>CAKJTW010000004.1:49302500-59302500 GCA_917880005.1 Nanger dama
CTCACCTCACCTCAAGTAAGTAATGTAGAGCATAGATAGACTCACAACACTGAGAGTTGGAAAGGGAAGTAAAGCATGTTTGCTCCAGTTCTGGCATTTGATGTGTGTAGTTAACTTTAGTCCAAAGAAGTGGAATGACATACTTAGGGTTTCAGCGGTTGGTAATGAAGATAATCTCCAAATAAAGTTAACACTCATTTATGGAGCACCTTCTATGTGCCACATGTTCTAGGCAAAGGAGAAGACAATGGTAAACAGAATAGATTTCTCATCCTTTTAGTGAAGATAGCATACAATAAACAGACAAACAAAATATTGTAATTTCAGGTACATATAAGGTCTATGATGAGGAAAAAATAAGGTAATGTGATAGAGACTGACCAAAGATGAGAGCTTAACTAGGATGGTAAGGGAATGTCTTTTTGAAGGTATTGCTTTTGAATCAATATTCAAAACATGAAAAACATAAAAAGACAACCATCTGACAATTTCGGGTTAGAGTGTTCCAAGTTCAAGAGCAGGTACAAGGAAGCTGAGATGACGATGTGTGGTATGCATAAAAGACAACTGTAAGACATGTGTGGCATGGAAACAAGGGCAAGAGGGAGGTAGAGAACTAGAGTGGTAGAGGCTTGGAAAGCATCCTAATCCACAGTAAGGACTGAAAACTAAGCCTGAGGGGGTAGATTGAAGCAAAATGTCCCTAATTGTTCACTTTTTGTGTTTATGCCATTCATAATATGAATCTGCATCTTTTCCCACTTCCCTGATAGCTCAGATGGTAAAGAATCTGCCCAGAATGCAAGAGATCCAGGTTCGATCCTTGGGTTGAGAAGATTCCCTGAAGAAAGGAATGGAAACGCACTCCAGTATTCATGCCTGGGAAATCCCATGGACAGAGGAGCCTGGTGGTCTATAGTCTATAGTGTTGCAGGAGCTGGACACAACTTAACAACTAAACCATCGCCCATCCAGTTATTGTTTAGCTGCTAAGTTGCGTCCAACTCTTTGCGACCCCATGGATGGTAACCCACCAGCTCCTCTGTCCATGGGATTTCCCAAGAATACCTGCTTGGGTTGCCATTTCCTTCCTCCACCCAGAGGCAGAGTCTATTCACGCTTTGATTCTAGTCTGACTTCATGATTTTCTTGGCAATAGAATGTGGTGGAAATGATAGCATATTAGTTCCAAACTAATTCCTCAAGAGGTTTTGCATTTTTCTGTTCACTGCCTTGAATCACCTGGTGCTACCCTGAAAACAAGCCTGGCCTGACCCACAGGCCGACAGACAAGTGGCTTAGTCACATCATTGTGCAGCCACCAGACAGCCACCTACTTGATAAGTAGCTCAAGCCATCCTAGCTCAAGTGAAGACCTCAAGTGAAGAGGCCTCAGGTGAAGAGGCCCCGACTGAACTTTCAGCTGTCAGGCACTTGAAAGAATCAAGTAGAACTGACCAACTGACCTATAGACACAAAAATAAATGGTGGTTGTATTCAGATACTAAGGTTAGGGGTCATTATGTCGCCATAAATCCCTGATGCTATAGGGGGAGCCATCTGATAGTAGGGCAGTGGTACCTCTAATCAGGGTAGAAGTAAAGATCATTCTGAATGCTGTGGAGGGACAGAAAGTCCATGTAAGTGGTGCTGCAGTCATCCAGGATAGAAGCTAGCTTGGAAAAGGGTATAGGTTTGGCAATGTTAGTAAAATAGGCAAGGTATATATTTAGGGAAGGATTACTACTGGCTGTATGTATGAAGTAAATGCCTCACTTATTTTGACTTCTGATTTTCTAGTGTGTGGATGTTGGTCAATATTCCATCCACATGGTCTAGGCTTTTTATTAGAGCGTTTTTTAGCTTCTAACATTTGAATATTGTTCCTGATTGTTGGATCATTTTGTTCACTCTTGCATATGCAGCCCTTTTACATCATGAATGTTCAATAAATACTTATTAACTAATAAATTAATGGTGTATTATGATCAAACTAAACACAATATTGTCATCAAATGTTTGATAGTTTATTCACAGATATAACAAAATTTTAAGGAATTTTTCTGCTTGTTTACCCATCTGTAAAATAAGATTGGACCAAATCTATATTGTGAAAAGTCTTTATTGCAAAATTCATATTATATTAACATTCTCTTTTCTATTGTTTATAAAAATTGCTTTGGGATAGACCATGGTTAGAATTTGTTACTAATTTCCACACCAAATAGAAAATTACTATGGTACTTTTCCCCAAAAAGACCCTTTTACCTAAATCCCATATTACCCATATTATCTTTTAACCCATATTTAAAAAATTTATTTTATATAGGAGCATAATTGATTAACAACATTCTGTTAATTTCAGGTGTACAACAAAGTGATTCAGTTATTCATGTACATGTGTTTATTTTCTTCAACTCATTTTTTATGAAAGTCATTTGAAAGAGCAATTAGGCAAGGTCATTAACATTACAGAACTCATATTTTGAATGCCTTGTATATTACATTCTCTGAACACTTCAAATACTTTGACTAAACAAAAATATTAATAAAAATGAAAACACACTGATTCAATTAAATATTATATAACATTAAAATGATGATTATGAGCACTGTATCACTACTTGGAAATTGCTAATGTGCATTATGATATGGATAAAATAATCACAGTGCTATATGAGTAAGCACTCCCAGTCTTTAAGAGCTTAATGATTTATAACACCTGTCTTAAGTTAATGATAATAGTATCCCAATTTTACAGATATGGAAATGGAGACATACATGGGTTAAAGTACTTTGCCCAAGGTCACATAGCTGATAAAGGATCTCTACTTTTCAAAACAGTATTGGATATCTTAGGCAATACAATTAAGACAAGAAGAGGAAGAAAGTGGTGTAATTACTGGAATGGAAAAGTGAAACATTATTTGTAGGTAAAATGATCACCCACTTAGAAAATTTGAATCACCTAAAAACCTTTGTCATAAGAGAGTAAGGCTACCAATAAAAAAATCAAGAGCTTTCTTACATTCCAATGACAAGCAATCATGGATAAAATGAAAAAAATATTCTGTTTAAAATGCAACCTGAAGTATGAAATAGGAATCAAGCCAACAGAAATCATAAATGAAGGGTGTATAGTGGGCTTTAAAGTTTTGCATCTGGCTCTGAAGGTTAAACTCTCTTGACTCTACTGGGAAAAGAGGGGCCCAAGAATGCAGAGTTTTGCTGATTTCTTAAATTCAACCAATGAGTACGAAGTTAAAGTGCTTCTATACCATAATTTAAAAACTGAAAACAGGTGTCACAAAAGTTACCTAAATATATATATATATATAAATACTAAGTGAATACTTTTACAGTGTTTATTCTGGAATGATCCATTGTACATTAAAAAAAACAACAACTTGAAAAGCAGTTTAGTTTTATTGAAATACCTTGTTTTCTGTTTTGCAAATGATACCAAGTAATTTGCCTTCTTTTTGCTTAATCCATAAAGAATTGGGCTTCCTTGGTGGCTCAGCTGGTTAAGAATGGCCTGCAATGAGGGAGGCCTGAGTTCCATCCTTGGGTTGGGAAGATTCCCTGGAGAAGGGAATGGCTACCCATTCCTGGCCTGGAGAATTCAGTCCATGGGGGTCACAGAGAGTTGCACACCACTGAGTCACTTTCACTTTCACTTGCTTAATCTAACCCTTAGTCATTCATTTCTTCCTTAACATCTCTCTCTCTCTTAAACTGGCACAAGTAATAGAAAAAAGGAATTATGTTAGGACTGGATTTAGAAACCTCAGAAGATATAGTTGGTTATGTTTTGGTAGAGTAGTAGGGGTTTTGCATCATGAGAACTCTGCATGAGTCATTTTTCAGGTATCCACAGACAGCCTTAGTTGGGGGAAAAAAACAACAACCCACAACTAGGCCTCTGTATATGGGAAGGAAACTGTGTCCTCATCATGAAAGCTGCTCATTCTTACCACCCAGCTTATTTCTAAACTGGATTACTGCAATATGACTTGTATAGGTGGCAAGATGTTAGTTAAAGATATTAGCAATTCTAGAATTTATTTTAGGCACCCTTGTATGATTGGAGATCTTTATTCTGAAGATTCCAGGGTAGTCAGTTAAATGAATGCCATGATCTATAAAAAGTCTGCTACAGGTGAGGATATGAGATGCACCTGTGTCAAGACTTTGACTATAAAGTGGGCATCTATAGTCTATGCTGTTGAAGATTTTGATTATAAACATCTATCAATCCATCCATCATCCATCTATCTACTATTCAGTTATATAAATAAACTCATTTAAATGTTCTTTCGCTTCTGAAGCAACTGTTATGTTTGGAACACTAAGCTAACAGTTTGAGAGGAGTAGAGGAACAAGGAGAAAGAACACACTGATTCAGATTTTGTTGAGCTTCCCTAGTGACTCAGATGGTAAAGAATCTACCTGCAATGCAGGAAACCTGGGTTCGATCCCTGTGTTGGGAAGATCCCCTGAAGAAGGGAATGGCTACCCACTCCAGTATTCTTGCCTGGTGAATTCCATAGACAGAAGAGCCTGGTACAGTCCATGGGCTTGCAAAGAGTCAAACATGTCTGAATGACTAATGCTTTCAGGTTTTATTAATAATTGGATAAGAATTGCATATGGTTTATATCTTTACACTTGTAGATAGTTTACATTTATATGCTTACACATTCAACTGGATAATGCCTAGAAGCTACCATAATTTACTACTTTAAATAAATACTCATTGAAATTAAATAAAAAGGAGAACTATGATTATAGCTAAACTATTCTCATTACGGGCAAGGAAACATCCAGGATTTCCATACCTTTAGAAAATCTTTCTAAAAGATTCAATCTTGGTTCATATCTGTTTTAGTCTTAATTTCCTTGCTCTCCTCACAACTCTCCCATTATCCACTTGACTTTGCTCTATTCAAAAGGAATAGCTTTCAAAGCAGCTGACCCTTTTGTGACGAGCATTTTACAAGAACTTTGCATATGAGGCTGTTAGTTTACTTTGTTTCCAGGGTTGCTGCCACTACCATGAGGTCGGCCATTAATGTCCCATGGCTTAGTGGTATGGAATTAGAGGCTATCACAATTGTGGGGCTAGTGAAGAACAGAAAAATCCAATGGAAAATTATCTTTGAAAAACAGCCTACCAACAAGACCATGTGGCAGCCACTTTTCAGCCCATCAAAGCTCTCTTGGAATATTTTCAGGAAGAACTTGATTGCAAGCTATGCCTGGCTGCCTCCACTTCTCATTTCAGCAACACTGGGCATATTTTCTAAACTCTTCTGAGCATAATAACAGGCAAGCAACCCCACAATGGCAAGGCTATAATTCCACTGAGGGGTGCTGGCGGTGACATGTTACCATGAAGTCAGAATCTGAGTGGTTTGTCACCAGAACCCCCAGGGTGGAATTATAGCCTCATTCATTTCTTGCTTATTTTCTTTAATATGTACATGTCACTTTGCCTTGCCCATCATCTGCCCTGTAGTTCTTGCCCTTGATTTCCTGGCCACCAAAGAATCCTTTATCTCCTACTGTGTTGATAACTTCCCACAACACTAGCATTTTATAAACTTTATAATGTGGACACTTTCTGCTTTCTTTTCTTATTCTTGTCAGAGTTTTGCTGCTGCAAGTTTAGATAACCCAAAAGGTCATTAGATTTGGGTTCAAAGACTATACAGTCCATGGAATTCTCCAGGCCAAGATACTGGAGTGGATAGCCATTTCCTTCTCCAGGCGATCTTCCCAACCCAGGGATAAAACCTGGGTCTCCTACATTGCAGGTGGATTCTTTACCAGCTGAGCCACTAGGGGAAGCCCAAGAATACAGGAGTGGGTAGCCCATCCCTACTCCAGTGGATCTTCCTGACCCAAGAATCAATCCAGGGTCTCTGCATTGCAGCTGGATTCTTTATCAGCTGAGCTACCAGAGAGGTTAACATTAGATGGGAAAAAAGAGAAGTACTAAAGCAAGCCTCAGCTTGCTGGTAGAGCAAAGGAAGGAAACACTGGTAGAGCAAAGAAGGAAAAGGTCCAAACGTGGAAGAAAGAGCTTCCTACTAGAGTTTGGTGAATTTACAAGTATAAATATATAAATAAGTGTATATATAAATAAGTGTATATACATAATCCCATATGTGTATAGTTTTATGAACATATGTGTGTATATTCATGAAAATTAGCATAAAATAACAATTACAGTAACTTTAAACCATGAGAGCTTACTTTAACCCTCCCCCAAAACCAGGGTCTGACATAGTTCAATCAAAGAATTGTGTCTGATTTTAAATAATTTGCAATCTAACTTCAGAAACTTTGATGAGGAACATGAATCTTTACTATAGCTTTCCCTGAAAGTGAAGATTCAGAGGTTTAACATATCACAACCCGCACGAGGCAATCAGTATATATCCTCAACCTGGAATTTCTGATCGCTGCTTCCAAAAGCCTTTCTCATTCAAATGCCCCCTTCATTATCCATTTCCCATTTTTCTGTACTGTTTGTATGTAGATCTTCTACATCCAGATCTATCATCAGTTGCTACACCTGATACTTAGAAATTTTTCATTCAGATGATTCTTTCTGTAAAGTAGCATCCTAGGCCCCAGAATTCTGGTGAATGATATTTCCCACAGTGAGTGTTTTTACTAAATGCCAAGCCTGTGATAGTTTATTTGTGCTTTATAATAGCCCATTCGAGTTATGTACAGTCTTCTCTGATGGCTCAGATGGTAAAGAATCCCCCTCAAAGTGGGAGACCTGGGTTTAATCCCTGAGTTAGGAAGACCCCTGGAGTAGGTCATGGCAACCCATTCCAGTATTCTTGCCTGGAAAATCCCATGCACAGAAGAGCCTAGCAGGCTACAGTTCATGAGATCAGAGAGTCAGACATGACTGAGTGACTAAGCATAGTGCAGAATTACGTGTGGTTGACATCTCATAGTGCATAGCCTTTCTCTTCTCCAGGGGATCTTCCTAACTCAGGGATAAAACCTGGATCTCCCGCATTGCAGGCAGATTCTTTTATAAGCTGAGCCACAAAGGAAGCCCCATAGTATACCTACAGACACAGAAACGTAATTTTATTAAGTAATTTGTTCAAGGTCACAATGATAGAAAGTGGCAGAATCATGATTTGAAGTCAGACTTCTGCTTTGAAAATTTGCTTTCCCATCTTCAAGGACTGATAAGCTAGAAGGTAGGCCAAAGGAAGGTGGCACTAGTGGTAAAGAACCCACCTGCCAATGCGGGAGGCCCAAGAGATATGGGTTCTATCCCTGGGTCAGGAAGATCCCCTGGAGGAGGGCATGGCAGCCGAGTCCAGTATTCTTGCCTGGAGAGTCTCATGCACAGAGGGGCCTGGAAGGCTTCAGTCCATAGGGTTGCAAAGAGTCAGACACGACTGAACTGATTTAGCATGTACAGGCCACCAGAGGCAGGATTTTATTTGGGTATTAGCAGCGGCAGGTGATTCCCATGATTAGTGAGGGCATAGAACAGAGCCCAGAGCCCCTTTAACTTAATAGCCCTATCTCTGGTTGAAGCAGGATGGTACTATCCCACCATCTAACAATCTAGCTACCTCCTCCTTTTAACAGGGTCCATTGTTGTTCAGTTACTAAGTTGTGTCTGAATCTTTGCAACCCCATGAACTGCAGCACCACAAAGTGATGTCTCTGCTTTTTAATACGCTGTCTAGGCATGCAGGTTTGTCATAACTTTTCTTCCAAGGAGCAAGTGTCTTTTAATTTTGTGACTGCAGTCATGTCCACAGTGATTTTGGAGCCCAAGAAAATAAAATCTGTCACTGTTTCCACTTTTCCCCCATCTATTTGCCATGAAGTGATGGGATTGGATGCTATGATCTTAGTTTTTGAATGTTAAGTTTTAAGCCAGCTTTTTCACTCTCTTTTTCCACCCTCATCAAGAAGGTCTCATCAACGGGCCCATAGCTTTCCTTGATAATGATGTTAAAATTTGCCTTATTTCAATACTCACCTCTCCTGGACTTCTCATTTACATAAGGCAATTAATTATGTATTGTTTAAGCCTGTTGATGCTTATTTTTCTGTACTGATAAAAACATTTCAAATTATATTCTTCTAGCAATTATACCTCATTTCATTTTTCTTTATTGTCTTAACTAGAGAGTAGTGTTGAACACATCTTTTTATTTCTTTCTCTTTCTAATAGGGTGGGTGCCTCTAACATCTTATGATTCAGTGTGAACTTTATTGTTGATTTGTAATTCCTTTTTTCATAGTTAAAACTAAAACATAGTTAAAGCAGTATCCTTTTGTGGTTTTTTTTTTTTTGCTTTCTTTTTTAGAATTTCAACTTGAATTTTATAAAAAGTACTTTGTAGTATTTATTAAAGAATATAAATTTTTTCTTCTTTAATCTATTAATGTAATGCACACCATTAATAGAATGTCTAATATTAAACTCATGCTTTCATTCTGGAATAAATCTACACAGTCATGGTGTATTCTTCTTTTAATATGCCACTGGATTTAATTTTCTAATCATGTTTTTAGAATTTGTGCATCCATATTCATAAGGACAGTCTTCTATTTTGTAGTAGTCTACAATAATTCTGTGAAGATTACATGAGACTTGTGATATGGGTTGGAAAGCTTTCAATTCTAGCTTCTGGAATACCTTGATAATTTTTCTCCCAATATTTTAATGGAAATTGCCCATAAAACTAACAGGGCCTGATATCTTTTCTGAGAGGTATTTAACAACCTAAAAAAAAAATATTCTTCTCTCTCTGTTTTTCTGATTTTCTTTTTCCCACTCAGTGGATTCTGGTAAATTTTATGTACATTTCATTTAGTAATTTATAGTTATCTACAATGGCACCCCACTCCAGTGCTCTTGCCTGGAGAATCCCATGGATGGAGGAGCCTGGTGGGCTCCAGTCCATGGGGTCGCTAAGAGTTGGACACGACTGAGTGACTTCACTTTCACTTTCACTTTCACTTGACTTGTATACTGTTGATTATTTCCTATATCATCTCCAAATTAGGATTTATTCTTATTCCTGGCTAATAATGAGGTTTGACTGTGTGCCAGGCACTGTGTCCAGTGTCAGTACACAACCATTACCAAGGTAGTCAGGGCTCCTCTCGTGGAGTTCATTAAAGAATATTTTTGGGGAATTCTTAGACTGTCCAATAGTTAGGACTCTGTACTCTCACTTCTGAGTCTCTAGGTTCAATACCTGGTGGGGAGCTATAAGATCCCTCATGTGCCTTACAGCCAAAAAAAAGAAAAAAAGTATTTTTGTTCTCTCTCTAGAGAGAATTGCTAAATGTTTGCATTTCATTTATCACTTGCCGTTTAAAATCCCTTTCTTCTTGTTTTTTAATAAATTGGAGTTTGTTTCACATTAATTTCTTTCTTCCATTTTCTTTTGTTTATTGTTCACTTTCTTGCCATTCTTTTAATGTTTTATGTATTAAGTTCTACTTGTATTATTTTTTTAATATTAAAATTTTCTTGAACAGTTTGCCTTATTCCTTTATTTCTAACAATTTTGGTTGTTTCATTGTATTGTCTCTTAAAACTAGCATATTATTGAATTTTTTCTTTTGTATTTTTAAAATATATTTACTTTAAAATATGAAAATAGCTTTATAAAATAACAGATAGTCATTGTTAAACGGTAAATCTATAATAAAAGTAAAGTAAACAAAAGTTTAAATTTTCATCTCTAGAAATAAAACTACTAATGCAATGTTTTCCTGACAAATTATATTTCATATGTGTATACACATAGACACAACTTTAATCAAGTGAGATGATGTTCTACATACTGTCTGTAATGTGTTTTCTTTTCACTTATTATATCAGGCTAATTCCTCCGTGGTATTAAATGTCTATAGCATCCACTTCAGTGGTTGCATACTACTCTGTCTTTTAAAAGGAAAATGAACTCATTTACATTTGGAATATTTGGGGTTTTCACTACTATATTTGGTTTATTTTTTATTGTGTTATTTTATCTTTATGTTATTTTATTTCTATTTTCCTACATTTTGTTGTACTGATTGATTTTCCATTAATGTTTTCATTTCTTTGAATGTTTGAAAAATGTTTCTTATGTATTCTTATGGTTTACTTGAATTTAAAAATTTTTAGTAAGTATAATGGATAAAACTCTATCTATAATTTTATCTTAAATAAAATACTTTTAGTATATTTTAACTACTACTCTCCCTTAGTTGCTATAACAGAAGACCACAGCCTGTGTGGCTTAAGTAACAGAATTTTATTTCTCACAGCTTTTGAGACTGGGAAGTCCAAAATTAAGGTGCTGGCAGATCCAGTGTGTGCTGAGGGTACTCTTCTTGGTTTGCAGATGAATATCTTCTTGTTGTACGCTTACATGGCAAAGAAGAGGGAAAGAGGGAAGATGAAGAAAGAGAAAGAGAGAGAGAGAGAGATCTCATGTGTGTGTCTTTTCTTATAAGTGCACTGATCCTCTTTATGAGGGCTCTATCCTCATAACTGAATTACCTCCCAAACACTTCACTGCTAATACCATCATATTGGGTGTTAGGATTTCAGCATATAAATTTTGGAAAGAACCCAAACATTAAAGAATTAGAAACTTAGAATGGGTACCTGAGAGGGTGATGGTATCTCTAATGCTTATCGGAGAAACACGAGGAAGAGCATTTCAGAGGAAGATAATGTATTTGTTTTAGACATTTGAGTTTGCAGTTCTGTTGGGAACTTAAAGCAGGGACGGCATTGAAACTGAGAAAGAGACATCAGCAAGGTTGAATCTCTGGGAAATTCTGACAAGAACTATTTGAGAGGGACTAAGAACTGCCTTGTTTGAAAAGACCCTGATGCTGGGAAGATTGAAGGTGGGAGGAGAAGGGGATGAGATGGAGGATGAGATGGTTGGATGGCATCACCAACTCAATGGACACGAGTTTGAGTAAACTCTGGGAGTTGGTGATGGACAGGCCTGGCGTGCTGCAGTCCATGGGGTTGCAAAGAGTCAGGCACGACTGAGTGACTAAACTGAACTGAACTGAATAAAAAATGATGAAGAAGTAACAGGATCTCTATGAGAGTATGACCAAGCTAGAAATAGTTTCAGTAGGAGAAAATAGCCAACTGTATCAAATGCCGCAGGAAGCACAACTGGAAGAACTCAAAAATACCCACTGGGTTTAGAAATAAAGAGACTAGTATGTCTCAAGGCAAGCATTGTAGTCAGAATGAAAAGAGAATGGAGATGAAGGACACAGTTTTGTATTAGGAGAAATGTATATGATAAGTGAAGGAAAACGAGGGGGAAATAGGAGGAAGAGGATATAGATAATGAAAGTGATTTTACTGTTAAAATAGGACAGGCTTGGATTGCATCATTAAAAATGGAAGTGCCAACACAGATGAAAAGGCTAACAGAAGCCTGAGAGTTGAGGGAGAGCAATTATGGAGCAAGGCCCAGAGGAACAGATAGGCCTAGAAAGAATTGATTTTCATCAGGCATCACATTCTTGAATTTAAAGAGATTCTATTGCCAAATATAAAAATGGTAGAACATGGCAGGAATGTAGCTGGGTGTCTGTGTGTGAATGTATGTGTCTGTATAAGTGCATAGCAGGTAATAATCGATAGTAGGCTAATGTACAGCATAAGCCTGGAGGGTTATCTCATATGTAATATGCAATATATCATGGTGTGAAAGTGTTGAATTTGCCCCACCAATCGAAGGAGTGGTCATTTTGAAATTGCAAATTGCTTTGCTATTCTAGTGGGTGTGTCCTCTTTTGGGAATTTATATAGAATGACACACCTGTTCCTGAAATAATGATGGACTTTGCTCTTATAGAGCATGAGGTGCCATGCAAGTGTATGTGTGTAAACAGCTAGACAGATCTGTTTCTTGAAAGAACACAAAGCATCAGATGCAATGTAGTCACAAGTTATTATATTTACTGAAATACAATGGGATTTTCAGTCATGCCCATCTCACTGTGAGATTTCAAATTGACAGATCTTTGTATTTAATATACATATACATATTATATATATATATACTCACAATGCAAGTGAGTTTTTCATCCTCTAAACAATTTCCTCTACAGTACTAGTTTTCCACTTTTAAGAGCTGCTTCAGAGTAATAGAATCATCTTGCTATTTATTATCAAGTGAATTTTCAAATAATGTTACTTCTTATGTCATTTCAAATATTCTGTTTTCTTATCTTATCACCATCAACACATGTTATACTATGAGATGATCTTTGGAAAGGAGGCCGGCCTGCTCTAGGCCACCAACATTTGGATTTTGACATAAGAAAGAAGGAAACTCCTTTCTTATTTAAATCATCATTGGATTTTCTGTCCCTCTCAGGAAAGTCTAAAACTATTTCAAGGCCATTTTTATATCATAATGCTATTAATTATCAATGTTATAATATTTACTAATGTTTATAAGCATTTGACTCTTTATTATAAAATTTACATTTTTATTTAAAAAGAATTATTATCTTAGGTTATCAAAACCTAGTGAATTTTGAAAACTGTTTGTGGGTGGAGATAAGTCAGAGTTTTTAAAATATCAGAATTATGTCAAAGAGCAATATTCCCTAAAATGTGTTCTCTAGGATACTGATCTGATTAAATATTCTGGAAAAAGAAAAAAACACCTTCCATATTTTCTCCCTCTCTTAACACAAAATTAAATTAATGCATTAAATGTTAAGGCAACTTTTTGGAGAAGATGAACATTGTTGAAGGTTTCATACTTCCTGAGTTCAAAACATTGAAAACAACAATAATCAACACAGTTGTTGTACTAGCATAAAGATAGATGCCTAGGCCAGTAAAACAGAACAGAGAGCTCAAAAATAAACCTTTGCATATGAATGGTTAATAGTATTTCTCAAGTATACCAGGAGGATTCAACACGTGAAAGGACAGTCTTTTCAGCATCGGGAAAACTAGCTATCTACATGCAAAAGAATGAAGTTGGACTCATATCACACACAAAATGAACTCAAGATACATTAATGAACTAAATATAAAACCTAAAACTATAAAAACTTAGAAGAAAATATATGGGAAAAGCTTTGTAACATCAAATTTGACATTGATTCTTGGATATAGAATCAAAAATATAGGCAACAAAGGAAAAAAGTAGATAAATTGGACTGCATCAAAATTTAAAACTTCCTTGCATCAAAAAGACCGACAGAGTGAAAAAAGTAATCTAGAATGTGAGAAAATATTTACAAATCATATATTTCATTAGAGGTTAATATTCAGAATATATAAAGAACTCCTATAACTCAACAATGTAAACCCAAATAATACAACTGAAAAATGAGTGAAGGACTTGAATAAGACATTTCTCCAAAGATTAGTATAAATGGCCAACAATCACATGAACAGAATTCAACATCAGAAACCATTCTGTTCAGTTCAGTCACTCAGTCATGTCCAACTGTTTGAAACCCCATGGACTGCAGCATGCCAGGCCTCCCGTCCATCACCAATTCCCAGAGTTTACTCAAACTCATGTCCATTGAGTTGGTGATGCCATCCAACCATCTCATCCTCTGTCGTCCTTGTCTCCTCTTGCCTTCAATCTTTCCCAGCGTTAGGGTCTTTTCTTTTTTTTTTTTGGATGAGGCTTTTAAAAAATATATAAATGTATTTATTTTAATTGGAGATTAATTACTTTACAATATTGTATTAGTTTTGCCATACATCAACATGAATCCGCCACAGGTATACACATGTTCTGCATCCTGAACCCCCCCTCCCTCTCCTCCCCATACCATCCCTCTGGGTCGTTCCAGTGCACCAGCCCCAAGCATCCAGGATCATGCATCAAACCTGAATGAGTCAGCTCTTTACATCAGGTGGCTAAAGTATTGGAGTTTCAGCTTCAGCATCAGTCCTTCCAATGAATATTCAGGACTGATTTCCTTTAGAGATGGACTGGTTGAATCTCCTTGCAGTCCAAGGAACTTTCAAGAGTCTTCTCCAGCACCACAGTTTAAAAGAATCAATTCTTTGGTGCTCAGCTTTCTTTATAGTCCAACTCTCACATCCATACATGACTACTGGTAAAACCATATCTTTGACTAGACGCATCTTTGTTGGCAAAGTAATGTCTTTGCTTTTTAATATGCTATTAGGTTGGTCATAACTTTTCTTCCAAGGAGCAAGTGTCTTTTAATTTCATGGTTGCAGCCACCATCTGCAGTGATTTTGGAGCACATAAAAATAAAGTCTCTCACTGTTTCCCTGTTTCCCCATCTATTTGCCATGAAGTGATGGGACTGGATGCCATGATTTTAGTTTTCTGTATATTGAGTTCTATTCAATGGTTGAGAAACCAATAGGGAAATGCAAATTAAAACAATTAGATGCCACCTCACACTCACTATTATGGCTAGTATCCAATAACAAAAAAGTGTTGATGAGGATGTGGAGAAATTGGAGCCTTTTTGCATTACTGGTGGAATTGTAAAATGGTATAGCTACTATAGAAACTCATATTGTGGTTCCTCAAAGAATTCAAGATAAAATTGCTTTATGATCCAGAAAGTTTTCTTCTGGGTTTATAACCAAGAATATTTGACGTAGGAACTCAAAGGTATAGTTGTATACCCACATTCACGGCAATAGCCAAAATGTTCCAGCAACCCAAATTTCTCTCAGTGGATGAATGGATCAACAAAATGTGTTATATACATACAATGGAGTATTATTCATCCAATTACTTTCTTTTGAAGACTGAATAATACTCAATGAACTAAATCAGTCATAAAAGGATTAATGCTGTATGATCTCACTTCAATCAGGTACCTAAGGTAGTCAAATTCATAGAGACAGAGTTGGTTGGTAAGGGCTGAGGGGTGGAGGAAATTGGGAGTTAATTTTTAATGACTGTGGGTTTCAGTTTTGTAAGATTAAAAGAATTTTGTGGATGGAGTGTGGAGATGGTAGCATAACAATGTTAATGTACTTAATGCCACTGAAGTATACACTTAAGAATAGTTAAGATGGTAAATATTACACTGTGTATATTTCATCACAATTTTAATAAGATATTAGAGGCTATTTTAAGGATGTAAACTCCAGAGTGTGGCTTCCAACATTTAGGTCCCACATCTGTTAACCTGCTAGTTGAGTCACCATGAGTGAGTGAAAGTCGCTCAGTCATGTCCGACTCTCTGCGACCCTGTAGACTATACAGTCCATGGAATTCTCCAGGCCAGAATACTGGAGTGGGTAGCCTTTCCCTTCTCCAGGGGATCTTTCCAACCCAGGGGTCGAACAGAGGTCTCCCACATTGCAGGAGGATTCTTTACCAGCTGAGCTATCAGGGAAGCCCTGAGTCATCATAGGCAAATTATTTTAACTCTATATGCTTCAGTTTTATTACCTATAAACTGGGTATAGACCCTCATAGGGTTGTTACAAGTATTCAATCAGTTAACATTTGTAAGACCTTTAAGTAATAGTCAGTATGTGAGGTGAGATGAGGTGAAGTCGCTCAGTCGTGTCTGACTCTTTGCGACCCCATGGACTGTAACCTACTAGGCTTCTCTGTCCATGGGATTCTCCAGGCAAGAATACTGGAGTGGATTGCCATTTCCTTCTCCAGGGGATCTTCCTGACCCAGGGATCGAACCTGGGTCTCCCGCATTGGAGGCAGAAACTTTAACCTCTGAGCCACCAGGGAAGCCCATCCAGTATGTAGTAAGCTCTATATAATTGTTGCTACTACAATTTCAGTTTTTTTCTTTAGCTTTCCTTCCTCCTTATATTATTTGCCTTAAGTTTGTCTACTCTAATTACTCTAATCAGATGATTTCTACCATCTCTTTTACTCCTTATATTCAAATTTTTAAAACTTAGACAACATAGCACCCTGGGAAAGGCCACACTTTCATCATACTATAAAATATTATTAGTATATTTCTCTCTCACTTTCACTAAAAAATCATCTCCTGTGGGTTATCCCATTCCAGATTTGAATGTGTGTCCCTATTGCCAAGGATGGCTTCTTTTACATAGTAGGCATTCAATATATTCATCAGTTGAATGAAACAATTGAAAATCAAATTTTAGCTCATAATTCTGAAGACATCACATCTTATTATTCATGATTATATTGGATTACCCACTCCAGTATCCTTGCCTAGAAAATCTCATGGACAAAGGAACCTGGTGGATTGCAGTCCATGGGGTCGCAAAGAGTCTGGCACAACTGAGTGACTAACACACACGCACACAGAGGTCTTAAACAATTGAAAATCAAATTTTAGTTTTCAGTTTAGAACATCAATATTAGTAGAGCCAACATAAAGCAAAATGATGAAGTAGGCCAAGTAAATTCTTAGTGATTCTTTATCACTTCTCTTCCAAAGAAGTTTGGTAGTGAGTATACAGTTCACTCACCAAAATGTTCAGACTTGATAGAAATAGAAAGACAGACTTAAAAGGCAGAATGGATAGTTAGGACTTAATAAAGTAGAGTTAACAAAATAGATTTAATAAAATCTAAAAATACTCTTCTATGAGCAAATAAATGACTTGAAAAATAAATGTCGCCTGACTTTAGATGACTCAAGTGTGTAAGAATGAAACAGTTCACTTAACAATAAAGTAGATTGTGTTCTTAGTTCTGTAGCAGTCACTAGCTGATTACATTGCAATTTATTCTGTGTCAATGATTTATCTTAAAAATGTCAAACTAAAATGAGACACTTAGGATTTCCTACAATGAAAATACATTTTAAATCTACGTCTTTGTGTAAAATTGATGTTGTGTTTCTCTTTTGAAGACAGAAAGTAATGTATACAATGATATTGAAATGTATAATAAAACCAGTAGCTATTTTCTATTGTTGACATAAACCTAATGATTGTATATAAATCTTTATTTTAAATTCATTAATAATGTAAATATTACATTGGATTTTGAACCCCCATAATACAAGGATGATCAAATATGTTGATGTGTATGTGATCTCCCAATTTGCTGACATTAGGGGTAATAGAATAATTTCACTGTTATGAGTTTAGATGACCACATTTCCCATAAGTTGAAGTGCCATGCCTGATTTATGCTTGTTTTCATTTTTAAAAGGCAATTCATTTTTAATAACTGCACCCCATATTTTGTTTATGTCACATATGTTCAGTCTAATAATTTATTTTGTTCACTTTATGCAATTTTCTTAAGACTCCTTCTGTTTTTTCCTTTTCAAGCATTAAAGTTACCATGGAAATGATGACATTAATATCACGGGTGGGGTTTTACATAAGTGTATCTCGTTGCACATTGTGAGGTTTCAAGATTAGACCATGTCATTGAGTGAGAAAAATCAAGGTTGACATGCACTGTACCTTCAATATGTGTTTTAGCACATTAGTTACAGAAAACTGTATTTAGGTAAGCTTTTGATTGAAAATTAAATGATAGAAGAATGAAAGTGAAATCTTAAAGCTCTCCTAGTAATACTGATAGGTTTACATTATATTTTACTAATGTATTGTTAATTATAAAAATGTAGATTTATTAATGGTGTATAATAAAAAGTATCTGTAGCACAATGTATTATCTATGTGCCTTTATTTGTAAAATTTAAATTAAGGGAATTCAGCATCTTTTAAAGATTAGTATGTAAATAGCTTTGTAGGGCACAAAGCTAAAAAGTATTAGGCCATTTACTTTTATTTCTAATAGATGCCTTGATATGGAGAGAATTCTATACCATGGAAAAAGAGCTTGCCATTTTAGTATGTTATGTGTGGTTTTGGAATATAAAAATGCCAAAGGTATTTTTATTTTCAGTAATAATTAATTTGCTTTCTCATCCTTAAAATTCACATCTAGAGGGGAGTTGATTTTCATAAATGGTGTTCAAAATATCTTGAAACATTTTCCTCTAATATATACTAAAACAGCAATGCTTAGAAATATTGACTTGAAAGATTAAAAATTAGGAGGTCTTGATTCATCATTAAAAATTTATTTAATTGCTTATAAAGTATTGAAATATCATACAGTGGCTCAGATGGTAAAAATATAATACAGGGATAAGCAAATTTTGACACATGAGCAGATCTATGTGTTTGTAAACAAAGCTTTATCAGAACATGGCCATGATCATTTATTTATCTGTATTGTCTATGACTGCTTGCACAGTATTAATGGCAGAAGTGAAATTGTAACAAAGCTCACATAGCCCACGAAGCCTGAATTATCTACTAACTGTCCCTTTATAGGGAATTCAGCGTGTGTGCTTCAGTCGTCTCCAACCTTATGCAATGCTGTGATGGTGGCCTGCCAGGGTTCCTTGTCCATGGGATTCTCCAGGCAAGAATACTGCAGCGGGTTACCATGCTTTCCTCCAGGGGAGTCTTCCCAAGCCAGGGATGCACCTGCATCTTTACATCTCCTACTCCTGACATAATATTGATAAATCTTTTATTATTTTATTTTTAAACAACAGTTAAATAAATGGAAAAAATGTAAAACTGTGGCTATAGATAATCTATAATTAGTTATCCTAGCATTATTACTTGAAAAGGTGTTTCAACTACAGACTTAGCACCCTTGTCAAAATTCAGTTGAACGTATACAAATGAGATTTACTTCTGGACTCTCAATTCTATTCTATTAATTTATATGTCTGTCTTTGTGCCAGACCCACACTGGCATGATTATCATCGATTTGTAATAAATTTTGAAAGGAAGAAGTATCAGTCATTCATATTTTGTTCTTTTTGTAGAAACTTTCGGCTATTCTTGGTTCCTTGAAATTTCATATAAATTTTATAATTAACTGTCAATTTCTACAAAGAAGTCAGCTAGATTCTGATAGGGATTGCATTGAATCTGTAAATTAATTTGAGGATTGTTGCTATGTTAGCAATATTAAGGCTTGTGATCCATGATGTGGGATGTTTTTTCATTCATTTAGATGGCCCTTAATTTCTCTCAACAATAATTTTGGGTTTCAGAGTCTGAGTTTTATACTTGTTTTCTTAATAATGTTATTTTTCATGATATTGTAAATGGAACTTTTCTTAATTTAATTTTTGAATTACTCATTAAGATGTAAAAATACAATTAATTTTTGTACATTCATATACCTGTAACATTGCTGAATTTGTTCTAACAGATTTTTTTAAAGAGAATTATTTAGAGAAATTTTTCTGTGTATAAGATCATGTCATCTGCAAATGGAGATAATTTTACTTCTTCCATTCTAGTGTCAGTGCTTTTTATTTATTCTTTCTTGATTAACTTCTGGCTAGAACAAATTTTGAGTAGAAGTGGTAAGAATATGAGAGAGTGATTTCCTAGGCAGGTTGATAAGAAGTCTAGGGGTCCCCAAGGAGAGAGGGGTTTGAAATTTTCAAGGAGGAAGAAAGGACAAACTTTTTTTCCTTCTCTGCATTCCTTAAGATTATATAACAATAATGTATTCTGCCTGAGGACAGTCTCTGGATTAATCCTTCTGGCTAATTCTGTTATCTTAAAATGTAAATTATGGGAGTAGATCTGGTGAGGTCTTTACAACCTCCAGACATTCTTTGGATTCATTGGAGAGTATATAAACTCATTGCTAACACTAACAAGCGGGTACTCTTTCTGCCCCCTTCTGATGCCTATGTCAGAAGCTTTCTCTATCTCCTTTATACTTTAATAAAACTTTATTACACAAAAGCTCTGAGCAATCAAGCCTCAACTCTGACCCCAGATTGAATTCTTCTCCTCTGGGGCCAAAAATCCCGGCGTCGTAATTCAACAACAATCTTTCACCTTGGGGGCTCGTCCGGGATCCTTCAGGACAAGGTAAGGGATGCTTGGAGCTCTAGTTCTTTGTTCACTTAGCGAACACGTTTTCTTCTGTGCTTTACTAACTCTACGGTTTGCTTGTGTGAATGAATGACATGCCCTGCGTGAAGCAAGTAAGGAGCCCTGCTCTGCGGTTCCATGGTGATCTCATACAGCTTATGACAGAAACCTGTCGGGGATTTATACCGACCTGCCAATGCCAAGAGGCACCCAATGTCTCCTTTGGGAACCGACCAGAAACGGGCAAAGTGTGTGGACCAAACTCTCCTTTCTCGGTCAGACTTTTCGGTCTCTTTGACCATTTCATAACTCCTTGGGAATTAGAAGTTCTAACCTAATCTATCGCATCTTAGACTTTCAAGGGACTTGTGATCTATATTGTTACTGTGTACTGTGGCTTAGGTCCCAAACTTGGATTGGTAGTCAAGAAAGCACCTAGCCTCGCTAGGAATCGGAAGTAGCTCCAAGAACATCTCTGAGGTTAAAGGTTATCAGATTGGGACTGCAATGGGTTTTTTCCTTTGGTAACGCTGACTCTTAGTGGACCAGAGGAGGCTCTCATACTGGTGTGGTGATGCTTGAAAAGAACATCTCAGCTTTATGTCGGTCTTATTGTGTTCAGTAATATACTCAGGGTCGTGCACAGGCACTCAGGTGGCAAATGTTTTCCCCAGTGGTCTTAGCTTGGGAGGCATTCCAGAAGGTTCCTCTGATTGCACCTCGGGTGGCATCAGAGGCAACCAAGGTTAAAGGTGAAGAGCTGGACACCAGGTAGAGATGCTATCAGGTCTACCCCTGGTATATCCCCACCTTATCTTGGTGGTAGAACCAGGAGGGTCGAGACGTCACCTGCATCGGAAAGGGACAGACTAAGGCCGACCAGGAAGGAAAAGCTTTTGGTGTAAAGTCTGTCTACATCCCCATCTAGAGCAGGGAGGGACGTCTCCGGTAGAAAAATGGCGCTGGTCGCTTTTTTCTCTCTTACAGATGGGAGCTAACAATTCCAGCCTCACTCCTTTGAACTCTATCCTGAAAAACTGGGATAGATTCGATCCCCAGGGCTTAAAGAAGACACACCTGGTCTTCCTATGTGATACTGCATGGCCACGGTATCCACTGGAGGATGGCAAATGGTGGCCGGTTGGAGGGTCTATTAAGTATAATAATTTTTACAATTAGACTGGTTCTGTAAGGAACAAGGGAAGTGGGTAGAAGTAGCATATGTGTTGCCCTTTTTCTCTCTGTGAAATATGTCAGACTTATGTCCTAAGGGTATAGATTTGGGCGTGAAACCTTCAGCTCCCTTCTGTCCTCCCACTTTGCCCCTGTACCCAGGGCTCCAAGCTGAGCAAACTGAAAACCAGAGACCCCCCGCCCTTAGAAGGGTTGCCTTTGTCTCATCAGTGGAAATCCAAACTGAGATTCAAACTGCCCACGTGGAGGTCCAAACAACTGTCTCAGTACGACCTCAGACTACTCTGGTTTTAGTAGAAACTCAGACCATTGAAGTAAGAGATGAGATGGAGGACAAGAGACAAAGAGAAAAAGAAAAACAGTCTATCCCTGGGATCATATGTGCAGAGCAGCTAGAGAGACTGAGGAACAGCCATGCAAGCTGTTGCCTCTTCATGAAACACCCACTGAGAGAGATAATCAGTCTACGAGAGTTAATAAGCCTTTTTCTTATCAAGAAATACAAAGAATCAAGGAGGATCTGGGAGACTTTAGAGGACCCAGAAAAATATATTAGAGCTTTTAAAGGTGTTACTCTGCTTTATGACCTTACTTGGAAGGATGTGATGTATATCTTGGGACAAACACTGACTCCCGACTCAAAGACTCGAGTTTTGGGAAAAGCAGTTGCTTATGGAGATGAATGGCTTGGTAATGAATCAGTAGGGAAGCAGGAGGACGAGATAGCGGCCCTCCCCACTGGGAATCAGGCGGTCCCTACTATAGAACCAGACTGGGACTACAACACAGCTAAAGGAAGATGGGATCAGAGTCATTATGTCAGATGTATTCTTGAAGGACTCAGGCAGGCACTTTCTAAGCCTTTTGCAAATTTGCAGACCTAGAACAGGAGGAGAAGGAAGCTCCTGGTAAATTCCCAGATAGACTAAGAGAAGCCCTTTGTAGGTTCAAGGAGATTGATCCCGAAAGTGAAGAAGGAAAAGTGATCTTAAAAGATAGATTTCTCACTCAATCGGCTCCAGTTATCCGCCATAAGCTACAAAAACGGGCGTATGGACCAAATCAGTCTTTAGATACTCTGTTACAACTGGCTCAGACGGTCTATTACGGTAGGGAATATGAGGAAAAGAAAGAAAGGCAAAGAAAGACAAACGAAAAGGCGGAAGCCTTCGCAATGGCTATGAAAAACATTCTTAAACAGCTGGAGAAAAAGGTCCAGAGGGACCCAGGTGAAAAGGGATGGACTTACTATTACTATAGAAAGGAGGAGCACCTCAAGCGGGATTGCCCTCAGGCATCTAAGCCGCCCCGGCTCCCTGTCCGGTCTGCAAAGGACCACACTGGAAGAGAGACTACCCTCAGAGGCATAGGTCTCCGGGGTCAGACTCTCAAGACAATCAGGACTGAAGGTGCCTGGGGGTCCCCACACAAGCTCCCATCCTAATTACACCTGAGGCACCCCGGGTGTTAATAACTGTGGGGGCCAATCCTTTTAGATACTGGGGCAACTTACTCTGTGCTTACTGAAGCCCCTGGCCCACTTTCTTCCTGATCAGCTTCTGTAATGGGACTGTCTGGACGAGCCAAAAGGTATTATTTCAGTTATTCTTTATCTTGCAACTGGGATTCTGTGCTATTTTTCACACAAGTTTCTGATCGTACCAGAATCTCCCTCACCCCTTTTGGGGAGGGATATACTGAGCAAGGTCCATGCCTCTGTTTTTATGAATATGGAACCCTCTTTTTCTCTCCCTTTAGTTGAACAAAATGTAAATTAGAGTATGGGCTAATGGAAAATCTGTGGGTCGAACACAAAATGCTATTCCTGTAGTTGTCAAGCTCAAAGACCTGCACTTACTTCCACATAAGAAGCAGTATCCACTGAAACCTGAGGTTAAGGAAGGGTTAAAACACCTCATCGAAAATTTAAAGGAACAGAGACTATTAATTCCCTGTAACAGTCTTTGCAACACTCCTATTTTGGGTATAAAGAAATCAAATGGTAAATGGAGACTAGTTCAAGATTTATGTATAATAAATGAGGCTGTAGTTCCTTTACACCCCGTGATGCCTAATCCTTATACCTATTGTCTGAAATTTCTGAACGAGCCAAATATTTCTCAGTAATTGATTTAAAAGATACCCTCTATTCAGTGCCTTTGGCAGAAGAAAGTTAATTTCTATTTGTTTTTGAAGACCCTACACAGCCAGCTTCTCAGTTAACCTGGACAGTTTTGCCCCAGGGATTTCATGACAGTCCTCACTTATCTGGACAAAGTTTGTCATGGGATCTACAAAACTTTAATAGCTCTGAAGCTGTGGTGCTACAATATGTAGATGATATTTTGCTCTGTGCTGAGACAGAGGAAGCTTGTTCGGGAGCCTCAGAAGATTTCTTAAACTTTCTGGCAGGCTGTGGTTACAAGGCATCAAGAGAAAAGGCTCAGCTTTGTCAACAATTGGTTAGATATCTGGGCTTAATCATATCAGAAGGGACTAGGACCATAGGCCCTGAGAGAATTAAACCTATACTAAATCATCCCCTACCTATGACTTTAAGACAATTGAGAGGATTTTTGGGAATCACAGGTTACTGTCACATTTGGATTCCAGGTTATGGGGAACTTGCCTGGCCTTTATATAAACTTATAGCTCAAACTCAACAGGCCCAAACTGACAAACTGATTTGGTCTCCAGAAACTCAAAAGGCTTTTAAGGTTCTTCAGACTGCTCTCCTGCAAGCTCCAGCTCTGAGCTTTCCCACAGGGTCAGAATTTAATTTGTTTGTCACCGAGAGAAAAGGTATGGCCATAGGAGTTTTGACACAACCCTGACGGCCTCACCAGCAACCTATTGCTTATCTAAGCAGAGAATTAGATGTAATTTCACGTGGGTGGCCCCACTGCCTAACAGTAATTGGGGCAGCGGCTTTATTAGCACCTGAAGCTTTAAAAATAATTATTGGATGAAACCTTATTGTACTGACTTCTCATGATGTGACTGGGATCTTAAATTCTAAGGTTAATATTTGGATGACAGACAGTAGGCTTCTTAAATACCAGTCATTGTTGTTAGAAGGACCAGTAAATAAGCTTAAAGTTTGTGGAAATTTAAATCCTCCCACTTTCCTTCCTGACAAGGAAAATGAAACACCTGATCACGATTGTTCTCAATTCCTAACTTTAAACTGTGCAGCTCAGGAAGATCTACTGGATACCCCATTAGACAATCCTGACATGGAAATATTTAGAGATGGCAGTTCTTTTGTTCAGGATGGAAAGCATAAAGCAGGTTATACTGTGGTGACTGCTGAACAGGCTTTGGAAGCAAAATCTCTCCCCTGTCTGGATTACAACCAAGTGGGAAGTATCCTGGAGAGGACTGGGAAATTTATTTTACTCATACGACAAAAGCTATTGGATATTCTTGCTTACAAGTTTGGGTAGATACTTTTAACTGGATGGACTGAGACTTTTCTCTGTCGTAGTGAACAGGCTAAGGAGGTTATAAAGATTCTCTTCATCAGTGGAAGGCTTCCCGTGGTGGACATCGCCACTTCAAGGAAAGGACTTTGTCCAAGTCTGTGAATACCTTCGTCAACAATCACATGTGATGCCTCTTTTTCATCTGATGACATTTACCAACCCTAAAATGGACTGGTGCAACACTTTGCACTTTAACTATGGACATAATGTGACTTTTAATTTTGACTATGTTGCCTTACATCTGTAACTGTGTAACTGGATTTGTTTCTAGCCGCATGAAAGCGTTTAAGTTACAAATGGTTGCTCAAACTCCTGCTACTGCTGCACCTTCCTCCAACTACTATTTGGGGTCCCTGGATCAGATATCCTCAATATGAGGATTAGGAGAATATGTTGCCTCGCCAATTTAGGGACAATGCCCCTTCTCAGCTTGGAAACAGTTATGGAACGAGAACGATGCCTCTTTTCCCTAGGCAGCATAATTCTTCTAAAAGAAAAGGGGGAATGAGAGAGTCATTTCCTAAGCAGGTTGATAAGAAGTGTAGGTGTCCCCAAGGAGAGGGGGTCTGGAATTCTCAAGGAGGAAGAAAGGACAAACTTTTTTTCCTTCTCTGCATTCCTTAAGATTATATAACAATAATGTATTCTGCCTGAGGACAGTCTCTGGATTAAACCTTCTGGCTAATTCTGTTATCTTAAAATGTAAATTATGGGAGTAGATCTGGTGAGGTCTTTACAACCTCCAGACATTCTTTGGATTCATTGGAGAGTATATAAACTCATTGCTAACACTAACAAGCGGGTACTCTTTCTGCCCCCTTCTGATGCCTATGTCAGAAGCTTTCTCTATCTCCTTTATACTTTAATAAAACTTTATTACACAAAAGCTCTGAGCAATCAAGCCTCAACTCTGGCCCCGGATTGAATTCTTCTCCTTCTGGGGCGAAGAATCCCAGCTACGTGATTCAACAACAGTCTTTCAAATGGATATCCTTATTTCTGATAATAAGAGAGAAAATAGCCAGTCTTTAACAATTAAATATAATGTTTACTGTGGGGTTTTCAGTTCCCTTTGATCAGGTTGAGGAAGTTCCCTTCTATTCTTAGTTTGTAGAGGGTTTATATTATGAAAGTGTGTTGGATATTATCCAGCCCTTTTCCTGCATTTATTGAGATGACTATGGTTTTGTGTTTTTTTCCTTTTTATTCTATTGGTACCCAAAATCACTGCAGATGATGACCACATCCGTGAAATTAAAAGACGCTTACTCCTTGGAAGAAGTTATGACCAACCTAGATAGCATATTCAAAAGCAGAGACATTACTTTGCCGACTAAGGTCCGTCTAGTCAAGGCTATGGTTTTCCCTGTAGTCATGTATGGATGTGAGTTGGACTGTGAAGAAGGCTGAGCACCGAAGAATTGATGCTTTTGAACTGTGGTGTTGGAGAAGACTCTTGAGAGTCTCTTGGACTGCAAGTAGATACAACCAGTCCATTCTGAAGGAGATCAACCCTGGATGTTCTTTGGAAGGAATGATGCTAAAGTTGAAACTCCAGTACTTTGGCCACCTCATGCGAAGAGTTGACTCACTGGAAAAGACTCTGATGCTGGGAGGGATTGGGGGCAGGAGGAGAAGGGGACGACCGATATCATGGATTCGATGGACGTGAGTCTGAGTGAACTCTGAGAGATGGTGATGAACAGGGAGGCCTGGCGTGCTGCAATTCATGGGGTTGCGAAGAGTTGGACACGACTGAGCGACTGACCTGAACTGAACTGATGGGTACTACATTATGAATGTTAAACCATTCTTCTACACCTAGGATAGATTCCACTTGTCTATATTGTATAATTCTTTCTATGTTTTGCTAGATTCAATCTGCTAGTGTTTTGTTGAGGGTTTTTTGTGTC
Organism: Nanger dama; assembly: GCA_917880005.1. Classification (NCBI taxonomy): domain Eukaryota; kingdom Metazoa; phylum Chordata; class Mammalia; order Artiodactyla; family Bovidae; genus Nanger; species Nanger dama. The sequence continues at coordinate 49,328,988 of CAKJTW010000004.1, forward strand.
CATATTCATCAGAGATATTTGTCTGTAATTTTCCTTTTTTTCCCACAATGTCTATGTATGGTTTTAACATCATTGTAATGATTGTCTCATAGAATGAGTTATAATATGTTTCCTCTTCTATTTTTTGGAAGAGTTTGTGAACAATTATATTAATTCTTAACTGGTAGAATCCAGCAGTGAAGCCAAATGACCATGAGTTCTTCTTCTTCTTTTTTTTTTTTTATGAGTTCTTCTTTATTGGACTTTTAAAACTTACTAATTTAATTTCTTTACTTGTTTGCTGAGTCAGTTTACTTTCTTTGCTGAGTCAGTTTTGATGGTCTGTTTCTTTTCAGGAATGTGTCCATTAAATGTTATCTAATGTATTAACATATGATTGTTTATAGTAATTCTTTTAATATCTGTAACGTAATCTTTCTCTTATTTCAGGTATCAGTAATTTGAGTCTTCTCTCTTTCTATTTCGGTCAGTCTAGGTAAATCCTTGGGCTTCCCTGCTTGCTTAGCTGGTAAAGAATCTGCCTGCAATACAGGAGACCCACGTTCAATTCCTGGGTGGGGAAGATCCACTGGAGAAGGGATAGGCTACCCCCTGCAGCTTTGTCAGTTTTGCTGAACTTTCAAAAAACCAAGTTTGGGTTTCAATGCTTTATTTTTCCTTGTTGTTTTTCTGTTCTTTATTTCATTAATTTTCACTCTCATTTTTATTATTTCCTTTGTTCTATTTGGTTTAGGCATAGTTTGCTCTTTTTCTCCAGTGCCTCGGGCTTAAGGTTAGGTTATTGATTTGAAAGTTGCTCAGTTGTGTCTGTTTATAGTCTCTGGATTTCTCCATGCCAGAATACTGGAGTGGGTAGCTGTTCCCTTCTCCAGGGGATCTTCCCAACGCCAGGGATAGGCTACCCAATCCAGTATTCTGGCCTGCAGAATTCTATGGACTGTATAGTCCATGGGTCTGCAGAGAGACATGACTGAGCAACTTCACTTTATTGTTTTGAAATATTTTTTCTTTGCATTTAAAGCCACAGATTTTCCTCTAAGCATGGCATTTACAAGCTTTGGCATGTTCCTAATCATTTCAAAATATTTTATGATTTCCCCCTTTTCTTCTTCTTTGATCCATTGGTTATTTAGGAGTATGTTGTTTAATTTCTGGGTAATTTTGAGTTTCTGATTTTTTTTTTTACTGATTTCTAATTGCATTCCATTGTAGTTGGGGAACATACTTAGAATCATTTTAAAACTTTAAAATTTACTGATGTGTGTTTTATGTCCTACTAAGTAGTCTATTCTGTAGAATTTTCCATGTTACTGGATAAGAATATATGTTCTGCTGTTGGTAGAGTGTTTTATAAATATCTGTTGGGTCTAGTTGGCTTATAGTCTTGTCCAGTTGTTACATTTTCTTGTTGATCTTCTGCCTAGTTATTTTATCCATTATTGAAAGAGGGATTTTGCATGTACACTTATCATTTTTGAATTGTCTGTTTCTTCCTTCACTTTTATCACTTTTTGCTTCAGTAATTTGGTGCTCTGCTATTGGATGAATATATGTTTATAATTTTATATATTCTTGATGGAATGATTCTTTATCATAATTTTTAAGAAACTCTAGTAACATTTTGTTTTAAAGTATATTGTGTCTGCCATCAGTATAATCACTCCAAATTCTTATAGTAGTTTTTGGCATGTTATATCTTTTTCATCATTTTACTTTCATTCTATTTGTATCTTTGAATCTAAACTGTATTTCCTGTATATAGAATATAATTTAATTGTTTTTATTTCAACTTGACAGTCTTTGCCTTCACAATGGATTGTATAATCCACTTGTTATGCTACTATTAATAGAGATGACTTTATATCTGTTACTACTAAACTTTTTGCTTTCTGTATGTATCATATCTTTTGTTTCATTGTTCTTTCTTTTACATTAATTATTTTCTTATGTGACATTTTAGTTAAATTGTTTTATAATATATTTTGGGTTATTTCTTTTGTAGTTGCTCTAATACTTACCATATACACCTTAACTTATGAGAATTGGCTTTAGATTTTTAGTGTGTCTAAGCTTAACCATCAATTAATCAATATGCCACCAAATTTGGAAAACTCAGCAGTGGCCACAGGACTGGAAAAGGTCAGTTTTCATCCCAATCCCAAAGAAAGGCAATGCCAAAGAATGCTCAAACTACCACACAATTGCACTCATCTCACATGCTAGTAAAGTACTGCTCAAAATTCTTCAAGTCAGGCTTCAGCAATACGTGAACCGTGAACTTCCTGATGTTCAAGCTGGTTTTAAAAAGGCAGAGGAACCAGAGATCAAATTGCCAACATCCGCTGGCCCATGGAAAAAGCAAGGGAGTTCCACGAAAACATCTATTTCTGCTTTATTGACTATGTCAAAGTCTTTGACTATGTGGATCACAAGAAACTGTCGAAAATTCTGAAAGAGATGGGAATACAAGAACACCTGACTTGCCTCTTGAGAAATCTGTATGCAGGTCAAGAAGCAACAGTTAGAACTGTACATGGAACAACAGACTGGTTCCAAATAGGAAAAGGAGTACGTCAAGGCTGTATATTGTCACTCTGCTTATTTAACTTATATACAGATTACATCATGAGAAAGGCTGGACTGAAAGAAACACAAGCTGGAATCAAGATTGCTGGGAGAAATATCAATAACCTCAGACATGCAGATGACACCACCCTTATGGCAGAAAGTGAAGAGGAACTAAAAAGCCTCTTGATGAAAGTGAAAGTGGAGAGTGAAAAAGTTGGCCTAAAGCTCAACATTCAGAAAACGAAAATCATGGCATGTGGTCCCATCACTTCATGGGAAATAGATGGGGAAACAGTGGAAACAGTGTCAGACTTTATTTTGGGGGCTCCAAAATCACTGCAGATGGTGATTGCAGCCATGAAATTAAAAAACCCTTACTCCTTGGAAGAAAAGTTATGACCAACCTAGACAGTATATTCAAAAGCAGAGACATTACTTTGCTGACTAAGGTCCATCTAGTCAAGGCTATGGTTTTTCCTGTGGTCATGTATGGATGTGAGAGTTGGACTGTGAAGAAGGCTGAGCACCGAAGAATTGATGCTTTTGAACTGTGGTGTTGGAGAAGACTCTTGAGAGTCCCTTGGACTGCAAGGAGATCTAACTAGTCCATTCTGAAGGAGATCAGTCCTGAGATTTCTTTGGAAGGAATGATGCTGAAGCTGAAACTCCAGTACTTTGGCCACCTCATGCGAAGAGTTGACTCATTGGAAAAAGACTCTGATGCTGGCAGGGATTAGGGGCAGGAAGAGAAGGGGACCACAGAGGATGAGATGGCTGGATGGCATCACGGACTCGATGGACATGAGTCTGAGTGAACTCTGGGAGTTGGTGATGGACAGGGAGGCCTGGCGTGCTGCAATTCATGGGATCGCAAAGAGTTGGACATGACTGAGCGACTGAACTCAACTGAACTGAAGCTTAACAAACAAGATGGATAATAAGAGAGTGTGTTGGGTAAACATCAAATGAATGTAGTGATTTTCAATTTATCAATCTTGTGAATAGAAGTTGGAGATGAAAGAAATAATATATGTTGAGTCTATTATATGCTGTCTAATTTTCCACTTGTGATAGGCCCATGGAAACAGGTTACCTATTCAAAAGAGAAAGTTAGAGTTCAATGAGGTTAAGTGACTTACACAAATTAACATAACAAATAAGATTCATAGCCAGGCTTGAGACTACATGATACCAAATCCTATGCCTTTCTAAAAAATATGTGAAATTCAGATGAAAGAAAATGCAAATGTTTTAAACTTTTAGCTTTGAAATAATTTTAGATTTATAGAAAACTTGCAAGAAAAGTACAGAGTTTTTACTTCTGAGGCAGCTTGAGCTAGTATATCAATATAAAGTCCCTCCCTTTCCAAATGCTTATTAAAATTATTTAAATAATAATTAAATTATTAAATAATCAAATAAAATTTGAAATAACTTAGCTAAGCTAAAATAACAATGAGAATTCTACAGTAGTAAGAAATAGCTTCCTCAAAATAAGAGGGGCTGAAGCTTAACAATTCACAGGAATATAGGAGGTAGATGGGCTTCCCTGGTGGCTCAGAAGGTAAAGAATCTGCTTTGCAGTGCAACGCATGATTGATCCTTGGGTCTGGAAGATCTCCTGGAGAAGGGAATGGTTACCAACTCCAGTATTCTTGGTATTCTTGCCTGGAGAATCCCAAGGGCAGAGGAGCCTGGCAGGCTACAGTCCATGGGGTCACAAAGAGTAGCACAGGACAGAGCAACTAACAGTTTCACTGTAGAAAACTAGCTAAAAAAAAGTTTATGGCCTTCTGTTTTAATTTTTATTCAGGAAAATTAGTGTAAGCCACAAACCCTTGAGAGATACAAGACTAGAATTAAGAAGGACTTCCTATCAATGAACTAAGGACTAGAAAATTCTCTTCTGTAGGCCTGTGGAGGCAGTAAGAAAGCTTGTTGTTTATCTAGGAGTTTGGATAAAAGGAAATCACCCACTCTGAACCAGTAACCGACAGCTCCTAGATGAAGTTAGTACTCAATCTCGGCTGAATGGTTAAGCATTTTACAAAAGGACATTTCTCTTCTCCATACCCAAGGACTCCTGTGAATGCACATTAGCAATGAAGCAATACATGTCATGTATGATACGCACCAGTGAGGCAGCAAGGCATCTGCTTCTCAAGTAAAATCACACTTAGCCTTTATTTTGCTGCAGTGTAAAGGGTCATGTGAGTCATTTCAAGAAACACGATGCCATTGAGTGGCATTCAGGAGGCTAAGACCTGGCAGTTGCTGGCAGAAAGGCTCTGGTGCTCCCTGCCTTGGCTGGCATCTCAGTGCATATGATTTCCCAGCAGATAAGATGTCAGAATCTGTGGACACAGAGAGGGAGAAGCAGGTGTTGACCTCTGACCCACAGCCTTCTGGCACATTTCCTTTTCCTCTTCAATTGAAAAATCATTTGTAGTAAATTGTAAACGTTCTCTTCATTCCACATTGTCCCTAATTCTACCTGCCATTAGCCAGTGTTTCACACGGTACTACAAAGACAGTTCTCTCCTGAGAGAAAAATGGAAATCTTACCTTTATAGTTTGCCATATTTTTCTCTCCTTGCATCTCAGGTTAGAGCATGAAAACTTCTAGTAGGATTATTATATTGAGGGCAAGGATAAATGCATTTATCTTAATATAGTAGAAGAATCCAGAATTCCAAATGGAATAAATTGGCTTTCTATTAGTCTGGGAATCTGATGGACCTGAGTTGGGTCTGTAGCTTTGTAACTTTAGGCAAATTGCTAAACATCCCTGAGCATCATCTGTTTTCTCAAAACTGTCAAAATTCTAGAGTAACATGTGGGACCATTTTTAGAAAATTCAGTCTGCCACGGGGTTTAGCAGATATTTAGTAAAAAGGATCAAACAATCACTCCAAAAATTATATTATCAGCAAAATAGCAATAGTAATAGTACCTTTCTAATAGGATTGGCTATTTATATTATATATAAAATGATAATATATAAAGTTACATATAACTGATAACATTTGTCAAAGTGAGTCCTTAAAATAATTATTCTTTTAATAGTTGCCTTTTTCCCTTTTTTTTCCATCAAATTATCTTCATTAATTCTGCAACCCAATTTGATGGGTGTCCTTTGATTTATTTTGCATAGTACATTTCCAGTGATCTGGAGATGGCAAAGATGTGGAATATACTTCATTTGGTTTCGTCATCTGGTCTCTGAGCTGAAGTTCTTCCCTTTGTGGTCCCCAGTGGGGATATGATTGTGGAAGAAGTGGACAATCATTTACTACCTATTGTAGTTATGGTTAATCCCACCTTTCCCTAATACAAATCCACTGCTCTCCAGTGAGAGTTTATTCCACTCACTATGACTGAATAGAAAATTATTCTGAATGTTAGTGTCTTAAAACAAAGGCAATATGTATTTTGCTCATAAATTTTCAAGTTGGACGAGGCTGGGTAGGGGTACCTCCTCTCTGGTCTTCGGGGTCAGCTGGGGTGGCTTGAAGAACAGGGGCTGGGTCACCTGAAGGCTAGTACTCTCATGTCTGGAGGTGGATGTGAGAGGATTTGAGCTATTGGAATAAAGAACAGATGGCTCTATTAATATTTTTAGGCAATCTCTCTAAATTGTCTCTCCAGCATGGCATCTTCCAGTTAACTGGACTTCTTATCCGTGGGCTCTACTCTTCTAAGGCACAAGTCTGGAGAGAGAAAGAGATCTATATGGAAAAAGTGTTGCTGTTTGCATTCATCCTGAGAGGACATGAAGCCTCCATGATGGCATGAGCCACTAAGACTGATCCAGACAAATGGAGACTAGATTTCATCTTTTCATGGGAAGAGTGTCGAATTCTAAAGTAATATGTGGGGGCTAAAGTAAATATGACTTAATGGAAGGAGTATCAAAATTCTAGAGTAGCATGTAGGAGCATTTTTAGAAAATTCAGTCTGCCACAGGATTTAGAAGAATTTTAGTAAAAAGGATCAAGTAATTGCTCCAAATATTATACACTTGGTTGAGCTTCCAAAAGCAAGCTGTCTCAACAAGCAGTTTTCAAAGTGTTAGGTGTCAGGGCCTCTAAAGTCTCTTAAAAATTATTGAGCACCTCAGAGAAATTTTATGTGGGTTATGCTTATTTATATTTTCTGTAGTAGAATAAAAATGAGACTATTTAAAATAATTATTTTTCATAAAGCATCTTATTTACACTCATCTAAAATAGAATCATTATTTTTAATAAGTAAGTATTTTAAATCCCGCCCCCCCCATTTTACTAACAGTAGCAGATTGTTTTACACTTTTTCCACCTCTTTACTATCTGGCATAAGAGAGACAGTTGGATTCTCTATTTACTTCTGCACTCAATTTGTTGAAACGTCATTTTAGTTGAAGCACAAGGAGAAAATCTGGGCTTAGATATGTAATTGAAAAAGGGAAGTGTGTATTAATACCTTTTCCAATAATTATGGATATTCTGCTCTGATACTATGCCCAAACTCAACAAGTGCCAGTTTCCTAAACGTTAGTTACAATGTAGAATCGGAAACCATACCAGTGAATCTGTGCACTTATGGGAGAAAAATGAGAGTGAAAAAGACAAATAATATCTTAGTTTTATTATGAAAATAGTTTGACCTTAAGAGACTTCCTGATAGTGTTTTGGGAGCTTCCAGAGAGCTTGATTTACACTGAAAGAACCACAGATATATATATAATTTGTCAATATCCTTTCCCAGGTTCTTGAGTGCATCTGTGCATGCTAAGTTGCTTCAGTCATGTCATACTCTTTGAGACATCATGGACTGTAGACCTCCAGGCTCCTCTTTACATGGGATTCTCCAGGCAAGAATACTGGGGTGGGTTGCCACTTCTCCAGGGAGCACTTCTCCAGGGGATCTTCCTGAACCAGGATTGAACCAGCGTCTCTTCTGTCTCTGCATTGGCAGGCAGGTTCTTTACCACTAGTGTCATCGGGAAGCACCAGGTTCTTGAGAGTTGTTCCAAATTTTCCATATCAGTTTTCTCTGCTTCTCTTTCTGATGTCTTTTCTCTTTGACCCTAATCTATCCACTATCCTTGCATTTTCTTTTCTCACCTCCTGTCATCTCCTTATTGAATTTACTAAGTGAACAACTCCTTCAGTGTCTACTGGTATCTTATAAATGTTACCATTTTAGTTGATGAGTCACCTGTATTTTTCTACCTGGTATCTTGTAAATGTTATCACTTTAGTTGATGAATCACCTGTATTTTTCTACCTGGTTACTCCTATATTAAGAGAAGAGCTGGATGGTCTAACTCTAGTTGATTTATTTATTGGTGATTCTTTTATCCTCAGGCTTACCTGGGGAAAAATTTGAATTCTGGTCATCTGGATAAGGAAGGGTAAAGTATTAGTAGAAATTGGTGTGTTTTTCATACTGTGTCTACTTTTTCTCTAGAGTTATTTATAATCAAAGAAGTCTCTTTTACTATTCTAGCCTACCATCACTATTCACTTTCTAACTTCTTAAACTTTTACAAAAATTTCTATAGTATTTACTTGATTTATATCTGTTTTCCCCAGTAGCATGTCAGCTCTATGAGGGAATGGACTTTTTCTTAAATGTTTTATTTTCAGTTCTTAGAATAATTCCTGCACATACTCAGAGCTCAAAAATATGCTATGAATGACTCTCCTCGCTAAGAATATTAAAAATGAAAATCCTTGAGGTATATTAAAAAAAAACTCATGCATTCTATATTCATGACTATTCTTTTGAATCCAAATATCTTAGGCTTTACTTTAATGATGAAAGACTGTATAATAGAGACAAACAACTAAAATATGAATATAAGATACCTAGGTTCAGATCCTGGTTCTCTAAATTTTCAACGTTGTGATCCTGGGTAGGATGCTTTGCTTCTCACTCTTTGTACAATGTGAGTGCTCTTACTACTAGCCTCATAGCATGCTAATGACTCTAGTGTTCATGATAATGAAACTAGCACTCATCACGTGGTAAAAACCAGATACACTGTTTGCTGTTGCTATTACACTCTCCTTCCTGAGTTTCATCATGCTGCCTTGATAGTGCAAATGCTATACTTCTTTCTAAATCATGGGGAGGGAGTACTAGAGAGTTGTCTGTTCAACAACAAAAGAGTCTGTCATTCAACAACAAACAGGTCTCTTTATTTGTAGGATATTATTCACTTTACATATAGCTTAGAGAGGGTTGATGGTCCTGGAACTTGTAAAACTGTTAAGCGAAGCTGAGGACAAGGCATGTAATCATGGGTGGGTGAAAGAAAGTCTGTGAATATCAGTGCTTTTCAGATGAAAAGATAAGAACCAATAGTAATAGCTAACTTGCTTTCTGTCCTTTCTGTGAGACATGAACTGTTCTAAGCCCCAAATTAAATATAATTTAATCTCTACTTGCATTATTTTCATTACCAAATAAGCCTATGAAACAGTAGCACCTAATATCTAGATTTTTAAAGATAGGTAACTGAGATGCAAAAAGTAAAGTATTTTGCACAATATTCAAAGTCAGGTTTTCTTATTTCAACTTGATCTTAAGTACTGTATCATTTAAAAAATTCTTGAGTAGCTTCCATTCTGCACAGGTAAGTAAGTTGATATTTGTATAGGTTGACCTAGGTCTAGGCAAAAGGAAGACTTATTAACAGGAGTCTTCCCCAGACCAAAATATTATTATGTAGGTGAAAGTTCCTTGGTCTGTAAATCAAAAGTGTACATTACCATGACTCTCCTCTCCTTTTCTTGATCTGTGAGGACAAATATGTTCTTTATTTACCACTGGGAGAAAACAAGACAAATAGATGTGATGTGCATTTCAACAAAGGTACATGATCTCTTACAAACAGCAAAATGTTTGAGAAACTGCAATGCTTTCAGGAAACCAACCTAAAGCCACTTTGGACTTGAAGATTAGGTATTGTACATCTAAGTACTTGAAATAAATTGTCTGCACACTGTTGCTACTGTTAAGAACAAAAGAAAAGTAGAATCAACTCTGGAAAAGAGAAGAGGTATCTTATAATAATGAAATGGTCACTTGTCAGCCATTAAGTCTAAGAAAATGAACAAACAAAGGGCATAAAGAAGCAATCAATTTCCCCAATAGTGCTGGCTAGGGGATCACTGTTCTTCACAGGTAATTGCAACTTGAGTAATATTTTCTTTCTCTCAGTGCAAGTGAAATGATTTTTGTCTCTGGTGTTTTCTTTTACCTAAAGAAACACATTATTTCCATTTAATGAATTTAATTTTATTTTCAAAGGAGATTCAAGGCTATTTTAGACTTTATGAAAAGCAGTATTCTCCAGAGAGAACACAAATGATGACTTGTCATCTTAGAAAATATCTTAGTATTGATGAAACTGTTAAAACTTAGGGGGTATAATATAGATTTCTGGAAAAAGCACTAATATATTCAGGAGATCTTCCTTCTCATATTTTACTTGCAAGTAGCTGTATAGTTTTATCACATTCTTAGACCTCAGTTTCCTCATCTGTAAAGTAATAAGAATATTCTGTAAGTAAATTTCTATCTAGATCTTAAATTCTATGGGTTCTTTCATAGTAAGTACATTTACACATCATCTGGTTTTAAACTTGGCAACTTACAGGGCATATACAATAAAACTGATGAATTTTATTCAAATAAAAGTTATTCTGAGTAATAATAGAGTTGGAGAACAAGTTGTTCTTCTTCCCAGAGTTTTGGATGACTAATGGGTAAACTAGGATTAGAAATAACTATATAACCTGCTTCACAGGATGAAAGATCAAATACAGGTCCTTTTCCAGACACACTTCTTTTCCTTACCTTAGGTTAAGAAGAGCAGAGGTCTTGTCTTTCTTGTTCTGGTTTCTCCTTGGAGAAGTCTATAGTCTATGATGAGTCTGAAAAGTCTATGACAAGGCAGATAAACAAGGAATAACACTTTTAAATGGATGAGTAAAACTTTTTTTTTTTTCCTAGACACAACTCCATGGAATCTTTCTGTGTCTTTTAGAATCAAAACTTGGATTTGCATTATGACAGATGAAAGTATATAGGGGTTAGATTTGTGCTATGATACTCATGGACAGGCAATACCTATTTCTGCCTCAACATCCTCTGGATAAGCAACAGATGTGCTTTGTAACGTATCAGTTTGTGAATTCTGGATTCCTTTATTTTACTTTGTGAATCTGGGTGATATAATTAACATAGGTATAATTTTTTAAAGTGAATTTTAAAACTGTTCCTTCTTTTGGGAGAAGCACTAAATAAGAGGGTCTTTCCTGATGACTCAGCATGTAAAAAAAAAACATGCTGGCAGTGCAGGAGACACAGGAAGTGTGAGTTCAATTCCTGGGTGGGGGAGATTCCCCTGGAGGAGGAAATGGCATCCCATTCCAGTATTCTTGCTTGGGAAATCCCATGGACAAAGTAGCCTGGAAGGCTACAGTCCATGGGGTTAAGAAAAACAAATTTTAAGTACAAATATTAAGATTTTTGTTGTGTAGAATTAGCTCCTGTTGGTGACTTGTGGGTTTACCCAATGACAGCTGTTGGAGAGTTCTTCCTGTTTCCCAGTTCTAGTCTATTTTCATGGATGCATAATTATAAGAAGGACTCATTTGTAGAAAACTGATGATGATGTGAATTTGCAAACTAGAGCAACACAAAGGTTTGACTCAGTCTGGTTTTGGCTTCCTCTTAAAGTTAATCAGCCTTATTTAGAAATTTTGCAATATGTATCTGTGACTAAAGGTATAGAACAGTAAACATACTGGATTGAGAAATAATAGATCTGGTAAAAATTGAATAAATAATTTTAAATGAATTTAACAATTGCTTATGGTTAGGTATTCCCTTTGAAGGTTTTCATAAAGTTAAGAAACTTTAAGTTGAAAGACATAAGTATACTGTGAAATCAGAGTTCAGCTAGTAAATGATTTATTTAATCAATTCATGTGAATACACCATCCATCCTCAACATTTTTGAGAGCTGTGCATTATAACTACGTGGCTGAATATAATGCCTAATAATTTTCAGTTTGCTTTGTTGGTTCTGACATATCTCTCCATTTATAATGAAGAGTCCCTTGTGAATAAGCATTGTAACCTTCACAAGCTCTTGAGAAGGCCAAGTTGAAGTAAAAACAAAGCCCTATAAAATCATTCCATTATAAACTGGCTTTAAACTGAATGCTATTTTCCTTGGAATATAGGAAAATATTTTTATTCTTGTCTTGGACCTCATGCAGCATTCTTATTAGATTCTGCAATGAAAGATTTTATGGGTTTCTATTATTTGTTCAACTGTTTTTATAGTTAGATAGTAAAGACATGAAGGGGTTAGAGAGATTAATAATGCAAGGAATGTACATTGCTGACAGAATAGCAGCAGGTTTTTTTTTAATATTGCAAAATTCATTAATAAAAGACTACATCATAATTTTAAAAGCTGTGGTGGCACCCATCATACAAGGTCAATGTGTTAGTTGGGTTTTGTATTTATCTTCCACACAGTTCTCAACGACACTCTTAACAAATGTGCCAACAATTTACCTTTCTCAAGGTTGCTTGATTTTCCATACAGAAGTGTCTCTAACTTTCCTTGGACAGGACAATACAGAGGTAAAATTATAGGTTATTTGTCAATAGTTTGAAAAAAATTTTCCTTTTGAAAATATATTTTCAACATTTTTATGACATCAAGACTGACTTTTTGTAATGAAATCTATGAACAGAGATAGGCTTTTTTTTTTGGGGGGGGGTGAACATGTCTCTGCAAGTGAGCAAAAGTAGATAATGTGGTTATGTTTAATCATAGTTCCTCTTATATAACAAACTACTTGAAATCTTAGTGACTTTGAACCACAATGATGATTTTTTTTTCATCAGTCTGCAATTTGGATAAGTCTAGGTGAGGACAGTGAATTTCTCTCCCATATATATCAACTTGGATGAGTCAGTTGGGAGCTGGTACATCCATTTTCAAGACAGGTCTTTCACACGACTGGCAAGAAGTTGGCTTTTGTCTGGGAACTCAGCCAGGACTTGGTTTCTCTCCACACACGACTTTCCTCATCCTGCTAAGACTTCCTCAAAGCATGGTAAATCAGTTCAAAAGTAAATATACCAAGAGAACTAAGGTTAAATTGCATTTACGGTGCTTCTTCTGGCTCTTTGGGATCAGGTTTTGAGAGGGAGAAGTGAGCAGACATTACTTGATTGCCTAGATGGTAATCTGGTATTAGTGATATCTGGGTTTAAAAGATGGTCAAATTTGTTCTTTTTCTTTTGGGGCAATTTTGTGGCCTTTGAGAATATCCACAATCACTGGGGACTTCTTGCTCTGTTCCCTGAAGCAAATGACACAGTTTTCAACTGCTACCTTCTAAGTTTTTCCTTTAGCTCATTTTTTGGTGGCCCAGACTACACAGTTTACTTGGAGGGAGCAGTGGGGGGTGACTTGGCTCTGGCATTTAGAATTAATGACTTAAACTGACTCAAGTCCAACCCCTTTCAAGGGATTTCCTTCTGTTTATCACTTGTATAGCTGATGTTTTTTTCTCATTCTAGCTGCTTTTTTTTTTTTTTTTTTTTTATGTTTCCATAGCAAACTTTTAGGAGGTTCATAAAACTTGGTGATGGACAGGGAGGCCTGGAGTGCTCCGATTCATGGGGTCACAGAGTCGGACACAACTGAGCGACTGAACTGAACTAAACTGAAAACTCTTTCTTTCCCCTAAATTTATCTGAAGTTGATGACAAGCATTTCTTCTCCTCTTTAGGAGAAGAGGGGGAAAACACTAAATACCCCAGCAACTTGTTCCTTAGAGATTCCCTCTATTGAAATATTTTCATCTTTATCACCTCTCTTTTATGTAGTCTAGAGGTAGGTCATAGGCTAATGGTGGCAGAATCAGTTCTTGTCTACCATTTAAAACAATCCTGCATATTTATTCTTAAAGAGATGGGAATACCAGACCACCTTACTTGCCTCCTGAGAAACCTATATGCAGGTCAAGAAGCAACAGTTAGATCCAGACATAAAAAGTGAGCTGGTTCAAAAAGGGAAAGGAGTACTTCAAGGCTGTATATTGTCACGCTGCTTATGCAGTGTACTTCTATGCAGTGTACATCATGTGAAATTCCAGGCTGTATGAAGCACAAGTTAGAATCAAGATTGCTGGGAGAGCCAATAACCTTAGATATGCAGATGACACCACCCTAATGGCAGAAAGCAAAGAAGAACTATAAAGCTTCTTGAAGGGGAAAGAAGAGAGTGAAAAATCTGGCTTAAAACTTAACATTCAAAGAACTTAGATCCATGTCATTTGGTCCCATCACTTCACGGCAAATAGATGGAAAAGAATTGGAAACAGTGACATGTTTTATTTTCTTGGGCTCCAAAATGACTGCAGACAGTGACTGCAGCCATGAAATTAAAAGATTCTTGCTCCTTGGAAGAAAAGCTATGATGACAGTGTATTAAAAAGCAGAGACATCACTTTGCCAACAAAGGTCTGTCTGGTCAAAGCTATGATTTTTCAAGTAGTCATGTATGGATGTGAGAGTTGAACCATAAAGAAGGCTCAGTGCCAAAGAACTAATGATTTCTAAATGTGGTGTTGAAGAAGACTCTTGAGAGTCCCTTGGACAGCAAAGAGATCAAACCCGTCAACCCTAAAGGAAATCAGTCCTGAATATTCATTGGAAGAACTGATACTGAAGATGATGCTCTAACACTTTGGCTACCTGATGCAAAGAGCTGACTCATGAGAAAGACCCTGAGGCTGGAAAAAGATTAAGGGCAGAGGAGAAGGGGCAACAGGGGATGGGATGGTTGAATGGCATCACCACCCAATGGACATGAGACTGAGCAAACTACAGGAGATAGTAAAGGACAGGGAAGGCTGGCATGCTCCAGTTCATGGGGTTGCAAAGAGTCGGATACAACTGAACAACTAAACAACAGTAACACATATATTTGGTGGTACATAGACGATATGAACACTTAACAGTCTAACGTTTTGTTCTCAATAATGAGTACTTAGAGACAACTGAGATAACAGCATCACACTTCACATCCTATAACATGTGGATTTTAATTAAATATTATACATTCTTGATTTTATGGTCAGATATTTAGAGGGCATACAGGAAATTATATACCTATGTAAAATAAATGACTAAAGGATTGAAAAGACCTTTCCAATAGCAATCTCTAGTCAACCCACACCACCGAAGATGTATTTCTAGTTGGCAAGTCGTACACTGAAGAATTAAAGTTCTTTTATAATAGCATCATGGTAGCTATAGTTTTGTGGCACTGCATGGAGTCTGGAATAAAATTAGTCATTGTTTCAGTACAGTCAATAAAATAAGTTGAGCTCATTGTATTCACAAAGCAGGCATGTGTAACCAGCACATCTGGCAGTGTCTGAAATGTAGGTGAATCCCCAAAGATGGAAATTTAATTTTCTTCTGACTTGTATAGAGGCAAACTATACCCACTACAGCCAATAGACCAGAGAAATTTCAAAAGTTTAACTGAAAAGGGGCACACTGGTTTAAGTTATAGGACTCCAAAGAAGAAATAACATATAGCTTAAACCGGGTACTTCTATGTTCAAACTCTATTGAGAAAATACCATTTGGGCTCTCTACTAGGCGATGAGGAGAAGAGTAAGACCCTTCATCCCAATCAAGGGGATTATATTTTTACTGGGAAGTGAGAGATTTAAAGATTCAGTCAGTGTATGTCTACGTCAGCTGAATATCAAATAAAAATAAATATAGTACAAATTATCGTCACTTCATGGGCATTCAATAAATATTTGCTAAATAGATTGATAAACAAATAAATAGTGCAGTGATTTGACTGAACTGTCCCAAGGCACCAGGAATATTCAGGAAAGATCTCAAGGGTCAACAGAGAAGATTCTTGGTGTTTTATTTTACCCATTAACTCCTAATCGATGTGGCTGCCCTATGATGAATGAAATTGTTTTGCTTGGATAAGATAGATTTCACTCTTTCAGAGACTTCAATAGGAGAAAACATTGAGTCAATGCCTTGGGAATGAAATAGATGGAGGGAATGAAGGAATAAATCAGATGAAGATGAAAACCCTCAGCTTGGAGCTGTCTTTTATATTCAGAGATAGAATCACTGCAGAGTCCTTCCAACTCTAATTTTCAGGGTAATCTGACAGACGTAGTTCATAAGTGGGAATGGAGGTAGAGTATTGTTTATTTTTTTAATATTGAGGAATTTTAAAAATCATTTCAGTACACAGGTGGTAGATTTGGCCAGAAGCTGCAAATTGAAGGTGTTTTTTTTTATGTTTTGAAGAAGAGCAGAGCTGTCCTAACAAATTTATTGTGAGAAGTTTTTCCTAAATGAAATTCAGATTTTGAGAAAGGGAACTGAGAAGAATGAGAAGTGGGAGAAGGGTGGAGCAGGTTTGATTTAACCAGTGCAGAGGTCCACTGTTTAAGGGAAGTATGTCTTAGGCTTTCCAGAAGTGAGGCAAGAAAACACTTCATTCAAACAGGAAAAATACCATGAAGAAGTACTGACTAGCTGCATCATTACCATCATAGAGCAAAAGCTACATAAAATTTTGGCTTGTTGGTTTCCTATGCTGTGAACTTTATTGCTGATTTTCCATCCTAAAGGTATTCCCCAATTTTTAAGTATCTATGGGTGGTGGTGGTGGTTTAGTCATTAAGTCATGTCTAGC
The DNA here is from genome assembly GCA_917880005.1 of Nanger dama. Lineage (NCBI taxonomy): Eukaryota > Metazoa > Chordata > Mammalia > Artiodactyla > Bovidae > Nanger > Nanger dama. The sequence goes on from CAKJTW010000004.1 coordinate 49,345,324, forward strand.
TCTTAGACTGTAGAGCTCCGGGCTCATTTCTCCTTGGGATCTATGGGTAGAGTGCTTCTAAATGTCAAAACCTGAAAGTAAACCCTTGTCTTTTTGCTTCTATATTATACTTTTTGCTTAAAAATATCATGCACAACTTTTTCTTTTTCAAGTCTTAAAAAGTCCTTCACTTTTACAGGACAATTTTGCTTAAAGATTAGCTTGTGCAAATATGCCTGTGCATACCTGTATGTGAGAGTTTATTCTCTTGGTGTTGTGCGTCTGTTAGAGGAACACTGCTATGTGAAGTTAATCGAGAGGATGTCTTCTTTTAGACAAACTCTGCGACCATCTCACTCACAAGCATTCTGATTTGTGTTTAACTATGATACTAATGTGTATGCGTAGGTTAAAAACCGTTCAACTCCACACAAGACTGAAAGGTTGTACTGTTTCTTTTTATTCTTCTGTTGATGTTTGTTTGAATTTGTGTATTGGAGCTCACATCTATGGGGCATATTTTAGGTTATAAATTCTTAGAGGACAGGAATTGTTACTCTCTGATTAACTTTGTATATCTTCTCATTTGGGTCTATGTATATACAAAAGCTTAATGTTTTCAATCTGTTGAAAAATTACCAGGCCTGGGATTTTTCAAGGGTAAAACTGTATTCCATGATATTTTTATTTAAATTTGGAATTCGTCCAGATTGATTCTTTCACGGAGTTGTCCTAATGTGAGATTATATATACAGGAGAATGAAAGCAAAATGCTCTCATTTTACCAACATGTAAGACAGAGCAGAGGGGAGATGATTCACATTTAATGTGCATCTGCTGTGGGTCAGGTAATCTAACTGTTTTGGACAGGTTTCCTCAGTGACTATTCACAAGGTAAGAAGTAAGGGATAATGACATGTAGCTGAAAGATTATGTTGCTTATTGTTTAGTGGCTCAGTCATGCAACTAACCATGGACTGCAGTCAACCCCATGGACTGCAGTCTACCAGGTTCCTCTGTCCATGGGATTCTCCAGGCAAGAATACTCAAGTGGCTTGCCATTTCCTTCTCCACTGAAAGATTATAGTATTCAAAATAGACTTACCTGAGTTTGAATTCCTGTTCTACTAGGCTATGTAATCTTGAGAATTTTACTTAACTTCTCTGAAAGCTGTCAATTATAATACCCCATAACATCATTATCTAAATTTCAAGTGGATTTTATTGTTGTCATGGTAAAAGTTGCTGTATTCATTTGATAAAGACACTGAAGAGAGTAGCATTACACTGAAAATTCTTAGCAGGTTTTCTATTCCAAGTCTTATAAAAATGTAAGAGCTGAATAGTACTTAATTAACTTGGGCTGTGGGTGTGATCATGCAAAGAAATGTTCTTAGCACTGAGGGAGGGAGGAGCAGTCATGACATCAGAGTGGCAGCAAAATTAGAGAAGTGAGACTGGGGTGTTGCTATTTACATTAGTTAAGATGAGATTTGGTCATTAGTGAAAGAAGACCCAAAACAACAGTGGATTTAAAAAGACAGAAATATGCTTCTTCCTCATATAAATGTAGTCAGTCTAGGGTTGATATGCTAGCTCCAAAATTATTGGGGATACAGGCTCTCTCTGTTGAATGTTCTGCCACTTTAAACACCCAGCGTCCACCTCATGGTTTAACATCATGCTCCCTGTCCAGTAAGCCCATCTACATTATGCTGCATTCTAGAAGGAAGGAGTACAAATGAAGGAGAAGATGTGCTCTCACCCTTTTAGAACACTTCTGGAGAGTTGTGTCCACAACATACGTTCTGCTTATATTCTGTTGGCCACAATGTGGTCACATGACTATACTAGCTGCAAGAAACTATGGTTATGAACTAACCTGAGAATCCTGTGACTGGAAAATGGAAGGGAATGGATGTCGAAGGACAGCACCACTTATATATGGTTTTTATGTTTGCAAAACTAGTTTGTACAAAGCTATTTCTTCTCTACTAGTTTCTATCCTTTCAATTTGATTAAGAAACTATTTTCACTAAGGAGAGATTACAGGGTTTCAACTACAGATATAATTTATTCAAAGGAACATATTAAATCGTCTACAAATTATAATTTTTATTAGTAATAAGATGTTATCAAAACAGCCTAATTTTAATGATAAAGTTTTACATTTATAAATATGATACGTAGTATATGCAAGTCAGGAAGCAACAGTTAGAACTGGACATGGAACAACAGACTGGTTCCAAATAGGGAAAGGAGTATGCCAAGGCTGTATATTGTCATCCTGCTTATTTAACTTATATGCGGAGTACATCATGAGAAATGCTGGGCTGGAAGAAACACAAGCTGGAATCAAGATTGCCAGGAGAAATATCAATAACCTCAGATATGCAGATGACACCACCCTTATGGCAGAAAGTGAAGAGGAACTAAAAAGCCTCTTGATGAAAGTGAAAGAGGAGAGTGAAAAAATTGGCTTAAAGCTCAGCATTCAGAAAATGAAGATCATGGCATCTGGCCCCATGACTTCATGGGAATAGATGGAGAAACAGTAGAAACAGTGTCAGACTTTATTTTTTGGGCCCCAAAATCACTGCAGATGGTGACTGCAGCCATGAAATTAAAAGACGCTTACTCCTTGGAAGAAAAGTTATGACCAACCTAGATAGTATATTAAAAAGCAGAGACATTATTTTGCCAACAAAGGTCTGTCTAGTCAAGGCTATGGTTTTTCCAGTAGTCATGTATGGATGTGAGAGTTGGACTGTGAAGAAGGCTGAGCACCGAAGAATTGATGCTTTTGAACTGTGGTGTTGGAGAAGACTCTTGAGAGTCCCTTGGACTGCAAGGAGATCCAACCAATCCATTCTGAAGGAGATCAGCCCTGGGATTTCTTTGAAAGGAATGATGCTAAAGCTGAAACGCCAGTACTTTGGCCACCTCATGTGAAGAGTTGACTCATTGGAAAAGACTCTGATGCTGGGAGGGATTGGGGGCAGGAGGAGAAGGGGACGACAGAAGATGAGATGGCTGGATGGCATCACTGACTCGATGGATGTGAGTTTGAGTGAACTCCGGGAGTTGGTGATGGACAGGGAGGCCTGGAGTGCTGCGATTCATGGGGTCACAAAGAGTCAGACACGACTGAGCAACTGAACTGAACTGAACTGAAAGGACTATTTAAGGAAATGAATGAATAATTAACACTTATTTTAGTAAGATTTAGCTATTCTTTCTATCAATTCAGTTCAGTTCACTTGTAGCTATCCTTGAGTAGATCAATGTTAACTTGCTAGACTGTAATCAAAAGCCATTTCTTATTTGCCTTTGTAACCCAGCAAACTAGCTTATAGTAGGTTCTAGCCTATTGAAGGTAGAGAAGGCTAGATGTCTGGCCAATAAATTGACAAATAAAGGAATGAATACTTGGGGTGTAGGATAAAGTAATGTGTCCCTCTAAAGTAAAGAAATAATTTCAGCTTTCATCTTTTGTAAGTTTAGGGTAACTTTGCTTTACATGCCAGTCATTTCAGAAGATTTTAATTTTAAAAACTCTTGAAAAAATGTTTCTTCATGCAAAATAAATATTTTAGTGGTTGTTAATAGGTTATAATGGGAAAAATCCTGGCTAGTTTTTCAAGCATCTTATTTCTTCCTTGCTTTCTTTCATTTTTTTGACTTCTAGAAAAACAAAGATACTGTTCTAGAAATGTATCTAATCTGATTTTTATGAAAACTGGTGATAGTCATTGTCTAACTAAACTTTTAACTTACGCTGCTGCTGCTGCTAAGTCACTTCAGTCATGTCCGACTCTGTGCGACCCCATAGACGGCAGCCCACCAGGCTCCTATTTCCCTGGGATTCTCCAGGCAAGAATACTGGAATGTGTTGCCATAACCTTCTCCAATGCATGAAAGTGAAAAGTGAAAGTGAAGTCGCTCAGCCATGTCCGACTCTTAGCAACCCCATGGATTGCAGCCTACCAGGCTCCTCCGTCCATGGGATTTTCCAGGCAAGAGTACTGGAGTGGGTTGCCAATGCCTTCTCCAACTTTTGAGTCTACCTAAAACCTGATTAACCTTATTTTAGAAATTATAGGTTTAACATAAAAAAAAATGTCATTTCCCCTGCTTGTCAAACAGATAGCTTATGATTGTAGAAATAAGAGATGTTTAAAAATTGTCCTTAATTACCTTAAGTTTTAATGCATTTTTCTAGTTTTTACTTTTCCCTTCATTTCCTCCCTCATTTTTGCTCTGTGATGTTCCTATTTTTCTTTCTTCTTTCCCTCATCCCATTATATAGCGAATTATATTGGGGATGTAATTTGGTATATTTTTACCACTTAAAATTACATCATGTGAGCTTTTCCACATCATTAAGTATTATTTGATAAATGATTTAGAGAGCTATCATATGTTTCTATAGCATGGATTTAGCATGATTAAAAATTCTATTGTTGAGCATTTTTGTATGGTGTAAGGTTGAAGCTGAAACTTCAATATTTTGGCCACCTGATGTGAAGAGCTGACTCCTTTGAAAAGACTCTGATGCTGGGAAAGATTGAAGGTGGGAGAAGAAGGGGACAACAGAGAATGAGATGGTTGGATGGAATCACCGACTCAGTGGACATGAGTTTGGGTGAACTCCAGGAGTTGGTGATGGACAGGGAGGCCTGGCATGCTGTAGTCCATGGGGTTGCAAAGAGTCAGACATGGCTGAGTGACTGAACTGAACTGAAGGTTTTATACAGTGCTGCACTAAGTATCTTGATATATGATTTAATTGACATCTTTCTAATTTCATTATGCTAAATTCCTAGTGTGGGATTATAGGTCAAAATATATCACCTTTGAAGGATCATGAGGACTGATGTTGAAGCTGAAACTCCAATAGTTTGGCCACCTGATGCGAAGAGCTGACTCATTTGAAAAGACCCTGCTGCTGGCAAGACTGAGGGCAGGAGGAGAAGGGGACAACAGGGGATGAGATGGTTGGATGGCATCACCGACTCAATGGACATGGGTCTGGGTGAACTCCGGGAGTTGGTGATGGACAGGGAGGCCTGGCATGCTGTGCTTCATGGGGTCACAAAGAGTTGGACATGACTGAGAGACTGAACCGAAATACCTATTGATAGATTATGTTCCAAATAGGAACTCAGCTACATTCCTAGCATTGTGTGAGAGTGCCTGTCCCATCACACCCATTCTGCTGATTGATAGTCATTAGGACTTTACCAGGGAGTCTCATGAGCTGCAAGGAGATCAAACTAGTCAATCCTGAAGGAAATCAACCCTTAATATCCACTGGAAGGACTAATGCTGGAGATGAAACTCCAATGCTTTCACCACCTGATGCAAAGAGCTTACTCACTGGAAAAGACCCTGATGCTGGCAAAGATTGAAGGCAGGAGGAGAAGGGGGTGACAGAGGATGAGCTGGTTGGATAGTATCACTGACTCAATGGGCATGAGTCTGAGAAACTCTGGGAGATAATGAAGGATAGGGAAGGTTGGCATGCTGCAGCCCATGGTATTGCAAAGAGTTGGATATAGTGACTGAACACACACACACACAATGCACAGGAGGTTACCTATTTTACAAATGTATTAAGTGAAAAATAACAGCTAGTTAAAGCTTTAATTCTTTGTTAATATTTTGATGTAATAAATATATACATACATGTATAATGTATAAATATATACATAAATATAAAAATTGAGACTAAACCATGTTCTATCTTTGTAAACTTTCCTTTTTAAAACCTATAATGTCTGATGACTCTAAGATAATTCCTATGTTATTTTACATTAAAACATAATGTTAACTAATGGCCTGAGATAATGTCCTTAAACATGCTAAGGAAATATCTTACTTCTGATTTGCTATGAGTTTTATTCAGTGACAAATGCTGACTTTTATTTATAAAAACTATCTCCACATTTGCTATTGCATTTACTTCCATCAATCTGTCTACCCTCCTTTCCTCTCTCCCCTCCTTCCTTTCTTCTTCCCTTCCTTCCTATTTTTCATCCATTGCTTCATATTTATATTACTTTTTTATCATACTTTTTTTTCTTGAATCATGTATTTCATCTGTTTAGAATTGTGTATTTTATTTTTCTTTACCCAAAGAATCAACTTACAGATTTACTTGTTAATTCTTTTTCTGTTTCTTGTATTATTAAGTTATTTTATCATATCCATAGTATTCTTCCTGGCTCCATTAGAATTGTTTGGTTCCTTTTAAAAATTAAAAGTTGAATCTGGGGTATTAAAAGTTTATTCATTCTTTTACTCAGGCCTTAAAAATAAAAACATTTAAAGTAATGTAATTATTATATATATAGATTCAGTCTCATAAAATTTTATCAAGAGTATCTTATTTTGACAGTAAATATTCTAATTAATCTTTAACTAGTATTTGAATTTAGAATTTAATCATGGATTATATAGTGTTATCAAATTTTTATTGTTAATAAGTAACAATTGAAACTCAATATTAAAAAAAAATTAAGATCACGGCATCCAATCCCATCACTTCATGGCAAATAGAAGGGGGAAAAGTGGAAGCAGTGGCAGATTTTATTTTCTTGGGCTCCAAAATCACTGCCGATGGGGACTGCAGGCATGAAATTAAAGATGCTTGCTCCTTGAAAGGAAAGCTATCACAAACCTGCGTGCTAAGTCTCTTCAGTCACATCCGACTCTGTTTGACCCTATGGACTGTAATTTGCCAGGCTTTTCTGTCCATGGGATTTTACAGGCAGGAATATTGGAGTGGGTTTCCATGCTCTCCTCCTGACCCAAGGATATTCCTGACTCAGAAATTGAACCCATGTCTCTTATGTCTCCTACATTGGCAGGTAGGTTCTTTACCACTAGCAAGTAGACAGTGTATTAAAAGCAGAGATATCACTTTGTCTGTTGACAAAGGTCCCTATAGTCAAAGCTATGGTTTTTCCAGTAGCCATGCACAGATATGAGAGTTGGACCATAAAGAAAGCTGAGAGCCAAAGAACTGGTTTTGAACTGTAGTGCTAGAGAAGACACTGGAGGGTCCCTTGAACTACAAGGAGATCAAATCAGTCAATCCTAAGGGAAATCAACCCTGAATATCTATTGGAAGGACTGATGCTAAAGATTAAGCTCCAAGACTTTTGCCACCTAATGAGAAGAGCCAACTCATTGGAAGAGACCCTGAGGCTAGAAAAGATTGAGGGCAGGAAGAAAAGGGGGCAACAGAGGGTGAGATAGTTGGATAGCATCTCTGACTCAATGGACATGAGTGTGAGCAAACTCAGGGATGTAGTGAAGGACAAGGAAGGCTGGTGTGCTTCAGTCGATGGGGTTGCAAATATTCGGAACAACTGAGCATGCACATACATGCACCCACATAGACATAACAGGCTGCTGCATTTGTTACAAAAGAAAGACTGCTGTGAAAACGAAACTGAGTTCTTAAACATTTGAAATATATTTGTTAGAACACTATTTGGGGGCTTAGTATCAAAATGTATAATGCATAGCTAAAGGCTGAGAGAACTGCAAAATTAAGCTAAGACAAGAAGAGAATAAGACTGGACAAAGTGCAAAATGACAAATAACGTGGAAAATGAGAAGGTAGAAATAGAGCCAGTGGTTCCAACAGTTTTTTAATAGGGAGAAATCCAAGAGGATGGAAACAAAGGGATAACCAAAAAAATAATTTACACGACAGGAATAAAATAAAAACTAAAACAACAAGAACTAAAAAAAAAAAAAGAAAGAAAGAAAACAAGAAGACCCACAACAAATAATATTACTCTCCTCTTTCACCCTCATCAAGAGACTTAGTTCTTTTTTTTTAATAAGTCAAGATCCCACATTAGTATCTATTGAATACCTATTAAAATCACAATAGGGTCTTTAAAAAATTAGAATCCAGCAAGCTAATCTTAAGATTTATTTCCCTTGGGGATTATTTTGATCACTTCTTCCTATACAATGTTATGAACCTCCATCCATAGTTCTTCAGGCACTCTATCAGATCTAATCCTTTGAATCTATTTGTCACTTTGTGTAATTGCAAGGGATTTGATTTAGGCCAGAGAATAGCAAGGAGAGAGAAGAAAGCCTTCCTAAGTGAACAATGCAAAGAAATAGAGGAAAAAACAGAATGGGAAAGAATAGAGATCTCTTCAAGAAAATTGGAAATACCAAGGGAATATTTCATGTGAAGATGGCACAATAAAGGACAGACATGGTATGGACCTAGAAGAAGCAGACAAATTGAAGAAGAGGTGGCAAGAATACAGAAGTGAGTGAAAGTGAAAGTTGCTCAGTCTTGTCCGATTCTTTGCGACTCCATGGATACTCCAGGCCAGAGTACTGGAGTGGGTAGCCTTTCCCTTCTCCAGGGGATCTTCCCAACCCAGGGATCGAACTCAGGTCTGCCCCATTGCAGGCAGATTCTTTACCAGCTGAGCCACATGGGAAGCACTATTCAGCCAAAGCTACTACTATATTTGCTTATTTAATAAACTTTAAGTTCTATTCTTCTAGATTGTTGCTTGTATTCTCAAAGACTTTTATCAAAATTTTGCATCATTGGTTTTCACTTTTTAGAAAATTTAAGGAGAAAATTTAAGGATGAATTCCACTGCTCTGAACACCTACTATTGTTCTAGATAGGAGATCTACTGTGAACAAAGCTTCTTCATGTTTGTGCTATAAAATGAATCCTGCTTGTTTAGTTTCTCCATCCAAACAGTGGCAAAATAAATTACCAAAAATTTAGGAATTTCCCCCTAATAATCTAAGTTAAACTTTTCTGTAACTTCCAAAACCAATAACTTCCAAAGCCAGTATTAAGTAACCTTAAAAATAAAGAAGGCATCCTTATACCAATATCTGTAGATTAAATAGGCAAAAGAAACATTTCCAAAGTTTTGATTTAGAAGCATTTTTTTTAAGCTTCAACATTTAAAATACCAAAAATCAATCATTTCAATTATCTTGACTTCAAACCTACAAAATAGATTTTGGAGGATAACCTACATGTCATAAGATGAAAAATGAAAATATTGATGGAATGAAAAAACTAATAGAAGAAATTAATCTTACTATATCATAATTATCTCTACTGACTTGTTTTGAGGCATTTTTGCCACAAATTACTGAAGTCCTCAAAAAGGAAACCTTCACATTTATGGATATTCTACTTTATACTTGCTGCATCATTTTATTTCAGTGTGATTTACCTAAATATAAGTTTTGTTTTGTTTTTTTAACTGATAGAACCGAGGATTTTAAATGACTGGAAAGAATATTTTTCTACAACTTTTGCTAGCTCTTATACAAGCCAATCAAATCTATCAAATAATTTCCCTATTACAGAATCCTTTACTTCTTATAAATTTTTTACTCTCTCATAGGATTATAAAGAAAAGGGTATTAGATAACTGTGGGCAACAGGCAACAGGAGAGGACTGCAAATAAAAAAATTTTCAAAGACTCAATTGAGAAGACAACTGGATATAAGGAATTCTATAGTTTGTGGAATAAAAAAGAGTATTATTATTTTAAAAGGTATCATTGTAAAAAGTCTGTCTTTTTTTCCTCCTGGTTACAGACCCCATTAAGAAAGCCACTCAACCACTCATTCTTGGGGAAAAAGTGCAGCTAACAAAGAGAATTTCCACACAATTTTGAGGGATTCATAAATTCTCTCAAAACCCATGGAATCTGAGATTAAGGACACTCAAATAGTTGTAAAAGCTTTCTGACCTTACTCAAGAACTATACAAAAAGATCTTAATGACCCAGATAGCCATGATGGTGTGATCATTCACCTAGAGCCAGACACCCTGGAGTGCGAAATCAAGTGGACATTAGGAAGCATTGCTATGAATAGGGCTAATGGAGGTGATGAAATTCCAGCTGAGCTATTTCAAATCCTAAAAGATAATGCCGTGGAAGTGCTGCATTCAATATGCTAGCAAATTTGGAAAACTCAACAATGGTCACAGGACTGGAAAAGGTCAGTTTTCATTCCAATGCCAAAGAAGGGCGACGACAAAAATGTTCAAACTACTACACAGTTATACTCATTTCACACTCTAGTAATGTAATGCTCAAAATTGTCCAAATTATGCTTCAACGGTATGTGAAGAACTTCCAGATGTACAAGCTGGATTTAGAAAAGGCAGAAGAACCAGAGATCAAATAGCCAACATCCACTGGATCATAGAAAAAGCAAGAAAATTCCAGAAAAACATCTATTTCTGTACCATTGACTATGCTAAAGCATTTGATTGTGTGGGTCATGACAAACTGTAGAAAATTTTTCTAGAGAGGGAATGCTAGACCACCTTTCCTGCCTCCTGAGAAACCTATATGCAGGTCAAGAAACAACACTTAGAACAACTGACTGGTTCAAAATTGGGTAAGGTGTACATCAAGGTTGCCATTACCCTGTTTATTTAACTTATGTGCAGAGTACATCATGTGAAATGCTGGGCTGGATGAAGAACAAGCTGGAATCAAGATTGCCGGGAGAAATATCAATAACCTAAAATATGCAGATGACACCACCCTTATGGCAGAAAGTGAAAAGGAACTAAAACGCCTCTTGATGAGGGTGAAAGAGAGAGTGAAAAAGTTGGCTTAAAACTCAACATTCAGAAAGTAAGTTCATAGCACCTGGTCCCCTCACTTCATGGCAAGCAGATAGGAAAATGACGGAAATAGTGACAGACTTTATTTTCTTGGGCTCCAAAGTCACTGCTGACAATGACTGCAGCCATGAAATTAAAAGATGCTTGCTACTTGGAAGAAAAGTTATGACAAACCTAGACAGTATATTAAAAAGCAGAGACATCACTTTGCCAACAAAGATCCATATAGTCAAAGCTATGGTTTTTCTGGTAGTCATGTATGAGTGTGAGTGCTGGACCTTGAAGAAGGCTGAGTGCTAAAGAATTGATGTTTTTGAACTGTGGTGTTGGAGAAGACTCTTCAGAGTCCCTTGAAATGCAAGGAGATAAAACAAGTTAATCCTAAAGGAAATCAACCTTGAAAATTTATTGCAAGTATTGATGCTGAAGCTGAAGCTCCAATACTTTGGCCACCTGATGTTAAGAGCTGACTCATTAGAAAATACCCTGATGCTGGGAAAGATTGAAGGCAGGAGGAGAAGGGGATGATAGAGACCAAGGTGGTTGGATGGCATCAGTGACCAAAAGGACATGAGTTTGAGCAAACTCCAGAAGATGGTGAAGGATGGGGAAACCTGGCATGCTGCAGTTCTGGGATCACAAAGGGTCAGATACAACTGGGCGATTGAACAACAATATTAAAATTTATCTGGAAAAGAAAATGTGTAATAATAAACAACAGAATTTAGAAATGAAAGTAATAATGTAACAGATTTTGATAAATTTGCTTTTCATTTTTATTCTGTTATAAAGATTTTCTAATTTTCCTTGTTATGGCTTCTTTTAAATAATGGGTATACTTAAGAACATATACATGAGGTTTTTAAAATATCTTTGATATTAAGTTCTCATTTAAATTCTTCTCTGCTATCATTCTGTGTTGTTGTTGTTACATGAATTATCACATTTAAACCTCTCATTTTATTAGTAAACCCACAGGTTACATATGACTACAAGGCCCATTTTACTAGGGAGGTGACAAGTCAGATGATCTATCCTAGAGAAACAGCAACTGCACCCTGGGACTTTGTAATCCCTGGCCCTAACCACTGGACAGCATGAAGGTCACTACTGACTCTACCCCACACCTTTGCTCAACTTCAGGGAACTTGCACCCCCTTCCATGTACAGGTGTCTAAATCATCACAGTCACATTGCCCTAGAACCAAAGGCATTTTACAGGCCTTTATACCAACCTCATTTGCAAAACCATTTACAGAAAGGGAAGGGCTTCAAGAGACATTTTCAGAGAGGTGGGATTCTTTGGCATGGCAATCAGGGCAGGCAGGCTCCAATCAATTCATTCATCCCTAGACCATTCTGGGAAAAGAGAGAGCCCCCATCTTCCAGGGTAAAGGGAGTTCTTAGGGGCTGCAGCTTCTGTCTGATGGGTCTCTCAGGGATGTGGGCAGTGGAACTCCTAGCCCAGCCAGTGGCCCCAGAAGCCTGGGAGGGGTAGGTCCCAAGGTCCCCAGAAGATAGGGTTATCACTGTGTTTTTCAATCTTTTAACTTTATTGAAGCTTTCAATGGCTAAGTCAAAGAAATCTTTTAGTAAATGTCACACTGCACTTGAAAAATGTAGGATATTTTCAAATATCTTTTATATTGATTTCTAACATGATTCCACAATGATAAGAGAACAAACTGTATATGATTTCAATACCTTTCGACCATGAAGCCTTTGTACTTTGTTTTATGTTCCTGGATATGTTTCAGGGTCTCTTGGTTTATAGTCTATGGGAACTAGAATAGAATTTGTATTCAGCTGTTGTGTGAAAACTGTATAAATCTTAATTATGTTGAATTGATTCATAGTGCTTTTCAGGTCTACTATATCCTTCTACTTCTCAGTCTATCCATTCTATTAATTTCTGATATTTTTGTTTTGAATTTAAACCAAAAAACAATTTATCTACCTAAAAATAATTGTACTACATTGTGGAATTATATGTAACTTTGCTCTGTATTTTCCAAGTCCCCTGTAAATGTGCTATCAGGCTTTCATAATTTAAAAAATAAAAAAAGGGGATAAAAGCAACTGTATTTCTATATATTTTCAATAAAGGATCCAAAAAGAAAAAAGAGGACAATGAATTAAGCCTTGATCTGGCAGGTATCAGAACACAAAAGGTATAGTGGTATAGACATAAAAATGGACTATATGTTCATGTATGTGTATGAACTAAATGAATTAAAGCATACGGGACTTCATATTTCTGGAGAGCTGTGTTGCATAGTTTTAAGAAAGCTGTTTATAAAGTCTGACTTCTTTGGTTAAGATTGCTTGTTGTACCCATCACAAGTCAAGGCTATGGTTTTTCCAGTAGTCATGTATGGATGTGAGAGTTGGACTATAAAGAAAGCTGAGCACTGAAGAATTGATGCTTTCGAACTGTGTTGTTGGAGAAGACTCTTGAGAGCCCCTTGGACTGCAAGGAGATCCAACCAGTCCATCTTAAAGGAGATCAGTCCTGGGTGTTCTTTGGAAGGACTGATGTTGAAGCTGAAGCTCCAATACTTTGGCGACCTGAAGCAGAGAGTTGACTTTTGGAAAAGACCCTGATGCTGGGAAAAATTGAGGGCAGGAAGAGAAGGGGGTTACAGAGGATGAGATGGTTGGATGGCATCACTGATTCAATGGATATGAGTTTGGGTAACCAGGACTTGCTGATGGACAAGGAGGCTTGTCGTGCTGTGGTTCATGGGGTCACAAAGAGTCGGATATGACTGAGTGACTGAACTGAACTGACCCATCACCAGATGCATAATGGACTCTGGTAAAAAAAAAAAATGTCCTAATTTATAAAATTGGAATAAAAGTATTACTTGATGGTATTGTTAGAAAGAGTAAATAAGTTTTTGTATAAATTTGTTGTAAAATTATCACATGGCACATACCTACACAAAGAAGAGGTCTTATAAACTTAGCTATTATTACTATTCACTACTTCAACAAATAGGTACTTGTTTTTCAGCTGGACACAACTGAAGCAACTTAACATCATGGACAAGGTTTCTAAAGGACATAATGCTGTCGACACCAAAATCAGAATGATTATATTCATTGCAGCCAAAGATGGAGAAGCTCTATACAGTCAGCAAAAACAAGACAGGGAGCTGACTGTAGCTCAGATCATGAACTCGTTATTGCCAAATTCAGTCTGAAATTGAAACGTGGAGAAAACCACTAGATCATTCAGGTATGACTTAAATCAAATCCCTTATGATCATACAGTGGAAGAGAGAAATAAATTTAAGGGACTAGATCTGATAGAGTGCCTGATGAACTATGGACTAGGTTCGTGACATTGTGCAGGACACAGGAATCAAGACCATCCCCAAGAAAAAGAATAGCAAAAGGCAAAATGGTTGTCTGAGGAGGCCTAACAAATAGCTGTGAAAAGAAGAGAAGCAAAAAGCAAAGGAGAGAAGGAAAGATATACCCATTTGAATGCAGAATTCTAAGAATACCAAGGAGAGATAAAGCCTTCCTCAGTGATCAATGCAAAGAAATAGAGGAAAACAATAGAATGGGAAAGACTAGAGATCTCTTCAAGAAAATTAGAGATACCAAGGGAACATTTCATGCAAAGATGCACTCCATAAAAGACAGAAATGGTATGGACCTACAGAAGCAGAAGATATTAAGAAGAGGTGGCAAGCATACACAGAAGAACTGTACAAAAACGATCTTCATGACCTGGATAATCACGATGGTGTGATCACTCACCTAGAGCCAGACATCCTAGAATGTGAAGTCAAGTGGGCCTTAGGAAGCATCACTATGAACAAAGCTAGTGGACATGATGGAATTCCAGTTGAGCTATTCGAAATCCTGAACTATGATGCTATGAAAGTGCTGCACTCAATATGCCAGCAAATTTGGAAAACTCAGCAGTGGCCACAGGACTGGAAAAGGTCAGTTTTCATTCCAGTCCCAAAGAAAGGCACACAATTGCACTCATCTCACACGCTAGTAAAGTAATGCTTAAAACTCTCCAAGCCAGGATTCAGCAATACATGAACCATGAACTTCCTGATGTTCAAGCTGGTTTTAGAAAAGGCAGAGGAACCAGAGATCAAATTACCAACATCCACTGGATCATCAAGAAAGCAAGAGAGTTCCAGAAAAACATCTATTTCTGCTTTATTGACCATGCCAAAGCCTTTGACTGTGTGGATCACAATCAACTGTGGAAGATTCTGAAAGAGATGGGAATACCAGACCACCTGACCGGCCTCTTGAGAAACCTGTATGCAGGTCAGGAAGCAACAGTTAGAACTGGACATGGAACAACAGACTGTTTCCAAATAGGGAAAGGAGTATATCAAGGCTGTATATTGTCATCGTGCTTATTTAACTTATATACAGAGCACATCATGAGAAATTTTGGGCTGGAGGAAGCACAAACTGGAATCAAGATTTCTTGGAGAAATATCAGTAACCTCAGATATGCAGATGATACCACCCTTATGGCAGAAAGTGAAGAAGAACTAGAGAGCTTGATGAAAGTGAACGAGGAGCATGAAAACATTGGCTTAAAGCTCGACATTCAGAAAGCTAAGATCATGGCATCCGATCCCATCAATTCATGGCAAGTAGATGGGGAAACAGTGGAAACAGTGACTGACTTTATTTTTCTAGGCTCCAAAATCACTGCAGTTGGTGACTGCAGCCATGAAATTAAAAGACGCTTACTCCTTGGAAGGAAAGTTATGACCAACCTAGATAGGATATTCAAAAGCAGAGATTACTTTGCCAACAAAGGTCCATCTAGTCAAGGCTATGGTTTGTCCAGTGGTCATGTATGGATGTGAGAGTTGGAGAGTAAAGAAAGCTGAGCTCCGAAGAATTGATGCTGTTGACCTGTGGTGTTGGAAAAGACTCTTGAGAATTGCTTGGACTGCAAGGAGATCCACCCAGTCCATCCTAAAGGAGATCAGTCCTGGGTATTCATTGAAAGTACTGATGTTGAAGTTGAAACTCCAATACTTTGGCCACCTGATGTGAAGAGCTGAGTCATTTGAAAAAACCCTGATGCTTGAGGGCAGTAGGATTGAAAGATTTTGAGCAGGAGGAGAAAGGGACAACAAAGGATGAGATGGTTGGATGGCATCACCGGCTCGATGGACATGGGTTTGGGTGGACTCCAGGAGCTGGTGATGGACAGGGAGGCCTGGCATGCTGCAGTTCATGGGATCACAAAGAGTTGGACATAGTGAGCAACTGAACTGAACTGAATGTTGTTAGATGGGCTATTCAAGAAATAAAAGGGAAATTCAAGAAAGAATCGGCTAGTCAAGAAATAAAATGGGAAACTGAATACTTGTGTGGGGAAAGAACAGATCCTAAAATCCTAAAATATACGCATAGTTTCCCTCATAGATTAAAGATTGTGAAAAGTGAAAGTGTTAGTCCCTCAGTCATGTCTGACTTTTTGTGAGCCATGGACTGTAGCCCACCAGGCTCCTCTGTCCATGGAATTCTTCAGACAGGAATACTGAAGTGGGTAGCCATTCCCTTCTCCAGGGGATCTTCCCAACCTGAGGACTGAACCAGAGTTTTCTGCATTGCTGACAAATTCTTTACTGTCTGAACCACCAGGGAAGCCCAGATTAAAGATTAAACATGATTAAAAGAAACAAATGGTTTTACCTGGAATTCAGTAGACAAAATCTGTCCATGGAATACTCCAGGCAAGAATACTGAAGTGGGTAGCCAACCATTCCGTTCTCCAGGGGATCTTCATGCCCCAGGGATTGAACCTGGGTCTCCTGCATTGCAAGGAGATTGTTTACCATTTGAACCACCAGAGAAGCTCATATACACACACACACACACACACACACACACACACACACACACACACGTATATGTAAATATGTATAATATAATATACATATATATGTAAATATGTATTATATAAATATAATACAGTTATAGAAAATATATATAATATGAAATATTTTAATGTAATTATATTAACATACATTATCCATGGGGCTTCCCTTGTGGCTCAGACAGTAAAGAATCCATCAGCAATTCAGGAGACTCAGATTCACTCCCTTGATCAGAGAGATCTTGAGAAGGGTATGGTTGGCTACCTACTCCAGTATTTTTGCCTGGAGAATTCCATGGAGAGAGAAATCTGGCAGGCTAGAGTCTATGGGGTTGCAAAGGTTTGGACACAACTGAGTGACTAACACTTTATCTATAAGCTATGTATTTCTGGTCTATATTATCAGCTATAGACTAAGAAAAGCTGTTCTACTTCTTATGCAAAGAATAAGACTTCTATTCCATTTACTATGACCTTTTGGGGTTACTAATTTTTCAGGTTAAGTGTTTTTTTTTTTTTTTTTTTGTAATGCCAATTTTAATTATATTAAAGTTTATGCTTTTAATTGACTTAAATGTTACATTTAGATGCCTTTTTCAAACAAATTATTGTCATTGAATCAGATTTTTCATATCTTCCTTCATAGTGATTATGTTTTCTTGAATATTGTAAGAACACAAAAAGGTGCTTTCTACAATTTGTTTTCTGCTGTTAAACTCTGCCCAAACATGATTATTTTCTGAATAGTTACTATTTCTTGCCTTATTCTATGTTTAGAATATTTTCATTAGTTGTGTGCATGTGTGTATGTGTGTGGGTATGTGGGTGCGGTAGTGTTTTAGTTATTCTTTTGCTATTTTTCATATTTGAATGAGAAAAAAAATGGCTGTTTTGGTGGGTGTACTTCACAGTCTTCCTCTTTGATAATAGACTTTCTATCTGATTTGAACCTGGAGAAGTGCTTACTGTGTATATGTCAAGCCTGATTTTCTTTTTTTTTTCAAGCCTGATTTTCAATGCTCCAGCTTTATTGTCTGGCATGGTGCTCCTAGGCTGAGAAGATCCCTGAGGGGATGCTCAGGATGGTCTATTCCTGAACACATTAATACTCCCTGTACTTGTCCCTGTCCTCTGTGGGTGAGGGACTTTAGAACCAGAGGTCCACAGTGTCCAGTCTTAGTCTCCTGTGTTTGTCCCTTTAGAGGACTGTTTTTCTCCCAGGATGTAGTCCTACATCACATGTCAAGTTTTTGTTTCCAGAAGTAGATATGAAGAAATCAGTACTGAATGATGGAGGTTGAGATGGCTGAAGAACTTCAGAAAATTACAGACAGCACTTTTTCTCTCCTCATTTCCTGTGAAAGTCCTATGTTTCTGAGGTAGATGAAGACAGCTCAAAGTAGATGGAAAACCCAGTTATGCCTCAACGACTTTCCGTTAGTGGAAGTGGAGCTGAGGTGGATGTGCAATGAAGATAACTAACTAATTGTTGCTTAAAGCTGATTATGCTGAAAAACTTTTCTGTTTTCTCAGGATTTCATCAATATTTCAATTGGAAAATGACAGTGAAGCAGAACAGTTATTCCTCAAGTTCAGTTATTAGTTTCTTTTAGAAATTAGGTTATGTTACTTTTCAAATATGTTCATTGTATGTGTGCTCTTTGAGAATCCATGGACAGTAGCCCACCAGACTCCTCTGTCCATGGGATTTTTGAGGCAAGAATACTGGAGTGGGTTGCCAGTTCCTCCTCCAGTGGATCTTCTAGACCCAGGATCGATGTGTCTGCTGTACTGGCATGTAGATTCTTTACTGCTTAGCCAGTTCTTTACTGGAAAGTTCTAATGTTTGCTGTATAGAATTCAGCAAATATAGAAAATTACAGTGATGAACAATCCTGTAATTAACAAATTATGGTGTTGTGTACGTAAAGTCTTGTTAAGAGGGTAACTTTCATGTTGTCTTCTTGACACTTAACAAGTAAAAATATGTTTATTACTTTGATTGTGATGATGGTGCCATGGGTATATACATATGGCCAAATTCATCAAAATACATGAATTGAATATGTACAACTTTAAATATTAAATATTTCCCAATGAAACTGAGGAAAACAAAATGAAAAAAACTGCATGCTTTTCTATCTTCTGTAACTTGTTTTTGCTTAACTTTTAGATTTCTATTTAATTGCTTGGAATTTAGTTTTGAAGTTTTCCAATAAAATTTGTTATGATTTACACAGTCTCTTTTTTCTGATAATTTATTACAGGGATGTTGGAATATTATTATTAATTAACATAAATAAATTAACATAAATGAAGGCACTCAAAATCCAGTTACACAGATAAATATATAATGAACATTTCATTTATATTCTTTAATGTTTTTCTATGCCTAATATACTCACAGATATGATCATATTACATAAACAATGTTTTTATACAAATTTTTTACTAACCACTTTACACATTTCACCTTGGCACAATGATTCATAAATATAATTTTTAATAAAGTAATATTTATGGTATTAGAATCCTAGACTTACATGTTCACAGCTATATCACTAGGAACAAGCAGTATATCTAGCATATTAGAGAAAACAGGACTTCCCTGATGGCTCAGTGATAAAGAATATACCTGTAATGCGGGAGAGGCAGGTACGATCCCTGGGTTGGGAAGATCCCTTGGAAGAGGGCATAGCAACCCAATCCAGTGTTCTTGTCTGGAGAATCCCATGGATAATGGAGACTGATGGGCTACAGTCCATAGGGTCGCAAAGAGTCCAACAGGACTAAAGTGGCTTAGCATGCATGCAAACAAGAGAAAATAAGTAAAGACTCTTGATATAAGAATAAAATATAGAAAACATTTATTTAGGCAACAATAAAAATTTGTCCCCTCAGTTTTTTTCTTCTTGACGAATCATTGTGATATTATGGATTATTGTATTTCAAGTTATTGCAGATATTAAAAAAAACTTACAAGGTCACGTTGAAAAAGTTTTTAATTTATCCAAACTTCTTTTACTTTTCCATGACAGTATCAAAATTTGCCTCTACTAGTTGAAATGAAATAAATGATACATTATTCTCACCGAAAGAAGGTAATTTTAAAATATTATCACATTAACTCCCCCAAGACATTTATTTCCTTGACATATTCTGAGTGAAACATAGAAGTGTGATATAGGCTAACTGGGAATGTAATTAATATTAGGTTTAATATTCTCAATATAGTAAATGGAAGAATGGAAATACCTATAGAATGTTACAGAGGTAAATAAATATTAAATTGGTTTTTGCCAGTCTGAAATTATATTTTAGCTGTATGCTCATGAATGCATAACTGAAAAATGATTTATATAAAGCTAGGATATTAGTTCTTGTTAATGTGAGCTGGACTCTGACCTGTTGGGGAAATGGGGCCTGTCAACATGAAATGAAAAGAAGTAATCACTTAAATCTATAAACTAATCAGTACCATGAAAAATTAAATCAGTCAATAGATCTGTAGAGGAATTTATTTTTGCATTTGAAGATGTTGTTTATGAACTATCATTAGTATATCAGATACAAGGAGTGTTTTTGTAGTAGTAGTGATAGATTTGTGGTCTTGTTCATTGCTCATAAAACATCTGGCTATAGTTAGGAATTCAGTCTGGGGCTACAAAACAGAGGGAATGCAGGAGCCCTCAGGGGTATTAAGTCTGACAACTTGCTGTCAATTAGTGGGGTGCCAACTGAGAATACCTAAAAAAATGAATAACTGACTTTTTACATTTTCCAGACAGAAGCTTTGGTATAGCATATAGTAGAACTCTAAGTCTGGGTAGATATATCCCTCCGAAGTCACTCTGTTAATACATTTGCTAAAGGAGAAAATTCCTCATGACTTGATTCTGGCTCTGAAACATTCTTGCTCTGGCTAAGACATTGCTGCTACCGCTGGTAAGTTGCTTCAGTCGTGTCCGACTCTGTGTGACCCCAGAGATGGCCGCCCACCAGGCTCCGCCCTCCCTGGGATTCTCCAGGCAAGAACACTGAGTGGGTTGCCATTTCCTTCTCCAATGCATGAGAGTGAAAAGTGAAAGTGAAGTCGCTCAGTCGCGTCTGACTCTTTGAAAAGTATCACAATGGAAAAAAATATATATATATATATATATATATATACACACACACACACACAAATAAATTTAGATAAATAATTTAAAATACATTTATTTGAATATCTATAGCATAACTACTACAAATTAGAGTGTACACTCAAGCAAGTTTCAAAGTCCACTTCCAAAGCCTGAGGGCCTAAGTAATGGCTGCTCTGCTTTGACTGACTCAAGTCCTGGCCAAGGAGAGGCTAGGAGCCCCACAGGGTAACGAATCTGCTTTCTGAGATGTTGACTCTCAAACTCTCCTAGGCAAGATGGCATCTGTTCAGACTTTGTGGTTTGCAAAACAGGAAGCTTTTTGGATTATTGGGAGCAAAGAGTACTGCTGGTGCCAATACAATGAAAGTGAAGGGCTTGGCAATTTCATTGTAATGCACAGCGTTAAGCAATCTGATTGGTTTTAGTATTTTGCTGTACAAATTAGTAAAGCTCTATACTGGGGAAAAGCAGTTATGAAAAAAATCACTTAAGACAATTTTTGACAATTTTAAGATGATAACTTTCATCATTAGATTTACTTTTGTCTTTTAAGAGATGTTTGAGCTATATAAAAAAAATGAATTTTTTCCTAATTAAAGTATATAGGCCTGTCTTAAGGTTCCTTATGCTATTAGACTCTGTATTTCAGCTGTTGTTGATACTATATGGGGACTGAATACTCTTCAGTGTGGCTTTCTCTGTTGGCTTCTCATTTTCAACTTAGTTGTTTAAGAATTACCAAATCAAGTAAAACTTTTAACAGTAAAGTGGAAAGGAAAGTGGAGTCGCTTAGTCATGTCCAACTCTTCGTGGACCCCATGGACTGTAGCCTACCAGGCTCCTCTGTCCATGGGATTTTCCAGGCAATAGTACTGGAGTAGATTGCCATTTCCTTCTCCAGCGGATCTTCCCGACCCAGGGATGGAACCCAGGTCTCCCACATTGTAGACAGACGCTTTGCCGTCTGAGCCACCAGGGAAGTCCCTTTTAACAGTAATAACTGTTAAAGTAAGGGCTCAAAAACTTAGGCCAAGGCACTAAAGTAGTCGTAATGGTCTAAACTATTTCATGGCACTGAAAAACATTTATGTTTATGTTTGAAAACAAAACATAAATTGTTCTCCTTTCCAGTTTTAGTGTATGAATTCTACCATAATTTTAATCATCTTTCCCTACTCATCTATGTTATTTGTATATTGGTACAATAGCAGATAAGCCCCAAATATAGTGGTTTAAAACAAGTTTACTGATTATTTCATGATTCCTTTGGGTCAGGGATCCAGACTCATAAGTTTGCATTGAGGTGTGGGCTCACAGGATGGCAGCTTGTTTCATTAGAGTATCAAATGAGAACAACCAGAGAAAGAGAGACAGAGAGAGAGAGAGAGAAAAGGAGGAGAAGGGAGGGGGAGGAGGAGAAGGGGAGGGGCATGATGAAACTCATCATCTTTTATAAGCCAGTATCAGAAGGGATATTCATCACTTTTGCCATATTTTATTACTGGGAGTGAGCCACCACTTTTGATCAACACACTCATGGGAAGTTCACATAAAAGCTGCTGCTTCTAAGTCACTTCAGTCGTGTCCAACTCTGTGTGACCCCATAGACAGCAGCCCACCAGGCTCTGCCATCCTTGGGATTCCCCAGGCAAGAACACTGGAGTGGGTTGCCATTTCCTTCTCCAGTGCATGAAAGTGGAAAGTGAAAAGTGAAAGTGAAGTCGCTCAGTCGTGTCCGACCCTCAGCAACCCCATGGACTGCAGGCCACCAGGCTCCTCTATCCATGGGATTTTCCAGGCAAGAGTGCTGGAGTGGGGTGCTAAAAGCAGGTACAACCAAAAGGCAGGGATTATTGGGGGTCATATTAGAAGTCTAATACTAACTGAATTAGATGAGTTTATTTTATTTTATTTTACTGTCAGCTATTTTATTTTTATTTATTTTTGTCTGTATATATATATATATATATTTTAATTTTTATTCGCCTCTCTGAAGGAAGCTCACAGAGTTCACTAGAATAGAGCACTGGGTCTTTTGCCAGGTCAATAATTTAGATTCTAACT
Organism: Nanger dama; assembly: GCA_917880005.1. NCBI lineage: Eukaryota > Metazoa > Chordata > Mammalia > Artiodactyla > Bovidae > Nanger > Nanger dama. The sequence continues at coordinate 49,368,054 of CAKJTW010000004.1, forward strand.
TTATCATGCTTCTTAAAACTATAACAGTAACCAATAAAAGACTTGGAATATAACATAAAACTTTAAAACTGGAACAGAGGTACTGTGTGGACATATAAGGATTTGAACTCAGGTCTCCTTGACACCCGAAGTGACTATTCTCTTATCCTATAGCTATACGTAGAGCCCAAAGCCAAAGTAGCAATTACATTGAAGACTATAGAAAAGTAAATAGAACATCTAACTGAAGAGATATAAATGACCTCAGACAACTTTTTTGTTGATCCCCTAGTTCTTGTTTCAGGACTAAGCTCTGATAGGAGTAAGGTGATTTACTACCATGTTTCAGGTACCCTGTGAAGTACTGCTATCTTGTATAATCTTCACATATACCTTATGTGCTGAGTATTGTATTATACAGATGAGGAAACTAAACCTTTGAAAAGTTAAGAACTTGGCTGTTTACAAGTTTGCAGGTGTTGGAGATACAATCCAAATCATGTAAGATTAATTCCCTACTACCCAACCTCCATCTCTCAAAGTTTGTGCTTTTTTCCTCTATAACATGCTATCTCTCCAGAAAGATGAAAAGAAGTAGAGGAACAAAGAATCAATACTTTCTAAATATCTACCATAATACCAGATATTATTATAAGCTCTTTACCTATGTTAATTTATCTCCAAAAGTCCTCATAAGGTAAATACTATTGAAAGTGAAAGTGTTAGTCACTCAGTCGTGTCCGACTCTTTGCAACCCCATGGACTGTAGCCCACCAGGCTCCTCCGTCCATGGAATTCTCCAGGCCAGAATACTGAAGTGGGTTGCCATTTCTCCTCCGGTGGATCTTCCCAACCCAGAGATCGAACCCAGGTTTCCTGCATTGCAGGCAGATTCTTTACTACCTGAGCCAGTTACTCCCACTTTAAAGAACAATAATTGTGTCAGTTTAGATCTTGCTTAAGTATATCTAAAAGTTTAGAGTTAGCTCAAAATTATTTAATAATTTAAGTTATTAAATTAGGCAGGTTCATGGAACCCTGTTACTTGAACATATTCATACATATAGTTCATGCATTAAAAACTCAAAATTCCCTCTACTCCAAAGTACTTAAATGTCTTTTAGGTTATTAAGGAAATGCTTTCTCTTTAAGTATTATACACATTTTTTTTTTTTTTTACAAATGTATAAAACATAAATACTAGGTACAGTGACTCCTTGTTACACAGAATGCAGAAAGGGGGCAAGCTGCTGTGCTTAACTATGGCTAGCCTGCAACAAATGATGAATAACTTGATACCCTAACCCTATCATCTTTGTAAGAAAAGAATCATCCTGAGGCATAATCATGACTTGAACGGAAGTAAAGGACTTTTGTCCATCTTTTAGAAGATTCTCCTCTACTCACAATAGGAGTCACAAAAGGAACCAGGCAGTTATCTGCCCTACATCACTTTCTCTCAGCTGATAAACACAACTACAACTGAAAACACACATCTATTGTATGGGCACCAATATGTTACATGCGGCAGACAAGCATTCTTATTTTCATACATTTAAGAACTTATTTTTTCAGTCAGTCTGAACCTATAAAGTCAGCTATTGCTTTCTTTTTAAAATCATAAATTTCTAATAAATATTCTAATTTTAATAAACTATAGCAATTATATAATTAAATTATTTTATTAACACACTAAAATGGATTTATTACATACATAAAAATTGAAATATTTCATGGGGTATAAAGTTAACTATAATATATCACATAGGAAGATAGCATCAAAACTTTTTTTCTTTTTGGTTTGATTGTTTATTAACACTAGGACGAATTGACTATTTCCTTCCTTAAAAATTAAACTTTTTTTCTGAGTGGTATTTGTATTTGTTAGGGTTTCATGCATTTTACTGAAGGGTGTATATTCCTTTTAAAATTAATTCACTATTATTTCCCCCTTCCTGCTCTAGTTAACTGAGTCATTTATAATTTTGTCAGATTTATTTATCTATCCAAGGCACCAAATTTATCCTCAAGTCATTCTTTTAAATAGCAAAAAAGACCAAAAAGAAAACATTAAAGGACTCAAGTGCTCTCACAAAGAAACTCCCAGTTCAGTCAACAAAATTTAAACTTCCAGTAAAAACAGAAAACTCTCTGAGGTGTAGACCCCAAAGGCTAAGAAAAGCCACAAGTTCAAGTTGACCTCGCCAAAAGCATTTATACTTTTAGCCAAACTTATTAAAAACAAAATTCATTTGAAAGGGGAAAAAAAAACATGCTACTGGGTTTCATAACATCAAGATGACAGGCTACAAAAGGATTTTATTTTTAATAATATTGCCTACTGAACACAACTCTAAATCTGTTTTTCTTTCAAGTTCCTCTGCTTCCCACTTTCCAGCTACTTCTAGAATGAGCAGTCCACCCTTGTGACTAGAAAACAAAACATCATATTTGACAGGATTTCATTTTCAGGAAGCATTTTTTTTTCTTATTAGTATTAAAATGTAAACTTTCCTACTCAATCTACAGACAAAAGATAAACCAACATTAGATCAAATGCTTTGAAAAGACAAAGGCTGACCAATGCTCTTTTACTTTATGAAAGCCTAAAATGGTTCAAAAGCAGAGCACAAATTAAGTCTGTGTGCTTCTCTCAGAAACCCGGCTTTTGTTATTTTGTGTCAGGGAAAAATGTTATTTTAAAGTTGTTTGTACTTAACATGCTATGGCTAACAGCTGGAGGAAGCAAAGTCACTGATAGCCAAAAGGAAAAGGATTTGGCAGGACTTGTGAAGTTCACAATGAGCACTGATCTTGAAATAAAAATTTCACAAGAAAATCTGTGACCTTCATCACTCCAGTGATACTGCACATCAGGTACAGCTGTACCCAATTTTAGCATTCTCTTTTCTGACCTACACTTTCTAATCTTTCACCAGTATTGAGAAGACATTGCCAAACAAAGGAAAATGAGTAAAGATTGGACTTTGGTTGCTCTTAATATGCATTCAGAAAACTGATGGGGGATATGTGATGTGAAGACCTCGCTGAAGCTAGGTTCAGTTCAGTTCAGTTCAGTTCCTCAGTCATGTCTGACTCTATGCGACCCCATGGACTGTAGCACGCCAGGCCTTCCTGTCCATTGCCAACTCCTGGAGCTAGGTTATGAAGAGTTTTTATATGCAGACTGATTTCATCTCATCATATAGGATATTGGAATACATGTTCAGTTGTATGTCTTAGCATGAGTAGCTCAGATTCACCTTCTTGGAAAACATATTCTAAGAATGGGAGTGTAAAAGATGGGTAGATTTCTCCTTATCTCCTAACATGGGTGACATTTCAGATCTTCTCTCCTACTAACACAAGAACAGGAGGAAGAATTAAGAAAATAGTTCTGACCTGTGTGCAAAGAGACCTAGAAAAGTGAGAGATTACTTTGGACAGCTATAAAAACATCTGAATCACAGAGGCAGTTAAGTGGAAGAATTGCTAAGAGATATTGAGCAATTTCTTTGTTTATTTATTGTTAAATAAATAAAACATTGATCAGCAAACCTCAGTTGAGCACCTACTATGCAAAGCTATCGGTTAGTTGCTGTTAAAGGTTTGTGTTTAAGTTTGAATATGTCTGATGGCAGTGAATCTATTATTTCTAAAACTCTGAAGATTGTATGTTGCCTTGAAATAATAAAATTGTGATATAATACCTATGTTTTAGGTTTGTTGATCAATGAGAAGGGAGTTTTGGATTTTTTTCAGGGAAGAGGTATCACAATCCAAGTCTTATCTATTAAGCCTTTAGGGATGTTTTTGAGTATCTGTAAAACTAAATCTGGAAAAGAAGTTGAATGAGACCATGGTGGTTCCAAGAAACAATCTATGGTTTCAGCAATAAATCAGAACAATCCTTTCAACTGATATAAAGTCACAGAGATGATTTTTAAATGGCTAAAACTAAAGATGAGTCTATAAACTAGTACTACATAGTAGAGAGATACAGACATTAACACTGAAAGAAAGGATATTCGTCAAAATTATTTAAAAATCAACTTCATATTTCCCTCTTTGTCTTATTCGCACTATATTATTCTTATATCTTATGGGGCAGTAGATGCTAAAAGAAGAAAGTTCTATGGTTTTTATGTTGTGGCTGGTGGGTATGAGTCATTTCAATGGCAGGATTCATAGGACTTTGGATCTCATATAGTACCTCTATAAATCTATTTGGAGATCTAGGAAGAAGTTGAGGGAAATACAACTGAGAGTGTGCAGGAAAAATGGATAGACCTGCTTAGGTTAGAAAATATCAAGACATTTTTAATTGTGTCTATTGCCATAGTGATCAATAAAGGGTCTCACACTGTACACCAGTTCTATTAATAAAGATTTGAAATGGATTTTCTTCTGAATATTGATATAATCTTACTTCTATAAAAATTATATTCCATGAAAACAAAAACATTGTCTCTTATTCATTGGTGTATTTCAAGGTCCTAGAATATTTTCTGACACACATTCAATATTCAGTAAATTTTGAATAAGAATATAAATAAAAAGACTTTAGAATGAAAATAGAGTCCCATAACAGTTTTATATAAATCAAATAGTTATTTTTATTAAAAATATAAATATAATCATTTTATAATCTGGTTACTTAACAGGGGTTATAACGAATAAGGGATACTATAAGTTTTACCTTCCTTATTTTCAGATTTTGATAAAACCTCCTCAAAATTAAGGAATAAAAACAATTGGGGAGATAATTTTTGTTAAAGATTGTGTGCCAGTTCTTAAGCTATTGTCTCTAATCTCCAAACCTGTCCTTCTATATTCAGTTTTGCAGTGCTGGGGCAGGAATTCTGAAGACCACATTTCTACTTCACCAGCTGTTTCTTTTTTTTTTCTGTTTTTTTTTTTAATTTTATTTTTACTTTATTCTACGTTACAATACTGTATTGGTTTTGCCATACATTGGCATGAATCAGCCACAGTCACCAGCTGTTTCTTAACCTCCACCAACAGGCGACACTAGACAGAGAAGGGAAGTAGCTTTCTCTTTCATCCTATTACTGTCAGAGCACATCAGCTTCTTAAGGGTTTCCCGTCTGTTTCTTAATCTTGTAAGCATCACCCCAGTACCAGTTTTTCACCTCGGCAGCAGCAGTACCTTCCCATGGCAGCACATGAATCCAACTTGTGGTTTATCCAGCACTTTTAGGACCAACCTTATCAGACATTGAGAGACATCAGCACCAACTCAGCAGTGTCCTTCCTTAGAAGTTTGAATTTCAGCACCCCAAGGCCTCCCCCAGTCTTCTAAATATTCATAGTTCCAACCTCTTGTCTTTATTACTATAGCCCTAAGCATGGTAGCTTCTTTCTATACCAGTTGTTACCTCTGCAACACCTTAATGTTCTTTTTACTCTTACTTCCTCAGTTAACACTTCACTTAGTTATATTAAATTCTCTCTGTCCAAATAACCAGCATTGTTTCTGTCTCCTGGATGTGAATTCGGTCGCTTCAGTTCTGTCCAAGTCTTGCCAGGCTCTATGAGATTTTCCCAGCAAGAATGCTGCACTCAATTGCCATGCCCTCCTCCAGGGGATCTTCCCGACACAGAGATAAACCCAGCATCTCCTGTGTCGCTTGCTTTGCAGGCAGATTCTTTACCACTGCGCCACTGGGGAAGCACTTTCTGTCTTCTAATGGGATCCTAATTTAATACAAGTTGGTTTTACTAAGTCTCTTTCCTTGTTTTTCTTTTCTTTCTTTCTTTTCTTTTTTTTTTTACTTTTATACATGTTACTTGATTCCGTGCAAACAGAGAGCCAATTAAAAAGTATCAAGAGATCTGATATAAGCAAACTTTTAAAATAAGTGAAATGTTCTGAATATCTATACTGTCTTCCCTGGCCATTAGTTCTTCCTTCACCCTATATCTTTCTTCCTTTCGCCTTCTTTTTCTTTTATGCCTTTCCCTTTGGGTGTTATTATTTTTTTCCATCAATCTTTTCTCATCTTGAAAATTCTTTCTTACCTTATTCTCACCAGCCCAGTGCATTCATCATCTTCTCTTCTATTATCAAAGTGACATTGAGCTCAGTTCTTTTTCCTAAATTTACCAAATACAAGTTAGGTTCCTTACCTCATGGAAACAGAAAGGCCAAATCTCTACGCATTGCAGTCTCTACAAGAGAAATGGCCAATTCAATTTGTCTCCATCAGTGGAGAAAGTATTCTTTTCATCAGAGTACTTTGAGATATAGTACATGGCTCTCTATCAGCAGCAATCCTTATATCTAAGCGCCTACCCACTTCCTATTTTCTCCTACCTGCAGTGGCCAATAGTAGCAGAGGATAATTTTCATCTTAGCAAAGAACTGAAACTATGGCTGGATGAGCACCTAAGAAATAGAAATCTCACAAATGGATCCATATTTGCTCAGACAGATTGTCAGACTCATACTCTGATCTTAGTTCTTTGGTTCCTTTGGAGTCTTCTTATTGTCTAGTGAGTGTCTATGTTCTCATTTTTTACCACTACCTTGAAATGTGAATTTTTCTTCCATATCCTAACTCCCAGCTTTTAAGGGTTTTACTCTTAGTTAGGTTTCAGAATAATTTGCTTTTCTAATCTGTTCTAAGGTATCAAGTTAATTTTTATGTGTTAATTTTTACAAGGATATTTGTATTTTAAGAGTCGGCTTAGAAACTCTTGTCTTAACACAAATATTAAGAAATTTTAAGCGTCAAATTTTAGCAATAAAATGGACTAGTTTGGTATACTCTTCTAAGAAGATATTTCTCATATTAATCAACTTGAGAGGAAAGTCAGTCTAGACCAGTCTTCTACTTCTGGAAGGCAGCTTTAAGGGTAAGAAACTTTAAACATCCAATAATTATATAAATAAAGATAAACTAACATACTTTGCATCTTACTAGGGATGCATTTCAAAAGAGAATAACTATTAAAAAAATAGTCTGTAACCCTATGATAGTAGAGTGTAAGTCAGTGTAAGGTGAATTTATTTTTATTATGCTAATTACCAAGAATTCAGAGTCTGAGCCAAGAAACAGTTTGTTTTTCATTTACTTTCTAAAAAAATTGAAAAATGAAAGTTTGATTGTAGCTCAAAAGAAACCTAGAAATAAAATAGCAATGAGTGTTATAATATGCTTTTCTGGAGGATGTTTGCCATGACTATTACTTAATAATGTGTGCTATTTTCTAATTTTGAAAAAAAATTCCTATTTCTGAACTTTTAAAAAAGGTTGCAAGTTTATTATTAAAACCATCCTTACATACATTTCCTAATACAGGCATGTAGACTCACAGGGCCCTCAAATTAGTGTTTTACTTCTGAGTCTTACAATTCTTATTTGAGCCATGTTATGGCTTCATTTCTGAGAAATGTTCTCTTCCTCCTGATACTTGTACCAAGTAGACTAAAATCATTTAAGAGGCCTGACACTTGAAGATCATGAAAAGAAAGGGTAAAAGACAAAGATTGACCTTGCCATGTTTTCATCTACTTGGAAGACTCTTGATTTCTAGAGTGAAAAAGGTAGAAGGTTTGGTTACCTTAAAATTCCTTTGAGGTTTCCAGATGGTTTTCCTCCAGTTTTACTTAGCATTTCCTAAGTACTCATCTAAAATCTAGTAGGAGAAAGATAGGTCTGCTTTTCCTAAAAGTCTTCTGAAATCTGTATAGCCTATATAAAAGAAGACATAAAAATGCAAGGTGTTGAAATATAAGAACTATGGATAATAAATGAAGTCTGATGACAGTGTAAGAAGGTGCACATTTTCTGATAAGAAATCTCTGCTCTTCAGAGGAATAGTTTCTGTTGTATGCATGCACACACATATACATTTGAAATTCCAGAAAGGAAATTGAACATCTGGTCACTTCATTCTAGTATTTCTTAATTTATAAGGATATGAAGATTTTAACATTTCATATCAGAAAGTTGTCGATCTGTGATAAGCTTCTCATTCTCTGACTGAACAGTTTTCTTGTGAGCATGGCATGAAACTATTATAGCAGTTGCATTTGTGACTCATTAGAAAAACACATCTCAGAGCTGAGCACGTAGTCCTTTTATGACATTAAGCCTAGCATTCAGGTCACAAAGTCCATTGCTGTTCCTGTAGCTTAATTCAAGATTCTGTGAAATATTTTTATTTTATACAGTTTAAAATGAAGCCTCCCTACAAAATATCAAACATAATTTTTGAAGAGCTTTTAGAATATTTGGTAGCTTTTGTGGTTTCAGTAGTCTAACACCTCTTTCTTCAGTTAACTTTAGCCCACTTTTCCTTTTTGAATAGAGAGAAACTAATATGCACTAGAAACATAATATAAATGAACTTATCAATGTTTGCTCTGACAACTTATAAATGTTTAAATGAGTCACTTTGCTTTGCATGTTTTACCGATGTTCAGGCAGTACAGTAGCGAAGGAAGACTACTACAGAGTTAGGAGACTGATTTATAGATACTGGTCAAAGCATTTCATATCTCAAGACTTATTTTACCAACTATAATTGCACGGGATGATCCAGGGAGATGATATGGGGTGGGAGGTGGGAGGGGGCTTCGGCATTGGGAGATCGTGTTACACCTGTGGCTGATTCATGTCAATGTATGGCAAAACAAATACAGTACTGTAATGTAGAATAAAGTATTAAAAAATAAATAAATAAAATAAAAAGAAGTTGTACTAGAAAAAAAAAGAAAATTATAAAACTGATGACATAAATCTACCCTCTTGCAATTATAAAGACACTAAGATGCTATTTAAACTGTTTATTTTTTTAACTTTTTATTATAAAGATAATGAATACTTTAAAATTCAAGCAATATGGAAAGTATATACAAGAAGACATTAAAAGAAAACCTCAAATTTAAACATGTATAAAAAAGCACAGTTGATATTTTGTAAATGTTCTTCCAGATTTCTCCTCTTTAGGATCGAACATATAACTTGATACACATAGGAGTAGACTATGTTGCTCTCCTACCTTTTACACTTAAAAATATGTCAAAAGTACTTTCCATGCTGCGGCTACGGTGCTAAGTCGCTTCAGTCATGTCCGACTCTGTGCGACCCCATAGACGGCAGCCCACCAGGCTCCCCCGTCCCTGGGACTCTCCAGGCAAGAACACTGGAGTGGGTTGCCATTTCCTTCTCCAGTGCATGAAAGTGAAAAGTGAAGTGAAGTCGCTCAGTCGTGTCCGACTCTTAGCGACCCCCATGGACTGCAGCCCACTCGGCTCCCCTGTCCATGGGATTTTCCAGGCAAGAGTACTGGAGTGGGGTGCCATTGCCTTCTCCAACTTTCCATATTGACAAATATATCAATAAATACATAAGCATGTGTGCTAAGTCTCTTCAATGGTGTCCAATTCTTTGCGACTCTATGGACTGTAGCCTGCCAGGCTCCTCTGTCTGATTCTCCGGGCAAGAAGACTAGAGTGGGTTGCCATGCCCTTCTCCAGGGGATCTTCCAGAGCCAGTCAAACCTACATCCCTGATATGTCCTGCGCTGGCAGGAGGATTCTTTACCACCAGTGCCACATATGCAGTTTTTAAAAAGGATACAAATAATTCCTTTGTATTTGTAACTATTTAATTTCTCTTGATAGGTTTAGTTTTTCTTCCTTTCTTAATATTAGTTTTTAATGTATATCTTACAACATTTCCCCTAAGACTTTCATTTTTCTTTTGATATTATTTACAGTGTGATTTTGGGCTTGTTTTGCTATTCTTTATTTTAAAATTTGTTTTGTTTAAATGCAAAAAAAAAAAAAACCAGGTTCATGAGAAGTATGATTTCCTTGGATCATCTTCCTTATAATCTACTCTTTGGGAACATGAAACATGGGGTTAATATCAAATGGGCAAAGACTTGAGAATTTGATCATATGAGTTGTGTTCCTGGCCATTTGAAAATCATAAGGACTGAAGAGAATCTCCAAAAATAAACTTGACTCATTTCATATATTTACCCGAACATTGTTCAATTTGGGTTTTATCATCTGTGGTTTACTTCCCAACCAAGAAGTTTAGACTGAATAGCATTCAATGGTTTAAAAATAAAATGAATCCAAATCTGAAGATATGAGAAGTCAATAACTCTGTATTAATGTTTGCAAATAACCTTATAAAAATACAATCGAATTATTTACTTCCTAAAATAAAATAGAGGATATAGTAATGCTTCTTTTAAACTAGATATTGGGCATGCTTCTCATTAAGTATTTTTTGTAATATAATTTTTCAAACTCGTGCTTTTAAAATCATATACATCAATACCTATATTATATGAGAAACAGTGGAGTGTAGCAGAAATAGAATTGAATTGAGATCTGGCTCATACTTCCAATTTTTGCCAATGACAGGCTGCAATTTTGGAGAAGGGCCAGAATTTCTATATTGGTCAATCTGTCCACTTTTTTTTTCCTTTCTTCCTTTTTGTTTTTCTTTTTTGTATTGGAGACCTTTCCATTTCATGCCATCCAGATTGTCCTAAAATCCTTTGGGGATTTTTAACAGCCAAATCATGGTTTTTATTTGATCAGGAAGGAAGATACCTTATAAGCAGTTAGGCTTATGTAGATGATCCTGTGAAAGGAGGATTTTCATCATTACCATTTTAGCTGCAACAGACTTTGTTTCTCCTCCAGCCTTCAACACTTCCCTCACTGCTCCTTTCCTCAACTAGTGAGCTCACCTTTTTCTTAAAATAAAAAGATCAAGGTTATCCTTCACTGATTCTGATATTCATCTCATTCTTTTTTTTTTTTTCCTACTCCTACAAACATCTCTTCAAATTTTCCCAGTCTCAGAAGAAGAGTGTTAGAAGTGCTAACCTCTCCCCTGGTAGACTCAACTGAGATTTTTTGCCCCGGACTTGTCCCTTTCTTCTCCATTTCATTCCTCCCTCCTCTAGTTTCGATAATTCACATCTCTCCATCTTGAGGGAAGACTTTGCTTGACCTTAGCCACTCTTGCTTCCAGTCAATTTCTATCTGCTTTATTTTTACCACATACATCAACCCATATTGTTTTCCCATCATCACTTGTCCTTACTTCTGAAGCATAGTTTTCATTCCACTCACTTACTAAAGCAACTCTTTAAAAATCACCATCTTTGCTGTCAAACACAATGACAAATGCAATCTCCTTGACCTGTTTGTAGTTTTTGACAGTGTTCACTGTATTTCTTTCTTGAAACACTCTATTTCTTTGTCTTTAGTGAAATGACACTCCACTGGTTCTTTTTCATTTACTTATTTCTGCCCTTTCTTTTATTAGATGATTTTTAATTCATTTCTCTGTTCCTTTTTATATGTTCTTTCAGTCACCATATAGTACTGTGAAAGAATCAGCACTCAGCCGTTGATTGGTGGTATTACTTTAAGGCTTTGATTTATTTGTCTGTTATTTTCTTCTATGTAGCATGAGCACAAAATGTCTGGCTGGCAGAGAGATAATAAGGATTAAATGAGACTCTCTGCAAGGCATCTTACCTGGCCAGAGTTAAAGTTAGCCTACAGAAGTCATCCATGTTCAATCACCTCCTTGACATTCCTTAGATGATTCTACCCCCTAAAAACGTTCCTCTTTTCTGCTCACATATGGTTAAGGAAAGCATGTGCTATACAATTTAACATTTAGTTATTTACCATATTTTGTCAGTAAATATTTCATGTTCTGTCCTTCTTACTACAAAGTAGAGATCATCCTCCATAATTCCACTGCATGTCTCTCAACACTAATACATGGATCCAGTTTCAACAAACAATAGCTGTTTGTGAATTAATTGACCTGAGACTTTAACTTTGGGCTTCCCTTGTGGCTCAGCTGGTTAAGAATCTGCCTGCAATGTGGAATACCTGAGATCAGTCCCTGGATTTGGAAGATCCTCTGGAGAAGGGAAAGACTATCCACTCCAGTATTCTGGTCTTGAGAATTCCACGAACTGTGTAGTCCACAGGGTCGCAAATTCAGACATAACTGAGAGACTTTTACTTTCACTTTGCATTTCTCTGGACTTACAACTCATCAAGAAAAGTTTGTGTAAAGAATTTAATATCACCTTTTAAATAATCAGTCTGGTTTCCTTAATAAACATGTTTACATTCTAAACTAGACCAACCTAGACAGCGTATTAAAAGCAGAGACATTGCCGACAAACCATAGCTCTAGTCAAAGCTATGGTTTTTCCATTAGTCACATATGGATGTGAGAATTGGACTATAAAGAAAGCTGACACGTGTACCCCAATGTTCATCGCAGAATTGTTTATAATAGCCAGGACATGGAAGCAACCTAGATGTCCATCAGCAGATGAATGGATAAGAAAGCTGTGGTACATACACACAATGGAGTGTTACTCAGCCATTAAAAAGAATACATTTGAATCCATTCTAATGAGGTGGATGAAACTGGAGTCGATTATACAGAGTGAAGTAAGCCAGAAAGAAAAAACACCAATACAGTATACTAACACATATATATGGAATTTAGGAAGATGGTAATGATAACCCTGTATGCGAGATGGCAAAAGAGACACAGATGTATAGAATAGACTTTTGGACTCTGTGGGGGAGGGAGAGGGTGGAATGATTTGGGAGAATGGCATTGAAACATGTATAATATCATGTAAGAAATGAATCGCCAGTCTAAGTTCGATGCAAGCTACAGGATGCTTGGGGCTGGTGCACTGGGATGACCCAGAGACATGGTATAGGGAGGGAGGTGCGAGGGGGTTCAGGATTGGGAAGTCATGTACACCCGTGGCAGATTCATGTTGATGTATGGAAAAACCAATACAATATTGTAAAATAAAATAAAGTAAAATTAAAAATATATATATTAAAAAAGAAAGCTGAGAGCTGAAGAATTGATGCTTTTGAACTGTGGTGTTAGAGAAGACTCTTGAGAGTGCCTTGGAGTGCAAGGAGATCCAACCAGTCTATTCCAAAGGAAATCAGTCCTGAATATTCATTCGAAGGACTGATGCTGAAGCTGAAACTCCAATACTTTGGCCACCTGATGTGAAGAACTGACTCAGTGGAAAAGACCCTGATGCTGAGAAAGACTGAAGGCTAGAGGAGAAGGGGACGACAGAGGATGAGATGGTTGGATGGCATCACCAGCCCAATAGACATGAGTCTGGGCAAGCTCTAGGAGTTGGTGATGGACAGGGAAGCCTGGAGTGCTGAAGCCCATGGGGTCTCAAAGAATGAGGCATGACTGAGTGACTGAACTGAACTGGCATTCTAAACTGTAAGTAACATGGGTGCTAATTTGTTAAAAATTACTCTCATTTTCTTGATTCTTAGAGTCAAATAATACCCTGTTCTTCCATTGTTTCAACAAGTACTTTCAGAGTACAGAAAAGTGCTAGATGCTTACGTATTAATAGGGGAGAGAAATAGGCAGGCGATTCTATTAGGGTGTGGTATATAATGTCACGTGAGAAGGAATGAAGTATTATGATACACACAGAAAGAACATTGAAATCAGTCTTCAGATGGAGGATATTCTGAAAAGTCTTCCAAAGGAAATCATTTCTAAGATGAAAGCAGAGAATTCATTTTGGACAATAAAAATTAACATTATTTATGTAATTGTTTTAAAGGAAATGCACATCTTTTGCTTTTAAATAAAAATTCCAAATGTCTTCACTCTCTCCCCCATCCCCTTTTTTCCAAACTACTTCCAGATTCTGGACCTAGAATGCCCTAAGCTGGGTTTCTAGTTAAAAATGTTGTAAAGAACAATTTATTTTTAGCAATCAAATGTAAGGATGCATGAAAGGAAAGTGAAAAGTAAATTAAAATAGACATTTTACCTGTTAATCATACAAAGGTAACAAAAAGCTTCAAACTTACTACACTATTAGAAGCTAAGAAGGTCAAATTTTTTAAATGGCATAGAAAGCACAAAAATATATATTAAAATGAAAATTCAGAGATGCACTCTCAAAAATGGATAATGAAACTCCATCCAAGATTTAAAGTTACATACATTACTCCCATAATCAGGATGAGTCAGAGAAAATGTTCTGTGACTAGAAACATCACATTTAAGGACATTTATCCTTCTTGGTTTGGTTACCTGTGGAAAACCTTGGTTACTGAATGGGTTTATTTGAAGCGAAGATAATATCTATACCTCTGAAGGGTATGGAGAAACAAACAAAGATGATATAGGCAGATGCCCTGACCTTCATGGAAAGAAAGTCAGTGTATCTATCTTAAGAATAATATAGTGCCCCCACAAAGATGAATATTCAGATCAATGAATTTTGCTATGTGCCCAATTTCCTGTTTAGTCGGAAGAGAAAATGTTTCCCTTTCATTTCCTTACTGCACAATAAAATTAAAGTAAATAGAAAAGAGAAGTCACCTTATCAAAATTCTCCATTGGGAAACCAAGGGCTCCCATTTTACACACTATTTGTAATTAGCTTTAGGGTCTCCACCTAATTCCTTCCTTTGAATTAATTAAAAGTATGTTTGAATGTGACAGACATTTTAAAATTCCCTGTAATCTGACAGGAAGAGCGTCTTTCTTTTTTTCCTCCATAACTATAGACGCTCCAAGCTCCAAAGATATTATCACAGTGCTGCAAGGCTGTTTACCTTCACTCCTTCACAAAAGATAATCCAACAAATTACATTAATTATAAACCAATATGTTCCGTTCAATTCCCATATGAGCCAAACCTGGGGATGAGCATCTGCTCTTATTTTCCAAGCTTGGTTTTGAGGACAAGATTCACAACAATGCTCAATCCATAATTAACAGAAAAATTAAAGATGCAACATCCTAACATCCTGTTTTTTGAAGCAGGATGCTTAAAAAAATATACATGCCTATTCCTGGCAAGCTTTTTTCTTCTTCCCAACTCACTAGTAGCTTATTGTTATCCCTGGCACCTTTCTGTTTATTTAAAATACATTTTTATTGGACTTCAAATAAACATGTAAATATTTTCTACAAAAGGAATGAGCAATCTTGTCCCACTGTGACAATTTTTTTAAACTTGGGGTTTCTTCTTTCCCTAGATAATTTTCATTCTTTCTCCCTTATAAATTATATTTATGGTGTATTAAGTATATTGTTTCATGGTGGGGGAAACAGAAATATTTCTGAGCAAAATTTATTTAGGATACTTGATTTTCTATTTTTATTGTTTGGCCCATAAAAAGAAATAATAGTAAATTATGCTATATCCTTATATACATCTACACATGTATTTAGTGCATTTATCTTTTATTCTATTCATGGAAATCCCAGTTAAACAGTTGGTGGTAAGCAAATGTTTAAAATATCTGCATTATAGATACCTAGTTCATATATGTCATCCATATGTGATTGAATATAAATAGGCATACTATTTAAGTACACCCACTCACCACACACAAAGTGAACAAAAAGCAGGACAGTGAAAGAGCTTCTTTTCTTCCTGTTCACATGTATAATACCTAAGTCTAATGTGGAGATGAGTATTCTTTACATATTTTCTGAGATCCATAGAAGAAAGAAATCATAAAGTCAGAATAATTCTATTTATCTCTGGAGTGCTTTACTGTCATTTATCTTTACTACATATTCACTCATGAAGGGAGAGTTATTCTGCTTTCATTGATCTTCTTCGCTGATCTTCAAGTTATTTCCAACACCATCTGTCTGAACCTAGAAATTCTTGCTGTAATAGAGTTGACTTTTATTATTGAATTCATGTTGTTGCTGGGGAGAGAGAAATGACATAAGATCCTTAGTTTTTTGAGTGATAGGAAGACCAGATAACTTTTGTGGTGGTTCCATAGAGCACTGTGTGACAAAAAAGTACTAGTCTAAGGTCTAGCTACTGAAGATTCTTGGTCTGATCACTATCATTACGTAAAGAGAAAGTGTTTCAGCAGGGAGGTCAGGGAGAGAAGCTGGCTCTGGCTTCACATTCACAAAGAGCCTGTAATATGAATGTTGACTCTCTCTCCAAAAGAAATTTTACATATTATCATGAGGAAGATTGAAAGAAACTTGTAGTCAAGATTTTTCACATATAAATAAGTGAAAACCCAAACTAAGTTGTGTTTCTTAAGGTTTTAGAAAAAGATTTTGTTAGATTAATAAGCCTGGCAGTTCTAGTGAATCAGCAGAGTCACTGAGAACAGATATAGGCTTTGCTATCTTTTTACTCTTCCATCATTAGGACTTGATTTGGTTCTTAATGTTGCCACCTCATTATTTCAAAATGGCTGCCACAGAGCCAGACATCATATCCCTACATAACATAATCCAAAATAGAAAGGTCTCTTTCACAAGAATTGGGTCCCGTGACTCCTTCTAAACCAGAAATTAGGGAGACTATTACTGTGATTATACTCTTCTTATTTAGTCACCAAGTCATGTCTGACTCTTTTGTGACTCCATGGACTGTAACCCGCCAGGATCTTCTGTCCATGAGATTTCCCAGGCAAGAATAGTGTAGTGGGTTGCCATTTCCTTCTTCAGGGGATCTTCCCTACTAGGGATCAAACCTGCATCTCTTGCTTGGCACTCAGTCCCTTAGCCACTTGGAAAGCCCACTGATTATACTAACCCAGTAATAATCAATTTTCATTATTTTCTTGATTGAGAACATTTCTGCCAATGGGGAAATTGTTATTTTGTAGGTAAATAAGGGTCTTTTTTTTTTTTTTGGTCACCAAATATCTGTCATGTAACCCTACACATAGATTACTAGGTCATACTGCCTGGAGTATACTCTATATGTATGTGCTTCTACACATTGACACACACATATTCCTTTAATTATAATTATTTTGCATTGTATATCTTCATTAAGTTTATTTGTTAAACAAAAAATATTACATGGTATTTGTCTAACTGTTTTGACTTTTTAAAATACTTCTTTTAAATATGTGAGATGGTACAGGCCTCTTTCAATCTCTGAAAGATTCTGGTGACAGAATTTACCAGTAGTATGACCAAAATATTTGCAACTTAACTTCTCTATACCTCAGTTTGCCCATGGATGAAACGGAAATAAAATTCTTGGGCTGCCTAATTAGACTTTATGGGAAAGATCCAATGCATGACTACATGAAACTTCTCTGGAAATAACATGTGTAATCTGTATTGTATACTCTTAATATCTGATACTAAGCTGACCTGCAAAGATGAGTAGGGGACCTTGCTGTGAATTTTAAGTCCCATTGCTGGTCTTCATGAGGACTTTTGAGTGAAGGAGCAGTGAAATCTGATAATATTATTCTATCTGATAATAGAATCAGATAGTCTATTATCTGATATACCATAGTTTATCCATTTATCTACTGAAGGACATCATCATGGCTTCCAAATTTTGGCAATTATGAATAAAGTTGCTGTAAATATCCATGTGCAGATTTTTGTGTGGACTTAAGTTCTTAACTTCTTTAACTAACAAGGAATGCAATTTCTGGATTGCATGATGAATCATCTGAATTGTCTAGTGGTTTTCCCTACTTTCTTCAATTTAAACCTAAATTCTTCAATAAGAAGCTCATGATCTGAGCCACAGGCAGTTCCAAGTCTTTGGTCTTCTGACTGTATAGAGCTTTACAATCTTTGGCTGCAAATAATATAATCAATCTGACTTTTGGAATTGATCATTTGGTGATGTCCATGTGTAGAGTTATCTCTTGTGTTGTTGGAAAAAGGTGTTTGCTATGACCAGTATGCCTTCTTAACAAAATTTTGTTCGCTTTTGCCCTGCTTTCATTTTTGTCCTCCAAGGTCAAACTTGCCTGTTACTCCAGGTATCTCTTGACTTCCTACTGCTGCATTCCAATTTCCTATGATGAAATAGAAGACATCTTTTTGGTGTTAGTTCTAGAATGTCTTGTATGCCAAGTCAACTTTAGCCTCTTCAGCATCAGTGGTAGGGGCATAGACTTAGATTACTGTGCTATTGAATAGTAGTCTTGGAAATGAACCAAGATTAGTCTGTTGTTTTTGAGATTGCACTCATGTACTGTATTTCAGACTCTTTTGTTGCTACTCCATTTCTTCCAAGTAATTCTCGCCCACAGTAGTAGATATAATGGTCAACTGAATTAAATTTGCCCATTCCCATTCATTTTGGTTCACTGATTCCTAAAAAGTTGATGTTCACTCTTGCCATGCCAAAGAATGTTCCAACCATACAGTTGCACTCATCTCATGTGCTAATTAGATTATGCCCCAAATCCTTCAACCTAGTCTTCAGCAGTATATGAACTGAGAAATTCCAGATGTACAAGCTGGATTTAAGAAAGGAAGAAGAACCAGAGCTCAAATTGCTAACATTTGTTGGATCAGAGACAATGCAAGGGAATCCCAGAAAAACATGTGCTTCTGCTTCATTGACTACACTAAAGCCTTTGACTGTGTGGATCACAACAAACTGTGGAAAATTCTTACAAAGATGGGAGTACAAGCCACCTTATCTGCCTTCTGAGAAACCTGTTTGTGGATCAAGAAGCAACAGTTACAACCAGACATGGAACAATTGACTGCTTCAAAATTGGGAAAGGAGTATGTCAAGGCTATATATTGTCATCCTGCTTATTCAACATCTATGTAGAGTACGTCATGGGAAAAGGTGGGCTAGATGACTCATAGGCTGGAAACAAGATTGCCAGGAGAAATATCAACAACCTCAGATATGCAGATAATACCACTCTAATGGCAGTAATGAAGAGAAATTAAACAGTCTGTTGATAAGGGTGAAAGAAGACAGTGAAAAAGCTGGCTTAAAACTCAACATTCTGAAAACTAAGATCATGGCATATTGTCCCATCAATTCATGTCAAATGGAAGGGGAAAAAGTGGAAGCCATGACAGATTTTATTTTCTTGGGGTCCAAAACTCACTGTGGATGGTGACTGCAGCCATGAAATAAAAAGATGTTTGCTCCTTGGAAGGAAAGCTATGACAAAACTAGACAGCATATTAAAAAGCAGAGACATCACTTTGCCAACAAAAGTCTGCATAGTTAAAGCTATGGTGGTTCCAGTAGTCATGTACAGATGTAGCAGCTTGACCATAAAGAAGGCTGAGCACTGAGGAACTGATGCTTTTGAACTGTGATGCTGGAGAAGATTCTTGAGAGCCCCTTAGACTGCAAGGAGATCTAACTAGTCAATCCTAAAGGAAATCAACCCTGACTATTCATTGGAAGTATTGATGCTGAAGCTGAAGCTCCAACCCTTTGGCCACCACAATGAGTCGGGAAGAGCCGACTCATTGGAAGAGACCCTGATGCTGGGAAAGATTGAAGATGAAAGAAGTGGGCAGTGGAGGATAAAATGGTTATATAGCATCACTGACTCAATGAACATAAATTTGAGCAAACTCTGGGAGACAGTGAAGGGCAGAGGAGCCTGGCATGCTGTAGTTTGGACACAATTTAGGTACTGAACAACACCACCCAAAAATGGTAAGAGTATCTTTAGCTTTCTGAGATGCTGCCAAACTGTCTTCCAAAGTGATTGCCTCATTTTGCATTCCTGTCAGCAAAGAGTGAGAGTTCTTGCTATTTCACATCATCGTCATTTTGTGGTGTTATCAATCTGCTAGATTTTGGCCATTCTAATAGATATATGCTGGTATCTTACTGTAGTTTTAATTTTCATTTCTCTGATGACATGTGATTTGGGACATCTTTTCATATGCTCACTTGCCATCTGTGTATTTTCTTTGGTGAGGAGACTATTAAGTTTTCTTGCCCTTTTAAAAATAAATGTAGTTGTTTTCTTATTGTTGAGTTTTAATATTTCTTTTATATTTCATATAGTAGTCCTTTATCAGATGTGTCTTTGCAAATATTTTCTCCTAGTCTATGGTTTGTCTTCTCTTTATCTTGACATTGTTTTTGCAGAGCAGGATTTTTTAGTTTCAGTGAAGTTCAGCTTATTAATTATTTTTTTAATGAACTGTGTATGTGGTAGTGTATCTAAAAAGTCATTACCATACCCAAAGTCATCAAGTTGTTTTTCTGTGTTAACTTCTAAGAGTTTTGTAGTTTTGTGTTGTATGTTTAGTTCTATGATCCATTTGGGTTTGACTTTTATAAATGGTGCAAGGTCTGTGTCTTCAGATTCATTCTGAAAAGATTGTCTTTGATCTCTTGTTTTGCCTTTGCTCCTTAGTCAAATATCAGTTGTCTATGCTTATGTGATTCTACTTCTGTGCTCTTGATTCTGATCCTTCATTGATTTATTTGTCAATTTTCTTCACCAAAATCACTGTCTTTATTCATTGTTGCTTCATAGTAAGACTTGATGTTTGGTGGTATCAGTCCTCCAAATTTGTTCTTTTCCTTTTATGCTGTATGGCTATTCTGTTGGGTTTTTTTTTTTCCTCTCTCCCTCTTTCCCTAAAACTATAGGGTCAATTTGTCAATATCCATAAAATTACTCACTGGGATGTTGATTGGGATATCAGTAAGATTCTTAACAATGGGGATATGTCTTCTGCTCTTCTCTAGATCCCTAGTGTGTTACTGGTGCCTGATGTATATTGGTGCCTGATACAGATTTATTGAATAATAAATTGCTAATGATGTGATCAAAGGAGAAAAGGAAAGATATACCCATTTCAATGCAGAGTTCCAAAGAATAGCAAGGTGAGACAAGAAAGCCTTCTCCTCAGTGATCAATGCAAAAAAAAAAAAAAGAGGAAAACAATAGAATGGGAAAGACTAGATATATCTTCAAGAAAAAATTAGAGATACCATGGGCTCGATAAAGGACAGAATGGTATGGACCTAAAAGAAGCAGAAGATATTAAGAAGAGGAGGCAAGAATACACAGAAGAACTGTACAAAAAAGATCTTCATGACCCAGATAATCATGATGGTGTGATCACTCATCTAGAGCCAGACACAATGGAATGTGAAGTCAAGTGGGCCTTTGACTGTGTGGATCACCATAAACTGTGGAAAATTCTGAAAGAGATGGGCATACCAGACCACCTGACCTGCCTATTGAGAAACCTGTATACAGGTCAGGAAGCAACAGTTAGACTGGACATGGAACAACAGACTGGTTCCAAATAAGGAAAGGAGTATGTCAAGGCTGTATATTGTCACCTTGCTTATTTAACTTACATGCAGAGTACATCATGAGAAACACTGGGCTGGAAGAAGCATAAACTGGAATCATGATTACCGGGAGAAATATCAATAATGTCAGATTTGCAGATGACACCACCCTTATGGCAGAAAGTGAAGAAGAACTAAAGAGCCTCTTGATGAAAGTGAAAGAGGAGAGTGAAAAAGTTGGCTTAAAAGTCAACATTCAGAAAACTAAGATCATGGCATCTGGTTCCATCACTTCATGGGAAATAGATGGGGAAGCAATGGAAACAGTGTAGACGGTGACTGCAGCCATAAAATTAAAAGACACTTGCTCCTTGAAAGAAAAGTTATGACCAACCTAGACAGCATATTAAAAAGCAGAGACATTACTTTGCCCCCAAAGTCTGTCTAGTCAAAGCTATGGTTTTTCCAATAATTAAGTATGGATGTAAGTGTTGGACTATAAAGAAAGCTGAGCACGGAAGAATTGATGCTTTTAAACTGTGGTGTTGAAGAAGACTCTTGAGAGTCCCTTGGACTGCAAGGAGATCCAGCCAGTCCATTGTAAAGGAGATCAGTCCTGAATATTCATTGGAAGGACTGATGCTGAAGCTGAAACTCCAATACTTTGGCCACCTGATGTGAAGAACTGACTCACTGGAAAAGACCCTGATGCTGAGAAAGATTGAAGGTGGGAGGACAAGGGGGGTGACAGAGAATGATATGGTTGGATGGCATCACCAACTCAATGGACCTGAGTTTGAGTAAACTCTGTGTGTCGGTGATGGACAGGGAGGCCTGACATGCTGCAGTCCAGGGGGTCACAAAGAGTTGGCACGACAGTGACTGAGCTGAACTGACCTAAACTGAATGATATGATCAGAGAATAAAGTAAGTCAAATATAGAAGACACTGAACAAATTCAGGATTCCTGGAAGCATGAGGGAGGTGAGGCAAACAAAAGTAAAATGAGTGTTAGTCACTCACTTGTGTCCAACTCTGTGACCCTATGCACCTTAGCCCATCAAACTCCTCTGTCTGGTGGATTTTTCCAGGCTAGAACACTGAGGTGGGTTGCCATTCCCTTCTCCAGAGGATCTTCCTGATCCAAGGATTGACCCCAGTTTCCTGCCTTGCAGTCAGGTGCTTTACCATCTGAGCCATCAGAGAAGACCAGTGTGAAAAGGAATTTTGTTTAATATCTCTAAGATACAGCTTCCCAGGTGGCACTCAATGCAAGCGACATAAGAGATAAGGGTTAGATCCCTGGCTTGGGAAGACCCCCTGGAGGAGGGCATGACAACCTACTCCAATATCCTTGCCTGGAGAATCCCATGGACAGAGGAGTGTGGTGGGCTACAGTCCATGGGGTCGCAAAGAGCTGAACATGATTGAAGCTACTTAGCACACATGCATGCAAGGACGGGGTGTGCAAGGATGCAAAGGATCAGAAATTAGAAGCCTTATGCAATTGTCTTTATCAATAGACAATGTGAAGTTTTGCTGAGGGCTATTTGGTGAGAACAGATTATAAGAGATCATAAAAGCTGAAAAACTTTTTTCCCTCTAAAATTTCTTCCTAGAAAAGTAAAATCCTCTGTGCCTCATGGATTTTCTGCCACTTTTATGAGGAATCTCAGTTATCTCTGTCTTATTTTTCAGACACCACAACATCTGATAAAATTTGCTACTTAAATATTTATATTTTTTTTCTGCGGCTCTAACACATCCTTGTTCTTAAACTTTCCTGGAAGCCAGCACAATGTATTGTGTCAAAAGTTCTTAGCACTCCAGGCCAAGAGCCAATTCACCTTATTGTAGAGCTATACAAGAGGAAAAACTAACAGTAGTTCCAATCAGGTGCCAGGAAGGTAGCTACCTCTGTGTTTCCACTTTGTGACAGTTGAGTCCTGAATAGCAGCAGGCCAACATTAGGAGGAAAGAGCAAGCTGGGTGAGTCCTAAAGGATATCTAATTGGGCCTCAGTGCTTACGTGATGGTTAAAAGCCTCCTTTTCCTATCCAGTAACTTTTCTTCTTCTCTTTATCAGGTTCTTGTCTTCTTCACTTTGTTTTTCTTTTTTTCAACACCTTCCTTAAGCTCTAAAAAATAAAACAGGAGAAAAGTTCATCTCATGATCAAATGTTTTAATATGGTTCTGGAAAGTGTTTACTGAGTATTAGAGTCACCAAGCTGAAAATTTCTATAGACACTGTGTCTGCAACTCATGAAAATCTCTTTAAAATGGCTGTTTATCTACATGCCATTCATTTTGTTCTAATTAATAATCAAAAATTTCCTAAAGCAATGGACCAATTGCAAAAGATTTGTGTGGAGGAAGGGAGTGTGAACATTATTCATTACATGAAAATCCGCCCCCCTCCAAAAAAAAAACCAGGTGCACATTTTCTTTTCTTTACAAAAATAATTTCATCTTAGAGCATTAAGAAATACAATTTACTTTTTTTTTTCTTTTGAAGATTTGTTTTTTTTTAAAAATTTATTTATTTTTTAAATTACAATACTGTATTTGTTTTGCCATACATTGACATGAATCAGCCATAGGTGAACACAATCTCCCAATGCCAAAGCCCCCTCCCACCTCCCACCCCACATCCTCTACCTGAATCATCCTGTGCATCAGCCCCATGCATCCTGCATCCTACATTGAACATAGATTGGTGCTTCGTTTCTTACAAGAAAGTATACATGTTTCAATGCCATTCTCTCAAACCATGCCACCCTTTCCCTCTCCCTCAGAGTCCAAAAGTCCATTCCATACCTCTGTGTCTCTTTTGTTGTCTCACATATAGGGTCATCATTACTATCTTCTAAATTCCATATATATGTGTCAGTATACTGTATTGGTGTTTTCTTTCTGGCTTACTTCACTCTGTATAATCGGTTCCAATTTCATCCATCTCATTAGAACTGAGTCAAATTTATTCTTTTTAAGGGCTGAGTAGTACTCCATTGTGTATATGTACCACAGCTTTCTTATCCATTCATCTGCTGATGGACATCTAGGTTGCTTCCATGTCCTGGCTATTATAAACAGCGCTGCAATGAACATTGGGGTACATGTGTCTCTTTCAATTCTGGTTTCCTCGGGTGTGTATGCCCAGCAGTGGGATTGCTGGGTCATAAGGCAGTTCTATTTGCAATTTTTTAAGGAATCTCCACACTGTTTTCCATAGTGGCTGTACTAGTTTGCATTCCCACCAGGAGTGTAAGAGGGTTCCCTTTTCTCCACACCCTCTCCAGCATTTATTGCTTGTAGACTTTTGGATCGCAGCCATTCTGACTGGTGTGAAATGGTACCTCATTGTGGTCTTGATTTGCATTTCTCTGATAATGAGTGATGTTGAACATCTTTTCATGTGTTTGTTAGCCATCCGTATGTCTTCTTTGGAGAAATGCCTATTTAGTTCTTTGGCCCATTTTTTTATTGGATCGTTTATTTTTCTGGAGTTGAGCTGCATAAGTTGCTTATATATCTTTGAGATTAGTTGTTTGTCAGTTGTCTCATTTGCTATTGTTTTCTCCCATTCCGAAGGCTGTCTTTTCACCTTGCTTATAGTTTCCTTTGTTGTGCAGAAGCTTTTAATTTTAATTAGATCCCATTTGTTTATCTTTGCTTTTATTTCCAGTATACTGGGAGTTGGATCATAGAGGATCCTGCTGTGATTTATGTCGGAGAGTGTTTTGCCTGTGTTCTCCTCTAGGAGTGTTATAGTTTCTGGTCTTACATTTAGATCTTTAATCCATTTTGAGTTTATTTTTGTGTATGGTCTAGTTTCATTCTTTTACAAGTGGTTGACCAGTTTTCCCAGCACCACCTGTTAAAGAGACTGTCTTTACTCCATTGTATATTCTTGCCTCCTTTGTCGAAGATAAGGTGTCCATAGGAGTGTGGGTTTATCTCAGGGCTTTCTATTTTGTTCCATTGATCTATATTTCTGTCTTTGTGCCAGTACCATACTGTCTTAATGACTGTGGCTTTGTAGTAGAGCCTGAAGTCAGGTAAGTTGATTCCTCCAATTCCAATCTTCTTTCTCAAGATTGCTTTGGCTATTCGAGGTTTTTTGTATTTCCATACAAATCTTGAGATTATTTGATCTAGTTCTGTGAAAAATACTGCTGGTAGCTTGATGGGAATTGCATTGAATCTGTAGATTGCTTTGGGTAGTATACTCATTTTTACTATATTGACTCTTCCGACCCATGAGCATGGTATATTTCTCCATCTATTAGTGTTCTCTTTAATTTCTTTTATCAGTGTTTTGTAGTTTTCGATATATAGGTCTTTAGTTTCTTTAGGTAGGAATATTCCTAAGTATTTTATTCTTTTCGTTGCAATGGTGAATGGAATTGTTTCCTTAACTTCTTTTTCTACTTTCTCATTATTAGTGTATAGGAATGCAAGGGATTTCTGAGTGTTGATTTTATATCCTGCAACTTTACTATATTCATGAGTAGCTCTAGTAGTTTCCTGTTCGAGTCTTTAGGATTTTCTATGTAGAGGATCATGTCATCTGCAAACAGTGAGAGTTTTACTTCTTCTTTTCCAGTTTGGATTCCTTGTATTTCTTTTTCTGCTCTGATCGCTGTGGCCAAAACTTCCAGTACGATGTTGAAGAGTAGTGGTGAAAGTGGACACCCTTGTCTTGTTCCTGACTTTAGGGGAAATGGTTTCAATTTTTCACCATTGAGGATAATGTTAGCTGTGGGTTTGTCACATATAGCTTTTATTATGTTGAGGTATGTTCCTTCTATTCCTGCTTTCTGGAGCGTTTTTATCATAAATGGATGTTGAATTTTGTCAAAGGCTTTTTCTGCATCTATTGAGATAATCATATGATTTTTATTTCTCAGTTTGTTAATGTGATGAATTACATTGATTGACTTGCAGATATTGAAGAATCCTTGCATCCCTGGGATAAAGCCCACTTGGTCATGGTGTATGATCTTTTTAATGTGTTGCTGGATTCTGATTGCTAGGATTTTGTTGAGGATTTTTGCATCTATGTTCATCAGTGATATTGGCCTGTAGTTTTCTTTTTTTGTGATGTCTTTATCAGGTTTTGGTATTATGGTGGCCTCATAGAATGAGTTTGGAAGTTTACCTTCCTCTGCAATTTTCTGGAATAGTTTCAGTAAGATAGGTGTTAGCTCTTCTCGAAATTTTTGGTAGAATTCAGCTGTGAAGCCGTCTGGGCCTGGGCTTTTGTTTGCTGGAAGATTTCTGATTACAGTTTCAATTTCCATGCTTGTGATGGGTCTGTTAAGATTTTCTATTTCCTCCTGGTTCAGTTTTGGAAAGTTGTACTTTTCTAAGAATTTGTCCATTTCTTCCAAGTTGTCCATTTTATTGGCATATAATTGCTGATAGTAGTCTCTTATGATTCTTTGTATTTCTGAGTTGTCTGTAGTGATCTCTCCATTTTCATTTCTAATTTTGTTGATTTTTTTCTCTTTGTTTCTTGATGAGTCTGGCTAATGGTTTGTCAATTTTATTTATCCTTTCAAAGAACCAGATTTTTGCTTTGCTGATTTTTGCTATGGTCTCTTTTGTTTCTTTTGCATTTATTTCTGCCCTAATTTTTAGGATTTCTTTCCTTCTACTAACTCTGGGGTTCTCTATTTCTTCCTTTTCTAGTTGCTTTAGGTGTAGAGTTAGGTTATTTATTTGACTTTTTCTTGTTTCTTGAGGTATGCCTGTATTGCTATGAACTTTCCTCTTAGGACTGCTTTTATAGTGTCCCAAAGGTTCTGTGTAGTTGTGTTTTCATTTTCATTCGTTTAGATGCATATTTTGATTTCTTTTTTGATTTCTTCTGTGATTTGTTGATTATTCAGAAGGGTGCTGTTCAGCCTCCAAATGTTGGAATTTTTAATAGTTTTTCTCCTGTAATTGAGATCTCACCTTAGTGCATTATGGTCAGAGAAGATGCTTGGAATAGTTTCGACTTTTTGAATTTATCAAGGTTAGATTTATGACCCAAAATGTGATCTATCCTGGAAAAGGTTCCGTGTGCACTTGAGTAAAAGGTGAAATTCATTGTTTTGGGGTGAAATGTCCTATAGATATCAATTAGGTCTAACTGGTCTATTGTATCGTTTAACGTTTGCATTTCTTTGTTAATTTTCTGTTTAGTTGATCTGTCCATAGATGTGAGTGGGGTATTAAAGTCTCCCACTATTATTGTGTTATTATTAATTTCCCCTTTCATGCTTGTTAGCAATTGTCTTACATATTGCAGTGCTCCTATGTTGGGTGCATATATATTTATAATTGTTATATCTTCTTCTTGGATTGATCCTTTAATCATTATGTAGTGGCTTTCTTTGTCCCTTTTCACAGCCTTTGTTTTAAAGTCTATTTTATCGGATATGAGTATTGCTACTCCTGCTTTCTTTTGGTCTTTATTTGCATGGAATATCTTTTTCCAGCCCTTCACTTTTAGTCTGTAATGTGTCCGTTGTTTTGAGGTGGGTCTCTTGTAGGCAGCATATATAGGGATCTTGTTTTTGTATCCATTCAGCCAGTCTTTGCCTTTTGGTTGGGGCATTCAACCCATTTACATTTAAGGTAATTATTGATAAGTATGCACCTGTTGCCATTTACTTTATTGTTTGGGGTTCAGGTTTATACGTCCTTTTTGTGTTTCCTGCCTAAAGTCTATCCTTTAGTATTTGTTGGAGAGCTGGTTTGGTGGTGCTGAATTCTCTCAGCTTTTGCTTGTCTGTAAAGCTTTTAATTTCTCCTTCATATTTGAATGAGATCCTTGCTGGGTACAGTAGTCTTGGTTGAAGGTTATTATCTTTCATCACTTTAAGTATGTCTTGCCATTCCCTCCTGGCCTGAAGAGTTTCTATTGAAAGATCTGCAGTTATTCTTATGGGGATCCCCTTGTGTGTTATTTGTTGTTTTTCCCTTGCTGCTTTTAGTAATTGTTCTTTGTGTTTGGTCTTTGTTAGTTTGATTAAAATATGTCTTGGGGTGTTTTGCCTTGGGTTTATCCTGTTTGGCACTCTCTGGGTTTCTTGGACTTGGGTGATTATTTCCTTCCCCATTTTAGGGAAGTTTTCAACTATTATCTCCTCAAGTATTTTCTCATGGTCTTTCTTTTGTCTTCTTCTTCTGGGACTCCTATAATTCGAATGTTGGATCGTTTCATGTTGTCTTGGAGGTCTCTGAGGTTGTCCTCATTTCTTTTAATTAGCCTTTCTTTTTCCCTCGCTGATTCATTTATTTCTACCATTCTATCTTCTATTTCACTAATCCTATCTTCTGCCTCCGGTATTCTACTCTTTGTAGCCTCCAGAGTGTTTCTGATCTCATTTATTGCATTATTCATTATATGTTGACTCTTTTTTATTTCTTCTAGGTCCTTGTTAAACCTTTCTTGCATCTTCTCAATCCTTGACCCCAGGCTATTTATCTGTGATTCCATTTTGATTTCAAGATTTCGGATCATTTTCACTATTAGTATTCAGAATTCTTTCTCAGGTAGATTCCCTATCTCTTCCTCTTTTGTTTGGTTTGGTGGGCATGTCTCCTGTTCCTTTACCTGCTGGGTATTCCTCTGTCTCTTCATCTTGGTTATATTGCTGCGTTTGGGGGTGGCTTTTCTATATTCTGGGAATTTGTGGAATTCTCTTTCTTATAGAGCTTCCTCTCTGTGTTTGGGGTTATATCAGTGGCTTGTCAAAGTTTCCTGATTAGGGAGGCTTGCGTTGGAGTTCTGGTGGGTGGAGCTGGATTTCCTCTCTCTGGAGTGCTCTATGACAGGCAGTAGCTTTGCAGTTTAGTCATCACTGGGCTCTCACGGAAACTGGGAGATATGGGTGCTATCTTCCTTGATGATTGCGTTTCAGAGAGATGATTCCCAGGTCCTGAGCTGAGGGAAACGTCAAGACGGTCTTTATTAAGTAATTGGCTGTGTTTCTTCAGTTTTGCACCAACAAACTCAAGTTACGAGCTTCCACTCTCTCCTGGATTCTTCCCACAAAGCGTTGCTGCACTCTGACACAACTCTCTTCTGGTTTGCTTTCCACTACTTACTGTTGCATTTTTCCCCACTTAGGTATGAGGTAGATAACAGCTTTGGAATGCGGTGGCAAAAATCATTTGCTGACCACTCCCAGCTCAGAGCAGAAAGGTTCTCTTGGTCTGGTCCTTCCCTCTCACGTCCCGTGCCTGGTCACCAGGACCTTCCACTGTTCTGGGCAGGCTGTCTTCTGTGTTCTGGAGAGGCCTCTCTCCCAGGAGCATGGGATTCTTATGGGCAGGCACCCTCCCAGAATATGGGGTTCAGCTGGGCAATTATCCCACAGAGCTCAGCATCTAGGAATTGTCCACGGTGCCCTCATTGTAGAGCAACCCTAGCTCCTCTGTTGGACAGATATGACCTTGAGCCCTCAGACTAGGACCTGAGGTAACAAACACAGGTTCTGGACAAGTCTGTGACCCTGGGCTTCACTGTATGTAGCCTCCTTCCAGCAGGTTTTCCAGAGGTTTCCAGGTGATTGTTTGTTAAAGGTAGCTTCCGTGTGTAATTTAAACCATTGTTGATGAGCTTCAAAGTTTATGTTACATTAAAATAGATTGGTTTATATTACTTACTTTGATGGGTCTTTTACTCACACATCATTTTATATCATACACTAATCATTTGAAAATATTGTATTGGCTTACTGAGTTATGCAAATCTTCCAAACATTGACACATTTATAATACAAGCTATTTTAAAGACATTATTTGTTAGTATTACCTTTGATCTCACCAGAAAAGTCTTCAGGTATTGGGAAGATATTAGGCTCACAGCAGCTTATATAAGTTTTTTAAAATTTATTTTTGCTTGAAAGTTCAAATTTCACCTTCGGTGACAAATATTTTCAGTTTTTAGTCTTCAAAGCAATAGGTTCACCTTGTTCATTTGTGAGAAAATGTCTACCAAATACAGAAACTATGGTCTGAATATTGGTTTATTGGTCTGTCATTCCTTCAAGTAAAAATAAAATAAATGTTCTAATAAGAGAAAAGTGATTAGTTTGGCTCACATCTCAGACACTCATGCCTTTTCTCCAAGCAACCACTGTATTTCAATATGTAGCGGAAGTGCTATAGGTGTCCTTCCTATTTCACATACAGAATGTGACCAGGTTTGAGATCTAAAAAAAAGTTAACTAGTTTTACTGCTTCATCAAGGATTTTCTTAAGTGAAACTGTAATTTTTAAACTGCAAGTGCATAGCAGTAAATAATAACATGACTAATAAGAATACAATGAATACAGTGACAGCTTGGTGTCACTGCCTTGATTCATGCTACGGTGCCAACAGTTTTATCCATCACTGTCAGCACAGAGAAAATGGTAGATAATGTCTGAGTGTGTTTACAGAAAAAATTTTACCTCTTGTATGTCCTAAAAGTTTTGGGAACCTCCAAGCATATAAGACCACAACTTGAGATTCTCTGCTCTAGAACACTACTGGGTAGACACAAGTGTATGTGTATACAGACTGAAAATGTACATAGGTTTGTATATTTCTTTTCAGACAATGTACAGAGCCTTCATCATGTTGTTAGAGGATGTCTTGTGACCTAGCTCTTTTTCAAATAAAGAAATGCAGCTTAAATAAGCTAAATTATTTGGCCAAAGTTAAAAAGCTTTGTGTGTGTGGCACGATAGATTCAGGGCACCATTTTATTTCTTTGACCCCAAAGTCCATATTCTCAAACTCTGTGCTAAATCTTAGCATAACATGTTTTGAAAATTGATACAGGAATACAAAACTTGGATATGCAGTGTATGCCTCAGTGGTAAAGAATCCGCTGGCAGTGCAGGAGGTGTAGGTTGAATCCTTGGGTCAGGAAGATCCCCTGGAAGAGGAAAAAGGCAATCCACTCCAGTATTCTTGCCTGGGAAATCCGGTGGACAGAGGAGCCTTGTGGGCTATAGCCCACGGGGTTGCAAACGGTTCGACATGACTGAGCAATTGAGCCCCTGAACACAAAGTATTGGGAGGCTTTGGAAAAGGAAGTCCCATCAGTTTTAGAGACCAGGAGAGACTTGGTGATCCTGAAAGGAAGATGTCATTTGGGATGATCTGATGGATGGTGGGGTTTTACAGAGTAGAAGAGATTGTTACAGATAGAAGCAATGGCATAAACAAAGGCAGGAAGCCAGGAAATTGAGGGCTGTGTGTGGGAAACCATGAGTAATCTATTTCAGCTGGAGAGTCTGGGAATCATATACAAATGAACTTAGTAAAATGTGTTGGAATCAGAGGGCCATATGCCAAACTGAAGAGTTATATAAGATTAATCTTTCCATGGAGCCATTGAAAGATTTTTGAATAGGGTTTGGGTATAACTGGGCTCTAACTTTGGTGCATTCTCGGGACACTGTTACTCAGTGAATAGCAGTTATTTAATATCAGAACACTTTCAACTGAGAGCGTTTATGAGGAACTGTTTATTACCATTGTTAAGAAAGATCAAAAGAATAATTTACTTTCTTTGGTTAAAAAAGATGAATAAACTGTACAGTGTGGGTTTCTATTGATGCTTTAAAAACATATTCACTTGCACAGTCATTTCCTGCTTATCATTGGATCAATACAACCAAACAATTATTAATACTTCTTAAAATGGTTTCTATTCATATTATCTGGTCCATACTAAAGATTTTACCTGACAGATGGAAAAAAACCATCAACTAAGATTTCCCTTCAGTCTGCTCACTCCAATGTGAACTATTGAAATGTGTTTAAGTTACTTTGAAAAGAGTGAATGAAGCCTCAGAGTAAACCAGAACACAGAGAATACTGAGTTGATGAAATCAGGAACTCCACGTTCCTACTCTGAAGAAAGACCTTCTGCAACTAGAGGACTTTGTGGGCTTCTCCTGCCAATGAAGGTTGCTCCATGCTTGTATTCTGAGATAGTTTGCCTACCTCTGGGGGCCTCATAGAGCCATTAGTTGCCACCAAATATCTTCTACTTCAGATGAATGAGGCTTATGAATAAGCAGCTCTCCCATAAGTTCCAGTCTGTCAAGATTCACAGACATCTCATTTCATCTGGAAACCAGTATGGCACTGGCTGAGTACTGTTACCACCCCTGCTAATACTGGTGTACCGCTGTTACTTCCATTACTGGTGGCTATATTTTGAGTACTAAGTATTGAGTCTATGTTAAATGTAGTGTATGCAATCATGTGAGATTGATTTATTTCCTTGATTTTTTTAATATCAGAAAACTAAAAGCTTAAAAGAGTTAAAAATTTTTTTCCAAATGTACAAAACTAGTAAAGTGATGGTCTTTTTACAAAGATCCATGCTGTAGCTCTCCTCCCTCACCCAGATAATACCGACTTATCCTCAAGCTTCAGTTTAAAAGTTACTGCCTCAGAAGACTTTCCTGACCCACTAGAATTAATCAAATTATCTTTTCATAAATTTATATACCTCCCATATTTAAATTTTTTAATACAGTTTTCATATTATACTTGTTTAATATCTGTCTTAACTACCAGACTCAAAATGCCTTTCAAGGTAGGAACAGTTTCTTTCTAGCTCACCTCAGTATCCCTTTGATTGAAAGTCTGAATTGACTTATTCTAAATTATTTACAGTCCTCATTCTATTGGGATGTTCCTGTCAGAAAGATGATGCTAGCTGGAAAGATTTTATACTTTAGATACTCTGACCATTAATGCCTCAAGAGCCTTTTGTCTCATCTCTGAGACCAAGAAAGGTGGCATTATAAAGCAGGTAAGTTTTGGTGAGGCAGCATAGAAACTCATTGCTCAAGAGCACTGGAATGGGTTGGACACCTGACCTGGGGACCTCAAGCAATGGGGATTCATAATGAAAGAACTGGGCATCTGAAACACCCAAACAGAACAAGAAAAATTGAGATAAGACAGCAACGCATGAATTTTTTCAGCTATATCTACCTTTCCCCCAAACCTTGCTTATCCTTCTCCCACAACAGTGGCACTGGATATGATTCTTAGCATGCATCAAGCCAAGATTGACATAACCAAAGGGCACAGGGAAACTGAAGACTGTGTACCAGGAACACATTTTCCTTTGTAGTTAGCAAGGGGCCTGGAACATGGTCTTCGATCAGTGTGTATTTGTTGACAGAGTGATTGAAACTTCCTGAGACCCACTGGTTGGCAAAGGTTATTTGATATCCTTTCATGGATATTGTCATTTAATTTGGTTTCTATAGATTTAGTAAACTCATGAATTTATGTGTTTTAGAAGTTAATGTATGCAATTGAAATCATAAAAATGCTTACCATTAATGTGTAAAACACAAACTGATATTTTCTTTTCTTGTTTAAAATGCTGGTTGACACATGCAAAATTGATTTCATGAACTACCAATGGATTACAAAGCTCTTCCTTTAAATTTATTTTTTTTAATTTATTTATTTGAATTTATTTTCAATTAGATACCCACACACACACACATTTTTGCATATACTGTGTCAATATGTACAAGGGATACATGTCCTTTCACCCCAGGCAAATGAGTTTGAAAGGTACTGTTCTAAATCAGTGCTGAATTCTCTTCCCCAATCCTTGCTTTAGAAGCATCTAGTATGTCCTGTGGCTGCAGACCATCTCATCAGGTCCTCAAGCCCATTTGTAGCCTGAAGGCAGATCTTATTTCTGCACAAATGGTAGGATTTCTGCACATATTATTGATGGAGAGGTCTGTCTTGCTCAGAGGCATCCAGAAGATCAGCAGATATTTCCTTTTCTGGAAAAATACTCCAGGGCAAGGAGGGGCAGAGGATGAGGTTTTTTTTTAACTAATTTGGATGGCAACTCTTTTTTCTCCCTTTCTTTTTGAGCATGGCTTATAAATGTAATTGTTCTAGTATTTCTCAAGCATCATGGGGGTGGAACTTAATACAATTCTGTTTTATTAACCAATTTCCCCTTTTCTTGTTCATTGTACTTTAAAAATGACTATGTGCAAGAACGTCTGTCCCAGATGGGCTGACAGGGAAAAAGAGGTTATTTCATCATTTAATTCAGCACTGTCGATATCCTCTAAAGTCAGTTTCACTGGAGAAAAGGAAGATGTAAAAAGGAAGATTGTGCAAGTTGTTACAAAAACACAATTTAGGCAGTGCCAAGATTAAAAGGTTAGTGGGGCTAGTTCACTGGAGAATTGATTAGGACAGCAGCCCACAAACTGCTTCTACCAGGATTTAAGAACTGTTTATTTTTGTAGGGCCACATTTCAAACCCCAGACTGTGAACAAACATTTTTCTTAGTTTTCTTTTTTTTAAATTCAGCCATCTGAATGTTGACACTAACCTTGTTCGTTATGAACATGGTTTGAATTTGGCTTTATTACTCTGGTTATTTTAAGTATTGGAATCATTTTATGTATTTTAAATTACAAGATTTCCTATGCTATGTCCAAAGTATGAAGACATATAGCGGGGAATTTGAACATGATCCTGACATCAAAGACCATCAGAGATGATAAATACATACTTACTTAAAACAAGGACTACCCAGGCGCTGATGGTAAAGAACCCACCTGCTTATATAGGAGACAGTTGTGGCTGAACATTATAGTCACTCAACAAATTGCTGCAAAACACGGAGAGCCTGATTCTCTCTCAGACCAATTAAATGTGAGATTCTGTGGGCAGAGCTCAGGCATCATTATTTCCTAAAAGCTTCTCAGGTACAGGTGGCCTGGGATCTATCCCTAGTCAGGAAACTAGATCACATATGCCACAACTAAAGATCCCTCATGCCATAATGAAGACCAAAGAGCCCATATGTGTGGCAGATAAGACCCAGAACTGCTAAGTAAATTAATAAATAGATTTTTTTTTTAAAAAGAAATAAAGGCTGAACTCTCCCATTGAATTTAGCAACTATAAGGTTAGCAGAAACCCTGGTAATAGCACTTTTAGTGTAGTGATGGGAATAGAAACTATATTGCAATGAGTTGAAAACTGAATGCAAGACAAAGAGGCAGAAAAAAATGAATACAAACTACCTGTCTCAGAATATTGGCTCTGTAAGGGAGGAGAATCTACTAGAGGGAGCTTTCAGTTCAGTTGCTCAGTTGTGTCCGACTCTTTGTGACCCCATGGACTGCAGCATGCCAGGCCTCCCTGTCCATCACCAACTCCTGGAGCTTACCCAAACTCATGTCCATTGAGTCAGTGATGCCATGCAACCATCTCATCCCCTGTCATCCCCTCCTCCTCCTGCTTTCAATATTTCCCAACATCAGGGTCTTTTCAAATGAGTCAGCTCTTTGCATCAAAGGGAACAGTAGATAAGAAGAAAGTTCAATTTTTAGAAGATAAATGCACTTGTTTGTAGACAGAAGATCAGGTGAATAATAGACAGTGAAAGGCTGATGACATAGGATTAAGAGGGCATGACAAGACAGTTAAGAAACCAGAAGATATGAAATGCAGAGAAAGATGGAGGCACAGATGACAGACAGGAAGAAGGCACTCCTCCTATTGGAACTATACGGAAAGAATAGATAACAAGTAAGGATGGGGATAAATTTTATGTAAGGAAGGAGGGAATATTTGAGAGTCTTTGTCCAGTGCCTCTATTTTCTTATTGAACCTGGAGGTGAAATCTGCACTAAGATAGGAATCATTGAGGGGTGGGTAAGAAGAATCAAGAAAGAGTTAAAATATTAGCTTTAGAGAATAAAGGTGGGGAACATAAAGGATTTCTGGGCAGAGTTACAAGTCCAGGTGTTAATACAGCTTTGGCTGGATTTTAAATTGGATAACATTAGTCACAAATGTGAGATTGATTTTGAAAAGTGGGTGACTTAGGCTCACTCATGGGATATTCTAAATGCTAGGCTAAAGCTAAATTATTGGGTAGTTATTAATGAATGTTTGATAAGACTTTTCATTAGGGAGTGGTATGATCAGAGTCATGAAGCTGTTAGGGGGCTATATTGGGAGAATGGTGGATCAGGGCCAAAAGGGACCAATTAGAAGGGATTATTTATATCATCTAGCAAAA
Organism: Nanger dama; assembly: GCA_917880005.1. NCBI lineage: Eukaryota > Metazoa > Chordata > Mammalia > Artiodactyla > Bovidae > Nanger > Nanger dama. Next base: position 49,404,226 of record CAKJTW010000004.1, read on the forward strand.
AATAATTTCAACCAGTATGAGGGAAGTGGAAATTAAAAAAAAAAAAAAAGAACAAGAACAGACACAGACGATTTTTTAACAGTTATGTCTACAAACTTCAATCACTGACTTTGAAAGTAAGAGAAAAGAAAAAGTTGATGGTGAATCCAAGGCTTCATATCTAGATGACTGGGAGAATGGCAAAGGCCTTCAAAAAAGCAAGAGACATAGTAAAGTGGGGGAGAGGGAATGATAAGTGTGGTATTGGGTATGTCCAGTTTGAGATGCAACCATGATATTCAAAGGTAGATGAACTGGAAATGTAGAAGTGTGATGTGACCATCACAATTTGAGGACCATTGACTTAAAATGATTGTTGAAGCTATGAGAAGGGCTGATGTCAATTGTGGGATATAGATAAAGCAATGCACATAAAAATGGCTTCTTTTTATGGGAGGGGAGTTGGGCAGAAAAGGAATAAGTAAAAGATTAAGGGAAGAAGATGTTAGAAGAGAAACGTATAGAGACTTGGAAGCTAAGAAGTAAAGGGTATCAAGTTACCAATAACAAACCAGGAGACCAAATGTTTCAGGCCTAATGGGATAAAGGATGAAGAAACTCTCAGTAAGTTATGATAATTAGAAGTTCAACTGACCTAAAAGAGAATGATTTTATTAGGATGGTGGAATCTAAAGCCAATCACATGGATTTAAATAACTTATGGACAGTAAGAAAAGAGAGGCAGGAGCTAAACTTTGAAAAGATGGATAACTATGATGAGCAACTTAAAGAAGGAATGAAATGCAACATCTGAAAATTTTTAAGGGACGAAAGGTAATAAAACAAAAGTGATTGGACACAGAAGTCTAGTGAAGGCTGAATGAACAAATCTGTAGAGATATATATTGGGTACACTGAATTGTAGGAACAACTGGGAGAAGTTGAGATTAAGGGCGTACAAAATTAAGGATGATCAAGTGTCAAAGCCATAAGAGTATTTAACTATTAACATACTAAAGTAAAGGAGGGAACGTCATCTCTACTACTTTATTGAAACTAAGATGTACATTTTAATGTTAATATTACATTTAATGTAATATTAATGTTACATTTAATGTTAATTTTAACATTTTAATGTTTCTGAAATTGGAATACAGTTTACAATCAGTGTGAAAAGAAATTTGCTAATCCCAAAGAGGAAAAGTTAGCTTTAATATTGTTGCTCCTTTTCTGTTATGTGACAATTTAGCTATGTATAGAAATTATCTGTTTCTTCTATTGCCCTTTTAATTATTTGCATAGGTAAGTAACTTCATATGACATTGAATTAAGTTTGAATTCCCAGCAATAACTATGAAGTTCTTTTAAAAGTTATACTTTTGCGGAGGAGGGGTGTGTGTATCTGAATGAATAGCATAAATAGAGAGTCTAATATACATCAGGTGGTAGAAATAGCCAAATCTCTCAGAATACATCAAAGTATTTTGAAATCTGGGAGAAATTAATGTGAGCATTTCATAAATTTGAAGAAATATCACTTAGTATCTAACACTGTTGCTCAAGATAATATTTTAAACTTCTAGAAATATAAAACTCAGTTAAGAAAATATAACAAGTGTAATAAAATAGAAAATGTATATGTAACATTTCTATTATTCAATATGTTTCAAAAATACTGTTATTCTTAAAGATTCTACTGAACTTAAGATAGTGAGCACAATTTGTAGAAGAAGCCTGTCACCATGGTGAAGTACATACCTGTGGAACTGTCTTTAGATTGTGTAAATGGTTTTGTTGTTCAGTCACTCAGTCATCTGACTCTTTGCAACCCCGTGGGCTGCAGCACACCAGGCTTCCGTGTCCTTCACTCTCTACCAGAGTTTTCTCAAAACTCATGTCCACTGAGCTGGTGATCCCATCCAGCCATCTTGTCCTCCGTTGTCCCCTTCTCCTTCTGCCTTCAATCTTTCCCAGCATCAGGGTCTTTTCCAATGAATTGGCTGTTCGCCTTAGGTGGCTCTTCACTTTAGGTCACTGGCTTAAATCTACTTAAACTTTAACCTGAGCAAGTCAGGGCTATTAACTGTTTGGTTTCACGCTTGTGAATATGATCGTAGGTTAGAATACATTTTATACATTGAATAACATAATCCATACCCCAAAACTATTAATTATAGATGTTCCTTTCAGTACTCATATTTAGGCAAAGTTCAAGAAAAATGATGAAATGATTGAGTTTTTATTAGACATATTATCTAATACCTTCTCAAGAAAATACTATGTAGTGAATAAATTTTGATTGGATATAATTTAGGAACTTTCTCAGTTTTAGAAATCTCTTTTTCCCAGATCCATCCCTAACCAGTCAAGTGCTAACTCACAGCCTACCAGCTTCTCAAGTGGTTCTACCCTTCATGCCATTTCTTCATCTCTAAAATTGATCAAAATTTCCCTTTTGATCTAAAGTCCAATTCCTTTAGACTCTACTGACAGTAGAATGAAGGGATAATAAATTAACTATTATCATTCCCTCTGTTACTAAAAGCCACTCAAAACAGTCATGTGAAAGTTTGAGGCACCAAGTTACAAGAGTTGAATATTACAGGAATATTATAAGCCATCGGTTCTTTGCCCACTGTAACTGAGGGGAGTGAAATTAAGCTTATGGGGATTGAATTAGATAGGAATGTATATGTGTATATGTGTACATAAGCATAGAAGTGATAGAACTAGAGATAGAAATAAAGATAGCAAGAGATAGAAAGTGAGAAAGAGAGGGAAAGAGGTTTGAGGAGGAGAATTTCATATGTAAGTGGATATAATAATCTTAAAATCTAATAATAAATAGTGAACACAGCTTTTGTGAATATCTGTAGTGCAGTCGGTAAAGAATCTGCCTGCAATGCAAGAAATAGGGGTTCGATTCCTGGGTCAGGAAGAGCGCCTGGAGAAGGAAAAGACGACCATTCCAGGATTCTTGCCTGGAGAATCCCAGGGACAGAGGAGCCTGGCAGGCTGCAGTCCATGGAGTCACAGGAGTCGGACACATCTTAATGGCTATACCACCCTGGTGGCTCAGACGGTAAAGCGTCTGCCTACAATGCAGGAGATCTGGGTTCAGTTCCTGGACTTGGAAGATCTGGAGAAGGAAATGGCAACCTACTCCAGTATTCTTCCCTGGAAAATACCATGGACGGAGAAGCCTGGTAGGCTGCAGTCCATGGGATCGCAGAGTTGGACACGACTGAGCAACTTCCCAGTGTGTATATATTGGTTAAATTGTTTATTTTCTTCCATGAGTTAAAATCTATTTTTAATTTTCATACTTTGGGGGGCATGAAAATATACAGAGGAAAAAAGTAATCCAGTATTTTTAAAAATCTCTTCAAATACGCATACACGTGTATACATACACATATGTATATACACATACATACATACAAATATGCACATTATATATTCCTGTGAGAATCCAGAAATACTCCCTTGGCCTGAAGACAGATGCTGGCAGCTTAGAGGAAGAACCATATCTCTGTAGATGGTGTTCTGGAAGCAGTCTTCTTACCAAGGAGTGGCAGAAGCCAAGTGTTCCAGTCCCTGGTGTTTTCACCAACCTGACCATTATGTCAGGGCGAGGAGCATTCTGCTCCAAAACAACGAAACATTTACAATGGGGATTTCCCTGACTTTCTGTATTCTGTTCTACCCTGCTTTCTCAGAGTGTTCTGAGAATGCAATTAGTGCTTTAAGTAAGAAAGAAAAGTAGTTTGCCAAACCTAAAAGTGAACAAGGACCCATAGAATAAAAGCCCTGTAAATAAAACAATCAAGGAAAAGAATAAGAAATATTGGTTGGACTGTATTATTCTTAAACAGAAAAAGTAAATCAATGTGAAATGCTAGTGATGGCTCTAAATAAACCTCAAAATCTGGGTTATAGTCTCTGTTATTAACCAACTATTAAGGTCCTGAGCCTGAATTTTCTCATTTTTGAAATAAAGGGATTTGATAGTGAAACTACTGAAATCTTTTTCCTATAGTATGATTTCTGAGGACAGAATATCAGATCAGGTGACTCTGTAAGTCACTAAACTATTTAGCTTGCCACTCTCCTTTATTTTCTCTGGTAGATCCTGATTTATCCTTGTTTCAGCATTTTTAATATGCTAAGCAATTTATGACAAGTTCTGGTTTGGCTTCTGTCTGTCCAAGTTCTCTCTGAATGTTTTTTCCCCCAAGATTCAATATATTAGATCCTTGTAACAGACTTTAAATAAATGGCATGGTTAGAAAAAAATTATTAATTGCATCTGGAATCCTTGTCTTAGAATTGTTTTCATAGCAAAAGCCTTACTGGAATCTGTACGTGTGTAGAGAAGCATAATAAAGCATTTGGAATTTACTGATGATTTTACTTTATTTGGTTTGCAAAATGCATCCTTAAGTGAGCCTGGAGCCTCATTTAATGTGGGATCCTGTTCTAAGTGAATGGAAAATGCAAGGGAAAAATTAAATAAAAGAACAATATAATCAGCTGAAACCAAAATAGATGGGAATTGGGATTGAGACTGTGAGGATAAAGAGGGGCAAGCAAAAGAGTGAGGGTAAATAGCACCAAAGGCATTTACTAGCCCACATTATTTATTTATTTTTCCTAGCCAATCTGCCTTTCTGTGAGGTCATGGTAATAAAAGAAATAAAATCAGTCAGTCCTGCTTCCCAAGCAGTAATTCAAAAAGTGGCACAATCAGTTAATATTAGGCAACTGTGGTTGGCACAGAATGTAATAATAAAGTAGTGAGCTGGAAGGGGACTTAGGAAGGGAGCTGTGCCCAAGAAAAACCTAGACAAGCAACCAGTGACCAACGAAGCTTCCAACCACAGTTTGTGATTGAGATCCAGTGTCATTTTCACCGTGCTACTCAACTGAAAAAGAAATAAATGCAAATTAACTTGCAAGATGAATAACTTAAAACAATAAAATGTATAATAAACAAAGGAAACAGCTCAAAAGTAAAAGTCAGTGAGATAAAATGGGCTAACTGACAAAATAAATTTCTCCTAGGTTCGACTCTGTTACTAACGGGAATGAATCTGGTCCTCACTGCCTGCGCATAAACCCCTTCCAAAAAAGCATAGCATGGTGAACCTCCTTACTTTTTCCCTAGAACAATTTCATTTTTTTTCTTGTTAGTCTCATATTTTATCCTACCTCCACCTTATAGTCCATATATATTCCATATATTCCTTGTGCATGTGTATTCAGTCGCTTCAGTCATGTCCAAGTTTTTGTGACCTATGGGCGGTAGCTTGCCAGGCTCCTCTGTATTCCTGCTAATAGCAGTGAGCCTAGACTGTCCTGCTCTTGAACTGCACTCACTTTTCAGCTGTGTTTCTTGGGCAAGTCCCTTAGTCATTTTAAGCTTCTGTGTTCTTATCTCTGAAATGGGTAATAATAACAATTTCATGGAGTTTTTAATCACAAGATGCAAGCCTTATGATATTTGCAATATAGTCTCTTTTACATAATAAATTACATGATAAATGGCAGCTACTGTGAATTTGTCATTAGTGGCTTAACTTTCATAGCCCATTAATCTGTCTAAATCACTTTGCTTCAACTATTTTCTCTCATCTGCTTTTCTTTTTGTCCAGGTTGCTCACTAACAGAACGTTTAAATCAACAGACAGCTCTTGCTATGGACTAAAACTAGCTCCAAACCAAAGGCTTTCTGAATTTTTCTCCTGCTATAGCCCAACTAGTACTAAAAATCCCATTTCAGTCTTATTTATCTGAAGATATAATAATAATATCTTATTATCATTCCCAAATGTGCTAAGAAACAACAAAATTCTTTTCCAAACTCAATGTCTGTGCTGCAGAAATAAAACTTTATTGCTTTATTTACCAATTGCCTAATGATGACTCCCCCCTCCCTTCTGTAACATTTGCTCTTACCATAAACTTCATGTTGATGTATGGCAAAACCAATACAGCACTGTAAAGTAAAATAAAGTAGAAAAAAAAGAAAAAATAAAATGAAATGAAAAAAAAAAAAGAGAGAGAGACAGAATCTTTCCTAAAACTTAGCACATTGCTGAACTCAGGCTCAGCAAATAATACTTGAGTGAATAATCAATTTATTTACAAACTGGATAGATTGGTGTTATTTTAAATACTAGATGTCTTAGACTCTTGGTTTCTCTATACAAAATCTTTTCAAATATCAGATTAAGGCAAAGTTAACTATACTCATGTCCATTGTTGTCCTCATTAAAGGACACTAGGATGAAATACAAAGTTTTGGCTTATATTTTGAAATGGACTAATCAGGTTTCTGTATGAAAAAATAATGAATATGCTTCCCTTTGGAAAACAGGCTCTAGTATAGCACATGTGCTTTAGATATATATTCAGCCTTCAACATCTAGGATATTCATATCTACCTATCTATCCAGATGATGTGGCAGTACTTTTAAGGATAAACTTTAGAATTGCTTTCTCTTTATAGATAAGGGAAGCACCCAACTCTTCTGTGTGTTGACTAGTTTCTGATGGACAATGTTGCTCTAAAGCAATCTCTTCAGTTCATTGAAGTACTAGAAGCTGTTAATAACATGATTCCAATTCTCTTAAAAATTTTTTTTTGCATTCAGATTTAGAAACATTTTGAGTGGGAAGTTTTTCTTCTTGGACCAGATCCAAGACTAAGAAATAATTATACTCTTTTCTTTTTTTCACAATTCTGAAGTTAATGGTATACTTCTTGCAGTTGTGGGCAAGACAAGTTTCATGTTAGAATACTTCAAATATTATAATAGGGTTCACTAACTATTCTTTTTTCCATGGAGCTAAACTGTTATATTCCACAGAATTTTATTGAAACCGGAATCTATGAGTCACATTTGAATTCATCTCTTTAAAATACATTGTAACCCCCTATTATTATTTTTTTAAACCATCTTCTCATAAAATAACCCTGGTTAGCCACTTTAATGAGCAATTTTGTCCTTACTTTTATTTCTTAATGAACTTTTCCCCTCTGGCTGAATCCTAGTCTCATGGTTTATTTTCATTGCTATAGTGACATTGGTCAGGGACAGCTCTGTAAAATTAATCATCACATTAGACTAGACTTCAGCAAGAATTCTTTTTCGGAGCAAGAGGAAGTTCCATAATCCCACCAGCATCCTCCTCTGGTGTTTTCTTTCTTTCTTTCTTTTTTTTTCACTCAAAAGATTAGGTTCTATAAATCAATAGAATGCAGCATGTATGGAATGGAGTAGAAAATAGAATGACTTTCTAATAAGCCAAAGGTATAAGAGAATTACTTTTCTTCATGTTTATATTATGGTTAGTTAAAAATGTGTCATAAATTATTGCTGAATTAGGTTGCTAAGTATTTTAAATGAAAGCATTCATGTTACTTATGATTTGTCTAACTTCTTAAGTAAATTTATATAATAAATCAAGATGCTGGTTCAAAGACTTAATGGGTTGGTTGACTGCTCAGCTTCCCTTAACCATAGCTGAATCACAGATTCCAACAGACCTGACCCAAATAATTGATTGCTCTTCAGAAACTTGGACTTTAGATGACAGCCTTTGTGGAACACACTGACTCTGTCCCCAAGTGGTGATGCTGTGATTCTTATTGAAACAACTGTGCAGTTTAGATGCATTTGAAGTAAACCTTCAAAGTAAGAGAATAAGAAGGTCTGTAAGTTAAAAGTCAAGGCTAGCTGTATGTTCAATGGAAAGTTATTGTTAGGTGTCTACTATCCAGTGAATAATAAAAAAAAAAATCCACTTTATTTCAACAAGTAATTTGGGCAGGGAAAAAAAAATTGTCCTCACACTTCCTGCTTCTATACAATTCCTAATTATTTTCATTGCTTAATTGGTTCTGTTGTTAATGGTGGCTTAGATGGTAAAGAATCCGCCTGCAGTGCAGGAGGTGGAGGTTCAACCCCTGCGTCAGGAAAATTCCCTGGAGAAGGAAATGGCAACCCACTCTAGTATTGCCTGAGAAATCCCATGGGCAGAGCAGCCGAAAGGGTTACAGTCCATGAGATTGTAAAGTCGGACACGAATTAATGACTAAACAACATACATTATAACATACTCTCACTACTGCTTTTCTCAGGAGACCCTTGACTCAGGTAGTTGCTTCTTCCATGCAATAATTCAGATTTCTAGTAGAAGTGTCTTTTCCTCTTACAATAAACTCTAACCTACGACTCCCATTCTCTAGGGTATAAACTCTGAATTCTCTAGGTGCTTAAATGTTTAAAACTTAAAAAAAAAAAAGAGAGAGAGAGAGAAACTAAGGAAATCAGTGATTTGCTGAATTACACAACTGAATAGTTCTAAGACTTGGTTCTCACTCCCAGGGCAAATTCTTAAAAGCTGCCTTTATGATCTCCTTGTGTTTATTGCTCAGTCATGGAGAAATTTTGCCACATATTCTTTTATTTGGGATATGTGAAACAAAGACAAATTTGAAATTTCCTCATGTCTTCTGAAACCTATTCTGATTCATAATGTGAGTTGGTCACAAGACATATATAATTAAACAAGCAAACAAACAGAAAGAGAGAAACCTTATCTAGTCATAGCTAAATTTTCTTTTACCTATAGCCTTTGGATTGTGTGAAATGCTGATACTGAAATCTGGGAAGGCAGATCCTGTAAAACTATTAACAATGGTTTACATAGTCCTAGGAGTAAATTTTTAATTTAATCAGGAAAATGTTTTGTTAATAGGGTAGACAATGAGAGGAAAAAGCCAGGAGGGATAGGTAAACTAGTTGTCTGTCGAAGATAAGCTTCTGCCCACTGCTGTCTTTCTGGATCATTTAACTCTGGGGAACCATCATATCCTTTTGGTGGTATTTTTAATGTTAATGACAACACATGCTGGCAAAGGATCTGTGTTCAGTCATTTAAGACTCTCTGTGACCCTATGGACTGCAGCCCACCAGGTTCCTCTGTCCATGGGATTTCTCAGGCAAGAGTACTGGAGTGGGTAGCCATTTCCTCCTCAAGGGAATCTTCCCAACCCAGGGATCAAACCCCAATCTCCTGCAACTCCTGCATAGGCAGGCACATTCTTTACCACTGAGCCACCTGGAAAGCTTTCCCTCAAATACTGTTGTACTGACAAGTAAATCAACATTCTCATTGTAACTGCTCATTTTGGCCTGAACAGAGGGTCCGCTTGCAGTGAAAGCACAAAATGGAGGAGGAGGAAGAAGAGGGAGAAGGGAAAGACATTTGCTGCCATCTGACTCTGAACTGTACCTTGATATTCTGTATCTAGATAATGATGGTTGCTGTTCACTGATAAGGACTTTAAATTCTCAGAACATTTTCGCTACAATACTGGCGTGTGATTTTTGAGACAACCAGGTACTGAAACCACTCCAATGTAGATAATTGATTCATGTCAATCTCCAAATTTTTAGAGAAAAATTTTAAACATGTAGCAAAGTTGAAAGGGGCTTCACAGTAAACATCAGCATACTAATCTCCTAGATGCAGAATGACATTACTATACTTATTTTATCACATTCTCAATCATCAGTTATCCATCTTATGTTTGATGCATCTCAAGTTAAGTTGCAGATGTCAGTTCAGTTCTTCCTACATATTTCTTTATGCATATAATTACCTGCCTCCTGAGACACCTGTATGCAGGTCAAGAAGCAACAGTCAGAACTGGACATGGAACAATGGACTGTTTCAAAATTGGGAAAAGAGTACATCAAGGCTGTATATTGTCACCCTACTTATTATCTTATATACAGTGAACATCATGCAAAACGCTGGGCTGGATGAAGCACAAGCTGGAATCAAGATTGCCGGGAGAAATATCAATATTGTCAGATATGCAGACGACACCAGTCTTATGGCAGAAAGCAAATAAGAACTAAAGAGCCTCTTGATGAAAGTGAAAGAGTAGAGTGAAAAAGATGCCTTAAAATTCAACATTCAAAATACTAAAATCATGGTATCTGGTCCCATCACTTCATGGCAAATAGTGACAAGTGACAGAATTTATTTTCTTGGGCTCCAAAATCACTGTGGACAGTGACTGAAGCCATAAAATTAAAAGACCCAAGGAGATCAAACCAGTCAATCCTAAAAGAAATCAACCCTGAATATTCATTGGAAGGACTAATGCTAAAGCTGAAGCTCCAATACTTTGGCCACCTGATGCTAAGAGTCAACTCATTAAAAAGACCCTGATGCTGGGAAAGTTTGAAGGCAGAAGGAGAAGGGGACTACAGAGTACAAGATGGTTGGATGGCATCCTTGACTCAATGGACATGTTATTGAGTCTATTGGACATGAGTTTGAGCAAGCTCTAGGAGATGGTGAAGGACAGGGAAACCTTTCATGCTGCAGTCCATGGGGTCACAAAGTCAGCAACTGAGTGACTCAACAACAGTAATTGTTTACTTTTTTTATTACATGCAATAGAATACATAAATCTTAAGTATGAATATTCTTAATTTTGAAAATGAATGTATCTATGTAAACTAAGGGCTTTCCAAGGGGCGCTAGTGGTTAAGAATCCACCTGCCAATGCCTGAGTTGAGAAGATCCCCTGGAGAAGGAAATGGCAACCACTTCAATATTCTTCCCTGGGAAATCCCATGGACAGAGGAGCCTAGCGGGTTACAGTCCATGGGGTTGCAGAGAGTTGGACACAGCTCAGCAACTGAGAACACATGTATGCATGTAACCTAAATTGTTATCAAAATTATAACATTACCATCTCTCTAAGAAGTTCCTCATGTGCCTTTCCAATTCCTGCTCTTAAACTCACAGAGGAAACCACTGTTCTAACTTTTTCTTCTCTGGAGTAGCTTTTTCAGTTCTAGAATTTCACATAGTTGGTCTCACTCAAGATATGCTCATGTGTGTAAGTTTTCCTTGACTCAGCATAATTTTTTTGAGATTCATCCATCTTATGTACATGTCACTATTGTTGCTCTTTTTGGCTGCTTGAGGAATATTTCATTGCCTGAATATTTTTAGTTCACTCATTCTCCTATTGATGAACAACCTAAGTTCTTTGTAATTGTTGATTATTATGAATAAGGCTGCTATGAGTATTCTTATAAAAGATTTCTGTTACTGTTTTCATTTCTCTAGAGTAAATGTCTGGGAGTTGAAGAATTGGTTATTAGGAATGTGTCAGTTTAAATTTTGAGAAACTGCCAGATTTTTTTCCCCAAAATAATTGTTGACCTCGTCATTCATATGAGAGTTGCAATTTCTCTATATACTCACTATATTTGGGGTTGTCAATTTTAGCCATTTTGGTGGGTGTGTATTGGTATTTTCCCAAGGTATAGTTTGCAGTTCCTTGGTTAATAATGAAGTACAACATTTTTTGAAGTGCTGATTGCTGAATTTGTGTAAATGCTCAAATGTTTTGCCCATTTATTATTGGCTTGTTTGTCTCTTTTGTCTTATAGAACCTCTTTTCCTATGTAATATTGCTTGTCAGATATATATTTTGTGATTATTTCCTTATAGTCTGTGGATTATTGACTGTATTAATGCTGTCTTATAATAAAATGATTTTTTTAAGTTTGGTAAAGTTTAAATTATCAATTATTTCTTTTATAGCCATCCTGAATGTGCCCAGTCTCATCAATGATTTTAAGATTCTGACTTTTTTTCTACCTAAGAAATCTATACCTACCTCTAAGTCATGAAGATCTCTTCTGACATTTTGCTTTAAAAGCTTTATGGTTTTAGCTTTTATGCTTAGATCTTTGTCCATCTCAAATGAATTTTGTGTATTGTAAGGTAAGGGTTTGGATTGTTGTTGTTTTAGGATCAGTAGTCAATTATTTTAGCACCACTTGCTAAACATATACCAGTTAAAGGTTGTATAGCATGAGTTGGAACAGCACTGACTCACTCCACTTATACATAGATATTTTTCAGTAGTAAATACTACATTCCTGCAGGATCTGTAGTTGGTTGAATCCACACATGTGTATCAACATTGGATATGGAGGGTCATCTGTAAGTCATGTATGGATTAACCTTTGCATTGTTTAAGGGTCAGCCGTATTTCTTCTGATTTGGATTTCTTGCCTTTATCAAAAAAAAGCAAATAACTAAAACTGTGGACCTATTTCTGAGCTCTCTCTGCTGCTCCATTTGTCTATTTGCCTAACATTATGAGTGGTATGCTATCTTGATTATTGTTGCTTTACAGTAAGCCTTGAAAATCAAAAGGTGTAAAGCCTCAGCTCTCCTTTTTCAGGATTGCTTTAGCTATTATAAGTCCTTTGTACTTGTAAAATTTAGAATCAGCTTATTAATTCCTACAAACAAGTTTATTGGGATTATAATTAGTATCCACTAAATCTACAGATCAATTTGAGATCATTGACATTTAACACCCTTTTATTTTAAACTACTTCTAAAGCTATAGGTCACAAAAGCATGAAAGAGTCTCATACACTTTTTTTATAGTTTCTCCTGATTCTAACATCTTTTATCACCATTCTGGAATGATCAAAACCAGAAATTAACACTGATACAATAAGTCAGTCAGTTCAATTGCTCAGTCATGTCTGATTCTTTGCAAGCCCATGAACCACAGCATGCCAGGCCTCCCTGTCCATCACCAAATCCTGGAATCCACCCAAATCCATGTCCATTGAGTCGATGATGCCATCCAACCTTCTTATCCTCTGTCGTCCCCTTCTCCTCTCGTCTTCAATGTTCCCAGTATCAGGGTCATTTCAAATGAGTCAGCTCTTCACATCAGGTGGCCAAAGTATTGGAGTTTCAGCTTCAACATCAGTCCTACCAATGAACACCCAGGAGTGGTCTCCTTTAGGATGGACTGATTGTAACTCTTGCAGTCCAAGCGACTCTCAAGAGTCTTTGGCAACACCACAGTTCAAAAGCATCAACTCTTCGGTGCTCAGCTGTCTTTATAGTCCAGCTCTCACATCTATACATGACCACTGGAAAAACCATAGCCTTGACTAGACAAACCTTTGTTGACAAAGTAATGTCTCTGCTTTTTAATATGCTGTCTAGGTTGCCCATAACTTTCCTTCCAAGGAGTAAGCGTCTTTTAATTTCATGGCTGCAGTCACCATCTGCAGTGATTTTAGAGCCTCCCAAGATAAAGTCAGCGACTGTTACACTATTTCCCCATCTATTTGCCATGAAATGATAGGACCAGATGCCATGAGCTTAGCTTTCTGATTGTTGAGCTTTAAGCCAACATTTTCACTCTTCTTCACTGTCATCAAGAGGCTCTTTAGTTCCTCTTCACTTTCTGCCATGCGGGTGGTGTCATCTGCATATCTGAGGTTATTGATATTTCTCCCAGCAATCCTGATTTCAGCTTGTGTTTCCTCCAGCACAGCGTTTCTCATGATGTACTCTGCATAGAAGTTAAATAAGCAGGGTGACAATATACAGTCTTGACGTACTCCTTTTCCTATTTGGAATCAGTCTGTTGTTCCATGTCCAGTTCTAACTGTTGCTTCCTGATCTGCATACAGGTTTCTCAAGAGGCAGTTTAGATGGTCTGGTATGCCTATCTCTTTCAGAATTTTCCACAGTTCCTTGTGATCCACACAGTCAAAGGCTTTGGCATATTCAATAAAGCAGAAATAGATGTTTTTCTGGAACTCTCTTGCTTTCTCAGTGATCCAGTGGATGTTGGCAATTTGATCTCTGGTTCCTCTGCCTTTTCTAAAGCCAGCTTGAACATCAGGGAGTTCACGGTTCACGTATTGCTGAAGCCTGGCTTGGAGAGTTTTGAGCATTACTTTACTAGCATGTGAGATGAGTGCAATTGTGTGGTAGTTTGAGCATTCTTTGGCATTGCCTTTCTTTGGGATTGGAATGAAAACGGACCTTTTCCAGTCCTGTGGCCACTGCTGAGTTTTCCCAATTTGCTGGCATATTGAGTGCAGCACTTTCACAGCATCATCTTTCAGGATTTGAAATAGCTCGACTGGAATTCCATCACTTCCACTAACTTTGTTCGTTGTGATGCTTCTTAAACCCACTTGATTTCACATTCCAAGATGTCTGGCTCTACATGAGTGATCCCACCATTGTGATTATGTGGGTGGTAAAGATCTTTTTGTATAGTTTTTCTGTTTATTCTTTCCATCTCTTCTTAATATCTTCTGCTTCTGTTAGGTCCATGTCATTTCTGTCCTTTATTGAGCCCATTTTTGCATGAAATATTCCCTTGGTATCTCTCATTTTCTTGACGAGATCTCTAGTCTATCCCATTCTGTCGTTTTCCTCTATTTCTTTGCATTGATTGCTGAGGAAGGCTTTCTTATCTCTCCTTGCTAGTCTTTGGAGCTCTGCATTCAGATGGTTATATCTTTCCTTTTCTCCTTTGCTTTTTGCTTCTTTTCTTTTCACAGCTATTTGTAAGGCCTCCTCAGATAGCTCTTTTGCATTTCTTTTTCTTGGTGATGGTCTTGATCCCTGTCTACTGTACAATGTCATGAACCTCTGTCCATAGTTCATCAAGCACTCTGTCTATCAGATCTAGTCCCTCACTTCCACTGTATAGTCATAGGGATTTGTTTTTAGGTCATACTTGAATGGTCTAGGGGTTTCTCCACTTTCTTCAATTTCAGTCTGAATTTGGCAATAACAAGTTCATGATCTGAGCCACAGTCACCTCCTAGTCTTGTTTTTGCTGACTGTATAGAGCTTCTCCATCTTTGGCTGCAAAGAATATAATCAATCTGATTTTGGTGTTGACCGTCTGGTGATGTCCATGTGTAGAGTCTTCTCTTGTGTTGTTGGAAGACGGTGTTTGCTATGACCAGTGTGTTCTCTTGGCAGAACTCTATTAGCCTTTGCCCTGCTTCATTCTGTACTCCAAGGCCAAATTTGCCTGTTACTCCAGGTGTTTCTTGACTTCCTACTGAGAGGTCGGCATGTCGAGACATGCCCTGGACAAGCCAGACAGTCGGCCGACGCCCAAACAGGAACCGGGGGCGGACCAAACTTCCAGGGACCGGCCTCCTGTATCCTGACCCAATCAGGCGCTGGCACGGAGCCCCCCAAACGCCAATCACTGCTACAGCCCGCGCTTTCTACCTTATATGGAAGAACCGGGTTTGAATGCCAGCCCTGGCTATAAAAACCCCTTCCTCACCCCCTCATGCTTTGCAGACTCCCTTTGTTTCCTCGCTCGCTTGCCCCCGGGAGTTCTGCCCGGGAGCGACCGCCCAATAAAGGCCTTTCCACTAACAGTCCCTAGAGGTGGATTTTTCCTTCCCGTGGCGTTTTCTTACACCTACTTTAGCATTCCAGTCCCCTATAATAAAAAGGACATCTTTTTTGGGTGTTAGTTCTAAAAGGTCTTGTAGGTCTTCATAGATTTGTTCAACTTCAGCTTCTTCAGTGTTACTGCTTGGGGCATAGTCTTAGATTACAGTGATATCGAATGGTTTGCCTTGGAAACAAACAGAGATCATTCTGTCGTTTATGAGACTGCATCCAAGAATTGCATTTTGGTCTCTTTTGTTGACCATGATGGCTATTCCATTTCTTCTAAGGAATTCCTGCTCACAGATGTAGATATAATGGTTATCTGAGTTAAATTCACCCGTTCCAGTCTTCTTAGTTCACTGATTCCTAGAATGTTGATGTTCACTCTTGCCACCTCCTGTTTAACCACTTCCAACTTGCCTTGATTCATGGACCTAACATTCCAGGTTCCTATGCTGTATTGCTCTTTACAGCATCAAACCTTGCTTCTATCACCAGTCCCATTCACATCTGGGTGTTGTTTTTGCTTTGACTCCATCCCTTCATTCTTTCTCGAGTTATTTCTCCATTGATCTCCAGCAACGTATTGGGCACCAACCAACATGAGGAGTTCATCTTTCAGTGTCCTATCTTTTTGCCTTTTCATACTGTTCATGGAGTTCTCAAGGCAAGAATAATGTAGTGGTTTGCCATTCCCTTCTCCAGTGGACCACATTCTGTTTGACCTCTCCACCATGACCCCTCCATCTTGCGTGCCTCCACAGGGCATGGCTTAGTTTCACTGAGTTAGACAAGGCTGTGGTCCGTGTGATCAGATTGGCTAGTTGTCTGTGATTATGGTTTCAGTCTGTCTGCCCTCTGATGCCTTCTCTCAGCTCCTACCATCTTATTTGGGTTTCTCTTACCTTGGATATGGGGTATCTCTTCAGAGCTACTCCAGCGAAGTGCAGCCACTGGTACAATACTATTGAATAAATATATTAACAGTATTGATTTGCCTATCCAAAACCACAGTACACATAGTGCACATCAGAATTTAATGGTCTTTAAATTCCATCAGTAATATTTTGCTATTTTTAATGTAGAAGGTTCTGAATTTTTTTTAGGATGTATTCCTCTTTTATATTTTGACATTATTACAAACTGATTTATTTATTAGATTTTTCAGTTGTTTTCTGCTCATCTACAGAAATATAATTTGATTTTTTACGTCAATGATAATATAATCTGAAAATAGAAACTATTCTACTCGTTTCTTTCCTACTTTTGAACTATTTTCAATTTTATGGGATATATAAAATATTTTGTAATTATTATGATGCTGGCCATATATTTTCTTGTATATTAGTGTTACCATGCTGAGGACTTTCTCTTCTATTTTTTTTATCATTTAATTATTTTCTTTCTTTTCCTTTTCTTCCCCCTTTTTTTGCTATGGTAACTATTTTAATGAAGTATAGTTTATTTAAAAATTTGCATTAATTTTGGTATATAGCATAGTGATTCAGTTTTCTTGTAGATTATATTCCATTGTAGGTCTTTGTAAGATATTTAATATAATTACTTGTGCTATATAGTAAATCCCTGTTGCTTATCCATTTTAGAGTAGTCTGTATTTGTTACTCTCATACTTCTAGTTTGTCCACCCTCCCTCTCTCTCCCTTTTGATAAGCATAAGTTTGTTTTCTATGTCTGTGAGTCTGTTTCTGTTTTGTATATAGATCCAGTTTCCTATATCTTTTGAAGAAATTATTTGCATCAAAATAAGTATTTTAATGCACATAATTTTTTCAGAAAACATAAGGCTAATTTCCTATTTCTATTTGGGTAAGTAGTGTTTTTACAGGAATTTTTCTTTTTCATTTTCAATTTTTTTCTTTTCAATTTTACAACTGTATAAAATTTATTGCCATAAAAATTACCCTTAATTCTAAGCGGATCTGTCACTTTCTGATAATCAGATTCCAACAGTTTAACAAAGGTAATACTGAAAAGTAGGTAAAATGACTCTCCTCCAACCCCCACCACACCCTCCACCTCCAACCCCACTGAGGACAGTTTCATGTATTATTACTATTTAGTATCTTGCTGGAACAAATTCGGATAAGTTGTTTTCCTTCTTTCTATAATACTAATTTTCACCAGAATACTCTCTTATTCCTCTTCCAGATAGAGAGCAGAAACAGTAGGTATATGGATTTTGACCAGGAAACTTCCTGCTCTGTAGGCAATACATCATCTGCTGTGCTTTGTCTGCTTTTTCTCTCTAGATTGTCATGTTCTTCTGCAATTCTTATAATATTTATTTTTTCATTTGTCATTCTGATAACTCTTGATCATAATCGTTCCTTATTTATTCATCTGCCTTTCAGCTAGGGAAATCACAATGGTGAGAGCTTATAATTTTTCCTCATTTATTAATTCAGCATGGTAGAAGGTGAGGCATCCATTCTGGATGGAGCTTTTACTGAACTCGGTATTTTCTTTTCTCCTTTCTCCCCACCAAATGCTGCCTTCTCTTTTAATGCTTCTGGGGAAGTATAAGTAGGATTGAATTGTGCGTTCTTTAATGGAAATTTATTGTGACACGTTTTACTACTACTGTTTGCTGTATCCAGTTCTTCTCTATCTCTGAGCCCATGGCTAGGTGTGTTTCCCATTACTTTATAGTTAGATAGGGCCATATGCCTTAATTTGACCAATAAAACGTTAGCAGAGTAATGTGTGCCATTTCTAGGTGGAACCATTTAATGGTGAGCGCTCAATTATCCCATTCCTTTTCCCCCGCTAAAACAGTTGAGAAAATATGTTATTATTTTTTTATATAGCTTGACTGCTTTTGATTTATCTGTATTCTTAGCATTATATTGTCAATTGGAACAAGATTTTAAAGAAAGAAGAAGGAATGAAATATTCTCTTCTAAAATTTTAACTGGAGAATGATTGCTTTACAATGTTGTGTTGGTTTTTACTGTATAAGCGTGAATCAGCTGTAAGTATAAATATATCCCTCTTGAGGCTCCCTCCTACTCCACCATCCCACCCCTCTAGGTTGTCACAGAGCACCGAACTGCATTTCCTGTGTTATACAGCAGCCTCCCATTAGCTCTGTTTGACACACGGTGGTGCATATATGTCAACGCTACTCTCTCAGTTTGCCCCACTCTCTCCTTCTCCTGCTGTGTCCCCAAGTCCGTTCTCTAAGTCTTCAGTTTCTCTGCCTGCCCTGCAGATGAGAAAGCATGTGTTGATAGGTAGATTCACAGGACTGAAGCAGTTAATTGAATGCTAAACCAATGCATAGAGACAGCTCCCTTAGAGAATAACCTGATTTGCAACAGACTGTGAGTAATGAATATTTTAAAAAAAATTGGGGATTACTCAGACATAAACTAGTTTATCTTGACTTACTCATTCCCCCTCTTTAATATTTGGGTGCCAGTTCTTAAAGGTAGATTTCTCATATATGCCATTTCTGTTGTTTGAGTGTTGCTAGTGAACTGTTTGCCATTATATTTACTTCCTTTACTAAGCTTGTGTTCAGAGGTGAGATTCTATGAGCAATGCCACTCTGTCTCTTACTCCAGATATCCTAATATCCTAAAGCATAGAAAGGAGTACAAAATTTTCAGTTTAATAACTGAATAAAAACTTAACTTATATTCACTGGGAAAGATAAACATCTTTTCATCATATTTGCTTTCTGGGCACCATAATGAATATCAGGTGCATTCTCTGTCATCAGCCTAACATACCAAAACAGTTTTATTCAACACTCAACTCATTTGCAAACAACTAAAACAGGAATAAAGGAGTGAGAATATGTTTGGGGAGAAAGAGAATTAGTTTGAATTCGTTTATTTCAAAATTATTCAGTTTGAGGTACCTGTAGAACATGAGCATAAAAGTATGGGTTTGTATCTTAAGAAAGAGAAGATGACTTGAAATATAAATTAAAGAATTGTGATCATAGAGATGACAGTTGAAAATATGGGACTTAATAAGGTACTTTAAATAAAGTTTATAATAAGAGAGGAGAAAAAGAAAAAATGAGCATATGGAAATTACACCTATATGAGGGGGAAGGATGCTTTAAATAAGGTACTTTAAATAAAGTTTATAATAAGAAAGGAAAAAAAAAGGATGAGCATATAGAAATTACACCTATGGGGAGAAAAGGATGGAGGGAGTTTTAAGATGGAAGAGATGACCTAGACTTCCATAGGTGAAATGAATGCAATTAAAGTGAGGACCAAATTTATTCCAAAGAATTTGGCTATTAATTTGTCACTATGATTCAGATGGTAAAGAAACTGCCTGCAATGTGGGAGACCTGAGTTCAGTCCCTGGATGGGAAAGATCCCTTGGAGTAGGGAATGGCAACCTATTCCAGTATTCCTGACTGGAGAATCCCATAGACAAGGGAGCCTCATGGGCTACGGTCCATGGGGTCACAAAGAGTCCTACACAACTGAGTGACTAACACGCTCCAAGGTAAAAACTACTTCAGAGCAATGATGAAAGTAGAACCCAGAGTTTAACTCTTGATATTATTTTAAGAGCACATGAAAATGCTAATCCAGAATTTTCTTAGTTGTTAATAAAGGATGTTGCAGCTTGGCCAATATTCCACATCAGTAAAGATCATATAGTCTCAGTTATCTTTTATTTGAATGCCTTCTATGTGTCAGGCAGATAGGCCCTAGAGTGGCAACAATAAGTGGAACAAAGCCCTCCTGCTCATGGAACTCTCATCCTAGACATAGACTGAAAGATGCAGATACACCTAAATGACAGCATCTTAAAATATCAAAAGGGAAACATTATTACTGGAATCATAGAATATAATAATGAAACATATTAAAAGCTGTCAAAGAATATCCACACGCACTGAAACAGTCATTTGGATAGCTTTCCAGAGAGGCAAAGAACTGCTTTGGAAGGTGAGCATAGTTTTATCTTGAATGTCCTGTTTAGTCAGCAGGTGAAATCAATACTTTCCTAATGATGCTAGACTCACAAAAACAAACCTGTTAGCTGCAGATTAGAGTCCTTCTGTCTATACCAACAAACAGAACCACAGAAAAGAAAGCAAAAAGATAAAATTCAGTAATGATTGCCAAGGTAGTATAATATTTCAATAATGCCCAGTCAGTTCTGAAGAAATGTCATATCAAGTAATGGAGTTACAGAGAATGTTTCAAAGAGTCATTCCTCCAGAGATCAACTTTAGATGATATATGTCATTTTAACATATTTTAGGAAAAAGTAAGTCAATGTATTTACCACTATATACACACTTTGTGGTCTGTCACTCTGAGGCAATGAAATAAGTTGGATCCTTGTTAATTAATGAACTTTATGAGAAAATGAAACTTTTTGAAATCCGTATAAAAATATTTATTCAGAGTTCCCAGGACATATAACACACTCCATATGGCTCCTTTTATTAATATGAAACATTAGCAGCACACTTTATAGAATAAATGCTCATTATTCAACTGAGTCTACAGATCTCACTTCCTAAGACTATCAATCTTGATATCACATGCTTATTCTTATGCCATTACATTCTAGTAATTAATAACAATTTGCATGGAGATCAGGGTGGAAATTATAGCCACCTTGAATATCTCTGTGAATGCCTTTAAGAAAATAAATATAAGTAGCTTTCAAAATTTGTTCTTGAAAATACATTTTTACATGTTGCCACTCACTTAGGTCATGGACTCAGTGAAAGTGTTGTACATTTCCTAATTAAATTTCAATCTGACCTGAACTTAATGCATATCTACTTCAGTGAATTATGTTTAATATAACTAGTTCAAATAGGAGTAACAAACAGCCTTACTTAAATACATTTACAGGTTAAGAATGAAATTAAATATAAGCTGTGCACCATTTGAAAACAAGCCTAATTTTTTTTTTTTTTTACAACATGAGAAATATATTTGAAGGTAAATACAGCAGACCTTTACATTTTCAAAGGCTATGGGCTGAGACTTTTAAACACTGCAAATTTATGAATACCACTAAAGCACCAACATTATTAGAAACAGTACAGCCAGTCTTGCCCTGCTTCTAGATTTTTATTTGATTGACTATTGGGATTTCTTTGGAAGGAATGATGCTAAAGCTGAAACTCCAGTACTCTGGCCACCTCATGCGAGGAGTTGACTCACTGAAAAATACTCTGATGCTGGGAAGGACTGGGGGCAGGAGGAGAAGGGGACGACAAAGGATGAGATGGCGGATGGCATCACTTACTTGATAAATGTGATTCTGAGTGAACTCCGGGAGTTGGTGATGGACAGGGAGGCCTGGCGTGCTGCGATTCATGGGTTCACAAAGAGTCGGACGCAACTGAGTGACTGAACTGAACTGATGTAGTCAAATAAGTGTTTTCTTGCACCTCGATCACCTCGGTGTCCTGGAGGTTTTATGGTAGAATAAATACAACTTAATCTTAAAGCTTGCTGGGTTGCTATCAAATACATGTTGGTCTGCCCAGGGCTACTAGACTCATACTTCTCATTCTTGGATAGGAATCTTCCTGAAGGCATTTTCTTGTATGACAGGCCAGTCTCATTTGCTTTCAAGACATTCTCCTCACTCTAAAGTTGCTCCTCTGGGACTTTTCCACTGGCAAGAAAAATCCTTCTATAACTACTGTAGTCAGTTGATACTGCTTCTCCTATTAATTTCATGTTTGTGGGGGAAAAAAACTCCTTAAGCTTTATAAACCAGTTTTTACTTGTGGTAAAGATTAATTTTGTAGACTATTGACTTCATCTCTTATTGCTTCAATTTGTAGGCACTGGACATTTTTTCCCCTGAATCATATATCCACAAAGAATTCTAACCATGCTGTGCATATACTAACCATGCTGTGCATGCTGTGCCACAATCAACTGAAGTTTGACCTTGACTAAACTGTTATCCTTTATTTGATAAGGCACCTGTATTGATTAAAGTCGTTTCCTGAATCAGCCTTTCATTTTGTATATGCATTTTGGATATACTCTCCAAGTTGTCATGGAGTTCAGCATTTTGTTCTTTGATTAGTTTATGATTTCAGTGTTTATTTCTTAAAAAACAAAGCAAACAAAAACCTCACTTTGTTTTCTCTTTACTTCTGTCTAGCATTATAACTTGACTTGGGGAACCAGGTAACTTTTATTTTATTTTATTTCTATTTTATTTTTTTAATACTTTATTCTACATTACAATACTGTATTTGTTTTGCCATACATTGACATGAATCAGCCACAGGTGTACAAAATCTCCCAATGCCGAAGCCCCCTCCCACCTCCCACCCCATATCATCTCCCTGAATCATCCTGTGCACCAGCCCCATGCATCCTGTATCCTGTATTGAACATAGACTGGCGCTTCGTTTCTTACAATTATTTTGTGGCAATTTCTACCATACTTGAAATCAGAGCAGAGAAACAAGGCCACAGTGGGATACGAAAGACAAGTGGCTCACTAGGTTCACACACTAGTTTAATGATGCACTTCTGCTTATCAGTCAGGGAAACATATTATTTAAAGCCAATCAAATTATCACAGAAGAGTTGGGATGGTTTTATGATCACTAAACAGATACTTTAACAACTAGGGCATTCATTTTAACTGGTCATATGCTCATTTCTTCTGCATATCTTTTATATGACCAAGAAATTTTCTACCAACCACCAGCTTATTTGAAAGTTTAAATATATACATGAGAATTATTATCACAATACAATAATACAAAATAAAAACACCATCTTTGCTGTAAGGGAATAGTGTGTACTGATTAATGAAATTTTCTAGGAAACACCATTTGTGTAAAGCAATTTTCCAGAACAAGAAAAATAGGGCTAGTGTTGTCAAAATTTTCTTTCAGGTGTCCACAATTATTTCTCCATCTATTACATATTAATGGACATGTGTCTCAGCAAACATAGATTCTTAAGCTTGTAAATAGATCGCTAAATATAGCATCAAATTTCAAGGATGGCTCAGAGAAATATGCAAGTCAGATATTTCTGACAGTGTCACACTCACAAGGGTTTCTAGTAATCAGGAAGGCGGGAGATTCAAAGTCCAGGGATTCCAACAGGAATTCAGAGGTATTCCCTAGACAGACCTTCTGAGGAACTTTTGGTTCTGTGTCCCAATAAGAGTCTATAGCATGTCTTTTAAGTATCCATTTAAGGCCACAGACCACAATAATAATTGACTACTTGTTAACATTTTTCCTAAACTAAAGCTGGAATGGTGGAGCTGGAATGGTGGCTCAGATGGCGTCTGCCTGCAGTGCAGGAGACCGGGGTTCGATCCCTGGGTTGGGAAGATCCCCTGGAGAAGGAAATGGCAACCCACTCCAGTACTCTTGCCTGGAAAATTCTGTGGACTGAGGAGCCTGGTAGGCTACAGTCCATGGGGTCGCAAACAGTTGGACATGACTGAGCAACTTCACTTCACTTCACTTTAAAGTTGGAATAGATGAATGGGAAGGGGATTGAAGTAATAACTATATTGTTACTCTTTATTTTCAATTCTCTCTCTTCAATCTTTCTAACATGCCAACATGCAATCAAAGAAAAAACTTAAGATAGGAAGTAATTATAATAAAAACAATAGCTATCATTTATTTAATGCTTAGTAGTCTTACAACGGTGAATGCTAAGTTCATAAGCATATGTAACAACAAATCTTTGAGCTCAGGGCAGATATTAACATTATAACAGATGAGGAATCTGAGGCTTGAAGAGCTCAAGAAATCTGCCAAAATCATACAATTAGAAATTCAGTTTTTATGTCACTGCAGTCCATGTTCTAAACCACTATGCTTACTTTCCTCATTAGAATGGCCAGCTATTAACCATAAAAAATGTCGGGGGGGTGGGGGGGGTGGAGGAAACTCTTCTAAACAACACTGAACCAAATTTCCTTTTTTTCTCTTTATGTTAGTACCCCAGTCTTAAGACATACTGGTATATATAAACTCCTACTATAAATGTTAACTTATTTTTACTTTGTTGGCTCATTTTCCAATATAATTTAACTTAATGTCTAGCCTACTCCTTATAAAAAAAAAGTGACCACAGAGTATGTTTAAATCACTATGTTAATAGAGCAACTTATTTGGATGTTTAAAATAATAATTTAAAATGTTATGTTGAATAATAACAATATAAAATTGTAATTTTATATTATTTATGATGGCATTTAAAATATGGTACTGCTATGTGACTATTGCCTATTGTGTCAGTTGAACATAATTATTATAATACGATTAGGCTCTTCTTTTAATGGTTGTTTATATCCTTAATTTTCCACATACTGTACAAATCTTATTTTTATAAGGTTAATTAGAATTACTCCGTCTAGGAGACCAACATTCTTGCTATTTAGGATTTTTAACCAGATTATGATGAGCACTTCACATTATGTCTTTGAAATAACAGACAGTCCTGTATGTCTTCCATTGCCGTGTTTTGAGCCTTAAGCTTATAAGTAATACATTAAGAAATAATCAGATCATCAGTTACCATGTTCCAGCTTAATTCAGCAACTAGTGTATGACTCAGTTAGTTTCTTGGGTTGTTTGTTACATGGAAAGCACATTTTATAAAATTGTAGCTGAGTATACTGAAACAGAGTAGACCAAAACTTCAGTGGTAAGATATACTTGATTTTTTTTTACAGACATAAATAATTCACATTCATCAACATAGAGATGACTTTCTGATTTTTCAGAACTGTAGAAATTATTTCAATGATACATTTACAGGTTAGACTGTGCCTTCACATGCATTCATGCCTCTTTATAGATTATTAAAATAATTCTATAAATAATTTCCTTACCTGGTAGCAGTACCCTCTGTATTAATTTCACATTGCCTAGCCAGATTAATCTCCTAAAATAGATCCTGCTCATGCTACTCCCCACCTCTGCTCAAAATCCTCCATAATTTCCCAGTTTCCTGCCAGATTAATGGCAGATTCCTCAAACCGGCGTTCTATGATGACATGGCATGGCCACAACCTATCTTTCTTGCTCTGTCTCTCATCATGTTCCTGCCTAAATCCACACTGGACAATTAATTAGGGCTTTGAAGGCTACACTGCCTCTGTCACAACACTTAACTCTGTTGTAATGCAAAAGCAGCCCCAGACAATATGTAAATGAATGAGTCCAACTGTGTACTAATAAAACTGCATTTGTGGACCTTGAAATTTGAGTTTCATGGAACTTTCTTCTGTGGCAAAAATAGTACTCTTTTTTTTCCTTAATCATTAAAAAATGTAACAAAAAAATACCTATACAATCTGTGAGGTAACTTTACAGTTAATTTTACTTATCTTTCTCTTCCTCTTAGTAATAGAAATTCAGAAACAGGGTTTTTAAGCTACCTGTTCCTCAACACCACACAGAAAAGTCATTTTTCCTTTTTCCATTCCAAATCATTGTGCTTATTCCCTTCTTTAATTTCTTCCACCAATACAAACACATAAACACACATATATGCAATATAAAATTAATGAAAGCTTTTGATCAGTCCCTTTTAGGAGACATCTTTATTTTTTCCACTTTAACACACATACTTATATATGTTATACTCTTATGGTCACATTCATATATAGACTGTCACCTTGCCTCTAGAGTATGGTGTAGTCCATCTTCTTTCTTCTTATTCATAAGCCCGTTTTGGAATACAAATGAAGCTAATTCTACTACAGTGATGCTTTAAATGCATTCTAATTTTAAGAACATAAGTATTTTGGACAGAGTTCTTAGAGTTTTCAGCAGAGGAAAAGCAGGTTGCCTGCAAAGGATCTGAAATCAGAATCCTAGGGGCTTCTCAACACTCACATTGAAATCTAAAACAAAATGAAGGAAAACCATCAGCATTCTGTAGGGAATTACTTACAAACTGAAGATGCACAGTCATTCTTACTATCATTAAAGTGTGATGGGAGAATAAAGACACTTTTGGGTATACAGAGTCTAAAAAATTTCTTCAGAGGATTCAGGAGGATGTGCTTCACCAAAATGAAATAGTTAACCAGTAAAGAGAAAGGCTTGGTGTCTTAGCTCAGGCTGCTGTAACAAAGTACCATAAACTGAGTGATTTAACAATAAGCATTTCTCCCAGTTCTGGTGGCTGGAAAGTCCAAGACCAAAGTGCTGGGAGTTTCAGTTCTGCTGAAAGTTCACTTCTTTGTTTGCAGATGGCTGTCCTTTCATTGTATACTCCTGTGGTGCAAGGGGTAAGGGGCTCTCTGTGGCCTCTTTTATAAGGAGACTAATCCTGTTCATGAAGGTTCTACTCTTGTGACCTAATCACGCACCTGAGGCCATGTCTCCCAATACCATAATTTTGGGTTTTACAATGTCAACACATGAATTTTGGGGAGACACAAACATTTAGTCTGTAACACATGAGGTCAAAGAAATAGGGAATCCAAGATGGGAAAGGGGCTTCCCCCTGGTTTGAGAAGATCCCCCAGAGAAGTCAATGGCAACCCACTCCAGTACTCTTTTTAAAATTAATTAATTTATTTTAATTGGAGACTAATTGCCTTATAATATTCTGGTGGTTTTTCCCATACATCGACATGAATCAGCAATGGGTGTACATGTGTCCCACCATTCTGAATCCCTCTCCCAACTCTCTCCCCTCTCCCCTCCCCACCCTATCCCTCTGAGTTGTCCCAGAGCACCCTGCTTCATGCATCAAACTGGAAAATCCCATGGACAGAGGAGTTTGGCAGGCTACAGTCCATGGGACTGCAAAGAGTGGGACATGACTAAGCACACACACTAGATGGGAAAGAGAATCTTGGGATGATAGTGGAAAGAGGTGCCAGGATAACGTTTTGCATTATAGAATGTGACTGGAATAGAAGGTGCCAGGAAAGACTTTTTTCAAAAGCATAGAATCAGTAGAATATCTGATATATCTGTACCTAATAAGAAGGAAGTTACATGGTTAAGGGAATCTGCTAATTCGTAACATATAAAAACACAGAAAATGTAACAAGCAAACAAATACAGACGTAGCCCGCCAGGGTCTTCTGTCCATGGGATTCTCCAGGCAAAAATAGTGGACTGAGTTGCAATTTTACCCTCTAGGGAATCGTCTTGACCCAGCGATTGAACCAAGGTCTCTTTTATCTCCTAAACCGACAGGCAGGTTCTTTACCACTAGCGCCACCTATGGAAATCAGCAAATCATATAAGTCAGAATTTTTTTTTTCTTTTCATAGAGCCAGTTTACCTCTAGTCCATGACTCAAACCTGAGTTGAATTTATATAGTCACTAGAGTGTAAATACTGAATGTTAATCTAATCAAAATGATAGCATTGGGAAGATGGGAATACAGGGTGACATGAGGGTACATATGAGGTAGCAGAAGTTAAATCATTTAACTTCTCATTGGTGGGGATTGTCTAAAACGTAGACAAATTGTCGAAAATGTAGGTAATGTCTAAAATTAAAAAGCATTTGAATTAAGAGAAAAGAACCAGGTAAAAGAAACGAAAGTGGCTGCCTCTAGAAAAGAAGAAATGGAAAGGAAGGAGGACGGAGAACTGTAATTTTTCATAACACATCTTAGAGGATTATCCTTTAAGCCATTTGGGTTTCTATCTTAGAAAATAAACTTAAAGACTGAAAATAAAATGTAAATTGATTGTGAATATTCATACTTTTTATTTACAAATCATTTGCAAACTAACACTGAGCCAAAATACTAACATCTCAAGATAGCCATAGTGTGCCTTAGAGTGTGTCTGAGGTTCTATTTACAAGGCTTTATGCAAGCCCACTTCTTTCCACTATCCCGACTGCCCCCTTGACAATCTGTCTGTCACTCACTGTGCCTTCTCTGTTTGCTGTATAAATTCTAGAACATTTCTACTCAAGTGAGAAATGGATTTAAAGGACTAGATCTAATAGAGTGCCTGATGAACTAAAGACAGAAGTTCCTGACATGGTTCAGGAGACAGGAATCAAGACAATCCTCAAGAAAAAGAAATGCAAAAATCAAAATGGCTGAGGAGGCCTTACAACTAGCTGTGAAAAGAAGAGAAGCGAAAAGCAAAGGAGAAAAGGAAAATTATACCCATTTCAAAGCAGAGTTCCAAAGAATAGCAAGGAGAGCTAAGAAAGCCTTCCGCCTTGATCAGTGAAAAGAAACAGAGGAAAACAATAGAATGGGAAAGACTAGAGATCTCTTCAAAAATTAGAGATACCAAGGGAATATTTCATGCAAAGATGGGCTCAATAAAGGACAGAAATGGTATGGACCTAACAGAAGCAGAAGATATTAAGAAGAGGTGACAAGAATACACAGAAGAACTGTACAAAAAGATCTTTACCACCCAGATAATCACGATAGCATGATCACTCACACTCACCTAGAGCCAGACATCTTGATTGTGAAGTCAAGCAGGTTTAAGAAGCATCACTATGAACAAAGTTAGTGGAGGTGATGGAATTCCAGTGGAGCTATTTCAAATCCTGAAAGATGATGCTATGAAAGTGCTGCACTCAATATGTCAGCAAATTTGGAAAACTCAGCAGTGGCCACAGGACTGGAAAAGGTCGATTTTCATTCTAATCCCAAAGAAAGGCAAAGCCAAAGAATGCTCAAACTACTGCACAATTGTTCTCATCTCACACGCTAGTAGTATAATGCTCAAAATTCTCCAAGCCCGACTTCAGCAATATGTGAACTATGAACTTCCAGATGTTCAAGCTGGTTTTAGAAAAGGCAGAGGAACCAGAGATCAAGTTTCCAACATCTGCTTGATCATCGAGAAAGCAAGAGAGTTCCAGAAAAACATCCATTTCTGCTTCACTGACTATGCCAAAGCCTTTGATGGGTGTATAACAATCAACTGTGGAAAATTCTGAAAGAGATGGGAATACCAGACCACCTGACCTGCTCTTAAGAAACTTGTATACAGATCAGGAAGCAACAGTTAGAACTGGACACAGAAAAACAGAGTGGTTCTAAATAGGAAAAGGAGTACATCAAGGCTGTATATTGTCACCCTGCTTATTTAACTTACATACAGAGTACATCATGAGAAATGCTGGCTGGAAGAAACACAAGCTGGAATCAAGATTGCTGGGAGAAATATCAATAACCTCAGATATGAAGATGACACGACCCTTATGGCACAAAGTGAAGAAGAACTAAAGAGCCTCTTGATGAAAGTGAAAGAGGAACATGAAAAAGTTGGTTTAAAGCTCAACACTCAGAAAACTAAGATCATGGCATCTGATCCCTTCACTGCATGGCAAATAGATGGGGAAACAATGGACACAGTGGCTGACTTTATTTTTGGGGCTCCAAAATCACTGCAGATGGTGATTGCAGCCATGAAATTAAAAGATGCTTACTCCTTGGAAGGAAAATTATGATCAACCTAGATAGCATATTAAAAAGCAGAGACATTACTTTGTCCACGAAGATCCATCTAGTCAAGGCCATGGTTTTTCCAGTAGTCATGTATGGATGTGAGAGTTGGACTATAAAGAAAGGTGAGCACCTAATTATTTATGCTTTTAAACTGTGGTGTTGCAGAAGACTCTTGAGAGTCCCTTGGACTGCAAGGAGATTCAACCAGACCATCCTAAAGGAGATCAGTCCTGGGTGCTCATTAGAAGGACTGATGTTGAAGCTGAAACTCCAACACTTTGGCCACCTGATGCAGAGCTGACTCATTTGAAAAGACCATGAAAGATTGAAGGCAAAAGGAGAAGGGGACGGCAGAGGATGAGATGGTTGCATGGCATCATCTTCTCAATGGACATGGGTTTGGGTGGACTCCGGCAGTTGGTGAAGGACATGGAGGCTTGGCATGCTGTAGTTCATGGGGTCACAAAGAGTTGGACACGACTAAGTGACTGAACAGAACTGATTCCTAGTCAAGTCTGGATACTCTACTGCCTTAAAATATACAACTGCATATACAAAACCTCAGACAAACACATTTGCAACACTGTG
The DNA here is from genome assembly GCA_917880005.1 of Nanger dama. NCBI lineage: Eukaryota > Metazoa > Chordata > Mammalia > Artiodactyla > Bovidae > Nanger > Nanger dama. Next base: position 49,434,520 of record CAKJTW010000004.1, read on the forward strand.
TATCTATATATGCACCCACAAACAAAAGAGTGGCCTTTTTTGTAGTTTATTTGAGCCTGAAATTCTGTAATTATGTAAAAATGAGTAGAAAATGATTACAATTCTGTTAGCTTGAATTGACTACTTTTAATGATTCTAAGAAATATCAGTTTGAATTTAGTTAGGATTTTGTTAGATACAGGTAATAGAAAATCTAGTTAGGAGTAGCTTGTAAGAAACCATCAGTATGTATAACAAGAAGTTCAGGTTATGGAAGGCTATAAATTGGTTCATCCCATGGCCCACCACTATATTGTTCCCATCTATCTGTTCTGTTTTGGTTTCATGCTAAAGCAGGTTAAATTTCTGGAGATTAAATGGCTTAGGAGGGCAATCAGAACCACTTTACCTGTTGTTCACCTTTGACGGGAGAGAAGAGAGACAGATCTCATCACTCTGCCCAAAGAACCATGAAGAATTTTCTACTCATCTTCCCACTTCTAAACTAATCACTAGCAAAGCGCAATAGAGGATGGAGCTTCTACACAACAAGCACTTGTGCTATTTGGGAAGAGGTGATCCCCTGAACAAATCTGAAATTCTAGTAGAGGGAACTTGGTAATGGAAACTGGGTAAGCAAGGGGAGTATCCAATACAGACATTACAGATGGACAATAAGAATGCCATTCCAGGATGTTTTCAAATCTTACAATCTTGTTTCCAGGTCAACTCTGTATTTTAATTATTGGTTGTGACTTTTGGAAACAGATCTGCAATAATTCATTAGGATGTTAATATATTATGATGTGCCTTCCGTGATTATTGGCTGATTCACTGCCATCTGGTCAGGCAAGAGATACATTATACAAAGCAAAATATGGGAAAAGTTAGATGATGGAATAAAAATATTATAAAAAGTAAAATATGATACTAACTTTTGAGGGGGTATACCAAAAATCCCTTTGTTTATTTGTAATTTGGTATATAATATTTTCCAAGAAGGGCTGAGGCATTGGCATCTAATTACTCTTTAAATCATTTTTCTTTTCCAGAACCCTCTATCCTCCTGTAATGATCATGTGGATTTTATGGTTAATTTGGGCAAGTTGCTATCTTGTAGGCATTTACCTTTTTTCAGTCACTTTTCAAATTTTTATTATTTTGAGTCTGGGTCAAAATCAACTTATTTTTTCAGAATTAAAACCAGGGACAACTTCTTTGTACTTAAAACTACTCTGAAGGTTTTGAATCCTTAAATACTTTAAATAAAAAGATAAATTTTGTACACTTTTAACAATATGAGGAGAAGGGGACGACAGAGGATGAGATGGTTGGATGGCATCACCGACTTAATGGACATGAGTTGAAGCAAGCTCCGGAAGTTGGTAATGGACAGGGAAGACTGGCGTGCTGCAGTCTATGGGGTTGCAAGGAGTCTGACATGACTGAGCAACTGAACTGACTGACTGACTGAACAATATAAGTCAGACTTAATATTGTACTGACAATTTTCTGTAAATCATTCAAATTCTTGAATTTTCTGTTGTAGACATTATCTATTGATGTCTTACTGTGGGAAAAATATACTGTTAAGGACTTAACATGTCTACTCTCCTAAGCCCACTACACATGCACCCCTGTCATTTCCTGAACTATTTCTCCTGATAGAGTGATATTATGATTCCAATTACATAAATATTCAGTATTTACACTATTGTAACACATCAGTTCAGTTAAAAGCCGGGTGTTATATCAGATGTATTAAGTGTAGAAAGCTCTAGATTCTTTTGTGTTAGAATGTGAGTAGAATCGATTTTCTGTTCCCACGGCCTCTTCTCTCCCCGCTGAAACAATTTTTCCCTTTCTTGAGTTTGATAACTGGTGCTTTGATAATTTTGAAATTGCTTTTACCTTTTAAGAAATTGAAACTTTTCATACTTTCTGACTTTGTGTGTCACCTCTTTTTCCTAAGTTCCTGGTGGGGCCTCCCATATTTAATCCTGCCCTCATGATTGCAAATAGCTTGCTTTTTTCATTTGTTATTTGATGGATAATATCTAGAATGTTTATGGATTATCCTTTTTACACATTCATACAGTCATATGTTATGTTTCTCTATGTTCCAAGTGGCCACATATGATCTTTTCTTTCAGGTTGGCATTATCCATGGAAAACATACTCTGGTCTTGTTCTTTCACTGTCCTATGTAAGAGTCACTTTAGAGGTGCTTTAGAAATGCTGCGTTATTTGAAGAAGAAAGTAAACACAATTAATTTAGGGTCTCACATAGAGCTAAGTCTAATATGACCATTGCCATGGAGGTGCACAAGTGTATTTAGATGGAAAAGACAGAAACAATACAACTGGTTTTCATGAAAACAGTCCATTAGGGCTCAAAAACTATACCAGGTTAACTGCACTCCAAGTAATAATAATATATGTACAAGGAATGCAAGAAAGACAAAACCACTTAGTAGTCGGTATACAAGTAATTCAAACTAGAGATACTAATATGCTAGCCTATATTCTCATACATGAAAAATAAAACATGAAAGACTGTCTCTCTCTACCTATATAAATCCAAGTTTGGTTTATAACATTCCAAACTACCTTTTTCCAGGTTTAGTTACTTTTAATCCTGTAAAATTGTTGTGAGGTAATAATATGTGGACCTGCTTTAAGAAAGTACTCAATAAATGTTGTGTTATTAAAAATTTAGCCAGTTTTTCTAATAAAAAGAGCATGTATACTACAGATCTGGCAACTAGAATAATTCTTTTTCATTTTAGAAGTCTACCTAAGTCTGCATAAACAAAAGGAAATTACCACTTTCTTTGTCTGCGTACCATTTGAACCACAAAAACTCACCTATCTGTGTACTTCATCTGTTAATATTTTGGTTTTATATCCTGAGTTAAAATGTGAGATTATTCTCCCCCAATTTAATTTTTTGACAGTGAATATTTATACTAAATTTAAATTAAGTGTAAAAGAGCAGATTGATAAGAACACCAAAAACCTTGTAGATCAACCAATAACACCAGCTGTCCAAATTATTCTACAGCATTGCAAAGGTTCCTCTAAACTGCATATTTATTGCTGGATACATTCCATCCATATGACGTACAAATTTGAGATTTATACTTTTAAACATAATAAGATGGAGTTCTGCCATGCCTACTGGGTGATAAGTAAATGCATACACAACCAATTTGATTTAAATCTCAGTCCATAATATTTTTGCATTAATCTTAGGCCATACAACTTTTTTTTAGATCAAGTACTTATAATTGTAAAATGTACAATCTCTTTCCTAAACACTTTCTTTTCAAGGTTTCATAAAACCTCCAGGATCTTCAATCTCAATTAGAATATGACAATATCACTTCTATTTTATACACCTGTAGAACTCTGATAAAACAAAGACATTTACTTATACAGCATTTCTAGATGCTGCTTGATTGTTAATAACTGAATCAGTATATAAAATATGTCCTTTAACGCCTTTACTATTCCTCCTACAGCTAGTTTGCAAGTAAATATTATTAATGGATAAAATATGAAAAATGACATCACGGTGCATGTGTTAATGACATTTTGAGTAAAACTAAGCTCACTAATTAAACAAAATGGCAAAAAGAATTGGGCAGAACTGGTGGGCAAAATTAAATAATATTTTAAGTAAATGAAATTTCATTTCAGATGCACAAAATAGCTCAAACTGGGCTTATAAAAGTTTGCATGGTTGTTGCTTTCATCAATAGACAATTCTGTTTAAATATGTTTTACCATGTAAATGAGGGCTTCTCAAGTGCTGAGAGGTAGTATGTTCATTTAATTCTTTAAAGCAATCCTCTAAATAACCTCTTTTATATTACCTAAGAAGAAAGAGTAAGGAAGATAAATGTTAGTCATGATGCTAAATGGTCCCTAGTCCAGAATTTGATAAGAGTTTTAAGAGTTTACATTAACAAGGTTTTACTATCCTGATAATCAAGTGACACATGAGGTGCCGAGAACGTTGAGAATCCTGACTTTAAATTTTCTTCATTATTAATTAACATTGTCATTGCTCAAAACATGCTCTTCATTTTATTCAAAGCTAGGCCTATGTGGCTATGTGGTTCAATGCTAGGCCTCGTGGTTCAGCTGATAAGGAGTCTTCCTGCAATGCAGGAGACCTGGGTTCGATCCCCAGCTTGGGAAGATCCCCTGGAGAAGGAAATGGCAACATATTCCAGTATTCTTTCCTGGAAAATCCCATTGACAGAGGAACCTGGAAGTTTACATTTCATGGAGTCGCAAAGAGTCGGACACAACTGAGCAACTTCACTTCTCTCTTCTCTAGGCCTATGCAATCTTCAGTGATTCTAAGGAATTTAACTATGAAGTTAATGTGGTTTTAATAATACACTAGAATCTTCTATTCATAGATTTAAAATGTTGCTTATTAGCTTAAAACTCACCATCCTATGGAATGTACTCATGAAGAATACACACTAAGTTGCTATTTCTTTTGGCTTTGTGTCCAGCCAATTTTTATCTCTACAAAGTGATTACCAAAATGGAGTGTCCAGAATCCAGGGTGTGAGAAATACTATCTTTAAAAAAAAATAAATTAGAATTGCTACTTGTATATAATTTTGTCTAATCCCCTACATTTTTCTCTTTTGCATACTCGTGTATTTGTATTTTTTTAATGGTATCTCCTTCCCTAAGAAACAATAAAATATTTGCTGGTCAAGCACACAGCCTTGTCTTTTGCCCTTTCTTTATTGGCCTAGTATGCTATCTACTTAACAAAAGTTGGATTCTTTTTGTAGTTGTTTGGAGCAATAAAAAGTGTCATCTTCTCTTTATGGCCTAAACAATTCTTTAAAATCTTTTTTAGCAAGTTATTCACCGATCTTCTTACCATGACCTGAAATTCATTTTTCAAGTTATAAACCAGTTTTTAATTTCTACTCTGAGGGCCTTGTGACCTGTTGGAGGTTGAAAGGAACTATGATTTGTTCTTTATTGGCCTTTTATTGAGTCAGCTAGTCCTCAAGACTTCCCACCCACTCTCCTGCAATGAATATACACTGTTAATATAGCTGTAGACAATATTTGGCACATATTATGGTTATTGTTGTTCCCGTTGATGTCATTTTTATTGCTATAGACTTTTGACTTATAATAATAATCCTGAAGTGAACAGAAGCCAGAGTTGTGTAACTGAGACTTTTTCTTTTTAACAGCTATTGTCAACTCTGGGGTGTGATGCTTACAGTTCAACCTTTTCCTCAAAATAATCTGATATAGCTCACTAAAGGGACAATTAGGCTTAAGAAAAGTTTTCTTCCATTTGTGATTTGTAATATAATAACATCGTGTTTGTTTAAGGTAGGTAGGAAGCAGATGTGTTTATGAATCTCCTGTGAGTGTTAGAACTTAGTCTGTCTTTATTTTATATCACTAGAACAGATCTCGACTCATAGTAGGCACTCAGTAAATAGTTAATGAATAAATGAATGAATGAACAAAAAATGAAAATCATTTTCTTTAACAAAATTTCATTATAAAAATGTATAAAGATCTCTTGAATCATTTAATAGTATAAGCTTTGGTTATCACTGAATCATAAGAATGCTGAATTGAGTACAGGGAATGGAAAATGTCTATACATGCTACCATGTAAAACAAAGAGAAATTTGTACATAGTGATATATTTTCTGGATAGAATTTATTGAAACACAATTGATATAAAGGAGTTAGATTTTCAAAAAACAAATAAGATTATAGCAAATTAATATAATAGAGCTAAAGAAAATAAATCAGATTAGCAATTACTAAACTCCTATAAATGACCTAAATATGCACTAAATTGTGCCAAAGATGATACCATTGACCCACTACCATAGGGATTTTTTCCAAAAGTGGTACATAAATTAATGATGATTAGTCTATGCTGTTTTGACTATCTTTCCTTTGGGGACAATGTCTTATCCTTGTAGATGCCCTGATAGAATTTACTCTATCCTCTACTAAAGCACAGAATACAGCTAACTTTAACCATAGATCAAAATGATCCTCTGACCTCATTGGCATCATTCCTTAATCAATTGAGCTAATATTCTATAAGTTGTATAAACTTACACCAAAAACAAATGGACAATGAAGAATCCTGAGATCTATGTTTATGATGAGTAATTTTGTCCTGCTTTAAATATTGGCATGATGGTAATATTGCTTATCTTGACAGACGTAATCAAAAGGTAAGATGGTTACTGGACATTTTAAAGAGTTAAACTTCTATATTTAAAATAACCAACAAGAACCTACTGTATATCACAGGGAATTCTGTTCAACATTGTGCTGTTTTTGTTTAGTCACTAAGTCATGTCCAACTCTTTGTGACCCATGGACAATAACCTGCCAGGCTCCTCTCTCCATGGGATTTCCCAGGCAAAGATACTAGAATGGGCTGCCATTTCCTTCTCCAGGGAATCTTCTCAACCTGAGGATTGAACCCACGTCTTCTGTTTGGCGGAACAGAGCCACCTGGGAAGCCCATTCATTATATAACAACCTAAATGGGAAAATTTGGAAAAGAATAGATACGTATAACTGAATCACTTTACACCAGAAACTAACACAACATTGTTAATCAACTGTATTCCAATGGAAAATAAACAGTTAAAAATTAATTTCAAAAATAATCACTCTTTACTCACACCTTTATTTCTGACTTTACTTATTATAAGTAAAGTTCATTAGGCTTTTGTAGATTCTTCAAGTTTGTGTCTCAAATAGTTGTGCTTTTATTAATTTTTACTGCTATCAGGATCCTGATTACAAACCTGATGAGTTTCTGAATTTATCTCTTGTGAAATTACAGTAAGGAGGAAAATTAAACTAAACATGATTGCTCCTAGGAGTTGGGTTTCTGGTACTTTGTTTTTGTTTTCTTTGTTGAAACTCTATGAGGTTTTATTACTATTATTATTATAAAGCTGGACAAAAGTGGACACTGTCTCAAGTTTGATCTAAAATGAAGTCTGACCAACACAATTCTGGAAAGCAATTATCCTTCAACTAAAAAAATAAACAAATTAAAAAAAAACAGAAAAAAAGGTAAGCATATAGTATCTTTGGGAAATACAACATCTCACACTTGGGGATTTAAAATCAAATTTGGTAATATTAACCATTTTTTTTAGTACAAACCTTATGTAAAATACATACACACACACACACACACACAAAGTGGAGAATAGAAAAACAGTACCATAAAAACAACTTTTCTCAGTGAGCCTGTAACCATATTTGAGCACCCAAAAATTGATGTTAAAATGATGGCTTTAAATTTTTGTTCTGAATATGCTACCCAGTGATTTACTTGATATCATCAGTCATATTTATCAGTTAAGTTGTCTCACTTTATTAGGTTGCATACTACAAAGCTTAGATACTATTTCCAAGTCTATGTATCAAGTATATATATATATATATATATATATATATATATATACATACACAAACTTTTAAAATTAAAGGTGAATTTTATAAAAACCTTAATTTTATTCCCTTCTAATGTACACCTTGTAATATTTTCTAAAGTAAAATATTTCATTTAACATTTTATAATTTTTTAAAAATTCTTTTTATATTGAAGTAGGACATGCTTAGAATGTAAATGGTATTGAATTACATACATTAAAATATGTTGTTGATATTTTTAGTAAACAAAAATATAGATAAGCTAAGTGGATAGTTAATTTGATAGGGTCAAAGATTAATTATGTTTATTTGAAAACTGCTTATAATATTACTTTGAATGTATGCAGCAACAAACAAACAAACAAATTAAATTAGATTCTTTGTGTAGGTCTATTCTTAGAGAAAATGTGTATTCTTCCAGGATTTTTCAAATGTTTATAATTTGGATGTCTCCCAGTATTCACCCTTCTCCCATCCCTGAAACATCAATCACTTTCCACATGGCACCTGGACCTGAAATGATGCTTCAAATTAATATATGTTAAAAATAAAAATTTTAAATTTAAAAAAGTTCTCCAAATGCTTCTTACTTTGTGACAAGAGAGACAAAAAGAGAAAGATCCTCATATGTCTGTGTGGTTTTTCTCTGTAATCTGACTCACACTGCCAGAATTCCATTAAAACCTTCATATTCATTGTAACTGTTACGTTACTCTTTAGGGAGATGTAGCCGTGTGGTTTCTTATCCCTGTCTCTGATAATAATAGTGATTTAATTTTCCAAAGATGTTACTTTTTAAATAGTAAGCCTAAATAATTTGAAAAATAAGTTATATATTTTTATTTCCCAGTTTTAATGAAACATTTGGGCAAACAGAATTATTTATTTCCACTATCTAGGCTCCATTTTTTTAGATAATTATTTTCTTTCTTTTCATAAAGTCCTGCTTTTTATTTACTACTTTAGAAGATAAGCCTATGCAATAAGATTCCATCTGCTCTGTTGTGTAGACTTCATCTACTTAATTTTTATACTGCTATTTAAAAAATGAGAGCTATAATCAAATGTATTCACATTTCTTATTATTGGTCTCCGGTCTTCTGAGTTGAATTCTGGAAAAAAAATCAATGCTAAATTCCTACAGATTAATTGCTTAATAAAAATATTATTTCTTAAAGCTGTTTTTGATCATATGAATGTTAGTATATTTAAAGCTTATCCTTTAAAATTAGTAAAGCTAGCAAAGCCTCTATATATAAGTATAAAATTGCTATTAAAAATAATGTATATGCCTTTAGAATATAACATGTGTTAATACTAAAAGGAATAATTTATATTTATTGACTGCTTGCCATTTGGCAAATTCCTCTGCATATATTATTTATAGTTCATAATATTGTTTCAAAGTTAATGTTAGCACCTCTGACTTTACACGTAAGGAAACTAATAACCAAAGAGGTTATATATTGATAATTCTTCAAATTGTTTATCGGGAAGAAGGACCAAAATTCAAATCTGGAATTGTTTTAGTAAATGACTTGTGCTCTGCTCTTTCCACTATATCTTGTTATCTGTGATTTTATTTTTGGAAATCATCTAGTTCAAAGTTTTCATGTCTATACCTGAAGAAACTGAGGCATAAGCTGTTGTTGCGAGTTATCCAGGACCTGGCATTCTATGGGCATTTTCCACTTTGCTGCCACTGGATAACTTAAAGCAGCCTGGAGGGACTGGAGACAGAATGAACGGATGGGCAGGGGATGATGATAGGAGTCATACAGTTGATAGAGAACTAAACCAGGAGACATGAATTGGGCTTTGGGCCTATTCTGTCTTTTAATAACTGTGTGACCTTGAACATATTGTATAACCTCTTTGTGGCTTTGATTCCCTATTTCTTTAATGGGATTCATAGTGAGCTTCTGCCTTAGAAAGCTGTTACAAAAATCAAATGAGGTAATATATTTAAAAATTACTTTGCAAATTATGGAACACTTTATAATGTAAATCATTTAAGATCCGTAGTAGTGAGCTTGTAAGGGTATATAGTTCAAAGCACACATAATATGCAGTAAACTTTATAATGTAAGCAGTTCAGGGAAATGATATAAGACATACCAATTAGTCTTTACTGGGCAAAAAAAAAAAAAAAGGTGACTAGTTGCTGCACAATTCAGGTCAAATTTGGTTAGAAGATCTCAGAAAGTGATGAAGAGACTCTCTGAGTAGTTTAGGTAGACTCTCTGGGTAGCTAGCTTCTCTCCTAGAAGTTAAGTTACCTAGCCTCAATTTTGTGTAATATCATGAAATTAACATTCAAGTTTGAGGAGGACAATATGGGTTCTCCAAGCCTATACCAGTTTCCATGCATTTGTGAAAAAGGAAGAATAAGAAATTCTTCTCAGCAGTGATCTAATTATTCTTAATGTAGATCTTCAAAGAGCAGTTAATTTAGGTAATTTATTTGTTTTTGCCAGATAGCATCTTTAAAATTCTGAAAGCAAGAGGTGAAGATGTACACAGATATATGGCAGGTAAAGTTATTGATTTGATCAAGAATGGAAAGTGAGACAATTATAGACTAACATCTAGAAAAGTTTGGACAATTAGACTAAAGCATAATTTATTAGCTTTTACTTCAGTACACAATGCATTAAATTTCTTTAGAAGAACATACAGTCCAGGAAGATGATGTTTTATGAAGTTTCCAGAAAATTTAACTAGAGCTTTGAAGATAATATCCTACCTTAGAGTAACTCTTATTTGAAAGCTTTACCATGCATTAATCTCATTTTTCTCTTTAAGGTAATCTTTGCAAGCAGGCAAGCAGGTCTTACCAGTGTAATACCGGGGCACGGGACTCAGCTTATGTGTTCTGCCTAGTATTACAAAGGCAGCAGGTGTCAGAACTTGAAAATTTTGACTCTTAACAACTATACACGCTTGTTTCTTTAAGAAAATGAGCATTTAAAGCTGATCTTTGCCCCTTTGGGGCTTCCTGGTGGTTCAGACAGTAAAGAAACCACCTGCAAATGCAAGAGACCCAGGTTTGATCCCTGGCTCAGGAAGATCCCCTGGAGGAGGAAGTGGCAACCCACTCCAGTTATATTGCCTGGAAAATCCTAAGGACAGAGGAGCCTGGTGGGCTATAGTTCATGGGGTTGCAAAAGTCAGACATGACTGAACGATTAACATAGATTCACCCCTTTGACATAGACAATCATCAGATATAGCAAGTCTCTACTTTGTGTATTGAAAGCTGAAGATAAAATATTTTTTATAAGTAAAAACCAAATCAAAATGGTTTGCCAATCATTTTTATCTCAGATTCAGGGCACAACCCTTTCTGAAGCTAAAGGAAATTTTTAGTTTAAAGGTGGAAAATGTGAAGTGAAGAGACTAATCCTTCCTTGTCAGTTCAGGTTGCAAATAATCTGTCTTCTAACCTAGAGAATCTTCATGTCCCCTCTTGTCTAGTAGGATTGTAGAGAGTGTTGTTTTTGAAGTTTCATCAATCTATTAAACATTAGACAGAAGGTTTTAGGAAACAGGCCATGTGTATTGTGACGTACAGTCCTGGAAAGAAAAATGATCAATCTGTGTATTTGCCTTTAACTAGTTGTAGACAAGTTGGCCACATCCTTGGCACATTACTGAATTCTGCCATATCTCATCTCCACTGCTCTCTTAATATATGAATTCAGATTTCTGTTTGGCAATAAAAATAAAGCCACTGATTTAAGTTTCTACTTCTAAGCCAGGGCTCATAGTCCCTAATAATCAAGAGACTGGCTACCATAAGGAAAACAAAAAGTACTGTAATGTGATTTGTAGCATGGAACTTGAATTAGAATCTAAAAGGAATTTTTCTGTAAGTCTATTTGCAGAGATTTGTTTTTACAAATGTTTACTTCCAGCTAGTATGTGACCTATACCTCTATGGAACTATTATTTTCTTTTAAAATAAAATTTCAGATATTCTCGGGGTATTTGAGTGTTATTGAAAGTATAGGGGCTTTCCCATTTTCATAGTTAGATATAAATAATTTATATCTTAACCTTCACCAATACCAAAATAAGTGTGTGGAGCATTTGATTTTTTCCAGTTTCCTCTCAGGGAAATTATTGAAAATATGACTCACAAGGCACAACTGTGCTTTTCCCAGTGTCTCCCATTGAAAGACCTTTCTAGAAAATAGGGCTATTTTTCTTAGCATCTGGTCTCTTTTAATCTGGCACATTGATTCCTGGCTCCTTTTTATCTAGGACAGCCTATTTATAAATCAAGTATAACCACTCAGATCTCTCAATTAGTAGCCCCCACTCCCATATTTAAATTAGTCTTTAGGATATGTTCAAGTTCTCCCTGATGATGTGTGTTAAGAGTTTAAAAGCTTTTTTTTCATTCACTGGATAATGTCAAAAGAACAAAGAGTGAACAGAGCATTTAAAGAATAAGATCTATATATTCTAGACAATATGGGGAATATGTCTAAACTCTGAAATGCGTGTCAGTTCAGTTGAGTTCAGTTCAGTCGCTCAGTCATGTCCAACTCTTTGAGATCCTATGAAAGCCAGCACGCCAGGGCTCCCTGTCCATCGCCAACTCCCAGAAATGTGTGTGTTCATTAACAAAATATTTGTATTGTGAGGTGCTCTGCTTTTCTGTTTTTAAGACTCTGATTTTTTATTCCATAGCTATAAACCGATAGTAAGAGGATCCCATCAGTAATTAATTTGACTGACTTCAGTTTTAATTTACTGTACTGTGAGTTAAAAAAATTTTATTTTCTTTAATGCCTACATATCTGTTGTCATTTTCCAGTTTTAAGAGTTGCTTACATTGAGACAGTTTTTGATAATTCACTGATTTAAGATTATTTAGTGGAATGCTATTATGTCATATATAGATACTGCAATGTGTCATATATATAAATGTGTATATATATATATATATTTATATATGACATATATATGTAGTTACAGCAGATAAATGTTCTCATACACTACTTAGGGGAGAGGAAATAAACAAATGAACAACAAACATGTATTGTGTTTCATTGATTCCAAGAAGTACACATTTTCCTCTTTGAATGTATCTAAACATAGGATACAACTTATAATTGGCATCTGACAATTATTATCGGCCATGGGCAATGGTGAAGTGGATGCTATTGCCTTCTGATGCATGAATAACAAAAGCACCTGCATGAAAAATTGCAGAATTGACATCAATAACTGCAAAGAGTTTGCACACAATAGCACTGTGATCTTTTAACTCCTGGAAACCAAAAAGTTTAGAGAAGAGGCTGGAAGAGATGGGAAATCATATGTTTAACTGTGCTCTCAAAACGGAGGTTTTAGTCTGTGCATCTGCTAATACCACCTTAGGTGAAAGTTCTTATATGGTAGAGAAATTAAATGAACAAAACCCTACTTTTTCCTCCTGTAAGCCTATTCTAAAGAACTTAACTAAAATCAAAATTAGTAAATTGATATTTCAATATATTATTCCATAATTCCTTCAGGCTAAAAATTCAAAACAGGACTCCTTAATTCCTACACTTCCAAATTCCTCCATGATATAGGTATTCCCCAAAGGGAAATTTGGTTTTTCACAACATATACACTTAGACCACAACATTTTCACTTAGACCATACTAGAATTTAGATGAAAAACTATAATGTAGTAAAAGAATATGCAAACAAGCCTTGTTTTAAGAAAGTTTGCTGAGAGAGATTCGACTTGTTTCCCATCTCTGATTGCTTTGACTTGCAAATTATCTAAAATTTTGCAAGTTGAATTGTGTCATCAAATGCTGAAGGCTAAGTTTACTTCCCTGCACCAATTTGTAGTCAATGCCCTAAGTTCTGTCTATATACAATCCTAGTGGATGCTCAAAAATAATCTGACAGACAGCACATTTTTACATGTACTGCTTTAGACAATACATAGACTTGATTTCTAAGTTAAACCCAATTTTGTTTTATTTTCTATCGTCTTTATGCTTTTACAATGGGAAGTTTAACATGTTACCTTTTTTTCTTCAAATTCTCTTACGTTTCGAGGACTGTGGTAGCAAGCAAACTTTCTCCCCAGAGAAAACAAACTTTGGTACTCAAGTCACTGAAGATGGTTTATTTATTTCAGTCCTCATATGTAATCTCATTGGCATTTAAATAGTGATCCTGTTTTTGAAGATATGACTTTCAAGTATTTCTTTTATGCATTAAATTCACAGTTATTTTATCCTTGACTTTGCCATTGATTTGGTAAGGAGAACTTGCAGTGTTTTTTTTTTTTTCCTTAAACAAAACAAACAAAATACCACTTTAAGTAAATTCTGCAAGCTGTCTCAACTGCTTGCAGTGATATTATCAAATGACAAAATCCAGAACCTTCTAGAAGGCAGAACTTACCTTATAACCTAAAGACAAAACAATACACACACACACACACACACACACACACACACACACCATGCTTCATTAAGCATAATGTAGCACCATAATTAGTATTCCTTTAACTTTTATTATCCTGTTAACCCTCATAAGTATAAATGCCCACAAAGTAAAATCACAGTTATGTGAAAGGAAATACAAATTACAGAGTTTCGAGGAGTTTAATTCATCTCTATGGTTTTAAGTGTGGAATAAATAGATATAATCTTGAAATCATGGCTCTCCCAAAGGTTTGAGATTATCACTGAGAAGAAATGACCAACTGAAGAGGTCCCAGTAAGCAATTAAAAAATAAAACAAATAAAACCATGTAGATTCAACTTTTGTGCCCTTCTCTGTAAGTCTAAAGACCTAATATAAATCTCTCGTTCTGTAAAATTTGCCTGCTTTAGCTTTTGTTTATTATGTAATTATGCAAAACTACTCTTTTCTCTTACATTCTTGAGAAGACTGCATGATGTTGAAAAAGTGTGGATTTTGGAATCAAATAGACCTGGATTCAAGTCCTGACTAAAAGTCCTGGCCACATTATTTACCAATGAAAATGAAAGTTTTAGTCACTCAGTCGTCCACTCTTTGCTACCCCATGGACTGTAGGCCGTCAGGCTCCTCTGTTCATGGAATTCTCTGGGCAAGAATACTGGAGTGGATTACCATTCCCTGCGGGACTCCTCTGTCCATGGGATTCTCCATGGACAAGGCAAGCATATGGAGTGGATTGCTGTGCACTCCTCCAGGGGATCTTTCCAACCCAGGGATCATCCCTGCATCTTTTATATCTCCTGCATCGGCAGGCGGTTTCTTTACCACTAGCAACACCTGGGAAGCCCTATTTACCATTCAGTTCAGTTCAGTCGCTCAGTCATGTCTGACTCTTTGTGACCCCATGAATCGCAGCACACCAGACCTCCCTGTCCATCATCAACTCCCAGAGTTCACTCAAACTCATGTCCATTGAGTCAGTGAGGCCATCAGCCACCTCATCCTCTGTTGTCCCCTTCTCCTCCTGTCCTCAGTCCCTCCCAGTATCAGGGTCTTTTCCAATGACACAACTCTTAGCGTGAGATGGCCAAAGTATTGGAGTTTCAGCCTCAGCATCAGTCCTTCCAATGAACACCCAGGACTGATCTCCTTTAGGATGGACTGGTTGGACCTCCTTGCAGTCCAAGGGACTCTCAAGAGTCTTTTCCAACAACACAGTTCGAAAGCATCAATTCTTCAGTGCTCACCTTTCTTTACAGTCCATCTCTCACATCCATACACAACCACTGGAAAAACCATAACCTTGACTAGATGGACCTTTGTTGACAAAGTAATATCTCAGCTTTTTAATATGCTATCTAGGCTGGGCATAACTTTCCTTCCAAAGAGTAAGCATCTTTTAATTTCGTGGCTGCAGTCACCATTTGCAGTGATTTTGGAGCCCCCCAAATAAAGTCTGACTGTTTCCACTATTTCCCCATCTATTTCCCATGAAGTGATGGGACCAGATGCCATGATCTTTGTTTTCTGAATGTTGAGCTTTAAGCCAACTTTTAATTCTCCTCTTTCACTTTCAGCAAGAGGCTCTTTAGTTCCTCTTCACTTTCTGCCATAAGGGTGGTGTCATCTGCGTGTCTGAGGTTATTGATATTTCAACCAGCAATCTTGATTCCAGCTTATGCTTCTTCCAGTCCAGCATTTCTCATGATGTACTCTGCACAGAAGTTAAATAAGCAGGGTGGGAATATACAACCTTGACATACTCCTTTTCCTATTTGGAACCAGTCTGTTGTTCCATGTCCAGTTCTAACTGCTGCTTCCTGACCTGCATATAGGTTTCTCAAGAGGCATCTCTGGTATTCCCATCTCTTTCAGAATTTTCTAGTTTCTTGTGATCCACACCATAAAAGGCTTTGGCATAGTCAATAAAGCAGAAATAGATGTTTTTCTGGAACTCTCTTGCTTTCTCAATAATCCAGTGGATGTTGGCAATTTGATCTCTGGTTCCTCTGCCTTTTCTAAAACCAGCTTGAACATGTGGAATTTCACAGTTCATGTACTGCTGAAGCCTGGCTTGGAGAATTTTGAGCATTACTTTACTAGCATGTGAGATGAGTGCAATTGTGCAGTACTTTGAGCATTCTTTGGCAGTGCCTTTCTTTGGGATTGGAATGAAAACTCACGTTTTCCTTTCCAAATCTGCTGACATATTGAGTGCAGCACTTTCACAGCATCATCTTTCAGGATTTGAAATAGCTCAACTGGAATTCCATCACCTCCACTAGCTTTGTTTGTAGTGATACTTTCTAAGGCCCACTTGACTTCACATTCCAGGATGTCTGGCTCTAAGTGAGTGATCACACCGTCGTGATTATATGGGTAATGAAGCTCTTTTTCGTACGGTTCTTCTGTGTATTCTTGCCACCTCTTCTTAATGTTTCTGCTTCTGTTAGGTCCATATCATTCCTGTCCTTTATCGAGCCCATCTTTGCATGAAATGTTCCCTTTGTATCTCTAATTTTCTTGAAGAGATCTCTAGTCTTTCCTATTCTGTTGTTTTCCTCTATTTCTTTGCATTGATTGCTGAGGAAGGCTTTCTTATCTCTCTTTGCTATTCTTTGGAACTCTACATTCAGATGCTTATATCTTTCCTTTTCTCCTTTGCTTTATGCTTCTCTTCTTTTCACAGCTATTTGTAAGGCCTCCTCAGACAGCCATTTTGCTTTTTTGCATTTCGTTTTCATGGGGATGGTCTTGATCCCTGTCTCCTGTACAATGTCAAGAACCTCCATCCATAGTTCATCAGGCACTCTGTCTATCAAATCTAGTCCCTTAAGTCTATTTCTCACTTCCACTGTATAATCAGAAGGGATTTGGTTTAGGTTATACCTGAATTGTCTAGTGGTTTTCCCTACTTTCTTCAATTTAAGTCTGAGTTTGGCAATAAGGAGCTGATGATCTGAGCCACAGTCAGCTCCCAGTCTTGTTTTTGCTGACTGTATAGAGCTTCTCCCGGAGAAGGCAATGGCAACCCACTCCAGTACTCTTGCCTGGAAAGGGGCCTGGTGGGCTGCAGTCCATGGGGTCGCTAGGAGTTGGACAGGACTGAGCGACTCCACTTTCACTTTTCACTTTCATGCATTGGAGAAGGAAAGGCAGCCCATTCCAGTGTTCTTGCCTGGAGAATCCCAGGGGCGGGGGAGCCTGTTGGGCTGCCGTCTATGGGGTCGCACAGAGTCAGACATGACTGAAGTGACTTAGCAGCATAGAGCTTCTCCATCTTTGGCTGCAAAGAATATAGTCAATCTGATTTCAGTGTTGACCATCTGGTGATGTCCATGTATAGAGTCCTCTCTTGTGTGTTTAAAGAGGGTGTTTGCTCCTACAAGTCTGTTATCTTGGCAAAACTCTATTAGCCTTTGCCCTGCTTCATTCTGTACTCCAAGGCCAAATTTGCCTGTTACTCTAGGTGTTTCTTGACTTCCTACTTTGCATTTCAGTTCCCTATAATGAAAAGGACATCTTTTTGGGCATTAGTTCTAAAAGGTCTTGTAGGTCTTCATAGAACCATTCAACTTCAGCTTTTTCAGTGTTACTGGTTGGGGCATAGGCTTGGATTACCATGATATTGAATGGTTTGCCTTGGAAACGAACAGAGATCATTTTGTCGTTTTTGAGATTGCATCCAAGTACTGTATTTCAGGCTCTTTTGTTGACCATGATGCCTATTCCATTACTTACTTAAAAAAATTGTTTATTCTTTAGTTTATATATTGTAAAATGATATTAACGGTGAGAATTAAATAGCAGTAGACAGCTTAGTGGACCCCAGTGGGCTTCCCTGGATGTTCAGATGATAAAGAATCTGCCTGGAGTGCAGGGCACCTGGGTTTGACCCCTGGATCTGAAGGATCTTCTGGAGAAGGGAATGGCAACCAGCTCCAGCAATCTCGCCTTGGAAATATATGGACAGAAGAGCCTGGTGGGCTATAGTCCATGGGGCACAAAGAATCAAACACAACTGAGCAACTAATCCTTTCACTTTCTTTCTGACAGCCCATAAGAGATAGTAATAAAATTTTTTATCTTCTCATTTTTTAATAATTAAATGAAATGTTTGAGCATCATACTCTCCCTGAAAAATTAATATCCCTCCAATTAATTGAAATATTTTGAGTTGTAGAAACTGGTGGAGTGTCATAAATTAATAGAGAAGTATGCCATTAAGAGTGGCAAAATAAACAGGAGCACATTTCAATTAAAGGGAAAAATTGGAATGATTATCCTAATTATAACAGTATCTATGTCCAATTTTCTGATAGCTAGCAGTTCCTTAATTAATTTATCTTCAAATTCTATTTAAATACTTCTGAAGACATAAGAGGGCTTTCCTGGTGGCTCTGAATAAAAATCTGCTTGCAATGCAGAAGACTGCCTGCAATGCAGGAGACTGGGGTTCAATCCCTAGGTCATGAAGATCCTCTAGAGAAAGAAATGGCAAGCTGCTCCAGTGTTCTTGCCTGAGAAATCCTGTGGAGGGATGGAGCTTGGAACACACAGGAAAAACTTCAGTAATGTCAGCACCAAAATGAAGGATTACAGACAAGCTTGGTAAACAACTTTGAAGGAAATTTCATCAACCTGAAGCCAATGACACCGGACTTGGGAGAAGCTAGGAACTTACAAGAACTCTTTATTGTGGAGCCGCCCCCTATAGCTTAAAAAATGGAAATAGATTAGATTTATATTTTATTATTTCTATGCTCTCTGTCCCCTTGATGAGACACAGACTATATTAGCATTATATTTAAAAACAGTATAACTGGTTAAAAGTTTTAAACCAATCAAGGGACCTATAGAGCATCTGGGCTTCCCTGGTGGCTCAGATGGTAAAGTGCCTGTCTACAGTGCAGGCGATCTGGGTTCGATCCCTGGGTTGGGAAGATTCCCTGGAGAAGAAAATGGAAACCCACTCCAGTACTCTGGCCTGGAAAATCCCATGGATGGAGGAGCCTTGTGGGCCACGGTTCATGGGGTTGCAAGGAGTCAGACACGACTGAGCGATTCCACATTTATAGAGCGTCTACATGATGGAACATTGCGTGACTATCAGTGCCATGTTGCCGATGAGATAGTGCATTTTGTTATTTGGAGTCCAGTCTCTGCAGTTATTCCTGGAATTGAATTCTCTCTCCATCAATCACTGAACCAGGTATCCTTGATATACTGTCCTCACCTGTGAAATACAGATTAAAAACAAAAGATCCCATGGGTTTGTTTTAATAATTAAATAACATGATGCATAAAATACTTCTCTCAGTGTCTGACACAGATTAAGCCTTCTATAAATTTTAAAAATGGTTTTATCTTTGAAAATGTAAGGTAGAATACACTAGTGTGTATTCTACACACAGTAGACACTGTGTGTGTGTATAAAATGACCTTACATGTGCCCACATCAGAATCATAATGTTTATTTTCAGTTCAGTTCAGTCACTCAGTCGTGTTTGACTCTTTGCGACCCCATGAATCACAGCACGCCAGGCATCCCTGTCCATCACCAACTCCTGGAGTTCACTCAGACTGGCGTCGATCTGAGTCAGTGATGCCATCCAGCCATCTCATCCTTGGTCGTCTCCTTCTTCTCTCCTGCCCCCAATCCATCCCTCCCAGCATCAGAGTCTTTTCCAATGAGTCACCTCTTCGCATGAGGTGGCCAAAGTACTGGAGTTTCAGCTTTAGCATCATTCCTTCCAAAGAAATCCCAGGGCTGATCTCCTTCAGAATGGACTGGTTGGATCTCCTTGCAGTGTTTATTTTAGGCAATAGAATTTTGAGTCATTCTTCCTTGTAATTCTGCATATTTTAAAAATTGTTAATAATAAACATATATTACTTTTAGCATCAGGAAAAACTAACTAATACATAAAAGTTCTAAAACATAGTAGATTTTATACAAAGCCTACCTGACTCATAGTAGACACTAAACAATGAATGAATGAATGAGAACTAGTTAATTCTATGTCCTAAAGTAACCCTGATAATCCTTTCAAAGCTTGGTTTTCATCCAGAAAATTCTTTGCTCACAGACTTTCAAAGACTCACCTGAAGCCAGGAAAATACATTCAGATTCTTCTGAGAATGACACAGAGCTCCACAAGACATGGTTGAAAAATCACCATTGCTTTTTCCCTTCTACCCTTTCCACCTTGTTTTCCACATGCTACAATTTAACTAAACCACTCACTACTTTTAAACACAAGAATCTTTTGTCATCTCCACTTCATTCTTCCAGTCACCTAGACTCCTCTTCTTACCTCTCAAGCTCCTTTGGACAAAGGAGTTTTGTCCAAGTTCAAAGAAGAATTAATTCCATTCTTTGTCATTTTCCCATAGAAATTTGGACATTTTAAATACCATTTATTTAAGTTTAGTTACCTTATTTTCCTCTTTTTGCCCCCAATACAGTATGTGTCTCTTCTTGACCTTGGGAAGGAGGGTGATGAAATGATTGCTTACTTTTTTATATCTACTAATCTCTTCTTAAGACTATTTTCTTTTGTTTTGTGAAAACATACATGTGACGAAAATCCCAAAGGTACAAGTAAATATAGAGTAGATGTGTATATTTATATATATGTAAAATTATACCTCTCACAAACCTTTGTTCCCTAGCTCCAGAAGCAACCTCTATTACCAGGTTTTTGCATATCCTTTCAAAGCTATTCTATGCCTACAAAAGAATCATACGTACTTCTTTATTTTTTGTCACAGAAGTAACATACTTTACTCACTCTGCTTGAACATTTCATATTAAGGTTACTATTTGGGAGATTTTCCAACATCATTGTGCTTGCTTTTTAATGGTTGCATAATATTTAATTACATAAATGTAAAAAAAAATAGTTACCAATTTTTCTGATGGTTATTTAAACTATATAAACTCTTTTGCAATTATAATGTGACATAAATAGCTTTGCGTATATGCCATTTCACACATATGAAAATATATCCGTACATATGAAAATATATCTGTAGGATAAATTCTTAAATGTGAAATTTTCATACGCACTTTGAATTTTTACATGAACTTCAGATTCAGCTTCCTTAATTTCAAACAACTCTGTTTCTCTTTTATTGGGATCCATTAATTTACAGAAAATTGATGTGATGCTACATCATTCTACATAACCATTTTATGTGTTTTCCATTTCTTTAAATCTGCACTTTTTCCATATGAACCTTGCACATTCTTGGTACATCTCTGTTTTCATTGCAATTTAAAATGTGGTGTTCAGTCAGTTCAGTCGCTCAGTTGTGTCTGACTCTGTGCGACCCCATGAATCACAGCACGCCAGGCATCCCTGTCCATCACCAACTCCCGGAGTTCACTCAGACTCACGTCCATCAAGTCCGTGATGCCATCCAGCCATCTTATACTCTGTTGTCCCCTTCTCCTCCTGCCCCCAATCCCTCCCAGCATCAGAGTCTTTTCCAATGAGTCAACTCTTCGCATGAGGTGGCCAAAGTACTGGAGTTTCAACTTTAGCATCATTCCTTCCAAAGAAATCCCAGGGTTGATCTCTTTCAGGATGGACTGGTTGGATCTCCTTGCAGTCCAAGACACTCACAAGAGTCTCCTCCAACACCACAGTTCAAAAGCATCAATTCTTCGGCACTCAGGCTTCTTCACAGTCCAATTCTCACATCTATACATGACCACAGGAAAAACCATAGCCTTGACTAGATGGACCTTAGTCAGCAAAGTAATGTCTCTGCTTTTGAATATGCTATCTAGGTTGGTCATACCTTTTCTTCCAAGGAGTAAGCGTCTTTTAATTTCATGGCTTCAGTCACCATCTGCAGTGATTTTGGAGCCCCTCAAAATAAAGTCTGCCATGGTTTCCACTGTTTCCCCATCTATTTCCCATGAAGTGATGGGACCGGATGCCATGATCTTCGTTTTCTGAATGTTGAGCTTTAAGCCAACTTTTTCACTCTCCTCTTTCACTTTCATCAAGAGACTTTTTAGCTCCTCTTCACTTTCTGCCATAAGGGTGGTGTCATCTGCATATCTGAGGTTATTGATATTTCTCCCAGCAGTCTTGATTCCAGCTTGTGTTTCTTCCAGTCCAGCGTTTCTCATGATGTACTCTGCATAGAAGTTAAATAAGCAGGGTGACAATATACAGCCTTGACGTACTCCTTTTCCTATTTGGAACCAGTCTGTTGTTCCAAGTCCAGTTCTAACTGTTGCTTCCTGACCTGCATACAGGTTTCTCAAGAGGCAGGTCAGGTGGTCTGGTATTCCCATGTCTTTCAGAATTTTCCACAGTTTCTTGTGATCCACAGAGTCAAAGGCTTTGGCATAGTCAATAAAGCAGAAATAGATGCTTTTCTGGAACTCTCTTGCTTTTTCCATGATCCAGTGAATGTTGGCAATTTGATCTCTGGTTCCTCTGCCTTTTCTAAAACCAACTTGAACATCAGGGAGTTTATGGTTCATGTATTGCTGAAGTCTGGCTTGCAGAATTTTGAGCATTACATTACTAGTGTGCGAGATGAGTGCAATTGTGCAGTAGTGTGAGCATTCTTTGGCAGTGCCTTTCTTTGGGACTGGAATGAAAACGGACCTTTTCCAGTCCTGTGGCCACTGCTGAGTTTTCCAAATTTGCTGGCATATTGAGTGCAGCACTTTCACAGCATCATCTTTCAGGATTTGAAATAGCTCCAATGGAATTCCCTCACCTCCACTAGCTTTGTTTGTAGTGATGCTTTCTAAGGCCCACTTGATTTCACATTCCAAGATGTCTGGCTCTAGATGAGTGATCACATCATCATGATTATCTGGGTCGTGAAGATCTTTTTTGTACAGTTCTTCTGTGTATTCTTCCCATCTCTTCTTAATATCTTCTGCTTCTGTTAGGTCCAGACCATTTCTGTCCTTTATTGAGCCCATCTTTGCATGAAATGTTCCCTTGGTATCTCTAATTTTCTTGAAGAGATCTTTAGTCTTTCCCATTCTGTTGTTTTCCTCTATTTCTTTACATTGATCACTGAAGAAGGTTTTCTTATTTCTTTTTGCTGTTCTTTGGAACTCTGCATTCAGATGCTTATATCTTTCCTTTTCTCCTTAGCTTTTCACCTCTCTTCTTTTCACAGCTATTTGTAAGGCCTCCCCAGACAGCCATTTTGCTTTTTTGTATTTCTTTTCCAGGGGGATGGTCTTGATCCCTGTCTCCTGTACAATTTCATGAACCTCATTCCATAGTTCATCAGGCACTCTATCTATCAGATCTAGGCCCTTAAATCTATTTCTCA
Organism: Nanger dama; assembly: GCA_917880005.1. Lineage (NCBI taxonomy): Eukaryota > Metazoa > Chordata > Mammalia > Artiodactyla > Bovidae > Nanger > Nanger dama. The sequence continues at coordinate 49,457,746 of CAKJTW010000004.1, forward strand.
CTTCTACTGTATAATCATAAGGGATTTGATTTAGGTCATACCTGAATGGTCTAGTGGTTTTCCCTACTTTCTTCAATTTGAGTCTGCATTTGGTAATAAGGAGTTCATGATCTGAGCTACAGTCAGCTTCTGGTCTTGTTTTTGTTGACTGTATAGAGCTTCTCCATCTTTGGCTGCAAAGAATAGAATCAATCTGATTTTGGTGTTGACCATCTGGTGATGTCCATGTGTAGAGTCTTCTCTTGTGTTGTTGGAAGAGGGTGTTTGCTATGACCAGTGCATTTTCTTGGCAAAACCTCTATTATTTTTTGCCCAGCTTAATTCCGTATTCCAAGTTCAAATTTGCCTGTTACTACAGGTATTTCTTGACTTCCTACTTTTGCATTCCAGTCCCTTATAATGAAAAGGACATCTTTTGGGGGTGTTAGTTCTAAAAGGTCTTGTAGGTCTTCATAGAACCATTCAACTTCAGCTTCTTCAGCGTTACTGGTTGGAGCATAGACTTGGATAACTGTGATATTGAATGGTTTGCCTTGGAGATGAACAGAAATCATTCTGTCATTTTTGAGTACTGCATTTCAGACTCTTCTGTTGACCATGATGGCTACTCCATTTCTTCTGAGGGATTCCTACCTGCAGTAGTAGATATAATGGTCATCTGAGTTAAATTCACCCCTTCCAGTTCATTTTAGTTCACTGATTTCTAGAATGTCGACGTTCACTCTTGCTATCTCTTGTTTGACTACTTCCAATTTGCCTTGATTCATGGACCTGACATTCCAGGTTCCTATGCAATATTGCTCTTTACAGCATCAGATCTTGCTTCTATCACCAATCACATCCACAGTTGGGTATTGTTTTTGCTTTTGCTCCATCCCTTCATTCTTTCTGGAGTTATTTCTCCACTGACCTCCAGTAGCATATTGGGCACCTACTGACCTGGGGAGTTCCTCTTTCAGTATCCTATCATTTTGCCTTTTCCTACTGTTCATGGGGTTCTCAAGGCAAGAATACTGAAGTGGCTTGCCATTCCCTTCTCCAGTGGACCACATAGTTTTCACTCTATTTTATAACTGATTGAAGTTTGCATTTGGTCAAGCATGCTCAGTTTTGTGACTCTTTGTGGCCCCTTGGACTGTAGCCTCCCAGACTCCTCTGTCCATGAAATTCTCTAGGCAAGAATACTGGAGTGGGCAGCCATTCCCTTCTCCAGGGTATCATCCTGACTCAGGGACAGAACATAGGTCTTTTGCATTGCAGACGAATTCTTTGGCATCTGAGCCACCAAGGAAACACTGATAAGAGTGAGTTATATTAATTGCTTTTCAGATGTTAAACTACTTGCTTTCACTGAGTAAATTATATTTGGTCAAAGTGTATAATCCTTTTCATGTGTTGCTGGACTCAGTTTGCTAGTGTTTCACTGAGCATTTGGGCATTCATTTTTAATCACTTTTTTATTATTTATGAAGATGATTATAGATTTCCTCTTTGAACTCTTCATATGGTAAATTATATTAATAATTTTTCTAACTAAGAAATATTCATTTGATAGTGATGTGTCATTTTAATATGCTGTTGGAGTCCATGTGTTAATATTTTATTTAGGATTTTTGTGTCAAAATTCATAACTGAAATTAGTTTGTTATATTTTCAATATTCATACTTTACTGTATTGGCTGCCAAGGTGGTGCTAGTGGTAAGGAATCCTCCTGCCAATGCAAGAGATGCAAGAGACATGGTTTCTATCCCTAGTTGAGAAGATCTCCTGAGAAGAAAATGGCAACCCACTCCAGTATTCTTGCCTGGAGAAACCCATGGACAGAGGAGCCTGGTAGGCTACAGTCCATAGGGTTGCAAAGAGTCAGATACAGCTGAGCAACTGAACTCTGTATAAAATTTGCAGCATTTTTTAAAAACTGTTCTAGGCTCTAGAATAACTCAAGTAGCATTGAAGTTTTCTCTTTCTTAAAATGTTGAGTAGATTCACCTATGAAAATTGCTTACCTTGGCACTTTAGCATGTAGGTATATGTAAGCAAGAAAGGTTACATAGCTGGTAACCTAGGTTTTTTTATTTATTTTTATTATATGTCTTTCTCATCAACTAAATTTGAATATAATCTTTGCATAATCTATTTTATATAACTACAGACTCTGCAGATATCTGGCATCATTTTCTTAACACATTATAAAAGTTTCAAAATCTATTAATTTTTATTTAGAATTGATACTATTTACATAGTTATTACTACATTTTTGTCTTATCATTTGTTAATAGTGACAGCTGCATGTAGCTCTTTACTTTCAAGCTGAACTTGGGCATATGTTAGTTACAGAGGCCATATGAACAACTCCCACAAATTCAGGGTATTGCTTTTCTCCTATTCACATACCCATAGCTTAAGCAAAGATTTTCTCCACAAGCCATTTAGGAAAAACCACATGGTTCTGGAAATTTAATACTGGTGAAAAAGTCCTATGTGTTGCTCATGTATAAATTAAATTTGGAAATCAAGCTTCATACAGAGAATAAAAAATCAAAATAGCAATGCCAATGAGACCATTTTAAATGAGAAATAAAGACATAAATGTTCTTGTGTTGATAAGTAATAATTAGCTGATCAAAGTGATCTCCTTTCTAAAAACTGATTTAAGACCAATTTCTGAACATTTCTTTCCCTGAAAGACCCTTTTCATATTCCTATCAGGTTGCAAAATATTGACCCTGAAAATCTTGTAGTGTTTCCCATGCTAATTATTTTTCTAATAATTTTGAGTCATGCTTGATTTATTTTTTAAAGTATTATTTTGTCAAGTATGTAACCTCAATATTTAGAAATCATTTCTCAGTAAGGATATCCTTCACTGTTTTCAAAAGCAAAACCATCAGAAGTTAAAGAAAAGTGACCCATGATCTCAGGCATTTAGCAAAACTTGAGAAGCAAAAGTCTTCAGAGCAGCCTGGGCTGCTTGACTTCTAACAAAACTTTGGAGGGAGCACAGAAAGGAAACTAGAGTTTCACGCAGAGACAAGGACAAGAGTTGGTGAAGTAAGCTGGACAATCCTTCCTAGATCTAAAAGAAGAAGCCGGGAAAACATAACTAGAATGACTAAAAGAAAATAACTAGATATGAGCATTCTGGTCTGGATGGCAACTTGAGGTACCTGAGATGCAGATGTGAAATTTCTTAAGAGGTTAAGTCAAGTTTCAAAAGAGTACAAGAGGTGAACTTATAGAAAGAAGGAACCCATGATAACAAGTTGAAGCTCTAGAAGCATTTGATACCTAACCCCTCATTTGTAGCATTTTCTTTTATTAATTGAGTTCTATCAATTCTACATGCTTGAAATTTAAAACATTTAATTAAATTTTATTCTCAAAATATCTAGGATTAATGTGACTTTAAATCTCCTCCTAAACACAACAAAACATATACCGTGTGTTCTGTTTCCTTGTTCCTTTTGAATCTACCCTACCCTACTCAAGCTGTCTACCTCCTGACTGATATAGTCTAGAATTTTAATTGTATGTATGTGCTCAGTCCTGTCTGACTCTCTTTGAGACCCTATAGACTGTAATCCTGCCAGGCTCCTCTGTCCATGGAATTTTCCAGGCAAGAATACTGGAGTGGGTTGTCATTTCCTACTCCAGGGTATCTTCCTGATCCAGGGATTGAACTCATGTCTCTTGCATCTCCAGCACTGGCAGGCAGATTCTTTACCACTAGCACCACCTGGGAAGCCCCTATATACTACTATTTCAGTTTTGTACTTGAAATGAATTCACTGGAATGAATTTAAGTTGTACTACTGTTTCCTTGGTTTTTATAATCCAGAGTTTTTCTTGGGTTAATTTTTTTAAAAAATGTTATGTTGCAGCATTTTTCTCAAGTAAACCATTCAAAATGGTGTTTGGGTGATATATGTTCTGAATACTTGCAGTGTGAAAATATTTTATTTTCCCATTATATTTGAATGGTTGCTTGACTATGTATTGAATTGAAGATTCAAAATTATTTTTTCTCAGAGATTGATTTTCTATAATAATAATGCTTTATTATGTTTGGATTTATATGTTGGGAATTGGTTCCAATCTTATTCTCACTTTTCTGAAGATAGTATTTCTTTCTTTCATGATACTTTCAATGCTTTGTCTTTACCCTTGCTATTTTGAAATTTCATTCATTATATATATCTAAGAGTGGATCTACTTCTAGAAGGAAAAAAAGTAGAAGCAGTGACAGATTTTATTTTCCTGGGCTCCAAAATCACTAAGGATGGAGACTGCAGCCATTAAGTTAAAAGACGCTTGCTCCTTGTAAGGAAAGCTATGACAAACCTAGACAAAATATTAAAAAGCAGAAACATCACATCGCTGACAAAGGTCCGTATAGTCAAAGCCAATTTTTTTTTTTCAGTAGTCATGTACAGATGTGAGAACTGGACCATAAAGAAGGCTTTTGAAGTGTGGTGCTGGAAAAGACTCTCGAGGGTCCCTTGCACTGCAGCGAGATCAAACCAGTCAATCCTAAAGGAAATCAACACAGAATATTCATTGGAAGGACTGATCCTGAAGCTGAAGCTCCAATACTTTGGCCACCTGATGTGAAGAGCTGACTCTGGAAAAGATCCTGATGCTGAGAAAGATTGAAGCTAAAAGAAGGGAAAAACAAAGGAGATGCAGATAGCATTACTGACTCAATGGATATGAACTTGAGTAAAGTTCCAGAGATAGTGGAGGACAGAGGAGCCTGGTGTGCTGCAGTCCACGGGGTCACAAGGAGTCAGACAGTACTTAGCAACTGAACAACAACAACAACAGCTTAGCATGGACCCATGTCTCCTGTGTCTTCTGCACTGGCAGGTAGATTCTTTACCACTGTATCACCTGGGACATCCCTAGTATTTTGTAGACTTCTATAATCTGAACACTTCTATATTTAATTAGGTCAGACATTTAGTTTTCTGAATTTTTTGGTACTTTCTACACTTCCATTCCCCCCCTCCTTTTTCTGGAACTTCCATTCAAAAGACATAAGATCTTCTGGGTTTATACTCTTTTAACAGTATTTTTTTCATACTAGCAATTTATTTCTCTATTTTGTTGCTATAGTCTTGGAGAATCCATCAGATTAATTTTTCAGTTCCACAGATTACTTTTTAATTATACCAGTGCTGCCATGTAGTAAGGTTTTATTTGTTTTAATTTCACCATTTATTTATTTTTTCATTTTCCAAAATTTCTAGCTGAGTTTTTCTTTGTTGCTAAATACTCTTATATTTTTATTCTTTATATTCTTATAATTATTTAAGCTTCCCCTTCACTTTGCTCTGTCAACTTTGCTACTTCAAAGATTAGCTCTTCTATTTTTGACTTAGATACTAATTTTGGAGGTGTTCCTTTTTCTCAAATATTTGATGATTTCTGGTTGTATATCAATATTCGTAACTGAGATCCCCTACTGACTCTGAGTTTGACTGCTGTAAATGTTATCAAAGAGTGCTCTTAATGATTTTTAGGGAAAGAGTGGTTGTACTAATGATAGGTTTGCCAGTTACTTGTCTATAGGATTTGAGAGATCCAAGTTATTTGGAGTAATGCCAGTCACCTAGAGCACAAAACTCCTTTAACCTAAACCACAATTTCTATTCCAAATTGTTACATGTTCCTCTGCAAAAAGTCTGATTCATTTGGCTACTGTTACTATGATCTCCCAATAAATCATCCTAGTATCACCCTGAGAGTCACTTTTGCTTATCATATGTCATCTCTAACTCTACAGCACCTTTGCACATGCTATTACCTATTGTAAAAGCCTGCACAGATTGGGGTCTGTGAATTTATGTTCAATCTGACACCAGTTACTTCCTCTCATTCCAGAACAGTTCATGATTTCTGCTTCAAGGAAGGCACTTTACTTGTAGTTCAACACTAATATGTCTGTGTGTGTGTGTGTGCATGTGAAAGGGGGATGGAGCTTGTGTATATGATTTTACTAAAATTTTAGACTGTCACATTAATGTGTGTGTGTTTGTGTGTGTAGATGCATATATATATATATACACATACATATAAATATACATATAATATAAAATATAAAAGTAAACAAATGTTTTCTAATTTAAGATTTTAAGACTAATAAAGATGTCTGCAGTGTTTTAATATTTCACATGATGTCTGCAGTGTTTGAATAATCTAAATTAATCCTAATTTTTTAGGAAAAATTGTATTTAATTTTTAGAGCAGTTTTAGGTCACAGCAAAATTGGGTGGTGGGTCCAGAGATTTCCTATACACCCTTGGCCTCCACCTATGCACAGCCTCTGCCATTGTTAACATGCTCCAGAGTGGCACATTGGCTTATCTTTATCACCTGAAGTCTATAGTTTACATTAGGGTTCACTGCTGTACATTCTACGGCTTTTGACAAATATATAATCCATCCATCCACCATTATTGTATTATACAGACTAGTTTCACTGCCTCAAAAGTCTTCTGTGCTTCATGTATTCATGCCTCCCTTCCTCTGACCCTTGAAAACCAATGATCTTTTACTTTCTCCATCATTTTGCTTTTTCCAGAATGACATATAGTTGGAATCATACAGTATGCAGCTTTTTCAGATTGCCTTCTTTCCCCTGGTAAGAATTTTTAAATGCTTAGCCTTTAAAAGTATCAAGTAATGTACAAATAAGCTTTCCTTTTTGAGCTGTACTCCCACTTTATTTCAGTCTCCATTCTCTCACTGAACATCCATAGAATTTTTTGAGAAACTAGCAAAAGTCTTTGACATTTATTTTATCTGTCACTTCAAATAGATTGCCTGACTCAGACCTAATCTGACCCAGCATGCTTTGTTTGACCTAGTGATATTTCCATCTTCTAAAGTTATGTCAGTTTTTTGACATATCAAGGAAAATAACTTCAGGAGTTTCCTGCTTGGCGACTGACAGTCTTTTTACATAAAAATACATAAGAGCTCTTATTTATTACATTAATAGAGAACAGAAGAAAAATTTGCATTTTGAGTGCTGCGGAAAAAGATCCCAAAGTCATCAGTTGCTCTGAGTAACATATTGTACATGTTACCACATGACAATTGAGATACACACTCATTTGTTAATCTCTAAAGTGGCAGCTCTTACCATTCTGGATGGAGCAAACCTTATTCCAAGAGGTTCATCTGGAGTAAGTTAAGGTTAATAGCCTTATTAGCACTTCCCAGGTGGCAGAGTGGAGAAGAATATGCTTGCCAATGCAGGAGATGCAGGAGATGCTGGTTCGATCCTTGGGTCAGATAGATCCCCTGGAGTAGGGAATAGCACCCACTCCAATATTCTTACCTGGGAAACCCCATAGACAGAGGAGCCTGCCAGGCTACAGTTATGGAGTCACGAAGCATTGGACATGGCTGAGCACACACACATACACGATAGCCTTATTATGACTACAGATCAGAAGCATTTTCTACTTCCTTTGAAATTACATATGTGAGCATTAGAGCTGCATGAGCTTGTAAAATGTCTTTATGCAAATTAGAAAAGACACTCCTTCTAAGTGGACAAACTGAAAAACAGGACTTCCTGGCAGTGCACTTTTGTGTATTGCACAAACTATAACAATACATAGTGGCCATGCAAACATATTTAAATACAGTCTTGACAACTGGTGGTGTATAATATTTATTTACAGACTATCATTAGTGTTAGTTGATTCTAATAACTCAGCTGTGTCCAACTCTTTGCGACCCCATGGGCTGTAGCCTACCAGGCTCCTCTGTCCATGGGATTTTCCAGGCCATAGTACTGGAGTGGATTGCCATTTCCTTCTCCAGGGGATCTTCCCAACCCAGAGATCGAACCCGAGTCTCCCACACTGTAGACAGACGCTTAGCCACCTGAGCCACCAGGGAAGCTTGATTCTAAAAAGGTTAGAATGTATTCATGAAAAGAAAGCTTCTATTTCCCTCCTAAGGCCACAATGGTGCCATTCATCTTAAGTACTGCTGCTTAGGACAGCTGTGCACCTCCTGAGGAACTGGCTGATGTTACTTTGCTCTTTCACTGATAGAATCAAATTCTTCATCCATCCTGTCTAGTCAGGACTCTTGGTTCCAAGTGCTAAATGTCCCTTGAAGGGAAAAAGTGTCTCCAGTTGAAAATAACTGGGGACACTTTTCAGATAACTAAAAAGTCTAGGTATTAAAATAACTTCAAATAGGATCACACTCATATCCAAACAAAAGTGACCCAGAGCAGACTTACGTTCCACCAGTTCAACACCCTCAAGAGTGTGGAGATGAGAAGGGTATCACTTTCTGCATGTCTCCCTTGAAGAATGTCCCAGGTAGGGCTCCCATTATCAGAGATCATGCGAGGAGCCTTCCAGGAGCCAGTGGTACAGCCACCATTGCCTAAGCTACAAAAGACAAAGTGCTTGTTGTAGGAAAGGAAGGGATAAAAGAAGTTGGATAGGCAAAATCAACAATGTCTACTCAGAATGTGCATGTTTTTAAGCAAATATTTGTTTAAAAACTTTCAGGCTCTGGAAATACAGTGTTGAACGAAACAGATCACAATTCATGTTAGGCATTTTGCATATTATTTCTTAATGAACATTTTTCTAATGTCTTCACTTATTTTTTAAAATCTCATATATGTGTAACTAAAATGCTGAAATTATTATTCTAGAAAAAGGGGACATAGACAAATTATAAATAAACATACTTTAAAGTAAAACAGTAATTTTAGAAGATCAGGTCATAGTGATTCCTTTCTGCTCTATGAGTTTGAAAATCACTTGTTTCCTTCTTAACCAGAATGCTGCTGCTGCTGCTGCTAAGTCGCTTCAGTCATGTCCAACTCTGTGCGACCCCATAGATAGCAGCCCACCAGGCTCCCCCATCCCTGGGATTCTCCAGGCAAGAACACTGGAGTGGGTTAAAGCCAGTTGTTAAGATGCCATTTTGTCTTTGGATGGGTAAGACACAACTGATGAGTCTTGTTCACACCCTCTCTCACTCTTGCCCTGGCAGTTGTAGGCTCCTTTCCACCAAGATTTCTCTCCCTTCCTCCCACCTAACAGTCTGAAAATATCTGGTAAGGCTGATGTATTAGCAAGTACTAGTTATGACCATAGGTGACAGCACCATCAAAATGTCAGTGACTTAAAATAGAAGCTTCATTCCCTCACAAGGAAATGTCTAGTGTTGGCTACTCAGTTCTAGGAGGCTTGCTCATAGTATTAGAGACCCAGGCTCTATTTAGCTTCCCGTTCTATTGTGCATCTCTTCAATAACTCGAATTTCATGATAGTTTGACATGGCTGCTGGCACTCCAACTATCATTTCCCATTCAGCAGAAAGGAGGAAGTATGAAGCCTGGACTGGCCCTTTCTTTTATGAACACTTTCTGAAATAACACACATCACTTCTACTTACTACATTCCATTGACTTGAAATCACTCACATGGGACTTCTTAGCTGCAAGAAACTCCTTTTACCAAAGAAGAAGAATAGAACTGATTTTGGAGGAACAGCCAATAGTGTCTGCCTTAGCAGAATCATTTCCTGGTGGCACTTACAAAGCTGATCCTGAGTCCTGGGGTGGTCCGAGATTAATAACAGCGATGATGTGTCATTTAAGATTCACACAGGAAAACAAAACCATTCCAGAGTCTTATGGGAATGAAGGAGGTGATATAGGAATTAGGAATGCTGCATGAGTAAATATTAAGAAGGCTGAAGATTGGAGGAATGGACACTGCAGACCTCATTTAAAGACTCTGAGTAGTTATCGTATGTTTCATGAGGAAAGTGCTGAAATTCTCAGATGATTCTGGAGAGGTTCCCAGTAAAATCTCAGTCTGTACAGCCTTGTGAGTACCCTCAGGAGGCTGGAAAATCTCTGTGATCCCATTTTCACCATGTGACAGCCACAAACTTCTAAAAATGACGACCTTTCCTTACTTCCATTTTCCATCTACTACTATTTCTTTCATTAACAAACTCTGACTTAGAACTATATGGAAAGAGGACTCTGGGAAGTGTGGCTCTGGGGAACAGAGATAAGTGCTGATAGACAATCAAACATAAACGGTCTGAGTACTAGATTTGTCTCACCAGTTATTGTTGTTGCAACAGGCCAGCATTAAGATGTATCATATTACTATGACAAATGGATCATATGTTGAATTTCTAGTGTGCAACACTTCAGCACTTCTTCCTTCTGCCAACATCAAAAGGTTATGGTATGGTGTGAAAATGCTCAGCAACAGGTCCAGGTTCTGCCTCTTAAACCATTCAGAATTATCTCTCAGTTCTGAGAATATGCCATGTTCCGTGCTACTTGTGCGCCTGGGGCAAGTTCCTGAACTTCTTTGGATGTGAATTCTACTTCTTTCATTAAGAATAGGATAAACAGTTAATTATATCAATAGATAAGATGAAAGGACATGTAAAGAAAAGCACTTAGACAAACACATAATATGCAATCAAAGTTCATTTCACACCATAACTCACTTTTATCAGAAAGGTCCTATAATCAGTTTGATACTCAGTCCAGTGTCAGAAAGACACTAATACCAAATTTGTTTCCCATGCTGAATTTGTTTAATATATTTATAAATACAGTTTATAAATACACTTTAAGAAGCATTATTTTAGTATATTTCCAATAGCAGAAACAATTTTTTTCCCCCTGTGAGTAAAAAGTTCTTGGCACTGAAAATAAGCCAAATATCCATCTATTAGAGATGTGGTTGTAATAATTCTTTTTCTGGTTTGTTGGCAAGAGCAGGTGAATTAAAAGTATCTTTACACCCTGAGATTCAAGTGATACATATATTCATAGTTCATTTATTTTCTTTATATCTTAAATTTTTACAAGAATAATTTAGGCTACTACTTCTTTGTTTAAAGGAGATTTTATTTTTTCAAAGAGGTGAGGTTTGGGAAAGGGAATGGACTATGTATTGGCAGAAGTTGCAAGTAAAACTCTGAGCTCATGGGGTAAGAAAAGGCATGAAATAATAGAATGAAATTTTCTTAAAAATTCAGATGTATCCAGGCAGGGAGCACATATGAAAGAAGAGAACCAGGGAAGTCCCCAGTAAACTGATGGATCCCACCTGGTCAACATCAGCAGTGCCTGACTCTAGAAGACTATTGTCAGATTAAGACTGTATACTTACAGCATTTGCTGTAACAAATACAACAGCAACAAAATACCATGTCTATTAGTCAGATCCAGACTATAGGACACCAGCTTTCAAACTATGATTTCAGACTTAATCCAACAAATGAAATCTATTGCTCTCTAAGTGCTAAAGTGTGCAAGAATGTTCCTTTAAACTATTCCAGGCTAAAAATGTTGCTCATTTTTCCCCCTAAACATCTTAGGAAGATGAATCAGTGTCTTATATTCCATCAGATATTTTCCTATCGGGGATTTGTAAAACAAAGTGATTTTCCATAAGCAGTCATACCAGAGGGAAAATCGGATTGCTTTTAGCAACTGTGGTCAGAGAGTTCTGAGAGGGTGGAATAAGGTTGATGTATAGCTTCTCCCTTGCACTGCAAGCAAGGCTGCTTCAGGCTCCTGAACCCATGGTTGTTCTTTCACATGGAGATTCTGCTGTTTCCACTGCAGGTTTATAGGTGCATGTTGGCTCTCGCAACTAAACCTAACAAGCAGGGCTCTTCATCGTTACTGTGTAATAAAAATATGTTTGTAGCTTAATCATGGTTTATTACTTATTAAATTTAATGTCCCATGCCTCATAAAGCTGGTGGTATTCTTTTGGTGGTGGTTGTTGCTATTGGTCTAAATACATATTTGCCATGTTGTTTGTGCTTCTTTCTCTAGTTTAGACATGCTGTTGTAGTTACCATACACCACCAAATTTTGTTAGGTCACATTTGGGTTACATGTGGCAGCTTTTCACTAGACCTTGCATTTAATCCGAACGTGTTTGTCTTTGGTCTATAGTGTGTGATCATTCAAAACACAGGAGACTTAAAATATTCGTTTGCCCAGTGAGTTCCATTGACTGAAAATTTTTCTTCACAATGGTCATTTATCAGATTTCTGGTTCTAGAATGAAAATTTTGGAAACAATGATTTTAACACCTGCTGAGGTGCTGGCCCATTCTGTTTTAAACTGTGCCATGGGCACAAGCAAGCATTCCATGGCTCCAACCATGAGAAAAGTACTTAGGAATACAAAGAAAATGTAACTCTTAAATCCGTCTATTATTTCCATCTTAAGGATCTGATTGTCATTAAGGCAAATATTTTCTTTATTTAGCCAGTTAGAAACTGACTTTATATAATATTAGCTCCCCCAAGAACTCTTAAAATTGTTACATTAAGGTTAATTCCAGTGAACATGGTTTTAAATGAAATAGCTATTCTTTTACTGAGAAAATGTATGGTTAATATTTTAAAAACTAATTTATTTCCATAGTCATGCAAAGAACAGTACAAGAACATTTGGATGAAGAGAAAGTTGCCATCTACTTTAAAATTAAATATTAATCATGAAATTTGCTTTTAATCTGAATTTTCTTATGGGTCATTCTGAGTGTATGGCTCAAGTTTTCATTTGGCTAATTTCTTACTTTAAAAAAATTATACTTCTGTGAATTATTTAGTTTAAAATGACTAGTAACAGTGGAAAAGCCTTTTGGTAAGCTTAGATGAAGACTACCTTTAAGGAAATTTAAGCCTTCACACTTTTATATTAGTCAACTAGATCTGACAATCTTAGTGTCACTCAGTTCAGTTCAGTTCAGTCGCTCAGTCGTGTCCGACTCTTTGCGACCCCATGAATCGCAGCACACCAGGCCTCCCTGTTCATTACCATCTCTCGGAGTTCACTCAGACTCACGTCCATCGAGTCTGTGATGCCATCCAGCCATCTCATCCTTGGTCGTCCCCTTCTCTCCTCCTGCCCCTAATCCCTCCCAGCATCAGTCTTTTCCAGTGAGTCAACTCTTCTCATGACATGGCCAAAGTACTGGAGTTTCAGCTAATTGATAGTATACTCCAAGGGTCAGCCTAATGAGCTTCCTTTGGCAAAATGACCCAACTAAAATGGACAGAAAGTAACTGACCAAAAAATAGCCACTGGAAGCAAGATGTGGGAAATACATGCATCTAAGAGAAGTGGCATGGCTTTGGAGCCAGAAAAGCAGGGATAAAAATCTTGAGTCTGCACCTAACTAGCTATACTCTTAAGTAAGTTACCTAAGTTACCTTCATCTCAGTTGTCTCATCTGTAAAATGAAGGTCATAATAGTCACTTTTCAATATTATTTTAAAGTTTAACTTCTTCAAATTTAAATGCTAACACAGTTCCTAATGAATCATGGATGCTCAATTTTTAATTGTTACTGCTTCCTTGGTGGCTCAGTGGTAAAGAACCCACCTGCCAACGCAGGAGAAGCAGGTTTGGTCCCTGGGTTTGGTAAATGCACTGGAAAAGGAAATAGCAACCCACTCCAGTATTCTTGCCTGGGTAAACCGATGGGCAGAGGAGCCTGGAGGCTTGTAGTCTATGGGGTTGAAAAGAGTTGGACAAGACTTAGTGACTAAACAATAAAAGTATTTATGATATTGGGGCAATTATTTTACTCATTGCACCATCTCTTCTGGCCAAAGACATTTTGATGAAATAAAAATACCTGTGTCTTCAGTATTTCATTAAAATGCATTTAGGAAAACAAAAATACTTTGAGAACACACAAGTCCTTTGGAAAATAAATCTTAGACATTAGTTTGTATTAGGACAGTGCTGTGGGAGATAATAGCACAGGAGTGGAAAGGTACATTCTCGAGATTTGTTTTAACCTTGCTTCTTTATTGGGAACAGAGGCAGTTGTGGTATGCATATGATGTGGCTTCTTTTCCTCAGTGATCATGCTGAGACTAGCAAGTGACACTCAGATGTTAGCAATTTGGGGTCACATTTGAACTGGTGACTCAGGGGACATGTATTCTATATCCCACCAGTTCCTTTAGTCAGCTCCTGAGTCACAACTTTCTTTATTTTCTCAAATAGAGGGAGCTTGCCTCTTGGGAGCCATTTGAAATGAATAAAATATAGTGTTCTGCAGAGTAAATTCTAAATTAGTTAACATGGGCAGGGAGTCCTCTGGTTGGTCTAATCATTGTGAAAATAACCACTTTTCAGAGAAATAAGATTGAGTCAAAGATGTTTATCACTAAAATGAGATCAAACAGAATTCAGTTATTCTTAGATTCTGAAAGTCTCTCAGGATTTGCAGGACCAAACTGATAACTGTGAATTACAGCTGTGTAGACATCAGATGGGGAAACAATGGAAACAGTGAGAGACTTTATTTTCTTGGGCTCCAAAATCACTGCAGATGGTGACTGCAGCCATGAAATTAAAAGACACTTGCTCCTTGGAAGAAAAGCTATGACCAACCTGACGCATATTAAAAATCAGAGACATTACTTTGCTGACAAACAGCCATATAGTCAAAGCTATAGTTTTTCCAGTAGTCATGTATGGATGTGAGGGTTGGACCATAAAGAAGGCTAAGCAACGAAGAACTGATGCTTTTGAAATTGCAGTGTTGGAGAAGACTCTTGAGAGTCCCTTGGACTGCAAGGAGATCAAACCAGTCAATCCTAAAGGAAATCAGTCCTGAATGTTCATTGGAAGGACTATGTTGAAGCTGAAGCTCAAATAATTTGCCCACCTGATGCAAAGAATGGATTCATTTGAAAAGACCCTGATGATGGTAAAGATGATGGGAGGAGAAGGAAACTACAGAGGATGAGATGGTTAGATGGTATCATCGACTCAATGGACATGAATCTGACCAAGCTCCAGGAGTTGGTGGCAGACAGGAGACCCAGCATGCTGCAGTCCAACTCAATGGACATGAGTTTGAGAAAGCTTTGGGAGATGGTGCTGGACAGGGAAGCCTGGCATGCTGCAATCCACACAGTCTCAAAAATTCAGACACGACTGAACAACTAAACTGAACTGAATGCTTTTTCAGGATAGCTACTTCTGCAACAAGAATGACACTTTGGGATTTACTAATATATTTTTTCTTTTCCTTCTTCCCCAACCAAGTACACTCTTTCTCCTTTACTGGACCAAGACTTCCATCTTCCTAGGAAGTTTGGAGGAAGAGAGGAAAATAAATTTGTATGAGACAATCCAAAAGAAAGAAAAGCTACCTAACTTTTGACATTTAAGATATCACATAGCAAGACAACGTTGTTGAAGGGTGAATTTTTAAGTTTTTACCTCATCTTTTTGTAACTCAAATGAAAATTTCTATTCTCTAGCACAGAATACAAAATCTATTACTATTCTATTGAGGGGTGATATAGGGCAAATAAACCACTAAATGAGTTTGTAAAAGAAGAGAGAAAGCAATAGAATATTTGTTTTGATTTGCTTTCTCTCCACTATGGTCTTATGGTACTGGTAGTGTGTTTAGAACCTGGAGAGGAAAGGACCATGGAACTCTGGAAGGGGGAGGGCCATGCCAACATAGGGAGGGTCTAGTTAGGAAGAGGGAGGAGCAGTCAGGTTAGACAAGCTAGGTGGTGACTAGTGGAGAGGACCATAAATCAGGAGAGCCAGAGGAGAGACAAGGCAACTTAAGATCTGTACCTGGGGCCTGGGTTGGAAGGATGGGGAGCTGATGGGAAGTGTCTCAGTGATGAGGAGATGGTCAGGAGTAAAAGAATGGGTCACAAGCTCACCAAAGATCTGAGCACTGCCAGGACAGTTGAAAAACATTTTGCAAAGGCATGAAGCAATACAGGATATAGCCTTTTACTAAGGCTTTTAGGACATTACACCCCCAAACAATGAATTTCACCTTTTTCTCAAGTGTACATGGAACCTTCTCCAGGATAGATCACATCCTGGGCCATAAGTCTAGCCTTGGTAAATTCAAAAAACTGAAATCATTCCAAGCATCTATTCTGACTACGATGCAGTAAGATTAGATCTCAATTACACGAGAAAAACTATTAAAAATTTCAACATATGGAGGCTGAACAACACGCTGCTGAATAACCAACAAATCACAGAAGAAATCAAAAAGAAATAAAAATATGCATAGAAACAAATGAAAATGAAAACAAAACACCAAAACCTGTGGGACACTGTAAAAGTGGTGCTAAGGGGAAAGTTCATAGCAATACAGGCATACCTCAAGAAACAAGAAAAAGTCAAATAAGTAACCCAACTCTACACCTAAAGCAACTAGAAAAGGAAGAAATGAAGAACCCCAGGGTTAGTAGAGGAAAGAAATCTTAAAAATTAGGGCAGAAATAAATGTAAAAGAAACAAAAGAGACCATAAAATCTGGTTCTTTGAAAGGATAAATAAAATTGACAAACCATTAGCCAGACTCATCAAGAAACAAAGAGAAAAAAAATCAAATCAATAAAATTAGAAATGAAAATGGAGAGATCACAACAAGCAACACAGAAATACAAAGGATCATAAGAGACTACTATCAGCAATTATATGCCAATAAAAAGGACAACGTGGAAGAAATGGACAAATTCTTAGAAAAGTACAACTTTCCAAAACTGAACCAGGAAGAAATAAAAATCTTAACAGACCCATCACAAGCACAGAAATTGAAACTGTAATCAGAAATCTTCCAGCAAACAAAAGCCCAGGTCTAGACGGCTTCACAGCTGAATTCTACCAAAAATTTACAGAAGAGCTAATACCTATCCTACTCAAACCCTTTCAGAAAATTTAAGAGGAAGGTAAACTTCCAAACTCATTCTATGAAGCCACCATCACCCTAAAACCAAAACCTGACAAAGATGCCACAACAAAAGAAAACTACAGGCCAACATCACTGATGAACATAGATGTAAAAATCCTCAACAAAATTCTAGCAATCAGAATCCAACAACACATTAAAAAGATCATACACCATGACCAAGTGGGCTTTATCCCAGGGATGCAAGGATTCTTCAATATCTGCAAATCAATCAATGTAATACATCACATTAACAAATTGAAAAATAAAAGTCATATGATTATCTCAATAGATGCAGAGAAAGCTTTTGACAAAATTCGACATCGATTTATGATAAAAACTCTCCAGAAAGCAAGAATAAAAGGAACATACCTCAACATAATAAAAACTATATATGACAAACCCACAGCAAACATTATCCTAAATGATGAAAAATTGAAAGCATTTCCCCTAACATCAGGAACAAGACAAAGGTGCCCACTTTCACCACTACTATCAATGACTTTTATTTGCTTACTATTGTATGTTTGAAATATATGTATCTATTTGGATAGGACCATATAATAATATATAATTTTGCTTGTTTCCAACTCAACACAAAAGTTATCTTACTAACAAATATTCTTCAAAATAAGGAAAATATGATATACCCTGATGAATTAAAGTAAATAGGGTAAGAAAGAAATAAAAAGAAAATTTCATAAAGATAAATGAGTGCTGCCAGCAAATGGTATATTGCTTGGCTCCATTCTCCTGAAAGTGCTGGGAGCCAGATTACTTGATTTAGCTCAGACTTTAAATAACCTCATAAAAAAGTCCAATCCACAAACTATTTACACCTTTATTGAAGTAGCAAACTTTTTTATTTTATAAAATAGGTAAGAATCCTGAGGGGAAAAGTATCGAAGGGTGTAGCAACTGGGAAAAGTCAACACCTATAAAGTGTTATAATAAATTTTGCCTTCCAATGGAAAAGAGTATGAGATAATTTCATGAGGTATTCATGAGAATGGGGCAAGAGGTCTGTGGCCTATAAAACCCTCAAGATCACAACACTAACTCGGTATATGCCATAAACACTATCCAAATTCAGCATGAGAAAGAATCTGTGATGGCAGCACAGTCGACCCTACCTGGTCTTGCCTCTGTAACAGTAGCTGAGCTGATCTGGAACTAGAAAAAAGCCAAGGGTGGGGCACCAGTGATAGGTCTGATAAGACGCCAATATATTGGAAACTTGGTAATAAAAGTATATAAAATTTTAATCTTCAACTTTTTCTTTAAAAGGTGACGAAGCAAATAAGGAAGTAATATGAAAAGGTATTTTTAATAGAGTCAAGAGAGCAATGAATCTGAAGTTCAAGTCAGTTATTTTGCAGATATTTTAAAACTGAAAATAAACCAGACATACTTGACTTAGATTGCTGATTACTTGCCTCTCCTTTTCAGTATACAGTCTGTTTATTGCTAAGCTATCAAGAATCATGATTGATCAATGATTGACAATCATGATTGTCAATCTCCCATTGACAATAGGAGATTCTTCTGATGCTCTTCTTTGCTACTTCTTTTATGTTTGTAAAGATTTCCGTGTTTCCTAATAATCAAGGATCCTAAGTTCTTAGTGTTACTTGACTAGTTTTATTCAATAGCTACCTTTAGAGTGAGTAGTTATTCATCAGATGATAAAAGGATTGAGGCAAGATGTTAAGGAAAGTTTTATTTCATTAATATTGTTATCAGAATACGAGTTATTTATCATTAATATTTGAATAGCCAATAAGCTCTTACTTTTGTTTATAGTATATTCCTAATGATAAGGTTGGTATGGAGAACCCGCTTTCAAACTAGCTGAGTGAAGTCCTCTCAATGTACTATTTGCAAAAAGAACCAGCATAGAGTCAGGTTTCCATTATGAATTTCCTGTGATCTGTAGCCATAGAAATGGAGGTAGAAATTTTATTGAGACTAGTTTGTGCCTGAGAAAAATGTGTGTATATATTTTGTAAATCAAACTAAAAAAATACTATATTGACTGAATGGATTAAAAATTTAGCGATTTTGTAGTAGCAGAATTCAGAACCAGATGAGGGGAGATTAAAAGTGCACAACACTATGTTAGACAGATAAGTGAAATAATCATAACACTAATCACAAATCCATTTTATACCAGTAGGAGCTTCCCAAGGGCCTTTGTGGCATGATCTCACCTGTGCTTACTTAGGTGTGTTTCTTTGTTCCTGTGTTTGTTTAAACATATAAGTTTGTCACATCCTGTTATCAATCATAATAGCCACAGTGAGAAATTCAGCTTATGAAACAGAAAGCCTTGACCCTAATTAGCAACCAGGTGAGTGAAGCTACCTTTGAGCTTAGAAATAGTATATATCAGCATTTCATCAGTCAAACTCTACTTATTATATGGAGACTAAGACTAGCCTATAATCATATACTTTCCCAACTTTCGGCCAAAAGCACTGGAATTTTGGCTGTATTTGCCAATAGACCTAAATGCTGGAAAGGCAATGCCAGTGTTTGAATGGTTTAAGAGCTGTGATAGAGTCACTTTAATGGGTGCTGCCCAGCCTTTACACAGAGATAGGGTTTATACACGTTAGTTAATCCAAATTACATGATTTTTAGAAATAAGTGGATAAAAATTATTCCCTGTCATAACTGGTGATAGCAAGGTGTTTGCAAGATTGTTGAGCAATTCACAACACAGCTACATACCAGGATTTGATTCGTTACATCAGCAATCTCTGCTCTGAGTTCCTTTTAATCCTGATAAATTTATCAGAGAAATCATTCATTTATTCATACATGCAAACATCAGCTACTTTTAGGAAAGTCTGCAGTGTGTGGGTCATTCTGCTTAAGGTGGAGAATTCAGAGAAAAATGAAATGATATCCTTAAATTCAAGAAACTCAAAATTCTTCACAGTGATTTGAATATTGTTAACTAACAGCGTGCATTGGAACTATATCTATTTTGATAAGAAACAGTCTACCGTGAATTAAAGGGCTACCAGCAACAAGAGAAGCACCTTCTCCAGCAGGCTTTATTCATGTCGTATAATAACCATTCCTTTGTTGACATGGTTCTGCTACCGTCCCCTGCTACTTTTGGAAAACACATGGAAAAATATTTTTCTCTCAGATCTGCATTTGGGGTTCCCCTAGTCCCACCTTTTTATGGATTAAAAAAAAAAATGTTCTATTTTACTCTGAAAGCAGTGGTGCTGAAAGAGTGGCATGAAAAGCATTTAAGGAATGAAATTGCAGAATGTATCATTGGCAATGACTTTTATCTACTTTACCTTGACAAAATAAAACAAAACCCCCAAACAAAAATCCTTAAAGCAGTTAGCTTTCTGACAAACAGTACAGAGTTGGTGGGGGTCCTAATAGAGGGGGAGCTGTGCTTATGCTTCTGAGTAACAGGTCCACGTTTGGCAGCCCCCTGACCAGAGCTATCTGCTACAGTAGCATCAGCATGAAAAACACTTCTTCTTCCCATCCCTTCAAAATAAGATTGACCATCATAAATGCTTTACTCTCAGAGAAGCAGGGCTTGATCTGCCTTTTCATTAACTATGCAAATTGTTTAGACAGAAGAAAGATTGTTTTTGGATGTATAAATCAGTGTCTTCTATTTCATGGGTAACAGATTAGAACTCAGGAGAACATCAATTTTCTCAGAAGTTATGCCAGTAAAGCTCGTGTGCTTCCCTAAATTAAGATAGTAAGGGCGGGCAACTGAAGAAACAGATGAAATGGAATAGTCTGTGATATTTCATTGAGCAACTAAATTTTTTTTTTTAATTTTTAAAGTTTGTTAGGAAAAAATGGACTATTAAAAGCCAAGGATTTTTATTCTATGTAATATTCAGAAGTCAATCTTATAGTGAATTAATAATACCAACCAGTGAAATATTAATAGATCTAAGAATGATCTTGCTTTGTAATAATTAGTATTTGCTAGAGTACAAAAAATAAGTCCTTGTACTATACTTGAATGGAGAAGACAGTAAATGAATATATATATTTCAAATTCTCTTTTTATGATAGCTTTCTAAGTATTGCTTACTGTCTATACTGAATAGATCTAATTTTATTTTTCTTTTCAAACAGTAAATATTAAATTACATGTGTATAGTAGAAGTAAAGTGTCATTTTTGGAGAAGACAAACTGTTATGCACAAACTCCTACGTAGTACAAAAGATAATTAATGATGAGTATACTGTGAATATGCAATAAATTATGTAAAAAAAAATCTAATTTAAAATAGTTATGAGATCCCTGATTTTGGATTCTTGAGCCCACATTCCTTAAACAGTAGTGCCAATTTTCACGAGAGAAAGTTTATAATTATCAGAATAAAATTAATTTTAATTCACTTTAATTAAAAATCCACGTATTTGAATATATACATATGTATCTCCTCAAGATCATTTTTAGGAAGAGGGAGAACATAAAGGAAAGGAAATAGACTTCTATCGAATGTCTAGCATAAGGTTACTTTTTATTCTCCTGGCCATCCTGTAATGCTGACTTTATTATCCCTGCTTTTACAGAGGGAATACGGCCTTCTTGGAGAGTTTAAGTAACTTCCCAGGATTGCAAGGTAAGTGGCAAAACGAGGAGTCACTCTACAGAGAGTCTGCCAAAGTTTTCCATCTTATCCATTTCCAAAATGCTGCGAGGGCATCACAGCTTGTAAGGAAAGGTTTTGCTTTTGTTTGAATGTTTCCTTTGTTTAATGGGAGGATATAAAGTCAAAGAAGGGTTGATACTTTGGGTTCAGTGTCCAGAAGTGAAGTGAAGTGAAGTCGCTCAGTCGTGTCCAACTCTTAATCAGTTTCCTTTCTTCCCTAGCCTCTGAGTACTCAGAGATACAAGAGGAGAGGAGGGAAAGATCCTGTCTTTCCTGTCATTCCTGTTCCAATAATTAGAAGAATAGCCCCAGCTTGTTTCACTGATTTGATATTAGGAATAATTCATTTAAATTGTTTAACATCAACATAGAGACACTGAATTTTTAAATTAAATGTAATTTTGAATAATTCATATCAGAAAGCTGTATTTTAACTTCAAAAATAGTATTCGCTTCTCTGAAAATGCTATTTCAACAATGGTTTTTAATGGCTCAGTGGGAAGACTGCCATCTGCTGAATCAACAATACCTTTTCATGTACTACCTGAATAATTCTTAGAAATCAATATTGTGTAGACAATCTCTATGTGCATATATATGAAAATGTGTCTATGTATATTCTTACATATACATACACAGTGATAGGCCTTTTAGTTTCTCTTTGACCACTTACCTGTGAATTGTTCTTAGACCCTAGATATGTAGAAAGTGCATCTTTTAGAAATTCAGATATTCAGTTAAAATAGAAATTCAGATATTCAGTTAAAAATCTAATTTGTAAAGAATTGAATTTATTTACTACAAAGAGATGTTAGATGTTAACCTAATTCTTTGTTATATTGTTTCTTGTCAGGTCTTGCAGTCAGGATATGTCTGTTGATCTTAAACTTATAATTTCCTTTGTTTTTCTCTCCCCCTCATGCCTCTGTTCTTAACTCACATTTCTCTTGTAAATCCAGACGCAGAAAGTAAAACTTTCAAAGTAATTTTTATAATTATTTACTTTCCTTGTGAACATAGATCTCATTGCCTAAAAATGTCTGTGTCACTCTGTTAACAATATGAAAAGGATCATCCTTCTGTCCAGCCTTTGTCCCACAGACACATGATCCTCCAGTCAAAAGGAAACTGTTTTTTTTTTTTTCAGTTTAATTGTAATTAGTAACAAAGTCTCTAATCATATGGCTTATTTGTTGAATGTGTGTGCCTGTTTCTTGCACCAAGCTCCCCCTTTCCTCTTCTGCTTAGTGAGAGACCAGCCTAAGGAGTCAATAGGAAAATAGCATGTTTACTCCTTCCACTGAATCTTTTGATTTGTTTCTTTCTGAATTCTGGCATATGTCACTCTTTGGGGGATAAAAGTTTGCACTGGATTCCCTAGTACAAAGGAGACTCAAGTTAGGACTTATTTTTTTTCCTTATTGCAGGACCCCAGCAAGGACGCATCTAGGCTTGGAATGAAAAATCTTTTCATCTGAGATTATATATTATCTTTCTCTCTATTGGTATCGCTAGTAAAATGCCACAAAGTTAAAAAATAATCTATTGAGACTTCTAAAAAAATCACCAGGTTTTCACAGTCTGTCTTTTAATATAAGATTTAAAGTCATCATGAGAAGACATAGTCTTAAAACTTAAAATCTGTCAGGAAAAGAATAAAAATGTCTACAATATTTCTTATTCTAATTAGTAATTTATATTATGTTATGTAATGAGAATTTAACAATAACTGATGCATAGTATATACAACAAAATTGGTTGTTTGTTTTTATTTTCACAGATATTTAAGCCTATAATATTGCAGTCAAAGTTAATATATTTACCTTTGTAAAATTTTTGTGGTTATAAAATAATTTTTAGTAAAATCCCTATTTGTATCACTCTAATAAATAGCTTGCTAAGTCGCTTCAGTCGTGTCTGACTCTGTGTGACCCCATAGATGGCAGCCCACCAGGCTCCCCCATCCTTGGGATTCTCCAGGCAAGCTTACTTATAGCTTTTGGAAATTCCTCAGCTACCTCATATATATCTTTGCAGTTACAGTTTTTCACCAAAAGTTCAAAATGGGGGGGAAAAATTACATTCATACTCACAGACCTGTTGGAATCAAGATTTTAAAATGAATGATATATAAATTATTCCAAAGCACAGTTATTTTCATTGGGAGAGAAGAGACAATTTCCCAGGGAAAAATAGTAAAAAATATAAATTTGATATGATTGAAAGAAACATTTTAAAGCTGTTGAATTTTTAAGTGTGATTCTGCCAAACATGCATGTTGTCCCAATTTTTCACATCCTCAAACACTCTCAGTATCTCTGAAATACCTAGGTATATCACATATTTGAAAGGACAACAGAGAATCCAGAACTGAAATATGTAATCTATTGCAGTTTATTAAAATATCTAATCCTTAGATATTATTGCTGCCTTTCATCTGTTGAAATGTAACTCTGAGGATTTTGTCTCTAAGGTTATGTTTAGGTCTCTTATCCTATAATTCCATGAAATGTCTTACATAATCATCTTCATCGTGTGATTCTTTCTTATGATATATCCACTTATAATTATAACTGGGATATTCACTTCTCTCTATAGCATCTCTGGCATCAGCCCACTGTTAAGTAGAAAGCCCATGAGTGTCTAAGTATATAATTTTGATCTTTGAAAAATGACTAAGATACCACAAAAAAGGAAACAAATACATAAGTCAGCATGTACTAATAGAGGATCAGAAAAGAAATTTCTCTCTTCGAAAGACTGTTCTCTCCTGTTATACTGAGTTTCCACCTAAAATTCAGTTGGTCTTTTAGATTTTCTCAGGTTTCTGTTGTATTCTTTCCTGTATATCTTTGTTCTCTATTTACTGCTCGTTTGTAGCACACGGGCTAGGCTTGTGATTAACTTTGCTCCTCCAATATACATTTGACTTTTACCACCACCATTCTTACCAGCCCTTGTGTTGGCTTTATCTTCCTGCACCCATGAACTGGTCCTGTTTGCTTGACTGTGGTGCAAGGGTGATCTGGGGATTCTAAGTCATAGGGAGACATAGGGGTGCAGCTTTCTTCTTGTCTGAGTAATAGACTCAAGGTTAGAAAATTTCATGTTTTTAAACTTGATTCTGCCAGAAAAATAATTTGTTCCATATAAAGTTTATGCAAGTATCCTTTTCCTCTCCTATTTGTAACAGCCATGAATGATAGGTTAATATACCTCAATAGAGGGATAATACAAGGTTACTGTAATAAATTCACTATGTTTACTCCAATGCTTCCTAAATTCCATCTATAAGGGCAGAGGTTACTATGAAGAGTGACTTGGGAAAAGTAAGTGCTAGTCATAGTTGATTTCAATTATTTTGTTTAAAATTATGTGAATGTAATTCTTGGGTACTGCTTTTCCAGTGGGATTTATATTATAATAAGTAATTTGACATTGATTAAGTCTAGTCCTGGTAACCATATTAACTAAGATGGCCTATTTAAATACATTGTCTAAGTATTAACGAGGATTCATAATATTTATATGCTTCAAATAAAAAGAAAACATATTCTATTTGTTTCTTGGAGTTATGACTAGGGAAAAGTTTTGATGGAAATGATGACTTTAGCTTTCTGAACCTAATTCGCAGGCAGTGTTTAGAGGAGAAGTAAAATGTCCATTGTCAAAGTTGTGCATAAAAATAGGAACTTTTAAATTATGAATTGGGTTAACATCTGTTGGGCAAACTGTTTGCTTAGACTTATTTTAACATTTCACTTCCCTTGCTACCCCCTCTGTCTCTCTTGCACATCTGGGAATGTGGTGAGTGTACCACAGAGACAATTATAAAGCCTGAGTCGAGTTAAGGACCCTGAATTTTCCATTTTTAACTTCTGCTGAAACGTAAGGATGTCCCAAGTGTGGCCTGTGTGGACTCCACAGGAAGAAAGATCTTGATTTAAAACACAAATAAAACCAACGTTGCAATAAAATGGAGACTTTTACAAGGCCAATTGACACAAATAGAAAAACAACTATAGACAGTCCATTTTACACATGCTGTTAAAGTGGCTGAAATATTTTTATTTGAAGGAGAGTATATCATCTATTGAAGAGAAATATTTTAGAAACAAGAGTTAAAGTTAAAACATACTAGTGGAAACTAGTTCAAGCAGGCAGGATACAGAAATTGTCAAGGACAGAGACTTTCATGTGAAACAGCTTTGGGTCCTGCCCTGGCTATGTCAGGTCCTGGTGTTGCCAGGGAGCAGATCACATAATTCCTTTAAGTCTCAGTTTCTTCATATATAAAATGAGGATATGATATGATGGTGACATCAACCTCATTAGGGTTATTGGAGGATTTAATGCAATAATATACATATATGCTTATCATTTTTCATGTGATAAAAAAGGAATATTACTATTAATAGCTGCTGGTCATAATAAAGCTATTGAAAAGGGACCATGAAAATGATGATTTACGGTTACACACACACAAAAAAAACAACTTAAAAATAAATCCCAATAAAGAAACTGTGACAATGATCTTTATGATGAAATGAGAACAAAGCAACTTGTCAAATAGCCTATGGAGGAGCACATTACCTACTTTTTTGCCTTTTTTTTTTTTTTTTTTTGGCTGTGCTTCAGCTTGTGGGATCTTAGTTCCCCAATCAGTGACTGAACACTGATCCTCAGAAGTGAGAGCACAGCATCCTAAACACTGGACCACCAAGGAATTCCTACCTTCTTTGTTTTAATTATCTGGAATTATCATGATTCTTATGCCTTTCCTATAAGCCCAATGACTGAATGAGGATGCATTCCAATAAGGCATGATGGTATTAGTACTTTCAGGTATCTTAAAACTGAAGAGATGAACGGTGATGATATCTCAAAATAAGCTAAAACACCAGTCATTCCTTTCCAATCAGTCCTGTCTTATTGTCTTCAAAAATTTACTATATGGTAGTGTTTTTTTTTAAAGAGGTTTTTGCTTTTTTTTTTTTTTTAAGTAAAACTGACTCCTGACACCCACTTGCAAGCTTTCAAAACGTCCCCAGCGGCGTCAGTATATATCCCAAAGCCTCTTATGAAGTCCTCTGGGATTGCCTCCATTGCTCTGGCCTCGTCTCAGACTACTCCCCTGCATGCCCCAGCCTACCACCTTATGTTGGCAAGTTGCCCTCATGCCCCAAGTTCTCCTTTGCTTCTATTATTTGTCTATTACCATATCCCCCTGTTTGAACACCCTATCCCTGGCCTTTGGACAGGCTAATTTCCATTAGACTTTTAAGATTCAGCTCAGTCTTCCTCAGGAGAGAATTCCCTCTCCTCAAGTCGCACTTCCGCTGTTAAGGGTACTCAGGTGTGCAATTTCCTACCCCTTGAAACTGCAGTGCTGTTTTCCTTTACATGTTTGTATCGCTGGAAGTGCTTCCCAGGGGGCGCTAGTTGTAAAGAATCTGCCCGCCAGTGCAGGAGACAGAAGTTTGCCCCCGCAACTAGATCCTGAGTTTTTCAGGTCAGTAATAATGTCTTTGTTTGTCACTAACAGTATAATCTCAATAAATATCACTCAGAGGAGTGGACTGTCACTATGAAGCTCTTCTAGACCTGCCTTTTGCATATCAATGTAAATATTCACAGGTGCTCACTTTCTATGCCTCTGGATTAATAGCAGTCTGTTTCCCAAAGGTAAGACTCCTTGAGACATAGTTCTTACATATATAAATTAAGAACAAGCCTAAGAAAATTAGGGCGCCTGTAATGCACACCATACTATTTGGCAGGAGTGTGATTTGGATCATTTAATCATAGATTCAAGGAGAATTCCAAACAAAGGCCTCATGCATTATATTCAACTTTTGAAGGGTAATATGAACTTGGTTCTTATCCCAGTGGTTCTTAGCTGGATTTGCGCTTTACAGAAAAGCAAGTAGGACTCATCAAGACCAGTTGATGTTTTATTCATCATGAAGTACATCATTGGCATGTTATCAATGTTAAATGATGATAACAATGAGTCTAATCAAAGCCTGGTTTTAGATATGTCTGTGCCTAATGGAAAAATTTAACCTCAGTGTCTCCACTAGCATCTGAATGTCTTCATGGCTCTTGGCTTGAGGGCTGCTACACGTGATTGAGACAAAGACCCTTTCAACAGCAGAATTACTCCCACACATTTGCAAGCACAGATTCACAAATTTGTCTGCCATCTCATTGTTTTCTCAAGTCCTTAATTTCCAAACAACATTTTACTTTTTTGTATAACCTTGGGTTGTTATTCACATCTTTAGCATTGGTGGTCCTGTATGTCTAATCTCATATTCCTCAGTCTCTTTAAAGAAAAATCAAATGCCTGTATTTGCTTGTTTAAAATATAATTTTATTTATTATTTTTGGCTGTACTGGGTCTTCCTTGCTCTGCAGGCTTTTCTAGTTGCAGAGAGCAGGGGCTACCCTCTAGTTCTGGTGCTCAGGCTCCTCATTGCAGTGGCCTCTTGCCAAGAAGCACAGGCTCTAGGGTGTGAAGGCTTCCGTAGCTGTGCAGACTCAGGAGCTGCAGTTCCCGGGCTCTAGAGCACAGGCTCAATACTTGTGTCACACTGGCTTAGTTGTTCTGTGGCAAGTGGGATCTTCCTGGATCCGGGATCAGTGACAGGCAGATTCTTCACCACTGAGCCACTAGGGAAGTCTTCAAATGCCTTTAAATACAAAGATGTGGGTATATAAATGATATGGGCAAAGAAGATGATTCTAAGAAAAGATAATCTAAGATAGTCTTAATGCTATTGAGGGAATAACTGAATACTTAGCAAGAATGGTTTACTGCTATTGACCTGATTCTTATATGCTTCTCATTTTTTCTGCTGTACAATGTGTCTCTTCATGTAGTAAGTTCCATGCAGAAAGAAATGGGTTTAGTTCATAGAATATGACTATGTCCGACTGTATTCTGTAATGTGGAAATAGTCATAAATATGAAGTGAGTTAAGTCATTCAATTATTGCTCCTTTTCCTTTGAAGTAAAATGATATTTTGATTGTCCAGTTGAAAATACAGTAGCTTATCTGTTCATAATAAATTTGTAACCTATCAGGAAGCCATTCATTGCCTGGGAAATCTCATTTTCCCCTATTATGCTACTCAGTGTGTTTAATCATTAACTCAAAAGGAAAAATTCAGTTAAAGAAAAAAAGGAATCATAAGTCTTCATTGTTCTTGCTAAATTATATCCCAATTAGTGTGATGGTAAGCACTAAATGGTCAAAAAAAAAAGAAAAGAAAAAACTTAAATACTTTTTTTTCCTTTAAAAGTAGAAGCTTAGTGTTTTCTCTGTATATTGATGTTAAATGCCAAATATTTATTTAAGATAATAAAAATCTTCCCAAACCCATCACAAAGGATAGATTGAAATTTTAAATTTTAAAGATTTAGCTCTGATTTCTTATATAACCTTATGATTTCTAAATTGTTTCTCTCAATAAAAATAAAACTGTTTTGAGACCCTAAAAATGTACTTTTACTGAGTTTCTTAGGATTTAAATATAAATAAAAATAATACATTCAAAATCTAGATGAGTGAATCAAGCCAATTTATTGATTTTTGCCTTTGGACTACATATGGTTCCAAACTGGAACAAAAAGTATTTGTTCCATTTAAAAGAGTTTCTAAATGCATTTTACAAACTCATTATTATTACTGGTAAATACCTTAGTAATTGAAACCAAAATCAGACCACATGCCTATCTTGTCTTAAACAGACTATATTCTTAATAATACTAAGAAAATGATCATGAATCAGACAGTAAATGTGATTATAAGCCTTTTCAATTTAGATAGCAAAATATTTGAGTCGATTTTTGGTTATATTCTGTGTAAACAGACACCTGATTGACTTCAGTGTAGATTCAGCTCTGATATTTTTGCTCACAACAGCCCTAGATACTTTGGAGAATTTCAAAGGATAAATTTCTTTTGTCACTGCGGGGCCTAGAAGAGGAACATGCATGCACACACACAAAACATATTCAAAATTATTTTTTCAAATACACTTATTGAGCATGTCTTGTAAGTTTCAGGTTATGTGAGACAATCAGAAGGATTAAGACACACCCCTTCTCAAGCTCACTTTAGTTCAGGAGACAGATTTCTATATGGGTGTAGAAGGACATTATAAGAAAACACAGTAGGATAAAAATTCAAGGCTAATTTCTATGTGCTCTTTTAATTACTTTCTTTCCACAAGCGAAAATTCCTTTGGCCTTTCTTGTTTAAATGGTAAAACAAATACTAAAATCTGCTTGTCCTTGTAGGTAGCTGGTGAGAGCTCTCCAAGAGGTTATGTATCAGTGTCTTTAGGTTTCCTTTTGAAGCCGGGTTTAAAGAAAAACATACTAGACTATAGATAGTATAAATGTTTGAGGGTAACTGAATACTTCTTTTCAAAATTTTCCTTCCTCATTGTTCCTATCTTCTTTCCTTCTGAATGGTTACTTATTATATATTTTTATAAATCTATATATGGAGAAGATGGGCCTGAAAGCATATTATGAAGCATAATTACAAGATACCGCAAAAAGCCACGAGAAGGATAGAAAGCTTAAAAGAAAGAACAAAGTTAAAACTAAATCTTCATATTTTATATCCAGTAATTCAAGTGCCTTTGTATGATAGAATGGTAACAGAAGCAGGTGAAATGCAAAGGAATTGTGGCTTTCAAAGTATAGGGGCTTCTTGGTAAGTGGAAAACCTGGTTGTGAAAAGATCAGGTTCTTGAGATAAAGGTACAAAAATTTAGGTATGTTTAATGCGGGGAAACAACAATGTAAGTTTCATAGCCAGTTGGTTTTATTTTATTTAATGTGATTTATTGTGACTTGGAGGGCTTCCCTGGTAGATCAGCTGGTAAGGAATCTGCCTATAATGTAGGAGAGCCTGGGTTGGGAAGGTCCCCTGGAGCAGGGATAGGTTACCCACTTAAGTATTCTTGGGCTTCTCTAGTGGCTCAGATGATAAAGAATCTGCCTGCAATGCAAGAGACCTGGGTTTGAACCTTGGGTTGGGGATATCCCCTAGAGGAGGGCATGACAACCTAATCCAGTATTCTTGCCTAGAAAATCCCCATGGACAAAAGAGCCTGGCAAGCTATAGTCCATGGGGTCACAAAGATTCAGACACAACTGAGTGACTAAGTACAACAAAGCATATTGTGATTTGGAACAATGCATTTTTGAATTTTAATAATAAGTCTTTATACTTATTATATATGTCTTTATACTTATTATATATGTACTTTATTATACTTTATTATATACTTATTATATATGTACTTTAATAATAAGTCTTATGTGTATTCAAAAGCCTGACTCCCAAAGACACTATCTGAAACTAGCAATCCAGTGTGGGTTTATAAGCCCTCCCTCTCCAAGGCTACCCCTTTTGAACTTTATTTGGAGGGGATTGTGAGTATGTGTGGAAGGGGAGTGGATATAAATGTATTTTTCTAAGCAATTTCCCTTTAATTAAAAATGTGTTTTGGATTTATATTTATTTACACTTGAATTATCAAAATGTTCCTTTGGAAGAATTTTTTTCCCTTTGAGGCATCTTAACTCACCCTCCCGGAAGCCACATTTTACCATAAGTAGAAAAACTCCACACCAAGAAGTTAGAGTTTTGTTCCAGACTCTAACCCTACAATTTTGTGTGGGTTTTAAACTTGGCAAAATGTATGATCCCATCCCTAATCACAATCCATAATAGTACAGTGTGTGACAGTGGGGACAGAAGAAGGACTCTCCTGAAATAAACCAATAAACCCACCTGGGAGAGTTGTCTGCATTTTACTGTTCCCTCCCTTCACTGATCCCATGAATATCTCCCCTCAGACAAACCCTGCTTTTGTCCCCAAGATATTTGATAGACAGAGATCCTGAAGCCTGCTAACATAACAGTGTCTCTCATCCTTTGAAATTACAGGTTTAATTACAGAGGTGCTCATCTCACTCACTACCCATCATTTGTTTTAAATGTGCAACTCGCATGTTCTTCTTTGATTCTGGGGACCTGTACCATTTTCCATCCAGGAGATTCCAACACGGCTGTTGGTATGACCTGTTGGGTTCCTTACCCAAGAGAGAGTTTTACTAGTAAACTTTATTTTCTCAAAGGTGGGGTATAAAGCAGACAAAATAGAATTTACATAAACCCACAAAAGTTGAAGTTTTTATCTATTATCTCTTTATTGGGGAAAAAAAGAAAGATTTTCTCTGAGTTATCCCAGTGAAGCCAGAATATTACCTCCTCTTCTGAGGGTCTTAGATGAAGGCCTGGTTAATCCTGACAAAGAGTCTCTTAACTCCACTGGCTTTGTTTCCTGTAAATGTGACCTGGCCTGGCCCTCTAGATAACGATGTACTCTACCCTTGAGGATGGGCTTATGGGCTGATGGGCTGGAGACCTCTACTTGATTGTTAACCACCATCTCCAAACCCCATGGGCCAAAGCAGAGGTCTTTTACTGCTTCTAATAGCATACGTGGAAAGTGCACAAGCATCAAAACAATGGAAGTAATAAGAGCATCTTTAAAAGGTATTTGTTAGCACTCACCCCATGGACTTAACTCTTATTTAAGGGAAACATTATAATTGTGGTAAAATTATAGATTACCATTTTTCTCAGACTTCCTACAGGTAACCTCTACCCATTATGCTCCTATATTTGGAATAGTTCACTGAGCTACTTGGAGCAAGGCCATTAGCTCAGTGCTTGCAACTGGAGTTATAGGAGAAAAAAAAGAGGGAAACTTTTATAATAATTCTTATTTCATAAAGTGTCATGTTATTTATAGGAAAATGAGACAGTAAAGTGTGCTTTCTTTTAAATCTGGCCTTTACTGCACCCTATAATTTATGGTAATATAATAAGTAATTTGAAAATAAAGATTTGAGACAACATTTCAGCATTAGTGTTTTTAAGACAAAACAAACATTCAAAATAAAACCTAAACCACCAAAGTGAACTCTATCATTAAATGCCTACTTTTTTGCTAAATTTGTAGTTATGGCAGCTCAAAATCTCAAACTCTTCATTTGTGACCTCTTGCAAAGTAAAAATAATTATATTATTTTCTGTGGCACAAGGGCATTATGGCCCATTATTTTTTTCCTCCCCAAAGTCCAAGTGGATTTGCATCAGCTGCTATTAAATGGGATTAATGAACTTAGAGGAGTTTAAATAACAGTATGAGATTTCAGAGATGAACAAACTGCCTATAATATTCAGGCTCCTGATTCTGAATAATTTCAGCTTTGTCTCATCAAGGCTCATTGAATCTTATTCCACTGTACACTTATAAATCAGTGTGAACTTTTTAGCTTTCATGAAATAAATTATATTCAAAAACCTTTTCTGCCCATGGTATGCAATCTACTAACATACTAATGTGCCAAAAATTAATGTGAGAAATACTGTAAATAATAAATGCCAGACAGTTCAACTGAGATCTCTAATGCTGTGAAATAACTCTCTCACCTTCATTCATTATTATTTATGTCATTTAAGAGAATACTGCTTGTCTCAAAGTCCATTGTATGGGGTATAATGATGATGAGGAGAACTCCTTAAGGACAGAAAGGCAGACTTCCTTCTGTGCCTACATTCCCACTCTTCATCCCCTTGTCTGGGTGGGTTACTCTAATTTTGTTTTTTTGTTTGTTTGTTTGTTTTTAATAATATCTTATGCCAGTTTTACCTTGGCACTTGCAGACTGTTCACTTTTCTTACCAGCTTTCTAGATAATTGATTTTATCCCAGAACCCTCCCCTAGGGTCAAAGAAGCCTCATTATGAAGGCAAAAGGGACTCTGCTGCTTATCCCATTTTAGGGCTAAAGTTATTTCCTCTTATTCATATTTAGTGGAAAAGTTAAAACACACACACACACACACAAACCCTGCTTATAAATCTACCTGAAGTTTTTGTGTGGAGTCTAAATGAATTCTAATGTTATCTTGAATTTCCATATCCATGATCAAATTTCTCCAATAAAATCTCTTCTGGGCTAGAGTTTATGCTTTGTCCCTTAAGGTGTACAAGGAATATCTGTTGAATTTATTAAATGGAAAGGACCAATGTGGATTAGTGGCTCTGAAATTTGACCCAATGCCAGAATCATTGGAAGGCTTTTTAAAACACAGATTTCTTGCCTGACCCCTTTTGGTCAGGGTTGTAGCCAGAAATTTTGCATTTCTAACAAAATCTCAAATTGTGCTGATACTACTGACCTGGGGGCCACACACTGATAACCCTGGCATGAATGAGCTGGAAGGGCTCTAAATTTCTTATTTCTAGACATCGAAATACATGAAATATCTGTGATATAAATTAAAGAGAATCTTGTCTTTTGTCATTAAATTTGAAAGATATTTCAAAAATTTTGAGGTAGTATTCTTCAGAATCAAGTACGTTCTATTGGTTCACCATTGTATCATTTCAATAAACTAATACTATCACTGGTAGAGAGGTCGATCTGACTGCTTTATGTATAATTATAGTATAAGATTGTTTTCCACCAGCTTAAAGAATTTGCTTGATTGTAGCATTCTTTTCCGAGGAAGGCGATGGCACCCCACTCCAGTACCCTTGCCTGGAAAATCCCATGGACTGAGGAGCCTGGTAGGCTGCAGTCCATGAGGTCGCTAAGAATCAGACACGACTGAGCGACTTTACTTTCACTTTTCACTTTCATGCATTGGAGAAGGAAATGGCAACCCACTCCAGTGTTCTTGCCTGGAGAAACCCAGGGATGGGAGAGCCTTGTGGGCTGCCATCTATGGGGTCGCACAGAGTCTGACATGACTGAGGTGGCTTAGCAGCAGCAGCAGCAGCAGCATTCTTTTCATGCAATTCCCTTGCCCTTGAGTTTTATTGTTTTATGTTTAATGAATCTTTTGTGTGTGTTCCAGTATTTAAAAGCAGGCAGATGTGAGGAGATATTAAAATTGCAACACCATGTAAGATATTATACAATTTTTAATAGATGTCTCAACTTATAAACCTAGTATAGCAAATTTTTCTTTAAAGAAGCTAGTTCAGTGTTAAGGATCTTGCCTCTGTATGTGGAATGCAGACTGTCCCCAGGTGCTTCAGGCCTCAGTAAGGCAGCATCTCTGGGCCCTGCAGAAAGTCAAGCTCTTCTTCATTATCCATCCCTAAATTAATTTAATTCACCTTTATGGGCTACTCTGTGGACACCACCTGTCACTAATTGGATCACAAACACTAGAAAAACTGGCCCTGTAAATAGGCACAGTCTAACTCCTCTTAGGGAGAAGACAATGGCACCCCACTCCAGTACTCTTGCTTGGAAAATCCCATGGGCAGAGGAGCCTGGCAGGCTGAAGCCCATGGGGTCACTAAGAGTTGAACACAACTGAGTGACTTCACTTTCACTTTTCACTTTCATGCAGTGGAGAAGGAAATGGCAACCCACTCCAGTCTTCTTGCCTGGAGAATCCCAGGGACTGGGGAGCTTGGTGGGCTGCTGTCTGTGGGGTCGCACAGAGTCAGACATGACTGAAATGACTTAGCAGTAGCAGTAACTCCTCTTAGAGTTAGAATCAGAGAATTCATACCCGAGAGAAGCCGAACGAGTGCAGTGACTGCAGGAAGGCCTTCAGCCAGAGCTTGAGCCTCATTTACCAACAGAGGGTACATAAAGGGGAGAAACCCTATGAGTTCCTCAAATGTGGAAAAGCCTTCAGCATGAGCACACAGCTCACAATATATCAAAGGTACACACAGGCGAGAGGCCGTATAAGTGCAGTGAATGTGGGAAGGCTTTCAGCCAGAATTCCACCCTTGTCCAGCATCAGATTATCCATGCCGGGGTGAAGCCCTATGGATGTAGTGAGTGTGGGAAGGCCTCCAGCCAGAGCTCGTACCTCATCGAGCACCAGAGGATTCACACTCGTGCCCAGTGGTACATGAATACAGGAGGCTTCCACCCACGTGAGTCGTTGGAGAGTTAATAGTGTAAAGAAACTTCACAAATGTAAGGAATGTGAGAAAATATTTAAGTGGTGGTCACATCTCATTATCTACCAGAGAATTCACACTGGAGAGAAACCTTACAAATGAATGTGGCAAAGCTTTTAATAGGAGTCTAAGGCTTACTCAGCATCAGAAAATTCGCATGGGCTAGACCACTTACCTTTGCAAATGTGTATAAATGTGAATAAATCTACAGCCTTAACTTATTTGACATGAGATCTTTTACACTGAAGATTTAGAATACTGGAGAAGAGTCAGAATTGCTCTCTTAGGGAGTGTTGAGATTCATATGTAGTGTATGTTTTTGCTGGCACATTTGACCTTGTCCCCTTCAATAAAGCTTGTGTCTCTCACATCAGGCTGACATGTGTAGCTTTTGAGTTCTCAGAGGGATGACCCTGGGCCTTGTGGAAGAGGCATGAGAAGAGCCCTGGAAGCCCCACCAGATCAGTGAAATGAAAGAAGCTACCCAAGATGTCCTCCTTAGGCCCCAGCTACTCAGACTGGCTTCTGCAGCAGAAAACAAAACAAAACTCCTCTTAGACTGTGCCTATTGTTAATTGTTTGATTAACAATTATTAATTGTTGATTAAAAGTATCTGAATTAGTCCTCTGTACATTCCCATTAATAAGATGAATAACCTTTCACAATGTTCACTGAGTGGGCTCATAAGATGGAAACTCCATTCCCCCAGTAAAGTATCCTTTCTTTTCCAAATGTCTGATATATCTCATCTATTCAGGTTATTGGATAATACACAGACATTTCTTGGAAACATTGACAAAAAGTATCAGTCCAGTTGTTACTGACAGCAAGGACAGAAGAAGGACCAAATTTGAGAAAAAATTCAAGAAAGGGGCCATTAGCAAATCTGAAGTCACACAAAGGCTCTGAAGTTATTTATATGAAGTTTGTGGAGCAAAGGAGTGAGAATGTTGTCCACAGACAGAACACCCGAAATCACCTTCTCATTTTTTGCTTCTCAATCAAATAACTTGTATTCAAAATGACTGTTGAAGAGCCTGAGATGCTCCCTTCTATTTCACTATTCAGAGTGTAGTCAGCAGGTCTGTAGCTCTAACATCACTTGGAAGCCCATCAGATATATAGCCTCTAAATAACTCAGAATCTTGGTTTTTGACAAGTTCTCCAGTCAGCTTTATGCATAGTACAGTTTAAGAAGCATAAAGCATTTGTTCTTAAAATATGACCTACAGACTAGCACCACCTATGTTGCTTCTTAAAAATTCTGTTTTGCTCTCCATCTGGGTCCCCTTTAGATCACCTTAATCAGAATTCCTGAAGGTTATGCCCAATAATTTGCATTTTAAGCAAATACTGTAGGTCCTCAATTCTCCAAATGTGGTCCAAAGACCAAGGATTAGCATCACCTGGGAGCTTGTTAGAAATTCAGACTCTCAGGCCCCACCTGCAACCTGCTGACTCATACCTGCAATTTAACAAGCTGGTGATTCCTATTCACATTAAACTTGGATAGTCATTGCTCCAAGTGATTCTTGTACATACTAAAATCTACAAAATACTGTTCTAAGATGCATAATATTGTGATAGACATGAAAAAAAAATAGCAATGTTTGCGGCCTTCAGTCTCTTGTAGTTTTAAAAGGCAAAAAAGGAAAAAAAAAAGGAACTCTAAATCCAGGCCCACTCCTAACAACTGCAGGACCTGGGACAAACAGAGAGTTGGGGCCCATATACCATATGTCTAAATATTTAAGGGTTTTCAGTCAAGCTTAAGCAAATGTAAACTAAAATGTTCTCTGCCCTACTTAGAAAAATTTTCCATTCTGTTTGTTACCTGGAGGCCAGATTTTAGACTCTTTAGATTCCTTGGATTTCTGTGCTAGAATGTGGTAGGGCGGAGACATCCCTTTGTCGACATCCCTTGGCAGCACCCAGGCATAGCTAGAAGTATGGATTCTGACACTATGGTCTTGCTTGAGAGAACAGATCTGGAAAAGACGCCTGTGTATGGCTTAGAAGTGGCACAAAGGCTATTGGGAAGGCAATTCAAGATTCAGGTATGCCAGTTATCCTTAGAAGAGAGGACCTGTCCTTTGGGTGATATGCCCCATTTGCAAAGCAGATACTATACACTGTGGGGAAGATTACAATAGAGCTGGGTGTGGAATCCAGATGAAGGCTCTTCTTTCTTTGATTTAAGGGTAATACTGCTGGAAATACTAGATACAAGTGATGTTCTGAACTTACCATACCACAGAGTCATTCAGAAGGTAGGATCTGGGTAAGAACTTGGACTCTAAAATTATGTCTGTTGACATTCACATCTGAAATCTACCCTTTACTTGTTGTGTGACTTTGAGCAGGTTATCTCCCTCCATTTCTGTGTCAAGAAATAAAGGTAATGATGAGAACACCTCATAGGATTATTGTGTGAATTAAGTAAAAACACTTAAAGCAGTTAACACAATATTTAAAAGATGCTGCTGCTGCTGCTGCTGCTGCTGCTAAGTCGCTTCAGTCTTGTCTGACTCTGGGTGACCCCATAGACGCAACCTATCAGGTTCCCCCATCTCTGGGATTCTCCAGGCAAGAACACTGGAGTGGGTTGCCATTTCCTTCTCCAATGCATGAAAGTGAAAAGTGAAAGTGAAGTCGCTCAGTCGTGTCCGGCTCTTAGCGACCCCATGGGCTTCAGCCTACCAGGCTTCTCTGCCTGTGGGATTTTCCAAGCAAGAGTACTGGAGTGGGTTGCCATTACCTTCTCCGACTTAAAAGATAGCAACTCTCAATAAATGCCAGATTATCATTATAGATTACTTTTCCACATTACTACTTAGGCATGCCTTGTTCTGAAGAAAGCAATTTAATATATATAAATCACCAGTTTTTATGAGAATTCATGTTTTAAAGGAGTTGAAGTGTGTTCATTTCTCTTTCAAGAAGTCTATTTCTAAAAGAAGTGGGAAAAACAAATGACATCTTCAAGGGATCACAGTATCAAAAGAAGATACTTGAATGTGTTATATTTGTTTTAAAATGCTTGAGAATAAAGCCTTCATGTTATACTTTTATTAAAAGCCCACTATTTCATATCAAATTTCATGCTGTTACATACTGTTGCTGTTGTTGTTCAGTTGCTAAATTGTGTTCGACTATTTGTGACCCCATGAACTGCAACACACCAGGCTTCCTTGTCCTTCACTATCTCCCTGAGTTTGCTCAAACTAATGTCCATTGAGTCAGTGATGCCATCCAACATCTCATCCTGTCACCCCTTCTCTTCTTGCCCTCAGTCTTGAATATTGGGACAAATTTACAAGCTGAGAGAAAAGATTCAAAGGCAGTATGACTGGAAGACACACAAGTTGGAATCAAGATTGCCAAGAGAAATATCAATAACCTCAGATATGTAGATGACACCACCATTATGGCAGAAAGTGAAGAGAAACTAAAAAGCCTCTTGATGAAAGTGAAAGTGGAGAGTGAAAAAGTTGGCTTAAAGCTCAACATTCAGAAAATGAAGATCGTGGCATCCGGTCCCATCATTTCATGGGAAATAGATGGGGAAACAGTGGAAACAGTGTCAGACTTTATTTTGGGGGCTCCAAAATCACTGCAGATGGTGATTGCAGCCATGAAATTTAAAAGAAAGCTTACTCCTTGGAAGAAAAGTT
Source organism: Nanger dama (assembly GCA_917880005.1). NCBI lineage: Eukaryota > Metazoa > Chordata > Mammalia > Artiodactyla > Bovidae > Nanger > Nanger dama. The sequence continues at coordinate 49,496,891 of CAKJTW010000004.1, forward strand.
ATGATCAAATAGCATATTCAAAAGCAGAGACGTTACTTTGCCGACTAAGGTCCATCTAATCAAGGCTATGGTATTTCCTGTGGTCATGTATGGATGTGAGAGTTGGACTGTGAAGAAGGCTGAACGCCGAATAATTGATGCTTTTGAAGTGTGGTGTTGGAGAAGACTCTTGAGAGTCCCTTGGACTGCAAGGAGATCCAAACAGTCCATTCTGAAGGAGATCAACCCTGGGATTTCTTTGGAAGGAATGATGCTAAAGCTGAAATTCCAGTACTTTGGCCACCTCATGCGAAGAGTTGACTGATTGGAAAAGAGTCTGATGCTGGGAGGGAATGGGAGCAGGAGGAGAAGGGGATGACCGAGGATGAGATTGCTGGATGACATCACTGACTTGATGGACGCGAGTCTGAGTGAATTCCAGGAGATGGCGATGGACAGGGAGGCCTGGCGTGCTGAAATTCACGGGGGTCGCAAAGAGGCGGACACGACTGAGTGACTGAACTGAACTGATAGTATCCAGAGAAACAGAGATTCTGACCACGGTGTTGGTAAAACTATGGGACTTTTCAGAAGATTTTTCTAGTTAATTGTGTTTTCTTTGTAAATAATAGAGAAGGTCATCCGTTGATGTGAGCGGGTAAAAATGGAGGAAGGAACAAGGGATTGTCTACTGAATATTAGGCATTAAAAAAAAAGGAAATAAACTTTAACAGGTAAATACATTTTGGACTTCAGTCAGATCAGTTGCTCAGTCGTGTCTGACTCTTTGCGACCCCATGAATCGCAGCACGCCAGGCCTCCCTGCCCATCACCATCTCTTGGAGTTCACACAGACTCACGTCCGTCAAGCCCATGATGCCATCAGCCATCTCATCCTCAGTCATCCCCTTCTCCTTCCGCCCCCAATTCCTCCAAGCATCAGAGTCTTTTCCAATGTGTCAACTCTTCGCATGAGGTGGCCAAAGTACTGGAGTTTCAGCTTTAGCATCATTCCTTCCAAAGAAATCCCAGGGCTGATCTCCTTCAGAATGGACTGGTTGGTTCTCCTTGCAGCCCAAGGGACACTCAAGAGTCTTCTCCAACACCACACTTCAAAAGCATCAATTCTTCGGCACTCAGGCTTCTTCACAGTCCAACTCTCACATCTATACATGACCACAGGAAAAACCATAGCCTTGACTAGACGGACCTTAGTCGGCAAAGTAATGTCTCTGCTTTTGAATATACTATCTAGGTTAGTCATGACTTTTCTTCCAAGGAGTAAGTGTCTTCTAATTTCATGGATGCAATCACCATCTGCAGTGATTTTGGAGCCCCCCAAAATAAAGTCTGACACTGTTTCCACTGTTTCCCCATCTATTTCCCATGAAGTGATGGGACCAGATGCCACAATCTTCGTTTTTTGAATGCTGAGTTTTAAGCCAACTTTTTCACTGTCCTCTTTCACTTTCATCAAGAGGCTTTTTAGTTTCTCTTCACTTTCTGCCATAATGGTGGTGTCATCTGCATATCTGAGGTTATTGATATTTCTCCTGGCAATCTTGATTCCAGCTTGTGTTTCTTCCAGTCCAGTGTTTCTCGTGATGTACTCTGCATAGAAGTTAAATAAGCAGGGTAACAATATACAGCCTTGATGTACTCCTTTTCCTATTTGGAACCAGTCTGTTGTTCCATGTCCAGTTCTAACTGTTGCTTCTTGACCTGCATACAGATTTCTCAAGAGGCAGGTCAGGTGGTCTGGTATTCCCATTTCTTTCAGAATTTTCCACAGTTGAATGTGATCCACAGAGTCAAAGGCTTTGGCATAGTCAATAAAGCAGAAATAGATGTTTTTCTGGAAGTCTCTTGCATTTTCAATGGTCCAGCAAATGTTGGCAATTTGATCTCTGGTTCCCTCTGCCTTTTCTGAAACCAGCTTGAACATCAGGGAGTTCACGGTTCACGTATTGCTGAAGCCTGGCTTGGAGAATTTTGAGCATTAGTTTACTAGCATGTGAGATGAGTGAAATTTTGTGGTAGTATGAACATTCTTTGGCATTGCCTTTCTTTGGAACTGGAACAAAAACAGACCTTTTCCAGTCCTGTGGCCACTGCTGAGTTTTCCAAATTTGCTGGCATATTGAGTGCAGCACTTTCACAACATCCTCTTTCAGGATTTGAAATAGCTCAACTGGAATTCCATCACCTCCACTAGCTTTGTTTGTAGTGATGCTTTCTAAGGCCCACTTGACTTCACATTCCCAGATGTCTGGCTCTAGATGAGTGATCACATCATCATGATTATCTGCATTGTGAAGATCTTTTTGTATAGTTCTTCCATGTATTCTTGCCAACTCTTCTTAATATCTTCTGCTTCTGTTAGGTCCATACCATTTCTGTCCTTGATCGAGCCCGTCTTTGCATGAAATGTTCCCTTGATATCTCTAATTTTCTTGAAGAGATCTCTAGTCTTTCCCATTCTGCTGTTTTCCTCTATTTCTTTGTATTGATCACTGAAGAAGGCTTTCTTATCTCTTCTTGCTATTCTTTGGAACTCTACATTCAGATACTTATATCTTTCCTTTGCTCCTTTGTTTTTGCCTCTCTTGTTTTCACAGCTATTTGTAAGGCCTCCTCAGACAGCCATTTTGCTTTTTTGCATTTATTTTCCAGGGGGATGGTCTTGATGCCTGTCTGCTGTACAATGTCATGAACCTCATTCCATAGTTCATCAGGCACTCTATCTATCAGATCTAGGCCCTTAAATCTATTTCTCATTTCCACTGTATAATCATAAGGGATTTGATTTAGGTCATACCTGAATGGTCTAGTGGTTTTCCCTACTTTCTTCAGTTTGAGTCTGAATTTGGCAATAAGGAGTTCATGATCTGAGCCACAGTCAGCTCCTGGTCTTGTTTTTGTTCACTGTATAGAGCTTCTCCATCTTTGGCTGCAAAGAATATAATCAATCTGATTTCGGTGTTGACCATCTGGTGATGTCCATGTGTAGAGTCTTCTCTTGTGTTGTTGGAAGAGGGTGTTTGCTATGACCAGTGCATTTTCTTGACAAAACTCTATTAGTCTTTGCCCTGCTTCATTTTGTATTCCAAGGCCAAAATTGCCTGTTACTCCAGGTGTTTCTTGACTTCCTACTTTAGCATTCCAGTCACTTATAATGAAAAGGACATCTTTTGGGGGTGTTAGTTCTAAAAGGTCTTGTAGGTCTTCATAGAACCATTCAACTTCCTCTTCTTCAGCATTACTGGTTGGAGCATAGACTTGGATAACTGTGATATTGAATGGTTTGCGTTGAAGATGAACAGAGATCATTCTGTCGTGTTTGAGATTGCATCCAAGTACTGCATTTCAGACTCTTTTGTTGACCATGATGGCTACTCCACTTCTTCTGAGGGATTCCTGCCCACAGTAGTAGAGATAATGGTCATCTGAGTTAAATTCACCCATTCCAGTCCATTTTAGTTCGCTGATTCCTAGAATGTCAACATTCACCCTTGCCATCTCTTGTTTGACCACTTCCAATTTGCCTTGATTCATGGACCTGACATTCCAGGTTCCTATGCAATATTGCTCTTACTGCATCGGATCTTGCTTCTATCACCAGTCACATGCACAACTGGGTATTTGGACTTAGTTTTCTGGATATAGCCAGGTGGGAAAGCTTTTTTATGACATTGATTGTGTAGATAATTGCCTCATATTTCCACTGTCTGGGTAGATATTACTTAAGGATTTTAGATGTCTCCCTAGAGCTATGAACTGTCACCATAGTTCATGCCTTACAATAGAAACCAAACAAGGCTTTTTGGAAAGAAAGAAGAAATGTTTTGCATCAAACTTCATGACGTGCCATGCTGCTAATGCGTTTTGAATTCCACACTCCAAAACATCTGGCAAGGCTCTTAGGATTCATACATCCATTGAAAGCTTGTGGCTCCAAATTTAGTTAAATAAATTGTTAAGAATGTGTTTTTATTATATAAACTTGAGCTCCAAATAAGTCCAAATACTCTTGAAAATTTCAAACATGAATTCCATAAATATTTCTAAATTTTCACTATAATGGTCTTAAAGGCTGAACAATTACTTAACAATCATTTTAATAAAAGGACACACCATTGAAGAATTGCTTTCCCTTAAACACTGTGAACAATTTTAATAATTGATATTTCAATATTTGATATTTAGCATGGCTATTTCTACCCTACAAGGAAATATGTATACACTCAAAATATTTTGCTGTGTTTTGAGTAAATTTTAAACCTTGAAACTGTTGGCATTGTGCCTAGAGTAATTGTTTCCTAGTGAAACATTTTCCATAACAATAATTACAATTAATTTATGAAAGTGTTAAGGATATTTTACATTAAAATGATAACTACAAGGAAGCTATTTTTAAATTTCCTCTCAATCCTCTGATTTATACATTATTTTGAATTCATTTATTCCCAGTACCTAAAGCAGCACTTCTTGAACTTCAATATGTACAAAAATTCTCTTGAATATCTTGATTTAAATACAGTTTCAGATTCAGTGGGTCAGGTTTGGGAGCTGAGATTCTGCATTTCTAACATACTCTTCAATATGCCACTGGTCTGCAGAACTCACTTTGAATAACAAGGATCCAACATCTTTCAGAATGTTCAACGTACAGGTTGTTCAGGGAATGTATTTTGGGTCTGTCCTTTAGTCAAATAAAACAATAAGGGAAAGGCAATTCTGCACTTTAGAATTGTTCTGATCACCGTCTTTTGTTGATGTGCATGCTTTTTTAATGAAAATGGCAACTTCAGGTAAACATGATTGAGCCTCAGACTCTCATCTGTTACTATTATTTCTTACTCTGTTCATAATATTCAGAAAACTCTCCAAGCATTCTGTTTACTGGTTAGCAAGCTGCTCCTTCATTAGAGAGGATACTCAGAGAGAAATGAAGTCAATACAGCGTCCAAGATAGTGTCCATTATTTCTTCCTGTCACAGAAGTGGAAAGTGTTCCATGAATTCCTAGGAATTTTTAGAAGTATTTCTCAGTCACTAATCACAATGGTATTTGTATTCTAGCCTGCAAATCCTTGCATAATGTGGCCTCTGCCTAACTCTCTTCTACTACTACTCCCTCGAGGAGTGATAGTAACCTTCTTTTAGCTTCTTTAGTATGTCTGGAGCTTTTGCACTTACTGTTTCCTTTTTCTTACACACTTTGGCACTCTCTCCACCCTGAATCTTAGCACCCAATTATCTCTTTCTTATACTGTACATATATACACATATTATACCTATGCAAATATCCTGCATATTTTATACTATACATCTTAGGTCAAAGGACTCCTACAACTCAATAGCAACAAACCAAATAATCCAATTAAAAAATAGGCAGAGTGGCTTATTCATGTTGATGTATGGGAGAAACCATCACAATACTGCAAAGTAATTATACTCCAATTAAAAATAAAAGACTAAAATTTTTAAAAATAGAGAATCTAGATAAACATTTTTCCAAAGAAGAAATAAATACACACTGCCAACAGATATAGGAAAAGATGCTCAACATCACTAATCATCTGGGAAATGCAAATCAAAACCACAGTGAGATATCATCCACACCTGTCAGACTGGACATGTTTGCTCTGTTGTGTCTGACTCTTTGTGATCCAGTGGGCTATAGGCCTGCCAGCCTCTGCCATCCTTGGGGTTTTCCAGGAAAGAATACTGGAGTGGGTTGCCATTTCCTTCTCCAGGGGATCTTTCCAACCCAGGGATCAAACCTGGGTCTCCCACACTGCAAGCAGACTCTTTAGCATCTGAGCCACCAGGGAAGCCACTACCTGTCAGAATGGCTATTATCAAAAATACAAATAACAGTACTGGCAAGGATATAGAGAAAAGGGAACCCTTATGTACCGTTGGTGGGAATGTAAATTGGTACAACCACTATAGAAAATGGGGCTTTCCAGGTGGCTCAGAGGGTAAAGAATCCACCTGCAATGAGGGAGACCTGGGCTCGATTCCTGGGTCAGGAAGCGCCCCTGAAGAAGGTCATGTCAACCCACTTCATTATTCTTGTCCAGAGAATCCCATGAACAGAGGAGCCTGGTGGGCTGCTGTCCATGGGGTAGTAAAGAGCTGGACACTACTGAGCGACTAACACACTATGGAAAACAGTATGGTGTTTCCCCCAAAAATAAAAATAGAATTGCCATATGATCTGGTAGTGATCATTTCTCAATATATATATACACGAAAAATGAGTCATTATGTTATATACTTGACACGAATATAATGTTATATGTCAATTATACTGCAAAAATAACCCCACATGGATTCTCCCCCAGTAAATTCCAGCTAGAATTTAACCAGCTTGAGGTAAATTTCTCCTTGAACCTTATGCATGCGTGCTAAGTCACTTCATTCATGTCTGACTTTTTGTGAGCCTATGGACCATCGACCTCCAGTCTCCTCTGTCCATGAGATTCTCCAGGCAAGAACACTGGAGTGGTTTGCCATGCCCTTCTCCAGGGGACCATCCCAGCCCAGGGAATGAACCCATGTCTCTCGCATCTCCTGTATTGGTAGGCAGATTCTTTACCACTAGCACCACTTAGGAAGCCCCCTAGAAACATATACTTTTTTCTGAATCAGTTAACATAACTAGCAGTTATGGACTTGTTTCTTCCCTCAAGTATTTAATGTCTCCCACTGAACTAGAAGCTCCATAAATACAGGAACTGGGTCTCTCTGTGTCACCATGCCAAGCACAGTTCCTGGTATATGGGATCTCTCAGAGTAATCAGCTGGGGAAGGGAAACCTGATGATTTCCTTTTTATTAGTATATGTGCTTTGTACTTGTATGGAGCCCTCTAACAGGCATTTATAAAGCTCTTAGAATGGTCAGGGAAGGGTTTTAATGTACACATTATCCCACAACTGTAACATCATTATTAACACAGTAGAATTCTGGAATGTAAGGGCTAAAAGGGATCTAAATTTATGGTAAGAAAATCTGAGGAAGAAGGAGACTGACTTGCTTACTATCACTCAACTAGTTAGTGTCCGAGGGGGACAAGCACTTAGAGCCCTTGACCCACAAACATATGGTCATCCTATAGCACATATTTATTTATATCACAGAGGAAATGATAGCAGATGTAGGCTAGAAAAGATAACAGATATTTTCAGGTCTCACTGAATGTTGAACTATACAAACATGAACTTTATAATCTATGACTAATATCTATAGTAGAAGGTGAATTTAGACTATCAAAATAGTCAGTATTCCCCCAGTTTATGTCTTTTTAAAAATCTTTCCAGACTAATGCCACTTAAACCTTTTTACTCCCATCAGTTCAAGACTCCCATAGATCTTATGGAACATCCTGTAGATGTATATACATTGTGAGCAACCAGAATTTGTTTTGAATTCCTTTATATATTTTTTATGCTTGGATTATACATCTTTCTTATGGGTTAAGAGTTCCCTTTAAATTGTTAATTCCTAAGGGCCAGAGGCATTTTATCTACAATTTATCCTGTAACTTCACATGTTATATCACAATATATATGGTTCACTGACTTTACCACCAGAAAAATGAAGATCAAATAGTATAACTTTTTACCCCAAAGTAAAATTCATTTATCTGCCCCATTTTTCCTTTTCAAAGACATTTCCTAAATATGAAATGTATATTCTATACCAGTTATTTAATTGATGACTCATTTAGTTATCCTCAGAAACTCTATTTCCCCAACATAAAATAACATCAGAAATCACACAATAAAACCTATCAGTGTGGTGGTTAATTCTGATAATAAGTATTTAGAAGGCTTAAAAATGCTGATGAGGGAAACACACATGAGCTCCACATATGAAAAGCCTTTAAGGAATTTGCCAACCCTTCATATGTCACTCTATGACAACCTAATATTAATGAATACATGTCTTGAGGGGAATTCTGAATTAAGTGATAGTTTTTATTAATTTCTCAAACTGCTTTGGCCTAGTGAACCATGGGCTTTGACTACAGAAGGTAGGGAGCATGGGCTCTGGCCCAAACGCTGTCAAAAGATAAGAAATGGCTCTGACAGACATCAATCTGTTACTGTTCACAGGGCTGTCTCTTCCACTCCTTCTCCTTCCAGTTATTAAGCAACAGTGTCAGTCATGGGCCCGATCCTCTTTTCTCTTTTTATTAATGATTTAACATGGATATGTCATTACTGCTCTATACATCTTTATGCAGATGGCACGACTGTGCATTTTAATGGCAAATCTGTTTCTCACTTAACTACTGAACTGCAAAAAGACTTTGGCAGACTGGTTCCAGGAAAACAAACTGGTTTTAAAAGCAGCAAAAACTAAAACAATGGTTTTTGGCTCTACTGCTCTTCGGAGCTTGAATAGTGATTACTTTAAAAGCCAGAATGATTTGAGAAAATGGCTTATTAGAGGCAATTTTAAAATATTAGTTTGAGTTTGAGTATATTATATTGTTTTTTGAAAAGTTAGAAAACTAGACTAGAGAAAGAATTTTCTTGGCTTTAAGCTATAGAGGTTTTTTTTAAAAAACTGTATGTAACATTTCTCATTTACTAATTAATGCTAGCAGTAATTTTTCTTTCATTCAATTTTCTAAAGACCAACCATTAAAAAATGAATTGATGTTCAAAATCTTATTTTTAAAGTATGTATTAAATGAATATAAACTACACCTAACAATTTCTAAGAATGGAAAGCACATGAAGCTTACATAATTTGGGACTGACTTGGTTATATAAAATAAGTCATAACTCATGTTCTAATCTATATAAGATGATTTTTGAATGCTATGCTTTGAAAATATCAACCCATAACTGTGTGCTTTTCTGCCTGTCTGTCTCTTTCTCTACCCTATGTTTATTCAGTATATAACTTATAGATAACAGTAAAATTTCTTTAAAATCAAGTTTTTCTTGACTGTTATAGTGTATATGTTCATTGTAGCTACTTTTTAAAGAGTACTAATGTTTTAATAATTATGAATGCCCATTGTTGAAAATACAGAGAAAAAACAAAAAGAAATGAAAAATCTTTCATAATCTCACTACCCAGAGTGTTTATTTTTCTTACTTTATTGTGTAATGTACAGATCAGGAAGGTGCTCAAAAACAGTTAATACTAGAAAGAGCCTTGATGATCTGCTAGCCCAGAAATTTCCTAACTTGCATTACTTTTGTGATTCTTTCATTATCTAAACAGTCATTATGCAAAACAATCAAATAGGATCTGTCCTAGTGAGAACAAGAAACCAGATATCTGCTTATATTATTTCCTCTTCTCTTCTTCCATTTCCTAGAACAACAATTGGAAGTTAGTTTTCTAGCTCAATTCTCTAATTTTGCAGATAAGAAAAACTATTTCTAGAGTGGTTGCTGACTTGTCCAAGGTCACACCGCCAATAAAACAAAAAAGAACTCTGCCGGCTTTGTGTCAAGTGTTATTCAAAAGCATTGTATTCAGACAGGATCCTTACTCTAAAAGCATCCACAGTGGTTTGCAGGACCAATTTTATTGCCAGAGGGTGGAAGATGTAAGGACTTTAAAAAGAGCTAATGGGAGGGTAATGAGACCCAAAGCAGTTGCATATATTTAATTTGAAAATGGAAACTTCCAATCAAAAATCTAGTCTTATAGGAGGTACAGGTTGAAAACTACTGCTTTATTTGTTTGTTTTGTTTTTTTCTTTGTTGTTTTTACGATTTTCTTCCAGTCTTCATCTCAGCTCAGTTCAGTTCAGTCGCTCAATCATGTCCAACTCTTTGTGATCCCACGGATGGCAGCATGTCAGTCCTCCCCGTCCATCACCAACTTCTGGAGTCTATTCAGACGCCTGTCCATTGAGTCGGTGATGCCATCCAACCATCTCATCCTCTGTCATCCCCTTCTCTTCTCACCTGCAATCTTTCCCAGCATCAAGGTCTTTTCAAATGAGTTCTTCACATCAGGTGGCCAAAGTATTGGAGTTTTAGCTTCAGCATCAGTCCTTCCAATAAATATTCAGGCCTGATCTCCTTTAGGATAGACTGGTTGGATCTCCTTGCAGTCCAAGGGACTCTCAAGAATCTTCTCCCACACCACAGTTCAAAAGCATCAATTCTTTGGAACTCAGCTTTCTTTATAGTGTAATTCTTACATCCATACATGACTATTGGAAAAACCATAGCCTTCACTAGACAGACCTTTGTTGACAAGGCAACGTCTCTGCTTTTTAATATGCTGTCTAGGTTGGTCATGACTTTTCTTCCAAGGAGCAAGCGTCTTTTAATTTCATGGCTGCAGTCACCATCTGCAGTGATTTTGGAGCCCCTCAAAATAGTCTGTCACTACTCGCACTGTTTTCCCATCTATTTCCCATGAAGTGATGGACTAGATGCCATGATCTTAGGTTTCTGAATGTTGAGCTTTAAGCCAGCTTTTTCGCTTTCCTCTCACTTTCATCAAGAGGCTCTTTAGTTCTTCTTTGCTTTGCCATAAGGATGGTATTGTATGCATATCTGAGGTTATTGATATTCTCCCGGCAATCTTGATTCCAGCTGTGCTTCATTGAGCCCAGCGTTTCTCATGATGTACTCTACACATAAGTTAAACAAACACGGTGACAATATACAGCCTTGATGTACTCCTTTCTCGATTTGGAACCAGTCTGTTGTTCCATGTCAGTTCTAACTGTTGCTTCCTTAACTACATATAGATTTCTCAGGATACTCGTCAGGTGGTTTTGGTATTCCCATCTCTTGAGGAATTTTGCACAATTTGTTGTCCACACAGTCAAAGCATTTGGCATAGTCAATAGAGTTGAAATAGATGTTTTTCTGGAACTCTCTTTCTTTTTCAATGATCCAGTGGATGTTGGCAATTTGATCTCTGATTCCTCTGCCTTTTCTAAATCCAGCTTAAACATCTGGGAGTTCATGGTTCACGTACTACTGAAGCTTGGCTTGGAGAATTTTGAGCATTAGTTTACTAGCATGTGAGATGAGTGCAATTGTGCAGTAATTTGAGCATTCTTTGACATTGCCTTTCTTTGGGATTGGAATGAAAACACCTTTTCCAGTCCTGTGGACACTGCTGAGTTTTCCAAATTTGCTGGCATATTGAGTGCAGCACTTTCATAGCATCATCTTTTAGGATTTGAAAATGTTCAACTGGAATTCCATCACCTCCACTAGCTTTGTTCATAGTGATACTTCCTAAGGCCCACTTGACTTCACATTCCAGGATGTCTGGCTCTAGGTGAGTGATCACACCATTGTGGTTATCTGGGTCAGGGAGATCTTTTTTTGTGAAGTTTTTCTGTATGTTCTTGCCACCTCTTCTTAATATCTTCTACTTCTGTTGAGTCCATACCATTTCTGTCCTTTATTGAGCCCATCTTTGCATGAAATGTTCCCTTGGTATCTCTAATTTTCTTGAAGAGTCTTTCCCATTCTATTGTTTTCCTCTATTTCTTTGTATTGATTACTGAGGAAAGCTTTTTTATCTCTCCTTGCTATTCTTTGGAACTCTGCATTCAGATGGGTATATCTTTTCTTTTTCCTTTGCTTTTCACTTCTCTTCTTCTCACAGCTATTTGTAAAGCCTCCTCAGACAACCATTTTGCCTTTTTTCATTTATTTTTCTTGCATAAGGTCTTGATCCCTGCCTTCTGTAGTGTCATGAACCTCTGTCCATAGTTCTTCAGGCACTAACCCTTGAATTCAGATCTAATTCTTGAATCTGTTTGTAAGTTCCACTGTATAATCATAAGGGATTTGATTTAGGTCATACCTGAATGGTCATTTTGGAAACATTTATACTTGTTTTAGCCTAACTTAGTAGAATTCCAAAAGCATCATGAAGTGGTCTAAAAGGTCCACTTCCTCTTTTTCTCTCTTTTGATCTTGAGCGTATTACAAGCAATACTTACCTAGGTCAAAAATAAAAGATTAATAATGGTCCCCAGTGGAATCTCTATCAAAAGAATAAATGTACATGAGTGCACACATATGAGAAAGACAGGGAGACAGAAAGAGCACATACACATAGAGTATACTCTAAAGGAAATTGATTCATTAGTGAATGAACCGTGCAATGCACACATAGTCTATAAAGTCAAAGTACTGTCAGCCTCAAAGCATGTAACTTTAAATGCTAAAAAATAATGCCAGATCAAAAGCAAAATTCCTTAAGGGATCCCACAAAAGACTAGTCTCCAAGTATAGCACGTAAAATTAAAGTATGTTAAGATCACAGATCTTAATGCATGTGAATTTTATTCTGTTGGCAGGTGAGTATCTCCAAAGATAAAAACCCAATTTGTGCTTGCTTAGGAAAAAATTGGGAGTGGATAAGGCATTAAGATTTCTAGTCTAATGGAACATGCATCAATCCTCTCTCACATGGTAGCTGAGCACACTCCTTTTTATATCAACTACCACAGCTTTTGAATAGTGGCATCTATAATCATAAATCAGGAAGAAGTTGCTTCAAGTACAGTGTATATGTATATTAAAAGCATCACTTAAAGTATTCTTTCATGACAAAGTATAATGTCATTTTTGTTTTATCATAAATAAAGAGAATGCAAGATAAATTCTTGGCACAAAGTTACCTGCCAAAAAGTAAATGTTATTTAAATTTATCGTAAGTGATGGATTACTATTGTTAGGATTCTCTGATACACTGAGTTGGTTGATCATATCTTTTTATAAGCTATGTTGACTTCTTTTCCTTTATTCCCCTTCATTTGTGACACAAAAACTCTCTACAAGAGTGGGTAGATCTCAAGGGACTGATACTGTAATGAATTAATTTCACAAAAAATCCTTTTTTTTTTAAATTTCCACATGTATATCATCTTTGTGTGGAAGAAAATGACTGGCAGGATTGTGTTCTAATATGATAGTAAATTCTTTTTTTAATGTTCAGTAATTCATCAATGTATTCAAAGTCTATTTAGCACCTATTTTGTGCCAGGCACTGTGGGCACAAACAAACCAGATGAAGTTCTTGTCCCCACCAAGTTCACCTAGTGGAGCGAGTGACAAGCCAGCAAGCAAATACTACAAATATATCTATAAGATGCCAGATGGTAAGTGTTATAAAAACAATCAGGCCTATAAGAGCAAAGAGAGTGAGTCACTGTGGGTCAAATATTATTTTATATTGGTCAGATGTGTAGGATTTCTGAAATAGATGGTACTAGTGGTAAAGAACCCACCTGCCAATGCAGGGGACAAAAGAGACAGGGGTTCAATCTCTGGGTCTGGAAGATCCCCTGGAGGAGGGCATTGCAACCCACTCTAGTATTCTTGCCTGGAGAATCTCGTGGACAGAGGAGCCTGGTAGTCTATGGTCCATAGGATCTCAGAGAGTTAGACACAACTGAAGTAACTTAGCATGCATGTGCACACATGTACACACACACACACACACACAGAGGCTAGATTAGGGAAAACAAACCACTGATGAAAGAAAGGACACACAATCTCATTAATCTTGAGAAATTGAAATTACAAACAACAATAAGGAAACAATGTGATCAGAATGGTTTCTGAAGAAGTATACTTTTTCAGCAATAGAAATTAAAAAAAAAAAAATTTAATGGTCTGTGCTGGGTCTTCACTGAGGCATGCAGGATCTTTAGTTGAGGCATGCAGGATCTGAGATCTAGCTCTCCAGCCAGGGGTGAAACCCAAGTCCCCCCGCACAGGGAGTGTGAAGTCTTAGCTACTGGCCAACTGAGGAATTCCTGGCAATGGAAATTTTAATTTCAGTTCTAAATTTTACAAGTTTGTTCAAAAATCAGATTCCAAGCTTTTTGAAATGCTAAAGTAACTGTCATTTTGGAACAAAGAAATTATTAGACATGCAGTTCAAAGGACATTGCTCATATGCTCCATATAAATGGTTTCTTGGTTCTCAGTTTTAAAAATAATCTCAGGGGAAATGATGCCGTCAGAAACCAAAGGGCTACCAGCTTTTAAGATAAGGCAACTGCCATCCTAAAAGGCTTCTCTGAACATTCAACTACTTGGCTCTTTCCTATCCACTGAGGAAGGGTTATGCATTAATAAATCATCTTCAGTGTTAGGTTTACATGGCATTTAGCCCTCAGTTTCTTAAAATTAACATTGGTTTTAAAATGAGCTTGACAACTTACTTTGAGAATAATTTCAGAAAGGCAATCAAATATATTCTTGAATACTATTAGTTAATACTTTCTTCTAGTAGTTATTTCTAATCACAAGATATTTTATAATTATTTGATGTACATATATTTAGAAAAACATATATTTAGTTATGTGTATTATTCTCACTATATAAATTTTCTCTTTTGATTGAGAAACTACTATAGGATGTTAAATTTGTCATTTATCCTAGTAGAGAGAAGACAGAATTCATTTTAGTTTTAGCTTGTCAGTTTATTATATCTCCAGACCCATATAGACAGCAAGCCATCTGAATTACATATACATTTAGTCTTACTTTTAGTAGAATCACTGTGAACTGATACTTTGTTTTAGCTAGAGTTTGTAATCTAGATGTCATCACCATCTACTAAAATCTGCTTTAAACGATCTGGATTTATGATATATGTGGAGAAAGAGTCATATTGGCCAACATCCAACCAAGGCATTAAAATCTAGAGGTAGAGCTTCCAAAATAGAGAATAAAATCCTCTTTGTGTATAAATTGTTTTATTAGATAATGTGTTGTTGCCACAATATTTCAATTTCAGGTAGAAGGCATTTTAATTAATTTGTGGGTTAAAATACCTATAAATTTTAATGAAGATAAAATCCTCCTCGGAGCTAGATGCATCTCAGCCAGGCTACAAATGGAGAGGGTCCTTGAATCAGACCTTGTATCAGGACTCATGCTATTCTAACCTGAGACTTTCTTAGAGGTATAGGCTAATGAAACTTTCTGCATCAGGACTCCAGTAATCCCAGCTAGTAAAATGAAATTTAGTATACTTCAAGTTAAGACTTCAAGAATTCTCAGCTATTCTTGATTAACTAAGTAGTACAGGTATGATCTTACAGAACACCAGAGCAAATCTTGCTAGGAGCTAATTTACCTAAACGCTTGTGACTGGAAGGAAGAAACTTTTGCATTGCTCAAAAGTAGCCATTTTTATTGGTTTAGTCTATCATTTGCATGAACTGAGCCTCAGTTTTCTGACCAACAGTTCAGAAAATAAGGGGATTAGATTAATCACTAAGATCTTTTAAAACTCAAAATATCTAAAATTTATCTTTCTGAGTCCTGTCTTCATATCCTTTCTCCCTTAAAGAAGAATTATATTTTCAAAATTATCAACTATTACAATATAAGTGGATTACCAAGGAACCCAGAGGAAGCACAGACAATTTACCATGTTGGAGAGAGGTAAAATGAAAGACAAAGGTATGGAGAAATAATTGGCTTCAGAAATAGTGTCAACTAAAAGACAATTAATAAATTCAAAGAAATAATAGATTTTATCTCAAGATAAATTAAGTACTAATTATTTATTGTAACAAATATACCTTGTATTTTAAAGCCAGGAAATAGATAGGGAAACAGTGGCTGACCTTATTTGGGGGCTCCAAAATCACTGCAGATGGTGACTGCAGCCATGAAGTTAAAAGACACTTACTCCTTGGAAGGAAAGTTATGACCAACCTAGATAGTATATTAAAAAGCAGAGACGTTACTTTACCAACAAAGTCTTGTCAAAGCTATGGTTTTTCCAGTAGTCATGTATGGATGTGAGTTGGACTATAAAGAAAGCTGAGCACCAAAGAATTAATGCTTTTGAACTGTGATGTTGAAGATTCTTGAGGGTCCCTTGGACTGCAAGTAGATCCAACCAGTCTATCCTAAAGGAGATCAGTCCTGGGTGTTCTTTGGAAGGACGGATGCTGAAGCTGAAACTCCAATCCTTTGGCCCCCTGATGCAAAGAGCTGATTCATTTGAAAAGTCCTTGATGCTGGGAAAGATTGAAGGTGGGAAGAGAAGGGGATGACAGAGGATGAGATGGTTGCATGGCATCACCAACTCAATGGAGATGAGTTTGAGTAGACTCTGGGAGTTGGTGATGGACAGAGAGGCCTGGCATGCTGTGGTCCATTGGGTCACAAAGAGTCAGACATGACTGAGCAACTGAACTATACCGAACTGAGTGATATACCTGTGAACATATCAGTTTGGGAAAATACATGTTCTTCAAGGCCAGTTGTTTAGTCTTTCAAAGGGTCTCATGTATAGTCTTTCTTGGTGCTGCAAATCTCTAGCTGGGAGTTCCTCCTTATTTCATACCAATTTACTGCACAGCTACCCAACTATTACGTGTGAGTACAATTTCTCTCAACATATTCCTCTACCAACTGTTAGTTATAAAATACCACTTTCATCATATCATATAACTTTGTACTTACAAATTGGCACTTGCCATCTACCTTTGCAAGGATTAAATTATGAGCCACTGCAGCTGCCAACCTTCAACACCTCCTGAAAGGAGTTCAGAGTGGAGATCAGAAATGAGGCACTATGGGCTCTGGGAAAAACGGGCAGAACAGGTCTTCAGATAGTTAGATATTTTCAGAAGAAGACTTTATGAGTTCAATTCTTATATCTCCTCATATCTAGAAGAGCAGTAGTAACATCCTTCATGGTGAAGGCCGCTCATTATGACAAATATTAACCTTCATACGACCAGCAGAAACCAACCTTCTGCAAAAACATGCTTGATCGTATATGTACACCTCTTTCACCAAAATCACACATCTACTGGCATTTCCCCTACTGCTTTGGAGAAGATTTTTAGTGCTGTCTGAATTTCTGTCTTCTGGGCTATAGTCCTCATTTTGCCCCAAAGAAAATTTAACTCTCACATTGTGCTTTTTTTTTTTTTTCAATCAACAACTTCCTACAATTCCTTCACAGGATTCTCATTTCTGACCGAATTAAACTAAACACAAATACCGTATTTCCTTAATGTGGAATGTTAGTCTTACTTGTCTACCCAAATCTCAATGTTTAGGCATCATCCATGCCTGAAGTCCCACTCATCCTATTTTCCCTTACTAAAGAGATTTCCCATTTACCTTCCAGTTGTCTGAAGTCCTTTTACATTCACTTTTAAATTCCCATGTTAAATCCCTTTATTCATGATGTATTCCTTAAATACATTATTCTTCAACCCTTTCTACTGCAATGTTTGAGGTGGTTTGGAATGTCTGAAACAGAGGTAAAAAAAAAAAACAAACCTTAAATTACCAACAGAAGCCTGGCAGTTTATATAAATGAGTGAAGCAGGCTAGAAGAAGGTAACATGAAGAGATTGTGGCAAATTTGAGTGTATATATTGCACCTAAATGGGACAGCTCCTACTCAGATCAAACCAACTGTTGCTGTGTGGGAATGCCCACTGTTGCCTGATTTTCCAAAATGAAATCAGAAATCCAGATTTTTTTTTCTGTGAAACATTTCCACAGAAATGTTTAAAACACTATGGGCCAAACAAAGTATGTCTTCATGTCTGCAGGATGAATTTGCATGCAAGACCACCAGCTTGTGGTCCCTGAATCTAGAGCATTTATACTCTGCATTGCACAATAAAATATGGACACACACATTCATGCATCTACCTACCCACATACCCACATATTTGTAGGTTCAATATTGTTTCAGAAAATTAAAGAGGCCCTCTCATTTTCTCTATGAACTCTGTGAATATTTTCTATATTCTTAAAATGAATAGTCTGATGCTAAGTGTATGTACCAACCACTTAACTACATAAATGAGCCTTTGCACATATTTGAAGATTTCACAGCTCTCTGATAAAAGGTAAGCCTCATTATGAAGTAGTTACTACACTGTCCTAAAGCAATAGAAATTTATCTCCTTTCAGGGCAGCAAGATCACAGATTTTGATTGATAGGAAAGTCACATTAGACCACATTAGACTATCCTGCCTCGATTTATTACTATTAATACTTGATTAAGTCAATTTGTATCTGTCAGCAAATGTCATATCTGTCACCTTTAATAGTATGGCTCAGATGATATTATTAGTACATGTACTTTATAAGCTCCGTTTTCCAGCATAATTTTGTTTCCTTGAGAGAGACCTCTTTTGTATGGTTAAGTGTCAGACCAACTTATTAAAATTAGGCATGTATAAGGCCTAGCAGATCTCTGCTACTTTAGCAATTAAGTAATTTGGTATACCAATTAAGTAATATGGTAATATTTACTAATTTTAATCAATAATATGATAAATCTTTAATTGATACATTATCATATTTCTTTCTACTTAACAGCTCAAATCTTCACCCCAGACCCTCATCTGTTGTATGTGCTTTGCCTAGTTGCTCAGTGGTATCTGACTCTTTGTGGCCTCTTGAACCTGCCAGGTTTCTCTGATCATGGAATTTTCCAGGCAATAATACTAGAGTGAGGATCTTCTCTGGGGGATCTTCCCAACCTAGGGATTGAACCCATGTCTCTTGTGTCTACAGCATTCGCAGGCAGGTTCTTTAACACTACCACTACCTGGGAAGACTTATCTGTTATACAGAGTTTAATGAATCAGGATCTCATCATCAAATTCACCTAGAAGGATGGGGCTTGACCACTTTCTAGGAAAGGGGTGAACAAACATGGATTTATAAGAAAAAATTGGATTCTTTGGAAAAACTATCTGGCCTTGGAAGTACTGATGTGTGGAAACAGCAAGACAGAAATGATGTGGTCTAGAAGTCATGAAAAGCCTGGTGCTTGGAAAAAAACAGAGCAATGGGCCGATTCCAAAAAAATGGAGATTGTAGGCAGCAAAAGAGAACATCCACACTGACTGAGCCACTGCGCATCCAGCCAAAAATCTGAGGACTCCTTGACCTTGGAAGAAGAGAAGAGGAAGCACTGGGCTGACTGGGTCTGCACAGCACCCTCCCAGCTTGCAGTTGTAACTACACTGCTGGGGTGTCCTTGGTTTCCCTTCCATCGTGCCATCATTACCCTGTGGCAGGGCCCAGATTCAAGCCCAGGGAACTGAAAACCCTGAAAGCAGCTCAACCAAGTGGGATGACTCAAAAGGGCTGCATTTTGGACACAGAGGAATACAATGGAAGAAGACATATATAAACATCTTGGCTGGCCCTGTTCAGGTGGTAATTAGCCAGGCAGCTGGGCTCCCCAGCTTCAGCATGAGCGGTGGGCCCTGCCTGTGCACTGAATGGTCTGAAGGGCAGCCACTGCTGGCTCATCTCCCAGTCGCCCTTAATGTCGGCCTTGGACTGACTGTGCTGCTGTGAAGACCTTGGGGAATCTCTCATGCCCACTCTGCTCCTCCCCACCAGGTCCTTACAGATACTGAAGATCTCGATGACCTGTCCCCTTACCCATCAAATTCCCCACTCTTCCTGGGATAAAGTTCATTTCTGGATTAGCAATTGTGGATAGTCTTTATGGTTACTCCGTTATGTCTCTGTCTTTGATTCTCAACATTATCTGCTCTCAAAAGTCCAGCCCCTGCAGTCAGAAGCTTTGACTTACTGAATCAGATTAAATAGACTATCTGGGAGGCCAGAAGTTGACCTCAGACTGTCCCCAACACCTAAAGCTTCCAAAGGAATGAATTCTTCCAGCTGAACGGATTGTGGGGTGTCACCTACCAGAACATGTGGAAAAATCAATACCCATTAATTAATTTTTGCAAGTGTTACTAATGTTCCTGTTTGAGTTCTATCTCCATTTTCAGATGGTGAGTTCCTCCAGGATAAAGGTCATGTCTCATTCTTTGGAGCTTCCAACCTGGCACATTAGCAGACATTTAAAATGTTCTCTTTTTTGGTGAATCATTAAAATAAAAAATAGGTTTCTTGATTTGAACTGGATTTTTAAAAAATATTCTGGACTTATTTAGAGAGGACTGTTCAGAGGAAAGTAATGCTAATAATTCTCCAAGCCAGCCTTCAGCAATACATGAACCACGAACTGCCAGATGTTCAGTTTGTTTTAGAAAAGGCAAAGCAATCAGAGATCAAATTGCCAACATCTGCTGCATCATCCAAAAAGCAAGAGTTCCAGAAAAACATCTATTTCTGCTTTACTGACTGTGCCAAAGCATTTGACTGTGTGGATCACAATAAACTGTGGAAAATTCTGAAAGGGATGGGAATACCAGACCACCTGACCTGCCTCTTGAGAAATCTGTATGCAGGTCAGGAAGCAATAGTTAGAACTGGACATGGAACAACAGACTGGTTCCAAATAGGAAAAGGAGTACGTCAAGGCTGTATATTGTCACTCTGCTTATTTAATTTATATGCAGAGTACATCATGAGACAGTTAGAACTGGACATGGAACAACAACATGGTTCCATATAGGAAAAGGACCACATCAAGGCTGTATACTGTCACCCTGCTTAGTTAACTTATATGCAAGATAAGGCAATGGCACCCCCACTCCAGTACTCTTGCCTAGAAAATCCCATGGACTGCAGTCCATGGGGTCGTGAAGAGTCGGACACGACTTCACTTTCACTTTCACTTTTCACTTTCATGCATTAGAGAAGGAAATGGCAACCCACTCCAGTGTTCTTGCCTGGAGAATCCCAGGGACGAGGGAGCCTGGTGGGCTGCTGTTTATGGGGGTGGCGCAGAGTCAGACATGACTGAAGCGACTTAGCAGCAGCAGAGTATATCATGAGAAATGCTGGGCTGGATGAAGCACAAGCTGGAATCAAGATTGCTGGGAGAAGCATCAGTAACCTCAGATATGCAGATGACACCACCCTTATGGCAGAAAGTGAAGAGGAACTAAAAAGCCTCTTGATGAAAGTGAAAGAGGAGAGCGAAAAAGTTGGCTTAAAGCTCAACACTCAGAAAACAAAGATCATGGCATCTGGTCCCATCACTTCATGGGAAATAGATGGGGAAACAGTGGAAACAGTGTCAGACTTTATTTTGGGGGCTCCAAAATCACTGCAGATTGTGACTGCAGCCATGAAATTAAAAGACGCTTACTCCTTGGAAGAAAAGTTATGACCAACCTAGACAGCATATTCAAAAGCAGAGACATTACTTTGCCGACTAAGGTCCGTCTAGTCAAGGCTATGGTTTTTCCAGTGGTCATGTATGGATGTGAGTTGGACAAAAAAAAAGCTGAGCACCAAAGAATTGAGGCTTTTGAACTGTGGTGTGGGAGAAGACTCTTGAGTGTCCCTGGACTGCAAGGAGATCCAAACAGTCCCTCCTAAAGGAGATCAGTCCTGGGTGTTCATTGGAGGGACTGATGTTGAAGCTGAAACTCCAATATTTTGGCCACCTCAAGCGAAGAGCTGACTCATTTGAAAAGACTCTGTTGCTGGGAAAAATAGAAGGCAAGAGGAGAAGGGGATGACAGAGGATGAGATGGTTGGATGGTATCACCAAGTCAACAGACATGAGTCTGGATAAACTCTGGAAGTTTGTGATGGACAGGAAGGTCTGGCAACCTGTGGTCCATGGGGTCGCAAAGAGTCGGATAAGACTGAATGACTCAATTGAACTAAACTGAACTGTCCAGAGGAAAGGTGATGAAAAGTATACTGACTGCCTTTATCCTTCCTTCCCAAAACTTTTATATGCCACAGTCAACCTCTGTAATTCATCTTAAAGGAATTGTTCTGTTTGCAAATGAGTATGGGACTGGAAATCTACAGTTAACTCATCAAAGAATTCAAGAAATAGTGAATATTCTCACATTAGTAGTCTAATATTATTTTCTTAGAAATACTTACTAAAAGTGTGGCTTTGATGCAGTGTGAAGCAGGCACCAATCTCATACCACCACAGACTTTCTTTCTGTATCTCTCCCTGCCCCAGCCAACAATCCCCCTTCCCTAATTAAGGTTTAGCTTAAACAGCAAAAAAAAAAAAGGATCTTTCTTTTCACAATGTAATTCAAGGCTGAGAAAGTCTTTTAAAATAAAGCACAGAAGATAAGGTAGCATAAAATTAATCATGAAAGTTCTGATTTTTATTTCAGAGATTCTTCCACAGGGTAGACTTCCAAAACAGCCTCCTCAATTTCCATTTCTCACCCAGAGTAGTCTTGTGAGGCAGAGAAGGACCCCTGGTATGGCAAGGAAGGCTGAACCTGGGGATAGAGGACGGGCAATAAAGGGACTGAGAGAACATATATGAGTTGGGGAGGTGAGTGTGTTTGACTATCCTTTCTCCCTCAATAAGAGACCTGATGCCTTTCTGAGTTACATTAGTTTTCTACTCAGAAAGCAAACAGAGACTCTCAGATGTATGTTTCTAGTAGTTTGTAATTTAATTAATCTCATTATTATCTTGGGACTCTATTAATTTTGTACAAATAATTACACTTACTTTCCCAGACTTCTGGGCTTTTCACTAGGGAGAGATCAAGTCATATTTGGTATCAAGGAAGGTGTACTCTGTCAATAGTTCTAAGTCACACCACTGTTGTATTGGAAAGCAGTGGGCATGGGTTGGATGTACAGTTGTTCTAGAATACTACAGGTGTCTTCAACTCACTTGCTATGTGATATTGGGCAAAGTCTTAAAGATTTCTAAGCCCCCTTCATTTATAGTAATAACTTCCCTCATAAAGCTCTTGGGAGAACTAAATAATACATACTAAGTGCCTGGAGAAGGAAATGGCAACCCACTCCAGTATCCTTGCTTGAAAAATCCCATAGACAGTGGAGCCTGGTGGGCTGCAGTCCATGGAGTCACAAATAGTTGGGCACAACTGAGGAACTAACCCAAGTGCCCAGTAGGTAGAATTCTCTCACTCTCAGCTAGGCAATTTGCAGCTATATAGAAAAGCACAGTGTTCTTCCAAATCAGAATTTTTGGCTGGTTGTCTCTATGTCTAGCTTTTATTTTTCTTGTCTCACATAGTTTACTTTTAAGGTAAGAAAAAGTTGACAGGTTTATGAAAAAGAAAACTGAGCATGAATTTTAATATTTAACTTACTTCCAAAATGCTTTAGAAAAACAGTCTTCATTTTGTAAAAAAGTTACAGTTGTATTGTGGTATGACTACCAATTCATGTGGTAGAGAAATTTGTAACAGGGAACAGGAATGTAATGTAAATGTATTGAAATCATTACAAGATAATTGTAAATGTATTGAAATCTGGATATTGTCACCATGACAATGAGATGACTTGAAATTCACCTTGTTAATTTGGTTTGAATATTTGTGATTTAAATTTGATATTCACCTATCTTGAAGAAGTGACATCTTCTGATAAGGACAAATAGGGAAGTCTTCAGAGGAAAATAAAATATTCTTCAATTTGTTAAAATTGGTTTAATTATCACTGTCAAATGACAATATGATAATACAGTTTCAAATCTTAAGTATAATGAGGATGGACTGAGCATTGAATCAGTAAAAATCTGTGTCTTTTCCTTTTCTGTTTTTTACTTTGTATGCTTTTAAAAGCATACTACTCATTAAAGAAAGGGTGAATTTTTAAATACAGAAAAAGAAAAAGGTTATGATTTGCAAACTATAGAAACTTGCTAAAATGAAAGGCTATAAAAATCCCAACTGGTAAATTATTGGCGATATACACAAAAGTATATTTTCAAAGATATATCTTCAAACACATTTGTGGTGGCACTATTTAAACTTGAAAAGAAAAAAAAAAGAAACAACCTTAAATTTCTATATCTGGAAGATTAGTTAAATGAGTTATGTTGTATGTCCATAGGATAGAATACCATGCTGCAGTCAAAAATCATTTCATGAAATACTTGTAAAGAATGGTAAATATTTACATTAAGTTATAATTCATTCAGTAAAAAGGTTACCAAAACATTAGCACATCTATCACAATATCCAGACTTTACCAACTGGTGTGGTCAAGAAAAGGTCACAGTTGTAAAACAAACAGACTCCTGGTAAATTAATAGAGTCTGGCCATTTCCCTTGGTTTTCACTTAGTATAAGATGGAGTCCTGTGAGTTTCCTTATAGGTGTTCATTCTGTACGTCTATCTGTTCATCAGCAGACCTAGTTGACACCAAGCTCTGAAACAATGGGCTCCCAGACACCAGATCCTAGCTGGGGCATGTTTCTCTGTAGTTCTCCACTGACTGAAGCACTGCCTCTTCCATGCCGGGTGGCTGGAGGTAGGCTGCTGTAGAGCTGGAGTTGCTGCTGCTCAAGCCAAATCTCTGTGGACCTTTTAGAGAGAGCAGCTGCCAGAGTCATGTAAAGACAGAAACTATGATCCCTGCTTGCTAAAGACGTAAGCAGACTACTGACTCCAATTCTTTCTATACTTGTCCTTGATCTGAGTCCCTGCATTTGCCACATTTGGGTGGATTGTAAATATGCAAGGGAAGATATTCCTTGCATGAGTGAAGTAGGGTCAGAGACCAAAGAAAAACTGCCTGGGCCCCCATTTACTATTTACCATTTACTCCCATTTGGAGTTCCTGTTCTCTACAAGCAGTCCTTCTCCCCAGTGAGACAGAATGACAAAGTCCTCGGCTTTGGTTTGGGGTGTAAATCACTAGAGGAAATTCTTCCACTTTCTGCTCTTATTATGGATTTCTTTTCAAAGCTTTCTTTGTGACTTTTCTGCCATCTGGCCTCATCCAAAGTCTTTGCTATTCACTGGATATGTTTTATGTTTCCCAGGTGGTGTTAGTGGTAAAGACCCCGTCTGCCAGTGCAGGAGAGGTAAGATATGCGAGTTCAATCCCTGGATCAGAAAGATCCCCTGGAGGAGGGCATGGCAACCCACTCCAGTATTCTTGTCTGGAGAATCCCCATGGAGAGAGGAGGCTGGGAGCCTACAATCCATGGGATTGCAAAGAGTCGGACACAACTGAAGTGTGCACAAGTATGCACTGAAGTGTGTACTTAGCATGCACAAAGGGAAAGTCCTTATAAACTAAATTAAATTTCTCTTAAACTATCTGGACATGTACAGTCCAGAGTATCACAGGGGATTTGAGTCCAGTGATGCTCTGAGTTTATCTTTTAAATTTTGTTCATCTCATAGAGGTCACTCTGTGTGTGTGAGCCCTTCCCCCAATAATAGACAAATCTTCATCCTGTGTAAAATACACAAGTAAGATCCATTGCTATCTTGCTGTCTTGCTGTTCATGCTGTGGAATGATATAAGGGTAAAATTTAGCTTATATCCTTTCAGCTATGGATAGGCTTTGTGCTGAACTAATTTCAGTTCAGAAACACATAACCATTGTAGACAAGGAAACAAACTGAGCCTTCCTGTCTACCTTTATACCACCCAGACCTACAATTTAATTTTTCTCTTATGATCCCATAAAAAATTGAGTATCCTGTTTCCATCCCTAGCCTGGATCAACATTTATGGCCTCTCCTAAGTTGAAGGCTCGGAAGAGAAACCCAGTACATGCTTAAATCATATTGGACCATTGTGGTGCCAGAACTTTAAGATTTGGAACTATAACACCAAGGATGCCATAGTTAGTGCTCATGGCTCTTGGTGTTATTAAATATCCAAGAAAAGAGTCAGAAACTCTCAATTCTGAAGTTATTTGTGTCTTTTGGGAGCTGAGACTTACAAAGGACATATTCTTAACTTCCATCAGAGATAAGCAGAGATTAAAAAAGATGCCTTAAGATTTTCCCTGGTGGCCCAGACAATAAAGAATCTGCCTGCAATGTGGGAGAGCCAGGTTCAATCCCTGGGTCTGGAAAATCCCTTGGAGAAGGAACTGGCAACCTACTCTACTATTGTTGCCTGGAAAATCCCACGAACAGAGGAGCCTGGCAGGTTACAGTGAATGGGGTCATAAAGAGTCAGACATGACTGAGTGACTAATACACACACACAGAAGGATTAGAAATGCAAAGAAGAGGAAGAAAGGACAGAAGCAAGGAGAGAGGAAAGGAGGTGGAAGAAAAGAAAGGAAACGAAAAGGAAGACAAGGGAATGGAAGGGAAAGAAACAGACAAACAAACAAACGAAATGAGAAAAAGGCAAGTTAAGGCCAGGAAGAGGAAGAAGAAAGGAAAATCAAGGAGAGGCTTGTTTTCCTATGCCTGTGGAAAGTCTGCATAAAAGCAGAAAACTTCTCAGAGAGAATCTTATCCTTAACATCTTTGATCCTTGAGAGGGCATAATCCTACAAATAACAGAAAATTCACAATAGCTCCCCAGAAGAAATCTATTTTTATCAAATTTGTCACTCCTTCAGCTAAACCTTAAATTTTGACTAAGCAGAAATGAATCAGATTAGAGTAACTCTTTCCTCAGAATAAGCCTAAATAACAAAAGAAGTGGTGGTGGGGGGTGGATAGTTGGCATTGAAAAGGATCCTATTTCGAAAGAAAGCGTGAACATATAGCGAAATTCAAATACACCTTATGGGAAGCAACTCTATCAGAAGAGAGAGAGGAATTCTGAGTTTGATACATTGAATTTAAAACAACATCTTCAGATTAAGTCTTCAGAGCAAGACCATTAGAAAATATTCAGTTGAAATCATTGAGTTTCAATTGGCAACATTATGAAAAATAAATAACCTATGTTTGATTATTTTGATATCAATATTAATGTGTTTCTAGCCAGCAGAACAGTATGATATTGTGAATATATATGTATAAGATTAAAAACTATATTTAAATCAATTGTTCTTTCACTAGATTTAAAGTCAAAAAAGAAATTTAACTTTGGAATGAAATGAACAGTCCCAGGCTAAGAAATAAATAGGAGACTAAGGCAAAAAAAGGGAAAAAGTGTCAGCTTTAAATTTGTATCATTAGCCAGAGCCACGATTCTAGACAGAAATCAAATCAACCATCTCGCCTTTCTTGGTTACTGAATCATCTGTGCCTTTTAAATATCACAAGTTGATAAAAATATATTGTACAGTAAAACTGCAAAAATTAATGCTTTGCCCTAAATTTAAATGATTTTGTTCTGTGTGTGTGTGTGTGTGTGTGTGTGTGTGTGTGTTTTAATTCCTCTGTAGAGTTGAATACAATTACTACAAAAATAAAAGGTGGTGGTGTTGGGCATGGCATATTTTGATTCCATAAAGGAATCTAATTTCTGCTTCAAAGGCAAATATCTTAAATTTTACGTTAATGTTTTATAAAACATATACTTAGAATTGAAATATATCATACAATGAAATATATGTTGCAAGTAGAAAAACTGACTTTTTATGAATTGGTTCTAGAAGAAAGCACTAATTACAAAATATATGTAAAATTTTAGTGATGTTCCTAATATTTCTTTATTGACCATTTTTCTGGATAGAGTGTAGGTTTTCCTTTGTAAATTAGATTTAAAAGTATGAATTTAAGAAGCATTATAATAAGTCCATAGAAAACTTGAGTTCTTTGCTAGGGCTATTTTTAATTAACATAAAAATTCATATATATACACACAGGGATATTTATATAATTTTACATATTATGTGTATGTTATCTAAATTAAAATTATATCCTCTAATGATAAGAGTCAAAGAGGATTTTGGATAAAACCTCAAGAGACTATATTTACACTTAATTCTTTGCTAATCTAACTCTGACTATGAAATAATTTGGATCTTTATTCCACAAACTTTGCTATCACAATTTATAGCATGCATATAGTACTGATAAGAAATCTTGTGTAGTATAAAGAAGAGTTTGTGGTTTCAAGAAGGTAGCAAGATAAATTTAAGAGCTTTAATATCAGAACCGGATTTAGAAAAGTTGCTATGTATTTGAATATATGAAAATATGATAGTTCTAATATCACTAGAAATTAAATAGTAGGAAGCAGATTTTCTTTTTATGTGTGCCAGCCAGAACTGAAATATATAAATCTTGCACTTATAAATATACATTATCTCATTGTAGATGAACCAGATGGTGGTAAAATGAAACTCGTGTACAAAATTTTGGATACTGAGCTGCTCAAGTTTTCCTATCTTCTCAAGGTGGGATGGGAGTGTGGACTTCACCCTCTTCTGTGAGGTGAACTCTAACCCCAAGAAAAGATGAGTAGTTTAGAAATCACCTTCTAAGAACTCCAGACTGTCAGCTGTACAAATGCCAACATCTTAAAATTGAAAATGAACTGAAACTCTTGTAAGAACTATCCAGGGAAGCTCTTACATGGCAAAACTGAATGAAAATCTGGGAACAACACAATGATGCAGAAATTTGTTTGTACCTTGTAGCAGTGAATATTGGGAGGGAAGGGTGCAGTTTTGGAAGGGGGGATAACCTGGGTTCAAGCAAGAAAGGTACATTGCCTTAAAAACATTTAGAAGCAATTCTAAGAGTGCTTCTCAGATCACTATATGATCAGAAGCTGTGTTTTACCATGACTCATCTTAATGCCTAAATTATTAGATTATTAAGGGACTTCCCTGGTGGCTCAGGTGGTAAAGCATCTGTCTACAATGCAGGAGACCAGGGTTCGATCCCTGAGTCAGGAAGATCTCCTGGAGAAGGAAATGGCAATTCACTCCAGTACTATTGCCTGGAAAATCCCATGAACAGAAGAGCCTGGTAGGCTACAGTCAGTCCATGGGGTCGCAAAGAGTCGGACATGACTGAGTGACTTCACTTATTATCTATGCTGGTTTTTTTTTTTTTTTCCTTCTGAAACCTGGGCTTAATCTGAAGCAACAGGTAATATCAAAACTGGAGTAGGGACATAGTGAGCCTAGAACAGCAAGAAAACACAACCTTTTAAGAGTCATGGGGCAGTATCAGAAGGTCACACATGCCAGCCTTACAGGGGTTCCCACTATTCAAAGCTGCTACAAGATGAACATCAAAACGAGAATGTGAATTATGGTTGTAAAACAGAATTTATGAAAAGCCACAACTCTACAATGTTATGCAGAAAGAGAAAAGTTAATTTAAAATATTCTAGAGAAAGCCTAGAGGAGAAAGAGAAAACCCTGTGACATCCTCACAGGTCAGGGAGACGGCCACAGAAAAATCTAAAACTGCGTGGAGATAAATGCAGGACAAATACCCATAGGACCTGTGGGCCATGCCTACTCACCATCCACATCCCCCTCATTCAGTCCCCCTGACCCTGGCTACCACAACAGACAGAACCTTATGTGAAAAAAGGCTGCTAGAGCAAACGTTAAAGTCTTACCAAAAGAAAGGGAAGGCTATATTTTCCCAGTGGAGCACTGTGAGTGCCTGGGCATGCATGTTATCACCCTCCCCCAGGCCCCACCCACTCACACTTTACAAGTTGCCTTTTGCCATTTGCTGACTTGGGACTCCACTCTTTCCCTTGTCTCTAGCCCTTACCAGAATTAGAGGGGTATTCTTTTTTTTTTAGGGTGGGGGGAGGGTGTGGAATTTCCTGATAGCTGAGTCGGCAAAGAATCTGCCTGCAGTGCAGGAGACCTGGGTTCAATCCCTGGGTCAGGAAGATTCCTTGGAGAAGCAAATGGCAACCCACTCCAGTATTCTTGCCTAGAAGTTCCTATGGATAGAGGAGCCTGGTGGGCTATAGTCCATGGGGTTGCAAGAGTCAGACATTGACTTAGGGACTAAGCCTTTTTAAGAATTTATTTTACTAAAATATAGCTGATTTACAATGCTGTGTTAGTTACTGGTATATAGCAAGTGATTCAGATATACATATATATAGATTCTTTTTCATATTCTTTTCCCATTATGGTTTATAATGGGATATTGACCATAGTTCCCTTTGTAGAGGGGCATTGGGTCGTCAGGCAGCCTCAGAGGTAAACAGTCTTATCCTTCCTTCCTGTAAAAATAATTATTAGTAAACAATAGATTCTAGCTTTACATTAGATATCTGTGGATTTTCATCTACACTAATGTCTGAGAGAATGTATATATTAATAGCCACTTTTCATCAGCAACGGAATTAAATCCACTGTGAGCTTGTGGCATAAATTTTAAGAAAATAACACAAGTGGAATATTCAGTCACTGAATAAATGAAAGCTAATTGTGTTTCTGAGCATGTGCTTCTTCAACTGAGGATGTTTCTCAATCTGTTAGATGAGACCATTATAAAACTCTTATGATGTATCTTGCTCAACTCAATGATATTTGGTGATCTTGTACAGGTCACTTGACCCTCATGAGCTTCATCATACTCACCAATAAAGTAGGATGAATAACTTCTAACTCATAGAGTTGTCATGAAAATGTAAACATTAGATAACATCTACAGCAGGAGATGCCCAATAACGTTTACTAACCGTGAACTTCCAGATGTTCAAGCTGGTTTTAGAAAAGGCAGAGGAACCAGAGATCAAATTGCCAACATTTGCTGGACCATTGAAAAAGCAAGAGAGTTCCAGAAAAACATCTATTTCTGCTTTATTGACTATGCCAAAGCCTTTGACTGTGTGGGTCACAATAAACTGTGGAAAATTCTGAAAGAGATGGGAATACCAGACCACCTGACCTGCCTCTTGAGAAGCCTGTATGCAGGTCAGGAAGCAACAGTTAGAACTGGACATGGAACAACAGACTGGTTCCAAATAGGGAAAGGCAGAAAGTGAAGAGGAACTGAAGAGCCTCTTGATGAAAGAGGAGAATGAAAAAATTGGCTTAAAGCTCAACATTCAGAAAATGAAGATCATGGCATCTGGTCCCATCACTTCATGGGAAATAAATGGGAAAACAGTGGAAACGGTGTCAGACTTTATTTTTGGGGCTCCAAGATCACTGCAGATCCACATCCCCCATGACTGTACCCATGAAATTAAAAGACGCTTACTTTTTGGCAGAAAAGTTATGACCAACCTAGATAGCATATTGAAAAGCAGAGACATTACTTTGCCAACAAAGGTCTGTCTAGTCAAGACTATGGTTTTTCCGATGGTCATGTATGGATGTGAGAGTTGGACTGTGAAGAAAGATGAGCACCGAAGAATTTATGTTTTTGAACTGTGGTGTTGGAGAAAGAGTCCCTTGGACTGCAAGGAGATCCAACAGTCCATTCTGAAGGAGATCAACCCTGGGATTTCTTTGGAAGGAATGATCCTAAAGCTGAAACTCCAGTACTTTTGCCACCTCATGGGAATAGTTGACTCACTGGAAAAGACTGATGCTGGGAGGGATTGGGGGCAGGAGGAGAAGGAGACGACAGAGGATGAGATGGTTGGATGGCATCACGGACTCGATGGACATGAGTCTGAGTGAACTCCGAGAGTTGGTGATGGACAGGGAGGCCTGGCGTGCTGCGATTCATGGGGTCGCAAAGAGTTAGACACGACTGAGTGACTGAACTGAACTGAACTGAACATTTTGTTAATAAAAGCTGAATACAGGGTTTTGAGAGAAATAATGCACTGAGTGTCCACTACTGAAGAATCAGGCAGAGGTTCAGGTGATTTACCTAGAGGATCTCATTTAGGCATCATAACAACTGTGGGAAGAGATATGATTATCTCCTTTGCAAATGAAAAGCATGAGGCTCAGAGAAGAATATAAATTTCCAAAAGTCACAGGCTTCTCAAGTGGTCCAAAGGCTAAGACTCCACAGTCCCAATGCAGGGTGCCTGGGTTCAACCTCTGGTCAAGGAACTAGATCCCACATGCTGCAACTAAGAGATCTCATTTCACAACTAAAGATCCTGCAATGTTACAGTGAAAATCAAAGGCCCTGTGTGCTGTAACTAAGACCTGGTACAGCCAAATAAACAAATATTTTTTTAAAAATAAATTTCCAAAGTTCAGTCAACTTCCGCAGAGGGCTCTTCTGTGCCTTTCTGCCTGGAAACTGATTTAGAGAAAAGAAAATAAGTCAAATCAGGAGTACAATTGGAGGAACAGATTATACCTGAGCTTTCCAATCATGCTACAATTTTATTAGAGGAAGATAACTAGGATTTAAGAGGACACTGAGCATCTGAATTACATAGCTGAGAGGGGACACATGTTTTGCCTTATCCCAGCATTCTTGGCCTGTAGTCATCGTAGCCATGATCGTCAGTAATAAGACTACATTATTATATTTGGGCCATTTTGAAGACATAAAGACATTTTTGAGTCCCCGTTCTATGTCCCATCAAACATATTAAAGTGATTCTCATTCCATGATAAATAAAACACTTATCAGACTTTTGAAAGATACTTTTGCTTTTAAGATTGTTCAGATTATGAGTAACAATATATAGTAGGCTATGATGTGAAGGCAATGGCACCCCACTCCAGTACTCCTGCCTGGAAAATCCCATGGACGGAGGAGCCTGGTAGGCTGCATGCAGTCCATGGGGTCATGAAGAGTGAGACACGACTGAGCGATTTCACTTCGACTTTTCACTTTCATGCATTGGAGAAGGAAATGGCAACCCACTCCAGTATTCTTGCCTAGAGAATCCCAGGGATGGGGGAGCGTGGTGGGCTTCCGTCTGTGGGGTCGCAAAGAGTTGGATACGACTGAGCGACTGAATTGAACTGAACTGAACTGAACTGAACTGATGATGTTTCCAAAAGCATCAGGCATGTTCAGGAGTCTAGTGACATAAACACAGGACATGAGCCTACAGGTTTATTTAAAATGAAATGATATTTTAATGAATCTTAAACCAAAATTAGCAACTTTAGTAGATTTTATATTTTTAAATGCTTAATAAATCTTTTTAAAATTTTTCTGTTATTTAATGTTTCTGCTATATATTTTTCTATTTTAATATTTTCTGTTATAGTAATATCTTGTTATTTAAATGTTTAATGTTTTAATATTCTAATATTAGTTTTAAGGTTTCAGATCCTTGAAGAGTACGTAGTTCTAGACCTCTACTTTCCAGTACATAGCTACTAGCCACCAGTTAGATTATTGAGCACTTGAAATATGGCTAGTGTGAAATAACCATGCAGTAAATACAAATATGTGCTGAATTTCACGGACTTAGAACAAAAAATATGTAAAATTTCTCATTAGTAATTTTATGCTTATTATCTGTTATAATATTATTATAGCACAGTGAAGTCGCTCAGTCATGTCCGACTCTTTGCGATCCCATGGACTGGAGTCTACCAGGCTTCTCTGTCCATGGGATTTTCCAGGCAAGAGTACTGGAGTGAGTTGCCATTTCCTTCTCCAGGGGATCTTCCTGACCCAGGGATCAAACCCAGGTCTCCTGCACTGCAGGCAGATGCTTTACCCTATAAGCGACTAGAAGCTCATTTCTGATATATTGCCATGATGTGTATTATTAAAATTAAGATTAACTTTATCAATTTTCAAAAACTTTTAAAATATACCTACTAGGAAACTTGACACACATACATGTGGCTTGCATTATATTTCTACTGGACAATACTACTCAAGACATGGATCGTGTCTAATGGTTAAAACTGTCCTAATTCTTCACATAAATTTGGCAGTCCATTTGACCTAACCTCCACCCTGAGAAGCTGCATACATTTTGGCATATAGTAGTATTTTCTCACTATAACATTATGTATGTGAATGCATGCCTAGTCACTCAGTAGAGTCCAACTCTTCGCGACCCCATGGACTGTAGCCTGCCAGGCTACTCTGTCCATGGGAATTTTAGGGCAAGAATACTGGAGTGGGTTGCCATTTCCTCCTCTAGGGTATCTTTCTGACCCAGGGATAGAACCTGAGTCTCCTGCATCTTCTGCATTGCGGGCAGATTCTTCAGTGCTGAGCCACTGAAACTCTAAAAAATACATGTATTGTTTTTTATTATCTTTAAAAAATTTTAATTTATGGCTATGACAATTTTCACAGCATCTGTGTTTAAGAAAGAAAAACAAACACTTTCACATACACATACATGAATTTTATACTTACTCTTTCCTGCATGGTATGAGAGTAGATTTACTTATTCAGAATGTATATAAACATAATGGATTTTTGCTTAGTTTTCAACATTCAGTGAGTCTCTGCTGTTTGTTTGAAGCACTTATTTGTATTAATTCATTTAAACCTCAAAACTGTGATAAGCACTGTTACCAGTCTCATTTTATAGGGTGGAAAATGGAGTCATTATGAGGCTGAGTAACTTGCCCATGGTCATGTAGCTAAGAATTAAATGGACCTGGGATTCAAATCCAGGCAGTTTGGCTCCAGAGGCTGGGCTACTATTACTCTATCTTCCCATTCATCGATGACAATTTTTTTACTTTCTAAAATAAAAAGCAGTAAGATTTAGTGATTATTTATTACATATGTGGTTTTTGGAATAGCCTGAAGAATTTGGATACTGCACCTTTCTCCCTACCCCTGTAAATAAAGTCTCACCCTTGGAATTACCCTCTGGATCCATGTCAGAGTCACCAAGACCAACACAGGCATTCCATTGACATCATAAGATCTAATAATGGCTCACTGGAATTTGCACATTGCATGCCTTCTAGTCAAAGACAGCAGACACCTTAAGGACTCTTTTTAAAACTTTTTTTGTTGTATTTAATAAAAACACATTTTTATGAGAGCCTAGGTGCCAATTCCATGTGTATTAAAATATCGGAATTCCCTTCAAAGATTATAATGGGAATGCTGGCAGACCCTTCCCTGCGTCAGGTTTGGGTGGGTGGTACTACTGTATATATCTGTTTTCACAGCATATTTGTGCATTAAAATTAAAATCTTGGTCAGGAATCAGATAGAAGCTTGTATTTTTGATTCACTCTTTTCTGTTATTGCTTATCATCTTTGAAGTTATATTTTCTTGGCATCTTGAAAACAAGGAATCTGGTTCCTATTCCTTTAGGCTATATAAATACACCCTGTTTATATTAAAATGATAAGCAAATATATAAAGTTGGAAAACATGACCACAGAAAACATTTTTTTCTCTCTGTACTAAGCACCCTGATACACTTTTATTATTGCTAAACTTTTGCCCATGAGCAAAAGAAACTTCTTCACATTTGAACATTTTCCGAGATTACTTTCCATTGTAGTTAGTATTGTGTTTATAAAAACATCAAAGCGCATATTTCACAAGCATGTAATACTGCAATATATGTTCTAGTATTTGTGGATGTTATAGCCATAGTTTTCCTTTTTATAATTACAAGTATTTCAGTATTTTACCCTACAAATGAAGTAACTTTTAAGACAGCTAAACAAAGTGGAAAAGAGAATCAGGGAGATAATGGATTTGAGTATAGACTTTACCATTGATGAGCTGTGTGACTTTGAACAAGCCCTCTACCCACCTGATCCTAAATTTCCTTTTATTTGGGGGGATAATTAGTTGCTACTTTCCAGGGTGGTCATGAAGTACACATAATTAATACAAATTTTAAAATTTCGTAGTGGATATTTAATAAATATTACCTCCTTGCCCTTCATCTCATTTCTCTTTAATCCATTTATCAAGTTCAATTAAAGGCAGTTTATGTACGAATGAATATTCATTTACAATTTTTAAAACTACAAACAAACCATACTAAGAAACATATTATTCTTCTATTTTTAAAAAGCAAGTTTATCCTTGCCTTTTTAATGTTTACATTCCATTTGTACATCTTTTGGCTGGTTTCATCTTTTTAGAAAGCAGGAATATACCATAGTTTTTAGATTGCAGATTCCTAGCAGATAAGAACTGTCTGTGTAAAAGACTTTAATTCTAAATACTACGTCAGAACATTCATGCATCAATGAATATTTTCTTCTTGGGTTTCTTGTGAATAATTCCCTTTTAATTGCTATGATTATAATAGCAAGTTATAATATATTTATAACATATAATTTAGCAAATTATATTTATAATGTAAATTACAAATGAATTTCTGATCATAGAAGATACTTTTTTTCTGAATCTTTATTTTTGTTGCTTTATTTATTTGGCTGTGCCAGATCTTATTTGCATGCAAGATCTTCCTTGTGGCATGTGGGATCTTTATTTGTGGCGTGAAAACTCTTAGTTGCTGCATGTGGTTTCTGGTTCCATAATCAGACGTTGGACCCAGGCCCCCTGCATTGAGAAGGTAGAGTCTTAGTTACTGGACTACCAGGGAAGTTCCAGAAGATACTCTTGTTGCTTATCATCTCATCCCCTGGGCTAGGGCTTTGATTTTAGATATAATCGAATATTTGTGCACAGAGTCCCACCTCATGAAAGTGTGCCATCTTTGCTTTGTGCCCTCCAAGTCAGGAAAGCCCTGGAACCTACTTGGCCTGTGGAGGTCTAGGGAGTTACCAACATCCAGTCCCATTCAACCCTCAACCAAGGAGGGATAGGAGTCATTTGATCAGTGTCTCAGCTTCTGTCCTTCCCAGCCAAGGCTGGAATGCATTTTGTAGCCTCCTCAGAAATACTTATGGACACAAACACTTGTGTCTACAGTAGCCATGTAGATACTTCTTATGGGCTTTCTCCTCCATCTCTATCCAGTCCCTTCTGCTCCTTCCTCCCACTTCCTGGGATCACCTCCCAAATAAGCTATGTATACTCAAGTCCTTGACTCAGGTTCCACTTTCAAAGGAACCCAGTAAAAAACCCTGACCTTACAGTTCTCTTAAAATTCTTAATGGTTTCCTTTTCCCTCAGGATGAAGCCCAAACTCTTTAGCAAGATAAGGAAGATGCTTCAAGTTTTAGTCTCAGCTTGACCTCCTACTGGCTGTCCCATATGCCTCCTAAACTCTAACAGCATTCAGCAGGTTGCCATTCTGGATTATTCTATGTTCTCACATGCCTTTGTATCTTTAGAGATTCTTTTTTGGTCTAGAAAACTCTTTTCTCTTTCCACCTTCAATTGACTAGCACCACCTCACCAACAGCTCAGTCAGGTATTTCTATTCACATGGCATACTGCCATTATATTCACCATTCCATTTTACTGTAATTATAGCTTCTAATCTAGGAATTGGTAAAAATTGATTAACAAATATCACCCCTTAATTCCTGAACATAGTCAATAAGAAAAGAGTTCACTCTGAGGGGAAAGAGAATTAGATAGAACAAAGTTGTCGTTGGAGATAAACTTAGAAGTAAGGAAACATTCATCGCTCTTTTGTCAGAATATTAGTGGCTCTGGAAAAACACTGAATTGTCACCTTATACAGTTCTTTAAATTAATATCAGAGTTCTGGAAAAAGGAAGGCTGTAATAGAGACTGAGTTAAACAAAAGTCATATTGCTGGATATTCTGAAAGAAACTGAGGGCATAGAACAGTGGGGGATGGTGGTATGGGAGATAACCAGATGTTTTTCTTTTCTCTCTGCATATATATTATAGTATTTATATATTACATATGATGTGTATATATGAAATGTTATATATCTATGTCTACCTATATATCTATATATTCCCTGATAACTCAGTTGGTAAAGAATTTGCCTTCGGGAAACCCCAGTTCGATTCCCGGGTCAGGGAAGATCCCCTGGAGAAGGGATAGGCTACCTACTCCAGTATTCTTCAGCTTACTTTGTGGCTTAGCTGGTAAAGAATCCTCCCACAAGGCAGGAGACCTGGGTTCGATCCCTGGGTTGGGAAGATCCCCTGGAGAAGGAAAAAGCTACCCCCTCCAGTTTTCTGGCCTGGAGAACTCCCTGGACAATCCATGGGGTCACAAAGAGTCAGACACAACTGAGCAACTTCACTTTCACTTAATATATATTGCATATCTATCTATCTGCTTCCCAGGTGGCTCAGGAGTAAAGAATCCACGTGCCAATGCAGGAGATGCAGATTCAGTCCCTGGGTTGGGAAGACCTTCTGGAGGAGGAAATGGCAACCCACTCCAGTATTCTTGCCTGAAAAGTCCCATGGACAGAAGAGCCTGGCGGGCTGTAATTCACACAGTTGCAAAAGAGTCAGACATGACTTAGCGACTAAACAGCAACAATCATTCTGTATGCATTAAAAAGAGAAAGTGTTTGGCAGAAGCATACCATGGTGTCCCAAGGATTGGCAGTTATGGTGTCTTTCTTAAGGCTGCTTCAACCAGTCTCACACATGGGGAATGGTTGGTCTGGGTCATTTTCCACTATAATCTGCAGTAAGTTGACAAGTTTATCAAGTAAAAATATAATTTAAATTTCAAAAAACCCCAATAATTTTAATGCATAAATATGTCTCATATGTTATGTGGGAAATACTTATACTAAAAAAAAATTCACTTACTGCAATTTACATTTAACTGGACATCTTGTATTTTATTTGGTAACCCTGTCTGGGAGCTTGGGAATCATGGGAATATTCATGTAAGAAAGGAACTCACAGCTCTAAGTCTCTAGTCTCTTATTTGATGCCTTTGTGATAAAGGGCCTCAGGGAGGCCAAGGTTAAAGCAATGTAACTGGTAGACTAGCACAAAGAATTACTACTGGTTGATTGTTTGGGGACCATACCCAAACTAGTCTGGGAAATACAGCTGTGCTTATCACTCACTCTTACTAGAATATGAACCCTTAAGAGCAGGTACTATGTTTGTTTTTTTAACAAAGATACACCTTTCACAAAAATGAACTCAAAATGAATCATAGTTCAGTTCAATCACTCAGTCACATTCGACTCTTTGCAACCCCATGGACTGCAGCATGCCAGGCCTCCCTGTCCATCACCAACTCCCAGAAGTCTACCCAAACTCATGTCCATTGAGTCGGTGATACCATGCACCAACTTATCCTCTGTCGTCCCCTTCTCCTCCTGCCTTCTATCTTTCCCAGCATCAGGGTCTTTTCATATAAATCAGCTGTTTGCATCAGATGGCCAAAGTACTGGAGTTTCAGCTTCAACATCAGTCCTTCCAATGAACACCCAGGACTGATCTTCTTTAGGATGGACTGGTTGGATCTCTTTGCAGTCCAAGGACTCTCAAGAGTCTTCTCTAACACCACAGTTCAAATGCATCAATTCTTCAGTGCTCAGCTTTCTATATAAAATGCAAAACTATACAAACCCTAGAAGATAACATAACATAAAAAAAAAAAAACTGGATGCCCTTGAGTATGGTGATGACTTTTTAGATATAACACCAAAGACATGATCCATGGAGGAAATAATTGATAAGCTTGACTTCATTAAAGTTTAAAAATTTTGCTCTGTGATAGGCAATGTCAAGAGAATGAGAAGACAACACAGACTAGAATGAAATATTTGCAAAAGACACTTCTAATAAAGGACCATTTTCCAAACATCACCCAAAGACTTACAACTCAACAATAAGAAAAGAAACAACCCAATTAAAAAACAGGCCAAAGACCTTAACAGATACTTCACAAAAAAGATATACAAATACACATATGAAAAGATGCTGTACATCATATGTCACCAGAGAAATGGAAATTAAAACAATGAGATGCCACTGGACATCCATTAGAATGGCCAAATTTTGGAATACAGAGAGCATTAAATGCTGCTGATGATATGGAATTACAGAAACTCTCATTTATTCCTGTTGGAAATGCAAAATGGTACAGCTACTTTGGAAGAAACAGCGTGACAGTTTCTTATAAAACTAAATTTACTCACTATACCACCCAGCAGTCATGCTTCTTGATATTTATCCAAAGGAGTTGAATACATGTCCACACAAAAACCTAAGCATATTGCTTATAGAAACTTCCTGCATAACTGCCAAAACTTGAAAGAAACTGAGATGCCCTTCAGTAGGTAAATGGATAAAATTTGGCACAACTGGATAAAGAACAATTGTGTGTTAGACACTCAGTCCTGTCTGACTCTTTGTGACCTCATGGGATGTAGCCTGGCAGGCTCCTCTGTCCATGGGATTTTCAAAGCAAGAATATGGGAGTGGGTTGCCATTTCTTTCTCCAGGGGATCTTCCTGAGCCAGGGATCGAACCCGAGTCTCCTGGATTGCAGGCAGACGGTTTACTGTGTGAGCCACTATTATTCAGCATTGAAAAGTAATGGACTATCAGTCCATGAAAGGACATGGAGAAATTTTTACATGAACATTTTAAATGAATAACAGTCCCTTATGAAAAGGCTGCATGGTGATTCTAACTATATAACTTTCTGGAAAAGGCAAAACTTTGGAAACAGACGATCAGTGGCTGCCAGGGGTTGCAGGGGAGATGAATAGGCATAGCACAGAGGATTTTTAGGATGGTAAGAAACTCTGTATGATATCATATTGATGGACATAAGACATTTGTCCAAACCCATAGAATGTACAACACCAAGAGTGAACCCTAACATAAACTGTAGACTTCAGGTGATTATGATGTGTCAGTGTAGGTTCTTCACTTATAACAAATGTGTTGTTCTGGTGGGAGACATTAATTATGAAAGAAGCTATGTATTTGTGGAAGCACAGGGTAAATGGGAAACCTCTGTACCTTTCCCTCAATTTTACTGTAAACCTCTAGGTTTACAATGGCAGTTTTAATTTAAAAAATAAAATCTTAATTTTAAAAAGTCACAAGAATACCAGA
Source organism: Nanger dama (assembly GCA_917880005.1). Lineage (NCBI taxonomy): Eukaryota > Metazoa > Chordata > Mammalia > Artiodactyla > Bovidae > Nanger > Nanger dama. The sequence goes on from CAKJTW010000004.1 coordinate 49,537,262, forward strand.
AAGAAAATGTAAAGGATTCAATGAGTAATTCTAAAAAGAGTAGAAATATTAGTTCATTAATTTTCAATTGTTCTGCATAAGGACATTGTAAAAATATACCAGTCCTCTTTATTGTCTTTTGGAGAACAATATCAGATTTTTGCACCATGTACAACTCTGGTATTTTCATAACTAAGCTAGGGCTCTGAAGAATAGCCTTTTGTTTTGGTATTAGTCACTAATACCACTTCACTTCTCAGTTCAGTTTTTCTTTGTCCGAAAATGAATTAGACATATAATCTAACAAAGCACAGTGAACACAAGTGAGTTAAAACCAGACTTCAAGGCAATGGATGGATGAATTGAAGAAAGATAAGGGATTTTTTTTTTTTACTTTATTAGCATCTTTTCTGATAAGCACCAAATTCTCATTAAGATGGTTCTTACTTGTTGAAAAGTAAGAACAATCTAAAATAATAATATTTTTGGTTTTAAAATTGAAAGATTTTTTTAAATGACTTATCATTAAATACTCAATAGATAGTGATCATAGCAGTGAGTAAAAGTTGAACCACAAAAGAATACAAAAGAGAATATTCCTTAGCAATGGGATTTCACCCTTGGTTCCCCAGGAAATTTAACCTGTTTAAGGCAGATATGAGTTTTAAAATTTAATTCTAATCTGAAAAAATAAAAAATAAAAAAACTCCTACAATAATTCCCCCAAATTTGATCTATTTGAATTCAAACACACTCCCTATTAAAATCTGATTCTTTCGTTAACAGGACTTGGAATATTACATCAGTTAAATCATAATAATAAATCCTGGAATCAAAGTTAGAATAATATTTCAATCCATCATTAGTGCTTCAAATAACAAAAGCTGACATTTTGTGCTCATTTGCAGTCAGCAGGAATTTGGCAGGAAGATATCAAGTGGAGAGTTTAAGAAATTTTCACAGAACTGATGGGGATGTCTATATGGTGCTCTCTTTGGTGAGGAGCAAACTTTTCTAACCAGTGTGAGTAACAAGATTAAAGCCAATAGATGCCTAATCAGACCGTTCTTTCATACCTAGAAAAATGACAGTTATCCAGAATTGTCCTATATAAAACTAAGTGTACAAAATACCCATGGTGTATATATGGAGGCTTCATTACTGTATTTTTTCACATTTGATGTTCTGTGTTGGATCCTTGGCAAGTGAACAGATCACCACTTACTACACAAAATCTCTTTCCTATACTTGATATCTTTTTGGAAAATGAACAGAAGAGACCTGAAAGCATGGCAACAATTTCTTTTCCTTCTAGTTATCTTTGTATATGAAAAAAACATGATATTTTAAATATTTTTATAAAAATATAAAAGTATCTACTATACATTTACGTATCATTTATTTATTTATTTATTTTTTCATTTTGGGCTTCCCTGTTGTCTCAGATGGTAAAGAATCTTCCTGTAACTCAGGAGAAATGGTTTCCATCCCTGGGTCAGGAAAATCCCTAGAGGAAGGAATGGCAACCCACTCCACTATTCTTGCTTGGAGATTTTCATTGCAGAGGAGTCTGATGGGCTACAATCCATGGGGTCACAAGAGTCGTATATGACTAAGTGATTAACACTTTCCCTCTTTTTAAACATATATTTTATTTAAAAATTAGAATAATGACTATAGAATAAGTATTTTTCAAAGTTATTGGGGTATCAGTCAGATCAGTTCAGTTGCTCAGTCATGTCTGACTCTTTGCAAACCCTTGAACGGCAGGACGCCAGGCCTCCCTGGCCATCACCAACTCAGATTCACGTCCATTGAGTCGGTGATACTATACAACCATTTCATCCTCCATCGTCCCCTTCCCCTCCTGCCTTCAATCTTTTCCAGCATCAGGGTCTTTTCAAATGAGTCAGCTCTTCTCATGGGGTGGCCAAAGTACTGGAGTTTCATTTCAATATCAGTCCAGACAATGAACACCCAGGACTGATCTCCTTTAGAATGGACTGGTTGGATCTCCTTGCAGTCCAAGACACTCACAAGAGTCTTCTCCAACACAAAATTCAAAAGCATCAATACTTTGGTGCTCAGTTTTCTTTATAGTCCAACTCTCACATCCATACATGACAGTTGGAAAAACCATAGCCTTGACTAGATGGACCTTTGTTGGCAAAGTAATGTCTCTGCTTTTCAATATGCTATCTAGGTTGGTCATAACTTTTCTGCCAAAGAGTAAGCGTCTTTTAATTTCATGGCTGCAATCACCATCTGAAGTGATTTTGGAGCCCCCAAAAATAAAGTCTGACACTGTTTCCACTGTTTCCCCATCTATTTGCCATGAAGTGATGGGACCAGATGCTATGATCTTCGTTTTCTGAATGTTGAGCTTTAAGCCAACTGTTTCACTCTCCTCTTTCACTTTCATCAAGAGGCTTTTTAGTTCCTCTTCACTTTCTGCCATAAGGGTGGTGTCATCTGCATATCTGAGGATATTGATATTTCTCCCAGCAGTCTTGATTCTAGCTTGTGCTTCTGCCAGTCCAGCGTGTCTCATGATGTACTCTGCATAGAATTTAAATAAGCAGGGTGACAATATACAGCCTTGACGTACTCCTTTTCCTATTTGGAACCAGTCTGTTGTTCCATGTCCAGTTCTAACTGTTCTTCCTGACCTGCATATAGGTGTCTCAAGAGGGAGGTCAGGTGGTCTGGTATTCCCATCTCTTTCAGAATTTTCCACAGTTTCTTGTGATCCTCACAGTCAAAGGTTTTGGCATAGTCAATAAAGCAGAAATAGGTGTTTTTCTGGAACTCTCTTGCTTTTCTGATGATCCAGCAAATATTGGCAATTTGACCTCTGGTTCCTGTGCCTTTTTAAAACCACCTTGAACATCTGGAAGTTCATGGTTCATGTATTGCTGAAGCCTGACTTGGAGAATTTTGAGCATTACTTTACTAGCATATGAGATGAGTGCAATTTTGCAGTAGTTTGAGCATTCCTTGGCATTGCCCTTCTTATCTGGGTCATGAAGATCTTTTTGTACAGTTCTGCTGTGTATTCTTGCCACCTCTTCTTAATATCTTCTGCTTCTGTTAGGTCCATACAATTCCTGTCCTTTATTTTGTCCATCTTTGCATGAAATGTTCCCTTTGTATCTCTAATTTTCTTAAAGAGATCTCTAGCCTTTCCTATTCTATTGTTTTCCGCTATTAGCATTGATTGCTAAGGAAGGTTTTCTTATCTCTCCTTGCTATTCTTTGGAACTTTGCATTCAAATGGGTATATCTTTCCTTTTCTCCTTTGCTTTTCACTTCTTTTCACAGCTATTTGTAAGGCCTTCTCAGCCACTGTATAATCATAAGTAATTTGATTTAGGTCATACCTGAATGGTCTAGTGGTTTTCCGCACTTTCTTCAATTTAAGTCAGAATTAGCCAAGAAGGAGCTCATGAACTGAGCCACAGTTAGCTCCCAGTCTTATTTTTGCTGACTGTATAGAGCTTCCCCATCTTTGGTTGCAAACAGTATAATCAATCTGATTTTGGTGTCGACCATCTGATGATGTCCATGTGTAGAGTCTTCTCTTTTGTTGTTGGAAGAGGGTGTTTGCTATGACTAATGCATTTTCTCGACAAAACTCTATTAGCCTTTGCCCTGCTTCATTCTGTACTCCAAGGCCAAATTTGCCTGTTACTCCAAGTGTTTCTTGACTTCCTACTTTTGCATTCCAGTCCCCTATAATGAAAAGGACATCTTTTTTTGGGTGTTATTTCTAAAAGGTCTCATAAGTCATCACAGAACCGTTCAACTTCAGCTTCTTCAGCATTACTGGTCTGGGCATAAACTTAGAGTACTGTGATATTGAATGGTTTGCCTTGGAAATGAACAAAGATCATTCTGTCATTTTGGAGACTGCATCCAAGTACTGCATTTTGGACTCTTTGGTTGACTGTGACAGCTACTCCATTTCTTGTAGGGGATTCCTGCTCACAGTAGTAGACACAATGGCCATCTGAGTTAAATTCATCTGAGTTACATTGGGATATAGCAGTCAGAAAACAGGGTCTGTTTCACCTAGCTTAGGTGCTAGTGAGGAGATATTCATTAAGTACACAATGTGCCAAGTTGTGAGATGTGCCCTAAAGAAGGATAATAAAAAATATGGTGAAGTAGGGGATGGTAAGAACTAGAAAATGGTCAGGATGGCCTCTTTGATGTCACAGGAGGGAGTAAACCTTATAGCTCTGGGAAGAAAGAGCATTCTAGGCATATACAAACATCCTATGCTATAAATGGACTTAGCTTGTTTGAAAAATTACCCATATGGCCAGAGTGGGGCATGGTGTCAGGCAGAGAGAGATAGGATATCAGATCAAAGAGGCAGTGGACGGTTAGATTATAGAGAGATTTGAAGGCCGTGATAAGAACTTTGGGTATTACCAGGGGCCAATGTAAGCAATTGGAAGTGACGTGATCTGATTTGTGACTTTAAAGGATTGCTTTGTTTATTGTATGGAGCATAGATCATACAGAAACAAGTGAGGAAGGCAGGAGACAGCAATCCAAAAGCACACCATTGTTGCTTGGGCCATAGAGAAGAATGAGAATAGAGGATTTAAAAATGACTTTAATATGCTAACCCCTTAGGATTAAGAGATATCACTTATATGTGGAATCTGAAAAAAATGATATAAATGGATTTGTTTATAAAATAGAAACAGACTCACAGACAGATAAAAGCTTTTGGTTGCCAAAGGAGAGAGTAGGGATGGGAGATAAATTAGCAGTTTGGGATTAACATATACACACTATTATAGATGAGCTAGAAGAGCAACAAGGACCCACTGTTTCGCATAGGGAACCATATTCAATACCTTATAACAACCTATAATGAAAAAGAATCTGAAAAATTATTGAATCACTTTGCTGTACATCTGAAATTGAAAATATATTGTAAATCAATGATACTTCATTTTAAAAACTGTTAAAAAAAGAATGACTTAAAGATTTTTGTTATAAGTAGCTGGTAGAGTCTGTTATGAAGAAGGAAATGGCAACCCACTCCAGTGTTCTTGCCTGGAGAATCCCAGGGATGGGGGAGCCTGGTGGGCTGCCATCTATGGGGTCGCACAGAGTTGGACATGACTAAAGCGACTTAGCAGCAGCAGCAGAGTCTGTTATACAGAGTGAACTCAAGAAGTCAAGAAGAGAAAAACAAATATCATATGTTAATGCATATATGTAGAATCTAGAAAAACGGTACAGATGAATCTATTTCCAAGGCAGAATAGAGAAATAGACATAGAGAATGGATATATGGATACAGAGAGAAAAGGGGAGAGTGGGATGGATTGGGATATTGGGAATGACATATATAGACTGGGGCTTCCCTGGTGGCTCAACCCACGAAGAATACACCTGCAATGCAGGTTCAATTCCTGGGTGAGGAAGATTCTTCCCTGGAGAAGAAAATGGCAACCTACTCCAGTATTGGTACCTGGAGAATTCCATGGATAGAGGAGCTTGGCAGGCTACAGTCTAGAGGTTGCAGAGTTAGACACAATGAGCAATTAACACTGTATACATCCTATGTGTGAAATAGATAGCTAATGGGAAGCTGCTATAAAGCACAGTTCAGCTCTGTGATAACCTAAAGGGGTGGGATGGGGGTGGGTAAGGAGAGAGGTCCAACAGGGAGGAGTTATGTGTACCCATATGGCCGATTCACTTTATTGTGCAGCAAAAAACTAGCATAGACTTGTAATTATATTCCAATTTTTTAAAAATGTAATAAATCAAGATTGGAAGACTAAAGAACAGATTTGGAGAGACCAATCAAGAGGTGGATTTCATACATGTTGAACTTGAGTTACCCATTACACAGTGATAAGGTGATGCTAAGCCTACAGCTTGGAGAAGGCAATGTCAAGCCACTCCAGTACTCTTGCCTAGAAAATCCCATGAATGGAGGAGCCTGGTAGGCTTCAGTCCATGGGGTCGCTAGGAGTTGGACACAACTGAAACGACTTAGCAGCTGCAAGCTCACAGCTGATATATAGATTTGTTAATTGGAGGAACTATTAAGGCTAGAAATGCTTTTTTGAGTGTAATCATCTATGGAGGGTATTTAAAGATGAGTATGTATGATATCACCCTGGGAATGAGTATAGATAGAAAAGAAAAGAATTCTAAGGATTGAATCTTGAAACATCCAATGTTCAGAGGTTGGAGAGATAAAAAGAAAACGTGTCACAGGATCAAGAAAGAGTGGTCAATAAAGTAACTGGAGAATCAAGAGAATAAAGAGTCTTGGAGACCAATTGAAGAAAGTATTTCAAGAAGAAAGAAGTGATCAGAATATCAGATGTGACTGAGTTCAAATTAAAAGTAAATAGAACTACATGTTGGATTTGGCAACTTTATGGTCATGGGTGGCCTTAACAAGGATGATTTCTAGGGAATGGTAGGTGAGCAGTGGTATGTTGATAAATTTAAAAACTGACTACCAGGCAAAAGAAAGCTCTGATTTGTAGCATTTTCCAGTTTCCACGGTGTAAACACTCCCACTGTTGCCAGTTTAAAGCTGCCAGCATGACATTCGAATATGAAACTGGAAAACGTGTGCACAATTGGATCTTGTAAGCAGGGAAAACCAGCCTGGCACACAACTTTTGGTGTGGATGAAATTTTTTTAAAAAAATTCTATTAAAATATCTATGCAGCAAAGTAAATATGGTTTATTGATTTTAAGGTATATTGAAAGAGTTCATGATTTCTCGTGATGAAAATTTATCTTCCTGGGACTAGTTACAAGGTTTTGCCAGTCATGGATACCATAGATAGGTTTCATATTTAATAGAGCAGTTTTCTAACTACTATTATTAAAATGTCTTTGCATATTCTCAAGGTTTCAAAAGAGAAAAAAGAAGTTAATCTCTAGATTTGGTCTTAAATACCAAATACCAATCTCTATCAGGTATTTGGTATACTAGGCTTCAGGGAATTTGGTATTAGAATTTGGTATGTCAGGTAGCTGATGTATCCAGATAGCTCAGTTGGTGAAGAATCCACCTGCAATGCAAGAGACCTCGGTTAGATTCCTGGGTTGGGAAGATCCGCTGGAGAAGGGATAGGCCAAGTACTCCAGTACTCTTGGGCTTCCCTTGTGGCTCAGCTAGTAAAGAATCTGCCTGCAATGAGGGAGACCTGGGTTTGATCCCTGGGTTGGAAAGATCCCCTGGAGAAAGGAATGGCTACCCACTCCAGTATTCTGGCCTGGAGAATTCCATGGACCGTATAGTTCATTCGGTCACAAAGAGTCAGCAATGACTGAGCGACTTCCACTTTTACTTTCACAAATCTCTAGATTTGGCACCTTGATATCTATTTCTTTACTGATATTTGTGCAACATATTGGGATTGTTAGCCCTGTTTTTTTTTTTTTTTTTTGGTCTTGGTGTGCCAGGGTTATGAACCTAATGCACTTATACATGAAATTTACAATTTGTATTCAATACCTTCATTTTTAGGGCTTCCCAGGTGATGCTAGTGGTAAGGAACCCACCTGCCAACACAGGAGACATAAGAGATGCAGGTCCAATCCCTTGGTCAGGAAGATCCCCTGGAGTAGGATATGGCAACCCACTCCAGTATCTTGCCTGGAGAATCCCTATGGACAGAGGAGACTTCAGGAGCTTTAGAACCCTCCATGGGGTTGTAAAGAGTCAGACAAGACTGAAACGAGAACTTGCACTCATGAAATTGCATTTTTAAATATTTTTAAACTTTACTGGTGGCATATGTTCCTTATAGAAACAAATATTTATATAATAAAAATAAGAAAAATAGAATATACTGTACTTACAATGTATAAAATATTATAACCCACAATATAGAAAATACCTCTAAGAATCAATAAGAAATGATAAGCAACCAATGGAAAGACTGGCAAATTAAACAGGAATTTCATAGAAAAGAAAGCTCAAATGGCTTACAAACATATGAAAAGATGCTTACTTTAATTAGTAATCAAAAATGCAAATTAGAATAATAATGTGACACAATTTCACACCAACCAGATTGGCAAAAAATGTTTTAAAAATCGGACAATATAAATTGCTAAGGATGTAGAACCAGGAAAACTCTGATGGGGGTATAAATTGATATAGCTAAATTTAAAAACTGACAGGCATTAATCAGCAAAGTTGAACATGCACAAATCTTACAATCTAGCATTTTTATTTCCCAAAGAAACTTCTGCACATGCACACCAGAAAATTTATATAAAGATATCTAAAAGATAAGGGAAAAAAAGAGCAAGAATTAGAATAGAAAAGAAAACAGGTAAAATCATATTATGGGATATTACTAGTAGTGAAGATAAACAAGTTACTGCTACATAATCAAATTAGATGAATCTCAAGCATGTAACATTAAGTGAAAGAATAATTCACTGATAACTATGTACAGTATGATTCATCCTATAAAAATGTTTTTCAAAAACATGCAAATAATATGCATACATTGGTGGCTAAAAATACAAAGAAATGGAAGGGACTGATGAACATAAAATTCAGGATAATGGTTACTTCTGGGTAGAAGATGGATGTCCATTTTATGATTTCTGAACTGGAAAATGTTTTATATGTTGTTTCATGTGATGCTATTTTTCATTCATGTGTATAATATATAGTGTAATATTGGTGTATATGTACCAAAAATGAATAAATTGAAGAAGAAGAAATAGATTTAGTTAAGGGTCGTTATTAGTAATCTAGATAAACAACAAAATCTGATATCTTGGTAAGAATAGGGATGGAAAGGAAAGAAAAATGCACAAGACAATAGATAATAAAAAGCTGTCAACACTGGTCATAGCATAAGAGAAAGGAGGTGATGGAAGATGTCCCCATGCCGTGAAGCCCAGCTGATGTTGGAACGCAGCAGTGTTAGTGAGGAAATGACTTCAAGTAGGCTGAAGTAGAATGGACCTTATTTGGGAGCAAGGTCAGAGGCAGAAAATAATATTTAGTAGTCACTTGGCTATTATAAGAATTGACTGTACAAGAGTGGATACCTTCTCCCAGGAAAAGAATGTGAAATAGAAGCATAGATCTTGAGGAATTTCCTTAACAGGGAAAGGAAAGAAAGAAGTTAAGTAAAGTCTCACCCTCCTCCAATTTATTCTTCACATTGATGCCAAAATAATATTTCTAAATTGCAAATTGATCATGTCACCACCACTGGCCAAAACTCTTTATAGCTTCAGGATGATGTCCAAACTTGACAGCCTGCCAGAAAATGCTATTTACATTGTGATTGTATATCCAGCCAGCTCTGTTTCTTATGACTAACATCCAGCCAGCCTGTATTCCAACCTCACTGAAGGACTAGGTACTTTCTCTTACTGCTGCATGCTACTTTCTCTTCTCACTGGGTGAGGCATGATCATCCTAGCAAGACCTAGTGTCTCCCTCTCTTGGAAACCTTCCCTAACTTCTCTACGTAGACCAGATTCTCTTCTTTTTCACTTTGTAGAAAACTTTCCATGGCTCTAGGATACATTAGTCATACTCATTTTTCACTGTTCCACTTTTTGTCTCCTGCTTACAGACTGAACTTTCATTTCTGTATCTGCAATTTTTGGCTATGATTGTACCAAGTGGGCCTTTAATAAATGCTTGCTAAATAAACAAATGGATAATCAGCTAGACCTATAATAAATGAATCAGTCAAAGAAAGTGTCAGAAAAATGTATCAGGAGAGGTTTTGGAAGTGGTTTGAATGGGTGATAGAATCATGTTACACCCAGGCTACAGGGAATGAGAAAGAAAAAACACTTGATCTAACACTAACGCAGTCAGTGGAGGGCTCTGAGTTACAGTTCAGCAAGTGGTTTGACCAGAAGCCAGGAGAAGGCTGAGAGGGCATAGTCAGAGCAATGAGAGTTAAGTGAAGCTTGGAGTCATTGTGTGTGATTAACCCTAGCTGAGAAGTCCAGTGACTAAAGAAAACAACGGTGAGGTCAGGTTCAAGCAAAGACTTTCAGAAGAGCATGTATACACACATGCCAGGGAGGAGTGATGATAGGGGTACACTTAGCAGGAGCCACTAAAGAGCAAAAGAGTTCTGGGAGCTGAAAGGTGACTTTGCATCAAGGGCCCCGATAGGCATGAAATCTGAAGAGAGAATGGGATGATGATTGTACAAAGAAATTGAAGGTTAAGTGGAGAGAAAGAAGATGGTGGCCTTTATAATGTTGGAGGTGGGATTATCCCCAGAAGGGCAAGGCTCCAGCTGGAAACGTCTATAGGAGGAAAGGGGCTAACTGAAGGGTGAGAGTCTGACAGATGCAGTGTGGATTATAGTCGTCTGGGTGGTTTCATAATATTAGAGCAGCATGAGGGCTGGATGTCTAGACCGTGTGTAAGAAGCTATAGCATACAGCTAATGAAGATAAACCACCCAACCTTCCGTTTGCTGCCTTTTCCAAAGAATCCAACACACTCGTGCACTTCCTGTCTCCCAGACCTGCTGTGTTGAAGGTCCTCAGCATTTCATCCAGACATTTCCCTTTGTTTCAATGTTTAAAGTCTCCTTGGTTCACATTCCTTGACACAAGCCAAGAGCACATTTGTCCCACCCCTGCTGCCCAATGTTGTTCAGTTGCTAAGTCCTGCCCACGCTGTGACCCATGGACTTGCAGCACTCCAGTACATGCCAAACGTCGCACACAGCTTACCCTGCTACTATGAGACTGATGGCTCAAAATTCAAAATTACTTTTTATATGTATATCCATATTTCTTAGTTTTTGTGTCTTTTGTTAAAACAAGTGAATGTTGGGATCTAGCCAGGGATTTTGATGGCAGCCAAAAACATTATTTATGAATATACTAAAACACTCTGTCCTCGTTTTCCACCTCCTGCCTTCATGGTTGTATAATATCTACTTGAGATCTTGATAACTTACTTTCTGAAACTGGAATGAGTTTTTGTATTTAACATTGTTTCAAAGTGATCACCCCGATGTCTGTAAAAATCTTAATTTTATAGCATAGTAGCCAATCCCTGGCATCAGACTGGCTTTGTCTGAACACTGGTCCATCACTTTCCAGTTGTATGAGTTTAAGCAGGACCCTTTCTCTCTGAGCCTCAATTTCCTTATCTGTAAGATGAAGATTAGAGTGGTCCTAGCTCATGAAGTCATTGAATAAAGTACGTGAACCTGGTGCTGGCAATAGACTATTCAACAAACATTTATCCATAGTAGAACAATTATAATGCTATTATGATTTAAGAGGAGAGTTTGCTTTTTATCCTACATCATTTTTGTAATAAGTATTTAATAATAAATAACTTACAACCCTCTCCCTCATCTCTTAATCTGATGGAATAATTGGTCATGTATTGTGAGTTCGAGATAGTTTTTGAAATGCTAAAAAATACAAAAAATGATCTTGTATATTTAAGTTTCACAGCTAATGAAACTCATGTGAACCATCACATCCAAGGTGTTCAAGAATTAGCATTACAAAACTGAAGCTGCAGGAGTCTTCTCTTCAAATATGGTTAATAAAAACACACTAATGGTATGAACAAAATGGCCACTTGACTTAAGGTCATTTTTTTTTAGTGGTTGCCAAAGAAATGAAAGCTGTATAATTTAGGGTGGGTGAGTGAGCTGGGAAAAAGTACCCAAACTAAAAATTCTTAGCTGATTTCAGGGAATGAAGCCGGTCCCCTGGAACCAGTTCTTTTTAATATTAAGCGACTCTCAGTTGCTGCTCCAGAAATCGTGACAATGTCTTGGTTTCTGTAAAAAGACTGGGACTTATTAAACCCACCACAGCACCAGCTTTCAGGACCATATTAGGCATTTGCAAGAGCCTTGTTCCACAAAACGTGATCTCAAGGCTGCCAAAATGAATGGCAAAGTGGCTGTGTCTCAGGATATCATTAGTGGATTACTTCTGTCTATAGATTATGTTAAAAGGTATTTAGGAAACTGTAATTTTAAGCCTATTTCATGTGCTTGGCATTGAGAAAGCAATAAAATGTTGAATTGCCATCAGAATTTCTAATGAGAGCACAAACATCTACAAAAGTATCAACAGAAAGTCACTATTGAAAATTAAGTACAAGCAGAGATTAGAGCTATGGATCCTGAAATTTAGAGAAGTGAGTAATTACAAATTTTATAATAAAAGTAGTTATAAATAACACAATAACATGACCACAAAATGTGAATATTATCAAGACTATTGGCCAGATGATTTTTTAAAACATAACAAAAAGTCCATTGTCCAGTGTCATGGAAAACTGTTTCTGACTGAAATTTTACTTTCTTACCCATTATTTTTAAACTTGCTAAACGCATCATTACAAAATCATTTAGAGATCTCAGAGCATTCTCCCCTATGCTCTGAAGAGATGGAACAGGGTTGGTTTTTTGTTTCATACACTGTGCCTTTGGTTTAGTATCGCTATTGTTTCAGTGAAAATATATACTTTTTTTTTTTTTTTTAACTGTTAGAGGACTCTGAGGAAGAATTTTACAAACAGTATCAACTAACCTTCATTTAAGTATATCTTGGAAGACCCCCTTTAAGGCAATCAATCACTGATTTATCATCAAATATTTAGGGACTCCCACTCCATAGCAAGCCCAGAGCTTGGCATTGACCGTTACAGATAGGAATAAGACAGGCATGTTTCTGCTTCCTAGGGTTTTCACTCTGTTGGAAGATGTGCAAAAGTCATCACCAGAGAGCTGAGGATCCTGCCAAGACAGTACAAAGCACTGTGGGAACATTTAGCAAGGGAATTAACTGATTTTCAGCAAATAAAAATAGACACTGACTGCAGATGAGAAGTACCTTAAAACGCCTTTTATTGGAACAGTAAGCTGTTCTCTTCACTACATTGCACATAAATTTTCAGGGCTATACAATTTGTATACCCCTCCACCTCCCCAAAATGATCCATGGCAGTTAATTTTTCAGTTAGCAAAGTAGGCTTCTATATCTGTAAAAAAAAACCGCCAGTATTTTCTCTTACCAATAAACTTGAAATAGGATAAGCAACCCCAAACTTTGGGGCTACATGGAAATGTTAGAGCACGTTTCAGCTAACACAAAAGAGCAATGAGTCATTCTAGAAGGCATGGAGCTCTGTGCCTTCTCACGTATCCCACACTTTTGGTGGAAGGTCTGTCTTGATGTCTGTGCAGCAATAAATATTTTTCCTTCGCCACATGACAAGCATTTAATTGACAGTCTGATAAATGCTACCAACAAAAAAGCTATCGGTTCTTTCCTCTGGTGTTCTATCATCAATTATCTTACCATTCAGAATATCCATAAAATATTCAGATCACCATGTAATAAGAAGCTGTGGCTGAATGCCACCAGGAGGTAGCATATGTTCAGCGGCAAATGCTCAGTGACCTAGGAAGTGTGCCTTCCTCTCTTAACACATGCCTTGGACAATCTTAACAGAAGTTCTGAAGTGGCAACCAAAACACATTTCCTTCCCGACAGATGATGCATCCTGTCATATTTTTTTAGAAAAGTGATTTAATCATTTCAATGAAATGTTTTTTGGAACCAAAATGGCATTTTAACAGTTTACATGCTTTCTACCTGATTCTATGCTTTTTTCACTTACTTGCCTTGTGGATAGCAAAGATACAATGGAAAGTACATGAAAAACTAAGCTCTAGCTATATAAGAAAATATCTAAAGGTAGATAGAAAATCAGTCATCTTCAGTGGGTTTCAATTTTTTCCTCTCTCAAATGGCTCAGGAAAGAGTTGTGAGCTTGGTGATCTCCTAGTTTCCTTCAGGACTATGTTTATGTGGAATAAAAGTCAAAAACTTAAGAAAGATGTACTTGATAGTCTTGTATAAAGAAAATTGGATTTTGTGATATTTGCTTGGAAAAAAAAAAATTGAAGAGAACTATAGGAACCACTTGTTCAAATCCTCTTGATTTGTACATGAAAAACAGGAGCCAAAAGCTGTTAAGGAAATTACCCCAAGCTACACAGCTGGTTGAGGACAGAACTGAGAGTAGGTTCCTGCCATCTTGACTCCTGGCTTAAATTTTACCCTCAAAGTTGGTACTTGTGAACTTGTTTCCTATTTGTAAAGAAGATTGGTTGAAATTTTAAAAATTATAATGATGACTAAAATTAAAGAGATGCTGTGATAAACTAGAACAAAGGCTAACAGAAGGAGTCTGAGACCCTGAATTCACCTGTAAGATCTAAAATCACTCTTGCCCCTTCAATTGCCATGTCAGAAAAATGAGACCCTCTCTCAAGGCTTTATCTATTATAGTTATATAAAAAAAAAAGAAAGAAAACAAAACCTTTAGGAAAAAAATACAATATAGTAACAAATATATTGTTCAAAATACAATATAGTAACAAAACCAAAGAGCAAGACAAAACTTACTGGTGTAGCTTAGGACTTAAGACTTCAGGCATTGGTGAACACATCTGAGTTCACATTTCAGTTTTCTCACTTCTCACTGTTTATTTAATCCACCTCTCTGGCCCTCACCTTCCTCATCTATCAAATAGATTTAATAATATTTATCACATACGGTTGCTGTTAGGACTAAGCAAGATTGTGTATATAGAACCAATTTATAACATTGGCATACAAACATGGATCAGTTTAACTCTTTTCCATAATATCTCACTCTAAAATGTGGCAGTTCCTTTAATAACATCACAGTCACGCTCCTTAACTTTAAGTCACTTGTGGTTACAGAATAACATATATTTTAGTATATCAGAAATATATATATATATATATATCAGAATTGATGTTGAAGCTGAAACTCCAATACTTTGGTCACCTGATGTGAAGAACTAACTCATTTGAAAAGACCCTGATGCTGGGAAAGATTGAAGGCAGGAGGAGAAGGGGATGACAGAGGATGAAATTGTTGCATGGCATCACAGACCCAGTGGACATGAGTTTGAGTGAACTCTGGGAGTTTTTGATGGATGAGGGGGCCTGGCATGTTGCAGTCCATGGGGTCGCAAAGAGTTGGACACGACTAAGTGACTGAACTGAACTGAACTGATATAAGCATACAAAGTTCATTCCTGGTGATTTTAAAATTTCAACTTCATCATCTCACATTTGATTCCAAACTGGGCTTGAAGTGGGTCATGTGACAGAGTGCCTGTACACTTTGTCTGTGCTCTTTTATTTGTTTCTCCGACTTTATGTTCCCAAACCCATTCTTTCTCGAGGACCTGGTCATTTCCAGAGTGTCTCTCTTCCGCCAGGGTGTGATGCTGCTTGGGTGATTCATCTTGTGCAGGTGTAGATGTGAGGAGGAGGCAGCTCTGGTGTCCCAGGGCTTCTCTGCCTGCTGCTGGAACACAGTGCCCAATCCTCTTAAACCTAGGCTGCTGCTTGGAAAGCCTGGGAGCTCCAGGACTCCCTGGAAGCTGCTCAGAACTGAGACCCTTTACACTTAAGTCCCTCCAAACACCTTTGTCTTTGGGTGTGAGATACTGCTAGAGGTTCCTCATCTTCAGAAATCTCTAAACTGGGAATAGATACCTCTAGCCCTCAGGGTGTGTTAACCATGTCCAGCTTCTGTTAACATCTGTCCCATGTACATGTGCCAGACATGTCCTGTTCTGGGAAATCCGATTACACGCTTGAGCCACTTTGCCTTGGCCTCTTATCTCCCTCAGTCCTACTCCCTCCCTTGTCTCCTTCCCTTCCCCCTACCATCACCTCCTCTGCTCCCAGAGAGGTGCTGTTCAAATACAAACCAATCCAAGAAAGAGTCCCCTCTTTTATCCAAATACCTTGGCCAGAAGCATTGCCAAGAATGGATCAGTGTATCAGGTCCATCCATTGTTTTATCTTTTCAAAATTCCATCTTTTATTAGGCTCCCACACTTTAGGTGACTATACGTTTTCCCTGACTACCCCAGGGTCAGCTGGTGGACAACTTTTAGTTACTTTTATCTGAAGTTCATCTATTATAAATATCATAGATAATGGAGATCATCTGAAGTGCTATGTCATCATTAAAGGTATGGTGACAAATTTCCTTTGCGCTTGGTCTGGATATCTTAGGAAAACTGTCTCATCAAATGTCATCTGCTTCAGTTCAAGGAAACTCTTACTGTCAGGTCGCCAGATGAATGCACAGGGCCAGTCAGGGTTCAGTGCTTTTTAGGTGTGTCATATGACTCTAAGTCGATTCCCTGGAGTTGGGAGGCACCACAGTTGGTTAGCAACGCCTGATAAGGGCCTTTCCAGGGAGGATGAATAGACTTTCTAGAGGTGTCTTTTCCAATAGACAAAGTCTCCAGTTTGCACAGTGTGATGTACAGGGTTTTCATTTCCTAGGAGTGAAGTGTGAAAATATTGCTGTACCAAAATACGTTTTTTTAAAATAGAAGCAATTAGGTCTTTTTTCACACTGAAATATCTCTCCTTTTGTAAGTTGTGGGTCAAAAGAGGCAGAAATCAAGTGCATTAGTTATCCTAGGACTATCTCAAGCTGTATCTTTGAAATACACTTTGTATCTCGAAGTGTAAGAGTATATGACTTCCAAAGGGATCGATCTGAGGTTTAGATTCATCCATCCATTCATTCTTGGCAATGTTTTGGCCAAGGCATTTGGACAGTCTCTACAAATTTTGCCAAGTGAATTTTAATAATGCTATAATATTGGTGTCGATATAATTGTGGTTTGGGACCATGAATTTTAAATTATTATAACGAGGCTCAAACACATCTTTACTAATCAAAACCATTGCAATCATCACATTTTTGATAATGAGAAATAAGTTTGTTTTACTAAAAGTGAAAAACCTGTGCTTCAGGATTCGAGGAACTCTTGGAAAGCATTTTTTGTCTCCTACTGGTTATGGAAGAATTTTCCCTGCAAAAATTTGTCATGATGCTTGAAGAAGCGACAAGAGGTCAACTGAATACCACAGGAAAGGCAAAACTTCTTAACTCAATTCGTTCAACTTTTGAAACAATGGTTTTATGACGTGTAGTCAAGGGTTGCAGTGCAGAAGAACTGGACCCTTTGTGTTGACCGATGCTGGCTGCAGGCACTGCAGTTTTCAGTGTGTCTCATCAATTTGCTGAGCATACTTCTCAGATGCAATGGTTTTGCCAGGATTCAGAAAGCTGTAGTGGATCAGACCAACAGTAGACCACCAAAGAGTGACCATGACCTTGGTTGGTGCAAGTTTGGCCTTGGGAAGTGCTTTGGAGCTTCTTCTCTGTCCAGTCACTGAGCTGGTCATCTCCAACTGTCGTATAAAATCTACATTTCATCATAATCACAATCCAATCCAGATGGTTTGTTGTTGTGTAGAAAAAAAGGAGACTACACTTCAAAGAGATGATTTTTTGATTTGTGGTCAGCTCATAAGGCATCCGTTTATCTAGATTTCTTCACCTTTCCAATTTGCTTCAAATGCCAAACAACCATAGAACAGTCGATGTTGAGTTTCTTGGCAACTTCTTGTATAGTCGTAAGAAGATCAGCTTCGATGATTGCTCTCAACTGATTGTTGTCAATTTCTGATTGCTGTCAAATTCTCATCTTCAAGGCTCTCATCTCCTTAGCAAAACTTCTTGAACTACCTGTACATTTGTTAACCATTCCTGGGCCAAATGTGCTGTTGATATTGAGAGTGGTCTCTGCTTCTTTATGACCCATTATGAACTGGAATTTAAAAAAACAAAAAATCACTTGAATTTGCTTTTTTGTCTAACATCATTTCCACAGTCTGAAATAAATATAAAATAAACACCAAGTCATTGGGTTTCCCTGTTAGTTCAGCTAGTAAAGAATTCACCTGCAATGCAGAAGCCCCTGGTTCAATTTCTGGGTTGGGAAGAGCCCCTGGAGAAGGGATAAATTACCCACTCCAGTATTTATGGACTTCTCTCGTGGCTCAGATGGTAAAGAATCTGCCTGCAATGCAGGAGACTTGGGTTCGATCCCTGGGTTGTGAAGATTCCCTGGAATGTCCTTCCAATGAATATTCAGGGTTGATTTCCATTAGAATTGGCTGGTTTGATCCTCTTGCTGTAGAAGGACTCTTAAGAGTCTTCTCTTGCACCACAGTTCAAAAGCATATGGTCCAACTCTCACATCCATACATGACTACTGGAAAAACCATAGTTTTGACTAGAGGGACATTTGTAGGCAAAGTAATATCTCTCCTTTTTAATATACTATCTAGGTTTGTCATAGCTTTTCTTCCAAAGAACGAGTATCTTTTAATTTCAAGGCTGCAGTCACCATTCTTAGTGATTTTGGAGCCCAAGAAAAGAAGGTCTGTCTGTTTCCATTGTTTCCCCATGTATTTTACATGAGGTGATGGAACCAGATGCCATGATCTTAGTTTTTCTGAGTGCTGAGTTTTAAATCAGCTTTTTCACTCTTCTTGTTCACCTTCATCAAGAGACTCTTTAGTTCCTCTTTTCTTTCTGCCATTATGGTGGTATCATCTGTATATCTGAGGTTGTTGATGTTTCTCCCAGCGTAGGAGTAAGCCAAGAGATTGTGGGTGATAAGCACACAGAAAGTTCTGTAAAATCAGCCAAACAGGATAAGCTTGCTAAAGTGCCTAACTAGTAAAATGAGTTCTTCAATCATTATGAAGTTCAAGAGAAGTTCCTAAGATGGGGATAATCTTTTCCAAAGGACTTTATCCACAGACGAGGCCATATTATCTTCAAGGGCAGGCTTCAGTCCAGTATGAAAAACACATAGACCATGACTAAAATATATTTAAGTCCATTAAATGGAGAAAGTTGTATGAAATCCATTTGCTAGATCTCAAATTGTTCACTAGACATTTTAAAATGCCAAGGAGTGGTACAGACAGGAATTCATAAGACTGTAGTTTAGACAAGTGAGGTAGATACTTTTTGCAGCCTTATTAGTGCTTTCCCCATCAATACTGATTCATAAATGCTATCATTTTATCACTAGACTGATGGTTTACTACATATACAGTGGTGAGGTGTGGGATTTAAAAGTAAACTGTCTTCAGTAGGACTAGATTATTACTTGGTCTGAACCAGAGCTTTCTGTTTTTATCAAACCAACAATAGTTGAATTTACAACCTTGTTTTTCACATTCTGAGGCCAATTGTTGAGACTTTCTAGCCAGTTTCTCTAAGTTATTATTTGGAGAAATATACCTTTGCAGCATGATGGAGGTTTGGCTGCTTCTGGTAGCTTTATAGACAACATTCCTTGGAGAAATGTCAACAAGGTGATTTTCCTTAAATTCCAGTGTCAATCTTAGAATGCCCCCAAATCATAATAGCTAAAGCATCACATCAGGTAAAATGCATTGCATCTAATAATTCCTGAACATGTTAATTTCAATTTTTATCAATTTTTCCATTGGAAGTAAGGAAGCCATGTTGCTTCCACAACATTCCAAAATCATGAGCTACTCTGAAAGCATGTCTACTACCAGTTTAAATATTGGCAGTTTTGTCATTGGATAAAGTATATCATTCAGCCTATTGTACCAAAGTAGATAAATTGTGGCAAGAATACACAGAAGAACTGTACAAAAAGATCTTCACAACCCAGATAATCATGAGGATGTGATCGCTAATCTAGAGCCAGAAATCTTGGAATGTGAAGTCAAGTGGGCCTTAGAAAGCATCACTAAGAACAAAGCTAGTGGAGGTGATGGAATTCCAGTTGAGCTGTTTCAAATCCTGAAAGATGATGCTGTGAAAGTGCTGCACTCAACATGCCAGCAGATTTGGAAAACTCAGCAGTGGCCACAGGACTGGAAAAGGTCAGTTTTCATTACAATCCCAAAGAAAGGCAATGCCAAAGAATGCTCAAATTACTGCACAATTGCACGCATCTCACATGCTAGTAAAGTAATGCTCAAAATTCTCCAAGCCAGGCTTCAGCAATACGTAAACCGTGAACTCTCTGATGTTCAAGCTGGTTTTAGAAAAGGTAGAGGAACCAGAGATAAAATTGCCAACATCCTCTGGATCATGGAAAAATCAAGAGAGTTCCAGAAAAACATCTATTTCTGCTTTACTGACTATACCAAAGCCTTTGACTGTGTGGATCATAATCAACTGTGGAAAATTCTGAAAGACATGGGAATACCAGACCACCTGACCTGCCTCTTGAGAAATCTGTATGCAGGTCAGGAAGCAACAGTTAGAACTGGACATGGAACACAGATTGGTTCCAAATAGGAAAAGGAGTATGTCAAGGCTGCATGTTGTCATCCTTCTTATTTAACTCATATGCAGAGTACATCATTAGAAACACTGGACTGGAAGAAACACAAGCTGGAATCAAGATTGCTGGGAGAAATATCAATCACCTCAGATATGCAGATGACACCACCCTTATGGCAGAAACTGAAGAGGAGCTAAAAAGCCTCTTGATGAAAGTGAAACAGGAGAGTGAAAAAGTTGGCTTAAAGCTCAACATTCAGAAAACGAAGATCATGGCATCCGGTCCCATCACTTCATGGGAAATAGATGGGGAAACAGTGGAAACAGTGTCGGACTTGATATTTTGGGGGGCTCCAAAATCACTGCAGATGGTGACTGCAGCCATGAAATTAAAAGACGCTTACTCCTTGGAAGAAAAGTTATGACCAACCTAGAGAGCATATTCAAAAGCAGAGACATTACTTTGCTGACTAAGGTCCATCTAGTCAAGGCTATGTTATGTGAGAGTTGGACTGTGAAGAAGGCTGAGCACTGAAGAACTGATGCTTTTGAACTGTGGTGTTGGAGAAGACTCTTGAGAGTCCCTTGGGCTGCAAGGAGAACCAACCAGTCCATTCTGAAGGAGATCAGCCCTGGGATTTCTTTGGAAGGAATGATGCTAAAGCTGAAACTCCAGTACTTTGGCCACCTCATGCGAAGAGTTGACTCATTGGAAAAGACTCTGATGCTGGGAGGGATTGGGGGCAGGAGGAGAAGGGGACGACCGAGGATGAGATGGCTGGATGGCATCACGGACTCGATGGACATGAGTCTGGGTGAACTCCGAGAGGTGGTGATGAACAGGGAAGCCTGGAGTCTGCGATTCATGGGGTCGCAAAGAGTCGGACACGACTGAGTGACTGAACTGAACTGAAGCCTTCAGGGATCTAAGTGTAGCCTTTGTTCTGGTATCAGATGTCCTAAACATCAAATCCTGGTTTGGGAAAACGGCAATTTTTCTTTGGATATTTTATGTCCCTTTAAGGCTAAAAGCTTTAGGAAATCAATGCTGTCTTTCATGAAGAAGTTTGAGAAGGAGAGCAAAGAAGCAAATCATCCACATATTGCAACAAAGTAGAACCTCTAGGGAAATTATATCATCCAGATTAGTGATTTGTGAGAAATAAGAAGGAATCTCAGTAAAGCCCTGAGGCATTTCTGTCCAGGTGAACTGTTTTCATACCCAAGTGAAGAAAAAAAAGGTATTGGCTAGCTTCATCACCTGGGATTCTAAAGAATGTACTGCTTAAATCAATTACAGTAAAGAATTTGTTTCCACTGGGAATGGATGTGAGTGGTATATGAGTGTCAGGAACAGCCCAGTGTCAAGGGATAACAATGTTGTTTACTGCTTGGAGGTCCTGAACAGACCTTTACCCTCAGCCCTTAGATTTTTCTCACTGGTAAAATGGGAGTCTTACAGGGACTAGTACAAGGGATAATGAAGCCTTCGGCTTTGTCATCTTCTATTATGGGCTTTAGGCTTTGAAGGGCTTCTTTACTTAGAGGGTATTGATTAATTCTTGGAAGAGGTTTTTGAGGGGTCGATCTGAATCTTGACAGGAGGTGTGCTGTGTATTTTGCCAATGTTATTTGGAAGTTTTGCCCATAAGGAATATGGTAGCTGATTCAATGGGGACAAATAATCAGTATTTCCAGAATCAGTTCTAGCACTGTCGGAGATGAAGACAGAACAAATAAAAGGTGTCAAAAGTTCATTTAATTCATCTGGTTGGCTGTTTTGACAACCACTGTCAAGTTCTAGAATTACCTCCCACTTTGAGAGAAAGAAATTCTGATGATACATCTCAACCTAATAAATGGATGAGGTGAAGGAACTAAGAAGGAAAAGTTGTTCATGTTTTAAGGCATCTAAACAAACAGGAATTGGTTCAGAGACAGAAATTTCTTGAGGTTCATTAAAGAATCCATACTATTTGAACTGTTTTAGCACTCCAAGGGAAGGGGTGTATAGTAGCGGGGCTGAGCACTGAGAATGTGGCTCTGATGTCTTTTAGGACTGAAAGAGATTCATCCCCAACTTAGAGAAATGTTTCTAAAAGCCAGTTCAGAGGGAAGATTGGGAAGAGCCTCTGGAGTTCCTTGGAGCCCCCTCATTGAGAATTGGGAAGATGCTGGAAAGGCTGGTTAGAAGGCTGATAATGACTGAAGTGCTTAAATTTGTAACATTATCTTTTTTTAATGTCCTGGCTCTTTGCAGTAATAGCAGAAACCAAACCAGTTTGAGCTTTGTTTAGGGACTTTCAATTGCTAGCGTTGAAGATTAAGAATTTTGGCAGTCTACCTTGTAGGTGACTCATTTATAACGTAAGAGTGCTGGTTTGCCAGATTAACTAAATCTGGAGTGAACAGTTTCCCATTCCATTCTGATGGGAGTGGACAGTTTCCCATTTCATTCTAGAAGGGAGAGGTCCCGGTGCAATCCATTAATAAACACAGAAGTAAAAGCTACCTTGGTAGAATCAACATCTAAAGGAAGTCTAGAATTAAAAAACAAAATAAGACAATCTGAAGTCACCTGTAATAATTATGAACAAATTCATCAGATTTTTGTGTACGAGCCTGAATTTTATTTCAATCAATAGGCTTTAGAAAAGCTCTAAGGAGACTTCCCTGGAGAAGGAAATGGCAACCCCCTCCAGTATTCTTGCCTGGAGAATCCCATGGAAAGAGAAGCCTGGTAGGCTGCAGTCCATGGGGTCGCCGGGAGTCAGACATGACTGAGAGCACACACACACACACACACACACACACACACGGAGGGACTTCCCTGGCATTCCAGTGGCTAAGACTCTGAACTCCCAATGCACAGGGTCCAGGTTCAATCCCTCATCAGGGAACTAGATCCCACATGCCACAGCTAATAGTTTACATTCTGCAACTAAAGATTCCACTGGTTGTAATTAAAAAGATAGCACACATCACACTGAAGATCCTGCATGAGGCAACTAAGACCTGATGCAGTCAAATAAATAAAAATTTTTCAAAAGTGCCTAGGAATTGCCTGGTAAAATTTGCTAGCAATTGCCCAAGTCCGATCATGTAATATGTTAGCAGACTGGCCTCCTGGTTGTAACTCTAGAGATTTTTAGCACTTTTTCAATTAATAGTTTTCATCTAGTGCTGTCCCTGGCCTCCACTGACAAGTGTACCATCTAGCTGATGTTAAGTTGGAGGATCAAGGTTGATAAGCTTGAATAAGTAGATTAAACGCCTCAACAAATCTGTGAGGATCTTCAGTTACTTTGAGAAAATCTTCAACTCTGACTTCAGTTTTAGTCCAGGGAATATGAGAAATAAAAGAGTCATCCTCTAGATTTTCAGAAGGCTTCATTTCTCTTGCTGCCTTAGAATTCTCTCTTTATCTTTAATTTTTGCCATTTTAATTGTGATATGTCTCAGTGTGGATCTGTTTGGGTTCATTTTGTATCTGAATATGTTTCCTTCTATAAGTTTGAGAATTTTTAACCATAGTTTAATCAGATACATCTTCTATTCCTTTCTTTCTCTCTCTCTTCTGATTCTGGGGCTCCCTGTGGTTGGTATGCTTCATGCTGTCCCAGAGCTCTCTTAAACTCTTCTCATTTTTTTTTCTTTTTGTTGTTCTGATTGGGTAATTTCCATTATTCTATCACTTATACATTTTTCTGTATCACCTAGTCTGCTATTAATTCCTTCTAGTGTTTTTTTTTTTATTTCAGTTATTGTATTTTTCAGTTCTCACTGGTTCTTCTTTTTTTTTTTGTATTATCTAGTTCTTTGTTAAAATTCTCACGTTGTTCATCTATTCTTTTCCCTAACTCAGTTAGCATTCTTACGAATGCTGTGAATTTTTTATCTGGAAAATTGTGGTTTTGGTTTTATTATTTATATATATATATTTTTAAGGGGTTTTGGTCTTTCAGTTGAGAGCAATTCCTCCGCCTTCTCATGTTGCTTAACTTTATCTGTATGAAATTCAGTGAAACAGTGACCTAATGTGATTTTGAAGGGGTGTCCTTACCTGGGAGTATCCATGTCCAGTCATGGATTTGACATGAACACAATCATTTCAGGATGTACTGTCAGCTGTCACCTTGGTAGGAGGCGGGGCTGGAGAAGAAGGGGTTGAAGCCAGAACTAGGTATGGGCCAGGCTTCCTCTCTGCTCAGAGCTCACCATTATCCTACTAGGGACCCAAGGTGCTGAAGCATACACCTTGAGGTTTGATTCCAAATGTCTCTGTTTCCTTTGGGTAGGCTCTCACCCACCCCAGTAGTGGTTCCCTTGCCCCAGAGAGGAGCAGTGTGGGAGCAAGAGGAATCCATGGGTGCTGTCAGTGCGTGAGGGGAGTAGGCTGCAGTAATCTGGCTGCAGAGAGATGTCTGGACTGCTTCTGATGCACTGTCTGTGTAAACAACACTGATGGCTGCCCTCACCCTGTTCAGACACCACTTTGGGTCTGGCCATCTCTAGCTCATGGCAGAGTTCTTTCCTCTGTCCGAGCAGTCCTCACTCCAGTGTGGAGCAGCAACATGAAGTAAGTGGGGCTGGACTGCTCACTCAGCTCAGGCTGGGGCATGCACCAGGTGGTCATAGGAAACCAGCCAGTCGCCCCCATAGTTTCAGTCTATCCTCTCTGCCCTGCTTCAGGTGCAAGTAAGCACAAGCAGCCTCCTCCCAAGTGGAGTCCAGGCTTCTCACAGCCCACTTGTTAGTGTCCCAGGCCTTCCAACCAGACAAGAGGGCTCCTCTTCTCTGTGTTGGACACCGGAATTAGGACACTCAGTGTCTGCCTCAAACTGCTCACCTCCCAGGAAGGATCTCTGCCTGTGTAACTCCCTGTTCCTCTGAGTCCTCTCCCTGGGGCATAAATCCCACCCTGACCTCATCTCTTCCCTTTCTACCCAATTCCATGTGGATTTTTCTTTCAGCCTTAGTTGTATAAGACTCTTTCTGGCAGTCTCCAGTTAGTTTTCTGTAAGAATTATTCCACACATAGATGTATTTCTGATGTGTCAAGGCACTGAGGTGAGTTTCACATCCTCATAGTCCACGATCTTAATCTTCTCTTCCCATTGTATCTTTCTGCAATGTTTGTTTGCTTCAGTTAATCTTTTTTTTTGTTTTGTTTTATTTTATTTTTTTAATACTTTATTCTATATTATAGTACTGTATTTGTTTTGCCATACATTGACAAGAATCAGCCACAGGTGTACATGATCTCCCAATGCCGAAGCCCCCTCCCACCTCCCACCCCATATCATCTCCCTGGATCATCCCGTGCACCAGCCCCAAGCATCCTGTATCCTGTATTGAACATAGGCTGGCGCTTCATTTCTTACATGATAGTATACATGTTTCAATGCCATTCTCCCAAATCATCCCACCCTCTCCCTCTCCCTCAGAGTCCAAAAGTCCATTCTATACCTCTATGTCTCTTTTGTTGTCTCACATATAGGGTCATCATTACTATCTTTCTAAATTCCATATATATGTGTCAGTATACTGTATTGGTGTTTTTCTTTCTGGCTTACTTCACTCTGTATAATCGGCTCCAGTTTCATCCATCTCATTAGAACTGAATCAAATTTATTCTTTTAAGGGCTGAGTAATACTCCATTGTGTATATGTACCACAGCTTTCTTATCCATTCATCTGCTGATGGACATCTAGGTTGCTTCCATGTCCTGGCTATTATAAACAGCGCTGCAATGAACATTGGGGTACATGTGTCTCTTTCAATTCTGATTTCCTCGGTGTGTATGCCCAGCAGGGGAATGCTGGGTCATAAGGCAGTTCTATTTGCAATTTTTTAAGGAATCTCCACACTGTTTTCCATAGTGGCTGTACGAGTTTGCATTCCCACCAGCAGTGTAAGAGGGTTCCCTTTTCTCCACATCCTCTCCAGCATTTATTGCTTGTAGACTTTTGGATCGCAGCCATTCTGACTGGTGTGAAATGGTACCTCATTGTGGTCTTGATTTGCGTTTCTCTGATAATGAGTGATGTTGAGCATCTTTTCATGTGTTTGTTAGCCATCCATATGTCTTCCTTGGAAAAATGCCTATTTAGTTCTTCGGCCCATTTTTTGATTGGTTCATTTATTTTTCTGGAGTTGAGCTGCATAAGTTGCTTGTATATCTTTGAGATTAGTTGTTTGTCAGTTGTTTCATTTGCTATTGTTTTCTCCCATTCAGAAGGCTGTCTTTTCACCTTGCTTATAGTTTCCTTTGTTGTGCAGAAGCTTTTAATTTTAATTAGATCCCATTTGTTTATTTTTGCTTTTATTTCCAGTATATTGAGAGGTGGATCATAGAGGATCCTGCTGTGATTTATGTCGGAGAGTGTTTTGCCTATGTTTTCCTCTAGGAGTTTTATAGTTTCTGGTCTTACATTTCGATCTTTAATCCATTTTGAGTTTATTTTTGTGTATGGTGTTAGAAAGAGGTCTAGTTTCAATCTTTTACAAGTGGTTGACCAGTTTTCCCAGCACCACCTGTTAAAGAGACTGTCTTTACTCCATTGTATATTCTTGCCTCCTTTGTCGAAGATAAGGTGTCCTTAGGTGTGTGGATTTATCTCAGGGCTTTCTATTTTGTTCCATTGATCTATATTTCTGTCTTTGTGCCAGTACCATACTGTCTTAATGACTGTGGCTTTGTAGTAGAGCCTGAAGTCAGGCAAGTTGATTCCTCCAATTCCATTCTTCTTTCTCAAGATTGCTTTTGCTATTCGAGGTTTTTTGTATTTCCATACAAATCTTGAGATTATTTGATCTAATTCTGTGAAAATTACTGCTGGTAGCTTGATAGGGATTGCATTGAATCTGTAGATTGCTTTGGATAGTATACTCATTTTCACTATATTGACTCTTCTGACCCATGAGCATGGTATATTTCTCCATCTATTAGTGTCCTCTTTGATTTCTTTCATCAGTGTTTTATGGTTTTTGATATATAGGTCTTTGGTTTCTTTAGGTAGGTATATTCCTAAGTATTTTATTCTTTTCGTTGCAATGGTGAATGGAATTGTAATCTTAAAATATGTTTTTCAGAGAGGCAATTTTACCCTCCTGATAGTGTTTGAAAGCCTCAAAATACCAATTGAAATGGGGATTCCACTCAACTCTGGAAATTTTAAAAATATTGTATTCTAATTCAGAAAATTAAACTGATGTTGGGAAAGACTGGGGCCAAGGTGACAAGAAGATGAGATGGTTGGATGGCATCACTAACTCAATGAACATGAGTTTGAACAAACTCCAAGAGATAGTGAAGGACAGAGAAGGCTGGCCTGCTGCAATTCATGGGGTTGCAAAAAGAGTCAGACACAACTTAGTGACTGAACAACAAGAATAATCCAGTTTTAAGGAAATTCCAAAAATATGGAATTTGAAGAGCTTCTGGGTTGTTGAACAGGAGGAGGTGCTTAGAGGGTGGTGCACCCACAGTGGCTGCTCTACACTCCTTCCCACATATCTTCCCACATATCTCTTCCACCTGGATGTTCACCTGTAGCCTTTTCATACTTCTGCTGGTGTCTGCAAATAGGTGGCTCAGAGGTTAAAGCATCTGCCTGGAATGCAGGAGACCCGGGTTTGATCCCTGGGTCAGGAAGATCCCCTGGAGAAGGAAATGGCAACTCACTCCAGTACTCTTGCCTGGAGAATCCCATGGAGGGAGGAACCTGGTGGGCTACAGTCCATGGGGTCGCAAAGCGTCGGACACGACTGAGCGAATTCACTTCACTTCAAAGGAATTATAATTAATCTTATACTAGAGCCATATATATAGCTTACTAGACTTAAAATCAAAGCAAAGTACCAATAAATAGAGATTTTCCTAGTGGGCCAGGGGGTTAAGACTGCATATTCCCAATGCAGTAGGTATGGGTTTGATCCCTGATTCAGAAACTAAGATTCCACATGTCTCATGGCACAGCCAAAAAACAAACAAAGTAAATAAAACAACAACACTTTCTTACTTTTTGTTATTTGCTGATATTATATATTATATATATTATATATATATTATATATTATATAATATATTATATATAATATATAATATATTATAATATATTATTTATTATTATATAATATATTATATATTATAA
Source organism: Nanger dama (assembly GCA_917880005.1). Lineage (NCBI taxonomy): Eukaryota > Metazoa > Chordata > Mammalia > Artiodactyla > Bovidae > Nanger > Nanger dama. The sequence goes on from CAKJTW010000004.1 coordinate 49,565,637, forward strand.
TATATATATTAAATATAATATATAATATATTATATATATAATATATAATATATAATATATAATATATATATGTTCCTTTTGAATTTACCTAAGAAATAAATATAATTTATATGGATATAGGCACCACAAACAGCAGATAAAACTGATTTACTATATATAATGTTTCATAATTTTTTCCAAGGTTGAAGAAAATTAGTAGTGTGTCTGAGATGGAACCCACATAAAATAGGTGGTAGAAAGATGGTTTGCATACATCGCAGAAATAGAGTCTACTCTGATACCAAGTGTATCTTGTCCTCTAGAAACTAATTTTGGGATAGCAGACCTTCTAAACTGAATTGGATACTGGAGAAGTCAGAAAAGTTCATTGTCTATAATACACTAACCAGCATTCAAATTATTGGGCCAGGAACAGACTGACTTTAGACTCATGAGTCTCCTATTTTGCAAAACACAGGACAGTATATAAAAAGGCAATATATCAAAATAGCAGTAAGAAAACATAATTGAAGGGAAAAAAACCTTTTTTAAAAAATAGGAAAAGAATTTACCATTGGGTATATCTGTCACTGAGAAAGATTAAAGGCAAATGGAAAAAAGAGTGGCAGAGGGATGAGATAGTTAGATAGCCATCACTGACTCAATAGACATAAATTTGAGCAAACTCCAGGAGACTGTGGAGAACAGAGGAACCTGATGTGCTACAGTCCTTGCAGTTGCAAGGAGTCAGGAGTGACTGAACAACAGATGCTCGTCACATTATCTCTGGAGGAAGAGACCCTGATGAAAAAGACCCTGATGCCTGGAAAGACTGAAGGCAAAGAAGGGAGAGGCAGAGGATGAGATGATGAAATAGCATCACAATTCAATAGACATGAATTTGAGAAAACTCTGGGAGGTAATGCAGGACAGAGGAGCCTGGTGTGTTGCAGGCCATGGTGTTGCAAAGAGCCAGGCAAAAATTAGTGACTAAACAACAATTCCAAGGAAGATTTCTGACAAACAACTTAGATTTGGCTGTTTTGATGTCATCATTTTAATGAATCTATGTCAAAAAGGTGGCTTAAAAATGTAAAGACATCGTTTGTTGATTATCAGCTATGAACAGCAAGCATCTCTGGTCCATGCTCTACCTCTATCCCCAACCTGGCCCCTCCATGGAAGGAGACATTGCTTTGACTTTTTGTTTTGCTTATGTGATGTGAGCATTTATAAATCTATCTATGTATGTATAAATATGCATTTCCTTTATAACCAGGTAAAGCAATAAAGATATCTCTCTCACACACACACAGTATGGTAGAACTGAAGTTGTCTTTAAGGTTTAGTTACTTGTTCCCCAAATTATTATAATTAAAAGAGGTTTAGCAATATTATATTTAGTAATATATTGTTAGTTAGCAGAAGTCTTCTAAATGCAGTTGAAGTTTTTCTATGTGGTTCAGATTACTGGAAAAGAGATGATACTATTTCTCAAAGAGTTCTGTCTCCTTAATCTAACACTCCCCACATACATAGACACACATCCACACAGAGTATTTTTCAGTATATACCCAATTAAATATCAATAACATATTCAGTAAACCTACAAAATCCTCTAGAAGGGGTATCTAATCTCCTAGTCAAGCCCAGTACTAAACAGACCAATCAATCAGTTGAAAGAAAATGAACATGACTGTTGTAATGTTGAAAGAAATTATCACATGATGTGAGGTACAGACCAGTCAATATTTAAGTAAATTCTCAGAAAATCTACAAACTCTTTCCTTTCCTTGGGTTGCTGGATGACACCCATCATTTTGAATAATTGATAGCAGTAAACATAAAACTCTTAGTTAGATATAATCCAAAATGTTGCCTAACTCCCACCTTCAAGCAAAATATGTAGGTGAAGTTAGTTTTAAAAGTAGAAAGAATATTTTTATCTTTTAAGATCCACATACACTCCTTTAAAACACTCAGTGGCTTGACATTCTTCTTAGGAAAAACCGGGCTTCCCTTGTGGCTCAGACAGTAAAGAATCCACCTGCAATGTGGGAGACCTGGGTTTGATCCCTGGGTCAGAAAACCCCTGGAAGAAGGCATGGCAACTCACTCCAGTATTCTTGCCTAGAGAATCCCCATGGGCAGAGGAGCCTGGCAGACGGCAGTCCATAGGGTCGCAGTTCAAACTGGATAAAACCAGTTTCCTTTAAAGGGCCCACCTGGCTTGGTCTGTCCTGGCCCACCTCCCTCTGACCTCCTTTTCATCTCTCCTCTGTGTCTGTCCTCCAGCTGCGGACCCCTTGAGTACAGTGCTTCCCCTCTCCTGGACTCACTCCTCAACACCTCTTCTTCCTCTGCCTCGGCCATGCCCTTTACACAAAATGCTTCTTCTGCCCTGGCCATCTTGTTCCTTTGTCTTAAAGGCTCTCCTTCGGATTTTAGCCCTGTATCTCTTAGAGTTGACTCCCCACCCTAAACAAATTCTTCCACCATGCAGTCTCATAGCTCACTGCTTCTGTCCTTCAAAGCACTTTATCACTGTTGTAATTTTACATTCATTTGTGTGACCATTGGATAATATCTGCGTCTCCCACAAAACTTTAATTTCCATGAAGGCAGGGACCATGGCTTTTTGCTCATTATTGCATCCCGAGGGCCTAACATAGAGCCTGGCACATGGTAGCCATTAAAACCTACATTAACTAAATGAATGAATCAATTTAAATAATAATTGCTGTTATTCTAGATTTTAAGACTCAGCCTACACTAAAATTAATGGTGTATTTGTACATTTCCACCCACCAAAGTTCTGTCTTCCTTCTCATTTTTTCTGACATCCAAGACTGTTCCATGAGATCAGTGTACTAGGATTATTTTTCCTTTCCCCATTTATTTTTAATGGCGTCACAAAATTTAACTCACTCTACAATTTGGATATTTAGAATAAGGAGAGTGCTTCTAATTTTGTCTAAATTTAATCTAGTTGTTTTCTGCCAATTACTACCACCCCCATCTGAAACTCCCACACACTGGTTAGCAAGATTTAAAAAAAATCAAATATGGATTAAAATCTAGTCAAATCTATGATTTTAATTCTCTTTAGAGCTCAGTCTTTCATATCTGCAGGTGCAGTCTCTCAGATAACCCCTTTATCCTGTTTCCCTCCTAAAGTCTAAGTCTGTGTTTGTTTGTCTCTGATTTCATGATGACAGAAATGGAATGGGGACTCCTGTCATGATGCCCTGTGCTTTCACTGGTCAGCAGGGCAATGCCGTTTGTCAATTAGTGTTTTCCTTGCTGGCATTTGTGCCTGGAGTGTGATGCCTTGTGTATTACACTCATCCTTTAGTCTATATGATTGTGTTAGGACCAGCAGAGTCCGTGGACTGGTAAACAAAGCGCCTTTCCCCTTATGCGTATCTAAAGGTTACTGTTCACTGGCTTTCTGCCTAGATAGCCTTCAAATAACATGATGCCTTATTGGTTGCCCTGTGTTGGCTCTTAAAACAATCATTCTTCTCTGAAAATGTTATCAGATATTAATCTGATAACAGATTAATATCCAAAATAGACAAAGAACTCATATAACTCTGTAACAAAACAACAATAAAAATTAATTGGTTTTTTATTTATCAACTTACTTTTTTATATTTTATCTCTTACTTTATCTTATTTTTGGTGAACAATTTTTTTTTAATTGAAGTATAATTGCTTTACACTGTTGTGTTACTTTCTACTGTGCAACAAAAGAATCAGCTATATGTATACATATATATTCTCTCTCTTGAGCTGGATAGGCTGTGGAGAATATAGAACCCTTGTGCACTGTTGGGGGAGTATAAATTGGTATAGCTACTATAGAGAATATTATGGAGATTCCTTAAAAAAAAACTAAATATAGAGCTACCATACGACCCAGGCATTTATTTATTTATTTGACTGAGCCAGGTCTTAGCTCCAGTACACAGGATCTTCAGTCTTCTTTGCAGCATGTGGAGTCTTTAGTTGTGGCCTGTGAACTCATTTGTGGCAAGTGGGATCTAGTTCCCTGACCAGGGATCGAACTCAGGCCTCCTGCATTCGGAGTGTGGAATCATAACCATTGGACCACTAGGGAAGTCCAGAGAAGCTGAGGAGACATTTTCCCAAAGAAGACATAAAAATGGCCAACAGAAAGATACTCAGCATCACCTTATACCTGTTCAGTTCAGTCACTCAGTCATGTCCAACTCTTTGCAACCCCATGAAACACAGCACGCCAGGCCTCCCTGCTCATCACCATCTACCGGAGTTCACTCAGACTCACGTCCATCGAGTCAGTGATGCCAACCAGCCATCTCATCCTCTGTTGTCCCCTTCTCCTCCTGCCCCTAATCCTTCCCAGCATCAGACTCTTTTCCAATCAGTCAACTCTTCGCATGAGGTGGCCAAAGTACTGGAATTTCAGCTTTAGCGTCATTCCTTTCAAAGAACACCTGGGGCTGATCTCCTTCAGAATGGACTGGTTGGATCTTCTTGAAATCCAAGGGACTCTCAAGAGTCTTCTCCAACACCACACTTCAAAAGCATCAATTCTTTGGTGCTCAGCCTTCTTCACAGCCCAACTCTCACATCCATACATGACCATTGGAAAAACCATAGCCTTGACTAGACGGAACTTAGTTGGCAAAGTAATGTCTCTACCTGTTAGGATCATCAAAAAGATAAAAGATAACAAGTGTTGGTAAGGATGTGGAGAAAAGGGAAATCTTTTGCATTCTTGGTGGGAATTTAAATTAGTGCAGCCACTAGCTACAGAAAACAATGTGGAGTTTCCTCTAGGAAAAAAGAAAGAACTACCACATCATGTAGGAATCTCATTTCTGAGTATACGTCTAAGAGAAATGAAAACAGGATATCAAAGAGATGCCTGTACTTGCTTGTCCATTATAGCATATTGGAATATATTATTATTCACAATATACTGTGAACATTTCTCAACAGATGAATGAATAAAGAAGATGCAATATATAGTAAAAGTTATTCAGCCATAAGAAAGGACATCCTGCCATTTGTGGCAACGTGGATTGACCTTGACAATGTCATGCTAAGTGAAAAAGCCAGAGAAAGATAAATATTACATGGCATCACTTATATGTGAAACTTTAAAAAAAAAAAAAGCTAAACTAATAGATGTAAGAGCTTGGAATGGTGATGACCAGGGAATGGAAGGTGGAGGGGAAAGGGTGATTGTTGGTCAGAGTACAAATTTCCAGCTATAGGATGAATAAGTTCTGGGGAATCTAATGCACAGTACAATGATTATAATTGATAACACTGTGTTATATTCTTGAAAGTTGCTAAGACAGTAGATCTTAAATATTCTCACCATCAAAAAGAGATGGTAGCTATATGATGTGATATAAACATTAACCGGGCTTCCCTATCTTTTGAACTGAACTCGGCTTCCTTGGTGGCTCAGATAAAGAATTTGTCTGCAATACAGGAAACCTGAGTTCGATCCCTGGGTTGAGAAGATGTCCTGGAGAAAGGAATGACTATTGATTTCAGTATTCTTGCCTGGAGAAGTCGGGGACAGGAGAGCCTGGCAGGCTAGATTACACAGGATTGCAGAGAGTCAGACATGACTGAGCAACCAACACACACACACAGACACACAACACACTGACAAATTCTTATGGTGTGATCATTTTTTCATATATATGTGTATCAAATCAACAAATGATACATCTTAAACTCACAACATTCTACATCAATTATACCCCACTCAAGCTGGAAAAGAAGCCAAAGAATACCATGATTTTTAAATTTAATATCATGAAGTAGTTGATGCCTCATCTTGGCTCCTCTAACCTGGTCCATATTCTCAACAGCTACTTACACAGCCCAAGTAGGACTTCAGAGCTTGTCTAGTTAGGTATAGATGGGTGAATAAGTGAGCAAAGACCTTCAGCTCTCCCTTGGTTTGGGGACATGTAAATTCTAGGCTTTAGATTTTATTCAAAGTGGAGCCAAACTAGGTTGACATGGGAGAAGTATACTTCATAAAATTCATCCAATATAAGAAAAGGTGAGATAACATAGAACTTTGGCAATTCACTAAAGGAATATTAGAAGCCATGCTACACTAATGTTTAATTTACAGCTGATAAAATTGAATCTTAAAGTGCATAAACAATCCACCCAAGACCACAAAAGCCATAGGCTTCAGGGCCTAGATATAATCCCTAGTCCTTCCATTACCATACCCTTGGGTCTTTTCTCTATACCACACTGCCTTTTAGACTCACCATAAGGTGGGATGAATTGAAAAAGTCACCCAGGGCCCAGGCCTCAGTCTTCACTTCAGAGACTTGTTATTCTTGCCCAGGAAGGTTAGAAAGAGTCAAGGTATATGCATATATACCCACAACTGGCTTTTCACTCATCTCCCAGAAATAAAAAGAGAGATGGGAAGCTTCACACTAATGATCAGTACCTAGTAAGTCAAAAGAAGAGTAAGAAATAAAGAAATAGAAAGTGAAAAGAGCAAAAATGAAGGAAAGAAAGTAGAGAGAGAGGGAGGGAAGGTGGGAGGGAAAAGAGTACTTGCAGGTAAAGGAGAATTGCTGGAACCCACGAGATCTCTTGCCACCATGCCATTCAGTGGCTACTCCTCCTCTCTACCCAAGTCAGAGAAAGGAACAGAAGCTTGTAGAAAACTGCTACTCTAAACAAGACCTGTTCTTGTGGGAACAGGACAGGATTAGAAATGTTGAGATTGGAAATGGAGATACCAGAGGCAAATTCTGTGTCACTCAAACTGCAGAAGACCTACAAGCATCTGGAGAGTCATTGGAAAGCCTAAGGGAGCGCATGGCAGTACATTTAATTTCGTTAATCAGTTTGCATAGAATTGCAGGATTAATGGACAGAATGTAGTTTATAAATGTCAGGTATAGCTATAATGTTCACCCTGTGCCATAATTTAATTCGATGGCGCTAAAGGCTAGTAAATTTAGAGCCAATAAAAAGAAATATGTCCTCCCATTGTACACTCCACCCCTCTGAGACCTTTGCTAGGAGGTCCTTGACATGGCGCCAGCTTTGAGAAAGAATTTGCCAGGCCTCAATTAGGTATATATCTGGGCAGGCAAAGAGAAGATGATTTAAGAGTCACAAAATCTTGTGCTTTAGTGTATTACTGAAAGCCTGTGCAGGGGTAGAGGGGGGGTAGTCTACCCCTTTACTCTGCTTGGCTTAAGGTGGATTAATCACATCTGCTTTTTATAGTAAAGGAAAACGTGGTATACATCAGTTCAGAGAGGAACTCCCAGGGAGAGACACCTGCTTTGTACCACGTGGATGCCAAATGTCCTAGGGAATCCAGATACTCTGCTTCTGGGCAGGAAGGAATCTGGAAAGGGCCAAGGGACCCCATGGAAATTAATGTCTCCAAGTTTCCCTGAAGATTACGTGTGGGACACCTTTGTGTCAAATGACCCTCTCCCTCTAGTCCCTCTGACCCCTCTAACCTTGAATGTGTCGTTTCCCATTGAAGAAATTCATCTTTGAAACAATTCTACTAATTTCCACCTAAATTCTACTCCTATATCATTGACTTCCTTGGAAATAAACAGTCAGGGCAGAAAGTCATAAATACTATTCCTCCCCATTTTATCTCAGGACAGAATCTAATGAGAAAGCCTTTACATGTGGCAATATCCATCTAACCTATGGATTTAGTACCTTCAGGGGAAGTTTGGATATAGACAAATACATTTGTCTTATAGAGCAGGTATCCCCAGATATTTACATATTGAAGTAGATCATTTAGTTATATATGTTATTTCTTTTATCACAACAGGACATTATCTTGTTTTTTTCATTTAAAATTCTCATGCATGCTAAGTCCCTTCAGTCATGTCCAACTCTGTGCGACCCTACATACTATATAGCCCACCAGGCTCCTCTGTTCATGGGATTCTCCAGGAAAGAACACTGGAGTGGGTTGCCATTTCCTTCTCCAGGGGATCTTCCCAACCCAGGGGTTGAACCCTCGTCTCTTACATCTCCTGTGCTGGGAAGCAGTTTCTTTACCACTAGCACCACCTGGGAAGCCCAAAGTTCTCCTATCATCTCTGAATTCCATTTTAGATCGGTAAAGGGGATTTTACAAAATGTTTGTTGTAAAAGAGGAGGATGACATCAGAAGGTCTGAGAATCACAGACACAGTGCACAAGTAGCAATACTCACATATACTTGAGTAAAATTTCCCCACTGAGTATTCAGTTTGCTCCTCTGTATCTCAAGGTTCTTTTCCTCAGCCTCATTGGTTGCTCACTAAGGCTTCTACTTCTGCTAAATAACTTTATTGCTTTTGATTACTTCCTATTACTACCTTTATCCTTCCAAATTCTGGATTTCTCATTTGTTTGAAAGCCTTATTCCCTTGTCTTGGAAGTCAAAATGTTTCCATGTGACTCCTAGTATATCCTTTGGTATCTTACAGCAAATTGTAGCTGTAGAGGTTTTCTCAGGCAATAACAGAAATCATTGATGTAGGGTTAAGGAATAAAGGTTAGAGAAATGTTTGTTCAGCTCTCAGCAAATTACTGAATATCTTAAAATTCAGTTTTCTCATCTATTAATAAACATGTTGATACTAATATCAACCTTACTGGGTTGTTTTAAGGCTTAAAAGAGATACCACATGTGAAGGATTTAGCATAGTATAAATTGTAGACTTGTGGAATACTTTATTCTCTGCTTTTAAAATGTGTGATTCTTTTGAATATCAATTATATATTAGACTTTTAATGGTATCCATTTCTTGCAGAATCTCGTCATTAAGACCTGTGAAACTCGCCCCCAATTGAGTTTAAAATGCACTTACCAGTTATTGGAGACACACTAGTGGCAATTGTTTATTACTTCAATTTGATCTTAATTAGCAGAGTGAGAGATGCCTTTGAAACAGCATGAAAGTGTTTATTTAATTCTTCTATTCAGTACTCTCAAGGGTGAAAGCTTCTGCTTTAGTGCTTGGTCAAGCCTTAAACTTTATGTGCTTTGGCACGGCTCTGTAACAGAAGTGTTCACGGCTGACACTGCCAAGTGCACAGAATAAATATAAATTTTTATCAGTACAGTAAGTGTTCATAATACTGACTGTCAGTTGAAAGCTATGCAGTGCTTTTATGGTTTCAAATTTTATAATAGAAAAGCAGCAGGTTTTGAGTGTGGCTGTGTATCCTTCAAATCTAAGCTGCCAATGCCCACAAACCACTATGTCCACGTAGTGCCCATAATATTTAGCACAGAAGAGGTGAGGAGCTAACAGGCCAGGGACAAGGATCTAGCTCAAGCTTTACCACGACTCTAGAAGCCAGAAAAAGTCCCCAACAGTCTTACCTGTTTTAAAAAAAATAATAAAGTCTATTCCTTGTAGAGATTCACCTTCCAGTGTTGCTAGGAGGAAAAAAAATGAAGTAACACATGTGAAAATGACACCAAAGTTATACAGTCTAACTATACAGTTGTTGTGGCCTTCAAGCTGCTGTTTTATTGATAAAAATCCAGAGGGTTTTCAAGGAAGCCAGTTTTACTAACACAGGCTATGAAATAATGCAGAATAACCTGTTTTACATTCAGGTTCATCAACTTCAGAGGGATCTTCAGAAGTCATGTTGTCTATATCGTTCCACTTCCAGGAAGTTTGATTTTGACAAAGGAAGACAGCAAACAAAATTTCTTCGTGCACTCTCTTTAGAACCGATGACCTACATTTTTAGTTTATCAACCAGCAAATCCTGGTCAAGAAAGATCTGTGTTGAACTATAAAACATCTCTCAAGAAATGAAGATACCACCACGAATATCCTAGGAGAGATTAGGAGAAACCAAGTAAGACCACAGACAATAAGAAACAGCCTCTATAAAGCAATGCCTCTTGAAGCGATTTCAATCTGTTCTTTTCTTGAGGCATCTTATTCAAAACTGGGCCTAGGTTATCAATAGTCTTAGAGCAGTCTGGGCCATTCTGGTGCTTTTCTATAAATATTAAATTTACTTACTGTTTGAAAAAATAAATCATACTCCTCCTTCATTGAATGTTATTAATTTAATTCTCAAATGCTGATATTTTGGAAGAGATGGCTTCTTGACCAGAATAAAGCACCTGAGTGAAATCAGAATCATTTCTGTCCTAGAAGACCATTGAGTTAAGATGTTATGCCTGATATATGATTCCTGAAGCCCTGGTGAATCAAATTTGATGATCTATTATATCTTGGATTGCTTTCTAATTGTTTTATGAACTTTAGTTTTATCTCCTCACTGTAAAAAGCCAGATACAGCATCTTTTAATTCTGCCCTATAATGCCCAACATAGAGCTGGCATTCAGTGCAATTTTAAAACGTATTTTGTAAGTTCTCCTAGGTAACATGAATAATTCAATAACTCTTTTGTTAAAATGATTCATTCATTCATTCAACAGCACATGCTGTTTATCCTTTTATTTAGAAAAGAAATGCTCCGAATCTTTAAACTAGTACAACCCAAAGGACATTTTCTGTCTGGTTCATTCTGTGCTGAATGGGTCTCTCTTACTCTTCTCCCTTTTCCATGTTGAAGGTTACCCAATTTTATCAATTCCATCCTAAAATGTCTTTTAATCCACTTCTTTCTCTCTATCTTTAGTCCCACTGCCCAAGTTCAGACCATCATATCTTTTACCTAGGTTGTTTCAAGACTCTTCAAATCAATGCTTGCCTCATCTACTTTTTAAGATTTAATTAATACACATTTATTAACAACTATGTACCCGGTGCTTCCTAGGTACTGAGAACACTTTCTAGATCTCTGCTCTCATGGGGCTTTTATTCTGATGCTCAGAGACAGAAACTAATCAAGAAAACAAACAGGATCATTTCAGGTGGTTTAAGTATTACAGAGGAAATAAAATAGTGATGTGATATTGACTGGTGGGTATAAGGTGACAATATGTCTTTTAGAAAATGCATTTTGAGTTTGTGACAGGGCTATAGTTCATAGGGTCGCAAAGAGTCAGACACGACCTAGCAACTAAACCACAACATTTAGTTGAGTTTGGGAGGATGAGAAGGACCCAGCCATTTGAGGAATTGGTTAGATAGTCTTCCAAACAGAAGTAGGGGCATGAAACTGGAACAGAGAACACACCAGTATGGAGAGAGAATAGCAAAGTTAAAAGGGTTATATGAGCTGAGATGGAGAGGTGGGCCGACAGCAGTTCATGTAACTTTTTAGGCAATTGAAAGGAGTCTGAGCTTTATTCTAGGAGCAACAGGTAGATCCTGGAGAGTTTTAAGCAAAGAAGTAGTATCATATTATTTAATTTTAATAAGCTCATCCTTGTCCTGAGGAGACTGGATTCATACAGGCAAAGCATGAACCAAAAGGATAAGTTATGAGACTATTAAAATAATCCAGGTAAGAGAAGATAGTGGCTTATACTATGGTGATGGAAACTAAATGAAGAAAATACATTTAGGATTTTCTTATTTTGGGATATTTTGAGCAAGAAAAATGAAAAATAAAGAATGACACTTAGGACAGGGGCTTGAACATCGAAATAGCTGACTTTACCATTTACTGAGATGGGCAAAAATGGAGAAGGAGTACATTTCACAAGTAGAACAATTTTTCTAAAATTTGAGTCTGGTTATGCTTTAGCTTAGCTAATACATTTCAACCATTTTCTATTCTTCTCAGTATAAAATCCACACTTTATATTATACATATGACATCACCTGTATGCATCCTTCCAATCCAGCTTCCTTTCACTCCCCCATAACACACCTGCAGCTGCAGCCATAATGAGCTACCCACTTCTTTTCTGTACAGGATGTACTTTCTGCTTCACCATGCCTCAAAACTCAAGTGTTTATTCTGCCTAAAATTTTTGACCTTCATCTTCTATGTTGTAATATCTAACCTATCTTTCAATAGACTGTGTTACCTCCTCACCAAGGTAAGATGGGTACTTCCCTGTTTCAGTCTCAGATAATGGGACAATTACATTCTATTGATGAATATGCCTTAGCTGTGAGCTTATTATCAGTAGGGAGTCTCATTCAACTTTTACCCCCATGATTGATAAGCCACATCACAGCTCACAGATCAGGCCAGGGTAGATGTACTTCACCCCGATTACAAGGGTCACTTTCATCCTTCTGGTTATCAGTGTGGGAGTCTTTATTAACTTTCATCTGCTTTTTGCATACAGCCCAAACACACAATTCTTACACGGTGGTATTGCTAAAGTTCTCTTTTTTTCCCTCTAGCTTAGCTTCATGGATGTTTAGAAATTTGAAAAATATTTTTGCACAGAAGAGAGGATGCTATTAGGGTAATTAATATGTGGGGTCTGAGACCCTTAGGCAAGCTACCACACTTTGAGACAAGATGTTTTCTTAATGAGGAAGTCATTTTCTGTGTGTCAAAGTCATAAAACTTAACATTGACCCCTCCCTATATTTTATACTGAGTCTGTGTTGTGCTTGCCTGAATATGCTGCCAGTAGATTTATACTCTAATAACTTGATTTTTAATTAGCGAGAAACCAAGGCAGTACTAGTTAAATGTCTCACAAAGCATTGCAGATGACTCTAAATGCCTTATGATATAAATACCTATAGTCAAATGAAAACACAAGTAGCTTTGCATATATTTATATGTTTTGCCCTTTAAGTTTTGAGTTTAAAGGCTGAAAGCAGAGGCAGTGGTAAAAGGAAGGCAGCTTCTTCTGAAGATTTATGCATTAAATTAGTTTGATTAAACTCAACACACATTCACCAGGCATCTACTAGGTGCCAAGACATGTGTAGGGCATGGTGGGAACTGCAGAGCCAGGTGACATGAAGGACCTACTGCCAAGATGCTCTTCAGAATAATGTATTTTCCAAGAAAAACCTTTTTTGGTTCCTCTGAGTGGTCTCGAAAGACAGCTGCAGTCAAGAGTCATGCATCAATTCTGGAGTCCTCAGCATTTCGTTGGACTCTCTAAATCAAACCCTAAGTAGAAGTGATGCAGTTCTATTCATTATAATTCATTTCTGAAAAGTAAAGATTCATTTGCCCTAAGAACTTATGGCACATTTTTAAAGTAAAATATTAAAAACTCTGAAGTAATATAATTTAAAACAATCTAATCAATTTAAAAGCTAAATAACCTGAATGAATAAAAGATTTTATTCTGTGATATTTAGGCTCTGGATTAAAATAAAATTTTTAGTTCATTTTAGATTGAGATAAATAAAATTCTTAACCAAGCATGATCAAACATCTCTTTTTCATTAGGGAAATAAGATTCTGTGAATTTTGCACTCGGAATTTTATATCAGAATTGGTGTTCAAGATTGAAAAAGAGTGGCGTAAACCTTAAATTGATGTCAGCCCGTCACTCATTTGTCCAGCCAGACAGCAGCCCTCAGATGTACCAAACACAGATTTGTTGGGCACCGTCTGTTGTAGGCTCTATGACCCACGATTTAGTTCCCTATTCTCTTTGTATTTCAAATACAGTTCTCTCATTGGAGAGTGACATTTAATTCTTCCTTCACTCATGGAACAGCATGTTTTGTTTGTTTGTTTTCTTTCCTGCTTGTTTGTTTTATCAGCACTAGTATACCATCTGCATTCTGGGGCACTTCTTTTCTTTCCTTAAAGATCTATGAAGAGCCTCCAGACTGTTCCACTATCCCCTTGTCCCAGCCCAGCCTGGGGATTGGTCAGCAATATTGCAGGAAGCTAGAGGTCCTGGGCTGAATGATTAGCATTTCCAAGAGGCAGTGAAGAGAAGACAGACTGATAACTCAGTGATTACTGAGGAACACTCTAGGCCAGTCTTGCTTATTTATTACTATCATCACTCCTTCACATGTTGGACAGGTTCTGTTTGTCTTCTGTTCTGTTTTTGGCATCTATATTGGTTTGCCAGAGCAGCCAGCCATTAAAAAGCACCACAAACCAGGTGACTTAAAATAATGATAGAAATCTATTCTCTTGAAATTCTGGAGGCTAGAAGTCTAAAATCAAGGCAAGAAGTCTAAAATCAAACTGAGCTACACTGCCCTGAGATTCTGGGTAGAATTCTTTGCTTCTTCTAGCTTCGAATGGTTGCCAGTATTCCTTGCCTTATGGATGCATCACTCCAATCTCGGCCCCTGTCTTTACCTTGCCTTCTGCCTTAGGTATCTGTCTAAACTTACTCTCTTCTTATAAAAACAGCAGTTACTGGATAGAGCTCATCCCAATCCAGTATGACCTCATCTCTTAACTTGATTACACCTTCAAAGACACCTTTTCTGAATAAAGTCACATTTATAGGTTTCAAGTGGAAATGAATTTTGAGGAGGTGCTATTGAACACAGTACATTATCCAACTCCTTTCCTTACCCCTTCAAATTCAGGGGTTTCTTACTACCCAAGAGTTCTAAACTCTTCTTTGTTCATTTCATTGAATTTGTTCATGCAATTGTAACTTGTTTATATCCTGTGTAAATCTTTTCTTAAAGTCTCCTCAAATTACCCAGTGTGAATGTGTCATATGTATTCTACAGGGACCCTATCTGATACACAGTTCCTCCCATATATCTCTTTCATTTTCATGTTTACTTTTAATGTTTTTGCTTTCACTTGTCACTTACTGCAGAAATATGAAGGAAACAAAACATTGGGCCAGAAGTGGCTTGCTTTGATTTCCCTAGCCTTTGTAGGGCTTCCCCAGGGGTGCAGTGGGTAAAGAAGCTGCCTTCAATGCATTAGATGCAGAAGATGTGGATTTGATCCCTATATTGGGAAGATCCCCTGAAGGAGGGCACGGAAACCCACTCCAGTATTCTTGCCTGGAGAATCCCATGACAGAGGAACCTGATGGGCTACATTCCATGGGGTCACAAATAATTGAACATGATTGAAGTGCACACATGCAACCTTTGTAGAGAAGGGCCATCCTTCTTGAATAAGCTTCTGCTTTTAATCCTAACTGAACAGAAAAAAATTTAAGATATGAGGCACTAATAAAGAGTTCCAGAAAAAAGAAAACCAAAAGTGTGAGAAAGAAGATGGCGTTAGAATGCATTGGAGGAAAATACATAAATACTTCCATACAGCCAAATGTTTTTATTTATAATATTTTTATAACTATGGAAAAGTGGAAAGGGAAAAAAACTATTAAAAATTTGGTGTTCCTTTGTTAATCTAGCCACAAAAGTGCTTCATTATTTTCTCTTTTTGTTGTGTTGTTGCTAAGTCGTATCTGACTCTGCAATCTCATGGACTGCAGCACACCAAGCTTCCCTGTCTTAACTGTTTCCCAGAGTGTGCTCGAATCCATGTTCATTAAGGCAGTAATGCTATCTAACCATCTCATCCTCTGCCACTCTCTTCTCCTTTGCCTTCAGTCTTTCCCAGCATCAGGATCTTTCCCAATGAGTCAGCTGCACGCATCAGGTGGCCAAAAGATTAGAGCTTAAGCTTCCGCATCAGTCCTTCCAATAAATATTCAGGGTTGATTTCCTTTGGGATTGACTGGTTTGATCTCCTTGCTGCAAATGGACTCTCAACAGTCTTCTCCAGCACCACAACTCAAAAGTATCAATTACTTGACTCTCAGCCTTCTTTATGGTTCCAACTCTCACATTCATACATGACTACTGGAAAAAACATAGCTTTGACTAGACAGATCTTTTTGGCAAAATGATGTGTTTGCTTCTTAAAATGCTGTCTAGGTTTGTCATATCTTTTCTTCCAAGGAGCAAGCATCTTTTAATCTTACATCAGCAATCAGAGTCCACAGTGATTTGGAGCCCAAGAAAATAAAATCTGTCACGGTTTCCACTTTTCCCCCTATCTATTTGCCATCAAGTGATGGAACTGGATGCCATGATCTCAGCTTTGTCCTTTTACCTGTGATTTATATTGATACACCTTTGAAATTCTAGAATAAATCATTTTAGTGCTCATATTATGCATTAGTTTAGGGAATTCTATATTTACATAAATGTAATTGGTTTTTAGCTTTCATTTTAAGACCATCTCATTTCAGATTTGGGACCAGAGTTATGTTAAATTTAAAAATTATCTGGGAAAGCTTTTATTCTTTATTTGCATTTTGAAACAACTGAACTATTGATAGAACAATGTTCTGATGAAATTATTTTGGTTATCGATGTGTTTGTCTGTGCTTAGTCACGTCTGACTCTTTGAGACTCCATGGACTGTAGCCTGCCAGACTCCTCTCTCGATGGAATTTTCCAGGCAAGAATACGAGAGTGAGTTACTGTTTCCTTTTTCAGGAGATTTTCCACCACCCGGGGATCAAACCCTCATCCCCTGAGTCTCTTGCATTGGCAGGTGGATTCTTTACCACTAGCATCAGTTCAGTTGAGTTCAGTTCAGTCGCTCAGTCGTGTCCGAGTCTTTGCGAGCCCATGAATCGCAGCACGCCAGGCCTCCTTGTTCGTCACCATCTCCCGGAGTTCACTCAGACTCATGTCCATCGAGTCCGTGGTGCCATCCAGCCATCTCATCCTCTGTCGTCCCCTTCTCCTCCTGCCCCCAATCCCTCCCAGCATCAGAGTCTTTTCCAATGAGTCAACTCTTCGCATGAGGTGGCCAAAGTACTGGAGTTTCAGCTTCAGCATCATTCCTTCCAAAGAAATCCCAGGGCTGATCTCCTTCAGAATGGACTGGTTGGATCTCCTTGCAGTCCAAGGGACTCTCAAGAGTCTTCTCCAACACCACACTTCAAAAGCACCAATTCTTCAGTGCTCAGCCTTCTTCACAGTCCAACACAGTCCAAACCATAGCCTTGACTAGACGGACATTAGTTGGCAAACTAATATCTCTGCTTTTGAATATACTATCTAGGTTGGTCATAACTTTTCTTCCAAGGAGTAAGCGCCTTTAATTTCATGGCTGCAGTCACCATCTTCAGTGATTTTGGAGCCCCCAAAAATCAAGTCTGACACTGTTTCTCCATCTGTTTCCCATGAAGTGATGGGACCAGATGCCATGATCTTCGTTTTCTGAATGTTGAGCTTTAAGCCAACTTTTTCACTCTCCTCTTTCACTTTCATCAAGAGGCTTTTTAGCTCCTCTTCACTTTCTGCCATAAGGGTGGTGTCATCTACATATCTGAGGTGATTGATATTTCTCCCAGCAGTCTTGATTCCAGCTTGTGTTTCTTCCAGTCCAGCATTTCTCATGATGTATTCTGCAGGGTGACAATATAAAGCCTTGACGTACTCCTTTTCCTATTTGGAACCAGTCTGTTGTTCCATGTTCAGTTCTAACTGTTACTTCCTGACCTGCATACAGATTTGTCAAGAGGCAGGTCAGGTGGTCTGGTATTCCCATCTTTGAAGAATTTTCCAGTTTATTGTGATCCACACAGTCAAAGGCTTCGGCATAGTCAATAAAGCAGAAATAGATGTTTTTCTAGAACTCTCTTGCCTTTTCCATGATCCAGCAGATGTTGGCAATTTGATCTCTGGTTCCTCTGCCTTTTCTAAAACCAGCTTGAACATCAGTGAGTTCGTGGTTCACATATTGCTGAAGCCTGGCTTGGAGAATTTTGAGCATCGCTTTACTAGCATGTGAGATGAGTGCAGTTGTGTGGTACTTTGAGCATTCTTTGGCATTGCCTTTCTTTGGGATTGGAACAAAACTAACCTTTTCCAGTCCTGTGGTCATTGCTGAGTTTTCCAAATTTGCTGACATATTGAGTGCAGCACTTTCACAGCATCATCTTTCAGGATTTGAAACAGCTCAGCTGGAATTCCATCACCTCCACTAGCTTTGTTTGTAGTGATGCTTTCTAAGGCCCCCTTGACTTCACATTCCAAGATGTCTGGCTCTAGATTAGTGATCACATCCTCATGATTATCCGGGTCATGCAGATCTTTTTGGTACAGTTCTTCCGTGTATTCTTGCCACCTCTTCTTAATATCTTCTGCTTCTGTTAGGTCCATACCATTTCTGTCCTTTATTGAGCCCATCTTTGCATGAAATGTTCCCTTGATATCTCTAATTTTCTTGAAGAGATCTCTAGTCTTTTCCATTCTGTTGGTTTCCTCTATTTCTTTGCCCTGATCTCTGAGGAAGGCTTTCTTATCTCTTTTTGCTATTCTTTGGAACTCTGCATTCAGATGTTTATATCTTTCCTTTTATCCTTTGCTTTTCACCTCTTCTTTTCACAGCTATTTGTAAGGCCTCCCCAGACAGTCATTTTGCTTTTTTGCAGTTCTTTTCCATGGGGGTGGTCTTGATCCCTGTCTCCTGTACAATGTCACTAACCTCGTTTCATAGTTCATCAGGCACTCTGTCTATCAGATCTAGGCCCTTAAATCTATTTCTCATTTCCACTGTATAATCATAAGGGATTTGATTTAGGTCATACCTGAATGGTCTAGCAGTTTTCCCTACTTTCTTCAATTTAACTAGCATCACCTAACAAATACTTTGAAAATCATTGATCTAAAATTTTCTTCTATAAGAGCTAATATATTAATTTTATATTATTTCAGCAGTTTTTATTTTATTACAAAGTTCTACTTCATTAAGATCTTAAAATTATTAGTTGAGAGCTACACACGGAAGATAGTTATAATTTCAATTTTTTTTAATTTTTAAAATTTATTTTTTTGCCTCACCGAGAAGCATGTGGGATCTTAGTTTGTTGCCCAGGGACTGAAACTATGCCCCTGCACTGAAAGCACAGAGTCCTAACCAGTGGAATGCCAGGGAAGTCCATGTAGTTATAATTTTAAAATTTTAAAATTTTTAAATTTCTGATTATATTCTCCCATTCCTTCTCCATAATAGTAAAAATATTAGTAATATGATGGTAACGATGCTGTTTGGAAAACCATAGATTTGACTAATAGACCTTTGTTGGCAAAGCAATTTTTAATATGCTATCTAGGTTAGTCATAACTTTACCTCCAAGGAGCAAGCATCTTTAATTTCATGGCTGCATTCACTGTCCACAGTGATTTTGGAGCCCAAAAAGATAAAGTCTGTCACTGTTTCAACTGTTTCCCCATCTATTTGCCATGAAGTGATGGGACAAGATGCCATAATCTTCGTTTTCTGAATGTTGAGCTTAAAGCCAACTTTTTCACTCTCCTCTTTCACTTTCATCAAGAGGGTCTTTAGTTCTTCTTCACTTTCTGCCATAAGGGTGGTGTCATCTGCATAACTGAGGTTATTGATATTTCTCCCAGCAATCTTGATTCCAGCTTGTGCTTCATCCGGCCCAGTGTTTCTCATGATGTACTCTGCATAGAAGTTAAATAAGCAGGGTGACAATATACAGCCTTGATGTACTCCTTTCCCTGTTTAGAATCAATCTGTTTCATTTTTCAGTAGTCATGTATGGATGTGAGAGTTGGACTGTAAAGAAAGCTGAGCACTGAAGAATTGATGCTTTTGAGCTGTGGTGTTGGAGAAGACCCTTGAGAGTCCCTTTGAGGGACTGCAAGGAGATCCAACCAGTCCAGCCTAAAGGAAATCAGTCCTGAATATTATTAGAAGGACTAATGCTGAGGCTGAAACTGCAATACTTTGGCCTCCTGATGTGAAGAACTGACTCACTGGAAAACACCCTGATGCTGGGTAAGATTAAAAGTGGGAGGAGAAGGGGATGACAGAGGATGAGTTGGTTGGATGGCATCACCAACTCAATGGACATGAGTTTGAGTAATCTCTGGGAGTTGGTGATGGACAGGGAGGCCCAGCCTCCTGCAGTCCACGGGTTGCAAAGAGTTGGACACGACTGAGTGATTGAACTGAACTAAATGATACTGTTTGCCAGGCTAAGAACTGTATACATCTTATAGTTTTTAATCTTCACAAGAGTCCTAGGAGGTAGATTCTGTCATTTGCCCATTTAGGGCAAGAAAACTGACATATATTTTTCTCTTCTAATTGCTAATATATGAAAGGTAATAGTAGGTCTTATCACTTTGAGACAGCTTCACTCCAAGTCATTGAATCACTATGACAGCATGAAATTTAGCCCAGGATAACTTCAGAAACTATCCTCCTAACCACCACATTATGTATATTTCTATTGATATTTCCTTCTTTTTTCCTCTATTGGTCTTAGCAGAGATTTGTTTCACAGATAGAGAATCAATTCTTCACTATATTACCAAACCATCCCTTTTAAACTTTTTTAAAATGATTAATTTTTGGTTTTTATTGTTATGTGTGCATTCTCAGTTGCTCAGTTGTGTCTGACTCTTTGCAAGACTATAGACTGTAGCCCACCTAGGTCCTCTGTCCATGGTACTGTCCAGGTAAGAATACTGGAGTGCCCCTAGGGGATCTTCCCTACTCACAGATGAAACCTGGTTCTCTGGCAGGCTGGTTCTTTACCACTGAGCCACCTGGGAAGCCATTTTTATTCTTACACTCATGTATATTTTTGCTAACTTTTTAGTTTCTTTAATTTAAATAATTTAAATTTCTTCTTATTTCAAAATAGAAGTATTTAAAGCTATGAAATTTTCTCTGATTATAATTAGTATGAAATCTTACACCTTGAGATATTATATTGAACCTATAAAATTGACATCAATAATTGACAGATTTGGGCATTATAAAAATGATCATTTCATATGGTTCAACCTAATACCTAACATTATTTTCCCAATATTTTATAATTATAGTTTGATATGCTCAGTTGGTAAAGAATCTGCATACAATGTAGGAGACTCCAGTTCAATTCCTGGGTTGGGAAGATCCACTGGAGAAGGGATAGGCTACCCACTCCAATATTCTTGGGCTTCCCTTGTGACTCAGCTGGTAAAGAATCTGCCTACAATGAGGGAGACCTGGGTTCCATCCCTGGGTTGGGAAGATCCCCTGGAGAAGGGAAAGGCTACGTACTCCAGTATTCTGGCCTGGAGAATTCCATGGACTATATAATCCATGGTGTCACAAAGAATCAGATGTGATTTTCACTTTCATGCTTTTTTTCCCCAAGGATTATTGTGCACCAGAGGGAAGTTTTAAAATTTGTTTTCTAAAGCACAGCCCTAGTGATATTTCTTTACTGAAGAAGATTTTCTTTCTTTTTTGGCTGTACCATGTAGCATGTGGGATCTTAATTCCTGGACCAAGGATGGAACCCCTGGCCCCTGCAGTGGAAGCACAGAGGCTTAACCACTGAACCACCAGGGAAGTCCCCTAGGCTTTCAGGGTGACATTAATTGTCCTTCACATTGCTTCTCAACATGTTTCAGGCTGCCTGTATGTACCCCTCACAACCATCCAGACTGAACCCAGCTTTCCCTGCCCACCTCTGGCTTTGCTCATAGTCTTCTTTCCATATGAAATATCCTCTCTGCTCAGCTCCACTTGCTGAAAATCCTTTCTGATCTTTGAGGAATACAGCAAAGGCACATCTTCCAAGGTTTCTCTTATTCCTTCAGGTCGAATTTGTACCTATTTGAACTTAGCTCAGTTATTAATGGCTGAGTTCCAGTTTGTTCACTTGTAAAATGGGAACAATAATACTCACTTTATCGATTTCTGTGAGGATTAAGTTATATAAAGGATCTACATCAGTAGGAGAGTTCCTAGCATGTATAAGTCTTTTTTTTTTTTTTGGCCTGTGTTATTCCCAGTTGACAGTTGACCCCCTACCTCCACAGCTTTGCCTCCCCTGCCAAACCGCATCTCAAAGTGCTCTGCCCTCAGAGATCTCATGTCTTCAACCGCTCTTCATCCTTTACTCTAAGTTGGGTTCACATCTCTTTCTTTCCTCTACAGAATTTGTGTGTTATTCCCATCACATTTGCTCCTGTTGTGCACATCTCCCTCTCCTTCTTGCCTGGGACTTCATCACAGTCCCTGCCTCTTCTCTTACTTCTCTAACCTCTCCCTCACTCAGCCTATTGGTAATTACTGTTTTACCCACCTACTGTTAAGTATAAACTGAAATTTATATTTCACCCTTATATCTGTGCTACTGTTTCAGTGAAGAACAATATCATATAACCAAACTCTAAGAATCGTCTCTAAATTATTCTTCAGACCCAGTGGTCCACTTCCTGTCTATCCTATTCTTTCACATTTCTCTGTGTCCAGATCCCCACTCTCTTTCTCTTAGATGGCTCTAACAGGTTTCTAAAACTCTACTAACTTCCTCTTTCTTTCCTATTCAGTACATTCTCCTCTCTGCTGACTGAATTATAATTCTAGAACATAAATGAAAAGTCTTTTAAAGTCTTCTATAGCTAACCTTTGCTTAGAGTTTACCATGAACATAAAGCCCTCAAAACATACCTTCCTTAAACACTTCACAGTCATTTATTCTTTAGCGACTGTTTTATCAGTTGGTCCATGATTGCAACAGAACTTTCATGACTCTAAGTTGTTTGAAATTAAGGGCTGCAATTTCTCTTTATAGCTCCCAATGAACCTACTATAATCCTTGACAGGCCATCACTCATCAGCGTTGTCAACCTGAAAGTAAATGCTACCATTATTGAGTGTTTCCTATGTGCCTACTATTCTCTCATGTGTCTTGCATAAGTTTTAACTTAATTCCTGTGGAATAAGTATTAATACTATCAACATAAAGGACCTACATGTAAGGACCTACAGCTAATAAGAAAAACAGCTAGGATTTGAATCCAGGTAACTACAGAACTTGTCTTTGTAAATATTGTATTATTTACCTAGTGCACATACTTGTCAAGAAAATGCCTAAAGGACTAAGATAAAAACAAATGTATTTTTATTGTGGCATAAAGCAAGTACAATGGTGAAGAGTTCTGACAAAACATGGTCCACTGGAGAAGGGAACTGAAAACCATTTCAGTATTCTTGCATTGAGAACCCCATGAACAGTATGAAAAGGCAAAATGATAGAACACTGAAAGAGGAACTCCCCAGGTAAGTAGGTGCCCAATATGCTACTGGAGATAAGTGGAGAAATAACTCCAGAAAGAATGAAGGGATGGGGCCAAAGCAAAACAATACCAGTTGTGGATGGGACTGGTGATGGAAGTAAATTACAATGCTGTAAAGAGCAATATTACATAGGAACGTGGAATGTTAGGTCTATGAATCAAGGCAAATTGGAAGTGGTCAAACAGGAGATGGCAAGAGTGAGAATCAGCCTTTTAAGAATCAGTAAACTAAAATGGACTGAAATGGGTGAATTTAATTCAGAACCATTATATCTACTGCTGTGGGCAGGAATCACTTAGAAGAAATGGAGTAGCCATCATAGTCAACAAAAGAGTCCAAAATGCAGTACTTGGATGCAATCTCAAAAACAACAGAAAGATCTATGGTCATTTCCAACGCTAGATATTCAATATCACAGTAATCCAAGTCTATGCCCTGATCAGTAATGCTGAAGAAGCTGAAGTTGAATGGTTCTATGAAGACCTACAAAAGCTTCTCAAACTAACACCCCCAAAGATGTCTTTTTCATTATAGGGGACTGGAATGCAAAAGTAGGAACTCAAGAGATACCTATTGTAGCAGGCAAATTTGGCCTTGGAGTACAAAATGAAGCAGGTCAAAAGCTAACATTTTTCCCAAGAGAACGCACTTGTCAGAGCAAACCCCCTCTTCCAACAACACAAGAGAAGACTCTACACATGGACATCACCAAATGGTCAATACTGAAATCAGATTGATTATACTCTTTGCAGCCAAAGATGGAGAAGCTCTATACAGTCAGCGAAAACAAGACCAGGAACTGACTGTGGCTCAGATCATGAACACCTTATTGCCAAATTCAGGCTTAAATTGAAGAAAATAGGGAACTGCTAGACCATTCACGTATGACCTAAACCAAATCCCTTATGATTATACAGTAGAAGTGGGAAATAGATTTAAGGGCCTAGATCTGATAGACAGAGTGCCTGAAGAACTATGGATGGAAGTTTGTAACACTGTACAGGAAACAGTGATCAAGACAAACCCCAAGAAAAAGAAATGCAAAAAGGCAAATTGGATACCTGAAGAAGCTTTGCAAATAGCTGTGAAAAGAAGAGAAGCAAACGGCAAGATATACCCATCTGAATGCTGAGTTCCAAAGAATAGCAAGAAGAGATAAGAAAGCTTTTCTCAGTGATCAGTGCAAAGAAATAGGGGGAAACAACAAAATGGGAAAAACTAGAGATCACTTCAAGAAAATTAGAGATACCAAAGGAACATTCCATGTAAAGATGGGCACAATAAAGGACAGAAATGGTATGGACCTAAAAGAAGCAGAAAATATTAACAAGAGGTGGCAAGAACACACAGAAGAACTATACAAAAAATATCTTCATGACCCAGATAACCATGAAGGTGATCATCACTTAGAGTCAGACATCCTGGCATCCTGGCAAAGTCAAGTGGGCCTCAGGAAGCATAACTATGAACAAAGCTAGTGGAAGTGATGGAATTCCAACTGAGCTATTTCAAGTCCTAAAGGTGATGCTGTGAACGTGCTGCACTCAGTATGTCAGCAGTGGTCACAGAACTGGAAAAGGTAAATTTTCATTCCAATCCCAAAGAAAGGTGATGCCAAAGAATGCTCAAACTACCCAACAATTGCACTCATCTCACATGCTAGCCAAGTAATGCTCAAAATTCTCCAAGCCAGGCTTCAACCGTACATGAACTGTGAAATTTGAGATGTTCCAGCTGAATATAGAAAAGGCAGAGGAACCAGAGATCAAATTACCAACATCCTGTGGATCATAGAAAAAGTAAGAGAGTTCCCCCCAAAATCTACTTCTGCTATATTGACTATGCCAAATCCTTGAACTGTGTGAATCACAACAGAGTGTGGAAAATTCTGAAAGAGATGGGAACACCAGCACCTTACCTGCCCCTCAAAACATGCATGTGTGTCAAGAAGCAACAGTGAGAACTAGACATGTAACAACAGACTGGTTCCAAATTGAGAAAAGAGTATGTCAAAGCTGTATATTGTCACCCTGTTTATTTAACTTATATGCAGAGTTCATTATGAGTAACACTGGACTGGATGAAGCACAAGCTGAAATCATGATTGCTGGGAGAAATATCAAAACCTCAGATATGCAGATGACACCACCCCTATGGACAAAACAAAGAGCTAAAAAGCCTGTTGATGAAAGTGAAAGAGGAAAGTGAAAAAGTTGGCTTAAAACTCAACATTCAGAAAACTAAGAACTGGACATCTGGTCCCACCACTTCATAGAAATAGATGGAGAAACAATGGAAACAGTGAGAGACTTTTTTTGGGGGGCTCCAAAATCACTGCAGAGGGTGACTGCAGCCATGAAATTAAAAGATACTTGCTCTTTGGAAAAAGCGATGACCAACCTAGGCACCATATTAAAAAGCAGAGACATTACTTTACCAACAAAATTCCATCTAGTCAAAGCTATGGCTTTTCCAGTGGTCATGTACGGATGTGAGAGTTTGAGTAAACTCAGAGAGTTCATGATGGACAGGGAGGCCTGGCATGCTGCAGTCCATGGGGTCACAAATAATCAGACAGGAATGAGCGACTGGACTAAAAGCAAATAGAGCAAAAGTTATAGTATTTGATAATGCCATTATTGGGAATATTTTTAAAATAGCAATCTGTTTCATAGTTATCATGTAATAGTCAAACAATTCTGCAAGAGGACACAGCACTGCATTCCTGCTGCTCTTCTTCCTGAGACCAACTTATTCTTTAATTTTTTCATTCTAAAAGAGATGGAAGATTTATAATTCAGTACACATTTTTTCTGTGGTAAGTTCCCAAAGGTAAATCAACCAATTGGTTCCATATTTTCTGAGTCCTTACAATGTCTATCTTAATGCCAGCAGCCTGAAAAGAAGTTTTGAGATTAGCAATTCCTGAATCCTGTTCTAAAGTCTTGTCTCTTTTACCCATCTTATAACATGAATTTGTTCTGTTCTTTCTCAAGAGAAAAGTCAATAAAGAAGTTACTAGAGTAAAACTTGAAGATTCAAAGAGATGTTGTATAAATAAAAAACGAAAGCAATGACAGTGGTGGTGATATCAGGTCTCTTTACTTCTGAGCAGGGTCTTATGAGAGACCTACTGCTAAGCCACTTCAGTCACGTCCGACTCTGTGCAACCCCATAGACAGCAGCCCACCACGCTCCCCAGTCCCTGGGATTCTCCAGGCAAGAACACAGTTCCTTCTCCAATGCATGAAAGTGAAAAGTGAACGTGAAGTCACTCAGTCATGTCCGACTCTTCGTGATCCCATGGACTGCAGCCCACCAGGCTCCTCCACCCATGAGATTTTCCAGGCAAGAGTACTGGAGTGGGGTGCCATTGCCTTCTCCGTATGAGAGACCTAATCCATTCCTAAACAATCTCGGAAGGACTGGTAAGAAAAGTCATTGGTGAGATTAAACTCAATAGCAAAATCCTTGGATGCTGCCCAAAGTGACTAGTTTTACTGAGTCAGCTAAGTTTAAACATGCATGTACCAGCAAGTCCTCCCTGCTGGCCCTTCTATTGTGACACAGTTCTTCTTATTAATCATATATACATTTTATTATTCTCAAAATGGAAATGTTTGGAATGAACATCTTGCTCTGCAGTTTTTAAGAAAATCTACTTTCATCTATATTATCGGTAACCTTTTACTGATAGTGTTAGAAAGCATCACTATGAACAAAGCTAGTGGAGGTGATGGAATTCCATCCAGTTGAGCTGTTTCAAATCCTGAAAGATGATGCTGTGAAAGTGCTGCACTCAATATGCCAGCAAATTTGGAAAACTCAGCAGTGGCCACAGGACTGGAAAAGGTCGGTTTTTGTTCCAATCCCAAAGAAAGTCATGCCAAAGAATACTCAAATTACCGCACAATTGCACTCATCTCACACACTAGTAAAGTAATGCTCAAAATTCTCCAAGCCAGGCTTCAGCAATACAGGAACCGTGAACTCCCTGATGTTCAAGCTGGTTTCAGAAAAGGCAGAGAAACCAGAAATCAAATTGCCAACATCTGCTGGATCGTGGAAAAAGCAAGAGAGTTCTAGAAAAACATCTATTTCTGCTTTATTGACTATGCCAAAGCCTTGGACTATGTAGATCACAATCAACTGTGGAAAATTCTTCAGAGATGGGAATACCAGACCACCTGACCTGCCTCTTGAGAAATCTGCATGCAGGTCAGGAAGTAACAGTTAGAACTGGACATGGAACAACAGACTGGTTCCAAATAGGAAAAGGAGTACTTCAAGGCTGTATATTGTCGCCCTGCAGAATACATCATGAGAAATGCTGGACTGGAAGAAACAAAAGCTGGAATCAAGATTGCCGGGAGAAATATCAATGCCCTCAGATATGCAGATGACACCACCCTTATGGCAGAAAGTGAAGAGGAGCTAAAAAGTCTCTTGATGAAAGTGAAAGAGGAGAGTGAAAAAGTTGGCTTAAAGCTCAACATTCAGAAAACGAAGATCATGGCATCCGGTCTTATCACTTCATGGGAAATAGATGGGGAAACAGTGGAAACAGTGTCAGACTTTATTTTTTGGAGCTCCAAAATCACTTCAGATGGTGACTGCAGCCATGAAATTAGAAGACACTTACTCCTTGGAAGAAAAGTCATGACCAACTTAGATAGTATATTCAAAAGCAGAGACGTTACTTTGCCGACTAAGGTCCGTCTAGTCAAGGCTATGGTTTTTCCTGTGGTCATGTATGGATGTGAGATTGGACTGTGAAGAAGGCTGAGCACTGAAGAACTGATGCTTTTGAACTATGGTATTGGAGAAGACTCTTGAGAGTCCCTTGGACTGCAAGGAGATCCAACCAGTCCATTCTGAAGGAGATCAGCCTTGGGATTTCTTTGGAAGGAATGATGCTAAAGCTGAAACTCCATTTGTCCACCTCATGAGAAGAGCTGACTCATTGGAAAAGACTCTGATGCTGGGAGGGATTGGGGGCAGGAGGAGAAGGGGACGACAGAGGTTGAGATGGCTGGATGGCATCACAGACTCGATGGACGTGAGTCTGAGTGAACTCCGGGAGATGGTGAAGAACAAGGAGGCCTGGCGTGCTGTGATTCATGGGGTGGCAAAGACTGAGGGACTGAAATGAACTGAACTGATTTTACTAGCTTGAAAAATTTATAAGACTGCCTACTTGAAGATAAAGGAATTTAGTGAAAATAAGAACTTTATAAAGCTGGGTTAGTTTTATGGAAAGCACTCTACCTTAATCAGAGTACAAATATCAGTTAAGATGCATGTCAGGCTTGCACAGGAAAGTTGTTGCCTAATCATCATTGACCAATTAACTTTTTATTGTATTTTCTTTTTATTTTTATGGTAGAGAATGCAATTTTTCCAACAATCAGTCCTTGAGCACAAATACAGTAACAATTTGGGGAGATAGAGTGAAAAGGGAATCAGTTTTATCTACAAAGAGAGACCAATTGGAGTTCTGTTGTGCATACAGTTGTAATCAATACAGTATTCTAAAAATAGCTTCCTATTGTAAATATTTCCTTTAAAAGTAACTAAAGGGAAATTCCGTTCCTTGATTGTATTTGGAATATTAGAATTCCTAGAGATTATCTAATTATGTATTTGGAAATATTAGAATTCTTCAGTTCAGTTCGGTCACTCAGTCGTTTCCGACTCTTTGCCACCCCATGAATCACAGCACCCCAGCCTTGCTGCCCATCACCAACTCCTGGAGTTCACTCAGACTCACATCCATCGAGTTGGTGATGCCAGCCAGCCATCTCATCCTCTGTCGTCCCCTTCTCCTCCTGCCCCCAATCCCTCCCAGCATCAGTCTTATCCAATGAATCAACTCTTCTCATGAGGTGGCCAAAGTACTGAAGTTTCAGCTTTAGCATCATTCCTTCCAAAGAAATCCCAAGGCTGATCTCCCTCAGAATGGACTGGTTGGATCTCCTTGCAGTCCAAGGGACTCTCAAGAGTCTTCTCCAAAACCACAATTCAAAAGCATCAATTCTTTAGCACTCAGCCTTCTTCACACTCCAACTTTCACATCCATACATGACTACAGGGAAAACCATAGCCTTGACAAGACGGACCTTAGTTGGCAAAGTTATGTCTCTGCTTTTGAATATACTATCTAGGTTGGTCATAACTTTTCTTCCAAGGAGTAAGCGTCTTTTAATTTCATGGCTGCAGTCACAATCTGAAGTGATTTTGGAGCTCCAAAAACTAAAGTCTGACACTGTTTCCACTGTTTCCCCATCTATTTCCCATGAAGTGATGGGACCGGATGCCATGATCTTCGTTTTCTGAATGTTGAGCTTTAAGCCAACTTTTTCACTCTCCTCCTTCTCTTTCATCAAGAGACTTTTTAGCTCCTCTTCACTTTCTGCCATAAGGGTGGTGTCATCTGCATATCTGAGGGCATTGATATTTCTCCCGGCAATCTTGATTCCAGCTTTTGTTTCTTCCAGTCCAGCATTTCTCATGATGTACTCTGCATAGAAGTTAAATAAGCAGGGTGACAATATACAGCCTTGATGTACTCCTTTTCCTATTTGGAACCAGTCTGTTGTTCCAGTCCAGTTCTAACTGTTGCTTCTGACCTGCATGCAGATTTCTCAAGAGGCAGGTCAGGTGGTCTGGTATTTCCATCTCTGAAGAATTTTCCACCTTTGATTGTGATCCACAAAGTCAAAGGCTTTGGCATAGTCAATAAAGCAGAAATAGGTGTTTTTCTGGAACTCTGTTGCTTTTTCCATGATCCAACGGGTGTTGACAATTTGATCTCTGTTTCCTCTGCCTTTTCTGAAACCAGCTTGAACATCAGGGAGTTCACGGTTCCTGTATTGCTGAAGCCTGGCTTGGAGAATTTTGAGCATTACTTTACTAGTGTGTGAGATGAGTGCAATTGTGTGGTAATTTGAGCATTCTTTGGCATTGCCTTTCTTTGGAATTGGAACGAAAACTGACCTTTTCCAGTCCTGTGGCCACTGCTGAGTTTTCCAAATTTGCTGGCATATTGAGTGCAGCACTTTCACAGCATCATCTTTCAGGATTTAAAACAGCTCCACTAGAATTCTATCACCTCTACTAGCTTTGTTCATAGTGATGATTTCTAAGGCCCACTTGACCTCACATTCTAAGTTGTCTGGCTCTACATTAGTGATCACATCATCATGATTATCTGTGTTGTGAAGATCTTTTTGTACAGTTCTTCCTTGTATTTTTGCCACCTCTTTTATTATCCTTTGCTTTTGCTAGGTGCATACCATTTCTGTCCTTTATTGAGCCCATCTTTGCATGAAATATTCCCCTTGGTATCTCTAATTTTGTTGAAGAGATCTCTAGTCTTTCCCATTCTGTTCTTTTCCTCTATTTCTTTGCATTTCTTATCTCTTCTTGCTATTCTTTGGAACTCTGCATTCGGATGCTTATATCTTTCCTTTTCTCCTTTGCTTTTCACCTCTCTTCTTTTCACAGCAATTTGTAAGGCCTCCCCAGACGGACATTTTGCTTTTTTGCATTTCTTTTCCATGAAGATGGTCTTGATCCCTGTCTGCTGTACAATGTCACTAACCTCATTCCATAGTTCATCAGGCACTCTATCTATCAGATCTAGGCCTTTAAACTATTTCTCACTTCTACTGTATAATATAAGGGGTTTGATTTAGGTCATACCTGCATGGTCTAGCGGTTTCCCCTACTTTCTTCATTTTGAATCTGAATTTGGTAATAAGGAGTTCACGATCTGAGCCACAGTCAGCTCCTGGTCTTGTTTTTGTTGACTGTGTTGAGTTCTTCATCTTTGGCTGAAAAGAATATAATCAATCTGATTTCGGTGTTGACCCTCTGGTGATGTCCATGTGTAGGGTCTTCTCTTGTGTTGTTGGAAGAGGGTGTCTGCTATGACCAGTGCATTTTCTTGGCAAAACTCTCTTAGTCTTTGCCCTGCTTCATTCCGCATTCCAAGGCCAAATTTGCCTGTTCAGTTCAGTTCAGTTCAGATGCTCAGTTGTGTCCGACTCTTTGCCACCCCATGAATCCCAGCATGCCAGGCCTCCCTGTTCATCACCATCTCCTGAGGTTCACTCAGACTCACATCCATCGAGTCCATGATGCCATCCAGCCACTCATCCTTTGTCTTCCCCTTCCCTTCCTGCCCCCAATCCCTCCTAGCATCAGAGTCTTTTCCAGTGAGTCAACTCTTCTCATGAGGTGGCCAAAGTACTGGAGTTTCAGCTTTAGCATCATTCCTTCCAAAGAAATCCCAGAGTTGATCTCCTTCAGAATGGACTGGTTGGATTTCCTTGCAGTCCAAGAGACTCTCAAGAGTCTTCTCCAACACCACAGTTCAAAAGCATCAATTCTTCGGAGCTCAGCCTCTTCACAGTCCAACTGTCATCCCATACATGACCACAGGAAAAACCATAGCCTTGACTAGACAGACCTTAGTCGGCAAAGTAATGTCTCTGCTTTTGAATATGCTATCTAGGTTGGTCATAACTTTTCTTCCAAGGAGTAAGCGTCTTTTAATTTCATGGCTGCAGTCACAATCTGAAGTGATTTTGGAGCTCCAAAAACTAAAGTCTGACACTGTTTCCACTGTTTCCCCATCTATATCCCATGAAGTGATGGGACCAGATGCCATGATCTTCGTTTTCTGAATGTTGAGCTTTAAGCCAACTTTTTCACTCTCCTCTTTCACGTTCATCAAGAGGCCCTTTAGCTCCTCTTCACTTTCTGCCATAAAGGTGGTGTCATCTGCATATCTGAGGGTATTGATATTTTTCCCTGCAATCTTGATTCCAACTTGTGTTTCTTCCAGTCCAGCATTTCTCATGATGTACTCTGCATATAAGTTAAATAAGCAGGGTGACAATATACAGCCTTGACATACTCCTTTTCCTATTTGGAACCAGTCTGTTGTTCCATGTCAGTTCTAACTTTTGCTTTCTGACCTGCATACAGATTTCTCAAGAGGCAGGTTAGGTGGTCTGGTATTCTTATCTTTTGAAGAATTTTCCACAGTTTATTGTGATCCTCACAGTCAAAGGCTTTGGCATAGTCAATACAACAGAAATAGATGTTTTTTCTTGTTTTTTTTTGACTTCCTACTTAAAATTCCAGTCCCCTATATTGAAAAGAACATCTTTTTTGGGTGTTAGTTCTAAAAGGCATTGTGAGTCTTCTTTGAACAGTTCAACTTCAGCTTCTTCAGCATTACCGGTTGGGGCATAGACTTGGATAACTGTGATCTTGAATGGTTTGCCTTGGAGATGAATAGAGATCATCCTGTCATTTTTGAGACTGCATCCAAGTAATGCATTTCAGACTCTTATGTTGACCATGATGGCTACTCCATTTCTTCTGAGGGATTCCTGCCTGCAGTAGTAGATATAATGGTCATCTGAGTTAAATTCACCCATTCCAGTCCATTTTAGTTCACTGATTCCTAGAATGTAAATGTTCATCTTGCCCTCTCTTGTTTAATCACTTCCAATTTGCCTTGATTCATAGATTTGACATTCCAGATTCCTATGCAATATTGCTCTTTACAGCATCAGATCTTGCTTCTATCACCAGTCAGATGCACAACTGAGTATTGTTTTTGCTTTGGCTCCATCCCTTCATTCCTTCTGGAATTATTTCTCCACTGATCTCCAGTAGCATATTGGGTACCTACTGACCTGGGAAGTTCCTCTTGGTATCCTATCATTTTGCCTTTTCATACTGTTCATGGGTTTCTCAAGGCAAGAATGCTGAAGTGGCTTGCCATTCCCTTCTCCAGTGGACTACATTCTTTCAGACCTCTCCACCATGACCTGCCCATCTTGGGCTGCCCCAAGCAGGCATGGCTTGGTTACATTGAGTTAGACAAGGCTGTGGTCCCAGTATGATTAGATTGATTAGTTTTCTGTGAGTATGGTTTCAGCGTATCTGCCCTCTGATGCCCTTTTGCAACACCTACCATCTTACTTGGGTTTCTCTTACCTTGGGTGTGGGGTATCTCTTCATGGCTGCTCCAGCAAAGCACAGCCGCTGCTCCTTACCTTGGACGAGGGGTATCTCCTACCCCCACCTTTCCTGACCTTCAACGTGGGATAGCTTCTTAAAGATTATCTATTTATTTATGCTGAATAGATTTCCTGAGTTAGAAGTATGATAAATTGGAACATGACACTGATTATGTTCCAGATAAAAGTTCTTACTGTGGTCTTTAGGGGCAAAGCTTCTCTGGTGGCTCAGATGGTAAAGAATCAGCCTGCACTGTGGGAGACCTGGGTTTGATCCATGGATTGGGAGGATCCCCTGGAGAAGGGCTTGGGAACCCACTCTTGTATTCTTGCCTGAAGAATCCCCATGGACAAAGGAGCCTAATGGGCTACAGTCCATGGGAGTCACAAAGAGTCGGACACGACTGGGCTATTAAAAGCACAGCAGAACACAAAAGCATAGCCAGGGCTGTCATTTAGAAGTGGGGAAAAAGGCTGATTTTCATGAAAAAATATAAAAAACTTTCCTCAAAAAATGGTTAGGGTTTAATTTTTAATGTTGAAAGGCTTATTTACCATTTGAACAAATACATACATATGTTTAAATGAAATATGCACAAGTTCTTTGATTGTTTTAACATAACACCTGCATTTCCCCTCATGCCTTATTTTAATGCCATCCTAGCGAAGGAATGCCCCTTGCTATCTTCATGGTGGTGGTGGTTTAGTTGCTAAATCATGTTTGACTCTTGCAACCCCATGGACCATGACTGGCCAGGCTCTTCTGTCCGTGGGATTTTTCCAGACAAGAATACTGAAGTGTGTTGCCATTTCCTGCTCCAGGGGATCTTCAAATTCTACCATATTTTATAGGGAAAGTGATAAAAGTAGTAGCCCAACAGTGATCCCACATTTCCTTTGACTGTCCTTTCAGCAAAGTAGGGAGATTGGTAACAGTCCAGAAGAGTTACTATTTAACTCCACTAAGAAGCCAAATCAGAATAAATACCAACTTAGGTGCTTTGTCCTTCCCGTACTTTCTTCTGGTACCTCTTCAGAGGTGTCAACGGTAGCTCCAAGAAAATGGAAGGTTGTGATACAATGGCTTAATAAAAGTGAAAGTGAAGGTCACTCAGTTGTGTCTGGACTCTTTGCAACCCCATGGACTAATACAGTCCTTGGAATTCTCTAGGCCAGAATACTGAAGTGGGTAGCCTTTCCCTCCTCCAGCAGATCTTCTCAACCCAGGGATTGAACCCAAGTCTTCCACATTGCAGGTGGATTCATTACTAGTTGAGCCACAAGGGAAGCCCAAGAATACTGGAATGGGTAGCCTATCCCTTCTCCAGCAGATCTTTCCAAACCAGGAATTGAACCAGGATCTCCTGCATTGCAGACAGATTATTAATCAACTGAGCTATCAGAGAAACCCCACCCCCACCCCCACCATGGCTTAATAAAGTCTCTAATGAAAGAAATGAAGGAAGAGAAAAAAGGAGGAAGTTAGAAAGTAGAAAGAGTGAGTGTGTGGAAGGAAAGAAGGGAGGAAGGAAGGAAAAGAATAAAGCTGAATACTTACCTCTTCTTGGTACCAAGAAGAGGTAAATATTAAGATATAAATGTACTTTATTATTTAATTAGAGAATCTAATTTCATTCATATATTATGTGTTTCTTTTATACCAATGTTCACAGTTGTGTGTAAAAACAATGAGCTCATGTAATGCATTTCTATGTAACTCAGAGAACAGTCTGAGGCGGAATGCCCTCTCTTCCCCCACAAAAATTGTCCTCACATCACTACTTTGTGGAAATGTAATTTTACCCTGATAGAAAATTACTCCATAAATATGATACATGTGGATTAAAGCAGAACACATATTTTCTAATAATAAGTGTAAATATACAATAATTTAGGCTATAAGTAAGGATTAAAAATAGGAAATGGTAGGTAATGGAACATTTATTATTTTTAAAGTAGCACCAAATATAATATGGAGTTTCAAAATTTCAATTTAACAGATTGCCATCTGTTAAAATATGCTGTCATTTTTTTATCTTTCTTCCTTCACTTTTTTCTTTAAGTATAAAAAATTTCTATGTTGTATTGTCTACAAAGCCTGAAGGGGCTTCCCAGGTGGCTTTAGTGGTAAAAATCCACCTCCCAGAGCAGGAGACTTAAGAGACACAGTGTCCAGCCCTGGGTCAGGAAGATCCTCTAGAGGAGGGCGTGGCAACCCACTCCAGAATCCCATGGACAGAGAAGCCTGGCAGGCTACCGTCCATAGGGATCCCAAAGAGTCAGACACAGCTGAAACGACTTAGCATGCACACACATATTAAACCTGAAGCAGATTTGTAAGGTTACACATGTATTGTAGAATATTCCCAGTTCTAAGACAGATATCTCCAATGAGATAAAAGGATTTGGCTTTTATAAGATAACAATAGGAAGACAATATTCAAATGCTTGAAAAGATCCGAAGAATTAAACTACATTTTCATCTGGCATATTTGTTTCCTTCTTATATTTGCTAGCATATCTATTAACTGATAAACTCTAATGATTTGAAATAATTGTATTTACATCTATATCCTCCTCTTTTCAAAAGCATTTAGACTGCTACCCAAAGAACATTACCAAGTTCTCTTCGGGTCAGAAGATAACCTGGAACATTTTTAACTGAAGAAAATGCATCATATTTAATTATTATTTCTTCCATATCACCAAATGAGAAAATATTTTAAAGGAATTCTTCAAAGTGAATTAAGTTATGAAACTTAAAGCAAAGAATACAAAATGGGACAGGCTGTAGCTTCCATAGCTTTTGCATTTCATTTCTTCTGGAAAGGACTCTAAAATATCCAGGGTTAGAAAATGCTGTAACTCTTTAGTATAAAGAATATTACTGAATAGTTAATGTCAAGCAGTTAGGTAGAAGATTGTTTGTTAATTTGTTCATCACTGGCTGAGCTGAATTTCTCACTGCTCACAAAGAGGTTAAGTAATGAACATTGACTATATAGATATATGGATTTCCATGCATAGAAAGTACATATTGCTAATTCCCAAGGAAGCGTTCCTAGCCTCCTGTCATTTGTGGAGACATAAGAAAACTTAAAGGAGGGGGAGCTCTCTTCTGAGTTCTGTTTCATTTCATAAACCTTCACTTCTGATTTTAATTTTCTTCCGCTTGTCTTTGAGAGGCTGGAAACTGCAAGATCTTGTTCGCCAGCGTGTTCAGAATCTTTCTTTTAAACCCGCCTAGGCTTTATTTTCTTAAGTGACTTAATCAAAGGGAATTCGAGTTCACATTTTTGTATCAATGGTTGTATTTAAAAGGTCTTATCTGATTTCCATCACCAATTACAGGCTTGCATTTCTTGTTTATATCCATGTTGAAACTGACAAGGGCCCGCTTTGGTTTTGATAGGAAGTCAAGCCTTCATCTCATGTCAAAAGTCCCTAAAGCACATTTGTTCTGGTAAAATTATATCTCGGGAATGATGGGTTCTAATATGAAATGAGGATGTGGTGGCATGGGGTGGTCCCTGCCACTTTGTTTGAAAAATAAATTGTGAAACCTCAGTAGTAAATATTTGCCTGAGAGAACACAGTGGGAGGGAAATTACAGTGCTGGGGAATATTGCCATTAAGAGGACTGAAGTCAGAGGTTAACGTAACAGGAGTTGGTCTAGTCAAAAGGTCAAAGCGGGTTGGCTCACTCAGCAGAGAGCTCCTAGATGACTTTTAACTATTTCTGGCAAGATAAACATCATATGTCCTTGCCTTTGGGAGCAAAGAACAAAGGTCGAAGACCCAGGGGTATTAACTTCTTAAAAAGAGATACAATATTTAACTTGGCTGCCCTCAAATGCCTCAGTTTTCTGCCTGCTTTCTTCAGCAGTGGAATTCCAGGTTTTGTTTAAAACAAAGTGTCTTTCAGAAGTCAAGATTCTAACTCTGCAAACCTAATACCATAAGAAACCATAGATTTTAAGTTAAATTTTGGAGTCGGTGTTTAGCTTGGTGGTCTGATTTGTTCTCGGGTGTGGGCCACCACCCCGAAGGTCTTGTGCACCTCCCTTTGTCCTCGCAGCATCCTGAACATCCCTGGCACCTGCTATTTATTCCCAATCCTCTCTGTACCTATCAAGTGCATGTCTGTCTCTTCCAACTGAACTCTGAGTTTTCTGAGCTCTTCTTAGTCTAACTTATTTACCGTTGATGTCGTTTGGTTCTGTCAGATTGCTTTTATTTGCTTCCTTTTACCTGGATAAAATTAGACAATTTCTTTAACCTCACTGTGCCTCAGTTTCCTTGAACTGGAAGTGATGATAATAATACCAACCTTATAGGTTAAACAGGGACACAATCTCTTATTCACATTCTGATATCCAAAATATTCAGGAAACTGATTATTCTTTCTTAAATTGGTAGAAAACCTACATGGTGGTTTTAAATAATATGAATCTAAAGACTTTATTTTCCTTAGTGTAACAGCTTACCTATTTCAGTGCAGAAAAGTTAATGTATTTGATGACGAGATGTTATCTTAGACCCGCCTGGGATATTATATTATATACTCTATAAGCATTGTATTGCTGTTTTAGTATCTTAAACAGTTCTAATTCTGAATCATGTATGACTTCAAAACTTTTAGATAAGGAACTGTGCTTATTGACACATAGAAATCAATCACAATCTGTTGACAGTAATCATTATTGATCCTAACTACCTGGAACAGTATCTGACGCAAAGAATATGTTCAATAAATTCTACTGCTATTCCTTTTAGAAACAATGCTCACTGATTACTTCTAGAGTATGCTGCTGCTGCTGCTAAGTCGCTTCTGTCGTGTCCGACTCTGTGCGACTCCAGAGACGGCAACCCACCAGGCTCCGCCGTCCCTGGGGTTCTCCAAGCAAGAACACTGGAGTGGGTCGCCACCTCCTTTTCCAATGCATGAAAGTGAAAAGTGAAAGTGAAGTTGCTCAGTCGTGTCCGACTCTTAGCAACTCCATGGACTGCAGCCCACCAGGCTCCTCCGTCCATGGGATTTTCTAGGCAAGAGTACTGGAGCGGGTTGCCATTGAGTATGGTAGGCTCTTTTCCCAAGGTTTGGTAAGGCCAAGAAGCTCCCACACTTAGGTGGCAGAATAAAAATTTGAAAAGAGGCAGGTTAATTCCAATGTGTATGCACTGAACTAGTTCACACACAGTTAGTACTAAAACACTGACCATCCACATTTTCTATAGCAAAACTGTGGTGCTGCTGTGAATGAGATCTGAATAATTCACGACCATTGGTATTTTAGGTTTTGCACTTTGTGTTGAACTTTATGCTTACACTATTAGAAATAGGAAGAGAACAACTAAACAATGAGCATCCAAAAGACATATCAACAACATACTCATTTTAGTTCAGTTCAGTCGCTCAGTTGTATCCAACTCTTCGTGACCCCATGTGTGTGATTTCAATCTGTCCTTGCACCGATTAGTGCTAGATACTAAGCAGCAGCCCAATTAATATGTATTGAAGTAAGCTGAAATGAAAAGCCTGTGGGCACAAATTCTCTGTTTTACCTTCTGTGAGTCACTTCTATAACCCAGATCAGCAAATATTTGCATATTAAAGTTATTTAGTCTTTATCCTGTTATTTTATTTTTGTCTTTTAAATATCTATAATATAAAAAGAGCCTTGCATCATGCATTTTTTTACATTGTATTCAAGTCTTGTTGGAAAAGATGGAGTCATTTATTAACTGATAGTATCTTTTATGATATAAGCATATCAGCAATTCTTTAAGGAAGGAAAGCAATGTATACACAAATCAAATATTTTCTCCCTTTTAGTTCCAATTGAAATAACTTCTCTGAGGCTTATGAATTCTCTTTTAAAATATATTAGCTTACATGTCTATTGGAAGCCTAGTGTATATATTTATAATCCATCAACTTAAACTCAATTATTTTTCATCTAAAAATATTACCCTCATTTAGCTTATATAATATAGAACATTAATAATAATTATTTAGTGTGATACTAAGGGCTTAAGAAGAGGATTGCTGATGTTTCAGTTCAGTTCCGTTGTTCAGTCGTGTCCTGTCCAACTCTTTGCAGCCCCATGAATCGCAGCACGCCAGGCCTCCCTATCCATCACCAACTCCCGGAGTTCACTCAGACTCGTGTCCATCGAGTCCGTGATGCCATCCAGCCATCTCATCCTCTGTCGTCCCCTTCTCCCCCTGTCCCCAATCCCTCCCAGCATCAGAGTCTTTTCCAGTGAGTCAACTCTTCACATGAGGTGGCCAAAGTACTGGACTTTCAGCTTTAGCATCATTCCTTCCAAAGAAATCCCAGGGCTGATCTCCTTCAGAATGGACTGGTTGGATCTCCTTGCAGTCCAAGGGACTCTAGCTGCCAAATTTTGTCTGACTCTTTTTAAACCCCTTGTACTGTAGCCTCCGAGACTCCTCTGTCCATGATATTTCCCAGGCATGAAAACTGGAGTTGGTTGCCATGCCCTTCTCCAGGGGATCACCCTAACCCAGGGATCAAACATGCATTTTCTGCATTGCCAAGTGGATTCTTTACCACTGAGCCATCTGGGAAGCCAAAGGGAGTGCTAACTGCTTAAATACTTGTGGTTTTGCACAATTTATTCAGTGCA
The DNA here is from genome assembly GCA_917880005.1 of Nanger dama. Classification (NCBI taxonomy): domain Eukaryota; kingdom Metazoa; phylum Chordata; class Mammalia; order Artiodactyla; family Bovidae; genus Nanger; species Nanger dama. Next base: position 49,605,267 of record CAKJTW010000004.1, read on the forward strand.
ATTGATTTTATTAACAGTCCCACTTTTCCATAAATCCAGTATACTCACTCCTTGTGGCCAGTCACACAGACTCTAGGCTTGATTTGCAGGCTTTATTTAGTCAGGCTTGATTTGCATCAGCTTAGAGAAGCTGATGAAAGAAAAGCCTTAAAAAGTGCATTTCCCTTGTGTCTCATGCCTTCCTCAGTGATCAATGCAAAGAAATAGAGGAAAACAGTAGAATGGGAAAGACTAGAGATCTCTTCAAGAAAACTAGAGCTACAAAGGGAACATTTCATGCAACGATGGGTACAATAAAGGACAGAAATGGTATGGACCTAACAGAAGCAGAAGATATTAAGAAGGGGTGGCAAGAATACACAGAACTATACAAAAAGATGTTCACAACCCAGGTAATCATGACAGTATTATCCCTCACCTACAGCCAGACATCCTGAAACACGAAGTCAAGTGGGCATTAGGAAGCATCACTATGAACAAAGCTAGTGGAGGTGAAGGAATTCCAGTGGAGCTATTTCAAATCCTGAAAGATAATGCTGTGAAAGTGCTGTACTCAATATGCCAGCAAATTTGGAAAACTCAGCAGTTGTCACAGGAAAGGAAAAGGCCAATCCCTAAGAAAGGCAATGCCAAAAAATGTTCAAATTATTGTACATTGCGCTCACCTCACATGCTAGCAAAGTAATGCTCAAAATTCTCCAAGCCAGGCTTCAACCGTACATGAACCATGAACTTTCAGATGTTCAAGCTGGATTTAGAAAAGGCAGAGGAACCAGAGATCAAATTACCAATATCTACTGGATCATTCAAAAAGCAAGAGAGTTCCCCCAAAATCTACTTCTGTTTTATTGACTATGCCAAAGCCTTTGACCGTGTGGATCACAACAGACTCTGGAAAATTCTGAAAAAGATGGGAATACCAGATCATTAGACCTGCCTTGTGAGAAATCTGTATGCAGGTCAGGAAGCAACAGTTAGAACTGGACATGAAACAACAGACTCATTTCAAATTGGGAACGGAGTACATCAAGGGTGTATTTTGTCACCCTGTTTATTTAACTTATATGCAGAGTACATCATGAGAAACGCTGGACTGGATGAAGCACAAGCTGGAATCAAGATTGTTGGGGGAAATATCAACAACCTCAGTTATGCAGATCAGTTCAATTCAGTCACTCATCGCGTATGACTCTTAGCAACCCCATGAACTGCAGCACACGAGGCCTGTGCACACGACTGAGCTGAACTGAACTGGTTGTACCTCATGAACCCCTCAACCTCCCATTCCCTGAGAAAATGTCCAGGATACCTTGCTGAAGGAATATGGGAGGCATTTGGGTGGGAGTTAAGTCATTAAGTTGAGGCCATCCCTGACCAACCAGCTTCTGGCCAAGTCATTAGCTCAGTACAAATGTTTGAGTAAGCCCAGTTGATATCAACAGAGCCTGGTCAGAGAGAAGATCTCCTAAGTCAACCCATAGACTCACAAGAATAATAATGAGAGAGTCAAATCCTAGGCAGGTTGATAAGAAGTCTGGGGGTCCCTGAGGAGAAGAAAGGGGTCTGAGGCTCTTGAAAGGGAGATAGGGGTCTGGAATTCTCAAGGAGGAGAAAAGGACAAACATCTTTTTCTTTCTCTACATTCCTTAGTCTTAGTCACATAAAATGTTTTGGTTTTTTTTTTTCTTTAAGCCCAGAAGTGATGATTACAAAACAAACAACCCAGTTTAAACTGTGTACTAAGGTTTATATAACAACAATGTATCCTGCATGAGGACAGTTTCTCCTTCCTGAAAACCTTCTATTATCTTAAAATATAGATTATGGGAGTGGGTCTAGGAAGATCTTTACAACCTTGAGACATTCTTTTGATTTACTGCAATAACTAATTTAGAAAGTATATAATTCCCTTGCATAGACTAGTGAGGGGGTTATTCTCCATCTCTCTTCTGATGTCTATGTCAGAAGCTTTTTCTGTCTCTTTTTGTACTTTAATAAAACTCTGCTATACAAAAGCTCTTGAGTGATCAAGCCTGGTCCCTGGTCCTGAAGTTAAATCTTCTTCAGAGATCACAAATACAACACTGTTCACTGTAAGCTATCAATAAACAGTTGATATTTTAAGCCACTATATTTTGGAGTGGTTTATATTACAGCAATAACTATCAGAATTTGCCCTGCTGTGTTTCATTTCTCCTGTCCATTGGAATAAATGAGATTGAATTTCAGTCCAGTTTTGAAATTCTATGCTAATTCTTTGTATTAGTTTTATGTGTTCAAAGAATTATAGAGTTTACATTTCAATATTATTATCAGCCACAGCAGTAATACCATCATGACCCAGAAACATTTATTGAACACACCGTGCTTGGCTTTAAATCAGACTAAGCAAGATTCATTATTAAAAAAAAAAAAAAAATGCCCTACTATCTAGAGCCAAACTTGGCAAACTTTCTGCAAAAGGTTAGATAGTAAATAGTTTAGGATTTGTGGGTCATATGGTCTCTGTCACACTTATACATCTCTGTCTTTGTAGCACAAAGTGACCAAGGAAAATACATAAATAACTGAACATGTATACTTTCCAATGCTGCTGCTGCTAAGTTGCTTCAGTCGTGTGACCCCATAGACAGCAGCCCATCAGGCTCCCTGTCTCTGGGATTCTCCAGGCAAGAACACTGGAGTGGGTTGCTATTTCCTTCTCCAATGCATGAAAGTGAAAAGTCAAAATGAAGTCACGCAGTCACGTCTGACTTGTAGCGACCCCATGGACTGCAGCCCACTAGACTCCTTTATCTATGGGATTCTCCAGGCAAGAGTACTGGAGTGGGCTGCCATTGCCTTCTCCAACACTTTCCAATAAAAAATTATTAATATTTACAAAAATAGGTGTCAGTCTGGATTTGGCCCACAGGCAGTAGTTTGACAAACACTTATAAAGAAACTGTTGAAACCAAACAACTCTGCTATGTTATTCAGGAATAAATATAAAAATATAAAGCAGCAAATCAGCATAAATATTTGATTTTTTCCCTTTTTTATTGTAGTTTAAAAACTCATAGCATGCATGCATGTGTGCTAAGTTGCTTCAGTTGTGCCTAACTCATTGCAACCCTATGGACTATAGCCTGCCAGGATCCTCTGTCCTTGGGATTCTCCAGGCAAGAATCCTGGAGTGGGTTACTGTGCTCTCCTCCGGGGGATCTTCCCAACCCAGGTATTGAACCCTCATCTCTTACATCTCCTGCATTGACAGGTGGGTTTTTAACCACTAACACCTCCTGGGAAGCCCCACAAAACTCATTACATGGGATCTACCCTCTTAAAACTTAAGTATACAGTGCAGTATTAAATATACACACATTGTTCTATTGCAGATCACTAGAACATTTTCTTGTTGCATGAGTCAAAGTCCATACCCACTGAACAGTAACTCGACATTTCCCTCTCCCCTCAACCCCTGGAAACAACCATTCTTCTCTCTGCTTCTGCAAGTTTGAATATTTTGGATACTTCATATAGGAGGAGTCATGCAGGACTTGTCTTAATCAGTTCAGTTCAGCTCAGTTCAGTCGCTCAGTCATGTCTGACTCTTTGCAACCCCATGAATCTCAGCATGCCAGGCCTCCCTGTCCATCACCAACTCCCGGAGTTCACCCAAACTCATGTTCATCGAGTCAGTGATGCCACCCAGCTATCTCATCCTCTGTCGTCCCCTTCTCCTCCTGCCCCCAACCCCTACACTTACCATAATGTCAAGTTTTTGTATCATGTGACAAGATTTTCTTTTTAAAGCTGAGTTTTATTGTATTGTATTATATACTACATTTTCTTCATCTATGTATTAGATGGACAGGGAGGCCTGGCGTGCTGCGATTCATGGGGTCACAGAGAGTTGGACACGACTGAGCCAATGAACTGAACTGAGACATTTAGATAGTGTCTACTTCTTGGACATTGTGAATAAGATTGTAATGAACACAGAAGTGCAAATATTACTTCAAAAACCCGTTTCTAATTCTTTTACATACCCAGAAGTGTGATTGCTGGATCATATGGTAGCTCTTTTTTTTTCCTCCTTTGTCCTGCTTTAAGGAATCGCCACACTGTTTTCTGTAATGGATACACAGAGTATATTCTTATCAACAGTGTACAAGGATTCCAATTTCTCCACATCATTACCAACAATTGTTATTTTCTGTTTTTCTGTTTGTTTGTTTGTTTGTTCATAATGGCAGGCCACAGACCATGGGATGCAAAGGGTTGGACATGACTTGGCAACTAAAACAAAAACAATCGCACACAAAAGGTCTAAGTAATAGCTCATTGCTTAATTTGCATTTCCCTGATGATCAGTGAGGTTAGCCATCTTTTTCACATTATTTATAGGCCATTTGCATGTCTTCTTTGGAGAAATCTCTTTTCAGTTGTTTTACCCATTTTTTTAATTGAATTATTATACTTTTGGTATTGAATCATGAGTTTCTTGTATATTTATGGTTGGCAAATATTTTTCCCAAACCACAGATTGTCTCTTCAGTTTGTTGATTTTTCCTTTACTGCACAGACAATTTTTGGTTTAATATAACCTTCTTATTTATTTTTGCTTTTGTTGCCTGAACTTTCAGGACCATATTGAAAAAATTCATTATCAAGGCAAATGTCAAAGAGCTTTTTCTCTGCTTCTCTCTAAAAATTTTATATTTTCAGGTCTTACATTTAGACCTTTAATTCATTTTGAGTTGATTTTTGTGTATGGTATAAAGATTCAATTTCATTCTTTTCCATAAGGATATCCAGTATTCCCAGCATTATTTACTGAAGAAACCAACCTTTCCCCATTGTATCTTATTGGCTCCTTTGTCATAAATTAATACACCACATATGCATTGGTTTGTTTCTGGGCTCTCTATTCTGTGCCATTGGTCTATGTGTATGATTTTATGCCAGCACTATACTGTTGTGATTAATATAACTTTGTTATATAATTTGAAATCAGGAAGTGTGATTCCTTCAGTTGTTTTCTTCTTTCTCAAGATTACTTTAGCATCAAAGCTTGGCATGTGGGTGGGTGGTTCCATATGAATTTTAGGATTATTTTTCACTTTGTGAAAGATATTGGAATTCTGACAGTGATTGAATTTAATGTGTATATCTCTTTGGAAAATATGGACATTTCAACCATATTAAATGTGGTACCATTTGATCCAATAAATATATTTTTAAATTGCTGTTATAGATACAGCCACATAAATTCTGATACACGTGCATACAGTAATTCTTACTATAATATTATCCTAATTTGAAAAAAAAAAGAAACAAAGTTAAGGTCCATGCATAAGACAATAGCTAAACAAATCAATTCCAAAGTCCACGATACAATGCAGCATTTAAAATGAATTTAGTACACTGATGAACATAGATGCAAAAACTCTCAACAAAATTCTACCAAACAGAATCCAAGAAAATATGAAAGAGATCATATATATATTATGAACAAGTGGACTTTATTCCAGGGATGCAAGGATTCTTCAATATTTGCAAATTAATCAATGTGATGCACCATATTAACAAATTAAAAGATAAGAACCATATGATTATCTCAATAGATGCAGAGAAAGCCTTTGACAAAATTCAACACACATTTATGATTTTAAAAAAATAAAAGCTCTCCAGAAACCAGGCATCAGTTCAGTTCAGTTCAGTGACTCAGTCGTGTCCAACTCTTTGAGACACCATGAATCACAGCACGCCAGGCCTCCCTGTCCATCATCAACTCTCGGACTTCACTCAGACTCACGTCCATCGACTCTGTGATGCCATCCAGCCAGCTAATTCTCGGTCGTCCCCTTCTCCTCCTGCCCCCAATCCCTCCCAGCATCATAGAAGGAACATATTTCAAGATAATAAAAGCCACATACGATAAACGCATAGTGAATGTTATCCTCAATGGCAAAAATATTTGAAAAAACTTTCTCTAAAATCAAGAACAAGACAAGGGTGCCCACTCAACCACTACTATCTGGCATAATTTTGGAAGTCTGAGTCACAGCAATCAGAGAAGAAAAAGAAATAAAAGGAATCCACATTGGAAAAGAGGTAAAACTCACACTATTTGAAGATGACATGATCCTCTACATAGAAAACCCAAAGACACCACCAGAAAATTACTAGAGTTAATCAATGAATACAGTAAAATCATATGGAATAAAATTAATACACAGAAATCTCTAGCATTCTTATACACTAACTGAAAAAAACAGAAAGAGAAATTAAGGAAACAATTTCATTCACAAAAGAATAAAATATTCAGGAATAAATCTACCTAAAGAAACAAAAAACATATATATAGAAAATTATAAAACACTGATGAAATAATCAAAGATGACACAAAAGATGGAGAAATATACCATGTTTATCAATTGGAAGAATCAATATAGTGAAAATGAGTATACTACCCAAAGCAATCTATAGATTCAGTGCAATCCCTATAAGTTACCAACTGTATTTTTCACAGAACTAGAACAAATAATTTCACAATTTCTATGGAAACAAAACTGAAATTCATGGGGTCACAAAGAGTCAGACACGACTGAGCGACTGAACTGAACTGAACTGAAAAAAAAACTTTGAATATCCAAAGCACTCCTGAGAAAGAAGGGTGGAACTGGAGGAAGCAATATTCCTGACGTCAAACTATACTACAAAGCTACAGTCCTCAAGAGAGTAGGGAACTGGGACAAAGACAGAAATATAGACCAATGGAACAAAATAAAAAGCCTGTAGATAAATCCACACACGTATAGACACCTTATGTTTGACAAGTTCAGTTCATTTCAGTCGCTCAGTCATGTCCGACTCTTTGCCACCCAATGAATCGCAGCACGCCAGGCCTCTCTGTTCATCACCATCTACCAGAGTTCACTCAGACTCACATCCATCGAGTCCGTGATGCCATCCAGCCATCTTATCCTCTGTTGTCCCCTTCTCCTCCTGCCCCCAATCCCTCCCAGCATCAGAGTCCTTTCCAATGAGTCAACTCTTCGCATGAGGTGGCCAAAGTACTAGAGTTTCAGCTTTAGTGTCGTTCCTTCCAAAGAAATCCCAGGGCTGATCTCCTTCAGAATGGACTGGTTGGATCTCCTTGCAGTCCAAGAGACTCTCAAGAGTCTTCTCCAACACCACAGTTCAAAAGCATCAATTCTTTGGTGCTCAGCCTTCTTCACAGTCCAACCCTCACATCCATACATGACCATTGGAAAAACCATAGCCTTGACTAGACAGACCTTAGTCGGCAAAGTGATGTCTCTGCTTTTGAATATACTATCTAGGTTGGTCATAACTTTTCTTCCAAGGAGTAAGCGTCTTCTAATTTCATGGCTGCAGTCACCATCTGCAGTGATTTTGGAGCCCCAAAAATCAAGCCTGACACTGTTTCTAATGTTTCCCTATCTATTTCCCATGAAGTGATGGGACAGGATGCCATGATCTTTGTTTTCTGAATGTTGAGCTTTAAGCCAACTTTTTCGCTCTCCTCTTTCACTTTCATCAAGAGGCTTTTTAGTTCCTCTTCACTTTCGGTCATAAGGGTGGTGTCGTCTGCATCTCTGAGGTTATTGATATTTCTCCCAGCAATCTTTATTCCATCTTGTGTTTCTTCCAGTCCAGCATTTCTCATGATGTACTCTGTAGATAAGTTAAATAAGCAAGGTGACAATATACAGCCTTGACGTACTCCTTTTCCTATTTGGAACCAGTCTGTTGTTCCATGTCCAGTTCTAACTGTTGCTTCCTGACCTGCATACAGGTTTCTCAAGAGGCTGGTTAGGTGGTCTGGTATTCCCATATCTTTCAGAATTTTCCACAGTTGATTGTGATCCACACAGTCAAAGGCTTTGGCATAGTCAATAAAGCAGAAATAGAGGTTTTTCTGGAACTATCTTGTTTTTTTGATGATCCAGCAGATGTTGGCAATTTGATCTCTGGTTCCTCTGCCTTTTCTAAACCAACTTGAACATCAGGGAGTTCACAGTTCACGTATTGCTGAAGCCTGGGTGGAGAATTTTGAGCATTACTTTACTAGCATTTGAGATGAGTGCAATTGTGTGGAAGTTTGAGCATTCTTGGCATTACTTTTCTTTGGAATTGGAATGAAAACTGAAATATATAATGGAAAAAGACAATCTTCTTAACAAGTGGTGCTGGGAAAACTGGTCAACCACCTGTAAAAGAGTGAAAGTAGAACACTTTAGGAGAAGGCAATGGCAACCCACTCCAGTTCTCTTGCCTGGAAAATCCCATGGACGGAGGAGCCTGGTAGGCTGCAGTCCATGGTTGGCTAAGTCAGACACGACTGAGTGACTTCTCTTTCACTTTTCACTTTTCTGCATTGGAGAAGGAAATGGCAACCCACTCCAGTGTTCTTGCCTGGAGAATCCCAGGGACGGGGGGAGCCTTGTGGGCTGCCATCTCTGGGGTCGCACAGAGTTGGACACGACTGTAGCAACTTAGCAGCAGCAGCAGTACACTTTATAACACCATACACGCACAGGACACACACAAAACTTAAAATGGATTAAATATCTAAATGTAAGACCAGAAACTATAAAACTTTTAGAGGAAACCATAGACAGAATACTCTCTGACATAAATCACAGCAAGATCCTCTATGACCCTCCTCTCAGAGCAATGGAAATAAAAACAAATAAACAAATGAGACCTAATTAAACTTTAAAGGTTTTGCACAACAAAGGACACTATAAGCAAGGTGAAAAGGCAACCTTCAGAATGGGAGAAAGTAATAGCAAATGCAACAACTGACAAAGAATTAATTTCCAAAATATACAAGCAGCTCAATATTGAACAACATCATCAAAAAGTGGGCCAAAGATCTAAACAGATATTTCTCCAAAGAAGACATACAGATGGCTAATAAACACATGAAAAGATACTCAACATCACTCATTATTAGAGAAATGCAAACCCAAACCACAATGAGGTATCATCTCACGCTGGTGAGAACGACTGCCATCAAAAAGTCTACAAACAATAATTGCTGGGCAGGGTGTGGAGAAAAGGGAACCCTCTGAATATTTTCATGATGATGCAAACAGGCACAGCCACAATGGATAAGAGTGCGGAGATTCCTTAAAAAACTGGCAATAGAGCTGCAATATGACCCAGTAATTCCACTGCTGGGCATAAACACTGAGGAAACTGGAACTGAAAGAGACACATGCACCCCAATATTAATTGCAGTACTATTTACAATAGCTAGACATGGAAGCAGCCTAAATGTCCACCAGCAGATGAATGGATAAGGAAGTTTTGGTACATATGAACAATGGAATAATGCTCAACTATAAAAAAAAGAACACATTTGAGTCAGTTCTAATGGAGTGGATGAAACTAGAACCTATTATACTTACAGTGAAGTAAGTCAGGAAGAGAGACATCAATACAGTATATTAATGCATATATATGGGATTTAGAAAGAAGGTAACAATGATCCTATATGAAAGGCAGCAAAGGAGACACAGATGCAAAGAACAGACTTTTGGACTCTATGAACGTGAGGGTGGGATGATTTGAGAGAATAGCACTGAAACCTGTATATAATCATATGTAAAACAGATGACAAGTGCAAGTTTGATGCATGAAGCAGGGCAGTCAAAGCCAGTGCTCTGGGACAACCCAGAGGGATGGGATAGGGAGGGAAGTGGGTGGAGGGTTCAGGATGGGGGACACATGTACAAACAATGGTGACTCATGTCTATATATGGCAAAAACCACCACAATATTATAAAGTAACTCTCCTCCAATTAAATGAATTTTAAAAAAATAAAATGATCCTAGTAGATTTTATGGTATAATCTGAAAAGACCATAAGACATTTTATTAAGTGAAAAGGGGATATTAAAATATAAAATATTAACACTAACACTAGTAATAATAATAATTTAATGATTATTAGGTGTTAGGAATATTTCTTATTATACATACAAACATGTATGTAATTGATATGTGAGATATCCAGAACTATGGAATATGCACACACATGCACATGCTCACAACAGTCCTCACAAAAATTCTTTGAAGTAACTACTATTATTATATTATGTATACTTTAAGTATGAGAAAACTGAAGAACAGACTGTCCAGTGACTATGGAAGGTTAAAGATTCTTAATCCCCCAAATCTAACTCCTTAGTCTCATGTGTGTATGAGATGATGCTTGCCTGAAAACCAAATTAAAGGAAATAAAATTTCATAATGTCCAAAAGAGTATAGGGATAAGTAGATAGATGATAAATTGATAGACACTATGACTGCATTATAAAAGATTTCAAAGGATTTAATGTAGTGATAGTATTTTATTTTAGGATAAATATGGAGAGGGAGAGAACAACTTTTTACTCAGTATGCTTCCATATTGTTTGAGGTTTTAAAACAACCATATATTTATTTAATATTTAATTGCATTCATCTCACATGTTGGTAAAGTAATGCTCAAAATCCTCCAAGCCAGGCTTCAGCAATACGTGAACTGTAAACTTCCAGATGTTCCAGCTGATTTTAGAAAAGGCAGAGGAACCAGAGATCTAGTTGCCAACATCTCCTGGATCATGGAAAAAGCAAGAGAGTTCCAGAAAAACATCTATTTCTGCTTTATTGACTATGCCAAAGCCTTTGACTGTGTGGATTACAATAAACCATGGAAATTTCTGAAAGAGATGGGAATACCAGACCACCTGACCTCCCTCTTGAGAAACCTATGTGCAGATCAGGAAGCAACAGTTAGAACTGGACATGGAACAACAGACTGGTTCCAAATAGGGAAAGGAGTATGTCAAGATTGTATATTGTCACCCTGCTTATTTAACTTACATGCAGAGTACATCATGAGAAACGCTGGGCTGGAAGAAACACAAGCTAGAATCAAGATTGCCAGGAGAAATATCAATAACCTCAGAGATGCAGATGACACCACCATTATGGTAGAAAGTGAAGAGGAACTAAAAAGCCTCTTGATGAAAGTGAAAGAGAGTGAAAAAGTTGGCTTTAAGCTCAACATTCAGAAAACTAAGATCATGGTATCCGGTCCCATCACTTCATGGGAAATAGATGGAGAAACAGTGGAAACAGTGTCAGATTTTATTTTGGGGGGCTCCAAAATCACTGCAGATGGTGATTGCAGCCATAAATTAGAAGACACTTACTCCTTGGAAGGAAAGTTATGCCCAACCTAGATAGCATATTCAAAAGCAGATATTACTTTACCAACAAAGGTCTGTCTAGTCAAGGCTATGGTTTTTCCTGTGGTCATGTATGGATGTGAGAGTTGGACTGTGAAGAAGGCTGAGCGCCAAAGAATTGATGCTTTTGAACTGTGGTGTTGGAGAAGACTCTTGAGAGTCTCTTGGACTGCAAGGAAATCCAACCAGTCCATTCTGAAGGAGATCAGTCCTGGGTGTTCACTGGAAGGAATGATGCTAAAGCTGAAACTCCAATACTTTGGCTACCTCATGCAAAGAGTTGACTCACTGGAAAAAACTCTGATCTTGGGAGGGATTGGGGGCAGGAGGAGAAGGGGATGACAGAGGATGAGATGGCTGGATGGCATCACCAACTCGATGGACATGAGTCTGAGTGAACTCCGGGAGTTGGTCATGGACAGGGAAGCCTGGCGTGCTGCAATTCATGAGGTCACAAAGAGTTGGACACAACTGGACAACTGAACTGAACTGAATGAGAAATAATTATTTACTTAAAAAAATCACCTAACCATTATATGCACACACATACATACATTTGTATACCAATGTATACAAATCAACTCTCCATAAGATGGTGATGTTTATGAAAAATTGCATATTGATTATGACAACAATAGCTAGAATTTAAGAATTGGTGAGATTATATTTTTAAAATAGTTTACCAAAGAATTAGAAAAATGCAAATTAAAACCACAATGAGGTACCATTTCATGACAGTCAGAATGGCTGCGATCCAAAAGTCTACAAGCAATAAATGCTGGAGAGGGTGTGGAGAAAAGGGAACCCTCTTACACTGTTGGTGGGAGTGCAAACTAGTACAGCCACTATGGAAAACAGTGTGGAGATTCCTTAAAAATCTGGAGGTAGAACTGCCTTATGACTCAGCAATCCCACTGCTGGGCATACACACTGAGGAAGCCAGAATTGAAAGAGACATGTGTACCCCAGTGTTCATCACTACACTGTTTATAATAGCTGGGATGTGGAAGCAACCTAGATGTCCATCAGCAGATGAATGGATAAGAAAGCTGTGGTACATATACACAATGGAGTATTACTCAGCCATTAAAAAGAATATATTTGAATCAGTTCTAATAAAGTGGATGAAGCTGGAGCCTATTATACAGAGTAAAGTAAGCCCGAAAGAAAAGCACCAGTACAGTATACAAACGCATATATATGGAATTTAGAAAGATGGTAATGATAACCCTGTATGCGGGAAAGCAAAAGAGACACAGATGTATAGAACAGTCTTTTGGACTCTGTGGGAGAGGGAGGAGGGGGGATGATTTGAGAGAATGGCATTGAAACATGTATAATACCATATAAGAAATGAATCGCCAGTCCAGGTTTGATGCATGATACAGGATGCTTGGGGCTGGTGCACTGGGATGACCCAGAGGGATGGTACAGGGAGGGAGGTAGGAGGGGGATCAGGATTGGGAACACGTGTACACCTGTGGTGGATTCATGTTGATGTATGGCAAAAACAATGCAATATTGTAAAGTAATTAGCCTCCAATTAAAATAAATAAATTTAAATTTAAAAAAAGAAATAAACCATATTCAAATTTCAATCTATCAAGCCACTATTGGACAATTACATAATATAAAATATACTGGAGCATATTACTATATACATCTTGTATTATTAAGTAGTTTATCTTCCTTTCTACCACTTGTAGTTTCCTTTCATTTTTCTGTAAGTGGGTGATTTTTTTCTGTGAATGAATATTCTTTAAATCGATGCCTTGTTCCTGTGATAACAAAGCAGTTCACAACAGTGACAAATGTTGGCATGCAAACCGCTCCCTTTTTTTAAATAGTTATTTTATTCAAATTGATTTCTAATCCAAAATTTCCAAACAATCCCAGGTGTCTTAAGGCTTTTGGACCTGGAGCTGACCTACCTTCTAACCTGAATGCCACCTTATTGTGCCCAGAGCAACTCAGAAATGCAACCTGAGAAAATAATTGGTTAGCAAGGACATGTTTGCTGCTTCGGAGACCCTTAAGATGCATCTTATGGCAAAGGGGGCCTCTGCTGGAATAGAAGGGGATGTTCTGGTCTGAGTCTCCAGGATAATTATATTGGTCTGAATTTAAGGCAGGAAGATTTTCAGTGCAAACATTATACGACAACCAAAATTCTTTATGATACGATGGGATATGAACTTATTTTATGCAGGCAAAAATTTAAGGCTAGCAAAATTCTAAAGCTTGATTGCTCATGGGACAATATGTCAAGGCTCCAATCATTCCATTTTAAAATACCTCAAGTTTACAATGATGAATCTAAAAAGCACTAACAAATCCTACTCATTCAACTCTAGTTCTTGAAATGGCATCTGCCTTTAAGCTGTAAAAATAACAGATGATTTTTTGATAGCTTATCAGTTAACAGACTGCTTAGTTAGGGTAGCACATTTTTATGCTAATGTCAGCAGAGAGGGAGAGGGAAAGAGGAAAGTAAAAACACAGAGCACCATGGTGGGATAGATATTTAAGGACTCATTTAGATTAAAAAAAAAAAAAAGATTTTTTTTCCCCAGGCTTATTTCTCCATAAGGTAAGGTGAGACTTTTGTGACCTGAAATTTTTGAACATAAAATAGATCTTGATTGGGGCCTGACTGGGAAATAAAATGTGATTTAATGTTTAATTAGTATAAAATATGCCTTATTCTGAGCACAAAATAAATGAGGAAACTTCATGAATAAAGAATTCTATTGAAGTGTCAGTGAGCTAAAAAATGTATTTTTGAAATGTCAATGTGACATTGTAATCTTGGAGTTAAGATTACAATATCAATTCCAGGAATTCAAGTCTAGCCAGTTGAGAATTATCCTTGTTGTCTTAATATGTTGTTGTTGTATAAACTGAAGAAGAAAGATATTAATCTTAGATTTTCTAAACATTTAATTTAAAATAAATCATAGATCCATAGGATATTAGATTGGGAGAAATTCGGAGGTGGTACAACTTGTTACCCAGAAGCTGCATCCCAACTTCAAAAGCATAACAGTAAAATAACATGTATCAGTAATGATATATTTACATTTTAACACTTATTAAGTATATTCTATGTTCCAGAAACTCTGCAAACTATTAATCAACTGCTAGGCAATGGCACCCCCACTCCAGTACTCTTGCCTGGAAAATCCCATAGATGGAGGAGCCTGGTAGGCTGCAGTCCATCCATGGGGTCGCTAAGAATCAGACACAACTGAGCGACTTCACTTTCACTTTTCACTTTCATGCATTGGAGAAGGACATGGCAACCCACTCCAGTATTCTTGCCTGGAGAATCCCAGGGATGGGGGAGCCTGGTGGGCTGCCATCTATGGGGTCACACAGAGTCGTACACGACTGAAGCAACTTAGCAGCAGCAGCAGCAGCTACTATAAATTACATAGTTTTAATGGGAATGATGAATTTTACTTGAAAAACAAAGGAAGGCTAAAGCTCACAGATAGATAAAGAAATGATTCAGTTCAGTTCAGTTCAGTTGCTCAGTCATGTCCCACTTTTTGTGACCCCATGGACTGCAGCATGCCAGGCTTCCCTGTCCATTACCAACTCCCAGAGCTTACTCAAACTCTTGTCTATCAAATTGGTGATGCCATGCAACCATCTCATCCTCCATCATCCCCTTCTCCTCCTGCCTCCAATCTTTCCCAGAATCAGGGTATTTTCCAGTGAATCAGTTATTTGCATCACGTGGCCAAAGTATTGGAATTTCAGCTTCAGCATCAGTCCCTCCAATGAATATTCAGGACTGATTTCCTTTAGGATTGACTGGTTGTATCTCCTTTCAGTTCAAGGGACTCTCAAGAGTCTTTTCCAGCACCACAGTACAAAAGCATCAATTCTTTCACACTCAGCTTTCTTTATAGTCCAACTCTCACATCCATATATGACTACTGGAAAAGCCATTGCTTTGACTAGATGGACCTTTGTTGGCAAAGTAATGTCTCTGCTTTTTAATATGCTGTTTAGGTTGGTCATAAATTTCTTTCCAAGGAGCAAGCATCTTTTAATTTCATAGCTGCAGTCACCCTCTGTAGTGACTTTGGAGCCCCCAAAATAAAGTCTCTCACTGTTTCCATTGTTTTTCCATCTATTTCTATGAAGTGATGGGACCAGATGCCATGATCTTTGTTTTCTGAATGTTGAATTTTAAGCCAACATTTTTACTCTCCTCTTTCACTTTCATCAAGAAATTCTTTAGTTCTTCTTCACTTTCTGTCATAAAGTTGGTGTCATCTGCATATCTGAGGTTATTGGTATTTCTCCTGGCAATCTTGACTCCAAGTTGTGCTTCACCCAGCCTGGCATTTCATATGATGTACTTGCATATAAGCTAAATAAGCACCGTAACTATATACAGCCTTAAGAAAGGGTAATAGCAAAGATAAAGGGGACTTCCCTGGTGGCTCAGAAGGCAAACAATCTCCCTGCAATTCAGGTAACCAGAGTTTGATCCCTGGGTCAGGAAACTATCATGAAGAAGGGAATGGCTACTCACTCCACTTCTTGCCTAGAGAATCTCATGGACAGAGGAGCCTGGTGGGCTACCATCCATGACTTTACAAAGAGTCAGACATGACTGAGCAACTAAGCATGATGACAAATAACAAAGATAAAAGTTAAGAATTCTTTTTTTTTTTTTTTTAACTGTCATGCATTCAGAGAACTTCAAGTAGTACAACAGGATGAGAAGACATTGTATTGGGGAACTGGCAAGGTTAACTTGACTTAGACAATAGAAAACTTGTGTGCCATGCCAATTGATGAGCCAAGATTGAGCCAAATGGACAATAAGATTCTGTTTATGTCCAGATGAGATCATTTTGACTGTTTCAAAGGATAGATTGAAGATGATGGTGATAGCTGAGATTTCATTCAGAAAGAAATGAAAATATAGGGATACTTCTCTCTGATAAATAAATAAAATGTAATAAAAGACTAAACTTAGTGGGAAAGAAAAGAAAGCAACTGATTTGTGACATATTTTGTAGGTAATCTTTTCAAGTTTCAGAGAGGAAAGAACTCAGATTCCTCCTGAACTTCTGGAGCAAGAGATTGTACCTTGCTGTATCATTATATTTGAAAATGAAGAGAAAGCTTTGATGGGAAAATGATGGGTTAGAGGGGCTTTGCTCAGTCTACCCATTGGCTGGTACTGATATTGGAAACTTGGATCTTGAGTGTTCTGGACCATATTTTGGAATTGTCTTTCTCAACTTGAGTTCCAAGAGGGAATTAAGTCTTAAACCCAAAATGATTTGAGTGCCCACTTTCTTAATTCTTCTAAGGATGGTACATAGCTAGTACTATTCCAAATGTGTTGGGCAAGAGTTAAGATATTACATGGGATGGAGAATTAAGTCATTCAGTTCAGTTCAGTTCAGTCACAAGTCAGGTCTGACTCTTTGTGACTCCAAGAATTACAGCATGCCAGGCCTCCTTGTCCATCACCAACTCTTAGAATCCACCCAAACCCATGTCCATTGAGTCAATGATGCCATCCAGCCATCTCATCCTCTGTAATCCCCTTCTCCTCCTGCTCTCAATCTTTCCCAGAATCAAGGTCTTTTTCAACGAGTCAGCTATTTGCATCACATGGCAAAAGTATTGGAATTTCAGCTTCAACATCAGTCTTTCCCATGAACACCTAGGACTGATTTCCTTTAGGATGGACTGGTTGGATCCCCAGCAGTCCAAGGGACTCTCAAGAGTCTTCTCCAACACCACAGTTCAAAAGCATCAATTCTTCGCTGCTCAGATTTCTTTATCCAACTCTCACATCCATACATGGCCACTGGAAAGACCATAGCCTTGACTAGACGGATCTTTGTTGGTAAAGTAATGTCTCTGCATTTTAATATGCTGCCTAGGTTGGTCATAACTTTCCTTCCAAGGAGTAAGTGTCTTTTAATTTATGGCTGCAATCACCATCTACAGTGATTTTGGAGCCTCCCAAAAAAGTCTGACACTGTTTCCCCATCTATTTCCCATGAAGTGATGGGACCGGGTGCCATGATCTTCATTTTCTGAATGTTGAGCTTTAAGCCAACTTTTTCACTCTCCTCTTTCACTTTCATCAAGAAGCTTTTTAGTTCCTCTTCACTTTCTACCATAAGGATGGTATCATCTGCATATCTGAGGGTATTGATATTTCTCCCGGCAATCTCGATTCCAGCTTGTGCCTCATCCAATCCGGCGTTTCTCATGATGTACTCTGCAAATAAGCAGGGTGACAATATACAGCCTTTATGTACTCCTTTTCTTATTTGGAACCGGTCTGTTGTTCCCTGTCCAGTTCTAACTGTTGCTTCTTGATCTGCATATAGGTTTCTCAAGAGGGAGGTCAGGTGGTCTGGTATTCCCATTTCCTTCAGAATTTTCCACAGTTTATTGTGATCCACACAGTCAAAGGTTTTTGCATAGTCAATAAAGCAGAAATAGAGGTTTTTCTGGAACTCTCTTGCTTTTCCATGATCCAGCGTATGTTGGCAATTTGATCTCTGGTTCCTCTACTTTTTTAAAACCAGCTTGAACATCTGGAAGTTCATGGTTCACATATTGCTGAAGCCTGGCTTGGAGAATTTTAAGCATCACTTTACTAGGGTGTAAGATGAGTACAACTGTGTGGTAGTTTGAGCATTCTTTGCAGTTATCTTTCCTTGGGATTGAAATGAAAACTGACCTTTTCCAGTCCTATGGCCACTGCTGAGATTGGTTTCATTCTTTCTCTGTACTCTAGTTTAAATGGGTTGAGTTAGATCAAGGAGAAAAGAAGAGTTAAGCACTATTTCCTCCTCTAGGTCAGGGTTGGGGGAAAATAAAATCCCACAAAAGATCCTACAAATGGCCAAAAACTGACTGAGTAAGACATTTGAAATCTGAACTTCACAAATGGATTCGTGGAAACGAAAGGAAGAGAAAATTCCATGGGGAAAAGAAAATCCCAATTTTGTCAAAGTGTTAATGACTCAGATAGGGTCATGATTATAATATTTATTGAGTACCCTCTGAAAACTGCTGCTGTTGCTGCTAACTTGCTTCAGTTGTATCTGACTCTGTGCAGTCCCATAGAGGGCAGCTCACCAGGCTCCCCTCTCCCTGGGATTCTCCAGGGGAGAACACCAGAGTGGGTTGCCATTTCCTTCTCCAGTACATGAAAGTGAAAAATGAAAGTGAAGTTGCTCAGTCATGTCTGACTCCGACCCATGCATAGCAGCCTATCAGGCTCCTCCATCCATGGAATTTACCAGGCAAGAGTACGGGAATGAGGTGCCATTGCCTTCTCTGCTGAAACTAAGAAGTGATACATTAGATTCGGGAGTTAAAACATTATTAATGCTGGCACAAAGAATGGTCAAGTGATTAATTTAGAAAATAACTTGTGAACAATTTGAAGCAAAAAGGTAGAAAATATAGAAGTACAGATTTGGGGTTAAATATACTGTGGCCAAGAGGAGCTAGCCCATGTCCAAGGTCAGGGGCAGAGGCTGGGAGCACCCCATGCCCAAAGGGCAGCGGCCAAAAGGAGTTACCCCACATCCGAGGTCAGGGGCAGCTGCCAAGAGTGCCAGGCAACGACTGAGAGGAGATAACCGGCGCCTGAGGGCAGAGGCTGCAGCCAGGAGGAGCCACACCCCGCCTGAGGCCAGAGGCGGTGGCAGGGAGGAGCAACCTCATACCGAGGCCAGTGGGGCTGCCGGGAAGAGAAATTCCATGTCCAAGGAGCAGTGGCTGTGTGGGCTCAGGAGGGCCTAGAGGAGCTATCTCATGTTGAATTTCAGGAAGGGTGGCAGTGAGGAGATACCCTTTGTCCAAGGTAAGGAGCAGCGGCTGTGCTTTGCTGAAAGAGCCGTGAAGAGATACTCCACACCCAAGGTAAGAGAAACCCAAGTAAGATGGTAAGTGTTGGAAGAGGGCATCAGAGTGCGGACACACTAAAATCATACTCACAGAAAACTAGTCAATCTAACCACACTAGGATCACAGGCTTGTCTAACTCACTGAAACTAAGCCATGCCCCTGGGGCAACCCAAGACAGGTGGGTCATGGTGGAGAGGTCTGACAGAATGTGGTCCCCTGGAGAAGGGAATGGCAAACCACTTCAGTATTCTTGTCTTGAGAACCCCATTAACAGTATGGAAAGGCAAAATGATAGGATACTAAAAGAGGAACTCCCCAGGTCAGTAGGTGCCTAACAAACTACTGGAGATCAGTGGAGAAATAACTACAGAAATAATGAAGGAATGGAGCCAAAGCAAAAACAATACCCAGCTGTGGATGTGACTGGTGGTAGAAGAAGGCTGATGCTGTAAAAAGCAATATTGCATAGGAATCTAGAATGTCAGGTCCATGAATCAAGGCAAATTGGAAGTGGTTAAACAAGAGAGGGCAAGAATGAATGTCGACATTCTAGGAATCAGCGAACTAAAATGGACTGGAATGGATGAATTTAACTTAGATGGCCATTATATTTACTACTGCGGGCAGGACTTCCTCAGAAGAAATGGAGTAGCCATCATGGTCAACAAAAGAGTCCAAAATGCAGTACTTGGATGCAGTCTCAAAAATGACAGAATGATCTCTGTTAGTTTCCAAGGCAAACCAGTAATCCAAGTCTATGCCCCAACCAGTAATGCTGAAGAAGCTAAAGTTGAATGGTTCTATGAAGACCTACAAGACATTTTAGAACTAGCACCCAAAAAAGATGTCCTTTTCATTATAGGGGACTGGAATGCTAAAGTAGGAAGTCAAGAAACACCTGGAGTAACAGGCAAATTTGGCCTTGGAATGCGGAATGAAGCAGGGCAAAGACTAAGAGTTCTGCCAAGAAAATGCACTGGTCATAGCAAACATTCTCTTCCAACAACACAAGAGAAGATGCTACACATGGACATCATGAGATGGTCAACACCAAAATCAGATTGATTATATTCTTTGCAGCCAAAGATGAAGAAGCTCTATACAGTCAACAAAAACAAGACCAGGAGCTGACTGTGGCTCAGATCAGGAACTCCTTATTACCAAATTCAGACTTAAATTGAAGAAAGTAGGGAAAACCACTAGACCATTCAGGTATGACCTAAAGCAAATCCCTTATGATTATACAGTGGAAGTGAGAAATAGATTTAAGGGCCCAGATCTGATAGACAGAGTGCCTGATGAACTATGGAATGAGGTTCGTGACATTGTACAGGAGACAGGGATCAAGACCATCTTCATGGAAAAGAAATGTAAAAACAGGAAAATGGCTGTCTGGGGAGGCCTTACAAATAGCAGTGAAAATAAGAGAGGTGAAAAGCAAAGGAGAAAGGAAAGATATAAGCATCCGAATGCAGAGTTCCAAAGAATAGCAAGAAGAGATTAGAAAGCCTTCTTCAGCAATCAATGCAAAGAAATAGAGGAAAAGAACAGAATGAGAAAGACTAGAGATCTCTTCAAGAAAATTAGAGATATCAAGGGAACACTTCATGCAAAGATGGGCTTGATAAAGGACAGAAATGGTATGCACCTAACAGAAGCAGAAGATATTAAGAAGAGGTGGCAAGAATACATGGAAGAACTGTACAAAAAGTTCTTCATGACCCAGATAATTACAGTGGTGTGATCACTCATCTAGAGACAGACATTCCAGAATGTGAAGTCAAGTGGGCCTTAGAAAGCATCACTATGAACAAAGCTAGTTGAGGTAATGGAATTCCAGTTGAGCTATTTCAAATCCTAAAACATGATTCTGTGAAAGTGCTGCACTGAATATACCAGCAAATTTGGAAAACTCAGCAGTGGCCACAGGACTGGAAATGGTCAGTTTTCATTCCAATCCCAAAGAAAGGCAATGCCAAAGAATGCTCAAACTACCACACAATTGCACTCATCTCACATGTTAGTAAAGTAATGCTCAAAATTCTCCAAGCCACACAATTGCACTCATCTCACATGTTAGTAAAGTAATGCTCAAAATTCTCCAAGCCAGGCATTTGCAATACGTGAACCATGAACTTCCAGATGTTCAAGCTTGTTTTAGAAAAGGCAGACAAACGAGAGATCAAATTGCCAACATCCGCTGGATCATGGAAAAAGCAAGAGAGTTCCAGAAAAACATCTATTTCTGCTTTATTGACTATGCCAAAGCCTTTGACTGTGTGGATCACAATGAACTGTGGAAAATTCTGAAAGACATGGGAATACCAGACCACCTAACCTGCCTCTTGAGAAATCTGTATGCAGATCAGGAAGCAACAGTTAGAACTGGACATGAAACAACAGACTGGTTCCAAATAGGAAAAGGAGTTCGTCAAGGCTGTATATTGTCACCCTGCTTATTTAACTTCTATGCAGAGTACATCATGAGAAAGGCTGGTTTGTAAGAAACATAAGCTGGAATCAAGATTGCCAGGAGAAATATCAATACCCTCAGATATGCAGATGACACCACCCTTATGGCAGAAAGTGAAGAGGAACTAAAAAGCCTCTTGATGAAAATGAAAGAGGAGAGTTAAAAAGCTGGCTTAAAGCTCAACATTCAGAAAACGAAGATCATGGCATCTGGTCCCATCACTTCATGGGAAATAGATGGGGAAATAGTGGAAACAGTGTCAGATTTTATTTTTGAGGGCTCCAAAATCACTGCAGATGGTGACTGCAGCCATGAAATTAAAAGACGCTTACTCCTTGGAAGGAAAGTTATGCCCGACCTTGATAGCATATTCAAAAGCAGAGATATTACTTTGCCAACTAAGGTCCGTCTAATCAAGGCTATGATTTTTCTTGTGGTCATGTATGGATGTGAGAGTTGGACTCTGAAGAAGGCTGAGCACCGAAGAATTGGTGCTTTTGAACTGTGGTGTTGGAGAAGACTCTTGAGAGTCCCTTGGACTGCCTGGAGATCTAACCAGTCCATTGTGAAGGAGATCAGCCCTGGGATTTCTTTGGAAGGAATGATGCTAAAGCTGAAACTCCAGTACTTTGGCCACCTCACGCGAAGAGTTGACTCATTGGAAAAGACTGTGATGCTGGGAGGGATTGGGGGCAGGAGGAGAAGGGGACAACAGAGGATGAGATGGCTGGATGGCATCACGGACTCGATGGACATGAGTCTGAGTGAACTCCGGGAGTTGATGATGGACAGGGAGGCCTGGTGTGCTGTGATTCATGGAGTCACAAATAGTTGGACACACTGAGTGACTGAACTGAACCGAACTGATATAGAAAATTTCTCCAAAGGCAAATTTTTTGGCGAGTCTTGAGTCAGTTCTGAGATCTCTCACCATTGAATTATTTAATACAGCATGCACCTGAGTAATGTGATGCTTCTGAGATAGTCCATTTAATTTTTTAAAATTTTATTTATTACATTGTTTATTTTCATTTTGTGCTGTTCTGGGTCTTCATTGCTGCATGGGACTTTTCTCTACTTGCCGCATGCAGGGGCCTGTCTCTGGCTGTGGTGTTTGCCCTTCTCAGTGTGGTGGTTTCTCTTGTTGTGGAGCATGTGCTCCGTACCAAGCAGGTTCAGCTGAGGCGGCATGTGGACCCAGTAGCTGCGGCCCCCAGACTCTAGAGCACAGGCTCAGTATTTGTGGCACTTAGTCTTATTTGCTCCACAGCACCAGATCAGGGATCAAACCCCTGGATCCTGCATTGGCAAGTGGATTCTTTACCACTGAGCCACCAGGGAAACCCAGTTCATTCCATTTTTGAGTGAGCTCTGACATTAAAGACTATCTTGTTTATAGGGAGCCAAATTCTGTTCTCATGTAACTTCCACTCACCTCACAACCTACCCCTGAGCATTATGGAAACAAGTCCCAAGATATCCATGAAGCAGTGTGTGGTAAGTACTAGATGATAATTCATTCACTTTGAGCCAGGACTCCTCAAGCTAATTATCTCCAGATCAGACAACGGGTCGTTTGCTCTACAACATAGTTTCCCCTCACTCAGTGTTCTCCTTACAGTTCCCTGACCAAGCTCCATTTTTGTTTAGAAAGTCCTCCTGGTGTCTGTACACATTAGAAACAAAATTAAGTTGTAGAAGCAAAGGATATATTACCATTTACTACCAGTGAGGGATAATATTTACTTCTTTACCTTTTGAGCTTATGAGGAAAATGAAATGATGAGATAACCACAACCCAAAAAACCAAAATCTTAATTATTCAGAACTGTCATTAAATAATCCTTTATGAACAATAATTGCAAGACTGACTGTGTGTCAGGTCATATGCTAAATCCTTGTTTATGTTTCCTCATTTAATTCTTGAAATAACCCCACAGTGTACATCAGTTCAGTTCATTTCAGTTGCTCAGTCATGTCCGACTCTTTGCGAACCCATGAATCACAGCCCGCCAGGCCTCCCTGTCCATCCCCGTCTCCCGGAGTCCACTCAGACTCACGTCCATCGAGTCTGTGATGCCATCCAGCCATATCATCCTTTGTCGTTCCTTTCTCCTCCTGCCCTCAATCCTTCCCAGCATCAGAGTCTTTTCCAATGAGTCAACTATTCCCATGAGGTGGCCAAAGTACTGGAATTTCAGCTTCAGCATCATTCTTTCCAAGGAAATCCCAGGGCTGAGCTCCTTCAGAATGGAATGGTTGGATCTCCTTACAGTTCAAGGGACTCTCAAGAGTCTTCTCCAACACCACAGTTCAAAAGCATCAATTCTTCAGTGCTCAGCCTTCTTCGCAGTCCAACTCTCACATCCATGCATAACCACAAGAAAAACCATAGCCTTGACAAGACGGACCTTAGTCGGCAAAGTAATGTCTCTGCTTCTCAATATACTATTTAGGTTGGTCATACCTTTTCTTCCAAGGAGTAAGCATCGTTTAATTTCATGGCTGTGGTCACCATCTGCAGTGATTTTGGAGCCCCCAAAAGTAAAGTCTGACACTGTTTCCACTCTTTGCCATCTATTTCCCATGAAGTGAAGGGACCGGATGCCATGATCTTCGTTTTCTGAATGTTGAGCTTTAAGTCAACTTTTTCGCTTTCCTCTTTCACTTTCATCAAGAGGCTTTTTAGTTCCTCTTCACTTTCTACCATAAGGATGGTATCATCTGCATATCTGAGGTGACTGATACTTCTCCTGGCAGTCTTGATTCCAGCTTGTGTTTCTTTCAGTCCAGCGTTTCTCATGATGTACTCTGCATAGAAGTTAAATAAGCAGAGTGACAATATACAGCCTTGACTTACTCTTTTCTATTTGGAACCAGTCTGTTGTTTCATGTCCAATTCTAACTCTTGCTTCCTGATCTGCATACAGATTTCTCAAGAGGCAGGTTAGGTGGTCTGGTATTCCCATGTCTTTCAGAATTTTCCACAGATTATTGTGATCCACACAGTCAAAGGCTTTGGCATAGTCAATAAAGCAAAAATAGATGTTTTTCTGGAACTCTCTTGCTTTTTCCATGATCAAGCAGATGTTGGCAATTTGATCTCTGGTTCCTCTGCCTTTTCTAAAACCAGCTTGAACATCAGGGAGTTCACGGTTTACATCTTGCTGAAACCTGGCTTGGAGAATTTTGAGCATCACTTACCTAGCATGTGAGATGAGTGCAATTATGCGGTAGACTGAGCATTTTTGGCACTACCTTTCTTTGGAATTGGAATGAAAACTGACCATTTCCAGTCCTGTGGCCACTGCTGAGTTTTCCCAATTTGCTGGCATATTGAGTGCAGCACTTTCACAGCATCACCTTTCAGGATTTGAAACAGCTCAACTAGAATGCCATCACCTCCACTAGCTTTGTTCGTAGTAATGCTTTCTAAGGCCCACTTGACTTCACACTCCAAATTGTCTGGCTTTAGATTAGTGATCATATCATCATAATTATCTGGGTCATGAAGATTTTTTTCTACATTTCTTCTGCGTATTCTTGCACCTCTTCTTAATATCTTCTGCTTCTGTTAGGTCCAGACCATTTCTGTCCTTTATCAAGCCCATTTTGCATGAAATGTTCCCTTGCTATCTCTAATTTTCTTGAAAAGATCTCTAGTCTTTCCCATTCTGTTCTTTTCCTCTATTTCTTTGCATTGATGGCTGAAGAAGGCTTTCTTATCTCTTCTTGCTATTTCTGGAACTCCGCATTCAGATGTTTATATCTTTCCTTTTTTCCTTGATTTTCACCTCTCTTCTTTTCACAGCTATTTGTAAGGCCTCCCCAGAGACCCATTTTGCTTTTTGCATTTCTTTTCCATGTAGATGGTCTTGATCCCTGTCTCCTGTACAATGTCGTGAACCTCATTCCATAGTTCATCAGGCACTCTATCAGATCTAGGCCCTTAAATATATTTCTCACTTTCACTGTATAACCATAAGGGATTTGATTTAGGTCATCCCTGAATGGTCTAGCGGTTTTCCCTACTTTTTTCAATTTGAGTCTGAATTTGATAATAAGGAGTTCCTGATCTGAGCCACAGTCAGCTCCTGGTCTTGTTTTTGTTGACTGTAAGATGTCCTTTTCCTTATAGGGGACTGGAATGCTAAAGTAGGAAGTCAAGAAACACATGGAGTAACAGGCAAATTTGGCCTTGGAATGCGGAATGAAGCAGGGCAAAGACTAATAGAGTTTTGTCAGGAAAATGCACCGGTCATAGCAAACACCCTCTTCCAACAACACAAGAGAAGACTCTACACATGGACATCACCGGATGGTCAACACCAAAATCAGATTGATTATATTCTATGTAGCCAAAGATGGAGAAGCTCTATACAGTCAACAAAAACAAGACCAGGAGCTGACTGTGGCTCAGATCAGGAACTCCTTATTGCCAAATTCAGATTGAAATTGAAGAAAGTAGGGAAAACCGCTAGACCATTCAGGTATGACCTAAATCAAATCCCTATGGTTATACAGTGGAAGTGAGAAATATATTTAAGGGCCTAGATCTTATAGAGTGCCTGATGAACTATGGAATGAGGTTCACGACATTGTACAGGAGACAGGGATCAAGACCATCTTCATGGAAAAGAAATGCAAAAAATCAAAATGGCTCTCTGGGGAGGCCTTACAAATAACTGTGAAAAGAAGACAGGCAAAAAGCAAAGGAGAAAAGAAAGATATAAGCGTCTGATTGCGGAGTTCCAGAGAATAGCAAGAAGAGATAAGAAAGCCTTCTTCAGCCATCAATGCAAAGAAATAGAGGAAAAGAACAGAATGGGAAAGACTAGAGATCTTTTCAAGAAAATTAGAGATAGCAAGGGAACATTTCATGCAAAATGGGCTTGATAAAGGACAGAAATGGTCTGGACCTAACAGAAGCAGAAGATATTAAGAAGAGGTGGCAAGAATACATTGAAGAACTGTACAAAAGATCTTCACAACACAGATAATCATGATGATGTGATCACTCATCTAGAGCCAGACATCTTGGAATGTGAAGTCAAGTGGGCCTTAGAAAGCATCACTACGAACAAAGCTAGTGGAGGTGATGGCATTCCAGTTGAGTTGTTTCAAATCCTGAAAGGTGATGCTGTGAAAGTGCTGCACTCAATATGCCAGCAAATTGGGAAAACTCAGCAGTGGCCACAGGACTGGAAATGGTCAGTTTTCATTCCAATCCCAAAGAAAGGCAATGCCAAAGAATGCTCAAACTACCACACAATTGCACTCATCTCACATGCTAGGTAAGTGATGCTCAAAATTCTCCAAGCCAGGCTTCAGCAATATGTGAACCATGAGCTCTCTGATGTTCAAGCTGGTTTTAGAAAAGGCAGAGGAACCAGAAATGAAATTGCCAACATCTGCTGGATCACAGAAAAAGCAAGAGAGTTCCAGAAAAACATCTATTTCTGCTTTATTGACTATGCCAAAGCCTTTGACTGTGTGGATCACAATCAACTGTGGAAAATTCTTCAGAGATGGGAATACCAGACCACCTGAAATGCCTCTTGAGAAATCTGTATTCAGGTCAGGAAGCAACAGTTAGAACTGGACATGGAACAACAGACTGGTTCCAAACAGGAAAAGGAGTACGTCAAGGCTGTATATTGTCACTCTGCTTATTTAACTTCTATGCAGAGTACATCATGAGAAATGCTGGACTGGAAGAAACACAAGCTGGAATCAAGATTGCTGGGAGAAATATCAGTAACCTCAGATATGCAGATGACACCACCCTTATGGCAGAAAGTGAAGAGGAGATAAAAAGCCTCTTGATGAAAGTGAAAGAGGAGAGTGAGAAAGTTGGCTTAAAGCTCAACATTCAGAAAATGAAGATCATGGCATCCGGTCCCATCACTTCATGGGAAATAAATGGGAAAACAGTGGAAAGAGTGTCAGACTTTATTTTGGGGGCTCCAAAATCACTGCAGATGGTGATTGCAGCCACGAATTAAAAGATGCTTAGTCCTCAGAAGAAAAGTTATGATCAACCTAGATAGCATATTCAAAAGCAGAGACATCACTTTGCCGACTAAGGTCTGTCTAGTCAAGGCTATGGTTTTTCCTGTGGTCATGTGAGAGTTCGACTATAAAGAAGACTGAGTGCTGTAGAATTGGTGCTTTTGAACTGTGGTGTTGGAGAAGAATCTTGAGAGTCCCTTGCACTGCAAGGAGATCCAACCAGTCCATTCTGAAGGAGATCAGCCCTGGGATTTCTTCGGAAGGAATGATGCTAAAGCTGAAACTTCAGTACTTTGGCCACCTCATGTGAAGAGTTGACTCATTGGAAGAGACTTTGATGCTGGGAGGGATTGGGGGGCAGGAGGAGAAGAGGACGACCGAGGTGAGATGGCTGGATGGCATCACGGACTCGATGGACGTGAGTCTGAGTGAACTCCGAGATGGTGATGAACAGAGAAGCCTGGCATGCTGCGATTCATGGGGTCACAAAGAGTCGGACAGGACTGAGCGACTGAACTGAACTGAATAGAACTTCTCCATCTTTTGCTGCAAAGAATATAATCAATCTGATATTGATGTTGACCATTGGTGATGTCCATATGTAGAGTCTTCTCTTGTGTTGTTGGAAGAGGGTGTTTGCTATGACCAGTGCATCTTCTTGGCAAAACTCTAATAGTCTTCGCCCTGCTTCATTCCACTTTCCAAGGCCAAATTTGCCTGTTACTCCAGGTGTCTCTTGACTTCCTACTTTAGCATTCAAGTCCCCTATAATGAAAGGACATCATTTTTGGGTGTTAGTTCTAAAAGGTCTTGTTGGTCTTTATAAAACCGTTCAACTTCAGCTTCTTCAGCGTTACTGGTTGGGGCATAGACTTGGATAACTGTGATATTGAATGGTTTGCCTTGGAAATGAACAGAAATCATTCTGTCGTTTTTGAGATTGCATCCAAGTACTGCATTTCGGACTCTTTTGTTGACCACTATGGCTACTCCATTTCTTCTGAGGGATTCCTCCCTGCAGTAGTAGATATAATGGTCATCTGAGTTAAATTCACCCATTCCAGTCTATTTTAGTTTGCTGATTCCTAAAATGTTGACGTTCACCATTGCCATCTCTTGTTTGACCACTTTCAATTTGCCTTGATTCATGGACCTGACATTCCAGGTTCCTATGCAATATTGCTCTTACAGCATTGGGCCTTGCTTCTCTCACCAGTCACATCCACAGCTGGGTATTGTTTTTGCTTTGGCTCCATCCCTTTATCTTCCTGGATTTATTTCTCCACTGATCTCCAGTAGCATATTGTGCACCTACTGACCTGGGGAGTTCCTCTTTGCCTTTTCATACTGTTCATGGGGTTCTCCAGGCAAGAATACGAAAGTGGTTTGCCATTCCCTTCTCCAGGGGACTGCATTCTGTCAGACCTCTCCACCATGACCCGCCCATCTTGGGTTGCCCCGCAGGCATGGCTTGGTTTCATTGAGTTAGACAGGCTGTGGTCCCAGTGTGATCAGATTGACTAGTTTTCTGTGAGTATGGTTTCAGTGTTATCTGCCCCCTGATGCCCTCTTGCAACACTTACCATCTTACTTGGGTTTCTCTTACCTTGGGCATGGAGTATCTCTTCACAGCTGCTCCAGCCAAACACAGCCGTGCTCCTTACTTTGGACGAAGGGTATCTCCTTACCACCGCTGTTCCTGACCTTCAGCATGGGATAGCTCCTCTCTGCCCTCCTGTGCTTGTGCAGCCACTCCTCCCTCTGGTTGCTCCTCCTGGCCACTGGCCCTGGCCTCGGGTGTAGATGCCTCCTCCCATCGGCCTCCCCTGAACTCGGGCTTGGGGTAGGTCCTCAGGGTCACCGCCCGACCTTGGACGCGGGGTAGCTCCTCTCGGCGGTTCCTGTGCCATCACAGCCTGGCACTCTAGGCCTCTGCCCCTGACCTTGGACGTGGGCTTATACTTCCCACATAATGGGGGAGAGACGCAGTCAAGAAATACATAGCCTGTCCAAGGTTACACAGTGGTAACTAACAGGCTTGGAATTTGAATCCAAGTGCATCTGTCTCCATTCAGTATCTTCTTTATAATACATATAGGAAAACTGAGACTGTGATAATGACTTATTGAGAGTCACCAACTAACTAACCAACAGTAGGATTAAGGCTGGGACTCAGGCTCTCTTACTAGTGGTCCAGTGCTGTGTTAAACCTACTGCTTCTGAAAGGGGTTCCCATGAAGTTGCAAGGCATGCATTCAATAAGAAATTATGGTTCTGGAAGTTTGTTCATCTTGAGTTTAGAAACAGACAAGTCTAACAATGTTCATAAAAATGAGGGAAATTAAAATATACTTGAATATTTGATAGAGTATTTGGAAATCTCTGATGCTTTACTAATGCTGATAAAATTCGGTGAAGTAGATTTGACCAGTGTTGCATAAATTCCACAAATGAAATCTGTTTATAAAACTCCACTCATAGAAAGATTAACATGTCTTTTGTATTGAAATTTATAATCTTCAAATCTTCAAATTTATAATCTTCAAATTACAAATATTTGTTGCAGGAATGAGGATATCTCCTAGATGTCTTTGAGATGTCAAAATCTTTTTTTTTTTTTCCTTTTGGTGGTGGTGTTGATAGGAAGGGCAGGGAGAAAAGAACCACCAGTAATCATATCTTGATAAATTATAATATGTCTTTCTAAACTTTCCCTTTTTATGTCCTCTCTCTTTCTTCCTTTAATCTCTATTATTACTACATAAAATATTACCAGAATCATATAGTCTTGGTACCTAACAGAATGTCAGCAACTATATTTGATTCATGGTTCCTTAATGTTTAATGGTAGAAATAATCTTCAACATTTTATCAATATTATTAATTAGAAATGTAGCACTTGAAAAATGAAATTCAAAAACTAATGAAAGAATATTTTATTTTATTTGCATAAAATATCACTTTCTACACTTATATACATACACATACACAAACATCATACTATGATGTGATGGTTTAGTAGATAAGTCGTGTCTGACTCTTGTGACCCTATGGACTATGAAGCCTGCCAGGCTCCTCTGTCCATGAGATTCTCCAAGTAAGAATACTGAAGTGGGTTGCCATCTCCTTCTCCAGGAGATCTTCCCAACCCAGGAATAGAACCCAGGTCTCCTGCACTGCAGGCAGATTCTTTACCAACTGAGCTACAAGGGAAGCCTATCATACTACGATAAGTGTAGGCATGTATTCAGTCAGCTTCCAGCAAATATTTTTCAGCTGCAATCTCATTTTTATGATTTGTACTAAACTTAAACATCAAAGACAAAAAGGACACCATTCCAATATCCTATAAACTCATAGGTCAATAGGGGAAAACAAGTAAGTAAGAACTGAAAACTGCTTAAAAAATAATAATAATAATTGTTGCTTCAAGTGGTCCAGACAGTTTATTCTTATTAGGCATGTATATTGTATATTGAGGTTCCCTGATAGCTCAGGTGGTAAAGAATCCGCCTGCCATGAGGGAGACCTGGATTCAATCCCTGAGTTGGGAAGATCCTCTGGAGAAAAGAAAGGCTACTCACTCCAGTTTTCTGGCCTAGAGAATTCCACAGACTGTATAGTCCATGGGGTCGCAAAGAATCAGACAGGACAATTTTCACTCATTGTGTATTATATTTGAATAGATAAATAGGAAAGATTTGAGGCGGAATTTCAAGTTATTATAGCAGGAAACTTCTCTATGCTTCTCCATTAGTCTTTTTTTTTTTTTTTTTGCAATCAGGAAATAATTTCATAAAAGGATTCCTCTCTGACCTCCATTATCCCTCAGATGTTAAGCTCATATATAATCAATGCAATACAAGCCTTTGAATTTAACATATAACTCAGTTTTTAAGATATATCAATAAATGGGGCAGGGGCAATTGGGGTTACCTGATATAGTCCCTTGTTTAATAATCTGAGCAAAATGCTGTGCTTAATGTTGTGAGCTCTAAGTTGCACTGGTGCTTGTAATCTTCTCTCTATCAAAACTGTCTAATATGCCTGAAGGCTGATGAAAATAGAAATTATGTTCACCTCCTCCCACTACTTATTTTTAATCTCCTGCACACTTTGTAGCTTGAGTTCTTTAAGTATATTGATCCCTATAGTAGACACGGGGGCTTCCCAGGTGGCTCAGTGGGTAAAGAATCTGCCTGCCAATGTAGGAGATGTAAGAGACATGAGTTTAATCCCTGGGTCAGGAAGATTCCCTGGAGAAGGAATTGGCAACCACTCCATATTTTTCCCTGGGGAATCCCATGAATAGAAGAGCTTGGCAGGCTACAACCAACAGGGTCGCAAAGAGTTGGATACTCTTGAAGCAACTGATCACACACATAGTAGATTGTCACAGGTTTCTGTCAAACTGGTGGAGGCTGTGGTCTGTATCCCCAAATAAGGTGAATTACACATGTAAACCACCTTGAAGAGGGTGTCTGTGCTGAAGATAACGTACATCGGAAATGATGAGGGAAGGGACTGAATCTAAGCCAAAGTAGGGAAGGAAAAAATCATCATGACTAAACTCTTTTGACTCTAACAGAAGACTGGTCTTTACTGCAGATTTTTAAATGGCCACTAAAACGATTCATGTCAAAGGTGTTTACTGCTTCTATCTCAATGAAGAAAATTAAAAATGTGATTTTACCTCAATATCTTGCTTTAAGTTAATATATGGTAAGTAACCAATAACATAACAGCAGAATATAATTTTGTTTCATAATTTGGACCAAATCAAACCTCTTTCATAAAATTATAGAATTTAATTTTGTCTAACTGTGGGGGTAAATCAGAAAGTTCTATAATGAACAGTTTTAAAGTTGGGCCATTTGGTCTTATAAATCAGTGTTTGAAATTTTTATACCAAAATTTATGAGTGGATCTTTTGTAAAGCAGTTGAGGAATTCAAGTACACTGAGCCTCATACATTTTCTAATCTAATGAACCATACACAATCACATATATTTAACATATTCCAGGACAATTCTCAATGTACTTGTGTCCTATGAAAACAAGTCTATTTAGGTGGATTATTTTACTGACAGAGGAAGAATATTTTAGTCACTATGACTAGCATTATGTCCATCCGGATTTCTGATTTTATTTTGTAATATGTCTGTACATTAAACATACATAAAGAAAACAATTCAACATAAAAAGGTAGACAAACATGTCTACATACCTAAGGCCTTTGAAAACAGTCATGCCACTTACATACTGATGACTGGAATAATACATTTTTACTTTGCAGGAATATATAGTTTAAACTTTGTATCTGCAAATCAGGGGAGAAAAGGGAGACTTTATCATATTATCTACCATAATAAGTCTGTGGCTCCTTTTGTTCGAAAAGTTCATCTGGTTTACACAAATTTGGATGTGTGGCAAAAAATTTCGTGCATAGCTGATGTGTACCTTTAAATATTGGGGGCTCTCTTCCATGTTCTTATCAGTAGCAGCCACTCTCTGAAAATAAGTAACCAGATATACAGTGGAGTGAATGTGGATTTTAAATGGAGTGTGTTACTCCTTCCCACTCTACTGAATGAACTGTTAAAAGACCAAGAAGGCTGTCATAGAGATATCACAGGAAATAAAGAACTCCAAGCCAAGGGTGTGTCCAATGGGGCTGGCATGGAATGACAGACCGCCCTCCCCGCATGGAAAATCTCGTCACCCATCTGAGATATCACATAACGGTGGCAGCGCTCCAGGGACAGAATGAGCTCCACCTGTTTGCAATGTGTTTAGCTATTAATATTTATGTAGTAATTCAAGGGAGTAAAAATGACAAAATGAACCGAGTTGTATCACTGTTGGTGCTTTCAACCAAGATTTCCCAAAAAAAGTAACAGCATGAATCTGTCCTTCGCTGTAGGAAGAAACCGTGTGACATCCTTTGGATGCCAAAGTCTATTGAAGAGAAGGCAGTAGCCATGTCCTTGGCATACCCAGAATGCTTACTCTACTATGACTTAATAAGAAATGGTTGCTATTTGTAGTTGTGCCTCTGACTCATGTAAAAGTCATATGTATCAGAAAAATATGTTCTCAGAGCTGTGCTAATATTAGTGAGTCATAGCATTAAACTTAGAAGAAACAAAAACTATTCAAATTTCTCATCTGAACCAAGAGAAATCAGAAAGATAGTTGACCAATGTCCCCACGGGTATTTGGAGTAAGGTCATGGCTGACCTTCATAACAGCATCTTCAAAAAGTGAGCAATGTTCCATGAAGATCATTTTCTTGATGTTTGTGGCCCTATGATTCACTAGTTTAACTAATCTTTACTTGAATTGATTTTTTTGAACTATACTCCATCTTAAGGCAATAGACTCCTTAAATGTAGTGGTAAAATGACATATTCTCCTATTTATCTTGAAATGTCCTCTTCTGAGGACTAAGCTTGTGTTGTATGGCATAATGGCAAAACACCAAGCTGAATCCAAGGACATCTAACCTCCAGTCCTGCTTCTAAGTGATAACTGGTGTGATGAAATAATCATAAGCAAAGGGGTAAGGCTGACTTGAATTCTAATCACAGATCCCCTCCAAGTTGGCTGTATGACTTCATAAATATATTGTACTTCTTCACCCATGATTTATTATTTTTTAAATGGAGATGATAATACAATTTCACCAAGCTGTGAGAATGGAGTATCACGGTACATGAAAAATACCCAACATACTTCTAAATATTCCTTTTACCATGTTTTGGGCTAGAACTGTCCCTCAAAGTTACTGATGTAATTTGGATGATATAATGCTATACCAAAGAATACCTATAACTTATTTTATTTATTTGTAGAATGAAACTTCTTGCAAGAGATCTCATAATTGTGAACTGAAACCTAAGAAACCATCTGGCATAAAGACAGAATTTATCTTAGTTTTTTTTGTTGTTGTTTGTTTGTTATAAATAATAATAAAATTCACAGCATTGGGTGCATGGTTCAAGTGAAACAAAGACCCTACTTTGGAAGTTTTAGCCCAACTCAGTAGGACTGTGGGAGGACCTACCAGAGATCACAGAGAGTATTTCTTTGGACTTAATCTCTATGGAAACTACAAAATGACATTGGTTTTGCCCTTGTTTTTCTTATAACCCACTTAACCACTACAAATAAGCCCTAAATTATTCAAAGCATCTTTGTGATAACTTGTTCTTAGAAACCCTTCTCATGCCCACATGGCCCTCACAGCACAGAACTGCCAGAGTTCTAGAGTCATATCCAGATCAAGGGTGCATAGTTAAATGTAGAACTATCCACCCTTTTCCTCAACACTGAAATCCTAAATATGAGAACTGTGAATAAGTACTGGTGTAAGTTGAAAAATACCATCTCCTCCACCAAAGATATAAGATCGTAATACAGGAACCTTCAAATGCTATTAATGTGGCAAAGTATGCAAAGAAGATTACACTGGATAATCAGGGTGAACCCTAAATGCTATCACAAGCATTCTTATAAGAGAGAGGCAGGGGAAGATTAGACAGATACATAAAAGAGATGGCTGTGTGAAGAGAGAGAGACAGAGAATAGAAAGAGGCAACAGGAACCAAGGAATGTCATCAGGCACCAGAAGCTGAAGAAACAAGGAGTGAATTGTCCCCTGCGGTACTAGTGGTAACAAACCTGCCTGCCAATGCAGGAGACATAAGAGACGTGGGTTCCATCCCTGCGTTGGGAAGGTCCCCTGAAACAAGGCATGGCAACCCACTCCAGTATTCTTGCCTGGAGAATGCCATAGAAAGAGGAGCCTGGCAGTCTACAGTCCATGGGATTGCAAAGAATCTAACACAACTGAAACAACTTAGCACACACATAGCCCAGCCTTATCATCACCTCGGTTGTGGACTGACTTTACACTTACAACCTCCAGAACTGTGAAAGAATAAATTTCTGTTGTTTTGAGCCACTTAGTTTGTGTTACCTTGGTACATCAGTCATAGTACAGATACATCCTTTGAATTCTATTTTACAGTATTTTATTGAGCAGCTACTACTTGCCATTCACTAGGCTGGAACTATGAAAGGGTTTATGAGTACACAAAGACAAATATGACTTTAACTACTTCTGTAGCAACATATGAAATTCTAAAACACTCTTTAGGTACAGAAAGTAAAGGTGTACCAACTAAACTTTTGCCAAGACATGCCAAGAATTACATGGTCCTTCCCAGACCCTTTCAGTCAACAGAAGTGGTTAGCATTTCATCCCTCTGTTCTCACTGTCTTGTAAAACCACTCAGGGGTATCTCTTCTCAAGTCTACTACATGGACCCTACTTGTCTTCCCTACTTATCTGCGTTGTTTATCCTCTCTCTTTCCCATTATACACACTGGAGCCTTTCTGAACTACTTTCAGTTCCTCTAGTATACCACCATTAACAATAAACTGTCAAAGTCCAGCTCCAGCAGCTACAGAATCAGCCTGAAGAGCTGAGAGCAGTGTTGACGGATGATGATATAGCCTCTGACTCATAGTATGGAACTACATGTTTATTTCAAGCTTCAGGTTCTCTTTTATACTTTGACAAAAGCATTAGGTCAGAGGTTTAACATTTTCAGTTTCCCTCACCCATATTTACTGTCTCCAGAAATCATCCTTGTCCTACAGAGTTCCTGCTTCAACGATTCTCTCTGAATCGGCTTTACTATCTATTATCTACTTCTTATGTGTCCTAAACTTAACTTGTGATTACATTGTAACTCATGCTACATTCCTCAGTTTATTTCTTATCTTTCTAAATCCTGTTTGCCCGTAGCATTTTAAGATCACTATCTCCTAAAATTCGTACTTATTCCTAAACCCTAAATTTAGCAAACTACTTTTTCCATAAATATTTACCTCACAAACAGGTCTCAGAAAACAATTCTTCCCATGACCTCAAGCTGTGGCCTACCTGCTCATCCTGGGACATTCTTGGTAAAGATCCTTGAATAAATGTCAATGGTTACTTTATAGATTATTTTCTGGGCACAACTTTAAAAGGCTTTGTGCTATCTCATGCTTCTCTCAAGCACCTTAACATTCTTTCCAGCCAACTCAACCAGAAAGGAAAGAACAAGTCAGAATCACAAGGCTTAACTCCTTCATCCCAGGGTAATGACTGCAAGATGAGGAGAGGGGGTTGGGTTCGTGCCTCCATTCTGTCAGTAATGCCTAACACGGCTCCCAAAACTAAACTTTTACTCTTCCGGTTCCCTCTTCTGGAAGACTCTTATCTTCTCTCATTCCTGACTTTTAGGTTAGATTACATCCCCATATGCTCAGTTCAGTTCAGTAACTCAGTTGTGTCTAACTCTTTGCAACCCCATGAGTCAGAGCATGCCAGGCTTCCCTGTCCATCACCAACTCAATGCACA
This sequence comes from Nanger dama, assembly GCA_917880005.1. Classification (NCBI taxonomy): domain Eukaryota; kingdom Metazoa; phylum Chordata; class Mammalia; order Artiodactyla; family Bovidae; genus Nanger; species Nanger dama. The sequence continues at coordinate 49,642,335 of CAKJTW010000004.1, forward strand.
TGAGTTTGGGTGAACTCATGGGAGTTGGTGATGCCATCCAGCCGTCTCATCCTCTGTCATCCCCTTGTCCTCCTGCCCCCATTCCCTCTCAGCATCAGGGTCTTTTCCAATGAGTCAACTCTGCATGAAGTGGCCGAAGTATTCGAGTTTCAGCCTCAGCATCAGTCCTTCCAGTGAAAACCCAGGACTGGCCTCCTTTAGGATGGATTGGTTGGATCCCCTTGTAGTTCAAGGGACTCTCAAGAGTCTTCTCCAAGACCACAGTTCAAAAGCTTCAATTCTTAAGTGCTCAGCTTTCTTCACAGTCCAACTCTCACATCCATACATGACCACAGGAAAAACCATAGCCTTCACTAGACAGACCTTTGTTGGAAAAGTAATATCTCTGCTTTTTAATATGCTGTCAAGGTTGGTCATAACTTTCCTTCCAAGGAGTAAGTATCTTTTAATTTCATGGATGCAATCACCATCTGCAGTGATTTTGGAGCCCAAAAAAATAAAGTCTGACACTGTTTCCCCATCTATTTCCCATGAAATGATGGGACCAGATGCCATGATCTTCGTTTTCTGAATGTTGAGCTTTAAGCCAACTTTTTCACTCTCCTCTTTCACTTTCATCACGAGGATTTTAGTTCCTTTTCACTTTCTGCTGTAAGGGTGGTGTCATCTGCATATCTGAGGATATTGATATTTCTCCCAGGAATCTTGATTCCAGCTTGTGCTTCTTCCAGCTTAGCGTTTCGCAGGATGTACTCTGCATATAAGTTAAATAGGCAGGGTGACAATATACAGCCTTGACATACTCCTTTTCCTATTTGGAACCAGTCTGTTGTGCCATGTCCAGTTCTGACTGTTGCTTCCTGACCTGCATCCAGGTTTCTCAAGAAGCAGTTCAGGTGGTCTGGTATTCCCATCTCTTTCAGAATTTTCCATAGTTTCTTGTGATCCATACAGTCAAAGGCTTTGGCATAGTCAATAAAGCAGAAATAGATGTTTTTCTGGAACTCTCTTGCTTTTTTCATGATCCAGCGGATGTTGGCAACCTGATCTCTGGTTCCTCTGCCTTTTCTAAAGCCAGCTGAACATCTGGAAGTTCACAGTTCACGCATTGCTTAAGCCTGGCTTGGAGAATTTTGAGCATTACTTCACTAGCATGTGAGATGAGTGCAACTGTGCGGTAGTTTGAGCATTCTTTGGCATTGCCTTTCTTTGGGATTGGAATGAAAGCTAACCTTTTCCAGTCCTGTGGCCACTGCTGAGTTTTCCCAATTTGCTGGCATATTGAGTGCAGCACTTTGACAGCATCATCTTTTAGAATTTGAAATAGCTCAACTGGAATTCCATCACCTCCACTAGCTTTGTTCATAGTGATGCTTTCTAAGGCCCACTTAACTTCACATTCCAGGATGTCTGGCTCTAGTGAGTGATCACACCATCATGATTATCTGGGTCATGAAGATCTTTTCTGAACAGTTCTTCTGTGTATTCTTGCCACCTCTTCTTAATATCTTCTGCTTCTGTTAGGTGCATACCATTTCTGTACTTTATTGAGCCCGTCTTTGCATGAAATGTTCCTTTGGTATATCTAATTTTCTTGAAGAGATCTCTAGTCTTTCCCATTCTGTTGTTTTCCTCTATTTCTTTGCATTGATCACTGAGGAAGGCTTTCTTATCTCTCTTTGCTATTCTTTGGAACTCTGCATTCAAATGGGGATATGTTTCTTTTTCCTTTGCCTTTCACTTGTCTTCTTTTCACAGCTATTTGTTACGCCTCCTCAGACAGCCATTTTGCTTTTTTTTGCATGTTTTTTTCCATTTGATTGGTCTTGATTCTTGTCTTCTGTACAATGTCACGAACCTCATTCCATAGTTCATCAGGCACTCTGTCTATTAGATCTAGGCCCTTAAATCTATTTCTCACTTCCACTGTATAATCATAAGGGATTTGATTTAGGTCATACCTGAAATGGTCTAGTGGTTTTCCCTTCTTTCTTCAACTTAATTCTGAATTTGGCAATAAGGAGTTCATTATGCGAGCTACAGTCAGCTCCTGTCTTGTTTTTGCTGACTGTATAGAGCTTCTCCATCTTTGGCTGCAAATAATATAATCAATCTGATTTCAGTGTCGACCATCTGCTGATGTCCATGTGTAGAGTCTTCTCTTGTGTTGTTGGAAGAGGATGTTTGCTAAGACCAGTGTGTTCTCTTGGCAAAACTCTTTTAGCCTTTGCCCTGCTCCATTCCGTACTCTAAGGCCAAGTTTGTCTGTTACTCCAGGTGTTTCTTGACTTCCTACTTTTGTATTCCAGTCCTAACGAAAAGGATATCTTTTTGGGGTGTTAGTTCTAAAAGGTCTTGTAGGTCTTCATAGAACCATTCAACTTCAGCTTCTTTAGCATTACTGGTTGGGGCATAGACTTGGATCACCACGATATTGAATGGTTTGCCTTGGAAACAAACAGAGATCATTCTGCCATTTTTGAGACTGCATCCAAGTACTACATTTCGGACTTTTTGTTGACCATGATGGCTACTCCATTTCTTCTAAGTGATTCCTGCCCACAGCAGTAGATATAATGGTCATCTGAGTTAAATTCACCCATTCCAGTCCATTTTAGTTCACTGATTCCTAGAATGTTGATATTCACTCTTGCCATCTCCTGTTTGACCACTTCCAATTTTCTTTGATTCATGGACTTGACATTCCAGGTGCCTATGCAATATTGCTCTTTACAGTATCAGACCTTGCTTCTATCACCAGTCACATCCACAATTGTGTTTTGTTCTTTCTTTGGCTCCATCCCTTCATTCTTTCTGGAGTTATTTCTCCAGTGATCTGTAGCATATTGGGCACCTACCAACCTGGGGAGTTCCTCTTTCAGTGTCCTATCATTTTGCCTTTTCATACTGTTCATGGGGCTCTCAATGCAATAATGCTGAAGTGGTTTGCCATTCCCTTCTTCAGTGGACCACATTCTGTCAGACCTCTCTACCATGACCCATCCATCTTGGGTGGCCCCACACAGCATGGCTTAGTTTCATTGAGTTAGACAGGCTGTGGTCCATGTGATCATACTGGCTACTTTTCTGTGATTGTGGTTTCAGTGTGTCTGTCCTCTGATGCCCTCTCACAACACCTACCATCTTACTTGGGTTTCTGTTACCTTGGACGTGGGGTATCTCTTCATGGCTGCTCCAGCAATATGCTATGCCACCATAAATACTCTATATATCCTCTATTATAATTTATATAATTACTGGCCAATATTTTTCCTTGATGGACAACAAACTCTGTAGACATTGAAAGTGTGTGTGTGTTTGTCTTGTTTATTACTTTATCTTTAATGTTTGTCATGTGAATCTGGTTTGCAAAACAGGTGTTAAATATTTGTTGGTAAATAGGTGATTGAATGAGAGAATGGATGAACAGCCTTTCTCAGATGTTAAGTTTCAGCTAGCATGTTTATTTTATTTTCAAAATATAATTCAATTATTTCAAGTCACCATGATTTCATTTTAATCCTGGACACATAAACCTGAATCTGAAAAATACGTCATTGCTGCAATAAAGGTCCTGTTTCTCAGATTTAAGTTGTCTCTCCATCAGCTCTATTTATTAAACTGGGTGTGTGATCTATGGCAAATATATAGATAACCTCTGTCAACACAGCCCCACCTATCACGGAAGGGAGTTGATTATGATTTTACATGAAATGAGATCTATAAAAGCTGCAAACACCCAAGGCTTTCTTCTCCCCTTGCTGTAGAGAACATCCCTGAGATGATGTTGTCCTTGTTTTATCTCTATTAGCATTACACAGAGTGGCTGAGGTTACTTATAGGACAATCCTGTGTTCTGCATTTCATACATTAGCCCATTATTGGAGTTGATGCCAATTTGATAGTGATCAAAATTTGCTCTAATCAGATGCCAACTCTTTGGACCTTCTGGAATTAGTTAGTGACCATAATTCATTTCTAGTGGAAAACACTATATGCAACAGCCAGCTGTCTTAGCAGGAAGGAAAATGATTTGGTTTTTCAAATTGGCTTTAAAAGTGTATAGGCTGCCAGACGGCCCCTGGGCATGTGTATGAAACATCGAAAACAGACACAACAATACACACGAAAAAGAAACGAATTCCCAAAGCAGGCTCCCCATGAAGTAGCCAAGCAGGCTCTACTGATGGAGCTGAATGAGACTTAGAAACATCACTCTTTTACAAATGGCATTTCTCCATGAAAGATGAAATATATGGAGGAGGGGAGTGAGTATACACCGGAATTGTTATGTGAATTAAGATTTTTTTAAAAATCAATGCCACACCTACTCTGTTTTACTGCTGCTGCTGCTAAGTCGCTTCAATCGTGTCCGACTCTGTGCGACCCCAGAGATGGCAGCCCACCAGGCTCTGCAGTCCCTGGGATTCTCCAGGCAAGAACACTGGAGTGGGTTGCCATTTCTGTTTTACTACCTAAACTGTCTTACTATTTTTAAGTGTTTTCTGTTTTAGAAAAACATTACATCTCAGAAATACTATCATTTATTTTTAAGGATCCACAAAGAATAAAAATCTGCAAGCTCTCTAAAAATTTAAAGATGCTTATTTAACATTTAACTGTGGTAACTCTTTTGAAAAAGTCTTCAACCTACTAGTTTCCTTATCCAAATAGTTTCTTATTTACTCTCTTGTTTATAAGGGAATCTAGAATTGACATTGAATGTTATGATTAATGATCATAAACAATGCTTTTAAGATTTCTTTTTTAACCTGTGTATAATCAAGCCATCTAGTTACCAGTAACTGCAAATGTCACAGATTTCTATGGTCTCTTTGGGACTTTTAATCTGTTTGCTTTTATAAAGAAGGTGATTTTATTTTTACATTAAGGAAGCATTAACATCATTAAATGGGCTCCCACTTTATGATAACTGCAAATGTCACATTGATCCAGAAAGATAAGAAAATGTGCTCATCTTTGGAACAAATATCCAAGGCATGAGCAGGCAACCCACACTATTTGCATTAAAAAACAAATTGTATAAATGCAGAAGATTGATGTACCATCTGTTCATGTCCTTCACTTTTCTGGCTCTTCTGTGTTGAGATATTTTTATGGAATAGTTACGTTTATTATTTTGAAAATGAGCCACAGGTTAAAGAAGTTTATGATGGGTAATATAACTCAGAGCTACTGGTTTACTGTATTCCAGGTATGAAAGCTTGCATTATGTTACATTTCATGCTATTAAACGCACGACTCAATATTTATATCCTCTGATGTTCTGACCAAGATAAAATGTATACAAAACTATAAAGGATGTTTAGGATCAAATCCAAAATATCTCACTAACACGCCTCTTGGCAAGGAGAAGAAAAAAGTCCTTTAAAAAGTAATGGCTTCAAAAGTCACTAGCAGTAAATATCAACTTGCTCCATCACTCCTATGAAAACAAAGGAGTAAAACAGAGTAAATATATATCTCTTTGGGGGAGGGAGGGTAGTACATTGGAGTTTTAATCATCTAATAAGGCACTATCTTATTTCAATTTGTCACATAAAAATCTACTAGCAAATCTACCAATAAGAAATTTCATTTCCATCTTTATTCACTATCAACAATATTGACTTCCCTTTTGAAACTGAAACTGAACTTGCAATCAGAGTTATCCTGCATGAAGTCTAAAGTTCCTTATGAGTATGCTACATTTTTTGTTAACTGGACAACTAGGACCAAAAAAAAAAAAAAAAGCAATAGTGTAGGATGAAGCTTTGATACAATAATCGCCCTCTGGTGGCAACTGCCTTAGACACTCAAGACCAGATTTTCTCTATGGCAGTTTTCCAAATTGCCCAAGCCTCCTCTTTCTGCTGTGAAAATGCTACATTGTGTGCTGTATATGGTTAAATACCCTTGTATGAGCAAATATCATGTTTGTGCACACCAACGGTTTGCAGAGGTTGTTGCCCCCACAGAGCCTTACTTCAAACTCTTGTCATCCTTGATTCCTAATTAGAAAAGAATGACTAAAATTTTTTAAAAATAGAAGAAAATTTTCGGATTCCTGACAAATTTCTGGCACTAAAATCAAAAGCCTCAAAGAATTTTGCAGCACGTACTTTCCCCATGTGTTCAAAAAAAAAAAAAAACACCTGATTCCCTAATCCCACCCACAAAGAGATTGCTGTGTTTGAAAAGGATTCATTCTTGTCACATTGAACCTATAAAATCTCTACACTGTAATGACTCACCACACTAGCAGTAATAAACTCTTCATATGAAATTAAATTTTTAACATGTGTAACTTTATTATCCTTTTCCAAAAGAAATCCTTATTATTATTTTTTTTTTGCATGTGATACAATGACATATATGAAAGAACAAAGTATTACCTGCTAAGAAACTCAACCATATTACTTAGCATGTCTAGGCCTAGGTGGACCAATCATCCATAGAAGCCCTCTTTGATTCATCTAGAGTCTGAAGAATTGAAGAAAGCTTCTAAATGAGAGAAGAGATATTAAAAAACAACAATTAGAAAGAATGAAGAAAATATACTGAATGTAGAGAAAAAGTCCTGGTAGGAATGTATTAGAAGAAAGGAAAAGAGTGTAAACATTGAAAAAGGCACTACACAATATTTTAGAATACCTAAAATAGCAAAAGCATCAGCTTTCTTGATAATCAGAAAACAATTATTAAAATTTCACATAATCAAATATATATTAAAGAAAAAGAAAGAAATTCAAACACCTGATTTTTTAATGTTAAAATTAAATCATTCTTTTAATCCTCATTTTCTTCAACTGCACTTTTTCTTAGAGTTGTTTTCATTTAACCCTAGACAGTGAATCAGTCCACCCAACGACTTCCAGACTACAAGGATAAAGCTAGAGATCAGTTTGGAAATGAGATATGGAAAACATTAGTAAAACAGAGCCCTCACTCATTACAGAACATAAGTGACCTTCATATTGTGTATAGAAGAATAAAACACTGTAATATAATCTGCCATAGCATTTTATAAAGGTCAGAGAAAATTCTTGCAAATCCATATTTACTCATGAAAGGAATAGAACCCATTCCTAGAAGAAGCAATGCTTAAAACAATTTTGTAATTGCTAATATTGGAAACAGGCAGGAATATATATATATATATATATATATACATGTATACATATGTATATATATATACTGTTATATACATATTTTTCTCATTTAAAAATCTAAAGGAGTATTTTTATTTGAAACCATAAATTGATCAGTGAAAAAAGGCTGAAAGTGACTATTTTGGCTCATTCTTCCTTAGCTACTTGCAAGATTTCAAAACAAAAATTCACGTTGCTTCTTCTTCTTACTGAAATTTTGTTTATAAAATACTCCCAGTTCATTCTCTCGGTGAATCCACAGTGTCTAGTCCAGAATTCTTCATGTCCACGTAAGAAGACACACACAGGACTTCAGGGACCTATAAGATAAAGTGGATCTGGACACAGTTTTCTGAATATCCAGGAGCTCATAATAATCTTGCCTAACCATTCTCTAAATCACAGTTGTGCATTTTTATTTTATGTCAAGCACACTAAAATCTCAGCTTATTGAACATGCCATTCTGTTCTCTATTTCTTTCAGAAAGTTCTATTTGGCTCTTTTCCCTCATATTTTATTTAAAAGTAATACTATACAGCTGCAAAATATAGCTGGTATCCAGTACACAATTGAATGTTATATCTTCTTTAGTTCACTGCTAAGACTTAGAAGAGGGTCCAACTGGTTATTGTATTTTCTTAATAGTACATTTAACTGTATACTATGTTTTCCCCACTATTTTCAAAGATCGATTTACTGAGGATTTTCAGGAATTTCTATTTTGCTTAATGGAAAGGAACTAATCAAGAGTGTAGTCTAGTCAGTTTGTGTTGGGAGTTCTAAGGTTGCTTTGATCCACATTAACAGTTGAAAGCGTCAATAGAATACAATTAAGCTATGGTAGAACTGTTTGTTGTCTTGATTCCCTTCTTAATATAAGAGAGAATGGCCTTGAATTTATTAGAAAACTCTTTCTTTAAAACACTGTTGTACAACTTCCTCTTTCGAACAACTGTCCAGTAATGTAACTGGGTTTCACGAGCATACAAATTCCAAAGGGGATGCTACAATATGTCTTCAGAAAAAAGAATCAGCAACTGTTCATGTTTTCTGTGTTCTTTCCCAGTTGTTAGCTTAAGATCAGCTGAGATAATGCCAGGATCTTGTTTTGTTTTTTAAAAATTCTCTTAAGAGAAACTATTTGTTTTAACCAAGATCTAGATCATGATATCTACTTTAAATATTAAAATCAGAAAAAAAAAATAAGCTTTTCTAAAAGGGGAAATCTTAGATGTTAAAATTACTCCTAAGCTTTTTCTCTGTTATTAGTGCCATGGACAGCATGTATATATTTGATATTTGATTTTTCAAAAGAAGGAAGTAGGGGAAAGAAAATGAATTGAATTTCTTGAGTTTCTTAAATAACTTTAAGAAAGTACTAAAAATAAGGAGTAACAATCTTGGTAAACCTTTTTAAATTGTTGTATCGGATTGTGAGAAGTTTGTCATTTTTCTTAACAGAAACTTTTAATACATGTGAACTACAGGCAGTAGGTAAGTGAAAAGACTGTAAGCTACGTCTAGCCACACTCTATCTTGGAGTTATTCTCTAAGACAGATCATTTTGATGTAGAGTACCTTTTAAAAAACACATACCTATGAACTCTCAAGACAGAACAGAGTGCTGTGATTTGGGAAAGGAATGGTATCACACCACTGAAAGCTAAGCAACTGGCTTCTCAATAATAGAAAACCCTCCCATATCAAGGGTCTGGGTACCAAGCCTCTTCATAATGTCAAATAACCTCCTCCAACAACAAAGGGGCATAATTCATTTTAATTGACAATTAAAACAGAGACTTTAGAAATTTACACAGTGGCTACAAAATTAAGTGTGTGGGGAGATGGCAGGGCAAAAATCAGCCAACTGCCTGTTTCAGTCAAAAAGCCATAAGTAACTCCTTTGGGTAAACATTTTTAGTCGAATTGACTGATTTAGCATCACATACTATAGAAGTAACAACAGGGCCAAAACATATTTTTTTTTCCTTGGGGCAATAAGCTATGATGCAAGAATTTTTTAAAATATTTTTCCATTATAGTCTTTTCACATATTTTTTAACTATATTGGACAGACATATAAAATTAAATAAAATTAAAGTCTTAAGATGTGTGTTTTTGCATACATGAGTGGTTAAGGAAAGAAAATAAGTAGGTGAAAAACATGGATAGTAAAATAGAAATTTGTCTATTATACATACATAAATAGGCTTAATTTGTTTTTTTTTCCACACATGTCATAAATGAGACCATATTATTTTAAATACTAGAAATATAAAAACAAAAAATTACAGTATCTATGATTAACAGTATTTGCAGAATTCATGAAATAACATAAATTTTTTGAAAGAACAAGAAAAATTCTTAAGGGGAAATAATGTTCAAGCCAGCATGAAATTGCTTCCAAAATGAATTCCAATGAAAGTTAAAAATCGTTTTCAATTTATTACTGAACTTTTGTACTGTTTTAGAATAAAAACGTATAATAACTATTTTTGAGTTTGGGAAAAAATATAAATTTTGACTTTTAATGATCGAAAAAACTTTCAGAATACAGTCTTCTCATGTTGCACATAAAATATAGATCTCTTATTTTGCATTTGGCTTTGCTCTTTTTGCACCATTCTTCCACACTGTTACTGCCTACAGAACCTCAGGTCATGTCCCCATATTCTTTTCATGCATTTCTCCTTTTGTAAGCACAAGGGGGTACCTCCTGCTCTTACTGATTAAGCACCAAAGTTATGCTCAGAATTATATAGAATATAAAATTAGATATTGTCCCTTCCCAGTGGGCTCACAGTATCTCCAAATTTGCTGTAAAATATGTCTACATATTGTATAACAGATGCACTTCAAGTGCTAAATGTCTGGAGATAAATCTATTATTGACTTCATCCTCTCAACCTTTCCAATTTCCTTTATCATTTGTCAGCTCTCTTTATGTACATGCCCAGGCAGATTGGTAATTGCAGAGCAAGTCCTTTATTTTTAAAGGAGTGCCACAGTTCAAATGGACCATGGCATATTTGGGTCCTATGCACTGGGGCAATGAGAACATTCTTGACCCCAACCCATGCGCATGTGTCTTCCTACACTTACAGCAATAATAAGCATTCAAATATATTCCAAAATACCTTTTATATGCAATCAACATTTTTTCTACCATGTTGGAAAACTCAGGATTTCATTTATTTTCAAATAGTTTTTTACTTCTCTTGAAAAATGTCTCCTTTTCTTCTGGGTTGGAGGGAGAGCTATTGAATAAACAGTAAAAATACTAGAAAAGACACATGTGACTTTTAAATTATGTATTTCAGCACATATCTATAACATATATATTACATATAATATATATATATATATTTGTATGAATGTATCTTTGCACTGGTATATTTATATTCTATATTTCAATACAGACACATATTTGATGAATGTGACTTACACGTTTAAGCATATAAAAGCATTACTTTCTTTATGCTAAGAAGAAAAGTATGATAGTTATCATACTTTTACATGCTTTAGTCACAGAGCTATTACTTTTGCAGACACTTTGATAGAAATCTGTATGAAAGAAGTTTTATAATACTATAAATGTTAAAATCATATCATCGAATCTCCTGCTAACTTCCTATATATAGGTCAATAGCAACAACTAAAAATTCCTTCAGACTTTAGAATTAAAATGTAAGCGTTCAGCCTACCTCAAAGTGACTTTGCCATTTTTTAATAAAAGAACAACTTTATTTCTCCTTTTAAAAATAAAGAAAAAAATGTAAAATTAAAATGTCTCCTTCCTCCCTCCTCTTTTTGTTTATTTCTGAGTCTTTTCTTCATTTCAAATGAGTTTTTAAACACATTTGGCAGTCAGTACCCCTAATCATTCAGAGTTGTGTGACAAGGAGGGAGCTGGCTAGATCCCATCAGTTCTTTTAAAATGTATTAGTCTTTAGCCACCTGTCTTCCCCTTTAAAATTTAAAAAGAAAAAGATATATATTTTGGTAAAGAAATCAGTTTAATGATTCTATAATGGAGCTTTGGGATGCATATTTCAGCATATCGCATGACTTAAGACTTGTCAACATGATGGAAATGAGCTCATTTGTTCAAAGTTTGTCTTTTGGTAAAAATCATTTCTTTTTACCACAATGGACCTACATTGGGTAAATGAAATCGATCATCAAGAATGAATCTTTTCTATTGCTGTCTTTATGGCTCACGGTAAAAGCTATATTTTGGTTTTCATGTTATTGTTCTTTTTCTGTCCCAGGGGAAAGAACTTAATCTCACTGAGGTTACACTGCTGCCAATAATTTCTTCTGTGTTCATTGACTTTCCACCTCATCAAATGTGCTTTGTCCATCAAAATACTAGTACCTGGTATTTTACACATCCCTAGTCTGGTTATGCCCTGTCAATGTAAATACACACTGCAACTACTGACAACGGTTTTAACTGGAAGGATATCAGTAGAAGTCTGGGACCAATTCATTTAATGCCCAAAACCATCTATATTCTGAAAGTCATTTGTTGCTTACATAGACCTTAGTAACTTGATCAAGGTGATCTGCAGCTACTTCATTTTTTAAAGTACAGAGTTTTTCAAGAAACAAACAACATTTTAATATAGTGTTCTTCTGTCATTTTATTAGGATTCTAAAACCTCAAAACTGTTTTAGGGCAAAAGAGTTCTGTTTTCTCTTCCACAAATTTTGAACCTTCACTAGAGTTAGGAGGGAGGATTCTGACAATGGAGTCCAGGTGAAAAATATGCCATAGCAAGGGCAGAAGGCCTAACACCTCAGCATTCACTTGTCCACAGTCACATTCACAGGCTGGGGAAGGAATATGGAAAGTAGAGAGAACACCAGTAGCCTGAGGCACAGGGTACAATTTGCTGGTCTGAAACATTCAAGGCAGATAACACTTGGGAAATACAGAAGAGAAAAACCTAATGGTAAGAGTCATTACTAAATCACTGGCCATATTTTAAAATAAAATCATAGAAGTAATGTTGTGGCAATCAGATTTCATTCATTTAATAAATGTTTCCTAATTGTCTAGTATGCCCTGGACGTAATATTAGTTGCTAGGGATGAAACAGTGAGTAAAACCACATGTGAACATGTGATCTCTTGTGTAGCTTACAGCTTATTCATCAAATAGTAAAACAAGGGCAAACACAGGTAAAAATTCAAGACCTATAAAGGAAAGATATGTGGTGCTATGAAAGGCAGATAACTAGCATCTAGTCTTGTTTTGGGAGCCCAGAAAGTTTTGAGTTGAAATGTAAAGAATAAATAGAAGTTACACTATCATTGCATCAATATTAAAGGGTAGAAATAACATAATAAACACAATAATACAAATCTAAGCTTTGGGTTTGTGTTTATAAGTTTAATGTAAGGAAATCAATATACCTGAAATTATTGGTAACTCATAACCTCATATGCTACTCAGCTCTCACAATGTAACACTCACAGGCAGTAGTTTTACTATATATCTATAAACTTCGGTTTTCAGTTGAAAATCTCAGATGTTTCCATTTGCATTTAGCTAAAAATTGGCAAGAAGATCATCATCTCTGATCCAATTTTTTTAATGGAAAACTAATTTTGATTTATGGAGTGGCAAAAATATAAACATTTTAGATAAATCTTTTGCCAATTTCTAGATAAAATGTGGTTTTAACTGTTAACTTTGGCCTTTTGAAGGATTATTTTTAACTGAACATGTCACTGTTTTTACCCTATAGTGTTTTTCTATATAAAATCACATAGTATTACCTTGTTCTGTTTCACAGTATGTAACCCTTTAATGAGACGCTGGCACTTGTCTCCTCCTCAGTAATAGTCTCTGACTAATGAAGCCAGTCTTCATATCCTTACCATTTTCTCAGGCAAGTGTGTGATAGTCATTAGCACATTATGTTAAATATGGAAACTCTTTTAAAATAATTTAATATTTTGCATGATTGCCTTTATAAAAAGAAACAAAGATACTAGTGAAAAGTATGCATGATTATCAGTATTATGGTCCATTTCTTGCTGGTCTAGAGATAATCAGTTAAAGAGATGTAGTAAAAAGGAAGCATATAAAGAGAAAAAAAATTATATGCCATGTCTTTATGGGAAGTCAGCTATAAGCAAGTTTAGACATCTAAGCTTTCTGAACTTTCCACGGGAAAACTAGTTTATTTCTAAATCCATACTTTTATAACTTGTATAAAGTTATACAAGTTTTTTTTCAACACTTATTTTTACTTTTAGTAAACATTAGTATTGAAAATAATTTGACATTTTAAAAAATAAATAGTTTTATTTTTCCAGACTCTTCCTAGTACTCCGATATTTCTCTCTCAAAACATTTATCAAATTTTATAATTTTGATCTCATTTTATTTTATTTTTCTTTATGTGTAAATACTTTGATAAGTACTATGAAACCTATACCCTTGTCTGTTTTAGAAGTCAGTCTATAAAACCCATTCTAAAATATTTTACTACTTAATGAGGAAACTTATAAGGAACTCTTGATTGTTCTCAAGAATAATATATTTTGAATTTATTGCTCACATTAAATCTAAAGGAGGACATTCTACAAGACCTCCTAAACTCTAGTTTTAAATATCACTTTTTCAAAATGTGGTATACATATGTACATATACATACATATGTATGTACATATGTATATACACTTATATATAATTTTAAGCAAATTAGAAATGTCTTAAATATGTACATGCATGTATATGTACATACTCATATTTTTATTTGTCATATATGTTTTTAAAACTGTATACTTGTATGTATATAGACATATATGTATATATAAATTTTTAAAATTAAAAGTCTCAAATATTTTTATTGAAAATAATATTAAAATTACAAAGTTTGTTGCAATTTTTGCCAGCCTTATTGAAATATAATTTCTTAACAATAAAATTCAGTGATTTTAAATGTACATTTTTATACGTTTTGACAAATATATTGAATCTCAAGACCATCATGACCATTGGGATATAGAACATTTCCACCATCCAGACAATTTATTTGTGCCCAATTGCAGTCAGTTCCTATCCTCTGCTTTCTATCACTGTAGTTTTGCCTTTCACAGGATTTTTATTTTGTTGACTGTTTTAACCATCTATCTTCCCTAAAATGGAGCTTCCTAGGTGGTTCAGTGGTAAAGAATCTGCCTGCCAAAGCAGGAGACACAGGAAGACTTGGGTTAAATCCTTGAGTCAGGAAGAACCCCTGGAGGAGAATATGGAAACTTACTTCATGATTCTTGCCTGGGATATCCCATAGACAGAGGAGCCTGCTGGGCTATAGTCCATGAGGTTGCAAAGAGTCAGACAAGACTGAGCAAGCATGCAGTAACAGAATCTTTCCTAAAAAATGTAAGGTCTCTGAGAGTGGGGAAATTCCCGTACCATTAGTAAAGAATTTCACGGCTAGCATAACCCCATGAATCTCACCCTCTCTGGCCCTTAAACTAATACAAAATAGTGAGATGACTTCATAGATCATTGAGCACATGGCCAATTAGCATGCCAGTGGGTTCTCTTTCTAATAAATCTGTTTGTGCTCACCTCAGATATGTAAATAAGCATAATTAAATTATTAAAACTCACTTTTAAAATGTAAAAAAAAAAAGAGAGAGAGATTGTAAGCTTTCTGAGATCAGGGACTAGGTTGGTTCAACAGGAACTTGGATTTGAGAATTGAGAACATTCAGACACATAGATTTGGTGGAAATTCCACTTCACTGTATCAAGCTTGGGGAAAATAAACAAGAGCAGGAGGTAACAGCATATTGGATGAGTGTGATTTTTGGATCTTTCTAAGTTCCTTCCTGAGACACCCTGTAAGGTGTAATAATTAAGCTAAGTGAGGTGACAGTGTCATCACATTGTGCAAAGAATTTCATGGCTGTGTTAATCAACATTCTTATATTCCCTGCCATGCCATCCTGAAACAATTGTGTTTGCATCTAACCTCATATTCTTGAATCTAACCATCCAGATTGGGTATAAATACGGTTTGTGTTACAGTATTTGTGAGTCAGCAAATAACCACTTGATCATGTATGGATGTGAGAGTTGGACTATGAAGAAAGCTGAGCGCTGAAGAATTGATGCTTTTGAACTGTGGTGCTGGAGAAGGCTCTTGAGGGTCCCTTGGACTTCACGGAGATCCAACCAGTCCATTCTAAAGGAGATCAGTCCTGGGTGTTCATTAGAAGGACTGATGCTAAAGCTGAAACTCCAGTACTTTGGCCACCTCATGCAAAGACATTGGAAAAGACTCTGATGCTGGGAGGGATTGGGGGCAGGAGGAGAAGGGGACAACAGAGGATGAGATGGCTGGATGGCGTCACCGACTCAATGGACGTGAGTCTGAGTGAACTCCGGGAGCTGGTGATGGACAGGGAGGCCTGGCGTGCTGCGATTCACGGGGTGGCAAAGAGTCGGACACGACTGAGTGACTGAACTGAACTGAAACAACCACTGAGCCTCATGCATGCACAGATGTACCTCAGTGACCCAACACTGGCCAGTTCAGAGGCCTGTACACTCTTTATCTGCTTCATGACTCGGCCCTGGAGGAACCGAACGAGACAGGCCTGACCAAGCACTCCTTCAACCTGCTTGATTCGTCACCATGGATTCAGCACTCGGCACATGTCCTGTAAGATTGCTGTCATTCAATAAAGATATGTTGAACGAGTGTGAAGCCTCTGTTCATTTGTCTATAAAATGGCCCTAAATCAGAGTGTCTACCTCTTAGGTGCAAATGTGTATAGAAAACTTACTGTGACACCTGGCACGTATTTGGTAAATGCAGATACAATGCCTAATGCCTAATGCCTAACTCTGTGATTACTAGCATAGTTCTATAATTTGAAAGTCTAGATTAACTATTCAGATGATCCAAGAAGGATCAGTGAAACTTGCCTGGATCTCGGTTTTTCTCAGATTCAGAGGACTCAGCTAATTGAATGGCTGCATACATAACCCTCCATAAACACAGTTCCTGCTTCTCAGTTACTAAGTGATTGATTAGTGATATATTAGACTAAACAACTTTCTGAGTTTAACCTATTTTAATGAAATCTCCAAGCCAGTTTGTACTTCTGCCTATGGCACACATCCTATAGATTGTCACTGTCGGTAAAGGCCTTGATGAGTCACCACAAATGGTGTTTGTGTGTATGTGCATACCTGCCCATGGACTGCCAATGCAACTATGCCTGAGAGTTTGGCATGGTGGGATGTTGTCTAATCTGTTTACAGGGGTGTTCTTAACCTTGCTGCCCATTATTTACAGTGTAGTTGAGATTTGTTCTCTCTTATTTGTTACCTTGCCCCTTGTTTACTCTTCTTATGCAGATTTGGTAAGTGCCCCTGTGTTAGGCACATGAGAGGTAGAGTGCCCCTAACTTTGGAACACTGATTTTCTTGTGGAATTTAAGAATAGGAAGAACATGAAATATCACCCAGTCCAATCCCTTAATCATTCGGGTGGCGAGATTAGCAGATTCCCAAGGTAGTTAAGTCCCCTCCCTTTCTTTTCTTGAGTTTGGTTCAATTCAGTCGCTTAGTCGTGTCTCTGCATGAATCGCAGCACGCCAGGCCTCCCTGTCCATCACCATCTCCAGAGTTCACTCAGACTCACGTCCATCGAGTCCGTGATGCCATCCAGCCATCTCATCCTCTGTTGTCCCCTTCTCCTCCTGCCCCCAATCCCTCCCAGCATCAGAGTTTCTTACTCTGCTGCTATTTCATGTTTTCTGGTCAACCAGTTAGGCATAGAACTCTCCCACATTTGAAAATTTATTTGCCTTCTATTTTTTTTTTTAACTAGAGGATTTTATTTAGGTCAATTAAAAATATTCAACTTAGGGTACATAATTTATACAACTCTTGTCACATGCATCAGCATCCTCTTATTACTTCAATCTATATCTTTGTATCTGGTAACATCATCTGACTCAGGAAAATGAAAAAAGAGCTGAATTTGTGTGCACACTTTTCTCAAAAATATTCAAATACAAATCAAACAAAAATGGAAACATGAAGGAGAAAAGAGATCTGGTATTAAACACTGAATTTCCTCACACTTATTCTCTGATTTCTTGCAGATAATTTTTATATGTGATCATTTTAAATATTAAAAAATTTAAAGCATCAAGTTTTCTGTAAATCAGCTCAGGTTCCCACTTAAATTTCATCTTTGAGTAAGCTATTGGTTACTTTTTTTAGTGACATGGTAGCCTAGGTAATGCAGATTCATAACCAACTGACCTAAGCTCCAGTTAAGTAAGTTCTAGAAGGCATTTGGTCAGGAGTGCTTCCTAGAACATTTCTCTGGACAACTCAGATAACCCCAAACTGCATTAATAATATACAGAAAAACCCTATGCATATATCAGAAAGAAGTGTCTTGCAGTTGAAATAAACCATGAGGATGGAAGGTGGGAACTGAAAACACAGTGTCCACGTGGAAATGTCAAAATTGTTGAGAAATGAGATTGTCAAGTTAAAGCTCAGGAAGGAACACAGTATAATTCACTGGAACGTGTTCATGGAGTTTAGTGCTACTATAAAAACATGAGTAACAGGCTGAGGTGATTTAACAATGACAATATTAGACATATTTGTTATTTTCTCTTAATTCATATTTTTAATTGTTATAGTGATACACAAACTAAGTTAAAAGAAAAATGGTGCAAACAGATAAACTGCATAATGAAAAGTATGCCTCTATCCACTGCTACTCCTAATTCCACTCCCCAGAGACAGCCACTTGTATTTCCTCAGCCTACTTTTATGTGCCTCCTGAATGTTCTCCAGTGCCTACCGAGGGCGTGTCACTAACGCTCGAGAAAATATTACAGTTCCAAAATGATGCCCAGGGAAGCAGACTGATGCCTGCAAGCCCTTTAAGGAAACCTATGCATTTTTTCACATTTCTAGGGCATCGTTTCACAAACGTACACGAAAAAAATCATCCAAAATTGAACATATTGGAGGCAATCAGCCAAAAATCAAGACTACATCATGTTAAGCATTAAGAGCCAAGAAGAGTGACTGGATGTCATGTGAAGAGCTGTGAAAACCCAGCCCATCTTGACAAAAAATAGATTTACTGTATACCGTGTACTGTAAATGGCAGCATGTGGAGCGAGCAATCACATAAGCTAAAAGCAACTCTGTGACAAGCCACATCGCCAGCTCCGCAGGGCTGAGAGGCAAATGAACTTTCTGGGAATTGTCTCACAAACAGTCTTTGGGTACACTGAACTAGATCAGTTCATCAAGGTGTTCATTTTTCAACCCACGTCAGCCATGCTATGACTCGGAGCAAACAGGTTTGGGTAAAGTGAAATTGTTTAGTTCATGTGAATCGCACTCCTCCTTAAGCAGGTGGCATAGTGCATCTGGGTGTGGGTCACACGCAAAAGTACTTCACATTCCCAGGAATCAGCAACATCAAAATGGAGTAAACTGTTTTACTAGTATTAGGTGGTAAATACTTTGAATATCACTACTTCTGACACATTTACTCTCTATTATTTCTGAAAATGAAAAGAAATTTATAAAGAGAGGACCTGGCTTTGGATCTCATACATTTCTAACCCATAGAAAAAGTTTGTAAGGAATTGATTCTAGGGAAATTCAATACTTTTAGGCCATTTATTCTTTGTATAAGACTGAAAAGGATAAATATTAGTTGAAGCTATTTACCTTCAGTCAGCCTAGATGTTTACTACAAAGTCAAGAGCTCCTGGCACTCTGAAATGTTAAGTGCACCTGAAATCCATCAGTGTACATTTCTTTCTTCTTTAATTAATGTATAATTTAAATAACATCTTCCACTTGATAATTAAGAAACACAGGATGACTCTACAAATAGTTACTACTTTGGTAGGCTCATGTTATAACTTAATGTTATTAATATACTCTCAAAATATTCCTAGACTCTTATTATATAATATTAAATTGATGGTAATTTATAATTAATTATATGAGTTACCAAACATTTTATACCATATTGTTATGAACTTTGCTATACATTATATTATGCCATATGCATTATACAAATATTTTTATATTATGTCATGTATACATTTATTTTATATGCATTTAATTATGAAATGATAACAGTATATCCACCTCTTAAACTTATTGATTTCATGTTCACAGATTCTTCCTTAAAATCAAAACACTTAAGCAGTATCAGAGGACTGCATCAGTTAACAGTGACATTTCAATTTAAATATTTAACTTAATTATATGACAGCCTTCAATAAAAACAGTATTTATTGTAAAAGATGATGGCAGTTTCAGTAGCTGTTTCCTTTTATTACTCAAAAAATATATTTTGCTAGATACTTCTTAAACTTAGCTCACTTAAAAATGCTTTAACTAATTTTTTTATTGATGATCTTTATATTTAAAATAAATCCCAAATAAGCTATAATTCATTGGACATGCTAAACAGGTATGAATACTACAGGTATATACTACAAAAGGTATGATTAATTATTTTCTAAAATGTAAAGTACTGAGATGGTATAGGAAAAAACATATTGCTCTTCATTTATATGAAGACCAAAAAAGTGCAGAGATCCAGGGGTAGTTGGGAAGAAAGAACCTAACAGAAGTTCCTTTCCTGATAGCTGTATTATAATAAAATCAAAGAAAATGTCTAACACAGCATCTCCTAATAACAAGGCACTGACATTTCAGATAATTCCATAGTTAAAACCACAAATGTAAAATGGATAGACTTCATTTTATCAAGAGATTAAAATTCAAGTGTTCCTGTTCCTAGCTCCTGCAACAAAAGGTTCTTGGAGGTAAAAGCCAAAGGCTACCTCTCCACCTCCCATTGAACAAAGGCGTTTTCAAGGTTCATCAGAGCTGTGCCTTGAAGGTCCATGGGTATGGCATGTGCTTTGCAGAACTTGGACAAGTTATCATCATCTCTTTCCTATCTTAATCCATTTGGATGGGAGCAAGAAATCTTTCTCTTCCACTGCCTCAAATGCCTTTAAAATAATTCGTTGTTCTGCTGTCATTTTATCATTTGCTAGGTAATGTGTTTGGGCCCCAATTAGCTATTTAGAGTTCAAATCTGTTATTATGCTAACACATTCTTTCATCCTTTTACTCCTTTCCTAAATTAGGACACAGAGCGGTTTCTTTGGGGCAGAAGAATGCATCCTTCCATTTTTGTTTTTGTTTATAAAGGCAGCCCTCTTTGTAAGAAATGCATCTGTCTCGCAAACTGTCACTCAGGAAACAAGGAAGCAAAAGCCTAAACTGAGTACAAAGCAGTTCATGGTCTTGGCACCTTCCATGTAAGAAGTTGAACAGTAAATAAGCGGCTATTTGATGGTTCTCGGTGTGGACTAGAGGCAGGGGTGGGTGGGTGACTTTGAGATGCCAAATATTTCCAGTTTTCTCAGGCAAAAGGCAAATCAGGCAGAGGACCTTCTCTGCTTTTGATTTTTTTTCCTTCTTTTGAGATTTCTAGCATCCAAGCTTACAAGCACTTTTCGCAGTTAGTTTGGGCTTAGCTCATGTTCTATCAGCATTTGTTTGTGTGCAAAGATCCACCTAAACATAAAACTGCACAATTTGGGGGTTGAAAATTGGCACATGACACAGAGGCACTATTTTCAATAGGTCCAAGTGCCCTCTGTGGTCAGCTTGGGACTATTAGGTTTCTTGACATGTCTTATTGTTAAAAATCTCATTTCTTCACAAGTGTGGCTCAGCAGTTTGGCCCCTTCTCCTGGTCCTTGATATTTCCTATGCATTATTCCCTAAATGTGTTTTTTCAGCTGGTCTGACCTGATACATCCAAAATTTGCCATTGCTGCAGTCTGAACAGAGGTTTGATGATGTGAAGAAAGTTCAGTAACCTCGCCCAATACATTGAGCAGGTGACTAACAGGTTATCCTCTTTCACATTCTCCATACATTATGGCATATCGATAATATTATCTTCATGACATAGATGTGGAGACTGAGGGGCAGAGAGGTGAAGTCATTTGCCTACTAACTGCTCATGTCCTGGTTTTCCATAAACAGATCAAACTTTTCTTTCATTTCCACCATCTTGGTTAGGAAACTGTGGTGTTAATGGAAAGAAAAACAGTTGATATTTATTTTAAGAAATAAATATCACTGTGATATTATGATTTATAATAAGAATGTATCCCCATCTTTGGCACAGAGCTCTTAAAATCCTTGGAATTTCCTAAGTAAATAGAGTAATACTGGCATATTTTGTTATATTAATGAGAAAACTTTAGTACTGAATCTAAGAATTTCAGGAGAAGCAACCAAGTGATCAGAGAGTTGGAACTTTTAGTCCTTCCTCAGGAACTTTCTGGGATGGGAGAGGGGCTGGAGGTTGAATCAATTGCCAGTAGCCAATGATTTAATCAATCATATCTATATAATGAAGCCTCCATAAAAACTCACAGGGTTCAGAGAGTTTCTGGGTTGGTGAACAGGTAGAAATTTAGAGAATGACTGAGAGAGAACATGGAATCTCTTTGTCCTTTCCCTACTCCTTGACCCATGCATCTCTTCCATCTGGCTGTTTTGAGTTATATCCTTTGATAATAAGCTGGTGATCTAGTACATGAAAAGTTTCTCTGAGTTCTGTAAGCCACTCCAGTAGATTAATCTAATCCAACAAGAAGGTCACTAAAACTTTCGATCTGTAGCAGGTTGGACAGAATTACAGTAACAACCTGGAATTGCCAATGTCATCTGAAGTGGAGTGGTGAGGAAGCAGTCCTATGAGACAGAGCTTTAACCTGTGGGATCTCTTGTTGTATCCAGAGTCAGAATTGAGTTGACTTGTAGGTGCTGGAGGAGGCTTACTTGGTGTGTGTGGGGAGGGGGGAACCCCACACACAGGAACTGGGTGCAGAGCTTAATGATTCTTTACAAAGATTTTCAAGTTGCTTAGTTTGCTAAATTCTGTTAAATGGTGGCTATCCACCCATTCTTAAACATCGTTCAATTGTAAGTCATAGATGAGGCTACCGAGAAAAATGATGGAAAAAAATAATCTTTTGCAGTCAAAATTACATAAACATTGCAAGGAAAATACTTTCCTATCTCTCCCCTGATAGTCTCTAATGAGGGAGATTTTAAGCTTACTTCCTACTATATTGCAGTATTTTAACCTCTCTTGCAATCAAATTAAATTCCCTAGATTTGAACCTCAGTCTTTTAAAAATGCATCCTGGTTGGTGTTGACTAATTAAATGTGTGAACAATTCTCTACTGTGTTCTAAGGAGAACGAGTTGCCCCTGAAAATGATTTCAGATCCTGTGCTTTAGAATCAAGCCAAAGTTTTCTAAAATATAGATGACTCTGGAGTAATCTTTAAAATAGTATTTTTAAAATCTGTTACTATAATTTGAAGTTTAGCTACCATAAATTTTTATCATAATATTTAATCATGTTTTATATTCTTTTTGAGGAAATTAGAGAATACAGGAAGAAAGCTTACCAATGCTTTTTTGGGGAAAAAAATGAATGCTTTAAGAAAAATTTGAACACTCACATTTTTCTTAAATGATTATATGCCTAGCATGGTTCTTGGTACATAATCAACACTTCAGTAAGTGTTTATTGAATCAAAAAAAAAAAGTGAAGGAACAAAGAAAGGAAGAAAAGAAGAAAGGAAAGAGATGGGATTTGAAATTAAAACTAAATGGGATTAATAACACCAAATGTTTTTAAATTAAAATAGATATTAAAAACACTATTTTTCTGATCTAAAATTATTTCCAGATAAATTTTTGTTCTCACTGAAAAATCAAGAAGAATTTTTTAATATTAAAAATATTTCCTCCACTCTTCACAAGAGAGTTAAAGATCAGAGTTTAAGAAGACAAAGAGTGAAATGCTTCAGTAGAATCCATGCATATATGTTGACTGTGTAAAATCAGTGCTCTGAGACACAGAGATATAAAACATAATAGCTACCCTCAATGAGGTTGAAATCTGGAATCAAAATTTAGTGACATAAATGCCCATCACAAAAAGCCTACTTACAACTTTGCCTAAGAGCAACCTAAACAGTGTGCAGACTGATCTCAACAGAGTTCTGTGCACAGAGCCAGGAGAAATCAGGATTAGTTCAGGAAATTCACAGGATGGCCTCAGAACTTCTGTTTTCAGTCTCTTTGTAACCATGGAATATTAATACATACTCTAATTTTATGGACATATAAAGATGAATAAATGTACATCAAAGCAGTCTGATCCTTTACAATGAAAGTTACTACTCATATAAAATATTAGCATAAATAAAGAAATTCTAGGTTCTCACTGAATTTTGGTTGTTTGGAAAAGCTTGTGTTTGTCAATAAAAAACTGTAGGCATTGACCCATAAAAGGAATAAAACTCTTTCAAAACGTATTCCAAATGGTTCGAGTGATGTTTCCGATTATAAAATGACTTTTCTGCTGATAGACATTTCCTACTGTGTTTGTCAAATGGTAGGTTCATGGCTTAGTCAGGGACAAAGTTATTAAGGACATAAAACACCATCTGGATGGAGCTAATAAACATAAAACATAACCTTCAGATACACTGCTGCAGTGGCCAGACTGTGCCAGGCCGATTACCCTTTGTTTGTGTTTAAATTTGAACCATGTTCTAAGCCTTCGCCTGTGCTAACTTCAGATGTTTCCCCTTGATTCAAATGCAAAGATTCCATGAAGTGAACACATTTCCTTTGTGCATTACAGCAAGTGTAAAGTCAGTGTCTCCATGACCAGTGTTATCATTTCAAAACTGTTCTTCTGTTGCTTCCTTCAGAAATGTCCTATAAGAGTAACTATATCAATTTACAAAGTAAAAACTATAATATGATAGAGGCAAATGCATCTCCATAGTATACAAACTTCCTTTTAGTGTAGTCCCCTCCCCTCCAGAAAAAGCATTACCAGGAAAACCTGACCATTAGTAAGTCTCTTGAAAACATCATCTCCAATCCAAAAAGATCATGCAAATACTAACCTTTAGTGCCTATGTTGACTGAGATTGAAAAATCAGTATATTTCTATATAAACCTGCAGTAATATAATCATCTTATTTCTCTCAGGTGTGAGACAAATGACTGAAATTTCCAAAGAGCCCTTTAAATTGCTCATAATTATGGAGTTAATTTTGATGATTAACAATACATTAAATTACCAGGCAATGAGAAAGAGATTCTTGAATATTCCATTGAAAGACCTTCTCATGAACGTCAGCAGGTCATACTTGGTTAGGTGGTTAGGAACTTGGTTCCTTTGTCAGAAGTAGATACATGATGATTATGGCAGACACTGTGATATCCCACCCAGGTTTGTCCCTCTTCAGGAATAAAGGATTTATTTTCCCAGCTGGTGGGAGGGTCTTTGGCAGACAATCCATAGCCATCAGCCATCTTCAAGGATTTCTTCGAATTTCTGAATCATCCCCTACCCAGGATCAATCAATGCTGGGGGAAGGGAAGATATAGAAACCCATCCTTCTTGCCATAACTTGGGTCAACTCTGAGGCACCGTCTCCTCTTCTGAATTCCCCTGAGAGTTAGTTTAGGTTTTCATGCAGACTGAATGGTAGTCCAGCTTCTCCCTCTGCCTAATCCTCCTTTCTTCTCTTCCACATGTGTTAATCCTGTGAGCACTTACACCACAAACCTCCCAAATACTCTTTTTTGCCTCAGGACCTACTTCCTAGGGAGACCAACCTACAGTAATAATCTTCCTAGAGGATGGATAGATGGAACCGCACCAGCTGGGATACCCTTTCCAAACTCCCTTGGCCCTTTCAGAGTGAGAAATATGTGCACTTGCTGTGCAGATATGCCCCAGATGCTATTCAGCACTGGAAGAGTTAAATAGATTTAGTGACTAACAAGTAGAATTATTTTTAAAAGAAAAATCATAAAACACTATGAGCCATGCTATGCAAATTGCCCTGAAAGCAATGGCAGTAAAGGCTGACTACTCAGCAACATCAATCCATACCCACAGGCCTCTGCAATTAGTCTACCATGGTGAAATTGCAGTAACAGACACATGTTTCAATCTTCATGTCTGTGTAGCCTCAACATTGGAAAATTTCATCTCTTCCTAAGTAAGAAGCATTTCATTAGATCAGAATGACAGCTATATAGTAAGAATTTTAAAAGCAAAAATGCAGATTACAAGTGGGAATGCTATGCAAAATGGTGATTAAATTAATTATGAGGTCTTTAAAAATTTTCAAAGCCACATTATGTTAATATTCCTCAACAGATTAGAAATCTGAATGCTTTTCTTTCAAACACTAACAGCATTAGGTAAGATCATGCTGGCGTCTAATGCTATTTGGTCATTAATAGTTTTCTTAAACTCATTTATTTTAGTAATCCTGCCTTTTGTTTATTGACTGAAGTTGATTTTATACTCATGAAGACACACATTTATGCTAATGAGAGGCAAAGATTTCTAGAAGTGTATTTTGCCAATCTACTGTGACCCTACCCACTTCGGAAAACATTTACCTTTCGGCACAGATCACAGGGAACTTGATGCCCCTCAGCACTTCTCTTGTCCTCTATTGTTGCTTTTGCTGTTTCTACACAGTGGTACCATTTTGATTATCAGATTCTTTCTTGCAGGCCTTTTCAAGGCTGAGAGACCTCCAAAGCACTTACCAAAATGGCTTAAATATGGGCAATGTTTAATAGATATCTATCATTAAAATGTCTTCCTATTTTAATGACAGACTACTTTATTTGTGACTAGAGTGGTTGCATGTAAAATGCAAAGCCATTGTTCCTGACTTCCTTTAATAAAGAACCACTCTCTCATTACTGATAAATCTTGTTTCTGTGAATTTTCAGGATGTTGAACTATCCTAGCTCATGTTCTACCAAGTACCTCATATTTCCAGCTTCCCTTCCAATTCTTCACTTCCTCTCCTCTCTCACAACACAAGCCAAGCATTCTGCCAGGAATCAAGGATTTAACAATTAATAGCCTTTAATCTCTGTTATTAACAAGAGGAGAGTCTTACTCTACAAAAGAAAATCTTCCGATTCCAACCTCTTATATTTGCATTGTACTCACTTAACAAGACATTTATTGAGCGCTTCCAGTGGAAGATCCCGGGAGAAGGAAATGGCTGCTTACTCCAGTATTCTTGCCTGGGAAATACTATGGACAGAAAAACCTGGCCAGTGACAGTCCATGGGATCGCAAAGAATAGGACATGACTGAGCAACTTTCACTCCAACGTGTCACACCTTATTCTAAGAGCAAAAGTGAAATGGAAAAAAAAATAAAAGTCTGCCCTCATAGAGCTTACATTTTTGGGGAAAGAATATGCAGAAGGATGATACACAATAGATAAGTTAAATACAAGATATTTTAGACAGTGGCAGAATAGCAAAATAGTAAATATCTGACTCTGAAGCTGGATTTTCTGTATTCAGACACAACTCCACTGCTTACCATCATTCCAGCTGCTCTGTGTTTAGTCCTCCCAACTGCAAAATGGGGAGGATGCTATTAATAATGTTTCTTTCTTAGAGTTATCAGAGGATTAACTGAGTCAATCTCTTTAAAGCCTCCGGAATAGTACTGGTATGATTTTGAAGTGCATGTGGTATTTATTAAGGAAAAATAAAGAAAAAAAAAAACTACATAAGGAAAAAAGATAACTGTAATGAAGAAAATTAAAGTTAGAGTAGGGCATGGATGGGGGCACAGGGAGGCTGGAATATAAGATCACCAGAGAAGGCCTCAAAGAGAAGGTGACCCTGGAATAGAACCTTAAAAGAAAGGGCACAAGGCTTGCAGATCCCTTCAGGGGGAGAGATCCAGAATGAAGGAGCAGGTGGTGCAAAGGCTGAAGCAGGAGCATATAGTAGGAGTGTGAAGCCGGAGTCCAGTATGGCTTGGAAAAGTAAGAGAAGCAGACTAGTCGAAGGTGGGTCACCTCTCTGGTGCCTCTACTTACTACTTGACTTTTTTTTTTTTTTTTTTTGGACTTCTAGATTTTTAAACCAAATCAATTTTTTTCTCTTAATTTCCAACATACATTTGAGTCATAGTGTTGTGTTTTTTTAAATTTCCTAGGGAAGTTTATCAGATTTATTGTCAGCATTTTCTAAAGATTTTCAACTCATTCATTCTTTGAAAACTATAACATTATTGTCCATGCCCAGTCTTCAGGATCCTCTCTCATTCCCTACTGTTCCTCAAGGGTTATCAGCAGCAGGTCAGTGATCAACATTTCTGAGAATCCAGGGATGTAATTTTTCTCGATTTTGTGGTTTGATCTTGTTCAAAGTGGAATTTAAGTGAGGAAGCATGTGCTTTAACCAGATGCATGTGTTTCTTGGGCCCTGTCTTTTGACTGTGTCAGTAGTGGCTTTTCCAGAGCTTTCATTCAGCATCAACAGATCCCTCAAGCAGTTAGTATATCCTTTCTGTCTTCCTCTTATGCACAGAAGTCTCAATTTAGGGGATCCAGGAATCCTCTTGGCATCATTATCACAGTTGTATTTACTTAACTTTTCTATATTATTTCTGCCCTTTTTCCTTTTTAATCTTTGTCAAAGTATGAGTAGCTCAGTCACGTTTGACGCTTTGCAATCCCATGGACTGCAGCCCACCAGGCTCCTCTGTCCATGGGATTTCCCAGGCAAGAATACTGGAATGGATTGCCATTCCCTTCTCCAGGGTATCTTCCCAACCCAGATTGAACCCAGGTCTCCTACACTGCAGGCAGTTTCTTTATCTCTTGGGCCTCCAGGAAAGCTTTTTTTTTTTTTCCTATCTT
This sequence comes from Nanger dama, assembly GCA_917880005.1. Lineage (NCBI taxonomy): Eukaryota > Metazoa > Chordata > Mammalia > Artiodactyla > Bovidae > Nanger > Nanger dama. Next base: position 49,670,355 of record CAKJTW010000004.1, read on the forward strand.
TAAGATGAAGATATCCTTTTTATTTTTAAAGAATTCTTTAAAATTGGGGTTATCAGGCACTCTGTGGGTAGCTTTTTAAATTTTCTTTATTTTACTTTACTTTATGTTCAGAGACTTCATTTTAAGGACCACAAGAGAATGCTTTGTCACATTATATTTATTTAGGTTCTTCCCAAATTTCCTGACCATCTTCTTTCAAGTGGTATCAGGCATCAAGAAGAAAATTTCAATTATTAAAACAGCCTGTCTGGGCCTTAGGTGAACTGCAGAACTTTTCTGTTCTAGGTGATTTACTGAGTGTTGTCAAGCCTAGCTATATTCAGAGAATCTGAAAACAGAAATTCTATGTGCAATGGAATGGATGAATTTAACTCAGATGAACATTGTATTTACTACTGCGGGCAGGAATCCCTCAGAAGAAATGGAGTAGCCATCATGGTCAACAAAAGAGTCTGAAATGCAGTACTTGGATGCAATCTCAAACATGACAGAATGATCTCTGTTCATCTCCAAGGTAAACCATTCAGTATCACAGTTATCCAAGTCTATGCCCCAATAAGTAACGCTGAAGAAGCTGAAGTTGAATGGTTTTATGAAGACCTACAAGACTTTTTAGAACTAACAGCCAAAAAAGATGTCCTGTTCATTATAGGGGACTGGAATGTAAAAGTAGGAAGTCAAGAAACACCTGGAGTAACAGGCAAATTTGGCTTTGGAATGCAGAATGAAGCAGGGCAAAGACTAATAGAGTTTTGCCAAGAAAATACACTGGTCATAGCAAACACCCTCTTCCAACAACACAAGAGAAGACTCTACACATGGAAATCACCAGATGGTCAATACCAAAATCAGATTCATTATATTCTTACAGCCAAAGATGGAGAAGCTCTATACAGTCAACAAAAACAAGACCAGGAGCTGACTGTGGCTCAGATCAGGAACTCCTTATTACCAAATTCAGACTTAAATGGAAGAAAGTAGGGAAAACCACTAGGCCATTCAGGTCTGACCTAAAACAAATCCCTTACGATTATACAGTGGAAGTGAGAAATAGATTTAAGGGCCCAGATCTGATAGATAGAGTGCCTGATGAACTATGGAATGAGGTTCGTGACACTGTACAGGAGACAGGGATCAAGACCATCTCCATGGAAAAGAAATGCAAAAAAGCAAAATGGCTGTCTGGGGAGGCCTTGCAAATAGCTGTGAAAAGAAGAGAGGTGAAAAGCCAAGGAGAAAAGAAAAGATATAAGAATCTGAATGCAGAGTTCCACAGAATAGCAAGAAGAGATAAGAAAGCCTTCTTCAGCGATCAGTGCAAAGAAATAGAGGAAAAGAACAGAATGGGAAAGACTAGAGATCTCTTCAAGAAAATTAGAGATACCAAGGGAACATTTCATGCAAAGATGGGCTTGATAAAGGACAGAAGTGGTATGGACCTAACAGAAGCAGAAGATATTAAGAAGAGGTGGCAAGAATACACAGAAGAACTGTACAAAAAAGATCTTTACAACCCAGATAATCATGATGATGTGATCACTAATCTAGAGCCAGATATCTTGGAATGTGAAGTCAAGAGGGCCTTAGAAAGCATCACTACGAACAAAGCTAGTGGAGGTGATGGCATTCCAGTTGAGTTGTTTCAACTCCTGAAAGGTGATGCTGTGAAAGTGCTGCACTCAATATGCCAGCAAATTTGGAAAACTCAGCAGTGGCCACAGGACTGGAAAAGGTCCGTTTTCATTCCAGTCCCAAAGAAAGGCAATGCCAAAGAATGCTCAAACTACCGCACAATTGCACTCATCTCACATGCTAGTAAAGTAATGCTCAAAATTCTCCAAGCCAGGCTTCAACAATACGTGAACTGTGAACGCCCTGATGTTCAAGCTGGTTTTAGAAAAGGCAGGGGAACCAAAGATCAAGTTGCCAGCATCCGCTGGATCATGGAAAAAGCAAGAGAATTCCAGAAAAACATCTATTTCTGCTATATTGACTATGCCAAAGCCTTTGACTGTGTGGATCACAAGAAACTATGGAAAATTCTGTAAGAGATGGGAATACCAGATCACCTGACCTGCCTCTTGAGAAATCTGTATGCAGGTCAGGCAGCCAACAGTTAGAACTGGACATGAAACAACAGACTGGTTCCAAATAAGAAAAGGAGTACATCAAGGCTGTATCTTGTCACCCTGCTTATTTAACTTATATGCAAAGTACATCATGAGAAACACTGGACCGGAAGAAACACAAGCTGGAATCAAGATTGCTGGGAGAAATATCAATACCCTTAGATATGCAGATGACACCACCCTTATGGCAGAAAGTGAAGAGGAGCTAAAAGCCTCTTGATGAAAGTGAAAGAGGAGAGCGAAAAAGTTTGCTTAAAGCTCAACATTCAGAAAACGAAGATCATAGCATCCAGTCCCATCACTTCATGAGAAATAGATGGGGAAACAGTGGAAATAGTATCAGACTTTACTTTGGGGGCTCCAAAATCACTGCAGATGGTGACTGCAGCCATGAAATTAGAAGATGCTTACTCCTTGGAAGGAAAGTTATGACCAACCTAGATAGTATATTCAAAAGCAGAGACATTACTTTGCAAACTAAGGTCTGTCTAGTCAAGGCTATGATTTTTCCTGAGGTCATTTTTGGATGTGAGAGTTGGACTGTGAAGAAGGCTGAGCGCCAAAAATTAATGCTTTTGAATTGTGATGTTGGAGAAGACTCTTGAGAGTCCCTTGGACTGCAAGGAGATCCAACCAGTCCATTGTGAAGGAGATCAGCCTTGGGATTTCTTTGGAAGCAATGATGCTGAAGCTGAAACTCCAGTACTTTGGCCACCTCATGCGAAGAGTTGACTCATTGGAAAAGACTGTGATGCTGGGAGGGATTGGGGGCAGGAGGAGCAAGGGATGACCGAGGATGAGATGGCTGGATGACAACATGGACTCTATGGACGTGAGTGTGAGTGAACTCCGGAAGATGGTGATGGATAGGGAGGCCTGGCGTGCTGCGATTCCTGGGGTTGTAAAGTGTTGGACACGACTGAGCGACTGAACTGAACTGAACTGAATATGCAATTTGCATTCATTTCCTAGGGCTGTGTGGCTAAGTGACTTAGGTCAGTAGCATCAACAACAAATATTTATTGTCTCCCGGTTCTGGAGGAAGCTCATCTGAGATTAAGGTTCAGTAGGGATCATTTCCTCTGAGGTTGACGGGACAGAATGTGTTCCATGCCTCTCTCCCTAGCTTCTGGTGGTTTCCTGGCAAACATTATTGTTTTGTCAAAGTGTCACCCAAACTCTGCCTTCTTCTTCACATGATGATCTCCCAGTTTGCACTTCTATGTCCAAATTTACCCTTTTCATAGTGGCACTAGTCATACTGAATTGGGGGCCCGGAATACTCCAGTATGCATGCCTGCACTTCAGTCCTGTTCAACTCTTTGCAAATCCATGAGCTGTAGCCCATCATGCTCCTTGTCCATGGGATTCTCCAGGCAAGGATGCTGGTGTGTGTTGCCATGTCTTCCTCCAGGGGAATCTTCGCAACCCAGTGATCAAACCTATGTCTCCTGTGTCTCCTGCCCTGTAGATTCTTTACTGCAGAGCCACCAGGGAAACTCGCTCCAGTATGACATCATCTTAACTGTTTATATGTGCAATGACATCTGCATCTATTTCCAGATAAGATCTTATTCTAAGGTGCTAGAGGTTGAGACTTCAACATCTGCATTGGGAAGACAATTCAACTCCTAATACAAGAAGCTGTGGAAGATTTATGTAAGCAGTGCTTTCCATTAAAAAAAAAAATTAAATACTTTTTAAAGGCAATTTTAGGCTCACTGAAAAATTAATAAGGAACAGAGATTTTCCATATACCCTCTGCCCACACACATGCATAGCCTCACCCATTATTAACATCCCTCACCAGACTAGTGCATTTGTAATAGCCAATGATGATGAACCCACGTGGACACATTATAATCACTCAAAATCCATAGTTTACATCAGGATTTACTCTTGGTGGTATACATTTTATGTGTTTGAAAGAATATATAATGACATGTATCCATCCATTATGGTATCATACATAGTATTTTCTTTGTCTAACTTATTTTTAATCCATGGGAAATCCAGGTAAAACATACTTACAAGTTACACTCAGTTCATGAGTCACAAGTTTGTAACTCTCCTTCAATCTCTATCCCTGAGATCTTAGCTGCTTCTGTTCTCAGGTGGTGTACTGTGCATTCCAGAAGGTTCAGATCAGTTCAGTCACTCAGTCATGTCCAATTCTTTGTGACCCCATGGACTGCAGCATGCCAGGCATTCCTGTCCATCAAGAACTCCTGAAGCTTGCTAAAACTCATGTTCATTGAGTCGGTGGTGCCATCCAAACATTTCATTCTCTGTGGTCCCCTTCTCCTCCCACCTACAATCTTTCCCAGCATCAGGGTCTTTTCCAATGAGTCAGTTCTTTGTATCAGGTGGACAAAGTATTGGAGTTTCAGTTTCAGCATCAGTACCTCCAATGAATATTCAGGACTGATTTCCTTTAGGCTTGACTGGTTTGATCTCCCTGCAGTCCAAAGGACTCTCAAGAGTCTTCTCCAACACCACACTTCAAAAGCATCAATTCTTTGGCACTCAGCTTTCTTTATAGCCCAACTCTCACCTCCATACATGACTACTAGAAAAACAATAGCTTTGACTAGACAGATCTTTGTTGGCAAAGTAATGTCTCTGCTTTTAATATGCTGTCTAGCTTGGCCATACATTTTCTTCCAAAAAGCAAGTCTCTTTAATTTCATGGCTGCAGTCACCATCTGCAGTGACTTTGGAGCCCCCAAAATAAAATCTCTCACTGTTTCCATTGTTTCTCGAACTATTTGCCATGAAGTGATGGTGCCAGATGCCATGATCTTAGTTTTCTGAATGTTGAGTTTTAAGCCAACTTTTTCACTCTCCTCTTTCACTTTCATCAAGAGGTTCCTTAGTTTCTCTTCACTTTCTGCCATAAGGGTGGTGCCATCTGCATATCTGAGGTTATTGATATTTCTCCTAGCAATCTTAATTCCAGATTGTGCTTCATCCAGCATGGCATTCTCATGATGTACTCTGCATATAAGTTAAATAACCAGGGTGATGATATACAACTTTGACATACTACTATCCCAATTTGGAACCAGTCTGTTGTTTCATGTCTGGTTCTAAATGTTGTTTCTTGACCTGCATACAGATTTCTCAGGAGGCAGGTCAGGTGGTCTGGTATTCCCATCTCTTTAAGAATTTTCCACAGTTTGTTGTGATCCACACAGTCAAAGGATTTGGCATATTGAATAAAGCAGAAGTAGATGTTTTTCTGGAACTTTCTTGATTTTTTGATGATCCAAAGGATATTGGTAATTAGTTCTCTGGTTCCTTTGCCTTTTCTAAATTCAGCTTGAACATCTGGAAGTTCACAGTTGACATACTGTTGAAGCCTGGTTTTGGAATTTTGAGCATTACTTTGGTAGTGTGTGAGATGAATGCAATTATTCAGTAGTTTGAACATTCTTTGGCAGTGCCTTTCTTTGGGACTGAGATGAAAACTGACCTTTTCCAGTCCTGTGGCCACTGCTGAGGGTTCCAAATTTGCTGGCACAGCACTTTCACAGCATCATTTTTTGGATTTGAAATAGCTTAACTGGAATTCTATCACATCCACTAGCTTTGTTAGTAGTGGTGCTTCCTAAGGCCCCTTGGCTTCTTATTCCAGGATATCTGGCTCTAGGTGAGTGATCACACCATCGTGGGTTATCTGGGTCATGAAGATCTTTTTGTACAGTTCTGTGTGTTCTTGCCGCTTCTTCTCAATATCTTCTGCTTCTGTCAGGTCCATACTATTTCTGTCCTCTATTGTGCCCATCTTTGCATGAAATGTGCCCTGATATTTCTAATATTTTTGAAGAGATCTCTAGTCTTTCTCACTCTATTGTTTGTCTCTATTTCTTTGCATTGATCAGTGAAGAAGTCTTTCTTATCTCTTCTTGCTTTTCTTGGAACTCTGCATGCAAATGGGTGTATCTTTCCTTTTTGCCTTTGCCTTTAGCTTCTCCTCTTTTCACTGCTATTTGTAAGGTCTCCTCAGACAACTATTTTGCCTTTTTGCATTTCTTTTTCTTGGGGATGGTCTTGATCACTGCCTCCTGTACAATGTCACAAACCTCCATCCATAGTTTTTCAGGCACTCTGTCTATCAGATCTAATCCCTTGAATCTATTTTTTACTTCCACTGTATAATCATAAGGGATTTGATTTAGGTCATACCTGAATGGTCTAGTGGTTTTCCATACTTTCTTCAATTTTAGTCTGAACATTGCAATAAGGAGTTCATGATCCAAGCCACAGTCAGCTCCTGGTCTTGTTTTTGCTAACTGTATAGAGCGTCTCCATCTTTGGCTGCAAAGAATATAATCAATTTTATTTTGGTATTGGCCATCTCGTGATGTCCATGAGTATAGTCTTCTCTTGTGTTGTTGGAAGAGTGTGGTTTCTATGACCAGTGCGTTCTCTTGGCCAAACTCTGTTAGCCTTTGTCATGCTTCATTCTGTTTTCCAAGTCAAATTTGCCTGTTACAACATATATCTCTTGAGTTCCTACTTTTTCATTCCAGTCCCTTATAATGAAAAGGACATCTTTCTTGGGTGTTAGTTCTAGAAGGTCTTGTAGGCCTTCATAGAACCATTCAACTTCAGCTTCTTCAGCATTACTGGTTGGTGCATAGATTTGGATTACTGTGATACTGAATGATTTGCCTTGGAAACGAACAGAAAGCATTCTGTCATTTTTGAGACTGCACCCAAGCACTGCATTTCAGACTCTTTTGTTGGCTCTGAGGGCTACTCCATTTCTTCTAAGGGATTCTTACCCACAGTAGTAGATAAAATGGCCATCTTAGTTAAATTCTCCCATCCCAGTCCAATTTATTTCACTAAAATCACTAATATTTAGTTTTAGTTCACTAACATGTTGATTCCTAAAATGTCAATGTTCATTCTTTCCAAGTGTTTGACCACTTCCAATTTACCTTGATTCATAGATCTAACATTCCAGATTCCTATGCAATATTGTTCTTTACCGCATTGGACTTTACTTCATTGCCAGCCACATGCACAGCTGGGCGTTGTTTTTGCTTTGGCTCCACTCTTTATTCTTTCTGGTGTTATTTCTCCACTCTTCTCCAGTAGTATATTGGGCACCTACTGACCTGGGAAGTTCATCTTTCAGTGTCTTATCTTTTGCCTTTTCCTACTGTTAATGGGGGTTCTCAAGGGAAGAATATTGAAGTGGTTTTCCATTGCCTTCTCTAGTGGACCACATTTTGTCAGAACTGTCAGAACTTTCCACCATGACTCATCCATTTTGGATGGCCCTACACTGCATGGCTCATAGTTTCATTGAGTTATACAAGGCTGTGGTCCATGTGATCAGTTTGATTAGTTTTCTGTGTTTGTAGTTTTCATTCTGTCTGTCTCTGAGTGATAAGGATAAGAGCCCTATGGAAGCTTCCTGATAGGAGAGGGTTAAGCCACTTATTTGACCACTTCCAGGATTACTCACTTTTATAAATGATAGAAAAATTATTTGTAAAAATGGATAACATACCATCAAGCTCCTATTGTGCCTGTTTCCTCACCTGGCCTGCACAGACACTCGAAATATATTAATACTGTGGATAGAGAAGCCCTCAAGATTACTTACCACAATGCAGGCTTTTGTGGGGATGCTAAAGCTAAAACTCCAGTACTTTGGCCACCTCATGCAAAGAGTTGACTCATTGGAAAAGACTCTGATGCTGGGAGGGATTGGGGGCAGGAGGAGAAGGAGACGACAGAGGGTGACATGGCTGAATGGTATCACTGACTCAGTGGACTCGAGTCTGAGTGAACTCTGGGAGTTGGTGATAGACAGGGAGGCCTGGCATGCTGTAATTCATGGAGTCGCAAAGAGTCGGACATGACTGAACAGCTGAACTGAACTGAGTACTGAAATAATTTAATTGTAATGAATATTTTTCTGTGCTTACTTTTTTTGAAAAGTGTTAGCAAATGAACCCAGATATTCCCAAACTGTGAATATTTAGTCAAACTTCATTCATACCCATCTTATTCTGCATGCTGCATTATAAATTATTAAGATGGAGATAAAATTATAAAATATTCAGGATGATTTTTGCTTACAAAATATCAATCTTTTAGCCTTCTACTGAATATATAAATATGATGATGAGGTGTACATTTGTAAAAAAAAGGTAATAAAATAAAATTTCACTAAAATTAGAAAAAAATGTTCAGTTGAATATTATAGGGTAAGAGATTAAAAACATATTTTTTTTTAGTTTGAAAATCTGTCCCTTTCATGAATTGAGAGATGAAAGAAGTTTTTAGAGTGGCTAATTATAATGATTAAAATTGCATGAAGAGTTTTTGTATTATCTATAAAAATTCAGCTTGCAGATTTTCACAACTATCTCTAGAGTGAATAAAACTATGAATAGGAAATTGTCCCTCAGTTCCTCTCTTTTGGAAGTTTGTTGCCTATTTTCACAACAGACAGGTTATGCTTTGCTCTAGGTGAAAATTCCAATTATCTACAAAACATTACCCCTCTGCTTTGTTTCGGTTCTTATATTTATGAGAGATGATGGTTGGTTGTATAGTTATTTGCCAGTTTTTACTTTTACAGCATCAATAAATCAAGCTTGTTCTTTTGGAAAGTCATGGTTATAACCAACTCATAAATTCTATTATCAAAGTGGGTCTTCTTAAGCAATTCATGTTTATTTGTAGGACTTCTTCACAAAGGTAAAACTCATGTTCATTTTTACAAAGAGCTAAGGAAAGCAAGGCTTTGGAAAGAACTCATGATGAGAGAACTGAAACATTAATTTTTCAATAACGTAAATGGGGAAACCCTGAGGTCACAGGCATTGTCACATCAGGCACTCTGGCTACAAACTCAGAACCTACATTCATGGTCATTTGCTCTTGTTGGCCAAATTGCTCAAACATTTACCCTTTTCTACCATTCTTTAGGCCCTGGATTTAGTGCTAGTAACAGCATTCTCAGCTGCAAACAGTAGATATTAATTCTGGCTTGAAGTCACTTCAGTCGTGTCTGAAGCTTGTGGTCCTGTGGACCATAGCCTGCCAGTCCCCTCTGTCCATGGAATTCTCCAGTCAAGAATACTGGAGTAGGTTGCCAATTCCTACTCCATAACCCTGGGAGTTATGCATAAGTAGTTTTTACTTATGCAGAAAAAATAATTTCTGGAAGAACGTCAGGGAGCTTCCTGAGTCAGTAAGATTATTGGGGAACCAGGTGAGGAAACACGGAGAGGAGACTAGACAGCAAGGACATGGTTCATCTAACCATTGAGACTGTGTAGCTGGGATGATGTAATAGGAATTGCAACCGCTGAAGCACCCACTAGTGACATCACGACACTGCAGGTAAGCTCCTCTGTCATGCTACCAATTGCTTAAATTCCCTGTGAATGCAGACCCTGGATTGGATAAGTTTAGGTCAAATCCATGCCCTGACTCAGAAAAAGTAGAAACAACTGACTTACTTTAGTTTCCAGAAAAAAATGTGGAGCTTTCCCTCCCACTGATTTTGGAATTTCCTCAAAAGGAAAATGTATTTCATTTCTGGGTAGCCAAAGCCGAACAAACTCCACTAAGCTCCTCTCCTTTAGTTCTCCAATATTTATTTATCACTTTCTTAGACTTGTAGCTCCAAAACATATACTGCAACTACTCCTTCATAGAATCCATATACTCCTCCCCCTTATAAACACACACACACACTTCCTCTTCAAATTTTATCAGGTGTTTCCTCTGACTCAAGCACAGGACTTTGGCATGATGTCCATTCTCTAGTTTTGTCAAAATCCTGAATGAATAGTCTGGTATCTATGCATTAACTTTTAGTTGTCTGTCACCACAACCTTGAAATTCAATAATGGGAGCTAGGAAGAAGAATGAAAAGGAAAAATAGTTAAAATATATACATGACACAGCAAGGGACTTCCCTGATAGCTCAGTTGGTAAAGAATCTGCCTTCAATTCAAGAGACCTGGATTCGATCCCTGGGTTGGGAAGATCCCCTGGAGAAGGGAAAGGTTACTCATTCCAGTATTCTAACCTAGAGAAATCCATGGACTGTATAGTCCATGGAGTCACAAAGAGTCGGACACGACTGAGCGACTTTCACTTTCATGACACAGCAAGAAGGGAAGAGCAAAAAAAAAAAGCTACAGCAGTTGTTTTGATAGGTAGTCTCAACAATGTAACTCTTCTCCTTTTCATTTTACCTTCAACCTGTGCTTCAGCAAGTTGAAGTTCTTTATTTAATGACATAATATAAACTTTTATTTTTGAGAAATATGCACCTTGACATTGCTATTAACATGGCATTCCACTGAATTTAAATACTGGACCTAGTTGTACAAAGGAGTATCACAGGGATTACTTGGTTTGTTATTGTTGTTGGTATTTGTTTGTTTGTTTTTAGCATGTTTACCCTTCCAATTTTTCCAGACATGGAGATCCCAAAAGGCTAGGTAGAAGTATCCACTCAATAAAAACCATTTCTCTTGATGGAAGCATTAGTTCTTTAGATGGTAAAATCTCTAAAAAGCAGGGTGAAGAATTATAGAACAGAGATGCAAACATTGAGAAGAGAACAACGTATATTGGTTTAGATTATACATTAGTTCAAAAGATCCTTATACCCTTGTAGAAAAGCATTTCAATTTGACAGAGTGATTGTCTGACACATTACTAGAGTCTTAAGTGGCCATTTTACTATTCTATAAACGAAACTGAGCAAGGTTCTGTGGGGCTTTCCCAGGGACAGAAACCCCCTATCCTCCCCACCATGAACCTTGTTTCTTGTTTATAGAAAAGCTTTAGCCTTCTAGGCCTTCTCCAAATTTCAAAGAGCAAATTTAATCAGAGAAGTGAGGAAATGCAGAAACAAAGGAAAACAAGCAAGCCAAAACACTAATAGTTTAGCTATAAAACAAAGTCAGGGAACTTTAGTTCCTCCTCAAGGGATATCTTGAGTCGTGTCCATGAGTTGTTTTGCAGACACTAAAACCTCCACCAGGTAGAAGTTAACTACATGCTGACCACCCATAGGTAGACTCTAGACAGGTTGGAACCAAAAATTGATCATTCAAATTCTCAGAAAATCACCCTGTTACTTCACCATCAATCAATCAGAGAACTGTGCATGAGCTGATCATACACCTTGTGACCCTCCACTGTCTTTAAAACCTTTCCTGAAAGCCACTGGGGACTTTGAGTCTTTTGAGCATGAGCTGCCTGTTCTTGCCTGGCCCAGTGAGCAGGCCCAAGTTTGGTTTGCTAATGTTAGGCCACCTGTTTTGGAAGATGGGGTATATAAATGAAATAAAACCCAATGGAAATTAATCAGATGCCTTACTTTTTATTGGAAAGCAAGTTTCTGACTTAGAAGAATTTATGTGTGAAATATCTTCATTGTGTTTAAACATTTGGTCAGTCTATGGAAGATGGGGATGAGACAAACATGACAGGCAAGAAAATAAAAACTGCTAATTCAAAAGACACAGGAGACATGGGTTTGATCCCTGGGTTGGGAAAATCTACTGGAATAGGAAATATTTCAGGGTTCTCCTGAAATAAGAACCCATTCTAGCATTCTTGCATGGGAATTTCCAAGGACATAGGATCCTGGCAGGCTACAGTCCATGGAGTTCCGAAGAGTCAGACTCAACTGAGCGACTGAGCATGCACACATAAGAAAATAGTATCTCTGGACAGCCCTGATGGTCCAGTGGATAAGAATCCACATGCCAATGCAGGAGACACAGGTTTGATCCTTGGTCTGGAATGATGCCATATGCCATGAAGCAGCTCGGCTAGGCCAGCCCCTGAACCACAACTCCTGAGCCCTCACTCTAGAGCCAATAAGCCACAACTGCTGAGCACACACACTCTAGAGACTGTGCTCTGCAACAAGACAAGCCACTACAATGAGAAGCCTGCACACCACAACTAGAGAGTGGCCCCCAATCTCCCAAGCAGAGAAAGCCCCTGGGCAGCAACAAAGACCCAGTGCAACCAAAGAGAAAAAGAAAATAATATCTCAGTTTTCCAGGTAATTGTCTCATTTATGGAAGATTCAGTTGATTGGTATTACTATGTCTATGTCTGCTTTATTGACTATGCCAAAGCCTTTGACTGTGTGGGTCACAGTAAATTGTGGAAAATTCTGAAAGAGGTGGGAGTACCAGACCATCTGACCTGCCTCTGGAGAAACTTGTATGCAAGTCAGGAAGCAACAGTTAGAACTGGACATGGAACAACAGACTGGTTCCAAATTGGGAAAGGAGTACATCAAGGCTGTATATTGTCATCCTGCTTATTTAACTTATATGCAGAGTACATCATGAGAAATGCTGGGCTGGAAGAAGCACAAGCTGAAATCAAGATTGTTGGTAGAAATATCAATAACCTCAGATATGCAGATAACACCATCCTTATGGCAGAAACTGAAGAAGAACTAAAGAACCTCTTGATGAAAGTGAAAGAAGAGAGTGAAAAGTTGGCTTAAAGCTAACATTCAGGAAACAAGATCATGGCATCTGGGCTCATCACTTCATGGAAAATAGATGGGGAAACAATGGAAACAGTGGCTGATTTTATTTTGGGGGCTCCAAAATCATTGCAGATGGTGACTGCAACCATGAAATTAAAAGACACTTACTCCTTGTAAGGAAAGTTGTGACCAACTTAGGCAGCATATTAAAAAGCAGAGACATTACTTTGTCAACAAAGGTCTATTTAGTCAAGGCTATAGTTTTTCCAGTGGTCATATATGGATGTAAGAGTTGGACTATAAAGAAAGCTGAGTGCCTAATAATTGATGCTTTTGAACTGTGGTGTTGGAGAAGACTCTTGAGAGTCCCTTGGACTGCAAGGAGATCCAACCAGTCCATCCTAAAGGAAATCAGTCTTGGGTGTTCATGGGAAGGACTGATGTTGAAGCTGAAACTCCAATACTTTGGCCACCTGATGTAAAGAGCTGACTCATTGGAAAAGACCCTGATACTGGAAAAGATTGAGGGCAGGAGGAGAAGGGGCCGACAGAGGATGAGATGGTTGGATGGCATCACTGATTCAATGGACATGGGTTTGGGTGGACTCTGGGAGTTGGTGATGGAGAGGGAGGCCTGGTGTGCTGCAGTTCATGGGGTCGCAAAGAGTCGGACATGACTGAATGACTGAACTCAGCTGACTATGTCTATTGGTAAATTGGGAACTCAGGAAAGAAAGAAACCTTAGCCTTCTGCAAGCAGTGCATCTGTGCAAAAATGCCCTGCTTTCTCAGCTCAGGAATGCCCTGCAAAGAGCTGATGCTGATAACTGGAGCATGAAAGCAGGGTATCCCTGCTTTTTATACTAAGTCACTTCAGTTTTGTTTGATTCTTTGTGACCTCCATGGCCCACCAGGTTTCTCTCTCCACAGGATTCTACAGACAAGAATACTTGAGTGGGTTGCCATTTCTTTCTCCAGGGGATTTTCCTGACCCAGGGATCAACCGGCATCTCCCACATTGTAGGTGGAGTCTTTACCACTGAGCCACTAGAAGCCCAGAATGAGGCATACACTTCAACTAAATATGACATTGAAGCAGTGGATTGAGGGGGAGAAATGATATGTATTTAGTTTTATAACATATTCAGCTTTGTTCCTTTAAAAGTTTACGTGGAAAAAGGTCAGAGAACCTCTCAATCTCAATGAACATCAAGTTTAGTCTGATTGGATTCAGAGAACTGTGATCTTATTAGAATTCTTCTAAATTCCATTGATGCTTTGCTGTCACATGTGAAAACTGAGATTTTCAGTCCCACGTATCCTCATTACAGTTCTAAACTATTTTTTCCTACATCCTTCAAGAGTCAAGAACTTCTAGGAAACAATGTGATGGGAAGTAAGAGTGGGGACAAAATAATGGATTCTGTCAGTAGTAGTCACAAGTATGTGTGTGTGTTAGTTGCTCAGTAATGTCCAACTCTTTGCAAACACAAGGACTGTAGCCTGTCAAATTCCTCTGTCCCTATAAGTTCCTAGGCAAGAATACTGAAGAGGATTGCCATTTCCTTCTCCAAGGGATTTTTCTGACCCAAGGATCAAACCTTGGTTTCCTACATTGCTGCTTCTGCTAAGTTGCTTCAGTCGTGTCCGACTCTGTGCGACCCCATAGACGGCAGCCCAGCAGGCTCCCTCGTCCCCGGGATTCTCCAGGCAAGAACACTGGAGTGGGTTGCCATTTCCTTCTCCAATGCATAAAAGTGAAAAGTGAAAGTGAAGTCGCTCAGTCGTGTCTGACTTAGCGACCCGATGGACTGCAGCCCACCAGGCTCCTCCATCCATGGGGTTTTCCAGGCAAGAGTACTGGAGTGGGGTGCCATTGCCTTCTCCTCCTGCATTGCAGGAAGATACTTTACAGTCTAAGCCACCAGAGAAGCCCCCAAAGGTGAAAGTGTTGGTCACTCAATCTTGTCTGACTCTTTGTGACCCCATGGACTGTCGCCCATCAGGCTCCTTTGTCCATAGAATTCTCCAGGAAAGAATATTGAAGTGAGTGGTCATTCCCTTTTCCAAGGGATCTTCCTGACCCAGGGATCAAACCCAAGTCTCTTGCATTGCAGGCAGACTGTTTACCAGCTGAGCCACCGAGGGAAGGTTCAGTATTCAGGGGGAGGGATCTCATCTATCCCATATTTTTAGAACTGTGGCTTTTGATGTACTCTACTGGTTCAAGGTCTTGGAGAACCAGGGCAGGAGAGGAGGAGAAGATCCCGCCCCAATTATCAGAATCATGAAAGAATTCCCAATAGATACCTAAATTTGTACCAGTATCAGAGTACAGCAGCCTTTTTTCCAGCTGGTCATCCAAGTGGACAGTGAGCTGTACAAGAGACAGCTATGGATTCAGTATGAAGATGCATCTGGCCAAGACACATCTCATTTGCATTTTAATACAGAGGAAATAATGTATTGTATGGAAAAAAGGCTGTGAACAAGATAAAGAAAACAGAATTCTGAACACTTTGAGTATGAGGAGATGTTTGGAAAATAGGAAAATAGTATATAGTCAGGTTAATTCATTCAACAAAAATTTATTATGTGCCTAATATATCAGGCATTGTTTGTCTCTTGTAGAGTTAATAAAAAAAAAGATATACATAATTTTTACCTTCATAAAACTTCAGTCTAGATGGAGATATCATCAAATAAACAAGCATTTATAATATCATGAAGTAAGTTTGGGGGTTTCCCTGATGACTGTGGTAAAAAATCTGCCTGCAATTCAGGAGACCCAGGTTCAATCCCTGGGTTGGGAAGATCCCTTGGAGGTGGAAATGGCAACCCACTCCAGTATTCTTGCCTGGGAAATCTCATGGACAGAGGTGCCTGGCAGGCTATAGTCTTTGGGTTTGCAAAGAATTAGACACAACTGAGCATGCATGAGCATGCAGTAAGTTTCACAAAATTTTGTAAACTGCTACTGAAACATACAAAAAGAACACAATCCAAATTGGGGAAGTTTGAAGACTTGGTCAGTGATGAGGTCTTAGATAAAATAGCATCTAAATTGAAACCTAAAGAATAAGTAGGGGTTAACCTGGTAAATGGCCAAAGAGGATTGATGTATAACTAAATAATGATTGGATGGAGGAAAACAAGGGACACCAGGAATGGAGCGTGAGTAGACAGAGATGGGGTTGGTGAAATGACTGGGCAAGTCAAGGGTAGGGGAGGAGTCCAGGTAAATGTGAGAGAACATGAGAAGCCTCGAGACACATTAAAGAGCACACCCTTTATCTTGAGCTCAATATAAAGCCTTAAATACTTGTTTAAGAGAGCAGCATGATCATTTGGGGGCTTGAAACCATTGTTCTGCGGCAGTGTAGAGAATTATCTAGAGGCAGGTAAGAGGAAACAAAGCGAATAAGAGGAGATTGTCATCATCAGGAATGATAATGGCCTGAAATGAGATCTAAAGAATACTGACATGGAAAGAAATGCATAGAATTTACAGAAGATTAGTAAGTGCAAGCAAAAATATTTGGCAATCTTCTGATATGCATGATGAGAAAGACAAATGAATCTAGGACAACCTAGGCTTCTCTGACTTGGGTTACTTAGTGATGAAGATTCCGTCTGCCATAAGAGAGAACAGATATAGACTAGATGAGTGCTGAGGGGATGCCCAGTTAAATTGATGACATATTGAATTGGAGTTTTCTGTGACATATTTGAATGGAAATGTCTAAAAGGTAGTTGGAGATAGGAATCTGAAGTCTGGAGAGATGACCAGGCAAGGGCTCTAAATTCATAGTTGTTGACATACAGACTGTCAGTGAAGGCACTGTGCTGTCTGAGATCGGGCAGGAAGAATGTACAGACAGAGAAGGGTTGAAAGGAGCATCTTCACCTGGGAGGATGGAAAACTCTTCGGTTGTAAAGATGGGAGGAGGCAGAGATGAGGGCAGACGCAAGTCAAGTTGTTGTATGTAAGTCAGAAATTTGATTAAGTTTTGTGAGAACTGGGAGGCCAGGTCATGACTGGAAATGTTCATCAAGGGGAAAATAAGAGAGAGGAGCAACCAGAAAACAGGACTGTGAGAGGCTTGATGTCTGGGAATTTATAGCCAGTTCACACTATAGGTCACAGGAAGCCCTTTCTCTCGCTCCCAATCAGAACTCTCAGCATCCCTGCTTGTAGACTCAGAAGGAACACACAGGGAAGGACTGAGTGATGAAAAGGGATGACAGAAATCGTGATGCACACAAGCCAATTTTCAGAGCAAAGAACAAATGGAAACAGGACTATGTGTTTCACTAGACAAAAAGTATCCTGCCCTTTACATTCTTTTGGAAATACTTTCTCAAAAGACAGATTACTTACTGTCTCAAAAGACAGACTGCAAGACAGATCAGGATAGTATTATGTCATTGTTACTATTGTTGCTTTTTAAACTGAAGTTTAGGATACACTCATCCAGGAAGATGACAAAAGCAAAGCAAAACAAAACAATAAAATCAGGTCATTTTTGGACTTGTCTGTAACACTAAACAAAAGAAAATAGAGGTTTTTTTTTGGGGGAGAAGTAATTATTTGCATTTGTCAATTTTTTGTATTTATTGTTTTTTAAAAATACTTTGTTACTCACAACATCCAATTGAGGATATATAAAGCCTGAACAAACCATCCCCAATCAGAGCAGCTTCAGCAACTCTTAAAATCTTGCAGTTCAACAAGGATCATTCCACTTGTCTGTTCATCTGCCTAGGGATCTGGAGAGGTGGTTCAATAACTCATGTTGCTTTTGGTGGAGGTGGAGGAGGGAGGCTCCATCTTTTCTTAGTATTTGTCTTCAGGGTTCTGTAGGTAGCAAATGTCAGGAGGACTTGTTCCAGCATTATCTGACTATAGAAATAGTCTTCCAAATTGATTTGCTCTTTCTCTTCCTTCAAAATACCCAGCACCTTTTCTCAGCTACTATTTGTGCTAAGAAAGTTGTAGTTAAGGATCCCTTGATTCTCTCTGCATTAATACCCTACCAGTAACTCTGGTACTAGCCTATGTGGGGATTTACATCTACTTGTCAATGGAGGAGACACAGGAGATAGATGTTCGATCCCTGGGTTGGGAAAAATCCCCTGGAGGAGGAAATGGCAATCTACTTCAGAATTCTTGCCTAGAAAATCCCATAGACAGAGGAGCCTGTCTGGCTGCAGTCCACGGGGTGGCAAATCGGATAAGACTAAGCACACGCCCACACACAGCAACTCTCATGCAGAAACTTTTCTAATTGTTTCTTAGCATATGTGATATTTTTGTTTGTATAGTTTTCAGGGAGAGCCATTGGGAACAATATCCTCTAAATTCTTGTGTGTTCATAACTCTTGTGACTTTTATTATTGAAGGTCATTTTGGCTCTGTGTAAAAACTTTGGCTTGCATTTTTCTTAGCATAAAATATTTTAACATAGATTCAGATCAATCTAACTTTCTTTCCTTTGTCTTTTTATCTGAATATTCATAGGTCCCTCACCCTTTGTTATGGAGTTGCCAAGAGATGAACACAATTTAGTGACTGAACAGCAACAACTCTCTCTGTTATTAAAATACAATATATATATTGGAACATATATATATTCCTTGGTGCTAACAATATTGGGTGAACTTTTCAGGCTGTCCTTTCAATAAGTAGGATTGTCTTCTCTCAGGAAATTTTCTTGATTTTCTTTAGTATTTGTTCTATTCTACTGCTTTGCTTTTCTTCTTCTGGGCTACATTCATAGATGTGCTGAATTATTCTTACCTTGCTTCTCTTATTTTCCCTCTTAAATACTTGTCTCCTTTTTTGTTTTTCTCCTTTGAATCTCTAATTTTCTTGTACTTTCTATGTTGTCTATTTTTACTTGATAGTGAACTATTTCTAAAATGTTTACTTTAAAAATCCTCTCCAATTCTGTCAGCTGTCTTTGCATTTGCATTTCACTGGAATTAAAAGTTTATATTTAATCTGTGGAAACATAATAAAGATAATCTTAAATAATATTAAGGCTTAGGAAACTTAATAATAATATCCTTCTGTTGAAAAAAACAATTGAAGATCTATTCAACAGAATTTGAGGTAAAGAAAACAAAAGTTTGAGAATATAGTATTCTTGAAAGATTTCATAGACACTGAAGCCAGTTAAACAGACACATAAATAAAAATAATTGAAAATAATTGTAAATAATTGTAAACCTAACAAAATTCTAAATGCAAATGTTGTTATGTAATATTTTTAATAAATCAGAAAATACAAATTGTACATTTAATGCATTCAATGTGTACATCAGCATAAGGAAACAAAATGTTATGTTAGCCATTAAAATATCAGGGAAAGTACAATTACACAAAATTTAGTGCAAGAAAGTTTACCATTGATACGTATTTTTATAAATTTAATCATAGAGCTTGGGATTCCCACGTGAGTTACTGTTACTAGTTGCATGCTATGGTGTCTGATACTTTGGGACATCATGGACTATAGCCCACCATTTTCCTCTGTCCATGGGATTCTCCAGGCAAGAATACTGGAGTGGGTTACCATTTCTTCCTCCAAGGGATCTTCTTGACCCTGGGACTGAGCCACCTGGGAAGTCCCCAGAGGTAAAGAATCTGCTTACTGATGCAAGAGATACAAGAGATACAGGTTCAATCCCTGGGTCAGGAAGATATCCTGGGGGAAAAAGTGGCAATCCACCCCAGTATTCTTAACTGGAAAATCCCATGAAAAAGGAGCCTGGCAGGCTATGGTTCATGGGGTTGCAAAGAGTCAGATACAACTAGGAACAGGCACACAGCCATAGAGCTTGACATTTTATTAATAGAAATTTCCAAAACTTATTTAAAGAAAGCAGATTTTGAAATAACATAATAATTATAGAAAATATATAATTATCAAAAATTCTTATTAAATACAATATAATAATTCTAGTAATTTGTATATAAGACAAATTTTTATACTATTTCAGTTCAATTCAGTTCAGTCACTCCAGTCTAGTCCTACTCTTTTCGACCCCATGAATCGCAGCACACCAGGCCTCCCTGTCCATCACCAACTCCTGGAGTTCACTCAAATTCACATCCATCGAGTCGGAGATGCTATCCAATCATCTCATCCTCTAGTGTCCCCTCTCCTCCTGCCCCCAATCCCTCCTAGCATCAGAGTCTTTTCAATGAGTTAACTCTTCACATGAGGTGGCCAAAGTACTGGAGTTTCAGCTTTAGGATCATTCCTTCCAAAGAAATCCCAGGGTTGATCTCCTTCAAAATGGACTGGATGGATCTCCTTGCAGTCCAAGGGACTCTCAAGAGTCTTCTCCAACACCACAGTTCAAAGGCATCAATTCTTCAGCACTCAGCTTTCTGCACAGTCCAACTCTCACACCCTTACATGACTACTGGAAAAACCATAGCTTTGACTAGACTGAAGACTCAGCAGTGGCCACAGGACTGGAAAAGGTCAGTTTTCACTCCAATCTCAAAGAAAGGCAATGCCAAAGAATGCTCTAACTACCTCACAATTGCACTCATCTCACACGCTAGTAAAGTAATGCTCAAAATTCTCCAAGCCAGGCTTCAGCAATACGTGAACCATGAACTTCCAGATGTTCAAGCTGGTTTTAGAAAAGGCAGAGGAACCAGAGACCCAATTGCCAACATCTGCTGGATCATGGAAAAAGCAAGAGAACTCCAGAAAAACATCTATTTATGCTTTATTGACTATGCCAAAGCCTTTGACTGTGTGGATCACAATAAACTGTGGAAAATTCTGAAAGAGATGGGAATACCAGACCACCTGATCTGCCTCTTGAGAAACCTGTATGCAGGTCAGAAAGCAACAGTTAGAAGTGGACATGAAACAACAGACTGGTTCCAAATAGGAAAAAGAGTACATCAAGGCTGTATTTAACTTCAATGCAGAGTATATCATGAGAAACTCTGGTCTGCAAGAAGCACAAGCTGGAATCAGGATTACCGGGATAAATACCAATAGCCACAGATATGCAGATGGCACTACCCTTATGGCAGAAAGTGAAGAGGAACTAAAAAGCCTCTTAATGAAAATGAAAGAGGAGAGTGAAAAAGTTGGCTTAAAGCTCAACATTCAGTAAACGAAGATCATGGCATCTGGCCCCATCACTTCATGGGAAATAGATGGGGAAACAGT
The DNA here is from genome assembly GCA_917880005.1 of Nanger dama. NCBI lineage: Eukaryota > Metazoa > Chordata > Mammalia > Artiodactyla > Bovidae > Nanger > Nanger dama. The sequence goes on from CAKJTW010000004.1 coordinate 49,691,198, forward strand.
GGAAACAGGGTCAGACTTTATTTTTCTGGACTCCAAAATCACTGCGGAAGGTAACTGCAGCCATGAAATTAAACAACGCTTACTCCTTGGAAGAAAAGTTATGACCAACCTAAAATAGCATATTGAAAAGCAGAGACATTACTTTGCCAACAAAGGTCCCTCTAGTCAAGGCTATGGTTTTTCCAGTAGTCATGTATGGATGTGAGAGTTGGATTATAAAGAAACCTGAGTGCCAAAGAACTGAAGCTTTTGAACTATGGTGTTGGAGAAGACTCTTGAGAGTCCCTTGGACTGCAAAGAGATTCAACCAGTCCATTCTAAAGGAGATCAACCCTGGGTGTTCTTTGGAAGGAATGATCCTAAAGCTGAAACTCCAGTACTTTGGCCACCTCATGTGGAGAGTTGACTCATTGGAAAAGACTCTGATGCTGGGAGGGACTGGGGGCAGGAGGAGAAGGGGACGCTAGAGGATGAGATGGCTGGATGGCATCACCGACTTGATGGACGTGAGTCTGAGTGAACTCCGGGAGTTGGTGATGGACAGGGAGGCCGGCCGTGCTGCGATTCATGGGGTCGCAAAGAGTCGGACAGAACTGAGAGACTGAACTGAACTGATAACATATACTACTATTCTAGTATATTCTATATTAGCAAATCCATCAAAATATTTTCTTAATTTTTTCCAATTCCAAAAGTAATACATGTCATAACAACTAAAATAACCTAAGAATACAATTCTAATGACTCATATTCCAAGGACTCTTAAGAAAATGATATTCCAAGAGCAAGTAAGTTTTATTCCCATGACATAAAAGTTTTAATATTAAAAATTAATTAGTGTCCATGGAGGTCTTCATTATCTTAGAATAACAGGAATTTATCTTTAAGTTAATTCAGTTAAAATAAACTGTATTTTCAAAAAAATTTTTTAAGGTATTGGGACTTTATCTAAAACAGAAATATATTTATGAAATGTGTTTACTCATATCTAACAAAATATACCTTGAAGTTGAAATATGAGCTAATTTTCAGTTTAAAATAAAAATAAATCAAATGTAAAGAATTTTTTAAGTATTTCTCCAATAATATTATATGGAAACATTTTTCTAATTATCCTAGAAAACTCCTTCTGGCAAAATTTCAGGAGAACTTCATTTAGTTTTCAAGGAATTTTTGATTCTCTTAGAGTCAAAGCATTAACCTTTTGAGGTTTTCTTCCTTATACACTGTCCTGGCTTAAATCTCTGATAGCCTCATGTGTTACTGGATTTTAGCATGACTTTAGGAGTTGCTCAACTTTTTTTTTTTTCAATTTCATGAAATAATATATATTTTCTAATATTTACTATTTTGTTCTACAATTCATTTGAATTGAGTAATAGTGTCTAAAATCAATATAACAGATAAAATTAATATTATTACAATGAGATAAGTTCCAAGAAAGGGACTAGATTTTAAAATGTTCAATTATTAGTGAATATTTGTGGCTACTGATGTCATTTATGCCCTTATGTAATCTTAAGAGCTCAGGGAACTGAATAAATAATGTATCAGTGAGACCATGTATTTTCCCTTTCTTCCTACCTCATGTACATCATAAATCTTTATTTCATCATATGAAAGGGGGGAATGTGATATGTATATCAAAAGTTTCAAATAAAAGCATTCAAAAAAAAAATACTTCATTATGAAAAAAAAATCCAATGCACTAAATAAATAATTCTTCAGCAAGAGCTTTTAAAGTCTTAATACTTGTTTGGCTAAAGGGGAAGCACAAAGCATTATCATAAAAAAAATTGGTCTAAGATAAAGTTGATTTCTAGCACCACAGCTATTTAACATAGTTTTGGAAGTTCTGATCAAATCAATGACAGGAGAAATGAATGAGGCAAATTTCTTGGAAATGGATAAAATTATTAATCTGCCTGCAGTGCAGGAAACCTGGGTTCGATCCCTGGGTTGGGAAGATCCCCTGGAGAAGGAAATGGCAACCCACTCCAGTATCCTTGCCTGGAAAATCTTATGGACAGAGGAACCTGGTGGATTGCAGTCAATGGAGCCGCAAAGAGTCGGGCACGACCCAGCGACTACCACACACACACACACACACACACACACACACACACACACACACATTAATGTTTAAAATGAAATGATTGTATGATTAGAAAAACTAAGAGGATACACTAAAATATTACTGAAACAACAGGGAAATTCCTCTTCTGTTAAGCAGCAAAAATCAGGTAAAAAATTACTGAGGAGTTATTCTAATCATAATAGCAGAAACATATTAAACCATTTAGACAAATGATAAACAGAATCTACATGAAGAAAGGTATACATCTTTCAGTTCAGTTCAGTTCAGTCACTCAGTTGTGTCTGACTCTTTGTGACCCCATGAGCCATAGCACACCAGGCCTCCCTGTCCATCACCAACTCCCAGAGTCCACCCAAACTCATGTTCATTGAGTCAGTGATGCCATGCAACCATCTCATCCGCTGTCGGCCCCTTAACCTCCTGTCCTCAAGTCTTTCCCAGCATCAGGATCTTTTCAAATGAGTCAGCTCTTTGCATCAGATGGCCAAAGTATTGGAGTTTCAGCTTCAATATCAGTCTTTCCCATGAATACCCAGGACTGATCTCCTTTAGGATGGACTGGTTGGATCTCCTTGCAGTCCAAGGGACTCTCAGGAGTCTTCTCCAACACCACAGTTCAAAAGCATCAATTCTTTGGCACTCAGCTTTCTTTATAGTCCAACTCTCACATCCATACATGACCACAGGAAAAACCATAGCCTTAACTAGATGGACTTTGTTGACAAAGTAATGTCTCTGCTTTTTAATATGCTGTCTAGGTTGATCATAACTTTCCTCCCAAGGAGTAAGCATGGCTGCAATCATCATCTTCAGTGATTTTGGAGGCCCCAAAATAAAGTCAGCCACTATTTCCACTGTTTCCCCATCTATTTGCCATGAAGTGATGGGACTGGATGCCATACAACTTTACTGAAGAACATAAAGAAAACAAATAAATGTAGAAATAAATACCTTACTGGAAGGAAAGATTGATATTGTCAAGATGTTATTTGCCTTCATATAATTTATACAAGTAATGCAATCATAATCCCTTCATGAGAAAATTCATAAAATAATTCTAATTTTCGTCTGGAATAATACAGTGACAAAATCAGCCATGAAGAAGAAATGAAAAAACAAGTAGTGAAGGAAACTTGCATTATCAGAAATAAAAATAAAACATTACCATAATGAGACATACAAAGGTATCTGCTCAGGAAATAACACATTAATGGAACAGAATGGAAACTCTAGAAAAAGATGTTTACACACATTCACAGTATAACGAGATACCATATAAATTATAATGGTGACACATAAAATCAGTAAGAAAGTAGTTAATTAGCAAATAATCCTGGAACACTTTTAATTGGAAAGCTATTATTATTAGAATCAGAGCTACTCAACAGGTAAATAAAAATTGGATCTGTTTTTGGAAACTGGGACAATAGATACCTCTAGGTACCTATTTTTGAGTCATTCAGGGTTGAAGTTGTTCAAAAGCAGGTATGAATGCAAAAAATGATTTAAAAATAAACTGGTAGAAACTTTGAGGAATTAATATGCTTAGGGACAGAAAAGGAAAGCGCCTATGAAGAATGTAGAAAGCAAACAGTAGCAAGAAAGAAGCATTATAAGACATTTTATTTAGAAATAATTGCACCTCAATAAACCTCACTGGCTATGATACTTCCACTGTACAAGGTTGTGCATGCATGCTCAGTTGCTCAGTTGTGTCCAGCTTTTTGCCTCGTATGGACTGTAGCCCATCAGGCTCCTCTGTCTATGGAATTTTCCAGGCAAGAGAACTGTAGTGGATAGCCACTTCCTACTTCAGGGGATCTTCCCGATCCAGGAATGGAACCCAAATCTCCTGTGTTTTCTGCACTGGGAGGCAGATTCTTTACCACTCAGTCACCTGGGAAGCCTGCATACTACTGTAAGAAACTTTAAATACATTAAGGAGCTTGAAGAAAACAGTGGATTTGACAATAAATTAGTCATTGGTCTTTTGTGAGAGAGTAAAAATTTACAAGTAAAGGATAAAGTAGTAAAGAATTGAATTCAAAGGTAGATTTTTTATTTAAATTATTTGGCTTTGAAACAGAGTCGAGGTGACAAAAGTATGTTTATAGACCAACATGATGGGCACTTCCAAGTTTTTTAATCTTTATTTTTGCATTTAACCTTTTAACACATCTTTGGTGTGGGGAGGTGGATTTTTACTGACATGCTTTACATGGCACAGGTCATTTATTTTGTTTATACTGTTCTATGAACAGTGGTATAATCAGCACCACCATCAAGATTATAGGATATTTTTATCACCCTCAAAATTTCCTGTCTCTTTGCAGTAAGTCCTCACCCAACCCTGAACCCTTGGCACCCACTGATTTGTTTTCAGGCCCTACAGCTTTGCCTTTTCTAGAGTGTAATATAAACAAATAGTATACAGCTTCTTGAGTCTGACTTAGCATAATACTATTGAGATTCATCCATGATATGCATGTACCTTCTTTATTGCTGAGTAATAGTCTATTTTACAATTCTGACATGATTTCATTGCCACCAAAGTAATCCTTACAACTATCAAGGGAAATGCCATTATTTCCATTTTATTGGAAAGAAAACTCTGGATTGATGATGCCAATCAGCTTCCTGAAATCCAGGGTAATAGGAGTTAGACCTGAAACTTATACCCAGACCTATTTAAATTCAAGACACAGGGACAGCCCACACCTTAGAGACTTTAAAAAAAAAAAAAAAAAGTGGGGGTGGGGGGGAATGATAGCAGGTCCAGAAGATGGAGCACATGATTTTTTAAATTTTTATTAAAATGCATCTTTCATTGAAAATAAAATGTTTCTGATAAAACAAAATTGTGCTTTTTCAAGTTTCACATCTCCGTTATCTCCTTTTGTCTATTTCAATATTTTCAAAGGTACTGTAAGAACTGGGGGTGTTCAGTCCACTTTGCACCCCTGGAACTCTTTAAAGAGCTTCAAGCAAATTGAACTTCTGTTTTGGATCCGTTCCTGGGGGACATTTGCCACAGCCACATGCTTCCATCAAATGTACAGTACATGATCAGAAGGATTCCTGCTATAGATAGAAAAAGGACAAACTGCATTTGAATCTGTTCATTTCTAAATTTAACAGTTCATTTTTGTGTTTATGTAGAGCAGCATCAAAGCTCTGCTTTGCCAATACTGGATTTTATTTAATTTTTAGATTTATATTAATTCATCCATTGCTTGACTTCTGAATATCTCATCACCTCACGGGAATAATTTTGTGCAAATTTAGAAAACAAGTTGATCAGAATTCCCACTGTCTTTGGTCTCACCGCAAATACCCCCTCCTTTTTTTGCAAATAATACAGGCACCCTGCAAGGGCCACCACCAGGGAATGTGTTTCACATCACAACACAGATGGCTTGTTTACACCATTTCCCCTGCTCAGGGAAATTTTTAAGGATGAAATCAAATTTTACTTTCTGTGGCATGATGTGTCTTATAATCCCATTCTAGTCAAAACCTGGTTTTGCCCTTGAAGTACAGTAGGAAGCTATTCTGCTTTCATTTCTTTCAACATGTGAAGATCCACAAGAAGTGGAAAAAATAGTTGCCCACTCCCAACTGCTTGCCAACTTTTGAAGAATTCTTTCAGTAATCATTCTAAAACTCAGCACTCACCTTAATGCTCACAAAGTGACACCTAAATCATCCCTCTTGAATTTGGAGCATTTAACTCATTAATATAGGAGGGTTTCAGATCAGCCTTTTAAACTTTTCTGTATTAATTTAATTTGGCCTTGTGGCATGTGGGATCTTAGTTCCCCAACCAGGGACTGAACTCCAGCCCCCTGCACTGGAAGCTCAGAGTCGTAACCCCTGGACTGCCAGTAAAGTCCAGGTCAGCCCTTTAAAGGGGAAGCCTTCTGTAAAAGCTAGAAAGATTCCCAGCCTTTATTATAACTTAGAATCAGTTGAGGAGCTTTTACAATATAGTGATGCCTGGACCCCAGCACCACAATTTTTCACATAATCTTTTAATCATATAAAATCTGAGCATCAGAATTTATTAAGTTTCCTCAGGAGATTTTAATGAGTAGCCTAGATTACATACTTTTTAAAAAAACTAGTCTAGAATCTCTAATAAAACATTCAGTAAGATGCCAGTATAGAAATGTATATGCTTTTTTCTCACTATCCTTATAAAATATATGCTTGCCATTTAAGGTTACAGGAGTTCATGGATGTGGGAAGGTTTCCATAGTGATGAATATTTATGGAGAAAGTGGCAGGTCTCCTATAGTACATCCAACAGGTTGATGAGCATGCTTTTAACCTTCTGTAGGAATATGATTTTTATCTAGTGCCTGGAGCAATTTTTGTTCAAGTGTCTTACCCTGAAGGGTGTTCAGGAAGCTCTGTTCCTCAAGTTAATGAGAGATTCATTCTCTGATGTTGAAAGGCCCACCAAGAAAATTATACTCTTTTTAAAAATTCTAAGCCCAAGTGTCTCAACCTTAGCACTGAGTGAGTGAAGTCACTCAGTCGTGTCCAACTCTTTGCAACCCTGTAAACTGTAGCCCACCAGGCTCCTCCGTCCTTGGGATTCTCCAGGCAAGAATACTGGAGTGGGTTGCCTTTTCCTTCTCCAGAGGAACTTCCCAACCCAGGGATCGAACTCAGGTCTCCCTCATTGCAGGCAGATGCTTTAACCTCTGAGCCACCAGGGAAGCCCTTACAGCTAAGCCTCATGATTCTTTGACATGGGGTTGTCCTATGCATATAGGATCCTTTTTTAAATTTGTTTTATTGTGGTAAAAGTCACATAATATAAAGCATACTATTTTAACCATATTTAACTGTGCAGCTCAGTGGCACTAAGTACATTCACATTGCTGTGCAATTCTCACCATCATCTATCTCTTGAATTTTTTACCTTGCTAAACTGAAAATCTTTAAAAGCATCCTTGGCCCCTACTGATTAGATGACAGTTTTTTGGTGTGTAAATAGAAATATCTCCAGACATTGCTAAATATCTTCTATAGAGTCACAATTGCCCCAAGTTAATTTTATATCTAGATAGAAATATTTAAGCAGGATGATCATTGAAGCATTGTGGTATGCCCACATTTTTGTGATGCTCATTTTTCCACTAAATATAAGTTCTCAAAACCATGACAAAATATTTTTTTCAAATTGGGATATACACTGTTACATCAATATTATTATGAACTTTTTAAACAACTATCATGAAAGAGTCTCTGCTGTTAGTAGTCTTGGTTTCTGCTCTTAGCTCTAGTATTAGGTAGTATGGGGTACAGAAAATGGAAGAAAAAAAATAGCATCACTAAGTGGTATTGCTAACGTTAGGCACCCCTTTCCAAATGTTCTGGCCCTTTAGCATCCTGGAATTATTTGCAAGTAGACAGGATTAAACTTGACAGATTCATAGGAAATTCAGTTGAGTCTATTCTTTCTCTTTTCTATCATATCACTTCAGACTTTTACAATCTTTGTTCTAAGAATTTGGATAACTTTGTAAGAAAGGTAAAAGAAATTAATTTGCTACTAAAATTTTATCTTTATCTTGGAGATCATCTACCCTGTGAACTCTTGACATTTTGCAAGATTCTACCAAAAGTAGTTATAAATAATAACTTGACTGGAGAATTGGGTCCCGGTGGTATTACTTTGGTTCTTAGATTTTTTGCCAGTAAAATTCAATCAATATGACAATAGTTGAAATTACATTCATCTTATATCAACGAGGAAAATGGTAAGGCAAAACAATCTAAACAAATTGATTTAATAAAGAAAAAAACACTGAAAAACTTGAGGACAATGGGGAAGATATAGGAATGAGACAGTTTCTATGTGGACTCCTGGAGTTTAGGTGAAGAGTCTCACTTTCCAATTCTAAGTGAAGATCCCATTAATAAGTAATTTTGTCTATATGCTAAGTGAAAGGTATATCCCATAGTTTGTACTAGAGTTCAGTGGAGACTATCATGAAAGGTAAAGGAGACGTCACAGAAGATCCAGGAATAATCCTGGATTTTGTAGGAAAATTAAATTTTATACAAGTATAAAGAGATGAGAAAAGTGAAAGTCGCTTAGTCATCCAACTTTTTGTGACCCCATGAACTCTAGCCCACTGGGCTCCTCTGTCCATGGAATTCTCCAGGCCAGAATATTGGAGTGGGTAGCCATGCCCTCTCCAGGGGATCTTCCCAACCCAAGGACTGAACCCAGGTCTCTTGCACTGCAGGAGGAATCTTTACTGTCTGAGCCACCAGGGAAGCCCAGAGAGATGAAAAAGACAGTCAAACAGTAACAGCAGAGAGGATAATGTCAAAGAAGAAGGAGGAGAGGACCAAGAGAGAGAGAAAGAGGGAGGAGAGAGAAAGAATGTGGGTAAATCAATGTTTTAGAGTAATTTTCTGAAAGTTTGAATATGTATAGATCATATTAGCTGGGAAGAGAACTTCTGGGTTAAACCAAGTTTAAAACTATAGAAGGAGGCAAATGAAAAATAATAGTAGAGGAGCAGCACTGGAAGTTCCTAAGTATGTGGGTCAAAAATAGCAAGTGTTGCTGCATCATGGAAAGAGGCTAGGGATTCTAGGCATGTGTGTTTTATTTGTGTGTGTGTTTGACCACAGAAGACTCTATAGTTTTTATTTGGATGAGATAATTTCAGGATATGTGATGTGATACATTCTGTTCCATATAGTTAGCAGGAACGTTGCTGGGGCTTCGGGATTCCATTCAACAACACAACAATAAAGAACCTCTGACACACAGATGCACCTGGCCTGATTTTTCAAGCCTTAAGACATCTAAGAAGCATCCATGATTGCCTGATAGCATGGAGAATTCTCTTTAAATCTTGTATCAAAAAAGATAATACAATAAAAAAAATACAAATTACACATGCTATTCATTTCTAGATATGTATACGGAAGTAAGTGTGGAAATAGACCCACACACACGTATGTATATTCTAGGTTCATATACTAGACGGTAATGTAGCATTGCTATTTCAGAACATTTGAATTATGAGTGATGGGCAAATTTTTAATTTTCCTCTTTATATATATACATTTCTCAACATTTATCATTATTTAATTAGAAAGAGCATATTATTATTAATTGGCACTTATGAACACTTCATCTGAGCCATGCACTATGCTAAATACTTTACATAGCCTATCTCATTAAATTCTTAGAATAGCTCCTTGTGGGAGATCTTACATTATCCTCAGAGTGCAGAGGGGGAAACTGAGATAGGAAAGGTTGAAAATAGTCAGGTTCTACAGTTTATGGAAAAACTAAGACTGAACCCTAGTCATTGTAACTCAAGAGCCTGCACTTTTCACTGTAGAGTGCACTGATTTCCCTCAATAAAAATTAGAGGATGGAAATTTGAGAATGTATGGTTAAACCCCATAAGTATATAAATTCCTCTAAAAACTCATAATTCTCTCCATTTTTCTCAATGTATGCCAAATTATACCTTTTTTAATTCAATGGGAATTTTATCTATGGGTGTGTGTGTGTGAGTGTATATGTGTGTTCCTGTTTGGTAAGTGGCTCTTGCACCATTCTTAAACACCTACATCCAAGGCAGAGTTCACAAGATGCTGTCTCTTTCTATAAATCAACTGAAATATACTTTTTAACAGCTTATTTTATTTACAGACTACAAAGACAAGGTTAAGAAACTCTTTTATATAGAGTAACGACATACTCTTGAAGAAATCAGTTATATATTAGTCTAAATCTTACTTTTTATGAATTTCAGGAACAGCATGTAACTAAGTCAAACTAATAATAAAGCTAAAGCTATATATTTCCTTTAAGACATCATATTTTAAGCAAAAGTACACTATTTTTCATTTTATAAAAATAACCTGAATGTTTTCCATTTCATTTCCAGTGTTTCCTCAAAGTTAAATCTGACTCATATTTTACATGCAGTAAGATTTCTGGGAGAGTCTTTATTTAAACAATTAAAACATGGTGGTGCAAGAATTGTAAAAGATGTAAGATTGGTGTTTTTATAGCCTATGGTATCTAAAAGGGTATTTAAAGGATACAAAATCAAATTCCTTCTTCTATAAAATTACTATTTAGGTAACATTAATCAGAATCAAAACAACAAACTTTCAACTATTGATTTTTTTTTAAAAAAAAGCACACCATTTGAACAGTGAGAGAAGACTCTAGAATGGTTCATTACCCTTCTGAAATTCTTGCCTTGCCTGTTCCAGCCAAACACTTTATTATAGAGAAAAGAAGATTTTCCTTCCTCTCTCCACCTTCTCTCCACCCCCTTGCAGAATAGTCAATTTAAATGAAAAGAAAATTAAAAACAACTATAGCTCCAGGAAGACTGTGTTGAACATAGTTCAAAGTAGTTACAGAAGCAACATGTTCTAATAATTTCTATTTGAATTCTTTATTACATATCACACGGGTATAATAAAAACTTTGAGAATCACAAGCTAGCCGCTAGATCATATGACCAACGTAATTGAAGCTAAAATTCAATGAAATTTAAGACTACAGTCTTTAAGACAACTCAGCCCTTCATATCTGTAATCTTTAGCTACACAATAAAGAAAATTTTTGAATTTTTGTGCACATGATACAGATTCAAAGGTATAGTTATTCTGATATCAAGCAGATCTAAAATCAGTATATACATATATATGTACGTAAATTTGCAGAAAATTTGAAAACTTAAAATTGTTTACAATTTAACATGTGTATTTAACATGTAACTTTGAAACAAAGCATTCTGTAGATTTTCAAAATCTTTTTTCCAAAATCATATGTCTTTCATTGATATTGTACACAAAAACATGTAGATTTCAGAACATGCTGCAAATGAAAAGGTATGTAGATTTTAATATTAGTATGATGAAAAGGTTAGCTCTGTTAATTTTCAAGTGTAGAATATGTTATCTACTATGGCTTGTTTGATTTTAGCTGACAAATAGAAAACAGATTCAACTTTTGGCTTAGAGTAGATTATATTAATGGACAAGAACGTCTGTTGTCATTTTCTATATTTAGATAAATGACACTCATTGTCCCATTAGGACTGCAACATATTCTTGATTGCTGTTTAGTTTCTCATAAAACTTGGAACAATTTTGTCATTCAGTGAAAGTTTTTAACCCAAAATACCACTAACTGAAGGCTTTTCCAACACTTTTAAAACTTTTAACTTTGAGAGACAAAGGTAAAACTTAATAAGTGTTTAATGCAGTGGTATTTATACATTTTCACTGTAGCTCACAGTAAGATGTACATATTTCCTTCTGTGCTTCAGTACAAACATACATTGTGTGTATGTCAGGACAACATATAAACTTTCAAAGTAAACTTTTGAAAAATACCAATAACCCTCACTCACTGCAACTCAATCTAATAGTTTCAGGTTTACGATGTTCTATATTACTGTATTGTGTTTCATTTTTTAAAAACTTATTTATGACCTATTTGATTGATTTTAAGACCCGTAGTGGGTTGCCACTATTATTTTTAAAATATCAACTTCTCTTCTTAAATAGCTAGCTTTAACAATGATCAGAGAAGATTTCTATTAGTTGTAAAACTTTGGGAAAACTTGAATCCATACTAACCAAAAATACCTTCATAACTGATTCAGGCTTTACTTTTCATCTTTGTCCTATTACCATTGACTGAGACAAACAATACAGCTGGTAAGTAAGGTATAATCTTATATATGAATGTTTATAGACGTATTTATTTAGGAAATGCTGCTGCTAAGTCGCTTCAGTCATGTCCAACTCTGTGCGACCCCATAGACAGCAGCCCACCAGGCTCCACAGTCCTTGGGATTCTCCAGGCAAGAACACTGGAGTGGGTTGCCATGTCCTTCTCCAGTGCATGAAAGTGAAAAGTGAAAGTGAAGTCGCTCAGTCGTGTCCTACTCTTAGCGACCCCATGGACTGCAGCTTACCAGACTCCTCCATCCATGGGATTTTCCAGGCAAGAGTACTGGAGTGGGGGTGCCATTGCCTTCTCCGGTTTAGGAAATAGATGCTTTTAAATATTCATATATTTATTTATTCAGGGAAATAGAAGTAAAATGGCCTTTAGAAATTTAACTTCTTTGCTCATGACAACATATTGATCTATATTTATCCACATCAAACATTCATGTTTGAATTTTTTACATGTATGGAAAGCTCATTCTACAAATCAGATCCTGATTCATGATTTCATGATTCCACCAATGGGTCTAGATGACAGTTTTTCTATTCTCTTGTCTCTATATATTTATAGACACTTTGCTTGATTTAAAAAATTGATCAGGATACTTTAATTGGAGATTTTCCTTTACTGATGAAATATACTTTATTCTTTGAGTTGGAAGTTATTCAATGTTTTCTTGTAAAAGTATGCTACTATCAATTGTAAGGACATGTTAAAAAACACTTCCCTGGTGGCTCAGACAGTAAAGAATCCTTTAGGAACTCAGGAGACCTGGGTTCAATCCCTGGGTCAGGAAGAGCCCCTGGAGAAATTAATGGCAACCCACTCCAGTACTCTTGCCTGGAGAATCCCATGGACAGAGAAGTCTGGTGGGCTATAGCCATGCATGGGGTGACAAAGAGTCAGACTGAGTGACTAACACACACATTAAACACAAATATCCCTTCCCAGACCAGGGATTGAACCCTGGTCTCCTTAATTGCAGGCAGATTCTTTACCATTTGAACTACAGGGAAGTCCTCTTTAAACACAAACAACAAATCTCTAAATAAATTGTTGTCTAGTAATCCTTAAGTGCTTCCCAGGTGGCTCAGTGGTAAATAACTTTTCTGCCAATGTAGGAGATGCAGGAGACATGGGTTTGATTCCTGGGTAAGGAAGATCCCCTGGAGGAGGGCATGGCAACCCATTTCAGTATTCTTTCTGGAAGAATCGCATGGACAGAGGAGCCTGGTGGGCTACAGTCCATGGGGTCGCGAAAGACATGAGTGAAGCTACTTAGCATGCACACATGCACAATCCCTAAACCCATTTTTTAAAAAATAAATGCATACCTTTGATAGTAGTATTTCTTAATAGAAATGGGGAGGTAGGAGAAGGAGAAGGCATGAGAAGAGAGAATAAGAAGAGAGTAGAATACTCCCAGCAGCTTGAATTTAATTTATAGTGGTATAAGATTGTTGGAGAGCTTGTTAAAGGAAATTAATTACTGGTTCTTGATTGGTGAACCCTGGTTCTTACCAAGGACAGCAAAAATCGTTTATTAAACAAATGTAAGCCCCTGAAAATGAAATGAGTTCAAAACAGCTCCCTACTCATTGTGCATAACCAGATGGTGTAGCTGAGAAGTAGTTGCTCTTGATTGCTATAGACAATCCCATTTTAATCAGTAAACTTAAGGCAGAGATGGACTCAAATAATCTTGTACTTTGCCTATGTGTTGATGTCTGAACTGTGTCAAAATTTTAATATGGATATATGAACTTAAAAAATGATGAAATATAAACCATGTTCTTAGATATTACCCCTACCTAGGATCTCTATAGTCTTTTCAGACTCTATTTACAATTTTTAGTAAAACATATTCCTAATCCAGTTTAAATCCTCACAGCAATAAAATTTCAAATTATCCCTGATTAGGTAAGAATGTTGAGAACAAAGTACTATTTTAATGTCATGCTTTTAGATAGCCATCATAATTCATGTTCACTGTTTTCACTATTAATTATTATTGTGAATGGATCCAATTTCATAAAAGTATATAGACAACAAGTTTAAAACCAGAGACAAAGCCTATGTCATTGACAGAATTTTGAAGTGAAATACCTTCTTAAAGCCAAATACCTTATACTCTAATTGTAAAATCAAAACCAAAATAACGACTTTACTGCTTCCAAATGTTCTTGAGGAACACATTAGTCAGTGCTTACTTTTATGCCATCAAACCTTAGCCCTTTGTTATTTGGCTATGAAGATCTCACAATCATAAATCAAGAAATTTTTATGAGAGAGGAAAAGAGCCAGTCCCCAAACCACTGTGAATATTAACAGCAAGGACTTTGGGGGAAAAACATAGTCAGATCCAAACCTACTGGTTTTCATTTAGAAGACAAGTCTATTTCATAGAACTTCATCTTTCAAGTAAGATCCCAGCAGGATACATCCATTTGTAACTGAGGCAATTAACAGTTTCTATTTCCCATTTGAAAATTGTGAGGAATATGGTTATGATCACAATGATTATTTATTCAGGTTATTTCTGCCATATTCTTAGGTCTCTCAATAGTCTCCACAGTATGCTGTGTTCTTTGCAAAGGGAAAACCAAAATTACTTTATTAAGTGACCCTTGAAAATTTCCCCAAATCCCCATTTGGTTTGGATTTCCTTAATCTATTCTAGGATGATAACATAGCAGAGGAAAGCATATGGTCTTAATAGATATTCAGACCAGATGCTAGTTGTCTAATACATATCCTATTCCTGAATGGCTGAGCAGAGGAGTCCATAAGAGAAGATGGAGAAGTCGTTAAGTAGAGACCTTGTGCATTCCACTATTCTCACCAGTTTACAAAAGTTAAGAGTTCCAGATTGCAGTACCTCCGGATGTGTCACTTTGAATTTCTGGTCAATGTTAACAGCATTAAATGTGCTGCATACATACATGGAGTGGGGAGGGAAAAGACACACCTGAGTTCAACTCCCAGGCACACATTGAAAATAGGAGGGCTGAGGCCAGGGTTTACTGTTTATCTATGCCTCTGCAGTCTGCAGCCAGGAATACAAACACCTGCTCTAGAAGTTAAGTCTTCCTTCCATCCACATTCCAAATTAAGGTATATCCCAAGGATTATAGCTCTTAATCATTGCCTCAGTTCCTAGAACCTAACACAGAGCTTGGTACACACTAAGATCACAACAGATATTAACTGAATAAATAAATAAATGTGAATTCATGATGGCATATTTGAAGACCAGTGCTCTGAAGGAAATTAGACAGCTTGAGTTTGAGCAAAGTCAGTGCAATTAAAATGATGCATTATGTATACTTCTTTGAATAATGACATCATTTATAGATTTGTTATTAAAGTAATCATATCTCTTTTGTTTCTTCGAATGATAATGAATGTTTTCACTGCAGTGACTATAGTTTAACTCATAAGATGAAAATTGTGCTTTTTAATGCCCATATTTAAAATGTTGTTTGAAAAATAAGTCACAGGAAAATGTCTAGACCAGCAATCACTGTAGGGGTGGAATAGTAAAATATGATAACCAAGTATTAGATCTGTAGATTAGGAGTGTGCATGATTTTTTTCAGTTGTTGAGTACTACAAAAAAAAAAACATAAGCATGAAATGAAGCATTTTACACATGGGTAATTATGAAGAGAGACACAAATATGGTGCAAAATTGAAAGCCTCCTCTTTCTACGTAGAGAAAAGACAACATTGCCCTTTATAGGCCAATTGGAAAGACTTTTTAATGAGAAGTATGGTTTGGAGGATAAATACTGTATGTTATTGTTTTAATCCTTAAAATCTGTTTTCACTAATTGATAATCGCTGGCAAGTAAGGACTGTTAGTGATAAATATAGTTAACGATGCTTCCGTCTTCATTTGCAATGAAAATCTGCTTTAAAAAAAAAACAATTTTTAATCAACATGAGCTAGAAAGAGAGAATTGAGGTCATGCACTGCCTACAAATTGTGTACACAATTCTAAAAGTTAAAACACTGGCATTTTCATGAGGGCTCATGTGAACTCTTCTTGAATGATGACCTTTCCACTAATCACAAAAGAACTCAGGTCCTTGTGTTTAACACCAATGAGGAAAAAAGAATAAATCAAAATATAACATACCAGTCCTCCTCGGTGTAATCAGCAGAAACTGACTGTGGTTTTGTTGGAAGACTCTCTAGGGAGTCACAGCACTGACAGAAACCTGGAGGGCCTTGCTTGGAAAAAGTAATAGCAGGGGAATTCTGCATGTCCAAAAGGGAAATGCAACAGCCATTCGGAAGTTGAAAGCAACCAAGTCAGGAGACATCTGCTGGGATAAAGGACTAGAGGTCCCCAATTCTCACCACTCTCCTGTAAGAGTTAAAGTCCCTGTAGAAAAGTTAGAGTAGCTGAGTTGAGGTTAACTGCCTGCTCTGATATTATCAGAAGGTAGAAAGTAAAACCATCTGGCTTTCTCAGCTTCCTCAGTAGTTTGTGAGAATCTGGAATTACCCTCTCACTAAAACTACACATAATGGGAGACAGAAAATTTTCTGAATAGCTAGACATAAGGAAGGAGAATGGATGCTGGTAACCAAATACCAAACAGTGTCTAATACCAAATAAAGTATTTATAATCCAACATGTGTGCTAAGTTGCTTCAGTAGTATCTGACCCTTTATGACCCCATGGACTATAGATCACCAGGCTCCTCTGTCCATGAGATTTCCCAGACAAGAACACTGGAGTGGGTTGCCATTTCCTGCTCCAGGAGATCTTCCCAGCCCATGTCTCTTGCTTCTCCTGCATTGATAGGTGAGTTCTTTATCACTGCATCACCTGGGAATTAGAGGCCCAGCAACACTAAGTACTTGACCAAGATTCATATACTCAGAGCTATGGTTTTTCCAGTAGTCACATATGGATGTAAACGTTGGACCATAAAGAAGGCTGAATGCCGAAGAATTGATGCTTTCGAACTGTGGTGTTGGGGAAGACTCTTGAGAGTCACCTCGGACAGCAAGGAGATAAAACCAGTCAATCCTAAAGGAAATAAACCCTGAATATTCACTGGAAGTACTGATGTTGAAGTTGAAGCTCCAGTAGTCTGGCCACCTGATGCAAAGAGCTGACTCATTAGAAAAGACCTTGATGCTGGGAAAGATGGAAGGCAGGCAGAGAAGGGGATGAGATGGTTGGATGGCATCACCAACTCAATGAATATGAGTTTGAACAACCTCCAGTAGAGGATGAAACACAGGGAACCCTAGTGTACTGCAGTCCATGGGGTCACAAAGAGTCAGACATGACTGAGTCACTGAACAACAAACTTTAAGTAAAATAAATTTGTACATATCCAGCTACTAACTGCCCAGCTTAATAAATAAAGCATTGCTAACATACAGAATGTCTCCATGTACAATCTCAGATCTTAACTCCTGACTTTTCTTCTTGGATATAACTATTTTTTTATTTCTAGTCAGTCTATGAATTTTTTTTTTTTTTTTTACCATTTATACACTTGCTTAGATCCTTCAGCAATGTAGAGTTTTGTTTTGTTGCTTTTATATCTAAGTAAATATCATAATATATTGTGTAACTTGCTTTTCATTCATCCCCAGTGTTAATTACCGAGATTATTTGTGAGATTCCTTATTTGTAAAATACATTCATGCTGATAAGCATATCTTTATTCATTTATTACAACTCTGCAAGTATCTACATGATTTTATCAAAATTTATTTATCTCTTCTTTTAACTGGCATTTAGATTATTTCTAATAACTCCATATTTTTATTAGTTATTATGGTTTCTTCTTGTGCAAGTTCATATCTTGTGATCACATTTTTTTGGATTTTCCTTCTTTCTTCCTTTCTTTC
Organism: Nanger dama; assembly: GCA_917880005.1. Lineage (NCBI taxonomy): Eukaryota > Metazoa > Chordata > Mammalia > Artiodactyla > Bovidae > Nanger > Nanger dama. Next base: position 49,708,922 of record CAKJTW010000004.1, read on the forward strand.
TTCTGTTCTTTTTCCCCTCCCTCCTTCCTTCCTTTTTCCTTCCTTCCTTCTTTTCTTTTATTTCTAAAATACCTTTATCTGTGATATGTATTATGAGATAGCTCCCCTTGGTGATATGACTCATTTTTAATTTTGAATATTTTCTTTAAGTGCACAAAATTTTTAAATCTTGATACATTCAAATTGATCAATATGCTAATTTATGGCTTAAGATTTTTGTGAATATTAAGAAATAGTACCTTGTAGATACAAATATATTCTTTTCAAAATTTAGAATTTGCTTTTCATATTTAGGTCTTTCATCCAGTTGGAATTTATTTTTGTGTATGATGTGACACACAGATTCAATTACAATTTCCCCACATGGATAACTAATTGTTCCAGGACCCTTTAGCAAACAGTTCATAGTTTCCCACTGATCTGTAATGCCATCTTTGCATGAAAATCAAGTTTCCACGTGTGTGTGTGTTCCTTTATTTTATTTGTCTATCCTAATGCAAGTACCTTTATGTCTAAATTACTACAGCTTTGTAATAAATATCAATAGCTGATAAGCTATTACCTTTTTCTTCTTTCCAGTAATAATTTTTACATCTCTTGCTTGCTCTTCCATTACAGGTTATAATTAAAATTATAATTATGCATTCAAATTGCATTGAATTTATAGATTAGCATGAGAGAGAATTAACACCTTTAAGCATGGTATAGCTCTCAATTTTTTTTGCTCATTGAAGTCTCTTAATACAATTTTATTTATTTATTTTTTTTCATAAAAGTGATTTGAAGAATCTTATGATTTTAAAAACTACAACACTATATATGTCTTGAAGTTGAATTGACTAACTTTGGCTTCTGATGTAGAAGTATACCATCAATTTTATAAATTGAGAGCATTTGTAAAAGTCTTATAGAACTCTTGTTAATTCTAACAATTGTTAATAGAGTCTATTGGATTTATCTAGAATTTTAATTTCCAAAATCAGTTTAAAAATAGAATTTAATGCCAAGCCCAGTGGAATTTGGCAAATTCCTTCTTCATCTGCCACTGTCATGCTTTTCATTATTTATTTTTAAGGAGGGAAAATGATGTTTACATTTCCCAAAGCTGACTGATGAACCACAAATTCATTTTAATTCATTCAAATTTTGATAAACGTGTCAAATGCTTTACCAGAATTGCAATATATATATCTTTTTTCTCTTTTGTCTTTATCATATCAAGAGTAATATCATGTTCAGACTTGACTGACATAATTGTCTCTACAAAACTTTCTACTGTTTTTTACTTTGCACATTATTTCACAATTTATTTATTTTTTCAGTTTTGTTTTTTTTTTTAACTGTTACTGAGGTCGTACAGTCTCAGTGAGGGAGGATGGTATAGCATAAGATGATTAAAGAGATTTTGGAGTTAGCAAGATCTCAATACAGAGGTCTCTAAAGTTGTCTTGTAGATATTTCCAATCTTTCTGTGATGCATATCCACTATTATATGAATATTCACTATTACAGTGAATTCGTTTTCACTATTATATTCACTATTATATGAATCTTGCAATATTGAGGTTACTTTTACAAACTCTTTGGGGGAAGATTATGGTTTTTAAATTTTGATTCTGCAAATCTAATGAAACAACTCACATGTACTCAGGGCTCCAGATATATTTAATCAATTTGTGTTTCTTTCACCCCTTGGAGGAACCACGAGTGCTCTCTGAGCAGGTCATTTATATCTCCAGGATATTCTAACTGAGATTTTTGGAGTCATTACCTCTGCTCAAGCCTAGACAGAGGCAACCTCCAAGCAACTAGAAATTGAACTCCAGTTGTCCGCACATATCTGTTTTCACAGTTCTTCCAGTCCCCTGGAACCGCACCTTTTATGTTAGAGAGCTTTAAGTGCCTGTAGACCCCTCTGCTGCCACTGTCATTCCTGCTGCCATCTCAGCTGCACGATTGCCTGGCGTCTGGGCCACAAGTGAGCGCAATAAAGGAAATGAAAATAAAACACAGATTGCTTTTCTTTAAGTTTTAGAGTTCTCCTATCCTTTCATCTTGAGTCAGAACTACAGCAGTTTTCCGGGTGACTTCTCTAGTGTCCATGTCTGTTTCAAGCTGCCCCAAACCAGATCTGGAAATATCAGGAAAAAAAGGAGACTTACTGCTAGGGTTTTGGTACATAAAATCTGATCTTCTGTCCCATTTTTCCTTTTTTTACCTGGCTAACTTTAAGATTTTCTCTTTATTTTTTGTTTTCAACAATTTTATTATGTTGTTTCAGATGTAGATCTCATTGTTATTGATACTGTTTGGAATCATAAGACTTGTTAAATGCATTGCTTTGTATCTATTATCTCAGTTACTATCTCTTCAAATAATGTTTCTTCCCTCCTTTTATTGCTGTTCTACTTCTGGGACTCCAGTTACACATATGCTATACCTTTTAAATGATGTCACATATGGCTCTTGTGATCTTCCTAAAATGAGCATATTTTCCTCTATGTGATTCAATTTGAATATTTCTAACTGGCCTTTTAGTGCAGTAAGCTTTCCTTTGGCTTATCTGATCCACCCTAAAGTCCTCTATAGAGTTCATAATTTCAATTGTTTTATGGTTTGGGCCTGGAAAAGCCACTTTTTACTTTTTTATAATAAAACAATTGGGAAAATTTACATTGATACTAGCTGCTTTTACAGGAGACAGTGTACAAAGTGTGACATTGAACATCCCTAAGAAAAAGAAATGCAAAAGGTAAAATGGTCCCTTGAAGAGGCCTTACAAATAGCTGAGAAAAGAAGAGAAGCTAAAGGCAAACAAAAAGGAAAGATAAGCCCATTTAAATGCAGAGTTCCAAAGAACAGAAAGGAGAGATAAGAAAGCCTTCCTCATATCAATGCAAAAAAATAAAAAGGAAAACAATAGAATGGGAAAGACTAGATCGCTTCATGAAAATTAGAGATACCAAGGCAACATATCATGCAAAGATGGACACAATAAAAGACAGAAATAGGATGGACCTAACAGAAGCAGAAGATATTAAGAAGAGGTGGCAAGAATACACAGAAGAACTGCACAAAAAGATCTTCATGACCCAAATAATCACGATCTTTTGATAACTCACCTAGAACCGGACATCCTGGAAAGAGAAGTCAAGTGGGCCTTAAAAAGCATCTCTATGAACAAAGCTAGTGAAGGTAATGGAATTCCAGTTGAGCTATGTCAAATCCTAAAAAATGATGCTGAAAAAGTGCTGTATTCAATACGCCAGCGATTTAGAACCCTCAGCAGTGGCCACAGGACTGCTGAGGCCACAGTTTTCATTCCAATCCCAAAGAAAGGCAATGCCAAAGAATGCTCAAACTACCCAACAATTGCACTCATCTCACACGCTAGCAAAGTAATACTCAAATTTCTACAAGCCAGGCTTCAACAGTACATGAACTGTGAACCTCCAGATGTTCAAGATGGATTTAGAAAAGGCAGCAGAACCAGATATCAAATTGACAACATCTGTTGGATCATTGAAAAAGAAAGAGAGTTCCAGAAAAAAATCTACTTCTGCGTTATTGACTATGCCTAATCCTTTGTGTGGATCACAACAAACTGTGGAAAATTCTTAAAAAGATGGGAATACCAGACCACCTGACCTGCCTCCTATGAAATTTGCATACAGATCAAGAAGCAACAGTTAGAACTGAACATGGAAAAACAGACTGGTTTCAAATAGGGAAAGGAGTACAGCAGGGCTGTATATTGTCACCCAGCATATTTAACTTACATACAATGTACATCAGGTGACATGCCAGGCTGGATGAAGCACAAACTGGAATCAAGATTTCCAGGAGAAATACCAATAACCTCAGATACACAGATGACCCTACCTTTATGCCAGAAAGTGAAGAACTAAAGAGCCTCTTGATGAAAGTGAAAGAGGAGAATGAAAAAGTTGGCTTAAAGCTCAACATTCAGAAAATTAAGATCATGGCATCTGGTTCCATCACTTCATGGCAAATAGATGGCAAAACAGTGGAAACAGTGAGAAACTTTATTTTGGGGAGCTCCAAAATCATTGCACATGGTGACTACAGCCATGAAATTAAAAGACGCTTCCTCTTTGGAAGAAAAGCTGTGACCAACCTAGACAGCATATTAAAAAGCAGAGATATTACTTTGCCAACAAAGGTCCCTTTAGTCAAAGCTATGGTTTTTCCAGTAGTCATGTACGGATGTGAGTTGGGCTATAAATAAAGCTGAACACCAAAGAATTGATGCTTTTGAACTATGGTCTTGGAAAAGACTCTTGAGAGTCCCTTTGACTGCAAGATCCAACCAGTCCATCCTAAAGGAAATCAGTCCTGAATATGTATTGGAAAGATTCATGCTGAAGTTGAAACTCCAATACTTGGCCACCTGAGGTGAAGAACTGACTCACTGGAAAAGATCCTGAGGCTGGGAAAGATTGAGGCAGGAGAAGAAGGGGACCACAAAGGATGAGATGGTTGGATGGCATTATCGACTCAATGGACATGAGTTTGAGCAATCTCTAATTGTTGGTGATGGACAGCGGAAGCCTGGTGTGCTGTAGTCCATGGGGTCTCAGAGAGTTGGACATGACTGAGCAACTGAACTGAACTGACTAGTTGCTTTAACTCCAGTTATTTTAATATATGTGTTTAGTATCTTCACTATCTGAATTTCTACTAGATTTTTTTTATTTTCTGTGTTTCTTTTAATTTCTTGTCATTTAATCTTATCTCTTGGTATGCTTTGCTTTTTGATTACAGGATATTTTGTATCAAAAATCATAGAGATTATTTAAGAGTCTTGGATACATGATCTGTCTTCAGGGGAATTGACTTACTTCTGACAGATCACTTTAATTCAGTCTGGGATTTATATATATATATACATATATATATATGTGTATATATATATATATATATATGTATGTATACATATATATATGCTTTCTTTTTCAGTTTCTTTTCCATTATAGATTATTACAAGATACTGAATATAGTTTCCTGTGCCATATATCCCAGTTAAATAGGCAACAATTTTATTTATGGTAATGTATATCTGTTAATCCGAAACTTATAATTTATCCCTGACCCCTACTTTCCTCTTTGGTAGCCATAAATTTGTTCTCTGCGTGTTTTGACTCTACTTCTCTTTTGCAAATAAGTTCATCTGCATTATATTTTAGATTCCATATATAAGCAGTATCATGTGATGTTTGTTTTTATCTGACTTACCTCACTTAGTATGGTAATCTCTATGTCCATTGTCCCTTAAGTCTTGATGCCTCATAACTTTTTAAAAGGGATTTTCTATAATCTTCAGTTCAGTTGCTCAGTCCTGTCCAACTCTTTGCCATCCCATGAACTGCAGCACGCCAGGTGGGAGTACTATTCTGATGCAATCTAATAACGTACCTTGAAAACAAAAGCCTAAGTTTCATTTTTACACTTGTATATAGAAAGAATAAATATTGCAATGCTAAATTCAAGTAAGTTAGAGAAATCTCCATTGTTACAGTATGAAAATAATACCTTCATGCATTACAACCTTTTCCATTACAAATGCATTGCATTTTCCAACCAGAGTTTTGTCTTATTAGGCATAACAGATACAAAATTACTTAAAAGATGACAGCAATATTTTCCATAATAATTAGGATAAGTTTTATGTTGACAAATCCTATGATGATACTTATATGATTATTGCTATTATTTACAATAAAATAATGTTTCCTGAGCATTTACTACATATGCAGATCTACCTAAGCTGCATGATCAATATGTAATTTAGTAAAATCATCTATAAAATAAAAGAAGTTTTTATTGAAATTATATCACTGGCCAGTTAACCAGAATCAGTTTTCCAAATAAATGTTTCGTGTCCCTCTTGACTATTTCAGAACTAAAATGATTTAGAAAAGATTACAATTTTCTTCTACATTTCCTGATTAGTATATCCAGCTATGAAATCACAAACACATTTTTCCCAGCTATTCAGTCTGTATATTGTTGGTTCAATAGCCTAACTCAGCTGCTTTACTTTACTTGTGGTGAAGAGTAATTGACACTGCCTTGTTCTATTCACTGCCTTACACGGCTTGAAACTTTTTTTTTTTTTTTAATGTCACCCTGCTTGTTTTTTTTTTTCCATTTCATTTTTACTTTATTTTACTTTACAATACTGTATTGGTTTTGCCATACATTGACATGAATCTGCCACAGGTGTATACGAGCTCCCAATCCTGAATCCCCCTCCCACCTCCTACCCCATATCATCTCTCTGGATCATCCTTGTGCACCAGCCCCAAGCATCCTGTATCCTGTATTGAATATAGTTCTGAATTAGAATTCCAGAGAGCATTTGTGTTTGGTTCAGCTGTATACAACTTGCCAAAGTCCTCTGGCACCCTGGGCAAAAGTTCCAGACTGAGAGACTTTTTATTGTTGTTGTTCAGTCATTAAGTTATGTCCAACTCTTTGCAACCCTACGGACTGCAGCACACCAGGCTTCCCCATCCTTCACTATCTCCCAGAGTTTGCTCAAATTCATGTCTATTAAGTTAGTGATGCTATCTAACCATCTCATCCTTGCTGCCTCCTTCTCCTTTTGCCTTCAGTCTTTCTCAGCATCAGGATCTTTTTCAATGAGTCAGTGCATCAGGTGGCCAAAGTGTTGGAGCTTCAGCTTTAGCATTAGTCCCTCCAGTGAATATTCAGGACTGATTTCCTTAAGGATAGACTATTTGGATCTCCTTGCAGTCCAAGGGACTCTTAAGAGTCTTCTCCAACACCACAGTTCAAAAGCATCAATTCTTTGGCGCTCAGCCTTTTTTATTGTCCAGCTCTCATGAACAAGTATTATGCAGATTCTAATATAGAGACCATGTCCTCCTAGACATTGACCCACTGGGAAGTACATCAATTATCATACAAATGACAGTCTCTAGGGTGAGTGTGGGAATGGGGGAATACCCATCATTGTCACCTCTGTACTGTTCTTTCCTTCTACTTAGCCTTTTCATCCAAACATATACTTGCACATACAGCTAGTGTCAACACTTGGAGCTACGATAAAAGAAAGAGGACTGATGATTAGATACTTTTCATATTTGATAGTTTATCTTCCCCTTCTTAGGACAGGAAGCTGTAAACTAAACCTTTCTTCACCTTCTGGCTCTTAAGTAAATACAATGAAAATAAAATTATCTTCAACTCAAATCACACTCTTTCACTTCTTTCAGATAAGGTCAAGGTATTTATGATTGCCACTCACATAGAAGCACTCTTGACTTCTGGAAACTCAGTCCATGATTTCTCTGAAAATACTGTAGCATTAAAAAGCAAATTTAGAAAGCATCTAAATAGCCAATCTATTTTTTTTTGGTAGTTTTCCTAAACTCTTTGGGAGATTTTTTTCAATTACATTATGTAATTAAAGTTTACTATATTTCAACAATCATTAGAACTACTTAAGATATTTCCTAATATTTTATAGAGAAACTTTCTAAAAGTCCTTTTGAATGGTGAGTAAAACAGTCTGAGTGTCAGGAGACTAAATTATTCTGAGAAAGAACTATTAGTATATTAAAAATAAGCATTAGAGTTTGGGGAGGAAAATGCATAGGGTATAACATTTTTCATGTGGCTACAATGAAGTAAGGGATTTAAAGGCAAAAACAAATCTGGCAAATTATAAGTTAGGGTAGTAATTCAAGGAAGTCATAAAATAGAAGACTTTTATTGCACCATGGAGACAGTTTAGTGCTATTAGTGGATTAAAAAGCATGTGGGACCGTGAGACTGGAAAAGATGGAAGCTTGAAAGAGTTGGTGGGTTAAATATTAACAAAGAAAAGATGTTTACTGACAGTTTCTGCAAACACACTCTAATAAATAAGATCCTCCAAGCACTCAAAAATAGAACTGTGCAAAGCCACAAAAATTCATGCTATTGATCTTCCCACCAGACTTGGTCTCAAGCAATGCATGGCTCCACTGTCTTCAGAATTTGTGTAAGTGCATGTCCTTTTGAAGAACATTGCCAGAATAAGTCAAAAGCTAGTAAAAATAGTAAAAAAAAAAAAAATAGACAACGATTTTGCACTTGTCTTTAAAAACTGGCTACAGTGCACTGAAAGCAAGAAAGTGTGGTAGAAATGTGTGAACGTGAGCTTCAAACAGACCTGAGCTTAAGTTCTCAAGTTGTACGATTTTGTCTCTCTAAGCCTAGATTCCTTATCTGTAAAACTGAGATCATCATACACTACACACTTCTTAGGATTGCTTTTTAACTCTTAAAGTTTACTGTGTATTAGTGTCTCAGTTGTGTCTGACTCTTTGCGACCCCACAGACTGTAGCCCGCCAGGCTTCTCTATCCATGGAATTCTCCAGGCAAGAATACTGGAGTGGATTGCCATTCCCTTCTCCAGAGGAACTTCCCAACAGAGGGATCAAACTCTGGTCTCCTGCCTCATGGGCAGATTTTTACTGTCTGAGCTACAGGGAAGTCTCTCTTAAAGTTTAAGGTGCATATTAATATCTCGAGAATCTTACTAAAATGAAAATTCAATTAAATAATCTGGAGTGGAACTCCAATTCTGAGTTTCTAGCAAGCTCCCATTTGATGCTCCTGTGTCTGGTCTCAGAAACCACCTTTGAGTGTGAGGCTTTTGAAATCTCCAAGCATTTAGTACACAATTAACTAAACTTACACTTAATTATAACAACAATACTTTGGGTTTTTTCCACATTATTTTTTTCCCCAAAATATGTTGCACTACTGTTTTCAAGCTTATAAAATAGCCATTTTTAAAAAGATATTTGATATGTCTGTTTCAAGAGGAGGCCCAGATATGTCTAGGATTTCAAACAGAGGAGAGCACTGGTCCTGTAAGAGTGAATCATGAGTCTTTGATACACCTAACCAGAATTTCTTGATTTATTCAACTTTTTGGCTGCTTATGTAGTTCTTAATTAGGTGGAAGAATGGAAACCAAAAGCCTGGTTCATAAATGCATTAAAATACTGAAGTTTTAAAAATTGTATAAAAAGTCTAATTTTGTACTAACCACATTTCTAGACATCAGGAAGAGCTTAGGAAAAAACATTTCAAGTTCTGTTTGCCACATATAAATGAACTCTTTTAAATGAACTCAAGAGTCATGGCAAAGTTTAAAACAAGTTAACATTAAATGATGCTGAGGTCAAAAGAAAAATCTTCTGGGATAGTCCTCTAAGAAGAGACAAGCTCTCCTTATAATGACTTGGCAATTATCTGAACTTTGAAAGTAAAGGGCTTCCCATGTGGCACCAGTGGTAAAGAACCTGCTTGTCAATACAGGAAACATAAATGAAAGTGACAGTTACTCAGTTGTGTCCAACTCTTTGTGACCCCATGGACTGTAGCTCATCAGGCTCCTCTGCCCATGGAATTCTCCAGGCAAGATACTGGAATGAGTAGTCATTCCCTTCTCCAGGGGATCTTCCTGACCCAGGGATCAAACCAGGGTCTCTTGCATTGCAAGCAGATTCTTTACTGTCTTGAGCCCCCAGGGCTCTAGCAGGCTTGAGATGGTTGTATCTTCTTCTAGTCCAATGGTTTGGCCAAAGAAAAGAGTCTATCAGATACTTATTTTACAACCACAGTCTAGCATCTTTTCATGAATTCTTTTTACCATTAACACATTTTAGTTCTAAGATTAAGCAGATACTGCATAAAATGTCTTTTGCATTTTTCATTTCACCTTTTTAACTCACATTTTCAGAACTGGGCAAGGATAAGAAAAATAAATAATTAAATTTAAATTATTTTATAGTTTCATATAGTTGTTCAAATCAATATACTGAATAATTAGATCTTGTTTTCTCTAATATCCTTATAAAATTATAAAGTATACACTGGTTTCTTCTAAAAGAATAAAGAGCTAAATAACCAGTAATGCAAAAACCTGGATACAGGTCATAATGGCTAGGGTGACAATCCCTTCTACCTGGGAACTTTTTTTTTTTTTTGCTAAAATCAAACAAGATATAAACTCCAAAAGATTCTCTCTCATTGTAAGACTGCAAATAATAGCCTTCTTTCCATCAAAAATTATAAATATTATTGTTGGGGAAAGTTATGCTTTGAAAGTATCATTTAAAAGCTGTTTTTCAGGTGGTAAGACCCATACCCTATTTTTACTTCCTCTAAAAAGACTGGTGAGGCAAGGCAGGAAATTAGACTGTTTATATACACCAGAATCCTAATCATACCTGGGAAGGGAACAATGCTATTACCATAGTCATAGTATTTTGGTAAACCTGAAGAATCTGTAGGTCACATGGGCAGAAATAAGCTACCATCTGCTTCTACCAGCAGGTGGATGAGAAAACATACAGTCTTTTTCACTAATTACCTACAACAGCATCTAACTCTAAATATTTTGCATGTAGAGATTTCCGTTCTATGTTTATAAATACACATATATGACAAAGAAACACTTATTTTAAAGATCTTAATATCTTGTTTGTTAAGCAATTAGTATTTAGGAGAGGGGGTATGTTGACAGCTCGGCAAACAGAAATTTCCGATTCATCTGCTAAAGAGGTGTTCATGTACCTTGGCAGACTTCCTTAGTCTGCTTTGTTTAATGGTTTATCCATATTCCACATAAAACCACCTTGTTTTTCTCAAGCCATAATGGAGATTCATCTTAATAATTAATGTTAAGTATCAAAGTAGAAAATATGATCTGTTTATTCCTTGAATCTTGGGAAATGGCAATGAAATGTTAAAATTTTTGTTTTATTTTACTTTCCTCCTGGAGGCACCTGCGCTATTCAATCATATCCACAAATAATTACAAATGAAGCAAAAATCCAATTGTTATGAATTCCAGAAAAATCAAATATTCTCAAGCATTATCCAGGCAGTTCGTTCTGTACTTCTTTAGCAAAGCCATGCCTCATTTGAAGCACTGTGTGTATGATCACAAATTCTAGCTACTCATTGAAATCCATCTACCCTACCCCTCTTCTTCCTGGGGAGAGCTGGGTTACCATTTACAGACACTCTTGCAGTTAGACATGACTATGTGATTGAATGCCAACTAACCAAGTATGAACAGACATGATATGTATCACTTTCAGGCTTTGTTTTCTAAAAAATTTCATGCATGTTCTTCCAGGCTTTCCTCCCTTTTCTGGCTGACTGGGATGGAGGTAATCATGGTGGCTGTAAACTACAGGTGTGGAACAAAAACTCAAGTGTTTAGTTGCCTAAAATGCTTGACTTTTTTCCACTCAGGATTGTTATGTTATGAAGCAATAAAATTCTATTGTTTTTGAGACATTATACATTTGGAGATCCATTTCTCATAGCAGGTGGTATTTTTCTATATAATTCAGACAAGTATTCCTAAAACCCCTGAAAATCAGACCATTGTTTTTCTGAATAGCATACTTAATTAATTCCAGAGCTTGACTATTCTATTTTCAACACATCAGGAATCTTGTTTTATAGAGATTCATATTAATGATTTATAGCCATTCATTCATTGACAAATGAAAAATTCATATTAATGATTTATAGCCATTCATTCATTTACAAATAATATATTGACACTAAAAAATGGGAGTTCTAGAGATAATTTTATTGATCATGGAAGCAAGAAAGAAGAAACTGGTGTTTAGGGTGTAGAAACAGAGGAAACAGATTTAGCAAATAAAACTAGAGGATTTCTAGTTAAATTTGAATTTCAGATAAATGAAAAAAATTTTAATTAAGTATGTCCCACTTTACAACTTACACCATTTTGGCCAATTTATACTAAAAAAGTAGTCAGAGTTTATCTGAAATTCAAATTTAACTGGGTGTTCTATATTTTATCTGGCAAGTCTAATCAGGAGGAGTATAGTCTAAGTATAAATTATTGTCCTGAAAAATCAAGTTGAAATTGAAGGCACTTGATAAAAATAAAGGCAACAAAAATTTTTAAGTAAACGTAAATGATATAGAAAATTGAAGTAAAAAATTGTCAACAGATAATAGAACACTGAGAACAAAATAATAATCAAAAAGTATAAATATATTTGAATAAGTGATAATTGAAACATCACATAAAAGATAAAAGAAAAACTCCAGAAGAAAAGAGATCTTAGATTAGTAAAGATATGTTGTAGCAAAATTGAAGAACATCAAAGAGAAAGATAAGAGTTAAAACCTAAAAGTAATTTTTTAAAAACTCGAAAGAAATTCTAAAAGGTCCTATAGTTCGGGGGTGGAGGGGGCGTAGATCATGCATAAATGTGAAAGAATCAGATTTCTAAAAGACAGCAGGGGAGATGTGTGTGTGTGTGTGCTAAGTCGCTTCACTCGTGTCTGACTCCTTGTGAGTCTATGGACTGTAGCCCACCAGGCTCTTTTGTCTATGAAATTCTCCAGGCATGAATACTGGAGTGGGTTCATGCCTTCTTCCAGGGAATTTTCCCATCGGGAGATCAAATCCATGTCTTTTAGGTCTCCTAGATTAGGAGGAGAGTTCTTTACCACTAGCACCACCTGGGAACCCCTTGAGGCAAGATAAATCAACATAACCCTTAAAACTGGTACAAGTCATTGGATTCATCAACAGAATGATACCACCAGTTAGCTTGTTATGCCCTCATTAATTATCAAAATAGCCTTCACTCAAGAACTCATTAATTTATTCAACAAAGTTTTACAAAATATCTTACGCTAGTCACTGATCTTCCTAAACACTCAGAATTTAGACACAAAAGGTTTGCTTAAATCCCAGTGTATTAAATGTATTAGAAGGCTAACCCAGCATTTCCTGCTGATTATAACAGAACACCTGGTGTTCCACAGGTGTGCAATAGGTTTGTTCATTTTTTATGGCAAAATATGTAGAGAGATGAAATATCTTCTTGTAGACCAACACTGCATGTTGCACAGAAAAGACCAAAACACCTAAAAGATGTGACTTTGCTTAACCTTACATTTCTTACTGAATACACTTGGCCACAGAACACATTTCCCCGCCAAGAATTCAAAGTGACATTTCAAGGAATCCTAGTGATCTGGGGAACCCAATTTAGGAAGGTTGTTGTTTTCAGAAAACACTTTTTTTTTTCTGAAATGTTCATACCAATCACTTATTGAATGGAGTACATAAATTACATCAGCTATGATATTTAACTATATAGAGAAAGATGTCCTGTCTCTTTTCTTCTAATTGTCATTTAAGCATTTCTCTTCTTTCCATAGCTATTGGCTATGCTTCTGCAAGAGCAGCCACAAGAAAAAAAAAAAAAAAAAAACAGTGAAGCAGCAGCAACGAAAGTTGGTACTTAAATTTATACCCAACAGGACTTAACAGCAGAAGTATTAAAATTACTATGGTACACATGGGGACTCATTGGCCCAGGATTTACTATCATTGAAATCACCCCTGAGTAGCTGAGCACATTAGAAACATAACACTATAAAGGAGCCTGCAATATGGGAACAATGTGCTGGGAAAGCGTTTCAGTAAATAAAGACTCAGTAGACTTTATGGCTTTTGGTAATACTTGTCACTTAATACAGTTTATAAAGATTTGCTTATTAAATTTTGTAGGGCAAAATAACACATCTTCCCGTTTCTAGCAGTGATGTTGACATAGGTTTCAAAAGCTGCAGCTGCAGTCTTCCTGGACCTCCCTCCCCCACTTTATTACAAAACGTGTTGTTCTGAAATTTTCAATTCAGCTATAAACAATCTACTTTATCAACAACATGCTTTTGCACTTTTTGAAATGGTGCTTTGAGGCAGATAAATGAAAATAAGTATGGCAGAGTGCCAGTAAAAATTCTGCAAACTGTATCTCCAGTGGAGTACAGATGAAGGCAGCACCATAGTTTTATTTATTGTTGATTCTGAAATCCATTTCTACTCTTACAATAGGCGCTCTGTTTTGTGGGCTGTCTGTTTTGATTTTGGCTGACACTTAGATAGCAATGGCTCATACACTTTTAATCAATACGAAAAGAGGTGTCTTTTTTTGGAAATCTGGCATCTTTTCAATTGCTGTATGTGTCTAATAGGGTAAATAGAAGTTGAATTCTGAAGTTTAGGATATAGAAAAAGAGATATTATTGCCCCAAACTCAGCCCATTTGAATGTATAGGGCCCCAGATTCTAAACTGAGGTCTTTCAGCTCTAAAGCATTTTAATGTAAAAGTGGTTACATACAATATATATTTAATATATAGTAAACTATATACTTTGTGTTGCCTATTTTTAACCTGGTAGCTCTTTTAATAGTTTTGCTTAATGATCTTTCTTCATAATTTTAGGATTGTTCCACAAACTTTGCTTTAAAAAGAACTGCTAAATGGAATAACAATGAAAAATAAAGCACATTATATGTTGTAACAGAAAAGAGACTGTGAAATTGAATTTCTCAGCTTCATATTGGTTTGGGTTATGAGAACTTCAAATTCTAGTTTAATTCTCTGTAAGTAAATTTTAATTTTATGCACACTAGTTAAAAATTTGCTATTTAATATTAGTTTGGAAATATCTAATTACAAAGTACATTTGAACTTCATGGGCTTTCAATTCTAAAAGAAAGTCCTTGGGGATCCCTTCTTAGTAATTAATAATTTTATTGAGTTTGGGGTCAGATCAAATATGGCCATAATCCAAAATTATCCACAAACCTAGCAAAATTTTATTTATTCTTTTCAATTATAATTAAAGTGACTTGTTTAATAAGCTAAAAGGAAAAATTGAAGTCGAGGCAGGTCATGAAGATTTAACATTAAAAAAATTTTTAATGGATTCAATATAAATGCCTGTATACAGTAAAAATACTAAATTCTGCTTTATCTGTGTTTGCTTTAGCTTATATTACACACAAAAATGAAGAATGTTCATTCTGATAAAAACCTATAAATTTAGCAATCTAAAATTTTTACCAGTCAACTCATTTTGGTTATAAATTAACTCCAAAATTATTTGTTATTTTATGGTATAGCTAAATTTATTTGAAATTAAATATGAAAAATAAGTCTTTAACATATTTTCCCTGTCTCTATTAACCAGAAATAAATGGTCTCCTCATGGGGAATTTCTAGAAATTAAAATCTTCTTGAGTATTGATTTAACAGTTATAATAGTTTTATGTAGTCTTCTGAAAATGTATTTTTAAATATGTTTAGAAATTATTACATATTAAAGTATATGGCTCCAGGGATCATATATTAATAAAGTTGATAAATCAGCACATTTTACATTAGGACTCACAAATTAAGAAATAGAATCACAAAATACTCGTATATAGGAAAATGAATACCAGCAATGAATAATTCTAAGCAGCATATTCACGACATTTCAAAAATAAAGTAAATTTGGGCACGTTGCTGTGACATCTACACTCCCATCATACTTGGTTTCCAAATCAAAATTGGATTAGAGCCACTCTACTTTGTACTTGAACACAAAGAGCAAATAAGAGAGTTCTGGGAAAGCACAAACAGTGAGCTGGATTTCTCAACCACATTAGGAGTAGAATTAAGGTTCATTTCCGCCCACATACACACACAACTAAAGGATTAACTAAAGGAAATAAAAATTGATTTTTTATGGATAGCAAATGGCAAAGTTATCTCCAGACTGTCCCATAGCCTGTCTACATCAGCCGTCACTCTTTGCATTCATCCGCCCTCACTACCTAGTGCTTACCTCTGAAGCATTCACCAAGAACATGGGCACTTGGTTTGCACTTTTCCCCCTCCCTCATCTTCCACAACCACCACAGTTTGCAATGCAACAATCACTCACCCAAGTCAAAGAATTTCATAGATTTTTAGTATGTGTCCAGTTGGTAAAGCATCCGCCTGCAATGCAGGAGACCCCAGGTCAATTCCTGGATTGGGAAGATCTGCTGAAGAAGGGATAGGCTGCCCACTCCAGTATTCGTACATGACTGAGTGACTTTACTTCACTTCAGCGTATGAATTATAGAAACAGGCTAATAGGATATAACCTCTGTGTACCCAAATCCAGCCTCATAGCACCTCTCACCGTTTCCTGCATATGCTTTGGCTGTTTCATGATTCTACTCTATGCGTATTGTTCTGCTTTGATTATCTTGAATGACCTTACCTTAGACTCAATTTGTGTAAAACTCCTGCTTATTCAAGGCTCAGGTGCTCTTCTTCTCAGTAAAGATTTCCCCAGCTCCAGGAGGCAGAATGACTGCACTCCACACAGTTCTGGAGGCAGAATGACTGCACTCCACACAGTTTTGTAATTATTTGTCTATATAGATATAACACCCTCAATTCTGAAACAGGGTGTGTGTGTGTGTGTGTGTGTGTGTTACGCACTCGGTAATATCCGAATCTTTGTGATCCCATGGACTGTAGCCCACCAGGCTCTTCTGTCCATGGAATGCTCCAGGCAAGAATACTGGCATGGAACCATGCTTTACTCAGAACAGGAGCCATGTTTTATTTGGCTTTCAACAATATGATTTACTGAATATTGTTGAATGAGTAAAAGTATAAAAATGAGGATTCAGTTACAACTCAGCAACTCTCTATTAAACACATACCTAACACAAAAAAGACACTGTGTTAGGGCCATGGGAGATACAAGCTAAACAAGATATGAAACTAGTCCTACAAGAACTTACAGGAAGGAGCTTCCTTCTGTAAGAAAGACAGAGGGCAGATCACCAAATTGATCCTCCTAGATCCACCAAGTACTTGTCACAGAATTTATGTGCAGAGTATGTAAAGGATTTTATATCAGGCACAGAGAAAAGCAGAAACCTTCATCATCATCATCATCATCACTGCTATTTTATTGAGAATTTACACTATACTAAATACATTAAAAAATTCATTTTATCATACTAGTGAAGTAAGGCAGACAGAGAAAGGCAAATACCATATGACATTGTTTATATATGTAATCTAAAATATGACAGAAATGAACCTATCTATGAAACAGAAACAGACTTACAGACACAGAGAGTTTGTGTCTGTATGGTTGCCGAGGAGGAAGAGGGTGAGTCCAGGAAAGATTGAGAGTTTGAGATTGGTAGATTCAAACTCCTATATATAGAATGGATAACCAACAAGGTCCTACTGTATCCCAAAGGAAACTATATTCAATATCCTGTGATAAACCATAGTGGACAGGAATATAAAAAGGAATGTACATATATGTATAACCACATCACCTTGCTGTACTGTAGAAACTAACACAGTATTATTAATCAACCATATTGCTACAAAAAAGATGTTTAGTCATCAGAAAACAGCATAATGTAGAGAATATTGTAATCTCCATTTTATATATGACTGAGAGGGAATAAGCTACTTGTTTGTCCATACCCTGCAAATTACATACTTAGGATTTGAGCATAGACCCTGAATCCCACATTCTTTCTTAATCTTTCCAAGATCAAAGCACTCCATACAAATTACACTTTGTCCTAAAGCTATTTTCTAATGTATTTCTTAGTAGGAAACTCGTTGGCACAACTTTTATCTGAACTATACTCAGTCTTTTAGGTCAACGCTGGACCAAACAGGTTAATTAACAAATTCAGGATGGTGACACCTCAGCACAAACGTCCATAGAGTGAGTATAGTCCCTCTTTGAGGGTTTGACCACATTCTGTTTAAATACCCTAACTAGCATTTTGCACATCTGTTGTTATTTATTGACTCTCTCAGCATTTTAGCATCAGATCCTAACACAGTAATTATCAGTTCCTACTTCCTCAACCGTATGCATTTTAAAACTGAGAAACTGATGCCATATCCTGAAAAATATACCCTGTAAATATACAAAAGTGACTCCTTTGCTAGAAGTAGCAGGAGTAGTGGCACTATTACACAGATGTGCACATTTGTTTAAAGTTTCAGAAAAGCTAAAACACAATTGCCTTTAAACACAGGCCCCTTTGCGAGAGAGAAAACTGCCTGAATGTGTGCTGTTTAATATGGAATTGGATTTGCTATGTTATGTACACATGGGTAATATCATTTGAGAGAGAAAAGTCATGGGCAAGCAGAGCCATAAATTGAGGGGTAGGTATAATTGACATTTGAACTCTACAGAAAAAAGTTTAAATATGTGAAATGTGACTTTGGTTAGAATGACAAGGTCAGAGACACTAGAGGCAGTATCCTTACTCTTCAGTTCTGGTGGAAGGGAAGGGAAGGAAGAAGGGAAAGAAGGGCTTACTCTGAAGGGGAGAATCACTCCAGAATACTTAACAGGACCCATTCTTTGCCCTGGATTTCCTCTACGTTCCAGTTTGGGTCTCTTGCCTCTTATCCTGCACATCTACCTTTTTCATTTCTGTGTGCTCTTTCTCTCCTGGACACAGAGAACATATTCTAGGAGCAAGAGAAAAGCAAGCCTGAACTTAGTAGCACGTAAACGAGCTCACTATGGTGGAGCTGTTTAATGCAAACGACCAAACCAGCCAGGCTCAGGAAAGCAGAGCAGAATGGAGCCTGAGAGGCCTCATCTCTCCACCCGCACGTGGCACGCCCATCGGCACTAATAGGGTTTAAGCTATTCATACCGAGGGGTTGCAAACCCCTGGGCAGAGACCGGCAGTATACACCCTAGACATGGAAAATGTATGAGGAAAAAAAGATTAACTGACAAAAAGTTAATTAAAACTGCTCCGATTATGAGGTAGAATTTAACAATTACTTTAAAAGATACAGTGTGACACAGAGCAGCGCTGCAGCTGAATTAATCATGAATGAGGAGAGCGATGTTTAATTTTTGTGTGCATGAGAAAAACACTCGACAGATTTGACAATTAGAGCAGGGCAACAGCATTGCATGGCACAAGGCAAGGCGGGTTTTCCCAGTGGTTTTCTGGGAAGAAGCTAAGCAGATGTGCTCAAATATTTACAAATGCACAATATTCTCATGCTCTTCAGCTGCCCGGCCTGCTGATTTCGCAAGAAGTCGCCTTCAATCTATAGTCTGCTACTGGAACTACACATACTGGGTCTCCTCGCTCAAGGAGTGGCTCAGACAAGGTCTCCCTGCCTCCAGTCTGTGCATCCAAAGAGCAAAGTGGGCCAGCAGGTGACAAGGGGACAGAGCTCTTTCAAACATTCAGCTTCCAGGATTTACTTTGCCCCACAAAGTGCACGTTGCACACAATCACCATGGGTAAGGCAGGTGCTACCCTGAGATCGCCCCAACCTCCTGGCTGTTGAGTAACTACTCTCAATGAGCATTTCCCAAACCCAACCCAGCTCTGTAATAGGAGCCTCACCCATAACTGTGAAGTAGCCTTGAAGGAGCACGAAACACCTGCCAGCAAGACCCTAATGAATGCTTTACTTCTTCAGTTCCAGGCTATCAGTCTAGATATATTTATAAGTGAGAAGATTTACAATTTATTAGCACTATTATTACTATTGATAGACTTCTTATTACTATGGTCTCTTTTCCTTTCACATTTTTATTGATATAATTCACATACCAAACAATTCACTCATTGACAGTGTGGAGTTTTTAGTATATCCACAGCACTGTACAACCATCACCATGATCAATTTTAGAAACCCCATATCCTATAGCTGTCATCAGTTCTTTTCCTGCCAGTCTTAAGTCAAACAATAATCCTTCTGTTTCTATAGGTTCATCTATTCTGGATATTTCATAAATGGAATCATATAATAAGTGATCTTTTATGTCTGGTTTCTTTCACTTAGCATACTGTTTTCAAGGCTCATTGTTTGTCTTAGAATGTTTGACCTGCTGTAACTACCACACATTAGGTAGCTTATAAGCAACAGACATTTATTTCTTATAGTTCAGGAAGCTGGAAATCTGAGATCAAGATACCAGCAAGTATGAATGAGGACCTTCTTGAGGGTTGCAGACTTCTCACTTATCCTTACATGCTGTAAGGGGCTAGGGATCTTTGAGGGATGGTGGAGAGGTCAGACAGAATGTGGTCCCCTGGAGAAGGGAATGGCAAACCACTTCAGTATTCTTGCCTTGAGAACCCCATGAACAGTATGAAAAGGCGAAATAATAGGATACTGCACAAGGAACTCCCCAGGTCAGTAGGTGCCCAACACACTACTGGAGATCAGTGGGCAAATAACTCCAGAAAGCAAAAACAATACCTAGCTGTGGATGTGACTGGTGATAGAAACAAGGTCAGATGCTATAAAGAGCAATATTGCATAGGGACCTGGAATGTCAGGACCATGAATCAAGGCAAATAGAAGTGGTCAAACAGGAGATGGCAAGAGTGAATATCAACATTTTAGGAATCAAAGAACTAAAATGGACTGGAATGGGTGAATTTAACTCAGATGACCATTATATCTACTACTGTGGGCAGGAATCCCACAGAAGAAACGGAGTAGCCATCGTGGTCCACAAGAGTCCGAAATGCAATACTTGGATGCAGTCTCAAAAACAACAGAATAATCTCTGTTTGTCTCCAAGGCAAACCATTCAATACCACCATAATCCAAGTCTATGCCCCAACCAGTAATGCTGAACAAGATGTCCTTTTCATTATAGGGGACTGGAATCCTAAAGTAGGAAGTCAGGAAACACCTGGAGTAACAGGCAAATTTGGCCTTGGAATACAGAATGAAGCAGGGCAAAGACTAATAGAGTTTTGCCAAGAAAATGCACTGGTCATAGCAAACATCCTCTTCCAACAACACAAGAGAAGACTCTGCACATGGACATCACCAGATGGTCACCATCAAAATCAGACTGATTATATTCTATGCAGCCAAAGATGGAGAAGCTCTATACAGTCAACAAAAACAAGACCAGGAGCTGACTGTGGCTCAGATCATGAATTCCTTATTGCCAAATTCAGACTGAAATTGAAGAAAGTAGGGAAAACTGCTAGACCATTCAGGTATGACCTAAATCAAATCCCTTATGATTATATAGTGGAAGTGAGAAATAGATTTAAGGGCCTAGATCTGATAGATAAGAGTGCCTGATGAACTATGGAATGAGGTTCGTGACATTGTACAGAAGACAGGGATCAAGACCATCCCCACGGAAAAGAAATGCAAAAAGCAAAATAGCTGTCTAGGGAGGCCTTAAAAATAGCTATGAAAAGAAGAGAGGTGAAAATCAAAAGAGAAGAGGAATGATATAAGCATCTGAATGCAGAGTTCCAAAGAATAGCAAGAAGAGATAAGAAAGCCTTCTTCAGCGATCAATGCAAAGAAATAGAGGAAAAGAACAGAATGGGAAAGACTAGAGATCTCTTCAAGAAAATTAGAGCTAGCAAGAGAGCATTTCATACAAAGATGGGTTCAATAAAGGACAAAAATAGTCTGGTCCTAACAGAAGCAGAAGATATTAAGAAGAGGTGGCAAGAATACATGGAAGAACTGTACAAAAAGATCTTCAAGACCCAGATAATCATGATGGTGTGATCACTCATCTAGAGCCAGACATCTTGGAATGTGAAGTCAAGGGGGCCTTAGAAAACATCACGACGAACAAAGCTAGTGGAGGTGATGTTAAGCTGTTTCAAATCCTGAAAGATGATGCTGTAAACATGCTGCACTCACTATGCCAGCAAATTTGGAAAACTCAGCAGTGGCCACAGGACTGGAAAAGGTCAATTTTCATTCCAATTCCAAAGAAAGGCAATGCTCAAGAATGCTCAAACTACTGCACAATTGCACTCATCTTACATGCTAGTAATGTAATGCTCAAAATTCTCCAAGCCAGGCTTCAGCAATACGTGAACTGTGAACTTCCTGATGTTCAAGCTGGTTTTAGAAAAGGCAGAGGGAACCAGAGATCAAATTGCCAACATCTGCTGGATCATGGAAAAAGCAAGAAAGCTCCAGAAAGACATCTATTTCTGCTTTATTGACTATGCCAAAGCCTTTGACTTTGTGGATCACAATAAACTATGGAAAATTCTGAGAGAGATGGGAATACCAGACCTCCTGACCTGCGTCTTGAGAAATCTGTATACAGGTCAGGAAGCAACAGTTAGAACTGAACATGGAACAACAGACTGGTTCCAAATAGGCAGAGTACATCAAGGCTGTATATTGGCCCCGCATTACATATGCAGAGTACATCAGGAAAATGCTGGGCTACAAGAAGCACAAGCTGGAATCAAGACTGCCGGGAGAAATATCAATAACCTCAGATAGGCAGATGATACCACCCTTATGGCAGAAAGTGAAGAGGAACTAAAAAGCCTCTTGATGAAAGTGAAAGAGGAGATTGAAAAAGTTGGCTTAAAGCTTAACATTCCTAAAACTAAGATCATGGCTTCCGGTCCCATCACTTCATGCCAAATGGATGGAGAAACAGTGGAAACAGTATCAGACTTTATTTAGGGGGCTCCAAAATCACTGCAGATGGTGATTGCAGCCATTAAATTAAAAGATGCTTACTCCTTGGAAGGAAAGCTATGATCAACCTAGATATCATATTCAAAAGCAGAGACATTACTTTGCCGACTAAGGTCCGTCTAGTCAAGGCTATGGTTTTTCCAGTGGTCATGTATGGATGTGAGAGCTGGACTATGAAGAAGGCTGAGCACCAAAGAATTGATGCTTTTGAGCTGTGGTGTTGGAGAAGACTCTTGAGAGTCCCTTGGACTGCAAGGAGATATAACCTGTCCATTCTGAAGGAAATCAGCCCTGGGATTTCTTTGGAAGGAATGATCCTAAAACTGAAACTCCAGTACTTTGGTCACCTCATGGAAGAGCTGACTCATTGGAAAAGACTCTGATGCTGGGAGGGATTGGGGGCAGGAGGAGAAGGGGACGACAGAGGACGCGATGGCTGGATGGTATCACGGACTCGATGGACGTGAGTCTGAGTGAACTCTGGGAGTTGGTGATGGACAGGGAGGCCTGGCGTGCTGTGAATCATGGGGTCACAAAGAGTCGGAACCGACTGAGCGACTGAACTGAACTGAATCCCATTCATGAGGCTTCACCCTCATGATCTAATCACCACTTACTCATATCATCACTTTAGCAACTTAGAATTTCAACATATCAGTTTTAAAGGGATGCAAATATTCATTAAGACCATTGCATTCATGTTGTAGTATGTATCAGTATTTTGTTTATTTTTATACCTGAGAATTATTCCATTATATGGGTATACCATATTTTGTTTATCCATGGTGTCTGTTTCTACATTTTTGTCATTATGAATAATGTACAAGTTTTCATGTGGACATATATTTTCATTTCTCTTGAGTAGATATCTAGAAGTAGAATGCTGGGTCAAACAGTGACTCTCTGTTTAGCTTTTGAGGACTGCCAAATAATTTGCCATAGGAGTTTTGCTGTTTTACATTCCCACCAGCAGAATATGAGTTTCTGATTTCCACATCCTCACTAATATTTTTTTTTTTTAATTAAAGCCATCCTAGCAAGTGTATGTTATCTCATAGTGGTTTGGATTTGTGACCAGTGATGCTGAGCATCTTTCCATGTGCTTAGTGGGCATTTTTATATCTTCTTTAGAAAAATGTTCTTCCAGATCCTTTTCCCATTTCATAATTGCTATTTATAATGTGTGTGTGTCTTTTTATTATTAACTTATGTTTTTTTGTGTATTCCAACAAGTCCCTTATCAGATATGCAATTTTCAAATACTTTTCCCATTCTTTGGGTTGTGTTTTCACTTTTTTTTTTTGGCCATGTTGCAAGGCATGAGATCTGAGAGATCTTAGTTCCTGGACCAAGGATCGAACCTGCACCCCTGCATTGAAAGTGTGGAGTCCTAATCACTGGACGGTCAGGGAAGTCCCTGTTTTCACTTTCTTGAGACTGTCCTTTGAAACAGAAATGAATTTAAATTTGATGAAGTCAAATTTATCTATTTTTAGTTCTATTCCTTGTGTTTTTGATGTCATATCCAAGAAACTGTTGCCAAATTCAAAGATTTACTCTTATATTTTCTTCTAAGAGTTTTTTCATCTCCTCTTGCATGTTCATCAAGACTCTTTAGTTCCTCTGTGCTTTCTGCCATAAGAGTGGCGTCATCTGCATATCTAAGAGTTTTACAGTTTTAGTGCTTACATTAGTTCTTTAATCATTTTGAGTTATTTTTTAAATATGCTGCTGTGAAGTAAGGGATTAACTTGTTGAAAGATCAGGAACATTTAAAAAATAACCTCTAATATCTCCTCTAATTCAAGTTTTCATCACTTCATACCAGTCCCTTTTTTTGAGGGGAATATTGGGGAGGGGGTCACAGAAGGACTCTAAGTGGTACTGTGGTAACCAGTATGTGCCCACGTCACTTTAACCTGCTAAAATGTCACATTCCACCTACCACATTCTTTCCACGTGTCCCATAACTCTCCAAAACACAAGCTATAGAGCCACAGATGGGTTTATTTTGAGCTGTAGCAGTTATTAGTCATGTCAATCAGAGCGTTATTCCACCTTTCTAGCTTTCCTATCCCTCTTTGCCAAGTGAAGGTACTGATGTTGAAATGAACATTGTTGGTATTCTCCACAGGTTCCCTTGGGTTTCTTTCATGGGTAGGGTAGCCATCCTCCAGCTCTTATGTCTTGGCTTGAAATAGTCTGCATCAGAAATTCTCTTCAGAAGGCAACCCTTGAGCCACTGGAACATTCTGTCTACCTAGATGGATAGCTGAAAGTGCCTTGGAGTCTACATAAGCCTGAGGGTAATCCTTACACTAGAGTAGAAAGCCTTTGCCTTAAAGGTGGCAACCTGCAAGCTGTCATTTGCCTTCCAGAATTCCCCTGAAGGAGCAGACTCAGACTGTAAGTTCCTTTCAAGTTGCAACCTGTGAAGTTTCTTATCTGCTCTCGTCCTGCTTCCATCACTCCCTTACTGTCTTCTCATGAAGTGAGCAGTCCCTTAATGAAATGTTTGAACGTCATCTCAAGGTCTGCTCTGGGAAACCTGGCACAAGACAAATATCTACCTCCTACAACTGCTGTTTGAATAAATGAGACTTTATAGTCTGCATGCAAAAGAATGAAGTCAGACCCTCACTTCATTCCATATACAAACAACACAAAATGGATTAAAGACCTAAATAAACATAGACCTAAAACTATAAATTCCTAGAAGAAAACATGAAAGTACCATATAGAACAATATCTAGAAAATAGGAGGCACTCAATAAATGTCAAGGTCATTGTATAAATGGCTATTTACCACACCATGCTAGCAAAGAAATACTCAAAACCCTCCAAGCTAGTCTTCAACAGTATGTGAACCGAGGACTTCCAGATGTTCAGGCTGGATTTAGAAAAGGTAAAGGAACTAGAGATCAAACTGCCAACATCTCTTGGATCATAGAAAAAGCAAGAGTGTTCCAGAAAACATGTACTTCTGCTTCATTGACTTTGCTAAAGTCTTTGATCGTGTGGATCACAACAAACTGTGGAAAACTCTTAAAGAGATGGGAATACCAAACCACCTTACCTACTTCCTGTATGTAGGTCAAGAAGCAACAGTGAGAACCCGACATGGAACAATGAACTGGCTTATAACAGGGAGAGGAGTATGTCAGGCCATATATTGTCATACTACTTATCTAACTTATATGCAGAGTACATCATGCAAAATGCCAGACTGGATGAAGCAAAAGCTGGAATCTAAATTACCAGGAAAAAATATGAACAACCTCAGATATGCAGATGACACCACCCTTGTGGCAGAAAGCAAAAAGAAACTAAAGAGCTTCTTGATTAAGGTACAAGAGGAGAGTGAAATAGCTGGTCTAAAACTTGGCATTCAAAAAATGAAGATCATGACTTCCAGTCCCATCACTTCATGGCAAATAGTTGGGGAAACAGTGGAAACAATGACAGACATTTTCTTGGGCTCCAAAATCACTGCAGACAATAACTGCAGCCATGAAATTAAAAGATCTTTGCTCCTTGGAAGAAAAGTTATGACCAACCTAGACAGCATATTAAAAAGCATAGACATTACCAACAAAAGTCCGTCTAGTCAAAGCTATGGTTTTTCCAGTGGTCATGCATAGATGTGAGAGTTGGACTATAAAGAAAGCTGAGTGCTGAAGAACTGCTTTTGAACTGTGGTGTTGGAGAAGACTACTGAGAGTCCCTTGAACAGCAAGGAATTACCAGTCCATCCTAAAGGAAATCAGTCCTGAATATTCATTGGAAGGATTGACACTGAAGCTGAAGCTACAATAGTTTGGCCCCTGATGCTAAGAGCCGGCTCATTGGAAGAGTCTCTCATTCTGGGAAAGATTGAAGGCAGGAGGAGAAGGGGACGACAGAGGACAAGATAGTTGGATGGCATCACTGACTTGATGGACATGAGTTTGAGCAACTCCAGGAGAGGCTAATGGACAGGGAAGCCTGGCCTATTGCAGTCCTTGGGATCACAAAGAGTCAGACCACAACTCAGCAACTGAACAACAATCACACCAAATTTCTAGGCTTCACTACCAGGCATACAACAGTCAATCTATGAGTGTTTTGTATTGAATTTTAATTTTTTTTAAATTGTTGTTTCCATGCATGTTTCCCTGTTTTAACAGGTCTTTGGTGAAGAGTTTGGAGCTTAAGACTCATTCAGCTTCTTATAGTGTAACATTCTAAAATGATCCAGTTTGAGTCAGTGGTTCTGATCATCTACTAAACAAACAAATCTGAACTTGTGGTAATCAATTAATGTGCCTTTTTATGGCCAGATATTATCAAAATGTATCTCAGAGTAGGATAATATATAACATCTCTGAATAACTGTATCCCTTAGTTCAGACCAAATGGCCCATCCCATAAAAGGAAAATTTTCAGTGAATGGAAATATATTTGGCTCTTATTTGTTTTTGCTTTATTGTCAACAAGGTAATGAAAAAGAAGATTTAATTCTATTAATTGTCGTTAGGAAAGCACAACAATTGTTTGTGTGTCATGCACAGTCTATGGGTTTCTCAAGGTCAAAAATGAATCTATTCTCTTCTTCAAATTCCCTTTGATAAATTCTATATGGTAGGGTTTTTTTAATTTGTTTGTTTACTTGTTTTGCATTCACTATGATAAGAACAAGTGCTGTTACAAAGGATTTGATGTACTTTCATACTGTGCTATGACAAAATATTCAACACAAAGCAGCCTGCACTACATTGAAAATACATCAGTAAACTAGTTATAATGTATATATCAACAATTGTTTAATAAAGATATACATAGGATTTATTAAAAATAATGTGCAATTGTCTAGTGACATGAGTATTAAATTACAAAGAGTTTCATGCATTGCATGATTTTATCATCACAGTAGATATTCAGGCTGTTTCTTATTTATCCCATTTTAACCTAAACTTAACCTAAAATGTTAAGGTTCAGATAGTTAAGTGACTGTTGTATTAGAGATGAACACTCCTCCAAATATTTGGGCTTCATTTTCCATAGTGTGTAGTCCTTGCTAAAAACAATGGTTTCCGAGTCAAAGACCACATTTCTCAGGCTTCTGTGCTTTCAGTTATTGTCAAGAGTCTAGGCTCTGACAGTAAACTGTGGCTAGAAATGACAACTGTCACTTCTAGGCAAGGATTTTTAAGAAGTCTATATTCTTTTATCTTTCTCCCTATCTAGCATCTGAATAGTCTGAGACTCCCTTGGATACATAGATTACAAGGTGGGGAGAAACCTTGAAACCTAAATCCTTGTTTCTCTGCAGAAAGGAAATCCAGCCAGGAGGATGCTCCACATTGAACTGACCTCAAAACACATGCTTCTAATTCTTGGGTAAAATCTATAATGGTTCTCCAGCATCACTACATTTAAGTTACAGTGGACCCTGTTACACATGCAGATTCTGACTCTAACCAAGAGAGCACATTTCACATAGGTCAGTTTGAATTTGTGCCTTGTTACTTCTGTAACTTCATCATGTTGCAGAAATAAGTCAAGGTGGACAGCTCTTCTCTTCACCTTCCCCACCCCATTCCCATTAGACTGGAGAAATGACTTGCCGCTCTTCTAAAGAGTAACTTTTAAATATTTAAAAGTTTGATTTTTCTTATGAATATATAATTATTATGTGGGAAACAGAAACTAGGAGAAAAATTGCCTGTATCCATATTTCCAAGCTCCCAAATACAAACCAATTTTGGAGTATCTAATGGCTGACTTGCATTGTATGTCTAGGTTACTGTGGACTGCATTCTGAAAAAGAGAGGCAGTTACAGTGGAAATCTAGATATTGTTTCAAAGAGGATATGTAGGTAAGGAAACCAAAACATGCCACAACTCCACTTTTACTCCCAATTAATCACAGAAATAATATAAGGCAGAGAGATTCATTTCCCAGGACTTAAATAAGCTCATATTATTCTTAAAATACTAGTCCAAAGTTGAAATAAATTTGGCACCATTATGGAATTAACTAATACCTAATGATGAGAAACCTATATGCAGGTCAGGAAGCAACAGTTAGAACTGGACATAGAACAACAGACTGGTTCCAGATAGGAAAAGGCTGTATATATATAGGAAAAGGCAATATACGTCAAGGCTGTATATTGTCACCCTGCTTATTTAACTTATATGCAGAGTACATCATTAGAAACGCTGGGCTGGAGGAAGCACAAGCTGGAATCAAGACTGCTGGGAGAAATATCAATAACCTCAGATATGCAGATGACACCACCCTTATGGCAGAAAG
Organism: Nanger dama; assembly: GCA_917880005.1. Lineage (NCBI taxonomy): Eukaryota > Metazoa > Chordata > Mammalia > Artiodactyla > Bovidae > Nanger > Nanger dama. Next base: position 49,737,625 of record CAKJTW010000004.1, read on the forward strand.
AGAAGAGGAACTAAAAAGCCTCTTGATGAAAGTGAAAGAGGAGAGCGAAAAAGTTGGCTTAAAGCTCAACTTTCAGAAAATGAAGATCATGGCATCTGGTCCCATCATTTCATGGGAAATAGATGGGGAAGCAGTGGAAACAGTGTTAGACTTTATTTTGGGGGGCTCCAAAATCACTGCAGATGATGACTACAGCCATGAAATTAAAAGATGCTTACTCCTTGGAAGAAAAGTTATGACCAACCTAGATAACATATTCAAAAGCAGAGACATTACTTTGCCAACAAAGGTCCATCTAGTCAAGGCAATGGTTTTTCCAGGGGTCACGTATGGATGTGAGAGTTGGACTGTGAAGAAGGCTGAGCACCAAACAATTGATGCTTTTGAAGTGTGGTGTTGGAGAAGACTCTTGAGAGTCCCTTGGACTGCAAGGAGATCCAACCAGTCCATTCTAAAGGAGATCAGCCCTGGGTGTTCTTTGAGGGGATAATGCTAAAGCTGAAACTCCAGTACTTTGGCCACCTCATGCGAAGAGTTGACTCACTGGAAAAGACTCTGATGCTGGGAGGGATTGAGGGCAGGAGGAAAAGGGATCAACAGAGGATGAGATGGCTGGATGGCATCACCGACTCGATGAACGTGAGCCTGAGTGAACTCTAGGAGTTGGTGATGGACAGGGAGGCCTGGCGTGTTGCGATTCATGGGATCGCAAAGAGTCAGACACGACTGAGCGACCGAACTGAACTGAACTGATCTATATTCACTCTTTCTGGCTCAGGGAAATATCAGGAATACTGATATATTCAATAATTCTGATTAGAACTTCAGAGTAATATCCAGAATTGGGAAGGAGTTGGTGTGATGTCAGAGACATGAGTGTACTGACAAATGTTGGAGAGAAATTCCAAAATTTCAAAGGCTTAAAGGGAAAATCTTCAAACTGCTTCTGTCTCTGCCAAAGAACACATGGAAATCTGGAAGGATATGCTGAAAATATTGGTAATCATTAGAAGAGCCAGATCAATTTGTCTGTGGCACTGATTGGAAAAGAAGCTCGGCTGCAGGTTGTTGTCAAGATTCCCCAACCTAACAATTGTTAAAAACCAGTGGAATGCACAGGCATTTCCAGGATGTTTTTCACCATTTCATCAAGTGTTTGAATCTCTAAGTTTTTTTCTAGACTGTATTTTAACACTGGTGAAACTTTATTGACAAATTTATGTTCCTAATTTACTTCAGGACTACATGTATGATTTTCAGTTTATGTTTTCAGTTCTTACATTCTCTGAATCTAACTAGTACAGACAAATGAGTTTTTCCTTTTACTGAATTTGTTCACTTAGACATAAGATCAAGTAGCACGTCCTCTCCATCATCAAGCTTATATCTGTTCTTCTCAGTATTTCCTTTGGTTTCATTTTCACTGGTCCAGAAGCACTATACGCATTTCTGAGTGTGTGTGTACAAATACATGCATTTGTGAGTGTGCTGTTTGAGAATGTGTATGAGGGTGTGTGTATGATTGGGATGTGTGACTATGTGTGTATGTGTGTTTGTGTGTTCTTAAACAGAATCACATAAAATAAATTGGTGTAAAACCAGTTAGATATCAAGGCAAATATTTTAATATTGATGTCAAAGTTATGTAAAACCAAAAAGGACCTATTACTTTTATGGAGACAATTTATTTTTTTAGAAGTGGTTTAAAGTAATTTTTGGTCTGATATTAGTTATAAATTAACAAGGTAACTTAATCATTAATTACTTAATAACAATTTTACATTAGTATTACTTTATTTACCTTTGTTACTATGGCAAATACTCTTACATGAAATTATATCTTAGAGTTGATCTGTGGAGCCAGCAAATACATTTCTTCTTTTGTCAGCATTTACAAATCTTTTCCTGTTTTCATGGTCATTATCATCGCAATGAGTGTTATGTTGCAGCAAAAGACTGAAATGTTCTAAAACTTAGCTGTTCTCACATTTGATTTATTCTTTTTGTTATGATATTTAAAATTTTAAAAAGCAACAGGTTGTTTTAGTAGTGTTGGATAACAAATTTCTTGAAGATTTCCAGAAAACAAAGGTTCTATCAAAATGAGAAAAAATAACTAAGCAAAACTCCAAAACACTTTACTTCAAGCACTAGCTCGAGCTGGCTTAGCAGTGTCTACAAACTGCCAAACCAACCTGGTAGAGAGGGAAAAATATCATTAACTTGCCTGGTTGCTTTGGCTATGTGTAGCAAGTTTCACTTTTTCAATGAAGTGCCTAGAATTAGAGTGAAAAATATATATTGTAGGTTGAAGAGCTAAAGAGCTTGCTTTTTTAAATCAGGTAGTTTTTTAAAATATAATTTGAAGAATTAGACTTTTCAAAAAATGTGGTTAAAGATGGAATTAGTAGAGCAAACAATGCCATTGTCCTTTACATCAGATACTTCCCTGATATACTGAGATATTACTTTTCTCTTGAAACATGCTTATTTAATAGTAAGATTTGTCCTTTTTCTTAAGCATGTGTTCTCTCTTTCCAAAGTGAAATGTCTCTGTACATCAAAAGAAAAAATAAAATAAAATGAAATTTGATCAGTGTTGAAAAAAAATCACTTTCCACAAACTAGTGGGCTTTTTCAATATTGACTTTAGAATCTGCAAAAGGAGAAGAAGTTTTCAGTTATACTTGGTTTTATGTTATGATTCTACCATTTTACTAAATATGTAAATCATGCCTGATTTTGATAATAACATTTCAAATTTAAAAAAATAAAGTTTATGATCAGTTCAGTTCAGTTCAGTTGCTCAGTTGTGTCCGACTCTTTGAGACCCCATGAATTGCAGCACGCCAGGCCTCCCCTATCCATCACCAACTCCCCGGAGTTCATTCAAACTCACGTCCATCGAGTCAGTGATGCCATCCACCCATCTCATCCTCTGTTGTCCCCTTCTCCTCCGGCCCCCAGTCGCTCCCAGCTTCAGAGTCTTTTCCAATGAGTCAACTCTTCGCATCAGGTGGCCAAAGTACTGGAGTTTCAGCTTTAGCATCATTCCTTCCAAAGAAATCTCAGGGCTTATCTCCTTTAGGGATGGACTGGTTGGATCTCCTGCAGTCCAAGGGACTTTCAAGAGTCTCTCCAACACCACAGTTCAAAAGCATCAATTCTTCAGTGCTCAGCTTTCTCCACAGTCCACTCTCACATCCATACATGACTACGGGAAAATCATAGCCTTGACTAGATGGACCTTTGTTGACAAAGTAATGTCTCTGCTTTTGGGCTCATTGCAAATAACCAAAATGGCCTATTTAAAAGATTTAAACTTATTGGAAATTAGAAAATAAAAGGCTTGATACTATGTTTGATATTTTTGAAATGCATTTTATACTCAATTATTACCATTTTAATTATTATTAAAATACAATATAGATGTCTGTATTGGTGGCTTCAGTTAAGTAGGTGGTAATTTTACTGTATAAAAAAATTAAGTTTTAAATTAAGGCAATGGAACATGGCTATTATTTTTGCTTTATGTGATAGGACATGTGTATTAGTGCTTATTTTCCCTTAATAAGCACTAATCATTAATAAAGAAATAATATCTATTCAAAAATTACAATTCAACATTCCTTCTTGAATCCACATTGTATGCTTCTAAAGATTCATGAATCAAGCAACATAATGTGATTATTTGCCATTTTTAGAATTTTAGTTCAACCCTGGACAGATCATTTTCAATTCACCATCTTTGTTTGTGTTGCAACATTCTGCATCTCTTGACACTTCTGCAGAATACCTGTTACAATGTTTGTCTCTTCACCTCTTCCATACCCTAGTGTTCACACCTCCAGGAATTATCATGTTACAAGTAAACAAATATGTTCTATCTACCAGTTTGCAAAAGTGGGCAAAACAAGTTTTTTTACCACTACTCAACATACACTGCAAATACATCTCATGCATGCTTATTAAGTTTTAATTGAAACATTAGATCTGAGGCTAAATTACTATTGAATGATACCACCTCTGTTAATTCTTTCATACTTTGCTTGGCAAACAAATCTGAAATTTCTCTTTGTATATGAACAGTATTGGTGGATCACAAAAAGATCTAGAGACTTTATCTGCTTAGAAAAAAGAATAAAATAAGAAGAATATAAAATGTTTTTCATTTGATTTTAAGAGAACCAAATGTACTTAGCTACTCAATAGTGTCTGACTCTTTGTGACCCCATGGACTGTAGTCCACCAGGCTCTTCTGTCCATGGGGCTTCTCCAGACAAGAATACTAGAGTGTGTTGCCATGCCCTCCTCCAGATGATCTTCCCAACCCAGGGATCAGACCCAGGTCTTCTGCATTGCAGGTGGATTCTTTACTGACTGAACCAAATATATTCTCAAAAATGTCATCTTTTGAAATATGATGTTATATTTCTTTGTAAAAGTTGAGAAATCTCCCTGGAATTGCATTCCAGGCATACAACAACCAGATATGGTTTTCTCCCCTATGCTGGAATCTGATTCAAGAGAGCTGATGAGGCTGTCCATTATTAATTTCCAGTTTATTTTATAGTATCTATATTTTCAGAGAAAAGTAAATGCGACTTCACCTCAGCTCACCTCACCTCATAAGCATTCCAGTACGTGTATTTTCTTCAGATTAGAGTTTTCTCTGGATCCATACCCAGAAGTAGGATTGTTGGATCATAGGGTAAAAGAATAAAATAATATCATTGGAGCAAAATAGATGGACCTAGAGGGCTTTTCTGGTGGTGCTATTTGACTCCAGTTCTCTTGCCTGGAAAATCCCATGGGCAGAGGAGGAGCCTGGTAGGCTACAGTCTATGGGGTTGTTAAGAGTCAGCCACATCTGAGCGACTTCCTTTCACTTTTCACTTTCATGCATTGGAGAAGGAAATGGCAACCCACTCCAGTGGGTTAGAATCCCAAGGACGGGGGAGCCTGGTGGGCTTCCATCTCTGGGGTTGCACAGAGTAGGACACAATTGAGGCGACTTAGCAGTAGGAGCAGCAGCAGTGGCTAAAAACCCAACTGCTGATGCAGGAGATGTAAGAGACATTCATTCTATTCCTGGGTTGGGGAAGATCCCTTGCAGGAGGCCATGGCAACCCACTCCAACATTTTTGACTAGAGAATCTCATGGACAGAGGAGCCTGACCAGATACCATCCATAGGGTTGCAAAGAGTCAGACCCAACTGAAGTGATTTAGGACTGATGTACCTAGAGATTATCATACTAAATGAAGTTAAGTCAGACAGAGAAAGACAAATATCACACAATATCTGTTATACGTGAAATCTTAAAAAAATGATACAAAGGAACTTATTTATAGAACAGAAACAGACTCACAGACATAGAAAACAAAATTATGGTCAACAAAGGGAAAAGTTGGGTGAAAAAGAGATAAATTAGGAGTTTGGGATTAGTAGGTACAAACAACTATATCAAAATAGATAAACAACAGGGTCCTACTGTATAGCACAGGAAACTATATTCAACATCTTGTAATAAACTAGAATGGAAAAGAATCAGAAAAAGAATACACATACACATATGCATATATAACTGAATCACTTTGCTGTACACCAAAAACTAACACAACTTTGTAAATCAACTATTCTTCAATTAAAGTACAATCCTAAAAATATGTTTCCAGGTTTACTTAGAATTATTTCCACAGAGCCATAATCATGAGGTGTGGTATCTGCAGTAAGCAATTTCATATTGTACTTCAACTTCTAAAGGCAATGAGGAGGAGGTAGAAAACTGTATGAATGGAAAACTTTGTCATATAATGTCAATGAATGTCATAAGTTACACCCCTGCCTCCTAGGCTGAATAAAAGTTTTAATCATTGTGTTAAGCAAGGAAAAGTACAAATGGACACACTTTCTCTGTTTTATTAATGCACTACGTGTGAATAGTCACCATTTTATTGAATGACATGTGGCGGGTATCATTCTAGGATTAATTTACTTTGTATTATATAAGTTGGGCTTCCCTGGTAGCTCAGAGGCTAAAGCGTCTGCCTGGAATGCAGGAGACATGGGTTCGATCCCTGGGTCCGATCCCTGGGTCGGGAAGATCCCCTGGAGAAGGAAATGGCAACCCACTCCAGTACTCTTGCCTGGAGAATCCCATGGAGGGAGGAGCTTGGTAGGCTACTGTCCATGGGGGTCGAAAAGAGTAGGACATGACTGAGAGACTTCACTCACTCATATTTACATGTAGTAGATTATGCTTGCCAAATATAAATATATATGTGTGTGCATATATGTATGTGAAAGATAGTGGGGAATAGTCATTTAGAATAGTTTTAGGTTTAAAATAGGAAGTGTTTAACCAACAAGGACCTATTGTATAGCACAGGGAACTCTGCTCAATATTATGTGGCAACCTGGATGGGAGGGGAGTTTGGGGGAGAAATATGTATATGTTTGGCTGAGTCCCTTTGCTGTCCACCTGAAACTATCACAACATTGTAAATTGTCTATATTCAAATACATAATAAATGTTTTTTAAAATAAGATAAAATAAAAAGTGTTCAGAAACATTACATCATATAAAAGTTTCTATTTGGGGATAGATGCATTTTTCCCTAAAACAAATAGAGGATGAGTTAAATTTTTAAATTATCTTAATTTTCTCTCAGGGGTATAAAAATTTCAAAAAATGTCTGAAAATTTGAAGTCATGGTGTTGTTCTTTTTCTGATCCTATATCTTTATAAATTAATGGGAATGTGATTATGCATCAATCATTAAAATTTGGCAGGAATTAAAATGTATTAAGGCTATTTTGTATTATTAGATGTGGTGTGCAGTAAGTATTCTATCTTCTTTAAAGCCTAAAGGACAGTTCTGCAAGCATTTGCCTTCAAGAAGAGGTGTTAAGTGGTCTTATGAACTACCTGTTTTCCTGAACACTGTTTAGAAAGACTTCAGGTTCTGCTGAAAGACTGTTCTCTTACTATATCTGGTCGAATGTTGGTGTGAAGGTCTTCCTAGGCAGCTAACATTTCAAGTCTATCAGCTAAAAAAGAATTAACAGAAGAGAGGGTTTCCATGTCAGCTGGTGTTTTGCTAGCTTAAAATCATAATTCCTATCTTGAATAAAATTACCTACCATGAAGAATAAATTGTTTCCCATAAGTAGTTAAATGTCCTTGAAAAAAATCTTCTTAGTATTGAAAAACATCTTGCTAATTGACAATAGTGTTTTATACACACTGTTCATTCACTAGGTCCCTATAAGAATAAATTTCCCGTGAGTACTAACAATGGGCAACACATAGTCTACCCACTATGGAACACCCAATTCCTTTAAACTCCCAGCATCCTTCCCTATAGTCAAGCCACAGAAGGCTCCCAGCCAATTAAAACATGCTTCAAGTATGTGGTTAAGCATGACCAGAGCCTCCCAACCGCAACAGAGGAACCTATAAAGCTGAGCGTAGTAGGAGGAAAGATAATTACCATCAATATGCCTCCCACATGGGGAAACAGTTAAACTTATCATTCCTTTCAATGGTACGTTTGATGTAATATATTCATTTTTGTGCTTATTCTTATGTTTCAGGATGTTGTCTAGGAAAAGGTGTCTAGACAGAATGGAAAGAGCCTTTTCAGCATGCCTCTTAATGATTGTAAAATGAGTGACAAAATAAGAGATCTGGTCATTCTATGGTGGAAACTTCCAGAAGGACTGTTTTATGTAGAAGGGTATTTTGAAATTTTCTAAAATAGATCATGACACAGAGAACATTCCTATAAAATCTGAGTCTCCCAAAATCTTTTGGCGAGTTCATTCTTGCTATGTAGGATACTCTGAGAACTATACTGGACAAAAACAAAACAACCAAAAAAAAATCAATTTTGATTTTAGAGAAATTAGATGCTTACTAGCTATTCAAAACTTAAGAATATGACCACTGGGCACTATGAGGATTAATCAGAACTGTGAATCCCTCTATGGCCATACCATCCTGAACATGCCCAATTTTATCTGATCTCTGAAGCCAGGCGGGGTTGGGCTTAGTTAGTACTTGGATGGGAGAAATGTGAATCCACTGACCAGAGATACAATATTGTGCTTTTCATGAACTATTCATTGTGCGTTTCTGGGTAACATGGGACTGTTGTTACAAATAATAATGATAACCAACATCGACTAAAGATTTAGCAGGCATTGTATTCAATATGTCATATAGGTTATGTAATTTAATCAGCCTTATGAACTTTGGGATCATGTTAGGTCACGAGAAAGCAATGTATATACAGATATAATCTGTGATAATTATATATGTACTCAGCATCTACTAAATGCCAGGCGTTAACATTTATTACCTAGTGTAATCTTTATATACTTATTAGAAGAGTACCATTTTCACCATGGTTATGTTTGAGAAAAGGCTAAGAGACTTTAATTTGCCCAAAGTCACACAGAAGATCAAATACTCAAGAACTCATGTTCCACTACCAAAACTGTGTTCTTTCCAAAATACAAAAAGACATCAAGTTTTCTATTTTCACAAGGAATTTTTTAGGGGCTTAATGTGTCTGACATGCTTTAAATCTTGGTGATAGACCCAGGCATTAAATTCATCTTCTTGAATTTGAAAACTCATTTTCATTATATGGCTTTTATTACATAGTTTATAATTCAAACCTCTAACTATTAATCAAAATTGTCTACAGATTATGATAAGATTATGGGCTTCCCTGGTGGCTCAGAGGTTAAAGCGTCTGCCTCCATGCGGGAGACCTGGGTTCAATCCCTGGGTCGGGAAGAACCCCTGGAGAAGGAAATGGCAGTCCACTCCAGTATTCTTGCCTGGAGAATCCCATGGACAGAGAAGCCTAGTAGATTACAGTCCACAGGCTCACAAAGAGTCAGACACGACTGAGTGACTTCACCCTCACCTCAGCTCAAATAAACTAAATATTGGATTCTTTAAAGCAAGTTGTTGCTGTTGTCCAGTCGCCCAGTGATGTCTGATTCTTTGTGACCCCATGGACTGCAGCATGCCAGACCTCCCTGTCCCTCACTATCTCCTAAAATTTGCCCAAGGTTATGTCCATTGCATCAGTGATGCCATCCAACCATCTTATCCTCTGACACCCTCTCTTCTTTCTGCTCTTCTGCCTTCCCCAGCATCAAGGGACTTTTCCAATAAGTCAGCTGTTTGCATCAGATGACCAAAGTACTGGAGTTCAGCTTCAGCATCAGTCCTTCTAATGAGTATTCATGGTTAATTTCCTTAAAATTGACCGGTTTGATCACTTTGATGTCCAAGGAATTCTCAGGAGTCTTCTCCAGCACGATAGTTCAAAGGCATCGATTTTTCAGCATTCCATCTTCTTTACAGTCCAGCTCTTACAACTGTACATGACCGCTGGGAAGACCACAGCCTTGACTATACGGATCTTTGTCAGCAGAGTAATGTCTCTGCTTTTCAACACACTGTCTAGGTTTGTCACACCGTTCCTGCCAAGAAGCAAATATCTTCTAATGTCATGGCTTACAGTCACCACCTGCAGTGATTTTAGAGCCCAAGAAGAGGAAATCTGTCACTACTTTCACCTTTTCCCCCTCTATTTGCCAGGAAGTAATGAGGCCAGGAAAAGGAGTATGTCAAGGCTGTATACTGTCACCCTGTTTATTTAACTTATATGCAGAGTACATCATGAGAAATACTGGACTAGAAGAAACACAAGCTGGAATCAAAATTGCCAGGAGAAATATCAATAACCCCAGATATGCAGATGATACCACCCTTATGGCAGAAAGTGAAGAAGAACTAAAGAGCCTCTTGATGAAAGTGAAAGAGGAGAGCTAAAAAGTTGGCTTAAAGCTCAACATTCAGAAAACAAAGATCATGGCATCTGGTCCCATCACTTCATGGGAAATAGATGGGGAAACAGTGGAAACAGTATCAGACTTTATTTTGGGGGCTCCAAAATCACTGCAGATGGTGACTGCAGCCATGAAATTAAAAGACGCTTACTCCTTGGAAGAAAAGTTATGACCAACCTAGATAGTATATTAAAAAGCAGAGACATTACTTTGCCGACTAAGGTCCGTCTAGTCAAGGCTATGGTTTTTCCTGTGGTCATGTATGGATGTGAGAGTTGGACTGTGAAGAAGGCTGAGCACCGAAGAATTGATGCTTTTGAACTGTGGTGTTGGAGAAGACTCTTGAGAGTCCTTGGACTGCAAGGAGATCCAACCAGTCCATTCTGAAGGAGATTAGCCCTGGGATTTCTTTGGAAGGAATGATGCTAAAGCTGAAACTCCAATATGTTGGCCACCTCATGCGAAGAGTTGACTCATTGGAAAAGACTCTGATGCTGGGAAGGATTGGGGGCAGGAGGAGAAGGGGACGACCGAGGATGAGATGGCTGGATGGCATCACTGACTCAATGGACGTGAGTCTGAGTGAACTCTGGGAGATGGTGATGGACAGTGAGGCCTGGCGTGTTGCCAATTCATGGGGTCGCCAAGAGTCGGACACGACTGAGCGACTGAACTGAAGTGAATGGGGCCAGACACCATGATTTTCATTTACTTTAATATTTAGTTTTAAGCTGGCTCTTTCACTCTCCTCCTTCACCCTCATCAAGAGGCTCTTTAGTTTCTCTTTGCTTTTTGCCATTAGAGTGGTATTGTCCACATATCTGAGATTGTTGATTTTTCTCCCACCTATCTTGATTCTAACTTGTGACTCATCCAGCCTGACATTTCTCATGATGTGCTCAGCATATAGATTAAACAAATAGGCTGACAGCACACAGCCCTGTTGTACTCCTTTCTCAATCTTGAACCAATCAGTTGCTACCTACAGTGTTCTAACTTTTGCCTCTTAATCTGTATGTAGGTTTCTCAGGAGACAGGAAAGAGGATAAGATGCTGAGGCAGCATCACTGACTCAATGATCATGAATCTGACCAAACTCTGGGAGACAGTGAAGAACAGGGAAGCCTGGCATGCTGCAGTTCTTGGGGTCATGAAGAGTCAGACACGACTTAGTGACTGAACAACAATAATTTTACACATCAAGAAACTGAAATAGGAAGAAAAGAAGCCCAAAGTTAACAAAATGCAGGAAATAATAAGGATCAGAAAAGACATACAGAAAAGAAAAACAATAGAAAAAGTTTTAAAATTGAGTTGAAGTTTTAAAAAATTAACAAAATTGACAAACCCTTGTTAGATTTTAAAAAAAGCACAGACTCAAACAAAAAAGTTAGAACAGTTACAAAATATTTATAGCAGCCCACAGACTGGGCCAAATTTGATTTGTAGTTGTTTTACTCAGCTAGCAAAATGTTTAAAAATATTGAGTCAATATTTTAAAAATCAAGATATTTCACATAAAAACCTGGATTTGAAACCCTTTTAAACATTCAGAAGGCTCTAGCAATACTGTACCCATATATTCACAGATCAGTACATGGCAGAAGCAAGGCAGCATTCGTCTCTTAGATTGCCTGTGTTCTCTTTGCCATGGCTTGCAATGCTTCCTGATACTACTGCCATCCTGAGGATGTAGGTTGCCTTTGAAAATCATGTTTATCCTTTTGTCTCCAATACCATGTCACCACCAAAAGTTATAAATAAGAAATGGATTTTGAGGACTGTTTTCTATGGGCCTGGAAAGCATATTTCTTTATGAAAATGAAAAACACACCCACACATTTAATATAAAACACCTAGTACTCTTCTCTAACTTACTTGTTTGAGTCTGTGTTTTTTTTTTCTACTAATCTAGCTAAAATATTGTCAATTTTGTTAAATTTTTTAAAGTTTAACTCAATTTTAAAACTTTTGTATTGCTTTTCTTTTCTCTATGTCTTTTCTGATCCTTATTATTTTCTCATTCTGTTAACTTTGGGCTTATTTTCTTCCTATTTCAGTCCTTGATCTGTGAAATTGTTGTTCAGTTGCTAAGTCATGACCTATTCTTCACAACCCCATGAACTACAGCATGCCAGCCTTTCCTGTCCTTCATATCTCCCAGAGTTTGGTTAAATTCATATCCATTGAGTTGGTGATACTATCTAAGCATCTCATCCTCTGCTTCCCTTTCTCTCCTTGCCTTCAATTTTTTCCAGCATCAGAGTCTTTTCCAGAGAGTTGGTTCCTTGCATCAGGTAGCCAAAGTATTGGAGCTTCAGCTTTAGCATCAGTCCCTCCAGTGAATATTCAGGGTTGATTTCCTTTAGGATTGACAGGTTTGATCACAGCAAACTGGGAAAATCTTAAAGAGAAGGGAATAATAGACAACCTCCTGACAGTCTCATGACAAGAAGCAACAGTTAGAAAAGAGATATGGAACAATGGACTGGTTCAAAATTGGGAAAGAAGAATGTCAAGGCTGTGTATTGCCATTGTCACTCTGCTTATTTAACTTATATGCAGAATACATTATATGAAATGTCAGGCTGGATGACTCACAAGCTGGAATCAAGATTGCTGGGAGAAATGTCAACAACCTCAGATATGTGTAAGGTTAAGTTGTTTATTTGAGATCTTTCTTCTTTCTTAGTGTAGATATTTTCAACACTCCCAGTGGATGTCTGAAACTATGGTAGTACCAAACCCTATATACATCTACACTATGCTTTTTCTATACTAATGGGCTGGTACTGTATACAGCATGGATTTGCTGAACAGAAGGATACTTTACATTCTAGGCAGGCCAGAAGAGGATGGCATAAGATTTCACCTAGCTACTCAAAATAGTGTGCAACTTAAGATTTATGAATTTTTGGACTTCCCTGGTGGTCCATTGGTTAAGAATTTGCCTGTCAATGGAGGGAAAATGAATTCAACCCTTGTCAGGGAAGACCCCACATGCCAAAGAGCAACTAAGTCTATGCACCACAACTACTGAGCCCACACACCTAGAGCCTGTGTTCCACAACAGGAGAAGCTACCACAGTGAGGGTCTTGTGGACTACGATTAGAGAGTAGCCCCTGCTCACCACTAGAGAGAGCCTGCACAGGGCAACAGACAATTTTCTAGAATGTTTCACTTAGTATTTTCAAACTATGATAAACTGTGGACGACTGAAACTGCAAAAAAGCAAAACCAAGGGTAAGCTGGGACTACTATACTTAGGAATTCTGATCTTGAGTGCACATATATTTGCCATTGTTATATCTTCCTGCTGAGTGAACAGTTGTATCATAATGTAATGACCTTCTTTGTCTCTAGAAACGTTTTTTACTTAAAATCTACCTTATCAGATATTAGCATAGCCACTCCAGCATTTTGGGGGTTACTATTTGGATGTAACATCTTGTTTATCCTTTATTTTCAGTCTATGTTAATCCTTATATCTAAAGTGAGCTCTAGTATTCAGCATACAGTTAGATTATTCAGTCACTCAGTGCCTTTTATTGGGGAGTTTAGTCCATTTATGTTTAACATGGTTATTGACAGAGAAGGACTTACTATTGCCATTTTGTTAACTGTTTTCTGTCTGTAGTTATTTTGTCCCTCTTTCTTCTCTTGCTGTTTTCCTTTGTGTTTCTTTTTTTTTTTTTCTTGTTATTGATAGGTTTTGATTCCTATGTCTTTGTGTGTGTGTGTGAGACTTCCATAGGTATTTTTTGTAGTTATTAAGGAGTTTATATAAATATCATAAAATTATAAGTCTATTTAAGCTAATAAAAAATAAACTTTATTTGTAAGCTCTTTGTTTTTATCTTTCTTCCCCTTACATTATACACTACTGATGACGCAAATTGCATCTATTTACATTTTGTATCCCTTAACATCATTTAGTTATAGTTGTTTTTAATACCTTTTTCTTTTTAACTCAGATAACAGAATGAAAATAATTTATTCACTACCATTATAACAATACAGTAATCTCTTTCTTCCTTCCCTGACTTATTTATTTGGCTGTCTGCTGCAAGTGTTTTAGCCTCAATGATTGTACAAGTGCTCTACTCTTTCAAGCATTCTTTCTGAAATCCTGAGAAGAATTCCTCTAGCGAGGAGTATAGCTGACTGGGGGAAACCAGAAGCAAGGACACTGCCAGCCCTCCATTCTAGTCAGCCTCATCTTTCCTATGGATAATGCCACTATAATGGCAAAAAGTGAAGACGAACTAAAGAGCCTCTTGATGAGGGTGAAAGAGGACAGTGAAAAAGCTGGCTTAAAGGTCAACATTCAAAAACTAAGATTATGGCACCAAGTCCCATTACTTCATGGCAAATAGAACTGACCAAGAGGGAACAGTGACAGATTTTATTTTCTGTCCTCCAAAATCACCGTGGACAGTGACTGCAGCCTTGAAATGAAGGACACTTGCTCCTTGAAAGGAAAGCTATGACAAACCGAGACAGCATATTAAGAAGCAAAGACATCACTCTGCTGACAAAGGTCCTTATAGTCAATGCTATGGTTTTTCCAGTCACTTCAGTTCAGTTCAGTCGCTCAGTCATGTCCGAATCTTTACAACTCCATGAATCACAGCATGCCAAGACTCCCTGTCCATCAACAACTCCCTGAATTCACTCAGACTCGTGTGCATCAAGTCAGTGATGCCATTCAGCCTTCTCATCCTGTCGTCCCCTTCTCCTCCTGCCCCCAATCCCTCCCAGCATCAGGGTCTTTTCAAATGAGTCAACTCTTCACATCAGTGGCCAAAGTATTGGAGTTTCAGCTTTAGCATCAGTCCATCCAATGAACACCCAGGACTGATTTCCTTTAGAATGGACTGGTTAGATCTCCTTGCAGTCCAAGGGACTCTCAAGAGCCTTCTCCAACACCACAGTTCAAAAGCATCAATTCTTCAGCATTCAGCTTTCTTTACAGTCCAACTCTCATATCTGTACATGACCACTGAAAAACAATAGCCTGGACTACACAGACCTTTATTGGCAAGCAGTGTCTCTGCTTTTTAATATGCTGTCTAGGTTGGTCATAACTTTCCTTCCAAGGAGTAAGAGTCTTTTAATTTCAAGGCTGCAATCACCATCTACAGTGCCTTTGGAGCCCCCAAAATAAAGTCTGATACTGTTTCCACTGTTTCCCCATCTATTTCCCATGAAGTGATGGGACCAGATGCCATGATCTTAGTTTTCTGAATGTTGCGCTTTAAGCCAACTTTTTCACTCTCCTCTTTCACTTTCATCAAGAGGCTTTTTAGTTCCTCTTCACTTTCGTCAAGAGGCTTTTTAGTTCCTCTTCACTTTCGTCAAGAGGCTTTTTAGTTCCTCTTCACTTTCTACATATAAGGGTGGTGTCATCTGCATATATGAGGTTATTGATATTTCTCCCAGCAGTCTTGATTCCAGCTTGTGCTTCTTCCAGCCCAGCGTTTCTCATGGTGTACTCTGCATATAAGTTAAATAAGCAGGGTGACAATATACAACCTTGATGTACTCCTTTTCCTTTTTGAAACCAGTCTGTTGTTCCATGTCCAGTTCTAACTGTTGCTTCCTGACCTGCATATTGGTTTCTCAAGAGGCAAGTCAGGTGGTCTGGTACTCCCATTTGTCTCAGAATTTTCCACAGTTGATTGTGATCCACACAGTCAAAGGCTTTGGCATAGTCAATAAAGCAGAAATAGATGTTTTTCTAGAACTCTCTTAATTTTTTCGTGATCCAGCAGATGTTGGCAATTTGATTTCTTTTTTTTTTTAAACCAGCTTGAACATCTGGAAGTTCACCATTTACATGTTGCTGGAGCCTGGCTTGGAGAATTTTGAGCATTACTTTACTAGCATGTGAGATGGGTGCAATTGTGTGGTAGTTTGAGCAATCTTTGGCATTGCCTTTCTTTGGGATTGGAATGAAAACTGACCTTTTCCAGTCCTGTGGCCACTGCTGAGTTTTCCAAATTTGCTGGCATGTTGAGTGCAGCACTTTCACAGCATCATCATTCAGGATTTGAAATAGCTCCCTAAAATTCCATCAGCTCCACTAGCTTTGTTTGTAGTGTTGCTTTCTAAGGCCCACTTGACTTCACATTCTAGGATGTCTGGCTCTAGGTGAGTGATCACACCATCGTGAATATCTGGGTCATGAAGATCTTTATGTACAGTTCTTCTGTGTATTCTTACCACCTCTTCTTAATATCTTCTGCTTCTGTTAGGTCCATACCATTTCTGTCCTTTATTGAGCCCATCTTTGCATGATATATTCCCTTGGTACCTCTAATTTTCTTGAAGAGATCTCTAGTTTTTCCCATTCTGTTGTTTTTCTCTATTTCTTTTCATTGATAACTGAAGAAGGCTTTCTGGTCTCTCCTTGCTATTTTTTGGAACTTTGCATGCAGATGCATCTTTCCATTTCTCCTTTGCTTTTCACTTCTCTTTTCACAACTATTTGTAGGGCCTCCCAGACAGCCGTTTTGCTTTTTTGCATTTCTTTTCCATGGGGATGGATGGTCTTGATCCCTGTCTCCCGTACAATGTCACGAACCTTATTGCATAGTTTATCAGGTACTCTATCTATCAGACCTAGTCCTTTAAATCTATTTCTCACTTTCATTGTTTAATCATAAGGGATTTGATTTTGGTCATACCTGAATGGTCCAGGAGTTTTCCCTACTTTCTTCAATTTAAGTCTTAATTTGGCAATAAGGAGTTCATGATATAAGCCACAGTCTGCTCCTGGTCTTGATTTTTCTGACTGTATAGAGCTTCTCCATCTTTGGCTGTAAAGAATATAATCAATCTGATTTCGGTATTGCCCATTTGGTGATGTCCATGTGTAGCGTCTTCTCTTGTGTTGTTGGAAGAGGGTGTTTGCTATGATCAGTGCGTTGTCTTGGCAAAACTCTATTAGCCTTTGTACTGCTTCATTTCATATTCCAAGGCCAAATTTGCCTATTACTCCAGGTGTTTCTTGACTTCCTACATTTGCATTCCAGTCCCCTATAATGAAAAGGGCATCTTTGGGGGTGTTAATTCCAAAAAGTCTTGTAGTTCTTCATAGAGCTGTTCAACTTCAGCTTCTTCAGCATTACTGGTTGGGGCATAGGCTTGGCTTACCATGATATTGAATGGTTTACCTTGGAAACAAACAGAGATCATTCTGTTGTTTTTGAGATTGCATCCAAGTACTACATTTTGGACTCTTTTGTTGACCATGCTGACTACTCCATTTATTCCTAGGTATTCCTGCCCACAGTAGTAGATATAATGGTCATCTGAGTTACATTCACCCATTCCAGTCCATTTTAGTTCGCTGATTCCTAGAGTGTCAATGTTCACTCTTGCCGTCTCCTGTTGGACCACTCCCAATTTGCTTTGATTCATGGACCTAACATTCCAGGTTTCTATGCAATATTGCTCTTTACAGCATCAGGCCTTGCTTCCCTGTAGTCATGTACAGGTGTTAGATTTGGACCATAAAGAAGGCTGCTGCTGCTGCTAAGTCGCTTCAGTCATGTCCAGCTCTGTGCGTCCCCATAGACTGCAGCCCACCAGGCTCCTCAATCCCTGGGATTCTCCAGGCATGAACACTGGAGTGGGTTGTCATTTCCTTCTCCAATGCATGAAAGTGAAAAGTGAAAGTGAAGTCACTCAGTCGTGTCTGACTCTTAGCGACCCCATGGACTGCACCCTACCAGGCTCCTCCATCCATGGGATTTTCCAGACAAGAATACTGGAATGGGTTGCCATTGCCTTCTCTGAAAGAAGGCTCAGTTGCAAAGAACTGATGCTTTCAAACTGTGATTCTGGAGAAGACTCTTGAGTGTCCCCTGGACTGCAAGGAGATCAAATCAGTCAATCCTAAAAAGAAATCAGTCCTGAATATTCTTTGAAGGACTGATGCTGAAGCTGAAGCTCCAATAATTTGACCACCAGATGCTTACAGACGATTCATTGACAAACACCCTGATACTGGGAAAGATTGAAGGTAAAAGGAGAAGAGGGCAGCTTAGGATGAGATGGTTGGATAGAATTACTGACTCAATGGACATGAATTTGATCAAGCTCTGGGAGATAGTGAAGGACAGAGAAGCCTGGCATACTGTAGTCCATGGGTTGTGAAGAGTCAGACATGACCAAGCAACGGATGGAGCAACAACAAATGTTTTGTTTATATATCTGCAAACAATTTTTGCTGAAATACCAGTTGCTATTGTTAAAAATAATTTCAGAAGTTACCCTTGCTTACTATAATGAATGTTAGAATTTCTATATGTACCTTCACACTGAAATATACGACTAGGTGAGCCATATTAGCCCCTCAAATCTCAGACAACTTAAACTCTTGAAGCTCCATAGAAGAGTTAGAATTAAACAACAAAAAAGTAATTTGTAACAGAGATGGAAGAGAACTCTTCTTTCATTTTTTTCTGTAAAATATTATTTCTATTCCACTCACAGAATGTTTACTTGCTAATGCTTCTCAACTTGGGATAGTGGTTTCCTAGTCATTAATTTTCCTGCAATTAGAAGTGGTAGCAAGTTGGTTGGGATGATGAGTTCTTGGGCCAGATTACACCTGCTTGACTCCTAGCTCCTCTGTTTACTACAGAACTGCATGCTTCTGTACAAGGTTTTAAACCTCTGTGAGCCTCAATATCTTCATAGGATAGGAAAATAATAGTATCTCCTACCTCACAAAGCTGTTTGAGGACTAACAAATTATGACATAGAAATAAAATAGTTGATGGCACAGTAACTTCTCAATAAAAATTAGTTTTTAATGTCTCCTTTAGAATGGAGGCAATGGGATTATTTCTCCCAAAGTTCAATTGTTCACAATTGATCCTTGGTTTTGTTGCAAACTTGATCCTCCCAGGTCTGTCTCCTCTCAGTAAATTATAATCTAGAATTGTGTTGGCCATAAATTTGAATATGCCCACTTTCTCCCATCCTCCATAACCTGATAATCAGTATTAATGTTTTCTTTCATTCTGAAATCTTTCTTGAATACAACTTTTCGTCTCCCTTCATACTTTCATCTCTCCTAGTCCAAGACACTATTATATCTCATTTGGTCTCCTGCCTTCTTAATGGTCTTCCAGATTTTACTCCTGTTTCTATCCAATCTGTTTTCCAGGCAGCACCAGAGTGAGCATGGTAAAACAAAAACAAATATTTGGATCCTGTCATATCCTGCTTAACCCCTTCAATGGCTGCTCATTGCACTTGGAATAAAGTCTAAATTTCTTAACAAATTGAGCTGGTTCCCAAATCTAGCTTCATTTCTTATCACTCTCATACTTGGCTCCAGACAACTTAGCCTCTTTTTGGTTCCATGAACACAGGAAAGTCTTTCTTGCCTGTAACTTTCATACATACAGCCTCCTCTGCTTAGGGCTGCCCATTCTCCCTTACATGATATGCTCTTCTCACATTCTATGTATTGGGATTATGTCAAGCCTTCAAAGACTTGATTTTATAATTACCTAATAGGGGGATTTCCCTGCCTATACTTTCCTGTTGCGGTACTTGACCGTCTCCTTCATGATTTGTAATTTGTAATTATTGCTGTTATACCCAGCAGTTACATAAATGGATGAATGATTAAGAATGAATAAATGAATATATGTGTATGTATATACACATACAGTGTGTTTGCTTTCTCAGTTATCATTTACTTTGTTTGCTAGATTATAAGCCCCACAACTGAAGGGACCATATTTGTCTTATTTTCACCAAATCATCCCCACTGACTATAGAAGACTGCATTGAACATTTGTGGAATCAATGCATGAGTAAAAAGTTTCCCAGACTAAAATCGTGAAAATGTTCAAAAAGGATAAAATGTTCATAAAGCATAAAAATCAAGGATGATTAAAAGTTATTGCCAAAGAATTTTCTCACTGCCCACAAGTCAGTCCCTGCACTACAGAAAAGAAATGTGTCACCAGAAAAGGTACATCACTATTTGGCATGAATAACACAAAGCAAACCTCTGTGCTCCCACAAAATATCTCATGATGTCACCATAAGAGAATCATTGTCTTGAACATCATGTTGGTCAGATCAGTTAGCAACAATTATTAAATAATCACAATAACAGTAACTAATTTGGGAGCAAAATCTCAACTCTTAAAGAGTATCAACATAAATCATACTGTAATTCTAGGATTGTTCTTGCTCTTTATCAAAAATGGTTAGTGAATTTGAGGGGATATATAATTTCACAGTAAGGTAAAGATATGATTATTTCATTTTATTTTTACTGACTGATAAAAAGTATAATACCATGTCTTATGCTCTAATGTGCTCAAATATTAATACTAATACTCTACCCTCTATGAGCTTGGAGTATCAGTAATCATATAAAGAAGGAGAAATCGGTCATCTTTATGATATTAACATAGTCTGGGAAGATAACATAATCCAAAAGGCAGTTATAAATGGTGTCTTTGCAGAGACTTTTTTACCTTGTGAAATAAGAATATTCACTATGTAGAGGAACTAACTGTTTCACCATTTCAAAGAAGCCTTTATGAATAGGTTACTAACCCTAATCACTGCTCACCTGGATTGTCACAATGGTTACAAAGGCCATGCTTCTAAGCAGGTTATGAGAAGGATTATATTTGAGAGCTACTTTGCATAAAAACACAGGATGCAGGGACTTTCCTGGCTGTCCAGTGGTTAAGACTTCATGTATTCAATGTAGGAGAGTGGAGGGCACATTTTCCATCCCTGGTAGGGGAGCTAAGATCTCACATACCCCTTGGCAAAGCCAAAAAGTTCTTTTAAAAATAACAAAAAGTAGGGCATGCCTCTCATGAATATACTTTCCAATTTGTTTATCAGTACTTTAAAGAAAACCAATGGATACTCCAAGCTCCTTACAAGGGTCACACCCCCTCCCAAAGGTATGTTCCTGGCTGCTCCACCTATGGGCTTTTTCAGGGAGCCCTCAATTTTCCCTGGACACTGAGGCAACCCTCAGAAACAGGTTTTTATCAAGAAGGCAAATCCAAGGCTTCTCCAACTCATACTTTCTAAGAAGATGCAATTTGGTGTCAGTGTTTTAGGACATAACATGAAGCAGGTTTTCTCGTAAGGCCTGACAAGTGCCTCCTCTTAGCCCTGGCACCTTGTTCCTATATATGTTTGCTAGTTTAGCTGCACAAAGAAACACATTTTGGAGAAGAAAAAAAAAAGATAAATAGATTTTGCCAGGTTGGCTCTGAACCTATCTTTCACACCACTGTGAAGTGCGCTGCCAGGACGTGCGATATGTAGTTAGAAGCAGCAGATGGAAAAGCATTTTGAGGGGCTTTTTGATGGTTCTGAATCTATGCAGCATTTACACACCAAAGCATGCTTGTTCATCTGTTATATATTTAGGGATATTTAAACTGTGAACATTTGTCTTCCTTAAAGACTACAAAAGTATCTGGAGACTGACTGACTTACTAAATAGATGTAGTAAATTGATCAATAATTGGTTTGACATCCCTTATCCCCTGCCCCCTCACTCCCATACGACTCCTGGCCCCAATTCTGTATTGCCTGGCAGTAACCTTATGTGGGGCTGTGAGCATCCTATGTAGTTGACAAATGTCACAGCATCAAAGGAAAAGTACCCTCCCCATGCTCCCGTGTGTGTGTGTGTGTGTGTGTGTGTGTGTGTGTGTGTGTGTGCAGATTGAGAAAGAGAGGGGAGCACTTTTAAGAACACTTTTTGAAAATGTAGGGATATCAGATGATATCTAATATTGACCTCTAATTCAGCAAAAGGCAGAGGTTTCCACGGGCAGGGACTTTGTGCTGAGAACTTTCTCTTACTATTTCTGAACATGGTAGTGAACATGAGTGCCACCAAAACAATAAAGGTTTGAATGAGTGGTAGGTTATTCCCTTTCTTCCCCAATTGCATGTATCTTCCCCTAAGGAGACTAATGAAAATAAATTAAAATCTTTACATTTAACCCTAGTGCTATGGACTGAATATGTGTTATCACTGCAAAACTTGTATGTTGAATTCCTAATCCCCAAAGTGATGAGGTAAAACCTTTCAAAGGTAATTAGGATTAGATCATGAGGGTGGGTTCTCATGATGCAATTAGCACTCTTAGAAGAGTTTTAAAAGAACGTTTGTTCTCCCTTTCCTTTCTACAACATGTTACAAGGAGGATGCTACAAGGAGGCTATCTACAAATCAGTTTAAGAGGGCTTTCATCAGACAGAAAATCTGCTAGAAGCTTGATCCTGGACTTCCCAATTGCTAGTACTGTAAAAACATAAATGTCTGTTGTTTTAACCCACCCTGTCTATGGTATTTGTTATAGCAGCCTGAACTAAGATATCTGGGATAAATTAATAGCCACTTTGAAGAAATAGCACCCAAATGAACCCTAAATCCATATTATTTAAATTAAATGACTGGTATTCTGTGAATCAGCCATCTGAGTTTATTATATACCCTCCTACCCACTCCTGACATTAGGTGCTCAACCTGGCAATTTCAGAAGAAGAAGCTATGGCAAGAACAGGTAAGCAGTATTTAAAAGACACTGTTTAAGCATGATTTCTGGCAGGAAGATAGAATTATTAACTCTGGATTGCTCTGTGAATTCTGAAGTCCCAAAATTATTTAAGAACTTATCAAAGCTAGCCTCACTCTTCATGAGGGACATCATACCATTAAGTGCTATAGGGGATGTAAAAGAAAAGAAGGACATTTGGCAGAACTCAAAAGCAGGCAAACTCAAATTCAATAAAATGTCCACAAATCTAACCACAGTTTTTGTTTTGTTTTGTTTGGAAAAACTGTATATCAATTTTTGATCTTCAAAGGAAAATTGTTTTCTGACTACTTTAGTCCTCACTTGGGTTCACCATAATTAATAATCAGAGAGAAATAATCATCAGTAAACTTAAAAATGAACTGTTTGAAACCCAAGGATCTCCCATGTTTTTGTAGCTGCATGTCAGAGGGCAGATGTCGCTGACCATCTACCTCGTAGTCTAAACTCTAAAACTGCTAAATTAATTAACATGTGCAAAGTACTGTGCTCAGCATGAATCCCAGAAGAGGCAATCCATAGGTATCAGTCTCCATCCCATTTACAGGGTTATTTCAAGGAATCCTAAGCAAATATTGCAAATAAGCCCCTAATATAACAAAAATCCCCATTTACTATATTAGGACTTAATAAATGTTAATTTCTTTCTTTCCAGGTTGAACTTATACAAAAACAAAAGCCATGACATTTTAAAATATGAAACTGATAAATTTGAAAGAACATTCTGTGGACCCGAGAATAAAAAAAAAAAAAAGATATCTTCTAACTAAAAATAATGTTTGCAAAACTGATTTGCATTTCAAATTTTGGCAATACACCTATGAAGGGTGTCTCTGGCTCAGAATTCTGGCAAGAGGTGATGAGGACTTGAACTAAGGTGGTGGCAGGAGATTGGAGACAAATGGTTATAAGAGGCAGATAGCAGAATTGTCAGGACTTGAGTGCTGTCGACAGACAACCTGATTCCATCTCGGCACCAACTCATACTAACTGTGCAATTCAAGGACTTGTCTAACTTTCCCATCTATGAAATAAAGAGGAAAATAATCTTAACTTCACAGATAGATGTGAGGATTAAATGAGACAATACATGTAAGGCACGTTTCCTGACATGTTTTTACAATAAATGTTGGCTGTTATTAATAGATGTCATTTATTCCTGTGTGCACATGGTCCCTGGTCATATTAAGACCTTGACTGATGTTGAACATCTTTCACATATTCAAGGAAATGCAAATTAAGACTACAATGAGATATCACCTCACCCTTGTCTGAATGGCAACAAATCAAAGACAACAAATAACAAATGTTGTAAGAATGTGGGTGGAGAAAATAACCCTTATGTTGGTGGGAATATAAACTGTCTCGGCAACATAAAAAAGTAGGAGGGTCCTCAAAAAAAAAAAAAAATACAATTACTATCTGACCCAGCAATACCCTCTTCTGGGTATTTACCAAAGAAATAAGAGCCAGATATCAAAGAGATATCTGCATTCCATGTTTATTACAGCACTATTCACAACAGCCAAAATACGGAACAACCAAAGTGTCCATTGACAGCAAAATAGATAAAGAAGATGTGGCATATGTACAATGTAATACTATACATTTATTTTTTTAAAAATGAACTCTTGCCATATACAATGATGTGGATGAACCTAGAGAATATTATGCTGAGTGAAATAAGTCAAAAAAGACAATTAGCATATGATTTCACATATACTGTATGTGGAATCTGAAAAACAAAACAAACAAAACAAAAGAGAAACAAACTCATAGATACAGAAAACAAACTGATGGTTTCCAGAGGGGAAAGAAGGAGTACGTCAAGGAGTACCCTGCTTATTTAACTTCTATGCAGAGTACATCATGAGAAACGCTGGGCTGCAAGAAGCACAAGCTGGAATCAAGATTGCCAGGAGAAATATCAGTCACCTCAGAGATGCAGATGACACCACCTTTATGGCAGAAAGTGAAGAGGAACTAAAAAGCCTCTTGATGAAAGTGAAAGAGGAGAGTAAAAGAGTTGGCTTAAAGCTCAACATTCAGAAAACTAAGATCATGGCATCTGGTCCCATCACTTCATGGGAAATAGATGGGGAAACAGTGGAAACAATGTCAGACTTTATTTTGGGGGCTCCAAAATCACTGCAGATGGTGAATGCAGCCATGAAATTAAAAGACGCTTACTCCTTGGAAGGAAAGTTATGACAAACCTAGATAGCATATTCAAAAGCAGAGACATTACTTTGCCAACAAAGATCCGTCTAGTCAAAGCTATGGTTTTTCCAGGAGTCATGTATGGATGTGAGAGTTGGACTGTGAAGAAAGCTGAGTGCCAAAGAATGATGCTTTTGAACTGTGGTGTTGGAGAAGACACTTGAGAGTCCCTTGGACTGCAAGGAGATCTAATCAGTCCATTCTGAAGGAGATCAGCCCTGGGATTTCTTTGGAGGGAATGATGCTGAAGCTGAAACTCCAGTACTTTGGCCATGTCTTGCGAAGAGTTGACTCACTGGAAAAGACTCTGATGCTGGGAGGGATTGGGGGCAGGAGGAGAAGGGGACGACAGAGGATGAGATGGCTGGATGACTCACGAATCTGAGTGAACTTCGGGAGTTGGTGATGGACAGGGAGGCCTGGTGTGCTGCAATTCATGGGGTGGCAAAGAGTCGGACATGACTGAGCAACTGAACTGAACTAAACTGAACTGAGAGGGGAAAAGAACTGGATCAGGAAGCTAAATAGGTAAAGAGGATTAAAAGGTATAAATTTCCAGCTATATAAATAGATAAATCACAGAGTGTAATGTACAATATAAGGAATATATTCATAATACTGTAATAATTTTGTATGGTGACAAGTGGTAAATAAACAGCATGGTGATCATTTCTAAACATATAAATATCAAATCACTATTGTGTACACCTGAAAATAATATGATATGGTATGTGGATTATACTTTAATAAAAAAGAAAAACTTTTCACTGAAAAAAATCCCCTTCATGTAGAGAGATTGTTTATTCTGTGGAAAAATAATACAAATCAAACTCTTTAATACAGTAGTCATAGTAGAAAGTCAACTTGGGACTTGAAAATCTGGCAATCAGATTCTGAGTCCTGTTTCAACACCAAATTCCTGTTTCCTGACAACACCAAATTCTGGTGTCCCAAGCACTGGTCAATGAACTCAGATTTGAGCTGAATTGTATTCAATTCCTGATATCCAGTTGAAAAAAACACATTTGAGAAACAATCTAAAATAGAGTATAGCCACCCATTCCCCCAAATATCCTAAAAGTTAGCTTGCAATTCACTACAAAAGCAGTGGCCCAGACTAGTTATCTTTCTGCTAAAATATCTGGCTTCATTTATCTCTTGTGGTTCAGACAGTAGAATTTGCCTGTTATGCAGGAAACTTGGCTTCGATATCTGGATCAGCAAGATCCCCTGGAGAAAGGAAAGACTATGCATTTAAGTGGGCTTCCCAGGTGGCACAAGTATTCTTGCCTGGAGAATTCCATGGACAGAGGATTCTGATGGGGCTACAGCCCAGGGATCTTCAAGAGTTGGACACGACTGAGTGACCAACACTTTCACTTTTCTCATCTTTTAATTCAGAGTCAATCAAAGACTTACCTGTATGAAAAACACTTTATATTGCTAGGAAAACTAGAGACATTACCTGTAAGCTATTTAATTATCACTATGTTGAGCTCCATATAAACATTTCTCTTAGACTTTCATCTTATGAAACATCACTCTTAAAGAAATAATACTTGTGAATTTTTTTTGTTTGTTTTTAATCAATACTACAATGTTTGGTTGTGGCTTCCAAGGATCTCATGATTAAATTTTGTGTTCAATATAATACAATTTATAATAAAAGTTAATAATATTGGTGGGATTATGACCCATCTATTTCCACCATTATTTGCCCATCATTATGGAAGGATGTAGCTAAAAGACCTAATAAGGAATTGGTAGATAACAGAGGGTCAACAGACAGTGAATTTCAGTGTTTTTCACTCTTATCCATTGGCTTGCCTTATATCCTCAGGAAAACATCAAACAGATTTTATTATGACATTCAGTAATTTTGAAAATAATTATTCACCTATTCAACAAATATTTATTGCAGATTATCAAAGAGCAAAGGGCTTCCCTTGTGGCTCAGCTGGTAAAGAATCCATCTACAATGCGGGAGACTTGGGTTTGATCCCTGGCTCGGAAGATCCCCTGGAGAAGGGAAAGGCTACCCTCTCCAGTATTCTGGCCCGGAGAATTCCATGGACTGTATAGTCTATGGGGTCGCAAAGAGTCGGACACAACTGAGTGATTTTCACTTCACTACCAAACAGCAAAGGTGGCACTGCTGCCCCTGATGCTGCTGCCAAGTTGCTTCCAGTCGGGTTCAACTCTGTGTGACCCCATAGACAGCCCCCCACCAGGCTCCCCAGATCCTGGGACTCTCCAGGCAAGAACACTAGAGTGGGTTGCCATTTCATTCTCCAGTGCATGAAAGTGAAAAGTGAAAGGGAAGTTGCTCAGTCGTGTCCGACTCTTTGCAACCCCATGGACTGCAGCCCACCAGGCTCCTCCATCCATGGGATTCTCCAGGCAAGAGTACTGGAGTGGGGTGCCATCGCCTTCTCCATCCAGGTGGTACTAGTGGTAAAAAAAAATCCAGCCGCCAATGCAGGAGACATGTGTTCAATCCCTGGGTTGGGAAGATGCTCTAGAGGGGGGCAAGGAAACCCAATGCAGTATTCCTGCCTGGAGAAAGAAAGGGACAGAGGAGCCTGGTGAGCCACAGTCTGTGGTGTCACATACAGTTAGCCACGACTGAAGCGACTTAGCAAGTGTGGACAATGAGCAAGAGCATCATGACTATTGCCACTATGAGTCTTGTAGTTTAATGGAGAAGGTGGAGAATAATAATTTCACAAGTAAACTTATACTCACGAAGTAAGGCATATGCTGAGAAGGGGAGATTCAGGGTGCCATGTGTACATTAACTCTGTGGTATAAGTTCAGTTCAGTTCAGTCGATCAGTCACGTTTGACTCTTTGCAACCCCATGGACTGCAGCACTACAGATTTCCTGTCCATAACCAACTCCCGGAGATTACCCAAACTCATGTCCATTGAGTCAGTGATGCCATCCCACCACCTCATCCTCTGTCATCCCCTTCTCTTCCTGCCCTCAATCTTTCCCAGCATCAGGGTCTTTTCAAATGAGTCAGCTCTTCACATCAGGTGCCAAAGTATTGGAGTTTCAGCTTCATCAATCCTTCCATTGAACGCCTAGGACTGACTTCCTTTAGGATGGACTGGATGGATCTCTGTGCAGTCCAAGGGACTCTCAAGGGTCATCTCTAACACCACAGTTCAAAAGCATCAATTCTTCAGCACTCAGCTTTCTTTACAGTCCTCTCTCACATCCATACGTGACTACTGGAAAAACCGTAATGTTCACTAGACAGACTTTTGTTGGCAAAGTAATGTCTCTGCTTTTTAATATGCTGTCTAGGTTGGTCATAACTTTCCTTCCAAGGAGTAAGCGTCTTTAATTTCATGGCTGCAGTCACCATCTGCAGTGATTTTGGAGCTCCCAAAATAAAGTCAGCCACTGTGTCCACTGTTTCCCCATCTATTTGCCATGAAGTGATGGGACCAGATGCCATGACCTTAGTTTTCTGAATGCTGAGCTTTAAGCCAACTTTTTCACTCTCCTCTTTCACTTTCATCAAGAGGCTCTTTAGTTCTTCTTTGCTTTCTGCCATAAGGGTGGTGTCATCTGCATCTCTGAGGTGATTGATATTTCTCCTGGCAATCTTGATTCCAGCTTGTGCTTCTTCAGCTCAACGCTTCTTATGATGTACTCTGCATATAAGTTAAATAAGCAGGGTGACAATATACAGCCTAGACGTACTCCTTTCCTATTGGGAATGAGTCTGTTGTTCCATGTCCAGTTCTAACTGTTGCTTCCTGACCTGCATATAGATTTCTCAAGAGGCACGTCAGATGGTCTAGCATTCCCATCTCTTTCAGATTTTTCCACAATTTATTGTGATCCACATAGTCGAAGGCTTTGGCATAGTCAATAAAACAAAAATAGATAATTTTTTTTTTAAATTCTCTTGCTTTTTCCATGATCCAGCAGATGTTGGCAATTTGATCTCTGGTTCCTCTGCCATTTCTAAATCCAGCTTGAACATCTGGAAGTTCATCATTTACATATTGCTGAAGCCTGGTTTGGAGAATTTTGAGCATTACTTTACTAGCGTGTGAGATGAGTACAATTGTGCAGTGTTTTGAACATTCTTTGGCATTGCCTTTCTTTGGGATTAGAATGAAAACTGACCTTTTCCAATCCTGTGGCCACTGCTGAGTTTTCCAAATTTGCTGGCATATTGAGTGCAGCACTTTCACAGCATCATCTTTCAGGATTTGAAATAGCTCTACTGGAATTCCATCACCTCTACTAGCTTTCTTCATAGTGATGCTTTCCTTTTTTAATTAATTAATTTTTTTACTTTATTTTACTTTACAATACTGTATTGGTTTTGCCATACATCAACATGTATCCACCATAGGTGTACATGTGTTCCCAATCCTGAACACCGCCCCCCCACTCCCTCTCCATACCATCTCTCTGGGTCATCCCAGTGCACCAGCCCCAAGTATCCTGTATCTTGCATCGAACCTAGACTGGCGATTCATTTCTTATATGATAGCGATGCTTCCGAAGGGCCCACTTGACTACATATTCCAGGATGTCTGGCTCTAGGTGAGTGATCACACCATTGTGATTATCTGGGTCATGAAGGTCTGTTTTGTCCATTTCTTCTGTGTATTCTTGCCATCTCTTCTTAATATCTTCTGCTTCTGTTCAGTCCCTCCCATTTCTGTCTGGTCCCTGCCATTTCTGTCTGATCCTTGCCATTTCTGTCTTTATTGAGCACATCTTTGCATGAAATGTTTCTTTGGTATCTCTAATGTTCTTGAAGGGTTCTCTAGTCTTTCCCATTCTACTATTTTCCTCTATTTCTTTGCACTGATCACTGAGGAAGGCTTTCTTTTCTCTCCCTGCTATTCTTTGGAACTCTGCATTCAAATGGGTGTATCTTTCCTTTTCTCCTTTGCTTTCACTTCGCTTCTTTTCACAGCTATTTGTAGGACCTCCTCAGACAGCCATTTTGCTTTTTTGCATTTTTGTTTCCCTTGAGAATGGTCTTGATCCCTGTCTCCTGTAGAATATCACGAACCTCCGTCCATAGTTCATCAGGCACTCTATCAGATCTAGTCCAGTTTGCCTTGATTCATGGACCTAACATTCCAGTTTCCTATGCAATAGTGCTCTCTATTGCATCAGACCTTCTTCTATCACCAGTCACATCCACAACTGGGTATTGTTTTTTCTTTGGCTCTGTCCCATCATTCTTTCTGGAGTTATTTCTCCACTGATCTCCAGTAGCATATTGGACACCTACCAACCTGGGGAGGTCATCTTTCAGTGTCCTATCTTTTGCCTTTCCATACTGTTCATGGGTTCTCAAGACAAGAATACTGAAGTGGTTTGCCATTCCCTTTCCCATGGACCACATTTTATCAGTGCTCTCCACCATGACCCATCTGTCTTGGGTGGCCCTACAAGGCATGGTTTAGTTTCACTGAGTTAGACAAGGCTGTGGTCCATGTGATTAGATTGGTTAGTTTTCTGTGATTGTGGTTTCAGTGTGTCTGCCCTCTGACGCCCTCTCTCAGCACCTACCGTCTTAGTGGGATTTCTCTTACCTTGGATGTGAAGTATCTCTTTATGGCTGCTCCGGCACATGTGCAGCTGCTAATCCTGGCCTTGGACATATGGTATAAAGAGGCTTCATTGCTTCCAATTCATATTTTCTTTCACAGTTTTCTTAATGACATATTCTACAAATGTCAGATATATTTTCAAGTTTTTAAAATAAATTTCACCTAGGTTTTGATCAGGCTTAAATCAAATTTATAGTTATTGTCAGAAGATTGTATGTGTTTATACTATTTAAATTTTATAGGTAAGAATAAAGTATGTTTGATTTAACTATGTCTTTCTTGAAAAGCCCTTTAGTAAATTATAAGTTCTGGATAAAACTTGGACACTTCTTAACAAATTTGAAACCTGACATTTAGCTCTTTTAACTATCACAGTTAATGGGATTCTTGGCTATATCATTTTTCTAGAGGTAATGATGGGTATACAAGATAGCTATGTAGTTTGGGAGGTTTATTAGATGATCTACTGCATTTCTATAATATATTGTCCTATTATTTTAATTTTTAAACTTGAAGTATAGTTGATTTACAAAATTGTGTTGGTTTCAGGTTTTACCTGATTTTAAATGCATTTCTTCTAGTGCTTCCCTTGTGGGTCAGACTGCAAAGACTGTGTTCCTTCCTTTGTGGGTCAGCCTGCAATGCAGCAGATCCAGATTCAATCCCTGGGTTGGGAAGATCCCCTGGAATGGGAAATGGCAACCCACTCCAGTAGTCCTGCCTGGAAAATTTCAAGGACAGAGGAGGCCATCTACAGCCCTTAGGCTTGCAAAAAGTCAGACATGACTGTGCGACTAACACTTTCTTTCACTTTCTTCTAATGTTACACTAACAAGTGTGATGCTGAACGTTGACTGCCTATAAAGTTTATTTGTCTTGTTAGAAAACAATCCTAAAAATTTTAGTATACTAAAAGTGGTTTTTACTTACTATAATATAGATGTTCTTCAATATTATCAACTATATTAATAGCAACTAAGGCAGTGATTGTGATTTTTTTTCCTCTTTATCCTCCTGCTGCTGCTGCTGCTGCTGCTAAGTCGCTTCAGTCGTGTCCGATTCTGTGCGACCCCATAGACGGAAGCCCAGCAGGCTCCTCTGTCCCTGGGATTCTCCAGGCAAGAACACTGGAGTGGGTTGCCATTTCCTTCTCCAATGCATGAAAGTGAAAAGTGAAAGTGAAGTCGCTCAGTCGTGTCCGACTCTTAGCGACCCCGTGGACTGCAGCCTACCAGGCTCCTCCGTCCATGGGATTTTCCAGGCAAGAGTACTGGAGTGGGGTGCCATTGCCTTCTCCGCTCTTTATCCTAGAGGTACGATAACTCAGCTGATAGATTTCCTAACACTGAGCTTTCTTTGAATCAATATCTGAATTCTATCTCTGTTAATTCACTAAAGAGCTTTGTACTATAATTTAAGTGAGTTTAAATCATACTTATTTGTTTCTCTTTTTCTTATATCTTTTATTGATTATATTTCCTGACGATATTTCTGCTATCAGAATTTCCAAAACTTGGAAAGCTTTTTATTTTCTTTTACCTTTTATCCTGTAAAAGTTGTTGAGTGATTTGGAAAGCTTTTTATTTTCTTTTACCTTTTATCCTATAAAAGTTGTTGAGTGATTTAAGAATTTTCTGTCAAGCTTTTCTGAAAGAAATTCTCCATGAAATTCTGTGAGCCTAGTAATTTTAACAAAGAGAAATTTCTTTGACAATTTTCTTAGCATTTGCTATGGTTACTAACATATTCATGTTTTGTTATAGTTTTTAATAATATTTACAACTTAAATTCATAAAGTCATGCCCAACTCTTTGAGACCTCATGGACTGGACTGCAGCAAGCCAGGATCCTCCATTTTTCATTATCTCCCAGAGTTTTTTCAAATTCATGTCCATTGAGTCAGTGAGGCTAACCAACTCATCCTCTACTGGCTTCTTCTTCTTTTGCCTTCAATCTTTCCCAGCATCAGGGTCTTTACCAAAAGTCAGCTCTAAGCATCAGGTGGCCAAACAATTGGAGCTTCAGTATCAGTCCTTCCAATGAATATTTGGGGTTGAATTTTCTCTTTGAATGACTGATTTGATCTCTTTGCAGTCCAAGTGACTTTCAAAGTTTTCTCCAGCACCAAAATTTGAAAGCATCAATTCTTCAGTGCTCAGGCTTCTTTATGGTCCAACTCTCACAACTGTACATGACTACTAGAAAAATCATAGCTTTGACTATATACATCTTTGTTGGCTTCCCAGGTGGCACTAGTGGTAAAGAACCCTCTTGCCAGTGCAGGAGACTTGAGAGACAAGGGTTCAATCCCTGGGTCAGGAAGAGCCCCTGGAGGAAGCCATGGCAACCCATTCCAGTATCCTTGCCCGTGAAATCATGGACAGCCTTGGATTGGGGTTGCAAAGAGTAAGACAAGACTGAAGCAACTTAGTATGCATGTACCTTTGCCAACAAAGTAATATCTCTTCTTTTAATAAGTTGTCTAGGTTTATCATAGCTTTCCTTTCAAAGAGTGAGCATCTTTTAATTTCATCAAGAGATCTGTAGTCTTTTCCGTTCCATTATTTTCCTCTATTTCTTTGCACGGTTCATTTAAGAAGGCCCTTATTTCTCCTTGCTATTCTCTGGAATTCTGCATTCAGTTGGATATATCTTTCCTTTTCTTCCTTGCCTGTTGCTTCTCTTCTTTCCTCAGTTATTTGTAAAGCCCCCTCAGACAACTACTTTCCTTTCCTGCATTTCTTTTCCTTTGGGATGATTTTGGTCATTGCCTCCTGTACAATGCTATGAACCTCTGTCCATAGTTCTTAAGGCATTCTGTCTACAGGATCAAATCCCTTAAATCTATTCATCATGTCCACTGTATAATCATAAGGGGGTTTGATTTAGGTCATACCTGAAAGGCCGAGTAGTTTTCCCTACTTTCTTCAATTTAAGCCATAATATTGCAATAAGGAGCTGATTATCTGAGCCACAGTCAGTTCTAGGTCTTGTTTTTGCTGTTGTATAGAGCTTCTCCATATTTGGTTGCAAAGAATATAATTAATCTAATTTCGGTATTGACCATCTGATGATGTCCATGTGTAGAGTCATCTCTTCTGTTGTTGAAAAGAGTGTTTTCTATGACCAGTGTGTTCTCTTGACAAAACTCTTTTAGTTTTGCCCTGCTTCATTTTGTACTCCAAGGCCAAACTTGCCTGTTACTCCAGATATCTCTTCACTGCCTACTTTTGCATTCCAACTCCCTGTGATAAAAGGACATCTTTTTTAGTGTTAGTTTTATGTAGATCTTCATAAAATCACTCAACTTCAGCATCTTTGGCATCTTAGTGGTTGGGTCATAGACTTGGATTACTGTGATGTTAAAATCATTGCCCTGGAAATGAACCAAGATCATTCTGTCATCTTTGAGAGTGCACCCAAGTACTGCATTTTGGGAAGAAGGAAATGGCAATTCATTTCTACCATTTTCCAGGCACTCTTGCCTGGAAAATCCCATGGATGGAGGAGTCTGGTATGCTACAGTCCCTGGGGTCTCAAAGAGTCAGACACAACTGAGCAACTTCACTTCACTTACTTCATACTTTATCACCAGAAAAGGAAATGGAAACCCACTCAGGTATTCTTGACTGGAGAATCCCACAGACAGAGGAGCCTGACGGGCCATGATCCATGGGGTTGCAGCGAGTCAGACACAACTGACATGACTGAGCACACATACACACACTGCATTTTGGACTCTTTTGTTGACTGTGGGGGTTCTCCATTGTTTTCTAAGGGATTCTCGCCCACAGTAGTAGATATAATGGTCACCTGAATTAAATTCACTCATTCCCACCCATTTTAGTTCACTGATTTCTAAAATGTTGATATTCACCCTTGCCATCTCCTGCTTGATGACATCCAATTTACCTTGATTCATGGACCTAAAATTTCAGGTTCCTATGCAATAGTGTTCTTTAAGCATCAGACTACTTTCACCACCAGACACATACACAACTGAGCATCATTTCTGATTTGACCCAGCTACTTCATTCTTTCTTAAGCTATTAATATTTTGTCCTCTGCTCTTCGCCAGTAATAGATGGGACACAATCCTGACCTGCGGAGCTCATCTTCTGGAGTCATATCTTTTTGCTTTTTCATAGTTTGTGTGGGGTTCTCACAGCATGAATACTGTAGTGAGTTGCTACTTCCTCCTCCAGTGGACCACGTTTTGTCAGAACTCTTCACCTTGACCATCCATCTTCGCTTTCCTTGCATGGCATGGCTCATACTTTCATTGAGTTACACAAGCCCTTTTGCCATGATAAGGCTGTAATCTATGAAGAGGATTCATGAATATTATCAATTTATTATTTACTATTATCTGAAGCACGGCTGAGAGGAGCTACCCCACGCCCAAGGTCAGGGCAGGTGACTGAGCGCTGCCAGGCTGCAATGGCACAGGAGTAGCCAGAGGAACTACCCCTAGCCCGAGGTCAGGGGGGCAGCAGAGAGAAGCAACCTCACATCCAAGGAGATGTGACTGCATGGGCACAGGAGGGCAGAGAGAAGCTACTCCACATTCAAGGTCAGGAGGTGTGAATTTGTCCAAGGTAAGGAGCAGCAGCTGTGTTTTGTTGTAACAGCCGTGAAGAGATACCCAACGTCCAAGGTAAGAGAAACCCAAGTAAGATGGTAGGTGTTGCAAGAGGGCATCAGAAGGCAGACACACTGAAACCATAATCACAGAAAACTAGCCAATCTGATCACACAGACCACAGACTTCTCTAACTCAATGAAACTAAGCCATTCCATGTAGGGTCACCCAAGACAGATGGGTCATGGTAGAGAGGTCTGACAGAATGTGGTCCACTGGAGAAGGGAATGGCAAATCACTTCAGTATTCTTGCCTTGAGAACCCCATGAACAATATGAAAGCCAAAATGATAGGATATTGAAAGAGGAACTCCCCAGGTCAGTAAGTGCTGAATATCCTACTGGAGATCAGTGGAGAAATAACTCCAGAAAGAATGATGGGATGGAACCAAAGGAAAATAATACTCAGTTGTGGATGTGACTGGTGACAGAAGCAAGGTCGAATGTTATAGAGAGCACTATTGCATAGGAACCTGGAATGTTAGGTCCATGAATCAAGGCAAATTGGAAGGGGTAAAACAGGAGATGGCAAGAGTGAATGTCAACATTCTAGGAATCAGCGAACTAAAATAAACCGGAGCAGGTGAATTTAACTCAGATGACCATTATATCTACTACTGTGGGCAAGAATCCCTTAGAAGAAATAGAGTAGCCATTATTGGCAACAAAAGAATCTGAAATGCAGTACTTGGATGCAATCTCAAAAACCATGGAATGATCTCTGTTCATTTCCAAGGCAAATCATTCAATATCATGGTGATCCAAGCCTATGCCCCACCAGTAACACTGAAGAAGCTGAAATTGAACAGTGCTATGAAGACCTACAAGACCTTTTAGAACTACACCCAAAAGAGACATCCTTTTCATTATAGGGGACTGGAATGCAAAAGTAGGAAGTCAAGAAACACTGGAGTAGCAGGAAAATCTGGCCTTGAAGTACGGAACAAAGCTCGGCAAAGGCTAATAGAGTTTTGTCAGGAGAACACACTGGTCATAGCAAACATCCTCTTCCAACAACACAAGAGAAGACTCTACACATGGACATCACCAGATGGTCAACACTGAAATCAGACTGATTATATTCTTTGCAGCCAAAGATGGAGAAGCTCTATACAGTCAGCAAAAGCCAGACCAGGAGCTGACTGTGGCTCAGACCATGAACTCTTTATTACCAAATTCAGACTTAATTTGAAGAAAGTAGGGAAAACCACTGGACCATTCGAGTGTGATCTAAATAAAATCCCTTATGATTATACAGTGGAAGCGAGGAGTAGATTTAAGGGACTAGGTCTGATAGAGTGCCTGATGAACTATAGATGGAGGTTCGTGACGAGGAACTATGGATGGAGGATCAAGACGAACCACATGGAAAAGAAATGCAAAAAGCAAAATGGCTGTCTGAGGAGGCCCTACAAATAGCTGTGAAAAGAGGAGAAATAAAAAGCAAAGGAGAAAAGAAAAGATATACCCATTTGCATGCAGAGTTCCAAAGAATAGCAAGGAGAGATAAGAAAGCCTTTCTCAGGGATCAATGCAAAAAAAAAAAAAAAGAGGAAAACAACAGAATGGGAAGGACTAGAGATCTCTTCAAGAAAATTAGAGATACCAAGGAAACATTTCATGCAAAAATGGGCTAGAGGACAGAAATGGACCTAACAGAAGCAGAAGATATTGAGAAGAGGTGGAAGAATACACAGAAGATCTGTACAAAAAGATCTTCATGACCCAAATAATCCCGATGGTGTGATCATTCACCTAGAGCCAGACATCCTGAAATGTTTAGTGAAGTGGGCCTTAGAAAGCATCATAACGAAGAAAGCTAGTGGAGGTGAGGGAATATTAGTGGAGCTTTTTCACATTCTGAAAGATGATGCTGTGAAAGTGCTGTACATTGGAAGGACTGATGCTGAAGCTGAAACTTCAATACTTTGGCCACCTCACGTGAAGAGTTGATTCATTGGAAAAGACCCTGATGCTGGAGAGATTGAGGGCAGGAGGAGAAGGGGACGACAGAGGATAAGATGGCTGGTGGCATCACTGACTTTATGGACATGGATTTGGTTAGACGGAGTTGGAGAAGGAAATGGCAACCCACTCCAGTATTCTTGCCTGGAGAATCCCATGGGGGAGGAGCCTGATAGGCTACAGTCCATGGGGTCACAAAGAGTCGGACACGACTGAGTGACTTTACTTTCACACTTTGGGAGTTGGTGATGGACATGCAGGTCTTGTGTGCTGTGCTTCGTGGTGCCACAAAGAGTCAGACACTACTGAGTGACTGTACTTAACTGAATTTGTTACTTTATTATCATTATTATTTTTTTTTAGTAATTCTTTTCAAGCTTTCTTTTGTTTCCTGCTTTTTTCCAACTTCTCCAAGTGAGATCACTTAGCTCACTTTTCTTCCTGTTCGGTTTCTTGCTTAATGATGTTTCCTTTGATTTCTGCTTAATAATGAAAAACCTTTCAGTTAAAGAATCTTCTCTAAGAATAGTGTTAGTTTATATCTCACACATCTTGACACTAAGAGCTTCAAATTATTTTTTATTTGAAAATAATTTATAATTTCAGTTGTGATTTATTTTTAATTAATACAGATACATATATGTATTTATATGTACTATGTTTGTATAAATATGGATACATATACTTAATATCCAAGTTGAAGTATTTTTCATATATCTGTTACTAATTTCTAGCTTTATTTTGTTTTTATTCAATTGAGTTCAGTCAGTAGCTCAGTCTTGTTCTACTCTTTGTGACCCCATGAATCGCAGCACGCCAAGCCTCCCTGTCCATCACCAACTCCTGGAGTTCACTCAGACTCATGTCCATCGAGTCCGTGATGCCATCCAGCCATCTCATCCTCTGTCATCCCCTTCTCCTCCTGCCCCCAATCCAACCCAGCATCAGAGTATTTTCCAGTGAGTCAACTCTTTGCATGAGGTGGCCAAAGTACTGGAGTTTCAGCTTTAGCATCATTCCTTCCAAAGAAATCCCAGGGTTGATCTCCTTCAGAATGGACTGGTTGGATCTCCTTGCAGTCCAAGGGACTCTCAAGAGTCTTCTCCAACACCACACTTCAAAAGCATCAATTCTTCAGTGCTCAGCCTTCTTCACAGTCCAACTCTCACATCCATACATGACTACTGGAAAAACCATAGTCTTGACTAGACGGACTTTAGTTGGCAAAGTAATGTCTCTGCTTTTGAATATGCTATCTAGGTTGGTCATAACTTAATGCAGTTTAATGTTGAAATTTATTGAGTTTTTCCATTTTTGCAAATGGTGGATGCTTGAAAAGAAAGTATATCTCCAGTTTATCTGCATATCTCCAGAATACCAAATGCTTTTTAAAAATTTATTCTTTAATTCAGTTCAGTTACTCAGTCATGTCTGACTATTTGTGATCCCATGAACTGCAGCACACGAGGCCTCTCTGTCCATCACCAACTCCCAGAGTTCACCAAAACCCATGTCCATGGAGTTGGTGATACCATCCAATTATCTCACCCTCTGTCATCCCATCCTTCCCCTGCCCTCAGTCTTAACCAGCATCAGGGTTTTTTCCAATGAGTCAGCTCTTTGCATCAGGTGGCCAAAGTATTGGAGTTTCAGCTTCAACA
This sequence comes from Nanger dama, assembly GCA_917880005.1. Taxonomy (NCBI): domain Eukaryota; kingdom Metazoa; phylum Chordata; class Mammalia; order Artiodactyla; family Bovidae; genus Nanger; species Nanger dama. The sequence goes on from CAKJTW010000004.1 coordinate 49,776,203, forward strand.
TCAGTCCTTCCCATGAACACCCAAGACTTATCTCTTTTAGGATGGACTGGTTGGATCTCCTTGCAGTCCAAGGGACTCTCAAGAGTCTTCTCCAGCATCACAGTTCAAAGCATCAATTCTTTGGTGCTCAGCTTTCTTTATAGTCCAAGTCTCATATTCATACAAGACCACTGGAAAAACCATAGCCTTGATTAGATGGACCTTTGTTGGTAAAGTAATGTCTCTGATTTTTAATACGCTGTCTACATTGGTCATAACTTTTCTTCTAAGGAGTAAGCATCTTCTAATCTCATGGCTGCAACTGAAGTATAGTTTATTTACAATGTTGTATTAATCTTAGGCATACAGAAAGTGATTTTTTTTCTATTATAAGTGATTACAAGATACTGAATATAATTCCCTGTACTATACACTAAGGTTTTGTTGCATATCTATTTTATATATAAAGTAGCATGTTAACCCCAAACTCATAATCTCTCCCCTTTCCCTTTTTCCTTTGGTAAGCATAATTTTGTTTTCAATGTCTGTCAGTCTGTATCTGATTTATAAATAGGTTCATTTGTATTAATTTTTTAAAGATTCTCATACAAGTGATATTGTATGATAGTTGCCTTCCTCTAACTTACTTCCCTCAGTATGATAATCTCTGGCTCTATCCATGTTGCTCCAAATGGCATTGGCATTATTTCATATGTTTTTATGGCTGTGTAATATATATGTGTTGCAGTCCTTTAATGGACCAGAACCTGATGGCCCAGAGTCAACGATAAGAAAGTGAAAGAAGGAAACAGGTTAATATTTCCTGGGTTATGCAGAGAACCAATAAAGCCCTAGGACAGGGCTTGTACCACTCACATAGGCACAGGGCATCTTCTCAAAGAGGTCTTGGAAAGCCTGGACAGGAAAGTGAGCTCAGCAGGCTTCCACGCTCCAGAGAATTAGCCAGAGGGAGGGAGGGGGGAGAGAGAGAGAGAGAGAGACATGACCCAGGTTCTGATGGAACAAGGGTGCTTTATTGAACTCTGTGTGAGTATATATACTGTTTTACAAGGTAGTTTCTTCAGATAAAGACCAAAAGACCAGACTTACAAGTTACCAAGGAAACAAGGGAGATCATAAAACCAGAAGACAATCCATATCAAAAAAAAAAGAGGGTCATAAATAATCACTTTCACCATATGAAAAAGCTAATGAAGGAAATGCTATGCATGCGTTCCATCTCATGACCTCAGTCCTGGGAGCAGCGTGCCACTCCACTTGCTTCTGTTACCTGGAACTAATAAGGAACAGAGGGCTCATGAGAGACAAGAAACAGCACACAGGAATCCTACTGGTAAACATTCCCTGACATATATGTATGCATAATTATATATATATAATATATTCATAAACAGAGAAATGGACATTTAGGTTGCTTCCATGTCTTAATTATTGTAAATAGTGCTGAGGTGAACATTGGGGTGCATGTATCTTTTTGAGCTAGAGTTTTTGTGTTTTCCACAGATATACCCTGAAGTGGGATTGCTGGATTATATAATAACTTTATTTCTATTTTAAGGAACATCCATATATTCTCCATAGTGGTTGTACCAATTTACATTTCCATCAACTGTTTGGGAAGGTTACATTCCTCCACACCTTCTCCAGTATTTATTATTTTTAAGCTTTTTTGATGATGGTCATTCTGACCAGTGTAAGGTACCTCAGAAACAAATTGTAGTTTTGATTAGCATATCTCTGATAAGAATTAGCAATGTTGAACATCTTTTCATGTGCCTATTAGCCATGTGCATGTCTTCTTTGGAGAAACATCTATTGAGGTCTGGAAATCTCAAATTCTTGACCGTTTACTGGCTGGTTGGTTTGAGAGAGTGAAACAAGGAAATTAATAAATTGTTTTCTCCAAAACTAACTCCTCCACATAGCTTCACATTTATTCATTTCAAACACCTTAAGGCTTCTTCTTGACTCTGTTTTTTCCTGGAGATATTACTACTGATTCACAGTCAACATTTCATTTAAAACATTCTTTCTTCTACCTTTTACCCCTTGAAAGCCTTATCTCATTAACCCATATTCTCTTTACTGTGCTCCCTAAAGCTATGAATGGCAAACACCATTGACTATCTCCTCAACAGTGATTTCCTCATAATTGCTAATAGAGCTCTGCTTTCTTTCCTTATTCTTCTTCATTTTTTTTTCCTGAAAATATGTCCAGACCCAAATTAATGGATCATAAATGGGTTAGATCAATCATGGTTACCTTAGGCCCTCCCATTCCAGATTACCTTGCAACTAATCGTGTCATGTAACTCAGGAAAAAATATTATTTGCATTTTTAATGGATGTTCTAAAATATTTGGAAAAAGTCTGACAGAGAGTGTACCTTCTGGGAAAGATTTAGCTTGCCTAAACATTTGCACTGCCTCTCCTAATATCTTCTTGATTTAAAGGAAGAGGTGATGGACTGTCTATTAGGAAGATGTTGAGAAACCTGCAAAAATATTGGCAATAGTCAGTATTCTAACACTAAGCAGTAAACTAGCCCTAAACTCTCTATGTGAGAAATTCAATCCCTATTTTGAAAAAAAAAATACAGTGGAGTTGTTTTGTAATTTGCAGCTAAATGCATTTCTAATTGATTCACTTTATTTCTTCTGTGTCTTTAATTATCCTATTAGTATATTGTCTTGCATATGTTTAACTGCTATAACTAGAATGAAATGACTAATATTAAGGAAAATTATTTATATAAATAAGGTAGTCTGAACTCAGCACATGGTCAGTAGTTAATTATGCATTTTGTAGCACAGCTAAATTTTATTAAGCCTTTTCTAAATATTTACCATAAAGTATTCTAAGTGCTTTATATAAATTCACTATTTATTCTCTAAAACAGGTTGGTATGGCAGCTACTGTTCTTTTATTTTCATTCTTATAAGGTCACATATGTTTAAGAGCAAAGCCAAGTCTGGGCCCAAAGTCTGAACTTTTAATAATCATGCTACACTATTATTTGATGAAGATTTCAATTTTCCAATTTGGAAATGGTTTTTTACACACACATATATACCTGGCAAACATATGCCCACTTTCACAACTCAATACAATAGCAACAAAAAATCTCTTTACTACACATGATAATCAGTTTAACAAATGGTCATTCTTTGCCAGGAAGTCCCTGTTTTGGTAGCTGTGGTACATTGTTGAGTCCCCTTTCCATTGAAAAGATTAATTTCAGCATTTCTTCTCAAAGGATAGCTAAAACCAGAAACTACCACAATTGCAACTACTAGATTGCTTTAAAACGAAGCCAGTCATTTTATATAAAATAAGATTTGACCCGAATCTTGACCCTTTTTGGACTGAAACCAAACCTCAGCTTTTCCAGAGCTTTGAAAATGCACTTTGGGTTGGCTTCCTCTCCTTTGTTTTTCTACACCTCTCACTTTGGGTTTATCCGGGCTGAAAAACTGAAAGACTAAAATACCAGAGGGAAGATGCCTTCCAAAACCAGCAGAGTCAACAAAGGAAACCTAAGAAGAAAACCTGTTGGCTTTTTGAAAATGTTTTGTAATGTTGCTTCTAAAATCATTATTATTTAAATAGAAAATCAGATGTTTCTTTGCCTAATAAAACATAACATTATTTTCTTACAACAAAATAAAATTCTGGACTATCTCACTAGCAAGCTGATAGAGTGATTAGAGTCATTCTAAAAGGTAGGTGCCCAATAGGCCATTGGAGATCAGTGGAGAAAAAACTCCAGAAAGAATGAAGGGATGGAGCCAAAGCAAAAACAATACCCAGTTGTGGATGGGACTCATGATAGAAGCAAGCTTCAATGCTATAGAGAGCAATATTGCATAGGAACCTGGAGTGTTAGGTCCATGAATCAAGGCAAAATGGAAGTAGTCAAACAGAAGACAGGAGTAAATATCAACATTCTAGGAATCAGCAAGTTAAGATGGACTGGAATGGGTGAATTTAACTCAGATGACCATTATATCTATTACTGTGTGCAGGAATCCCTTAGAAGAAATGGAGTAACCATCATAGTCAACAAGAGTCCAAAATGTAGTACTTGGATGCAATCTCAAAAATGACAGAATCATCTGTTTGTTTACAAGGCAAAGGATTCGATATCACGGTAATCCAAGTCTATGCCCTGACCAGTAAAGCTGAATAAGCTGAAGTTCAACAGTTCTATGAATACCTACAACACCTTCTAGAACTAACACCCCAAAATATGTTCTTTTCAGTATAGGGGACTGGAATGCAAAAGTAGGAAGTCAAGAAACACCTGGAGTAACAGGCAAATTTGGCCTTAGAGTACAGAATGAAGGAGGGCAAAGGCTAATAGAGTTTTGCCAAGAGAACGGACTGGTCAAAGCAAACACCCTCTTCCAACAACACAGGGGAAGACTCTACACATGGACATCACCAGATGGTCAACACTGAAATCAGACTGATTATATTCTTTGCAGCCAAAGATGGAGAAGCTCTATACAGTCAGGAAAAACAAGACTGGGAGGTGAAGGTGGCTCAGATCAGTTTAGTTCAGTCGCTCAGTCATGTCCAACTCTTTGCGACCCCATAAATCGCAGCACGCCAGGCCTCCCTGTTCATTAACAATCTCTCTGAGTTCACTCAGGCTCAAGTCCATCAAGTCCATGATGCTATCCAGCCATCTCATCCTCAGTCATCCCCTTCTCCTCCTGCCCCCAATCCCTCCCAGCATCAGAGTCTTTTCCAGTGACTCAGCTCTTCACATGAGGTGGCCAAAGTACTGGAGTTTCAGCTTTAGTATCATTCCTTCCAAAGAAATCCCAGGGCTGATCTGAGTGGACTGGTTGGATCTCCTTGCAGTCCAAGGGACTCTCAAGAGTCTTCTCCAACACCACACTTCAAAAGCATCAATTCTTCAGTGCTCAGCCTTCTTCACAGTCCAACTCTCACATCCATACATGACCACAGGAAAAACCATAGCCTTGACTAGATGGACCTTAGTCGGTAAAGTAATGTCTCTGCTTTTGAAAATACTATCTAGGTTGGTCATAACTTTTCTTCCAAGGAGTAAGCGTCTTCTGATTTCATGGCTGCAGTCACCATCTGCAGTGATTTTGGAGACCAGAAAAATAAGGTCTGACACTGTTTCCACTGTTTCCCCATCTATTTCCCATGAAGTGATGGGACCGGATGCCATGATCTTCGTTTTCTGAATGTTGAGCTTTAAGCCAGCTTTTTCACTCTCCTCTTTCACTTTCATCAAGAGGCTTTTAGCTCCCTCTTCACTTTCTGCCATTAGGGTGGTGTCATCTGCATATCTGAGGTTATTGATATTTCTCCCAGTAATCTTGATTCCAGTTTGTGTTTCTTCCAGTCCAGCGTTTCTCATGATGTACTCTGCATATAAGTTAAATAAGCAGGGTGACAATACACAGCCTTGACGTATTCCTTTTCCTATTTGGAACCAGTCTGTTGTTCCATGTCCAGTTCTAACTGTTGCTTCCTGGCCTGCATACAGATTTCTCAAGAGGCAGGTTAGGTGGTCTGGTATTCCCATCTCTTTCAGAATTTTCCACAGTTTATTGTGATCCATGCAGTCAAAGGCTTTGGCATAGTCAATAAAGCAGAAATAGATGCTTTTTTCTGGAACTCTCTTGTTTTTTCCATGATCCAGCAGATGTTGGCAATTTGATCTCTGGTTTATCTGCCTTTTCTAAAACCAGCTTGAACATCAGGGAGTTCATGGTTCAGATCATGAACACCTTATTGCCAAATTCAGACTGGAATTGAAGAAAGTGAAGAAAACCACTAGACCATTCAGGTATGACCTAAATCAAGTTCCTTATGATTATACAGTGGAAGTGAGAAATAGATTTAAGAGCCTAGGTCTGATACAGTGCCTGATGAATATTGACAGAGGCTCGTGACATTGTACAGGAGACAGGGATCGAGACCATTCCCAAGAAACAGAAAGCAAGAAAGCAAAATGGCTGTCTGGAAAGGCCTTACAAATAGCTGTGAAAAAAAGAGAAGTGAAAAGCAAAGGAGAAAAAGAAAGATATACATTTGAATGCAAAGTTCCAAAGAATAGCAAGGAGAGATAAGAAGCCTTCCTCAGTATCAATGCAAAGAAATAGAGGAAAAGAACAGAATGGGAAAGACTAGAGATCTCTTCAAGAGAATTAGAGGTACTAAGGAAACATTTCATGCAAAGATGGGCTCAATAAAAGACAGAAATCGTATGGACCTAACAGAAACAGAAGATACTGAGAAGAGGTGGAAAGAATACACAGAAGAACTGTACAAAAAGAGCTTCACGACCCAGATAATCATGATAGTGTGATCACTCACCTAGAGCCAGACATCCTGGAATGTAAAGTCAAGTGGGCCTTAAAAAGCATCACTATGAACAAAGCTGGTGGAGCTGATGGAAGTTTAGCGGACATATTTTAAATCCTGAAAGATTATGCTGTGAAAGTGCTGAACTCAATTTGCCAACAAATTTGGAAAACTCAGGAGTGGCTACAGGATGAGAAAAGCTCAATTTTCATTTCAATCCCAAAGAAAGGCAATGCCAAAGAATGCTCAAACTACCTCACAATTGCACTCATTTCAGACGCTAGTAAAGTAATGCTCAAAATTCTCCAAGCCAGGCTTCAGCCATACGTGAGCCGTGAACTTCCAGATGTTCAAGCTGGATTTACAAAAGGCTGAGGAACCAGAGATCAAATTGCCAATTGCTGGATCATCAAAAAGCAAGAGAGTTTCAGAAAAACATCTATTTCTGCTTTATTGACTATGCCAAAGCCTTTGACTGTGTGGATCACAATAACCTGGGAAAATTCTGAAAGAGATGGGAATACCAGACCACCTGACCTGCCTCTTAAAAACCTGTATGCAGGACAGGAAGCAACAGTTAGAACTGGACATGGAACAACAGAGTGGTTCCCAATAGGTAAAGGAGTACGTCAAGGCTGTATGTTGTCACCCTACTTATTTAACTTATATGCAGAGTACATCATGAGAAACGCTCGGCTGGAAGAAGCACAAGCTGGAATCCAGATAGCCGGGAGAAATATCAATACCCTCAGATATGCAGATGACACCACCCTTATGGCAGAAAGTGAAGAGGAACTAAAGAGCCTCTTTATGAAAGGGAAAGAGGAGAGTAAAAATGTTGGCTTAAAACTCATCATTCAGAAAATGAAGATCATGGCGTGTGGTCCTATCACTTCATGGGAAATAGATGGGGAAACAGTGGTAACAATGGCTGACTTTATTTAAGGGGCTCCAAAATCACTACAGATGGTGATTACAGCCATTCATTGATTGCCATGAAATTAAAAGACACTTTCTCCTTAGAAGGAAAATTATGACCACAGCATATTAAGAAGCAGAGACGTTACTTTCTCAACAAAAGTCCATCTAGTCAAGGCTATGGTTTTTCCAGTGGTCATGTATAGATGTGAGAGTTGGACTATAAAGAAAACTGAGCACCAAAGAATTGATGCTTTTAAACTGTGGTGTTAGAGAAGACTTTTGAGAGTCCCTTGGACTGCCAGGAGATCCAGCCAGTCCATCCTAAATGAGATCAGTCCTGGGTATTCATTGGAAGGACTGATGTTGAAGCTAAAACTCAAATACTTTGGCCACCTGATGTGAAGAGCTGACTCATTGGAAAAGACTTATGGAAATGACCCTTTCAGTGGGAAAGATTGAGGGCAGGACGAGAAGGGGATGACAGAGGATAGGATGGTTGGATGGCATTACCGACTTAATGGACATGGGTTTGGGTGGATCCCGGGAGTTGGTGATGAACAGAGATGCCTGGCATGCCGTGGTTCATGGTATCACAAATATTCAGACCCGACTGAGCGACTGAACTGAACTGAAAAAGGAGAAGCTTTAACTGGGCAAGATATATCATCTAGTCATCTAAGATGAGACCAATCATAGCACCTACAACTAGGGCTGACATGAGTTTTCTATAAGTTGATGCTTGTAAAACAGCATCATCTTTATCTTCATAGCAGCAGCTAACACATAGTTCTACTATATGTTAGGCTGTATTCTGTGTGTTTTCTGTGTATTAATTTGTCTAGGCCTTATAACAATGCTATGAGATAGTTACTATTGTCATTATTTTAGGAGCAAATTGGAGAAAACTGATTAAAAACCTACTCAAATTCATTGTTCATGTGATAGAGGGGATTCAATCTGACTTCCAAGTTAACCATGACATTGCCCTCATGCTTTCAGAAATAATCTTTCTTAAGGTGTTCAAAATAATACATAAATAACTCTTCAAATTAAATAAAATATCAAGTCAAGTTTAATATATTCAACACAATCAATGCATGGGCCAGTGTTTGTGTATCTCATTTTGCTGAAATAAAAGTTTGTAGTCCAAATAGAATTTAGGCATGTCATCTGTGCAGAAGCATGTAGATATGCATATATCCATCTTTCTAAAGATGGTAATTCAGTCAGTAAAGAATCTGCCTGCAGGCAAGGGCAGCCCGAGCCATAGAGGGCAATCGCAGCCCCAGAGAGGCTTCATCTACCAAACTGCAACCAGGCTTCATTGCTAACCAAGACTTCTTGGGATTCTGGACGGTCGACATCTGCCTGAGAAGGTGTGCCAGTAGTACACCCAGAAAACTGAGCAGCAGGGATGGGGGAGGCGCTGAGTCACAGCTACCATGCATGCCAAACACCTGGTCACCTGAGGCTCGGACCTGGGAAGGGCACAAAACGCAGGCCCAACCAAATCTGCGCCTTTGAGGAGTACCGAGTACCTGAACCTGAGTAGCGTAGACCTGGGAAGTGCATGCAACCCAGGGCCTGCCTCAGACAGTTCCCGGCAGAGCAACCTAGAGCCTGAGCAGTGTAGACTGGGAAAGCACACACTCTCCTGAGTGGGGGCAAACCCAGTGTGGCTGAGATACTGCGAGCAGTCCCCACATATGCCAGTGATATTTGTTTGTAGTGTTCCTCCCTGCCCACAGTAAGACTGAACAAGTGAGCCTAAAAAAATGACCACCTTCGTCCCCTTGGGCCAGGGGTGGAAATTAGACACTGAAGAGACCAGCAAATAGAAAAAGCTAAAACAGAAGGAACTGCCCTGGAAGTGACAAGTACAATAGATTTTAAACTCTGTAGGTAGCACTGACTACATAGGAAGTGGCCCATAGATCTTGAGAAGTATTAGCCAGATCAAGGAACTATCTGAAAATGAACTGACCCCACACTGTCCACAAAAACACCAGAGAAAGTCTAGACTTGTTTTTACTATTATCATTCTTTAAATTTTTTTAAATTTTATTTTTAAGTCTTCTATTACTCCTTTAATTTTCATTTTTATAACCTACTATTACTTTGGAAAAAAAAGACTTTTAAAGCAAACTTCATATACATATATATACATATATTTTATAATTTTGTGACTTTTTTCTTTAATATTGTATTTTTGAGAATCCAACCTCTACTCTAGATTTTTAATCATTCCTTTTTGGTATTTGTTATCAATTTTGTACTTTTAAGAACCCAATCTTCAGTACCCATTTTTACTTGGGAGCGAGATTATTGGCTTGACTGCTCTCTCCCCTTTGGACTCTCCTTTTTCTCCGCCAGGTCACCTCTATCTCCCCTCTCCCCTTTCCTTCTCTACCCAACTCTGTGAATCTCTTTGTGTGTTCTGGACAATGGAGAACACTTAGGGAACTGATTACTGGCTGGGCCTATCTCTCTCCTTTTGATTCCCCCTTTATCCTCCTGACCACCTCTGTCCTCTTCCTCCCTCTTCTCTTCTTTGTGTAACTCCGTGAACATCTCTGAGGGATCCAGATTGTGGAGCACACATAAGGAATTGATTACTGGCTAGCTTGTTCTCTCCTCTTTTGATTCCCCTCTTTTCCTCCTTTTCACCTCTATCTCCCTCCTCCCTCTTCTCTTGGCCATGTAACTCTGTGTACCTCTCCAAATGTCCCTCACTGCGGATAAACTTCTCATCACTAACCTAGATGTTTTATCATTAGTGCTGTATAGATGGAGAAGTCTTGAGGCTACTTTAAGAATAAGACTGAAAACCAGAGGCAGGAGGCTTAAGTCCAAATCCTGAGAACACCAGAGAACTCCTGACTCCAGGGAACATTAATTGATAGGAGCACATCAAATGCTTCCATACCTACACTGAAACCAAGCACCACCCAAGGGCCAACAAGTTCCAGAGCAAGACATACCATGCAAATTCTCCAGCAACACAGGAACACAGCCCTGAGCTCCAATATACAGGCTGCCCAAAGTCACTCCAAACCCATTGACATCTCATAACTCATTACTAGACACTTCATTGCACTACAGAGAGAAGAAATCCAGCTCCACCCACCAGAACACCCACACAACTTTCCCTAACCAGGAAACCTAGACAAGCCACTGTCCAACCCCACCCACAGTGAGGAAACTCCACAATAAAGAAAACTTCACAAACTGCCAGAATACGGAACAGCCACCCCAAACACAGCAATATAAACAAGATGAAGAGGCAGAGAAATACCCAGCAGGTAAAGGAACAGAATAAATACCCACCAAAACAAATAAAAGAGAAAGACATAGGGAATCTACCTGATAAAGAATTCCAAAAAATGATAGTGAAAATGATCGAAAATCTTGGAAACAAAATGGAGTTACAGATTAATAGCCTGGAGACAAGGATTGAGAGGAAGCAAGAAAGGTTTAACAAGGACCTAGAAGAAATAAAAAAGTCAATATATAATGAATAATGCAATAAATGAGATAAAAATACTCTGGAGAGAACCAACAGTAGAACAATTTAGGCAGAAGATAGGATAAGTGAGATAGAAGATAGAATGTTGGAAATAAATGAAACAGGAAAAAAGAAAAATGAATTAAAATAAATGAGGAAAATCTCAGAGACCTCTGGGACAATGTTAAATGCCCCAATATTTGAATCATAGAAGTCCCAGAAGAAGAAGACAAAAAGAAAGACCATGAGAAAATACTTGAGGAGATAATAGTTGAAAATTTCCCTAAAATGGGGAAGGAAATAATCACTCAAGTCCAAAAACCCAGAGTCCCAAATAGGACAAACCCAAGGCAAAACACCCCAAGACACATATTAATCAAATTAACAAAGATCAAACATAAAGAACAAATATTAAAAGCAGCAAGGGGAAAACAACAAATAACATTCAAGGGATTCCCATCAGGATAACAGCTGATCTTTCAATAGAAACTCTTCAGGCCAGGAGGGAATGGCAGGACATACTTAAAATGATGAAAGAAAATAACCTACAGTCCAGATTACTGTACCCAGCAAGGATCTCATTCAAATATGAAGGAGAAATCAAAAGCTTTAAAGACAAGCAAAAGCTGAGAGAATTAAGCACCACCAAACTAGCTCTCCAACAAATGCTAAAGGATCTTCTCTAGACAGGAAACACAGAAAGAGTATATAAACTCCAACCCAAAACAACAAAGTAAATGGCAATGGGATCATACTTATCAATAATTACCTTAAATGTAAATGGGTTGAATGCCTCAACTAAAAGACAAAGACTGACTGAATGGATACAAAAACAAGACTCCTATATACGTTGTCTTCAAGAGACCCACCTCAAAACAAGGGACATATGCAGACTGAAAGTGAAGGTTTGAAAAAAGATATTCCATGCAAATAGAGACCAAAAGAAAGCACGAGTAGCAATACTCATATCAGATAAAATAGACTTTAAAACAAAGGCTGTGATAAGAGACAAAGAAGGACATACAAAATGAACGAAGGATCAATCCAAGAAGAAGATATAACAATTATAAATATATATGCACCCAACGTAGGATCACTGTAATATGAAAGACAAATGCTAACAAGTATGAAAGGGGAAATTAACAATAACACAATAATAGGTAGAGACTTTAATACCCCACTCACACCTATGGATAGATCAACTAAAGAGAAAATTAACAAGGAAACACAAACTAAATGATATAATACACTAGTTAGACCTAATTGATATCTATAGGACATTTCACCCCAAAACAATGAATTTCACCTTTTTCTCAAGCATACACAGAACCTTCTCCATGATAGATCATATCCTAGGCCATAAGTCTAGCCTTGGTAAATTAAAAAAACTTGAAATCATTCCAAGCATCTTTTCTGACCACAATACAGTAAGATAAGATCTCATTTACAGGAGAAAAACTATTAAAAGTTCCAACATATGGAGACTGAACAACATGCTGCTGAATAACCAACAAATCACAGAAGAGATCAAAAAAGAAATCAAAATATGTATAGAAGCAAATGAAAATGAAAACAAAACAACCCCAAACCTATGGAACACTGTAAAAGCAGCGCTAAGGGGAAGGTTCATAGCAATACAGGCTTACCTTAAGAAACAAGAAAAAAGTCAAATAAGTAACCTAAATTTACACCTAAAGCGACTAGAAAAGGAAAAAATAACGAACCCCATGGTTAGTAGAAGGAAAGAAATCTTAAAAATTAGGGCAGAAACAAATGCAAAAGAAACAAAAGAGACCATAGCAAAATTCAACAAAGCCAAAAGCTGGTTCTTTGAAAGCATAAATAAAATTGACAGACCATTAGCCAGGCTCATCAAGAAACAAAGGGAGAAAAATCAAATCAATAAAATTAGAAATGAAAATGGAGAGATCACAACAGACAACACAGAAATACAAAGGATCATAAGAGACTACTATCAGCAATTATATGCCAATAAAAAGGACTGCTGCTGCTGCTGCTGCTAAGTCGCTTCAGTCGTGTCCGACTCTGTGCGACCCCACAGATGGCAGCCCACCAGGCTCCCCCGTCCCTGGAATTCTCCAGGCAAGAACACTGGAGTGAGTTGCCATTTCCTTCTCACAACGTGGAAGAACTGGACAAATTCTTTTAAAAGTACAACTTTCCAAAACTGAACCAGGAAGAAATAGAAAATCTTAACAGACCCATCACAAGTACAGAAATTGAAACTGTAATCAGAAATCTTCCAGGAAACAAAAGCCCAGGTCCAGACGGCTTCACAACTGAATTCTACCAAAAATTTACAGAAGAGCCTACACCTATCCTACTCAAACTCTTCCAGAAAATTGCAGAGGAAGGTAAACTTCCAAACTCATTCTCTGAGGCCACCATCACCCTAATACCAAAACCTGACAGAGATGCCACAAAAATAGAAAACTACAGGCCAACATCACTGATGAGCATAGATGCAAAAATCCTTAACAAAATTCTAGCAATCAGAATCCAACAACACATTAAAAAAATCATACATCATGAAAGAGTGGGCTTTAACCCAGGGATGCAAGGATTCTTCAATATCCACAAATCAATGTAATACATGACATTAACAAATTGAAAAAAAATCCATATGATTATTTCAATAGATGCAGAGAAAGCCTTTGACAAAATTCAACATCCATTTATGATAAAAACTCTCCAGAAAGCAGGAATAGAAGGAACATACCTCAACATAATAGAAGCTATGTATGACAAACTCATAGCAAACATTATCCTCAGTGGTGAAAAATTGAAAACCTTTCCCCTAAATTCACGAACAAAACAAAGGTGCCCACACTCACTACTACTATTCAACATAGTTTTGGAGTTTTGGCCATACCAATCAGAGCAGAAAAAGAAATAAAGGAATCCAAATTAGAAAAGAAGAAGCAAAACTCTCACTGTTTGCAGATGACATGATCCTCTACATAGAAAACCCTAAAGACCCCACCAGAAAATTACTAGAGCTAATCAATGAATATAGTAAAGTTGAAGGATATAAAATCAACACACAGAAATCCCTTGCATTCCTACACACTAATAATGAGAAAATAGAAAAAGAAATAAAGGGAACAATTCCATTCACCATTGCAATGAAAAGAATAAAATACTTAGGAATGTATCTACCTAAAGAAACAAAAGATGTATATTGGAAAACTATAAAACACTGGTGAAAGAAATCAAAGAGGACACTAATAGATGGAAAAATATACCATGTTCATGGATCAGAATAATCAATATAGTGAAAATGAGTATACTACCCAAAGCAATATATCCCTATCAAGCTAACAACAGTATTTTTCACAGAGCTATAACAAATAATTTCACAATTTGTAGGGAAATACAAAAACCTCGAATAGCCAAAACAATCTTGAGATTGCTGACTTCAGGCTCCACCTCAAAGCCACAGTCATCAAGACAGTATGGTACTGGCACAAAGACAGGAATACAGATCAATGGAACAAAATAGCCCAGAGATAAATCCACACACCTATGGACACCTTATCTTTGACAAAGGGGGTGAGAATATACAATGGAGAAAAGACAATCTCTTTAACAAGTGGTGCTGGGAAAACTGGTCAACCATTTGTAAAAGAATGAAACTAGAACACTTTCTAACACCATACAAAAAAATAAAGTCAAAATGGATTAAAGATCTAAATGTAAGGCCAGAAACTATAAAACTCCTAGAGGAGAACACAGGCAAAACACTCTCCGACATAAATCACAGCAGGATCCTCTATGACCCACCTCCCAGAATACTGGAAATAAAAGCAAAAATAAATGAATAGGACCTAATTAAAATTAAAATCTTCTGCACAACAAAGGAAACTATAAGCAAGGTGAAAAGACAGCCTTCTGAATGGGAGAAAATAATAGCAAATGAAGCAACTGACAAAGAACTATCTCAAAATATACAAGCAACTCCTGCAGCTCAATTCCAGAAAAATAAATGACCCAATCAAAAATGGGCCAAAGAACTAGACAGACATTTCTCCAAAGAAGACATACAGATGGCTAACAAACACACGAAAAGAAGCTCAACATCACTCATTATCAGAGAAATGCAAATCAAAACGACAATGTGGTACCACTTCACGCCAGTCAGAATGGCTGTGATCCAAAAGTCTACAAGAAATAAATGCTGGAGAGGGTGTGGAGAGAAGGGAACCCTCTTACACTGTTGGTGGGAATGCAAACTAGTACAGCCACTATGGAGAACATTATGGAGATTCCTTTAAAACCTGGAAATAGAACTGCCTTATGACCCAGCAATCCCACTGCTGGGCATATACACCGAGGAAACCAAAATGGAAAGAGACACCAAGAGTGTACCCTAATGTTCATCACAGCACTGTTTATAATAGCCAGGACATGGAAGCAACCTAGATGTCCATCAGCAGTTGAATGGATAAGAAAGCTGTGGTACATATACACAATGGAGTATTACTCAGACATTAAAAAGAATAAATTTGAATCAATTCTAATGAGGTGGATGAAACTGGAGCCTATTATTGAGAGTGAAGTAAGCCAGAAAGAAAAACACCAATACATTATATTAATGCAGATATATGGAATTTAGAAAGATGGTAATGATAACCCTATATGCAAGACAGCAAAGAGACAGAGAAACAAATCGCCAGTCCAGGTTCGATGCATGATACAGGATGCTCAGGGCTGGTGCACTGGGATGACCCAGAGGGATGGTATGGGGAGGGAAGTGGGAGGGGAGTTCAGGATGGAGAACTCATCCTGTGACAGATTCATGTCAATGTATAGCAAAACCAATACAATATTGTAAAGTAATTAGCCTCCAAATAAAATATATAAATTTATATTTAAAAAAAGAGAATCTGCCTGCAGTTTAGGATACCTGGGTTTGATCCTTGGGTTGGGAAGATTCCCTGAAAAGGAAATGGCAACCCACTCCAGTATTCTTGCCTGTAAAATTCCATGGACAGAGCATTCTGGTAGACTACAGACCATGGGGTTGTGGAGTCAGACACAACTTAGGGATTAAGCCTCTAATCAAGAAAGTGTAAGTGTAAGTCACACAGTCGTATCTGACTCTTTGCCACCCCATGAACTATAACCTGCCTGGTTCCTCTGTCCATGGAATTCTCCAGGTAAGAATACTCGAGTGGGTGGCCATTTCCTTCTCCAGGGGATCTTCCCGACCTGGAATTGCTGGGAGAAATATCAATACCCTCAGATATGCAGATGACACGACACTTATGGCAGAAAATGAAGAGGAACTAAAAGCCTCTTGATAAAAGTGAAAGAGGAGAGTGAAAAAGTTGGCTTAAAGGTCAACATTCAGAAAACGAAGATCATGTCATCTGGTCCCATCAGTTCATGGGAAATAGATGGGGAAACAGTGGAAACAGTGTCAGACTTTATATTTTGGGTTCCAAAATCACTGCAGATGGTGACTCTAGCCATGAAATTAAAAGATGCTTACTCCTTGTAAGGAAAGTTATGACCAACCTAGACAGCATATTGAAAAGCAGAGACATTACTTTGCCAACAAAGGTCCATCTAGTCAAGGCTATTGTTTTTCCAGTGGTCATGTATGGATGTGAGAGTTGGACTGTGAAGAAAGCTGAGCGCTGAAGAATTGATGCTTTTGAACTGTGGTGTTAGAGAAAACTCTTGAGAGTCCCTTGGACTGCCAGGAGATCCAACCAGTCCATTCTAAAAATATCATCCCTGGGATTTCTTTGGAAGTACTGATGCTAAAGCTGAAACTCCAGTACTTCGGCCACCTCATGCGAAGAGTTGAGTCATTGGAAAAGACTCTGATGCTGGGAGGGGTTGGGGGCAGGAGGAAAAGGAGACGACAGAGGATGAGATGGCTGGATGGCATCACCGACTCTAAGAATGTAAGTTTGAGTGAACTCGGGAATTGGTGATGGACAGGGAGGCCTGGCGTGCTGTGATTCATGGGGTTGCAAAGAGTCAGACACGACTGAGAAACTGAACTGAAAGACAAAATAACTAACCAGTTTTATGTTCTTCATTAAATATTTTGAGATAATTGCAGATTCACCTACAGTTGTAAGAAGTAAAATAGAGATACCGTGTGCCCTCTACTCAGTTTCACCCAAAGGCAGCATTTTGCAAAACTATGGTTCAGTTCACAGCCAGAATATCGTGATAGATTATATGATATATATCATATAGATATATTTTAAGATACAAAAAATGTCCATCATCATATAAATCCTTCATGTTGCCCTTTTACAGCCACTTTCACTACCTTCCAACTTCCTGCCACTTAACTTCAAACCACTAATCTGTTGCTTCTTCTAAATTTGTTGTATGCAAATTTCCTGAAGTTTCCACAACTAGAAAGCAGCTAATTAATTTTATGGGATTCTCAATTTTCCTTGTGTTTGTTATACCTTTACAGCTGCTTACTGAATTTCCTTAATGGATGAGCGTGGGCACAAGTGTGAATGAGAGAAGTGGCAGCATCAGTAAAATATATACAGAGGGGCTCTTTCTTATTTTTCTACACCAATATTCCCCTTACATTTAATGTCTGGTTTCAAGAACAGTTTTGTGATTTATAAGTGTGAAGTACTTTTTTAAAAGACTTCATTTTCCAAGACCTTATACCAATAAACTTTCATTGTAAAAACACCATATATCTGCCAGTTTACACTGTCTTTTCTAAATGAAGGAAGCATTATCTGAGAATTTCAAAAAGAAGTTCATCTATTCATAATGGAAGGAACCTAGATTACTAAAGAGTTTGCAAAGAAGGATTAAGCCTTCATATAGCATAGGACCAACAAATCCACACACAATGCACGCACTACTTCTGTTAGAAGATAACACCTTATTTGTGGGAGCTGGAGCCCTGCTGGGTTTATTGCTTTATAATAATTATCATTACTGATTCTTGTAGTGGTATTTTACTATCATTTCTGAAACATTAATAAGCTTGCATGATTCTTCTTTTTTTTTTTGAAAATTTTCTTTCTTTTATTTATTTTTTTATGGGTAGAATAGATTTTTTTAATTTTATTATTATTATTTTTTACCTTACCATGATCTTGCCATACATCAACATGAATCCGCCACAGGTGTACATGTGTTCCCAATCCTGAACCCCCTCCCACCTCCCTTCCCCATACCATCCCTGTGGGTCATCCCAGTGCACCAGCCCCAAGAATCCTGTATTCTGTATTGAACCTAGACTGGTGATTCATTTCTTATATGATATTATACATGTTTCAATGCCATTCTCCCAAATCATCCCACCCTCTCCCTCTCCCACAGAGTCCAAAACACTGTTCTATACATCTGTGTCTCTTTTGCTGTCTCGCATACAGGGTTATCACATGATTCTTATAACAGAAAACAATACTTTTAAACAAGACTATGACAAACTTATTTTCCTTGTTCTATGCCACAGAGGCTGTTCTGGAGAAGGAAATATGTAAATGTATATTATTACATAGGATGTATGTATGTTTGTATCCTGACCTTTCTGTGTATTATATTCTGAAAAAAATATTGTGCACTTCTAGGAAAGAGTAGTTATTTTATTTATTATTGTATAAAATCACTCTTGATTTTATGAATAGGAAAGTAAAATTCAATTATCTTGCATACAGTGCTGATGGAAAGTTGCTTTGTAGACTGTAAAATCTTATTTCTCAAAGATTTTAGTTAGATGAAACTTTACTGGCATTGCATAAGTTACATTACAAAGGTGGAGTGCTGGAATTATCAAAAAAATATTTTACAAAAAATGGAATCACTCTGAATTTGTTTGTATTTGACAATAAATTATCCTCACATTTTCTTAGTCGTCATTCCTGTTTGAGCAACTCAGATTTGCACTGTTCTTCCTTAATATCTCTTTTCTAGAAGCTAAAGCTAAATTTAGCTTTGTGCTTTGAATGGTTGGTGAGTAGTTTTAAAAAGTCAATTATATTAATAACATTTTTTTTCTACCTCTCCCTCTATACTAATCCTCTTAAACATCTTCGCCCATTGCTGTCTGGAAAGACAGTTGTAACATGCAAAAAAATAATTCCTAATATGATCTAATCAGCTGATTCTCAGAGTTCCCATTAGCAACAAATATTGCCAATAGGATACAGTAAAACAAAACAAACAAATAACAACAACAACAACAAACACCTGAGAGTTGTGAACAAACAGATTTCTCTAGAGGGACCCATGCTCAAAGATCTTTGGAAACTTCAAGCAAACTACTTATCAGGAAAATGCAAATGCCCCAAGTAATAACCTGCAATTTCATTATTCTGAATATTATACTGATAAACAATATCCTGCAGCCAGTCCATTCATACATAGTTACTCCCACCTTTGGCAAAAGCAGTTATAACATCTGTACAACATTAAGAAGTATGGTAAATGCTTCCTCTTCTCTTCAAAGGCAGTTTTGTTTTTTTGTTTTTTTAGGCCTAGATAATATGAAGGCAGTCATTTGAAATGTATACAGCCAATTCTTTGTTTAAATCTGGAAGTTGGCACATGGCAAATTTGCTGATTTGTTAGCTCCCTCTTTTTCCCCTTGATATTTCGATCATGATATTCACAAGTTAAAGGTAAGAAAAAAAAGTTACCTTTCGTTTATCTAAGTTCTAGTTGCTAGCAAGTAGATGACCAGCATTTCGAGTCTCAGTAATCTAATATACATATTTGATTAAAGTTCATTTAAGCCTTTCCCAGTAAGTACTCTGAAATGAAGCAAACAGGAGAGCATCCATCTGCTTGGGCTGACTTACCACCAGCCTCAACAAATAGAGGTGAAATCCTCATTAAGATTATCAAATATAGTTTTTTGATCCCTTATAATTAGGTCACCATTCAGAACAAAAGAAACATGAAGTTTACAATGCTGGCAAACTGCACATTTGCTCAACCTTATTACCCTCCACAAAAAATTTATTTAAGAGGTGCCAGGGGTCAGATTGCCAAGTGGGTAGAGTGAAAAAAATCAGATTTGCTTGATTCAGAATCAAGTGTAAACACATTACACGAACTGCTCAAGGTGATCTAATGGCTCACCTTATCCCTCCACTGAACTCCCTCTTGGTCCCTAAGCATCCCTGAGTCATCATCCCCAGTCTGTGTCTTCTGTAGGAACAGATGAGCTCCTGGTTCTCCTATCCACAGGCAACTCAAAGTTCTGTTAAAGCTAATTTAAGAAGCATGTAGAATACAAAGGAGGCATCTCAGAGTGTGTGTGTGCTGGCATCCATTAAAACATATCTATTCATTCAAAAGTGCCCCGTTGCATGGGGAATATGCTGGTGAATTCCCATATTTCTGTTTACTTGTTTAACTAACTATTAAGTGACATAATACTTGCCTGTAATGTCTCTATGTGTATTATGAATGACATAATGATCATAATTCTCGGTTTTAAAAGCCCTCTGTCTGAGAGCTTTTTTTTCCCCTTTGTGAAAATTAAAACAGTTTACTTCGCTACATGCTCTATTGGGATGACTGACAATTGATGAAAACATACAAAGCTCCCACAAATAATTTTAATTTCCATCCAAAATAAAAATGTGTTAACTCCTCATGCCTATAACAAAAATATTTTCATAATGATACTGTTTACACAGATTTAATCAGTTGTGTCACTGGGGTACAGCAAAAACAGCAATGTGACCTGCTGAGATTTCGCACCAGATTGCGATTTACAATCAAGGCAGCGAGAGTCACTGAAGTGCATAGCTCTCACCCCAATTACTAATTAATCAGACCCAAAGAGGTCTCTGTGAAAGGCACTACAGTCAGCTGTGAATCCCATCAATTTAAAGGACTCCCCTAATTTTTTAAGGAGGAAAGGTGACCCAAGGAGGCTGAGCATTACCTGGTACCTATCTCCTACACAAACTCATCGAATCCATTCCATGGGAGGCTTACTTGTCTTTGCACCACTCCCTTTTTAAATGCTCTGAATACAAAATTTCACACTATGGCAGTAGCCCAGCATCATTAAAATGTCAGTATGCTGGGTACTGTATAAAAACAAGTGACTGGCTTGCTTTTTTGAGTTTCCGTATCTGTACAAGTCTTTTTCCTTCTTCTGCAGCTATAGAAAATGAAGGGGTATAATAGGTAAGTGTATTTTAAAAGTTTGTTGGAAATTATGGAAAATGGCAATCAGTGTAATTCAGTTCAGTCCAAATTCTACGCAACTTCATCAAACAAAAATATACTTGATCCCTTTCACATGGCGATCAGATAATAGATGCCTCTAAAGTTAACCTTCTTAGACAAAAAAAAAAAAGATTCCAATTGAGTAGTTTAAAAGAAAACATGCATTGCCAATTTGTTTATTTTCAGTTCAGTTCAGTTGCTCAGTCATGTCCGAATGTTTGCAACCCCATGAATAGCAGCACGCCACGCCTCCCTGTCCATCACCAACTCCCGGAGTTCACTCAGACTCATGTCCATCAAGTCAGTGATGCCATCCAGCCATCTCATCCTCGGTAGTCCCCTTCTCCTCCTGTCTCCAATCCCTCCCAGCATCAGAGTCTTTTCCAATAAGTCAACTCTTCGCATGAGGTGGCCAAAGTACTGGAGTTTCAGCTTTAGCATCATTTCTTCCAAAGAAATCCCAGGGCTGATCTCCTTTAGAATGGACTGGTTGGATCTCCTTACAGTCCAAGGGACTCTCAAGAGTCTTCTCCAACACCACAGTTCAAAAGCATCAATTCTTTGGCACTCAGCTATCTTCACAGTTCCACTCTCACTTCCATACATGACCACTGGAAAACCATAGCTTTGACTAGACAGACCTTTGTTGGCAAAGTAATGTCTCTGCTTTTGAATATGCTATCTAGGTTGATCATAACTTTTCTTCCAAGGAGTAAACATCTTTTAATTTCATGCCCGTCTTTAAAATAATGAGGTGGAGTCTCATTTTTCTTCCTTTACTGGATACCTCCTCTATGAAGAGCATTCCTTTTGAAGTAATGGTAACCCTGGTATCAGCCCTGGGATTTCTTTGGAAGGAATGATGCTAAAGCCGAAACTCCAGTACTTTGGCCACCTCATGTGAAGAGTTGACTCATTGGAAAAGACTCTGATGCTGGGAGGGATTGGGGGCAGGAGGAGAAGGGGACGACAGAGGATGAAATGGCTGGATGGCATCACTGACTCGATGGACATGAGTCTGAGTGAACTCCGGGAGTTGGTGATGGACAGGGAGGCTTGGTGTGCTGCGATTCATGGGGGTCGCAAAGAGTCGGACACGACTGAGTGACTGAACTGAACTGAACTGAACCCTGGACCTAAAGGAGATCTGCCAGATGAAGAGGCAAAATGAAAATCGGGCTCCTGATTTCAGATTCTTGGGTACAACCTGACCAAAGGAAACTGAAAATGATTCAGTCATGTTGCATTAACCACCAGGCATGTGCCTATACAGTCTGTCCTAACCCACAGCACCAGACTCAAAGGAAGGCATATTCATGACCTCATATGTATGCAAGAAGGGTTATCAACTGTAGAACTAGAGACTATTTTATTGGAGACATTGATTTCCCAGGCTGTTCCCTTTGCTTGTAAGGGATCTTTGGAAACTTCCAGGAAACAGGGTGTCATAAAGTAGATCATGCTCTGTAGAGAGGTCTGATGACTGGAGTTTTGCATTCTTAACCAAGAGTCACACCACATAAGTCATAACTATGACAAAAAAATTAGGCCATAATAGGTAAACGCAGTGGCCACAATAACTATAAGAATGTAAAACAGTTTACTTATCCTTCAGGTCCTCAATGCACACTGCACATGGATTAGATTGACAAAAGATCACAAGCTTTTTAGTCCTCCTCCACCGTTAAGAGGTTGTGTGACCCGCTATAAACTGCTTCATCTCTCTCCTTCTCTGTAAGCTAAATACACCTAACTACCTGATCACTGAGGTTCTTGATGGTTCCAATACACTGCACATCTACAAGGATATATATATATTAAAAATTGCCGACTACAGTATGTATCGATTCACTATTTAATACTTAATAATGATGTTTATTTTCTTGGCACATAGAGGAGATATGCATAATCCAGATCACTTACAAAGTAGATGAGGTCATAGGACAGGACTGTTACTCCCGAGAAAAGCCATCTTGTGTTTCCCTAGTAAATACCATCCTAAGAAAGTCTTTCCCCGAGGCATCACATTGTAAAATATGTGAATGTCAGAGGTAAGAAATCTAAGATTTTATAGGATTGAAACTAAAGAATATCTTTAGTCATTAAATATACCAATCCCCTCTTCCTGCAATTTAGAAAAATCACCTGAAAAATACATATAAATATTAGAACTTTTATAATGAGTAAAGCATATGTAAATATAATATATAAAGTACATGGTTTTTCCAATAGTCATGTATGGATGTGAGAGTTGAACTATAAAGAAAGCTGAGTGCCAAAGAATTGATGCTTTAGAACTGTAGTGTTGAGGAAGACTCTTGAGAGTCCCTTAGACTGCAAGGAGATCCAACCAGTCCATCCTAAAGGAGATCAGTTTTGGGTGTTCATTGGAAGGACTGATGAAGCCGAAACTCCAATACTTTGTCCACCTGATGCAAAGAGCTGACTCATTTAAAAGACCCTGATGCTGGGAAAGATTGAAAGCAGGAGGAGAAGGTGACAATAGAAGATGAGATGGTTGGATGCCATCACCAACTTGATGGACATGAGTTTCAGCAAGCTTTAAGAGCAGGTGATGGACAGGGAAGCCGGGCGTGCTGCAGTCCATGGGGTCGCAAAGAGTCAGACACGACTCAGAGACTGTACTGAACCGAAAGCATATGTGAATGGTAGGTTTTAAAGTCATATTCACCCCTATAAACCATATTAGACTGGTATACCAAATCTGTTTTCCTTCTTTCTTAAACGTAAGGGGGCATTTGGCTCTGTTTCTTACTATTTCTTCTGTGCAGAGTGGGAAAACTGCCCAATGCTTCTTTCTGCTCCAGTGATTCATGAGGATGATACTTCAAATGTGTAAGGTGTGTGACAGTCAATAAAGCATATTTGCATTTAATTCTATGAGATGGTTGGATTAAATGTTACTCTTTCCATCTTATAAATAAGGATAAAAATTTTCCAGAGTTCAAAATTGTACAGGGTGTAAACATTTGGGCTACACTGAGATTTTGAAGGTCAAGCTGCTTCACCATCTGCTTCTCCTGGGATCAGAGGATCCACTACACCAAAAGGTGGGAGTGAGTCTGGAGTGAGGTACATTCTCAGGCACCTGTTCTGGGCTTGATGCTTTTCATGGGATCACGGTGACTCCTCACAACCCCCATCACATTAGCTTCCATTCTTTCCAAATCTCCCCACATTCCACATTTCGAAATAGGGGAAGAATGAAAACCGTTTGAAACAGGATGGAACATACAATAAGCCACATAAAACAGAATGTACGTCATGTATCTGTGACAAGGAACACATTGCCCATTTTTGAAAAGGTAGAAAGTTAAAATAACCTCTGAGTGCCATCGTATAGAACCCTAGGTAGAAAAGGATGCAACTGAAGCAGTCAATGGTGTCTTCTCCTTCTCTACCAGGAGAATAAGCAAACAGCAGGTTCCTTGCTGTGTCCAGCTCTAGCAGTGAAATGACTATTGTTTAACAGGAGGGAAACCAGCTTTTACAGGCACGTTCTAAACACAGCTTTGCCATAGACAGATTGAAAGCAAAAGCAGAAAGGTGGTTTTTCCCACATTATATATACTAAAATGTTTTTGGCTATGAACCAGAATTTTTAATAAGCAAAGCAAGTTATATATCATTGTGAACGTGTTAAACAATTCTAAAGCATATTTCATAAAACAAATTACTGATGTGCTTTGCTTCCCTTTGCTCTCAATATCAAAAAGAGTTAGCAGTATTTTGAAACTCGCTTACTACAGACAGAGGACCATTCTGAAGTATGACTTGCTAAAGTAAAATGCTTCAGCCATTTTTATGTATAGCTCTTCTTTTTTTTTTCCTGTTTTTTAAAAAAAATCTTTAAAGAATGCTGAAACTTCTATCAAATGAAGGCATTTGGGTTTAGGATGTACAAGGGAAGAGAAGTCACTTTTCTGCAATCTTCCTGGCCCTGAACAGTGTCTGACCAACTCCCAAGAAATTTCCCTGACAGATTTAAAGGAAGCATAGGACAATGGCACCCCACTCCAGTACTCTTGCCTGGAGAATCCCATGGACGGTGGAGCCTGGTAGGCTGCCGTCCATGGGGCCGCTAAGAGTTGGACCTGACTGAACGACTTCACTTTCACTTTTCACTTTCATGCATTGGAGAAGGAAATGGCAACCCACTCCAGTGTTCTTGCCTGGAGAATCCCAGGGATGGCGGAGCCTGGTGGGCTGCCGTCTATGGGGTCGCACAGAGTCGGACACGACTGAAGCGACTCAGCAGCAGCGTAGCCGCAGCAGAACTTCCTGGTGGCAAAGCAGATAAGAACCACCTGTCAATGCTGGTGACATGGGTTCGATCCCAGGTCTGGGAAGATTCCACATGCCACAAGGCAGCTAACTCCATGAGCCACAACTACTGAAGCCCCTCTACCCTACACTCTGTGCTCCACAACCAGAGAAGCCGCTGCAATGAGAAGCCCACACACTGCAACTGGAGAGTAGCCACCACTTGATGCAACTAGAGAAATCCCACACAAAGCAACGAAGACCCAGCACAACCAAAAATTAAATAGAAATAAATTATAAAATAAAAATAAAGGAAGCGTAGCACAGAATGTCACAGAACACAGTAGGTCTAAATCATTATCTTTCCCCTTCACACCTGTTTCTGTGCTCCTTGCCTTGGTTTGATTAGCATGATGTTTAATGTGCTCTAAAACATCTCCTCCTCATACTCATCTTTTATTCCTGAGTTTCCCTAAAACCATTTAAATGTCTCAAGATGAGAGTATATATGTTGTGGCTCTGAACACAGAATCCAAATTGGTTTCTACATGTCCTTGCTTTGCAGCAGTTTGACAACTGTTGTTGTTGGTCAGGTTATATTGTGCTGTGACTAAGGCTTAATAAATGAGCTTATGCTTTTTCATATAAAAATACTGTATGCTATAGTAGGAAACCATAACATAGTGATAGTGTAGCATTAAAAAAGGATAAAAAGGAATAAAATAGTCTTTGACTAATTTGAAAGGTGGACTATGCACTTAAAAATAATTTGATACCAATTGTATTTGACAACTTTATGTAAAAATCAAACATGAGGCTATTTTTATTTCTTATTCGTCAAGTGCTCAGCTATTCCCATAACGCTGGTGGGGGTAGAGCGAGGAGAGAGTCTTTAAACTCTTCTACCCTCAACAACATAACAGGGAACTGAACTGCACATCTGTAAATAAATGCATCATTAGTTTCTCATCAATTTGTAAGCTTCGCTTGATGTATGGCTAAAATAATCCCACAAGGAAAACTAAAGAAGTGCTTAGTTCCAAGCACATGCCACATAGATGAAGGAAGAGGGGGTTAGTGGGTGGGGACAAATTATTTAAATGAAGAATTGTGCAGATGCTAGAAATATCTCTTACAACAGTCCAGAATGGGGAACTATTTTAAGTACACAGCTACCAGTGTGTTCATTACCAGGGTAGAGCTCTGGACATATTAAAGGAGCACAGTAAAACAACTAATGATGCACTTGAGCAGTAACAGGTTGTCATTAGACCAGCATCTGCTCTCATCAGAGTTAATTATTCAGTTGCTTTGTTTTCCAAGTAGGTGTCTGGTAAAATTTAGCAGAATCTTAATTAAAACACATTTTCAAACTCCTTGGATGCTCATCTCATCTAAAGAAATCAAGACAATTTCCTCCATAAACATCAAGCTTCAGTTGAGCTATCAAATGGAAGAAGGAACTCAGCCGATATAAGCTGTTAGGTATTAACTATTGGGATGCCTGGAGCATGCCAATGAGGAAAACCTACCTTGAGAAACAATCTGTTTTCCCCAAACTACCAACCAGCTATAACACATAATCAACAGTAATATCTAAGACCTCTGATTTACCTTCACCAAGTAATATAGAGGGCTTCCCCAGTCCTCAGCAGTAAAGAATCTGCCTGCAGGGCAAGAGTCACAGCAGACCTGGGTTCAGTACCTGGGTCGGGAAAACACTTTGCAGGAGGGCATGGCAACCCATTCCAGTATTCTTGCCTGGAGAATCCAATGAACAGAGGATGCTTCCAGGCTACAGTCCATAGGATCCAAAGTGTCAGACAAAACTGAAGCAACTGAGAAGCAGCAACAGCAATAATACTAAAGCTGAAATAAGTATATGAGCTTGGGACATCCAAAAGACAATGTGAGCTTATTTTATTTTTGAGCTAATCATTTAAACATAAAAATATAACATATAAATACATCTCAACTTCAATATTTGAAATATTTTTTAGTGGAAATACTTCCCAAAATGACCACTGCTTACAATCAGCTACTTATGAGGACACCAACAAAGATCCCAATTAAAACTGTTGTCAATATCAATATGAGTACTACAAAATATGAAAATTTGAATAATGAGTAGAGAATGATCATCACCTTTGATTTACAACTACTATAGTACTTAGAAAACACCTTGCTGAAGTGATTGGAATAAAGGATAAATAAAACAAAAATAATCAGGAGAGCAAAGTCCAGAAATCTTTATGGCAGTAGTTAGAGTGAATGCTATCATCCTCTTCACTGTACTGGGAGGGCCATGATTTCACCTTGAACCTCTAGTATCCATGACACTGTCTGGAGGGTAGACAATAGGCACTTGACAAAAAAGAGTCTTTGTATGAAGAAGTGAATGAATATTAATTTCATTCTGTTATCAAAGTGAGGATGAGGTGACCATATTCCATAAAACTTGAACCTAGAACTCCCAGAAAAAGAAAAACAAATGTTGACTAATTATTTTTATCAATTCTGAATGCCATATGGGGTTTGTTGAATAGGTATCTAAATATTGCAGTTCCCATATGGATTGTTTAATGAACAAAGTCATAAAGTCATGAAGATAACAGTGACATTATTAAGAAAGTAAATTCCATCAGTAATGAAAATATGTTTAGTTCATCTATCCAATGAACTATAAAGGATATGTAGGAGTTTGGGATTCTCCTGTTCCTCCTCACCAAGGAATAGATGATAACCTTCAACCGATATGACTAAGGGATATTTTATGCAGCATTTTTATTTTAACATAGCTCTTATTGCTTTAATTCAGTACAACTGTATTGCCCTATCATGGCTGTTTTTCAATTGAAAGCCTGTCTTATACTTTGATTTTGCACTTGCTCAATGCTTAGTCTTTAGGAACTGAGTTTTTCATGAGGGACTGTTGCTCTACCCACACTAACCGTGGAAGGGCAGTTGGGTCACTGCCTCTCTCACATGTTAGAATCAATGCTCTGTCTCTAGCTTTGGTGAATGCACTCTCCTCCAGCTGGGAGTTATACACCATTAATCAGGTTACAGCCTAAGCCTCTGTAATAAATGGACCCCAAAGAGTGAATTGAGAAAGACTGACATTCTTTCTTAAATACCAGACTAGAAATAGACGGAAAGTTCTGATTGGTGGCACAGCTCTGCTCCAGGAAGTTATTCAGGACTCAGTTTACCTATATTTTGTTCCTCCCCAGTCTCCTAGGGCATCATTGTCATCTGCTTGATTAAGCTGGGTCATGGTCACATTTCTAGCACGTGGGATAGAAGTGAAAAATAAAATGGGACAAAGCAATTTCTTTTGTGTAAATGACATAGTGGAACATGTTGTGCACAAACAGAACACATCACCTGAATGTACATTCCCTTGACAAGAATTTTATCTCATTGAACCACCTAGCTGAGACAGAGGCCAGGAAATGTACCCTACAGCAGGACAATCATATGGTCAGCCAGAAGTTATGTTTTTAAAAAGTGGGTAATGGATTTTGGTGAACAGCTAACATATCTAGAGTGAAATAATCTGAAGCAAAAGTCAGATTGAGTTCACCTGCCTTTAGCTGAAAGTCTCTGTTCAGTCAGTTCAGTCACTTAATCATGTCCAGCTCTTTGTGACCCCATGGACTGCAGCACATCAGGCTTTCCTGTCCATCACCAACTCCCAGAGCTTGCTCAAACTCATGTCCATTGAGTCAGTGATGCCATCCAACCATCTCATCCTCTGTCATCCCCTTCTCCTCCCACCTTTAGTCTTTCCCAGCATCAGGGTCTTTTCAAATGAGTCAGCTCGTCACATCAGGTGGCCAAAGTATTGGAGTTTCAGCTTCAGCATCAGTCTTTCCAATGAATATTCAAGACTGGTTTCCTTCAGGATTGACTGGTTTGATTTCCTTGCAGTCCAAGGGACTCTCAAGATTTTTCTCCAACACCACAATTCAAAGCATCAGTTCTTCGGCACTCAGCTTTCTTTATAGTCCAACTCTCATATCCATGCATGACTACTGGAAAACCATAGCTTTGACTAGATTGACTTTTGTGGGCAAAGTCTCTGCTTTTTCATATGCTGTCTAGGTTTGTCACAGCTTTTCTTCCAAGAAGCAAGTGTCTTTTCATTTCACAGCTGCAGTCACCATCTGCAGTGATTTTGGAGCCCAAAAAATAAAATCTCTCACTGTTTCCATTGTTAACAATGAACATCTCCATTAATGGAACTCAAATAATGAATGAGAGTCTTCCATTTAAGCAATTCCTGTATATTATCATACAGCAGCTCCTGTGTAATGGCACCTTCAGACATTAGTATTTAATAACTTTCCAACCAATATCAAGTGGAAAACCTTATGTTACTAAAGAAGTCATCATTCAAGTTGACCTTTTATCCTATTCTTGGAAGCATGAAGTAACCCTAGGTGCAACTGGATAATGCACCTCCATTTCACAGACAAGAAAACTAAGTGAGAGATGATACAGTGACAGGAAATGATGTCCTGTGGTCCTCATGTCCAAGATTACTCAGGAAAGTCTGGAGGTCCAAGTTCTAGGCTTAGCCACTATCTTCTCTGTGGTTGAGTGAGTTACTAAGTTTTCAATATGAATCGAAAGGCTCCTTTTGGGAAACCAAAGCCTATAAATTCAAGGGCTTAACCAAAGTTCACACAGCTAGAGTCTCTAAATTCCCATTCAGTGCTTTTACTTTCTACTACACATCCTGGAATCATATTAACAACAATAGGCTCTCAACAACTATTTTCTGAATAAATAGATGAAAGATAGTGAGCCAATATTTTAGGATGGGTAATATGCCTGGTATAATCTTGTATGTCTGGTAATCACTAATAGTGCCCCTATTTACTCCCTAAACTGTGCAACTTTAGACAATAAAAATTATATATTAAACATAATGGTAAGAGTTTCCTCCTTAAATATCACTAAATAATCATGCTTGTTTAGGGTCAAGAAAATCAGGCCTAAATAAAGATCGCCAGAACTTTTATAGTTTAATTTTAAAGCCATGTCCCATGTAGTGAATACAGATAAGTGCTGAAGTTAAGTCTGTGTATCACTAATTACTATGAACTCTAAAGAGCTGTCATTATTTAGAACAAAAATGGAAGCCTCCATAGTCCTCCGGTGCTTGCGGCAGAAGCAAAGGTGGACATGAAGGAAGGATGAGTCGCCAGGGCCCATCCTTGTCATAAAAGCATTTACAGATTAGTGAAGAATGTAGTGCATCTATTTGGATCATAAAGTACCCAACTACAACTGAACAAATCAACAAAATAACATCTGTATAAGTTGAGTTGAAAATAATGGAGAGTTTCATGGAGAAAGGGTGAAAAGTCAAATAATTCTATCACAGAAGTCCACTTGGAAGAAGTGATTTGAGCTGGGCTACAATAAGAGAATAGGGTGACAGCCCACCTCGGCTTCAACCAGAGTAACTTGGAATGTATCAGTTTTTTGTGTGTGGTTTCTGAAAAAGACCTTTGAAGAAATAACTTGGCTGCCAAAAAACATTTTACCATTTACTGGATGATCTCAGAAGTCTTTTTCTCTCATTCTTTCAAGATTAATGTTGTATTATTTTAGTCCAATGAGATGACATAACATCAGGCTGGGGAGCGTGGAGGCTTGAATGCTAGTCTAACCATATGCCAGATGAAAACCAGGTCAAATATGGAAGACTGGCTAAGGCATGACACAGTGAAACACCAGCACATAGGCCTCAGTCTGTTTTTCTATGATTACCATTGTTCCCTTTTGTATGTTCTATATTTCTTATACAGCTTGTGACTTCTGGTTCTCATGCCCTTCTAATGAAACAAAATGAAAATTAAGGCACATGTCCCGAGAAAATATTGCACTTGTATAGAAATGCATAACATTTTTCATATAGTCTGATATAATGTACTTTGGCATATCCTGCAAATATTGTCACTAAAAATTAATTCAAATATAAAAACACAGTCTTGAAAATTGAATTAGACATAGTCCAGAGTTTCTTTTTTAAAAATAAAGTTTCAAAGTTAATGGTGATTGGTGGATCCCTCATGATAACACAGAGATTTATAAAACATGAGTAATCATACTTTGAACTCAAAGCATTGTCCAGTCCCATTGTTACTGTGGACATTATCTTAGACCAGCTAAAGTTGTAAATTTTTCAAAAACTATTTCCAGTTTTTGACTCAAAAGACATGTGTGTGTGCATGCTTAGTTGTGTCCGACTCTTTGAAACCCCATGGGCTGTAGCCCGCCAGGCTCCTCTGTCCATGGAATTTTCCAGGCAAGAATATTGAAGCGAGTTGCCATTTCCTACTCTGGGGGATCTTCCTGACTCAGGGATCAAACCCACATCTCTTGTGTCTCCTGCACTGGCAGGCAGACTCTTTACCACCACACCACCTGGGAAGCCAGTGACTCCAAGAAAAAGATGTCAAATCTGGAGGCCAATTCTGTATCACGCCTAGTGTAATGAAAATTCTGATATTAAGTTTTAAGAACATTTTCCATAACTTGTACATTTCACTTTTTACATCATTCTTTTAGTATTTTAGCTTACAGTTGGAATTCCATGGGTTAAATGCTTTCTAAAGAGCTGAGAACTTTTAACTTCCCATTGTGGATTTTCTTTTTTTCCTTTCTCCTGTCCTCCCATCTTTCCCCTCCTTCTTCCCTTCCTTTCATTTCCCCCCCTCCTTCCTGGTCTCCACAAATGTTACCTAAATATTTAACATGTACCGGGTACCCTGCTAGAGACTAGTGCTATATAGTGAATGAGACAGTGTCAGCTTGAATTAAGCTTACAATCTACCCGTGAAAGCCTATACTAATTTACAATTATTTCTAAATTTTTGTATGGAGTCGTAGTACAATTTCAGGATATGAGGATTTAAAATTTTTCATTCATCAATTATTTAATCTCTAAATTTGGGGGAAATCCTTAAGGTCTACCCAAAGGAAGGCTTCCTGATGGCTGAGCAGGTAAGGAATCTGCCTGCAATGCAGCAGACAGGAGACACAGGTTTGATACCTAGGTGGGGAAGATCCCCTGGGGAAGGTAAAGGCAATCCACTCCAGTATTCTTGCCTGGAAAACTCCATCAACAGAGAAGCTTGGCAGGATAAAATCTATAGGGTTGCAAAGAGTCAGACAGGCAAAGAGTTGGAATTTTTGAAGAATGGTTACTTTGGGTCAAAGAAAAATTCTTAAAAATGCTTTTCATATTAATTCCATATCAGCTAAAAGTCTTCTGAGATCAGGATCTAGGGATGTACCCAATAAAAAGATTCTGCAACAGACATCCATTTGGACTCGTCCACAGCTTCCCTGTCTCCCAAAGTACTCCATGGCCAGAGTGATTGGAAGATTCCCCAGTAGACACTGAATTCACTATTGGGCTCAATATGGCAGATTTGTTTTTTCAGTTATCTGGGATGCAATGTGTCTCTCAACAAAGGTTTGTGGAACTGTTATATTTTTATGAGTTAGTCAACATGAAAGAATGGATTATAAAACTGTCACTTTATACAGTTAAGAGATAGGAAGGGAGACAGAGAGGGAAAGAGAGAGGGGGAAGAAAGAGAGAGAGAGAGAGAGGTGCAACAGAAGGGAACTGAAAATCCCCCACGACAGATGGCTTGTGCCATTTTGAATTTAGTTTCCCTAAGGAGCAAACCCTTGTAGAGGCTATTAAAGCTTCTGTCTGCATGAGAAAATGCTGTTTCAATATTGATGGCTATGTCTATGTGACCTCCATTGAAAACAAAGTCATAGAGATTTACCCTTAATTCAGGAAGAGTGAAACAATGCTGTTGGAAGACTACACTCACTCCTTGTCACATGCATCTTTGAGAGCGGATTAAAGCGACAGCAGGGTAACAAAACTGCACCACTCGCTACAAGATTTGCCTCTAGGAATAAAAATAAAATAGGCACATTACTCTTCAAAGACACATATTTTATTTAGTTGTTAAGAGTAGAGTGTTGGAATTTTTGAAGAACTGTTGCTATTTAATAGAGGTGAAAGTTTTAATGTGAATACTGCCTGTGTGAGCGTGTGTGTGCAAAGTTGGCGTGACACATTCTGCTCAAATTAGACTTCTAAATAACTAGTAACAGCTGTGGTGCTTCGAAATTGGTTTGATTTAAACGATGATGTCATGTGTTTATATAAGGAAAATAGGTGTAGTCATTGGATGGGAAAGTATATAATGATTTTTACCTAAAACAGACAGTGAGCAGGTATCTCCATTTAGAAGCTATAAACATGTAAATTACATGTTTCAACACCTTCACAATTTTTACCATCATGTATCATGTAAAAATATGTATGTCCATATATATAGATAGATAGAAGAGATAAGAATGCTGTGCTGTGCTTAGTCGCTCAGTCATGTACAACTCTTTGCGACCCCATGGACTGTAGCCCACCAGAATAGACATATAAAAATATTTTGTGGAAGCAAGAAAAAATTATCAAATTCAAAATTGCAAGTCTTTATTCACTCATATTCCAGTATCTTGATTAAGATCCCTAGTGTATAGTTGGTATGGACCCTTCACCCATGGTATGGAAAACAAGACTTCAGGAAATAGCCAAGTTTGTAGGATTACATTTTTATTTTCCAAATGCACACAAACAACAGAGGCTAATAAATAAAACTTACTTTTAGAAGAGATCATAATGAATTTACTAATTATCTTTTCCTCTGTAAACACTTGTCAAAGATTAATGTCAGGGAATGGATTTGCTTAAAATTTAGGAAAATGTAATACAATAAGCACAGTGAATTATTTTCTGGCCAATCTGATTGCAATAATTTAAGAACATGATGTTATTTGGGTGGAGGCAAGGGATCAAATTTGAAAGTTAAGGATATAATGCAGGAAGTTTTTTCTGTATACCTAGAGATTTGAGACTATAAGCAAGTCTGGATCTAATGCCTCTCTTCACACTCACAAAGATAGAAAAAGGGCAGTAAGAAGCACGATGTACTTACCTAGATATTGTCTTTTAAGAGTGTTATTCATTTCTGCCAGAAGATTTCACTCACATTCTCAATGGAAAAAAAAAAGCTCAAAAATAAATGAATTATTCTTGTTTTGAAATTCAAAGTATGGTTCTTTAAATGCCTTTCCTTCCAAAGTCATTGAAAAAAAGGAAGAACCGTTTCTCATTCTGCATTCTTCTGAGGAAACCCATAATTTTTACTCTTTGCACTTCTTGTCTCTGAAGTTGAAGGAGTGAGTCTGATGCTAACACACTTTTTTCCCCACAAAATCATCAGCACCTCTCATTTCAGCTATTAAGTATTTAAGGGCAAGTTGTTTGAGAATCTCTTCTGCTAATCCTGTGTGGGCTAAATTAAATCCAAATTCTCAAAATGGCCTCTCATCTTAAAGAAAGAAGGAAGAAGTGTTTGAAGAGGACACTTAGAGAAAGAAGTGTTTCCAAAAGAAGTTATGGTGATACAATATGGTAAGCAAAAAAAAAAAAAAAGTTTGCTATGTCCTATACTCGGCTGGAACATCTCCTGTATGGAGAGATTTCACAAAGTGATTTCACAAGCAAATGGTTTAATGCATGGCCAGCCAATTTAGCCTTTATTTTAAATATATTCTTTATGCATATAGATATTTTGAGATTGTGCCTTCTGGAATGATTACTGAAACCACATTGAAAAGTCATTATGCAGAAACATGGGTGTACAAATAGTTCATAGCTTAGGGGAACTATAAATAGAACTAACTGAATCTTGTTAAAGGGTTCATGTCCTGGTTATTTAAAAAGAACTATTTTTGTGCCATTGATTAGCTATAACACTTCTAATTTGCATTTCACAAAAGTAAAGTTAGAAAAACAATTACATTTGATTTTTGGAAAGGAAAGAGATGAAAAATACACTGAATTAGAAAATGAATTATGGTCTAATTCTTTTCCGTTAAGTAATAATTCTTTAATTCTGAGGAAATAATTTTTAGCCTCACAGATTCTAGAGATAAATTGCAATTGGGAAATATAGAAAATCTGGTTAGATGCCAAGAATTTCACTGATAGTTATTTGGAATAAAGTAATTATTATCCCATGAATCATTCTAATATTTTGTCACAGTGTCAATTATGTTGTCATATAATTTTGTTTTTTAGGTGTCTCCATAAATTTGATCAAATAAACAGCATGCTAGGTTTAATAAAATCCCAATATCCTCATCCTTAGAAACAAAGCCTTTGAATAGTGATATGTTCAATTCCTCCTTTCAGGGAAATTTAAGTGACTAACAGTCTTTGCTTCAATAGACCTACTTAATTTTTCACAATTTTAGAAGAAATAAAAAAATTCTTTGATACCTTTGGCAGACTATCAAACAAAATTGAGACATGGCTTACACTGAATATAGATACAGATATATATGCATATATGAAATATATGTATTATATGCTTATATATGTGCATGTGTATATGTATATACATACACATATCCTACTTGAGCAGTTTACACAATCATAACAGCTATCCTAAGTAAAAGCTACCTTGGTTTGGCATTAATGTGCACAACTTTATCCCTAAATGAGAAGTTTAACCAGAAATACTTTCATCTAGAATCCAAAAACAATTTAGGGTCATGTGTAGTATTAATATCTGAGCATGGGAATCAGATCCTTGATCTCCATCTCTTCTTTTCCATTAACATTTAGATGCTCTCTTTTCTAGCCCTCTGTCTTTAGCTGTGAACAAGGGTGTTGTTGTTGTTGTTCAGTTTGCTCAGTCATGTCTTACTATTTGTGACCCCATGGACTGCAGCATGCCGGGCTTCCTTGTCCTTCACCATCTCCCAGAGCTTGCTCAAACTCAGGTCCTTTGAGTCAGTGATTCCCTCCAACCATCTCATCCTCTACAATGCCCTTCTCCTCCTGCCTTCAATCTTTCCAAGCATCAGGGTCTTTTCTAATGAGTTGGTTCTTTGCATTAGGTGGCCAAAGTATTGGAGCTTCAGCTTCAGCATCAGTCCTTCTAATGAATATTCAGTGTTGATTTCCTTTAGGATTGACTGGTTTGATTCAGTCCAAAGGACTCTCAAGAGTCTTCTCCAACACCACAGTTCAAAACATCAATTATTTGGCTTTCAGCCTTCTTTATGACCGAACTCTCATATCCATACATGACTACTAGAAAAACCATAGCTAATGGCAACCTAATTAATTAATCAACAGTCTTAGTTAAATTACATTAAGTACACAAGCCCCACAAAAGGAGAGTGGTACATCTTTAAAAGGTCAAAGGAAATTGTGTTATAGTATTTAATGAGAACTAGCGACCAAACTCCATACCCTGTGAAACAATATGCACATGTAGTACTAAGGAATATGGTGGGAAAATTAAGCCCACAAACACTAGGAAAGATTTTTTTAACCATATATGTCAAAGAAATAGTCATTTATCATCAGTTACTTAAATAAACCCTAAAGAGAGTATTTTGGGCTTTTATCCACAAAGGAGGATCTGGTAGGGAATTGTAAAAGCTTCAAAACCAAGGAAAATCCATCTGAATGCATTTCAAATTAAACTGTTATGGGCTTGGTTTAGATGTGCTTTATTAATCCATATTAATGGATATTTATCACTTCAGTGATCATTTTCATAAATTAGATGGAGAATGATTTTTCAAAACGTGCACAATGAAGTTGGATCCATGTGAGGAAACACAATGACAAAAAGATAATGTTCCTTTAAATGATACTGCCATATGGACAAACTTCAATCAATCAACAAGATATTCAATTAATCAGCAAACAATTATAAATACCTACCACGTGTTCAGGCTTCCATAGTGGCTCAGATGGTAAATAATCTGCCTACAATGCGGAAGACCTGGGTTCAATCTCTGGGTTGGAAAGATGGAAGAGGGCATGGGAACCCACTCCAGTATTCTTGCCTGGAAAATCCCCATAGACAGAAGAGCTTGGTGGGCTACAATCCATGGGGTCACAAAGAGTCAAACAGGACTGAGCAACTAAGCACAAAGAACACTAACTATGTGTTCATCACCCTGTTAGAAACACAGGGATACAAAGCCATTATTATTTATTCATTCCAGGTCACCTCATTTAAGAAAAAAACAGCAACCATTTTAGCTTTAGTGAGATCAGTGCTATGGTTTTTCCTGTGGTCATGTATGGATGTGAGAGTTGGACTGTGAAGAAGGCTGAGCACTGAAGAATTGATGCTTTTGAACTGTGGTGTTGGAGAAGACTCTTGAGAGTCCCTTGGACTGTAAGGAGATCCAACCAGTCCATTCTGAAGGAGATCAGCCCTGGGATTTCTTTGGAAGGAATGATGCTAAAGCTGAAACTCCAGTACTTTGGCCACATCATGAGAAGTTTGACTCATTGGAAAAGACTCTGATGCTGGGAAGGATTGGGGGCAGGAGGAGAAGGGGACGACAGAGGATGAGATGGCTGGATGGCATCACGGACTCGATGAACATGAGTCTGAGTGAACTCCGAGAGTTGGTGATGGACAGGAGGCCTGGCGTGCTGTGAGTCATGGCGTTGCAAAGAGTCGGACACGACTGAGCGACTAAACTGAACTGAACTGAGATCAGTGAAAAACTGTTAATCAGTCAATCATGCCCATCTCTTTGTGATCCCATGGACTGGTAGCCCACCAAGCTTCTTTATCCATGGGATTCTTTCCAAGAATACTGGAATGGGTTGCTGTATCCTACTCCAGGGGATCTTCCTGACCCAGGAATCAAATCTGGGTCTCCTGCATTACAGGCAGATTCTTTACCATCTGAGCCACAGTGAAGTCCAGTGGGATCAGTAATAGCAACCTATTATCAATATTAATTGTTCCTGAGGCAAACACCCGACCCAATATAAATTTACTAATGTTTTACCCTAAAGACTCTAAAAATGAACTAAGGGATGAAGAATAGTTCCTCTCTGGGAGTCAAGTTGTGACATGTGAGGCTTTGGAGTTCAGTGGTCATGTTTCCTGCCATATGGACTGAGAGACTGAAGCCAGTATTTAGAGCAGAAAAGAGAACAGACAGTGATCTAGAGGATTCACTTCTATGCTGTCTTTAACCCTGAGGGCTGATTGGACCCTTGTTCTGAGTCATACTGAATACTACAGTATCCTCCAAGCAATTTACTTCTGCCTCATATAAAGTCATCTTTCTAATCCTTATGGTCAAAAGACTTATGATTCAGCTACCAATGAATCAGTAAACATACATGATTACTTATGTTCACCACTTTTGAAGGCATTTGGAAGAATCAAAAAGTTTAGATACAGTACACAAAGGTACGATGTGACACCCATCCTAACAAGCACAATCAGCGTGTATGAACTAAGTAGCTACTAGGTACCTTAGTAGGCCCTGGAGACATGGGGAAAATGAAAGCACTGATAACAAGAAAAATCTAGGTCTACTGAAGAACAGTATACTGATGGAAAACTGTTTTCATTTAATACTCTTACCAATAAATTAGCTTCCTACATAGACCACCCTCAGGGGAAAAGCAGTTAACAGCTACTGACAAAGAAGTCTGTTGAGAAGAAGGAAATTTTAGCCTTTTATCTTTTCTCCCCCTCACAGCTCAACACTGTCATTTAAAATCACGATTCTTTGAAGCTCTTGATCTTTAAGATCTAATAAAAATGAAAGCCAGGGCATAGCCCAGGAAAGCTTGAGTCACTTGGAGAAGCTGAATGTCCAAGAAACTGCTAGATGGAGGTATTGTACATGGAGTCTTGAGGGCAGCCTTTTAGAAGCTCAGTGGAGCTGGGTACATGGAAAAAATTCCTAAATTGTCCCAAACTCTCCCCACTGCAATTCTCCCCACACTCAGGCAGGGAAGTTTTCAGAAGGCTGGGGAGGACAGAAGGCAGCTGAGGTGGGGACGAGGTGGACAGGGGTGGTTAACACTTGACCAGGATCATGACAGGGACTATGGACACTGGAAGTAGATGGCAGCGTGGCATATCCATGGACCAGATGGAAAAAGCAGAAGTCAGCAAGGTCCCAAGTTCCCTCTCTGACCAGAAGCTCTTCTACTCCCATGCAGTCTCTGATGAAGGATGCTGTATAAACTCATTCTCCATCTGACTGCACTCTCCATGCAGATTGCCCCAGTGAAGAATAAAAAGAGGCAATAGAAAATGTCTACTGGACTCAGTTTAAATCAGATAAATCAGATCGATCACCTTTACAGAAGGTTATGAATGAGATATCTTTGGTGAGCAAGTTTAAGATTTTTATCCCAGAAGCAAATATAAGAACTCACATATTAGTTGATTCCAGTAGGAATATATATAAAATATTTAAATTTGTTACAATATATAAAGATGCAAAAATCTGAAAAGGGATATTGTACTCATATATATATCATATAATGAAATGAACCATTTATTAATCACAGGCCTCTCAAGGAATATGCAATTCCTAAAAAGGAATAGCAGGTCCCAAAAGGCAGGAAACAATGGAAAATCAATTTTGTTTAGATCAGTACTTTTTACAAAAGTGACTTTTGATGGTGAGAAATATAAATATTCACTGTAGAAAAATAATTTAGAATACAGAGTTTGCGATAAATTTAGAAAATTTGATCTCTAGACTTGAACTTGGAATGTCCAGGTCTCAATTCTGGCTCTTATGAGTAGGCTCTTGAATTTGTTACTTAACATATCTGTGCTGCATTTTCTTAATTTGTACAACAGAGAAAGTAAAACCTCTCTACCTACCTCATACGATTATTGCAAAACCAAGTGATAATATGTTAAAACACTTTAAAACTTCAAAGCTCTAAAAGATATGTTTCATATGTATCATAACACTCAAATAGCAACTCTCTCATAAAGAATACTTACTACATGGCCATGATTACTCATAAAGTTACTATGAGAGTCTAGGATACGATGGGGAAACAAAGCATCATATATTTTCAGTGGTTTAATAAAACAAAACTATATTTCTTGCTCATGTTATATGTTCAGTGAAGGTTGGCAGGCAACACTTCTCCACACAGTAATTTAGAATCCCAGACTAACATCATCTTGTAATGCTGCTATATCAAGAAGCAGCATCAGAATTTGCTGCATCACTGGAAGAGAAAGTACATGGAGAACATATGCCCACCCTTAACTGCCTCAGATCAAAGTGGCACAATTCACTTCTATTCACAGTTCATTAGTCAAGATTTTCTACATAACACTAACCTAACTAAGGGGAGAAAGTCTGGTTCTTGGGTTTTCAGACTCAGACTGGGATTTATCTCTATCCACCTGGTTCTCAGTCACTGGGGTCTAGGCTGGAATTATACCATTAGCCTTCCAGTAGACAATAGATTATGGGATTTATTAGTTCATAATCTCCATAATCCCATGAACCAAAATCAATCCCTCACGATAAATGTCTTTCTACATATTTTGGGCTTACCTGGCAGCTCAGTCAGTAAAGAAACTGCCTGCAGTGCAAGAAACCAGGGCTTGAGCCCTGAGTGGGGAAGATCCCCTGGTGAAGGAAATGGCACCCCACTCCATTGCCCTTGGCTGGAAAATCCCATGGACCGAGGAGCTTGGTGGGCTGCAGTTTGTGGGGTCACAAAGAGTTGGGCATGACTGGAGTGACTAACACTTTCACTTACATATTTTTATGTATGTGTGTGTGTACATTGGTTTTGCTTCTCTAAAAGTGAAAAGTGAAAGTTACACAGTCGTGTGCAAATTCTTTACCAACTTGCTTCTCTAGAGAATTCCAATAAGCATTGCAAGAGAATATAAATAAGGTTGAAATAATAATCAATAGCCCAACTTATTTATTCTCTTTAATCTTTTCTCTTTTCCTCATTTTATTTCTTTTATTTTTTTCTTTCTCCTTTTTCCTCTTAAACTCTTCTCTTTCTCTTTCTTCCTTTCTTTATTATCACTTAAATACAGAAGAAAGAGAAATTCTTTTGAATAAATGGTGATGATAGAGGCAATTGTATACTGGGGGAGGGGTAGATAGACATATACTTATTACTGTACTCCCAAATCAATTGCAGACAGCTGTAGACCTGTAATAAATGTGAGATATAAAATAATGAGGTGTGTTGAACTAACATTGGAAATATCTGTATTATCTTGTAAAGGTTTCTGAAATGATATGCAAGAAAATCACAAATCATAAAGCATAAAGTTGATAAATTTGACTTCACTAATGTTACTTTTTCATCAAAAACACTATTAAGAGTGTGAAAAGAGTAAGATACAACATAGGGAAGTTATTATTTTCAATACATATGACAAAAGGACTAATATCCAGAATATAAAAAGAATTTCTATAGTCAATAAGTCAAAGTTAGAATTGTGATAAAGTGGGGCAAGAGAATAACCTATTCATATTACCTATTTACTCTTCAGTGAGTTTTAGTAGTTTGTGGCTTTCATGGAATTTGCTCATTTCAACTAAACTGTCAAATTATTGCTATAATGTTCATACTGTTCTCATTACATTTAAGTATCTCTAAACTGTACTAATGTCACTCCTCTCATTTTGAATGTTGGTAATGTGTATCCTCTCCTTTATTCTTTTTTTTTTTTTCAAAGTTACTCAGGCTGTTTTATTTAAACTGGAAACTGATGAACTGTCCATCAAAATGGCAATATTTAAGTCAAATATAGAATATTTATGCAACAGAATATTTTCCAATCGTTTTTGATAACATTCTTTTTGTTGTTGTTGTTGTTGTTTTGTGTTTTATTTTTTTTAATTAAATTTATTTATTTTTTAAATTACAATACTGTATTTGTTTTGCCATACATTGACACGAATCAGCCATAGGTGAACACAATCTCCCAATGCCAAATCCCCTCCCACCTCCCACCCCCATCCTCCACCTGAATCATCCTGTGCATCAGCCCCATGCCTCCTGCATCCTACATTGAACATAGATTAGCGTTTCGTTTCTTACAGGAAAGTATACATGTTTCATTGCCATTCTCCCATACCATCCCACCCTTTCCCTTTCCTCAGAGTCCAAAAGTCGACTCTATACCTCTGTGTCTCTTGTTGTCTCACATATAGGGTCATCATCACTGTCTTCTAAATTCTATATATATGTGTCAGTATACTGTATTGGTGTTTTTCCTTCTGGCTTACTTCACTCTGTATAATCGGTTCCAATTCCATCCATCTCATTAGAACTGAGTCAAATTTATTCTTTTTAAGGGCTGAGTAGTACTCCATTGTGTATATGAACCACAGCTTTCTTATCCATTCATCTGCTGATGGACATCTAGGTTGCTTCCATGTCCTGGCTATTATAAACAGTGCTTCAGTGAACATTGGGGTACATGTGTCTCTTTCACTTCTGGTTTCCTCAGTGTGTATGCCCAGCAGTGGGATTGCTGGGTCATAAGGCAGTTCTATTTGGAAATTTTCAAGGAATCTCCACACTGTTTTCCATAGTGGCTGTACTAGTTTGCATTCCCACCAGCAGTGTAAGAGGGTTCCCTTTTCTCCACACCCTCTCCAGCATTTATTGCTTGTAGACTTTTGGATCGCAGCCATTCTGACTGGTGTGAAATGGTACCTCATTGTGGTCTTGATTTGCATTTCTCTGATAATGAGTGATGTTGAACATCTTTTCATGTGTTTGTTAGCCATCCGTATGTCTTCTTTGGAGAAATGCCTATTTAGTTCTTTGGCCCATTTTTTTATTGGATCATTTATTTTTCTGGAGTTGAGCTGCATAAGTTGCTTGTATATCTTTGAGATTAGTTGTTTGTCAGTTGTTTCATTTGCTATTGTTTTCTCCCATTCAGAAGGCTGTCTTTTCACCTTGCTTATAGTTTCCTTTGTTGTGCAGAAGCTTTTAATTTTAATTAGATCCCATTTGTTTATCTTTGCTTTTATTTCCAGTATACTGGGAGTTGGATCATAGAGGATCCTGCTGTGATTTATGTCGGAGAGTGTTTTGCCTATGTTCTCCTCTAGGAGTTTTATAGTTTCTGGTCTTACATTTAGATCTTTAATCCATTTTGAGTTTATTTTTGTGTATGGTGTTAGAGAGGGGTCTAGTTTCATTCTTTTACAAGTGGTTGACCAGTTTTCCCAGCACCACCTGTTAAAGAGACTGTCTTTAGTCCATTGTATATTCTTGCCTCCTTTGTCGAAGATAAGGTGTCCATAGGTATGTGGGTTAATCTCAGGGCTTTCGATTTTGTTCCATTGATCTATATTTCTGTCTTTGTGCCAGTACCATACTGTCTTAATGACTGTGGCTTTGTAGTAGAGCCTGAAGTCAGGCAAGTTGATTCCTCCAGTTCCATTTTTCTTTCTCAAGATTGCTTTGGCTATTCGAGGTTTTTTGTATTTCCGTACAAATCTTGAGATTATTTGATCTAGTTCTGAGAAAAAATACTGCTGGTAGCTTGATGGGAATTGCATTGAATCTGTAGATTGCTTTGGGTAGTATACTCATTTTCACTATATTGATTCTTCCAAGCCATGAGCACGGTATATTCCTCCATCTATTAGTGTCCTCTTTGATTTCTTTCATCAGTGTTTTATAGTTTTCGATATATAGGTCTTTAGTTTCTTTAGGTAGGAATATTCCTAAATATTTTATTCTTTTCGTTGCAATGGTGAATGGAATTTTTCCTTGACTTCTTTTTCTACTTTCTCGTTATTAGTGTATAGGAATGCAAGGGATTTCTGAGTGTTGATTTTATATCCTGCAACTTTACTATATTCACTGATTAGCTCTAGTAGTTTTCTGGTCGAGTCTTTAGGATTTTCTATGTAGAGGATCATGTCATCTGCAAACAGTGAGAGTTTTACTTCTTCTTTTCCAATTTGGATTCCTTGTATTTCTTTTTCTGCTCTGATTGCTGTGGCCAAAACTTCCAGTATGATGTTGAAGAGTAGTGGTGAAAGTGGACACCCTTGTCTTGTTCCTGACTTTAGGGGACATGGTTTCAATTTTTCGCCATTGAGGATAATGTTAGCTGTGGGTTTGTCATATATAGCTTT
Source organism: Nanger dama (assembly GCA_917880005.1). Classification (NCBI taxonomy): domain Eukaryota; kingdom Metazoa; phylum Chordata; class Mammalia; order Artiodactyla; family Bovidae; genus Nanger; species Nanger dama. Next base: position 49,820,532 of record CAKJTW010000004.1, read on the forward strand.
TATTATGTTGAGGTATGTTCCTTCCAGTCCTGCTTTCTGGAGAGTTTTTATCATAAATGGATGCTGAATTTTGTCAAAGGCTTTTTCTGCATCTATTGAGATAATCATATGATTTTTATTTCTCAGTTTGTTAATGTGATGAATTACATTGATTGACTTGCGGATATTGAAGAATCCTTGCATCCCTGGGATAAAGCCCACTTGGTCATGGTGTATGATCTTTTTAATGTGTTGCTGGATTCTGATTGCTAGGATTTTGTTGAGGATTTTTGCATCTATGTTCATCAGTGATATTGGCCTGTAGTTTTTTTTTTTTGTGCTGTCTTTGTCAGGTTTTGGTATTAGGGTGATGGAGGCCTCATAGAATGAGTTTGGAAGTTTACCTTCCTCTGCAATTTTCTGGAATAGTTTCAGTAAGATAGGTGTTAGCTCTTCTCGGAATTTTTGGTAGAATTCAGCTGTGAAGCCGTCTGGACCTGGGCTTTTGTTTGCTGGAAGATTTCTGATTACAGTTTCAATTTCCGTGCTTGTGATGGGTCTGTTAAGATTTTCTATTTCTTCCTGGCTCAGTTTTGGAAAATTGTACTTTTCTAAGAATTTGTCCATTTCTTCCAAGTTGTCCATTTTATTGGCATATAATTGCTGATAGTAGTCTCTTATGATTCTTTGTATTTCTGAGTTGTCTGTCGTGATCTCTCCATTTTCATTTCTAATTTTGTTGATTTGATTTTTTTCTCTTTGTTTCTTGATGAGTCTGGCTAATGGTTTGTCAATTTTATTTATCCTTTCAAAGAACCAGCTTTTGGCTTTGTTGATTTTTGCTATGGTCTCTTTTGTTTCTTTTGCATTTATTTCTGCCCTAATTTTTAGGATTTCTTTCCTTCTACTAACCCTGGGGTTCTCCATTTCTTCCTTTTCTAGTTGCTTTAGGTGTAGAGTTAGGTTATTTATTTGACTTTTTTTCTTGTTTCTTGAGGTATGCCTGTATTGCTATGAACTTTCCTCTTAGGACTGCTTTTATAGTGTCCCAAAGGTTCTGTGTAGTTGTGTTTTCATTTTCATTTGTTTAGATGCATATTTTGATTTCTTTTTGATTTCTTCTGTGATTTGTTGATTATTCAGTAGGGTGTTGTTCAGCCTCCAAATGTTGGAATTTTTAATAGTTTTTCTCCTATAATTGAGATCTAACCTTAGTGCATTATGGTCAGAGAAGATGCTTGGAATAATTTCAATTTTTTGAATTTATCAAGGTTAGATTTATGACCCAGAATGTGGTCTATTCTGGAGAAGGTTCCGTGTGCACTTGAGTAAAAGGTGAAATTCATTGTTTGGGGGTGAAATGTCCTATAGATATCAATTAGGTCTAACTGGTCTATTGTATCATTTAACGTTTGCGTTTCTTTGTTAATTTTCTGTTTAGTTGATCTGTCCATAGGTGTGAGTGGGGTATTAAAGTCTCCCACTATTATTGTGTTATTATTAATTTCCCTTTCATGCTTGTTAGCAATTGTCTTACATATTGCGGTGCTCCTATGTTGGGTGCATATATATTTATAATTGTTATATCTTCTTCTTGGATCGATCCTTTAATCATTATGTAGTGGCCTTCTTTGTCCCTTTTCACAGCCTTTGTTTTAAAGTCTATTTTATCGGATATGAGTATTGCTACTCCTGCTTTCTTTTGGTCTTTATTTGCATGGAATATCTTTTTCCAGCCCTTCACTTTTAGTCTGTATGTGTCCGTTGTTTTGAGGTGGGTCTCTTGTAAGCAACATATATAGGGATCTTGTTTTTGTATCCATTCAGCCAGTCTTTGCCTTTTGGTTGGGGCATTCAACCCATTTACATTTAAGGTAATTATTGATAAGTATGCTCCTGTTGCCATTTACTTTATTGTTTTGGGTTCGGGTTTATACGTCCTTTTTGTGTTTCCTTTCTAAAGTCTATCCTTTAGTATTTGTTGGAGAGCTGGTTTGGTGGTGCTGAATTCTCTCAGCTTTTGCTTGTCTGTAAAGCTTTTGATTTCTCCTTCATATTTGAATGAGATCCTTGCTGGGTACAGTAGTCTTGGCTGAAGGTTATTATCTTTCATCACTTTAATTATGTCTTGCCATTCCCTCCTGGCCTGAAGAGTTTCTATTGAAAGATCTGCAGTTATTCTTATGGGGATCCCCTTGTGTGTTATTTGTTGTTTTTCCCTTGCTGCTTTTAATATTTGTTCTTTGTGTTTGGTCTTTGTTAGTTTGATTAAAATATGTCTTGGGGTGTTTTGCCTTGGGTTTATCCTGTTTGGCACTCTCTGGGTTTCTTGGACTTGGGTGATTATTTCCTTCCCCATTTTAGGGAAGTTTTCAACTATTATCTCCTCAAGTATTTTCTCATGGTCTTTCTTTTTGTCTTCTTCTTCTGGGACTCCTATAATTCGAATGTTGGAGCGTTTCATATTGTCTTGGAGGTCTCTGAGGTTGTCCTCATTTCTTTTAATTCGCCCTTCTTTTTCCCTCGCTGATTCATTTATTTCTACCATTCTATCTTCTATTTCACTAATCCTATCTTCTGCCTCCGATATTCTACTATTTGTAGCCTCCAGAGTGTTTCTGATCTCATTTATTGCATTATTCATTATATGTTGACTCTTTTTTATTTCTTCTAGGTCCTTGTTAAACCTTTCTTGCATCTTCTCAATCCTTGACCCCAGGCTATTTATCTGTGATTCCACTTTGATTTCAAGATTTTGGATCATTTTCACTATCAGTATTCGGAATTCTTTCTCAGGTAGATTCCCTATCTCTTCCTCTTTTGTTTGGTTTGGTGGACATGTCTCCTGTTCCTTTACCTGCTGGGTATTCCTCTGTCTCTTCATCCTGGTTATATTGCTGCGTTTGGGGTGGCTTTTCTATGTTCTGGGAATTTGTGGAGTTCTCTTTACTATAGAGTTTCCTCTCTGTGTTTGGGGTTATATCAGTGGCTTGTCAAAGTTTCTTGATCAGGGAGGCTTATGTTGGAGCTCTGGTGGGTGGATCTGGATTTCCTCTTTCTGGAGTGCTGTGACGTGTGAAATAATGGGTTATGCGACGTCAATGGTTTTGGAGTATTTTGAGTTGCCTGTGTATTGAAGCTCAGGGGCTTGTTCTTGTGTTGCTGGAGAATTTGCGTGGTATGTCTTGCTCTGGAGCTTGTTGGCCCTTGGGCAGTGCTCAATTTTAGTATAGGTATGAAGGTGTTTGATGAGCTCTAATTGGATAATGTACCCTGTATTCAGGAATTCTTTGATGATCTCAGGATTTGGACTTACGCCTCCTGATTCTGGTTTTCAGATTTATTTTTAGAATAGGCTCATGATTTCTCCGTCTATTCAGCACTAATGTTAAAACATCTAGGTTAATGATGATAGGTTTCTCCACCTTGAGGGTCATCCCTAGAGGATCGGTGAGTTACTTGGAGGAGAGAAGAGGGAGGGAGTAGGTAGAGGTGAGTGGAATGGGATGAGGTGGAATCATAAGAGGGAAAAGCAAGTTAGCCCGTAACCACTTTCTTGTGTGTGCTCCGAAGTCTGGACCGCTCAGAGGTGGTCACAGAGTTATACATGGAAGAGGAGAGGAAGGAAGTAGATAGAGGTGGACAGGAGGATAAAAGAGGGAGATGGGAAGGAGGGATACAGATCCGGTCAGTGACCAGTTCCCTTAGAGTTCTCCTCCTTCTGGAACGCACAGAGGTTCATAGGGTTGGGTAGAGAGGGGGAGGGGGAGGGAGGAGACAAAAGCCACCTGGTGGCGAAAAGGGAGATTCCAGAGGTGGAGAGAGTGGTCAAGCCAGTAGTCTTGCACTCATGTAAAACTGGGTACTGAGGATTAGGTTTTTAAAAGTACAAAATTGGCAACAAATACCAAAATGCCAAGATTAAAAATCTGGAGTATAAGTTGGATTTTCAAAGATAGATTATTGAAGAGAAGATGAAGAAGTAGAGAGAAATTTAAAAAAATAGAGGAAAAAGGAAAAAGAAAAAAAAGTAAAATATAATAAGACTTCAGAATTATTAAAAGACAACTTCCTTCACCAATAAGACTATATACGGCATTTGCTTAAACGATAGGGTTTTTTTTTTTTAAAGTAATATTAGGTTCTAAAAATAATAACTAGAAATATAGAATACTTAAAAATTTAAGGTAGTTTAGGAAAAAAAGGATGAAAAGAAAAGGATAAACAAATTTAAAAAGGAAAAAAATAATTTTTAAAGAAAGAAAACAAAATTCTTAAAAAGAAAAAAAATCACGCTTCCACATCATCCCCCAAAAAAAATTTTTTTTTTTTTTTGATCATAAAAGTAGGAACGGCATATCTGGCGCTTTCTCTGTTGTTGAGGGCTGTGTGGCGTCACTTTCAAGGCAGTTCCCTCTGTTTGACTTCTTCTGTTTGCTGGTCTCTTCCGTGTCTGATTTCTGTCTTGCCACAAGGAGGGTGGTGATGAGCTCTGCACTGGGCTTGCCCCTTCCCAATCCGCGGGATAACCGTGTGGGCCTGCCCTATGTTACATGCAATTCCCCGGTTTAAGCCGCTCAGGATTGGCGCTCAGGAAGTCCCCTCCGGGTGCCGGGGTTTGGTTCCAAGTCCGAGTGGTAGGGAGTTTGGCGCGGACTATTGTTGCAGAAGTCTCAATAAAGAAGCTTGCTTGCAATTTGGTAGGTAATGTCTCTCTTGAGCTTCGCCTGCCCTCTTCCCGCGCTTCAGGCTCTGGCTGCCCGTCGCTGGTGGGGGATGGTCTGCAGCCGGCTATTTCCAATCCGTCCTTTGTTCTGTGCGCGGGCCTGTCAGTGCCTTATGTTCGGGCGTTTCGCGTGTTAGTTACCCCCAGTCTGGTTTGTTGGTCCGGGATAAATCGTTCTATCCACGCGCGGACCCGATTCTGGCCCTGTTACGCCCCGATTCTCGAGAAAAGCCCTGCAGCCTACGTCTCCCGCAGCCCAGTTCTTAGAAAGCGCTGTCGCGGGCGCGCTCCTCCCTGCCCAGCCCCCACTGCTGTCGGACGCAGGCGTTTGCGCTGCTTGTCCGCTGGGGGTTATACTGTTGAATTCGTAATCTGTTGGTTTTAATTATTTATTTATTCTTCCTTCCTGTTATGTTGCCCTCTGTGCTTCCAGGGCTCGCCCCCATGCACAGCTGTGAGAAAGTTCCCCAATTTTAGGGAACCTCTCTCTTTAAGAGTCTCTTCCTGGGACGGGATTCCCTTCCCGTGCCGGGGTTCCCTCCCTACCTCCTTTGTCTATAACTTCGTTCTTTAAAATAAAATAAAGTATTTCCTACCTGGCTTTGAAGCCAATGATCTGCTTTGCTGGATGCCTGATGTCCTCTGCCAGCAGTCAGAAGTTATTTTGTGGAATTTGCTCAGCGTTGAAATGTTCATTTGATGAGGTAGAGAGGGAGAAAGTGTTCTCCCCATCCTATTCCTCTGCCATCTTTTTCCCCATTTCCTCTCCTTTATTCTTGATCAATAAAGCTGGAAATTCATCATTTGTATTAATCTTCCTAAAAATAGCTTTTTGATTTGTTGATTTTCTTTATTGCTTTTATGTTATTTTTTTATTTTTTTTTCATTGCTTGATGCTCAGGTTTCTATTTCTTATTTTCTGCCCACACTGGGATTAATTTGCTCTACATTTTTAATTTCTTAAGATGGAATTTAGTGTCACTGATTTGAGACAATTTTGTTTTCTAATACATGCACTAAGTGTGTGGTTTTATCTCCTCTCTATTACTATTTCAGTACACTCCATACATTTGGCATGTTGCCTTTTAATTTTCATTCAGTGCAAAACATGTTCTAATTTTCTTTGTAATTTTTTTCTTTGACTAGTTGGTTACATAGAATTATGTTATTTAGTTTACAATTATTTAGACGTTTTCCAAGATTATTCAATTACTGATTTTAAGCTTAATTACATCATTCTCAGAAAATAGGCATTATATGACTTGAATCATTTTAAATTTACTGAGACTTGATCCAGAACATGATCAATGTCAATAAGTATTTTGTGTGCACTTGTAAAGAAATGAATTCTGTTGTTGTTGGACATGGAATTTTTAATAAGTGTCAAAAGGTCAGGGTAATTGATAGTACAAATCAAATCTATATCCTTATTGACATTGTCTACTCATTTTAACAATAGTTGAGAAAGGGTAGAGAAATTTCCAAATGTATTTTGGAGCTGACTATTTCTACTTGAAATTGTATTCTTTTTGTTTCAGATATTTTGAAGCTGTCTTACAAGGTGCATAAAAATTTGACATTGCTTTTTCTACATGATAAAACATTATAAAATGGTCTTTGTCTTTAGTAACATCATTTTCTCTGCAATATACTTCTTCTGATATTAATATAGCCTTTTCAGTTTCTGTAAATTAGTGTTAGTATGACATATCTTTTTTATCCTTTTAGTCTACTTGTGTCTTATATTTAAAGTACATTCTTATGGACAACACATAGTTGGGTCTTGATTTTTTTATACAGTTCAAAAATTATTTTCTTTTAAATTAGATGTTTAAATTTTGTATTTAATTTGAGTGCTGATATAGTTAGGTTTGAAACTGTCACCTTTATATTCTATTCTATTTTCTGTTTGTTCCATCTATTACTTTGGTCCTTTGTTCTTTTCTTTTTTCCTTTGGTTTAATTGAATATTTATTATCCAATATTATCTCCTTTGTTGATCTATTAGCTATAACATTTAACTAACTGAGGAGATGCTTGGCTTATAGAATATATCTTTAACTTATCACAGTCTACCTTCAAGTGCTATTATATCTCTTTGTATACGTATAATCACTTTATATTACTACATTTTCTTTATCCCTCCCTGATCTCTGTGCTGATCTTTGTTACACATTTTTTACATGTTGCAAAATTCACACTATGTTACTTTAAAATAGTAGACTATCTTTTAAATATATTCAAATAAGAAAGGATGTTATATCTTCACCTAGTTTCTTTGTATTGCCAATGCACCTTACTACTTTTATAGACCCACATTCCCATCTGGAATCATCTTCCATGTACCTGAAAGACTTTCTCATTGTGAGGATATTTCTGCCAAATCTTTTTGTCACATTTGTTATTAAAATACATTTTTGCAAGGTATAATATTTCATGTTATTAATAATAATTTAGTACTGTTTTCTTTTGTCTTCTTGATTTCAGTAATTTATGTTGTTCTATTGTCTTATCACTGCAATGTTTTTGACAATAAATATGTTCTCATTCTTATCTTTGTTTCTCTATATGTAAGTTGTGGGTCTTTTTTCCTTTAGCTGTTTTAACAGCTTTTTTTCCTTCATAACTGGTTTTAACTCAGTTCAGTTCAGTCACTCAGTCGTGTCCGACTCTTTGCAAGCCATGAATTGCAGCACGCCAGGCCTCCCTGTCCATCACCAACTCCCGGAGTTCACTCAGACTCACGTCCATTGAGTCCGTGATGCCATCCAGCTATCTCATCCTTGGTCGTCCCCTTCTCCCCCTGCCCCCAATCCCTCCCAGCATCAGAGTCTTTCCCAATAAGTCAACTCTTCGCATGAGGTGGCCAAAGTACTGGACTTTCAGCTTTAGCATCATTCCTTCCGAAGAAATCCCAGGGCTGATCTCTTTCACAATGGACTGATCCCAGGGCTGATCTCTTTCACAATGGACTGGCTGGATCTCCTTGCAGTCCAAGGGACTCTTAAGAGTCTTCTCCAACACCACAGTTCAAAAACATTAATTCTTCAGTGCTCAGCCTTCTTCACAGTCCAACTCTCACATCCATACACGACCACAGGAAAAGCCATAGCCTTGACTAGACGGACCTTAGTCAGCAAAGTAATGTCTCTGCTTTTGAATATGCTATCTAGGTTGGTCATAACTTTTCTTCCAAGGAGTAAGCACCTTTTAATTTCATGGCTGCAGTCACCATCTGCAGTGATTTTGGAGCCCCATAAAATAAAGTCTGACACTGTTTCCCCATCTATTTCCTATGAAGTGATGGGACCAGATGCCATGATCTTAGTTTTCTGAATGTTGAGCTTTAAGCCAACTTTTTCACTCTCCACTTTCACTTTCATCAAGTGGCCTTTTAGTTTCTCTTCACTTTCTGCCATAAGGGTAATGTCATCCGCATATCTGAGATTATTGATATTTCTCCCGGCAATCTGTATTCCAGCTTGTGCTTCTTCTAGCCCTGCTTTTCTCATGATGCACTCTGCATATAAATTAAATAAGCAGGGTGACAATATACAGCCTTGACGTACTCCTTTTCCTATTTGGAACCACTCTTGTTCCATGTCCAGTTCTAACTGTTGTTTCCTGACCTGCATAGAGGTTTCTCAGGAGGCAGGTCAGGTGATCTGGTTTTCCCATCTCTTTCAGAATTTTCCACAGTTGATTGTGATCCACACAGTCAAAGGCTTTGGCATAGTCAATAGAGCAAAAATAGATGGTTTTTTTCTGGAACTCTCTTGCTTTTTCAATGATCCAGTGGATGTTGGCATTTGATCTCTAGTTCCTCTGCCTTTTCTGAAACCAGCTTGAACATTTGGAATTTCACGGTCATGTACTACTGAAGCCTGGCTTGGAGAATTTTCAGCATTACTTTACTAGCATGTGAGATGAGTGCAATTGTGTGGTAGCATGAGCATTCTTTGGCATTGCCTTTCTTTGGGATTGGAATGAAAACTAACCTTTTCCAGTCCTGTGGCCACTGTGGAGTTCTCCAAATTTGCTGGCATATTGAGTTCAGCACTTTCACAGCATCATCTTTCAGGATTTGAAATAGCTCAACTGGAATTCCATCACCTCCACTAACTTTGTTCATAGTGATGCTTTATAAGGCCCACTTGACTTTACATTCCAGGATGTCTGGCTCTAGGTGAGTGATCATACCATCGTGATTATCTGGGTCATGAAGATCTTTTTGAATCTTCTTGTATTCTTGCAATCTCTTCTTAATATCTTCTGCTTCTGTTAGGTCCATACCATTTCTGTCCTTTATCGAGCCCATCTTTGCATGAAATGTTCCCTTGTTATTTCTAATTTTCTTGAAGAGATCTTTCCCATTCTGTTGTTTTCCTCTATTTCTTTGCAATGATCACTGATTACTCATTAAATTTGGCTATTTTTTCCTTCTACTGTGTGTTCCATCCAGGATAATTTCCATCTCAAACCTTATACTTTTCATCTCTAAAAGTTTGATTTAGAACTTTTAAAATTTTTCATGACTCCACTTAACTTTTTGAACTTGGGGAATATAATTATAATAATGACTTTTAATGTTCTTCTCAGCCTATTTTAACATCTGTATCAATTCTGGGTTAATTTCAGTTGACTGACTTTTCTCCCTATCATGAGTCAATATGGATCATGTTTTCCTATTTCTTTGTCTGACTCTTAATTTTGATTGGACAGCATACATGAATTACACATTTTTGGGTGTTAGATACTTTTATAATATTCTTGATCTTTGTTCTTAGATGTGGTTGAGTTACTTGGAAATAGTATGATCCTTTCTTGATTTTAAGATCTATTGTGTAGGATCAGAGTACTTCTTAGTCAAGGGTCTACTACTGAGGCAAGATTTTCTGTTCGATACCAAACGTCCCATCAATCATACAATTTTTCACTCTGGCTGATGCGAATAGACACTATTCCCTATCATGTGTGAGTGGCAATGTGGTGATATATCTATTATTATTATTATTAATTATCCTGGACATGAGCTCTTAATTTGGATTCCATGTTCTCTAGTTCTGAGAGATTTTACTCCTAGTCTCTGTCCTCTCTGAATTGCCTGTTTTCTTTATTTATATATTTTTATCTTTGCCATTTAAGTTATGGGCTTTCCTCATACATCTGTGCTCCTTAACTCATCATTCACTTTTTAAGGATAAGGTTCTAAAATGCTGATTGTAAGTTCTAAGTACATTGTCAAGATTTTCAAGCTTTATTAAAGGATTTCCAAATGTTAATATATATAATTTTTTTCTCTTGCACTGGTAATTTTCCTACAGAATGCATCAGTGCCCTCTCTGGTGTTACAAGCTGGGCTACCAGCATTCCACAGCTAAGTTATAAAAGGAGGCTGAATCTCAAGATTCAGTAAGAAGGATTAATCTTCATGTTTTCATTCTAGAACCTCACCTTACCATCTTCTGTGCTAGAGATTTCTAAGGCCAGAGTCCATTTCTACATAGAATGCACACTCTATCAGTCTTCTGTAGGTACAAGAGAAGAAACATGAGTGGTCTAAGAACTCTTACACAGAGTCTCAATCAACCATCTCATTTTCAGCACAACTTCACAAGCTTTCAGATGTATATATCTTCACTGCTTGACTTGTTCTGTAGTTCTCCAATGCAAGTTCTCCAGTTCTCTTATTTCATATTGGCCTCTCTCACTAGAACATGAGATATTTACTTTCTTCATTTTGCTTGTCTACAAAATTTCCATCCTCCAAAATTTTGTTTACATCTCTAGTCTTCAATTGTCTCTACTCCTACTCTCTTTTTCTTTGTGTATTTATTACATTACTGTAATTACACTCCAGTTTGGGGAGGGAACAGAGGTAAATTTATTCAAGTTTTATACTTAACTGCTAATTATCACTTTAATGTTAAGAACAAGGATATTTCTTTGTTTGCAAAAGTCCAGTTAATAACAAAAGGGATAAACAGATACACAGAAGACTTAGAAGAGAAAAACAAGTGAATGATTATATCTGGCACACTCACATGTGTATAAATATGTGTGCACACATGCTTTTGAGAGGGATTATAAGCAGGAAAAATAAGGTTTTTGTTTGATTATAATTATACATTGCCTCTCTGGTTTACTACATCAATTTAGAGAGATAGTATTGTAATGTGGCTTGGTCCTCATTCACATTCCACATGATTCTGTTGAAGATGGATCCTTCCTATATTGTGAAATAGCAGATAGTCAGGCCTAGTGAACAGAACTTCAAATTTCCCTGGTCACATGGTTTAGTTCAGGGATGAGCATGTGATCTCAGCAGAGCCAAAAGAGACATCAGTAAATCTTTGCTAAAGTTGCCAGAAAGCCAGGTGCCCCTTTCCACTGATCTTGAGAGAACTTACATATTGGAATGGCCACAGACTTTAATACACAGGATGACAAATATCTGCAAATGGAGTAAATTTTAAAAGGTAACAAGCATGCACACAGGGAAAGATAAGCTAGATCCTGAAGACAGTGTTTGACTCCCTCTTGCCAGTAATACCTGAGCCATATTGTCCCTAGACTGTTCAGTTGTTTCCCAATAAACTCCCTTGGATTGGATTTTCTGTTACTGGCATCCAAAAGAACCCTAACTAATTCATAGTGCTTTACGAAAGAAGCTTCCAAGCTTCTCAAAACAAAATGATTTTGAAAGGAAAAGAAAGGCAATAGATAAACATTAAGAGAAGTATCACCAGACTGCATAGTGTTAAAAAAACACAGGTAGGAGAAATTTGAAACCCAAATCAGTGAGTTTACAGCAAGCACATCTAAATGTTCTCAGAGGCAGGTTTTCTGACCTGGCCCAAGGAAATAGAAATACTGTCGGAAGAAATTATTTCATTATGAGCAGCAGTTTTGCAGGAATGATGGTGTGCAGTGCCAAAGAGTAGAAGTGAGGAATAAAGGAAATGCTGCAGTGTACAGTGTCAGTAAACTTGCCAGAAATTTGGACGAGAATTTAGAACAAATTATTAAAAGATTGTTTGTGAGAACCTAGAATGTAAATTGATGTCACTTGAAGCCGGAATACCATCATGAGGAACACATTAGGTCAGAACTAAATGTTTCTTATGAACAAGATAACTGATACGAGATTTGGAAAATACTATTAAATGATTTAGTTCGGTTCAGTCACTCAGTCATGTCCGACTCTTTGCAACCCCATGAACCACAGCACACCAGGCCTCCCTGCCCATCACCAACTCCTGGAGATTACCCAAACTCACGTCCATTGAGTCAGGGATGCCATCCAGCCATCTCATCCTCTGGTGTCCCCTTCTTCTGCCCTCAGTCTTTCTCAGCATCAGGGTCTTTTCCAATGAGTCAGCTCTTCACATTAGGTGGCCAAAGTATTGGGGTTTCAGCTTTAGCATCAGTCCTTCCAATGAACACCCAGGACTGATCACTTTTAGGATGGACTGGGTGAATCTCCTTGAAGTCCAAGGGACTCTCAAGAGTCTTCTCCAATGCCACAGCTCAAAAGCATCAATTCTTCAGCGCCCAGCTTTCTTCACAGCCCAACTCTCACATCCATACATGACCACTGGAAAAACCATAGCCTTGACTAGAAGGACCTTTGTTGGCAAAGTAATGTCTCTGCTTTTGAATATGCTGTCTACGTTGGTCATAACTTTCTTTCCAAGGAGTAAGTGTCTTTTAATTCCATGGCTGCAATCACCATCTGCTGTGATTTTGGAGTCTCCAAAAATAAAGTCAGCCACTGTTTCCACTGTTTCGCCGTCTATTTCCCATGAAGTAATGGGACCAGATGACATGATCTTAGTTTTATGCATGTTGATCTTTAAGCCTACTTTTTCATTGCATAGGAACCTGAAATGTTAGGTCCATGAATCAATGCAAGTTGGAAGTGGTCAGATAGGAGATGGCAAGAGTGAACCAAGTTTACATTCTAGGAATCAGCAAACTAAGATGGACTAGAATGGGTGAATTTAACCCAGATGACCATTAGATGATTAATGACTAAATAATGTGGTCCAAGGAGTGCTTAATAAAAAGTACTCCAAACAAACAAAAAACTCTCACCTCTTGACTAGAGATCACAGATAGCATACTTCACACTTCAGTGAATTTAAAATGCTAAAAATTTTTATCACAGCCCTAGATGAAAATATGGATGGCTTATTCAGAATACTTCAATGAGATAGAAAATATAGGGTTGGCCAAAGTGTTCATTTGGTTTTTTCCATACACTGTTACAAAGGGAAATGGAGCTAGTGGCAATGGTAATGGTTATCGTTAACGACAGTTCTCTAAGTTCTAGGTGCTGTACCAAAGTGCTACACACACACTGATTCAGGAAATGTTCACCCAAAACTATTAAGGGAATATTTTCACTTTATAGATGAGGGAATGGAGATTTTAACTAGATTTAATAATGTCCCAATAATGCTTCCCTGGTGGCTTCAACAGTAAAATGTCTGCCTGCAATGCGGGAGACCCAAGTTCGATCCCAGGGTTGGAAAGATCACCTGGAGAAGGAAATGGCAACCCACTCCAGTACTCTTGCCTGGAAAATCCTGTGGACAGAGGAGCCCGATAGGCTACAGTCCATGGGGTTGCAGAGAGTCAGATACGACTGAGTGACTTCACTTTCACTTTCACCGCTAATAATGTCCCAAAGACATGAAGCATCAGAGTTGGGATTTAAACAGAAGTCTGACAAGAAAAATATTTGCTTTTTAAACAAAAATTTCTGTTCCTTTTAAAATGGATGTGAAGTCTACATTTTAAATAGAGACAAAATATCTGCACTTAAAATCTAAAAAGTAGGGCTCAAAACATAACACTAATGAAAGACAACATCTTAAAATGACTTGGGTTGATTAAAAGCTCAGTAAAAATAAAGAGAATGATGTAACTGCTCCCAAATTAATGTTACTCTGGGTTGACCAGAGCACACTTGCAACATCATGTGTAATATTTGAAGCTATAGTTTCAGACCATAAATAATCGGCCTGCAGTGCAGGAGATCTGGGTTCGATCCCTGTGTTGGAAAGATCCCCTGCAGGAGGGCAGAGCAACCCACTCCAGTATTGTTTCCTGAAGAATCCCCATGGACAAAGGAACTTGGCGGGCTGTAGTCCATGGGATCACAAAGAATCTGACATGACTGAGCAACTAAACACACATATGGTTTAAGAACCTGTCTGATATTCTCGAGCATGTTCAAACTCATTTAACTAGAAACTGATTTGTGAGAAAAAAAAATATGCAAGAAGAACAAATATGAGATCCAGGAAGAAAATATAAAAAGCACAAAAGTGTGTTCTTCAAATATGGGAAAAGCTATTAAGCAAAAGAGATTAAAGTCTACATTGACATTGACCCCAAATCATCATTACAATGTACTAATATCAGCTTAACAGTTAGAATTAATTTTAAACTAATTCTCTCATTTTATTGGGAGAAAATTCAGCTGCAGAAATAAAGTGATTTATTCACAGTGACTTTTTAGATGCTGGTAAACTTCAGATGGGAATACATGCCTAAAAACTTCCAGTTAAGGAGGGGCTTTTTCACTATGTGAGACTAGTAAAAGGGAAAATGGACAATTGACAAGCGTATGCTTATCTAAAGCTACCACCTCTCAACAGGGCCTAGGGTTCAGAAAAGGTAACATTTAAAATAATTAATGAAAAATATTAATTGAGAGCTTTTAGCTTTGGATAATTACTCGCCAAATTCCATACTTATTGTTCTACTGTAAGAGAATAGATTCTTAACAGTGTATCTGAAATAAGGGTTTCCTTCTGCAGATGATAGAAGCTCTTGATAATTACCCTTGCCTCTGGACCTCTTTTTGCCAAAATCATTTTCCCCCCAGTACCTAAATCTGTAGGACTGTCCTCCCTTTGAGGCCATTTCTAGGAAGTCAGCCTTCCGATCTGTTCCTGAGCGTGGGAGCAGGAGCAGCTGAAGGGGAAGCAGTGATACGATGGCTCAGAACACACCCACTCAATTGCCTCCCTGCTTCTGAACATCAGCTGTTGAGCGGGGGAAGGAAGCCAGAATTATCACCAGCTGTTTCCCAAGCTGTTTTGGCAGAAAGTCATAGAAGGCTAGATTCCCCAGGCATATTCTTGAGTGATGTTAGTGGAACTGAAGATCTGTCTCCACTAACACACAGCCAGAAGAGACAAATGGGCGGCTTGGTCTCTTTATTTTCCAGTCTTCATACCAATAAGCCTTTTCAAGCCCTCACTATCAAGTTTACATTCTCCAATATTTGCAACAGTCACCAACACTTCAATGATCACATTATCAATGTCTCCTTGATTTTTGGTACCTTTTTATTATCTAAGACTAGAATTGGTTTTGACAAGAGATACTACAAGATGGAGTCAAAACAACTTGAAATCAAACCAGCTGGATTTGTGTGTGTGTGTGTGTGTGTGTGTGTGTGTGTGCACGTAGCTCCAAGTACTATGCAAAAAATTACAAAATTACTTCAAATTCGACCAGAGAGACGTGATCTCAAGCAGTAAGTGGTACGTCAGATTGCAAAGTCTTTTGCTAAACTTGGCTCCACGTATGTAGCTTGAAGACAATTGGAGGCCAGAACTGCAATATAGTTGATGTCCTAGGTTTTTAATTGTAGTCAACCAATACAAGAAATGTGTTTATTATGATGTTCCAAGTATAGATGCATCTATACCTAGATTCCCTAGTCCTCAGGCTATTTTTACATGATTAGGACAGAAATTCCCTGTCACCAGGATAGTCTCCCAAGGAAAATACATAAAATGATTTCTGCTCACTTATACAAATTCGTATGAAAATATAAATCACATGATCTCTTACAACAAAAAAATTTGGAAAGATAAGCATGTTTAATGACCACTTAAATAGGAAACCAGTCAACAGAAATGCAAATGAACCAAAAGTTTATTGAGAAGTCAGAGTTAAGAGAAATGTTTGTAACTCCTAAATCATTTTCCTTTGAGGGTTTTCCAGAAGGATTCAAGATATCTCACATGTTTTAGTGCATGACTATTTTCTTGCCAAATCTAACTTGAAATATTATATTCTAAATATACATGTCACATAATCATGAATATCCTTTCCCTTACTTGAATGAGGCCTGGCCAAGCATTTTCCTGGCAGTTATTATGTCTATAAGAATATACTAGGATATTATAGAGCTAGCCAAAAAATTAGTAGGCTAACTGCCATATAAGAATATGAAAATACTTATTTGGTCAATATTAGCAGACTTTATAAAACAGGCTTGTAACACAGACATTATTTGACATCAGCCTTTCAAAAATACTTCTTCTTCACTGGTAGAAGAAAAGAAGGTTTCATTTGGAAAAAATACCACTGGGAAGTTCATTTACCTCTTTATTTTATCTAATGACGAATAGGAACTTTAAATTTGCAAAAATAGAGAAATCTACATTCATCTGCACCAGAAACAAATCAAGGTTTCATTAAGCATGAACACTTGCTACCCCTATGCTCATTTATTTAGCAATGTTGGTATTCTACATCTGCGTGCTTTTTAATTATTTCACTATTTTAACAGAACTAGCCAGGACCTTTAGCATAAAGTTGAAAAAAAGTGGTAAGAGCATACATCTATACATTGTTCCAAAGAGTAGAGTACGTGCGTCCTTAGTTGCTTCAGTCATGTTCAACTCTATGTGACCCTATGGACCCAAGCTCCTCTCTTCATGGGATTCTCTAGGCAAGAATACTGGAGTGGGTTGCCATGCTCTCCTCCAGGGTATCTTCCTGACTCAGGGAACGAATTCACATCCCCTGCATTGCACGTGGATTCTTTACCCACTGAGGCATCTAGGAAGGAAAAGGCACTTAATTATTTGTTGTAGGGTTTTTGTAGCAAAAAAACAAACAAACAAAAATTTATCTTTGTATATGTTGGATAACAATCTTTTGCAAAAATTTCTCCTAGTCTGTTCTTGTTTTCTAATTCCACAGAGAAGATTTTTTGAAACTCAAGTCCAGCTTATAAAGTATTTCTTTCATAGATCAAGTTCTTGGTATTACATCTGCAAGGACACAGTATATCCCAAATCATAACATCTCCTATGGTATCATCTAGGAATTTTATAGTTTCCAGTTGTACATTTAAGTATATGATTCATTTGAGTTAATTTTGGTTAAGGTTGTAAGTATGCATATAGATTTGGCTTTTGCATGTGGATGTCCACTTGTTCTAGCAATGTTTTTGAAAAAACTATTTTTGCTTAATTGTATTTCCTTTGCTCCTCTATGAAAGAGTCATTGCTTATATTTATGTGGGTCCATTTTGTGGTTCTCTATTCTGTTCCACTGATCTATTTGCTGGTTTTGTTTTTGTTTCTGTTGCTAATACCACACCATCTTGATTACTATAGCTTTGTCATAAAATCAATCCTTCAATTTTGTTCTCTTTCCATATTTTATTGGATATTCTGGATCTTTTTTGCTTCTCTGTATAAACTCTAGAATTAATGTGTTGATAGTCGCAAAATAAACTTGCAGAATTTTGATTGTGACTGTTTTGAGTTTATAAATCAAGTTGGGAAGAGCTGACACCTTGACAGAGTTGCCTGTCTGCAAACAAGGAATATCTCTCCATTTCCATAGTTCTTTGATTTCATTCTCGAGAATTGCATAGTTTTTTTCATATAGATCTTGTAAATACTTTGTTAGATTTATACCTAAACATTTCATTTTGTGGGGGATACTAGTGTAAATTATATTGCATTTTTAATTTCAAATTCTACTTTAGTCATTGATGGCATATAGGAAAGCTATTGACTTTTATATATTAATCTTACATCTGGCAATCTGGTTATAATTGGTTACTATTTCCAGGTTTTTGTTGCTTCTTTCAAATTTCTTACTTAGACAGCCATGTCATCTGGCTGTCTAACAAAGGCAGTTTTGTGTCATTTCCAATATTTCCTTCCCCTTCCTTTCCTTATTGATTAACATGGACTTCCAATATAATGCAGAAAAAAAAAAGTGATGAGAGGAAACATCCTTGTATTGTACCTGAGTTCAGTGGGAAAGCTCTGAATTTCTCACCGTTAAGTATGATGCTAGTTATACATCTTTTGTAGTCATTATCAAGTTGAGAAAGTTTGCCTCTGTTCCTAGGTTACTAAGTTTTATGGGGGCAGGGGTTTGTCATAATGAGTCTTGGATTTTGTCAAATGCTTTTCTGCATCCATTGTTATATGATCATGTGATTTTTCTTTTTCAGTCTTGATGTGATAGGTTACATTATTGATTTTAGAATGTTGAATCAATTTTGCATACCTGGGATAAATTCCACTTGGTCATGAAGCAGAACTCTTTTTACACTATTTTGGATTCATTTTGCTAAGATTTTGTTGAAGGTTTTTACAGCTATGTTTATGAGAGATAAACATAGGCCTGTAGTTTCTTATATCTTTGTCTGATTTTGATATTAAAATAATGCTGGCCTCATAGACTGAGTTAGGAAGTATTCCCTGTGTATTTAACCTATTAAAGAGATTGTAGAAAATTGGTATAGCACCAAGAATTGTCTAACTCAGGATTTCTGGCTCTTTTTAGTTTCATAGAGTTTCTTTACACTTTTCTACTGGTCAACACTCAGCTAAAGACTGCACTCTAGATCTCTCTGTCTCTGTCTCTGTCTCTGTCTTTCTCTCTCTCTCTCTCACTGTATCTCTTTTGTCTCCCCAGCATTTTGTCCAAAGTGTAGCCCTTTTGGCCACTCCAAATTCTGTCTCCTCCCACTCCAATATTCTTGGGTCTCCCTGGTGGCTTGGCTGGTAAACAATCCACCTGCAATGCGAAAGACCTGGGTTTGATCCCTAGGTTGGGAAGATCCCCGAAGAAGGGAATGGCTACCCACTCCAGTATTCTGGCCTGGAGAATTCCGTGGACTATATAGTCCGTGGGGTCGCAAAGAGTTGGACACAACTGAAAGACTTTCACTTTCATCTTGCAGAGACCACTGGGGTATTTGGGGATTCTCTCTTCCTGCGTTGCAGCACCATTCATGCGGTGGGCTAAGACAGCTGCATGTAGAAGCATTTGTCTCAGGAGTTACTCTCCAAAGTTACCTGCCTTCCAATAACCAAATCCCTTTTTTTTAAACATATACATTTGCCTGGAGTTATTTAGTTGCTTAAAGCAGGAAGATAAATCTTGTTTCTGTTATTCTTTCTAAAATTCTTAACAGCCTTTAAAATATTTAGCAGAGTTCCCTGATAAGATAAAATGTATAGGATCAAAAAGAAATCAAAAACCTTTCTTGATGGTTCCTTTCATTTAAAATTTTACTCTAGAAAACCCGATTCTTAAAAATTATGCTTTCATCATAAATTTGCAAAATAAACCTCACCTAGTTTCTCTTTACATATTTTTAAGTGACACTTCAGGAACACTTCATATTTGCCCCTTAAAATAAAATATACCAAAAAATGCTGAAAGTCGAGCAGTCCAGAAGTATAGTACTTAATAAAAGTAAATTTTTCTTAAAATGTCTAATAGATCTTTGAAACTTTACTTAATCACGTAGTTTGTTGATATGACCAGCCTACTCTAAGCTTGATTCAAATCTAATCATGGCATCTACAAAATAGTGTTGTGAGAAATTGCACGTAACTGTGACTGTGTAGAAAGCAATTATCAAATAGTAATAACTACACTAATTTTCCTAAGAAAAATATTAGTTTTAATAATCATTGTCCTATTAATTTAAATGACAAGTGGACATAATAAAGGTCTTTCAGTACATTAACATTTACAAGAAGCTTAAATGTCCAGTTGTTAATGTTGAACAAGGTTCATAAATAATAAGATGCAAGAATCTTTTAGCTACCAATTAAAAATTGTTTGCATAAATTTAGACAATAAATTAAGTAGTTAGTTATTCTGTTTTTTTAATTCTCTGCTGCTCTAAATGTAAATCTTTACTTTGCCAAACTACAGATGGTCTTGATTTAAAATATAGCATCTTTTTATATGACAGATAGACAAATAGATATTAACCTGCAACCTAACTTCAATGGATCAGGCATTCCAAACACTATTTCCAAAAGCACTAAAAAAAATTATAGAGATTCTACCATAATCTTTAAAATCTGCACTATTGTATGAATCAAGACTTCTGGTAATGCTGCAGAGTATAGTAGTAGAACAGAGAGAAATTATAATGATGTAAACTGGCATTCATTTGCTCTAATACTTCAGCCATGTAAGAAAGAAGCCAAGCCCTTTCTTGTACTGGGAGAAAAATCTGTATGAAATTGGGCTAATATTTATCTTTGGAGAATAAAACTTTCACAACTGCTCAGTAAACCATTTCTGCAGTATGGAAGAGATGGTATTTGTGACTTAAGGAAATATTTCATTTAATTCTAAATTGCCATAATTTCATAATAGTTAACATTAAAAACATTTAGAAGACAATAACTGAAAATGCTTAGGTTCAGTCAAATGTGTTATGATATCTGCCTTTCAGGGGAAAAGATATTTAAGCTTTTATCCTCTAAAACACAATCCTCTTCATCTTTCATTATATAATTGCGTTGTTTTTAAGAGTTCTATCACTTAGCTGTCACTTGATGACTTTAAAAGTGTCTCCAATAACATACAGCTAGTTTAATACAACTCATTTTTTAACCTGTAAATACTCCAAGCACACTTTCCATCTGGAAATGATGATCAGTTGATTTTTTTTTTTTTTTTGGTGGGGTAGGGGCTGATCAAAGTACTCTCATAGTTGAGTCCATGATTTCAAAAGGAAGCAAGTTGAATTTTCTAGGGAAACATATGCTCAAGTACCCCATTCACAGCAGGCACCCTGGGGCCTAAATATGTTTTCTGCTTGATTATAAGCAAAAGTAACATTAAATATTATTGACAGTAATGGAGTAGTCAAGAGTAACTTAAACCACAATGTTTTTCATTTTTCTGACATAATTTTTTCCCTAATACCTATCGTAGGATTGAATAAAATTTCACCTTTTTACTTTTTTAATATACTTGATGTATGGGACACCTGTGCCTCACTTCACATCCTCTGGAGCACAATATTCTCTTCCCAGTCATTCGTGTGGTGATCACTCTGTATCTGTTTTGACTCCTTTTACTTAGATTCAACAAAACAGCACCTGATCAGCTTCATCTTCTTTTTCCAGAGTTTCACTGAGAATTTGGTGTGGGACATTTCTTTGACACTTACCCACATGCAGCTTGGAAGTCCATGGAACAATGACTGACCAATAAAAGAAGAGAAGTGATGTATAAATGCCTCTTTCCTCTGAGCATGGCTGATACTGAGATGCATAGCATAAGGATTCAAGCTAAAATATAATCAGCTGAATTATTAGTTCTTGCAGTGTCTTCATTCCTGTATTAGCACAGGACGCAAGGGAGATGAGTAGAAATTGAGTCTGAGAACATCCAAGAGACATCATGAGTTCCATTGTTATATGGACTAGAACATAAAATTACATTATAATTCTAGTCTCCCAAGACCTAAATAAATACTTTCACTTCCTAAAGGAACAAATTTGGCTCTTCCTTTTTCTTCAGTTCAGTTCAGTCACTCAGTTGTGTCTGACTCTTTGAAACTCCACAAATCGCAGCATGCCAGGCCTCCCTGTCCATCACCAACTCCTGGAGTTTACTCAAACTCATGTCCATCAAGTCAGTGATGCCATCCAGCCATCTCATCCTCTGGTGTCCCCTTCTCCTCCTGCCCCCAATCCCTTCCAGCATCAGAGTCTTTCCCAGTGAGTCAACTCTTCGCATGAGGTGACCAAAGTACTGGAGTTTCAGCTTTAGCATCAGTCCTTCCAATGAACACCCAGGACTGATCTCCTTTAGAATGGACTGGTTGGATCTCCTTGAAGTCCAAGGGACTCTCAAGAGTCTTATCCAGCACCACAGTTCAAAAGCACCAATTCTTTGGTGCTCACAGTCCAACTTCACAGTACTTCTTCATAGTCCAACTCTCATGTCCATATAAGACTACTGGGAAAAACATCACCTTGATTAGATGGACCTTTGTTGTTAAAGTAATGTCTCTGCTTTTGAACATGCTATCTAGGTTGGTCATAAATTTTCTTCCAAGGAGTAAGCGTCTTTTAATTTCATGGCTGCAGTCAACATCTGCAATGATTTTGGAGCCCCCAAAATAAAGTCTGACACTGTTTCCACTGTTTTCCCATCTATTTCCCATGAAGTGATGGGACCGGATGCCATGATCTTAGTTTTCTGAATGTTGAGGTTTAAGCTAACTTTTCCCTCTCCTCTTTCACTTTCATCAAGAGGCTTTTTAGTTCCTCTTCACTTTCTGCCATAAGGGTGGTGTCATCTGCATATCTGAGGGTATTGATATTTCTCCCGCCAATCTGGATTCCAGCTTGGGCTCCTTGCAGCCCAGCATTTCTCATGATGTACTCTGCATAGAAGTTAAATAAGCAGAGTGACAATATACAGCCTTGATCTACTCCTTTTCCTATTTGGAACCAGTCTGTTGTCCCATGTCTAGTTCTAACTGTTGCTTCCTGACCTGCATATAGGTTTCTCAAGAGGCAGTAATGTGATCTGGTATTCCCAACTCTTTCAGAATTTTCCACATTTCTTGTGATCCACACAGTCAAAGGCTTTGGCATAGTCAATAAAATAGAAATTGATGTTTTTCTGGAACTCTTTTGCTTATTCCATGATGCAGCAGATGTTGGCAATTTGATCTCTGGTTCCTCTGCCTTTTCTAAAACCAGCTTGAACGTTTGGGAGGTCACGGTTCACGTATTGCTGAAGCCTATCTTGGAGATTTTTGAGCATTACTTTACTAGCGTGTGAGATGAGTACAACTGTGCGGTAGACTGAGGATTGTTTGGCATTGCACTTCTTTGGGATTGGAATAAAAACTGACCTTTTCCAGTCCTGTGGCCATTGCTGAGTTTTCCAAATTTGCTGGCATATTGAGTGCAGCACTTTCACAGCATCATCTTTCAGGATTTGAAATAGCTCAACTGGAATTCCATCACCTCTACTAGAGTTTTGTTCTTCCAGGTTCTCTAATACCTCTTGACTAGAAAACTATTTACAAAAAAAGAAGAATCTAGAGAACATGTTATGGAAAATTCTCTTAGCAACAATTCAGAGGAAAACTCCAGATTGAACAACTCTTTAGTTAGTATGTTTCCCATTTTCCCTAAAGGAAAAATGCTGCTTTTACTAGTATTTCTTTTTCAGGGTCTGGGTTTCAGATGCTTTAAGTGTGGCAGTCTTCTAATCAAGCTCTCTTTATGCCTACAAAGTGATGATAAAGACTAAGGACAAGATGCTTTAATTGTAGGTTAATGAGGCACAACTGGAAGCAACTTTCAATGGGCTGTGCTCAAATACTATTGATACAAATGCATCAGAGAAATTGGTCAAAATTCCTTGTTTTTGAAGCAGTACACTATACTTTGACTGAAAAAAAGCTTTTAAGATGTTCTTTATTCTCTCTCCCAGAATTCCTATTATAAGCTGAATTCCTTCCCAACCAAACAAATTTTGTATGTTGTTCCAACGCTCTATACCTTAGAATGTGACTGTATTTGGAGGTAGCACCTTCAAAAGGGTGACTAGGCCAAAAAAAGGCCGATAAGTATAGGGACTCTACTCCAATATAATAGTGTCTTTATAGAAGAGAAAGACATACTGGGGGGGTGTACACAAGGAAATGACCATGAAAGAACATAGGATAAGATGGCCATTTACAAGCCAAGCAGAAAGGCTTTGAGAGAAACCAAGCCTACCTTCACCTTGACCTTGGACTTCTAGACTCCAGAACTATGAGAAATAAATTTCTGTTGTTTAAACCACCCAGTCTTTGGTATTTTGTTATGGCAGCCCTCACAGAAGAGGGTAGTCTCCAGGGTGTAAGAGCAATGTGGGCCAGGTGGGACCTCTTCCTCTCCCATGAGCACCATGTGCCCTTACCTGCCTATAGGCTTTTGCACATGGTGCTCACAGCAGCAGGAAACCGTTGTTTGTTTCTTTTCTACTTTTTCTCTTTTTCTACCCTTTTGAAAAACAAATATGCTGCATTTCTATGCACTAACAATGAAAACCAGAAAGAGAATCAAATAAATAATCCCATCACATACAAAAAGACTATAATACATAGGAATAAACCTACCTAAGGAAACAAAAACTGTACTCCAAAAACTCTAAGACTCTGGAGAGAGAATTTTAAAATGTCACAGATTGATAGCTATACCATGTTCTTGGATTGGAAGAATCAATATTATCAAAATGCCTATACTACCCAAGGCAATCTACAGATTCATAGCTGTCTTATCAAATTACCAATGTAATTACCATTTTACCAAGTTACCAAATCTTAAAATCTGAATGGAGCCATGAAAGACCCCAAACAGCCAAAGCAATCTAACAAAGAAAAACACAGCTGAAGGAACCAGGCTCACTGACTTCAGATTATACTGCAAAGCTGCCATCATAAAAAAAAAAAAAAAAAAAAAAACCAGTACGGTACTGTCACAAAAACAGAAATATAGATGAATAGAACAGTACTGAAATCCAGAAAACTAAGACGATGGCATTTGGTTCCGTCAGTTCAGTTCACTTCAGTTCAGTTCAGTCACTCAGCTATGTCCGACTCATTGTGACCCCACGAACCGCAGCACACCAGGCCCCTGTCCATCACCAACTCCCATCACTTCATGGAAAATGAATGGGGAAACAATGGAAACAGTGGCCAACTTTATCTTGGGGGGCTCCAAAATCACTGCAGGTGGTGATTGCAGCCATGAAATTAAAAGATGATTACTCCTTGGAGTTGAAGGTCAGGAGGGCGAGGGTGAGGAAATAGCCCACGTCCAAGGTAAGGAGCAGTGGCTGCACTTGGCTGGAGCAGCCATGAAGAGATACCCTACACCCAAGGTAAGAGAAACCCGAGTCAGATGGTAGGTGTAGCAAGAGGGCATCAGAGGGCAGACACACTGAAACCATACTCACAGAATTCTAGTCAATCTAATCACACTAGGACAAAAGCCTTGGCTAACTCAGTGAAACCAAGCCATGCCCGTGGGGCAACCCAACATGGGCGGGTCATGGTGGAGAGGTCTGACAAAATGTGGTCCACTGGAGAAGGGAATGGAAAACCACTTCAGTATTCTTGCCTTGAGAACCCCATGAATAGTATGAAAAGGCAAAATTATAGGATACTGAAAGAGGAACTCCCCAGGTCAGTAGGTGCCCAATATGCTACTGGAGATTAGTGGAGAAATAGCTCCAAAAAGAATGAAGGGATGGAGCCAAAGCAAAAACAATACCCAGCTGTGGATGTGACTGGTGATAGAAACAAGATCCGATGCAGTAAAGAGCAATATTGCATAGGAACCTGGAATGTCAGGTCCATGAATAAGGCAAATTGGAGGTGGTCAAATAAGAGATGGCAAGAGTGAATGTCGACATTCTAGGAAACAGCAAACTAAAATGGACTGGATGGGTGAATTTAACTCAGATGACCATTATATCTACTACTGCGGACAGGAAATCCTCAGAGGAAATGGAGTAGCCATCATGGTCAACAAAAAGAGTCCGAAATGCAGTACTTGGATGCAATCTCAAATATGACAGAATGATCTCTGTTCATTTCCAAGGCAAACCATTCAATATCACAGTTATCCAAGTCTATGCCCCAACCAGTAATGCTGAAGAAGCTGAAGTTGAACGGTTCTATGAAGACCTACAAGACCTTTTAGAACTAACACCCAAAAAAGATGTCCTTTTCATTATAGGGGACTGGAATGCTAAAGTAGGAAGTCAAGAAACATCTGGAGTAACAAGCAAATTTGGCCTTGGAATGCGGAATGAAGCAGGGCAAAGACTAATAGAGTTTTGCCAAGAAAATGCACTGGTCATAGCAAACATCCTCTTCCAATAACACAAGAGAAGACTCTACACATGGACATCACTAGATGGTCAACACCAAAATCAGATTGATTATATTCTATGCAGCAAAAGATGGAGAAGCTCTATACAGTCAACAAAAACAAGACCAGGAGCTGACTGTGGCTCAGATCATGAACTCCTTATTACCAAATTCAGACTCAAATTGAAGAAAGTAGGGAAAACCGCTAGGCCATTAAGGTATGACCTAAATCAAATCCCTTATGATTATACAGTGGAAGTGAGAAATAGCTTTAAGGGCCTAGATCTGATAGACAGAGTGCCAGATGAACTATGGAGAGAGGTTCATGACATTGTATTGGAGACAGGGATCAAGACCATCCCCATGGAAAAGAAATGCAAAAAAGCAAAATGGCTGTCTGGGGAGGCCTTATAAATAGCTGTGAAAAGAAGAGAGGCGAAAATCAAAGGAGAAAAGGAAAGATATAAGCATTTGAATGCAGAGTTCCAGAGAACAGCACGAAGAGATAAGAAAGCCTTCCTCAGCAATCAATGCAAAGAAATAGAGGAAAACAACAGAATGGGAAAGACTAGAGATCTCTTCAAGAAAATTAGAGATACCATGAGGACATTTCATGCAAAGATGGGCTCGATAAAAGACAGAAATGGTATGGACCTAACAGAACCAGAAGATATTAAGAAGAGGTGGCAAGAATACACGGAAGAACTGTACAAAAAGATCTTCACGACCCAGATAATCATGATGGTGTGATCACTCACCGAGAGCCAGACATCCTGGAATGTGAACTCAAGTGGGCCTTAGAAAGCATCACTATGAACAAAGTTGCTGGAGGTGGTGGAATTCCAGTTGAGCTATTTCAAACCCTGAAAGATGATGTTATGAAAGTGCTGCACTCAATATGCCAGCAAATTTGGAAAACTCAGCGTGTCCACAGGACTGGAAAAGGTCAGTTTTCATTCCAATCCCAAAGAAAGGCAGTACCAAAGAATGCTCAGACTACCGCACAATTGCACTCATCTCACATTCTAGTAAACTAATGCTCAAAATTCTCCAAGACAGGCTTCAGCAATACATGAACTGTGAAATTCCTGATGTTCAAGTTGGTTTCAGGAAAGGCAGAGGAACCAGAGATCAATTTGCCAACATCTGCTGGATCATGGAAAAAGCAAGAGAGTTCCAGAATAACATCTATTTCTGCTTTATTGACTATGCCAAAGCCTTTGACTGTGTGGAGAACAAGAAAAGTGGAAAATTCTGAAAGAGTTGGGAATACCAGACCACCTAACCTGCCTCTTGAGAAATCTGTATGTAGGTCAGGAAGCAACAGTTAGAACTGGACATGGAACAACAGACTGGTTCCAGATAGGAAAAGGAGTACATTAAGGCTGTATATTGTCACCCTGCTTATTTAACTTATATGCAAAGTAAATCATGAGAAATGCTGGACTGGAAGAAACACAAGCTGGAATCAAGATTTCTGGGAGAAATATCAATAACCTCAGATATGCAGATGACACCACCCTTATGGCAGAAAGTGAAGAGGAACTAAAAAGCCTCTTGATGAAAGTGAAAGAGGAGAGTGAAAAAGTTGGCTTAAAGCTCAACGTTCAGTAAATGAAGATTATGGCATCCAGTCCCATCACTTCATGGGAAATAGATCGGGAAACAGTGTCAGACTTTATTTTTGGGGGCTCTAAAATCATTGCAGATGGTGACTGTAGCCATGAAATTAAAAGACGCTTACTCCTTGGAAGAAAAATTATGACCAACCTACACAGCATATTCAAAAGCAGAGACATTACTTTTCCAACTAAGATCTGTCTGGTAAAGGCTATGGTTTTTCCTGTGGTCATGTATGGATGTGGGAGCTGGACTCTGAAGAAGGCTGAGCACCAAAGAACTGATGCTTTTGATCTGTGGTGTTGGAGAAGACTCTTGAGAGTCCCTTGGACTGCAAGGAAATCCAACCAGTCCATTCTGAAGGAGATCAGCCCTGGGATTTCTTTGGAAGGAATGATGCTAAAGCTGAAACTCCAGTACTTTGGCTACCTCATGCGAAGAGTTGACTCATTGGAAAAGACTCTGATGCTGGAAAGGATTGGGGGCAGGAGGAGAAGGGAAGGACAGAGGATGAGATAGCTGGAAGGCATCACTGACTCGATGGACGTGAGTCTGAGTGAACTACGAGAGTCGGTGATGGACAGGGAGGCCTGTCATGCTGCGATTCATGGGGTCGCAAAGATTTGGACATGACTGAGTGACTGAACTGAACTGAACTACTCCTTGGAAGGAAAGTTATGACCAACTTAGACAGCATATTAAAAAGCAGAGATATTACTTTGCCAACAGAGGTCTGTCTAGTCCTGGGTATGGTTTTCCCACTAGTCATGTGTGGATGTGACAGTTGGACTATAAAGAAAGCTGAGAACCAAAGAATTGATGCTTTTGAACTGTGGTGTTGGAGAAGACTCTTGAGAGTCCCTTGGACTCCAAGGAGATCCAACCAGTCCATTCTAAAGGAGATTAGTCCTGAATATTCATTGGTAGGACTGATTCTGAAGCTGAAACTGCAGTACTTTGGCCACCTAATGAGAAAAGCTGACTCATTTGAAAAGACCTTGATGCTAGGAAAGATTGAAGGCAGGAGTAGACGGGGAAAACAGAACATGAGGTGGTTGGATGGCTTCACCGACTCAAAGGACGTGAGTTTGTGTTAACTCTGGGAGTTGGTGATGGACAGGGAAGCCTGGCATGCTGCTGTCCTTGGGGGTCACAAAGAGTTGGACACAAGAAGGGGACGACAGAGGATGAGATGGCTGGATGGCATCACTGACTCAATGGACTCAAGTCTGGTTGAACTCTGAGAGTTGGTGATAGACAAGTAGGCCTGGCGAGCTGCGATTCATGGGGTCACAAAGAGTTGGACATGACTAAGCGACTGAACTGAACTGAGCAACTGAACTGAAGTGAACTGAAAGCCTAGAAATAAACCTATGAAGTTATAGTCACCTAATCTATTACAAATGAGGCAAAACTATACAAAGGACAATAAACAGTCTTTTCAATAAATGGTGCTGGAAAAACTGGACCACTACATGTTAAAAATGAAATTATAACATTATTTAACACCATACAAAAAATAAAATCAAAAGGACTAAAGAACTAAATGTAGGATCTAATACTATAAAATTCTCAGAGGAAACACTGTACAGAGCACTCTGACCAAATCACAGTAATATCTTTTTGATCAGTCTCCCAAAATAATGGAGATAAGAGAAAAATAAACAAATGGGCCCTATTTAAACTCAAAAGCTTTTGCACAGCAGAGGAAACCATAAACAAAATGAAAAGACAATGCACAAAATGGGAAAAAATATTTGGAAACAATGCAACTGACAAGGAATTAGTCTGCAAAGTTTACAAACAGTTCATGCAGCTCAATATCATAAAAAACAAACAACTCAATCAAAAATTGGTCAGGTCTCTATTCTTTCTTCTTATATCCAAATCCCTCTTTCCATCAAAAAGGAACACTCCTACACTACAGGTGATAGTTTAAGCTTTAAGCTTTTATGAATTTCAGGAGGAAGAGATTTGGGGATACCTATTAAGGGCCTTTGGAGAAGGCAATGGCACCCTACTTCAGTACTCTTGCCTGGAAAATCCCATGGGTGGAGGAGCCAGGTGGGCTGCCATCCATGGCGTTGCTAAGAGTCGGACATGACTGAGTGACTTCACTTTCACTTTTCACTTTCATGCATTGGAGAAGAAAATGGCAACCCACTCCAGTGTTCTTGCTTGGAGAATCCCAGGGACAGGGGAGCCTGGTGGGCTGCCGTCTATGGGGTCGCACAGAGTCGGACACAACTGAAGCAACTTAGCAGCAGCAGCAGCATTAAGGGGGCTTAAAAAGAATGCCCTCAGATACAACTTCACTTCCTGGAATTTATACTAAGGAAAATATTATAAATATGTGCAAAAATGTAAGCTATGTGAATGTTCATTAAAATATTATTTTTAGTGGTGTAACACTGAAAATAGCCTAAGTTATCAACAAGGGATTAAGTAACATAACCATTAATATGATGTTGTTTAAGTACACTAATGGAAAATATGCTAATTGGAATATGTAGTATTAAGGGGGAAAAAGGCAAGTTATAAAATAATTTTATTTTTGTTGTTGTTTAGTCACCTCTTTGAGACCCACTGGACTGCAGCATGCCAAGCTTCCCTGTCCTACACCATCTCCCAAAGCTTGTTCAAACTTATGTCCATTGAGTCAGTGATGCCATCCAACCACCTCACCCTTTGTTGTCCCCTTCTCCAGCCTTCAGTTTTTCGCAGAATCAGGGTGTTTTCTAATGAGTCAACTCTTCACATCAGATGGCCAAAGTAATGGAGTTTCAGCTTCAGCATCAGTCCTTCCAATGAATATTCAGGATTGATTTCTTTAGGACTGATTGGTTTGATCTCCTTGCAGCCCAAGGGACTCTCAAAAGTCTTCTCCAATATCACAATTCAAAAGCATCAATTCTTTGGCACTCAGCCTTCTCTATAGGCAAGCCCTCATATCTGTACATGACTATTGGAAAGTTCATAGCTTTGACTAGATGGACATTTATTGGCAAAGTAATGTCTCTGCTTTTTAATACACTGTCTAGATTTGTCATAGCTTTTCTTCCAAGGAGTAAGCATCTTTTAATTTCATGGTTGCAATCACCATCTGCAGTGGTTATGGAGCCCAAGAAAATAGTCTGTCACTGTTTCCATTGTTTCCCCATCTATTTGCCATGAAGTTATGGGACTAGACGCTATAATCTTCATTTATTGAATGCCTAGTTTTAAGCCAGCTTTTTATGTTCCTCTTTCACCTTCATCAAGTGGCTCTTTACTTCCTCTTCACTTTCTGCCATAAGGGTGGTGCCATCTGCATATCTGAGCTTATTGATATTTCTCACAGCAATCTTGATTCCAGCTTGTGCTTCATCCAGCCCAGCATTTTGCATGATGTGTTCTGCATGTGAGTTAAATAATCAGGGTGACAGTACAGCCTTGATATACTCCTTTCCAAATTAGGAAATAGCCTATTGATCCATGTCTGTTTCTAACTGTTGCTTCTTGAACTGCATACAGGTTTCACAGGATGTAGGTAAGGTGGTCTGGTATTCCCATCTCTTGAACAATTTTCCATAGTTTTTTTGTGATCCAGACAGTCAAAGGCTTTAGCATAGTCAGCAAAGCAGAAGTAGATGTTTTTTCTGGAATTTTCTTGCTTTTACTAAGATCCAGCAATTTGATCTCTGGTTCCTCTGCCTTTTCTAAATCCATCTTGAACATATGGAAGTTCTCAGTTCATGTACTATTGAAGCCTAGATTGGAGAATTTTATTTTATTTATATATAAATATATAAATAATTCTAAAATGTAAACATTGCTATTAAACATTTGATCATGGTGTGTGTGTGTGTGTGTGTATTTCTGAAAAGCACATGTATATCAAGTTATTAGCAATGATTATGGTTGCTTGCTTGGCTTGGTGGTGGTAGTTAATCGCTAAGTCATGTCTGACTCTTGCAACCCCATGGACTATAGCCTGCCAGGCTCCTCTGTCCATGGGATTCTCCAGGCAAGAATACTGGAGTGGGCCACTATTTCCTTCTCTAGGGGATCTTCCCATACCAGGGACTGAACCCAGATCTCCTACATTGCAGGCATATTCTTTACCAACTGAGCTATGAGGGTAGGAGGGTTTTGTTTTGGTTTTACTTTTTTTTTTAATATTGTATTTTTTTTTCCATAGACATTTTCTGCTTAAAAAAGTTTTACTTTCAGGAAAATATATATTTACCATCTTTCAAGTCCAACTTTACTCATTCATACATTTTAAATCAATATTAACTTAGAGTCTAGCACCAATCATGCATTCTTTTAGGTACTTGGGCTGTGAGGTACATAAAAATCCTGCCACAACAGGGAAATAAATAATGATAAGTAATAAGCATAAGAAATATATTACATAAATGTTAAAAAGTGATAAATGTCATGGAAAAAATAAAAGAATATATAGGGAATTGGGGTGGTGAGGAGTACTGGGATCAAGGTACAGGTTGCATTATTGAAAGGAGTGTTCAGAGTGACTTCCATTAAGAAAGTGAAATGGGGACAAAGATATGAAGGTTTTAAAGAAAATATTTGAAAAAGAGCATTCCAAGTAGAAAGAACAAACCCAAAATGAAAGCATGTCTGATCTACTGGAGGAACAGTAAGGAGGATGTTTTGTTTTTGGAAGAGTCATCCACTGAAGAGTATAAGAAAAGTCAGTTGGCTAACAGAGGGGTAGATCACGGAGGACTTTGTGAATCATTACAAGGACTTGAGTTAACGTGATCTCACTTTTATATTTTCAGAAGAATCTGGCTACTGCAGTGAGAATGGATTGCAGAAGAGTAAGGATGGAAGCAGGAAAGCATGCAATAAAATCAATGTTGTGTTTGGGAGAGAGATAGTTATGTATGGCATAGTCCAGTGGGTAGCAGAGGAGTTTGTAAAATCTTGGTTAAATTCTGAATTTGTTTCCTAATATTTTTAACATAAGTTTTCAAAGAGGAAAAAAATTGAGAGAATTTTTCAGTGAATACTCATACTCATTATTCAGTTCAGTTCAGTCACTCAGTTGTGTCTGACTCTTTGCGACTCCATGGACTACAGCATACCAGGCTTCCCTGTCAATTACCAACTCCAGGAGCTTGCTCAGATTCATGTCCATCAAGTCAGCGATGCCATCCAACCATTTCATCCTCTGCCTTTCCTTTTGCCTGCCTTCAATCTTTCCCAGCATCAGGGTCTTTTCCAATGGATCAGTTCTTTGCATCAGGTGGCCAAAGTACTGGAGTTTCAGCTTCAACATCAGTCTTTCCAATAAATATTCAGGACTGATTTCCTTTAGGATGAACTGGTTGGATCTCCTTGGAGTCCAAGGGACTCTCAAGAGTCTTCTCCAACACCACAGTTCAAAATCATCAATTCTTTGGTGCTCAGCTTTCTTTATAGTCCAACTCTTACCTTCATATATGACTAATGGAAAACCATAGCTTTGACTAGATGGACCTTCATCATCAGCAAAGCAATGTCTCTACTTTTAATATGCTGTCTAGTTGATCATAGCTTTTCTTCCGAAGAAAAAGTGTCTTTTAATTTTATGGCAGCAGTCACCCTCTGCAGTGATTTCGGAGCCCTCAGAAATAAAGTCTGTCACTGTTTCCATTGTTTCCCCATCTATTTACCACGAAGTGATTAGTTTATATAATCAAAATTTTATATACTTGCTTTATCAAACACTCATCTGTATACTCATGCTTCTATTCATATATCAATCCATATTATTTTTATGCTTTTCAAAGTTACAAATATCAGTACAGTTCCCCTCAAATACTTATGCATGTATATCACAGCATTAATTTTTTTTACAGTATTTTTTTTTTCTTTTGAGATTCCCACATGCTGCAGGGTCAAAGAAGTCACCTGCAAATGCTGGAGACACGAGAGACATGGGTTCAATCCCTGGGTCAGGAAGATCCCCTGGAGAAGGAAATGGCAACCCATTCCAGTATTCTTGCTGGAAAATTCCATGAACAAGGAATTCTGGTGGGCTACAGTCCATGGGGTTATAAAGAGTCAGACATGACTAAGCAACTGAACACACACACAATTTATTTAAAATAAAATATGCATATCTTAAGTGCATCATTTGACTAACAGCCAAGTCCTTTTAAAGACACAGAACATTGCTATATCCCCAGAAAGTTCTCTTGTGTCCTTTCCCAGCCGTTCCTTACCTTCATAACCAAAGTAATAATCATTCTATTTTTTTTTCACTTGAGTTTGCCTATTTTAGATCTTTATGTAAATGAAATAGTATATGTTATTTTTGTATTCAATTCAGAATAAGATCTTGAGATTTATCTATATTTTTGTGTATATAAGTAGTTATTCCTCTTTAGTGCTAAGTAATATAACATTAAGGCTTCTCTTGTGACTCAGATGTAAAAAGCCTGCCTGCAGCACAGGAGACGTGGATTCAATCCCTAGGTCATGAAGATGCCTTGGAGAAGGAAATGGCAACCCATTTCCCATTTCTTGCCTGGGAAATCCCATGGACAGGGGAGAGTGGTGGGCTATAGTACATGGGTTTGCAAAGAGTTGGACACAACTTAGAAACTAAACAATACAATATTTTATTTTGTGAAAATACAATTTGTGAATATAGCCGTGCCTTGATGGACACTGGAAACATTATGCTTGGTGCTAGGCACATAGGTGAGTGAGTGAAAGTTGCTTAGTCATGTCCGACTCCTTGTGACCCCATGGACTATACAGTCCATGGAATTCTCCAGGCTGGAATACTGGAGTGGGCAGTATTTCCCTTCTCCAAGGGATTTTCCCAATCTAGGGACCGAATCCAGGTCTTCCTCATTGCAGGCAGATTCTTTACCAGCTGAGCCACAAGGGAAGCCCAAACAACAATACAATATTTTATTTTGTGAAAATACAGTTTGTGAATATAGCTGTGCCTTGATGGACACTGGAAACATTATGTTTGGTGCTACTATGAATAAAGCAGTATGAACATATTCAGTTCACTTCAGTCGCTCAGTCATGTTTGACCCTTTGGGGCCATGAACTGCAGCACGCCAGGCCTCCCTGTCCATCGCCAGCTCCCAGAGTTCACCCAAACTCATGTACATCGAGTAGGTGATGCCATCCAGCCATCTCATTCTCTGTTATCCCCTTCTCCTCCTGCCCCTAATCCCTCCCAGTATCAGAGTCTGTTCCAATGAGTCAACTCTTTGCATGAGGTGGCCAAAATATTGCAGTTTCAGCCTCAGCATAAGTCCTTCCAATGAACACCCAGGACTGGTCTACTTTAGGATGGACTGGTTGGATCTCCTTGCAGTCCAAGGGACTCTCAAGAGTTTTCTCCAACACCACAGTTCAAAAGCATCAATTCTTCAGTGCTCAGCTTTCTTCACAGTCCAACTCTCACATCCATACATGGCCACTGGAAAAACCATCGCCTTGACTAGATGGACCTTTGTTGGCAAAGTAATATCTCTGCTTTTGAATATGCTGTCTAGGTTGGTCATAACTTTCCTTCCAAGGAGTAAGTGTCTTTTAATTCCATGGCTGCAATCACCATCTGCAGTG
Organism: Nanger dama; assembly: GCA_917880005.1. Lineage (NCBI taxonomy): Eukaryota > Metazoa > Chordata > Mammalia > Artiodactyla > Bovidae > Nanger > Nanger dama. The sequence continues at coordinate 49,855,421 of CAKJTW010000004.1, forward strand.
ATTTTGGAGCCCCAAAAAATAAAGTCAGCCACTGTGTCCACTGTTTCCCTATCTATTTGCCATAAAGTGATGGCACCAGATGCCATGATCTTCGTTTTCTGAATGTTGAGCTTCAAACCATCTGTTTTACTCTCTTCTTTAATTTCATCAAGAAGCTTTTTAGTTCCTCTTCACTTTCTGTCATAAGGGTGGTGTCATCAGCATAACTGAGATTATTGATATTTCTCCCAGCAATATTGATTCCAGCTTGTGCTACTTCCAATCCAGCATTTCTCATGATATAGAACATATTATGTAGGTGTTTCTGTAGACATATTTTTCTTATCCCTTTGGTAAACATGCTGCTGCTGCTGTTAAGTCGCTTCAGTTGTGTCCGACTCTGTGAGACCCCATAACGGCAGCTCACCAGGCTCCGCCGTCCCTGGGATTCTCCAGGCAAGAACACTGGAGTGGGTTGCCATTTCCTTTTCCAATGGATGAAAGTGAAAAGTGAAAGTGAAGTCACTCAGTCATGTCTGACTCTTAGCGACCCCATGGACTGCAGCCCACCAGGCTCCTCCACCCATGGGATTTTCTAGGCAAGAGTACTGGAGTGGGGTGCCATTGCCTTCTCCGTTGGTAAACATAGAAGAATTGAATTACTAGATGAAATGACAAGGGTAGTTTGACTTTATAAGAAACTGCCATATTTATTCCTTCACATGATGTGAGGAGGAGGGAAGTTTGTTTCAATGGTCTTCTTCCAAAAAACAAAGGTCCAGTCTAAACAATGAGGAAATAGCAGACAAATCTCCATAGGGCAGCATTCTACAAAATATCAGGCAATTATTCTTAAAGAAAATATTAAGACTATCAAATACAAAAAAAAAAAAATTGAGAAACTATCACAGACAGGAGAAGCCTAAGGAGATATGATGACTAAATATAATATGATGTCCTAGTTGGGATTATGGGACAAGAAAGGAACATTAGATAAAAATTGAGGAATGAATCATAGGCTTTAGTAAATAATAATGCATCACTACTAGTGTAAAATCTGTCATACTAAGTTACAGTGTTAATAAAGAAGCTGGATGTGGCATACATGAAAATGTTATACTATCTTTTCACCACTTGTATAAATATAAACTATTTTGAAATAATTTTTTAAATGAGTGGATTAAAACTAATGGAAATACAAACACAATATTGAATGAAAGAAATCAAAGAGAAAAAGATGGATAATATATGGAATTTATAAAATCATGAAAATGGATTTATACATGGTATTAGAAATCCATAAGTTATCTCAGAAACAACAGATAAATAATCTTAGAGGACACAATTGCTAATTTCAGAGTATTAGTGATACTCTATCTTGATCTGGGTTTGGGTGCTCTGGTGTGATAACTTTGTATTAATTAGTGAGCAGTATACTTATAAACTTTTCACTTGTGTGTGTATATATATATGTATTTAACACCTCAATAAAGTTTTTTTTTCAAGTTAACTTGTGCATTATCTGGTATCTCCTACATAGTTCCCACATATTTTAACTTTTCTGATTATTTAACTTCTATGCAGAGTACATCATGAAAAATGCTGGGCTGGGGGAAGCACAAGCTGGAATAAAGATTGCTGGGAGAAATATCAATAACCTCAGATATGCTGATGACACCACCCTTATGGCAGAAAGTGAAGAGGAACTAAAGAACCTCTTGATGAAAGTGAAAGAAGAGAGTGAAAAGTTGACTTAAAGCTCAACATTCAGAAAATGAAGATCATGGCATCTGGTCCCATCACTTCATAGCAAATAGATGGGAGAACATCGTGGACACAGTGTCAGACTTTATTTTGGGGGGCTCCAAAATCATTGCAGATGATGACTGCAGCCATGAAATTAAAAGACACTTACTCCTTGGAAGAAAAGTTATGACCAACCTAGACAGCATATTAAAACACAGAGACATTACTTTGCCAACAAAGGTCTGTCTAGTCCAGGCGATGGTTTTTCCAGTGATCATGTATGGATGTGAGAGTTGGACTGTGAAGAAAGCTGAGCACCAAAGAATTGATGCTTTTGAACTGTGGTGTTGGAGAAGATTCTTGAGAGTCCCTTGGACTGCAAGGAGACCCAACCAGTCCATTCTAAAAGAGATCAGTCCTGGCTGTTCACTGGAGGGGCTGACGTTGAAACTGAAACTCCAGTACTTAAAGAGCAGACTCATTTGAAAAGACCCTGATCTTGGGAAAGATTGAGGGCAGCAGGAGAAAGGGACGACAGAGGATGAGATAGCTGGATGGCAGCCCCGACTCGATGGACATAGGTTTGGGTAGACTCTGAGAGTTGGTGATGGACAGGGAGGCCTGACAGTCAAGCCTGAAGTGCTGCAGTTCACGGGGTTGCAAAGAGTTGGACATGAATGAGCTACTGAACTGAACTGAAAGGAAGCTTGATTACTAACTCTGAGCAAAAATATTCTTTATGCCTATTAATATGTCCTTAACTATTAGAGTAACATCCATTTCAAAAAGATGAAAGCAGTCTTTAGACGGGAAAAATAGGATGGCCTCATTTTTACAGAAAATAACTCCAACATATAGGTCAGAATAGACTAATACAAGGTTGCTCACTATCTTACAAGGCTGTGAAATTCTAAAACTTTAACATGATAAAATTTCTGAAAGTCCTATTTAATACAATCAAACTGTTAAGATGCTAAAATCAAATTAGATAAATTTGATTTTCAATGATCAAATAGAAATTTAAATATTATTTGGCTACTGAAGAGTCATGAGAACATAATAGTTTTAGGTATTTCCAGTGATTTCCTAAATTTAAAGCATTAGGCATCTTCCTTATACTACAGTTACATAATGGCTGACAGGATTTTAGTGTCTAGTCAAGAAGGTTTTCAATAAATAAAAGAATTGTATTTAATGTAAATTTTTTATCCATACTCGTGAGAAACATAGAAGTAAAACCTCTAATGGAAAACAGTGTGGATTATTGGCAGAAAAATACTACATGCTACTTGTATGTACATATTTGCCATGTTAACTACATGAATAAATCAGCAATTTTCTCTTCTGGTAGCCGTGAATGAAAGGTGTTTCAGTGGCCAATATAAAGTTAAAAATGCCAACCCACTCCAGTACTCTTGCCTGGAAAATCCCATGGGTGGAGGAGCCTGATGGGCTGCAGTCCGTGTTGTCGCTGAGAGTGGGACACGACTGAGCGACTTCACTTTCATTTTTCACTTTAATGCACTGGAGAAGGAAATGGCAACCCACTACAGTGTTCTTGCCTGGAGAATCCCAGAGACAGGGGAGCCTGTTGTGCTGCTGTCTTTGGGGTCGCACAGAGTCAGACACGACTGAAGTGACTTAGCAGCATTACATAGATATTTCACCTTTCCTTAGACTCTTTGATGTCAACAAATATATTATTTAAAAATGCCTAAGTTTTGCTGGCAAGTCATCAATTGATGTCCAAGAAATAGACTCAATTACACTTTTTAGTGTTTTTCATTTATCCTCTTTTCTGCCAACCGTTAACAAAAGAGTAGTTTGTATTGTTTAGTCTCTTGTTAAAATGTTAAGTTCAGTCTCTTGAAAGATTCTCAAGCCCCAGGGTATTTTCTCCAAAGCACTCTGTTTAGCCTACTGGTAAAATTACAGTATTTAGTTTTAAAAAGTCTTTGAATGTTGATCTTTATTCAAATATATATAATCTTTAGCCAAAGAAGATTTGAGAAAATGAATTTTTTAAGTCCTTGGCATTTTCACAAAGAAATACAAATAAAGTGTTTAGAATTCAATATTTTTTCAAATTGAAGAACTTTGAACCAACCAATTTGATTGGTTGCCTAATACTGATAACTGTTTACTGACCAAAGAATGGGAAAATTGATTTGATATAGAAAGAAAATGAATAGCAAATAAATAATTTAAATTATTCTATACCAACTACAAGTACATAGCTAATGGAATTGACACTTGTAATTGAACTGTAAGTCAGAAAATATTTAAATGTCATTTCCCCCATTTTTGGCTACAAATAGCATATGATTTGAAATCATTCACCAAAACCTTGCTGCTGCTGCTGCTGCTAAGTCGCTTCAGTCGTGTCCGACTCTGTGCGACCCCATAGACGGCAGCCCACCAGGCTCCCCGTCGCTGGGATTCTCCAGGCAAGAACACTGGAGTGGGTTGCCATTTCCTTCTCCTACTTAGATTCAAATGAATAGCAACATTTTATTCCCTTATTAACTAGTTATCAGAGTTCCTTCTTTAGACCAGAAACCTTCTTTAAGTCCACTAGAATTGCCTTGCTCTGTAAAATTTAATGTTTCTTATTTTTATATCTCAAAGATGTGGACAATATAAAGTTATTAAAAATAAGAGTCAGAATTTCTTGGTTCTTCTTTAAAGTATTCAGTAACTCTTGTTTATGAAATTCATACCAAGAATACTTTAGTTTGCTTTTTTAAAAATAGAAGTTGAAATCAGGCTATTTCTCAACTGTAATGTCTACTGTGAACAAAGCAGGTGAAATAATTTCTTTTGAACAGAAGACAAAGAATTGATATGACATGTGGATAGTTTTCCTTTTACAAAAATACTTTTGTACCAAATTCTCGCCTACACGGGCCTGCTACAGCATCTAAACATTTGATACAAGGACCACTTCTGTGGATTAAAGTAGTATTTTCCAAACAATGTTTTGCTGCAGGCTGTTTCCTGAAGTGAAAAAAGTAAAGTTTCCAACAGGGTTAAATAAATTTGGGGAATACCACATATTATATAATAATTAAAACAATAATAATTAATAATCAAAAATAATATGGGGTTTTTATTTTTCAATTTGTTAATGTGGTGTATTACATTGATTGATTTGCAGATATTGAAGAATCCTTGCATCCCTGGGTTAAAGCCCATTTGGTCGTGATGTATGATCTTTTTAATATGTTGTTGCATTCTGTTTGCTTGAATTTAGTTTAGGATTTTTGCATCTATGTTCATCAATGATATTGGCCTGTAGTTTGTGTGTGTGTGTGTGTGTGTGTGTGTGTGTGTGTGTGTGTGTGTGGCATCCTTGTCAGGTTTTGGTATTAGGATGATGGTGGCCTCATAGAATGCGTTTGGAAGTTTACCTTCCTCTGCAATTTTCTGGAAGAGTTGGAGTAGGATAGGTGTTAGCTCTGCTCTAAATTTTTGGTAGAAAACATAAGATTATTTAAATAGACACAAAGAAAGCCTTTGACAAAATTCAACATCGATTTATGATAATAAAAAAAAAAAACCTCCAGAAAGCAGGAACAGAAGGAACATACCTCAACATAATAAAAGCTATATATGACAAACCCACAGCAAACATTATCCTCAATGCTGAAAAATTGAAAGCATTTCCCCTAAAGTCAGGCACAAGACAAGGGTGCCCACACTCACCACTATTATTCAACATAGTTTTGGAAGTTTGGGCCACAGCAATCAGAGCAGAAAAAGAAATAAAAGGAACGAACTGGAAAAGAAGAAGTAAAACGTTCACTGTTTGCAGATGACATGAAAGATGCACCAGAAAATTACTAGAGCTAATCAATGAGTATAGTAAAGTTGCAGGATATAAAATCAACACACAGAAATCCCTTGCATTCCTATACACTAATAATGAGAAAACAGAAAGAGAAATTAAGAAAATAAGTCCATTCACCATTGCAATGAAAAGAATAAAATGCTTAGGAATATATCTATCTAAAGAAACTAAAGACCTATATATAGAAAACTATAGAACACTGGTGAAAGAAATCAAAGAGGTCACTAATAGATGGAGAAATAACCCATGTTCATGGATCAGAAGAATCAATATAGTTGATAATGAGTATACTACCCAAAGCAATCTATAGATTCAATGCAATCACTATCAAACTCCCAACGGTATTTTTCACAGAGCTAGAACAAATAATTTCACAATTTTTATGGAAATACAAAAACATCGAAAGTCAAAGCAATCTTGAGAAAGAAGAATGGAACTGGAGGAATCAACCTGCTTGACTTCAGGCTCTACCTCAAAGCCACAGTCATTAAGACAGTATGGTACTGGCACAAAGACAGGAATATAGATCAATGGAACAAAATAGAAGGCCTAGAGATAAATCCACACACCTATCGACACCTTATCTTCAATAAAGGAGGCAAGAATATACAATGGAGAAAAGACAATCTCTTTAACAAGTGGTGCTGGGAAAACTGGTCAACCACTTGTAAAAGAATGAAACTAGAACACTTTCTAACACCATACACAAAAATAAACTCAAAATGGATTAAAGATCTAAACGTAAGGCCAGAAACTATAAAACTCAGGAGGAAAGCATGGGCAAAACACTCTCCAACATAAACCACAGCCGGATCCTCTATGACTCACCTCCCAGAATATTGAAAATAGAAGCAAAAATAAATAAATGGGACCTAATTAAAATTAAAAGCTTCTGCACAACAAAGGAAACTATAAGCAAGGTGAAAAGACAGACTTCAAAATGGGAGAAAATAATAGCAAATGAAGCAACGGACAAAGAATCTCAAAAATATACAAGCAACTCCTACAGCTCAATCCAGGAAAATAAATGAAACAATCAAAAAATGGGCCAAAGAACTAGACAGACATTTCTCCAAAGAGGACATACATATGGCTAACAAACATATGAAAAGATTCTCAACATTACTCATTATCAGAGAAATGCAAATCAAAACCACAATGAGGTACCATTTCACGCCAGTGGCTGCTATCCAAAAGTCTACAAGCAATAAATGCTGCAGAGGGTGTGGAGAGAAGGGAACCCTCTTACACTGTTGGTGGGAAAGCAAAGTAGCACAGCGACTATGGACAACAGTGTGGAGATTCCTTAAAAAAATGGAGATAGAACTGCCATATGACCCAGCAATTCCACTGCTGGGCATACACACCGAGGAAACCAGAATTGAAAGAGACACATGTACCCCAATGTTCATAGGAAACACCCTCTTCCAACAACACAAGAGAAGACTCTACACATGGACATCACCAGATGGTCAACACCAAAATCAGATTGATTATATTCTATGCAGCCAAAGATGGAGAAGCTATATACAGTCAACAAAAACAAGACCAGGAGCTGACTGTGGCTCAGATCATGAACTCCTTATTACCAAATTCATACTCAAATTGAAGAAAGTAGGGAAAACCACTACACCATTCAGGTATGACCTAAATCAAATCCCTTATGATAATACAGTGGAAGTGAAAAATAGCTTTAAGGGCCTAGATCTGATAGATAGAGTGCCTGAAGAACTATGGAATGAGGTTCATGACATTGTACTGGAAACAGGGATCAAGACCATCCCCATGGAAAAGAAATGCAAAAAAGCAAAATGGCTGTCTGGAGAGGCCTTACAAATAGCTGTGGAAAGAAGAGAGGTGAAAAGCAAAGGAGAAACGGAAGATATAAGCATCTGCATGCAGAATTCCAAAGAATAGCAAAAGAGATAAGAAAGCCTTCTTCAGTGATCAATGCAAAGAAATAGAGGGAAAGAACAGAATGGGAAAAACTAGAGATCTCTTCAAGAAAATTAGAGATACCAAGGGAATATTTCATGCAAAGATGGGCTCGATAAAGGACAGAAATGGTATGGACCTAACAGAAGCAGAAGATATTTGGAAGAGATGGCAAGAATACACAGAAGAACGATACAAAAAGATCTTCATGACCCAGATAACTATGATGGTGATCATCACTTAGAGTCAGATGTTCTGGCATCCTGGCAAAGTCAAGTGGGCCTCAGGAAGCATCACTATGAACAAAGCTAGTGGAAGCGATGGAATTCCAGTTGAGCTATCTCAAGTCCTGAAAGAGGATGCTGTGAACGTGCTGCACTCAATATGCCAGCAAATTTGGAAAACTTGGCATGGCCACAGGACTGGAGAAGGTCAGTTTTCATTCCAATCCCAAAGAAAGGCAGTACCAAAGAATGCTCAGACTACCGCACAATTGCACTCATCTCACATGCTAGTAAAGTAATGCTCAAAATTCTTGGAGCCAGACTTCAACAATACGTGAACTGTGAACTTCCTGATGTTCAAGCTGGTTTCAGAAAAGGCAGAAGAACCAGAGATCAAATTGCCAACATCCGCTGGATCATTGAAAAAGCAAGAGAGTTCCATAAAACATCTATATCTGCTTTATTGACTATGCCAAAGCATTAGACTGTGTGGATCACAATAAACTGTGGAAAATTCTGAGAGATGGGAATACCAGACCACCTAACCTGCCGCTTGAGAAATCTGTATGCAGGTCGGGAAGCAACAGTTAGAACTGGACAGGGAGCAACAGACTGATTCCAAATAGGAAAAGGAGTACATCAAGGCTGTATATTGTCACTCTGCTTATTTAACTTCTATGCAGAGTACATCATGAGAAACGCTGGACTGGAAGAAACACAAGCTGGAATCCAGATTGACAGGAGAAATATCAATAACCTCAGATATGCAAATAACACCACCCTTATGGCAGAAAGTGAAGAGGAGCTAAAAAGCCTCTTGATGAAAGTGAAAGAGGAGAGTGAAAAAGTTGGCTTAAAGCTCAGCATTAAGAAAATAAAGATCATGGCATCTGGTCCCATCACTTCATGGGAAATAGACGGGGAAACAGTGGAAACAGTGTCAGACTTTATTTTGGGGGCTCCAAAAGCACTGCCAATGGTGGCTGCACCCATGAAATTAAACGATGCTTACTCCTTGGAAGAAAAGTTATGACCAATCTAGATAGCATATTCAAAAGCAGAGACATAACTTTGCCAACTAAGGTCCGTCTAGTCAAGGCTATGGCTTTTCCTGTGGTCATGCATGGATGTGAGAGTTGGACTGTGAAGAAGGCTGAGCCTCGAAGAATTGATGCTTTTGAACTGTGGTGTTAGAGAAGACTCTTGAGAGTCCCTTGGACTGCAAGGAGATCCAACCAGCCCATTCTGAAGGAGATCAACCCTGGGTGTTCTTTGGAAGGAATAATGCTGAAGCTGAAACTCCAGTACTTTGGGCACCTCATGCAAAGAGTTGACTCATTGGAAAAGACTTTGATGCTGGGAGGGATTGGGGGCAGGAGGAGAAGAGGACGACAGAGGATGAGATGGCTGGATGGCATCACGGACTCGATGGACGTGAGTCTGAGTGAACTCTGGAGATGGTGATGAACAGGGAGGCCTGGCGTGCAGAGATTCATGGGGTTGCAAAGAGTCAGATACAACTGAGCAACTGAACTGAACTGAACTGAATCCCAGTGTTCATTGCAGCACTGTTTATAATAGCCAGGACATGGAAGCAACCTAGATGTCCATTAGCAGATGAATGGATAAGAAAGCTGTGGTACATATACACAATGAAGTATTATTCAGCCATTAAAAAGAATACATTTGAATCAGTTCTAAAGAGGTGAATGAAAATGAGCCTATTACACAAAGTGAAGTTAGCCAGAAAGAAAAACACCAATACAGTATCATTTCATTTGCTCAGTCGTGTCCAACTCCTTTCGGCCCCATGAATCAGAGCACACAAGGCCTCCCTGCCCATCACCAACTCCCGGAGTTCACTCAGACCCATGTCCACTGACTAAGTAATGGCATCCGGACATCTCATCCAAGGTCGTCCCCTTTTCTTCCTGTCCCCAATCCCTCCAAGCATCAGAGTCTTTTCCAATGAGTCAACTCTTCACATGAGGTGGCCAAAGTACTAGAGTTTCAGCTTTAGCATCATTCCTTCCAAAGAAATCCCAGGGTTGATCTCCTTCAGAATAGACTGGTTGGATCTCCTTGCAGTCCAAGGGACTCTCAAGTGTCTTCTCCAACACCACAGTTCAAAAGCATCAATTCTTCGGCACTCAGCTGTCTTCACAGTCCAACTCTCACATCCATACATGACCACAGGAAAAACCATAGCCTTAACTAGATGGACTTGTGTTGGCAAAGTAATATCTCTGCTTTTCAATATGCTACCTAGGAACAACAATATGCTATCTAGGAACAACAGACTGGTTTGAAATAGGAAAAGGAGTAAGTCAAGGCTGTATATTGTCACTCTGCTTATTTAACTTATATGGAGAGTACATCATGAGAAACACTGGGCTGGAAGAAGCACAAGCTGGAATCAAGATGGCCAGGAGAAATATCAGTATACTCAGATATGCAGATGACACCACCCTTATGGCAGAGAAAGTGAAAAAGAACTAAAAAGCCTCCTGATAAAAGTGAAAGTGGAGAGTGAAAAAGTTGGCTTAAAGCTCAACATTCAGAAATTGAAGATCATGGCATCTGGTCCCATCACTTCATGGAAAATAGATGGGGAAACAGTGGAAACAGTGTCAGACTTGATTTTTGGGGGCTCCAAAATCATTGCAGATGGTGATTGCAGCCATGAAATTAAAAGACACTTATTCCTTGGAAGAAAAGTTATGACCAATACAGTATACTAATGCATATATATGGAATTTAGAAGGTTGGTAATGATAACCCTGTATGCAAGAAGCAAAGACACTCAGATGTATAGAACAGTCTTTTGGACTCTGTGGGATAGAGTGAAGGTGGGATGATATGGGAGAATGGCATTGAAACATGTAAATTATAACATGTGAAACGAATCATCAGTTCAGTTTTGATGCATGATAAAGCATGCTCGGGGCTGGTGCAATGGGATGACCCAGAGGGATGGGATGGGGAGGGAGGTAGGAGGGGGGGTTCAGGATGGGGAACACATGTACGTTCATGGTGGATTCTTGTCAACGTATGGCAAAACCAATACAATACTGCAAAGTAAAAATAAATAAATAAATAAATAAAACTGAGATAAAAAAGTAAATAAGTAAAATTTTTTAAAAAGAAAATGTCCATTTCTTTTTGTAGTTGTATTAAGATTTAAAATCTTGCATTAAAAATCTCAATATTTCTTTAAAAATAAAAACAAAAATAATATGTGGTATTTCACAAATTTCTTTGACCCTGGAAACTTTACTTTTTACCTTAAGGGATCAGCCTGCAGTAAAACACTGGAGAATATTGCTTTAATACACAGAAATGGTTTTTATAGCAAACATTAAATGCTGTGGCAGTCCTCTGTAGGTGAGAATTGGGAATTATTCAGCTTCACAGGTGGGTCAATGGTAGAGAGTCTGCCTGCCAAGGCAGGATACTGAGGGTTTGATTCTTGGGTCGATATGATCATCTGGGGAAGACAACGGCAACCCACTCCGGTATTCTTGCCTAGTGAAAACTCCATGAACATAGGTGCTGGTAGGCTACAGTTCATGTCAGAAAGAGTCAGATATGACTTAGCAACTGAGCACACATGGTTTTAATTATTGGAGTATCAAAATGCACATTTAACGCACCATAGGCCCTAAGATATTAAACATATATACAGATATTATATATAATGTAATATAACATATGACATTACTATATATATATATATATATATGATAAATCTGCTTAATTTTGTTTAAATCAATATTTCCTTGTGGGTTTCCCAAGTGGTACTAGTGGTTAAAAACCCACCTGCCAATACAGGAGACACAAGAGACATGAGTTCAAACCTTGGTTCAGGAAGATCCCCTGGAAAAGGAAATGGCAACCCACTCCAGTATTCTTGCCTGAAGAATTCCATGGACAGAGGATCCTGGCAGACTACAGTCCATAAGGTCATAAAGAGTTGGACACGACTGAAGCGACTTAGCATGATAACTTATATGAAAAAGGAAACTAAAAAGAATGAATATATAACTGAATCACTTCCAGTTCAGTTCAGTTCAGTTTATTCACTCAGTCATTTCTGACTCTTTGCGACCCCATGAATCGCAGCACGCCAGGCCTCCCTGTCCACCACCAACTCCCGGAGTTCACTCAGACTCATGTCTATCAAGTCCGTGATGCCATCCAGCCATCTCATCCTCTGTTGTCCCCATCTCCTCCTGTCCCCAATCCTTCCCAGCATCAGAGTCTTTTCCAATGAGTCAACTCTTTGCATGAGGTGGCCAAAGTACTGGAGTTTCAGCTTTAGCATCATTCCTTCCAAAGAAATCCCAGGGCTGATCTCCTTCAGAATGGACTGGTTGGATCTCCTTGCAGTCCAAGGGACTCTCAAGAGTCTTCTCCAAGACCAGAGTTCAAAAGAACTTCACTGTATCCCTAAAACTAACACAGCACTGTAAATCAGCTACACTCCAATAATGCTAAAATTTAAAAATTTGTTTTTAATTTCCGAAATGTAGAGGGCCATAGAATCCATGTGAGGATGTGGCTGTGTGTTTGTCTATATATGCATATTTTTGTATATCTATTAACATTCCATGGAAATCTGAGCTCCTGGGAATGCACGAGAGGAAACAGTTTAGTCATTAAACCTTCAAATTCACCTTTAAAGTTCAAGCAATAAATATCCATTAATGTCAATATCCTTAACAAGTGGGACCAGAATGGAAGTCCAAATGAAGACCTTAGTAGCTGGGAGGGAACACTACAGCAATGGGTATATGATTCTGGAGATTTAGTAAACTGTGGACCCATTAGAAAGAAGTCAAAGAGGAAACTGCCCAAAAAATGTTCAACAAGTTCACAGTCTTAGCCAGAAATAATTCAATTATTCGACCGCAAGGGACACTTATTATCCTTTGAAAGAAAAGCTCTCATACTTAGCAGAGGTTGAGAGTGTAATTTTTGATAATAAAGTTTTCAGTAAATTGTTGTTAAAGATTTGATTGTGAAGGTATTTCTTTGGAAGATCAGGGTGCAATGTAAAGCTACTACCATATGAAAACAAAATTTAATAAAAATTATTCACTACCAGGAATGTAAGCTGAGCAAATCCAGGTAGAATGGCTGTAGTAGAGACTACCTTGTTTTTCTGTTTCACTTCTTTACAACTAGACATTTCCCAGATTCCACTGTAAGTAGGTGCAAATGTGAGTCTGAATTCTAACTAATTGAATGTGGACAGAAGTGACAGACACCACTTATATCTTGATCTATAAATATCCTTCCATGGAATGGTCCACTCTCTCTTCATCCCTTTAATAATTGAAGGAAAAGGATTCACCAAAAGCCTATGAGACTCTAAAGGACAGTAGAATAAGAAAATGGAAGGAAATTGAGTCCCTGAATCAACACATGAAAAACCACTCCTCAAACACTTGTGTTGAACTCTCATAGGAGTAAGAAATGAACTTGTTGATCTTATCTAATATTTGGCAATTTGTGGAGGCCAATTTTCCAAACATTAAAGACTACACCAATTCATAGAATGTCTGAAGAAGAGATTAACAGCCTACATATAGCACCTTTGGGTCTTTTTGCAAGAACTAGGCGTTTGAAGCATGTATTATGACAAATGCACAAAGTGCTTCCACCTGGGAAGCCCCTTACTTTGGAAAGCATGCCTTAAATATGAAATGATATTTATTAATAATTAAAATGAAATATCTCTCTAAATCTAAGATATCAGTATTACACAAAGGCTGTTTATACAGCACCTGTCAGCAATAAGCTTAAAATTGTTGAATAACGTTAAAAGGGTCACAGTATGTGGCTTTCTGAATAACAGAATATGAATGAGGAACATAAGGAGAAAGCTTTTGAAGTTATATATTCCATAGTTATAAAAATAAAACAGACAAAGCTTCATGAAAACAGAATGGTAATAGTAATAGTCAAAAAGAACAGCAGCAACTGGAGAGCACTCTACACTCTTCATAACTGGCACATAGGTGCTTCTATCACTTAGAAACAAGCCAATAGCATGGTAGATGTTGAAGTCACCTGGTGTCAGCACTATTTTTCATAACTCTAAGCCACATGGTTTCTAGACTTGGTTTCTTGGGATTTAGTCTGGTGAGGGATTGAGGGGGACTTCCCTGGTGGCTCAGACGGTAAAGCGTCTGTCTACAATGCAGGAGACCCGGGTTCAATCCCGGGTCAGGAAGATCCCTTGGAGAATTAAATGGCAATCCACTCCAGTACTATTGCCTGGAAAATCCCATGAACAGAGGAGCTTGATAGGCTACAGTCCATGGGGTCGCAAAGAGTCAGACACAACTGAGAGACTTCAAGTATAGTTGGCTGCTGTAGGCCAACTGTGGCTAAAACAGTTTTTCCACTTCTATAATAGTCAGTAGCTTCATAATATCAAGCAAGAGACAATTATGCCATGCTGGGTAGAATTAGTTTCTTTCTGTTCTATGTTCCAATAGAACTTAGATAACAATTCTATGTCAGAATTCATCGCTCTGAACATCCATGGTAGGCTCAGTGAATAGACTGAAAATTCCTGGTGGTCAGTTAATCCTTACAACACCCAAGTTAACGTATTCTGACAACATTTACAACTTTCCGCTTGAGGAAAATTGCTTTATGTGGTTTCTATAACATGTGTGTTTCTCTTTTAAATTATGGATACACAACCCATCTTAAATTCTTTTCTGAAAGAACTGCATCCATTCAACTCTCACAGAAGGTGACCTTGCAAGTAAGACTATGGCAGTTGCAAAAAACCTAAACATTCAGTTTTTGAAATGATACTTGGCAATATTGTGTGCAAAGAAAATATATATATATATATATATATATATATATAACACATATATATACATATGGATGCATATTGCTCAAACAATCCCTTGATAGATTCTTAGACTTCTGAAGGGCTCCAGACTCCACAGAAAACCAAGGTAAGGCTGTCCTGCTCAAGAAATCAAATCCTGATGATAGCCACGTTATGAGCATTAAAGGAAATGGTAAAAGAAGGCTTCAAATAATTTCAATAGTTGAAATGAGGACTCCTGCTCTTTCCAAGTATAGTAATATCTAACACCTCTTTTGCACTTCGTGGCTACAAAAGTTGCCAAGGGAGATTTTTTCATTGCCATTATATCATGCTGTCTGCTTTGCAAAGAACTGGAATCATTGGTCTGATTCATCTCATGCCAGTTGCTGATGCTACAATCCCACAGAAAATGACTAAAATTTAACACATATTTCCACAAAGATTTACCACTGAGCAACATTCATCATCCCTTAAATGCATATTTTTTGGTCCTTTACAGAAAATAGTTCTCAGTGTCTCACAAGAAAGGCCAGGAAGAGAGTATTCTCTGCAATGTCCAAGTTTGTGAGATTTTGGCTAGAATAGAGGGAGAAGGCATTACACTGAGAGAGAGGAAACAAGGTGTAGCATTTTCATTTCATCACAAGCTAAATAGAAGAGGCTGTTTCCACTGGAAACTGTGACAAATGTTAACCTGAATTTCCTGTGTTACTTTTAAGTTGCTTGGAATTGGTTTTATATGCATACATAACTGAGGTGTAGACTATATTAGGCACAAATTATGAACTAGATCCAAATAGTGTAGCTTGGACATCTTTTTATAAAACCAAATCACTACAAGATAGAGGATCTTAAGTAAAATCCTCTTCTTTCATCAACCAAATAGCTATAAAATGGAAAGTATAGAACTAAACCACCTTCCTTTCAATGGAACTGAAAAATTAGAAAGATGAAAGACAGGAAGGAGCTGTTTAAAAGAATATAGACTCACTGTAATTTAAGCTCAACTCCCTTTCCAAAGTATTTTCTGCTTTTAAACATATGCTTTCCTCTTTAATAGTCCTTCCATACACTGACTAATATTTTTCCACTTCTCTTACCTACCTATTTCATTCTTCACTGTCCAATATAAGGCCTAAATCTTTGACACTTTCAGTCTAGAGTGAATTCTTTTTCCCCTTGAAACCTGAAAAACAGATAATTTTGCCTTACTTTGAAGAAGTTACTTGATTGCCTTCTATAGAAACGGAGTTACCAATACCAACATTTCAGGAGTGCTACAAGAATTAAATGAGATCCAAGAAAGATGCCTGGGATGTTAATATGCATATAGCAGCTGCTTAATCAATTCTAGAGGCCTTATTTTTTAATCTTTGTGATTGGCTCAGTGAACATACTTATGTACTTACCTATATAATAAAATCAGGAGACATTTCTTTCATATATATTTTTTTTTCCTCATAGCTTTTTTTTGCACATAGATTCCTAGCAAATATCCACAAATTGGGAAATGAAATAATGTTGCTTTTTCATCTAAAGGCTAGATCTATTATCTTCATTTCCACTGCTAAATTTCAGATGCTGAGTTTCTTACAGTACCAGTTCTCTGGGGTTCTCCCATCCTTCAAAATCATCGAAGAGTCAATCATCTGCTGTCATTGCCAGGTGCAACAGGTATAATTAATTGTCCCAGGCCTATTGGTCAGCCTTATGCTCAGGCAGCTCCGATTTTATTACTACAAATATATCACCAGTATATCTTGGAAGCTACAGTGTTTACTCTGATGGAGTTCCTTTATTGTTCACATGCCCTTGCCACTCTTGACATCATTAGTAGTAGGAAGTCCTAAATTCCTTAACTCTAAGACAGTCTTCAGACTCAAGAGATCTTCCATTTCCTTGTAGTACATTTAGGGAAAGAACTATTCCATTATTTCATGTCTTTCACTTGAAGACCTTTTATCTTTAGAGTTTTTTTCATCTTAAGCAATAGTATATTTCCAGGAGTATTTTTTCATCATGATTTGAGCTGAACTATTAATCAACATCAGACCTAGTGATTTTTCACCTCTCAATGGAAATTTTCATTTATATATCTTAAATCTGCAAGAATAAGCTACTCAAGCTTCAAATCTCTTTCATCCACTTCATTATAAAAACTTTATAAATTTAATCAGTCTCAAATGTCAAAATATTTACTTTTCCTTTTCAATACATCATCTTCTTCAAAGATTAACCATCTATTTAATAACTGGATCAATATATAGCAGGGAAAGTATGGACAGGAAGAAATAAGATCAGATTTATATGAAGAGAGTTAAAAACGATGAGCAGGAGAAAGAGGGAGAATTCTGGAGCAGTATCATTGAGTAAGGGAGATGTAATGGGATCTACTGCACTAGTGGAAGACTGGCTTTAGAAAGGAAGGAATATTTCATATATGGAAGGAGGTAGAGACGTGGAACATAGGGGAAAAATGAGGATGGGTGGTTAGGGCTTGTAGGACACTCTCTAACCCTTGTACTAATTGTTGTTGGCTCATACTAACTACAAAAACCAAAATGATTGTGCATGGCAAGACTGGCTTACTTCAGCTGCTTATCTAATTCATTCTATTCAGTTGTTACAATCAGAGCCACATCATCCCACAATCAAAGCCATATTATGATACGTCCCCAGTTCCCTTCAGGCAACCTTACCTTGTTGACTTGGCCCTGAAAATGGCTTTTCACTCTTCCAGGAAGGACATTACCCCCTTCAGCCCACCTTAAATCTTACTTACATAGTTTTGGTTTCTCCCATGAAGCTTTTGATGTAAGCTCCTGAAAGATAAAAGCACTCCATCTTCTCATTTTTTTTATAAACTCCATGGAATATCTATAGCATGCAACTTGCTAATTGTTAAATAACTCAATCTCACATAACTCACAAAACCCTTTTTTTTTTTTTTTTTTTTTTTTGCCACGTCTGGAAATGCAAAAGGCAGTTGGTGCAGACTGTGTTGATTATGGAACATAATATGACAACTCCACTTACAAATCAGACTAACTCTGCCTCTTCCTTCACACAAATGAGTTTGAATCAAGCTGAGATTTCTAAGTGGTGAGAGACCTACAACTAAATTTAGGAGAAATTCAGCTTGATGTTATGAAGAGTATGTCGTCTCAGATAAGACAAACCTGGATCTGTTCAATGCCATCGTTCACTAATTCACATGACTGAGCCTCAGGCACTTCATGTGTAAAATGGGAATGACACCAAAGTCACAGGGTTATTATGAAAGCTAAGTGAGATAACATAAGTAGAGTATGTATGAGGATACTTGATGTGATCGATACTAGTACCACTCATAGGCTCTTATACTTCTCTGTTAGAATCTCACACAGTTGAGTCTACTGTGTCAGCACACACACACAAAAATAATGTATAAACCTAGCTGAAAATTTAACTTCTAAGAGAAAGTTTGGAAAAATAGCATGCAAAACTCTCTTCCCTTTGTCAATGGGGAATCTCATTTATAGCAAACCTTATAATATCTCACTTATAGCCAAGCAATTTAAAACTGTGGACCCCGTGGTTTAGGTAAAATGTTTCAGGTCAATTTGGTCCATCATAGGATGGGTTCCTTACATGGGCAGAGGCTTTGGAGTAATTATGAGCTGAATTTGGCTCACATGCTACCAAAGTACCTGGATTACTCTGGACTCTACTTCTTATCATGAGTCTCTGGAAAGTAATTATCCTTATCAATTAGCAACACCAAGATATATCAGACTTTTGGGCAGAAGTAGACTGGCTAAGTTCCATGTGACTCACTTGGAAAACACCTATAATCAAATAAGGCAGGAATAAAAAATAATAGTATTGCTTCTTAAAGCCTGCGTAATATGATTAAATCATGGGTGTACAGCTCAGCAATAAATGCAGCAGGGTGCTAATGGCATAATTCCTACTTCATCCAGGTTAACAGAGAAAATTTTCAAGCAAAAGAAGAGTCATCAGTAATTGAATCAGAAGTCCATTGTTGTCTTACAATCCTAACTGAAAGCAAAATAAAGTTCTTATGTGTTTCTAAAGTCTGAATGTCAGTTTGCTCTTTCTGCAACCTGAGTTGCTTGAATTTAAAGTATTTCCCATTCTAGAGTTCAATGACTTTTAGGAAAATCATACAATTACTTAGAAATGTCAGGTTGTTACACAATTGACACTTTTAATTGATCTTTATGATACATATTGTATATTATTATATTACATGTATTCTTTATTTGCATTAAAATTGAACTTTCCCAACATTAGGATATTATCAGAAGTTAGAAAATAAAACAATGGACCATTATTTCAATTCTGTGGGTAAAGAACACCTACATTTAACCCTTACTCTAGATCAAAGGAGTATTACCAAGAGAGATATTTTTGTACAAGGTAGCAGAGATGGAAAAAGAAAGAGTAGAAAATTATGTGGCAGAATTGAAAGAAAACTAAATCAATACACAAATAATTATAAAATAAGGCAGAACATGTCACATAAAAATTTGAGGTCAAGTCAAACAGAGATGATAGGAAAGAATCTGAGAGGAGATGTAATTTGAGAAAAGCCTTGAAATATGTATCAAAATGCTTCATATTTTAACATAAATGCAAAGGTAAAGAAACAGACTTTGATTTTCAATTTAAAAATATGTCTAGTTTATGACATAGAGTCTATGACAAACTATAAATTTATATAATGAAGATATGATTTAGCCATGTTCACTGAACTCATCGAGGCCCTAAATCACTGGGCAAGGGACCAAAAAAAAAAAAAAAAAGGGATTTCTTATGGCATCTATGCCTTAAGAAATGATAACAGTGAGAGTTTTCCTGCTAGACAGTTTTCTCTGCATATGTGTTCATCTTAATGAGCACTCTGGAAGACAAATGCCCTGTAAACTTTGCTTTTCTTTGTTTGACAACTAGAAATTGGGCACATGCATTGCTGATATAGTGGGCAGGGAGGTGGGGGAAGAAGTTCTCAAACAGTTTAATTCTGCCTATTCTGTGTGTATATGCAAGGCATGCAGCTGTTTCACTTTTTAAATTCCAGCTCAAGAAAAAAAAAAAGAAGAAGAAGAAAAGAAAACTGGATGGCTAGATATTTCATCAAATTAAAGTCCAGTGCTCAATGGGAAAAAATATTTGAAGACAATGCACAATAAGGGCTTTTTTTCAAGTCATATAAAAGCTGTTTTATGAAATTAAGCTGGAAATATTATAAGTGGGAAATGACCACAGAATAAATAGGAACCTTTTAGAAAGAGAGCAAACATGTGTTATTTATTTTCCTAGTAAACAGAAGTGGCAGATTCAATCAGCAAAAAACATTGGATAGTTATGACAATTTTAATCATGTAAAAAATTCATAAGATTTGTTTCTGATGCATTAAACAGCATCTTCAGGTTAGCATTAGGGAAAGTGAATAAATTCTGTTTACCAATATACTAGAGATAAGAAGGGACCAGTTCTCTTATGTGTCTGGTGAAAGAAAGGGACATAGACTATTTCAGCACTCTCCACTACTACCTCCTTTTATTCTTTATAAACATATGGAAATAATTATACCCACTTGCATAAAAACATTTAAAACTATAAAACAGTTCCAAAGCATGTACTGTGCCATATTTCATGTGGAGAGAGACTGCCTTCAGTTCCGTTTTGAAAGGCCTAAAAAGTGCAAAGCAATAGTACTCTAAGTATTTATATCTACTTTGATTCCTTAATGTTTAAAGTCATGTTGAAAAATGTTAATTTTAGATGTTAATTATAGAGCTGGAATAAAGCATTGGTTATAAAATAGCTAGCTGAGGTTAAATCCCTCCATAATGATCAGTTTTTGGTACTCCCTGTTATTTAAAAATACTACCAAAGAAATACATTACAAAAAATACACTAGCATGTGGCATATCTTTTCACTTGGAATTTTTATGAATGATAAAACTAACTAGACACAAGGAAATCAAATATTTGCTGATCTTAAGTCTACCTTATTCAATAACATCTATGTACACATCTTACATGTGTTTAGACTCAAAGATTAAAGGCAATATCCTAATGTAAAACAAAAATATCAAACATCCCTTGAAGGATAGAGTCTCAACATTACACAACTCTTACTTTTTATTTTTGCCTTAAAAACTATAAAAGGCTTTTGGGACAGAGATGTAGTTTTTGTTTTAATGTCAAAAACTGCAAAGATTTGGTAAAATGCTAAGGATTCTTTTTGTAAGTAAAGACTTTCTCTATGCTGGAGTGGGTAGCCTTTCCCTTCTCCAGGGGATCTTCCCAACCCAGGTATTGAGCCCAGGTCTCTCACATTGCAGGCAGATTCTTTACCAGCTGAGCCACCTGGGAAGCCCAGTTCACTTAGAGAAATCAGCAAATACAATTCCACAGTACACTGATGTCTCTTTGGCAAGGCAGATTGAACAAAAGTCAATTTACTGATTAAGAAGCCTTCCCCTGATTAAGACACCCCTTCCCCAAGGCTGTCGAAGGATTTAGACTTCCTCTGGATATATGGTAAAGGTATCAGTCCCATAAATTTATACTCACTTTATTATCAACAGACTAATGCGTGAAGAAGAGACTGACTCAGGTAACAGTGAGAAGCTGAAATTGCTGATGTTCACATATCTCTATTCACTAGCCCTTCTTTATGTTTCAGTCCTGTTCCTTCCTTTCTATTCCAGACCACCCATGGCCCATGCTGTGCTTTTTCTATGCCAGTGTGTTCATTTGCTCAGTTGTATCTGACTCTTTGTGACTCCGTGGACCAAAGCCTGCCAGACTTCTTTGTCCATAGAATTTTCCAGTCCATAGTGCTGAAGTGGGTTGTCATTTCCTTCTCTAAGGGATTTTCCTGACCCAGGGATTAAACATGCATATGCTGTGTGTCCTGCATTGGCAGGAAGATTCTTTACCACTGAGTCACCTGGACTTTGTATTGACTTTTAATCTAGTTTCTCTCATTGAAAATATACCTGATCTGCATTCCAAGTCAATAAAACCTTTTATCCATTTTTTAGTATATCAGCTGTAACCTCATGAATAGGTTTATTTTCAGGAAATCACGAATGACAAGGATTTAAAGTGGCAGTATTACACAAATATTTTTTATTTTGTAGGTATTTAAGCCTCAGTGCCTAATCTGAACGTCATCTGTCACCCTACCTACATGAAGTTCCACCATACTGTTAACAGTACACAGAATGTCAATTTTAGGGCACACCTTTATTTTATAAACCACCAAGGAAGAAAAATGCTTCTCTTTAAACCATGACATGATGCCATAATGATAATCCTGTATAACACACGAATCGATAACATCAGTCCCTCATTGCTTTAAAATGATTTCATCTATTCCAAAGAACTTGGCAATCTACCCTACCTTCAGTTGCAGTGCTTAGAGTGTGAGAATAATCTTTTTGCAAGTATTTCAGGAACAAAACATAACACATCTTCATCTACTTGTGGATATCTTCCATTTTAGGTCCATAAAACCCTTGGTTGTTAATTTGTAAGAAACTATGAAGTTCTGATCATTTCTACAATGATGCTTTATTCATATAAAACTTATTTTCCATCCAGCAATGTGGAAAGCCATAAAAAGTGTCATTTACACCCCATATAATGTAAAAGAGCCCAAAAAAATTCATGAGTTTTCTTGAAACTATGGATAGCTGAGATTACAGGGCAAACAACTAGCTCAAAATATAAGAAAGTGATGACATAAGAAATAGCTTCCTAGGGCAGATGTCACCCTCCGGACACTGGTGAAAACCAACTGCAGCTGGGGGAAGGAATGACAACAGCAACAAATCCTACTGCTCATAAGAAAGGGTAGGCTGGCACGCGGTGCCCACAGCCAGAGCCTGGAGAGCAGTATCACTGAGACCACATCCAGGACCTGGGACCTGATACCATTCCAGCCTAAGACTTAATGTGAATAAGAGAAGAAACCCATTACACATCCTAGAGACAAGCTAACAAGCACTAAGCAACAACATTAGAATATGGCTGGAAAAGAAAAAGGGAGGAACAGGAACAGATAAAGAAACATTCATAGTACAATGAAAAATCTAAAATTATTGCAGGAGCACTCCCTGGGGGTAGGGGGAGCCTCTTGAAAACCACTTTAACACATGAAATCTGGAGGAATTCAAAAGCTGTGGTGCCCAAAGGGTACCTTTCCCTAAAGCTAGGCCCTCCTCCTAACTACATTAATTCAAATTCCCATAATCTAGGTCTAGCAGAAGGAAAACCATGCTGGTTTCTAGGCAAAAGAGCCTATAAGACAGATGACTTTCAACAACAAAAGCTATAAGACAAACAACAAAAATACATATAGAGACAATACTCTTCTAAGAGAAAAAATAATTATCAGAATCCAACTCAAGTATGACACAGGTAGAAAAATGTCCAGGGAGTAAATTTAAGGTTGCTGTGATTAACAATAGTAAAGGTGATTAAAAGTTAAGGTAAGATTTAAGGTAACTGTGATTAAAAGTGGTAAGATAACTGTGTTAAAGTCTCCAGGGGAAGTGGTAAACCGCATGTAAGATCAGCTGCATGGTTTCAGGACAGAGATGAAAACTATAAGAATGAACCAACTGCAAATGCTGGAAGTTAAAATACAATAACAGAAATGAAGAATGTCTTTGACAAGCATTATTACGATTGACACAGACAAGGAAAGAATCAGTGAACCTAAGGATAATTTGAAGATAAGTCAACAGATATTACCCAAACTGAAACAAAAAAGAAAAGAGTAGAAAAGTAAACAAACAGAAAAGAGAGTGTCCCAAAGCTATGGAATAATATCAACATATCAATAGATCTAACATACACATAGTTCAAATCCTAGAAAAAAGAGAGAAAGCAAAAGAAATATTTGAGAAAATAATGGCCAAGAATTTTGCAATATTAATAACAGACATCAACCACAGACTGAAGAAACTCAGAAAACATTGACCATGTAAATTCAAAAAGAAAACTACATATTATAAGCAAAATGTTCAAAAGATCAAGAGAAAATCTTGAAGGCAATCAGACAGAAAAAGATTACCTATGGATGAACAAAGAATTATAGCAGTTTCCAGTTAGAAACCATGCAAACTAGACAACAATGAATGACATTTTCTAATTGTTGGGAGAAAAAGAAAAGAATATTTCAACACAGAATTCTACACTGAACAAAAATATTTCTAAACAAAAGTGAAGATTCTTAGGTAAATAATTACTGAGAAAATTCAATACCAAATATCTTCCTCTCTAAGAAATATAGAAGCAATGTACTTCTTTCATAGGGAAACAATATGATACCATTTAATTTATTCTATATTTATAGTGAATTTACAACTTAAATATATGACAATAACACAAATAATTGGAGGAATAAATTGATAACATATTATAAAGTTCTTACACTATATATGAAGTAGTGTAATATTTTTGAAGGTAGATTGTGATAGATGAAATGTGTATATTTTAGACTTTAGAACAACCACTATGATTTTAAAGACATAAATAATAAGTCAGCAGAAAAAATACAAAATTAAATTATAAATGCAATAAAACAAGAGAAGGTAGGAAAAGAGAAAGACAGTGATATTTATTAGCAATAAAGAGGGACATTATAAATTGTGGTCAATTTTCCAAGAAGGCATAAGAATCCTAAATGAGCATTCACCTAATAAAAGAGCCTTAAAAGGGTGCTTCGGCATTGTGAGATTGTGTTCACCTATGGCTGATTCGTGTCAATGTATGGCAAAACTAATATAGTATTGTAATTAAAAAAAAAAAAAAAGATTGAACAACAACAATTTATGTTAAAAGATGACATGGGTCTTATATGAAAAAGATAAAAAGAGAAAAGAAGAAAAATGTACAGGAGCAAAAGCAGAATAAAGGAAATGAATTATAAAAAAAAAAAAAATATATATATATATATGATGGAAAAATTGACTGAACCAAAAGGAAAAACAGACAAATCTACAACTAGAGTTGAAGACTTCAATAATCCTCTCTCAATAATTGGGAAAGCAAATCAAAAATATTGGTAGAATTGCTAAGTATACAGATGGTTTCAACACTATCAACCAACTTGATCTGACTGTTACAGAAAACTCCACTCAACAATATCAAAATACAAATTCTCTTAAAGTACACATAAAACAAATCAGTAAAACAATCCATATACTGGGTAAAAAAAAAAACACAAATTTTACAAATTTTAACAAATTTAAAAGGATGGATATCATATAGAGTATGCTCTTGGACTATAATGAAATTTAACTAGAAATCATTAAGAGAAAAGAATCTGGAAAACCACCAAATATTTGGAGGCTAAACTACATACTTTCAAATAACTGGAGTTCAGAATAAGATTTTAAAGGGGATTTTTAATATTTTGAATTAAACTAAAATGAAAATACAATATATCAAAAATATGTGGAATGCAGCTAACACACTTTGAGAAAAGAAGAATGTGCTTACACTAGAAAAGAAGAAAAGTTTCAAATCAGGATATCTGCTTTAAGAAACTAAAATAAGAAAAAAAAAATTAAACTGAAATCAATCCCTAGAAAGGAAATAATAAAGACTAAGTCCAAATCAATGAAAGTGAGTGACAGAAGATCAATAGAGAAAAATTAGTGAAACAAAACCCTAAAACTGGTCCTTCAAAAAAAAAAAAATGAGTATCATTTTATTCCAGCTTCTGTGCCTTACCAAATACACAATAACTTTGCATTTCAACACTAAGCCATAGGCTAATCTTTCAGGATATATTTTAAATGGTAATTTAACTCAATATATAATTTCAACAATGTACTTAACTGAAATAGAAAATCAAAATAAATCTAAAGATACTTCAGATAAAGGAAATAACAGATCAGAAAGGACTTTAAAATAATTGTAACTGATATATAATTAATATATATAAATCATATGCACAAAATAGATGAAAAACAGAGAATTTTACCAGTGAATTTCAAAATGATAAAATGGGAATTCTAGAACTGAATAATAAAATATCTGAAATTCAGAACTCATGAGTTTAACATCAGATTGGACACAACAGAAGACTGGGTAAATCGGCTCAA
The DNA here is from genome assembly GCA_917880005.1 of Nanger dama. NCBI lineage: Eukaryota > Metazoa > Chordata > Mammalia > Artiodactyla > Bovidae > Nanger > Nanger dama. The sequence goes on from CAKJTW010000004.1 coordinate 49,881,153, forward strand.
AGTCATATAAATTAAAAAATATATACATTGAAGTACATAAAGGGAAAAAGAAATTTAAAAAAACATAGTATAAGTAACATGTGGTACACAACTCCAACCTCTATTTATCCCATCACAGAAGGAAAAGGAGAAATTGAGAAAGAAGTAATATTTAGCATTGGGAGATCGTGTACACCTGTGGCTGATTCATGTCAATGTATGGCAAAACAAATACAGTATTGTAATGTAGAATTAAAAAAATTATTTACAATAAATACAATACAATAAATAAAATAAATACAATAAAAAAATAATTGCAAAGATGCTTATCAACTGGAACTTTATGCAGTGCAGGTGGGAGTGTACATTAGTACAACTGACTTGGAAAGCAGTTTGGCAGTAGTTACTAAAGCTAAACAAATACATACTCTAAGACCCAACAATTCCATTTTGGGACACACACCCCCAAAGTGAGGGCTTATGCTCACCAAAAGACTTGTGCAAGAATTCTTAAAGCAGCTTTTTTCAAAACAGTCAAAACTATAAAGAAATGTCCATCAACAAGAACCAATACAATATTATAAAGTAATTAGCCTCCAATTTAAATAAATAAATTTAAATTTAAAAAAGAAAATGCATAAACAAATTATGATAGGCATAAATGAAATAAAGCACACTAATGAAAGAGAACAAAGAAACTACACACAATGACTCTCAAAAATATTATATCCAATAAAAGAAACCAGACACATAAACAATTACATCCTGTATAATTCTATTAATATATAGTTCAATAGTAATTATCTTTGCAGGGAGTATTAACAAGGTGAGGACACACAAAACCATCTGAGCACTATAATTTTTCTATATTTTGATCCAGATGATGAATCAGTTAAGTTCCATTCACTCGCTCAGTTGTGTCTGACTCTTTGTGACCCCATGGACTGCAGCATGCCAGGCTTCCCTGTCCATCACCAACTCCCAAAGTTTACTCAAACTCATGTCCACTGAGTCAGTGATGCCATCCAACCATCTCATCCTCTGTCATCGCCTTCTCCTCCCATCTTCAGTCTTTCCTAGCATCAGGGTCTTTTCAAATGAGTCAGCTTTTCACATCAAGTGGACAAAGTATTGGAGTTTCAGCTTCAATATCAGTCCTTCCAATGAACACCCAGGCCTGATTTCCTTTAGGATTGACTGGTTGGATCTCCTTGCAGTCCAAGGGACTCTCAAGAGTCTTCTCCAACATCACAGTTCAAAAGCATCAATTCTTTGGCACTCAGCTTTCTTTATAGTCCAACTCTTACATCCATACATGACTACTAGAAAAACCATAGCTTTGGCTAGATGGACTTTTGTTGGCAAAGTAACGTCTCTGCTTTTTAATATGCTCTCTAGGTTGATCATAACTTTTCTTCTAAGGAACAAGTGCCTTTTAATTTTGTGACTGCAGGCACCATCTGCAGTGATTTTGGAGCCCAAAAATATAAAGTCTGTCACTGTTTCCACTGTTTCCCCATCTATTTGCCATGAAATGATGGGACCAGATGCCATGATCTTAGTTTTCATTCAGATGATGAATATATACATATAAAAACGTCAATTTCTAAATTTAAGTTTATACACTTCTATTATGGTGATGGACAGGGAGGCCTGGCGTGCTGCAGTTCATGGGGTCGCAAAGAGTTGGACACGACTGAGCAACTGAATTAAACTATTAACTGAATGTTAGTAGCCCCCCAAAATTCATGTTGAAATTTAATCCCCAATATGATAGTATTTAGAGATGAGACCTTTAGAAGGTGCATTGGTCATGGATTTAGGTTAGCCCTCTTGAATGGGATTGGCACCCTTAGAAACGAGATCCCAGTCATGTAAGTGCTCTTATAAAAGAGTTCTCAGACCCTTTCCACCAGATGAGGACACAGCAAGATCGTTATATATGAACCAAAGGGTGAATTCTTACCAGACACTAAAGCTTTCAGTGCCTTTGGTTTTAGACTTCTCAGACTGCAGAACTGTGAGAAGTAAACTTTTATTTTTCATATGCTACCCAGTTTATAGTACTGTTGACCCTTGAAAGGCAGTTTCCACTGCATGGGAGAGGTCCACTTATACATAGATTTCTTTCACTAAATACATACCACAGTACTACACAATTCACCGTTGTGTGAATCCACAGATGCAAAATCTGATACAGAGAGCAGGCTGTAAAGTTATACTCAGATTTTCAACTGTGTGGACGGTGAGCACCCCTAACCCCCTGAATTGTTCAAGGGGCAACTGTATTCTGTTATAGCAGCCAAAACAAAGACACACACTTGCTGTACACAATTTTATTTCAATTAAAAATAGTTTTAAAGTACATTGCTAAGATCCTCACTTGCCCCAAACAGAAACTACATCAGTTTTTGTATAGAGAAAATTTTATATAAAGAGTTAGTAATTATGTATACAGTTGTTAACTAAGTAATTAAAAGAGTACAAAGAATTATCACAAAGTATACCAAAAATAGCAAGTGCAAGAGGCAGCTAACAGCATAGAGACTATGGGACAAAAATTAGAGGCTGAGATAATTACTTAACAGAATTGTCAAGAACGGGCCCAACGTGGCTGAACCTCCAACATCTGTGAGGGGTATGGTTCAGCTGGGGCTGGTATCTATGTATTGATACATCATGAAACTGGCTCTGACATGCTAGAAAAACTGCAAACTGGATTTCAATGTTACTAAAGTGATAAACTCACAGCAAGCCCTCTAGAAGCTCACAAGGAACAGGACGTTTCCTTCTTTCTTCCTCAGCACCCTCATTTTCCTCTAGTTCCCCCTATTGGTAGAGTGTTACAGGGAGTTTCTGGCAAGATTAATCTGAGACTCGCCTCCTGAATCATAAAGCTGAATTTAGAATGCTGAGAGCTAAGAGACATCTTAATAATAAGCACCACCATATTCTGTTTGTTTGCTTAGACACAATTATTTGTTTAGGGATAGAATTTTCCACTTTTGTACTTTTATAGAAAAAATATTAAAACACATAAAGACTGTAGGAGGGTCTATACACTGCTGCTGCTGCTGCTGCTAAGTCGCTTCAGTCATGTCCGACTCTGTGCAACCCCATAGATGGCAGCCCACCAGGCTTCCCTGTCCCTGGGATTCTCCAGGCAAGAACACTGGAGTGGGTTGCCATTTCCTTCTCCAATGCATGAAAGTGAAAAGTGAAAGTGAAATTGCTCAGTCATGTCCAACTCTTAGTGACCCAATGGACTGCAGCCTACCAGGCTCCTCTGTCCATGGGATTCTCCGGGCAAGAGTACTGGAGCGGATTGCCATTGCCTTCTCCAGATCTATATACCAGTGGCCATAAACACAAGTTTTGAATTTATCTCATATAAGTCAGCAAAGTCAACCTTTAATGAAGAAAAAAATACAACACATTTTTTTAAGTAGAAAATTATTTCTCTCTCTCAGCTGTTCCTGTCTTCACACTATAGTACCTATAGTACCTATAGGTACTCATAGGTACTCAGTGGAAATATGTTTTATCTCTTAGTCTTCAACATCTATAACAATATCTGGCATAATGCAGGTCCCAGGAAGCATCACAATACATATTATATTATTTGTCTTTGTATAAAACAATGGAATTTTACTTAAAATGTTATCACTGCTATTCTTTCTTACCATTTAAAACTGTTCATGCTTTAAGAAAATCACCAGTTGTTTATTTTTAGTACTCTGTTACAATAAGTTCTGCTATTATAAGGGGCTTCCCCTGGTGGCTCAGCTGGTAAAGAATCTGCTTGCAATGTGGGAAAATTGGGTTTGATCCCTAAGTTGGGAAGATTCCCTGGTGAAGGGAACAACTACCCACTCCAGTATTCTGGCCTGGAGAATTCCACGGACTGTATAGGCCATGGGGTTGCAAAGAGTTGGACACAGCTGAGCAACTTTTATTTTCACTGTATATTCAGGAGTAACAAATTATCAAGGCTTACAGTTCCTTAGAGACCATGTTGTACAGCCAGGCCTTCATGTATTAATAAATAAGCCAAATTTCAGGAAGACTCAATGACTTGCTTATCATCACATAATTTAAGTTCATATTTGCCATCGCCTATAACCCACTACTCCTCTTTTGTTTAATGATTTTGCAACTGATGTGTGGTATGTGTGTGCTCAGTCATATCCAGCTCTTTGAAAGGCCATGGACTGTAGTCCACCAGGCTCCTCTGCCCATGGAATTTTCCAGGCAAGAACACTGGAGTGAGTTGCCATTTCCTTCTTCAGGGGATCTTCCCAACCTAGGGATTGAACCCCTGTCTGCTGCATCTTCCGAGTCTCCTGCATTGGAAGGCAGATTCTTTACCACTGAGCAACCTGGGAAGCCCCTTGCAACTGATACCAGCCTTTAAAAATACCCAGAAAAGAAACAGTTCGTACCTGATGGGCTACAGTCCATCAGGTTGCAAACAGTCAGACAAGACTGAGCACTTTCACTTTTGCTGAAGTCCTATTTGAAGTTCTACCTTACATCCTGAAACTTGACACACAGTGATGACTTGGTGTCACTCTATTTTAGCCACTCTACCTCTTATACAACAAAAGCTAACATTATTGGCTGCTTATTATATATCAGACTATTCAAAGTATCTGACATGTATCTCCTCATATAACTTTCAAAACCGTCTACCATCAGTAGGTATTCCAACTTTACAGATGAGGAAAAGGAAGCATAGAGAGATTAAGTAATTTGATCAAGGTCACACTACCATGAAAGAGTTGAGTCAGAACTCTAGCCCACAAAATCTGCTTCCAGAGCCTATATTTTACTGAAACAACAAACTGACTCTGAAAATTATCTCATTTTCTCCAATCTTTTTTATCCCTTCTGAAAACAAAACAACTTTTAATTTCTAGCTCAGCTTTTTAATTTGTATGCCTACTCTCTACTTGAAATTACTGAAAGTTTAAAATCTAAATTCCTTATACATCTTATAAGAATTGTAACTTTCATAATTTTCTTACAGGAAAATTTGCCACTGTATCGATTTTGTCTATTGCCACATGATACTATTTGACAAATCATCCTAAATGTTAATGGCATAATGCAATAACTTTAATTATTTCTCACAAAACTATGGCTCTGGTGAGCAGTTTTGCTGATCAGGTTGAGTTCAGTTGATCTAGGATGGGCTCGCCCATGTATTCAGTCAGTTGGTGAGTAGACCAGAATTGGCTGGTCTGGGGAAGCTTCAGTTAGGATAATTCATCTTTTCCACACTCTCCTATTTCCTCCAATCAACCAGACTGGGCATGTTCTATGCTGCTGCTGCTGCTAAGCTGCTTCAGTCATGTCTGACTCTGTGTGACCCCATAGACAGCAGCCCACCAGGCTCCCCCATTCCTGGGATTCTCCAGGCAAGAACACTGGAGTGGGTTGCCATTCCTTCTCCAGTGCATGAAAGTGAAACGTGAAAGTGAAGTTGCTCAGTCATGTCCGACTCTTAGTGACCTCATGGACTGCAGCCTACCAGGCTCATCCATCCATGGGATTTTCCAGGCAAGAGTACTGGAGTGGGGTGTCATCGCCTTCTCTGGAGCATATTCTCTAGGTAGTGGCAAAAGTCTAAATGCATAAGAGGAAATGTGCAAATATTTTTAAGCTGCTTATGTCAGGTTTATTCTGTCTCATTAGTCAAAGAAAGTTATGTGGCCAAGTCTAAGAGCAGTGTGAGAGGGTGATAGCAAAGGACATGGGTACAAGGATATATAAAAAGTTGGGGCCATCAGTTCAATCCATCTAGCTCATAAACTTTCCAATTTTTCCTGGGCTCCTCAAATCTGTCATAAGAAATCCTCTATCTATTGTAAGAAATCCTATAACATGCAGGATGTTTATATCTCAAAGCATTCATCTTTTCCCTGGAGGAATCTTGTAACTCAAGTGGTGTATCCTTAAGGGAATTATCAAACGTCTCCTCAGTAATGAAGATTAATGCCTTATAAGGTTTGCTATACTACATAACCATTTTAAATTTCTTCTGCATATAGTAATGTTTAACTCAGCTTTATTTTGTGATAAAGTAAATGAGCTAAGATAAATGAACAGCAATGTCTGTAAATATTAATGTTAATTTGAATCATTGTGAATTAACACCTTATGCAGAACAGTCTGCACATGGCAAGTTCATTTGGTTGGTGAACAGAGCCAATACAGATAGAATCATGTATTTAATTCCCATTCATTCTGCCTCATGACCAGAGAGATGGTCCTTCATTCTAATGACTCATTATATTAATTACCAGTGATGACAAACAAATATCAGTTTGTTGATTAGTAGATTATTTCACCTATGCAGAAAATACAGAGTGTCCATTTGCTATGTCCTTAGTTCTAAATACAGGGCTTCCCTGGTGGCTCAGATGGTAAAGAATCAACCTGCAATGCAAGAGATCCAGTTTGGATCCCTGGGTCAGGAAGATCCCCTAGAGAAGGGAATAGCTACTCACTCCAGTGTTATTGTCTGGAAAATCCCATAGACAGAGGACCCTGGTGGGCTACAGTTCATGGAGTCACAAAAAGTATAGTTCTAGACATACAGAGAGGAATAAGTATTGATCCCTATCCAGTTCCTACCTTGAGGGAGAGAAGGAAGTGCATGGTTGGTATTATAGAGATCTTCCTTGGTAAGATATGAGATGCTAGATCAGTGAGTTCAAATTGTCTCACATAGCAACAACTTGGGCAGAGCTATTTTAAAGAGTCCAAGCAATTGCCAAGAGTAGGCCAAAGTCAAAAATTTTTATTTTATATTTAGCCTCTGATTTATAGGTGAAGGGGACCCATGAAAGGGGGCAAAATTAGGATAGAATTTCCCTTTGAGAAGTTCCCAGGGCAGAAGTCCTGTAAATGACCAAATGCTATAGAAATTACATGAACAAAATGTTATGAGAACACTGAGAACACAGGACCAAAAATTAATAATAACTATTATTGCTATCATTAAAAGTTCCATTTTAACTGATGGGTCCTAGGAGTTTAGGTCCTCAGGAGGTATTAGATCTATGTGTAATAAGGCTATAAGGCACTGAGTTATGTCAGTAGGAATTTAGATTTGGGGAAACTCACTTAGCCCATGTCTTCAAAAGTGAAAAATGGTAGGAATATATCTGTTGAAAACAAGCAACAAAAAGAATGTCAATAATAGAAAAGGCCTTATACTTTTAGGGAGATGACCTATTGACTTAACAGGATTTCAGAGGGATAAAGGATTCTTAGAATTGATGGATTTTGAAATAAAGAACAAAAGAACTATTGCAGAAACTTCAGATAAAAATATAACAATTTAGTAACAAAGGAAATGTGCATTTTTATACCAGTCAATTTCATCACTGGAAAGTCGTTTTCCTTATATGACAGCCCATGACATAGATCCAAGGACACAGGCAGCCCTTTGTGGCCTATCCTTCTATTTCTGCAGGCAAGTATGTTTCAGAAAAAAAAGGACATTTGAAGTAATGGTACAGTGGGAATCTGTCCTGCCTCTATACGTGTCTAATACTAAGAAATGGCAAATCTTTCTGAAAAAGCACTTTAAAAAAAAATTGCTCTGGTTGAGAGCTCAAAACCACATCAAATCTTAGTATAAAATCCTTTGGTCAAGTTATAATTTTTGAAATAGGGACTATAATGAAAACACTTACACTGCTTTAACCATAGAAACACTGATTATTCATAGTACTCATACTATTATCTATTTTTGTAACTATGTATGGCATTTTCATATAATGTTGAGATTAGTTATACATTTCATAAAAATGACACATGTATTTTGTGAGTGAGAATTTTATATAACACTGGATCATGGGTAACAACGATATAAGAACAAGCTAAATATAAGTCAGTTTATCAGAGGAAAAGAAGCCTAGAGATTTGAAATGTCTCAACATATTTAACCCTTTTGTATCAGAAAATGTGGGTGTGACAATGGAATCTCCAAGACCAAAGAGAAGGGGGCATGGATTCAATTGCATTATATTTATAGAATTTTCCTAGATATTTTAAAACATACATTTAAAACATAAATGTATCTTATTAAATGTACACTATTAAATGTATGATACTAGCATTAATTATACTGCATTTGTGTGCTAGGCTAATTATATGACTATGATTTATAAGCAAAACTATTTTCAAAAAATTTCCACTCCCCTTTTAATTTCTCTGTTTAGCATGTTGCTCTTTGTATCAAATGCACTTTTCAAATCAGAAAAGAAATTTTGTTCTACATTGAGCTCTAGCCTCTTTCTGTACTCATAATCTGATATGCCCCAAAGAACAAGCATGGGTTTTAAATGATTCAAAGGAGCCCAGATATATTTAGGGTTTATTAGTAAAAACTCTGCCTGCAATGCAGGAGACCTGGGTTCAATTCCCGGGTTAGGAAGAGCCCCTGGAAAAAGAAATGGCAAATCATTCCAGTATCCTTGCTATAAAATCCCATGGACAGAGCAACCTTGTGGGATGCAGGCCATGGGGTCGCAAAGAGTCTGGCATGACTGAACAATTAACACTTTCACTTTTATTCTCCACTGCAAGACCTGGTCTCACTCTCTGCTCTCTGTCCCACAAACATGTCACCCTCAAGCCTTGGACAATGTTGTTCCCACATTGGCACAGCTCTGGGATTCAGTAAACGGCACCTTAACCTCTCCAGAGCCTTGACATTTTCTGTACCTTCTGCCTGCACTGTGTCGCAGGGTAAATCTGAGAAGAGGGTGCCTGTGACAACCTGTACCATGTATGGCACCCCCGCTTCAGTGTCATTCTGGGCACAGAGAACCTGCTGGCCTGTTGCTTCCTTGGGGTCTTACCTGGGCAGGTAGAAACATAGGCTATATTCCATTTTTACTCTGGGTCAGCAATGCCCAAGCTTTTGAGACTAATGTCAAGAATAACCCCCTCTCCTGTGTCTTCACTTCTGAAGCAATGAGGATAAAATGCCAGTTGAAGAGGATTAGGGAGTAAAAGAGATACCAAGAACAAAACATATCAGTTAGCACCTCAGAAGTATTTTCTTTAGCTATTCAGATCATGAATAAAGGAATATACTTATTCTCCTTTATAGAATCACAATGCAAGCTATGAGGGAATTTTTGGTCAGTTCACATTCTGCTCAGTGTTTGTTTCAGAATGCTATGATCAACACTCCAGAATAAGTCCACATCCCTAATGCTAAGAAGCAATGTCTCACCTAAAAATAAGTTGCCTCTGATATCAGTTAGTGAGAAGGACACTGTCTTTCAGGCAGAGGACAAGCCTAGAAGAAAGGTTTTGAGTCCTAAGGGCAAATTAGGGCAGGGATGGGGATACAGTGAGTGGGATTCCCTAGTTGGCTGTATTCTACTCCCAAATTCTAATGTAAATTTGAAAGTGAGTTAGGACTAAAAAAAAAACGTGTTTTGTGAGACAATTTACACTCCCAGTTGACCAGTGGTCCCCAGCCTTTTAGGCACCAGGGACTGGTTTCATGGAAGACAATTTTTCCATGGACTAGGGTGGGAGGATTGCTTTCAGCATGAGTCAAGTACATTACATTTATTGTGCACTTTATTTCTATTATTATTACATCAGCTCCACCACAGATCATCAGGCCTTTTAGATCTCAGAGGTTGGGAGTCCCTGCTGACTACTGATATGTACTTTCTTGTCCCTCTACATATTTAGTAAAACCAGATGGAGTCATGAGGATACCTCAGCCCCAGAAAAGAGGATTTTGACTCTGCTCTGGACATAATCTACTTAGAGCAGTATACCCCATGAGATCAGCACGGACATGACTCTAGGGAAGACTGATGCTGAAACTGAAACTCCAATACTTTGGCCATTTGATGCGAATAACTGTCTCATTGGAAAAGATCCTGATGCTGGGAAAGATTGAAGGCAGGAGGAGAAGGGGATGATAGAAGATAAGATGGTTGGATGACATCACCAACTCAAGGCACATGAGTCTGAGTCAACTCCAGGAGCTGGTGAAGGACAGGGAAGCCTGGCATGCTGCAGTCCATGGGGTCGCAAAGAGTTGAACATAACTGAGTGACTGAACTGGCTGACTAGGAAAGACATTCAAAGAACTCAGGAGGCTTAGATGTGCCCTTTCCTTAATTAGAGATTCTCTTTCCAAAGGCATATCAAGAGCAGTATTTTTCAAAGCTAAGATTCCTTTTTCCTAAATGTAAAAACTTACACACACACACACACACACACACACACACACACACACACACCCTATAACTCACCAGCCCATATTCTGTAACCTCTCAATGGTGGCTTATCCCATACCCTAGTGAACACATCAGTCTATCACCACCACCCAAGATGACTTGTTGAACTTAACCTACAATTGTCATCTTTTGCATCTTCCACATATAAAATTATGTTTTACCATAGAATATGCCTTTTAAATACCACAAGCACCATTCCCTCTATGACTTGATTGAAAGTTGCTGTTATAGGGGTTTTGGGTTTTACCTTATTAAGGGTAATTTTAATACTCAACATGTCTGTTGTGTGTCAGACATGGGGACGTAAAGTTAAACAAGTTCGAGGAGCTCAGAGTCTAGTGATGGAGACAAAAATGTAAACAAGCCGTTAGAATGCAATTCCTTAACAGAAGCTCTGTAAGAATCGAGGGAGCAATTAACTTTGACTAAGAAGCTAGGGAAAGCACCTAAAGAGAGGACATTCAAGCTGTTTGTGTATGTTTAATTGAGTGATTTTTCTAATTATAAAGCTTGTGCAGAAAATACAGGGAAGTAAAAAACCCACTCCAGTATTTATGCCTGGAGAATCTCATGGACAGAGGAGCCTGGAAGGCTATAGTCTATAGAGTCACAAATAGCTGGACACAACTAAAGTGATTTAGCATGCACGTACAAAAAATTCATACCAGAGATATTCATTGAAATATTTGTTGTGTTTTAGCACATAATCTGTTTCTGAAAAATGAATTTAACATATATAATAATTTACTTTTCTCTCTCAAGACTATAGTTTTCAAAATTTTGCTATTAAATATTATTCTACAGACTGATTGACAATGTAAGTGGCTTTCTATAATAATAATCAGTAAATACATGGTGCACTTACTGTGTGCCTCGTAATTTTCTAAGTGCTTTACATGTACTAAATTATTTATTTCTAAAATAAACAAAATAAAAGAGCCCTATGACATAAATTATTAATTAATCTTTATTTTAATACCTTTATTTTTTATGGCTCAGTAAAATAAGACCTGGAGCAACAATGTAACTTGGCCGAAGGCTAGTAATAATACGTGGTAATGTCTAGTAAGTAGTAAAGGCAGAACTCAGCCAGGAGTCTGTTTCCAAAGGCTATTGTTTCTACTATTATATCATATTGCTTCTCTAGCCTACAGACACATACAGACTCATACAAATATTGTATTGTTATGTCTGGCACTATTTCTTACACTGAAAATGACATAGAGTGTGTCAAAAGCCTCCTAAATGTTTACATGATGTACCCCAGAAGTTCAACATCATGATAACAGTCCCAAAAGAGACTATTATACCATATTTTTAATAAACACATTCAATGTTACAGTATTTCATTTGCATTTTAAATGACTAATAGTAATGACCTTTTTAATATTGGTTAGAATTTGTGTCCTTATTTTACAAATTTTTTAGTCAATATTCATGTCCATTATTCTATTGCTTACCTTAAGTAAATGGTTCTTATATAACAAATATTAACTTTTTGTAAATATGTTAGTTTGTCATTTGCTTTGAAGGTGCTTCTATTATTTTTATGAAGCACATGAGTGCTTTCAGACTTATCTGAAATTTATCAATTAGTTTAATTAGGGTTTCTGTCTCTCCTGTTATATAATGAAAACACTGTACCACCCTAAGAATAGATGGCCAGTATTTATTTTTCTAATAATGTATGTGCTTAGTTGCTCAGTTGTGTCCAACTCTTTGCAACCCCATGAACTGTAGCCTCCAGGCTTCTCTGTCCATGGGGATTCTCCAGGCAAGAATATTAGAGTGGGTTGCCATGCCCTCCTCCAGTGGATCTTCCCAATTCAGGGATCAAACACATATCTACCACATTGCAGGAAGATTCTTTACCACCTGAGCCACCAGTCTAGGCATTCATATTTACTTTTTCAAAATGTAAATGGCTTATTTTCTGATAATAAAATTATATCCATACTAAAAAGACAAACTATAGATACCTACATAAATGACATTTTCAAAAAATATTAGTGAGCTAGAGAACAAGACATATAATTAGAGTTCTTAAAAGGAGAGGGAAAGATGGAGACAGGAAAAATACTTGAAGAAATAGTAACAGGAAGTTTTACAGATTTGATGAAAACATTAAATACACAAATCCAAGCTCAAAAATATTAGAGCACAAGAAACATGAATAAAATTATGCTAAGGCACAGTATAATTAAGTTGCTCGTAACCTTTGATAAATAGAAAATCTTAAATGCAACCAGGAAAAAAAAGCTTTTTATGTATTATGTATTGAAAAAAATTAAGAAAGGCAGCAGATATCATGTCATTAACAATGCAAACGAGAGGATAGTGGAACAACCTCTTTAAATTATCAAAAGAAAAAATAAGAACTTAGATTATTTACCTCACCAAAAATCCTCAAATATGAAAGTGAAATAAAGACATTTTTAGATAGGCAAAAGCTGAAAATTTTCATCATCAGTAAATCCACCCAACAAGGAATTTTAAAAGGAAATCTGTCCCGTGAAAAATAATATCAGATAAAAATATGAATATAGACAAAGGCATGAAGAACACTTAGAGATAGGGCTATAGGAGTAAATATATGTGTCTTTAAAAGATATTTGACTCAAATGAAAGCAATAATGCATTGTAGGGTTTATAACATATATAAAAGTTAAATGTGTGACAATAAAACAGATTGGAAATAAAGATATGAAAGTGTGTTATTGCAAGGTTTGTAAACTACACATGAAATTCTACAATATCACAAGAACATGGGCTCAAAATTAATCATCACCTTACATGTAAATAGTCAAAACAGCCCACTAAACATCAGAGATCATCTGATGTAATAAAAATCTAATTGCAGAAATACCATATGATCTGGCAATGCCATGTCTGGGTGTGCATCCGGTAGAACAAAATTGCTCTCTTAATGAGATATCTACACAGCCATATTCATTGCAGCACCATATATAATAGCCAAATCATGGAAACGACCCAAGTGTCCACTGACAGATAATGGAACAAGGGAATGCATATGTCTATATATTATTCAGCTTTAGACAATAGGAAATAGTGCTATTTGCAACAAACAATATGGCTGGATCTTGAGGACATTATGCTAAGTGAAATAAGTTACACAGATAGACAAATATATGGTCCCACTTATATATAAAAATATAAAAAAAAAAAAAAATGAAAAATCTGAATTCCTAGAAAAATAGATTATCTGAGGTGGGAGTTGGAACATGGACAAAATGGGTGAAGGTGACCAAAGGATACAAACTTCTAGCTATAAGAAAAATAATTTCTGGAGATATACTGTTAAGCTTTGTGACTGTAGTTAACAAAACTGTACTGCATATTTGAAAGTTGCTGAGAGAGTAGATTTTAAAAGTTATCACTATAAGAAAAGAGTGTGTAACTAGGTGAGAATATGGGTGTTAACAAAACACTGCAGTACCCACTTCACACTAAATATATGTATCAAATCATCACATTGTACATCTCAAAATAATACAATGTTGTTTGTCAATTATATCTCAATAAAACATGGAGGGGGAACCACAACCCAACTACACATTGACTACAAGGAGCCCACTTTAAATATAAAGACACATGAGAGGAGGTGGTCAAAATGGAGACATAGTAAGAGCCCAAGCTCACTTCTTCCCATGGACACACCAAAATCACTAACACTTACAGAGCAGCTATTGTTGACAACAACCTGAAGACTAACAGACAAAATTTCCACAGTTAAAGACATAAAGAGGAAACCATAATGAGACAGGTAAGAAGAGCAGACATGTAATATAGCCAGAATACACACCCCCAGATCAGTGACCCAAAATGGGGAGAATATCACAATTGTAGAGACCTTCTCCAAAGGGTCAGGGGCCCAAGCCCCACACTGGGCTTCCCATTTTGGGAAAACAGTAGGGCTTTTGCTTGGGAGAGCTGGAGTGCTATAGGAAGTAGATATGCAACTCTTAAAGGGCATGCACAAAACCTCAAGTGCTCCAAGTCTCAGCATAGAGGCAGTAGTTTGAAAGGATCCTGGGTCAGGGCATTCACTGATCTTAGAGAGCCTCTCAGAGAGAAGGAGACAACTGGAACCCCCTGTAAGAACAGAAAAGGTGGCAGCAGCTTGTTTCAGGAGCTTGACCTACTGCATTAACAATGGTGCTGGTGAGTCCCATTTTGGAACCCTCTCTAGCCTCTAGGGCTTACATGTCCTTCAACAGGCCAACATCAACCCTAAGCCCTGGCCCCAGGCCATGAAGACAGTGGGGAGGAAACTCAGCCCTGCCCACTAGCATGCTGATATCAACCATAAAGCCCCCCTGAACATGCAGGGAAACAGCTCCATCTACCAGCAGATAAATATTAGACCTGAGCTCCCTCAGCCATGTAGACAGCGTCACTGAAACTTGGTCTCATGCAGCAGTAGGCCAGTGATAGCTGTGCACCTTCTTGGGTCAAACAGCCAACTGTGTGGGAAGCCTATCTACCTTCCATTGGGCCAACAGTCACCACACAAGGCAAGACCCTGTAGCCAGCTGGACCAAGGGACAGCCCACCTACCAGCACACTCAAAGCAGCCAGATGCACCACAGAAGAAATGTGCATGCAACACACAGGGGACATTCCTGGGACACAGCTCTGGTGACCAGAGGGAAGAGTTGAGCTGAGCCCCATAAGACATCTTCTACATAAGGCCACTTCTCCTAGGTCAGGAAATGAAACCATCCCATCTAATACATAGAAATAAATGTAGAAATTTGGAGGAAATGAGAAGACAGAGAAATATATTCCAAATGAAAGAAAAAGACAAAATTCCAAAAACAAAAAATAACTAAATGAAGTAGAGATAATCAAACTATCCAATAAAAATTTAGGCAATGATTATAAAGATGCTCACCAAACTTGGGAGAAGAATGGATGAACACAGGGAGAATTTTTTAAAAGAGTCAGAAAATACAAAGAAGAACCAAACAAAGCTGAAAAAAATACAGTAACTGACATAAACACTACACTAGAAGAAATCAATAGTAGCTCAGATGATAGAGAGGAAACGATCAGTGATCTAGAAAGCAGAGTTCTGGAAATCACGGAAGGTGAACATGAAAAATGCTGAGAGAATTTAAAACATGAAGACAGTTTAGAAGACCTCTAGGACAACATCAAGCATACTAACATTGAATTATGAAGGAGGAGAGAGAGAGAGAAAGGTAGAGAATGTATTTGAAGAAATAATGGCTAAAAATCTCCTCATCTTGGGAAAATAAATAGACATCCAGGTCCAGGATGTACAGAGAGTCCCAAACAGATGAACCCGAAGAGTTAGGTTATAAATAAAATGGCAAAAATTAAAGGTAAAGAGATAATAACAAAAGCATCAAGGGAAAAGCAATCAGTTATAGACAAGGGAACTCCCACAAGATTATAAACTGACTTTTCAGCAGAAACTCTGCAAGCCAGAAGGAACTGATACAATATATTTAAATTGATGAAAGAGAAAAACCTGCAACCAAAAATGCTCTACCTGGCAAGGCTTTCATTGAGATTTGATGGAGAGATCAAAAGTTTTACAGACAAATGAAAGCTAAAAGAGTTCAATACTGTGAAACCAGTCTTACAAGAAATAAGGGATCGGACACGACTGAGCGACTGAACTGAACTGAAGTGTACAATAAAAGGCCACAGAAAAAAATATGAAAATTAAAACAGATTTTTCATTGGTAAATGTAAATATACAAAAAAGATAGTAGAGCAATTACTTATAAAGCTAGTTGGAAGATTAAGACAAAAGGAGGAAAATCATCAATATTCACAATAGATAGTTAAGGGATCACACACACAAAGAAGTGAAATATGACATCAAAAAGAGTAAACAGTGGGAAGGGGGAAGTAAAAACCTAGGGTTGTTAGAAGGCATTTGAATTTCAGAAATCAGCAACTTACAATAATCTCACATACACACACATATATATACACACAGACACACACACGCAAATGTGGGCTGTTGTATATTAAGTGCAAGGTAATCACAAATCAAAAACCTATAAAGATACACACACACACACAAAGAAAGAAAAGACTTGAAACATAACACCAAAGATAGTCATCAAGTACCAAGAGAAGAGAGCAAAAGAAAAAAGAATCAAAGGAACTATAAAAATAATTTAAAAAAACAAAGTGGCAATAAGTAATACTTATCAATAATTACTTTAAATATGAGTGAAATTGGAGCCATAAAAAATGAAATTTTGTCATTTGAAACAACATGGAAGGATATAGAGGATATTATGCTAAGGGAAATGTCAGAGAAAGATAAATACCATATAATTTCACTTATACGTGCAGTTTAATAAACAAAACCAATCAACAAACAGAACAAAAGCAAGCTCATAGATACAAAGAATAAATAGATTGCCATGTGGGAGTGTGGTGAGGTGGGGCAAAATTGGTCAAGGGGATTAAGAGGTATAAACCTCCAGTTATAAAATGAATAAAACATAGGTTGTAATACAGAGCACAAGAACACAGTCAATAATACTGTGATAACTTTGTACAGGGACAGATGGTCACTAGACTTATCATGGTGATAATTTCACAATGTGGGCTCCCCTGGTGGCTCAGCTGGTAAAGAATCCGCCTGCAATGCAGAAGACCCCAGCTCTATTCCTAGATCAGGAAGATGCCCTGGAGAAGGAGTAGGCTACCCACAACGTATATGAATATCAAGTCATTGTGTAATGAACCTAAAACACAATATTGCATGTCAACTACATTTCAATTATAAAAATTAAACAAATAAATATAAAGATATATACACAATAAAGGGAAAAAATAGGTAAAGATATGCCATGTGAATGCTAATCAAAAGAAGGTTAGCCTAACTTAATCAGACAAATCTATTTCTGATTAGAGATAGAACCCAGGATAAAGAAGGTCTTTTCATAAAGAATTCATTTAATCAAATAACTTAGCAGTGCTAAGCATTTATGCACCTAATATCAGTGCTTCAAAAACACCTGAAGCAAAAACTGATAGAACTTAAAATGGTATAAATAAGACAATGTCACAAGTATAGTCATTTTTATGCCAGCTTCTTCTCATGTCCTCCATTATACCTGTTGTACCTGATTCTGGGTCCTCTTCAGTGTTCTGGTGAGTATCCTATGCCTCTTTCCTCTGCTGAAAATTTTCTTCTACATATTCTGCATTGTTCATGTTTTCACTATTTAATATACCAAGAAGTTTCCAAAGTCTTTATTTCATAAGTTGTGTTAAAGGCTTATTCACTATCTTCCTCCTACTTTTCTGTACCTTTCAACCCGGAAACATTAGAACACATGCCGGAAATGATTTTTTAACAGGACCAAAATTGAAAGAGGCAATAGGACAGTCCTAGAACATAGATAAATAAAGGCCAAGAGCTTGAAACACTTTGGAAAGCATCCAGTAGGAGTTCAGAATTAACTTTCATAGGTAGATAGATTAATTCTTTAATTCATTTAAAGAATTAAACATTGGATTAATAGGATCATCTTTGATGTCAGAAATATAGTTCTGAAGATCTCCAATTAAACAGAGTAGCCTAAAGCCAGACAACTATCTTAGATCCTTCTCAAAACCCTACTAAAAGGAATAAAACCACTAATATCCTAGAAGATAAAAAGAATAGAAGACGCATTGACAGCAGATGATATCAACTATATTATGAACAAAAAGAAGTTCAGCAGGTAGCTATTGATTTTAAAAAGCTGAAATGGATTTAAATGCCAAAGGAGAGGAAGCCAGTAAGGAAAAAAATGGACCTGCACTATCAAAACCTGGAAAGGCCATGAATCAGAGCAACCAAATACCTCTGGAAATAGGAAAGGAGGCTGCAAACAAAAACAGGAAGATTGGCTGAAACTTGGAAGAAGAAGAACTTAAATCTCAGATTCACATTCACCATGCCATTCAGCCAGAACCAAAGCCCTCTGGTTTCCAGACATAAGAGAGAAGGTGGCCTCTCCGGGAAAGTTAAATCGCTCTGTCTTGGGGACACCAAACAAACAGAAGGCTGCAGTGAGGCAACATATTAAAATGAGTGGGATTAAATACAAATCTATTTTCTGAACCTTGGCTCATATCTTCTAAGCATGAGTTTGAAAGAATCCAAGACTATTTAAAGAACATAAAAACCGAAAAATCTCAAGAAAAATGATGTACTCAGAATCTTAAATTTGGCAGAAGAAGTCAAGTAAAATGACAATTTAAGAATGTCCTTGGAATGTGACAGTTAGAAAGCCATTTGTGTCTTAAAAAGAACGAGAAAAGAAACATAAAGAAACTCGGTTTGGGGTATAATATTTTTACCCTAAGGAATTTCTAATATGGCAGGTTTATCGCTGTGACTCATGGGTTGCAAAAATATGAGTGAGAAGGCATTGCTGGAATCTCCCCATCATGTAACACAGATGACCACCCACTCCACATATGTAAAAAACAAGTCATGGGCAGGAGCTTTGATAAGCCAAACTTTTTCAATTTAACCTTTAAATGATCCTGAAACTGATAGCCTAAAATTTAGAACCTAAATCATCTAAAGATGCAGAAATGTATAGATAAAAGACCACTGTGTTTGAGTGGACTTAATGACCCCTGTTCTTAAAGAAAAATGGCAGGAAATGCTCAGGCTGGTTATTTAAACAGTTTTGTAATAACATTATTGAGACTATGAACTCTTAAATCACGACTTTAACCTAAAATGTAAATGAAAATAACTTACACAGAATGAGGTTTTCATGTTTTGCAGCCTTTTCACTTACTGATGGAGCATGCTAAATCCTCATCATTTTTTGCAAAAACATCGGTGCCGCTAGGATATGGGTACCATTCCTTAATATTTCCCTTTCTGTATCCTCTGTTCCCACCACAATGATCATTCTCATCAACACATCACACATTTTCCCACCTGCATGGCTCTCTCCTGAGAATGCCCTCCTCTTTGTTTTTCACCTTCTCTCCCTGATCAACTCCTACTCATTCTCAAATAGCAGTCCAAAAGTCTCATGCGTGGAACCTTTCCTGACTTCTTTATGCAGCAAAGGAGTTTATACAATGCTCTTCTAAGGCACCTACCACTCTGTACTATAATTTCTTGTTGATAGACAGGTCTCCCCACCACAATAATTCAAAGACCATGCGACATTCAATGGTACAGTCCCAGAGTCCAGGAAGCTTTCTGTCATACAACGGGTATTGCATAAATGTCAGACAAGAGGAGTATAATATCTGATTATTATTCTTATTATTCTAAGCATTTCCCCAATAATTAGGAATCTTTCACTCCATAGGTATCAATGAAAGTCCCCACTGATCTTTTCTTGGTTGATTTCCAGCTTGTCACATAATTTACTAAATGAGGATCACTAAGTCAAAGTAGTCAACTCTAAGTCCTGAATCAGAAACTCCATGTATGTTAGATAGAGGAGGGTTCTTAAGAAAGCAAGTAGGATTTCTATGTAAAATGACCATATTGAGTCTATGTGTTTATTATTTTAATGACCTAGTATCACTAAAACTTCTTGTTTATTAACTATTATTTCTAAAAGTTTGTAGACCCCTAAAACAGGTGTCACATAATCAGAGAACATATAAGTATGTATAATTAGAGACTGTGCTGTGTGCTCAGTAGCTCAGTCATGTCCAACTCTTTGGGACCCCCATGGACTGTAGCCTGCCAGGCTCCTTTGTCCATGGAATTTTCCAGGCAAGAATACTACAGCGGGTTCCAACTTCCTACTCCAGGTTTCTTCCTGACCCAGGGATCAAATCTATATCTCTTGCACCTCCTGCATTGGTAGGCAGATTCTTTACCACTAACACCACCTGCAAAGCCAAAGTTATCCAAAGAAAATCTACATACAACATATTTTGAATATATTTTATATAAATATTTGAATATATATATATATAATTTTTTTCACACAGTTTTGAGACTGCAACTACCTAGCATTCAAAGGGTAAAATATTGCATTTTCCAGCAGGCCCCAATTTCCAAGTTAACACACAGCATGTTTCCCTGCAGCTTTTGAGCAGTGAAAACACATGCATAGGCCACATTCGACCCTCTATTAAAAAAACTTGTGTGTGCATGGTGTTCTCTGTGGAGTGTGTGACATACTTGTGATTACCACAGTTGAAGTGAAGTGAAGTCGCTCAGTCATGTCCTACTCTTTGTGACCCCATGGACTGTAGCCTGTCAGGCTCCTCTGTCCATGGGATTTTCCAGGCAAGAATACTGGAGTGGGTTGTCATTTCCTTCTCCAGGGATCTTCCCCACCTAGAGATCAAACCCGGGTCTCCCACATTGTAGGCAGATATTTTTACCGTCTGAGCCACCAGGGAAGCCAATTACAATGGTTAAGCCTAGGCTTTCTGAGATGAAGTTCCTAGCAAGGAGTTTCAAGCAGTGTGTGTCTTTCAGAAAACTCACTTGTTTGAGTGGAGACTTTATTGCGATGAATAGAATACAAGCAACCAAAGCACTTTTCCAGCAGCTTTTAGGCAGCAATTACCTAATTTAGGTAGGTTTTATATATATATATGTTCAGTTCAGTTCAGTTCAGTCACTCAGTCGTGTCTGATTCTTTGCGATCCCATGAATCACAGCACGCCAGGCCTCCCTGTCCATCACCAACTCCCAAGGTCTACCCAAACTCATGTCCATTGAGTTGGTGATGCCATCCAACCACCTCATCCTCTGTTGTCCCCTTCTCCTCCTGCCCCCAATCCCTCCCAGCATCAGAGTCTTTCCCAGTGAGTCAACTCTTGGCATGAGGTGGCCAAAGTATTGGAGTTTCAGCTTCATCATCAGTCCTTCCAATGAACACCCAGGACTGATCTCCTTTAGGATAGACTGGTTGGATCTCCTTGCAGTCCAAGGTACTCGCAAGAGTCTTCTCCAACATCACAGTTCAAAATCATCAATTCTTCGGCACTCAGCTTTCTTCACAGTCCAACTCTCACATCCATACATGACCACTGGAAAAACCATAGCCTTGACTAGACAGACCTTAGTCGGCAAAGTAATGTCTCTGCTTTTGAATATCCTATCTAGGTTGGTCATAACTTTCCTTCCAAGGAGTAAGCGTCTTTTAATTTCATGGCTACAGTCACCATCTGCAGTGATTCTGGAGCCAAAAGTCTGACACTGTTTCCACTGTTTCCCCATCTATTTCCCTTGAAGTGATAGGACCAGATGCCATGATCTTCATTTTCTGAATGTTGAGCTTTCACTCGCCTCTTTCACTTTCATCAACAGGCTTTTTAGTTCCTCTTCACTTTCTGCCGTAAGGGTGGTGTCATCTGCATATCTGAGGTTATTGATATTCCTCCCAGCAATCTTGATTCCAGCTTGTGTTTCTTCCAGCCCAGCATTTCTCATGATGCACTTGGCATATAAGTTAAATAAGCAGGGTGACAATATACAGCCTTCACGTACTCCTTTTCCTATTTGGAACTAGTCTGTTGTTCCATGTCCAGTTCTTACTGTTGCTTCCTGAGCTGCATATAGGTTTCTCAAGAGGCAGATCAGGTGGTCTGTTATTTCCATCTCTTTCAGAATTTTCCACAGTTTCTTGTGATCCACACAGTCAAAGGCTTTGGAATAGTCAATAAAGCAGAAATACATGTTTTTCTGGAACTCTCTTGCTTTTTTCAAGATCCAGCAGATGTTGGCAATTTGATCTCTGGTTCCTCTGCCTTTTCTAAAACCAGCTTGAACATCTGGTAGTTCATGGTTCACATACTGCTGAAGCCTGGCTTGGAGAATTTTGAGCATTACTTTACAAGCATGTGAGATGAATGCAATTGTGCTGTGGTTTGAGCATTCTTTGGCATTGCCTTTCTTTGGGATTGGAATGAAAACTGACCTTTTTCAGTCCTGTGGCCACTTATGTATGTATACATGTGTATGTATACATATATATATGTGTGTGTGTGTGTGTGTATGTGCATGTGTATATATATATGGGGCTTCCATCGTGGCGTATATATATATATAAAACAGGGAAAATATTTTACTGAATATGATTTAATATAATGAAGAGAAGAAATGTAAGAAAAAAATTCTACTTGTTTCAAGTATATTTAGCAACTACTACATACCAGAAACTGTGCTACAACTAGAGGGTCAGCAGTGAGCAAGAGAGACATGTTTGACCTCATAATATTTACGATTTAGTGAGGGATATGGTAACTTAGTTACATATTTTG
The DNA here is from genome assembly GCA_917880005.1 of Nanger dama. Taxonomy (NCBI): domain Eukaryota; kingdom Metazoa; phylum Chordata; class Mammalia; order Artiodactyla; family Bovidae; genus Nanger; species Nanger dama. The sequence continues at coordinate 49,903,685 of CAKJTW010000004.1, forward strand.
TCAAGTAAATAGGTATAAATTGGCATAATTTTCATAAAAAACAACCAACAAAGATAATATGTTAAAGATTATCAAGGGTGAATTTGTGTTACATAGTGTAGGGCGACTTCCCTTTCCCTTTCCACTTTCCTGCACTGGAGAAGGAAATGGCAACCCACTCCAGTGTTCCTGCCTGGAGAATCCCAGGGACGGGGGAGCCTGGTGGGCTGCTGTCTATGGGGTCGCACAGAGTCGGACACGACTGAAGCGACATGGCGGCGGCAGCAGCAGTGTAGTCAGGAAAAATTTCCCTGAGGGTCTGACTTTTAAACTGAAACTTTGACCATAAGGGGTCAGTTCTGAGGGATCAGAGGTTGTTTTTGAATCAGCAGGAGAGGTCAGGCAGTCTTGGTAGAAGAATAAGCCTAGATAGGCATTGTGCTAAGAAAGAAAACAGTGTGTTCAAGTAATTTAAAAAGAAAGGCAAAGTCAGTAAATTATAGTTACCAAGGAGAAGACCGAACTAAAGTGAAACTGTGGGTGTAGGCAGACTTCCAGATCATGTAGGGGCCTATTGTCCATAGGAGGCTGGATTTTATTTCACAGGAGTAGGAAAATCGTAAAAGGCTGTAGATAGTAAAGCCTCATCATCTGATTGACATTTTTAAAAGATCGATAGTAGAAGCAGCCAAAGAGGAAAAGTTGCCTGCTTTTATTGTGCAGGTATTCAGGGAAGAGGTGATCTTGCTTGGACTAGCCAGGTAGTGGTGGGCATAGAGACAGAGGCAGGGACACTCAAGAATATAGTTTGAAAGTAAAATCAACAGGGCTTTCTGATGGCTTACAGGTGGAGGTGAAGAAAGCAAAAATCAAGTGTGATCCCCTGGTCAAATGAGGAAAGTTGGAGGATGGACATGCTAGAGTAGCAATGGGTTGTGTAGAAGTGAGATGAGTTCAAGATGAATAAAGGCTACCAAGAGACAGGAGGGTACCTACTTCACCCAGGGAGCCTGAGGACATACCTGAGAGAGGCTGCAGAGAAAGTGAGATAGTCAGTTTTCTGTTCAAGGTGAGGAACTCAGAGTTCTGTTCCAAGTAAAGATTGAAGAATTATGGAAAGTTGCTGGATACAGAAAGGGATGTTCGATAGACAGACTTGAAGACTTTGGGGAGCTGGAATGTGGATGAAGTCCGAGGGAGGGGGAATGGACATAGTAGAGTTGGAACTAGAAAGCAGTGGCTGAGATCAGGTGGGAAGTGGGAAATGTTGAAATCGCTAGTCTTTTAGAGAAGATATTCTCGATTCTATTTCTTTAACAAGAACCAAGAGAAATTCTAGAACATGCTTTGTCATATGTCAGTTGCTAGAGCAGCTGCTCCTTCTGGCCACTGGTGGAATAATGACTGTGATGAGTGGCATCACTGAATGCCAGTGTGTGGCAGCATCTTACTCTAGACTGTATTTTCCTTTTTAATTTATCCGGCTCCATCTGAGAGAGATTTTATAAAATAGAATCCTCACTATAAATTTCATATAGTTCATCTGAATTTTCTGCTTGTGACCAAGCTTCTTGAAAGTTTGCAATAATAGTCACAGATGGACTTGGTAAAGGTACCATTTTCCATACTAAAATACACCATACTGACTGTCCACTTTGGAAAAGTCCTGGTGGACAGTCTATGTTTCTAAAACAGCTCCATTTCCAGGGGCTAGTGTTGGAGATGGAGGAGGAGACCCTCAGAAGTTTTCAACCTCATCCCATAGTGTAATGTTTTCAATGGGAACAGATATCTATTTTACTTGTCACATATGACACACATATTTCCCAACCATTTCAGACTCTAACCAGGAAAATTAAAAACAAATGTTAGCACTTGTATGGGCCCAGCCTGAACAACGTTTCCCGGTGTCATCTTTATTTCCAGTCTCCCAAGGAGCCAGAGCAGCAGAAAGATCTAATGTAGAAGCAGAGAGAAGCTGTGTACAATAAAGCCTTAAGGATGGAAGAGGGAAAAGAGGGTTTAAAGAATTATGCAGAACAACAGTTTCATTATAGCAGCCATTATATTCTTATTTTTGAGTAATAAACTAACAATTTTCCTATTGAACAAAAGTATAATAAGTAGTTTCTCCCTGACAAAGAATACTAGAATCAGGCTTAGAGTTAGACTCAATGATAAAATAAAGAATGGAATGCTTATGAGCAAAACTTGTGCCACTTTAGTTTTTCTGACTCTATCTGTCCTGAGGAATATAAAGTCATTTTTTCCATAGCCATATGTTCTAATTATATGCTATATTTTCATCAAAGGGATAAGTGAAGAATTAAAATTTAAGAATTGCTTTCAAGAGGATTATATACATACTTATACACAGTTTGTTTTTTTTTAATGAGGAAATAGAAAATATGTTCTTTGTTATGTCCCTAACATTAAGATTTCACTCTACTTCTCTTTCTTCTACTCCCTCCTACCTGCCTCTGCTTGTCTGCCCTCACCTCCACTACCCACTGCTTTCACCAAATATCAGAATCTCCATAGCTAAAGAATACCATAGTGTGCAATGGTAAATAAGACTCAGTAACACTGGTGTGAGGAATTCAGGGCAGGGCAATTGGTTGGCACCTTTGTTATGCCACAGACAGGGACAACATATTCAGTGCCATTAAGAGATTCCCTTGAAATTCCCTGGTGCCCTGGAGCAGAAGAAGCTGCCCTGGGTGGGGTGGGGCAGGTAAATCTGAGCATGAAAGAAGGAGGACTAAAAACAAAATTCACTGCATGAATTTCCCTCCCAACTTCTTTCTGATCCAGGATAGAGCTATAGGGAACCATTCTCACTAAAGCCCTATCCCACCCAAAGACATGTGAACCACTTTACAAGGCCTCTCCTGTCCGTGGGCTCAGATTCCTTACTCACACCATCTCACAAGCCTGGTGTGCAGGTCCCAGAGCCTCGTTCCAGATAACAGCCACCACTGCTGGGCCCCACCTGTCGCCTGCAGCAGCTGCTGGTCTGCCCCAGGCTTTCTCCACTCAAGGGGCATTTTCTCAGCACAAAGCACACAGGTGCAAACTAGTGTGAAGAAGCAATCAATGTGATTATTTACCCCTTTGAATAGGTTTCTTTCTTTGTTCTGACATTCCTCTGAAACTGGGTCTGTGGGTTTTGTCAAGTCTGCAGCCCTTGACAGAAGGTGGGTTCCTCCTTTAAGTCACTAGTGATACATCACTTACTATGAGAGTAATAGTATTGTATGGACCAGGCAGTTAATGGGAGATAGAAACAGAGCATGACAGAAAATGCAAAGAAAATGAACAAGAGCAGAGCTGGATGACGGGAGCACAGAGAGAGAAAGAGAAAGAAAGTCAGAAAGGAGGTGAAGATTTATCTCTAAATGTTCAACACAGAAGTTTCTGAGGATGTGTGCAGTTTCTAAGCTTCAGATCTTATATGTTAGATTTGCTTGTCACCCCTGGTAACCTTGCCACCTCAGTGTCCAACCTGGTGGCCTGGCAGCCTGAAGATGGGCCCAACCAGGTTCTGGGCTGGAGAGAAGCCCAGAAGTCTACTAGAAAGAAAGTTAAGTCACTCAGTCATGTCTGACTCTTTGAGACCCCATGGACTGTAGCCTGGCAGGTTCCTCCATCCATGGGATTTACCAGGCAAGAATACTGGAGTGGGTTGCCATTTCCTTTTCCAGGAGATCTTCCTGACCCAGGGATCGAACCCGGGTCACTCTCACTGAAGGCAGACTCTTTACCATCTGAGCCACCAGGGGAGCCCATGAGGTTGTTTAAATGGGGCCATGGAAAAATGATTATATCATTCAATGCTTCCAACTTATTCTGCTATTACTGTTGAAGGATAAATATGGAAAGGAAAGAAAAATCACTGTTGATTTTGAAAAGAAAGTCTAGTAATATTTTGTGGTATGTTTAGTTTCCTGCATTTACCCTAACTTTAAGTGCAATTAATCATCCATAAATCTAATATAAAAATGGAGATAATGCTGAGACAAAGGTTTTTTAAATTAAATTCTTACTCAGAATATCTAAATTATTCTGCTACTAACTTCTTCTATTTAAATCTTTCCTTTATAGTATCCTGCCATTCATTAAAAACCATTTGAATTCATATTTAGAAAGATTAGTGTTTCCCTCAACCTTGATAAATTATATATTTTATTAATGTATATTGATTTTGATCTATCTCAGTGCAATAGCTCAAGCATAATGCTATGTGAATGTCATTCTGACAATCACAGTCATCCTCACAACTGGCACCAAAACTGTGACTAAATAAATCAAGAAATAGTCTTAAAGGTGGTTATAATCAAATTGGCCATGCTGAAATCCAGTTCAGTAACAGGGAACAAATGTGGTCAAAGCTAGCATTGTACATGCATATATACACTGAAGCTGAAGATGTTGCATTTTCTTTCTTTTCATTCATTCATTCGCTGTATGTATTGATGGCCTACCATGTAGCCAGTATTCTATAAGATGCAGGTTTACTGTGGGAGCAAAGGTCATGGAGTAGTGGGGACTTTGCTCATGGGCTTACAGTCCAGATTTAGAGAGGCAGTTGCAGAGTGTGGCCTAGGCATGGGAGTTCCAGTTACAGGGAAGCAGAGAGCACTTTTGAGAACACAGAGGCAGGACTCCTAGCTTAGGCTGAGGCTCAAGGAAGTCTTGTGGAAGAAATAACCTCTTTGCTGACACTGCAAGTGAAGAGGATTCAAAAAGGGCAAAGGCAGGGAGAGTGGGAAGTGGAAGAGGGACAGTTGTGGCCAGAGGGACCAAGTCTGCTAAACGGAGGGAAGAGAAAGCACAGCTGCCCAAGGCAAGCACAAGAGCTCATAACGGTTGGTGCAGTGTGGAGGGAAGTGAGAGAAAGTGGAAGCCAGCAAGCATGAAGAGGTGGGCAAGCCATTCTGAGATTTCACTTTCTTCTGACAGTGATCCTCCAAAGCCTTTCTTTAAAATTTCCTCTTGACAAAAGTTATTCATAATAAAATCTTCAAATGAAATTTATATAATTGTAAAGTTTTTATGATACTTTAAGAAAAAATCGCATATTTTATACGAAGCTTGCATCACATTTGGAATAAAAAGCAATCCAAGGTTTCAGAAGGAATATTTATGCTTATTTGTGGCAGTTATTTACAGGCTCATTCAATTACTGATCAAGTGAACAAAACTTGAGTTTATAGGTTCAGTTCTGAAATTCCAGCTGACTGAATTTATTTTATGAAACATTTCCCAAGCACCGTTCTCTCACTCCTCAACATGCAAATTATAAAATGTTTGGCATTCGATTTTTAATAAAAATCTAAAATATTTATAACAGTTGCTAATGATTAATGAAGATCTCTTCTAAAACCCATATGTTAATTATTCATATCATCCTCTATTTTTCTAATCTGTACCAGACTCTGTTCTATTTTCCCTTCATATAAAAATAATAATTTCCAAATATTAAATATATGGTAAAAATAATAAATTCAAGATAGCTGTTTTCTCTATTGCCACCTGTTATATGTTGGTAGATATATGAATTTCAAATCATAAGAAAAAAATGAGCACTTCTGAACACTTCTGGAAATAAATCTAATAAGATATTGTTTATGTTTAAATAAGAATGGTAAAACTGGGTTTGTTGTAAGATGAGAATTAAAATTTTACAAGGACATAATCTATAGTTCTTAGAAGTTAATGTCATTAAAATAGCTTTAGTACTTACAGTTCCATATGGAATCAGATGAGAAAGCTAGTTAAGAAATGGCTTAGTAATCAGTATTAGTGACAGTACATTGGGACAAACATTATAATGCTGACTTAGAATCATTCCAAATTTTATGCAAAATCAAATGATTAGTTGCCATACATCATCATAATTATTTATAAAGTATCTCTGTTTAGTTATAATTTTCAAAAAAGAGGAACCAGAGATCAAATTGCCAGTATCAGTTGGATCATAGAAAAAGCAACAGAATTCCAGAAAAACATCTACTTCTTCTTTATTGATTATGCCAAAGCCTTTAATGTATAGATCACAACAAATTGTGGAAAATTCTTCAAGAGATGGGAATACCAGACCATCTTACCTGCCTCCTGAGAAATCTGTATGCAGGTCAAGAAGCAACAGTTAGAACCAGACATGGAACAACAGACTGATTCCAGATAGGAAAAGGAGTATGTCAAGGCTGTATATTGTCACCCTGTTTATTTAACTTATATGCAGAGTACATCATGTGAAATGCCAGGCTTGATGAAGCACAAGCTGGAATCAAGATTGCCAGGGGAAATATCAATAACCTCAGATACACAGGTGATACCACCCTTATGGTAGAGAGTGAAGAGGAGCTGAAGAGCTTCTTGATAAAAGTGAAAGAGGAGAGTTGAAAAGCTAACTTAAAGCTTAACATTCAAAAACTAAGATCATGGCATCTGGTCTCATCACTTCATGGCAAATAGGTGGGGAAATAATGGAAACAGTGACAGACTTTATTTTCTTGGGCTCCAAGATCACTGCAGATGGTGACTGCAGCCATGAAATTAAAAGATTCTTGTCCCTTGGAAGAAAAGCTATGACAAACCTAGACAGCATATTAAAAAGCAGAGACATTACTTTGCCAACAAAGGTCCATCTAGTCAAAGCTATAGTTTTTCCAGTAGTCATGTATGGATATAAGAGTTGGACCATAAAGAAAGCTGAGTGCTAAAGAATTGATACTTTTGAACTGTGGAGTTGGAGAAGATTTTTGAGAGTCCCTTGGACTGCAAGGGGGTCCAATCAGTCCATCATTAAGGAAATCAGTCCTGAATATTCACTGGAAGGACTGATGCTTAAGTTGAAACAATACTTTGGCCACCTGATGTGAAGAACTGACTCTTTGGAAAAGACCCTGATGCTGTGAAAGATTGAAGGCAGGAGGAGAAGGGGATGATAGAGGATGAGATGGTTGGATGGCATCTCCAACTCAATGGACTTGAGTTTCAGCAAGCTCCAGGAGTTGGTGATGGATAGAGAGGCCTGGTATGCTGCCATCCATGGGGTCACAAAGAGTCAGACATGACTGAATGACTGAACTGAATTTTCAAACCCAACTTTTTATATAGTACAAATAGAAAGCAAAGTTGTATATTTGCAAAAGGCAATTACGATAATTTGAGGCTTCAAAATCTGACTGTTGAAAAACACACTGGTGCTGCTAAGCTGCTAAGTCACTTCAGTCGTCTCCGACTCTGTGCGACCCCATAGATGGCAGCCCACCAGGCTTCCCCATCCCTGAGATTCTCCAGACAAGAACACTGGAGTGGGTTGCCATTTCCTTCTCCAATGCATGACAGTGAAAAGTGAAAGTGAAGTTGCTCAGTCGTGCCCAACTCTTAGCAACCCCATGGACTGTAGCCCACCAGGCTCCTCCATCCATGGGATTTTCCAGGCAAGAGTACTGGAGTGGGGTGCCATTGCCTTCTCCAGACAAACACACTACTAGCACCAAAAAGATATTAATATCAATATTTAAGAAAAATGCCTTTTTAATCATCTGAATCAACTTGGCTTATATTCTGAGAGAAAAATAGGGATACTAAAATCATTATGTTCCTTCTTATGTTACTCATCTAATCATTTAATATTTATAACCAGAGAGCCATTAGATGCAACTGATTTTCTACAGATGAGACCAGGACTTATTTGTAGTCACACTGCTGGAAAGAATTCAAACTAAGGTCCATTTTTTACTGCACACAGCCCTCCCTCACAAGATATTGCTCAAGATATGGAACTAAGAAATTATTTTTCAAGTCTTTTCTGTAACCAGAGTAAACAGTCTTCAGGTGAAAACAATCTTCAGGTGATATCCTCACTCAGATAGTTTTACATACCAAGAAATCAAAGTTTAAGAAATCAAAGCCTTAAGAGGAACTATTATGTCTATAAAATGTTTTTGTGTCTCAAAGGAGATTAATACAAAATGTCTTAAATGGCCCTTTGCTCTAGTGAGGCTTAGAAAATTCTAAAATAAATGAAGCATATACAAATAGCAGTTACTTATTCTCTTATGTAAGGAAATCTGGAGATTAGCAGTCTAAGACTGGTAAGGTAGCTCCATCAAGGACCCAGTCTCCTTTCTGTTCCATCATTCTAGTATCTAGTATATGGTTTATAGTATAACATCAACTCATAGCCCAAGATGGCTGCTGGAGCTCCAGTCATTACATTAGTGTTACAAGCCAGAATAAAAAGAAAAGATGAAGGGCCTAAGACTGGGTCCTCTCAGATGAGACAGCTTCCTTTAATCAGCCTTCTCAGAAAACTCACAAACTACTTTCACATATATTTTATTGGTCAGAGTCTTATCATATGGATAGACCTAAATGCAGGTAATTGGGAGACAGAGACTTTCAGATGGCAATGTATCCAGCTAAAAGGCAGGACCTATTGCTAAGAAGCAAAGAAAGAATGGGCATTAGAGTAAACACATATCCCAGTCTCTATTACAGCCTTTATGTGTAAAGGCATTATAATGGGAATTAACAAACATGCAACGTTAAAGAAAGTTAATGACAAAAAGTTCAGAGACTGAACTGACTGAACTGAACGCCTACCATGAGCAAGATAATATTTTAGATGCAGGAGAAAAGATCACAAAGATAATTTAGAAACAATTTTAACCTCAGTTCAGTCACTCAGTCGTGTCCAACTCTGTGACCCCATGAATCGCAGCACGCCAGGCCTCCCTGTCCATCACCAACTCCCAGAGTTCACTCAGACTCACATCCATCGAGTGGGTGATGCCATCCAGCCATCTCATCCTCTGTCATCCCCCTCTCCTCCTGCCTCCAATCCCTCCCAGCATCAGAGTCTTTTCCAATGAGTCAACTCCACATGAGGTGGCCAGAGTACTGGAGTTTCAGCTTTAGCATCATTCTTTCCAAAGAACACACAGGATGATCTTTTTATCTCAAGGATATAATAAATCTCAATCTAACATACAAAGTGGAGATAGCAACTCAACACTTTTGAGGGTGTTATTTAGGTTAATTCTTTTAACAAATCTATATTAAGTATGTTTTTGGAATAAAGCATGGGGGTGAGTGCTATAGAGATCACAGAGAAAGCAAGACATTGGACCCAGCTTTAAAGGAATTTATGATGAAGAAGGGTGGAAAGTATATATGGAAATAAATATAATTCTGAATATAGAATAAAAAAATTATAGAATGTACAAAATGTGCCCTAAAAGTCAAGACTATATATAGCAAAATACACAAGCACATTCATGTACCAGGAAAGAATGAGCTATTCTAAATGGCTGTGTAAAAAAAAATTGTAATTCAAGTTTATTTGGCCTATCTTTTTTATAATTCTTAGGCCCATTTATGGAAGGTCTGAATAAAAAGAAGTGATCAATTTAACCTTAATTGTGTTTTTATTAATGAGACCAGCTTGATGACTAATTCATCTCTAAACTCATTGTATTTACAGGCACACATTTATAGGTACACCATGCCAGATTAAAAACAACTATTAGGTTGATTAAGACTAAATTCATGTCAGGATCCATTGCAGTGTTTCATGCTTGATGTGCACTTGCAAAGATAACCTGTGATAAGTGTTATACTGTGAACAAAGATCAAGAAAAACTTGGTGAACACCAAATATGTGCTTGTCCAGTGATGCTGTGAGTTGTAAACACCAAACTGGAATTTTATCACTAGTGGCAGTTCAAGGAAAAGAGGCCTCATGATCTTCAGTTAATCAAGTCCTCTTTAATGTACAAGGGGATCATATGTGAAATGAGATATGAAAGGTTGGAGCCAATTATTTAAGGAGCCTAAGAAGAAATTGCTAAATGTTTTCAAGATTATGGTTTATTAGGCTACAGAAAAGTAACTCATTTTTGCCTAAAAACAGCACAACTGAAGGAGAACATCTAACAATTTTCCAATATATGAAAACAAGTTAAATGCTTAATCATCGATCATTTATAAGCAAGAGCACGGCATTCCTGAACTGCTGCCATTCACCCTACAATCTTGTTTCTACCCCCACCTAGCATAGGTAACCTCACCCTTTCCATGAACTCTGAGAGTTTCTTCTCAGTCTTCATCATTCCTTCCATCTCCCTTCACCAGTTTATAGAGGATCATTATTCTATCATTTTCCTCTTGCTATTAAAACCTTTGTCTGGCTGCTTTTAGCTTTTCCCTGAGTTTTGACAATCAGATCTATGCTATTATTTTTAAATCTTAATGTATAATCCCTTATATTTTGAATTCTATTTCTTAATTTTTGATTCTCTACATAACAATTCCATAATCTGATTTGAATTCAGATTCAATGGGCCAGAATCTGAATTCATCCTCTTAGCTTCCCACCTTCCCATCCTCCTATGTTCCCCGACCCACTATGCCCTGTCCTTCCTATAACCCATGCTGGAAATATCAGTAAGATTTGCCAACACTTCGAGAACAAAACACCCTTTCAGTCTTCCTCTGCCACAACTCCAGAAATGCAGCCCTCCTGGTTATCCATTTCAGGGTTTCTTGCCTAGCCTATCAGGGCTTCCCAGTTGGCACTAGTGGTAAAGAGTCTGCCTGCCTATCACAGGAGATCTTTTTTTTGTTTTCTCATCTCCAGCTTTTCATATGTCCAATCTACCCTTGATGAAAGTGAAGAGGAGAGTGAAAAAGTTGGCTTAAAGCTCAACATTCAGAAAACGAAGATCGTGGCATCTGGTCCCATCACTTCATGGGAAATAGATGGGGAAACAGTGGAAACAGTTTCAGAATTTTTTTTGCAGGGGTGGGGGGGTGCTCCAAAATCACTGCAGATGGTGACTGCAGCCATGAAATTAGAAGACGCTTACTCCTTGGAAGAAAAGTTATGACCAACCTAGACAGTATATTCAAAAGCAGAGACATTACTTTGCCAACTAAGTTCCGACTAGTCAAGGCTATGGTTTTTCCAGTGGTCATGTATGGATGTGAGAGTTGGACTGTGAAGAAGGCTGAGTGCCGAAGAATTGATGCTTTTGAACTGTGGTGTTGGAGAAGACTCTTGAGAGTCCCTTGGACTGCAAGGAGACCCAACCAGTCCATTCTGAAGGAGATCAACCCTGGGATTTCTTTGGAAGGAATGATACTAAGTCTGAAACTCCAGTACTTTGGCCACCTCATGCGAAGAGTTGACTCATTGGAAAAGACTCTGATGCTGGGAGGGATTGGGGGCAGGAGGAGAAGGGGATGACAGAGGATGAGATGGATGGATGGCATCATGGAATCGATGGACGTGAGTCTGAGTGAACTCTAGGAGATGGTGATGAACAGGGAGGTCTGGCCTGCTGCACTTCATGGGGTTGCAAGGAGTCGGACACGACTGAACGACTGAACTGAACAGAATCTACCCTTCACACCCACAGTTCGCATATACCTGAGAGCAGAGGCTTTGCTCATTCATTTCCCAGCTGATAAAACTTCCAAGGTTCTCAGGCATCTACAGGTCTAAGTTTTTAAATGTGAAATTCACACTGCCCTGGTCTTGAATTCCTATATTTTTGCATTCCTATATTTTAACTTCATGGTTAAAGTGGCATGAAGGAGTAATGGAAAATAATAGATAATGAGAGTATTGATCAAGTGATGATGAAGAGCCTTGTATGTCAGTTCACGTACAGCTCAGACCACTTTATTCTGTCATCAAGGGAGGCCATCGGTAGAGTTTATGCTTTTGGAGATGATTCTGGAAGTGTTTTAGAAGCTAGATTTTCAGAATATAAGGAAGCACTGGATGGAAAGACTAGATGAGGGATGGCCAAATAAAGGAAAAGAAGTAATGAATGTATCATATTCAATCTTCAGATCTTGGCAAATATTTGGTGATGTTGATAAGGCAGAAGGACCAGAAAAACTGTAAAGTGTCTAGCCTTGGTAAAAAGATACTGGGGGTACGATCAGGAGAAAAGGAAAAAGAGGGTCAAGTTTATGGGGAGAAGTTTTCTTTGAAATGCTTTCCTATGGCAAAACGAATTTCTAGGCTTAAATGGTATTCCTAGTGGCCCCAGAGGTAATGTTAAACATCATTTCTTCCTACCACTCACTATGGACAGCTCCCCTGTTCCCACTGGCCCTCCCTCTTGCTCACGGTAGCATTTTTGTTGCAGGACAGCCACATCCAATCCTTCCTTCCTTTGAACTGCCCTCTCTGATTCTCAAATACTTAAATCAAACTAGATATATGTATACCTACGGCTCACTCATGTTGAGGGTTGACAGTAAACAACAAAATTATGTAAAGCAACTATCCTTCAATTAAAATATAATTTTTTAAGGGAAAAAATAGATATTTCTAAAGAAGAGGGTAAATCCACTTCATTGACACAAGGAATGAATTCTTTGGGTCCTAAAAAGAAGTTTTACCATTTGGCCCAACCCACACCATCACGAGCTGCTGAGTCAGGAAATTGGAGGGACAAGATTAATATCTAGGAGCTGATCTGGACTAACCAAGACTTCTTGTAGCTGAAAGCGTAACATTTTAAACATATATCAGAACCTCTTGTGTGTGCATGCTAAGTTACTTCCATCACGTCTGACTCTGCAACCCTAGGGACTGTAGCCCACCAAGATCCTCTGTCCATGAGATTCTCCAGGCAATACTAGAGTGGCTGGTGCCCTCCTCCAGGGGGTCTTCCTGACCCAGGGACTGAGCTCACATCTCTTATGTCTTCTGCATTGGCAGGTGAGTTCTTTACCACTAGCACCACCTGAGAAGCCCATCAAAACCTCTCAGTTCAGTCAGTTCAGTTCAGTCGCTCAGTCGTGTCCAACTCTTTGCGACCCCATGAATCACAGCACACCAGGCCTCCCTGTCCATCACCAAGTCCTGGAGTTCACTCAAACTCACATCCATCAAGTCAGTGATGCCATCCAGCCATCTCATCCTCTGTCGTCCCCTTCTACTCCTGCCCCCAATCCCTGCCAGCATCAGAGTCTTCAAAACCTCTCACATGTTTCTAATTGTTGTGACTTTCTTACCAATAAACTGGATCCTCTATTCTGCATTATTAATAGTTTTTTTCCTTAAACTGGTTTGTGTAGTTCTACAAAAATTGCTCTCATAATTAAATTTTGTCAACTACTTAATCCTGCCAAAATACTGTCAATAAATTACTATTAATAGAGATGATAACATAGCTCAAAGTGATGAAAATACTTAGTTTGGGGTATTACTTATTCTGCTCAATATGTTTACTTTTAAATCTTCTTGATTCTTGAACACCAGAGAAATGCTGAAATTCCTGGAGGTTTTGAATAGTTCATAACTAACATTAACATTTTATGAAACCCAATAAACATAATTTTGAAAATGATTCTAAAAACTTAATGACTTGGGAAGGCATCAGCTTATTATGTAATTATCAGGCCAAAACTTTATCAGCCAATACTAACTCTATAAGACTGTTTCAAAGATTAACTCCTTTAGGAGAAACCAAGCTACACTTGGTCTTCAGGACAAGTTTTCCTGTTTCAATCAGACTTTCCAATTTATATGTTTTTGTGGTGTAAAACAAGAGCTGAAGCACTAAAACGAAAGCCAAACTTGACTAAATATTAGTCTGATATGATAAAGATATTGTATTTCCAATTTTGTCATCACCCATTAAAAAAAACCAAGAATTTTACGAAGAATTCAGATGCTCCTGAAAAAGGATAACCTAAGTTTAGATATTTGGTGATGTTTCATAAGGCAACCCTCCGAAATTGCCTATTCTTTCTTTGTTTCATTCACTCCCTCACTCATTAGTATTTGCTCAGCATCTATTACCACAGAGCACTGAGAGGAAATACAAAAATAAACAAAATAAAATTGTTAGCCTAAAGGTACGTATTATCTTATTTCCTAGTAGTCTGCAATGCCAAATTATCAGTCTCAACCAGAATAATTTTTAACTAAGATCAAAGAAAACTTCAGGAAACTGAAGATAGGCCTGTATGAAAGTTTTAAAACAAACAAACAAAGCTCCAGAGGGAATGGACACAAAAGCCTGAAATGTGATTAAAAAGACACTAAACAAAAACTTGCAAAACTACCAAGAAGTGCTTTATTCTAGTTCATCTTCCAGAAAGCAATAAACAAGCAAAAAGATCAAATAATAAATGCAAAGATGGGAAGATAAATCAAATGGCATTTCTATACTCTTTTTGTAGTTTACAAAAGTTTCCATCACATGATTTATTCTAATTTTATCTTTTTAGATATAGTGAGTGTGTATGCTTTTCAGCAATACATGGCAATGTGAATATGTGTATGCTTCTATTTTTTGTAAGAAATTGATCATCACTTTTCTTGTAAGATCTTCTCTACATCTCCAAAGACAATGAAGATTCATCCATCCATGTCTAAGTTAACATGGCAAGGAATGTTTTCTTTGATTTATTAGTAAACAACTAAACAGCAACATTAAGCTTTTAGGAAAAGACTAACAACATTGCAGTGTAGTACTTGTCATGTTAATTTAAGGAAGAACTGTTAAAAATGTTCATCCTTTGTAATGGAGCATTCAATAGTCTTTGCCTAATGGACAGGGAAGTGGTATAAAATACCTTTAGAACTAGGGCAGTGTAATCAAGATGTAGCAATGCTTCAGTCTAAAAACTTTAGTCTAAAAACTAGCTTGTTTTAAAATCGGTTAAATATTGAATGTAAGATAGTTTAGTGTACTTAGATCGCTTGCTTACTTAGTTTCACATAAAATTTTTCTTTACTCAAAAATGTTAAGTCTATATTCTGTATGAAACAGAATTTACTTGATAAAACTAATGGTTACACACCTCATTATCAACTTATTTTTTGTCTGAAGACAGTCAAGTGTGAGGATTTAGGACTTTTTTCTCTTGTAACTGTGAGAATAATTATCATTACTACCTTGCAAGTAGAGCAATAAATCACTAATTAACAGAACATTTATTTCAGTTACACAGAAAATAATGGAGTTAAGAGAAATCTAAAATTTAACAGTTTTTCACCAAAAGTCACAATGAATCTTCCAAGGAGTAAATGTTCTATCTACCCACTTAGACAGCAAGATAAAAAAAAAAATCCTGGATAATATGTTCAAGCAAATGAACTTTACTCTGGATATGAATTAGTATAAAAGTTTCTCTATCACAGAAATTAATCCTTATTTAGAGACCAAATTCATGTCTTTATGAAAACCTAGGTCAATGCAATATTTCCATTGTACATTTTTTCTTTTCTCTGATTACAAAGCTGAACAACATGTGAAATCTGAATCTATGCATGTTTCCATTATACCCATTTACGTTATATAAACACTGTTGAATCAAAGATAATTGTACATATTTATTTGGTTAATTTGTTTGTTTTTATGAGCCTCTGCTACTAGTTCCCTGTATTTTACCAAATTGAATTTATTTTCATAGATACAGACCAAAATTCTGTCATTTGGAAAGAAAGGAAAATATTCTAACTCATAACATACCAACATAGCCTAGGTTAAAAAAATATATTTTAAAATGTATTGGTGGTCTTTATCCTAAAAGGAATAGAAATGTTCAGGAAATCAATCAACACCAAAAAAGGCAGCTTTAGGAAAGTAGAAGCTGAGTGCTACCCATTGCGGACTGCTGATCGCAGCAGTAGCATAGAAATGGTGTGTGTATATGTTAAATTAGTTTGAAAAACTAATCTGATTATACTATAAAGTGGAATAGAATCCTGGAAAGACTAAATCATCTTGGGACTGTCTACAGTGTATAAAATATACTTCTTGTTGTTGTTGCATTTGTTTAGTTGCTAAGTTGTATCTGAGTCTTTTGTGACTCCATGGGCTATAGCCTGCCAGTCTTCTCTTCATGGGATTTCCCAGGCAAGAATATTGGAGTGGGTTGCCATTTCCTTCTCCAGGGGATCTTCCTGGCAGAAGGATCAAACCCACCTCTCCTTACTGGCAGGCAAGTTCTTTACCACTGAACCACCAAGGAAGTCCATAAAGGCCCCTCTGTCCATGGAATTCTCTGGACAAGAATACTAGAATGGGTTGTCATTTCCTTCTCCAGATAAAAGATGTTTAGAACTAATGAACTGTCATATGCATGTAGTCAAACTATGTGCAAGTAAGGTGGGTCCTCAGGAGATGGAGAGCACAAACATGGCACAGTAGGATTATTATTGTAATGCTTACTTATGTTTACTATTCACAGAAATGTGAGAAGAAAATAAAGCTTTACTAATATTTACATTCATGCTGATACTAGTGCTTTTGTTTGGTCTCTCTTGGTGGGTAGTGTGGACCTTATGGCATTCACAATATTCAGAAGGGAAAATCAAAGAGGAGGACAGAGAAACCCAATCCTTTTGTTAGCCATCACCATAATCCAATGGATGGTAATGTATGTGGGCTGAGATTTAGAAAGTCAACTTAGAGATTTAATTATTAAATTTTACATAAATTAATCTTCTCAAAAATAACAACAGCATAAGAGATTATTGGAAAGAAACTGTGGACCAAAGGAAATACCACAAAGTAATCACAAGTAAACCACAGAAGAAAGACAAAGGCACCATTTCTTTTCTCCCTCTGCTGAACTTACCCACCACTCTTTGGGATAAAAGTAAGGATGAACAAGATCTGAGATGATGTAGGGTCAATTTTTTGCTACCTTAGAAAAGACTACTTGAAATATGGTTTTATATTTACTATTGCTGATGATAAACCACTATCAAGGTATAGTTTGCTTCGAGATGTTACCGAATGTAAGTAGTACAGTTATCATAGGATACACTAATATTATTTTCTTATGTTATTATATTTATTATATTACATATATAAAATATATTATTATTTAAAGTTAAGTAATACAAACACATGCATTTATCGAGGGGTCAGATATCGAGTACTCTAAACATTTTTCCTGAAGTGGATCTGTGATCAAAAAATACTTTGGGTCCACTAGAAGAGTAAATAAAACTGCTCATGGTTTATTTACTGAAACACATAGTAGAGAATTCTATGAATCTGTAGCCTTAAGAAAGCAAACCAAAAGATACAAGAGAGAATGGTGGTGAATGCAATTGCTTTTGTTGCTGCCACCTGAATTTCATTAAACTTGTCTGTTACTTTATTTGAAGTTCAGGTAGAGGAGCCTGGTGGGTTACAATCCATGGGGTCACAAAGAGTCAGACATGACTGAGCAACCAAGCATGTGACTCTGTTTGGACTAGGCGATTATTTTTATGTCTAAGATGCTTATACTCTAGTTGTGTGCTAAAGAAGGAAGGAATGGGGAAAGAAGGAAGGGGAGGGGAAGGAAGAACAAAAGAAGGACAAGATGGAAAGACAGACAGACAAAAACAAAAAAGCAAGAATTTGCCACTCCAAGAGACAGTTGAATGTTTCCGCATGCACCATCCCTCTGTGAAACTGTGAGATGCCTCCAGAGCAGACTGGCAGTCTTGCACCCTCTTCCCACTCCTCCACTCCATGAACCTTCCTCACCTCTCAAATCCACAGGAAAATTTCCCTCATGCCACAGGAATGAGCTGAATGTCACAAGTTTACATTGAAAAAAGTTAGGAAAAAAGTAGAAAATAGTGAGCAATTTATAATAAAGTTTACTTAGGTCTTTAAGTGGTAGAAATCTTAGTGTATATTCTTTTTCCAAAACATAGAGTAAAGCTGCAACACAAACACTGCAAAGAAGAATGATTCACAGGGAGAACTCTCTGACAGCAATCAGAACAAGAGCAGGAACTGGAAATGCTACAGATGCCTGCAAACAATCGAAATGAGTTATAAAGAAATGGAGAATATTGATTGAATACATAAAGGGCGATAATACTACCCATAATATTGGCATCAAACATTAATTCAAAGAATTACCAAAGCCTCAGATCATCAAAAACATCCCATAGACTCTAACTTTTTATCTTTATTTCCATTCACTTTGCTTCCACAAAATCAGGCCTGATGATCACTAATTTCCAACACTGCAATAATTATTTATGTGGTCACCTGACCCTTGATTTCTCCACTTCCATCTATGTTATATCTATTGCCACAACAACCTTCCTAAAGGGTTTTTATTTTGTGACTTGCTCAAAATGCTTCAATGGCTGCTTATT
Organism: Nanger dama; assembly: GCA_917880005.1. NCBI lineage: Eukaryota > Metazoa > Chordata > Mammalia > Artiodactyla > Bovidae > Nanger > Nanger dama. Next base: position 49,921,824 of record CAKJTW010000004.1, read on the forward strand.
GCCTATTAAATTCTTTAATCTGGAGTTCAACAGCATAGTCCTAACCTATTTTTCCATGTCTGTTGCACATTATTTCCCCATCACTTTGGCCATTGTGGTCTTTCATTCCCTTGGTTTAACTCAAATGAATAGTCTTGCCCCTCCCAGACAGCTCCAAGTTCTCTGCCCCTTGATTCATTCCAGCTCTTTGTCTTTATCGAAGTCCATGCTCACAGCCTCCACAAAGTTAAAGTTCCAAACAAGAGCTTGATCTTCTTTAACCACTAAATTTCCGGCCAACAGAGTGGTATGGTATGTGCCTGGTATGCCATACCAGGCACATCCTGAGGCTCATTAAATAACTATTGAATGAATGAGTGAAATGCTTATTGTTAGAATTTACTTACCTTATTTTCCCTTGTGATACAAGCACATTGAAGGTAAGACCCCTGTCTTGCCCTTACCAGAATCCTTGTAGATCCTACCCTGAAACTTATGTATGAAAACATACACTAAATTCTCACTTGAGTCAAATATTATAACATTTTAACACTTTAGAAAAGCAAAGGAAAAAAGGATTTTTGCTTCAAAGAGCAGATTCCATTTAACAGCTTATCCTTCCAACTGACGAGCACACAAGTACTGGATCTGGAAGGCCCTGCTGGGAGGTTGGCGGCATGGTTATTTGACTCGGTGATTTCATTCATGAGTTTATAGAGCCTCTGTCATAGCCTCCATCAGAAGGGATGCGTAGACCAGCAATTCTCTCATCCTACGGTGCCTGGTCTCAATGAAGCACATGTCTGTCCATTCTGTCATCTGTCCTAGACTACTTTAAACCCAGAACAATCTGTCTGTTATTCCTATTTAGGGGAATTTCTCCCTTTTGCAAATATGAGGTATTTAACCACCACCAGTCCTGATTTTATTAAAACCACCAGGTCTTTCTATTACAATCATACACCTGAAAAGATGAAATACCATACCACATTTTGTCACTTTAAATCCATTTAATGTGGATTACTTAGCGTTTATTAAATGACTACTGAACCTTGATTTTGATACTCAGGAACACTAGTTAAAGAGGAAAATTGCATTCTCAGGCTTATCCACCTATTGTTAGTATAAGGGATAATTATTGTTTTTAGGGATTAGCAACCAAGTAATGCCTTCTAATTAACAGGAGCTAAAATAAAGTGAAACAGAAGAAACTACTGTTTAACCATAATATTTAAAGACCAGGCTCCCTATCCATTTATTTAAATTTAATAATAAGTATCATATATCAAGACAATTGTATTATTCTTTATTTGACTTTAATGTCTAATTGCCAAAGAATGCTCAAACTACCACACAATTTCACTCATCTCACATGCTAATAAAGGAATGCTCAAAATTCTCCAGGCCAAGCTTCAACAATACATGAACCGTGAACTTCCAGATGTTCAACCTGGTTTTAGGAAAGGCAGAGGAACCAGAGATCAAATTGCCAACATCTTCTGGATCATTGAAAAAGCAAGAGAGTTCCAGAAAAACATCTATTTCTGCTTTATTGACTATGCCAGAGCCTTTGACTGTGTGGATCCCAATAAACTGTGGAAAATTAGGAAAGAGATGGGTATACCAGACCACCTGACTTGCCTCTGGATAAATCTGTATGCAGATCAGGAAGCAACAGTTAGAACTGGACATGGAATAACAGACTGGTTACAAATAGGAAAAGGAGTATATCAAGGCTGTATATTGTCACCTTGCTTATTTAACTTCTATGCAGAGTACATCATTAGAAACACTGGGCTGGAGGAAGCACAAGCTGGAATCAAGATTGCTGGGAGAAATATCAATAACCTCAGATATGCAGATGACACCACCCTTATGGCAGAAAGCAAAGAACTAAAGAGCCTCTTGATGAAAGTGAAAGAGGACAGTGAAAAAGTTGACTTAAAACTCAACATTCAGAGAAATAAGATCATGGCATCAGGTCCAATCACTTCAAGGGAAATAGATAGGGAAACAATGGAAATAGTGTCACACTTTATTTTGGGGGCTCCCAAATCACTGCAGATAGTGATTGCAGCCATGAAATTAAAAGACGCTTACTCCTTGGAAGGAAAGTTATGACCAACCTAGACAGTATATTCAAAAGCAGAGACATTACTTTGTCAACAAAGGTCCATCTAGTCAAGGCTATGGTTTTCCAGTGGTCATGTATGGATGTGAGAATTGGACTGTAAAGAAAGCTGAGCACTGAAGAATTGATGCTTTTGAACTGTGGTCTTGGACAAGACTCTTGAGAATCCCTTGGACTGCAAGGAGATCCAACCAGTCCTAAAGGAGATCAGTCCTGAATATTCATTGGAAGGACTGATGTTGAAGCTGAAACTCCAATACTTTGGCCACCTGATGTTAAGAGCTGACTCATTTAAAAGACCCTGATGCTGGGAAAGATTGAGGGCAGGAGGAGAAGGGGACGACAGAGGATAAGATGGTGGGATGGCATCACCGACTCAATGGATATGGATTTGGGTAGACTCTGGCAGTTTGTGATGGACAGGGAGGCCTGGAGTGCTTGCAGTTCATGGGGTCACAAAGAGTCAGACACGACTGAGTGACTGAACTGAACTGAACTAAAGCCAGCTTTATCATTCTCCTCTTTCACCTTCATCAAGAGACTCTTTAGTTCCTCTTCACTTTCTGCCAGTAGAATGATGTTATCTGCATTGTTTGCTATGACTATGATATTCTCTTGGCAAAACTGTTAGCCTTTGCCCTGCTTCATTTTGTACTCTAAAGCCAAACCTGCTTGTTACTCCAGTTATCTCTTGACTTCCTACTTTTGTTTTCCAGTCCTGTATGATAAAAAGGACATCTTTTTTAGTGTTCATTTTAGAAGGTCTTGCAGGTCTTCATAGAACCATTCAACTTCATTTTCTTCAGCATTATTGGTTAAGGTATAGACTTGGGTTACTGTGATGTTGTATAGTTTGTCTTGGAAAATAACCAAGACTATTCTGTCAAAATAGCCCTCTATTTTTCCCATTTGTAAGCAAAATATTGCTTTACTCTGGTTGATTAAATAGGCGCCAAGTTTACAAGTTTACTTCCTAAAAATATTTTCAACTTCTTAGTAATTGGATATATTTTGCATTCTATATGATAAAAATAATTATGTACAGAAATTATTTTAGATTATTATGCATATGGCCACAGAGTTAAGGTATGTATAAACTTTCTTTGACATTTTTGCTTTTAGCATGTATATTTCTTCACAAGGGAGTTTTCTTCTTATGAGAAATATCCTTCTGTTGCAATTCCATGTTAATTTTATGGAACGTAAAAAAGTGTATTTCATGTGTCTCAGGAGAGACTCTAAGTAAATAATGAAAATCAAAACAAAGCCTTGGTAAAATGACCAAATAAAAACTTATAAGTGCTTAAAAGTCACATACTTACTCTACATGCATTTTTTATTAAATGTAATAAGTGGCTTTTAATAGGTGAGTTTTATGACAATCAACTGTTAACCAACATTTGGCCTATTGGGGCAAATATTATATACTACTTGAGCCCCTCAAACATAGGGCTACATGTTTGAGGTCACATAAGAACTCAATATTTCCTGGGCATGTACAAATCAAAACTATCCAATACTAATATTGATCTACCGTGAGCTTTAAATGTAAAGGGATTAAGAAAGTTAAAGAGATTGAATAGGCATGAAGAAAAGGTCATGTGGTATACCGCATTCTGAGGCCAAATTTTCTGAGTTGGAATGCTGGCACAACCACGTTTTCTGTTTTTGTTTTTACAAAACTCACTTCTTTGTGCCTCAGTTTAGTTTTCTCACCTGAAAAATGGGCACCAGCGTAGTATGCAATGGGCTATTATAAGGATTAAATTAATTACCACTTGGAAAGCATTTAGAACAGTACATAGCACATAATAAAGACTAGGTAAGCATTCATTTTAAAGTAAGATCTATACTATAAGATGCCAACTATATGACACTCTGGAAAAGGCAAAACTATGTAGACAATAAAAGGTCAGTGGTTACCACAAAGGACAGGAAGGATGAACAGGCAGAGCACAGAGGATTTTCAAGGCAGTGAACTATTCTATATGATGTTATATGGTTAAATATGTGTGATTATACATTGGTCCACATCCATAGAATATATAGCACCAAGAGTGAACCTTAATATAAAATATAGGTGATTATGTTGTGTAAATGCAATCATCCTTGATTAAAAAATGTACTTTTGTGGTGAATGATGTTAATAATGGTGGAAGCTATGCATGTATAGAAGCAGTGGGTATATGGTAAATCTCTGTACTTTCCTCTCACTTTAATTGCAAATCTGAACTTTCTTTGAAAAACTTTTCTTTAAAAAAGTTAAGTAGCCATGAATGACAGTCTTAACACCTGTGGGAAAAACAAACAGGAACAACTGACAAGATAAAACCTCAAGAAACGGCATGGGAGTGAAACAAATGTGCACATAGAAGAGAAACACATTTTCTTAAACTATGCAATTTCTTTTTGTGTAAGAGATTTATCTTCCTCATAAGCCTCTTCCCTGTTAGATGGAGGTGAGACAAGAAAGTAATGGAGACAATAAACACTTGCCCATTAATCTTATCTCCAACTCTTCTTAAATTGCCTTCTTCAGAAGATATTTTTGGATGAATAAGTAAACGTGTATGTTTTTTCGTCTATCTTCCATTGCTGCCATATTGAGAGCTAGGACGTCATGTGTTCTCATGACAATGACCAAAGAAAAACCAAAGATGCTATGCAGTGTTCTCAGGCTGCAGACTCTCTTCCCCGCTTGGGTCTCTGCAGGAGCCCCCAGTCATTCCTGCATCCTTGGTGATGTGCCAGTTCCTGTTGGCCTTTTAGCATAGGATACTAACCATTGGTGCTAACGGCTGACCATGCCTCTTCCTGATCCCTGATTACTGCCCCTTCCCAGCCCTCACTAGGATACCACACAATTACACATCAGTCTCCTAAAGACCATGTGCAGGTTCACCACGTGAGAAGCTTCAACTCTCACCCCAACTCCTCCTTCCGCCAGTTACTCTAGTTGTCAAAGCCACAGTGCACATGGCACTGAGATGAATGCTTAGGAAACTGAATCATTCGTTCTGGTGTTCTACCATTTTCTCACACCTTTCTAAGTAGATTTTCAGCACTCTGCTTGCTCAAAACTATGAATAATGAGGACTTCATCACATGATTTTTCTTATCTTACCCAACCTTCCTTTGTTCTTTCCACATTCTTCTAACGATGGAAGGGACAGAAGTTTTTCCTTCCCTTGTGGTAGGGACTTCCTCATGCTGTATCTTTAGGTCTAGCTAGAGCTGGCTTAGAATAACCTTGATGCTTGACTGGCTAGGCCAGCTCTTAGTCTAATAGTAGCAGAATACAACTAGACACCAAGGATTATCAGGTTCAAAAAAAAACATTGGTTTACTATTTTAAAAGAAAAATTCATAATTTTCTAAAAGGAGAGGAAAAATGCCTGGAAAGGTTGGCAGAAGACTACTATTTGTTCATCAAAATTCTTTACATCTGTGTAGTATTTCAGAAGCTTTCAGACAATTTTCACATACTATATTTCACTTTAACCTGATAGCAATGTGATGACACAGGCAAAGTAGGGATTCATAATCTTATTTTTATCAAAAAAGAAAACAAGGCTCAAAGAAGAACAAAGGGAAAATACATAGAAAAGGTGGCTCTAAAACCAAGGGCTTCTGAATCATAGTTTAGTGCCCTTCAGTATTCCATTGCTCACACTACATTCAAGTTCTTCCCTGCCACCCTCTACCCTGTAGGACAGCAGATTCCATGTGCATAAGAGGAAACTCTTACTGTGAAGAAGCTTTTCATTTTAATTAGGTCCCATTTGTTTATTTTTGCTTTTATTTCCAATATTCTGGGAGGTGGGTCATAGAGGATCTTGCTGTGATGTATGTCGGAGAGGTTTTTCCTATGTTCTCCTTCAGGAGTTGTATAGTTTCTGGTCTAATGTTTAGATCTTTAATCCATTTTGAGTTTATTTTTGTGTATGGTGTTAGAAAGGGGTCTAGTTTCATTCTTTAACGAGTGGTTGACCAGTTTTCCCAGCACCACTTGTTAAAGAGATTGTCTTTTCTCCATTGTATATTCTTGCCTCCTTTGCCAAAGGTGTCCATAGTTGCGTGGATTTACCTCTGGGCTTTCTATTTTGTTCCATTGATCTATAGTCCTGTCTTTGTGACAATACCATACTGTCTTGATGAACTGTGGCTTTGTAGTGGAGCCTGAAGTCAGGCAGGTTGAGTCCTCCAGTTCCATTCTTCTTTCTCAAGATTGCTTTGGCTATTTGAGGGTTTTTGTATTTCCATACAAATTGTGAAATTATTTGTTCTAGCTCTGTGAAAATACCATTGGTAGCTTGATAGGGATTGCACTGAATCTATAGATTGCTTTGGGTAGTATACTCATTTTCACTATATTGATTCTTCTGATCCATGAACATGGTATATTTCTCCATCTATTAGTGTCCTCTTTGATTTCTTCCACCAGTGTTCTATAGTTTTCTATATATAGGTCTTTAGTTTCTTTAGGTAGATGTATTCCTAAGTATTTTATTCTTTTCATTGCAATGGTGAATGGAATTGTTTCCTTAATTTCTCTTTCTGTTTTCTCATTATTAGTGTATAGGAATGCAAGGGATTTCTGTGTGTTGATTTTATATCCTGCAACTTTACTGTATTCATTGATTAGCTCTAGTAATTTTCTGGTGGAGTCTTTAGGGTTTTCTATGTAGAGGAACATGTCAACTGCGAACAGTGAGAGTTTTACTTCTTCTTTTCCAATTGGATTCCTTTTATTTCTTTTTCTTCTCTGATTGCTGTGGCCCAAACTTCCAAAACTATGTTGAATAGTTGTGGTGAGAGTGGGCAACCCTTGTCTTATTCCTGATTTTAGAGGAAATGCTTTCAATTTTTCAGCATTGAGGATAATGTTTGCTGTGGGTTTGTCATATATAGCTTTTATTATGTTAAGGTATAGCTTTCAGAATGGGAGAAAATAATAGCAAATGAAGAATTGACAAAGAATTAATCTCAAAAATATACAAGCAACTCCTGCAGCTCAATTCCAGAAAAATAAATGACCCAATCAAAAAATGGGCCAAAGAACTAAATAGACATTTCTCCAAAGAAGACATACAGATGGCTAACAAACACATGAAAAGATGCTCAACATCACTCATTTTAAGAGAAATACAAATCAAAACCACAATGAGGCACCACTTCATGCCAGTCAGAATGGCTGTGATCCAAAAGTCTGCAAGCAGTAAATACTAGAGAGAGTGTGGAGAGAAGGGAACTCTCTTAAACTGTTGATGGGAATGCAAACTAGTACAGCCACTATGAAGAACAGTGTGGAGATTCCTTAAAAAACTGGAAATTGAACTGCCTTATGACCCAGCAATCACACTGCTGGCCATACACACCGAGGAAACCAGAATTGAAAGAGACACGTGTACCCCAATGTTCATCACAGCACTGTTTATAATAGCCAGGACATGGAAACAACCTAGATGTCCATCAGCAGTTGAATGCATAAGGAAGCTGTGGTACATATACACAATGGAGTATTACTCAGCCATTAAAAAGAATACATTTGAATCAGTTCTAATGAGGTGGATGAAACTGGAGCCAATTATACAGAGTGAAGTAAGCCAGAAAGAAAAAACACCAATACAGTATACTAACGTATATATACAGAATTTAGAAAGATGGTAATGATGACCCTATATGTGAGACAGCAAAAGAGACACAGATGTATAGAACAGTCTTTTGGACTCTGTGGGAGAGGGAGAGGGAGAGGGTGGGATGATTTGGGAGAATGGCATTGAAACAGGTATAATATCATATATGAAACGAATCGCCAGCCCAGGTTCGATGCATGATACTGGATGCTTGGGGCTGGTGCACTGGGATGACTCAGAGGGATGGTATGGGGGAGGGAGGTGAGAGGGGTTTCTGGATGGGGAACATGTGTACACCCGTGGTGGATTCATGTTGATGTATGGCAAAAACCAGTACAATATTATAGAGTAATTAGCCTCCAATTAAAATAAATAAATTTATATTTTTTAAAAAAGAGGAAACTCTTAAATGATCTCTCTAACACTTTGTCATTGACAATCTAAGAATATTCTACTTTCCACTGGTAGTTTCTAAAAGAAAATAATCATTAAGGCAACAATTCATAAATGCCCATACTTTGTATGTCAGGTCAGTACTCTCTAAGCAGAAGCCTCCACACCAACTAGAGAAGAGAGGAGTTCTGTTTTTCCTCAACTCCATGCTCATCTACAAGTGGGATGTGTGGCTTCATCCTGGCCTGACTTGTCTGAAGATACCACCTATGACCTTTCAGAGCAGCAGCATAACCAGCAGTGCTCTGGGTGTTTCTCTTGGGATTCTCACAGCCTTTTTCATTTCCAAGGTCACATGCTAAGCATCTGACAGAGTCAGAAAGAAAAATTAATTCATTTTAATTCTAAACCTCAGAACGTTTTCCCCCATAGCAACTCAGCAATAGTTTAGACAAACACAGCTAGGTGATTTTATATTCATAAAGTCGCTCTTTTTCTCATAGAACACTTGATGATCATTTGAGGAAATGGAAATATCTTTATATTTATCTGTAAAAATAGTCACCGTTGACCTCTACCTTTTATAAGACAGGGGCCTACTTTTCCCATGAGAAGACTATCATCAATATGTAGTATTTTTGTGTCTTTCATATATACCCAATGACCATGTATATCAGCACTAAAATGGACTTACAACCAGTAGGTATAAACTCTCTGTGACTTATAGGCAGTCTATTTTCCTACTGCCCAATAATAAGAAATGATTATTTTAATGTCATTGGGGATTAGATCAAAGAAGGGAATTAATAAAACCTATGATGAAAAATGTTACTTCTATAATATCACTGCAAGTGTTAAACATAATAATTATAACTGTTGGCTGTTTTCTTATTGGTGATATTGATGTCAAATTAGCCTCAGATGTGTTACATCTGCATATATAAAATATTTAGTGCTAATTGAGAGTTTAGCCTGATGTATTAGTCAATATTGAAAGACTTCTATTAAATTTAATGGAATTTTTACACATTGCTAGATCACATTTTTTGCAGTTTGCTAGTTTTTTCTCAGTATCACTTTTTGCTCTGAAAATCTGGAGGCAACCCTTTGAGATTTACACATTTAAAAAAAAATCACAGTGATATTTGCTTTATATATGCTGCTTAACAAGAGCTGTTTATTTTGACCTTAGTTTTTTTCTATTTTAGCTGTAAACAATGCTGTTGTTTTAAAGCAAAATAACTAACATATTGCAGATACATAAATTACAAAATATAATAATCTCTGTGAAAGTACAATGGAGTATTCATAAGCACTAGAGTCTATTCAAAAATGTCAAACATTCCATGCTTTTCCATGTGCTGACACTCACCTCTAGAGTTGGTCAAAACTGCCCTGAGTGAGTTCTGTAGTTCAAGATGAAGTACAGAGCAGCTCAGCTAAGCACCTGAGAAAGTCTGAGCATCAGAAAATCTTAAATCTGCCTGATCCAAGATTTAGCCCTCTTTCCCCGACAAATGGAACTGCATTCTCTTCCTAATAACTACTACTGTTTTGGTATTATGTTTTCTCCTATACAATTCATTTTCACAAAGAAACTTAGTACTGTTTGGTATCATGTACTGTTTTCAAAGGGGCTTTCCTGGTGGCTCAGACAATAAAGTAATTGCCTGCTAAGCGGGAAACTTGGGTTTGATCCCTGAGGCAGCAACATCCTCTGGAGAAGGGAATGACTCGCTCCAGTCATTCTTGCCTGGAAAATTCCATGGACAGAGTAGCCTGGTGGGACATAATCCATGGGGTTGCAAAGAGTTGGGCACAACTGAGCAACTAACACTTTCACTATTCTTACAATCTGAAATACCTAGTGAAAGCTTCAAGAAAAGTGACAAAATTTTATGTGACTTACAAAGAGAAAATAGGTTGCTGGATATTGAAAGCACATACATGCAAAACTACACTTCAGATGTATTTCAGTTATTCAGATAATAGATGTTGGGGAAATGTATCTGTCTAGGGAAATAGAAATTGCAAAATTTCATGCAGGGTTTAGGAAATCTAACTAGAATATTTATCTAGAATAGGCCACTTAGGTGAAAGTATGTGAGTTCATTTAAGAAGTGAATAATACCCTGTGTATGTATGTATATATATACATATTTATTTATTTATTTATAATCACTAAAAGGAAAAGATAAGGGAAAAAAATCATACTAGTAACATTTTCCTATTAAACCTCACTTGTACGTGATGTATCCATTCATTCAAATTAGCCACAATTTGTTCAGCATATACGTTGGTTATAATACAGAGCAAATAGCAGTGCCATAAATCACTATTTCATTTAATATTAAAACACCTATTCTACCACTGTAGTCATTGTAATAGCAGTAAAATATAATTTAATTTTTTTAAAGCATTTCCAGTTTAACTTTATAATCATCAGTTGTCATATTAGAGATTCTGATGTAGTTATTTGTGTAATTTTAATATTGTCACATATTCCAGTGGTTTATAAATCTATGAAGTAAACTATGACTGTGTACATTTTTGTTGCAAAAGAAATTTTTATTTTGTTAATTATTATATTTCTTCCTTCTTCTGAAGGCTATGCAAGTATAGGAAACCACTTTGTAAACGTATTTAAAATATTTAATATTCCTTAAAATGCAAATGACTCAAGTTTCAGATTTGTAATGCCAAAATAATGGTATTATTCTAACATAACATTGATATTTCAATGCATTAAAAACATGTACTACAATATTTTTAAAAACTTGTATTGTTAATTCCAGGTATTGAAAATCTAAAAAATATTGCTCAACTGACTGGTCACCATCATTGTTAGCGTTTTTAGCAGACAGACTACATCTCAATTATCGAACTCATTACTTCCATCTAACTGGTAGGTGGGTTCATTTTTCTTTTTTCTAGATTGTACTCAATTGTCAACACTTAAAAATTGTTATATTTCACATTGAAAAGTCTGTATTTTTCCATAAAATCCAAACTTGTGGTTTCTCTAAAAATTGCATTCCCACTTGGCAACAAAAAGCTGTCACCGATACCCAGCTGAGAAGGAGCTCATGTTCCCCATGTGGTTACAGCTTGCACTCAACACATTTGGCTCATTTAGATTAATTTATTGGGCCTATGAGTGCTCTAAAGCTTGCTGACCCTGAACTATAGGTGTACTGGATACATAGATGCTGAGAGGATAAGGGAGGCTGGGTTAAGCATATGGACACTATTGCACCCCTGTTAATCTGAGTGGCCGTATTTACAGTGTTCTGGGAAAAAAGGTCTAGAAAAATCCATTATCAAAAAAGTGATATTAGTCTATATCATATTATATTATAGCCCTGTTATTTTGTACTCCTCTCCTTTTCCCTATATTTAATGCAGTGGAAAAAGTTAAGCCTCTCTTCTCTGCTTTGGAACAATCAAAACAGGTATCTAGAAACCCAGCATTCATTTAAATCCAGAAATAATTTTGTTATTGTTGTTAATTTTGAAAGGTCACATTTCTATTCTACTTTTCTTTCCAGAAGATAAATTCCACATAGGTTGTTGCCAAAAGTTTCTAAGACAGCACCATTTGCAAAATATAAATGCTTAAAAATTTTTTTAAAGAATTAGAGTCAAAATAGTTTACCATATGTCTGAGTCTATTTGAGCTGCGAAACGTTGGACTGGAAGAAACACAAACTGGAATCAAGATTGCCGGGAGAAATATCAATAACCTCAGATATGCAGATGACACCACCCTTATGGCAGAAAGTGAAGAGGAATTAAAAATCCTCTTGATGAAAGTGAAAGAGGAGAGTGAAAAAGTTGGCTTAAAGCTCAACATTCAGAAAATGAACATCATGGCATCTGGTCCCATCACTTCAGGGAAATAGATGCGGAAACAGTGGAAACAGTGTTAGATTTTGCGGGGGAGGGGGCTCCAAAATCACTGCAGATGGTGACTGCAGCCATGAAATTAAAAGACGCTTACTCCTTGGAAGAAAAGTTATGACCAACCTAGATAGCATATTCAAAAGCAGAGACATTATTTTGCCAACTAAGGTCCTTCTAGTCAAGGCTATGGTTTTTCCTCTGGTCATGTATGGATGTGAGAGTTGGACTGTGAAGAAGGCTGAGCGCGAAGAATTGATGCTTTTGAACTGAGGTATTAGAGAAGACTCTTGGGAGTCCCTTGGACTGCAAGGAGACCCAACCAGTCCATTCTGAAGGAGATCAACCCTGGGATTTCTTTGGAAGGAATGATGCTAAAGCTGAAACTCCAGTACTTTGGCCACCTCATGTGAAGAGTTGACTCATTGGAAAAGACTCTGATGCTGGGAGGGATTGGGGGCAGGAGGAGAAGGGGACGACCAAGGATGAGAAGGCTGGATGGCATCACAGATGTGATGGACGTGAGTCTGAGTGAACTCCAGGAGATGGTGATGGACAGGGAGGCCTGGCGTGACTCATGGGGTCACAAAGAGTCAGACACGACTGAGCGAGTGAACTGAACTGAACTGAACTGGACTGAACAGAAATATAAACTGAGTGATTTATAAACAATAAGCATTTATTTCTCACAATTTGGTGGCTATAAAGTTGAAGATCATGGTACAGGCACATATCAGGTATGGACCTACTTCCCAGTTCATAGACCTCACATTTTCCTAGTGTCCTCACAGAACAGAAGGGACAGCTAGTTCTCTGGGGTTTCTACTATATAGGCACTAACCCTAATCATGAGGGCTCTGGCCTCATGATCAAATCACCTTTCAAAGGCCTTACGTCCCAAAACAGGGGATTTCCAAGTGGTGCAGTAGTAAAGAACACAGCTGCCAGTGCAGGAGACATAAGAGACACGGATTTGATCCCTGGTTCAGGAAAATCCTCTGGAGGAGGGCATGGCAACCCGCTCCAGTATTCTTGCCTGGAGAATCCCATGGACAGAGGAGCCTGACTGGCTACAGTCCATAGGCTCACAAAGAGTCAAACATGGCTAAAGCAACCTAGAAAACACACACACCTCTTAATCACCTTCAAGGTTAGGACTTCAGCATATGGATCTTGAATACATAGAAATATTCAGACCATAGTACCATATTTTCTTTATTTTTCTATCCTGATCTCTGTAACATACATAAACTAGGGATTATTTTATAAGCTATCTCCAGAAATAATATGGACGATACAGTCCATGGAATTCTCCAGGCCAGGATAGTGGAATGGGTAGCCTATCCCTTCTCAAGGGGATCTTCACAATCCAGGAATCAAACCCAGGTCTCCTGCATTGCTTGAGGATTTTTACCAGCTGAGCTACAAAGGAAACCCTGTTTTATAAGCTATCTCTGGAAATAATATTCAAAATTAGAAAGATAATCAGTTTGCTGCAAAAAAGTAAGTGTGATCAGTTCCCTACACACTCTCACCCTTATAATCACCATTTACCTAGTTCATCTTCCAGTGTAGTATGCCCAGAGTTCAGGAAGCACAATGCATGGGGTAAGGGAGAGATTCATTGTAAGAATGAGTTAGAAACAACCTCTCAGCACCCCAGGGGCACAGGGTGGGCAAGCGCAGGTAGCACAGGAGTTCTCTGGGGAAGGCACTAAAAAACAAGGCCTGCTTTTGCCAGGTCCTCTCTCAGGGACCCAAAGCAACTACTGAGCATTTCTGGCTATTAACCCTAAAGATCAAGTTAGGTAGAGACAGACTGAAGTACTGAAATCCACACCAGAATCTGGTATTCCACTGCTGCTGCTGCTGCTGCTAAGTCGTGTCAGTCGTGTCCGACTCTGTGTGACCCCATAGATGGCAGCCCACCAGGCTCCCCCATCCCTGGGATTCTCCAGGCAAGAACACTGGAGTGGGTTGCCATTTCCTTCTCCAGTGCATGAAAGTGAAAAGTGAAAGTGAAGTCGCTCAGTCGTGTCTGACTCTTCGCGACCCCATGGACTGCAGCCTACCAGGCTCCTCCGTCTATGGGATTTTCCAGGCAAGAGTACTGGAGTGGGTTGCCATTGCCTTCTCCGGGTATCCCACTACCAAAATTTAAAAGCCAAGCCATATGTGGTGAACTAATATCATTTTCTGCTCCTTGAGACTATGAGGTGACTATTAGTCTAATAGCAACCCTACCACACTTAGGGTATTTCATCAAGTTCCACATACTGATATTTAGCTACTTTTCTAATTGATAAAATATAATCATTGGTAAGAAAATATATAGCTATTAAGCTAAATTTTAAAGATGAACAACAGATTTAAGGAAAAATAGTTTACTGTGAGAATAAATTAGAAACACACCAATTATCCCAAATAAAGTATAAATAAAAATAAAAATTAGCAGAAATTTTATTGCAGATAAATTTTCAGAATTGTAGAAATCATATTTAATCTCCTCAATACTTGCAATGATTCTTTATTCTAGTTTAGAATTTGTAAATTGAGTGTCTTTTTGATGTGATTGACCCCAAAGTTTTTAAACATAATTGATCAGTCTTCCTTATCATTTGCATCTGTTTCTTATGCTTTATCAAAAAGTTAATAATCAATTAAAATTAAAAACAATCACAAATAAAAGTCACATTGTGTTTGACTAGATTCCATGTTCCAAGCAGCAACTAATGGGCAATAATGATTACCCATTTTGTTTGAGATTCAGTGAAAAAATAAAGGAATTATGTGCTTAAAGATATATCAGAATTATCCCTTATTTTAAAATAATAATGTCTTAAAACTAAGAAGTGGAATTTTTTAAATATCGATTTAAATGGATGCCTTCAAAAGTTTGTACATTAAAGGTTTATTTAACTTAAATGCACAACTTGTATAACCCTAAAAATTCATCTTGTTTTTGGCTCTCTCAAAGAAAACAACCAATGCAAACACCAGACTTTTTAAATTCCTTTGACAGTTTTACACTGAATCCAGAAATAACACAGAAGCAAAAAGAAGCTCAATTAAAAGCATTCTAATAAGAACACCATAGTGAATTTAGAGAATTTACTTTCTTTTCAACCAAATTCACTGCTAAACAAATACACAGAAAATTTTCCAATTTAGAATTTTTTGCAGGTGGAATTCTACATCTGCAATTACTTGGTTTTAGCAAACCTATATTTGAAATGAGGTTTTAGAAAATCTATATTTGAAATGAGCTGTTCTACTAATTAGAAAAATCACACTCAGGACAGGTGCCCCTCATTTCACCAACTGAACCTTGTAGCTGCTTAGCAGTAAGAACGAACTTGTGATTGAAATTCTTCCATTGAAATGCTAAAAATTCTCCTGATTCTAAGCATAGCATGCAAAACAAAGATCATTAGTCAATAAACAGGAATCTGAGCGTCTAAGAATCAGTCTTATTGCTACAGATGAGGAAACGGAAACAAGCTGTCTCAGGTCCAAAATAGCATCAGTGTGAATCATGAATAAATAAAGCATGAATGGAAGTAAAAACCAGGGAGATGGCAGAACAAGAATTCAAGTGCCCTGACTCCAAGTAAAGTGCTTTTTTCTAAACAAATTTCTCTTATAATGCTATTACAAGGGAAGAAGATATTGGGGGGTGGGGAGTAGGAGACAGACAGGCATCTGAATAAATTGGTATTTAACACAAGCTTATTTTAGTGAGAGCTCCTGACTGATTTAAACCCGAGCTTAACTTTTCTCTAGATGGATGCTATTATGCCGAAGTTTTTCAATCCAAAGACAACATTTAAAGTTACACTTTAAAGAAACAAACAAGGTCTTACAAACAAAAAGCAGTAATAACCTCAACCAAAGCAAATTTTAGTCTTAAGAACTACAAACCTATGTATAACTAATGTGCCTTTACCCAAGTAATTGCCTGCATATGTAAACATGCACATCTAAACCCAAAAACCTGTGCAGCTGTAAAGTAAGACTGAGTTTGTTTTTGTTGTTTGTTCGTATGTTTTCCAGTTTCCTTGCTTTGTGCACCATACCTCATGGACACAACATATTGTGGGCAGAATCAGATCAATGGCCAGGTGAGCCACTATTCTAAACCTAACAGACGGGCCAGTGCTATTTCTAGTATAGTTGGGGAAAACAGTTGAAGCTATTTTCTAGATAGCATCTCTCTGTTTAAAGTTGTTCCCTAAATTAGTGTGTGTTTTTGATTAGAGCAGTTTTTTTTTCTTTTCTCTGTCTATATATCTCTCTTACCCTTTTAAAATAATTTCCGAGATGAAAGGCATATAATTTCTGTGCTGTAGAAAGAAACACCTAGTATTAGTATTGCTCCTTGTCATTCTAGTAGGTCAACATTTATTGCCTGAAGGTTATAATTCTGTTAAGCTATTGTTTCAGGACCCTAAGGTGTTGTAGTGATTAACCAATTAACCACTGTCATTATCTGGAAGGAGAGGCACTTCCTAAGGAAAAAAATTAATTTTTAAAACACATCTGATGTTTGATATTTTTTTAAGATTTTTTAATGTGGATTTTTTTAAGTCTTTATTGATCTTGTTACAATATTGCTTCTGTTTTATGTTTTTGGTGTTTTGGCCATGAGGCATGTGGGATCTTAGGTCCCCAATCAGGGATCAAACCTGCACCCCCTCACTGGAAGGTGAAATCTTAACCAGTGGACTACCAGAGAAGTCTCAGATGTATTTCATTGAGTTCAAGTTGTACCTTGAACCTAACATTTTTTTAAAGGAAAGTTATTTAAATCGACGTGTTACAAGCAAGCACAAAAATATCTACCACCCAATATAGTAAAATAAAGGAACCTTGGATGACTCACTGTGCCCAACACCTGGATCCTCCGACATTGCTTGCACTCTCTTCCCTGTCCTTTCTCCCTCTTCACCTCCCTCTCCCACCACTCTGTCATTTTGCCCACACAAATTTAACATTACCCCTGACAAGGAAGTGATCAGGTAGGGGAAAAAAATCAGATGGCTTTCTGAAACATGAAAACAACCTATTGGTTACTTGTATTCAGTCAAAAATGTGTCAATTCTAGGGTGCATAAACCAAAACGTCCTAAAAAACTAATCTTATTCAGAGTCAACTGCAGAGTCAGTTCAACTAAAATGCTCTAAATATTTCAGTCTAGTTATATCATACTGCTTCTCCTGGAATTTCACTTTATGATTATATATATTATACTATAAAGATTTCTATTTACATTATATAGAATGTGTCACAGAAAAATATAAAAGCAGGTCTTTCCAGATTCATGTCTGTATTGCACAGACTTTCATGAGGACCATCTATTGTTCAAATATCAGAACTAAACTAATTCTATTTCCTATTCCTATCTTTGGCAGACAGTACTCCTTAGCTACCTAATGGCAATTTCCCCCACTTCCTTGTTAAATGTACCCTGATTTTGTTAGGTATCAATAACCTTATCGTTCATGGTTGGTAGTAGAATGGTGATTAGTTTAATCCATCAGGGTAATTCCATTCTTCTGGTCAGCACAAGTGTGGCTGCAGATCCAGCCACAGACCTGTGAGTCTGACTTAAGATTACAGGAAAAGTTTTATTCTTCCTTACGTAGGGAAACATCACAGAAACTCACCCTCTCTTACTTTGGGCAATGTTTAGTGTGACACAAGAAGAAAGCCACTGAATTAAACCAGTCACGGAAGTTCCATCCAATTTATTTCTTATAAGATAATAAAATGCCCTTTATGTTTTAACCATGTTTAAAAATGAGTTTGTTACTTGCAGCCAAAATCATCCAAGCTAATATGCTGCCCTTTAAAACAAGAAAAAAATAAGAATTTTTAGATTCTTTCCTGCCTTACATAGGAATTGGCAGCATATAAACAATTTAATAAGGGGTGTTGGGTGAATATAAGAATATATGTTAGTGCTTTCACAAACAAAGAACACAGCACTTCAAAATCTAGCCACATGTTATTTGACCTATTTGAAGCATATCTTCGAAAGTCTTGAAATAAAGCTTTATTTAGTCCATAATCTTTTTCAAACAACCAGACTTTTTGTAGGTAAATTTCAGGATTCTTATTCCATCAAATATTGTCTGCAAAATAACCCAAAATAGTTGAAAGAAATCTTTATATTTTTCTGATCAGTTGATTTTGTAGTGCGAATGCTTTTGGCAATCAAACCGAACTACATCTCAAATTTAAAGTGCAGGAAAGTTTGAACCTCTCTAAGTAGGCTCACTGTTTTCTTACCCATTGGAATATAACACACAGGTGTGCTTTGAAGTTTATAAACCATACCTCAGTACTTTTAAAATAACTTCAAGAAAATTTAAAAGAAGAGAGTGTGAATCAGCCCCATGCTCAGGAAGGTGGGCCATGTTCATCATATTTACTATTATGACATATTAGATTATTTTCATTCAGTGCTCGAAAGGCACACACTTTCCAAAAGGGAAATACAGTTCTTTATATTTGGTTCACATAATCCAGACCTGCAGTGTCAGTGCCTGAAACAAATTACTGTTTATATTAGAAACTTAGTTTAATAAATTAGGTCTGGTCTATGAACTGTCAAAGTCCTTATAGTCTGCAATTCATATATAACAGATGCCTTCTCCATGACTCTTAACTAGAAGTGGCCAACGTGATTGCTTCCTCCTTGCCATTACTACATTCTGTAGGTTTAGTTATCTACTGCCCACAGAGAATTAAAAACAATTTGAGAGGGCATCTGGAATAAAGCACTCCAAGAGAAAAAAAATCTTTCCATATACAATAACTTTCTGTTTAGGTCAGAGAATTATTCAATAATTGGCACTTGTTTAAATAGACCGTTCAGAATCAGTTTGGTTTTCCAATCTCAGATTGAGTTACAGGATTTTTTTTTTTTCTTTTCAAAACTCACTTTTGCAAGTCCTAATTTCCAGCATATTTGTGGCACCACTGTGATTAACAGACTAGCTAATTTTTGTATAAGATACAAACACATTTTTCAAAAGTGTTGTAAATAATTCACTAATTTTTCCACAGACTGTTTATAAATTATGAATTTTAGCTGACTTGCCCTAGTTTAGAAAATATACCGGTAAAACAGGGGAGCTAAAAGCAGGAATTTTAGTATATGAATTTATACAATTTAAATTTCATGAGAAACCTGGGTTCTTCCATCTTTCATGTTTCTTCCTTCACAAACATCCCTTTAAGAGTTGGATCAGGAAATCTGTGCCTGCCACTTACAGTATCTCCGCCTCTTGTACTGGTTGAGTCAATACAGGAACAGTTGTTGCATAAAAACTTAATAATGATGCACATCTACAAAGATTAAATAATAAGGCCATGCAAACTTACATCAACTCACATCAACAGAGAAAATCAGACATATGGACACTTCTAACTGCTAGGCTTTTTTTAAGCTCTACTTTGAAATGTTATGTTATAATGTGTTTCTTTTGAGTTGTTTGGTCAGCAAACTCTCAATTCGGGAATATCTATGCAAAAGATTACTTGAGAATATTGTATTTGCTCGGATCTTGAGAACTAGACAGAGAAGTTACTCAGTGACATTTTAACACTTAGGTCCAATAATACATTGATATCTCAATAAAAGAAAAGCTATTCTTGGTATGAAATGAGATGATTGGGAAATCAACACCACCTACACCAAAATGTCTGTCAAGTGAAGTTTTGAATCTTATAAGGGTAAAGAATTTATAGTAGCTACTGCAAATTAGTTTTAATATAAAGATATTAGCCCATTAGTATAAAGAAAAACAGGTAAATGCCTTCTTTACCAGTGATTTGTGAACATGTAATCCTATTTTAAATTTCACTCTTGTTCTTCGATCTTTCAAGTGATTATAGTTTTCCCTGGAGTGAAAATAACTTAAACTTACTAGACTTTTTAATATCTTTACAGCCAAACTGCTACAATTCTCACTTTGCTAATCTGTAATTCTCACAGAAGAACTGGCAGCGTTACCCGGCCTTTAGCAAGGACCCTGAAGTGAAATCACTTAAAACTTCCTCTATTTTAATTTCAAATGATATACTCTGTATATAAACCACACAAATATGCTCCATCAAATACATAGACATGTACCTGCAATGTTAACATTTCTTCCGGACGCCACCAGGCTATAGACAGTCATGTATCAGGGAAGTTCTGGTTTCTTGTAGAACAGGTAGAGAGCTTAGATTTCAATAGCTCTTTACCCTCTTCTTATCTCTCTGAAGGCCCTGGCATTTTGGATAATTTGACTGAGATACCACAGCTCGGTAGGGGCAGAGTTACTCTTTGAGTCTACATCCACTTACCTTAGCTGTTTTTCAATCCTGGTTGCCCATGAGATAACCTGGGAAGATTTGACAAAATAATATCTTAGCTCTTCTATGAATTCTTAGTCAATCTGGGGCAGGCCTGAGGCTTGGGTATTTTGTTACTACACCTTGGTGATTCTTATAGGGTTTAGAGTTGGAACTCCTGGACCCCTGCTCTTTGTATCACAATTTTCTCTTTCAAAAAATCAGAATTATATTTCCAGATTTATCATCATCCTTTCACAGTCTCTTCTCTAAAAGCAGTTGACAAATGTATTTGAATATTCAGAGAATGAAACTGAAATTTGATAAGTAAAAACTTCATTTCATAAAACCCAACTGTACAAGACCCTTGAGGAACTAGATTATGGCCGCGGCACTCCAGTTTGAATAGACACAAATTAAGCCTAAGCAAATATTTATAGGTGCTTTTAAAAAATAAGATCAAGAGAGAGAAAACATCTAAACAGAGAATAAACAAATATTTAGTAAAACTCAGTATCTATTTTAGCCTTGAAATCTGTGCTATGCTTAGTCATTCAGTTGTGTCTGACTCTTTGTGACCTTATGGACTGTAACTCATCAGGCTTCTCTGTCCATGGGGATTCTCCAGGCAAGAATACTGCAGTGGGTTGCCATGCCCTCCTCCAGGGGATCTTCCCACCCAGGGATCAAAGCCAGGCCACCGCATTACAGATAGATTCTTTACCATCTGAGCCGCCAGGGAAGCCTCTAAGGATATAGTTTAAAATATTTCAATATAATAATGATATTAAACATCTTTTCCAAACTAATAGTGAATTCACAAAATAGAAGCCAAAATAATTCACATATATTAGCCATAATAACAAGATACATTTTTTTTGCCTAAAAATTTGCACCTCTCTCCACAGTCATGACTATATATTTTTAAATTATTTAAAATATCCCATGTCAGTGAGCATTTTAGGAAATAGCACTCTCATTCTCTGCTGGTGATAATGTAAATTGATACAACATTTGCTCTTTGCAGACTGATGGTTCATTTTATGTGTCAACTTGACTGGGTCATGGGATACCAGATAGCTGCTGCTACTGCTGCTGTTTAGTCACTAAGTCATGTCTGACTCTTTCGTGACCCAATGTACTGTAGCCTGCCAGGCTCCTCTGTCTGTGGGATCTCCCAGGCAAGAATACTGGAGTGAGTTGCCATTTCCTTCTTCAGTGTATCTTCTCAACCCAGGGATTGAACCTTCACCTCCTGCTTAACAGAAGGATACTTTACCATTGAGCCACCTGAGAAGCTCCAGCCGGATATCTAATTTAACATTAGTTCTGGATATGTCTGTGAGAGTGTTTCTGGATGAGAATATTATTTGAATTGGCAAACTGAATTAAGCAAATGATCCTCCCCAATGTGGGTGGGCATCATTCAATCTACTAAGGGCCTGAATAGAACAAAAGGCAGAGGAAAGTTGAATTCTCACTCTGTTTCATTCTCTTTCTTTCGCTCTCTCCCTGACTTTTGAGCTGGAACATCTATCTTTTCCTGCCCTTGGGGAATCCTGGTTTACAGGTCTTCAGACTGCCTAAACTTTCCAACCCTGAAGCTACACCACTAGCTTTTCTGGGTCTCCAAATTGCAGATGGCAGATCATGAGACTTCTCAGCCTCGATAACTGCATGAGCCATACATTTTGAAGTCTCTCATATATATATGGTATACACATGTATCTATTCCATATTTTGTCTTAAGATCAGTGTTAGTTTATCCCTATTTACTAAGCATTTACAGTGCTATCTATATTGCTCCCTGGAGAGCAAAGCCTAGAAGACTCATGAGAACAGGATACCCAACTAAGGACTCACAGTGAGTTAATCTGGCTCTCAGATTACAGGAGAGGAAAAGGAATATTGAGTGTCTACAATAAACTAAGCTGTGGATTCAGCATTTTTCATCCATCACCAAATGTACTCCCCTCTGCAACCCTATAAGATGCATACAATTATCCCAACTTCCCACTATACAGATGAAAATACTGTGGCTCAGAGCAGTTAATCAACTTACAACTAGTGATCCACACCTCTGACTCCAAAATCTGTGCTCATATCCAACATTTCATTACCCTCCCCGCAGCAATAGAAGACTTGAGCACCTAACAGCAACCAATAACTTGAAATTTTTATATTTTGGAGGCCAAATCAAGATTTGTATCAGAATATCATCACTTTCCACTAGCACCGAGGAGACAGTAAAGATTGTAGGGAACAGCTGTGTGTAGCCACGAACTTCCAGCAGAGAAGCTGCAAGGGCAAACCTCATAGCCTCCAAGTGTCGGGAAAGTAGCACGTTATCAAACCATCTGGGCTCACTGGAACAAAGCTTTAGATGAGTACAGATCATTCCTTGTCAAATCATTCAATCTATATTGATACTTAAAATGTCTAAGACATAAAAATTTATAAACCCAAAGGACATTAAAGAAAAACTTGCTATTTCTACAATATTAACTGAAATAAGGCTGATGTTTCTACACTATCTTAGTTCCAGATTTTAACCAAAAGCCAAACATATAAACAAAGAAAAATACCAGTGCTTAAAATTTAACATTAGCTGATGGGGAAGACCTTATTAATCAGACTCAGTTTGCAGCTCATAACATCTTTCACTTATGTTAACATTTCTGATACAGGCCTGAAAATTTAGATGACAACAGTCATCTAAAAATATGATTAGTCTTCAAAAATATGATTAGTCCTGGTTGTGCATACTCGCATGCGTGCATGTGTGCTAAGTTGCTTCAGTCATGTTAGACACTTTGTGATCCTATAGACTATAGCCCGCCAGGCTCCTCTGTTCGTGGGATTCTCCAGGCAAGAATACTTGAGTGGTTTCCAGGCCTTCCTCCAGGCGATCTTCCCAACCCAGGGATCCAACCTGAGTCTCTTATATCTCCTGCATTGGCAGGCAGGTTCTTGCCCACTAGTGCCACCAGGGAAACCCCTTGTGCATACTCAGTCCACCAAATGTTTATTGTACTCCAAAAATTAAATGCAAGCTAAAAACAATGCAATTTTCTGCAACAATGCAGAAAAAGTCCATATTCTATTTTTAAACACAATTTTGATTGTATTTATGTTATTTTTTCACTTAGAGTAGTCTGATCAAAAACACTGGAGTATCTGATACTGATTCTACTAACATTTATAGAATCAGTGACTACTGATGAAAAGGAACAATGTTTTACCCATACATCTTATATTCTACTTTTCTAAAACAATAGCACTCTCCTTAGGATTCTCATGTAAGGACTCAAAATATTTCATTTTTCTAAAACCTGATACTTTACTGTCTCTCAATAGTGCTGTGTAGAGAAGGAAATGGCAACTCCAGCATTCTTGCCTGGAGAATTCCATGGACAGAGGAAACTGGCAGGTGACAGTCTATGCCATCTCAAAGAAATTGGACATGACTGAAAGACTTCTCTTCACTTCACTTCATATGAGACAATGAGGTCTCAAGTAGCTCAGGCTCGTTTGCCAGAAAGGTGAAGAAAGTCTTCCTCGACGCTTACTGTCACAGGATTAGAAGGTTCCAGCCTAAGCATCCTTTCCAAAACATCTCTTTAAAGGATAAGTATTTTAACTTCTCTGCATTGCTAATAGAGTGGAATAAATTGATCAATGTCCACAATGTCCAACCAAATTCTGCTATGATTCCTGAAGGAACGGGACACAAGGTGAGAGCATTCTGAGAGGAAAAGCACTTCGTGGCGCCACAGTGAAGTCTCGTAGAGGAAGGATGAAGGAGCAGCCTTTCTTTTCAGATGATGAGTGAAAGACTGTAAACATACTTCATCATTTGATATCATGGCTTAGGACTGACAGCAGGTGCCTCATTTAAATATTTTTCTCCTTTTCTTTCTCTTAACTTTCTATATTGATAATTACTTTCTGTAAGTTTTATTTAGCATTAATCCGCTACACATGTCTCTTTGAAATGTGCATCCTTCTTTCTTCAACTTCTTTAGATTTCCAGGTCATCAATAGAGGCTATCTGAACACTCGAATGATACCGAGTACACTGATCTGAAATAGTATTGGAATGATTCTAAGGGTAGAACTTTAGAGTGCATTTTGTAAAAATGAGAATAGTTAATGGTGTGATTTTCCTATTGCTAAAAAAATACAGAGCATTATACCATTATTTTCTTCTTTCATATATCATCAGCATTTTTCAAAATTTTAATTGTAAGTCTGAACACATTCATAATGATCAAAAGTAAAATGTGTTCCTAGCACAAATCTCAGATGAAGTCTATAATCTTTGAAATAACTTATAGAAAGTGAATCATGCTACTTTATTCATTTTTAGCTTTCTTGATGCTATAATCATAAATACTTAAAAGACAGCTGGTAGAAACTGACTCCAAATGGGAAATTTATACTTTACATTTTAGTAAAATGAGTTATTTTAAAAGTTGATCCCATGTTTTCTTGAATACCTAGGCAAATCTCTTGTTTGATTTTTCACTGGAACTCCCTTCTCAAAACCACTAATTAAAAGTGAAAGTGAAGTCTCTCAGTCCTGTCTGACTCTTTGCGACCCCATGGACTGTAGCCTACCAGGCTCTTACGTCCATGGAATTTTCCAGGCAAGAGTACTGGAATGGGTTGCCATCTCCTTCTCCAGGGGATCTTCCCAACCCAGAGATCAAAGCTGGGTCTCTGGCATTGCAGGCAGACGCTTGACCATCTGAGCCACCAGGGAAGCTACTAACTGAACTATGAAAAATTTTAATGGATTCAACCTCTAAGCAATTTCTAAATACAACATCTAACAAGGCTCTTTAGCATGCATACTTACTTACAATACAATGAATAGCTTAGTTTTTGTTTAGCTGCTACTTTCTCTTTTTATTTTAAAACATTGAAAGTAAATAATTGGATGCTGTTTCTCTCCTGGTTACATCTTTGAATTCCATTAATTTTTATCCTATTATATGCATAATCAAGCTCAACATCATGTACCAGCCCCTCAAGGCTTTCATTCTCCAAAGTATAGATTTAGAATAATTCTTGCATTGAAAAAAATGGATTCAGAGAAACCTGTTATGGAAAATATTATTGTTATTGTTTAGTCACTCAGTTATGTACAACTCCTTGTGACCCCAAAGGCTTGTAGCCTGCCAGGCTCCTCTGTTCAAGGAATTTAATATACCATTAATTCTCGCCCTTATTTGTATCTGTTTGGAGCAGCATCTTTATAGTTTATTTCCTGTTCACTAATATTCAACCACTATCATCTATCAGAAAAAATAGTAATTAGTATTTTGGGTTAACAAAAAATGTTCTGAAAAGAATCATTATGCTGTGTCCCTGAGATTATAGGGAAATAAATATTGTCCAAGGAATGAAAACCAAAGATACACACAATGAATCTGTTTTATTTATTTACTTCAAGGTATGTCCTACCTTGATCTAAAAATGTTCATGGAAACTTAGAATATTATGTGGTAGAAGGTCTGGTTTCACTGTGTTAAACCACTATGACTGCAGGAAAAAATATTGGCAGAATTAAAGGGACAAAATATGCACTTAATCTAATTAAAAACTTTTTGAGCATCTTTATAGAAGGTGCTTCAGTCATGTCCAACTCTGTGCGACCCCATAGACAGCAGCCCATCAGGGCTCCCCCATCCCTGGGATTCTCCAGGCAAGAACACTGGAGAGGGTTGCCATTTCTTTCTCCAGTGCATGAAAGTGAAAAGTGAAAGTGAAGTTGGTCAGTCGTGTCTGACTCTCAGCAACCCCATGGACTGTAGCCTACCAGGCTCCTCTGTCCATGGGATTCTCCATGCAAGAGTACTGGAGTGGGTTGCCATTGCCTTCTCCAGGTCAAAGCCTCTGCTGCTGCTGCTGCTAAGCCACTTCAGTCATGTCTGATTCTGTGTGACCCCATAGATGGCAGCCCATGAGGCCCCCCCAGTCCCTGGGATTCTCCAGGCGAGAACACTGGAGTGGGTTGCCATTGTCTTTTCCAATGCATGAAAGTGAAAAGTGAAAAGTGAAAATGAAGACGCTTAGTCGTATCCAACTCTTAGCGACCCCATGGACTGCAGCCCACCAGGCTCCTCCATCCATGGGATTTTCCAGGCAAGAGTACTGGAGTGGGTTGCCATTGTCAAAGCCTCTAAATAGACCTAAATAGCCCCCAACCCCTGACATTATGCGACCTGTCCTTGAGTGTGATCAGGACTGTCTGACTCACTTGTAATGAGTAGAATACGGTGGAACTGAAAGGTTGTCACTTCTGATATTAGGTTAGATAAAGACTGTGTCTTCCATTTGGGGTTTTCTCACTCCTTCCTGGAGCACTCACAGTAGGAAAACCAGGTGCCACATCATGAGGTCGCTCTGTGGAGTGGTTCATGTAGTGAGAAACTAAAATCTGCCAATCACCAGCTAAGTGAACCTGAAAGCGGATTCTGCCCTTGTCCTTGGCTAGCTGAGCCCCAACCCCGGTTGACCACAATCCCAAGAGAATTGAGTCAAAAGCTTCCAGTTAAACTGCACTCAGATAATTAACCCATAGAAACAATGAGGTAACAAATATTTGTTGTGTTAACCTGCTGTTTTGGAGTAATGTGTTACACAGCCATAGATAACAATGATTCTTTCTACAGCCTCTGCCTATAATATTCCATTTTGAACCATCCATACACAGATTTTTGTCATAAAATCCTTACCAAAATGAGAGGAAGGCAATAAGGAAGGAAGAAAAAAGGCAAAGTGGGAGATGGATAGGAAGGAGGGAAGGAAGGAAGGAAGGAAAGAAAGAAAGAAGGGAAGGGAGGGAACAGAAGATATAAAGGCAGCTCAGAGAGGATCCTCTGACCCAGAGGGAAATTCTGAGCTCATATGTCTGAGACGGTATGTGCAGTCTTCCTCAATATAGTAATGTCTGTATTTCATGTCTGTATAGAGTTTCTAATATTTACATAGCTTCTATTTATTATTTCCTCTTTTGTCATGCTTGTACTTTGAACTGGGTGACAATATTGGCTGAATCAATGTGAAAGTATGGCAATTCCATTAGTTGATATGTATTCATCTATGACTGTTGCTTCTTAAATAATCATGTGATTAATACTATCTGTGGCCCAAAAGTTCAATTTGAAATACACCTCTTTTATAGACAATAAACAGCATGTAACAACTGATGTAACCCAGAATATATAGGTGGTTAAAGTGGGCATTATTTTTATTTCTTTTCAAACTGCAGAGCTGGCTGAACAACAGACAGCAAACAAGTCGCTTTGCATGGCTTTCGTGGGACCAAAAAAAAATTTGACTTAATGGAAACTGATGCTTTGTTGGAAGCCCTGCAAATGAAGCAATAGAAGATCCACATGGTAAGTGCCCCAAACATATTTTCACAAATGATACAGTCACATTTAACTCGAAAATTGGGTGGTAAAGGTCAGTTTGTAGTGTGGAATTAATAGGTGGTATCTCACTAAGACTCTTCACCTCCTGCCTTGAGAAAACTTTCAAGGTTTCTACAGATAAAGAAAAAGGACTCAAGGACCAGAGACACCTCAAATATGTAGATGACAGCGTCATCTTTTGCTTACACTAAAGACCTTGAAGCAATGATGAAAAAAATATAACAGAAGAGCAAAGAATCTGGATCGTTATAGAAAAGAAGCATATGCAAAATCACATCAAGTACATACGTTCAAGAGGGAAAGCTAGCTGCAAAAAAAATTAGGCATCGCTAAGAAGTGTTTGTTGAGGCCATATGGTGCACATTGTTACAACCCAGAAAGGTTCAGAAAACAGAATAGACCCTTGTTAGAGTCTCTGGGAAGCTGAAAGTGAAGAGTTTTCTATGTTTAGAGAACCATCTACTAGGAGAGATGATACTAGCGTGTTCCTGGTTTGGGCAGCTAGAGCAAAAGCACACATACTTAACAGAGAGAGAATAAAATTTGTGCAATAAAATAGAAGGCACTTTGGGTATGGTACAGTGTGAAGAGACAAAAGAAAAATTGGAATTAGCAGAACGTGGACAATTACTAGAAAGAAAAATATCTGGCTTTCTTTGGCAGAGTACACATTAGAGGTATAGGATAAGCCAGGGTGAATAGCCCTTTCTAGTAGGTTCTGAAACCAGTTATGTCCCTTCACAGATTCAGATCTACGTATTTATAACTTAGGGGAATGAGAATCATCAAAGCACAGGGAACAAAGATGCAAACTCTCCAACTGTCGTACATTCCAGGATAAGGCTGGATCACAGATTTCTTTTAACTGCTCTTCCCCTAGACTTGAACTATTACTGCTTCCCTCATGAAATTAGAATCATGATGAAAAAAGTGATCACATATGAGTCAAGTTCTTTTCCCACAGGATTATTTTCTAATTGTCTTGTGACTTTTTGTTATTATTGTCTTTTTATTAAAGCATAACTATTTACAATGATTAGGGTATATAGCAAAGTGATTCAGTTATTATAGATATACATATATATATATATATTCTTTCTT
Organism: Nanger dama; assembly: GCA_917880005.1. Classification (NCBI taxonomy): domain Eukaryota; kingdom Metazoa; phylum Chordata; class Mammalia; order Artiodactyla; family Bovidae; genus Nanger; species Nanger dama. Next base: position 49,950,752 of record CAKJTW010000004.1, read on the forward strand.
TTACATTATAGGTTATTATGTTATATAATGTTATTTTAAGTTATAGTATAGATTATTATAAGGTTTTGAGTGTATTTCCCTGTGCTGTACATTTTGGTTCATCTATTTTATGTATAGTAGTGTGTTCTCAAGGGATTTGGGGGTGCCATGTCACACAACATGCCAGATTTTAGTTCCCAGAACTGGGATAACCTGTGCCCTCTTCAGTGTAAGCATGAAGCCCTAACCACTGGAGTGCCAGGCAGTCCCCCTCATGTGATTTTTGATGAGCAGCTCTGTATCTTAAATGTTTTATTTCCCACAACTCTACATATAAAAAAGATGTTCAATAAATATTTTTCAGTTGTGGGTTGGTGTCTTCCTCAGTAACAGCAGCCACACTTGCTTCTGTTTCTTGACTGCTTTTATTGTAGCACATACCATAGTATGTTCGTGCTGTGCTGTGCTGTGCTTAGTCACTCAGTAATGTCCGACTCTTTGTGACCCCATAGACTGTAGCCCACCAGGCTCCTCTGTCCAGGCAAGAATACTGGAGTGAGTTGCCAGGGGATCTTCCCAATCCAAGGATCAAACCCAGGTCTCCAGTACTGCAGGCAGATTCTTTACTATCTGAGTCACCAGGGAACCCAAGAATACTGGAGTGGGTAGCCTATACACTCCAGGGGATCCTCCCCACCTGTGAATCAAACCACAGTCTCCTGCACTGCAGGTAAATTCTTTACCAGCTGAGTACTAGGGAAGCCCGTGTTGGTGCTAAATAGTACTATATAGGCACTTCCTGTATATATATCCATGGTGTCCACATTTCTGCACAATGGAAGCATTCTTGCTTTAGCTTACATCCAAAATGGAGTCACTCTTCTCACTTCTTGGAGTAGATCATGATAATGTTTGTTGATCCAGCATGGCCAGAACATGAAGGCAGAGTCCAGAAAACAGAGGACACACACATTACTCTCTGTCAGATAATTCTACGTTTCCCTCTCTCATCCCTCTGAGCACTGAAACTTTCATCATATTTCCTTCTGGGCCACTTCCAACAAGTTATAGACTCCTCAAATGTCATGAGAGGATAGAAGCCATCAGCTGGGAATACCCCCATCTTTCCAACTCCAATTTTTCCTGTCTCTTCTTTCTCCCTGTCCTTTTCTCTCCCCCACTCCACTACTGCTTCCAGATCCTCATGAGTAAGGATGTGTCCTTCCTCTTGCCAAAGGTCGGGGATTCCACACTGTCATACCTTCTTACCGTTTCTAGTATGTCTCTTTTTCAGTTATTTCCTCTTCATCTGAATCTTCAAATTCTCTCCCTCTGCAAAGTCATTACCCTGAGCATCAAATTCATGCTGACAACTCCGTGTTAACCAAACTTCCACTGATACCTGCGTTTGACTCTAGCTTCCACATCACTTCCATCACTTTTGTAGCCAAATCTCTCTTTAAAAGTCTACATAAGCTTTTTCTCTCTGTCTCTCCTACCTGATGTCCCATTCTCTTTTGGTTTTAATTTTTTCATTGATAAAACTTTTTTATTGTATAAAACAGACAACAAATAAAGGAAGAAAAAAAATAGGAGGCAAAAGTGACCTGAAAACCCACACCTCTGACCTGGCCACCAATAACATTTTGGAAACACCCTTCCTTGCTTGTTTAAATGGCTGAGCCTGCTCAGATTTGTAATTTTACACATATGGCACCGCATTCTTTTGACTATCTTCTTTTAATGTAGTTCTTTTCTTCTTTCCCTCTCACCCCTCCAAAATGACAGGGTCACCACTGTGCTAGCTGATGCTACCTGGTCTGAATACTTCTTACAAGTCTTTCTATTCATGTAATTGCTTACAAAAATGTTCATGCATATTATACAGGTATTCTGGAAATTTTCTTATCCCCACACAATAGTACATAGCAGAAATTTCTTCAAGTTAACTGATGTACATCAAATTGATTTTTAATGGCTGCATAAGACTTCATCATAAAAATATAGCAGAAATTTTTCCATACCTCTCTAGTGACAGGTATTCAGTTTATTTCCAGTTTGGGTATTGGGATGGGAACAGGCTACTTGTTTCTTGCATCCTCAAACACTGCTACAAACTAATTATCCTTGTATACATATCCTTATAAATTGTGTCTTTTATTCCTGTGGAATAGATTTCTATGAGTGGTGATGCTGGTTTGGAGGTTCTATACTCAGGTTTTTATTTTTAAAAGATATTACCAAGTGATTTCTCAGATGGCTCAAATTTATCAGAGCTGGATGGTCCAGTGATTAAGACTTAACCTTCAAATGCAGGGTTGTAGGTTCAATCCCTGATTGGGGAGCTAAGATCCACGTGCCTCTTGGCAAAAAAGCAAACCATAAAGCAGAAGCAGTAACAAATTCAATAAAGACTTTTAAAATGGTCCACATAAAAAAATATTTAAAAGAAGAGAAATGTATAATAGTGCCCTTTATTTTGAAACTTCTGAGTAGGAATTTAAATGGCAATACTCACACATTCTTAAACAGAGCCTCAATGGGGTTGAGGAAATTTCTCAAGGATATACAGTTTGTCACTGGAGAAAAACCAGAGATTTACACCAAGGCTATCTGGTTTCATAGCCCTTACTCTTGTGCTCTTTTGCTTTAATTTTTTGCCAGTGTGATCAGTAAAAGTTGATGTCTTCTGTTCCTTTAATTTTACTGTTTAATGAATACTAAAGAGGTAGAACTTCTTGTCAAATATTTGTTCCTCATTTAGGTATGTTCTTTAATGAATTATTATGAATTATTTATTCATGTTTGTATTAGTTGGGGATTAAACTGGACTGCCTTTAACAGAAAGCCCAAATAAGAGTATTGTAGCAAGGATTTATTTTTCCTATAAATGAAAATAAGTGCAAAGGTGAGCAATCCAGCCCTGGTGTAGTGGGACTCTAGACCACCAGGACCTGAGCTGCTCAGTTTCCCCTCATCCCTCTTTGGGAAGTGAATGCATCCTCAGGCTCACAGGTGGCTGTAGAGTTCCAGTTACTCAAAGAGGGTGAAATGCAATAAGCAAAAGCACTTTTTCAAGAAGCCCACACAACAACCTACGCTTATGCCTCCTTGGCCAAGACCACATCATGAGGATGCTCCAGGTTCAGGGGAAAGTAAAGCTCTTCAACTGGATCCAGGACACCCTGAATGCAATTGTAGCTTTAGTAGGAAGGAAGAGGGAGAGAATGGACATTGAGTAGACCAACTGGCCATTAGAATAATATTCCTTACTTCTTTTCTATTGAGTTGTCTTCTTAATTACAAATTTCTAAGGACTCTTTTTCTGTTTAGATATTAATCTTTAACTTGCTATCACTTTTTCAAGAATTATTTAATGAGTCCCTTCTATGTGCCAGGCACTGTTCTATTCTAAAAACTAAGGATAAAGTGGGGAGCAAAACCAGCCAAAAACAATCCCTGGAGCTTACGTTCTAGTAGAGTATACAGGACTCTCTCCCATACAAAAGGCAAAATGTATGGCATGGTAAGTAGTAACAACTCTAGTAAAGAAAAAGAAAGGAAGATTGCAATCACAGAGATGCAATTTTAAGTAGTGTGGTCAAAGTCAGTCACTCGGAGGGTGACATTTGTGGGGGAAAAAAAAAAGCTGAAGGAGATGAGGGGATTTTCAAGCCATCAAAATATCTATAGGAAGAAACTTTCAGGAAGTGGGTGCTGGAGAGCAAAGGACAGAGTTACAGGCAATGCATTCTAATAGGTTTTAAAATGCATAGTACATAGGGTGGTATAGCCACGAAAAAAATAATCTGGCTTTCACTCTTGTTGACATAGCTGACCGCTGGAGGGTTTTATGTGAAGTTACTAAGATCATGGCATCTGGCCCCATCACTTCATGGCAAATAGATGGAGAAACAATGGAAATAGTGACAGACTTTATTTTGAGGGGCTCCAAAATCACTGCAGATGATGACTGCAGCCATGAAATTAAAAGATGGTTTGTCTTTGGAAGAAAAGTTATGAACAATCTAGACAGCATATAAGGCTGATTCGTGTCAATGTATGGCAAAACAAATACAGTATTGTAATTTAAAATAAATAAATTAATTAATTAATTAAAGAGAAAAAAATAAAAAATAAAAGCAGAGATTACATGCCAATAAAAGTTCATCTAGTCAAAGCTATGATTTTTCCAGTAGTCATGTATAGATGTGAGAATTGGTCCATAAAGAAAGCTGAGCACTGAAGAATTGATGCTTTTGAACTGTGGTGTTAGAGAAGACTCTTGAGAGTTCCTTGGATTTCAAGGAGATCCAACCAGTCCATCCTAAAGGAAGTTAGTCCTGAATATTCATTGGAAGGACTGCTGCTGAAGCTCTGGCTTCAGGGGTTACTCCAAACGCAGGTGTCAGTGGAAGGACTGCTGCTGAAGCTACTTTGGCCATCTGATATAAAGAACTGATTCATTGGAAAAGACCCTAATGCTGGGAAAGAGTCTGAGAAGGCCTGAGAAGGGGACGACAGAACAGGAGAAGGTTGGATGGAATCACCAACTCAATGGACATGAGTTAGTGTAAGCTCCGAGAATTGGTGATGGACAGGGAGGCCTGGAATGCTGCAGTCCATGGGGCTGCAAAGAGTCGGACACAACTGAGTGACTGACCTGAACTGACATGATCTGTCCCAGGTTTTAAAAGGATTACTTTGACTGCCATGTTGAGAACAAGGGACAATAGGAGGCTATTAAAGTAACAAAATGAAAGTGAATGAATGTATGACAAGAGATTGGATGAATTTTGTGTGTGTTTTGAAGATGGACCGTCTAGGTTTACTATTAGATTGGAGGTGGTCTGTAATAGAAAACAGTCCCAGACGACTGTAAGATTTGTAGCCTGAGTAACTAGAATGTTAGAGCTACTGACAACTGAGTTAGAGAAGTCTGTAGGTGGAGCAGATGAGGGGTAGTGGCAGTGCTTAGAATTTGAATTCAAGGCAGTGGGCAGAGTAGGATATATAAATGTCAGGGTTTTCAATGTATAAATGTTTTTCAATATGATGAGATTAGGTGAAATCAAGAAAGCTGTGAATGTAGTTAGAGAACAAAAGATATCCAAAGGACTGCTGGTAAAGTAGAAGGAAAAATAGGAGTCAGGCATTCTACCTGGGAGAAGAAAGTGTGTATATTGGCTCAATTATATCCATATGCTAAATGCCATCAACCTTGTATCTTCAGCAAAGGTATCTTTCTTCCAATGATCAAGATGCTTTTCCACATCTCCCAATATGATGAGACCTTTATAATACATTTATTTATCCCCCTTTCTAAGCCCATTCACTCGGGCTTTTCTAATGTTATTTAGTGCTGATAACGCCAGGCTATAATTAAGCTTCTTTTTGCAGTATTATCACTTTAATTCCATGAAATTTTATCTGTCCTTTAAATTTTATTCTACAAAATTTTATGCTACAAAATTTTATGCATTCTTAGACACCTTTTAGATTAAAGTATATGTTGTGCACAATTTGCACATTTCCTCTTATCTTCAACTCAGGATCTCTCTTTTTACTTATAAGTTGTCTGATTAGGATGCTTTCTCAACTAGCATTCTGAGGTGAATACTTGGATAATCTTTTATCTGAGTAATTCATATCAGTGTATGTCTATATTTCATCCTGATAAATCAATGATGTGCCCAATACAGAACTTTTGGATTTTAATACTGATATCTTCTGTAATTTTAATTACTGCTTATAAAAAGAGAGGAACAGACAATTTTCAATAAATCTATCATTCTTTATCCAAAGGATATAGAAGAGGGTCGACATAGTAGGGATCCCAGCAGGGATATTAAAATTCTCTAAGATGGAAGGAAGGACAGTTTTTTTTTGTGGAATTTGCTCAGCGTTGAAATGTTCTTTTGATGAGGTAGAGAGGGAGAGAGTGTTCTCCCCATCCTAGTCCTCCGCCATCTTTTTCTCTTCTCCAGAAGGAAGGACAGTTTTTGAGATCCCAAAACCTTTGCACCAGGAACTGCAAAGTTATTGACCACTGTTATTTTCACTCATGCAAACACTGAACCCTGGAGAAATTGCACATGACCTTGGTTTCACTAATGGATAGACTGGTATCCCCTTCTCAGAGCGAGAGTTGGCAAACCAATTCATTGTATAAATCATGATCCAATCTATTATCCATCTGGCATTCATATAGTGCAGTGGTCTCTAAATATTTATGAGTATGATCCTGTTTAAGCATGTGCCACACACACACACACACACACACACACACAGCAATACACACACATGTTCGTGGCTAAAAAAAATTTTTTTTAAATAATACCTTTACAGTAGAAAATGCTTCTCATATACTTTATTTTACTTCTTTCTTTAAATTCCTAAATTTATTATCTTATGCCCTCATAATTACAACCCACAATTTGAAAATGCCAGTTTAGATACCTTTTAGTATACTGAGGCAGAATACAATAATAAACAGGTATTTTTTTTAGAATATATAATGCACAAGGAATTATATTTAAGCACTCTACATGAAGTATCTCATCTAATCCTAAAAATAACATTGAATTCAGCACTATTATTTTCTCCAGTTTACAGAGAAGAGCATAAGTATTAGAACAGTCAGTCAGTTTGCTAAAAGTCACAGGACATAGCCCTATCACTCTAGATGCAATGCTTATAACTGTTATGTTCTTATATTCCCTACTTCATCCTCTGAAACACAGAATCAATATATCTTCAAAGTTGACAATTCCAAGATGCACGACTGCTAAGGCTCCCCCCTTTCCACTCGCCCACTATCTCCACAGTCCTTCCAGCAATTACATCTCTTCGGGAGAACTTCATTATCTCTCATAGTACTCTGATTCTCTTTTTGTGGCACCTGTTATAATTTTTCCCACTCACTGGTATCCCTTGTTTCTTACATTTCTGCTGTCTCATGCTAATCCTAAATTCTTCTCTCATCATGATCTTTTTGATTAAATTCCTACTGCTAATTGATTAATTCAGCACTCCTGTCAGCTACACATACGTGTTCCTACCATGTATTGACAACTTTGGCACTACCAGGTAATTTCCTATCTACCTTTATCTCTCTCTTATAAGACTGTAAGTTCCTTGAGAGTAACAGGTGTATGTCTTGTTCACCTTTGTATCAGCTAATCTTAGTACAGGAAGACATACAATACGATTAAGTCAAAAGGAGTGAACTTGCCAATAAAGTAGCAATGGGAGAACAAGAAGGAATGAAGTCACAGAACAAGAAATAAGAAAGAAAGAAGGACTAAGAGAGGAGCTATGTAGAAAACATTCAGAAGCCCTAACCAAAGAGACCTCAACCTTCCTTGGGAAGAATGAAAAATAGTGACAAAGGGGTTTGGCCTAAGCAAAAGTATGGAAGTGAAGAATGGAGGATTGTATTTGCCCCAAACTGAAACTGGAGAAGACTCTTGAGAGTCCCTTGGACTGCAAGGAGATCCAACCAGTCCATTCTGAAGGAGATCAACCCTGGGATTTCTTTGGAAGGAATGATGCTGAAGCTGAAACTCCAGTCCTTTGGCCACCTCATGCAAAGGGTTGACTCATTGGAAAAGACTCTGATGCTGGGAAGGATTGGGGACAGGAGGAGACGGGGACGACAGAGGATGAGATGGCTGGATGGCATCACGGACTTGATGGACGTGAGTCTGAGTGAACTCCGGGAGTTGGTGGTGGACAGGGAGGCCTGGCGTGCTGCAATTCATGGGGTCGCAAAGAGTCGGACACGACTGAAGTGAACTGAACAGAAAACTGCTAAAAACACATATAAGATGGATTCAATATGTTGACAATACTCAAAAGCAACATTGGTCAATTTTACCAGCACTTTTGTGTTTGTTAATTAAGCAATGTTCTGAGTGAAATGTTCATACCCAAGTTGTCTGGTTTGAATCAGAAAAGTCTAGCAAGTCAAGGCATATTAGGCTATAGGGGAGACAAAAGGTCAGAAGGTAATTCATGTCCCAGGCTATTAATAAGCAAAAATTGGCTCTCATGGGCCAACTTTAAGTCTTAAATCAACCAACAACTTCCAAAGCATCTTAAGGGGACAAAACAAGGCCCTAGGTGTTTTGCATCTTGCTTACACATCCTTTCAAAGCCAAGCAAATGGGAGGCCTGCTATTGTAGAGTTCATGATAATAAAAAGAAACACATATTGTTGTTGCTATGTATTCTGACCAGCTTGAAAAAATCAAATTAATTTCATGGAACTGAGTTTCAGATGATATTGAATGTAGCCTAATGTAATTCACTATATATGTTTTTTTTTTTAATGACATTGCCAGATAATATAATATTCCATTGCAATAATATTAGATTAAATCTGTTTTCCTTAGATGAATCATCTAGATGTGTATAAAGTAAATATGAAAAGTGTAATTTAGGAAACATTTTAACTATACCCTTATTGCTAAAAATAAGTTGACTTTCCTTTTCCTCCCTAATTTTTTGTCCCCTAAATCTCATGGGTTTGCTTAGAGAATAATTCAGGTATCTGAACATTCCAAAAAGCTTTACTGAGTAAGTTTCTTAATTAGCTACTTTTTTATTGTTTTGCCTGTTGTCACATTTGCTTAAAAGGCAAACTCTGCCTTTTAATGGTTTTGCATGTTTTTCTGGGACAGACTGGCCATGTGTTTGCTTCATTACTGTATTCACATCCACTGTGGCTGTGCTTCTGTTGACCAATTCCATGGATTTACATAAGCTCTTATTTTTCTTTCCTTATCTCTCTTTTATGAGCTTTTAAGTATTAGGAAACCCACATTTCTTCTGTTGCCTATTAGCTTTTCAGTAGTTTCCATCACATCAGATGTTTCAAACAGAACAAATTTCAGTGTTCATGGTCGATTTTGAATCTTCCTTTAATTCTTTTGGAGATCATATCAAAAATAATGGCTTATAAATAGGATCTCTAGAAGATCAATGAATGTATGAATGAGATTTATAAAGGGACATTTTCTGATTTAAAAAACTATCCTAAGTTTGTTGTTCTACCTAAATAATGGGAATTCATGTTTCTTACTAATAAGTAGTAAATCCTGACATGTTACAATACATAGTTATGTGATTTTTATTTTCTTAAATTATGACTTTTATTCTAAACCCTATAGTTGGACACTACAAGTTAAATCTTATGATATATATACTTGGCATGTCAAGTTAGAGGGTTAAGAACTGACATTTTTTTCAATAAGTAGATCATTATCAAACCATGATTTTGAATAAAAAGTTATCATTAAATATTTCAGATGGAAAAAATATTAACTAAAGGTAGTCTAGACTGGAAGAAACTCAAGCTGGAATCAAGATTGCCAGGAGAAATATCAATAACCTCAGACATGCAGATGACACCACTCTTATGGCAGAAAGTAAAGAGGAACTAAAAGCCTCTTGATAAAAGTGAAAGAGGAGAGTGAAAAAGTTGGCTTAAAGCTCAACATTCAAAAAACAAAGATCATGGCATCCAGTCCTATCACTTCATGGGAAATAGATGGGGAAACAGTGGAAACAGTTTCAGACTTTTTTTTGGGGGCTCCAAAATCACTGCAGATGGTGACTGCAGCCATGAAATTAGAAGACGCTTACTCCTTGGAAGAAAAGTTATGACCAACTTAGATAGTATATTCAAAAGCAGAGACATTACTTGCCGACTAAGGTCCGTCTAGTCAAGGCTATGGTTTTTCCTGTGGTCATGTATGGATGTGAGAGTTGGACTGTAAAGAAGGCTGAGCACCGAAGAATTGATGCTTTTGAACTGTGGTGTTGGAGAAGACTCTTGAGAGTCCCTTGGACTGCAAGGAGACCCAACCAGTCCATTCTGAAGGAGATCAGCCCTGGGATTTCTTGGAAGGAATGATGCTAAAGCTGAAACTCCAGTACTTTGGCCACCTCATGCGAATAGTTGACTCATTGGAAAAAACTCTGATGCCTGTAGGGATTGGGGGCAGGAGGAGAAGGGGACGACAGAGGATGAGATGGCTGGATGGCATCACGGACTCAATGGACGTGAGTCTGAGTGAACTCCAGGAGTTGGTGATGGACAGGGAGGCCTGGCGTGCTGCGATTCATGGGGTTGCAAACAGCTGGAAACGACTGAGCGACTGAACTGAACTGAACCATCTATTGTGTCACAACAATCTACGTGGGCTTCAAGTAAAGACTGGGGATAGCATTGAGACAACGTACATTGATGAATTCCTGCTCAGTCACTAAGTCATGTCTGACTCTTTGCAACCCCATGGGCTGTAGCCCACCAGGATCCTCTGTCCATGGAATTTCCCAGGCAAGAATACTGGAGTTGGTTGCCATTTCCTTCTCCAGGGGATCTTCCTGACCTAGGGATCAAACCTGTGTCTCCTGTATTGGCAGGTGGATTCTTCACCACTGAGCCAATATAGTAGGATGTTCTGACAGTAAGTGAAAACACTGAAACTACTCCAAATTAAGAATATGAAGAAGCAGCTAATTCTCTATTGTGATGAAAATAGATGGAGGAAGATCAATGAATGACCAGTCATTATTTTAAATTAATCTTTGATTTGAGAGCACCTATTAAGATTTAGGTGTCCAAAGTAAAAATAAAATGTAATATGGAAAGCATTTTAAATGGCCAAAGACATGATCACTAATTAAAGCTGCACACAATGAAGAGTAAATTTATTGGTATTTGTAAAAATGACAGTAGTAGCTAAATTAGCTAGAATTGGTCTGAAAAGATCTCATAAAACAAGAGAGATTAAGAACAAGTTGAAGAAATAAAAGTAAGAGTGAAGAGAATGGTTCAGGTGTCATATGCAAAGATTTAGGAGGCAGGAGTTTGTGATCATGTTTGGGATGCTGCATGTATCTGTTTGGCTGAAAAATATAAATTGTTTTTTAGAGGCTTGGTATTCAAAACAATGAGAATCAGAAGATCTGAGTGGAAACTATATCCCTTAGATTTGTGCAGTTTGGAATCTCAGAATCAAGAGAAAGACCTGGCACAAATTGTCATGCAATGAAGAGATGTTGGATGGGAAGACACATGCGTGAATGAATGGAGGCAAGAAAACAGTGGTGGACATGCCAGATACTGTGCTGGGTACTTTCAACTGCGTGACCTAATTTTATCTTTTAACTCTAACCTTTTGAGTTATTATCTAAGTTAGAGTTATTATTCTATTTTGCTGATAAGGAAATTCAGGCATAGAAAGGACATTCCCAAAGTCAAGAAAAAAATTGAAAGTTAGGAAAGCAAGGATTTGAAAGCAGGACTATCTAATTCCTTGTTCTTTTTATATTATAACTTTAACATTGTTTTAAATTGAAAACAAAATAAAATGGCTTCTGCTGGTAAATATAGCAAACTCAGAAAGTAGGCCACTCTGCAGTTTTTAAATAATTTATTTTTTTTTAATTGATGGATAATTGCTTTACAGAATTTTGTGTTTTCTGTCAAACCTCAACATGAATCAGCCATAGGTATACATTTATCCCCTCCCTTTTTTAAAGGCTGACTGGGCCTCCCTACTCACCATTCTACTCTACTCTGTTTCTCTCATCTGTAGCCTGACTTGCCTTTCTCTACTGATTCTGACCACCACTGGCCTTTTACTTGTTTATTTACTTGGGAGTAGCCATTGTCTTGTGGTCACTCACCCATGTCCTATGCAAATATTATAGAGTCTTTTAGGCATCTTCAGTGGAGGTAGTCAGCCAGTAGGACCAACTCTCTCATACGTAATTTATCAAAGTTAAATTATATGGCTAGCAAAAAAACCAGCACACAGACAAATTATAGAGAGATGCTTATATCTTTAGGCCAATACACATAGTGTACTCTTTTCCTTCTGCAAAAAAAAAAAAAAAAAAAGAGTATTTATTCATATGATATAATGCTATGAAATAAAAAGAACCTGGAATTTATCAGCTAATTGACTGGAAATAATTATAGCCAATGAAGCAATAAAGTCTATTTGTTTAGGCTTTTCCACATGTAACCTGATCTAACCTGTTTAAAATGTAAACTTTTTATCATTTTTTGTGATTATGGCATTATTTACATTTCTGCCAACTGACTTCAGTGTACTATACTTTTATTTTCATTAAGATTATTGACAAAGCAGTTCTTAAATGAATTCAAAGGCACAGAGTGCCTATATTTATAGTTTCCAGTTTCTTCTTCTCTGACATTAATATAACTAGTAATTTTTAAAATACCCTTACTCTACATTCACTTCCATAACACATGAATCTCTCATGGTCAAACATACATCATACATAAATCTTTCGGGTCATGGAAATTTGATCAATTCAGTCACAGCCATTTTCTTATAATATGGCCATAAGCAGCAGAAACTAATAGAAGATTCACAGGCAAATACCATTTCTAAGAATGTCCTTGCTTATTGCCACTAAGCAAGTCCATAGAAAGACCAGGAATAAAAACACTAAACTTTCATGCACAGTCTGACCACTAATAATGGGTCTATACAGCAGAAATTATTTTTCACTTCCTTCTGAAAAATAAACTAGCAAATAAAATGCCTTGATATATCATTCTCAGAGGCACAAAGAATGCTCCCTCCACCTGACTTCTCCCCTTTGAGAGCTTCAGTCTTCATCTATTGATGCAACTCATCTTTGTTTCTTAGTCTCTGAAGACAATTATTGTCATGCCATGGACTGTGCTAAAACCCAAGAAGGTAAAAATGAATTTCATGCAATTCCTGTTCTCAAAGAGTACAGATGTGAGGAGGAGAAGGAAAATAGACATTTTTGGGGGAGGGGGTTGGGGGGTTTCTTCATTGTGGTAAGAACACTTCACATGAAATCTACCCTCTTCACAAACTTTTAGGTGTAAAATACAATATCGTTAGCTATACAATACAGTATTGTTAGCTATAGACACAATGCAGTACAGCGGATATCTAGAATTTTTTTCATTTTACACAACTGAAATTTGTACCCTTTGATTATTATCTCTTTAACTCCCAATCCACTAGCCCTTGACAACAACCTTTCTACTCTCTGCTTGAGTTTGACTGTTTCAGACAGCTCATATATGTGGAATCATGCAGTATTCATCTTTTTGTGACTCACTTATTCAATTTAGTATAATGTTCTCAAACTTCATCCATTCTGTCACATATTACAGGATTTTCTTCTTTTTAAAATAATATCCTAAAAAAATTTTTTAATAATATTCTGTATTCCATTGCATGTATATGCCATGCCACACTTCCTTTATCCATTCAACTACTGATGGCCTTTGGGTTGTTTCCACATTTGGCTGTCATCAATAGCACTGCAATGAACATGGAAGTGCTAATATCTCTTTAAGATTCTGATTTCAATTCACTTGGATAAATACCCAGAAGTTGGACTGCTGAATCGTATAGTAGTTCTATTTTTAATTTTTGAGGAACCTCCATACTGTTTTCCTTAGGAGCTACATCATTGCATTTCAAACAATGTATAAGAGTTCCAATTTCTCCATATCCTCGCCAACACTTGCTGTCTATGTATATATAAAGACAGTAAGTCTTTATATATAATAGCTATTCTAAAAGGCATGAAGTGATAGCTCATTGTAGTTTTTTATTTGCATTTCTCTGGTGATTACTGACATTGAGCATCTTTTCATATACCTGTTGGTCACTTGTATATCTCCTTTGGAAAAATGTCTATTCAAGTCTTTAGCACATTTTCTTCACCATGTTATTTGTTTTGTGATATTGAGTTGTAAGTGTTCCTTACATATGTTGGAAAGTAACCATTTATCAGATATATGGTTTGCAAATATTTTCTCCCATTCTATAGGTTGCCTTTTTATTCATTTGAGAGTTTTCTTTGCTATGCAAAAGCATTTTAGCTTAATGTAGTTCCATTTATCTATTTTTTCTTCTGATGCCTATGCTTTTGGTGTTGCTACATACATAACACTTCCTGATTTTAAAATATATTGTAGATTTACAGTGATTAGAACAAACATACTATACATCAGTGGGACAAAATAGAACAGAAATAAATCCACACATATTCAGTCAACTGATCTTCAACAAGGATGCCAAGAATATGAGGAGAGGATAGTTTCTACAAGAAATGGAGTTGAGAAAATAGGATATTCACATACAAAAGAATGAAATTGCATACTTATCTTTTACCATACTCAAGAAAATCACTATGTGGATTAGAGTTAAACATAAGGCCTGAAACTGGAAAATTCTTAGAGGTAAACATGAAAAGTATCATAATATTGGTCTTGGCAGTGATTTTGCCAATCCAGAAGACATAAGAGATGCAAGTTTGATCCCTGGTCCAGGAAGATCCCCTGGAGAAGGAAACAGCAACCCATTCCAGGACTCTTGCCTGGAGAATCCCATGGACGGAGGGGCCTAGTGGGCTATGGTCCATAGGTTCACAAAGAGTTGGACATGACTAAAGTGACTTTGCACACATACAAGTAATTTTGAGTTGTGTAGTGCTAGGAGCACCCCTTTCTCCAAGTATACTGGTTTTTTTCCACTAATTTACATGGTGGCCAATGACCTTCTGAATACAAACTGAACCATATTTACAGTTGAGGGTTTATACTTATCTGATTTCCTAAGGGAAATTAAAAATCCTAAACAGAGACAACAGCACCTCTGAGAGAGAATATATCATATGGACAACTGCCTGGAAAGTTGACCAGATTCCACTGGTGATTGTGAGTGTCAGAGAGAAGGGATGGTTACAGGTCCAGCTGCAGTTCTAGTAGTACTAGAACTCATCCAGGCTCAGCAAATTTGATGGTATATGTGACCTTGGGAAGGGGAGAATCCTGTCATCAAATGAAGGACTCTTCAAGCTCGGTAGCACATCAGGACCCAATCAAACCTCTTGTGGGCACCTCTTACTGGGAGCAACCTCAAGGAAAAGAGATTGATGGAGATTGCTAAGCCATCTCAGGTCCATGTGGCACAGAGAAGGTACCTTTAATGGCAGTAGCATCTCCGCATGGTCAAGCCCAGTTATTCAGGACATCAGAGATAAGCCTAGATCAGTAAACCACACCCTCAAGTGTTATACCCTGTGGAAATGATAGCCTAAATATTTTTGAAAAACCATAACAAGAGCAACAGTTCAATCCTATTTATGTTTTAGGACAATCACTCTGGTGGTTTGGAAAATGGGCTGGAATGAATTAAGGCATGAACACCCTGGCCTGACCTAAACCAACTGGGTAGCACAACACTGTCCTTTACTGCCTTGGCCACAGTTAAGCCAAAAAGACACAAGTGGATTCCAGAGGAGGAAAAAAAAAAATGTCCATTCACCAAGGGTAACTTTAATGGGAAATACATGGAACACATGTATTCCTCTAACTCATTGTTAGAGGTCACAATGAGCAACCAAACCATCACATATAAAAATTGTTAATGCAGTATGTTGGAATAGAGTTAAGGAAGACAATATAATGATTCAGATATTGTTTTACAAACAAGAGAGATTGTAATAACCACATATATTTGGAGATTCCTTTGTAGGATAAAAATTTCACGTTTTCATGTTATATTTTAACATCCATGTATCTCCACTGGAGGCAATGATTGCCAGCATGAGGAATCCCACCCGTGACAAGGTCATGAGGAAGGAAGCCTGACAAAACGAAAGGACGTGATCAGGCTTCAGGGGTTCCCCCTGGAATTTCCTGAGCATCCACCCCCAAAGCCAGAGTCTGCCTGCTTTACTGTGTTATGCTTTCCACCTACTCTTCTGACATTAACAGGGGCTGTCCCCCACCACCTTTTCTGGGAAAAAAATTAATTTAGAGCTTTTAGATAATAAATATCCTGAGCATAATACAAGTGTTTCGATCCCAAAACCCCTCTGATGGCTTTCTAGCCTGCCTGCAAGACTCGTACAGCTGCACATGTGATTGTTTGAGGCCTCCTGACCTCGGGAGGCACAGGAAGCTTAACACATCCTAGGAATGTAGGGGCTTCCGAAGAATCAAAATCATTAGAATAGGACTGATTAAAGGTTTCATTTGTTGAGCCAATACTTGCTGCCAAATTTTCATATCCTTTATTTTTAGATATAGTTGGTATATAGAAAAACAGGTAGTAGACCTGGTATTAGCAACATTAGATCTTTGAGTTAAATACTTTCTTTGTTATAACCCACTGCACCTTTGTTCTATAGGAATGTAACTTTAGTACTTTGAGGGTGATGCAGAGTAAAGAAAACACTTCCAGGGAAAAGGAGTTTTCTGGTTGATAGACAATTATCCAGGAAGAGAGCTATAAAAATGTTAACAGGCCTCTTGGCCAGAAGATAATGTAAACCACCTGAGACCTTTTGTATATGGGAGGGTATGCAAAAAGAAAGCCTGGTCTCAATGAGGGTCAGGACTGCTGCCCCTGCATAACTCCACACATTCCATTATTTCTTTATGTACAACTTGGAGTATATAAGCTGATTTTGAAGGTGAAGTTTTTGGAGTCTTACACCAATGCTTGGCTTCCCCATGTCATTCTTTTCTCCCCTTTTTCGGCTGAATTCCCATCTGGGGCATGGAGGCTCGCCATGTCTACTGACTTGTCCTGGCTTCTAAAATCCATAAGAGAGAGAGCCGAAGGCAGGGCACTCTCCGATATTCAAATGGGTGCCGGTGGCCCAACGTAGATGGTGCAAGTTCCTTGTCTGGAACTTTATTATAGTTTTCCATGTAAACCAAGTTATTCAGCATCTTTTCTCCACTTAATTTTCCTACTACACTATTTCTTCCTAAATCTAATCTTATATCTCTAAATAAATAAGTATTTTCCTTGCCTATCCATCTCCCCTTCAAATCACCCTGGATCCACCAGGGCTGAAATGAATAAACCCTCATAGGCAATAGCTTCTCAAAAAAAAAAGCCAGATCAGTAACCTATTGTTTAGACCATAAGATATCCATGAGTTATCCCAGTGTTCCTTGAGAGAACCTCTGGAGACCCAAGGCCTTGTGAACACATCCACTTAGGTTCTTTAAATTTTCCCATAAAGTACAGTGAAGCAAAAGTCACTCAGTCATACCTGACTCTTTCCAATCCCTTGAACTATAGCCCACCAGACTCCTCTGCCCATGGAATTCTCCAGGCCAGAATATTGGAGTGGGTAGCCTTTCCCTTCTCCAATGGATCTTCCTGACCCAAGAATCTAACTGGGATCTCCTGCATTGCAGGCAGATTCTTTATCAGCTGAGCTACGAGGTAAGCCAGAAAGTAGTCCTTTCAAATGTATACCATGGGTTGGAAATCTATGGAACATGCTTTTGAAATAAGTTTTGTGACTCATCCTTTCCACACACTACTTTACCTTGGTGCTTATGATGATGAAGTATGTACACATTACCAAATACACAGAAGGTCTTACCAACACAGAGTTAAAATGAATTAAAAAGCTACTCTTATGAATTTAAAATGCCACTCACACATTCTGTGAGAATAGCACTGAGAGAAAAGAAAAAGGTCAAAAGGGAAAAATAAGATTTATAGATTTTAGCATCATTCCAACTTCTTTGAAACAACTTCCATTTCCATCTGGGAAAAACTTATTCAGTTTTCGATTACCTATTCAGATCAAATATTCCAATAATCTGACACTTCTGTATAATATATGCATCAGGGGAGAACTTCATAATATTAATTCTAGTGATATCAAAATAAAATTTATACCCTGATCCTTCAAGAATCACATAGAGTCTTGTTCTATTTCTTTGCCTAACAGTCACAAAAACATTCCATGACCTGCCTTGCATCTGTTGTTCTAAAATAACTTCACAATAATGTATGATTTCTATTCTTATTTTGTTGAAACCACTGGCATTTTCCCAAGCCGTAAACAAAAACAGCATTCTAGAAACCGCCAGACATCAAGTATACAATTTTCTTCCCTAATACTTGGTCTAAAAGAAAAGCTATCCTTGCACATTTACTGTAACCATTGTGCATGCACTCATATTCTGCTACCATCTAGTTAAATTCATTTTTAATGAGTCACATAATGAAGCACTGTATATTTTTGTTGCTAAATTTATTAACATATACTTATGGGAATATAGTTATACAGTTTTTCTTGTGGTGTTTGTGTTTGGACTAATTTTTGCTAATTTTCTTTTCTTTTTCCAAGGGATATTTTTGTCTTTCTAAACCTCAAGAATTACCTTTGATGTGGTTATCAAAAAGAATTCAGAAGTTTTGGTATTCTTGGGCACATATGCTTAATATGTATTATCCATACACATTGAAAAGGATTTCCCTGTAGCTAAAATGGTAAAGAATCTGCCTGCAATGCAGGAAACCAGGGTTCGACCCCTGGGTCAGGAAGATTCTCTGGAGAAAGGAATGACAATTCACTCCATTATTCTCGCCTGGAGAATCCCATAGACAGAGAAACCTGGAGGGCTACAGTCCATGGAGCTGCAAAAACTTGGACACGACTGAGTGACTAACACACACATACACATTGACAATTTCTTTGGAAGATAGACATGACATGTAAATTTTACCTTCAAATTTTCCATCACTGGATTCAGTCTCATATGAGAAATGGAGGACAGCAACTATAATGAATGTATTATAGCAATAATTTTAACACTTAAATTCAAGATCTATGGACTATAATAGCAAAACAAAGTGATCCATGTTGTCAGTGAGACTAAAAACACAGTTTAAAAAAGAAACAATCACAGGAGACAATGGAAATGAACATGAGCTTTGGAGTTTTACAGAAAATATTTTAACCTCTCAGCATCTGTTTCTTCTATTAGAAAATAAGAATAATATTACCTATCTCAAACAGCTGTGAAAAGACTTAGATAAAACATGCTTAAAGGTTCTTACATGTTTAATACATAGAATCAATCAAAATAAAATAAAACAGCCAGTTAATAACTTTATGTCATTTTATTCTGTGTAGTGATGGATATTTTATGAGTAAATCTACATGTGTTCATATCATGCTATGCATACACATCTATGAATAAAGCCAGATATGCTAACATACACTAAAGTCCACAACAAAGCAGAGTTATGTGAAGACTTGAGTTAGATAAAGTGTAGAAAGACCTTATTTTCCTATTAAGATCAGTTATGTACATGCATCATTGCTAAATAGGAAGTTGGAAATTTATTCAATGTCAAGAAAAGCCATTTAGCCACTGATGATTCACATTTTGCCTTGAGTAGTCTGGCAGGAAACTGGCATATCACTTGTTGGCAAATTTGAACGGTATTAAATTGAACAGGTAAAAATAGACTTGTGAATTAAGCAAATTAAATTTGCAATACATGTTTCCGAATAGCATGGATGAAGGAATGCTGATGTAATTTACAGAAAGCCCAAGGATTCACAGCACAGGCATCCTTTCCAAAAGCAAGCTTCTAGGGCATTCCAGAACTCCCTACTCCTATTCCTACCCCTAGGATAGCAGAGTGCATAGCTATCAGGTTTGTGGCCTTGAGCCCTCAGTCTCCTCACACCAAAACCAAAGTCATCAGTCCTTATTCTGTCCAAGCATGATATGGTGAGGCTGAGTTCCATGATCCCATGGTCATCTATCTGGTCAAGCACCCATATTTGTATTTATGTTCACATGCTCTGATAAATACTCTCTCTACTTCAAGTTAAACTCAATTTGAATTCAATACAATTCAATACAAAACATGTACAAAGTGATTGTGGTTCTGACTCATCTCCCTACTTTAACCGTCAGTTTCCAAAACTTTTCTGAATCCAAACAATCTCTTGACTCTCTGATTCACTATTTTCAGGCTTCACTGATTTGGGTTTTAGCTTAAATCTCTAATTCTGTTTTGCAACCCCTATTCCCATTTCCTTTCATTTCTCTAGTGATGCAAAAATCATCTATAGTATATTCACTCCAGGTATACACACTTTAGGGAGGCAAGGATTTATTCCAACATTATAATCACTGAACGGGAGAAGGGAATCCCTATTATGCTTCTAGGAATGAAATTATGCCATTCATCCAAGAGAATATGAGCTCTGAAAGAGGAACTGTTCATGCTGCATGAGCATTTTCAGAGGGATATTTTTACTTTTGTGTGTTCAACATAACAACCAAAATACAATTTCATGGGAGGTAGGAAGAACCTGGAATTGCCTCTCTTAGATGTTGACTTTTTAGTTTTTCCACAAATCCAAGTAAAATCAAAATATAACTAATTTAGAATACTAAACTAACTCCAAAGCCTTGACTGGATCCTTTAGCAAAATTAGACCTTCTGGGCACAGTCCCAAGAGACAAGCTGATGTCCTGATGTTTCAAAAACAGTAACAAAGAAAAATGAGGTTTCCAACCACCAGTCTTTTTCCATTTTAAACACTCAAGTCTTAGAATACTGATTTTAACCATGGTAAATCCATCCCCAGCCCACAGTCTGGATATCACTGGAAGATACAGGCTCTGTCAGACTAGTACCTTTCCATGTCTGGGATGAATGGTGGTTTTATTTCCAGAATATTCTGCATTTCTGTGTTACACTTCTCCAACCACCTCTCCCCTAAAAATGTTCATAGATACGAGCCTTTGGATCTCATTCATGTCAGTGTTCGTAAATGGAGACCAGATGACATACCCATTCCAAAGCCAGACACCAGCTTTGATAACTATTGCTATTCGGCCTACTGCCTTCCCCTTCAGAAGATTGCTGAAAGTCAAGGTTGGCCACATGGTATTCAGCAAACACTTAATTGTCTAACAAGGACAATTCTCTTCTACATCTCTTTCTTGACCTGTGTTACTCTAGGCCCTGTTTCTCATCTGCTTTCCTCTCCTATGTAAATCCCAATGCTTCTATCATATTAGATAAGGCTATGAACTTCCTGAGCTTTTCTTCTCATCCCTTATGGGGCTGGCTTCCAACCAAACCCAGATTAGCTCCAGTTACAGTTACTGTTCTTTCACACGATGAGCTTCATAGGAAGAGCAGAAGAAAGTTGATGTTCTTCCTAAATGGCAACAACAACAACAACAAAATCATGTTGGAATCAGAATATATACCATGAGTCATAGATAGCATGCCTCAATAATTGTTGTCTAGTACCTAGAAAATCAAAAGCAATCTTCAGAAAGGAAATGAATGGAAATGAAGTGAAGATCAACAACACAGAAGACCTGGACTCTAGGTATGCCTCTTTCACCACAGATGCTTACTACAGTACAGGAAGCCATGGACTTCTTGGACACCCCCAAATACCCACCAAGTCATGTGCTCTGTTGGAAAAACTGCAGTGAGGGCAAGAAGAACTCATTCTTTATGGGTAAACTCAAGCTCAACCTATGAAATGTAGAACAATCCTACAGTGTCATGAAGAAGGAGGGGCCAATAAACATCTGTCATACAAGGTAAAGAATGGGCTATATCAGCAAAAGGAAGTGGTACAATAAGGCAGAGAAGCAGAGCTGAGAATAGCAATATAAAGGCTCCAGATATCAATGAATCTGAAAGGCACAAAATGCATGAATGCTGTTCTTACATGGGAAAAGATCTCTGCACTTTCTTAATCAAACTTTCAATAAACATTCACTTAATACCACATGTTGGGTCTGTAAGACAGACAAAGCTCTTAGTGCCAAGCAGAAGTAATTTTTATTTTCAGCATCACAATTACATGCCTTACATAGGCTATTAATTCCACAGTTTTCTTTCAGTTCAGTTCAGTCACTCAGTCATGTGCGACTCTTTGCGACCCCATGAATCGCAGCATGCCAGACCTCCCTGTCCATCACCAACTCCCGGAGTTCACTCAGACTCACGTCCATCGAGTCCATGATGCCATCCAGCCATCTCATCCTTGGTCTCCTCCTTCTCCTCCTGCCCCCAATCCCTCCCAGCATCAGAGTCTTTTCCAATGAGTCAACTCTTTGCATAAGGTAGCCAAAGTACTGGAGTTTCAGTTTTAGCATCATTCCTTCCAAAGAAATCCCAGGGTTGATCTCCTTCAGAATGGACTGGTTGGATCTCCTTGCAGTCCAAGAGACTCTAAAGAGTCTTCTCTAACACCACAGTTCAAAAGCATTAATTCTTCGGGGCTCAGCCTTCTTCACAGTCCAACTCTCACATCCATACATGACCACAGGAAAACCATAGCCTTGACTAGACGGACCTTAGTCGGCAAAGTAATGTCTCTGACATGTTCCTAAATGATTCTTCACAACTATAGAGGGCTCATGCAAGGAGAAATCTACCTGTTTATGGACAAGTTCCCAACATACTCCATATCATACATACAACTTGTAAATGCAGAGAGCTGAGACCATGTTATCATTAATCATAAATATGTATCTATATTGGTTAGGCCATTACCTCCCTCTAAAAGGAATACATATCTGAGCAACAGTTCTCCAAGCCAGTGCATGCTCTTAGTACTGAACATGAAAAATAGACAGGGTAGCACATTTGATGCTAGACTACAAGACTAGTCTAAGATGTATGGGGGATAGCATTCATTTATATTTAATTGTAACACTATTTTAAAAATTTAATTCCAATGAAGTGTCTTTTTTATTTTATTGAACTAAATGATTCACAGGATGCCTGCAATGACATTTCCAATCAACTCATTGTTTCCATTGCTATCACTATTTAGTTCCCAAATATGTAGAATGTGATTGAAAGAATGGATGGATAGATGGATAGATGATTAGCTGTGATTACTTACATATTTTTCCCCTTAACTTTTATTCCTCTAAAACACCAAATTGGCCACTTTTTTCTGAAACATATTCTCTGACACCTTTTAAGAACTTTGATTTCTTAATTATTTTCTTTCTTTCTTTTGTTTTCTTATTTCTTCTACTCCTTCCAGGTTCTTCCAGTACATGCAGGACTCCTGAACTCCTAGAGAATGGCACATGGAGCCTCTAGTGTCTTAATAATTCCCATGCTACGTGCACCTCTGCTCTATCAGCTCTTTCTAAATTTTATTAATGAAAAGTATAAATGCCTCTTCTCCCAGAAGCTGCCCCTGCCAAGGTCTCATTGATTTTCCACTATCAAATGATCAAGCAGTAATAATCACTTCATCTTTCAAAGAATTCTTGATGACTCTCATTCTTAGAAGCCAAGGCAGGGAAGCTCCTGTGAGCTGAATGTCACCCAGTTACTTAACAGGAGCCATCAGTGGCAAGCCACAATGGGGTAAGAAAATAGAAAATCGATGTATGAAACAGTATTTCAAAAAAATGAAAAGCTCAATGGCAATAGAATGCTGTCCAAAAAGGCCCGAGGTAGCCTGGTTAAGAGTGCAGGCCCTGGCAACCATCTGCCAGGGTTTCTCATCCCAACCCTGCACTCATGAACCATGTGACTTTAGCCAAACTACTTACTGTCTCTGTGCCCTAATTTCCTTTTTATTTTTATTTTGAGTATGAAATACCACAGACATCTTCAACCCTTTAGCAGTTTGCATATCTTCAGATTAACTCCACAATCAAAAATTTCTACCTCTAAGTATGTGCTGTGCTTAGTTTCTCAGTATTGTCTGACTGTGACCACACAGGCTGTAGCCCAGCAGGTTCCTCTGTCCTTGGGGATTCTCCAAGCTGTAATACTGGAGTGGGTTGCCATGCCCTCCTCCAGGGGAACTTCCCAACCCAGAGATCAAACCCAGGTCTACCACATTGCAGGTGGATTCTTCACCATATGAGCCACCAGGGAAGCCCAAGAATACTGGAGTGAGTAGCCTATCTCTTCTCCAGCTGGATCTTCCTGACCCTGGAATCAAACCAGGATCTGTTGTATTGCAGGTGGGTTCTTTACTAGCTGAGCTCCCAAGGAAGCCTGCCTCTAAATATGTCATTTTTTTTTAATTCCAGAGTCAGTTTTATCTCAAATTCTAAATAATCTGAGATTCTCTTTACTTTTAAATCTTGCTTTTCTTCAACAATAGATTCTGAGAATTGTATTAGTCTTCTTTGACCTCGCCTAAGAGAAAATCTTCCACAAGATCTGTTTTCAGAAGAATCTAAATTCTCACATTTCTTCAGTGCTTCTTGTCTGACTATTATGTCCTGGTCCTCTCTTTTCTAATGTCCTTTATTCAAAGATTCCCTTATCTTCTGTATCCAGCTCTCCCAGATTAATCCAATATCATGTATATTTTCAGCTCTAATTTTTCTCATTACTTTGACTAATATTTAGTAAGTATCTACTGTGTTGCAGATTTAAGCCCAACAGATAATGTAGAGAACAAACATTTTTCTAAACTCACGCAGCTTGAATTTTAGCTGGGAAAAATAGACAACAAATAAGTAAATATACAATGTATAGGTGGTAATAATTTTTAAAAGAAAATAAGCAGACTAAGAGGATACTATCTCTAAATAGAATTGTCTACATAACTTGATTAGAGAGGGTTTCTCTGATGAGATGGCATTTCATGAGATGACACCTGGCTAAGGTAAAGGGGTAAAAGATGTGAAAATCTGATTTATTGTTCTAGGTAGCAGCGCAAGCATGAGCATCTTTAAAATCAGGAAATCTACTTCTATAAGCTTCAGTTTTCTTCTCTGTAAAATGACAATGATAACAATATCATCATTTGAGAATTGATGTAAAGATGAGAGATAATGCCCACACAAGATTAGAAAAGGACCTGGTGCAATAAATGATAGTTATTATTCTCTCACATAACTATGTAACTTTGTGACTGTAAAAATTGAGTATAAGCACATATTACTTTCTGAAAACTGCCTGAAAAGCATTTCAGAGTTTACAGCAAATTATGTCAAGCTGATAATGCAGAAGGCAGCATAAAACATTGAAGAGAAGATGAGTTTAAAAGACAAACAAATCTCTGAACCCTTACGTACTAGTAAAGAGATCTTGGTAAAGTTCTTCAGATCTTAGTTTCTTACTCTGTATAATGGATTGCATTAAGAATTAAATAAATTGATATATGAAAAAGCATAATCCTTGACCTACACGAATGCTGGTTTCTTTCTCCATAGCTTCTCCTTACTTAAGGTAATACCATTTGGTCATGTAATTTGATGCACTGAATTACACATGTCACATTTTGTAGGTGACATTTAAAATGTGATCCCATGTGGTCACAATAAGCTTGAGGTTATTGAGGCATGAGGGGAAGGCAAGAAGGAGCAAGAATGATAAGGGCCTGCAACCAACTGCTTCTACCAAATTCCCTAAAATTCTTTAGAATGAGAGGTCTTCCAGAATTTTTCTGCTTAACAAAGTGTGACCAGCTCAATAGTACCTTATGGTTTTATCAAAAGTGAGGAACACCTCCCTAAAAGGAGGAAGACCCAGCAATTTCAAACAGCATCAAAAAAATGTCCTCACCAAAGACAAGATCCTAAAGCCACTAACAATCACTATTGCATCAGATATTTTTTAACAGTAAAAATACCAAGGTGTCCAGAGTGAATTAAAGAGAATAACCTAAGATACCAGGTGGTGCTGTGAAAGTCACTCAGTTGTGTCCGACTCTTTGTGACCCCATGGACTAGACAGTCCATTGAATTCTCCAGGCCAGAATACTGGAGTGGATAGCCATTCCCTTCTCTAGCAGATCTTTCCAACCCAGGAATCAAACCAGGGTCTCACGCATTGTTTGCAGAAGCAATTCTTTACCAGCTGAGATACTAGGGAATCTTCCTGCCAATGCAAGAGACACAAGAGATGCAGGTTTGATCCCTGGGTTGGGAAGATCTCCTGGAGGAAGAAATGGCAACCCACTCCAGTATTTTTGCCTGGAAAATTCTGTGGACAGAGGAGCCTGGTGGGCTATAGTCCATGTGTTCAAGAGAATCAGACGCAACTGAGCAACAAAGCACACACCAACAAAAGAAGTGGTATCACTTTGAGGAGCTTATTTAAATCAGAAAACCAGCTTTAAAACAAAACCCAAAAAAGGGGATAATACAATCAAATCCTGGCTGAGTTTCAAATTTGGACATAGGTTCTTTCACAGGTGATGTAGGAAAACATGTTCATTCACTCAGCAAATATGACTGAGAGCCCGCCACACATCAGATCTCTTTCTAGGCAGTGGGGAACGCCATGTGGACACAGCACTTTTCTGAAAACCCCTGCCTTTGGTATGCATATCATCAAGGGAGGACAACTGATAAACAAGTGAAATATCTGGCGGGCAGATGGTATTAAATGCTATGGAAAAGAATAATAAAGACAGAAGCTTGCTATATGAAATGCAGGGTCCAGTGGGGAGGACTGCTATTTTAAATAGGGTAGTCAGGAACATTCTCCTCATTATGAAGGTGACTTTCTGGGAAAGATCTTACAGGTGTGATGGGGGAATCATTAAGATCCCTAGGATATGAGCATGCCAGACCAAAAAAAAGACAAATGAAGGGCTTTTGAGGCAGGGACTTACTTGGATTATTAAGCAAGTGCAATCCTAAAGGAAATCAACCCTGAATATTCATTGGAAGGACTGAAGCTGAAGCTCCAATACTTTTGCCACCTGATGAGAAGAGCTGACTCTCTGGAAGAGACCCTGATGCTGGGAAAGATTGAGGGCAAGAGGAAAAGGGGACGAGAGAGGATGAGATAGTTGGATGGCATCATTGACTCAATGGACTTGAGTTTGAGCAGACTCAGGGAGATAGCATGGTGTGCTACAGTTCATGGGGCCGCAGAGAGTCAGATGTCACTTGGAGACTGAACAACAAAAGCAAGTGCAAAGAGAATGTGCAGCTGATGAGAAGTGAACCAAGGACAAGAGTAAGGGATGAAGCCAAGAGGTTATCTCAGGGACCAGATCCAGTGGCACTGCTGAGCCATTACCAAGACTGCGCCTTTTACTGTGAGATGGGGACTACTAACAGGTTTTGAGAAAAGGACTGAAATAAGATGACACTGAGCTGCTATTGTGTTCGTATTGGCTACACTGAAATGGACAGAAGAAGGGAGATAATAATCAAGATGGATAATGACAATGGCTATAAGCCAATATTTTATTTTGAGAAAATTCCTTTTTAAGATAGAAAGACTGCTAACAAGTCATATATATGTGTGTTAATTTTTTGTTTATTTTTAGGAGGAATGAATTGGAGATCAATTTGAGAAGCCTATTAGACATCCAACAATATCCAGCAAAGAAAGCAAGTGGCTATTCATGTCAGAGTTCAGGGGAGTGGTCCTGGCTAGAAATACAAATTTAGGATTTTTCCACACACAGATGGCACGTAAAGACTCAGAGAAGATGAGATAAACCTAGAGAGAGCATACAGAGAGAGGAGAGAGGCCTGAGGACTGAGCCCCTCAAGGAGAGGAGAGACAGCTAGTGCAGGGACCTGTCTGTCAGTGAGTTGGAAGGACAACCAGAGAGCCTATGTTATAGATGCTCCATGAAAGAAACCCTTTAAAAAGAAAGGAGTCATCTACTGTGGGGAAGAGATTACAGCCACTGAACTGAACTGATGTGGCTTAAGACCTGAAGACTGACCATTATGTTTTATAAAGCACTGCTGACTTTAAGAAGAGAATATCCATGGTGCAGCCAGAGAGGAGAAAAGGAGAGGCAGGAGCTGGTAATGTCAGGTTCAGACAACTTTTGGGTGCACTTTGGTCTAAAAGGGAACTGAGAACTGGGAAGACTGCAGGTTGTAGAAGACAGGGATTTTTGGTTTTGTTTTTGAAGGGGGAGAAATTACAGCACAGAAGGAGACAGTTTGATGCTGAGGAGAGAAAGGATGAGATGGCTGAAGTGGCATTCAGGGTCAGGGGGCACAAGGTAATCTCTGACCCAAGTGGAGGGGCTGGTCCCCAAGAGGCATGAAAGGGCATGCGGTCAACACCTCATCCCTCAGCAGGAAGCCAGGACCCCCGGCCCAGAGGCAAGTAAGAGGGTGAAAGCGGAAAGAAAGTAAGTTCCAACACATCACACTAGTTAATGCTACCAGTCTCTCTAAGCTGTAAGTATGAACAGCTATAAAAAGCCAAGACAGTTGCCCCAGAAGCTGACCTGAACCTAGAAGGTATAGACGTGTGAGAGGCCCATGTGATTATGTTCGGGAAGGGGTCTTAGAACTGCCACACAAGTAGAGTCTGTTTGGAATAGGGTGAGTGAAGAGAAGGGAAAATAGAGGGAAGAGAGTAAAGAAAAGGCCACACACAATCTTAAATTCAATATTTCACTCCCATTAAAGATAAGCTGTTTATAAGCTTCAGTGTAGGGCACATAATTCTAAGTAGAAACTCTGTGGTTCCTCTTCCCAAACATAAATCATGATCACCCTCCACTCTGCATTCTGGGGAGTCCTCAAGGCAAAGGGACAAGACTTGAGGTACAGTAATAGAAATCTGAGTATTATAAAATCCACCCTGAGCTCCAAGAAGAAAAGAGAAACTTGAAGAGAGCTCTGAAAAGTACTTATTAAACTAGGCACGGTGCAGTCTTACACATTTTATTAATGTTCTCAGGAATCCAAATGCACACCTTGATACCTATGTGAGGATTTTTTTCCTAACTCAATTATGGCTACATGTGCTTTAAAGATGAACTATGAAGTGTTTTTCGACTAAATGTCTTGATAAAGTAATGAATATTAAATACGCTTCAGAGCCGCAAAAAGGACTTAGCACGGGAATGTCTTTGTGGTAGCTGAGGAGTGCCCCCTACAGTCTGGCGTGTGCCACACACGCAGATGACAAGGAAACAGCAGAGCTATAGTGCAGGAGTCTCAAAAGATGCAGGGAGAGGAGGTAAGCTACCTCGGCTGAGAAAATGGGACTTTAAAGTCTAACAAATATGTGGACACTATAAACTTCTATCTGTACATGTTTCTGAACAGCAAGAAATGACAAACTTTCGCATGGATTTTTCTTCTAGTTGGCTATCAGCACCTACTGCTTACAACTAAAAAATAAAAAAAAATGCAATGTGTAAGTAAAGTCTGTTTTTGTTCATTGGTTATTTTACATCAAGATTTGAATATACATGAAAATAATAGTGAAAAGAAGAACATTATACTCTACTATGCAAAAAGAAAACGGTCTCTGGGATCAGAAATCATTTGCATCTGATGTTAGTAACATGAAAGAAAATGTAACATATTTATTAAAATGAAGTTTGGGCTTGAGGTTTTATTCATTTTTGTAAAAACTTCACAAAGAAGTATTTTACTTTCTGCGAACATCATCTCTTAAAATGCTAATGATTTTCAAATTGAAAATCACACGAAGACATGAAAGACTTAACAGCATATTTTAAAATACTCATAAATGCATACATAAATACTGTGTCAAATATGTTGCATTAATATTCAAACTTATATCCTGTATAATGTAGATTGCAACATTATCCAACAGGCATAAAGTTTATGGTATATCAACAAATTGAAGGAAATAAATTTCATATATAATAATATATTCAGTTTAATTTTCCATTTATAAAGAAAAGGAGAAACAAAATATATACTAGAAACCCTTGAAATGTTTTACTGGAAATATTTCAAATACTAATATTGGTATAATTTAAATATACCAGCATATTTGGTGTTTGTAACTATTAAATTAAACCCAGAATTATGTAAAAGCTTAGCAATGGACAGAGCAATATTTATCGAAGTTAACAGCCTTTCACATGATCTTTGAATAAATGAAGATCTTTGAATAAATGAAGATCTTTGGAAAGCTGAATTTAACATCATAAAATGGTCATTTAGACTCAATTTCACATACATTCATGAGATATACATAAATGTATATGAGTAAATTGATAAATTTTACTTTAAGCATTTTAATAATGTTTTCACATTCAGAAAGAGGCAATAAGGATCATATGGATTAAATACTTGTTTTTTTCTTATGAAATCTAATAAACTATAACATTTATATATCACTGCTTTCTATAAACTTATTAATAAAGTTGTCTAATGAGGAAATAATAAAATATTTTTGCTTCCTGTAGAAAAAACTAGAATCCTAAAGAAAAACTGCTTGATATGTTAATCGTTCTAAGTATTCTAGCTATTAATCTAATAAACAGATTGTCTCTTCCTTCCTGCCTCCTAATAAGGTATATGTGATGCACTCAGATGTTAAAAAATAGTCCTTGTGGAAATCTTGCTAAAAATTGTTAGTATGTAGACCCCACAAATGTACTTTCAAATTAATGAATCTGTCTGTTTTCATATTTAATTAACCTTTCAAATTCATTCACCCACATTATAGAATCTTTGCCAAAATGCAATTTAAAATTAAATGATATTTTTAGTAGTATGAAATAATTGAAATATTTCAACACTGTCATGATTCTTTAATTTTTAAATCAAAAAATAAAAGGAAGGAAAGAAGAGAGGAAGGAAGGGAGGGAGGGAGGGAGGAAAAGTAAACCATTGATTTAATTAAATGAATTAACATTTGTAAAATTAACAATTTCCAAAAATATATAATTAACAATTTCCAAAAACAGTTTTGGTCCATAAAGAATTTTAATACCCCTAGGTAACAATTAGAAATAAAAAAACTAAAACTCATCCAAGCCTTAAATATTATTTAATGTTGATTATATAGACTTGACTTGTGGAAATGCACCAAACAGCAATTAAGACAATTTAAAATAAACTTTTATTCAAATTGAAAACACAATTGTAGGTTGTATATACTCCTTTGGTGTTTAGAAGATATCATAAATTCAGTCACTTCCTCATGCCCCGGAAAATTCAGCCCATTTTTTAGAAAGGCGATTGCTTTCATACTGTTCCTACCATGAAAATGCTACCTTTTTTGGCTAATACAAAGAAACCACAATTAACAGTGAAACCATAAATACTTTCTGTGTTAACCACAAATGGCCTTTCCCATAGAAAAATGGCTTACATGTGTTCTAAATGTGTTTGGTTTCATTTTGTATGGAAGGAGCTGTGGGTATGTTTTTATCTAAGAAAAGAACATGGCATGCACATGCACAGCTTTCTAAAATGAGAAACACTCATTGAATTTAATCGTAGTTTTGTCTGGGCCGGAAATTCAGAATTCAGCTCCATGGGTGATGATTTTGGATTCTCTGGACAGGACTTTAGGGTCTACTTGCCAAACTTTCTTGGACTCTGTGAAGCACAAGGCAGGAGGGACCTTTGCCTGTGTCACATTAGTGCCTCTCTTGTAACCATAGGCTGAGCTCAGGAGTTCATCGACTTCACACTTTTCCACTCCATCGATTCAATCTGGGTCTGTCCCCTACATAACTGTTGACTGCTCTGGGTCAGTTCTCGGTGTGTGCCTGTCTGTGTGTAGTTGTACCTATTTTCTTGAGTATTTATTCATTATGTGAACATCAAAGTCTATGGAAATCTGCATATGTTTATGTTAAGAGTCATTTCTCTATTTGAATAACACACATGCTAGATAATCTTTTAAAATACTGTCCACACTCTGAGAATACAAGGGAAAGAGGAAGGCCTTCTAAGAACATGACCTTATGCTCACTTCCGTAGTGAGTCTCCTTGCAAAGAGCCTAAATGGAAATTAACACAAATCTTCTTCTGTAGATTTTCACTGGCCATAAATAAATTATAATAAGGAAATCTAACTGAAAGTCAGGCATTGCTCAGAATGCTTGATTGAATTTATACCCACAAAACAACCATCAGAGTAAAAGATTTTTCCCATATAAATTATCTTAGGAAAACGTTTTTATAAAAATGTGTACCATTATGAAGATGCATTTGCTCCTTTATTACATAAAGTTTATCTTAATAACTTATAGGACTATTCTAAAGAATAAAAAGGCAATTATTATCAATTAAAAGCTTAAAACAATAAACTGAACATTTGGAATTTTTCAAACATTCTGTTTATTTTAAATGTGTTGAGAGAATTTCTGGTTTCAAAAGAAAGAAAATCATAATTTTCAGGCCCTATAAATTCTCTTATTTAAAAAAAAAGTAGTATATTCATGGCACTGAAACCAGTTTAAGAAGAAGAAATCTTGCTCAGAAAATTGTTTGCCATCATGCAGACAAAGCTATTGATTGAGCTGTCATTATATTGCTTTTATACTTTGTGAACTTGTGATTAATTTGAATATGTTTATTATTTGGAGACTCAAAATTAGGATTCTTTGGTTAGTTGATTCATTTTCATGAGGATAAGTTTCAGAAAGGATGTAGCAGTAAGTTATTGCCCTAGTGGGGGCCTAACCTCAAAAGGAAGGGATAATGGAATTTTCTAAAACTGCAGGCTTTTATTTATTAAAATATCTATCTCCCTTTATTTTGAGCTATGTAATATACTACAACAAAACTCAGAAAGTCTTTTATTTTGCTTATACCCAATTATCCTTTTAAAATGTAGACTCAAAAATATAAAGTCAAAATAAAAAATAAAGAGACCTATATTAATCTTGGATATATTGAGAACTAGCTTGCTCTGTTTATAACCAGAGGAGCTACTACTCTATTTAAAATTTTGTTAGATGTATGTTATTAAAAGGGTGTGTGTGATGAGAGACTTGAATTTAATTGTGGTTAAAAACTTCAGACAAGGCACATGAAAATAAAATATTAACCTAGTGAGAAAATTGTAAACACTTTTTGATTAATCCTGAAGTATTTTTTTCAAAAGAAATTATAAAGCGATACAAAAACATTCCTAGGAGTAATTTTAATATAAGATCGTGTTAATATAACAACTTTTTAAGTTTCCAATGAGAGATATAACTAATTTGTTTTATTACATTATGCCTCACATCACCATTTAAGTTAAAATATAGAGACTTAGGACACCTGCATCACCAATGCAATGGACATGAACTTGGGCAAACTTTGGGCGATGGTGAAAGACAGAGAAGTCTGGAGTGTTGCAGTCCATGGGGTTGCAAAGAGTCAGACACAGCTGGGAGACTGAACAACAACAACATAAAGCCTTTATAAAGATGGCAGGAAACAAAGAAAACAAAACAAAATTTGATTTTAAATATTTGAATATCTTCTCCCAAAAAATTCATCTTGCAAAACAGAACATTTTTTTTTTTCTGTTCAACATTTTTCCATCCTGCATACATTTTCATTTGCAATACTAGCAAAAGAAAGCAAAACAATTGTACTACCTATAATCAAAACTTTTTACTGTCACAAGAATGTTAAAACAATAGTATTTTACAAACAGCATCAGTCTTAGAAGTGAGGCCTTCAAAACTCTCTCATTTTGTTGTTGCTGTTGTTCAGTCGCTAAGTCATATCCAACTCTTCATGACCTCATGGACCGCAGCATGCCAGGCTCCTCTGTGTTCTACTGTCTCCTGGGGTTTGCCCAAATTTATGCCCATTGAGTGGATGATGCTATCCTACCATCTCATCCTCTGCTATCCCCTTCTCTTTTAGCCTCCAGTCTTTCCTAGCATCAAGGTGTTTTCCAGTGAGTAAGCACTTCACATTAGGTGGCCAACTGTTGGAGCTGCAGCTTCAGCAAGAGTTCTTCCAATATTCAGGGTTGATTTCCTTTAAAACTGACTGGTTTCATCCCCTTGCTGTCCAAGAGACTCTCAAGTGTCTTCTCCAGCACCACAATTGAAAAGCTTTTAAAGCAACTGAAAATCAATTCTTTGGCACTCAGCCTTCTTCATGGTCCAACTCTCCCATCCGTATGACTACTGAAAAAACCATAGTTTTGACTATATGGACTTTGTCAGCCAAATGATGTCTCTGCTTTTTAGTATAGTCATAGCTTTCCTACCAAGGGGCAAGCATCTTTTAATTTCATGGCTGCAGTCACTATCTACAGTGATTTTGAAGCCCAAGAGAATATCTGTTACTGTTTCCATGTTTTTCTCTTCTATTTGCCATGAAGAGATGGGACCAGATGTCATGATCTTAGTTTTTTGCGTGTTGAGTTTGAAGCCAGCTTTTTCCCTCTCCTCTTTCACCTTCACCAAGAGCCTTCATTTCCTTTTTGCCTTCTGCCATTACAGTGGTATCATCAGCATGCTGACCTTTTCCAGAACTGTGCCCACTGCAACTCTCATCTTTTACATTCACCTTATTTATGAAGTGACTATAATCAGTTTCCTTTCAAACTGATGCTTAAAATTCACCCAAAAGTTACTATTCATTTTCCAAATATCGAAAATTCTCAGGAGGAACACTTTACATGCTTTGTCCATCCCACTGATTGTGTCTTAAAGCAAGACTCATGAACTATATCAGAGTTTATCTCTAAAACTTGCAGAAAACACAGATCACAAAGTCTAAGGCTGGGCCTTGGAATATGCATTTAACCCTTCCTCCAAGGCTTCTGACGTGGCATAGAAACCATAAATTCTGTGTAGAATGGCAGCTCCAGGCCCCTAAGGCCTTATCAAACTGTCTGCCCTCTGCATGTAGCCCAGTAGCTGGCACAGAACACGTGAAGCAGAGTACAAAGGAAATGCATAACAGAGGGGTGGGGCACATCCCCCTTCCTTAAACTCCAGCAGCCTACCCCACAAATCTTGACCTTTGAACTTGTGGGAAGCCAACACCTTGCTTTGTATGTTACTAAACAGAACTGCCATCCCAACTATATGATAAACTCATGAAGGATAAGGTTTGAATTTAGAGTTTTATTTTGGTTTGTTGTTTTTTCAGTTGTCCAGTCATGTCTGACTCTTTGTGACCCCTGACTCTTTGCAACATGCCAGGTTTCCCTGTCCTTCACTATCTCCTGGAGCTTTCTCAAACTCATGTCTATTGAGTTGGTGATGCCATCCAACCATCTCCTCCTTTGTTGTCCCCTTCTCCTCCTGCCTTCAGTCTTGCCCAGCATCAGGGTCTTTCCTAATGAGTCAGCTCTTTGCATCATGTGCGTCACAGGTCCAAAGTATTAGAGCTTCAGCTTCAGCATCAGTCCTTCCAATGAATATTCAATAATGATTTTTTTCAGGATTGACTGGTTTGATCTCCTTGCAGTCCAGGGGACTCTCAAGAGTATTCTCCAACCTCATAGCTCAAAAGCATCAATTCTTTGGCTCTCAGCCTTCTTTATGGTCTAACTCTCACATCCATACATGACCAGTGGAGAAACCAATGGTTTGACTACATGTCCCTTTGTTGGCAAAGTAATGCCTCTGCTTTTTAATATGCTGTCTAGTTTTGTAATAGCTTTTCTTCCAAGGAACAAGCATCTTTTAATTTCATGGCTGCAGTCACCATCTGCAGTGATATTTGGAGCCAAAGAAAATAAAGTCTGTCACTGCCCATCTATTTGCCATGAAGTGATAGTACTGGATGCCATGATCTTAGTTTTTTGAATGTTGAGCTTTAAGCCAGCTTTTTCACTCTCCTATTTCACTTTCATCAAGGGGCTCTTTAGTTCCTCTTCTCTTTCTGCCATAAAGATGGTGTCATATGCATATCTGAAATTATTCATATTTCTCCCTGAAATCTTGATTCCAGCTTGTGCTTCATCCAGCCCAGCATTTCTCATGATGTACTCTGTATATTAGTTAAATAAGCAGGGTGACAATGTATAGCCTTGACATACTCCTTTCCTAACTTGGAACCAGTCCATTGTTCCATGTCTGGATCTAACTGGTGGTTTTTGACCTGAATATAGGTTTCTCAGGAGGCAGGTAAGATGATCTGGTATTCTCATCTCCTTAATAATTTTCCACAGTTTTGGTTTAGTTTTGCCTGTTTAACATTCAACATTTGGTTTAGTTTTGTCCATTCAACATCCACTCTATAAATATTTATTGAGCACTTAGTCAATGCCAAGTACCATGTCTAGAATTGGACATACAGAGAAGAATAAAATAGGTGTGTTCTCAAGTTTCTGGGAATGGGGTGATCCTGAAAGAACGCTCAGGCAGGGTGACCCCAGTACACAGGGAACAGTTTGGACATTTTGGTGGGTATTTTTGTCTATTAGGATGATTGTGCCAGACAGTTTACAAATTACATACATATTTTTGTATAATATATTTTCTTTTTGTATTTTCTAGATATTATAATTACAGCATTACAGATTTTCTCAAATGTGTGTTCATAGGAAGGTATTATCTATGAATTTCAAGTACTAAATCAGGCATCATAAAATATATATATTATCAAAAGGAAGCTTTGGGTCAAACATGGTTGCAAATCACTGCCCTAGTGAATATTTTAGCATGAATAACTTGAAGAGTCTCAGAATAAGCAAAGTGCTATTTACAAAGCATTTGACTAATAATCAAATAACAACAAAATAAATAATATGATTTCACCTGAATATAATTTCACTTGAACATTCATTGGAAGGACTGAAGCTGAATCTCCAATACTTTGGCCACCTGATGAGAAATCTGTATGCAGGTCAGGAAGCAACAGTTAGAACTGGACAGGGAACAACAGACTGGTTCCAAATAGGAAAAGGAGTATGTCAAGGCTGTATATTGTCACCCTGCTTATTTAACTTCTATGCAGAGTACATCCTGAGAAACGCTGGACTGGAAGAAACACAAGATGGAATCAAGATTGCTGGGAGAAATATCAATACCCTCTGATATGCAGATGACACCACCCTTATGGCAGAAAGTGAAGAGGAGCTAAAAAGCCTCTTGATGAAAGTGAAAGAGGAGAGTGAAAAAAGTTGGCTTAAAGCTCAACATTCAGAAAACGAAGCATGGCATCCGGTCCCATCCCTTCATGGGAAATAGATGGGGAAACAGTGGAAACAGTGTCAGACTTTAATTTTGGGGCTCCAAAATCACTGCAGATGGTGACTGCAGCCATGAAATTAAAAGACACTTACTCCTTGGAAGGAAAGTTATGACCAACCTAGTTAGTATATTCAAAAGCAGAGACATTACTTTGCCGACTAAGGTCCATCTAGTCAAGGCTATGGTTTTTCCTGTGGTCATGTATGGATGTGAGAGTTGGACTGTGAAGAAGGCTGAGCACCGAAGAGTTAATACTTTTGAAGTGTGGTGTTGGAGAAGACTCTTGAGAGTCCCTTGGACTGCAAGGAGATCCAACCAGTCCATTCTGAAGGAGATCGGCCCTGGGATTTCTTTGGAAGGAATGATGCTAAAGCTGAAACTCCAGTACTTTGGCCACCTCATGTGAAGAGTTGACTCATTGGAAAAGACTCTGATGCTGGGAGGGATTGGGGGCAGGAGGAGAAGGGGACGACAGAGGATGGGATGGCTGGATGGCATTATGGACTTGATGGACGTGAATCTGAGTGAACTCCGTGAGATGGTGATGAACAGGGAGCCTGGCGTGCTGTGATTCATGGGATCGCAAAGAGTCGGACACGACTGAGCGACTGAACTGAACTGATGTGAAGAGCCTCCTCACTGGAAAAGACCCTGATGCTGGGAAAGATTGAGGATCAAAGGAGAAGGGAACAGCAAAGGATGAGATGGTTAGATAGCATCACCAACTCAATGGACATGGATTTGAGCAAACTCCAGGAGATAGTGGAGGACAGGGGAGCCTGGAGTCCTGTAGTCCATGGGGTTGCAAAGAGTCAGACACAGCTGAGTGACTGAACAACAACAGTTTCACCAACAACTTCCTGATTCTACTGTAAATATCCCTTTAGGTGATAAAAATTTTCATGTAGTTTTCAGACACACATTAGTGATCTGTAGTTAATTACTATATCTGCTGCTGCTGCTGCTAAGTCACTTCAGTTGTGTCCGACTCTGTGCAGTCCCATAGATGGCAGCCCACCAGGCTCCCCCATCCCTGGGATTCTCTAGGTGAGAATACTGGAGTGGGTTGCCATTTCCTTCTTCAATGCATGAAAGTGGAAAGTCAAAGTGAAGTCGCTCGGTCATGTCCAACTCGCCCCAACCACATGGACTGCAGCCCACCAGGCTCCTCCATCCATGGGATTTTCCAGGCAGGAGTACTATGTCTACATGATAGTAAGTAACCAAAAAATTTAAAGGTCTATCATCTCTATTAACATAGCTGATTAGAATGTACTCTGTTACCCTGATTTAGCATTCACTAGAATACTAAATCACAAGTTTACACTAAGTTTACCTTTTGCAAGAATTATAGCTCTGGTGGTACACCAGATAAGAATGGTACAGAGAATAACAACTGGTGATACAAAGGATAAGAATCTGCCTGCCAATACAGGGGACATGGGTTCAATCCCTGGCCGAGAAGATACCATGAAGCAACTAAGCCCATGTTTCACAACTACTGAGCCCTCACACACATGCCCACATGCTCCTACTACTTAGCTTCATTTGCTGCAACTACTGAAGACCACACACCCCGAGAGCCCACACTTTACAACAAGAGAAGCCACCACAATGAGATGCCCGTGCACTGTAACAAAGAGTAGCCCCCATTCCTACAACTAGAGGAAGCCTGCATGCAGCATCAAAGACCCAGTGCTATCAGAAGATTCACGCTGATGTATGTCAAAACCAGTACAATGTTATAAAGTCATTAGCCTCCAATTAAAATAAATAAATTTACATTTAAAAAATTTTAATAAAATTTAGGAAAAAAAAAGTAAAATAAAAATTTTTAAAAAGAACTATGACTCTACAAAATCTTTAAACAATTGTCCTGTTCTTATTTACACTGGTAATGAAATATTCCTAACGTAACTCTTGTGTTTGGAAATTCAGGTACAGCAGAAGAAATCACTCTTTCACATCAGGAGACACCCTATCAGCAAATGAGGAGGCAAAAATGACACCAAATAATAATGAAGTGATAGCCCAGTATGGTTCCAACAAGGTTTTTATCACAAGCTTTTTAGTGCTGTGTGAAGACTACCACTACAGAAGGAATGGCCCTTCTCACCTAAGTCATCCCCCCCTCCAATCAAAGTTTTAACGAGCAGTAACCATCAGGATGCCTATAATTTGGCTTGCCAGGATGACTACAGGTTTATAGGAAAGAAGTTAAAATAAACACAAATAATTTAAAATGCATTAAGTAGGAACTGCCCCCTTGGACTTAAATTAACTTATAAACTTTACCAAAATTATCAGAAAACATTTGTAAATCTTATTTTTTTCTTTCTGCAAGAACAGTGACCCTCATATTGCTTACTTCAGCATTATGAACAGTTGTACAGCACTGAACACTTTTAAAAAATAGTAAATAACATTTACTAAACTAAGAGATCTTGAGTGTAAACTAAATTATATAAAATATAGGATTTTTACAAATTATTTCTCAAGAGTTTTTATTTTTCTAGGCCACAGCTTAGTTAATATATGCTTTAACAGAATCATCCCTTTATACTTAATCAGTAAAATAACTGAAACCGTGAATACAATGTAGTAAGACATAGGCCTAGGGACTTCCCTGACCAGTCCAGTGGTTAGGACTTTGCACTGCCAGTGCAGGGGCTGCAGGTTCAATCCCTGGTCAGGGAACTAAGATACCACATGCTGCATAGCATGACCAAAAAGTAAGACTAAATAAATAATTTATAAAAATAAAGTGTGTTTCCCTATACCTAAATTGCAGTTTTTCAAAAAAGCCGCAGGCCTACAACAGTGTGGTATTTTAGGCCACAAACATGTCCACGTGTGAAATTCAATGACATCCCTCTAAAAGTGATGTGAAACACGAGGCAAACTCCTATATTATGGACAGTGGTTTCTAAGCTATGTCCTGT
The DNA here is from genome assembly GCA_917880005.1 of Nanger dama. Lineage (NCBI taxonomy): Eukaryota > Metazoa > Chordata > Mammalia > Artiodactyla > Bovidae > Nanger > Nanger dama. The sequence continues at coordinate 49,990,375 of CAKJTW010000004.1, forward strand.
GTGCCTTACATAGATGTTCAGGATGCAGTATTGGATTGATTTTCAGTTATTTCAATACCTCCACCTGTGGCTATTGACTTTGGCCTGAGCCTATATATACAACAGAGCTGCAATCAAAAGAGGATGGAGACTGTGGAATACTTAAGAGTAATTCATTCCTTGTCAGAGTGGTGCAGAGAACCAGAAAATTTGGGAAGTTTGAAAACCACAATGAGACCCATTTCAGCTCAGTTCACCATTCTTTCTGCTTCAGCCTTGGATTTCCAATCTCTTCCTTTCCTTCCTTCCCTGGGAAGGATAATGGGAGAAAGAGTTTATGTGTTTCCCAAAGAGAGAAAAATAAGAACAAAGGGAAAAAGGAGAGATAGTCATAATCTCTAGCCCCATTCTACTCAGTTTAAGGTGGTCTTGACCGAGAAGCGTGACCCCACTGCTTTAATGAGGATCCAAGAGCAAAAGATGACCCATTGAGAAAGACCTGGTTCAGAAGTCTTTTTATCCATACCAACCACAGACCCCTGGGAAGGGCAAGAATGAGCACGGGGCCTTGACCCAGGTTAAATTGTGTGTGTTAAGGTGAGATACTTTGCAAAGGGGTCTTCATTCCTTGAAATATGTTTACTTCTCTTAGGCTTCAAGCCTAAGTCACTTAGGCTTCAAGCCCTGCATCCTCTCTGTCTTTAAGTTCACCTCCTGCCAATTTCTTCATTGTCAGAAATGGAAATCTTACAGTTAACTGGTTTCCTTTATCCATCAGTTTAAATCATTTCCTCAGGGAAGTATTGCCAACTCACCCCACTAAAATGGCTCCCCTGACATAAACCCTGCACTTGATCTTTAATAACACCTAGTACACCTCTATTTATTCAAAGTTTATCTTTTCTGATAGACTGCAAGTTCCTGAAAGCAAGGACCACATCCATGTGGGTCACTACTGTATTTCCAATGCCTATTCCTTGCATGGAACAGGTGTTTACCAAAGTATAAGTTGGAGGAGTGAATTTTAGTACTTGCTGATGACAAATATTTTCTGCCATGGGACCCCGAAATAATTTCTCCAAACAACAAGTGCCACAGACAACATGGATTAACTGTAACATTATTCTAAAGACCAAAGTTCTTAACATCAAACCCTACCAGCTTCTCCACATTCATCTCTCACCAGATTCCTCTTGCTATCTACTATCAATGACACTATTCTTTGTTCTTGTCATGCATCATGCATTCCTTTATCACTGTGGGTGTTTTAAGGGGCTATTTCCTCTGTTCAAAATGCAGTCCCAAACTTCATCTTGTTCCTGTCTTTCACAGTTCTTCTGTAGGTTGTATTTTGCATTCACTTCCCCATCCTTTCAATTTTTCATCAGATTGTATGCTCCACGAAACTGGGACAGTGCATCCTTGAACTCTCTGGTGTATCTGAAGTGTTAGTCATTCAGTCATGTCTGACGCTTTGTGACCCCGTGGACTGTAGCCCCCAGGCTACTCTGTCCATGGGATTCTCCAGGCAAGAACACTGGAGTGGCTTGCCATTCCCCTCCCTAAGGGACCTTGCCAACCCAGGGATCAAACCTGGGTCTCCTGCATTGCAAGAAGAGGCTTTACCATCTGAGCCACCAGGGAAGACTAGTACAAAGTAGGTACCTGGTAAATACCGTTGCAAGATTGATTGAGCTATTTTCTACTATGGCTAAAATCATCCAACTGAATCTACTATCTTCTTATTAATATTTATTGCAGTTTAGCTTTTAGAACTGAGAACTGTAAATACTTATATTTTTTCTAGAGATGAAAGAAAGCCAAAGATATGCCACCTATTTCATAAACTTGCCCTTTATCAAGTCAGAATTTTCCACAGATACACATCAGGTTACCAATTTCTGGATTTCTCCAAGAGTATGCCTTGCCTGTGGGAAAGCTTTGTCTTTGCCTTCATGGCTTTGGCATTATAACCTTGAATCATGGTCTGTCATGCTCAGTGGCCCTTGCTATTGTTTCTTAACAGATATAAGCTAAATGATTACTCCTTTAAAAATGGGTTATCAGGGCTAGTGCAAGGTGGATTTGTTTAACAGTTATGTTGGGTCAATGCATTCAAAAATATATCACATTTTATGGGAGGCCCACTCTCTCTATCCCATGTCCAGCAGTCTCACTGTTACCCATAGCAGAGTGGATGACTGGAATTGATATTTTGACTTCTTGCCTCAAAACAGTGAGGCCTGACATCACCTCTCATCAGAAACATCTAAAATTGATTTCTTAAAATGGAATGAAAGTGACTTTATGGATTACACAGTGGGAGGCTAGACAGTGAAGGAGACTCAGAACAAATAGATAAACATCTACTTTGCTTAATCTCAGGAGCCCTCTGGGTGTGGGCCACTTGACCATATGAGGCTCATTTGCCAGCACTTCTCCACTTTTGCTGTTTTAAACTATAGGTCATCTGAAAGTAAGTGTAATCTGTTGGTCAATCCAGCAGCCTTTTTGCTGATCTGGGCCCTATTGTGACAGAATATGTGGGAAGTTGACTTTGGTCACCAAACCCAAACTATTCAAAACTGCTGACGTGCAGACCCAGGTTTACTTATAGGCATATGTCAGAGGCACACTGCGTGCTCTGGCTCCAAACAGAGGGGGTTGCAGAGTTGTTGGCTCCCTAGCTTGCAATTTAAACCCTGGAACAAAAGTATTCTTCTGGGTCGTGTGGGTGCAGTGTTTGCAAGCTTTAAGTTGTTTAAGCTGAGTTGCTCCACAAGGCAATTACTGGCACCATTTCACTATCTTTCTGCTCTTTTGATGTGGTGTGCATTTTGTTTGAGGCATTCGCCTAATTTAGGAGGTACAAGGATTCTGTTAGGATTACCCCCAAGCCCTCCCAGGTTTGGAGAATGGGTAGTCTCTGTGCAAACCACAGAGCCCACTGCATAAATTGAAATACTAGAAAACAAAACTGTCTATCTAGAATAACGGAACCAGCATCTAAAAAGGAAAGCTGATGTCTGCAGATTACAGGATCTTACCCCTTCTTAAGTTATTACACGTTTCCCCCTTCTCTGGTGAGACTTAAAAATAAAAGTTTTGAATAACAACAACAACAACAAAACAAAAAACACTCTGTTTTTAGATTCACATGTGAAAGGTGTATAAGCAGCTCTGTGTCCTTACCATTCAAAACTCTCCAAAGATCATATGGCCCAGGGAAAAAGTATGCAGGGTGAGCAAACAAGTCTTCACCTGGAAAGACTAAGCCAGGAGGACCTCAGAGCTGCATGAGTAGAAGTAGAAGCAAGACCTGAAGAATAAGCTAACACGTCCCTAGCAACAGGTCAGTACCTGCTATTTCCTTTGCTTTTCAACTGGGGTTGGGCCTTAGGAAAACCTGAAGGCCTGTGGGCACTGAAAAGGGATGCTTTCAAGCTGCATGACAAAAAGCTTCAAGATAGAAGTAGAGCATACTGATGCTCAAAAGAGCTGCCTTCAAAGATCCATGAGGGCTATTACTTGCACAGGAGTAAAGACAGTCTTGTTTCTGTGTTTTCTCTTGTCAATGAAGCTTTACTTTTGGAAAACAAAGTGTGGACAGACAGACTTTTAAAACAAGTTGTAAGAAATGAACCCATTTTCTTGATCTATTTCAAAACAATTCATTTTGCTTCATTGGATTTGTCCTAACATGAAAATTCAGTTTTTAATGTTCTAGTGATGAATGTCAATAGGAATACACTAAATAATTGCGTTTATTTAAATTTGGATCGTGCATATTATTATTAATATGCATTCTTAATAATAATGGCCCCAGACATGCTAATTTGGCTTTTCTTTGCAGAGTGATTTAATCATTTTCACACTCTCAGTACCAGTGCTATCACTCATTAATCTCAGTTTTTAAAAATTCATGACTTTTCAAAAATCCTTTGCCTCAAAATATCTAGTTGCTACTAATATGAATTCAGGAAGCATGGAGTTAAAGGAGTTGGCTTTTTTTTTTAATCTGAACAATTGGAATCAGCAGTTTGCATTATTTTAAAAATGAATGCTTAGAATCAGCAATTTTCTTGTGTTTTTTTTTTTTAAAGATCTTGAGGGTTTTTTTATTTAAAGTGGAAAACTACATTAAGTGCAAGGCAGTCAACAAAGAAGCAGCCATAAAGCCTAAGTATTCCTAGAGTTATAAAATATGTCCATTGTGCCAATTCCACTGCCAACAATGAAGTTTTAAGCATTAATATGCCTTCATTGCAGTTTTAATGCCTTAATATTGACTCTATAGCTCTTTTGGGTAATTTTGCTTTCTCTGGTACTTGAAAGGTGATGATGTCAGCGTTCTTCGCACTGATTCATATGCAGGTTGATGAAGCTGAGTTATTTATTGAGTTCCATTATATTTTCTATAAACATTAGTTCTCAATAAACAGAGACATTTAGCCGAGGGTTTATTTATTAAATAGGTACTGTACAGATGGTTTTGCCACACATGATGTGCTGCAGAGGATATTACTCAGGAATAATCAGCTGTGTTATAGCTTGGCTAAATTAATAAGATGATAATGATGAAATTGATGCTTTTGAGCTAGGCTTGGTAAATGGTTTTTGCATAAACAAACTGATAAATTTGAGAAGCAATTACTTGCTTGTCAAAGATAAAAACACAACAGGGCCCATTTATAGTTAGGTCCTATTTATTTTTAAAGATTGTACCAGATTTTATGTTTAATATGCTGCAATTAAAAAATAATACTTAAATGAAGAAGAATAAAAAAAAAACTAACTTTCTGAGTTCTCCTTCAAATCTGAAGAAACAGCATTGCTTGATTAGACAGCAAGCAAACTTTTTGCTGCATTTGAAGGGAAAATATATCTGACAAACAACAGGGTAACATTCTACATAAATGTTTTTGTCAATATAGGCTTGCTGTAGAAACAGTTGATTGACAACTCCCACTATTTGAATTCTTCCCCTTCCCCACATACACACACACACACACACACACACACTTAATAAGGGGCCCTACAACAGTTTTTTTGTCTGCTTCCCCGAAGAGCAAAGGAGATGTTTAAACCTAACATATGTGTTCTATAAATGGTACAGAATTCATCCATTCTCTTCCATCAAAGGCTGTTGATTTGTTTCTTGAGGCCTGAACATGAAAAATACATGTCTACTGATAAAATGTACAGATACAATTTTATTATATAATGCTAGCTTTTTGCATGTAAAAGCTCAAAATCAACTTCCAAGGTCAGGAAGACATTAGCTTTCCTCCCCAGCTTTAATAGAATGTTAAAAAAATTCTTATAAAATCACACCCACAGAAGCCATCTTTTAGCCCTGAACATGCCCCCTATATATTCTATTAGTATCGATATGAGCTTTACATCAAATATATTGTTTGTAGCTGTGTGCGTGTATGTGTATTTTTAACTGTACAAGAACAGCAGCCTACAATCTTTACATATTCTGCAGAAGCTTATCAAAAGCTACGTCATACTAAATGACAGTTTTCTTCTTTAAAGAGCTTTGGTTACGAAATATAAGTTGTAACACGGTTTTATTACTTGAGTATATTTAATGGTATCTATGATGAACTATTTGTCGTACAGAAAGAAAACTACTTGCAAAAATATTAAATATCTTAACTCTAAATATTGAGATTCAAAACTTCTGTAATTGTATTTATTTTGAAAAAGTTAAGAAATGGGGAGGAGACCACCGCTATTTTAAAATATAGTGCAGCATGAAATCATCAACTGTGAGGTGAAATCAGCTATCTGTCTCATTAATATAGTCACCATCTTTATCTTTTTAAAAGAGCAGTTTGATGTCCTTCATTTAAAAATATGTTAACTTAAAATAGATTAATGCTGCAACTGCTAAATGCAAGCCAAGTGTGAGAATAGGTATTGTGCATTTAATTGTTTGCATGAAATAAATGAGTTATAGCAAAATGCTGTGTATGTGCATGGTAAAAATTCTACCCCTCTAGGCAGCTTTCAAAAAATAAGGTTATTTGTCTTCTCAATAATTGTCAGCAAGAACAAAAATGTTATGATCACAAATAAATAAGAATGGATAAAATTGTTTTAAAATATGTAACAGATTTCTATCACAGAAATTCAACAGAAATCTATTGGTCTGATATCAGACTGCCTAATTCTTTGTTATAAAACTTCAGTTGTGATTGTCTCTTCCTGGTTAATTGGAAACAACTGCTCCCCAGGACTAATTACAACTCTGTCTAAAAGAAAAGCGAGCACAAATATGTCTTAAGGGAACATGAAAACTTTGGAGGTGAGTCTCATACACAGAATTAAGGGATGAAATTTAAAACCATTCTCTGAGCTTTGCTTTCTAGAGACTGTTGCAATAAGCATCAAGGAAACAAATCCAATGAGTTTTTTAGTAATGACATCAAGAAGCATGAAAGTATAACATATTGAGATGTTGAAGATAGTGGATCCCATATTGATCAGCTTACAAATCAATTATTGCTAATAGAAATTCTATGGTGGGTCTGCAATATCATATGCTTTACTGAAAATAATTTTTGGTAAGTGCTTAGCAGAAACTTCTGCTGCTTGAAAGTGGTTTGAATTATCTAACACAACATTAATACACATGTGGACTTGCACTAAGCTGTAATCTTGATAGGAAGTTTGCCTTCCATGTACCATTTAGCTCATACTTCAAGATATTTTAAATTACCTGTAAAATTAAAGCACAAGTAAGAGCAATGGGAACATCTAAGTTTCTTATTCTGTTGTTAAAGATTACAATATCTGAACTGATTTCCCTTGGTTTCAAATGTATATGGTTCTCTGTCACAAACCTTAGCATCTGGACTTGCTCTCATCTTATTAAGTATGCTAAAATGGGGATTCTTAGTAAGATACAGCACACTCCTGCAACTAATACAAGTGTTATTCATTTCTAATACTAAAAAGATTTGTAAAGGTTTACTATCTATTTCACTGATAGTCTAATGTTCAAAAGAAAAAGGGTAGTGTTGAACTAAGGAAATATATCTCTAATTGAAACATGAAGTTTCTCATATTGGTGAAGTTGTTTCTAATCATTATTCATGTGACAAAAATCTCTAGGGAGCTAGTCAAGTCAAATTGATATACAGAAAAAGGGAAAGCATTTTAGAATTCAGAAATCCTAAATAATTTTTAGAATTTTAAAACTGTATTGTCTATGTACATTAGTTATCATGTATTTTTTCAACATATACTAACTTATATTCACCATTTGCTACATTTATTAGTCCTATTTTAAACATTTGTTTAAGTAAATAATCAAAATAATAATAAATTAAGCTCTTTTTAGACAAGTTTGGACAGCCATTTTGGGATTTATAATTTTAAAATAATACTTTTAAAATTTTTTTCATGATAAATTATATTTTGACAAAAGCAAAACACTTGGAAACATTTATCCAGTTCTAGTACATATTAGTAAAACAATTATAATGCTATATTTATTTGCAGTACCAAAATACAGTAAGTTTTCATATTTATGAAATTCTCCCCTTTGCCTTAAATAATTTTATTGGTTAGGATAATCAAAATCACATTCATTAAATTATTAATTCACATGAAATAAAGAATACTGGATTTGGCAGTGGCGAAACTATGAATTCTAACGGAGAACACAAATTCCTCTTATAAACATACATTGGAGCAGGCTCCTCGGTTAGGAAACCAAATTATGCCGATTACAAAGCAATTGTGTAAAATGGTTTGCATGGACTGGAACACTAAGCAACCATTCAAAATACAAGTGGGAGAATTTCAAAGGCACCAAGTAGAACAGAATTATAGATTCCTGCTACTTTGCCTCTTAAAAATATCTGTCTCTTTCACATTTACTCCTCACTTCACTCCTGGATGTCAGTTATGTGTCTTCATTCATTGTTTCTTTATTTTATGTATTTACTGAGTACCTAATATGTACCTCACAGGGTACCCAGTGTTGGGGATGGTAAAATGAATCAAGTAAAGGTCCTTTTCTCTAGAAGCTCAGAAGAGTGGGGGAAGGTAGCAGAGCTCAAGAGATATGTGTCCTATGACAATCAAATAAAATGTGCTTTGGAAGAAAAACTCAATGATGGTAGCCATAGAACCAATATGCTCAGTGCTTTTACGTACATAAAAATAAATCATAAATCCAGGGGAGAAAACCAGGAACATGAAATATAAGGTTGAACTGATAAAAGAAAGTAGTGGACACCCAAGCAGATGTTCTTTCATCTCAGAACATGTTCCCTGAGATCAGGACAGAGAAAACGGGACCAACAGTCCAGTTCTAAACTGCAAGGACATGTGGGAGCAGGAAGCGAAATAAGAGTAATAACAGACACATAACTAAAATCCCTTTCAGTATTGAAAACTTCTAGATCTTTCAGCTGTAGGTGTTATTTTTCTGCTTCTATCCCCAAAGACTTCTTTAATTTAAGTAGGGAATTTTTCATCATCTGCTATTGGAAAGGAAACTCTTGAAGGCCAGGGCAACAATAATTTCTCCCCTCCCCAACTGATTCCTCTGCTTCTCTGCTAAGACTCTCAACAAGGGTGCCAATTAGTGCCCATTGTCATGATGTTTGAGATGTAGACACCTGTCTTCTAATAACTGGATTGAGACCACCAACTCATTTCAAACAGGCCATCAAACAGACATCAACAAGTAATGGCCTATATTTACTATCAACCGGGGCTCAAGCCAAGACCCTCTCCAAGGAACAGCTTTTGCATTCTTGATGACAACTATCCAGTTCAACGTGTGTTCACTCCCTCCCAATAAATGAACCAGTGGCTGTAACAATAAGTGGCACTAAACAACCAGGTCTCTCTCTCATTTTCTCTGTTACCTCCATATTTAAACTTGGTAAAGTCAGCGTCTCTTAAGAAAGTATTTTTAATACCTATTGAAGTGGAATGCAGATTAAGATTCAATTTTTTAAATATGGAAATTAAATTTCCATATTCATGTCCCACCATAAGATGAGGAGGTAAAGAAGGCCTGCTGTATGTTAAATTCCAAGAGGCAAAATAAACAGTATCAACATCAGGGATGCATGAATTCCATGTAAAGTATTTTATAACCATCTGCATATTGTAGTTTTCTAAAATAATCTTTAAAGTAACTTTAGAGTACTTAAGTAGAAGTAGATTCTTTGATTCCCATATATATTTCACAATTTAAGAGGGTTTGTATTTCTTTCTCAAATGTTAATCCAATTTATCAAAAAATACAAAAAAAAAAAAAACCCATGGTTTGGAGCAAATAACAGTATTCAAAGATATCAAGAGATAAAGTCTTAAAGAAGTACAGGCTAAAGAGAAATTATTTTAGCTTCAGCAATAAGAAATAGGGTTGAAGGAGTAAGTTAGGCTCCACTAAAGATTTGTTGGGGTGGCGATGTTTTAGGAATAACAATCTGACAGTATAAAATATTCACCATGGAGAAAGATTGGAGGCAGGAAGGGCAGTTAGAGAGTGGCAGTGACAAAGCTAGGAAGTATTTTAGAGAGGCTGTTGGTGGAAAAGGAGAATTAGGATAGAGACTGCAGATTCAGAAATAATATGACTTGTTTGCAGAGAAGGTAAAAGAGGAAAGAGGATAAAATTGACCCTAAGATGTGCTCTGGACATGAATTTAAGCAAACTCAGGGAGACAGTGAAGGACAGAGGAGGCTGGCAGGCAGTAGTCCATAAGATGGACAGGATTTAACTACTGAACAACAAGATGTGCCTGAATGCCTGCAAGATGGTAAGCTAGGAAGAAAAAAAAAAAAACTACCAAAGCAAAAAAAACACACCAGAGGTGTGGAAGCCAAGAGGAATATGAACTCAGTGAGAATAATAGTCATATCAAAGTGCTGGAGAGACAGGCAAGCAGGTTATATTTCTACCTGCTTTGAGAGTCATAATCATGAAGATGATGTAATAATGAAACAAAATAATGAAAGACATAATAGTGAAGCATAGGAGGTAGATGAAAATGTGAAACTGCAGAGCTAGAAGAGAGAAAGACAGAGGTCCTTAGAAACACAACCCAGCTTCCTGCCCTTGGAAGCACATTATCCAACCATGCGTCTTCATGACAAAATCAAAACAAAGAGAAAGTAGAGAGTTAACATGAGGAATATATTAGTAACATAAAAGCATTTAAATATGCATCCATTTATTCTCTACAATGTAATATCTCCAACTAATTTCTCTGTCCCAGAATTTTTGAATTCTGACTCAGGAAAGCTGAAGCCTCTCAGGTATCACTATGGAGCACTGACTCTTAAACAGCAACAGTTTTGTTCCCCAGGGAAGATCAGGAAACACCTAGGGACACTTTTGGTTGTCACAACTGAGATGATACTGGCATCTAGTGAGCAGAGGCCAGGGATGCCTAAGAAAACATTCTACAGTGCTCAGGACAGTCACCTCCTCCACACACACACACACACACACAACAAAGAATTTTGTGACCCCAAATGTTTAATGTTGGCCAGGTTAAGAACCCTTGTTAAAAAGTTACTTCAGCACTTTGCTTAATAGTATCTAAGATATTTGACCAGGAGAGTGCACAGATGAGAAGAGTTAGTATATTTATCTGACTTTTATTTACGTGTTTAAAACAGTCATTCAAGATACAAAGAGGACACTAGAATTTTCTATCAGGAAATAATATCCATAGCAATTTGGATAAGTACATAGTTTTAAGCATGCATATAAAATGTCAGGTATTTAAAATGTCCAACATTTTCTGTCATAATTGTGTTTTCTAAGTTTCCGTTTTCCAAAATTCCATTAACCAGTTCATTCTTTACAGTTCCAAGCTACTAAAATGTTAAGATAACAGCAGCTACAGACATTTACCTTGGCTGACTTCATTGCTAACTTTCCTCTTTAATGTCATATAACCTCTCCGGCACTTAACTTCTGAAACACACTGACTATTTGTTTCGTTATTTATGCCCATGAATCTCTGCAAAAAAATATCCTGTTTTTATGTAGATTTCTTTTGGTAATGCTGCTAACATTGTATAAGACTTCCTTCAACTCAGCCCTCTCACAATGAAGCCAATCACAGAATGACTTCATATCTGTGATTTACAGCTTACAAAATACATCTATGACATCATCTCACTCTTCAGGACAACCTCATGATACCCTGATGTTCCTCATAGCACATGTCAGGAATTATTAACCTGTTGGAGGAAGGATACTGAAGCTTAGCAGTGTTACAGAGAGCTGGGGCCAGACGCAGAACTCCAGTTGTCTGATTCTTGGTCCACACAACCGCATCACCTATTAGTCAGAATGACTTACTGAACATAGCTGGTGCCTTTTGCTCTCCTTCCTCCAAGTCCACACGGCTCATTGCTATATCTCCATCTTACACTGCATCACTAGTGCAAACAAAACAATATGCCTCTTTTCTGAGAATGTTATTAAGGCTAAATTAATAGATTGCTTCATGGGACAAAATTTTGAAGACCATACTTCTTCTGGACAGAACCTTAATCTAACTGTTCAGATGGGGCTAAAAGACCTTGTTTTAGCCCATCTTTCATTTCTCAGTTGCAAAAAAAAACAAGATTTTAAGAAAAAAAGAGGTTGCTGGATCAAAACATTAAATATGACCAGATTCTGTTTTCATGAATTCCTTTGTTGAATATTCACGGAAGAGTTAGAATGTGACAGAGAATTCTGCTAACATTATGCCAATATTTACTTCCACTATTCGTAAGGATCATGTGTTTCCCAGTTTCTTTCCCCCTGTACCACCACCAAACCCCTCTTGACAGGTTGGCAAATGGACAGGAGTGAAGTCTTTCATCAACTTACAGTTCTGAGATATTAAAAGAGGTAATCAGATGTTAGTTGGGAACCCCTTTGAGTGATCCATGGAGCAGTAGGACATATCATGTGTAGCTGATTAGAACTCATGAGGCAAATGTAGATTAGAGCCAGAGAAAGAAAGAGCTCATTTGGTCCAGCAAGCTCATTTCAGTTGAAAAACTGAGCCCCAGAGAAGAGGAACTTTGACAAACATAAATCACGGCTCTTGAAAATGTATTTTTAGTTGGTGAATATCTCTCCTATCTGGTATCTTCTGCAGATAATCATTCATTCTAAAGCACCAACTATCATTTTCTCTGTTTTCTTTTTTTTTTTTTGTCTTCTTTCTCAGTACTTAAGGCTGCTTGTGATACAACAGCGCAATGGATAATTTGTGCTCACTGAACAGTTCATCTTCAGCTTCCTTCCTAGTGTTGAATATGTGGGCTCTGGAACTACTTGGATTTGAACCTCACTGCCTTCTCTGCATAAGTTGGACAAGAGACTTAAGCTTCCTGGCTTCAGTTTCCTCATCTTAGTGATAATAGTTGTACCTACTTCATAAATGTTTGGAGAAAATAAAATGAGATTGTGTGTGTGTATGTGTGTGCACATGCATAACACCTGCATCAAAGTATACATGTTCAGCACTATGCTGAGCATGTAGTAAATGCTCAGTAAATATCAGCTATTATTTTCAAGGATAATATTTAATTTTCACTAACCTGGCTATTTAATTAAATTTAACAAGTAAATCTAAGCCACAAAACAAGCCATAGAATGAGTAGAGCAGGAGCCACTACATCTTTACTGGGCATAGGAGCAACACAAACCACTCACTGACTAGCACAGGGTGCGAAACATTGCACTAAGAACTTTACTGTTTTGTACCATTTTCACATTACAACAATCCAACCCTGTTTTCTTGCTTTCAGAGGAGAAAACTTAACCAAGTCTAAAAGAAGTGAACTGACTTATCCAAGATTACCTGGAGGCAAGCCAGAAATGAAAGGTATCTGACCACGAAGCCCTTTGGATCTAAACCATTTTGCTTTTTTTCCTTCTCTAGAATGTGCCCAGCTCTGGATGGTGTGCAATCAGGTTGCCAGCCCATGCACACAGAGAACAAGGAATGGAATGCAGAACAGCAGTCCTCCAATAGACTGAGAGTTGGACCACTGAAACATGGCACTAATTTGCTATAGCATGTGTATTCCACACACTCTGGTTGTTAAACTTCAGACTTTTGTTATGGGTCTCCTTTTGCCATCTTGATATCTTAATGTCGATATCATTCTACTAAAAATTATTCAAAACAAAACTCATTATGGGTAAAGCCATTTTCATTAAGTTCACCAACTTTATGCTGTCCTCATAATAGAAAATGAAAGCATTTTCTTGGTGTCTGACTGCTTCCAAATAAACTCTCTCTCATATCACATGTATTGCTTTTGAGAATCTACATTGACATATAATCACATATCCCGGCATCTCATTCTATGGAAAATGTCCATTCAAAGGAATAAGGCCTGGGCTTTTTCAAAGCATGGGAAGCTTAGTAGATGTTGAATAATAATATTGATAGTTATAACAAGGCTCTAATAAATTTTTATTACCTTTTTTTCTGGTTAAGAATATCACTTACACACCCATACACATGTGTCCACGTAAGTGTATGGTATATGTCTGCTTTTCATAAAGCCTCTAAATAAAACTGGAGATTACCCAATCCGGGAAACTCTAATGTCAATCTTTATTTTACAATCTCCAAAATGTATATCACAAGAAATTGTCATTCATCATGACACTTCACATGTACTGCATTGTTTTAATAGAAAAATCTAAAGTTTCATTATGTTAATGTTGAGCAATGAAAATAAAACATCATAAAAAAATAAGCACTTTTTGGTGATTGGCTCTGGCAATTTTCTGTCAGCTTCAAGCACAATAAAAGCACATTGAATGGAAATGGAACAAATGTGAGGAATCCAACAGCACCAAAACTATTTTACTGGATCCCTGGAAATCTAGTGTTAATAAGTGTCAGCCCAAATAAAATACGACTTACCCAATAAACCATGTAATAATGTAATTGTTCCAGAGAAGGAGTTATAGAATGAGTCTTCTTATATATAAATGCTGAAAGCAATCTATCCAAATAACACTTTCTCATTCAAAGTGATAGAGTGACTTGTTTAAAATTTAATAAATGATTTAGGTCAGATCCAAAATTGAAGACTATTACAGAGCACATGCAACGTATAAGCTCATCAATAACTTTGATGAATTTTTCTTTTGTAGGTAACACAAATACAGAATTGATGCACTAACAGGAGAAACATGGAGCACATTATCATCATGCAGACAAAGAAAAAAATAGACACATATACAACAGTGCTGTGAATAAGCTGACATTTTATCTGTATCCAGACACGTATTTATCGGGCAGTTAACTGAAAATGTAGATTGGTATAAGAAGGAAGTGTAGATTTAGCTTAATATAAAATATCTTCATCTGAGGAAGTAAACTAATTCTCCTAAAATGTCAAAACTTACACATTTAGAAGACTTTATCCAAATATTTTTCTCTCTTCTTCATTTGTTGATGAAAGTTTTTTTTATTGCAGCAATTCTTTCTGAAATGCAACAACTATTTGTCATGGAGTGTGGTGTGCTAACCAAGATATAATAATTTTAGTATGATAAACCTATAATAAAACAGTTAATAGATATTTATCGGATTGGGTTACACTTAATACTTTTACACCAAAATGCCCCAGAGTAGACCACTCTATATGAAGATGGATAAAAAGCATGCCCCTTTAATGTGCTAAACTTCAAAGCATGCATCCATTTATTGACAAATCACTGAAAAGAAAGGACATGCCAGCTAGATATGACTCAACATTTCTTTATCTTCTTAACAGATTATCCAGGTAATAAAATGTATACATTTTCTAGGGGATGATTAAAGATGTTTTCATCTATCTATCCTGAGACAAGTAAATATATTATTCTTAAGTATATCCTACACTTTAATAAAGGATAATTTTTGAAATACAGGTAAATTTCACTAAATTTTGTCTGTTTTGTGTCAAAGAGTTTAGATTTTGCCCAAACCCTGACTTTTGAAACTGTGATTTTCCTTTACTATTCCGCTTCTTTTACATCCCAGAACAGAAATTGCCCGGTAACCACAAAATCTGAAATGATGGCCCAAACTAGCTTTATAACACCTCTTTTTATATATCTGGGTTTTGTTCTATTTTGCCTTTTGTTAATAAAGTATTTTTGCTAATGAGTATTTTGCTGAAGATTTGAATGAACCTCCAATTCTAGTTAGGGTTTGCAGGCAATAGGGGTGTGAATTATATTCAACATGTTTTACAGTATATGGAATTGCAAGATAGCTATTTTTTCCCAGTCTTCTGAGAGTATCTATGTTGTTACAAACTTCAGTGCCTGGGTATTCCTGATTAGGTCTTTTACATTCATGTTACAGAAATGGGCACTTTCCACTCTCCAAGAGGGCAATCATCATCTAAGGTATGATGTATGACTTTGTCTCAAGGGTTCATATGATCAGCAGGAAAAAACAAAAATGAGTGTCTCCCTTTCGTTCGGGTTTTGGGACCTCTGGATCTTTTTAGTCCTAATACCCCTGATTCTCTGTCGGCAGAGGTAGTCTGTGCCCTCTACACTGACACTGCCCACACTCTTGGCTGCACATCCCTGCTTAAGTCCATGCAGGTTTCTCTTTGTTCTGTTGTCTGTGCAGACAACAGTCACCCGACTGTAGAGAAAAAGTGCTAGACTGGAGCTGTGAACACATAAGTAAAATATTGTTGAATAGTGCCTAAGGAAATAGAAGACATTATTTTAAATTATCTCGATCGTAAAATCCAAGTGAAGATTTGGCAATATAGCTGCAAAAATCTCAAAACCAGTTATTCCTTTTAAATAAAAACAAAAATGAGAAACAGTTAACTATTAGAAATCCCACCTGGTGCTTTTCCTGTGTTAATGATGCTTCTTAAATTGCATGTGGGTAAATGGTAATTTTGTCTCACACCATTAAAAACTAATGGAACCCTTGATGATAAGAAATGCCATAGCTAGCTTGTTGGAAAACGTTTAATTAATAAAGTAATAAAATTATTGTAAACTAGTGCAGTTTCAGGGAGAATTCAATGGGATATAAAACAGATAAAACATCCTAGAGAGTTTGTGTAGGAAATAAACATTACTATATAAAATACCATATAAAGGGGTTTGTGTCACATAGAATTAAAATTAGCTATTATACTAATAAAAAGATCATTCTTTCCGAAAAAAAAAAACACTAGAGAACATAGCTTATAAAAAGCTGGTTTTAATCATCTAGGAAAGTATCTAAATTACAAAACAGGGGAGGTTATTATATTTTTTCCATAAGACGGAACTCAGAATTTAGGCATAAGTATATGTATAATAACCTTAAAAATGATCAAATAATCAGTTACAATGAGAACATTACATTCTCTTCCCTTTTAATTCTTTCAATTTAGGTTAATTCTTTAGATTATCTCCTACATTTTTTCCAGTATATTTAACGTTTTTGTCAGACTTTGAAACTTGCTCAAGGTGTAAATCACTAAATTATGAAAATTCTAATGGTCAGCCCAGTCTTTCCTTGACTCTGTAATATACTGTTTATTCTTTTTAAATTCTCTAATCCTCTTTAGCATTTATATTACATCAAGGCAAACACTACAGTTTATAAGGGACACAAATTTAATGTCCTCACAAACATTAGGAAAATTAAGGAAACTTGTCAAGAAAAATATCTCAATAAACAAAAGGACTTTAAAACTTAAATTACCCTTTTCACCATGACAGTGAAAGTTGCTTTTGTAATGGCTATAGCCTCTAGGTTCTCAGTATTTATAGAAATAATATTGATTTTTAATCTTTCCTAATTTGAGTCTTCATGTATTCATTCACACATGCTTGGATGTATGCATTCTTTCGTTAATACCAAAAAAAAAAACCCAAGCAATTTCTGTGTTCTAAATGCGGCTACAGGGGAGAAAGTAGTAAATAAGACAGAGCTCACTACTCTCATGTCCTCTATACTTTAGTCCTTACTCCCCTTTTATGGTGAAGTTAGGCAAGTTTCTCCTTTTCTCAGAGACAATCTCACGATCCTTCCAACTGTCATTCTTACACTTTTTGTTAATAAACTCTCTGTTTATAAATTTTTCACTAGACCTTTTATTCTTAGTTTTCTTAATTAAAACTATTCTGCTTGCAATCTTGAGGAGGAGGTGTCTCGTAACAAACTTGCAGATCATAAACTGTAAGGAAAAGTTTGACTTCAATGTATGAGGAGCTTTTCATAATCAATAAATAAATGATAACATAACAAAAATTAGCAAAAAAAAAACTTTAACAAGTAATTTGTAAGAGAGAATATGTAAAGGAACAAAAATGTACGATAAATGTCACCATTAAAGATAAAAGATACTCAGATTAGAGAAGGATAAGCTGTTTTTCCCGTATCTCACAGAGAAAGAAAAATTAAAGTTGATTACATCAACATAGGTAATAGTATCTGGAGAAAAGCATTCTCATACATAGTTGGCAATATGATTTGAGGTGTTAATTTGAAAATACTTATCAAAATTAAGAACATATGTAACCTCTGACCCAAAAGTTCCACTTAGAAATTTATCAAAATGAATGAATGGAAAAATCCATAAATAAATGTATACAAGGATACCCAAAGCAACACTGTTAGCTGAAACTTTAGGGGAAAAAAATTAATAAGGAACTGGCTGAATAAGTTATACATATACAAAATTAAAACATCATTAAAGGCTGATTGTCTATATATCTTCAAGGGAAAGATATCCATAACACTGATAATTGAAAAAGGCAGCTTATGGGAAACTATGGGTAATTTGACACCATTAAAAAATATTTGTGTGTCTGTCTAGAAAATGCAACCTAAACTTTAACCATTGTGTCCAGTGATGGAATTATGGCACTTTTGATTTTAAATTTTATACATGTCTATTTTCACTATTGTTTGCAATGAGTATTTATTGTTTCTAAACAAAAAGAAATATTATCCTCCTTAAAAATGTAAAAGTCCTTGTACTCTCAAAAATGCAAAAATTTAAATATTAACTGTGTATGCATGTGTGCTCAGTCATGTCTGTCTCTTTTGAGACCCCATGCACTGTAGCCCAATGGGCTCTTCTGTCCATGGGATTCTCCAGGCAAGAACACTGAAGCAGGTTACCATTTCCTCCTCCGGAGCTTCCTGACCCAGGGATCTAACTCATGTCTCCTATATTAGCAGGTGGATTCTTTAACCCTGTTCCACCTGGGAAAGCAAAATGTAACTGTCTGGTTCCATTTTCAGGATGCCAAGGTCAACTGATAAAATTCCAAAAAGAAAAATTCTTTGGTTTTTTTGGTGAGTCTGGAGTATTCTCATTGTCAAAACCTTTGAAAACTTTCATATTTCTAGGACTAAATATCATACCTGGAGAAGAAAGAAAATGCCTAACATTTATATCAACACATCGTATACTTTTCTGTAACACAGGGAGAAGTCTCCTTGAGAATTCAAAGTAGTGTTTCTTCAGACACTACAGCAAGAAAGTTCATTTTAGAATCACATTAGCTTTGCATATGGTTCATCATTAGTCATAGAATATAGATGGAGGCCTGGGATTTTTTAATTTGGATACCCAGTAGGGCTAAAGATACCACTGAATAACTTATAGTCATTTGGGAATGTTGCATATATTGAATTTAAGAAACTTCAACCTACTAGATACTGTCATACAGAAATTCTTGAATGCTTCAGTGTTCATAAACCAGCTATTCAGATTACTACAGAGCACACCCCAGCACCATTAATTCCAGGAATTCACACCAGAATTTACTGAGAAGGCCGTGTGACCACTCACAGGACCCCTCTCTCCTCCTTATGACACCAAATGGAAGCACATCATCAAGCCCAAGTGACACTGTCTTCTTATGTCTCTCACATTTCCTCATACTCAGCCACACCTTTAATCTTAGCTCACACCAGAAATGCCTCACCTGGCTTTCTGGCCTCATGGCCCTAGCGTTAGGTCCTTCTAGTCCATTCTCCTGACTGTTATTTCTAAAAAAACTGATTGGATTACATGACTTTCTTACTCAAAACTCTTTTGTGAATTCCCATTACTCTCCTAAAATCCAAATCCTTGAAATCAAGGCCTTTGAGCATGTGAACTCTGTTCACCTCCCCAGCCTTACCACTTGCTAGACCTTCCACACACACACACTTAACTCCAGATGTTATCACATGATTGCTCTTCTTAGGATGCACCCATGCCTTTTCACATATTCTTCCTTCTGCCTGGAAGCCTTCTCTTCCTTCTCTGCCTGTCTCACTCAGCTTACTTACTCATCCTCCAAGCTCAGGTGTCACTTTCTCCAGAAAGCTTTCTTTGAACTGCTTCTCCACCAAGATTCAGGCTAAGTGTAGGAATTCTAGAGGAATCCTACAGCCCATTATTCAGGATGAAGCTATCCCCTCCTTATCATATGATATTCTAATAATATGTTCACTCTTCTGTTTCTCTTCTAAGCCTGAGACAGGAATACACCTGGCATAGTTCTTAAAACATACTAAACTCCCAAGAAGTTCTTGCAGACTGACAAAATTAATGAGTGAATGATTGAGAAATGCATTACCCTGCATCCAGGAAACCAATACATAGCCAAACATCAATATTTTCACTGATAATGTAAAAATGAAAATCATTACTGACTTTCACCACCCATTAAATAAACCAACCTCTTGTGTACTCTGGTTGACCAAAGTCATTTTTAAAAGTGAAATGAGAAGTAAATATATTCCTTGCTGGTAGAGTTTGACACTGAAACACCGTCAGTATCCAGGTTAAACTTCAATTACATTAAGTGGTTTTGTTATCTACCCTGATGTACAGCTCTAGGACCACATGTATTAATGATAATGGTGCTTCTAGTGACAGTCAAATAAAAATATGTCCTCAGTGTATGTTACTAGGCTGGAGGGAATCTCTTTTCCTTGTAAAATGTCTGGTTTTATGTACAATCTGAATAGTAACAGCAGCTTTCTGGTGTGATGAAGTTAGTCAACACACCATGTAGCTGTGGATTTGAAGGGAATGATATCCACAAGCAGATGGACAGATGAGTCTGGCCCCCCCCCAAAAAAAAAAAGAGTAGAGGAAACTCTTAACAGCAAAGATCATTCAAGAGGCAGAGGAAGATAAAAGATGCTGTAAGGAGCCGCTGCAGGATGGAAGTGATGGCTCTGCACTAGGAGTTTGTCTGTCTTGGCTCCAATCAGCAAAGTGAACACATCTCCTCCAAACTGCCAGCATCCAACGTGTGTCTGTGTATGTGTGAATGTGTGAAGATGAAGATAATTCTTTTAATAGCCATTTAAACATTGTAAAGTCAAGTCACTCAGTCATGTCTGACTGTGACCCCATGGATTGTAGTCTACCAGAGTCCTCCTTTCATGGGATTTGCCAGACAAGAGTACTGGAGTGGGTTGTCATTTCCTTCTCCAGGGGATCTTTCCAACCCAGGGATTGAACCCATGTCTCCAACACTGCAGGCAGACACTTCACCGTCTGAGCTACCAGGGAAGCCCCTAAACATTTTAAGGTACAATATAAGAAAATATTACCATCAAATTATTGTTGTCAAAGAAATATGATTGGAAAAGATTGCTAATCATCCACAAATGTTTCAATTTACACTTTCACCTTGTTGTTCAATTGCTAAATCGTGTTTGACTCTTTTGCGACCCCATGGACTGCAGCTCATCAGGCTTCCCTGTCCTTCACTATCTCCCTAGAAGCATGCTAAAGGATTTCATGCAGAAAAACAGCAATAATAATTTTTACCTCTTTCACTAGCATCTAGCTATTTTAACTACCTTCTCTCTCCTTTACTTCAGAACTAAGTTCCTCAAGTGAATATTACAAAGTTACTTCTTATTTCCCACTGTATTGATGCTTTGGATCTCAATATCCTAGCAGCCACCAGAGGATGCCTTTCAGTCCTCCTCTTCTTTACTCCTCTGTGATATGCCATGTGTTTACGGCCTCCCACTTCTCGACATGCTCTCCTTTGATTCCCATTTTCTCCTTGTTTTCCTCCTACATCGTTGCCCTTTCCTTCTTAATCTCCTTTTAAAGTTTTCTTCTTCTGTTTGTCCATTAAGATCAGTCCGCTACTCCAACCACACACACACACACACACACAGAACCACCTGTGAAAAAGACTTCTCGTCTCACCTTTACTACTATTCTTGGGCAGATTATCTGAAGTTCTTGTTTGTTTGTTTGCTTATGTTTGTTTTTTTAACTAAGGGAGATTTACACCTCCTCTAAAGTGTGCATGTGGATTAATAATAATAATTAGAGAAGTGTAAACACTGAAACTTTTAAAGAACGTTTCAGCAAAAGTATTGTTGGAGAGGAGAAGGTGTAAAGGTGTTAAATTCCTATCTTCCATACAAAGAAATCAGTAAATAACATTTCAAACTGAAAAATGAGGAGTCTGTAGTATCAGTTAAGTTATTTTAAATATGGAGGTAAACACCAGGGGGAAAATGTCAGCCAGAAGAGTTGAAAATGTTTCTCTGCAGAGTGAGAACTGCAGGAAGTCAGAAGTGTTTTGGGCAAAGGACTGCTGTTTTTCACAATACCTCCTATGATACCATTTGGCTCTTTAAACTTCGTGCACATTCATATAAAAGGTGATAGGGATAACATTCCAAACCACTAGTTTCCGTATATATAAAATCAGTATTTTGATATAAAATTTGCCTAAATGAAAAAGATAACTGGAACCATTCCAAAGCAGACCTCCAAGAATGGAGCAATAAAAAGAAAAAAAAATGTTCGAATGGCAGTTGAAGGAGGAGACGAAGCGATAACTGCCGTCTGGAAAAAATAAAGAACCACACACCTCTTTTCTATTAAACATAAAACTGTACTACAGTAACCAGTTCCTAAGTCTTACTAACACCTCGAAGCAGCTCTCGTGCTTGCCAACAGGAATCTCCCAGGTAAAATTCCATCTGACAAATTTTGTTTCTGACATTGTCTATTCTAAGTCTGTTAGATTCTTTTTTAGTGTTTTTTTTTTAATGGAAGTATAGTTGATTTACAGCGTTGTGCCAGTTTCTGCCAAAGAGAAAAATGACTCAGTTATACACATTTGGTAAGTCTATTAGATTCTCAGATTAGATGGTGAAGTAATATCATAGCCTTGTCTATTAGGTCACTTATTCTGGCAGATACCACGTCCAGTATAAATCTCTTAACTCTACACACTTTAAGAAATTCCAAATATAAACATTTTTAATAATGTAACAAGGGCTTCATATTTATATGACATACATCTTTTGTGTAAAAATATATTATAAAAGAAGTAAGCACAGAACTTTAAACAGACTCATATCTGTTCCATGTTGTAGGATATATATTGTGAAGCTCCAATGTGAAACCTTTGGGGCTTTACAAGTATTATTGGATTCCAGTCCCAATAATCAGTCTAATGTATCTTGTTTACAGACATTCCTGATTAAAAAACATAGAAGAACAAGACAGGAGGTGAAGGCAAGGAAGGAGCATTCATTAGCAATCTCAAACTAAAAGGTAGTCATAATCCATAAAATATTGACCCAATAGACAGAAATTTCCCTTTGTTTTAAATCAATTAACAATTATACATGACCCATTAAAAAGCCATCATGCTTATAAGCCATTACAGTGTGTACCTATCGTGTATCGATTAGCATGCGGTCAGTTATTAATTGATGACATCATCACTCTCAAACCTCTTAAAGGTTTAAGTGCCTTAAAGAAACACACCACCCACCAGAGCCAAGTACTTGACACCTGACATGCTCTATAGCCTCAAGCAGAAAGTATATATTCTCATAGACCCTCTGTTTGTCATTCTAATGCATCAGTCAAGTCCATACTATATGGTGTGCCTTCCAAAATATCCCATCTCATTTTATAAGTAAGTCATATAAATCTCTAATGACACAATAGTTTTAACATCATTCATATGTGTGGCAGCAGCAAATTAACTTCTCAGAGCATATCCAACATGAAAAGTACTGTCATTTGCAATGTATGTACAATGACTGCCATCTAAAGCTAAAACACCTCTTTTATCCTGCACATCCTCTGATACTATTCCTAAAGTATCTAACAACATGGGACCTGAAACTATGAAAACACAAACGCTACAAGCTCTATAATAGCAAATGTGTTTTCTTTAATGCAATATAAACCAGAATAATATTTTTAAATATATTATTTTATTTTTATTATAATTTTTAAAAGATTGTCTCTTTAGCAGGCAAAGCTGTTTTTAAAACTTTGAGAATAAAATTTTTAGTTCAACTTGCATCACAGATCCAAGAGAACTAGCATAAGACCCTAAATCATACTGTGAAACTGAATCACAGAAGTTTACTTAAATATCACAGTCTGCTAAAGGATAACACGTTGACACAATGATAAAAGTCATATTAAGTGTACAATAGGGTTATAAAGTAAAAGCTACCCCAGGGAATCTGAAATCTTTTAAAGAATGTTAACATCATCTTTCTTTCTAAATCAAATTAACTCTCTGAGTAAGACAGATACACTACAAAATAACTAATTATTATTCACCCCATCTCACATCACTCCTAATCATGGAGAAGCTAGTTATTTGGTGTTCTCCACAAAATTGTTTAAATAATACAGAAATTTAATTAATGATGTGTTTTCTTTCTGCAATTGTATATCATGGTTTTAAAAAAATAAGCTTCCCAATCAAGTTTCATTAAATAAGCACAAGCATGAGACAAAATCACCTGAATTAAAATTCTACATTTTTCCACTCCTTTCTCCCCTGGGATCATAGCAGATTCTTCACTGTCCTCATTCAGAGTCACTGCAAAGAGAAGGCTGGACAAGTCTGAAGTAATGTACAAACACATTAAGTATGCAATATTATCTACTTGTTTTACATTGTTATGGGCTCACTGCTCAGCCTGGAAAATGGAATAGAAAGCATCCTTGTAAGATGATATTACTCTTATTATTCTTATTATTATTTTCATCATCATCATTTTCATTATTTTGCCACAAAAGAGTTCTCTTTCATTAGGGTAGAGACCATCCTGAAATAATGATTACAACATGAGAAGACAGAGCAAGAAGCAGGTTAAATAAGGCCCCATTGTCTGGGGCTCACAATAGAAATCAGGTGTATTTGCCTTTATGGAAGATTTTGGTTCACGGAATAATTTTTTGTGTAATATTTTTTTACCCCAACCAAGATATGCTTATTTCTTCCATAAAGGAAGACATCTTTTTAATAAAATTGGCAGTGAGGTTATGTGTAAGGCAAATTGTGACTGAGCCAATAATCTGTCATTCTTACCATCCAGAATGTTCACATGAGGATATAAACAGAAAAAGAAGCCACTTCGTATGTAAAGAAAAAGGAAGACGGCGCTTCCTCAAGATCTCAAAAGCTCAGATTCACACTCGCCTGAGGGAAGAGCGAGGTGAGCAACAGAGAAGTTATGGA
Source organism: Nanger dama (assembly GCA_917880005.1). Classification (NCBI taxonomy): domain Eukaryota; kingdom Metazoa; phylum Chordata; class Mammalia; order Artiodactyla; family Bovidae; genus Nanger; species Nanger dama. Next base: position 50,014,865 of record CAKJTW010000004.1, read on the forward strand.
GAGAGAGAGGAAATATTAACAATGAGGACAGACTCTGCAAACAATTTCACAGAAGAGACTTTAAAGTCGAAACAAGCCTAGTAACACTGCTCTAATTTTACATATGATAGAAAAATCACACTATGTGGTCATGAAGCAGGTTAAAAGCAGGCTTTTCTTCAGAAAGAATGGTGCAACTTCTAACCTCAGGGCCATAAGGTGACTGGGCTCCAAACGAGGTCATGGCAAATTCTTCCCTCCGTGTCCTTCCTCCTGTCCCTGATTCAAGGTGAAGTCCATGGCGGTTGAAAGGCCCAATTCAGTGCTTTGGGTACATCTCATGACTTAGCTAATTATAAAGAAGTTGAAGAAATTAAAAAGAATACATCTGCTGACTAGAAAAAGGAAAATCACATATATATGTATATATTTATTAGCTATTTGGAGCAGATCATTTTACTGGCACTTATTTTAGATGTCACAGCCAGGCAGTCAGCATTTGTAGGTTCAGGAACCTACCACTAAAAATCTTAGTTTACCTAAAAAATTGCAGCTAGATCTGAGTTTACCCAGAAAGAAATATATAGACTCTCTTCTTGTTCTGAGGTCACAGGAGAAAGGGGCTCAAAGGAACAAAATGTATTAAGCATGCATCTTCAAGTGATATAGTAAGTGATTTGTGCACTGGTCTCTCCCAATAGTTTCCCTGTTTTAGTGAAGGGGATTCTGAGGCCCAGGCAAAACCAGAACACATGAAGTGCTGAAGGCTGGGTTGAACCCAGTTCTTGCTGACACTGAAGTGACTTCCTCTCCACTTCACTATCCTTCCTTAATTGCATTTGGTTGGGGATAAGCCTGTATATTACAGAGCCTAAGTAAGAAATAACAGCATAAGGGCTCCTATATTTACTGTTATTGTTGATGTTAATACTGATTTAAAACAGGGGTCCAAATTCAGACAGATGATTATGATCCCTGGTCTGCTACATATCATCTGACATAGGACTTCTTGGCATACAGTAGGTGTTTACTACTTTTTGAGGCTTCTTGACAAATACATAAAACAACAACCAGCCCAGCAGATATGGGTCACCTGTATTTCAATAGTTTCTCTCAATAGTAAAGAACTTTACTTTTCCACTAAGACTTTGACATAGTTTTTAAAAAAATCAGTCAAGATGAAATGGAAAGCCATTATTTATGCCTCTTCAAAAACCCCAAACCTGTAATTTAAAAACAACAAAAATGGCAAAATTAAACTTGATAGAAGCATGAATTTTCATGTACACAAACACACCATATAGCCATGTGCGCTTTAAGGAAATGTTCCCTGTCTTATGAAAGTGAGGCAACTTGTTATGATTTGTGCACACTCCCATGAAATACCAAAGAGGGAAAAAACCCTCCTGTCACTTGTCAGCTAGTTCAGTCACTGCTGCTGTAGAGGTACCATAACATATGCACGTCCCCTTCTGAAAATGTATCAAAAGGGGCTTTGGTAAACTCCTGTACACGCATATCATATGTGTTAAAGCCAAAATGACTTAAATTCTCTGCCCTGATGGATCTGCACATCAGATGTATAACTGATTAGTGACAACTGACACAGAAACAGAGAAAATGTTCACTGTTAGGACGAGCACAACGATTCATGCAAGAGTGCCATCAGGATGGCATACTATACTTTCTGTACATACAGCAAGTATGTTCCTCTGCTAAGAGAAAATTCTAGTCAAAGAACTTTGCTTTTTAAGTACTTAATCTTCAAACTGACTTGGAAATATTTATTTAAAAACTCTTATCAGTTTAAATATCAATTTCATCAATAATACCTTAAAAATATCAAAAATGTTCTACTCTTCAGTTAAAAATAATTCACAAATTTCTCAAAGCCTTACTCTGTGGAGTGTGTTCTTCTCTAAAGCATAAGTGATGGGGCAAAAATGCTAGTAGCATAAAGAGGCTAAAATGTAAATTGATCTGAGTATATACATTACTCAAATAATGAACAGTTTTGAAAGATATCAAAGGACAGGTACAGTTCTGCAAGGATGTGTGACTAAGAACAAAATAGAGTGCATGCGTCAGAAAAAAAGATAATATTCTTTCTATACATGAAAGACAAATCCACCAAGCACTGAATTCTTCAATTTACTTTTTATTTGTCCTTAGGAAAGTTACCACAAATACTTCACTACCATATGGAAAACTATGTTATATCATTAAGAATAAGAAATTATTTAACTCAAGCATGAGACAGACTTAAACAATTTTCTTCTCTAAGAAAAGGTAAAACTGGGCTAACTGAATAATTTCCAAAAGTTCTTACACTGGCAAAAACTGCATGTGCCCTTGGCCATAATTTTTTTATGATATTTTTCTACTTTTGAGGAAGTTTTCTCTCCCTAAATGTAGATGTTTATTTTGAGATGCTTTCTTCAGTATATATTAAGGAAAGTCAGTCATATCTAAGCTTTCTGATAAAACACAATACTGGATTATGCCCTTCCCCGCCCCCTCTACACACACACACACACACACAAACACACACACACGCACATTTCCTATTCTGAAGTCTGTTCTGTTTCATTTCTCTTCCCCTAAAGGCTTACCTCTCAACCTCTACCTACCCAGATCCCAAAACTCTGCTGGTTTCAACCTCCTGGGAAAGAAAGCCTCCCCCTGCTATTTTCTCTGCTCCTTCAAAACACACTAAAGAGGTGGATGAAAGAACATCTTAAATCAGTCCGCCTAAAACAAGTGCCTTCTTGGCGCCATCCTAAATGCTTCAACAACTGCCAGCCTCCAAAAGACATGAAATACTGTTGGGAGGGCGCGAGGCCACTGCTGCCGCGTCTTATGTGAGCAATGAGGAGCCAACAGCAGAGAACGCGAAGGTATGAACTTCTTTTAACTACCAGACTTAGTGGTAGACCAGGATCCCCTCCTAGTTCTACAAGTATTCAATGTAATTTCTTTTTTTTTTTGTTCCTTTCCCCCTCTTCCCCTCCTCCCGCTTCAGGAGGTACTTGAACCAAAAAAAAAAAAAAAAAAAGTTGTTGCGGATGCCCCATCTCCATGAGGCGGTGGTGCGCGTGTCCCGCCTCAGGCTTCTCCGTTTCCCACCCGGGGCTGCCTGGTGCGCCTCCATGCTTGGAGAGCTCTGCACCCCGCGCTTCCGGCCCCAATGCCAATGCCATATTCTGACTTCTGTGCGGAAGCCAGCCACTCCAGAAGGCTATGTATTTCAAGTTTTCCATACCAGAACTGCACATAGATGAAGATGCATTTCATCAACCCTGCAAGAAACAAACACCAAAACAAAACCCCGGAGCAACTGCATCACTTTCTTCAAGTGAGAACCGAAAAAGCCAAAATTCTGGGCCTTCCTAGGGTTCATTCCTCGGGTTTTTCTTTTACCAGAAATGGCTTTTGCGTTTTTCTTTTTACAAAAGAAGAATAAAACCACGTAGAATTTATACAAATGTTTGGTTTTTCCTGTTTTTACTTTCTTAAGGCTACTTTTTATTGCTCTAGCCATTGGCACTAATGTCCTTGGTATTTTTCTTGTAACTCTCTTGTGTGATGTGTTTTTAGCATGTTTTCATACCCTCTTCTCAGTGCTGTAACACATAATGAAGGTTTCCAATCTCTGCCTACATTATTTGCCAGAAATGGTTTACAGAAAACATGGCCAACCTACGTGGAATGCAGCATCTGAGGAATAGTTCTTAGGAGAGAGTAGCTCACAGGAGAGAGTTGTTTTAAAAAACAAAAGCCCACATGCCTGTTAACTGTTTACCAGAATGTTACCTCATAATATAAGCTGGCTACCTTTTGCACCAGTTGCTGATGTTAGCGGGGGTGACAAAGAAATTGCAAAATATAAAGGAACATATTACAAGCCAACCTGTTGATATTTTGAACAAGAAAGCTCCTCATACTACACTAAGTTAAACACTATAATATAACATTTGGGCAATATTCTAATACACTAGGAAGGCCCCTAAGGCTTAAATTCTGATCCACTTACTTCTGATCATTTTTATGATCCAAAGTAGTTCTCTCTCTAATATAAAACATATTTCCAACCACCTACTAGTTACGAAAGCCATTAAATTCTTGAAGATTGAAGGTGGAAAAATAAATTGTGTGTATTTTAGACCCTGAATGATCTTCCTATAGCAATTTTAGAACAAACTATGAAGAATTCTGCAATTTTAATCTCCTCAGTAGCTTCCCATTACTAAACAAGCACAGCGCCACGGTACAAATGTAGATGTTACATGTCATCTTGATCTGCTGCTTTTTTCTTTCATTAAAGCTTTAATGCAGCAATTATGGCTACGTTGCCCTATAAAAAAGGAAAAGGCAGTTTACTTTAAAAAGTGAAATTGCATAGCCTACTATTTAATTATACACAAATGTAAATGGCCTATTTTTCCATAACTGGTTATTACAGCACTGTTTTACTTTCTGAGTTTTCACAATCTCTAAAACCTACAAAGCTTCCTGCTATATAATTGTTTTGTTACATTATTGTTTTCATCTTATTTTTTCTTTTAATGTGAGTGCAGCGGGATAAATCTTGGTTTTAAGCCAGCCACTACTTCATCTACTTAAGCTTTTATAGATGAAGATTGCTGTAATTATCAGAATACCCGCTTATTTCTGAAGTATTATCCTGGCAACCTGCTGGCATTTACAACCAATTAACAAGCTTTGCCATTAGTTGCATAAGGGGTATCGCAGAGTAAACCCATTGTGTGCTAATTTTCTATTTTAGATAATCAGTTTGGCCATCCAGAATGGAAAGAAGAAGAAAAGAAAAGGTTTGACACTCAGTGGTAGACATGTAAAAATTACTGCGTGCCCCCTAGAGACAAAGGTATCCTGCAACTCAGTGATTGCTTTGTTGCCGTCACTATTGGTTCTTAAGTATTTCCCTTTGTCTCTTTTGGAAGAAAAAAACAAAAAGTGGGGGATTCAGGAAAGTAATCATGTCCTGTCTCACACACTCTCGGTCTTTTAAAACTGACTAGCTTCTCTTGCTATCCTGCCCATAATTTGACCAAATTGTACATGTTAAACACCACCCCCAAAAAACAGACATTGAGCACTAGTTCTTTGGTGTTTTTGGTTCTTTAAAAAAAATGCCTTTCAACCTTTTTCCCTCCCTACCTCCCCCACTTGCCATTAGAATAAATTAATGCATGGGCTTCCACCAACTGGGCTGCCTTAAAATTAGCCTGCATGCTGAGTTTAGTTAAAGTGGTGTGCTGGTGTCTATTGCTCTGTTTAAACAGTCGCTGATATTAATATGTACCGAAGTTTGGTCTAAATCAAGGCAAAAAGCTACAGTTCTCTTTTGCTTTTAAAGCTTAAGGCTCACCCCAGAGAGTAAATGTCATCACCAGCCCGAGAATGTCAGCCTCAGGCCACAGGAGACCTCCCTGTGTTCAGAAAGACTCTCTCCTCTTGAGTCTTCAGCAATACTAATAATTACTTCATCCCAGTTCTCTCTGCTTCTATCTGTAAAGTTCTAGACTCAAAGCTGCGTCCCCACTCCCACTCCCAGAGGATCCCTAATCAAATGTAACTGTTCTCTGTGAGGGAAAGCACACACTGGCATTTTAAAAGTACCAGTATTGACCAGTACCCATTCTTGGCATTTGTAAACCTCTGTGGCCATGAGCTTCTGAAACTCCCATGCCACCCTGCACTTTAAAATCATTGTCTTCAGCACTTCCAACATGGGTTCGTAGGTCTCTATTTGCAGCAAAACAGTCTTTAGATCAGATCAGCATCCTCCTTGGTCTGTAAATTCTCAAGAGACTTGTATATGACAGTAGAGTTGTAAAGTACCCATCTCTAAGGACCTGCTTTACCCTGGATTAATTAACTGCCTTACACACACACAAATTCACAAGGAGACACCCACTATCCCATGCATCAAGTTAAAACTCCCAATAATTTCCTTCTGTCCAATCATTTGCTCACAGATGCAGGTAATGAATGTGTCTACAGGCAGAGCCACATTATCAGGGCATGACACCACAGTAACAGACTTTTCTGTCTTTATAACCAAATTCACAACTCGTTATGGCATTTATATTTGAACAGATCTTTCCAGCAAATGAAGACATTATTATGCTTCTCACAAATACGGCTTATTGAAATCAGAAGGAGACATTCTCTTCAAGGTTTGTTATATTATTATACTACTGTAAAATTCTTATGAAAAAAAATGCTAGCTAACTTTCCACTTTCACAGCACAAGGAACTAAATGCTCATGATTTGTGCAAAGAACTACCCAGTCTCATCAAAGAAAGAAATTTAAAAAAAGCTTGGAGAGGGAGAGAAGAGCCAAGAGAAAAAGATGGGAAGTTCTTTTATTATTCTTATCTTGGACTATTCAAGGTGCCTGTGCTGGGCAGCCTAATAATGTAACTCCCATTGTTATTTTAATAGACTTTTATTGTAATAGTTATTAAATTATCTATTTTAACTGTATTGGTTTCCTAGTAAAGAAATTGCTGATTTCAAAATTTATTGAGTGGGATTTTAACCTTGCTTGACCTATTGGAGCTGTAGTGAAGGAGAAGAGAAAGAAAACAACTGTAAACTGCCTTTGGGGAGATGGTTCAACAGGTGATATGAGGAGCCTTCCTGAAGTCTTGCTCCCACAACTAGGACGACCACAGCTACACCATTTTTGCATCTGAAAGACATTTATTTTTTTTCTTCTTTTATTGCTCTATTTGCCTGCATCTCAGATGTTCTAGAGCTGTAAAAATGGGGTTTTCCCCAACAAATATTTAATCTCAGTGACTGCAAACATCATCTCGGGGCGCAAGTCTTTCTGCCTTGCTCTGTGATCTTGGTTAAGTTACTTCTTTGTACTCAGTTTTCTCAGTTTTTCTCATCTGTAAAGTATGAGACTAATTGCTTCATAAGATTGTTGTAATAATTAAATATAACAAAGCATGTAAAATGCTGAGCACAATGCCAAGCACATAGTAATACAAGTTGTAACTTATTGTCCTACCATTTTAGTCGTGTATTAGTGGTTATGCTAACCAGTATGGGGCCATTAAGATCAGAGCAAGATCCAAGTAAAAGACACTGGAAGAATCCAGAGAGGAAGAATTTACAAATATTTCACCATTTCCTCCAAAGGGTAATACCTATGACTTTGATTTTGTTTGTTGTACAGGTAAGCCTTAGGCTAAAAAGATTCCTGCCAAAGATAGCTAATCTCAGATGCAACATAACAGTAAGTACTGTGTGTGTGTGTGTGTGTGTGTGTGTGTGTGTGAACGTTGCTCAGTAGCGCCCAACTCTGCGGCCCCATGGACTGTAGTCCATGGAATTCTCCAGGCCAGAATACTGGAATGGGTAGACTTTCCCTTCTCCAGGGGATCTTCCCAGCCCAGGGATCAAACCCAGGTCTCCCGCATTGAAGACTGATTCTTTACCAGCTGAGCCACCAGGGCTGTAATTGTTAATTTTTTTTTAAATTCACTTAAATAAATGAAACAAATAGCAGTATGTGGCTATTGCCAGTCAATATTTGGCATTTTTAAAGTATACAACAAACTGAAATTGGCTAGAGATTATGTTACAATGAGATTTTATTTGCAAATTTAGACTTAATGTACCATTAGACTTAATGGAAAGTGTTTCCCACAAAGAGAAGAGGTTTAGCTTCTTTGCTTGTAAATTCCAGAACAGCAAAACTCTATTTTGTCCATTGTTGCATCTTCAGGACTCAGGCAGTGTTTTATACAATAATTATTTAGGGATATATGAATGAATGATTTCATTCTCTGTTGATGGTATTTCTATCAACCGTTGGTCGTTAATGAAACATTAAGTCAGTAAGGGTTAATCATTTAGTGCTGTATTAAATTAATGGAGTTATAATACAAAGAAGGTGAGATGGAAGAATTTTGTCTCAAAACAGTTTGCCACACAGTTTAGGGGCTCTTCAAAGTCCATTTGGTGAGGTTGCTAAGTCCAAAAACAGTATTGAGCTTTGTTGATAACTGCAACAGCATTCTCAGCCTGCAGTTGTTTTACAAACAGAAAACTGAAACTTTCCATTTTATAAGAATGCAGCAAGATTGAACACATGCTTGTCAAAACCCAAACGCCTATTAAAATCCCAAATTTTCTTCTTTCAAGGCATGCTTTATGTTTTTGTGCAATTATTAGGCTAGCCCTTGTTGATCTAATAACCTATCATAAAAGTTAGAAAAGAAAAAGTCCCATCTGTGCTACAGTTTAAAGTTATTAGACAAAGGAGAACTTAAAATTGAATATGAGTCAAATTCTAGAATAAGTTGGCAGTTTTTAATTTTAGAATGGAACCAGAACATACCTTATAACTTGAAAACCTCTAAGACACATTTCCATTGCTGTCAAAAGGTGAAATTGATCCCACCTCTCTACAGGCTCATCAAAGTTTTCCAAATAGCAGCCTTCAGCTGTTGAGTGTTATGTTTCGATTATATTTCAGATGACTTTTCTAGTTTGTTTTTTAATTGGCAGGAGCTCAAGAAACATTTTTATATCACAAAGAGTTCCCTTTTACATTAATGAATGTGAACAAACCTTCTATCAATTTGAAGTTTCTGTTTTTCTGCACAACGTTAAATAATATTGGATCTAGCTATGAAAAACTTTCAGAATAAAGTACTATAGTTCAGATTAAAGGCTATAAAATCCAGTCCTAAAAAATGTATCTTGCAAGATATCTGTGGCACTTAAAGGAAAGAAAATAAAGACAATTATAACACATTTATATTTGTAGCCCAATAATTAAGACTATATTTTTAATTGTCATTGTTTTTAAATGTTAACATAGAACATATTTTCAAGGGAATACTAGTCCACATAAGAATGTAAGTCATCTGAATTCTTCTTGTATTAACATATAAAATCTCAAGAAATTCTCTCAGCTTAAATATCATCATTATAGATTGACTCTGTGGTACCAAAAATTCTGTCATTATAACCAAACTTGTCATTGTCCTTATAATTTATACCATTCTAAATTGTGGAATGTCAAATCCAATAATATTTGAAAAAGGTATAGAAGCTACAAAAGCCTTTCTCCAATATCTACATGTCCTTTTCTCCAGAGTATAATAATTTCAAAACGTATTTAATTTCCTTTTCAGTTCTTTTCATTTACGGCCAAGAACTTTTCATGTTGCAAGCACATACACACCCCTCTTTATCACTTTTTAACAACTTTCCTCAAAAGCAATTTAGAACAGTCACATATGTAAAACTGAGTTTTCAAGATATTTGTGAAAGGAGCCTAAATCAGGACCAAAAATAAATAAATAAAAGTGCATGCCGACCCCTAGTGCATTCTTTTGCCATGTCACCCCTTTTGAAAGGAAAAGGAATAAAGGTCAGGAAAACCAGCTGCTCAGCACAGCAATGTGGAAAGGAAGAGGAGTGTTGCTTATAACGACATAAAAGCCATCAACATAGATGTGTTCTGGGTTTGGAGAAGGGTAACTATGTGAATTGTTTGCTGAATGCATTGTCAGCATAGAATCAGACAAGGGCTCCTCTTTCTGGTTCTATGACATATTAATAGCAGCCTGGGTTGTCCAACTCACGGGGTCTCACTCCCATGCTTAGAGAGAGGAGCTGGCTGACTAGATGCCATACCCTAATCCAGAGGCTGGGCTACCACATCTGTTCTAGATTATCTTCTTACTGACTCCAGCCAGAAGCCCCAACCCCAGTCTTGACTACAGACCCTCTTGTCCTCAACTTTACTAGAGTGCAGAGAGGAGAAGAAGGAAGGACAAATAGCTCTCTGCATGCTAAGTCGTTTTGGTCATGTCCAGCCCTGTGTGATCCTATGGACCGTAGCCCACCAGGCTCCTCTGTCCATCAGATTCTCCAGGCAAGAATACTGAAATGGGTTGCATGCCCTTCTCTAAGGGATTTTCCCAACCCAGGGATCAAACCCACGTCTCCTATGTTTCCTGGATTGGCAGGCAAGTTCTTTACCACTAGTGCCACCTGGGAAGCACAAGGGAGCTCTGAGGCTTGGTTCATAAGTTACATAAGCTTTCTAGACTTCAATTCCATGCCCTCAAGTGCAGCTGGTGATAGCACCTCCCTGGTAAACTTGTGAGAATGAAATGAGTGTTGAGGCTCCATCTGAAGTGCTTGGCTCAAGGCCCAGCACATAATTGGTTCTTTATAAGCATCAGCTATTATTATCATTATTGTAATATGAGCAATGTCTACCCCCGACCATCAGCACCATCCCACCTCTCTTCCTGATGTTGACCCAAAACAGCAAGAGAGAGCCAAAATAAGTTTGTGATTCTGGATGCAGAGAAACATGTAGATGGCTCTAGAGAGTTGAGTAGAACCTTAACTATTGAGCCACTGCCAGTTTGGGAGCCCACTGGTCTTGTAAATGGACTAATTGTGATGCTGAAAGGAGACCCAGGAGCATCATGGATTGTTGGTGTGCTAAAGTCCCAAGGGAGGCAGGCGTATCTGGTTTGGAACTCCTTCTCTCCTACTTATCAGCTATGAAAATCTATCTTGGGCCAATTCAAGAATCTTTGTAAGCACCAGTTCCCTATCTTTAAAATGGATTAATGATATTAACTTGCTTGCAGAGTCGTGTGAAATTAGAAAGTTACAGACAGAGAAACAGCTTCCCAGCTGGCACTAGTGTAAAAACTGCCTGACAATGCAGGAGACATAAGAGACATAATTTCGATCTCTGAGCTGGGAAGGTCTCCTGGAGGAGGTCATGGCTACCCACTCCAGTATTCCTGCCTGGAGAATCTCATGGACAGAGGAGCCTGGAGGGCTACAGTCCATAGGGTGGCAAAGAGTTGGACACAACTTAAGTGAATTAGCACACATGCAGATAGAGATATAGAGACAGAGGTATGGTTATTACCTGGCATATAGAAAGCACTCAATATGTAGTAGTATCATTATAAAGAACAGGAAAAAAGGTAAATTGTGGACTCAGGGTAATTGTGGTAGATCTTGAATAATGGTTCCCCAAAGATGCACATGCTTTAGTCCCTGGAACCTGTGAAGATGTCGTTAGCATTGCATAGCAAAAAGAGACTTTGCAGACGTAATTGGGGTTAAAATGCTTTTTAATGGGGAATTATCCTGGATTATCTGAAATAGGAGTAAAGTTGGCTCAGTGGTAAAGAATCTGCCTGCCAATGCAGGAGATGCAGGAGACACGGGTTTGATCCCTGGGTTGGGAAGATCCCCTGGAGAAGGAAATGGCACCCCACTCCAGTATTCTTGCCTGGGAAATCCCATGGATGGAGGAGCCTGGTGGGCTGCAGTCCATGGGGTTACCAAGAATGGAAGATGACTGAGTGGCTGAGCACTCACACACACACACACACACACACACACACACACACACATCCTGGATTATCTAGATAAACCAATCTAATCACATCAGCCCTTAAAAGCAGAGAATTTTCTCCAGCTGGAGGCAGAAGAGTGATGAGGTGAAAGGGAAGTCAAAGAGATTCCAACCCTTGTGGGCTCTGGAGACTAAGGCTTCTAGGAGCTGAGTGAGGGCAGTCCCCTGCTGAGAGCCGGCAAGACTATGAGAACTGGAGTCTTAAAACTGCAAACTGAAATTAGCCAACACCTGATTGAGCTTGGAAGCAGATTCTCCTCAGAGCCTCAGATAAGAATCAACTGGTGGACATCTTGATTCCAGCCTCGTGAAACTGGGGGCAGAGAACCCAGTCAGGTCAACCCAGACTTTCTACCTATAGAACTGAGATAGTAAATCTGTGTCACTGTAAGTATGAGGTTTATGGTAATTTGTTATGATGGTAATAAAATTATAATACAAGAATTATTAATATAAATGGTTTTCACTACTAGACTGTGATATTCTCATTTGGAATAAGAGCTGCTGGAAGACAGGGATGCCATCAAATAATAATAGCTAATATTTCTGAGCATTCACATCGCAGGGCATAATGCCAAGTGCTTTACATATATTATCTCCTTTTATCTTCACAAACTCATTAGGTAGGTACTGTTACAATTGCTGTCTAACAAGTGAAAAGACAGAGAAAATAAAAGAGATGAAGGTTAAAGACTCAGCAGTAATCACACAGCTTACATATAGTGGAACCAGGATTCAAATTCAAGCAGTTGATTCAGAGCACATACTGCTCACTGTGATACTATGCTTCCCTTGGCACAGTGCAGGGGTTGGCATACCACCTACACTAGATCTCTTGCTGAATAGTTGAACACATTACTAAATGAATACAAAGAAGTAGTTTACAGTTCTAAATAGTTAATAGTTCTTGCTTAACCAGACTTTTTTCATAATCTGAATTATTTCTAGAACCTAAAGATTGAACTATCCAAGGCGATTACTATTAACTCATGTTACCTGTCTGTTAAGCTAGGCTATGCTGGGGTAACAAATAAACCCATAATCTCAGTAGGGCAGCACTACCAAGGCTTATTTCTCATTTGTATAAAGCCTGTTATGAGTTAAGGCAACATCCCAGGATGACTGTCTTCCATGCAGTAACTTGGAGAATCTACTTTGATTTTGTGGCTCCGTCTTCTCAATATGAGCTCCTGTTGTTGAAGCAGAAGAACACCTGGAGATATCCTATCCCCCTCTTCCAGGCTTCAACCTGAAGATGACATCACCTATATTCACACCTTTTGGCCAGAACTATTCTTGTGTCTCCTCCAACTGCAAGCCTAAAACTTGTAGTCTTCCATGTGCCAGAGAGGAGCAAAGACTCAGATACTGATGGGCACTATTAATATCAATCAATGGAGAAGGAAATGGCAACCCACTCCTATACTGTAGCCTAGAAATTTCATGGATATTGGACCCTAATGAGCTACAGTTCACAGGGTTGCAGACAGGCAAACACAACTTAGCGAATATACAAAACAAAATTCTGTTTTCTTTGGAATCCTAATGCTATAATTACAGTCACTAAAATCTACCTGCAATACAGGACACACAGGTTCTACCCCTGGGTCAGGAAGATCCCTTGGAGAAGGAATTGACAAACCACTCCAGTATTCTTGCCTGGAAAGTCCCAGGGACAGAGGAGCCTAGTGGCCTCCATGGGTTCACAAAGAGTGGGACACAACTCAGCAACAACAATATCAATCAAAATCACTCAATCCCACTCCATACAAAAGAAATAGAGTGAGTTATTAAAAATTATAGCTCTGACTTCCTATATCAAGTGTCCCAAGAACCCCAATTTCAGCCTCATCTATTTCACATCCTGCCTTCCAATCTGCAATTCAAATCCTTCACAACAAAACAGAAGTTCCCAGTTTTCAGGTGGCAAGGCTTTCTCAGACTGCACATGGCCAACAGCAGGATACCAACTTAGGTAGTCTCCGTGCACTCTGAAACTCTGAGGAACTGAACCTATAGCTCTCAGATCACAGATGTCTCTATGCTGTCCCCAAACTGAAGGACCTTCACAAATCATGATCAACTGATGCTAATCAAATATTTATTCATACTGTTGTTGTTCAGTCACTCAGTCGTGTCCGACTCTTCACGATCCCATGGACTGCAGCTCTCCAGACTCCCTGTCCTTCAGCAACTCCTGGAGCTTCCTCAAACTCATGTCCATTGAGTCAGCGATGCCATCCAACCACCTCTGTGGCCACCTTCTCTTCCTACCTTCAATCTTTCCCAGCATCGGGGTCTTTTCTGATGAACTGGCTCTTTGCATCATGTGGACAAAGTATTGGAACTTCAGCTTCAGCATCAGTGCTTCCAAAGAATATTTGGGATTGATTACCTTTATGATTAACTGGTTTGATCTCCTTACAATCCAAGGGACTCTCAAAAGACTTTTCCAACCCACACTTCAAAAGCTTAGGAGCCAAGAAATCTCAACTATCACAGAAGACAAACAGATTCAATTTTGTGGTCTATTAAAATCTCATCCCCAATTATTATCTCAAAATTATAGAAAGTTCCTCATCCTGCTGAAATAAGGATTTTACATGAATCTCAATTAGATCATATTTCCTCCCCTAGGATAATTAGTAAGAGCCTTGTTTTGAATTAATGATGGTGTAAGAGAAACCAAGGAAAAGATTCCTAATATACAGGAAGCTCTCTAAGTTGATGTACCTGTGCACATAGTCTTGCTATCAGTATTCAGAATGTGTAACATCACAAACATGGGGCGGGGGGAATGCAGCTTAAACCATAGAGATATTCATGTTCACCTTGGAGAGATTGACCATCTCTCTTATTTTCATGGAAATGTACAAAAATATCATCTGATTTTGGGAAAATTGGGAAAATAAATTTTGCCCCCTGTCTTGAGAATGTCTTAAGGATTGCTAGGAGTCTCCTCTGCAAAGTACTATTTTCAGTAGGCATTCTCTGTGGCCATAGAGCCACAGTTGAACAAGCAGCCCAGGTGACACTGTACCAACCAGCCCTGCTCAACGTGATTTGCCTGCAAAGTACTTGTTTTCAGTCTGCAATGAAATGAGGAACTCATGTCAGACTGTAAATCAATGGCCAGCTTCCTTCACCAGTAGTCTTGCTATTAAAAAACTTAGTCAAACTTAACAGTGTCTTTGGTGATGAAGATGATTTATATTCTAAAGCAAGCTTCTTGTCGTGAGCAGACAGAAGCTGAGAGACCAGAACAGTCACACATATTCTATAGTCTGAGGAGCCATTTGTTGTTGTTCAGTCACTAAATTGTGCCTGACTCTTTGCAACCCAATGGACTGCAGACACCAGGCTTCCCTGTCCTCCACTGAAGAGTCATACTTGCAAAACTTTGGCTTAAAGATACTTAGAGGGGGGTTATCAGTTCCTATAATATAAAGACCTCTTTCTCCTTCTTGTAAGTCACTGTACAGTCAGAACCTTGAGAATAGAGACCCTGAGGATGGTGTTTACTCTTGTCCTAATTGATGTTTCCCATATTACAGTGTAGAAATACAGCTATAACTCTTTCTGGGTATTCTGATAAGGGCCATGTACTCATTGGCTTAAATGTTTTTTCCAGGCACTCAATCCAATTTCCAAGTTCATTCAATTTTATCAATACTTTATAAATGAATATACTCTGCATGGTCATTAATTGAATAAAACAAGCTTCTAGTGTAAAATACAAAATACTGTTTCTACTTTCAGTGGAATCAATTAAAATCAGAATGTCAGTTAAATATAGTAAAATTTCAATTATCCCAGGTTATAGAGGTAACAGGTCAACTCTAATCCAAATCACCACTCAGCATCACACAATATGTAGGTTTGGAGTTTATATTCAATTTTTCTATACTTAGCACTACACTACTCATAGTTGAGAGAAGTCAATCTAAAGACAGGGTTCAAATTTACTATGCAACACCAGAGCATCAAAGCCACACACACACAAAGTGCATGTAGAGGAATAAATTCTAAAGTTTCTTATTTCATCCTTTTTTCATTATGAAATTGCAAACTTGTTAAAGTTAAGGGGCAAAGGACATGGCTTATATTCTTCAAAGTAATTTGGATATAGTAGGATTCAATGAATTAAGTTTAATTTAATCAAACATAATAATTGGTTGCCTATTGTGTGCTTCAGTTCAGTTCAGTTCAGTACAGTCACTCAGTTGTGTCCGACTCTTTGTGACCCCATGAATCACAGCACGCCAGGCCTCCCTGTCCATCACCAACTCCCTGTCCAACACCAACATCACTCAAACTCGTGTCTATCAAGTCGGTGATGCCATCCAGCCATCTCATCTTCTGTCATCCTCTTCTCCTCTTGCCCCCAATCCTTCCCAGTATCCGGGTCTTTTCCAGTAGTCAACTCTTCTCATGAAGTGGCGAAAATATTGAAGTTTCAGCTTCACCATGAGTCCTTCCAATGAACACACAGGACTGATCTCCTTTAGGATGGACTGGCTGGAACTCCTTGCAGTCCAAGTGACTCTCAACAGTCTTCTCCAGTACCACAGTTCGAAAGCATCAATCCTTTAGCACTCAGCTTTCTTCACAGTCCAACTCTTACATCCATACATGACCACTGGAAAAACCATAGCCTTGACTAGATGGACCTTTGTTGGCAAAGTAATGTCTCTGCTTTACAATATACTATCTAAGTTGGCCATAACTTTCCTTCCAAGGAGTAAGCATCTTTTAATTTCATGGCTACAGTCACCATCTGCAGTGATTTTGGAGCCCCAAAATTAAAGTCTGACACTGTTTCCACTGTTTCCCCATCGATTTCCCATGAAGTGATGGGACCAGATGCCATGATCTTCATTTTCTGAATGTTGAGCTTTAAGCCAACTTTTTCACTCTCCACTTTCGCTTTCATCAAGAGGCTTTTTAGTTCCTCTTCACTTTCTGCCATAAGGCGGTGTCATCTGCATATCTGAGGTTATTGATATTTCTCCCGGCAATCTTGATTCCAGCTTGTTCTTCCAGCCTAGCGTTTCTCATGATGTACTCTGCATGTAAGTTAAATAAGCAGGGTGACAATATACAGCCTTGAAGTACTCCTTTTCCTATTAGGAACCAGTCTGTTGTTCCATGTCCAGTTCTAACTGTTGTTTCCTGATCTGCATACAGGTTTCTCAAGAGGCAGATCAGGTAGTCTGGTATTCCCATCTCTGTCAGAATTTCCCACAGTTTATTGTGATCCACACGTCAAAGTCTTTGGCATAGTCAATAAAGCAGAAACAGATGTTTTCTGGAACTCTCTTGCTTTTTCCATGATCCACCGTATGTTGGCAATTTGATCTCTAGTTCCTCTGCCTTTTCTAAAACCAGTTTAATCATCTGGAAGTTCACGGTTCACATATTGCTGAAGCCTGGCTTGGAGAATTTTGAGCATTTTTACTAGCATGTGAGATGAGTGCAATTGTGTGGTAGTTTGAGCATTCTTTGGCATTGCCTTTCTTTGGGATTGGAATGAAAACTGACCTTTTCCAGTCCTGTGGCCACTGCTGTTTTCCAAATTTGCTGACATATTGAGTGCAGCACTTTCACAGCATCATCTTTCAAGATTTGAAATAGCTCATCTGGAATTCCATCACCTCCACTAGCTTTGTTCGTTGTGATGCTTTCTAATGCCCACTTGACTTCACATTCCAGCATGTCTGGTTCTAAGTGAGTGATCACACCATTGTGATTATCTCGGTCATTAAGATCTTTTTGTACATTCTTCTGTGTATTCTTGCCACCTCTTTTTAATATCTTCTGCTTCTGTTAAGTCCATACCATTCTGTCCTTTATCGAGCCCATCTTTGCATGAAATTTTCCCTTGGTATCTCTAATTTTCTTGAAGAGAACTCTAGTCTTTCCCATTCTGTTCTTTTCCTCTATTTCTTTGCACTGATGGCTGAGGAAGGCTTTCTTATCTCTCCTTGCTATTCTTTGGAACTCTGCATTCAGATGCTTATATCATTCCTTTTTCTCCTTTGCTTTTCACCTCTCTTCTTTTCACAGCTATTTACAAGGCCTCCCCAGACAGCCATTTTGCTTTTTTGCCTTTCTTTTCCTTGGGGATGGTCTTGATCCCTGTCTCCTGTACAATGTCATGAACCTTGGTCTATAGTTCATCAGGCACTCTGTCTATCAGATCTAATCCCTTAAATCTATTTCTCACTTCCAATGTATAATCATAGGGGATTTGATTTAGATCATACTGGAATGGTCTAGTGGTTTTACCTACTTTCTTCAATTTAAGTCGAATTTGGCAATAAGGAATTCATAATCTGAGCCACAGTCAGATCCTGGTTTGTTTTTGCTGACTCTTTAGAGCTTCTCCATCTTTGGCTGCAAAGAATATAGTCAATCTGATTTCGGTGTTGACCATCTGGTGATGTCCATGTGTAGAGTCTTCTCTTGTGTGCTTAAGAATGCCAAATTTAGCTTATTTTTAGGCCAACCAATAGATATTTGCTGAATTAAAACTATATTCCAAACACTGGGCCACATGCAAAAAGAACTAGGATAAGATTCTTACAAAGCATTTCTGTTTTTGTCTACGAGAATGACAATCTAAAGGAGTTTAAACAATATCATGCATGCATTGCTTCAGTCCTGTTGGACTCTTTGTTGCACTGAAGCCCACCAAGTTCCTCTGTCCATGGAATGCTCCAGGCAAGAATATTGGAGTGGTTTGCTATGCCCTCCTCCAAGTATTCCTGACCCAGGGATTGAATCCACATCTCCTTCATTGGGAGGCAGATCCTTCATCACTACTGCCACCTCGGAAGGCTAAACAATATCATATGTTAGTGCTAAAAGGAAGAGTCATAATAATCATAGTGGCCAACTTGTCAGTGTTACTTAAAACCAAGCAACGTCCAAGTACTTTCCCTGTATCACTTTGCTATTCCTCAGCAGCACGGGTGCACTCTTTCAGTCTGAATTCTTCGATGTTAGCAACAGAAACCCACTCCTAACTACTTTAGGCAAAAAGCATCTATTGGAAGATTTTGTGGAGCTCACCAAATGAATAAGAAACTGAAAGGTCAGCTATGGGTGTGGGCAAAAATCCAAGGATGCTCCAAAGGACCAAGAAAAGGAAACATAAAGCACAGCACCCAGCTTATGCACAGAAAAAAATGCCACCATCACTACAGCCGCCGTGTCTGCCTCTGCTGCTACCAGGAAATCCTCTAGGCGTACCCCAAACCTTGTCATCTCCTCAAAACTAGATGTTCCTGAAGAGGGCATCTAATTGGCCAGTGTTGATACTCAATAACCCGCTGGTAGAACTAGAGAAGAGAAAAGAAAGTATCCGGTCCCTTGGATGAAAATCCAATATCATCCCAGGACTGCTTACGATAGTGGAGATGCAGTTCTCTAGAAAAGCAGGGGGAAAATGCTTAAAAACATAGTGGAGCTTCTGATCAGCCAAAAATTGAAAGATATGTAGATAAGAAAAGGTCTAGATTTAGTTTAAGGAAATAATAAAAATATAAAAATGGTTTGGAGTACATTAAGATTAAGGATTTTTCAAACTAGAATTTCAATCAGTGTACAAAGATTTGAATTTAACTGCTTCTTAAGGATACACCTAAATTATTTCTCCCTACAGCCTAAACCACCCAAACTTTTAAAAACTGTCTACTGACCTAGCTAGTTAGAAATCCTTGAATGAAACGTATTCATTCATTTAATGAAAATTCATCCAAAGTCACATAGCTCTCGTGCGCAAAATGATATATATAAGAATAGACTTCTTTGGCCTTTCAGGTTCAAGAGTTTAAAAGCAAATTTAATCAGAACGTAACTTAGGTCCTCTATTTCTTTTCATAGTAATAATGCCTTGCATTTAAATAATATCTTTTAACCAAGAATATTTCACTGTCCCTAATCCTCACAATACCTCTATGCCCCAAACCAAAAGTATTATTCTTTCCACTTTAGAAAATTAAGTCACTCATCTAAAGTCACACTAGCTATTTGGAGTGGAAATTACCAGTTCATTTTTTCTTATCTTTAAAAGTCACATTATTTTTCAAAGTCTAACTTTCATTC
Source organism: Nanger dama (assembly GCA_917880005.1). Taxonomy (NCBI): domain Eukaryota; kingdom Metazoa; phylum Chordata; class Mammalia; order Artiodactyla; family Bovidae; genus Nanger; species Nanger dama. The sequence continues at coordinate 50,034,403 of CAKJTW010000004.1, forward strand.
CAATCCATTTACTGCTTTAATAGAGAGTTATAGATGAGAACAACGGATAACCTATGTTCCAGGATTTCTTCATTCAAATTTTACAGTATCTGAAAATATTGGATGATGAAGTACAAAGTGTCAGTGAGTCAAGACTTGAAGTGTTTATAGAACTAATTTCTTCAGTGGTAACAGCAAAGCCAGAGAGGAAGGAAAAACTAAACCACACCTATAAATGGCAGATGAATCAGGCTGTGGCTCCAGAGTGTTGTCTTTTTTGTTATCTTCATGCAGGATATGGACTACCACAATAAAAGTAATTAGTCTCATCAACATACAGCACCCATATAGTTGATGAGGACAAACTACTTATAGGATAGTCATTTATTTCGCACAGAAAAGCTTGCCATGAATGGGGAAAATACACTTTTTGAGTCAAAGATTGTCTCTCACAATAAGAACTATGGCATAATGGTAAAGATTTAATGAGATAATATATATGAAAATGCTTGTCAACCGTAAGAGAATATTCAGATTTGCAGCAGAGCTTAAGCATGATAAAATATCTGAAAGACAACTTCTCAAACTTTTAAATAAGTAATAAAGAAATCCAGTGATAAATAAAGATCCAAAATAGCCGCCATTATGAAAAGCTTTCAATTTTGCTTCCACGGTAAAATGAATGCCCTCCATTTTGTAATGCTGCTGGTAACATCAGAATAGTTTTACAAAAATACACTGGAGACATTAACCAAAAGAGGGTTAGGGTGTGAAGTTTTTGAAGACACTGAGCTCTACTTTGCACCTCTTTCTCACTCCTGACTTTGCCTCACTCTGACCTGTCCCTAATGTCTGGAGCCTATTGTCTGACACTCATTTCCCACATCAAAATCTCAATAGGATAATAAATCACAGTCTGGTCACTACTTTTCTCCCACAGGGAAGTGTGCAGTACATAAAATGTTAATAATAACTCTACCTCTCTCAAGAGGATATATATATATACATCAGATGTGTATCACAATTGGTAAGTCTAAGGAATAAAGTTACAGAATTTCAGTCATCAGACATATGAGGGAGAAAAAGATTGTATGAACATCAGAGACCTCCTCAGAAACCTGAAACTCTCATCTAGCTGAAGTGAGTGGAGGCTGCACAAACATTAATTCTCGGAACAACCTAATATTGTCAAAATCCTCGTGACAAGCATCTGACTTGCTTGGCCTCAGAAAGGTACACTAAGGGCTTCCGAAAGGTAAGACTTTGCTCTCAGAGGCGGCTTACCCCAGAGCCAGTGTGATCCTGGCTTCACCCACCAGTTTGTGCCAGCCATGGGGCCTGGGAAGACTGGGCAGTTTGACTCATGGTTTCCATTTATGTATCTCCTGCTCTCTCAGATGATGTGGCATTGACTGTGAAAAGATAAAAGCAAAAGAAAGGTAGGTACCAAAGCCTTGAAGGTTATCCCCAGTTTCTTTCAGAATATTTCTGACATGCTTGAGATTTCGGAACAAAAGAACAGACTAACTTCTACTTCTGTGTTACTTATAAAATATTCAGTAGATAAGACAAGAAAAATTTTGTCCATTCAACAAATATGAATAGACCACTTACTGTGTGTCAGACACTGTTCCATGTGGTGTTTGGCTGAATAGGTAAAATGCAAATCAGGAAACAAAGTCGATTAATTTCAGTGGAAAATTAAAAGTACTTTTTAATTGGATCTGTAGGTTAAAATTGGGAAAGTGTTTGAAACAAACCAAAAAAGATCATTACGCGTCTAGCACACCCTTCCAGGCTATCTCTGCTTTTCACTGTCTTTGAGATATTTTGAATCTTTGAGCTATAGAAAATTTAAAATGATATGAATAATTCCAGACCATAGAAATATAAATGTTAGGACCTATAGAATACAATTGATTATTAGCCTGTAAGTATTCACCAGTTTTGCATCTACTTGCCAATTCATTCCAGCATTCTTTATTTACCTATGTGTATATGAAGGCAAATTTGAATTTTCCTTTGAGCAAGTTATAACATCTTACTGCTTCTTTCATTAATTAATGAATAGATAAAAATTAAGCATATGTTCATTTTGTATTTGTATAAGAATCATAATTATACTTATTTTAAAAATATATCCTTTAGGAGTTTATAATAAATGTTATCAAACCACCTACCTCAAAAGAATATGTTTAGAAAGAAATAGTAAATTAATTCTAAAGCTCTTCAAATCAAAAGTTTTAAATGCATTAAAATAATATCTTCTTAATACAATTGTGGCATTTGAAGTCTCATTTTGATAAGACCTCTAAATGTCCTCATATTACTGATCCCAGATAAAGGGATAGAGCTGAGCTATGGGGAAAAAAGAAAGAATATAAGATCTCTTATTTTTTGCTTTAAAGAAATAATAAACTGCATTGTTGTAACTCAGTGTAAGTAGATTCGAGTAAGGCAATAGAGACGGATGCCAGAAGCTACTCATATCGTTCTTTAAAATGGAAATTTACCGTCTGCTGCATCACATGGACAAAATACAGAACTATTTTTCACAGCTTGTTCACTGAACAGATTATTGTAGAAAAAAAAAAACTTTTACATTTTCTGCAGATTCCCAAATCTCAGTCAAAAAACTCTTGGCAATTTTTAGCAGTGAAACAGATTTCACTTTCAGATTGAGATACTCCATTTAGCAGTAGTCAGATGATCTTCCAAATAAATATAGACTCGTTTCACTCTTGATTTTATTAAAAAAATGTTTTCATGAGGTGTCTTGGAGGAAACTTGCACTTATTTGGTTTTCCCAAGCTAAAGCAAAGAAAAACTCGAAGGTCTTAAAAACCAGAGTTAAATAAAAAGGAATGCTAAACTGAAAATGTTATTACAAATAATGCATGTTCATCACAGTACCAATAAATAAATAACCCTATAAAATTTTAGAATTAGTTGCAAATATGCTCCAATCTTTTCTGCCTTAAATCTCAGCTCCCCAAAACATTACTAAACAGAAGTGCATGTGTTCGGTACAATATAACAGACAGCAATATGCTGAGATGCTTCACACAAAGAGGTCGCTGGGCCACTTTCCTCCTTCTAGATTAGCTCTGTCACTTAAGTACAAGGCAACTGCACTTAGCAATTTATTTCCAGAACCATTGTTTTTCTTATCTAAGTGTGTAATGCCACAGAAAATAATGGAATATGTTAAATGTGATAAAGTTAAGCCCATGAGGAAATAGTGAAATAAAAATAACAATCTTCATATAATCCTGTGTCCAAGATCCCAGATATTCACTCTATGCCTCCTCCTCAAATTCCTGAACTAAATCTTCCCCATGTTTTTCTGTCCATGAGAGGAAATTATATGGCAAATCATGAATAAAATCAGAAATATTGATTGTGTCTTACTTCTATATTTATAAAAACATAGATTGTATGTATGAATACCACAGGCTGCCCAACTAAATTTCACAAATGTTGTTGCTATTTTTAACAAGTTTTTATAGATTTGTTAAAAGTTCATCTCGGTGACATTAAAGATGATCCCAGTCTTAAACAAAGCAACACAAATTTAAAGCAGAAGATTTGCCAAGTGAAGAAAACCGGAAATAGTCCATGCTATTAAAACGATTTCAGTCTTCTTCTAATGACATTGTTACTATCTGGGAAGAATTCATTGTGTCCAATCTCCAAAACCTACGTTTCTGTGGCTAATCTGACATACAATACAGAAAGAGGTTAGATTCGGGGGGTTTTGAGCTATGGTTGATTTATAGTATTATATTAATTTCAGGTGAATAATACAGTGATTCAATATTTATACAGCTTATACTCCATTTATAGTTTATTATAATATATCAGCTATATTTCCCGTGCTGTACAATATATCCATGCAGTTTATTTATTTTATACATAGTAGTTTGCACTTCTTAATCTCCTACCTTTATCATGTTCCTTTCCCTTCTCTCTCCCCACTGGTAAAAGAACAGGTTATTTTTGGAATCTGCTATGAATTGTTGGAAAGTTTCAAAGAAAAAAGCTAGCTATGATTCTATAAGTACTGGGGTAATGTGAAAGAACAAAACTGTTCTTATAGTATTCCTTGACAAAAAAATTAAACTAATATAAAATGTGTGAGAATCTGAATAAAACCACCATATCATGATGATGAAATTTCATATGATAAAAACTAAATTGTCTAAGAAACAACTATATGAGACAAAGTTGCTGTGCTTTAGATTTCAGTGTTGGTTTCATTTATAAGTCAATAATTGAGGAGTGGGGATGGCAGAGCACAGAGAAAAATGTAAAGGCTTCATGTTTAGAGATCTTTCAATATGAAAAAATATTTGAAATGAATCTAAAGATTTTTTTGACATTGTAATTCCAACAAATGGGAAAATAAGACCTAATTTACAAAAAGATTATCACCATCAATAAATATTATTTTCTTTCCTTTCATAAAGTTAATCAAACTGATGTTCCTGCTTTTAAAAGGCTTTATCCATTAGAATAAAATATATTTTGAATTTCAAACTGATGAAAGTATAGGCAGCTGAGGAGAATATCTTGGAAAGATGAGGAAAAGCCCCTAGACACATTTGGCCAATTGACAGATCCATCATATGTGGCAGTAATGAGCAAGTGACTTTGGAACTGAGAATAGAAATTGACCTAAGGATGGAAAGAGTTAGTGGCACTGATCCTAATTTTTCTAAGCATGATGAAGTTTAAGCAAAAGAAAAAAAAATTAGAGTTACAATTTGAAATATTTCTACATGGCTCAGAAATTAACCCCTAATTCTAATATCTTCTGATGTTAAAGACAGGACAATAGGCCCAAAATGGCTTTGCTTATGCTAAGCTCCACGTCATTAGATTTAACTGAATTACAGTCTCAGCTCTCCTAGAAAAGGATTCTTAAAGAGGAATAACCTCATCAGCACAGCGGAGGTGATCTGCCTGGTAGACCCCTGCCAGCCACTCTAAGGGAAGGGACCTTGCAACAACCAGTTAGCTTGTTTGCTTATGCAACTCCCCCTTTTCCACTCCCTTCTGTCTATAAAATATCTTGCCTTTATAGCTCTTCAGAGGTCTTTTCTATCTGCTTGATTGGATGTTGCCCAATTCTCAGACTACCGAATTAAGCTAAAGAGATCTTTAAAATTTATTCAGTTGAATTTTACTTTTTAACACTCATAAGAACTGAGTCTAATATTAAGGCAAAAAAAAATACTAACCTAAATAACAGTAAAAATAACAATAGTAACTGTTCCTAAAATTAAAAGAGTCTTCCCTGATCTGACAACATCCTGTAGACATATATCTTGATGCTGGCAACTAGCCCATACTGCTGGAGCTCATGACATAGTCTAGAGTACCAGATGTGGGCATAGTTCAAGGCCATCAGTCTTAATGGTCAGAGTTCCTTTCTTCCTGATTGTTAATTTTGGGGGTATTACCTCTTCATGGCATCTTTATCAGACAGTGGAAGTAAGCCCTTTATTTAGAGCATCTCTTACTAGAGAGTCAGTTAAGTACAAACTGGACATCGAGAATTTAGTCCAAGCTGACAGCCTTGTTGTAAGAAATCTTCCCCTGTAGAAAGGTTTAAACCAATTCCATCATAACTACAGCTAAAATAATTCGCCAAAGCCAGTGGTTTCCTGGTAAATGAAGATAATAATGAAAACTGATGGTGTGGATCAGCTGATGTCTAGCCACATGCCAGACACCTATAGACAATGACGTAACACTGCAGGGACCTGAGTTTAAAGTAACAGGAACAGCAGTCAATTGGGATTTTCCTAAGCAACTAGTGTCTTCACAGCAGGACCTCAACTGTGAGACTGAAAGAGGTTTTTAGTGGCTGTGGCTGATTTTTTATTTTAAAAAGGACTAACGGCAAAGAGTGTTAAGGTTAGCACTAAAAACGGGGAAGGCAGTGAATTATTCATCAAGTATGATGATTTCTATCATGGAGCCCTTTGCCCCACCTACTTTTTCTGTTCCTTACCATTCACCCTCCTCCTCACGTTCTTTGGTTGCTGTTTTGTTTTGTTTGTTTTTAGGCTGCACTGTGCGGCACATGGGATCTTAGTTCCCCAACCCGGGACAGAACCCCAGTGCCCTGCATTGGGAGCAGGGACTCTTACACACAGGACCACCAGGAAGACCTACCCCCACATTCTAACTTAGCCACTCGGGTCTCTCTGACGTTTCCCTGACCTAATGACCTGTACACACCTGCTCAAAGTCATTTTGAGTCATTTTTATTTTTGTAATTAAAAGAATTTTCAAACTCATTGCCTTGTGATTTTTTTAACATGCATACATATTTTTAGTGAATACAAAAATATAGCACTGAAGATGAAAACCCCTTGACTGTAAATGAAACACCTATAGTAACTCTCCCATGTAAAGAGAGAGAACCCACTTTTCTTTCTCTCACTTTCTCTCTCTCTCCTTTCTCTTCTTATCTCTTTGGCCTTTTTTTTTTCCTGGTAGTGGAGAGAAGAGAAATGTTTTACTAACTTTGAAATCATCTGTTTATCAGTGAGAGATTTCTCAGCATTTCTCTGTTTTTGTGGTAATACCTAAAAATTTCTTTCCAGAAATCTCTTTGCTCTCAACAGTCCTTTTACTTTTCATTTTCTATGTGACCTTTAATTGATTCCTTTGTGCATGCCAAAATGCATTTTTTAATTCCTTTTACAAAGCTGGGCACCTAACACAGTAAATTAATATAGTATCAATCAACTGAAAAATATAAGTAACACTTTTTATATTAAATGGCATATTATTTTTAATTTTAAAAGCCATAGAATTTTAGAACTTGTCAGGACCCAAGAGATCATCTAGCCTTAAATCCTCATTTCATACAGGAGGAAACTAAGAGAAAATTCCAACAGATCAAGAACTAGGTCCTGAGGCTCCAAATATATGTCCTAATATGCTGTCTCGCTGATCTGCGACTGATTTTTACCTATAATTTTTGTTTTACAGTATCTCAGCAAATGAAGGAGTAAACGTGGCACTGAATCCACACTTCCTTAGCTTTATAAAGACTTCCTTATGAAATTCCTGACACCATAAAAAGGGCTCAAAATTATTATGCATTTGTTTTATGGCCCAACTGTTCACGAAGACAATACAATATATTGTCTTTCGCTGGTGACAGTATTTATGGTCACTGCCTATGACCCAGAGATCAGCCACTTATGGGTTGATAATTTACGAGAATTTGGGTGTAAATGTGTGTTTATTTTGCTATTTAGATTTTCATGGTCCCTTCTACTGCAAAGAATTCTTTTTCATGAGTTTTTATCCCACAAATGAATGCTGTAATTACCTTTCAAAGGCAGATTCTCTCCTAACCCATCTGACCACATCTCAGTTCCTCCCTACTGTGAAGCAGCCTCTTTGGGTCACTGCATGGGTTTCATTTTTAGTTCATAGCTTCTGAGGAAGCTGATGAGATTGAGGGCCACTCTTATTTGGACCTTCCTCACAAGCAACAGTAGATTGTAAAAGGAATATTTTACTAAGTAAAATTTAAAATATAGCACATCCATCTGAAATTCTAGTAGAAAAAATTAAGCTAAACATCAATATTGTGGCCACATAAAGTTTATAGTAATATGAGCCTCTGACTTCCCTTCCCCAGGCAACCTGGGTTTTTGGCAGATATGCATTTGGAAGGGGGTCCTGGGTCATTTGTTGATATCAACTCTATCAAAATGAGCAGAGATAAAAGCACTGAATGACTTGATCCCCCTGGTTTTTATGAAAACCTGCCCTTGACTCCCTGGCTGGAGGTACTGCTCTCAATGGATCTTCATGGTTACCGATGGTTCAGAGTCTACAACACAGACCTCTCAGTTAACCTGATATTGAGTCCATGTTTTGGCTCTGAAGACAGACATCATTTATGTTGGCACCACAAATAATGGAAAGTATTAATAACTAAGCTTTAGAAGAAATATTCTTTTATCAGGTTTAATTCATTGGTAAGCAATTTGCTCTTAATGCCATTTAAAGAGTCAGAGAAATTTCAATGCACACATACAGTTGAGAAGGGCTATGAGCATGACAAAAGTAAGAAAACTGAACAGTGAAGAATTATCCATTGACTATTAAATTGTTTTCTTTCTGTAATCAGTCATTAACCTGAAGTCTTAGCCTATGAATTATTCACTGACCACGAAAGGAGTCTCAATGTGTGATTAAAACATACATTATAAAAATCTCTGATTCAAATAAACAAAAACTCACATCTTCTCGTCTCTGTGGTTAAGATGTCTGCTTTATTAAATCAGTAAGATTATTTAGTTTCTCATTCAGAACAAAACCTGAGTGTTTACACTCTGCACTACGATTTAACAATTTAGGTCAAAAACATGTTTTGCTTCTGTATTTGTCAGTACATTATGAGCTTCAATTTTATTATCTTTTCAAAGGCTAATGCTCTGTTTTTATTTTTCTTGCTATCCTATTTCACAATGCTGAACTTTTATCTTTTAAAACATCTTTTTCTGTTCACCTTACTACCCAGACTGTAGGCAAAATCTCCATGAATTTGCAATTGTAAAGAATTCCCTTTACCAAAGAGCAAGAAACAAGTAATCTTTAATGCATCGGGCTTTTTGTAATTATACATCTTTTTTTTTTACTTTTAGAAAAAAATATCTTAAAATTCACGTTATGCCATGTAATAAAAGTAACTTCTAACTTTTCCTCTTATTCAGCAAAGTTTCTATTAGAACTTCTTCTGGCTATTTAAATCTGTTCAAACTAATGGTTTTCTGTAATTTGTCTTTTTCCTTTGGAAACATACCGTGCCATTGTCAGTTTTTAAAAAGAAGCAATTTTCTGACTTGGGAGATTGAGTAGGTCAAGGAAAAATTACTACTGTTGAAAACCCGTAATTAAATAGAAAATGCAGCTGCACTTATGAGAAACTAAAATTAAGTTTATTCTATTAATATGTGATGCTGAAATGCTATTTGAATTTTTGGTTAAGGTTTAATTTAGAGCCATGTCTTATCTATACTCCATCTTCACTGATTACTTTTAATAACTAACATGTAGAAATACACTAGTCATATATTTATGGAGGGATGGTTCTAATTACTTTCTTTTCCTCCTTAAACTATGACTTTCTGAAGTGTTTTTAAATGAAAAAATGAAATGTTTTTGTCAATTTGCATTTACTTTTTATTATGATTATTCTAAGTATATATATGTTTTCTCAAATGTTAAAAATGTATGTGCAGGAAATACATTTTTAGAACTAATCATAAAGATGAACTACAGAAAGGCTAGTATTTTAAAAAAATAAAATAATCTAAGCTTTCTTTTCATTAATTTTTCTAAATGTGATATATACTATTTTATGTCACTAAACAATACTCTTAAAGAGGGGTTTTACTAAGAATACAAGCCGACTGTTGAATTTATGAGATTACCAGATCTCTTTCCTGATTATGGCTCCTGTATGAACAATTCATCAAATTAGGTTACACTTAAAGAGTTAAAATATTTTGTATAAACACAAGTCTAATAAACAAATTCAACCATTTAGAACAATTTAAAAAGTCATAATATTTGTCACTGCCTAATTTTAATGGTGTGTTTTTAACAAATCACGATAAACACCCTTTAACCTCGGCCCTACAAAACTCTTGGATTGAAATCTGAATAAAATTTACATAAAATTAGATATAATGTGAAAGTCTTATTGAAGCAAATCTATGAGTTCTATAAAATTATTTATGCATTGACATACAAGTAATCTCCATCGAAAAGCTGAAGTTGACTGTCAGAATATACATACATGTTTGCTACATCCTTATATTGTAAAGCTTATGTTTTTCATAAGTATATTTTAAGAGGCACAGTAATATAAAAAAATAGCAATTATTTAACTGCAACTAGATCTAAACCCATAAACTTTGAAACTTATTTCTACTTTGGGAAGAAAAAAAAAGAAACTCTTTTTTTCTGGGAAAGGATGTTCTGGTTTTGCTTTTGTTTAGAATCATTTTAAACACGTCTACAGCCAATGTGTGGATTTCTTCACTATGATTCCAGACCTGTGGTCCACAAAAACTACAGTACAGTGACCAGGAGACATACATACAAAAAATACATACTTCTCAATATTACACATTTATGAAAAGAAAAGTACTAGGAAGTGATAAAAGTCCATGGTTTGAGGCGGAGTAGAAATTTACAATAAAACGAGGGCTTTAATAAACATATTCCTCTTTGACATTCCTGGTCAGTCCTGTCGCCACTGTTTTGTTTGGTCATTTCTGCTCATTTGTTAATGTGCTGAGGCTCTTGGAATTCTATTTTCCAGATGCTTATATTCCGCAGAGGGAAAGAAAACTGATCCATGGAGTTGCTATTTGCATACAACACAGAAGCATCTGTCATAGACTCCTTTCTGGTTGAGTCTGGCATCCAGGGATCACTCAGCTGGTCTGCCTCAGCACTGGGCTTCCATGAAGGCAAAGGTCCCCAGTGAGGACTGCATCTAGGTGCAGGGTGAGAACTCACTCAGCTCACCAGCAGAATACTGACAGTTATGTTTTTGAGATGATGATATAACTGGCCTTGTCATACACACTCACACACACGCAAGCTCAGGTTCAGCCCAAGAACCACGGTAACTGATGACACTTCCCCACAAATCTGTTTCTTATCAAAGTCATAATGGATTCATCATAGTCATGTTGACTATCGTTAAGTAGCATAGAGGGTAAAAATTTTAAGGCCAGGTTAGAATTCTTTGCAGGATTTTATTTTAGTGGAAATTTTTGCTTTGTTTGGTTTTGTTGTATCTTGTCTTCTCTTGCATCTAATTAAAATCCCATGAATGTGGATATCTTTGTGCCCACTTGACACACACACACAGAAAAGGAAATTGCTTCCATTGCTAAAGTAACAGGATGAATCAAATAAACTTTAAAGAGATACATTTCAGTATCATTCTTTTTCACACTTACTCCTGCATGACACTCAAACCAACATTTAAAGTATCAAGGTCAGTAACCAGAAATGTCTATAAACTGTATAAACATCTGTTACTAGGTTAATACAGAAAACTAGATACAGTTTTCCCCAAGGATGAATAAAAGCCAGTTCAAAGACAAAATTACCTGCACTATTTTCTTAAGTATATTTTAAATATATCTCAGTGTCTGGTGTAGTCATACTGCTTACAAACACTTTTTATTATTAGTCTACCTTGATTTTGCTGTGCCGATACCCTCCCTATCCATTGTTTCCTGTGGATTGAGTTACTGCAATCTGTTAGACAAGGTCTTCGTGAATAAAATGGCACAGAGGAGCAGGCAGAGTAACCAGTTAACAAATTCAGACTTTGGAATAATAACAGCTCTTTATAACAAACGGGTATAATTGGACTAAAAGTTTCTCTGATGCAAGTTCATCAGTAAGCAGTAATCAGATAGGAGGCTCCTTTGAAACTTTTCTGATTCATAAATAATATAGTAGTTTACAAAGAGGAAGTTTGTGGGAAGCAGCAGTAAACAGTCTCGAAATCCATCTGTTATTATGGAATCCAGAAGAGCTGAATCAGGATCCACATTGTTTATGATATAAAAGATGCTTGGGAAATGTTGCTGAAATTATTATTAACCAAAAATGTCATGTTTTACTTTTTAGAAGTCTGAATCATATGGGTAGTGATGAAATGTACCCACCTGTGTGAATAAATGCAAGAAGCTTACCTAGATTCCTTATTTAATAGAAGACCAAATGCAGTTTTTAAAAAGGTATCCTGTGGCAGAATGTATCCTTATTCTTTCATTATTGATTAATTTTTAATGTCCTTTTCAAATATGTTCTTTTAAAGCATTCTGTAATTTTTAAGAATATAGCTTTAGAGTCCCATTTACTCAAAGAATGTGATGAAATTTTGTGTTTAAAATGAAAATAGCCCAAGCTAGAATGTCTTCCACTCTCCCGTCTCCTGACCTTAACATCACCCCTCATTTCCCTCCTTACTGTGCTCCCAAGCCACACATACACACAGTTAAATAAAAGGAAAAATTTAGTGTGAGTGTTGTGTTTCACTCCTGTTGCCCCTTTGAGGTCCAGGAATTACCGTTCAAGTCTAACTTGCTTGACACACTTTATTTTTTTTTTAATTTTGGAAAGAACAAACCAAAAATATATTAATGAAAAGGAATTCCCGCAGTGAAGAAGCTTTGTTTCAGGTTTACTCTAAGTGAAATCAAAATGCTTTTCCTTGTACCATTTTTTTGTCCCAAGCCTGATGAGAATATCTCCTCCCATAGTAAGAAGCCACAGCTGGAATACAAGGTTATCTTCAAGGAGAGGTTTTTAACATCCTCTGAAACAAGAGTAACACGAGTATTTCTATAGATTTCCAATAATGCTAAATTAGAAATGTAATACAGTGAGTCCATCCCTTACCCTTAATCAGCTAGATATAGGTTTTCCCTTTATGGAGAAAATGAACTAAAAACCTAGCTAAAATAGAATGCCAATATAAAGATGTAACTACACAGTCATAAGGTAACAGACATGGATCTAAAACATCTATCCTGTATTACTTTTGTGTTTCAGCTTGCTTTGGAAAATTTTGTTGTACTTTACACATAACCCAGATATAAAGAGACCTACACAGAATCCTCCTCTAAGTACATTCTATTGCTCTGAACCGTGCAGAAACCAGCTTGACGCATTTTGTTCACGAGCTCTCCAGACCTGGAGGGTGTTTTCTCTGCAAACGTTGACAACAGCGCCATCTTCTGGCTCGACAAATAAAGCGATTCAACCACTTCACGTTCCCATCTGGATAATGAATAATCTTCCGCCAGGTTTTCAGCTGTGGCATTTTTACTGACATGTGTGATATTGTGCCTTTGTAACAGAAATGAGACACCTTAACTCCCTGTTTCTTTTCCTTTGCTATGTACACCTTTGTAAATGGAAAATTCTTTGATTTTGTCTCTAACTGCAAAATTATTTTTAATTTCTCGTTCCCACTTTCCCATTTTCATCTTTAATTTCTGGCATTTTACCATAACCTTAGATCAAACTTATCAATTCATTTTATCTTAGAAATTTTTTTCTCTATAATCAGTTCTATGTATGTGTCTCTGCTGCTTATCTTGTACCTAATCTTTCCAGGTCTATAGTGACATTTGGAATTCACTTCATATTTTAATTTTTATTTTAATTTCTCCTTTTCTGGTTTTTCCAAACCATCTTTTATGAGTCCTCATTTAAACCATCATTTTATTTTTCTAACGTCATCCAAATTAGTAAAATTTTACAATCAGTAATGAACAGCTATAATTGCTTTAAAAATCTCTAAAGCCATAAAATGCTAGCTAATGTCAGTGAACACTGGAAGAAAAAGCTACATCTTTTCATGTACATTCGGCAACAGATAAATAACCAAAATAGTAATGTCTCTTTCAACCTTTCAATATGTTCAGTAGAGTTAAACACCAAATGGAATAATGGTAACATGCAAAGAAAATTCTGTATCTTCGTAATGATTTGAAAAGCATCACAGAGAGAGGAATGGCAGTACTTGAGATAGAGTGGTCAACAGATATTAGTTGAAAAACAATGAGATGAGCATGGCCCCTACGGGACCACAGGAAATGGCACAAATGGATGGAATACAGTTTTATAGAAAGGAGGTCAGAGTGTGTGTAAATTTTCTAACCAAATAAGGGCACCAAAGACACTTGAGCCTTTGTTCTTCTTTTAAAAAAAATTGTTTTTTTTTAAAGGATTGAGCTTGTCACATTTTAATCAGAAAGAGAGATGAGTGACAGATGAGTAGTAATGAAGAGAAAAATTTAAGTGGGCCAAAAGAAACAAGTGAAAATGAACAAAAGCTTACACAGGATAGTGAAATGTATTACAAGTGAAAAGCAGCAGCAGACGTGGGACCTCAGAAAGCCGGACTGAGATGTTATGTAACCCTGTGCTGGAAAGAAAGGAACCCACACACCTTTGCTCCTGAGGCTTTGTGTATCAAGGAAATGTGCTATCCAGACCAAAGTGAGAGACCTAGGAAAAAAGCAGATGTGAGGGTCTGCTAACCTGACTTCACTGGCAAAGGAATTATGAAAATTCCTGTGGAAACCATAATTCAGCCAAGCCATGGCACGTATTATCCCCTGCCTCTCCATCAGTAGGTTATAGCCTTCCTGTTCAACTAGACCAGTGGTTCTCAGTCTTCGACTGCACCTTGGGATCACTTGGGGAGCTTTTAAACTTCCTGATGCTCAGGTTACACTCCCATCCTCACCACTTAAAATGACTCTCTGGGGGTCTGGCAGGCATTAGCATATGTTCCAGACCCCTAGATCTTTCCAGAATGTGGGAAGCATTGAACTAGATTAAAAATCTCAAAGGGCAGATTGAGTCCCTTTTGTTACCTCCAGTAATGCACCTTGGTTAAGTGAAAATAACAAACCTTAGTTTTTTGACCATTTACCTTGTGTGTGTTTCAGTCAAGAGTTTTCATTTCCAGAACCATTTCCCTTCCTCTGCCCTCGAGAGTCCAACATTTCCGCTTCCTGATCCTATGACCTCAGATGAGCGCCTCAAACCTCTCAGCTTTAGTTTCCTCTTTGGTGAAGTGGGCTTTGTCATAAAGCTGTTGAGAGGATCAAGTGAGATAATGCAAGCAAATCCCTCAGCTCAGTGCCTGCCAAGTAGTCAGCGCTCCAAAAATGTCAGCCGTCATTATTATCCATTTATTCATGAGTTAATTCCCTGCCAGCATAAAGGATTTTTTTAAGTCTTTTGTGAAAGAAAGTATGGAGAACTTTAATCACACAGTAGCCTGAAAGGGGAAGTTCAAGAGACAAGAGGAAGATACTGTCTCTTTTGAAAGGCTACAAGGTTAAAGAGAAGGCTTAAAAGGATGAGGAGTTTGTTTTAAATAACAAAAGCAACTACATGTCTTATCTTTTAGTCCACACCCTCTAATTAAAAAAGTTAGAAATCAGAAAATCAACAGATAACTCATCAACTGTTTGCAGAAACAGGCTTCAAGGGAGAGAATGTTATTATAAGTCCTGACCAAGTTGAACGTCTCTTCCTCTGAGCTGTGCCCCAAATAGGCCCTTAGAGTTGAGCGGTATGCCTACTGTCGAAGCCCCAAAGGAATGGCTCCTGCAAAGCAGGGTAGACAGAAGCTGCCCCGTGATGCCAGCCTTCTGACTCACTTGAAGTTGATCGACCAAGGAGGCATCATTCTATGTGGCCAGAAATTCTTCCTGCAACAGCAAACCACTCCTGGAAACAGGAGTCCCCAAAGCCTGCCCCAGCTGGCCCCAGTGCTCCAGTTTTGAGTTTTGGAGATCCTGCACAAGTTATCCAATTGCAAAAAACTCAGTTATTGCACCTCACAAAAGAGGTGGGCACTGCAACAGAAGTCCCAGGCAGGGCTGCAAGGGCAGAAGAAACCACCCTGTGCACAAGACGAGGCTTATAATTGAGTTAAACGTACCATCTTTAAGCGGTTGAAGTCTGAAAGGCAAATTAACCTAAGAAGCCCTGGATAACCACTCCAGCGGGGTAAAAAGCAAATCGCTCTGAGTAGGAAGGGTTTCATCAAAGGCCAGGAAAGCTAGATGATTGGCCATTATGTGTAAATTGGAATCTGTTTTCACAATAATCAACTTGTTAATTTTCAATGAAATTATTTCAAAGAAATTTCAGCATTTCCTGAACTCCCTTTATTTGCCTCTATCCTTCTCTTTCACCAAATGGACATAATGTCAGTGTTTAAAAGGAAGTATTTATGCCTTTCTTTCAGCAGTTAATTACTACCTGTCAGGCAGTTGAAGATTTCAGGCAAGCCTGAGCAGAGTAAAGTGGGTAGCCTTTCAAAGCAGAAATTCATTCATTCAACAAATGCATGTTCAACATCTGATGTGCCTATGGCTCAGCGACGGTTTCAGTGGAAATGCACTCAGACAGAAGAGAGTCCACTACCCACCTCCATGTTACACTTACGCAAATAAGGCAGCAAGTACAGGCTGAACTGTGTCCTCCAAAATTCATATGGTGAAGCCCATAACTCCCAACGCCTCAGAATATGGAGACGGGATGTTTAAAGAGGCAGCTAATAAGGCCGTTCAGGTGTGCCCTGATCCAGTCAGACAGATGCCCTTGTAAGAACAGATTTGGACACACAAAGAGGGACCAGGGCTGTATGCACACAGAGGAAAGGCAGATCTCCGGGAGAAGATGGCAACCTGCCAGCCTAGGAGATAGGCCCTGGGAGAAACCTACCCTGCCAGCACCTTCATCTTGGACAGCCAGCCTCCAGAACTGTGATAAAATAAATTTCTGATGTTTAAGCAGCTAAGTCTGTTTAAGTACCTAAGTCTGCATTTTGGTCTGACAGCCCTAGAAAACTTATACATAAACCACATATTTACCTACAAAAATGCCTTAGTTTTCTTGCCCCATCTATAGCAAACTCCAAGTACCCTTTTGTATCCTCTTTTTTCCCAGAAGTTTCAGCCTTAAAACTTCCCCTGAACCTTCTGGACAAAGTTTTCCTATTCTTTGCTTCTAACAAAGGAGTGTGTGTGTGTGTTGTGTGTGTGTGTGTGTGTGTGTGTGTGTGTGTGTGTGTGTGGTGTGTGTGTGAGTGATATCCCATGGCCAAAAACTGTATCTTAGTGAGCTACAGAGAAAAAAAAATACTTGAAAAAGTATGTGACAACTTGTTACATTCTCTTAATTCCCTTTAGAGTGAGTATAATAAAGTAAAACTTCATTATATCATGGAATAAAATTTGTACAAAATAATACTACTGCTTGCTTGTTAAAAGATTAATTCTGCCTGGATCCAGTATATGTGTCATATTTCTGGAAAGTCATTTGACACGAATCAGTCTAAAAAATAAAACAAGCAGGTGCATAATATATTACCCAGAATAAAATAAACATGGCTTCATTTTTAAGTGCCAGAGCTTATTTCGTCCATTAAATCTCCAGCAGCTTCTGCATGTCTGGCATAGAGGCTTGGCGCCCTCTTGTGTCCATTTGGGACAGGTTTGTTCATGGAATTTTTGAGCAAGCAATTCCATTGTGTCTCTTACTCAGTCTCTAAAAATTGTCAGAGAACCCTCAATAGAAATAAAATTCCCTTCTTATATGAACTACACCAGTTATAAAAATACTACTCAGTTAAAATATATGTTATAAAATTTCAAATAAACATTTCTGTATGATGTGTGTCCCTGAGTATCGAGCTTATCTGTAGTATTATAGACTAAAGCTTTTTCACTTGCTTTTATAACTAATAGCCATTTATACTGGTTTATTAATCCTTCATATTTCTAGTCCTAAATTACTTCTCATCTAAGTAGCCTTTAAAAATTTTTTTCTCGGATTTCCATGGGAAATTATTATGCAAAGTATTTTTACAAGTGAAACCATAACTTATGTTGTCTGCACTATATAGTTTTGTTCAAGATACCAACTGTTAATGCCACCATTGCTATGCCTATCAAAAAGATGAATGAACATAAGAAAGCTGCTGAAACACAACGTCATGCAGACTTGTTTAGTATGTTGGTGATCATGGTATAAAAGGTCACATTGCAAGTTACAGTGAATTTCCCCACCTCAGATCTAATAAGCCATCCATGCTGGTTATTTCCTTCGTTGGTGTGCATATCATAAAATGTGAATTGGCATCTGTATTACAAACCATCTGAACCTATCCCTATTTCTCATTACTACAATTTAGTTCAAATCACACACACACATCAAAATCTATTTATATTTACACTATACTCAGATATATGACCATGCTCATCTGGGGCATGGTCTTTATTTATCCTACAGGAATCATTAAACTCCCCAAGTGAATTCACTAAACTTAACTCCAAAGGCAAGGGATTGGAAAACTGACAAGGGCTATTCCAGGAGCTTCCAGAAGATGAGAAGGCAAAATAAATACCTTATAAGTCATGAGAGATTGACAACCATTGAGAACAAAGACAGTTTGAAGCTGAGTTCATTAGATGCAGCTACAAGACTGGATAAGAACATTTAACATAAAAGCAGAGAACTAGGGCTTTCATCATAACTCTCCACAGTCTAGGAAGAGGGAATAGGTCAAATCTGCTTTTTTCTCTGAACCTCAGTATCATCACCATTAAAATAGGAATAATTCTTCCTTTTCTGATCATTAATGAGATGTTGCTGTTTAGTCACTAAGTCGTGTCCAACTCCTGTGTGACCCCTGGAATGTAGCCTGCCAGGCTCCTCTGTCCATGGGATTTCCCAGGCAAGAATACTGGAGTGGACTGCCATTTCCTTCTCCAGGGGATCTTCCCGACCCAGGGATCGAGCCCACATGCCCTGCACTGGCGGCAGATAACCACTGAGCCACCAGGGAAGCCCCCATTAATAAATACTTAGGGAAAGGTGTAAGGAATAAGATGCAGCTGATTATTCAGTGCAATTTAGAAATTTCATACAAACCTAAAAGCAATTATACTAATGATTTCCTCATTCTTGGGAATCGGTTTTCATGTCTTCAGACTCTTGGGATTAGTCTGAAATTAGAGGTAAGCATAAAATAACCAAAACAGAGCTAGGAAGTTCTGGTTTTGGAGGATAATTCACTAAGGCAAGGTCTTAGCTTCACCTCCAGCCCCTGTGAAATGCACACACACACGTATACATACACACAACTTCCTATTCATTGTAAGTCAAACACTGTGAAATAAGTATTATCTTCAGAGGATGCCACCCTCATCATTTTATAAAATTGCGTTTTCCATGATTAAAACAAAAAGAACATTTAAGGATTTCATTTAATAAATGATTTTCTCCTCTTTCTTTCCTGGCCTTTCCCCCAGGTAGGCATTTTGGCCAAATATTTCCAATCATTATATTTTTCACCATCTGGATAAACAAATAATAATGCAAATAAGTGGTGCAGAGAATTTGAAGGCATCCAGATGTGCCTGCAAATAAGAGTCATTGGATCTTCCATGTCTGTGTCAGCACTCTAAAACCTTCCCCATCCCCAGCTAACATGAGTTCCTCCAACCTCGGAGTTTAAAAAAGTTTGTTCTCATCGTTATGAAAATTGAAGTCAGATTGTTCTTAGCTAGCTGGGTATGACTATAAGCTCCTTGAGGAAGGAACCATGTCTGATTCATCTTATTTTTATTTCCAAGTGTCTAGAGCAGTTTTCTAATGCCTTAGAAAGCCCGCAAGGTATGCAGGGAAGGCCTGGGTTAAGGATGCCAAGTGTCCTTTACCCTGCTGGCAAGTGGAGACACTGTCTGAGCTTTGACTTCTTCCCTTGTAAAGTGGGTTAACAGAGTATCCATATCTCTCAAGATGGTTGGAGAAGATCACAATGTGCATTAAAGTACATTTTAAGCTATAAAGAGCTAAAAATAACTACATACAAATCTTAGTTTGGCCAAGTCTCTAATAAGAGCCAAATACAAATATGTAAACTCATTCAATTTTGTGACACATCAGAACTCCCTTTTTGCAGGGAGCCAGAAAGTAAAGCAAGCAGTCTGTGATGGTAAATTTGATATGTCAGCTTGCCTAGGCTATGGTGCTCAGCTATTTGGTCAAACACCAGCCTAGATGTTACTGTGAAGGTATTTTTTTAGATGTGATTTACATTTAAATTAGTAAACTTTGAGTAACGCAGAGTGCCTCCATAATGTAGATGGGCCTTGTCGAATCAGTCAAAGGTCTTAAAAGCAAAGACTAAGGTTTCCCTAGGGAGAAATAATTCACCTTAACACTACACCATAGAACCTTGCTTATTGCAGTGCAGAATTCAGACTCAAGACTGCAACAGCAACACTTGCCTGATTTTCCAGACTGCCAGTCTGCCATGTAGATTTCAAATTTGCCACCCCCATAATCCCATGAGCCAATTCCTTAAATCATTCTCTTTTATATATACATTTGTATAAAAAAAAATACAAACATATACCTTATATATATATCTTTCATGTTATATATACATATATATATCCCTGACTAATACACTAATGCATATTTCTATACATATATGAGTAATACATAATATACAAAATTTATATATGTGTGTGTATATATTATATATATATATATATACAGATTTTATGAGTCAGAGCAAAGTCGGGAGAATTTAGCTTGTAGGTTGATTTTGAATGGCTATAGGTAAAGGCAGTGGGAGACAGATTTGGGCTTAGCATACATTCATTAATTCAATGAGTATTTTTGAGTACCAAATAATGAACTAAATTTGCCGAACACTTCCTATGTTCCAGGCACTCTTCCAGAGGCTTTCAGAGCCTCATTTTCATAGGTGCCTCAAAAACATAAGTACTATTATGATTCCTACTTTAGGCAAAAGGAAACTAAATCACAAAGAACTTAAACAATTACTCAAGGCCATACAAAAATGAGGTGAAAGAAGGAGATTTGACCAAATAATCGACTCTAAAGCCACCATACTGTGTGACCATCACCTCCTGAGTGCTGGAGCTTGCATCAGGCCAAGCATTCAGGGGAGCCAAACAGATATAACCCGTCCCAATTCCTTAAAAAAAAAAATCTCTTTTTATATATACTCAGCCTATTGGTTTTGTTTCTTTGAAGAATCCCAGCTAATACTCATGAACACACACATACTCACATGTATACATATGCATTTTACACATATGCGTGCATATATATGTGTGTTATATACAATGCATATATAATAAATATAATGCATACATTGATATGCAAAACACACATATATGCATGCATATATGTTACATACATATGTATCTTGCTGTTGACCATTCAATACCTTTGCATAAATGGCTACTTCTTGGAATGATCTTCTCCCCTTGTCTGCTCAGCATTGCTTGTCTCTCTTGGGTGAACCTGCCACAAATATCACTTCCTGTTCCTGACAATCTCTTGCAGCAGCATTCATAACTGCCTCTTCTGGGGGCTTGCCTCTATTGTACCCTATTACAAGGACCAGTCCCTTTTCATTCATCTTTGCCTTAAGGCACCTACTCCTCCTCTTGCCCTGCACACAGTTGGTCCTCCCTGAGTGATTACAAAATAGAAGTGGGTTTAAAGCACGGGATTCCAAGTGCAAGCTGCATCCTGACTACTCATGCGGAGGGAGGGTGTGGGGTGTGAGAAGGTGCCTGTACACAGTCCTGTCTGAAGTCAATAGCAGGATGTCACATCTTTCTTTGAGGAGTGGTCAGCAAGCCTGCAACTAGTTATGTAGTGACTGTCTGGCTAAGACTGGGCTCTGAGAAGTATGTAGGCTAAAAGGAGATGAGGAATGAGGGGATGTGAAAGAGGACAGGGTAAAAGGAGGCAGGATGTTGTGGACTGATGGAGGGGGTGGGTGGAAGAACAACAGAGCCATTGGGCCTGAACTTTTAAAATGAAGGTCCAGAATAATATAGTGCAGGGGTCTCCAATCCCAGACCAATAGACTGGTACCTATCCGTGGCCTGTTAGGAACTGGGCCACAGAGCAGGAGGCGAGTGGTGGGCAAGGGAGTGAAGCTTCATCTGTAATTATAGCTGCTCTCCACTGCTCACGCTACTGCCTGAGCTTTGTCTCTTGTCCCATCAGCAGTAGCATAATAAATGAATCATCCGGAAACCATCCCCTGGAAAAATTATCTTCCATAAAACTGCTCCCTGTTGCCAAAAATGTTGGGGATCGCTGATGTAGAGCCTGGGGAAGTGGTAAAAACAAAATGATGATGATGATGATGATGATGATGATGATGACAGCAACAGCGAGAATAATAAACAAGACTGAAGCAGGACGAATGGTAGCGGTCCAGAGAGAGCAGGGCCAGACAGGGAAAAGGCAGAGAAAACTGGAGGAGCTCGTACTGATAGAGAATGAAGCGCCCACGAGCAGAGAGAAGAAGTGGCTGGTGAAACGCTTTTGGTTTTTAAGACAATTTATCTTAACATGGTAGAGGAATTTGCTATTGTTTTTATTTTATAGTCATCTTTTAGAAAACTATATTTGGAAATGATGAGCCCTGATATAAAATAACATGATGTTTTCTTTGAGGTTTCCATGAATTTTTTATGGCTGTCAACATTGATTGTTTACCATAATTTTCTTTTTAGGAAGTATTCCTAGAAAATGCTTCTGAACCTAATCATGAAAAAGACATTTAAATTATCTTAAATTCATATGAAGGAAGAGAATAAGAATACTTAAGGAAATATCAAAGAGGAAACTCAAATTTTTCCACATAACTTTAACAAACTCTAATAAAAGGATGACTTGTAATATCAATAATCTCTTTCTTCCTTGCCTGTAGAATCAAATTGGTTCAAAAAAGAAACCAAACTTTTATATTAAGAGCAACTGACACACTAAAATAATTATAAGTACTAACATGTTTGTCTGAAACTTTAGATACTAGCACTAACTCTCAGCCCTAGAAAACACGCTTGGCCCTAGGAGGAGGCCAGTGAAACACAGTGGGTTTGGCATCTCAAGTCAAGCCCAAATCCCTTGACTAGTTGAATTCATTTATTCTTGGCAAAATGGACTTTCCTGTCTGTAAGAAGAAAAGATTATTTTTTTAATCTCATAAAAATTATTCCAACATTCTCTTGGACTTCAAAAGGCTCTTCCAAAACATTTTTATTTTAAATAAAATTTATAGAATATAAATTTATAGAAATGTATAAATTATAGAAATTAAATTTATAGAATATGGTATGTAAGGATTGCATTTTCTTATTTATATCTTAAGTAAGTTACAATTAAGGTGAAACTAGTGAGATGATGAGTTTGGAGATAATTGGCAAAGAAGACATCCTCAGAGAACCTCTTTACCATAAGCTACAGGAAAACACATCATCTCCAAGGAGGGAAGGGGTTCTCTCTCTAGGAACTCTGGATCTGGGGTGCAGCTCCATTTTTCTTCAGATTACCCAAGCCCAAAGCTTCTTACCAAGGGCCAAATCCTTACACTGAAGGTCACCAGGACTTTCAAAGGTGATAGCAAACATGACTGCTCATCAGTCCTTTTGTTAATTAAGATGGCCTGTTTCCACTACTTCTTCTCAGGGGAACCCAGTCTCCCAATGTCCCTTTTATGAGGCAAAAATGTAAGATGTTTGTGTCATGATTCTCATCAGTGAAGTTGAAAGAGCTAGTCATTCAATTGTGTGCAACTCTTTGCAACCCCATGAACTATAGCACATCAGGTTCCTCTGTCCATGGAATTCTCCAGGCAAGAATACTGGAGCAGGTTGCCATTTTCTCCTCCATGGGATCTTCCTGACCCAGGGATCAAACCCAGGTCTCCTCCATTGCAGGCAGATTCTTCACTGTATGAGCCACCAGGGACTCTAGACAGCACCAGACTTTCATGAAGCCTGTTACAATACCAGAAGGCAAGAGGGACTTGATAGCCATCATTGCTTTCTTCTTACTTAGCAGGACATGTCTTCAAGAGATGGAGAGGTGCAGAGTAATCTTCTCCAGTAAAAGGTAAGCACTAGCAGGGGAGCCCAGGTGTAGACAAGGAAGCCTGAGAATGCTGTAAGCCTTTCCAAGTTCACATCCTGGGCGATCTCCAATCTCAGAGAAAAGACAAAGAATGCATCTCAACCTTTCAAGATGGATAATCAGGCTGATTAGTCATTTATATTTTGAATAGTGGGTTAAGTTGGAAGTCTTAGAATTAAGTCCACCAGGTTTACTTATTGCATCTTTGTTATCTAAGAATTGATTATAATATGTTTGTAGTTGCCATATTTCTTAGGAGAGCAAAAGTCATCCTAACATTAAATATTCACTAATAATCTGACCACTATTAAAGCTAAGTCCCCACTGCAACAGCCCTCTTCCATCCAAAACATAAAGTCAAGTCTCTGTTTATAATTTTTCCCCAGGCACTATGCTGTTGTAAATGGTGGACAATACCATGCAAAAATACTATGAGTTGGTTGTAAAGAGAAACACAAGTCTTGCAACAGAAAATGCATATTTTCATGGATTCAATAAGCATTACTGTGGAGATCAGCACAAATTGCAGGCAAAGCTACTTCCCACTGTGCCTCAGAAGGTGGCTGGACAGGCAGCCAGCAGAGTGGGACTGTCTGTGGCCAAGGGGTAACCAAGGAGCTGGCATGGTAGGTGAGAGAGATGGAGGAAGGAGAGGGAAGTCAGAGGTGATGGGCTAAGGGGAAAACACTCAGGATGGGTCAGGATCATCCTGTGAGTATCAGAAAACCAGGGACATGCCAGGAATAGTGGGAACAGTGACATATAATCGAAGGATCCCACATAAGAGGTTCTTGTTGAAAAATTACAACACTTCAAGTCTTAAATAATGGTAGTAATTCTTAGCTATTAAATTATAATTAGATAATAAAATTGCTTTTGGTATTATGGTTAATTGTAATGATTTGATCTATAAAATTTCATGATCAAAATCAGAGTCAGAAGATCAGGTTAAAACATACAAAAAGGAAGTTGTGACTCAACAGATGGATGAAACAAGATTCATGTCTGTCATTATTTCATTAAGGGATGTATATGCATAACCAGTGCACGCATGTATATATACACATATTTTGTTCCTACTTTAGTTTATAAATATACTAGTGTGTGTGTATGTGTGTGTGTGTGCACATATGTGTATATCTGAATAAGTAGGAAAGAAGAGAGGAAAGAATAGCTGAAAGTGAACTGAGCCAACACAGAAATAGAAGGAACCCTATTCAGAACAGGAAGGGCTGATCAGTCTCCTGGGATTCACTGTTTACAACCTGACGGTCACACAAAATAACCAAACAGAAGGAAGTTTCAATAGCATCCTACAAACTAATACAACAGAAAGACGATCTGAAGAAAAGGGCTCACAAAGCAGAGTGACTTCCTCATTTCCTAGGAGCTAACACTGTTAGATAACCCACACATAATTATAAAATCATGATAAGGAGCACGTGTTTTTAGTGACGCTAAGAGACTAGGTCAGTGAGTCATAAGGGCAGGAAAATGGTTAGCATTCAACCTTATTTGTGCTTGGTCTAATTTTAATGGTTTTCGATCTTCTAAAAATAATCTGATCTGTTTAACTAATCTGATTGTTTAGAATATTTGAATACGCACACGCGCGCATGTGTGTGTGTGTGTGTGTGTGTGTGTGTGTGTGTTAGTTGCTCAGTCATGTCCTACTCTTTTCGACCTCATGGACTGTAGCCTGCCAGGCTCCTCTATCCATGGAATTCTCCAGGCAAGAATACTGGAGTGGGTTGCCATTCCCTCCTCTAGGGATTTTCCCAACCCAGGGATCGAACCCAGATCTGCATTGCAGGCAGATTCTTTACCATCTAAGCCACCAGGGAAGCCCATTTGATTACATGTACATTATTCAAATCTTGGGGGATTTTTTTTTAATTTGTAAGTAGTATATGAATATCTAATACAACTGTTTACTTTTAAAAATGCTAATAGCTTGTTATCTGGATAGTTAAAATTAGTAAGTAAAGTACTACACAAAGAGATTTTGTATACTTTTCCACATTCAAAGAGCTTTTTGAAGGATAAGAATTTATCTATTCTTAGTTCACTCTAAAACTAATGTAGAATTGCAATATTTACTTGGTGATAGTTTAGTTACTAAGTCATGTCTGAGTCTTTGTGACGCCATGGACTATAGCCCGCCAGGCTTCTCTGTCCATGGAATTCTCCAGGCAAGAATACTGGTGTGGGTTACATGCCTTTCTCCAGCTGATCTTTACAACCCAAGGATAGAACCCAGGTCCCCTGCATTGCAAGCAGATCCTTTAACATCTGAGCCACCAGGGAAGACCCTCCTAGTTATTATGAGGATAAAATAAAGTGTGAAATTCCTCTTTTAAAATAAAATGCTATAAAACATACAGAGTGAAGTAAGCCAGAAAGAAAAACACCAATACAGTATGCTAACATATATATATATATGGAATTTAGAAAGATGGTAATGATAACCCTGTATGCGAGACAGCAAAAGAGATATAGATGTATAGAACATTCTTTTGGACTCTGGGAGAGGGAGAGGGTGGGATGATTTGGGGAGAATGGCATTGAAACATGTATAATATCGTATAAGAAACTAATTGCCGGTCTAGATTCGATGCAGGATACAGGATGCTTGGGGCTGGTGCACTGGGATGACCCAGAGAGGTACTGGGAGGGAGGTGGGAGGGGCGTTCAGGATTGGGAACACGTGTACACCCATGGTGGATTCATATTGATGTATGGCAAAACCAATACAATATTGTAAAGTAAAATAAAGTTTTAAAAAAAAAAAAACCTGAGGTATACAAAAGTTAAAAAAAAACACTTAAGGTGGTTAGAAGCCGTATGGTGGAGGTGAGGTAATGAGCTGGGAAAGAGATAAATAAAACGCCTAAGTTGATGTAAGCATTTGGAAGGCCATTAAGCAATGTATAGGTGACATTGGTGGGTTTAAAATCTTGCATAGTGGCATAAAATGATAAAAAAGTGGGGGAGTGTTAGGTGAACAAACTGGGAGTTCCCCCAGTGTTTACCTGAAAGTTGACTTCATGTAAGTACCTGCTGTCAGTCAAGCCAGCCTCTCGCCTACCCCTGCCAGGCCTTAGACAGTCACTCCCTATCAGATCCATGCACTTCTCTGGTCTGGACCTTAGCTCTCTAGTCTGGCCCTTCACCTTGAACCCTAACTCTGTAGGAAGTTTTTGACATTGAAGAAGGTTCTTGCCATCTTTTCAGTTATCTCAAGCACTTTGCAGGACCTTTCTGCAGTTTAAAAATCTAGAACTCTGCTGGGTAAAGCATTGGGAGCAGGATATTCACAGGCACAGGCTGTGACCACATTCATCCCCACTGGGGAGGAACCATACATAGAGAGCCTGGGGGATGCTGGTGTGATAGCTGATCCTCTGTGTCAACTTGACTGGGCTTTGGGATGCTCAAATATTTAGTCACACCTTATTCTGGGTGTGTCTGTTAGGGTATTTGAGGATGAGATGAATCTCCGAATTGGTAGACTGACTACCAAAGCAGATTGCTCTCCCCAGTGTGGATGGCCCTCATCCAATGAAGGCCTGATTGGAACAAAAGGGCTGACCCTCCCTAAGTAGCAGCAACTCCACCTGCCCAACTGCTAAGCTGGTACATTTGTCTTTTCTTGCCTTGAGACTTGATTTAGTAAATCAGTTCATCTTGGACCTCAAGCCTGCTCACCTCCAAACTGAAACTTATGTCATTGGCTTTCCTGGTTCTCAGGCTTTCAGACTCAGATTGGAACAACACCTTTGGCTGACTTGGGTCTCAGCTCGCTGATTGCATGTCTTGGGATCTTTCAGCCTCTATAACTGCTTTACCCAGTTTCAGATGGATAGATAGATAGATAGAGATCTCTATATCTGTATCTGTATCTATACATATCTCCTATTGGTTCTGTTTCTCTGGAGAACCTCAACTGGATACAACAACCTAATCCAACTTAAACAGAGAGAAACATCATGAGAAATGCTGGGCTGGAAGAAGCACAAGCTGGAATCAAGACTGCCAGGAGAAATATCAATAACCTCATATATGCAGATGAAACCACCCTTATGGCAGAGAGCGAGAAGGAACTAAAGAGCCTCTTGATGAAAGTGAAAGAAGAGAGTGAAAAAATTGGCTTAAAGCTCAATATTCAGAAAAATAAGGTCATGGCATCAGATCCCATCACTTCATGGCAAATAGATGGAGAAACAGTGGAAACAGTGGCTGACTTTATTTGGGGAGGGGGCTCCAAAATCACTGCAGATGATTACTGCAGCCATGAAATTAAAAGACACTTACTCCTTGGAAGGAAAGTTATGACCAACCTTGACAGCATATTAAAAAGCAGAGACATTACTTTGTCAACAAAGGTCCATCAGTCAAGGCTATGGTTTTTCCAGTAGTCATTATGGATGTGAGAGTCAGACTATAAAGAAAGGTGAGCACCAAAGAATTGATGCTTTTGAAGTGTGGTGTTGGAGAAGACTCTTGAGAGTCCCCCGGATTGCAAGGAGATCCAACCAGTCCATTCTAAAGGAGATCAGTCCTGGTGTTCATTGGAAGGACTGATGTGGAAGCTGAAACTCCAAAACTTTGGCCACCTGATGCAAAGAGCTGACTCATTTGAAAAGACCCTGATGCTGGGAGAGATTGAGGGCAGGAGGAGAAGGGGACTACAGAGGATAAGATGGTTGGATGGCATCACCAACTCAATGCACATGAGTTTGTATAAACTTCAGGAGTTGGTGATGGACAGGGAGGCCTGGCATGTTGCAGTGCATGGGGCTGCAAAGAATCGGACATGACTGAATGACTGAACTGAACTGAGCTATCAGTCATGGCACAAACTGGCACTGTGACCTTCAGATCACGGCAATGGGAAGATACAATACCACCCACGTAATTATTTTTGTCAAAAATGCTTAACACGAAGCTAAATCAAAAGGAATTCTTTAAGACAATTGGCCTGGGAACTTCAAAAATGGCAATGCTAGGAACTGGAGGAATCAACCTGCCTGACTTCAGGCTCTACTACAAAGCCACAGCCATCAAGACAGTATGGTACTGGCACAAAGACAGAAATATAGATCAATGGAACAAAATAGAAAGCCCAGAGATAAATCCACACACCTATGGACACCTTATCTTCAATAAAGGAGGCAAGAATATACAATGGATTAAAGACAATCTCTTTAACAAGTGGTGCTGGGAAAACTGGTCCACCACTTGTAGAAGAATGAAACTAGATCACTTTCTAACACCATACACAAAAATAAACTCAAATGGATTAAAGATCTAAACATAAGACTAGAAACTATAAAACTCCTAGAGGAGAACATAGGCAAAACACTCTCCGACATAAATCATAGCAGGATCCTCTATGATCCACCTCTCAGAATACTGGAAATAAAAGCAAAAATAAACAAATGGGATCTGATTAAAATTAAAAGCTTCTGCACAACAAAGGAAACTATAAGCAAGGTGAAAAGACAGCCTTCTGAATGGGAAAAAATAATAGCAAATGAAGCAACTGATGAACAACTAATCTCAAAAATATACAAGCAACTCCTGCAGCTCAATTCCAGAAAAATAAATGACCCAATCAAAAAACGGGCCAAAGAACTAAACAGATATTTCTCCAAAGACATACTGGTGGCTAACAAACACATGAAAAGATGCTCAACATCACTCATTATCAGAGAAATGCAAATCAAAACCACAATGAGGTACCATTTCACACCAGTCAGAATGGCTGCAATCCAAAAGTCTACAAGCAATAAAATGCTGGAGAGGGTGTGGAGAAAAGGGAACCCTCTTACACTGTTGGTGGGAATGCAGACTAGTACAGCCACTATGGAGAACAGTGTGGAGATTCCTTAAAAAATTGCAAATAGAACTGCCTTATGACCCGGCAATCCCCCTGCTGGGCATACACACCAAGGAAACCAGAATTGAAAGAGACACGTGTACCCCAATGTTCATCGCAGAACTGTGTATAATAGCCAGGACATGGAAACAACCTAGATGTCCATCAGCAGATGAATGGATAAGAAAGGTGTGGTACATATACACAATGGAGTATTACTCAGCCATTAAAAATACGTTTGAATCAGTTCTAATTAAGTGGATGAAACTGGAGCCTATTATACAGAGTGAAGTAAGCCAGAAAGAAAAACACCAATACAGTACACTAACGTATATATATGGAATTTAGAAAGATGGTAATGATAACCCTGTATGCGAGATAGCAAAAGAGACACAGATGTAAAGAACAGACTTTTGGACTCTGGGAGAGGGAGAGGGTGGGATAATGTGGGAGAATGCCATTGTAACATGTATACTATCATGTAAGAAACGAATTGCCAGTCTATGTTTGATACAGGATACAGGAGGCTCTGGGCTGGTACACGGGGATGATCCAGAGAGATGATATGGGGTGGGAGGTGGGAGGGGGTTCAGGATTGGGAACTCATGTACACCCATGGCAGATTCATGTCAATGTATGGCAAAACCAATACAGCATTGTAAAGCAAAATAAAGTAAAAATAAATTTTTAAAAAAAAATAGCAATGCCAGGAAGACAAAAAGAGGCAAGGGAAAAGATGATGAATGCTAGGAGAAAAGAGAGCCAAATTCAAACATGACTCTTGTTGCAGAATTTTTAAAAAATCCTACAGAAAACCAATTTGAACATTTTTAACTTGGACTATAAATAAGACAATATTATTGTATCACTTAAATTTATTGGAAATAGTGATGATAATACAGTTACTTAGGGATGAAATGGGCTTCCCTGGTGGCTCAGCTGGTAAAGAACCAGCTTGCCAATGCAGGAGACACAATAGATCACTGGGTCAGAAAGAGTCCCTGGAGAAGGAAATGGCAACCCACTCCAGTATTCTTGCCTGGAAAATTCCATGGACAGAGGAGCCTAGCAGGCTACAGTTCATGGGATCACAAAGAGTTGGACTCAACTGAGCATGCACTCACAGAGATGAAAAGAAAGAAAAGATAGAACAAATAAGGAAAAAAATTTAGCAGTTGATGCCTCCAGGCCTGAAACTAGATGAAACTCTATTTTCTGCTATTCTTTCAAATTTTCTGTTAGAAATTACTTTTAAAATACTAGTTACATACATTTACACACCAGAACTGAAATACCCGGACATGGTGAACTTCCTGAGCTGCTGCTGTGTGATATACATAAACAATCTAGGAAGTATTCTTGCAGAAAAGGGAGGAGGTGGAAAGAACCTGAGTGTAACAAAGCCTCTAGTACTCACATCCCTTCACAGTAATCACAGTGCACAGTGTGATGGTCTGCATGACACCACAGGAAGGAAGCAGACAAATCCAGCATGGGGGACATTCGTTCTTTGGGATACCTGACCTGGTTTCTTTACAAAACGTCATTGTCAGATGCAGAGGATGTTGCTGGAGAGAGTGAGTGGATTGTCTAGACTGAAAGAGACTTAAGATACAATAATCAAATGTCATCTTTGGAATTTGTTTGAATCAAGAGTTGAATAAACCAACAATAGAAAAGATGATTTGGGAGATCAAACCAGTACATCCTAAAGGAAATTAGTCCTGAATATTCATTGGAAGGACTGATGCCGAAACTGAAGCTCCAATACTGTGGCCACCTTATGCAAAGAACTGACTCATTGGAAAAGACCCTGATGCTAGGAAAGATTGAAGGCAGAAGAAGGGGACGACAGGATAAGATGTTGGATGGCATTACTGACTCTACAGACATGAGTCTGCAGAAGCTCCAGCAGTTGGTGATGGACAGGGAAGGTGGCGTGCTACAGTCCATGGGTTGCAAAGAGTCGAACATGACATGAACTGAACTGTGAAATGTGATGAGGAAATGTGATGATGCACTGAACCTTGGATGATATCCTGGAATTATTGTATATTTTATGAGTACAATAATGGCATCGTAGTAAGGAAAAGTCCATATTATTAAGAAATTCCTAATAATGTATTAAGAATGAAGTGTCTGAAATTTGTTTAAATCCTTCAGAAAGAAAAAAAAGAAAGGAAGGAAGATGAATTAAATAGGGCGTAATCTTGCTAAATATGTAATGCTGCTAATGTTGGTAAATTGGGTGATTGGTATGTTGGCATTCACTGCAAACTCTGAATTTGTGCATGTTTGAAATTTTTAATGATAAAAAACTAAATACACGATATATTAAATATGTTTGCAAATTAGCTCTCAATCAGCTTTTGGTTTGCTTTATCAGAGTGAGTTATTTTATCTCGAACACGAAGCACCAATATAATGCATTGCTGCTGCTGCTAAGTCACTTCAGTCATGTCCGACTCTGTGCAACCCCATAGACGGCAGCCCACCAGGCTCCCCCATTCCTGGAATTCTCCAGGCAAGAACACTGGAGTGGATTGCCATTTCCTCTCTCAATGCAGGAAAGTGGAAAGTGAAAGTGAAGTGTTCAGTCGTGTCCAACTCTTAGTGACTCCATGGACTGCAGCCCACCAGGCTCTTCCGTCCATGGGATCTTCCACGCAAGAGTGCTTGAGCGGGTGCCATTGAGTGAATACTTAGTCTGTATCTATAATAGAAAAATGAAGCCTGGGTTAGTGGCGAGCCCCTGAAGCCAGGGTGCTTTTGAGACTAAGTGGGAGTAGCTCAGTCACAAAAGAAGAGAATGAGGAAGCTGTTGGCACATGGGCGAGATGTAAGTTATTGCTTCTTCTTCTCTGGTGTGAATTAAATACGTTTCAAACATGAGTCATACATTTTATATTGTCTTGGCTTTGGGGAACTGGCAGAGTCTGTTTCTAAGCAGAACTAACTGACTTGACTTTCATCTCTAATCCATTTCTAAATTGTACTCCAATTACTCTTCCCACAAAGAAGATAAGAGGAGCTTTAAAAGGCTTGTTTCAGCATCCTGACGTGAGAAAGGAAACAGCATGCCTTGGAAAGTGCACCTCACTGAATTAGAAGTCTGACTCTGCTAACCAGTTATATTACTTTAGACAAAGCACTCTCTCTCAACAGCTCTCTCCAGGCTTCCTTTTAGTTTTTTGTGCTTCATAAAATGGACTAGTAGAGGAACTGTACAATCTCTTCCTACTCAGACTTCCGGAAAGAGCTGTCCATGTAGGATAGTCTGCCATTCCATATCCAGTGTCCAGATACCAAAGAAAACAGATACCAAACAATGGATTGAACCTGAACACAACTTCAAAAACCTGTTGATCCGGAGAGTTCCTGATATTTGGTTATCTCTTTGCTTTCTATCTTTTCAGGTGTAACTGTGCCTCCCCCAAGACTCCAGAAGTGAGGCTGGCATATATGACCACTAGATGGAAGCACAAACCTACCGCAGAAT
The DNA here is from genome assembly GCA_917880005.1 of Nanger dama. NCBI lineage: Eukaryota > Metazoa > Chordata > Mammalia > Artiodactyla > Bovidae > Nanger > Nanger dama. Next base: position 50,067,342 of record CAKJTW010000004.1, read on the forward strand.
CACTCCTAACGCAGCAGGAGCACTGAGACAACAGAGCTTCTCCAGCAGAGCACAACCAGCATCCTATGGACAGTGACGGCTGCCCTGACTGGTGACTTTCCCTGCACCCTTCCCTTTGGCCTTGATTATAAAGAACCAGTAGCTGCTACTGATGGGAACAAAACTGTTTTGCTTCCGCCTTAGGATGTTGATCCTGATTTTATTTATATTTTTGAGATTTTGTTCATCATGAACTTTTCTCATTGATTTTGATTTTTTAAACTACTACATTAAAATATTATTTGTCTTGGTTCCTGAGGTTTTTGGTACCACGGGTGAGTGCCTCAAAATGTGCCTTAGTGCATTCGTCCTAAAAAAATATGATTGCTCTTACCTGGAAAATCCCATGGATGGAGGAGCTTGGTAGGCTGCAGTCCATGGGGTCTCTGGGAGTCAGACATGACTGATGTGACTTAGCAGCAGCAGCAGCCACCTAGAAATAATACAAAATACAAAACAATCCAAAATTGTACAAAATGATGGTACAAAGACATCAGGAATAAGCAACATGGGAGATAACTGAAAACATTAGTGCACATCGGAGACCAAAGACACAGAGAGCAGGAGATCAGTAATACACATGGTTTCTGAATGAACAGGAAATGATCCTCAGTACGAACTCAGGCATGAAAGATGAGACGACGGTCCTTTGTTTACCCCTCTACCTGTTTTATCTTCACTCCTTCAAGGCCTTTTTATTACTGGTCCTCCTTCTCTCCTTCCTCCCCTTCTTTTTCTCTTTCCCTTCTCCCCGCTCCTTCTTCTCCTGCCTCTTCCCCTGCTCTTTCACCACCTCCTCCTGGAACTCCATCTGCTTCACTGGTACTGCATTCAGAGCGCCCTCACACTCCTTAAAAAAAAATTCTCCATCTATTCTCTCTCGGTTGCCTTCTCTCACACACAGAAGTTTCCCTAAGTCCTCTCTGACTCTGTCTTACTTAGAGCCCAGAGGCCTCAAGAAGATGGGGTGCAGGGAAGGGAGCAAGGGGAGAAATTCTGAGAATGGAACGCTCAGAGCAGAGTCCACGTCTCTCCACTCAGACTACAAGCTCCTTGGGGCACAGCCTCTGCCTAGACTTGGGACCATGCCTTGTTCAAAGCACCATAAACATCCGCTTGTGTGGATGACTAGGCGTGTTAATCAGCAGGGTGTTCTTACAGATGAAAAGTCATAAAATGAAATAATTTTCAACAGTACCCTGTGAAGGATTATTTCAAGGGCTTAACCAAATGACAGCACCCATGAATTCTGTTGCTGGTACCCTTTGTGCCTCTCTCCCACCTCAACTCTTAAAAACATGAAGGTCAAGGTAAAGCAGATCCACAGATCCCAGGCTCCCCTGTGGACTTTCTTGGAGGCCAGGCTAGTTCTTCTATAAGCACTACCACCTTCTTCTCTTCTAGTGTTGATAAATTAACTCCTGTGGTTGAAGAGGCAGAGGGTGGTCTGCACTGTCCCCTGATGTGACCTATGCCTGTGACCTTGGCCTGGCCCCTCCAGATTCCCTCTGTGCGCTTCTCTCTGCTTTCCAGCCTGGAGGCTCCATCACGAGGATGCCCCAGTGCTCTGCGTTCTGATGGGGGAAGCCGGTGGGGAGCGCTGGTATCAGAGGGAGGTTGTGTCCCTTCACTCCCTCCCTGCAAGGTTACCTGCAGATGATTGTGTGTCCAAAAGGAAGGTTACTCCTGATCAAGGACAGCACAGTCCGCAAACCTCCCACCTACCCTCAGTCCCTGGAGTCATCACAGCATTGCCGCTAACAGATCAGTGCAAGTGGGATCCCTGACCAACCTTTATCAATCTCCTTACTTATAGAACATTCTAGGAACTCAGACTGGGAATTCTCCACTTGAATAGAACCAAGCCAGCTTCCAAGGTGTGTGCAGGTCTCAGCTCCAGTTCTAAGGGTGGCTGGGGAACTGTGACCCTGGTATCCCCACCCTTAGACCCTAGACGGCCAAAGGACAGCATAATTGTGAACAGAGCTTGGATGAATGGACAGAGTGTGCATCCATGAGCTGGCAAATGTGTCTGCTGTGAGCACAGGCCAGGGGAAGGGAGGGGGTGGGGACATGAGCTCCCTGTCTCTCCCCACCACGTTCTGGCACCAGGGTCTGTAACTCAGAGGAATGGAATAATTCTCTATGCAGACCTGGCCTTCCAGGTCTTCACACAAGTACCACATTAGTGAACCAGGAGGATAGAACAAATTTTACTCAGTGGTGTGTTAGCTTGAGTTGTAACCTTGGATTCTGATTTGTGACCCCTGGACCTCCGTCTGTACTCTGCCCAAGGCACTACAGCTGCCAGGAGAGAACTGATTATGGTTCCAGTTACTGGGCTGGCCTCTGCAGGCCCCTGGCACTCACAGCTCTGGAAACAGCCACTGGTATACAAACTCTCCTCGAACTGACCTCTCTGCTGGAGGGTTCCCTGTTTTCCATTGGTGTCTTGACTGACATGGTGCAAACACTGAACTGTACCTGGCAAAGAGACTCTCAGCTTTAAAGAAAATGTTGACTTGAATTGAATGGGTCGAAAAGATAAGGAAACAAATCCTCATACAAAACTAAGATAATCAAAACTCATCAGAGGCAACTCAAATCAGCAAAACCAGGGTTAGCCAAGGTAATGTTCTTAGAATACATGTTCCTGGAAGACATAAGTATGCCAAGGGCATGAAGGAATATGTCCAGCTCCTCAGACAGGCACCTGAACAGCTCTGCTGGTCCCGGACACTTGAGGAGTCTGGGGCCACAGAGGCTTCATCTGGCTCCTGTTCTCCAAAGGCTATTAAAGTTCAATTTCAAAATGTTTGTATAATAACATCCCCGAATGCTGTGACAGTTGTGATGCTGTCACCTTTCAATTGTGATGGCCTTGCATGGATCCTTTTGAGCTGTTCTGGTTCCTGGACCTTTCTAGAAGCTTCTATTGATATTCCCTGGTTTTCAATGACTGTGTTTCCCTCAACAACACTCTATGTATTGTTTCTCCTGGTTTTGTTCATGTGCTCTTTTCTAAAGTATTGTAGGAGCCAAGGGAACAATGTTGAGATGGCGATGCTCCTGCTTTCATGGAAATTAAGCTCTAAATAATCACAATATAAATATCATTCAATTAACATTTACTGAGTACCTTCAATGAGCCAGACACTGTTCTGGGCTCTAAGAATATAATCCTAAATGAAACACACATGCACATGTGCTCTAAGAAGCTTATATACTAGGAAGGGAGATAGACAATAAACAAAGCTATGCAGCCCACCACGCTCCTCTGTCCATGGGATTTTCCAGGCAAGAGTACTGGAGTGGGTTGCCATTTCCTTCTCCAGAGGATCTTCCTGATCCAGGGATTGAACCCAGATCTCCCACACTGTAAGCAAGATGCTTTACCATCTGCGCCACCAGGGAAGGCCCTATGTAAAGTACATAGTATCTGATTTGCACTGGGTTCTCTAGAACACAGAACAGAACTGAGGCAAAAGCTATGGCTAACAGTTTCCTTGAGAGTAAAATCCAGATAAGCAGGAATGAGAGAACAGAGGATGATGCAAGAAAAGAAGAGGAACAAATACAGGGAATGGGTTACCAACCTGGCTTCTAGCTTCATAAAAAAAAAAACAAAAAAATAGCCAATTACTCAGTCTATACAAAAGCCCTGTGAATCACTGGGTCTCAGAACAATTCATCTTAAGGAAGACGTTTGGCAGGTTGAAAATAGCCACAGCTTGAGTGTAAAGTGGCGTAGCCACTATGCAAAACAGGATGCAGGCTCCTCAGAACATGAGAAACAGAGCTACTGTGTGCGTGTTTAGTTGTTCCAGTCGTGTCCAACTCTGCAACTCTGTGGACTCTAGCCTTCCAGGCTCCTCTGCCCATCGGGGATTCTCCAGGCAAGAATACCAGAGTGGCTTGCCATGCCCATCCAGGGGATCTTGCTTATGAACTACTATATGACCCAGCAATTCCACTCCTGAGTATATATCCAAAAGAAGTGAAAACATTCATTCAAAAAGATACATGCAACTCAGTGTTCATAGCAGCATTATTTACAATAGACAAGACATGGAAGCAATGTAAATGTTTATCGACAAATGAACAGATAAAGAAAATGTGGTATAAAGTGTGGAATATTACTCAGCCATAAAAAGAATGAAATTCTGCAATTTGCAAAAACATGGATATACCCAGAGAGTATTAGGCTTAGTGAAATAAATCAGACAGAAAGATAAACACTGTGTGTTATCACTTGTCCATAGTATCTAAAAAAATAAAACAAATGAATGTATATAACAAAACAGAAGTAGACTCACAGATACAGAAAGCAAACTAGTTGTTGCCAGTGGAGAGAGAAAGATAGGGGCATGGGATTAAGAGGTACAAATTGCTATGCATAAAATAAATAAGCAACAATGTTATATTGTACAGCATGGAGAAACACAGCCATTGTTTTATAATAACTAAGTGGAATGGAATTTATAAAAATGCTGAGCGGCTATGTTGTATATCTGAAATTAATATATTATTATAAATCAATTATACTTCAGTTAAAAAAAAAAACAACAGTCACAACTTCCCTGACATTCCTTCCCCTGAGAGCCAGAATTTATGTTCCTTCTCTGGATCTGGATGGGCTGTTGATATAGAATATAGAGGAAGTGACCCTGTACAAGCTTCCAAGCCTTAGGCCTTAAGTGATTGGCAACTGCTACTTCCTGGTTCCTGAGATGCTTGAGCTTTAACCCAGAGGCCCTGCTGTGGGAAACAAGAAGTCCTGGGGAGAGTCCCCATGTGGAGAAGAGCTGAGCCTCACAGCCAATAGCTGGCACCACCCTGCCAACTACATGAGCACACAGCCTTGATTCAGGATCCTCCAGCTCCAGTGGAACAGAGATAAGTCATTCCCAATACCCCTGGCCAAACTACAGATTCAAGAGCAAAATAAATTGTTGTTGCTATTTTCCACAATTAAGGTAGTTTGTTATTCCAAGATGTAAACAGAACAGAAAGGGAGAAATATTTAACCACAGGTTCTTGTGATGTATCTGAGACAGTTTGCCCCAAGAACTGCCAACCTCACTGTCTTACAGTTTGTGCCCTCCAAACTCTCTAGGCACCCATGAGAGAGGCAAGATCTCAAGACAGGAAGAGCAGCCTCTGAGCCCAGCCTTGGGTGAGCACCAGGATCCACAGCTGCCCTGTTGCAGCCTGAGACACCAGGTGAGCTCATGACTGCATGGGCGCTGCACAGAATTCCTGTGACGTCTCTGTCCTCAGCAGCCCCAGAAACAGCAGCGGTGCAACAGTGGAAGACCTGGGGCAAGACCCTCTCTGGGGCCTGAGCTGGGCACGAGGGGCTAGGAGTAGCCATCTCGGAGAGCCCAGCTGCCACCTTGCCAGGTGGTGGCAGAGCATAGTGCGCCTGTTTTCAGGCAAGATCAAGGCCTCTCCTCTATGGCCCTCAGAATGTGGTAGCGCCAGGTGATCTTCCTGGACAGTTACAGCATTGAGCAGAAAGGCAGGGGCGAGTGAATCCAGGAAGGTACAAAAACTGGGTCTAGAAGAGTGGCTGGAAAGTGTTAAGTGTCATAAAACCTCGTGAATTATGAATATGTGTAGAGAAACAGCAAGGGACCTAGGGAATGCAATGCGAGCATGATAGAGGCTTTCAACTTTCATAGGGCAGTCAGGCGAGACCCTCTGAGAAGGGTTTGAACATTTGCATAAGTGTTTGAAAACATTAGGAAGGCCCAGTGACCTGCTCCAGACTTGAAAGGGCAAAAGTGATGACAGGGGTCAGACCTCAGAAAGACTTTAAAGGCAAAGCCAGTAGAATTCGCTTGGGCACCATGGTGGAGTATGGGGGAAGGAGAGGAACCAAAGAGGACTCCAAAGATTCTGACTTCAAACACTGGAAGAATGGAGCTGCCATGAAACACAACAGAGGAGAATGTGGGCGAGGCAAGGTGGACGGGTGGGTCAGAAGTTCAAATTTTGGACATTCAAACAGAGCTTCCTCCCTCCCTCCTTCTCTCCCTCCCTCCCTTCCTTCCTTGTCAGGTTGTCACCTGCAAATATGATCTGTTCTGGGAAGAGGTCTTTGCTGGAGGTGTAATTCTTGGAACTGTCAGGAAATAAATGGTCAGGTGGCTCAGTGGTAAAGAATCCACGTGCCAGTGCAGGAGATGCTGGTTTGATTCCTGAATTGGGAAGATCCCCTGGAAGAGGAAAGGGCAACCCAGCATTCTTGCCTGGAAAATCCCATGGACAGAGAAGCCTGGCAGGTTAGAGCTTACAGGGTCACAAAGAGACACGACTGAGTGCATGCACACAGAGCTACAAAACAAATAATATCATTGTCTGTAGTGAAAAGTTCTACCAGGGACAGTCAACAGGGTCAGATTATAGGAGGCACGGAGGGGATGGGGTGCCAAGGAAGAAGGGTCAGAAAGTCTCTCAGAAGAAGTGAAAAAATAAGCTGAATCAGGAACAGTAGTAACCCTGTTCACGATCCCTTACACCAAACTCTTGGGGAAAAATAAGTTTCAGGATTAGAGTATTGGGGATTTCAAAAGAGCAGACAGTACATTCAACATGCTTGGCAGGGTCTGGGCAGCATCCTAGAATCTTACGGCTGTTTCTGCAGAAAATATTTATTTATCACACTGAACAGGGTAAGTAAACATGAATGGCCATATATCAGTTTGGATCACATTTTACTGTCAAATGAATCTGCATGAAACCTACATTTTTTTAACCTCTCAATACAAGGCGCTGTTTTAAGTGCTCACATGCATTAATTCATTTAATCTTCATATCGGCACTCTGAGGTGGTTGTGTTATTATTATTACCACTTTACAAATGAGGAGACAGAGGCACACACAGAGGCTGCTTATGATCTAACACCTGATCCAGCTCCCCGGCTGGCACTAGCCAGGGCCCAGGTTCTGAAGTGGGAATAAATGCAGGTGTTTGAGGAACCTGCTGGCTGGAGGTGGTGAACAGGTGGGAAGTGGGAGAGAACACAGCAGTGGGACCTGGCTTGGCCCCATTGTAAGGGTTCTCTTCAGACTCCACTGCAGGGTCCAGAATCCTGAGTATAGCATCTGTTTATTTGGACCATTTCTGCTTGTTTTCTTTGGAACAAATTCATCAGTCTGCTGCACAAGGAAGAGACTGGAAGGGAGGATCACGGAAGTGGGTGGATAGATCATACCACCCCAAACCCCACATTCTAATCTCTGTGGTTCCAGAAAACCTGAGTAACATACTGAAGACTTCACGTTGAGGAAACACTAAGAAGGGAAGTGTGAATGTCTGGTTAGCTGTAAACTCACCATATTTAATTAAAAAGCAAAATCAACACAAAACTTCACTTGCCATCTATAATTTTGTTCCATATACATTTGTGAGATATATCCTCACGTAAATGCTTTAGTATTTCTTTTTAACTTTACCCCACTACTGCTTTTATGCTGCTTTTCCTTTTAGATTTCTTGAGCTAGTTTTTGATAACAAATTGCATGATTCCCTCATAGCCCTTGACATTCTTTCTCACTTTGTGATGATAACCAGAGTGAAGAACATGCATGAGCCCTAGCCCACCAAGCCAGGCTGAGAGTTTGGTTTCCCTCCGTCAGTCCACAGACCTCAACAGAACTTGAGAATGCAACTGCTTGGAAATTTTATTTCTGGCTTCCTAGAAGATAATTTTGATTGATACATCATTTGCTGTGTAGGATTGATACTATTAAATATCTAAGCATGCAGGAAAGATTAAGGCACTTTTATAAGCTAGCACCAAATAATATTTTTTGTCATGTCATAAATACTTCTCCCCAAACTGACATCAACCACATGTTCACCAGTGACTCTCTTCCTTCCCTTAGATCAGTGCTATCCAATGTGATGGCCATAAGCCACACATGGCCACTGAGCACTTGAAACATGGTGAAGGAAGATGTGCTGTGAGTGCAAAATACACACCAGTTTCCAAACTTTGTATCAAATCCCCAAAGAATGCAAAACACCTCATTAATAGTTTTTATACTGATTACTTGCAAACATGACAATATTTGTTATGGGCTGTTTTAAATAAATCTGTTATTAAAATTGGTGTTTCTTTTTACTTTTAAATTGTGGCTACAAACCAATAGAGGAGAGGCGGGAGAGGAAGGAAAAGGAATCAGGGAGGGCTAGGAAGAGAGGTGGAGGAGGAAATGGCACCCTACTCCAGTACTCTTGCCTAGAAAATCCATGGACGAAGGAGCCTGGTGGGCTGCAGTCCATGGGGTCGCAAAGAGTCTGACAGGACTGAGCAACTTCACTTTCACTTTTCACTTTCATGCATTGGAAAAGGAAATGGCAACCCACCTCAGTGTTCTTGCCTGGAGAATCCCAGGGACAGGGGCTGCCTGCCATCTATGGGGTCGCACAGAGTCGGACCGAAGAGACTTAGCAGCAGCAGCAGGAGGAGGAGAGGAGGAGAGGAGATAAGATGGGGAAAATAGAAAGAAAAACTAAAATGTCCCTTTTTAAATACTAACTTTTATAAAAACAGGAACTGTTGGGATTAATCTTCTGAATGAGGGCTTTGTTTCTGAAAATTTTGAGAGACTATTCAAATCTGTTTTAGTCTTATTGACTTGATTATGCTTTTATGCTGTTGTTAATGAGAATGCCAGGATACTCTAACTCTAATGTACTTTAATAGTTTGAGTAGTCAAAAAAATAAATAAAAAGAAACAAAGAAATGAAATCCTAAGGAAAATGTGCGAGTGTGCACATTTTTACTTAGATATTAAAAAATCTTTGTTTCATTAAAAGAAAACTAATTTTTGTAATACCATTATCTATTTTATCTTGCCTGTTCTGATTCTAGCTTCCCAGGGCTCAATGATATTTCTAGTTCCAAGAGGTCTCGTCTTCATCATTTCTTGCAATGACTTGTAAATACATTTAAAAATGAAGTATGCACGAAGTTTTTCTCCCTGGAATGTCCGTTTCTGAATTATCATGAAAGACAATACTTATTTTCATAACATGCTAAATGTTATAATATGTCTAGAGTTATATAATACCTGAAGTAACTGGCAAGTCTGGCCTTGAAGTACAAAATGAAGCAGAGCAAAGGCTAACAGAGTTTTGTCAAGAGAACACATTGGCCATAGCCAACACCCTTTTCCAACAACACAGGCGACAACTCTGCACATGGACATCACCAAATGGTAAATACCAAAATCAAATTGATTGCATTCTTTATAGCTGAAGATGCAGAGGCTCTACACAGTCAGCAAAAGCAAGACCTGGAGCTGACTGTGGCTCAGATCATTAGCTGCTTATTGCAAAATTCAAGCTCAAATTGAAGAAAGTAGGGTAAACCACTAGCCATTCAGGTACATCCTAAAGCAAATCCCTTATGATTATACAGTGGAGGTGACAAATAGATTTAAGGGATTATGCCTTGTAGACAGAGTGCCTGAAGAACTATGAAGAGAGATTTATGATACTGTACAAGAGGCAGTGACCAAAACCATCCCAATGAAAAATAAATGCAAGTAAGGCAAAACGATTGAGGAGGCCTTACAAATAGCTGGGGAAAAAAAAAAAAAGATGGGAAAAAAAAAGACATGAAAAGCAAGAGAGAAAGGGAAAGATATACCCAACTGAATTCAGAGTTCCAGAGAATATCAAGGAGAGATAAGAAGGCCTTCTTAAATGAACAATGCAAAGAAATAGAGGAAAACAGTAGAATGGGAAAGACTAGAGATCTCGTCAAGAAAATTGAAGATACCAAGGGAATATTTCATGCAAGGATGGGCACAATAAAGGACAGAAAGAGTAATGACCTAATAGAAGCAGAAGAGATTTAAAAGAGGTGGCAGGAATACATAGAAGAACTATATTTAAAAAAAAAGGTATTAATGATCCAGATAATCATGATGGTGTGGTCACCCACCTAGAGCCTGATGTCCTAGAGTCTGAAGTCAAGTGAGCCTTAGGAAGCATTACTACAAGCAAGGATAGTGGAGGTGACGAAATTTCAGCTTAGCTATTTCAAATCCTAAAAGATGATGCTGTTAAAGTGCTGCGCTCAATATGCCAGCAAATTTGGAAAACTCAGCAGTGGCCATAGGACTGCCAAAGTCAGTTCCATTCCAATTCCAAAGAAGGACAGTGCCAAAGAGTGTACAAACTACCATATGATTGTACTCATTTCTCATGCTAGTAACGTTATGTTCAAAATCCTCCAAGCTAGGCTTCAGCAATACGTGAACTGAGGACTTTCAGCTGTACAAGCTTGTTTTAGAAAAGGTAGAGGAATCAGAGATCAAACTGCTAACATCTGCTGGATCATAGAAAAAGCAAGGGAATTTCATAAAAACATCTACTTCTGCTTCATTGACTGCACTAAAGCCTTTGATTGTGTAGATCACAACAAATGAAAATTCTGAAAGAGATGGGAATACCAGACCACCTTACCTGCCTCCTAAGAAATCTGTATGTGGGTCAAGAAACAACAGTTAGAACTGGACATGAAATGATGTACTGGTTCAAAATTAGGAAAGGAGTATGTCACCCTGTTTATTTAACTTCCATGCAGAGTACATCATGAGAAATGCCAGGCTGGATGAAACACAAGCTGGTATCAAGATTGCCAGGAGAAATATCAATAATCTCATATATGCAGATGACACATCCCTCATGGCAGAAAGTGAAGAGGAACCAAAAAGCCTCTTGATGAATGTGAAACACAAGAGTAAAAAAATTGGATTAAAACTCAGCCTTCAAAAAATGAAGATCATGGCATCCAGTCCCATCATTTCATGGCAAATAGATGGGGAAAAAGTGGAAGCAATGAGATTTTCTTTTCTTGGGCTCCAAAATCATTGTGAATGGATACTGCAGCCATGAAATTAAAAGACACTTGCTCCTTGGAAGGAAAGGTATGACAAATCTAGACAGTGGATTAAAAAGCAAAGACATCAGTTTGCCAACAAAGGTTCATATAGCCAAAGCTATGGTTTTTCCAGTAGTCACATATGGATGAGAGAGGTGGGTCACAAGGAAATTTGAGTGCTGAGGACCTGATGCCTTCAAATTGTGGTACTGGAGAATAGTCTTGAGATTCCCTTAGACTTCAAGGCGATCAGTCCAGTCGATCCTAATGGAAATCATCCCTGAATATTCATTGGAAAGACTGATGCTGAAGCTGCAACTCCAGTACTTTGGCTGCCTAATGGGAAGAGCTGATCCACTGGAAAAGACCATGATGCAGGGAAAGGAGAAGGAGTGGCGGAAGATGAGATGGTTAGATAGCATTATCAACTCAGTGGATGCAGATCTGAGCAAACTCTGGGGGACAGTGAATGACAGAGAAGCCTGATGTGCTACAGTCCATGGGGCCACAAAGAGTCAGACATGACTTAGCAACTGAAGAACAACAACAACAGCAACAAATGCTTTGAATGACTTTCTTATAAGCTATGCAAAATGTCCTAAAGTTTATTGCTTTTACTTTCCAACTCAGGAGAGTACTTGAAAAGTCAAGGCTTAGGATTTTAAATGATCATCAAGTGCTAGTAACACTAAGCCACAAATATGACTTAATAGTCTCTGCTCTTCTGTTTCATGCACTGATTGTCCGGAATACAAACCACACAATTGGCCCAGCCTTAGTCTTCCAAAGGATATGATGAGTGCCATGCATTTTCTGAGTAAGAAACCCCTTGGTGAGTCCTCAGAGCATGAACATTAAATATCCCATCAATCTTTACTAAGTCCAAGGACACGGCCAAGCCTCACATAATAAATTGCTCGTACTTGGCATCGAAATAGACAAATGGAGAGTATTTTAGGAATATGAGAAGACTTTTCTTTCATTCTCATGGAGCCCAGAGCAGCAGAGCTCAGCATGACTGTTGCGTCCCTGCCAGGTGGATTTCTGTGCCCCAAGACCTGCCTTCCCACCCACATGGGGAAATGAACCGCTGCCTGCTGAAGCTGAGATGCTGATGCAGTGTGTGTTCATAGGGAAAAAGGAAATGGGGGACGGGAAGTTTGAGAGAAAACAGAGCTGTCTCCTCTAAATAGTTAAAACGATGGTATCTAGCTTCCACACATGTGCTCTGGAGCCTGGTCCAACCTAGAAAACATCACTACAGACAATGTCTGTGTCCCTCTAAGATTCATATGTTGAAACCCAATCCCCAGTGTGGTGTATTTGGAAGGGGGCCTTTGGGAGGTAATGAGGTCATGAAGGTGGAGCCCTTGGGGTGGGATGAGTGCTCTTATAAAAGAGACTCCCCAGAGAGACCCCTCAAGCCCACCAGTGTGTGAGGACACACTACAGAGACACTTCTGTGAACAAGGCTCACCAAAATCGACCACATTGGTACCTTAATCTTGGACTTCCCAGACTCTAGAACTGTGTGAAATAGACTTCTGTGGCCTATAAGCCAGGCCTATAAGTCTGTGTTATTCTGTGATAGCAGCCCAATGGATGAAGTCACATATTAAATATTGCACAAATTATGTCTCATACATAGATATGCACTATTGCTTGGACCCGTCTTGGGTAAAGAAGTGAATGATGAGAAGGGAAGGCCTGACAGCCAGGTCATTTTCTATTCACAGCAAAGACTATTGGGCACCTCCCCACCTTCTACCTTCACAGAGCCCACTAGTGCCTGGGAGATAACCTCCCACCACCTCCTCCTCCTCTGATATAGTTACATACAACCATCTACTGTGGAAGCAAGTGTGGAAGTGCCATATGTGAGTCCAAGTACAGACAGAGAGTTTCTGAGACATCTTTTCAGATTATGTTTTCTGATTTCCAAAACCCTAATTTAAAAAATTCATTAATCAGGGCTATGTGTATAAGTATATACATGAGAGAGAGAGAGAGAAAGATGTTTATTTTATTTAAGAATTAGCTCATGATTGTGGAGGCAGGTCAGGTCCACAATCCGCAAGGCAGGCCAGTAGGCTGGAAACCCAGAAAAGAGGTGATATTGGAGGTCAAGTCCAAAAGCCTTAGCAGAATTTCCTCTTCCTGGGGAAGGTCTGTTTTGCTGTCCTGTGGTTTTCAACTGATTGGATGAAGCCCACCCACATTATAGAGGGTACTTTATTCAAAGTCTACTGGTTTAAATGTTAATCTCATCTAAAAATACTTTCATAGAAACATCCAGAAAAATGTTTGACCAAACATCTAAGTACCATGCCTAGCCAAGTTGACACATAAAATTAGCCATTACAAATAACCAAATGGAAACACTGATGAGTGAGAAAATGTAAGAAAGCAGAAGCCCCACCTCCCACCCGCCACTGACATATGTGGTCCAGAACTGGGAGCTGTGTGGGACTGGTCAGGGGTTCATTTTTCTACTCACCATCCGCCAGCAAGAAGCACCCCTCTTCTGTGATTGCAAAACAGCTCTCTGGTTTTGTGTGTCTAAAACTGCCCAGGCTGGGTCTCTGGGTAGGAAAAATCTAACCTCCACTCTCAACTCACATAAGAGCTAAAACAGTTAACTGAATATACATTGATAATTACTGTCCATCCCATTCAAGGGAGAAATCTGGAAGGGAAACAGCTTCAGAAGAAACCCTTGCCAATTGTCTTTACAAACCAACACAGATTGGTGGTGTGTGTGCACATGTGCGTGTCTGTACCTAATATATTTCTGCCATATTATGAATTTAATATATATATATATATAGCCATTTGCTTCATTACTTTATTACATATTATATTTCATACTAGGCCTTTAAAGAAAATCAATAATTGTAAAAGTGTAAATCATATTATTGTTTCCAATTATTTACTCCCCATTTTTGTAACTGGGTTATGTTTCACTATTCATTAAGAGAAAAAAAAAGAGACTTAGTAATATTATGTATCTAGTTCTGGCTGCTATAACAAAATGCCACAGACAGGTGGCTTCAGAACAACAATGTATTTCTCACAGTTCTGGAGTCTGGAAGTCTGAGCTCAGGTGCTGGTGTGGTCAGGGTCTGGGGAGAGCCCTTTTCCAGATACAGACTGCTCCCTTCTTCCTGTATCCTCACATGGCAGAAAGAGAGCTCTCTGGTCCTTTCACTGTCTCCTAAGACCACAAATCCCATTCATGAGGGCTCCACCCTCATGACCCAATTACCTCCCAAAGGCCTCATCTCTTATTACCATCATGGTAGAGATTAGATTTCAACATACAAATTGGGGGATGAGGAAACAATGTTCATTCTTTACATACATTCTGTGGGAAAAGCATACTTCCCATTCTATTGACATTGCATTTATCCTTGCGAGTTGCTTTAGCAATGACACATAAGCAAATAAGCTGGACCCCATATCCAAGCAAAACTTTTAAGGGCCCTTATACGTTTCTATTAGCCCTCTTGCTCTTTTCATTCTGCCTCAGGAAAGGCATGGCCCATATTACGTGCCTTCTTTCAGCCTCTTGGAATATAAAGACATGTGGACTAGGAGTGGAAACGGCCTTGACCTTCAACCAATGTAACAGATAAATAAGAAATAAATTTTTGTTTTTATAAGTCACTGAGATTTGTGGGATTATTTACTACCACAGGACAGCTAACAAATAAAAGGAACATGATTAACAAACCAAATAAGGAGAATAGCAACCTCAGTGTATTTTGATATGATATTGCACCTATAATCAAGATTAGACTATGAGTAAACCAAGCTTTTAACACAAGTAAGTAAAATTAAAATTTTATCTGAAATAAATGTAACTGGTGGGCTATATAATAAAACTGGTGTAGTGAAGACTGGCTAGGTGATTTAGAACAGGGCTTAACAACTTAATTGTGATTACTGGTCACCTGCTGCTGCTGCTGCTGCTGCTGCTGCTGCTGCTGCTGCTGCTGCTGCTAAGTCGCTTCAGTTGTGTCCAACTCTCTGCGACCCCATAGACGGCAGCCAACCAGGCTCCCCCATCCCTGGGATTCTCCAGGCAAGAACACTGGAGTGGGTTGCCATTTCCGTCTCCAATGCATGAAAGTGAAAAGTGAAAGTGAGGCTGCTCAGTCGTGTCCGACTCTTCCCGACCTCATGGACTGCAGCCTACCAGGCTCCTCCGTCCATGGGACTTTCCAGGCAAGAGTACTGGAGTGGGACTGGTCACCTAGGGATTTTGTTAAAAGGCAGATTCTAATTTAATAGTTTTCAGATGTAGCCTGAGAAATTGCATTTCTAATGAATCCTCAGGTGATTTTAATGCTGTTTGTTGGTCCAGGACTTGGAATTGAAGAATTACTGTTTTAAATCCTTGCTACTCAAAGTACAGCCCAGAGACCAGAAGCTTCATCAACAAGCAGCTTTTTAGAAATACCACGCTGATCTTCAGATACCCTTTGAGTTGTAAGGATATAGAAGAGTATTTTTCAAATTGTTGTTCCCATATCAGTAGCTCAGAGTCACCTGGGGATTTGTGAGAAATACAGTTTCTTATTCCCCCATCCCACCCCAGTTCTACAACTACTAAATCAGAAAATCTAGGGATGGAGTCCATCAACTTATTTTTTAATAAGCCCCCAAGGCAGTGGCAACCCACTCCAGTATTCTTGCCTGGAAAATCCCAAGGGCAGAAGAGCCTGGTAGGCTGCAGTCTATGGGGTCGCGAAGAGTCAGACACGACTGAATGACTTCAGTTTCCCTTTTCACTTTCATACATTGGAGAAGGAAATGGCAACCCACTCCAGTGTTCTTGCCTGGAGAATCCCAGGGACGGCGGAGCCTGGTGGGCTGCCGTCTCTAGGGTTGCACAGAGTCAGACATGACTGAAGCGACTTAGCAGCAGCAGCAGCCAGGTCATTCTGATACACATAGAAGTTTATGTGTGTGTGCTCAGTCGTGTCTGACTCTTTTGACCCCGTAGACTGTAGCCCACCAGACTCCTCTGTTCATGGGATTTTCCAGGCAAGAATACTGGAGTGGGCTTTTGTGCTCTCTTCCAGGGGATCTTCCTGTCCTAGGGCTCAAACCCACATCTCCTGCACTGGCAAGCAGACTATCACTGAGGCACCTGGGAAGCTAAAATTTGAGAACCATTAATTTAGAAAGAGTGACAATGTCTCTATAGTACATATAACAAAAGAGATACAAATAAGAAATGGAAAAGAAGTTGTGCAAGAAAAGGTAAAATAATAGATGTTAGACTGTAAAATCATAGAAGAACAGATACAGTGAAGGTGAGAAGAGAGTAGTTTTCAGATCAAAAGACACATTAAATGCTGAACAGAATAAATAAAGATGACCTACATCCAGACACCAGCCTGTAAATGTGTAAATACTAAAACCATCCATGTAGAAAATATTTTTGCTCAATGAACCCCAGGAAATTCACTTATTCTTTTAATTTACAAAGCCTATAATTGATGCTGGTACTTCTCATCTTCTTCTCAAGGTGAGCAATATGGAATTAAAGTAAGCAGAGATTTAATTGTCTCCAATTCCCTCCCACCTACACTTCAAATTACTTCTAAACCTATTTTGGCAAATTACTTGGTGTTTTCTTATTTATTGAGTAACACTGGAATGAAACAGGCATGATTTCAAATAAAAGTTATAGCTGACATTCTTTTCTTGATGAATCAAAAATACTTAAATGATATTTGGGATTTGTTACATTTTAAATGTATCAGCCACATTTTTTAAATGGAAGTGATTTTAATCACCAGTTGTTAGAAAGCAGCCAAATTAGCTATAAGCTGTTTAGCAGTTCTGACTGTAGTAACATAAATATTAAACTACAATTTAGTTCATATTAAGCACATGTCCAAGAAAAGAAAAATGTTACAATATTCTACACAATAATTTAGTCTCTGAAGGATTTTGATTTGACAAATCAAAGAAAGTGAACCTATGGTTTATTTATAGAGGGAAGAAGTTACAAATATCAGAGGAACATCCTTGATTTTTTGCAGTTTAGCTATTAACTCTCTGTTGAGTCCTTCTGAGGAGCCTACCAGGCTCTGGGGAGGCAAGAGTGAAGGAAGCCCCTGGCTTTGTCCTCACAGAGCTGGCTTTCTACTGAAGGCAGGTAGGAAACAAGCAGAGATGGAATCATTACAGATGATGACACATGCTTCAAAGGAAAGAGAAAGGTGCTGGGGGAGAGAAAAAAGGGAGACACACTTACAATTGATGGCTAGGGACCCTTATGAAGGTCAAGACCCTCAAAATAATAAGCAACTATCCACACAGAATGGAGGTGTAGGTGGTCCTGGCAGAGGGAAGGACAGTATAAAATTCCCAAGAGAGGGAAGAGGTTTGTGTCCCAGGAAGGCAAGGGGAAGGCACAGGATGAGGTTAGAAAAATATGCAGAGATCAGATATGTTCAGGCCCACTGAACATATAGTAGGGAGCAATTGAAAGTCATGGAGATTTTAAGCAGAAAGAAACACCAAAAAATAAATAAATAAATAATAACACATAGACAAGGATGTGGAGAA
This sequence comes from Nanger dama, assembly GCA_917880005.1. Classification (NCBI taxonomy): domain Eukaryota; kingdom Metazoa; phylum Chordata; class Mammalia; order Artiodactyla; family Bovidae; genus Nanger; species Nanger dama. The sequence goes on from CAKJTW010000004.1 coordinate 50,084,870, forward strand.
ACCAGAACTCATATGCATTGCTGGTGCAGCTGTTGTGAAAAACAGTATGGTAGTATCTCAAAAAATTAAGATCAGAATTATCATATGATTGGCTTATCCAGCAAAACCACTTCTGGACATATAATCAAAATAATTCAAAGCAGGCTGTCAGTTATTTTTACACCAATGTTCACAGCAGTATTATTCATAATAGCCAAACGGTGGAAACCGAAATGTCCATTAACCAATGAATGGATAAATAAAATGTGGTATATATTAAATACATACAATGGAATATTGTTTGGCCTTAAAAAGGGAGGAAATTGCACATAATACAATGTGGATGAAACTTGAAGTCATTTATGCTGTGTGCGTGAGTGCTGGGACTGCAGGCCGTCAGTCTCCTCTGTCCATGGGATTCTCCAGGCAAGAATACTGGATGGATTGTCATGCCCTCCTCCAGGGGATCTTCCCTATCAAGGGACTGAACCTGCATCTCTGGCACTGGCAGCAGATTCTTTCCACTGAGCCCCTTGTGAAGCCAAAGTCATTATGCTAAATGAAATTAAATGCACACAAGATGACAGGTGTTGTATAGTTCCACTTAAGGGAGGGACCTAGAATAGTCAGATTCATAGAAGTAGAGTAGAATCATGGTTACCAGAGGATGGAGGCAGGAGGGGGAGTTAGTGTTTAATGGGAGTGGAGTTGCTGTTGGGGAAGATGAAACATTTCTGGAGATGGATGATGGTGATGATTGCAGAACAACTGGAATGTACTTGGTGCCACCGAATTGTATACTTGAAAAGAGCTGAAATGATAACGTTTATGTTACCTGTATGTATGTCTTGTGCTTAGTCACTCAGACATGTCCAACTCTTTGTGACCCCATGGACTGTAGCCTGCCAGGCTCCTCTGACCACGGGGATTCTCCAGGCAAGAATACTGGAGTGGGTTGCCATTCCTTTCTCCAGGGGATCTTCCCAAGCCAGGAATTGAACTGGGATCTTCTGCATTGCAGGCATATTCTTTACCATCTGAGCCACCAGGGAGGCCCTTATGTTACCTATATTTTAAGATATAGGTAACAAGTTTTTAAATGCTGGAGACCTTAAAATGCCTATCACTCTGGCTGAGGTATGAAAAATAGATTGGAGGGAAACAATGGAAATGGAAAGACCAATTGGAAGACAGTAGCAGCTGTTGGCATGAAAGAAAATGGTGGCTTGAAACAGCGAGGGCATGTGCTCCCTTCCAACTGGTATGGCCATTTAATAATGGATTTTGTAATAATAACATGGGCTTCCCTCACAGCTCAGATGGCAAAGAATTGCTTGCAATGCAAGAGATCCAGGTTCGATGCCTGGGTCGGGAAGATCTCCTGGAGAAGGAAATGGCAACCCACTCCAGTATTCTTGCCTCAGAATATTCCATGGAGAGAGGAGCCTGGTGGGCTACAGTCCATGGGGTCAAAAGAGTGAACCACTAACACTCACTCACTTGTAACAATAATTTGAAACAAACATCTTCTATTTCCACTGCCACAAGTAGATTGAGCAAGGGACTTAGGTCCCTGTACCAGCTGCTTCCACTTGGAGTAAATTTAATTTTTTAAAAGCACGAATGCTCCTCAGTGTTGTAGATATGGGATGGATAGGGGTACATGCATCAAGCACTCTGCAGAAAAGAGGTAGGGTGCATGAGTTCACGCGTGCAAGTCAGTTCAGTCATGTCAAGTTAATTCATTCTTTGCGACCCCATGGACCATAGCCCACCAGGTTCCTCTGTTCATGGAACCACACTCCAAACAGCAGGAAAATCCTCATGTAAGTCCATGTGACTATTTGCTGAGATTTCCACCTATATTTTGATACAAATAATACTTTAACATCACAAACATACTGGGCAAAAACAGAGGAACTATCAATATATGACAGATATTAGAATACTCCTAAAGACTTGTTTTTACTTTTACTTCAGTAAATAATAATACTAACAGATCTGTGTAAATTTTATCCAATGAATGGATAGACCTGTTATTCAACCTGCATGTCATATACATAAAGGAAAAAAAAAATAAGTTGTGACCATCTTAAATATCATTTGTGCAAGATGTCCTTTCTCTGTGTTGAACATTTGGAAATATGCTAATCTCTTTCCAGATATATTTCTTGTTTAATGTCAGGTTAAGTTCCTTTGATTTCTGCAGTAGGAACTGTTCCTGGACATCTTGTAAAGATGTGAAAGCAGCTTGCATACCAACCTTCAGGTCTATATTTCAGAGTGACACATGACAAATAACCTAAAAGATTATGCTTGGCAGACTGAGGCCAAAGTATGAAATGACTATTTTTTTCTGATAGTAAGTGCATTATTTGAATATCCTTATGATCTGAATAGGAGTGATTTCTTTGTTCTGAAAGAATACTTGACTTAGAAATACTTTTTAGTCTTTACTTTGGCTTTTCTCTCCTCCCTTTACAACTTGTGAAAACTTGTTACTGCATTTTATGTGGTGAAAAATTTCAGAATGTATTATTTAATTCTGTTCTGAAAGGAGCATTATAAAACAATTCCCCTGGCGCAGGAACAAATAGCTTCCATTTGTGAAACAATGCCCTTCTGGTTTTTAGCTCTCTGACTTCCTGAAAATTATTCCCAGGGAAACATCATCGTAGCTGTGGCATTCTGTTTGTTCGGATTGAATTGCTACTTCCTAATGAGTGAATGTTCAGAAATTTTTACATCTTGCTCAGCAGCCAAAGTTCTGCAAACGATCCATGGAACAGCAGCAGAAAATGAGAAGACAGAGGAAAAGACTCTACAAATCCCCGAAGGACCACGCAGGGAACCTTGGACCACGCATGGGGAAAATCTTGCTTGTAATTGGAAGCATACACACTTAATGCTTTTGCCAGCTGGGAAACTGAAGCTTTTCAACTATGAATAGAAAAATGTGCTAGATAACTTTTCACTGGAGCTATTTTAAAAAAAACAAGATTTTCACATGGCTACTCCAGCACAGCAAGTAGCTTACTCATTCAATTAATGTTTTCTAAAAGCTCTAAAATGAAATAAATCATATGTTGTTGTGAAGTCTGCTTACTTGTTTGCAAGGGAATAGCAGTATACTTCATTTGTAATCTTCTGCAACATGAAAACCAAGAGTGATTTTTTTTAACTTGGGTTTTCAAATTAGACCATATCACAATTTTCAACTGCATTAACCTAACCTAATAAGTATATTCCACCCTTACTATGAGTTATGGTAGTCCCTTTTAAAGAGTTCATACTCAAGTAACTATGTTCTCAATGAATCAAAAGCAAAAGGTACCTTAGTCTTAAATATGAGTATTTGAAGCTTATTTTAAAACTGCCTGTATAGAATTTTATATTTGGAAGGTTAGAGATGATTTTCTACTAATTTAAAAACCACTAAATTGCTGTTTTAATTTTCTGTGAAAATGTAATGTGAAAATCACAGACTCCGCAATTCCCTTTAGACAGTTAAAGGAAAGCTGTTGAAGACATTGCCTTCTAAGAAACTGTTTTGCATTTTGGCAACAATGTCATATTTAATAAGTAAAGCTTAGCTGTGTCAAAGCACAAATTAAACAGCCATCTGAATGTCCAGACTTGTCTTTTAGACAAGTTTTCTAGTTTTCCAAGTTTTCTTCATAGATTTTCCAATGAAGAAAAAATAAGAATTGTTTTTGCTCTTATTAAAGTCATATAAATATTGTTCTACAGTGTGTCTCAAACTTTTATGTGCCCATGAATGGGCACATAATAGGGATCAAAATATAGTTATGAGTGGATTCGGTTTGGCATAGAGACTGAGAATATGCATTGGTAACAACCGCCCTGGGCATATTGTCAACCATGGTTTATTCAATGTTCTGCTTTACTCACTGTAAAAGATATTCACATCAATCATTAAGTTCACAAGGCAGGTTTCTAACCAGTATATAAATATTGTATGATCCCATTTAGGGTGGGAGAAGGGGCAGGAAGGCATTTCTGTGTTCCAAGAAGGGGGCAGGGGGAATCCTGCTTTAAGACAATAGCTAGTCAGAACCGGTTCTGCCTCCCAAAGAAGTGGCATGTCTCTCACCAACCTAAAATACCCACTGTTTGGAAAAGATGTCTGAATAGGCTTGAGGGTATAAGAATGAGACCTTTCATAAATGGGTCTGGAAAGAACCATCAAAACATACAGAACACTGATTTGCTCCCTATAAGGAAAGCCCTGGATGTGGGGCAGCTGGAAAACTGTGTGCAGAGAGGCACGGGTTGGGGGAGAGACTGAACCGGTCAGCAGTGTGGCCCGCTCTTACCCACTCAGGTAGGGGAGCATATTCAGGCTGAAGTAGTGAAAGAATTTTTGGAAATGGAGATGTGTTAAGCATGTGCTTTTCTGTAAGGCTTTCCAGTTCTCCCCACAGGCCCCCAGGAAGGAGAACCCTAGAATCAAGCATAAAAGGCTATGTTCCATATTTGAGTCTACACAAGAGACTAGAGACCAGAGAGATGAAGACAACAGCAGAGGCTGGAAATCGAAACAAGATGTAAGCAAGAGGACCTTTTACCAACCCATGAATCCCTGGCTAGACTGAGAAGGAAAATAAGCTTCGCAATGTGAAAGAGTAGTGCTAGTGTGAATTATATGTGAAATTTACGGGGCAGAACGACTTTCACCAATCACAGGACTTGGTACCATCTTGGGCTTCCCAGGTGGCTCAGATAGTAAAGAATCTGCCCGCAATGCAGGAGACCTGGGTGCGATCCTGGGTCAGGAAGATCCCCTGGAGGAGGGCATGGCAACCCACTCCAGCATTCTTGCCTGGAGAATCCCCAGAGAGAGGAGCCTAGCGGTGACAGCTCACGAGGTTGCAAAGAGTCAGACACAGCTGAGCAACTAAGAGCCGCACACACAAGCAACTTATATGCTATGTACACAAAGGAAAGGTCTGGAAAAGAACACACCAAAATGTTAACTATATTTATCTTTCAGCAGTGGGATTGTGAGGTTTTTGTTTTGCTTACCTACATTTTCTAAGTTAAAAATTAAAATATATCACTTCAGAATTGAAAAAGTAATTTTTAATTCCACCTATACACACAGGCATGCAAATTGATGCCACAGTCCAGTAGAAGTGATACTTCACATGAGATCTACAGAACAAGTGTTGGGCAGTGGGATTGGGGTGGAGTAGGGGTGCTCTCCAGCTGCCAAGGATGTGGGACAGGGCAGAGCCTGCTGCAGTGGCTGAGCCCAGGGACGGTGTGGCCAGAGCAGATGATTAGGCTGAGACCAGACCAGTAGTCATGAGACAGAGCACGCTGAGTCTTGGAGGTGAGAGAAAGCAGCATTGTTTTATTCCAAGTACAGTGATAAGTCATGAAAGGCTTTAAGCAGGCAATGACATGATCTCATTTATAGTTTTAAAATATCTGAGTTGGAGAATGGATGATGTTCAGAGAGGTGAGAAGAGTGAAGCTAGTGTAAGTTCTGAACCCTTTGCAGCTCCCAGGTAACAGAAGTAGTGGTTTCGACTGCAGAAATGGGGTGAGAATTGACAAGTTTCAGAGAGAGATGGGCCAGGGAACAAAGAACAACAACAAGGTCTCTAGAGTTTGAAGCTTGGGCAATTAAATGGCAGTGCCATTTTCTGAGACAGAGACTGGGGAGAAATGAGTTTTGAATGGAAAAGCAAGAGTCTAGTTTTAGAAATGTTAACTTTAAAGTGCCTATCAAATATCCCAGGAAAGATGGTAGCAGAAGATTCAATGAATCATGGGTAAAATGGGAGTCACTGGAATTGAGGTAGGGAGAACATATATTCTGTCATTCAAATTAGGATACTTTTGAGAGTTAAAGCAGATGCTATTAGAAATTTTGCTAAGAACTAGGCACAAATAGCCACCCCGCGCCATGGGAGAATACAGAGTGAGGAGAGGAAGAGACAGAACTAACCTCTGATGAATCACAATATTTCTCCTGAGTAGTAAATGGAGAAGAAAGAACCAAATACCAAATGATAGCTAGAAAGAGGAAATCCAGGGAAATGTTGTGACATGAAGGTAAAAGAAGAAAGTATCTTAAGGACAGAATGCTCAACAGAATCAAATATGTTAACAGCTCTAATAAGACTGTGGGGAAATACTCACTGGATTTTGCAGTGTGAAAGTCATTGATAATCTTTAGCAAAAGCAGTTTGGATGGAATAGTGGGTACAGAAGCCAGAAGAGATTGTGCTGAAGAGTGAGTAAACATTGAGGAAGTAGAAAGAATGTGTAAACAACTATGAGTCTTGACTGGAAAGGCAAACACAGAGATATAACAGCAATTGCAAGAAAATGTGGAATAAGGGTAGGGACAGATGAACTTAGCATCAAAGACACTGGAGCCTGTTTGATTAATGATGAAAGCATTGCAGGAGAAACTCTTTTGGCAGAGTAAACCTACTAGAATGTTCATAATAATATTCCACAGCAACAAAAATCTGGAAATAACCCAAATATCCATCAATAGGAGAAAAGGTGACTACAACACTGTATAGCACACAATGGAATATTATCCAGTGAAGTGAAGTTAAAGTCACTCAATCATGTCCAACTCTTTGTGACCCCATGGACTATACAATCCATGGAATTCTCCAGGCCAGAATACTGGAGTGGGTAACCTGTCCCTTTCTCCAGGGGGATTTTCCTGACCCAGGAATCAAACCAGGGTCTCCTGCATTGCAGGAGGATTCTTTACCAACTGAGCTATCAGGGAAGCCCATGTTATACAGTAGTAAAAACAAATGAACTTTGATAACTCACAAAGATATGGGTCATCTCAGAAACAGAAGTGAAAAAGGAAATCCCCCAAATTATCATGTACTATGATAGCTGATAATGTTAAAAAATATAATCTTTCAAATTATAAAAGCTGTAATAAAACTAGGCAAAACATGTGGGAAAGGGGAAAAATAATAATGTGGTATTTTAGATGATGGTCATCTCAGGTCAAGGAGACAGAGTGACAAGAAGATGAAGTGGAACCCGGGGTTTAAATGGAGATTATTGCAATTTCCTGGCTTGTGTTTCAAGTGGTGGGTTTACAAATGTTTATTACCCTGTAAAAAAATAAAATAACTAAGTATTTTTTAAAGCTATAATCGATCTATGTTGGGATATGTTATGAATCACATTTATGATTAATTCTAAATCTGTGTACCTGACATCCAAAGTCCAGGGTGAGAGTAGAGGGGAGAATTCAATTGATGAGTTCAACAATAGGCTTAAGATAGTCACAGAATTCGTCTCTTGGTTACATAGCTGTCTACAGCACAGGAGTTGAGTCAGAGGAAAGGAGATTGTTGCAGAGATAGAAGCCAAATCCAAACAGAAAAGTATTTCTATCTTTACAAATAAGGCAGCTCAAGGCATTTTCTGTAGATGGTAGAGAGATGCTGCGTCATTCCTGCTTCTGCTATTTCCTCTTACCTCTTTCTCTGGACATCAGGGAATATTCAGTCCACAAACATGAGTTGTTTAGGGGCTATTGTATTTTCTAAATCTACTATTCTTGCTTCAGTGACAACAGTACTCAATTGTCTCGTGTATGGTGAAATGGTGCTTCTAAAGTAATTTTGTTATCTACCAACTGATTTAAAACAAGACATTTACTGTCATTTTAACACGCTCACATGATTTATAATTATTTCATTAATAGACAAATTTCCAAAAGCCTATTTGGCAGTATTGCTGAAGCTAGATTTTGCCCAGTTGAATCCTCTATTTTCATTTCTCCCTATGTGAGTTACTTTATTAAATTTCCTTTTACAGATTTCAGTCCATGTCTTTCATTTATCAAGATAAAATTGCATTTTAAGAATACCTCTTAAACTATTTGCAATTTCTCCCATTTTTATCACCTGTAGACTCATCCCATTGGAGTGCTTTCCCCTTTCACTCCAAACGCTTCAGAAATATACAGGGGAAAAATGAAACAGAGACTCCACAGTAAACAAGTCAGAACTTCGTTAAAGACAAAGCGAGTGAGGCTTGGCAGCCTCAGATCACACGTTGCTCCCTGTCTGGTCAGCAGCGGTGATGCACACTTGTAAGAAAACCCACAGTATCTTGGTTTTTTATATTTCTTCATAGCAGTTCACAAAACACTCTTCAGGCTCAAAGGTGGGAGTGGCTGATTTCCTAGGGGTTATAGTAATCAGTGCACATGAGTTTGAGCAAACTCGGGGAGATAGTGAAAGATGGGGAAGCCCAGTGTGCTGTAGTCCACGGGGTCGCAGAGTCGGACAAATAGGGTGGCAAAGAGTGCGACTGGGCAACTAACTGAACACCAACGTAGTAACCAAACGATCTCCCTTGAAACAGATTTGGCGCTGTGTTCTGCCCTAGGAATGCCCTCCTAGACCCCGGGCTGTGTAACCTGGTGCTCTAACCAAGATCGGCAGCGCCATTACCACTCCGACCATTTCCTCGGAGGACACTGGACAGCTGTTGGGCAGATTTTCAGCTCTTCTTCTGGATCATGATTAACTCATTGGTTTGTTGAGGTATGAATCTCTTCATTTATTTCAGTGATTATAGGATCTAGAATGAAGTTAGTCTATTATGCTCTAGTTCTAGAAGACCCCAATTACTTGGCTAAACTGCGATCTCACCTCCCATACTTCACTGTAGTCTTCCTTCCTTTGAACAAAGGGGCAATGTTCTTGTAGGCTAAAACTTGTGATTTATAAAGATCCTGTGTTTTAGAACTTAAGATTGAGCCATAGAGGAAGCTAGGCCCAGAGTTCCTGCCATAACACATCACTGGAAGAGGACAAGAGAAAAGGCAGGCCACCTGACCTGCGGAGAAGAGTCTGTTCACACACCCAGCAGGGCTTTCAGAGGGAAGAAGAAAAGCTTAGCTCCTGTGTCCTGCCTCACTCCGGCTGAGTCCTCTACTGCTAACTACGTATCATCCTAGAGCATCTCTTTGCCCACGTCACTATTGCCATCTGTCAGAAAGGAGTGATGCTGATTAATGCCAGTTGTAAAGTTCTACTACAAAGTTAATTACAAAACCAGCAGATAGCAAGACCCTTCAACTGTCTCTTTAGAAGCAACATAATCAGTTATTCAAACAATATTTATTCAAGCAGCTACTTTGCGCTACAGTTATGTACTAGCTCAGCACTAAGTACTGGGAGCAAAGACAGGAAAAATGAACAAAACTGCTTTCCTCATTGCTGAGACCACTGTGTCTTAGACAATAAGTCTAAGGATGAAAAGTCTGATGAGCTGGAGCTGACAGAGGGAAAGAATGGAAAAAGCCCAGGCCATATGGCTACTACTGAGCAGATGAAACTTTTCCTCTGAGCTGCCTGCTTCCAGGCTTCTGGTTTAGTGAAATAATTAAATGTTTCCTTGCTGAAGCCACTCCTGGTGGATTTCTGGTTTTGTAGCAGAAGTCATCCTAAGTGCTATATACTTACTATTGGCTGCCCCGGGATCTGTTCTCACTCTTGGCTTTTCAGGTATAAATTATTAATATAATCCAATGATATTCAGAGAAAGTATTACTGGCCCTTCACAGTTTCTTAGGACTCCAGGAGCACTAACCCCTTTCCACTTAATTCTGCCAAAAGTCTGCTCTCCATGGGCTCCAGCGACTAACTCAAAATTCTCCACTACAGGTGAAGTTTGTCCTTCCTTTGCCATCCCCAAGCCACCTGATGAAATCTTCTTTCAACAACTCTTATTTAACCATCTGATTTCCTGAATATGTTGGAAAGTTTTGTTCACAATGTTTTAAACCATCAAATAGAAGATGACATAGTCAAAGTAAAAAGGTTTTCACACAAAAATATTTTGTAAGTCAATAAAATTATAGTCTAGGGCAGGCTCCAACACTAATATTATCAAAATAAGAACACAGAATCAAAACCATCAGCTGACATATAGCTATATCTTCTCTTTAAAGCCAAGTATATATTAATAAAATTTTAAATGTCAATAGAGTCCCAGAATGTGGTTATTTCTTAGCATTCTTTTATCTCATCTTGTCCTCCAGAACCCACACTGTAGTCAGAATTATCTTTCAAAAATGTATATCTGACTGTTAACCATATGATTTTATAATCATAATCTCAGATGTACAGGTAATATCATAGTTCTTTAAGTCACATGTTTACATATAATTCTAAGCCTGTAGTCAGATATTTTGAAGAAATCCTGTCAGTCATGAATGTGGATCCTCCTTCCTTTAGTTCACACACGTGTCCTGCAGGACTGAAGCTTCTTTGGTCTTCAGCCAACAAAGCTCATTGATGACATGGTGACTGTCCAAGCTGTCCTGCCACTCAGAGTCTGAGGAACTGCTGTTCCTGGGCCTTGGGACTGGACTGGGAACCCCTGTGCTTAGCCAGCCTCACTGGGCACCTCTCTCATCCACTCACCACCAAGGCAGGTCCACAAATCACCTCTCAGCAGAGTCAGGAACACAAGTAGAGTCCTGCTGCTTCCAGAACCGTCTAACAGCAGGACCTTCTCAAACTTGGTGAAATCAATTTCTCCCTAAAGACCCTTAAAGATTCCCTCTCCCTTCTCACCACTCAAAGCAGGTATTGTTTCTTCTGTGAACTTAGCTTCTAAAAACCTAGAAAGGCCTCTCCTAATTAAGCAGGTGCTCCTGTGTTCACCTTCCATCCCCTCAAAAATCCTGAAACAATAAACTAAAGAGGATCTGGAGACTTCCCTAGTGATCCAGTGGCTAGGACTGCATGCTCCCAGTGTAGGGGTGCCTGGGTTCAATCCCTGCTCGGGGAATTGGATCGCACATGCCAAATAAATAAATATTTTTTTAAAAATCTAAGACCCGTCAACTAAGACCTAGCATAGCCAAATAAAATGAATAAATAAAATATTTTTAGAGAAGAGGACTTGGATATCAGAATTGAATAAAGAAAGGAGGAAATAAAGGGAGTGGGGGGAAAAGTTTTAAAAGATTATCCTACCATAAGATTAAATCACTCCCCTCCCCTGTTTAAAATCCTTTAATGATTTTTTATTGTTCTTAAAAAAGTTCCAACCCATTAATATGACTGCAGAGCCCACCCTCACTTTCACCCAACTTGGCTGAATTGGAGACCCAAAGGACTCTGATTCCACACCATCTCTCTAGCCTATAATAAGGATGGTGTCAAATGCTCAGTGAGATTTTTTTCCCCAATTTTCATGGAACTATAAGACCCCAAAGGACTAATTATCCTACATTCTATGTTTAGAGACTCAAAGAACTGCCAGTTGTTAACCCCTGTCAGTTCCCCCTGGGGCTGCCAGAAATTGCCATTTCTACCCATAGCCCTAACACCCCTATCACCACAGCCGCATATTAAGATTACTGAGGGAAAAAGAAATGTGGCAGACAGGGGAGCCTGGTGGGCTGCCGTCTATGGGGTCGCACAGAGTCGAACATGATTGAAGTGACTTAGAAGCAGCAACGTCTGTGAAAAGACTATCCTTTCCCTGAGCTCACTGTGAGGAGGGCAAGGAGAGTTTTTATCCTCCGCAAAGTCAAGGGAGGCTCAAGAGAATAACTCTCAAAGAATGAGGGTTTCTTCACACCGTAAGTTAAGTCCTAATGACAACCTCCTCTTTTCTTGTCTGAAAGCTGTCCAGTTTTTCAACCCTGGCACCACTGATGCAGCTGAAATGCCACTGGGGCACATTTCCACATGTTGGGGGCAAGAGTCTACTTGTTTCTTAGTGGGTAGTGGACCAGCAGGAAGGTGGCTGGGGGTGGTTGGAGCAGTCTTGCTAGTATTTAGCTAAGGTTATATAGCTAACACTGCTGGTTAAGGAAGACCTAATAGCAAGAGGTAATGGAGTGTACCACATAGTGGGGAGACTGGAGAGGATGGAAGAAGAGTTCAGAGCCCAAGCGACACCTCCCATTGGCCCAGGAACCACATGTTTAGACACATTTTTGAACACTGTTTGTCCCACAGACCATACACTTTGTAGTCAGTATTAGAGGAGAGGCCAAGGAATTATCAGGACTTCCCTGATAGCTCAGTTGGTAGAGGATCCACCTGCAATGCAGGAGACCATGGTTTGATTCCTAGGTCAAGGAAGATCCCCTGGAGAAGGGAAAGGCTATCTACTCCAGTATTCTTGGGCTTCTCTTGTGGCTCAGCTGGTAAAGAATCTGCCTGCAATGTGGGAGACCTGGGTTTGATCCCTGAGTTGGGAAGATCCCCTGGAGAAGGGAAAGGCTACCCACTCCAGTATTCTGGCCTAGAGAATTCCACAGACTGAATAGTTCATGCAGTCACAAAGAGTCAGACATGACTGAGCAACTTTCATAAGGCACCATCAAGAAAGGAAATCTCAACCTCTGCCCTTCACTCTCTACCCCGACATCAGAGGGGAAGTACAGGGAAGAGGAGGAGAAGAAAGGGTGGCAGAGTTGACTATGCCTGCCTTGCATTCCTTATAACTAAACTCATTGCTTGACTTGCTTCTCAAGTCACATCTCCCTCTGACTCAATTCTCCTGTGTCTCTCTTCTGCTTTTAAGGACACTTGTGATTATATTGGACCCATCCTGATAATCCAAGTTAAGCTGTTCCAATTATGATACCAGTTCCAAAGTGTGTGTTTTTTCCACACCACCAAGCAATTCTCCAATCCCAGCTGGCTGACCTACAATTCAGCTCAACTCTGACACTATCTACCTGGAATAGCATCAGTCCTACAAGTCTGCTTTTCTCCTCTCTTCAGATGTCAGTTGCATTCCAGGCTACTTCTGTGCTTCTGACTGACAGGCTATGGATTGGAGATGTCAATTAATTGGCTGGAGTGGCTCAGAGAACTCAGAGAAACAGCTCACTTATAGAGCACCAGTTTGTTACAAAAGGATATACTCAGGAAAGTCAGATAGAAGAAATGTATGTGAGAAGGGGCTCAGAGCTTCCACATTCTCAAGGTGTCACTCCCTCTAAATTCTTACAGGCTCATCAACCTAGAATCTTTCCAAACCCCTTCCTTTTGAGGTTTTTAGAGGATTTATTGTTTTTTTGTGTGTTTAGTCACTGAGTCTGGTCTGACTATTTTACAACCTCATGGACTATATAGCCCATCAGGCTCCTCTGTCCATGAGATTTTCCATTAACAAAATTCAAGCGAAAATACTGGAGTGGGTTGCCATTTTCTTCTCCAGGGATCTTCCAGACCCAGGGATCGAACTTGCATTTTCTGCATTGGCAGGTGGCTTCATTACCACTGTGCCACCAGGGAAGCCCTAGAGACTTTATTACATTGGAATAGTTGATTAAATTATTGGCCACTGGCAATTGATTTAACTTCCAGCTCCTCTCTCTACTGAGAGTCAACCTCCAACCCCTCTCTCTTACTGAGAGGTGGGAATGGAAGAAGGTGGGAATGAAAGTAGCAACCTTCTCATCACATAATTGGTTTCCCTGGCATCCTTAGATGTTTCCAAAGGCATTTCATTAACAAACCCAGGTGTGGTTGAAATGGGTTTGTTATACATACCAAGACACTTTTATCACACTTTCATTTAGGAAATTCTAACAGTTTTAGGAGCTCTGTGCTAGAAGTGGGGATGAAGGGCAAATATATATTTATTATTTAAAATTACAGTATCACACCTCCCTATCCTAAGGTCAACTGATTAGCAACCTTAATTCCATCCACAATCTCAAGTTTTCTCTGCCATGTAATATAGCATGTTCTGGAGATTGGAATGTGGACAACTTTGGGGGAGCACTATTCTGCCAACCAAAGTGTCTTAAGAGTCTTCAGGAAAACAGAACCAAGAGGATGTGTGTATATGTGTGTGTGTGTGTGTGTGTGTGTGTGTGTCTGTGTCTGTGTCTGTGTCTGTGTACGGGGATTTATTTTGAGGAATCAGATCATGTGATTGAGGAGGCTTGACAAATCCAATATCTAGCAAGGGAGTCTGACAGGCTGAATAATAGAGAAAGAGTTGCAGTTTGAGTCCAAAGGCTAGAACCATGAAGAGTTAGTTGCTGGTGATGTTGAAGGCAGACTGCTAGAGAATTCTCTTTTGCTTGAAGGAGGTAAGTTTTTTTTTTTCTATGTAGGCCTTTAATTGACTAAATGAGGCCCACCCACATTATGGAAGGCAGTTGCTTTATTCAAAGTTCACTTAAATATCTACAACCACTCTCATAGAAACATCTAGAATGGTTGATCACATATCTAGACATCACAGTCAAGCCAAGCTGACCCATAAAATTAAGCATCACAGCATTACTCCACCAAAGAGTAGAAATGTCTCTCAGTGATCCATTTATACTTATGTCTAGCTATTCTCATCAAATTTACCCTTTCTAGTACAGCTACAAAGCAGGTACTCTCCAGCTGCCAGTGTTCCATCCACAGTGTTTCTAACTTACCCTTTAAAGCTTTCTTAGTGAAAGTGAAGTCATTCAGTCATGTCAGACTCTTTGCAATCCCATGGACTGTAGTCTACCAGGCTTCTCTGTCCATGGGGTTTTCCAAGCAAGAGTACTGGAGTGGGTCACCATTTCCTTCTCCAGGGGATCTTCCTGACCCAGGGATCAAACCCAGGTCTCCTGCATTGCAAGCAGACACTTTGCCCTCTGAGCCACCAGGGAAGCCAGTCCTTTTCTATGTGCTCACATAATAAGAGATAATATTCATTAAGTGTGTTTTATGTACCAGGCATATTCCATTTTATATGCATTAGTTACATGCAGAACCCAATTAACTGCAAGACCACTAAATCTACTATATTTATCATTTTGAAGAGAAGAAAGCTGAGACACATGGAGATTAAGTAACTCATCAAAGTCATCAATTGAGTAAGTGACCATGGCTAGATAAATGGAAGAGTTGGAATCCAAGCAGAGTGGATTTCGTAGCCTTGCTCTTAACCTCTAGGTTAAGCAGACAAGTCACCTGTGAGTATGTCGACACTGCCTATATTTCACCACACATAATCTGAGGCTGTAAAGTAGACTGCTAAGAAATCTTTCTATAGCAGGGGTAACATTACAACATCAAATATTTCAATTTTTAAATCTAAGCACCTTTTGGTGAGATGAAGCCTCAAATTCAGCAGAAAACCCCATTTCTCCTTGATTGCTTCACTTTCCTCCTCTTCAGGCATTTGTGACCTGTGAAAGCAATGGAATCTGCAACCTCAGTTTCAGTTTTTATGAAGGCCACAATTACCTTTATCTTGTTCACAGTCATCTCCCAAAGCTTAAGACAGTGACTTGCACATAGTAACATCTGGCCAGCAAATTTGGAAAACTCAGCAGTGGCCACAGGACTGGAAAAGGTCAGTTTTCATTCCAATCCCAAAGAAAAGCAATGCCAAATGCCGAAAACTACCACACAATTGCACTCATCTCACACGCTAGCAAAGTAATGCTCAAAATTCTCCACGCCAGGCTTGAGCAATATGTAAACAAAACACTTCCAGAGGTTTAAGCTGGATTTAGAAAAGGCAGAAGAACCAGAGATCAAATTGCTGACACCCACTGGATCATAAAAATGCAAGAGAATTCTGGGAAAACATCTACTTCTGCTTCATTGACTATGCTAAAGCCTTTGACTATGTGAATCACAACAAACTCTGGAAAATTCTTCAAGAGATGGGAATACCAGACCACCTTACCTGCCTCCTGAGAAATCTGTATGCACATCAGGAAGCAATGGTTAGAATCTGTCATGGAAAAAAGGACTGGTTCAAAATTAAGAAATGAGTATGTTAAGGCTGTATATTGTCATCCTGCTTATTTAACGTATATGCAAGTACATCATGTGAAATACTAGGCTGGAAGAAGCACAAGCTAGAATCAAGATTGCCGGGAGAAATATCAATAACCTCAGATATGCAGGAATACACAGAAGAACTGTTCAAAAAGATCTTCACAACCTGGATAAACATGATGGTGTGATCACTCATCTAGAGCCAGATATCCTGGAATGTGACATCAAGAGGGCCTTAGAAAGCATCACTACGAACAAAGCTAGTGGAGGTGATGGAATTCCAGTGGAGCTATTTCAAATCCTGAAAGATGATGCTGTGAATGTGCTGCACTCAATATGCCAGCAAATTTGGAAAACTCAGCAGTGGCCACAGGACTGGAAAAGGTCTGTTTTCATTCCAATCCCAAAGAAAGGCAATGCCAAAGAATGCTCAAACTACCGCACAATTACACTCATCTCACATGCTAGTAAAGTAATGCTCAAAATTCTCCAAGCCAGCCTTCAGCAATATGTGAACTGTGAACTTCCTGATGTTCAAGCTGGTTTTAGAAAAGGCAGAGGAACCAGAGATCAAATTGCCAACATCCGCTGGATCATGGAAAAGGCAAGAGAGTTCCAGAAAAACATCTATTTCTGCTTTATTGACTATGCCAGAGCCTTTGACTATGTGGATCACAATAAACTGTGGAAAATTCTGAGAGATGGGAAAACCAGACCACCTGACCTGCCTCTTGAGAAATCTGTATGCAGGTCAGGAAGCAACAGTTAGAACTGGACATGGAACAACAGACTGGTTCCAAATAGGAAAAGGAGTACATCAAGGCTGTATATTGTCACCCTGCTTATTTTACTTATGTGCAGAGTACATCATGAGAAACACTGGACTGGAAGAAACACAAGCTGGAATCAAGATTGCCAGGAGAAATATCAATAACCTCAGATATGCAGATAACACCACCCTTATGGCAGAAAATGAAGAGGAACTAAAAGCCTCCTGATGAAAGTGAAAGAGGAGAATGAAAAAGTTGGCTTAAAGCTCAACATTAAGATCATGGCATCCGGTCCCATCACTTCATGGGAAATAGATGGGGAAACAGTGGAAACAGTGTCAGACTTTATTTTTTGGGAGGCTCCAAAATCACTGCAGATGGTGACTGCAGCCATGAAATTAAAAAAACACTTACTCCTTGGAAGAAAAGTTATGACCAACCTAGACAGCATATTCAAAAGCAGAGACATTACTTTGCCGACTAAGGTCCATCTAGTCAAGGCTATGGTTTTTCCTGTGGTCACGTATGGATTTGAGAGTTGGACTGTGAAGAAGGATGAGCGCCAAAGAATTGATGCTTTTAAACTGTGGTATTGGAGAAGACTCTTGAATCCCTTGGACTGTAAGGAGATCCAACCAGTCCTTTCTGAAGGAGATCAACCCTGGGATTTCTTTGGAAGGACTGATGCTAAAGCTGAAACTCCAGTACTTTGGCCACCTCATGAAAAGTGTTGACTCATTGGAAAAGACTTTGATGTGGGGAGGGATTGAGGGCAGGAGAAGAAGGGGATGACAGAGGATGAGATGGCTGGATGGCATCACTGACTCAATGGATGTGAATCTGAGTGAACTCCGGGAGTTAGTGCTGGACAGGGAGGCCTGGTGTGCAGCGATTCATGGGGTCGCAAAGAGTCAGACATGACTGAGTGACTGAACTTAACTGAACTGATGCAGATGACACCACCCTTATGGCAGAAAGTGAAGAACTAAAGAGCCTCTTGATGAAAGTGAAAGAGGAGAGTAAAAGCTGGCTTAAAACTCAACATTCAAAAAATGAAGATCATGGACCTGGTCCCATCACTTCATAGCAAATAGATGGGGAAACAATGGAAACAGTGACAGACTATTTTCTTTGGCTCCAAAATCACTGCAGATGGTGACTGCAGCCATGAAATTAAAAGATGCTTGCTCCCTGGAAGAAAAGCTATGACCAACCTAGAAAATGTATTAAAAAACAGAGAACTTACTTTGCTGACAAAGGTCTATTTAGTCAAAGCTACGGTATTTCCAGTAGTCATGTGTGTATGTGAGCGTTTGACCACAAAGAAGGCTGAGCACCAAAGAATTGATGCTTTTGAACTATGATGTTGGAGAAGAATCATGAGAGTCCCTTGGACTGCAAGGAGATCAAATCAGTCCATCCTAAAGGAAATCAGTCCTGAATATTCATTGGAAAGACTGATGTGAAAGCTGAGACTTCAATATTTTGGCCACCTAATGCAAAGAATTGACTCTTTGGAAAAGACTCTGATGCTAGGAAAGATTAAAGGCAGGAGGAGAAGGGGAAAACAGAGGATGAGATCGTTGGATGGCATCGCCGACTTGATGGACATGAATTTGAGCAAGCTCCAAGAGTTGGCGATGGACAGAGAAACCTGGCATGCTGTAGTCCATGGTGTCGCAAAGAGTTGGACATGACTGAATGACTGAACTGAACTGAATTGAACATCTGTCATTCAAAATAGGATTAAAGTAACAAGGAGATAACTGAGGCTCAGAAGAGTAATAGTTGCCAAGAATCACAAGTCAGAGGAAGATAGACTTAGTCTTTCTAGTCCTCACACTTCAAAGTCCACGTTTTACTTATTACAGCATAGTAGGTAGATGTTGCTTCATTCCATGTGTTTATAAAGTCCACTGCATGCATGCTTAGTTGCTAAGACATGTCTGGCTCTTTGAAACCCCATGGACTTTAGCCCACCAGGCTCCTCTGTCCATCAAATTTTCCAGGCAAGAATACTGGAGTAGATTGCCATGTTTTCTCCAGGGGATCTTCCTGACCCACAAATCAAACCCACATCTCCTGCTTGACAGGCAGATTCTTTACCGCTGCACCACCTGGGAAACCCATAAAGTCTTTTAGTTCTTTCAAAGAAAGCCATGACCTATGAATACAAGAGAGGGACTGACATAGAAGAACAGCTTAGCTTTTGACATAAATCAAACTTTACAAAGTATATTGCCATGAAGATATGGGGCTTTGGGGAGCAGGAAAGCTCTGCGTAATTCGGTTCCCCAGAAATGTGTTCTTACAGAAGCCCTATTGGATAATTTAAAATCCTGAGCAATCTCAATCAGGAATGGAGGTTTGAAGAATACAGTAAGGGATGCCTGTATTTATGAGGTTTCAAAGACTGAAGTCTATATAGATTTCCTCCTGTGCATGCACTTTCTGCAGAGAATTGACCTATGACAGAAATCGATGCAAAATCAGTCAAGCTGCGCCACTGCTAGGTTGCCAAATCAATTATGATTTCTTAGATAAGAAAGTATGACAGAGCTACTCAACTATGTGACAACCTCTGATCTGCAAATATCATTGTTCAAGCCATGGCAAATAGATGGGGAAACAATGGCAACAGTGACAGACTTTATTTTCTTTGGCTCCAAAAATCACTGCAGATGGTGACTGCAGCTATGAAATTAAAAGATGCTTGCTCCTTGGAAGAAAAGCTGTGACCAACCTAGACAGCATATTTAAAACCAGAGACATTACTTTGCCAACAAAGGTCTGTCTAGTCAAAGCTATGGTTTTTCCAATAGTCATGTATGGATGTGAGAGTTATACCATAAAAATAGCTGAGTAGCAAAGAATTGATGCTTTTGAACTGTGTTGTTGGAGAAGACTCTTGAGAGTCCCTTGGACTACAAAGACATCAAACCAGTCAATCCTAAAAGAAATCAGTCCTGAATATTCAATGGAAGGAGTGATGCTGAAGCTAAAATTCCAATACTTTGGCCACCTGATGCGAACAACTGACTCATTGTAAAAGACCCAGATGCTGGGAAGGTTGAAGGCAGGAGGAAAAGGAGACGACAGAGGATGAGATGGTTGGATGGCATTGCCAACCTGATGGACAAGAATTTGAGCAAGCTCCAGGAGTTGGTGATGGACAGGGAAGCCTGGTGTGCTATAGTCCATGGGGTTGCAAAGAGTTGGATTCAACTGAGGGACTGGACTGAACTGAACTGAACAGGCCTTACGTGGATGCACGATGTGAAAGAAAAGAATGGTGGAGTTGTCAAGTAACAGGGACTTGACACATTTTTCAGTAAATCACACAGAAGTTTGTAGCAGAATAATGGACCATGAAGTCATCAAAAGGGATGTAACACACGTATAAAATTAGACACTAACCAGGGCCAATGGTCTTCCCCCAAAAGCGTTTAAAAGAGTAGATGTAACAGATTTACACTCTTTTAATCACATAATCTGGCCTACTGTTAAAAATAACAAAGAATATGTTACAAAATTAGATCTTCCATAGAATGTTCTACTTTATAGCATTCTGAGGAAATGAAATTCTTTGAATGGTGATTTTAATTTTCTCTCATGTCAGTTGTCCTCATTGACAGAGATGTCCCAATCCAGGCGGCCCTTCCTTCTTAGCATCAAAACTCTAGTTTTATTTAGTTCAGCAAACTGAACTAAATAAACTGTAAACTGAAAGACTGCAGTTTCAGCCTTCCTTGCATCTAGGTATGGCCATGTCACCCAGTGGTCAGTGCAATGTGAACCGAATTCCCACATGGACCTTGCTAGGAAAGCTGATTTCAGGGAATTGACACAACCTGGAGGAGGAACATTTTGTCCTTTCTCCCTCCTTTCCAGCTGGGCTGGATCATGCATGGAATAGATATACAGTTAGGATGGTGGAGTGTTGGAGGAGATCATCACAAGTACTTGACCACTGTTCAACCCACGAGCTGGACCTGGGCAATCAAGTTTCTGTATCCCAACCCCTGTCCTTGGAATGTATGGTCTGCCCACGTTTCCATTCTAGGAGCCATTTCAAGGGCACAGCCCTAAGAGAGCAATGTGTTGTTGAGCACACCTAGACTATGTATGTGGCTGAATTCTGTTAATAAGGTCTCTGAACAATCTTTCAAAGATAAGGCCTTTGAAAGATTCTGACAGGCAGGAACAGAGACTTACTCATCTTGCAGCTGCCCGAGACAAGCCTCATATGGAAATCCGCTTGCTTGTTAAACCTATCACCTGCCAAGCCAGATTGTTCTCTCTCCTTGTCCTCTTTCTATAGGACCAGTTTCAAATTTCACCCAGGCAACCCACAAGGTTGCAAACTAACACAGGACACAAAGGAAAAGACCAGGGCAGTGATGAGTAGGGAGCTGCTGTAACAGCCCTGAGTTGCCTAACTCCAGATTCCTTATTTCTGGAAAGAAATAGACCTTACTTTGTCTAAGCTACCTGGCTGTTCCTGGTGGCTCAGATGGTAAATAATCTGCTTGCAATGCAGAAGACCCAGGTTTGACCCCTGGATTGAGAAGATCCCCTGGATAGGACAATAGCTACCCACTCCAGTATTTCTTGCCTGGAGAATTCTATGGAGAGTGGAGCCTGATGGGCCACAGTCCATGGGGTCTCAAAGAGTTGGACACAACTGAGTGACTAACACTGTCTAAGCTACTGTTACTTCTCCATCACTGTAGCTGAAACATATTCTAACTGATGGACCCCATTCAACCATTGCTCTAGTATCAAGGTCAACTGTTATGTTTGAATACTTGTTTAATATTATTTTGGAGGGCGAAGGGGGGTGTCACTTTTAAGTAGTTCATACCATTGCTCTAGTATCAAGGTCAACTGTTATGTTTGAATACTTGTTTAATATTATTTTGGAGGGTGAAGGGGGTGTCACTTTTAAGTAGTTCATCTCTTTATTTTACTTGCTGAAATTTCTCCAGAAATATTAGTTTAGAAAATTAACAGGAAGCTAACCTGGCCAACTGGATAGGATAACCAATTCATTCTTCAAGATATGCATCACGTTTCTTCCCTGTCCCTACACTGATTTATGACCAGAAACCAGGAATCTAAAAAGTCAGTTTATGAGTAGAATCTCTGAGGGGGTCCTCCATCAGTTGATGAATCTGCCTACAAGTCTCCTAGACTCTGTAACTTACTGCATTTTACTTTGTAAAATTTGTAACTTACCACAGTGCATCACCACAACTGACAGATTTTCTAAAGTCAAGTTATTCAAAATGTTTCTTACTTTGGGAAAAGTCTATTTGAACTCAAAATTGTATCAGTTATTATAGAAAATATATCATATCTTTGATGACCTTCATCAGATGTTCCTAAATTGGTCCCATCCCTGGGGTTTTCTATAAGTTGAAAGTGAAATGCCTAATTCAATAACCTAATTACTGCTAGCCTCAGGTGTGACTTTTGACACACATACCTTATAAGTGGTACCATGTTTTTCATTTTGCATCATATCAGGGGGCACCCCTGGATGGCTTTCTCACTTTTAGTGAAGCTAGATTGATCAGAGAGTTCAGTTCCCCATCAACACTGCATTTTATTGTTTTACTATCTGCTGGTGACCATTGTCTGCATCAGTTATTTCATTAGAACTTGAAAAATGAATTGGGAAAACTATTTCCAATCCTATTCTTCCTTCTGCATTTATTTGCTGAAATTCTTCTGAACAGAAAACAGTTTCCTTATCCATTTGATTACCCTGAAAAATAGTTTGTGACAGTAATCCAAGATATAGACTTCTTTTCCTTTAATGATCAGTTTTTAGAATAATGAGCCATGCCCTGGCTCCGCTTGTTCTTAGTCACCCCGAGTACAGCACATTCATCATTGCACTGACCACGCACAGCGATGAGTGTTCACCTACTGCATTCACTGCTTTCTATATAAAACCTGTTACCAGACTCTAATTAAGCTTTTCTCGATGCTTGAGGAGCAAGTGGGAAGAAAATAAAACAGAAGGACCAAGTCAGAGCCAATCTTAATTAATGCTATGAAACAGATACCTCCCTACTTCTGTTCAACATCCTGCCCTAACTTTAGCTCACTTTAAACTCTATTTGATGAACAATGTCAAGGAAAAACCCTAATATAAATGAGGACTTTGAGTGATCATGGTGTTAGGCTCATCAGTTGTAACAAGTGTACAACTCTGGTGAGAGATATTACAAATGAGGGAAGCTGTACATGTAGCGAGTCAGGGAGTATATGAGAAATCTCTGTACCTTCTGCTCAATATTGCTGTGAACCTAAAACTGCTCTTAAAAATAAATCATATTAAAATAAATAAAAACACTGCATGGTTGCCCAGAGCTTGTCTACATTATCACCCCTTCTAAAGTCAACTTGTACAAATTAATTCATAATGGGGTTGTAGAATGGAATAGTGAAGAAACTAGAGCTGAGCACCAAAGAAGTGGTGCTTTTGAATTACGGTTCTAGAGAAGACTCTTGAGAGTCCCTTGGACAACAAGATTAAACCAGTCAATTCTAAAGGAAATCAACCTGAATATTCACTGGAAGGACTGATGCTGAAGCTCTGGTACTTTGGCCACCTGATGTGAAGAGCCAACTCATTAAAAAATAGCCTCATGCTGGGAAAGATTGAGAGCAGGAAGAGAGGGGGCAAGGGCAGGATGAGATGGTTTGATGGCATCACTGACTCAATGAGCATAAGTTGGAGCAAATTCCAGGAGATAGAGAAGGACAGGAAAGTCTGGTGTGCTGCAGTCCATGGGGTTGCAGAGTTGGACACGACTTAATGATTGAACAAAAACAACAACAAAGTGAAGAAACCTGATGTTATCACCTTAAAGCATGCCAGTAAGAATAGCAGTTGGTGCTGACTGGTATGATATGTTTCCAAAGTCCTTTGCTGTTACACTTTTCACAAGTCATTTTTTAAATTATGACACATCTATGTTTTACCTTCAACTAGACAGTAGCTTCTCAAGTGTAGGATTTCTTCATCTTATTCATCTTTGTATCCTCCAGCACCTAGCATGGTTCCTGACCCATAGTAGACACTCCACAAATATTCTGAATGAGAAGAATAAATGAAACATTTTTCATTTAATAAAAGCAAGTACGGTATATTATATACACACCAATGTATACCAGAGCTTAAGATGGAAAATTAAAAGGGGGGCATCTACCCTGTGATGGGGCTTCCCTAGTAGCTCAACTGGTAAAGAATCTGACTTCAATGCAGGAGACCCCAGTTTGATTCCTGGGTCCGGAAGATCCCCTGGAGAATGGATAGGCTACCATTCCAGTATTCTTGGGTTTCTCTGGTAGCTCAGATGGTAAAGAATTCACCTGCAAGGTGGGTAACCTGGGTTCGATCCCTGGGTTGGGATGATCCCCTGGAGAAGGGCATGGCAACCTACTCCAGTATTCTTGCCTGGAGAATCCCCATGGACAGAGGAGCCTGGTGGGCCACAGTCCATGGGGTCACAAAGAGTTAGACACAGCTGAGCAACTTAGCACACATACACACACACACACACACACACATGCACACACACACACACACACACACACACACACACACATCCTGTGATCACTAAATCCTCAAGCATTTCAATCTAGGTCATGAGAAGAAAGGGGCAGAAATGGAAGGATGCCTCGGAATGTCTATACCTGTTTATGAATAAAGTAGTTGAAACATCACTATAAAAATGTTGTTCTAGTGCCATATGGCAGAGAAGGCAATGGCACCCCACTCCAGTACTCTTGCCTGGAAAATCCCATGGATGGAGGAGTCTGGTGGGCTGCAGTCCATGGGGTCTCAAAGAATCGGACACGACTGAGCAACTTCACTTTTACTTTTCACTTTCATGCATTGGAGGAGGAAATGGCAACCCACTCCAGTGTTCTTGCCTGGAGAATCCCAGGGACGGGGGAGCCTGGTGGGCTGCCAACTATGGGGTCGCACAGAGTCGGACACAACTGAAGCGACTTAGCAGCAGCAGCAGCAGCAGCAGCAGCAGTACCATATGGGTATTTATTTAAAGAAAAATGCCATTCACATCAGCTAGTACTCGAATCATTGAATAGTGGGAAAATACAAAGTAATGGTGTACCATTTTTTACCTTTGTTATTTCTTACATATTTATTATTCCTCTAAATATCCCAGACTATGTAACCCTAGAAGACAACAAAAATAAGTATAAGAAAATTAATCATTTTAGGTTCAGTATTTATTTTTCTTTCATCCCCGTAATACCTTTAATAAGTACCTTGAAACGTGTCCACTTGCATATTCTCCCTGAGAGCCAGATAGCTTTGGGAGGGTTTTTGTTAATTTAGGAAGCACCTAATACTTGTTTTTGCCAAGACTCCTTTCAGGAATGTAGAAGTACATTGTTTATGTTCACTTTCAATGACACTTGGAAATACAGCCTCCACTGCTAAGTCTAATGCAATTTCTAGATGTTTAAATCAATATCTAGCTCAATATTTCAGTTTTATTTGAGGTTGGCTATGGAATTCATGCAAATCTTTGTTGAGAACCAACAAAGATTCAAAGCCACCAAAACAAGCAAGACAAGGATAGTATTATCACAGCAGAGAGCTTGTTATTTTTCCTCTTAACTGTATAGGGAGGCTGCTTCTCCTTGTGTGTATAGATTTAAATCCTTAAAAATAATCTTCAATGATACTTAGAGTTGAAAACAACTATTTTTATCTGACCATGCTCATATAATACAAATACATAATATTCTAAATATTATCTAACTTCCTACATCTCAGACAGACTTATAAGGCAACGCTTAATAGATCTTAACTTTCAAATCTGTGTTATTTATTTCTTCCCCTTACACTTTCAATTCCTCAGTGAATTATCCTACAGTAGCCCTGCTTGCATGTTATGGGAACAATGTATGGTCTGTTCTCATTTACAGTTTTGCTCTATGCTCCATGGCGAGGTATCTGGGCTCTGTCTTAGCATCTGCCAAACTCCTTTCTCCAGACCAGACCTTTCCTGATTAATTTTTATTTATTTAATCAAAGTGAAGCAAAAATGGCAAGTTATCAAAAGTTATCCATCAAAATATTGCACTTTCTCTTTAACCCCTATCAAATCCAATGCCAGGTAACATTTGCTTATTCTTTTAATGTGGTTATTAGAAAACTTAGAATCACCTACTTGGCTGACATTTGTGGCTTGCATCGCATCACCATTGGATAGTGCTGATCTAGACACCACTCCTCCTGCCTCTGCCCTTTTCCCCGAAGGTGGAATCTTTAGACCATCAAAAGAGCCCTAAGCTTTAGAACTGGTCTTATCACTCCGTTATTGGGATCATAGAGCAGAGGAGTTTCCCATGACTTCTAGCTGAATGTATATGAACACAAACCTACCTAGACAGTGTTCCTGGTGAGAAGGTGGGAGTTGCTGTGACCTCTTTTATTACTTTCCACAAGACAGAAACTATGGTCCTGTGATACCATCCCATCACTCGGTTACCTCAGCTGGGTCATGGAGAGGAAGGGTAAGCTTCTTTTTAGAAACATAAAAGCAAACGAGCTGATCCCTAAACAAAGAGGGAGGTTTAGGCAGGAAGTTTGCCAAACCCTCATGTGTTCCTCCTTGCCATGGATCTAATCTGAGTCTTGGAACAGGACCCAGATGTGGCTAGAGAGGAGAGGCCAGCTCTACAGACAGCTAATGGATTTCGTTTCCATTGGAAGCAGATATAGTCACATGGTGATGCTAGAAAATGCAGGCACTCATCAAAGAGAATTTTCCTAAGTGTTTTCTATAGAAAGCTCATTGACTTCCCATGAAGAGGAGGCCAGCACTACATCATCTGTGCACAGGGCTGTAAATACATTGGTTAGGAGAAGAGAGACCATCCTTTTCCAGAGGTTTCCAAAAATAGCTAATTATCAAGATTACCTTTGCAAAAACCACAAATCCACTCAGTAAGGGTCTCTGAGGACTAATTAATATTAACCAGTGGCCACAGACTACATGATATTTACCCTTCCTTCCAGGCAGAGAAATTCTTAAGAGTGAATGAACTGAAATGAGAGGCCAGTTCCTGTTTTTTGATTCTTTGACGATTTCTTTGTTTATATGCTGCAGGGGGAAAATGATGGGGTGGAACATTGTGCTAAGAACTAAAATTTGGACATATGTTAAGGAATATGTATACCATAGGATGATTCACTAACTATGCTCAGTAAGCTTGTAGTATACAATATATCCAAATGAGTAAAGTGGTAATTGTTAGAAATGCTTAGACAAATTCCATGCATTGTTCCCATAATGTTTTAAAAATACACTAGTGCATATTATAATTCTGCCCTTAATATCAATGCCTGGGGATATGGTATCACCTCTGGGAGAAGTCAGCTCCGTGTTGAAGAGCAGAAAACATGAATATAAGGTAGAGTGAACATGGGTTATTTTTACTCATGGCCTACCCTCCTTCCGTTGTGAAAATGATCTCCTGATTCATGTGATATGGAAGGAAATGTTAACTAAGGGACCTTTCCTGACATTTGGCTACATAAGTGAGCATGTGATCCAAACCTTGCTAGTAGTGGTTTTCCCAATTGTGGTTGGTCCAAAAGCCAAATGAGGTCAGACAATACCAAATCGCCAAGTAGAGTCAAGGTATATGGCTGCTAGAGGACTGTTTCTCCTCTCTCTGGGTGGTGAGCTGGGAGAACCTGGAGGCTCAGAGCTCCTCTGCCTCTCTTCACTCTTTCCCGATTTGCAGCAACTGTAGTCTGGTGCGACTGGTCCAGGCTGCAGTTCCAGAGATGGGCCAAAAGTGTTATGAGCATAATCAGGTCCTCCTGGCCACAGTGACCAGTCTCACGAGTGACCAGGACTTCTTTGTGATGGCTGAGGTAAAAGTCTTCCTTGCCCTGGATAGTACAGTATACCAATGTGATCCCTGAAACTGCTCCAGCCATTTCAGTACCTCAGAAAAGTCAACACGTAAAGGATAGAGTCAAACAAAACAGAGAGACACAGAGACCCTGATCAAACCCTGCCTGAGCACTTTCAACCTCTGGAATGCAATCTATAGTTTTCAAATCATGTAACTACTTTCTCATTTAAGCCAGTTTAACTTTGTTTTCTATTACTTGCAACTCAAACTGATATAAAATTTGGTACTAAGAATGAGGAAATAAACCCCTAAACAGGAGGCCCAGCAGAGGGCAGTGTGGAGCCCAGTATTCCAGAGTGGAGGTCAGTCATCCCTATCTCAGCTAAATGTCTGTTGCCATTTATCTCCTTAATCACACAGAGATTTTCTTCACTTTGTCCTGTACCCATGTCTCTATCAAACGTAGAAAAACAAAACATAGAATTGAGTTCTACTGGTTCAGAGGAGAATGGGATCTCAGGCCTGCTTTACTCATTTATATCACACTCATTATATCACGGTCTGATGTCTACAAACATTTATGTTCACAAACGCTGGAGTAATTGTCACCTGATTGTCAAGGTGGGATGGGGAAATAGAACAGTGATCAGGGAGAGGGAAGGAGCTGAAATACATTATCCCTGAGGTCCTAGAAATCTATAACACAGAAGCAGAGTGTATCTTAAAAGCTACTATTAATTTCTTTAGACTATAATTAGTCATTTTAGGCAACTAAGACATGCATAAAATTCGGAGACCATCATGATCAAGAGGGGATCATCATATAACCAATAGCTTTGGAATTTTTACTACTATTCATATAGTAACAAAATAATTATTCTAAATATTATCATATCAAACTCCTATGGGCTCTATCAAAATAGTTTGTGTCACTTTGTAGTTTAAACTTTTTTTCCCTTTATTACAAAAATTCTGAACATTACTGTGTCCAAGCCACCAAGAGTTTTCAAGATCTCTATGAAAATATTTTCAGATGAAACACCAGAAAGAGTATTGTGTAAAAATCAGGTTAGACATATTTGTTACTATAGAACTTTTATCAGATGAGTGAACTATGCAAGTGAAACAAAAAGAAATGCAGACTTATTTGTGTTTTTATTTTACAGCATAAATTCTAGGAATAGAGCCCTAGGAAAAATAACTTCATTGTGTTCTTTCCTCCAAAAGTATTTTTTAAAGAGTGATATAGTTAACTCTAAGACAACACCCTGGAGAAGGCAATGGCATCCCACTCCAATACTCATGCCTGGAAACTCCCACGGATGGAGGAGCCTGGTAGGCTGCAGTCCATGGGGTTGCTAAGAGTCGGGCACGACTGAGCGACTTCACTTTCACTTTTCACTTTCATGCATTGGAGAAGGAAATGGCAACCCTCTCCAGTGTTCTTGCCTGGAGAATCCCAGGGATGGCGGAGCCCAATGGGCTGCTGTCTGTGGGGTCTCACAGAGTTGGACACGACTGAAACGACTTAGCAGCAGCAAGACAATACCCAAGAGGTAGAAAAATTAGAGTTCTGGGTTAGAGCTGTGAGCCCCAGCAGGCATCCTGAGAGTCAGAATTTCCAATAGCCTGTGTTTCCAGTACTTCTTACCTCCTGAACTAGGACCAGCCTGCACCATGTTGTTGGTTTGTTTGTTTTTAATGATCACCAACAAAATCATGTGTTAATAAAAACAGGCAAAATACATGTGATTTTACATGAAAGTCAGTGAAACATGAATCTGATGAAATCAATGTTTTCTCTTT
Source organism: Nanger dama (assembly GCA_917880005.1). NCBI lineage: Eukaryota > Metazoa > Chordata > Mammalia > Artiodactyla > Bovidae > Nanger > Nanger dama. Next base: position 50,114,133 of record CAKJTW010000004.1, read on the forward strand.
AGCTGGAAAAAATAAAGGATGAATAAAGGTATGACCATAAAAGAAGAAATGGCCTTTCCAAAGCTGAGCATAGATCTGGATAACTGTGAAGAGCATGGTCTTGGAGTGAAACTCCTTGGTTTGAATCCATCTCTGTCACTTATTACCTATTAAACAATGGACAAATTACTCACCCTCATTGTATCTCCATGTTTTCTTATGTAAAACAGAGCTGATAATAGTGTGTCACAAAGGTGTGGGGATTACTTGGGCTACTGTTGGTAAAATAGAACAGCATCTGTGCAAATAGGTTCTCAGTGAAAAGAACTATGTCCGCAGAAACTAATGTTGACATTTCTCAAGCAGTCCTGTTACTTCTATAATATTACTGATAACTTTCTTAGAATTGGTTGACTTCTCTAGCTGACCTGGACCTTTGTTGGAAGATGTATATCATTAATTCTCTAGGCTATTTCTTTGCAACATTTCCTAAAGATCAGTTTCTGAGAATACTCAAACAATACCTGAATTTAACAGTTCCATGAATTCGGTTAATTACTGCTGTTAAATGATTTCATTATTGGATGTTTAATGGCACATGACGTGATGCAAGGGCTGATGGCTACTTTGCCCTTTTGCTTTATAACAAAACTCTCTTTAAGATATTATCAGAAGATGCTTCTTCAGGATTAAGGGTTTTTATTGTACAAACAGGATGTATGTCAAGGCAAAATTGGGTTACTGTGCAAATAGGGGAAAAGCAATGAGCACATTACTTATAATCCTATTTTTAGTTCCACTGCCTTCCACTCTGCTGCCAGAGTTATATCAGAAACACAGATGGGATTGTGTTATTCTACTGCTTAATAGTTTTCAAATGGCTCCTCACTGCCTAAAAAATGTCCAAACTCCTTAACAAGCCCAAGGCTTTAAACAATCTGGTTCCAATCTGCCCCTGTAAGCTCATCTCTACTCATTCCCTCCTCTATATCAGTGTTCTGACTTCTGAATACATCACATACCTAATTACTTCTATTCCCTTTCTTTTGTGGTTCCCACAACTGGAATACCTTGCTTATCTGACATACTATATTTCTCCAGACCAAGCTGATACGTTATCTAAATTATCCTTCATGCTTATTTAATCTTTTGTTGGCTTCCAGGCAGAATTAACCATTTCCTTTTCTAAGTGCAGAGAACTCCATTCAAGTATGATACTGGGGATACTACATAAGGTCAAAACAGATATCATTCTTGCCCTTATGGAGCAAACAGTCTGGTGGAAAGTCAGACATTAATCAATTAATATCACAAATATAAATTAAACTATGATAAGGAGCAGAGCATGGTACTTAAGGTCTTTAAAAGGCTTTCCTAAAAGGTGTGAAGAGTAGCAGTAAACTAGGTAAAGGGAGCAGAGGAAGTATTCTAATGAAATCATGTGCAGAGTCCCTGCAGCAGGAAAGAGCATCACAGTGTTAAGAGCTGAAGGCCAGGGTGACTGTAATGGAAAAATCACAGACACTTACAGCTGGTTGACCCTGGAAAACAGCACAACAGCTGTTCTTCTCAAGCCTTTGCATCACTTACTCTAACCCTCTGCTTCTGGAGGATGATAATATGAGATTCCAAGAGAAGCCAATTTGAAATTTGTCAGATGATCAATACTCTATTACTGACAGCTCTTTGCTTTTGGCTGCACTGGATCTTCATTGCTGCATGAGGGCTTTTTCTAGTTGCAGAGGGCGAGGGCTACTCTCTAGTTGCAGTGTTCTGGCTTCTCAGTGAGGTAGCTTCTCGTGTTGCAGAACATGGGCCCGGAACAGAGGCTCAATAGTTGTAGTGCATGGGCTTAGTCGCTCTGTGGTACCTGGGATCTTCCTGGGCCAGGGATCTAACCCAGGTCTCCTGCACTGGCAGGTGGATTCTTAACCACTGTACCACCAGGGAATCCCATTCTGTATTCTTAATAAAGTGAACTATTACCTAAAGACTACTTTTGACATTCATAAATGAAATTTATCTATTTTATTCTCTTCAGTTCTTTGTATACTATTCCTGACAGACTGTTTGAGTCACAATATCTGTGCCCAACACCAGGACTTGTTATTGCTCAGAAAATGAGATAATAGCTTGTTTCCACTGTCAGGAGTAAGTCAACACCCCTCTGCCAACAACCACCATCAGTGAGTCCCACTCATGACCCCCTTCACACCCTGCATATCCTGTAGAGGATAAATTAACCAATTGCAGGGGAAATTAGCCCCAAGTTTATTCCATGCTGCAGTCATCACAAAATTTCTAGTGTTACTGATCTTAGAAAATTAAGTATATTGTTCTGAAAGTAAACTCAGATTTCTCAAGAGATTCATTTTTCCACAGACTGTTCATGGTAGAAACAAGGGAGACAGTTGCTCTTTCAGAGTTCATTACAAAAACAAGTGTTTTTCTTGGTGATGTACTCAAGGTTAATTTGTGATATAGTTTCTAAGAAAGACAACTTTATATCTGAATTCTATGTGCATTTCAATTACAGTTAGACAATACAATTATTTGACATTTATTTCACCTACTCATTCGAGAGATATTTATTAAGCATTTACCATGGCCTCGTCACTATGACAACTATGATCAGAAATGTAACATTTTATGATTTACATATTTTATTTTCTTAAGCCAGACAAGTGAAGTGTAACAGAAAACAAAGCAACCCTTAATGAGACTCGCAAGTCTGTTTTATTCACTTGCTCTTCAAATGCATACATATAAGATATTAATTTCCATTTTGTGGTGGAGGACATTAGTATGCCATAACTAATTATAGTGCTGGTTACAGAAATGATAGATGAGGAAGCAGGAATTGTGAAGATGAGTCCAGAATCAAAGTGCTTCATCACTTTTGATAGAACAAGAACAAAACTTTCCATTCTGTTCATGTGAAATAGATTACAGAGTAAGGCAAAAAATGTAACCGGTCTCTCTCAATTCTAAAATTAGGTTTTTGTGTTTTTACTAAATGTCTCTGTCGGAGCTTCTCTCTAATCATTCTGGACAAGATGTCCCAAAGCTTAAGCCATCAGGACAGAGAGAAGATCTCCGGAGTTATGACAAACCCAGAGAGGGCTGTACTCAATTTGTGCTGTTAACTCTGTTTTTCAGTATAAAAGGAACCATTACCTGTTTGCTCATAAGCTAATGGTCCTCAGCTAGATATCTAAGTAAGCTTTTACCATACCCCCTTGCTAAGTTCAACTTCAAGTTCTTTCTGTTCTTTGTAAAGGAAACTTTATATGACTGTTGCCTAGATACCAAAGACTCCAACTTGTATTACAGTAGTTCATACTTCTGTCGCCATCTGTCAGGTCTTTAAGATCTTATAAAATCAAGCATCAACCTAGAATTCGCAATTGTAGGGAAATTGAATTCACTCCAAATAGGAATAGGAGGGATGGTACTGTCTTTTCCCCCTGTTAAGTCACTGTTTCACAAAGTTGTCTTTGTGATTTTGGAGAACATAGACTCCTCAGTATTTCATTTTCAACCAAGGGTCACCCTATTTCTTGTGTCTGTATGTGTTTAAATGTTTTTAAACAGTGCCTTTGTAACAGGATGACCTCTTTAAAAGCAGATCCTTAAGAATTTTTAAATTCTTATGAGCAGAAGTTTTAAAAATAACTGAAAATCGACATCTGAAATCTGCAAAAATATTCCATCTTGCAAGAGAGAGTAACTTGAATTTTCTTTTGAGACTTGCTACTTCATTGTTCTTATGACTGAATAGGCACCCTTAAAGATAAAAATTAAAAACAAAGAATCTGCCTGCAATGCAGGAGACCCCAGTTTGATTCTTGGGTTGGGAAGATCCACTGGAGAAGGGATAGGCTACCCACTCCAGTATTCTTGGACTTCCCTTGTGGCTCAGCTGATAAAGAATCCACTCGTAACGCAGGAGACCTGGGTTCAATCCCTGAGTTGGGAAGATCCCCTGGAGAAGGGAAAGGCTATCCACTCCAGTATTCTGGTCTGGAGAATTCCATGGACTTTATAGTCCATGGGGTCGCAAAGAGTTGGACACAACTGAGTGACTTTCACTTTATGACTCCATTCTCTTGGGGATAAATCTGAAGCCCCATAAACTCTTTTGTTGGCCTTATGAATGAGCAACTAGAAGTTTCATTGCTAATGTAAAATAAATGGAGTCTCTGCAGACATTGTATTGTTGAGCAGAGAAAATGCTTCTTTTTCCTTTGGAATTCATTGTACACTCTGCCTAAAAACTTTGCCCTGGTTTGTGTGAAAAAAGTTGAATTCCTGTTTGAGCATCAAACCTTAGACAAGATGAGGAGCTGGAATCAAGAAACCTAGGGAAAGGATTTATATAGGCTTCTTCGAGTTAAATTGGAAAAAGGAGCCAAAAGAAACTAGACAGAATCTAATGACTTTCTAGCAGGAACAGTCTGTTAATGTTCTTCTTGTGCTATTTCACATGAGAGAACCTAGACTTTGAAGAATATGCTGCTTTGTACCATTATATTTTCAGGTGATTAACTCACTAAGGCTAGAGTGCAAGGTCATGATTACACTCTATGTGGAGGGTTAAGATTCTCCTTGAAGGCAGTGAATTTCTCACTGTCAATCACCTGAGAACAGGAAGTCCCAGCAACAGAAGAGGAATCCATTGGACTTTGGTGAGGGTAAAAACTTATTACCTATTGCTTGCTTCATGGTAATGTCTAATAAGCCCACAGTAAGAGACAAAATTCTATTGCTTTCCTGGTAATTAGGATCAAGTCATTGCCAGATACATGAAAATAGTCTGGGAAGCACCCTATCTTTATTGTAACCAAGCATGAAAGACCTGTTAAGACTTCCCAGTACAAGTCTGGGTCTCTGGATTATGAAGGTCCTCTCATGCAGTGGCAGTTGATGTTTTTCTATGCTAAACTTCCCTTTGATTATGTCCAAACTTGCCATGAAATCTAGTTTAGAGGTTGCAGTCTGATGGATAACTTCTAGAAAGGTAGAGTAAGGACCTCTGAAAATCTGCTAATCCTTAAAAGTAATGATAACACTGGGAAAAACTGTCAAAATCAACCCATCCAGAACTCTAGAGATTAACTAAAGATTTACAACAATACAAGTTTTATTCATGAAAAATAGGTGAATGTCATTAAGAACAGTGAGTTTGTAGCATTTTAACTTGTCCTAATCTTATTCTCCTCTCCCCAGCCCCATGATATCTTTGGAAAACAACAGACTTGTAACTATGGTAGCTATAAATACCAGCAGCCTAGCAGCCACTGGAGGAAACAAAATGGGCTTGGAATGCCTCAAAAGCCCCATTTCCAGAGAACTGTCACTATTTGACTTGCCTGGTAGCTTACTGAAAAGCTCCAATCTCAGGGCTGGTGTTTATGTGATCCAACTCAGAGATCACTCTTTGTGAGAACTCTATCTCTAAGGTATTTGATGAAAACAATCAGCAGTAATTGTATAACATCACAGCTCCTGCTGAGGATAACAAGAGGCTGACTATAGAAGTTGAAAGGACAAACTGGGGAATGAGAAGCCCACAGAGCTTGGAAAAACTTTTAGATGTTTCTTGGAATCTAGGTCATGTCCATATTCAGACCTTATGTGTGTGCCCAGGAAAACTTGAGAAGATTTCTCAAATTTCTCACATCTGACAGACCTTCAGGCTACACACAAGCAGGAAGTGAAGGCTAATGCAGAGCTGTAAACTGACTACTAAAATCTTGAAGTCATGACCCAACACACAGGCCAAGCTCCTCAGCAAAGGCTGAGACTTACTGGTTCAGAGTACTTAAGGAAATCTCTGCTCAATCCTTAGCTTAGTGAAAGTGAAAGTGAAGTCGCTCAGTCGTGTCTGACTCTTTGCGACCCCGTGGACTGTAGCCTACCAGGCTTCTCTGTCCATGGGATTCTCTAGGCAAGAATACTGGAGTGGGTTACCATTTCCTTCTCCAGGGGATCTTCCCGACCCAGGGATCAAACCCGGGTCTCCTGCATCCGAGGCAGTCGCTTTAACCTCTGAGCCACCAGGGAAGCCCTTAGCTTACCCCTAAGAAAACAACCAGAGACTTCAATGGCTGCACCCAACAAAGAAGAGAAACTTTACAAAATTAGCCTAAGAAAGTCACTAAACAAGCAAATATCAAGAACCTTGGGGGAGGTAACAGTCTGATTTCCAGAGTTGTCACATCAAATTATTTACAATGCTTCACTTTTGACAAAAAAATTATAAGGCACACACACAAAATACAAACCAACAAATGAAATCCAGAAAATTATAGCCCTTACATAGGGGAAATAAAGAAGTCAATAGAAACTTACCTAATGAAACCTAGACATCAGACTTTCATTTAAACAGTTGGACAGACATTTGAAATCAGCTATTATAGATATGTTCAAAAACTAAAGGAAACAAGGTTAAAAATATTTTAAAAATAGGAGACAAACATCTCACCAAAAAGAGAATAAAGAAAAAAGTAAAATATAAATGGTGGCTTTTAAAGGTACAATAACTGAAATGAAAAAAATCATTAAAAAGCTCCACAATACATTTGAACTAGCAAAGAGAGAATCAGCAAACTTTAAGATAGGTTAATTAAGACTACCCAGTCCGAGGAACAAAAAGAAAAAGAATAAAGAATGAATAGAGCTTCAGATATCTATGGAGCACCTTGAAACATATCAACATATGCATAATGAGAAGGCCCAGAAGGAGAGAAAGAAAGAGGCAGAAAGAATATTTGGAGAAATAGTCATCAAAAACTTCCCGAATTTGATGAAAACTATTAATCTGTGCATCCAAGATGCTCAACAAAGACCAAGTAGAATAAAGTGAATGAGAGCCACACCTATACATGTCATTCTCAAACTGTCAAAAGACAAAAAGAAAAGCTTGAAAGTGAAAAGTGTCTAATTATACACAAGGGATTCTCAATGAGATTAACATCTAGGTTCTGATAAAAAGACTTCTGAGACCAGAAGACAATAGAATGATATATACAAAGTACTGAAAGGTAAAAACCTGTCCACTAAAAATTTATATTGCACAAAACTATTCTCCAAAATGGAGATGGGAGTGACAACCCTTTCCAGTATTCTTGCCTGGAGAAGCCTACGAACAGGGGAGCCTGGCTGGCTACAGCCCATGGGGTCGCAAAAAGTCGTACACTACTGAGCAACTGACACACACACATTCTCCAAAAATGAAGGAAAAATTATTACAGTCTTAAATAAATAAAACCTGAGAGAATAATTGGCAGTTCACTCACAGTCAGCACAAAGCCCTCTTAACATTTCTTATACCTTGGGGCTAATTTCTTATACCTCGGGACCCAATAATTATCTTTACATTCCCATTGTTGCTGTTCTTATTTTAGACTTGAAACACTTGGCCCTAGATACTGGGTCTGTATCTCTGAATTTATTTAGAATATACTTACACATCAATGGGAATTAATGAACTCTTATGAAGCTTTAATGCAACCAAGCGGCAGATTTAAAAGTGCATCTTCTATTTTCAATGGAAATGTGAATGTAATTCTGCCTCTCTAAGGTTAGGAGCATACCCATAATGTAATTCATGTTCTTTCTAAATATGTATTTATGTATTCAGAAGCTGAGAATCAAGGATTCTCACTAGAAAGGTAAAAGGGGGAGTTAATTATAATCATTTCTCAAAATTCACATCAAACTTTTCACTCCAAATAGTTAATTAGGCTAATGTACTTCCAAAAGTTCATTATTTGAAGATACTGAATAGAGACTTTGCCCAACTTTAGCAAAGATGCTAAAAAAATTTAAAAAATCAAGTATTATATTCTACCTGCCTGCCTGGAAAGGCTCAGCCTCAGTTCCATTATCTTTGACAAAGTGTTTTCAGGCCATCCTCACCTCTACTTGAGTCCCATGCCACAGGACTCTTCCTAACTCAGTGATTCCATTAACCTAGTCAGATTACTCTTCTTTTAAGACTAGAATACCCTCTCCTCTATAAATCTTTTTCTGATATTCTGGATAATTGGTCATTTTTCCCTCTGCAGTTCCACTTCTGCTTTTATTTCTTGGAAGTACTTATCACATTATACAGTAATTATCTGCCCACATGGCTGCTGCCACTACTAGACTCTGATCTTCTGCAGAAATGGCAACATTCATGTATCTCTGTATTCCTGGATCCCCAACACAGCAACCAGAAGGAGCTCAGTGAGATTTGATCTAATAAAATATATGACATAGATAACTAAATTTCACTAATGAATTATAGGTATCAATGCCTGGAAAATTCCATGGACAGAGGAGCCTGGTAGGATATAGTCCATGGGGTCTCAAAGAGTCGGACACGACTGAGCGACTTCACTTCACTTCATTCAGTCGCTCAGTTGTGTCTGACTGTTTGCGATCCCATGAATCACAGCACGCCAGGCCTCCCTGTCCATCACCAACCCCCAGAGCTCACCCAAACTCATGTGCATTGAGTTGATGGCACCATCCAGCCATCTCATCCTCTGTCATCCCCTTCTCCTACTACCCCTAATCCCTCTCAGCATCAGAGTCTTTTCCAATGAATCAACTCTTCTCATGAGGTGGCCAAAGTACTGGAGTTTCAGTTTCCAAAGAACACCCAGGACTGATCTCCTTTAGGATTGACTGGTTGGATCTCCTTGCAGTCCAAGGGACTCTCAAGAGTCTTCACCAACACCACAGTTCAAAAGCATCAATTCTTTGGCGCTCAGCTTTCTTCACCATCCAACTCTCACATCTATACATGACCACTGGAAAAACCACAGCCTTGACTAGACGGACTAGAGGCAAGGTAATGTCTCTGTTTTTGAATATGCTATCTAGGTTGGTCATAACTTTCCTTCCAAGGAGTAAGTGTCTTTTAATTTCATGGTTCCAATCACTATCTGCAGGGATTTTGGAGCCCCAAAATAAGGTCTGACACTGTTTCCCTGTTTCCCCATCTATTTCCCATGAAGTGATGGGACTAGATACCATGATCTTCGTTTTCTGAATGTTGAGCTTTAAGCCAACACTTTCACTCTCCTCTTTCACTTTCATCAAGAGGCTCTTTAGTTCCTCTTCACTTTCTGCCATAAGGGTGGTGTCATCTGCATATCTGAGGTTATTGATATTTCTCCCGGCAGTCTTGATTCCAGCTTGTGTTTCTTCCAGCCCAGCGTTTCTCATGATGTACTCTGCATAGAAGTTAAATAAGCAGGGTGACAATATACAGCCTTGACTGTGACATAGATAACTAAATTTCACTAGTGAATTATAGGTATGCTTCTGCTGCTGCTGCTAAGTCGCTTCAGTCGTGTCCGACTCTGTGCGACCCCAGAGACAGCAGCCCACCAGGCTCCCTCATCCCTGGGATTCTCCAGGCAAGAACACTGGAGTGGCTTGCCATTTCCTTCTCCAATGCATGAAAGTGAAAAGTGAAAGTGAAGTTGCTCAGTCGTGTCTGACTCCCAGAGACCCCATGGACTGTAGCCTACCAGGCTCCTCCATCCATGGGATTTGCCGGGCAAGAGTACTGGAGTGGGTTGCCATGAATTATAGGTATAAAAGCCTTTAAAGGAAGATGGGAGTCCTTAAGAGTTTCTGACACTAACTATCAGCTAATAACATACTCTCTGATAATCCAGTAATGTAAAGAACAGTCGCAGCTTCTTCATGACTGTTGTTGATATAGAATGTGAGCAGTCAATGGTCACATCTAGGGTACTTTATGTATGCTTTATTTATTTGAATAAATGATGTAGCAGTACTCATAAGCAATCAATACTAACGTCATCAATTTGATCACTCATGCAAATGTATGTCTGATCAGGTCTCCTCACAAGTATTGCACATATACCTAGGCATGTCTGACTTTAAGGATGAATGCAAGTCCTGCCAGGGAATGCAATATCATACTCAAATAACTGAGCACCTTAATTACTCATCTAATAATTCCAAGCACAGATCTCTGAGTACCTAACACAGTGCTTGGCATATGGTAGATGATCAGTGTTTGTTGTCAATTAATAAATTATAATGGTCTTTATTTAATAAGTGTAATTATCTCCTGAATCTTCACCTATCTTTACCCTCATTTCTATCCTTAGTCAAAAGCAGAGTCTTCCCTTTTAGCACACCTTTTCAGAAGAAAGGAATACTTTTTCAGAATGATTTTCTGTATTCTTTTTGAGACTGGTTCAGCTTCCACAGCTAGCACTTGATGTCTCTAATATAAATGCTAATATAAATATAAATGTTAAATATAAAAACTAGAAGTTTCCCATTTCAGAAGTTTCACTGAAATAGTCATGTTTAATTTGATCACCCAGAAATAGTCTCTTCACTGGGTTCATAGCTTTTGTGAGCTTTCTTAAATTCAATCTCAAGACTTTTCTAAATGATTTTTTGCAAGATAATCACAGAATTTCTTGTCTCCCTATTTTTCTCCAACTTTCTTTTCTAAAATCTTTAGCATTTATTTTTCTGCATTCAATTCTCATTTACTTTTCTTTCACTAGGATCAACTCCTTGGTCTAAAGATCAGTCTTAGTAATATTATATTCTCTTGGTCCACGTCTAAATACTATGAAGTCATCTTTTGTTTGTAGCCAAATAGACTTTAGTGTAGTCAAGAAACTGGAAAGTGATGTGTTTCTTCACTCATCTTAATAATGGAATTATAAAGTTGATTTATGCTGGTCATTATGGTAAAGAGTTCAAGTCTTTGGTATATCCATTTTTTTAGTAATGTCTTTGTTTAGAAAGGAATATTGTTATACAAAGCCACCAGTTGTAAGTGTGTCACAATAATTTTATAAGAATAAGACCTAATTCTTAAAAATTAAAGAATGTTTATATATATAAACACATACATATATATATATATATATATACACACACATACTAAGAAGCTTTCATTTACATACTACAGATATATCATAACACAAGCAGATCCTCAGCTAACATTCAAAAGTAGGATGTTGATATTCCTTTTCAGATTTTCTTTCATATAGGTTATTATAAGATATTCAATACAGTTCCCTGAACTATATAGAGGGCCTTGTTGATTATCTATATTATACATAGTAGTATATATCTGTTAATTCCAAATTCCTAATTTTTTATCCATCCTTCCTTCCTCCCTTCAGTAACTGTCAGTTTGTGTTCCATGTCTGTACTCATTTCAAGATTCCTAATCACATAAGCAAAGTCTCATTTTCCATCTCCAAGGTTTGGGATATGTGCATCTTTGCACATATTGTATTGTACTTTTCTACGGCTGCTAAGGGGGAAAAGGCACTTGGAGGTAGAGAGCCTGGCTTTACCAAGACTGTAATCCTGGAGAGAGAATGGGAGAAAAGGTAGCTCTAGTGATGGATCTGGGACTCTCATTTGGACAAGAAAGTAAAATAAGACACAATTGGAAGGGAAGATTGATATTTAGACTGTGGTAAGGTCGCTGAGCTAAAGGTCTCAATGAGGTCAAAGAATCGCTGAGTAGATGCCTAAAATAGACTAGTGGATGCAAGGAATCAGGAGTTTAGAAATGTGCATTCATGCTGTGGCTGAGGTCAGAGGTGTGACCCCAATAAAGGACAGCTCTGGTGGGATGAAACAATTATTGCATGCAAGGGAGTCACAATTGTTATGTTTCAGAAATTGGAAAAAGGAAGTCCCTGAATAAAGGGAATGAGGTTGAAGCTTGTCAACAGATGCAACCATGGAGACAGAGTAAAAAAAAAATGTATAGATATGTGTGTATGTGTGCGTGTATATATATATATATATATATATATATATATATATATACACTTTTCTAATTCTGCAGAATTTGCTTATTAGCAAAATAAAAAAATATTACTGGATGGAAAATTAAAATCATTCCTATGCTCCATTTCTTCAAGGAATACTAGTAATCTGGGTTACTTAGTGTTATGGGCTGAATTATGTCCCAAAATTCATATGGTGAAGTCCCAACCCCGATACCTCAAAAGGTGATTAGATTTGGAGATTGGACCTTTAAGGGAGTAATTAAGTTAAAACGAGGCAAAATAGGCTACAATTTAATCTATCATCCTTATAAGAGGAAATTGGACACCCCAAAAGAAAGATGTATGTACACAGAGGAAAGATCATGTGAGGACACAGACAGACGGCCATATATCTGCAAGCCAAGGAGAGAAGCCTTAGAGAAACCAAACCTGACCCCTTGAGTTTGGACTTCTCACCCTCCGTACCTGTGAGAAAATTCCTGCTGTTTAAGCCACCCAGTCTGTGATATTCTGTTACGACAACATAGCAAACTAATGTACCTAGTTTGTTTTAAAGAACATTATTTAGAAATTATTCCTAATTTTAACACTCCTTTAGAAAGCTCTTTCTATCTGGAAGTTCTTTTCAGTAAGGATCTCAGAATTTACTCTACTTTCCTTCATTCTGAATTCCCTAAATCTTAGTGGAGAGGGCAATGAGACGTATTCATGTGAGTAGGTGAGAGGTGATGGCCTGTTTACCACTGGTGCCCAGACTTCGCTTTGGTCTGCATAAATTCAGCCGTGATGCAAGGGGATTATGTTGTGAAATCTTCTCAACAAGGACACACACCGAGTCTTTTCCACAGCCTGTGCCTGGAAAAGTCTGAGTGCAAGCTGGCAGTAATGTAAGAGCAACCTAGGAGTCCAAGTCCTGTCTGGCCTGCCTCTACCACGTGTCTTCCTTGTGGCAAATGATTTTCCACTGGCAGGCAGGCAAAGAGGTTTTTTCATTTTTAAATTAAGGTGTTTGTGTGAAAACACCCGGGAAACCAGCAAAAGCAGAAGGAGAGATTGTACAGTCTTACGCAAATAGGAAGTGAAACATGAAAATGAAGTACCCCATGAAGGATGGCTTGGCAGGATGACCCACATTCTATTACAAAGTCATTAAAGAAACAATTTCATCTATTTGGAAATATTACAACAGGAATAGAATGTCATGTCCTTGTGCAGTCCATTTCTTGCTTCTGAGTTACCACATTAATTTGTAGGTAACTTTCTACTCTCTCTGATCTTAAATGTTTATAGAAACTACCCAATGTTTGGCCTCCAAGCAATTTTTGAAGTTCTTATAAGGAAAAAAAAGAATAAAAATGGATCTCTAAATGCAAGCTGAGGGAGCGTCTTGGTGGTATTTATGTCCCATGTTGCCAGCAGGACTCATCATTGGCAGCAGAAGCCGGTGGTAAGATTCTAGACCTGGTGCGCTCAGCTGAAGCAAGCCACCTGCCTGGTCCACAGTGACTGCCTTGAGAGCAACTGCTGCAGCGTCCATCAAGTAACTCACTCCATCCTTAACTTGCCCTGTGAAGCTCCCCCACTAGTGCAGCAGGTGCAGTGTGGATGCACTCATCTAGAACATGTCTGGATTTAATGATGCTCCATTTGATGCCAAAGAGGCTGTGTATAAACAGTAGTCCTGCCATGAATGCCTGCCATTGCCAAAAACACATGGCAAGAGAAGAGCATGTTTTAGAATGCTTACGGTGCAAAGGGATGCTTACATATATTTTTAAACAAACAGCAGAATTAAAGGCAGAATGATTGCTCTTGCTTCCTTCACACTGGAGCCTCCTGTACTGTGAGAAAACAACCAATCTTAATGTGTTACATAAAATCAGAGAACTCAAGCTCCTCCTTTTACAAACAAGGCCTAAAGACTTAGTTCAATGTCACATGGAAGGTCACACTGATTTCTTAATATTTGATCAAACATACTTGCTGAAAGTTCACAAGCCCTGTGCTCACAATTTCTGATCCAGTGAGTCTGGCTCAGGCCGAGGAATCTGCATTTTAGCAAGTCACCCCTGGTGACTCATGCAGGAGAGACATACTGAGATAATTAAGGGCAAGTCTCAAGCCTTCTTTCATTTTAGCTGAAAAGACTCATTTCTGCATTTTTTGTACAGCAGGTCATGTGGTAAGGAACTCCCTTAGCTTTTGTTTGTTGGAAGTTTTTCTCTCCTTCAATTCTGAAAGACAAAAATTGCCAGATAGAGTATTCTTGTTGCTTTTAAGATTCTGTGTCTTGATTTTCGATAGCTTATTTTATTTTTCAAAGTATTGTGATAGCTTTGTTTCTTCATGGAGAAGACTTGAGTTTTGGGGGGCACCTATGAGTTTCCTGAACTTGTATATCCAAATCCATCCCCAGATTTGGGAAGTTCTTGGCCGTTATTTCTTTAAACAAGCTTTCTTTCCCTTTACCCTGACTTCTCCTTCTGGAATGCCCGACTGTTTCTTTTGATCCACAAATTTAAACTTGTAGGATGTTTCTTTTGATGATTTCCCATAGTTCACATGCTTTCTTCTTCATTCTTTTCTTCTTCTTTCCTTTGTTCCCTTCTGATTGGATAATTTCAAAGATCCTGTCTTCTAATTCACAGACTCTTTATTTTGCCTGACCTGTTCTATTGATGGCCTCTACTGCATTTTTCATTTTTTTATTTCTATACTTTAACTCCAGATTTTCTGCTTTCTATTTTATGATCGTCTTTTTGCTAAACTTATCATTTTATTTTTGTATTGTTTTCCTGATTTTGTTGAAGTGTCTTTCTGTGTTTTCTTGTGGCTCAATGTGTTTATTTAAAACAGGTGTTGTGAATTTTTATCAGGTAAATTGCAGATCTCCATGTCTTTGAAATCAGTTGTTGTTGTTTACTCACTAAGTTATGTCTCACTCTTTTGTGACCCCACGGACTATAGCCCACTAGCTCTTCTGTCCATTGGATATCCCAGGCAAGAATCCTGGACTGGGTTGCCCTTTTCTCCTTCAGGGAATCTTCCTGATGCAGAGACTGAACTCACATATCCTACACTGGCAGGTGTATTCTTTTTTTTTTTACAATATTGTATTGGTTTTGCCATACATTGACTTGAATCTGCCATGACTGTACATATGTTCCCCATCCTGAAAACCTCTCCCATCTCCCTCCCCATACCATCCCTCTGGGTCATCCCAGTGCACCAGCCCCGAGCATCCTGTATCATGCATCAGACCTGGACTTGGCGATTTGTTCCACATGTGATAATTTACATGTTTCAATGCCATTCTCTCAAATCATCTCACCCTCTCCCTCTTCTCCAGAGTCCAAAAGACTGTTCTATACATCTGTGTCTCTTTTGCTGTCTCACATGCAGGGTTATCATTACCATCTTTCTAAATTCCATATATATAGGTTAATATACTATATTGGTGTTTTTCTTTCTGACTTACTTCACTCTGTATAATAGGCTCCAGTTTCATCCACCTCATTAAAACTGATTCAAATGCATTCTTTTTAATGGCTGAGTAATTAATATTCCATTGTGTATATGTACCACAGCTTTCTTATCCATTCGTCTGCTGATGAACATCTAGGTTGCTTCCATGTCCTGGCTATTGTAAACGGTGCTGCAGGCAGATGTATTCTTTACCACTGAGCCACCTGGCAAGAAAGCTCTTGGAATCAGTTCAGTTCAGTTGCTCAGTATTGTCTGACTTTTTGCAATCCCATGGACTGCAGCACACCAGGCTTCCCTGTCCATCACCAACTCCCAGAGCTTGCTCAAACTCATGTCCATTGAGTCGGTGATGCCATCCAACCATCTCATCCTCTGTCATTCCCTTCTTCTGCCTTCAATCTTTCCTAGCATCAGAGTTTTTTTCCAATGAGTCAGTTCTTCACATCAGGTGGCCAGGAATCAGTTACTAAAATATTGTGATCCTTTGGTGATGTCTTATGTTCTTAATTTTTCATTTCCTTGAAGTCTTGTCTTTCTGTCTTTGCGTGTGAAGTAGCAGTCCCTACTCCAGTCTTTACTAACTGTGTTCAGAAGAGAAATACCTACTGCCAAGTCCTGCGAGGGTTTCTGAGGCCTTCTCAGACCTAGAGATACTCATGCTCCACACTTCTCCTTCTCATGGAAGAATGTTTAAAATTGTGTGCCTTCTCTTGACCCTGAAGTGTTCCAGGGTGGGTACTGAAAGCCTGCTTTTTGCTTTCCCAAGGATGGAGTCAAGTTTGTGTCCCTTCCCTGGCCCACAGATTTAGGCTCACTGTCTGTGTTTGTTCACTATCTGTCTGCCAGAGTTCATTCTTGCTACCCCCAGGATCTAGCCACAAGTTCAAAAGGTGTATGGATGAAGCTGCAGAATGCTCAGGGTAGTTGGGCATTCAGGGAGATCTGCAGGCAAGGCATTTCTAGCAGCTAGTGGGTGTGCTTTTGACAGAGTCCCTAACACCACTAATAGCATTCACATGCTTTCAATGTCCTCTGATAGTCCCCTCTGCCACTCTTCCAGTTTCTTGCCAATTTCCCTCTAAGTCATGCAACTTACAACCCAGTACTCTAGATGGAATGAGAGAGAACTGGGCTTCTTCAGCAGCATTCCACACCGCTGGGAAAGCCAAACATGTACTCACGTTCTCTGACTTTCACCTGCAGGAAAAACCACAAATCAGTAAGTTCTCTTTTGGCATTGAGCTGTGCCACTTTAGAGAAGATAAGATTTAGGTAAAGTCAAACTATTCTTACCCTCTCCACTGTGTCCAATGGAATCTTTTCTTTCCTCCCATAGTATGCTGGAAACCTAGACTTCCACAAAGGTTTTCTTGTCCATGGATTGATTGTCTACAACAGTGTTCTTTAGGGGCTCCTGAACTGCAGCTAAGAGGGGCTGGAACAGGTTCATGGGTCACTGCAGGGTCCACAACCAGAACCGAGGTCTATATGCCTATTGTCCATGGCATAGGTAAGTGAGTCTTTTCCCAGGCCCCTAGGTAAATGGTGCTGCATCCCACAGCTCCCACAATGGCATTTTTCATGGATGGATGCCAAGTTGTTGCTGTTAAGGGGGAGACACAACTGAGGGATGCTTTATTAGGCCATGTTGCTGATGTTACTTCCTCATTATGTTGATTCTTAAAGCATGATCCCAGTAGAGCTTCTTTTGAACACAGTTCAAGATGTAAAAAAACCTGTGTTGGGATTTTCCACCCTTAATTCCCTTCCAAATTTATTTAACTTGTTTCTAATCAAGAATGAATCTGAAATGAATTCAGTCATTTTCCCTCAATTTTTGGAGGAAAATTAAATTCAGTTGTTACAATTTTCATTAATGAGAAAGCATCTGATACCTAGGCTTACAAATGATAATGGTCATAGTAACACACATAACAAATTAGAAGCCAAGGGTCAGTTTATAGAACCCCTGAGACATACGGACAAGTATTCTAAGTACCAGCATTACCAGAGCTGTTCTCTAAGTATTCATTCTGTAAGTACCACCTGCAAGTCTCTGTGCCACAGATGCCATAAGGAAAGTCAACCCCCTACAATCTTCAGAATCTCTGATTGGGGAGAAAAGGATGCAAATAAGCGACCAGTAGCATCCAGTTAATTCACCCAAGTTGCTGATGACACTTTAGGACTAATTTAATGCTACATATATAGCTTAAACAGTTGGATGCTGGAGATGAGTCATCTTGGCTTGCAAGATCCAATTAAATTTTCAGGAATTTTGCAACCTGAGTGTTAAATACAACCATAATTAAAAATTGCATAAACTTATATTTGTTATATTACACATAATGGATATATATGATCAAAACTCACCACTTCCTAATGATTCTACTGCATTTTACTATATTCTTGAGGTTGGGCTTCCCTGGTGGCTCAATAGTAAAGAATCCACCTGCAATGCAGGAGCTGCAGGAGCTGCGAGTTCAATCCCCGGGTTGAGAAGATCCCCTGGAGAGATGATCGGCTACCCACTCCAGAATCCTTGCCTGGAGAATTCCATGGACAGAAGACCCTGGCAGGCTATGCAGTCCATGGGGTCTCAAAGAGTCAGACACCACCGAAGTGACTTAGCACACATGTACACACACATATTCATATTCCTGAGGTTATATCTAGGATATCTGTATGGTGAAAGTACCATAAAATAGTGTGCATCTCTTTCCAACTTCTCATTCAGTACACATTGTTAACTTGAAATCAGCCACGATGGGAGTATTTACACCACAGGAACCAGAAAAATGATACAAAGCAGAGCTCGATTTATTGTTCTGTTGATCATTCAGACTGAGATTTGGCAAACACTTTCTATAAAAGGTCAGACAGTTCTTTTAGGCTTTGCGGGCCATACCTTCTCTGTCACAACTACTCAGTGTTATTGTGTAGAGACAAAGTACCCACAGACAAAATGTGAGTGAATAATACACCTATGTTTCAATATGCATGCAAGCTCAGTCGCTCAGTCATGTTTGACTCTTTGCAACCCCATAAATGTAGCCCACCAGGCTCCTCTGTCTATGGAATTTTCCCGGCAAGAATATTTGAGTGGGCTGCCATTTCCTCCTCCAAATGTTTCAGTATAACTATTTATAAAACAGGCTATAGCTTGTCAACCCATGGTCTAGACTTAACAAAATGATAGATAAAATAATGTATATCAAATTTAAAAGAATGTCATAACATAATGTAGTCATTAAATTGTACAGAACACAAAAAAATTGAGGAACTATTCTTCTAGTATTCTTAAACTATTAAATATCATTCAATTCAGCAAAAAGTTTCTCATCTCTTTGATGAGCCAATGAACTTCTAACATACATCACAGCTATTTCACTTTTGTCTTACTTGACAACATAAATAATCAACAGATATTTATGTTGAAGTCACATTTTTAAAAAGTATATTTATTCTGAAATAATATAGGTGTCTCAATTTTTTGGTGAGATGTAGAAATGACTTTTATATTAGTTGACACATAATCACTTAGATTTTTTTATCTTCTTCTTTACCTTTTCTTCCTTTCTCACTTTTAAATATTAGGGGCTTGGAACAGTTATTTCTAGTAATTATTTTACTAATTTGTTGTACAAAGTAGGATGCTTTGAACCAGAGGTTACAGAAACCTCAATTCAACCTGTCTTCAAATATAAGAATGTTTCTTGGCTTATATAAGACATACATCTAGAAAATTGAGCAGATTTCAGGGTTGATATCATCTATGGCTCTGGTTGCTTGCTGTTCTGCCCTCAAGTGTGTGTGGCTTCCTATTTAGGCTGGATGTGAAATGACTGCATGATTTCTGGGCCACATGACAACATGCAAAGGAAGAGGAGAAAACTCCCAGGAGAGGGAGGAGATACTTTTCCCATAATCCATAGCAAGCTGATCCTTCATGCTTATTGGCACCATACGGGTCATAAGGACAGTTTCTGAAGCAATCCTAGGCAAGGAACTTAATCATAGGTGCACACTGGAACATGGACAGGATAAGGTTCCCCTTGAGACACAAGGACTGAACTGTGCAAAAATGGACACCTAATCAGAAGGGAGGAAGGGGAAAATGAATAGGAAAAAGATCTCTGGAGATATCCCACTATTGTTTATTTTTTATTCAATTCTTCTGTCAGCTCTTTCTCTTCAGCTTGCATCTCAACTGAAACCTTTAGTGAAGAGTTTCGCAAAAAGTTTGCAATTTGAAGAAAATAATTAAAAATAGATTCAGATATTTAACTATTAGGGTGTTAATCAAAGTAAGCAAAAAAACTTAGAAACAAATTAAATGTTTAACAATTATTGTGGAAATTATGTTATTGAAATGTTATAAATGCATTTGATGCAGTAAGATTTTCATGAAATAGTATAGAGGGAAAAGCATGTTGTAAAACAGTATTTTAAACTCTAATAATAAAACAAAGACCCCCAAAGGAAATTCAAATGTGTCCACTCTCTTGGCAGGCAGGGGACCCAAGTCAGTGAAGAAGTCACTGAGTAAGCTTGCTCAGGGGGATTGTAGGTCTTAGTGGTACTTATACATATCAAGCACTGAAAATTAGCCTCTGGGAAATGATGGAACAACTCCATCATTCTATAAACAGTTGGTAACTACAAGCCCCACAGCTTATTGATAGGTGTCTACAATGAATTCCAGTAAGGGTAAAAGTTCATAGCCTTTAATCAGTTTAATTATTTAAAACAATTTGTGATAAAATGCAGCATTTAATTTTGGTATCTCCCAGATGACAGCAAAAATATTTTTATATCACTATCCACCTGTATCAATCAGCATCCAGCCAGGTACACAAGAACCACACTACTATTTAAAATAGAGGAGATTTATAGAAATTCCCTGGCTGTCCAGTGGTTAGGTCTCCACACTTTCACTGTTGGGGTCCCCAGGTTCAATCCCTGGTCAGGGAACTAAGATCCTGTATGCTGCATGCTGCAACCAATAAATAAATAAGTAAAACAGAAGTAGGTGAAATCAGAGAGCTGGATACACAGGAGTTGAGAGATGAGAAATCAGAAGATGGGATGACAGATCAGTAAGAACAGGAAGCCACTACCTAGTTCCTAGACTGGCGGGACAAAGGGAAGTGTGGTGAAAGTACAGCCCCAAAGCTAGGCTAACTGATGGCAGCTAGAACCTCGATCACCCTGTCTCACAGAAGCTTGAGGAGATGTTCCTTCAGGCAGAGAGTGGGAAACGAAAATACCCTGGCTTCTCCCCTTCCTCCTGCCCTCTAATCTCTCATCAAGGCCTTCCATTGGCCAAACCTTAAGGAAACTCAGTTGATGAGGTAAAGAGAGAAAACAGGAAATGCTTTCTGCCATAGTCAGCCCACCCTTTATAGAGAGAGCATAGGAAGGGTTATATCTAATTACAAATAGTATAAAGCCTGGTACAGAGAACCTGTCACTGAATGTGTTAATATATATAAAAGTACATTTATAAGGATGATTCTGAATATCCATCTACATGGAAGAATGTAAGTTTTTTCTAGGTTATAATAGCTTTTCTTGCTATTTAATTGCTCATATTTTCTGATTTTTCTTCAATGACAATATATTACTAAAGTTTTTTTAATTACAAATTGCCTTCAGAAATTAAGTACCAAAACAGCAAGCTGCTATTGCAAACATTTAGTCAACAAATCACTAGTGCTTTCAAAAAATCTATATTATTATTCATGCCCACATTGTCTACAGGGCATGTAGGTATAATCCATCATGAGGAATATTCACAATCCTCAGAGTGGAATATTTACAAAAACAAATGTCTTTTTTCTTTGCTGCTATTAGCTGCCTCTCATAATAAAACATGAATATATTGTTGGCCTAACAGATGGACTCCTTACTCTTAGCAAAGTTCCCATCTCCTCCAGAAATAAGGAGTGAAAGTAAATAAATAGTTAAAGGGAAGATAATCTCATTCTGCCACAGTTTCAATGGTTCAAATATTTTCTTTTCCTGTAAGAGTATAGTATTAATTTTAGGATTATCACAGGGCTGGCAGTAAGCAATCGTAAGATGCCGATGGATGAAGTTTTAAGTTTAATGTGCTTAAAGGTGACAGCTCAGTACACAGGAAGACAGAGAGAGTTACACAGCAACATGCCTGAGCTTTCAAATCCCAGTAACACCCCAAGATACTGAAGGCACGAGGGGACATGAGGTGGAAGCCAGTGTATTTTCCTGTGTCATTCTCACAAACAAAGTTTTTATAATCTTCTGACCTTGCCTACTGTTTGCAGAGTCTGGCCACCTGTTCACCTGTCCAGTATATATAAGTAACTAAGAACAATTCAAAACATTCCCAACTGTCCCCAGGTAGGTTAAGAAACTGAGTGAACTAAATATCAATATTTGCCTGGCATACTATACCCTCCCCGCTTCCCCCAATATAACACGCATCAATCTCGGCTGCCCGTTAAAATCACCAGGGAGGCTTTTTTAAATGTCAACACCAAGTCTAGAAATTGTGAGTGAATGAGTCTTGTATGGACCTGGAGCATCCACAATTCTAGATACTCGTCAGGTACAGCCAGAGTGGAGGGTCATGACTCAGAATCAAGTGCAGATCTACCAAGAGTTACTTCAGAAAGTGCTTCTTAATAAGAAGCACGAATCTCCCATTGGGAACGACACTGCAGGGTCTCTGCCCCTCTTCCTCAAGGAAAAGGCTAAATGGAATTTTCCAGTCGTTAACTTTATACACTTTAAGATGCCATTTGCCCCACTGTTACCCTCACTCAAAAGGATTGAAGAAACCAAGTCCACTTAGCCTGCTGCCTGGGACCAAAGATCCCAGAGTAGAGTGAAATTTCAAGAAGGGTAAACCATTTACCCCACTCTCCACAGGTGTTTTGCCATGTTGTAGATTTATTCATTTTTAGTTCTCAGATAAGACATGTCCATATGAAAATTTATATGCATGCACACCCACACCCACGGATAGACCCTCTGGGCTTAACTCATGTCCTGCTTGGAATAATGGACCCTTAACTGTATCACTTCCTCGCTTTACTAATGAGGAAATTGGGAAAGGGTTCCCTTTGGTTTTTAACTTAAATGTCTCTTCTCCCAGTTTCCCCTAAGTTACAAGAAAGCCCTTGTTCTGTAGTCTCGTCACTTCCTCTACTTCCTTATTAGAACACACTGCAAATATCTTAAATGGTCTGGATCATCCCTCAGATTCAAGCACCTGAAAAAGAGACTGCCCTCTTGTTCATCAGTGTCCTGATATACAATAGGATAGTACCCTAATGCCAGGTACTACATCACATTTTAGGGGAGATAAGAGCTCTTCTTTCATTTTCATCAAGTGAATGCCATTTGGGGTATGCATGGAGTCAAATATCCTAATTTCTCTTTACAAGAACATATTCCATCCTAAGGAAGACGACAGGAACATGCATTCCTTCAAAGCCATGTCTCCGTCATTATGCACAACACCACCTTCAGAACTGACTTGGAGGTTTGGGCCAGGTCAGATGATTAAAAAAAAAATTCTGACAGATAAGAGAGTAAGATTTAAGAATGTAGCTTAAATTGTCTCAGGAAGAATTATGAAGGTTTTTATTTCTAGAAAGAAAATATGGCATGTGAGAAGAAGTGAGTTGAGAAGTGAACACAGGCATCAGAGATGAATTGAAGGAGCGCCTGCTGGCCAGGACACAGGAGAATTTTTGGATGATGACATGCAGTTTTGGCTGGGATTTACACACTTACTGGTTTGAGAGTGCTTGGAAGGAAATCAACAGCTTGATCTTCTAAAAAGTAAAGCTACAAAATGTAAGCCAACAGGACAAGGCACCAATCTCAAATACCTAGAAATCTGCCTAATTTTTTGGTTGAGAATATAGTGGCAGAAGATGTCTAAAAAGGTGTATATTTTCAGAATCTCAAACTTTTTCAAATGCTCTCACTTTTCCTTCCACTTCAGAAAAAAAGAATTTCCTTATTAAAATAACATATTCTTTCCCAGCTTCCACATCAACTCTCTATACCATTGAATGCTTGAAAATTTGGCTTTTATTTTCTCATCTTTCTTTTAGAAGGACTACTATACTGATTTGCTTTAAACACAGGGTCTCTGCTAGGTGAACTAAGTCTTAAAAGAAAAAACCCAAAACTTATTTTCATACACGAAAATATAAAAGAAAAAGACCCTACCAAGTGTGTCTTTTCAAACAGTTCTGTAGAATATTTTTTCCTTCCTTGCTTTCCTCATCTTATCAAACTTTGTTGGAAAGATCCCCTGGAGGAGGGCATAGCAACCCACTCCAGTATTCTTGCCTGGAGAATCCCATGGACAGAGGAGCCTGATGGGCCATAGTCCTTAGGGTCACAAAGAGTCGGACACAGCTGAAGCCACTGAGCACAAGCAGGATTTCCTCACCTTGTAAACCTATGTGTTACTACCAGTACCTCCATCTGCCTTGCAAAATGAAGACCAGGTACATTCACTCTTCTCCTAAGCATCTAGCCAAACCCAGAGTGGCGGCTGTGATTGTCTTTTTCACAAGGCATCTTGCGTGCTCCCTGCATTCTCCCACAGGAAGGATGGAAGAGTACTTTGTATTTCCCACAGACCTGCTCTACATCTCACCAGCTCATCTTCCTGTTTGGCCTTTCTGGTGATGGGAGAAGGTAAGAAGACTAGTTTCTAGAAGTACAATGTGTAGTTAGAAAAAAAAAAAAAGGCAGTGTTCACAGAGTAGCATCCTCTTGGTGATAGGAAACAAAAAAGAAAGTCACTTAGCTGTGTTCGACTGTTTGCAAGGTTATGATCAGCTCTGACACCAGAGATGAAAGTCACTTAGTAGTGTCTGACTTTTTGTGATCCCGTGGACTCTGCAGTCCATGGAATTCTCCATGCCAGAATATTGGAATGGGTAGCCTTTCCCTTCTCCAAAGACACCAGAAGTTCTTGTTTAAAGTGAAAGACTAAGATTTTTTGCCTGACCTGGGAACAGTGCTCTCATGAGCCCTAGATCAGTTCTTAGCTGCCTGATTCTCAGCATAGGAGGATATTTTTAGGAGGTAACTGAAACCTATCCCTCAATTTAAAATAACAAAAAATTTTAAACTCATCAGTAAGAAGAATATATAAAAATTGTACTAAGTATTGCTTCAAGGGAAAAAGTATACAGCAGATTGATTCAAAGATTCAATAGAGAATTTATAGGAAGTTCAGTTCATTCAGTCGCTCAGTCATGTCCAACTCTTTGTGAACCCATGAACCACAGCACGCCAGGCCTCCTTGTCCATCACCAACTCCCAGAGTCTACCCAAACCCATGTCCATTGAGTCGGTGATGCCATACAACCATCTCATCCTCTGTCGTTCCCTTCTCCTCCTGCCCTCAATCTTTCCCAGCATCAGAGTCTTTTCCAGTGAGTGAGCTCTTCGCATCAGGTGGCCAAAGTATTGGAGTTTCAGCTTCAACATCAGTCCTTCCAATGAATACCCAGGACTGAAATCCCAGGATGGACTGTTTGGATCTCCTTGCAGTCCAAGGGACTCTCAAGAGTCTTCTCCAGCACCACAGTTCAAAAGCATCAATTCTTCGGTTCTCAGCTTTCTTCACCAGCCAACTCTCAAATCCATACATGACCACTGAAAAAACCATAGCCTTGATAGATGGACCTTTGTTGACAAAGAAATGTCTCTGCTTTTTAATATACTGTCTAGGTTAGTCATAAATTTTCTTCCAGGGAGTAAGCGTCTTTTAATTTCATGCTGCAATCACCATCTGCAGAGATTTTGGAGCCAAATAAGTAAATAAAGTCAGCCACCATTCCCACTGTTTCCCCATCTATTTGCCATGAAGTGATGGGACCAGATGCCATGATCTTCGTTTTCTGAATGTTGAACTTTAAGCCAACTTTTTCACTCTCCTCTTTCATTTTCATCAAGAAGTTCTTTAGTTCCTCTTCACTTTCTGCCATAAGGGTGGTGTCATCTGTATATCTGAGATTATTGATATTTCTCCCAGCAATATTGATTCCAGCTTGTGCTTCTTCCAGCCCAGCATTTCTCATGATGTACTCTGCATAGAAGTTAGTAAGCAGGGTGACAATATACAGCCTTGACATACTCCTTTTCCTATTTGGAACCAGTCTCTTGTTCCATGTCCAGTTCTAACTGCTGCTTCCTGACCTGCATATAGGTTTCTCAACAGGCAGGTTGGGTGGTCTGGTATTCCCATCTCTGCAGAATTTTCTAGTTCCTTGTGATCCACACAGTCAAAGGCTTTGGCATATTCAATAAAACAGAAATAGATGTTTTTCTGGAACTCTCTTGCTTTTTCAATAATCCAGCAGGTGTTGGCAGTTTGATCTTTGGTTCCTCTGCCTTTTCTAAAACCAGCTTGAACATCTGGAAGTTCATGGTTCAGATATTGCTGAAGCCTGGCTTAGAGAATTTTGAGCATTACTTTACTAGCGTGTGAGATGAGTACAATTGTGCAGTAGTTTGAGCATTCTTTGGCATTGCCTTTCTTTGGGACTAGAATGGAAACTGACCTTTTCCATTCCTGTGGCCACTGCTGAGTTTTCCAAATTTGCTGGCATATTGAGTGCAGCACTCTCACAGCATCATCTTCCAGGACTTGAAACAGCTCAACTGGAATTCCATCACCTCCACTAGCTTTGTTCATAGTGATGCTTCCTAAGGCCCACTTGATATCACATTCCAGGATGTCTGACTCTAAGTGAGTGATCACACCATTGTGATTATCTAAAGAGAGAATAGCTAGATCAGTGTTTCTCATGCTCAGTACCATGGACTCTTTGTACCTGATAATTCTTTATTTGGGGGTTTGGGGGCTGTCCTGTGCATTATAGCATGTTTAGCAGCATTGCTGACCTCTATACACTCGACACCAGTAGAAACTCCCACTCTCTCCACCAGGGTAAGACAAACAAAAACATCCCCAGATATTGCCAAAAGTTCCCTAGGGAAAAATTACCTCTTGTAGAGATCCAAGAATTTGCTGTGCTGTGCTAAGTTGTTCAGCTGTGTCTGACTCTTTGTGACCCCATGGAATGTAGCCTACCAGGCTCCTCTGTCCATGGGGATTCTCTAGGCAAGAACACTGGAGTGGGATGCCATGCCCTCCTCCAGGGGATCTTCCTGGCCCAGGGATCAAACCCAGGTCTCCTGCATTGTGGGTAGATTATTTATGATCTGAATCACCAGGGAAACCCAAGAGTATTGGAGTGGGTAGCCTACTCCTTCTTCAGGGGATCTTACCAACCCAGGAATCAAACCAAGATCTCCTGCGTTACAGGTGGACTCTTTACCAGCTGAGCTACCAGGAAAGCCCCATGGAAGGGTTAGATTAACACTAAACTTAAATCTGTATATTGTCACCCCACTTATTTAACTTATATGCAGAGTACATCATGAGAAACACTGGGCTGGATGAAGCACAAGCTGGAATCAAGATTGCTGGGAGAAATATCAATAACCTCAGATATGCAGATGACACCACCCTTATGGAAGAAAGTGAAGAGGAACTAAAAAACCTCTTGATAAAAGTGAGGGAAGAGAGTGGAAAAAGTTGGCTTAAAGCTCAACATTCAGAAATAGAAGATCATGGCATCTGGTCCTGTCACTTCATGGCAAATAGATGGGGAAACAGTGGAAAGAGTGGCTGACTTTATTTTGGGGGGCTCCAAGATCACTGCAGATGGTGATTGCATCCATGAAATTAAAAGACGCTTACTCTTAGGAAGGAAAGTTATGACCAACTTAGATAGCATATTTAAAAGCATAGACATTACTTTACCAGCAAAGGTCCGTCTAGTCAAGGCTATGGTTTTTCCAGTGGTCATGTATGGATGTGAGAGTTGGATGGTGAAGAAAGCTGAGCACCGAAGAATTGATGCTTTTGAACTGTGGTGTTGAAGAAGACTCTTGAGAGTCCCTTGGACTGCAAGGAGATCCAACCAGTCCATCCTAAAGGAGATCAATTCTGGGTGTTCATTGGAAGGACTGATGCTGAAGCTGAAATTCCAATACTCTGGCCACCTCATGCAAAGAGTTGACTCATTCGAAAAGACCCTAATTCTGGGAGGGATTGGGGGCAGGAGGAGAAGGGGATGACAGACGATGAGATGGCTGAATGGCATCACCGACTCGATGGATGTGAGTTTGAGTGTACTTAGGGAGTTGGTGATGGACAGGGAGGCCTGGCGTGCTGCAATTCATGGGGTCTCAAAGAGTCAGACATGATTGAGTGACTGAACTAAACTGAACCTTAAATCTACAAGAATGGTTTTTTAAAAGTTACTAAATTTACTAAGCTCTTGACAGCTATCATTTGGGTACACAGGTGACTGGCCTCTTAGATTTTTAATCCCATTAAAGTTCCTCGGGAAATAAATGGCTTCAACATTTTTATCAGGAATTTTCCCCCTCTGGAGATTGTGAATTACATCACAAAAACATTCTGTCCCAGAAAGATCTGATTTGGGACGGTTTTCTGTTACCACCTCTAGGACACACTTATATTCATTACCCTCTTCCCAAGCATTTAAGCAACAATGACAGTTTTTTATACATGCTGCTCTTGAGGGAAGTGAGATACAGCGAGAAAAAATCAGGTAGACACATTTCTAAATATTACTATTAAATGCCTAGTACAAGCAATCACAGGAAATTTAAGGAACAAAAGCCAGATTTTCCATTGCAAGAACCAGGATTTTTGAAAGATCAAACAAGTATTGAGCTCAAGGTTTGAGAATTTGGAGCATTCAGAATAGGGGAAAAAAAAAAAGAAGGATAACGCACCCAAAAAAACATAGTATTTGCACACAGAGAAAATAAATGTCAGACTATAGAGGACAGGGAATTGTCTTAAAGGGCTCTATTGCTGACCCCAATCAGAGTGAAAACACAGTTGTTGAAGAATGAGTGGTGCATCAAGAGAAACACTTACAGCCTGAGAGTGATGAGGACAGGTATAAACAAACACCAAGGGTCTAAGGAAATTGCCTTGCACCACTTCCACCCCAATCTGCCTCCCTCACCTCCCCAGTAGCATGGGGCAGGCAGGCACTAAAGAGAGCTGAGAACTCCAGTGGCCAAACTGTAGAGAGGGAAGGTCTCACTGGACAGAGACAAAATGACCTAACAGAGAACTAGAGAACTGACCACCAAAAATGAGGTTTCAGTGAGTGGTTGTTCAGTTGTCCTGCTGTGTCTGACTCTGCATGACCCATGGGTTGCAGCATGCCAGGGTTCCCTGTCCCTCACCATCTCCTGAAGTTTGCCCAAGTTCATGTCGATTGTATCAGTGATGTCATCCAGCCATCTCATCCTCTGACACCCTCTTCTCCTTCTGCCCTCAACCTTTCCCAGCATCAGGGATTTTTCTTTGAGTCAGTTGTTTGCATCAGATGACCAAAGTCCTGGAGTTCCAACTTCAGCATCAGTGCTTCCAGCAAGTATTCAGGGTTGATTTCCCTTAAGATTGACTGGTTTGAAATCCTTGCAGTTCAAGGGGCTCTCAGGAGTCTTCTCCAGCACCATAGTTCAAAGGAATCCATTTTTCAGTGCTCCACCTTCTTTACAGGCTCTCACAAATGTACGTGACCACTGGGAAGACCATAGCCTTGACTGTACAGACCTTTGTTGGCAGAGTAATGTCTCTGCTTTTCAACATTCCTGCCAAGAAGCAAACATCTGATTTCATGGCTGCAGTCACCAACTGTAGTGATTTTAGAGCACAAGGAGAGGAAATTTTTCACTATTTCCACATTTTTTTCCCCTCTATTTGCCGTGAAGTAATGGGGGGGGTGGGCTGCTGCTGCTGCTAAGTCGCTTCAGTCATGTCCAACTCTGTGTGACCCCATAGACGGCAGCCCACCAGGCTCCCCTGTCCCTGGGATTCTCCAGGCAAGAATACTAGAGTGGGTTGCCATTTCCTTCTCCAATGCATGAAAGTGAAGAGTGAAAGTGAAGTCGCGCGGTCGCGCCCGACTCTTAGCGACCTCGTGGACTGCAGCCCACCAGGCTCCTCTTTCCATGGGATTTTCCAGGCGAGAGTACTGGAGTGGGGTGCCATTGCCTTCTCCAATGGGGCTGGATGCCATGATCTTAGTTTTAAGCTGGCTCCTTCACTCTCTTCCTTCACCCTTATCAAGAGGCTCTTTAGTTCCTCTTCACTTTCTGCCATTAGAGTGGTATCATCTGCATATCTGAGGTTGTTGATGTTTCTCCCTCTTATCTTGATTCCAGCTTGTAACTCATATAAACTGATATTTCTCATGTGCTCAGTGTACAGACTGAACAAACAGTGTAACAGTAAGCAGCTCTGTCATACTCCTTTCTCAATTTGAACCAATCAGTTGTTCCATACAGAGTTCTAACTGTTGCTTCTTGACCCTCATACAGGTTTCTCAGAAGATAGGTAAGATGGTCTGGTATTCCCAACTCTTTAACTGTTTTCCACAGTTTATTATGATCCACACAGTCAAAGGCTTTGGTGTAAATGATGAAACAGAGGTAGTTTTTTTTTTTTTTTTTTTTATTCCTGAGCTTCCTCTATGATCCATCAAATGTTGGAAATTTGATCTTAGTTCCTCTTCCTTTTCTAAATCCAGCTTGGTCATCTGAGAGTTCTTGGTTCGCATAATGCTGAGTCCTAGTATGCAAAAATTTAAGCATGACCTTACTAGCATGCAAGATGAATGCAATTGTATGATGGTTAGCACATTCTTTAGTACCACCCTTCTTGTGAATTGGGATGAGGACTGACCTTTTCCAGTCCTGTGGCCACTGCTGGGTCTTCCAGATTTGCTGACATATTGAATGCAACACCCTGATGGTATCGTCCTTTAGGGTTTTGAATAGTTCTACTAGAATAAGACCTAGTAAATGCTGAAGAGAACAAGAAGAGATGGAAAGAATATATGGAAGAACTGTATAAAAAATATCCAGATGACTACAATGGTGTGGTCAGCCACCCAGAACCAGACATTCTGGAGAACAAAGTCAAGTGGGCTTTAGAAAGCACTGCTATTAATAAAGATAGCAGATGAAATGGAATTCCAGAGGTTTCAGTGAGAGTCACACCTAACTCTTGGAGGAAGCTGCAGCTCTGCCATACTCTGGGGTGCAAGAGTCAGCAGGATGAGACCTCAGCTATGGGCTATGCTAAAAAAGTGAATTAGGGGACTTCCCTGGTGGCCATATGGTTAAGAATCCAGCTTGCAGTGCAGGAAGTGTGGGTTTGATCCCTAGTTGGGAAACTAAGGTCCCATACGCTGCCCGAGAACTACTGAGCCTATACGTCACAGTGAAAGATCTCAAGTGACAAAAAATATCCTGTGTGCAGCAATTAAGACCTGATGCAGCCAAATAAAAATTTTAAAAAAGAGAGAGAGAATGAGTTACATCAGCGGTGGACATTCCAACAGTGGACACAGCAAGAGCAGAGTGGTGAGAGGGAGGGAAAGGGGCAGTAGACAGATCTCTGGAAGTACAAAAAGTTGTCATATTTTAAACACCTCATTATAAGGACAAAAGAGAGTCCCAGAGTGACAAAGTTAGTCAACCTATACAGACTCTTCATCCTTCTCTCCTGAGAAACTCAGGAAACCACATCTCACTTACACACTAGCAACAAAAGACAATCACAAGTGAATTTCCTGTAGTTATGATAAGCAGAAAATGAATAAAGATCAGAACAATATTGCTGCAAATAAGAAAGACATTTGGAAATTTTTGGATGGATACAAATGTATTTATTACATTTTAAAGTAAGCTAAAAAAGATAAAAGTATAGAAGCAATGAAAGAATAGCATAAATCAAAATTTTAAAAACCTCATAAATGAGATGACTGGGCAAAAAGAGCCAACAGAAAAGAAAGATTAGAACTCATAAGAAGCATGTCAGGACTTAAGACCAACTAGAAGGAACACAGGGCCTTCCCTGGTAGCTCTGCTGGTAAAAAAAAATCCACCAGCAATGCATGAGACCCCAGTTTGATTCCTGGGTCAGGAAGATCCCTTGAAGAAGGAATAGGCTACCCATTCCACTATTCATAGGTTTCCTTGGTGGCTCAGATGGTAAAGAATCCATCTGCAGTGCGGGGAAACCTGGGTTCGATCTCCAGGTTAAGAAGATTCCCTGGAGAAGGGCATGGGAAACCCACTCCAGTATTCTTGCCTGGAGAATCCTCATAGATGGAGAAGGCTGGTGAACTACAGTCCATAAGGTTGTGAAGAGTCGGACAGGACTGAGTGACTAAGCACAGCACAGAAGGAACATAAGAGCAAATAATTATGCCATAAAAGAAATAAGAGTTTAATAGGAAGAAAAAAAAATTAAAAGGAAACAGAAAAGAAGAAAAAATTGGTAAAAATTTGAGAGGAAACAATAGATGTAGATAAGCAAAGAAGTTGCTTATCATACATGCAGTGGGAGTGACCAAACAATCTATAATTCAGTGAAACTTTCCTAAAATAGAAGAACACTTGACTCTTCATACTTAGAGGGCATTTTGTATACTTGGGGAAAAAAAACAAATCATGCAGTCAACATCCAAACTTTGCCTAGTAAAACTGTTGGGCATTTTAAAAAGAAAAGGGAGGGAAACAGACCAAGTCACTTATAAAGTGGGAAAAACAATGATATCACACTTTTCAACAGCAATGATTATACCGGAAGACAACTGAGTAATGTATTGAGATTGCTGAAGAGAAGAAAATGTGAGCCAAGGATTTCATATCCACTCAAACTGACCTTTAAGTATAAATAAATATTGTTCCCATCAGCACTTTCTGAGAGCTCTTCTAGAAAATGAGCTTTTCTAGAAACCAGAGAGATACTGGCAAAAAGAATGCTGTTGAGCATTAAATAGATATTTGCCTATGGAATTGATTTTTAATTTTTGCATGATGATTTCATTAACTGTTAGTTTTCTAAATTATTTCTGTTTAGTTTTTCAATTGATTATTTTGGGAATCAAGCTGTATAATAACAACATCTGCAAATAAATATAGTTCTATTTCTTCATTTCAGTTCTTATAGTTCTAATTACTTTATCTTATCTAAATGCATTGCCTAGTGCTTCCAAAATGGTATGGAAATGTTTGCCTTCCCTGTCATTTTAGCAAGAAATTCTCTAGTGTATATATGTATATAATATTGTTTAGAAAGTATTCATTTTCTGTTTTAATAAACAAGTGTTAAATCTTGTCAAATTATTTCTCTGCATATATAGAGATGATCATATGATTTTTTATCCTTATTTCTATTGAAATAATAGATTACATTAGCTGATTTTCTAATGTTGAGGCTTTACATTGCAAGAAAATTTATATGGTCATAATGTATTATTTTCTTAATGGGCTGTTATGTTCTTTTCTCTAACATTTTATTTAGAACATTTTAATTGATGATTATAATGAGATTGACTGGTAGTTTTATTTTTTTTTTGGCACAAATTTTGTCAGATTTTGAAATCAGTTTACTTTATAGAAAGAATTTAGATTTTTTTTTCTTTAGACCGTGCTCTGTAAGATAGTTTAAGTACTATAATGATTAACTGATCTTTAAAGTTTAATATTAATAAATTCCTATGTGAAGTCATCTGGCCTTTAGATTGGAGTGCTGTTTGATTTTTCTATTTCTTCTAAGAAAATTGGTCTATTTATAGACTCCATATCTACTGGTGAATTTATTATACCAGAAAATTATTTAATTTAAATTTATTTGCAGAGTTGTACAAAGTAGTCTTTTATAATTTTTAAAGGTTTCTCTCTTCTAAACTTTTTTTTTTTAATGTTTGATTTCATCTATTTAAGTTTGCATTTGATTCTTTTTTTTTATTTTTTATTTTTTTACTGTATTTGTTTTGCCATACATTGACATGAATCAGCCACAGGTGATTTTTAATTTTGTAAATCTAGGTTTCCTCTTTTCTTTGTTAGTTTGACCAGTGGGTTTTCTATTTTGTTGATTTTTTTTCCCAAAAGATTTTTTTTTTTTACATACTCAGTGGTTCACTCTTTCTGTCTTATTTTGTGTTTTAATTCATTATTTTATATTTTTATCTTTATTAATTCATTCCTTCTGCTTTTCTATTTCCTTTGTAACTCTAGATTTTTGTGTAAGGTATATAATTTGTTTGCATTTATTTTATTGCCATTGCTATTTAATACCCTTTGTACTCCTGATATAGTAAAAGCTATTGAACCACATTCTGAAGATCTAACCTGATATAGCTAATATGAATATTACAAACATTTATGAGAGGCTGGCTGAACTGAGTTATATTCATACCACTATGCAGCCATGAAAATTAATGAGTTAAATTTATATAGATTACCTGGCAGAAATTTCTATAAGTATTTGTCTAATGAGAAAAGAAAGATATAAACAAGACTGTATTTTTTTCTAAAACAGACACTGACATGCCTTTAAATGCATATTAGAATATGATATTACATATCTATGAAAAAGAAATGGAGGGATACATCAGTTATTTGAGATCATATGAGGAAGAGGGAGATCAGATGAAGATAAGAAATAATATGTACAGAAAAATGTTTTTAAAACATGACCAATAAGATAACATGATCACATTCAAGATAATTATAAATATGTGAAAATAAACAGAAACAAAATGGTGGTCACTAAAATTTTAAATCCTGATACCTTGGAATAGTATGAATTTAGGTATTTTAATTTAACTTTCTTCTTTATTCATATTTTTATCATATTTATTTATTTATTTGCCCCAGGTCTTAGTTGGGACATATGGGATCTCGTTCTCTAACCAGGGATTGAACCCACTCTTCCTGCGTTGGGAGCACAGAGTCTTAGCCACTGGACAACCAGGGAAATCCCTATGACATACTTTTTAAGAAAATAAGAAAATGACAAAATATTTTTGTGATATGAGTGAAGTCTCTTACAGTTATTTTCATCTGAACTGATCTTCACTTCCAACAATATATATTTATATATTTTCCAGTATCTCTTATTTTTTATGTAGATTAAAAATCTCTCAAGGAGAAGCTAATTTTCTGCCTCGGTTTACAAAGACTTGCAGCTTTGCAGAAGATGGTGAGAGTGACATTTTTTCCTTTTTTGTCAGAAAAACCATGAAGATTTAGGAGGTGATTTAATAATGATATTTATTTTTAAATGAATATTGTATAGGAATGAGTAATCCTTTCATTTATCTAAAAATGTTTAGAAATGTATTAGAATTCCATTGAAAACTGGAATCCCACAATTTTAGAGCAGCATGGTAAAAGTTCAAAGGGCTTGGAGAAGTAGCAAAAGGGTCACTGCAGGATATGAAGAATAAAATGTATGGGGCAAAGTTAGAGGAAAGCATTGTTCAGTGAAGTAGTTGGAGAGAAACGGAATAATCATTTTCACATCTATAAAACCTCTTATACAGAAGAAAGAGGCCAGCTGGTTCCAATCTCCATTAATGATGTAACCAGAAGGGGGAAAGGGCGGAGGAAATTGCAGCAGATGAGACATGGGCTAACTACAAAGATCCTGGTGGCAAGATTTGTCAAACACAAGGATGAGTTACTAAGGGAGGTTGTGGGATTACTTCTCCCTTCTCCTCAGGGGCACTTCCCTCATCTGCCTGGAATGGCTTAAATGCAATCTGGCCTCGAGAGAGGTGAACGCCTTCATGACTTACAGGCTCGTCTTGTGCTGTATGTCTAAGACAGATTTGGACAAGGGTAAATTTAAAGCTAAAACAATTACATTCCCTTCCATCACTCTCCACCCCAGTGTCTAATAATGGAATATTTACTGTACAAGTTTATGAGGTAGCATGGCAAAGATTGGCTCCAGCAGGCAATTTAACTGAGAGTGACCACGGAACAGCAGAAACCTGGCTCCACTACACACGACTTCAACAAAGAAATTTCACTGTGTCTTGTAAACCCAATTAAAATGTTTTTGATAGTTTCCTAAACAATTTATTTTACTTTGGACCATTCTATTGATATTAGATCTTAAAAACTGTTGTGGAGCAGAGCCTTTTGCAAGATGACTGTGTCTTATTGTGCAACTGTAGTTCATAAATAGTTGCTTTTACTATCTGTGTCTGATTGTTAGTAAAGTAGCTGCTGCTGCTGCTGCTAAGTCGCTTCAGTCGTGTCTGACTCTATGCAACCCCATAGATGGCAGCCCAGGAGGCTCCCCCATCCCTGGGATTCTCCAGGCAAGAACACTGGAGTGGGTTGCCATTTCTTTCTCCAATGCATGAAAGTGAAAAGTGAAAGCAAAGTCACTCAGTCATGTCCGACTCTTCGCGACCCCATGGACTGCAGCCTACCAGGCTCCTCCATTCATGGGATTTTCCAGGCAAGAGTACTGGAGTGGGTTGCCATTGCCTTCTCTGAGTAAAGTAGCAATGGAGATCAATCCCATAGCATTATGGGAAGAGGATCAAGAATTCTCCAGAGAGCAATGCAGAAATCAGGCCTAGCAATTAATAAAGAGACTTAAAATGGCTTACAAATAACCAGTACTTATGAGTCCTAATGTCTTTATATCCGAATTTTTTATTTGTGGTTAAAAAAAATAATAGAAACTGCCATCTAAACCATTTTTAAGTGTTGGGTAGTGTTAAGGGTGGGCTTCCCTGGTGGCAGCCAAAGCGGGAGCTGGAGGGAATGCAGGGTTGATCCCTGGGTTGGAAAGATCACCTGAAAGAGAGTGTGACAATCCACTCCAGTATTCTTGCTTGTAGAATTCTATGGACAGAGGAGCCTGGAGGACTACAGTCCATGGCATTGCAGAGTGGGACACAACTGAAGCGACTTAGCATGCACACAATGTTAAGGGTATTGTCATTACTGATCTCCAGAACCTTTCATCTTTGCAAAACTGAAACTCTATATCCATTAAACAGCAGCTCCCATCTCCCTTCCCCCAACCCCACCCAATTCCCAGGAACCATCATTCTTTCTGCCTCTATGCTTGACTACTTCAGATACTTCGTGTAAGTGGAATCACACAGTGTTTGTCCTCTTGTGACCAACTCATTTCATTTAGCATCATCCAAGTTGTAGCATCCAGGCTGGGCATCCCTAGTGGCTCAGCAGTAAAGAATCTGCCTGCAATGCAGGAGACACAATTCAATCCCTGGGTTGGGAAGATCCCCAGGAGAAGGAAATGGCAACCTACTCCAGTATTCTTGCCTGAAAACTTCCATGAACAGAAGAGCCTGGCAGGCTACAGCCCACAGGGTTGCAAAAGAGTCAAATGTGATTTATAGCTAAAACAACAACATGTGGTAGCATGTGGCAGGATTTCCCTTCTCAAGAAAGGGCTGACTAGTGTTCTCCTGAATATATATATATATATATATATATATATATCTATATATCACATTTTGTTTATTCTTTCATCTGTGAATGGACATTGGATATGTGCCCTAATTTTTTAATGTAACATAAAGCATTTTAAGACATGTGTCAGTTACTATGCTATTGTCTCTCAGCTCCAAACTCGCCCTTTTATATTCTGTTTGAGGCCAATGGGGACTGAGACTCTGTAAATCCAATTTCTTCTTTTCTTGCTGGCTCTGTTAGACTTAAGAGCCTCCCAGAATCTCGTGGACAGAATCCAGAGGAGCTTGATGGGGTCCTGGGGTCACAAAGAGTCAGTTACAACTGAGTGGCTCTCACACACACACACAGTTAGACCCTGTCAATAGGAGGCACTGGAGGCCATTGGAGAAGGAGATGGCAACCCACTGCAGTGTTCTTACCCGGAGAATCCCAGGGACGGGGGAGCTCGGTGGGCTGCCGTCTGTGGGGTCTCACAGAGTCAGACACGACTGAAGCGACGCAGCAGCAGCAGCAGCGGCAGCGCATCGGCCAGAGGAGGAGTGGTGCTTGCTCCTCCCGGCTCTCCATAGCTTTCGGTAAACTCGCAGTCCCGCTGTAACCCCAGCAGCACTCCTCGCCTGGCCTGGCAGTTCCTCCCAGCACTGCCCCGGCAGCTGAGCGTGGTTTGCAGTTTTTCTGATGCCGGCAGGGCCAGCCTCACTGCACCCTGGCTTTAGCACCACCTGTGCAGCCCCCTTCCAGGGCCTGAATGACACCTCTGTGCCTCTGCCCTCTAGTAATTTCTAGCCTGGCCTTTGACCCTCAGCTTCAGCTAAGGGTGAGAGCTGTTGCTCCCCAGATTTGTTACCTCTGAGCTACATCATTAGTCTCTTTCTGCCTTTTCAGTTACCTAGTTAGCAACAATACACTGTAACTGGTTCATGATTCTCTATATTAAATTCACTCTTTTCAAATAACTGATCTATGTCTACCTGCTGACTGCCCCTGAACTGATACAGAAATCATTCAAATAAAATGTCGTCCAAAGTTCGAGAACCTTCCAGAAAGGAAGAATAAACATGGGCACGGCCAAATAACTGAATAAATCTATTCAGTCTCTCATAAGTGAAAGAGAAGAGTACAATATGATTAGCTATGTTTCAAAGGAAAAGGGATGTAGGTTGTTATGGAGGACAGAGATCAGCCCCTAACCTAGATAGGAGCTGCCTTATCTGGCTCAGATCTGTGAGTGAAACAGTGTGATGCGAAGGCTGGCACTGCCTGCAGCCCAGAACCTCCCACTCAGAGAGCGGAAGCCTGCACTCCAGGGTTGCTGCCACCCTTCGCTCTCCTTTTCAAGTGTTTCTCCACTGTCACCCATCATCCATAGAAGTATGGAGGTGTTTGTGTTCTATCTCCTTTACATTCTGAGTCCCTCAAGAGAGCAACCAGGAAAACCGTATCTTTACTTCTGTAACTCTTCCAGCCCTGAGAAAGGCCCAGCCAGAAGAAACAGCTATTGCAGTCAAATATCTAGGTCTGTTTGCTCGGAAATTCATTCATCGGGGAAATGTAAATAAGCTATTGTAGGGATAAGCCTGTGGGTGATCATCAGAATAAGAATAACTGACATTTCTTGCCTGCCAGACATTGTCTTGATTCCTTCTTATCCAAGAACTCCAATCCTTCAACAACATCCTTAGTATCATTACCACCAGTTTACTGATATGCAAAGAAATTAGGCTTAAAGAAATTAATGAGCTTAACTAATGTCTCACAAGCAGGCTTTGATCTGAGGTTCTAAGATTCTTTTAGACACAAGAGCCTCTGGTGCTCTCTTTACTGCCCGTTTTTATGAAAGAAAATAAAATTTCAAGAAACTATTGTTAGCCTACTGATTTAATATCTTCTTTATACTGTTTCAGACCTAATACTTAAAAATCTGCAGTCTGCTTTTAAATGTAAATAGGCTCCTCCTTGAAAGTAGAAACTATTCGCATCTTATGATGATAGTATAATTGTAGTTATTTATTTGTTAAACTTTTGAAAGTTAGACTAGCAGAACCATTCTAGAGTGACATTCTGGTAGTACTTAGCCAAAACACACACACACACACACAAAAGTGTGCATATACCCTTTAACCATGCTATCCTGCTCCTGGGTATATCGCAGAGAAAATATCACACAGTCCACAGGAACCTTCATTGCAGTTTTGTGGTTGCAGAAAGCAAACAATCTCATATGCCCATACGAAGCAAGCAGACAGGGAAAGTGTGATGGATAATACTGAGTTCAATGCTAGAAAGCTTAAAGGCAAAAATCACATTTCCCTAGACTCCTTTGCATCTTGGGCTCTGGATCTGATTGAGGCAACTCTGTCTGATGGAATTTCATGACATTTGGAAGGCAGTAAGATAAGTTGGCTTGAAATTCAACATTCAGAAAACTAAGATCATGGCACCCAGTCCCATCACTTCATGGCAAATAGATAGGAAAAAATGGAAACAGTGGCAGATTTTATTTTCTTGGGCTCCAAAATCACTGCAGACAGTGACTGCAGCCACAAAAGACAAAGGTCCATATGGTCAGAGCTATGGCTTTTCCAGTAGTCATGTGAAAGTTGGACCATAAAGAAGGCTGGGTGCCGAAGAACTGACGCTTTTGAATTGTGGTGCTGCAGAGGACTCTTGAGAGTCCCTTAGACAGCAAGGAGCTCAAACCTGACTACCCTAAAGGAAATCAACCCTGAATATTCATTGGAAGGACTGATGCTAAAGATGAAGCTCTAATACTTTAGGTACCTGATGTAAGAGCTGACTCATTAGAAAAGACCCAGATGCTAGGAAAGATGGAGGGCAAAAGAAGAAGGCAGCAGAGGATGAGATGACTGGATAGCATCACTGACTCAACAGACATGAGTTTGAACAAACTCTGGGCAAGAGTGGAGGACAGAGGAGCCTTGAATGGTGCAGTCCATGGGGTCACAAAGAGTCAGACATGACTTAACGACTGAACATCAACAACAAGGAGGTAGAGGCTGACATTCTGCTCTTTCAGCTGGTTCTGCTGGCAAGCAGTTCCTGAAGATGTCTGTTTTGCTTCTGGGGCTTCCTGACCACAGGGGCCTTCTGGTTGTGACAGGGACACTTGGTTTTGGCACCAGGAGCCTATCAATTCTATAATTTCTCATCAGCCTTTGGGCTCTTCAGGCAGTTCTTTGAGGCTCACTTTTAAACCTTCCTAACAATTCTGTAAACTGTTTGTAGCCCTATATCAAGCCCATTTTTACTTAAACTAAACAGACAAATTTATGTTCCTGGCCCTGACCAAACACCAGAGCACTGTCTGCCTTGAAAGGGGTGCCTTGCATAGAGCTGTTCAGGATATGTGAAGAGTGATCTGTACTTCTGTGGCAGAATAAACAGTTAGGGGCTTTATTATTATTATTTTTTTTTTTTGCTAAAAATAAGACTTTAATATCTAGCATGCTTCATGATCAGTAAATATGATGTTAAAAATAAAGCTTCTTAAAAGTAAGCATGTAACATCTCCTACTAGCTGTATACACAAAATGTTTAGAAATATAACCTAGCTACATCACCAGGCACAAATATGACTTTATTTAGACCAATATACTTTGTGCAAGACTTGTAGGCACCTCAAGGGAAAGCTTGAATCATGTTCTGTTTATTTTTGTTTTATTTTATAGTCTGAGCTAAAATTGAATACACTTTCTCTGTTTGTCTAGTTTTACTTTAGCTTATATGAAACCAACTATGGAATCTGAGGAATCTTCAGGAAACTTCTCAGATTCCCCTGCAGCAAAACCAACAGCTGTACCACAGATAGGATGTATACTGTGCCCCTCTTTTTATAAGGCATTTTATGCAGTCCCTTTCCAGCTAGAAACAGAAAATTTTCAGCACATACAGCAGGAGGAGAAGCCTTTAAAGCTAGTTTTACAAAAGGACACATTGTTTTATAGAAATTACACCTTCTTGGTAGGTTGCCCTGGCCAGGGTCGGAGCAGCTGAGACTAGAAAAGAAGGCAGATAGGACAGTGAGAGGAACCTCCATTGAATAGTTACAGTTCCCTAACTATTGTACCAAACACCAGGGACCCCAAAGCCTAGAATATACCTGAACTTTGGGAATCAAGGTACCACTTTTACACCTCTGTCCTTAATTCTCCAGCCAGTTGTATCTTGAGAAAGGAATTGATTAAAAACAACCTGTTCTCATTTGCCAAATGAAAAGGGAAATGCTTACCCTAGTATTCTAGAAAGGGAAGATGAATCCTAATAGCATTGCTTTTGTTATGTGCTTTAACTTAATTGCTGAACTTGAGAATGAAAAACCTACATATTCGTGCCTACCCCACTGCTTATTGGCCCTGAGACCTTGGTCAAGTCACTCAGCACAGGTTTCTGTTTCTTCCTTGGGGGCGGGGATCATTGCTTTCTGTTCTAATCCCAGGCTTGGGGATAGGGTAAGGTAAAATATTATACAAGAAATCTCCTTCAGAATTTGAGAAAAATCATACAATTGACAGGTGTTAGCCCAGAAATGTGTTATACTCTTGTCATCTGTGTGATGACTACCAAGTTCTGCAAACAGCATCTGCTCCAAAAACTGTTGCTAACAGACATTGATCATTTTTCTTTAGTAAATATTTATCAGGCACAAGTGTTTGTTGATTGACCATATGTGTGAATGAGTAAAGCATGCTCTGAGGGAGCGGGGCCGGTGGATGTCACAAGGCAAATGCCGACACAGTATTGCACCAAGCCAGAGTAAAGAACCAATGCTTCTTCATGTCATCATCTGCAGCTAAACTGTATCACTTTTGAAATCCCTTACAGGTGTTTCACTTGGCTCCTTTGTTCCACCTCCAATGACTTTCCAAATTCTGG
Organism: Nanger dama; assembly: GCA_917880005.1. Taxonomy (NCBI): domain Eukaryota; kingdom Metazoa; phylum Chordata; class Mammalia; order Artiodactyla; family Bovidae; genus Nanger; species Nanger dama. The sequence continues at coordinate 50,155,703 of CAKJTW010000004.1, forward strand.
AATCTGTAGTAGTGGCTGATAATAATGTGCAGTGACAGTAATTAAGCTATGAAAGGTAGGGAAATGTTTATCATCAGTTCAGTTCAGTCATTCAGTCATGTACAACTCTTTGTGACCCCATGAACTGCAGCATGCCAGCCTTCCCTGTCCATCACCAATTCCTGGAGTTTACTCAAACTCATGTTGCTTGAGTCAGTGATGCCATCCAACCATCTCATCCTCTGTCATCTCCTTCTCCTCCTGCTTTCAGTCTTTCCCAGCATCAGGATCTTTTCAAATGAGTCAGTACTTCACATCAGGTGGCCAAAGTATTGGCGTTTCAACTTCAACATCAGTCCTTCCAATGAATATTCAGGACTGATTTCCTTTAGGATGGACTGGTTGGATCTCCTTGCAGTCCAAGAGACTCTCAAAAGTCTTCTCCATCATCACAGTTTAAAAGCATCAATTATTCGGTGCTCAGCTTTCTTTATAGTCCAACTCTCACATCCATACCTGACTACTGGAAAAACCACAGCTTTGACTAGACTGACCTTTTTCAGCAAAATAATGTCTCTGCTTTTTAATATGCTGTCTAGGTTGGTCATAACTTTTCTTCTAAGGAACAAGCGTTTTTTTAATTTTGTGGCTGCAGTCACCATCTGCAGTGATTTGGGGGCCCCAAAATTAGTCTCTCACTGCTTCCCCATCTATTTGCCATGAAGTGATGGGACCAGATCTTAGTTTTCTGAATGTTGAGGTTTAAGCCAACTTTTTCACTCTCCTCTTTCACTTTCATCAAGAGGCTCTTTAGTTCTTCTTCATTTTCTGCTCTAAGTGTGTTGTCATCTGCATACCTGAGGTTATTGATATTTCTCCCAGCAAACTTGATTCCAGCTTGTGCTTCTTCCAGTCCAGCGTTTCTCATGATGCACTCTGCATACAAGTTAAATAAGCAGGATGACAATATACAGCCTTGACGTACTCCGTTCCCAATTTGGAACCAGTCTATCATGGCTGCTCTCAAAGACAACAAAACATAACTTTTGCATCTACTATGATATTAGTGGTGGTGGTGGTTTAGTTGCTAAGTCATGTCCAGTTCTTGCAAACCCATTGACAGCAGCCTGCCAGGCTCCTCTGTCCATGGGAATCTCCAGGCAAATACTGGAGTAGGTTGCCATTTCCTTCTCCAGGGGATCTTCCCAACTCAGGAATCAAACCCACATCTCCTGCATTGCAGACAGATTCTTTACCAACTGAGCTACAAGGAAGCCCACCTAATGGATGGGGTGGTGATACCCAGTTTCCTAACATATTCACTGTTTTTCCAAAGTCATTTCTCTGGTTCCGTGCATCTGTGCTGGTAAACACACAGTCCTCTAATGCATACAGATAGCCATTGCTGGGTCTAGGAACAGTATTATACTATCAAAGAATGGAAAAAAATTTTGTAAGAAGTGTGTGGACCATTCTTTAATTTCCTTTTTTCTAGGATACTGGCAGAAGATTCTCAAATACACTGAAATATGAACTTGGTTGCTTATTTTACACTCATTAGAAACTACTTTTCAAATTCAGTTAATAGTGACTATTTACATGAGTAATATACAGGGTCTTATTTGATTTTTCTGCTAAATTTGAAACAAACACTGTGAGCTCTTGAAGTTTTTCTGTGTTAATGTTTTATAAAAGATTTCTGAAGACTTCACAGTCCCATAGCAAATAACATTAGAAATGGGAAATCTTGCCAAATTTAGAACTTTGTATTTTGATGTAGACAATCCAACTGTCTGGAAATTGTCCTCTTAGGGATTATATGAAACATATGCTGTTTCACTAGTCCAAAAAACTTTTCCTAATACATTTACCAATCTTGGGGTGGAAACTATTTTTTAAGAAAACTTTCTCTCCAATAATAGCACATTCCCAAGCCTCACTCCAGACCTGCTAAATCAGGTCTGGAGTAGAGAGGGTGAATGGGGGATGGGGAGAAGCTGTGTTTTAACAGTCCATCAAGTGATTCTGATGCAGCATTTCTCAAGCTTTTACCAGTCTGAGAATCTGGATATCTAAGTTCCCAGGTGATGCTGATGCTAACTGATCCAGGGGACCAAAAATAAAGACCATCACTATTTACACTTACATAAAGAAGATGGTATGCGAGCGCAGAGCTGGATGGCGGCTGCCTGAAAGCAAAGAGAAGAAGACTTAGAATGAAATCTACCTTGCTGATGCCTTCATCTTGGATTTCTAGCTTCCATGACTGTGGGAAATAGATTCCTGTTGTGTGGAAGAAGTTAACTACACAATGACCAGATTGTAACCATGACATAAGCTGCTACAAATCCAAGAACTGGCCTCAAGGAAATGGAAACAAACCAACTCTGTGACTGAAGATTAACTGTACCTAAAACAATCAAGATGATGCTGGTCAGACCACCCCATGACAAATTTCAAGATGACTGTCAGAGCTGACTGTGCTGTTCCTGCATGTAGCCCCCTCCCAGGGTCTATAAAAGCTCTTACCCTCTGCTTGTCTGACAAGCTAAAACAGACCTCCTCAAGTGTCAATAATTTTACTAAAATTATCAGTCATTGAAAAATCTTTGTGAATTTTCTTCCTTTCAGAGAGACAGTATGTAGTGAACAGGTAGGCATTTTATCATGCATAGGAAAGCTCAGAACTGACATTTTAAATGTATTGTGCTTTCTCCAAATGACCAGGTCTTGAACCCTCTTGTCTATGTTCTGTTGCTTTTTGGTGTCTCTTAAAGACATTCTCCCTGTTAAGTTACCTAAGGCTCTGTTTGTGGCTTCATCACATTTATGGGTGATAGACATGGGAAAGGGCTTCCCAGCTAGCACTAGTAGTAAAGAACCTGCCTGCCGATGCAGGAGACTTAAGAGATGTGGGTTTGAACCCTGGATCGGGAAGATCCCCAGGAGGAGGGCATGGCAACCCACTCCAGTATTCTTGCCTGGAGAATCCCATGGACAGAAGAGCCTGGCAGGTTACGGTCCATAGGGTTGCAGAGTTGTCACAACTGCAGCAACTTAGCACACATGGACAGACATAGGAAAAGGTGAAACCTGGCTCACGACCCTTCTAGCCTTGTGGTAGGAAATTTGTAAATACCACACAAGTGATTTCACGGTAGAATAAGTCTTTATACCAAGTGGAGAATAAGGTTACCACTTTTTAAAATACCAGAGGTGCACCATCCACATCACTGCAGATGGTGGTGCCTGGAGTTGCACTGTACACAGCCTGCCTGCCCTTGAGGATAACTCTGGTTGTGTAAACACGATATTTCCACCATTTCTGTATGCATTTTGTAGTTTTGTTCCTGACCCTTAGTTACAGTGACTAAAATTAACTACTTAATCCTCTGTCCTGAGGACAGATCTCTGCTAGTATGCTAATAACTTCATGCAATGTAGGATAACTACTCCTACATCTGAGTAGCTGATACCATTTGGGGGTACCTTCCCATTTATGGTCCTATCTCTACTAGGCCTTCTTACCCAACAGAGTGAACCACTACAGCCATCCCTATACTACACGATATAAGCCCCTGGGCACTGCTAATCGCATCACTGGTGGCACCTGAGAAGGATGAAAGAGAGTAGACTGGCTAACTGATGGCCAATAAATATCTGAATTTGAATTCAGAGATATAAAGATTAAATATTGAGATTTGAATCATCTCAATGCAAAATATTAACAATGATGGACAAGAGGCAGAGAGGGAGTTACAGGACCAGCTGGTGTGATTAATCTGGACTACCACAGGGGAAATGAACTGCTATTCCCTAACAGAGTAATGGAGGTAATGTCCATTATGTATGGAGTACAGGAGGCCCATTAAGACCTCTCTTGGTATCACCATGCCCTGTGATTAACGTTAATGGAAAACTGTAATAACTCAATCTAGGCAGGACTACTAATGACCCAGATCCTTCAGGAATGAAGATTCATGTCACCCCACAAGAAAAAGAACCATGAGCAACTGAGGTGCTTGTTAAAGGACTGTAGAATGGATGGTAGAAGTCTGGTTTTTCTACTACCAGCTACATCCACATGACCAGGTATAGAAAAATGGGCACTGTTAACTGTCATGAGTATTTTCTCCTTATTTTGTTATGGATATGTGTGTGTATGTTAAGCAAATAACTTTGTTTTCTTCCTTCTCTTATTCTCTTGTCATATAATATAAAATGTACTTCCTTTACATCTTAGTATTCAATTTACAGGACATCAAAAATGAACATTATTCATGGACTTTCCCTCTCTTCTGAAGAAGGGGTTAGATGGAATTATGAACATATGATTATGTTTATTTGGGAATTAACATGATTTAAGAAGACACATTGGGTGCCAAGTTGACAAGGGTTGGATTTGTTGCAGTTAATTTTATGTTGACTTGATTGCATTACGGGGTGCTCAAACTTTTGGCTAAATATTATTCTGGGTGTGTTTATGAAGATGTTTCTGGATGAAATTAACATTTCAGTCAGTAGACCAAGTACAGCAGATGATTCTCCTTAACGTGAATGGACCTCATCCAATCAATTGGAGACTTGAATAGAACAAAAAGGCTGCGATTGTCAAAAAGACCCTACTCTAAAGGGTCACAGGTCTTTAGTCCAATGCCTTTGGACTGGAATATACACAATCAGCCCTCTTGGTTCTCAGACCTTCGAAAGTGGACTAGAACTATACATCAGCTCTACTGGGTCTCCAGCTTGCTGACTGCAGATCTTGGGACTCTGTAGCCTCTATAATAGCATTAGCCAATTCATTATATCACACTCACACATGTATATGCATATGTTTACCTTATTGGCTCTGTATTTCTGGAGAACATTAACACAAAAGACCTTACTGAGGGCCCCTAAAATAAAAAGTTTCATAACTAATCACCTCCATCAATAACTAGAAGGGTCTGAAATTTTATCCAATTTTTAAGCAAACAAGCCTGCCAGAGTTTCATTGATCTGGCAGAAGATTAAATATTTCTCAATTAGAGACAAAGGACTTTATTACCAAACAACAAGCAGGATGAGTTTCATATTCATATGATTCTCCTTGCTCCCTAAGTCCCATGGAGGCAACACAGAGCAGTCCAGGTGGATGCTGCACATGCTGCGGATTTGTGTCACAGCTGAGAAATCCTGAGCTTGGGAAAATCAGTTCTTTCATAGTAGGCTTTAAGAAAACCTGCTTAAACTTTGCATAAGAGTGAAACCCTGCCTTAATATCCTGGGTGACAACCAAATATGCCCTCCATTGAAGAAACATTATATCTTCCAAGGCTGTTTTCTATACAAATGTCTTTGAAAAGATTGTTCAGAACAACAGGCTATCAGTGCCTTAGTTCATAAAATTTGTAGAAATGCCAGAGACCCAGAGAGAACTGGCTCCCCAAAATGAGAAATAAGTAAAAATAAAGAAAGGATTTTAAATGTTTACACAGGGGAGAACTAATCTATTCAGACTTTTAATTAGCAGTTAAAAGATGATAAAGTAATAGCAGAAGACTGAGGGAACTAATTTTCAACTTAAAATTCTATACTCAGCCAAGTTATCAACCGAGTAACAGAATTAAAAACATTAACAAACATGCACAGATTTTAAATTAATTTCTGTGAGCATCCTACATAAAACTACTAAGAAGCTATACAGCAGATCAAATGAATTTAGAAAGAAAATGATATGAGATCCTGTCTATAGAAGATTCAACACACAGGCTATCAGTAGAGAGAAACTCTAAAAGGATGGTGAAAGACGTCCCCAGAAAACAATGCAATGGGTCATAATAGTATCCTCTATAGACAGAAAAAAGAAGAGATGGCTCTGCAGGTGAAACACAAGAAATAGAAGATTTTCTTTAGTTGACCATTTGGAAAATTATACTGACAGGAGTTAACAGAGCTATTTGAATTTGGGATCTAATTAATAATAGGCTCATTTAATTTGAAAACTAAGCTAATAGAAAAATTGAAGCAGTTATTAAGTCCAGGAAAAGCAAGGAGCTATGAAACATATCCAACCAGTCCATTCTGAAGGAGATCAACCCTAGGATTTCTTTGGAAGGAATGATGCTAAAGCTGAAACTCCAGTACTTTGGCCACCTCATGCGAAGAGTTGACTCACTGGAAAAGACTCTGATGCTGGGAGGGATTGGGGGCAGGAGGAGAAGGGGACGACCGAGGATGAGATGGCTGGATTGCATCACGGACTCGATTGACCTGAGTCTGAGTGAACTCCGGGAGATGGTGACGAACAGGGAGGCCTGGCGTGCTGCGATTCATGGGGTCGCAAAGAGTCGGACACGACTGAGTGACTGAACTGAACAAACATATAAAAACAGTAGAGCAGCTGACTAGCACAGAGTAAGATTAAATAGCCAAAACAGTTTAAACAAATACTAGCTATTAAATTACTCTGTTGTGACTATATTGGGAAGATGAGTGAAAAGGATTGGAAGCAATGGTTATATAGAAGCTAACTAGTCCACTAGTGAAACTCAACAGATGATGTCTAGAGTTAAGAACTAAAGGAAGTGGCAATTCAAGCATTTCATTTAAAATGTGGAATTAATATCAGTAGCAATAGCTAAAAATATTGAAAGTGGTTTCTTCACTGAAGAGTGGGACTGGGAGTGTGCATGAGAGGCTTAAGGAATGTCTTCTGGGGAAGATAGCAAAAATAAGTCATTTTCTCATTGACTTTTAACTTACTTTTATTATGTATCTTTAAATTCTATAAGACTTTTAAAAACATGCTTATTTGACAAGAAAGAAAAACAAACAAACCTAAAAGACTTCTGCGCCTTAGTAGTAGTAGTGTTGGTCATTCAGTTGTGTCTGACTCTTTGCAACCCATGGACTGTAGCCTGCCAGGCTCCTCCATCCATGGGATTCTCCAGGTAAGAATACTGGAGTGGGTAGCCATTCTCTTCTCCAGGGGATCTTCACAATCCAGGGATCGAACCTGGGTTTCCAAACTATATATTATGGGTTCCAGGTCTAAATGGAGGTGTTTTAGGTCCCACCATTCCCAGCCACCAAAATATCTCTGTTCCCCTTTTTCAGTATGTACACTGGGATTCCATGCAGGTTAATTTCAAGATACTTCTGTTAAAACATTTTGTATTGCTGTTCAGTCACTCAGTCATGTCCAACTCTTTGCAGCCCCATAGACTGCAACCTAGTGTTAAAACATAAATAGTGAATAAGATGGAAAGCATAAGCAATAATACAGCTTAACAAAATAAAATCATGAAATAAAATAAAATATAAGGGAATAAAATATACTAGGAAAGGAATATCTTAAAATAATAGATTCCTAATACAAGGATATCATATACCCAAATAGGCTGGTATAGAGATAATTTGAAAAGGAATGGCAACTCTCATTGCTCTTTTAAATCAACCTACCCTAGTGATACACAGAGCAAGCTGTCTGACAATCAAGTTGTAATTCTCTTCGGGAAGGAGGATATTCCTTTCCGCCAATGTCCTCTATTTATATCAGCCAAATCTTACTGATGCATTTGGAAATGAAGACTTTTTTATTGCAAAGAGCATAGTTAGTTAGTTCAGTTGCTCAGTCGTGTCCGACTCTTTGCGACCCCATGAATCACAGCAGTTCAACTCAAATTAGTTTAAAGGGAAATAAAATGGAACATATTGACTTGTGTAACTGAACAGGTCAAGAGTAGATTTTTAAACTGGATGAACCCAGGAGCTCACATGTCAGGTCCCTGCCCATCTCTCAGCTTCCTCTATATTGACTTTATTCTAAGGCAGGTCTTCCACTCACAGCATGAAGCTTCAAGCATATATCCAACAGTTTCCGTTATCCCCTAAGTAAGAGCCACTCTTTTCCAAAAACTCCATGAAATTTCCAGTTTGCTTCTGATTAAACTAACTTAATTTGTACCAGTCAGTTCAGTTCAGTTCAGTCTCTCAGTCATGTCTGACTCTTTGCGACCCCATGCACTGCAGCAGGCCAGGCCTCCCTGTCCATCGCCAACTCCTGTAGTTCACTCAAACTCACGTCCATTGAGTCGGTGATTCCATCCAGCCATCTCATCTTCTGTTGTTGCCTTCTCCTCCTGCCCCCAATCCCTCCCAGCATCAGAATCTTTTCCAGTGAGTCAACTATCCGCATGAAGTGACCAAAGTACTGAAGTTTCAGCTTTAGCATCAGTCCTTCCAGTGAACGCCCAGGACTGATCTCCTTGCAGTCCAAGGGACTCTCAAGAGTCTTCTCTACACCACAGTTCAAAAGCATCAATTCTTTGGTGCTCAGCCTTCTTCACAGTCCAACTCTCACATCCATACATGACCATTGGAAAAAACATAGCCTTGACTAGACAGACCTTTGTTGGCAAAGTAGTATCTCTGTGTTTTAATAGGATATCTAGGTTGGTCATAACTTTTCTTCCAAGGAGTAAGTGTCTTTTAATTTCATGGCTGCAGTCACCATCTGCAGTGATTTTGGAGCCCCCAAAATAAAGTCTGACACTGTTTCCACTGTTTCCCCATCTATTTCCCATGAAGTGATGGGACCAGATGCCATGATCTTTGTTTTCTGAATGTTGAGCTTTAAGCCAATTTTTTCACTCTCCTCTTTCACTTTCATCAAGAGGCTTTCTATTTCCTCTTCACTTTCTGCCATAAGGGTGGTGTCATCTGCATATCTGAGGTTATTGATATTTTTCCCGGCAATCTTGATTTCAGCTTGTGCTTCTTCTAGCCCAGCATTTCTCATGATGTACTGTGCATATAAGTTAAATAAGGAGGGTGACAACATACAGCCTTGATGTACTCCTTTTCCTATTTGGAACCAGTCTGTTGTTCCATGTCCAGTTCTTACTGTTGCTTCCTGACCTGCATAAGGGTTTCTCAAGAGGCAGGTCAGGTGGTCTGGTATTCCCATCTCTTGAAGAATTTTCCACAGTATGCCCTTCTATAAATCAAAAGCCTCTAGACCTATCTTCATGACCCAAGAATTGAACTGGGGTCTCCTGCATTGCAGGCAGATTCTTTGCCAACTGAGCTATCAGGGAAGCCCAATTCTCCAACAATTCAACTCAGTTCTGACACTACCTGGAGATAGCATCAGCCCATAGGTTAAGGGGGTCAATCCTACAAGGCTGCTCCTCACCCTCAACACTTCAGTTGTCAATCAAAGTCCAGACTGCCACCTGGACTTCTTACCAAGCACCTATAGATTGGAAATTCCAATGACTCCCCTCCTCTAGTTCAGTTTACTCACCAGAACTGCTCGTAGAACTCAGAAGCATATTTTGCTTACTAGATTGCCAGTGTATTATAGAAGGATAAATAAAACTCAGAAACAGCTAAATGGAAGATGTGCATAGAGCAAGGTGTGGGGAAAGGATGGGGAGCATCCATGCCCTCTTTTGACATGCCGCTCTGCCCAATTCTCCATGTGCTCTCCAACCCAGAAGCTCTCCAAGCACTCTCCTTTGGGGTTTTCTGATGGCTTCATCATACAGGCATGATTTCAACCTCTAACTCCTCTCTTCCCTACAGGTCAGGGGGCTGGGACTGAAAGTTACATTCCTCTAATCACATGGTTGGTTCTCACATGGCAACAAGCTCCCATCCTTAGTTGGGAGTCCCAAAGTCACCTCATTCGCATTACAATGCCTTATTATTGTCATTATATCTTTTGGCTCCTCTCACTTAGGAAACTCCAGGGGTTTTAGGAACTTTGTGCCAGGAACAAAGACTAAATACATAGTTCTTATTATAAATCACAATACATAGATATCTTTTTAAAAATTATTTTCTGTGTGTTTGCTGTTTCTATTTTCTAGAAAGAGTTGACAGATCAACTACCTTCACTGCTTCTGCCTTATAATCTCCCAAGTGTTCTGCTACTTTGTGAAATATAGTTTCCACTCTGATACCTGTGGCCAAGGGCAGGGATGTCTTCCCCTAACCCATACTCTACACTTTAGATAATCCCTTAACGTTGATGACCGTTTCCTCCTAGAAACACTCTCTTCTTGGAGATTCTGTGACACTGTACTCTGACATCTCTGGCTCTGCTTTTCAATTTTCTCTTTAAGTTCTTTCTTTGTTCATTCTTTAAATTAATATTCTTCAATATTTTTATCCTAAGCCCACTCCTGTAGAGTTTACATTGACAATTTTTTCTGCATTTATTACTTCAAATACTATTTATAAACCAAATAACTAGATGCAAACCTAGATCCCCAGCAATTAACTGCATGTTTCTGCCTCATTCTTTCTCAGGTTCAGAAACCTTGTCAGAGACTATTGATGTTTACCAGTATCTGAATTCACCTGTGGTTTATGGGCACGGGCCTAAAATGTATTTTGCAGCCACCTTTGCAGTTCAGAGTGATTATGTCATGGGTTGCAGGCAGTAGAAATAAGAATTTATATTCTCCACGTCTAGGGTTAGCCCATAAAACCCTCATGTGCAAAACATATTCTGTCAGGTAAATGAAAGAATGTCAGTTATCTAGACAGAAGACCTAGATAGAGTCTGAATTATTTTATGAAGCAGATTACATCTCAGCCCTCCAACCCACATTGTATACTTTTGAGTGAGAAACAAAATTTCATTGTGTTAAACTAGTAAGAGTTTGTCTGTTTCAGCAGCTAACATTATCTACCTAAACTCATATAGACCCATTTACCTAACTGCTTCCACAGCTTTGTCAAACCCAACCAGACACAAAGCACTATCTTCTCTCCCTCCCCCTCACCACGTAACGTCCTTCAGCTCTGATCTCTTACTGATTACCTCAAAGGAAATTTGCCAATCCTGGGTCCTTCCTCCTAATATGAGGCAGGACCAGCCATCAGTGATCTCTAGAATCAAATCGCCTTTCTCTATGCCCACTGCTGCTACTTGCATGCCAGGTGTCATCATCTGGCTGGATTAATGACATGACCTCCTACTTGCTTCCCTTCCTTATATTTTTGCTTTTCTCCAGCCCATTCTCCACAGTGCAACCAGACTGATCTTGGAAAACTACAAATAACTCTTCCATTATTCTGAGATAGAGCCTAACCACCCTCCCATGGCTTAAAAGGCCCTATAGTATCTGTTCTTTGCATATCTTCCTAGGCCCAGCATGTATGGATGGTATTCAGTCCTCTACCAAGCTGTACATCTTCCCATTCCTTGAATGAGTTATGCACTTTATCTGCTACTGCTTATGACTGTGAGCTCAGGAATGGCAGTGATACCATCTAACTTGTATGCTGTGGTATTTCCAGACTGTTTGGTATAAGTTAGCACCCAAGTGTTGATGAGTGTCTGACACTGATTTGACCACTGACAAAACCTATGTAAATATCCTATATAAAGACCAATATTAGAGTCTCAGCCACGTAAATATCTGTATACAGAACACCAAAAGCAATAGTACCTTTGAAATGGTAATCATATTAGTTGGGAGGAAAGGTAGGTAGCTATAACAAAGAGACTCATAAGGAGAATAGCTTAAGGAACAAAAACCTTTATTTCCCACTCATATAATAGTTCTGATGTCAATGGTCCAGGTTGCCTGGGCAGTTTTCCTCTGTATGGGCATTTGGGGACCCAAGTACCTCCCCTCATAGTGAAACTATCCCCAAGAGTGAAGGGACACTATCTACAGGGATCACCATGGGTTCAAGCCAGTGGGAAATGAGAAGAGAGTATGGGAGAGAAGGTACATAGAGCAGAAAAGAACTTACAGGATGGATCAGGAAGGAGTCCACCATAAAAACAGAACCAGTAAGATAACATAGATCAAGAGGTTTATTGCAAGGAACCTGTCTATGAGATTATGTGGGCTGGCTAGGCAAGTCTAAAATCCACAACAGTCTCCCCACAAGGGTGGGCTGGAAATTCGCAGGCAGAAACTGAAGTTTCAGTTCCCAGGTAGAATTTCTTCTTCCTCAAAGAAATCTCAATTCTTCTCACAGCCTTTCAACTGACTGGATCAGTTCCATCCTGATGATACTCTCTTTTAAGGTTAACTCAGATATCAATCACATCTACAAAATAGCTTTACAGCAACACCTAGGTTAGTATTGCTATCTGAGGGCTATGGCCTAGCCGGGTTGACACATAGAACTGACACCATTTCAGAAGAAAGAACAACAGAAAAGAGAAGGGGGACAGAAACGAGGCAGAGCACGTGAAGGAGTGTCATCCGTTGCCTTGGGTCCCAGGTGGAGTGGGCAAATTCACTTCAAGTCACATTCCATGATGTAATCTTAGGCACGGGGCTGCACTTAACTGAAAGGAAGTCTGGGAAATATAGTCCAGTCATGTGCTCGCTATAAAAGCAAAAAGCAGTTTTAGTGGATAATTAGTCATCTCCACCACAGCAATGATCAATTTTGAGAAAGTATGTGTCAATACTTTGGCTGTCCATGTTTGTTTCTGGTGCATCAGAACTGGGAATGCATTTTACTCCTTCCAAATAAAGTCTTACTAATACCTAGGGATCTGAAAGCACTGCTGATATAGATCAGCTTATGTACACAGCAGATCACACCAGCTTATCTCCTTGGCATTGCTTGCCCAGCTGCTCTTTTTACAGTAATGATATAGGTTTGTGATCAAACTTTGGTAATTGCTTCAGCAAACTTCCATTTATAACCTTGCTAAATCAGAGTCAGTATAATATCACTGATATTCTACCACTAACATTAGATTAAAACTATTAGGAACTTGTGATTCTAGCAATTAGCTAACTAAGAGAGTATAATATACTAAAATATTTTGGTTATTTTAACCAAAGAGATTTGACTGTGTAAGAGCAAGCTTCCTACTTTTGGTGTGCATCCAAGTACGTGATACAGTGCCAGGACTAGTAATGGGAGAAAGACACATTTCTGTCCTCTTAGCAGCTTTATTTAATTTTATTCATTTGCTCTTTTTGAATCTGTAGAAATGCCCAGAATAAGAAAATTTCTGCTGGCATCTCTCAGTTTGTTTCCTCCTCATTCTCATTCTTCATAACATCTGTTGGTAAGCAAGGAAGGAAGAAGCAGGAAACAGCCTTCAATGGCATTGCTTTGCCCTCCCTCCAGTCTTGATTTCTCCACATTCCCAACATTCCTAAGATTAAGAGAGGCTTAAGGGATTCCCATGCTAGTGAGATACCCTATTGGTGCACTCTTATCACGACAGGGTCCCTAAAACATTATGTGTATGTGCAGGCTATAGTTACTATTCTAATGCATGTCCCCGTGCAAAACTGAGCTGAGGTTAATGAGGAATCCAAATAGGATTTGATGACTGTTCTCCAAAAATTTACAATAAGCGACATCATGGATGAGGGCAGAACAAAATTAGGGCTTGTCCCTTATGCAAAGAACCTTGGGCTTTCATGAACATACTCTCCTCCTCCACTCCAGGTCTGTCTCTAGATTGGTCTGACAATATTACTGAAGCCAGCTGGCAAGAAGGAAGGCTGGAATGAGGCTAGATAAGAAAGTTAATAAAACAAAGTCATCTATTCTAGGGAGAATAAACAATTGATACCACAATTTTGAGCTGTAAAATTAAGTTTCCCACTGTCACTGAGGATTCAGGCTTTCCTAAACTGCTTGCATTGCAAGTCAGGAACTGTGTAAAGCACTTTGTTTATCAGTGGATTTACTTCTGCAAAAAGCTAATTCTGTGAGGTAAATATGATTAGCCCCAATTTTCAAATAAGGAAATCCGTGTTTAGAGAAGTTGATGAATTTGTCCAAGAGCAAGTTGCTAGTATGTAGCAGACATACTACCATGTCTGTTCTTTTTCTAACATACACACAAAAAAGATCTTGAGCTATATGGAAAAGTCTACAGTAGATTTAAATATTCCCACTCATTAAAGGTATGAGAAATAAAGACTGAATTGTTAAAGATTTTAATAACAAGGAGACTGATTGCAGAAAACAATTTCTAGAGGTCCTGAAACTACTTGGATAGATTAAGTTGAAAGCTAGTATGAGGAGTAAGAATGGGTGTAGGCCAAAGAAAAGAGAAAGAAGAAAGAGAACCAGATGTTCCATTTTATCTATTGGCTACTGAAATGTTGCCTGAAAGTAGCCTTAACTAGAATCAAAACTAAATTCCAACACATGCTCAGAATCAGTAGGTCTTAAATTATAATCATGTGAGATTTATTTAGAGACCAAAGATACTAAAAATGAAATTTTATTTGTGTATAGTGCTTTTATCCCGTCATATTAAATATGTCCTTTAAACTATTATTTCAAAATAATAACTTTCATTTTCTAAATAACTTCAGTCTCTATTCTAGTTGTCTTTCAAATTTTATCTCATGTGGTATCTCATTCATAATGACGGTTTCTAATTTCCAAAGACAATACTTTGTTTCTGCCTCTATTGACATATTTTTGCCCATAATGGAACTCTTTTTAATAAATATGCAAGTAGCATCTTACTTGTTACCCTGTATACCAGGGAGAGATACTGAGTCATAGTTTGTGTTAGAAAAGGAGAGATGGGAAGGAAAAGGGAGAGAGAAAAAAATAAAATAGAAAGAAAGAGTATTGATTAGTTTCCTTGAGGACAGAAATTTTGGTAGACCCAAGAAAGAGAATAATATCTTTGCACAAGATGCACTCATAGTCATAAAGGAGAATAACAGCATCATTATCACTAAACATTAGTCGAGCGCTTACTATGAGCCAGGCTTTCCTCTCCATATCATTACAATTATTCTTCTCATCCAAATAGATGAGCACACTGAGAAACAGATGAGATAAGAAGCCCAAAGTCACAAGAAATGTATAGCCATCATCTAGACCTTAGTAATACAAGTCTAGATTCCATATATAACCAATGCTCTCTGCTGTTTTCCAAAGAACAAGATAATCACAGTGTTCCATGGGAAAGGAAAACTCTGTTCCGAATGCCAGAGGACCAGAATGGAAGGACTATCCTGCCCAGGTGGGAGAAGTGAAGGTGTGTGGGTGGGACTGGGGAGTAGTTGGCAAATGGTGTTTAGAGAAGAGGTGACATTGGGTTTCACCTTGGATGGCGGGAAGGGATTTTCCACATAAGTGTTCGTTCGATTGGGGATTGGGGATGTTGAGGAAACAAGGACAAATCCAGGCAAAGATAAACATTTGTCCCAAATTGTAGATATCTGAAAGTACATGGTATATTCTGTATGTGCAGAAGGTAGTAAGGGGGGGTCGGGGCAGCCTATAGCAGGGTTAGAGACTCTCAAGGTGAGTGGTAAACTGGCTGAAAAATATTTTTAATTTTCATTCAACCACTGGGTGTTGAACATCTAGTACATGCAGCACATAGCCATGAGTAAAAAAGGCAAAAACTCTTTATGGAGCTTACAACCCAGAGAAGGACAACAGGCAAGAAATGCATATATAATGTAGCATATGATGATGAGTGAAAATAAACCAGTATAAGGAGACACAGAGTCAGGAGGTGAGTGCTATTTGAAACAGGCTAGTATGGGAAGACGTTTCTGATAAGGCATTTATTTACACAGAAACTTAAAGGAGGGAAGACTTGCTCTCACAAGCAGGAAAAGTTCCTGACAGATTATCAGTAAGGATGCAACTTGATCAGATTTCCTTTTCTGAGAGTTAGTTTTAGCTGGTGGTTTAGTGCTGGGAGTGGCAGTTACGACTCATGAGAAGTAGAAGACCAGTTAGAAAAATATTGTAATAATCCAAATGATAAAATATGATAAACTCAACTACAGCAGCAGCAGTGGGTATATAATTTTAAAATAAGAATGAGCTCAGAAGGGGACCTAGAATGCTGAGAAAAATCTCTTTTTAGTAACTTGGACCAGAGGTAATTGTAGACATGCTAAAGCAAGAGGATATTGGGAAGCTGATAAAGAGAAAACCAGAGAGTTATTTATTGCTCATCCTACAGCATCCATGGAAATGGGTGTGAATGGCTGAAAAGAGAATGTGGACCATTTTCTCACTTCCAAAAAACAAGCACTACAAGAGAGGAAGAAGAACACGTTGAAGTAGTCTTAGCTTGGAACAGTGGTAATGTCCAACGTCTTTATCATCATGGAAGAAAATAGGAGATAATAGATTCTGACTGTTCCTAATTCCTTCTAACTCCCACAGACATTAGCCCACCCATGCTTGCTCGATTCCCCACCAGCATGCATGTGTTCTGCTCAAGAGGGTCACTAGTCCTGCGAGACAGGAAAGGGTGGGCACCCTGCAGTGGGGAAGAGACAGAAGTGGAGGTGTAGGCAGGCAGGAGAAAGGGTCTTGGGTGTTTCTGAGCTGATTTCGTTGGCCCCACTGTTAGAGAATTAAAAGAACAAAAAGTAAACAACTTACTTATAACAAAAACAAACACCAAAGACCATCATTGAGATGGGCAACAAGGGGCTTCGGGACAAGGCCCAGCCTGAAAGCTGAGCTAGCATGAGTCTTCTTTCCTCCTCCTTCCCTAAATTTCACAAGACTGGTCCTGGCAAGGACGTAAGGAGAGCAGTCCACAGAAAGCTACCATATAGCCCTGCAGGAGCGTGATACAAATATGTTTCTCACTACATGTGTCTTCGAGTACAAAGACTGCTGGCATACAGGGAGATGGGCCAAGATGGTGGAGCAGAAAGACCCTGGGCTCAACAGCTCTCACAGTTACACCAAAGTCACAACTGTCTGCAGAACAACCATCGATGAAGAAGATGGGAACCTAGCAGGAAAGATCTTCTACAGCTAAAGACGAAGAAGGAACCACCTTGAAGGAACTCCCCAGGTGAGGAGAGTAGAAGAGGGAGACTCACTATACAATCGAATGCTATGCCCCTCAGGGTGGGCGACCCACAAACTGGAGAATAATTACAGTTCAAAATTCTCCCACATGAATGGGAGCTCTGAGGGCACAACAGGCTTCTCAGCCCAGGGGTCCCTGTGCCAGGAAGGTGGGCCTCCAGACTATTATCTTTAAAGGCCACTGAGTCCTAATTTCTGGAGCCCTGGGAGATAGAGACTTCACTTTTAAAGGGCACAAACAAAAATCGATGCAAATCTAGATGCAGGACAAAAGCAGTCATTTGATAGAAGCCTGGGCCAGACCTATCTGTTGGTCATGGAGGGTCTCCAGTGGAGGTGAGGGCGGCCTCAGCTCACCCTAGGATAGAGACACTGGAGGCAGCCACATGTGGGAGCTTTGTAGTGCTAGCAACGCCATCGCAGATTCACCAGACTCAGCCTGTGGGGCCAGAGCTGGGACATCTCAGGCCAAATAACTAACTGGACAGGAACACAGGCCCACCCTCCGGCAGAGAGGCTGCACATCTCTAGTGCAGGCCTGTACACCAGTCGCCCAGGATCCACCTCAGCCCACTTATAGGTAGGCATGGGCCCTTTTGCCAGGAAACCTGCCCTGCACAAGTCCCTAGACACAACCTCATCTACCAAGGGGCAGACAACAGATACAAGGAAACCACAATCACATAGCAGGCCAGACCCTACCTGGGACCAGTTGGTCCCTGACCCTTCTCACTAGAAGCCAACTCAAGCTTCAGGGCACCCCAGATTACATACTCAACTGTGTCATTCCCCTCAGTAATCTGACATGAGTTATGGTATCCCTTCCCTGTGGCTCAGACAGTAAAGAATCTGTCTGCAATGCTGGAGAACCAAATTCAATTCCTGGGTTAAGATCCCCTGGAGGAAGAAATGGCAGCCCACCCCAGTATTCTTGCCTGAAGAATTCCATGGACAGAGGCGCCTGGCAAGCTACAGTAGATGGTATCACAGAGTTTCATACAGCTGAGCAACTAAACACATGGGATCCCTGCACCCTGAAACAGGACTTGGCTCTGCCTGCTGGTAGTCCAGCACCAGCCCCAGCCCCAGGACCTGGCTTCACTCACAATAGTTCCAGAGTCTTCTGGACTCTGACTCTGCTCACCAGTCAGCCCAAGCCCCAGAGAACCCTAGGGTTCTGCAGCGAGCCACCTCATGACAGGTCCTGCTAACTGGCAGCTCGCAACAGCTGCACAAGTGTGATTGCAAAGCCTGGCAACCAACCGAACTAGGGGCCAACTGTGCCTCCAGACCACCTGCATGGTCAGCCTGTCATGACAGAAGGACCCATGCAGCCCTTTTAGAGGGAATCCTTAGAGAATATAACTTGGGTGAACACAATAGGGTGCACTGCTGGCGTGTGTAGAACATCCCCTACAGAGGGCCACTTCTCCAGGGTCGAGAAACATAACTAATCTACCATATACATATGAACAGCAACTTCAGATAAAATGAGGCAGCAGAGAAACATGCTCCAGATGAAGCAGCAAGATAAAATCCTAAAGAAAATCTAAGAGGAATAGGCAGTCTAACCAAGAAAAAGTTCAAACTACAGATGGTAAAGATGATTTAAAAACTCAGGAGAGGATTACCCTTGTGGTACAGTGGATAGGAATCCACCTGCCACTGCAGGGGACACCAGTTCAATCCCTGCTCTAGGAAGATCCCACGCACTACAGCGCAGCTAAGCCCATGTGCCACGACTATGGAGCCTGCCTCCTGCAGCCACTGAACCCCGTGTGCCTAGAGATCATGCTCCACAACAACAGAAGCCACCACAATGAGAAGCCTGTGCCCTGCAACAAAGTGCAGCCCCGCTTGCCACTAGAGAAACCCCATGCAAAAGCAAAGAAGACCCAGCACAGCCAAGACAAAAAGAGAAAGAACCTCAGGAGAAGAAATTCAGAGGAAGAACACAATAACTGAAAGAAAAAGAAAAAGCCACCACTAGAAACCCTGCTTATTTAACTTCTATGCAGAGGACATCATGAGAAACACTGGGCTGGGAGAAACACAAGCTGGAATCAAGATTGCCAGGAGAAATATCAATAACCTCAGATATGCAGATGATACCATCCTTATGGCAGAAAATGAAGAGGAGCTAAAAAGCCTCTTGATGAAAGTGAAAGAAGAAAGCGAAAAAGTTGGCTTAAAGTTCAACATTCAGAAAATGATCATGGCATCCAGTCCCATCACTTCATGGGAAACAGATGGGGAAACAATGGGAACAGTGTCAGACTTTATTTTGGGGGACTCCAGAATCACTGCAGATGGTGACTGCAGCCATGAAATTAAAAGACACTTACTCCTTGGAAGGAAAGTTATGACCAACCTAGATAGTATATTCAAAAGCAGAGACATTACTTTGCCGACTAAGGTCCATCTAGTCAAGGCTATGGTTTTGTATGGTCATGTATGGATGTGAGAGTTGGACTGTGAAGAAGGCTGAGCACTGAAGAGTTGATGCTTTTGAACTGTGGTGTTGGAGAAGACTCTTGAGAGTCCCTTGGACAGCAAGGAGATCCAACTTGTCCATTCTGAAGGAGATCAGCCCTGGGATTTCTTTGGAAGGAATGATGCTGAAGCTGACACTCCAGTACTTTGGCCACTAATGCAAAGAGTTGACTCATTGGAAAAGACTCTGATGCTGGGAGGGATTGGGGGCAGGAGGAGAAGGGGATGACAGAGGATGAGATGGCTGGATGACATCATGGACTTGATGAACGTGAGTCTGAGTGAACTCCAGGAGATGGTGATGGACAAGGAGGCCTGTCGTGCTGTGATTCATGGGGTCACAAAGAGTCAGACACAACTGAGCGACTGAACTGAACTGAATTGAGAGACAAGAAAATCATGAAATGAAAAACTCACTGGTAAAGACAACATAAAAAAGGTGGGAAATTATCCACACACAAAACTGGTAGGGGGTTAAAAGACAAAAGCAGTAATACCATCTATACCCACCTTACACAGAACAATTTGATATAAAATATGATATCAAGGCTGATAGCATGAAGTCAGACTTACTTTTTAGACACCATGGTCTGTGACTAAGTCTTGTTTCCCACAGTGTCTTTGCCACATTATTAGAGCTTGGCATCATATAGAGTTCAATAAATGCTTGTCAAGTGGGGAAGCTGATTTAAGGGCCCCGGGAAGCTGTTTTGGCGCCTCTAGTGGCCATTTTGGCAGCTGGAGGTGCATTTAGGGGCTGGAGATACCTTCAGTGTGTGAGTTGTTTTGGGTTCTGGAGAGCTAAGAGAAAGTGGAGAAGGGCAGAGAGGCAGAGGCTGGCTGATTGTCAAACTGACAAGTAGAGAGAAAAAGAAGCTTCCAAAATTTTCCTTGAGCATATTCAGCCCAGGCTCTTCAGGGAAGAAAGATGTCTGGCAGGAGCCTACAATCATGAGACAAACATCATACACATGCTCAGCTTCTACACATTCACACGTTTCTACTGCACAGCAGAGAGTGAGAGGGGGCAGGAATTGAGAGGTAGAGAGGAGCAGCGGCTGTGCAGCACTGGAGCAGTGAGCGGCCTAGAGGAGATACCCTACATCCAAGGTAAGGAGCAGCAGCTGCACTTTGCTAGAGAGCCAGGAAGAGATACCCCAAGTCCAGGGTAGAAGAAACCCCAGTAAAATGGTAGGTGCTGAGAGAGGGCATCAGAGGGCAGACAGACTGAAACCACAATCACAGAAAACTAACCAATCTAATCACATGGACCACAGCCTTGTCTAACTCAATGAAACTAAGCCATGCCATGTGGGGCCACCCAAGATGGACGGGTCACGGTGGAGAGTTCTGATAAAATGTGGTCCACTGGAGAAAGGAATGGCAAACTACTTCAGTATTCTTTCCTTGAGAACCCCATGAGCAGTATAAAAGGCAAAAAGATAGGACTCTGAAAGATGAACTCCCCAGGTCATTAGGTGCCCAATATGCTACCAGGGAAGAAGGAAAAATAACTCCATAAAGAATGAAGAGACGGAACCAAAGCAAAAATAACACCCAACTGTGGATGTGACTGGTGATGGAAGCAGGGTTTGATGCTGTAAAGACCAATATTGCATAGGAACATGGAATGTCAGGTCCATGAATCAAGGCAAATTGGAAGTGGTCAAACAGGAGATGACAAGAGTGAATGTCGACATTCTAGGAATTAGCGAACTAAAATGGACTGGAATGGGTGAATTTAACTCAGATGACCATTATATCTACTACTGTGGGCAGGAATCCCTCAGAAGAAATGGAGTAGCCATCATGGTCAACAAAAGTCTGAAATGCAGTACTTAGGTGCAATCTCAGAAACAACAGAATGATCTCTGTTTCCAAGGCAAACCATTTAATATCACAGTAATCCAAGTCTATGCCTCAACCAATAACACTGAAGAAGCTATGAAGACCTACAAGACCTTCTAGAACTAACACCCCAAAAGATGTCCTTTTCATTATAGGGGACTGGAATGCAAAGTAGGAAGTCAAGAAACACCTGGAGTAACAGGCAAATTTGGCTTTGGAGTACAGAATGAAGGAGGGCAAAGGCTAATAGAGTTCTGTCAAAAGAACGCAGTGGTCATAGCAAACACTCTCTTCCGACAACTCAAGAGAAGACTCTACACATGGACATCAACAGATGGTCAACACCAAAATCAGATTGATTGTATACTTTGCAGCCAAAGGGGGGAGAAGCTCTATACAGTCAGCAAAAACAAGACCAGGAGCTGACTGTGGCTCAGATCATGAACTCCTTATTGCCAAATTCAGCCTGAAATTGAAGAAAGTGGAGAAAATCACTAGACCGTTCAGGTATGACCTAAATCAAATCCCTCATGACTATGCAGTGGAAGTAAGAAATAGATTTAAGGGACTAGATCTGATAGACAGATGCCTGATGAACTATGGACAGAGAGTTTGTGACATTGTACAGGAGACAGGGATCAAGACCATCCCCAAGAAAAAGAAATGCAAAAGCAAAATGGCTGTCTGAGGAGGCCTACAAATAGCTGTGAAAAGAAGGGAAGCAGAAAGTAAAAGAGAAAAGAAATGATATACCCATTTGTATGCAGAGTTCCAAAGAATAATAGGGAGAGATAAGAAAGCCTACCTCAGCGATCAATGCAAAGAAATAGAGGAAAACAATACAATGGGAAAGACTAGAGATCTCTTCCAGAGAAGGCAGTGGCAGCAGCCTCAGAGATCTCTTCAAGAAAATTAGAGATACCAAGGGGACATTTCATGAAAAGACGGGCTCAATAAAGGACAAAAATGGCATGGACCTAATAGAAGCAGAAGATATTAAGAAGAGGTGGCAAGAATACACAGAAAAACTGTACGAAAAGATCTTCATGACCCAGATAATCACGATGGTATGATCACTCACCTACAGCCAGAAATCCTGGAATGTGAAGTCAAGTGGGCCTTAGGAAGCATCACTACAAACAAAGCTAGTGGAGGTGATGGAATTTTAGTTGAGCTATTTCAAATACTGAAAGATGATGCTGTGAAAGTGCCGCACTCAATATGCCAGCAAATTTGGAAAGCTCAGTAGTGGCCACAGGACTGGAAAAGGTCAGTTTTCATTCCAATCTCAAAGAAAGGCAATGCCAAAGAATGTTCAAACTACCATATAATTGCACTCATCTCACACCCTAATTAAGTAATGTTCAAGATTCCTCAAGATGGGCTTTAGCAAAATGTGAGCTGTGAACTTCCAGATGTTCAAGCTGGTTTTTAAAAAGGCAGAGGAAACAGATCAAATTCCCAACATCTACTGGATCATCAAAAAGCAAGAGAGTTCCAGAAAAACATCTGTTTCTGCTTTACTGACTATGCCAAAGCCTTTGACTGTGTGGATCACAAGAAACTGTGGAAAATTCTGAAAGAGATGGGAAAACCAGACCACTTGACCTGCCTCTTGAGAAACCTATATGCATGTCAGGAAGCAACAGTCAGAACTGGACATGGAACAACAGACTGGTTCCAAATAGGAAAAGGAGTACGTCAAGGCTGTATATTGTCACCCTGCTTATTGAACTTCTATGCAGAGTACATCATGAGAAATGCTGGGCTGGAAGAAACACAAGCTGGAATCAAGTTTGCTGTGAGAAATATCAGTAACCTCAGATATGCAGATGATACCACCCTTATGGCAGAAAGTGAAGAGGAACTAA
This sequence comes from Nanger dama, assembly GCA_917880005.1. Classification (NCBI taxonomy): domain Eukaryota; kingdom Metazoa; phylum Chordata; class Mammalia; order Artiodactyla; family Bovidae; genus Nanger; species Nanger dama. Next base: position 50,178,703 of record CAKJTW010000004.1, read on the forward strand.
AAAGCCTCTTGACAAAAATGAAAAAGGAGAGTGGAAAAGTTGGCTCAAAGCTCAACAGTCAGAAAATTAAGATCATGGCATCTCATCCCATCACTTCATGGCAAATAGATGGGGAAACAGTGGAAACAGTGTCAGACTTTATATTTGGGGGCTCCAAAATCACTGCAGATGGTGATTGCAGCCATGAATTAAAAGACACTTACTTCTTGGAAGGAAAGTTATGACCAACCTAGATAGCATATTCAAAAGCAGAGATATTACTTTGCCAACAAAGGTCCTTCTTGTCAAGGCTATGGTTTTTCCAGTAGTCATGTATGGATGTGAGAGTTAGACTACAAAGAAAGCTGAGCACTGAAGAACTGAAGCTTTGAACTGTGGTGTTGGAGACCTTGAGAGTCCCTTGGACTGCAAGGAGATCCAACCAGTCCATCCTAAAGGAGATCGGTCCTGACTGTTCATTGGAAGGATTGATGTTGAAGCTGATATTCCAATACTTTGGTCTCCTGGTGAGAAGAATTGACTCATTTGAAAAGACCCTGATGCTGGGAAAGATTGAGGGCAGGAGGAGAAGGGGATGGCAATGGATGAGATGTTTGCATACCATCTCCGATTCAATGGAGAGGAGTTTGAGTCAACTCCAGGGGTTGGTGATGGACGGGGAGGCCTGGCGTGCTGCGATCCATGGGGTTGCAAAGAGTCGGACACAACTAAGCGACTGAACTGAACTGAGGAGTGGCTAGAAGAGATGAGAGACGGAGAGGGGGTGGGGAGGGGTGAGAAGGTTAGGGGAGAAATAGAGCATACGAATGAATGAATTAGAAATAACCACATAGCTTTCCTTGAAGTAAGTGTCTCCAAGTGGGAGGTATGAGTCCCCTTTTCCCTTAGCCACATTCAAATATTTAACTTTTTTGTATGCAAGGCATATAAACCCAAGTTCTTTATCTGATACTCAATTACGGAAATAGAAATCTGTTGCAAATCTCCATGGGACCTGTTAGAAACAGTATGTTGATCTCCACCATGACAACTTTCTAAGGGATTTGCAAAAGTTGTTTAATGCTTCATAATTTTTACCTGCTGTACATCACTAATAAAGTGTGACATTGTTATAGAGACCTGTTCCTGATGAACTGACACAAAGGAACCTTTTCTAGTCAGAGTATAGGTGCTACTATTTTGAATAAGAAGTAAATTTGCCAACTTAATGTGATAAAAGTCATGTGTATGAAGACATGGTTTGTAGTCAGATCTGTATCTCTGAACATATCAGATTTAGCCAGGACTTCCTAATTTTGAAGAAATTTCTCCAATTTATTTCTCTCTCCAATTAGTAAGTCTCAAATTTTAACTTAAGCTTGATAAACTATCTCCTTCATCCAGTCTGTCTTCCTCATCTCTTACTCTAGCTCCTAGACCATTTTCCCCTTACTGGGTACTTGAATGTTCTAGAATCTCTGTCCATGCTTTTCCTCCAGTGTAGAGAGTCCTACCGCCCACCTTTTACATTAATGGAAATCATATTCTTCCTTCAAGACTGTGCTCTAATAGCCCCTCCTATAAATGTCTTTCTTAAACTAGCCACCTTCTAGATTCGCCTACTCGCCTAATTATACCTCATGTTATAGTTAACTTATTGCTGTGTGAGATAACAGAAATGGAAAGGACTTTGAACTATATGTAAATTATAGTCATCTCCCGGCAACCATATGAAGTATCCTAAGAGCCACCCAGGTGAGCTCTGTCAACTAATAAACCATAAGAACGAATGATGAGTTATCTTAGAACAGTTTTCTGGGGGTTTGTTAAGCAGCCATAGAAAACCAAAACACAGCCAGATGCATTCCAGATGATACAAAGATCTAGAAGCTGTGAGCAAATGTCTTTTACACATATGTCTTCTGAAGAAACGTGTTGAGGTGGCATAGTGGAGAGAGGGTCAGGGCTACTCCAAGGGCCTGTACTGATGTAACAGGAGAGATGGTGTTGCTGAGGCTTGAGACACAAACAGAAACCTCATGGTGGCAATACATTGGGACTAAACATGCTTGAGGGTTCTCCCCTAGTATCATCTAAGGATCTGGGAGCTTTAAGGGCTCCCAAAAAAACTCACTGAATCACTTCTTATACATTCAATAAATACTTAAGGAGAAGTTTTTCAGGAGAGAGAAGAAGACAATAAATGATGGAATGAATATGATGTAAACAGACAGGGACACAGTCATCCACATGGGTTGTCCTTATTGGTGCCATTCTCTCTGGTCCCAGCACTACTGTGCTGTGTCTGGCCTGTCATTGTCCCTTAAGCTCTGCTCTCCCCCATATAGGAACGTAGAGTCAGTCCCTCACTGCTGCTCTGCTGGCCTCAGCAGTCAGCATCCAGTGCCATAGCCCACGCCTGGCTGCACTCAAGCTGGATGTGCGGCTGCCATTCACGGACCCCCTAGGCCCAGCATTCCCCCATTTTCTAATGGAAACTTTCTGTCTCTTAGGTCTGTCTGTTTCTATCTTATCTAACCCACAAATCCATTCACCTCTGGGAAAACCAGGCTAATCATCTTGATGACCTAAAACCCTTTCAACTGTTTACTCTACCCAGCAGACTGAGGGTAGGGTGGGGATAGGGAACAGGAGACAGGGACAGGGCTTAGCCTCCAGGGACCAAGGTTGGTGTCTCCTTCCTGAGATGGGGAGTGAGAGGAGAGAGTAAGTCCACAGAAAGGAGGAAAACAGTTTTCATCTTCCTTTTTCTAATAGTTCATTCTATAGCACATGGTTATTTGAGATAGAAGAATTGGTATTTTAGTCCATGGGGGAAACTCTGAATTTTTGCAATACATATAAAATTGTTTCTTGAAGTAAAATGATGAAAGGATATATCAGAGGAAAGATGTGAAGGTAAAAGTTCATGAAAGAGATTTTCCTTTTTATAGCCCAGCCTTCCCTTGAAATGAACAGTAATTCAGTTCATATCAGGATAATTAATAGACCTGAGAAAGCAATATTCCTAAGAAAAGTGATACTTAAAAGTGCCTATTGCATTAAAAAGCAAAATATACAACATAGTATAAAACTGTCCTCTGTGTCCACTTCATAAGTTCAATCTTTCCAAAAAGATAAAAACATCTTAAAGCTCAGCACTTCAGAAATTAAACATGATAAGCTATTTAACATGAAAGTAGGTTTGGGTACTGATGGATTAAAGTGCCAGTTTGAAGCAGTAACATTTGAGAAAAACTGGCAGCAATTGAAAAAGGGTCATTTCCAGAGGTATCATTATTCAACCAGTTTCTTGCAACACAGAGAGAACAAAATAATGTGGGAGCTGTAGCTCCTTGTTTCATCACAAAGGAAACATATCCACAGGGAAGTCCCTGAGGCTGGAATCAGACTTGACTGATTCTACTACAAACTCCACCCTGCGTGTTCTGGTGAGTCACGGGCCCAAAGATCCTCTTCTCACTCCCACCTTGGGACAGCATCACTCCTACTGCCTGCCTCTTGAAGACTCAGAAAATGTATGAAAAAAAAAAGCACTATCATTTTTCAAAAGTCTGTCAATTCCCACTGCTATTTATTACTGTCAAAGTTATTTTGCAGTGGCTGTGATACAGTTCTAGACAGGACGGGTTATGTCCTAAGAATTTACAGTGCCTAAGGTTACAAAGGGGGTGTGTGTGTACATACACATGTGTGTCAGTTTCACAAGAGGACAATAAATAGAAAACAATATTTTCAAGGAGTACTATACAAAGAAATATTTGTTGGGCAGAATTTTTTCCCAGGTTAGCTCAAGTATCTTTACCCTCAGCAGTAATTTTTTAAACAATTTTTAGAGAAAATTCTCAATTATAATACAAAAGTGGAGAGAAATATATAATGAAATCCCAAACCAAGTCCCATCACTTCATGGGAAATAGATGGGGAAACAGTGGAAAGAGCGTCACACTTTATTTTTCTGGGCTCCAAAATCACTGCAGATGGTGACTGCAGCCATGAAATTAAAAGACGCTTACTCCTTGGAAGAAAAGTTATGACCAACCTAGATAGCATATTCAAAATCAGAGACACTACTTTGCCGGCTAAGGTCCGTCTAGTCAAGGCCATAGTTTTTCCTGTGGTCATGTATAGATGTGACAGTTGGACTGTGAAGAAAGCTGAGCGCCGAAGAATTGATGCTTTTGAATGGTGGTGTTGAAGAAGACACTTGGGAGTCCCTTGGACTGCAAGGAGATCCAACCAGTCCATCCTAAGGTAGATCAACCCTGGGATTTCTTTGGAAGGAATGATGATAAAGCTGAAACTCCAGTACTTTGGCTACCTCATTAGAAGTGTTGACTCATTGGAAAAGACTCTGATGTTGAGAGGGATTGGGGACAGGAGGAGAAGGGGACGACAGAGGATGAGATGGCTGGATGGCATCACGGACTCAATGAACGTGGGTCTGAGTGAACTCCGGGAGATGGTGATGAACAGGGAGGCCTGGCATGCTGGGATTCATGGGATCGCGAACAGTTGGACACGACTGAGCGACTGACCTGAACTGAAAACCAAGTCCAAGCTTGCTCTGCTCACCACAAAACAGGTCAATGAATCTGAGAGACAAGGGATTGAGAGACTTGAATCGGGGAGTCAGCTGACTGAGAAGATGGCAGGCTAGCACCCCAAAATAACTGTCTCACTGGGGTCTGGATACCACATTCTTTTATAGATTAGAGATGGAGGGGGAGGTGAAGAAGCAAAGTAAAAAGGTCATTTATCTTGTAAACATCTCCTAGAAAGCCCCAGGAAAGGGATCTGTTCATTTCTTCCTTCCTGCTATCTATAGGTGGACAGGGTTCTGAGCAAAGGTACTCTGAGTCTGGCGGAGTGGCAAGATTCTCTGAGGCAGGCCTTTCTGTATGATTATAATAACAAAAGCAACAACAACAACAAAATAAGTCAAAGAAGCAATTCCAACATGGAGTCAGAATCAGCTTCTTCTCTGCAGCACATGTATCCATCATACAGAATGACAGTGAGCAATATTCTGCTTGCAAGGAACTGAATTGCTTCACCAAAATACATATGTTGAAGCGCTAAGCTCTAGTACCTCAGAATATGAGTATATTTGGAGTCAGGTCCTTTAAAGGGGTGATTAAGTTAAAATAGCGGGGTGTGTACCAATCTAATCTGGCTGGGCTCCCTATAAGAAGAGTTTAGGACACAGGAAAGACTCTAGGGATTCCCTCACACAGAGGAAGAACATGTGAAAGCACAGACAGAGGCAGCTACTTGCAAATCAGGGAGAGGGGCCTCAGGGGAAACCAACCCTGCCAGCACCTTGATCTTGGACTTCCAGCCCCCAGTACTGCAAGAAAATAAGTTGCCATGGTTCAAGCCACTTAGCCTGTGGTACTCTACTATGATGACCCTAGCACAATACGCTGCTGTCTTTGTTTCTTCTATTTCTATTATTCTACTTGTATTTCGTTAGCGTTCTTTAGTAAATTTGGCACTGGTTAAAATATCACTGTTTAGCTCATGGGCAGCATGTGCTCTCCTGAAGCAATGCTTACAGACATGCTCCAGAAGAACAGCTGTCATCCTGGGCCTCAGGGTTTATTATAGGAGAACTTGAGGCCGGTACCAAGGGAAGGAAGGAAGTGTGGTCACTTATGTTCCTATAAAGGGCAAGGTTTGGGGTCCTTTAGACCAAGGGCAGCACCACCACCATATTTTTTACTTCAAATTCTCTTTATACCATAGGCCAATTTTTGAAACATTTATTCTTGCAAATTTAGAGACATACTACAGTAAAGTCATCCTTGGACTACTCTGATTAGGAGTTATTATTAAATATTTATGCAAAAATTAAAAATAGACCCTTATATTTCAATAACAAATAAAATTTGCTTGATGATAGAAATAGCTCATGTACAGGGCTGTCAGTGTAGAAAAAAGGCTTATGTTAGCCCTCTTGGATGGGAATATTACCTGGTAGCCATTCCACTGGAGAAGGCAATGGCACCCCACTTCATAGAAAATCCCATGGACAGAGGAGCCGGTAGGCTGCAGTCCATGGGGTCGCTAAGAGTCAGACACGACTGAGCGACTTCACTTTCACTTTTCACTTTCATGCATTGGAGAAAGAAATGGCAACCCACTCCAGTGTTCTTGCCTGGAGAATCCCAAGGATGGGGAAGACTGGTGGGCTGCCATCTATGTGGTCACACAGAGTTGGACATGACTGAAGTAACTTAGCAGCAGCAGCAGCAGCAGTCATTCCACAGATCTAAAGCTACATGTTAGAGCCCAGAGTGTCAGGCCTAACTAGACAGGTATCAAAAACAGGAGGGTTGGCACCTGGTAAACTCAGCCAAACACACGTTCCCAGGAGGTTATGGACCAGAGGCTGTTTCCACAAAGTCCTCTCAATTCCACATCTAGGGATATGGAAGGATTCAAGACTTGTAAGCTGAAAAAGATAAGGAAATAGGAGAGGAATGGAGTCCAGACCTTCAACTTGTATCTTAGACCAATATGAAATAGCAGAGACCATATTTATCTTCCAACACACAATGACAACAAGAACAAACAAAATATATGAAACAAAATCTCCCATGACATTGTGTATTAGACAACAAAGAAGAGTGACCTCTGGAAGTTGGGAAATAAATGAGATAAACCCTATGAATGTCTGAGTTTACTCCCTAGAGAAAGTTTCTAGGCCATGCTGCAGTGATAAGGAACCCAAGCAAAGCTCAGTAGTCCCCCTGAGTTGAGGATATAAAGTTGGGAATCTAAGACACAAAATGTAGCTTGAGTTCACAAAACTGAGCACTGAAAAGGTGATAGCTACACTGAGAAGAAAAAAGAAGTCATCATAGTCAATGAAAGAGTCCAAAATACAGTTAATTGGATGCAATCTCAAAAACAACAGAATGATCTCTGTTCTTTTCCAAGGCAAACCGTTCAATATCATGGTAATCCAAGTCTATGCCCCAGCCAGTAATGATAAGGAAATTGAAGTTGAATGGTTCTATGAAGACCTACAAGATTTCTAAAACTAACACCCAAAAAAGATGTACTTTTCACGATAGGGCACTGGAATGCAAAAGTAGGAAGTCAAGAGACACCTGGAGTAACAGGCAAATTTGGCCTTAGAGTACAAAATGAAGCAGGTCAAAGGCTAACAGAGTTTTGCCAAGAGAATGCACTGGTCATAGCAAACATCCTCTTCCAACAACACAAGAGAAAACTCTACACATGGACATCACCAGATGGCCAACGCCAAAATCAGATTGATTATATTCTTTCCAGACAAAGATGGAGAAACTCTATACAGCCAGCAAAAAACAAGACCAGAAGTCGACTGTAGCTTAGATCATGAACTTATTGCCAAATTCAGACTTAAACTGAAGGAAGTAGGAAAACCACTAAACCATTCAGGTATGAACTAAATCAAAACGTTACAATTATACAGTGAAAATGAGAAATAGATAGAGTGCCTGATGGACTGTGGTTCATGACAGAGGTTCATGACATTGTACAGGAGACAGGGATCAAGACCATCCTCAAGAAAAAGAAATACAAAATGGCAAAATGATTGTCCGAGGAAGCCTTACAAATAGCTGAGAAAAGAAGAGAAGTGTAAGGCAAAGGAGAAAAGGAAAGATATACCCATCTGAATGCAGAGTTCAAATAATAGCAGGAGAGATAAGAAAGCCTTCCTCAGTGATCAATGCAAAGAAATAGAGGAAAACAACAGAATGGGAAAGACTAAAGATCTCTTCATGAAAATTAGAGATACCAAGGGAACATTTCATGCAAAGATGGGCTCAATAACAGACAGAAATGGTATAGACCTAATAGAAGCAGAAGGTATTAAGAAGAAGTGGCAAGAATACACAGAAGAACTCTATTAAAAAGATCTTCATGACTCAGACAACAACTATGATATGATTACTCACCTAGAGCCAGACATACTGGAATGTGAAGTCAAAGGGCCTTAGGAAGCATCACTATGAACAAAGCTAGTGGAGGTGATGGAATCCCAGTTGAGCTATTTCAAATCCTAAAAGAAATGATGCTGCTAAGGTGCTACAGTCAATATGTCAGCAAATTTGGAAAACTCAGCAATGGTCACAGGACTGGAAATGATCGGTTTTCATTCCGATCCCAAAGAAAGGCAATGCTGAAGAATGCTCAAACTACCACACAATTGCACTCATCTCTCACCCTAGCAAAGTCATGCTCAAAATTCTCCAAGCTAGGCTTCAACAGTATGTGAACCATGAACTTCCAGATGTTCAAACTGGGTTTAGAAAAGGCGGAGGAATCAGAGATCAAATTGACAACATCTGCTGGATCATCAAAAATGCAAGAGAGCTCCAGAAAAACATCTATTCTGCTTTATTGGCTACGCTAAAACCTTTGACTGTGTGGATCACAGCAAACTCTGGAAAATTCTGAAAGAGACGGGAATACCAGACCATCTGAACTGCCTCTTAAGAAATATGTATGCAGGTCAAGAAACAACAGTCAGAACTTGACATGGAACAACAGACTGGTTCCAAATAGGAAAAGGAATACTTCAAGGTTATATATTGTCACCCTGCTTATTTAACTTATATGCAGAGTATAACATGCAAAATGCCAGACCAAATAAAGCTCAAGATTACTGGGAGAAATTTCAATAACCTCAGATAACACCAACCTCATGGCAGAAAGTGAAGAAATAGTCTCTTGATGAAAGTGAAAGAGGAGAGTGAAAAAGTTGGCTTAAAATTCAACATTAGAAAATTAAGATCATGGCATCCAGTCTCATCCCTTCATGGCAAGTAGATGGGGAAACAGTGGAAATAGTGGCAGACTTTATATTTTGGGGCTCCAAAATCACTGCAGATGGTGATTGCAGCCATGAAATTAAAAGACACTTACTCCTTGGAAGGAAAGTTATGACCAGCCTAGATAGCATATTAAAAAACAGAGACATTACTTTGCCAACAAAAGTCCGTCTAGTCAAGGCTATGGTTTTTCCAGTAATCATGTATGGATGTGAGAGTTGGACTATAAAGAAAGCTGAGCACCAAAAAATTGATGCTTTTGAACGGTGGTATTGGAGAAGACTCTTGAGAGTCCCTTGGACTGCAAGGAGATCCAACCAGTCCATCCTAAAGGAGATCAGTCGTGAATGTTTAGTGGGAGGACTGATGCTGAGGCTGAAACTCCAATACTTTGGCCACCAGATGTGAAGATCTGAGTCATTTGAAAAGACCCTGATGCTGGGGAAGATTGAAGGCAGCAGGAGAAGGGGGCAAAAGAGGGTGAGATGGTTGGATGGCATCACCTACTCAATGGATCTGAGTTTGAGCAAGCTTCATGAGTTGGTGATGGACAGGAAGCCTGGTGTGTTGCAGTCCATGGGATTGCAAAGAGTCAGACAGGACTGAGCTTCTGAACTGAACTGAAATACCGTAATGAACCTTAAAGGCAAGGCACAAAAACGTCAAACCATTTTAAATAACTTACCTGCACTGCATAATATTGTAGAATAAATATTGTGGAATATTTAAAAGGATACAAAATATCCAGAATCCACAAAGGTATAAGGTAAAATGCCTGGCATCCCATCAAAAGTTGCCAGGCAGGCAAGGAAGCAAGGGAAAAAAACTATAAGCCATAAGAATAAGAAAAATCAATCAACCAAATCTGACCCAGAAATTATATGGATGATAAATAGCAGACAAGGATAGTAAAATAGTTATTATTATATTGCTTTATCATTGTAACTGATAATATAACTATAGTCCATACATTCAGTTAACTAGAGAAAAGGTCAAACATGTTAAGTAGAGACATGGAAATTGGCCAAGATGCAAAGGCAATTCAATGGAGAAAGGAAAGTCTTTTCAACAAATGGTGCTGTGTCTTTGGCCCATACTTCACAATGTATACAAAAATTAACTCAGTTGATCATAAATCTAAGTACAAAATGTAAATCTATAAAAAATTTTAAATCTTCCTGAACTTTGAGGAAAAACATTCTTGGACACTACAAAAGCATAGTCTGTAATAGAAACATTGATTATACATCATGAAAATTTAGAATTTCAGCACAACAAAGAAATGGTAGGAAATTAAAAGTCAAGCTAGTGACTGCAAGAAAGTATTTGTAAATCATATCTCTGAAAAAGAAATTGTGTTCAGAATGAAGAACTCTCAAACCTCTAATAGAAAATAGTCCATTTCTTAAAAACTGACCAAAACTTTGAACATTTGACCAAAGAAGATATACTGATGGTAAATAACATAGAAAACATTATCCAATAGAAAATGTAAATTAAAACCTAAAATGAAAGACCAGTGAATGTAAGAGTGACTAAAATTTTTTAAATATAGGAAATTGGCCTCTGAAGGGTCAAAGGACTAACAGCAACTGAACTTTCATATGTTCCTAGTGATATTACAGGCTAGTGGAACCGCTCTTGAAAACAGCTTTGGCAATTTCTTATAAACATGCTCTTTCCATGTGATCCATCAATCCCACTTTTAATATTTATCTAAGATCAAGTGTCACACTTTTTGTAAACAGAGTTTTGTTGGAACACAGCCATCCTTATTTATGTAATGAGCATGTTTTTTTCCTACTTTAGTGATAGAATTGAGGAGCTATACCAGGCTACATGGCCAGCAAAACCTAAAACAATTTTTCGTTGTTCTTTCACAAAAAAGTTTGCTGAACTCTCCCCAGAAAAAACAAGTACCAAGTTTCACACAAAAACTTGCTCACAAATGTCTATGGCAACTGTATTTACCCTGGCCAAAAACAAACACATACACACAAAAACTGGAAACAACTGTAATATCTTTTGGTGTGACTAGACAAACTGATAAATCCATACAATGGGATTTTACTCAACAACGCAAAGAAATGAATAATTGACATACAGACACAACAACATAAATGACTCAAACTAATTATGCTGAGTGAAAGAAGCCAGAGGAAAAAAAAAAGAATACATATTGAATGGTTCCAATTGTATAAAGCTATGGAAAATAGAAAACTATCACAACAAAGTAGAAAATAGTTGTTGCCTGGAAACAGGAGGAAGGGGCGAGGAAGGAATCACAAATGGACAAGCAGAAACTTTAGGGATGATGGATATTGAAATTGCGGTGGCAGTTTCACTAGTGTCCATCTAGTTAAACAGCTTAAGTGGCAATTTACTGCATGTAAATATGTCTCAATAAAGCTAATGAAAACACAGACCTGCTTGAATTCAACATCCATACATTTAACCACAATGCTCTACCTTCTTTTCTCATGAAAAGTCCCATGCTCCAACACCAGGCTGTAATAACACCCTGTGGTCCTTTAATCCCCAAGGCTCTGATCCTGGGCATGGGGCTGGTTAGGAAGACAGGAGTTGCCTCTTAACAGAACATTTCTGCAGTCATCAGAGCCACAGCCACAAGCATCCCCACAAACCAGCCTGCAGCCCTTACCCCCATGAAGGCCTTCAACCTGCCCCATCGGGCCTTGACTGCCTCACCTGCTCAGGTAGAGTCCTTCAGACGTCCGGAGAGAAGCCTCAGCATCTCTATTTTTGAGGCTCTGAGAAGCCAGAGGTGTGTCGATTAATTTAAAATAAACAGTGTCTGTCACAGGTTGGGATTTCTGGAGGCAGATATGGAGACTATGCTTGAATGCAATACCTGTGAAAGCAAAGGGAAACAAGCAGGATTGGGCAGAGGGATAATCAAACAGACAAGTCTGGCAAAGCCTGGGCCAGCTTGGAGGGGCGCTCTGGAGTACCTCCCACAGCCAACAGGGATGTCCTGAGTAAGGTCCAGATGCTTGGGAATGCACATCCTCATTCAGGACCGCCTCAGCCAGTCATGCAATGCAGGCTGACCAGGAAAGTGTGTGACACTGGCTGAGCCTCTCTCTGCAGCTGAGGCTGACCCTGAGGGAGCTAACGGCAGGATGCCTTGTAGAGTCAGGGTGACAAAATTGTGACATATACTCACTTCTTTAAAAAAAAAAAAAAAACTATTATGAAGAAAATCTTTATACAAGATATAAATGTGGTCTCTTTCACCAGTTTGCTAGGCAGTAAACACAAGGCATGGGAAAAGAAATTGAGTCCCTTAATAACAAACTGATCAGCTTCATTAGTTTATCTTTTGTGTCTTTCACGTGTTGCCCAAGTTTTCTAAGATTTGTCACACTGTGAGATGATGCTGGGTCACAAATTTAAGAGCTAGCTAATAACTAAAAAGCAAAACCACGTACCTGCCATATCAGGAAGAAACTTCATGCTATATACAGAGAGAGAAACTATGCATTAATTATGGGTACGCTTGACTGATTGCAAGAAGGCAGATAGGTGTGATGCCATAAGAAATGAGAAAGGAAAGCAATAATGATGCAGCCAGCAGGATCCTATTTCTGGTACTCTGAGCTTAAAATGAGTGTCGGCAGAAGTACCAGGAGGAGCGTGGGATGCCAGCTCTGGGATTAACAACAGGAGAATTTCAGGGAACAGTTGCTGCAGTAGTAAGATTCTGCCAAATACCAATACAAAAAGTTAGTAGGCTAGGACATCAAGAATAGAAACAAGTGACTGTGAGTTGGTATTTCTCAGAAATGAACTGTCAGGAACAAGCTTTTATTAATCAAGTAATACTGTTTTGTTGTTGGGTAATACTGTTTGCAGACTATGGAAAAATAATGAATCAGAATTCACTGAAATGCTGGTCTATGAAAATAAAATGTGTGACTTTTAATGATGATAAAACTTCTATAATTTCCATGAAATTTAAATCAGGGGACAAGTATCAGTAGTGCTGGCAGCGGAATAAGTGGTAAAATAGGCAAGAATGGGTCTCTCATATCTCCTCTCCTCCATTTGTCTCTCCCACAGTCTAGAGGGGGTCTTGGGGCCCTGGCAGCTTGAGGCTCATCTTCTAGATATCTAAGACTGCTGTATGCTCTCATTTGTATGGAGGCCTTGTTGAGACCAACCAGATCTCACCATCTCCATGGAAAGAATGCCCAGATATTGAGTACAAAGGGAAAGGGGCACTTGTTTTCACCACACAAGGCCACCCAGGGGAGAGTGCCAGACACAAAGACAGGAGACCTGGCTACAAAGCTTGACTTTGCCACATGCAAATTGCATGATCTTGGACACCCAGTTGCCTTTCTGAACCTCAGGGTCTTCAAGTGTAAAAGGAAGTATCACCTACACCCCTGGCTCTCTCCATTCCAGCGAAACATAGTAAGGATCAAATATAAATAAACTCAATATGCCAGCAAATTGGGAAAACTCAGCAGTGGCCACAGGACTGGAAAAGGTCAGTTTCCATTCCAATCCCAAAGAAAGGCAATGCCAAAGAATGCTCAAATTACCACACAATTGCACCCATCTCACACACTAGTAAAGTAATGCTCAAAATTCTCCAAGCCAGCCTTCAGCAATACATGAACGGTGAGCATCCAGATGTTCAAGCTAGTTTTAAAAAGGCCGAGGGACCAGAGATCAAATTACCAACATCTGCTGGATCATCGAAAAAGCAAGAAAGTTCCAGAAAAACCTATTTCTGCTTTATTGACTATGCCAAATCCTTTTACTGTGTGGATCACAAGAAACTGTGGAAAATTCTGAAAGAGATGGGAATAACTGACCACGTGACCTGTCTCTCGAGAAACCTATACGCAGGTCAGGAAGAAACAGTTAAAACTGGACATGGAACAGACTGGTTCCAAATAGGAAAAGGAGTACGTCAAGGCTGTATATTGTCACCCTGCTTACTTAACTTATATGCAGAGCACATCATGAGAAACGCTAGGCTGGAAGAAGCACAAGCTGGAATCAAGATTGCTGGGAGAAATATCAATAACCTCAGATATGCAGATGACACCACCATTATGGCAGAAAGCAAAGAAGAGCTAAAGAGCCTCTTGATGAAGGTGAAAGAGGAGAGTGAAAAAGTTGGCTTAAAGCTCAACATTCAGAAAATGAAGATCATGGCATCTCGTCCCATCACTTCATGGGAAATAGATGGAGAAACAGTGGAAACAGTGTCAGACTTTATTTTGGGGGCTCCAAAATCACTGCAGATGATGACTGCAGCCATGAAATTAAAAGACACTTACTCCTTGGAAGGAAAGTTATGACCAACCTAGATAGCATATTCAAAAGCAGAGATATTACTTTGCCAACAAAGGTCCATCTAGTCAAGGCTATGGTTTTTCCAGTGTTCATGTATGGATGTGAGAGTTGGACTGTGAAGAAAGCTGAGTGCTGAAGAATTGATGCTTTTGAATTGTGGTGTTGGAGAAGACTCTTTAGAGTCCCTTGGACTGCAAGGAGATCCAACCAGTCCATCCTAAAGGAGATCAGTCCTGGGTGTTCATTGGAAGGACTGATGCTGAAGCTGACACTCCAATACTTTTGGCTACCTCATGTAAAGAGTTGACTCACTGGAAAAGACTTTGATGCTGGGAGGGACTGGGGGCAGGAAGAGAAGGGTACGACAGAAGATGAGATGGTTGGATGGCATCACGGACTAGATGGACGTGAGTTTGAGTGAACTCCGGGAGTTGGTGATGGACAAGGAGGCCTGGTGTGCTGCGATTCGTGGGGTCGCAGAAAATCGGACACGACTGAGCAAATGAACTGAACTTAACCGATAAATAAAATGCTTCATAACAATAAAGTATATAGTCACATCACAGTTCTAGAAATCCCTTGAGGAGAATAAAGGAAAATATTATTAACTGAACTTCAGGAAGAAAGCCAAGAAATATAGGGACATGAATTAACAGCATGATATTCCTGCTGATACAAAACTCAAACTGGCTTCAGATACCAGCAACATTAAAAGATCAAGCTTATTCTTTGCATTTTAAACTTAAGGAAGGGAAATAAGTCTTTGTTTAATATTTTACAGGTAAAAGTATCAAAGATTGAATCAATTACTGAGGTCTAGAAATTCATACATGCATCTAGCACCTTAAAACATACATCACTTATCTCTTCAATTAGCCAAAATACTTTTGGATGAGGAAATCTGAGCTTATACTAAAGCTTATGTCACTCAAACTAAGTTTTGGTTTCCAGATGGAAACTCACAACATGGATACAACCCCTGCTGTATGTACTATTGTGACAGTGCTGTTGTTTGTTCCAATAACCATGTCACATGGTGCTCCCAAAGAACAGATTCTTGGAGAGGGGTCAGAATGGGAGACTGTATGAGATAGATGTTTGAGAGCAATGTGAAAAATTCCCTGTGGACTCTCAGAAATAACTGGGTGAGGGTTTCATCAGAGTAGGACCGCAGATCCTATGTCAGCTGAGAGGTAAAGAGAAAGTATTCTTTTGCTCACTGCGACACCCATTTGTATCCACAAGTTGAGGAAGCTTGGAGAAACATCCCAACATCTATAGGCATTCCACTGAATTAGAACGCAAGGGAACAAAATACTGATCTAAGTACTCCTGCCTTTCATAGTCAACATTTAGGATATCTTCAGATAGTCAGCTCCTTCAGTCAGGGAGCTGCAAAAAACAAATGACCAATAAATTCCTATTGAAGCAGCTTGCACCAGCAGAAAGACAAGTGTTCTTACACTACTATATGCAAGTGCCAATTACTCTGAGAGCAAAAGACTTCTAGAATGGGGCTTTCTGACTTGGAATTCTACAGAAGTTTTCTAGAAACTCTCCTCAGGACCTGCCTGTGTTCTTTGAGGGCTGCCAGAAAAGCTTCCTCTCAGTCACCTCATTTCGTCTATTCCTTTCGTTCTGTGCAAATCTTCTCACAAGAAACAGAAGTATTAGTTTTCTCATCAAGAAATGACTGGCAATTCCAAATGTCACTTGTAGAGTGTAGTGGGTTGAATAGGGTCCATCCAAGATTCATACTCACATAGGACTTCAGAATGTTACCGTTCTTGAAAATAGGGTCTTTACATATGTAATTAGGTAGAGATCTCAAAATGATATTATCCAGATTTATAGTGGATCCTGAATCCTAAGACTTGTGTTTTTGTCAGAGAAAAAAGGAAATTTGGAATAGAGACACAGGACAAGCAAAAAGAAGGCAGCCACATAAAAACAGAGGCAAATATTAGAGTGATGTAGCACCAAGCCAAGAAATGGCAGAGATGACTAGAAGCCTAGACTTTAAACTTCTAGCTCTAGAACTGCCAGAGAATAACTTTCTGTCTTAAACCACCCAGTTTGTGGCACTTTGTTACAACATTCTTGGCAAATGAATACACAGAGATACAGTCAGACTTACTATGCCCAAACTTGCCTTTACATTTCATGACCTCCCTTTACCTTTTGATACCAGGTTTCTAGACTATAATCTCCCTGACTAATGATGATGATGATATGAAACAGTAAAAAAAAAAAAAAAAAAAAAAAGAACATCAGCTTTAGAATCAGTTTGTTAGTTATTCAGTTACATGAAGCCTCAGTCTCCTTTTCTGTTAAGGGGGACTAGTATCTACCCTATTAATAAGATGATTCTAGTATTTAATTCTATTATATATTCATATAACTTGAAATATTTAAAAACGACTGGTGTAGCTTGATGAAAACCGGAAGGTAGGCCTATCCTATACATCAAAGTGATATGACACAAAATGAAATGTTTCTTTAACAAAACGTTAATAATTTCCAAAGTAATTAAGCTAATCAGTCTTGGTCAAACATTGGTATCACCTGGAGATTTTTTTTTTTAATTTGAAACCCACCCTAAACTAGTCTCTGAGGCTGGGAGAGGCATTGGGTTTATTGTTGATGGTGGTGGTTGGTTAGTTTTGGTTTAACAGGGCCCTCATTTGTGCAGACTTTCACATTTGTTATCCATTTCATAAAACATGAAATAGAACCTTAATATATTTTATCTAGTAGTGTCTCCAATAATTTGCTTTCCTCATGTCACAACATAGAAAATGTGACAAAATGATGAGGGTATAGACTCAAAAAAATCCACCATAGTCCAAACAGTGACCCCTTGCAAACATCCCTAATAGTCCAGATACTCAGGGAAAAAGACAGAGACATAACAGGACCTGGGAGGCTTTGCTGGAGGGATTGAACCAGGACAAATGTGGCCTCCAGCAACAGAATGCAATGAAATTATCATTAGGGACTGAAAGTAACTGCATGCGCTGTTGGGGCACTAAGACACAAAAAGGGCAGAAACCGTTGCTTCTGAGGTGACGGGAACTAAAGCAGGGTAATTATTCCATGTCATCCCTGTACAAAGCACCACCAAGGGGGTGGGCAGACTAGCTAAGACACCTCTCCAACCCAGCTCGCAAATCCACCCCTACCCTCAGCCCCATTTAAGGAACCAGCTCGCCCAGAGGGAGCAAGGGCACCTGTTTGTTGGGGGCCAGCGAGAGGAACTCCGCCCATGGCAAAGGTCATGAGGAAGGAGACTTGGCATACGCAAAGGCGTGACCAAGTCTCAGGAAATTCCCCTGCTCCCGAGCATTTAACCCCCAAACCAGAGCCTATCTTGTACTCTCACCTATGGGGGCTCTCCCCCATAACCGTTTCTCTCCGAGAAGGAGTAAACATGCAGCTCCAAGGCAGTAAAAATTCCTGAGCATGACTAGAGTGTTTCAACTTACGGGACTCCTCTGAAGGTTATCTAGCCTGCCTGTATAGGTTCCTCCGGCCACAACAGCCCTCCAACCTTGAGAGGCATGAGATGTTTTTGACTTACTAAAGGCAAATTCTTGTGATAAGTTAGAAATTCTTAGTATAGTGGGTTGGTTGAGAATTATATTGATAAAGGGTTTCTTCATTTGTTGTGTCAATAATTGCTGCTAATTCCCTGTCCTAGGTGGGACAAGGGTGTCTCAGGTTAAACCTCTCTGCGGACACATGATGGTTTACTACCTCTCAACCATAAACAGCACAGAGAGTCTTGGAGTATTTTGAGTCTTAATTAACATAGGACTTTTTCTTGTTGTTGAGTCAATGATTGCCGCCAGGCCTCCGTATCCTTTAGGTACCTGGGAATATATTAATCAATGTATTTGGAATATAGAAAAGGAAATATAGTAGTTTTTGATGTTAGAGAAATAAGTATTAACCTCAATATTAGACTTTTTGAGTTAATTTTCTCTCTTGTAATCACTGTACTTTGTTATAAATCACTGTGTCCTTACTATG
Organism: Nanger dama; assembly: GCA_917880005.1. Classification (NCBI taxonomy): domain Eukaryota; kingdom Metazoa; phylum Chordata; class Mammalia; order Artiodactyla; family Bovidae; genus Nanger; species Nanger dama. Next base: position 50,196,897 of record CAKJTW010000004.1, read on the forward strand.
TAAAAAAGTAACTTTGTCACTATCTTAAGACTAAGTAGATATTAAGAGGAACATTGGTGAAAGGATTTTCATTTGTTGGACTGATGTTTGCTGCTAAAATCTCCATATTCCCTGCCTTTATAATGAATATAACTAGCATATAGGAGAAATAAGTATTAACCTATAGGAGAAATAAGTCTTAACCTTTAAGCATATAGGAGAAATAAGTATTAACCTATAGGAGAAATAAGTCTTAACCTTTAAGCACATAGGAGAAATAAGTATTAACTCATAGGAGAAATAAGTCTTAAACTTTAAGCATATAGGAGAAATAAGTATTAACTCATAGGAGAAATAAGTATTAACCTTTAAGATTAATCATATTAACCTTGGGTTAAATAAATTCCTTTCTTGACTGTAACTCATTACACCCCTCACCCTATAGGAATGTGACTTTATTTGGAGGGTGGGGCTTGGTTTAAGGAAAAACACCCTTGGAAAAATAAGTTTTCTGGTTATCAGAAAGAAAGAGTTGTAAATGTCAGCAGGCAGAAATGGCTTAAAGATGATGTAAAACCCCTAAGACCTTATTTTATGTAAAGCACCTGATTTTGATAAGGTCAGGACTGCTGACCCCCCGTGACTCTGTATTCATCCCTATATGTAACAAAAGGTATATAAGCAAACCCAAAAATAAAGAAATCGGATCAGTTCCAGAAAGACTGATTCCCTCATGTCGTTCCTTTCTGCTCCCCAATTTTCTGGCTGAATTCCCACCTGGAGCGTGGGTGCCCACCATGCAGATGGTGCAAATTCCTTGTCCGAAATTTTATTGGTACCCCACATAAGCCAGGTTATTCAGCCCCTTTCTCTCTCTCTTACAATTTTCTGGCCGAATTCCCATCTGGTGCATAGGACCCACCAAGCCTACTAACTTTGCCTGGGCTTCTGAGATCGGACCAAGGGGGCCTCAGTGCCTCCTCTCCTTCGGGAGAACGGGAAGACACCTGCGGCCTACATAGGTGGTGATTGGTACCCTGTGTTAACCAAGTTATTCAGCCTCTTTTTCTCTAAGTTCCTAATCCCTCTCTATCTGTAATTCAATAAGTTTTTCCTAGGACACCTACTCCGTCCCCACCTTCGAATCACCCTGGATCCACCGGGGCTGGACCCCGGCACCTGTTTCTTGTTCTCTCTCCCTTTTGCCACAGTGTGAGCCCCAGTAAAGCCTTGGCTGAATTTCTCATCTGGCCTCTTACAAATTTCTATTGATTAAAGAGCCAAAGGGCCCAGGTTGGTAACATCACCACTGATTACTACTTAAATCTCTATTACAAATTCCAGTCCAGATGGCTGAAAATAAACCTTTCCACTCAGTTCATGGAGTAGCAGTTTATTATCCCACGATCTCCACTCTGTTTTGTTGTGCGTGTGTGTATGTGAGCACACATGTTAGCACTGTGTGTGTGTAATTTGTTAGCAGTGCATAGTTTATTATTTTCTATCTCCATGCTTTTGCTTCTCCTCAGCCTAATCATACAAAAACTTCCAATCACACAGCATTGCAAAGCCCTGTAACATAATCTGTATTTTGCTTCATTGGATAAGAGGCATTGATTGCCTTCCCATCTCAACTGTATGTAACAAATAAGTCGTCTCTGTAGGCACAGTGCCTCACAATGCATCCAAAAATAATATTAATAAAGATAGCTTTGAATCTCAAATATAGAGCAAATTGCCTCAAAGAGAAAAGCTAAAAGTGTTCTTGGTAATAGAGTTGCCTGTTGCCATGGGAATGAATCTAAGGATCCTATGACATTTCCTGGGACCACATGAGCTAAGAGGAAAGGATGCTTTTTAGACATCAACCCCATGTTTATACATTTACCTGGGAAACTATGGGGAAGAAGCTGCTCAAGATGAAATTATTTGTGTGGTTCAGGCATTACAAGCTTGCTGTGTGAAACTGGTTGTCTTTTGCAGGTACACATTTACAAAAGAAAAACAAAATGAGAGAAAACAACAGATCACCTAATACCATTAAATCCTAAAGTATAATGTGTGGGATAACAATAAAGTTCTCATTTTCTTTTTGTTTGTTTGGTTTTTTTGCAATTTTATTTTTTTAATACTTTATTCTACGTTACAATACTGTATTTGTTTTGCCATATATTGACACGAATCAGCCACAGGTGTACACAATCTCCCAATGTCAAAGCCCCTCCCACCTCCCACCCCACATCATCTCCCTGGATCATCCCGTGCACCAGCCCCAAGCATCCTGCATCCTACATCGAACATGTCTCCAACTCTACCCCAAAACAAGTAACGCTAAGCCTGACTGCTCACACAATCACAGGATCTGCAGGTAGGAGTGTAGCAACCAACACCATTGTCTCCTGCACCTTTTGTCGTCATCTGGCTTTCAAATAGGACTCCCAAGGACTTAGCTGACTGGTTCTGCTGCAACAGAAACAGGACCAGGAAGCCATTCTGACTTTCTTGCTTTGACTCTATTCTTTATCATGGAACCCACTTTCAGAAGTCGAGGCAAAAAGTGGCCCTGATCAGCAACCCATGGACACTGCGTGAAAGACCATCATCAAGCTACAGCTTTGTTCCTCAAAGAGTGGGGCACCACTGGCCAACTGCCCCCCCACCGACCCCCCGTTAGCCTGCATCTAACAAAGGTTCATCATGTAAAATAGAATATCTCCTACCATGTCAAGAAAGAAGGATGTAACAAACATCAGTGATTTCAGGGGCTCCCAAAAGGAAAAAAAGCCTGCACCCCAGGATGCCATCCTCTTTTGTTATAAACATATACACCTTGACTCCCTCTTCTGCCTTCTCAGAGCAGTCTCTCAGGGATACCTGAGATGCTCCCTCCTGGGCTTGAAGTCCCCAAATTTTTCCCACCAAATGAAATAACCCTCTATTTTTAGGCTGTAACTACTTTTAGTCAACAATCCCTTTCTAAAAATTGTTTTCCAGTTATTATATAGAAACAAACAAGATTACTAATCTCCAACCATGCTTGAACATATGAAAATGGCAAGTTCTTCTGGTCAACCTAATGTCATTATTCAAGGCTCTACTTAGAGTGCACATATTAAATATAGTAATATGAAAAATCCTACATGGTTTTAAATTTTATTTAAAGAACTAAGAGGAATAAGAGAAAGGAGGAGGTGCCCTGAGACTTCTGACCTCACAGGCATTCCTACTTTTTTTAAATTACAGATTATTGATGTGTCCAAGCTTCAGGGTTCCATCCAGCAGCATATTATACCAGTTCCAAGTCTTTACCCTCTCCAGGGAACCTGGGTTACAAAAAATGCTCCCATGTGAGTGCATGCCATCCTGTCAGACCTGATGTTCTCACCCAATATTTTCAAGATCCAACCCACATGGGTTCTTTTGGCTTCACCCAATGTATGTTAGCCAATTTGTTTCAGCAAGTAAACTATGTTATTCTAGAGAACTCACCTTCCCTCTTATTTTACCTACTGGTCTGGGGGTATGAGACAAGGTGAGGGTGGATTTTGAGAAAAAGCATCATATTTCAAGGCTTCTTCCTCAGGCTAGATCTTTGAAAGGGTTCCAGGGAAAGAAAGGCTGCTTTCCTCCACCCTTTGATCCAGAGAAGAAGTGGCTGCTGCTGGCCCAGAACTCTGAAGACTCTAGAGTTTCAAGTTTTTATCCATCCAAATGTTCCCATCCCAGGTCTTTTTATTTAATTGGGGTCCTTGTTTTTCAGTAGAAACTTGTCACATGTGTGCACTCAGTCCTCGTTTATTTAGCTCTATCAAATAAGCCTGATTTTCAACATACTTGAAAATCTTCCCTGTGACCTTACAAGAGAAGAATCTTTAAATGCTGCCATGAAGGACCTTTGGCTTTTCTGCCTCACTCCAAGCTGACAGCTGAACTGAGCTAGTTGTTTCTGTTCTTGGGAATTTCAACAGCCAGTGCTGCAATTACTTAAGCCATCAATACCCTCACAGTCTTCAGGTGCTTGAGCAACTACTTTACCTTGCACATGTACCACTTCCTAACCTACCTCAGGTGAGCCTTTTTATTGTGATGTTTCACTATGCTACAGATTATCATCAGGAGTTACTCACTACTAGCAATTGGTCCTTGTTGCTATTTGATGAGAGATTGCTCCAGAATATTACCCCACATGTCTGCTTTCTAAAGCTATCCCTTATGCCAGATCACTATTTGGAGTTCCCGCCAAATCAGTGCCTAAAATAACTACTTCTCTATAGTAGTTTATTTAGTTGCCAATTCCAGTGAAGAGAACTGAATCACCAGCAAGAAAGAGGAAGGGGAAATAAATACATATATATGCTATTGATATTGTCATTGTGAATAATAAAGTCTTAATTTCACAGGACCAGCTGAGCAACAAAGAAAGTACTTCCCGAAATCGTCCCTTGGAAGGACTAGAGGCAGAAGCAGTCATTCATGAGTTACCAACATCATGCACACTGGTCCAGAACATCACTCAGCACCTCCTTGGACTCTGGTTACTAGATTTCCATATTTGGAGCTCTTCTCAGTCTCCACATTCTTCCATATCTCCTATTCCCAACATTTCAACTTCATAATTGCATATTAAATTGTGGTTTTGATTTGCATTTCCCTGATAGCTAGTTATATTGAGCATCTTTCCATGTGTTTGTTCAGTTCAGTTCAGTTGCTCAGTCATGTCCAATTCTTTGCAACCCCACTGCAGCACACCAGGCTTTCATGTCCCTCACCAATTCCTGGAGCTTGGTCAAATTCATGTCCATTGAGTCAGTGATGCCATCCAACTATCTTATCCTCCGTTATCCCCTTGTCCTCCTGCCTTTAATCTTTCCCAGCATCAGGGTCTTTTCCAGTGAGCAGTTCTTAACATCAGGTGGCCCAAGTATTGGAGCTTCAGCTTTAGCATTAGTGCTTCCAACGAATATTCAGGACTGATTTCCTTTAGGATTGGTTGGTTTGATCTTCTTGCTGTCCAATGGACTCTCAAGAGTCTTCTCCAGCACTACAGTTTGAAAGCGTAAATTCTTCAGCGCTCAGACTTCTTTATGGTCCAACTCTCACATCCATACATGATGCTGGAAAAACAATGGCTTTGACTATATGAACCTTTGTTGGCAATGTGACATCTCTGCTTTTAATATGCTGTCTAGGATTGTCATAGCTTTTTGTCCAAGGAGCAAGCATCTTTTAATTTCATGGCTGCAGTCACCGTCCATGGTGATTTTGGAGCCCAAGAAAATAAAATCTGTCACTGCTTCCAATTTTACCCCTTCTATTTGCCATGAAGTGAGGGGATCAGATGCCATAATCTTAGTTTTTTTGAGTTTCAAGCCAGCTTTTTCACTCTCATCTTTCAACCTCATTAAGAGTCTTTTAATTCCTCTTCACTTTCTGCCATCAGAGTGGTATTATCTGCATATCTGAGGTTGTTGATACATCTGGCAGTATTGATTCCAGCTTGTGATTCATCCAGTCCTTCACTGGCCACAGGACTGGAAAAGGTCAGTTTTCATTCCAATCCCAAAGAAAGGCAATGCCAAAGAATGCTCGAACTACTACATAATTACACTCATTTCACAGGCTAGTAAAGCAATACTTAAAATTCCCCAAGCCAGCCTTTAGCAATATGTGAACCATGAACTTCCAGATGTTCAAGCTGGTTTAGAAAAGGCAGAAGAACCAGAGATCAAATTGCCAACATCTGCTGGATCATCAGAAAAGCAAGAGAGTTCCAGAAAAACACCTATTTCTGCTTTATTGACTAAGCCAAAGCCTTTGGCTGTGTGGATCTCAATAAACTGTGGAAAATTCTGAAGGAGATGGGAATACCAGACCATCTGATCTGCCTCTTGAGAAACCTGTATGCAGGTCAGGAAGCAACAGTTAGAACTGGACATGGAACAACAGACTGGTTCCAAATAGGAAAAGGAATACGTCAAGGCTGTATATTGTCACCCTGCTTATTTAACTTATGTAGAGTACATCATCCGGCACAAACTGGAATCAAGTTTGCCGGCAGAAATATCAATAACCTCAGATATGCAGATGACACCACCCTTAGGCAGAAAGTGAAGAGGAACTAAAAACCTCTTGATGAAAGTGAAGGCAGAGAGTGGAAAAAGTTGGCTTAAAGCTCAACATTCAGAAAATGAAGATCATGGCATCTTGTCCCATCACTTCATGGGAAATAGATGGAGAAACAGTGGAAACAGTGTCAGATTTTATTTTGGGGGCTCTAAAATCACTGCAGTGTGATTGCAGCCATGAAATTAAATGACACTTACTCCTTGGAAGGAAAGTTATGACCAACCTTGATAGCACATTAAATAGCAAAGTCATTACTTTGTAAACAAAGGTCCATCTAGTTAAGGCTATGGTTTTTCCAGTGGTCATGTATGGATGTGAGAGTTGGACTATAAAGAAAGCTGAGCTCTGAAGAATTGATGCTTTTGAACTGTGGTGTTGGAGAAGACTCTTGAGAGTCCCTTGGACTGCAAGGAGATCCAAACAGTCCATCCTAAAGGAGATCAGTCCTGGGTGTTCATTGGAAGGACTGATGTTGAAGCTGAAACTCCAATACTTTGGCCACATGATGTGATGAGCTGACTCATTTGAAAAGACTCTGATGCTGGGAAAGATTGAGGGCAGGAGGAGAAGGGGATGACAGATGATGAGATGGTTGGATGGCATCACCAACTCAATGGACATGGGTTTGGGTAGACTCTGGCAGTTGATGATGGAAAGGAAGGCCTGGTGTGCTGCAGTTCATAGGGTCACAAAGAATCAGACACAACTGAGTGACTGAACTGAACTCTACATAGATATTAAATAAGCAAGATAACAAGATAACAAGATAACAATATTGTATTTATTTCCCAGCTCCAAATAAAATCATGGTACATCTTATAATTCATGATGCTGTAGATCAATGAAGTCCAGTACCTAGTAGTAGAGTATAGCTGGTCAATAATATGTTTTCAATACTTGTGCCTGGTACATAATAAGTATTCAACTAATATTTTTTGAATACAAGATTGAATTAAGACTTTTTGGCACAAAGATGAGAACATTTTCCCTACCAATGAGCTATTATTTTTCCTTTCTTTATGTGGGAATTTTATTATTCACCCTATCACACTTTTTGCCCAAGTTATCTGGAAGCCCAGAGCTAATTCTTACAGCCAAGTACAGGAAATTAACTTGATAATGTTAGCCATTATTCCAAAGTATCAAGTCTGGAGAAAAGGAAAAGGAGATAATATTATTTTGATTAAATAAACATAAAAACACCAGCTACCCTTGCTATAGAAGGAGTAACCTACTGTATTGAACTTAGATCATAAGAGATCAGTGCTCTGTTAGTGGAAATAGGATATACAGTAACAGCAGATGTGTTTGGGAGGAAGTTGCATTTTAAAATGGTGAATTTGGGGACCTGAAAAAATATCCCAAGGAAGATGAAAGAATTCCAGGATAAATTATTTAGTAAAAGTCAAAGATTTTCCTGAAGTAAAGTATGCATAATCTTCCTTATGCAACTTTTGTTAGCTAATTTATTGTTGTGCCAGTTGCTTTACAGGATTCATGAAACAGATATGTAGAGGTACATCTGATGTTCTGGGCACTGTAATAGAAGTCATGGTATCATGGTGAATAAGTGGAGGAGGATGAGTTCCCTCCTTTTACAGTGTTTATATTTTACTTGGAGAAGGCTGATAATCAAAAGCAACAACAAAAACAAAAACTGACAAATAAATACAAGGCTCCAAAGGAAACAGGGAGGGGATAGAGAATATTTGGAGACACTATTTCATATCAGAGGAGATCTTTCTGAAAAGCTGACATGTGAAATCAGAAACACACACACACACACACACACACACACACACACACACACACAGCTCACAGTCACTGGAAGAGAAGACAGAACAAGGGGAGATTGAACTTGATGGATTTGCAGCTGGAACACCATGACAGAGAGCTGGCAGTAGATAAAGGCAGGACCTTAGTCAGCTCCATCTACAATAACAGATACAAGAGACTGGGTGGCTTAAACAATAGCTTATTTCTCTCAGTTCTGGATGCTTGGACGTCCAAGACCAAGGTGCCTACTTATTCTGTCGCTGGTGAAGGCCCTCTTCTTAGTTTGCTGACATCTTTCTATGTCCTTAAATGGTGGTAAATAGTGAGCTCTAGTCTTTCTCTTCATATAAAGGCACCAATGCCATTGTGTGGGCTCCAGCACAAGAACTTCATCTAAACCTAATTACCCCCAAAGATCCGCCTCCTGATACATCCCATTGGAGGTTAGGGTTTCAATGTGTATGAGTTTTGAAAGAACACAAACATGCAGTCCATAACAGGCAGTAACGACAGGGGCCAGTGCTTACAAATCATGAGGATCGTCTCTGGGAATTTGAGGTTTAAGTGTAATCAGAAGCTATTTGAGGGTTTAAAGTAGAAGCATTGACACAATTAATGACACAGTTATGCACACATACATGTACACATTTTTTTTTTTCATTCATTCTTACTACTATAGGGCAAAGATAGACTAAAGTGTCTAGTTAGAAACCACTTCAACAATCCTAGCAAAGCAATGGTGGACAGTCAGCGACAGAGGTAGGTGGTAGAATTATAGGTAGAAGGGAGCAAGAAGATTCCAGATCTGTTTGAGTGAATATGCTAACAGGAGTTGATTATAGGAATATGAGAAAAAGAGTGGAACAGACATGGCCCTCTGGGATTTGAGCCTAAGCTCTTGGGAAGATGGTGTTGCTGTTCAGTAGGAGAGAAAAAGATTAGGGAAGAACAGGTGGTAAGGGGGATGGGAAGCTGAGAAATGAAGATGTAAAAACATGATAATTTGACTTTAAGCCTCTTGTAGTGATAATGGCAAGGAATAATGTGGGCATGTTTATGAGTATAAAAGGATATAAAGCATTATTTTATAAATTGCAACAAAGAGTAATTGCCATATTACGATTCCTTGCACATATCAGATGAGAGAATACAATCTATTCATCACTGACTGGAAAATGAGCTCATAATCCATACAGCTTTATTCCATCTGTGGCATATATTTTTCATGATTATTTAGCAACTCTTCAAGAAGAAAAGAATTAGTGAACAATATTTTTTTACTCAGAGATTTATTTTAAAACTCAGAGATGCCAAAATATTCTCTACCAAAAAATGACATTATTTTTTAATAGTGTAAAATCTGACACTATTAACAAATGAATATATAAACCAATTTTAAAAGCATATTCTCTTACAACTTGATATTTTAAACAGAAAAATTACAAACCTTTGAATTGTGTTAAATTCCTCCTCACAACTAAATGGAACTGATGGCATGAGAAATTGATAGCAAAGAAATCCACTTTTTAAAAGAAGCAGAAAAAGAAAACTTCCTAATTTGATGACTCCTAAAATACACTTTCAATGTGAAATCCCTTTCTTTGTTTTCACAATGGAGGATAGTCTGTGAGGGACATTTGGCCCATGAGAACAGGCTCAGAAACACCCCTTCCCTGAGCAAATAGAAGAATTAACCAGTTAGAAAAGAAATAGTACAGAGGAGTCCAAATCAAATGAAGACGGCACAAAGGTAAAAGTGGATTTGATGTGGTGGAAAAGCAGACTCAGAGTATTCATTGATTTCTCTTTGCATGATGGCCTATGAGTGATTTTTAAATTTTTCTCTAGAAGTCTCAGCATTTTTCTCACTTAAAAAGCTAACTGAAATTTTAAGCACAGGAGGGAATCAATGAACAGATTTTGGAAACAGAAAACATGCAGAGTGTGGTGGGAAAGCCGCAGGAAAACTGCCATGAAAGGAGATAGAAGAAATTCGGAAAGTGCACCAATAGTGATAAACCTCAACAATAAACCTCAACAAATTTTCACCTGTCCCTCTGCTGCTCTGTCAAAAGGAACGAAGGCCTTTATAGATCCTACGCACTGAAACCTGATCTAAATATGATGGCAAGAATATTGCAAGTCCAGTATATTAATATGTAGGCCTTCTACATCAAAATGCTTACCAAAGGGATTTCAGCACTCTCCTAGCCCCACATGCCTGGCAGGATTATATTTTATGAATAAAAATCAGAATACATAGTGCTCCAGTTATGACTATACAATGAAGGACACTGCAGAAAATCTAAAATCTGGACTCTCCAGCTTGCAAAGTCAAATTTCTTATGCTGTATGTGCTAGAAGTAACTACATCTTTGAAGCAAAGCAGATAAAGAATAATTTAAGAAAAAAGTACATTAATATTAGCTACTGAGCAAAATTTTAATCATTGAAGAGTTACAATGCCCTCAAGATTTTATTTGAATAGCATTCTTTTCCTTTCTGCTGTGTCTCATTGCTTTCTTGAGAGATAAGAAGTGCTATAAAGGGTTCTTATAAAAGCTATTGTTATTCTTTCCTATATCAATTGTTTATTTTACTTATCAAGCAATTGTGAATTCCTTGTTGAGAAATGCTGAAATCTGTGGTTACATAAATAACAGACAGATTAAAAAGTATTATTAAGCATTGTGCCAGGAGCTGTCATATATTTGTTTTAGCAATCCTAAAATCTAAACAATTATGCATTATATTTCTGAGAAGATATTACAGAAGAGAGGATAATATTTATATGGCATATTTGGAAATGGACAAATGCAGACTCAGGAGTCAGTTTAGCAGCAGCAATATACCACTTTAAAAACAAATAAATAAATAAACATATATATATATACACACATATATATTCTAATGTATTCTAATATTATTCCAAATAGGGCCCAGATAAATTTAAAGAATTTAGAAAGACTTTGGAGCCTAGAAGTACATTTATGCTAATGCTACCAGGATGTTAGCAACATGTTCACCATGATGAAAATACATGAAGAAATAAATTTTCAGTATCGTACCCTTTGAATTTTGGGGAATTTGAGCTTAAATAAACTATAACCTAAACATACTTTGGATGATCTACTATTCTGGTTTCCTCTACCTTGTTGACAAGATAGTACTAAAAATAGCTATTAAATGAAAAGTCACCAAATTGGAAACCAGTAAGTGTGACTTCTAGGGACCCCTGGGTAAAGAAAGATTCCTTGGTGTCTTCACCAGATGAATGAGAATTATAAAACCTGTCATAAAATGTGAGAATGTTACAAAACAAAATACTACACCATTTGGGAATAAAATTAATAAAGCATGTAAAATCATTCCCTTTCATTACAAGGTTGTCTTTTTATTAACAACACTTGAGTCTTTGCTAAATCGCAAGTCCTTAACCCTGAAATGGCTAGATCACTAAATAAGTAACATCAGATTCTGTGGCTTATAATCAAAGATTCAGTTCTTCATTTAAATTGTAAGAGTTCTAAAAACATCCTAGCTAAACAGAGGAAATAAAGCAAAAACAAACTCGTCATTTCTCAAGAAAGAAAATTTTCTTAAAATATTACAAAGCATGAATTTATAAAATATATATATATTTTGTAACACAAAAGATGCTAATAAAAGCTCCTACGTCCTAAAGGAACATGACCATAGCACAAGAGTTATGGAAAGTCATACTTATAAATTTTTAAGAAAATTTGATATAGAATCTCTTTTATACTCAATATAATTGTAGGAAGAAATGATTTTTATTAAAAAAGAAAACTTGCTTCATTATTATCAAGTGACTTTGGGAAAATTACATAATTTCTCTGTGGAAGATTAAAGTTTCCAAAACTGACAAGAGTAACATTTCTAGTTTCGCATGGTCTTTTAGAGCCTTACCACATTTCAATATGGGCTCCCCCAGTGGCTCAGCAGTAAAGAATCGCCTGCAATGCAGGGGACAAGGGTTCAATGCCTGGGTCGGGATGATCCCGTGAAGGAGGAAATGTGAGCCCGCTTCAGTATTCTTGCCTGGAAAAACCCATGAACACAAGAGCTTGGAGTGCTACAGTACATAGGGTCACAAAGAGTCAGACATGAATGAAGCTACTTTCTTCACATTAATTTCATCATGGTGAACATGCATGCAGTCAGTAAGAGTAGAAATCCATCCCACCCCTCCTTGATATTGGGTGTGCCTTTGTGCTGCTTCAGTGGATGTAATGTAATAGAAGTGGCATTGTGTGCCTTCCAACACTAAGTCATATGAGGTGACACAGCTTTGCCCTGCATCGCTCTCTTGAGGAACACTTACTCTTCAGACCCAGCCACCATGACCAGTGAGGCAGACCTCACATGGCCCGTGAGGAAGACCAGGCCATAATGCAGACTACCTGCAGATACCCAGTTAACATCTCAGTCAATAGCCACTATCCATGACCGGCCACGGGCAGGAAAAAGTCTTCAAATGATTTTGGCCCTAAGCCTTTAAATCACCCCAACTGACACTGAATGGAACAGAGCCGGGTACCTCTGTTAAACCCTACCTAAACTGCAGATCTGTGAACAAAATAAACAGGCTTGATTTTTTAATTCAGTATATTTTGGGTGATCTGTTTGTAGCAATACACATTCTCTAAGCCTCAGTTTCCCTTTCCCTATCTCCAAAGTGATAACACTGATCTCTAAAAATGTTTTGAGAACTAAATGAGATTATGCATGTAAGCATATAGCACAGTATTTGACACACAGAAGACACAGTAACTATTAACTTAAATGATCGGATCAGAAAATAGATCATAAGGGAAAAAGCTGTCTAAGAAGCAGGTGGGAACTTAAATGAATTCAGTTCAGTTCACTCGCTCAGTCGTGTCAGACTCTTTGCGACCCCATGAATCGCAGCACGACAGGCTTCCCTGTCCATCACCAACTCCCAGAGTTCACTCAGACTCACGTCCATCGAGTCCGTGACGCCATCCAACCATCTCATCCTTGGTCGTATCTTTCTCCTCCTGCCCCCAATCCCTCCCAGCATCAGAGTCTTTTCCAATGAGTCAACACTTCTAATGAGGTGGCCAAAGTACTGGAGTTTCAGCTTTAGCATCATTCCTTCCAAAGAAATCCCAGGGCTGATCTCCTTCAGAATGGACTGGTTGGATCTCCTTGCAGTCCAAGGGACTCTCAAGAGTCTTCTCCAATACCACAGTTCAAAAGCATCAATTCTTCGGCACTCAGCTTTCTTCACCATCCAACTCTCACATCCATACATGACCACTGGAAAAACCATAGCCTTGACTAGACGGACCTTAGTCGGCAAAGTAATGTCTCTGCTTTTGAATATACTATCTAGGTTGGTCATAACTTTTCTTCCAAGGAGTAAGCGTCTTTTAATTTCATGGCTGCAGTCACCATCTGCAGTGATTTTGGAGCCCCTCAAAATAAAGTCTGACACTGTTTCCACTGTTTCCCCATCTATTTCCCATGAAGTAATGGGACCAGATGCCATGATCTTCGTTTTCTGTATGTTGAACTTTAAGCGAAGTTTTTCGCTCTCCTCCTTTACTTTCATCAAGAGGCTTTTTAGCTCCTCTTCACTTTCTGCCATAAGGGTGGTGTCATCTCCATATCTGAGGTTATTGATATTTCTCCCAGCAATCTTGATTCCAGCTTGTGCTTCTTCTAGTCCAGCGTTTCTCATGATGTACTCTGCATAGAAGTTAAATAAGGAGGGTGACAATATACAGCCTTGACGTACTCCTTTTCTTATTTGGAACCAGTCTGTTGTTCCATGTCCAGTTCTAACTGTTGCTTCCTGACCTGCATACAGATTTAAGAGGCAGGTTAGGTCATCTGGTATTCCCATCTCTTTCAGAATTTTCCACAGTTTCTTGTGATCCACACAGTCAAAGGCTTTGGCATAGTCAGTAAAGCAGAAATAGATGTTTTTCTGGAACTCTCTTGCTTTTTCCATGATCCAGTGGATGTTGACAATTTGATCTCTGGTTCTTCTGCCTTTTCAAAAACCAGCTTGAACATCTGGAAGTTCATGGTTCACGTATTGCTGAAGCCTGGCTTGGAGAATTTTGAGCATTACTTTACTAGCATGTGAGATGAATGCAGCTCTGTGGTAGTTTGCGCATTCTTTGGCATTGCCTTTCTTTGGGATTGGAATGAAAACTGACCTTTCCCAGTCCTGTGGCCACTGCTGAGTTTTCCCAATTTGCTGGCATATTGAGTGCACCATTTTCACAGCATCATCTTTCAGGATTTGAAATAGCTCCACTGGAATTCCATCACCTCCACTAGCTTTGTTCGTAGTGATGCTTTATAAAGCCCACTTGACTTCACATTCCAAGATGTCTGGCTCTAGATTAGTGATCACATCATCATGATTATCTGGGTTGTGAAGATCTTTTTTGTACAGTTCTTCTGTGTATTCTTGCCACCTGTTCTTAATATCTTCTGCTTCTGTTAGGTCCATACCATTTCTGTCCTTTATTGAGCCCATCTTTGCATGAAATATTGCCTTGGTATCTCTAATTTTCTTGAAGAGATCTCTAGTTTTTCCCATTCTGTTCTTTTCCTCTATTTCTTTGCATTGATCGCTGAAGAAGGCTTTCTTATCTCTTCTTGCTCTTCTTTGGAACTCTGCATTCAGATGTTTATAGCTTTCCTTTTCTCCTTTGCTTTTCACCTCTCTTCTTTTCACAGCTATTTGTAAGGCCTTTCCAGACAGCCATTTTGCTTTTTTGCATTTCTTTTCCATGGGGATGGTCTTGATCCCTGTCTCCTGTACAATGTCACGAACCTCATTCCATAGTTCATCAGGCACTTTATCTATCAGATCTAGGCCCTTAAATCTATTTCTCACTTCCACTGTATAATCATAAGGGACTTGATTTAGGTCATACCTGAATGGTTTAGCTGTTTTCCCTACTTTCTTCAATTTGAGTCTGAATTTGGTAATAAGGGAGTTCCTGATCTGAGCCACAGTCAGCTCCTGGTCTTGTTTTTGTTGACTGTATATAGCTTCTCCATCTTTGGCTGCATAGAATATAATCAATCTGATTTCAGTGTTGACCATCTGGTGATGTCCATGTGTAGAGTCTTCTCTTTTGTTGTTGGAAGAGGGTGTTTGCTATGACCAGTGCATTTTCTTGGCAAAACTCTAGTAGTCTTTGCCCTGCTTCATTCCGCATTCCAAGGCCAAATTTGCCTGTTACTCCAGGTGTTTCTTGACTTCCTACTTTTGCATTCCAGTCCCCTAGAATGAAAAGGACATCTTTTTGGATGTTAGTTCTAAAAGGTCTTGCAGGTCTTCATAAAACTGTTCAACTTCAGCTTCTTCAGTGTTACTGGTTGGGGCATAGACTTGGATAACTGTGATATTGAATGGTTTGCCTTGGAGACCAACAGAGATCATTTTGTCGTTTTTGAGATTGAATCCAAGTACTGCATTTTGGACTCTTGTTGACCATGATGGCTACTCCATTTCTTCTGAGGGATTCCTGCCCGCAGTAGTAGATATAATGGTCATCTGAGTTAAATTCATCCATTCCAGTCCATTTTAGTTCGCTGATTCCTAGAATGTCGACATTCACCCTTGCCATCTCTTGTTTGATCACTTCCAATTTGCCTTGATTCATGGACCTTACATTCCAGGTTCCTATGCAATATTGCTCTTTACTGCATCGGATCTTGCTTCTATCACCAGTCACATCCACAGCTGGGTATTGTTTTTGCTTTGGCTCATCCCTTCATTCTTTCTGGAGCTATTTCTCCACTGATTTCCAGTAGCATATTGGGCACCTACTGACCTGGGGAGTTCCTCTTTTGGTATCCTATGATTTTGCCTTTTCATGCTGTTCATGGGGTTCTCAAGGCAAGAATACTGAAGTGGCTTGCCATTCCCTTCTCCAATGGACCAGGTTCTGTCAGACCTCTCCACCATGACCCATCAGTCTTAGGTTGCCCCACAGGCATGGCTTGGTTTCATTGAGTTAGACAAGGCTGTGGTCCTAGTGTGATTAGATTGACTAGTTTTCTGTGAGTATGGTATTAGTGTGTCTGCCCCTTGATGCCCTCTTGCAACACCTACCATCTTACTTGGGTTTGTCTTACCTTGGGTGTGGGGTATCTCTTCACGGCTGCTCCAGCAAAGCACAGCCCCTGTTCTTACCTTGGACAGGGGTTATCTTCTTACCGCCGCCGTTCCTGACCTTCAACATGGGATAGCTCCTCTAGGCCCTCCTGCGCCTGTGCAGCCACGGCTCCTCGGGTTGCTCCTCCCCGCTGCCCTGCCCGTTCCTGGCCTTGGACGCGGGGTAACTCCTCTCGGCCATGCTTAGTGCTTCAGCTGGCTCTCACAGCCGCCCGTGCTTAAGAAATATTTTCAGTGAAAAACGTAGTAAAATACTAAAACAACAAAACTGACAACATATAAAATGGAATGTTTGTTGAAAAGTCACACACACACACACACACACACACACACACACACACACATCTCCCAGAATACAAAGGAAAATGCAGAAAAATAACATGATTACAGAGAAGATAAAGGAAAGGACACAATGAAGGTATAGCCAACTACTATTCCTGAAAAGACTAGAGCAGATACATGAAAGCAAATATGTCCCTAAACACACACACACAGGAAAAATACAAAATGAAAGCTTTTAAGCTAAAAACTCCAACTCTGTAAACTCACAATTCCCCAAATAAAAGTAAAACTTAACTATTTGAAAATATAGAGAGGTGATATCATGCACATCAGAGAAAAAGAAAAACCAGAGATTTTCAGGGAGAGGAAATGTTTACTTATAAGTGAAAAAATACACCTGCCACAGGGAAACTACTGAGTATTTTAAAAGCTTTACTAGGGTATGTGTGTATGTTCAGTCACTCAGTTGTGTCCAACTCTTTGCCACTCATGCACTGTAGCCAACCAGGCTCCTCTGTCCATGGAATTCTCCAGGCAAGAATACTGGAATGGGTTGTTATTTCCTACTCCATGGAATCTTTCTGACCCAGGGATCAAACCTGCATCTCCTGCATCTCCTTCACAGTGCCACTTGGGAAGCCCTTCATTCAGTTCAGTCGCTCAGTCCTGTCCAACTCTTTGCGACCACATGTATCACAGCATGCCAGGACTTCCTATCCATCACCAACTCCCAGTTTACCCAGACTCATGTCCATCGAGTCAGTGATGCCATCCAGCCATCTCATCCTCTGTTATCCCCTTCTCTTCCTACCCCCAATCCCTCCCAGCATCATGGGTTTTTTTGTTTGTTTTTTTGTGGGTTTTTTGGGAATTTTCCAAAAGACGGTGGAAACCAGAGATGGACAGGTTGTCAATGAAACTTCCCAGCATCACGATGATCATGGTCTTTTCCAATGAGTCAACTCTTCACATGAGGTGGCCAAAGTATTGGAGTTTCAACTTCAGCATCAGTCCTTCCAATGAACACCTAGGACTGATCTTCTTTAGCATGGACTGGTTGGATCTCCCTGTAGTCCAAGGGACTCTCAAGAATCTTCTCCAACACCACAGTTCAAAAGCATCAATTATTCGGTGCTCAGCTTTCTTCACTGTCCAACTCTCACATCCATACATGACCACTGGAAAAACCATAGCCTTGACTAGACGGACCTTTGTTGGCAAGTAATGTCTCTGCTTTTTATATACTATCTAGGCTGGTCATAACTTTCCTTTCAAGGAGTAAGTGTCTTTTAATTTCATGGCTGCAATCACCATCTGCAGTGATTTTGAAGCCCAAAAAAATAAAGTCTGACACTGTTTCTGCTCCTTCCTCATCTATTTCCCATGAAGTGATGAGAGCAGATGCCATGATCTTCATTTTCTGAATGTTGAATTTTAAGTCAACTTTTTCACTCTCCTCTTTCACTTTCATCAAGAGGCTTTTTAGTTCCTCTTCACTTTCTTCCATAAGGGTGGTGTCATCTGCATACCTGAGGTTATTGATATTTCTCCCAGCAGTCTTGTTTCCAGCTTGTGCTTCCTCCAGCTCAGTGTTTCTCATGATGTACTCTGCATATAAGTTAAATAAGCAGAGTGACAATATATAGCCTTGATGTACTCCTTTTCCTATTTGGAACCAGATTTTCATTCCATGTCCAGTTCTAAGTGCTGCTTCCTGACCTGCATATAGAGAAGGTCAGGTGCATATAGAGAAGGTCACCTGCATATAGAGAAGCAGGTCAGGTGATCTGGTATTCCCATCTCTTTCAGAATTTTCCACAATTTATACAGAAGTATAATTCCATGAAATAAACTGCACACACTTAAGGCATACAATTTGATTAAGTTTTGACATATGTATGACATTAGAATGATGACCACCCTCAAGATAAAACATTCCTCATTAAGTATGACTGATATGTTTTAAGATCCCTAGTGAATGCCTGAAATCACAGACAGTACCAAACTCTATATATGCCATGTTTTTTCTTATACATACATACATATGATAAAGTTTAATTTATAAATTAGGCACAGTAAGAGATTAATAACAATGTGTGCACACATGCTAAGTCACTGAAGTTGTGTTCGACTCTTTACAACCCTGTGGATACTTTTACCACGAGCACCACCTGGGAAGCCCAACAAACTAACACAGTTGATTGAAAGACAAGGAGATGCCAGGGAGCGAACCCAGGGCCTTATGTATGCAAAGCATATACTCTATCACTGAGCTACATGCCCAGCCCTGTTTTCCCCTACACATACATACCTATGATAAAGTTTAGTTCATAAATGAGGCACAGTAAAAGATTAACAATAATAATAAAATAGAGCAATTATAGTTTAAGTTATGTGAATATGAGCTCTGTCTCAAAACACCTCATTGTACTCACCCTTCTTCTTGTGATGCCATACAATGACAGAACGCCTCCGTGGTAAGATGAAGTGAATGAATGACACAGGCACTGTGACATAGCATTAGGCAACCACTAACCTTCCAACAATACAATGTCAGTGGTTGGGGAGTCTGGGCAGGATGAAGCAGGACAACGTGAGATTCCATCACACTACTCAGAAAAACATACAATAAAGAACTTATGAATTTTTATTTCTAAAATTTTCCATATTTGGGGGCCACACTTGACCACAAGTAAGAGCAGACAAACATACATACAGGCCTTATTGCCTACTTTCAAACTTTTCTCCTTATCACTACTTTGACCAATTTGATGACTATAATGAGCATTTTTTGTTTTTTTGGGTTTTTTTTGTCTCTGGTCCTTGGGGCGTTTTTAAGATTCTTGGATCCGGAGCATTATAGTTTTCAATAAAAATGAGGGTTTTTTGAGTCATTACTTTCTCACTTTTCTTTGTCCCCCACCTTCTCACCAATTTCAGATATATTAGACTGCTGAGAGTTATTTCACTACCTAATGGTGCTTGGTTCAGTATATAAGTTCTTTTATGTTTCTTTTATTTATAATCATTTTACTCATAATTTACATACCATAAAATTTATTCTTTTAAACTGCACAATATTTTTAGTACATTCACAAAGCTGTGCAAACATCACCACTATCTAACTCCAGGCATTTTTATCACCCCAAAAAGAAACCATATCCTTCAGTAGTCATTCTCCACTCCACCCTGTCCCTGCCCCTGCCAAACACTAGTGTACTTTCTGTTTCCATGGATTTGCCTAATACAGACATAAATGAAAACATACATTAAGTGGCCTTTATATCTGGCCCTCTTTGCTTAGCATGTTTTTAAGACTTATTCATGTTTTAGCCTTTATTAGTACTTATTATTATTAAATGATCCATTGTATTTCACAATTTAAATAAAAAAGGGGACAACACAGGATGAGATGGTTGGATGGCATCACCGACTCGATGGACATGAGTTTGA
This sequence comes from Nanger dama, assembly GCA_917880005.1. Lineage (NCBI taxonomy): Eukaryota > Metazoa > Chordata > Mammalia > Artiodactyla > Bovidae > Nanger > Nanger dama. The sequence goes on from CAKJTW010000004.1 coordinate 50,216,704, forward strand.
GTAAGCTCTGGGAGTTGATGATGGACAGGGAAGGCTGGCATGCTGCAGTCCATGGGATTGAAGAGTTGGACATGACTGTGTGACTGAACTGAATCCACTGAATGGATATATTTTTTTGCTTATCCTTTCATCAGTTGATGAACATTTGAATTGTTTCCATCTTTTTAACTATTATGAATAATGCTACTATGAACATTTGTGTACAAACTTTTGTTTGTGAACATGTGTTTTCATATCTCTTAGGTGTATACCTAGGAATAGAATTGCTGGTCTGTGATAACTATGTTTAACCTTCCGATGAAATGTCAAGCTGTTGTCCCAAGCAGCTGCACCATTTTACATTTTCACCAGCAGTGTATGATGGTTCTTTTACTACCTCCTCACTAAAATGTGTTACTGCATTTGTTATTATAGCTATTCTAGCAACTTAGCAACCAAACAGTAGCAGCAGCAGCAGTGGATATAAAATGGTAACACATTGTGGGTTTTTATTTAAATTTTTGTGATGGTTAATGATGCTGAATATCTTTATCTTCTTTGAAAAAAAATGTCTATTCAGATCCTTCATCCATTTTAAAAATTAGTTTGTCTTTTTATGTTGTAGTAGTTCTTTATATATTCTAATTCCAGTCTTTATCAGATATGTAATTTGCAAACTCAGTCTTGAATTGTCTTTTCACTTTATTGATGGTGTCCTTTTAAGTACAGAAGTTTTAATTTTGATGAATTCCAATCTTATTTCTCCTTTTTTCCACTTATATGTGGGTGTCACACTTAAGATTCATGAACTTAAACCAAGATCATAAAATTTACTTCTATATTTTATCTCTATATAAATTGCAAAAGTTACATTTAAAAACTTTAATTTCCCAATAAAATCTACCAAAATCTAGAATATGTATCATACATAATGATGAGATATTGGAAACTTTCCCCTGAGACTGGGAATGAGAAAAGATGTTCACTGGTATCACTTCTGCTAAATATTGTCCTGAAGGTTTTAGCCAGTTCAATAAAGCAAAAAAAAAAAATAAAATAAAACACACATAAAAGAATCAGAAACAAAAAAATAAAACTGTCATTATTTTCAGATGGCATGACTGTGTATGGATGAAAACCAAAATAATACAGAGGTAATTACAATTAACAAATGCATTTGGTAAATTCATTTTATATATGGCTATCACCAATCTATTGTATTTTCTATATGCCATAAATAAGCAACTTGGAGTTTTAAAATGTTACTGTTTCTAAAAAAAAATAAAATAAATTTTAAAAAAGTTACTATTTCTAACAGCAAGAGAAAAATTAAATGTCTAGGAACAAATCTAATTAAAGAAGTCCAAAACCTTACAGAGCAATGTAGTATTGCTGCTGCTGCTGCTGCTAAGTCGTGTCCAACTCTGTGCAACCCCGTAGACTGCAGCCCACCAGGCTCCTCCATCCCTGGGATTCTCCAGGCAAGAACGCTGGAGTGGGTTGCCATTTCCTTCTCCAATGCATGAAAGTGAAAAGTGAAAGTGAAGTCGCTCAGTCGTGTCTGACTCTTAGTGACCCCACGGACTGCAGCCTACCAAGCTCCTCCTCCCATGGGATTTTCCAGGCAAGAGTACTGGATTGGGGTGCCATTGCCTTCTCCAGCAATGTAGTATTAAGAGAAAGTAAATAAGACCTTAAAAATGGAGAAATACACCATGAGAATGGACTGGATTAATCAATAATGTAAATATGTTAGGACTCCCCATACATTCAGTAGAATACTAACCAAAATTCCATGAAGTTCCTGATGGAAATTTATAAGCTGATTCTACAATTTATATGGAAAAGAAAAGAGCAAAAATAGCCAAGAAAATGGTGAGGAAGAGGAGAAGTAGGAGGCTACACTCTCTGATATCAAAACATGGTGAAACTATAGTAATGAAGACATTAAAATAATGTTGCCAGGACAGGCATAGACCAATGGAACTGAACAGAGATTCTGTAAAGGGGCACACACACATACTTGAGTGCTATACTTTTCATGAGGTTTGCACTACAGAGTCATGGACAAAGGACAGTCTTTACAATAAATGGACCCAATCAATTGATTATCCATGGTGGGAAAATATGGAATTGGGCCTCTACCTTATGCTCTACACAGAAGTCAGTTTTAGGGGACTTGTAAATTTAAATGTGAAAACTAAATCAAAAAAGCTACCAGCAGGTTAAAGAATATATTCATGAAAATTTGAGGCAAAAATGTCTTTAACACTAAACAAAAAGAAATCATAACATGGATTAAATTAGGGATCTATACATCAAAAACCATAGCAACACACACAACAAACTCCGGGTTAAGATTCTTATTAAGTAAATCCCTCTTAAAGATAAATAATTAAAGATATAAATTTAACAGTCCACCCAAAAATTGTCTTTAAAAAAAAGACAATCTCTATGAGATTATTTATAGTCAATGAACATATTAAAGTGTGTTCAATCTCACTAGAGAATAAAGATAAAGAGAAGTAAGATTTTTAATGTAGTAGATTGGTAAAGATGAAAATACGAAAAATTAAATTTTATATTAACCAAGATTTGTACACTTTCATAAACTTATGTAGGAAATTAAACTGGATAGATTTTCCAGAAACTGCCAATTACCACAAAATCCCTAAAAATATATCTATTCTTTGGCCAAGAATTCCACTTTCAGAAATTTATCCTAGAGAAAAAGCTGAATAACTTTGCAAAAATAGATTTTGATCACTGCAATGCTTGTATAATAAGAAATTAGGAGATAAAAGTCTAACAATAGGATATTGGTAAAATATGGTAATCCACATACCAAGACACTGTCATAATTATAAATAATGATGTGGATCAAGGATCACCACTTAAGATGACCACAAGGGCAAGATGTAACATAAATGAGTGAAGAGACTCTTTGGCAGACTTAGACAGTGTGCCCCTTTTGAAGAGGGCAACTCCAATTAACTGATGCCAAGTAGGAAGTGGGGGAGGGTCTAGTGTTGTTAGTATAGCCAATATTTCAAGTGAAGCAAAAACCGAAATTTCTATGTGAAATCTCCTCATGTTTAAAAGTTGTCTATTGTTTACAAATTTTTGAAAAAGATCCAGTGACCAAATAAAATATGTCATGTATGGACTATTTTCAATTCAAAGGCTGACAGTACCAATGTACATGCATATTGTTGACACAGAAAAATATTCAAGATGTATCGCTTTTATTGCTGTAAAAAGCCTGTTACAAAACAGCTTCTATAATATGACCTCATTTTTGCTAAAATGGAAAGCATACTTATATACATAAAGAAATGCTAAACAGTGTCTAAAGGGTATAAGTGGTATAAATCTAAGGTATATTGGGAGATTTTTATTTTTTATACATTTCTCTATTTTTGCATTTTTTATATTGATCATTAATATTTTACTGTAAGAAAACAGCATGAAGTTTTTTTCATTTGTGATTATAAAGGAAAGAGGTAATAGTTTAGTTTAAATTTTTGTGAATTAAATTAAAAATTAAAATCACTGAGTAAATATTCTTGCACATAAAACCAGTGAAGTGAAGTGAAGTGGCTCAGTCGTGTTTGACTTTTTGCGACCCCATGGACTGTAGCCTACCAGGCTTCTCTGTCCATGGGATTCTCCAGGCAAGAATACTGGAGTGGGTTACCATTTCCTTCATCAGGGGATCTTCCGGACCCAGGAATCGAACCCCGGTCTCTTGCCTTGGAGGCAGACGCTTTAACCTCTGAGCTACCAGGGAAGCCCATAGACCAGAAGTGAAAGTCACTTCTTCCATTTAATGTATCAGTGGCCTTGGGTTTTCTCACCTATAAAATGTCAGTGATAATACCTACCATTTCTACCTCAAATCCCCTGGGTAATGTAAAAATTAATAAACAAAAACAGAATTAATATCTTCCACACTTCCTTCCTAGCATCCCAAAAATCTAAGTGGAGAGAAGGGGTTTTTTTCTACTGCTGTTCAAGTTTGGAAAGAAAATAGACACTTGTAGAACACAATGATGAAAAAAGGTTGGTGTGTTTGTTTTTGTTATTCCATCAAGAGGTAAGACCTCTTCCCTTGCAACTACTTGCCCCACACGCCACTCCCTGTCTACCAGGGATACCCAACACAATGGGGAAGAGTGTGGCTGCCAACAGAAGTAACATTAGATGAGGTAGAGTGGTATCACGTTCTCAAGAATATCTGGGTAGAGCCCAAGTGTGCGTGGAGCCTCAGGACACACGGAATAAACTAGAGAAGCCACTCTGAAGATTGGATTTGACCCTAAAATAAATACATGAGTAAATATCCTTTGAAAGTCTGCCACCCTTTTAGCTTGTCTTTTGTCTCTCTGGTAAAGGCATGGATTTTTCCACAAGGAATTCAGGGAGGTGAAGCAGTCCAAAGGTGAAACCAACCAATTGGCTGATATCAAGAAGGTTTTGTTCCTATCTATATTGCCTCTTTTTCATCATAAAGAACTTAGATATCCATGTTCCACTATTCCTTGTAACTACCGTGCAGGGTAAGTATTTTTTACAATGGAGCTTTTTCCGGTTACTGTATACCATCTGAAACCTACCTTCAAATGAGCTTGTGTGCTTTCTAAGCACCCAGTTTTAAACCTAGGGAGAAATATCATCATATCTGGTCCATGGACATATATTCTGTAAGATATTTTTGATATAATAACATTTTCATTATCACTCCTTTTTCAATTAATTTCCAATAAAAGAGAACAATAAAAGTGTTGTTTTATATCTTTACTCTCTCAGTATTGTGCAACATAAACATAATAGTGTTAAGAAGTCAGAAATAACTTAACACAGTAGCCATAGAAGATGTTTATATTTGCAAAATTTCAACAATGATCTTCCCTAGTTTCCCCCAAATTAGCATATTTGTTAACCAAATTAATTAAGAAGCTTTTCAAAATAAAAGCAATGTTTTAAATAAATAAATTTTCATAACCATAGAACATTTAGTTCTGTTGGAGGTAACAAACATATTATACTCAAGTACTTTATGAAGATATTAGGATAAAAATTATCTGGATGCAATTATAAATGTACCCAAACTAGTCATTTGCTTTTTTGGCGTGTATATTTCTCTGCATGTGTTAAAATTATATGATAGATTTTTGTAATCAGTTAGTCCTTAAATCATCACAATGTTATCTGATGCACAGAATTTATATCATCTTAAGATGATGATATGATATTGTTTGGACAATGTCTTTAAATTTAGTACTATAAATTAAATGCAATGAAAGCCAAGACCTCCTCTCTGCCCATGTTTGTTAGAGAAAATGAATGCTAGATCCTCAGTTTGGAAGAATGAGACACTCTCACAAATCTCAACCTTGAAATTTCATAACTGAATATTGTTGTCACATCAAAATTCTAATCTCAACAGAGTTTTCACTGTGTTTCAGAGTAGGTGGGTATAAATTCACTTATGATCACCTTTTCCAAAGAAATCACATCTGTTTAGTAAACTGCAAAAAGCTTTCTAAAAATTGATTTTATTTAATAAATATTTTAAAGAGTTCACTAACTGATCCTCCAGAAATTCTGATCAATTGTTTAGCTTTCATTCACTTTTATTTCTACTGTGATTCTTAGGAATTTGTCTAATCTATATTTAATCTATTAAAATAGCTACGCATTGGTAACTTTGGCTTTCTTCCACAATAAGCTATGTTAAGATCTCTAAATTAAATGACAAAGGTAGAGAAGTAACATTAAACACAGCAACAGGTTATAGTAAGTGCTCTTTAGAATTTCAGATTAACAAATTTGTCCCAAAATGATAAGTAATAACTTACCAAATGAATAATGCAACACAGAATAGATTTTGATAGAATCTCAACCTCTCTCTTCCCTTCCCATCTCTCTCTCTCAATCTTTCTTTTGGCTCTCTATCTCTCTCTCTATCTCTGTCTCTCACTCTCTCACACATACGCACATACACACACTTCCACCCACATCCATACATGAGTGTGTACACAAACTCAGAATTTTAAAACACTGCTACTAGAGGCTTTAACTTAGATAAATTAACTACATTAAAATACTGACGCTGTGAAAATATCTGTTTATGTCCAATATCCCATAGAGGGCATCTTCTTGTGAACTTCTAAAAGTCTTAAGGAAAGCTAATCAGAAGGGAAAGCCAGAGTCCTGGGCAGGAAGTCTAGGTGGAGGCATGCTGCCGCCGGGGTCACAGCTTCCCATTGTCCTCCCAGCTCTCCTTCTCCTCTATGGCCTCCAGGCTGCGCTTACTCTTCACCTCAGCGCCGCTGCTGGGGGGCTTTACTGAGGCCACAAGACAAGCACGCCAGCTGGATCTGCTTCATGTTTTCTATGGCTTCATTCTTGGCGTTCTTCAACAGGTCTCCCTGGCCCTACAAACAAGCAGAAATAAACATCAAAGGGAAAAAGTTACGGGCCAGGAAGATCCTGAGTGACATCATCCTGCATGCTTCCTGCTGTTGCTCAGCGTGGAGCAGACTCTGCTATTGCTCAGCGAGGAAACAGACTCGGACTTGAGAGCCCACTTTTGCCAGGTTTAGGCCGCATTCTTTTCTTGCATTATTGAGGGTCTTTGTAATTTAACTCAAGGACCTCAACCTGAGCTTTCACCACTGGTTCTGTGATTGCCGGCAGCCACCTTGAGGTTCCTGTGGGAGGAAACACCGTCCTCTGAATGTACCGAGGACACTCATCCCTTCCATCACCAGGGTTTGAGACTTTACACATTGCTACAACTCCTGTCCCACCCAGCCCAGCATTCCTAAGCTCGGGAGAAAACAAGGAAAGAAGCTCTTCCTCAAAGAACCAAAAATTAAATCAGCTCCTTGGTGTACAAGGGCTTACAAAGCAAAATATCTTCCATAAAGTAAATCACACACCCTTATGCTTGGTGAGCTGCTGTTTTATTTTTTTATTTTTTTAATACATTGCATCATCACTGCAGTTTGCAGTCTGATAAGTTCCAGGTTACCCACATTCCTTCTATCTCTTCCATTACCCTCAAAACAACGTTCCCATCTCGTTGATGGAGGAGAGGCTCTGGAGGCTTAGTGTGTCAATCAAAACAAAAAAGCAAACAAGGATCACAGGGAATCATCCATTGTCAGTTATATCAGAGCTTGAGTGATCTTTTTCCATTATCTTTTTTTTTTAATTTTAGTTCATTGTTGTGATGATCAAGTATGTATGCTCACACTAGCCCAGGGGGCTGAAGACGTAAATATGGGGAAGCCAGAACTCGTCTCTACAGGGTACAGACAAAAGAGGAAGCAGTTCTGTCTCCTAGCTTCATTCTCACGACAATGCATGAGAGTGTGACCTTGAAACTGGAGGTTATACGAGCTGCTGGAGAGTCTCTATAAAGCAGAGACTACGAGAAAAGAATAGATGAGAAAAGCCATCTATTTTATGCATGATTTGCTGTTTTCTCTCTTTAATTTGATGAAGGCTTTCACCTCAGGGTATATGAGAAAGCTTGTATTTAAAATGGTTTGGAATATTTCCTCAAAATCTGTACAAGCATTTGCCAGTTCCATCTTATGTCATAATAGCTCAATCCTTCAAACAACACTTTTAAACACAGGATGAGTAAGTAAGGCATTGCCTTATATTTTTGTTATGGTGTGCCTGTGTGCTAAGTAAATTCAGTCATGTCTGACTTTGTACTACCCAATGGACTGTAGACTGCCAGGCTCCTCTGTCCATGGGATTCTCCAGGCAAGCATATGGAGGGGGGTTGTCATACCCTCCTCCAGGGGATCTTTCCATCTCTGGGATCAAACCTGCATCTCATGTCTCCTGCATTGGCAGGCAGGTTCTTTACCACTAGCACCACCTGGGAAGCCTACCAATGTGTTTCACACACCACACTTAGAATTTAGATGAAGACCAGACTAGAGACTGAACACACTCTAGGATATAGAGGGACTTTCAAAGGGAAAAATATGCACTATACCAACAGAACTTGGGAAGCATAGACAATAATAAGCTCCCTCTGAAAGTTAAAAGGTCATATCCACCTTGAAAATGCAGTTCTTAAGCAATAATAACATACAAAGTGCTTGCTCTCTGTGGTCATCTTTCTTCATGCTTTATATATGTTCATTATTCAATGGTCACAACATCCCCACAAAATAGGTATTTTTCTTATTTTAAGTTTAGAGTGAAAAAAATAAATAGAGGCCCAGAATGGTCCTCATTCCCAGAGTCACACAGCTGCTAAGTGGCAGAGCTGGGGTTGAAATAAAGTCTTGCAGTTGACTCCAGAGTCTGTAGTCTCAACCACTACAGATGGTTAAGTCTTAACCACTGCAGATGAGATGGCATCTCTTCAAAGCAAGTTGTGCACTCTAAAGCCTCCCAGTCATCGTTACCCTCGGAAACAAGACAGATAAAAAGACAATCATTGCCCAGGTGGCACAGAACTTAGAGATGGGATCTACAGTCAGGAAGATAAGATGCACGAAGATATGTTGGCAGGGACAAAAGTCAGAGGATCTTAGTTGTGCTTTTAGCTCCAACAGTTTCTCCCTATGCCATTTTATCTCTTGTAAAAATGATGAAAACATTCTTCTGCCTTCCTCAGAGTTTTAAAGATTAAAGAAAGTATGTTGGAAAGCTGTCTGTGATTTAAATAATCACAAGTAAATATGCCATTAGGTGATATAAAAGCAATTGACATAGTCAACTACTAAATAGTGGGAAATGGCAGCCCACTCCAGCGTGCTTGCCTGAAGAATCCCACAGAATATAGCCTGTCAGGCTCCTCTGTCCATGGGGTCACAAGAGTTGGACACGACTTAGTGACTAAACGGCCACCACCACCACTACTAAATAAACGTATTGATGTTGTGAACATTTTAATGTAAATTTTACCAACTTGTTTAAAATGCATCCATATGTAAGGGTTTGTTTTTACTGAGATATGTATACCGCTACTGCTTTTTCAAATGCAAACATCTCTTAAAAACTGTATTAATAAACAGATTATACCCACACTCATTTTCAGAGTATTAGTTTTAAGTGCTCCCTTTTCTCTTAGTGTTGAAATTTTCATCAAGCATTTTTAAAGCATGACAAAAGCAAAGCTGGCATCTTTCCTAATTGCAAGAGAGGAGTGAAATACACAAAAATATCAAGCTTGATACTACTAATGCATAATGCTGTCATGTCTCTTTTCTGGCAGCAGGTTATGAAACACATCTAATTAATCAGCCAGAATGTCATCTCACTGGTTCTGAGAAGCGGCATCCAGGCCTAAAAGCCAGACTGTGTCAGTTCTGGTAAACAGAAGTCACTCACTCTAAAAAACAAAGGCCAATTGGAGAAGACAGCTTGTGCCAGTACATAAAAACACAAAGACATCATCTCTGGACAACTAAGAGACAACACTCCCTGGGTACATGATGTAGGCAGGTAAAAAATATTAAATGAAGAATTAATCTATTAACTAATAGAATAAGAAAAATGGAAGACTACATTATTAAAATTTACACTTAAATACTGATGTAAACATGCTGTTTTCAATTTTCTTTATAAGAAGAAAGCAGAGAGGTCCTCTTTCTGTTCTGTGACTAAACTCTTTGAGTCCTCTTGATTAAATAAGCAGAAGCAGAAAAGACTCATTCTAGGCAAAACTGTAAAGAGGGTGAAGTTCATTGTTAACAACCCCCATCTTGTCATTCTTTTTCAGGGCTGACTTCTTCCTACTACATGTGCAGTAATTTCTATTGACCAACTAGTACCCTTTCTCTACTCCATCACACTCCCTCTCAGACTCCTCCTAACTAGCCAGCTTACACCATAACTCTTCCCTTGAAATAGCTCTGTCTTGTGTATCATTTCCCACAAGATATATTAGGTATTTAGATCAATTAGCTAAGCCAATTAAACATGTATTTCTGCTTTATTGACTATGCCAAAGGCTAAGACTGTGTGGATCAGAAGAAACTGTGGAAAATTCTGAAAGAGATGGGAATACCAGACCACCTGACCTGCCTCTTGAGAAACCTATATGCAGGTCAGGAAGCAACAGTTAGAACTGCAGATGGAACAACAGACTGGTTCCAAATAGGAAAAGGAGTATGTCAAGGCTGTATATTGTCACCCTGATTATTTAACTTATATGCAGAGCACATCCTGAGAAATGCTGGGCTGGATGAAGCACAAGCTGGAATCAAGATTGCCGGAAGAAATATCAATAACCTCAGATATGCAGATGAAACCACCCTTATGGCAGAAAGTGAAGAGGAACTAAAAGCCTTTTGATGAAAGTGAAAGAGCAGAGTGAAAATGTTGGCTTAAAGCTCAACATTCAGAAAACAGAGATCATGGCATCTGGTCCCATAATTTCATAGGAAATAGATGGGGAAACAGTGGAAACAGTGTCAGACTTTATTTGGGGGGCTCCAAAATCACTGCAGATGGTGACTGCAGCCATGAAATTAAAAGACACTTACTCCTTAGAAGAAAAGTTATGACCAACCTGGATAGCATATTGAAAAGCAGAGACATTACTTTGCCAACAAAGGTCCATCTAGTCAAAGCTATAGTTTTTCCAGTGGTCACGTATGGATGTGAGTTGGACTGTGAAGAAAGCTGAGCACCAAAGAATTGATGCTTTTGAACCGTGGTGTTGGAGAAGACTCTTGAGAGTCCCTTGGACTGTAAGGAGATCCAACCAGTCCATTCTAAAGGAGATCAGTCCTTGGTGTTCTTTGGAGGAATGATGCTAAAACTGAAACTCCAGTACTTTGGCCACCTCATGCGAAGAGTTGACTCATTGGAAAAGACTCTGATGCTGGGAGGAATTGGGGGCAGAAGGAAAAGGGGACAACAGAGGATGAGATGGCTGGATGGCATCACTGACTCGATGGACATGAGTTTGAGTAAACTCTGAGAGTTGGTGATGGACAGGGAGGTCTGGTGTGCTGCAATTCATGGGGTTGCAAACAGTTGGACATGACTGAGTGACTGAACTGACTGTGTAGTATTCATTTAAGGAGTATTATAACTGGGCATTTTTAAAGAGTATACTTAGAAATTTACCTCTTACAGAGGTCTTAGGAGAAAGGCAGAAAGGAGAGGAGCCCAAGAGAATTCATTTTACTTGGTGGTATATAAAGCATAACATCTCTTGGGAAAATAAATCTGAGATTGTAATGGCCTGGAATGAACAATTAATGGACAATCTGACCACTGAATACTGAACTTGAAAGAAATGTCTAGCTGTTGCCAACATTTCAATATACGAGTGATCTCATGGGAACATTTAGCATCTCTCCTCCAGTACTAGGGACGCTTCAGGGGAAAACATGAGGACTGCTTCAATCTGAAGAAAAGTAAAAGTAGTAAAGGGCATCTCAGGCAGACTGATGCTGATGAGACAAAAGGACTATCAAAAGCCCCAACAACAATGACCTCTACAGTTATTTGGTTTCCAAATGTCATAGTCCATGGAAATCCCAATGCACTTAAAGAGTAATACTTAGACTCATAGAAAACCACAAATCACTGCAGAAATTTGAATCCAAAAATTAGTAATGATTAATAAGTTTTTAAAAAAAGGTACATTAAGCATTCATAGCCAAATCTTTCCAACATCATTAAATTGCAGTTAAAATACATTATCTAGAAATCAAAAATATGTGATGCATTTAGATTGCAAATGGGACTGATATACTACCATGCCACCGCAATTTTTATTACTACTAATAAATTATTACTGACAATAAAAAGCAGAAATAGACACACAGATGTAGAGAACAAATGTATGGACTCTAAGGGGGGTGGGGGAAGAGGATGGGATGAATTGGCAGATTGGGGATGATTATATATTGCTACAGGCTTCCCAGGTGGTGATAGTGGTAAAGAACCCACCTGTCAATGCAGGAGCTGTAAGTAAGAGACCAGGGTTCAATTCCTGGGTTTGGAAGATCCCCTGGAGGAGGGCATGACAATCCACTCCAGTATCCATGCCTGGAGAATCCCAAGGACAGAGGAGCCTGGCAGGCTACAGTTCATAGTGTCACAAAGAGTCAGACACAACTGAAGCAACTTAGCATAAGAGAGCTAACTAATGAGAACCTACTGTACAGCATGGGGGGTGCGGAGGGGGGGAAAGAAGGCACAGTCTATTTGTAGGACACATATTAAGCTAACCTTAAAAATGCATTCCAATATAATACTGTTTGATTCCACTTACACGAGGTACCTAGAATAGACAAATTCATAGAGTCAGAAAGTATATTGGGAGATGTCAGGGCCCAGGAGGTAGGGGGTGAGTGGGGGGGGGAATGGGGAATGAGTTAGTGTTTAATGGGGACAGAGTTTCAGTTTAGGGAAGTGAAAAATTCAGGAGGTGGATGATGGTGAGAGGTGCACAACAATGTGAATGTACTTAGAGCTGCTGAACTGTACAGTTAAATATGGTTAAATAGTATGTTTTATATTTTGTGACTTTTACCACAATAACAAAAAATTTTAAACTTAAAAATGCTATTGTAGGAGCGCGGTCCTAAGATAGTGGAGGAATAGGACGAGGAGACCACTTTCTCCCCCACAAATTCATCAAAAGAACATTTAAACACTGAGTAAATACCACAGAACAACTTCTGAATGCCAGCAGAGGACATCAGGCACCCAGAAAGCAGTCCGTTGTCTTTGAAAAGAGGTAGGAAAAAATATAAAAGATAAAAAAGAGACAAAAGAGGTAGGGATGGAGCTCCATCCCAGAAAGGAGTCTTAAAAAGAGAGAAGTTTCCAAACACCAGGAACCACTCTCACTGCCGAGTCTGTGGCAAGCCTTGGAAGTGCAGAGGGCAACGTAACAGGGAGGAAAAATAAATAAATAATGAAAACCCACAGATTATGAGCCCAATGTTAACTCCCTAGCAGAGAAGCAGTGCAGAAGGCTGCACCCGCCACTAGCAAGCAGGGGCTGGGCAGGAAGGCGAGGGCTGCATTGCTTAGAGTAAGGACTGGGCCTGAATGTCCCGAGGGTTATCAGAGCGAACTAACTTGGGCTAGCAAACCAGACTGTGGGATAGCTGCCACGCAAAAGCTCTGACATAAGACACCACCAAGACCGCGTACAGAACAAAGGACGGAATAGAATTAGCCGGCTGCAGACCATCCCCCTCCGGTGACAGGCAGCCAGAGCCAGAAGGGCCAGAAGGAGGGCAACAGCAGCCCCAGAAAGACATTATCTACCAAACTGCAAGCAGGCTTCTTTGCTCACTGAGACTTCTTGGGGTTCTGGACAGTCATCATCTGCCTGAGAAGGTGCGGCAGTTGTACATCCAGAAAACCGAGCAGCAGGGACGAGAGAGGTGATAAGTCACAGTGATAGCGCTCGCCAAACACCTGAGCTACTCTGACCTGGGAAGGGCACAAAACACAGGCCCAACCGAGCCTGCGCCTCTGATGACTACCTGAGTGCCTGAACCTGAGCGGCTTAGACCTGGGAGGTGCATGCAGCCCAGGGCCGGCCTTGGAGGGGTTCCCAGCGGAGCAACCTAGAGCCTGAGCTGTGTGCGCTGCGGCGGGGGCAGGCCCAGTGTGGCTGAGACACTGCAAGCACACGCCAGTGTTATTTGTTTGTAGCATCCCTCCCTCCCCACAGCGCGACTGAACAAGGGAGCCTAAACAAAGTGTCCACCACCACCCGCCTTGTGTCAGGGAGGAAATCAGACACTGAAGAGACCAGCAAACAGAAGCAGCTAAAACAGAGGGATCCGCCTTGGAAGTGACAGATGCAACAGATTAAAACCCTGTCATTAGTACCGACTACATAGGAAGGGGCCTATAGATCTTGAGAAATATAAGCCAGACCAAGGAACTATCTGAAAATGAACTGACCCCACACTGCCCACAACCCCACCAGAGAAAGTCCTAGATATAGCTTTACTATTTTTATGATCATTCTTTTTTTCTTTTTTTAACTTTTTTAAATTTTTAAGTCCTCTGTTACTCCTTCAATTTTCATTTCTATAACCTGCTATTACTTTTCAAAAACCCTATTTTTAAAACAAATTATATATATATATATATTTTAATAATTTTTGTGACTTTGTTTTTGTCTTCTTCTTTCTTTAATATTGCATTTTTGAAAATCCAACCTCTACTCTAGATTTTTAATCTTTGCTTTTTGGTATTTATTATCAATTTTTCCCTTTAAAAACCCAATCTTCAGTACCCATTTTTACTTGGGAGCAAGATTACTGGCTTGACTGCTCTCTCCTCCTTTGGACTCTCTTTTTTCTCCACCAGGTAGCCTCTGTCTCCTCCCTCCCTCTTCTCTTCTCTACCCAACTCTGTGAATCTCTGTGTGTTCCAGATGGTTGAGAACACTTAGGGAACTGATTACTGGCTGGATCTGTCTCTCTCCTTTTCATTTCCCCATTTTATCCTCCTAGCCACCTCTGTCTCCTTCCTCCCTCTTCTCTGTATAACTCTGTGAACATCTCTGAGTGGTCCAGACTGTGGAGTGCACATAAGGAATTGATTACTGGCTAGCTTGCTCTCTCCTCTTTCGATTCCACCTAATCTCATTCGGGTCACCTCTAACTCCCTCCTCCCTCTTCTCTTCTCCATGTAACTCTGGGTGTCCCTCACTGAGGAGAAACTTTTCATCTTTAACCTAGATGTTTTATCAATGGTGCAGTATAGAAGGAGAAGTCTTGAGACTACTGTAAATATAAGACTGAAAACCAGAAGCAGGAGGCTGAAGTCCAGATCCTGAGAACATCAGAGAACTCCTGACTCCAGGAACATTAATCAATAGGAGCTCATCAAACACCTCCATACCTACACTAAAACCAAGCACCACCCAAGGGCCAACAAGTTCCAGACCAAGACATACCATGCAAATTCTCCAGCAATACAGGAACACAGCCCTGAGCTTTAATATACAGGCTGCCCAAAGTTACCCCCAAACCACTGACATCTCATAACTCATTACTGAACACGTCATTGCACTCCAGAGAGAATAAATCCAGCTCCACTCACCAGAACTCTGACACAAGCTTCCCTAACCAAAAACCTTGACAAGCCACTGATACAACCCCACCCACAGCAAGGAAACTCCATAATAAAGAGAACTCTACAAACTGCCAGAATACAGAAAGGCCACCCCAAACGTGGCAATATAAACAAGATGAAGAGACAGAGGAATACCCAACAGGTAAAGGAACAGGATAAATGCCCACCAAACCAAACAAAAGAGGAAGAGATAGGGAATCTACCTGATAAAGAATTCCAGATAATAATAGTGAAAATGATCCAAAATCTTGAAATAAAAATGGAATCACAGATAAACAGCCTTGAGACAAGGATTGAGAAGATGCAAGAAAGCTTTAACAAGGACTTCCTGGTGGCTCAGAGGTTAAAGCGTCTGCCTGTGCCTGCCAGCAATGCGGGAGACCTGGGTTCGATTCCCGGGTCGGGAAGATCCCCTGGAGAAGGAAATGGCAACCCACTCCAGTATTCTTGCCTGGAAAATCCCATGGACAGAGGAGCCAGTGGGCTGCAGTCCACTGGATCGCAAAGAGTCGGACACGACTGAGCAACTTCACTTCACTTCAGAAGAAATAAAAAGAGTCAATATATAATGAATAATGGAATAAATGAGATCAAAAACACTCTGGAGGCAACAAATAGTAGAATAACGGAGGCAAAAGATAGGATTAGTGAATTCAAAGATAGAATGATAGAAATAAATGAATCAGAGAGGAAAAAAGAAAAACGACAAAGAAATGAGGACAATCTCAGAGACCTCCAGGACAATATTAAACACTCCAACATTTGAATCATAGGAGTCCCAGAAGAAGAAGACAAAAGAAAGGCCATGAGAAAATACTTGAGGAGATAATAGTTGAAAACTTCCCTAAAACTGGGAAGGAAATAACCACTCAAGTCCAAGAAACCCAGAGAGTTCCAAACAGGATAAACCCAAGGTGAAACACCCCAAGACACATATTAATCAAATTAACAAAGATCAAACACAAAGAACAAATATTAAAAGCAGCAAGGGAAAAACAACAAATAACACACAAGGGGATTCCCATAAGGATAACAACTGATCTTTCAGTAGAAACTCTTCAGGCCAGGAGGGAATGGCAAGACATACTTAAAGTGATGAAAGAAAATAACCTACAGCCCAGATTACTGTACCCAGCAAGGATCCCATTCAAATATGAAGGAGAAATCAAAAGCTTTACAGACAAGCAAAAGCTGAGAGAATTCAGCACCACCAAACAAGCTCTTCAATAAATGCTAAAGGATACTCTCTAGACAGGAAACACAAAAACGATGTATAAACCCAAACCCAAAACAATAAAATAAATGGCAACGGGATCATACTTATCAATAATTACCTTAAACGTAAATGGGTTGAATGCCCCAACCAAAAGACAAAGACTGGCTGAATGGATACAAAAACAAGATCCCTACATATACTGCCTACAAGAGACCCACCTCAAAACAAGGGACACATACAGACTGAAAGTGAAGGGCTGGAAAAAGATATTCCATGCAAATAGAGACCAAAAGAAAGCAGGAGTAGCAATACTCATATCAGATAAAATAGACTTTAAAACAAATGCTGTGAAAAGACAGAAAGAAGGACACTACATAATGATCAAAGGATCAATCCAAGAAGAAGATATAACAATTATAAATAATATGCACCCAACATAGGAGTACCACAATACGTAAGACAAATGCTAACAAGTATGAAAGGGAAATTAACAGTAGCACAATAATAGTGGGAGACTTTAATACCCCACTCACACCTATGGATAGATCAACTAAACATAAAATTAACAAAGAAACACAAACTTTAAATGATACAATAGACCAGTTAGACCTAGTTGATATATATAGGACTTTTCACTCCAAAACAATGAATGTCACCTTTTTCTCAAGTACACACGGAACCTTCTTCAGGATAGATCACATCCTGGGCCATAAATCTAGCCTTAGTAAATTCAAAAAAAAAAAAACCTGGAAATCATTCCAAGCGTCCTTTCTGACCATAATGCAGTAAGGTTAGATCTCAATTACAGGAGAAAAACTATTAAAAATTCCAACATATGGAGGCTGAACAACACGCTTCTGAATAACTAACAAATCACAGGAGAAATCAAAATATGCATAGAAACGAATGAAAATATAAACCCAAATAAAAACCCAAAACCTGTGGGACACTGTAAAAGCAGTGCTAAGGGGAAAGTTCATAGCAATACAGGCATACCTCAAGAAACAAGAAAAAGTCAAATAACCTAACTCTACACCTAAAGCAACTAGAAAAGGAAGAAATGGAGAACCCCAGGGTTAGTAGAAGAAATCTTAAAAATTAGGGCAGAAATAAATGTAAAAGAAACAAAAGAGACCATAGCAAAAATCAACAAAGCCAAAAGCTGGTTCTTTGAAAGGATAAATAAAATTGACAAACCATTAGCCAAACTCATAAAGAAACAAAGGGAGAAAAATCAAATCAATAAAATTAGAAATGAAAATGGAGAGACCACAACAGACAACACAGAAATACAAAGGATCATAAGAGACTACTATCAGCAGTTATATGCTGATAAAATGGACAACGTGGAAGAAATGGACAAATTCTTAGAAAAGTACAACTTTCCAAAACTGAACCAGGAAGAAATAAAAAATCTTAACAGACCCATCACAAGCACAGAAATTGAAACTGTAATCAGAAATCTTCCAATAAACAAAAGCCCAGGTCCAGACGGCTTCACAGCTGAATTCTACCAAAAATTTAGAGAAGAGCTAACACCTATCCTACTCAAACTCTTCCAGAAAATTGCAGAGGAAGGTAAACTTCCAAACTCATTCTATGAGGCCACCATCACCCTAATACCAAAACCTGACAAAGGTGCCACCAAAAAAAAGAAAACTACAGGCCAATATCACTGATGAACATAGATGCAAAAATCCTTAACAAAATTCTAGCAATCAGAATCCAACAACACATTAAAAGATCATACACCATGACCACGTGGGCTTTATCCCAGGGATGCAAAGATTCTTCAATATCTACAAATCAATCAATGTAATACACCACATTAACAAATTGAAAAATAAAAGCCATATGATTATCTCAATAGATGCAGAGAAAGCCTTTGACAAAATTCAACATCCATTTATGATTAAAAAAAAAAAAAAAAACCTCTCCAGAAAGCAGGAATAGAAGGAACATATCTCAACATAATAAAAGCTATATATGACAAACCCACAGCAAACATTACCCTCAATGGTGAAAAATTGAAAGCATTTCCCCTAAAGTCAGGAACAAGACAAGGGTGCCCACTTTCACCACTACTATTCAACATAGTTCTGGAAGTTTTGGCCACAGCAATCAGAGCAGAAAAAGAAATAAAAGGAATCCAAACTGGAAAAGAAGTAAAACTCTCACTGTTTGCAGATGACATGATCCTCTACATAGAAAACCCTAAAGACTCCACCAGAAAATTACTAGAGCTAATCAATGAATATAGTAAAGTTGCAGGATATAAAATCAACACACAGAAATCCCTTGCATTCCTATACATTAATAATGAGAAAATAAAAAGAGAAAATTAAGGAAACAATTCCATTCACCATTGCAATGAAAAGAATAAAATACTTAGGAATACATCTACCTAAACAAACTAAAGACCTATATATAAAAACTATAAAACACTGGTGAAATAAATCAAAGAGGACACTAATAGAGAAATATATGTTCATGATCAGAAGAATCAATATAGTGAAAATGAGTATACTACCCAAAGCAATCTATAGCTTCAATGCAATCCCTATCAAGCTACCAGCGGTATATTTCACATAGCTAGAACAAATAATTTCACAATTTGTATGGAAATACAAAAACCTGGAATAGCCAAAGCAATCTTGAGAAAGAAGAATGGAACTGGAGGAATTAACCTGCCTGACTTCAGGCTCTACTACAAAGCCACAGTCATCAAGACAGTATGGTAATGGCACAAAGACAGAAATATAGATCAATGGAACAAAATAGAAAGCCCAGAGATAAATCCACACACCTATGGACACCTTATCTTCAATAAGGGAAGCAAGAATATACAATGGATTAAAGACAATCTGTTTAACAAGTGGTGCTGGGAAAACTGGTCAACCACTTGTAAAAGAATGAAACTAGATCACTTTCTAACACTATACACAAAAACAAACTCAAAATGGATTAAAGGCTTAAACATAAGACCAGAAACTATAAAACTCCTAGAGGAGAACATAGGCAAAACACTCTCCAACATAAATCACAGCAGGATCCTGTATGACCCACCTCCCAGAATACTGGAAATAAAAGCAAAAATAAACAAATGAGACCTAATTAAACTTAACAGCTTCTACACAACAAAGGAAACTATAAGCAAGGTGAAAAGACAGCCTTTGGAATGGGAGAAAATAGCAAATGAAGCAACTGACAAACAACTAATCTCAAAAATATACAAGCAACTCCTGCAGCTCAATTCCAGAAAAATAAACGACCCAATCAAAAAATGGGCCAAAGAACTAAATAGACATTTCTCCAAAGAAGACATACAGATGGCTAACAAACACATGAAAAGATGCACAACATCATTCATTATCAGAGAAATGCAAATCAAAACCACAATGAGGTACCATTTCACGCCAGTCAGAATGGCTGCGATCCAAAAGTCTACAAGCTATAAACGCTGGAGAGGGTGTGGAGAAAAGGGAACCCTTTTACACTGTTGGTGGGAATGCAAACTAGTACAGCCACTATGGAGAACAATGTGCAGATTCCTTAAAAACTGGAGATAGAACTGCCTTATGACCCAGCAATCCCCCTGCTGGGCATACACACCGAGGAAACCAGAATTGAAAGAGACACGTTGTACCCCAGTGTTCACTGCAGCACTGTTTATAATATCCAGGACATGGAAGCAACCTAGATGTCCATCAGCAGACGAACGGATAAGAAAGCTGTGGTACATATACACAATAGAGTATTACTCAGCCATTAAAAAGAATACATTTGAATCAGTTCTAATGAGGTGGAAGAAACTGGAGCCAATTATACAGAGTGAAGTAAGCCAGAAAGAAAAACACCAATACAGTATACTAACACATATATATGGAATTTAGAAAGATGGTAACGATAACCCTGTATGCAAGACAGCAAAAGAGACACAGATGTATAGAACAGTCTTTTGGACTCTGGGAGAGGGAGAGGGTGGGATGATTTGGGAGAATGGCATTGAAGCATGTATAATATCATATAAGAAATGAATCGCCAGTCTAGGTTCGATGCAGGATACAGGATGCTTGGGGCTGGTGCACTGGGATGACCCAGAGGGATGGTATGGGGGGGAGGTGGGAGGGGGTTCAGGATTGGGAACACGTGTACACCTGTGGCAGATTCACGTTGGTGTATGGCAAAACCAATACAATATTGTAAAGTAAAAATAAATAAATTTTTTAAAAATGCTACTGTGATACTAAACAGAAGCTAATAGTTATTGAGCACAATATACTAAATACAAACCAATTTGTACCCCTTATCTCAAAACCATAAAAGAGGCTAGAATTCTAAATGCATGTCAGCTATTAGCTATATATAAAAATACATTTTATCATCTATCAAAAAACGTTGAGTTTGTGTTATTCCTGTTCATACTAAGAAATTCAGTTTCCCTCCACTGTTTGAAAACAGTCTAAAATAGTTTTGGCTACATTCTGGCAGAGTAACTTACAAAAGACATCCATGGTCTTTAATATCCATTTTTCCCATGAACTGCACAATTCCTTGTGATATTAGTGCATGAAAAACAGTCGAACATCATAACTAGTGTCCTTGTCATGTGTGAAGGAAATGCATGGGTTGTCTCAGAGTACACCACAAATATTTAAAGCAGTCAGTCAAGACTCTGGGAATGGAGGCGTCCTCATGTATTCACAACGACACCTATAAACAAATACAACACTGTCGCCAGGCAGGCTTGTGTGGCTATTTGTCATCACACACTCAATGGTAGACAGATTCCTCTGAAATTCTACCCACGTGAGTGTCAACACCCACAGCGGGAGTCATCCCTGGATAATACTGCAGCAAAAATCAGCCACAGACAGTATGATGGTGTTAGTACCTCTTTATTTGTTCTAGCTCCATTTGGTGGACATGACCATATTGTAGTGAGTTGTGCACAGTTAATTAGTGTTCAAAAAGCATGCTCTTGAGGAATCTCTGTAGCATCTAAAAGGTGTAAGTGTTTTGCTCCAAAGAGATATACACAACTATTAGAGTGTCCTTTATTTGAGAAATTAAAATAGCAAATCAAAAATGTGTTGGTGTCAAAACAGATATATTTCTCTTGATGTTACATTACTGAAATACTGGGTAAAACTGTGCAAAGGTGGCCTGGGATTCTTGCTCTCCAAAATGAAAGCCTAGTTATGTAGGGAATGTATACAACATGTTAGCAAGATTAACAGGCACAGAGATGTAGCCATGGGGAAATTATGTACAAAATACCTCAACTGCACAAAAATAGAAGTTCTCATTGCAGAAAGTTATCAGTACTCAGATTTATTATTTTTCAAGACCTTGTCAACCAAATATTCAACTGCATCCTACTTGCCTCTTAAAAATTAAAATTTTTACCCTATGAACATTCAAGAAATATAGATGATTAGTTGAAGAGTAGTTCTGGTCTCAGAGTATTGACTTAATGGAAATTTTTGTGTTACTCTTCTCCTGAAACTCTAAACTTAAAAAAAGAAAAAACACTGCTTTTCAAATCTTTATCACATAAAGCAATTAAACTATTTCCTTTTATAGGAAGAAAAAGTGAACTACATTGGACATGTTTACCTGAGCCATTAGATTTTATAATTTTTATACAGTTCAGTTTTTAAAATTATCCTTATGACACATTTTACTATTTGTCAGAACTCCAATTAATTAAATACCTCTGAAGATTATGGAAACAGAACCTAAGTAAGTATTTTTAGTATCTAGAACCTAGATCTGAAATAAGAATAATTTATAAAATGTAGAAAATATTCAAATAATTTAGAGTAATTCAATGCCACAAAACATTAAAGAATAAAACAGAATGACTTGTTTAATAACAACCATACAAAAGGTTCTAAAAAATATGAAGTCATTCTCTATTAATGTTCAACATAATGAAAATTATGTTTGAAAGTTAAATTTGATGACATATCTTTTAAGACCTGGTAAATAAGATTTTCTTTTTCCACACATCTTTCTCAAATGAAAACCATTGTATTAACCATGTTTTTTAAAGTAGTTTTCAATATAGAGTAGACAACTATTGTGTCATTCTGTGAGTATGCATATATATATATATATATATATATATATATATAGAGAGAGAGAGAGAGAGAGGGAGAGAGAGAGTACTGGGTTTCCCTGGTGACTCAGGCAGTAAAGAATCTGTTTGCAGTGCAGAAGACCTGGGTTTGAGTCTTGGGTCAGGAAGATCCCCTGGAGAAAGGAATGGCTTACTTACTCCAGTATTCTTGCCTGGAGAATTCCATGGATGGAGGAGCCTGGTGGGCTCCGTAGGGTCACAAAGAGTCAGACACGACTGAGTTGACTAATACACTTAATCATATACAGTCCTATATGTAAATGAAGTAATTTAATACTTCAGTTCCTCTATTATTTAAATACTACTCACTAATAATAACATAATCGCATCACTTTAACAGAATGAAATATACAAATTATATGATCATTTCAACAGATGCATAAAAATCATTTGACAAAACTCTACATCATTTCATGACAAAACTCTCAATAAATTGAGTATATATGGAATGTACTTCAATATACAAAAGGACATATGTGACAAGCCCACGGGTAACACCTTTAGTTCAGTTCAGTAGCTCAATCATGTCCGACTCTTTGTGACACCATGGACTGCAGCACTCCAGGCTTCCCTGTCCATCACCAACTCCCGGAACTTGCTCAGACTCATGTCCATCCAGTCGATGATGCCATCCAACCATCTCATCCTCTGTCGGCCCCTTCTCCTGCCTTCAATCTTTCCCAGCATTAGGGTCTTTTCCAGTGAGTTAGTTCTTCACATCAGGTGACCAAAGTATTGGCACTTCAGCTTCAGCATCAGTCCTTCCAATGAATATTCAGAGCTGATTTCCTTTAGGATTGACTGATAGGATTTTCTTGCGGTCCAAGGGACTCTCAAGAGTGTTCTTCAACACTACAGTTCAAAAGCATCAATTCTTTGGCACTCAGCTTTCTTTATGGTCCAACTCTCACATCCATACATGACCACTGGAAAAACCATAGCTTTGACTAGACAGACTTGTCAGCAAAGTAACGTCTCTGCTTTTTAATATGCTGTCTAGGTTGGTCATAGCTTTTCTGCCAAGGGGCAAGTGTCTTTTAATTTCATGACTACTGTCACCATCTGCAGTGATTTTGGAGCCCAAGAAAATAAAGTCTGTCACTGTTTCCCCATCTACTTGCCATTAAGTGATGGGACCAGATACCATGATCTTAGTTTTTTTGAATGTTGAGCTTTAAGCCAACTTTTTCACTCTCCTCTTTCACTTTCATCAAGAGACTTTTCAGTTCCTATTCACTTTCTGCCATAAGCGTGGTGTCATCTGTACATCTAGGTTATTGATATTTCTCCCTGAAATCTTGATTCCACTTTGTTCTACATTCAGCCCAGCATTTTGCATGATGTACTCTGCATATAAGTTAAATAAGCAGAGTGACATTATACAATCTTGACGTAATCCTTTCCCATTTTGGAATCAGTCCATTGTTCCATGTCTGGTTCTAACTATCAACAGTAAAAGGTTGAAAGCTTCTCTTCTAAGATCAGAAACAAGACAAGAGTGCCCACTCTCACTATTTCTATTCAGCATAGTATTGGAATATTTAACTATAGCAAGCAATCAGGCAAGAAAAAGGAATAAAAGATATCCAGATTGGAAAGGAAGAAGTAAAATGATGACCTGATGTTTTATATAGAAACTCCCAAAGACTCCATAAAAATACTGTTAGAACTGATTAGTGAATTCAGTAAAGGTGCAGGATACAAAATCAACATTAAAATATAATCAGTTGTATTTCTATACACCTACAACAAACTATCAGAATGAGAAAGAAGTAAAATAATTCCATTCACAATAGCATCAAAAATAATAAAATACTTAGGAATAAATTTAACATAGGAGGTGAAAGATCTGTACACTGAAAACTAAAGGCACTGATAAAAGAAACTGAAGATAACACAAATAAATGGGAAGATATCCCATGATCATGGATCAGAATTAAAATTATTAAGATGGTCATATTACCCCCAAACCACCCATAGATTCAATGTGATCCCTAACAAAATTCCAGTGGCATTTTTCACAAGAAAAGAAAAATAACCCTAAAATTCATATGGAACAAAAAAGATCCCAAATAACCAAAGCAATCCTGAGAGAAAACAAAGTTGGAGGCATCATACATCTAATTTCATCTATATTACAAAGCTAATCGAAACAGTATGGTACTGTCATAAAAAGACACATAGACCAATGGAACAAAATTGAGAGTCTAGAAATAAAAGACTGTGCTGTGTGCTTAGTCGCTCAGTTGTGTCCGACTCTTTGTGACCTCATGGACTGAAATCCACCAAGCACCTCTGTCCATGGGGATTCTCCAGGCAAGAATACTGGAGTGGGTTGCCATGCCCTCCTCCAAACAAATGACTAATCATATATTACTGTTGTTCAGTCACTCAGTCATGTCCAGCTCTTTTTGCGACTCCATGGCCCCAGGTTTCCCACATTGCAGGCCGATTCTTTACCAGCTGAGCCATAGGAAAGCCTAAAAATACTGGAGTGGGTAGCCTATCCCTTCTCCAGAGGATATTCCCAACCCAGGAATTGAACAAGGGTCTCCTACATTTCAAGCGGATTCTTTAACAACTGAGCTATACACACTGCCCAAAATAAGAATGGTCATTTAAAATAAAATAATTTGTATTTCAACATGTAAACACCCAAGCAGGCATTCAGGAAACCGTAATGAGGTAGATAGATACTTGTACTTACTTAATATGATTTATTTATATTTAAAAGAGAGATAACAGGACCAGATGCCTTTCTACACACATAAGATACAGGAAAATGATAATGCTGATGTACCACATAGATACCAGTATATAAACAAATAACGACAACAGACCAGACTTGTTTACATATAATAAAAGAAGGAAGGAAATAATCTTAATTAAGATAGGGATAATATGTCAAGACAAGTACAGAATCTCACCATGGAGAAAAATGTGATAATCCCACAAGTTAAGAAGTAAATAATGTTCCATACACCTCATCAAATTTGCCAAATCTTCAAAAGAACCTCAAAGGACATTTTCCTTGTGGTTGATAATATCTGCTTCTACGTGACAGGATACTGTGGAAGGCTTATCGTGGATTATCAATAATAACAAAGTATCAAATCAAAACCAAGATCTCACTTCAGTTAGTTCCAATATTACAGTTATAGAAATTATAAAATCAGGTAGACAGAATGCCCAGAGTGAATATGTTATTCAATAATTTGGAAACAATATCTTTATTCATTGTGGCTTACCTCTAAGTAACTCTTTCTCATGTACTGGGTCTTTCACATAACTTCTTGTTAAACAATCATTTACAAAAGTCCTCTGATTTGTATTTTAGAGTGTGCAGTCGAGCAGGACTCGAGAAAGTCTTGCAGGACATAGAGCAATTCTTCATTGTTTTGCACCATCCTGCACAGTGTAGGAAAGCCAACATTCCTGGCCTCTCCCACTAAATGGCAGGAGAATCCCCCTCCCTCCAGCAGCCACCTCTACAATGTTCCTAAACACCCTCTAGGGGGCAGTACTGTGCCTATTAAGAACCATCAGGCTAGAATCTGAGGATACTATGTTGAGCACAGATGACCCCGGGCCACATAAAACTTAAGTCTAGTAAGGGATACAGGCATAAATCAAAAAGTCACAAAAACAAATTTATGCCTAACTGCAAGTCGTGCTATGTGCTTAAAGGAACGTGATGCTGCAAGAACAGGTAGTCTAGGGTATTAGTCAAGGCTTCCCTGTGAAAGTGACAACTGAACAACAACTTGAAAGATGGAGAGGCATCTTCATTTCTTTCCTGGCATCTTATAATCAGTGAAATACGATGTGAGGCTTTTGATGCTCACCTTGAGTCTTTAATCCTCCTACAGTCTTACAGATACAGATAGCATGGGAGATTGGTCTAGAAGTATATTGCCTCTATGACACAGCACCAAAACTGTCTGACACATCCCATTTTTTCTTATATTTCATTACTTAAAATTTATTTGTTTCCTTGAAATTTAAACTGGGAAAAATCATTGAAAGTGGAAAATACTCAATAAAGTTTAATTTAGTGACAGCGTCATTTTGTTCCACCAAGTAAGAGTTCTTAGTCATTATTTAAAATTTTTGAAGGATAGCCATAATGTTTTCATAACTACATAGATGAAGAAATGGACTCAAGATAGCTAAATAAATATATTGCCCAGGTTTGCACAAAAACAAGCGTGAGGGAAATAACTAATAATGTCTGCTTCCCAGGACAACAGATGGTTTTTCTTCACTGCATTATTTTTCTTTATATTTAGGTATATTACATGCTATGCTGCACATGTCATCTAATAGATTTTAGAAATGTAGAGAAGGAGAAAATAGCTTAAGACTTTTTTATTTAAAAAGAATAAAAAGTCCTTTGAGAGAACCTTGTGAATGTCCTTAGCATAAATACTACACTGGTGCTCATACTTTAATATCTGACCTTTTCCTTCACTATGGGTACAGAGTTTGGAATAATATAATAATTTTAATCTGAGCCAAATTTTCAGAAATTTGCAAGACACAAGCAATGATAGAAGATTCATGAGTAGAGAAAGTATGGAGAAGATGATTGGTTTTCATTTTAAAGAACACTGTGCCACCTGTGAGACTCCTTGAATGAAAATCCACCAAGTATTAGCAAGGTCATTTGATGCCTCAGTTTCCTTATCCATAAAATGACTATGATAATTGTACCCATCTCCAGGTTTAAGAGCAAGATTAAGAGAGAGAATACATGTGAATTGTTTAGAACAATGCCTGGCATACATGGTAAACTCTAAAGGTTGTTAGCTATTACTATTAGTCTATAAACTGAAATTTTAAAGCTTTCAGTAAATGCAATGTTTTACTATCAGTACCATTATAAACAGCTATAGATGTTATAGATGTCTACTGTATTTTACCTTCTAAAATGTAAGGAAACATAAAGTAATTTGAAGCTTAATAAAAGCAAGTTGGTAAAGTCAGGGGAATAAACCATAATTGAGAATAAAATTCAGGATCGATCACCCATTAGCCCCATGAAAAATCTCATAATGTTTAAAATAAAAAGAGTAACAATTGCATTCATGTGGGAACTTACCTTGGAGAATCTCAGACCCTATAATCCTCCCCCCTCTGAAAGTTTATTTTTTTAGTTTAGAAGTTACAACACTGTTCAGTGTAAAAGGTGGAAGCGCTGCTCACTACTGAGAGAAAAAAAAAAAAAACAAAACAGCTGTTACATTTAAGCCAGATGAGAATTTTAAAATGAACTGAAATCATCTGTCAACAACAAAAAAATTAATGACAAGCATTATCTTTTGTGACAGACCTGTTATATTTCTGAAGATACCAGAAGATAGATTTCTGCAAGGATACTCTGTTTAAGAAGCCATCTGTCTGCTTTGGGCAAATGACTGTGAGCCTAATCCACTTACAGAAAATGTCAACAAAATTGCTTCAACACCAGCGAGCTGAATAATAGAAAACCCCGAGCTAAACCTTAAAAATATGATTCCACTGCAGAAAGCTTTATGAATTTATGTTTGTGCAGTGATACTGATATCCTGAGAATTCTCTTGCAGGCATTTTGACAAAGAACCATTCGATAAAACAATAAGAAGCCACTGCCTGTTGATTTCCCTGCTCTTTGCTTCCCATTATTATGATCATCTGCCTTTTGTCAACAGCTCTAGTTAGAAATGACAAAAGAGTAACATCAACCTTTAGCAAGGTGACAAAGGCTATTAATTGTACTTTTAAATGAAACTTTAGTAATAGATAGTCATCATCACAAAAATATATCATAATATCTCAAATTAACTTTACTTGTATAATGAATGACTATCTTGAGTGCTACAAGCCAAACACAGTGTGAGCTTCTCTTAATATAAAAACCCCTGTTTTGCCAAGTCATGCAATTTTCATTTTTAAAAGATTATCTAAAATGGCCTGAAAGATGTAGGATGCCTCAAACCTCAGAACAGACAAAGCCTAGAAAGGTAGTTACTAATATAAGAAGGATATTTTTAAAATTCATTCTGGAGTTCACTTGGTAAGGTTTTAGTTTAAGAAATTACTGATAGCATTGCTTAAAGTATTGGCTTTTTATTCACCCAAAAGATAAATCTCAAAAATGCCAGAATAACAGTGTAGATACATTAACATTAACAAAAGAGTGAACGTCAGATCACAAAATGGTTTCAACTGCTTAGCGGCCACAGTGCTGAGACGTTCAGTAAGCAAGTGGCTTCTGGTGACACCTGGCCCTGCGTTGCACCACTCCAGGGGCACCTTTCACACTGCTGTGTGAACAGCATCCTCTGCAGCCCAGTGATAGATGTACTACATCTGGTCTAGACCTGCCCTCTACCAAGGACACTTACTCTTTATTCTCTGCCAACCATAATGCTTTCACAAAGGCTGAAACTGTCCCTTTAGGAGTCCATCATGGCGTGGGCCAGACTGGCCTATCCAGTGGCTCTATGGGCACCCATTCACATGGGCGTGACTCCTAGGTTCAGTGTTGGTTACAGTGGCCAAGGAGCTGTCAGCAAGACACTGTCAAAGGTCAACCACCTTGTACTCTCCAACCATTTCTTTATTAAATGAATTGGGCTACTTTTTATTAACAGTTAAAAAGAGCTGCACCCAACTCAGCTCCCTCCACAGTGATTGTTTAGAGATTTAGTCATTAGTGAGGTATTCACTGTTGGTGGCCTAAATCCAGTAGCACATTTGGTTAAAGACCAGATTACTGTTACTCCCAGAAAATGTCAAGACCTGTGTTTGCTCATCTGAGACTCTCAAGTTTCAGATCTCAAACTCAAGCCATCCACAATACCAAACTATTAGCAACACATTTTCTTCATGCTTTTTAATGTTTATTTCAAAATCATGCTACTCGAAAGTTAAAATAATAGCATCTAAATTCCCCAGTTGTCCATATTATGTCATGTAGGCGTAATCAACTTACCTATTGCTATCCATCTATCTGTCTATATATCATCCTGTATACCTCAGTAAGCATATCATGAAAATAAGGATTCTATGTAACCACAATACTATCATAGCCCCCAATAAAGTTGGCATACATTCAGTCATTTAATTTGAAAACGGTGCATTTAAATTTGCTCAAATGTACCAAAACATCTTTTACAGATGTTAAAAAAAATCCAGAATCCATTCAAGTTTCACATTACTAGCATCTTTGAAAATAATGATCCAGCTATGTGAGTTAGAGCAAAAGCATGAGTGACAGGAGAGTGCCTGGGGAAACTTAACAGGCAAGTTCACAGCAATAAGTACCACTTCCTTAAAGACATACATTTATCTCCACAGCTTCACTCCTGTCCACTCCCCAGAATATGCACCACTAAATCATCACATACACTTGTCAAAACATTTCTTCTGAATGTCAAATACCATCACTCTTATATTCTTATTTTTAAATCAACTTTATAAATACAGACGCCTGGAAAAGTTCACTGTACATTCACTAAGCCCATTCAGTTTTATGAATGTCATGCTGTTCTTCCTAGGCAAGCCTCAGATTTCTTCCCAGAATAGATGACTCTGAAAATCAAACTATCAGAAACTTCAATTTCAATATTTCAGTAGCTGGTATATTTTTAGGCCTTAGCTATACAAACCAAAAAAATTCTTCCACATTTTTAGAGGAACTTTAAATTATCCCCAAATTAAAGATCCAGAACTCCATTTGACAAGCCTTGCATGACCTTGTCCAAGACCACAGACTCCTTCTAAAAAAACAGTGCCAGGCTGACCTTGAGCTGGATGGCTTTGCTCTGTGCTTTAAAACCCATCTCCCAAGAGCAGCATGGAAACATATACACTAACATATGTAAAACAGATAGCCAGTGGCAATTTGCTATATAACTCAGGGAACTCAAACTGGGGCTCTGTGACAACCTAGAGGGGTGTGATGGGGTGGGAGGTGGAAGGGAGGCTTAAGAGGGAGGGAGACATATGTATACCTATGACTGATCCATGTTGATGTATGGCAGAAACCAACACAATATTATAATTATCCTTCAATTAAAAATAAATTTAGAAAAAGACTGGAAAAAGAAAAAGCCCACCTCCTAGCCATGACTGGTTAAACCAAGCATCACACTGGGCCAAGAGTGGCCCATCAACAGGGGATCAGTGACTGATGAACTGGCCTGACTCCAGGCAGCAGTGACAATAATTAGTCAAACCAACTAGATGAACTCTCTCAGAAACTGAGCCTGGAAAACTGGAAAAGCTGTTGTTGTTGTTCATTCACTGAGTTGTGTCTGACTCTTTGTGACCCCAAGGACTGCAGCACACCAGGCCTCATCATCCTTCACCATCAACCCAAAGCTTGCTCAAACTCATGTCCTTTGAGTCAGTAATGCCATCCAACCCTTTTGTCCTCTGTCTTCCCCCTTTTCTTCCTACCTTCAGTCTTTCCCAGCATCAGGGTCTTTTCCAATGAGTTGGCTTTTTGCATCAGATGACCAAAGTATTGGAGTCTCAATCACTCATCCTTTCGTGGATTTTCTGGGGTTTCCTTTGGGTTTTTTTTTTCCCTCCGCCCCCCCCCCCCCTCCTCCCCCCCCCCCCACAGCCGTTCAGCATCAGAAAACGCGGGGGGGGGGGGGGGGGGGGGGGGGGGGGGGGGGGGGGGGGGGGGGGGGGGGGGGGGGGGGGGGGGGGGGGGGGGGGGGGGGGGGGGGGGGGGGGGGGGGGGGGGGGGGGGGGGGGGGGGGGGGGGGGGGGGGGGGGGGGGGGGGGGGGGGGGGGGGGGGGGGGGGGGGGGGGCTCCTGAAGACTTGGCACCTGAGCTCACAGCTGGGGCGCAAGTGAAGTGCCCAATGCAAGTGTGTGAGCAAAGGCTCCCAGGGGGCAGAATGACAGCAGAAGGATGGCCTTATAACTGCTCAGCAGGACAGTGTAACTCGTACCTCCAAGGGGAAAGTTCAGTGTGGCTGGGCTAGCACTCAGAAGAGGGTGGTGATGAGAGGCAAAGCTGGAACAGAGGAGGTCACAAAGAGCTCCACGGAGGAAGGTAAGAAGTTTGCAGAAGGAGCCATGGAAAACCATGGAGGGGCTTTAAGAAGGCAGAATGGCCATGACCAGGCCTTTAGAAAGGGCTCCCAGGTGTTGTGTTCTGGAGCAGAGCAAGGGTAGATGGGGAAGGAAAGGTTCTTCACTAACCAGAGTGATAAATAACTAAGGCAATAGCTATGGGAATGGAGACCTCTTAGGGAGATATTTAGGAGGCTGACCACTGACGCTGGCAACTGCTTAAAGTGGAGTGACTGAGTGAAGTCACTCAGTCATGTCTGACTCTTTGCGACCCCGTGCACTGTAGCCTACCAAGCTTCTCCGTCCATGTGATTCTCCAGGAAAGAATACTGGAGTGGGTTACCATTTCCTTCTCCAGGGGATCTTCCCAACCCTGGGATCGAACCCAGGTCTCCTGCATTAAAGGCAGACGCTTTAACCTCTGAGCCACTGGGGAAGCCCACTTAGAAGTGGAGGTTTGGGGAAAAAGATCAGGGATTATCCCAAGACTTTTATTTGGCTTGCTAAGATTTGTTATTCACTCATTCAAGTAGGAATAGCAGAGGTGTCATGGAGGGCAGGAGATGTGGGTGGAGATGAGCACAGTTTGAGCTGACCTCTCCATGGCTGAGAGACCTCCAGAGTGCAATTCCTGATAGGTAGTGAGGGATGAGTGGGGAGTGGCGGTCATCTAAGGGTAGGAAGAAACACTTGGACCAAAGATATACACTTTGGATTCAACAGCATAGAGGGGGCAATAGAAACCATTTGCATGGACAGTATGACCCAGAAAGAGGGATGGAGTAAGAGAGCCTAGCCTAGAACCCTAAGAAACACCAGAATTTAATAGAAGAGTAGAGGAAAGGTAACCTGCAAAATTCCTGAGATGAAAAGCCAGAGATGTAAGAGGAAGGCCAGGAATGTCCAGAGGATATCCCCTAAATCAAAGAAAGCAGTGATGCAAGAAGGAGGGAGTCATCAGCCCTTAGAATGTTCCCAAGTAGTGAAGGGAGATAAAAGCTGACACACATCCACGAGATCTCGTGACAAGAAGGTGACTGGTGACTCTGGTGAGAACAATTTAATGGAGTGTCAGGGGGAGAAGACAGATTACAGTTGACTAAGGAGAGCGTGGGAGGTAAGGAAGTGCATACAGCAAGTATAAACAACCTTGTTAAGAAGTTTGGCAGTGCAGGCGAAGAGAGATAGGAAGTCAAGTAGCCAGAGGAGAGTTGAAAGTATGTATAAAACCCATTTTCTATGCATAAACACAGTCAAACTGAACAAAGAGCTGTGAGAGAACAAAGACAAAACATGAAATGGAATAACTAAAAGCCTTTACTTCTTGGATTGATTGATTGTTCTCATTTGATTTTCATAGTATCTTAATGTTTCTTGTCCTTATTTCAGAGCCTGTTATTTGTAGGAAGTGAGAACGTTACTCAGAAATTTAACATGTAAAGCATAGTAATTTAAATATATCAATAAATCTACCTAAAAACTTAAAAAGTAGGGATTGGGTATGGCCTATGCATTCGACTACTCCTGAAAAATGAAGTGTTCTC
Organism: Nanger dama; assembly: GCA_917880005.1. Lineage (NCBI taxonomy): Eukaryota > Metazoa > Chordata > Mammalia > Artiodactyla > Bovidae > Nanger > Nanger dama. Next base: position 50,249,771 of record CAKJTW010000004.1, read on the forward strand.
ACATTGTCCACCAGGTGGCTCCCCTGTTTGGGGCTTAGGTGGAAAGCTTCTGTCTGTCCACAAAGTCTGTTCCAATGGTTAGAAACAGCCTTCTAAGACCATTTGGTTAATTTCTCTGCTTCCATGTAGATTTGGACCTCAATCATTCTAAGTATGTAAGAGTGACCCCAAATAAATTCTGAGAACTTACAATGTCATAACAGTCATGGCTCTTCAAAGCAAAAAAAAAAAAAAAAAACTATCAGCTTTCTCAATTTGGTGAAAAGAGAAAAAACTAATTGTAAACTATTCAATAAATTTGTTTCACATAACAATAAATAGGTTAAAATATCAATGTCTCTTTCATGTATAAGGCAGTAACTTTATACTTGCTGTTTGGAGAATTTTATCATGCATAACCTAATACGATGTAAAGCTCTCAAGTTTAAATAATTTGTTGATGGCTCTAAGACATAAAGATTTTTCCTCTATTTGAAAGGAGTTATTAGCATGATTTAGCATTCAGGATATATTATCATTATGCATTTATGATGTGGGTTGAAGGAGATCAAACCAGTTGATCCTAAAGGAAATCAACCCAGAATACTCATTGGAAGGACTGATGCTGAAGCTCCAATAGTTTGGCCACCTGATGAGAAGAGCTGACTCACTGGAAAAGACTCTGATGCTGGGGGAAAGAAATGAGGGCAAGAGGAGAAGGGGGCAACAGAGGATGAGATGGTTGGATGGTATCACTGGCTCAATCGACATGAGTTTGAGCAAACTCTGGGAGATAGTAAAGGACAGGGAAGCCTGGCACGCTACAGTTCATGGCGTCACAAAGAGTCGAACAAGCCTTAGTGACTGAACCACAACCGCATGGACGTTCCTCTTTGCCCTTCTCCCATCCTGCTGTGCCTGAAACACCAACACTAGAAATAACACGGGAGAGGGGGAGGGCAAATGTTAGTTTTACAACTACCAGTGTACAAAGGGGTTAAGAACACACCACCACACACACACACACACACACACACCCCATACTAGCTAAAACCAGTTTTCTTCAGTTGCCTATCTTTTTAGGAAACAGATTATCATTTTTAACTTGTTAATAGTCCAGCATGAATGTTAGCACCTCAGATTTGGAACCCAAATGGAAATGAGAGAAGCACTAAGACAGGGATGGCTCCCTCCACATGGCACCTTGGAAAATCCCCATGACTGTCCCTGGGGACAACACGTCGTGTTACTCCTTCTTTACCCCTCTTTCCTTGTTTTCTGAGTAACTTGAAAAAAATCATAAAGGTTAGCCTCTGAGTAGAATCACCCTCAAGAAGCAGGAACAACCATAGGATATTTGGAGAACTGCAGAGGGTTGATCATGGCTGGAGTACAGGGGAGAGTGAAGATGAATACAAGAAAAATAAAAGCAGTGTTACGGTCACTAAGGAAAATGACCTACTTAACAAGGCAAAACAACCTCATCAGAGACAAATTAAAGGACTTGTATATACCTAGACAGGGCTTTAAAACTTTGTTACCCTGGAGACTTGAGAAGCTGCATTCCTCTAAGGAAAATATTTGTTTATTTCATAGAGGCATGTTCATTGCTCTGCTTATGTAAAAATGTACGTCATATCTATTCAGAGCAAACACCAACACATTCTAGCCATATCCTGCGCTATCCCCTGAGCCATTTTTCCTTGTCCTTTAACTTTCCATATTTACGTGTTGGAGCAGCCAGGCTGACACCTGCCAGACGATGTTTCAGCACTGAGAGAAATCAATGGGTCCTGGCAGCCGTCTCGGCTCCCTTGAAAGGGTGACCTTTAGGAGCGGCAACAGAAGCATATCCCCCACCATGACATATTATTTTTTTAATCCTCAGTTTCAGGTTGCATAGTTTTTAATAAAGTCTTCTCCTTTATTTTAATGTCAACTTCAAGGGTACTGAACCATCACAGCGGATTTCCTTCTTCCCTACCCACATTTCAGTCTCTTCCTTTTTCCCTTGTACTTGGAAAAGTGGAGCTTGGCTGCAGTGAAGTTGACATTAGTTCTCCTGGCTGTGGAGGGTCCAAGCGCTGCTAGATTATTTTAAAGGAATAGTTTCCAACATTTCTCATCTCTATAAACCACAGAAGGTTTATATTATATAGTCAGGTTTTTTAAAATAAAAAGGACAAAATATCAAAAGCCTGTAGTTACTACAGACAAATTGCTCATAAATATAAAGATGAAAACTATAAGAATGCTAAACCTCAACATTGGTAATACTAAAGGAAAAGGAAACCTATCTCTAGTTTAAAACCAAGCCCCCTTCCTCATTTTGAAGACCAGCCTAACCTGAGATTTGTACCTTGCCCTGCAGCCAAAAGTGGGTTATTTTGTTCCAGATTGATATCTTTTGTCCATATATATGTGAAGAAATAGATACAGATATCTTCTATTCTCTAAGGAATTAACAGTGAAGGACTCTCTTACTTTACTTTGTAATTCTGGTATAACTCTGTAGCCCAGACAATGTTTGCTAAAGAACCTTTCTGCAATGATGGAAATATTCTATATCTCTACTGTCCAATATAACAGTTACAAAGCACATGTGGCTACTGAGCAACTGAAATGTGACTAGTGCCATGAAGATGGAATACATAATTTTTCTTTATTTTCACTTCAATAGATATCTGTGGCTAGTGTTTTTCACACTGGACAACATGGACTAAAAGGTGATGCCAACCTTCAGCAACACAATGAATTAAGTAAAATTATTTTTCACTCTCTCCAGCCTCTTTCCTGACATAGGACTGGCCACAGTTAGAATTAAATAACCACCTATGGCTTGCATGGGCTTCCCTTGTGGTTCAGCTGGTAAAGAATCCACGTGCAATGCGGGAGATCTGGGTTTGGAAGAACTCCTGGAGAAGGGAAAGGCTACCCACTCCAGTATTCTGGCCTGGAGAATTCCATGGACACAACTGAGCGACTTTCACTTTCATGGCCTGCACTTTTTAGCATTTGCATCAACGATGGGAACGTACACTTTCTGAGTGCAGTGGCTGCCTATGTCATGGGCATAGCTGTATCCTCAGCAGGTGGCACAGAGCCTTGCTCAAAGCAAGCCTCCGAAGTATTTGTCAAGTGAAGGAATAGACTGGGTGCCATTGACTACACATTCATCTCAACTTAGTATTTCCCAGGACTATTGACATCTACCTCCCACAAGATCTCATTTCCCAACTTTTTAATTCTAGCAAGGAATAATCAGTTCACCCAAAAACTAGCCCATCCTTTCATAACAAATATATTGTCCCCTACCTTTTACTCAGGCCCTTTTTAACAAGAATTTTCTAAAGGATGACCGTGATACCAATAGCAATTTCAAGGTCAGGTGGAGTGATAATAGGTGATCAGTTCAGTTCAGTTCAGGTGCTCAGTCATGTCCAACTCTTTGGAGTCCCATGGACTACAGCACACCAGGCTTCCCTGTCCATCACCAACTTCTGGAACTTGCTCAAACTCATGTCCATTGAGTAGGTGATACAATCTAACCACCTCATCCTCTGTTGGCCTCTTCTCCTACTGCCTTCAATCTTTCCCAGCATCAGGGTCTTTTCCAGTGAGTCAGTTCTTAACATCAGGTGGCCAAAGTATTGGAGCTTCAGCTTCAACATCAGTCCTTCCAATGAATATTCAGAACTGATTTCCTTTAGGATTAACTGGTTTGATCTCCTTGCAATCCAAGGGACTCTCAAGAGTGTTCTCCAACACCACAGTTCAAAAGCATCAATTCTTTGGCCCTCAGCTGTCTTTATGGTCCAACTTTCACATCCATACATGACTACTGGAAAAACCACAGCTTTGACTAGACGGAACTTTTCCGGCAGTAATAGGTTATCAGTGATACATTAATACCTGTGCTGTGCTTAGTCACTCAGTTGTGTCCAGCTCATGGCAACCCCATGGACTATAGCTCACCAGGCTCCTCTGTCCATGGGGATTCTCCAGGCAAAAAGTACTGGAGTGGGTTGCCATGCCCTCCTCCAGGGGATCTTCCCAACCCAGGGATCAAACCCAGGTCTCCCACATTGCAGGCAGATTCTTTACCATCTGAGCAACCACAGAAGCCCTGTATATATCTATTATCATTCCACCTCTCCAGGGAGGCAAGAGCCAATGGAATAATAACGGATATATTTGTATATTTGGTGGGAGACATGAGCCAGTGGAATTCTTCTAATCACCACTAAGGACACTGTCCTATCTATCCATATCCAGAACAAGTCATGTGACTACACACACCCCACATCACACTAAAGTGCATTCTAAGTAAATTATAATTTGGGCCAATGATCAATAGAAAATTGTGACATGATTTTTCCTACTGGGTTTTATATTAGAAAACTCCTTAAATTTTACAATCTTTTTCTTCCTGGGTTACTGCTATGGACTTTCATCTGTTGAAGCCTTAATCCCCAATAAGATGGTATTTGGAGATGAAACTTTGGGGAGGCAAATAGGTTTGGATGAAATAATTAGTCCCCATGATGGTACTGGTGCCCTTATAAAAGGGGTGAAGAGTCAGACACAACTTAGCAACTGAATAAGAAATTTAAACTCTCTCTCTCTCCACCATATGAGGAAACCAGAAAGAGGGTTCTCACCAGAAATAGACCTGCTGACACTCATCTCAGACTTCCCAGCCTCCAGAACCATGAGAAATAAATATCTGCTGTTTAAGCCACCCAGTCTATCGTATTCTTGTAATAGCAGCCCAAACTGATAAAGACAACTACTGTATTAGTTTCCTAAGGTTACCAAAACAAAGAAACACAGACCAGGGACTTCCCTGGTGGTCTAGTGGCTAAACTCCACACTCCCAGTGCAGGAGGCCCAGATTCAGTCCCTGGTGGGAGAACCAGATTCCACATGTTGCAATTAAGAGTTCACAAGCCACAACTAATGCCCAGTGGAGCCAAATAAATAAATAAAATATTTAAAAAATTAAAAAGAAAAAAAAAGGAAATAGATTGGGTGGCTGGATTAAACAACAGAAATCTATTTTCTCACAGTTCTGGAGGCTGGAAGTCAGATACCAATGTTTGAGCAGGGTTGGTTTCTTCTGAGGCCTCTTTCCTTGGCTTATTGATGGCCACCTCTCCCTGAGTCCTCACCTGGTCTTTCTTCTGGGTGTCTATGTTTAATATCACCTTCCTATAAGGATGCCAGTCATATGGGGTTAGGGACACCCCTTCCCAATGACTTTTCATTTTAACTTAGCTACCTCTTTAAAGGCACTATCTCCAAATAAGGTCACATTCTGACGTTATGCACATTAAGACTTCAACACATGCATTCTGTGACTCAAGCTGACTTCTTATATACATCCAATCACACTGGAAACCCATGTTTAAAAACTTGGGGGGATAGTTTGCCTATTGTACTATGAACAAAGAGCCTTTCTCTGCCCATCTGAAGACTCCCTCTGCAATTACAGATTTGTTAGTTTAGGGTTTAATTATTATTATAAAGTATGGCTTTACCATTGTTGATATGTTTTTTCATGTGTTGTATGTGAAACAGACAAGTAACCAGTGGGACAGTCTTGTCATAGACAGACAAGAATTCTGAGTCCAGACAGCTTGGATTTCAGTTCTGGCTCTGCCACTCATTAGCTAGTTGACCTAACCACCACCTAACTTCTTAGTTTCCTCATGTGTAAGTCATAAATATTAGTACTACCTACATCATCTGGTTGTTTTGGAAGTGAACGGTTTAATAAATATGAAGCACTTGGAACACTGTCTAGCAGAGAATAATCATTTTATAACCATTAACCGTTATTATTATTATTTGTTGTTGTTGTTGCTAAAGTGCATTTTGTATTAAAAAAATTTCTAAGAGAATAAAATTCATCAACTTCAGCCAGTCATATGCTTGATTCCAGTTTTACAGTGAGTATTTCCGAAAATGTCTCATTTCTTTCTGGTGTACACAAGGGCTGTTTTCCAATAAACCTCTAAGTTGTTGAATAAAAATAATAATGATCTCAAGATTAGAGGACTTTTCTATAGGAATAAAAACCAGTGGGAGAAGGTCTGCCTATTTGAGGTGTAAGTAAATCCAGGAAGGAGAGCAAACTCTCAAGGCATTTTCATATATTTATAGCATTAGGTATATGATGAACTCTTGATAAATATTTAAAGAGTGACAGTGATGAAGATGGTGATGATTCACAAAGGGGAGAAGGAACTCAAAAGATAAGTTACCCAGATTTTAAAAAAGATCATATAAAAAATTCTAAAGTTCAGTCACTTGGATTGTTAATGGTATCTGAACCATGCTGGAAAAAGACAAAAAAAAAATTCAAAGATATTAAAGCATCTTTTTTAATCCTCTTATGAGCAGCTATAGGCAACAGTGACTACAGTCTTATTGCACTAGGACAATTTTTAATATCATTTGGGGTTTATATTCAAAGAATTCCATTCAACAAACATATCTTGAGCACATACCATCTGCTGCTTCTATTGATATAACAAAAAATTGAATGCAGGAACTAGTTGTAAAATGTAGAATAGGGCCACCAAAAAGTGTCTATATTGTATACTTAGGCTATTTTGTATGTGTGTGCACACTGCATTTATAGGGCATAAACTGAGGAAAATGGCTGAAAGGAGCTGGAAGAATGATCTGGAAAACTGTGCAACTCTACAGACATTCTGAGAATAGGCACTAGTTGCCTAACAGATAGAAGACAAGTATCTGGAGGATGAGAAAAATAAAAGTGGACCGTGAGCTTCCGGAAAGAAAAAAGCTAAAGTCAAATTATCAGTCTAATGCCCATTGCTCTGTGCCTGTGTTCTGTGAAGACAGAATGCTCTGGTTAGAAAAGATGAGCCTGGGGAGGAATAGGCCAGGGAAAATGACACCTCCCAGTGGTAGGAGGAGAAAGGAAGAGAATAAAATGCCAGCTCCATGAGGAAATGGAGCTGCCAAGAACTGCAGAAACACCTGTCTCCCCAACGGGCACAGAGGCACTGAGTGGTCACCTTGGACACCACGACTGTGGATGTGAAGAACAAGCTTTGAAGTCACACAGATAGAGGTCCGTGTTGAGCTCTGCTGCTTCCAAGTCAGTTATATTCTCTTGAACAAGCCGCTTAGCTTCTGGAATCCTCTGTGTTCTCAGCTTAAACTCAGCACTGTGGTGAGGCACAGCCCCAACCCTGAAGGAGTGCAACCTCGTACAAGAAAAGACATGGGAACAAATCCTTGCAATATAGGAGTGAAATCATATACAAGCTACAGATATAGCAGTAACAGGAAGATTATGAGGTTTTGATGGAAATCAAAGAATGGGGGCATGGAGAGCAAAGAGCAGCGAAAGCTTCCTAGAAAAGTAACAGTTGACCCTGAGCTGGACTGAGCGATGAGGAGGAGCTGGTCAGGTGACTGAGGACAGAAACAGTGCTATAATGGGCTGGAGCAGCAAGTGTGAAGCCACAGAGTCCTGAAACTGCCCGAGAGGCCCAGGAACCACAAAGCTATGGGAAAGTTGGAGCCTGAAGTGGAGGTGCAGAGAGATGCAGAGGCCCCATCACACAGCACCTTCTATCCCGCCAAGAACTTGGAATTCTTTCCTATGGCTGACAAACATCAATACACATTCCTCCTACTCAAGTTTAATTGGGCTGTAAAAAAAAAAAGTTGTTTTTCAATCCTCTTAAATTCTGAAGATTAGAAAATATTAATTAAATGTTCTCTCACAAGCTCATATTAGACTTGAAAAGAGAATCAGATATTATTTTTCCAATGCCTCTTGTTTCTGTCATCTGGAGTTGCAAACGAAACCAGCCAAGTTTGATTGTCAAAACCAATTAAAGCTAACGTCTAGCTAAGCTACAAATGAAATTTCTTCATCTGATGTATACACTACTCTAGATTACTGAGCTTCTCTAATTCACTTCAATAGACAGATAAGAAGTGGCAGGTTCATAAAAGACACATATCGCACATGGATACTTTGAAATTACTTCTCCTAAATGTAAATCTTAGTAGGAAAAATCACTGTGGTAGGCAGTAATTAAAATTAATATAAGTCATAAGAAAAGACACTCCCCTAAAACTTTATGGAAAACAGAAAGCTTTGCTTTATGTTTTCAATAAAGGAAAACTTTATGGAAAACAGAAAAATAATTAGATTGACCATTTCAAAGTAGCTATATGACAGATCCAGAGGGCACCATTCACATAGACTCAAAGGGAATGGCGTCCCCTAGAGCTGGGTAGCACACAATTTACAGGGTAATATTACTGCATAGCAGCTCTGAACCATTCAACGATCAAATTTTTAAACTTCAAGTTGCAAAAAGGAAATTACACTGGTGTAGAAATGTCCAATCAAGAGCGCAAGGAAGCTAATTTTGGTTGCACTGATATTTAACTTCACTGTAATTCATAAAGTCTCATGTGATTAATTATCAAGGCCACCTATAGTTCAGGGTCTCTGAGAAAAGTCTTCCTGGGTATCCTTGACAAAGGAGCTAAAGGAAATGACCTTCCCAGGAGCAGTTATTTAAGGAGTAAAAACAGGGGTAACCACTTTACTATTTGCTCCCTTTCCCTCTGACCAGAGAGGAAGTTCAAGAGCAAACTGCCTCTGAGACAACTCAGCAATCCATAAGGCAGTGCTTGTTAAGTGAAGGGTGACAGAAATGATTCAATCTGGGTGATAAAACTAATTTAGTAGCTAACCAAGTACTCAGAGGGCCGTATTATAACACAATACATGCACATAAGAAGTACACACTATATATACACATAATTGTTTATTTCCATGCTATTCTTCCTCTCCCAGACAAAAAGGTATTATAGATAGAAGAGGAAGGAAGTTGCTGGGTTTTTTCCCTCTCTGGTTTCAGATTACATGAAAAGACTTTATGAACTGACTGAGAGGATACACAGTATACATTGTTAAGAATCATTAGTCTCATTTATTCAGATTTAATATTAAAGTGTAGCTACTATTAAACACACCTTTCATACATAAGCATTTACATGCCAGCTTCATATATTAGCACTCTTGGATATTGGTTTCAGTTGATATCAAATCCACAATAAACAAACAAGCCCGTCTCCTTCAATATTTTTAAGAAGTGTGAAGAACCATCTTTTTATCCTGGAATACATTGTGAAGTAATTTAAGAACTTTCCATCTCTGAATCCATTGACTCAAGACTCCATTGAGAGTACTATCTTTTAAATAAACACTCAAAAGAGTTTGGTTATTTTAGAACACATAGCTTCCTTCTGGCAGATTTACAAACCAAATCAGAAGGGGTTAGTCTATTTTGTAGCAGACTGAATAATTCGCTTTTGCTAGAAAGAAACCTAGATTTTTCTTTGTCTCTGAAAGCAAATAGCTTCTACCTAATAATTTGATAACCTTTCCATAAAATCATATGATAATTTAAAAGTTTAAGACTCAATGCTAAGTCACAGTTCTGTGACAGGGAGTCTTTTCCCTTCTGAAATTACCTTCTTTCAAAACATTAATATGATGGTCATAATGATGATAATGATGATGTTTCTTTCTTATGCCAATACTTTTCTGAATAGTTGTGTGTAAATTTTTATAAACCTAAATAAACAAAACTTACTTTTAAAAATCCAAAGATATTTCTTTTCAAAATATCTATAATTAATCTTCTCATAAGGCCATATATTTTTCTTTAAATGGGAAATTCAGTTCCTACTTATTCTGCATTAGTGAATAGGTACTTTCTCTTATTACAGATGCTTGAAGTATCACTAATGTATGGGGAGTGATTAATAACACTAAAACATCCTACAAAAAGCAGGAAATAAAGGAGAAAAAATCCCCCCACCTCCAACCCTGGTCTGTTACCATGAGTATGTAATCTCATACACACTGTGTATTTGAGCACAATGGATCGACTTAAAATAAGAGAACTCTAACTAAATTGGAAGATAAACACTTCCGGATTGAGGAAAATCATGATCTTTTCAATACGGTTTTAAAAGAGTAACATCTAATTTTATTATTCCTAACTTAAAATGTTCTTTAAACAATTATATTTACATATGTATACACACATGTATACATATACACACGTATACACATATATATGCACACACATATATAACATTGCTTGCATTCATATTTATATATGTATGTGTGTATGTTGACAATGTTAAACTTTACCTAAGCCCTGTGCTCCTGGAAGACAGGGATGTTTAGGAAACCCCAACTTTTTGCATTCCAGGAAATAGCTCACAGTCAAGAGCCACCCTTCACCATATGACCTAGATAAGACTCACAGGTGCCCTCCTCGTTAACTGATTCTAGACAGAGACACTACAAGTTACCTTTCAGAAATGATTAGCTGGACTGTTGACTCCGCCAGACTTAAGCTTCTTCCTTCAAGAACTGAACTCTGACCACTCCCCAGCCTGAGCCAGCATTCAGCCCCTTAATGGCCTCTCAGTATCATACCACCCAGACACCTGTTCCCCATACCTGGCTCTTCTAGCCTTGTAGTAAAAGATCCTTCTAGTAAAAGAAAAATTGTTTCTACTTGACCCATAAGAAGGTAACAGATTTTATGAAAGGATCATTCTCCTTATTTATTGCAATGGTCCCCTTCCGTACAATGCAATAACTCTTTTGAATACAATCTTACTTTACCTAAATATGGGTTTGTTTTTATGTGACAGTGTACACACCACACTTACATACACATTCAGAGTAGTGAGCTCACGTTGCTCTGATTTGTGTTAAGAATAAGAAAGTTAGATAGATAGATAGATCCCATCTTCTCCTTAGCGAACAAGGAAAGAAGAGGAGCCTGTGTCTGAGAAACCTAAAAAGGCTATAAGAAATTAGAACAAAATACTTTTGCTATCAATGTTTTGTTTCCACATATCATTGAAGAAAATAGTTAACAGAGTAAGGGCATTAAACTTACCTTAGACTAAGACTCTGTGTAAGAAACGTATTTTCTCTAAAGAAAGTTTTCTTGCAAGTAAAGCAAGACCTTCCATAACCTCACAAGTTACAGCCAGGTCCTCTAGTCTATCATGTGTCTATTCATTTAGACTCTGCCCCTTTTGAATTATTCAAGACCATTATAAAATGCCATTTTCATCTGAAAAAGCAAATGTACCCAGTTCTACTGAAGATAAAGTAGTCTATGTTTCCATCATCATGTCAACAGCCTGGCTTTTATCTCTCCTAAACTCCTGGGCAGCACAGCTGGGGTGCAGCCACCCTAGGCAGAAACCTGGATACCATGTAACCAGCCTGCTTATTGCTAAGAAGCATTAACATTCCATCTGAACCATCCTATGTTGTTGGAGGAGGGCTATTTGGAATAACACTTTAGATTTGTGACATTTTTATTTTTATACGTGCATTAATTATACTCTTTAAAAAAGAATTTACTTTTTCTAACACTAATACAGTTCATATTGTACATCCTATAATTCTCTCTCTTCATTTTTTCAGCCTTAAATCACAGAAATCACTCCAAAGCAAAACTTTTAGCATCCTTCTCTACAACTACAAGCTGTCAAATGAATTTTATGGATGTATATGGACAGAGAATGTTGCTACAGATTATTTTTTAGAAGACAGATTATTGAATTCACATGTAATTAACAATATGACTCATGATTGGATCCAATATAATAACAAATTATCTCTAATGCTAATTGTGGTAATTAAATGAGCAAGGCAGACATTTTAAAACTCCCCAGACCAAGATGAGGATGTCTAGCACATCTTTATTTTGATTTGTTTTCTTTTTACCATTATTTTCAGATTGTTTTGGCCACCATACTCAAGTATCAAGATACAAGGCAGGGTTCTGAAATCAATAAAGGCTAAAATATTTGCTCTCTGATCAACTGGTACCTCCTCAAGGAAGACTTTCTTGACCTCTCATTAGATCAAATTCCACTGAACATCCTCATACTTCTCTTTCACAGCAGTCATCACAGAAACAAATTTAATACAGTGTGTGATTATTAGTAACTACCTCTTCCACTAGAGTGTCAGCCCCATGAGACCACGTTTATATTCACCAGTACATTCTTAGGCATGGAGCCTAGAACCCAACATGGGGCTTATAAGTATTTACTGAACGGATGAATGTGGTTTTGGCAAAAAAAAAAAAAAATTATTATTTGCTAATTTGTGGTTTAGAGACCTCTCTTATGTTGTGCACCTTCTTATTTATAAATGTTAAAGTGCAAATAAGTTAAATCAACTTCCTGAGATGGAGTGATATTTATTCTATACTAAGTCAAACCAATAACAAGGTTCTAAAAATATGTTTAGGAGTACCCTTTCAAACACCTAGTCTGAGTATAAATACATCAAACAGCTTATACAACTCTGGAATGGATGCTATCCCTTCTAAATGTGTACTCTTTACTTCATAAGGCCTAATAATATTTTCTTTTGTGTGCAAAAATAATGAATGGTACTGACACATGAGATCAGAGTTGTTATTCTAATTCTTATCCATCTATTCTCTCTCACTTGCCACCTTCTTCCTGGTGATAAATGACATGCAATATAAGGCAGCTGGCTGATATTACAGGTGAGTCTAGGCTTACTAGACTGAGCGAGACTAAACTGGCTGCCACTAGGATCACATCCTCAATTTTGGTATCATCACTGTTTTGCTTTTCCCAATTTCAGTTACCAAACATTTCTGGCACAACAAGTACCATAATTGCTCACCAAAATTCAAATATTATTTTTAAAATATTTAATAGGTCAAAGGATGAAAATACATTTTAAAATAAATGTAACCTAGAGAAGATATATACTATGTCAACAAACAACACTCTGTCCACTAGCTATTAGACACACTTAAACTAAAAATATAGGAAATTCTTTAGGTTGGTAGGTAAGTCTTTTAGTAGATAGCTGACTAGGTAGGTGAACAGATGACAATGTCTTAAGCAGTGACTTATACGGCCCACTCTGTACAATTTTATTTTTACTATAGAGCACTTAATCTACAGAGTTTAACAGACTATAATCTGTATTTCTAGAGTAGAAGAACTTTTGTGCATTATAAACTGAATTTAATTATCAGAACTTCTATACAGTTTTTTGAGTATTTCACCTCTGGGAGGCCTTGAAGAACAAAAGAAAGAATAAAAGATCACTCTGTTTGCAAAAATTTACAACAGGAAGGCAATAATGCCAATATTAAGGTGGTGATAAAGTGAAGTCGCTCAGTCGTGTCCAACTCTTTGTGACCCGTGGACTGTAACCTACTAGGCTTCTCCATCCATGGGATTCTCCAGGCAAGAATACTGGAGTGGATTGCCATTTCCTTCTCCAGGGGATCTTCCTGACCCAGGGATCGAACCCGGATCTCCCGCACTGGAGGCAGATGCTTTAACCTCTGAGCCACCAGGGAAGCCCCAAAAGCAATTTATATATCCAGTGCAAACCCTATCAAAATCCCCATGATATTTTTGCAGAAATAGAAAAACCCATCCTAAAATTTACTTGGAATCTCAAGAGACCCTGAATAGCCAAAACAATCTTGAAAACAGAAGAACAAAGCTGGAAGATGCATACTTCATGATTTTAAACTTACATAGCTACAGTAATCAAAAAAGTGTGATACTGGCACACACTTAGATACATCAAGCTGAATGGAATATTAATAAAATAGATAACCCAGAAACAAACTGTTATATAAATATGGTCAAATGATTTTTGACAAGGGTTCCTAGACCATTCGATGGGGAAAGAACAGTCTTTTCAACAAATGGTGCTGAGAAAACTGGATATCTACAAGTGAAAGAATGAAGTTGGATCCTTACCTAATAAAATATATAACAATTGACTCAAAACAGACCAAAGATCTAAAACTTCATACAAGATAACATAGGGCAAAACTTCATGACACTGGATTTAGTGACAATTTCTTAGATAAGACACCAAAGGCACAGGCAACAAAAAAAAAAATAGACAAATTAGGCTTCATGAAAACTTTAAACTTTATGCATCAAAAGACAGTATCATTAGAGTAAAAGGCAAACCACAGAACAAGATAAAATATTTGCCAATCATGTATCTGGTAAAGGATTAATATCCAGAATATATAGAGAAATTATAAAATTCAACAACAAAACCCCCAAATAACCCAATTCAAAAATGGGCAAAGAACTTGAATAGACATTTCTCCAAAGAAGATATACAAATGGCCAATAAGCACTCGATGTTTAACATCGCTAATCATGAGAGAGATGCAGATCTAAACTACAGTGAGATACCACCTCATACCCTTTAGGGTGGCCACTATCAAAAAACCAGAAAATAATTGTTGGTGAGAATGTGGAGAAATTGAAACTCTTGTGCGCTGTTCATAGGAACATAAAATGGGTGGTTCCTCAAAAAAAATTCAACATAGAATTACCACATGTTCCAACAGCTTCACTTCTGGGTATATATCTGTAAGTATCACAGTTCAGTTCAGTCACTCAGGCGTGTCCGACTCCTTGCAACCCCATGAACCTCAGCACGCCAGGCCTCCCTGTCCATCACCAACCCCGAGTCCACCCAAACCCATGTCCATCGAGTCGGTGATGCCATCCAACCAACTCATCCTCTGTTGGCCCCTTCTCCTCCTGCCCTCAATCTTTCCCAGCATCAAGGTCTTTTCAAATGAGTCAGCTCTTCTCATCAGGTGGGCCGAAGTACTGGAGTTTCAGCTTTAGCATCAGTCCTTCCAATGAACACCCAGGACTGATCTCCTTTAGGATGGACTGGTTGGATCTCCTTGCAGTCCAAGGGACTCTCAAGAGTCTTCTCCAACACCACAGTTCAAAAGCATCAATTCTTCAGCAATTAGGGCCTCAAAGAGATATTTGTACACCTATATTCATAGCAGCATTACTTACAAAAGCTAAAATGTAAAAGTGTCCAAGTGCTTGTCAACAGATGAATGGAGAAGCAAAATATGTGTACAAAGTAATATTATTCAGCCTTAAAAAGGAAGGGAATTCTGACATATATCACAACATGGACGAACATTCAAGACATTACATTAAGTGAAACGAGACAGTCACAAAAAGACAAGTACTACACTACTGAACTTATATACTTCAAATAGTCAAAAATCATACAGACAGATAGTAAAATGGTGGGTTCCAGGGGCTAGGGGAGGGGCGAATGGGGAGTTACAGTTTAATGAGTACAGAGTGTCAGCTTTACAAGGTGAGGAGAGTTCTGAAGATGGATGGTGGTGACGGTTGTACATTATAAATATATTTAGTAACATGAACTTGAAATGGTTAAGATGGCAAATTTTATGTTTTATGTATTTTACCACAATTAAAAAAAAATCAGAAAGAAAATTCCTAGCAAGATGGTAAGTAGAGACCATCTTATTTGGAAAAGTGGTCAGGAAAGGAGACAATAGCAATTGTAGAAACAAGTAGAACCCTGCAGGCTCCCCACCACCACCACGTACAGAAGCCCCACTATGTCACCTGCCTCTTGGTGATAGAAAAGCTGAAGTCTCCCAGGCTCCCAGAGTCACAAAACAGCAGGTCTGAGCAGTTAGTGATTAGGATAATGGAGTCATGGACTTAGTGTCTAATGCACATTCCTGAGTCGTTTTACAGATATTGTAACTTCCACCAGAGGGCATGACATAAGCTGCTCCATCTTGAGCAATATTGAGTCTATGGCTAGCACAATTCCAAGAACTAGCCTCAAGAGAATAGAATTAACATTATGACTCATAATAACCTATATCTTTGTGGGCATCAAAAAAATTATAGCTTGTTTTGCCTGTATATGTAAGCAGGCAAACAAATTGTCAGCAAAGGGATGCTCAAACACATGTTGACATCTTTCTCAGAGAATACATCATCCTATGTCAAAGAAGTTACAATAGCTGGACCTTCACCCCAATACCACAGAAATGAAATGATGTTTGAGGGTGGGGAGTTAAAAAGCAGCTCTTTTGCCCCTTTCCTGTTTGCCCATTTCTTTTCCCTTCTAACTGTAATAGAATCTAATTATAGGAATGAAATCATTAAGCAATTGAAACCAGCTCCTGACTTATGCTTTCCTGAATGCATAACATCCCCTGCCTAACCTGTTGACCCTTTTCGTAGATAAAAGAAGAATGAAGAATTAAGTAGTTTAAGAGTGGTTAGCTCTGGACCCCTAGTAGTCCTGTTAAGCAATCCTGCAGGCAGATCACTCAGCCAAGATAACATTTGAAGAGTCAGTCAGTCTGCACACAATGGAGAATGATGACCGAGCCTCCAGTTTCAATAATTCACTGAGATTCTTCTCCCATCCATTTTTGCCTTTAAAAACTATCATGGCCCAGAGGAATCTTTGGTCTCAGGACATGGGCCCACCTTCTCCCCAGAATGCTGGCTTTTCTGATTAAAGCACCTTTCCTTTTCACTAACACTTGCCTCTCAAATTATTGGCTTTTGAGCAACAAGCAGCCAAACCTGAGTTGGGTAACAGTAGAAGGGATCACAGTGGGAGACTTTGGGAAGTAAGGATAGAAACTGAGTATAATTTGGGTTTGTAATGTCACAGGTTTTAACAAAAGGTGGGGGGAGTAAGACATAACGGAGAGATACATGCTATTGATAAGTTTAGTGACAAAGGGATCTATGTATTTAAGTAACATAATGTAGTTAAGTCACAGAAAAAAATTGAAAATAACATATAATCAAAAATGTAAAGATCTGTAAGGATTCCAGCTATCATAAAGTCTGATCCTATTTTAATTAAGGAAATCTAGCCCCAGAGACGGAGAAGGCAATGGCACCCCACTCCAGTACTCTTGCCTGAAAAATCCCATGGATGGAGGATCCTGGTGGGCTGCAGTCCATGGAGTCGCTAAGAGTTGGAAACAAATGAGCAACTTCACTTTCACTTTTCACTTCCATGCATTGGAGAAGGAAATGGCAACCCACTCCAACGTTCCTGCCTGGAGAATCTCAGGGACAGGGGAGCCTGGTGGGCTGCCTTCTATGGGGTCGCAGAGTCGGACACGACTGAAGTGACTTAGCAGCAGCAGCCCCAGAGAAGATAAGATAATTTTTTAAATTATATTAATTAGTTACCGATTTCTAGACTCATAGTCCAACTTTCTATATGTTAAACTCTTAGATAATTCTAAGATAACACAGACAGGAATTCACAGCCCTTCCTCTTAGTGAAGCCTGAGGAATTTACCTATAGGAACTTTACCTCATTTCTAAATCATCTCAGTTTACTATTCAAAGGGAAAATTTTCCAGAATTTCTGATCTAACAGCTTAAAAGATAAAAGAAAGAGGATGTGAAAGGCAGAACTGAAGCTCTGGAGGAAGGAAGAAATATGAACGGGAGTATGGTCTCTGCAAAGTTTCTGCTGGAGCATGGCTCTTAAGCTTCCTCTCTCTCAGGATGTGGAGATGGCAACGGCTAAACTAGAAGCTCAGGAAGAGTAAGAGAAACAGTGCGCTTGCTGGGTTCTCAGGGTGGGTCTAGGGCTCAGCTTCTGCTTTGGTATTTTTGTTGTTATTTTGTTTTGCTTTCTTAATCTCAATGGTATCTGTCCAGGGGCTCAACTGCATCCAATCACTCAGCAGTGGCCTGGCCCTGGGTTGCTGATTCATGCTGACCAAGCTCATCAGATATGGACTGATTTTTTTTTTTTTTTAAAAGGGAAGTTAACTGACTCATATACACAGAGACAGCCAGGCAGATGGGACTAGTTAGTTACGTCACTGGATCAACTTATTCCATCTCCACTAGGAAAGAATACTCGGGAAGCCAAGTTGAGAACAGAGTTGCTTGTTGAATGGCATGTCAGAACAAGGAGAATTGGTGGTGCCAAGCTACACGGTCTCAACGTAGCACTCTGAATAGTAGGACTACACTGTCAAGGTGTCTAGAATATTCATATCAGCTGAACAGGACACTCATTCTCTTGGAAGAAGATAATAAAGCTCTTAGTAAAATATCTGATATACATAAAGTATTCAGTTTATACAAGCCATCAATATTATGGGGCTATATGTTGTCTGGCAGTATAGCATAATGGGCTGACAGCATGCACTTTGGAATTAAATCTCTACTCTATCACTCACTACCTATATGTCCAAAGGAAGGTTACTTAACCTCTCAAATCTCACTTCTCCTACTGTAAAAGGAGTGTAACAAAAACTTTACAGAGTGACCTTTAAAATTACTTAATATATTTTATGACAATCACTTAACTGCTCACTGTAAACACTGAAAGCTTTCAAACTTAGACAGCATTTTTATATCTCAGATATTGCTTTATATATACATTAATTCCTTTAGTCCTCATCATGACCCTATGAGGTAAATATGGCTGAGGAACCTGTCACTGGTAGATTATATTCACCAATTTTGCCCCCCTTCCTCAAGGAAGTGTATATATATATATATATATATATATACACACACACACACACACACATACAGTTTCCCAACTCCTTGAAGTCAGATATGACCATCTGACTTTCTTTGGCCAGTCAAATTTAAATAGAAGGGACATGTAAACATTTAAACGATACTCGGCAGAAAATTTTTAAAACAAATTTGTGCTTTCCTACCTCTAAGATTACAGATGGATTAGTTGAGGTAGAGCCCCCGCCTCCATTAGCCCAAGTTTCTAAGTGACCCTTGCTGACCCTGGTGGACAAACAGTGTGAGCAAGAAATAAGCTATTGTTTTTTAAGCCACTGAAATTTTCATTTTTGTTATCATCATACAATCTGGTATATTCCAATTGATTCCGAAGCCTAGAAACAAAAGGAAACTTTCCCAAGACGACACAGCTAGAAAGGATCTGGTTCGAGTCTGTATTCCTGCCCCTTTATATTTCTTAATAATTGATGGTAATATCAATATGAAGAATAGTGCATTATTAATGCGTTGGTATCAGTGGAGGTCTCTTTCTAGACTTCATAAATAGCTGTTCTTTTCTGAATGAGTTGGCTCAGGAGGAAACCTAGCCTTTTCAAGCCTCTATTACAAACACAGCCAGCAGCTGACAGAACACTATTAGAGAATTTCTCAGCGGACACCATGGAGGACCCTGGGCATGTTCTTTCTTTATATAACCTCAGAGCAGCGCCCAGGGGCACAATAACCATGGCTGCCAATAGAGCCTGGTTGGATCCCTCAGCACACAAGATCGCAGAGAAAGATTTAAAGGATCGATGGTCATTCCGTTGAGGGCGACCCCATTCCTTCTGTTACTCAGTCTTTCACAGATGGATGCCTCTTCTCATACTTCTCTTCCCATTCACCCATCATCCTGTTTCCTTCTTTTCCTTTCTCCGAACAATGAGCAAAGACTTCAAATGTGCTCTATTAGAAAGCATATTAGTGACATTCATGCAGTTTCCCTTATGTAGCAAAATTTCCCAGAGATTAAGAGCCTAAAATTTGGAGACCCGAGTACTCAAGGAGAGGTAAGGTGAGAAGTTTAAGCCTCTGCTCTTCCCAAAGACAATTAAAATGTTATCAAGATAAAAAACAGAAGGAGCAAAGCTTAAGCAGTGACAGAAAACCAAAAGTTAAGTGGAAAAAGATTAGTCATATCTACTGAACATTAATCTATAAAAGAGACTCCGTTTTTTAATGATATACAATGTAAAGCTTTAAATTATAAACTGAAAGTCTATCTAAGGAAGTGAAGTCGCTCAGTCGTGTCCGACTCTTTGCGACCCCATGGACTGTAGCCTACCAGGCTCCTCTGTCCATGGGATTTTCCAGGCAATAGTACTGGAGTGGATTGTATGGATATGTATCAAGTAATAGAAGTGCTCATTGATGAAGTAATCATTTATTCATAATCTATTTGACACATGGCATTCAACTAATAAGTGATGAAATTCATGAACAAGTAATAAGTCAGCTACTTCTTAACTGTTACATTTGTAAACTCTAGGGATCTATACTTCATAACTTTTCCTTTATAATAAAATGTTTACTAATTATATTTCAATATATTCATGTATCTCTACTTGACACTTTTCCAATCTGATAAAACTGATTTTTTTCATCAAACTACTAAAAATGTAAAGATGATGGAATTTATTTCCTTAAAAAGACAAGGCAAGTCAAAAAAATAAATAATTGGGAACTTCAGTAAAATGTTACTCTCAGGTTCTTACTAATTCAGTTTTGTAGGTGTGACCACCTTTCAATGAAGTTCCTTTTGTACTTAAAAATCAAATCATTTTGGGTAGAGTCCAAAATTTTAAATGAATTCCACTTCATAATACATTATGTTTTATCTGTGAGTAGTATAAATTCCTATCTCTTTCTAAGAGACCTTCATAATTCTTATAAACAAATCCTTCCAGAATGGAAAACTATTTAGGACAATAAGCTGGCTGTGCAAGTGACATTGTAGAATCTCTTTCTGGAAGACAAAAAGAACAGGAAAGACTTTCACTGTAAGGTTTTAATATTATGCTAATAATCAAACAGAACTCTTTTCTGAAGGACAGCATGCAGAAAAGACATATGGAAAGAACGGTTGGCATGTGTGGGTGGGATGAGACAAAGCTATCTCAGTCCAATGATTATCTGGAAAAGATACTTCAGACTGAGTCATGAAGACCTGCATCATCATCTCATCCCAAATGAAGACGGAAGCTATTTAGAGAGTTCAATTTTAGGCTCAGAAGTGAAAGAAAGATAGGGGAGAAACTAACTGTAATAGTTGCCTAATGGCATGTGACGAAAGTCTGAGGAAATTTACTAAGCAAATTCCCACTAAAATATGAAAGTGAAAAAGAAAGTGAAAGTGAAGTCGCTCAGTCGTGTCCGACTCTTTGTGACCCTATAGACTGTAGCCTACCAGGCTCCTCAGTCCATGGAATTTTCCAGGCAAGAGTACTGGAGTGGGTTTCCATTTCCTTCTCCAGGGGATCTTCCTGACCCAGGGATCAAACCTGGGTCTCCTGCCTTATAGGCAGATGCTTTACTGTCTGAACCACCAGGGAATATAAATAAAAGTAAAACACATGTAAGGATGCTTCCAGACCATCTTGAGTTCAGCCTCCTTGCTGGATTCTAAGTCCTCATTTCTAGCTTGGAAAAACTGGACTCTGTAAGTGTAATTCATGTTTGTTATATTGTAGAGCTATTCATCTTCATTTCTACAAATTTTTCTGCAGCTTCTCTGTCACATATTAATATTGAATTGCATAAAACACAAACTAAAGAAGTTAGTTTTAGTCTCAGCTCAATTTGCTTTATTGATGCCCCTTTACACCACTCCAAGCTGCCAACCCACAATCTATCTGAGAGCACATATCTTTGTTCCACCCCAGATCCTCTCTAACTTATTGGACATTCCATTGAAATTAAATATTTTAACTACTTGAATCCACACATTCAACAAACATTACTCAATCATTCCCTTCTCCTAGATATCAAGAAATACTCATAAAAACTATGTGTACAGAAAACTTTTCAGTAAAAATGCAGAATTTTTAGATGAGCTTTGACAGATCCTACTATTTTAGTGATTGTGTCTTAGCAGTGTGGCTATTACTAATTCAACCAGTTGTAAGCAATGAAAATTGACTCTAGTAAACTTAAGGAAAAGCATTTTTAGGAGCTTGGAAAATCAATAGGAAGACTGGCGAACAAAGCTGGAACTAAGAACTTCGGACCCAAGATGCAAGAAATTAAAAAGAGGAGGTTCTTCTCAGAAAGTCACCAGTAGAATATACAGTCTCCAAAAAAACATGTCTGGGCTCTTTGTCCCTCAACTAAAAAGTCAAATTCCGAGGGAGTCATTTGTTTAGCCCTTGAGGAAAGGGTAGGTGATTAACAGGTCCACTAAACACGATGGGGAGGGCAAAGAAATGTCAAAAGTTTGGAAAAGTTCACTATCCTTATTTAAGTTCCTAGTGCTCAAGCTAAAATACTAGTAGATGGTACATGAGCTAAAATAACAGAAGATTGATTCTATTTCAAAACAGCTCTCTTAGAATGATTTGTACAGTATTTGATAGGCCTCATCTAGCCTATCAAGGGTTTCCCTGGTAGCTCAGACAGTAAAGAATCTGTCTGCAACGCGGGAGACCCGGGTTTGATCCCTGGGTCTTCCAGGGAAGATTCCCTGGAAAAGGGCAAGGCAACCCACTCCAGTATTCTTGCCTGACGAATCCAATGGACTGGCAGTCTACCATCCACAGAGTGACAAAGAATCAGACACAGCTAAAGTAACTAAGCATGCACACATCTAGCAATCAGCTCCCGTCACTAAACCAGACACACAAACCTCAGAAAACAGTGAGGCTTAACAAAGAAACTAACAATTATATCTCAATTTTTTTAATTAATTGATTTTTTTAAATTATAAAAACCAAAAGTCTTATATTCCAATAGTCATCCTCACCCTAGCAAAAATAATAGCACATCTGTATGATAATAGTATAGGTAGAGATATATTATATAGTGTCAATTTTCATGCACCGTGACTTAGATATTTTGTATACTTTATCTCATTTCATTCTCCACAAAACCCAGGGCGGAGGTATTATTAATGTCAGCACCCTCAGAGAGATTACATAATTTGGCTAAAGCCTCACAGCTCCAGGTAGCCTATACCCAGAGCCTGGGCCCTCACCCCTGTACTAGGCTGCTTGCACTCAGCCCCATGGATGAAATCTCACAGGACACAGGACAGGTTGTGGGAAGAACCATGCACGTGAGTTAAAATCTCAGCTCTGCCATCTACCAGCTGAAGGGAAGAAACTGAAACCTCTCTGAGCCTCCATTTCCTCATCTGTGACATGGAGAGGGTCATATGGGGGTCAGCATGAGTTGCTGAATGTCACACAGCTGTTGCAAAGTGGAAAGGAGGAAACACATATAAACTATTTAGTCACGAATGCTTAATCACATATGAAATGTTGAATAACCAAAGGCTGCTATTGGTCATGTGTCTGTCTTCCCTGGTACACTAATCTTAGGGACCCAGGTACTACTTTTGATACCTGTATCCATAGCTCTTTCTCAGCAATCAGCACATTAACAAGCCCACATAAATATATGATGAACAGAAAGCATGTTCCAGGGCTGTTACTGCCACACTGTACTCAAGTATTACAAAATAAGCTCCTCTTCATAGTAACACCAAAGTTCCTGCCTCTTAAGCAAATGATGCCTATTTCCCCCCACCTCACCTTCTGTCTCCTGACTGTCAACTCATGAGGTTAGGGTCTGTATAGATTTTGTTCTTCATAAGTCCCCAGTGCACAGCAGAGAGCTCATTACATAATAGGAGCTTACCAAATATTTGTGGGCTGAATTTTTAATAAGCATTTGTGAAATGTATTATGATTCACTTAGCACATTCACATAAACACATGTAGTATCTCTCTGTAGACCAGGCTCTGGTCTGGAGCTCTACTGCCTGAGTTCAGACTCCAGTGCCACTATTCACTAGTTGAGTGATCTTGGGTAATAGACATAAGTTTTCAATGCCTTGGTTTTCTCACTTGTAAAATGAAAATAATAACAGTATTGAGCTAATGAAAGTATTACAATGTTAATTCATATAAACCTTATAAAACAGTGCCTGGCTCACAAGTGTTCTTTAAATGTCAGTAATTATTAATTTTGCTTGTAGCTCTTTTTCTCCATCACAATGTTAAGAATAAATCATTCCAACTGCCTAAATCATTTTTCCGTTCATGTAACAAAATATGAAAAGTGATGTCATTACTTCAAAGTCTTAAAATTAATTTTCAGCAGAGCAAATCATAATCTCAAAAGGCTGACTTTCAAAATTTCTGCAAAAATAAACGTATTTATAGAGACTGTCCCTATAATAAAATAATCCTAAATGGCTCCAAATCATCTGTAGTTTAAGGCTTTCCCAAATAACTTGTGTTGGATCCTTCGCCAGTAACATTTTATGTTATTCCTTCCACAAACAAGAATAGCCATACTGACGTGAGTATGAGTAAAACGTGCGCACACAGACACATGCACCCCAAGTAATGGAATTAGGTCTTGCTGTCTTCTGCCTCAACCACAAAATTCATTGCCTTACTATGGACAAAAGTGCATCAATCCGTGTATGCATCTCCCCATCACTTAGAGTATGAATTAATTAGAGCAAGCTTTAATAAAACTTTAAGTCACTGTTTTCAACCACTGATAAGAAGACCAATTAGAGAAATTAAGAGAAAAATAAAGACAAAGGGCACCTGAGTACTTCACTCACCTTCAATACTGTAATGTTCCAAGCAAAGCTCTCAGTTGCTTTGTTGAGTTTTCTTCCTTTCAAGCCTTCTTTTGCCCCCAGATTATGAAGCTCCTCATGGAACTCCATGCCTTTGAAAAGAGAACATAAGAGATTTCTCTGTATAAATTTCAGAAATTTAGGCATTTTATTGTGAAAATATTATCAGTAAAAATATAATTTCCCATTTCTGTCCTCTCATAATTTATAAATCCCCAAATTGAATTCTCTTGTCATTCTATTTATCACCACCCAATGGCTATCCTTAAGGGAAAACTAAAAATAATCAATGCATTAGATTAAATTAAATTTTAAACAGCAAGAATACATAAAGACATGAGAAGTTAAGAAGCAAATTTTTCCAACAGGTTGCATCCATCTTGCCTGTCTTCTGCCTGGTTTTTATATAAAATGGTGTAATGTGTGAATGGCTACCATATGTGAAGGATGCACATATCTTACTTTTTCTTATGAACCATCCATATGGCTTGACAGTAGGCCTGGAGCCTACAAAGATAACAATGGTAATTAGTAAATGTTGAGTAAAACTAAAAAGGTTTAAAAAATAGCATTCCTGGAAACACCCAAATGTTTCAGATTTGGGAATAGCCCTAGTTATTTACAGCTAAACCATTCTCCTGAGCTTGAATACTATGAAAAACATCACCATCATCTGTTTCTCTAGCCTTTGTCTTAGCACCTCCGAATTGGGAATCACAATTTTTTCTGGTAAGCTCATTCCATCTTTGGAAAGCTATGATTGATATCAAGCCTGTCTTTCTCCCTGAAACTTCTACCCCTTGGTTCTAGCTAGACTCACCAACAAGGTCTAATCTCTGTTCCACAGTGCAGTCCTTTAAATATTTGAAGATATTGGATTAAAGTCTACCAGAGCTTTCCCTTCACCAGATTACACATTCTAACATGTTTCAGCTTATTACAATGTCTCTCTTTAAGGATGATATCCAGGAACATTGTGCTTAAAATAGGATTGAAGTAGCCCACATGAGGTAGGGTTTTACCACCACTTCCTTGTTCTATTGACTAGGTTTGTATTAATGCAGCCTAAACCACATTAACTTGCCTGGTGTTAACATCACAAGCACAACACATAGCAAAAGCATGGCTGCAGAGCCTCGATCTATCCCCTGGCCCTACCACTGACAAGCTCCGTGAGCATGAATGAATCCCTGAAACTCTCGGCCATTCAGTCTCCTCAGCAGTGCAATGGCAATAACAAAGAGTACTGACCCCATGGAATTGGGTGAAGATTAAATAAGTCTACAAATACAAAGCTCTCAAAGTAATGCCTGGAACATAGGAATATAATGTAGTATTTGGTATTGTTATTTTCATGCTTCCTTTCAACAGAAACATTTAAGCTTCCAGATCAGTAGTGAAGAGCACCATTATCAAATTTTGGTCTAGGTTCAAAGGTCACCTCTGCCACATGTTGATATGATATTTGGGATAATTCATTCAATCTCTCAGAATCTAAGATGCCTTATCTGTAGATTGGACATAAGGATGATTACCTTGCAGAGTTGTTATAAGGACTAAATAACATAGCATATATGTTTAGTATATCACATGCATATACATCAAGCAATTGTCAGTGACACCTTCCTTATCATAATCACTAGTGTGTGTTAGATTAGAGTGAACATGGATCCAAGAGAAAGGAAAAGTACAGGGGCGTGGATTAAGGTGAAGATAAACAAACAATGAGACGTAAGAGACATGGGACCCATCGCACCCTTGAAGAAAGAACAGACCTAAAATGAGGACTAGTAAATGGGGCAAAAGCCTAGAAGGTTAACAGGATTATGGTTCAAATTGTAAAACTAAAGTGGTTCTTAAGCAGCAATGTAAAACCACAGTTTCCATATCAGTAGTAAACAACTTTGATCGGTTCCCAAATCACAACAGTAAGTTCAGAAACCCCCCACCTCTCTAGATGTCTGCAGATACCATCTCTCTATTACACAGACAACCCACTTACTATCATCTAGATCTCTTCTGTACTAAACAAAGGCTTCAGTGCAACTCAAAGTATCATTAAACTATGACATAAAATATTTGAATTTTAAGAGTAAAAAGTAAAGTCTGGAAGAATCATCATTATGCTTTCTAAGCAAAATAGGGGCAACAGGGAAAATTACCTGCTTTTTGACACTGCATAATCTTTTCCTGGACTGTGTCTGCCATTTCTATGAGAAATCGGCTCTCTTGGATCATCTGTCACAAAATAAACATTAGAAGGTGGTTGTCAGGAATCCTTAAACTGGCGCATTGTAAAGACGATATTCAAAAAGACCCACATGATACTGCTGGTAACGGGGTACTATGGAGTAACCATAGGAAATGAGAGACAGAAGGATGATCTCTGCTCCAATCCCCATCTACTCTCACGTCATCTCAAGCCACTTACCTTATGGCTGCTCCAGTTATGTAACATGCTTGCACACCATGAGTGCCAAATCAACAACTGTTGAGCATACACACCTTTAAGTCCCAGGTCACATTCATGAACACCTCTTCTTTTAATCCCCTCACCCCAAGTTACTGCAACATCAAAGCTAATGGTTCTGGAACGATAGTAATGAGAATCAGAACAAGGAATCACCCATTGATGAGCTTAAAGGACTACTGAACACATCGGTGAAGCTCAAAACTTGGATCTGAGTGACACAAAGGTGGCAGAGGTCTGATCCTTCCTTGAGAAGGGCTACGGCTCCATTGGCAAGAATGAGCTGTGAGTCATCTTCACCACTGATTCCACAGAGCTTGTAGGCAACAACATTGAAATGGCGTCCCTGCCCTTCACATTTCAGTAGAAAGGAAAAAGACCAAGAGGTGAATAATATACTGAGTGAAGTAGGAGAAATAGGACAGCTGTTGGAAAGACAGAGAAAAGAAAAATATGTACGTGAAGAAGGGGGAAGACAGAAATAGGTATAGAAGCTGTGATCAGAAACACAAGGGACCGGGGCTCTTCTAAAGAAATGGCCAAAGAAAAGCACCAATAAGCAAATTAATACTCCCTTAATGTCCAGTCACTCTTCCATTCCTAATCAGTTCAGGTGAATTCAGTTCAGTCACTCAGTCATGTCCGACTCTTTGCAACCCCGTGGACGGCAGCATCCCAGGCTTCCCTGTCCATCACCAACTCCTGGAGCTTGCTCAAATGCATGTCCATCAAGTCGATGATACCATCCAACCATCTCATCCTCTGTCGGCCCCTTCTCCTCCCGCCTTCAATCTTTCCCAGTATCAGGGTCTTTTCCAATGAGTCACTTCTTCACATCAGGTGGCCAAAGTATTGGAGTTTCAGCTTCAGCATCAGTCCTTCCAATGAATATTCAGAACTGATTTCCTTTAGGATGGACTGGTTTGATCTCCTTGCAGTCCAGTTCAGTTCAGTTCAGTTGCTCAGTCGTGTCCAACTCTTTGCGACCCCATGAATAGCAGCATGCCAGGCCTCCCTGTCCATCACCAACTCCCCGGAGTTCACTCAGACTCACGTCCAAGGGACTCTCAAAAGTCTTCTCCAACACCATAGTTCAAAAGCATCAATTCTTCGGTGTTCAGCTTTCTTTATAGTCCAACTGTCACATCCATACATGACTACTGGAAAAACCACAGCTTTGATTAGATGGACCTTTGTCAGCAAAGTAATGTCTCGGCTTTTTAATATGCTGTCTAGGTTGGTCATAGCTTTTCTTCCAAGGAGTAAGTGGCTTTTAATTTCATGGTTGTAGCCACCATCTTCAGTGATTTTGGAGCCCAAGAAAATAAAGTCTCTCACTGTTTCCATTATTTCCCCATCTATTTGCCATAAAGTGATAGGACCAGATGCCACGATGTTAATTTTCTGAATGTTGAGTTTTAAGCCAGCTTTTTCACTCTCCTCTTCCACTTTCATCAAGAGGCTCTTCAGTTCCTCTTCATTTCTACTCCTAATAAATATCCCTTTTAATCTGGCTATTCCATGATTTCTCTGTTTGGCTCAATGATCTAAAGAGAGTTCAAGGCAGAATCCAAAGTGGACATAAAAGGTCTTAAGACACGTATTCTTCATAATGAAATGTTCTTGAACAGATTGTAATTTTATACAATCACTTTCAAATATGAAGTAGTTTATTATTACAAATCTTCAAATGGAAAAGGATATTTGAATCCAGATGTTTAGTGCCTAACAACTTCACAAGAGTAAAATCATACCATTCATTCATTTAAAAAATATTTACTCAGCAGCTTTTGTGTGTAAGCACTATAGTAACTACAAGGGGTATGATACACTGAGGAGCAGAAACAGACACATTTCTATCTCCATGGGGCTCTATGGCTTAGTAAGAGAAGTCTGCTCAAATGAATGAATGAAATATGATATGTAATTCAACCAAACTTCAATTACTTATATTTCTGCATAAGATGATGGTTTGAAGTCACTTGGGCTTCCCTTGTGGCTCAGAGGGTAAAGCGTCTGCCTACAATGCAAGAGACCCGGGTTTGATCCCTGGGTCGGGAGGATCACCTGGAGATGGGAATGGCAACCCACTCCAGTACTCTTGCCTGGAAAATCCCATGGACTGAGAAGCCTGGTAGGCTACAGTCCATGGGGTCACAAAGAGTTGGACATGACTGAGCGACTTCACTTTCACTTTTCACTTGAACTTACTTATTTGGAGGGCTAAATTGACTATTAAAACCATAAACTAGACTCTCAAGAAGGTCTAAGCTGCGTTAAACTTTTTAACTGCATTAACTCTTTTAACTGTCAAGAGGAAGTAGAATGCTTCTGAATAACAATTTATCAAATGGCTAAGAGTAGCCTAGTTTATAGCAGGTTACAAGTGAATGAAACTCACCATCAAAGAAAAATTTAGTATGAAGGCAATTTGATTTAATCTTTTCTAATCTTAGTATCTACACATGCAACATCAACTGAATTTTTAAGATTTTTCAAAGTTATCAGATGTTCCAATTAGTTAAATAGCATACAAAATGTTTTCATGAAATTCAAGCAAGGGAAATATTCATAAAGAGAAAAGTACATTTGGTGACTTTACCATGAGCAAGAAGCTAATATATATACTAAACATTTTTAGAATCATTTCAAGGCTAAAAGAATCTTAACTATCAGAACACCCCCTTAATTTTGTGAAAAAGGAAACTAAGACTTATAATAATTAAGACTCTCATCTAAAAAATAGAGCTAATTAATGATTAAACTGGAATTAAACTTTCAGACTCCCTCTGATTTTGTCTGGCCTTCATACATGCCATCTTTTGAACTGGAAATGTAGCTTTCCAAAGTTGTCAGATTCAGCCCATCAGTAAAAACATGAGGCCATGCCCACAACTGAGCTACTGCAATCATGTTCAAATGTTTCCTTTTAAAGAAAAATTTCAAAAGGGAGAAGACTGGTAATTTCCTTTGACAATATCTTGACTGACACTCATTTCTCTGGGTTTTGCTCTTAATGGAAAACATATACTATTCTCTGACTAAACAAAAAAGAAACCCTTTATTGGTATGTGGCCAGTTTTCTTCACAGTACTGCACTGCAAGTATCTCCTCAGTGTTGAGTACGAAAGGAATATACTTCCTACCTCCAAAGATGCCACAGCCTTTTGTGACAACCTGAGAAGGAAGTGCCCTCTTTGCCAAGGCTAACTCTTCTACCTTGACTTCCAGTCTCACCTTTCCCTGCTTCTTTCAGGAATTCATTCCTAACGAATCCTTTTTCATCTACAATTTCTGCTCCTTCCCTGGCTTTTCCTTTTCCATACAGTGTCTCCTATCTTAAAATAAGCAAACAAAATCAATAACAAAATACTCGATTGGCCTTTGAGTGTCTGTCCTCGTCAACCTTTCCTTAAAAAATTATCCCATTGCTTTGACTCTTGCAGGATTCCACTGAGACCCCCAAAGTGTGGTCTCATCACAGAGTAACCCTTGGCCTATCCCCAGATCTCATTCTTGTCAGTTCAACAGTTGACACAACTCTATTACCCTACAGGCTTCCCTTGGAGCTCAGTCAGTAATGAATCTGCCTACAGTGCAGGAGACCACGGTTTGATCCCTGGGTTGGGATCCATTCCTTATCTTACTTGTGATACTGATCTCTTCTACCTATTAATTACTCACACATGTAGACAATATGCATTTTATTTATTATTGATCACTTCAAACTTATGATTGTATTTTTGAAATATAATCTCTTTTGGTCTCTAGTCTTTCTCCTAGTTTCTCCATTTTTCTATAATCTTCAGTCCAGTTCAGTTCAGTCGCTCGGTCGTGTCTGACTCTTTGCGACCCCATGAATTACAGCATGCCAGGCCTCTCTGTCCATCACCAAATCCTGGAATTCACTCAGATTCACGTCCATCGAGTCAGTGATGCCATCCAGCCATCTCATCCTCTGTCGTCCCCTTCTCCTCCTGTGCCCATTCCCTCCCAGCATCAAAGTCTTTTCCAATGAGTCAACTCTTTGCATGAGGTGGCCAAAGTACTGGAGTTTCAGCTTTAGCATCATTCCTTCCAAAGAAATCCCAGAGCTGATCTCCTTCAGAATGAACTGGTTGGATCTCCTTGCAGTCCAAGGGACTCTATAATCTTACATGTTCTTAATTCTCTTTCAAATTGAGTACTGAAAAATAAAATTTTTAGTAGGATTGTACCTATAGAAAATGTAATACTCAATTATCAGAAATAAATCTTAAAACTGTATTACTTCTTTGAGGCAAAATAAATTCAGGACCAAAACATACAATAAACCCTATGATTCAAGTTCTCTTCAAAATCTCCCAAGTAAATATTTGTTAATCCCATAGTGTAAGAAATTTGTTTTTCCCACATGGGAAATAGATGGGGAAACAGTGGAAACAGTGTCAGACTTTATTTTGGGGGACTCCAAAATCACTGCAGATGGTGACTGCAGCCATGAAATTAAAAGACGCTTACTCTTTGGAAGGAAAGTTATGACCAACCTAGATAGCATATTAAAAGCAGAGACATTACTTTGCCAACAAAGATCCATCTAGTC
The DNA here is from genome assembly GCA_917880005.1 of Nanger dama. Lineage (NCBI taxonomy): Eukaryota > Metazoa > Chordata > Mammalia > Artiodactyla > Bovidae > Nanger > Nanger dama. The sequence continues at coordinate 50,281,121 of CAKJTW010000004.1, forward strand.
AAGACTATGGTTTTTCCTGTGGTCATGTATGGATGTGAGAGTTGGACTGTGAAGAAAGCTGACCACCAAAGAATCGATGCTTTTGAACTGTGGTGTTGGAGAAGACTCTTGAGAGTTCCTTGGACTGCAAGGAGATCCAACCAGTCTATCCTAAAGGAGATTAGTCCTGGGTATTCATTGGAAGGACTGATGCTGAAGCCAAAACTCCAGTACTTTGGCCACCTCATGCAAAGAGTTGACTCATTGGAAAAGATCCTGATGCTGGGAGGGATTGAGGGCAGGAGGAGAAGGGGATGACAGAGGATGAGATGGTTGGATGGCGTCACTGACTCGATGGTCATGAATCTGGGTAAACTCCGGGAGTTGGTGATGGACAGGGAGGCCTGGCATGCTGCAGTTCATGGGGTCGAAAAGAGTCAGACATGACTGAGCAACTGAACTGAACTGAACTGAATAGATCACTTCATAAAGAGATAGTCAAGTGAGATTTAACCTTCAACATAGAAGAGTGTCCCTGAGAATAACTTGAAAGATTCTAGTCATAAAAGTCAGAACTTTTGCTCCAAAACACGTTGTTATTAATATTCTCAGAACTTAAAATCATTGTTTATACAAACTTTTTTATAAGAGCATTTTGATTCTCTTTTCTAAGATAACAGCTTCCATTGTATTTATAAAAATTATTTTATTCTATTTTCTGCAGTCAACTTTCAATTATTAGCAGTTGTAGAGAAAACAGATAAAATTAGATAACTGAAATATACCAACAAAGCCAAACCATACTTAAATCAACAATTTCAACCTTTCCCCCAGCTTAGATAAGTAATTTATATAAGTTGTTAGAAAGGAAAAATGGTTGACTTGAGTTTCATCTCCTTCCTATGTCTCTACAGATCCTGATGGAAATGAAATACAAAGCCAAGGAGTGAAGGTGAGAAGCATGTCCTTAGATAATCCCCCAGCAGGTCAGTAGGTAGATTTAGACAGCCAAAGCTGGGTTGAACTCAGATAGAATCTGGCAGCAGCCTGATTTACATATCTGATGTCTCAGCCTCAGCTCCCAGTTGCCTTTGCTGCTGGACTGATACAAAGAGCTTTTCTTTGGTTCTGTTACATGAATATCTCCAAAAGACTTTTTTTTTTTTTACTTTATTTTTACTTTATAGTACAGTATTGGTTTTGGCATACATTGACATGAATCTGCTACGGGTGTACATGAGCTCCCAAACATGAACCCCCCTCCCACCTCCCACCCCCACATCATCCCTCTGGATCATCCTCGTGCTCCAGCCCCAAGCATCCTGCATCCTGCATCGAACATAGACTGGCCTTGCCATGGCTTTGAATCTAAAAGAACAGAGGACTTACCCAGCTAAAGGCTGGTATCACTTTAAGCATTACATGTGTCCTGAACAGGGTGTGTAAAGTTGTCAGTTAAGATCAAAACCATTTATTTAAAACAAAAACTTTACTGAAGGGGACAGTAATGCTTTTACTCAAAGATGGATTAAATTGTCTAATCTGTGTGAAAAAACTGTCTTCCCAGCTCAGTAGGGATTTGACTAATTGCCTAGGATCATTGCAGAGTCAATGTAACTATTTAATGGTGCTAGAAAGATGAGATTTCATCAAAATATTACTCATAACATTCTATAGATTCCAATTTTATCCTGAATTACTTCTACATTCTTAGAACCACAGAAGTTTATATCTAGAAGTAACCTTAATGACCATCTATCACGGACAACCCCATTTTACAGATAAAAACACTCAGTCCCAAACTAACTTGCCTTAAGCCATACTGCTAGTTGGTAAAAACCTTTACACTAGAACTCAAGCATTCCTGAGGTACAGACCTTATAAACTGTTCTGCAATGCTAATATTATATTAGAGTGTAGAATTTCTACTGCAAGTGCAAGTTGGTGATTAACATTTTATAAATTGGAATTCACCAAGCAAAGGAACATGAAAATACCTTCTTTCCATGACTGCTTCCCCCTTCAAGTCAAGCAGCACACATGAACTGATATAGGTATTCTTCCTATGAAATCTAGGAAGAAATATGTTTACTTGTGTACATTGTTTTTTCAGGAAGGAGTTAACAAATTTGAAAAGGCAATCGCTTAAGAATATGTGAATATATAAAAAGCCAGTTTGTTCTCTAGACCTTCTAAGAAGACCAAAATAATCTATCTCTTATCCTCTTTCTAATCAAAACACTGGGCTTTAGTTTTTTAGTTCAATAGTGGCTCATCTATTCAGATTGTTTAAAATAAGACTTGAATTTTACTAAAGTTGGTACACTTTAATGTCTGATTGTTGTTACAAATACATTTGCTAACTAGAATGAATATAATTTCCTTTAATTTTTAATTTAAACATTTTAAATCAGATGGATAAAAAGCACTCTTGATAAATGGGCATCTTTTGGTTTTAAGCAAATTCAATATTATAAGACTGCTAATTTTCAGTGATACAGGAGCACATCTAACATTTACCAGCTTACTGGAAGTCTACTGCCTTTGGTGTATGTGATGAAGTTAGTATTCTCTGTTCTGGAGCCAGCTCTGAATGATGTTTCCTAGTCTGAATTACAATGGAGCAGGAAAGAGGAACTCACACAGAGCAAGTCAAAGGACCTCTGTCTCCACATTCATGGCAGTAACAGAATCTAGCAATACCACATGAGCAGCTTTCTGCATAAATGGATAATTTTACCTTTTCTTTTCTCCAGTCATTCTGATTCTGATATAATTGTCAGCTATACCTTGAGTAATCATTAGAAATGTTTGTTTTTAGCTCAGTATGATTAAAATTTAGTTCATTCATACTATTTCTTATTGACTAAACCATTCTAAAGGAGATCAGTCCTGGCTGTTGATTGGAAGGACTGATGCCAAAGCTGAAACTCCAATACTTTGGCCACCTCATGCAAAGAGTTGACTCACTGGAAGACTCGGATGCTGGGAGGGATTGGGGGCAGGAGGAGAAGGGGATGACAGAGGATGAGATGGCTGGATGGCATCACTGACTCAATGGACATCAGTTTGAGTGAACTCCGGGAGTTGGTGATGGACAGGGAGGCCTGGTGTGCTGCGATTCATGGGGTCGCAAAGAGTCGGACACGACTGAGCAACTGAACTGGAACTGAACTGAAACTTCAGGAACCTTCTCCAGAATTTTTCAGACCAATTTGACAATCTTATAGTCTCTTAAATTAAAACTGTTGCAAGAACTTGAGTATTCAGGAAGGCAAAGCAAATTCTGAGGATTCATGCACAATATTTCACGAAGAAGCTCCCTGAAATACTTGCTGATACCCTGTGTCCTTGGGACACTGGTACCAAGTGAAAATGCTGCTAACCCTCATATGCTGACAATTCTCGCAATATATAGAAAATGTATAGAAAACATTGCCACACCTAAGAGTAAGCAGTTTCAATGCACTGAGTACACATTTTGTTTTTAAATAATCAGCTCTGGTTAAACACATACCAATGGGTTTTCCCCCCTGGGTTTCATTACTACACAATCCAACATGCTTTTTAAAATGTAAACTAATATAAAGTTCTACACAAACTTCACAACAAGAAAGAGCAATGGATGGAGAATACTTTTGACTTAATTTCAATTTAAATTGATTTCAATAACTAAAACTAAAGCTGTATTGGAGGGCTGTTGACATACCTACAAACTTTTTCCCATTCTTCAGCTCAACATATACTGATGATACTGATAGCAGAAAATGTATTTAATTGAATCCATTGTTTGGCTTCAGTGTGATACCAGCCCGTACATTGACTCTACCCCAAGAGTGATAAAAGATAGTGATTGGCTCTCTTTGCTAGATTCCTAGCTATGTTAACACAATCAACTACTCTCCAAATCACACAACTAAGTAAAAGATTAAATAATTCTTGACTTTTGTTCTCTAGATTGTTTTGATTTTATGTTCACAAAATCTGTTGCTGTTTACAAAGCAAAGTTTCAACTTTTATGTTAATGTTATTCAGCACAGAAGTCACCTTTGGAGAATGCTTTGGCTGCATTTTTACACTTGTAATTCCCTGCAACTCTTCCACTTTTCATTTCTATATTTAAAATACTACTCAGAAGTGTTCAGATTAATTTAAAACACTTAAAAAGACCAAAATATGTTAGGCGATACTTCTTGACTATGCATGGAAAATTAGACAGGTAAGAACAATAGAAAAGTAAAAATTCAGGTATCTAAAGAAAACAATTTACAAAGGTTAGACAGTATTTTTCTATCAAAACCATTTTCAAATTATTTTCTGCTGAACACTGGGTGAAAAAGGGTAAAAGTCACAGAGGGGGTATATTATAAGTCACTGTGAAAAATCCACCATAAGCACTCAAGATCCTTAGACACCATCCATCTCGGAACATAAAATATCATCTGCTTCACTGCCAGGACACTATGTGTTTCTGCTCCTTCCCTTTTCAGATATAAATCTTGCCTTCCTATCAGTATTTCCCATTCCACAAGGTCAGAAATTTTGGTTCATACCATTTCTTTTCCCCAACAACTTGCATAGTAACATGTGTGCAGAGTTTTTTTGTTAGATTAACAAATCAAAAGATTAAAGACATAGACAAAATGATATATCAAAAGAAGTGTTGTTACAACTGGCAAACATACAACTCTTATCTCACTTTACTTATATTTCTCTTGACTCAAAGAGCTGTCATGCTTCATACTTTGGCTATTTGTGCTGATAACCATGTCTCTATTTATTCACCTCTATTTTGCACACAATCTACTAAAGTTCTTTAAAGTTTACATGTGTTGAATGTCATGAATAAAATCAATAAATGAACTTTTTCTTAAAGTCAGTTTTGCAAGAGATTAGGACAAAGGGCTGGCCTTAGATTGATGCAGAAGGAATTAAGGCTAGAAAGTCATTTGAGGTAGAGTACAACAGAAAAGGATGGAAAATGAAAAATACCTGGCTAACAAAATAGCTTGACTGAAAGAGGGTTCAGAGGGAAGAAAACAGGAGATTAGAGTGGCAAAACAGGCAGCACAGGTGGATGAAAGCTTCTCGAGCCTATAAGAAATAGAGTCTGAGGATGCTTATTCCCATTGCTCTTCCAACAACACAGGAGAAGACTATACACATGGACATCACCAGATGGCCAACAGTGAAATCAGACTGACTATATTCTTTGAAGGTAAAGATGGAGAAGCTCTATACAGTCAGCAAAAACAAGACCAGGAGCTAACTGTGGCTCAGATCATGAACTCCTTATTGCCAAATTCAGAAGTAAATTGAAGAAAGTGGGAAAACCACTAGACCATTCAGGTATGACCTAAATCAAATCCCTTATGACTATACAGTGGAAGTGAGAAATAGATTTAAGGACCTAGATCTGATCAGAGTGCCTGATGAACGATGGATGGAGATTTGTAATATTGTACAGGAGATGGGGATCAAGACCATCCCCATGGAAAAGAAATGCAAAGAAGCAAAATGGCTGTCTGAGGAGGCCTTACAAATAGCTGTGAAAAGAAGAGAGGCGAAAAGCAAAGGAGAAAAGGAAAGCTATAAACATCTGAATGCAGAGTTCCAAAGAATAACAAGGAGAGATCAGAAAGTCTTCCTCAGTGATCAATGCAAAGAAATAGAGGAACACAATAGAATGGGAAAGACTAGAGATCTCTTCAAGAAAATTAGAGATACCAAGGGAACATTTCATGCAAAGATGGGCTCAATAAAGGTCAGAAATGGTATGGACCTAACAGAAGCAGAAGATATTAAGAAAAGGTGGCAAGAATACACAGAAGAACTGTATAAAAAGATCTTCATGACCCAGATAATCACAATGGTGTGATCACTCACACTCACCTAGAGCAAGACATCCTGGAATGTGAAGTCAAGTTGGCCTTAGGAAGCATCACTATGAACAAAGCTAGTGGAGGAGATGGAATTCCAGAAGAGCTATTACAAATCCTGAAAGATGATGCTGTGAAAGTGCTGCACTCAATATGCCAGCAAATTTGGAAAACTCAGTAGTAGCCACAGGACTGGAAAAGGTCGGTTATTATTCCAATCCTAAAGAAAGGCAATGCAAAAGAATGCTCAAACTACTGCACAATTGCACTCATCTCACACGCTAGTAAAATAATGTTCAAAATTCTCCAAGCCAGGCTTCAGCAACACATGAACCATGAACTTCCAGATGTTCAAGTTGGTTTTAGAAAAGGCAGAGGAACCAGAGATCAAATTGCCACCATCCATTGGATCATCAAAAGGCAAGAGAATCTCAGAAAAACATCCATTTCTGCTCTATTGATTATGCCAAAGCCTTTGACTGTGTGGATCACAATAAACTGTGGAAAATTCTGAAAGAGATGGGAATGCCAGACCACCTGACCTGCCTCTTGAGAAACCTATATGCAGGTCAGGAAGCAACAGTTAGAACTGGACATGAAACAACAGACTGGTTCCAAATAGGAAAAGGAGTACGTCAAGGCTGTATATTGTCACCCTGCTTATTTAACGTATATGCAGAGTATATCATGAGAAATGCTGGACTGGAAGAAACACAAGCTGGAATCAAGATTGCCAGAATAAATATCAATAACCTCAGATATGCAGATGACACCACCCTTATGGCAGAAAGTGAAGAAGAACTAAAGAGCCTCTTGATGAAAATGAAAGAGGAGACCAAAAAAGTTGACTTAAAGCTCAACATTCAGAAAACTAAGATCATGGCAAATAGATGGGGAAACAGTGGAAACAGTGACAGACTTTATTTTCTTGGACTCCAAAATCACTGCAGATGGTGACTGTAGCCATGAAATTAAAAGATATTTACTCCTTAGAAGGAAAGTTATGACCAACCTAGAGAGCATATTAAAAAGTAGAGACATTACCTTGTCAACAAATGTCCGTCTCAGAGAAGGCAGTAGCACCTCACTCCAGTACTCTTGCCTGGAAAATCCCATGGACGGAGGATCCTGGTGGGCTGCAGTCCATGGGGTCGCAAAGAGTTGGACATGACTGAGCAACTTCACTTTCACTTTTCACTTTCATGCATTGGAGAAGGAAATGGCAACCCACTCCAGCGTTCTTGCCTGGAGAATCCCAGGGATGGTAGGGCCTGGTGGGCTGCTGTCTATGGGGTCGCACAGAGTCGGACATGACTGAAATGACTTAGCAGCAAAGGTCTGTGTACTCAAGGCTATGGTTTTTCCAGTGGTCATGTATGGATGTGAGAGTTGGACTATAAAAATGCTGACCACCAAAGAATTGATGTTTTTGAACTGTGGTGTTGGAGAAGACTCTTGAGAGTCCCTTGGACTGCAAGGAGATCCAACCAGTCCATCCTAAAGGAGATCAGTCCTGGGTGTTCATTTGAAGGACTGATGTTGAAGCTGAAACTCCAATACTTGGCCACCTGATGAGAAGAGAGCTGACTCATTTGAAAGACCCTGATCTTGGGGAAGATTGAGGGTAGGAGGAAAAGGGAAAACAGAGGATGAGATGGTTGGATGCCATTACTAACACAATGGACATGAGTTTGGGTAAACTCTGGGAGTTGGTGATGGACAGAGAGGCCTGGCATGCTGCAGTCCATGGGGTTGCAAAGAGTCAGAACTGACTGATTCCCATTGCTGAATTAGAGAAAGGTGGGGGATTATTTTGGGGGACTAGTCAACCAGTCAGTAATTTTTTCAATTATTGAAAAAATTCACTTGGTAGAAGGAGAGAGCCTTTTGAGAGACTTGTTTGTGTGACTGTAAGGAAATGGATATACATGAGGAATATGTCAAGGAAAGAAGCAATAGCTTTCACTGATACTGAATTGTAAATAAGACTTTCTTGGATAGCCAAAACATGGAAACAACTTAAATATCCATCAACAGATGTATAAAGAAGTGGTATACACACATTCTCACACACACACACACACACACACACACGCACACACACGTGCCTATGTGCTAAGTTGCTTCAGTCATGTCCAGCTCTTTGTGACCCTTAGACTTAGCCCATCAGGTTCCTCAGTCCATGGGATTCTCTAGGCAAGAATACTGGAGTGGGTTTCTGTGCCCTTCTCCAGGAGATCTTCCCAACCCAGGGATCGAATCCACGTCTCTTACGTCTCCTGCATTGGCAGGCCGCTTCTTTACCACTTGTGCCATCTGGGAAGCCCTGAGCCACTGCTGGTATAGTCACTAAGTAGTGACTGACTCTTGCAACACCATGCACTGTAGCCTGCCAGGCTTCTCTGACCATGGGAGTCTCCAGGCAAGAATACTGGCGTGGGTGACCATTTCCTTCTCCACTGAGCCGCTGGGGAATCCCATAAACACGTATACACACAAACACACACACAATGGAATATCACCCAGCCATAAAGAATGAAATAATGTCATATGCAGCAACAGGGATGAACCTAAAGACTCTCATACTAAAGTCAGTCAGAAAGAGTAAGACAAATATCACATGATATCCCTTGTAGGTTGCATCTAAAATACGACACAAATGAATATATATGTGAAACAAAGATTTTGCCCACAGTGTGGGAGATCCAAGTTCTATCACTGGGTCAGGAAGATCCCCTGGAGGAGGAAATGGCTACTCACTACAGTATTCTTGACTGGAAAATTTCATGGACAGAGGAGTCTGGCAGGCTACAGTCCACGGGGTCCCAAAGAGTCGGGCACAACTGAATGTCTAACATTTATGCACACTTACAAAACAAAACCAGACTCATAGATACAGAGAACAGATTTGTGGTTGCAAGTGGGAGGTGGGGTAGGGGTAGAAAGGATCGAGAGTTTAGGATTAGCAGAGGCAAACTATTATGTATAGGACAGATGAACAACATGATCCTACTGTAAAGTATAAGAGACTGTATTCACTATCCTGTGACAAACCATAATGGAAAAGAATATGAAAAAGAATTTTTATGTATGTATGTATAAAAAGTCACACTGCTGTACAGCAGAAATTAATGCAGCATTTTAAATCAACTATACCTCAATAATCTTTAAAAGATTATTGAATCTAAAAAGACCTTATTGGAGTTAATATATACATAGAGAAAGAGCATTTGAAAATCACTTGGATGAACTGAGGACCATTGACTTGGTGTTATCTTTTGCAGTGATCAGAAAAGGGCAAATGAATACCTAGGGAATTAAAACTGAAGCCAGTTTTTGACCTATTAAATTTCTACTGTTTGTTTTTGAAATACCTAGGTAATATCCTGTAGTCAAATGTAGAAAATTTTAGGGCTGAAGCTAGAGATGTGTTTTAAAATAATGTAAAATGTCCATGCATAAAAACACCACTGTAGAATGGAAAAAGTCAAACCTATCCAAAGAAATTCTGATAGTGTTCTACTGAAATTGAATGTACTTGGTGTAATCACACACCATTACAACCTTGTGTTAAATGATAAGGAACATAAGCAGATCACCAAGAACAGAGTCATAAGCATGGTTTGGACCTTAGCAGATTGCCTGCCCTGACTGTAAGCTACCAGAGCACAGGGCCTGCTGTAAATCCCAAAGCATTAACACAGTGGCTTGCCCTTGGGCTTAACTCAGTAAATGTTTATAAAATTAAACATCTTCATTCCTGGATCTAACACTAACCAACTCTTTCAGGAACTTTTTTTTAACAACTCCAAGGTTAAGATTAATCCTACATGAAAAAAATCCTTACTTTTTATTTATAAAACATAATTTTACTGCTTTAACAGTCTTGAGAGACTTAGCAGTCACTCTATGACCTATATTACCTACACCAGTGATATTTTCTTAGAGAACATGAAAGTCCCAGAGTCGAGAAGTTAACGTTTGCTCTTTCAGAGACTAGCGCTCCAATCTCCCATAGAGCAGTGCAATAAAGGGACAAGTCGGTAAGAAATGACATTCTGATTAAAGGCTCTGGGAGTTTCTGAAAACTTGTCATGATGATACAGAGCCACCAAAATGGCAACACAGCAAGGAGTCTGATACCACAAGTCGCCTCCGTGTGTCATTAGCCTGGGAAGGAGACATCAGTTCCACCATCAGTGTTTAGGGCCTCTTCTGCTTGCTTGAGTTATTGATTAATAATGTTCCCAGTTTGCTTTAGTAGTTTTCAGAGGCTGTCACTTCTCACCTCTGGCTGTGACATGTGTTTGATATCAGGAAAGTCACCTCTACATTTGTTGCCCTAAATATCAGCCAGGAATTTATATAGCTACATGCCTATTCAGAGCACTGAGGGAGACTGTAGACAGGGCTGCTCTTAAGTAAAATTGCAATTGTTTGAGCAATCTCACCCCTACCTTACGCAGACTTGGGGAACACTCTGTCATTAGGATCTCTTCCTTTCTCCAGGTGAAAAACTGCCTGTAGGACAGGATATGTTAAATTCATCCAAAGGTACAAATTACTGATAACTCAATGTATTACTACTTACTAAGATTTTCTTGCACTTTAAGAGATTAAAATCTTAACCTTTAATCAAAGAATTGGTTATAATTTTGAAATTTTAAGTACCAGGGAGCGAGTAGAAAACATATGTCTTAAATAAGATATGAAATGGGGATGGAGTGTCTTCTGAAATTATACCATGCAAATAAACCCACTCTATTATGGATATATTTGGCTTTTGATTCCTTGATACCAATATATATGCTGTAATATAATTTTAATACCAACATAAGATGACTTTTAAGGTGAATTTCTAAAACCCTCAAGAGGAAATATTTCCAAATATTAAATTAATCAATGTTCAGTAAGGAATAAGACCACCTCAGGTCATTAGGGAAAAGCCAAATTTAGGGAAAAAAATTGTGCAGATGACTTCAAGGTCAATGTTTTTGAGAGTATTTGACTTTATTTCCTGATGATAAGTAGTAGAGTTTGATGCATTTGGGTTGACTTTCAATAAATGTAGGATACCCGGCTGCCTGATCTGTTTCTTTTGATACTGAAATAAGCCAAACATTTATATCTGTTCAGAAATGATTTCGGGTTGTTTTTCTATTCTAAGCATAATCTGTATTTTTTAGTGGTTACAACATTTCTTCTTAGATGGCATCTATACAGCTGGGCTTCCCAGGTAGCACTAGCGGTAAAGAATCCACCTGACAATACAGGAGACTGAGATTCAATCCCAGGGTCAGGAAGATCCCCTGGAGGAGGAAATGGCAACCCACTTCAGTGTTCTTGCTTGGAGAATCCCACAGACAGAAGAGCCTGGTGGGCTACAGTTCATGAGGTTGCAAACAGTCAGACATGACTGACTGAGCACATACCATTTTTGAGACATTTTTAAGCAACTTAAGTCTAAGTTGAACACACAAGCTGTTCATTTTGGAATACCTGCCCCCTACCACCACCACCACTGCTGCTGCTGCTAAGTCGCTTCAGTCGTGTCCGACTCTGTGCAACCCTATAGACAGCAGTCCACCAGGCTCCTCCTTCCCTGGGATTCCCAGGCAAGAACACTGGAGTGGGTTGCCATGTCCTTCTCCAATGCATGAAAGAGAAGAGTGAAAGTGAAATCGCTCAGTCATGTCTGACTCTTAGCGACCCCATGGACTGCAGCCTATCAGGCTCCTCCACCCACGGGATTTTCCAGGCAAGAGTACTGGAGTGGTTTGCCATTGCCTTCTCCGCAGTACTAGGCAATAAACCCTAGATTTGTCTTTTGCAGTTAGTCATCCAAATAAGTTTTTATTAATGGTCTGTCTGGGGCTTTTTAGGCTTTATTTTTAGAAGTTTTAGGCTTGCATCAAAGTTGAGCAAAAAGTACAGAGAGTTCCCATGAACTCTCTCACTCCCACCTCACCCCCAGTTTTCCCCACTGTTAACATCTTGTATTAGTGTGGTACATTTACTACAATTTATGTGCCAATATTGATACTTTATTATCAACTAAAGTTCATAGTTCACATTGGGGTTAACTCTTTGTGTTTTACATTCTATGTGTTTTGACTAATGTATAATGGTGCAATCCACTATTATATTATTATGCAGAATAGTTAAACTGCCCTAAAAAGCCCTGTGATCCACCTATTCATCCCTCACTCATCCTATCCTGCCCCCAGCCCTTGAAGCTACTGATCTTTTTCCTGTCTCCACAGTTTTCCCTCAGTATGTGTTATGTGTGTGTGTGTCTGTGTGTCTGTGTCCGTGTGTGTCTGTGTGTGTCTCTGTGTGTGTGTGTGCTCAGAGTGTCTGACTGTTTTCAATCCCATGGACTGTAGCCCACCAGGATACTATGGAATTTTCCAGGCAAGCATATTGGAGTGGGTTGCCATGTCCTTCTCCAGGGGATCTTCCTGAGCCCGGAATCGAACCTGTATCTCCTGCATTGCAAGTGGATTCTTTACCACTGGGCCACCTGCAAAGCCCTTTGCCTTAGTCTATAGGTTTCCAACTATATGTATAAGGCAGGGAACAATTTGGCTAGGGTAGTATCATAGAGATAAAATACAGGGGATTTAAAGGTTTTCCATGAAACACATTCAGAGATAGTATGGGAACTACATTATTTCACCAACTATATAGATGAATTCATTTACATTTTATTCAACTGACATTAATTGATAACATACTATGTGTCAGCAGTGTTTTAGATGCTAGAGTTTCCAACAATAAGCAAGGCAGACAGAGTCTCTGGCCTCTTGGAATATATAATCAAATCGAAAGGAAAAGGAAAAAGACAGAAATTAAACCAAAAGTCAAGCATTTTTCAATACTGCTGAATAAGATAATGGAAATCAAATAGAGTTATGTGATAGAGTGACAGCTGGAGACAGCGGTTAGGGAAGCGGGAGACCCGGGTTCGATCCCTGGGTTAGGATGGTCCCCTGGAGAAGGGAAAGCGGTACCCACTCCAGTGTTCCTACCTGGAGAATTCCAAGGACTGTATAGTCCATGGGGTCGTAAAGAGTTGCACATGACTGAACAACTTTCACTTTCACTTTTCTCTGAGGATATGACACTTGAGCTAAGAATTAAAAGACAAGAAGCAACCGAAGAGAAGAACATTCCAGGCAGAGAGAACTGCAAGTAAAGTGGCCTGGATATAGGAGCAAGCTGAGTCTGCCTGAAGAAAGCAAGCCCACAGGCTGAGTGAAGTGAACAGAAGAGAGTGTATGGAGGTGAGGCTGGGAGCAGTAAGTGAGATGGGAAGGCAAGGCCAGGTCATAAATAGCCCTGTAAGCCACTGTGAAGAGTTTTAGTTCTGTTTTCATAGGAAGCCCCTGGAGGCAAGAAAGTGATATGATCTGATTTGTGTTTTTAAATGATCACTGGATCTGCAGAGTATCTTAAAAGACATCTATATTAATATAAATACTAACATGAATACACAAGAGTACTAAAGATGTCAACCTATACAATGCAAATCCTAAAGTAAAAATGGTTCTTGAGATCATCATGGCATGTGTCTGGCCCATATCTACAGCACCTCCTTAAAGAAACAACCGACTGAGACATCAACAGTATTTTTGGTCATGTCCACAATTGGCCAACTTAACACCTGGTAAGGTCAGATGATAAAGAATCTGCCTTCAATGGAGAAGACCCAGGTTCAATCCTTGAGTCAGAAAGATCCTCCGAAGAAAGGAATGGCTATCCACTTCTTGCCTGGAGAGTTCCATGGACAGAGAAGCCTGGCAGGCTACAGTCCATGGGGTCACAAAGAGTCAGATGCGACTGAGTGACTAACATTCGCATGTTATGGACAGCCTATGCTAGCTACAGGGATATTTACTCTCAACTCCCTACCAAAACGAAACATCTTCCCAAAGGGAACTATAAATGAACACATCATTAGAAGCAGTTCTGCTTTCCATGGGAATTCTCTGGTGGTTCCAGTGATTAGGACACAACACTTTCACTGCCCAGGGCTGGGGTTCAATCCTCAGTTAGGGAACTAAGATCCCACAAGCTGCAGAGCACAGCCAAAAAATTAAATTAAAAAGAAGTATTTCTGCTTTCCACTATAGTCTTTTATTTTAAACTTTGGAAAACCATGTTGTACCTGCAATTAAAAATTACATTTTAAAAATATAAATGAGATTTGGCCAGCAGCTGTGGTTCCAATACCATGGGACACTTGGGGATATGAAATGAAAACTGGCTAACCACAGTCCAGGTGCTTTACTGCTTATTACAGGCCCAGCTCCAGGGAACCTGGCTCCCCTCTCAGTGAGTGATTTTTCTTTCTTAGCTTACAAAGGGAATTGGAGCAATAAGTGCTTCCACTGTCTGTCTCTATGGCAATAGGTACCCTAATGTCACCTCTTAGATGGCAACTATACTATTCACTGAATAGCTTTCAGTCCCTACTGTTATGATAAAAAATTATTTCATGAAAAATAAGATTTAGGTAACAAGAAAACTTCTTCCCCAGCAATCATGAAGTACAGTTTGTAAGAGGTATGATCATTCATAAGCAGAATATACTCTGTGGGCTTTTCAAGTGTAGGATATTTATTCCCAATATCTCTCTTCTAGTTGTTTTTGAATGATAAACTAGTATCATTTTCTTCCTATTTTTATTCAGTTATGAAAATTAGTCAGGTTCATTGTCAAGAGTTCGGTAAATACAGAAAAAACACAGAAAAGCATGTGCAAGAAAAAAAACTCACTCTCCTTATTTAAAAATAATCACTATTAATACCCTGCTAACATTTTAAATGCATATACATACAAATACAATTTAAATGCTATAGTGTGTATTTTTTTGCAACCAGACTCTCTCACAAAACATTCTATGAGGAGTTCTTCACATCATCAAATATTCTTCTAACACAATTTTAATGGTTTTAAGGAAATCCATAATATGGCTTACTATATTTTATTTAACTTATCCTTCTGAAGTGAAGTGAAAGTCATTCAACCACGTTCGACTCTTTGCGACCCCATGGTCCATGGGATTCTCCAGGCAAGAATACTGGAGTGGGTGGCCTTTTCCTTCTCCAGTGGATCTTCCCAACCCAGGTATTGAACCCAGGTTTCCCTCATTGCACGCAGATTCTTTAGCAGCTAAGCCGAAAAGGAAGGCCCACTTATCCCTCTGTGTTGACATTATTAACCACAGATGTTTATGTACACATCTATTGGCTTAGAGTAAATCCCTGGATATGAAATACATGAATCAAATAGGATAATTTCATTTTAAATTATATTGCCAAATCCCCTCCCTATTTACCAATTTATTTTCCCACTAGAGGTAGATGGGTGATAGTATTCATGTACTTAAGAGGTACTATTTTAAAAAGAAAAAAGTTGCCAATTTGATGGAGAGGGGAAGTATCTCATTACATTTTTAAAATATTTTAAATTTAAAACTTATTTTAAGGTTAAACATGTTTGGGGGCTTCCCAGGTGGCACTAGTGGTAATGAACTCGCCTGCCCATGCAGGAGACATAAGAGCTTCAGTTCGTTCCCTGGTAGGGGAGATCCCCTGGAGGAGGGCATGGCAACTCACTCCAGTATTCTTGCCTAGAGAATTCCCATAGACAGAGGAGCCTGGTAGGCTACAGTCCATAAGGTCACAGAGTCAGACACAACTTAGCACACAGCATAGCATGTTTTTAAATTTTCATTATTTTTGAGGGAGAAGAGATACATAAATTGCCTGTTCATCTCTGAAGCAAAGACTACTTGTTGTCCCCTAAAATCCATTCTCTATTTTTTAGTAACAGAAGAAATGATTTTTAGTTGAGCATATAGCCCTTTAAAATAAAGATATTTCTGGGCTTTCCTGGTGGCTTACTGGTAAAACAAAATCCCCTGCCAATTCAGGAGACATTGGGTTTAATCCCTGATTCAAGAAGATCCACATGTTGCAAAGCAACTGAGCCCAGGCACCACACCTATTGAACCTATGCTCGAGAGCCGGGGAGCCACAACTACTGAGCCCAAGTGCCGCAACTACTGAAGCCCATGCACCCTAGAACCCATGCTGTGCAACAAGAAAAGCCATCACAATGAGCAGCCTGCACAGTGCAACTAGAGAGTAGCCCCCTGCACGCTGCAACTAGAGAAAAGCCCACCTTGCAATGAAGACCTGGTCTAGTCATAAATAATTAAATAATTTTTAAAAATTTAAAAATACACAAAATAGATATTTCCCATTTTCATTTGCAGGTATATGTGTCTATGTGTCAACTCCAGGTCGACGAAATAATATGTGATGTACATTTTTCCAGGTCCTTAAAGGGAAAGAATAGTGCCCTCTTTTTCCTCTTCATCATTCCTGATGGTTGGAATGCAGATATTATGGCTGGACCCTAAGGATGATCTAGAGATGGTAGAAAAGAAAACTAGAGGGAGCCTAGATTCCTAAGAATTCTATAGAAGTGTCACCATGAATGGCTGTGAGATTTTTATGTGAGAGACTGTACTGTTAAAGCATGATTGGTCTGCATTTTTAGTTTCAAGAGGACTGATACAAGATTTTTTTCTCATTTTTTTCCTTATTGATTTTTAAATGCTCTTCTTATTTTAAGATTATTTACACTTCATCTGGTGCACATGTCTCAAATTTTTCCAATTCTTCATTTGGTCTTAATTTTATTATGGAGTTAGGATTTGCAAAAATATCATTATTTTTAAATTTACTTGATATTTAAATTCCATTATATATTCAGAAAAATTAGATAACAGTATTAGCCTAGAAATATAAATTCCAGAGAATTATTTTGTCTCAACCATCATAAGGCAGTACTGAGGCATAATTTTACTTTCTCTAGGCATGTGATTAAATTGCAGGCTAAAGTTATTGAGATAATGAGAAATTGTGTATACTTTTGAGGTCTTAGTCAAAATGTATTCTTTGCTAAAGCAGAGATTTTCCAGTTTTAATCCGTGGAGCTCTGGGTTCAAAGCATTGTCTCAGAGGTCTCCATTGGGGCTCAGGTGGAGCTGAGTGGACCACTTCTGTCTCGCACCCCCAGTCAAGGTTTTAAAGGCAGTCACTCTGTATTACTTACTGAAGTTTCATAAAAGAGGCCCTGCAATATGATTTCCTCCCACACAAACAAGAAACAGAGAGTAACAATTTCCTACCAGATCATAAGCAGCTAGCATCTTTTTCTGCATATCTGGAATTGCCCCCAGAGGCTCTAGATAAGGAAAGTTGTCTTTCATCACAAGAGAGACGGAGGGAGTATTGTCACTGGTGATGAGCCGAGAAGACAGGGTCAACAGGCACTGCTTCAGACTGGCAGTTGGAGGAAGTCCACACAATTCCTTAACAGACACTATGGCATTCTGTGTGGGAGAAAACATAGAATTACATTTCTGACCATAGGACATCACCCTGAGCACTTCCAGTACACAAAAGTACATTCATTAGAAGTATACCCTTAAATACGTATGTAATTTGAAGCAAACTGGATTATAACCAACCCAAAATACTATAATATACATGGAGCTAACACACAGAGCTAATTCACAATTACATTTCATCTTTCCCAACTTTTAACAACTGCTACAAATATGCCACAAAGCAAAGGAGATTATGACCTAAAGTTACACAGTACTTTTCAAAGCAGGGTTTTGGAATATTCTGGAATATCTGAAATATTCTGGACAATGAATACAAGTTAACATTGACTGATCATGAAAATATTATTAAATCCATATCATGATGATGACAAAAGCATGTCACTGATTGTACACTGGAGTGCGTCTCCTTTGAGATTTTTCCCACAAGGTAGCAGGCTGCTATTGCTCATCTCCCTCTTTTCACATAACCATCAATGGTATCCCTTTATCACTCCATCAGAAATGCACCTGACAGAGGTGCATAAAACACACTTTATGTAAAGCTACATTTGTCCATGTGACAGGCATTTAAAAGAACATTTGAAATAGCAATTATGCCTATTAACAATGAACAATACCTAACCTAGCATGCCTCATGAATTCAGTGACAATGATGGCATTCATTTTTATACTAATTAGGCTCTAAATAATCCTTTATGTTGAAATGAGATAAGTTATGCTAACAGAAAAATCTTTATCCAAAGCCAAATCTCCTTAATATGTATTTTAAACATATAATACATACAAAAGAGATATTTCAAGAATTATATGGAACTGTATAAAATCTACTTCAAATTATAAAGTTAAGTGTAGAAATGACTTATAACTAGTCTAACACAGGGGGTTATAATGGTTGCAGAATTATGTCAGAAAAAGCCAGATAGATAACGCTAATATCTGGAACCTATTTTTATAATAGTGGATAAGGCAACCCACTGCCAATCATACATTTACAATCTAAGTATTTGTATGTAACATAGTATTTTCCATTATAGCAATTTAAAATTGATTTTAAGCCCATTCCAGAATTTCTCTGTGAAATAATGTAAAAATAAAGTTTTCACCGAGTCATGGTGTGCTGTTCCACATTAGGTGACTGAGAATCATGAATTGGGTTTAGGGGGTGGCTAATTCGGTATTTAAAGCTCAACATTCCCATTTATTAAATGCAATATTGGGAAAATTACTTAACCTCTTCAAGCTTGTTTTCTATTTTGAATGTAGGGATTTTTGGTGGTTGCTATAAAAATGTTAACTAAAGGATCAAATAAAGTGTATTGAAAAATATTCCTCTCCTTTTTTGTTCTGATACATAAACTGCTGCCGCTTCTGCCAAACAAGACCTCCTTGTACCTTGTAGGAACTTATTAAGCATTTGTTGTTAGATTATTTCTCAGTAACATGAGCCTAGAATGAATATACTAAATAGCATTAAAGAAAATGTTTTCAGCCATCTCTGATTATAAGTATTAATGAAGGCAAGAAAACTGAATTGAATTCCTACATGCTAAGGCTGGGTAATTTACATTCTCTCTCATTTAATTCTCATAATAATCCTATGATATAATTATTACTATTTTTATCATCTTCTGAGGAGAAAACTGATGACCATATATCCAAGATAATTTGCTCAAAAATCACACAGTGATAGAATTTAATCCAGAATCCATATCCTTTCAATTAAAGCACAACACTAAGAGACGACTAAATAGTTTTCAACAAGTTCAAGTGCTGAATTTTATTAGTTTTTACTTGTTTCATGGAAGATAGTGAAAGTGAAGTTACTTAGTCGTGTCCGACTCTTTCTGACCCCATGGACTATAGCCTACTAGGCTTCTCTGTCCATGGGATTTTCCCAGGCAAGAGTACTGGAGTGGGTTGCCATTTCCTTCTCCAGGGGATCTTCCCGACCCAGGGATTGAACCCAGGTCTCCCTCATTGTAGGCAGACGCTTTATCCTCTGAGCCACCAGGGAAGCCCTTCATGGAAGATAATTTATTATTATTGTACACTTAAACAACTAAAAAAAAATCTAACAGTCATTACATGTTTTCTATGGCTTTAAATACCCTTCTATGTTCTTATCTGTAAATATTTTTATATATACTTATAATTAGTATGCATGTGTCTGTATATATAAAATTTTGTATATTACATGCACATATACTATTTTATATTCTTTTTTCATTGTTTCAAATACATATTCCCGTATATCAATTTACTATGTACTAAGGACATTTAGTGGATATATAAAACATTTTGCTACATTGATTCTCTATTAGTTGATTTAGTTCAGACCAGGTTTAACAAAGCATTCACAATTAGAAACATAAAACGTATCTGTTTTACAGTTTTACAAATGTAGGGAAAAACTTACAAGTACAGGGTGGAGTAAGAGGGGAGAGCTAAATTAGAAGATTGGAATTGACTACATACTACTATATATAAAATAGATAACTAATAAGGACCTATTGAATAGCACAGGGAACTCTACTCGACACTCTTTGATGGCCTATATATGAAAAGGATCTAAAAAGAATGGATATACATATATTTATAACTGATTCACTTTGCTATACATCTGAATCTAAAACAACATTATAAATCATCTATACTCCAAAAAAGTTTTTTTAATATATGTTTTATCACAGGCAATACTGAACTTAATTCAGCAGTACATGGGTTTATACATCCTCTGTGATAATTTTTTGAGGAATCAGATCATTAGTAAAAACACAACGTTCAACATCCAACGTTCACTGGTGAGAGAAAGATCAGAAGAAGGAGGGGTAGGGAAGAACAGTATGGGACGTTTCCTACCTGCATATTTTCTCTCATATCTATGGCTTCTCGTAAGGGATGAACTGCTATCTTAAAGATGTCATCTATGTTTTTAAGACCAATATTCCTGAGCATGGTACACTCCCGAACTTTCTTCCCCATTCTCACTGAAAGGCTGCGCTTCTGTGGCTTTCCTCCTCCACTTCTATTAGTTATTGCTATATGGACAAAAAGAGTCACATGCTCCATGATGTCACCCACAAAGGAACGGAGGGGAACATGCCGATATCCAGGCTGCAAGCATTCAAACGGTATTGTATATTGCCCTATAAACTCATCCCCGATGTAGTCATCATCCAGAACCACAAAACGGATCATGGCCAGTTCAGGCAGGTTCACTTGAAACTCAAATGTCTCATCAAAAATAGGATTATCACTGTTTTGTTGTACAGTTTTAGTTCTTTGTTCTGAACAGTCTGCTGGAATTCCATGTATCTCTATACACACATAGGGATCTATGACATCCCCTTTGGCACAAGCTCCCTTTGGCTTTGGGAAGTTCTGACCACTGATAATCTTAATATGAAGCACTAGAGGAGACACCCCAGGTACAATGCCCTTTGTGTTTGCACTGAAGTAAGAAACTTCATCTCGCATGATAGACGGCCTTAGAACATAACCACAGCCTCCATTCTGAAGAAACCAGCCAGTGTGGAGGTCCATCATTGGACCTGGAGTCTGAAAATTCATTGCCACAATCTGACAGCCACAATTCCAAAAGTCCTGTGGATTCAAGTTACTGGAATCAATTCTCATGGCGCTTGGATAGATTCGTGATAAGAACTTCTTATTATAATTTACAAAATCCTCTGGGTATTCATTTGCAATTCGGCTGGCCTCTGTTTCACTAAATGAACAAATTTCCCAATAGTTTTGGCTTTTCATAGATAATTCAAAATCCCTGTACTGAACAGATTTACAGATAGATACCAAGTCAGAGAGCTCCCTACACAGCAAGATCTGTTTCTGCTCACCATTGTAATCTACCGACATCCTTCGAGACATTTCGGCTTCTTCATCTTCATCTGTAACTTCTCCTTCTAAAACATCTGTATCAGAAGGTAATTTCTTTCCTTTCACAATGATCATTCTTTTAATTTTTCCGGTGATGGGAGGTAGGATTCTGACAGCAAAGGTGCTTCAGTATAGAGTTTACTGCCAAAGACCTTTTTCATCTGTTGGACCATTACCTTCTGCTGTGGGAGGGAGCAGTGATTCCCCAAGCAAAGAATGAGTGGGTATTCAGAAGCCACAAAGGCAAATTTATTTATCACCTCTATGACACTTCGAAAGGAAAGGTGTGTTGTCATGTTGTTTCGATTACAAAGGATCGGTTCGTTGTCTGAGCCATCATTTACATCAAGTTCAATGCTGCGACAGCCCATTTTCAAAGCTCTAACATACCCATTAATATCAGCTGGCCCCCTGAACTGGTCTTCAATGAGATAGGTGTTGTGAGAGGCATTGATGTAATAGTGAGATAAAGGCTGGGTCATGTCTTGGGCAACCTTATTTTGTTCAGGATCAAAAATGTTACATTCTGGTGACAACAAATACCGGGTAAAGCCATCAATTGCAAGAAACCCTTTCTGACGTCCTTCTTCGGAGAGTTCATATCTCCGAATAATGTCTAAGCACATGTCCTCAGTGATATGGGTGACTCCTTGCTCAGCTTCCAAAAAAGCATGAGATCATTGGCATCCAAATATTCTTTGTTTTTCGATATCTGCACAAGTAAGAAATACACTTCCGGCCTGGTGCAAAGTTCACAAAGCTTCGCAAAACTCCTCTTCCGTCACTCGAGTAGTCAGTTTTTCTTTGCTCTTCTGGATTTCTTTAAATTTTAGCCTAATCTTGGACTCCTTCAGGGTAGGGTTGAGTTGTTTTATTAACTCTACAGAGGTGTCTTCCAACATAATCCCATTCCCATCGATATCTGCTGCTTCAAACACTGTCTTCAACCACATGAACCTTGGTGTGTTCTGGTTGCCCTCCATAAAATCGAGGGGTTGCTTACTTCGAGAAACCAGATACCGCAACCCTGACACCCAGATGTTTGCTACGTCCGCTGAATTGGCCACCAAGTCCAGAGACTCGTAGTTTTCCCGTGGAGTATGGAAAAGGCACAGTCCTCACAAATCTGGTCAGCAAGACCATTGTTTCTAAATGTTTCCGTGTTTTTCCCCAGTCGGATCTCTTTTATGGCAGAAATATCAAGCTTAGCTTTCTCGAGGTCCTTCTTGGAAGGTTCCCAGCGAAGGGCCTGCAGGTCTGTGTCCAGAGTGAAGAACCGGTTGTAAATGCGAGAATTTGGCCGTACTTTCTTCAGTTCACAGCCAGCCTGCATGAAACTGATGCAGTCGCTTGCGCTGCTGATTTTCTTTCCGACGGCATGCTGCTGAAAGACACGGTTTTCTTTCTTCCACATTTTTGGTTTGCAGGATCCTGTAAAACAATTTGGAAATAATGAATCAATTTACTTTACAAAACAAACAAATTCGGTAACACTCTATGAACTCCTCAGATTCCATTCAGATATTATGATTATTCGGACAAAAGCTAGCCTAAACTTTACTTTTGTGTTGTTTCAGAAAGAAGAAATTTTCCCCAAAATTGAGATTATTAGGTTCATGGAAAACCTATTTTTTCAATGTCTGTGTGTTCTTTGAAATGAAATTGACTACAAATAACTCTTATTTGTTTGTTAAAGCAGATTTCCTAAGATCCTCTACCTGTTGGTACTTAAATAACCTTGCTCAGTCCCTATAGATATATGAAACAAATAAAGCTAAATTTCTTTACAAAGTTGTCTTCATTTATACTTTGTTACAGTTTAATTTTTATACTTAAAATTAGTTCAAATAAAAAACATTTTACCTTACCATACATTACATCAAAAGTCCCTACAATATAGCTTAACAAAAAAAAAAAAAAATCACTTTTTTTCCTCAAACTATTTTGAAGAATAAAGGCATCCTGAAAGTCAGATTCAGAATGAACAGTAAACAATAACTCTCACTTGAGCAATCTTTCAATAACATTATAATAGAGTAAATGATTTAAATGAACATTATGATAGAGTTGTCATATGATGTGGCAATCCCACTCCTGGATATATATCCAAAGAAAACTATAATTCAAAATGATACATGCGCCCCAATGGTCAGAGTAGCACTATTTACAACAGCCAAGATAGAGTAGCAACCCATGTGTCCACAGGCAGAGGAATGGATAAAGAAGAGTTGGTATATATAAATATATACACTGGAATACTGCTCAGCATTAATAAAATAATGCCATTTGTAGCAACATGCATAGACCTAGAGATTATCATACTAAGTGACGTTAAGTCAGAAAGAAAAGACAAATACCATATGACCTCACTTATATGTGAAATCTGAAATATGATACAAATGAAGTATGAAGTGAAAGTGGCTCAGTCGTGTCTGACTCTTTGCGACCCCATGGACTATATAGTCCATGGAGTTCTCCAGGCCAGAATACTGGAGTGGGTAGCCATTCCCTTCTCCAGAGGATCTTCCCAACCCAGGGATCAAACCCAGGTCTCCTGCATTTCAGGCAGATACTTTACCAGCTGAGCCACAAGGGAAGCCCAATACAAATGAACTTATTTACAAAACAGAAACAGACTCACAGACACAGAAAACCAACTTATGGTTACCAAAGGATTAAGGGGATGGGGAGGGATAAATTAGAATTTGGGGATTAGAAGATACAAACTACTATATAAAAAATAGATAAAAAGATCCTACTGTATAGCATATATATATATATCTGAATCATTTGCTGTACACCAGAAACTAAGACAACAGTATAAATTAACTATACTTCAAAAAGGAAATAAAAATAAATGAATATTATGAGATTCAGACCTACATTTCAGTATAAGGCTATTAACACACTGCTTAGAACCAAACAGAAATATGAATGACTTCACTAATTTTTGAGGTTCTTCTGTTCCAACTAAAGACTCAAATTAATAATGCTCCCAATCACATTATCAATTCAGACAATTCTCCCAAGAACAAATTTCCCAAAAGTACCTTAGTGCATGTTTATAGGGCCAATTTTATAAAGCATATCAAAGAGGCAGTGAAGTATAGAGAGCCAAAGGCACGGTCCTTAGGGCAAAAATGACTAGTCTCAAGTTGGTTTTATTCCATTCACTAGTGACCTTGGGTAAATGACTTAGTCTCTCTGAATCTTAATTTCTGCTTTTAAGTAGGAACTAATGATCATTAAGTATGATAGAGCATTATTGTAAGACTCAAAAGAGAAATGTTCATGAATATTTTTTGTAAGGTTAACCTTTTTGAAGGGAGAGGAACATTTCCTCTTATATCTGGTCTCTGTGGGACTGTCATTAGGCACCATCGAGGATGCTAGTGGTTATCCGGAAGTTGATTCACTCCTGACCTATGAGCATTTAAGACAAATCTTCAGTGATAAAATGAAAATGTTTAAGAACAGCCATATGATATTACTATTTTAAACACTGAAAAGTATAGCCAAAGTAGTCTAGGCTGTTTCCTTCACTGGCATTCTTTTAAAACACGATAGAATCTCTCCTCTAGGATCTCTTTTAATCACACTTTTGCCTGTAAGAGTCTCCCTATCTTGTGATTCAGAAAAAGGCAGGATGGTTTATTATTCAATTGACTAAAACTTTGCCTGGAAAAAAGAAACAGAATTTGCTTTAGTTATGGGATGTTGGGAGGATGATTCATTAACTCAAATATATATCTGATCTTTAAGTGACAAAGATATAAATTAGTCAATTTAGATTAGAGGATATTGTCTCTTGGTGCTCTGGCATTTAAAAACTTACTCCTATTTCTCTATAGAGCTGTTATTTTTAATTACCCCACAGTGGTCAATTTCTTCATTTTTATGTTAAAAAACAACCATAAATTTTCAGCTGCTTATGTGCAGATGCACTATTAAAACACATTTGAACACATTTAAATTCATCACAGCCCACATGCTCAGAAAAATCAGATGTTTGTATTTTCCCTCACTTTCAAGGCAGGAACTTAATGGTACTGCTGAGATGGGATTAATCTACCAAGTAAAATACTGAGAGAAGCTGTGAATTGTGATGGTAAGTTAAACTGTGATTCAGTTTTCAAAACTACCATCTCACTAGACCTTTAAGTAATGAGAGATTTCATATTAAAAATTTTTATATAAGCATATCATGTTCCAAATAAGATGATTGCCAACAGAGTTGTAAAACCTATAATAGTTTCTAACAAAGCCTAAATGGGAAATCAGTGTTCCTCTGAATGTACATCTATAGTTCCTGCACCCTATACATGGTATTACACCATTCTTCCTAACAGTCTAAGCACCACTCTTGACTTCAGCCACTGTTTGTTTATGAGAACAAAACTACTGCTATCAGAAAAGCTTTCTCATATAAGCCTCTCTTCTTTATGGTGATATCAAAATTTTCTCTCCTAGAAAGGTAAGTCTTCAAGAAATAAATGTATTATATCTGCCCTACAAAAGAATCCATCTGCTTCATAATGCTTATTTCTTGCCTCGACCTGTAACTTTTACATAATTATAAAACTTAACCTAAAATGGCTTAAAACTTAGAATTAGAGGAAAAGATATGATCTTAGGTCGTCATCTCACAAAGGACAAAATGCAAAGCTGTTACAAGTCTCCAAATGAGCAAATAAATACATATATATATTACATATATTACACAAAAGAATAAATTATTTATAGCTCTTTAAATGTGTTTTATTATACTGATATGGGGGAAAATGTTTAAATAAATCAAATTAATAAACCTGTTTCCATAGGTTCCCATTGGTATTTGCTCTGTAAATCCAGTAAGGCCAGATATGCTGCAAGTTCCTTAACAAAACTCAGCAAACAAAATCATTTTTCATCAGAACACACTGATAAGCCCCATAGGGAACTTTGCTTATTTAATGTAAGTACAGTTTGGGGTCTCAATAATGAATTATTTCAGTATAATAATTTTTAAAAAGTATACTAAAGCAGTACAAAAATGTGAATGCGCACAATGCCATAGAACTGTACATTTTAAAATGGTAAACTTATGCTTATTTTATCACAAAAAAAGTATATTGAAGCATTGTACAAAAATTTAAGAGTAAAGGAAAATACTCGTGTTTTCCTACCTCTGACCTGATAAGCATATTTAAGCAACTAATTGTAATGCAATGTACTCTTTCCATTTTTTTGATAAACTGTTATGAAGAGAATGATGATTCTTCATTAAAATAAAACAAATTTACAAAACCTTTAAGGATAGCAATCAAAACACCAGTTGTCAAACTGTGATTAGAATCTTGTTTCACAATACAGAAATTCAGTTATATAAATGCAGATACAGTAAAGTGACATTCACTTTTCTTTTTAGTAAAAGAGGGGGGAAAACATTTATTTCTGAATAGTTTTCCTAAGCAGTCTCCAAATAAAAATTTAATAGACTATAACTATAAGACAAAGAAAAATATAGGCACATAAACCTTATTTTCACCACAGGAAGCCCATCTTGTTCTTATAGATAACCCATGAACTATAATCCCATACTAACGATATTCATCCCAGTTTTATGAACTTCCAAGCAAAATTCAGGAAAGGTTTAGCTGATACATGAAATCTTCAAGAGATTGTAGACAATATAATCTAGGATCCAAATGAGCCCCAACAATAGACGCTAGTACCATTCTTCATTCATTCATTCAACAATCCTTCATGCTAAGGATCAGCACATTTAAGAGTTTTTTGGAGCAACTGATAAAGTCTCATTTTTATCTTACATAGATCACTTTAGATGTGCACTTGAAGGATTGATACAGACGAAACGGAAGATGGTACAGTAGGTGAGTAGACATCCTGAGGTGGATCACCCACAAAAGGAATGGAGGGAAGTGAGAAGTATCGAGAGACAGGAGGCAAAATCAGAAGTTCTTGACTCAGTCTAGGATGGCTCCTAGGTTTCTGGCTTGAATGAAGGTGAATGGAAATACTGCTAACAGACAGGAAATACAAGGAGAGGTAAAGAAAGTTGAAGAGGAAGTAAGTTTACTTCACGTTATGGTAGATTTCAGATGACCACAAAGTCACCTAGGTCAAGAGGCTGGGAAAAGGAGAAGACCTAAAGCAAAAAAATAAATAAATAAAAACAGGCTAAGGGGTAAAAGAACCAGGAGCATGAATCTCACAGAAAAGCAAGCAACAGATTTGAAGGAGCAGGTCTGGAAAATAAGATGCTAAAATGGCTTACTGGATTCAGTCATAAAGATATTTACTGGTAACTTTAATAAGAGAATGTTTTGTGTTGTCTTCAAAATGGTGAGGATGGTGACGGGGTGACAACCAAACTGCAGCCTGAAAACAGCTGGAAGCAAAGGGTTCCAGGAAAGAAGAGCAGACACAAAGTTCCAGCGGTGGGAAAGAGGACCAGGATAACTATAGCACGGTAAGCGAGGGGCAGTGTGGCCGCAGATGAGAACGCTAAAAGCAGGCGGAGGTTGGGAGTAATAAGTCGTAGAAGGCCACCCTCATATTACTGGTTTTACTGACTTCCATTGGTGACAGTTTAAGAAATGGATTCCAAGTGTAGTGTATGCGTTAGATAGTTATATTGTATGTCATGTGTACTTATATCTAGTGTCCCATCCATGGGCCTATGCCCACATCCACAACCATGCCTGGCAGTTAGGTAGGCTAGAAAAAAACCAGTGCCCTACACAAGGCCTAACTCTTCACACAGAACTCAAGGAGAGGCAAAGGTGGCGCCCTCACTACGGCTGTTGCCTTCAATTTTCAAATAAAGGAAGACTGCAACTGCAGAATCACATCATTCTTTTCACATTAACATTTCCAAAGCTATTTTCTCACAGTAAACTCAAACTACTTAATGCAAAGTCACCAACAGGTGACATCACTTCCTTATGATGAGCACCATGCAACCCACCTAATGTCACTGTGTGGGACAAGGAGGGCGGAGGTCCTGAGACATACTGCTGAGAAGTGGTTGCAGTCTGACCCAAGCTCTGGGAACAGGCTCAGCCTGGTGGTTCTCACTAAGCCTCGTTGCTAAGAAGCTGAATTTTATTATCCATTAAGAAAATGTTCATTCTCTACACCATCTTATAATTCAAGAGAATGAACTAAAGGCAATGTCAAGTTATGCATGCACATATCTATCACCAAATTAAGTTTTATGTCTGTATATAACATTACACTTCATTTGTAAAAGATGATCCCTTTAACAAAATGCACTGAAGTCATCCCCTTTAAGAAAACTACTCCACTGTGTTATGTGGTGGTGGCGTTAAGAAATTCACTGAGTTATAGGAAGGCAGTGATCCTCTACAATTTTTTAATGACACATCTTAAATGACTCTCCTAATCTGAAAGCAAAAATGTTGATTTTCTAAAGGCAAAGATGGAATAACATGTAGAAAGAGTCCATTTCAGTGTGGGTTCTTAATACCTTTTGTTTGTTTTGTTGAACAGAGGAAGCTTTCTGTTGTGCTATATCTCACTGCCATCATTCACTCTTTACAATTCATTATGACATGACTCTAGCAAAAGTGATTATCTCAGGCTCTTCTGATGGCAAGGTTTCTACCCAGTTAGGGCTTTTCTACAAATATGATGCTCATTATGCATGTTCCATGAATTAGTTGAAAATACAGTACTCATTTTTGCAAACATTAACTGAGCACCTACTGTGTGCTAGCACCATCCCAGTGATTACTTCTTTAAAATTTATTAATCCCAACACTAATGGCATCTTGAATAAATGATCTCTTTCCATCATACTTTTAATGTATAGCTTTTGTAACTGATGAAATTTGTAAGTAGAATAATGACAAAATCATCAAATTTAATAAGTCAAACAAACTGCTACTGCTAAGTCACTTCAGTCGTGTCCAACTCTGTGTGACCCCATGGACAGCAGCCCACCAGGCTCCCTCATTCCCGGGATTCTCCAGGCAAGAACACTGGAGTGGGTTGCCATTTCCTCCTCCAATGCATGAAAGTGAAAAGTGAAAGTGAAGTCACTCAGTCGTGTCTGACCCTCAGCAACCCCATGGACTGCAGCCTTCCAGGCTTTTCTGTCCATGGGATTTTCCAGGCAAGAGTACTGGAGTGGGGTGCCATTGCCTTCTCTGGAAGTCAAACAAAACATGTAACAAATGTTTTTAATTAAATAAAAAGTAGCTTTAAACAACATTGAGGATGTTTGAGAACCAAGACCATAAAGCGGCACAAGAGCTGATGAGGCAGTATTTAAAAGGAAGTACTAGTTGGAAAAGACTCTGATGCTGGGAGGGATTGGGGGCAGGAGGAAAAGGGGACGAGAGAAGATGAGATGGCTGGATGGCATCACCGACTCAAGGGACATGAGTTTGAGTGAACTCCAGGAGATGGTGATGGACAGGGAGGCCTGGCGTGCTGCGATTCATGGGGTTGCAAAGAGTCGGACACGACTGAGCAACTGAACTGACTGACCAATTAGTAAAGTACAGTTAAATTATATCTTTACCACTAGGGCATTTATTGAGATACTTCAAACTGCACAAGAAAAAAACTAAGCTTTAAAGTGTTCAAAATCTATAAAAGTCTCAAGTAAAATAGTTTTTAAAATCACTGCCATTTTACAACAAATGCAACTTTCACATGGAGCTACACTATAACTTTATGCCATGGGGGAAAAGTCTTAAATAACACAACCCTACCTGTGACTCTATTATTCCAAGATGTACAAGAAAGGCCTGGCCACTTAACTGCGCAGCTTGTCAGAGTTTGCTGCAGGAACCCAGAAGATGGCATCGGTGGGTTTAGTCACACCAAAGCCCTGTTGCCATGTTCTCATAGTAACTGCTAATAGACTGCAAGCACCTTATCAACCGCAATAGTACTGGATTTTTAATAGGTGAACATTTTTATAATGCCTCCTAAAATAACCAGAGCAGCAGAAGCAAGAGTATAGAGTCATATTCTATTAGCTTCGTGTTGAGAAAAGAGGCTTCCTTACTCTCCAGACCATTCTGTAGACCATCTCTTGACTAAAAAGGCTTTGGCTTGAAATTTTCAACAAAACTAGGAAGAAACCAACTCAAAGAAATGGTAAGAATAACAGTAAATAATACCAAAATATTCTTTTCAGCCGACTCAGTGGATATGAGTTTGAGAAACTCCCGGAGATAGTGAAGGACAGAGAAAGCTGGTATGCTGTCCAGTCCATGTAGGCTGCATGTTCAGTCGTGTCCAACTCTGTGACCCTATAGACTGTAGCCCGCCAGATTCCTCTGCCCATGGGATTCTCCAGGCAAGAATACTGGAGTGGGTTGCCATGCAGGAGATCTTCCCAACCCAGGGATCAAACCTGCATCTCTTGCATGTCCTGCGTTAGCAGGCAGATTCTTTACCACTGCATCACTTGGGAAGCCCAAGCACTGTAGTCCACGGTGCCACAAAGAGTCGCACATGACTTAGCAACTGAACAACAACAATCCTTTCCAGATCACAACTTCAAGAACACAACCTGATTTATATATTTTAAATATTATGTATGATGTTTGTTCAACAACAGTGGACTAAAGATGAATTACCTCTTCCTGAACTTTATTCTATATACCTTCATCTCTGTGATTCATTCAAGAGGAAAAATTATAAACCTAATTAAAAATCTCTGACTTTTCATTGCAGATCAATGCACATTGACAAAATCAAAGATTATTCACCTGTTTGGAATTATTTTTTCACTTGTACAGAAATTAAACCCATATGGGTGAGGAGATATGGCTGCAGGTCAATAAAGGCTGGAAGCCTATGTCTCTAGATGTCCGATCATTCTGTTATTCCATTGAATCCTTCCATCTCTGTTTCCCTCACAGAATAATTATTTATTATCAAACCTCACTACCTGATGGGCTTCTATTTTCAACTCTTATTTCCCTGCAAGGACACAAGTATAGATGCTCCTGTATAGTGTAAATCGCCTTCATGGGAAAGGCCTTGTTTCTGACTTAAATCTTGCCAATCTCCTCTTGCATCCTTCACAATCCACCACTTCATATATAGTTACAAGGTACACAAATGATCACATTTTTCTAGTAAAAACATGACTGTTTTCACGTGACCTCTATCAGGAGTTGGAGGGTGGGAGTGGGGCAGGGGGTCTTGCCCTCAAAATGATTAAAAAAAAAAAAAAAAACTTGACTGCTTTGAACTAATCCAACTGCTGCATGAAGTATATGTTTTTGCTTATTATAAGTCCAGGAGACTTTGTTACCCTACTGTGTCTTGGCAGCACCCATAAGAATGAAATGAAGGGGACACCAATAAAGGTCATCTGACAATTATTCAATGGCTTCTGAAGAATGACATGCCGCTACCAATCCTATTCCTCTAAGACAAATGTCCACCTCACACTCAAACACTACATTTAAAATTCATTGGTAGCCTGTGCAACACTCAACAGAGGTGCCAAGAACCAAGTGGGCCTGGAGACCGAGATATGATTCTATCCTTCCTCACGAGACTCCCTACACAGCAGGCCCAGGAATCCTGACTGAACTTCTACCAGAGCCAATTCCATTGTTTCTAGTGTGAGGATTAATCGGAGGTGCTCTTTAGAGAAGGCGGCATGTCATGGTCCCTATAAAAAGAAAGTCTGTAATGAAGAATATGTAAAATATGGTTTTAATAACTATATCACTAACACTTATCTTTCAGGGTTCTATTGCAGGGATCAAATATCGGGTTGACCAAAAGACTCGTTCAGGTTTTTCTGTAACATCTTACTGAAAAACCCAAATGAACCTTTTCACCAACACAAAAGAATGCCCTAATTATTTCAAAGGTATAACCACATACTGATGCTTAATTCGAGCACCCATCAGAAATAGATATTTAATTCAGTTCAGTTCAGTTCAGTCACTCAGTCATATCCAACTCTCTGACCCCATGAATTGCAGCACACCAGGCCTCCCTGTCCATCACCATCTCCCGGAGTTCACTCAGACCCACGTCCATCGAGTCAGTGATGCCATCCAGCCATCTCATCCTCTGTCATCCCCTTCCCCTCCCGTCCCCAGTCCCTCCCAGCATCAGAGTCTTTTCCAGTGAGTCAACTGGAAAAGAGGTGGCCAAAGTATTGGAGTTTCAGCTTTAGCATCATTCTTTCCAAAGAAATCCCAGGGTTGATCTCCTTCAGAATGGACTGGTTGGATCTCTTTGCAGTCCAAAGGACTCTCAAGAGTCTTCTCCAACACCACAGTTCAAAAGCATCAATTCTTTGGCATTGAGCTTTCTTCACAGTCCAGCTCTCACATCCATACATGACCACTGGAAAAACCATAGCCTTGACTAGACAGACCTTAGTCGGCAAAGTAATGTCTCTGCTTTTGAATACACTGTCTAGGTTGGTCATAACTTTTCTTCCAAGGAGTAAGCGTCTTCTAATTTCATGGCTGCAGTCACCATCTACAGTGATTTTGGAACCCCCAAAATAAAGTCTGACACTGTTTCCACTGTTTCTCCATCTAGTTCCCATGTAGTGATGAGACTGGATGCCATGATCTTCATTTTCTGAATGTTGAGCTTTAAGCCAACTTTTTCGCTCTCCTCTTTCATTTTCATCAAGAGACTTTTAGTTCCTCTTCACTTTCTGCCATAAGGGTGGTGTCATCTGCTTATCTGAGGTTATTGATATTTCTCCCAGCAATCTTGATTCCAGCTTGTGTTTCTTCCAGTCCAGTGTTTCTCATGATGTACTCTACATAGGAGTTAAATAAGCAGGGTGACAATATACAGCCTTGACGTACTCCTTTTCCTATTTGGAACCAGTCTGTTGTTCCATGTCCAGTTCTAACTGTTGCTTCCTGACCTGCATACAGATTTCTCAAGAGGCAGGTCAGGTGGTCTGGTATTCCCATCTCTTTCAGAATTGTCCACAGTTTCTTGTGATCCACACAGTCAAAGGCTTTGGCATAGTCAATAAAGCAGAAATAGATGTTCTTTCTGGAACTCTCTTGCTTTTTCCATGATCCAGCAGATGTTGGCAATTTGATCTCTGCTTCCTATGCCTGTTCTAAAACCAGCTTGAACATCAGGGAGTTCACAGTTCACATATTGCTGAATCCTGGCTTGGAGAATTTTGAGCATTATTACTTTACTAGCATGTGAGATGAGTGCAATTGTGCGGTAATTCTTTTGCATCGCCTTTCTTTGGAATTGGAATGAAAACTGACCTTTTCCAGTCCTATGACCACTGCTGAGTTTTCCCAATTTGCTGGCATATTGAGTGCAGCACTTTCACAGCATCATCTTTCAGGATTTGAAACAGCTTAACTGGAATTCCATCACCTCCACTAGCTTTGTTCGTAGTGATGCCTTCTGAGGCCCACTTGACTTCACATTCCAAGATGTCTGGCTCTAGATGAGTGATCACATCATCATGATTATCTGGGTCGTGAAGATCTTTTTGTACAGTTCTTCAGTAGAAGTCTAGCCTCCATTTAATAAATAAATGTATATCAACAAATGGGCCATTCTTGCATTTGCATTAAGTTTTATAGGTTCTAAAATTTATACTTAAGTTATTTTAAAATTTCCCAGTTGAATATTTCTTCTGTAATAGATTCTGAAGTGCTATCTCTAAACTTTCTATATGGCAGATTCCTGAACCACACATAAAATAGACCTAATGCAATGTAAAAACGCATCCTTAATATTTTTCTCTTATGATAATAATGAAATATGTGAACTTGAACATCAAGATGAATGTGATTAAAGGTTTCACATTTTATCCATAACCTCTGAATGGGTTAGTAGCATCTAACGCTTTAATCCTATTGTATTACCTTGGTTTAACTGAACAGCAGCATCTGTCCATGTGCAACAAACAGATGGCAGATCTCAAAAATGTATATTTTCAGCAGAGACTCCTTTAGGGTGAAGGCTCCCTGATACCCATTGAAGGCTCCATAGTCAAAACAAAAACAAATTTATTGTCTTAATTTATAAAAATGTAAAAGGAAACTATATAAGGACAGTTTTTATTTGAGATAATAAAATTCAAAGTCCTAAAAATTCAAATACCTTACTGATAGAAATTACTGTATTCTCCCCAAAGCATTCGATTGGGGACTAACCAATTTTAGTTACTATCACCACCTACTTTCATGACTTTATGACAGGCAAAAAGTTCTATATCTGTTGTTTTCATTTATTAAAATAATGTAATAATTTCTGGTCTAATTCATAGAGTTAGCTCAAGGATCAAAGGAAATAAAGCATGCTAAAGCCCTCTGAAAAACATAAAACTCCAAAGGAGTGAATTATAGATCCATCTTACTTATGAATAAAGAAAAATATAGCAATATTTTTAAAAGTAATCAGTTTTTAAAAAATCAGGTTTATTCCAGAAATATAAGAATATATCAGCATTAAGAAAGCCATCAATGTAATCCAATAAATAAATAAGCTAAAAGAGAAAAACAATATGATCCTACCTATAAATTCCTCCAAGGTAATACAATATTAATTCCAAAGAAAACACTCAGTAAACTGAAAAAGAAGGTAACTTCCTTTACATGATCAAAATCCTATTTCAGAATCCTAAAGGAAAGATCATACCAACAGGTAAAGATTTAGAAGAATTCTCATTAAAATCTAAAAAGTAACAAAACAAAAGGCTACTATTTATTCTACATTTTAACATAACTCTGGGTACTTCCATCAAAGCATGAAACAAGGATAAGAAATTAAGCATAGTATATGAGAAAGGAAGTGGAAGATCATTACTAGTCACAGAAGTGATAATTATTTACCTAGAAAATTCAAAAGAATCAACTGAAAATTATTAGAACTAATAAAAGAGATGGTGGCAAAATAAAGTATAAATATAAAAAGTAATAGCTTTCTTACACAACAATTTGCTTCTAAATGTAATGGCAGGGATGGGTAGAAGTGAGAGGAACCCATTCAACTTAACAGATATTGTAAACAAGCCAAGAATAAATTTAACATGATACATGCAAAAACTGTGCATAAAATTTTATTTCATATAAAGTTGAAAAAGAGGATTAAATAAATGAAAACATAAAAAGTTACTTATTGAAAGATAATGTTGGTAAAACTCAAGTTTTATACTAATTAGTAGTAAATACAATAAAATTCTAACGAAAAGTCCAGTGGAATTGTTTCAAGGGGTAGGGTGGAAGTGGCATTTAAAATAACAAAGGAAATAATATATTAGTTAAGTATTAGTGCTGAAAATTCACTATTCATTTGAACAAAAATATAAGTAAATTTCTCTTTCATGCCAGACCTAATAATTATTTTGGATAGATTAAAGATACAATAGGGTTTAGAAGTACTAGAAGTAACCATATATTTCTATAGTTTGGGGTAAGGAAGATCTCTTCTCAAATAAATCAAGGCCACACAAGCCACAGAAGAAATGATTGATAGATATGAGCATAAAATAGCTTAAAACTGTGTCCAATTTTTTTTACTCTCACACTGAAAAAATATTTGATTTATGTTTCTTAATTTATAAAATTTGCTTTTTTTTTTAATACTTTATTCTACATTACAGTACTGTATTTGTTTTGCCATACATTGACATGAATAAGCCACAGGTGTCCACGATCTCCCAATGCCAAAGCCCCTCCCACCTCCCACCCCATATCATCTCCCTGGATCATCCCATGCACCAGCCCCATGTATCCTGTATCCTGCATTGAACATAGACTGGCGCTTCATTTCTTACATGATAGTATACATGTTTCAGTGCCATTCTCCCAAATCATCCCACCCTCTCCCTCTCCCTCAGAGTCCAAAAGTCCGTTCTATACCTCTGTGTCTCTTTTGTTGTCTCACACGGAGGGTCATCATTACTATCTTTCTAAATTCCATATATATGTGTCAGTATACTGTATTGGTGTTTTTCTTTCTGGCTTAATCCACTCTGTATAATCGGCTCCAGTTTCATCCATCTCATTAGAACTGAGTCGAATTTATTCTTTTAAGGGCTGAGTAGTACTCCATTGTGTATATGTACCACAGCTTTCTTATCCATTCATCTGCTGATGGACATCTAGGTTGTTTCCATGTCCTGGCTATTATAAACAGTGCTGCAATGAACATTGGGGTACATGTGTCTCTTTCAATTCTGGTTTCCTCCATGTGTATGCCCAGCAGGGGGATTGCTGGGTCATAAGGCAGCTCTATTTGCAATTTTTAAGGAATCTCCACACTGTTTTCCATAGTGGCTGTACTAGTTTGCATTCCCACCAGCAGTGTAAGAGGGTTCCCTTTTCTCCACATCCTCTCCAGCATTTATTGCTTGTAGACCTTTGGGTCCCAGCCACAAACTAATTTTGGAAAAGATAAATTCACAAAATTATACAACAGTTTCAAAACTAATGAAAAGGTGCTCAAACACAAATACTAATATGTACTATAGATACACAAATAAATTTATTAATTTGCATACCAGATTATCAAAGTTTAAAAAAATGTCAGGTTATAGAGAAAAGGGAATTTTTGTGTAATGTTAGGTTGGTATAAAATGGACCAACTTTTCCAGAAGGCAATGTGATAAATGTTTTAAAATGTTAAAGATGTGTCTACTTTGATCTAGCAATATCACTTTTGAGACTTTATCTTAAGGAAATATTTGAACAAAGAGATAAAGATATAAGTACATGGAAGTTCAATGCTGCTCTGTGAATAATATTAAGGAAATTAGAAATAAACTAAACACTCATCCCTAGTAAGGACTGGCAAAATAAGTTATAACACATTCATGCAAAAAGATTCTATGTAGTTCTTATAAGGGTGACATAGATCCATAAATCTTAAAAGGGATAATCTGTGTGTGGATGTGTGTGGATGTGTCCTTAAAAATAGATAATATAAAAGAGTACATATATTATGAGATCACATCACTAATATATAACAAATCTGAAAGGCTCTATTCCAAGTGGTAAAATATTGGTTATGTCTAGGGGAAATGAAGGAGAATTATGAAATAGTTTTCTCTGTTTTGTTCAAATCATTTACAATTAACATATATTAGCATATAGTATAAAAAAACATATTAAAGATGTTTCCATAGCATTGGGTTCCCTGGTAGCTCAGCTGGTAAAGAATCTACCTGCAGTGCAGGAGACCTGGGTTTGATCCCTGAGTTGGGACAGTCCCCTGGAGGAGGGTATGACAACCCACTCCAATATTCTTGCATGCAGAATCCCCATGACAGACAGAGCAGCCAGGGGGCTAAAGTCCACAGGGTCACAAAAAGACATGACTGAGCGACTAAGCACACATAGGCCTATAATTACCTCATTAATTATCAGAAAGTCGTACTTTGTAGAGATAATGATATATATCTATAAAGAGTTAACTTGAGGCATAATTAAAGTGCATTACCTTATTTTTAGGACTTCCCTGGTAGCTCAGCTGGTAAAGAATCCGCCTGCAATACAGGAGAACCCAGTTTGATTCCTGGGTCAGAAAGTTCCCCTGGAGAAGCAATAGGCTACCCACTCCAGTATTCTTGGGCTTCCCTGGTGGCTCAGATGCTAAAGAATCCGCCTGCAATGTAGGAGACCTGGGTATGATCCCTGGGTTGGGAAGATACCCTGCAGGAGGGCATGGCAACCCACTCTAGTATTCTTGCCTGGAGAATTCCCATGGATAAAGGAGCCTGGTGGGCTACAGCCCATGGGGTGACAAAGAATCAGAGATGACTGAGCAACTAAGCACTCACACACCTCACATTTATGAAAATAATTATACCAATATTATTATAGTTAAATATAAAACTTTATATATTTATTATTCTTAGGACTGGTCAATGTGTTTCTATTACAGTATGCCAAAATATCCCCTAAATATGATAAATCTTTGATTTGAAAATTATTTTAGAATCTTACACTTTAGAACTACTGCTTTAATTCATGTATGAATGTGGAGTTGGATCGTAAAGAAAGCTGAGCACCAAAGAACTGATGCTTTGAAACTGTGGTGTTGGAGAAGACTCTTGAAAGTCGCTTGGACTGCAAAGAGATCAAACTAGACAATCCTAAAGGAAATCAGTCCTGAATATTCATTGAAAGACTGATGCTGAAGCTGAAGCTCCAATACTTTGGCCACCTGATACAAAGAACTGACTTATTGGAAATGACCCTGTTGCTGGGAGACTGAAGGCAGAAGGAAAAGGGGATGACAGAAGATGAGATGGTTGGATGGCATCACCAACTTGATGAACATGAGTTTGAGCAAACTCTGGGAGTTGGTGATGGACAGGGAGGTCTGGTGAGCTGCAGTCCATGGGATTCCAAAGAGTCAGACATGACTAAGTGACTAAACTGACTTTAATTAGCCTTGGTGAAAGCAATGTTCAAAGCACAATGCAATTTTGCAGTGTATCTGTAAAATTAACCTCATTAGTACTTAATCAATTTAATGAAGATGTGTAGTATATCTCCTTTTGAATCAGACTTTTGCTACCTTTGAGAATAAATATAAGTAGATGAATGTTCCCAGAGGAAGAAAAGGAGATTAAACTGATATTTCCTGACTAGTTGTTTAAATCAATTGATTTCAATTAAATGCACTCCACTGATAATGAGATTCAAATCTGCTGTATTAAATTAGGAATTAGATATGCTTCAGAGAAATTGGAATCAGTAAGAATTCCATGTAGGTTACAAGAAATTTAATCTTCCAGAGGACACATCCTAATTAACAAAATTTCAATAATTTTCATTAAATACAAAGTGTAGCCCTATAAATTATCTTGTAGCTTTGGCCTAATCCTCTATTTTCACATCTAGATATGGGTTTCAAATTTGCCTTTGTGTTTTATACTCAGTGCATTCTCTCTCTCTCCTTTTTCCCCTTTGGAAGACATAGTACATAAAAGTATCTTTTATTGGTGCCTGGAGAACCCCAGGGACAGGGGAGCCTGCTGGGCTGCCGTTTCTGGGGTCGCACAGAGTTGGACACGACTGAAGCGACTTAGCAGCAGCAGCAGCAATCCATATTTCCAGTAGTCATGTATGGATGTGAGAGTTGGACTATAAAGAAAGCTGAGCACCAAAGAATTGATGCTTTTGAACTGTGGTGTTGGAGAAGACTCTTAAGAGTCTCTTGGACTGCAGAGAGATCAAACCAGTCTGTCCAAAAGGAAATCAGTCCTGAATGTTCACTGAAAGGACTGATGCTGAAGATGAAACTCCAATACTTAGGCCACCTGATGTGAAGAATTGATTCACTGGAAAAGACCCTGATGCTGGGAAAGATTGAAGGCAGGAGAAGGGGCCGACAGAGGATGAGATGGCTGGATGGTGTCACCGACTTCATAGACATGAGTTTGAGTAAGCTCCAGGAGTTGGTAATGGACAGGGAAGCCTGGCATGCTGCAGTCCATGAGGTCGCAAAGAGTCAGACATGAGTGACCGACCGAACTGAATCCATATTTCTTTATTGCTTTAATTATAGCAACAGTCCCTTCTTTAATATAGGTTTCTTACCTAAACTCAACTGACCCAAATTCACAAAGTTGTTTCTGTACATCTTTGCCACTTAAAACACTCTTCTACTAACTACACTGAACTTTCTACATTTAACTTGTGAATCTTAGGAAATTCAGCTAATGAACCTAATAGTCTAACTTGAATGCTACCTAAAATAGCATATATTTCTCTGAATCCTTTTACACTTTCAAGAAAAATAATATTTGTCAATGTTAAAATACACTACATCTGCTCAATAACCACCAGGATGGTTGCCTAATGAGAATATAATCTGCAGTATGAGAATATAGTCATAAGAAACAACAAGCAATGTAACTAGGATAAAAATGCTCTCATCCCATGTAAATTTGAGCCAGTTTCAGTTGAAGTACAAACAGTCAATTATGGTGCATATTCCTAAGCATTGTCTCACTGTTTTAAAAAACTGCCAGGTGGCTTGCTTTCTTGGCACTGAGAGAAGTTTACAAAACCCTATGAAATTTGAAATAGTTAGACTTGCTCATCTTAGCAGTTTTAAAATGGGATGAACATCACAGCCTTTACAGAACTGTAAATTAGCACATACTGATCTCTAGGCTATCAATTTCTCTGAACACAAAGATATTTAAAACACAATTTGAATTGTGTGGAGTTTTTGTTGTTGTTATATAAGGTAATTAGTTTTACTAAAAAGCTTTGCATTCCCATTTGTTGATGAAACTGACTGGCACACCTCTGAGAGGATAAATTTCTTATACGACTACTAATGTTCTCTGAAAAGGATGAGATATTTTATCACAAGGAGAGTGAATCCCATGGTGAAGAAATAAAAGAAAAATATTCACATTACAGATTCCTCTTTAGTACTTAATCATAAAAGGATCATGAGCAGCATGGATTTCAAGTCATGCTGGGTCAGTTAAATTAAATTTGTTTCAAAATAATGCTTCATCTCTTAGATCTCATTTATATTGCCAGTAAAAAGAAAATTTAAGTCACGTATTACTATAAAACTGGTAGAATGACAGGGAAATAAAATAATTAATGAAGCCATTTATAATCTATAACCCTTTTCTTAAAACAGCATTTCTACTAAACACTTCACAATGAAAAGGCATAGTAATTTACAAATAGCTTAGAGATTAATCTCTAATTAATCTCTTTAGAAAAAGGGACCTGATGCACACCATATTTAAAGTTAATTAGTACTGCTATCAGGAAAGCTTGCAAAGAATTAAAAAGTAAATCCACAATGAATTCACTACATTTACTTTCATAATATTCCCTAGGTGTTTTCTTAATAGTAATTTTATATATTGAATGAGAATAACAGCTAGCCCTACCTATGAGAGTGACTAAGTTCATTATTCTCCAAGTAAAACCACTTTATGTTTATAAATGAAAATCAAAATAAAGAGTGTAAGAGCATCTCACATTTTTAAGAAGTTTTATACTTTGCAAAGGGCTTCCACATTTGTCTTCTTATGAAACCGCCAGATTTTGAAGGTGAGAAAATCCAAGACACAAAAGGGCTGAATGACTTGCAGCTGGCAGAGCGAATGCTAAACCCGGGTATTCCTATTCCTGACTGAATTGTTTCCTATAAGATCACACTACCTCTGCATTGTACTGCTCTGCTTTCCTAGTTCCCAGTGTATCTTCTCACCCCTTCACCTTGGTAAGGAATGCAAATTTTACAACTCTAGCTATTTTCTCTCACCCAGTGCTAAATAATGGGAACTGACTGTCATTTTAACTAGTTATCTCCACGTAACCATGCTATTTTACTTTGTAAAAATGTCCCTCAAGAAGAAGGACCACCAAAAAGGATATGTATGGAAAGTAATTTTGCAGTATTTTTAATCCTTTCAAGATAAATTTATGGAACCTCTGCAGGAGACATAGGAAACTCAGATTCAATCTCTGGGTCAGGAAGATTCCCTGGAGAAGGAAATAGCAGCCCACTCCAGCATTCATGCCTGGAAAATCCCGTGGCCAGAACAGCCTGGCAGTCATAAAGAGTCGGACACGGCTGAGCACACACACATGCAGCTTAGTGTCAGGGACTCCTTCAAGTGAGTGGGTAGGCACTCAGCTTGGAAATAGGTGTACTGTAATGTCACTTGTAGTAGAAAGATATGTTAAAAATAATCAAACAAACATATAATTAAAATTATTTTTTAAATGCCTGAAAGTATTTTAGGTACAGGGGCTAATTTAGATTGGAGTGGGTTCCTACCATTCCCTTGAGGAACTGGACATTTAAACTAGGCAACCTGCCAGACAAATAGTGTGGGAAGAGTATTCTATGCAGAAGAAACAACATGGGAAGATCCTAAAGTAACTAAAGTACTGCAGACCAGTGTAGCAAATGTGTGGTGAGAGAAGGGGAAGAAATAAAGCTGGAGGAGCAGGCAGAAGGCAAGTCAGATGAAGCTGTGAAAGCCATTCCTGAAAAATCTGGAGTTTATGCCATGTAGATTTTAAGCCAGAAAGGTGAAAGTTCATACATTAAATATATCTTTAACTGCTGGATAATGAATTTGGGGATACAGAACTATCACGGACGCAATCCCTTAGATGGTGATTGTGGGAGATCCAAGTATACTAACTGGGGTGGGAATGAGAGAGAAGTGGGATTTTGAGGATTTACTGGAACTGGAATGGAAAATGAGAAAAGGAAGAAGGGGCTACCACAGGTGACCCCCAGATCTCTGGTTTGAGCAATGAGGAGGTTGGAGTAGTTAAGACTAAAGAAGAAGCAGATTTGTGAGTGTCTCTGGAGGTGTTGAGAATAAAGTTGCAAAAAGAGGCCTAGACCTCAGGACAGACATATGGGTTCAACATAAATTTGGGAACTGTCAGGTTATTTGTGGCATCTGAAGCCATAGGACTGGGTTAAATAACTTTAGGGGGAAAAGGCAAAATAAAAAGAGAAGCATATCTAGCACTGACCTTTGGGAAAGTATATTTTAAGATCACTTACAAAGGAGATGGATAATGAAAGCCAAAACAGTAGGAGGAAGCCAGAAGAGTATGTTGTCATGACAGCCAAGAAAAGAGGACATTCTAAGAAGGAAGGCGTGGTCAGCAGTGGTGAATGCTAGTAAGACATCTAGTAATGTTGCAGGAAGGGGGACCCCTTCCAGGGCCCGAAACTGGGTTTTTGTCTAACACTCGGAAATGAACTGTCCAAGGAGACACATGTTCTGGACAAAGCCAGAGATCTTATTGGGAAAGGGCACCTGGGTGGAGAGCACTAGGATAAGGGAACCCAGGAGAACTGCTCTGCTGTGTGGCTCACAGTCTCGGGTTTTATGGTGATGAGATTCATTTCCAGGTGGTCTTTGACCAATCACTCTAATTTAGAGTCTTTCCAAGATGGATTCCAGAGAGAGGGATTCTGGGAAGTGGACAGACACGTGGTGTCTCCTTTCGAC
Source organism: Nanger dama (assembly GCA_917880005.1). NCBI lineage: Eukaryota > Metazoa > Chordata > Mammalia > Artiodactyla > Bovidae > Nanger > Nanger dama. Next base: position 50,324,283 of record CAKJTW010000004.1, read on the forward strand.
CTCTCCCAAACTCCTCTGGTTGGTGGTGGCTTATTAGCTCTGTCCCCTGGAGAAGGAAATGGCACTCCACTCCAGCACTCCTGCCTGGAAAATCCCATGGACAGAGGAGCCTGATGGGCTTCAGTCCATGGGGTCGCAAAGAGCTGGATACGACTGAGCGACTTCTGTATTCCTTATCAGGATCTCCTGTCATAAAACAACTCATGCAAATGGTTAGTGTGGTGCCTGGCCAGGGTGGGCGGTTTCAACCAGTGTGCTTCCCCTAACAGTAAGATGGAAAGAGCTGTCCACTAGATTTGATAACATGAATGCTCTTGGTGGTCTTAGAGTGGGCAGTGTCAGCAGAGTGGTGGAACAGTGGATATAGAGAATAGAAAGGAGTAGACTGCAGAATTAATGTGTAGAGAACACAGAGTTTGCCTGAGGAAAGGTGTTGAGAGAAAGAACAATGGCTGGAAGAGAGATAGGAATCAAAGAGGTTTTTAAATTGTTTTTTCTCTTGGGGGGAGGAGTAATAGAAGATATGTACAATGAGGTGTGCAGAAGATAAATGAGTAGAAGGATAGAAAGAGATCCAGAGCTCAAGTGGAGGAAATAGCTTTAATAGCAGAAATTTAACAGGAAAGAAAAAGATGCGTGCTGAAATAAGTAGGGGGAAAGAAATGAGTGGTGGCCAAATATGAGATGTCCCACTTGGTGCCTCCCAGTTTATCTTTAAAGAATAAGGCAAAGTCATTCACTGAGGATGGTGATTAGGAGGTAGGGAGAATCAGAGATTTGACAAGAGTGGATACAGTCTTGGGTTATTTTTGCTGCCTCATCCTCCATTCACCTTCCTATTCCTCAGGAAATCAACTTTCCTCATTTGCAATCTATGGTCTAGAGAGGGAACTAAAATTTCACTCCCCTCCCTTTCAACTTAGATCCTAAGGTGGGCTTGACCAGGTCTGCTCAACTGCCGCATTCACCACTCTTGCATTACTCATTGTTTCAACCCAGTGAAACCCAACTGCAGAACTTTTGATGAAATCACTAGGAGAGAAGCACACTTTTTCCTTTGGGACTTCTAACACGGTGGGATGCAAGTTTGACAACCATCTTTATCCCATCTGGGAAGCAAACCTGAGGAACAGAGAACTAAAAGAGAGAGAAAAAGAGCTAGATACTCCCAGACATCAGTATCTGAGCCAAGATCCCTCTCTGCTTGAGAGAATATGCATATATGGTTTGAATTGTTGACATGAGCAAGCAAAGGCATCCCAATTGATATAGAGTGATATTAATTCCCGTGGTGTGTTAGAGAGTAACCTACAAGAAAAATGATTGTCAGGCATTGCTGAGGTTCCATTTGGCTTCTGGTTGTCATGCATTTGTGGTGATATCAGTAATGTTAGGATTCCCACTACGTGCTAAGTCATTTCTGTTGTGTCTGACTCTTTGTGACCCCATGGACTGTATAGCCCACCAGGCTCCTCTGTCCATGGGACTCTCCAGGTAAGCATACTGGAGTGGGTTGCTGTGCCCTCTTCCAGGGGATCTTCCTGATCAAGGGATCAAACCCATATCTCTTATGTCCCCTGCACTGGCAGGCGGGTTCTTTACCACTGGCACCATGTGGGAAAGGATTTACACTAGATAAATCAAATTTCTTGAAATTTTTTGTCATAATACCAACCCAGTGATACTTAATACAACTAGCAATTTTACATAATCATGACCATTATATACTAAAAACAAGTATGCTATTTTAAAACAAAAGTAATATAAGAGAATGAAAAGGTAAGATTGGGAGAAAATAGTTGCACAGACATGCTTGATAAAGGACTGTTAAACAAAATGTTTAAAGAAACACTTTAAAGTCAATAATAAGAAAACAAAAACTCAATTAAAAAATGGGCCAAAGACCTTCACAGACATCTCACCAGAGAAAATATACAGATGAAAAATAAAATGTTCCACATCATATATTATCAGAGAAATGCAAATTAAAAAACAATGAGATAACACACCTATCAGAATGGTCAAAGTGCAGAACACTGACAACATGAAATGCTAGCAAGGATATGGAGCAACAGAAACTCTCACTCATTGGTGGTGGAATGCAAAAGGGTACAACCACTTTGGAAGACAGTTTGGTGCTTTCTTAAAAACTAAACATAGTATTACTATGACAGTGAAAGTCACTCAGTCGTGTCCGACTCTTCACAAACCCATGGACTATACAGTCCATGGAATTCTCCAGGCTGGCCTGGAGTGGGTAGCCTTTCCTTTTTCCAGGGGATCTTCCCAATCCAGGGATCAAACCCAGGTATCCCGCATTGGCAGGTGGATTCTTTACCAGCTAAGCCACAAGGTAAGCCCAAGAATACTGGAGTGGATAGCCTATCCCTTCTCCAACGGATCTTCCCAACCAGGAATCGTTTGCTGCATTGCAGGCAGATTCTTTACCAACTGAGCTATCAGGGAAGCACAGGCCTTACCATATGGTCCAGCAATTGCATCTTTGGTACTTATCCAAAGGACCTGAAAACTTCTGTCTACACTAAAACTTACACAAGAATATTCATATTAGCTTTACTCATGGTTGCCCAAGCTGGGAAGTGGCCAAGATGTCCTTGGTAAATAGTTGAATAAACTGTGATACATCCAGACAATGGAATATTATTCAGTGCTAAAAGGAATGAAAAGACATGTGCTATCAAGCCATGAAAGGGCATGTGTGTGTGTGTTCAGTTGCTCGGTCGTATCCAACTCTTTTCAATCTCATGGACTCCAAGCTCCTCTGTCCATGGGATTCTCCAGGCAAAAATACTGGAGTGAGTTGCCATTTCCTTCTCCAGGGGATCTTTCCTACCCAGAGATCAAACCCGAATCTCTTATGTATCCTGCATTTGCAGGCAGATTCTTAACCCCTAAAATGCATATTGCTAAGTGAAAGAAGTCAATGTGAAAACAGTACACTGTATATGGGAAATCACTGAATATTCCTTTTAATTTGCTGTTTAATTTTAACAGTATTTCCCCTGTCTAAAGTTTAAAGAAATTCAACTTAAATGTAAAAAGGATATAATATGAGATCACTCGGTGTCTTAATACCATCTAACCAGCAAAAGGTAAATTAAGGATATGGTTTTCTTCTACGTTTATGTCCAACATGAGGCAGAGACTGATATTTGTCTGTAGTTTAACCAAGAGAAAACAATCTCTATAAATTCTATTAAATTATTTAACAGCCACAAACAGATGCGATAATTCACTCTCAGTGAAACAAATCATTTTCTCCCTTCTCTCTCAGTGCCAAGAAAGCAAACATTCACAGGTGCTCCATCAGCATCTTTGTATAAAACCAAACAATACAACTCTTTCATGAATAACAAAGGAAACATACATAAATAGAGTGACAAAATAATGAGTCATTACTCTCCAGATATTTGACGAGGCTTTTTAAATAATCAATCTGAAGAATATGGGTAAATTTTTACTAAGATTCTAAATGTAAAACTAAGATTCTAAATGTAAAACTTCATTGAATTGACATTTATCAAGAAATCATTGGACAGAACTCTGTGAGAGAAAGATTTCAGTTCAGTTCAGTCGCTCAGTCGTGTCCGACTCTCTGCGAACCCATGAATCGCAGCATACCAGGCCTCCCTGTCCATCACCATCTCCCGGAGTTCACTCAGACTCACATCCATCGAGTCAGTGATGCCATCCAGCCATCTCATCCTCGGTCGTCCCCTTCTCCTCCTGCCCCCAATCCCTACCAGCATCAGGGTCTTTTCCAATGAGTCAACTCTTCTCATGAGGGGGCCAAAGTATTGGAGTTTCAGCTTTAGCATCATTCCTTCCAAAGAAATCCCAGGGTTGATCTCCTTCAGAATAGACTGGTTGGATCTCCTTGCAGTCCAAGGGACTCTCAAGAGTCTTCTCCAACACCACAGTTCAAAAGCATCAATTATTCGGCACTTAGCCTTCTTCACAGTCCAACTCTCATATCCATATATGACCACAGGAAAAAGCATAGCCTTGACTAGACGGACTTTAGTCGGCAACGTAATGTCTCTGCTTTTGAATAGGCTATCTAGGTTGGTCATAACTTTCCTTCCACGGAGTAAGCATCTTTAATTTCATGGCTGCAATCACCATCTGCAGTGATTTTGGAGCCCCCCAAAAATAGTCTGACACTGTTTCCACTGTTTCTCCATCTATTTCCCATGGAGTGATGGGACCAGATGCCATGATCTTCGTTTTCTGAATGTTGAGCTTTAAGCCAACATTTTCACTCTCCTCTTTCACTTTCATCAAGAGGCTTTTAGCTCCTCTTCACTTTCTGCCATAAGGGTGGTGTCATCTGCATATCTGAGGTTATTGATATTTCTCCTGGCAATCTTGATTCCAGCTTGTGTTTCTTCCAGTCCAGCGTTTCTCGTGATGTACTCTGCATATAAGTTAAATATGCAGGGTGACAATATACAGCCTTGGTGTACTCCTTTTCCTATTTGGAACCAGTCTGTTGTTCCATGTCCAGTTCTAACTGTTGCTTCCTGGCCTGCATACAGATTTCTCAAGAGGCAGGTTAGGTGGTCTGATAGTCCCATCTCTTATCAGAATTTTCCACAGTTCTGACTTTCTTAATCATGCAGACTGGAAAAGTGATTAGTGTTACCAATCCTGGGTTGAGAATATGCTCAGACTAAAGAAACTTTCTAAACTGAAAAACAAAATTTCCTAGAGAACTTTCCTTTTATAAAGGCTTTCTGGCAAGGTGATACCGAAACCAGGCCAGAGAAGACTATCTCAGAAGAAGCAAAAGTTCTCTCTATACTAGTGTTACATTCTAAAAATTCTCCCTCATTCCTTCAAATGATGAAAGAGTGCTTCACTCTGTACTAATCTTAGAGGATTTTGAGCATTCCACTAGTCCCACAGTGGCAAGGGTTATACATAATATATGTATCTGCATTCTTAAAAAGAAATCTTTTACTGCTTCCTGGTCTTTGATTTTGCATTTGTAGTTTCTAGTCTTATGTCTCCTCATGGTCACTATGCTGTTTTGCCCCCTGACCTGGGGACTTCTGTGGGGCTCTGTGAATTTTCAGTATTCACAGCCATAAGCAAATCTATCCATCTCATATATGCTACTGGTCATGCCAAATATTCTCCAGGTGGGTGAACTAGTTGGACACAACTGAGTGACTGAGCATACAATGAGTACATGTAGACTAGGGCAGAAACAATGTTGCAGTATCTTCTAGGTGTCATAGAGAAACTGGTGTTGGTTCCTGGGCCAGAAAGATATCTGCTCAGCCTATTAATGATTCTATCTCCATCATCTTCCCCATACTACACAGTCCTCTGCAGTCATTTGTTCCAACAGTTCACACACCTGACGACAAATGGGTGCTCTTTTGTCTGCAAATCATAAAGACGTTTATTCAGTCTTTGCTTTAAATTAGTTACAACCTTACAGAAGGAAGTACCATCTTAAATGAGTCACCAGTAATAATACAACTTTGATATATTTTGGCAAGACTAAGATAGTAGTCCCCCTGTGGGCCAGGAAGCAAATTTTGCTTAAATTTTCAGCCATAAGACTATGACAGCAATGAGGTTAGTAGGAATCAACAGCTTCCTAGATTTGGTAGTCAAAATTATAGTTACAATGTTTTAATTGTAGCTATGTCTTAAATTGTGGCTAAGTCATCAAATAGAGAGTAAACACACAGAAAGTTCATTGTTATTTGCACTGTAATATGGACAAAATCTATTAACATCCAAAGAGGATAAAATGGACAAATTTTAAGTTGCAAACTAACCTCTAAATCATTGAATTAAGGAATTCAGTCTGCTGGTTAAAGCAGAAAACTCTAGTCAGGAAATCTAAATTACAAACTACCTGTAATGAGCCAGAATAACATGAACAAATATAAGGTACTGTAATGGGAGCTCACAAAGATAAGGATTTTGTTTTTGTTTTGCTCATTGCTCCATTTTTAGTATCTAATATTATTATAGTAACTTCCTTATTCTCAAGTTTATTTCCTGTCTCCCAGAGCTCCCTGCGGGCAGATGTCCCTAGCAACATGCCTAGCATATTGTAGTCACTTGATAAATGCTAAATAAAAGCTTGTAGAAATTCCTTTGTTGTTGATTAGTTGCTAAGTCACCTCCAAATCTTTTGTGACCTCATGGGCTGTAGTCCACCAGGCTCCTCTGTCCATGGGATTTTCCAGGTTAGAATATTTGGGTAGGTTGCCATTTCCTTCTCCAAGGATCGTCCTCACCCAGGGACCAAACCCACATTTCCTGCATTGGCAGGTGGATTGTTTATCATTGGACCACCAGGGAAGCCACAGCTGCATGCTGTGATTATTATTATTAGCTTACTAGGCATTTACTATACTGCAGGCAGTGTACTAAGGGCCCTGCCTAAGAGCAGAAGCAAGATTTGAACCCAGGCATGTGATGCCTGGGGTTCTTTCTCTTTAACAGCTATTCCTGGAGTTCAATTCCATGAGACTATTATCTCCATATAATATATACTTTCTACATGATCACTAAATTTTTGCATTCAAATTGGCTTTTCTTTCTCATATCATGAGAAAAAAATACTACTTCATGAGAAACTATGGAACAAAGTGAAAGTGAAGTCGTGTCTGACTCTTTGTGACCCCATGGACTGTAGCCTACCAGGCTCCTCTGTCCATGGGATTTTCCAGGCAAGAATACTGAAGTGGGTTGCCATTTCCTCCTCCTGGAGATCTTCCTGACCCAGGGATTGAACCCAGGTCTCCTGCAATGTAGGCAGATGCTTTACCGTCTGAGCCACTAGAGAAGGCTATGGAACAAAGTATCCATGTTTAATGTGATGACCATATTTCTTTCTTGGGACTCAACTCAATTTTCAATTATCACATTAGTCACATATGTAAGGAGAGCAGGTAGCAATGATTTTATCCTCAATTGACATGGGAAACAGCTCTCAGATGATTAGTTTCTCCATTTCAACATTATTTGCTTCTCTTCAGTATCTAAACTTACAGAATCTTGACAGTAATGATTCAGACAAAGCATGCAGATTAATCAATGCTATCAAACTCGTGCATCCAAGTGACCTTTCTCTTCTCACACAGTTAACAGCTTGTTTTAATAGATTCACTTTGTATTCTTGAGTTGAATTCAGACGATGTGTTTTACTAAGATGTGGCTATTCCAGCCAAGTTATTACTCTGCTGACTGCTCACCCCTCCCTACCCTCTTATCAGCCTACTCTCTTCCTTTTGTTTCTGCCGTCTCCTTCTCAGTTTCCATCTGTATTACATGTTTAAACATGGTAGCTTGTACTATACAAACAAAATACATATACATATATTTATGCGTAATATATGCAAAAACTTATTTAAGTATGCACAAGAAAATTATAAAAAGAGAAAGAAGAGAATACAGCTAAGACTATAAAGAAAGTTTATAAAAACTATAAAGAAGGCTGAGCACTGAACCAGTGATGCTTTCAAATTGTGGTGCTGGAGAAGACTTGACGGTCTCCTTGGAGAGCAAGATCAAGCCAGTCAGTCCTAAAGGAAATCAACTCTGAAATATTCACTAGAAGGACTGATGCCAAGCTAAAGCTCCAATACTTTGGCCACCTGATGCAAACGGCCAACTCATTGGAAAAGACCTTGATGCTAGGAAAGACTGAAGGCAGGAGGAGAAGTGGGTGACAGAGAAAGAGACGGTTGAATAGGACCACTGACTCAATGGACATGAGTTTTAGCACACTCTAGGAGATGGTGAAGGACAGAGAAACCCGGCACTCTGCAGTCCATGGGGTCAAAAAGAATTGGACATGACTTAGCAACTGAACAACAACAAAGCTTCCCAGATAACAGATGGGCTTCCCTGGTAGCTAAGCCAGTAAAGAATCTGTCTGCAATGCAGGAGACCCTGGTTCGATTCTTGGGTTTGGAAGTTTCCCTGGAGAAGGGATAGGCTACCCACTCCAGCATTCATGGGCTTCCCTGGTACCTCAGATAGTAAAGAATCTACCTGCAATGTGGGAGATCTGGGTTCTATCCCTGGGTTGGGAAGATCCCCTGCAGGAGGGGATGACAACCCAATCCTGCATGCTTGCCTGGAAAATCCCCATGGACAGAGGAGCCTGGCAGGCTACAGTCCATGGGGTCACAAAGAGTCAGACATGACTGAGTGACTAAGTATGGTAACTAAGTTGGACAAACTTAGCAAGTGAACAACAACAAAGCTTCCCAGATAACAAATAGGATCAGAACCCAGATGTATCTAGTTTCAAATTTGCATTCTTTCTACTACATCCTTGGTTCCCAAAGTATGGTGCTTGCCCTTACCTTGGTAGTTCAAAGTTACTACATTTTTCTGTTGCGAAGACATAAAGAGAGACCATCAAAAGCTTTACTTCTAGGCATTTTAAGAGGAAAGGTACCTTCTCATTTCTTTACTTTTAAGGAAACAGAGGTAAGAAAAGCTAATGGTCTTTTTTTAATGGACTAAAATCTAGAGGGATATTAGAAGCATGTGAGTTGTCTCAGCTGCAAATTACTCCTGACATACTTGCCCAGTCCTGCTAAACAAACAAAATCACATATTGGGGTTCAGTTGAGTTCAGTTCAGTCGCTCAGTCATGTCCAACTCTTTGCAACCCCATGAATTGCAGCACGCCAGGCCTCCCTATCCATCACCAACTCCCGGAGTTCACCCAAACTCATGTGCATCACGTCAGTGATGCCATCCAGCCATCTTATCCTCTGTCATCCCCTTCTCCTCCTGCCCCCAATCCCTCCCAGCATCAGAGTCTTTTCCAGTGAGTCAATTCTTTGCATGAGGTGGCCAAAGTATTGGAGTTTCAGCTTTAGCATCAGTCCTTCTAATGAACACCAAGGACTGATCTCCTTTAGAATGGATTGGCTGAATCTCCTTGCAGTCCAAGGGACTCTCAAGAGTCTTCTCCAACACCACAGTTCAAAAGCATCAATTCTTCGGCGCTCACCTTTCTTCACAGTCCAAATCTCATATCCATACATGACCACTGGAAAAACCATAGCCTTGACTAGACAGACCTTTGTTGGCAAAGTAATGTCTCTGCTTTTGAATATGCTATCTAGGTTGGTCATAACTTTTCTTCCAAGGAGTAAGCATCTTTTAATTTCATGGCTGCAATCACCATCTGCAGTGATTTTGGAGCCCCCAAAATAAAGTCTGACACTGTTTCCACTATTTCCCCATCTATGTCCCATGAAGGGATGGGACCAGATGGCATGTTCTTAGTTTTCTAAATGTTGACCTTTAAGCCAACATTTTCACTCTCCTCTTCAACTTTTATCAAGAGACTTTTGAGTTCCTCTTCACTTTCTGCCATAAGGGTGGTGTCATCTGCATATCTGAGGTTATTGATATTTCTCCCGGCAGTCTTGACTCCAGCTTGTGCTTCTTCCAGTCCAGCATTTCTTATGATGTACTCTGCAAAGAAGTTAAATAAGCAGGGTGACAATATACAGCCTTGACATACTCCTTTTCCTATTTGGAACCAGTCTGTTGTTCCATGTCCAGTTCTAACTGTTGCTTCCTGACCTGCATACAGATTTCTCAAGAGGCAGGTCAGGTGGTCTGGTATTCCCATCTCTTTCAGAATTTTCCACAGTTTATTGTGATCCACACAGTCAAAGGCTTTGGCATAGTCAATAAAGCAGAAATAGATGTTTTTCTGGAACTCTCTTGCTTTTTCCATGATCCAGCGGATGTTGGCAATTTGATCTCTGGTTCCTCTGCCTTTTCTAAAACCAGCTTGAACATCAGGAAGTTCACAGTTCACATACTGCTGAAGCCTGGCTTGGAGAATTTTGAGCATTACTTTACTAGCATGTGAGATGAGTGCAATTGTGCAGTAGTTTGAGCATTCTTTGGCATTGCCTTTCTTTGGGATTGAAATGAAAACTGACCTTTTCCAGTCCTGTGGCCATTGCTGAGTTTTCCCAGTTTGCTGGCATATTGAGTGCAGCACTTTCACAGCATCATCTTTCAGGATTTGAAACAGCTTAACTGGAATTCCATCACCTCCACTAGCTTTGTTCATGTGACACTTTCTAAGGCCCACTTGACCTCACATTCCAGGATGTCTGGCTCTAAGTGAGTGATCACACCATCGTGATTATCTTGGTCATGAAGTTCTTTTTGTACAGTTCTTTTGTGTATTCTTGCCACCTGTTCTTAATATCTTCTTCTTCTGTTAGGTCCATACCATTTCTGTCCTTTATTGAGCCCATCTTTGCATGAAATGTTCCCTTGGTATCTCTAATTTTCTTGAAGCAATCTCTAGTCTGTCCCATTCTGTTGTTTTCTTCTATTTCTTTCCATTGATCACTGAGGAAGTCTTTCTTATCTCTCCTTGCTATTCTTTGGAACTCTGCTTTCAGATACTTATAGCTTTCCTTTTCTCCGTTGCTGTTCGCTTCTCTTCTTTTCAGAGTTATTTATAAGGCCTCCTCAGACAGCCATTTTGCTTTTTTGTATTTCTTTTCCATGGGGATGGTCTTGATCCCTGTCTCCTGTACAATGTCACAAACCTCCATCTATAGTTCATCAGGCATTCTATCTATCATATCTAGTCCCTTGAATCTATTTCTCACTTTCACTGTACAATCATAAAGGATTTGATTTAGGTCATACCTGAATGGTCTAGTGGGTTTTTCTATCTTCAATTTAAGTCTGAATTTGGCAATAAGGAGTTCATGATCTCAGCCACAGTCAGCTCCTGGTCTTGTTTTTGCTGACTATATAGAGCTTCTCCATCTTTGGCTGCAAAAAATATAATCAGTCTGATTTTGGTGTTGACCATCTGGTGATGTCCATATGTAGAGTCTTCTCTTGTGTTGTTGGAAGAAGGTGTTTTTATGACCAGTGCATTCTCTTGGCAAAACTCTGTTAGCCTTTAGCATGGCCCAAAACATTTCTACAGATTATAACAGACCACAGCTCCCCTGACCACACACATTTCTGGAGCTTTTGCAACATGAATGCCCTTATATCTCCTTTTCTCCTCCATGAGTTTTATCTGTTGCAGAAGATCTCTGCATGCAAAACACAGAATTCAGAGCCAGTCCCAATTTCCTCCAAAATCACACATAAATAAATTTTGTGACTTACTTCAGATTCTAAGTGTATGTGTCCTAGGCCAAAAGGCAGGGACAGTCACTGATAGACATTTCACTGGCTCCAACCCTGTTCTCCATGTCCTCTCTCAGTGTTTCCTTTCTCAAAGCTAAAACTTTCTTCCAACTATGTACCCAGGCCCTTTGGGTCTTTTCTTTCTCTGGTAAGCAACTACACCTTTCTTCCCAAACACAACGCCTTGCTTTGGTAAAAGAACATATATCTGTCAGACATAGTTAGTCTAAAGATTTTCCCAACTTATAATACATAAAACATACAAACAAAAATCAATTTTACTGGTGTTATACACAAAACAAACAGCTAGGTTTTCCAGAAAAAAATCTTGATTCTTTATACATTCTATTTAACAAATGAGATTTGTTAAATACAAACTTCTGGTTTTCTTTTCACACATTCTGTCTTTTCATACATATCAATTCTCAACAGAAAAAAAAATTTGTTAGGCTACATATTCATTTTCATAGTTAATGTATTCAAAGGAGAGACTTTGCTGTGCCCAGAATGCTTGGGCTGGTCTCAGATTTGAGCTGGCTAAATTCAGGTAAGTGTGGGAGACAGCATTCCAAATTGGAGACCTGCTTATCCAAAAGGGAGAAATGCTATTGAGATTGTTTGGGAGTAGTAATTGTAAGACCTGAGCTAGAGCTCACAATTGGTGTTGGAGGTTACAGATGATGAAATGTACATATTAATAAACTCATATTCTCATACTCAGGATTCTGTCATGTTAGTCCTCAAAAATCTTCAAGAAAAAGATTTGTAAAAGTCATGTCCTGCTCTATCATCTGTTTCTGCATGACTATGTAATTCATATGATTTTAATCCTGTCTTTAGTTAGCCTGATAGAAGGAATAAAGTTACTAGAATGAAATTAAATGGAATTAAAGCAAAATAAAGCAATCACATGTCTCAGTCATTGTATTTGTCAACTAAAAATATAGTCACAACCTGAAAGTCCAGTTATTTTATTTGGTGGGACTCTGAGTTTAGGACTGAGCACAGGAAATAGCATCTCAGTAGCTCTGAGAAAACTGTTTCAAGGAGGCAGAAGGGGAAGCTGGGCTATATACAAGTTTGCAACAAAGAGAGCAGGCAGTCTGAACATCAAGATCAGGTGTCAAGTTAAGGAATTTAGCGTTTTCTGTGTGGGAAGATGCAAGCCTCCCGCCTCACTGAACTTATTCCTTTCATATGCACCTCAGCTATCTGGGCCAATCTTGTTTCCTGTTCCCCTTGCTTCTAGCACCCCCAGCTCCTCAGCAATCACTGTGGGGGACGGCAGCAGCCACAGGGTCACAGTGTTAGGAGCCCGCATTCACATTTGGAGGCCAGGAATCGCTGATGGCTGTGACATTTCTTTTTACTAATATGGTAGGAGATATTTTCATTTTACATACTAAAACTAAAGAGAATAGAGAATTTTTTTTAAGTGAGCCATACAAAAACTATATTGGGGTAGTAAAACAACCTTTTTCAGGTTGTTAGGACATCTGGTACAGAAATGTAGATCATCCACTTATACAGAGTATAATTAAGATATTTAACTTTTAATATTTTAAACTATTTCCTTAAAATAATTTTTTAAATACTTAAAGAGGCCAGTTTGGTAATTGAATGTGCTTAAGTTTACAAAATGGCTCATTTTATTTCTGAAGTGCTCCCCTGTGGTTTGACTACAAGATTATATTGCTTAAATGTGTCAGAACTCATATGGTAAAATGAGTGCTTCCTCCTTCACAGTAGATAGCTTGCAAAGGAATATACTTAATTCAGGATGCAGTCTCTGCTTTTTAATTAATAACAAAGCAAAATTTGTTAGTAGAATTACAGGAAAACAATGTCAAACTATGGAAAGTCATAGAAAAGAAAGTAAAATTCAATGAATATCACAAATTATAAAGATACCACTATTAATATTTTAGCAACTATCTTTCTAGACACATATTTATGCAAACATGTAAGCAAAAAAATCACAAAAATGCCACTTTACTATATATGTGGTTTCATTACCATTTTCTTTCCACAACATACCATAAAAATCATTCAAAATAGGCAGTTTTTTAAACCACATAATATTTATTTAAATACCTCTTTGACAGGTATTTTGGGTTTTTTTCCCTTGATTTTTCATGATTATGAATAACACTGCAACAAGCTCAATGCATTTTCAGAACAGCATTTCAGAATTCTTGTCATATGCAAATATACATCCTCAGTGTTAGGAAACTGCACTGCACTGAGCGCCTTTTTCCTTGGAAATGTCCAAGTCTTTCAAAGCCAGTTCTGGTTAATAAAAGTAGCACTATTCCTGATTACACCCGCTGTGACTGATGGAGGAAATTCCATGGAGTTCCATCCATCATATGCTTCTTGGGAGGCAGCACAATAGCAAGAAATAGGCATATACTTTGAGCCAGGCAGACCTATTTTTCTGTGTTTGATAAGTAACTTTTATTGAAGTATAGCATATACACAGAAAAGTGCACGAATTCTAAATATACATCTTGATGGATTTTCACAGAATACACTATGCAGTTAAAACTGTTATTTTCTTCTCCTTTTAAAACTGCTTTTCTATTCACCACGTAACCTTGAAGAAATCATCTGTCTGAGCCTAAATGGGGCATGATAATACCTGCCTTAAAGATACTAAATGCATACAAATGTACACTAGGCAAAATGTATACAAAGCTTCTAGTACTCAGTAAATAAGCGGCAGCTTCCTCCCCATCTCTCCCCAAGCTGGGAAGCATGTTCCAGCCATATTCCAAACCAGCTCATTCTCTCCTTTAAACTAAAGCGCCGGACCAAGTCTCAAAAGCCTGGAACACCTTGCTCTCCTGACGGCTTGAATTACAAGTCTCTCCATTGCAAAATGAGTTCTTAATAATGTTCGTGAGGAATACAATCACATCAAGGATCCTAATTTAGCACCACAAGGTATTAACCAATTAGGAGATAAAGAAGCTCATCTCCATTAAGAAAAGTAGTTGTTAAAATGACTCGCAAGTTTAATTCTGCTACTTGCTAAGTATTATTAAAAATATAATGAAAAGCAAAGCACCCTGGGTTTTACCAAGGCACCCACACAAGCCAGGTGCAGCCTTACTCAATAGATCTGAGTGTGTCATATTCTCAAACACAAAATGTTGTTTTATTCAAAAGTCAAAATTAAGGATAGTGGGTAGCAATGAATGAAACTGAGCTTATTTTTTGCCATTGCTGCTGAAGCCATCCAAGGGTTGAATGCAGTGTCCTCAAGTCCAGATGAGAACAACTTCCAACAATTCCACCATTCTATCTTATTTGTGAGGCCTCAACCATCACTCAGGGTCTACTCTGTGATGACAACATTTAGTAATGCAGAAAGCAGACTGTCAAATGCTAATAGTCACAAAAGCAAACAGACAGCATAAAAGCTTTTTAAAAATTAACACCTACTAAGGTTTGAATCTTACTATGTGCCAGGCTCTCTGTCATGTATATTCTTTGCACACTATCACTTTTTTTTTCCCTCACAACAGGTCTTTGTGGAGGTTTCCTTATCTCTGTTTTGCAGGTGGAAAAATGGAGGCTTAGACAGATGAAGTTACCTGTCCAAGATCACACAGCAGAGATGACAGATCATGCCAAGGCCAAGCAGAGACTATTGAGCATTTAAGCCTGGGTCTGTTGGACTCCAGAGTTTTTGTCTCTAAAAGCCAGATGGCCAAAAATGTTGCCTTTGTCCACCTTGATTTTTTATACAAAGTGTTACACTCTGCCTGATGTCTACAGCAATTTTTTAAAAATGAATCCATCCCTTTGGGGTAGGAAAACACTTCAATTTTGTAAGGATAGGAAAAACTGCTTTAACCCAAATATTTCTCTGATGAAAAGTTTTGTTGCTAGAATTTTTCTAGTTATTTTGTTTTTAATTAGTAATGAGATAAACAACATGAAGACAGGGAAATGTTACTGAAGTGGTATAGTCTGTAATAGTTTTCTCCATTTCTGTGAACACTTTTAATTTCAAAATTTCAGCTGAGACATCTTAGTGTAACTCCCACTCCATCTGAAGCCAAGAAGTGGTGGAAATTTCATACGGAAATTTTAATAGTCCCTTTCTCTCCAAAGCCAATTATTTTTCTTTCCTACTTGGAATTAGCCCATCCCATTTGACTTCCAGCCATGAGCTTGGAGGTTGGTTGGAAAGCTGTAATGAGCAGAGGCTGACAGCATGTCAGGTTCCATTGTGTTTATGTGCCTGCTGATCATAATAATGAAACAAGGATTAGCTTCATCTTTATCACTATAAATAAATGTGATCTTACGACAACACTGGCACTTTCATCATTTATTAAAATGGAAAGGAAGAAATGTAAAAGTGGCTATACAACTCTTATCAAGAAATCTGCTTGCTCCCTGAGGTGCTCAGCAGTTGACTTTAAATTTTATATTATTTATGTTGTGAATAAAAGTTTTATTAATGGAAGCATCAATCCAAGGAAAACCATGCTCCATCTAACTATATTTTAGAGGACATATCATAAATAGTTTTCTCCAGCTAAATCTAATTCACTCAGAATTGGAAAAGACCATAGAAAACAAAAGATTAGTTTGGGAAATTATAGAATATTGATGCATTTAACATTCAATTCAATGGAATCAATTATTTAATTAACTGGAGGTTATCTGGAAGTTGCATATAATACAACATTCCAAGGACATCTGGAATCTCTCTCTTCTCCTCTCTCTCTCTCTCTCTCTCTCTCTCTCTCACACACACACAGGCTTCAACCAGTAGTTCTTGAGGTTCATGAATGTTATGAGTTTAAGAGTTTAAATTCACTGGTTTGTGCATTTTTCAGTCCCTAGTTACTACAAAACAGGAAACATTATAGTTGCAGAAGGCAGGTCAGAGCACTAACTGTTTCTTCCCAGAACCTTCGACCTGCACAACGTGACTGAAAAGTAGCTGGGAAGAGAGTTTGGGAAAGACTTCCTGTTTGTCTTCATTTATTAGACTCCTCTTTTCCAACACACACACATAAAACACATCATGAATGCCACATAATGTGCTGACTCTGATTTGCCAGGATGATTTTATGTTTGTTTTCCATCTGAGGTCATTTCTTAATATATCTAGACATTGTTGCTGAAGACACGAGCTTGTTTCTGTCCCTCAGAGACCATTTTCCATAATGTCCCAACAAAGTGAGGAAGTGGATTCCAGCCTGCTGTAGCAATGCTGACCGTCCCCACCGTGAACTATCTTAACCCATGAGGAAATGAAAACTTCAAGTGTCTGTTGTTTTTGTTTATTAAGCCTGGATGTAAAAGCTGGTCCCCAAAATGCCTCTCAATTCCTGCAGGCCGTTTGCAAGTCAATTTTTATCTCCCCCACAGTACCCTTCTCACAAATGCTACACAAGCAGGAGGAACAGCCTGCTTATCTCAGTCCCTTTGGTGAGGAGCTGCAGCCCAACTGGCAAAGAATGGGTTCTGAGTAGCCACCCTCCCATTCTACTCCCAGAAAGGTTAGAGTGACAGGGCTGGAGTCAATGAAGTTGGAGAGATGGGTCCAGGGTGCTCAAGGCACCAGAGTGCTTTCCGTTCTGAGCCATTCACTGCTCTCCTCTCTTCCCTCTGAACTTCCCTTTACCTTTCTCCCTCATATTCCTGAGTTAAATTATGAAGTTGCCTCTTTGACATGCACTACACCAAACCTATAGCTTTTTCCCAAAAGCCAGGTCCTCTTTCAAGGCCTATCTTAATCAGTAGCAGTTACCACCAGTTGAACTGCCCGATTTCTCCTGACCATTGTTCTTCAACTTAGTTGAAGTTGATTGTTGTTCACAGTTAGATTGTTGAAATGGATTGAATCAATAAAAGACCACTGAGGGGAAAAATAGGAAAGACTCCAAGTGTCCAAAAGAGAGGGAATTTAACACGGGACTTCATATATACAAGTGCTGGAAGAGTTGAGAAACCAAGAGCGAACAATGAGGCAACACAGACATTAGCACCCTAGAGGAAAGGAGGGAGTGGTGTTACCAGAACCCAAGGCCAGAGCCACAGAAGAGCTAGAACCATAGCAGGCTCTCTTGCAGAAGCTGGAGCCACAAAGCAAACAACACAGCTGTAGACTCTCTTCACAGTGCCTCCCACTGGCCAGAATTGGAGCTGTCAAGTCAGCCAGCAGGGGTTGAATCCTCTGCCATGCAGAGAAGGGGAGGAGGAGACAAAGAGCAGATCTGATAGCGCAAAGGCCAAGAGCCAACCCATAAGTTAAATACTCTCTATTTAGTTCCCACAATTAATAACTGATACCCTCATTCTGGTGGTGATTTAGTCACTAAGTCATGTCCAACTCTTGCAACCCCATGGACTGTAGCTTGCTGGGCTCCTCTGTCCTGGGAACTTCCCAGCAACAATACTGGAGTGGGTTGCCATTTCCTTCTCCAGGGAATCTTCCCAACCCAGGGATCAAACCCACATCTCCTACATTGCAGGTAGATTCCTTACTGCCTAAGCCACCAGGGAAGCCATCCTCACTCTATATTCTAGAAAATTAAGTCTCAAGAGGGTAAGTAACACACTTGGAGTCAATGGGGCAGCCAAGATTTGAACCTCAATCTCCCCAACTCTAAAATCCTTTTCCTTTCCCCCTCTCTTGACTGCTTTCTCTTGCCAGTAACTCTTCAGCTATAATATTTACACCATAATGGGATATAGTCTTAAAGTGTAAGCAAGCATGTGAAATTTTGAATAGAAAATTCATTATTTATGATTTTTCCTAATTAAATAAGAAAGTAGTAACATCTAAACCATAGACTCATAAACACTTAAAATATATAACTATAAAATATTAACATTAGCAAGAGCTGGGTAAAGGGTATACAGGCTCTAGCTATACTATCTTTGCAATACTCCTATAAAAATTATTGCAAAATAAAAAGTTCCTTTCTTAAGACCCACTGAATGTTTAACATCTCCACCAATATGGAAGATCCATTTGTTTGTTCCTCTTGTTATCCATGTTTCAATTCCCTTTCCAACGACTTTGTTCATTGTTCATAGCTTTCTTGTCATCCCTAATCCCTCAAATTGACTTCATTTTATGTTCAAGCCAGGAAACTTTGCAATTTGAATTTGAAAGAGACAGATCTCACTTAGTTTAGTTCCCACTCTCTATGTTTGTATCATATTAAAATGTTTCCCTTTCAAATAATTATACCACATAGCACTTTCAAATATAACTACTTGAAGAAAACCAATTTTAGAAAATCAAAAATAACCCGTAACAATTGCTTAATCTAGGATCATGAAGCCTCGAAAGAGAGTTTCCATATGTTCTTTAGCATATGAGAGAAAATAAAGGAAGAATTAGAAAAGGAGAGGTGAGGAGCACAAAATGATATTAAGAAGACAGACTTTGGAAGGAGGAAGGCTAGAAAGGAATTTTTAATTCCAGTTCATTTCATACAGCCAAATTGCCAAATGAATAATACCTGGTAGATGTTAAGTCTTAATTTAAATACCACCATCTAAGTGAAAGGAATATTATGAGGCCTATATTTTAAAATCTTCTCATAGCACACACCAGACAAAACAATCTTTTAACACTCTGCTTTAAACTAAGAGAGTTCTATCAATTATTTTCTTCTTATCTTTTTATTACTCCTAAGGACTGCAAGGAGATCCAACCAGTCCATTCTAAAGATCAGCCATGGGTGTTCTTTGGAAGGAATGATGCTAAAGCTGAAACTCCAGTACTTTGGCCACCACGTGCAAAGAGTTGACTCATTGGAAAAGACCCTGATGCTGGGAGGGATTGGGGACAGGAGGAGAAGGGGATGACCGAGGAGGAGATGGCTGGATGACATCACTGACTCGATGGATGTGAGTTTGAGTGAACTCCTGGAGTTGGTGATGGACAGGGAGGCCTGGCGTGCTGCGATTCATGGACTGAGCAACTGAACTGAACTGAACTGAACTGAAGGTTCCCAAAATAGTACCTTTGCTTAGATATTCATTTTATACACTTAAATAGAAGATAACTTTTTTCTTTTCTTTTCTCCCCACTCCCTGCTCCCTACAACCTACCACCTCCCAGAGATGTGAGAGACATAAAGGATCTTTAAGCATCTACATATCAGTCAGGTTACTGGCTAATGAAAAGAGTTATTTTTCCTTTTCTGGTAAAGTCTGTTTTTCCACAAGTCTTTAATTTCTTCCAAATCTCACCCACCATTGTCTACATATGATAATAACCGTGAAAAAAAAATAAAGAGGAGAAAAACACAGGCCTTGGCAGACAGAAGGCCTGAATATTAAGCTGAGGCCATTTAGATGGCCTGATGAGGCAAGTGTGAGCCAGAAGCCTTTCCACAGCGGACTGACACAACAGGAGGCAGTTCTCAAATCACAAACCTCACCTCCTCACCCCTCCCAAAACAGCCCAGCCTGTGAGGCCCACACTCACCCAGGTGCCGGGGTATTCATCCTTGTCAAAGATAGTCTTACAAGCTCTTCCAGAACACAGTGACACTGGGTGATAGATGTGCCCAGCAACTCTTCATATTTACTAGTTTTCAGTTACAGAAAGACAAGCTTTCTTGGCATCCTCTTGCTCTCTTCTCTGCAGAATTTTTCAGGCTCCCAATCCATCATTACTGGCACAGCCTCACCCACTTTCACTGTTCAATAGAAGGTGCCATCTATTAATATTGTTGAAGTCAGGGATGGTGTGACCACCACACAGTAGTAAACTGGAGGTGCCAAGTTTCACTCAAAAAGCGTGAAAAATGCTGTGATTTACAGCCATCCTAATGAGTTGGAGATTTCTGGACCTGTAAGCACCTGCTGCTTCCACAGCACCTGCCAAGTCTACTGCCACATCCTGGGCTACTGGACAGCACTCCCTTCCCCCTTAGGAGAATTTATGGTTAAACTACACTGGAAGCCTTCCCGCGTGTCACCCGCTTTTCTTAAAAAGACAACACTCTTCGGGAAAGTCCATTTGGGGAAACAAGAGAAAGAGTCCTATCTTTGCTTTTTCTCTTTTGCTCTATGCCTGCTCTCAACAGATTCCCAACTAGCCTTACAGTGAAATAAAATCACGAGGTAGTTTTATTTACTATTTCTATCCTATCTTCTTCTACAAAAAGTTTAGAGGAAAGAGCCAGAAGGCTAAGGTGCTGTTTGTTTAGAAAGAAGATTTATGCTGTTGTATTTTAGGCACTTGATGTTCCTTCCCTCCAAGAATGTGATTTGTCACCAGTCACAACTAGGAGCAAACAAAACAATCCTAGAGGTGCCCAAACCATGCAGATCTGCTCGTACCACCTCAGGTAAACGTCATGGAATCACGGAAACCAAGCTGACCAAAATGGTGCCTTAATGTTCTGCCACCCGCCCACCTGCTCCCTTTCCTCATGCTTCTCGCTGCTCAACTAATGTACCACCTGGACACATAAGCCATCCACTCCATCCAGGCTCTTCTTCCACATGAACCACGCTTATTCAAGTCCCAGAGTCACCCTCTTATTTCGCTATCAAATCAAATGCATGCTCTTCTCAGAAACTGAGACAAAATATAATGTTCTCCACAAAGTTTTTTCCAGTTAATCCAGGTCACCACTTTTGATTCCTATGGCACTGGTAATCGGTACAGTGTGACAAAACGCTTCTACTCTACAAGGTTCTTAATCTGCTAATATGCTCATAAAAAATTTATGTAAAGTGAACGGGTACTTCACTGCCTGATTTCCACCTCCTTGCTCTGTAACAGACCTCTCAATATAGAATAGAAAGATCCCCGCTGTTTAAAGCTGGAACCCGCTTTATTATAATGCAAGAAAGTTAAGGTACAAAACTAAATGCAAATGACACAAGTTAACAGATACAGCATCTTGTGTTGCTCATGCTTGCATTAACTTTATAATTGCTTCTAGTGTTCCTTCCAAGTTCACCCTTTTCCCCATGTATGGTTATTTTTCTTAACTCCATTTAGTCCTTGAAGATAGAAATTCACTAGGTTTTGAGCCCAAGTCTCCCTATCTGTGTTATTCAAATTAGGTTCTTAGGAGCAGTTGTGGGGGCATCCCTATATATCAATCACAAAAATATCTTAACTGCCCTTTCCAAGCTCAGAGTCAAGAAAACCTAGCTCATCACACTCTCTGACTCTACAACTTCTAGAAAAGTCCCAGACTCATTTAGAACTCTGGTTAACCTGTATCTAATCATATAACTATGTACAAAAGGCTGCTGCTCCCATTTCTAAGCCATAAAGTCAAAAAGTTTCTAGTATATTAGTGTGCTCACATTGTACTTTTGAGAACTCTGGCTCTGACCAGATTGAAATAATTTTCAATTCACATACATTTATGACACAGAATATAGAAGGGTTGGTTTTTGTTTGTTTGTTGCTACCATCACACGATTAGTCCTTGGTTATAAAGTGTTTTATTTTTCTCTGATTATTTCATTTATATATGTCTTGTCTGAAGAATTCTCCAAGGAAGCGAACAGGCTTTTCACTTCTTTTCTGTCTTTCTTAGCATCTTGGTAATTTAACTCTAAAGAAATTGTATGCTGTCAGGTTTAAAAATGCTAGAAGGGAAGGTCTTAGCTTGACTTAAACCTGGAATTGACAAGCTTTTTCAGAAAAAAGCTAGTCAGTATTTTAAGCTTTTGGTGCATATAACTTCTGTTGAAACTATTTAACTTTGTCATTGCAGTATGAAAGCAACCATAAATAATACATAAATAAATGAATGTGGCTGTGTCCCAGTAAACTTTATAAAAACGGGGTAGATTACACTAGGTTTGCAAGCCATAGTTTGTCAACCTCAAACCGAAACTTGTGAAAACATCGCAAAAGACAAATGATATATGCTAGCACTCCACCAGTAAACACTGTAATTCAAACTCAACTCCACAAGAAGTTGCTAATTAAATTGAAATTAAGAGTAGTAAGATATACATATATACCTCAGTGAAGCTCTCTATCAAATTAAGTGGTACATTTGTGCCCTGATACATTTGTGCTCACTTCCTTACATCCCACTTCATCCCTGAGTATTTTATTCCAGAAATAATTGTAACTAAACTCTATTAGGCAGTTATGTACTATTGCTGACAATTTTTAATCTGTTTTTATGTTTCATTTGAGTCCAAATAAATCAATTCCTGAGCAAATGTCTATGTATTAGAAATTGAATTTGCATCTTTGGCAGACTCATTGGTTTCTGACTAAAATCATTCCTCCAGAATGCACAGCCATGGATATATTCCCCCTTCTCTCCCACTCCTAGTTACTTCTAAAGTGCTTATATTAAAAATATAAGTCAATGCAAAATGATTATTTTTTTCATCTTCAATTTCAAAATGGAAATTCTATAAAGCAAAATGAACTGACAGACAAAATATTTCCAGAGTTAAAACAACAGTGAAAATATCCTATGTAATACTAATTAAAACAAAATATCCAACTTACAAAGAGTTCAAATTTCCACCTAAAATAAACTGGAATACTAAATAAGATTCAGTAAAAACTGGGAAATTAAACCAAATCTGACTTGAATAGTCAGTTGATTCACTTTAACAGACATTTGATTTCCACTAGAAAACATATTGCAAAAAAACAGACACAAAGGAAAATAATCTGACAACATGAAAGAACTCATTAGCCAAAATTAATTCCTATATTTTGGGCTGTAAGTAAACAAGTATAACCAGTGCAGAAAACTAAATATCATCTATATTTAGAGTTAATCCTAAAAGGAACTTACTATAAATCATAACTGAGTTAAATCATCATCCAAAGATTGGGAGGCAATGCAGACTATACTCACTGCAATCACTTTTATCCGAGTAGACAGTAGGGGTTGCGAGCTAGTCAGCCTTTCCATCTCCCGCAGAAAGTCAGCTTTCTGCCACCTCTTATGTTGCGTACTCTTTCTCCTAACACCATTTTTTCCCCCTGATTTTAGAGTTTTCAGAAAATGAAACTACATATTAGGAGTGAACTGACCAACTGGAGTAGAAAACAAAGATACGTTTAACATGATTTCAGTTTCAAAACCCTTCACCCACCAAAAAATAAGCAAATAGTGGTATTCTCCAGGAAGCTGGAGCAATTTTTACTTTTTCATTATTTTTCAAATTTTCTGCCATGATAATGCTTCACTTCCACAAATCAGAAGAAAATAAGAGTCTAGAGACCTACTAAGGTCCTTATGAGTTATATCTATCATTTCTATTCCTTACTGTGTATATATAGTTTTTACATATAGTTTTTATATAATAAAACTGGTGTTCCAATATATATCTAGACGAAGAAATGGCAACCCACTCCATCTTGCCTGGAGAATCCCATGGACAGAGGAGCCTAGCCGGCTGCAGTCCGAGGGGTTGCAAAGAGTCAGACATGACTGAGCAACTGAACATGTATGCATAACACATACATGAAAATCAGTCCCAATATACAGAAGCGATCCCTTAATAAATTAATATAAACTTGAGTTTCACAGGGTTTCTCCTGAGCTGAGAAAGTGAAGGTCCTTATACAGTTCAGTTACAGTGTGGAGGTAACACCAGGAACTCACGCCATATGCCATCTGCTAATTGCTTAGCGTGCTTTTTAAGAACCTTATTTAAAATTGTGCTTCGTAGAGATTAGTAGAAGACACACTGGAAAGGATGGCTGGATTCAGCCACAAGGTCGGAAACCCCAGGCTGAGTCCATCAAGAGTATAGTTGAATACGTGGAAAGGTAAAATACTCCTGGAATTGATGTGTCAATGCTTTTTATTTCGTATTTAGGATGTCTTACCTAAGTGACATAAAGCTTATTAGATTTGTGCTTAACTTATACTCAGCCTAAATTGTATTTCTAAGTAAATAATATACCAGTACATTTTCAAATAACATGTAATTTCATCCAAGTGACTTTTTTTCTTTGAAAAAACAAACAGACAAATTAAACTTCTGTTCCTAACAAGCCACTGTGTCCAAGTACTAAAGGCAATATTTACCCCTAGCCACCTGGCGGTCCTGCTTGGCATTCGAGATCCACATTTATTCTTCTCAGGTCCTTTCTTGGCCACTTCCTCCCATCACACCCTCCACACCTGTTCTCTGACCTCTTGAAGGTCTTCCCTCTTCCTGGCACACAGGACTTCTCACCCTCTTCCCTCCCCAGGAACATTGTTCTAGACTCTCTCACCTTTGCTACTCTGCATGAAATCTCCACCCAATGCTGGGTCTCCTTCTGTTTCTAGTTCTCTGCTAAGGAACCACCTGAGAAAGAAGACACAGTATCAGGCAGCCTTGCCCTTGACAAGGATGGTTGCCATCTCACTTAGGGTAGGCCTGTTGATCATTGCACAGATGCCTCATTCACACACATCCTCACAATAGCTGCTCCAGAGTTAATCCCTCCCAAGTTCCCTCATCACTTCTCCCCACCACCATCCCAGCTCCCAACACCTGATGTTACCTACCCTGTGGAGACAGACACAACCAAGTATATTTGCTTACAGCTATTACGACTAATATCTACAACTCCATGGCTGTCCTGGCCTCCAACTTCAGAGGAGTGTCTGAATCTCCCTAAAAACAAAATATTTCTGTTTTGATGATCTGTCCATTGGTGTGAGTGGGGTGTTAAAGTCTCCTACTATTATTGTGTTACTGTCAATTTCTCCTGTTATGTCTATTAGTGTTTGTCTCATGTATTCAGGTGCTCCTATATTGGGTGCAAAGATATTTACAATTGTTATGTCTTCCTCTTGGATTGATCCCTTGATCATTATGTAGTGTCCTTCCTTATCTCTTGTAATCCTCTTTAATGTCTATTTTGTCTGATATGAGGATTGCTACTCCAGCGGTTTTTTTGCTTCCTGTTTGCATGGAATATATTTTTCCATCCCTTCACTTTTAGTCTATATGTCTTTAGGTCTGAAGTGGTTTTCTTGTAGACAGTACACTGGAATATTACTCGGCCATAAAAAGGAATGCTTTTGTCAGTTCTAATGAGGGGGATGAACCTAGAACTTATTATACAGAGTGAAGTAAGTCACAAACAGAAAGATAAATATCATATTCTAGCACATACATATAGAATCTAGAAAAATGGTACTGAAGAATTTATTCAAGGGCAGTAATGGAGAAACAGACAGAATAGACTTATGGACATGGGGAAAAGGGAGGAGAGGGTGAGATGTATGGAAAGAGTAACATGGAAACTTACATTACCATATGTAAAATAGATAGTCAACAGGAATTTGCTGTATGGCTCAGGAAACTCAAACAGAGGCTCTGTATCAACCTAGAGGGGTGGGGTGGGGAGGGAGATGGGAGTTTCAAAAGGGAGAGGATATATGTATACCTATGGCTGATTCATGCTGAGCTTTGACAGAAAACAGCAAAATTCTGTAAAGCAATTATCCTTCAATTAAAAATAAATTAATTTTAAAAAATAATAATAAAATATTTCTCCAATATCACCAATAACCTTATTTTGCTAGGGTTGAAACTTTCTACTACTTCCTTCCTTCCTTTTTAAAACCATCTTTTGGTAAGTCTACCACCTCTGCAAGAATCAGCCTTATCAATCTCCAATTTTTTCAGTGAATGACCTTTCTCTACCACCCTCAGTTTCTACTCCCTTCCCTTCCCACTCACAACCCGACATCTTCTTCCCAAACCTGGGCAGCTGCTGTGTGTGGCTCTCAAGTCAGCAGAGATTCCTTTCCTGGAAATCATTCGTGTTCTGCTTTTACCAGTTCACTTCTCTCCTCAGTCTTCACTTTCCTTGATTTCCCTAGAGCATTGGATACAGATGATGACCCATTCATCCTGGCAACACACCTTTCTTAAGCGCCCCACCAATGCCTTTTGCTTCGATGGCGTTGAACCCTATTTAATCTTCAACCCTGTCTTATCTCCTTTCTCTGTCTCCATGTTTATACTACCGACCTCTGTTCTTCCTCTCAACTCATAACCGGAGATATTGTTTAATACTTTTCTCTCTGTCCACATCCAAGGTCAAAGGCACCCTACAGACCACTTGAGTTTAAACGCTCTGTTTCTAAATTGCTTACCGAACATTTCCACCTGGATGTCCATCATCATCCAAACCTCAATATGCCTTAAAAGAGAATTCATCTTTATCATATCTGCATATTGTTAAAGTGGTATGGCTACCCCGCTAATTTTCCTGTTTAGAAACCCTGAAGTTATGTGGCTTTCTCTTAGAAATGCCTGCGTGTTGTCTCTTCAGTTGTGTCTGGCTGTTTGTGACCCCACTGACTGTAGAGGAGGCTCCATGGGATTCTGTCCATGGGATTCTCCAGACAAGAATACTGGAATGGGTTGCCATTTCCTCCTCCAGGGGATATTTCTGACCCAGGGATTGAAACTTCATCTCTTCCGTCTCCTTCATTGGCAGGTGGGTTCTTTACCACTAGTGCCACCCGAGAGCTCCCAACTTCCAGAGATGTCTGCCTCCCTCCTATTCCCCTCGCCATAAGTCTTGTACAAAAATTTTTACCCCTTTCAATTCATCTTGCACACTATTACAGATTAGTCATCTTAAAATAATGTCAAAACACCACAAGTAACTTTTAAAAACTGTGACTTAGAGTGCTATATGACTACAAACAGTTTGATTTTTCTCACATAACAAGAAGTCCAGAAGCAGGCTTCTCTTGGTATAGGTAAAGCAGTTTGGTGGTATTAGAGACAACACCTCTTAGCCTTTTCCTAATGGTAGCAAAGTTGCCATATGGCTCTAGGCTTTACATTTTCATTCAAGGCAAGGAAAAGGGGAAAGGGAAGTTCCTGCATGTGATCATAAACATGTTATCACATTTAAAAAGCTTTTCCATAAGTGCCATCAACTGTCTTCACGTTGGCCAGAATAAGGTCACTTTGCTGTTTTATTTGCAAAGGAGGCTGGGAAATAGAATGTCATGAGTGGATTAAACCAATCATGAGCCATCATTTGAGGACAGGCACAGAACTGAGATTCACTTATCAGAGAAGACTGGATGCTGAAGCTGAATCATCATACGGTGGCCACCTGATGAGAAGAGCTGACTCATTAGAAAAGACCCTGATGCTGGAAAAGATTGAAGGCAAAAGGAGAAGGGGGCAGCAGAAGATGAGACAGATAGCATCACCGACTCAATGGACATGCATTTGAGCAAACTCCGGGAGATAGTGAAGGACAGGGAAGCCGGGTGCTCTACAATCCATGGGGTCTCAAAGAGCCAGACACAACTTGGCAACTGAACAACATCAAAGAAGAAGGGAGGATGCCCAACTTTATTTTTCATTCCTCCTTCATACTAAGCCTGTCCTCTGGTCACCTTGGCCTCTTCTCTCAGGGTCCCAAACACGGTATGCTCACCTTTACCTTTTCACCTTTGCTCCCTGTATTGGGACCATTTTTCTTCCATTTCTGTCTACTTGCCAAATCCTATTCATTCTTCATGGTTCTGCTCATATTCCATCTATTCCATGACACACAGAATCCACAATAATTTCTCTCTTGAAAGAACACTTTTATTCATTCATTCACTCATTCATTCATCCATATTCACTACTGACTTACATGTGAGTAGTACACAGTTGAACATTTAATTCTTGTTCTTTAGAACATTTCCTCTGACTTGGCTTAACTTCTCTACAATATTATATCCAACACAAAAACATGAACTATGCCTCAGATTTCTTTTGTATGCTCCCAATCTTTACACAGCACTGAAAATACGATATATGCTTAGTAAATTACTGACTGAAAAATTCTATAATTACCTAGAAAGAATAATACATGAATTACTAAATGTAAAACAAAATAAAAACACTGTAGTTGGGACTTTAAAGACAGTACATTATCTACTTATTTCAGCAAAAATATACTCCACAAGACAAGAAGATAATGATTATATTTGCATTTCAATGGTGAATTTATTTCCTTTGGAAAGCTCAAAAGACCAACAAAGCTAAATAAAATTCAAAATTATCAAGTAGAGAAGCCATCTGCAGACTTCTCAGATCTAAAGGTTAGTCTCCTAAGCTATCCCCTGCAATGTTAGACAGAAAAAAAGTCAAGTGATTTATTTTAGAGAGATGTTGATCTATACAGGGATTAAAAGATCTCCAACTAACACTGCTGTCAGCCAGTGTACTAAGAAGATTTGATCTCTGGTTCCTCTGCCTTTTCTAAAACCAGCTTGAACATCAGGGAGTTCACCATTCACATATTGCTGAATCCTGGCTTGGAGAATTTTGAGCATTACTTTACTACCGTGTGAGATGAGTGCAATTGTGCAGTAGTTTGAGCATTCTTTGGCATTGCCTTTCTTTGAGATTGGAATGAAAACTGACCTTTTCCAGTCCTGTGGCCACTGCTGAGTTTTCCCAATTTGCTGGCATATTGAGTGCAGCACTTTCACAGCATCATCTTTCAGGATTTGAAATAGCTCCACTGGAATTCCATCACCTCCACTAGCTTTGTTCATAGTGATGCTTTCTAAGGCCCACTTGACTTCACATTCCAGGATGTCTGGCTCTAGATGAGTGATCACACCATCATGATTATCTGGGTCGTGAAGATCTTTTTGTATAGTGATTTTAGAGCCCCCCAAAATACAGTCTGTCACAGTTTCCATTGTTTCTTTATCTATTTGTCATTAAGTGATAAGACCAGATGCCATGATCAATAAATGCTGGAGAAGTGTGGAAAAAAGGGAACCCTCTTGCACTGCTCGTAGGACTGTAAATTGATACAGCCACTATGGACAACAGTATAGAAATTCCTTTAAAAACTGGGAATAAAACTACCGTATGACCCAGGAGTTCTACTATCAGGCATATATTCTGAGGAAACCATAACTGAAAAAAAACACATGTACCCCAGTGTTCATTGCAGCACTCTTTTATAATGGCTAGGACATGGGAGCAGCCTAGATGTCCGTCGACAGGTGAAAGAATAAAGTTTTGATACATATACACATTGGCATATTACTCAGCCATAAAAAGAACACATTTGAGTCAGCTCTGAGGTAGATGAGCCTAGAGCCTATTATACACAGTGAAGTCAGTCAAGAAGAGAAAAGTGAATATCATATGTTAACAAATATATGGAATCTAGAAAGATGGCACTGATGAACTTGTATGTGGGGCAGCAGTGGAAACGCACACATAGTGACAGACTTGTGGACACAGTGAGAGAAGGAGGGGATGGGATGAGCTGGGAGAGTTGCACTGAAACATAAACATTACCATATGTTAAATAGACGCCCGAGGGAATGTGCTGTTAAGAGGCAGGGAACTCAAATCCAGAGCTCTGTGACACCCCAGAGGATGGGATGGGGTGGGAAGTGGGAAGAAGTTTCAAGAGAGACGGGATATATGTATACCCATGGCTGATTCATGTTGATGCATGGCAGGAGCCAACATAATACTGTAAAACAATTATCCTCCAGGTAAAAGTAAGCAAGTTTATTTTTTAAAAAACAAAGTAAAACAGTCCATGCAAATATACCAAGAAACAAGAAAAGATATCATGGCTGCTACAACCTAGATAGTATATTCAAAAGCAGAGACATTACTTTGCCGACTAAGGTCCGTCTAGTCAAGGCTATGGTTTTTCCTGTGGTCATGTATGGATGTGAGAGTTGGACTGTGAAGAAAGCTGAACGCTGAAGAATCGATGCTTTTGAACTGTGGTGTTGGAGAAGACTCTTGAGAGTCCCTTGGACTGCAAGGAGAGCCAACCAGTCCAGTCTGAAGGAGATCAGCCCTGGGATTTCTTTGGAAGGAATGATGCTAAAGCTGAAACTCCAATACTTTGGCCACTTCATGAGAAGAGTTGACTCACTGGAAAAGACTCTGATGCTGGGAGGAATTGGGGGCAGGAGGAAAAGGGGACGACCGAGGATGAGATGGCTGGATGGCATCATGGACTCGATGGACGTGGGTCTGAGTGAACTCCAGGAGATGGTGATGGACAGGGAGGCCTGGCGTGCTGCGATTCATGGGGTTGCAAAGAGTCAGACATGACTGAGCCACTGAACTGAACTGAACTGATAATAAATCCTGTTAAAGTAACTATGTATCAATTCCACAAGGGGTATGATAGAAAGTAATTTCACTAACTAGAGGAATAAGATGTCAATATAACATCAAGAAGGCTCCTTAAAATTTTTATGGGCACTGAGAGCAAACAATCTATGCTGCTTAGCATAAAGCATGGGCAGATAGATCACTAGAATCTAGACTGATGTTTTCATGTTAAATCTAAAACAACTACAGGCAGATCCTCTAAAACAGACACACCGTCTACTCCTCTTCTGGATAGTGATAAACCTTCCCCCTTCATCCCACTACATTCTGACCTTAGAATTGAAAAATTGAAATGAATAAAACCTTTCCCCTACATCCCACTACATTCTACCCTTCAAAAAGCATACAAAGGATCTGTCAAAATGAACCACACTGTTTTTTCAGCATTCATTCAATGACTACTTTAATAGAAGGGTTTTCAACATTTCAAAAAAGGAATGTTGCTCTGGGTGGAAATATCCTTTTCATATTCAAATACCAGTTTAATTATTTGACAAATTGCTGTCTTATGGCTCTGCTTCTGGCATTTGTATGGAAAAAAAAAAAAACAAGGTAAACACTGAGTGAATTCCAAATTTCGCTGTCTTTTTTTTTTCTTAAATGAAAGAATCAGGCAATATTTTCTTTTGTTCTGCTTTATACATAACAAAAGCAGTTCCTGGCTTCGCTGCTTTTATAAACTACAGATCTCTGTACAAATACAGCCTGAAATAAAACCTGAGAAATTATTGCTGCATTATTCATTTCAAATGAAAAAACTGGTCCACAACAAGGTAGCTGTTTTGTTTACACAGCACATATGTGTACAGATTCTAAAAATTCTTAAATAGCAACATAACCTTACGTTGTAGACTACCATGGCATAAGAGAACCTCGACATAAATCAAATGTTATGTACTGCATAGTCTTTAAGAATTTTTACTAAAAAATAACATAGAAAAAAATACATTCGTAATAAATAAAATTTGTTCCCAGCCACAAAACTGAAAACAGAGGACTGGATTCAAAAGGATATATATGTGTATATGTATGGATTGCTCTCAAAGAAAAAGGAAAAGTTTAATAGGATTATGAGCACTAAGCAATTCCATGTAATGAAACATGAAGGCAGCAAGTCAAGGGGGGCAAAGGTTCTAAAGACAGCATAGCCTGGCTTACGAGACACGGACAAAATCTGTGAATATTTAAAAACATGCCACAGAGAATATATACTCTTCCCTTTGTGAAGTCTCCTCTTCAATTCTCTCTCACTAGCACACAAGCCCTTTTATCTGACACCCACAGGGCCTGTAAGTAGAGTAAAAGTAGGAAATAATAAAAATTGGTACATACGGACCTGAGATATTTTATTTAAATGTATGTAAGACTTTGAGAATGAATACACTAATTCAAGTTATACAGTTAATCTTTCTTGAGTAATGATACATTGCGGTTTCTTTAAATTGCATCAGTGACAAAAAGAAACTTGCAAAGCAATCTACATAAGAAATATTTTATTATTTTTCCCAAACATTTAATAGTTTGCCTGATCTCACCTAATTTAACAGACTTTCAGAAATTCTCCTTGACTGTGTCTTTCCAAAGCATTCAATTTATTTTTCAAAGAAACAATACCTCTTTATAATTTGTACTCACAAATCACAGGATTATGTAATATTTAATTAAGTTATGCAATTTTAATTACAAGTACAAATGGAATAAACAGGTTTTGGGGAAAAATACTCAATTGACTCTTTGTAAGTATGTGAATCAGTGACAGGACAGAATGTTAGAGAAAGAACGATCAATCCCAAGTTTTACGAAGGGAATGCTGAGTGTCAGTTAAGTGGATGTTGGTTAAGAAAACTTCTATAATCTCTAAAGAAGTGATTTTTAAAGTGTGTTCTAAGGAAAATTAATATCAAGTGTGATGAAAAAAAAAGGACTCTGTGGTCACTTAAGTTTGGGAAACGCAGGGTTAAACAAAGCTAAGCAGGTCCCTATATGGTAGGATATTGATCTCTAAATAGTTAACATGCATTTTTAGTTTCCAAAATGGTACTATAGAATGCAATGTTTTCCCAGTGCATTTGATCACATACTTTGTTTTCATCAAGAACCTCTTGGGACTGGAATTCCTGGGCACGGCCTGATATTATAGACCACCTCCTCTTCCCCTGATATCATTGCAACTTTAATAATTTACTTTTTAATACTTCAGCATGGGCAGTGTGATATTGTTTGCATGCTAGTTGTTCAGTTTTTAACTCTAAAGGCAGAAGGTTGCCCTAAAAACAACTCCACATTCAGCCCACATCTTATCCAAAAGGTGATACTCCAGAAGCAACCATCACAAGCATGTCCATTCTCACTATTCTCATTACAATACACAATATAAGCACTCGCGTTATTCATATTAACACCTAAGACTTTGATCGTCAGTATAACAAATGTTAGCAAGTATTTTAATTGGTGAAACTAGTGGCTTACTAATTAATGTGAAGAACCTAGAAATGGGCTCTCATAAGTAAAATTAAAAATAGTCAAGAATATGTGGAGTAGCAAACATACCTTAGAGACATTTTCCCTATAGTGTGAACAAAATATAAGAATCCAGAAAGGCTCTCCTCGTGAAGGTGAACTTGATGTTTGATCTCTAAATGGTCCTGAATACATCTGTTGGTTTAAAAGGATTTGTAGTTTCCTGATAATTATGGAAAAGGTAACAGAATTCAACCTCTGAATGCTGCCCTTTCTGCCTTGAAGGACCTATTATGCAAGGTGAAAGAACTGAGGCTTTTTTCAACAAGTTCTAAAAGCAAGGTTGTAGCTCAGTCAGTAAAGAATCTGCCTGCAGTGCAGGAGACCTGTGTTTGATCCCTGGGTTGGGAAGATCCCCTGGAGAAGGAAGTGGCAACCCACTCCAGTATCCTTGCCTGGAAAATCTTATGGACAGAGGGACCTGGTAGATTGCAGTCCATGGGGCCACAAAGAGTCAGGCATGACCGAGCGACTAACACACACATAAAAACAAGGTGCATAAACTTTTTCTGCTTACTTGCTAATAGGAAAGGGGAAAGAGTTACTCAGTCGTGTCCAACTCTTTGTGACCCATGGACAGTAGCCTGTCAGGCTCTTTCTGTCCAGGGAAGTCTCCAGGCAAGAATACCAGAGAGGGTTTCAATTCCCTGCTCCAGGGGATCTTCCCAATCCAGGGATTGAACCTGGGTCTCTGGCACAGCAGAAAGATTCTTTACTGTCTGATCCTCCAGGGAAGTGAAGTTTGGGGTAGTAGATAATACTCACTTATTTCAAACCTCTTCCAAATTATGAACCAAGGTGGGAGGGAGCAAAGAGCAAAACAAACAGTAACAAAAAAATACCTAAACGCTGTGCACGACTATCAGCTTACACCAGTTCTCAACACTTTTCTTCAAGGCAGAAGAAGTTACCTATCAATCTATCCTATGATACAAGAGGAGGCCCCCAAATCTTATTAACCCTCAACAGATTCCCTTTTACCTGTTTCCCAGATAGACAGCCCCTTCTGACCTACCTGGATTTTAAAAACAGCAATTTTAAAAATGCACTCACACTAGCTGACAGGGAAAGAGGCTTCCAGGGAATTTCTCTAGTTTTCATCTTTTATAAACTGATATAAAATAAGTTAAATGTTTCCTTGAAAAGTCTGGAGAATCTAAACAGATGGGATGAGACATTAATCCAATACTGGGAGGGTATTTCCTGATCTTAGGTACTCAGGCACATGGCAGGACGGGCACAAGGAAAATCAGCTTAAGAACAGATCTGACATAATTGTGTGCTGAAAGCTGTGGACTGATTGACTGTGTGGGAGGAGTAAGGAAGAGCAAATCTAACAATATTAACAGTGAAAACAAACCATCGGTGATTCTTTTTCAAACAACCATTTCTATAGCAGTTGACAAATGCTGGTTTTCATTCAGTCATTCCTTTAACATTTATTTGTTGGAATTCTATTATAAATAATAACTTTCCAATCTTATTTATTTGAATTCAGAGTCTTACTCAATCAGGCTTCCCTCATAACCCAGTTGGTAAAGAATCCACCTGTAATGCAGGAGATCCTGGTTCGATTTCTGTGTTGGGAAGATCCCCTGGAGAAGGGATAGGCTACCTGCTCCAGTATTCTTGGGCTTCCCTTGTGGCTCAGCTGGTGAAGAATCCACCTGCAATGCGAGAGACTGGGGTTTGAGTCTTACTCTATCTGTTACTACTGTTTATTTCTATGTTCAGTGGGAAATTAGCCCTTCAAGATGGCTCCTGAGTCCTTTTGACATGTCTCCACCATTCTTTGCTCACTTCCTTATTTTCTGGCAAAACGAGCTGTTCCAGGCTCATAAAGTTCTTTTTCTACCCCAGCCAGGAAGATTTGATTGATTCTTATTGAAGAATGGTGTTTAGAAAACAAGATATGATACTAATTATGCTCACTGTTACCACTATCATTGTTTCCTTATCATCAAAATAGATAGAGCTAGGAGGATGAGTAGATAAAAGATAGATAGATGTCTATGTATCAGTTCAGTTCAGTTCAGTCGCTCAGTCATGTCCAACTCTTTGTGACCCCATGAATTGCAGCACGCCAGGCCTCCTGTCCATCACCATCTCCCAAAGTTCATTCAGACTCATGTCCATCGAGTCCGTGATGCCATCCAGCCATCTCATCCTCTGTGGTCCCCTTCTCCTCCTGCCTCCAATCCCTCCCAGCATCAGAGTCTTTTCCAATGAGTCAATTCTTCGCATGAGGTGGCCAAAGTATTGGAGTTTCAGCTTTAGCATCATTCCTTCCAAAGAAATCCCAGGGCTGATCTCCTTCTGACTGGACTGGTTGGATCTCCTTGCAGTCCAAGGGACTCTCAAGAGTCTTCTCCAACACCACAGTTCAAAAGCATCGATTCTTAGGTGCTCAGCCTTCTTCACAGTCCAACTCTCACATCCATACATGACCACAGGAAAAACCATAGCCTTGACTAGACGGACCTTAGTCGACAAAGTAATATCTCTGCTTTTTAATGTACTATCTAGGTTGGTCATAACTTTTCTTCCAAGGACTAAGCGTCTTCTAATTTCATGGCTATAGTCACCATCTGCAGTGATTTTGGAGCCCCCAAAAATAAAGTCTGACACTGTGTCCACTGTTTCCCCATCTATTTCCCATGACGTGATGGGACCAGATACCATGATCTTCGTTTTCTGAATGTTGAGCTTTAAGCCAACTTTTTCTCTCTCTTCTTTCACTTTCATCAAGAGGCTTTTTAGCTCCTCTTCACTTTCTACCATAAGGGTGGTATCATCTGGTTATTGATATTTCTCCCAGCAATCTTGATTCCAGCTTGTGTTTCTTCCAGCCCAGCATTTCTCATGATGTACTCTGCATATAAGTTAAATAAGCAGGATGACAATATACAGCCTTGACGTACTCCTTTTCCTATTTGGAACCAGTCTGTTTTTCCATGTCCAGTTCTAACTGCTGCTTCCTGACCTGCATACAGATTTCTCAAGAGGCAGGTCAGGTGGTCTGGTATTCCCATCTCTTTCAGAATTTTCCACATTTTCTTGTGATCCACACAGTCAAAGGCTTTGGCATAGTCAATAAAGCAGAAATAGATGTTTTTCTGGAACTCTCTTGCTTTTTTGATGATCCAGCAGATGTTGGCAATTTGATTTCTGGTTCCTCTGCCTTTTCTAAAACCAGCTTGAACATCAGGAAGTTCACGGTTCACATATTGCTGAATCCTGGCTTGGAGAATTTTGAGCATTACTTTACTAGCATGTGAGATGAATGCAATTGTGCAGTAGTTTGAGCATTCTTTGGCATTGCCTTTCTTTGAGATTGGAACGAAAATTGACCTTTTCCAGTCTTGTGGCCACTGCTGAGTTTTCCAAATTTGCTGGCATATTGAGTGCAGCACTTTCACAGCATCATCTTTCAGGATTTGAAACAGCTCAACTGGAATGCCGTCACCTCCACTAGCTTTGTTCGTAGTGATGCTTTATAAAGCCCACTTGACTTAACATTTCAAGATGTCTGGCTCTAGATGAGTGATCACATCATTGTGATTATCTGGGTCGTGAAGATCTTTTTGTACAGTTCTGTGTATTCTTGCCACCTCTTCTTAATATCTTCTGCTTCTGTTAGGTCCAGACCATTTCTGTCCTTTATCGAGCCCATCTTTGCATGAAATGTTCCCTTGGTATCTCTAATTTTCTTGAAGAGATCTCTAGTCTTTCCCATTCTGTTCTTTTCCTCTATTTCTTTGCATTGATAGCTGAAGAAAGCTTTCTTATCTCTTCTTGCTATTCTTTGGAACTCTGCATTCAGATGTTTATAGCTTTCCTTTTCTCCTTTGTTTTTTGCCTCTCTTCTTTTCACAGCTATTTGTATGGCCTCCTCAGACAGCCATTTTGCTTTTTTGCATTTCTTTTCCATGGGGATGGTCTTGATCCCTGTCTCCTGTACAATGTCACAAACCTCATTCCATAGTTCATCAGGCACTCTATGTATCAAATCTAGGCCCTTAAATCTACCTCTCACTTCCACTGTATAATCATAAGGGATTTGATTTAGGTCATACCTGAATGGTCTAGCAGTTTTCCCTACTTTCTTCAATTTGAGTCTGAATTTGGCAATAAGGAGTTCTTGATCTGAGCCACAGTCAGCTCCTGGTCTTGTTTTTGTTGACTGTATAGAGCTTCTCCATCTTTGGCTGCACAGAATATAATCAATCTGATTCAGTGTTGACCATCTGGTGATGTCCATGTGTAGAGTGTTCTCTTGTGTTTTTGGAAGAGGGTGTTTGCTATGACCAGTGCATTTTCTTGGCAAAACTCTATTAGTCTTTGCCCTGCTTCATTCTGCATTCCAAGACCAAATTTGCCTGTTACTCCAGGTGTTTCTTGACTTACTACTTTTGCATTCCAGTCCCCTAGAATGAAAAGGACATCTTTTGGGAGTGTTAGTTCTAAAAGGTCTTGCAGGTCTTCATAAAACCATTCAACTTTAGATTCTTCAGTTTACTGGTTGGGGCATAGACTTGGATAACTGTGATATTGAATGTTTTGCCTTCGAGATGAATGGAGATCATTCTGTCGTTTTTGAGATTGCATCCAAGTACTTCATTTCATATATAGTTATAAAAACCATGCATCCACATTGATATCTCCATCCCCAATCCATTACATATGGGTTCATTTTAGGCTCATTTCCATATTTATAATTTCTTTCTCCAACAGTGAGAAACCTGAACCTCATCCATAACAGATGTATTTATTTTCATAAGTCTCAAAGTATCTCCCCATAAAATAGTTATTAATTATCAGAGTAAAAAATAATTTTACAGCATAGAAGTATTACAGACACCTCATTAACTATGTGACCACAAATAATAGCACAAGTTATCTTGTGCCCCTGCTATGAGACATTAAATAGGGCATAACATCATTTCTGTGGTATTCCTGCCAAAAATATATAATCTAAATCTAATCATTAGGAAACATCAGAGAACCCAAAATAACTGGCCTGTACACTTCAAAAATGTCAAGGTCATGAAAAACAAAGAAATCATGAAAAACTGCTCCAAGTTAAAAGAGACTACAGCAAATGAGAGCAAAAGGCAACTTGTGATCCTGGATTGAATTCCTAGGCCACAAAAATTGTTTTGTTTTTTTCCCTTTGTTATAATGGTTATTAGTAGAACAACTGGAAAAATATGAATTTTTTAAGTTAGATAATAATATTGTTAATGTTAATTTTTATTTTGATAATTGTCTTGTGGTTATATATGAGAACGTTCTTGTTTTTAGAAATATACACGGAGACATAAAAGGACAGTAAGTCTGTAACTTACTTGGGAAAATTTCAGGAAAGCATATTCCACATACATGTCATTATGGGATTGGGGGAGGGTGGACTAGAGGCTCCCAGGTGAATCTGATGCATGGCCAGCCAGACAAAGAATGTAAAGAAGAGGGCTGAGGACAGACTTATAGGAAGTAGCCAGCTTGACTGTGTGGAGTCTGGGACTTAGGAAATATAAAAAAAGTAGCAATAAATCATATTAAAGGAGAATCAGAAAGGTTAAAAAAAAAAAAAAAGATGGTCAAACAGGAGGAGAGATGGGTGATTTTTCAGTGTTGCACAAAGGTAAACAAGATGAGTTTGGATAAAGAGCAATAGGTTTTGGTGGAATCTAAAATATGACCAGATATGAAACAACAGACTGGTTTAAAATTGGGAAAAGAGTACATCAAGGCTGTATGTTGTCACTCTGCTTACGTAACTTATATACAGAGTCCATCATAGGAAATGCTGGGCTGGATGAAGCACAAGCTGGAATCAAGATTGCCAGGAGAAACATCAATAACCTAAGAATGCAGATGATACCACCCTTATGGCAGAAAACAAAGAGGACCTAAAGAACCTCTTGATGAAGGTGAAAGAGGAGAGTGAAAAAGCTGGTTTGAAACTCAGCTTTAAAAAAAAACTAAGATCATGTCATCTGGTTCCATCACTTCATGGCAAATAGAAGGAGAAAATGGAAAGTGACAGATTCTATTTTCTTGGGCTCCAAAATCACTGTGACAGATTGTGGATGGTGACTGCACCCATGAAATTAAAAGAAGCTTGCTCATTGGAAGAAAAGCTATGACACACCTAGACAGTGTATTAAAAAGCAGAGACATCTCTTTGCCAATAAGATTCCATACAGTCAAAGCCATGATTTTTCCAATAGCCATGTACAGGTGTGAGAGTTGGATCACAGGAAGGCTGAACACCAAAGAATTGATGCTTTTGAACTGTGGGGTTGGAGAAGACTCTTAAGAGTCTCTTGCACTACAAGGAGATCAAACCAGTCAATCTGAAAGGAAATCAACCCTGAATATTCATTAAAAGGACTGATGCTGAAGCTGAAGCTCCAATACTTTGGCCACCTGATGAGAAGAATTTGACCCACTGGAAATGACCCTGATGCTGGGAAAGACTGAAGGCAGGAAGAGACGGTGGCAACAGAGAGTGAGATGGTTGGATGGCATCACTGACTCAATGAACATATATTTGAGCAAACTCCAGGGGACAGTGGAGGACAGAGGAGCCTGGTGTGCTACAGTTCACAGGGTGGGAAATAATCAGAAATGACTTAGGGACTGAACAATAACAACAAAAAAATATGATATAACGGTACTTGTCTATGAAACTGAAACAAAATCAGCAACACAGAGAATAAACTGGTGGTTACAAAGGTAGACAGACACAGAGTGAGAGTTTGGGATTAGCAGATTCAAACTGGTATATATAGAATGGATAAACAACAAGGTCTTACAGAATAGCCAGGGAACTATATTCAATATCTGTGAAAAACCATAACAGAAAAAATATGAAAAATAATACATATGTATAACTGATTCACTTTGCTGTACAGAAGTAATTAACACAATATTCTAATTCAGCTAAACTTTAAAAGGGCTTTCTAGGTGGTATTAGTGGTAAAAGAACCCACCTGCCAGTGCACGAGACATAGAGATGTGGATTTGATCCCTGGGTCAGGAAGATCCCCTGGAGGAGGGCATGGCAACCCGCTCCAGTATTCTTGCCTGGAGAATGCATGGACAGAGGAACGTGGTAGGCTTCAGTCCATAGCATTGCAAAGAGTCGGACACAACTGAAGCAACTCAGCACACATGCATACTTTAAAAAAAGTAAATTTAAAAAAAGAGAGGCATAGGCTTTAGCAGTTTGGGCATAAGGGTACTCATTCAACCACATGGATGTTGTAAGTGTATGAAGGGTAGGTACGCATCATGGAAATACAGAAACTCAGATGCTGACATCAAGGGGCTCACATTGTATGGCTCCAATGGAAAACAGTACGAGTAAAATCTGTCTCACTTGAGAACATCTGATATCTCCAAATCTCCATCTCCAGTGGAGTCTTCTTGAAGCCAGTTAGTCCCAAGTCCCTCTATCTGGGTTCCATCAGGCGAATGGACAATTCTTTGGAAGCTGTGGCTCTCCTTGCAACAAGGAATGAGAGCTTTTGTGGGGAGATCCTGCACTCACCTAAGTTGTTTCAGATGACTAGGTTTAATCAGGTTCCCAGGTGGCACTAGTGGAAAAGAAGCTGCCTGCCAATGCAGGAGACTTAAGAGACATCAGTTTGATCCCTGGATGGGGAAGATTCCCTGGAGGAGGAAATGGCAACCCACTCCAGTATTCTTGCCTGGAGAATCCCATGGACAGACAAGCCCATCAGGCTACAGTCCATAGGGTCGCGAAGAGTCGGACACGACTGAAGTAACTTAGCACTTAGTACAGGTTTAATTAAGACCTTAGAAAGATGTCCGTGCTTCTCCTGGTACTTTTGTGTGCTAAGTGCACTGAACAGTCTTCAGTGCTTCTCTGATTATATTTTATCTTTGAGGTTCAGATTCTAGATTTGTCTTCATCGTTATAATTTTTCTTTTGTTTTCCATTAGTGAGAATCAAATTTTACCCATTTTACAATAAAATACATTTTCCGTGTGGCCCAGAAGTTGAGAGGAATGATGACACTGTTCTTTGCATGCTGCCTGATGGCTCTATAATTTATTTGATTTTGTAAAGTTTAGGACACTTGGGCAAAGATCCTTGAGCAGCAAAATCCCGAGACCCAGTTCTTAGCATTTAAGCAGATATTCCAAAGACAATTCCCAGTTTCCCAACAGAGGGGTGTAGGTTGGAAAGAGGGTTTAAATAAACACAGGCACTTTACTTTGTTTCCTAATAATAATAGTTGATGATAACGAGTAATATTTTACATTTTATAAAGCTCTTTCAAGTATGTTCTTATTTGATCTCACAAACTTGTAGTGACTTGAATAAAGAATTTTTCAAATCGAAAGCCACTGGAGGGGGTGTTTTTCGCCTCCAAATTCCTTTATCTCCAAAAAACAGTCGGTGCTGGAAGAGGCTAGCATACTCATTTAAGCCCCCAAACCAGGAAATCCAATAATTTAGATTAAGAAATGCAATAATCTAAAGAAAAGGATGTTAATCAACTAATAATGTGATTCACCTGATGCCTAGCAAATTATTTATTTTAATATAATAGCAAACTTATCTGGCTATTTGGTTTCTCGCCTACTCCTTTGCCTTCATAAAAGCCAAAGCTAGACATGGTCCTACTTTATCTTTCTGAGGTGATCTTCTGCCACTGATGACATACAGAAGCTTTAATTAAAATGACAATT
Organism: Nanger dama; assembly: GCA_917880005.1. Taxonomy (NCBI): domain Eukaryota; kingdom Metazoa; phylum Chordata; class Mammalia; order Artiodactyla; family Bovidae; genus Nanger; species Nanger dama. Next base: position 50,365,857 of record CAKJTW010000004.1, read on the forward strand.
AACATAGGGATTGGAAGGAGTTTGAATTTCTTGAATCTCATTTACTTTGAGCTTGCTTTAGAAATGTTAATGCCAGTGTGTTTGCTTCTCAGAGAAAAACGTCCAAATATTTAAAGGCGACTTCTTTGGCTTTTGGTTTAAAGAAAAACAGAAAAGAAAAGCAACTGATAGGTTTTCACAATCTGTTAGCACACAGACAGATTTGTTCTTAGAAAATGATTAGTTTTTGGAGACATATGTGATAAAACTGTCACAGAGATCACAAAGAAATTTTTAGTCATTAACTCTTCTTTTTCCCCAAGGAAGAGAATCAATATTTTATGTCTCTCTAAATACACATGCAGAAATAAGCTTCACTTCCCCTGAACTTAACAGATTCATCCTACATGCCCCCAAAATGAAGGATAACCTACATGTATAGGTATTGTTTTTACATAACATGCTATGAGATTTGTGCTCTCAAATTATTCCTGAGACAGTAATGATCAGTTTCTGATTATCACCCAGCATATTGAGAGGCAAAAAATTAATAATAAGTTAAATATTCAATCACTTGTAACATAAACATTTATTGAGGGCCTATGAAATTACAACAAACTGTGAAAAATTCTTAAAGAGATGGGAATACCATACCACCTGACCTGCCTCCTGAGAAATCTGTATGCAGGTCAAGAAGCAATGGTTAGAACTGGACATGAAACAACAGGCTGGTTCCAAACAGGAAAAGGAGTACGTCAAGGCTGTATATTGTCACTCTGCTTATTTAACTTATATGCAGAGTACATCATGAGAAACGCTGGGCTGGATGAAGCACAAGCTGGAATTAAGACTGCTGGGAGAAATATCAATAGCCTCAGATACGCAGATGATACCACTTTTATGACAGAAAGTAAAGGAGAATTAAAGAGCCTCTTGATGAAAGTAAAAGAGGAAAGTGAAAAAGCTGGCTTATCTGGTCTAATCACTTTATGGCAAATAGATGGGGAAACAATGGAAACAGTGACAGACTATTTTTTCTGGGCTCCAAAATCACTGCAGATAGTGACTACAGCCATGAAATTAAAAGACACTTACTCCTTGGAAGAAAAGCTATGATCAATCTAGAAAGCATATTAAAAAGCAGAGACATTACTTTGCCAACAAAGGTCCATCTAGTCAAAGCTATGGTTTTTCTGGTAGTCATGTATGGATATGAGAGTTGGACTATAAAGAAAGCTGAGCACAGAAGAATTGATGCTTTTGAACTGTGGTGTTGGAGAAGACGTTTGAGAGTCCTTTGGACTGCAAGGAGATCCAACCAGTCTATCCTAAAGGAAATCAGTCCTGAATATTCATTAGAAGGACTGATGCTGAAGCTGAAACTCCAATACTTTGGCCACCTGATGAGAAGAACTGCCTCACTAGAAAAGACCCTGATGCTGGGAAAGATTGAAGGCAGGAAGGAAGGGGCCAACAGAGGATGAGATGATTGGATGGCATCACTGACTCAACAGACAGGAGTTTGAGTAAGCTCCTGGAGTTGGTGATGGACAGGGATGTGTCCATGGTATGTTACAGTCCATGGGATTGCAAACAGTCAGACATGACTGAGCGACTGAACTGAACTGATGAAATGGAAAGAAAACAAAACTTCAAAGAGCCCCCAGTTCAATGGGCAGAAACAAGACATATATATGAATAACAAAAACGTAAAACCAAAAATGATGTACAAGAGATAAAAAGAATCACTGGATGGTTAATCCTTATAGTTAATAAATAGAAAACCTTACCCCTTCCTTTAATATTACAGATATTTCTAAATAAAGTAGACATCATAATTTAATAACAACCAATTTTAATACTGAAAATGTTGTTTTAAACTAAATGTCCACTTATTCAAAAGATTCTGATACCCCCAACATACGAGACGAGCCAAGTTCAAAATCATTCTCTTGGTTGACCATGTTAAAACCAAATTATAATTTTTAAAATTTAATAATAATGCAATCACAAAAATTAGAAAATATTTAACATTACATGACTAAAGCAACTAAGGTATGATGTATTGGATTCTGTTTAAACATTTTGGGTACATTTTTAAGAAACTGATATTTTTATGAGGCTTACCAATTATGAATAAAATGTGAAATGAAGCCAAATAAGGAAACCTGGCAAATCCATGTGCCCTATGAACAGGGGAAGCGTGTATTCTTCATTACCACATTCACTAGCTCATGTAAAGACACCTACCTTCCCTTCTGGGTCAATGCAGAAAAAAAGGAATAGAAAATGCTGTTTAGAATTTTGCCTCTGCAGTGCACTAACCGTGTAAATGTGGCAAAGGTGCTCCACTAAACTCTCTAAGCTGTACAGACAATAACAATGCACTTATTTTATAAAACAGTTAAGGAAATTCACTGCAATAATGATATAAAGGAGTCACACTGTGTCAGGCACATGAGAAGTGCCCAGTAAATGATAATTACTACTATTATCATCATCATATGATTGCATAATGTTGCACTTGTACATACATATTCAATAACCAAACAAAGAGAGGAAGGCTCTTAAAAACCCTATGATCACCTCTGCCTCGTAAATGTCTTTCATCTTCCTTCCTTCAGTTTGAAGAAAGTCTTTTAGTTACTAGTATTTCTGGGATCCAAAACTTTGGAGGACAAAATAAAAGGACAGAACTAGCACCAGGCAATATTTGCCACTCTTCTGCTCAATCAAAGGAAGTGAGAAAGGGACATGAATAATGGTCAGTCACCCCAGCACTGGCTGCTGCCTATACGCAGCCTATACACTTTTGGTGCAGAGACCTTTGGTCTCCATTTGGTGATGCCAAGGGTAGCCAACCTCTATTAGCTGCCTAAAATACTGCTTTTCCTGTGCTCTGGTTGTTCCCCAAAGGTTCAGTGATGACAATATACAAAAATGCCTGCTGCCAAAGCAATTTAGATCCCACACAGAATGCAATGTTCAACGATGCTGCAAGAAAAAGATAATTTCTAATGATGGTATCTAGTAGAAAATTACTGTGTCTATGAAAATCTTTAAATTACACTCTAAAACAATTATGTTTTCTAAGTTTGATAAGACAGACAAAAATCAATCTGACTTTCTAGTTTGGACCTATACAAAGAAGTAAGCAATGGGACGTGCCAAATATAATTAAGTTGTAGGAACCATCAGAGAAGTCAGACAGGACTATCACCTTCCTAAAGACAATAGGTCTTCAGAAAGACGAATTACTCTTGGTCTCAGCATCAGACAGTTCTCAGACACCAGCTAAAATTCATGACCATGCTGTGAATAACAAAACAAAGCCAGTGACTCCTTCATTGATATGCTGTAAATATATCAAGGTAAGAATTGTCATTCATTTATTATTCAATTCATCTAAATCCAACTGCATCTAATCATTGAATGGTTTTTTTGAAATCTCTTTTTAAATATATATTCTTTATTGAAGTGCAATTGATTTACAGCATTGCGTTAATTTCTGCTGTGCAGCAAAGTGATTCAGTTATACAAAATAACGGAACCTCTTTAAATAGACTTAAATGTGTATTCTATGAAAAGAAAATTCCAAGATGGAACAGTTGGCATGAGTAGGCTAGATAGAAGCCACATTAAAACTCTGTCACCTAAATCAAGGAAAACAATTCAATAAAATTTCAAATTTGCTTCTATAACAACTCAACATCAAAACTTAAGGAACTCGGTGAGAGGGCAACAGGCAATTAATATCATTCCCCCTGAGCAGAAAAAGGTCAACAGTGATGTGATGCACAAAAGGTTGTATACAAAAAATAACTGTGGGTTCTCTTCCACTGTCACATGAAGGATAACTCGTTTTACTCTGGTCAGAAGAAAAAATAAGGAAATGAGAAACATCAGAGTGAAAAAAGTAATTGAAAGATCAAAGTAATTCCTTATTTTTGCTAAATCGAAAACAGGATATATCCTCCTATCAGGATTTTGATTACAAGGCTTTGGAAGCAAAGGAACCACCATCTGATGTCTACACATACATCTAAAATTCTGTACGGAAAGAGGAAATGCAGTGACAATCTCAATCCCATTCCTACTAAAAGTATACATGGCCTAGAAAATGTTTTACAATAAAAAAGTCCTAGTGAGGCTAGGCGGAGAAGGCAATGGCACCCCACTCCAGTACTCTTGCCTGGAAAATCCCATGGATGGAGGAGCCTGGTAGGCTGCAGTCCATGGGGTCACTAAGAGTCGGACATGACTAAGTGACTTCACTTTCACTTTTCATTGTCATGCATTGGAGAAGGAAATGGCAACCCACTCCAGTGTTCTTGCCTGAAGAATCTCAGGGATGGGGAGCCTGGTGGGCTGCCGTCTATGGGGTCACACAAGAGTCGACACAACTGAAGCGACTTAGCAGCAGCAGCAGCAATGAGGCTAGGAAAATCTTGCATTAGACATAGAAACTGATATTTTTACTAAATTCTTTCCAAATTTCTTATGACTTCAAATCTTTTCACATGAAAAAAGTCTGAAGATCTGCCTTCAATCCAGTATAGGCATGTCAGTCTTAGCCCCTACAACATAGGAATGATAGTACTCTGTTCAATTCATCCTCTCTCCCTCCAACTCATTCTCTAAATCATTCATAAGTATAGAAATCTTACCCATTATCTCCAGCCTTCCTAAAATGTACTCCATAAAAAATAGGCTCCATGAAGATACAAGTCTATGAAGAGCAGCATTTTACACTCCTGTGGGGGAGTCCTCCTCAGAAGTCATGTATAGATTAGTTATTAAAGGCTCTAAGAAATCTTGCTGTAAAGAAACTTGTCTAAGCCATAAGATTTTAGATTTATTTGCTCATGGAACTCTGTTCCCAGGCATGTACTGTGTTCCCAAGAGGACACTGGCAAATACTGCATGAGTCCATGAAACCAATAAATAGACCACCACCCACCTGGTCACCTCTACCAAGATCTCAGACAGTATTTTTTTTATAAAGACTCTAATGGCAGCCTTAAAAACCAAGCCTATTAAGAGACAACAAATGATCCCAATCACAAATATAATCAATTCTACCTTATTTTCAGTTTGAACAAAACTTTTGCTCCAATGTCATCTAAATATTGATTATTAACCACAATTTTGAAAATTTACAATTAAACATTTTTCAGGTTTTCAGAAGGCCTAAGGGATAATTACCACTCTCAAACACTTCTTTTACTGACTTTTCACATTTACACAGGAGTTTTCCCAGACCATCCATGATATGTCCTTCGTGAGGGATTGTGTCTTAGCAGTTTTAGTTACACTGGGTGCAAAAGTCTAGGAATCCAGTGTTTTCTCAGGGCTGTGCCAAAACTAAAAAATGATATTCAAATTCACACAATCATAAAAACTGATTTATATTAAATATTAATCTGCAATGAGAAATATAACCACCAATAAGGTAGACAGTAAGATCAACCCATTTCCTTTCCCACTTGGGAAACATTCAAAGTCTGATACAAGAAGCCATATATCTTTCAACAGGCAACCTAATGAATAAAACATTATGTAACCATGTAATATGGTACTGAGCTACTGTGTGAAGCAATGGAGTGATCTTCAGATTCTATTATTAGATGGAAAAAGCAGAGGTTAAAAGAGTGTATCTATTATACTATATTTTTATAAGAATGGAAAAGGATTTATGAATAAATATATGTATAAATATTCACATATTTGTCTCTTTGTTTATATGTGTATAAAGTTGCTTATATTATCAAAAAGAAACAAATAAACTAAGCAAGCAAATCAGATGAACTAAAAATTAATTTTTAAATATGGGTATAAAGTGAACAGGAATGATTTCTCCAAAGTCCCTTATAGTTTTGATTTCAGTTTTAGATCATTAAAAAACAAAGTTAAATCAAAAGGAAAAATGTAAATTAAAAGTTAAAAATAAAAACAAATTTAAATAAATGAACCTAATTGTATATGAAGGTAACTTTAAGATACCAAATATTAATTAACAACCAATGGGAAATCAGAACAACAAAGAAATCTTGAGAACTGAATTCAGTATCCTGTTATTTAATGGTATTATCATTAGAAATTATGTTAGTTTCTAGGAATAATGAAATTAAGTTAATTAGAGAAATTCATCTATTTGGAATTTCTCATGATGTCACATCAAGGAGATATTATTATAGAAACATACACCTTTCACTGTAGTAATTCTTAACCACCAATTGCTTCAAGGTGTCTGTTTTGGTGTCTCTCAAATAAATAACTCTAATATCTTAAATGGCAAAGACAGAACCTCATTTATCTTTGAAACTCCCACACAACCTGGAACAGGATGTAGTATGCACTTCAATAAACAATTACTTTTGAATGAATGAATATTTGACCAGTATTGCTCAAGGAAAACAAACTTACTTTAAAAATTTGTTTCAGGTAGTAACTTTGCAGAATAAAGTTTAACATCTTGGACAACTATGTTATTCCCAAAGTATTAAAGAGACGAACACTATGTATTATCAGTCCCTATTGCCAGAAGCAATGACTTACTTAGAGCTGAGAAATCAACAAGCCAATGTCATTACAACATACTACATGGGCCTGTCCATATCTTTATATTATGTTAGAATAATGGCAAAAATCAACTTGGAAATCTTAGTTACATAGATATATATATATATATATATATATATATATATATATATGGGCTTCCCAGCTAGCGCTAGTGGTAAAGAACTCACCTGCCAATGCAGGAGACATAAGAGACACAGGTCAGGAAGATCCCCTGGAGGAGGGCATGGCAACCCACTCCGGTATTCTTGCCTGGAGAATCCCATGGACAGAGTAGCCTGGTGGGCTACAGTCCATGGGGTCTCAAGGAGTTGGACACGACTGAAGTGACTGAGCACGCAGAGATACACAAAGAGAACATCTCTTTTTTTCTCTCCTTTCATTGTAACATTGAGGGCCTGCTCTGCAGAAGATTTTTCCCAAGTTCCTTTATTATAATCGGTAACACAGGTGCTGACAGAAATTCTAGGAAAATTCCACAATAGGACAGAATATAACCTCTGCAGATTTAGTGGGACAAGGGCATTGCCACCCTACATGGTTAGCCAACCTAGGTCTCCTCAGATTTAATTTAAACCATGCCCTCTGCTCCCCAGCCCAGTTCTAAGACTTGAGTCACAATTCTAGATTGTCTCGGGAGGAAGCAGATGTTTAAAACTGGCCAGAATCCAAGGTCTTGGCCCCAAGACTATTGTTCTTTATCAAGGTGAATTCCTCTTGTGTTTTGTAGCAGGCTCAGTGACCATCAGATATTTCACTGTCGTTTTAGTCATAACACATCATGCAGTCTGGCTATCATAGAGATTATCAAGCGATATGGCATACTTTATTTTCCTGCTCACCATCATGATTTTAAGAGTTGATTTCCTTTGGTGCCACCTTCTTTCCCCTGCGATCACCCCCCCACCAAAATTTGTGGGAGCTCGGAGGGAAAAGCACCACGATCTATGTCTCTCACGGTCTCTAATTTTAAGAAACTTTTCAAAACACATACCAGAAGTGGCAATATAAACATTTATTAAGTGCTGACATGGCACTAAGGACTCTGCAAGGTGCAATGGAAGGCAGAAAAGAAAGCATGAAAAATGTTTCCTGTCCTCAACATTCTCACCACACTGTGGGGAAATGAGGCTTTCAGATGAGACAACATGAAAATAACCTGACACTGAGCTTTGTAACCTCAAGTGCTCTCGGAGTTGAGCCTTCAGTATTAAGTAGAACCAAGCACCCAACACTATAAGGCTTCCCTATGACTACTGCACTAAGCCTCACACAGCCTTATAAGGGAGATTCCATACTTCCCCCATCTAAGAGTCAAGGAAACTGTCAATCAAGGAAGTTAAATGACTTGCTCCAGGCACACAGCAGGAGAGTCATGGCCAGGATTTGAATTCAGAACTACTTTTGACCCCAAAACATTTCCACTAGCCACTGCCTCTGGTGCTTCAGCGGCATTAGAGATTGCCGTTTATAAAGGCTTTCTTAGAAGGGAGAGAGCCATGGGACTTGAAGGGAGGCACATCAAAGAAAAATCCGGGGTGAACAAACTCTTAGTGCTTTCAAGTTAGAGGAAAACAGTTTTCTCACAGAAAACTGGTTTTCTTTCGTGAACAGCACAAGTAACATTAACGTGCAGACCTTTTATTCTTTTCCCAGCCTGCTCTCCTATTAATTAGCTCTTACCACCTTGACCCTAAAAGTGAAAGACTCTATTGATCAGGCAGAACTTCAAACGTGCTGCTGCCAACTGGAACCATTCATCTGTCCCTCCCCAGCAGCATCTGCCTCCCCACTGAGCAAGGCACTAGTGTCGCTGTTTCACAAGATATTAGACCGGGCACAGTAGCAATTTTGAAAGTAGAAAAGAAAAAATTGTTTTTAATCCTCATGTTAGGCTCATTGTACACTTCACCTGAATGTTTTCCAATCCACTGTAATCTTGAAAAGATCTTGTCAGGTGAAGTTGCAAGATACATCTATTTCCCTTCAGAGAGAGTCATATATTGACACTAATATATACATTGCTTAAAGACACCATCCTAAGTGCAACTCCTTTCCCATAAAAAGTGACTTCAGACAGGTACTCAAAATTTGGGGTCCAATGTTTTAAACATGCTGTGACAACGTCATTTGCCATGCACAATATTCTGAGCACACCACCACCGCAGGGACCACCCCTCATTTTACTGCACTACCTGCATTACATACGTGACTGTACTTTTATTTATTTAACTTGGAATTGCCAATCTCCCCCACTGGGCTGTAGATCATTTTATTCACCGTTTGCATTACCAGTGTTTAAAACAGTATCTAACCTACTCAATAAATATTTGTGGAAGAAATTAATCATTTCCATACCAAAAACACGGTCAATATATCTCTTACTTAGTGATTTCTTAACAGTTATAAATTGGTTGCTCACTGAAACCAACAAGATTTTCTACAAAGCAACTAGATTTAGGCCACATACATTTTTGCTTTCTGATTTTTCAAATGATTATTTAAATTGTGAAGAATGTGTGAAAAATTATACTTTAGGACATTTTTATATTTCTTTAGCTAAGTAATTACCATTTCCCACTCTTGTATAAACATCTTCCAATGACACTTTACTCAGCTTTCATAATCCTGCTAAACTCACTTGTGCTCCTAAAACAAGTGATATAGATTAGGTAAGTAGATAGACAGATTGATAGATAGATAGATCAATAAATACTGAGGCAAGAACAGCAAGATACCAAACACATAGCCATAATCTCCTCAAGGCTTCAGATTTTACGAAATAAAAAGAAAACATGATATATATATCTTGCCCCTTTTTTTGCCAACTTGTTTCTATCAGGATGAAAAGCAAAGAACTCCTTCATTTTATTTTCTTCTGAGGCTCTGAACATTTAAGTGCCAAGTGTAAAGCAGATAGTAAATTCTGTAACATTAAGACAAAATGACTCAATGACTTTGCCAAAGAAAGCAATAAGGATAACTTTGCTGGCTAGAACCGATTGCATAAGGTTCAGAAATTGAGGGAGAAAAAATTCCTGCAATCAAGTAATGTTTTCAGAGTTGATGAAACAAAAAGGAAAGCAGTCTGCACATATAGCCCTCCTCTGCACATCTCCCAGAGATCAAGGACTTTAAAACACTTGCCACATATTATAGCTGGTATTAAATGAATTAGTTGCAAAGGCTAATCTCCTTGTACATTTGAACTGAGTCATGAATCTTTCATTCAAAATAAATTAGGCACTTGGGGAAAAGCAAGAATTGTTTATGCATTCATTATAGATGCTATCACATATTCTCTCTAAAAAGAAAATCCAGTGTCATTTACTATCCAGCACAAACATTCCCACATGATAATAATGAAGATAACGACAACAAAAACAAACAAAAAAAGAGCTAATGCTTTTCAGACCTTATTATGTACCAGGCATTATACTTATCACAGCTTTACACTGCTTATTATATTTAATTCTAATCAGAGTCCACTAACTTGTGGTCCTTTCATTGTGTCCATTTTTGGTTGAGGAAACCAATGACTGGAAAAATGCTTTGACCAAGGTCACAGAAATGATAACGAAGCAATTTGAATTTGAACTCAAGTCTGAGCCAGAGCTAAGCTCTTAATTAATAAACTATATTTAATCCCTAAGAATTTCCATTCCTTTGAAACGTGTCACTTTTCTTTCTAATCCAAACTTTTCTACCTAAGATAGCCAGAGAATCTCTAAACCAGAGCATAACCTCATAGATAGCACACCACTTTTCAACATTTTTTTTCTTGATTCAGCCTGGAAATAGTAATACACAGGTTGAAACAGGCCGCAGGAATTAGGGGCAAAAGCTGTGGCCACAAAGAAAGCAGAGTTTACTGCTTCACAACTCCACAGGCTCACTGGGCCACGAGTCTACTTGGGGCAAAAATTAGTAATTCTTTTATGCCAAATCTCCCACAGTATTCAGCCTCAAGAAAGAAAAGTAGAATGTTCACACAAAATATCACTTTAATTTGGTTTGGCTATATAAAATGATGCATTAAACCCACATAGATGTCTAAATCCCCAGTGGTGCTGGTTTACTGGTGTTTGATAATGATTCATCTGATACACATTCTCATAGCTTCCTTACCTTTTATCTATAATCGTTCTAATCACTGCATAGTTGCCTTCAGTTGAGATTACCTATGACATGCTTTCCCAGATTTTCTTAGTGAAAGTCATAAAGATTTTCAGTTAAGCTATGATTGTATAAAACAGCAAACCACTTTCCAGTATAATATTTATAAACATGGTACACAGACATGTTAGAGTCTCCAGGTAAGATTTATTCAAAAGATGCCTCGAGTCAACTAATGGGGTTCAGCTGGAAACAAAAAAATAACCCAGAGGGAAAAGCTCCCATCTTAATGAAATTCTCATAGATAAAGGAGAATGACAACAGTTTCATTGAGTCATAGCACTTACTTATCACAGATTGATTCTCAGTCTGTCCATGGGATTTTCCAGGCAACAGTACTGGAGTGGATTGGCATTTCCTTCTCCAGGGGATCTTCCCAACCCAGGGATCAAACCCAGGCCTCCCGCATTATAGACAGACGCTTTACCCTCTGAGCCACCAGGGAATTCCAGTATAAGATTTAAACAAGGCCCAAGAAGTTACTCAAGTAAATGTAATAGAATAAATGGGTAACAGAGTGTATAAAAATAGGGAAGAGGTTATTGCTATGGAAAATCAAATTTTAAATTTATTTCTGGAGTTAATAACTAAAACTGGATGTGATTACTAACACTTCTATAATGATCTCTTCTTGGGAAGGGGGAACAGTAAAAGTAAACATTGAAACAATGAGCATTAATTTTGCTACTGGAGACCCCTTTGCCTTGGCTGTCCAAGAGCTTAGAAAAAAGTATTGGTACTCATTCTCGACGAATATATTAGCCTAGGTCTGGGAGGTTCCTTTGTTTCCTCTCCCTCATATTTGAAATTTTATTACTAATTGCATATACCTTTTTTAATAAGCCACTTTATATTTTGCAGAGGTAGTCAGGGTATAAACTGCAAATAAATTAGGATGTATCAATGGCTGTGGAGAATGAGAAGTGGAATCAGAACTTTAAACAGCTTCCTGATGAAAACAGTTACAGAAATCTTTAGTACAACCAGGCGCCAAACGTATTTTTGGGGGTTTTGATGAAATCAGCATAACTGACTCATAAAGAGAGGGCCAACATTCCATTCATATAATGGTTTCCTTTACTTTACCAAAGTGATATTTAATTAACATCTTTTCCTTGAACCATTTCAGTGAAACTTCACATCAGTAGGTTCTTTTGTTGGTGCAATATATGCAATTTTTAATACATGGATTGAAACACACACACACATATATGTTAGTTGTCTCTGTTAAAACTGGTAATTCCTGCTATTCTGTATGGGTTCTTGACCTCCAAAACTACCTTATAACTAACAGCTAGTAGACTATCAGAAAAGAATACAGACAAATGAAGGAAGTAGGACACTTTTGGGTTCAATTTCTAGGTTTTTAAGGAATTTTATTTCCTGTGTGTAGGGGATGGAATGGTGACCCAGGTGTGAATTTTTCCAGATGTGAATAAATTAAAGATTTTGAGATGAGATTATTCTGGATTATCTGGTGGGTACTAAATATCATCACATGTATCCTGATAAGAGAAAGGGGGAAAGGATAAGATACTCAGACCACAGAGGAGGAAGCAATGTGAAGACAGGTGGAGAGTGAAGTGACGTGGCCCCAAGGCAAGGAATGCCAACAGCCGTCTGGCAACAGCTGGGAGAGGCAAGAAACAGATTCTCCCCAGAGACTCTGAAGGCAGTGTAGCCTTGCTGAGACCTTGATTGCAGACTTCTAGCTCCAGAGCTTTAAGAAAATAAACTTTTGTCATTAAGTCACCAAGTTTGTAATAATCTGTTATAGCAGCCTCAGGAAACTAATACACCATGGAGTCCCTTTGGGCTATACACTGTGCTATGTGTGAAATATGCCAAATAACCAGGGCCTTATATGAAAGTTTCAACAACACAGGTTTGAGCCCAAGGAAACTTCAAAACTGATGTAGCCAAGTGAAGTAGAAAGAGCACTAGAGAGTTCACCTAGATATCAGGCTTCTCTACAAGGTTGTAAGCTGCCAGATGACCCTAAAACAAATCATTTCTCTTTTCTAAATGATGGTTGGATGGCATCATCGACTCAAGGGACAGGAGTTTGGGCAAGCTCCGGGAGTTGGTGATGGACAAGAAAGCCTGGTGTGCTGAAGTCCATGAGGGTCATAAAAAGTCGGACACGACAGAGCGACTGAAACCACAGCAGTGAAGTAGGAGCCCAGTTTATCTTTAATGCCACTTACTGGCTTTTGATGATCTACAGTATTCATTCAAAATGTCTTGACATTTAAAGCACAAAATTTTTCTCATTTTAGGGCATTTATTGACTCTAATAATGTGTTATCTTTAAATTGTTCAGGTATGGTTTACTTCGTGGTTTACAAAACATTTTTATAGACTGTGTTTCATCTGACATAACAATCCTCATAGAAACATCCAAGTTTTTAATTTCTACTTTCCTCTTTAGAAAAACAGACCATTATATACATTATTGCTTCTTTCATGTGTCCTAATCTGATTCTATTTTTTTAATTCATCAACATCATCATCAATACTGAGGAACATTTTAAAATTCTGTTGTCTAAAGCAAAAGATATCATCTGTAAAGATTACTTTCTAAACTTTATAGATCTATTTCTATTTCATGGTATCTACACATAGTTAGCTGTGTACTTAGCATTGCAAAGCTACAGAGGTCCCCACTGTTCACCTGAAAGACCTTTCCATCAGAAGGTCACGCCTTGTGAAACTGATTAGAGGCTTTAGGGCACAGCTCAGTTTTTAGAAGACAGATCAACAATCCTCTAGGGGCTTTTGTAGCAAAGGCTTCCCTCTGAATCAGTGCTCCAAAGAGCACCACAGTCAGCAAAATGCTCCAGCCTCATTCTTGGAATATTAACACTGGAGACATAGAAGCCCAGAGCCAGAAGGCAGAGACTCGGCTATAAGTTATCTGGAAAGGGATCCTCCAAGCATGTTACAGCACACTCAGCAGAGGTTCCAGACTGTTGAGAAAATTCAGATTCTAAAAATATATGCAGCAGGAATGAACTGAGAATAAATAAATATAAATATACACAGTGTATAAGCAATGTCTTAAAGTCTGGGAAAATGGACAACTTACCCCTGAAGTTCTTAGAAGAAAATGTCCCTCTGGTAGGATATTTGGGACCTTTGTATACAAACTATTATTCTTTGTTTATCTGAAATTTAATTTTAGGCATCTTTTATTTTTTTATTGGTACATCTTTTATTTTATGTACAAAATCTGGTAACCTTACTGTCATTTATTACCAAAATTTAAGTTGGTCTCAAGAATGCACATATACAGGCTTCCCTGGTGGCTCAGCGGTAAAGAACCTGCCTGCAACTAAGACAACACAGGAGACATGGGTTCAATCCTGGATTGTAAAGATCCCCTGGAAGAGGGCATGGCAACCCACTCCAGCATTCTTGCCTGGAGAATCTCAAGGACAGAGGAGCCTGGGGGCTACAATCCATAGGGTCACAAGAGTCAGACACAACTGAAGTGGCCACATACACATGTTCACACACACACACTCTTAATGGGGGAAAAACAGCCTATCTTCATAAAATCAATCCCATCATCACTCAAAGTAGTAACTTACTTCTGAATCATAACATCATTAACTTGATTTTAACATCTGAAATCTGATGGTGAATTTTCTATAATTTCCCTTCTTTTTGACTGACTGCATATACAGGGATAAAATGTGTACTTACTGCTCCCATCACTCAGCATCAAGAAGATCTAGAATGTGAAGTTTTAAGTTAACACAACAGTTCAGTTCAGTTCAGTTGCTCAGTCATGTCCGACCCTTTGCGACCCTAGGGACTGCAGCACGCCAGGCCTCCCTGCCCATCACCAACTCCCAGAGTTTACTCAAATTCATGTCTGTTGAGTTGGTGATGCCGTCCAACCATCTCATCCTCTGTTGTCCCCTTCTCCTCCTGCCCTCAATCTTTGCAAGCATCAGGGTCTTTTCAAATAAGTCAGCTCTTTGCATCAAGTGGCCAAAGTATTGGAGTCTCAGCTTCAATATCAGTCCTTCCAATGAATATTCAGGACTGATCTCCTTTAGGATGGACTGGCTGGATCTCCTTGCAGTCCAAGGGACTCTCAAGAGTCTTCTCCAACACCACACTTCAAAAGCATCAATTTTTCTGTACTCAGCTTTCTTTAAAGTTCAACTCTCACATCCATACATGACCACTGGAAAAACCATAGCTTTGACTAGATGGACCTTTGTTGGCAAAATAATGTCTCTGCTTTTTAATATTTTGTCTAGGTTGGTCACAACTTTTCCTCCAAAGAAGGGGAAATAAAGGAGGGGTGGAAATGAGGGAGGATAAGAAGGAAGGAAAGCTTAAAAGGAAAATAATTTAAAAACTCACCTTTTACCTTATCTGAAAATTTTACTTTCACTAAGCTATTTTAGGAACCAAGGGCTAGAAAGGACTATATCTAGATGTGTTAATGGCCCCATGATTTCCTTTCATGTTCTGCAGCAACAGCTAATTTTGCAGTAAGCACTTTCATGTTCACCAGCAGCTAGACCTTTTTAAGTATCTGAAATTGGAAACAGAGCTTAGATTTCAAATAATCAGTCTGACAAGGCAAATCTATTCCCTCTTAAGATACCTCTTAAACAGAAGGATTCAGGAGGTGCTCATGCTGATAAACAATGCTATAATTTAAGAATTTTTTATATATAAGACAGAGACTGATACATGTTTAAATACTTGGGTTTTAACTAATAAGATTTTTCAAAGAATCTACATTTCCCAATATTTAAGGTTTGTTACCTAAACACGGTTGTAAAATTAATCATCTCATTAAATTTATCATTTAAACATGACCACCCTAGGTTTTATAGACAAAACTGACTATTAAATTCCTGTATTTCTTTCAAGAACACACATACTCTACCCAAATACAGCATAGTCTTAACTTGGACACACATTCTATGGATAAGATAGCCAAAGTCTCTTATGAATTAATATTGGAAACAAGCCTAAATAATATCAGTAGAATACATTCAATATAACAAAGATATTCATTCAAAGAGCACACTCAAATGACAAATTCATTCAGGATATTTTAGTCAATTAAATGTTCCCTGGCATTGGTACATTGTGAATGATCCATCAAGGAACTGAATGACTAATTCACTCAATTTCTTGTAACGCTTCTCAAACTTTCTTGAAAGTGATAAGAGTAATTTAAATAAACCAAGTGTTTAAAATCTACTGTTCCCACAAAAGGCTAGCTACTGGGAACATTTATAGAAATAGGCCTAGCTTCCAGACTTGCTTTAAAAAATGCTAAATGTGTTACACTGAAGCCTTAAATAATGTGTAAAGTTTAATTTAATTTATAGGAATACAGCAGTGAAATGACATTTTAGTGCCAAATTTTAATTACTGTTAGTTTAATAATATTAGAACAAGACTTTCTGGTCCTATGCAGGCATTGACTAATATTAATCACTTCACTTTCAAAAAGCATCACATGTATAAATTTAGCCACAGAGTAGGTCAAGTCCTTTTTAATAGATTCCCTAATCAGGATCTTCAGTTGTGTGCCTGTGGTGGAAAGAGGTATTGAAGGACAACCTGAACTCATTAGAAGGCCAATGTTGTCCAACCACAACACTTCATAATGGCTCCACCTCCAGGTCAGAAGTGCTGTGGAAATAGTAATATTTGTAAGGTCTGTATAAAGAATTAAAAGTAAGAAATTATGTGCATAGGCCACATGTTCTTCTGCAAACCACCTAGATATGACAAAGTGGGCATTAGCTTAAAATATTAAGTGTAAATTGGGCCAAGAAGGTGCCCAGGGGAAATCATCTCTGATAGTAGAAGGTAGATGAGGTGAAATAAACAGGTCCTCTATCTTGAATAGAGAGACTAAAAGCTAGAAGCAAGAGTGTAACTTTTATCACTCCCCATATTACAACTAAACCCACTGAACTAACAAAGAAAGTTGAAAGTTACTCCAAGATATGGCAGTTTCAGGAATGGGTTTCATAGCTTCCATAAGAAACACCTTGCAAAATATACTCATTTGACCATTAAATGCAGAACTGTTTAGACTTGTCTTCCTTGCCTCCCGTAATGGGTTCCTCCCTTGACCAATACTAGTTGATCCAGCATAGACTAAGTTAGCACAAAATGGTAAGCCCTATCCCTGGTTTTTAAACTATAAAGAATTTTTTATAAAATTGGTAAGTCTTAGTAGAGGTCTGCATTAGATATCTGTTGTTAAAAAAAAGTTCTAATTATTAGTTCAAAATAATGATTACTAATATTTTCTTATAAGTTTCTTATGATTCTGTATAATTCACCTGGAATCTGTTATAAACAAATATCTATAAGCCCCTGAATCTAGAAGGCCAGCTGGTACATGCATCTACTCCTTGGGAACTGACTGGAACATGTAGCTTCCAGAGGCTAACTGGCTTACAAATGGTACATAGTTTAGACAAAAGGCTGGAAAGCCTGACAATTGATTGCAAAGAATAGTTCCTGTTAAGTAGAGGTGATAATCAAATGTTTAATAAAGCATATGGCAAGGGAGTAACCAATAGGAACAGGCAGAATGGATGCTGGCTCACAGGAGTACTTGTGGTAGCTGCCTGCTGAAAACGGGCCCAGGGAGGATGGACTGCCCCTTAGGACACCAGGATATCTTACAGGAAGAACTGAGACTAAACAGCGGAACACTCAAAATCCCACAGCCCAGAGACTCTGCATTTTTATGGCCTTTCTAAAACTACACAGTTCAGCTTTTCCTAATTTAATGTGCATATGACTACAATAGCAACCCCCTCACTGCAAGCTAAGTTAATAGAAATGAGGCTCTAATCCATGCAATTTAAGAGCGTAGGATGCCAACAAAAGAGAAAATCATATCCCCATTTATCACACAATTCAAACTGTATTTCTGTAAAATTCTACTATGGATTTACAGAATTTCACTGATGTTAAAGAATAATTTTTTGTGGAAGTATAAATTAGCACAATCACTTTGGAAAATAATGTGTCCACATATATTAAACTCAAATATATGTATACCTTGTCATCCAGAATTTTCTCTGCAAGATACATATTCAACAAAAATACACAGATATGTTCAAAAGACATCTATAAGAATGATCATGGCAGGACTATTTATAAAATTCACATGTCCATCACATAAAGAATGAATATATAAACTGTGGTATATTTATACAACATAGCACTCTAAAGCCATGAGAATGAACTGCAACTACATGGGACAAAATGGATCAACTTCTCAAACATAATGGGAGCTAGAGAGCCAGAAATGAAAGAGATCATTCCATTTATAAAAATTTCCAAAATAGACGCAACCACATGAATCATGAACTTCAAGATGTTCAAGCTGGTCTTAGAAAAGGCAGAGGAACCAGAGATCAAATTGCCAACATCTGCTGGATCATCAAAAAAGCAAGAGAGTTCCAGAAAAACATCAAGTTCTGCTTTATTGACTATGCCAAAGCCTTTGACTGTGTGGATCACAATAAGCTGTGGAAAATTCTGAAAGAGATGGGAATACCAGACATTTGACTTGCCTCTTGAGAAACCTATATGAAGGTCAGGAAGCAACAGTTAGAACTGGACATGGAACAACAGACTGGTTCCAAATAGGAAAAGGAGTACGTCAAGGCTGTATATTGTCACCCTGCTTATTTAACTTCTATGCAGAGTACATCATGAGAAATGCCGGGCTGGAAGAAACACAAGCTAGAATCAAGATTGCCGGGAGAAATATCAATAACCTCAGATATGCAGATGACACCATCCTTATGGCAAGAACTGAAGAGGAGCTAAAAAGCCTCTTGATGAAAGTGAAAGAGGAGAGTGAAAAAGTTGGCTTAAAGCTCAACATTCAGAAAACGAAGATCATGGCATCTGGTCCCATCACTTCATGGGAAATAGATGGGGAAACAGTGGAAACAGTGTCAGACTTTATTTTGGGGGCTCCAAAATGACCTCAGATGGTGATTGCAGCCATGAAATTAAAGGACGCTTACTCCTTGGAAGGAAAGTTATGACCAACCTAGATAGCATATTGAAAAGCAGAGACATTACTTTGCCAACAAAGGTCCATCTAGTCAAGGCTATGGTTTTTCCCGTGGTCATGTATGGATGTGAGAGTTGGACTGTGAAGAAGGCTGAGCGCCGAAGAATTGATGCTTTTGAACTGTGGTGTTGGAGAAGACTCTTGAGAGTCCCTTAAACTGCAAGGAGATCCAACCTGTCCATTCTGAAGGAGATCAACCCTGGGATTTCTTTGGAAGGAATGATGCTAAAGCTGAAACTCCAGTACTTTGGCCATCTCATGCGAAGAGTTGACTCATTGGAAAAGACTCTGATGCTGGGAGGGATAGGGGGCAGGAGGAGAAGAGGATGACAGAGGATGAGATGGCTGGAGTCTGGGTAAACTTTGGGAGTTGGTGATGGGCAGGGAGGCCTGGCGTGCTGCAATTCATGGAGTTGCAAAGAGTCAGACACGAATGAGTGACTGAACTGAACTGAACTGATCTGAACCTATGTTTTTAGAAGTTACGATGATCATCTTTGTGATGATGCAACAAGAGGCAAAGGCTGCCACAGGGCCTTCTGGAATGTTCCATTTTATGATGTGGGTTCTGGTTACATAGGTATGTTTACTTTGTGAACATTTGTGGAATGTGCCCTAATGATGTGTGTACTTTTCGAAGGTATGCATGTGAAACTTCAATGAAAAACTTACAATTAAAATAACAAAATAAACTTTTAAAAATCCCTCTTAAGTGGTATGACTAATGTTTCATTGTTTGCAGTGCCCTTTCCCATCCATTGTTTCCATAGCATCAAAATTGTATGTGCCGGACAGGCTGCGCAATATTATCCCCAACTTGTATCAATAGATGCAGTAGGAAGGGAATAAACAATACATACTTTAGATAGGTTAGCTCATTATATCCTCTAAACAACCCCATGTAAGAGCTATTATTTCTCTGTGAGTTGTTAACACAGCTAGAAAACAGAAAAACCACACTAGACCTCTCTGCCTTCAAACCCCAAGTTCTTACTAACAGAGTTTGCTGAGTCTATAAGAAACTCAAGGGTCCAAATGGTTAATTAGTTTAACTAAGTTAATAGTTGGCTTACTAGCTAAACTGTCATTACCCTAGTCTTCTAACTCCCAGTCTAGCGGTATTTGGAGAGCAAAATTGATGCCGTTCTCATGTACTAGTCATTGTGCCTCTAGAGTCTGATCTCAAGTACCCCTTGTTGTTTATGTTAGAGTTGTCTTTGTTATAGGGTTCTCCTGCCATTAAATAAATGAGAGAATACATACAGGACTCAGTTCTTGCTTTTACATTTCCATAACACAGTGCCTGGCATATAGGCACATAGGTGACTGAGTGAAAGTTGCTCAGTCATGTCCAACTCTTTGTGACCCCATGGACTATACAGTCCATGGAATTCTCCAGGCTGGAATACTGGAGTGGGCAGCCTTTCCCTTCTCCAGGGGATCTTCCCAATCCAGGGATCGAACCCAGGTCTTCCTCATTGCAGGCAGATTCTTCAGCAGCTGAGCCACAAGGGAAGTCTAAGAATACTGGAGTGGGTAGCCTATCCCTTCTCCAGCAGATCTTCCCCCAGGAATCAAACCCAGGTCTCCTGCACTGCAGGCAGATTCTTTACCAGCTGAGCTACCAGGGAAGCCCATATAGTCACATAATAGAAGGTTGATAAATAGTTTTGATTACATAAGTAAATTAGGACATGTAGTCTTCATAAATACAGGCTTAAAAGAAAATTCAAATGGTTCTTCTTAGTAAAAAGTCTCCAAAAAGAAACCAAAAGTAAGTTAAATGATTTCTGCTTGTTCTGTAGCTCACCAATGCTGTGAACTTGAATAAGTCCCTTAGCCTCTGTGAACATCAGTTTATCTGTTCATAAAATGAATGTTTAAACCATATGACTTCTCTGATTTCTTCAACATGTGTTACATTAGACATCCATGACCACATAGAAGACCTCACACATGAATATTAAGTCAAAGTAACTTTGACAAGAGCATAATGCTACTCATTCTATTGTCAACTTTGGACTTACTAAATTGGCCTGAAAGAGAAGGGGATATCTCTAATGTTAATCTCATTATGAAGTTTAATGAATTCTTCTTAATTCTCAGTTTCTTCTTCTGCATGTGTGTATGTTAGTCTCTCAGTCATGTCTGACTCTTTACAACCCCATGAACTGTAGCCCACCAGGCTCCTTTGTCCATGAGATTTTCCCAGCAAGAATACTTGAGTGGGTTGCCATTTCCTTCTCCGGGGGATCTTCCCAACCCAGGGATCAAACCCAATTCCAAATTAAGCAGATATCTCTGCACTAGCTATCTATGGGGTGCAAAGTACTGCAATTATAATTGACTAAACTGGGAAAAAATTGAAACCACACCCCTTAACCATTCTGGCATCATCTTTCTTATAGATAATCTAAGATACACCACAGGGTGCTCAAAAAGATTCTACTGTCAGCATAAAATTGTCGTCAATTCTGGGAGGTCAAAGGCTATTGGAAATAATATTTTAGGTAATTTAACAAATGGAAATTTCAACATTTAATAATTTGTTCCAAACAAAAATATAATTAACAACTCAATAGACCTTCTAGCTATTTGCAACTGCACTGCCTTAGGCATCTTAAACTCTGTTTTCTTTCTCAAACTCACACTCTGTAGATACACATGCATACACACACACCCACATAAAGACAGAATAGAGGGGAGAAAAAAGGGAAAGTTGAATCTATATAACTTCCATAGCCACACCTATTCATCCAACGCAAAGTTCATGTTCCATCCTTTCCTTTTCAAAATCTACACTGTGGTATAAATTAAGAAAGGAATAGACTGGGCATTTCTTCCTATAGATACCCATTAGGGCTTCAATACCCTATGTCTCTAATCTACAGAATTCCATACAGTTGAAATAATAAGTAAATTATAACTATTCACATTTCCATCTGTCAAAATTCAAGAGGTATGTAGCTATACATTTGAGCTTCCCTGATGGCTCTGTGGTAAAGGATTTGCCTGCCAATACTGGAGACATGGGTTCAATCCCTGGTCAGGAAGATGCCCTGGAGAAGGAAATGGCAGCCCACTCCAGTATTCTTGCTTGGGAAATCTCATGGACAGAGAAGCCTGGCGGGCTATAGTCCATGGGGTCACAAAAGAGTCAGACACAACTTAGCAGTTAACAACAAGCTATATATTCACACCTACAGACATGACTGTGATAAAATAAATAGTTTTTACTTAATTCAATTCTACAATAGCACTGGGAGTTGAAAGGGAAGTTAATTATTAATGTATAAGTAGAGCCAGCTAGGGATGATATAGCTAAAATATAGTAAAAACATCCTACTCTTGCTACTACTAGCCTACATTTACAGAGTACCTATTATGCTGTGGAGCTTCCCTGGTGACTCAGAGAGTCAAGAGTCTGCCTCTGATGCAGGAGATATGGGTTTGATCCCTGGGTCAGGAAGATCCCCTAAAGAAGGGAATGGCTACCCACTCCTGTGTTCTTACCTGGATAATTCCATGGACAGAGGAGCCTGGCAGGCTACAGTCCATGGGCTCACAAAGAGTCAGACACAACAGAGTGACTAACACTTTGACATACTTTATTATGTTGCAAGTGCATATATAGATCATTATATTTAATCCTGGCAATCTACATCTTCATATTATAGATGGGAAAACTGGGATGGTACTATTTTCTATTTGCCCCTCCTAAACCTCCCTTCACCCTTCCCTACCCTACTTTGTACCCCAGGAAGCCCACCCATATGGACCCTTATCCTCATGCTGCTCTTGGAATTCTGCCAACGAAGGGATCAGCTGAAGAGAGAAACAGCAGGATGTTGATTCCTCCCCTCCTCTGTCCCAGCCAGGCCAAGATCTTGAAATGCTTGAATTCTACCCATGGCCACAGCTCCTGCTGGAAGGTCCCTCACCCAAAGTTTCAAGAACAAACTCTCCCTCCTCTGGCCCCTTTAGACTTAAGGGTGGCAATGTTTCCTTCTGTTGCCAGTCCCTGAGTGATTCACCATCCTTTGTTGGTTCCTTTCCCAACATCTTTGTAAACTCTTCTTCAGTTAGCTCTTTGAGTGTGTCATCTGTTTGTTAATGGTTCTAAGAGGGTAAAGGGATAGACATGAAGGAGTTGTACACACTTTAAATTGGTTGGACAGGTGAATGAGCAGATAATCATGGAGAAGGGTATACGGGCAGGTTCATTTTTAGTCTCTGGATCAGCTGGTCTGTGGAGGTGCTCTACAGCCAGCTTCTTGGTCAAGTGTAAGCCAAGCAGAAATAAAAGCTTTCCTGATGCAATATCTCCCACAGTCCTGATTTTCTGTGCTACCACAGAAACAGGAGGCTACCAGGACAGGAGGAAGTGGTTTGAGTGTGTGATAAATGCATGGCTATATGACAGACTAGACACCAAGTAAAGACAAATGGTGATTTTACAAAGGTGGTATGCTGGATATTCATGAAGCATCACTGTGTACAGCCTGCTTCCCTATACACACACATACGCACACACACACACACATGGCCCACAGACTCTACATTCATGATCATAAAATGTTCAGGGAACCTAGCATCATTCTGAGAAGATGTATGTTAGTTAAAAAGAGTAGACTAGATGTCCGGCTCTTCCCAACTTTTTCACAATACCCTTTAACACATACTCATCTCACACAGACTCATACACACTCAATTCACACACATCCTGCTCAACCCTTCTCAAGGAAACTCTCAGGGGAAACTGGATAAACAAATACAATTTCTCTTCCATTGGCCTGAGTTTTCATTTCCTATGTCCCTTAGATTCACTCTCCACCACCCCCACCCATATGAGACTTTCTTCTCCATTTGTCTTATCACTATCTGAGTTCAGCAACTCATTCACCATTAAGAGTATTACTGAAAAGAGTAATACTCTTGAGATATTTATACTTTAACATAAGACCATCCTTGACTCAAGTGTCACTAAACACAAGATTAGTTACAGAATTAAAGGAACCAGTCCTCAGTATAGTTTTTGGGAGGGGATGGGGGCAGAGGCAAAGGGACCCTTCATGCAGCTCCTGCAATTTCACTGCATGGGGTACAACTTTATCAGACTAATGCAAGGCCTTTTTTCTTGTTTTGTTTTGTTTTGTTTTGTTTTTTCCTCTGATGACAATACTCCACGGGAATGGAAGATGGAGATTGGGAACAGCATGCTCCCTCAAACCTATAATGCACCCCATCCTATCTAACCTTGTTCAGTTTTAGAATCCAAGTAGCACTGAAGAGATTCAAGTTCTTGGCCCCTGAAATTGTCTGTCTGGAACAGACACCAGCAGATGCAGGGTCACGAAAAGGTCTCCGTGTGAATCAGGAAGATTATCCAGGACTAAGAACAAGCTTCTTTAACCAAGGACCACTGCTATTATCCATTGTTTGAAACTGGAACAGTGCAGTGTGTGCAGACCCAGCTCTGTTGCAAGTTAAGAAGAGAAAGTCATCACCTATCACTTCTGACCATTAGAAGCTGATCTCAGCAGACCAGAAGAAACCACCCGGCTGCCATTTGAGCTTCAACACCAAGAAGAGAAAAAAGGAAGTAGGAGCGGCCAGGCACGGAGTGGGTACTTGGTATTCAGTGAGCACAAAAAGACACTAAAATTATTTCACAGTTGAGTTTCCTTCAGGTAATGGAACAAAGCACAGGCTCACTCTCTCTCTCTTCCTCTCCCCTCCCCCTCTCTCCTCTTCCCATTCCCTATATAAGACTCTTTCAAAATGCTAGAAACTGGTATACTGAAGATTCTCCTCCAGTGTTCTAATGGGCCCTAACACCATTTATGAAGCTTTAAAAGCAAGCAACGTCCTTCTTTCCTCCATGCAATTTGGGTTGCTTTACTAGTAAATTAGAGGAGTTAGAAAAACAGGATGTGCTACAGCCTACATTCTGATAACTACCGATTTGTTCAACTGATTATTTCTCTTTGAGAGGGGTGCTATTTTTTTTTTCTTTTAACTGTATTATGCAAGCCTGAAAAGAGTATGCTCGTCAAAGAGATTCTACAAAAGTAAAGTTGCTATGCACAGAACCAGTTTTCACAGGCAAAAGTTTATTTTAATTATCAGACTTTATTTTTAAAAACAGTTTTAGATTTACAGAAAAACTGTGCAGAAAGTCCACAGAGTTCCCATATACTTCCCTTCCCCGCTGCAGTTTCCCCTCTTATTAACATCTTGCATTAGTGTGGAACATTTACCAGTGTGTGGTATGTGAACCAATATTGATACATGATTATTAACTAAAATCCACAGTTTACATTATGGTTCACTGTGCTGTATAGTTCTATAGATTTTGACAAATGCATAATGTCATCTATCTACCATTACAGTATCATACAGGATAGCTTCAGTATCCAAAAAATGTTCTGTTTCACCTCCCCATCCTGACAGCTTTCCCCACTCCCATACTCTAGGGACTTCTGGTTCTCAGAATGGGTTCATTCTTAAGAGCACAAGAGAGAACAGGAAAGGCTTTACCGAAAATGGCAGTATGTGAAACTTCAGAAAAAGGCTGAAGCTATGAGAGATATGGAAGGCTGAAGCTATGAGAGATATGGAAGGCTGAAGTTATAAGTGAAAACAGAACAAAAGGACAACACATCTGCACCAGAAAGAACAAAATTTAGTATTTGTAATTTTTAGTCATGGATATGTGTCACAAGTTAAAGCTTCAGAGTTCCACTAAATCTACCTAAAACCTGAAAATTATGGGACAAGTATTAGGAGAATGCCTTGAGAAATGACAGCCCAATATCTTGTTTCTGAATGCAGAGGACAGCACCCTCTTTTCTCCACTGCTACTCTGAAAACATAAGGAAATGGGTTCCTAGAACACATCTGCTTGGAGTGATCGTACACATGAAGAAGAAAATGGCTTAAAGCTCATTCTAAAATAAACTCAAAAATCAGGCCTACATGATTAGAAAAAAATTAAGAGAATAAACAAATCAGATGTGAACTTGTTTATTCCAGGGAAGATACTCTATTAAACTTACCAATAATTGAACAAGAATATTTCTGGTAGAAACTTTAATTTGGTCACGCCTTATCAATTTGAAATATTTTTATTTCCCTAATCTATCTTTTAGCTTGTAAAGATAATACCTAAGTAATCTCATGGGATCATGAGCTATTGTAATTGACTTGTGTTTCAATATCAGAAAAGTTTCCAAAAGCATATTGTATGTTCCTCAATATAAAAGGATCTCAAGTATAAATCAATCTTCCCAATTTCCCATTGAGATGATTAGGGGGAAAAGTGTATTCACAATTAATCCAAGTACACAAACTTTTAGGGATACAAACTGCATATGGTGAAAACTGAACCAGTTCAGTCCTGGTTCTGCTGAAGTCCCTAGGGCAGAGGTGATATATTCCAGAATGAGGAGTGAGACACTGTCCAAAACCTACAGTTTTGTGGCTATTACCCCTTCTCCTCACCTTTCTTGAGTGTAGGTAAGTTAGGAAGTAAAGGAGAATATTGGAGAAAGCTACTGGTGTGCTGTGTGTCTCATCTTCCCCACAAGGGGGAGGAGCCAGGAAAGGACTTGCCCCTCACCTCAAGCCTAGGGTGAGGAACCTCAACAGAGTCACTGAGAGTAACTTGTGTTTCCTGGATGCAGCAGAATGGCAACTGATTTACACACCCGAGAGCTCTAAAGGGCAAGAGGCTGGTGGAAGCAGCCTGGGGCAGCAATGGAGTGGCTGGAGTTTAGTTGCACTCCTATAACGGGTGGAAGGTCCTGTGGACTCAAAAGGAGCTGTGCACATGCACTGGAAATCTGATTTAGCAACCCAGATCCAGCTTCTGCCTTTTACCATGCTGTTCTGTGTCCTGGAAGCTGACCTCTACAGACTGTATCTACCAAGCTTGCCACTAGGTTTGCCCAATGAGAGGTACCAGAAGAGCAAGGGAGGAGAGAGGAGATGGGATTTTTCTTCCCCCTAGTTCCCAGCCTGCTGATTGAAAGTCAACAGAGGTTCCTGGGAAGTCCACTGTTTCTGTTGGACAGTCCTCTCCTGCAGATATAGTTCTCTCTACTCTCTCTGTCAACATCCTTCCCTGGTCTCCCAAGCCCAGGGGCAATAATGGCTCTACGCTGTTAACAGGTGTTTCACATCCTTTTCTTGTGTCCCTTAACCCTGCCCACATTTCTGTGAAGAGTCCCTTCACTGAACTCTCAATTCCTCTACTGGAGTGTGCCATCTGTGCCCCACTCCCGACCTGGTGACAGGGCACACAGGGACTAGCATGAGGTCTCCTTAGATTCTAACCAAGAATGCTGATGAATGCTGATCCTCAACAACACAAACATCTCACTTTAAAAAAATGGGCAAAGGACCTGAACAGACATTTTTCCAAAGAAGAAATACAATTGGCAAATAAGCACATGAATTGCTGCTCAACAATACTAGTCACTAGGAAAATGCAAATCAAAAATCAAAACCACCTGATGTGACACCACTTCACACCCACTGGGATTTTTTATTGTTAAAAATAAGTGATGAATAACAAGTGTTGGTGGGGAACTCTTGTACACCACTGGTACACAACATAAACTGGTGTAGCTGCTATGGAGTTCAATATAATGATTCCTCAAAAACTCAGACATTTAAGTTTTGCCATTAAAATTACCATACAACCCACAAACTACTTCTGAGCATATTCGAAAAGAAAAAAAAACTGAAAACAAGGACTTGAACAGATACTTGCATACTCATGTGCATAGCAGCATTGTTCACGACATACAAAAGGTGGAGGCACTGTGGTTTCCATCAACAGATGAATGGATAAACAAAATGTGGTATATTCATACAATGGTATATTATTCAGCCTTAAAAAGGAAGGAAATTCTGACACTTTCTGCAACATAGAAGAACCTTGAGGATATTATGCGCAGTGAAATAAGCCAGTCATGAAAGGACAAACAGTATTTGGCTCCGCTGATATGCGGCATCCAGAATAATCAAATTCATAGAAACAGAAAGTAAAATAGTGATTACCAGGGACCAGGGAAAGGGGAAACAGGGAGTTAGTGTTTAAAGGGTACACAGTCAGTTGGGAAAGGCTCAAAATTTCTGGAGATGGATGGTGGTGATAACAACACTGCAATGGGAATGTAATTAATGCCACAGAATTGTACACTTAAAAATGGGTAAAGTGGTAAGCTTTATGTTACATATATATATTTACCACTTTTTTTTTAAAAAAGAATGCTAATAAGCAAGTGAAAGACCTCAACAAAAGGACCCTGATGTGTATAGCCAGAAGCCTAGGAGCCAGCAGAACATCTTAAGGCATAGGCCAGGAGAAGTGCTGGTACCCACATAAGAAAGTAAAATTGAGTGATCTCCAGTGATAGATTTCCAGAACCCACGGGAAATAGTGAGTACTTTCCTGCCCAACCTCTTTTCTCTCTGATTACACAAACCACCATGCTTCAAGGTTAGCAAGTGTGTTAAAGAGAAGAAACTGAAGCACTGAGTGGGAAAGAGAGAAGAATCCCAGCTTCCCCCACTATAGATGGCCAGCTTCCAACAGCCCTGCCCTAGGATAAAAGGAAAGTTTGAGATAAATCAGGAATTACTAACAAAGACTGTGTCTCATGACCTTCCAGAGGAAGCGGAAGTGACAAGGAGAGTCATGAGGCTGTATCTAAACTGTAAACAAGAACAAGAAGAACCAGTAGAAGCAGAGTAAACTTCAAAGAAAAGCGAGTGACAAAAATTAAGTTGCTTTATGATGACCCTCCATGATAAATACTTGTTCAAATCTAATGGTTATGTGAGTTATTTAATTGTCTATGTTTTAAAATGCACATCCTACAGAATTACATATTAATTTTGGAATATTGCAATTTTTATGGAACAGTTATATCTGGACTCTCCAGTTCTATGCAAACTTTAAGTAATCAAACAGCTTTCTAAAAATCACGTCTTCACATATGTCTAAATTGTTAAACAGCATTTTCTGAATCTACCATCACTGGAAATTTTACTACGAGTCATGACTTTCCAGTCATATTAAGGTAGAAAGCTATTTCCTTCTGTCCTGAGGTATACATTTATGGTACCCACAATATAAATACCTACCATACTGCTTTAAAAGGCATGGTTAAAATTATATGCAGCACCTGCCATTGCAAACTCATACCTCCAGGAATAATAACAGAAACTGTATTACATTTCTTTGCCTCCTTTTTACTCATCATGTCAGCACACCTCTGTGGGCAAATAAAAATAGCACTGACTGAGGTCATTTCAGTCTAATGTGTCTTCCCCAAATAGTACTTTGCTGTTTAAAATAAAGTAGTTGAATGAGTGCCCTGTAACGTGAGAGACTTTATCAGAATTCCAATATAAGTTGACTCCCACAGGCACATACGGAGACTGACAATAAAACAGCATTCCAGACTCACACTATCTTTAACAAACTAAGATTCTCCAACTGTATTTCTCCTGGTAGGCATTGCCCTGCACATTTGTCCTTCATGTGGTACACTAGTCTTTGCACATCGTATGTTATGCCTTGGGGAGTCTCCAAGTAAACTCCAAGTGAGAGTCTCAGAGTTACTTCTATTTAGAAAGGTTTGGATTCTTTCCTGAGCAAACAGTCTTCTAAATTACAACTATTAACAAAGGCATTTTACAAGTTCCACTTAGAGTTATCCTTTCCCAGACACTTTTAAATGAACAACTTAATCATGGCACCGAGCTCCCTTGATCAACTATAGAAACCATATCTTTGAGACACAAATTCTCTAGCCAGGCAGGCAAGGCCCTTCACAATTTGGTACCCTTTAATGGGTCAGCTCTCTTTTCCACTCTGCCAGGAAGTTCATGAACCACAGTCACATTCGTCTTCTTATAAGCTCACTGCTGCTGGGCCTTTGATCTGCCACTAGCCTGCTCTAAAGAAATTTCTACCATTCTTTTGGTATTTCAAATCCTACTCATCCTTCAAGGTCTAGTGCAAATCCCTAGTTCTCATCCTTCAGAAAGTCCTTCTCAGATCAAGCCAAGAGAAGTACTGACTCTTTCCCTAAACTGCCAAAACATTGCCTCACATGGGCTTGTTTTGTATAGAATTTTCCAACCTTCCTGCCTTAACTGCCCAACTGGGTTGAAAGCAGTCCAAAGGTGAGGACTAGTGATTCTATTATTGGATGTTCCACTGCTGAGTATGTATCTTACACATAGCAAACTGTCATAAATAATTACTGAATAATAATAAGAACAGCAATCATAACTGTCTGGAAATGTATTAATCTAACATTCTGTTTTATGCATTTTAAAGATTCATTCAAAAAAGAATGCCAATGAGTGTTTTTTATAGTAATTTTCTAAAAGTCTCCCTGTTAATTGTTTTATTTGATAGGATATAATTTATCCCTTTGGGGTTGTGCTAGAAATTACACTTCAGGAAAAATAAGTGATAAGCGCTCTGCTTCACTCAGTTCATTTGTATAACTGACACCCTTTCCTACATCTGAGTAGGTCCTAACCATCAGTTCCTTTAAACCACCCATGCTCACTTGGTCTCTGCCTATTCCTCCTTCTGACAGACTGCTGGTCGACCCCAGTCTACACTCATCTCCCTGGTCTCTCAGACTCTTTCCCTCTTTAACATACAGTATTGTGTAACAGGAAGTCTTCCATAAAGGAGACTTTTATCATATGCCTGATGATGTTTCCATTAAAACAAATTTCTGCTCCTAAAACTGAAACTCAGTCTCTGTGTTGAAATCCATTCAAAAATGCACCCTGCAACAAATTTCTCCAATATGAAAAACAAACTCCATTTGTTCAATTTACATGATGTTTTCTGAACTGAAACCTACAAATCATAGTCTGATAATGAAATATTTGACATATGACTCATGTGGCATAAATAGAAAATATATAGCAGACCTTCACTGAAACATTATCAACCTATTTAAAAACTGTGCATCCTGGAAGTCCCTTATAACACAGTGGATAGGAATCTGCCTGCCAATGCAGGGGACATGGGTTCACTCCTGGTCGGGGAAGATTCCACATGCCATGGAGCAACTAAGTTCACGTGCCACAACTACTGAGCCCTCACTCTACAGCCAACAAGCCGCAACTACTGAAGCCCACGTACTGCAACTAGTGAAGTCCAAGCACCTAGAGCCCAAGCTCTGGAACAAGAGAAGCCACCGCAATGAGAAGCCCAACACAACAGCTAGAGAGTAGCCCCACGCACTGCAACTAGAGAAACCCCTCCTGCAGCAATGAAGACCGAGCACAACCAAAAACAAAAATAATTTTTTTAAAAAACCTGTGCATGCTTTCTTGACTTATCCCTATGCTCTTGCTGTTCTGTTATTCTTCAGTGTTCTTGCCTGGAGAATCCGAGATGGGGGAGCCTGGTGGGCTGCCATCTATGGGGTCACACAGAGTCGAACACGACTGAGGCAACTTAGCAGCAGCAGCAGCAAGGAAATAAAAAGATGCTTACTCCTTGGAAGGAAAGTTATGACCAACCTAAGAGAGCATATTAAAAAGCAGAGACATTACTTTGCCAACAAAGGTCCGTCTAGTCAAGGCTATGGTTTTTCCAGTTGTCGTGTATGGATGTGAGAGTTGGACTATAAAGAAAACTGAGTGCCAAAGAACTGATGCCTTTGAACTGTGGTGTTGGAGAAGATACACACATCTGTGGGCCAGATGAAACCTACGGCTCAACAGTTTGCAACCTCAGGTTTAAATGATCTTCCTTGCTTGCTTTCTTATATAAAATTCTCTATGTGTTCTCTGTATGCTTGTTTTATAAACTAATAAGATTTTATATTTCACCCATTTTGAAGAAACCTGGTTGAAAGGGAACATCAGACAAAATGACATAGCAGAGGAAACACAGGATGTAAAGTCAGAAGACCAATTCAAGTCTCTGTTTCATTCTTTAGAGCTATATGGTTTTAGGCAAGCAGCTTACCTTTTGGGAAACTAAGTTTCATCATTAGTAAAATACGGATAATTCCAACAGTTCTAACTTGTAGGCTGATGCTGATATTTGAATGAAATTGTATAAATGGAAGCACTTTGTAAACTCTAAAGCACTAAACAACCCTCATGGGTGATATTATATTGTCTAACTCCCCAAAGACCAATTCAGGAAAAAAAAATCAAACTTTAAGATTAACTGACTATCACTTATGGTAAAATAATAATAATAATGAAAAAGACTTCTCAGAGGCCAACAATTTGTTCTGATGTTAAATGTTATATCTATAAAAATTATTATACTAAATTAAGTGAAATGTGGTATCAAACCTTCAGGTAATTTGTAGCACATACACAGAGTTTAATCTCTTCTGGTCCCTGAAGCATCCATTCAAAGAAACAGGCAAAATCTACTCAGTTCAGGGTCTCTAGATAGGTGTTTTGTGGGAATCTCGCAACTCAGGACTTAGAATGATACACAAGGACCTGTTAAGAATGACAGAATCCACACTGTGACGTAAACTCTGAGCAATTTCCATAGCTGTAGGCTGATAAAGGATACAGAGGGGATACTATATCTGTCCATAGACTAGGATCTGATCAGTCCTTGCTCTGAAACTGAACCACAAGAAGAGTTTCAGCCCTATCCAAGTCCACTTCTGGAGTTCCTAGATTTCTTATTCTCAACTATTCCAGGGATGGTTTTATGGTTTTAGTCACCCAGTCATGTCCAGCTCTTTGCTATCCCATGGACTGTAGGCTGCCAGACTCCTTTATCCATGGGATTTCCCAGGCAAGAATACTGGAGTGGGTTGCCATTTAATCACAGAGAACCCTTAGGCTTTTCTGGTTAACCCCAAGAATAGCTAAGTAATACTGTGGTCCACGCCCATGGTGCCTCACTGAAAGTGGGCTCTCCATAATCTCGATTAAGCAATCAGGGGTTGACAAATTATTTCTGTAAAAGGTCAGGTGGCAAATATTACTGATCTTATGGGCCACAGGGCTCTCTGTCACAACTATGTTGCAGCCACACACTGCACCTAATTGAGTGAGCACACTGTGCTGTGATGAAACTGTGATTTACCGAAAAGGTAGAACCAACCCCTGCTTTGGACTATTTATTCACTTCATTCTGTGAGCTATTGTCAATATCATCTGATATCGAATTTTTGAAGAATTATTTTTATGATAAAGGATGCCAAGGAAAACTAAGGAAATACTGCAAGATGCTTTACATAATGGAGTTTGCTTTCTTCTCAAGGCAACCCTATGAGGGGTTTATTTTGTTTCCCACTTTACAAGTGAAGAAATTGAGATTCTGCAAGCTTTAATAAACCAGCTCAGTTACACAGCTAGTGAATGACAGCCAGGATTTTCTCCTAGGTTTCTCTGACCCTACCTTGTCTTTCCACCAAAGCATTCGGCTGCCCATGTGGTATACTCAGGAATTTCCGAATGTCTCCAAAAATTCCTGAGCTAATCTGAGATATAGAAACTCATTAAACTTTCATTAAAAATGTTCATAATGAAAGTGAGTACCAAAAAGTTTAGCTTGAATGAATCATGCAACAGGAAGAATAAGACTAAATTCCATTCACTATCATTTTGCTTTCAATTGAGCCTATAAATATTATGTGTAAAGCCTTAGGTAGAAGAAGCCAATGAACTAACTACAGGCCCCTTTCTAATACAGTAGACTTTTGTAGAACAGATAAATCCTTTTTTTCTGGCATTTTCTCTGGGACTTCCTACTCTCTCACTACAAACCATATCACCAGAAAAAAACATGTTTTACCTTCTTTTGTGCTTAAATTTGAAATACAAATCTATTTTGCAAACTTAATAGTCAATGTTATGGACCACCCAGGAGACAATCATTAAAAGGAAAGAACTCCATTATTTTGAAAAAATTCAAATATTTATCATGAAGAAATTATGAACATGAAACTCTTTTTATTGAGGATCTGATAAATAAACCATATTTAAATGGGTTTTTAAATGCATTTCCTTAATAATGTTTTCAATGGATCTTAGTTCATTTGTGAAGTCCAACCTACTGTCTCTGACTTCTAAGGTAGTAATGTGCTTTAACTTCCTTGAAAACCAGAGCGTCACCACTGAAGCATTTGTAACATATTCAAACATTACTATTTTAGTTGCTAAGAAAAATTAGTCTCAAATGTTTTTAAGATAACCAAAGTTTTCTAACTACAAATTACTGTAAGGGACAAATATAAAATTAATATAGTAATTTAAAAGAGCTTCTTTGTCTTTGAATCAGTAATATGCCTTTAACTACTGAAACATAGAAAGTAAAACATGTTGAAACAAACCATTAAAACATGTTACATTTCAAGAAGTTGGAAAGTACCCATTTTCCACAGATCTGCTTAATCACTACACTAATAAAAACAAATCCAGAAAGTTCCTCAGCAAAGCAAGATTTGTGCTTTGATAACCAACTAGTTGAAGCTTAATATAAATACAACTGATAGTTGTGTTCCGGTTATGCTTCCCTTGAAGGGATATAAAAGATGCAACTGATAAAATGAAAAACCTGGGAAGCATACTTAACCTTTTTAACTAGAAGATGCTGGGATTTAATGGTACTTCATGATGGAAAATATTACACTTTATTCATCCTTCTATAATCTTTTATGCATTTTGTAGATCTGCATATTACTTTAAAGACTAATTACACAGACCTGGAGGGTAAACTGGCAGATGGCTTTCAATCCAACCTACAAAATAGCAGAATTTCTATTTTCAGAGAACAATGGTAATTCTAACCACATCCCTCCAGGTCTCTCACCAGCCTTTGATCCCTTTGAAATAGTCTCTTTTCATCTTCTCTCTGTCTTCAGTGTCTAGCACAAGGTCCAGCAATAATGGTAAAAGCAATAACTAGCAGAAATTCTATCCTTTCCATAAGGCAAGTTCTTGCCAGTTACAGAAAAATTCTTCTGTAAGCCTCAAAACCCAGTTTTACTAACTGCTAAGTAAATTTTAAATAAATGAACAAATATATTCACCTATATATCTGTGCATGCTAAGTTGCTTCAGTCATGTCCAATTCTTTGTGACTCTATAAACTATAGCCTGCCAGTCTCCTGTGTCCATAGGATTCTCCAGCCAAGAATACTGGAAGGGGTTGCCATGCCCTCCTCCAGGGGATCTTTCCAGCCCAGGGACTGAACCTGAGTTTCTTACATCTCCTGCACTGGCAGGCAAGTTCTTTACCACTAGCACCACTATATATCTGTAACTGTAATTTAAATAAAATAAGGAGTTTATTCTTACAAGGAGCTCCTCAGCAAGTCCATTTTATAAGTACAATGCAAATAGTCACTGCCCTCCCTAACTCCTCACTTGAATAGAAGTATAACAGGGAAGAAAAATATTTTATAAATTATGAACCACCAACTCAATGGACATGAGTTTGAGCAAGCTCCAGGAGTTGGTGATGGACAAGGAAGCCTGGCATGCTACAGACCATGGGGTCACAAAGAGCTGGACACGACTGAGCAACTGAACTGATGAACCAAAATCTATTTTATCAAAATGGTTAATTTTTAAGTCAATTTTTAATACTTTTTCTTTAAAATTACTCCGCCATTTAGCTAGGAGAAAGATTATATTTTTTAAATGGACAAGTTAAACAATTAATGGAAAAATATTAATATTTAAAAGGATAGAATCAACAAATTGTTGAGGCTCTCCTTTTATTAAGAGAAGCTGGTTGACTTGTAGCTCAGGACAGAAGCTAATTCATTCAAGGTTCCAACTCTGGCTTGTATTATCCTGGTCAAGTCACTCAGCTCCTGTCTTTGGATCACAGCTACCATCTCAACAGCTCAGGCTACCTCACATTCACATCACAAAAGGAACCAAAACAGTGGTAAGGCCCACTTAAACTATTTAAAGTCTATACTTGTGAGAGTCCCATAGGAATCAAAAGTTGAAAGAAGATTAACTTCTTAGAAAGCATGAGGGCATGGGAAAGGTGTTTTAAATGATTATTGTGATAAGAACTTAACACAAAATCTGCCCTTAATAATTTTTAAGTGCATAATACAATATCATTAACTATAGGCACACAACATTGCACAGCAATGGATCTCTAGAATTTACTCATTTTGTATAACTGAAACTTGTATAACATTGAAGAGCGACTTCCCATTTCTCCCTTGCCCAGCCCCTGGGAATGGCCTTTCTACGCTCTGCTTCTACCAACTTAACTATTAATATTTTCGATGCCTCACATAAGTGAAATCATACAGTACTTGTCCTTCTGTAACTAGTTTATTTCACTTAGCATAATGTCTTTAGGTTCATCCATGTTGTCACAAATGCCAGTACTCCTTTCTTTTTTAAGGCTGAACAATATTCCATTGTATGTGTGTGTGTGTGTATGTGCATGCTTCATTTTCTTTATCCATTCACCCATTGATGGACATTTTGTTTGTTTCCACGGGGGAAATTTAGAGACAGTTAAAAGTAAAGCTTTCTCTGACTGTGGCTTTCTTTGAGAATTTAAAGCCAATAATGCTCTATTTTCTTTAATGAATTTATATGACCACTCTAAAAAAAATTCAAGAAATTCTATACCACAGGATCAATCAAATAATAACAAACAGGATCAGTAAAGTAGTAACGAACAGTGTCTAGGTCAGAGGGTTGCTGAAATACATTGCAGCAGACTGTTTTCCAAAGGATGCCTATAAGTAAGTCAGTGTAGTCGCTCAGTCATGTCCAGCTGTTTGCCACCCCATGAGCTGGTAGGCCACCAGGCTCCTCTGACCATAGGATTCTGCAGGCAAGAATACTGGAGTCGGTTGCCATTTCCTCCTCCAGGGGATCTTCCCAACCCAGGGATCGAACCTGGGTCTTCCGCATCACAGGCAGATGCTTTATCCTCTGAGCCACCAGGGAAGCCCAATTCCACATGCTATTTTCAAATGTGACTTTGATAATCCCGTCAAAAGGAGGAGTTTATTTCTCCACCTCTTTGAATGTAGACAGGCCCTGAGACTGCTTTGTTTAGTAGAGTAACAACAAAAATAATCTTATGCCAGTTTTAAGTGTCTATAAACAAGAATTGGTGCTTTTGAACTGTGGTGTTGGAGAAGACTCTTGAGAGTCCCTTGGACTGCAAGGAGATCCAACCAGTCCATTCTGAAGATCAGCCCTGGGTGTTCTTTGGAAGGAATAATGCTAAAGCTGAAACTCCAGTACTTTGGCCACCTCATGCAAAGAGTTGACTCACTGGAAAAGACTCTGATGCTGGGAGGGATTGGGGGCAAAAGGAAAAGGGGACGACAGAGGATGAGATGGCTGGATAGCATCACTGACTTCATGGACATGAGTTTGAGTGAACTCCGGGAGCTGGTGATGGACAGGGGAGGCCTGGCGTGCTGGGATTCATGGGGTCACAAAGAGTCAGACACGACTGAGTGACTGAACTGAACTGAACTGAAACAAGAATTATTTTACATTGCTATCAGTTACTGCAATTTACAGAGTTGCAAAGAGTCAGACACGACTGAGCGACTGAACTGAACTGAATTGAAAATAGTTCAAAGAATTCTAGAAAAACATCTACTTCTGCTTCACTGACTATGCTAAAGCCTTTGACTGTGGATCACAACAAAGTGTGGAAGATTATTAAAGAGGTGGGAATACCAGACCACCTTACCTATGTTGTGAGAAACCTGAATGTGAGTTAAGAAACAACAGCTAGAAACAGACAGGAACAACAGACTGGTTCAATATTGGGAAAGGAGTACGTCAAGGCTGTATATTGTCACCCTGCTTATTTAACTTATACACAGAGTACATCATGTGAAATGCCAGGCTGGATGAAACACAAGCTGGAATCAAGATTTCTGAAAGAAATATCAACAATCTCAGGTTGTAGTGATATGCAGTTGATATCACTAATGGCAGAAAAGTGAAAGTGAAAGTCGCTCAATCGTGTCTGACTCCTTGCGACCCCATGGACTATAAGTCCGTGGAATTCTCCAGGCTAGAATATTGGAGTGGGTAGCCATTCCCTTCTCCAGGGGATCTTCCTATCTCAGGTATCGAACCCAGATCTCCTGCATTGCAGGCAGATTCTTTACCAGCTGAGCCACCAGAGAAGTCCAAGAATACTGGACTGGGTAGCTTATCCCTTATCCAGGGGATTCTTCCAACCCAGGATTCAAACCAGAGTTTCCTGCATTGCGGGCGGATTCTTTACCAGCTAAGCGACCAGGGAGAGAGGAACTAAAGAGCCTCTTGATGAAGGTGAAAGAGGAGAGTGAAAAAGCTGGCTTGAAACTCAACATTCAAAAAACTAAGATCATGGCATCCTATCCCATTACTTCATGACAAATAAATGAGGAAAAAGTGGAAACAGTTACAGATTTTATTTTCTTGGACTCCAAAATCACTGCAGAAGGTGATTGCAGACATGAAATTAAAAGATGCTTGCTCCTTAGAAGAAAAGCTATGACAAACCTAGACAGCCTATTAAAAAGCAAAGACATCTCTTTTCTGACAAAGGTCCGTATAGTCAAAACTACGGTTTTTCCAGCAGTCATATATGGATGTGAGAGCTCGACTATAAAGAAGGCTGAGTGCCAAAGAACTGATGCTTTTGAATTTTGGTGCTGGAAGACTCTTGAGAGTCCCTTGGACAGCAAGGAGATCAAACCAGTCAATACTAAAGGAAATAGACCCTGAATATTCATTGGAAGGATTGGTTCTAAATCTGGAGCTTCAATACTTTGGCCACCTGACATGAAGAGCCGACTCACTGGAAAAGATCCTGATGCTGGAAAGGATTGAGGGCAAAGGAGAAGGGATTGACAGAGGATGAGATGGTTGGATGGCATGACAGACTCAATGAACGTGAGTTTGGACAAACCCCAGAAGATAGTGAAGGACAGGGAAGCCTGGCATGCTGCAGTCCATGGGGTTACAAAGAGTTGGACACAACTTAGCAATGGAACAACAACAGTTCAAAGACAATAAAGATTAAAATCAGATAGCACAGAATTATATCTCCTTGATATTTCAGTTTTCTACAAGTGAGAAGTACAAGTGAGAAGTCCAGGCTATCCTGGCACCTTATATGTTGAGATGAGGGAGAGAAAGAGAAACCACCACATGTAAGAGCCGAGGCACCATACATTTTAGTAAAGAAATGAACTTGGATCATCCATACCAATCAAGCCTCAGATGATTAATTCTAGCACCATCTGCTATATGACTAGCATTGTATATGAGACCCAGTGCAAACAATGCAGCTAAGCCCAGGGAAACTACAGAACCGCATAACTAATAAATGTTTTGCCTAAGTTGTTAAAAAAAAAAAAAAGAGTAAAGCTTTCTCTATGTTCTTCAGCAAATTCCTAACTATTCTCTGGGATCGTGCACTTAAATTTGCATAGTGTTTGGGCATCAATGGAAGTGGAAATAATGTGAAGAAATAATGTGGAAATAAGTGAAGAAATAAGTGGAAATAATGTGAAGAAATATACAGGGCCACTTAATGTTCGTTGTCATTTTCTTTTGTCAGTTTTAGATCTCTTTATATGTTATGGTCTGAATATTTGTACACCTGCATCCCTAAATTCATATTTTGAAGCCCTAATTCCAGTGTGGCTATATTTGGAGATGGGGCCTCTAAAGGAAGTAATTAAAGATAAATGTGGTCATGAGGCGGGGGCTCCTGATCCCAGAGGATCAGTCATAATAAAGACACCAGAGCGCTCACTTGCTGTGCTCTCCATGCACACTAAGGAAAGACCATGTGAGCACACAGAGAGAAGGCAGCCGTCTGTAATTCACAGAGAGAGCTCACCAGAAACCAATTCTGCTTGCACCTTAATCTTGGACTTTCAGTTTCTGAAACTGTAAGAAAATAATTCTATCATTTAGGTCACCCAGTTTATGGTATTTTTTAAGGCAGTCCAAGCTGACTAATACAATATATGTGCAAATTCCACTGGTCAAAGGCAATCACTTTTAATAAAAATTCAAGCAGAAACTAATTGCTTCATTAATTAACATCAAATAGGATATAAGAGTTTTTATTTTCTAGTGGTTAATACAAATTGCTCATATAAATTAAGCTATTATTCCTTGAGACAAAAGAATACAATTAAACCCCAAATTTACAACTATATTACAGACTTTCTAATCTAAAATTATTAAAATCTACAGATAAGATTATAAATGCAAAGTTCTAGGCAAGTACACAAGTCTGACAAGAAATGCTACCCAGAATACAATCACTTCGAGGCTATGACTTTGGAAAGACACTCGGCCTTTCTTCATTTGTAAAGTAGGGCAACTGAATCAGAGGATCCTTAATCAACCTCTTTCCTATGCTATGGAACTAATTTCTCCATCATGCCTATGGTTTGAAAGGTCTTTCTACATGGATTTATTTTATTGATTATTATGGATAAATTCATTTTTGAAAGTAGAGGCTTCTTTCAAGAACACACATATCAGGCCTTTAAGGAACTTCTTCCTTTAGCCATCACAGTCTCATCAAAAACTCCATATGAGAATAGGAAGGAAAATAAAGGTAGAATTCTAGCTACTTGTCTTCACAGTTCCCCTAAATGGTGGACAAAAAGTAACAGCTATGTGTCAATATGATTTATTTGCAAACTACCCATGTAGAAGAGGGGGAAATGATTTAAAAATGGATGACTTACAATTGCTTGTTATTGAGAACTTTCTCATTAATAATTTAATCTGAGCAGGTGAGCAGGCAAAGCAGGCATGCCCCTATGATTTTCTCTTTTCAGTAGTGTTTCCAAACCTAGTCTACTTTAAAATCAGAATCATTTCTTTACATTTGTTTTCATATAGGTTCTCTGATAAACTTCATTACATATTAAAGTTAGAAAAGAGGTGTAATTCCCTACTCCACATCCAGAGGTTCTTTTGTCTTAACCTTAGATTGTATAAGAAGAACTGCTGCTGGTTTGATTGATTGTAGTTGGCTTGAGGTATAGTGTATTTGAAGGTGAGCAAATGCAACTTCAATGCATAAGAAAAGTCTTTCGTCTTTTAACATTAAAAGAAAAAAAAAAGAAAATGTTTAATTTTGCTTAAACTAGAACATCCCTTCTCCAGATCCCCTGATGGCTGGCTCCTTCACAATTTAGCTCAATATAACCTCAGAGAACGCTCTCTGACCATTCTAACCAAACCAAGTCACTTGCCACCATATCACCCTACTTAATCCCCCTCATAGGATTTAATACTTACATTACAGGATTTTGTGAGGATTAACATTTTAAATCCATGTTAAATAAAGCCTAGCACTTAATTAAAATTCCATAGTAATAGCTATTATCAGACATTATTTTGTTAATCTTCTCTCTTATTGTCCCTTCACTGTTATTTTCCTTGCTATCTTTCCAGTGTCTAGGACACTGCCAGTACATAAAAGGTGCTCAATAAATTATTTATTAATTAAATTGTTAATTTCTTCTCTAACTCATCATTATGGCACAGCTGAATGAACTTATATAGTCATCTTATAGTCATTTCCTCAATTGAAATTTTATGCACAAAGCATAAAAAGTGACAAGATACATACAAGACAAATTAATAAGTGAGTCTGTGTCCTCACAGCAGAACCAAGGCATCAACAGGTAATTATGCTACAATATGGTATGGAAACACAAGAAAGGTATAAATCAAGTACCTGTATGTTCAGAAGGCTTCAGACATCAACTGCCATTTTATGTGTTGGAATCTCCCCAAAATATATTCCATCTGAACTTTGGGATGGAGAGATCCATATATCCCATTGTGTGCTAGACAGGACCACTCAGATATCCTAGAGGCATCTTAAAATTGAGCTAATATTTCTCACCTGGACTGCTCTTCCCTTTTACTTCTATCTCCATTGGTGTTCACATACCTCTTGTGTCTCAAGACAGAAATCTAGGGGCTATTCTATTGTCTTCCACTTTGTGCATTTCACCACATCTAATCAGTAGAAGATAGGCGAAAGCAAAGGAGAAAAGGAAAGATATAAGCATCTGAATGGAGAGTTCCAACGAATAGCAAGAAGAGATAAGAAAGCCTTCTTCAGTGATCAATGCAAAGAAATAGAGGAAAACAACAGAATGGGAAAGACTAGAGATCTCTTCAAAAGTCAGAGATACCAAGGGAACATTTCATGCAGAGATGGGCTCAATAAAGGACAGAAATGGTCTGGACCTAACAGAAGCAGAAGATATTAAGAAGAAGTGGCAAGAATACACAGAAGAACTGTACAAAAAAGATCTTCAATACCCAGATAATCACGATGGTGTGATCACTCATCTAGAGCCAGACATCTTGGAATGTGAAGTCAAGTGGGCCTTAGAATGCATCGCTACGAGCAAAGCTAGTGGAGGTGATGGAATTCCAGTGGAGCTGCTTCAAATCCTGAAAGATGATGCTGTGAAAGTCCTGCAACTCAATATGCCAGCAAATTTGGAAAACTCAGCAGTGGCCACAGGACTGGAAAAGGTCAGTGTTCATTCCAATCCCAAAGAAAGGCAATGCCAAAGAATGCTTAAACTACCGCACAATTGCACTCATCTCACATGCTAATAAAGTAATGCTCAAAATTCTCCAAGCCAGGCTTCAGCAATATGTGAACCATGAACTTCCTGATGTTCAAGCTGGTTTTAGAATAGGCAGAGGAACCAGAGATCAAATTGCCAACATCTGCTGGATCATCAAAAAAGCAAGAGAGTTCCAGAAAAACATCTAGTTCTGCTTTATTGACTATGCCAAAGCCTTTGACTGTGTGGATCACAATAAACTATGGAAAATTCTGAAAGAGATGGGAATACCAGACCACCTAACCTGCCTCTTGAGAAATCTGTATGCAGGTCAGGAAGCAACAGTTAAATCTGAACGTGGAACAACAGACTGGTTTCAAATAGGAAAAGGAGGACGTCAAGGCTGTATATTGTCACCCTGCTTATTTAACTTAAATGCAGAGTACATCATGAGAAACTTTGGGCTGGAAGAAACACAAGCTGGAATCAAGATTGCTGGGAGAAATATCAATAACCTCAGATATGCAGATGACACCACCCTTATGGCAAGAACTGAAGAGGAGCTAAAAGCCTCTTGATGAAAGTGAAGGAGGAGAGTGAAAAAGTTGGCTTAAAGCTCAACATTCAGAAAACTAACATCATGGCATCTGGTCCCATCACTTCATGGGAAATAGATGGGAAAACAGTGGAAACAGTGTCAGACTTTATTTTGGGGGCTCCAAAATTACTGCAGATGGTGACTGCAGCCATGAAATTAGAAGACGCTATTTCTTGGAAGAAAAGTTATGATGAACCTAGATAGTATATTGAAAAGCAGAGACATTACTTTGCCGACTAAGGTCCGTCTAGTCAAGGCTATGGTTTTTCCAGTGGTCACGTGTGGATGTGAGAGTTTGACTGTGAAGAAAGCTGAGTGCCGAAGAATTGATGCTTTTGAACTGTGGTGTTGGAGAAGACTCTTGAGAGTCCCTTGGACTGCAAGGAGATCCAACCTGTCCATTCTGGAGGAGATCAGCCCTGGGATTTCTTTGGAAGGAATGATGCTAAAGCTGAAACTCCAGTACTTTGGCCACCTCATGTGAAGAGTTGACTCATTGGAAAAGACTCTAATGCTGGGAGGGATTAGGGGCAGGAGGAGAAGGCGACGACCAAGGATGAGATGGCTGGATGGCATCACGGACTCGATGGATGTGAGTCTGAGTGAACTCCGGGAGATGGTGATGAACAGGGAGGCCTGGCGTGCTGTGATTCATGGGGTCACAAAGAGTCGGACACGACTGAGCCACTGAACTAAACTGAATCAGTCTTAGTATTTCTTTTTCTAGTTCATGGAGATTTCTCAAATTTCATCCCTTCTATTCCCTGTATATTGTCATTTTCTTGTACATTTCCCTGCACAACCTCTTACAAACAGTATGGAAAGACTTACGTGTAATTTCCTAGCATTTTTCACAGCCTGGATTTCAATGAGGATGAATAAATGAATGAGTAAATGAAATGGTATATGAAAACAGAAAAGGAGCAACTGATGATGTCAGGAAAAGCCTCACAGACAAGGCAATATTTGAGCTTCTTTTAAATGATCAGTGGGAACTGGCCAAGGTAAGAAGTAAGCAGGATATTTCAAGCCTCAGAAGATCATGGGCTTTTCTGGGAGCAGTGAAACTCTCAGCATTACCAGGACAGGAGAGACAGCTGAATAAGTGGTTAAAGATGAACCTGGAGAAGGCAACTGGGAACTTAAAGGGATCTTGGGATCCCACAGGTGAATTTGGATTGAACTTCTAGAAGCAACAAAGAATCCAAAATGTAAGCAGAGGAGTGGTATCACCACGTTGTTTTGGGTGGAGACAGCTCCACTGGGGACAGATAGCACTGGGAAGAAACCGGTGGCGGAGAGAGGTGGTGAGGGTCAGAAATGAGGCACCAGCAGTGCGAATGGAGAGAAGCAGAGAGATATCACAGGTATTTTAAAGGTAGAATCAATAAAGTTAGGTGACATCGGAAAAAACAGTACCTTAATGTTAACTTGGTGATAACTTGTTTAAATCTTTTTGCTGTTCCTTAACTAAAACACTATATTAAAATTGAAAAGACACAAACAACCTCATATCGATAGAACTAAATACCCAGGGAAACAATTTTCATTACAGCGTTTGGGTTTTTTCCAGGGAAAATTATGTGCAGTCCCAAAGGGCCCCAAAGCCAGATGTCCTCTAAGCACATAACAGATACTTTTAACTTAGGAAGGATCAGGGGCCTGAAAAAGTCTAAATAACAAGTAAAATAACCAAATACCAAGTGCTTGAAAAACTGTTCAAATGATACCAGTGGAAAACATTGAAAACTGGGGCTGAAGAGCAATTAATAGAGGAGGAATATAAAATAATCATCCAAAATTAAAAATGACCTAAGATAATTGACTTCAAAATTCATAAAAACCATTTCCTCTTGGGAAATGAAGAGAGCTTTCACAATAAGTGACACAAGAGTAACACTTTAAAGTGTAGTAATTCCATTTGCAGAGCTGAGGGGAAGTCCTCTTTAGTAAAGGGAATAATGACAGAA
The DNA here is from genome assembly GCA_917880005.1 of Nanger dama. NCBI lineage: Eukaryota > Metazoa > Chordata > Mammalia > Artiodactyla > Bovidae > Nanger > Nanger dama. The sequence goes on from CAKJTW010000004.1 coordinate 50,410,854, forward strand.
GTGGGAAAATCTGGGTAGCATTGAAGGAATGGCCAGAGATTTCCAGTGTGATTTTCTCACTGGGAACATAAACAGAAATAGTGGAAATTAAGACTGAAAATGTAGGGTGGGTCCAGGTCATGACAGACCTTGAATGCCACACATGAAGGAGTCTGAACTTGAAGGACCTCTAAAAGTGGGTTGAACGAAATGTCGTATGCTCCACACCAGGTTTCAGGAAGAGTCACTTATCATGGTAGGCAAAATGGAGTGAATGGGTGGGACAATAGCAAAGGAGCAATTGGAACACATATGAGATAAAAATTTGAGGCAAAAATTAAAAAGTAGACAGGGCTTACTATGATTTGGATTGGAAAAGGCTCAGACTAGTCCCACTGGGGAAATCAATTGGGAGCTAATTGGCAAAGAGAAAGCAATGGAGCCAAAGGTCTAATGGAGGAGGTGATATTCATGGCAAGATCAATCAGACCAATTTTGCTGATGGCCCCTGGAACTGCAGCAGCAGTCATGCAGTCAGGAAGATAACTAGTCGTACTGAAACTGACCTAATAGGATCAATCCGGTGGAGGGAGGATGGGAAGATCCCAGTTCTTTAATGATGTTACTACTGAGTCACTGATTTAACTAAGCATGGGATCTGGAGCTATATGCTAAAATGTTAAAATAAAATCAGTCATAAAACTTTTTTTTTTTTTAAGCTCAGTAATATGAGAGCAAGAATAGAGAAATCAGATGGTGGAATCTAGTCCGAACTGGCGATTTACAAAGCAAATAAAATAGGACACAGGGAATAGAGCCTGAAGTCCATAAAGCTAGCAAGAACTAAGTTTAAATAGCAAGCGAAAAGGTCCTATGGATGGGGAAGTAGATGAGGCCACCGTGACATGTCAAGGCAATGAATGGGGCAAGGAGCTGTTCCAGTGGAAGAAAGCCAAGATTTAATACAAGAAAAGATTAAAAATAGGTAGAACCATAACCGATATGGCCTGAGATCATTTCACATGAGGAGTTATGTCTGTGCCTACAGGAACAAGATGTCATAGAAATAAACTTAAGTTTCAGAAACTGAAGCTCTCTGAGGACTGGGATTCACACAGAAGATAAGTGTTCAGTGTCCTCAAGATGAGAGAAGAAAGAGAGGAGGCAGAAAAAGCAGACTTTTAATGGAGTAAGATGTAAGCACAACATGTGAATTGAATATAAGATAAAAGAAGTGTGGTATACAAGGGTAGAGTGGTGCTTAAAACACAGTTCTTGAGAGAGAGTGAACAAATAATACTAGTCTGGATGTGACAGTGGGAAGCAGGAAATTTGCAGACCCCTGCTCCTTACTCTTGAGAGCCACAGAAAGTAGAAGTGACCACTAGTGATAAATTTGGCTCAGGAACTTTTAACTTGGAATAAAGCCAAGAATGAGTTTCAGCAAAAGTGCAGGGATATGTGGAAGGGAAAGGTTAAAGAATGTGAACTTTGTTTAACAGGTAGAGTGCCAGAGTGTAGTAGAAAGGCATGGGAGGGGAGAGGGCAGGTATGGAATGGGGGCTGGGGTTTAAAATCTACAGGCAGAGAGCAGAAGCATCAGAGATGGGCACATGGACCTTGGGAGAGCATTTTTTAAAGACAGAAATGTGGTGGCATCTAACTGGATAGCAAGACAAGGGTTGACAGGGGAAAACAAGGCGGGGAGATAAACTAAGGCAAATTTTGGTAGCTTAACAGCCTGGCAAATTAAAAACTGTAAATAAATTTAGAACTAGACAGACCTGATCTGAGTTCTGACTCTGCTGTTTACTAGCCATGTGATCTTAAGCTTCTGTTTCCTCATCATTAAAACAGAAATTAAAAGCTCAGACTTTGCTGAGGTTTGAATACAATTTCAAAATAACTTTTGTAACATTTCATGGTCACTGGCTCAGGAGAAGCGTCACTCTATGACTACAGCTAGCTTCTTGGCTGCTGGCCTGCCAGTCAGCTTCTAGGACATGCCAGGGGGAAGGAGGCTTAAGCACCTTCCCCAACAGCATTCCCCACAAAGTACACAAGGCCACTGATACACGTCCATGCTCAGTACTGTCCAACTCTTTGCGACGCTATGGATTGTAGCCCACCAGGCTCCTCTGTCCATGAATACTGGAGGCAAGAATACTGGAGTGGGTTGCCATTTCCTTCTCTAGGGGATCTTCCCAGCCCAGGGATCAAACCCATGTCTCGTGCATTGGCAGGCAGACTCTTTTATCACTGAGACACTTGGAAAGACCACAATACCACTGGAGATAACAGCTATTGGCTTAGCAATGAAAAAGAATGAGAATTCTGAATTAAACTCAATAATTCAGCAGCCAAACCTAAAAAGACTTGAAAAGGAATTTTGTACACATGGTGGCAGAGGCACTTTGTGCTCTGCATTTTGTTTTTCAGTGAGTCAGCCTATTATCAGCACTTGCAAATTAACTCTAATTATCAGATAAAAGTAGTTATTCTAATTGCTTGATAATCAACTCCTACAAAAAGCCTAAGTAATGAGTAATAATTACTATATCATTTCATAAAGAATATCTTTTCTCTCTTTTTTTTTTTTTGAAAGTAGGACACACAAAAGACTGTATCTGGTTTACAGACACACTGGGACTGGTCACAATTTTTTTCAATTTATTTTATATTTGGTCCCACTGTGAGGCATGTGGGATCTGAGATGCCTGACCAGAGATCAAACCTGTGCTCCCTGCATTGGAAGCACAGTCTTAACCAGGGAAGTCCCCAGGGACTGGTTTACAATTTTATTTAGCCTTTCACAGTTCATACTAGGTTCAGGCCAGTGATTCCCAAATTTAAACCTCCTGTCCAGGCCTTTTCATTTAGGCCCAAGAGACCTCTCTGACATCTCACCTTCAATATCTAATAAGCAGCCCCAGCTTAGAATGGTAAAAACAGAACTCTTGGTATGCATCCCAACCAGTCCCTTCCCAGGTCTCCCCTTGCTCAATAAATACGACCACCATTTACCGTTATTCAAGCCCCAAACACAGGAATCATCCTTGGGTCATACCTTTTTAGTGTCCTACAAGCATCTATTAACAAGCCCTGTGGGCTCCTCCCTAAAATATGTCCTAAAGCCACATACAGTTCTCTCTTTCTCAATCACTACTAATTCTGCCCGAGCCACCATTACCTCTTATGTAGATGACTGGAATACTAACTCCCAGAGATCAAATTGCTAACATCCATCAGATCATCAAAAAAGCAAGAGAGTTCCAGAAAAACATCTATAGCTGTACTGACTATGCTAAAGACTTTGTGAGCTCAATAAAGCACAGAAATGGTAGGAACCTAACAGAAGCAGAAGATATTAAGAAGAGGTGGCAAGAATACACAGAAGAACTCTACAAAAAGATCTTCAATACCCAGATAATCACGATGGTGTGATCACTCACCTAAAGCCAGACATCCTAGAATGTGAAGTCAAGTTGGCTTTAAGAAGCATCACTACCAAAAAAGCTAGTGGAGGTGATGGAACTCCAGTTGAGCTATTTCGAATTCTGAAAGATGATGCTGTGGAAGTGTGTACTCAATAAGCCAGCAAATATGGAAAACTCAGCAGTGGCCACAGGACTGGAAAAGGTCAGTTTTCATTCCAATCCCAAAGAAAGGCAATGCCAAAGAATGCTCAAACTACCACACAATTGCACTCATCTCACACGTTAGCAAAGAAATGCTCAAAATTCTCCAAGCCAGGCTTCAGCAATAAGTGAACCATGAACTTCCTGATGTTCCAGCTGGTTTTAGAAAAGGCAGAGGAACCAGAGATCAAATTGCCAACACCTGCTGGATCATCAAAAAAGCAAGAGAATTCCAGAAAAACATCTATTTCTGCTTTATTGACTATGCCAAAGCCTTTGACTGTGTGGATCACAATAAACTATGGAAAATTCTGAAAGAGATGGCAATAACTGACCACCTAACCTGCCTCTTGAGAAATCTGTATGCAGGTCAGGAAGCAACAGTTAGAAATGGACATGGAACAACAGACTGGTTCCAAATAGGAAAAGGAGTACGTCAAGGCTGTATATTGTCACCTTGCTTACTTAACTTATACGCAGAGTACATCATGCAAAACCCTTGGCTGGAAGAAGCACAAGCTAGAATCAAGATTGCCAGGAGAAATGTCAGTAACCTCAGATATGCAGATGACATCACCCTTATGGCAAAGGGTAAAGAAGAAAAAGAGCCTTTTTGACAAAGAAAAAGAAAGTGAAGAAGAATTAAAGAGTCTCTTGATGAAAGTGAAAGAGGAGAGTGAAAAAGTTGGCTTAAAGCTCAACATTCAGAAAATGAAGATCATGGCATCTGGTCCCATCATTTCATGGCAAATAGATGGGGAAACAGTGGAGACAGTGGCTGACTTTATTTTTCTGGGCTCCAAAATCACTGCAGATGGTGATTGCAACCATGAAATTAAAAGACGCTTACTCCTTGGAAGGAAAGTTATGACCAACCTAGACAATATATTAAAAAGCAGAGACATTACTTTGCCAACAAAAGTCCATCTAGTCAAGCCTATGGTTTTCCCAGTGGTCATGTATGGATGTGAGAGTTGGACTATAAAGAAAGCTGACCACCAAAGAATTGATGCTTTTGAACTGTGGTGTTAGGAAAGACTCTTGAGAGTCCCCTGGACTCCAAGGAGTTCCAACCAGTTCATCTTAAAGGAAATCAGTCCTGAATATTCATTGGAAGGACTGATGTTGAAGCTGAAACTCCAATACTTTGGCCAACTGATGCAAAGAACTGACTCATTTGAAAAGACCCTGTTGTTGGGAAAGATTGAAGGTGGGAGGAGAAGGGGATGATAGTGGATGATATGGTTGGATGGCATCACCGACTCAACGGACATGAGTTTGAGTAAACTCTGGGAGTTGGTGATGAAATAGGGAAGCCCGGTGTGCTGCAGTCCATGGGGTCACAATGAGTCAGACACAACTCAGCAACTGAACTGAACTCCCTTATCACTCTCCCTAGGGCTTCTGATAGTTCAGTTGGTAAAGAATCCACCTGCAATACAAGAGACCCCATTTTAATTCCTGGGTTGGGAAGATCCGCTGGAGAAGGGATAGGCTACCCACTCCAGTATTGTTGGGCTTCCCTTGTAGCTCAGCTGGTGAAGTATCTGCCTGCAATGTGGGAGACCTGGTTTTGATCTCTGGATTGGGAAGATCCCCTGGAGAAGGGAAAGGTTACTCACTCCACCATTCTGGCATAGAGAATTCCATGAACTGTATAGCCGAGGGGATCTAAAGGAGTCAGACACAATGGAGGGACTTTCAGTCACTCTTTCTACTGTTCCACCATCCATTCTCCACCAAACAGCAAGAGAAAAAAAAAATTTTAAGTACAAATCAGAAAGTGTTATTCTCTAGTTTGCACCTTCCAATGGTTCGTTGCTTTTACGATAAAATCCAAACTTTCCCTACAAGGTACGCCTGACTGCATGCCTACCCGGGTCCCTGACCTCAGCTCCTGTCATTCTCCCCTGCACACACTGCACTCTGGCCACTGGCCTTCCTTCCCCTCAAACGTGTGGAGTTCATCCTCATCTTTCTCTTGCTATTTCCTCTGCCTGGACTAGCCCAACACAAGACCTTTTCATGGCCAGCTCCTCCTTTTCATCAAGGAGGAAATATTTGCCCTTCAGTGAAGCTGAAAAAGTGAAAGTGAAAGTTGCTCAGTCATGTCTGACTCTTTGTGACCCCATGAACTGTATATAGTCCATGGAATTCTCCAGGCCAGAATACTGGAGTGGGCAGCCTTTCTCTTCTCCAGGAGATCTTCCCAACCCAGGGACTGAACCCAGGTCTCCTGCATTGCAGGCAAATTCTTTACCATCTGAGCCACTAGGGAAGTGCAATGGAGCTATTCCATCTTAATGACTATTTCCTTCTAGTCTCTATTGAATCGTTGTTATTTAGTCACTAAGTCATGTCTGACTCTTTCGCAACCCATGGATTATATCCCGCCAGCCTCCTCTGTCCATGGAATGCTCCAGGCAAGAATACTGGAGTGGGTTGCCATTTCCTTCTCCAGGGATCTTCCTGACCCGGGGATTAAGCCCATGTCTCCTGCATTGGTAGGCAGGTTCTTTATCACTAAGCCACCATGGAAGACCCTCTATTGAATTACATAGTTTTATTTTTTTCATATATGTTGTCACCAACATAGCATATAATAGCCACTCAATAAATCTAGAATTAATAAACCATGTACACGTTTTCTTAAAATAGCATCCTAACTTGGGACAATGCAATCTCAAGGTCACCTGGCACTCACCTTCAACTCAAGAGTTGCTCAAAAATCTGCTGGATTGACTCCCATCAGCTCCCAAGTTGATGAGAAGGGATAAAGGTAAAAGTCACAGAGTAAAATGCATTTGTGGCCTTGTGTCACTTCATAGTTCATATCTGCATGCACTGTTCTGGCTAAGAGCCTCTCTGTTCTGGCTAAGAGCCCTCTGTATCTCAAAGCAGGTAGGACTCTCTGGACAAAGACTCAGAATGTGTTTCGTGAAGAACCTGAGCAGCTCCCCCACCCCAGGCAGCAGTGTCACCAGCAGCAATGTGGCTCCAAAAAGACTTGAGGACAAGGAATGTTTGCCCCTGCAATGGGGAATATTGCTAAATCTCCTTCTCTGTACCGCCATCTTACAGACACAGACATGAACCAGAATTGGTTGGATTCTTCCTGTCAATCATCATGACTCTTGTGACAATCATGCAAAGGCTTTCAAAATGTGCTGATAACTTGAAGGGACTTTGAGAAAGGTCATAGTTCTGGGAAGTGCTATAAAGTTACCCACAATGCTTTCCACACAAGAGAAGAAGCTGACCTTGAATTTATTTTTTAGTTTTTGCTTATATGTATCAAATATATAACATATCATAGAATAAATTGTGTTTTACTTTTAAAAATAAAACCAGCAAGCCAGACAAAGAGAAATATGATACCACTTGTATGTGGACTCTAAAGATAATAATACTAAGCAACTAATATGCAAAAGAGAAATAGACTCACAGACATAGAAAACAAACTTATGGTTACCAAAGGGGAGCAGGGGCAGGAACAAATTAGGAGTTTAGAATTAACATATACACAGTGCTGTATATAAAATATACAACATACTATATAGTGTGGGCTTCCCTGGTGGCTCAGATGGTAAAGAATCTGCCTGCCATGCAAAAGACCCCAGTTCAATCCCCAGGTCAGAAGGATCCCTGGAGGAGGAAATGGCAACCCACTCCAGTATTTTTGCTGGGAAATCCCATCGACAGAGGAGCCTGGTGGGCTACAGTCCATGGGTTTGAAAAAAATCAGATGCTGTATTGTTCAGAAAACTATACTCAATATTTAATAACCTATGAGGGAAAAGAATCTGAAAATATATATATGTGTATATATATACACACACATATATATATGTATGCATATATATTATACACACATATATATACATATATATACACACACAGACATATATATCACTGAATCACTTTGTTGTACACTTGAAACTAACACAACATTGTAAATCAACTATCTGTCAATTAAAAAAATAAAAATAAAATAAAACCAGGAAAGACTATACTAGGTTTTACAATCCAAATTCTCCAGATTCGATAAATACGAAAAATGGAACCCAGAAAGTTTAAGTGACTCAAGATCCCCACAATTCAGAATGTTTTTCATACGTAACATCTAATTTTTTGCCCAGTTTTAAAGATGGGGAAAAAATGAACTGATTGTGATGATAATTTCTTTATTTTGCCCTTGCTCAGGGGTTTCAGTAAAATTAACCTTAGGAGGATGTTTTCTGAGGTTGTCAGACACATAATTGAATTCAACAAGGTCACAGTCTCTTGCAGGGGAAGAAAAACCTTTTCTCACCTCACATCTTGTTACATTTTGTTTTTCCTTTCCTCTTGCTACATGTAATTTTTTTTTTGAAGTAGAATGTCTTCACACTAAATTTATCTTGGAAAGATTTTCCAAGAAATTAGAGTTCCAAGTTTTCCAGATATTGCAAAACAAACCCCATATTTGCCTTTCTTTGACAAAACTTGGCAGCCTGCCTTGAAAACTGACAGTATTCAGCATGTGCCTTCATGGCATAATTCCCAAATCCTCTATAATCTTACAAAAGCATTTTCTTTCCTTCTAAAGAAATGTTCACTTTCAGATAAGACACTTCTATGATATGAATCAGTTATTCCCCTCTGTCAGTGAGAAAGTCAATTGGAGACTTATTCAGGGAGGAGACTACCACACCTAAATGAGAGTATTTAAAAATTCCTTGATTACCAAAATGAATGTGTTCACTCAATACATTTCTTATTAAATTGTTTTCTTATATTACTATTTTTTATTGAACTATATTTGATGTACCATATTATGTTAGTTTCATATGTGTTAATTATATAAAATTAATGTTTTATATTATCAATATAGATGTATTAATTATATAAAATTATTTACATATGCATATACGAGATATATGAGATGATCACCACAATTAGCCTAACCATCTGGCCACATACAAATATTATTGACCATATTCCTTATGGTGTACATTACATTCCCATGAATTATTTATAATATAACTGGAGATGTATACTTCTTAATCCCCTTTACCAATTTTCCCCTCAGCAACTACCTTCCTCATTCCTTTTTATAAATTTATAATAATTTGATAGTTGTTTCAACAGAATGCAAATGACATAGGCAATCTCTGGGTTGGGTACTTAAACTCTGTCTTGATGTTACTCCTAAAAGCAAAAATTCTGAACCAAATTATTTACTAACTATACAAATCATACATGCTAATTTGGGGGAAAATTCAAAATGTATAACAAAGAAAGTACAAAGCACCTGAAATCCAGCCACCATCCAGAGAGAGAATCATCACGAATGTTTTGGTAAGTGACATGCTATATGTCTTTCCATGCAACATATAATATATAATTTTAAGCAAATAAAAACATATAAAGATTGGCTTGTGGATAAGTTCATCCTTAGTCTACAGTCCATCTGCCCTCCATCCTCTGTGCCACCTCTTGCCCCTTCCTTAGCCAATGGAACTTCCTAATTCCCTCTAAGTTCATACATTTTTATGCCAATAGCTACAATTTAGTAAGCGCTTAAAATTTTCTCCAGCATCTTTGTTACTTGGTGTTTCCTCCACCCTTTATTTTTTGTTAAAGATGTGTTGTTAACCTCAGGGGCCCCTTTCACCACCTATTTTGCTATCTATCTCACTCATCTAGAAACCAAAAGCCCTTCCTCCTCACGAGAGGAATCCTCCACACCTGACGTTGCAGAAGCCTTCAGGGCTGCCCTGTTTCTCCTCTTCTGTTTCTTGTTGATTTGTAGCACAAGGCCTCAGATAAAGGGCAAGCCAATATGATAAATAACATGGATGATGACACTGGCAAATACATAAAGGTCACCACTATGACTGAACAAACAGGGACTTCTTGATTACTTTTACAAAGATAATAAAATGCTGGCCCTAAAGAGTGACCTCACTAAATATTTGATCAGGACAAGTATTTAATAATCATAATCCCAGAATATTTGCAGTGTGCAACATTTTTTAAAAAATAACATAAATATATATAAACATATCATTTAATTTTCTGATGGTTTAAAAAGATAAAGGATTTTGTTCTTTAGCTAAAGGAAATAAAAGAGGAGATTATTAAACACAAAACACAAATCAGATTCATGTTGAAGATTGCATTATTTTTAATCTTAAGCTAAATATGTAGGGGAAAATATTTTACTCATTAAACTTATGATTCTACCATATCCCATACCCTAGACATGGTTAGATGCTGTGGGGAAAATAAGAGTAAAACAGACGGAGCTCCTGCCTTCAATAAGCTTATGGGTCACTGCAGCATTGTTTGACAACAAATAATGCAAGACACATGGATTCTTTTTCAAGTACAAAGAAACACATGAAATTAATTTTAATAATATACTTTAATCCAATATGCCCAAAATACTATTTCAAAATATAAACAACACTTAAAAATCACTAATGAGATATTTTGCATACTAGGTCTTCAAAATCCAGTGTGTGTTTTGCACTCAGAGCACATCTCTAACTGCACCAGCCATATTTGAACAACTACTTCACTGGAAGCACAGGATTAGTGCATCTGTAAGAAGAGTCCAGCTTATGCCGTGTACAAACAACCCAACCTCTCAGGTGCTGGAAGCATCAAAAATATATTCCTCACTCAAGCTACATGTCCTTTGCAGGTCAGCAGGGGAGTCAGGCACCATATCAACACACAGTCATAGTTAACAAGAATGAAAAGCAGGAGTTGAGCACCAGCTATCAAGTGCTTCCTACCTGAAAATGGCATGCATTATTTCTGTGACAAAAGGAAACTCGCAGCCAAAGGCACTGGGAAGTGCAATCCTATCACCTGCCCAGAAAACTAAGAGCTGAAATATTCACTGCCCAATGCCAGTGATTATCACATCTCTTGGGCAAACATCCTGAGTCAAACAATGGGAAGAGCAAGAAGGAAGATAAAGAGGGAGACAGCTAGAGTTAAGCTACACCCGGTGGGGCAAGGTGATGAGAGCACTCAGCGTGGGACAGAGAAAATGCCAAAGGAGTTCAGGGGAGAGTAAAGTGACTTCTGGCACCAACAGAGAAGTAGCTATAAATAGTAAGGGCTTGTCTGGAAACACCTTACACATCTGGAAGGCAGTACCACCTAATTAGCCTAGAGGCTAGCCTTGAGAAACCAGATATCTCACCTCTATTACAAATTACTGCTGGATACAACCTGTGAAAATGTACAGCACAATCTATACTAGATTCAAACATGCACTTTGAGAGTAATTCTGTGGAAATTGTCCTTTTAAACCACTCACTCTGAAATCATAAAACAGCCATCTCTGAACCAGCCATTAGATCATCCAGACCATTCTAATGTCTCAGAAAAGGAGGAGGAAGGGAAGTCCTCTGCAGTGATTAATACTGTACCATGCTCAGGGAATGCCCAGCAGAATAAGGAATGCGAAGAAAAACCAAACAAAGTAGCAAAAAGACAATTTCAAGTTCCTAAGCAGTATAGAGGAGAGTGAAAAATCTGGCTTAAAACTCAACATTCAAAAAACTAAGATCTTGATATCCGGTCCCATCACTTCATGACAAATAGATGGGGAAACAATGGAAACAGTGACAGACTTTATTTTCTTGGGCTCCAAAATCACTGAGGATGGTAACTGTAGCCATGAAATTAAAAGACACTTGCTCCTTGGAAGAAAAGCTATGACGAACCTAGAAAGCATATTAAAAAGCACAAAGGTCCATCTAGTCAAAGCTATGGTTTTTCCAGTAGTCATGCATGGATATAGAAGTTGGACCATAAAGAAAGCTGAGTGCCAAAGAATTGATGCTTTTAAATTGTGGTGTTGGAGAAGACTCTTCAGAGTCCCTTGGACTCCAAGGAGATCCAACCAGTCCATTCTAAAGGAAATCAGTCCTGAAAATTCATTGAAGGACTGATGCTGAAGCTGAAGCTCCAATACTTCGGATACCTGATGGAAAGAGCTGACTCACTGGAAAAGACCCTGCTGCTGAGAAAGACTGAAGGTGGGAGGAAAAGGGGATGATAGAGGATGAGATGGTTGGATGGCATCACCAACTGGATGGACATGAGTTTGAGCAAGCTCCAGGTATTTATGAGAGACAGGGAAGCCTGGCGTGCTGCATTCCATGGGGTTGCAAAGAGTAGGACATGACTATGTGACTGAACTGAACTGATCTTATGAAGTTATTGAGAGACTGTTTGGTTGAGAAACCTTCTACTTTGCCCTTGTAGGCCTCCCTGGCCATTTGGAGAAATGTTAGCTATATCTGGCAATATTTTATATATTACAGAGCTGTGAGACTATTGCATTATAAAGTAGCAAAGAATGTAGAACTGCTGGATGTCACCTTTCCAGGAACAAGTCATGGGAAATGGGAGACAACTTATCTTCACATGTCTGCAGAGGTGGCTGGGTTCAATAATACAAACTTCAGAAAAAGACAATCATACCCTGTAGAATGTCTACTGATTTGCAGTACACTCCATAAGACATGCCACATTCTGTCAGTCATTAAAGGGAGCACAGGAGATATGCAAAATAACTTACAGTATTTCTCACTGAATACAACCCTATCCTCCAAATCATATCCTCACCCAGTAATCAAATGGCAGACAATGCTATATTAACCCTGGAAATTGCAGAGTTATCAATGTATAATCTGAAAAAAATGACAATTTGTATAATATCCATTTATTTGTCTTGTTACAATAGATGCATCTCATTCTGTCAGTCCTTTAAGGTAAAAGCATATTAGATACTCATACTAACACACAGATTTTTCTCACCAGAATAATCTTGTTTTCAAATTCTTTCCACACAAAAACCAGACATTAACAATTATTTGCTAAATCCTGAAGGCTTTAAACAAATGTCAATATTGTCATTCTTTAAAAATGCAGTATATAATAGAATTTTTAATGTTCTTAACAGTTTTCAATAAGAATATTGCCATGAAGGAGGTACCACACCTCTGATTACTTCTTGCATCTCAAACATAGTCATATCTGTGACTATTAAGAATGTCAGAGGGACTTTCCTAATGGTCCAGTGGTTAAGAATCAGCCTGCCAATGCAGGGGACGTGAGTTCCATCCCTGGTCTGGGAGGATCCTCCATGGTGCAGGACAGCTAAGCCCATGCACCACAATTACTGAGCCCAAGCCCTAGAGCTCAGGAGCTGCAACAAGAGAAACCACTGAAATGAGAGGCCTACATGCTGCGGTGAAGACGGACTCTCGCTCACTGCAACTAGAGAAAGTCTGCACATAGCAGTGAAGACGCAGCACGCCCACTTGGGAAAAAGAAATGCCATAATTACACACCAAATAAAATCTATTGATCTTCCAGTCTTTCACTGACTTTGACAGTGGCATAAAGGGACACTGGTCAGTTAACACTTTGTAGCTTACAGAGAGTATAAGATACAGTTTCCTGACTAGCAGAGAGGAAAATTACATACCCATGAAAAGCTAAAAGGAGAGAAACTGCTTTAAGTTAAGGCAGTCAAAACACATCTCATAAGAAGCAGACAGTGGGCTGACTCAAAGGATTTCAACAGCCAAGAAGAAGACAGAAGAACATTCTGGAAAAAAAGTAAAAGCCCCCAAATGCAAGGTATATGCTGAAGCAACTGGATATCCATATGCAAAAGACTGAAGTTGACTCTCTATAAAAATTGACTCAAAATGGATAAAAGACATAAATGTAAGAGCTAAAATTATAAAATTCTTAGAAGAAAACAGAGGAGTAAATCTCGTGACCTCAGATTAGACAATGATTTTTTAATTATGGCAACAGGAGCACATGCAACAAAAGAAAAGACAGAGATGTTGGATCTCATTAAAATTAAAAATTTTTGTGCTTCACCATTAAGTGAATTGACAACCCATGGAAGGAGAGAAAATGCTGACTCTTATAACTGATAAGGAATGTTTATCTGGAATACATAAAGAACTCTCAAAACACATCAGTATAAATAAATAATCCATTTTAAATATAGGCAAAGGATCTGAATAAATTTTCTCCAAATTTCTCCAAAGAAGATATACAAATGACAAATAAGCTCATGGAAAGATGCTCAACATCATTAGTCATCAGGGAATGCAAATAAAAAACACAGTGATACCATTCCATATCCACTAGCATGGCTATAACCCAAAAATAGATAATAAGAAGCCAAGATGTAGAGAAATTAGTACCCTAAGCAACTACTGCTAATGAGAATGTAAAATTGTGCGGCTGCTTTTGAAAACAGTCTAGTGTTTCCTCAGAAGGGTAAACACAGAGTAGCCATATGACCTAGCAATTCTACTCCTAGTTATATACCCAAGAGAAATAAATGTTTCCACACAAAAACTTGAATGTGAATGTTCACAGCAGTATATTTATAAAAACCAAAAATCAGAAACAACCCAAATGTCCATCAACTGATGAGTGAATAAAAAAATATGACATAGTCATACAATAAAATATTATTTGGCAATAAGAAGAAAGGAAATATTGACACTTGCTACAACATGGATAATTTTTAAAACTTTATGCTAAATGAAAGAAGCTAATCACAAAAGACCATATACAGTATGGTTCCATTTATTTGAAAGTGAAAGTTCTCAGCTGTGTCCGACTCTTTGCAAGCCCACAGACTGTAGCCTACCAGGCTCCTCTGTCCATTGAATTCTCCAGGCAACAATACCGGAGTGGGTGGCCTATCCCTTCTTCAGCAGATCCTCCCGACTCAGGAATCAAACCCGCATTGCAGGTGGATTCTTTACCAGCTGAGCTACCAGGGAAGCCCTAAATGATCAGAATAGGCAAATCTAAACGACTTCCCTGGTGGTGCAGACTATAAAGCATTTTGCCTACAATGCAAGAGACCCGGGTTCGATCCCTGAGTCAAGGAAGATCCCCTGGAGAAGGAAATGGCAACCCACTCCAGTACTCTTGCCTGGAAAATCCCATGGACAGAGGATCCTGGTAGGATCTATGGGGTCACTAAGAGTCAGAAACTACTGAGTGACTTCACTTTCATGGTGATGAGAGTAGATTAGTGGCTTGCAAAAGAGTGGGTGGAGAGGAGACAGGGAGTGATGTTAATGGTTTTTGTGGGAAGGATAGGTAATAAGAATGCTCTAAAACTGATTGCCATGATGGTTGAACAACTCTGTGAATATACTAGAAACCACTGAATTGTACATTTTAAATAGAATTATGTGATTATGTGAATATATCTTAATAAAAGTTTTCTAAAATATGCAAGGTGTGTTTAATATAGAGAACCAGAAATAGACCATTCTGACCAGATAAAGTAAATTTGATAGTGACAAATCCAAACTAAAACTGGAAAACTAGGTTGCCACTGTGGTATGCTTGCAGCCCTTTGATGAGAAGAAAAAGAGTTAGAACTGTATTCTTAATTTTCCAGCTAATTGCTTTAGGATGATATATATATAAAGAGCCCCAAACCTAATAAGCATCCAAAAAATGATAACTGTTCTTGTAATTATCATTATCAGGAGGTCCCTGATCATTCTAGACAGTGCACTCACTTTACCAGGACCTCTGGCCTGGCCTCTTAGGCCCTCCATAGTCTGTATTTTATGTGACCACTTGATCTTAGCTCTACCAAGACCATGATCTTAATTTTCTTAAAGTTGAGTTTTAAGCCAACTTTTTAACTCTCCTCTTTCACTTTCAACAAGAGACTTCAGTTTTTTGCTTTTTGCCACAAGGGTGTTGTCATCTACATATCTGAGGTTATTGATATTTCTCCCAGCAATCTTGATTCCAGCTTGTGCTTCATGCAGCCCGACATTTCTCATGATATACTCTGCATATAAGTTAAATAAGCAGGGTGACAATATACAGCCTTGACGTATTCAAAGAAAACTAAGATCATGGCATCTGGTCCCATCACTTCATGGCAAATAGATGGGGAAACAGTGGAAACAGTGACAGACTTTGTTTTGGGGGCTCCAAAATCACTGCAGATCGTGACTGCAGACATGAAATTAAAAGACATTTGCTTCTTAGAAGAAAAGTTATGACCAACCTAGACAATATATTAAAAAGCAGAGACATTAGTTTGCCAACAAAGGTCCGTCTAGTCAAAGCTATGGTTTTTCCTGTAGTCATGTATGGATGTGAGAGCTGGACTATAAAGAAAGCTGGGCGCAGAAGAATTGATGCTTTTGAACTGTGGTGTTGGAGAAGATGCTTGAGAGTCCCTTGGACTGTGAAGAGATACAACCAGCTCATCCTAAAGGAAATCAGTCCTGAATATTCATTGGAAGGACTGATGTTGAAGCTGAAACTCCAATACTTTGGTCACCTGATGTGAAGAACTGACTCACTGCAAAAGACCCTGATGCTGAAAAAGATTGAAGGCATGAGAAGGGGCCGACAGAGGATGAGATGGTTGGATGCATTCACTGACCCAGTGAACACGAATTTGAGTAAACTCCGGGAGTTGGCGATGGACAGGGAGGCCTGGTGTGCTGCAGCCCATGGGGTCACAAAGAATCAGACATGACTGAGTGACTGAACTGAACTGAGCTACCAACACCTGAGGTCCAACCAACTTGATTCAATTTAATTTTGAAGATTAAAAAGACAATGGATGTCAGCTTGATAAGAAAAGAATCATTATGCCTGAAAATCTAGGCATAATGTAATGCACAAAGGCAATATCTACATAGGTAAATTAGACTTGTAAGTTATTTTGAGGTAATAGAATGTCACTGGAATAATAAGTGAGAAACAATTAAGCTCAATAATGGCTATGTTCACTATGTTAACCAGACACATATCAGTAGAGGGAAACTATTAGAGATTAGTGTGTGGAAGAGAGTGGACTTTACAAGAACAAGGGAGAAACTGAAAGTCACCTAAGACACCTATAACTTTTCCAGCTTTGATGGATTAGTACTTTGAGCCACATGAGAAACCATAGAATTTTCTTCCAGAAATTTTCTGTTGAACAAGAATTCAAACCACATGTGCATTATAAAGTTCAGCATCTCAAAAGCACTGACATTTTACTAATATTAAAAATAAGCCAAGAGAAAGCATATAATTTTTCCTCTGAGTTTCTTATCTTTTCATCTAGGACCATGGGAGAGAGATAACTTTTTAACTGTCAAGTAGATAATGAATATATACAAGTCATCAGAGAGTCACCAAAGAAATCCCTAAAGTAAATTAACAAACAAAATGAAAAGTGGATTTCCCATCTCTGGAGCATACTAATAATTTCAGGTCTAACTACTCAGGTTAGAATGTATTCTGGTTGCTGGTATGTATATAATGAAACCCAGATTACTTCTAAACTTAGGATAGTTATCAACGAGTGAGCAGAAAGAGAACAAAACCTCTAACATAACATGGCAGTCGCCTGCACAAAGAATAGCATATTTTCATACAGCTGCAGAGACAAATCCTCCCTCGGATTCCACGATGTCAACAACTACTCAACTTTCCGCCCTTGTAATTTCCCAATTGGAGCAGTAACCTCCTCTTCCAGGTTTGCCTCAGCCCCTGAGTCTGACACTACTGTACAGCTGAGGCTGTATAAGAAATTAGTTGGCATTAGCTGGCACATGAAGATAGGTGGGTCAGAAGAGCTGTGAGGTAAAGAAAAACTCAGAGATTTGAAACCACCATGGATAATCCCATCTGTGGTTAAACCAAATGGTAACACAGACAAACCATATGTGTTCTACCAAATGTCCAAAACTGTACATGGCAATCCTGCACATCAGTGGTCTGCTCAAGGGAGGTCTTTCCACTGACATCTACATTACCTTTCAATATGTGTACCGTCTTTCCCTTTGTGTTTGTATTTCTTTAAAGAGAGAAGGAGGACAAGAATGAAGATAAAGCCATTAAAAACAAAATCTGCAAGCTATTCTGAAAGCATAGTCTTTTACAGTTTAATTTTTTTCTCTCATTTCAAAATAAAAACTTTATGTTTATACTATGCCATGTAAATTCCAAGAATAGTTTAATCACTTCTATTATTCAAATACAAATTATTCATGTTTCTAATTATAATGGAATTACAGTATTTCTCCAAGCCCGTTTATTTATTTTGCTAAAACACAATATATTTCTTGTTACTTTCTACCTTTTACCTGATGTAGAAACAGGAAGTAGCTCAGCCTTCAGGCCAAGAGAAAGCACCATTATTACTTATCCTTGCAGCTCAAAAATAACCCCCTGAGGTCTAAAGTTTCATTTCCAAAACTACCTCTCACATAGAGTCTATTATCTGATTGAAGGAAAAGACGTTAACTGCCATAGCCCTAGGACCTAAGCTTATTTTGTCTCTGAGCCAAATAAGACTACAGTTCCTAACAGAATAGCATAATAAGCAATTTTCCAAGAGCTATAGTCAGTAATTTACTAAAATTACTCCAAAAGACAGCATAGGAAGCATAAACTTTTGCTTAGTTTAATATTTCCTTTCCTATGATTTAAAGGAAAAAGGATTTAAAAATAAATTACTAGGTAGATTTAAAAATAAGAAAGCTACAAATCTATTCAAGATGAAAATTAGCAATTGGTTAGAGTTAATGATGACCTTAATATGTTTAAAATTAATAGAAAGAAAAAGTAATAAGAAATGTTCTAAAAATGGAAAATCTAGAGGCAAACATACGCTTCCCAAGCAGTAAATCTAACATTAGACATTAAAACCTATGCATTCTCTCTCTGAAAGATCTTCACACAAATTATCCACAGGAATTCAAGTATCAAGGGAAAAATACTGCATACAAAAGTTAATATTCAAATAATACAACTTGGGAAAAGGAAAGCATTCTTGATGAAACGGAATATGGCAGCTATTTAGAGCTAACACATTTAGGATATTAGAAACTATTATTGATTAGGATTAATAAAGAGTAATAAATGTTGAATTCCAAAATAAAATTTGGAAGCATTCTAGAATATTTTTAAAATTGTGTGTCCTATGGAGTGTAAATATATAATCAAACACTGTTTGCCAAGAAACTGACAAAGAAGCTAACTGTCCTGAATTACTTTCACAAAGACAGACTTCTAGAGAAACCATAATAATGCCATACATCTGAAATATATTTCTCTAAACTCAGAAAAACAGCGTGTTTTGCAAACCATAGGCCTGTGGAATTAGTTTTCAAGGTCCTGAAGAAAATTTGTATATATTTTGTCCCCAAAAAAGTGGCCATAGGCATGTTAACATGCATAAAAGGATGTGACTGGCTTAGCCATACTAAGCCATTAGTAAAGAAAATTCTGGTCCTCTATGCCTCTGCCTTACTTTCTCTATTTTCAGACCTATAAGACCCCTGGGTTGTTTCTTTTCCCTAGTGCCTCATCAAATCGTATTTGCAACATGGATCTAATATCACCACTTTGTTCCTGTGTCAGTTTAGGCTGTGACTTGCTACTCTCAGAGGTATCTGCTTTCTTTCCCATGATGGAATAAAATGCTGTACTTTATTTCTCACTACAAAATAAAAGGTTTTGTCCTGGTTGAAGTCATTTCAGCATCCAGAGAGCAATTCAGAAGTCACGAAACTATTTTACCTTTGAAATCTTACTTTAAACAACTGCCCATTCTGTTTTCCTATAAAGCCAGCCTGGCTATTGGAAAGATATTTCTCACATTTGAAACTGCTTGTTGAACTAATTCAACTCCATGCAAAATTAGCAGGTTCTCCTCTTACATAGATGTTCTTCCATCTTTGTATCTGGTGACCCCATTCAGTGCCTCTGAAGAACCCAGTTCATAATTTCTATCACTGCCTACCCAAAAAAGCATGCAGAAATATAAAAGCACTTCTTTTATCAATTCAAAAAAAAGTAGTGATCTGGGGATCCCAGAGGGGCAGCCCTGGGAAGGGTGATAACTCACACTGTGCACAGTGAAGAAATAGCTATTTCCGGACCATGCAACAGCTTTCATGCATGTGAGAAATCCTACTTCTCCCTCTGTCATTTTTAATCAGGGAGGTGGAGCTGCCACAGACGTTTGGTAGCAAGCAAGACAAGGGTCAAAACTCAAATGCCTATAGCGGCTCAGCAGCTCACAGAAATAAATGTCATGAACAAAGTGAGTGACATACAGGCAGTGGTGGGATCCAGGAGACAGCAAACCCTGCCAAGAGGTGGCATCTGTGACTCAGCTACCCTGTGGCCATACGATGTTGCCAGATCACCAATTATTTTAAAAAAGAAAACCTAAAACACAGATTTTCATGTGAAATTTGTTAGCAACTACCAAGCAGTAATGCAAATGTTTAAAAACACTGGGTGGGGTAAGTCTGGGTGAGTCACACTAAAGCCACCAGTTGTCAGGGTGTCTCCCACTGGTCATGTGTTTTGTCCCTCTGTTATATAATTATGATCACCTGGCCCAATCCCCTATGATTTTACCAATGGGATTTTGACCTATGGGACCCAGAGGGAATAAATGATATAATGATTAATGTTATGTGTCAATTAGGAGGGTTTTTTTTGGATGAGATCAACATTTAAATCAGTGAATTTGGGGTAAAGCAGATTGCTCTCCATAATGTGGGTGGGCCTCACCCACTCATTTGATGGCCTCAATAGAACAAAAAGAGTGGCCTCCCTGAACAAGAGTGAATTCTCCAGAAGAATGCCTTCCAACTTCATCTGCACCACCAGCTCTCCTGCATATCAAGCCTGCTGGCCTGGCCCACATTACAGATTTTGCACTCATCAGCCTCTGTAATTGTATAAGCCAATCATTTATAATAAATATATGTATATTGTATTGGTTCTGTTCTCTGGAGAAACCAATACAATTTGGCCAAAGTCACAAAACTAGCTTGGGGAAATTTTTAAATGAATTGTTCTCTTTCCCTAGAGTATGTTCCAGTGTACTATACTGGAGCAGGAATCCTTATAAAGTAGAAAATGGCATTACAGACTCTGGTGGCTCTGAGGGTAAACAATCCACCTGCAATGCGGGAGACCGGGTTCGATCCCTGGGTTGGGATGATTCCCTGGAGAAGGGCATGGCAACCTACTCTAGTACTCTTGCCTGCAGAATCCTCATGGACAAAGGAGCCTGGCAAGCTGCAGTCCATGGGGTCACAAAGAGTTAGACACAACTGAGTGACTAAACACAGCACATGTATATACATTACAATACCCAGAGACAGCACAAACAATGTGTATTTCTCAGAGTGTAGCTGCCGCTCTACAGAATCATATAAATACTTGTTTATATACAGATTCCTAGGTCTAGCTCCAGATGAGCTGAATACAGCTATCCAAGTTGGGGTCCAGGAATCTACATCTTGGCAGCTCCCCAGCATGGTTCCTGTGCACACCAAAGTATGATAACACTGGAGTAATCAAGAGGCAAAATAGATTAGCAGTAAAGAGCACAGAATCTAGAGCCAGACTGCCTGGCTTTGAAGCCCAGCTACTTAACCCCTGTGCTTCAAACTAGAGTACACTTCACACCTCACATCCCAGAGATGACATGAGGATTGAACAAGGCAAGGTTGTAAACACTGGCGCATAATTAGAATTTAAGTAACGGTAGATATTACTAAATTCTCTCATCACAGGTGTTCTGGCACACTTTCAGTATCATGCTAATCAACATTTATAGTGATGATTACAGGGGCACTTTAAGATCTTAAAATACTTGCTAAAGCAAAGATCAATGTGGTTAGATGCTTCATTTCATGAAAATTTTTTGTAACTTGATAATTTGCATGTAACATCAACGGTAACTTTTTCTAGAGATTAGAACATTTGATAAACCTGAATACCACATCTGACTATAATATGTAACAGAGTTTGCTTTGTGCATATACCATGTAGTGTGAAGACAGTGAGAGATTTTCTTACCATGGTCTTTCCGCAGTTTACTGATCTTCTTTCTCTATTCCTATGAAGGATTGAGGCTATGTATATATATTTTATTTTATTTAAGCTTTAGCTCTCTAGTCCCTAGCTCAGACAGCCTCCACAACAGGAATTCAAATATAAATAATTGTTGAGTTAAAGTTTCACACTAACCTAATGGCTTTGATCCAACACTCTTTCACTAACAAATTCTCAATATAATATATAAAGAAGGATATACAAACAGAAGTTACAAAAGGAGGCTATAAATAGTGACACATGGAATATTTGTCTCCCCCACCAAGAAGAAAGCCAAATTCACTCATCTTTCAAACTTTTATTTCAGCCAACTCTTAATCTGAGAGCAGTTATCAGCTAATAAGTTGAAACTGCACAAATAAAGAGCTAATAAGTAAATAAAAGGAAGCTGCATGAGACAAAATTGGGTGAGACCAGAAATATGGTAGGCTTTTGGATCATTTGGCATTAAATATAAACCTGAGTCATTTTGCGCTTGATTTTGAGAAAGTCTTTTGACAGAGCAGATCTGTTTTAGGACAACTTAGAGCATACGGAAAATTCTTCATATACCATGTGGCACATGGTGCTTCCTACGTGGCACTGGTAGTAAAGAATATGCCTGCCAATGCAGGAGACACAGGAGACCCAAGAGACAAGGGCTCAGTGGTTGAGCAGGGAAGATCCCCCAGAGGAAAGCATGGCAACCCACTCCAGTATTCTTGCCTAGAGAATCCCATGGACAGAGGAGCCTGGTGGGCTACAGTCCATAGGGTAGCAAAGAGTCAGACACGACTGAGCGACTAAGCACATAGAGACTGGACACAAATATAGAGACTGGCTTCCTTGGTGGCTCAGTGGTAAAGTAACCACCTGCAATTTAGGAGACACAGGTTCAATCCCTGGGTCAGGAAGATCCCCTGGAGAAGGAAATGGCAACCCACTCCAGTATTCTTGCCTGGGAAATCCCAAGGACAGAAGAGCCTGGCCAGCTACAGTCCATGGGGTCGCAAAGAGTTAGACATCACTGAAGTGACTTAGCATGCACACACACATGTGGCACAATTAAGAAACTTGAAGGTGAAAAATATAAATAATGGAGGCCAACAATAACCACAAGATTTTACTTGGAACAGAAAGAATATGCCCCCAGAAAACAAGGATATGGCCAAAATAAGGCTTCAGAAATAAAAAGTATCATTATTTCATTTAGAACTTGGATCAAGATGAGGGGCTCTTCAGCAGGGAGCATCCCAGTTGAGCAGAGGCAGATGGGCCAAGGGCGGGGTGGCTGTTCCCTGTAAAGGAGATGGTCTGAGGATACATGAGAGAATCAGAAATTAAAGAACTAGATTCTGAACTAGAACACCAGGGGTTACACAGCCTAGAAGGAAACTAATACCTCTACATGTGCCCAGCATCACACAAAACTCACCAACCTCACATTAATGAGAGATTTCTAAACCAATGAAATAAGCACGAATAAAGAAGCTACGAGAGAAATGGTTTCAGCAAAACCCTTCATTCACTGCCCTGCGTACCTAAGTTATCAAAACCAACCCTGGGCAAGCTACTGTTCAAAGGAAAAATAAAAACAACAAAAGATACGGCCCCTGCCCGTAAAAGTGACCATCTAGGTAAAGGGTATAATATAAAGAACATATATGCAAGAAACAATAATAACACAAAGGAATAATCATAAGGCTTAAAGTGAGTTTCAGTATTCCAGCAGAATGAAAGGAAGGAAAGATTATTCTAACAGAAGTGAACTGGAATGAATGAACGGAGTTTAAAGGCTTTTGAGAAGACCTGAACACCCAGGCTTAACTTGATAAGATGGAAGGAGAACAATACATTAAAAAGAGGCACAGGCAGATGTCTATAAGGGAAAGAACAGAGAACAACTAACTAAAGCAAATATTCAAATCCACTAGGTCTTAGAGGACTGGCAGCAGAGTTACAGAGGACAAGGCAGAAATCTCATCTGACTGTCACAGACCTTCACTGCTAAGCTACAGTGTTGGGTTTTATTTGCTAAACAGTAGGAAACCACTGAGAGAAGGCAATGGCACCCCACTCTAGTACTCTTGCCTGGAAAATCCCACGGATGGAGGAGCCTGGTAGGCTGCAGTCCATGGGGTCGCTAAGAGTCGGGCACAACTGAGCGACTTCACTTTCACTTTTCACTTTCATGCATTGGAGAAGGAAATGGCAACCCACTCCAATGTTCTTGCCTGGAGAATCCCAGGGACAGGGGAGCCTGGTGGGCTGCGGTCTATGGGGTCGCACGGAGTGAGACATGACTGAGGCAACTTAGCAGCAGTAGGAAGCCACTGAAGGCTTTGACCTGATCATAGCTGTGTTTGATCTATCTGATGAGATACAAGGTGGTATTTAGAAAAGAGTGAGAGTCAGGAGAAAAACTAAAAGACATGATAATCCATGAGAGGACTAGTAAAAACCTAAATTAAGGTAATTAGTATATGGGAAAGGAAAGATTGATGGATGTGGTATTTGCTCCTAAAATGTGGAATGTTCTGACATTAATTAGCACATTCACTACCAAGAAAATAAATATGTTTATGCACAATGTAATTAGAAACTTCCTAATTCCAGTATAATTCCCAACATACCAACCTCAAGTCCTTAAAACATTCCTCTAATGTTTCTTCTCAAAGAGAAATTTTCTTGTAATATTTTTTAGCTTCTAAGTTAAGATAATTCACGATTATCTCCGTCTGAGGTTTTCCCACTGCCATGTAGAGAAAGGAATGGCACACATCCGAGAACGCCCAAAACAGCCTCTGTCTGTTAACAGTAAATTTAAATGTGAAATCTGTAGAAGTCTGGAGTTTCTGTCACTTACAAAACTCCTCCTTTCTGAACATACTCATACTTCAGCAAACGAGCACCTTTGAACAATCATTTTAAATATAAACTACACGATGCAGTAGAATAATTGTAAATTACCACATAGTTCTTGACACCCACTATGATGCTTGCCCATGAAAGAAACCACAGATGCTGAACTGATAGAGATTAAAATCTCTCCCTGTCCTTTTGAAGGAAACAGGAGGCAAGCCATCTGAGGAGAAACTAGGCTGAGGCTCTCTGCAGGCCTTCCTGCCTTCAATTTCTATTCCAACCCACTGAACAACATAATTTGTGGTGTTTTCTTCTGTTTCCAGAAGGGCTTGTGATCAGATACCAGAAAACAGAGGTCCAATTACCTGGCACTACAGAATTCCAGCCTCAAAGTTTAAATGAAACCTGCAGATCATTTCTCTCAGTTATTTCCTTCTAAGGCCAAGAAAAATGAGAAACAAGGTCCCACAGCTGATACAGCAAAGTGTAAGTCTTCTCACTGACAGTTTAAGGTTTCTTTCACTGCCCTCCACATTGTCTTCAAAAGCCTTCAGTTTAAATATCCAGGTATTCAAATGATGGAGTGTCAGCCCCAGTATTATATAATGAATCACCATCAAGGAAGAAAAATAAAAGTTAAGCCATGGACACACAGGGCAAGACTGCACCAGCTTTTTCCCACCATGAAGATGTCTGTTGTTTCCAGATTTTGGAAATATAAGTCCAACCACATACACACAGGGCAAGATTGCTCCAGCTTTTTCCCACCATGAAGATGTGTGTTGTTTCCAGGTTATGGGCCAAGCAAGATTCATGCAGATTTATTCCACTATGGCAAGAATTTAGTAAAAATAGAACATTTTAAAAACAACTCTGGAATATATAAGGTGTTGTTTAAAACACTTAGAAAAGATAATAAAAGAACTTAGAAGTGATTTTTATCCTTATAGGTCTAATTCAGTTATTAGGAGAATATTAATGAAGGTACCTCTAAAATGGAGTTAATGATGAGATGTTGATTATTGACACATTATGAATAATATACAAGTAAGAGTAGTATTGTAAGTCACTTAGAACTTTCAGAAAGAACTATCCCTAACAAACTTCTAGAAATCAGAACTATAAAAAGTTATTAAAAGACCCATAGGTTCTCAATCAGTGACTCAATCACCATAAGGTTATCACCCAACAATTCCCATACTCTCAAGGAATTACCCTCTGAATAGAAGAGCAGACAATCAGTCTGCACTCAGTCTCTGTGTATCACTTATGGATTTTTTATTAATATCAAAACTCTTCCACAGCTGGGTTAGATGATGATCCATGGCAAGACGCCAGAGGCTTTCTGTTCCCTTGGGATTACCATGGCAACCACTCCTAACTGGCTACCTAAAGACAGGGAAGGAGAAATCACACAGACAAGAAGTCCAATTTGAAGGAAGCAGCACTGATGAGCATCTTCTGAGTTTTGTTCTCTCTTTAGCCAAATCACCTTAGCCAAGCTACTAAACTTCTCTGTGCTTAGTTTCCCTCTCTTGTAAAATGAGGAGAATATCTACTTAATAGTGTTCTCCTAAAGATCAAACTCAATGAGATGAGTGTGAAAGCACCAGCAGTGTCTAGAACATGGCAGTTTCAACAAATGATACCTACTTTATTCTATATGCAGGTATGACTTACCTATATAAGAGCAAAGATGTAGACTCCACATCAGAATATATATATGATATAAAATATTTACCAAGAATGGTTATGCTGTATTTACCAAGATGCTAAATGGTTATGCTATTGACCAAGAATGGCTATGCTGTATGGGAGACTCAGCACTGGGAAGAATCAGCATCAATAAATTTAATGGCTTTTACTGCTGATAACAGTGCTGCTTCCACAAAAGTCACTTCCCCCTTCTTATTATTATAGTATCTTAAATTCACAACCAACTCACTCCAGTGAGCTTAAAAGTGAGCAATAACTGGAGAAGGCAACAAAATAAGCCATTGTCAATGAATTTTACTTCAGCAGAGTAGTTAACCAAATTCTTTAGCAGATCAGAAGAGTACTGACTCAGGGCAGAGGTTTAAGACAGAACATAAACTTTCACTACTTGCCTATAATGCCAATAAATAGCCTCAAGTCTATCCTGACTGAGGTTTCAGAAAGGACCTATTCTCTAGGGCACAGAGTGACAGAGTCCTGTCAATTTTGGTGTATTAATCGTGACTGCTCATCACACAGACAGAATGTCTTTGGACAGCTATCCCAACTAATCAAAAGAGACTGATTAGTCTTTAGGTTTCTGGATTAGCCTTGCAGAATATTAAATATTTATCAGAAGATAATTAGTCACTCAGTCAATAGGATTTCTACCTACAGACACAAGTCAATGTTCCTCCATCATGTCCAACAACTGACGAGTTCAAAGTGTTATTAAGCCTCAGGATTACTTTGATGTCACAGTCTCCCAGCCTTGAGTACTCGTTCCTGTGTACAGTGCCCACGTGTTTGGTTAAGTGACAGGAATTCGGCTTAGATTAGTTGTAGCAATGTGAAAATACATAGGAAGTACAAAGTATCCTATGATTTTAAAGGGTTGAATACTTAAGCTGCCGGAATACGCATCTCTCTACTTTCTGATCCTCACTGTAGACTGGCTTCCTTCTCTGGGCAGCAAACCTGGCTATCATATCATAAGCTCCTGGGTTTCACATCTTATAAATTCCCCAGCCAAAAGGAACTGACACTTTCCCAATTCACTTGCACACTTCAGGGGAAGGACCATCTTGAGAGGATGCCCTCTCCTGGCCCTAGTAAAAGAGAGGATGGGAGCAGGGAAGGGGCAGCATCACATAAAGTACAAGGCAGTGCCCACTGGAAGCTTGAGCCATCCCCAAAGTAAAGAGGTGCTGTTCCCAGAGGAAAAGCTGAGGGGAGGGTTGTGGAAACAACAATGGCAGACTGCTACAGGTATATATGTACAATTTTATTTCAAGTATCAGCATGTTATGAAAACATATGTGTTCTTTCACTTTGTAAATAAAACTTCACCAAGCTTAACCATGGGCCATAAATTTTATAGCCATTCAAGTCGGGTCATCTACTGTATCACTGGTCTTGTCAGCTCACTATTTCCCACCACTTCAACCTCCAGATTCTTACTTAGCTGGAACACAATAAACCTCCTAAGTAGAAATGTCCACAGGAGGGGATACATTCACAAGGATTGCACAACCATGCTTCTCTTGTCTAGAGCAGTCCTCAGGCAAAAATCTTTTTCTTTGTTATTCTAGCTATCTCATTTTGGCCTCAGATAACCTAAACAATTTTTGCAATGCAATTTCATTACTGGAAACAATTTCATTATAGGAGAATATTAAGCAACTGTTAGAGGGAAGTCAAAAGGTCAGCATCCACCTATAAACTACATTCCTATCTTATAATTCTGCCTACTTACATATGGCAAATTCTAAAGTAGCAAATAGACAACAGAAATATTAAAATATTTTTAATTACCTTACATCAGCATTTGTAATTACTTCCTCAACAAATATGTATGCTGATTTTGAGGTGTACAGTATACAGAGTATTTTCAAACTGCCAGTTCTGGGGCTTACAAAATGACTGAGAATGAATCTTTATTGCCTTCTTCCTCTCATGTTAAATGATTTTTAATTTTACTTGATATGTCATAAAACCTTACCCATTTAAATCCATGTGATCATATAATATATGACCTTTGATAAACAAATGCCCCACCCATACTAATGCTCAGGAAAACAGTCTCCCAGAATATTAGTTATGTCTGATCACTCTTTCTGGGTGACCAGATGTCTCCTGGTTCAGGTGCTGGGTTGGGTACAGTAGATCCTTAGGTGTGGAATGGAAGAACTAGTCTCCCCCAAGGACACAGAGACAAGGAAAGTTGTTGTTGTTGTTGTTTAATCACTAAGTTGTGTTCAACTCTTTTGCAACCTTATGCATTGTAGCCCACCAGGCTCCTCTGTCCCTGGGATTTCCCAAGCAAGAATACTAGCTACTGCTGCTGCTAAGTCACTGCAGTCGTGTCCAACTCTGTGTGACTCCCTAGATGGCAGCCAATCAGGACTGGGTTACAATTTCCTTCTCCAAGGGATCTTTTCAACACAGGGATCAAACCAATGTCTCCTGCACTGGCAGGTGGATTTTTAACACTGAGCCACCAGAGAAGCCCATAAAGGAAGAAAACCAGATGCAATCAAAGGGAGACTAAACAAAGGAAACCCAAACCAGTTAGAGAAGCAGTACAGAAATTGTGAGTCAGAAACACAGATTTAATGAAATAGCTGGTAAAGCTGAAGAAGAGCCACTGGGGCCAAAGCACTTTAAATGAGCTAGAACCCAATCTTTTGAGAGAAATCATCTTTGCTACCCAAAACTCTATAATCCAAATGTCACCTGGAGTTTGGGTCTCCCACCAAAGTTCTGTCCAAAATTTCTGAAGATTCCTTAGGCGTGTATAAGGTGGAAAACGATGCAGAACTTGTGCCTCAAAGTCAGCTCAGCAC
The DNA here is from genome assembly GCA_917880005.1 of Nanger dama. Taxonomy (NCBI): domain Eukaryota; kingdom Metazoa; phylum Chordata; class Mammalia; order Artiodactyla; family Bovidae; genus Nanger; species Nanger dama. Next base: position 50,439,802 of record CAKJTW010000004.1, read on the forward strand.
TTACTTGCATAGCCCCATCTCTGTTCTCCACCATCAGACCCAACATGAAGCTCAAGCCTTCTTGAGTTCCCTATCCATTTCTCCACTCACATAAAGCTTCCATCAATAGGAGACTTTATCAGTTATTCAGAGGGAGGTATAAAAGGAGTTTACATGACAGCAAAGTAAACAATTTCAAATTGAACATCTCTCTTCTTAAGGCTTCCTTGATGGCTCAGACAGTAAAGAATCTGCCTGCAATCCGGGAGACCTGGGTTTGATCCCTGGGTTGGGAAGATCCCCTGGAGGAGGAGGGCATGGCAACCCATTCCATAATTCTTGCCTGGAGAATCCCCAAAGACAGAGGAGCCTGGCAGGCTGCAGTCCATATAGTCACAAAGAGTCGGACACAACTGAGCGACTAAGAATGCATGCATGCTTCTTAAATTTCTTTTGATCACCCTAACACCAGACTATTTCCAGAGATCTCTTCACCCAACTTTGCAGCATCTCCAAGTTTCTCTACCTTTCTATCTATGGAAGGTGAAGGTGAAGTCACTCAGTTGTGTCTGACTCTTTGCGACCCCGTGGACTATAACCTACTAGGCTTCTCCATCCATGGGATTCTCCAGGCAAGAATACTGGAGTGGATTGCCATTTCTTTCTCCAGGAGATCTTCCTGACCCAGGGATTGAACCTGGGTGTCCCGCATTGGAGGCAGACGCTTTACCCTGTGAGCCACCATATATATATATATATATATATATATATATATATATATATATATATCCTTCAAAGAACCACCACAAACTACTCTCCTTAATTCAGGGTGCTAACTACTCTCCCCTCCTACATTGGCTCTAGCCTCCAGAAGGTTCTCCAGTTTTGCTTCATGCATCTACATGGATTACCAAGGCTTTCACAAATGGATTTCCTCCTTTCAGAAGAACTTCAGTGACCACTGTCAAGATCATGGATTTAACTTCTAATTCTCATTACACAACACTAAACTGGAGTCATTGTTCCCTGGATGAGCTAACGAGGAGAAATGAGCTTGGGTGGTGCTCGACTCCATAATCTAGGGATAAGGCAGCCTGATTAGGTAGAGAAAGACTCCACTCATTCATTCACAAGTCAGGGCACCTGAATACAGTCTGAGAAGAGTTCTCAGTGGCTTCCTCGATCTCCCTAGCTGTGGAACTGACTCCCTTTCCAGAAACAAATTCTGCCTTTTGGTTCATCACAAGAAGCACTTATAGGCAGGTGTTGAGCTCAGGTAAGTGAGCTCTGATCTCACATTCTACACCGCAACAAGATGGCTTGTAGAACCCATTGCCCCGAACCCTCTCCCTTGCTGTGCCTGGCAGGCCCTGGCATACAGAAAAGCAAAAGAACTTTCTATAACATCAGCTTATAAGTCTGGTCTAATTCTGCTGAAATCACAGATGACTCTAGCTCATGAAAATAAGCCAAAAACAGACACAGAAGTAGAAACCAGACATATTTTAGGAAATCTTAGTAATGTGAGAAACCTATATGCAGATCAGGAAGCAACAGTTAGAACTGGACATGGAACAACAGACTGGACAACTGAACAACTCTTTTTCCAAATAGGAAAAGGAGTATGTCAAGGCTGTATATTGTCACCCTGCTTATTTAAATGCAGAGTACATTGTGAGAAACACTTGGCTGTAAGAAGAACAAGCTGGAATCAAGATTGCCGGAAGAAATATCAATAACTTCAGATATGCAGATGACACCACCTTTATGGCAGAAAGTGAAGAGGAACTAAAAAGCCTCTTGATTAAAGTGAAAGAGGAGAGTGAAAAAGTTGGCTTAAACCTCAACATTCAGAAAACGAAGATCATGGCATCTGGTCCCATCACTTCACGACAAATAGATGGGGAAACAGTGGAAACAGTGTCAGACTTTATTTTGGGGGGCTCCAAAATCACTGCAGATGGTCACTGCAGCCATGAAATTAAAAGACGCTTACTCCTTGGAAGGAAAGTTATGACCAACCTAGATAGCATATTCAAAAGCAGAGACATTACTTTGCCAACAAAGGTCCATTTAGTCAAGGCTATGGTTTTTCCAGTGGTCATGTATGGATGTGAGAGTTGGACTGTGAAGAAAGCTGAGTGCCAAAGAATTGATGCTTTTGAACTGTGGTGTTGGAGAAGACTCTTGTGAGTCCCTTGGACTGAAAGGAGATCCAATCAGTCCATTCTGAAGGAGATCAACTCTGGGATTTCTTTGGAAGGAATGATGCTAAAGCTGAAACTCCAGTACTCTGGCCACCTCATGTGAAGAGTTGACTCATTGGAAAAGACTCTGATGCTGGAGGGATTGGGGGCAGGAGGAGAAGGGGATGACTGAGGATGAGATGGCTGGATGGTATCACCGACTTGATGGACGTGAGTTTGAGTGAACTCCGGGAGTTGGTGATGGACAGGGAGGCTTGGCATGCTGCAATTCATGGGGTCGCAAAGAGTCTGACACGACTGAGTGACTGAACTGAACTGAACTGAAGGAACACAAAACTGCCTACACCAAAACCTCTCTGCCCTTTTGGATTCCATGGATTCACTGAACCCGTTCAATACTTTATGACAATCTAGTCAAGACATAATCTTTAACCACTAGATATTTGGTGCCCCCTGTACAGTGTGATCTGAAGACACCTTGCCCATCAAAATGATAAATGGACTTCATGTATAAAAGTAAGTTCACTCATTGATTAATTCAACAAATACATATTGAGTGCCTACCACATGTCCATCATATTAAGCTCATGGGTTTAAGCCTTTTGAAAGCTCCTGGCATGATTCTATCTACCCATTTAAAAGCTACACATTACAAGGGAGTTTACATTTTCTAAGAGTCATGTGAAATCCACATAAAAATTAACCTTTTCCTAGCTAGTGATCACAATGGGCCTGTCAAAAGAGCAAGGCATTGATTCACCCTCAGTTCTACTTCTTTTCCCTAAAAACAGTCTGGCTCTTGACTGATATGACAAGGTATCTTAGAGTCAACATAACCAAAATTAAAAATTTTTAGTTTCTCCTCAAACCTGTTTCTACCCCAGTGTTCTCAGTTAATGGTATCACCTCTCATCCAATTGAAAAGTGACCCTGGAGTCATATTTGAGTCTTCTCCCTCTGTCTCACACTTCTCTTGTCCAAGGATCCATTGGCAAGTGGATTCATTGATCCTTTTTCTTCTCCCCTAAATCCCACCTACCATCCAGCATGCCACTTCTCACCATCCCTACCACTACCATCAAACTAAAGCCAACATCACTTTTAACCGACAACTATAAAATTTTCTTTTTTTTAAATTTATTTTAATTGTAGGCTAATTCCTTTACAATATTATGGTGGGTTTTGCCATACATTTACATGAATCAGCCATGGGTGTACATGTGAACTATAACATTTTCTAACTGGTCTCTTCATTCACTTTTAATGTCTTACAAAATTCATTCTAATAGCTGAAGACTAAATTCAATTATGTCCTCTACTATTCAATGGCTTTTTATCACATCTGAAATAAAATCTCAACTTTGCCTTTCTATTAATACAAACAGCCTATAACCATCTTTCTCAGCCTTGGCTGCTTATCAGAATCACCTAGGAAGCTTTTTAAAAATAACTAATTGCCTCCCAGATTCATTAAATTTGGAGGTGGGCTTGGCATGGCTTGTTTTTAAAGTATGCTTTCAGAATAGAGGACCACTGTTCTCCATGTCCTGCCCACTGTCTACCTTCCTCTCTGAGTCCCCCTGCTGCCACTGTCCCTCCCATGCTTCCACTGTTTACACAGGAACTTCACGAGCCCCCTGCTTCCTTCAACCCACAATTTCTCTGCTTTACTTGGAAAGCTCTCCTTCATTCCCGCCCTCTACTCTCATCACTGATGAGCTTCACAACATTGGTTCCTTCTCATCCATCATTCAGGTCTCTAACCACATAGCACCTCTTTGGAGAACTCTTTTGGAGCTACTCAATACCCTATGCCTGCGGTTCTCAAAGTGTGGTCTCTGGAGCAGCAGCCACAGCAACTCAACAGCTAGTTTACAACATAAATTCCTGAGCCCCACAACCAGGCTTCTACCGAATCAGAGACACTGGGAGAGGGGCTTAGCAGTCTGTTTAAAAGTCTAACGGGTGATTCTGATACACATTAAGAGTTTGAGAAGCACTATTGCGTGTATGTGTGCATATGTATGCGTACACACTGTGTTAATATGTATATACTTCTTCTTCCTATCAGTCATCTGAAATTGCTTAATTTTTTAATTGACTGTCCCTACCTCCCTAAAATACAAGCTCCATGGAAGCTTGTGTTCACTCCTATATGCTCAATGATTAGAACAGTATCTGACACACAATAAATATTCAATAAATATTTATTGAATAAATGAATCTACAGACGAATCAACCTGGTCCCTTTCTCCCCAAGAAGCTCCAAGGTTTTGTTCTGTTTTGTTTTGCTTTCCTCTAGAAAGGAAAGAGGGGCTTCTCAGGTGATGCTAGTGGTTAAAAAAAAAAGAAAAAAAAAAAAAAACACCTGCCTGGCAATTCAGGAGACACAAAAGATGTGAGTCTGATACCTGAGTCAGGAAGATCCCTTGGAGGAGGGCATGACAACCCACTCCAGTATTCTTGCCCAGAGAATCCCAGGAGCCTGGCGGGCTACAATACCATAGGGACACAAAGAGTTGGACACAACTGAGGTGACTTGGCATGGATGCATGCAGAGAAGAAAGAACATGTGCACAGGGATCTATGGGAGAAGTTCTCAGAAAACATCAAAATCCAATCAAATAGCCACAAACCAGCCAACTCTGGCTCTTCAGAAGGCAGCCTCTTTACACGCTGAACATGCTTGGCTCACATAAATGTGAGGTAATTGTTCCCAGTGATTAAACGCAGAGCTAGAAGGCCTCATTACATCTCAAGTACCTACCAGGGCACTTTTCCAAAGAAACAAAACACAGAGGAAGAGCACTTAAGAGGGTGTCTTGAAAGCAGAGATGCAGAGGAGGCTGGTACTCATCTCAGAGGCCAAGGTGATCCCACCCGCAAAGGATAGTTTCCTTTGACTATGAAAATAGTGGTGAACTTGTGTTTCTTCCTACCCTCAATCCATGCCACCTTTCCCAATAAGTAAAAAATATCTTTTATTTGATTTCAATTTCTTTAAATTATAGTAAGGACCTATGCATATCTGTACTCACCATTTGTAATGGTTTTTTTCTGTGAATGGACTGCCTCTGTAGTTTTCTTTTCAGCTGCTTGCCATTTTCCAACTGATTGGCAATTAAATGTACTCTTGCCTTTTATATGCACTGTCATCATTTTTCCCAGTTTACGTTTCACCCCTGACTTTGTTTTGATTCCTCCCCTCAGTCAGAAGTTAAAATTTTATTTAGTCAAATGAGCCAGTCTTTTACTTTAAAGTTTCTGATTTTAATGTCAATAAATAGAAAACCTTCCGCTACTCCAAATACATTAAATTTTTCGTCCATATCTCCTACCAGTACTTTTATGGTCCTTTCTGGTTTTGTATGCAGAGTACATCATGAGAAACTCTGGACTGGAAGAAGACTGGAATCAAGATTGCCAGGAGAAATATCAATAACCTCAGATATGCAGATGACACCACCCTTATGGCAGAAAGTGAAGAGGAACTAAAAGCCTCTTGATGAAAGTAAAAGTGGAGACTGAAAAAGTTTGCTTAAAGCTCAACATTCAGAAAACGACGATCAACATCAGGTCCCATCACTCCATGGGAAATAGATGAAGAAACAATGGAAACAGTGTCAGACTTTATTTTGAGGGGCTCGAAATTACTGCAGATGGTGTTTGCAGCCATGAAATTAAAAGACGCTTTCTCCTTGGAAGAAAAGTTATGACCAGACTAGATAGCATATTAAAAAGCAGAGATATTACTTTGCCGACTAAGGTCCGTCTAGTCAAGGCTATGGTTTTTCCAGTTACTCATGTATGGATGTGAGAGTTGGACTGTGAAGAAGGCTGAGTGCCGAAGAATTGATGCTTTTGAACTGTGCTGTTGGAGAAGACTCTTGAGAGTCCCTTGGACTGCAAGGAGATCCAATCAGTCCATTCTGAAGGAGATCAAACCTGGAATTTCTCTGGAAGGAATGATGCTAAAGCTGAAACTCCAGTATTTTGGCAACCTCATGCAAAGAATTGACTCATTGGGAAAGACTTTGATGCTGGGAGGGATTGGGGGCAGGAGAAGAAGGGGACGACAGAGGATGAGATGGCTGGATGGCATCACTGACTCGATGGATGCGAGTCCAAGTGAACTCCAGGAGTCGGTGATGGACAGGGAGGCCTGGCATGCTGCGATTCATGGGGTTGCAGAGTCAGACACAACTGAGCAACTGAACTGAACTTCTGGTTTTGTGGGAGTTTTTGGATTATCTTTAATCTATCTGGATTTCATTTTGGTGTGAAGGTTGAGGAAAGTTTCTAGTATTTTTTTCCAAATGCGAAGTTCATCTGGGAAACTATAACTCAGCATTTAGCACAGGAAAATTATATGTATGGTTGACATTCAATTTATGTCTGTTAAACTGAATTATCAGAAGGGTGACGAAGCTATAAAATAGCAATAGAATTACACATACAACAATACAGCCCCCCCCATAAAAAGTATGTTTTGTATGACATTCATGTGATATTAATGTTCAGTTCAGTTCAGTCGTTCAGTCGTGTCTGATTCTTTGTGACCCCATGGACTGCAGCATGCTAGGCCTCCCTGTCCATTACCAACTCTCGGAGTTTACTCAAACTCATGTCCATTGATTTGATGATGCATCCAGCCATCTCATCCTCTGTCATCCCCTTCTCCTCCTGCCCCCAATCCCTCCCAGCATCACGGTCTTTTCAAATGAGTCAGTTCTTTGCATCAAGTGGCCAAAGTATTAGAGTTTCAGCTTCAGCATCAGTCCGTCCAATGAATATTTAGGACTGATTTCCTTTAGGGTGGACTGGTTGGACATTAATGTATGTCAATGTAAATCTTAATAAGAAAAGTAGACATGTGTGAACCAATATCAGTTTTGTTATCTCTATGCCAACAACAGTAACAATAACAATAATCACTGTTTACTGAGCACTTATGCTTCACACACTAGAAGTGCTAACATATTAACTCATTTAATCTTAAAAGCAAGCCTGTGAGTTTCTATTCTATTTTAACTTTACAGATGAGAACACAGAGGCACTAGGATATAAGAAGGACTGATGACCAGCAGTTGGCAGAGTCACACTCTGAGACAGAAGCATTCAGGATCCTATGGCTTACCCACTATGTTATCTTGTCTTAAGATCACTGCTGACCACAAAATAGAACAACAGGGTGTTTTTGCTACTACCATCTAAAAGGTGTTCACATTAGGACATTCTTTTATTCTTACTCTGTATTTCTATTCATGTCCCTATCCTCACTCTCACCTAACTTTCCCCACCTCTGCACAAAAAAAAAAACAAAAACTTAGAACTCAATAATGCCTTTGGCTACAATATCTGACAAAGGACCTATAAAGGTCTAACACAAGCTAAATCAAAATTTGACATCTTTTTCAACTAAGCCATATTCCTTCACACCTTTTAAGTTCAAAATCCCACTAAAACTACTATAATTTCCAAGAATGCTCTGATTTAAAATATTAATAGGACAGAGCTGCACTGAATAATTTGATCCAACAAGGTCAAAATTATTTCTCAGTATTTTATAAGTTAAATTTTTTAAAGATGTAGATTAAAGTACTCAAAATATTAACAATGACCAGTATCATTTTAATGTATTCTTTTCCTTTTTCAGATTCTTTTCCATTATAGGTTATTACAAGACATTGAACAAAGTTCTCCATGCTATACAATAGGACCTTGTTGTTTATCTGTTTTATATATAGTAGTGTGGTATGTATCTGTTGATTTCAAACTCCAATTTATCCCTCCCCTTCCCTTCCCCTATGGCAACCATAGGTTTTTTTTTTTTTAATGTTTGTGAGTCTGTTTATGTTTTGTAAATGAGTTCATGTGTATCAATTTTCTAGATTCCAGATATATATCATATGATAATCAACAGGTATCATTTTATAACTCTAGATTTCATTTAGCAAAATGAGTAGACTTTTCAGTTTGATGATGGCAAAGTAAAGACAGTTTCACTACTCTTCTTCTCTCAAAATTCTAAAGCCACAAAGATGACAGAAAAAAAAAAAACACAAACTCCAACTTCAACAAAATGAAGTAACTATAATCCAACATTTGAAGATGGAAAGCAGATGGAGGAAACATTTCAGCAGAGTGGAGAAAAATCAAGCCAATGACTACAAGAAGCAAGCCAATTTGCCCCTGTACATGATTTGGAAATGGAGACACTGGGTACTCTGAAGAAGAAAATAAGAGCAGTTGCTGAAAATGAAGGCATATTCAGGCTCTCAATCTTTGGTGGGCTAAAGCTGGTTGTACTGGCTTGCAAGAGCCAACTCTGCCATTATCTCACTTTGGTAGCTTGAAATCAACCATAGCGGGAAAATTAACACTACAGGAATTGGCAAATTCTACAAACCAGAATTTTTATTTTGATTTTTTTCCCAGAGACCTAGTAGTTAAACATTTACCAGCCCACCATACCAAAGTGAAAGAGGAGAGTGAAAAAATTGGCTTAAAACTCAACATTCAGAAAACTAACATCATGGCATCTGGTCCCATCACTTCATGGGAAATAGATGGGGAAACAGTGGAAACAGTGTCAGACTTAATTTTTCTGGGCTCCAAAATCACTGCAGATGGTGACTGCAGCCATGAAATTAAAAGACGCTTACTCTTTGGAAGGAAAGTTATGACCAACCTAGACAGCATATTAAAAAGCAGAGACATTACTTTATCACCAAAGGTCCATCTAGTCAAGGCTATGGTCTTTCCAGTAGTCACGTATGGATGTGAGAGTTGGACTATAAAGAAAGCTGAGCACAGAAGAATTGATGCTTTTGAACTGTGGTGTTGGAGAAGACTCTGGAGAGTCCCTTGGACTGCAAGGTGATCCAACCAGTCCATCCTAAAGGAGATCAGTCCTGGGTGTTTATTGGAAGGACTGATGTTGAAGCTGAAACTCCAATCTTTTGGCCACCTGATGTGAAGAGCTGACTCATTTGAAAAGACCCTGATGCTGGGAAAGATTGAGGGCAGGAGGAGAAGGGGGCGACAGAGGATGAGATGGCTGGATGGCATCACTGACTCAATAGACATGAGTTTGGGTAAACTCTGGGAGTTGATGATGGACAGGGAGGCCTGGCATGCTGCGGTTCATGGGGTTGCAAAGAGTCGGACACGATGAGCTACTGAACTGAACTGAACTGATAGCTCCCAAGTCTTAATCTTTACCATTCACTAGAAATCTGAGGCTTATGCTCCAGAGAAAGGGAACCAAGAAGGTTTCAGGCTCCGGCACAGTAGTCACGCTAAAGGGCAAGTAAGAGGTACAGCGCTGAAAACAGAGATGATATATGAAAATCTTTTTGATCACTAAGTTCCTTCAACCCAAGAACATCCACCTTCAAACTGCATTCCACTGGCAGGACACTAAACATTCTCTGGAGAAACTAAACTGCCCAAAAGAAAGTATTTACAAATAATGATATTTTCAGGGAGGTGGAAGGGGTGGTGGGTCTCAGTGAAAAATCTAGCTAACGTGTCTGATCAGCCTACAATGAATTAGTCCATTCAGACATAGAAAGTGTAAAATTCTTTTCCCAAGCAGCTTTCTCAAGAAGCCACTTCAGGGTATGCCTCACCAAAACAAAGGAATAAGCCAAAAATACAAGGATGTCCAATGGAAAGAGGCAATGGGCATTGCCAGAGTAACGCTGTGCCTCAGGCCAAGTGAAGATAGTACATCCTGGGGCAGGAAGTAGACGCTGCAAGAATTTAAAAAAAAAAAGGAACTGGTAAATTATCTGACTGTTTGATCATGCGGAACACTGTACTGGGAGATATTTTACAGAACTGTTATAGGATGTTGGAAGAATTAGCCCTCAAAGAAAATTAAACAAGAAAAAATGAGGCAATTATTCATTCCAGGTAAAAAAATTGATAATGAAAATAAGAAATGCAGTCATACATAGATTACTCAACTGTGGGAAGCATTTATATTAGACATAATAAGATGCTAGAAAAAGGTTAACCAGACATTTAGATGTAATAAACTACACAGTGAAGAAGTAAAATTTTTACTTTGCTACATAGACCAAATTATTCAGTGCAGCTTTGTAATATACTCATTTCAGATCAGGGCATGCTGAGAAATTATAGCTGTTCATGATGAGATTTCGAACTTTTAAAGCGGAGGTATAAGTGAGTGAAGATCCTAATATACCCTATTAGGAAGTAAACTGACTAATCAAGAATCTTATTCTTTCAAGTACAGGAGTAAACACTAGAACAAGGAGCTAAAAACACTGACATGATTCTTCTAGTAAGTATACCAAGGCAGTAGGAGAAAAGAGAAAAGAATATTGGAGGGTTTTAAGTGTGCTTTACATAAGTATTTCACAATCATATTCATGTAATACTTTCATCAAAATTTTTAATGTACATAGTTAAATACAGAGAAAAATAAATATAAGTTACAGGCAACGCCAGAGAATGTGGAAATTATTCTGATATTCTCATAATAAAGGGATTCCCTATTGTGACAACAGAAAATTCTCCTAATTAGGAGAGATCTGGTAAAACATCTTACAATAAATTATATGGGTATACATTGTCAGGTTCAGTAATAAAAATCTAAGTTATGGGGCATTAAACAAGAGAAACTGTGATAAACCTACTAAGGATAAAACCAATACAAATTTATCTTCTGATCTTATCTTTTGAGGGAGGACAGAACCTTTACTGGGGCAACCATACTTAGTCGTCAAATGTTCACAACAGATAAAATTTATGCATCCTTTGTGTATTTCTAATTTCATTTTCTAAAGAAGATGAAGAAAAACCTTTTCATAGTTCTCTTCATGATTTTATTTTCTGCTCTGAAACACCAATCTAACTGCTAGAAAAGAAAACTGATTTCATAACTAGAGGAAATTACTGAGGCGGGTGGTTTAGAGTGGGAAGAAGAGCCAAAAATCTTAGTGGTAAGGAAGAAATAAATCATTTTTTGGATGTTTGGCGGGGGAAAAGACCGAGAAATTCAGTGGTAGCAAGGGTCATGGGAGACAGAATTTTTCAGATGGGGAAATCTGGGTTGTTCAAAGGCAAAGGGAAAAGATGCAATTAACTTTAAAAGAAAAAAAGATTAGATGTTAGATGATAGGATGAAGGGAAACTAAAGATGGAAATGGAAACACTGGAAAGCATAAGTGGAGGAGTTCACTTTCAACCAGGAAGTCCTTCCTTGTGTAATTCAAAGAAAGATGATACCTAGAAACATGTTTCTGAGGTAAACAGAAGAGAATATGAGGAATATTTCCTGGATGGCTTTAGTTTTTTAAGTGAAGGAAAGGATCAGTCATCTCCTAAGGGGGGAATTAGAAATGGGAATTTCCAAGAGTGGAAGAAATTGAGAATAGTCATTCTCCTAGAGCAAACCACCAGAGAAGGCAATGGCACCCCACTCCAGTGCTCTTGCCTGGAAAATCCAGGATGGAGGAGCCTGGTGGGCTGCAGTCCATGGGGTAGCGAAGAGTTGGACATGACTGAGCAACTTCACTTTCACTTTTCACTCTCATGCATTGGAGAAGGAAATGGCAACCCACTCCAATGTTCTTGCCTGGAGAATCCCAGGGACAGGGAAGCCTGGTGGGCTGCCGTCTATGGGGTCGCATGGAGTCGGACATGACTAAAGCAACATAGCAGCAACAGCAGAGCAAACTACCAGGAGTCCCCAAAGACCATTCATTCCCTGAACCAGAGAAAGGTTGATCTTATCAAGAATTGCCCAGGAAAGCAGTGAAACAGAAAGACTCCCCAGCCCTGTCCTCAGGAGCATTTGACAGATTCAAGATGAAACTGCAGGACCAATTTTTAACAGGCTCCCCAGGAGATAGCTATGAAAAGCTAAATCTGGAAGCCACTAGCTTGGGATCCCCAAGGTACAAATAAAAGAATTCCAAAGAGCACTCATGAGGCCAAAATGTGAAAAATTTGCAATGAGGAATATAAGTGAGGTTTTGCTATTTTCTCACAACAATGAAAAAAAGTAGAATTATGAGGGCTAATAATCCACACAGTAACCGGGAATTACAGTGGCATTCAGTTGCTAACCAAATCTCACTTCTGCTTCCATGATTAAAAAAAAAAAAAAAAAAAAGGCTAAAAATCAAAACAAAAACCTCATTTCTCATTCTTTTTATTCAATCTATTTTATTATTTTTTTAATTACAATACTGTATTTGTTTTGCCATACATTGACATGAATCAGCCACAGGTGAACACAATCTCCCAATGCCGAAGCCCCCACCCACCTCCCACCCCACATCCTCTACCTGAATCATCCTGTGCTCCAGCCCCATGCATCCTGCATCCTGCATTGAACATAGATTGGTGCTTCGTTTCTTACAAGAAAGTATACATGTTTCAATGCCATTCTCCCAAACCATCCCACCCTTTCCGTCTCCCTCAGAGTCCAAAAGTCCGTTCTATACCTCTGTGTCTCTTTGTTGTCTCACATATAGGGTCATCATTACTATCTTCTAAATTCCATATATATGTGTCAGTATACTGTATTGGTGTTTTTCTTTCTGGCTTACTTCTAAAAGCTTCTGCACAACAAAGGAAACTATAAGCAAGGTGAAAAGACAGCCTTCTGAATGGGAGAAAACAATAGCAAATGAAACAACTGACAAACAACTAATCTCAAAGATATATAAGCAACTTATGCAGCTCAACTCTAGAAAAATAAACGATCCAATAAAAAAATGGGCCAAAGAACTAAATAGGCATTTTTCCAAAGAAGACATATGGATGGCTAACAAACACATGAAAAGATGTTCAACATCACTCATTATCAGAGAAATGCAAATCAAGACCACAATGAGGTACCATTTCACTCCAGTCAGAATGGCTGCGATCCAAAAGTCTACAAGCAATAAATGCTGGAGAGGATGTGGAGAAAAGGGAACCCTCTTACACTGCTGGTGGGAATGCAAACTAGTACAGCCATTATGGAAAACAGTGTGGAGATTCCTTAAAAAATTGCAAACAGAACTGCCTTATGATCCAGCAATCCCCCTGCTGGGCATACACACTGAGGAAACCAGAATTGAAAGAGACACATGTACCCCAATGTTCATTGCAGCGCTGTTTATAATAGCCAGGACATGGAAGCAACCTAGATGTCCATCAGCAGATGAATGGATAAGAAAGCTGGGGTACATATACACAATGGAGTACTACTCAGCCCTTAAAAAGAATAAATTTAACTCAGTTCTAATGAGATGGATGAAATTGGAACTGATTATTCAATCTATTTTAAACCAAAAGCAGCCCCCTTCATAAAGAAAATCGCTATCTTAGTCCAAGTGGGCACTTGTGTCTCAGATCAGTTCTTAGTTTCAATGAAAGGAAAACATACAATTTGGTTCCACTTTTGGGTACTTTGCTAGTGAACTTCTAAGGTTGAATTCTTAAGTGTTTTAAAATAAACTCTCTAAATGTATTGATATATTAAAGTCTAGATTAATCTCAGTCTGTTGAATTCTTACGGAGCTGTGAGCAAGTGCTTACTTAATGCAGAGATGCAATCATAGTTTTAAGATAAAAGCTTCGGTCCTCAAATCTGTGTCAGAAATCAAGAGAGAGAAAGGACAAATAAAATCAACTATTTTCTTAGAACTGTACATTTCTATGTACACTTCTACGTAAAGCTTAAATGATGCTTTTTCTGATCTTGAATACCATTTCTAAATCCCTTGATTAAAACTACATAATTCAGTCAAAATGAAATCATACTATTTAAAAATAACTTACTGAGAAAAAAAGAAAAGAAAGAAACCCAAAATAGTATTAAGGCACAATGGGAAAGACAGTATGCCCGCATGTAACACAGCACAGTAGAAACGGTCTTTTGTAATTGAAACAATGGTACTATTTCCTCACCCAAGTTCAGCCTTCTCTAAGCCTGGAAAGTGAAGAAATACATATGTAATTAATTTAAGCAAATTACAAAGCAGGTCATCCATGGCTTTATAAAATAATCTCTGACACAGAATTGCATTCTCAGAAGCAACCAGATGTCATGAAGCCTTAATGAAAAGTGCCAGATAAGTGGCTTTAGTTCAACACACAGAAACTGGCCTGATTAAATCAATGAACTTCTATCAGATATTTATATCATCTGGAACATAAAATCTAGCCTCCTGAAAGCTGAAAAACATTTTTTTCATCAAGAAATTTCACTAAAGGCTATGACATTTTAGTCAACTTAATCATTTTGGCGTCAGTTGTCTCACTTCATTCACTTTCTAAGTAATACACCCAAGTTCCTTTGATTTGTTTCCACTAAGTGGAGAAAAAACCTGCAAGTCACATGTAAAATTATATCAAACTCCATGCTTGACATTTGAAACTATATCACCTCAGAAGTACTTAGCTCTTTTCTTAGACCTGAATTGTACTGTGGTAGATATACATCTTTCATAGAAAGAAGCTGTATTTCTTAACAAATTCTCAAAGAAAAACTTAGAGAAAGGTAAGTAATATGCTTTTGTTTATACAGTTAAGAAACATATTTTAGGACAGTACACATTTATATCATAGAGGAGCCTTTATTTAAACTAACAATACCTCCTTTTACCCAGATCAAATCAAACTTTTGAATGTGATGTCTAAGCACTGATGTTCTTTACTTTTTTAAAGCCACCCAGATAATATACACTCCTTTTCAGATTCTTGAAATGACTCTGTAATGACCTTCCCATATAGATCATTATGGAGTATTGAGTAGAGCTCCCTGTGCTATGCAGCAGGCTCTTATTAGTTATCTATTTTATATATAGTAGCGTGTATAGGTCAAATGGTCAGAGAAGAGTATGAGGTTTCAAATCAGTCATTCCTCTACATGGAAAATTCATAATTTTTTGAATCTTCAGTCAGTTCAGTTCAGTCGCTCAGTTGTGTCTGACTCCTTGAGACCCCATGAACTGCAGCACGCCAGGCCTCCCTGTCCATCACCAACTCCCGGAGTTCACTCAGACTCATGTCCATCGAGTCCGTGATGCCATCCAGCCATCTCATCCTCGGTAGTCCCCTTCTCCTCCTGTCCCCAGTCCCTCCCAGCATCAGAGTCTTTTCCAATGAGTCAACTCTTCTCATGAGGTGGCCAAAGTACTGGAGTTTCAGCTTTAGCATCATTCCCTCCAAAGAAATCCCAGGGCTGATCTCCTTCAGAATGGACTGGTTGGATCTCCTTGCAGTCCAAGGGACTCTCAAGAGTCTTCTCCAACACCACAGTTCAAAAGCATCAATTCTTCAGCGCTCAGCTTTCTTCACAGTCCAACTCTCACATCCATAGATGACCACAGGAAAAACCATAGCCTTGACTAGATGGACCTTAGTCGGCAAAGTAATGTCTCTGCTTTTCAATATACTATCTAGGTTGGTCATAACTTTTCTTCCAAGGAGTAAGCGTCTTTTAATTTCATGGCTGCTGTCA
The DNA here is from genome assembly GCA_917880005.1 of Nanger dama. Classification (NCBI taxonomy): domain Eukaryota; kingdom Metazoa; phylum Chordata; class Mammalia; order Artiodactyla; family Bovidae; genus Nanger; species Nanger dama. Next base: position 50,455,480 of record CAKJTW010000004.1, read on the forward strand.
CCATCTGCAGTGATTTTGGAGCCCAAAAAATAAAGCCTGACACTGTTTCCACTGTTTCCCCATCTATTTCCCATGAAGTGATGGGACCAGATGCCATGATCTTCGTTTTCTGAATGTTGAGCTTTAAGCCAAATTTTTCACTCTCCACTTTCACTTTCATCAAGAAGTTTAGTTCCTCTTCACTTTCTGCCATAAGGGTGGTGTCATCTGCATATCTGAGGTTATTGATACTTCTCCTGGCAATCTTGATTCCAGCTTGTGCTTCTTCCAATCCAGCGTTTCTCATGATGTACTCTGCATATAAATTAAATAAGCAGGGTGACAATATACAGCCTTGACGTACTCCTTTTCCTATTTGGAACCAGTCTGTTGTTCCATGTCCAGTTCTAACTGTTGCTTCCTGGCCTGCATATAAGTTTCTCAAGAGGTAGGTCAGGTGGTCTGGTATTCCCATCTCTTTCAGAATTGTCCACAGTTTATTGTGATCCACACAGTCAAAGGCTTTGGCATAGTCAATAAAGCAGAAATAGATATTTTTCTGGAAGTCTCTTGCTTTTTTGATGATCCAGCGGATGTTGGCAATTTGATCTGTGGTTCCTCTGCCTTTTCTAAAACCAGCTTGAACATCTGGAAGTTCATGGTTCACGTATTGCTGAAGCCTGGCTTGGAGAACTTTGAGCATTACATTACTAGCATGTGAGATGAGTGCAGTTGTGTGGTAGTTTGAGCATTCTTTGGCATTGCCTTTCTTGGGACTGGAATGAAAACTGACCTTTTCCAGTCCTGTGGCCACTGCTGAGTTTTCCAAATTTGCTGGCATATTGAGTGCAGCACTTTCACAGCATCATCTTTCAGGATTTGAAACAGCTGCACTGGAATTCCATCACCTCCACTAGCTTTGTTCGTAGTGATGCTTTCTAAGGCCCACTTGACTTCACATTCCAGGATGTCTGGCTCTAGATGAGTGATCACACCATCATGATTATCTGGGTCATGAAAATCTTTTTGTACAGTTCTTCTGTGTGTACTTGCCACCTCTTCTTAATATCTTCTGCTTCTGTTAGGTGGTTTTATTTGGTGGCTCAGAGGGTAAAGAATCTGTCTGCAATTCAGGAGACCTGGGTTTGATCCCTGGGTCAAAAGATCCCCTGGAGAAGGGAATGGCTATCCATTCCAATATTCTTGCCTGAAAAATTCCGTGGACAGAGGAGGCTGGCAGGCTATATCTATCAGGTTGCAAAGAGTCCGATATCACTGAGCAACTAACACATCTGGTTTTATTTTTCAGCCTTTCTCTTTGGGATTAATGACATCAAATTCTTTAAACCTTGTATCAAACATCTGATTAACTTTTATTTACTCTTTCATAGTAACTGTGTGTAGCTTATATTTGTTTTCAAAATTCTACTAACATTTATTTCTAAAATGTCTTTGCCCAAGTAATCTCGGCCATTATGGCAGAGAACATCATGGGGAACTTGGGACATAGTAAGCTATAGAAGTAGCCAATGAGACAAGTGAGACAAAGAGAGAAATGGGCCTTAAAAATTTTATTCAGAGGAATTCAAACTTATGCCTCTCTTATCCAAATAGTATCAAGTATCTAATAGTGCTTTTCAATATGAGAGAAAAAAGAAACATCCTGACCTGACTACTGTGGTTGTGGGGAAGGCATCCTGTATGTGGATATGCTGCCTTCACAAAGTCCAAAGTACGAATAGTAATCTCTTAGCTCTAATGAACATTCTCCCACCACAGCACATTTATAACTTCCATGAACTCCCGTGAAAGTCGGTTCAGGGAATGCATTAGGTGTTTTATCATATTATCCTTTGCTCACACTACTTTGAAAAGAGCTGAAGAAAGAAATCCCTTGGAAGACAGCTTCCTGTCCATTTACAACCTAGAAGGGACCCTCACAAAAGAAAAAAACACTTGCTGGCAAGCCAACATGTTTCCTGAGATAAGAGAAGGGAGCATAAACACATTCATTTTAAAGTACTCATTTTTTAACTATAGCTGCTAATATTGAATGACAGTTGGCATAAAACCTAATTGGATGAGGTGCATTAGAGTTAAGTGTATCAAGCCAAAATGCATTTACATCTGCCTTACAGATTTCTGGAAGCATCTCACAGTATGCATCTTAGCAGCTATAACCATTTCTAACCCAGCTTCCTCTTCTAAGAAGTTTATTTTAGGATTAGAAATTTAAATACTGTATCAACAGAAAAAGAAGAAAAGTGTAATTTTTAAAATTGTTATATAACATAGCCATAGTTCAGGACAATATATAAAATAAAGAACCTGCCTCCTACTCTTGCCCAAGATACACCTTGATCTTCAGTCACTAGCCAGCCCAGTGCCATTGACTTCTGCAGTCATTATGCATAATGACAATGATGAATCAGAAGAGATAGCCAGTTTATCAATTACTACTCTCATTTTGAACAAACATCACAGCTTTTCCTCAGCCAATCGTTCTAAAGATTTTCAATTAGTCTTGTTAGTTTCCTTCTACCAGCTATAGAAAAATTAATATAAAGAAATGACACAAAGATCAAATAAGAGGCAGGCAGAAAGAAAAGGAGGGAAAGAAGAGGGCAACTTAGATAATTCTCCAAATATATAACGAGCTCCTAAATAACTGAGAATCAGCTAAGAAATGGTGGCTACTCCACTCACTGGAATTTTTAAAAGCTCTCTTTCCATAGCTTTATGTCAAGGGCAAGCCTTTGAAAAAGCGGAGACCCTCACACATGCTTTGTTTTTAGGAACAGGTACTTTAAAATATTTCCTTTATTAGTTTCTCACTTTTTATGAATTAACCCTAAGCCTCACCAAAAAGGAGAAGAAGAAAACAAAGCCCAAACCAGCAGACCTGAACAAATCAGAATGCCTTCCCTATTAGATGTGATTGCTTTTTCCTTTCAACACTTAGCGTGGAGTGCTTACAATCTCCCCACTGAGTTTAATATTGACTCAAGGCAACAGCCACCTTGAACCCCTCCAATACCAGGCGAGTATCTTACTAACAGTAAATGACTGAGGATGGTTCTTGAATTAAAAATTGAAACCATCTTTCTGTACACTCACACACACACAATCATGAGTTTTCAAGAAAGCACAAATCTGTGGAAACGGGAAATAATTGTATCCAGTGCAGTAAAGAGACGTGTTAGAATGGCAGTTGCTTAACCATCACAAGCTGAGGAAAAAACCCAGGTTCGCAACACAACCTCCTTCCACAAGATCAGCACAGAAACTAGCCACTCCTCATCAGACGGTAGCTGAGGAATTGGTAGCCAAGCACCAAGAGTTCTGCAATATGGGTAGCAATGGCCAGAGAAACTGTGGGAAGGACCATGAAGCTTAAAATGGAAAAATCTAGTCATTGTTTGAATCTTTTAGTCACATCATGTCTTACTCATTCACCACTCAAAACAATTTCTTCTAAAACAGCCAGGTCCTAATCCATGAAGAATATTTGATCTTCCAACCTAAACAAAACCAGAAATACACATATACAGTGTATAGAATGACTACAGCCCTGCAGTTTCAATAAATTCCCAAAATACCTTTCAGTTCAGTTCAGTTCAGTCGCTCAGTCGTGTCCGACTCTTTGCGACCCCATGAATCGCAGCACGCCAGGCCTCCCTGTCCATCACCATCTTCCAGAATTAACTCAAACTCACGTCCATCGAGTCGGTGATGCCATCCAGCCATCTCATCCTCTGTCGTCCCCTTCTCCTCCTGCCCCCAATCCCTCTCAGCATCAGGGTCTTTTCCAATGAGTCAACCCTTTGCATGAGGTGGCCAAAGTACTAGTTTCAGCCTCAGCATCAGTTCTTCCAATAAACACCCAGGACTGATCTCCTTTAGGATGGACTGGTTTGATCTCCTTGCAGTCCAAGGGACTCTCAAGAGTCTTCTCCAACACCACAGTTCAAAAGCATCAATTCTTTGGCGCTCAGATTTCTTCACAGCCCAACTCTCACATCCATACATGACTACTGGAAAAACCATAGCCTTGACTAGACAGACCTTTGTTGGCAAAGTAATGTCTCTGTTTTTAATATGCTATCTAGGTTGGTCATAACTTTCCTTCCAAGGAATAAGCATCTTTTAATTTCATGGCTGCAGTCACCATCTGCAGTGATTTTGGAGCCCAAAAAAATAAAGTCTGACACTGTTTCCACTGTTTCCCCATCTATTTCCCATGAAGTGATGGAACCGGATGCCATGATCTTCATTTTCTGAATGTTGAGCTTTAAGCCAACTTTTTCACTCTCCACTTTCACTTTCATCAAGAGGCTTTTAGTTGCTCTTCACTTTCTGCCATAAGGGTAGTGTCATCTGCATATCTGAGGTTATTGATATTTCTCCTGGCAGTCTTGATTCCAGCTTGTGTTTCTTGCAGCCCAGTGTTTCTCATGATGTACTCTGCATATAACTTAAATAAGCAGGGTGACGATATACAGCCTCTCCATTTTCATTTTCATGTTCAGCTGAACTTGCAGTAACAAAAACATTCAAGAAAGAGTTTTACCGTAGTCCTTTGTATTTCACAATGAATTTAAACCTGGAAAGAAAGGGCTCTGTCCCATGGTAAAAAGATTGGTTGGTGAGCTGGTTGGTCAGTGGGTTGGCTGATCGGTTGAAGGAGGGCACAATGTCCATTGTAATGTCCCTGAGATCATATTCAATAAAGCCATCTCTAGACAGGAAGGCAGAAACTTCATCAAGACTACTTGCATAAAGGTACTGGTAATGTCTCCCTGAAAGAGAAAAGTATGGGTGGAATTTGGATGGAGAGATTAGTAACTTAAGGACCAGCCATATAAGTTACTGCTCAGAGCAACAGCTGAGCCCCTTGTGATTCTAATCCAGTTCAATGACTTTATCCTCTTTACTAAAAAAAAAAGAAAAAAAAATATTCTCAGAGTAGTATACATTACAGTATCAATTCCAAACCATTAGTGTGAGGTGGCTGAGGCAACAGAAAAGTATATAATGAAATTATATAATGACTTCCATCAGCCTGATTTAAACACTTCTATGGGAATAAATTTGGCCTTGGAATGTGGAATGAAGCAGGGCAAAGACTCATAGAGTTTTGTCAAGAAAATGCACTGGTCATAGCAAACACCCTCTTCCAACAACACAAGAGAACACTCTACACATGGACATCACCAGATGGTCAACACCGAAATCAGATTGATTATATTCTTTGCAGCCAAAGATGGAGAAGCTTTATACAGTCAACAAAAACAAGACCAGGAGCTGACTGTAGCTGAGATCATGAACTCCTTATTACCAAATTCAGACTTAAGTTGAAGAAAGTAAGGAAAACCACTAGACCATTCAGGTATGATCTAAATGAAATCCCTTATGATTATACAGTGGAAGTGAGAAATAGATTTAAGGGCCTAGATCTGATAGATAGAGTGCCTGATGAACTACGGACGGAGGTTCATGACATTGTACAGGAGACAGGGATCAAGACCATCCCCATGGAAAAGAAATGCAAAAAAGCGAAATGGCTGTCTGGGGAGGCCTTACAAATAGCTGTGAAAAGAAGAGAGGCGAAAAGCAAAGGAGAAGAGGAGAGATATAAGAATCTGAATGAAGAGTTCCAAAGAATAGCAAGAAGAGATAAGAAAGCCTTCTTCACTGATCAATGCAAAGAAATACAGGAAAACAGAATGGGAAAGACTAGAGATCTCTTCAAGAAAATGAGAGATACCAAGGGAAAATTTCATGCAAAGATGGGCTTGATAAAGGACAGAAATGGTTTGGACATAACAGAAGCAGAAAATATTAAGAAGAGGTGGCAAGAATACACAGAAGAACTGTACAAAAAGATTTTCATGACCCAGATAATCACGATGGTGTGATCATTCATCTAGAGCCAGACATCCTGGAATGTGAAGTCAAGTGGGCCTTAGGAAGCATCACTACAAACAAAGCTAGTGGAGGTGATGGAATTCCAGTGCAGCTGTTTCAAATCCTGAAAGATGATGCTGTGAAAGCGCTGCACTCAATATGCCAGCAAATTTGGAAAACTCAGCAGTGGCCACAGGACTGGAAAAGGTCAATTTTCATTCCAGTCCCAAGAAAGGCAATGCCAAAGAATGCTCAAACTACCACACAATTGCGCTCATCTCACATGCTAGTAATGTAATGCTCAAAATTCTCCAAGCCAGGCTTCAGCAATACGTGAACCATGAACTTCCAGATGTTCAAGCTGGTTTTAGAAAAGGCAGAGGAACCAGAGATCAAATTGCCAGCATCTGCTGGATCATCAAAAAAGCAAGAGACTTCCAGAAAAACATCTATTTCTGCTTTATTGACTATGCCAAAGCCTTTGACTGTGTGGATCACAATAAACTGTGGACAATTCTGAAAGAGATGGGAATACCAGACCACCTGACCTGCCTCTTGAGAAACTTATATGCAGGTCAGGAAGCAACAGTTAGAACTGGACATGGAACAACAGACTGGTTCCAAATAGGAAAAGGAGGACGTCAAGGCTGTATATCGTCAAGGCTGCTTATTTAATTTATATGCAGAGTACATCATGAGAAATGCTGGATTGGAAGAAACACAAGCTGGAATCAAGATTGCCAGGAGAAATATCAATAACCTCAGATATGCAGATGACACCACCCTTATGGCAGAAAGTGAAGAGGAACTAAAAAGCCTCTTGATGAAAGTGAAAGTGGAGAGTGGAAAAGTTGGCTTAAAGCTCAACATTCAGAAAATGAAGATCATGGCATCTGGTCCCATCACTTCATGGGAAATAGATGGGGAAACAGTGGAAACAGTGTCAGACTTTATTTTTTGGGCTCCAAAATCACTGCAGATGGTGACAGCAGCCATGAAATTAAAAGACGCTTACTCCTTGAAAGAAAAGTTATGACCAACCTAGCAAAAGCAGAGACATTACTCTGCTGACTAAGGTCCATCTAGTCTAGGCTATGGTTTTTCCAGTAGTCATGTATGGATGTGAGAGTTGGACTGTGAAGAAGGATGAGTGCTGAAGAATTGATGCTTTTGAACTGTGGTGTTGGAGAAGACTCTTGAGAGTCCCTTGTACTGTAAGGAGATCCAACCAGTCCATTCTGGAAGGAGATCAACCCTGGGATTTCTTTGGAAGGAATGATGCTAAAGCTGAAACTCCAGTACTTTGGCCACCTCATGCAAAGGGTTGACTCACTGGAAAAGACCCTGATGCTGGGAGGGGTTGGGGGCAGGAAAAGCAGGGGATGACAGAGGATGAGATGGCTGCATGGCATCAGACTCGATGGACTTGAGTCTGAGTGAACTCCAGGAGTTGGTGATGGACAGGGAGGCCTGGCGTGCTGCGATTCATGGGATCGCAGAGTCGGACATGACTGAGTAACGGAATTGAACTGAACTGATGGGAACAAAGCAATCCTGACCTTGGCTGCTGTCAATGAACTCTGAATAGACCCTGTTTTCCCTTCTGAGACACCTCCCACTTTTCCTTTCTCTGTCAAGGTGGCTTTTGTTTTCACTTAAGGTGGAATTTACCCACAAAAAATTTAAGAGAGAAAACATGAAATATGACTTGGCCCAAACTCACTTATCTTTCCTACCATCCTCCAGCCAACTTGTCCTTTGGGACTCTGCTCTCCACAGCCCCTGATCACTCAGACCCTTGATAATAGACTGAAACATGGTATTGGAGAAGACTCTTGAGAGTCCCTTGGACTGCAAAGAGATCAAACCAGTCAATCCTAAAGGAAATCAACCCTGAATATTCATGGAAGAACTTGCTGATGCTGAAGCTGCAGTACTTTGGCCACCTGATCCAAAGAGCCAACTCATTAGAAAAGACCCTGATGCTGGCAAAGACTGAGAAGAAGGGGAAAGAGGCGACAGCAGATGAGATGGTTGGAAGACTTCACTGACTCAATGAACATGAGTTTGAGCAAAGTCCAGGAGGTAATGGAAGATGGAGGAGCCTGGCATGCTGCAGTCCATGGGGTCACAAAGAGTCAGACATGACTTAAGAGAAAGAACAACAACAAACAACAAAAGAAGCATGAATATCATAAAGAATAACTTTCTCCATCATGCAGTAAAATGTTTTTATAGAAAAAGATTTGACAGAAGATACAATAAACCAAAAATCCCCTTCCAGACAGGAAAAAGAAAAAAAAAAGTTGCCCATTCTTCTCCTTATGTAAGAGCTTCTGTAAGTTATAAATGCAATTACTAAAACTGCAGACATGCCCCCTTAAGATTTGTCCTGGCAGTTGCAAAATGGTTCTGTGAAAATTCTGGAGGCAAACGACCTACTGGATTACAAAGTTCCCGTCAATGCCTGTCCTTTGTAGTTCAGCAAAACCAATCACTGATAAAAGCAGCTGTTTGATACAAATCAATAAACTAGAGATCTTAGAATGTGTATCACTTTTCCTAAACTTAACAAGAAAATGAAAACATAGTAGGAAAAAAATAAGACATAGTAGGAAAATGAGGTCTCTTTATATGATAACCTACTAAGAAGAAAAATTAATATCGTTATTCCATTTTGCTTTTAACCCCTTAAGTTTCACATATTCAAAGTTATCAAATATAAAATAACCCAAACATCTTTCTCTCAAGATACTGCACCAGATAGCTCAACTGCAACAGGTTGAGTTCAGTCACATCATCTGTATGTATTCTATTTTGTGAGGAACAGATCTGACGGAGTAGTGTTTCTAATGACCAAAATAGTATGGGTTCTTCAAGCAATGTAGTAATTGGAGAGTCTCCTTAACTGATATTTTCAAAAACACCTTTCTTAAAATAGGAAGGTGGGATATATGGTAATATGTGCTAAAAAATCACCACCTTCTCTTATAAAATCATAATTAGGTTAAGAGATGGCACACAGTCCATTTCAAACTACGTCAAGCACTTTTTGATTTCTTCATACTTATACAGACTAATAGTAATGGATTTTTCTTTACTCCATAAGTCTTATGACTAGTAGTCATTTGCACTAATTACTACACACTCTTCCATGCAAATTCTTCCCATGGGAATGACTTCCTCTTCTCTTTCACTCAATGACCCGTGTGCCTTACAGGAGGGGGAAAAAATGCAGTAGAACAATTTCAGGCAACAAATTTTATGAAATAAATGGATTAGCATTAAGTATATTGTTTTCTGGTTTTTTTCCATTATTTTACAACCTCACACTGATAGAGAAAGGATAAGAGACGATACAAGTCAAAGACAGAGAAACAAAGGCAGAAGAAGCAGAAGTACAAAGTTTTCTGTATTACTCACTTTGCTGGTTATCTAGCACTGTTTTCATCTTTCTCTTGGTTATTCATGAGAATTCATATCTGCCCAGAATCTGAATGCAACCCATTCCTGTACTCTATAGATCAAAATATATAAAATGCCCAGCTTTCAACTATTCTTATAAAATATCCTTTAATCACTCATATTCCTTCTACCTAACCTTCAGAAGCTCCTGATATCTGAAAAGACAAGGGAAAGGAATTTTGCTGAGGATAACAATGAGTCACTATAAGTCAGAGAAATGGACTGGGTCACTTCAGCTGGTCTGCTAATAACAGAACTGCAGTCACTTCCAAGTGAAGAATGGGAGCCTTCCTGGCCACTGAACCAGAAGTGAAAGAGAGGCTTCATCTTCATTCACAGGCAGAGGAGCACAGTGCCTCATCACCTGGAAGGCAGAGCTGTTTCCACTTGGGAGTGTTTATAAGACTACTAAAATAAGTAAAACTAAAAGAGGGGAGATGTGTATACCAAATGTCACCGTGACACAAAAGAAGCTAGAAAATGACTGACCTAGAGGCCTTTCCTTTAATCATTTATTTATGAACATAGTTTAAAAACTAACAATTCAGTTGAAACATAAACATTAGCAATTACGTGATTTCATTTAGTTAATTGACATATGCCTATGCTAAAAATATTCTCATTTTAGAAAGTTAAAATGAAAGAAAATGAAATAAAAGTATAATGAAAAATTACCAAAGGGGAAAATATCATCCAGACATATTAAGACAATGATTATTTACATAGTGATATAGTTTCTTCAGATATTTTTCTAGCTAATTTATTTTTACATTGCTATTCCCAAATATATACATAATTATGAGTCTGTTTCATTTAATATTGTTGCACCTGTTACTAACAACTCAATAAATATGTTTATGACAGAACTTAATCTTGAATTAAGCAAAAGTAGAAAAACAAATCAGTAGAGTGACCCATCAGTGATTTAATACACACACACATAAAGTTCAGTCTATATCTCCAATATTAACATTGCATCATACTGTTCTCATAAATATTTTTAAGTTGTGGGATCTAGTGTAATTTAAGAGAGAAAGGCAGAGACATACAGGCCCCTAACCATGTTTAACAACACTTTCAAAAAATATTATGATCAGTTCATTTCAGAAATTTTCAGAGCTAAAAACTGTGCCAGTAACAATAATGTTAGCATGGATTCTACTCACAACATCGCAAATATTTATCTAAAATATATTCCAAGCATTAGTTAGTATTTATCTTCCATCTTTAAAAATCGAATGGGATCAAGAGAGAAATATTGTATAAGTAACTGAGTGGAAACTCCTAATAGCTCTTCGCAGTTAGGACTCACTAGCAAATAAATACCATTTGCTTGCTTAATGCCACTAAGGACAGAGCCAAGGAGATTCAACCTTGACAGCTAAGCCATTTATGTTGAGTAACAATGTAAATTAGAAGAAACTGCTTGTCCAAAATAAAAGCTAATATATTATCTTGCATGTTTATCCACAACACAATGTTTTCATCAGTGCTAAAGGAAACACTGACCTTTATATGAAAAGAAGGTTTGGAAACTGTATGTCTTTGTTTGAAATATATACACGTAATAACTAGATGCAAGTATAAAGCAATGTGAAAGTCATTCAGCCCGTGTCTGAATCTCTGCGACCCCACAGACTATACAGTCTATGGAATTCTCCAGGCCAGAATACTGGAGTGGGTAGCCATTCCCTTCTCCAGGGGATCTTCCCACCACAGAGATCAAACCCAGGTCTCCCGCATAGTAGGCAGATTCTTTATCAGCTGAGCCACAAGGGACACCATATAAAGCAATACATCAATTCAAAAGTATTTCACACTGTCAAACTTCAATAAAAATGACCTTGGTTTCAAATTTAAGCTTAACAGTTTGTGCATTTTTTCCAAAATGATAAATAAATAAATCTTTCTTCTTTCTTTTCCTAAAAGAGAAAAGAAAAAGTACACCCTATTTGTTTATCAATTTTTACACGAACTTGCCATAACTTCACTAATGCTAAGTATAAATATCTGTTTGGATTATTCCCAACAAGCTGCATAACCTTCAAATTTTCCATAATGCAAACAGATGTTGACGGACTTCCCAGGTGGCACTAGGGGTTAAAAAAAAAATCCACCTGACAATACAGTAGACAAAAGTGATGCAGGTTCGATCCCTGTGTCAGGAAGATCCCCTGGAGTAGGCAGTGGCAACTTGCTCCAGTATTCTTGCCTGGAGAATCCCATGGACAGAGGAGCCTGGCAAGCTGCTGGTCATAGGGTCGCAAAGAGTCAGACACGACTGAAGCAACTTAGCACTAGCACTAGAGCAAACAGGTGTTGACACTCAAATTATTTTACCGTAGGAACAGAACCACACCATCTAACCCCTGGAAAAAATATTGAAATCTCATCTACATATTTGATTGAGATGTTGGACCCATGAAGAAAGATGTCTACTGAGAATCCCTCTTCCCAAATAGTCCTTCCAAATGAGCCAGAGAAGTTGTTATAACTGTATAGCTATTTCTCCAGAATTTTTGTAAAGATGCCCTCTAAGCTGACTATTATACCTAGCTGTTTGCCTTGAAAACACTCGTCTTATTTTATTACAATGCTTATCTTGGCTTTCTACCTTTCTTCTTTGTATTACTAGCATTAGCAAAAGGCAGAAGGTAACCCTCTGAATGAAAATATAAGAACATACCTGCCAAATTAATACTTGAAATATCAAAGGCAAGAGACACAGAAGAGGGTGAATATACTAAGGAGGTGCTCCCCATCACTAGCAGCACCAAGATGAGTTTCAGGTGGTGAATACAGACAGAATTAAATGACATTGACTTACGAGTGAGAAAGTCATTCCCTTTTTGGTTTGGTTCTGACTGCATCACAGAGAAATAAGTTTGGTGCTAGTTTTTAACACCACTCTAACAGTAACCTGTGGTAGATTAAAGATGACCACAGGTTCTTTGCCATTCTTTTCCCTGAATCTGTATTGGCCTCGAAAGTAAAAGTGTTAGTCTCTTAGTCATGTCCAACTCTTTTCAAGTCCATGAACTATAGCCCACCAGACTCTGTCCATGGAATTCTCCAGGCAAGAATACCAGAGTGGGTAGCCATTCCCTTCTCCAGGGAATCTTCCAGACCCAAGGATCGCACCTGGGTATCCCACACTGCAGGCAAATTCTTTACCCTCTGAGTCACTAGGAAAGCACTGGCCTGAATAACTTCTTAGCCAATAGAAAGTAACTAACATATCATGAGACTTCAGAGGCTAGGTCATAAGAAGCCCCATAGCATCCACCACATCTCTTTGAACAGTTACTGTTAGATCCCAGCTGCCATATGTGAGGACAAGCCACATGAAGAAGCAATGTGTAGGCACTACAGTACAATCCTAAGGGAAGTCTCAGCAAACCGCCAACATCTATTGTCCAACATGACATCCATCATGACAGCCACCAGGACATCCAGCCTAGTTGAGCCTTCTGATTACTCCTGCTCCAGCTGCTAACTGAAAACCACAGGAGAGATCCCAACGAGAACCACCAGATGACCCAAGTCAACCCACAAAACCATGAGCGATAGCTGTAAAATGTCACTGTAAGCCACAGATTTGGGGTGGTTTGTTTTGCAGCAACTGATAACCTGAACACTTCCTGCTCTCTCTTTGCAAGAAAAAGAGAAAAGGTGCAAGTTCAGCAAGTGCACGGGCCAACAGCAGAAAGTATAAACAGATGGTTGTCTTTTCATCTTATTTATATTTATGGCAATTGATCGTGAGTTTTTATTGACAGTAATGATTAGAAAGAGACACATCACATGAGAATATTTAGGCTGACAAATTTTTAATATCAAGGAAATTATCATTTGAGTTTGAAAGCTTATAACAAAAAACTGTGTTTGTGAATGGCTGACATTTGGGAAACTGCAGAAAGAGAACAAGAATGTTCACATGTAAAGGTTCTAACGGGAGAGACTGGGATCAGGAAACAGAAATCTGTTCTTTTGCTTAGGAGTGGTAAAATGGTACTGCAAAGTCAAGAAGGTTCATTCCATACTTGACACATTCTGATGTCCTCTGTTCAAATGTCACCAATTATTCCTAAATTTCAATTGCAGGAGCTAAGGGCAATCCTGATCTCTCCCACAGGTGTTGTTTGGAGGCTCTGTAGCATTGCTGTCCTGATACTACTTACTTATATACTCTTTAGAGGTTAAAAGAAATCACCAAGAGTCCACTGAAGCCTGACAAGTTACTTGCTGATATGCTGTGAACAGGAAGTTCATAAGCAGTGTAGAGCAGCAAATAAGGATTCATAAAAGATGAGAGAGAAAACACGATTTGTAAAGATGAAAGAGAAAGCAAAGACAAACCAAAAACCATTAACAGGCAGAAAATATAGTACAAATACAATGAGAGATGACCTTCAAATTAAGGTTGAAGATGATTTAGAATGTGTTGGGAATACAGAAGAAAAAAGATGAATGTGCAATGTATGAACATGATATGTATGAAGAAGCAATTTTAAATATTATACTCTGGAGTATTTGAAAGCGAGTAGAAAAAATCAGGCCATGGGCTAAAAGAGAGATCAAAATGAGAAGAGGCTAACAACAAAGGTATGAGATTTGGTAAGAGGTGCTGCAGGCACAGAGACGGTCTCAGTGAATGAGTGAGTAAATAAGTAAGTAAATCAGTGAGTAAATGGAAAAAATGTAATTTAAACATAACTGATAGACCATTAACAGTTGTGATGGATGTCTTCAGGCTTTTGTAATTACCAAAATGGCATATGATGTCCACTATAAAATACACACATGAGAAGATATGGGTATAGACTTTCTCCTTGGTTGTGAATGGCTCCAAAAAACCAGCCTTGCATTCTCTGTGTCATATTTATGATTTGACAGAATTATAAACCACTGCACTGCAGAGCTTAAGGTATATTACTAAACAATGAAAACTGAAAATGTTAAATTTGGGAAAACTTAAGAGTCTACTTGCATTCACTTGAGAAGAAATTTCTTCCCAGAAGCTGAGCACCGAAGACTGATTAAGCAATCCACTGGTTAGAACAGTGCTATCCCATCCAAAATTCAAACTAACTGATTTTTTTAGCCAACTGATTTTTCAAACTTCCTCAATACAGTTCTATAGTGTATAAATAAATCTTATACAATTCTGAAGAATTTCTTTTATAATTTTTACTTTATCACCCAAATAAAAACAAATTTTTTCTAGACATTTAAATGTTTTCAGTGTGGGAAACTGCACGTGTTGTTAATAACCTCCTATCCAGTCCATTCATAAATTGGATATTATTAATAATTATATCACTATTCACAAAAGTCCATCAGAAAAAGTCAAGAGGGATTCCTAATCTTTTGATTGATAAGCCACTCTTTCCATCTTAAGAAGAGCCATTTCATGCTCCATCTCAGGATGGTCTACTGCCCTAATTTATTCAACAAATTGGTAGGAAATCCAAAGCTAGAAATCTATATTTCCTTTACTTTATTCTATGTCCAATTCTAGATCATCCCCGATTATTAAGAAACCTTAACTGCTCAATCTCTCACCGTGCAAAATTTTCAGTCAACTGCTTAAGTCCTCAGAAGGCACCGCTTTACTTTTCTACTGAAGACCAACAAAAAGAAAAATATTTAATCGAGCTGCCACCTTCCCCTTGTGGACAGGCAGGTCAGAATAGTGCTTAAGACTTTGACTGTGGAGTCAGCCTCAACTCTTTGGACCTTCAGGAAACAGCTTGGGCCCTCTGTGTTTCTGTTTCCTTGACTGCAAAGTGTTGACAACAGCAGTCTTGCTCATGGGGTTGCTATAAAGCTGAAACAGAATGATATGTGTAAAACGCTCTGTATAACGCATGGCAGAGTAAGTGCTATATGAATTTCCACCACCACTATTATTGTTGTTATTAGAATCTGCTAAAATTAACTCAGATCTAAAGGTGAATCTGTCAGAGCTTCCTCAGTGCTTAATATCAATGGAAGAGTCACTTGAAAAAATGTTTGTGTGTTATGATATAGCTGCTTTCAATTTCCCAGCAATTAAAAATTCATCCTTCAACCTGCAATTATTATCTTTATCAGTGCCCAGAACTCTACAAATAGGGGGTTTCCTTAAATAACATAGCCCAAATGCAAGCAGGGAAAATTCAGAAACATGACATACAGAGATAATAACATAAGATTGCATAACTACTAGATTGTAAGATACCAACCACAAGACTTGCAGAAATTCTGAGAAAGATCATTATGGACCACAGAAGTCAGCTGATATTCTGGAAAAGATACACAATTTCTGGTGGACTTTTAGCTCAAAGAAATGCATTTCATGTGGAAAGACAGTATGATCAAAGGTACAGAGGTGGGAACAGGAGTGGAGATGCACAGAAATTAAGCAACAAAGCAGAAAGATATTTGAGGGTAAGGACAGATGTGTTTCTCCAAACATAAGCGTAAAAAAAATGCTTATTTTGAAAATTATATTTATATTTTTATTTCCAACTTTGGTTCATTTAATTAGATTACATTGCCTTTATTGGAAGCTTACATCTGTCAGAATTAAATATGAGTACATTTCTGCATGCCAGTATTTTTAATCAAGGCACTTTACCACAGCTAAAAACTTTTTACCCCCAAACTTTGAAAAGGACTCCAATTAATGCGGATGCCTCTTGTTTTTCTATTTCATAGGTTTTGTGACATTATAATTAACACACAGCAAATGATAGATGCCTTACATAATCTGAGTGGCTTGCTGCTATATTCTGAATATTTGTGTCCCTGCAAAATTCATATGTTAAAAGTTAACACCCAATGTGACGGCATTTATAGGTGGCCTTTTAGGAAGTCATTAGGTTATGAAGGCAAAGTCTTCATGAATGGGACTGTTGTCCTTACAAAAGAATCCCCAAAACTCTCTTGCCCCTTTCACCTTGTGAGGTTATAGCAAGAAGATGACCATCTATGAATCAAGGAGTGGCTCTTAGCAGACGTCACATCTGCCGGCGCCTTGATCTTGGACTTCCCAGAAACCAAAAATGGGAGAAGTAAATCTGTGTTGTTTTGTAAGCCACCTGTCTATGGTATTCTGTTACAGCTGCCCACGTGGACTAGGATACTTGCCAACTTTTCAAAGAAATATAATCACTAGATACTAAGGATATAAGTATACCTTCAGTTTCAGCTCTATATCTTTTTCATTGAGCTGGGAAATGAAACTGTTCATAAATCAAAATACACAGGGCTTGTGTGCTTTGGTTTGCAATGAACATCAAATTGGCTTACATATAGTGCTGGATATTTGTCCACTTTTGGAAAACAGCTGCAATATATTTACAGAAAATACATAAACTCATTTCATTCTTAGACATATATAGAAAGATAGATATTCATTCTTCTAGAGGGCAAAAAAAACCACGGCAGGTGTATCATTTTATCTTTTTACACTATACACTGACCATAATAACCACAATAATTTGACCCATTAAACTATGTGAGCCAAAGTAGGTACTTTTGCATATTTTATTATACACTTGATCTATTTTGCAATCATTTCCTCAGTTTCACTCAGCAGAAATGTTACAATAAAATGAAGCAGCCATTTGGTTAACAGTAAAGAAAATATAAGGATACTGTTTCAGGAGCTAGAAAAATAGTAACAATTTCCAATTTCAAGAAAGAAATCTGTCTTCCTCAAGCACCCTGTCCTCTGCTTGTCACTGATGTAGCATCTCATACTGTAGTGTGGTATCGAATTTCCTCATGTTTTGCAAACCACTCAACATCAAAAGCACTAGAGAGAAAGATGATACAAGTGAGCCTCTAGGAGAGCATTCTGAGACAGTCTGTGGAATAGCTGTCCGTCCCTATGACACAACCCTGTAGGAAGAGCTATACTATTCTGAGCAGCATTGTGCTTAATATATTATATTCAGAAGTTTAATTTGAGAGACCACTGATGAATTTTAAATTACAGAACCAAATAGACAAAAGGATAAACAAGAACCTCGTTGTTAATAATTTTGTGTCAAGGCAAGTCATATATTATCTTATTCAATCATCACAATGACCTTATGACATGGGCATTATTATTCTCATTTAACACATGAGGAAATCAAAACAGAAAAGTTAAGAGGCTTGCCTAAGATCACAAAACTAGGAAATGGTTTGGCCAAGATTCAAACTCAAGCAATCTGACTTAAGATGATGCAATTTTTCTTCCACTTACTTAACATAAAATGTGAAAGTCGCTCAGTTGTGTAAACTCTTTGCGACCCCATGCACTAGTCCATGGAATTCTCCGGCCAGAATGCTGAAATGGGTAGCCTTTCCCTTCTCCAGGAGATCATTCCAACCTAGGGATCCAACCCACTGTGGGTGGATTCTTTACCAGCTGAGTCACAAGAGAAACTCAAGAATACTGAGTAGGTAGCCTTTCCCTTCTACGGTGGATCTTCTCGACCCAGGAATCAAACTGGGGTCTCATGCATTGCAAGCAGATTCTTTACCAACTGAGCTATCAGGGAAGCCCTATTTCTAAACAGGCTATAAGCCATGTGGCAGGGGTGGGGAATGGTTATGCTCTTCATAGCCACTCAGAAAAATCAGGCATTCAGAGGGTATACAGAAGCTAGAGACATATTTCCTCACTCACGAAGGCAAGAAAAATAAATGTGACAAATCTCACACTAGCTCTTAAAACTTCTTCCAGGAAAATAAAAATGTCATTTCCTCTCTTTTTCCATTGGTCATCACAAGTCATGTGGCTGTGCCAAAAGGAGGTGGGAATGCAGTCTCTCTGCCAGGAAGGCAGAGAGCCAAAATATTTCAGACTAGAACTAATGACAGCCATTAAGGAAGTCAATGAACGGGGCCTTCAAAGACAAAAGGAGCAACACTAGAATTGGCAGGAAGGTGGAACTTCCAAGAATAACCACAATTATTTTTTAGTTATGATGAAACATCATCATGGCAAATGGTATATGGCATAAATGACCTATAGCGGAAAAAAAAAAAAACATGCTTCAGTAGAAACTGCACTGTCTACCACCCCCTCTGGGTTATCTGATTCTGATTCTATGGATGTTATTTTACAATACCATCAGTTGTAGGTAATTGATTGCAATGCAAAATAATTTTTGCCTATAGATTTACATATTCTGTTTTGTCCAATAGAAGTCAAATTGACTTGTCTCCTTCACAGTGAAAAAACCTAGTTTTGCCTCTATTTGCACCTTCATTTCAATATTCTTGAACTATAATTGTGTCTGATCTTGTATTAGATCCTCTAAATGATTATTCTGGTTTTTTCATTATGAGTTAAACAAAATTTTTAAAATGACCATTATTTTTATATCTCTATGAGAGTCATAATTTGTCTTTTTAAAAATTATCTTAACTAAACCATTATTTTTATAATAAACTTTAATTTCTAGAACTATCTTAGATTTCTAGAAAAATTATAAAGATAAACTAGTTTCCACATACCCCCATTTGATTTCCCCTATTAACATCTTGCATTAGAATGGTACATTTTTTAATAGCTAATGAACCATTATTGATATTATTAGCTAAAGTCCATGATGTATTCAGATCTCACTTGTTTATATCTAGTGTCTTTTTTCTGTTCCAGGATCCCATTTGTAATAATATTTCATATTCAATTACCATATCTCTTTAAGCTCCTCTTGACTGTGATAATTTCTCAGACTTTCCTTGTTTTTGACAGCTTTGATAATTTTTAGGAGTACTAGTCAAAAATTTTGTATATTGTCCACCAGCTTGGATTTGTCTGATACTTTTCTCATGATCAGACTGAGGTTATTTGTTTGAGAGACAATGATTACGGACGTAAAGTACCACTTTATCACATCATATTAAAAAATACATGTTAGCAAATGTCTTGTTACTGCTAATATTGACCTCAATCACCTGGCTAACACTGCTCAGGTTTCCACATTGAAAAGTTACTTTTTCCCTCCATCTGGCACTGTACTCTTACATCAATATGGATCCATGGGTATTTATTTTATATTTCAGATTATAATCCAATGTTACTTTATTTTGTTGCTCAAACAGTTCCAGTTTGGCCACTATGAGTCTTTCCATTGGGTCTTACGTCTCTTTGACATAACCGATCATTCTGAGGATTTTTGTTGTTTTTGTGTTTACTGCGGTCCGTTGTTATTGCTGTTGTCATTTTGTCTCATTTCAGTTTTGAGCACTTCTTTACCTTCTTATACTACAAGATGCTACAGGCCCATCTTGTATGTGTCTGGCCAGTCCCAGAATCATCTATTTCTCTAAGGAGCCCTGCTTCTTTTCGTTAGGGAATGGTATTAGAAACCAAGATCTGTATGAGAAGTATGCTTGTTGCTATAGAAAAGTCATTGCTAGGTACTGTCAGCTGTCAGGGCAAGGAGATATTTGTCTGTACTAACCCATGTATATACACAAATCTATAAATATTTCTATATGTATAGATTGTTATCCACACTAAGCTAAGCATGAGTTTATACTGATATTTCCAACTTTGATCTACTACCACATTAGTCTCCTCCCTGGCTTATTTATAAACTCTCACTCCAACAGTGGGAAAACTGGCTCCCACCATCTACCACTCACTTATTTAATTGTTCATTTTCAAAATACATGTATCACAGTACCAGAACTCTTTATTCATATCCACATAGAAAATGTAATAATATTTCATTGTATAGGTATACCATAGTTTGTTTACTCATTCAGCAACTGAAGGACATCTTGGTTGACTTGTTTTTTATTGTTGTTAATAAAGCTACCATATGCATTCACATATAAGTTTTTATGTGGCCATTAGTTTTCACATCAGTTTGGTAAATGCCCAGGAGTGCAACTGTTGCATTGTATGGTAAGATTATTCTTAACTTGGTAAAAAAACTGCCAGCCTCTCACCAACAATGAATGAAAATGCCTATTGCTTCACATCCTTGCCAGAAATAACTATTATCAGGGTTTTTTTTCAATTTTTGCTAATCTAAAAGATGTACAGTGGTATCACATTGTTGTTTTAATCTGAAATTCCCTTATGACATGATTTTGAGTCTCTTTCTTTCTATTATTTGTATACTTCCCTTACTGAGGTGTCTATTTAGTGATAACTCTTTATCATAAAAGTTATTTTCCTCAGCCCTGGACATGAGAATCCATCCTTGACTGTCCTTCACTTTAGTTTTTGAGCAGCACTTGGCATTCAGTTTGAACTGGCTTTCTCTAAATGCCTGCCCTGTTAATGATTACTCCATCCTGTCCTCTAAGCTGAAGCAGCTGGTGATGATGGTCAGACAGTGAGGACAGTGGCCATGGCGATCATGTCACTAAGCTCTGAGTGCCGCCAACCATGTGCCAGATACTCAGAGTGCCCGTCATGGATTATTTCATTTACTCTTCACAACCCTAGAAGGTAGGTGCTATCAGCATGCCTGTTTCACAAACTTGAGTACATAAAGTTAGAGAACATTAAGAAACTTGCCCATATTTACAGTTAGTAAGCAACTGAGCCACTATTTGAATACAGAGAGGTCAAGTCCAAAGCCTGTGATTTTAACCACTACGGAATAGTCACACTGCCTAGACACTAAAGGTTGAAAAGATAAAAACAATTATTTAAAATATTCTTTCTCAATTCTTAAAAATACTGCATGTGAGACACCAAATCAATCATTTTGAGAAACTATGAAAAAAATCATCACTACCTATGAAACAGGAATGAAACAACCACTCATCTCTACAAACAACTGCTGAGTTGTCAGAATAATGTATCTTAATGCTGGAAATATACTGCTACTGAATAAGATAGAGAAGAACTAATGTACAGAGAAGCACAGTCTTTGCCTCAGGGATGTAATGCTTAGCACAAGGAAGGTTTCAGCAACTCCAAGTCATAAAAATTATATGACCACAAGCAGCACAGAACTATGCCTACCAGCTTCTGCAACTATAGCAACTGAAGCTGCTGTGTTGTTTGATGCTACTTTAGCCATTTATCCCATTGTTCCTTGAAAAATAAAATGCTAATTCTAGAAGTCAGAGCAGCTAAGACACCTCAGGAAATGTCACTGGCAAAATTTCATATCACCTCCCTCAGTGTCTCCCAGCTCCCCATCACCACACCACACCAGCCAAATGCATTGAGCTCTAAAACAGAGAGGAAATTACTCCCCTTATCAGATACAAACGAGGTGTCAGTGCCTCATGGAGGTGGATGCTGCTGGGCTAGAAATAATCATTAGAACACCTGATCCTCACTGAGGATTAGCCAGCCATCTCTTTGAAAGTACATGCTGTTAAGAAGATGCTCTCCTTTCTTCTGCTTAAGTCTCAACACCGCTCAACTGGGAATTTCATATTCTCTTGTCACTAGGACATTTTTTTCTTTTTAATCGCCTTCTAAAAAGTAAAATTTTAAGTTTGGACAAAAACCTCCCTTTATCACAGAGTTTCTGGAAAGAACATCTTCTATTTCACCTCTTTCTTTCATATTTAACACTTAAAATCCCTCCTAAGCTCATTCTCCCTTTAAATATGAGAAGGAAGTAGGATGTGGACTTCTCAGCTTTCTATAACATGGGATTGTGTACATACAAATCCTGCTACGTTATTCTGTATGGTTAATGTTGCCATTACATCTAATAGCTCGTCCTTGAGATCAGCTTATTTCATGTGGATCATTACTGCTTCCAAACATAAAAAGAAAAAGCAGATGATTTGAAGATTAAACCCTTTCTTTAAGAATTTTCCAGTTTGTTGTGATCCACAATCAAAGGCTTCGGCATAGTCAGTAAAACAGAAGTAGATGTTTTCTTGGAACTCTCTTGCTTTTTCAATGATCCAGCGTATGTTGGCAATTTGATCTCTGGTTCCTCTGCCTTTCCTAAATGCAGCTTGAACATCTGGAAGTTCATGGTTCACGTAGCATTGAAGCCTGGCTTGGAGAATTTTGAGCGTTATTTTGCTACTGTGTGAAAGTGAAAGTTGCTCAATCATATCAGACTCTTTGTGACCCCATGGACTGTATAGTCTATGGAATTCTCCAGCCCTGGCTATCCAGAGAGTAGGTAGCCGTTCCCTTCTCCAGGGTATCTTCCCAACCCAGGGATTGAACCCAGGTCTCCCGCATTGCAGGAGGATTCTTTACCAGCTGAGCCACAAGGGAAGCCCAAGAATAATGAAGTGGGTAGCCTATCCTTTCTCCAGTGGATCTTCCTGACCCAGGAACCGAACCAGGTCTCCTGCATTGCAGGCGGATTCTTTACCAACTGAGCTATGAGGCTACTGTGTGAGATGAGTACAATTGTGCAGTAGTTTAAACATTCTTAGGCATTGTCTTTCTTTAGGATTGGAAGGAAAACTGACCTTTTCCTGTCCTGTGGACGCTGCTGAGTTTTCCAAATTTGCTGGC
Source organism: Nanger dama (assembly GCA_917880005.1). Classification (NCBI taxonomy): domain Eukaryota; kingdom Metazoa; phylum Chordata; class Mammalia; order Artiodactyla; family Bovidae; genus Nanger; species Nanger dama. The sequence continues at coordinate 50,478,281 of CAKJTW010000004.1, forward strand.
ATATTGAATGCAGCACTTCAACAGCATCATCTTTTAGGATCTGAAATATTTCAATTGGAATTCTATCACCTCCATTAGCTTTGTTCATAGTGATGCTTCCTAAGGCCCACTTGACTTTGCATTCCAGGATGTCCGGCTCTAGGTGAGTGATCACACCATTGTGGTTATCTGGGTGATGAAGATCTTTTCTGTATAGTTCTTCTGTGTATTCTTGCCACCTCTTCTTAATATCGTCTACTTCTGTTGCTGCTGCTGCTGCTGCTAAGTCGCTTCAGTCGTGTCTGACTCTGTGCAACCCTATAGACAGCAGCCCACCAGGCTCTGCCGTCCCTGGGATTCTCCAGGCAAGAACACTGCAGTGGGTTGCCATTTCCTTCTCCAATGCATGAAAGTGAAAACCATACAATTTCTGTCCTTTATTATGCCCATCTTTGCATGAAATGTTCCCTTGGCATCTCTAATTAAATGTTCTAATCTAATTAGTTCTAATCTAATTAAATGTTCCCTTGGTATCACCTGACCTGCCTCGTGAGAAATCTGTATACAGATCAAGAACAGTTAGAATCATACATGGAACAGACTGGTTCCAAATTAGGAAAGGAGTACGTCAAGGCTATAGATTGTCACCCTGCTTATTTAACTTAAATGCAGAGTACATCATGAGAAACGCTGGACTGGAAGAAACACAAACTGGAGTCAAGATTGCCGGGAGAAATATCAATAACCTCAGATATGCAGATGACACCACCGTTATGGCAGGAAAGCAAAGAACTAAAGAGCCTCTTGATGAAAGTGAAAGAGGAGAGTGAAAAAGTTGGCTTAAAACTGAACATACAAAAACTAAGATCATGGCATCCGGTCTCATCACTTCGTGGCAAATAGAAGGGGAAACAATGGAAACAGTGACAGACTTTATTTCCTTGGGCTCCAAAGTCACTGCAGATACTGACTGCAGCCATGAAGTTAAAAGATGTTTGCTCCTTTCAAGAAAAGTTGACCAACCTAGACAGCATATTAAAAAGCAGAGACATTATTTTGCCAACAAAGATCCGTCTAGTCAAAGCTATGGTTTTTCCAGTAGTCATGTATGGATGTGAAAGTGACTATAAAGACAGCTGAGCACCGAAGAATTGATGCTTTTGAACTGTGTGTTGGAGAAGACTCTTGAGAGTCTCTTGGACTGCAAAGAGATCCAACCAGTCAATCCTAAAGGAAATCAGTTCTGAATATTCATTTGAAGGACTGATGTTGAAGCTGAAACTCCAAATCCTTTGGCCACCTGATGCGAAGAACTGATTCATTGGAAAAGACCCTGCTGCTGGGAAAGATTGAAGGCAGGAGAAGGGGCCGACAGAGGATGAGATGGTTGGATGGCATCACTGACTCAATGGACATGAGTTTGAGTAAGCTCCAGGAGTTGGTAATGGATAGAGAAGCCTGGCGTGCTGCAGTCCATGGGGCCACAGAGTTGGACACTACTGAGCAACTGAACTGAACTGAAACCCTTTCTGAGCTCCAAGTTTATTAATCACTTGAATCTCTTTGGGAAAAAGAGATTGTTCTTACCTAAACTGCAGGCTAAGGAATAAGGTCAAAACAAGAATCCAGGGTTGCTGGAACTCTAAGTGGTATTTTGGCTCCTTGGGAAGAGCCCCACGTTCCTAACAGTGTTTTAAACTTATGCTCCCTTATCCCACTCTTAATTCCAACAAGATAAGTCATGTTCCAGGTTACTCTAGGAGAAAACAACAGGCATTGCTCAGCCACTGTGTTGCTCTCTTTTACGCATTAAGACGGGCCCACCATTCAGTTGTAAGGAACGGCACCTCCTCAAGTTGTACAGCCATTGCATTGTGTCATGACCCCATCTGTGCCAGTAATAGTGGGCAGAGAGCAAGAGCTGTGCCCTTTTATCTCAATATCTGCTCCACAAAGTGGGTACTCAATAAATACTGTGTTAACTGGCAATAAACTACACTGAGACACACAGGGTTCTTATTTGATAAAACTGTCTAATAGTATCTCTTTCACATGCTGAGGACCTCTTTCAACATAAAAATATATACAAACCAAATAACATCTATGCATTTGCACAAAAATACAAATGCTTTGAATCTCTTTACCTCTAGTCAAAATCAGAGGCTTTACCAACTAGCATAATGAATGTTAGAAATGAATTTTCATGTTGTTGTTCAGTCGCTAAGTCATGTCTGACTCTTTGCAATCCCATGGACTACAGCATGCCAGGGAATTATATCTTGTAATAACTTTTAATGGAGTATAATATGAAAAAATATTAAATCACTATGCTATACACTGTAATATTATAAATTAACTGTGTGTGTGTGCATATGTGTGTGCTCAGTCGTGTCCGACTCTTTGCAGCCCAATGGACTGTAGCCCACCAGGCTCCTCTGTCCATGGAATTTTCCAGGAAAGAATACTGGAGTGGGTTGCCATTTCCTACTCCAGGGGATCTTCCTGAGCCAGGCATCAAAAGTGCATCTCTTGCATCTCCTGCACTGAAAGGCAGATTCTTTACCACTGTGCCACCTGGGAAGCCCAAATTAACTCTACTTCAATTTGGAGGATTCTGGAAAAGAATCATCTTAATCCTGTCCCAAGAATATTGTCTTATCTTGAGAGAATCTGCCATGCCATGTGTGGACAAAGCATTTCTTTCCTGACCAATTGCAGATTCATCAGGTTTACAGACCAAGTCATCTAATTAATGTTTATCTTAACACATCAGAACTACATCTCTCTGTGTGATGGAATTTGGTCAAGTTTTAATGTCACTGTAACCGGGTAGGAGAACATGGTGGAGAAGGTAACCTCTGCCCACCCCTAACTACTGGTGAAAGTGAAAGTGGCTCAGTCATGTCTGACTCTTTGTGACCCCATGGACTATACAGTCCATGGAATTCTCCAGGCCAGAATACTGGAGTGTGTAGCCATTCCCTTCTCCAGGAGATCTTCCCAAACCAGGGATCGAAACCAGGGTCTCCCACATTGCAGGCGGATTCTTTACCAGCTGAGCCACCAGGGAAGCTCTAACTACTGGTAGCTGTTTGGGTGAGTTAAGTGGGCATTTGACAACATGGCTTCTCATTTGGCAGTTTTAATTGTGATGTTTAACAGACATTCTTGCAGTTTAAGATGACACTTTTAAAATAAAATTCTCTCCTGATGATGACTTGAGCCCTGCCACTCGATAAGAGAATCAGCAGAACCTGTAGGATCTTATTTGCAATTGACATTCTCCATTGTAATTTTTATCCTGTTTATTTTTAATTTCTTTTTGTTTCACTGGAAAGGAAAGATGATGCTCAGTTTTAAATGTTAAAAGTGTACAAGTTGCTTTGTTAAAATAAAACTAAATGTGTACCAAAAAAATATATTTTTTTACAATAACATAGCACATTGGTTTAGGTCAGTTTGCCACACCCTATAAACTGGTTGCTGTTTCTTGCTGCTTTTGTTTTATTTGCACTTATGCTAAAAAGCTTTAACTATGAAGCAATCTTTTCTACAATTGAATATATCATTGACAAACAGAATTAACAGCTTCATTAGGGTATGGGACTCTTAACTTGGCAAAGTGGCACTTGGAGTAACAAATATGATTAACACATACGTGAAAACCTCCTAAGTCTTTTAACACAGACATTTTTTGCCTGGTAACTAAAAGCCACCTGTGTCTCCAGAAGGAAGGAGTAGGGAACACCCATGAAGTCACACCGCCCAGGAAAAGCTATTTACTTCCTCTCTTTTCTGCTAAATGCAGTTTCAGCTTTGCTCCCATCATTTTACTTCTTTGTATTTCAGCTTACATTATCTAATTACAATTACATCATTGAAGTCAATGGACCTTTTCCAAACCAAAATCTAAAGACTGGCAGAAAAGAGAAAGGTTTTAACATTCCTTGCCTAGTCAGAAAACCAAGTTAATAGTTCACAGTCAGCACTCTCTTCCTCAACCATGACTTCAAGCAATAGTTAAGACAGTGAATATTGCTTCAATATTCCTGTAGCAGTGTCCAAGATGCCCATTAAAATCTAGTTTTAATGAGGCCTAAAGGATCTGGTATTAGGAAATAACCTTGGTCATGTTAAGATGTATGACATTAAAGCACATTTCTCCATTTTCTTCAAAAGCATAACTTTCCAGAGATTGCTATGCATGCAAAGAATGCATTCCAGGGGGCCTGGAATGCTTCTCTGTATGTTCTGGCATGGACTCAGGGGCAACAGATATGGGGGCCTGGGACAAGAAGCACAGGCGCTGTTACAGGTCACTGAGCAAATGGCCAATGATTTACTGAACACCATGCTTGATCTATTGTTCCAAACAACCTTATACTCCAAAAGTACTGAAGTACCAGGCTGAGGAAATTATGCATTTCATACAAATTAAATAGGATGCTAAGGATGCCAGAGAAAAAGAAAGAAATGGTAAACACTAACAGGAGCTCTCAAATTCTCCCAACATAATACTCATGATAGAAGAAAGGAATGGATGCTCTTCAGAAGGCAAATCAAATATACTATGCTAAAGCAATGGCACCCCACTCCAGTACTCCTGCCTGGAAAATCCCATGGACGGAGGAGCCAGGAAGGCTGCAGTCCATGGGATGGATCGCTGAGGATCGGACACAAATAAGCGACTTCACTTTCACTTTTCACTTTCATGCATTAGAGAAGGAAATGGCAACCCACTCCAGTATTCTTGCCTGGAGAATCCCAGGGACGGCAGAGCTTGGTGGGCTGCTGTCTATGGGGTCACACAGAGTCGGACACTACTGAAGTGACTTAGCAGTAGCAGCAGTTCTAATTTGTTTTCAAATCTTTATCATCTCTGAAGGAAATCTGATTTTTTTCTTTCCTATAGAAAATCTGATTTTTGCATATTCTCTCAAAGGTTTCTCTTTTCCAAATTACTAAACTGTTATTAAAGATGAGTAAATTGATATCACAAATACAAGCTTCCACTTGCAGCTTTTAAATAAAATGCATTGTACCCCAAACATCAACTTTCGGGATTAGGATTCATTTTACAAGGTGCAGAAATTTAATTTGTTTTTAAATGAATATCATGTCCACTAATTTTATATCAAAGAGCAAAGCTTTCATTTCTGGATAGTCTTTATTGATTCTAATTTCCCGCTTAGAACTTTTCAGAGCAAAAAACAAAGACACCAAGTTATTGAACTTTGAAGTAAATACCAAATGTAATGAAGATTACATTGAACACAAAGTTATTTACTTCTCTAGTAATTTATTGCCGGAGAAGGCAATGGCACCCCACTCCAGTACTCTTGCCTGGAAAATCCCATGGACAGAGGAGCCTGCTAGGCTGCAGTCCATGGGGTCGTGAAGAGTCGGACACAACTGAGCGACTTCACTTTCACTTTTCACTTTCATGCATTGGAGAAGGAAATGGCAACCCACTCCAGTGTTCTTGCCTGGAGAATCCCAGGGATGGGGGAGACTGATGGGCTGCCGTCTATGGGGTCATACAGAGTCGGACACGACTGAAGTGGCTTAGCTGCAGCAGCAGCAGCAGTAATTTATTGCAGGATATTTGAATTGGGCAGAAAAGAATTAAGAAATTAACTCAATTTACCTGGAGTTCAAGTTAAAAAGAACTTGGAGGGGGGGGGCTCAGGTCACTGGGGAAAAAAATATGGTACAGTATCTGAGACCTACTGGAACAAAGAGGTGAAGACTCTGCTTCCAAGTAATTGCTAACAAATCGAGAAGAGACAGACAAGCACTGAGAAACAAAGTAAGTTATAAGGTAAGGTTATAAACAGTAAGTTATGAGGTAAGGTTATGAAAGGGTAAGAACAGGAATAATTGTTTCTGAGGAGTGTGAGGAGTTGTGGGGCAGAGGTAGAACTTGGGGAAAGCTTTTGCAGAAATGGAGCAAACTTTTGTTAGGCACCTACTAATTGATGCCTAAGCAGGAAAAGATGGTTCACTTATATCTTAAAATAGGAAGATACCTCTTTACATAGGATGGAGCTGAGGATTACACAACATAAATGCTTGGGCATTTTAGTTAAAGACTATGCAGCTAGGAAAGAACCTAACGAGATAGAATCCAAATGTGAATGGTTCCGAAGTTCATGCTTTTCAACTAAAAACACTTGCTTTCCTGAGAAGATCCGCTAACCACTTTATATACATTAACCATCTAATCTCATTTAGTATCCCCCAACACCTTGTGCAATAGGCTAGTTAACCTCCTTTCCCGAGCAGGGAAAACAAGTCTGAAGAAGCAAATTAACTTTGACCAAAGTCTCATACTTTGAGTAAGGGTCAAGTTTTAAACATATGTCTGTCTCACTCTAACCTGAAGATAAGCCTGAAAGCAGAATAGAACTGCAACAGGTGGGGATGGAAGGAAAGGTACAAACAGAGCCCCCTTCTGGCCTCCTGGACTGATACCTAGAGGACACAGTATGTGCAAAGCCAGAATTGAAGGTCTACTGGATTTTTAATTTTCCCAAAGAACACTTACTACATCACATGACCCTTATCAAAGGGCAGACAGTGTAAACTTTACAAGCTGACTCCTACTAACACAACTTTTCCCTAGAGAACTCCATTCTCTAAAATTCCAGGCCACCATCCAAAATTCCAAATACCCTCTCAGAGAGGGAACTCTGAGGTAAACACATCCCATCCTCGGAGAGTACTGAGGAGCTGCTGGCTCTGAGTCAGGAGAGTAAGAGCCGCTTGATTCATCTCTGCAAAACTGTCTGTGAGGCTTCCTAGTGACATGAGCAGGAAGTGGGTCAGGAAGGAATCAACAACAGTCACCTGCAACTGCACGTGGAATCTCCATGAAGGGAGTGGCTAAGGATACCTCGGACCGGTTCTCAGGACACAAAGCCAGTCCTCTATGCTGGAGCAAACTGTGGTTCTTCCGGGTATAAATTTTCAGTGTCCACTGCTGTTCCTTGGCAAAAAAGAACTCAGGAATGAACTTTTAATAACATTCTTTCAAACCAGAATGGATGACAAAGGTTTTTCCAGCTATAAATGGAAACATGTCCTGGCTAGGCCAAGTACCCAAAGAAGACTCTCCAGTTCTTCTCTTACGTATGAATGATGATCTAAACAACTAATTCCAAGATCAAAACAGTTGATGTATGAATGATAATCTAAACAATTAATTCCAAGCTCAAAACTGTTTCCAAGGGAAGGAAAGAGAGAGATTAGTTATCTAAATGGGTGCATACCTTCTGAAAAACAAGAAATGGGAGACCGCCACACTTATCCATGAAGATTAAATCTTCCACAAAAGGACTAGAGTAAGTCTCATGTTTGGCCTTTTTGTGACTATGCTCTTCTACAACTTTACAGACTTTCAGATGATCACTGTCTTCACTCTTGAAACAAAGAGGTCAAAAACTTCTCCACATTGGGATAAATTCTTAAGATAACTATAAGTGATCTTTTTCTTTAACAAAGTATAATATACCTTATCTAAATTTTCTATTTTTAAATCTGACTTTTATATAAAGAAAGAAAAACATGTTTCAGAGACTTTCACCTCTTCCATACTACAAACATATAGGCAGCTTTTAAAAAGACTTATGATATATAATTTGATTAGATGAAGATGTAATTAGGAACTATGAAAGTGAAAGTGAAGTCACTCAGTCATGCCTGACTCTTTGCGACCCCATGGACAGTAGCCTGCACGACGCTCCTCTGTCCATGGGATTTTCCAGGCAAGAGTACTGGAGTGGGTTGCCATTTTTAATCAACATTTACGTTTTAGATAGCTTGGTAAGAAAATACCTTAGAAAGTATCGGTACTACAAACATGTTAAATGCAGAACAGGTAACCTTGATCCCAAGGAAGAAAATATTTGAGAATAAATTTCTCCTGAGGCATGGAAGAGAAAGACTTGCTATGAATAGCTCCAAAAGACAGAGAAAGGATCACTGGACAGAACAAAACAGATTGAAGGTCAATATAAGGAAGAACTTTTGAACTATTTCAGCCATTCCAAGATAGAACAGATAATTCATTCTCTATTGCCAGAAATATTTAAGCAAAAGTCAATAAATAGCTGGCAGGCATTCTTTAATATATTTAGCAATAAAGGATAAAGTCCTATCCCAGTTTTGGCCAGCTCTAATATTTGAGATGTTCTTTCTTATCTCCAAATGGCCGTCCCACGGGTTGCTCAGTTTCTCAGTCCAAAACTGAATCATGTTTTCTCTCCTAAGCATCATGCCTATTTTGTTATCTCAGTAGATGGGACTATCCTAGGCAACATCTTACATGCATCCCTTTTCCTCACCCCAAAATGTGATCATTCCCCAAGTCCTATCCATCTCTCTCTCAAAAATCTCTTCCATCAGGTGACAGGTTAAAACAGATGACCTTCTTACACTAGAGCAGTGCCTCTCAAACTTAGCTGCTTGTGAGACTCATCTGGAAAGCTTTTTAAAATGCATTATGGTTTTAATATACCCAGATTGTACCCCAGCCAATTAAATCAAAATTGAAATATGAAATTATGGACTAGGCTGGGTGCAGTTTGGATAGAAATTTGAAAAACATTTTGAGACAACTGAGAGAGATACTGGAACATATCTCTCATGAAAATGCCAACCTTCATGGCATAACCTCAGTTCTTTTCATCCCAGGTATGGTCAGAGATTACAAAGGACCAACCTGTTGCAATCTTTCACAGAGGGGACCAGGTAAGATATGTAGATGGATCAGCTCAAACTTTTACTATCCCTGGGGAAACAATCTACAGTGAGCCAGGGGAATTACCTACAGAAGTATGAAAACAATTGGAGCATTTGTGTACGTAGATCGCAGTGTTTTTTATACAGTCACTAAAAGCATGCCCTAAAAATTAGGTCCTAAAAAGTTTCAAGTTCCTAGAAAGTAAGGAAATGTATTTGTCTAAATATTAGTCTGATATAGGATATTCACATATCTAGTATTTACAAATGTTAGCATTATTTATATTTTTGATTGTTGCCCAAATATTATGCTTGAGATTGATCTTTTTGTTTATTATATGCCACAAAGTTTCTCTTTAAAAAATGTTCTCCAATTAATAGAACTTGGGAAAGCGTGGTACTATCACATGCGTTTAGTGCAAAGATAAAATCACTGTCAGACCAATAGACCTTGCCATTCCTAGAAACAGCCCCAATTTACCACAGCAATTTCCTCAGGAAAGGGGGTGGAAGTAGAAAGCCACTAAACTCCTACACTTGTCTGTCAGCCCATGACCTTCCCTGCTCTGGCATGAGAAACCTAAGAATAGGCAGGAGGTAAATTAAAGGCAGATACTGTAGGCAAGTTACTCTGGCTTCCTGGACCTTCTCAGAATACTGCCAAGAATAAACAAAAGAGAAATCTGCAACTCTTTACTGAGCAGAATTTGGCTGTCTTCTTCCAAACTTTCTAATACTACTAGAGAAGTGAAATAAAAGCATATCAGAATAGCATTTAAAACCCTGCAAAAAGGATAGAAATACATGGGTGAAATCAAGAAGAAAAAGGAATAAAGAGCTCAAAATTCAGGCAGGTGAATACCTGTAGAGTGAAAAGAAAAAGAGAAGGGATTGGCAAGGTGCACACACAGAACTTCAAAGGAAATGATAATGTGTCCTTTCTAAAGCTGCATTTATGATGGCTACATGAAAATTCAATTGCTAGTTTCATACCTTCAACATACCTAATGAAGACTCTTTCATAATTATTTAATAATTTAAACCTTTTAATGGAGTATAAAGGAAGATATCTAGATTTCTATCCCAAGTCTCCCATTGTGCAACCTTTAGCCAGACACTTTTCTGAGATTTAGTAAAATATAGACATTGAACTAGAGCAAAGGTCACCAGACCATGGCTTACCATCTGTTTTTACAAAGATGTATTGAAACATAATCAAACCCATTCATTTGTTTATTGTTTTCAGTTGCTTGTGCATTAAAATAGTGGCTAGCCGTGTGTGTGTGCGCGCGCACGCGTATGCATGCTCATATGTCCAACTTTATGCAACCCCATGGACTGTAGCCCAACAGGCTCCTCTGTCCATGGATTTCATGGACAGAATATTGTCCCAAGAATACTGGAGTGGATTGCCATTTCCTCCTCCAGGGTATCTTCCTGACCCAGGAGTCGAACCCACATCTCTTGTGTCTTCTGCATTGGCAGGCAGATTCTTTACCACCGCACCACCTGGGAAGCCCTTAAGTACCTACAATAAAGACCATATGACCTATAAATCCTAAAATATTTGTTATGTGGTCATTTAAGGAAAGACTCTCAACTCTGAGCTAAAGAACTACTAGAACTTCTCCTAATTAATAAAGACTGAAATGAAGGGGAAAAAATGTACTGAAGCATGTTAACATCAGTTTGCCCACTAATGGATCAAACTTTCTTTTTTGTTTGTTCCATAAATGTGTGCTTACATTAACTATCCCACAGTCTATAAAATCTCATGAACCACATCAACAGATTTTAGACACAGATTTTGTGCAAAATGTAGCTTCTTTTACATCAACAATAACACAAATGCAGAATCAACAATCTCCTGCCCTGGATATTAAGATCTGCCTCTGAAACTAAATCTCATAAGCAAAATCCAGGTTGGGAAATCTCAGAAACTAAAATACCCTCTTGTGAAGGTTCTCAGCTCACTTTGAATCAGAGAGGTTTATGCTAACACAAGGATTATCTCAAGATTATCAGTATCTTAGCTTACATATGTGTGCACATGGAAAAGGCTGGCATTTGCCATTTTTAAATGCCAAGGGTGAAAAATCCATTCTGATCTTCTTCATCACAGTAAGTTCATTTCTATATCTGTGCAAACAATCCTTGAGCCTATAAAACTATTGATGAGCTGCCTCTGCCAGAGATTAAGAAAAAAAAAGGACTATATTATCTACCCAAACTTCTCGTCTCTAACCTTAACTTCTTGTTCTTCTCCAAGCTCATGTAATAGCAATGATACAGTACTGCATTCACACTTGAGACATAGCTGCCTACCCCAAACTTGCAATGTTGCTTGAAATCCAACAATTACTGATGTTGCCACCCCATCATCACTTGATCACTTGATCACTTGATGATCAAGCGGCATGAATGACCAGAAACCATTCTAATGTCTAACTTCAAATTATGAAAAAGCCATGAATTTAAATGGGAATAAGACACTTTTTGGAACTATCCATTTCAGGGCCTGTAGATCCACAAGAGCAGAATTCTCTTTCTTGGTTGTAGCAGGATAGCTGGACACAAGACCCACAAAAACAGTGTGACAGTAAAGAAAAGGAACTACTCAGGGACCCCAACAGTCAGTCAGGACACTACCCTTGCTTTAACAATACAGTGCTTCTGTTGTGGTATTTCAGTTGAAAGCAATAAATCTTTCTTTTACCCTCTAAGAAGACAGGTTTATAAGGGTTCATTCAGTTTCTTTTATAGTCTAAATTATCCTGTTCACAGATGAAAGTTACTTATTTGATGAGAAACGCTTAACTTAGAAAATTATTTTTGGTATATAGGTCTTTGGGAGAATTTTGACTTTTACCAAGAAAGAACACTTGGAGTTAAAATCACCGGATGTAGATTCTAGTTTCTTTTGTGTTAAACTGTTACCTTGGACAAGGCCAACCTCTCAAGACCTATATCTCTAAAGTAAATACATGGAATAAGTGCATCTGACGATACAGTCTATCCCCTTCCTTCTCAACAGATCACTTTGCCCATAATCCAATGAGTTTGAAGCTATGAAATGATCTCCTTTATCCCTATATCTCAAGTTACTCTGAATATTCTCCCTGGAGGTCTGTGTTTCTCTCTCTCAATTAGAAGTATTCTTCTTTCTTATCACAGGTAAATTTTGCACCCTATCTCTTGACCTCATCCCCTTCTGCCTCTTCTGGAAGATTGTTGCTGCTTTAACATGACCTATACTTTTTCACCTCTGTGCCTCTGCTAATACAGAGTGCCATTCCATTCATCAGAAAATCTCAATCAAGATTCACCATAAATATCACTTCTTGCCGCTTGCCTTTTCTGAATCTTGACTAGGAGCAATGCCTTTGTCTTGTGTACGTCATCAGCTTATATTTTTTTTATTTATTATGGGGCTCATTTGTATTGCAGTGATTGCATTCTTGCCCTGTCCTTTTGGTAGATTATAAACTACTTACTTCTAATTCAACTTTGTATACTTAACAATGTCTCACACATTATAAGCAGTCAATCTGTACTGAGTAATGAATAAAATAGATTGAAAATCTCATATACTGATTCCATATTCTGGTTAGTAAAAGCTAACGTCTATTGTCTGCAGACCCTACCATGAAAGAGGTACATTTTAGAAAAGCATATCTTTATTCCTGAGCAAATTATCTGCTAGTCACAGATTCAGTTCCAAAAAAATCACTTCTCATTGTATATGTACCTAATCCACTTTTCTGTTTGTCTAGTTTAGAGACGATTTCAAAACCCCATGTGGTAAAAGTTGTGACAGACAGGACAATGATAGGCTTTAAAAAAAAAAAAAAAAGACTATTTACAATCTTAGGAGAAAAAAATCACAGTAGGTGTGGAAACTTTTGCGAGTGGTGACAGGATATCCACTTCAACCAAAACTCTCAAGCAAGAGAAAAGCCCTTAGATTTTACTAGTTTACAGAAATTAAGCTTTCTTCCTGATTGGGAAAAAAGTTATCTATGACAATTACCTTTCACTTTGTAAGCTCCAATATATAATAGCTGAATAGAAAATAAAAACACCAACAATAAGAGAATAGGAGATTAAGAGATAATAATAAAAACTGAAAGGAAATGGCAATCACTTGATTTTTCTTGCCCAGATTCTTTAGTGATTTTGTAGCAAGGCTAACTTAGCTAATGATCCCAAGGTCCAGGGACTGTTTTGTTCTTTCACACTACTCATGGGAGCCCCACAACTTCTACATTCAAATATTTCTGAATATTTAGACTCTTGGGACAGTGCACTCAAATGAATAACATTAAGCTTCCTCCCTTGATCTTTTTTTTTAACTCTTTGCTTTATTTCCCCAACGAAGATTTATTTTATTTCCTCTAAGTCCACTTATTGTTAATCACGACTTGCCTTACTCCTCTTATAAAAGCAAACATGATCTTTAGCTCCACTTCACCTAAACTTGCAATTTAATTAAAATTAGTTAATACATCCTAAAACATTTCTTCTGCAAAGTCAGTAAACTTTTTTCCATTGACTTCTTCATTTGGTGACTATGTATTGATCTCTTGCTATATGCTATTCACTATTCTGGATGCTGAGAATATAGCAGTGGTCGAGTCACACAAATTCCTGCACTCAAGAAGGTTACATTTTAGTGGGAGACACAGATAACACAGACACATACATGTCAGGAGGTATTCAGTTCAGTTCAGTTCAGTCGCTCAGTCGTTTAAGTGCTATTAAAAAGAAAAAGTGAAGCAGAGTAAGGCACTAGAAAGTGCTGAGGGAGAGTACTATTTTCAGTAACATGGTGAAGGGTGAAGAGGGGGAACAAACTTTACAAGAATCTAGAAGAAGAACATTCCTGGGAGGAAAAACCTAACTGTCAAAGCCCTGAAGCAAGAGCTTGCTTGATCTGGTCAATGAAGAACAGTGGATAATTAGAAAACTCTGCAGCTCATCAGCAGAGAAGGCGATGGCACCCCACTCCAGCACTCTTGCCTGGAAAATCCCATGGACGGAGGAGCCAGGTGGGCTGCAGTCCATGGGGTCGCTAGGAGTCAGACACAACTGAGGGACTTCACTTTCACGTTTCCCTTTTATGCACTGGAGAAGGAAATGGCAACCCACTCCAGTGTTCTTGCCTAGAGAATCCCAGGGACGGTGGAGCCTGGTGGGCTGCCGTCTATGGGGTCGCTCAGAGTCGGACATGACTGAAGCGACTTAGCAGCAGCAGCAGCACCTCATCAGACTACACCAGCTAAAGTCTTCATTTAATTAAGGTTCATAAACTTTCTACTATTATTTAAATTACTTTCACAACAGAAATGGCCAGGTAAAATGCAAAATCATCTAAACTATCCCACCCTTTTGATAATTATTGTTGATAACCACTAAGTATTCAGATAGTTCCAGATGAAGAAAACTTGACTCTAAAGCATCCTAAATGTGACATATGACTTTGTGTGAGAGTAATTTATTTCCTCCAAAGTCACCAATTTATAATCTCTGAGAAGAGTAGAAGAGGAAAAATGAATGAATCAGGAGCAAACACCTAAAGAATAAAGGGCAGGCAAAAAAAAATTAGATCAATGGTCAGAGGAAAAAGTCTGAAAGTTAGGAAAAGAATCAAAAGAAAGTATGGTATTAGAGCATTCAAGGAAAAACAGAGTTTAAAGAACGGAATGAGTATCAGTTCCAAATTTTACAAAGCACCAAATAAGAGCAGGACCAGAGCATTGTTTACATTTGTCAAGAAGGTCACTGGAGATCTTTCCCAATTCAATTTATTTAATACCAAAGTAGCAAAAACAAAAGTGTGATTTTAGTGGTGACTCTATTTTGTTTGTCTATTCCCAGGGCCTGGAAAATAGTACCTAAGCTGTCCACATTCAATAAATATTGAAGAGCAAACAGGGATATGACAAACAAAATAGAAATGTGCTTTGTGATTTTGGTCAAAGAGAGTATATGTTGGTGTGATGATGACAATAGCAAAACTAGTAATATTTTGTGAGTCCTTAAGATACGACAGGGCTTCCCAGGGGCACTAGTGGTAAAGAGCCCAGCCTGCCAGTGGAGGAGGCTAAGAGACGTGGGTTCAGTTCCTGGGTCAGGAAGAGTCCCTAGAGAACGCAATGGCAACCCATTCCAGTATACTTGCCTGGAGAATCCCATGGACAGAGGAACCTGGTGGGCTAGAGTCCACAGGGTCGCAAGCGTCAGACACGACTTAGCAACTCAGGACAGACGGAAGATATGGCAGGCACTGCACTGAGTGCTCTGCGGTGCAATAAAGAGTATGCACAACTTTTCAGAGTAAATACTATCATTATCCCTACGTTACAGTTGAGGAAACAGAGGCTGAAAGAGGAGAATGTAACCACTTTGTAAGTGCCAGAACTGAGATCTGAACACAGGATGTGTGAGTCAAAGAGGAAGGAAACTAAACACATGCACAATCTCATCTTAATAAATTATAGGTATTATGGGACATGTTCCATCAGGAACATGAAACGGAAAAGAGTATAAATTTAGGGATGAAGAGGTACTTCTCAGATGCAAGAAGGGCCAAGCATGAGTGTTCTCGGAGTGATGCCAAGATCAGCCTCGCTGTACGTTTTATAAATGGACTAGAAGAGACTGAGTAATCTGATGTTTCAACTTTTGCAAATGACACATTAAGCATCTCTAGGGTGTGAAATGCCAACCTGACAAAAATAAAAACAAAGTATACTTAGAGAGTGACGAGCTCTAAGTTCACAAGGCCCAAGAATGGGATCTGGCAACTCTTTGAAGCAGGTAGGTGTCTCCCCACCTTCCATTTTGGTACTGTTTCCATCTTCAGTGTGTCCTACCATCCCCTGATCTGTTGAGGCCCGTGGATGTGGTCATCTATCCCAGGGAAAAGCTAAGGCTAAAGGCCCCAAGGACCCACCAAGCCAGGCAAGGACCTACCAAGCAGGCCAAGAAATTCAACCTGATCAAGCCTTGGGGTTCAGGACAGGTTATCAAGCCCTGTGGACTAGAAGCAGATGCCAGAACACTGCACAAGGCTCTACCTTCTCAAGGTGGACACAAGCCTCTCTGGCCATGCCTGGCTACTCTGCATGGAGATGATGAGCCTGCTGGACTCATTACTACAACATATGGCACAAACCAAAATACCAGGATGTTTAACAGCTTCTCAATCTAAATGGGATTCAAGGTCAACTAGAGTTTAACATGACAAAGAAAATTGTTTTCAGCCATCAAATGCTTCTTGAAAAGATATTGTATATACAATATTATATCTTAATAGATCACACCCCTGAAGTGCATGAAACTTCTCATATAAACTATTTAGTAGCTACCAGACCTCAGAGTAACAAATTTGTCTCTTAATACTTCTTGATTTATAATTCACATTCACCTGACTTCCAGAAACCAACAGTCCTTAAGTTTTGGGAAACTAATGTGATTAGAGCATCTTCAAAAATTTTCAGTAACAAATATCCCTACTGAATTTAAACCAAAATTAATAACAATGTTGTTTCTATTTCATTGAATTCATATTTTTTAAAAATACAAGAGATAAGTACTCTTATTATCCTGATTTCACAGATAAGGAAACTGAGATTTTGAGAAGTTATGTGATTTATCCAAGACCACATGGCTATTAGTTAGTGGAACAGCTACTCAGAACTTGGGCACTTTGTCTCCATAACCACAATCTGAACCAAAAACCACTCTATATTGCATCCATTCTCTTCTACAAAAACAAAACATCATTATTATACAAGTCCTTTTACATTAATCTGCAAAGTCATCCATGTCAAATCAGATCCTCAAATCTAGCACAAGTAGATACTACATAGGTTAAACAAAACAAAAGCAAAAACATAAAAACAAGTCACTGTCCCATCTGCAAAAGCATCATTATGAAAATGTTCATCTATACTTTGTAGCTCAGAGGTTAAAGCGTCTGCCTCCAATGCAGGAGACTCAGGTTCGATCCCTGGGTCAGGAAGATCCCCTGGAGAAAGAAATGGCAATCCACTCCAGTATTCTTGCCTGGAGAATCCCATGGACAGAGAAGCCTAGTAGGTTACAGTCCACGGGGTCGCAAAGAGTCGGACACGACTGAGCGACTTCACCTCACCTCAAGAAAATACTAAAAGCAGTACTGTGTACAGTTTTCCTAATAAAAATGGCATATGTGCCTTAAATACCAAATCTCAAATTTAGGGATCACAACAAAGTGAGGAAAACCCTTAAAGAGATGGGACAACCAGACCACCTTAACTGACTCCTAAGAAACCTGTGTGCTGGTCAAGAAGCAACAGTTAGAAATGGACATGGAACAACAGACTGGTTCAAAATTGGGAAAGGAGTACATCAAGGCTGTATATTGTCACCCTGTTTGTTTAACCTCTATGCAGAGTACATCATACGAAATGTTGGTCTGGATGAGGCTCAAGTTGGAATCAAGATTGCCAGGAGAAATATCAACAACCTCAGATATGCAGATGACATCACTCTAATGGCAGAAAGTGAAGAGGAACTAAAGGGCCTCTTGATGAAAGTGAAAAAGAAGACTAAAAAAGCTGACTTAAAACTCAGCATGTAAAAGACTAAGGTCATAGCAGCCGGTCCCATCACTTCATGAAAAATAGATAGGGAAACAATGGAAACAGTGAGAGACTTTATTTTCTTGAGTTCCAAAATCACTGCAGATGATGACTGCAGCCATGAAATTAAAAGATGCTTGCTCCTTGGAAAAAAAGCTATGACAAATCTAGATAACATACTAAAAAGTAGAGACATGAATTTGCTGACAAAGGTCTATATAATCAAAACTATGGTTTTTCTAGTAGTCATGTATAGATGTGAGAGTTGGACCATAAAGAATGCTGAGTGCCAGAGAATTGATGCGTTTGAATTGTGGTGCTGGAGAAGACTCCTGAGAGTCCCTTGGACAGAAAGGAGATAAAATCAGTCAATCTTAAAGGAAATCAACCCCGAATATTCATTGGAAGGACTGATGCCAAAGCAAAGCTCCACTACTTTGGCTACCTGATATGAAGAGCTGACTCATCGGAAAAGACCCTGATGCTTACAAAGATGAAGGCAGGAGGAGAAGGGGACAACAGAGGATGAGATGGTTGGATAGCATCACTGACTCAAAGGACATGAATTTGAGCAAACTCTGGGAGATGGTGAAGGACAGGGAGACCTGGTGTGCTGCAGTCCATGAGTCTCAAAGAGTCAGACACAACTGAGCAACTGAACAACAACAACATCCTCTTTCCATCTGCTCTCAAATAAAGGGAGTGGCTTCAAGACTGAAGAGCACCATTAGAGAGTCACCAGAGGTCATGTGGAACAGTTCTCATCAATAATATTTCCATATAAAACAAGAGCAACTACTCTGCAGAGACAAAAATTCTATCTAGAAAAAAAGTCACCAATGAAAAGAAAACAAACCCAAAGCTGTTCTAACATTTTCACTAAATTTTACATAAGTAAAGACCACCAAACACTAGGCAGTAAAAGCAGTGGTTTGTAGAAAATGAGCTTGGAAGAAGTCAGATGTCTGGAGTCATATGGATATGCAATTTAATATGTATGCCTGATATTACACACCATTCACACATTTTACACTTCTACATAAGAGAAGCCATTTCAAACTGTTTAATATTGGGAATAATCTTTATTTTTTTTTAGAGTCACATTCTGAAATATTTATGGGTGATATGACTTGCTTCAAAACACTCCATATTGGGAAATGAAAGCAGTGGAAGGAGGAGCAGAGAAACAGAATAGGTCATCAGCTATGAATTGTTGAAGCTGGGGGACAGAAATAAAAGGTCTCAAAATATGACTGTCTTTATGCTTTATTGACACTATTCTAGTTATTCATGCATATATATCTGACACGTCCCACAATGAAAGATTTTTTAAACCTGTTGAAGAGTTTTTATGGAGAAGGCAATGGCACCCCACTCCAGCACTCTTGCCTGGAAAATCCCATGGATGGAGGAGCCTGGTGGGCTGCAGTCCATGGGGTCGCTAAGAGTCGGACACGACTGAGCGACTTCACTTTCACTTTTCACTTTCATGCATTGGAGACGGAAATGGCAACCCACTCCAGTGTTCTTGCCTGGAGAATCCCAGGGACGGCAGAGCCTGGTGGGCTGCTGTCTATGGGGTCGCACAGAGTCAGACACAACTGAAGTAAATTAGCAGCAGCAGCAGAAGAAGAGTTTTTAAAGTATTATCCTACTTGTGTTTCTGTTGGTATAATTTGTCCACCAGGTAAAATAATCTCTGGCGACAATTTAAAATTCAGAGTAAGAGCAGAATACAGATGCCATCACTAAAGCATAGACAGCTTTAGTGATGATTTCCATCATTAAAGCATGGAGAGCCTGGGACAACTGGGTCAATGTCACAGGTTTCATTTTTTTAAGGTATAGTTTGATTTCTTTTGCTCCTCAGTTGTATAATTCTAGTCTCAGCTAGCCATCTGAAGAATTTATTTTGTTCTATAAAGCAAAGAGTTATGTATATTTCTTGAATAAGAACAGCAACGACCAATAAAAGACTTCATTATATGTGATAGTACCACCAAAAGATGGTGGGATTTCAGTAGGAATTGCCAAGTATAGTTCCAATACACTTTTTTTTAATTATCTTTTAATTGAAGGATAATTGCTTTACAGAATTTTGTTGTTTCTGTCAAACATCAACATGAGTCAGCCATTAAACAACCATGTCTTGGAATGTCCACTGATGTGTTTCATTCTCCTTTGAGTCTTCTCATCCAAAGCTCATATTTCATGTAAATTTTGGTTCTCCTGATTGTTCTCTGACACCAAACTGCAAAGTTCCCAACTTTGCTTCTATTAAATAAATACAAATGGCATTTGTGTGGTGAAATCCAACTTATTACAAGTGCTTCTTGGTTGTGAACCAAATTTGTGCAAAAAAAGAAATGTTTTCAAGGTATGTTGATTAAGTAAACATAATGAAATTTGCTCACTGAAACCAGCAAACCAAAAGGACAGTACCATTTAATTTTATTTTATTTTACAACCTGTTTTACAAACATCACAATACTATCTCAGAAAACAGCCCTCATTGATTTCACTAAGATTTACATGAATTGCTACATATGAACATTTTGTTACATATAAATGAAAAATATACAACAAAAAGCAAAATTAAAATGATCCTTGAGTTACCCGTACTCTTATTTTAGATTCACACACACAGATTAGAATTTCCTTTCAAAATGACCTTAACAATGGCATTTTTTTATACTTTCTCTGATTCAGGATAGCTTACTGGGGTGGGATAAAGAGGGGAGGGAAAGATAGCAATGGATTTCATTTTGAGGGAGCACTTTTAGCCTGAGTACCGGTAACCTTTCTTTAAATGATAACTTAATAATAATTTAATTAGGTACTTGCCTTTTCTGTCACTACACAGGATTGCTGTGTATTTAATCAGAAGGGAAGTCCACTGGGCCAAAATTTCTAAATTACTTCCCCTTACTGTAAGAAACAAGTTTTTTTATCAAGGGAAATAGATAAACTGCTTCCAAGTTCGACAAGCCAGAGTGTTGTAGGGGAAGCAAGGAACTGCAGAGAGAAAGAGGAGCTGCAAACACAAGCGCCTTCTCTGACCCCAGCTTTGTGGTACTTCCAGTCACGGGCCACAGCATGAATCCTCAGAGCTGTGAGGTGAGTGACATCACCCTCACCTGAAAAACGAGGAGACTAAGGGTCAGAAGGTGATCCAGGACTATAACACAAGTGCATCTGATTCCAAAACTTCTCCTCCTACTCCACTCAACTGAAAAAAGGAATATGTGCCATCATTTTGCTATAACTTAAAATAGCTCCATGAATAGGCCTGTGCTTCGCCACAGAAGCTCAACTCTAGACAAACACACACAGTCCAGGGCCTGCTGATCCTACACAACCATTCTTAAGGACAGCAAACACATTTTAATTCCTACTCCTTCCTAATTTACAAGCATGCAGAAACCAAATGTTTACAAAGGATGATAAAGAAGTTGTGTAACTATCTTGCAAATAATCTCATGAAACAGATATGCTAGTAAAGAACTACTATGCAAAAAAACAAACAATCTAACGAATCACAGTATCCCTTCTCCAATGTTATTATACCAAAATAAGTGATATGGGAGTTATTCAAATTTTACTTTCTTAGGAGTTGATTATGAAAAAGCTGCCTAGCACTCAGAACCAGTAATCACAAACTTCACACAGCAGTAGGAACGCACAGGGATTTTCTTTTTTTTTTTTAATATGTGTCCAGTTTAATAATTCAAGGTTCTTGCCCACGTTAAATAACAATCTCTTTTTTTAATTTAAATTTATTTATTTTAATTGGAGACTAATTACTTTACAATAGTGTATTGGTATTGCTATACATCAACCATGAGTATACACATGTTCCCCCTCCTGAACCCCCTCCCACCTCCCTCCCCATATCATCCCTCTGGGTCATCCCAGTACACAGGGATTTTCAATTGGTATTTATCCAATGCTGTTTTCTCCATTTGGAATTACAGTAAGACTGTGAGCCACAGTAAACTGGCTCACTCAACACCCAATGCCAACCACCTTTCTCCTTCACCTACCTCTACTTTTAAGGCTGACAAAGCTAGTATTGATTTTCCCTGACTCTTTCATAAGGTGGCGGATGGGAACAGGAGACACGGGGATGTGCGTTAAGTCTCTGGTGGTGGTTTAGTCACTAAGTCATGTCTAACTCTTGTGACCCCGTGGACTGTAGCCTGCCAGGCTCCT
The DNA here is from genome assembly GCA_917880005.1 of Nanger dama. Lineage (NCBI taxonomy): Eukaryota > Metazoa > Chordata > Mammalia > Artiodactyla > Bovidae > Nanger > Nanger dama. The sequence goes on from CAKJTW010000004.1 coordinate 50,499,841, forward strand.
CTGTCCATGGAGATTCTCCAGGCAAGAATACTAAAGTGGGTTGCCATTTCCTTCTCCAGGGGATCTTTCCCACCCAGGAATCAAACCTGGCTCTCCTATACTGCAGGCAGATTCTTTACTGACTGAGCTATAAGGGAAGCCCAAGTCTCTGGCCAATATGACAAATAGAAGTCCACTGGTGAAATTTTCAGGCAGCTTTTGATTTTCATGATAAGAGGGACAGATGAAGCTGGTAGCCCCTCTATTGCACACACACTCCATCCCTTTCTGCCCAAAGCTAGAACAATCATTTTGCAACTATGGAGAGACAAACATGAGGACGAACGTCAGTGAGTCCAAGAATAGCAGAGCAAAACATCAGAAACAGCTTGGGTCACTGAGCAGCAGAACCAGCACTGGCAACTGCCTACCTCCAGTTTTCTAATTGTATGAAAACACCGGATGCCTATTTGTTTAAGCCACTTAAAGTCAAGCTTTCTGTTGCTTGAAGCTAAACATTTCCCTAACAGACAAAACTCCCTGGTAGCTCAGCTGGTAAAGAATCCACCTGCAATGAAAGAGATCCCAGTTCGGTTCCTGGGTTGGGACAATCCCCTGGAGAAGGGATAGGCTATCCACTCCCGTATTCTGGCCTGGAGATTTCCATGGACTGTATAATCCATAGGTCGTAATGAGTCAGACACAACTGAGAAACTTTCACTTAAAAACTTAAACCACTAAGTTTAAAAACTTAACCCCCTAAATCACTCTGAGTTTGAGTTTTGCATGCTGAGATTGATAATACACTGGACTCTAAACTGTGACTGCTTTTGACTTAGGGCAAGTCATTTCACCTCTCTGAGCTTCAGTCTTCTCACATTTCTAAAGTGATGTCTCCTCTGCCTACATCACATGATTGTTATAAAGTAAAATGAAGACCTGACTCTGAATAAACCCTAAAGTGCATCGTGAATATAAAAGTTATATGCTGCTGTAATCTTTAGTTGCCACCTCTCCCACTCTCAAATCCTGCAGCAAATATGGCACTGAGTTTACTGAAGAACACTAAAAAGATACTACCAGTCCTGGGAAGTATTGGAAAGAATGATGCTAAAGCTGAAACTCCAGTACTTTGGCCACCTCATGCAAAGAGTTGACTCATTGGAAAAGACCTTGATGCTGGGAGAGATTGGGGGCAGGAGGAGAAGGGGATGACAGAGGATGAGATGGCTGGATGGCATCACCGACTCGATGGACATGAGTTTGAGTGAACTCCGGGAGTTGGTGATGGACAGGAAGGCCTGGCGTGCTGCGATTCATGGGGTCACAAAGAGTCAAACTGAGCGACTAAACTGAACTGGTTTTTTTTTTTTTATTGTTCTTTCCTAAAGGATGTTTATTCTACCTCTCTAGCCAACACAGAATCTATACACCAAAGGGGTTCAAATCTGATAGAGAGACATGATAAGTATGTGTGCTGTGTTCAGTTGCTCAGTCATGTCCAACTCTTTTCAATCCCATGGACTATAGCCTGCTAGAATCCTTTGTCCATGGGATTTCCAGGCAAAAATACTGGAGTGGGTTGCCATTTCCTCCTCCAGGGGATCTTCCTGACTCAGCGATCAAACCTGCATCTCTTGGGTCTCCTGCATTGGCAAGGGATTTTACTACTGCACCACCTGGAAAGCCCATAGGATAAATGTAGTCAAGGCAAACAAAAGAGGTACTGTAAAGTTACAGATATTCTAAGTCCTACTTTTTAACTCATCTGTTGGTTAGTTGTACTTAATTTAAAAATTTAATTAAAGAACAGCTATACCAAGAAATAACCAATAGTGACTTTGTGACTTAATACAGTTCAGTTCAGTTCAGTCGCTCAGTCATGTCCGACTTTGTGACCCCATAAATTGCAGCATGCCAGGCCTCCCTGTCCATCACCAACTCCCAGAGTTCTCCCAAACTCCTGTCCATTGAGTCAGTGATGCCATCCAGCCATCTCGTCCTCTGTTGTCCCCTTCTCTTCCTGCCCACAATCCCTCCCAGCATCAGAGTCTTTTCCAATGAGTCAACTCTTCACACGAGGTGGCCAAAGTATTGGAGTTTCAGCTTTAGCATTTAAACAACTTCAAACCTCTTATTCTGTGAAAACTCATAGTATTTTTCTGTTCTTTGAAAAGGCTTAAGATTTAACTCAAAATCTGGCTCCAAGTTACATACATATATTGAATGACTCCCCATTTAAGCTCTCACATAGTAAATCATAAGTAAATAGATGTTATTTGCAAAGAGAAAGGAATCAATTCAAATGTAACTTGCTGTATAACAGATTTGCATAGTGAGCTCACCAAAGTCCTAAGACCACAGGGCACATTCAGGTGTAAAGATTGAAATGGAAATCCTCACTTAATTGAAACCCTCTATAAGCACATCTTGTACGCCAGTGTGTCCACAGAGCATAGCCATCAACATCACCTGGAAGCTTGTTAGGAAAGCAGGTCAGCTGTCCCAGCTTCACAAACATACTGAGTAGGAATCTATATTTTAACAAGATCCCTAGTGATTCATGGGCATATTAAAGTTTGAGAAACACTCTTCCCTGCCCAACTAGCATTTAGACCTGATTTAATATTCATATAAATAACCAACAAGCCAAGAAAACTTAATTATCTCCATATCAGAAACTAGGAAAACATTTTCATAATATTCTGCCTTTCCTACTAGTTTACCTAAACCACAGTTCTTATAATGACACTCAAAATTTTCAGTGACTTCTCATCACCTACCCTATAAAATCCAAAGTTCTTAGCTTGATTGTCAAGGTCCCCTGTCATCTGAAAGTAACCCCTTTCCAATTTGGTGCTCCACCCTAGCCCGTTCCCATGCCTAATGCCTATTCTCAAAGTGTAAGATCCCCTGGAGAAGGAAATGGCAACCCACTCCAGTATTCTTGCCTGAGAATCCCATGGACAGAGAAGCCTGGCAGGCTACAGTCCATGGAGACGCAAGAGTAGGACACAATTTAGTGACAAAACCACCACCACCATAGAGAACACTACCCACAACAGAACCACCTGCAGCCTCGTCCTTGACCTGCTGAATCATATTCTCTAGCCTGGAAAATCCCATGGATGGAGGAGCCTGGTGGGCTACAGTCCGTGGGGTCGTGAAGAGTCGGACACAACTGAGCAACTTCACTTTCACTTTTCACTGTCATGCATTGGAGAAGGAAATGGCAACCCACTCCAGTATTCTTGCCTGAGAATCCCAGGGACAGGGGAGCCTGGTGGGCTGCCGTCTATGGGGTTGCACAGAGTCGGACATGACTGAAGCGACTTAGCAGCAGCAGCAAAGAACAGAACTAGGAAGGAGTGATCTTAACCAGTTCTCCAGGTGATTGTTGGGAAATGATCATCCAGCCTTTCATGACTAAGTCGCTCATCCTCAGTCAATTTCCTCCCAAAGCACCCAAGCATGTGCCTTAGTGCCAACATTGGCCCCATATACATGTCTGTTGTCCTCACATAGTATTACAATTACATGCTTCCATGCCTGTTTCCCATCTGAGTCTCTGAATATGGAAAATGTGTATTATGTATCCTTGTATCTCCAACATCTACCACAGTGTCTGGCACAGTAAGTGTTCAATATTTGCTGCATCTTTGATCATACTACGAAACAAGAAACTGAAACAAACTTAAGCTCCATTATTTGAAAACTACCTAAATTAATTATAGTACAACCATCCAGTGGAATGCTATGTATTCATTAAGTGATGATACTATTTATTGATTAGAAGGATACCTCAATCCTTCCTTTTTATAGTGAAAAAAGCAAATTGCAAACACATTATAAAATAATCTTATGGAATATAGACAAAAATGTTAACAGTGGTTATTTCTGAGAGATGGGATTGCAAATGACATTGTTCTCTTCTTTGTATCCATTACTTGAATTTTTATAAGTATTATATTTTTATATTTTAAAGCTAGTCCTATTTTAAATGCTTATAGAATGAGTGTCCTTATAGCAAATGATAGCTTCACTTATTCAGCTTCCAAGGACAGGGATTTCCAAGGTTGACAATGATCCAGATGTTGGCAATGATCCAAAAGCTGGTGGTGTTGTTGCTAAGAAAGAACATAGGAAATGGGTAGTCCTTAGCAACTGGCTCTCACCAATGTTCCTCCTATTGTCTGGGACTTAGAAAAATATTTAAATGTCCTTTAATATTTTATTACATAATACTTTTCTAATAAAAACTGTGGCTTCTAAAGAAAACAATTTTGACTATATCAATTAGCCTCAGCATAAAGAAACGATCGTTGTCAATTTTTTTCAGTTGTGAAACTCAGCTTTCACCCTCATCTCACTTTCCCCGTTGGCTCTTCTCTAGTTTTTCATAATGCTCACTGTCTAAAATGATTTGTTAAACACTATGTTTTACTTGATTTAGCATGATACCAAAATGGATGTCCTTGCACATGTCAATGACTTTCAGTTGCTATCATCAAATTGGGGCACTGCTTCTGCCATGAGAAGAATAGGTAGGAAGAATGAAAAGATGCCCCCAGACATTTTTCTTCTACTACAAGGAAAACTTTCAAGCAAAATTCATTTCAGTTAATATGTTACACAAAGTGAAGATGAATTGAAGAAAAATAACTAAAACAAATTATATCTCCAGCAGCTGGAAGAATGTGTCAGTTAATGTGGTATTTTTTTCATTAATTTCAACATTCACCTTAATAGCAACACAAAGAGATTTACAAAGAGAAAAACACAGAAATAATTTCATTAATCAACAGTTTGAATTTACTACAATTTGGATCAAATTTGAATGCTTTGAATATATATTCTGCTTGAAGAATCAGTTCAGTTCAGTTGCTCAGTCATGTCCGACTCTTTGTGACCTCATGGACTGCGGCATGCCAGGCTTCCATGTCTTTACCAACTTCCTGAGCTCGCTCAAACTCAGGTCCATCGAGGCAGTGATGCCATCCAACCATCTCATCCTCTGTCGTCCCCTTCTCTTCCTGCCTTCAGTCTTTCCCAGCATTCAGGTCTTGTCCAAAGAGTCAGTTCTTCGCATCAGGTGGCCAAACAATTGGAGCTTCAGCTTCAGCATCAGTCCTTCCAATGAATGTTCAGAACTGATTTCCTTTAGATGGACTGGTGGGATCTCCTTGCAGTCCAAGGGACTCACAAGAGTCTTCTCCACCACACAGTTCAAAAGCATCAGTTCCACAGTACTCAACTTTCTTTATGATCCAACTCTCACATCCATACATGACTACTGGAAAAACCATTCCTTTAACTAGACAGACCTTTGTTGGCAAAGTAATGTCTGATTTTTAATATGTTTTCTAGGTTTGTCATAGCTTTTATTCCAAGGAGCAAGTATCTTTAACTTCATAGCTCCAGTCACCATCTGCAGTGATTCTGGAGCCCCCAAAAATAAAAGTCTCTCACTGTTTCCATTGTTTCCCCATCTATTTGCCATGAAGTGATGAGACTGGACGCCATGATCTTAGTCTTCTGAATGTTGAGTTTTAAGTTAGATTTTTCAGTCTTCCATTCCACCTTTATCAAGAGACTCTTTAGTTACTCTTTGCTTTCTGCTATTAGGGTGTTGTCATCTGCATATCTGAGGTTACTGGTATTTCTCCCAGCAATCTTGATTCCAGCTTGTGCTTCTTCCAGCCCAGTGTTTCTCATGATGTACTCCGCGTGTAAGTTAAATACGCAAGGTGACAATATACAGCCTTGACGTGCTCCTTTTCCAATTTGTAACCAGTCTGTTGTTCCATGTCTAGTTCTAACTGTTGCTTCCTGACTTGCATACAGATTTCTCAAGTGCAGGTCAGGTGGTCTGTTATTCCCATCTGTTCCAGAATTTTCCACAGTGGAACAACAGACTGGTTATCTGGAAGCTCTTGGTTCATGTACTGTTGAAGCCTGGCTTGGAGAATTTTGAGCATTATTTGTGCAGTAGTTTGAACATTCTTTGGCATTGGCTTTCTTTAGGATTGGAAGGAAAACTGACCTTTTCCTGTCCTGTGGCCACTGCTGAGTTTTCCAAATTTGCTGGCATATTGAATGCAGCACTTCAACAGCATCAACTTTTAGGATTTGAAATAGCTCAACTGAAATTTGATCACCGCCACTAGCTCTGTTCATAGTGATGCTTCCTAAGGCCCACTTGACTTCACATTCCAGGATGTCTGGCTCTAGTTGAGTGATCACACTATCGTGGTTATCTGAGTGATGAAGATCTTTTTGTACAGTTCTTCTGTGTATTCTTATCACCTCTTCTTAGTATTTTCTGCTTCTGTTAGGTCCATATCATTTCTCTCCTTTGTTGCACCCATCTTTGCAACAAATGTTCCTTTGGTATATCTAATTTTCTTGACGAGATCTCTAGTCTTTCCCATTCTATTTTTCCCTCCATTTCTTTGCATTGATCACTGAGGAATGCTTTCTTACCTTTCCTTGCTATTCTTTGCAATTCGGCATTCAAATGAGTATATCTTTCCTTTCTCCTTGAAGAATAGCAGCATAAAAATATGAATTGTTACAGGTTAATAAACTTGAATACTTCCTATTTGGGTTCCCCTAAAATGTCCTTACTATAAAAATAATAAAGTAAACAGAGTGAAAAAACTTTAAAACTTTTGCTAAAATATTAAAATTCAATAAATTGAAATATAAGACTTTTAAAGCTATTTTTAAACCTAGCTCAAAATAGCCTCTCCAAAAAAAGTGACATGTGACTACAACTTACTGTTCTCTAGGTTCAAGAAATATAGCTGCTCACTTGTAGAGTTTAGAAGAAATACAGCTATTGTCATAAAATCCAAGCATGCAGCCATGCATCCTATGCTTCCAAAATGTCCCAGGAGGTGAAAGGGATTCTAAGAAAGAAGGAGACAGAATGAGTTCTTCCCTTTTGTTCTGCAGTGTCCACATGACTCAAGCTAGCTCCTTTGCTTCTCCAAATTTCTGACTTCCTTATCTGTAAAAACAGGCACTGGGCAAGATGATGTGTAGGTTCTTTCCAGATCAAAAAAATTTAAGCTCTAATTCTACACACTCTCCACACACATACAACCAAAACACATCATATTTTATAATATATGAAAGCTACAAATAAAAGAACTTCATTTTTGCGGATCTTTCCCACTAAATTTTTGAAAAAGGGAAAAAGAAACAATTTCATCATTTAACAATTATTTCACTTTTCAAATATTAGCATCATCCCTTATTACTCATTAGTATTAGTAAACCATGCCTTTTTTTTCTAGCCCCCTAGCTATAAGGAAATCTGTATCCCAACTATTGAATCAGCAAGAATCATGAGATGAACTAAAGGCAGAAAAATATCTCAGATATAATGATAACTAGTTTTGTATTCCAAAAAATTAACTAAAGGCAGAAATTCCAATTTCCTAAAATATTATATTCCAACATAAAAGATAGTTCAGTTATCAAATCAGTAGTCAAGACTAATATTCACTTAGTACTTTTGGTAATCCATAGGCTTGGTAATCCATAGGCTTGGTAATCCAAGGCTACGCCCCAACCAGTAATGCTGAAGAAGCTGAAGTTGAATGATTCTATGAAGACATACAAGACCTTTTAAACTAACACCCAAAAAAGATGTCCTTTTAATTATAGGGAACTGGAATGCAAAAGTAGGAAGTCAAGAAAAACCTGGAGTACCAGGGAAATTTGGCCTTGAGTACGGAATGAAACAGGGCAAAGGCTAGGCTAATAGAGTCTTGCCAAGAGAATGCACTGCTCATAACAACCACTCTTTTCCAACAACACAAGAGAACACTCTACACATGGACATCACCAGATGGTCAACACCGAAATTAGACTGATTATATTCTTTGCAGCCAAAGATGGAGAAGCTCTATACAGGCAGCAAAAACAAGACCAGGAGCTGACTGTGGCTCAGATCATGAACTCCTTATTGCCAAATTCAGACTTATATTGAAGAAAGTGGGGAAAACCACTAGACCATTCAGGTATGACCTAAATTAAATCCCTTATGATTATACAGTGGAAGTGAGAAATAGATTTAAGGGACTAGATCTGATAGACAGAGTACCTGATGAACTATATTCGGAGGTTTGTGACATTGTACGGGAGACAGGGATCAAGACCATCCCCATGGAAAAGAAACACAAAAAGCAAAATGGCTGTCTGAGGAGGCCTTACAAATAGCTATGAAAAGAAGAGAAGCAAAAAGCAAAGGAGAACAGGAAAGATATAAGCATCTGAATGCAAAGTTCCAAAGAACAGCAAGAAGAGACAAGAAAGGCTTCCTCAGCAATCAATACAAAGAAGTAGAGGAAAAGAACAGAATGGGAAAGACTAGAGATCTCTTCAAGAAAATGAGAGATACCAAGGGAACATTTCTTGCAAAGATGGCTCGATAAAGGACAGAAAAGGCATAGACCTAACAGAAGCAGAAGATACTAAGAAGAAGTGGCAAGAATACACAGAAGAACTGTACAAAAAGATCTTCATGACCGAGATAATCATGATGGTGTGATCACTCACCTAGAGCCAGACATCCTGGAATGTGAAGTCAAGTGGCCTTAGAAAACAGCACTATGAACAAAGCTAGTGGAGGTGATGGAATTCCAGTGGAGCTATTTCAAATCCTGAAAGATGGTGCTGTGAAAGTGCTGCACTCAATATGCCAGCAAACTTGGAAAACTCAGCAGTGGCCACAGGACAGGAAAATGTCAATTTTCATTCCAATCCCAAAGAAAGGCAATGCCAAAGAATACTCAAACTACTGCACAATTGCACTCATCTCACACACTAGTAAAGTAATGCTCAAAATTCTCCAAGCTAGGCTTCAGCAATACGTGAACCGTGAACTTCCTGATGTTCAAGCTGGATTTAGAAAAGGCAGAGGAACCACAGATCAAATTGCCAACATCTGCTGGATCATGAAAAAAGCAAGAGAGTTCCAGAAAAACATCTATTTCTGCTTTATTGACTATGCCAAAGCCTTTGACTGTGTGGATCACAATAAACTGTGGAAAATTCTGAAAGAGATGGGAATACCAGACCACCTGAACTGCCTCTTAAGAAACCTGTATGCAAGTCAGGAAGCAACAGTTAGAACTGGACATGGAACAACAGACTGATTCCAAATAGGGAAAGGAGTACATCAAGGCTGTGTACTGTCACCCTGCTTATTTAACTTATATGCAGAGTACATCATGAGAAACGCTGGGCTGGAAGAAGCACAAGCTGGAATCAAGATTGCTGGGAGAAATATCAATAACCTCAGATATGCAGATGACACCACCCTATGGCAGAAAGTGAAGAGGAACTAAAAAGCCTCTTGATGAAAGTGAAAGAGGAGAGTGAAAAAGTTGGCTTAAAGCTCAACATTCAGAAAATGAAGGTCATGGCATCTGGTCCCATCACTTCATGGGAAATGGATGGGGAAACAGTGGAAACAGTGGCTGACTTTATTTTTGGGGGCTCCAAAATCACTGCAGATGGTGATTGCAGCCATGAAATTAAAAGATGCTTACTCCGTGGAAGGAAAGTTATGACCAACCTAGATAGGATATTGAAAAGCAGAGAGCAGAGATACTTGCCAACAAAGGTCCATCTAGTCAAGGCTATGGCTTTTCCAGTGGTCATATATGGATGTGAGAGTTGGACTGTGAAGAAGAATGAGTGCCGAAGAATTGATGCTTTTGAATTTTGGTGTTGGAGGAGACTCTTGAGAGTCCCTTGGACTGCAAGGAGATCCAACCAGTCCATCCTAAAGGAGACCAGTCCTGGGTGTTCATTGGAAGGACTGATCCTGATGCTGAATCTCCAGTACTTTGGCCACCTCATGCGAAGAGTTGACTCTGGAAAAGACTCTGATGCTGGGAGGGATTGGCGATAGGAGAAGAAGGGGATGACAGAGGATGAGATGGCTGGATGGCCTCACTGACTTGATGAACGTGAGTCTGAGTGAACTCCGGGAGTTTGTGATGGACAGGGAGGCCTGGCGTGCTGCGATTCATGAGGTCGCAAAGAGTCGGACACAACTGAGCAACTGAACTGAACTGAACTGACTATTTATAGAGTACTTTCACATGCATGATGTTACCAACCCCCCATGACTCTCTAAGGAAGTACTGTAACCATTCCCACACTATAGCTGAGGAAAATGAGACTCCCTGACATTAACTTTCCAAGGTCATAGGCTAGAAAACACCAGATTTATGACACAACCTCCTGAACTTTTCCTCTGAACCTCTTGGTCTCTCTGTGACATTTCACGCATTCATAAATCTTTGTTTCATATAGAGCACATTTTCACCTAACCTAAATTCAATGGTTGTACTTAAACAATTATTTGGGAACAAATATTTAAAACACATATGACAGAAAATGGTTGATTTTATATCTCTAGGTATTTTAGGTCTTTACAAATTATAAAAAGGAAAATACCAACAACTCAGTAGAAAATCAGAAGAAAAAGACCACTAGAGACTTAACAAAGAATCCAATGCAAATAACTTTGAAATACTCAAAGGAAAAAGGCTTAATCTCAGTCAATTAAATAATTGCAAATAAAAATAAACTTTGTTTTCTCACTATCTTACTAAGAAAACTTAAAAAATGATCATGGGCTAAACTGACATTGGTTTAGGGGAAAGTTACTCTCTTACACCATCATGGAGAACACACTGGTAAAAATTTCAGGAAGGGCAATTTTACATATGTAGCAGAAATGAAAACTTACAGTATTGACACACAATCCCACTAAAATTTATTATTTTCTTTATGTGGACCAAAAAAAAAGGTCATTGTGTAAAGGATATTCCTGAGAGCATTAGCCATTACAGGAAAATACTGAAGACAATGCTAAGGCCACTCTCACAAAATAATTAAACAAATTTTGTGTACCTCATACAACAGAACACAAAAGTCCAATGTAAAACACTACATTTTAAAAAAAAGCAGAATAGTACTGTACCCTCCTCATTAGTGTACAGAAGAAAAGAGAATGCTCTAAGATCTAAGAATGACATAAGATCTGAGCTAGTGCTTAGTGCCAGAATACTAAAATATTTCTGGAAATACACCCAAGGAATTTCCCTTTAAAGAAGGGAAGTGGGGACTCAGGAACCTAGCTAGGAAGGAGGACTTACATTTCAATTATTTTAAAATTTAACACTATTTGAAAAGTTTTATCCTCTTCATGCCTGGCCAGCTACATTCCATGGGGCCGCAAAAACAGTCGGACACAACTTAGCAACTAAACAACAACAGTGCCCAGTGATTATTTGTGGGTTGCAAGCAGCTCCCATGCTTACATTCAACTTGGTTGATGCAACAATTCAATTAGATAAAATAATACATGTCAAAGCATTTTGCAAACTGAAGAGAATATATAAATGTACAGTTTAGGACAACTTTTTATTGCTTCAGCACCTAGAGCTTCATGCTAAACTGTGCTTACTGGTAAGCACAATTCCTCAATATACACTGCATAATGAATAGATGAATTCTCTTTTTAAATGCAAATATCCACCCAGGAGCCAATACCTTTAAGCACTGCATCTCACATCTTTCCACTAAATTGTCCGTAATGTCAAAGAAACTGAGCTCCTTCCCCAAGAAACCTAGAAGGTCCTCAAACTTTAACTACCTCCAAACCTTTTGGTAGAAAAGTATTATTCTCACAATCCTTCTAATAAAATCGAAATTCCAGGAAGTACTAGATTAATCATGAGGCCTTACCCAAGGGACAGGGATACACCCACTTGAGAAATTTGACCTTTAAAGGGTATGTGTTAACATCTTAGCAGAGGAGACCTTAAATATTGGATGTAAGGCATGGAATACAAAAGCAGGAGGGGAAAAACTGGGATCAAACACTTAGTGATTTAATCCTCGGAACCACCATTCTTTTAACCAGTTACTGAACTCCTACTGCAGGTAACAGCGGCAGCAACTGCAGGTACAGTTTCCCTTGCCCTCATGAAGTTAGTTTTTAATTCTAATAGATACTGGACAATTTGCCCTTCAAAGAGGTTTTAATCAATCAATTAATTCTGCACTGATGGTGTATAAGAGTGCTTCTTGAAGGGCAAGTCAAGCATTGAATCAAATATAATTAGATCGTGGGACAGAGGGCAACTTAGACATGAGTTTAGGAAGAACTTCTTTAGCTAGGTAGTCAGTGAAGGTTTATCTGAGGGAGGGACATGTGAGCTGAGAACCAAACTGTGAGAAGGGATTAATCATACAAAAATGGAGAAGAGTGTTCCAGGGCAAAGGCGTGGTAGTGTTACCAGACTCAGTGGTCAGTCAGTTGGGGTATGTAGCCAATGAACATGCCAAGCACTTTTAATCAAAGCAAAAGCATTTATTCCTTGTGAAAAATAAGGAGACAAAGAGATAGCTTTCAAAGTACTATCTCCCTGAACAGCAAGATCAGGGAAGTTTTAAGCTAAGCATGCATGCATTTTCATGAAAGGGTGAGAGTAATCTCCCATGCAGACGTGGCATTCTCACTGTGTCAATGCAGTGTGACCCTGCATGTGCAAAAATGGCAGCAATCTCTGCCCTCGGGGGTGGAGATTTCACCATTAAAATTAGGCAAAGGTCACTCTAGGTTGACAAAATCCAGGCACCTCATTGAGTGAAGTCATGGGACCCAGCAAAGGTCAGTATCATCATTCCTTAGGCTCCAGTTATTCTGGCGGTTGAGTGTTAGAGAGGGTTTGGATCCTGCAAAATTGCTCAAGAATGTGCTTCAGACTGGTCTTTATCTTCAAAACAGAACTGGGACATTTTGACTGATTTATTATCTCTTCTATGGTTACTTCTCTAACCTGATAACAGTCATTTGTTCCTGCATTTTTTGTTCTTTTAAAATCATTAATCACTGAAACCTATTTTTATTTCACATGAAGACAGAGGAACTCATAGTTCATCTTTCCTCCATCATCAGTAAAGAGAACACAAAGGGGTTCTGAAATTCAAGATCTGATTCTCAGCCTAAACTTGTCTGTAGCACGTCCTACAGCTTCTCTCATTGCCTTCTATTTTACTGCTGTAAGATATGACATACTCTAATTTGACCCCTTCCTTTCCTATGACTTCCCTGGTGGCTCAGACAGTAAAGGGGGAGATTTGCCTGCAATGCAGGAGATTTGGGCTCAATCCCTGAGTCAGAAAGATCCCCTAGAGAAGGAAATGGTAACACACTCAGTATTCTTACCTGGAGAATCCCATGGATGGAGGAGCCTGGCAGGCTACAGTTCATGGGGTTGCAAAGAATCAGACACGACTAAGTAACTCCACTTTCACTTTCCACTTCCTTATTATTCTCTCACTAATAGTAGCACATGCTTGGTACATTCAAGGGACAAAAAGGTGGCCATGCTTCATGGTTAGAGCAGGAAGACCTGTAGGTGATAAGTTTAGAGAGGCAGGGGCCAAACCACAGAAGGCCTTGTAGGACAAGGTAAGAAGGTGACACTTATTTTTATTGCAATGGGAAGCTACTGGATGGTTTTAGGCAGGAGAGTGATGGAATTTTACTTAGTTTTTTAGAAAATCATCCTGTTTACTATGCAGGCAATGTTCTATAGAGAAGCAAGACAGAAATAAGAAGACCAGTCTGGAAACAACTGAAATCATCCAGATAAGAGATAATGGTGACTTGAATTGTGGATTTAATAGTGGAGATAGAAGGTTCAATTTAGGAATATATTTCAGGGTTGTGGAACTTGGTGTTAATTTGGATATGAAGTATAAGAAAAGAAAAGAATGGTGAATGAATCCCAAGTTCTCAGACTGAGCTATCTAGTGGATGGTGGTACCATTTATTAAGATAGAGAGAGGATCAGGAGGGATGTTCTATTGTGAACACTGTGGTCAAGACTCCTACTATCTAGTGGATGATGGTATCATTTATTAAGATAGAGAGAGGATCAGGAGGGATGTTCTATTGTGAACATTGTGGTCAAGACTCCTACTTGCCTCCCAAAATGCACTAACAGTGTCTTTCTAAGTGACCAAACCCCAATTTTATTCCAGCTAAAAGACTACAATCCCCAGCCTCTTCGTACTGCTAAGCGAGGTTATAGAACTAAATTGTGGCCAATAAGAAATAAGTGAAAGTGCTTATAGGACTTCTAAAACAACTGAGAGCTAACTTGGCTGGGAGTTTCATCTTTTCTGCTTTATATGTCATCTTCCTTTACACTGTCTGTAATAAGGAAGATGGTTGGACCTACAGCAGCCAGCTAAGTCATGCGATAACCTTCAGAATGGAATTCACATGTTGAAATCTCTGATTAAAGAGTTTAAATGGAGCCTAAATTGCTGGTGATTTCAGGAAGCAGACATACCAGTGTTGGACTGCCAATCTCTAGGCTTCTCTTAAATGGAATAAATTCCTGTATATTTACAATTATTTTATAGATTATGTAGATTATTTATAATTATTTATAGATTATGCAGTCACACAAAATCCTGACTGATAAATCCTGGTATAGAGACATGATATGCTCATTAAATTTTCCAGTTAGTAGAGTCTCCATTTTAAGGATGAGAAAACTGAACATCAGAGAAGTTATTGGCCCAGTCAGTCAGCTTGAGATAGAGTAAAGATTTAAACCAAAGGCAGTCTGACTTCTAAATTCATGTTTTTATACTATGTCACCCTGTACTAAAAAGAAAAGCAGAAGGAAGGCACTGGAGTCACATGTTTCTAATAGTGCAATCATGTCCAGTTTTGCACCTGGTCCCCCAAAGTAGCTCTACTCAGTCTGATATAAGGAAGAAACTTCTATATAAAAGTGTTACTATTTATATGTATAAAAGGTCAGTATTGTATCATGCTTGATTTTCTCTTTTAAAAAGAAATATTTTTATATTTTTCAAAATTTTATTTTATATTGGAGTATATTAACAGTGTTGTATTAGTTTCAGTTGTATAGCAAAGTGATTCAGTTATACATACACATGTATCTATTATTAGCAGGCTACAGCCCATAGGGTCACAAAAATCGGACACAACTGAAGTGACTTAGAACGTATACACACATTCACTTGATCCATTCAGCTTCGGTTTACTTGTATTAAAATGAAATATTAATTACACTTGAAATTAACATTGTAAATCAACTACATGTCAATAAAGAAATTAAATGCTATTTATATTTATGTGGTCTCTTATAATTAAATGCTGAACTTCTTTCTGAATCCCTCTTGCCATACTAAGGTATCAATAATTATGGATTCTAATACATACTCATGGCATTCGGTCCCATCACTTCATGGGAAATAGATGGGGAAACAGTAGAAACAGTGTCAGACTTTATTTGGGGGGCTCCAAAATGACTGCAGATGGTGATTGCAGCCATGAAATTAAAAGACGCTTACTCCTTGGAAGAAAAGTTATCACCAACCTAGATAGCATATTCAAAAGCAGAGACATTACTTTGCCAACTAAGGTCCATCTAGTCAAGGCTATGGTTTTTCCTGTGGTCTTGTACGGATGTGAGAGTTGGACTGTGAAGAAGGCTGAGTGCCGAAGAGTTGATACTTTTGAAGTGTGGTGTTGGAGAAGACTCTTGAGAGTCCCTTGGACTGCAAGGAGATTCAACCAGTCCATTCTGAAGGAGATCAACCCTGGGATTTCTTTGGAAGGAATGATGCTAAAGCTGAAACTCCAGTACTTTGGCCACCTCACGCAAAGAGTTGACTCATTGGAAAAGACTCTGATGCTGGGAGCGATTAGGGGAAGGAAGAGAAGGGGACGACCGAGGATGAGATGGCTGGATGGCATCACTGACTCAATGGACAGGAGTTTGGGAGAACTCTGGGAGGTGGTGATGGACAGGGAGGCCTGGCGTGCTGCGATTCATGGGGTCGCAAAGAGTCAGACACGACTGAGCGACTGAACTGAACTGAACTGAATACATACTCTAACACTGAGCCAGGACCTTCCCTTACATGACCCTTATAGAATAATAATAAGCTCTCCAGAGCTTCCAACACCAACAGGTCTACTAACAGTTCATCCTGACCACCGTTTCATGGTTTGTTAAATGATCATCTCATGAAGCAGAGAAACAAATGCTTTGTACAGTGAAACATTAGGCATCTATTACTCCTTCCTCAATCTACCAGTTCTGTCTTACAAAAGAGAAAAAAAAATCAGATTACTGAGGCAAGCCTTATTTCTTACAAGGTCAAGTAAACAACTAGCTTAAACTTCAGGTGTACCTAAGTAGTCAAAAGGGGAGGGATTTTTTCTGTTTTCATTAAAATATAATGAGGTACACAGGTCTTAAGTAGCCAGTTCAATGAGATTTTACAAAGTGAGCGCACCTGTGTGACCAACTCCCAGGTCAGGTTGCAGAACATTTTCAGCACCTAGAATGCTCTCTCATACCCCTCTAGTCACCACCCATCCCCTCATAAAGCTAACTACTATCCTGACTTCAGATTCTACAAATTCAGTTGCCTCGTTTTGAACCTGGTATAAATGGAATAATACAGTGTTCACTTAACATTATACCTGTAAAAATCATCCATATTCTTCCTGATAGTAATAGTTTATTCTTCTGCATATTATTCCATTTATCCATTCTGTTAACAGACATTTGAATTATTTTCAGTTTTAGGTATTATAAATAAAGCTGCTATGAACATTCTTGTCCAAGTCTTTCCGTGTATACTAAGGGAGATTTTTCACTTTGCATTTTTTATTCTTGTTTTACTATTTTATTCATGATGTTATACAAAGAACATTGCCTATAAATTTGGGAGTAATACCTCCAAAGTAAGCACAGGTACTTTGGCTAAAATATATTCTGCCTAATTCAATGCTCTGAGAAAACGCCCCTGAAGACTTGAGCATTGTCAGAAAAATAATGAAAAGAAAAGAAAGGAGGGTAAACAGCCTGTTTTAGAGGAGACAGAGAAAGCTTGGTAAACAGATAATAGAAAATATAAAATAAAGAGAGGTAGCTGAGTCCTTCCTATAAATTTTCAAGTTCTCAGTGAATGAGATAATCATCGTTTGCAAAGCCTTTAGGTTATGTCATCTGCTACCACTCAGACAGTTCATCAAGATGCATCCATCAAGCTGAGTGGCTTTTTCCTGATCTTTGGCAAGTACCTTAACTTCCTGGAGTATGCTGGGCTCCCTAGTGATGAGGTGATTACATCTAATAGGTAATGACACTTTTTAATAGTCCAACCATATAAGGATTCCAATAGCTGAAAACTCTGAATTCTTTTCCTCCTCCACTCTGAAAAATAAGTTAACAAATTTTATTAAGCGTTTAAAAGATGTATAATATGGAGTGTGTGTTGGAGTGCCTCTCACAGCCCAGCCTCATTCATTTATTCAAAATTTATCACTCTATTACCTAATATGTACAAAGTTCTGCGGTAGATGCCTCAGAGGCTAAAAAAAAACAGTGTAAATATAAAATATTTATAGATTAAATGACATATCTAAGATTTGCTTCCAAATAAAGGAAGGTAAGAAAATGGGGCATGATGAGACAGGATTGGCCATGTGTTTGATGGTTGAAGCTGGATAATGGAGTTTCACTAAGCTGACCCATCTGTTTTGTCTGTGTTCAAAATTCTCTCTAATAAAAAGTTCAAAAACAGCATACACAATATGTGTCAGATAGCCTCTGACCTCCAAGAGCATACAGACTAATAGAAAAACTAATATATGCACTTCAAATAGCCAGTTGGAATTTAATGGGCCACATCAATTAAGAATCCCAACCCCAGCATTTTAAAACCAAGACAACACCTAGAAAGGAGTGACTTGGAGGCCTAGAGGGTAAGTGAGTTGCCGAGGTCACATGGCTGGTAGCAGAGATGATACAGAAAACTAAGTCTCTCTCTGTCTCCCTCTCTCTCTGTCTCCCTCTCTCTCTCTCTCTCTCTCTCTCACACACACGCACATACACATACACAGAGGCACTGCTCTAATCTCCCAGTCAGACTGCTGTAATGAAGAGTGGTGTTTGGTAAAGCCACGAAGCTAGTCTGAACTAGATACACAAGAATTCAGACAAAAGACACCACCTGGAACCCAGAATCTCAGGCTATTTCACAAATTGTGTTCTGCCCACAAAATAAGAGGGCTGTCCTCCTTATTTTAAAAAAAAAAAAAAAGAGAGAGAGAGAGAGAAACTGATTAGTGAGGTAAGAATGTTTTTTATTTGCATGATTGTTGCATTTGCCTCTGTCTCTCACAAAGTCACTCGATTTTCTCACAGGGTGCTGAGACCTACACACCTGTGCAACAGAAACCCATCATTTGTCAGTCAGGCAAGGTACCATGGGCATTTTCTGTAGGCCAAGAAATGTATTAGGAGTTGGAGATACTGCAGAGATTATCCAAGTTGCTGCCTTCAAGGAGCTCCCAGGCTGACGAGAATCAAATAATTCTGAAGGAGAACCACAAGGCAGTCCAATCTCAATTTCCTATTACATCTCTAGATTCAGACTGACTTCACTTTAAAAGGACCACTTCTACACATTTAGACATTTTCCGATATGCATGCTGCTGCCGCTGCTAAGTCGCTTCAGTCATGTCCAACTCTGTGCGACCCCATAGACGGCAGCCCACCAGGCTCCCCCG
This sequence comes from Nanger dama, assembly GCA_917880005.1. NCBI lineage: Eukaryota > Metazoa > Chordata > Mammalia > Artiodactyla > Bovidae > Nanger > Nanger dama. Next base: position 50,518,487 of record CAKJTW010000004.1, read on the forward strand.
TCCCTGGGATTCTCCAGGCAAGAGCACTGGAGTGGGTTGCCATTTCCTTTTCCAATGCATGAAAGTGAAAAGTGAAAGTGAAGACGCTCAGTGGTGTCTGACTCTTAGTGACCCCATGGACTGCAGCCTACCAGGCTCCCTCCATCCATGGGGTTTTCCAGGCTTTAAAGAAGTAAATCATCATAAATAAATAAACCAGATACAGTTAAACTCTAACCAGTAAATCATCAGGTACAATTGAGGTAAAGGCAACTACCTATCAGAAGAGAAAACTGTCAGGCCCTGGTATATGTTTGCTTTTGATCATGATATGTACAATTTGAATATTTTCCCCAGTGATGTTCCCATAAGGGAAGAATAATAATGTCTTTCAAGGAGATTTAAGCTCCTTTAGGACAAAGTCCATGTTTTAGTCCTTTAGTCATTTATACTAGCATAGAGTATAAATGTACTTAATATATTGTGAGTGAAGAAACAAAGCAAGACCAAACTGCAGAGATTATAAATGTGTTCCACTTTCTTTCTATACATAAATCTTTTTCATCTTAAACCCTAGGTGTGCTAGATAAAATCTTAACCAGTCATATTCTCATCTCTAGTTCTTTTGGAGCCAGACTGCCTTTTCCAAAATAGACTAGGAAAGGAATTCAATTTTTTTCTTGTGTTTTCCCTTGTCTATTAGAATTTTTGAAGACAAGCAAAAATAATGTGACTTTAAAAGTTGCAAAGGAATAACAATTTTTTCAATTTTCTTAAGGTATCTTGTTTTTCTTTTTCACATAAACATAGGTGTCTCCTATCAGTCCTAAAAAAAAAAAATCACAGAAACAATACAATCTGTACTCAGAACATTCAAATGTATTTCCAGAAATTTCACAATTGAGGGAAATTTAGCAAGGTAAATTGGTTTACTCAAATTCTCTTGGCTGCCTCTAAGAGAAAGAACTGAAGAAACCTAATTTCATAAACATTAGATCACTTCTCTGTTCATAGATAAGCACTGCCAAAACACTCATAATTTTGCAGAGCTTTTATTCCTAAAGTTGGACACGAATTCTCTCACTCATTATAAAACATTTATCCATTCCCACATTCAAATCCCTTGAGCTTTTGTGCTATTATGCTTCCACCGCCTTGCTAGTCTAGCAATATATGAAAACTAAATTGTTTTGAGGAAAACATAATTGCTCCAAATTACCACACTTGAAAAGTTTTTATTTTTCCTTTTAAAAGTTAGATAAGAATTACCCTCACATTCATAACATTACTAAATGTCTCATGTTTCAGCCTCTTTATCTTAACAAAACTGGAGAATTTACTGGGATTAGAAGTGGTTTGCATAGACCTTAGATAACAAGATAAGGCTAGCCCTCCAACAAGTTCAGTATGAGTTCTGGCAAGATTTCTCTGTCTTTACCAGAAGGGTAATTTGAAAGAACTGGAAAGAAAGGCTGCTTGAATTTATTTCATGTACCATCCTGACCAAAGTAATTGAAAGTTTAGAAATTAGAAAGTTGCAGACTCATGAATTAAAGAGACAATCTTAAATCTATTAAATCTTCATCAAGATTTTTCCCATTATACTTCAAATCATAAAGAAAGTATAATGTCCTAGGAGTCTACATGGTTCAATGCCTTTTAAATGAATCAACTGTTTTTCTTAACACATACACACACACACCATACACAGCACACACATGCACACACAATTTCGGATTAAATTTCAAAACCAGCAAGCACATTTGAGTTGTAGCACCACTAAAGTTACCATTTCAGACCAGTTTTACTAGATATCAACAACTGAATGTGTATTGGGAAAGATAAGCATTTTAGGTATTTATGTTTTCTTTATCTGTACTCCCTTCCCATCCTGAACCCAAGTCAGGAATTCTAAATCCTTTGAACCTGAAAATTACTGGATTTGATGGCCAGATGTCGATGCAACAATAAATAATAAGGCCCTAGAGGATCAAGAAGATGGCTGTTATACAAAATGCAGTGTTAGAAACCTAAGATAAGTCTCCAAGGAAGCCTTAAGTTAGTCTCAAACTCTGATGCCCCCAGGAATCCGGCAGGTAAATAAGTGTATGAATTCACTGCCAGTAGGGTGGGGGCACTTGAATGAGCTGTAGAAGGAGGCTGTGGCCTAGCGGGAGGGGGACAGCTGCCTCTCAGCTCCAGCCAAGTGTTTCCCTGTCTTCTGATTTCTCAAGACCAGCCAGAAATGTAGATTACTATGTGAAATCTTTCTATTAAAATGTTGGCACAAAATTTTTTTAAAGCACTGCATGGGCCAAATAAAACATGTCTGTGGGCAGATTCAGCCAGCTGGCTGCCATGTTTGAGATCTCAGGGCAACTATGGAGAAAGAAAGCAGTAAAGTATTTCCTTGACACCTCTCTCCACCAACTTATAATTCACAGTGTTGGAGATGGGACAGTGGGAGTCTAGTCAAGGGATGATCAAAGATGCTTTGGAGACTTCACTTTGGTCTTAAGGGAGACACTACTTTTCCACCATACTTTTTCAGTGAATTTTATACACACACTAACATACTTTATTTTTCCATAGATCCAGGATAACAAATCTGAAGCATTTCTGTTGTGGAGTTAAGGGATATCTTGCATGTATGTACCAGAAAAAAATGGAACTCCATTAAAACACATTTATAGACTGAAATATAGGCTGAGCTTAATTACAGTTGTCTTTGCTCTTAACAAAAGGAAAATGTACTTACCAGCTGCAAATTGTTCTCAGCGGTATGAAGCAGCCCATTCAAAATTCAATAAGATCATTCTTAGTGACAAGTCAAATGCTAGCTGCTACCAGATCACACTTGCTTTATTCACCACTCATTCTAGAATATGGTACAAGCAAACTGGTAATAGGAGAATAAACAGGAAAAAAAAAAAAACAAAACCAACTTCTCGATTACTCACAGCTCTGATAATGGCAAATGTTATTTCTCACTGTTCATAGAGGAAAGCAACATGGCACAGAGGAAAATTAAAGTTTTATATCCTGACCAACTGAATAAAGTACTCTATACAAACATTTTGGTAACACAGGCATTTTATTGCATTCTCAGACTTAGAGGTGTCCTTCATCTTTGTTAGCATATACATGGACATATTTTACAGGCTTGTTATATTTTCCAAATATTTACTCACTCTCTCTAATAAAAACACAGTGGTCACATTGGTTTAATCAATAGTTTAATCACATTGGTTTTAATCCTTTTAAGAATCCGATAAAAGGAGAGGACCCACCCTGCCCTTGAAGAAATGCTTTGATTTACCACATGTTGTATTCAGTTTTAAAGGGTTATGAACCTCTTGAAGAAATTCATCCAAGGGTGCTTATTTAAGAACTTCACAGCAAAACCACTATAATTTCATTTGGTTTCATTTATGCCAACCTCCCAGAAACATTTTTTTCAAGACATGCTTTAAGAAATTAAGGTAGTGTATTTACAAGTATTTCTTATTTACAGATATTTAAATATTCTTTCAGATTTGAGAAGCATCACCTTTTTTCCGGAGAAGGCAATGGCACTCCACTCCAGTACTCTTGCCTGGAAAATCCCATGGATGGAGGAGCTTGGTAGGCTCCAGTCCATGGGGTCGCTAAGAGTCAGACATGACTGAACGACTTCACTTTCACTTTTACTTTCATGCATTGGAGAAGGAAATGGCAACCCACTCCAGTGTTGTTGCCTGGAGAATCCCAGGGACAGCAGAGCCTGGTGGGCTGCCATTTATGGGGTCTCCCAGAGTCAGACACGACTAAAGAGACTTAGCAGCAGCAGCAGCACCTTTTTTTTCAACAAGTCAGGCCTGGGTGATAAATTGGGCTACTATATTGGTAAGAATAGATTACTATTCACTTGTTAAAATGTATGACTTTTTATTTCTGGACCATAAGTTCTTTTTGGGTTCCACTAATAGGTTGTTACAAATATTTAGAGGACTTGGAAAAAGGGTACAAGATGAAGAGCATTACTTTCAAGAGATATTTCACTCAGCAACCATGTAAGATGGGCCAATATTTTCCATTCTGCTATTTTTTTAATAGTATGATCAGCTTTCAAAATCCATGAACAAACACAAGTCCCTCAAGTTTCCTCTTTGCTGTATCACTAACACCTTTTTCCCTCCCACTTGAGTTTTCAAGGTGAAAGTGAAGTTGCTCAGTTGTGTCCGACTCTTTGCGACCACATGGACTATACCCTACTAGATTCCTCCACCCATGGGATTTTCCAAGCAAGAGTACTGGAGTGGGTTGCCATTTCCTTCTCCAGGGGATCTTCCCAATCCAGGGATTGAACCCAGATCTCACGCATTGTAGGCAGATGCTTTACTGTCTGAGCCATTCCTACTATAAAGAAGTAATAGGATTTAAGGAATTATATTTATTACCTAACTGCTCTAGAAGTATTTTTAAAATATTTTAAGGATTCACCTTAGTGAATGTCACTAGACATACTAGGATGTATCTATTGAGAAAGGAAAAATACTACTTCTGAATGAAGCTTTTGATGCTATTGTGTTCTTCTATAACTGAATCTCATTGCTGAAATTTGGTTAGGTCTACTTACAAACAAGAGTTCATATACTGAAAGTAATAAATAAAGAGTAAGATGATGCAGACATCAGATCTGAAAAACAAAAATATCAACCTTGGGAGGTTGCCTGTGTTGGCATTATGCAATGTACATGAGATTTTGCTTCCTGAAAACTTTAAGTTTATTTACTGGCCTATAAACGAAATCCACAGTACCTACATTTTTAATTATTACCATCAAAAGGCTCTAGGTAGCTCAATAAATTTATTTGTAATTGGATTTCGATATGTATGTTTTGATGGTGTTAGAATTTGGCTGAACTAAAACATCTAAACAACCTTGAACTTAAGAGTTCAGCACTTCAAATCTGCTGACAAAGTAAACGGGATTTTCCAGGTGGCTCAGACAGTAAAGAAGCCCCTTGCAATGCAGGAGACTCAGATTCGATCCCTGGGTCGGAAAGATCTTTCTGGACACATCTAAGTGACTAACTTTCTTAGTCGCTTTCTAACTTTCTTAGTCGCTTTCTAACTTTCTTAGTCGCTTAGATGTGTTCAACTGTTTGCAATCCCATGGACTGTAGCCACCAGGCTCTTCTGTTCATAGGATTCTCCAGGCAAGAATACTGGAGTGGGATGCCAGTCCCTTCTCCAGAGGATCTTCCCGACCCAGGATCGAACCCAGCAGAAAGTGAAGAAGAACTAAAGAGCCCTTGATGAAAGGGAAAGTAGAGAGTGAAAAAGTTGGCTTAAAATTCAACATTCAGAAAAGTGAAATCATGGCATCTAGTCTCATCACCTCATGGCAAACAGATGGGGAAAATAATGGAAACAGTAACAGACTTGATTTTCTTGGGCTCCAAAATCAGTGCAGATGGTGACTGTAGCCATGAAATAAAAAGATGCTTGCTCCTTGGAAGAAAAGCTATGACCAACCTAGACAACATATTAAAACACAGAGACATTACTTTGCCAACAAAACTCCGTCTAGTCAAAGCTATGGTTTTTCCAGTAGTCATGTATGGATATGAGAGATGGACTATAAAGAAAGCTGAGCACTTAAGAATTGATACATTTGAACTGTGCTGGAGAAGACTCTTGAGAGTCCCTTGGACTGCAAGGAGTTCCAACCAGTCAATCCTAAAGGAAATCAGTTCTGAATATTCATTGGAAGGACTGATGCTGAAGCTGAAACTCCAATACTTCAGCCACCTGATGCAAAGAACTAACTCGTTTGAGAAGACCCTAATGATGGGGAAGATTGAAGGTGGGCGGATAAGGGGATGACAGAGGATGAGCTGGTTGGATGGCATCACCGACTCGATGGACATGAGTTTGAGTAAGCTTGGGGAGTCGGTGATGGACAGGGAATCCTGGCATGCTACAGTCCATGGGGTCGCAAAGAGTTGGACATGACTGAGCGACTGAACTGAACTGAAGTGACTAACACACACACAAGATAAGTGTGGTACACAACTGAAGAAATTTCTCCTACCAAAAATAGCCCCCTTTATAGAGCACAGAGGATTTTTAGGGCAGTAAAAATATTCTGATACATAATGATGCATACATGGCCTTATACATTTGTCCAGATCCATAGAATATACAACAGCAAGGTGAGGTGAGGTGAAGTTGCTCAGTCGTGTCCGACTCTTTGCGACCCCGTGGACTGTAATCTACTAGGCTTCTCTGTCCATGGGATTCTCCAGGCAAGAATACTGGAGTGGATTGCCATTTCCTTCTCCAGGGGATTTTCCCAACCCAGAGTGAACCCTAATGTAAACTGTGAACTTTGGAAGATTATGATGTGTGAACAAAGATTCATCAATTGTAACAAATGCACTACTCTAGAGAAGTTTGCTATAAGGCGGAGGCTATCTATCTGGGTGGGGGGTGGGTGGGAGGGAGGGAAGTATTCTGGAAATCCTGGTACCTTTCTCTCAGTTGTGCTATGGACCTAAAACTACTCTAAAAAACAAGTCCCTTCCAAAACAAGCCCAGGGAAGTATTACTAAGGTACTCTGCCTTTAAGAAGCTTTCCTCTGTCATCTATGGAAATTCAATCTAGTATTCTCAATTCAGAAAGATATGTGTTCTATGAGAATCTGAAGTTTCCTAAAGTTGGGAGATGGAAATATCACAAGGGAAAAATGAAAAAAAGTCTAACCCACCTATCTAGTTGTAAATACAACCTTAAATATGTAAGATTAGATTCAGGCATCCACTCCTTCAGAAGACCTCCCAAATATCCCTGTCATATGAAGCTGGTTGGTGACTGGCCCCTCCTCTGTGGTCCTACAAAGTCTTGCACAGACCCTCATCATTTTATATTATAGCTATGCTCCTGGATCTGTTTTCCCCAAAGAGGGGCACAACACCCAGTGTTCAGAGATATTTTTGCATCCATGAGTTCCCTTTCCACCCTTGCAATGTACTTATCCATTGTTCTTTGATACAAACATAAATTTAATCTACAAAATATTTTTATAGTTAGAGTCTCTTTGTGCTCATGGAACTTTTTTTTTCCTGAGAGTCAAGGCATTTTGAAATTCTAAGATATCTATGACTGTAGCAGCGCTCTATAATCTGACAGCACAGAGGAATGTTAAAAGAACTGCATTCCAATTCCAGGCTCAGCCAAACATTTACCCCCATTTGTCTACTTTCTTATCTGAACAAGAGACAGCGATCGAAGCCTGTCTCACACATCTGCTGTGCACAAGAACGAATGAAACTCATCAACCACCTAGAAAATAGTTAAATAACTTGGAAATTTTTCACAATAGAGGAAAAAAACAAATAGTAGCAGTTCGATCTAAAAAAAAAAAAAAAAAACCAATGACTTCTTGGAAACCATGAATGAATGACAAGAAAGCAGATTGTATTTCCCTAAGAAAATGATATGAAGATTGAATGTCACATGGACAGCAAGAACAGATATCAAATAAATGACTTCTTTAATAATTGTTTACATTTTACATTGAAATATATCATACATATAGCACAGTATACACAATGTAAATGAAGGTCAATGAATTGTTTTTGAAAGTATATAAACCTATAAACCTATATAACTACCACCCAGGTAAACATACAGATCATTCTGATATTTTCTCTGCCTTTCCTATCACTAACCCCCTCTGCCTCCCCTAAAGTAGCAAGTATCCTGACTCCCTAACTATCCTGATCATCCCAATTGTAGTTGTAGTTATACTTATTGTTGAACTTGATATAAACACAAGCAGGTTGTGTCTGGCTTCTTTCAGGCAACAGTAAGCTTATGAGATTTATTCCTGAGGTTGTACGTGGCTGTAGTTCCCTTATTCGTTGCTATGTAGTATTCCATACAATAATGTAAACCATTATTCATCTATTCTACTGTTAAAGAATATTTTGGTTATTTTGATTGTTTCAAATTTAAATTAATAAATACTCAAAATCTTGAAAATAGGCACAAATATACAATATACTATCAGTATAAGAAATCTCAGTGTACCATACAAATTTATCTAAGCACAAAATTATGCTACAGAATACAAAAATGTAATTATTGAGTCACAGACTTACTCTAAATCTAAAACAGCTATGTAAGAAACATTAAATTTTTAATTTGAATTTTTACAGTTTAAAAATCAGATGAGGTTCTTTTCTACTTTTTTTAATGCTTTGCAGGACTCAAATCTCTTTTGAAAAATCTCTCAAGGTTATTCTAAACAGAAAATTTCACTTTCTGTTAATACATTTTCCTATAATAAACAGTAATTTTAAAAAGTTATTTCATTATAAAAATCAAATTTTAACAATGATTATCTCTGGCTGGAGAAATTATTAATTATTTTTGCTTATCTACATATTTGAAAAATTTTAAACTATAATTATTACAAAGATACTTTTTCCTTAATGAAACTATTTCATCATCAAATTGCAATATTCAGAAATAATCTACTTTCCTTTCCCCACTGAATAAAGTTAAATATTTGGACAAACCATCAAGTAAATAGGCTTATCAATTTGTTGCCACCTTTGAAAGGGATAAAAATATTTATAACTAAAATTTCAGAAGCTTGCTTGAAATTATACTTACATTTTGGTTAAAGAACCACTCTAGAAATATTGATAGTATTGTGTTATTCACGTCAGCCTTAGCAACTGTTTCCTTAAAGAAGAAGATGTTACTTAAATGATTGAACGTGAAGATGAAATGAACTACACTAGGAGATCAACAAGAAATAAATAAACAAAAAACTTACAAGAGCCATTGAATTCAAAGTTTTGTTTTTATTTTCTCAATGTACTGGTCTTTTCTAGAATACTCTTCAGCATAATTTAAGCCTTGATTATCATGTGCCAAGAATCTAGCAGATTGAAACACCAATTTCAGCTCTCCTTTATTTACTGTTTCTTTTTTTTTTTTTTAAGATTTTCCTTTTCAAGGAAGGTGGTCTGATACAGTGGCAAGACACAGATAGAGTGATTGACTGTCTGAATCTGAAAGCTCCATTTCCCCCCTTACTGCATCCCTTAGTTGTGTGACATTGTGAGCCATATGAATGTATGAGTTGTGACTCATCAGCCCCAAGGATAGCCACAAATAAGGGTTCCATTACTTGCATATTCATAAAACTCACAGGCAGATGGGTGGGGGTAGCAGAGCCCAAGAGCTTGCTACTTTGCAAAGGTCAATTATAGCCTGGTTGTGGGCAGCCACAGCCCCAAGGAGCCTCTCCAAGCCTCTCCACCATAAAGTTCAGGAACTTGACCGTCACACTTTGATGGAACAATCTTGCTGCAAGGTCCATGCTGTTCCTCCACTGGCTGCAGGCACTGACCTCTTGACACTGAGGATGTGGCCTAGGCAGGCACCAGAGAGAAAAAGAGCAGCCTGTGCCTATAGGCTCCCACCTGGAGGCTAAGAGGCTGAGGCTTTTTACCCCTAACCTAAAAGGACATGTGTTTTAATTGGATAGTTTTTTTGAATGATTTTGTAGTGGATAATTTTTATTGAATAAGCATAAGCTTCATGTTGAATAATTTTGTAACAAAAATAAGTAATTTGGAAATGCTCCCTCCAGGATTCTCTTAAAGCCAGTACAGTGACTCTACACGGTGCATGCTAGAAATTGAGAACAAATTACTTAATCTCTCTGTGCCCAGTTTTCTCATCCAAAAAAAAAAGAGTGACAGCTCTTACCATACATGATGATTCAATGAGATCATGCATGTGAAACACATTAGAATGGTGCTAACATCTATTAAGAGCCTATTGTATTTCAGCCTATCATCCTGTAGTCATTGGGTTCTTTCTATTATGACACTTTTTTCCCTCAAGTCCCTCTTACATACACTTATTTAAAAAACAGAATAAACAAAGCAGAGTTAAAATAATAATTATTATAACAACAATAATCATGAAAGTACCTAATAGTTACTGAGAAATTATTATGCACCAAGGACTTTATAAGGATTCCCTCACCTAATCCTGCCCATCATCTTATGAGATAGGTATCATCATCATTATCACCATCATTGTTTCTATTTTTCAGATGGGAAAACTGAAGCTTAGAGAAGTCGAATAACTCGACCAAGGTCACAAGCTAGTAAATGCAAGAGCTGGAATACAAATCTGGATCTGCAGCATGGTACTTCACCATTAGGACACAATGCTTTCCAGCCAGGGGTGCCAATCACATGTTTGGTATAAACTTCACATTGGCATAGATGTCTCCCAACAGTTTAAAGAGATAAAACTGAGAGGGAGAAGGAGAAGGAGGTGGAAGTGAGGGAGAAGGGGAAGTAGGGGGAAACAAAGATAGAGGGAAGGAGAGAGGGGAGAGAAAGAAGACAGGTTGAGACCCTATTTAACAAATGAAGGAGGAGGGAGGAAGCAGGCAGGCAAAGAAAATGCCTAAAGGCCTTCCAGACTTAGTATAAAGGAATCAAATAGATCAGTGGTTGGTATTGTGCTGATTTTGCTGTATTTAACTCAAGGAACTTCCTCTACTTACAAGGAGCAGGAACTTTGCCACCTAAAACAAAATGAAGGTCACCAAAGGATCTGATGAACTAAGCAGAAAGCTCTTGGATTAATCCAAGGGGAGGGAAAAAACCTGACAAACTGTTTCAGGTCAACTGACAGTTTTTTTTTTTAATTTTATGTCTTCACACATTGTAAATATTAGTCAAACAGTTGCTCAGAAAATCTTTTTAACCCAGACTGGAATTTAGTATCAATAGCAATAAAGCTGTGTTACAGCTGAGCAAACTAGAAGTCAAAGGAGCTAAGTGCCCATCCCAGCTTCTCACCTACCAAAGGCAAATCACTTAGAAAGGTCATGGGGTTGTCTGGCTAAAGGGCTTCTCAGGGCCTCTGGGGGGGTGGTGGGTAATGTGGGACAGAAGGGAAAGCACAGATCTCCTTGTCAGACACATCTACATTGCAGTCCTAGGGTCTTATCAGCTGAATGGTTACCAACAGACAGATCAGAAATGCATGAACAGCACTGGGGGAAGGGGCTGCTAAAGAGACAATCTAACTTGATTTAGGTTGTAGATTTTGCTGTTTTTTATTTTGTACTGGTTTGGGGGGAAGGGAGTGTTCAAAGAAGTTTCCTAGGGAGGTTATGCCTGAGAAGAATCAAGTGTTTGGATACTGCATAACAAAGTGGTTCAGTGTTCTGGTCTGAGAGAACTGGGTTAAATTCCACCACTTACTATGTGACAATGGCAGTCTCTTAACCCTTTAAAATAAGACCATAATATCTTTTTCAGAGTATTGTACATATTAAATGAAATCACATACACTAAAGCATTTAACACAGCGCTTAAAAATTCGCAGCTACTATTATAGGAAATTCTAACAATGATTTGCTTTTTCAAGTGTTTATTGTGCAAAAGGATCCTTCCTGGGCATCCCCAGAGATTGATACGTCAGTGTTTTACAAAATGCACTGGTCGTTAAGACCATCTCTATCAGAAACACTAGCAGAATTTGTTTGAAAGCAGGTCTCTAGACACTGCCAGTAATGAATTGAATAATGATTGCCAAAGATGCCTGCCCAGAGTCCGTGAGTGTGACCTTAATTGGGAAAAGGGATTTTGCAGATGCAATTAATTACATATCTCAAAGTGAGATCATCCTGGACTAAGATGAGGATGGGTAAATCCAATGACGGTTGTCTTTAGAAGAGACGGGCAGGAGATACACAAAGAAGAGGATATGAAGATGGAAGCAGAGACTAGAGTGATGTGTCTGCAAGCCAAGGCACACCAAGGACGGCCAGCAGCCACCAGCAGCTGAAACAGAGGACAGAATGGAGTCTCCTCAGAGCCTCCAGAAAGCACTAACTCTGCTGACACCTTGATGTGTCACAGCCTCGAAAACCGTGAGAGAATCAATTTCTGTTTTAAGCCACCAAGTTTGTGGTAATATGTTATGGCAGCCCTAGGAAACTCCCACACTACCCTCAGGAGACCCAGGTTAGTGTCTGGGAATATGCACTTCTCCAGGGACCTCAGCTGATTCTGGTGCCCATGAGCACTGACTAACCTCGGCCCTATCCTATTACCACTGGCCTGAAAGGCCACACTGCCCCTCTTTCTATGATCCTCATTCTGAGGATGAGTACAAGAGACATCGGAAGCTATGCAGAAGACCAGGGACTTCTTGGCCTCAGATAGGATTTGTTTGGAGTCAAGCCAGTGAGTCTGCAGCTCTACAGGCCCTTCCCGCCCCTCAATTAACTCTCCAGAAGTAGTGTGTGTGCTCACACTCAGTCATTCAGTCACATCCAACTCTTTGCAACCCCATGGACTGTAGCCTACCAGGCTCCTCTGTCCAGGGAATTTCCCAGGCAAGAATACTGAAGTGGGATGCTGTTTCCTACTCCAAAGGATTATTCTGACCCAGGGATCGAACCCATATCTCCTGCAGTGGCAGGCAAATTCTTTACCTCTGTGCCACCTGGGAGGCCAGCTTTCCAGGAGAAGTCTAAATTAGGGTCTAGAAATGTGTCTCATTGTTCCCACTGGAGGGTAAGTGTCATGCCTCTTTGGTGACAGGCCCAGGGAAATGCTCCCAACTCTAACTCAAACAAAATTTTACACAAACACAGTATGTCACTCTTGGTAGCATTCTAATCTCTAGAAAAACAGCTCTTCACAGACTGAATGTTTGAGCCCCCTTCCTCAGATCCATACGTTGCAGCCCTACCCACCACTTCATTTTAGAAGATGGGACCTTTGGGAGATAATTAGGATAAGAAGTCAGGAAGTGGAGCCCTTACAAAAGGAGCCCTTAAAAAGTGCCCTTAGAAAAGGAACCCCAGAGAGCTCTCTTGCTCTCTATCTGCCTTGTGGAAGTAGAAAACAGCCAATTGGAAACCAGAGAAAGGACTCTCACCAGACTTGGAATCTTGATCGAGTGATTGAGGAATAAGGAAAGTTGAGTGGGAAGGTGAGAGCAGCCTGATCTATTTTTCTCTTTAACATTGTTTAAGAAGTCGTATTCTAGGAAAAGCGTCATTCTCATCTTACCCCACCTCAATTCCATACCTGAGGAGAAAGAGCTCTATCAGAGTTCAAGGAAAATATGACTTTTAAAGAAACATAATCAAGCCAAGTCACTTGGGCTTGGAGGTTTGGAAAATAGAGAGGCACACAGAGTTCTGTGTAAGGTTGACACCTTTCCCTTATCCCTCCTTCCCAACAAACACAGTAACACTTGCTGAGATTTACAAGTGTCATGGGTTTGGGAGGCGCCGTACAGACCATGGGGGTCACAAGAGTCAGACACGACAGAGTGACTAACACATTATACTTAGGAGGTCTGCACAGTAGTTCCCAAGCATTCATGAGACTCATTTGGGGACTATTTAAAACGGACATTTCTAGCCCTACACTAAGAGATTCTGAGTCAACAGGCCGAGGATGAGGCTCTCACTCCAGAAAAAAATACAGCATAAATAACTGAGATCTCTACTCTACATTTTATGCTAAAATCAAAAACAAGATCAATCTGGCTCATCAAGATATAACACTAGATAGGGGTCTGGAGCCTGCATATGCTTGAGTGTTCCTTGCACAGAATCCCACTGGAATCAAACGGATTGATGGTACTAAATGACCAGATCAGCATTCACAAAAGATCAAACACCCTACAAAGAGGAAGATATCACCTTAGAGTTTACTCCAATTTCTTCATGCTTTAATGATTCTAATTCTGGCATAAATCAACTCTAATTATTTGTTGGGGTTTTTTTCATTCATTTTAGGTAAAGTTCAGTAGAAGTATTAAATCAGTTAACTCCAGACAGAAAACAAAAACATCACAGTTTTTCATAGCCTCCAAGGTAGCCTGGGGTTTTTATTACCTTTCATCTTTGATAAAGTTTTGTTTCTATCATTTATGATTTCTGATAAATAATACCCATGAAAAAGGTATTCTCAAAACCATTTTAGTGAATCAGATAAGAAGCTAGAAAATAATGTTGTGGTTTTCTTTCATGTGATCCCTGAATTATATAAGAAGTCTCACCATGAAACTTACTGCACACCTTCTACTATGGGTTATTGTCTATTTTAATGTGACCAATAACCATCAATAGTATTAAGGGCTGGGGAGGGATTATAATCAAACATCAGCATAACATCAAAACTTCTGTCAGTCACATTTGTTTCTGTTATTTTGCTCTCTGCATCAGAGATGGTTCAGCAAAGGAATTATTTTCATTTAACTACCTGCTCTTTTTAATCACTGTACCACAGTGGCAGCTGCCACAATTATCTTGAAAAGATTTCTGATGCTTTCTTGGCTGCCCCTTCTTCACCCTATTCCCTCATCACAAACATTCAAAGTGCAAGTATACAATTGTGCAATTCAAACAGCATTGGTTCTGAAGCCAAAACTTTTAGAGTTACTGATCTACACAAAGTTGGAAGTTACTTATATAAATAGAGACCAAAATAATCGAGATTTCTACATATCCTTTCAGGAGCAAAAAGACAAAATGTAAATTCAAGATCATCAAAAGAGGTTATTATTAAGTACCTCTAAGAGTCGGACACAACTAAGCGACTTCACTTTCACTTTTCACTTTCATGCATTGGAGAAGGAAATGGCAACCCACTCCAGTGTTCTTGCCTGGAGAATCCCAGGGATGGCAGAGCCTGGTGGGCTGCCATCTATGGGGTCACACAGAGTTGCACACAACTGAAGTGACTTAGCAGCAGCAGCAAGAACTATATTACCCTTAAACAATAATTTCACTAAGTACATTACAAAATGTTCTATAGGGATATGACTTGGTATGATAGAAAAACAGGGGTTTTATCTTTTAATTTAATTTTAAAATGTACTTTTTATTGAGGTAACATTGGTTTATAATTATTTATAAGTTTCAGGTGTATAACATCATATTTCTACTTCTGTATCAGTTCAGTTCAGTTCAGTTGCTCAGTCGTGTCCGACTCTTTGCAACCCCATGAATCACAGCACGCCAGGCCTCCCTATCCATCACCAACTCCCGGAGTTCACCCAAACTCATGTGCATTGAGTCAGTGATGCCATCCAACCATCTCATCCTCTGTCGTCCCTTTCTCCTCCTGCCCCCAATCCCTCCCAGCATCAGAGTCTTTTCCAATGA
Organism: Nanger dama; assembly: GCA_917880005.1. NCBI lineage: Eukaryota > Metazoa > Chordata > Mammalia > Artiodactyla > Bovidae > Nanger > Nanger dama. The sequence continues at coordinate 50,533,690 of CAKJTW010000004.1, forward strand.
GTCAACTCTTCGCGTGAGGTGGCCAAAGTATTGGAGTTTCAGCCTCAGCATCAGTCCTTCCAATGACCACCCAGGACTGGTCTCCTTTAGTATGGACTGGTTGAATCTCCTTGCAGTACAAGGGACTCTCAAGAGTCTTCTCCAACACCACACTTCAAAAGCATCAATTCTTTGGTACTCAGCTTTCTTCACAGTCCAACTCTCACATCCATACATGACTACTGGAAAAACCATAGTCTTGACTACATGGACCTTTGTTGGCAAAGTAATATCTCTGCTTTTTAATATGCTAGCTAGGTTGGCCATAACTTTCCTTCCAAGGAGTGAGCATCTTTTAATTTCATGGCTGCAATCACCATCTGCAGTCATTTTGGAGCCCAAAAAAATAAAGTCTGACACTGTTTCCACTGTTTCCCCATCTATTTCCCATGAAGTGATGGGACCAGATGCCATGATCTTCGTTTTCTGAATGTTGAGCTTTAAGCCAACTTTTTCACTCTCCTCTTTCACTTTCATCAAGAGGCTTTTTAGTTCCTCTTCACTTTCTGCCATAAGGGTGGTGTCATCTGCATATCTGAGGTTATTGATATTTCTCCTGGCAATCTTGATTCCAGCTTGTGATTCTTCCAGCCCAGCGTTTCTCATGATGTACTCTGCATAGAAGCTAAATAAGCAGGTGACAACATACAGCCTTGATGTACTCCTTTTCCTGTTTGGAACCTACAGCAAACTTCCCTGGTGGCTCAGTGGTAAGGAATCCACCTGCCAATGCAGAAGATACATGCGGATTCAATCCCTGGGTTGGGAAGATCCCCTGGAGAAGATAATGACAAATCATTCCAGCATTCTTGCCTGGAAAATCCAATGGGCAGAGAAGCCTGGCAGGCTACATTCCATGGAGTTGCAAAAGAGTCTGACACGACTTAGTGAGTAAACAACAACATACATACAGCATGCTCACCACCAAAAACTTAGTTTTCATCTGTCACCATACAGTTGATCCCCTTCTGAATCCATTCATCCACAACAGGCTTTCTTGTTAGTCACTTACAACTTGGCTTTGAGAAAATCATTTCATCATATGAGCCTCAGTTTTCTTATTTTTAAAATGGCAATAACTAGCGTCTATCTTCCCTGGTGGCTCAGAGGTTAAAGTGTCTGCCTCCAGTGCAGGAGACCTGGGTTCAATCCCTGGGTCAGGAAGATCCCCTGGAGAAGGAAATGGCAACCCACTCCAGTATTCTTACCCGGAGAATCCCATGGACAGAGGAGCCTGGTAGGCTACAGTCCACGGGTCGCAAAGAGTCGGACACGACTGGGCGATTTCACCTCACCTCAATGTCTATCTCAAAGACAGGATGTAAGAATAAGAGAAAACATTGTAAAGAGTGCATTTCATTGCTTGGGAAATTAACCAGCATTGAATAAAGAGTTTGAAGCCTTTTAACACAATTGTTACCAGTTTTCAATTAAAATGTAGCTAAAACTCACATGTCTGCTAAGTTTATCTATTTAAGTATTTTTATTACTATAATTATTGCCAAGAACAGGCTTTTTAAAGTAATTTTTAATGCCATATCACCTGGGTGGGTAAACTCTGAGAGGTTGACAATTTGATTCAAAGCTTCCATTAGGAAATTAAATGCTACCCAAATCTAATTTATAGTTTAAGTATTAATAAAGTATAATTTCTTAGTGTTTCTCTCTAATAGTCTATTCTCCTCTCCCTTCTAGTTTGCTCTTAACCAAGAAATCACAGAACTGAACCAAATCTATTAAAATCATGTTTAAAATAAAAAGAATAGCTGCTGCATGGAGGTCTTCAAGGGGCCCTTTAATGAATAAATACACACAAACAGGCAGTACAGAAACACTGGGATAGCTCTCAGGTCATCTCATGAGATAAATTCAGCTTCCTACCTGTTTCCTGGAGAGCTTCCACCTAGTTTAGGTTGCCAGATAAGCAACAGCTGGTAAGAATGATGCTGCGGTAATCATTTCACTTGCCAGTACATGCCTGGCATGTCTTAAACCGAAAATATGTAAATATATGAACACTTGTTTAGCTTGAAGCAATATTCATAAGCATATGTAGAGTATGCAGTTTTGACTGGACACAAAAGGTTCACAGAATTCCAAAAGAAGTTATAATATCTAATATTATGCCCACTTCTAATGGTAATGAGATGGATAGGTTTTTCAATTATAAAATTCTTGCCCCTTGTTTACAATTCACGTTTGGTACTTTACCTACATAGGACCAATCTTTGTCATGTTTAAAGCATACAGTACACTCATAACAGGTGTCACTTTAAGAACAGTTAAAGAAGTATGATTTCAAATTGAAAAAGCAATTCACGGCATATAGCAATTCTCAAATTTTTATGAGTACTTCTGCAAGATCAGAATGACAAAGTGACATCTCTAAGAAACTGCTGATAAGAACATCTAATTGGGGAAGGTCAGCCACACTAGAAATCCTTAAGCCGAATAGGAAAGAGGATGGTAGTTTTCAGTTTACCTGGGGATCCCAGCAAACCATAGCCAGAAAAGCAAGGTGCAGAGTGGGGTGGCCAGAATGCAACAGTAAAGGCTGGAAGACCTCCTCAGCGTATGAAAGCTGCATTCACAAGACCTTGCACAGAACCAAAGAGATTTGGAACAAAAAGTCAAAAGTAGTACGTATTTCACCACCATTTTGTCACTGGTCTTCAAAAATAAATAATTGAAGTAGCAGAGACATTACTTTGCCAACAAAGGCCTGTATAGTCAAAGCTATGGTTTTTCCAGTAGTCATGTATGGATGTTAAGAGTTGGACCGTAAAGAAGGCTGAGCACCAAAGACTTGATGCTTTCAAACTGTAGTGTTGGAGAAGACTCTTGAGAGTCCCTTGGACTACAAGGAGATCAAACCAGTCAATCCTAAAAAAAAAAAATCCACCCTGAATATTCATTGGAAGGACTGATGCTGAAGCTGAAGCTCCAATACTTTGGCCACCTGATGAGAAGAGGTAACTCACTGGAAAAGACCTTGATGCTGGGGAAGATTTAAAGTAGGAGAAGGGGGCGACAGAGGACAAGATAGTTGAATGCATCACTGACTCAATGGACATGAGTTTGAGCAAGTTCCAGGAAATGATGAAGGACAGGGAAGCCTGGCATGCTGCAGTCTATGGGGTCTCAAAGAGTCGGACATGGCTCAGTGACTGAACAACAAAATCTTGCCAAAAGCTCCGTGAAGAGAAGATAGAATATTTGACAATTCTCTATAAAGTAAAATAATGACAAACACCAAGGACCTTATAGTCCAAAAGAGACCGTAGATGCTAAAAAGTAATTGACATAATAAAATTTGCTGTGGTTCCTGACAGCATAGTGTTTAGCAAACTGTGTGGCCCATTAATCAACAAGTATTCACTATGTCTACAGTGCTGAGTAAGATTTAGGAATAAAGAATAAAATGAAATTTTTGCCAGCATCAGTCAGGCAAGGAAGGAAAAGCACAAGTAAAACCTTGCTCTTGCCTGCTAGCTCTGCAGCAAATCCAAAGCAATGTTGACACAGCTTAAGAAAGGCTCATCACTCTAACTTGCATCTTACTCTCCAGGCTCAGGTCAGGGGCTACTCCAAAGACCAGATTTCCTGTGTTTGCTAACGTGTCTCCAGTCTTGCTAGATAACACTTCCAATCCATCAGTATGCACTATTCATCCTGCAGGGCCATCTTTAACTCCAAAACAATGCCTTTTATTTATAACACTTTAGAATCCCTAAAACACAGTCTCCATGGAGTTAACCTAGAAATTCTTGGAAATGCAATAAATAATAATACATAAAGTTGTGATTGGGTTTGGATTTTCCAGAAGCAGACCCCAAGACAAGGCTCCAAGTACAAATTATTTATTTGAGAGGTATAGAGAACAATAGTAGAAGAGTGGAGAAGAGAGACAAGAAAGAAAAGCATCTAATAAAGGATGAGCTCTCAAATCAGCTTCTAGCTGCTGCTGCTGCTAAGTCACTTCAGTCATGTAAGACTCTGTGCGACCCCATAGATGACAGCACACCAGGCTCCGCCATCCCTGGGATTCTCCAGGCAAGAACACTGGAGTGGGTTGCCATTTCCTTCTCCAATGCATGAAAGTGAAGTCACTCAGTCGTGTCGGACTCTTAGCGACCCCATGGACTGAAGCCTACCAAGCTCTTCCATCCATGGGATTTTCCAGACAAGAGTACTGGAGTGGGGTGCCATTGCCTTCTCCTCAGCTTCTACTTCAGTTCAGTTCAGTTGCTCAGTCGTGTCCGACTCTTTGCAACCCCATGAATCGCAGCACGCCAGGCCTCCCTATCCATCACCAACTCCCGGAGTTCACTCAGACTCACGTCCATCGATTCAGTGATGCCATCTAGCCATCTCATCCTCTGTCGTCCCCTTCTCCTCCTGCCCCCAACCCCTCCCAGCATCAGAGTCTTTTCCAATGAGTCAGCTCTTCTCATGAGGTGGCCAAAGTACTGGAGTTTCAGCTTTAGCATCATTCCTTCCAAAGAAATCCCAGGGCTGATCTCCTTCAGAATGGACTGGTTGGATCTCCTTGCAGTCCAAGGGACTCTCAAGAGTCTTTTCCAACACCACAGTTCAAAAGCATCAATTCTTCGGCACTCAGCCTTCTTCACAGTCCAACTCTCACATCCATATATGACCACTGGAAAAACCATAGCCTTGACTAGACAGACCTTAGTCAGCAAAGTAATGTCTCTGCTTTTCAATATACTATCTAAGTTGGTCATAACTTTTCTTCCAAGGAGTAAGTGTCTTCTAATTTCATGGCTGCAATCACCATCTGCAGTCATTTTGGAGCCCCCAAAATAAAGTCTGACACTGTTTCCACTGTTTCCCCATCTATTTCCCATGAAGTGATGGGACCGGATACCATGATCTTCATTTTCTGAATGTTGAGGTTTAAGCCAACTTTTTCACTCTCCTCTTTCACTTTCATCAAGAGGCTCTTTAGTTCCTCTTCACTTTCTGCCATAACGGTGGTGTCATCTGCATATCTGAGGTTATTGATATTTCTCCCAGCAATCTTGATTCCAGCTTGTGCTTCTTCCAGCCCAGAGTTTTGCATGATGTACTCTGCATGTAAGTTAAATAAGCAGAATGACAATATACAGCCTTGACGTACTCCTTTTCCTATTTGGAACCAGTCTGTTGTTCCATGTCCAGTTCTAACTGTTGCTTCCTGACCTGCATATAGGTTTCTCAAGAGGCAGGTCAGGTGGTCTGGTATTCCCATCTCTTTCAGAATTTTCCACAGTTTATTGTGATCCACACAGTCAAAGGTTTTGGCATAGTCAATAAAGCAGAAATAGATGTTTTTCTGGAACTCTCTTGCTTTTCCCATGATCCAACGGATATTGGCTATTTGATCTCTGGTTCCTCTGCCTTTTCTAAAACCAGCTTGAACATCTGGAAGTTCACGGTTCACGTATTGCTGAAGCCTGGCTTGGAGAATTTTGAGCATTACTTTACTAGCGTGTGAGATGAGTGCAACTGTGTGGTAGTTTGAGCATTCTTTGGCATTGCCTTTCTTTGGAACTGGAATGAAAACTGATCTTTTCCAGTCCTGTGGCCACTGCTGAGTTTTCCAAATGCTAGCATATTGAGTGCAGCACTTTCACAGCATCTAGAGTGGATACCTAAAGCTGAATTTTCTAGGGAAACCGTCAGTATTATCTCATCTGAGGGCAAAGGAGCTGGGTGGTGTATTTTATACACAGTTGAATGAGGTCTTCTGGATGGGGAAGTGGGAATATGAATTCTCTAGAACTAATATACTGACCATGAACAATGTGGCCTTTGAGGGACAGCCCTCAAACACAGAGATGCAGATGCTGACAGCTGGAAATCCACTGGAGAAGAGTGAAAGATTCCAGGAATAAAAGTGGCTGCTGACAGCATCTGCCACATCAACATTCAGGTAGATTAGTTCATTTTTGTTTGTCCACTAGAATAAGTGACAAATTAACTCAATGTGAAAGTACTAGGAAATATAACTAGTTTCAAAACAATAATGATAATTGAAGCTTTGTTCTTGTTATATATATATAGACCATTTTCAGCCAACATAAACATTCAAGATATTTGTAGTGTTTAATCTAAGAAAAGCTATCATAAATTTCTGCCTAGCTACTTATTTCTGCTCATCTTAATCTATAATAAATACTTAAATGTTAAAATACTTTATTTGAAGTATAGTTTGATTTCATTGACATGCTTCATTTATTTTAATGTGCTAATTAGCATTTCCATCTATATTTGGGCTTTTTGGGGTCAAAACTGTTTTTAAAGATATATAATGGGTAAACTCAAGAAGTATTAACAGATCCCATGCTTCCATCTAGAATAGCAAATGATCTGTCCAAAATATTCCCAACATTATACCAGACATTTAAAAAGGGACACAAAAGAAGTATTAGACTCAGTCCCCCTACTCTCAAGGATACCACAGTCTAGAAGGTGGGAAAGTAGGGGAAGCAGGGAAAGACCACATGCAAAACTATGGATATGACCATAAGAGCAACAGGGACTCAGAGAAAAATAAGACCATGATGGACTACAGCCATTCAAAGTGAGAGGAAATGAGACTTTGGGCTTTTAAGATGTGGGGTGGGAGGTGGGAGGGGGCTTCGGCATTGGGAGATTGTGTTCACCTATGGCTGATTCATGTCAATGTATGGCAAAACAAATACAATATTGTAATTTTTAAAATAAATAAATTATTTTTTTAAAAAAGAGTGGATAGAATTTGGAAACACAAAAAGAGAAAAGAAAATATTTCAGTTAAAGGAAAACAGCATGTGCAAAGGCATTTAGGTTTTTTAAGGTATTTTTATTTCTCTTTTGATTTTTTTCTCTTTACTTATTGGTAGCATATTATTTAACCTCTACACATTAGTGAATTTTTAAGTTTTCTTCATGCAATTAATTTCTATTTTCAAACTACTGTGGTCAGAGGAGATGTTTAATATGACTTCAGTTCTCTTAAATTTATTAAGACTTGTTTTGTGACCAAACATATGATCTCTTGGAAAACATTCCATGTACACTAGAGAAGAATGTATATTCTGTTGCTTTTGAATGAAATATTCTGGATATATATAGATATATGTATATGTGTAGTACATATATGTATATACATACACACATACATACACATGTATGTGTATATATATATACACACATATACATACATGTATATACATTTATATATAGATACATATCTGTTAAGTTCTTCTGGTCTCACATGTCATTTAAGGTTGATGTTTTCTTATTGATTTCCTGTCTGGATGATCTATCCACTATAGTAAGTGGACTATTAAAATTCCCTATTATTGTTGTATTGCTATCTATTAACAGACTCTTTGGGTCTGTTAACACGTGCTATATATATTTAGATGTTCCTGTGTCAGGTGCATGTGTGTGCACGGGTGCAAAGTTGCTAAGTTGCTTCAGTTGTGTCCGACTCTTTACGACCCTATGGACTGCAAGCCCACCAGGCTCTTCTATCCATAGGATGTTCCAAGCAAGAATACTGGAGTGGATTCCCATGCCCTCCTCCAGGGGATCTTCTCGACCCAGGCACTGAACCTACATCTTCTGCGATTCCTGCATTGCAGGCAGATTCTTTACTGCTGAATCACCAGGGAAGCCCTGTTAGGTGCATAAATATTTACAAATGTTATATCTTCTGGTTAGACTGACCACTTTATCACTGTGTAATGCCTTGCTCTGTCTTATTATGGTCTCTGTTTTAAAGTATATTTTGTCTAAGATAACTATAGCTTTCTTTTTATTTCCATTTAAATGGGATATCTTTTTCCAGTCCTTCACTTTCAGATTGTATATGTCCTCAGATCTAAAATGAATCTATTATAGGCAACATATTGATGGGCTTTGTTTTTTTAATCCATTCAGCCATTCTATGTCTTTTGATTGGAGAATTTATCCTATTTACATTTAAAGCAATTATTGATAGGTATGTGATGGGGCTTCCCAGGTGGCTTAGCAGTAACAAATCTGCCTGCAATGCAGGAGCCACAGGAGACACAGGTTCGATCCCTGGGTCAGAAAGATCCCCTGGAGGAAGGCATGGCAACCCACTCCAGTATTCTTGCCTGGAGAATCCCAGGGACAGAGGAGCCTGGCAGGCTACAATCCATAGGGTCACAAAAAGTTGGACAGTACTGAAGCAACTTAGCATGCACACATATGTGATCACTGGCATTTTGTTCATTGTTTTCTTGCTGTTTTTGCAATCCTTTCTGTTACTTTCTTCTCTTCCTTTCTTCCTTTGTGGTTTGATGACTTTAGCCGTGTGCTTAGATTCCTTTCTCTCTCTCTACTTACTACAGGTTTTTGCTTTGTGATTATCAAGGGGCTTATATATAACAACTTATAACAGTCTATTTTAAGTTGATAAAAACTTGTTTGATCCCATTATAAAGCTCAACACTATTACTCTCCCTCTGCACATTTATATTTTTGATATCACATTTTACATATTTTATCTCATGTATCTGTTAACTAATTATTGTGATCACAGTTATTTTTTATTTTTCAACCTTTCTACTAGCTTTATAAGTGATTAATTCACTACCTATACTGTATATTTACCTTGTCGGTCAGATTTGTTCTATGTGTTCTTGTTACTAACTAGCACCGTTTATTGATAGGTATGTAATTACTGGAGCTTCCCTGGTGGCTTGGCAATAACAAATCTGCCTTCAGTGCAGAAGCCACAGGAGACATGGGTTTGATCCCTGGGTCAGAAAGATCCCCTGGAGGAAGACATACAACCCACTCCAGTATTCTTGCCTGGAGTATCCCAGGGACAGAGGACCTGGCAGGCTACAGTCCATAGGGTCACAAAAAGTTGGACAGGACTGAAGCAACTTGGCACACACCCACATGTGATTATTAACATTTTTTTCATTGTTTTCTTGAAGCTGAAAATAAAGGGCACTTTTAACATTTGTTATAAGGCTGGTTTTGTGGTGACAAACTCCTTTAGCTTTTGCACATCTAGAAAACTCTTTATCTCACCTTCACTTTTAAATGATAACTTTTTGGGTAGAGTATTCTTGGTTGGCAGTTCTTTTCTTTCAGCACATGGAATATATCGTATTACTCTCTCCTGGGTTGAAAAGTTTCTGGTGAGAAATCTGCTGATCACCTTATAGGGGTTCCCTTGTATATAACAAGTTGTTTTTCTCTTGCTGCTCCTCATATAGATAATTTAATATGTTTACAGCTAATAAAGGTTATATTATTTATAGATAAGGTGACTATAAGGGCTGACTTTTCTAGATTACTTTCGATCTCCCATTGTCATATGCCCTCTCCTTCACGAGAATGTCCTGATTTGGATAATAGTTTACAGGATCGCCTATTTATACAGTGAAAGTGAAAGTCATGTCCAACTCTTTGCAACACCATAGACTATACAGTCCATGGAATTCTCTAGGCCAGAATACTGGAGTGGGCAGCCTTATCCCTTCTCCAGGGGATCTTCCCAACCCAGGGATCAAACCCAGGTCTCCCACATTGCAGGTGATTCTTTACCAGCTGAGCCACAAGGGAAGCCCAAGAATACTGGAGTGGGTAGGCTATCCCTTCTCCAGGGGACCTTCACGACCCAGGAATCAAACAATGGTCTCCTGCATTGCAGGCAGATTCTTTACCAACTGAGCTATCAGGGAAGCCCCATTATACAGTATTCTCTGACGATAAAAGGCAGTTTCATAATACCTTATGGTATAAAGCCCCTAATCTTCTTAAAGAAGCAAATTGGCAGGAGTTAATCCCTGTCTGACTTGAATTTTACCAATAAATTAAACGCCTATTCTGGTTTTTAAAGTAATATATTTATTGTCCCCAAATTCTAAGAATAGCATAATATGACAAGCTTCTCAAAGAAATGCAGTCATTTCAGACTAATAGTTACAGCATCTTTAAAAGTTGTTGAGGTAAATAAAATAAATACAGCTACCTACTTTGAGTAGTTTTTAACACAGTTTACAGGGTTACATCTTATATTGTATTTCATCTTCCTGGTCATATCATCTGGGGATGGACAAACACATGACTCATGCCAAACTCCACACAACTAATCAGGGTTTTTCCAAAACAGCCACTTGTTTTCACTGTGCTTAAGTTTAAAAGCATATAGAGATTTAAACTATTACAACTAAATTGTTCCCATATCAAGCCTGAGAAGGCAACAACACAAATAAAAGAGACACAGCTCATGGAGAGGAAAAAACTGGGCCCTGATTTTTTCTAGGGCCCCCTGCATCCAGCTGTGCCTAAACGTCTTCCTCGTCACTCTCCCTTTATATAAGCTGATAATTTCCCATTTTTATTTTCTGCCTTTGCAACTAAAGAAACTAAAGACAACAGCTTGTACTTCCTTTTCCTTTTATTTTCCATAACTCTTTTCACTCATTATTATCTCTTCAATAGTCATAAATTCAAGTTAGTATTTATAAGAGAAACATCTATTAACGCCAATATATGTGATTGTTTTCAGTTGTGATGCTGATTATTATGATCATGACATCACTAGGAGAACCTGGTTGACTCTCATTATCATTTAACAGGCTTTTAAAAGTTTTAGATGCCATCTAAATCATTAAACCAGAGAAGGCAATGGCAACCCAATCCAGTACTTTTGCCTGGAAAATCCCATGGACGGGGGAGCCTGCTAGGCTGCAGTCCATGGGGTTGCTAAGAGTAGGACACAACGGAGCGACTTCACTTTCACTTTTCACTTTCATGCACTGGAGAAGGAAATGGCAACCCACTCCAGTGTTCTTGCCTGGAGAATCTCAGGGATGGCGGAGCCTGGTGGGCTGCCATCTATGGGATCGCACAGAGTTGGACACGACTGAAGTGACTTAGCAGCAGCAGCAAATCATTAAACACAGCATGTAACTCACCTATCATTAGACTGATTGATTTAATTACTCAATAAGCAGACCATTGCTTCCCTGATGGCTCAGTGGTAAAAGAATCTGCCTGCAATGCAGGAGACCTGGGTTCAATCCCTGGCTCAGGAAGATACCCTGGAGAAGGAAATGGCAACACACTCCAGTATTCTTACCTGGAGAATTCCACGGATAAGGAGTCTAGCAAGCTACAGTCCATGGGATCGCAAAGAGTCAGACACAGCTGAGCCGCTAACACACACACAGCTATCACTTAAAGGGGAAAATTCTATAAGTCTGCTTTACTGAGTTGTCCAAATGTCATGTATACAATTCCACTATACTAGTAAAAGAAGTGTCACAGCCTTTATTAATAAACTGCTAAATATTTTTCTATATTTTAAATTATTAATTCCCTTTTATCACAAAACCAAATTGTCTTCAGTAAATTCTCTACCTGATATTAACTGAATAAAGGTAAGAAATTTAATGCTTTATATATATATTATTAAAATACCATAAAATTCTAAGCATTTTATTTTTTATAAAGGTAAGAATGTATTAAAAATGCAATCTAATTTAAATGACAGATTAAGAGTTTACCATGGAGGGGAACTGGATAAAGGTGATGAAAAAACACAAGCTTTCAGTTACAAGGTAAATAAGTACCAGGGATACAATGTACAACATTATGACTATAGTTAACACTGCTATATGATATTTATGAAAGTTGTTAAGAAAGCAGATCCTAAAAGTTTTCATCACTAGGGAAAAGAAATATATACATATACTCTATTTGAGTTGACTGATGTTAACTAAACTTACCGTTGTAATCATTTCATGATTTGTTTAAGTCAAATCATTAATACTGCATAGCCTAAACTTGCACTGTGCTATATGTCAAGTCTATCTCATTAAATTGGGGGAAAAAGAATTTACAAAATCAAATATCAACCAGGGTACTCAAAGCCAGTGCTCTGGGACAACCCAGAGAGATGGGGTGGGGAGGGAGGTAGGAGGGGAATTCAGGATGGGGAACACATGTGCACCCATGGGTGATTCATGTCGATGTATGGCAAAAAGCACCACAATATTGTAAAGAAATTATCCCCCTATTAAAATCCATTTTTAATTAATTTTTAATTAATTTTAAAAATCAAACATCAGACACATCAGTGGAATTTATTTTTCTCTTCTAGAGAAGCCTTTTTCACTCCATGTTTATTTAATTTCAGCAGAAATAAGAAGCAAGGTGAGAAAAGGAAGAAGAGAAGAAAGCAAACGTATATCAGCATCTTGTATTTCAGGCAAAGTTTGTGGTAGATTAAAAATGACCACAAATTCTTTGCAACTCCCTCTATCAAGAGTGGGGTCTATTTCCACACTTCTTAAATCTGAGCTAAACTTGCAACTTGCTTTCACAAACAGAAGGCAGCACAAGTGGCACTGTAGGAGTTGTAAGCCTTGCAGCTTTCGATCTCTCCCGCTGGGAGTGCTCTGCCACGTGATCAGCTCTGAGTTGACCCACTGGGGGAGCCAAGAGCCTGGCAACCACCACACATTTGTATGAGGCCATCTTAGACCCTCTGGCCCCTGCCAGTGCACTGTACTGTTAGAGTGAGCCCAGGAGAAGTGGCCCAGCAGAAGAATCACAAACTGAGCTCAGACCAAAGTGCTGATCAACAGAATTGTGAGGAAATAATCTTGTTTGAAGCCCCTAAATTTGGAGGATGGGTTGTGTTTAGCAATAAAGAACCATTATAGTACTTTACATGGTTATTTCACTTCATCTTAGTAAGAATCCTATGAAGTTAACCAGGGCAGACCCAGTTTTTGTGAGGCATAAAGTTTGTAAATTTGGGGAGTTCTCCTTAGGGGAAAAAAATAGTATACATAATATAAAAATAAGATAATAATTCAAAGTTACAAAGAGCACAAATGCATAACAATAAACCCAAAAATGGGTTGCTGGGTGAAAGGACAGAGGGAAGGGATGTTAAGGAGTTTGGGATAGACAGGTACACACTGCTATGTTTAAAATGGACCAACAAGGACCTATTGTATAGCACAGGGAACTCCGCTCGATGTTATATGGCAGCCTGGATAGGAGGAAAGTTTGGGGAGAATGGACACATGTATATGTATGGCTGAGTCTCTTTGCTGTCCACCTGAAACTATCACAACATTGATAATCAGCTATACTCCAATACAAAAAAAAAAACATTGTTTTAAACAAACAAACATTCAAGTAAACATGGAATGGACACAGGGGAAAAATGTCCATGGCCACTCCAGTGCCACCTCACACAAAGGGAAGTGACAAAAAGAAACAGAATGGAAAAAAACTTAATAGAAACATATGGCATGGGAACACATGGCTACAGCCCTTCCCAGGAGGTTTCATTAACTAAGCTTCATTAACTTCATAGGAAATTTACTTCAACAGTTAACATTACTACTCCTTTTTACAAAGAGGAGCTACAGCTCTGAGTGGCTATCACTTGTCTTAAAGCACAAGAGTGGTGAGCTAAAAAGCTAGAATCTGAGCTCAGATTCCTTTGTGTTTGAAACACATGCTCTTATGTTTTCATTTTTACCTTGTGATCTACTCCATACCAAGTAATTAATTGAAAACACCTCTACTACAATATCCCCAAATGTATCCCCATGAAAATGGAGTTCTCTAAAAGAGGCCATCTAAACATTTCTCAGGTTGCTCAATAGCCCTGTGAAGCAGGAGCAGGAGGATTTGGCTTCCTGTCCATTTCTCTGAGTAAATGAAGAAAGTCTGAACTGATTGCCCTCATGGATTCTTTCAGCTTCCTTTCTTTTTAAAATTTATTATAGTTTATTTATAATATTCTATTAATTTCTACTGTACAGCAGTGATTCAGTTATACATATATATATATACATTCTTTTTCATATTCTTTTCCATTATGGTTTATCAGAGGGTATTGAATATAGTTCTCTCTGCTATACAGGAGGACCTGTCGTTCTTCCATTCTCTATATAATAGTTTGCATCTGCTAATCCCAATCCCATCCCTCCCTCCCCAAACCCACTTCCCCTTTGGCAACCACAAATCTGTTCCCTATGTCTGTGAGTCTGCTTCTGCTTCATAGATAAGTTCATTTTGTGTCATATTTTAGATTCCACATATAAGTGATATCATATGGTATTTGTCTTTCTCTTTCAATTAGTATGATAATCTCTAGGTCCATGCATGTTGCTGTAAAAGGCATTATTTCATTCTTTTTATGGCTGAATAGTATTCCATTGTATATATGTACCACATATTCTATATCCATTCATCTGTCAATGGACATTTAGATTATTTCCATGTCATGGTTACTGTACATAATGGTGCAGTGAACATAAAGGTTTGCTGCTGCTGCTAAGTCACTTCAGTCGTGTCCGACTCTGTGTGACCCCATAGACGGCAGCCCACCAGGCTCCCCCGTCCCTGGGATTCTCCAGGCAAGAATACTGGAGTGGGTTGCCATTTCCTTCTCCAGTGCATGAAAGTGAAAAGTGAAAGCGAAGTCGCTCAGTCGTGTCCGACTCTTAGCGACCCCATGTACTGCAGCCCACCAGGCTCCTCCGTCCATTGGATTTTCCAGGCAAGAGTACTGGGATGGAGTGCCTGGCTTCCTTTTTTCAGGATCCCATTTACTATATACCAACTTCCTCATGGACAAAGCTATATTATTCCAAAAAATGAGTACAGCTATCTTGCTCTCCTACATGTTATATGTCCTTGCTATAGCATTTTTTTGTTTATTCTCAGCCTGGTCTCCTTGTACCTGGTCTGTTTATATCAAGTTCCTAGAAGCACACAGCTAAATTCGTGCTTGCAGAATATTTACCTATTATGTGCCTAAGAAGAATAAGCAAAGTCAGATTTTAATAATTGTAATGCTTTTATGCTCAGCTATATTCATTACTGTTCTCTCCTTTCAAATGACCTACACTAAAAAACAGGTGAATCATTACTACATGGAAACCAGATTTCTTCTTATTTAACATTTCACAGGCTGTTAGTGTTCAAGGAATTTCTGGCTTTTCACATCACTAAGCTGATCCAACTGGTTGATCATTTGTTTTGCAGCTGGGTTTCAAGGTCATAAATCCTGATCAAGGGTACTGCAGTAGCTTATTCAATGTACATATTTCTATCAGAGAACAAACTTTCTGTGTAAGGTTTAACCTTGGGAAATAATTAAGTTGCTGGGGAAAATACCTAAAGCTCAAGAGGTTGTACTGGTGGTGGTTTAAAAGCATACTAGGCAACCAGGTATAGTGGAAAAAATAAAGGGATCAGAGACCTCAGCTAACCACCTCTCATCTCTGGGTCTCCATCTGAACAGTTGGCCTGGGTGAACTTTCTAGTCCCTTCAGCTATAAAATTCTATAAATATACTGACTTTATCCTTTATCCTTATCAAAGTTATTTTTTAAAGGTATTCCATTCTCAATAAATATTTTTTAAAGTATGAGAATTCTAAATAATATATACAATCTTCTCAAAGTTGGACCACTTCAAAAAAACTTCATATAGCCCCATCAAAATATATTTTAAAAGTAGTTTAAACAAAATAATGTAGATAGTAAATGCTATGTCACAGATATTGCAAGAAATGGCAAAATAAGGGTTCATTTCATCTTTATCTATATACTGGTTATTGAAACTTGTCAACAAATCAGTGAAATGTCCTTTAAAGTGGTTTTCATATCCTGGTGGCTCAGATGGTAAAGTGTCTGCCTATAATGCAGGAGACCTGGGTTCGATCCCTGGGTCAGGAATATCCTCTAGAGAAGGCAATGGCAACCCACTCCAGTACTCTTGCCTGAAAAAATCCCATGGACAGAGGAGCCTGGTAGGCTACAGTCCATGGGGTCGCAAAAAGTTGGACACGACTGAGCGACTTCACTAACTAATTAACTAAGCATGACATAAACCATCAGACTAGTTGTAATTCTTAAAATTCCAATTAAAATATACCCAGTTTGAATTTTAATAAAATTTCAAATGATTCAAATAAAACATGGTATTTGGTAGCTAACAAAAATTTATTTTTATGTCATTTGTAACTGTATGAATACATACAATAAATTAAAAATGCTTTGACAATAACATTCTGTTCAAAACAAATACTTTTCTTATTTTTCACATTCATTCCACGCATATGCAGGTTTTGATAGATCGTGTTTTTAAAGTAACATTTATAAAACTATCACTGTAGTAACAGCAAGCCAACATATCATCTAAGCATAGGATCTAAGCATAAATCTAAGTACCTAAGATGCTAAGGAAATTATTTCAACGTCCATCTCATTTTTTTCACCCAAGATACCTTTAATCAGGAAAGTCCACTTCCATTTCATTTAAAGGTTGTCTTTATGTGGTTTACATAATCACCACAAGAGAAAGGGCAGAGTTCCAACACTGTGTTAAATACGGCCTATGGGCTTATAGACCTATTAGGGATCCATGAACTCCCGTATTCATATAGAAAGCATTGTACATATATGTGTTTTCTCTAGGGTCAAAAAAAAAAAAAAATGAAAAGCACAACTAAACAAGCAAATCAAAATTGGCTGCTTTGCATTTAAAGGTCAGTGCAGAATCACCTTAGAAAATAACGCTTATGTAATGGGGAGAAAATTGGTAATGACCCTTGCTTATATATGACTGAATTTTGTTTTAGATCAAAAAGAGGCAGCCAAGCTAAAACAGATGCCCTTATTGAGTAACATTTTGAAACATCATATTTTATTGTGCTCATATGACACATTTAAACAGTTGCTTGAGATAGAGGTTAACCAGGGCATTTATCTTTCAGCAATCAAAAGCGCAATTGTTGATAATGTGGCCACTGAATTGGGCTTTGGTTCTCCAAATCAGGACTTGGCTAGCAGGATTGGCCATATTAAGGAAGACTAAGACATAAAGATGAAAGATACACTCACCGAAATGGGGAAATTTTTGAGACAAATGAAGGACATCAAGTGGGTGAGAATATGTAGACAACCAGTAGAATTAGATAAAAGTCTGAATAACCAAGCGCTTGGAATTAGGAAGATATAGCAGCAAGTAAATTATAACCCATCCAACCAGGGTGTTCCAAGGAAGACTACGAAGGCCAAGTAGGAGCCCAGACCCAGAATAACTGGGATACCGGTCAAGGTGGAAGTTTGACCACAAAGAACAAGAAAAATTCTATCATTGAAAAAAGGATGGTTACCAAAACCTAAAACAGGACAGAACCCACGTGTGGAGATGAAGTGGTTTCAGTTTTGAAAAAAATAGAGTGGTGGGAAAGAGGACAAAGCTAAAATGAAGAGTCGATTTAGTTAGGATGGAAAAGAAGGGGTGAGCATTTCAGATAAAGAGAAACTAATGCTAAGTGCTAATCACAAGCATTGATGCAAGGAAAGATGTTATTCTCTTAGCCCAGTGCTCAGTTTATCTAAATTACTTCTGCATCTTCCTTGAACTTAATGAGTTTACTGACCTGAATGGTTATGAGTTTTTATTAAGTTATTTGCCTCTAGAATATTAGCTGAAAGAAGCCTCAGCAACCATAGGGATATTTATCCTAGTGCCTGACCAATTCAGTTATCCAAAAGAATATTCACAGTGACCACAGGACTGACTGCAAAAACTCTCTCTTTATCTTAAACACAAGTAATCTTCAGAATGATATTTAACTTAAGCTCTAAACCAAAAAGTCAAAGAGGGAGGAAAGTGTGACATTTTATTAATATCAAAAAAAGTAACCAGCCATCCAATTGAGACACTCCATAATTAAATCAAGTAGATCAAGACTGCTAGTAACTATCAGACCCTTAAATAATTCATATCTACCTACTTGTTCTCCTTCACATTTATAATCAAAAATAAACATCACTTCAGCAAAGAAACATAGTCTACAAATCCTAGTGTGCAAGTGTCATCCTGGTAAACAAGTTTATATTACGTGCATATAAACGTTTGGGGCATATATAAAAGTATAAATTATGTCATCCAGAAAACTTAATTTCAAATTCTTGCATGATACAGCTTTTCAAGCACTATAATCCTTAATGAAAGGTAAGTCAAAAAAATTTTACCCCAAGAACTAAAAGAAGGTTTAGCATTTAAAAGACTGGCATGAATCTGAAGTAATTTGAGGTAAAAATGGCCCATCTTTTTCCTTTAGGAAATTTCCTAGAGATGAAGTTGAGGAGGAAAAGCCCCAGTTAAAAAAAAAAAAATCAATAAATGTTTAGAAGCACTGAAATGACTTGTACTTTCCATGTTGGGAAAAGGTGGAGTTAATCCTCACCTCATACTAGTCCTGGCCAAGCCTACCAGAGGACCCATAAATAGCATGCCATCCAAACTCACTTCAGCTTAGAGTACCCTACTTCTGCAGTAAATACTTCCTGCATGGCTAACCTGTGCCAGGAATTATGCTCAGAGCTAAGAATGAGATGTTGCCCTGACACAGGGGCCCATTCTCATGGAATCTCCTAACTCACAGATCAATATGTACAAGAGTCACCCAAGCTGAAGCCTACCAATTCAAATGCCTGAGCCTAGAGTGGGTCATCAAAGCTCCCAGGTGATTCTGGCACAGCTGGTCTTACAGATCACACCCTGAGAAACTGGTCCAGATGGAGTTCTCTGCAGATAGAGTCTACGTGTGTTGTGTCACCACTGAATCCCCAATGCTGAACATATAGTCAATATTTCAGTATGTATGTACTCAATGAACTACAAAGAAGAGATGGAGAGAAGAGATAATCAAACAGAATGGAAGGTGCAGTAGAAGAGGTGCCATAAAAGCATAAAAGGGGGCATGTAACATACCTTGGGGAGAAGCAGGACAATTTCCTCTGGAAGGCAGCCTCTCAGCAAGTCTTATAGGTAAGAGTTTGTGGATGAACTCTGGAGATATTATGCTAAGTGAAGTGACCCAGTCACAATAAGACAAATATTGTATGATTCCACACATATGAGGTATGCGTGCATGCTAAGTCACTTCAGTTACGTCCAACTCTTTGTGACCCTATGGACTATAGCCTGCCAGGTACCTCTGGTCTGGGATTCTTCAGGCAAGAATACTGGAGTGGACTGCCATGCCTTCCTCCAAGGATCTTCCCAACGTGGGGATCAAACCAGCATCTCTTATGTCTCCTGCACTGGCAGGCAAGCTCTTTTCCATAACACCACCTAGGAGGTTCTAAATGAGGTAAAGAGTAGTTAAATTCATCCATGGGATTTTCCAGGCAAGAATACTGAACTCACAGAGATACACAATTAGAAAGTGGTTGCCAGGAACTGGTGGGGAAGGAGATGGGGAAGAATGGAGAGCTATTGTTTAATAGGTATAAAGGTCCAGTTGGGAAAGATGAAAAATTTCTGGAGTTAGACGGAGGAGGTAATGGTTATACCATAATGTGAATGTACTTAATGTCACAGAATTGTACATTTAAAGATGAAAAATTCTGTTATATATATTTTACCACAACAAATATATATATATATATTTGCGTCACCACTGAATCCCCAATGCTGAACTACAAAGAAGAGATGGAGAGAAGAGATAATCAAACAGAATGGAAGGTGCAGTAGAAGAGGTGCCATAAAAGCATAAAAGGGGGCATGTAACATATATATATATATATATATATATATATATAAAGGGGGCATGTAACATATATAAATATATATATATGTGTATATATATATATATATATATATATATATATATATATATATATATTTGTCCCAGTGGCTGCATTGGATTCAAGCCCAAAAGGAACAAAACAGGAGAGGCTTAAAGAATTTTGTCCAAAACCCCAACCAACAGTCCCACTACCTTAGAATTCAGTGACTGGCACCTATTAACATATCTGTACGTATCTGAATATTGAAGAAAACTCAATCAGTGCAAAGACAAATTTTAAATGTAAAGATGCAATGTGATGCATTAATTCTGAATGCAGAATGATTTAAAAGGGCAATTACAGACTTTCGTCTCCTCTTTGCTGCTGCTGCTGCTGCTAAGTTGCTTCAGTCGTGTCCGACTCTGTGCGACCCCACAGACGGCAGCCCACCAGGTTCCCCTGTCCCTGGGACTCTCCAGGCAAGAACACTGGAGTGGGTTGCCATTGCCTTCTCCAATGCATGAAAGTGAAAAGTGAAAGTGAAGTCACTCAGTCATGTCCGACGCTTAGCAACCCCATCATCTCCTCTTTAACCTACCATAAATGCAGGTGAATGAGCATATTAAGCACTGCCTATCTTTTAATCACTACATGCATAAAGATTTATTCAAAAGGCACAGTAAACAGCTAACACCTACAAACGTGTATAGTAACATGTAACCAGACGACAGTTACTCTCCAGCTGACTGTCACAGTGAGGCTGGCCAGGGCAGGCTGCTGCTGCTCATAGTGGTACCATCTCCCTGTCATCCCCCTTGCTCCCTCCCCTACCCTGCCACATTGCAGCTGTGCAGCAAGGGTTGCCAGGAACTGAAAGGCACGTTGCCCTGAATGACATTTTTGCCCTCATTCTACATGCTGTTATGTCCCTCCTACCTCCAACTATTACCACCCAGTACATCAAAAACATGGCTAAAGCCTGTCACTGAATTAATTCACTGGATTTGCTGCAGTTTTTCAACACATGGCAAAATCAAATGCCGACCGTCCTCATTTATACACGAGAAGAATGTCATTTGGAAATCATTCTACATTCACCTTTCACTCCTAATGGCAAATCCAAATGCCAGGCCATGAGCGAATTTTCATGTGGCCTCACACTAGTGCAGCAATTCTATCTTAATATATAATCATCAGAGCCTGGGGGAAAGGGTGTCAGGTGAACGGAGCCAGTTCTCCTTCCTTTTCACCTTGTGTGGGTCTAAAGGCCCCTTGAACTTGGTTCAAAACTATACCCTCCCAACATTCTGGTCTCTTCTGCCATGCCTCTTCCTGCACCAGAACCTGTAGGTGAGGGTATGAGAAGTGAATTCACTCCCCCTGGAGCCTATGTCTTTTCTCCCCTTCTGTCTCTGAGGCTTTTCTCCACTTCCCCTAGTTCTTATCTCTTCTCACTTGTACCCAGGTTTTCTGTATCATTAGAAAAGTCGTTCTTTTGAGCCAAAAGAACTGTTGGCTCATGGAAAACATTTCCCAGAACAATAACACTAAACATGGTATTTCAGGCATCACGACTTCTCTGAAACAGCAATTACCTCATGTTTCTTCAAATAAAGACCCCTGCAGTCAAGCATAGTCCTGCTTTCCTTTGCAGCTAGCTAATCAATACTTTAATCACTATGCAGTAGAAAAAAACCTTTGGGTTCTAGGCCAAAGGTAGTTCCTTGTCATTCCATGTCTAGGTAGTTCCTTGACATTCATAAGTCACTTCATCACCAAAAACATCTGTACTGAGCTTTTATTTCATTTGTTCTATGTTTTTCCAGACACAGAACTGCTCCCTAAGTCTGAAATTTCCTGAAATCCTATCTCCACATGACAAAAATTACATTCACATGCAACAGAAAATGAAGATCTTGAGTAGCTGGGTATAGTTGCTATATAGACAGTCTGGCCTGTCTTCTTCAAGATCAGAAGTGAGAAAAATATATAAGCAATAACTCTCCTAAGGTGTAATGGCCTTCAGATTTATTACCTTTATGAAACCCATAATCTCACCAATTACTGCACAATCCTAATTTTTCTCATTCCAAATATTACTAAAAATTTTAAGTTTGCCCATCTGTCCACATCTCCTATATGTGTTTTCTCTCTAACACAAACACACACATCTATTAATTAAGACAATTTGACAATCACATTTTCTGAATTCTAGGCAGGATTTACACTTTCTTATTCCATTCCTGCATTCCTTGAATTCATAAGCTCAAAAGGCACTTAGCTCACTGTCTGAGCTAAGAATAGTTTAATTACCTTGAAAGCAAGAGGAAATGGTGAAGTGAGGCAGACAGAGGACAAGATCAATGCCTTAGAACAAAAGGTTTAGAACTGAAGAGAACCTTGGAGAAAATCTGATTCTATCCTGTCACGCCACTAATGAAGGACCTGCTAAACCTTAGAAAGATTAAATTATTTGCCCAAGGGCATGCTAGGACCCGGTAAGCAGGCCAGTCTTTCTGGCGGCTAAGTGTGTGTGTGTGTTTGTGTTTCCCTGAGCATGCATGCACATTCAAGTTTAATGGAAGCAATGAAAATTTGGGTATGAAGGCAATTTCAAATACACGTTTCAACAGTCAGTGCCACTTCAGGAGCACTTGAGTGAACTGAAATCAATCTCTCAAATGATCATCTATTCTCATTTTAATGATCTCCCCAGAGAGATTATTCTTTGATACTTATTTCTACATTTGATCCAACTGCCTTAAGGCCAGTCCCACACATCTTAAAGTAGGTATGTCCCATCTCCTTTGTTCTTCTCCAAGCCTTTTGATTGCTTCAATGTTTGAGAAGTTTCTTTCCCTCATCCCACCCCACCCCACCATCGAATATTCTAAGAGAATATTTTACTTTAAAATACAACTCATTTACTTTTACATTTCTCCAAATTTCTTACTTTGTGCCTATATTACTTTTTTAATTTAAAAAGGCAACACTGATATATTTTTAAATTTCTATCATTCTGCATCAACTGGGCCTCTCCTAATTAGTTTTATCATGCAGATGGGTTCCTTTAAAATTCAAGGCAAAGCTTAAGAACGATTCCCTCCTTTAAAAAGTCTATTTTGTTCTCTATGATTATTTTTTATGGTTTTTAAATTACACGTACAGCAGAATGCCAATGGTACTGCAAACCTACCATCCATTGCATCTGCTTTTCTCTTGCCTGTTACCAGCATCCAGGGATTAGATGAGGCAGGAAGGAAGCTTATGCTGGGTAGACTGCAGCCTTGGGAACAGACCCCTGCCCACTTAATTCCCTCAATACCAAATCTTCAACATCAACTCAATCAAGCACCTAGAGCATAAGAAATACTCTGTGATTTATCAGATCACAGAGACATGCAGAGCTGCAAGTACAGAGGCTGGCTATAGGAACTGATCCCTCTAGTTCAAGAAAGGAATTTTCCTTCTCTGATTTCCTCTTCTATCCCCACAGGCAGCCATTCGTCTCCCATCTCCATGGCCCCATATTTCTGCAGGTAAAGGTCTGGGTTTCCAGATACCATCACAGGGATCAGGCCCAAACCAGGCAGCAGCACTGCACTGTGTAGCTGGTTTGACTGTCCCACAGCCCCAGAAAAATCATGACCTTGTCTATCTCCAAAGCCATCTGTTCTAACCCCAATCAGCCCTTCTCTAAGATCTGCGTTGCACAGCTTTCCACAAAGTTTTTAGCTAATATGCTTTCCCTGTTTCTTTTGTGAACTCTGCTCTCTGATAGCAGTCCATTACAGTCTGGAACAAATGGTTGTCCATACGGACATCAAATATACTTCAATCTAATCCTTGTCTCCAGGAAAACCCACAAGAAAAACTTCCTCCTTTTATAAAAACCTATTTCTAAATTTCAAATCTTAGGTGTTCCCACTTAACCAGGCAAGGTGAATTTTTACATTTTCTTCTACCCTTTCCTTTCAGAAATCTTGGTCTCTCTCTGACTCTCTATCATAAACAGCATGGTCATGAAGGAATTTAGTGGTTCACGAGTGCCAAACACTCACCTGTGCCAAGAAGCTGCCTGCTCCCAAAACCAGTGTTTTCCTTTCAACAAAACAGTTCAGAAACTTCAGAAGTTCTCTGTTTACACTAGGACCAACTAGTTTCATCTGACTTAAATTCACCAGTATATTTTAATATATATGTGTTTCACACAGGGAGCTCAGTGAGGTGCTCTACAATGACCTAGAGAGGTGGGGTGGGAGATGGGGTGGGAGGGAGGCTCAAGAGTATGGGATATATACATACTTATGGCTGTTTCACGTTGTTGTATAGCAGAAACCAACACGACATTGTAAAGCAATTATTCTGCAATTAAAGATAAATAATACTTATTTGTGTGTGTGTGTGTGTGTGTGTATGTTTCAGTCTAAATTCAACTATCTTGTTCTATTGTGTGGGTTCTAAATAGTTTGGCCAAGATTAACACTTTAGAAGTCTGATTACATTTTTATTTCACTTAGCTCCCTTTAGAGACTGGAATAGGAAAAATCATCTTAAATTGCACAGCTGTACCCTCTGATTCAAGCTACCTAGCAACTGTCAAAATACAACCCAAACCACAAAGGTGTTAGAAGCTGCATGTGAAAGCTTATTCTAAGACAGATACTGCCAACTTTTCTACCATCTTAAACACAACTTGTCATTTCAGCACACACACAGTGGGGAGACAACCTTGAGAGTGGAGAAGTGTTTTGATGGTCTAAACTGTTTGAATATTTTCCCTGGCATCATCAGAATAAAACATAAATGCATAATTAGAGCTAAACCTTTCAATTCCCATGTTTTAGCAGGAGAAATGTTATCAATTCCAGCTCTAAATGTCAGATTCACTGGGGGCATGTCTTCACAAAAATCCAAATATCTGTGTCTCAGGAGAGAGTGCTTAATCTCACTTCAAAATTCATCTTTCAAATTTGCTTGGAAAGAGAAATTAAAGATCATTTGCTGACTGCATTGCTAGGGAACTATGGTTACCTTTATGCCCTCCAGAGGTAAAATAAAAACCATTCTCATCACAAAAATAAAACATCCATTGTGTGAAAGACCACTAGAAACTGATAACAGTGGTTGCCCCCGGGGATGCTGGGGATCTGAGGCTTACTATTCATTACATACTCTATTTTACTGTTGAACTTCTTTCCATGTTCACTTGTTGCTTTTACAATACTAAAACAAGCTTGAAGAAATAAACCTACTTGCATGTTGCCCAGATTTGATAATCAAATTATCCCCCTGGGCTCAGGAATGGAAACATATTTATGTTGGTGCCAGCAGACAATCACAGGTTCCTACAGTAAACACTCCTTCCCCAAGTGCTTTCTGACCATATTTAAGAAATATAACTTTTCTCACTGGGACTACTGAAAAAATAAACTGGAGTTCTATTTTGAGAATTCAAAGTACATACCATTCATGCAAACCAAAGAACACATTTGCTCAATGGTCCAGCCCACTACTTCATAGTTATAAAATGTGGAAAAGAAGCCATAAATCTCATATCAGCAATACAACTAAACAACTCCCTAGATCCTTCCTAAAGAGCAAGACCTATTATTCACTGTCAATATATTAAACCCATAAAACATCCTTGAGGGTCTATCATCTGTATATAGCTCTGCCTTGCCATTGTAGTCCATTTGTACAACTTTCTTACCCTAAATATCTGTACTACTTCTTTCTTACCTCTGTCAAATCAAATTAGGAAACAATTATTTTATAAATTGCTGGGCACTCATCTATCACAAAATATTTTATTTTTATCCCAACTATCTTCAGCTCTTTACTAGATTTAATTGTCAGCTTCTGGAGGTCTAGGAGACTCCATCTTTATTCATATTCATCATTCTTCTGACAATATTATATGTTGTTCCTCAAAGGCAGGAATTCAGAGCTCTTATTTCATTTTTCCCCTACATCTTAATTTTTATCTTATGAAAGTGCTACAAATATTAAATGATTCAAACCTAAAACCACAGCAATAAGATTGGATAGCTTATTAATCTACTATAGCCTATGAACATAGTATCAAAACACTCACCCACTTAAAGCCTATCTTGAGCTGAATTGTACAGATAGAGAGAGACCTAGATCTGTAGAAATAAACAGACAAATAGGTAGGTAGATAATCTGGAGATAGGTATATATCTCTCTGGATCCAGAGGCCTCTAGACTATACTTTGCATACATTTTAGAAGAGTTTATTTTCCTATTTCTACAGAAGATGGTGGTGACAGTGGGACTCTTCCTTTGCATCAGGACTTGTTTGAAATAAAATTGAGCAGATTCTCCAAAACACAGAAGCAACCTAAACATCCATTGACAGAGAATGGATAAAGATGCAGTATATATATACAAGGGAATATTAGTCAGCCATTAAAAAGAATGATATAATGCCATTTGCAGCAACATGGATGGACCTGAAGATTGTTATATTGCATAAGTCAGACAGAGAAGGAGAAATATCTTATGACATCCTTTCTATGTGGAATCTTAAAAAGAAATACAAATGAACTTACAAAACAAAGAGACTCACAGACTTAGAAACTGAATTTATGGTTGATGGGTGGCGGCAGGGGGAAGGCTAGCGGGGTGGGATAGTTAGGGAGTTTGGGATAGACAGGTACACACTGCTATATTTAATATGGATGACCAACAAGGCCCTACTTTATAGCACATGAAACACTGCTCAAAGTTCTGTGGCAGCCTGGATGGGAGGGGAGCTGGGGGAGGATGGACACACGTATATGCGTGGCTGAGCCCCTTCACTGTCCACCTGAAACTCTCACAATATTGTTAATCGGCTATAGGCCAATACAAAGTAAAAAGTTGAAAAGAAAAGAAAAAAAATTGAGCAGCTTCAGCTCAGCCAAAATCTCTTATTTACTCACCTTCAGTCTCCCCACAATACACAAAATAGCTTGAAAGAGTAGACTTCAGTTAGCAAACATAAGTTAATAAAGAAGCCTACATAAAAACTCAGATTTTAAAACATATTTTTTCTTACTTGCACAGTATGCAGACAGATCTCCAAAACTGACAAAATTGAAATTACTTTCTTACCAAAAGGTTACTATTTGCATTTTAATCAGCCAGCAAAGTTTTGCAAAATCTTTGAAGATGAAGGCCCTTACTGATGCCACAAGGGGAAAATAAATTGGATGCAAAGAGCCTTCAAAGAAGGTGATCCAAGCTATCTTTAACTCCCCTCAATGTTTCAAGCTGCTTCAGAAATGCTACTGAATTTCAGGGTGAAACAAGGAAATCTCCATCCCCTCTAGCTAACTATTTCATTGACCCTTCTTAAAATATGCTCTTCCCTTAGAAATTTAGTATTTTGTACTTAGAGGTGACCTTGCATTTTCTACTATAATATTTTGTAGGCAAGAAAATAGTCTTTTATTGCCAGGTTTTAAACAGTTCTTGTAGAGAAGAAAAATAAATTCAGCCTGAGTTTCTCTTGTCACCCTGCTTATTTAAATTATATGCAGAGTACATCATGAGAAACACTGGGCTGGAGGAAGCACAATCTGGAATCAAGATTGCTGAGAGAAACATCAATAACCTCGGATTTGTAGATGACACCACCCTTATGGCAGAAAGTGAAGAGGAACTAAAAAGCCTCTTGATAAAAGTGAAAGAGGAGAGTGAAGAAGTTGGCTTAAAGCTCAACATTCAGAAAACTAAGATCATGACATCTGATCCCATCATTTCATGGTAAATAGATGGGGAAACAGTGGAAACAGTGGCTGACTTTATTTTGGGGGTTCAAAATCACTTCAGATGGTGACTGCAGCCATGAAATTAAAAGACAATTACTCCTTGGAAGGAAAAATTATGACCAATCTAGACAGCATATTAAAAAGCAGAGACATTACTTTATCAACAAAGGTCCATCTAGTCAAGGCTATGGTTTTTCCAGTGGTCATGTATGGATGTGAGAGTTGGACTATAAGGAAAGCTGAGTGCCAAAGAATTGACACTTTTGAACTGTGATGTTGGAGAAGACTCTTGAGAATCCCTTGGACTGCAAGGAGATCCAACCAGTCCACCCTAAAGGAGATTAGTCCTGGGTGTTCATTGGAAGGACTGATGTTGAAAGTGAAAGAAACTCCAATCCTTTGGCCACCTGATGCGAAGAGCTGACTCATTGGAAAAGACCCTGATGCTGGGAAAGATTGAGGGCAGGAGGAGAAGGGGACGACAGAGGATGAGATGGTTGGATGGCATCCCTGACTCAATGGACATGGGTTTGGGTAGACTCCGGCAGTTGGTGATGGATAGGGAGGCCTGGCATGCTGCGGTTCATGGGGTGAGTGACTGAACTGAACTGAGTTTCTCTTTCCATTTATTTTCCTAGAATTCACCTCTAACAGGCATTTCTAGCTGTATTCTCCAAAGGTTAAAATGACAAAAAAATGAAAATGCAGCTTTGGGACATACTAATGCAATGATTTTTAATAGTACATCAGCAATTTCTCTGAATAGTCTAACTGGCTTAAAGGACTCCCTAGAGTAATGAAATACAAAACTTGTTTCTTTAAGCTTCATTTTACTTTGTATTACACCATATTCTTGCATTTCATATTAATGTAGCTTGTTAGAATTATTTAGAATATGTTTGTTTGACATGAACTATGAGTCTGGACTATTTCTAAAGGTTGTTTTCAAAGTTTTCTATAAAATTACCCTGTACACAGTTGACAGAGACAGATTAATAAATCTTGTGTTAGTAAAATGCTTTTTAAGTATTTACAGTAGTGTTGAGAACAACTGCTATTCAAACAGTGATACAAGAGGAAATAATATGATACTAAATTTTTCTTTTATAAAAATTAACAACAGCCATTAGGGATTCAATACCTTTTGCACTGAGTAGTCTTCCACTTGAATGTGTATGCAACAAAACAATGGACTGTTTATCTTTACAATTTTACTAGTTCTCATATTTCCATTTCTTCAGTTACTAAGAGAATTCTCAAAGTGGTCTCTTTAGATGAATCAGGGAGAAAGTCATTCATGGGTCAATTACAACTACACCACTGTGGGTCAGGTTGTGGTCAACTCTGGCTCATATTACTGACACAGCCATGTAAAACCAAGTCCGTTCCTCTGCTGCCAACTTCAAGTATCCCTTATAAAACCAAACAAGAAAGGTACCAAGCAGAATCTCCATTGCAACCTATCCCCTTAAAGGCAAATTTCAATCATTCTGTGATGCATATGTTTATATTTTCTTTAAACACTCACTGTCTCCAGACTTAGGTCCTAACGTTACAGAAGTACCTAATACAAACAGCAGGCTTTTCAAAGATTTTTTTAATTTTTGAGTTTTTTCCTAAAAGAAACTGAGAGCATGATCATGTTCTTTGTAATTAATATTTCTCAAATTAGAAAGTCATTCATTTCCTGAAAAATCTCCTTTCCCAGCACTAAAACAGGAAATAGCCACTGTCTAGACTTTTTCTGCCACTACTAAGTGAAATTTAAATACTAACAATGAAAAGTATTAGGACTTTTATGATTCATTAGTTAGTTAAGTACTTTTTTTTGGAGAATCTGAAAACTTTTCAAATGTAGAATCACATGGGCTCTCCTTTCTAAGTGAGAAAAGCAGAAGCCAGTTTATCAAATGTGACCTCTTGAGAAAGCCAAAGGGTAACTCAAACCCCGAAAGATGATTTGCCAACATCTTGAGAATCAATATAACTCAAACAAATCCACAGCCCCCGGGGTGGGCTTCTTCAGAAATACGTTGATCCTTTAAGCAGTTTATATGCTAGGTATTTTCATCTTTAATTAATGGGTCAATTTCAGCCACTGAGGAAAGAAAATCTTAAGCATCACATACAAATTAGAGGATACAAGAATTATTACATGCATAGCTAAATTCCATTTATGAATGACTTTTTGTTCTCTGAAAAATATAATTTGAAGAAGCAGCCCTCAATTTCAAACAGAAATACTGCTTCTGTTTTCCTTCTCTGATGATGCTAAATTGCACAGTATTTTAATTAGAATGAAAGTTTCCTTCCACATTCATTATGAACCAAATGATTCCTATGCTTGTTAGGGGAAGCACACTGACTGAAACAGCAGACCCTGGCCAGGCACCATGGTAACCATTTGCATGAGTTGTTCTACGACAGGAGATCCTGGTAAGGAACACGAAACTAATAAGCCTCCACTAACCGGAAGATTTCGGGAAAGGTCAAAATGAGACACCACATGTCCAACCACCTCCCAGAATCCTTCTCTCTGGCATTCATCTTGGCTGAACAAGGCGTGCACCACCAGGAAGGACTCTTGAGTTAGAATGACTGGCTAAAGACAACCCGGAAACTAATCCCATCACCATAAAACCTGAGACTGCAAGCCATGTGGCAGAGCTATTCTCCTGGGTTCCCTTACCCTGCTGCTCTCCACCCAGGTGCTCTTTCCCAATAAAATCTCTTGCTTTGTCAGCTTGTGTGTCTCCTCCGACAATTCATTTCTGAGTGTTAGACAAGAGCCCAGTTTCGGGCCCTGGAAGGGGTCCTCCTTCCTGCAACATGATCACCAAGGACCAACACAGCTTTTGGAAGAAAGTACAAAAATTTTTTCCAGAAATCTAGTTTTAGCTAACAATGTTATTCTCTAAATGTGTGTATTGAAATGCTCCACTCATTCAGGTGCATCACTGGTTCAACCCCTGTTATTACTAGAAGCCTTTCCATTTGCCCCATTCAATCCTAGCTCTACATACCTCATCCTTTGACTCCCACCCTTAATACAGCCCAGGTGGATTTTTGGCACCCATCTGTATGGAAGAAGTGGAGAAGATAAGTGGCCTGAAGTGGACTGAGCTTGAGGTGCAATCTTAATATATTTCTGATGCCCTTCAAACACAGGTTCTTCTATCTTTAATAAAAGAAAATAGCTAAGCAAGTGGAGACCACAGAGAGAAATAACATCTGAAAATTATTATTAAACTTGAACCTTTTGTTGAACATTTAAAATATACTTATTATTTAGGGAACAAGGTTTACAAATTGTGTCAATATTCTGCTTTTTTCATTAGTGTGCATAAAACCCTGCATGTAGCTAACTCTCCTGTCTTTTGTCTGAGTCCCAGGGCCTCATTTAAATGAAGATCTCATCTTCATCTTGAGATGAAGCCACAGCATGGCTGCAGCCTAAACTGTCATCTTTCTCTCAGAACCCACGCCCCTGAATTTACTAAACTACATCCTTAATGCACAGATGGAACCCTTTCCAAGGGGACTGACTGTAAACTCTTTGGAGGGAAGAGACCATAATTTAGACTCTTTATCCCTCATGGAAACTAGTCTTTTATACTTTACAACAAGAAATTTCTCAGTAAATACTTGTCAAGAGGTATATGAAAAATAGTTGAATATGTAACTTAAAAATTTGGCTAAATTTGCACACCTTGATTATTTGGGTGGCTGTTTTTAATACACATGATTCCTATATAAACATACTTGCTTTGTAAATCCTTACCAGAGTTAACAAAATTTTGGCAAACTTAAATTAAACCTCTTTTTATTTCCTCTACATGTTCTAAGATGAAAGTGACAATTAGTCAGTTGGACAAATGAACACTTATTGTATACGAACAGTATAATTTGAATAGGAGAAATAGATAATGATTTTTAAAAAATAAAATAAAATTCATGAATATAAGCACTATTTAGTTTTCTACCAGCAGAAGCTAAAATTTTTATTTCTGTAGATATATAAAACAACTGTTTAATACTTTAGTTTGTAAAATGCAATAATTTGCAATTTCCATTTTCCCAGGTTAAAAAAAAAAATGTCATGTAAACCATGTGGGTAATAGGTAGATTTGAATTTACAATGCCCTAATATTAAGCTATTTTTTACTAGCTCTTGCAGAAGTCATTTAAAAACTGTCTAGCTGAAAAAAATAAGTTAATATTTTCAGAACATTCCATATATACAATAATAGTCTGAAGCCAGATACTTTACATACAGTATCTCATCTTATCCTCCCTAAAGCACAGTAGAGGCTTAGTTTCATTTTAGAAGTGAGGAGATTGATGCTCACAGAAGTCAGACAATTGGGTCTAAATTACTAGGTAGAGAATGACAGAAAGGGTTTGATTCCAATTTCTGATTTTTCCCACCTTCTTGTGCTGCTCATATTACTATTAATTTTTAGCACTATTGAAAATAGCCTTCACAAATTCACAAAAACAGAAAGTAGAATGGTGGTTGCCACAAGTGGGAGGGAGAAGAGAATGGAGAGTGACTGTTTAATGGGGAAGAACTTTTAATTTGGAATGATGAAAAAGTTCTGATGATGGACAGTGGTAATGATTGCACAATAATGTGAATGTACTTAATGCCAATAAACTGTATATTTAAAAACAGTTAAAATCGTGAATCTATGTTTTGAGGGGGCTTCCCTGGTGGCTCTAGTGGTAAAGAACCCACTTGCCAGTGCAGGAGACATACGAGACACAGGTTCTATCCCTGGGTTGGGAAGACCCCTGGAGGAAGGAATGGCAACCCACTCCAGTATTCTTGCCTGGAGAATCTCATGGACTGAGGAGCCTGGCGGGCTACAGTCCACAGGGTCTCAAAGAGTTGGACAGGACTAAAGCAGCTTAGCACACATATTTTACCACAACAAAAAGAAAATACCATTCAACATCATACCCATTTTGTTGGTTTCCTACAAATTCTGATTTTAATATAGAGTTCAGAAGGCTTTTAAATCATGGATATTTCAATTGTATGATTGTCATTTGAGAGATTTCAAGATATTATCTGAAGTTATATACTGAAATAATGATAAACATGTTTAAACACAAATATTATATCACTGTAATTGATACTATTTTACACCACTCATTAGAATCACATAAGATTCTTTCATAGAGTTTGTTTTTAAAATATAAGATGTAGACTAAGGAAAAACTCTGAAAAAAATTTAGCCCATTTATTGATATAATCCAACATCAGCATGTTTAATTAAATTGATTAATTAGTAATAAGCCCTTATCTTTTTAAATAATAGCTCTGGGTCTGTGTTTTTGTTATTTATCAAAGTATCTTCTTTATTCTTGAATGTTCTAAATTGGTATTACTATCAGGTTTCCTTTTAAAGAAAGGTTCTATTAGAGCAGAAAAGACAAAAAGATATTAAAAAATAAAATAATCAAGCTAAGTCATTTCAATAATTCTCAAGAAATTATTTTTAACCAGTAGCATTTACAATGTTTTTCATATTCATATTTTAATAGTTCTAGTTTCATGTTTTTTGTGACTGTCAGATTTTATGCATTTGTATTTATAAATGAATGAATGAATGAAGATCATTCATGTGAATGATCATATGAAGATCTCATATGTGGTACCTGCCTAATTATTAATGAGGGCTAGGTCATAAAGGGTAACTACTGTCATTCATGGGGGAAAAATTGTGTCCTATAGCATGGAAAGAGCACTGGATGATGGACGCCTGCAGCAGAAGAAGTAAAGGCCAGCCAAGTTAAAGAAACAAGCAGAAGAGTATGCAGTTCAGATCATAG
Source organism: Nanger dama (assembly GCA_917880005.1). Lineage (NCBI taxonomy): Eukaryota > Metazoa > Chordata > Mammalia > Artiodactyla > Bovidae > Nanger > Nanger dama. The sequence goes on from CAKJTW010000004.1 coordinate 50,566,946, forward strand.
CTGCCTCCCAGTTTCATGGTACAAGCACAGTAATTCAGTCTTAACAAAAAAGTTAAAAGCAAAGCATTATTAATCATGCAGCAAACAAAAACATTTGGTTAAACTAATAACACTGTTTAAAATTGGACAGCTAAAATCTATGTGTTTTTGAAAATTTGAAAGTCCAAAATACTTAACTAGAAATGAAAAAAATTCAATATACTGAGTTAAACGCTAAAGGTAAAATAAAAGATGTATTTTAATGACTCTAATAGTGTAAAACCTCATTATACTATGGGATAGAAAATGCAAAACATAAGAATTACTTTTTTTTTTTCGACTCTTCTACATGGCTTCAGGATCTCAGCTCCCTGACCAAGGGTTGAACCCAGGCCACAGTAGTGAAAGCCCAGAACCCTAACCACCAGGCAATCAGGAAACCCCCTAGAATCACAGTACTTTTAACTTCTCTAACACAAACACCAGTATGTGGGAATTATTGATAAAGTATAGCTCTTAAGACTAATTCCCTGGGTTCAGATACAAGCTCTAGACTGACTTAGCAGCTTGGTGACCAAGATATTCTTTATCTGATTCTGGAGAAAGTTTACAGAAAAATTCAGTTTCATAAGAAAAATATTCCTTTACTGTTACCTTGTGGCTCAGCTGGTAAAGAATCTGCCGGCAATGTGGGAGACCAGGGTTCAATTCCTGGGTTGGGAAGATCCCCTGTAGAAGGGAAAAGCTACCCACTCCATTATTCTGGCCTGGAGAATTCCATGGACTATATAGTCATGGGTTCGCAAAAAGTCAGACACAACTGAGCCACTTTCAGTTTCACTTTAACTTACTGTTACCTATGTTTTACCCAATCACCTACAGCTAGGATTGCCAAACTTAACAAATACAAGATGCCAGTTAAATTTGAAATTCAGATAAACAATGAATAATCTTTGCATAGGACATACTTATAATGAAAAACTACATGCTGCTTATGTGAATTTTTACAGTTTCATTGAAAAAAATTGATATACATCATTGTATAAGTTTAAGGTATACAGTATATTTATAGAATTATTTTAGGAAGGGTAAAGGTACTCTGTTTCCATTTACTCTTGATATGCTACTTAAGGAGCATAACAGCTTTTAGTATGCACTTTTACCCAAATCATAGTAATTAGAATAGCCAATTATTGGCTTATGTACATAATTATAACAGTGATTAGAGCAATCAATATTTTGCCCAAACATGTGTATTTCATATTACCCTGTGGATACTTTTACAAAGGTTTGTTTAACATGGTAAAGCTGTGAGAAGATTTAAAAAATTTATCTTTAAGCATCTAAATTACCATTATTGAATGTTTTCCCAAAATCCATACTTGGTTATTAAGTCATAATCACCCAGACATAAGAATTTTTAAATCCTACACTAAATAACAATTCTACTTATTCAAACATACACTGAATCAGAAAAAAATTAAAACATTGAATTCAATTTTAAAATTCAAAGCTATTAAATAAAATGTTTTGTACATTTTGTTTTTTACTGTCAGTTTTCTTAAGTTTTGAGTTCAAAGGTAATTTTGATCTTCAAAATACCTCTACAATGTAAGATAATCCTTTATGTAGTATTTATACTATTCCAAAGATATTCCGCAAAAGGTGTCAGATAAACCAGCCAATCTCTTGCACAAAGTTTCACACAGTATCACTGAAATATCGATATCTTCAAAAACTCTATCTATTCCAAACAAAAGATAGGCAATGCCAAAGGATGTTCAAACTACCACACAGTTGCATTCATCTCACACACTAGCAAAGTAATGCTCAAAATCCTCCAAGCCAGGCTTCAATAGTATGTGAACCGTGAACTTTCAGATGTTCAAGCTGGATTTAGAAAAGGCAGAGGAACTAGAGATCAAATTGTCAACATTTGCTGGCTCATCAAAAAGTGCGAGAGTTCCAGAAAAACATCTACTTATGCTTTATTGACTATGCCAAAGCCTTTGACTGTGGATCACAATAAACTGTGGAAAATTCTTCAAGAGATGGGAACACCAGGCCACTTGACCTGCCTCCTGAGAAATTTGTATGCAGGTCAAGAAGCAACAGTTAGAACTGGACATGGAACAACAGACTGGTTCCACAATGGGAAAAAACTACATCAAGCCTGTATATTGTCACCCTGCTTATTTAACTTCTATGCAGAGTACATCATGAGAAATGCTGGACTGGATGAAGCACAAGCTGGAATCAAGATTGCCGGGAGAAATATCAATAACCTCAGATATGCAGATGACACCACCCTTATGGCAGAAAGCAAAAAGAACTAAAGAGCCTCTTGATGAAAGTGAAAGAGAAGAGTGAAATAGTTGGCTTAAAACTCAACATTCAGAAAACTAAGATCATGGCATCCGGTCCCATCGCTTCATGGTAAATAGATGGGGAAACAAGGAAACAGTGAAAGACTTTATTTTTCTGGGTTCCAAAACCACTGCAGATGGTGACAGCAGCCATGAAATTAAAAGACACTTGCTCCTTGGAAGAAAAGTATGACCAACCAAGACAGCATATTAAAAAGCAGAGACATTACTTTGCAACAAAAGTCCATCTAGTCAAACCTATGGTTTTTCCAGGAGTCATGTATGGGTGTGAGAGTTGGACTATAAAGAAAGTTGAGTGCTGAAGAATTGATGCTTTTCAACTGTGATGTTGGAGAAAGACTCTTGAGAGGCCCTTGGACAGCAAGGAGATCCAACAAGTTCATCCTAAAGGAAATCAGTCCTGAATATTCATTGGAAGGGCTGATGCTGACACTGAAACGCCAATACTTTGGCCACCTGATGCGAAGAACTGACTTATTTGAAAAGACCCTGATGCTGGGAAATATTGAAGATGGGAGGAGAAAGGGACAACAGAGGATGAAATGGTTGGATGGCATCACCAACTCAATGGACATGAGTTTGAATAAGCTCCAGGAGCTGGGGATGGACAGGGAGGCCTGGCGTGCTGTGGTCCATGGGATCGCAGAGTTGGACATGACTGAGCGACTGAACTGAAATGAATGAAAACAAATCTTCAAACAATTATAACAATACCACAGAAACAGTAGCAGAAAAATTTTCACTATTTTATCCCTATAGCATGATCTAAATGATTCAAACTCAAATTATTAACGATATTTATCATGCTAGATGCAAAATGTTAGCTTTATACACACTTTAATCTCAGAGTAGTAGAAATGTAGACTTTTGACCACACAAAGATCAGTAAGCTAAAACAGAAAACAGTTACATTCCCTGTGAGTCATCATATTCCATTGACTAAAACTCACAATTTAAGGAAATTCTGTAGCCAACTAAACACTTAATAACAGTGCCATGACCATTTGGGGAACTTTGGAAAACAATGTAAACCTTAAAGAGTGAATATCTGGTGACTTTCCTAAACTAGATCATAATCTCAGGAAACAACAAACTTAAGATCCAACAGAGTCCTTTTTCATATGCTACCCTGAGTTATTTTGCAAAAATCACCCCTCAAAAAAGGTTTTTCAAGCATTTACTGGATTTAATAATATCTTAATCTCTACCATGGTATTCATTATCCACTTAATTGTCAGCACCTACCCATATTTATTATATCCTCTTGTCAAATATGAGTTTCTCTCCCTCTCACCTCCTTGTTTAATGCTCCTAAAAACTTTTTTTTCCAATTATGCCACCTCCAGAGAAGCCATGTGAGAGATAAGAATAGCTAATATATATTCATCAGCTATCAGGAGGGCCCTATGCTGTTATATAGTGTAATCTCATAGAACAGAATGAGGAAGGCAACACAACTCACTCTAGTATTCTTGCCTGGAGAATCCCCATGGACAGAGGACCCTGGCAGGCTACAGTCTATGGGGTTGCAAAGAGTCAGACACGACTGATAGGCTAAGCACAGAACAGCATACCACAGACTGGAATATGAGCGTAGGAAATGGTAGGAGATGGAACTGGAGAGAAAAGGGAAGATCTATGTTGTATCAGAACTTCCTGAGTTAAATGAAAGGGTTTGTACTTTACTCATGGGCCACTGAGAAGTCATCAGAGTTTTAAGGAGAGAAATGATACAATTAGATTTGCCTTTTAGAAATATGACTCTAGCTACTATTCTGGATAATAGATTAGGAAAAAGAAGTGGTGGGAGGCAGAAAGTCAATGAGGAAAATGCCACGGGTAATAGAAGCTAAGTGTAGAAGTAGCCAGACCTATTAATAGAATAGCAGTGAGAACTATTCAGGAGACAGAATCAAGAGAACATGATAATAGATCAGATATGATGGGAGAGAGAAGGAGGGAGCAAAGATGACATCCAGGTTGCTAGCAATGACAACCAGGGGGTAGGTAGTGCTATTTATGAGACCAGGAACACAGAGAAGGACAAAGCTGGGGGTATGGCAGTATTCACAAACACATATGCAAACATGGATGCATTCATTTATCCAGTAAGCATTTTTAAGCATCTGCTAAACTGCTAAGTCACTTCAGTCGTGTCCGACTCTGTGCGACCCCATGGACAGTAGCCCACCAGGCTCCCCCATCCTTGGGATTCTCCAGGCAAGAACACTGGAGTGGGTTGCCAGTTCCTTCTGCAATGCATGAAAGTGAGAAGTGAAAGTGAAATCACTCAGTCATGTCCAACTCTTCACGACCCCATGGACTGCAGCCTACAAGGATCCTCCGTCCATGGGATTTTCCAGGCAAGAGTACTAGAGTGGGGTGCCATTGCCTTCTCATTGCATCTAACTCAGATCTAAACCCTCTTATAACAACTACTTTCTATTTGGGATTATAATTTTAGTACATTGGGTATAAATTATGTCTGTGTCACTTCTGAATTTCTGTATTACAAAATATAATCTTGTCACAAATAACAGAAGCATCAATGAGCAGATGAATGAATCAATAATTAAAAATAAGTTTGCCAAGTGTACCATGGCATGAAAAAAATTTGATGAGTATTGCCAAAAAGGCTGTTAGCAGAGTCAAATTTCATTGGCCTTGGCTCCAACAGAGACATTCAACATACATCTAAAGATTTAATAATATAAAAACATTGAATAATGAGATACCATGTCCACCTCCTTCCCGGCTCTGTCATAATGTGGTATTATGTATCAACTTAATTTTTCATTTGAATGAAAAAGTCAAAATCTATAATAACTAAGAAATTTCTTTATATATAATTACCTAAAGATTTAACACTGTTTTTATTTTAGTTGTAGCTCACAGGATAAAGCTATACATAGATAACAGAGCTCAGATGCCAGACATGGTCCACATCCACACACATTAACCTAAGCAACTGTGAGCAAGGTATCCTGAAATAACAGAAGGAGATAATGTGACTGAATGAATGTCATACACAGTTTCCTGAAGAGACGGTGGCAGCCAGTAGGACTGTTTCTCATAACACTAGTACACTGATGTTGGAAGGCTGGGTGAAAAACCACTCAGAAGGAAATACTGACCACAGCTACCAGGAATGCATATAAACCATGTATTTAAATTTTTTGTAGTTATAGACTTTCCACCAATGACCAATCAGCAGAATTTTTAATAGAGGAGCTGCTAGTTAAATGGATTGCCAAATCCTCTCTTTTTCAGGTATAGCTTGAAATATATCTCAAATATATCCATAGATATGACATTCCTCACCACCGGTCCTTACAGCAAATTTGCAAAACAGCCAATAAATCCCATTTTATCAACAAAGAAGCTGAGGCTTAGGAAAGTTTTAAAACTTGCTCATGATCACACAGTTAGTAAGCAGCAAAGATGAGATGCCAGGATCCCAGGTCAAATTCTCAAGTTTGCATCTCCTTCTCTGCCCAAGCTGTCACCCAAAGATTTAAGTTCCTACTAAGGAAAGTAAACCTAGCAACAGCAGACTGCATTAACTCAGATAAAGGCTTCTTCCGGGACTATGTAAGAAAAAAAGTCATCTTGACTCAATCTTGGGAGGGAAAAAAATTAAGTTATATGTTCCTACTAACACTTAGTAGGAACACAAGTAAAGTCTAATATGTGGTGTCTCTCTCTCAGAGTTGGTGAGATGAGACTAACAAAGAATAAACAAAAGGTGATGTATTTCCCAGCATATTTTCTAATTTAGTTCCTTCTTGTTGAAATCAAGGTTATAGCTGATATAACCTTGCAGAATATAACACATAGCCGAATACTTCCTTTATGTTCTACAGAAAAGGTTTACAGCGTCATCCAAGAACACAGGATTACTCAGTTAAGTTTACTGGGGGTGGCGGCTGGGATTGGACCCAGTGTCATTCAGCAGCAATACATTATCTTCAATTCAGACTAAATCCATGATTGGTCTGCACAAGAATTCAGGCAAACTTCCAGTTCTTTCAGAGTGCTTAATAAAAGAAGCTGCAGATCCAACAATTCCACATCTGGGTATTTTTATCTGAAGGAAACAAAAATATTATCTCAAAAGATATCTATACTCCCATGTTCACTGCAGCATTATTTACAGTAGCTAAGATACAGAAACAACCTAAGTGCCCATCGATGGAATAGATAGAGAATTTGTGGTATATACACCACAGAATACTATCTGGCCATAAGAAAGGCATTCCTGCCATTTATGACAACATGAATGGACCTAGAGGATATTATGCTAAGTGAAATAAGTTGGAGAAAGACAAATACTATATGATTTCATTTATATGTGGGCTTCTCAGGTGGTTCAGTGGTTAAGAATCCACCTGCCAATGCAGAAGACAAAGGACACCAGGCTTTGATCCCTGGGTTGGGAAAGTCCCCTGGAGAAAGAATAGGCTACCCACTTCAAAATTCTTGGGCTTCCCTAGTGGCTCAGACAGTAAAGAATCCACCTGCCATGCAGCAGACCCTGGATTCAATCTTCTCCAGGAAGATCCCTTCGAGGAGGGCATGACAACTAGTATTCTTGCCTGGAGAATCCAATGGATAGAGGAGCCTGGTGGACTACAGTCCATAGGGTTGCAAAATCTCCAACGCAACTGAGCGACTGAGTATGCACACGTATATGTGGAATAAAACAAACAAACAAAAAACCTGAACTCACAGATACAGAAAACAGATTAGACTGTGGTTGCCAGAGACAGGGGGTGGGGGTCGGGTGAAGATGTGAAATGAGGGGAATGGATGAAGGAAGTCAAAGCCACAAACTTTAAGTTATAAAATAAATAAGCCAGGGGATGTAACGGTAACTATAGTTAATAACACTGTATATTTGAAAGTTGCTAAGAGAATAAACTCCAATACTTTGGACACCTCATGCGAAGAGTTGATTCATTGGAAAAGACCCTGATGCTGGGAGGGATTGGGGGCAGGAGAAGGGGACGACAGAGGATGAGATGACTGGATAGCATCACGGACTCGATGGACATGAGTCTGAGTGAACTCCGGGAGTTGGTGATGGACAGGGAGGCCTGGCGTGCTGCGATTCATGGGGTCGCAAAGAGTCGGACACGACTGAGCGACTGAACTGAACTGAACTGAAGAGAATAAATCTTTAAAGTTCTTACAATGTAACTATATGTGGTGATATTAACTAAACTTCTTGTGGTGATTATTTCACAGTATACACACATACTGAATTATGTCATACACCTGAAACAAGAATGAGCGTGTACTCAGTCTCTTCAGTCGTATCTGACTCTTTGCGGCCCCATGGACTATAGCCCACCAAGGTCTTCTGTCCGTGAAATTTTCCAGGCAAGAATACTGGAGTGGGTTGCCATTTCCTTCTCCAGGGCATATTCCCTGGAGACCCAGGGATGGAACCCGCATCTCCTGCATTGGCAAGCAGATTGTTTACCAGTAGCGCCATCTAGGAAACCTGAAACAAGAATAGTGCTATGTGTCAATTATATCTCAATTTAAAAAACAAACATAACAACAAGATACCAAAAATTATAATAACAGATTTAAATCTAAAGAGTATTAAGAGAGGTGGAAAATGTTATATCCTTTATATCCTCTTCCACCCAATGACCTGCATCTCACTCATAAGAACCTGGTAGGTGACAACACCTAAGAAAGAAAGAAGACCAGGAGGAAGCTCCTCAGAGTCTCAGCAGCCTTGACTGTAAGCCTGCAGAAAGAAATAGACAGCACTGCCCCTTAACCATACTATTACAACAAATTAATAGCTGCCAATTTCATGGTTAACTTCTTTTCTAAATTTTAAGGATTTATTGTAAGAGTGGTCATTATTTATTTAAGGCCTGCATTTTTACAGAGCATTACACCCTCTCTTTTAGAGACCACAAACTGAACAGTTTGAATGAGTTCTTGCTTTTAAGGAATTTACAATCTAACAAGGAAAACAGAAACTTAAACCCACAGAAAACCTGAGTCTGAGTCACACATGACTTTAAAAATACTTTTAGTCAAGTTTTTATTCACATTTTGTTTATATTCACAGAATTTCCCAAACGAGCCTAATTCCAGGAGAAAAAAAAAGTCAGAAGTAATTAGCTGTAAGAGATCTTTGTTTAATAAAAGCAAAGATTTCATTGAATTGTAAGGCGAAAACGAAATGTGAAAGATTTAGCTAAATTAATGAGGAAGCTATTTCTAACAGATGCCTTTACCAAGTTTTAGGTGTCCCTTCAGGCTAAGTGCCAAGGTGGAGGCTATGGAAGCTCTTCCTAAGACGCAATCAAACTTGAAGCAAGAAAAAAGTTAATTAATATGAGATTTTTAGAGCAGAGGCCGAGCACATAGCATTATGTCATACCAGAGTAAGTATGTACAAACCGTTTGGTAAACTAAGAGGAGCTACATTAAATGCATGAGTAGCTCATTCTCTTATTCTAGAATTGGAGGAAGTTGAAATCCATCTTTGCACACACTTGACTCTCTAGCAAAAAACTGTACAACGGTCTTGACAAGAAGGAGCAAAAATGGTAACAGTTACAAACTCTGCTGGTTGGTTTATAGAACTTTTCTGGTAGAGATAAGAAGGTTTCTTTTAATAACTACTGACTAAATCAACTAAAACCACCCTATTTAAGAAAAGTACAATGACTTTACAGATCATTTAAAATGTAATGCAGCTGCTACAGCAAGCCTGCCTTCAATCAACCCATCATATCCTCCCCAATTCAGAAGCATAGCATGTGGAACACAAGCACAATTTGCTAAGCTGCTGTCAATGGAACATGTTGAGTTTTTTTTTTTAATCTCCAGAAGGAAAATTCCTGTGATGATTATAGTCATAGAAATATGATCTCCAGAAACATGGAGCTAAAACACTCCACTATAGTGGACCACAGTGCCCCTGGAATAATAACCAATGTTGTAGCCAAGGGGCATTTTAAATTAAACACTGCCAAATCAGAACATGCCACTTATTTGCTGTGTGAATATGAGCACTTGATTTAACCCATCTGTCCCTCAATCTTCTCATCCATGAAAACAGGGTAGACATCACCCATTTCATAAGCCTAGTGAGAATTTCATGAGTTAAAACATACCAAGTGCTTAGGACTGTGTCTGGAAACTGGTGAGCACTCAAACATCAGGGGTCATTACCGCAGTGGAGTGTGGCAGGAGACTTCCATATAACTCCCTTCAAGTATATCAAGAGTTGTCACATGAGAACTTAAACTTACTCTTTCCAGTTCCTGAGACAGAAATTGGACTGACTAAGAAATGCATCATGGAAGAATTTGATTTGGGCTCACCATAAGTTTTTCAAACAACAGAAGCAACCTGAAAATGGAATTGGCTCCCTTGTAAGAGGAAGCAGTTCCTTGATGAGTGGGGGCCAGTATCCCCTCATCCACAGGGGTTCTTTTTCTAGTGCTTTTGTGGCACCTGACACCCGGCAAAGGCTCCCTTAAGACAGACCATCAGACTCTTTCCCACCAACATAGTTGTTACTCAGGACATCCTTGATTGTTCTTGTTTGGGGTTTCTCTGTATGTCACATGTGGTATGAATTTTGAGTCAGGATGCAAAGTGCAGTTCATGTGTATGAAAAATAATTGTGAAGTTAACTGGTTCTTTACAGGTGTTGGAATAAGACCTAGTAGTACATGAGCCGTGTTCTTATCAGTTGCCCTAACCAGATCAAACAATAGGAACTCCAAAATAGATCAGAGTAATGTTTAATTCCCTCATATTACAAAACACTTTGATTCCTTCTTCAATTAATAATCTATTTCATGACTAATTACTTTAACAAAACTAACAGTCTCTTTTTCTTCATTTTACTAATATGAATCTCCTAAACTTTAAGCTGAGCACATAACTACCTAGGTAGAGACTACATTTCCCAGCTGGTTGTAGCCATATCACCAATACACCAATGGAATAAAAGTAGAAGTGATATGTGCAACTTACTGATAACTTCCTTAAAATAAAGTTGTTTCCCTCCTTTCTTTTTCCCTCTTCGTATGGTACAGAAGAGGGACGTGATGGGGGCCCAGTTTAATCAAAGGGAGAAAACCATCCTAGAGAATGACCAAAAGGAGACAAAAGGAAACTGGATCCCTGAACTTCTTTATGGATCAGAGTTACTTACTTGATTGAGAAGAACCAGCCTAGTTACAGAACGTTACTTATTAGAGATAGCTTCTAATATTGTTCCAGTCAACACATGTTTGCTAGAGCAACTTAGCTTTAAACAATAGAAGCAACCTGAAAATGGAACTGGCTCCCTTGTAAGAAAAGGAGCTCCTTGCTGAGTGGAGGCCAGTATCCCCTCGTCCACAGGGGTTCTTATTCTAGTGCTTTTATGGCACCTGACACCCGGCAAAGGCTCCCTTAAGACAGACTATCCGATTCTTATATCAGATTTATAAATGCAAGTATTTATAAATATGGAGCATGAACTCCCCTCATTACAAAGGCTCAAAGATTCATGCATAAATATTCTCACTTAAATTCCTCTTTCAATAAAGACTTTCAATGGTGAAATTTAAAATTCTGATGTAGATCAAGCCTGCCATTAAAGCAAACAATGCTTTTGTTTGTACTACCAATGACACTTTCTAGAAGACAAACAAAATGAAGGAAAACACCCAAATGACAAAAGAAGAGTATTTGAAGAAAACTACAAAGACAGTCCCTTGAGGGTCATAGCACCAAGATCCTTATAGGAATAAGACAAATAATCTGCCTTAGTCATCGACTTGTCCTTTAAAATGCTCGTCATTTTCAACTGTAAAATCTAAAAATCAAAACTGAAACCATGAATAAGAGTTCAGAAGGATTTAAGACATAATCAGATAAACACAAAGCTGAGCTTTTATGTCCATAAGAAGCCTCAGAACAATGTTTCGTTCCTCATAAGAAAGCAGATTTTTAAAAGATAATGACATATTACACATGGTTGTTAAAGGACTTAAATCACTGTTTGGTTTTCTCCAGACTTCTTGAAGGAGTTCAGAACAACAGAAATATCCAGGGCAAAGTTTTTATTTTGTTCAAATAAATATCCAATATCTAGATCCAGGATTTTTTAAATTATGATTCCAACTTTTTGCATTTTATTTAATGCCACCCCATTCTCAGTTAATGTCAGAGGTGAATGCTATTTTTCTCTTATGGCTTTTAATAGGCTTTATACTATGGCTCTGACGGTAAAGCGTCTGCCTGCAACGCGGGAGACCCAGGTTCGATTCCTGGGTCGGGAAGATCCCCTGGAGAAGAAAATGGCAATCCACTCCAGCACTCTTGCCTGGAAAATCCCATGGACTGAGGAGCCTGGAAGGCTGCAACCCATGGGGTCGCTGAGGGTCGGACACGACTGAGCGACTTCACTTCACTTCATACTATGGAAAACATTCCATAAGCTGGTATTACTGTCCATGAAACCAGACAGCAATTGGTTCTCTATGATGTGAGCTTGCCTGGAAATTACTCTTTAATATATGCACCACTGAGGAAACTGGGTTTATTCTTATTTTAACAGTTTGCATTGCCATACAGGCTGGAAACTCCCTTTCTCTGTCCCAGGTAAGGGTGTGTTTTGTGTATGGCTATTATGAGTAGCTTCTACAATATAATTCCTCTATTGAAACTTATTCAGTTAAGTTAAAAGGAGGTAAATTAAATAACTGATTTTACACACTAGCCAATGAGGACTCATCAAAAACTTCTTAAAGGGAAAAAAAAACCTACATTTTTAACCACACAAAAAAAATCTTCCTCAGTCTGGAACATCACCTCTTCTTCCTCATTATAATTTATAAAGTTTTAAACTTTTAACAGTGAAGATAATAGAGGACATCTGCCCCAAAGACAGATCAGTTGAATCAATTTTCCTGGAGAGTTTTCAGAAGTACATTCTACTCAGAGTCAAGTCAAGGGCACAAGGATGTTGTGAGAACCCGAAAGTCATTCTTCAGTTCTTGTGAAGACTATATTAAGAATAAAATCCATAAATCTGGATCGCCTTTTTTAATCTTATGAAGTTCAGGTAATAAGAAGTTGGAAGACATTGGTACTAGTTCTCCATCAATTTGCTTTATGATTTGAGGAAGTCAATAATCCCTCTAAGTATGTTTTCAGACCCTTTAAGAGGTAGATTCAACTATTATGAGGTAAACTGTAAGGATTCTTTTAGTTAACTGTCTACTAAAGCTCCATATTTTAAAGTATAAAAAGTATATTGTATTAAAGTAAAAATGAAGATTTAGTTAGAAATTAAATGCTCCTAAGAAAGAGATGGGAATACCAGACCACCTGACCTGCCTCTTGAGAAATCTGTATGCAGGTCAGGAAGCAACAGTTAGAACTGGACATGGAACAACAGACTGGTTCCAAATAGGGAAAGGAGTACATCAAGGCTGTATATTGTCACCCTGCTTATTTAACTTATATGCAGAGTACATCATGAGAAACACCAGACTGGAAGAAGCACAAGCTGGAATCAAGATTGCCAGGAGAAATATCAATAACCTCAGATACGCAGATGACACCACCCTTATGGCAGAAAGTGAAGAGGAGCTAAAGGGCCTCTTGATGAGAGTGAAAGAGGAGAGTGAAAAAGTTGGCTTAAACCTCAACATTCAGAAAATGAAGATCATGGCATCCAGTCCCATCACTTCATGGGAAATAGATGGGGAAACAGTGGAAACAGTGTCAGACTTTATTTTTGGGGGCTCCAAGATCACTGCAGATGGTGACTGCAGCCATGAAATTAAAAACGCTTACTCCTTGGAAGAAAAGTTATGACCAACCTAGACAGCATATTCAAAAGCAGAGACATTACTTTGCCGACTAAGGTCAGTCTAGTCAAGGCTATGGTTTTTCCTGTGGTCATGTATGGATGTGAGAGTTGGACTGTGAAGAAAGCTGAGCGCCGAAGAATTGATGCTTTTGAACTGTGGTGTTGGAGAAGACTCTTGTGAGTCCCTTGGACTGCAAGGAGATCCAATCAGTCCATTCTGAAGATCAACCCTGGGATTTCTTTGGAAGGAATGATGCTGAAGCTGAAACTCCACTACTCTGGCCACCTCATGTAAAGAGTTGACTCACTGGAAAAGACTCTGATGCTGGGAGGGATTGGGGGCAAGAGGAGAAGGGGACGACCAAGGATCAGATGGTTGGATGGCATCACAGACTCGATGGATGTGAATCTGAGTGGACTCCGGGAGTTGGTGATGGACAGGGAGGCCTGGTGTGCTGTGATTCATGGGGTCGCAAAGAGTCAGACATGACTGAGCGACTGAACTGAACTGAAGATCCATAAACTATTTTATTAAAACTACTCTTAAAATCCTAAATCTTAATCCAATAGACTGTTCATATTGTAACAAATTATATTTATATTTAAAGAATCTTAATAAAGTTCATTTAGAATGGGAAAAAAAAATCATCACAACAACACCTTAACTTTGCTTTAACTCTGGCCCCATGCAACCAGATTAACATGTTCTTGATTCATTGTTTTTTTGGAAACCTGGGTTACTGGTGGTTGCAAGTTAGAGGAATAAAGAAAATAGGGAGGAAAAAATTCTGCCCTCCCCCACCTCTACCCTACCAAACACAGACATACTTAATATCTGGGAGACCTGGAACATGTTTCTCTACCTCTCAGAGCTTTGGCTTCCTTATCTGTAAGGTTGAAATGATAACCACAGCCATGTTTTTCCAACTGCTATAAAAATTAAAAAAAATAATGTAAGATCTTGACAATTTGGAGGCTTGTTACTATTCTACACCATGAAATTGTAAAAGAACCCTCCATAACCCTCCATTACCTATCCATGGTGCCATAAACAATACCTCTAGTGGCTCCCTAGAAGAATGAGAGAGATCGTGGACAGCCACACTTAATAAATGAAGGGGCAGAATTAGAGAATGATCTCAAGCTCTCCAATTCTACAATAATGTAATTGGATAATTAAGCAGTCTTAAGTTGCTGGAGTACAAACAAGTGAGTTTGTTTGGTTTGGTTGGTTTTTGTTGCACCACATAACACACAGGATCTTAGTTCCCAGACCAGGGATCGAATCCATGCCCCCTGCATTGGAAGCACAGAATCTTAAGCACTGTATGGCCAAGGAAGTCCAGTGAGCTTTATTTATCCCACAACAGCTTCCTCTCAGCTATGCCATCTCATATCCCCTTGCCCCTGGGTACTAACTCCAGTTACTACTACTAACTGACCTCATTCAGATTTCACAATATAGCTCAGTTGGTAAAGAATCCACCTGCAATGCAGGAGACCTCGGTTGGATTCCTGGGTCAGGAAGATCCCCTGGAGAAGGGATAGGCTACCCACTCCAGTATTCTTGGGCTTCCCTTGTAGCTCACCTGGTAAAAATCTGCCTGCAATGAGGGAGACCTGAGTTCAATCTCTGGGTTGGGAAGATCCCCTGGGGAAGGGAAAGGCTACCTACTCCAGTATTCTGGCCTGGAGAATTCCACTGAATTCTCCATGGGGTTGCAAAGAGTCGGACATCACTGAGCAACTTTCACTTTTTCAAGTCCTTAAAAAACTCATTGCTATTCATTTAAAACTTCAATCTCAAGTTCAATTCAAGGTCTTCTTTCCATTCCACACCCCCAAAGCAAGCGAAAAAAAGTGGTGTTAGTTGCTGCAGCAGGGGATAGGTCTAGTCTACCCACTTCTCTCTTTCTCTTCCTCCCTACACTACCTTTCTAGGGTTGGGCTGGAGGATGGATAGGACAGGCCATGGTCTCTCTAAAGATGGCATCATAGGGATGCTGCAGGCCCCACTGGGTTGGGTTTCTCTGCTCCTCGGGTTAACACTGAACTATTGATTCTCTCTGTAAGGCAGGCTTCCAAATGCTGACTCTGTGTGGAGATGCTGGTTCTCTACAGTGCTCTTCTTCCTATACATTCATCATACTGGTTTTAGAGATGTGGCTTGGACACTGACCTCTGTCTCCCACCACTTACCCAGCCCCTGCCCAAGTCTTTTGTTACTAGAGTCCCTCTGTTCAAATGCCTTCTTTGGGTGGGGCACTAGCACCATCCTGGCCATCTTTGACAGCGTCACCTTTGTCCACACTCAGAAACTTGGACAGCATAAGAGCTCTGCTGGCCTGGCAATTCAGCACTTTCCAGAGAAGAGATGAACATCCGTCCCAGCTTACAGGGAGACTTGGTGGAGAGAACTGTTGGATGCTACCACCACTACCTGCCCAATCTTTATTAATGATCCTCTTGAGTCCTGTCTCTCTAGCTTCAAAAAGGATCATGAGCTCTTCCACCCAAAATCAGGAAAGTGGAAGAAACAGGCTCCCTTCCAAGGTCACCTCCTCCCCGGAAGTCCTCCCCTTGTTCAGCCTGGGAAAACGGGGTGGGCAAGAGCAGCAGTGAAGGCTGCCTCTCCACAAGACCATTAGGAGTGTCTGAACACAGCAGTTCACAGTCCCCCTGCATCTGTGGAATCAGAGTCTTTTGTTTCAAGCCGTGACAGCTAATACCAGCACTCACAACTACTTCCATTCTGTTATACCAATTTCTACGATGTCTTGTTTCCCAGAAGCCATTTCTCTGTATTGGTGACCCTGTCATGATGATGGAGAAACTCTGATGAATTCTCCCTAGGGCTAGGGCTAGGAAAACAGAAAAACAGACATAACTTGTCTTTAATGCCAAGCATTCCCAACAACCAAGACCAGTTCTTTCTAGATCCTTCCCAGGAATCTCTAAGTTCAAGGCCCCTATGCTGAGTATTCACCATTAGCTGTGTTATGGAGTGAGGTGTTAGTTAAAAGACTCTCAAAAACTAAAATGCCAACAAAATCCCCAAACTTTGTATTTCCAAATGTACAACTTCTGGCAGAAAGATCCAGGTTAAGAACTATTTATTGAAACATTACTGTGCCCATCTATAAACACGGTCCTCTCTGATTTCTTTCTCTTTAGCACACATTGATCCTCTTTCTCTTCTCCCCAAACCATAGAAATCTGGTGTAACTTAAATGCTAATACTTTTGACTTCTCATAGCCCATGCAATTACTTTCATAATAAATGTGTCATTGGAGAAATACCATCACCTCAGCCATAGGACAGGAGAAGGCAACGGCACCCTACTCCAGTACGCTTGCCTGGAAAATCCCATGGATGCAGGAGCCTGGTAGGCTGCAGTCCATGGGGTCACTAAGAGTCGGACACAACTGAGTGACTTCACTTTCACTCTTAACTTTCATTCATTGGAGAAGGAAACGGCAACCCACTCCAGTGTTCTTGCCTTGAGAATCCCAGGGACGGGGGAGTCTGGTGGGCTGCTGTCTATGGGGTCACACAGAGTAGGACACGACTGAAGTGACTTAGCAGCAGCAGCCATAGGACAGAAAGCTGGGGATCAAAAGGTCACCTGTCGTTGAAGTTTCTGACTTCCAATGTGTCTAGCATAAGTGTGTACACACACACCACTGCATTTATCACAAAACGAGGTTGATTCCACACTAACTGAACATAAGAGGGTATTAGGAAAAATAACTCTTGTAAGTTTCAGATGTTTGGGGAAAGCCTCGTTGTTTTTTTTTTAGAAACATTTTAAGAGAATGTGACCAAATGTCTTATTGTGCAAATGCTGCAACAGAGAAAAGACAGGGAGAGAGAGAAAGAAGAGAAAGAAAAGCCAAAGTCCTATGCCCTTTCAATAATTTAACATAACCACAGATAGATAATTAAAGCTGACATATGAGGAGTGTTTCATCAAGAGAGCTGACTGTGCCTTTAACCCTGGCCAGTCTCCAAGTGATGGGGATAAACCTCTGGGTACCATTTGGCCGTAGTACTGTATCTCTGCATAGCAGAATGGACTCATTACCATCAACACAATAAAGTAGCCACGAGCACAGTCATTTCACAACATACTCACATATTTAAATTTTTCACATACTGACTTTGAAATTTCCACCCCCATAAAGGAATTAAATGATTAAACAGACTTTCAGTTTAATGAAATTCCTCAAATATTCCTCAAATGTGTGATGAACTCACCTACCTCAAATGTAATTGGGGAGAAATCTGAATCATACAGCATCCACTACCACTTATCAAAATTGCAACTTCCCTGGATTAAAAGCTCAGGTACAACTTTTTGATGTATTGATTCTGGAAGACAAAACTATCAAACTATAAAATAAATCATATCAGTTTGCATTAATTAAATAGCAGTCTATCCTTAGCCTGTATAATTTATAGCAAAGCTGGATCATAAATTATTGCTTCATGGTAAAGATGTTTATTCTGGAAAAGAGTAAAAATATACTAAGAGAAATTCCATTCTCTCAAGGGAAAGTGGAGTAGAGTACAATACTACTGTAAAGTCATGGGCATTTTACATGAAAGGTTAAGAAGCTTAAAAAAATCATAAGCAAAGAATCCTTAATAGAGTTTCCCAAAGTTGTTTTCAGAATAACTTCTTTTGGACTTGTCAGCTAAACTTAGTTTTTAAGGTAGCTATATAATGTCTGCTATTTCATGAATACTAGCTAAGGTTTAAATCAATATTATTTAGCAGGATGTATAGTATAAAGATTAAAAGCAACCTATGGAGCTAAACCATTTGAGTTCATATCTTTGCTCTGCCATTTACTAGCTAAGTGACCCTGGGCAAGTCATTTAGTATCTCTCCACCTGTGAAAAGGGAAATAACAAGTAAAAACACTAAGTTCATAAGGTTATTGTGAGGATTGAATGGGTGAATATACACTGATTGAACAATGCCAGACTCATAACTTAAATAAGCATTTGCTGTCATTATAAGAATATTTCTCAAAAGGAAAATCTCTCCAAGATGTACTGGGTGTTTTATCTATTAAACATAAAAATAAAGCATTTAATTATTAATAACATATTTAAATATATACTATTTAATTATAGCATGGAATCGATAATTCCAAAGTATTTCAAAAGAGAGTTCACCAAGTGCTAAAGATGTCTTTGAATCTTGCATGTCAGTCTCCAGGAGGAGCACAGACTGCCAACCTTCATTCCCCACCCCACCCCCACCCCCTCCACTTCTGCCCCTACTATCTCTTCCAAAAACTAGTAAATGACTACAAGAGTGCAAGTTCAAGGGCACTGATAGACTCTGTTTTATGGAGGTGAAGTTTTCAAAGATAAAGGTCAGAGTGCACACAGCATGGTCTCCTCTCTCTCTCGCCTCATCCAACAACAGGCTGACCTGAAGGGAGCAGAGCAAAGCAGTTTACACACTCTTCTCACATAGTGGCCCTTTTCCTGAGCTCAGACACCAACCCAGCCTAAGCCTAGAGATGCATGGAGGGGAAACATTCTCCTGCTGCTGACTACTTATTCTCTCGCCCAATGGGGTGCTCTTCGGGACAGCCCACCCTCATTCTCACATGTCAGATCTGAGATGGGAGATGTGGATTTTAAGGACACAGGCTATTGGGCCTGCTTTGGTCTGAAATCACTTCAGCTTTAAAGAAAGTACCTTTGACATGATCAAGTCCAGTTTTTCTAGAGTTCTGCCTTGAAATCTTGGTCCCAGGTAACAGTAAAGGGGATTTGTTTTCGGTCTCTTTTTACCCTCCTTGTGCATTTATCTTCCTCAACATATCACATAGAAGGTGCTCTGAGATATAATCCCACCATCATTTATATCCATTACATAGTACCATACAATAATACAAGTGTGCCTAATTAAATATACCACCCGTGCTTAGTCTGGGCTTCTCTGGTGGCTCAGATGGTAAAGAATCTGTTATAGTGCAGGAGACCAGCTTCGATCCCTGGATCGGGAAGATCCCTTGGAAAAGGGAATGGCAACCCACTCCAGTATTCTTGCCTGGAGAATTCCATGGACAGAGGAGCCTAGCAGGCTACAGTCCATGGAGTTATAAAGAGTAGGACACAACTGAGCAACTAACACTTTCACTTTTCATGCTTAGTGTAGTACTTTTCATGCTTAGTCTAGTACAGATTTAGCACATTTTAAAAGACTTTTGAACAAGTCAGTGTGAAAGAATTAAGAAAGCAAAAGTTTCATCTTTCAAAGGTATTTTGAATACTAAGGTTTTATCTTTCAAAGGTATTTTGAATACAAAGTTGTATGGTTAAGGAAAAACACAATATCCTTGCCAGTAAAAGGCATGCTGCTGCTGCTGCTGCTAAGTCACCTCAGTCGTGTCCGACTCTGTGTGACCCCATAGACGGCAGTCCACCAGGTTCCCCCATCCCTGGAATTCTCCAGGCAAGAACACTGGAGTGGGTTGCCATTGCCTTCTCCAGTAAAAGGCATACACTTTCACAAATTCACAAATACAAATTAAGAAATCTTTGGGAACTAAGTGCACTTATTAAAATAGTTTAGTTGTCATGTTGCTTCATTTTAGATGGACTGTATTGTTTTCAAAATTAACTTGCTTTTCTTCTTTCTGGAGTGATAATGATAATATAAACAATGATTACTTTCCACTCATCACATACAACCCTACTTATCTCAAAATAATGCTAGATTAATTATTAGTGAGGTTAGTTATAATGGTACTGTGGAAAATAAACTAGATTATATCTCTCTTACACATCCACATAAAATGCTACAGATTAAACTACAAGTCAAATTCTAATTTAAATCCAAGGGACTATCCCAATATTTTGTCACATTATTATTTTGTTGCCATCAAATGTTAGCTGAAATACACAATACATTGGCCAAGACTTAAGACAGAATGTTGTCATTATAGAATTTGACCATTCAGTTCTAATTGTTTTTATTGTATATTATAATTTATTAATTACAATAAATTCTGTCTATCATAACCTTCTAGGTAAGTAGGATACCGAGATGAACTGGGATGCCAAGATAAATGTGCATGCGTACATACTAAGTTGCTTCAGTCATGTCTGACTCTTTGCAACCCTATGGACTGTAGCCTGCTAGGCTCCTCTGTCCATGGGATTCTCCAGGCAAGAATACTGGAGTGGATTGTGATACCCTCCTCCAGGGGATCTTCACGACCCAGGGATCAAACCCTAATCTCTTATGTCTCCTGTATTGGCAGGCAGGTTCTATACCATTAGTGCCACCTGGGAAGCCCTGCAAAGATAAATAAGATTTGAAAAAGCTACAAATATATCTTTTTACATTATTAGAAAACATCAAAATATGAGATCATGTAGAACTGACAGGTTCCATTGTAACAGGTTTACTGATTTATTATTACCCTAGATTGGAACTGCAATCAAATTATTCTATCTAGTAACCAATAGTTCATTTACTAGTGGTGAGATCCCAATGGAAAACTAAAAAGGAATTTTACTCCTGCCTCTTAGTCATTTTAAGCTGATGATTTTTTTAATGTACAGTGTTATACTGGTCTCTATTTAGATATTGATCCTGAAAATGGAATTATGTTTAACATTCACCATTATTAAAACTGAACAGTCACTGGGGGAGCAGGGAAGCCTGCTATAATTCTTTCTTTGAATTACTCCCCAGCCTACTGCCCAACCAATTGCTCCAACAATACCTAGAAGTATTAATGGAGTGTTTGTTCTGTGGTACCAAAGGTAAAATCAGCTGTCCCCAATGTCTTCTCATAATAGCCTGTGGTGCCTAAGGTGTTATTTGGAAATAAATGTTCAATTGACATTTTACTATACAAAGTTTAATTACCTGTTTTCTCTACTGTAAAGGGGGAAATGCTGAGAAAACAATTCTTCAGTCTTAATTGCAATGTATGTTTAACCTCTCAATGGCTATGCAATTAACTTCTACTTTTTAAACCTTAATACATTTTTAAGAAGGAAAAAAATTCTTATAAATTCTGATAATAATAGGAAGCACTAATCAACAGGTACTTCTAAAGGACTCTCATCAAAACAATACACGGTTCTTTATCTAAATTTTATTCTGAATTCTCTTGAGAGATGCTGTAAGAAATCACATCAGAAAGGTACCACTATGAGAAACAACCACTTCTAAGGTGAAATGTGACCATGTTTCTATGGCAATTTCAGGAAAATTAATACTCTAACTGAAGTTACTGGCATAACAAAACAAATCCATGCAAGAAGTTCAATGCCACTTATGAATCATACCTTAGGAGGGGCATCCACAATGGAAACCACCAGGACACACTTATGGCACCCAGTAAGGCTGAGATCTCTGCTGTATAATCAAGTTGTTTACCTAACATCTACCCATAAGTTGATTTTTTAGAACTTTTAACATATTTCTACAGGTAAAAGAGCTTATAAATGCTGATTAATTCCCATGCCAAGTTACAGAAGCCTATTTAACTTATAGTGTGTCTAAAATTTTTGAGTTATTTCTCAATCATACTTGATTCCCTTCATAATTTTCCCTATAAAAAAATATTTTCAGAGCTCCCACACAAGATCCCTTATTTCATTACTCCTCTAGAGCAATACATACTCCTATGCCCCATATAGCATGGGCTTCCCTGATAGCTCAGTTGGTAAAGAATCCACATGCAATGCAGGAGACTCTGGTTCAATTCCTGGGTCAGGAAGATCCTCTGGAGAAGAGATAGGCTACCCACTCCAGTACTGTTGGGCTTACCCTGTGGCTCAACTGGTAAAGAATCTGCCTGCAATGAGGGAGATCTGGGTTTGATCCCTGGGTTGGGAAGATCCCCTGCAGAAGGGAACGGCTACCCACTCCAGTATTCTGGCCTGGAGAATTCCATGGACAGTACAGTACATGGGGTCACAAAGAGTCTGACACAACTGAGCGACTTTCACTTTCACTTTTACTATGCCTCATAATGAGTCTAAAAGAGAATACAATCCTTCACAAACTTAACTGCTGCATGAGAAGGGGAGAAGTGGGTCAGGCATAAAAGAACAGGTGTGACCTTCATATATTGACAACAAGTAGAACATCTGCCAAGCTTCTCTGCCTTTCAAAGCACAGTGCAGGCCTAACAAGATGACCAAAGACAGGAGCATCTGCAATCTCTGACTGAACTGAACTAAAAGTTGCTCAGTCGTATCCAACTCTTTGTGACCCAATGGACTGTCCATGGAATTCTCTAGGCCAGAATACTGGAGTGGGTAGCCTTTACCTTCTCCAGGGGATCTTCTCAACCCAGGGATCTAACCTAGGTCTCCTGTATTGCAGGCGGACTCTTTACTAGCTGAGCCACAAAGGAAGCTTTCTAGAGTCATCCATTTCGAGTTGTTCTGAATTGGAGAGGTGAAGCAGAGAAAAGAGAGTTTACCCACAAACCTTGCCCAAGAATCTGCCACTTTCTTAGATGTTCACATTACTTCTAACCTAAAATGTGTTCATGGATCATGGCTCTCTCTGCATCTGAGAATCAGCATGAGACCACAAGTTTTCAGACATGGGTATGAATCCTGACTCCACATTGTATCAGGAGCTCTCCATGCCTCCCTTCTCTACTTCAGACAGTTTGCTGTGAGGATTAAGTGATTATAATGTATGAAAGCTCCTAGTTTAGGCAGTACTTCATCAAAGTGAATAAAATTTCCCTTGATCCTCTGAGGAGAGCCATAATTTTGAAATGGGTCAGCAGGTACCCAAGGAGCATCTTTGAGGCTGCAGCTCAGAAACCCACTACATCAGCCCCACAATCACAAAGAACATGACAGAATGAGACTGGCCATGATATAAGAAACATGAACAGCGTGGAAGTCACTACTTTAGCTGCTTCAGCGAACATCTCAGCACCTCATTTCCAACTTCTGTCTTCAACCCACACACTTATGCCCATGGGATCCAAGTGATAATTTCTTCTCAAGAGTTCACACTGAAGTAGAAGCAAAAGGGAATGGGAAAAAGTAGGGCTCTTCAATACATTACATATAACGGGAGATAAATCATTTCTGGTTTTTTTTCCCCCTTGGCTTTGCAGTCTGTGAGATCTTAGCTCCCTGACTAGGGATCCAACACAAGCCCCTGAATTGGAAATGTGGAGTCTTCACCACTGGACCACCAGAGAAGTCTCTCAACTATTGAGAGACTTATTTTAAAAGTCTTGCTTTAAAAGTATGCTCTTTTTAAAACATGTATGTACCCCAATTCCCATCATCTATTTGGTGGCCAGAAGTTCATTCAGATTTTTTTGTTACAGCTTATGGACAAACCCAAATGAACTTTTTGGCAAACCCAACAGAATAAGGAGCAAGCTACACTGCTTTCTATTTCCCAAAATTTCTGTTATAGAGTAATAGTGATACACTGCAATCTAGAATGCTAAATATTTTAAATACATAAATTTTACATCAAATACCAGATAGTTAATTGGTCTAATTTCTTAGGTAGAAGTATATTTGAAAGTATAACAGTACCTAATTACTAGATATTCTCAACCCTGCAAGTAACTAAACTTGTCATTTTAAACCAAAAGTCATAAAGAAACAATTAAGATGAAGTTTATGTAATATTGTGATATACAACAATACACTTACCAAAAAACATACAACATTTATAAATGTCAACGCTGTACAAAAAATTACACAGAAAAACACAGGGGGAATGGACAGGTTAAAGAGAACATAGTTTAACTCTCACATTAAATTTTTCAAAATTTAGGACTGGGCATATAAGGGAAGAAACATAATTACAGTAGAAAGACTTTCAAAACATGTTTAAAGATAAATACTATTGTTTTCATCAGCTCAGAAGGAAATTATTTTCTCAACTAAACACATCTTTTCACAAATTAGGGAGGGCAAATTTACTGAAAACATTCTTTCTATTAATATACAAGACAGTCTGTTTTCTGGCATGCTAGAGGAATGCAGTATTCTGACTTATCTAATATTCAAGTTTACAGAGAATTAGCAGTCAAATTAGAATAGAAACAATACCCTCAACTGAGCTGAAAAGAATTTGATATTTGATGATTCACAGTCTTTCAGTGGCTCAGAGTTATGACCATGAATATCAATTATCACTGTACTAAGGCTATCTGGAACAGCATTTAATAGTTTGATTAATATAAAATGTACTAAAGCCTTTCTTTTTGTGTATGTTTCAATGCCAAATAAAAATAACTCTTGGAAAAACAACAAAGAAAGCAATCTTTTCTCAATAGAGAAGCATGTACTACTTACTTCTTATGATCTAGACTTTTTCAGAAACTCTCATTTTTATTGTGCTAAAGTGAACAAACCATGGAGTGACAGATTCTGAGATGTCCTTGATCTCAGAGGAGGAGTGAAACAGAACCCATCACCTGTCCCTTTCCCCACTGGAAGATAATGAAGGCCTCTGGGAATAGACCCCAAGGACCAATGACCTACAGGTTATCCTTGAAGATTAACAGATGCATCACAATGACCTTAGACAACTCTCCAGACATCAAAATGTTTGGCGTAAGTCTGAATATATAAACCCTGTAAAAACTCTAGCCAAATTTTATTACATAAATCAGTAGCATCAGGAGTTCACCACAGATATATACAGATACACATGCTTATATATGGAATATTTCTGGAAGGGTACACAAGAACATGTTAACAGCTATTGGGGTGGACTTTGTAAGTGGGAATGGGGAGTGACTGGGAGTTTTCCCTTCAAACTCCTTGCAACATTTGTTTTTATCATATGCATATATTAATAATTTTTCAATAAAGTTAACTGATAATAAGAAGAATTCACTTCATATTCTGGTATCTTTAATTTTTAAATGGCAGTTATTAAATGTTTATTTTACTATTAAATAGGGAAAGGATTAAGTTGCTTATTTCCAAACTAAACAGGCACCATTACTCAGCAAGGACCCTTCCAAGAATATCAACCAGCATAAACTAAAATTTTAAACTTATCAATTTAGCTGCAAGAATTTGTATACTCCTTACACTCTGTTACTTTCATTTCTTTTACAACAACAAAAAAAGCCCAATGCTTTTTATGATGATATATTTTAAACTATCTTGTGGCTATTGTTTTCACACAACACATGTAGGGTCTACATCTTAGGCTTCAAAATGTATACTGTCTGCAGTGGGCTTTTTTAAGTTTCAAGATAACATGCTTTCTGACCTATGGGTTAAAGGAGGCAGGGGCAGGGATCGTTTCCTTTTTCCCCAAATTCATACCCAGAAGAGAACACTCCTCTTCACATAATCTAAAAGTCACAAAATAACAGAAACTACTACAAGTCATTTGCAACTACCACCCACTCTTCTTTTAATATAGAAATTTCCCTGTTTGGCTCTAAACTTCCATGTGTCAGTATTGGGGAAAAGCCTAGACCATACTTGGAGCTAGCTGGATGGACTGTGGGAACAGTCTACCCACAGTGGCACTAGGAGTTCCAATTTAGAGCTTGAGAAAGAGAAACGTATTGTGTGATGTATACACAGCTTGAACCTGAACAAGGGTTTTGAAAGTATTAACACAAGCACATTGAATAGTAAGTATGGATAGTTCCAACTCCATCCTTCATCTTTGGCTTATTTTTATATGGAAGCAGTTTCATACTGACTGTTCTTCCAAGATCAATTTTAATGTCATGTACTCAAGATTATGTACTCACGCATTTATGCTAAAAGGCCCTCTTCCAAAGCCTGTGGAAAGGTTCTGAATTCCAGGAGACCTTATACTGATGTCATGAACCCAAGATGATATCTCAAACAGGAAGCAAGCCCCAAGTGGAAGGAAGACAGAGACAAGAGGAGGAGTGAGGCTAGCCAAACGGATAGATAGAAACCCTGACTGGTAGTTGAAGGGTCGGGAAGCGTTCTCCTGGATATGGTGGTAACCACGAGGACCAGTGGGGATGCTTGGTGGATTTACTGCTTTACAGTTATGCTATCTGCACAACTCTAGGCTGCATCTTCTCTCTTTACTTTGCCTACTTTGCGCAGGGTCCACTAACAAAAACAGCCTGCCTATGAGGAAGGTTCACGCTTCGTGAGATCTCAAGACAGTTTGAGCCTCGAGGATTTGTATGTTTGGTTTTGAGGGGTTTTTTCCACTTGAAGGTAAACTGTGCGGGAAAGCTAACTTTTCGTTGGAGAGCAGTGCACAACCTTCCCGCAGGTCTGCATTTATACTGAGTTCTGCCTTCCTCCTTGCATCAATGGTTTAGAGAAACTTTCAGAGAAAATGAGGGAAAGCATCGATCAAAACGCAAAGACGCAGGGGTGGAACTTTTCCTCTGCGGTGAGAAAAAGAAAAAAAAAGTCACTTCTGCTTCTCACAGCCAAAAGCTGAGTCTGGGAACCTCCGGACAAGGAAGGAAGATTTGGTAACGAAGGACACTGGAGAAAACAATGCCAAGCCTGCGATGTCTCCGGACACCGTACATCCTGCCCCAGCCCCACTACCCACCCACCGCCCACCCACAGCCAAGCTCCAGCGTGGCCTCGCTTACCTTGATGATGCTGCTGCGCCGAGGGGGTCGCCCGCGCAGCCTCCAGGAGGGCGGCCTCGCTGTCCGCCGGGGGGCCGCAGCTCCGGGCAGGGCGACCCCACTGCGACGGTCCCTCCACCGGCCCCCAGGGGCCGCCGCCACGCAGTCCCCGGAGGTGGCATCCGGGCCCACCCGGGGTCGTCTCCGCTCCCGGCCGCGTCAGGCGGCGCTGAACCCTCCCTGCTGGCTGCGCCCTCGGCCATGGCCGAGCGCGGTTCGGGCTCCCCCGTGGGGAGGCGGCACGCCCGGCAGCGAAGTGCAGCTGCTGGGCACGGGTGCGCTCTTGCACCGCGAGGCGGCCCGGCCAGACTTTGTTTCACCGCCCGTTTGCGGCGGCGGCGGCGGCGGCGGCAACTTTCTGGAGAGGAGGCATCGCTCGAGTAGAGATGTCCGCGGGCTTTGGTCCAGGAGGCCGGGCAGTCCGCGGCGGGGTGGAGGGGTGAGGAGGACGGCGGAGAAGATGTGAGCAGGAGGGAGGAGAGACGACAGGGAGAGGGAGGTGTCCGAAATGTGATGCACACGCCCGCTCTGCGCCAGACAAAAGGCACCGGGCGCCTGGCCGGGCGGCCGCAGAGGCCGGGACGCGCGCGGCCTGAAAAGGGCTGGAGCCCGGCGACCGCTGCCCGGCGCACCCGCCACCTGCCCGGGGACCGCGGCGCAGCGGCCCCAGGAAGTGCGGCAGCGGCGGCAGCGGCGACCTCCACTCCGCTCTGTTGTGACAGGGAGGGAAGACTTGTTTTGACAGCCCGTGGGGATTGGCAGGCGTCTGGGCCTCTTAGGAGCCTCTCCTCGCCGACAGGGGGTCGGCCCGACCAATCCTCACTGCGGAGGGGTGTGCCCGAGCACGAAGAATGGAATGTGTTCTCTAACTGGGAGCCGGCCCAGCCGGGCTCGTGTACTCGAGTGGGGTGTGAGAGCACGCTCGCGTGTGCGTACATTTTGAGAAGTTTAGATGTTCGACACGACCTGGAGATGCATCAAAATCGGGGAGTCGGGGGAGAGGGAGGGGAAAAGAAACCTTCATTTGCAAAGCAAAGCAATTTGGAAAAAAATGGTGTGTTGAGTGTTAATGTCAGTGCCTTTGGGGTGACTTCAAACCACCAGGGGTTAACTGCAGACTCTCACCTTTAGAAGTTAAGTCCATGCAGAGATAAACCAGGGTTTACTGGAACCCTGTTGTTGGATAATTTGCTTCAGGTTCCATGTAAAAATCTTCAGTTCACTCTGCACTGTTAATAAATATGACAAGGAAAGGGAATTAGATAACATGAGGGCAATAGGAAACAAACCCAACTAAACCCATGTAATGAATGACTCCTCACAAACCACATACAGGATTTGTTGTTGTTCAGTCAACTCAAAGGTGTCCAA
Organism: Nanger dama; assembly: GCA_917880005.1. Lineage (NCBI taxonomy): Eukaryota > Metazoa > Chordata > Mammalia > Artiodactyla > Bovidae > Nanger > Nanger dama. Next base: position 50,595,176 of record CAKJTW010000004.1, read on the forward strand.
CGCTTTGTGACCTCATGGACTGCAGCACACCAAGCTTCCCTGTCCTTCACCCTCTCCCAGAGCTTGCTCAAATTCATATCCATTGAGTCAGTGATGCCACTCAACCATCTTGTCCTCTGTCGTCCCCATGAACAGTATGAAAAGACATATAGGACGCATGTTGGCTAAGTGCAAGGTGAGGTAAGGGATTTAATCTCTATCCTAAAACACTTGATAGTGAATGGTTCAACTTCCTCTCTCTAGATAATCCTATGTAAACATATTTTGCTCATTTCCAGCAAGTTAGCAAGCAAGAGATATCCTTGAATGATTCATTAAGGCACAGAAATTATCAACAGAATTCTCGGATAGATGAAAAAGGATGGCTCTGAGATTGCCTAGTAAGATTTGGTATTTTAATTTAAAAGACTTTCTGCATCACTACCAACAAAGCTAGTGGAGGTGATGGAATTCCAGTTGAGCTCTTTCAAATCCTGAAAGATGATGCTGTGAAAGTGCTGCACTCAATATGCCAGCAAATTAAACTCAGCAGTGGCCACAGGGACTGGAAAAGATCAGTTTTCATTCCAATCCCAAAGAAAGGCAATGCCAAAGAATGCTCAAACTGCCACAAAATTGCATTCATCTCCTCGCTTGTAAAGTGATGCTTAAAATTTTCTAAGCCAGGCTTCAGCAATACGTGAACCGTGAACTCCCTGATGTTCAAGCTGGTTTTAGAAAAGGCAGAGGAACCAAAGATCAAATTGCCAACATCCGCTGGATCATCGAAAAAGCAAGAGACTTCCAGAAAAACATCTATTTCTGCTTTATTGACTATGCCAAAGCCTTTGACTGTGTGGATCACAATAAACTGTGGACAATTCTGAAAGAGATGGGTATACCAGACCACCTGACCTCCCTCCTGAGAAACCTGTATGCAGGTCAGGAAGCAACAGTTAGAACTGGACATGGAACAACAGACTGGTTCCAAATAGGAAAAGGAGTACGTCAAGGCTGCATATTGTCACTCTGCTTATTTAACTTATATGCAGAGTACATCAAAAGAAACGCTGGGCTGGAGGAAGCACAAGATGGACTCAAGATTGCTAGGAGAAATACCAATAACCTCAGATATGCAGATGACACCCCCTTATGGCAGAAAGTGAAGAGGAACTAAAAAGCTTCCTGATGAAAGTGAAAGAGGAGAGTGAAAAAGTTGGCTTAAACTCAACACTCAGAAAACGAAGATCATGGCATCTGGTCCCATCGCTTCATGGAAAATAGATGGGGAAACAGTGGAAACAGTGGCTGATTTTATTTTTCTGGATTCCAAAATCACTGCAGATGGTGATTGCAGCCATGAAATTAAAAGACACTTACTCCTTGGAAGGAACATTATGACCAATCTAGACAGCATATTAAAAAGCAGAGATATTACTTTGCCAACAAAGGTACATCTAGTCAAGGCTTTGGCTTTTCCTGTGGTCATATATGGATGTGAGAGTTGGACTATAAAGAAAGCTGAGTGCTGAAGAATTGATGCTTTTGAACTGTGGTGTTGGAGAAGACTCTTGAGAGTCCCTTGGACTGCAAGGAGATCCAACCAGTCCATCCTAAAGGAGATCAGTCCTGGGTGTTCATTGGAAGGACTGATGTTGAAGCTGAAAGTCCAATCCCTTTAGCCACCTGATGTGAAGAGCTGACTCATTAGAAAAGACCCTGATGCTGGGAGGGATTGGGGGCAGGAGGAGAAGGGGACAACAGAGGATGAGATGGCTGGATGGCATCACCGACTTGATGGACATGGGTTTGGGTGGACTCCAGCAGTTGGTGTTGGACAGGGAGGCCTGGCGTGCTGCGATTCATGGGGTCACAAAGAGTGGGACACAACTGAGCAACTGAACTGAGCTAACTGAATATTAGAATCTATGTTTAATCTCATTTATAACATTGTTATTTTTAATTATTAATAATTTTATAATTTGCAATGTTACTTGTTCCTTTGACCAAGAACAGGAGAAATTCTGCAGCCTTTAGACTCAGAATGTGTTGGAATATCAGAATTTCAGAGATAGAAGGAGATGTAGAGATCATCTAGCACAGGCCTTCCCACCCCACCCCCACCCCCCTAAATGAAAAGAAGGTCCAGAAAGCTTTAATTTCTTGTCTACTAGTTAGCAGGAGCTGAAATTAGAATCTGCCACTTAACTCCTCCAGTAATCTCTTCGCTACTTTATCTGGCTCCTCTGGGGCTTCAAGAAGCCAGAACTGGAAGAGGCCCTTGGGAGTTTTCAGACTTGACATTTAACAACTTTTAGAGAAGACTGAGAAGGCTTCATTTTACCTTTCTTTAAATATAAATGCAGCTTACTAATGAATGTACCAGATTAGCAACCTCTGGTTATAGATCAACACCACCCTCTAGTGAGATTCTGAGAACTGCATCATAAAAGCGATGGATTTTTTTCTTTTTTCTCAGATGAAAAATACAAGAAAATTCAGTGTTTCCTTTCAACCGATCTGCCCTTATAACCTGTTATAACCCATGTATGGATGTGAGAGTTGGACTATAAAGAAAGCTGAGCACCAAACAATTGATGCTTTTGAACTGTGGTGTTGGAGAAGACTCTTGAGAGTCCCTTGGACTGCAAGGAGATCCACCCAGTCCATCCTAAAGGAGATCAGTCCTGGGTGTTCATTGGAAGGACTGATGTTGAAGCTGAAAGTCCAATCCCTTGGCCACCTGATGCGAAGAGCTGACTCATTGGAAAAAACCCTGATGCTGAGAACGATTGAGGGCAGGAGGAGAAGGGGACAAATGAGGATGAGATGGTTGAATGGCATCATCCACTTGATTGACAGGAGTTTGAGTAAGCTCCGGGAGTTGGTGATGGACAGGGAAGGCTGGTGTCCTGCAGTCCATGGGGTCGCAAAGAGTCAGACACGACGGAGCAACTGAACTGAACTGCCCTTATAATCCACTAAAGGAAGGATGTAAAAGGGCACCCACATTTAAAACGATCATGGTGGTGGTGGTTTAGTCACTAAGCTGTGTCCAACTCTTGTGACCTCGTGGACTATAGCCCTCCAGGCTCCTCGATCCATAAGATTCTCCAGGCAAGAACACCAGAGTTGCCATTTCCTTCTCCAGGGGATCTTCCTGACCCAAAAATCGAACTGGAGTCTCCTGCACTGCAGGCAGTATTGTTTACCGACTGAGCTACCAGGAAAACTCATAAAATGACCATACATGTCCTTTGCCTTCATAAAAAATATTGTTACTTGCTATAGTCACAAACTGGAGAAGGAAATGGCAAAGTACTCCAGTACTCTTACCTGGAAAATTCCACGGATGGAGGATCTTGGTGGGCCACAGTCTATGGGATTGCAAAGAGTCAGACACGACTGAGCTACTTCACTGACATACTCACTGCTGCTGCTGCTGCTAAGTCGCTTCAGTCGTGTCCGACTCTGTGCGACCCCATAGACGGCAGCCCACCAGGCTCCCCCTGTCCCTGGGATTCTCCAGGCAAGAACACTGGAGTGGGTTGCCATTTCCTTCTCCAGTGCATGAAAGCGAAAGGTGAAAGTGAAGTTACTCAGTCGTGCCCGACTCTTCACAACCCCATGTACTGCAGCCCACCAGGCTCCTCCGTCCATGGGATTTTCCAGGCAAGAGTACTAGAGTGGGGTGCTGTTGCCCTCCTCCAACATACTCACAAATATACCCTATTTTAAGCTATCACTGTTTTTCTTTGATATTCAAGTATTATTATGTTTCATTTGAGTCTTCTACAGTTGCTTTCAGGGCTTCATCTTTCTGTTTCCCTAATAAAAATTCCATTTTGGGGTTGTCTTGAGAAATGTAAAACTGTGGTTATCTCTGTCTTGTTCTACAATATTAATATATTTCCAGGGATTTCTGAGGTAAATCATTTGTGTATATGACCTTAATAATATTTTTTCATATCAAAATGAGTGTCACCCTACTAATTTTTATAGTCAGTGATCTTCAAAAAAATAAACTAGAAAATATAGCAAGCAGTGTACAAAATTTTTCTTGTTTCAACTAGATAATGTCCAGTTATTCTCATCTCTTTTCTCCCTTAACAGCATTCTGTCTCAGCCTCACGTGAAGGCAAACAGGCACATACACACACTTCTGAATCTTTGCTCTGAGCAAAGATCATGAAGTTCATAAAGACTGTTGTCTATATATTATGCTGTGAGAATACAGATGGACCTCGATCTAGCAGATTTCACTCTGTGGTCCTCTAACATAAGCTCAGAAGGCTTCTCCTGATATTCATATTTTCAGCTAAAAACTAAAAAGAACTCTCCATTGAAACTGCTCCTACCCAGGCACAGATTCTACTCTGCAGCCCCACTGGCAAGACTGAGAGAACCAGATTTGTTTAGGTCAGCAACCATAGCCACATTCCTACACCTTCATTAAAAAAAAAAGAAAAACTCTGCAAGTTACTATCACTCACAGCTCCTGCCATCCAATCTTTCACCAAGTAATGTGACAATCACTTGATGGGCAAATTGGAAGCTGAGTGGGGGGAATGGCAGAAGGGATGTGAATAAGAATTATAAATTGTCAATTCAAACATCACCACCCCAGAGAAGCCTTCTCTAACCACAAATTTCAAGCTGCCCCTTCAATTTCACACACATACTATGTTATGCATATTACTCAGTTTTGTTTTCTCATAGGATTTTATCACTGTAAATAAATACTCCTGTCCAGGGAGTTGTTTCTCTATATAGTCTGTCATGCTGCCATCCTGTCTCTGCCCCACAATACAATCTTCATGTGCATAAAAGCCTATTTTGTTCATCACTGTATTTCTATCTCCCAGAACCATGCCTGGTACAGAGTAAGTGCTTACTAAATACTTGTGGACAGAATCTTCACCTTTGCAGTCCTCTGACTGAATAAAACAACTGCTTCTGATAAAGAAAAATGGCTCTGTCACTAAGAATTTATCATTAAGGATCCTAGAACTCCATTCTAGGGCAAAAATCAGAGCAGATCCAAAACAAGCAGTGGCAAAATTATAATAAACTGGAGTAACATGAAATCGAGAATTGGACTAAAAAAAACAACTGATGGGAACCTAGCCAGATCCAGCAAACCTGAAAATACAGAACCCAGAATCAAAGACTAGATATGTCAAGGTAGTCCTTCTAGTTCAGGATAGTCACACCAGAACTGTAGGCCTAAGAAAAATCCAGTGAGAATAGTAAGACTTTCCATACATTACCAAGAAATCACATTTGGAAGGAGAATTTATAATTTCTTTCTGTTAATATGGACCAGATAATCCTCAATGAAGAAATCTGATCTCCACTTTACAGATAAGGAAACTATGGGTCAAAAGAGTCAATTCACTTGCTCAGAGTGACAGAACCAGGATAGGAGTCCCAGATGACTTCAAAGCTTGTGGTTCTTCCTACTACACAAGGTTCTCATAGCATACAAATCTCGTGATGGTCCTAGAGACTTCACCTATTCTGAAGAACCACTCCTTCAAATCTGGAACCACTCACATTAGGCACAACTACCTCTTCTCTTAATATCAGCATTTTAGGATTTTAAATAGCTCAACTAGAATTTCATCACCTTCACTAGCTTTGTTCATAGTAATGCTTCCTAAGACCCGCTTGACTTCACACTCCAGGATGTCTGGCTCTAGGTGAGTGACAACAGCATCATGGTTACCCAGGTCATTAAGACCTTTTTGTACAGTTTCCTGTGTATTCTTGCCACTTCTTAATCTCTTCTGCTTCTGTTAGGTCCTTACTGTTTCTATCCTTTATTGTGTCCATTTTTGCATGAAATGTTCCCTTGGTATCTCCAATTTTCTTGGAAAGATCTCTAGTCTTTCCCATTCTATTATTTTCCTCTATTTCTTTTCATTGTTCACATAAGAAGCTTTCTTATCTCTCCTTGCTATTCTCTGGAACAGTGCACTCAGTTGGGTATATCTTTTCCTTTCTCCAGAGTTGACTCATTGGAAAAGACCCTGATGCTAGGAAAGTTTGAGGGCAAAAGGAGAAGGGGGCAATAGAGGATGAGATGGTCGGATGGCATCATTGATTCAATGAACATGAATTTTAGCAAAGTCAAGGAGATAGTGAAAGACAGGGAAGCCTGGCATGTTGCAGTCCATCAGGTCGCAAAGGGTCGGGCACAACTTAGCAACTGAACAACAACAAAGATGCATTGAAATATAAGTACAACATTTTCAGATGAGCCACATATATCTTTATATTCAGTCACAGAACTCCCACATTAATCATTTAGATTCGTTAGAAAAAAAGCGATTTGTAGGGAAAATATTATGGTAGAGCAAATATATGCTGGTTTTCCAGATGTCTCAGTAATAAAGAATTTGCCTGCCAATGCAGGAGATATGGGTTCGATCTCTGGTTTGGGAAGATCCCCTGGAGAAAGAGATGACAACCCACTCTAGTATTCTTGCCTGAAGATAACATAAACAGAGGAGCCTGGTAAGCTACAGTCCATGGGTCATAGAGTCGGACATAACTGAGCAGCTAAACAACAACAGCAAAATATATGCTAAGTCAATAAAAGATAACCAAAACTTAACATAATCTCTTAAAATTCAAGATTCTCCTTTTCTTGACAGGCATTCCTTCATCCCTTATATTTTAATAATTAAAACATAAAAATCAACTAATTTTATTTCTAAGTACAAGGATACTCCATTTCATAATAATAGTACTACAGAAATGAGAGTTCCCTGGTTGGCCTAGTGATTAATATTCTACATTTCACTGCCTTGGTCCTCGGTACAACCCCTGGTTGCAGAACTGAGATCCTGCAAGCCTCACAGCAGGGGGAACAGTTGCAAATTGTTTATGATAGGTCTAAATTCGCCAGTTTAATAAATCTTCCAGGTACTGAAAGGCAATAAATGTCAATATTTAAGACATCACTAATTACAGCCAATATTCCTCAGGGTCTGATGGCTGCTATTTCATCCAGGTGTAGGAAAACCTTTTCTACCTGCAGGAGAACAGAATGCCCAGGTATCTGTTCAATAACACACCTCCTCAGGAATCACTCCATGTAGATCCTGAGGCTAAAATACACTATCAGGAGCCCCAAGCCAATCATCTGGGAACAGCCTGTATGATCAGGGAAGAGGTCATTTAAAAATAGACAGTGTTGATTTATTTCCTATGTATTAACTTACTTTGACATGGATCCTAGAGTGGGAGCTCAGGTCATGGCTATGTTCCCTACTGATACAGAAATCACAAAGGCATTTACAGAAATTATCACTGGAATGGCACCAATGATGCCCCTGGGAAAACAAACTTGTGTCTCTTCTTTTATCTAACAACTTGAGACTTTTCTATGTATGATTTTATAATATAAACCTCTTCAAATCAAACATACTCCTGATGTCTGACACTTGCCGTGTAGGAGTTAATAAAGTGTAGGCTTCTTCTCCTCTCTCCCACCTAAATCTAATTTATTTGCATGTGGTAGGGGTTCTTCCTCCAATTTCACCAAAATGTGAAGTTTATTCATGCTTGTTAGTATCATAGGACTCACTGGAAGAAAATATAGAGTCATATTTCTTTATACTCTTTTCCTTTGGACACAATAAAAGACAGAAATGGTATGGACCTAACAGAAGCAGAAGACATCAAGAAGAGGTGGCAAAAATACACAGAAGAATGATACAAAAAGATCATCATGACCCAGATAACCATGATGGTGTTATCACTCACCTAGAGCCAGACATCCTGGAATGTGAAGTCCAGTGGATCTTAGGAAAAATCACTATGAACAAAGCTAGTGGAGGTGATGGAATTCCAGTTGAGCTATTTCAAATCCTTAAAGATGATGCTGTGAAAGTGCTGCACTCAATATGCCAGCAAATTTGGAAAACTCAACAGTGCCCACCAAGCTGGAAAAGGTCAATTTTCATTCCAATCCCAAAGAAAGGCAATGCCAAAGAATGTTCAAATTACCGCACAACTGCACTCATCTCACACACCCTAGCAAAATAACACTCAAAATTCTCCAAGTTAGTTTTCTATAGTATGTGAACCGAGAATTTCCAGATGTTCAAGCTGGATTTAGAAAAGGCAGAGATCAAACTGCCAACATCCACTGGATCATAGAAAAAGCAAGAGTGTTCCAGAAAAACATCTACTTCTGTTTTATTGACTACGCCAAAACCTTTGACTGTGTGGATCACAACAAACTGGTGGAAAATTCTTAAAGAAAAGGGAATACCAGAACACCTCACCTGCCTCCTGAGAAATCTGCATGCAGGTTAAGAAGCAACAGTTAGAACCGAATATGAAACAATGGACTGGTTCCAAATTGGGAAAGGAGTACATCAAGGCAATATATTGTCATCTTGCTTATTTAACTTATATGCAGAATAGATCATGCGAAATGCCAGGCTGGACGAAGCACAAGCTGAAATCAAGATTGCAGGGAGAAATATCAATAACCTCAGATATGCAGATGATACCACCCTTATGGCAGAGAGCAAGAGGAACTAAAGAGCCTCTTGATGAAAGTGAAAGAGGAAAGTGAAAAAGCTGGCTTAAAACTCAACATTCAAAAAACTAAGATCATGGCATCTGGTCCCATCATTTCATGTCAAATAGATGGGGAAACAATGGAAACAGTGAAAGAATTTATTTTCTTGGGCTCCAGAATCACTGTGAATGGTGACTGTAGCCATGAAATTAAGACATTTGCTCCTTGGAAGAAAAGCTATGACAAACATAGACACCATATTAAAATCAGAGACATTAGTTTCCCGACAAAGGTCTGTTTAGCCAAAGCTATGGTTTTTCCAGTAGTCATGTATGGATGTGACAGCTGGACCATAAAGAAAGCTGAGGGCCAAAGAATTAATGTTTTTGAACTGTGGTTTTGGAGAAGACTCTTGACAGTCCCTTGGACTGCAAAGAAATCAAACCAGTCAGTGCTAAAGGAAATCAATCCTGAATATTCATTGGAAGGACTAATGGTGAAGCTGAAGCTTCAATAATTTAGCCACCTGATTCGAAGAACTGACTCATTTGAAAAGACCTTGATGCTAGGAAATATTGAATGCAGGAAGAGAAGGGGACAACAGAGGATGAGATGGTTGGATAGCATCACTGACTCAATGGACATGAATTTGAGTAAACTCCTAGACTTGGTAATGGACAGGGAAGCCTGGTGTGCTGCAGTCCATGGTGTCAAAAAGAGTTGGACACCGCTGAGTGACTGAACTGAACTGATGATATATTACTCTTATACTTATTTTATTAATCTTATTATGTCTTTGTTATATCCTACTCAAATCTCTTGGGAGGAAGAAGCAGAGTACTATATTTAAATAAGCTGAAAGTTCTAATGCATGTTCTAAATTAAAATATAAGACAAGAGTGAAAGTATGGTCTCTTTTGTAAACACTTTTTCATTTCAATTAAGTTTTCAGGTGTATAGCTCTTTGGTTTATCACAAGCTTATCTGCTTTATAAAAATGAGGAACTTAGAATGTGAATACACTGCTTTTTAAAAATCCACTTGAGAAAGGGAAAATAGATGTACACCCATGGATGATTCATGTTGATGCATGCCAGAATCAAACACAACATTGCAATTAACCTTCAATTAAAAATAAATAAAGAAAAAAAATTGCTTGAGGCCAAATGTCTAGTGAAAGCTCAGTTGCTAGCATTTGCTCTGTCCTTCACCCCTGTGAGAATCTCATAGTTCCCACCCTCATTGGCTCACATAGGTCACCATGGAGACAGCGCCTCTACCCTTAACCCACAGTGGAGGAGCCACAGCTGTTGCACTGCACTTGGGAATTTTCCCATTCTCTGCTCTATATAAAATGCACTGGTGAAACTGTTCAGATAATGTCACAACTGTTTTCAAAAGATTAGAGGGGAAGACATGTTAAAAGAATCACCTGAACTATTGAGCAATAGCAAAGGACTAAAATTTCATTTAAATTGTAAAATGAGATGACAAGCAACAAACATAGTATAATACTCTAAGTACTGTAATAAGAGGTTACAGAGTTTTCTTTAAAGTCTCTCCCAGCCAAAACGATTTTTCAATAACTAAATTCATAGCTGCAGAGAGAATTTATTTGGAAGATTCTTTACGAGCACATACTTACACTCTGAACAAAACGTACCAAACACTATTACTTTCAGACTCTTGTTTCTAAAGAAAGGAATACTTTTCTAATGTTTGATAAGCATACTGCTGTGAATTCTAAACTTCAGAAAAATAAAGGATGTGTATAAAATAGCATCTTAGCATTCCATCTACCTGAATTCTTCCTATATGCAAAATACAAATTAAAAGAGTTTTAGTTTGTGTTTTGAAAATATAAAGAATAGTCTGTGATCTGTGATTGAAACTAAATGAAAATCAAAAGATATGTTTCTTACCTGTGGGCGCAAAACAAGCACCTACTGAATTATAAAAATATTTTCTCTTTTTTTCCTCATCATTAATTTCCTTAACTCACCAATCATTAATAATATTCATTAGTATGATCACATATAAATACTTCATTAATACTCTTTGTCATAGAACAGGTCATCCTACTTCAGGAGATGGTCACTGATCCTTCCCTGTGGGAGCATTAATACAGCCTCATCCCATTCACAGGAGGCTCAGCCATTTGACTTGCTTAGGTCAGTGAAAGATGAGTAGAAGAACACTGTGTGTATAAGTTTTAGAACTAGTATGTACTTACCACGGGCTCCCCAGTGGCTCAGCAGTAAAAGGCTGAATCTTGAAACTGGCATGGAGAGGAGCTGAAGTCAATCTGCAATGAACATGAAACATGAGCAAGAAAGCAATCATTGTCATAAGTCCCTCAGATCTGGAGGCCATTTGTTACTACAGTAGAATCTAAACTCTCCTAAGTGATACAGACACATAAGTTTACCAAAGCCCTATTCTTTTCATGCTATTGGCTCATATGGCCGACACTGTTTGATCTATGTAACAAATAAATATTCTTGGCATCTATTAAATATGCAAAACTAAAAAACGTTGTATATTTTAATAAAATGTGTATGGTTATTTCCATTTATGTGACATATTCTTATTTCTTTCTTGCAAGCTGTATTTTGCCTTTCTTAAGAAATTTAGAAATAATAGCATAAATGTGATCATATGAATGTTTTGGTACAATTTTTAATCTTCTTTTACCTGACTTGCACATTTCTCTTCTTCTCCACCTACCCAATCCTCCCACTCCTTGCAAGATAAATTAGCAACCTAGTATGCATCTTTCCAGCTTGGATTTACATTCATATTTGTAGATAAACACATATAAATTTTATCATTTTTGAATTACAAAAAGGGAAGATATTTTTATACTTACTCATTTGAAATTTCCTTTTCTCACTCAATAATACCTCGTAAGGATCCTACCACTGCTTTTGCAGTATCTACAAATTCATTCTGTTAAATAGATGCAAGATTGTCCATGGTATGTATATATCATAATTAATTCAGGCATTGCTCTATTGTGGGTATTTGTTTCTAATTCTTCATCACTATAAACAACATTGTACCAATCATATTTGTACCCATGTCTTTATGAATTAATCATTTCATTTCCATCAGATAGATTCCCAGGAGTAGAATTTGGGGTCTAAGGGTATATGTATTTTATTATTTTAATAGATAATGCCAGATAGATTTTCCAAAGAATAACAGCACTTTATATTCCATTCCAATGGGTACTGTAGCTCTCATTAATTTCTGCCTCTTATGGTATAAAATTATATTCCATTGTTATCTTAATTTGTACTTTTCATATTATTAAACATCATTTTTAATGTTTCTTGGCCATTTGGACTTAATCTTTAGTGAACTCTCTATACGTGTGTTTTGCCTAATTTTCCATTGGATTGAATGCCTTTTTCTTCTCAGTTTGCAAGTTAGGTGTTAAATAGAGATGCCACACTCAAATTCTGCTTCAATAAAGGACTCACTCTCCAGCTACAAAATGTGTGGTTCACTGATAGCCTTCAGATGTCCAGTTACTCAGTGTTCACCAACTTCTGATCCATGGTCTTGTTCTTGAGGAAGCCCCTTGCCAGTGATTGAGTGAGGCACTGATAGCTGAGGACAAGTGCTTCTTTTCTTTGGGCAGTCTCCAGCCAATAGGCCCTGAACATTGTCTCCATGACAGAACTCTTCCAACAGGCAGTCATTGCTCCAGAGCTGGCCCATGGCTTGTTGAGATTTTTGTTAGGTCTATATCTGGTCTCCTCCTGCCAGATAGGAGGTAGACCTACTTCCTGATCCTTTTTCTTCTACTGTGTTATTTTCCAATAAACCTCTTGCACCTCAAACTCATCATGCTTTTCAGAAAACCCAACTAGCATATTACAGATGTTACCCTTATTAGATTTTCTACTATTTATTGACTTTGTGTATGGTAGTTTTGCTTATACATTATGCTATTTTCATATAACCAATGTGTGTCTTCTTGGCATTGGTTAGGAAGACCTTTCAACACCTAGATTGTACATGTAATCTCTCTCTTTTTTGGTAAGATTTTTATTGCTTTTCTTTAATGTTTAAGTATTCAGTCTTTCTATATTTTTAAATTTAGTTTATATGTGTATATAAGTGTGTACAAAGCTAAATGAGGTTTTAAAAACAAAACATGGTCTGCTTTTTATTTTCTTCATTAACTGTCCTTTTCTTACTGAATTGAATTATCCTTCTTGTCATTTATAAAATTCTTACATGTACTTCAGTCTGCTTCTGGGTTGTCTGTTCTGATTGCCATCCAATACCATGTTTATATTGATTGTCATGACTTTGTGGTATGTTTTCATATCCATACTCCCTCCATATTGTAGCTAGAGGGAATTACCTAAATACAAACTTGACTACCCACTGTGAAGTTTTATTGGTTTTCCAGTGCCATCTGAGTAGGGTCCAGGCTCTTTGGCATATGTGGCCATGCATGGCTACTATCTATATCGCTGGCTTCCTTTCTGCCTACTCCACTTCTCTTTGTTCATACTCTAGGACTATCAGACTACTTGAAATCCACCAGATACCCCACGGTGTTTCATACTGTCACATTTTGGTTACATGAAAAGTCTTTTCAGGCTCTCTTTACTAAACCATTATTCTTTCTGAAAAATTCAGTTCAGACTTTATCCTTTCTAAGAAGCCTTTCCAAAATCTACAACTTATACTTTATCCTCCATTAATATGTTTGGCACCTACTATCCTGCACTGATACATGTCTTTAAGTGTGTCTGCCTTCTACTTTAGACTGCAAAATTCATCTTATTCATCTTTGTACATTTCAAACTTAACCCTATGATGATACAAAACAAGAATTCTATACATTTTTCTTAAGCTACTGAATTAGAGCAATGGTCCTCTGAGGAATTTTTAGGGAAGAAAATATTAGGACTTATATTTATACTTATCTAAATTAAATACAAAGTAAATCAAGCCTTGCCAACATTAATATGCACTGGCACCATCATTTGATCCTTATGTGGGTGAAAGATGTCTGATGACTGGGAGTTCCAGAACTTTGAGATGTTGACAGTGCAAACTCATTGCCTGGTACATAAATCCAGTTAAATAAATTTTAAAATAATATTGTTTAGTTTTAAGTTCAACTAACCCAAAATGGATGGATGGCTTAAAATATTCCTGGAAAGCATCTTAAAGATAATTCTGGAGAACACCTTTCTCCTGTTCAATACAAAGACATCATTGCTCATAGCAAGAGGTCAAAAACAATGGCCATATATCTGACAAGAAGTCAACCCAAAAACTTTTTGACATTTTGATATGCAGATGGGTTTGAATTCTTGTTGTCTCTAAAAATGTTCAGCATTTTAAGGAGACCCGGCCTTAAACACATCCACATATATAGTGAGATAGCAAATACAAAATAAAAATGAGGCTTAACTCTCCTTATCGAAAATTAGGAAGAAACTTCTCCCTTTTTCCTCTTTTCTTTCAGAATTTCTTTCTCCATGCTTTCCAAACATATGTAAATCTGTTTCATAGCTAAATAAGTCTCTTGCCAGTCTCACAACTCAGAAATGTTTCCTCAAGAATTTCTGAGCTGTGAATTGGAAATTCAAATTTCAAGGGTTATATCTTCACTATCTCCCAGTTTCAGTAAGGTAAGAGCCCAAGTTTGATGGTTGCTTTGCTGTAGTTTGCAAAAGTGCCTCCTGTTACAAAGACATAAGCAGTTTGTTTTTCCTCTGGATAAAGCCAATAAGATGGTCACTCCAACTACTGGGTAAAGCTGTGATGAACTGAGTGTGATGTAATGGGTTGTACCTGCTTGACTATATACGAGGGTAAGATTCCTTTCTGTCTTTGCAGTCTCTCATGGGTGGATTGTCTGTCCATTGGTACACAGTGGTACCAATGTGGTACCACAAGTTTCACGCTTATTCAGTAAATTTCACCTTTGAGGAAAGGTTTTCTGGGTTGCAAGAAGGTTTTGCTTTTTAATTACATTGCCCCATCATAACCAATACAGATATTTTCTTGAATATGGAACCAAGAGAGGACAAACTTATGAGATATTTTCAAGTCTACAGTCATTAAAGACAACTTGCAACCTGTATTTTCAGACAGTTTTTGGATCTATGTTCCTGTTATTGGATCTATATTCCTGGAATTCACTGCAATCTCTGAGATGCCCTAAGAAAAAAGCTTGAATTTTTCCTGGGATTATTCTGTTTCTATCTGGAGAAGGAAATGGCAACCCACTCCAGTGTTCTTGCCTGGAGAATCCCAGGGACAGAGGAGCCTAGTAGGCTGCTGTCTATGGGGTCACACAGTCGGACACGACTGAAGCGACTTAGCAGCAGCAGCAGCAGCATTCTATTTTTATCAGGTGTTCCTGCAACCCAAAGCAAACAGTGGTAACCTGATTAATGCCATTGTGGAGAAAAAGTCACTCACTGGTTTAGGAAGCTACTTTAGCATATGCTGTGGGGTGCAAAATCCACTTCAGCACTGAGCCCTTTGTTCCACCAGGTGTTGTGAATGTGGGTTGTTCTCAGCTGTGCCCCTGTCCAGAAACTGCCCTCAGCTGAAGAGAACCATCATGTCCAGTCAGGTCCACTCTGGGAGCAGCCTGCATCCAGTGACTATAGACAGTAAGAGTATAGGGTTGAGAAGGGAATTCTGGTCACGGGGGGACAACTTAGAAAGTCATCCTAGGATTGCTGAGGACGCTGTTTCAACATCACAATTCAGCTTCTTTGTCCAGTTGTTTCCTTCACTCTTCTCAGGTGCTGTTCCCAAGCACAGGTCCCCAAAAATCTCCTGCATGCAAATCTCAGAATCTGTTTCCTGAGAAACCCAACTTGAATCACTTACCTAGCTGAAAATTTTACCAAATGTCAAGCAATTACTTATGTCTGAGAATGTGATAGTAAAGCATGATGAACATAAACCAGCATTTCCTGATACTATCTTATAATGCAGGAGCTCTGTTTAGGCATGGCTGTATCTGGCCCACTCAGCACCTTTTCATGAATTGGGAAAAAGCTCTCCCATTGAATGGATGGGGCACTATGGCTAACTGATGATGTGAAAGGAGCAGCAAGGGCTGTATTTCAAGCCTCTTCACATTTCTGGCCAGAATTCTTATGCACTGAAGAATCTACAGAATAGTATGTGGTGGTCTGCCTTAGGTAAGCACCAAGGCAACAACTGCCTGCTACTCAAAGTGTAGTTGCTGAAGGAGAGTAGAACAGTGACAATTTTGTGTAATACAGAGGTGTTTGAATGTCAAGGAGAGAAGGACACTAGGGACATGACATAACATATTGCCAAGATGCTTGGGATGTAAGAAAAATGCATTAACAGGTGTCATTATTGTAGTGGTGAAAATATTGCATGTATTTGAAGGAAACCAGAACATGTCACACCAAAATGTGTCTCTTTGACATACAATTTTTATTTGGAAGCAATTAGAACCAGTAAATGTAGAAAGAGCCTAAAGAAAGAAAATAAATCCCCTATCAGCCCAGAAGAGGAGAAGGAAACGGCAACCCACTCCAGTGTTCCTGCCTGGAGAATCCCAGGGATGGAGGAGCCTGGTGGGCTGCCGTCTATGGGGTCGCATAGAGTCGTACATGACTGAAGCGACTTAGCAGCAGCAGCAGCAGCAGCAGCAGCAGTCCAGAAGAATCTGCAAACAAATCTTAAACTAACCTTAATCTTCCTAGTTACTTCTTTACCACTTATTCTCCCTAGCCTAAACCCTTTTGTCTTGTCAATTCCTCACAAATTTATTGTTTGTCTAAAAGATATGAAAGCTTCCTGTTCTCATTATTTCCTAGAGTCTTCATTCTCTTCTGAAGGTTCCTATGTACATGTGAAAATTCAATAAAATGTGTATGTTTTTCTTCTGTTAACCTGTCTTTGTCAGTTTAATTTTCAGACCCAGCTAAGACTCTAAAGAAGGTCAAGGAAAACTTTCTCCTCCCCTACAGTTCAAATCCAAGAATAACATAAAAATGGAAAGACGATAAAAACCAGCAAAGTTACTTGTCAGGAAGTGAGAGCAGGTTAGGGGGTAAAATAAAGGGACAATATTGTAGAGCAATTATCTTCCAATTAAATATTGGAGGACTATGGCATTTGAGAAGATTCTTGAGAGTCCCTTGGACTGAAAGGAGACAAAACCAGTCAATCCTAAAGAAAATCAACTCTGAATATTCACTGGAAAGACTGATGCTGAAACTGAAGCTGAAGCTCCAATACTTTGGCCACTTGATGCAAAGAACCAATTCACTGGAAAAGACCTTCATGCTGGGAAAGATTGAAAGCAGGAGGAGAAGGGGATGACAGAGGATGAGATGGATGGATGGCATCACCAACTCAATGGACATGAGTTTCAGCAAGCTCTGGGGGATGGTGAAGGACAGGAAGGCTGGCGTGCTGTAGTCCATGGGATTACAGAGTCAGAAACGACTGAGCGACTAAACAACAAAAACAACAAGTATTGGAGAGGGTGTGGATAAAAAGGAACCCTCTTGCAATGTTGGTGGGAACATAAATTGGATATAGCCCACTATGGAGAATGGTATGGAGATTTCTTTAAAAACTAGGACTAAAACGACCATATGAGCAACAATCCCACTACTGGACATATACCCTGAGGAAATCATAATTGAAAATGATACATATATCCCAATGTTCATCACAGTACTATTTACAATAGCTAGCACATGGTAGCAATCTAGATGTCCATAGAAAGATGAATAGATAAAGAAATAGTGGTATATACACACAAAGGAATATTACTCAGCCATAAAAAGGAACACATTTCACTCAGTTCTAATGAGGTAGATGACCCTAGAGTCTATTATACAGTGAAGTAAGTCAGAAAGATAAATATTGTAATTAATTCATATATATGGAATCTAGAAAGATGGTACTGCTTAACCTTATTTGCAGAGCAGCAGTGGAGACGCAGATATAGAAAACAGCCTTGCCGACACAGTGGGAGAAGGAAAGGGTGGGACCAATCGAGAAAGTAGCATTGAAACATTTACATCACCATATGTTAAACAGATAGCCAGTGGGAATTTGCTATGTGCCACAGGGAGCTCAACCGAGTGCTCTGTGAAAATCTAGAGGGGTGGGATGGGGTGGAGATGGGAGGGAGGTTCAAGAAGGAGGTGACACATGTATACCTATGGCTGATTCATGCTGATGTATGGCAGAAACCAACACAACAGTATAAAGCAATTATGCTCCAATATTATTGTTTAGTCACTTAAGTCATATCTGACTCTTTTGTGACCCATGGACTATAGCCCACCAGGTTCCTCTGTCCACAGGATTTTCCAGGCATGAGTACTAAAGAGGCTTGCCATTTCCTGCTCTGGGGGATCTTCTGACCCAGGGATTGAACCCAAGTCTCCTGCTTGGCAGGCAGATTCTTTACCTCTGAGCTACCTGGGAAGCCCAAGTCCTTGATACCATGGTACAAATAACATGGCAGAGTGTACTGTGCATGGGGAATGGAGTCAAATTGAAAACCACATCCACCACTTTCTAGCAATGTAATTAAATGAGTCACTTTTATAAACTCCCTAAGGCTCAGACTGCCAGATAAAGAATGGTAACTGAGAAGATTTTTAAAATAACGTGCCTTGCCTGGTGCTGGACACATGACAGGGCCTTTCTTCACCTTCCCATTCAGACTATCATTTTAGCTTTGTTGGTTCCCCGTCCCAGCTCTGGACACTGTGGTCTGTGTTTCCACAGGCCTTGGATCATAATTCATATACCACTTATCCTATTCTGTATGTATCCTATTTATTATAAGTGTATTTAGATATAATTTTTTGCAGTTATAGTCATTAGTCTTTTCTCTCTTTCTAGATTGAAAGTACGTCAAGGACAGAGGTTAATCTTGTTCTGCTTCTAAGTCATTTATGTTCCTGAACATACAAGAACTCTATAAACATGTACTAAGTTGACCTGTAGAAGTGTATATGTTCTATTCAAGTTTTAAAATATTCTTTTGCTCTAAGGACTAAATGACTTAGAAGCAGAACAAAGAATTAATATACTGCAAATTCAGTATATTCTCCTAGAACCTGACATGGGTATTGAAATACAGTGTTCCCTAATGTATGTCACAGACTGAACACCTATTACGGTGAATACAAAAGCCATTACTGTAATTTTTAACAGTTTTTGCTAATTATTTAAAGTATGTCAATATGGTTAAAGCATGATCTGCTATCAGAGACACTCCTGGTTAAATCCATAGCTTTAGATCTTGACCAAATTGCTTAACCTCCAAATCTCCATTTGGAGAGGTGGGAATGGCAATCCACTCCAGTATTCTTGCCTGGAGAATCTCATGGACTGAGGATCCTAGAGAGCTACAGTCCATAGGGTCACAAAGAGTTGGACAGGACTGAGTGACTTCACACACACACACACACATGAAAATAACAGGTGTATCTACCTGAAGGGCTGCTGGAGAATGAAATTATTAAATGATACTGATTGTAAAGCACTGGGCCTGGCATCAAAGTGTGTGCTAAGTCACTTCAGTAGTGTTCCACTCTTTGAGAGCCCATGGAGCCCACCAGGCTCCTCTGTCCATGAGGATTCTCCAGGCAAGAATACTGGAGTGGGTTGCCATGCTCTCCTTCTGCACCAAAGATTAAAACTTAAATACATAATAATTTTAACACTTTATCTTGAAAGTAAACTAAAGTCAAACGTTTATAATAGTACAAAAGTCATTACTGATGTAATGTTTAACAGTTTTTGCTAATGCTTTAAAATATAGCAATGTGATTAAATCGTGACCTGTGATCAGAGACTGAAATCTATCGCTTTAGATCTTGACCAAATTGCTTAACCATAATCATAGTGCTGTGATATTGAATGGTTTGCCTTGAAACGAACAGAGATCATTCTGTTGTTTTTGAGATCGCATCCAAGTACTGCATTTCGGACTCTTTTGTTAACCATGATGGCTATTCCATTTCTTCTAAGGGATTCTTGCCCACAGTAATAGATGTAATGGTCATCTAAGGTAAAATCACCTATTCCAGTCCATTTTAGTTCGCTGATTCCTACAATGTCCACGTTCATTCTTGCCATCTCCTGTTTGACCACTTCCAATTTGCCTATGCCAAGGCCTTTGACTGTGTGGATCACAAGAAACTGTGGACAATTCTGAAAGAGATGGGAATACCAGACCACCTGACCTGCCTCTTGAGAAACCTATATACAGGTCAGGAAACAACAGTTAGAACTGGACATGGAACAACAGACTGGTTCCAAATTGGAAAAGGAGTACGTCAAGGCTGTATATTGTCACTCTGCTTATTTAACTTATATGCAGAGTACATCAAAAGAAACGCTGGGCTGGAGGAAGCACAAGATGGAATCAAGATTGCCAGGAGAAATATCAATAACCTCAGATATGCAGACGACACCACCCTTAAGGCAGAAAGTGAAGAGGAACTAAAGAGCCTCTTGATGAAAGTGAAAGAGGAGAGTGAAAAAAGTTGGCTTAAAGCTCAACATTCAGAAAACCAAGATCATGGCATCTGGTCCCATCACTTCATGGGAAATAGATTGGGAAACAGTGGAAACAGTGTCAGACTTTATTTGGGGGGCTCCAAAATCACTGCAGATGGTGCCTGCAGCCATGAAATTAAAAGACGCTTACGCCTTGCAAGAAAAGTTATGACCAACCTAGATAACATATTGAAAAGCAGAGACATTACTTTGCCGACTAAGGTCCGTCTAGTCAAGGCTATGGTTTTCCCAGTGGTCATGTATGGATGTGAAAGTTGGACTGTGAAGAAAGCTGAGCGCCGAAGAATTGATACTTTTGAAGTGTGGTGTTGCAGACGACTCTTGAGAATCCCTTGGACTGCAAGGAGATCCAACTAGTTCATTCTGAAGATCAGCCCTGGGATTTCTTTGGAGGGAATGATGCTGAAGCTGAAACTCCAGTACTTTGGCCACCTCATGCAAAGAGTTGACTCATTGGAAAAGACTGATGCTGAGAGGGATTGGGGGCAGGAGGTGAAGGGGACAACAGAGAATGAGATGGCTGGATGGCATCACTGACTCGATGGACGTGACTCTGAGTGAACTCCGGGAGTTGGTGATGGACAGGGAGCCCTGGCGTGCTGTGGTTCATGGGGTCGCAAAGAGTCGGACACGACTGAGCGACTGAACTGAACTGAACTGAATCATAGTGCCATAATCACTATAATCATTACAGAAGTTTACCGAGTTGTGATTGTTTAAAATTGGTTATATATATTTATATACATAAGTAGAGCATGTAAAGTTGATGACATATGTATTGATGCATAAATGGCAGCTACTTTTCAGAAAGACTTTTACAAAGCAGACGTCTTTCAAAGGAAATAGAGCCGCTCCAGCCAAGTGGCAGTCCTCACCCCTGGAAGCGCGCAGGTAGATCCATCGCTGACAGGCTGTGCAGCGGGCGGGCTGTGCTCAGTGGGGAGGGCTGTGCTCAGCGGGCGGGCTGTGCTCAGCTGGCGCGGGCCTAAGGCGGACGCCGGATCTCGGACGGGGCGGCGCGGTTGTTCCTGGCCAAGCGGGCCGCGCCGCCCCGCCCGCTCGGCGGGGATGAGTGACGGCGACAACAGGTGCGCCGAGGCGTCTGCGGCTTCTCCGGAGCCCCCGAGTTTGGCGCGTCAGGCCCCGGGGGTCAGGCTTTAACTCTGCAAACTGGCCTCCTCTCCCCGCACCAGCCTTACGAAGTCGCCCGTCAACCGGCTTCTTGCACCTTAGTAAAGCAGCCTCTAAACGCACCGCCACCTCTCGAAAACCCACCAGTCGTAGAAGCCAACTTTTCTCCAAAGGGGGAGGAGAGGAAAAGGCGTGTGGTGCATGGAGCTCTGCATAGCCGTTCGCTATCTCTTCCCCAGCCGTCCGAAAGCAGACGAGAGTGGCTTGAGAATAGAGCCCTCGAACCGCACACCTCACGCCCGCCCCGACCTGCTGCACGCTCTGCCCCTGAGACAGCCCAGCTCGGCGACCGCGGGCCACGGCCGAAACCTGCCCGCCCGCGCCCCTCCCGGGCTTGCGGCGCCCGCCCGCACCGCCACCCGCCGCCCGAGGCTACGTCGTCTGCCCCTCCCTATCCCCGCTGGTGGCAGGTTCAGGCCCCGGGTTCGAGTCTGCGCCCTTGCAGCTGCCACCGCCGCCGTCGCCGCCAAGGGGAGAAAGTCCCCGTCGGGAAGCGTGCTGTTGCTTCCTGGGTGTGAAGGTGCTTTCGAATTGTAGGTTTCTGTGCCTTTCCCCCTGGCTTTTGAAGAGCAGAGAGGAAGATGGAGACCGAGTACGGGCGGTGAGTACTGCGGTCAGGGCCCAGAGTCCTGGGGCCCGGGATAGCGGGGAGAAGGAGCAACGTGGACTCAGTCTGTGAGGGGGCTGGAAGGACGAGTCTAGAGCTCGCTGTTTTGTCAGCAAGAACCGTGGACAGGGCACCCCATCGACCGCCATGAAGAGCGGCCTGCAGGCCCCGTAGGGTTGTGTAGTGGGGTCAGGCAGGTGCGACGCCGGGCCTGGACTGGTGTAGACCTGCTGGGAGGTTCCGGGAAGCATGGGTAACCGGGTCCTGTGCACCAGGCTGAGTTCAGGCTAGAGAACCAGCTTTCCGCCGAAAGTAGGTTTGGCTGCGTCTTTGACGCTCACTCCAGCCAGACTCAGCCTAGCCACCCACATGAGAAGTTGACCAGGTGGCCATCCCCTCCTCTTCCCGACCAGTCAGTGGAAACCAGAAGTCCTGAGAGCCTGGTTGGGAGGCGAGTGTGGGTTATATGGGACACCTGGGCACAGGTTGGACCCGGACACTCGCGCCCAAGCCAGTCTGGGCCGGGTGTGGGAGGGGTGGGAGACCCGAGTAGGCCCGAGGCTGCGGCAACGTGCCGTCACGCCCGCCCCGTGCCTGCCCGCAGCCAATCAGCGAGGGCCACGCGATGCCCGCGGGCCCTGCCACGCACGCGGCTGGCGTCTGGGTCTGTGCCGTTGAGGATTCCCGCCACTGCTTCTGGGCGGGTTTGCGGGACAAAATTTCTCGCTGGCTAGCCTTCTTTTCCCTCCCGCACTTTGGTGGGGAGGGGGTGGATCCTCGAATCGGTGCTCCAGTTCACGATGACTTGAGAGAACCTGAAGAAGTTGTTGCTGCGGCCATTTCCTCCAGCACCTCAGCTTGCTGGCCCCGGAGGGGAAGGAGCGCCGAGTCCTTGACTGCGACGGTTAGCCTGTCTTTTTCTCTTCTCTTCATTGGCAGAGTAGATGATAAATTTCGAGGTTAATTCTCCAGGGGAGGAGGCAGTGGGGGCACGCTACTTTGGAGGAAATTTTAAATAAACTTTTTAGTACTAGAAGTTTTACTAAGCTAAGGACCCTCACTGCTTGCTCCAACACAGCACCTAGCTAGGTGCTTTTCATACATTTGCAAAATTTTGCTGGGCGGAATTTGAGGCATTCTGAATTAATAAGTCGCTAACTGTCTCTAAGAAACTTAAAGATTGCCTCTACCTGAGCCTTGTTACTGCCAAGATTAAAATATTTTCTAGGGTTTTATTCATGTTGTATTCTTCAGCCCACAACCTAAGGGTTCAGGTGAATCATGAGCAAGAAGAAATTATTTATTCTTTATTCAACAGATGTTTATTGAACACCTGCTATATATGGTCTTAGATACTGCGGCGAACAAACAAGCAAAGCCCTTCTCTTGAACATTACAGAAAGACATGGCAAACGTAATATAAATTACATAGTGTGTTGGAAAGTGATTAGTGGTAAGGAGAAAAAATAGTTGGAACCCACAATAGAATAGGAACCTTAAAAATTGAAGAATGATGTGAATAGCATGTACAAAGTTCGTGTTTTTTCCTTCCTCAGTGTTGAGGATTTCTTAAGATTGGAAATAAAGCACTTTGTTCTCTTCGATTCATGTCATTTTTCTCTCATAAAACCAGTGGAGTTTTATTTAAATAAATTTGAAAGCAAAAGAGTTCATCCATTGAATTATTTTGTTTTAAAGAGAATTTTATTAATTTTTTTAAATTTTGCAGATAAGTAATTTCTGCATTCTCTAAACAAATAGGCAGATACAGTAGACTGTATCTGCCAGAGCTGTTCAGTTATTTCTAGCAATACAAATCCACAGTTGAAAAGTAAAACGAAACATCCCAGAATCATCCAGTCTGGCACTATGTCTTACAGGTGACTGAAGTTATAAATTAACTTTCAAATGCCCTGAGAGGATGCTGTTAAGATTGATTTCCCAGTTTTAACTGGCAGCTACACGACATAGCAATTATTAAATATGATGACTTTGTGGTTTAAGAGTTATTTTTATGAACTCCCTTACTAGAAAGCGTTTTTCCCTCTTAAGACTAGATGGACAATAGACCCCAAAGCCTATAGCCTGGTAGTCACCACTGGCCTAGATATTTCTCTGTACATCTTGCAGCAGTTAATTTTAGGGATTATGGTTTATTGGCCAGTAAAGTGAAAGGAAAGCAGTGTGAAAAAAAAACAACTCCATTATCTAAGTGGGATATTCATTTTCATGAGTTTGTTTTTCAGAGAATTTAAGTCGTGAACGTCAAGCTTTTTGAAGCACTCTTTTAGTGTCTCAAAAGTCTCTTTAGTGTTCTTACAAGGAAAACAGCAAGTTCTTATAGTTGTTTCTCTTTAAAATTCTATTCCCAAGTTTTGGTTTTTCCCAGTGTACCTTAAGAGTCTATCCACTGTTTTGTTATTGTGCAAAGCGTATATGTTAGTTGTTATTGTTTTTATAGTTGCTAAGTCAATCCAACGATTTGCAACCTCGTGGACTGTGGCCCACCAAGCTCCCCTGTCCATGGTATTTTTCAGGCAAGAATACTGGCATGGGTTGCCATTTTCTTCCATTACTTGTTAATATGTATTTATTAAAATCTGAATTAGATCCACTGACTTAGAATTGTAAATATATGAATATGAGCTCAGTTCTTTAGCATAAAGTAAAAATTAATATTAAAACTTTAGTATAAAAATTTATACCTATGAGTTATAGGTATAAATTTTTTTTTCAAAATCAGACCACTTTTCAAATTGCCAAGTGCATTTAAAAATTTGACTTTAGAGTTGAAAAGCAGTGAACTTAAATTTCAGAATGTATTTACTTGTCAATGCCCTTTAGCCAAAGACCACCACAAATACACCTATAGTTTAATAAAGTTGGCTTTTCTGAATTACAGCAAGGAAGAACATGGGGCCTCTCAACTAGAGGATGTTAGAACTTATTATAGGATTTAAGCTTGTATTAGCACTTTTTAGAGTGGTTTTAAAGAAGGTTTTACTCTGAAATACATGTTGTCAGAAAGTGGGAGTAATTCTATGATTGTGCTGAGTGCTAAATCGCTTCAGTCATGTCTGACTTTGCAACCCTATGGACTATTGCCTGCCAGGCTTCTCTGTCCATGGGTTTCTCCTGGCAAGAATACTGGAGTGGGTTGCCATTTCCTTTTCAGGGGATCTTTCCCACCCAGGGATCAAACCGGTGTCTCTTAAGTCTCCTGCATTGGCAGGCAGGTTCTTCACCACTAGTACTATGTTAATTCTTATCTAGGAGACAAGAAAGAAATTGAAGCTAAAGTTTTGTGATTGATAAAGAAGGAGCAGTCAGTCTTATCAGGCAGGATAAAAAAGATATTTGGTCATTCTTGTGGTTTGGGCAATTCTTTTGTTTCTGTCAATGTGCAGGTATGATTATGGAGTGGTCTTGTTTTTATCTTCACCCATCACAATAACACTACCCTGATAGCTCAGTTGGTAAAGAATCCGCCTGCAAGACAGGAGACCCAGGTTCCATTCCTGGATTGGGAAGATCCCCTGGAGAGGGGGATAGGCTATTCACCCAGTATTCTTGGGCTTCCCTTGTGGCTCAGCTGGTAAAGAATCTTCCTGCAATGTTGGAGACCTGGGTTCAATCCCTGGATTGGAAAGATCCCCTGGAGAAGGGAAAGGCTACTCACTCCAGTATTCTGGCCTGGAGAATTCCATGGACTGTATAGTCCATGGGGTCACAGAGAGTCAGACACCACTGAGCAACTTTCACTTTCTTTCATCACAATAACAGTAGCCTTGCTCATTGTTGGTAACAGGAGAACACCACAGCCTACCTGGGAGGTCCTGGACACCTCTTACAAGACAAGGGCCTAGTTGTTGTACCAGGCTAGCTCCTAACTGTCCAGGGCTACTTTTCTCTTTCCTAAACTTCTTTTTGAGTTTAATATTCCTTCTTAATACTTAAAATATTTAAATTGTATATTTGATAGTAATTAATATATGTATGTTTAAATGATACATTCAAGATTTAAGATCTCTGTAGAGGAGTAGAGTCTAAAATACTACATTTTGTCAGTATACTTACCTTTTGAAGGATAAATGCTTTTATCTTGTGTTAAAACTTATACCCAGTATTAAGAGTTTAAAAGAATATTATATTACAGCAAACATCAAATCAGACGCAAACAGATTCATTATCTCCATCTCCTAATCCTGTGTCACCTGTGCCTTTGAATAACCCAACGAGTGCCCCAAGATATGGAACAGTGATCCCTAATCGCATCTTTGTAGGAGGAATTGACTTTAAGGTACCTAATAATGCATGCAATATAGTGAATTATTTTTTGTATTAGAAGTATTTTATTATATTTTCAGAAGTGGTTTATTTGTGCAACTATAAAAATAATAATGTATTTGATATTTTCATAATGATTAGTAGGGTTCAGATTGTCTTAGTAGAGTACATATAATTGTCTAATTTCATATACAAGGAAATTGAGGCTCATTGATTTATCTATAGTCACCTAACTGCTTAAAGACAAAGTGAAAAGTAGAATCCTAGTTTTCTGACTGATAGCTCCACATTCTTTATTTCCACCATATCACACTAATTATAATTTTTTACATAGTAATCCAATAGCTCAAACAATGAGTGATTAAAATTTTCAAAAGTTGACTCAATTAAGGAAAAAGAAAACAAAAACAACAGTTTTATGAAGTCCTATTTCTTTATCCCAAATTTTATTTTCAGTTCTGAGCAACTTCTTAGACTTTTATTTTCCAAATTGCTTCTGTCACCGAATTTACAATTTGATTACCAAAAAGGCCTGTGTCCTAGTCAGAATAAAGCACCTTAACAGTAATATGTTTAAATAATCAGCCATTTCACTGTTTGAGAGAGGCATAGTTTTGTGAGATGTTTTGCAGCACCCCCATGTGGGAGGCAGTTGTAAACACCTATGGGAAAGGCATCAGTAATTTAAGTGGAACATTGTTTCTTCCAAGGGAATATATAGAAGGATTTCAGGCTTCCATATTACATATTGGAAATTTCAGGGAGAGTTGTCTTTAAAAAAAATTCTTGTGCAATTAGCGTATAGCATTTATCACTCATTGTTTTCCAACAATCAGTGTCTCACAATTTGGATGGAAATGCTTCTTTCCTGCTAAAGATGAATGTCACAATGTGTTTATCAAAATTATGAGTCTTAAGCAAGTGTGTGATTGGTTCACTTATAATAAATTAAGGAAAATAATTTCTTATGAAATGCTTGCTTTTAAAAATATTTCCTGTTTCTATGGAAACTATTAATAACTGACCTTAAATATTCTTATTCAGAATTTATATTATATTAAGTTGGCATATTTTAAAATAAATCATCAGTTAACAGTTTGTACGGCTAGGTTAAGTGTAGGGGTTTTTTTTTTTTTGACGTATAGTTGGTTTACAATGGTGTTTTTAGTTTCTACTCTACAGCACAGTGATCCAGCTGTAGGTATACATATATCCCCTCATTAAGATTTCTTTCCCATTTAGGTCACCACAGCATTGAGAGAGTTCCCTGTGCTATGCAGTGGGTTCTCATTAGTTTAGTGTCAGTTTTTATTGAAGCCTGTAAGCTACTATAAACTTTTGGGGGCCATTACAATACAGTCGTAGCTTTTAAGTTAATTGATAAGGTTCTCCCTATTATAGTTACACCTTACCCAAAATTATAGATAATTTCCATCAAGAAAGTAGTTTAACACAGTAGCAAGCAGTCTCAAACTTCATAAAATTCTTCTTTTTAGACCCGTAGAGCCCATCCCTTTTAATATTTGATTATCTTGACTTTCTGTCTCCTTTAACAGAGATGGAGATGCAAAATTGATCTAGTGATTCTATCAGAGAATGGTTTAATTAATTTGTTTTCAAGTCTCTAATAGAAATCTTTGATGTTGATTCCATTTTGTGTTTGTTGAAATGAGACTGTTATACCTAGATTAACTCAGTATTTGCCATCATCCAATTTAGCAACCTTTAGGTTACCAACTAAAAATTTATTTTTTTTTACTAATGCTAAGAGTCAGACGTGACTGAGCGACTTCCACTTTCACTTTTCACTTTCATTCATTGGAGAAGGAAATGGCAACCCACTCCACTGTTCTTGCCTGGATAATCCCAGGGACGGGGAGCCTGGTGGGCTGCCGTCTATGGGGTCGCACAGAGTCAGACACGACTGAAGCAACTTAGCAGCAGCAGCAGTGAGGTACCTGTGGAACTCAAGAGGTATTGCTTTACCATTAGGCATGTCTTTTCCCAGATATATACGTAAAGAAAAAATTTTTCTATGAATATTTAAAGTTTTTCTTGTGGGCAAACACAGTTGAACCAGAAAATGAAATTGCAGTGAATTTAGAGTGAATGCTCTAGGGAAAGGTGATATGGGTCTATTATGAGATTATTTTAATTGCCAGATATGCCAAACCATTTTTGTACACATCTTATACATGATAGTCTAGTTATGACTCAGTATTTTTTGTGTATCATCATAATGTCTGTATGTATATTGAGTACAGATAAAACGTCTAAAAACTTTAAGTTTTGTAGCCTCTCTTGTTACCACAAATTGAGTTCAGGTACTTTTATAAATATATTTCCTTTCTAAGACCTTAACTTTCCTGATGACTATGCTGATTAAAATAGAGTGATTGTTTGACAGGAAACAGCAAAATTCTGTAAAGCAATTATCCTTCAATTGAAAATAAATTTTAAAATAAAAATAGAGTGACTGGTGGAGGCCAGCGTAACCTAGTTCCACTGCCATGACTGGAGGCCTCTCTGAATCACAAGAACCAATAATATGCCCTTAGTGTAGTTATAGGCATGCCTAGTACAGTTTTATCAAAAAAGAGCTAACTAGAGAACAACTTTATTTGTAGTTTTAGAAAACTCAGCTTAAAATATTTTATTGCTGTGTAATAATTTTACAACATAGTATTAACAACTCTGCATAAAGCAAAGTATTAATATTGATTTTAATAACCTAATGATTTCATACACTGTTTTTATGATGACAGATATCGTTATATCCATATTGTTATTTGTGTTGCCTTTTCTGTCTCCAAAACAAGCAGAAGTTATTTCATCTTTTATCAGTTAAAATGTTTTTTGTGTTTTTTTCTTTTTATACCATTAGACAAATGAAAATGATTTAAGAAAATTTTTTTGCCAGTATGGGTCTGTAAAAGAAGTGAAGATTGTAAATGACAGAGCTGGAGTTTCCAAAGGGTTAGTATCACTGTAGGTAGTACACAGAATTAACAATTGTGTTTTTATTGGGTTGCTATGTTTTGTATTTTACCTTACTTTGGTTCCTTTTTTTTTTTTAAAGAAGGAAGTTGTAGTGGGTTTGGCTGTTTTGTTGTTTTTTTTGGGGGAGGGGGGTGCCGTTTGTTGTGTTTTGGGTTTTTTTGGCTGCACTGGTTCTTCATTTTGTGCCTGGGCTTTCTCTTGTTGCAGCAAGCAGAGGCTCTAGGGTGCACAGGCTTCAGTAGTTGTGGAGCATGGGCTTAGTTGCTTGACCGCATGTGGAATCTTCCCAGACCAGGGATGGAACCAATGTCCCCTGAATTGGTAGGTGGATTCTTTACCACCAGGGAAGTCCTGATTCCATTTTTAAAAAGAGTTTCATGGCCTTCTTTCTCCTACCTTTGATCTTCATGTGTTGGGGAGTGGGGCGTGGGTATTTTAGAGGAAAGGGGATGCTATAATATTCCTTAATTTGTTGTAAAGTTATTCTTGCAAAGGCTGAGGGACCATTCATTGTAAGCACTTAATGTTGGGTAGCTGATGTCCAGTAACCAAGGAACCAGAAGCTAAAGGAATCTGATACTTTGGGAATTGTATACCTACTTTAGACTAGAGAGAACTTAATTTGGAAAAGGCTGACACAAAAGAATGTCTGTAGGTTGTGCCTCAGAGACCTAACCGGGGACTAATCTAAGAAATATAATCTTAGCGAGAATGATTTTTAATTGCCAATCAAGGGGAATGAAATTAAAGAATAAAGCACTAGGGTTTGGCTACTAATGTCTGGTGACATTAGAGCTGTTTTAGTGAATTGGTATATACAAAAGCCAAATATCAGAGAAGAAAAAGGTAGTGTACTCACTTGAGAAGTTGGATTGCAAAGTTAAAGAAATCGATGAATGATTATTTTCTTGAAAAAGAGGCAATATATACATATTCATAGGCATAAAAGAAGGGACCGATAAGATGGATAAAATATTAGTGGAAAACTACATGTAAATATGACAGGTGGACACTTGAAAGAGATGAGATCCTGCAGAGTTGATTAACAGATATAAACATATAATATAAACAAATCCTGGATATAAACAAGAGACTTCTGAGTCTGACAAAAATAATATGATGAAGTGAAATTGTACCACTTTTATTTGGCTTAATGGAATTTGTAATATCCATTTTTAAATCATTGAAAAACACACATAGCAGTGTAGACTGTATTTTATGCCTTTTCCACTGGGTGGTATATGTGTTCTACTAAAAAAAGTGTAAAAATACTTCTTTAGCCCTTATTTAATACTTGAGCAAATAAAAAAGAAATTCCTTTGTTGAAAAGGAAATTCATATACAATACAGTATGAATTGAAGAAAATAGTAAATGTTTATTAATTACATGATACGTAATTACTTATTAGTAATTATGAATTGTCACTTCCCTGGTGGTTTAGACAGTGAAGAATCTGCTTGCAATTCAGAAGACCTGGGTTCGATCCCTAGGTTGAATCAGTCCCCTGGAGAAAGGATCAGCTACGCACTCCAGTAATCTTGCCTGGAGAATTCCATGGACAAAAGAGCCTGGTAGGCTACAGTCCATGGGGTCGCAAAGAGTCGGACACGACTGAGGGACTTAACATACATACACAATTTGAGGAAAATAAAGTTGAGCATTACTCAAGAGAGTTTCCTAAAGTTATCCAAATACAGATTAAATTTGGGGGAGAGGATGTACTTTTTATTTCTTTCATCCCTTTTATCTACCTATTTTGTCTTTTTGGACAAGGCATATATTGTGTAATTCAGCTGTTAAAGAATCTACATGCAATGCAGGAGACCCCGGTTCGATTCCTGGGTGAGGAAGATATCCTGGAGAAGGGATAGATTACCCACTTCAGTATTCTTGGGCTTCCCTGGTGGCTCAGCTGGTAAAGAATACACCTACAATGTGGGAGACCTGGGTTCGATTCCTGGATTGGGAAGATCCCCTGGAGAAAGGAATGGCTACCCACTCAGATATTCTGGCCCAGAGAATTCCATGGACTGTAAAGTCTGTGGGTGTCACAAAGAGTCAGACACAGCTGAGCAACTTTCACTTTGCTTATATTGTGTACTTGTATCTTGATCATATGATTTGTACTCTGAAGATAACAATTATATATGAAAAGCAGATATAAAACCTGGGTTGTATCATATTTTTAATTTATTTTATTTGGGAAATATACTAATAGTTACATTCTCAGTTTATATATGCCAATAATAGTAAATAATATGTGTACTCATTTTCCAAGATAAAATACTTTATCATGTTCAATTTTTAATTTTTTAAAGATTCTTTTTCTACTTTGATTTCTATTTAAAGCAAACTTATGTCATTTTAAGAGGAGGTTACTTCTCTGGGCTGAAATTTATTGCACCCTAATTTGTAAACCAGAACACAAATCTCTCATGTTTCCCTGCCTTGCATACAGCTCTGGTCTGATACTTTTTAAGATCTCTGGGTTGTTATTTTTTTTTTTTAGGCCTCTTCCTCTAAGAGGATAACTGTGTTAAGCTGTGAACAATTCTCCTCTAAGTTTTGCATACTGGTACACCATAGAAAAATGTTCACTCCTACTGTAGCCCATTCTAAAAATATATATTTAATCTTAGTATTATATCAATGTAATGTTCTAATATAATAACTAATGAATTTATTTAGGTACGGCTTTGTCACTTTTGAAACACAAGAAGATGCACAAAAAATTTTACAAGAGGTAAGATATTTTGGTGTATGTATTTAACTTCATTTTTAGAACTTTTTACTTTGGTGTATTTTTGGAACTTCTTTCTTTGAAACTATCCTTTAATGCAGTGGTCCCCAATCTTTTGGCACCAGAGACTAGTTTGGTGGCAACAGCTGTTCCATAGACCTGGGGCATATGGTTTTGGGATGATTCAAGTATGTTACATTTATTGTGCACTTTGTTATTATTACATCAGCTCCACCTCAGATCATTAGGCATTAGATTCCAGAAGCTGGGGACCCCTGCTTTAAGATAGTTAATAATAGGGTTCCAGTACAGTAATTGATAGCTAAAAAAAAATTATTTTCTTTGTATCTTGTGATTAACATTGGTCTCCAAAAAATAATTAAAAATTAAAGAGAAATTTATCTACAGAAAAACAAATGCCAAATAATTGCATAAGTTTGGCTGTGAAATTATAATATAATTTTTCACTTTATTTTCTTAAACTAAGAATTTAGGGATGTGTCTTTTCTGATGTGTTAATAGCACTTTGAATTCCTAAAAATGCTATGAATGTAGATTCCTAAAATGAGATTATCTGAGATTATTTCCCTCCTATGAAAAATTTATAAACTAAGAACATTCATAGAAAAAAAATCTAAAGCCTGCAGTTCAGTATATAATAACTCTTAAGTTTGGCACGTGTAACGTTTAATTTTTTAGGAAAAATTTTTAATTATATTTTATTAAGTCATATGCAGCCCTCATTATTTGTAGTGGTGATGTTCTATAAAATCATCCTAAACACTGAATTAGCAAATATTGAAGTGTGCTGCACCTAGAAAATACAGGGTTATTTTCTCACAAACTTGTTTACAATATTTTCATCAACCAATCAGTATATAACTTTGTTTTATGTGTGCTTCTGTTTAAAGATTACATGTAACATTTTTGATTCATTAACACTGAACTCATGATCAACAGCGCTATAACCCATGTGTGAATTAACCCAGCTAACACATATTTTCTCTGTTAAAACACATGACAGTCTTTTTGCACTTGGGAACACTAGCCAGCACTTCAATACTACACTTGAGAGCCATCTTAAGTAGCAAAAATACTAACATAAGGCACAAAAATGTGAAAAACTCGACAATAAATAGAACATGAAAAGGCTATTTGTTTACAGTATAAAAGCTGAAAAAGAAAACAAAATGTCTCCCAGTTTAACCTCAGCTGGGACCACATGTGTAACACAGCTCAAATTCCCAAATGAGGAATTAGGGTCAGAACACTGGAACCAGGATTCACACCCAAATCTATTTTAATCCAAAGGCTTTGCGCTTTCCACTGTGCCTTGCTGTTTTCAAGGTTTGATAATTAAGTAATGTACTTTTTCTTATTTTAGGCTGAAAAACTTAATTACAAGGATAAGAAACTGAACATTGGCCCGGCAATAAGAAAGCAACAAGTAGGGATCCCTCGTATGTATTGAGAACTAATATTTTTTCAATATTTTTGCACGGTTCTTTTTGAAATACAAGACTATTAATAGAACTTCATTAAAGTATCAGGTTTCTTTGGTTTAATAAAGTTATTTTAGCAAAGTTGGTAGTCAAATGAATATTTCTTACTACAAATTAAATACATTAACTTGTGGGATGGAGGAAGCTAGGGAAAATGTATATAAATAATAATGTTTAACTATATTCCAAATAGTTACATCTTTAAAGGAAAAATTGTATGGTTAAATTATAGTTTAAAATTATGAAAGAAATTAGAAGTAATTAATTACTATTTTAAAGTTTTTCTTTTTTTTTTTAATTTGTTGTGAATTTTTATTTTTTTATTTTATTTTTTTAATTAAATTTATTTATTTTTTTAATTACAATACTGTATTTGTTTTGCCATACATTGACATAAAGTTTTTCTAATAGAGTAATTTAAAATTAGAATAAAATTACTGAAAGTAAAAATGTAAAATATCAGAAACTCTGGTTGTATGGTATATACTGCAACCCAACCATATGTATAATAATTATCAGAAGAAACAACCCCTAAAGCGTTAGGAATTGGCTCAGTACCTTCCTCAAATTTCCAGAATACTTTGAACACTTATTCTTTTTCTCCCTCTTCCCATTTATTAAATTAGGCATCTTTATGGTTACCTTTTAACCTATAGTATTAAAATCTCTAACAGAATCTTTGACTAGAAGGAGAAACTTTGCATAAAATTTTTAACTAGTGTCCTTGTGTCTACTTGGATGTTCAAAACATTATGTAGTTATTATACATCTGTTAACAAATCAATAGATTGTGCTCATTTGGACTGTTCTGCTTTTGACTTAGAAGTTAACAGAGTTCAAGTTTAATTTTGACCTAGTATTTGTTAATTTAGGAGATAACTGACATGTCCTTAGTAAGTTGATACTCCAAAATGAAATGCACTAAGTATGGCAGAATGCTGAATATTTTCAGACTACTGCTGTTAGTTGTTGTTAAGCTATAGCATGTAATAACAATTCTTAATCCATTATCACCATCAGTAAAAACAACTGGGAGTGTTCATAAAAACCTGTTATTTTTAGCAACCCACAGGTTGCTAAAAACAGAACATAAATCAGAACTATCCTGAATGCTTTCAAACAGACAAATAGTTACTTAAGAACTGTTTAGCATAAAGGTCAGTGTTACGGGTTTTCATTTATTTCATTTAATCTTTACAGCAACCTGTGAGGTATTGTTGGTTCTATTTTGTAAATAGAAAACACAGCTTATAAAGGCAAAGTCATTGTTTCAGAAACTAGGCATGTACAAGGGATTATTACCTTTTTTTCCAAATCTGTCATTTATTTTCCATCTCCGTTACCAACATTCTAGTCCCAGCTACCCACTCTGCTTGCCTTAATTACTTGAAAAGCCTCCTAACTGACCTGTTTCTGAATCCAGTTTTGCTATCAGTACTTCACCACCCATAACACACAAGGCAGCCAGAGTGATCTTTCAAACATGCACATCTTATCATGTTATTCTCTGCTTATTTTGAGCTATTCTTATCTTTTCCATGCTTTAATCATTTAGCCATCCTTCATTCCAGAACATAACCATATTTCTGATGCACTGTTTTCTTCACCTACAGTGATATTTGCCATCCCATTCATTCTTTAAAACTCAGCCCAAATATCAATTTCCTCACAAATACTAGACATATACAATATATAGTGTTCAGCATTGTACCCTGTACTGCTGCTGCTGCTGCTGCTAAGTCGCTTCAGTCGTGTCCAACTCTGTGAGACCCCATAGATGGCAGTCCACTAGGCTCCTCCGTCCCTGGGATTCTCCAGGCAAGAATACTGGAGTGGATTGCCATTTCCTTCTCCAATCCTTGGAAGTGAAAAGTGAAAGTGAAGTTGTTCAGTCGTGTCCGACTCTTCGCAACCCCATGGACTGTAGCCTACCAGGCTCCTCCGTCCATGGGATTTTCCAGGCAACAGTACTGGAGTGGGGTACCATTTCCTTCTCCTGTACCCTATACTACCTAATATAATAACCTGTATAATACTGCCATTTGTATTTATCAAAATTATAATTAATTGTGTAATTAGCTAATGACTGTCTTCCTTACCAGACCCTAACCTCTATGAAGATAGAGACCATGGCATGCTCAATTTTTTTCTTGTTTCTTTTTGGCTGTATCACTAAGGCCTAGTCCAATGTGTTGTAATAATAGTCACTCAAAATTTCTTTATTTAACACCTGTGGAACCTTAAAGGTGATCTTTGGAGGGAATTCCATGGACCTTCCGAATTGCATGCAAAATTTTGTTTGAATATATATATTTTTGTGAAAAGGGTCTTTGGCTTTCATCAGATTCTCAAAAGAATAAGAACCACTAAAATATGCTGTAATAGTAATAGATGAAATGTCGTGAAAATATAAAAGCCGAGTAGTAGTGCTACTTAGAGTAGAAGGCTAGTGCTGCTATCAGTGTGGTTTGCAGCCACCAATAGTTCAGTTCAGTTCAGTTCAGTCGCTCAGTCATGTCCGACTCTTTGCGACCCCATGAATCACAGCACACCAGGCCTCCCTGTTCATTACCATCTCTTGGAGTTCACTCAGACTCACATCCATCGAGTCCGTGATCCCATCCAGCCATCTCATCCTTGGTCGTCCCCTTCTCCTCCTGCCCCCAATCCCTCCCAGCATCAGTCTTTTCCAATGAGTCAACTCTTTGCATGAGGTGGCCAAAGTACTGGAGTTTCAGTTTTAGCATCATTCCTTCCAAAGAAACCCCAGGGTTGATCTCCTTCAGAATGGACTGGTTGGATCTCTTGAGAAGACTCTCAAGAGTCTTCTCCAACACCACAGTTCAAAAGCATCAATTCTTCGGTGCTCAGCCTTCTTCACAGTCCAACTCTCACATCCATACATGACCACAGGAAAACCATAGCCTTGACTAGACGGACCTTAGTCGGCAAAGTAATGCCTCTGCTTTTCAATATACTATCTAGGTTGGTCATAACTTTTCTTCCAAGGAGTAAGCGTCTTCTAATTTCATGGCTGCAGGCACCATCTGTAGTGATTTTGGAGCCCCAAAAATAAAGTCTCTCACTGTTTCCACTGTTTCCCCATCTATTTCTCATGAAGTGATGGGACCGGATACCATGATCTTCATTTTCTGAATGTTGAGCTTTAAGCCAACTTTTTCAGTCTCCTCTTTCACTCTCATCAAGAGGCCCTTTAGCTCCTCTTCACTTTCTGCCATAAGGGTGGTGTCACCTGCATATCTGAGGTTATTGATATATTTATCCCGGCAATCTTGATTCCAGCTTGTGTCTATCAAAATAAAGTTCTCTATTTCATTATATCAATTGTATATCTATTTCATTATCTCAGTTGTAAAGTTCTCTATTTCATTATACTACTTTAAAACCAGAATTGATTAATTTTTGTTATTCCTTATTAAACTTGTTTTTTTATTTACCATAAGCTATAAAAGCTCTAAGGGTAGTAAGTTTGAAAATAAATGCTTCAAAGATACTTTAACATATGGGATGTTTAAAGAATTTTTAATACTCAGTTTTTACTATAGCTATATTTGTGTAAAGATAAACATGTTTCAGTGTTCAAAACTTACATTTTTAAATGTTAAACTGAATGTTTCAATTATTACTATTTCCTTTTTGTTTTAGGTTCCAGTATAATGCCAGCAGCTGGAACAATGTATCTAACAACTTCAACTGGATATCCTTACACTTATCATAATGGTGTTGCTTATTTTCATACTCCAGAGGTAACTTCTGTCCCACCACCTTGGCCTGTAAGTAATTTCATTTTAAAAAGGTTTCCATCTGTTGGTATTAAATTTTTATTTCTGAAATATTTCAGCCACAGACAAATATAAATAATAAAATGACAGCCATGTAACTACCACTCATTTTTTTTTTCATCAGTCTCTATTTAAGGATGTTTTTCTGTACTCTGTTCTTTAGTTGGCAGGATTTTGTTGTTCAGTCCTTTAGTCGTGTCTGACTCTTTGTGACCCCATGAACTGCAGCAGGTCCCTGTCTTTCACCGTCTCACAGAGTTTGCTCAAACTCATGTCCAATGAACCTGTAGTGCCATTCAACCATATCATTTTCTGTGGCCCCATACTCTTCCTGCCATCAGTTTTTCCCAGCACCAGGGTCTTTTCCAGTAAGTCAGCTCTTCCCATCAGGTGGTCAGAGGATTGGAGTTTCAGCATCAATCCTTCCAATGAGTATTCAAGGTTGATTTCCTTTAGTATGGACTGGTTTGATCTCCTTCTTATCCAAGGGTCTTGTCAAGAGTGTTCTCCAGCACCGCAATTCAAAAGCATCAATTCTTTAGCGCTCAGGCTTCTTTATACTCCAGCTCGCACATCCTTACATGACTACTGAAAAAAACCATAGCTTTGACAAATGGACCTTTGTTGGCAAAGTGATGTCTCTGTGTTTTAATATGCTGTCTAAGTTTGTCATAGCCTTGCTGTCTAGATTTGTCCTAGCCTTCCTTCCAAGGAGCAAGTGCCTTTAAATTTCATGACTGCAATCACCATTCACAGTGATTTTGGAACCCAAGAAAGTAAACTGTGTCAGTGCTTCCACTTTTTCCCCCTTCTGTTAGCCATGATGTGATGGAACTGGATGCCATGATCTTAGTTTTCTGAAGGTTGAGTTTTAAACCAGCTTTTTCACTCTCTTCTTTCACCCTCATCAAGAGGTTCTTCAATTCCTCTTTGCTTTCTGCCATTCGAGTGGTATCATCTGCATATATGAGGATGTTGATATTTCTTCCAACAGTCCTGATTCCAACTTGTGATTCATCCAGCAAGGCTTTCACATGGTATACTCTGCATATAAGTTAAATAAGCTGGGTGACAATATACAGCCTTGATGTACTCCTTTCCCAATTTTGAACCAGTCCATATTTCCATGTCTGGTTCTAACTGTTGTTTCTTGACCTCCAAACAGGTTTCTTAGGAGACAGGTAGTAGTCTCATCTCTTTAGGAATTTTCCACAGTTTATTGTGGAAGCAAACAAACATCCACAGAAGTATATGTTTTTCTGAAATTCCCTTCCTTTCTCCAGGATCCAAAAAATGTTGACAATTTGACCTCTGTTTCCTCTGCGTTTTCTAAACCCAGCTTGTACATCTGGAAATTCTCGGTTCACAGTGTTGAGGCCTAACTTGAAGGATTTTGAACATATAGTTACTAGCATGTAAAATGAGTATAATTGTATGGTAGTTTGAACATTCTTTGGCACTGCCCTTCTTTGGGATTGGAATGAAAACAGACATTTTCCAACCCTGTGGCCACTGCTGAGTTTTCCAAATTTGCTGGCATATTCAGTGCAACACTTTAACACCATCATCTTTTAGGATTTGAAATAGCTCAACTGAAATTCCGTCACCTCCACTAGCTTTGTTTGCAGTGATACTTCCTAAGGCCCACTTGATTTCGCACTCCAGGCTGTCTGGCTCTAGGTGAGTGACCACAGCATCATGGTTACCCTGGTCAAGAAGACCTTTTTCATATAGTTCTTCTGTGTATTCTTGCTATCTCTTCTTAATCTCTTCTGCTTGTATTAGATCCTCATCATTTCTGTCCTTTATCATGCCCATACTTGAATGAAATGTTTGATATCTCCAGATTTCTTGAAGAGATCCCTAGTCTTTCCCATTCTATTGTTTCTCTCTACTTCTTTGCATTGTTCATTGAAGAAGGCCTTTTTATCTCTCCTTGTTATTCTCTGAAATCTGCATTCACTGGAGTATATCTTGAACTTTCTCCTTTGCCTTTCTCTTTTTTTCCTTTTCTCAGCTATTTGTAAGGCCTCTTCAGGCAGCCATTTTGCCTTCTTGCATTTCTGTTTCTTTGGGATGGTTTTGGTCACTAGATGATAAATATGCTTTCTAGGTTTGTCATAGCTTTTCTTCCAAGGATCAGGCATTTTTTAAATTAACGGCCAAAGTCATCGTCCACAGTGATGTTGTAGCCAAAAAAATCAAGTCTGACCCAGTTTCCATTGTTTCCATCTATTTGCCTTGAAGTAATGAGACCGGATGCCATGATCTTAGTTTTTTGAATGTTGAGTTTTAAGCCAGGATTTCAGTGTCCTCTTCCACTTTCATCAAGAGACTCTTTAGTTCCTCTTTGCTTTCTGCTGTAAGAGTGGTGTCATCTGCATATCTGAGGTTATTGATATTTTCCCTAGGAATCTTGATTCCAGTTTGTGCATCATCCAGCCCAGCATTTCACATGATGTACTGCATATGTTAGATAAAAAGGGTGACAGTATACAGCCTTGATGTACTCCTTTCCCAATGTGGAACCAATCTGTTCCATGTTCAGTTCTAACTGTTGCTTCTTGTCCTGCGTATAGGTTTCTCAGGAGGCAAGTAAGGTGGTCTGCTATTCTCATCTCTTTAAGAATTTTCCAGTTATGATCCACACAGTCAAAGGCTTTAGCATAGTCAGTGAAGTGGAAGTAGATGTTTTTCTGTAATTATCGCTTTTTTATGTTTCAGTGGATGTTGGCAGTTTGGTCTCTGATTCCTCTGCATTTTCTAAATCCAGTTTGTACATCTGGTCTCAGTTCACATCCTGTTGAGGCCTAGCTTGAAGGATTTTGACTATTACCTTGCTAGCTTGTGAAATGAGTACAGTTGTGTGGTAGTTTGAACATTCTTTGGCATTGCCCTTCTTTGGGATTGGAATGAGAACTGACCTTTTCCAGTTTTCCAAATTTGAGTTTTCCAAATTTGCTGGCATATTCAGTCCAACACTTTAACACCATCACCTTTTAGGATTTGAAGTGCCTCAGCTGGAATTCAATCACCTCCACTAGCTTTGTTTGTAGTGATACTTCCTAAGGCCCACTTGATTTCGCACTCCAGGATGTTTGGCTCTAGGTGAGTGATCACACCATCGTGGTTATCTGGGTCATTAAGATCTTTTTGTATAGTTCTTCTGTGTTTTCTTGCCAACTTTTCTTAATCTCCTCTGCTTCTATCAGGTCCATACCATTTCTGTCCTTTATTTTCACATAAAATGTTCCCTTGGTATCTCTAATTTTCTTTAAGAAATCTCTAGTCTTTCCTGTTCTGTTATTTTCTTCTATTTCTTTGCATTGAAAGGAAGGCTTTCTTATCTTTCCCTGCTGTTCTTTGGAACTCTCCATTAAGATGAATATATCTTTCCTTTTCTCCTTCACTTTTCTTTTTCTCAGCTATTTGTAAGGTCTCCTCAGACAACCATTTTGCCTTTTTGTATTTCTTTTCTTGGGGCTCATTAGGGTGGTGTCATCTGCATGTGCTGTGCTGTGTTTAGTCTCTCAGCCATGTCCAACTCTTTGTGACCCTATGGACTGTAGCCTGCCAAGCTCCTCTGTCCATGGGTATTCTCCAAGCAAGAATACTGAATTGGTTTGCCAAGCCCTCCTCCAGGGAATCTTCCCCAACCCAGGAATTGAACCCAGGTCTTTCACATTTGCAGGTAGATTCTTTACTGACTGAACCACCAGTGAAGCCTATGAATACTGGAGTAGGTAGCCTATCACTTCTCCAGAGGATCATCCTGACCCAAGAATCGAACCGGAGTCTCCTGCATTGCAGTCTGATTCTTTAGCAGCTGGTTATCTGTATATCTGAGGTTACTGGTATCTCTCCTGGCAGTCTTGATTCCAGCTTGTGATTCATCCAGCCCAGCATTTCACATGATGTATTCTGCATATAAGTTAAATAAGCAGGTTGACAATATGCAGCCTGAAGTAGGCCTTTCCCAATTTTGAACTAGTCTGGTGTTCCATATCTGATTCTAGCTGTTGCTTCTTGACCTGCATACAGGTTTCTCAGGAGACAGGTAGTGGGGAAAATAAAATATGAAAAATTCAAATAAAGTCTCCTTGCCTTGATTATCTTGTCCTCTTTTCCTCCTCAAAGGTTAACCAGAGTATCTTGCCTATCTATTTTATATGTTTACACTACAAATGTAAGTATCCTTAAGAAATAGATATATCGTGTTGCTTTAGGCAGCTTTTAAATGCTATATTAATAATCTTGTTTTTCTATTCAATATTATGTTTTTTAGATTAAACCATGTTGATCCTAGTACATCTAGTTCATCTACTTAAATTTTTATAGTACTCCATTGTATGAGTGTATATTCTGTACTGATGGACATTTTAAGTTTTTCCTACAATCAAGACTATACTGAGGGAACTCTACTCAATATATTGTACTAACCTGTAAAGGAAATGAATCTGGAAAAATGCGTGTGTGTGTGTGCATGCACATGTGTGTATAACTGAATCAGTTTGCTGTGCACCTGAAATTAACACAACATTGTAAATCAACTATACATCAACAACAAAAAATTTAATAAGATGAAATATTTTCTGTATTTTCCCAAATACATATTTGGAGAAACATGGGCTTATCTAGGAAATATTAGCCATGGATATTAAAAAATAGTAAATGTGAAAGAAAAGAAAAATGAAGTATTTTCAATGCAATTTTTAAATTGCATATACTAAAAACTGCTCATGATTTTTTTAATTTAGCCATTAAGGTCCTGTTTTTATTCTAATCAATTTTCAAGACTTTAATGTGGAATCAAAACTATTATTTTATATATAAATTTTACATGGTATCTTCATCTTTTCACTCTTTGTAAGTTTAAAAGTTTTATGACTAATTGAATTGATTTTTAATTTTACTTCATCACTTACAATATTGCCCAGCTAGGGATCTGAAAACTACTCAGATTTACTTTTTACTGGTTATTCCATGATTTCATTTTGCTCTATATTTAACTCTTTAATCCATTTGGAGCTTTATTGAGGTATGCTTTGTGGTCATATTCCACAAATTCAGAGAATCACATGTGGACGGTTTGTTTTTTTTTCTGAACAAAAATAGTACCTGGAAATCTACATTTAGCAGATCTGAGATTAAAATATATATAGGTGAATAAAGTTCTATAAATATAATGAATATATTTCTCATGATTATAATATATGGAGGGCTTCCCAGGTGGCACAGTGGTAAAGAATCCACCTGCCAATGCAGAAGATGTGAATTTGATCCCTAGGTTGGGAAGATCCCATGGAGTAGTAAATGTCAACCCACTCCAGTACTCTTGACTGGAAAATTCCATGGACTTAGGAGGCTGCTGGGCTCCAGTCCATTGAGTCACAAAGAGTTAAAGTGAGCGTGCATACACACACATACAGTAATATATTGAACATACAATAAATGCAATAAAAAATTATTACCCTATTTAGAAAAGTTATATAACAGTAAATAATAGAGTATAAAGTTTTTTTTTAAAGGACTGTATTTTGTTTGTTTCAATTGTTTATTAAGCAGATTACAAAAATAATCCTGGTAGATACCTTAGTTCATCCTTCTAATAAGCCTGTTGATCTGGTCTTCCCTGTTGCCAGTATCTCCACCTTCTACAAAATGTGTGGTCTTTTTCTTCATTCCACCTCGTGGAGAAGACAGTTTAAAGGGCCACGGGAAGTTGTTTGCTTATTTGAAACGTTTTCCAACAGTATAGATCTCATGAATCAGATTCTCCATGCAGATGATTCCATATTTCCCCAAGAGATCGAGCAATCAATGCGTTGTCTGTCAGGGCAATTCGCTTTTTGTTGATTTTGCCATAACCACGCTTGTAGATCAATTCATCTTACAGACTTCAGATTTGGGTACCCCCATGCAATGTATGGCTCCACAATTCTCAGCATATTAATTGATGCCTTGTTGAGCTTCACAAAGGTGCCGTTGAAGATCTGCTTGAGGCAAAAGAGCTGCAGCACTTTTCGAACCTTTGGGTTCACACTGTTGATACCTCTGATCCTGATGACAAACGCCAATTTGGGTTCTGCTGGCTTTTCGTGCCATCCTAGCCATTCGAATTTAAGTTCTGTACGTCTGCCTGTATTCCTTGTGGTAATGCTTAGCTTTTTCATAGATAAGCTTCCTCCTTGCCTTTCGAAGCATCTTTTGGGCAAACTTCTTTCTCAGTCGCTTGATCTTAAGCTCTGCGAAATTCTTCTGCTTTTTCTTAAGGGTTTCTGGCACAGCAGGAACCTTCTTTTCTTCTCTTCTGCACGCTCCATGGTTCCAGCCGGGAAAGAGGTTAAAGGACTGTATTAACCATCTAGGTTTTGTATATATTGTGTGAGAGTTTGTTTAGGACAGTAGTCTTCAGTTTTTTGCTTATATATCCTCTAAAGGTTTTTTTTTCTGAAAAATTAGGAATATTCTCACTCATTTAAGCTGAAATCTGAAATTTACCAAATTTTAAATAGTTTAGACATACTATATTGGGTTGGTGCAAAAGTAATTGTGGTCTTGCATTGTTGGACTTTGCTGTTTGATACTGGGATACATTTTTAAATAAATGTGGTTATGTTACACATCATTTTAATGCACATTTCTTGCTTTGTGTTTTTTTGCTAATGACTTAACTACTTGCTGTTTACTTTAGGGAAATGATGTTAGAAAAAAGCAAATTTGAGCAGTTTTCTTATTTGAGTTCAAAATAGGTCTTAAAGCA
The DNA here is from genome assembly GCA_917880005.1 of Nanger dama. Classification (NCBI taxonomy): domain Eukaryota; kingdom Metazoa; phylum Chordata; class Mammalia; order Artiodactyla; family Bovidae; genus Nanger; species Nanger dama. Next base: position 50,639,174 of record CAKJTW010000004.1, read on the forward strand.
GTAGAGACAACTTGCAACATCAACAACACATTTGTCCCAGGAACTACCAGTGAACATACAGTGCAGTGCTGTTTCAAGAAGTTTTGCAGAGGAGATGAGAGCATTGAAGATGAGAGTGTAGTGGCCGGCCGTTGGAAGTTGACAGTGACCAACTGAGAGCCAAAATTGAAGCTGATCATCTTAAACTACACACAAAGTTGCCAAAGAACTCAGTGTCGACTATTCTATAGCCATTTGGCATTTGACACAAACTAGAAAGGTGAAAAAAATTGGGTGCCTCGTGGGCTGACCAAAAAAAAATTTTTTTATTGTTTTTAAGTGTCGTCTTCTCTTCCAACAACAGTGAACGATTTCTTTATTGGACTGTGACCTGCAACAAAAAGTGGATTTTATTTGACAACCAGTGACAACCAGCCCAGTGGCTGGGCTAAGAAGAAGCTCCAGAGCACTTCCCAAAGCCAAACATCTAATGAAAAAGGTCATGGTCGCTGTTTCGTGGTCTGCTACTCATCTGATCCAGTACAGCTTTTGAATCCTGGTAAAACCATTATATCTGACAAGTATGCTCAACAAATTGATGAGATGCACCAAAACTGCAATGCAGAATGGGCCCAGTTCTCCGTCACATCACCTGACCACATGTTGCACAGCTAATGCCTCGAAAGTTTTGCCTCATCCACCATATTCACCTTACCTATCCCCAGTGGACTACCACTTCTTCAAGCATGTCGACAGTTTATTGTAGAAAAAACACTTCCACAACCAGCAGGAGGAAGAATATGCTTTCCAAGAGTTTGTCAATTCCTGAAGCACGAATTTTTATGCTACAAGAATAAATGAACTTATTTCTTGTTAGCAAAAATGTGTTGATTTTAGTGGTTCCTCTTTTGATTAATAAAGCGGTTTTGAACCTAGCTATAATGATTTAAAATTCACAGTCTGAAAGCACGGTTACTTTTCTACCAACCTAATATATTGTACAATAGATTTGCTTTAGAAATTATTTGTATGAAACTTTGTAGCTATAGATTTCATTTAGGATTGGAAAATGTCTTACGTGTAGTGATGGATGTTGACTTGACTCTTATGATTATCATTTTATTCTTTATACATATGTATAATCATTATGTTATACATTTGAAATGTCATGTAAATTGCAGTTTAAAAAAATGGAATATGCTTACTGTGTAATTCAGTAATTAGCAGCAAATCTAAGTAACCAGATTAGTCAATCAAATAAAACTTTTAATTTCTATTAGAAAATTCTGACTTTATTTTTAAGTTCAAATGAGTGAATTAATATGTATCTCTGTGACCATCATGTAATTTATTTTGTTCCTTGTATTTGAAATAAGGTACTACTACTACTACTACTACTAAATTGCTTCAGTCGTGTCCAATTCTGTGTGACCCCATAGACAGCAGCCCACGAGGTTCCCCCATCCCTGGGATTCTCCAGGCAACAACACTGGAGTGGTTTGCCATTGCCTTCTCCAATCCATGAAAGTGAAAAGTGAAAGTGAAGACGCTCAGTTGTGTCCGACTCTTAGCAACCCCATGGACTGCAGCCCACCAGGCTCCTCCGTCCATGGGATTTTCCAGGCAAGAGTACTGGAGTGGGATGCCATTGCCTTCTCCATTATCTCCCCCTTAATATTTCTTATACAAGTTCTTTTTGCTTTGCTCTTTTCTATTTCTCAAAAGTATTGTCTTCTTAAATTATCTATTTGTTCGATGCTCTGTTCCAAAACAGAGCATTATAGCAAGATCCAGAATGAGTTGAGATAGTCCAGGGGAAAAGTAATTCTGAAAGGGGAGTTTTGAAAAGAATTCATTGTACACAGATATATTTGCAAACAAATCAATAAGAAGGCCATATGAAATATCTGAAGATTAATCCTCTTAAACGTGTTAATGCTCATGTACAACTGGAAGATTTTTCCTTCCTTGGTCTAGGCCATGACATGTATATAAGTGGAACTTTACATTTATAGACTTTACATGTATGATTAAATGTTCCCAAATATCTTTCTAAAATGTACCAGTATAGAGGTTATGTAACAGTTTATGAGAGCTTCAATTTCTCCATAATCCGCCAATTGATTTACTAGATTTGCAATATTATTGACAAAAATAATTTTTCCAGGATTATTATGAAATGGTATCTTGTTTTACTTTTCATTTGCCTAGTTAGTGGTAATATTTTTATGTATTTATTTGCCATTTCAGTTTCTTCTGTTGGATTCCTCTTCATGTCTTTTACCCATTTTTTTCTGTTGGGATTGTCTTCTCCTTGAGTTCCTCATATGAATTCTATGGGTTTTAAATATCTTTTAGTTTGTGCCTTGTCCATTAACTTTATGATGTTTTTGGTCATACACAGTTTTTGGTTTCAGTGTTAATAGATGTATTAATGTTTTATGGTTTTGGCTTTTAGATCTTTAATTTAGAGTTTTATATATTGATTAATCCATCCTCTTTCACCTTTTGAAATGAATTTTCTGTAAAACGCCAAGTTTCTGTGTGTGGGAGTCTTTATGTGCTGTCTATTATGTTCTATTGGTATACTTGCTTGCCCTGCCCAATTTTTTTTTTCAATTCCTGTTGCTTTATAAGAGGTCTTAAAGTCTGATGAGGCAGTAATCTCACTCTCGGCTTCAGGAGTCCCTCATCTATCCTTAAGTCTTTGCTTTTATACATTTCATAATTTAGCTTGTTTAGCTCTGTGAAGAGACTTTATTTTTATTAGAGTTGTGTTAAATATATAGATTTACGTGGGACATTTAGGCATGATACTGAATTTTCCCATTCATAAACAGTATTTAGGGTTTCCATCCATCAATAAAATTTTTCTTTCTCTGTAAAAGTTTGGCATATCTTTTGCTTGATTTATTCTTAGGTACTCTGTAGTTTTTGTTGCTTTTATTATGGTGTATTTTTTTTAATCACACTGCCTAATAGATTGTGACTGGTGTGTAATAATGCTTTGGATTTTTAAGTGTTGATATTTTATCATTAACCCTGCCAAACTCTCATATAGGCAGTCATTTAGAATTCAGTATACTTCTTCAGTACTTCAATAGTCTTTGTTTCTCATTTTTCTCATCAAGTTATTGCACTGGCAATGTCTCTGCTACATTATTTATGTTTTAACACCATAATCTTGTTCTTGAAAAAGGAAGAAAGTTCAGTAATTAATCATTAAGGTTTATATGAGTATCTTCCAAAACCTACATAGATATAGATATGTTAAAATACTCTAAACTTTAACCAAGGTTTCTCCGTCTTAGCACTGTTGACATTTGGGGTCAGATGATTGTTTCTTTTTGCAGAGACTGTCCTGTACATTGCAGGATTTTTAGTGGATTCCTAGCCTCCCAACATTTATGAAAACCAAAATACTACCAAATGTTTCCTAGGGGTGCAGTGTCCCACCTGGTTGAGAATTACTGACCTAAATCAATTAAGGAAGTTATTTTTTTACTTTGTTTACTAACATTTTATCCTGAAAGGGTATTGAATTTTAACAGTGTAGTTTCTATATCTGCTGAGAATATCATTTTTTCTCCTTTAATGTGTTAATATAATGTTATATTATTATTTTCAAATGTTAATCTGTAGTACAATTTTATTAGTACACAATTATCTGAAAATTATGCAAAACCATGATACTTTTCTTCAATTTGGGTGGACGGGTGAACACTAAAACAAAACAGTGCAAATTAGATCCCATGTTACAAATTGAATTTTTTTTTTTTACTTTACAATATTGTATTGGTTTTGCCATACATTGATACAAATTGAATTTTAATTGCTGTCTTTAAAGCCTATTTTGTAATACAACTTGCCTGTTTTATAATGATCTGGCTTTAAATAATCTATTTTGAGATTTATTCTATTACTTTGAATAATCAAGTGTTATATGTACTTTTATCAAATGAATCACTTGTAAATTTATTAGATGACTAACTTATTTAAAATAGTGTTTAACATCCTTCAATAAATAATAACGTTTGCTTCAATTAAATATATAACAATGGAATAGGATGTTGACTATTTGTAAGTAGTGGGAAATTAGTGGCAAATCAGGTATGAGTATTCATTCAGTTCTAAATGCTGTGTAAACATCTACTGCTTGTCTCCGCAATAGAAATAGGCTATGTCACCTTAACTCCAGCTGCTAGTTTTCATCTAATATTCTCTTCAGTTCATTCGCTCACTCGTGTCCGACTCTTTGCAACCCTATGGACTGCAGCATGCCAGGCTTCTCTATCACCAACTCCTGGCACTTGCTCAAACTCATGTCCATCGAGTCAGTGATGCCATCTAACAGCCTCATTCTCTGTCATCCCCTTCTCCTCCTGCCTTCAGTCTTTCCCAGCATCGGGGAAAGAATATTTCCCAGCATCAGGGAAATATTCTCTTAGAAACTGTATTTATTCATAAAAGCAACTTTTCTGGTGGTGGTTTTAACATTACTGTGGAAATGAAACCACATGGAAGTAGAAATATTGTGATAATTTTAATAAACTTGAAGTGGAGTTGTAATAGTATCAATAAGAGATGGGAAAATTATATTTCCAGTCATAAACTATAAGTTGACTGGGTTTAGGTAACAGTGTAAGATAAACTTTGTCATAAACAATTTTGAAGAATTGTGCCTAAAATAATTTTTGCTACTTTTCTTTGCTCTTAACAGTCACGTTCTATATCTAGTTCCCCTGTGATGGTAGCTCAGCCTGTTTATCAACAACCTGCATATCACTACCAGGTAAATATTAAATTACAATGGAAATCTTTGATAGTTTTAGTTCTTTTTTGAATTAGTCTTTCTCATGCAAATAAATACTCTCATAATTTAAAAGAGGTAGTTAATTAAGCCTTGATAGCTGTGGTATTTTTTTTTAATGAAGGATCTAAATGTCATATAAGAAGATAGATCATTTACTTATGCTGTTATCATGTCCGACTCTTTGCCACCCCATGGACTGCAGCATGCCAGGCTTCCCTGTCCTTCACTGTCTCCTGGAGTTTGCTCAGATTCATGTCCATTGAGTTGGTGATGCTATCTAACCATCTTGTCCTCTGCAGCCCTCTCCTTCTTTTGCCTTTAATCTTACCCAGCATCAGGGTCTTTTCCAGTTAGTTGGCTTTTGCGTCAGGTGGCCAAAGTATTGGAACTTCAGCATCAGTCCTTCCAATAAAGGACTTATTTTTGTCAAATGTAATAGGGTCAGTTTTGCTCCCCTGGCTAACATAGAAATAATTTCCAAGGTATTATGAAAATACTGGACCACAGGCTGATTTTTTTTAATGTTACTGATATTATGCCAGTTTCTAGTCATTATATTTTGTAAACATATCAGTGTGATTTATGACAGCCTCTTTTAGTTAATCAACATTCTTTTCATTAATTCTTATGGGAGGTTGAGGGTAAGTAAACTCTAATGCCAGACCATTTTAGTGTTTTGTAAATAAAATGTAATTGAAAAATAGCCATATTTGTTTACATAATTGTTTGTGGCTGCTTTTGTGCTACAGTAGAAGAGTTGAGTGGTTGCAACAGATATATGGCCTGCAAGCTTAAAATATTTACCCATAACCCTTTACAGAAAATGGTTGCCTATTTCTGGAGAAGGAAATGGCAACCCACTCCAGTACTCTTGCCTGGAAAATTCCATGGACTGAGGAACCTGGTAGATTGCAGTCCATGGGGTTGCAAAGAGTCATACATGAATGAGCAACTTCACTTTCACTTCTGGTCTGTAGTATTCACAAAATCACATTCTTTTATACCTTTGAAATAGTAAAAGACTTTGAGTTTTTTTCTTTTGAACTTTATTAGACCCATATAAAATATTATGGTTACTGAAATTATTTTAGTATTAGACTAGGTTTGGGGGAGTTGTTCTTAAATTCTGTTACTATGCTAAATATTAAATTATCTAAAGTATTTTGTTCGCTTAGTAAAAAGAAAGTAACTTGATGGCCTTTATTTAAAGTACATATGTAGCGTGACTGTTCCTAATTCAAAATTTTGAGAGGCCCCAAAGACAACATTAGATAATAGGCCATTTAACAAGACAAACCAAAAGTCGTGAAACCAGTTTTAAGACCCTTAGCTTATGCCCATTTTGAGCACATGAGGATGTGCTCATTATTAACCGCATCTTGAGGATGAGGTTAATAAATAAGACTGGTAATGAGGCTTTTTTAACAAGAGAGTTTTAGAGTGCTATGACATTTCCCATTCTCAACCAAATGAAGAGGACTTTAGAGAATGACTAAGAGAGTTAATATTTGTCCCCTGGAATTTGTGAGAGAATCTTTTAGACCTGTGCATGCATACTTGTTAAGTCACTTCAGTCATGTCCAACTCTTTGTGACGCTATGGACTATAGCCCTCCAGGCTCCTCTATCCATGGGGATTCTCTGGGCAAGAATACTGGAATGGATTGCTATGCCTTCCTCTAGGTGATGTGGACTATGGAAGCAGAGCCAGAAAAGAAGCCTACAGGGGAACATGCTGAACGTCTCATAGCAAGCAAAGTTTGTTTCCCAAGAGCAAGATAAGAACCTCACAGAAGAAACTCTTTCCAAAAAAGTATAAAGTGACCCCAAGAAAGAAAAAAATCTATGTGAAGTAGACCCCTAGAATCTAGGTCTAAAATTGTAGTCAGAAGTTCTCAGCAAGGACATCATCAAAGAAAAAAGTACCTGACAAGAGAGTTAGCATTTGGAATCTGTTAATGCCAAAAAATAATTTTTCCTGACTTTTATCTGGAGGCTAGGAAAACCAGCTCAACACAGTGTTTTTTGTCTGTTTACCCTTTGAAAATTTTGTTTTTTATTGAAGTATAGTTGATGTACATTAGCTTCAGGTATACATCATAGTGATTCAAAATTTTTATAGATTTTACTCCCTTTATAGTTATTATAAAATATTGGCCAGGACTTCTCTGGTGGCTCAGTGGTGGAGAGTTCACCTGCCAGTGCAAGAGACATGGGTTCAGTCCCTCATGCGGGAAGTTCTCATAGGCCATGGAGCAACTAAGCCTATGCACTACAACTACTGAGTCTGTGCTCTAGAGCTGGGAAGCCGCAGCTGCTGAGCCCACATGCCACTGAAGCCCATACACTCAGAGCCTTTGCTCAGGAACAAGAGGAGCCACCTCAGTGAGAAGCCCACACACCCCAACTAGAGAGTAGCCCCCACTCCCTCAACTAGAGAAAGTCCGAGCATAGCAACAAAGACCCAGCACAACCAAAAATAAATTATTTTTTAAATGTCTGTATTCCCTGTGTGGGCTTCTCAGGTGGCACTGGTAGTAAGGAACCTGACTGCCAGTGCAAGAGAGCTAAGAGATGTGGGTTTGATCCTTGGGTCGAGAAGATCCCTTGGAGGAGGAAATGGCAACCCACTCCAGTATTCTTGCCTGGAGAACCCCATGAACAGAGGAGCTTGGTGGGCTACAGTCCATAGGGTCATAGAGTTGGACACAACTAAAGCAACTTAACCTGCACGCAGACCCTGAATATCCTTGTGTTGTGTTAGTTGCTCAGTCGTGTCTGACCCCACAGACTGCGGCCCTCCAGGCTCCTCTGTCCATGGGATTTTCCAGGCAAGAATACTGGAGTGGGTTGCCATTATATCCTTACAGCTTATTTATTTTATACATAATAGCTTATACCTTTTAACCTCCACCTTCTTTTTCCCTCCCCCTTTCCTCTCACCACTGGTAAACACTAGTTTTAACAAAATTCTTTTCTAAGTGCCAGGGGTGAGAAATATTGAAGTTTTTGCTTTCTGCTTGCACTTTGTGGAGTGCAGCTCCTCCTCCATTAATTGATTACATATGTACATGCATGACATAGATGTATTCTGTAAAGTTTCTAATACAGTTTAGTTTTATACTTTGGCTCTCATTTTCCACTTGACACAAATTACAAAACTGGAAGTATATTACCTAGATATACTTGGGAAAGATTTTTGTACCAATTTGTAACATATTTTGCAATGTAAGCAATAATTTCACTTTGCATATTTCTTTCCAGTTATATATTTATTCATCATCATTCTCCCCTTAAAACTGCCACTTTGATAATCTCTTCCCTTGATCTTTTTACAAATTCTGAGATTGATAGCTTTATCAGTTTTTGTTAGTCAAATCATATAATGACTGGTTCAGTCAGTGTTTATCTCTTTTGTATATTTCACTTCAGAAGTAGATAGTGATTTATCTAACAAATCTACACATTAATCATGTTATTTCAGATTTTTATTAAAATATTTTCTTAAGAGATGATCTTGCCTTTTTAAACGTGGTATAAAGAACACAGACCTCACTTGGTTATCATATTGATGTCATCCATTAGCAGTTGATGTGGTCTGCCCAAAATTAACCATTTCAATAGTAGATTCATGGAATCTTATTTTCTGTCTTTTTACTTTAATAATTTTTAAAAATTTATTAAAGGTGGAAAATAAGCTAAAACATTTATTATTAAAGAATAATACAAATGAGTTAAGAAATAAAAAGACTGTCTTTACTATTGTCATCTTATAATAAGTACCTTAAATAACCTGACTCTCTTTTATTTAGATAAAGCTTTATTTAGATATTCATATACCATATACAATTCACCTTTTCAAAGAGTACAACAGAATGTGTGCTAAGTTGCTTCTTATGTCTGACTCTTTGCAACCCTGTGGACTGTAGCTAGCCCACCAGGTTCCTCTGTCCATGGGATTCTCCAGGCACAAATACTGGAGTGAGTGAGTTGCCATGCCCTTCTCCAGGGGATCTTCCTGACTCAGAGATCAAACCCACATCTCTTGTGTCTTCTGCATCAGCAGGCAGGTTCTTTACCTCTGGTGCCACCTGGGAAGCCTGTACAACAGAGTAGTTTTTACTAAATTTACAGGTGCTACCATACCATGGGGTGGGGGCGGGGAGCTTTACCCATTGATAGTCATTCCTCTTACCCCCTCCTCCCTGTCCTCAGTTCAGTTCAGTTGCAACACGCCAGGCCTCCCTGTCCATCACCAACTCCCGGAGTTCACTCAGACTCCCGTCCATCGAGTCAGTGATGCGATCCAGCCTTCTCATCCTTGGTCGTCCCTTTCTCCTCCTGCCCCCAATCCCTCCCAGCATCAAAGTCTTTTCCAGTGAGTCAACTCTTACCATGAGGTGGCCAAAGTACTGGAGTTTCAGCTTTAGCATCATTCCCTCCAAGGACCTAGGCAACCAGTAATATATCAATACTTTCTGTCTATAAATTTGCCTGTTTTTGGACATTGCTGCTGCTGCTGCTGCTAAGTCGCTTCAGTTGTGTCCGACTCTGTGCGACCACATAGACGGCAGCCCACCAGGCTCCCCCATCCCTGGGATTCTCCAGGCAAGAACACTGGAGTGGGTTGCCATTTCCTTCTCCAATTTTTGGACAATATATGCCTATAATACCATATTTTGTTTATCTGTTCATTTGTTGATGGACTTTTGGGTTGTTTCCACCTTTACTGTCTTACAGATAATGCTGTTATGAACATTTGTGTACAGATTTTTGTGGACTTATGTTTTCATTTCTTTTAGCTCTTGTATCTAGGAGTAGAATTGCTAAATCAAATGGTATCTCTATATTTAACCTTTCAAGGATGTGTCATGCTTTCCAAAAGTCTGCACCATTTTACAGTCCCACCAGCAGTTTATGAGGGCTTCTCCACATCTTTGCACACACTTATTATCTACGTTTTTTACTATAGCCTTACTAGTATATGTGAAGTGATATCACAGTGTAGTTTTCATTTCCATTGTTGTTGCTGTTCAGTCACTAAGGAATGTCTAACTCTCTGCTTCCCCATGAACTGCAGCGTGCCATGCTTCCCTGTCCTTCACCATCTCCCAGAGTTTGCTCAAAAACATGTATCCATTGAGTCAGTGATGCTATCTATCTCATCCTCTGCCACTCTCTTCTCTTTTTGCCTTCAGTCTTTCCCAGCGTCAGGGTCTTTTCTAATGAGTCAGCTCTTTGTATCAGGTAGCCAAAGTTTGCAGCTTCCACTTCAGCATCAGTCCTTCCAACAAATATTCAGGGTTGATTTCCTTTAGGATTGGCTGGTTTGATCTCCTTGCAGTCCAAGGAACTCTCAAGAGTCTTCCCCAGCACCACAATCCGAAAGCATCAATTCTTTGGTGTTCAACATTATTTATGTCCCAATTCTCACATCCATACACAACTACTAGAAAAGCCATAGCTTTGACTATACAGAACTTTATTGGTAAAATGATGTCTTTACTTTTTCATATGCTATCTAGGTTTGTCATAGCTTTTCTTCCAAGGGACAAGCATCTTAATTTCATGGCTACAGTCACCATTCACAGTGATTTTGAAGCCCAAGAAAGTAAAATCTGTTAGTGCTTCCACTTTTCCCCCCCTTCTATTAGCCATGAAGTAGCTTCACCAATACATGAACTGTGAACTTCCAGATGTTCAAGCTGGTTTTAGAAAAGGCAGAGGAACCAGAGATCAAATTGCCAACATCCACTGGATCATGGAAAAAGCAAAAGAGTTCCAGAAAAACATCTATTTCTGCTTTATTGACTATGCCAAAGCCTTTGACTGTGTGGATCACAATAAACTATAGAAAATTCTGAACAAGATGGGAATACCAGACCACCTGACCTGCCTCTTGAGAAACCTATATGCAGGTCAGGAAGCAACAATTAGAACTGGACATGGAACAACAGACTGGTTCCAAATAGGAAAAGGAGTTTGTCAAAGCTGTATATTGTCACCCTGCTTATTTAACTTATATGCAGAGTATCATGAGAAACGCTGGGCTGGAAGAAGCACAAGCTGGAATCAAGATTGCCAGGAGAAACATCAGTAACCTCAGGTATGCAGATGACACCACCCTTATGGCAGAAAGTGAAACTAAAAAGCCTCTCGATGAAAGTGAAAGTGGAGAGTGAAAAAGTTGGCTTAAAGCTCAACATTCAGAAAACTAAGATCATGGCATCCGGTCCCATCACTTCATGGGAAATAGATAAGGAAACAGTGTCAGACTTCATATTTTGGGGGCTCCAAAATCACTGCACATGGTGACTGCAGCCATGAAATTAAAAGACGCTTACTCCTTGGAAGAAAAGTTATCACCAACCTAGATAGCATATTAAAAAGCAGAGACATTACTTTGCCAACAAAGGTCCATCTAGTCAGGGCTATGGTTTTTCCAGTGGTCATATATGGATGTGAGAGTTGGACTGTGAAGAAAGCTGAGCACCGAAGAATTGATGGTTTTGAACTGTGCTAGAGAAGACTCTTGAGAGTCCCTTGGACTGCAAAGAGATCCAACCAGTCCATTCTAAAGGAGATCAGTCCTGGGTGTTCATTGGAAGGAATGATGCTAAAGCTGAAACTCCAATACTTTGGCCACCTCATGCGAAGAGTTGACTCATTGGAAAAGACTCTGATGCTGAGAGGAATTGGGGGCAGGAGGAGAAGGGGACGATAGAGGATGAGATAGCTGGATGGCATCACCGACTTGATGGACATGAATTTGAGTGAACTCTGGGAGTTGGTGATGGACAGGGAGGCCTGGCGTGCTGTGATTCATGGGGTCGCAAAGAGTCGGACTCAGTTGAGCGACTGAACTGAACTGAATGGGACCAGATGCCATGATCTTAGTTCTTTGATTGTTGAATTTTAAGCTAGCTTTTTCCTCTCCTCTCATCCTCTATCACAAGGCTCTTTAGTTCCTCTTCATTTTCTGCCATTAGAGTGGTATCATTTGTATATATGAGGTTATTGATATTTCTCCCAGCAGTCTTAATTTCAGCCTGTAATTCATCCATCCTGGCATTTCGCGTGGTGTACTTTGCATATGAGTTTAAATGATCAGTGTGACAATATACAGCCTTATTGCACTCCTTTCCCAATTTTGAACCAGTCCATTGTTCCATGTCCAGTTCTAACTGTTGCTTCTTGACCCACATACAGATTTCTCAGGAGACAGGTAAGGTGGTCTCGTATTCCCATCTCTTTAAGAATTTTCCACAGTTTGTTGTGCTTCACACAGTCAAAGGCTTTAGCACAGTCAATGAAGCATAAGAAGATGTTTTTCTGAAATTCACTTCTTTTCTCCATGATCCAGCAAATGTTGACAATTTAATTTCTGGTTCCTCTGCCGTTTCTAAACCCAGCTTGTACATTTGGAAATTCTCAGTTCACATAGTCCTGAAGCCTAGCTTGAAGGATTTTCACACTAGCATGTGAAATGAGTGCAGTTGTATGGCAGTTTGAACATTCTTTGGCATTGTGCTTCTTTGGGAGTGGAATAAAAACTGACATTTTCCAACCCTGTGGCTGCTGCTGAGTTTTCCAAATTTGCTGACACATTGAGCACAGTACTTCAGCATCATCTTAAAATTTTAAATAGCTCGGCTAGAATTCCATCACCTCTGCTAGCTTTGTTTGTAGTAATGCTTCATAAGGCCCACTTGACTTCACACTCTAGGATGTCTGGCTCTAGGTGAGTGACCACACCATTGTGGTTATCCTGGTCATGAAGACCTTCTTTTGTATAGTTCTGTGTATTCTTGCCACCTCTTAATCTCTTCTGCTTCTGTTAGGTCCTTAACGTTTCTATCCTTTGTTGTCCCTACATTTGCATGAAATGTTCCCTAGATATCTTCAGTTTTCTTGAAGAAATCTCTAGTCTTTCCTATTCTGTTGTTTCCCTCTACTTCTTGGCATCGTTCATGGAAGAAGTCCTTATCTCTCCTTGTTATTCTCTGGAACTCTGCATTCAGTTTGGATTATCTTTCCCTTTCTTCCTTGCTTGCTTTTTGCTTCTCTTCTTTCCTCAGCTATTTGAAAAGCCTCATCAGGCCACCACTTTGCCTTCTTGCATTTCTTTTTCTTTGGGATGGTTTTGGTCACCACCTCCTATACAGTGTTATAAACCTTGATCATAGTTCTTCAGGCACTCTTATCTGTCACCCTTTGATCTATTCATCACCTCCACTATATAATCATAAAACATTTGATTTAGGTCATACCTGAATGGCCTGGTGGTTTTCCCTACTTTTTTCAATTTAAGCCTGAATTTTGCAGTAAGGAGCTGATAATCTGAGCCATAGTCTGTTGCTGGTCTTGTTTTTTTGCTGACTGTATACAGCTTCTCCATCTTTGACTGCAGAGAGTATAAACAGTCTGATTTCAGTGATCATTTGGCAATGTCCATATGAAAAGTTGTCTCTTGTGTTGTTAGAAAGGGTATTTGCTATGCCTAGTGTGTTCTCTTGATAAAACTGTTAGTCTTTGCCCTGCTTCATTTTGTGCTCCAAGGCCTAACTTGCCTATTACTTACTCCTGGTATCTCTTGACTTCCTACTTTTGTATTCCAATCCCCTATGATGAAAAGACATCTTTGCTTTTTTTTTTTTTTTTTTGCTGTTAATTCTAGAAGGTCTTGGAGGTCTTCATCAGACCCGTCAACTTCAGCTTCCTCAGCATCAGTGGTTCAGGCACTATGAGGTTCAATGGTTTGCCTTGGAAACAGACTAAGATTATTCTGTTGTTTTTGAGATTGTACCCAAGTAGTGCATTTCAGACTTTGTTGGCTTTGAGGGCTATTCTATTTCTTTCTAAAGGATTCTTGCCCACAGCAGTAGATACAATGGTCATCTGAATCAAATTCGCCCATTCCCATCTATTTTAGTTCACTTGATTCCTAAAATGTCAATGTTCACTTTTGCCATCTCCTGCTTGACCATGTCTAGTTTACCTTGATTCATGGATCTAACATTCCAGAGGTTTCTATGTGATATTGTTTTAACAGCATCAGACTTTATTTTCACCACCAGACGCATCCACAACTGGGCGTCATTTCTGCTTTGGCCCAGCCTTTTCTTTCTTCTGGAGCTATCTCCTGCTCTTCCCTAGTAGCACATTGGACACCTACAGACATGGGGGACTCATTTTCCAGTGGTATATCTTTTTGCCTTTTCATACTGCTCATGGGGTTCTCACAGCAAGAATACTAGAGTGGTTTGTCATTCTCTCCTCCAATGGATCCCGTTTTGTCAGAACTCTTCACTGTGATCCATCCATCTTTGGTGGCTCTGCCCAGCATGGCTCAAAGTTTCACTGAGTTACTCAAGCCCCTTCACTACAGCAAGGCTTTGATCTATGAAGAGGATTACAAGGCAAATGATATTGAATATCTTTTAGATGCTTATCGATGGTTTTTGTGTATTTTTTTTGCAATAATGTCTGTTCATATCCTTAACCAATTTTTACATTGGGTTAAGTGATTCTTAAGTGAAAGTCACTCAGTCGTATCGGACTCTCTGCGACCTTGGAATTCTCCAGGTCAGAATACTGGAGTGGGTAGCCTTTCCCTTCTCCAGGGGATCTTCCCAACCGAGGAATTGAACCCAGGTCCGTGCATTGCACTCAGATTCTTTACCAGCTGAGCCACAAGGGAAGCCCTTATATTGGGTTACTTGCCTTTTATTATTGAGTTACATGGGTTCTTTGCTTAGATACAAGTTCCTTATCAGATATATAATTTATAAACATTTTTTCCAGTCTTGTGGGGGTTTTTTATTAAATTTTTTTTATTTTACTTTATAATACTATATTGGTTTTGCCATACATTGACATGAATCCACCACAGGTGTACATGAGTTCCCAATCCTGAACCCCCTCCCACCTCTCTCCCCATATCATCTCTCTGGGTCATCCTAGTGCACCAGCCCCAAGCATCCTGTATCCTGTATTGAACCTAGACTGGCGATTCATTTCTTACATGATAGTATATATGTTTCAATGCCATTCTCCCAAATAATCCCACCATCTCCCTCTCCCACAGAGTCCAAAAGTCTATTCTATACATCTGTGTCTCTTTTGCTGTCTCGCATACAGGGTTATCATTACCATCTTTCTAAATTCCATATATGTGTGTTAGTATACTGTATTGGTGTTTTTCTTTCTGGCTTACTTCACTCTGTATAATCGGCTCCAGTTTCATCCACCTCGTAAGAATGGATTCAAATGTATTCTTTTTAATGGCTGAGTAATACTCCATTGTGTATCTGTACCACAGCTTTCTTATCCATTCATCTGCTGATGGACATCTAGATTGCTTGCATATCCTGGCTCTTATTAGTGCTATGATGAACATTGGGGTATACGTGTTTCTTTCAGTTCTGGTTTCCTCAGAGTGTATGGCCAGCATTGGTATTGCTGGGTCATAAGGCAGTTCTATTTCCAGTTTTTAAGGAATCTCCACACTGTTCTCCATAGTGGCTGTACTAGTTTGCATTCCCACCAACGGTGTAAGAGGATTCACTTTTCTCCACATCCTCTCCAGCATTTATTGCTTGTAGACTTTTGGATCGCAGCCATTCTGACTGGTGTGAAATGGTACCTCATTGTGGTTTTGATTTGCATTTCTCTGGTACTGAGTGATGTTGAGCATCTTTTCATGTGTTTGTTAGCCATCTGTATGTCTCCTTTGGAGAAATGGCTGTTTAGTTCTTTGGCCCATTTTTTGATTGGGTCGTTTATTTTTCCAAAGTTGAGCTGCAGGAGTTGCTTGTATATTTTTGAGATTAGTTGTTTGTCAGTTGCTTCATTTGCTATTATTTTCTCCCATTCCAAAGGTTGTCTTTTCATACTTATAGTTTCCTTTGTCGTGCAGAAGCTTTTAATTTTAGTTAGAGTCCATTTGTTTATTTTTGCTTTTATTTCCAGTATTCTAGGAGGTAGATCATAGAGGATTCTGCTGTCATTTATGTCGGAGAGTGTTTTGCCTGTGTTCTCCTCTAGGAGTTTTATAGTTTCTGGTCTTACATTTAGATCTTTAATCCATTTTGAGTTTATTTTTGTGTATGGTGTGAGAAAGTGTTCTAGTTTCATTCTTTTCAAGTGGTTGACCAGTTTTCCCAGCACCACTTGTTAAAGAGATTGTCTTTTCTCCGTTGTATATTCTTGCCTCCTTTGTCGAAGATAAGGTGTCCATAGGTGTGTGGATTTATCTCTGGGCTTTCTATTTTGTTCCATTGATCTATATTTCTGTCTTTGTGCCAGTACCATACTGTCCTGATGACTATGGCTTTGTAGTAGAGCCTGAAGTCAGGCAGGTTGATTCCTCCAGTTCCATTCTTCTTTCTCAAGGTTGCTTTGGCTATTTGAGGTTTTTGTATTTCCGTACAAATCGTGAAACTAGTTGTTCTAGCTCTGTGAAAAATACCATTGGTAGCTTGATAGGGATTGCATTGAATCCGTACATTGCTTTGGGTAGTATACTCATTTTCACT
The DNA here is from genome assembly GCA_917880005.1 of Nanger dama. Taxonomy (NCBI): domain Eukaryota; kingdom Metazoa; phylum Chordata; class Mammalia; order Artiodactyla; family Bovidae; genus Nanger; species Nanger dama. Next base: position 50,655,502 of record CAKJTW010000004.1, read on the forward strand.
ATATTGATTCTTCTGATCCATGAACATGGTCTATTTCTCCATCTATTAGTGTCCTCTTTGATTTCTTTCATCAGTGTTTTATAGTTTTCTATATATAGGTCTTTAGTTTCTTTAGGTAGATTCATTGCAATGGTGAATGGATTTGTTTCCTTAATTTCTTTTTCTACTTTCTCATTATTAGTGTATAGGAATGCAAGCAGTTTCTGTGTGTTGATTTTATATCCTACAACTTTACTATATTCATTGATTAGCTCTAGTAATTTTCGGTGGAGTCTTTAGGGTTTTCTATGTAGAGGATCATGTCATCTGCAAACAGTATGAGTTTTACTTCTTTTCCAATTTGGATTCCTTGTATTTCTTTTTCTGCTCTGATTGCTGTGGCCAAAACTTCCAGATCTATGTTGAATAGTAGTGGTGAAAATGGACACCCTTGTCTTGTTCCTGACTTTAGGGGAAATGCTTTCAATTTTTTACCATTGAGGATAATGTTTGCTGTGGGTTTGTCATATATAGCTTTTATTATGTTGAGGTATGTTCCTTCTATTCCTGCTTTCTGGATAGTTTTACCTCCTTGATGGTGTCTTTTGCACCACAAAAGTTTTTCATGTTAGTGAAATCCAGTTTATCTTTTTTTCTCTTATTGTTTCCTGTGCTTTTGATGTCATATTTTTTTTATTGCCTGGTTCAAAGCCACAAAGATTTACATCTATGTTTTCTTCTAAGAGTTTTATAGTTTTAGCTCTTACATTTCTATCTCCTACCCGTGTTGGGTTAATTTTTGTATATGGTTTGAAGTATAGGGGTTCAACTTCATACTTTTGCAGGTATATATTCAGTTTTAACCCTTGTTTACAATCTGGTGGGCTTTTTTGTTTTTGTTTTTTTGTTTTTTTCATTTTAGGCCCCTGCACAGTGTCTACCAGGTCAATGGCAGTGGAATGTTCCTCAGGTAAATACTAACTTTTAATTTTTTTTTCACTGTTTTTGTGAAGACTACATGAATATTTTAAGTCAAGAAGAGTAGATTTGAGACCTTCCTTTAGTATTTATTAACTGTGATACTGATTTATTAACTGATTTTGTAATTCATTTAATGACTGTATTTCTCAGCTTTTTCATTTGCAAATGGAACTAATGATACCATACCTTGGAAAGTTTTCTCACATGACTTTTGTAAAGCTCAAATGAGACCATGTAAGTAAAAGTATTTTATAAATAAGTGCTGTGTTATTAATATTAGAAAACTTAGCATATTTCTAGCTTCACTTCAGATTTTACTTCAGTTTTTTATGTTTCTAAATGAATATTCCATCTCTCAACATTTGATAACAATGACAAGTCCCACTTCATGGGAAGTCAGAAAGCTGAACAGAGACATTTGTTGTTGTTCAGTCTCTCAGTCATGTCCTAGTCTTTGAAACTCTGTGGACTGCAGCACACCAGGCTTCCCTGTCCTTCATCGTTTCCCAGAGCTTGCTCAGACTCTTTCCCACTGAGTCGATGATACCATCCAACCATCTCATCTTCTGTCATTCCATTCTGCTCCTGCCTTCAATCTTTCCCAGCATCAAGGTCTTTTCCAGTGAGTCAGCTCTTCCATCAGATGGCCATGGGAGTAGAGCTTCAGCTTTAGCATCAGTCCCTCCAGTGAATATTCAGGATTGATTTCCTTTATGATTGACTGGTTTGATCTCCCCTTCAGTCCAAGGGACTCTTGAAGAGTCAAGAGTCTTCTCCAGCACCACAGTTCAGTTCAGTTCAGTCCCTCAGTCATGTCCAACTCTTTGTGACCCCATAAATCGCAGCACACCAGGCCTCCCTGTCCATCACCAACTCCCAGAGTTCACTCAGACTCATGTTCAGCAAGTCAGTGATGTCATCCAGCCATCTCATCCTCTGTCATCCCCTTCACCTCCTGTACCCAACTCCTCCCAGCATCAGAGCCTTTTTCAATGGGTCAACTCTTCGCATGAGGTGGCCAAAGTATTGGAGTTTCAGCTTCAGCATCATTCCCTCCAAAGAAATCCCAGGGCTGATCTCCTTCAGAATAAACTGGTTGGATCTGCCTGCAGTCCAGGGGACTCTCAAGAATCTTCTCCAACACCACAGTTCAAAAGCATCAATTCTTTGGCGCTCAGCTTTCTTCACAGTCCAATTCTCACATTCATACATGACCACAGGAAAAACCATAACCTTGACTAGACAGACCTTTGTTGGCAAAGTAATGTCTCTGCTCTTCAATATGCTATCTAGATTGGTGATAACTTTTCTTGAGCCCGCAAAAATAAAGTCTGACACTGTTTCCACTGTTTCCCCATCTGTTTCCCATGAAGTGATGGGACCAGATGCCATGATCTTAGTTTTCTGAATGTTGAGCTTTAAGCCAACTTTTTAGCTCTCCTCTTTCACTTTCATCAATCGGCTTTTAGTTCCCCTTCACTTTCTGCCATAAGGGTGGTGCCATCTGTATATCTGAGGTTATTGATATTTCTCCCAGCAATCTTGATTCCAGCTTGTGTTTCTTCACACACTAGTAAAGTAATGCTCAAAATTCTCCAAGCCAGGATTCAGCAGTACGTGAACCGTGAACTTCCAGATGTTCAAGCTGGTTTTAGAAGGGGCAGAGGAACCAGATATCAAATTGCCAACATCCACTGGATCATCAAAAAGCAAAAGAGTTCCATAAAAACATCTATTTCTTCTTTGTTGAATATGCCAAAGCCATTGACTGTGTGGATCACAACAGACTGTGGAAAATTCTTCAAGAGATGGCAATACCAGACCACCTGATCTGCCTCTTGAGAAACCTATATGCAGGTCAGGAAGCAACAGTTAGAACTGGACATGGAACACAGACTGGTTCCAAATAGGAAAAGGAGTACATCAAGGCTATGTATTGTCACCCTGCTTATTTAACTTGTATACAGAATACATCATGAGAAACGCACCACAATTCAAAAGCATCAATTCTTCAGTGCTCAGCCTTCTTTATGGTCCACTCTCATTCATACATGACTACTAGAAAAACCATAGCTTTGACTAGATGGACCTCTGTTGGCAAAATAAAGTCTCTGCTTTTAATATGCTGTCTGGGTTGGTTATGGCTTTTCGTCTAAGGAGCAAGTGTCTTAATTTCATGGCTGCAGTCACCATTCTCAGTGATTTTGTAGCCTAAGAAAATACAGTCTGACACTGTTTCCATTGTTTTCCCCATCTATTTGCTATGAAGTAATGAGACCAGTGTCAGACTTTATATTTTTGGCCTCCAGAATCACTGCAGATGGTGACTGAAGCCATTAAATTGAAAGACACTTACTCCTTGGAAGAAAAGTTATCACTAACCTAGATAGCATATTCAAAAGCAGAGACATTACTTTGCCGACTAAGGTCCGTCTAGTCAAGGCTATGGTTTTTCCTGTGGTCATGTATGGATGTGAGAGTTGGACTGTGAAGAAAGCTGAGCGCCAAAGAATTGATGCTTTTGAACTGTGGTGTTGGAGAAGACTCTTGAGAGTCCCTTGGACTGCAAGGAGATCCAACCAGTCCATTCTGAAGGAGATCAGCCCTGGGATTTCTTTGGAGGGAATGATGCTGAAGCTGAAACTCCAGTACTTTGGCAACCTCGTGCGAAGAGTTGACTCACTGGAAAACACTCTGATGCTGGGAGGAATTGGGGACAGGAGGTGAAGGGGATGACAGAAGATGAGATGGCTGGATGGCATCATGGACTCGATGGACATGAGTCTGAGTGAACTCCAGGAGTTGGTGATGGACAGGGAGTCCTGGCGTGCTGTGATTCATGGGGTTACAAAGAGTCGGACACGACTGAGCGACTGGACTGAACTGAATGGGACTAGGTGCCATGATCTTTGTTTTCTGGATGTTGAGTTTTAAGCCAACTTTTTCACCCTCCTCTTCTACCTTCACCAAGAGGCTCTTTCGTTCCTCTTCGCTTTCTACCATAAGGGTTGTGTCATCTGCATATCTGAAGTTATTGGCAATCTTGAGTCCAACTTGTGCTTTGTCCAGCCCAGCATTTTGCATGATTTTCTCTGGATATATTAGATAAGCAGGGTGACAATATACAGCCTTGATATATTCCTTTCCCGATTTTGAACTAGTTTGTTTTTCTATATCCAATTATAACTGTTGCTTCTTGACCTGCATACGGGTTTCTCAAGAGGCACGTCAGATGGTCTGGTATTCCTATCTCCTTCAGAATTTTCCACAGTTTATTGTGATCCACACAGTCAAAGGCTTTGGCATAGTCAGTAAAGCAGAAACAGTTTTTCTGAAACTCTCTTGCTTGCTTTTTCAATGATCCAACAGATGTTAGCAATTGATCTCTGGTTCCTCTGCCTTTTCTAAATCCAACTTAAACATCTGGAAGTTTTTGGTTCACGTACTGTTGAGCCTGTTGGAGAATTTTGAGTATTACTTTGCTAGCATGTGAAATTAAGCCAATTTAAATACCATAGATTATATTATTACAAACTTTAATAGTTATCTTAATGATTGTCTTTATTTATGAGCTTCTAAAGTGCTAAGAACTTTTTAGTACTTATAAATGATAAATAAGTGATTTAATAATGTCTACATAATTGTAGTTTATAACAACCTAGAGTTACTAGTTTGTTGTTAAGATACTTCTGTGATATCCCTAAAAACAACTTTAGGAAAATGTGATAATGTGAAACCAGTATTTCTCTCATGTATTGGTTAAGTCATTTGGTTTAATTGAAATAACTAAAACGATTTTAATTAGAAACATGATTTTGTATTTTTAGTCTCCTGCCTCTTCTGCTCCATTCTTGTACCTACAACCTTCTGAGGTCATTTATCAACCAGTGGAAATTGCACAAGATGGTGGATGTATTCCTCCTCCAATGTCTCTGATGGAAGCTTCAGTTCCAGAGGTATGTGTTAGTCTCAAAGTAATATATCCATAACCACTTCATTTTAACATTTATTTCTTTTCCTTTTCTAAAAATATTTGTTCAAGACCCTTATTGAAGTTGAACATTTTATGTTTTTTTGATTTATTCACCTCTTCCCCTTTTTATATCTAAGAATGCATCATCTTAGACTTCTTCACTATTTCTGAATCATTCCTCAACTCAGCTGTTTACTAGACTATCCCTGACTCAGTCCCCTTGAAAGAGTAAGATAAATGCTTCTCTTTCTTCTGGTTTGCCTGTCTTATTACTAACATTGTCAGTTAAAAGCATATAAAAGTAAAGATAAAAATCTTTAAAATTCTTCCTTCAAAGATATAAATCAAATTTATAACTAAAAACTGTAAGTATTATCTTCCAAGTGTTTATATTTGCAAACCATTACTAATAACCTCATCATCTATGTACTAGGAACTGTGTACATGGTATGTTTTAAATATGTTGTGAAAGACTGGGAAATAAATAACGACCTCCCAATTTGAGTGTATTTATTATTATTATTACTAAAGTTTATAACATAATTTTTCTGACATAGCAGCTTCCACAATTTTGAATCTTAAATGTTTACTATCAGTACTTTTACTGTGATTTCTCCATTCTTCATCTCACGCTCCATTTATCACTTTTTTGACTGAATCTGTAAGCACTCTGTTGAAGAAGGCTTACATGTGCTGTACTCTTGAGTTCTTACATGCTTGTGTGTTCAACATATTTGTTGTCTATATATCTGGAAGAAATTAAGACTAACTATAAAACAGCTGCATCATACTTGTATAACTTTGCTAAGGCTGCCTGAGCAAAGTAAATGAAGTAGATGGCTTAAAAGAGAAATTTATTGTCTCATAGTTTTGGAGTCTAGAAGTCCAAAATCAAGGTGTTGGCAGAGTTGGTTTCATCTGAGGCCTTTGAGGGAAGGCTCTAGTCCAGGACTTTCTTCTTGGCTTATCGGTGACCATCCTTTCCTTGTGTCTTCACATTGTCTTTGCTGTCTCTGCGTCCAAGTTTCCCAATTTTATAAAGATATCAGTCATTTTGGATTAGGTTCCACCCCTAATGACCATACTTCAATTTGCTCACCTCTGTAAAGACCCTCTCTCCAAATAAGGTCAGTCTCTGACATAGTGGTTAGGACTTCAACACATAAGTTTTCAGAGAACACAATTCAGCCCATAACAATGCTTTTTTTTCTCATAACTTCTAATCTACTCTTTTCTGGTTTTGAGTATAGTTGAAGCCAGCCTGACTGTCTCTCTCATACATAATTTGCTTTTTCTTCCTGCATGTCTGAAAAAATCTGTCTTAACTTGAACTCACTTTACCAGGATATGTCTTGAAATTTGTCAGTCTTTGAAATATTCTTCCTGGGATAGAATTTGCTCCTTTGATTCTCAGACTAGTTTTTATTTCAGGGCTTCTTTTTCCTGTTAAAACTTTGAAAAAAATTTTTGTATTCCAGTTTTTTTACTTCTTCTTCAGGAATACCATTTATGCATATGTTGAGATCTCTTTTTATCTTTTATATCCATCATCTCTGAGATAATTTCTTTTATCACAGTAATTGTTAATGTTTTATATGACTTTTGAGACAATCATGAATATTTTTCATTGTTTTTAGTCTGCTTTTGCTTATGAATAATGAAGCTTTCATTGCTGTTTCATTTTTATCTTCTTTTATCCCAAACTGCCACTTTGCTTACATCATTGCCTGTAAATGTTGTCTGTTGGCTTAAAATGTCTTTTTAGCGATCATGTTATTATAATTTCTTTAAGATCAAAGGAATTTTATTTATCTGAACTTTTCTACTATTTTCTGAGATGATTCCTCATCTTTTCTTTTTCCCCCTTTTGTTTTTCCCTTGACAGAGTTGGAGAGGATGAGAAGAGTCCTAAGGTTGCTTCCTTTTCCTTCCCATCTTATCTTTAAATGAGACCAGCTTTTGCTGAAATACAAGGTGGGAGAAGCAATCTGTTGACTCAAACATCCTACCACCAAGTCTGTTTTGTTGCCTGCTTGAGATGTTCTTCCCTGAATTTTTAGCGTTCTGGAATTCATTTGGCTCCTGGCAAAGTCTCTTTTTTTTTCATAGATTTTCTGTATGAAGCTGTAGTAAGTGTTACTTCACTTTCCACTCTCACCCTGCTTCATCTCCAGCAATGTTCCTCAGCTATAATGCAAAGTAGTAGACACAAAATAGTGAAAGTATGATTTCTCCTTCTCTGTAGGAGATCTTTCCTGCTTCTACCTTGGTCTGACACACCCCTACACTTGAGAAATAGGCCTTTCAGGGAAATCTATAACCTTTCTCAGGCTTCAGAATCCTCCCTTATATTGGTGAAAATTGCATAACATTTGGCAGGCATTCTGCACTATGAACAAAGCTAGTGGAGGTGATGGAATTACAGTTGAGCTATTTCAAATCCTAAAAAAATGATGCTATGAATGTGCTACACTCAATATGTCAGCAAATTTTGAAAACTCAGCAGTGGCCACAAGACTGGAAAAGGTCAGTTTTCTTTCCAATCCCAAAGAAAGTCAGTGCCCAAAGAATGCTCACATTACTGCACAGTTGTACTCATTTCACACGCTAGTAAAGTAATGCTCAAAATTCTCTAAGCCAGGCTTCAGCAATACGTGAATCGAAAAATTCCAGATGTTCAACCTAGTTTTAGAAAAGGCAGAGGAACCAGAGATCAAATTGCCAACATCCTCTGGATCATCAAAAAAGCAAGAGAGTTTCAGAAAAAGTTTCTGCTTTATTGACTATGCCAAAGCCTTTGTGTGGATCACAGTAAACTGGAAAATTCTGAAGGAGATGGGAATACCAAACCACCTGACCTGCCTCTTGAGAAATCTGTATGCAGGTCAGGAAGCAAGTTAGAACTAGACGTGGAACAACAGACTGGTTCCAAATAGGAAATGTCAAGGCTGTGTATTGTCACCCTCCTTATTTAACTTATACTCAGAGTACATCGTGAGAAACGCTTCACTGGAGGAAACACAAGCTGGAATCAAGATTGCCGGGAGAAATATCAATAACCTCAGATATGGAGATGACATCACCCTTATGGCAGAAAGTGAAGAGGAACTAAAGAGCCTCTTGATGAAAGTGAAAGAAGAGAGTGAAAAAGTTGACTTAAAGCTCAACATTCAGAAAACTAAGATCGTGGCATCCTGTCCCATCACTTCATGGCAAATAGATGGGGAAACAGTGGCTGACTTAATTCTAGGGGGCTCCAAAATCACTGCAGATGATGACTACAGCCATGAAATTAAAAGATATTTACTCCTTGGAAGGAGAGTTATGACCAACCTAGACAGCATATTAAAAAGCAGAGACATTACTTAGTCAACAAAGGTCCGTCTAGTCAAGCCTATGGTTTTTCCAGTAGTCATGTATGGATGTGAGAGTTGGACTATAAAGAAAGCTCAGCACCGAAGAACTGATGCTTTTGAACCATGATTTTGGAGAAGACTGCTAAGAATCCCTTGGAATGCAAGGAGATTTGACCAGTCCATCCTACAGGATATCAGTCCTGGGTGTTCATTGGAAGGACTGATGTTGAAGCTGAAACTTCAGTCCTTTGGCCACCTGATGCGAAGAGCTGACTCCATTTGAAAAGACCCTGATGCTGGGAATGATTGAGGGCAGGAGAAGGGAACAACAGAGGATGAAATGGTTGGATGGCATCACCAACTCCTTGGACATGGGTTTGGGTAGCCTCCAGCAGTTGGTGATAGATAGGGAGGCCTGGCGTCCTGCAGTTCATGGGGTCGCAAAGAGTCGGACATGACTGAGCAACTGAACTGAACTACCTTGTCATTTGGGATTCATGAGCACATCCATGTTTACTTGATGATGACATTTTAAAAATCTATCTTTTGTTCTTTCTGTTTTTCTCTGATTTTCAAGGAGGGTGGCAGTGAGTTAAGAATGCTTTTACATTATGTTTTTAGCCATTATCTATTTTTGGCACTGAACCATAGTCTTAATGTTGACATCAGATAACTTACCAAGTTGTGTTTCACTGTTTACTGGAATCAAATAAGAGGAGAATCTAGTGGACGGAGGAGCCTGGTGGGCTGCAGTCCATGGGGTCGCTAAGAGTCAGACACGACTGAGCCGACTTCACTTTCACTTTTCACTTTCATGCATGGAGAAGGAAATGGCAACCCACTCCAGTATTCTTGCCTGGAGAATCTCAGGATCAGGGAGCCTGGTGGGCTGCCGTCTATGGGATCGCACAGAGTTGGACACAACTGAAGCAACTTAGCAGCAGCAGCAGCAACTTATAACTTGTGTCATTAATTTTTATGGTATTTCAGTACAGAATGTTTTAAGTATTTTTTATTTTAATATTGTTTCTGGCAAAAGATACATGTCTAATATATAAATTAATTGAATGGGTTGGTTTATATTTTAAGTGTTTTTCCTCTAAAATTAGGATACACAGGGCTTGTTGTTATGAGTATGATAGTTAGCTCTCCTAAAATATAAAAATAAAGTAAAATTATTTCTCACTTACTTCAATGACTATTTCCCCCTTTACTCTTAGAATATAGTGTCTTCTACTTAACAGAATAAATAGAAACCATTTTGTGGAAATCGACTCAGCTTCCAGTCCCCAACATACAAACTTACCTGACTCATAACTCATCCTTAGCTTTTTACATTTGTTTAGTAACTTGTCTTGTTCAAGGTTATATCTACTCTTTACTCTTGATACTATAACTTCCCTATTCCTCAGGGACCTCATTCCTCATTCCACCTCATTCCTTCTTTTCTTATGTATTTTAATACATTTTTGCTCCATTGGTTCAGAGCTTTACCTAGTATTTACTAGTATGTTACTTTGAGTAATTACTTAACTCTTCACAGTGTTGGTTTCGTAATATCTGACCTCACCTCACCTTATCGCTCAGTCGTGTCTGACTCCTTGTGACCCCATGGACTGTAGCCTATCAGGCTTCTCCGTCCATGGGATTCTCCAGGCAAGAATACTGGAATGGGTTACCATTTCCTTCTCCAGAGTATCTTCCTGACCCAGGGATCAAACCCGGGTCTCCCTCATTGGAGGCAGACGCTTTAACCTATGAGCCAATAAAGACATTAGGAAAATCTGTTTTGCAGAATTCATGCAAAGATGAGAACTGCTGTATACAAGGTTCTTGCTATAGTGCCTAACACCTGGTAGGAGACAGTTAAAAACTATACTGTGACGTGCCCCCATCAATGCCCTTACACTCTTTTACCTTTCAAAGCCAAGCTTGAAAAATGTATGCTCAGTTGTGTCCAACTCTTTGCAACCTGGTGGACTATAGCCTGCCAGCCTCCTCTGTCCATGGGATTTTTCTAGGCAAGAATACTGGAGTGGGTTGCCATTTCCTCCTCCAAGGGATCATCCTGACCCAGGGATTGAACCCAGGTCTTCTGTGTTGTCTGCATTGACAGGCAGACCCTTTACCACTGATGAGAAGAGCCACCTGGGGAGCCCTTGAATAAAGTAGTCTACATTTAATATTTCTACTGCCTCACTACCTGTTCTTCCCTTACCTGCTAAAGTCTGCTTCATTACTTTTCTGCCAAAGCTACCATGGATAAAGATCCTTAGTGACTCCCTAATTGCCAAATATTTTCCTTTTCTTTTCAGTGTTACTTGACCTCTCAGCGACATTGGATATACTCCTTGAAATTCTTCCTACCTTTGTCTTCCATGATACTGCTCTCTTCTGGCAATCCTTTTACCTCCTCTTACTTTCCTATGTAAGCTGATTTTTTCTCCCCATGATTTCTTTTTGATTCTTCATTCATTCTTTCACCCTACATACACACTCTGATGTTATCATTCATACTCATGTCTCTAGCCCCAGCCTCACTTCTGAATTTTAGACCTGCACTGTTCAGTACAACAATAGCCATTACCACATGCAGCTATTGAAATGTGGCTAGTCAGAATTGAGGTGTGTTCTAAGTGCAAAATTCACACCAAGTTTTAATGACATAGTGTGAAAAGTGAATGTAAAATTTATCACTGGCTTTATGTTGAGTACACTAATATATTTTAATATGTTTAAATAAAATCTATTACTGGAAATTAATTTTACTTTTTTTTCCTAACATGGCTACTGGAAATTTTCTTTCAGTTTTATTGCGATATAATTGACATACAGTGGTGTGTAAGCTTAAGATGTAAGCATAATGATTTGATTCATACATATCATTAAATGATTATCACAACAAGCTTGGTGAACACCCATCATCACATACAAAATTAAAGAAATAGGAAAAAAATTGTATGTGATGAGAAGTCTTAGGATTTACTCTCTTGACAACTTTCCTATATAACATCCAGCAATGTTAATTATATTTATCATGTTGTACATTACAGCCTTAGTACTTACTTAGCTATAACTGGAAGTTTCTACCTTCTGACTGTCTTAATTTTAATTAACACTTAGTTCACATTTTTGTTAGTGCTTCTTTAGAGCCATCCAGCTTTTGATTGACTATATACCTGTAATAGAAGTCCTACAAATACCTCAGATTTTATGTGTTACAAAGTTAACTTCTTTCTAACCTCCACACAATTACATCAACATCAAACTTGCTTTTCTTTTATTCCATATATCAGTGAATGGTGCCACCATCTGTTGGACAAGCCATTAATCTGCTTTTACATGATCTCTTTCCTGTCTATTACTCTACTGCCTCACCTTTCAGCTTTCAGTCAGTGTATGTTCTTCCTTCCAGCCATACCAAACAGCATACACAGATAGGTATTCTTAGTTGCCTGTACCTTTTCATATACTACTCCTGCCTCATTCCCTAATTTTTCAAATTCTAGCATAAACTCCACTAGAAAACATCCCTGACCACCTCCCCAACTTTCTAAAGCTACATTAATTGTTTTCTTTTCCACATGCATCCCTATTCACATGCCATAGGACTTTGTTTTCCCCCATACATCTCTATGCTAAATGTCATACATCTTGACTAAGTCTGTCCCAGACCAGTCTGTAATTAAAGATGGAGACTATGTTTCTCATCTGTGTTTCTCCATTATGTAGAAGAGTGCCTAGAAAATTGTAATACTGAATGAATATTCTTAATTAATGAAAAGCAATATATATTTTTTAATTTTAGCCTTATTCTGATCATGGAGTTCAAGCAGCATATCACCAGGTTTATGCTTCAAGTGCCATTGCTATGCCTGCACCAGTGATGCAACCTGAACCAATTAAAGTAAGAAGCTTGTTTTGATTTTTTTGTTGTTGTTCTTAAGTCATATTTCACAGTTTCCAAATTCTCTTCTGAAAAGAAACAGCTTTGGATATTTATATCTCATTTTTGATCTGAAGTATAGAATTAATGAATTCTTTCATATGAAGGAAATACAGTTCTAAGTTGGCTATAATTTCTGTTAGTTTTGGGGAGAGAGAAGAATAGAAAGTTAATGCTTAATTGGTACAGAGTTTCTATTTAGGATAATGAAAAGGGCTTCCCTGATGGCTCAAATGATAAAGAATCCACCTGCAATACAGGAGGTCTGAGTTTAATTCCTGGGTTGGGAAGATCCCTAGAGAAGGAAATAGCTACCCACTCTAGTATTCTTGCCTGGAGAATTCCATGAACAAAAGAGCCTAGCAGGCTACAGTCCACAGGGTCACAAAGAGTTGGACATGAGTGAGCAACTTTCACTTCACTTCACTTCTGTTAGTTTTGAAGAAGTTATAAACCACACATGGTCTAAAGTTTTCATTTACTGTAGAGTAAAATATATATGACTTAAGATCTTCCATTTTTAAATATACAACTAAGTGGTATTAATTATATCCACATTGCTATGGAACCATAGTCACCAGTATCTAGTTCCAAACTTTGTCCATCACCCCAAATAGAAACTCTGTACCCATTAAGCAATAACTTTCTGTTCTTCTCTCTCCCCAGTCCCTGTTAACTTCTAATCTACTGTCTGTAATTTACCTAGATATTCCATATATTCAGAGTTTTACTACGTTAGTGACGTGTAACATTTACGGGGAAATGAAAGTAGTTATTATAATGATCTACTCTTCCAGTTTGGAAATTGTGCTCATGCATCTTAAATTAGATCCAGGCCAAGAGTGGTAATGTAATTAGATCCCTTTATATATTTAGTATATTTCAACTGCCTTATCCTACTTCTTCCCATGTGACCTAGGTTCTTCACTTTTGAGAAATGTGACTATATCTCTAGTAAAGAACCCAAACTGATGAACTGTTATGATGAAAGTATGACTCTTGCTTGCAGTATATTCTTTACAATAAAATGATGGAGGTTAGCTATTTCACACTCATATTTTTGCTTTTGACCCATCCCATATGTTGGAACTCAGTCTGTTTTAAGGAGTCTTTCATATCCCCACTCACCTTTACTTCATTTCTTCATTGCTGTTGCCACTGCACTGCAAACATGAATTAAAACCATAATTTTGACCTAATGCCAAAGCCTAAAGTGTTAGTAAATGTTATTTATAGGAAGTTCATCATAGGATCAAAATCATCTAAAACAAACTTACAATGTTGATACTTTCTCCAGATATACCTCTCTTAAAATAGCTATGCCATATTAGATAATCAGTTGCAGATTATATATTACATACATACACATTATATATATATGTTGGGGGTGTATATATACACACATACAAATGATTGAAGTTGTACTTGTTGAATAATTCCAATAGAGGATAGAGTGGTATTCAGAAAGGAGAAATTTCTAAAGAATATAAATGTTAAATATTCTTGATTTAAAGTTTTATTCTTCTAGTTTAAGAGTGTATCCTTTTCTATATTTTCTTATATGTGTGACTAATAAACGCAGAAACTGTGCAGAGAAAATGTTATCTTACTCTTTATTATATAAAATTATATAAATGTTGAATATAAATCAAAATAGAGGTATAAATAAATACCTTTCTTTGTGCACATAAGCATAAAACTGGAGTCAGAAAACTGCCTGTTGCATGACTAGAGAAATGCTGCTAAGAGGAACTTTACCCTTTCTATTTTGACATAGATCTTTGCTCTACTATATCACAGGCTAAAGGGAACAAAATCACTTACTTGTTTCTATTTTTACTTAATCCATCTTGTTAAGGCTTATAGTAATTCTGGTTATCACGTGGGATACAGCCTTGGGAAGATTTTGGTACTGCAGAGTTAAGGTTTCAGGACTTGGTAGAGTTGAAGAGCTATGAACTGTTGTAGTTAACTAGCTTACTCCAAAGCCCACATCTCACACAACTGTAATTAGATGTCCTCAAATCTGAGATATCATGGATTATCATTTTATATATCACTATGAAAGAAGAAAGCCATGTATCCTGATGCAGGGTTTTGAAATATGAAAAGATGTTTATCTCAGAATCAATGAGGTTTGGCATGTTGGCATGTTTTACTTTTATTTACTTATTTACTTTTATTCTTTCGCTGTGCCACACATAGGATCTTAGTTCCCTGACCAGGGATGAAACTCATACCCCCGCATTGGAAGCACAAAATCTTAGCCACTAGACCACCAGGAAAATCCCTGGAAAGTTTTATTTTTAATTTAGAGCTGCAGGATCATAGGAAGCCTGAGTTGAGGGGCAAAAAAAACTCACAATTTCTCTTTTGTTAGAGATAAAGGGAAAAAGAGAAAATACAATTAAATTGCAGAATCAAAACTGGAACACAGGGGTTTTGTGTAGTTTTGTACATCCTGTTTTAGCTTTCATGGTTGAATGTTCTATGTATCTTATACTCAGTATTCTTCTTTAGGTGATTTGATGGCACTCAATAGAAAATGGTGCCCCATTCAGGAACAGAAAGTCCAATTCTATAGTTTTCTAAAACTATACAACTTTGTAGAAATACTTCACTGTACAAGTTTTACTATGTGGAAAATTATCTAGTTTTTATAATGCACTTGTATTATAGAAAATCCACAAATGTTAAATCAATAGGATACAATCTTATCCTAAAATTTATTAAAGTAGACTAATATTAAAATAGTGACATCTTCAACATTAACCTTTATTCTTCCTAAGCAAATTTTCCCTGGTATACCAAAAACTTGTTGACTTAACATATAGAAAAGCAGAAATACTCCTTGAAGGAATTTAAATGTATTGTTTTTAAAAGTGTAAGTCATTTTAAAACTCTTATTATAATTTTAATGATTTAATTGTATACATATAAAAGTAGAATTTCATATGTCAAAGCTGTCTTTAAACAACAAAGCTAATCAATAAAATACAGACCTTATTCAGAGCACAAGTCTAACCATTATAAATGACTGTCAGAAACTACTTATTGACTGTAAGCCACAGGTTACTGTACTCTATCAAATTAAATAAAATATTTTAAAGCAGACCAATATAGAAACTAGTTGGTTAATATGGTATTAATCAGAGTTGTTGTTTGGTCACTGAGTAATATCCAACTCTTTTGCAACCCCAAGACTATAGCCACCAGGCTCCTCTGTCCTTGGAGTTCTTCAGGCAGGAGTACTGGAGTGTGTAGCCATTCCCTTCTCCAGGGGATCTTCCTGACCTAGGGTTGAACCTGGGTCTCCTGCATTGCAGGCAGATTCTTTACTGTCTGAGCAACCATGGAATCCCATTAATTAGGGTATCATTCCCTGATTCAACAGAGTCACATCTTTTATACAGAATTAATTTTTAAAATCAGTAAAACAGAATCAATAATGTCAAAATTATCCTGCTGAACTAGACCATAGTAAGGAACAAAAGGCAGAATGTAGAAAAGAATAAAAAGAAAAAATGCAGAATGGCCATCATCAAAAACTCTACAGAGAGTAAATACCAGAAAGGGTGTGGAGAAAAGGGAACCCTCTTGCACTATTGATAGGAATGCAAATTGATACAGCTATTATGGAGAACAGTATGGAAATTCTTTAAAAAGTAGGGATAAAACTACCATATGACCCTGCAGTCCTGCTACTGGGCACATACCCTGAGGAAATCATAATCAAAAAGACAGTGTACCCCAATGTTCATTGCAGCACTGTTTACAATAGCTAGGACATGGAAGCAATGTAGATGTCCATCAGCAGGTGAATAAATAAAGTTGTGGTACATATACACAATGGAATATTACTCAGCTATAAAAGAACACATTTGAATCAGTTCTAATGAGGTGGATGAACCTAGAACCTATTATACAGAGTGAAGTAAATCAGAAAGAGAAAGACAGATATCGTATATTAATGCATATATATGGAATTTAGAAAGATGGTACTGATGAACCTATTTTCAGAGCAGCAAAGGAGACACAGACAAAAGGACAGACTAGTGCACACAGTGGGGAAGGAGAGGGTGGGATGTTTTGAGAGAGTAGCACTGAAACATATACATTACCATATGTAAAATAGATAGCCAGTGGGAATTTGCTACATGATGCAGGGAACCCAAAGCCAGTGCTCTTTGACAACTTAAGAGGGGTGGGATGGGGAGTGAGGTGGGAGGAAGTTTCAAGAGGGAGGGGAACATATGTATATCTATGACTGATTTATGTTGATGTATGGCAAAAACCATCACAGTATTGTAAAGTAATTATCCTCCAATTAAAAATAAAATTTAAAAGGAACAAAAAGAAAATCTTTGTCTATTTGGTCAGTCAAAACTTTTAATATGAATATCAGATCCCTTGGTAATAAGGGTATAAGTAGGGAATTATAAAGTATCTCTATTTCCTTATGATGTTTTTCCATTTTTGCATTAAGTGTCTAATAAGTTTATTTTTATGAGCCTTAATTGAGATACTGGAAAGTGAGTTAATTATAATTAGAAGTTCACCTTTAAATGTTCTTTTTATTTAACTCTGAAGTATACTAGCTATTCCAGAGAAGGCAATGGCACCCCACTCCAATACTCTTGCCTGGAAAATCCCATGGGCAGAGGAGTCTGATAGGCTGCAGTCCATGGGGTCATGAAGAGTCGTACACGACTGAGCAAATTCACTTTTCACTTTTCACTTTCATGCCTTGGAGAAGGAAATGGCAACCCATTCCAGTGTTCTTGCCTGGAGAATCCAGGCAAGACGGGAGCCTGGTGGGCTGCCATCTGTGGGATTGCACAGTCAGACACAACTGAAGTGAATTAGCAGAAGCAGCATACTAGCTAGTCATGAAAACATTTCATATTAAGAATGATATTTAACCAATTGCCAGGCTATGAGGAAGTTCTTCTAATTAAAATGCTGATTGGGCTTGAATGAAAAACACCTGTTCCACCTTACCCATTGATAAGACCAAATGATTCAAAAGTAAATTGGAAAGAGATTTTATCTACCACCACTGCCTGTTTCTAGCTCAGAGACCCATAATGGGCACTCCCTAAACATTAACAACTATCTCTACTTTATAGAAAAATTCCACTGCTATCTTTTTCCTAACCATTTCCTCATGTCAGTATCATTAACACTTCTTATAAAACAATTAGAGATTGAAAGTCCCTCATGTTCAGCTGGTCCTAAGGGTAGAAGAGGACAGTTGTAAAGTTCTGAGGGCAGGAACATAAAAAAACCTGAGCTTCGCACCTCCAAACATACAGGAAGGGAAAAATTTTCGTTTACTGTTCATAGGTCTAACTATAGATAGCCTCAAAGGAGACAGAGAACAATAAAGAGAATCAAAGACTCATGAAACCAATTTTTAGAATTGTTATGGAGAGACCACAGGTCAGGAAGCAACAGTTAGAACTGGACATGGAACAACAGACTGGTTCCAAATAGGGAAAGGAGTATGTCAAGGCTGTATATTGTCACCCTGCTTATTTAACTTATATGCAGAGTACATCATGAGAAACGCTGCTCTGGGAGGAAGCACAAGCTGGAATCAGGATTGCCAGGAGAAATATCAATAACCTCAGATACGCAGATGACACCACCCTTATGGCAGAAAGTGAAGAATTAAAGAGCCTCTTGATGAAAGTGAAAGAAGAGAGTGAAAAAGTTGGCTTAAAGCTCAACATTCAGAAAACTAATATCATGGCATCCGGTCCCATCACTTCATGGCAAATAGATGGGGAAACAGTGGCTGACTTTAATTTTGGGGGTTCCAAAATCACTGCACAATGTGATTGCAGCCATGAAATTAAAAGACGCTTACTCCTTGGAAGGAAACTTACGACCAACCTAGACAGCATATTAAAAAGCGGAGACATTATTTTGTCAACAAAGGTCTGTCTAGTCAAGGCTATGGTTTTTCCAGTGGCCATGTATGGATGTGAGAGTTAGACTATAAAGAAAGCTGAGCACCAAAGAATTCATGCTTTTGAACTATGGTGTTGGAGAAGACTCTTGAGAGTCCCTTAGACTGCAAGGAGATCCAACCAGTCCATTCTAAAGGAGATCAGTCCTGGGTGTTCATTGGAAGAACTGATGTTGAAGCCGAAACTCCAATCCTTTGGCCACCTGATGCAAAGAGCTGACTCATTAGAAAAGATCCTGATGCTGGGAACGATGGAGGGCAGGAGGAGAAGGGGATGACAGAGTATAAGATGGTTGGATGGCATCACCCACTCAATGGACATGGGTTTGGTTAGACTCTGCCAGTTGGTGATGGACAGGGAGGCCTGGCATGCTGTGATTCATGGAGTCGCAAAGAGTCAGACACGATTGAGGGACTGAACTGAACTGAAACAGTAAAGTACACAGTGAAAAACTATTTGAATATGACACTGCATCAAAGATAAGGATAAATAGTATATACATGTATTATGTATAAAGGGTGTTAAAGAAAATTAAATTTTAAAAAATATACCCCATGTTCCCAATAATTACAAGCTAAAAAATAGGAATGATGAAGTAGTTGCTGGCCAATGTAAAAATAAACACTATATGAAGCTGTTAATACCATGGAAAGAATTAAAGTTGTTGTTACTGCATGCTTGATACCACTGAGAAAAAGTTAACTGGCCCTCTGAAATACCTGCTGTGAAGCTCAATACAAACCTATCATTCACAAAGAACTTCCCATTAGGATTTTAGTCTGCCTTATTAAATATGGATGTGCAGTCACATTAGAAGGAAGCGCTCAGGGACTTCCCTGGTAGTACAATGGATAAGAATCTACCTGCTAATGCAGGGAACACCAGTTCAGTCCCTTGTCAGGAAAGATTCCACATGCGGAACCTAAGCTGGTGAGCTACAACTATGAAAGCCTACACACAACAACAAAGACCCAGCACAGCCAAAAATAAATAAATGAAGAAGAAAGCCTTCAGAATGAGAGAACAAACCAGACAGGGACAAAAAAGGAATTCAGAAGAAACATATAATTCAGGGAGAAAAAAAAAATCAAAGAAGCTATAATATCCTCTCAGAGATAAAAATTTATGAGACATGGTCCATGCATAGTCATCCCAGAAAATACTTTTGTTTTTTCTAAACCTCTTAGTCTTTTAAACTTTTTAGATTTGTATTTTGAAATATTGATAATTCAGATTTATAGAAAAGTTGTAAATTTTTTTAAAGACAGAGGTGAGTAACAATAGAGAAAAGAATAAAATCAGAAGATAATTCAAGAAGTCAAATATTAATTCTGGAAAAAGAGAAAATGGCTTGCAGAAAATTAGCCAAAAATTAATACAAGAAAATTCTGTAGGAAGTTAATGACAGGAGTTCCTGGATTAAAAGAGCCCAAAGAGAGATCAAAATGGTGGAGTAGGAAAATGTGGAGCTCACCTCCTGCCACAAACACCTCAAAGATACATCTACATGTGGAGCAGTTCTCACTGAAAACAAACTGTAACTCATCTGGCAGAAAGACAGCTATATTAATGCAACTAAGGTTGTAAGAAAAATCCAAGGTCCAGATGAAATCAGGTAGGAAAAGAAGAGAAATGATTAGGTCAGGACCTGTACACCTGGCGGGGGCAGGGGAGGAGATGGAAGAGGAGAGGGATTACACAGGCTCAGAGGAATTATACAGACTTACTCCTGGAGAGTGAGGTTCAGTCCACATTTTGGTTTCCCCAGCCCTGGGATCTGGCACAAAGAAGACAAACTCAGAATTAGTTTGAGCATTAGTAATAAGAATGCTAACTGAATTAGAGGAAAGAATTGATTAGCACAGTGCCAGTTTTAACAACTGAAAAATATGAAAAGAATCAGAACTGAATATGACAAATGAAAAACAACTAGAGGAAATTAACAGCAGACTAGGTGATGCCTAAGTGATCTGGAAGGTAGAATAATGGAAATCCTTCAATCTGAACAGCAAAAGAAACAGAAATTTTAAAAATGAGAACAGTTTAAGGGACCTCTAGGATAACATCCAGTATGAAAACATTCACATTATAGGGAGATGAGAGAGAGGAGTTGAAAACACTACATGAAATTATGGCTGGAAACTTACCAAATCTAAAGAAGGAAACAGATATCCAGGTACGGGAACCACAGAGGATCCCAAATAAAATGAACCTAAACAGACCCACACCAAGATATATCATAATTAAAATGGCAAAGGTCAAAGATAATGAGATGGTTCCAAAGGCAGCAAGAAACCATTCAGTTCAAGGGAATCCCCATGAGGCTATCCACTGATTTCTCTGCAGAAATTTTGCAGGCCAGAGGGAGTGGCATAATATATTCAAAGTACTGAAAGGGGAAAACATGCAACCTAGGACACTCAACCAAGCAAGATTATCATTTAGAATAGAAGGGGAGCAGGATGAGGGGAGGGGTTAGTTGCTAAGACATGTCCACTCTTGCAACCCCATGGACTGTAGCCTGCCAGGCTCCTCTGTCCATGGGATTCTCCAGGCAAGAATACTGGAGTGGGTTGCTATTTCCTTTTCCAGGGGATCTTCCTGACCCAGGGATCAAACCCAGGTCTCCTGCACTACAGGCAGAGTCTTTACCAACTGAGCTAAGAGATACGTAATTTTCCAGACAACCAAAAACTAAAAGAATTCAGTAATACTAAACCTAACCTTGAAGGAATGTTAAAGGGTCTTTTTAAGTGGAAAGGGCCACAAGAAGTAAGAATCTATAGGAAAGAAAAAGTCCACCAGTAAAGGCAAATACATAGTAAACACTGTGGAGCAATCACTTAAATAAGCTAGTACTAAGAGTAAAAGACAAAAATTGTAAAAATCAACTTATAATTACATTAAACAATGAAAGGATAAACATGAAGATGTAAAACATGGCATCAAAAACACAAAACATGGGCATATTTTCATAACATAAGATTGAGCTTATCAAACCTTAATACCTTAAAGAATTGTTTCTTGAGCTTTTTTGATGACATCTTTCCCCACTTTGAGGACACAGGATAATAAGCAATAGATTTTGTATTCCATACTTCACTAACAATATTTTAAATTTGTTTTGGAAAGGCATGAAGGAGGAATATAGGGGTATCTTTTTCACTCATATGAGATTACTGTTCCTTCATTACTGACATCTAGCCAAAGCACTTATCTAAGATACACTGTCAAGATTTGCTGAACCCACTCCAGTGTTCTTGCCTGGAGAATCCCAGGGATGGGGGAGCCTGTTGGGCTACCATCTCTGGGGTCCCACAGAGTGGGACACAATTAAAGTGCCTTAGCAGCAGCAGCAACCAAACCTCAAGGGTTTTGTCATAGTTTTTGTCCTCTTAGATTCTCTTTAATTCAGTACTGTCAACTAGCCTGTGCTCAGATTTTACTCATTCTTATATGTGACTCTCTTTCTTTGCATGTGTTTGATATTTCAGTGTCTCTTTCAAAAATATGTATATATATTCTATATATTCCTCTTTTACCAGCTAATCATGGCATGATTCTCTTTGCTCTCTAAGTTGTCTTCTAAGGGAGTTTTCAATTTTATTCTGTATTTTGGTAGTTTTTAAGTGACTCTGATCTAGTCCTTTGAGTCTCTTCCTGTTTTAACTCTTAAATCAACACCACCTGGATGAATGTTCACTACCTCCTCAAACTGAAAATCATGAATATATAATTTCTTACATTTTATTTTCAGGATCCTCACCTCTTTTATGTTAGTTTGCGCATCTTATCCCTGAAATCAAAACAATACCTGTTATTTTTCTGACCCGTTTAAGCCACTGTTTATACTGTTATGTATCCCTTTGTCAGTTCACTAACTTGCTAAAAATAATATACTCATTTCTCTTTACACTGCCACATCCCTTTTCTAAGCTCTATTATTGCCTAACCAGATTACTGTATTATTTATTCAAGGCTTCTCTATCTTCAGTTTCCATCCTTTAGTTATGCATAAAATCTGAATTTAGTTTTTCTTAATCTGAGGTGGGTTTTTTCCCCATTTTTTTCTCATCAACTCTTATCTGTATCCTTACCAAATTCCTGCCATTGCATAGTCTTCCTTCAATATCTCCATAATAATCAACATGTTATTCATATATAACTACTTATATTATTTTTTCTTTGAGCCATAATGAATTAGCACGACTCTTGTTCTCTCTAGGCATATTGAGCCTTCAATCAAGCAATTCCATATACAGAGAACAGTTTAACTTCACTTCTCTATTTTTTATGAAAGAACCAGGACATATTACCAGTAAGCTATGAATACTAGCTTAGGTATGAATAGCTGTATATTGCCACAGTATATTTCATTCATTTACCAAATATTTGTTGATCATCTGTCATGTGCTAACCAATATTCTAGACACTGATAATACAGCAGTGAATGATATTAAGTGGTATTAGACACTATTGAACAGGCCAAAGAAAACCTTGCCTGTCTATAGTTTAGCAAACCAGACAGAATCATGCTGTTCCCAACCTGGTCACCCACAAGATTCTAATTTCAATCGTAGATAGTTAAAATTAAATGTTTAAAATTCAGCTCCTCAGTTGCAACTAGCCACATTTCTATTTTTAATTGAGGTATAGTTAATTTATAGTATTGTGTTAGTTTCAGGTATACAGCATACTGATTCAGTACTTTTGCAGATTTTCCATTATAGGTTATTATAAGATAATGGCTATAATTCCCTGTGCTTTACAATAAATCCTTGTTGCTTATCTATTTTATATATAGTCATTCATATCTGTTAATTCCATACCCCTGATTTGTCATTCCTTCCCTCACCGCTTGGGTAACCACAAGTTTTCTATGTCTGTGAGTCTGTTTCTGTTTTGTATATACATTTGTATTTTTTTAGATTCCACATATAGGAGGTATTATATTGTGTTTGTCTTTTTCTGTCTTGACTCATCTCATTAAGCATAAGAATATCCTCTAGGTCAATCTATGTTGCTGCAACTGGCAATATTTCATTCTTTTTGTGGGTGAATAATACTCCATTAATCTGGTTTTCTATTGAACGGCATTTGGATTGTTCTTCGGCTGTTGTAAATAGTGCTGCTATGAACATTGGGATACATTTATCTTTTCAAATTAGTGTCTTCTTTTTTTTTCCCAGATACATACCTAGGAGTAGAATTCCTGGATCATGTAGAAGTTCTATTCTTAGTTTCCTAAGGAACTTCCATACTGTTTTCAATAGTGGCTGCACCAGTTCCCACCAGCAGTATAGGAACGTTCCCTTTTCTCCACATCCTTGCCAACATTTATTTGTAGACTTGTTGATAATGACCATTCACTGACAAGTGTTAGTTGATATCTCATTGTGGTTTTGATTTGCATTTCTCTAATAATTAGTGATGCTAAGCATCTTTTCGTGTACATATTAGCCATCTGTATGCCTTCTTTGTAAAAATGTCTGTTCAAGTCTTCTACTCATTTTTTATTAGATTGTTTTTGATATTGAGTTATATGAGCTGTTTGTATATTTTGGATATTAACCCCTTATCTGCTGCATGTTTACAAATTATTCTTCCCATCCTGTAGGTTGTCTTTTCGTTTTGTTTATGGTTTCCTTTGCCGTGCAGAAGTCTTATATTAGACCTTATTTGTTTATTTTTGCTTTTATTTTGATTTAGAAGACTGGTCCAAGAAAATATTGCTGTGATTTATGTCAGTGTTTCACCTGTGTTCTCTCTTTTTTTTTAATTTATTTAATTGGAGGCCAATTACTTTACAATATTGTACTGGTTTTGCCACACATCAACATGAATATGCCACAGGTGCACACATGTTCCCAATGCTTAACCCCCTCCCACATCCCTCCCCATACCATCCCTCTGGGTCATCCCAGTGAACCAGCCCCAAGCATCCTATATCCTGCACTGAACCTAGACTGGCAATTCGTTTCTTATATGATATTATACATGTTTCAATGCCATTCTCCTAAATCATCATACCCTCTCCCTCTCCCACAGAGTCTAAAAAACTGTTCTGTACATCTGTGTCTCTTTTGCTGTCTCGCATACAGGGTTATTGTTGCCATCTTTCTAAATTCCATATATATGCATTAGGATACTCCATTAGTGTTTTTCTTTCCAGCTTACTTCACTCTGTATAATCGGCTCCAGTTTCATCCACCTCGTTAGAACTGATTCAAATGTATTCTTTTTAATGGCTGAAAATACTCCATTGTGTATATGTACCACAGCTTTCTTATCCATTCGTCTGCTGATGGACAGTAGGTTGCTTCCATGTCCTGGCTATTATAAACAGTGCTGTGATGAACATTGGGGTACACGTGTCTCTTTCAATTCTAGTTTCCTTGGTGTGTATGCCCAACAGTGGGATTGCTGGGTCCTGTGTGGATCACAATAAACTGTGGAAAATTCTTCAAGAGATGGAAATAACAGACCACGTGACCTGCCTCTTGAGAAACCTATATGCAGGTCAGGAAGCAACAATTAGAACTGGACATGGAACAACAGACTGGTTCCAAATAGGAAAAGGAGTACGTCAAGGCTGTATATTGTCACCCTGCTTATTTAACTTATATATAGAGTACATCGTGAGAAACTGGGCTGGAGGAAGCACAAGCTGGAATCAAGATTGCCAGGAGAAATATCAGTAACCTCAGATACACAGATGATACCACCCTTATGGCAGAAAGTGAAGAGGAACTAAAAAGCCTTTTGATGAAAGTGAAAGAGGAGAGTGAAAAAGTTGGCTTAAAGCTCAACATTCAGAAAACGAAGATCATGGCATCTGGTCCCATCACTTCATGGGAAATAGATTGGGAAACAGTGCAAACAGTGTCAGACTTTATTTTGGGGGCTCCAAAATCATTGCAGATGGTGATTGCAGCCATGAAATTAAAAGACGCTTACTCCTTGGAAGAAAAGTTATCACCATCCTAGATAACATATTGAAAAGCAGAGACATTACTTTGCCAACAAAGGTCCGTCTAGTCAAGGCTATGGTTTTTCCTGTGGTCATGTATGGATGTGAGAGTTGGACTGTGAAGAAAGCTGAGCACCGAAGAATCGATGCTTTTGAACTGTGGTGTTGGAGAAGACTCTTGAGAGTCCCTTGGACTGCAAGGAGATCCAACCAGTCCATTCTGAAGGAGATCAGCCCTGGGATTTCTTTGGAGGGAATGATGCTGAAGCTGAAACTCCCAGTACTTTGGCCACCTCATGCGAAGAGTTGACTCATTGGAAAACACTCTGATGCTGGGAGGAATTGGGGGCAGGAGGAGAAGGGGACGACAGAGGATAAGATGGCTGGATGGCATCACGGACTCAATGGACGTGAGTCTGAGTGAACTCCAGGAGTTGGTGATGGACAGGGAGGCCTGGCATACTGCAATTCATGGGATCCCAAAGAGTTGGACACGACTGAGCAACTGAACTGAACTGAAGGCTGTTCTATTTCCAGTTTTTTAAGGAAACTCCACACTGTTCTCCATAGTGGCTGTACTAGTTTGCATTCCCACCAACAGTGTAAGAGGGTTCCCTTTTCTCCACACCCTCTCCAGCATTTATTGCTTGTAGACTTTGGGATCGCAGCCATTCTGACTGGCGTGAAATGGTACCTCATTGTGGTTTTAATTGCATTTCTCTGAAAATGAATGATGTTGAGAATCTTTTCATGTGTTTGTTAGCCATCTGTATGTCTTCTTTAGAGAAATGTCTATTTAGTTCTTTGGCTCATTTTTTTGATTGTGTCGCTTATTTTTCTGGAATTGAGCTGCAGGAGTAGCTTGTATATTTTTGAGATTAGTTGTTTGTCAGTTGCTTCATTTGCTATTATTTTCTCCCAATCTGAAGGCTGTCTTGTCACCTTGCTTATAAAAAATATGGAACATTTCACAAATTTGCGTGTCATCCTTGCACAGGGGCATGCTAATCTTCTGTGTATTGTTCCAGTTTTAGTATATGTGCTGCTGAAGCAAGCACCACCTGTGTTCTCTTAACAGATGTTTTAGGGTTTCATATTTTACATTTAGATCTTTAAATCATTTTGAGTTTATTTTTGTAGGTGATGTGATATAATATTCTAATCTCACTGTTTTACATGTGCCTGTCCAGTTTTCCAAGCACCACTTGCTGAAACCACATTTGAAGTGCTAAATAGCCCCACATGGTTAGTGACTACCATATTTGACAGTGTAGATACAGAATGTTTCCATCAACATAGAAATTTCAGTCAGGTAGTACTGCTGTAAAGAAATTGGAATATGGAAACTTGAACCTATCCACAATGTAGAAATATGTCATAGGACCACTTGGTTCCCTAAATTAATAAAAGACCTTTGCTCAAAGTGCCAAAAAAAAGTAGTAGGAACTAGGTTGTTTCTTTGGTCCAAATTGATATTAACACAAAAAGATTCTCAGGATAACACAGATACACAGAATTACTCTGTGTTATATGACTTAGGTATTTTAAGTGCCTGTTCTACCAGTGCTAACTTGAACAGTACTTTTGAGATTTTAGACAACTTTCTAAATAGACGTCTGGCAACCTCTACCTCCTTTTTTAAAAATATGTTTTTAAAACTTACCTAATAATATTTTCAAAATAGAAGGAATGTTGTAATTCATTTGTTTCTCTGTTGACCTCATTTTCATATATGAAACATTTATACTATTAATATAGACTAAAGATTGTGTGAAGTAGATTGTAAGCTCTCAGAGAGCAGGGAGCAGGCCTTTCCTGAGTTCTGGACCCCTGCTAATCTCTACTTAATCACTATTGTATAATTAGTACCACATGTTCTGTGAGTATTTATTAAATGTTCATGGATGTTCTACACACATCTGTGCTAACTTATCTTTTTTTTTCCCCCTCATTCAGGGTTTCTGATCTATATTCTCTTTCTCTTTACTTAACAGACAGTGTGGAGCATTCATTATTAAGACAATTGGGCAGCTCTAGTCCAGCTCAACTGATTTCTTTATCCAGTGATCCTTGTGTGGCCAAGATCCAGCTTCAATGAACCGGCTAGAAGCTGCCCGTTGTGAAACTTAGGGTTAGTTAATACCTCACCATACTTATTTATTCCACTATAAGCTGTCTAAATTTGATGAAATTTGCTTTTTCAGCTGTTCTACAAAATTATTTAGGTAAATGTGGCATGTTGACATTTCAATGTGTTTATCTTACTGTAGTGACATTTTCTACAACGTGTTTTATCCATTCCATAAATAATAACCACATTGGGAATAGTGAGGTGTCTTTCATTTTCCCTGCTTTGTGTTATTTCTTTTCCTCTCAATCTTTTAGAAGTTATGTTTCATATTATTTGGTATTTATTTTAATATTTAGGATGAGTCATTTCTAATTCTAATGCCTTTTATCATATATTTAATCTTAATGAATCAGTTCTACTACTTTGCAATTTTGTCATTTTTGTCTGATTTTTTGTTACCGCTGCTCTTTAATTTTGCTTCTACCATGGTTTTCAGAATTTTAATAGTATTTATATGCATTTTTAAAAACATTTCCAAACGTTAGAAATACCATCAACATGATCAGTATTCTTGCCTTTTCATGTGATTAATTTAACTATATTAAATTTTTTCTCCTAACATTTGAGATGCTCCAGTCTCCCTATAACATAAGCCATTTGGTACCAAACTTTATATAATATGGATCACTTAGTAGAATTGTTTTGATGAAAAGAAGGGCTTACCTCTGACATGATCTTATTACATTGATATTCTTGTTTTGGTGCTCTTTTAATGCTTTAATATTTTGACTTTTTCTTATATTTTACCAATATTTTCAAGTATATATGTGTTCTTAAAAGGACAGTTATCTCCATAAAAGCAAATCTATTTCCTACTCCAAAAAAAAACATTAAATTATAATTTTAGAGCCAATTCTTATTATATAATTGGAAAATAGATGAGGAGAAAAAGCTGTTATTCAAAAGTTATAGAATAAATCGTGCTTTTATCACTAAAATGTATTTTTAGTTTGAAAAAAACCACCTTTAATCCATCTGTAATTCTTTCACTGACCTCCTAATTTTAGACAAGAAGGTAAAGCCATAAATATTGGCATTACCCAAATAAATCTCTTTTCCTTTCTTATTCCATCTACAAATATATTCCATACTCAGCAGCAGAAATAATAAGGCAAGGACCTTAAAGTTTCTCCTGATGAGTCAAATAGGGAGTTTCTTTTAAAATCATAATTAATATGCTTTCCAGTCAAATGGTTTCATGAAGACAGCATGACCATATGAAATATATACTAGCATATGAGAATTCCATGTACATTAATTTCTGTCAGGTTTTAGAAATGTAAAAGACTTAAGTCCCACAATGAAATTTCAAAGTTTTTCATTCTGTAAGTAAAAAGTACTAACTACTGGTGTTAGAAGTCTTATTTTAATAGTACTGTCCTTGAGAACAAAAAAAGTTAATGTTTTGACTTTCAAAATGTTAAACATGATGCTAAACAAATCCTGGATTGTTAATAAAAATTAATGATGCATTATTGGATAAGGAATTTTTATAATTCTGCATACCCAGATGTGTTTTTTCAGAGCTATGTAGGTTATATGTATGTACACACATATATACATAATAAGCATATACACATACATTTTCTATATATATACATGCATATAATTCATACATATAGATTTTCTTAGAATTTAGCTTCGTTTTGAGAAGCTAATCAGAACTGTGGAAATTACTGAAACCTAAATATATGGAGGATATCATCAACCTTTTTCATGGCCTAGCTTGGTGGCCCAAATGTGTTTTTCTAAAAACAGACAGATTGGAAGGATGAAAATTCTCCCTGCAAATACTAAGTAAAGCTCATCTTATCTTTTTCCTTTCTGTAGTTTTTTTTTTTTTTTTTTGGGTGTGCTATGCAGCCTGCAGGATCTATTTCCCGACCATGAGTCAAACCCAGGTCACAACAGTGAAAGCACCAAATCCTAATTCCTTGGCAGCATTGCCTATAGTATATCTTCTATAGATAAATTTGAAGTTTTTACTTAGTACCCATTGTGAAAGATCAGCCTTAAGACAGCTGCAATTCATTCTATTTTAGAGTGAAACAGATAATACGTATATCAGTCCCTGTACCAGAATCACAAGGTAATAACTTTACAACCTGTTTTCTCAAAATCTCTAATACAATCAGAGATAGAAAGATGGTAGCATGGCAAAAATAAAGCATCTTGGAAAAGTAAGACTTTTAACTTTCTATCAACTGATTTCACGATAGCTTAAAAAAGGACATATGATTTAGTTTATAACATTGTTTTATAAATTTCTGCCAATAATGGCAGTACATTATTTTCAAACACATTTATAGATGATAAGTCCCATATGTTAGAGTATTTCCTGGATTTATGCTTTGTTTAACTACAAAATAATGAATTTGGGTCACACTAAAATTATTTGTATTTTTCCCAGAAGTAGTGCTTCAATATTATTAAAATATAGAATCAAAGGACTAGAAAAAAATTTTCAGAAAGCATCCAGTTCAACTTTGATATCATGCCTCAACATGCCTTATTGTCATAAATAGTAAATTGCTCGACTGTGGACCTATGCTTTGACTAAAATGTACTCTGAAATCCCTGTAGACTTCAAGGGAAGGGGCCAAATTATACCCAAAGAATGGATGTAATATTCATAATTGGTACTATTTCTTTGAACTGTATTCAGTGTTTTCATTCCTGTACGTAAACTCCTAAAAATATAGTTGGCTCTCAGCTTCTGTACTTGCAGGTCTAGTGCTACTCTCTGGTTAACAGCTAAAGTTATTGCTTTCATTGGACCTGCTATGTGTGTTTCTGTCTCTGCTTTTATGTATTGCATAAATTTGCTAATTACTTTCTGCATTCTCCTGCTTCCTCTTAGAAATCAAATACCATTCAAGATCACTTGTTTTATTGTCATTATTTCTCCTTTCCATGTGACATAACTTCTTCAGTTCTCTATTATATATACTAGATTCATGGTTATCTTGATGTTACTTGCTTTCTGACCTGTCAAGATCAGCAAATATAAAATAGAAGGTGAGATTTCAAACTAGTGAAATAACAGATTGAGGATTTCCCATATTATAATTCTTTTTAGGCATAATGCTTAAAATAGTATCAATATAATGACAAGCCTGAATTTATCAAAGTAAAGATAGTAAGTCATGAAGACATTCTACTTAGGCTGGTGACTGATAACCATACTGACTTCTGGCTTAATTTTAAAATTTTCCATTTACTGATTTGTCAGTTTTCCCCATTTGACATGTATTTTTTTAGTTAAGCTAATACTTGCTTATTTAGGAATATTTTAGTGCATAATTTTCTGAAGGAAGCTAGTATGGTTGTCAAAGTGTGTACCCGTGAGTAATGGTCATTCAGTATTTCTCTAAAAGTGATCTAGGTCATAAATATCTTGTTGCACTTTCCCCCCTTTGAAAAGAAGGAGTATAAGAAGCTGCCTGTCTATATGTAGTGACTAAAGTCCTTCCCCTCTCCCCTGCTAAGTCTTTTCCTCACTTCAGCCCTTTGACTTGTTGGTTTTTGTTCCTCAGGAGAAAAACTGAGGGGACCTTCACACTTCCTGAGATATATGTACCTATAATATTCCACTATGCTCTTAGGCTTAAAGAGAGGATTTCCAAAAGTTTTTTTTTATTAGACTCTTACTTTTTTCGTTTCTTTCTCTGTGGACTAGAGAGGGTGAGATACATATCTGAGAGTTTTTCTTTCCTAGGGAAACTAACACTTTTCAGGAAATGGTAGGGTTTTTTGTTTTATTTTGTTAAATTTAAGGAAAGTCAAGTATAAAGGCTTCAAAGTAAATGTCTCAAAATTTTTAGCATTTATTTTCCTCCCATTACTTAGTATCAAGTTTTATGACATTCTTTCTAGATCTCTGTCTTTAATATGTTTTGGTGCTTTTTCATTTTCCCTAAAATTACGAGTGAAAAATTCAAAGTACAGTTAACCCTTAAACAACTTGGGTATTAAAGGCACTGACCGACACACACTGACACATACACACACTGACACACACACCCTACCTGCGTATAATGCATTAATCAGCCCTCCATCTACACACACACACACACACACCTACCTGTGTATAATGCATTAATCAGCCCTTCATCTGCAACATTTTGTATCCATGATTCTCCCCTGGTTCCTTACCTGCAAATTCAACCAATGGAGGATTTCCAACAGGATAATGTAACTTGAAAAAATTCAAGCAATATGGGGAACAATGTTTTGGCTAAAGGAATCCAGCTGGCATAACTGATACTTGAGAGTATCATTCTTCATTTTCACAGCTGCTTTCCTTCTTCCATTTTGAACCCATTAGTACTCTTAAAGCTTCATGTTTTTCACAGTGGTTCCTAATTATAACAGAGTGATCATTTTCAGGTATGAAAAAATAGAACTCAGCTTTTGCTTGAACATGGAATGTTTTATCCTTTTCTTTCGTTTAATGTATTATAAATATTATAAAAGGAAACTTTAAAAGATGATGGTCAGGCACAGTTATCTTTGAATCTAATTCTTAAAGATCAGATCAAATTAGAAAGGTTGTTAGTTAATAGTCATCTTTCTGTAAATCTGTATCTTACTAAATTTCAAAAGGGTTATCCTGTTTCCTCAAAGAATCTCATAGCTCTAGATAATGAAATACAGACATTTTGGTTTACACTTTAACAGATTTGTACTTTTGAAGTTAACAACTTTTTAATCCATTGACCTGCTTCTTGAAAATTACTTTCCAAAGCATCATCACCTTTGCTTAAATTTTGTATACCCATTACAGAGAATTCAACTTCTTCGACTTTCTTCAAAAATGGACTGTTAGGGAAAATATCCAAAATTAATTCTAAAGATCATCTCTTCATGTAAGTCGTCCTGTTGATCTACTTTATTTATTAAACATCTTTCAAACCAAACATCTCAGTGCACTTTAGGTAGAAAGATAGAAAGTGTTAGTCGCTCAGCTGTGTCTGACTCTTTGTGACCCCATGGACCATAGTCCGCCAGGCTCTTCTATCCGTAGAATTCTCCAGGCAAGAATACTGGAGTGAGTTCCCATTCCCTTCTCCAGGGGATCTTCCCAACCCAGGGAGTGAACCAGGGTCTCCCACATTGGAGGTGGATGCTTTACCATCTGAGCCACCAGGGAAGCCCTAGGTAAAGGTTGCCAACCATATAGTATTCACTAACATGATTTAATCTCAGGTCATACAGTTTCAAAGGACTCCTATCTTTATTGATAATAAATATAGTTCTAATAAGACAAGCTTATCATTAGGGTCTGTCTGAGTAGGGTCATGTGAAAGAATGTAACTATATCTTTTCTCCGAGATAGTTACATCAGAGACTTGTCAAGTTCCAAAATGAATATTAGCTTTACCTTCTCCGAAATGATTGTATGGGTTCAGAATTACGAGTCCTTGTTTTCTAGTACTTATTTCCTCTTGAATCTCAGTGTCACCTTCATTGATGAGCAGCAGACAGATGATTTGATTATCTTATAGAAATCAAAGCTATTTACTTATAGATGAGATCCTCTGATGTTTTATGAATCATATTAAGTTCTGTTTTCACTTCTCTCCTTTTAGTAGTCAGAAAGATCTTGACTTTGCTGACCTCTGCTCCTAGTTCTTATATGTGGAAATTATATATTATTCAAATCAGGACACTTGAAAGTGGACACTAAAAGTAATTTATTATGTAATTTTTGAAATATGTACTTCAAGTTCAGTTCAGTAGCTCAGTCGTGTCTGACTCTTTGTGACCCCGTGAACGGCAGCACGCCAGGCCTCCCTGTCCATCACCAACTCCCGGAGTCCATCCAAACCCATGTCCATTGAGTCGGTGATACCATCCAGCTATCTCATCCTCTGTCATCCCCTTCTCCTCCTGCCCTCAATCTTTCCCAGCATCAGGGTCTTTTCAAATGAGTCAGCTCTTTGCATCAGGTGGCCCAACAAAGTAGATTATCCTATTAATAAACCTATTAAAATAATTCTGTTCAAAGACTTTTTCAGAAATAAAATTTTGATATTACAAAAGGCATAAACCTAGATTGTCTCAGGAAATCAAAATGTAAGTGATCCTATTAATACATTAAAAAAATGAATGCAATATTAGGATCAAAAAGTATAGTCTGAAAGACATTAAGCCATAAAAAATAAGTGTGAATTCCTCTTACTTTAACTCTTGAAACTTTATGGTTTCTGGCTTAGCCATTGATACAGCTGTATAAGTAAACTGAATTTTGTTCAGGTAGAATAAGCCTATTTCCCTGTGTTACAAACATGAAATTGTAGAATCTCATAACTGAGGGACTATAGAGTCTACAACTGTGGAATAGCCTTTTGATATT
Source organism: Nanger dama (assembly GCA_917880005.1). NCBI lineage: Eukaryota > Metazoa > Chordata > Mammalia > Artiodactyla > Bovidae > Nanger > Nanger dama. The sequence continues at coordinate 50,689,171 of CAKJTW010000004.1, forward strand.
AGTCTTAAAATGTAGTTACTTAATCCAGGTAACTCACTTTGCTATATAATTTCTAGGTAGTTCTAAACAAGAGCTTTCGTTTAGTCATTGAAGATTGTTTCAAGTCTATGATATTCCTTGGGGCTTCCCTCGTGGCTCAGATGGTAAAGAATCTGCCTGCAATGCAGGAGACTCAGCTTTGAGCCGTAGGTTGGAAAGATCCCCATCAGAAGGAAATGGCAATTCACTCCAGTATTCTTGCCTAAAGAATCCCATAGACAGAGGAGTCTGGTGGACTGCAGTCCATGGGATCTCAAAGAGTCAGACACAACTGAGCAAATAAAAACTGCATTAACTTTGTTGATGGAGGATAATGTGCTATAATATGATGTTTAAAATATCATGTTTTTGCTTACTATATTTTTCTAAGACAAAATAACACCTTATTTATATAGCACCTTAAAATTTATGAGCACTTTACATGCATTAACTCATCCACTCAATATTTTTGTGAGATAGGCAACTTTTTTTAAGAGAAGTGAAGCTTAGAAAGGTTAAAAAAAAAGTTGCCAAAGATGACATTACTATTAAGTGATAGAAACTCGAACTTCTGATTACTAATAAATAGTCACCTGTAAGGAGGCAAGTGGGAAGTGGTTGTGTGGGGAAATGAGAGGGGAAGATCGTTAGATAACACATTACTTTACAGAAATAGTGGTTGTCTTATTCAAGAGTTTATAGAACATCAGTTGTTGAATCACTAAAATTAGATCCTAGATACAAATAAAATGTCTATTCTAATCCCTTAAGCACCTGGGAGTTGGAATCAAAAAATATTTCAATCCTGAAGTAAACTGGTATCTCTTAAGGTAGCTAGATGCCTCATCATCTAGTTAGTGACATCCATGAATGGATGAAGGAGACTCCCATTGTCCCTACCTACTATCTAGCAAAACCATAGCCAAGGGAACAGGTGTGGCAGAATCAGCAGGGAAAGAAGACCCTATTGAACTTGACTCTAGTCTCAGGCATGGTGAAGAGACCTGAGACAAGTAGAATAAGTGAGAGGCACTCTGAGGCCCCTCACCCTCCTTTCTCCCCATGGGGACAGGGGTGGGGGCCCACTGGCCTTACAGGCCTCTGGTAAAATACTACTACTGTGATGGGGTTTTTTCCCACTGACTGGGGGTGGGGAGGGAAGAGGGGAAGCTCCAAAGGGCTCTGGATTCTGGCGCCAAGCACCAGGTTGCAAACAACAGAAATAAAAATGAAAACTAAACTCTGATAAACTTGAAACTGTTTAATCATGCTTTTATCAAGTAACCTAAGTCTGAAGAGTTCCCCAACCAAAACAGGGGTAATAGAATCATCCTGTAATTTAATTTTTAGATTGTTAATCAAAATTTGTCCTAAAAAGTGTTGTGGACCAAGTGGGCTTTATTCCAGGGATGCAAGGATTCTTCAGTATTCACAAATCAATCGATGTGATATACCATGTTAACAAATTGAAAGATTAAAAACAATCTGATTATCTCAATAGATGCAGAGAAAGCTGTTGACAAAATTCAATACCCATTAATGATTTAAAAAAAAACAAATTCCAGAAAGCAGGCATAGAAGGAACATACCTCAACATAATAAGAGCCATATATGACAAGGCTACAGCAAACATTAACCTCAATGGCAAAAAAAAAAAAATCCTCTAAAATCAGGAACGAGTCAAGGGTGCCCATTGTCACCACTACTATCAACATAGTTTTGGAAGTCCTAGCCGCCACAATCAGAGAAGACAAAACAAATAAAAGGAATCCAGATTGGAAAAGAAGTAAAACTCTGCAGATGACATGATCCTCTCTCTACATAGAAAATCCTAAAGATACCACCAGAAAATTACTAGAGCTAATCAATGAATATAGTAAATTTGCAGGATATAAAATTAATACACAGAAATCCCTTGTATTCCTATATACTAACAATGAAAAAATCAAGTAAACAATTCTATTCACCATTGCAACAAAAAGAATAAAATACTTAGGAATAAACTTACCCAAAGAAACAAAAGACCTATATATAGAAAACTCTAAAACATTGATGAAAGAAATCAAAGATGACTCAAATAGATGGAGAAGTATACCATGTTTGTGGATTGGAAGAATCAATATAGTGAAAATGAATATATTACCCAAAGTAATCTACAGATTCAATGCAATCCCTATCAAGCTACCCATAGTATTTTTCACAGAACTAGAACATGACACTGGAAAATGAGCCCCCAGGTCAGTAAGTGTCCAATATGCTACTGGGGAAGAATGGAGAGAGAGCTCCAGAAAGTGAAGAGGCTGGACCAAAGTGGAAATGACGCCCAGCTGTAGATGTGTCTGGTGGTGAAAGTAAAGTCCAATGCTGTATAGAACAGTATTGCATAGGAACCTGGAATGTTAGGTGCATGAATCAAGGTAAATTGGACATGGTCAAGCCAGAGATGGTAAAAGTGAATATGGACATTTTAGTAATCACTGAACTAAAATGAATGGGAATAGCCAAATTTAATTCAGATGACCATTAGATTACTACTGTGGGCAAGAATCCCTTAAAAGAAATGGAGTAGCCCTCATAGTGAACAAAAGAGTATGAAATGCAGTACTGGGATGCAATCTCAAAAATGACAAAATGATCTTGGTTCATTTCCAAGGCAAACCATTCAACACAGTAATCCAAGTCTATGCCCCAACCACTAACACCAAAAAAGCTGAAACAGTTCATATATGAAGACCTCCAAGACCTAGAATTAACAGCAAAACAAAAAGGAGAGAGAGAGAGAGAGAGATGGCCTTTTCATCACAGGGGCTTGGAATGCAAACTAAGGAGTCAAGAGAGACCTAACGTAACAGGCAAGTTTGGCCTTGGAGTACAAAATGAAGCAGGGCAAAGTCTAACAGAGTTTTGACAAGAGAATGCACAGATCATAGCAAACACCCTTTTCCAACAACACAAAGGATGGACATCATCAGATAGTCAATACTGAAATCAGATTGATTATATTCTTTGCAGCTGAAGATGGAGAAGCTCTGTACAGTCAGCAAAGAAAAGACCTGGAGCTGACTGTGGCTCAAATCATCAGCTCCTTACTGCAAAATTCAGCCTTAAATTGAAGAATGTAGGGAAAACCACTAGGCCATCAGGTATGATCTAAATCAAATCCCTTATGACTCTAAGTGGGAGTGACAAATAGATTCAAGGGATTAGATCTCACAGAGTGCCTGAAGAACTATGGACACAGGTTCCTAACATTGTACAGGAGATGGTGACCAAAACCATACCAAAGAGAAAGAAATACAACAAGGCAAAATCATTGTCTGAGGAGGGCTTACAAATAGCTGAGAAGAGAAGCCAAGGAGAAAGGGAAAGATATACCAATCTAAATGCAGAGTTCCAAAAAAAAGCAAGGAGAGATGAGAAAGCCTTGTTAAGTGAACACTGCAAAGAACTAGTACTCTTGCCTGAAAAATCACATGGACAGAGGAGCCTGGTAAGCTGCAGTCCATGGGGTTGCGAAGAGTCAGATACGACTGAAGCAACTTAGGAGCAGCAGCAAAGAAATAGGGGGAAACAATAGAATGGGAAAGACTAGAGAGTTCTTCAAGAAAATTAGAGATACCAAGGAAATGTTTCATACAAGAATGGGTACAATAAAGGACTGAAATATTAAGAACCTAACAGAAGCAGAATATATTAAGAGGTGGCAAGAAGAAGACACAGAAAAACTGTTCAAAAAAAAGGTCTTCATGACCTGGATGACCACAAAGGTGTTGTTACTCACCTAGAGCCAGACATCTTGTAGTGTGAAGTCAAGTGGGTCATAGGAAGCATCACTACAAACAAAGTTAGTGAAAGTGTTGAAATTCTAGCTAAGGCACTTCAAATCCTAAGGGATGATGCTGTTAAAGTACTGCACTCAATATGCCAACAAATTCGAAAAACTCAACAGTGACCACAGTACTGGAAAAGGTCAGTTTTCATTCCAGTCCCAAAGAAGGGCAATGCCAAAGAATGTTCAAACTGCCATACAATTGCGCTCATTTTGCATGCTGATAAGGCTCAAAATCCTTCAAGCTAGGCTTCAGCAGCAGTATGTGAACTGAGAACTTCCAGATGTACAAGCTGTGTTTCGAAAAGGCAGAGGAACCAGAGACCAAATTGCTAACATTTGTTGGATCATGGAGAATGCAAAGGAGTTTCAGGAAAACATCTACTTGCCTCACTGATTATGCTAAAGCTTTTGTGTGGGTCGCAACAAACTGGAAAATTCTTAAAAAGATGGAAATACCAAACCACCTTACCTGCCCTGAGAAACAGGTATGCAGGTCAACAATCAACAGAATCAAACATGGAACAGTTAGAATCAGCCAGCTTCAAACTTGGGAAGGGAGTGCATTAAGGCTGTACATATTGTTACTTTGCTTATTTAACTTATATGCAGAGTACGTGTGAAATGCCTGGCTGAGTGAATCACAAGCTGGAATCAAGATCACTGAGAGAAATATCAACAACTTCAGACATGCAGATGATACCACTCTAATGGCAGAAGTTGAAGAGGAGCTAAAGAGCCTCTTGATGTGGCTGAAAGAAGAGAGTGAAAAAGCTTGCTTAGAGGCTTCTGGTTCAAGATGGTAAAGTAGAAGGATGTGTGCTCATCTTCTGTAAGAGCACCAAAATTGCAACTAGCTGTTGAACAGCTGGTTCAGCAGAAGGATGCTGGAACCCACCAAAAAAGATAAACCATGTCCAAAGACAAAGAAGAAGCCACAACAAGAAGGTAGGAGGGGTGCAATCACAAATCAAATCCCATACCTGCTGGGTGGGTGACCCACAAACTGGAGAACAGTAATAGCAAAGAAGTTCTCACACTGTTGTGAAGGTCCTGTCAGGGCAAGCTTCCCAACCTGGAGATCTGACAAAGGGACTGCGAATCCCCAGGGAATCTGACCTTGAAGGCCAATGGGATTTGATTATAGGATTTATACAGGACTGGGGAAAACAAGGCCTCCAGTCTTGGAGTGCACAAACAAAATCTTGCATAAACCAAGACCCAGAGTAAAGGAGCAGTGACCCCACAGGAGACTGAACCAAAACTACCTACAAGTGTTGGAGAGTCTCCTGTGGAGAAATGGGTCAGCAGGGGCTCACCTCAGTGACAGGGGCACTGGCAGCAGCAGTCAAGGAAGGGCTCTCTTGTCATAAGCCCTCTTTGCAGTTCAGTTCAGTTGCTCAGTTGTGTCCGACTCTTTGCAACCCCATGAATCACAGCACGCCAGGCCTCCCTGTCTATCACCAACTCCTGGAGTTCACTCAGACTGACGTCCATCTAGTCAGCGATGCCATCCAGCCATCTCATCCTCTGTTGTCCCCTTCTCCTGCCCCCAATTCCTCCCAGCATCAGAATCTTTTCCAATGAGTCAAGTCTTTGCATGAGGTGGCCGAAGTACTGGAGTTTCAGCTTTAGCATCATTCCTTCCAAAGAAATCCCAGGGCTGCTGATCTTCAGAATGGACTGGTTGAATCTCCTCACAGTCCAAGGGACTCTCAAGAGTCTTCTCCAACACCACAGTTCAAAAGCATCAATGCTTCAGCGCTCAGCTTTCTTCACAGTCCAACTCTCACATCCATACGTGACCACAGGAAAAACCATTGCCTTGACTAGACCTTTGTTGGTAAAGTAATGTCTCTACTTTTCAACATGCCATCTAGGTTGGTCATAACTTTTCTTGCAAGGAGTAAGCGTCTTAATTTCATGGCTGCAGTCACCATCTGCAGTGATCCTCAGCGATCAATGCAAAGAAATAGAGGGAAACAACAGAATGGGAAACTCTAGAGATCTCTTCAAGAAAATTAGAGATACCAAGGGAACATTTCATGCAAAGGTGGTCTCGATAAAGGACAGAAATGGTATGGACCTAACAGAAGTAGAGGGTATTAAGAAGAGGTGGCAAGAATACACAGAAGAACTGTACAAAAAGATCTTCACAACCAAGATAATCACCATGGTGTGATCACTCACCTAGAGCCAGACATCCGGAGTGAAGCCATGCCAACATGAGATATGAGGGCTGGGTCACCTCAAGCCAAACAACTACCAGTTCAGTTCAGTTGCTTAGTGGTGTCTGATCTGTAACCCCATAGACTGCAGCACGCCAGGCCCCCTGTCCATCACCAACTCCCGTAGTTTACTCAAACTCTTGTCCATCGAGTCAGTGATGCCATCCAACCATCTCATCATCTGTCATCCCCGTCTGCTCCCGCCTTCAATCTTTTCCAGCATCAAGATCTTTTCAAATGAGTCAACTCTTCGTATCAGGTGGCCAAAGTATTGGAGTTTCAGCTTCAGCATCAGTCCTTCCAATGAATATTCAGGACTGATTTCCTTTAAGATGGACTGGCTGGATCTCTTTTTCAGTTCAAGGGACTCTTCAAGAGTCTTCTCCAACACCACAATTCAAAAGCATCAATTCTTTGGCACTCAGCTTTCTTTATAGTCTAGCTGTCACATCCATACTGTAAGAAAACGCCGTGGAAGGAAAAAGCCACCTCTAGGGACCGTTAGTGGAAAGGCCTTTATTGGGCGGTCGCTCTCAGGCAGAACTCCCGGGGACAGGTGAGGAAGGGGACAAAGGGAGTCTGCAAAGCATGAGGGGGTGAGGAAGGGGTTTTTATAGCCAGGGCTGGCATTCAAACCCGGTTCTTCCATATAAGGTAGAAAGTGCGGGCTGTAGCAGTGATTGGCGTTTGGGGGCTCCGTGCCAGCGCCTGATTGGGTCAGGATACAGGGTGCCAGTCCCTGGAAGTTTGGTCCGCCCCTGGTTCCTGTTTGGGCGTCGGCCGACTGTCGGGCTTGTTCGGGGCATGTCTCGACATGCCGACCTCTCACATACATGACTACTGGAAAAACCATAGCTTTGACTAGACCTTTGTTGAGAAAGTAATGTCTCTGCTTTTTAATATGCTGTCTAGGCTGGTCATAATTTTTCTTTCAAGGAGCAAAAACATCTTACTTTCCTGGCTTCAGTCACCATCTGCAGTGATTTTGGAGCCCAAAAAAGTAGTCTGTCATTTTTTCACAGTTTCCACATCTGTTTGCCATGAAGTGATGGGACCAGATGCCATGATCTTCGTTTTCTGAATGTTGAGCTTTAAGCCAACTTTTTCACTCTCCTCTTTCACTTTCATCAAGAGGCTCTTTAGTTCCTCTTCACTTTCTGCCATAAGACTGGTGTCATCTGCATATGTGAGGTTACTGATATTTCTCCCAACAATCTTGATTCCAGCTTGTGCTTTATCCCTCCCAGCGTTTCTCATGGTGTATTTTGCATGTAAGTTAAATAAGCAGAGTGACAATATACAGCCTTGACATACTCCTTTTCCTGTTTGGAACCAGTCTGTTGTTCCATGTCCAGTTATAACTGTTGCTTCCTGGCCTGCAGGAGGCATGTCAGGTGGTCTGGTATTCCCATCTCTTTCAGAATTTTCTTTCTTTTTTTTTTTTAATTACAATACTGTATTTGTTTTGCCATACATTGACATGAATCAGCCACGGGTGACACACTCCCTGAACACAATCTCCCAATGCTGAAGCCCCCTCCCACCTCCCACCCCACATCATCTACCTGAATCATCCTGTGCACCAGCCCCATGCATCCTGCATCCTGCATTGAACATAAACTGGCGCTTCGTTTCTTAAAAGATAGTATACATGTTTCAATGCCATTCTCCCAAACCATCCCACCCTTTCCGTCTCCCTCAGAGTCCAAAAGTCCATTCTATACCTCTATGTCTCTTTTGTTGTCTCACATATAGGGTCATCATTACTGTCTTCTAAATTCCATATAAATGTGCCAGTATACTGTATTGGTGTTTTTCTTTCTGGCTTACTTCACTCTGTATAATCGGTTCCAATTTCATCCATCTCATTAGAACTGGGTCAAATTTATTCTTTTTAAGGGCTGAGTAGTACTCCATTGTGTATATGTACCACAGCTTTCTTATCCATTCATCAGCTGATGGACATCTAGGTTGCTTCCATGTCTTGGCTATTATAAACAGTGCTGCAGTGAACACTGGGGTACATGTGTCTCTTTCAATTCTGGTTTCCTCGGTGTGTATGCCCAGCAGTGGGATTGCTGGGTCATAACGCAGTTCTATTTGCAATTTTTAAAGAATCTCCACACTGTTTTCCATAATGGCTGTACTAGTTTGCATTCCCACCAGCAGTGTAAGAGGGTTCCCTTTTCTCCACATCCTCTCCAGCATTTATTGCTTGTAGACTTTTGGATGGCACCCATTCTGACTGGTGTTAAATGGTACCTCATTGTGGTCTTGATTTGCATTTCTCTGATAATGAGTGATGTTGAACATCTTTTCATGTGTTTGTTAGCCATCCGTATGTCTTCTTTGGAGAAATGCCTATTTAGTTCTTTGGCCCATTTTTTTATTGGATCGTTTATTTTTCTGGAGTTGAGCTGCATAAGTTGCTTATATATCTTTGAGATTAGTTGTTTGTCAGTTGTTTCATTTGCTATTGTTTTCTCCCATTCAGAAGGCTGTCTTTTCTCCTTGCTTATAGTTTCCTTTGTTGTGCAGAAGCTTTTAATTTTAATTAGATACCATTTGTTTATTTTTGCTTTTATTTCCAGTATACTGGGAGGTGGATCATAGAGGATCCTGCTGTGATTTATGTCGGAGAGTGTTTTGCCTGTGTTCTCCTCTAGGAGTTTTATAGTTTCTGGTCTACATTTAGATCTTTAATCCATTTTGAGTTTATTTTTGTGTATGGTGTTAGAAAGGGGTCTAGTTTCATTCTTTTACAAGTGGTTGACCAGTTTTCCCAGCACCACCTGTTAAAGAGACTGTCTTTACTCCATTGTATATTCTTGCCTCCTTTGTTGAAGATAAGGTGTCCATAGGTGTGTGGGTTTATCTCAGGGCTTTCTATTTTGTTCCATTGATCTATATTTCTGTCTTTGTGCCAGTACCATACTGTCTTAATGACTGTGGCTTTGTAGTAGAGCCTGAAGTCAGGCAAGTTGATTCCTCCAGTTCCATTCTTCTTTCTCAAGATTGCTTTGGCTATTCGAGGTTTTTTGTATTTCCATACAAATCTTGAGATTATTTGATCTAGTTCTGTGAAAAATACTGCTGGTAGCTTGATGGGAATTGCATTGAATCTGTAGATTGCTTTGGGTAGTATACTCATTTTCACTATATTGACTCTTCCGACCCATGAGCATGGTATATTTCTCCATCTATTAGTGTCCTCTTTGATTTCTTTCATCAGTGTTTTATAGTTTTTGATATATAGGTCTTTAGTTTCTTTAGGTAGGAATATTCCTAAGTATTTTATTCTTTTCGTTGCAATGGTGAATGGAATTGTTTCCTTAACTTCTTTTTCTACTTTCTCATTATTAGTGTATAGGAATGCAAGGGATTTCTGAGTGTTGATTTTATATCCTGCAACTTTACTATATTCATTGATTAGCTCTAGTAGTTTTCTGATCGAGTCTTTAGGATTTTCTATGTAGAGGATCATGTCATCTGCAAACAGTGAGAGTTTTACTTCTTCTTTTCCAATTTGGATTCCTTGTATTTCTTTTTCTTTCAGAATTTTCCACAGTTTGTTGTGATCCACACAGTCAAAGGCTTTGGCATAGTCAATGAAGCAGAAGTAGATGTTTTTCTGGAACTCTCTTGCTTTTTCCATGATCCAACAGATGTTGGCAATTTGATTTCTAGTTCCTCTGCCTTTTCTAAAACCAGCTTGAACATCTGGAAGTTCATGGTTCACATATTGCTGAAGCCTAGCTTGGAGAATTTTGAGCATTTCTTTGCTAATGTGTGAGATGAGTGCAATTGTGCGGTAGTTTGAGCATTCTTTGCCATTGCCTTTCTTTGGAATTGGAATGAAAACTGACCTTTTCCAGTCCTGTGGCCACTGCTGAGTTTTCCAAGTTTGCTGGCATATTGAGTGCAGTGCTTTCAAAGCATCATCTTTCAGGATTTGAAATAGCTCAACTGGAATTCCATCACCTCCATTAACTTTGTTCATAAGGCCCACTTGACTTCACATTCCAGGATGTCTGGCTCTAGTTGAGTGATCACACTATCATGATTATCTGGGTCATGAAGATCTTTTTGTACAGTTCTGTGTATTCTTGCCACTTCTGCTTCTGTTAGGTCCATACCTTTTCTGTCCTTTATTGAGCCCAACTTTGCATGAAATGTTCGCTTGGTATTTCTAATTTCCTTGAAGTGATCGCTAATCTTTCCCATTCTATTGTTTTCCTCTATTTCTTTGCATTGATCGCTGAGGAAAGCTTTCTTATCTCTCCTTGATAGTCTTTGGAACTTTGCATTCAAATGGATATAGCTTTCCTTTTTTCCTTTGCCTTTCGCTTCTCTTCTTTTCATAGCTCTTTGGAAGGCCTCCTCAGACAACCATTTTGCCTTTTTCATTTCTTTTCTTGGGGATGGTCTTGATCCCTGCCTCCTGCACAATGTCATGAACCCCCATCCATAGTTCTTCAGGCACTCTATCAGATAGATCTAATCCCTTGAATCTATTTATCACTTCCACTGTATAATTGTAAGGGATTTGATTTAGGTCATACATGAATGGTCTAGTGGTTTTCCCTACTTTCTTCAATTTCAGTCTGAATTTGGCAATAAGGAGTTCATGATCTGAGCCAGTCAGCTCTCAGTCTTGTTTTTGCTGACTGGATAGAGCTTCTCCATCTTTGGCTGCAAAGGATATAACCAGTCTGATTTCAGATATAGTATATAATCAAGTACCAGAGATAGTAGATAATCAGATATCAGCAAATAATTAGATTAAAGCTTTTCTTAGCAAGGCCCTGCCCACTAGAGCAAGACCCAGTTTTTCCCACCACCAGTCCCCATCAGAAAGCTTACACAAGCCTCTTAGCCTCCTCCGTCGGAGGGCAGACAGAAGAAGCACGAATAAGCACAGTCCCACAGTGGCTAAAACTAAAACCACCTTACAGGAAGTTACCCATAATGAAAAAGCAGAATATCACAGATGAAGAGACAAGATAAAAACCCCAGAAAAACAACTAAGAAGTCAAGATAGGCAAACTTCCAGAAAAAAAAATTCAGAGTAATGATAAGGAACATGATCTAGGATCTCAGGAAAACAATGGAGAAGATGAAGAAATGTTTACCGAAGACCTACAAGAACTAAAGAACAAACAGAGTTGAATAATATACTAGAAGGAGTCAGTAGCAGAATAACTGAGGTAGAAGAATGGATAAATGACCTGGAGAATAGAATGGCGGAAATCACTGTTACAGAACAGAATATTAAAAAAGAAGAATGAAAAGAAATGAAGACAGCCTAAGAGACCTCTGTGACAGCATTAAATACACCAACATTCGCATTATTGGGGTCCCAGAAGGAGAAGAGAGAGAGAAAGGACAATGAGAAAATATTTGAAGAGATAATAGCTGAAAACTTCCCCAACATAGGAAAGGAAATAGTCAACCAAGTCCAGAAAACACAGAGTCCCAGTCAGTGTAAACCCAAGGAGGAACATATCAAGATACATAATAATCAAACTGACAGAAATTAAAGGTAAAATATTAAAAGCAACAAGGCAAAAATGACAACACACAAGTGAACTCCCATCAGGCTATAGCTGACTTCTCAACAGAAACTACAAGCCAGAAGGGAATGTCCTATCTATATATTTAACGTGATGAAAGGGAAGAACCTATAACCAAGAATACTCTACCCAGCAAGACTCTCTTTCAAATTTGATGGAGATATCAAAAGCTTTCCAAAAGTTGTGAGAATTCAGCACACAAAGCCACCTTTACAACAAATACTAAAGGAACTTCTCTAGGCAGGAAACACAAGAGAAGGAAAAGACCTACAGAAAATAAACCCAAAACAATTAAGAAAACAGTAATAGGATCATATATATTGATAATTACCTTAAATGTAAATGAATTTAATGCACTAACCAAAAGATACAGACAGGCTGGACAAATGAAAACATGTGCATGTATGCATTTCCACTTAACACATCAGTCTATTTGACCCCCTCAGATTGTTTATGTAATTATTTTGTATTGTTATGTTAATCATGTTCCCATGATTAGCTAATTATCTAATTTTTTGTCTGGCTATTGATTGTGAAAACTGATAAAATATCTTTTACGATTGTGATTGAAAGAAAATTAAGTACCTCAGTAGTGTCTGACTTTTTGTGACACCAGGGACTGTAGCCCACCAGGCTCCTCCATCCATGGGATTCCCAGACAAGAATACTGGAGTGGGTTGCCATTTCCTTCTCCAGGGGATATTCCCAACCCAGGGATCGAACCCAGGTCTCCCACATTGCAGGCAGACGCTTTAACCTCTGACCCACTAGGGGAGCCCTACTCACTCAATACCATTGTAACATGATTGGTCAACAGAAAAGTAATAGAACTCTATATCACCAAACCTACCATGTAATAATAAAACCTGTAATCACTTTTAAAAATTCAGATGCATATCAGAATTATCCTGGAAATTTTTGGAAAATACAAATGCTTGGGTATTGCTTTTTTTTTTGCCAGGACTCCAGATATCTTTCTAATGAGCAACCATGTTTAAAAACAACTGGACTATATGATGATCTTTTACTTTTATCTAGTTTGTTTCACTTTTTCTATTTCATATTCAGTGCTCTCATTTCGTTTAGTTTATATTTTCCAATTTCTCCATCTCTTTGTTTTTTAATGTTCTTTCTCAAGCCTTTATCAAGTGTAGTAGAAAAGCTTTTGTATACATATATATAAATAATGTTAATATATAAGAAAACTTATGTATTTTTGCCTAACTAAAAATTTATGACATTTTGATTCCACTTGTTTGATTTACTATGAATAGAATGTTAGGTTCCTAACTTTAAAAATAGATGTGCAACAAGCAACAAAGGTTTACTCTATAGCACAAGGAGCTGTAGTCACTATCTTGTAATAACCTATAATGAAAAATAATTTCAAAAATAATATGTATGTATAACTGAATCACTTTGCTGTGCATTGGAAACATTGTATGTCAACTATACTTCAATAAAAATATATATTAAGAAAAATAAAATTTTAAAAAAGAAAAAGCTGGCTTAAACTCAACATTCAAAACACCAACATCATGGCATCTGGTCCCATCACTTCATGGCAAGTAGATGTGGGAAAAGTGGAAACAGTGCCAGATTTTATTTTCTTGGGCTCCAGAATCACTGTAGATGGTAACTGCAACCATGAAATTAAAAGACGCTTACTCCTTGGAAGAAAAACTATGACCAACCTAGACAACATAGTAAAAAGCAGAGACATTATTTAACCAACAAAGGTCTATCTCGTCAAGGCTGTGGTTTTTCCAGTAGCCATGTATGGATGTGATAGTTGGACTATAAGAAAGCTGAGTGCCGAATAATTGGTGCTTTTGAACTGTGGTGTTGGAGAAGACTCTTGAGAGTCCCTTGGACTGCAAGGAGATCCAACCAGTCCATTCTAAAGGAGATCAGTCCTGGGTGTTCATTGGAAGGACTGATGCTAAAGCTGAAACTCCAGTACTTTGGCCACCTCATGCGAAGAGTTGACTCATTGGAAAAAACTGATGCTGGGAGGGATTGGGGGCAGGAGGAGAAGGGGAAGACAGAGGATGAGATGGCTGGATGGCATCACTGACTCGATGGACATGAGTTTGAGGGAACTCCAGGAGATAGGGAACCATGGAGTGCTGCAGTTCATGGGGTCACAAAGAGTCGGTCACAACTTAGCAACTGAACAAGGCAATTGCTAGTCTTTGTATAGACCCTCCATGTAGTGTTTGCTGTTGGGGATAAGAGCTATTCTAGTTATCTTTTTTTTTTTTAATTGGAGGCTAATTACTTTACAGTGTTTTGGTAGTTTTTGCCGTATATTCACATGAATCAGCCATGGGTGTACATGTGTTTCTCATCCTGACCCTCCCTCCCCATTCCATCCCTCAGGGTCATCCCAGTGCACCAGCCCTGAGCACCCTGCTTTATGCATTGAACCTGGACTGGTGATCTATTTCACATATGATAATATACATGTTTCAATGCTGTTCTCAAATAATCCCACCCTAGCCTTCTCCCACAGAGTCCAACAGTCTGTTTTTTACATCTGTGTCTCTTTTGTTGTCTCGCATACAGGGTCATCATTACCATCTTTTTAAATGCCATATATATGTGTTAATATACTGTATTGGTGTTTTTCTTTCTGATTTACTTTACTCTGTATAATAGGCTCCAGTTTCCTAGTTATCGTGTTTTATATCCTAATGACAAGTACCAAACTCATGCTACTGTTGATACTGATGTTGTTTTTCAGTTGCTAAGTCGTGTCCAACTCTTTGTGATTCCATGGACTCTAGCCCACCAGGCTCCTCTGTCCATGGGATTCTCCAGGCAAGACTGCTGGAGTGAGTTGCCATTTCCTTCTCCAGGGACCTTCTCCACTTTGCTTCCTTCCTCCTGGACCAGAAGCTGAACCCACAGCTCCTACATTAGCATGCAAAACCTTTACCACTGAGCCACCAGGGAAACCCAATTTTTATACTAATAGAATGTGTTATTCCAAGATAAATGGATCACTATCATAATTGCCTACTGAAGTCTCCTTAGCTCAAAAATTCTAACAGTCCCCACAGTTAAATATAGCTTAATATCACTGAAGTCACAACACTTATTTTGATAACTATTAGGTTAGTACAAACATAATTGCAGTTTCAGACCATGAATTTTAAATCATTATAACTAGACTCAAACACATCTTTATTAATCAAAATAGGAACCATTAGAATCAACACATTTTTGCCAACAAGAAATAAATTTGCTTATTTCTGTAGTGTAAAAATCTGTGCTTCAGTATTTATGAACTTGGAAAGCATTTTCTGCCTCCTGCTGGTTTTGAAAGCTGGTTTGGAAGCAGCAAAACTCCTGCTGGTTTGGAAGCTGGTATCAGAAGTGCTTTTGATATCTCCAAAAATTGTTGAGATGCTTGAAGAAGTCAGGTGACTATAGTGGCAGGAGGTCAGGTGAATATAGTGGATGAAGCAAAACTTCATAGCCCAATTTGTTCAACTTTTTAAGTGTTG
Source organism: Nanger dama (assembly GCA_917880005.1). NCBI lineage: Eukaryota > Metazoa > Chordata > Mammalia > Artiodactyla > Bovidae > Nanger > Nanger dama. The sequence goes on from CAKJTW010000004.1 coordinate 50,704,331, forward strand.
GTTGTGCAACATGTAGTCAGGCATTGTCATGGAGAAGAATTGTCCATTCTGTTGACCAATGCCAGCTGCAGGAGTTGTGGTTTTTCAATGCATCTCATCAGTTTGTTGAGCATACATCTCAGATGTAATGGTTTTAACAGGATTTAGAAAGCTGTACTGCAATATTGTAATTATTCTCCAATTTAAAAAAAAGAAAATTTAAGAACTAAAAAGAAAAAAGCTGTAATGGATCAGACTGGCACCAAACAGTGACCATGACCTTTTTTGGTGCAAGTTTTGTTTTGGGAAGTGATGTAGCACTTCTACTCAGTCCAGCCATTGAGCTGGTCATCACAGGTCGCCATATAAAATCCACTTTTCATCACACGTTACAATCTGATTAAAAATTGTTGTTGGTCATGTAGAATAAGAGAAGACAACACTTCGAAATGATTTTTTCTATTTTTGGTCAGCTCACGAGACACCTACTTAAGGAGTTTGCTTCAAATGCCAAATGACCGAAATGATCAACAGTGAATTCTAAAGCAACTTCTTGTGTAGTTGTTAAGAGGATCAGCTTGAATGATCCTCTCAGTTGGTCACTGCCAAATTCTGATGGCAGGCCACTATGCTCATTATCTTCAAAGCTCTCCTCTCCTTTGCAAAACTTCTTGAAACACCACTGCACTGTATGTTTGTTAGCAATTCCAGGGACAAATGTGTTGTTGATGTTGAGAGTTGTCTCCACCCATTTTGAACTCAAGCAAAAATCACTCAAATTTGCTTTTTGTCTAACATCCTTTCTATACTCTAAAATAAATATAAACAGCAAATAATAAGTCATTAGCAAAAACTAAAGCGAGAAATGTGCATTAAAATGATGTATAACATAATCACATTTATTTAAATATATATTCCAATATCAAATGACAAATCTAAAACTGCAATTATTTTTGCACCAACCTAATATCTTTTCATTTATTTTATAATTCTTTATAAATATTTTTCTGATTAGAAGACTATTTTGTACCTTCACAAAGTATCCTTAAGTGATATGAGTAAATTCTCTATGTAACTGCACAATTGAAAACATTTTTTGACCCTAGAAGCATCTAGATCTGATAGGCTATAGAATACCCATTGTTTTTATGACTTACTCCTGATGGTTAACTATTCTAGCATGGGCAGGTTGTTTCATTGTCAGTAGATGTGTTCAGTCTTAAGTCAGTATAATGGCATTTCTGTCCAAATCCTGGAAATTACAATAATCAACCATGCCTCTTTAGAGAAATGAGGCTTTTTATCTTAGAAGGTTTAGTTAATTTACCTTAACTATAGATAAATTTCTGGCTTTTAGAAGAGCTACTAGAACACCTGTATGGTTTCTGTGGTCACATTCAAGCTGGGCAATTGATTTAGCCTACATGCTACTTCCAATGTTTTATTCAGTTTTATGAGATAAACTTAGGCTCTTGATGCTTCCATTCTTCTTGAATCACAATGTGCATGCGTGCTAAGTCTCTTCAAGTCATGTCTGACTCTGCGACCCATCAGCCTCCTCTTTTCATGGGATTTCTCCAAGCAAGAATACTGGAGCAGGTTGCCATGCCCTCCTCCAAGAGATCCGACCCAGGGATGAACAGTGTCTCGTGTCTCCTGCATTGGCCAAGGGGTTCTTTACCACTAGTGCCACCTGGGAAGCCCTGAATCACATTTAAATTCAAATCATCTAATGGCAAAGGACTGTATAGTCAAAGCTGTGGTTTTTCCAGTAGTCATGTAAGATGTGAGAGTTGGACCACGAAGGCTGAGCACCAAAGAATTGGTACTTTTGAATTGTGGTGCTGGAGAAGACTCTTTTGAGTCCCTTGGATAGCAAAAAGATCATATCAGTCATTCTTAAAGGAAATCAACCCTGACTATTCATTGGAAGGACTGATGCTGAAGCTGAAGCTCGAGTCCCTTGGCCACCTGATATAAAGAGCTGACTCATTGGAAAAGACCCTAATGCTGGGAAAGATGACTGAGGGCAGGAGAAGGGAAAGAGAAGATGAGATGTTTGGATGGCATCACTGACTCAATGGACATGAGTTTGAGCAAACTCCAGGAGATAGTGAAGGACAGGGAAGCCTGGAGTGTTGCAGTTCACTGGGTCACAAAGAGTCAGATATGGCTTAGCAACTGAACAATATCTAAAGACAAAGCAAAGAAGAGCTTTTTTAGACAAAAGGATTGGGCTAAACACTAATGCTCTGAAGTAGGCATTTAGTCATTAAGAGATGCCTTAGCTCAAGTTTTTATATTTTCAAGTGTATTGAGCAAAGCAGTATCTCCAGTAGTCCTATGTTCAGCAGTGGATAAAATAAAAATCATTTGTTAGAACTCAGTCTGTTCATGAATATTTTACTTAACAGTAGGATGTTACCCCATTAATAAAAAAGTTTACTAATATCTGGTTTTCTCTAGTCACTTTCTAAATCATAGGATCTGCCTTCTAACTGTGTATATCAGTGTCTTTTTTTTTTTTTTAACGAATCTTTACCAAAGTTCAGGGCTGGCACAAAGAAGGAAGTATAATAATATAGAAATGCCACTAGATATGGCTATTCTCAGGTCCTTTGCAGTTTTTTATAGCCCTAGGATGCCTTCCAGTTAAGCAGGTTATAAAGTAGCCTACTCTCTCTCGTGGGAATTTCCTAAAGTACACCTTTCTCTCCTCAGAATCCAGGCCCCGTTAATATTATTTTTATAATCTTTCCCTTTGGTAATAATAAAATAAGAGCCATTTACTGTACATAAAACCCTAATTTTCTTTAAATCTCTTAATAGGAACCAAGGTTACATTCTGTGAGAAGAAGCTTTCTCAACCTTCATCTGTAGGTTTGAAACCTCGATCGATATTCTCGAAGCCCACACTTTCATCCTAGAAAAGATATCAGAGCAGAGGATTCAATTCTTACTCCACCTTCTTCCACTGATTCTGTTAAGTAGAGTCTCGGATAACTATTTTATCCAGTAATAGAAAACAACTAGAGCCATGTATGGTCTGGTAACATATATGAGGGATTTTGATGTGCCTAAGGTTAAATGTTTTTGCTTTTAAGGGAGGTAAAAAATAATCTTAGTAGCCAGAACATTGGAAGTACAGGATAAAATCCTGGTTTCCTTTATTAATTCACACACACTTAAATAACAGACTTATAATCTGTAACAAACAGAACCAAGGTTATATATATAGAACAAGTATCTTGATAAAGTTTGAAAAGTTTGGTCATCATCTGGCTCTTATCCACATGATGTCATATACAACCATTTAAAAACATCTTTGATGTTTGGATTTTACAGTTTTATTCCAGATGTTTTATATTTTTTAGACACAGCATGGCATATATATATATAGAATCTACATAGGAACAAGTCATTTGTTGCAATAAGATAAATTCAAAAAAACTATCTTATTAGGGAGATAATATCTATAGAAGATTCTAGCTTCCACATTACTTTGTTTTCATTATACTTAGGTTTGTTTATATTCTACTTACATTAAATATTTTTGATAAAACTTTTCAAATTCTAGGTTTACATTAGAAATTTTGCCAGATATTAATATATAGACAATTTGTATATATAATATCTGGAGATGTTTCATATGACCACGTATTTTGTATCAGTTACTATGGCCAAAGTTGACACTATTCTTAAATATACTTAAAGGTATATCCATATCTACTTTTTGCTCTCTTTTGTTATTCATATGAGAAGTATAAGGGTTCTTATAGCATCTTAGCAAGTATAAGCATTCACTGCATATATCATGTACAATTCAAAACATTTTTCTTTTAACACAGTGACACTGTCAATATTCCTTTGTATCTTTCATTCAGGTCTTAGTTTGTGAGATTTCTGGACTTTCAAAACATTAACTTGGACTAAGTAAAATTTAACCATAACATTATTTTTCACCTTTTAAATACAAAGCTTGATTTGTCTGCTTTTACAGATTAGAAAAATTTATTAGTTAAAAAAACCACACTAAGTAGAACTTTTTAAATTAAAAAATGGCCATGCCAACTTCTCTTTAAGTGCTTCCTGTTTATTATATCCAAATTTTCTTCTGCAAAAACATTATATTCTTTTTCATAATAAAAATAGAAATTATTACATAAATAAGCAATATTTAAACTGACTACATGGAAATTTATTATAGCATTTATTTACATTTGATTGCACAATGCTAGAAGTCTTATTTTTTTCACTATTTTAATTTCATGTCCACTCAAATAACTGAGTTGGTTTGCACCTCTATTAGGAAAGAGTAAGAATTACATATTTGTATAATTATATATTAGAAAACCCAGTTATAACGAGTTAACTTTTTTAACCCTGTCTCATAAAGAATAATGAACTACCATTGATGTATATATTTTTGGAGTATTTCACCAAAATGTTTCTGGGCTAAAATATTTATGTTTAGGAATAAAATATAACACAGTTATAGAATAAATAATACAAAGATACTCTGACACATCCGAAGGCCAGTCCATCTATTGAGAATATTTTATTTTGTAAAATAAAAAACATTTAAAGAAAATATTTTATAAATATTTTTATTTTATTTGAAAGCCTGCTGTTTGTTATGGTTCAGTGTTCTATAATTAGAGCCCTAATTTAAAAAAATCATGAAACAATCTAATACTCCATTTGTCTTGTATTTTCAGTATACATTTTAGTCCCATATTTGTAATTCAGGCTTATTTAGTATACACCAAAGCATTTTTTTCTAAAACTTTAATAAATTTCTAGAGTCCAAGAATAATTGCATTTTGCTTCAAAAGCAGATTTACATTGGTATTTTTCTTAGGTAATATATTGTAGACAAATGTGCTCTTTGCCAAAATGTTTTCCTGTATTTCCACAGTGCATTCACTAAATTCTGTAAAGATTACATTACTTCATCTTTCTCTTCAGATATAAAATATTTTAAAAATGCAAGTAGTGTTAATGTATCCCCCAAAAACCTGTTCCATTTAAATTGTGATTTTTTTCCTCTTATTTTATAGCTAACATAACATATCCATGATAGCAAAAGCAGCTTTAATAACTATGAGATTAATGTTTTAGCTTTTGTTACGTCATGATATAAAAATGAACTAAGAAGACTAAACTTTAGCCTCATAGTTCTGAAACAACCAATGACAGTACCTAAAGGAAATGTTTAATTAATATAAAAAGTATTACCTAAAAAGCATATCTTTTTTCTCTGTTTTGGAGAAAAAATCTAAAGTATAACAATTTTAAAGTATACAGTAACAATTTGAGGTTTTTTAATACTTTCAGTGTGTTTCTTGCAAGTCATATTTAAGATCTTAGTTTTCAAAATGTCTTAACTTTGGTATCAAAGCAAAGAAAGCTACACAATATCCGCTTCTATAACATACATTTAACAACACATAAAAGAAACTTCCTAAAATCCTTAGTAATATCCCTATTATGCAAACTTTTTAAGATACTAATAGATGTAAATTTTTCCTACCCTATAAAGTCAACCTTAGGATTACTTTATTCAGGCAATATCCAATTGTTTGTAAGAATAGTTCTCAATAAAATAACACATTTAATATCCTAATGTCTATGCAGAAAGAAAACTGAAAATAAACTCAGCAACAATTCTATGTTTACAAATACATTTTTATGCCTGTGCCCTATCTATGTGTCTGTCTTTTGAGAATGACTTGTTTAAAACTCAAGCTCAGACTTAGCTGTCCTCACATACTGAATATTTAAAACCTCTACCTCCACAAACTTACTGATGATGGGTTTTAATAACTTGGTTGAATTTGGTTAGTCTCTTTCACACTTCACTAGTTAAGCAGTAAGTTTTCACTATTTTTCCTTTTTTTTTTTCTGTCTGAGATTAATTTCCTACATTTATATTGGAACATCCTTTGTGTCCCAGAACTGACAGATTCATTTTTAGATGATCTTAATACATTATGGAAAAAGAAAGATGTGCTATATACTCTTAGGGTAGAAAACTGATTTTATGACATTAGTTACATCTAAAAATGTTTTACTTAAAATTTGTTATGAATTAACTACCTTCCAGAAGCTGATTTTTATGTGGACATTTTAATAAGAAAAAACTTTATTCTTTGAGGATTATTAACTAACAGACTTTTTAACTGGGTCAATGTCATCATGAACATTAAGAATATTTCTATTATATTCAGCAAAAATACTCCTCCCAAATCTTAAAATGGTGTGAACATCGAACCATCAACTTTCATGCAATTAACCATACATATTTTCAAACAATTCATTTTATCTTAGTACTTAACAATTTTCTTCTATAATACCAAAATGGGCTTCTTATACACTGTAACATTTATTTAATCACATCCCAGTAATGAGTTGTGAAATGAAACTGAACTCAGGACTAAAAAGTTTCTCTTTTTAAAAATTTAGGGAGTTTCCATAGAATAAGTTATATAAAATTTAAATATAAAAATTTAAATATAAAGAGTTAATGCAATAATTTGAATTTACCAAGACTGAAGATTCTTTGCATTCGGAAAGCCTTTGTAAATCCTTTAGTAAGTGAATTTTAATGGTAATCTTAAGAATGTAGATTATGTAGACTATGTAAGATATTTTTTATAACATTTCAATCTGATTCTATTAGCAAGTCATAATCTACCATGCAAATACTGGAAAAGTACCATCATGCCTTGCTAACTATGGGACTGTATAGTTTGAATTTAAAGAGTTTGGAAGAAATTACTTAAAACATAAAGATGTAGATGTTCCTAGCTTCCAAGTTAACAAGGACTTTAATATACAATTTAGATGATAACCAAGAGACCTATATACAGATAGGTTTCATCCTAAACTTCTTCAAGGTGTACTCCATGTCCAACTTTAGCTACATTTCATTAAAAGTAAAAATATGACAGTGTTCTTTATGAAATTCATAATAAAGCTATAGAATTTGCAGAAGTTAAAACACGTCTTGACTGTCATATGTGACATATGTCAGATATAATTTACCAGGAGTTATCCAGTATGTGGCATTTTAGCTAACAGGGTGGTATTTGCTTTGGTAGTGACTGGAGTCAAGGGCATTTAATCTGGTTCCTGCAAGCTTGTTAGGAAAGATGTCATAAGAATATAGTAATAAATGTTCAGTAAAGTCATACAACTTAAATGGTTAGTAAATAGATGAGTCTTTTAATAAGTTCATTTGTATTAAAACTGTATGTATGAAATGAAAAAGTTTCAGTGTGACCTCTAATAAAAGTATCTGGCTTTATTACTATAATAGTTAATTCAAATAAAACTTGAATATTGCCATGTTTTCATGTTTAGAGATAAATGTATAAAGTATTAATTAGTAAAATGTTATTTTTAAATACTTGGATTCATGAATTTATGACAACATACTTTCACTTAGAGAATTGTTGGATTCAAAAATTTGGAACATTTCTGAAAATAAGAAACAATCTTAAGGAAAAAGAAAAAGAGATTATAGAGTTATTAAAATTTTTAACCATTTACACCAATACACATAAGCAGCATATATAAAGGAAACTATTGAAAGCAAGAAAAGAAATATATTTCATTATAAGGTAAGTATTTTTCCTAGGTTTCTTTTTTGGCACTTATATGTTTCATAATCTAGCTATCAAGAACTAACTCATCTTGAAACACTGATTAATGTATTTCAATTAAGTGTTCTTATTTAGACTTTTCATTTTCCGATCTTTGGATCTGATTTTACTATTTCCTCTTCCTCACAATACAAGGCTCAGTTTACACTCAGGGGTTGTTGTGGTGTTGGTGTTAAGGATGGTGCTGAGGCTTTGGCACTAAAACAAGTTTGAATCTAGGCTTGTTTTATAACCTGTATAAGTTTAGCTAAATTGCTTAACTTCTTTGGTGTCTCAATTTCTTATCAGTTAAACAGAGTTAAAGGAATACTTACTAAGGTTGACAGAAAGAGTAAATGAGAACACAAATAATGAACACAGAACTGGTGGTCCTCTCCCTTCACCTTCACTTATTATTGAATTAACAGAAAAATTGGTAAAATTATGGCCATGGGATTGTTCTCTTTTAATAATCTAGAAAAGACTCACTGAACCAGCTATATTTGTTGGCATTTCTACTGAAAAAGCTAGTTATTATTTTCACAGAAGCATGCATGGGAAAAGACAAGGTTTTAAGAGTCACAAGTTACCTGCTGTAACTTTTTCATTTTTTTCTACCCTTAGAAATGATTATACACTAAGTGGTGAGCATTAAAGACTGAAATGCTAACATATAGTGTAAGTTATTTTACTTTCTCATTTCCTAGTTTCTCTGAACTCACAAATGGTAGTTTAATTTCTTTCCAATTTGAACATTTCTTGTCATCTTCTGTTTTAACTTTTATATTTTGAGGCTTTTAGATTATACAAGTTTAATTGTTAAAACTTACTGGTATATTGTTATTTTTATATTCAGTCTCACTTCATCTTTAGTAATGATTATCCCTTCAAAATAGAATGATGCCAGCTTTTTTTTGGTTAATACATGCCTAATGTTTCTTCATGTCTTATTTTCTGTTGTTTAAGTATATACCTTTTAACTACATATAGCTAACTTTTAAATTTTAAGCTTCAATATTTCTTCCTTTCTACAGAAAGTCCATCCTATGATATTTTAATTACCAATATATTTGTATTTATTTCTGCCATGTCATTATGGGTTTTCTTTTACCATATTTTTCATTTTTCTTCGCTCTTTTTTCACCTTCCTGTCTTCTGTTGAATTGAGTTCTTTAACATTTCATCTGGCTAAGAAGAAATACATTCCAGTTGTGTTATTTTAGAGATTAACCAAACTGTGTAACATGCTTGTTAACTTTTTATTTTTAGTATTTATAGCCTTTTAACCAGTAGATATTTCTAGATTAGTTCAAAGGAAATCAAACTACTGACACTATCATATTTAATGTGTTCCAAAATAAAGGTTATTATCCTTTTAAAATATTTTAATTAGGAAAATGTGTAATTAGTTACACTTTCATTGACTGTATTAAGAGAATAAAACAATGATTCATATCTGTATCAATCATAAACTAGTTCTCGAAAGTTCACCTCCTGTTCAATCCCATAAACCAGTAACTGTCAACCAATGATGGGGTATATGTACCTTGGAGAGTGGTAGCATAGAGGTTAGTACCATTTTACCCATACCATACACTAAGATAACTGGCATCATCCATTTCGTTATTCCTAGAGCTGTCCCTTCAGCTTACCTAAGTGAGTCTTCTAGGCCCTCTGCAAATGTTTCATCCAAAAATCCTGGAGTTGAGCTGCATAAGTGGCTTATATATCCTTGAGATTAGTTGTTTGTCAGTTGTTTCATTTGCTATTGTTTTCTCCCATTCAAAAGGCTGTCTTTTCACCTTGCTTATAGTTTCCTTTGTTGTGCAGAAGCTTTTAATTTTAATTAGATCCCATTTGTTTATTTTTGCTTTTATTTCCAGTATACTGGGAGGTGGATCATAGAGGATCCTGCTGTGATTTATGTCGGAGAGTGTTTTGCCTGTGTTCTCCTCTAGGAGTTTTATAGTTTCTGGTCTTACATTTAGATCTTTAATCCATTTTGAGTTTGTTTTTGTATACGGTGTTAGAAACAGGTCTAGTTTCATTCTTTTACAAGTGGTTGACCAGTTTTCCCAGCACCACCTATTAAAGAGACTGTCTTTACTCCATTGTATATTCTTGCCTCCTTTGTCGAAGATAAGGTGTCCATAGGTGTGTGGGTTTATCTCAGGGGTTTCTATTTTGTTCCATTGATCTATATTTCTGTCTTTGTGCCAGTACCATACTGTCTTAATGACTGTGGCTTTGTAGTAGAGCCTGAAGTCAGGCAAGTTGATTTCTCCAGTTCTATTCTTCTTTCTCAAGATTGCTTTGGCTATTCGAGGTTTTTTGTATTTCCATACAAATCTTGAGATTATTTGATCTAGTTCTGTGAAAAATACTGCTGGTAGCTTGATGGGAATTGCATTGAATCTGTAGATTGCTTTAGGTAGTATACTCATTTTCACTATATTGACTCTTCTGACCCATGAGCATGGTATATTTCTCCATCTATTAGTGTCCTCTTTGATTTCTTTCATCAACTCCAGCAAAATAAACGATCCAATAAAAAAAATGGGCCAAAGAACTAAATAGGCATTTCACCAAAGAAGACATATGGATGGCTAACAAACACATGAAAAGATGTTCAACATCACTCATTATCAGAGAAATGCAAATCAAGACCACAATGAGGTACCATTTCACTCCAGTCAGAATGGCTGCGATCCAAAAGTCTACAAGCAATAAATCCTGGAGAGGATGTGGAGAAAAGGGAACCCTCTTACACTGCTGGTGGGAATGCAAACTAGTACAGCCATTATGGAAAACAGTGTGGAGATTCCTCAAAAATTGCAAATAGAACTGCCTTATGACCCAGCAATCCCACTGCTGGCCATACACACTGAGGAAACCAGAATTGAAAGAGACACATGTACCCCAATGTTCATTGCAGCACTGTTTATAATAGCCAGGACATGGAAGCAACCTAGATGTCCATCAGCAGATGAATGGATAAGAAAGCTGTGGTACATATACACAATGGAGTACTACTCAGCCCTTGAAAAGAATAAATTTGACTCAGTTCTAATGAGATGGATGAAATTGGAGCCGATTATACAGAGTGAAGTAAGCCAGAAAGAAAAACACCAATATAGTATACTGACACATATATGGAATTTAGAAGATAGTAATGACGACCCTATATGTGAGACAACAAAAGAGACATAGAGGTATAGAACGGACTTTTGGACTCTGAGGGAGACGGAAAGGGTGGGATGGTTTGGGAGAATGGCACTGAAACATGTATACTTTCTTGTAAGAAACGAAGCACCAATCTATGTTCAATGCAGGATGCAGGATGCATGGGGCTGGAGCGCAGGATGATTCAGGTAGAGGATGTGGGGTGGGAGGTGGGAGGGGGCTTCAGCATTGGGAGATTGTGTTCACCTGTGGCTGTTTCATGTCAATGTATGGCAAAACAAATACAGTATTGTAATTTAAAAAATAAATTAAAAAAATAAAAATAAAATAAAAAGAAAGGCAGTGCTAAAAAAAAAAAAAATCCTTAATGACATGAAGGCAGATCTCATCTCTCCTTGGAGTTATTTTCTTCTTGCAGATCATCCATTTGGTTTCCTGAAACATCCTGAAGAAGCTGTGGACTTATGGTAAATAAACTGTGTCACAGACCAAACGGGAGTGAAATACAGTTCATAGCCAAGGATGGAACTTCTCTCCTCTCACCTTACTTCGGTGAAGATCCAAGTAAGGCTGAAGCTCCCAACAGCTATACATGAGAAGCACAGTAGAGAGTATATTATTTGTAGTTGTCTATACCACAGGAAGATTCTTTTGGTGTATACTTTCCAATCCCCTTTACTCATCATGGAAATTTAAGTAGAAACTGATTGATATAATTAATATAATCTAAAACAAAGTATTTTAAATATGGTCAACTATTCCATTAGATGGTTCCTCTTAATTCCAGGCTCTTTACAGGGTAAAACTAAGTCAATTTCACCTCTAAACTGTCTACTTCCTTCCCCTCAACTCAAAGTAATTCTTGATAGAAGAAAGCAGCTTAGGCTGGGATTCTTTTATCCTCTGCCTGAAAAAAGAGTAAGACTCTCTTCTTGAAAGGTTAAGATCCTCACTAATTGACCTTAATTAACTCGGTTGTACTGTTCTGGCCTTCCAGCAATATTAACCTCCAAATATAGTGTGTTCCTATTGATAGAAGTTAACCAACCCTATCTAAAGCTCCTAGAAGAACAAGGGGCAGGGCCAACTGTGTTATGCTGAAATTGCATATTTTATACTTAGTTTTGCAAGGAGCTCCAAGGCTTTGTTCTAGAACTGATCCCCCTAATTTGTAATCTTGGTTACCTCTACCTGGGCCCAAGCTCCCTGCAATCTCTCTGAACTAGTTAACTTTTGCAGCAAAAACAGACACATCACTGCCAGTAGGTCCACATCTTTTCAGGTCCACTGATATTCATTCTGGCAAAAAATGAGGACAAGGACCTATGAATGTTTACAGCATCCCAGACCTCATTAGCAAGAACAGTTGTTCTGCATCTGGTAGAACTATGGCTCAGGGTGGGGACTGCCTCCAGGAGCCAATATTATACAGCAGCTTTATGGACCAAGTCTTAATCAAGAGGCATGGCTGCTTCCCCACTGTAACTCAAAGTTACACTAATGCAGGCTGACACTGCAACTACCCACGCACTCAGGGATGAAAGAGATAGCCAGTAAACTATCCCTACCATAATGTTGAAGAAGTAATCTGTTGATTGCTCAGTACTGCCACCTGCTACTCAAACTTCATGATTATGTCATCCTAGTTGGAGGCCCAAAACCTGACCAACTATTGGCTTTGCTTCAGTTTCAGAACTTCCCAGATCCAAAGAGTTATGTGCCAATAATAGATACAACTAGCTGGATGGCATGACAGAGTCGATGGACGTGAGTCTGAGTGAATTCCAAGAGATGGTAATGAACAGGGAGGCCTGGCGTGCTGCAATTCATGGGGTCGCAAAGAGTCAGACACGACTGAGCAACTGAAGTGAACTGAACTGAACTGATGGGGGTTGGGGGAGAAGGGTCTGTACCTGAGAGCCCATGTAGCAGCCTAAGCCTTCTTGAGTGATCAACTTAATACTCAATTTCTCAGGCTCTTCACAGTCCCTATAGAGTCACACAGGTGCTCAAGAAAATAATAAGGCCTACTTCCAGAATAAGTGTGAGATTTCAACGAAATGAGACTGTAACTATTTCTTGTTCCTGCCTATTCTTGACCCCCGTATAGCCATAGGTCTTCTGACTTCTGAGGTGCCTATCTGTGAGTTCACTTGTAGAATAGCCCTCTAATACACAATGGTGCCATATATACATTGCCTACAACTTCTTGCATGACTTCATAGTAGACTGTAGTCTTCTGAGCTGACAGCTTATTATTACTTTAACATGACATTCCATGAACACCTGTTCAGTGCTCTTATCACTTCCTGCAACACTGCCTCCAAAAATACCCGAAAATCAATATTTGAAAGCCTTAGGGTAATATTGGGAGAAACTTCGTTTCTCGTCAAGGAATCCACAAGATGCCAGATAAGGTGTTAGCAGTTCTGGAACAGGGAAATTCTTAGAAGTCTACATACAAGTTTATCATCTTTTCCCACAAAGTGGTTAAGGTGTACTCTTTCAGAAGTGCATGCCTTCCAATTTTAAGTTTCACCTATCCTCTACATGCCATTCTTAAACTGCTGAATCAAACAGAACATACCAACTCAGTACTCAAAAAGGATCCCTGCTTCACACTTCTGCCTCCTGCAGAGAATCTAGCTGGTTCATCTTCCTTATCACAACAGAATAAGTCCTATCCAACTTACCACAGTTCTTCACTCAAAATATCCTGTCTTCTGTAATAATTACGTCCTTTCCTCTTGGCTCCCCCGTTTTCCTGTGTCCTCTACTACCACAAACACTCTGGTAGAACTTAAGTGCCTACACAAATGACAGACTGCACAAACAGAACAGCCAGCAAGCCAAGGTGCAGTGTACTAACCGGCATTAGGCCATAGCAAAGACCATTCCAGTGAAAGACACTGTCCCCTCATTCATGATAGGGGCTGTAAGACTTACAATGGCACTACAAAGGCAGAGGTTATCAACACTGCCTTCCAAGTCTGTTTTCCTTCATCCATGTAAACATCCCATCTCTTTCACTGCTCTGCTCTCCAGCCCCAAGAGATATTATATGCCATCCTAGGTCCCAGTAATCTACCCTAGTAATCCCAGCAGATAACTGGAATATGTCCTATGGAAAGCCCAAGATTTCATTATGAAGAATAAGGAGGATCTAAAGGAACACTGGTAGAAATGGTCCTTCCACCCTTAGAATGCCTTTAGGCATTCTTTTCTAAGCAGTGTTTCCAAGCAACCAGAAATCTCTCACTACCCTAATTAATAAATTGAAACTGAAACTGAGCAGAAGCACCCAGAATAAATCTGGGGGAACTACTAGCACAATAGTTTACTTCATAGTGAGCTCTATCTGCTTGCTACCATGCTTAGAATGGTATCTCAAGGCAAGTTCTCATTTTAAACTTTGCCCTAGCTGTCTAATCACCTATGAGATTAGCCATGAGAGGTAGTCTGGGCAAATAATGCTGCAAATAATGCTGCAAATAATGTATAAATTGATACCTTAATACCTTCTCTGTGATATTCTCTTACGGAGCCACGAGATTCCTGGAGCACTGATCATTTCCTCCCTTCACCATCACCTCAACAAACGCAACAGAACTGATCTGAATAAGGTACTTAGAAAACTTTTAAACTTTAATAAGTTAAAGGAGCAAAAGAAATAATAAAAACTACTTGAAAGTAAATGTATCAAATTAACAATAGCTATTCCACAATTTCTATACTGTATTATACATACTGATTGACCAAAAGAAATCATATAAGGTAAATTATATATGTGGATAACAAAATTAAGACCAAGAAATATAAAGATTACCCTTCTGAACTTTCTACAGACATTTTTAAATCACACCTGTAAACCTAATGTTATTAAAAGTTTTTAAAAATTTTAACATATCAAGTAAATCAGGAGAGCTTTATAATTTATCATGGTCCAAACACATGTGATAGTTACTTATTAGCTGACTAAACATCTAATGGAGTGAATGTCCTTTTCAGTAGTCTGAAATGAGGATTTTAATCTTTTTATTGCTTACTGTAAAACACCAGTGATTGCAGTTATCCTTATTTTAAGAAAATAAAATTTTTTCTTTAAATTATACAAAATTACAAAGCAGAAAATTTATTTTAAATATTCTGAAACCTCGTTAAGTAATTAAATATGTGAGACTAGAGCCATCTACCGGTTAAAGTATAATGGTACAAAGTACAACTACTGGACAATTAACTAGCAGAACTGGGAGTCAAGACTGTTAAGAATTAAAAATAAACACAGGCAAAAATCATCTAATCTAGGACACTGGTTTTTAAAGGTTTAATGAAACAATGTTTTCAACAGGAGACTGAACATATATAACAAAGTAAAAGCTGAGGTAGGGGGCCTCCAACCCCCACTCTCATTAATTTGCCCTGCAGAGGCCAGGCCAATGAAAAACAAGCCATGAGAGGTAGTCTGGGCAAATAACTGTGGTTTGGACGGAGGTACACAATGAGAAGGAATAGTATCAGCAAAGTTGTCTCTTACCCCTGGAGACATCTCAGAGACAAAGGGGTAAAAAGGACAGTGGTTAATGGACACAGAGAACTGAAGAGTAGGGAGTAGGCTCCTGAAAGGCTATCAAACCTCTTTTCACAGGGACATTACTTTATGTGCTCATTTGATGCAACACTTTAGAAAGCATTAGTATAATTTCCCTGAAAAATGCAAAAAATAAAATAACAAATTTACTTTTGTACAACAAGCTAATAAGAACTGAGTTTCTAGGTCTTGTGGACTTTTACCAGCCAGGACCTAGACTGGTCCAGCCTTGGAAACAAGACCCCAGTTTCAGGTCCCAGTCTCCTCCCTTCAAAAGGTGATGGATGTCCATAGAATCGAGACAAGAAATGGAGCTCTCCAAGGCTCCTCTCTGTGGAAGAAACCCCCAACCTAGACAGCAGCCTGTCAGCTAGGCTTGGGGTGACAGGCTGGAGCAGAGTTCCAAAGACTCGCAAACACTCCAAGGCCACATGAAGCACAGTACCCAGCCAGGGAGCATCCACGGGGCTCTCCCAGTTCAGCTTCCATGGCGCATGCCTTTGGACAAAGCCGTTAGTCTGCCGGACACAGCTGGACACTGCCTCCAGAGCCTTATAGATCTGAAAGTTATCGTAGTGGTCTGCTACCTGCTTGGGCAAAGTGGCCACTGCGCTCACTAGAGCATAGTCCTCTGCCTGAGCACGACCTGACGGCCCCACCAAGCCTGGCTCACTGGGAAAGCAAGTCGTGCAGAAAGCCGGATAGATCCCAGAAGGATTGATCCTGTTAGCAGTACATCGGTTCAGGAGACCTCCCAAAGCATCTGCCAGCTCGGAATCCAACAACTTAACCACCTTTTCATCATAGTAATCACAATCCCAGCTGGGGACGCCCTGCCGAAGAAGAAAGTAGCGGAAGCCATCCACCGTATAGCGGTCAAGACATGTCCTGGGATCCACCACGTTACCCAAGCTCTTAGACATCTTCTGACCACAGACTGTCCAGTGGGAGTGGACATAGATGCGGTGTGGTGGGCTCATGCCGGCCCCTAAGAGGAGGGCAGGCCAATAGATAGCATGGAATTTGAGAATGTCCTTGCCTATGATATGAGAGGTGTTCGGCCACCAAGATTTGAACTCAGCGTTTGGGTAGCCAATTACAGTAAGGTAGTTGACCAAGGCATCCAGCCATACGTAGATGGTCTGCGAATCGTCCCCGGGCACCGGAATGCCCCAGTGCAAGTGGCTACTCCTTCGAGAGACCGATAGGTCCGGCAGCTCCTCCTCCAACCACTGAAGGACTGTGTGATGGAACGGCTCCGGTGTTATAGCCTGAGGATCGCCCCGCAGCCACTGCTGGAGCGGCTCCCGGAACTGGGAAAGCCTAAAAATGTAGTTTTCTTCCTTGGTCCAGGAGACCGGGTGTCCGCTCTCGAGAGATACAGGACACAAATCCCCCGACGGGCCGGGCTGCCTGGTGACCTTGGCTTCAGGCAGGAAGCACTCGTCGGAGGCGCAATACCAACCTTCATAGAGGCCCTTGTAGAGAAGACCCCGAGCCTTCAGCATCCCCCAGAAATGCTGCACAGCTATCCGGTGCCGGGCCTCGGTGGTGCGGATGAAGTCGGTGGAAGAGATGTCAGCCTCCCGGAAAAGGTGCTGGAACTGGGCAGAGACTCTGTCGCACAGCTCGGACGGAGCCAGGCCCGCTGCAGCGGCTGCCTGCTGAATCTTCAGGCCGTGCTCATCGGTACCCGTGGAGAATCCCGTGGCGGCGTCACTGGGAACTCGGAGGCGATGGTGTCGGCACAGGGCGTCCGCCAGTAGCGCGGAGTACAGGTGCCCGATGTGCGGCGCAGCGTTCACGTAGAAAATGGGTGTGGTAAAGTAGGCGCGCGAGTCGCGAGTATCGTCGCGGACACCAAGAGGGCCCGAGCTGTAGTGGCGTAAGCTAAAGTCCTCCGAGAGCGAGACCCTACTCGGCCCCCAGCGTCCTAGCAGCCGGAAGGCAGAAGCTCGCAGCATGACGCCAGCCGATCTCAAGCGGCGGAGGGGGCGTTCTGGAAGCACGTGTGAGGGGCGCATGCGCAGCCGGGCTTCAACGCCGCTTCCGGCCAGAAAGCCAATGAAGTCCGGCCCCGAGCTCCGGCCCTCCGCCGCCCCTCCCGCGCTCCTCCCTCCACGGGCCTCTGGGCAGCTGTTGTGAATTGTGGGAGCAAGCGAGCATAGCTTTGAGGAGCTGAGTGTAGGAGAGGTTGTGAAAGCAGATAAGTCTGTATCTATAATATGCTGCGTGTCCTGCTCTGGGACGTAATTTTGTATTTATGGATCTGTTTTGGGGGTTATTTTTTCTCCAGGCCGAGTTGCTTGTGGGCAAGAATTTTATATTCAGGCATTCCTCAAACTCCTGTCAGTGACCAGTTGCAGGAGTATACCCTCTACATAGCCCTGGTCAACGCAGGAATCTAAAATATATGCATTTTTCTCTCAGAACCTAGTGGATACAATAAATCCAGAAGGGAGGAGGGAGAAGGGAAGAAAGAAAAATAATGACCTAAATAAAGCACTTGAGGAAAGGGTAATAAGATCTGAAAAAGTAACAGAAATATTTTCTCCAAATGCATTTGTTGTTGAATCCATGAAAGAGGTTAGCCTGTGATGTGTCCAGTCTTTGCAGAGATTATTGAGATTCAGAAAGCTGGAATGCTTTCCCTGTGCACCTAAGGAGAAAAACAATCTTCAGTTTTATTTCTCCGTGTAGTTGCCAGTAGTATTCTTCTAAAATGATCCTGAGGTTCTCCTAGAGAAGTGTTTCTCATGTTTGCTTTTAGTAAGGGAATCCCAGCATTTTTCAAAAAGGATGCCTCCAGAGCCCAGAACTGGATTCATATTAAACCTTGCTTCTTGACAAACTCTCATCTTTGGTCTATGACTGGCCATCTTTTTTCTTTCCCATTTAACTTAATGATTTAATAATAACATAACTTTATTATATTATTTTAATAAAGCAAAGGTAATGCCTGTGAACCTACAATCCAATTTATAAACTGGAAGTGGTTTTCTGTGTGTGATCCCAGCAGAGCTGCATTAAAACAGCACCTGGAACCTTGTTAGAAATGCATATGCTTAGGCCCCACACTCACTTCCTGAATCAAAAACTCTGGGGGCTCTCAGCCATCTAGGTTTTAATGAGCTTTTTAGGAATTCTGATGCACACTAAAATTTGAGACCCACTGAACTAGGAGATCACTGGCGATTTAGATCTATGTACTCTTTTTCTCCTTGAATTCCTGTCTTCTTCCCAGAGGTAATCATTTTCCTGAATTTTGCATATATGTTATTACATATATAGTATGTCTAAGTCTATAGAGACACAAGCCTTGAGAGTCCCTTGCACTGCAAGGAGATCAAACCAGTCAGTACTAAAGGAAATCAACCCTGAATATTCATTGGAAGGACTGATGCTGAAGCTCCAATATTTTAGCCACTTGATGCCAAGAGTGGACTCTTTGGAAAAGACCCTGATGCTGGCGAAGACTGAGGGCAGGAGAAGAGGGGGCAACAGAGGATGAGCTGGTTGGATGGCATCACTGACTCAATAGACATGAATTTGAGCAAACTTGGAAATAGTGAAGGACAAGGGAGCCTGGTGTGCTGCAGTTCATGGGGTCGCAAAGAGTTGGATAGAATTTAGAAAGTGCACAATAAAGCAACATATTGTTTAATTTTGCATGTATTATACATTCTAAAAAAGGATATCATGTAAAAAGGATATCTAAAAAGGAATTTCCTGGTGGTCCAGTGGTTAGGACTTGGCCTTTTCACTGCATGGCCCAGGTTCAATCCCTAGTCTGGGAACTAAGATTACAGAAGTCATGCTGGCGCAGCCAAAAGAAAAAAAAAAGATACCATACTACATGTAGTAGATTTATCCTTTTTGCCTGTAACTCTATAATTCATTTTGACTGCTGCCCAGTAATTTATGAGTTGAGGTGTACGGTGAGTTGGATCTGATTTCTGTGGTTGTTTAGAAAGTAGATGCTCTATAGGAGTTACAACAGATATACAAATAGCCTTTGGGTACTTAGCTGATACGCTGTTTAGTCAAGCAGTTTAAGAAAGGGCAAGAGAAGGATAGATAAAACTGGAGGGTATCTACAGTACCCTCCAAAACTAGGAGAAAAATCCGGTATCTGAGACAAATCAGATTCTCCAGAAATTTTTTTCTCCATGATTCTTTCTTTCACCTTGTCCATGTAATCAATTCTTAAACATAAAAATATGCTGTTTTCCCCCATCTTAAGAAGAAAAAAATTCTCAGTCTCCACTACTGCTCCACTTTTTTCCTTCCCTTTATGGCAGAACTCCTTAAAATAAATGGCTGGTAATACACATTTAAGTGGTTCAAGTTTTTGCTCTTAGAAACAGTACTACTATTAACCTTCTCATCTATATATATCTCCTGGTTCTTACATGCTAAAGTTTCTCATGGCTGTATATCTAAGAGTGCTATTGCTCAATCATATAGGATGTAAAAGTTCAATTTCACAAGATAATGCTATTTTCTAGCATGATTAAACAAATTTATATTCCCATCAATGACTTACCCTTAAAGAATTCTCCCTAATTCTTGATATCATCCACTTCTTCATTTTTGACAGTCAAATAAGTATAAAATGAGTTATCTCACTAATAATCATAGAAACTCTAGTCTCAATAACCAAAAAGGTAGAAACAACCCAAATATCTATGTTCTGATGACTAGACAACCAAATATCCAGGCAGTGGAATATTATACATCCATATAAAGTACTGATAAATGCCACCACATAGATAAATCTTTAAAAGTAACCAGACACAAATGACCACATGTTTTATATTCCATACATATAATACGTACTACTGGTTGCCTTGGGGTAAAGGAAGGTTGGAATGGAAGGAAAGTGAACGCTTAAAGGACAGAGTTTACTTTGTGGGGTATAATAAAAAATTCTAGAGCTAAATAATGATCATTGTACAGCACTGTGAATGTACAGCTGACCCTTGAACAACATGGATTTATCCACTTATATGCAGATTTTTTAATATACACTACACAATTCACTGTTGGTTGAATCCACTGATGCAGAGGGGCTTACTGTAAAGTTACACTCAAATTTTCCACTATATGGAGTTTTGTGCTCCTAACCCCCATGTTGCTCAATGATCAACTGTCCTTAATGCCACTGAATTGTACACTTTAAAATAGTTAAAATGAAACCCTAAAGAAGCCACCAGAAAATTACTGGAGCTAATCAATTAATACAGTAAAGTCACAGGATATAAAATTAATACACAGAAATGTCTTGCATTCTTCCTATACACTAACAATGAAAAATCAGAAAGAGAAATTAAGGAAACAATCCCTTCACCATTGCAACAAAGAGAATAAAATACTTAAGAATAAACCTACCTTAAGAGACAAAAGATTGTATATGAAAACCATAAGACACTGATGAAATCAAAGATGACACAAACAAATAGATATACCATATTCTTGGATTGGAATAATCAATGCTATGAAATTGATGATAAGATATGGAAACTCACTCCAGTATTCTTGCCTGGAAAATTACATAGATGGAGGAGCCTGGCAGACTACAGTCCATGGGGTCACAAGGAGTTGGACACAACTCAGTTTGCACCCCCAAAGCAATCTACCAATTCAGTGCAATCCCTATCAAATTACCAAGGGTATTTTTCACAGAACTAGAACAAAATTTTTCACAATTTGTATAGAAACACACAAGACCCTCGAATAGCCAAAGCAATCTTTTTTTCTCAAGCCATGCCTTCCTCCAGGGAATCTTCCCAACCCAGGGATCAAACTCATGTCTCTTATGTCTCCTGCATTGGCAAGTGGGTTCTCTACCACTAGCAACACCTGGAAAGCCCTCTCAAAGCAATCTTGAGAAAGAAAAATGGAGCTGGAGGAATCAGCCTTCCTGACCTCAAACTATACTACAAAGCTATAGTCATCAAGACAGTAAGGTACAGGCATAAAAATAGAAATATAGACCAGTGGAACAAGATAGAAAACCCAGAGATAAATCCACACACCTATGGGCATCTTATCTTTGACAAAGAATTCAAGAGTATTCAGTAAATAAAAGACAGCCTTTTCGATAAGTTGTGTTGGGAAAACTGTACAGCTATATACAAAAGAATGAAACTAGAACACCTTCTAACACCATACACAAAAATAAAGTCAAAAATGGATTAAAGACATAAATGTAAGGTGAGAAACTATAAAGGTTTAGTGAGAAATGTAGGCAGTACATTCTGACATAAATCACAGCAAGATCCTCTTTGACGCCCCACCTAGAGTAATGCAAATAAAAACAAAAATAAATAAATGGGACCTAATTAAACTTGAAATCTTTTGTACTGCAAAGGAAACAAAAAACAAGGTTAAAAGACAACCCTGAGAATGGGAGAAAATAATTGCCAATGAAACAACTGACAAAGGATTAATCTCCAAAATATATACGCAGCTCATATAGCTCAATATCAGAAAAACAAATAGCCCAATCAAAAAATAGGCAGAATAAAACAGACATTTCTCCAAAGAAGACATACAGGTAGCTCAGCATTGCTCATTACTGGAGAAATGCAAATTAAAACTACAATGAGGCATCACCTCACACCGGTCAGAATGGCCATCATTGAAAAATCTACAAAGAATAAATGCTAGAGAGGATGTGGATAAAAGAGAACCCTCTTACATTGTTGGTGGGAATGTAAATTAATATAGCCTCTATGGAGAACAGTAGGGAGATTCCTTAAAAAACTAAGAATAAAACTAGCATATGACCCGGCAATCCCACCATAATAGAAAAAGACACATGTATTCCCAATGTTCATAGCAACACTATTTACAATATCTAGGACATGGATGCAACATAGATGTCCATCAACAGATGAATGGATAAAGACGACGTGGTACATACATATAATGGAATATTACTCAGCCATAAAAAATGAATTTGAGTCAGTTCTAGTGAGGTGGATTAAACTAGACCCTGTTATACAGAGTGAAGTAAGTCAGAGAAAAACAAATATCATATATTAATGCATATATATGGAATCTAGAAAAATGAAATTGATGAACTTGTTTGCAGGGAAGGAATGGAGATGCAGATATAGAGAACAGAATTGTGAATATAGTAGGGGAAGGAGAGAGTGGGAAGAATAGACAAAGTAGCATCAACATATATACACTGTCATGTATAAAATAGCTGGTAAGAAGTTGCTGTGTAACACATGCTGCTCAGCCTGGTACTCTGATGACCTAGAAGGCTGAGGTGGGAGGAGAGGAGGGAGGGATGTGATACACATATAATTATGGCTGAATTGTATTGTTGTACAGCGAAACCAGCACAAAATTTTAAAGCAATTTTCCTCCAATAAATTATAAAAAAACGTTAAAATGGTAAATTTTTTATTGCTTGCATTTTACTGTAATAAAATGTTATCTCACTGTGGTCTTGATTTGCATTTCCCTAAACAGAAGTAGAGGGCTCCCTAGGTTACGCTAGTGGCAAAGAACCTGCCTGCCAATACAGGTAGACATAAGAGACGTGGATTCAATCCCTGGGGTGGGAAGATCCCCTGGAGGAGGGCATGGCAACCCACTCCAGTATTCTTGCCTGGAGAGTCCCATGGACAGAGGAGCCTGGCAGGCTGCAGTCTGTGGGGTCGCAAAGAATCAGAAAGGACTGAGTAACTAAGCACACAGCACGGTGCTTTTAATAAGTCATTAATTACTTAGGAAATTTGACTGCACTTTGAATCTAACCTTACATTAAATAGTTAAAAGTCAATGTTGGTCTGCTAGGTTGTGATTTCTGGAGAACATAAACTGGCTTTTTGATCTTTGTGTCCACATAGTGCCTTACTATATAGTAGGCATTTCATAAAACTGGTTGTTTTGAGGGGTTTTTTTGCCTTGCTTGCATGCAGAGTCACTTTCAACTCTTTACGACCCCTATGGACTGTAGCCCACCAAGGTCCTCTGTCCATGAGATTTCCCAGGCAAGAATACTGGAGTAGGTTGCCATTTCCTCCTCCAGGTGATCTTCCTGACCCAGGGATCAAACCCAAGTCTCCTAAGTCTCCTGCATTGGCAGGCGGATTCTTTACCACTGAACCACCAGAGAAGTCCTCTTTTTGAATCAGGACCACATAAAATAGATTGAATTTTAAAATTTTATGATTATGCAAAAACTTTTCTCTGTACGGAATGGGTTGGATGATACATATCTCTTAGAAGTTTTAAGACTTCAGTGAACTCATATGTTCCAAACTTGAGTAGTTACCATGAGAATAATATGCTACCAATTATAAAGAAAGCTGAGCACCAAAGAAATAATGCTTTTGAACTGTGATTCTGGAGAAGACCCTTGAGAGTCCCTTGGTCTGCAAGGAGATCAAACCAGTCAATCTTAAAGGAAATCCACTCTGAATTTTCATTGGAAGGACTGATGCTCAAGCTGTAGCTCCAATATTTGGCCACCTATTGTGAAGAAGATGACTGATTAGAAAAGACCCTGATGCTGGGAAAGATTGAGAGCAGGAGGAGAAGAGGGTGACAGAGGTTGAAATGGTTGGATGGCATCACTGACTAACTGGCATGAGTTTGAGCAAACTCCATGGACTGCAGCCTGGAGTGCTGCAGTCCATGGGGTCACATACAGCTTAGCAACTGAATAACAAATTATGGAGAATGGTTTCACAAAGCTCATTCATTCATTCATTCATTCATTCAAAGACTAACTGGGGCCATAGTGGAACATAGACAACTGATATTATATCTTCATCATATCTAACCACATAAGAGTTTGCACTTGGGAAAACCCCTATACAGTACAGAACTGAAAACTGTCCTTGAAATCTATAATTGACACCAAATATAAATCAATAGAAAAAAATGACCAATGTTAAAAAACATTTATTCCAGAAATGTATCCTACTTAATGTAATTACTCAATATACAACAAACCTGGGGATACACGACAGGCAAAAGATTATCTATGAAAACAAACATGATTGTGACATTGAGTATCAGAGGGGGAAAGAACTGACTATTTTACCATTTATATTACAATTAGAAGATATCAAAAGTTAAACAAGATGGGATGAATAGGTAGAGCACAGATTTTTAAGACAGTGAAAACAATTCTGTATGATACTGCAATGGTGGATATATGTCAATATATATTTGTCAAAAATATACTGTACCTATTTGTCAAAAGATGCAGCACCAGGAATGAACCTTAATGTCATCTAAGGACTCTGAATAACAATGATGTATCAGTGACGTGTGATTCATTGTAACAAATGCACCATAACAGTGCCACAATGGTGCTGGGTGTTAGTGGAAGGTTGTGCCTGAGTGGGGATAGAGGATTTATAGAAACTTCTGTACTTTCCACTCAGTTTTGCTGTGAATCTAATATTATTCTAAAATATCAAGTTTATTTAAAAAACAAAATAACAAAGCCAGAAAACAGACATTTTTTTCAAATGGAAAAATATTGAAAAAATGTACATTTTTCTTAAGTACAAGTTGGAGATGCAAGACATTGTTTAACCAAAAGTATTTGTCTAAAACTGTACAAGCATTAAAGAGATATGGAGCAAAGATGTGTGATAACAAACAAAAGCTTACTGCCCAAAATACAGTTTTAAAGAAAAAATCTAAAACTTCCCTGTTGTTCCAGTGACTCCAAGCTTCCAATGCAGGGGCGCAGTTTCCGTCCCTGGTCAGGGAACTAAGATCCCACATGCCATGCAGAAGAGACCAATAAAAAGAAAAAACATCTAACATTAATATCTTAAACAGTTTATAACCAACTACATATTTCTATAAATAATATAAATGAATTATTTATTCATTAAAATACATTTTCTCAGCTTATTTCTGATTTCCTTGTATGTAAACTATTTCCTCTGACCATTTAGGAAGTAAAATCAAAAAATTTAGGAATTAATCCAAAGTAGGGAAAAAGTAATCTTTATAAAATTCTTCACCATAAAACATGGAAAATAACCAAAATGCTGTTTATTAAGCATAATATTAATATAACTAAATCCTATATAGTTAAAATAGGAGGAATATGTGTCATATTGACATGGAAATAGTGTTTTGAAATATCATTAATAGTCAAAAATTTCTTTTGTTGGACTTTTTGAGAGAAAAATGATTAAGTGATGCAATTCTGAACTAAAGGAGGTGCGTTTCCTTTTCTAGAGATAATAGAAATTCGTTGAGGACATAATGATGCATCTTAGTCATTCATCTGTTCAATCATCAACTCTCAACTGGACTACTGCAGTACTTTCTAGAACGACTGGCCTTCCCTCATTTTGATCCATTAAGACCATATTCCTCAAATCAACCATAGTAATCTACCAAAAACACACTTATGTCACTTGCTTATTGCAAACTCCTCCTTTAATTTTTCCTTTTGATTGTATGATTTTCCTTTGTTGTATACAAAATAAAGTCAAAATTCCCTTTGTGCAACTTAGAAAGCCCATTACACTGACTCTTGCCTCCCTTAAAGCTTAGTTTTCTTTCAGACTTTATGCTCTAGTAATTCTCAACTGTGTTGTATTCCTTCAAATTCATGCCATACTATTTCATGATTCTGTAGTATGTTTCATGCTTCTGCCTTTTCCTGGCACATACTCCCCATCTCTGTTTATCTATCTATGCATACTCATCCTTCAGAACAGCTCTGTTATACCCTCCAAGCTGAGTTACAGGTGCTTTTGAGAGTTTCTATAGCATCCTATGCATGCTATCTTCAGTTCAATTCAGTTCAGTTCAGTCGCTCAGTCATGTCCGACTCTTTGAGACCCCATGAATCGCAGCACGCCAGGCCTCCCTGTCCACCACCAACTCCCGGAGTTCACTCAAACTCAAGTCCATTGAGTCAGTGATGCCATCCAGCCATCTCATCCTCTGTCATCCCCTTCTCCTCTTGCCACCAACCCCCTCACAGCATCAGAGTCTTTTCCAATGAGTCAACTCTTCGCATGAGGTGGCCAGAGTACTGGAGTTTCAGCTTTAGCATCATCCTTCCAAAGAAATCCCAGGGCTGATCTCCTTCAGAATGGACTGGTTCGATCTCCTTGCAGTCCAAGGGACTCTCAAGAGTCTTCTCCAACACCACAGTTCAAAAGCATCAATTCTTCAGCGCTCAGCCTTCTTAACAGTCCAACTCTCACATCCATTCATGACCACAGGAAAAACCATAGCCTTGACTAGACGAACCTTAGTCAGCAAAGTAATGTCTCTGCTTTTGAATATGCTATCTAGGTTGGTCATAACTTTTCTTCCAAGGAGTAAGCATCTTTTAATTTAATGGCTGCAGTCACCATCTGAAGTGATTTTGGAGCCCAAAAAATAAAGTCTGACACTGTTTCCACTGTTTCCCCATCTATTTCCCATGAAGTGATGGGACCGGATGCCATGATCTTCGTTTTCTGAATGTTGAGCTTTAAGCCAACTTTTTCACTCTCATCAAGAGGCTTTGTAGTTCCTCTTCACTTTCTGCCATAAGGGTGGTGTCATCTGCATATCTGAGGTTACTGATATTTCTCCCAGCAATCTTGATTCCAGCTTGTGTTTCTTCCAGCCCAGCGTTTCTCATGATGTACTCTGCATATAAGTTAAATAAGCAGGGTGACAATAGACAGCCTTGACATACTCCTTTTCCTATTTGGAACCAGTCTGTTGTTCCATGTCCAGTTCTACTGTTGCTTCCTGACCTGCATACAGATTTCTCAAGAGGCAGGTCAGGTGGTCTGGTATTCCCATCTCTTTCAGAATTTTCCAAAGTTTATTGTGATCCACACAGTCAAAGGTTTTGGTATAGTCAACAAAGCAGAAATAGATGTTTTTCTGGAAGTCTCTTGCTTTTTCAATGATCCAGTGGATGTTGGCAATTTGATCTCTAGTTCTTCTGCCTTTTCTAAAACTGGCTTGAACATCTGGAAGTTCACAGTTCACGTATTGCTGAAGCTTGGCTTGGAGAATTTTGAGCATTACTTTACTAGTATGTGAAATGAGTGCAATTGTACGATAGTTTGAGCATTCTTTGGCATTGCCTTTCTTTGGGATTGGAATGAAAACTGACCTTTTCCAGTCCTATGGCCACTGCTGAGTTTTCCAAATTTGCTGGCATATTGAGTGCAGCACTTTCACAGCATCATCTTTCAGGATTTGAAATAGCTCAACTGGAATTCCATCACCTCCACTAGCTTTGTTCATAGTGATGCTTTCTAAGGCCCACTTGAAATCAGTGGAGAAATAACTCCAAAAAGAATGAAGAGATGGAGCCAAAGCAAAAACAATACCCAGCTGTGGATGTGACTGGTGATAGAAGCAAGGTCCGATGCTGTGAAGAGCAATATTGCATAGGAACCTGAAATGTCAGGTCCATGAATCAAAGCAAATTGGAAGCATGCTATCTTAGCAGCTACCAAATCAAATTGAAATTATCTGTTTATAAGTCTGTCTTCCCCATTAAGAATTCTGTTTCTTTAGGGCAGAGGTCACATTTAGTCAGCTTGTATACCCAGCCAGCATTTAATTTAGTGTCTGGAACATAGCAGATAATAATACAATGATTATTTAATAAATAATTTACCAAGTACAGCAATAGGGGTTCAGTTCAGTCACTCAGTCATGTCTGACTCTGCGACCCCATGAATCACAGCACGCCAGGACTCCCTGTCCACCACCAACTCCCGGAGTTCACTCAGACTCACGTCCATCGGGTCAGTGATGCCATCCAGCCATCTCATCCTCTGTCGTCCCCTTCTCCTTCTGCCCCCAATCCCTCCCAGCATCAGAGTCTTTTCCATGAGTCAACTCTTCACATGAGGTGGCCAAAGTATTGGAGTTTCAGCTTTAGCATCAGTCCTTCCAATGAACACCCAGGACTGATCTCCTTTAGAATGGACTGACTGGACCTCCTTGCAGTCCAATGGACTCTCAAGAGTCTTCTCCAACACCACAGTTCAAAAGCATCAATTCTTTGGCACTCAGCCTTCTTCACAGTCCAACTCTCACATCCATACATGACCACAGGAAAAACCATAGCCTGGACTAGATGGACTTTTGTTGGCAAAGTAATGTCTCTGCTTTTGAATATGCTATCTAGGTTGGTCATAACTTTCCTTCCAAGGAGTAAGCGTCTTTTAATTTCATGGCTGCAGTCACCATCTGCAATGATTTTGGAGCCCCCAAAATAAAGTTTGACACTGTTTCCACTGTTTCCCCAACTATTTTCCATGAAGTGATGGGACCAGATGCCATGATCTTCGTTTTCTGAATGTTGAGCTTTAAGCCAACTTTTTCACTGTCCTCTTTCACTTTCATCAAGAGACTTTTTAGTTCCTCTTCACTTTCTGCCATAAAGTGGTATTATCTACATACATGAGGTTATTGATATTTCTTCCAGCAATCTTGACTAGTGAGCTTCAAATATTCTATTTGTGCCATTCTAGAGCTCATAGCAAAAGAGAACATGAAAAATGACCGGTATGGAAGCACTGGGAATAGTCTAATCAGTCACACTAGATCAGAATCCACTGTCTTTTTAGCCAAATTTACCCAGAAGTTGCTTATGACCAACCCGGTTCATCCTTGAGAATGAAAGACTATGGAATTTTACTCTGTTAAAAAAAACTTCTGAGAAGTAAGCTATTGAAAGAAGGCAGAAAGAAGAGACAAGAGGTCACAGTGATCTACAAACTAAATAATCTATCCCTTTTTGAGAGTTTTCATGTGCACTCTTCAATGTAACTGAAAAATCTTTTCAGGCTTGTGTTCTATAAAATCTGAAATTGATCAAGATTTGCTTTGTAAATAATGGGAATGGTGGCAGAATCACTTCCTTTCTATTACTGTTCTCAACCCTGTTTTATAATGTAAAAGCATATTAACAAATTTATTTTATGCTATTTGCCAATCATGATGTTAAGATATAAGATTATCTCTTTCAACCTTCATAACAAGCCTGTGAGGTAAGTACTATTATTAACTCCATTTTACAGAGGAGGTAGTTGAAACTTGGGAGGTCCGTAACTTGCCCAAGATCACGTCTCTAGTAGGCATTAGAAGTTGTATTTGAACCAGGTAGTCTGATTCCAAGGCTCACGGTTCTGATTAGTATGTCATACTCATCAGAATGATATGTAAATGGTAAAATACAGTAACATTCATTACATTGTTCCATTATGAATTGTTCTTGACTTCAGGTAAATAGCAACTTGTAAGGCTGAATGAATCAAGTTGTCAGTTGTTGTTGTTTAATTGAGGATACTCTGGGATCTGTGGAAGTGTTAGTTACTATCATAAGTCTTCTAACAGAATATTTTAAACTTTATAGATGTTAGTGAAATTAATAATCCACATTAATGTCTCTTCTTTGCAGTTAATCTTTTTATTATGTTTAATATAAACATTTTACTTGTGGCAGTTTAGTATATGATTTTTCCAACAACAACAAAAAAAAAAATTTTCATGTGAAAAGAAATCCTCAAAGGTGTAATCTAAAGACTAAGAATGGAATCTTTTTAACTTTAACTTTTTTCCTTCTAGACTCCTGAAATAGTTTCCTGACTTCCTTTCTGGAAATGATTTTTGTTTCCAACCACGTTGAAAATCCATTTTTTTCATTCTCTCTCTCTCTCTCTCCTTTTGCTTTCTTGGTAGTAGCAGGGAGGAAGGAGGGGGTAGACACAAGAAAGAGGGAAATGAGAAAACAGAAAAGAATTGCATGCCACTATGTCTGAATATAGCCTCTACTTGTAGGTATTTCCATCTGATTTGCACTTTTGCCTTTTCATTTCCGTTTCTGGACACCTTCTTTATCATCCAGCCAACTGGAATAGACAAAGCACTGTTGGTGCCCTGAGCGACAGAACCCTGGTAGGGGGCTGGCTGTAAATTGACGTGGCATGGAAATTCTCCGCTAAGTTGTAGCAGCTTGCATGTTTCTACTAAGATCAAGCCCAGCCTCCCAGAGCTGTAGCTTAATCATCATGGGTTCAGCGACTTTACAGAAAAATGGATAGAAAAAATCTTCAGCTCCTTTCTTTGGACTCAAATGTTTTCTTTTTGAGTATCTATGTTTTAGCGGAAAAAATCCAAGCAGTTAAGTCTGTAACTTTCTTTTGCAGCTTAAACAACAGAGTTTGCTGGTGTCCCTCCCCTATCCTGCAATTTAATTCCTTACAGATTTTGCCATGGGGTGCGGACTTAGAAAGCTAGAAGACCCTGATGATAGCAGCCCTGGAAAAATATTTTCTACCCTGAAGAGACCGCAAGTGGAAACAAAGACAGAATTTGCTTACGAATATGTATTGCTGGACTTTACATTACAAGGTATTTTTGCTTCTATTTTATTTGTTAAATGAAAGATTTCAAAGATAAAGGACTAGTTTTTAAAGGGTTGGTTTGTGGCTTTTTACATGGTGCTTCATAATTAGATTGTGCAATCACTCTAACAATAATGCTTTGTTTCTTAATTACATTCTGAAAGATTTTAGTTCTGTTTGCTTTGTTTTTTGTAAATTTAGCTCATATATACTTTATAAAATTAGAAAAAATGCTTAGAACCAGTTCTTTCACTTTTAAATCAAATGCTTATTTGTAGAAGGATACATGAAAAACGCTTGCTTTCTCGGCCAAGTAGCTATAGCCTTAATGACAGTTTATGTTTTGAAAAAGATCTGAAAGGCACAAGAAGGTGGCATGTAGGAAATGTTACTTGCATCATGTGGAAGAATATTTTCTAAGACAGTTCTGAGGCCTCCAACTGTGTTAAATGTTGTGACTGTGCTAGTCATTTGATAATTTTGACCAAACTAAACCTGAAGTTTGAAAACACAGTAAAAAAGAAAAACTATAGTCTTCTGTAAGATACTTCCTTTGCTTGATACCCGGTCTCTAACAGAGAAACTCCCTGTTCCAGAAAGTTGGAAACACAAATAAACAAGCCCAGATGGCAGCCTTGTGCACGGAATAGAGGCAGCTCGACTTCACAAATACTTTACCTCACTTCTTTTGGAAACTTTACTGTACAATGACATTGATAAAACTTAGTTTTTAAAAAGCAGTATATCTTTAACTATAGGGTACTAAAAAGAAGTTGAGTGCTTGCTTGCTATTAGAATGTCCAGATATTAGTATTAAGTTTTTATTGGCAAGTTATGCTTTTAAATTCTAATAAGCTGAACATTTTATCAGTTAATAGATTTATACTAAGTATATTACCAGGTTGGATATTAATTTCTTTTAAACACAAATTCTCCATTTTTTGGTTTGTTCTGTAAACAGTGCATCTTTGTGCAAACAGCAAGAGCAGCCCATTTTTCTTTGTCAAAAACTGAGCTAGCCAGCAAACAAACTCCCTTCTAGAGTCATATGCAAAGTCTGTACATATATTTTTAATGTATTTACTTTTCCATTTTTACCCAAGGTTAAGGCTACCAAAAGGAAAACTGTCAATATTCTTACTTTTCTTTTTAATGATGAAAGTTAAAAGTAGATAAAAATAATGGTGATAATCAGAGAAGTAACTATTCAAATGAATTTTTCTATACTTTTTCAAAAACCATCATTTGAGAAAATATTTGTATGTAATATGGTACTATATTTTCTCCATTGATTGTCATTGTCAATTAATTTTTAGGACTGATTTTTATAAATTCAAGGACACAAACACATATTTTCCTTAACCTCAAAACCTTATCTGTTCATAAATATTAGGCCAGAGCCATTCTGATCTGTGCTTTAGGATTTGCTGCACAAATCCCCATAGGTCTTAAAGTAACTTGAATTTTTTTCTGATTTATTTCTTCCCAACAATGTTAGCAATGTCAAACAAATTTGTTTAAATGCAGCCATCCTTGAATCAGAAAGATCTACAGTTTTCTTCAGAAGTAATTTTGATTTTGTTATTATTAGAAGCCCTTTTCTCTGTGAAAGGAGTAAAATTTCTACCTTTCACTCTACGTGTTTGGATGAGATGATAGAGTATTACAATATAAAGTGGAGATACAGGCATAGTTTGCAAATACTAACTCAGGAAGCAAGCATGTATTTTAAAGTTGCACCTGGTTCCTATTTGGTCCAGGCGCCTAGTCTCCTGGTGTTCTCTTTCTCTCCGATTCTTCCACATGTTTTTGGTTTTGTTTTGTTTGTGTCTCTGCCTTTGCTTCAGAAGCCAAAACTCAGTATCAGCCCAGCTCCACAAATCACCTTGTCCTCTTCTGTTGTATCTCAGTCCCACCTATTCCTCCAGTGTACAGAGAAGTGAGTCACCTGGGGGTTAAAGCACGCCAGCCTTCTAGGTTTAGCCCCAGCCATTCTGACCTGGAGTTGCTGCAAGGACTACTGAATAGTGGCATCTTCTGCCTCTCAGAGGCCATGTGCAGTGAGCAACCTTCCAGGAAACAAAATGGTCTGGTGGCGACAGCTGTGTGTGCTCATGAAGAGCCTGTCTCCTACATTGTTCTCCTCTGTTTTTCCCAATAGACAACATGGGATAGGGAGTTAGTCCCAGTGGAGCAGGAGACCCTTTGAAATTTTCAGTGCCCTGTGTTATAGTGGCTATAATTATCTTGAACAATTTGTTTTCCATTTAGTTCCATTTCCTCTGTGTGTGTGTGTTTGTGTGTGTGTCCCTTTCCCACACTTGTTTTTAGTGCAATGGGGACTTTGAGCCATTATTTATATATCTCTGGTGGTGGTGGTGGTTTAGTTGCTAAGTTATGTCCAACTCTTGCAACCCCATGGACTGTAGCCTGCCAGGCTCCTCTGTCCATAGGATTCTCCAGGCAAGAACACTGGAGTGGGTTGCCATTTCCTATGGGAGAAATAATAGTCTAATCATTAAGCACACAAGGGTCTGGAGTCAAGTTCCTGGCTTCTGAATCTAGGCTCTTTCACTCACTCACTCAGCAAGTTTATGAACTCTGCTGTATCTCAGCTTCCTCATCTATAAAATGGGGATTCTAATGGTGCTTACATAATAGAATTGTTTTAAGGATTAAAAGAGATTATACAAAATAACCTCTGAAAAAGTATTTGGCACTTAGTAAGCAGGGCTTCCCAGGTGGCTCAGTGGTAAAGAATCTGCCTGCAATGCAGGAGACACAAGTTCAACAGGAAGATCCCTCGGATGAATAAATGGCAACCCACTCCAGTATTCTTGCCAGGATAATCCCATGGACAGAGGAGCCTGACAGGTTACAGTCCATAGAGACACAAAGAGTCAGACATGACTGAGTGACTGAGCACCCATGCACAGAATCACTTAATAAAAGTTAAGTATTATCCCTCCTAGCTTTATGCCAGGTCTACTAATTGCACTATTGAGATTTCAGCACAGTCTTTGTGATAAATTTTCTGAATTATTGTATAGTAATCTATACATGTGTATTTATGACTGTGTGTCAGAGTTTCTGACACACATTACAGAATTTATTAGTGAAAAGTTAAATGAACTCTGCAAATGATCGAGAAGGGTTGGTTTGCCTTCTTGTGCAATCCCAGAAAATAATCTGAATAACCATGGCCTTAAAGATTTTTAGAGCATGTATAGCTTTATGATTAAAAAGAAATTTCTATAATATTAGAAACCCAAAAGAAGGACGGATGGTAACTTCCTTATTTGACTTTCTAATAGAGTTATGTAAAAACGCATTCAGAAAAATTTTGCTGGGCCCTGGCTAGCTTTCTTATTATGAGAACAGAAACTCTCATTGTCTTTTGTTATCATTGTTACAGTAATAAATATATTGATGTATGGATTCCATAGAAGATGCTGATAAGTAATGAAATACAAAAAGAAATAGCACATAGTTTTTGCCTTCTGGTATTTTAAATTCTAATTGGTCAGAATGGACAAGATTATGAACTCCTCAAGGTCAGAAAGTATGCCGTGACCACCTTTGCATTGCTGTGTTTAGCACACTGTTTGGCACAAGACTGATGGCCAATAAGTGGCGTTGAAATAATGGGCTTCCCAGGAGGTGCTAGGGTTAAAGAACCTGCCTGCCAGTGTAGGAGACCTAAGAGATGCAGCCTCAATTCCTGGATTGGAAAGATCCCCGGATCAGACAGATCCCCAGATTGGGAAGATCCCTTGTATGGTAACCCACTCCAGTATTTCTACCTGGAGAATCCCGTGGACAGAGGAGCCTAGCAAGTTACAGTCTATAGGGTCACAAAGAATCGGACACAACTGACAATGTGGACTTGCAATGAGGAGAGGATGCAAGGGGCATTTGTAACAGACATTACCAAAGAGGAACTTAGCTTGTGGCTGGCTGGATAGAGAGGAACAGAAAGAATGAGAAATCCAGGATAACTTCCCGGTTCTGAGCCT
Source organism: Nanger dama (assembly GCA_917880005.1). NCBI lineage: Eukaryota > Metazoa > Chordata > Mammalia > Artiodactyla > Bovidae > Nanger > Nanger dama. Next base: position 50,739,117 of record CAKJTW010000004.1, read on the forward strand.
GAGTAACTGTGGGAATAACCATGCCTCCCACAGTACGAGGGGCAGCCCACAAAGAGTCAGCGGGTGAAACAGCAATTCCATTCCAGGCACGATGCCTGTGAGGGGGCAATGGAACATCCTGGCAGAGAGAATTATAGGTACACAGCTGGAGATGATGACTTCCAGGAGGACTTGAAGTAAATAAAGTCTTAAAGAGGAGAATATGGGCAGAGCATAAGTGTCTTGGGCTGAGTCATCAGGCATTATTTAATAGTATTGAGGACTATTCAACAAAAATGACAGAGTCTACAAGTCATTCCCTTGTAGCTCAGTCGGTAAAGAATCTGCCTACAATGCAGGATGCCTGGGCTCAATTCCCTGGTTGGAAAGATCCCCTGGAGAAGGAAATGGCAACCCACAACAGTATTCTTGCTTGGAGAATCCCATGGAACAGAGGAACCTGGAAAACTACAGTCCATGGGGTTTCAAAGAGTTGGACACGACTTAGCAACTAAACCACCTCCAACAAAAATGACAGAGTCTGAGGACAACTGCAACTTATATAGCACCAGAGAAAACAAGGAAACAAAGGGTTTCAAAAGCAAGAAATGATCAGTAATTTTAAATACTAGAGAACTTTCAAGAAGAATGAAAATGCAGCACTGAAGAGAATGCATCTAAAAATCAACAAGAGATGAATAAAGTATCAGAAATGAGGGAAGGAAGGAAAAAGGAAGGTCAGTCCAGCTAAATTTTCTATATCTGTTTGACTCATAAGTTCTTGAATATTTTCTCAAGCCGTCAAAAGGTTTTCAAATGTAAAATACTACGTAAAAAGAAATTTATAGCAAAAATTGCTAAATTTACTCAAGTGTCAACATAATCCTTGACATGGTGCCTAGTGCAAACTCCTACCAAGTGAAAAACTGCATACAGACTTTTCTTATGTTTAAATTGGTGGGATATTTTGGTTTAATCAGGCTGTTATGGAAGAGAAAGATCCCATTCTGACCTGGGGGAGTAAGGAATCTCTGATAATAGCATACAGTTAACCCACTTGTTAGCTAAGATGGTAAGGCATCTGCTAACGATTCGGGAGACCTGGGTTTGAACCCTGGGTTGGGAAGATCCCCTGGAGAAGGAAATCGCAACCCACTCCAGTACTCATGCCTGGAAAATCCCATGGACCAAGGAGCCTGGTAGGCTACAGTCCATGGGGTCGCAAAGAGCCGGACACCACTGAGCAACTTCACTTTCACTTTTCAACCCACTTGAATAAATATTGATGTTGGGAGGAAAATACATTTCTATTGGCAATCTACATTATATTGGGGTTTTTTTTTCTTATATCTGGGTGGACATTTATTTATTCTCTGAACTAACACATACTCAGCACCTACTGAGCTCAGAATGAGGATACAGAGATAAGTAAAGCCTAGTCCTTGACTTGTAAGAACCTGCATCCTAACGAGCATCCTGCTGAGGGGTATTCATTTACGGTGCAAACACTCTATGCTGTGATACAGGCTTTGCTAGAAATTTGAGGATTTTAGAGGTGGAGAAGAGCACCTCCACTTGATAGGTAGATCCAGAAAGACTCCTTAAAAGACATTCCACCTCAGGCTTCCAAGTGGTAAAGAATCCACCTACCAATACAGGAGACATAGGTTCAATCCCTGGTCTGGGAAGACGGCACATGCCCATCGTGGCAACTAAGCCCATGTGCCACGTCTACTGGGTCGGTGCTTTAAAACCAGGAACCACAACTACTAAGCCCATGTGCCGCCACTACTGAAGCCCGTGCCCTACAGTCAGTGCTCCGCAACAAGAGAAGCCACTGCAATGAGAAGCCCACATATCGCAATGAATAGTAGCCCCCAGTCACCACAAGAAGAAGAAGCACACACAAAGCAACAAAGGCCCAGTACAGTCAAAAATAAATAAAATTTTTTTTTTAAGAAAAAAAAGCTTGCTTAGTTGCTAAAAAATGTTTAAAAAAATTTTTAAGTGCCACCTCCTATCATCTAAAGAATGAGTGAAAGTTAGACAAAAATTTGTATCCATAATACATAAAATGAAACTGAAAATCAAGAAGGAAAAAACAACTGAATAGAAAAACGGACAAGAAATTTGGACAGGTAGATGACAAAACAGGAAATCCAAATGGCCAACAGACATATGAAACTGTGCTCAGCTTCATTAGTAATCAGGAAAAAAAATGCATGCTAAAACCACAGTGAGAAACGACTACAAATTATCCAAAAACAGCTAAAATGTTGAGAAAATGAAAGTCATGTCCAACTCTTTGTGACCAGGCTCCTCTGTCCATGGAATTCTCCAGGCCAGACTATTGGGATAGGTAGACATTCCCTTCTCCAGGGGTTCTTCCCAACCCAGGGACTGAACCCAGGTCTCTGGCATTGCAGGTGGATTCTTCACCAGGGAAGCCCCTAAAATGTCAAAAGACTGCTAATACCAGGTGTTTGTAAACTGGTACAACCACTTTGGGAAAAAAATGCTTTGTCATTATCTCTTTAGCAAAGATCCATATCCCAGTGGAAGCGTGGCTATGCATTCACCTGCAGCACATACAAAAATACTGATAGAAGGACTACTTATAATAACCCCAAAAGAGTGAACAACTCAGAAATCTACAAACAAGAGATTGGAAAAGTAAATTATGGTATATCATATGATGCAGGGCTTCCCAGGTAGTGCTAGTGGTAAAGAACCAGCCTGCCAGTTCAGGAGACACAAGAGATACAGGTTCAATCCCTGGATCAGGGAGATCTTCTGAAGTGGGAAATGGTAACCCACTCCAGTTCTTGCCTGGAAAATTCCATGGATAGGGGAGCCTGGAGAGCTACAGTCTATGGGGCTGCAAAGAGTCAAACACTACTGAGCGACTGAGCGCATGTACCTGTATATACAATGCAACCCTATACTATGGAAGTAAGACTCAGTTCAGTTCAGTTCAGTCGCTCGGTCGTGTCCAACTCTTTGCGGCCCCGTGAACCGCAGCACGCTAGCTTTTTCTGAAAAGGGCCAGATAGCAAGTATTTTGGAGAAGGAAATGGCAACCCACTCCAGTACTCTTGCCTGGAAAATCCCACGGACAGAGGAGCCTGGTGGGCTACAGTCCATGGGGTCACTAAGAGTCGGACACTGAGCGACTTCACTGAGCGACTTCACTTTCATGCACTGGAGAAGGAAATGGCAACCCACTCCAGTGTTCTTGCCAGGAGAATCCCAGGGACGGGGGGAGCCTGGTGGGCTGCCATCTATGGGGTCGCCCAAAGTCAGACATGACTGAAGGGACTTAGCAGCAGCAGCAAGTATTTTAGGCTCTGTGAGCCATGTGATCTCTGTCCTGACTACTCAGCTCAGCCAATGTAGAGTCAACATACCATATGCGACAAACCAGGCCATAGGCAGTACTTTTGTGGTCCTCTACTTTAATGCAATCAGAAAAACAAATCATAACTACACAGGCTGTACCAGATGAATCTCACGAGCTTAATGTTCAGTGAAAGAAAACAAACACAAAAGCACATATTGTATGATTCCATTTACATAAAGCTCCAAAAATTGGGAAAACTGAACTATAGTGTTTATTTACATTCTTGCATGCATGCATGCTAAGTCACTTCAGTCATATCCGACTCATTGCAACCCTACGGACCATAGCCCACCAGGCTCCTCTGTCCGTGAAATTCTCCAGGCAAGAATACTAGAGTGGGTTGCCAAGCGCTTCTCCAGGGGACCTTCTCGACCCAGGGGTGAAATCCACGTTTCTTATGTCTCCTGCTTTGGCAGGCATGTTCTTTACCATGAGCGCCACCATTCTTGCATAGTTAACTAAGAAGAAGAGCAGGAATTGAGGACCATAAAAGTCAAAGAAGTCAAGTTAGCACAGAGTGGGAGAAAGGGACTGTGACTGGAAAGGGCGGGAGGGTAGGCTTCTGAAGTGCCTGTCATTTTCTGATTTTTGAATGGATGGCATTACAAAATGTTGGCAATTTTAAGTATGTTTTGTGCTTTTTGTATGTTATGTTTCTACCCCCAGACAAGATTCTTTTTAAGGTTAAAAAAAAAAAAGCTAAGTAGGAAGTGGGAGTAGGGCAAGCAAGGCTGAAAGACAAGATGAACAGACTCAGAAACAAGAGAATATTTCATGGTTTAGGAACTGCAGATAGAATAGGTGGAGTGCAGCACATGAAGGAGGCAGCAGTGGAACACAGACTGCAAGAGTTTCAAGTGGTCATGATGTGATCTTTTGCACAGCTGCCTGTAATAATGAACTATGTAGTTCCTCGAGTTGGAGTGTATTTCAAAACTACAACTGTATTACTTCAATTATATATATTAATGAGTGACTACAAAGACGGCAACTTGTATTGAAAACAAAAAGTTACGTAATTTGGATGTTCCTTATATAGTAGTTCATATTTCTAAATAACAAAACATTTTGACAAGTAGCGTAAACCAGATACTCCTTTTAATATCCATACATTAAATTGCTTAATAATTTATAGAAATCAAAAGCTTTAGTGCAGCTCATGTCTGAATTTTCACAAATTTTGAATTAACAAAATTGCAAATGAAGTTTTACTTTCCTGTAGGTGCTAAAAGGGCTTCCCAGGGGGCACTAGTGGTAAAGAATCTGCCTGCCAATACAGGAGACCTAAGAGACACAGGTTTGATCCCTGGATCGGGAAGATCCCCTGGAGGGTATGGTAACCCCCTCCAATATTCTTGCCTGAAGAGTTCCTTGGAGTCATTCTGTCTGGTTCAATCACAGCTTTTGTTGTTGTTCTGTTGCTCAGTTGTGTCGGACTCTGCAACCCCATGGACTACAGCACACCAGGCTTCCCTGTCCTTCACTATTTCCTGGAGTTTGCTCAAACTCATGTCCATTGATTCAGTGATGTCATCCAACCATCTCATCCTCTGCTGCCCCTTCTCCTGCCTTCAATCTTTCCCACTATCAGGGGCACAGCCTTACCACTCACTAACAATCTGGGCAAGTTACCAAACCTCTCTCTGCCCGAGTTTCCTCATCTGAGACTAATGACAATATCTACCTTATGGAGTTTTTGTAAGGACTTATTAATATTAGGCATGAAAAGGACTTCACATAGTGCCTGGCACAGAATACCTTGGTATATGTTACTTGTTATTTTTACTATAATTGCTAAATAAAATATGGAGTTTGACAGTCTGTTGAAAATAAGGTAAAATTACTTGCCAGTGTTTGCATATCGTATCTTTATGTGAGAAACTAATGTTTCATAAATACTTCAAAACTACATACCAATCTTCACAAAAAAACACATTTATATGTCTTGGACTTTTTCATAGAGTTACATCATCAGGGCAAAGCTTTTGCTATTGAACAAGTTCTTAGCTTTATACTAAAAGAATGTGACTTTTTGTATTTTTAAAATTTGATCTTTATGAATTTTTAAGCAAAGTGTACTGATATTTTATTTCAGAAACCATGAGGAAAAATGACAGAACGTTACTTAACCTTCTATATGTTTACATTTTAATGAGAAAAAAATCCACACTGCATGTGGGTAGTTTTCAAAGCAACTACAAAATACTTTCCTTCGCAATGGCCTTGTAAAGTATAATAAAGCTTTTACAAATCATGTAGCATTGATTGAATAGCAACCAACCCCACCCATTAATGCTGTCAACAACATTTGTTCCTTCTCCCAAGGAACTGAGAAGGAACTCTTGGTGGCTGAGGAGCTAAGAGCAAGATGGCTCGCAGCTGCTGCTAACTGCCTGTGCTCTTCAGTTCTAGCCAAAACAACCACACCTCCCCCTAATTTCCTATGTTTTAAAGTAATAGAGTCTCTGATATTACCACCCCAGTGTAAGGAGATCAAATCAAAGGCTTGATGCAGACACCAAGCCTATCACAGAGACGTAATTACCCACTCTAGTGAGCGCTGATGAAAATACCTCACTCTGTGGTCACAGCTCTCCCTTCCTCACATCTCTAAGCTGAATCAGGTTGCCAGTCTCTTTTCAGCACAGTTTAAAGCATTATTAAGAATAGATGGGATTCATGAAGGGATGTTCTCAACAAAACTTCCAGATTTATTCCTCTTTTCCTTGATCCTGGGTTTACTTTTCTTGAATGACACTGGCATGTTTATTTATTTATTTATTTTTAATTTACAATACTGTAATGGTTTTGCCATACATTGACATGAATCCACCACAGGTGTACATGAGTTCTCAATCCTGAACCCCCTCCCACTACCCTCCCCATATCATCTCTCTGGGTCATCCCAGTGCACCAGCCCCAAGCATCCTGTCTCCTGTATCGAACCTAGACTGGCGATTCATTTCTTACATGATAGTATACATGTTTCAATGCCATTCTCCCAAATCATCCCACCCTTTCCCTCTCCCACAGAGTCCACAAGTCTGTTCTATACATCTGTGTCTCTTTTGCTGTCTCGCATACAGGGTAATCATTACCATCTTTCTAAATTCCATATATGTGTGTTAGTATACTGTATTGGTGTTTTTCTTTCTGGCTTACTTCACTCTGTATAATCGGCTCCAGTTTCATCCACCTCATTAGAATGGATTCAAATGTATTCTTTTTAATGGCTGAGTAATACTCCATTGTGTATCTGTACAACAGCTTTCTTATCCATTCATCTGCTGATGGACATCTAGGTTGCTTCCATGTCCTGGCTATTATAAACAGTGCTGCAATGAACATTGGGGTATATGTGTCTCTTTCAATTCTGGTTTCCTCGGTGTATATGGCCAGCAGTGGGATTGCTGGGTCATAAGGCAGTTCTATTTCCAGTTTTTTAAGGAATCTCCACACTGTTCTCCATAGTGGCTGTACTAGTTTGCATTCCCACCAGCAGTGTAAGAGGGTTCCCTTTTCTCCACACCCTCTCCAGCATTTATTGCTTGTAGACTTTTGGATCGAAGCCATTCTGACTGGTGTGAAATGGTACCTCACTGTGGTCTTGATTGGCATTTCTCTGATAACGAGTGATGTTGAGCATCTTTTCATGTGTTTGTTAGCCATCTGTATGTCTTCTTTGGAGAAATGTCTATTTAGCTCTTTGGCCCATTTTTTGATTGGGTTATTTATTTTTCCAGAGTTGAGCTGCAGGAGTTGCTTGTATATTTTTGAGATTAGTTGTTTGTCAGTTGCTTCATTTGCTATTATTTTCTCCCATTCCAAAGGCTGTCAACATAATAAAAGCTATATATGACAAACCCACAGCAAACATCCTCAAAGGTGAAAAGTTGAAAGCATTTCCCCTAAAGTCAGGAACAAGACAAGGGTGCCCATTTTCACCACTACTATTCAACATAGTTCTGGAAGTTTTGGCCACAGCAATCAGAGTAGAAAAAGAAATAAACGGAATCCAAATTGGAAAAGAAGAAGTAAAACTCACTGTTTGCAGATGACATGATCCTCTACATAGAAAACCCTAAAGACCCCACCAGAAAATTACTAGAGCTAATCAATGAATATAGTAAAGTTGCAGGATATAAAATCAACACACAGAAATCCCTTGCATGCCTATACACTAATAATGAGAAAGTAGAAAAAGAAGTTAAGGAAACAATTCCATTCACCATTGCAACAAAAGAATAAAATACTTAGGAATGTATCTACCTAAAGAAACTAAAGACCTATATATTGAAAACTATAAAACAGATGAAAGAAATCAAAGAGGACACTAATAGATGGAGAAATATACTATGTTCATAGAGTGGAAGAATTAATATAGTGAAAATGAGTATACTACCCAAAGCAATCTACAGATTCAATGCAATCCCTATCAAGCTACCCATGGTATTTTTCACAGAGCTAGAACAACTAGTTTCAAGATTTGTATGGAAATACAAAAAACCTCGAATAGCCAAAGCAATCTTGAGAAAGAAGAATGGAAATGAAGAAATCAACCTGCCTGACTTCAGGCTCTACTACAAAGCCACAGTCATCAAGACAGTATGGTGCTGGCACAAAGACAGAAATATAGATCGATGGAACAAAATAGAAAGCCCTGAGATAAACCCACACACCTATGGACACCTTATCTTCGACAAAGGAGGCAAGAATATACAACGGAGAAAAGACAATCTCTTCAACAAGTGGTGCTGGGAAAACTGGTCAACCACTTGTAAAAGAATGAAACTAGAACACTTTCTCACACCATACACAAAAATAAACTCAAAATGGATTAAAGATCTAAACGTAAGACCAGAAACTATAAAACTCCTAGAGGAGAACATAGGCAAAACACTCTCCGACATAAATCACAGCAGAATCCTCTATGATCCACCTCTCAGAATAATGGAAATAAAAGCAAAAATAAACAAATGGGATCTAATTAAAATTAAAAGCTTCTGCACAACAAAGGAAACTATAAGCAAGGTGAAAAGACAGCCTTCAGAATGGGAGAAAATAATGGCATGTTTAAAGTAAGTCACAATGTCAAATAAGAAAGACAACCTGCCAACAGAGTGAATCCCACCCCTCTTCTCACCACCATCCTCCTGTCTCCACTAAGAAGATTCAGTGACACTGGGCCCACATGGCCACATGGCAACTACTGGACCAGGACTGCTGCACTCTCAGATGAGGTATTAAGTCTTCCCCAGGTCCCTTCTCCAGCACAGCCCCTTTCTTTGTTTTATCGAGCTGGTACCTTTGGACATGTGAGTCTGGGACTCCATGGAGTAGATCAGTGTGAGTTAGGGACCCTGGTCTGGATAGTGAGCTGGGGACACCTAATCTACAGTGTGACTTAGGGATTTGAGGTCTAGAGTGTGAGTTAAGGGCCTCTGATCTAGAATTCTACAGACAGGGAGCCAGGCTGGGCTTTTGAAATAAGTCCAGATCTCTACAATGAACTTCTTCCTGGAGACTTTTTTTTAAACCAACAATGATTTGTCTCTGAGAACAGCTTCCATTCAAAACCGTATTTTCTGAGCTGGGCCACCAACAGAGAGACACATCTCTGATGTCTGTGTGTTTATTTTGTACCAGGCCCTGGGCTCATGTTTTACAGTTACTATCAAAGCAACTCAATGAAGTTAATTTGTCCCCATCTCAGAAAGGCAAAGTAACTGATTCTAGATCTAATACATGGCATAATTTGAGCCCAGGTGATTTGCTTCCTGATCCTAATGCTAACAGTGAGAATAGTGTGCTGCCCTTCTTTCTGCAGGAAAGGACTTTATTCAACAAAGCAGCCAACAGTTGTATAGCACATGCTAGCTACATGCCAGATACTTTCTAGGAACAAATATACATTTATTCAATCCTAACACCCCTATAGAGACTATTATTATTCTCACCTCACAGATGAGGAAACTGAAGCACGTAGGTGCAAAGTACCTTGCCAGCCCTCCACAGTAAAAGTGAAAGTGCAGAGTCCTAGCCACTGGCCCACCAGGGAATTCCCCAGAGAATCTATTTTCTAAACTGCTGCTCCGTGAGCACCCTGGAGCTCTGTTCATTGAATATGTTAATGTTACAACCAATTTTTCATACAGCTGCTCCTTTAATAAGTGTATTTTAAACATTTATGGTAATTATCATGTCTGTGCTGAGTGCGATTTATCAAAAGACACATAGACCTCCAAACAGAAGAACATGCACATTTGAGACAGTTGAATAATTAATGTAAAGCACTGGGCCCAAAGTGATATGATCTTTACAAAAACTTATGCTAAGATATGCTTATAAGTATTGATGTACAACTTTTCTTTACTCGCTTTGTGGATTTCTTGGACTTCTTAGTTTGTAATTCCTCCCAAAACTTCTCTCTGTTTCTATGTTTGTGTTTTGTGCATTAACATTATTTTGCATTGAACTCAAGACAATAACCTTACTTCACTGAGAGTGCAAGAGGATGTAGATTAGACCAGAAAAACTGGATTTGTTCTATTGTCACAAAATTTCTCTGACATCACCAGAGAACAGGGTGTTCCTCAGAAATACATTCTCTACCTGAATGGAAATCTCTTTGAGCACCAATGTCATTCTGTTACAGCCATCTTTTCCAGGATTGCATTTAATGTGCTACAAAAGTCTGCCTTTGAAAACAGTGTTGTGAAACAATAGAATGGAGGGAATGACTTCATTATCATTATCAAGTGGGCCAGTGAAGTGTAGAAGGTATTTTAAGTGACCTCAGACTGTAAAGTTTTTATAGTTCTTCTATCTAGTTTTATAATTCATTTTATTCCCTCCGATGTCCTCTGCCCCCTTGCAGGACATCACTCTTTCCTTGCTACTTCTATCCAAGCAGGGGCTCCAAGCCTCTACCAAGACTTAGCACTAAACATAAGATGCCTTTAAGTTGTACACACAGACAGAATTAACTGTCATTGAATCTCATAACCAGAAAGCTGTGCTCTTTTCAGTTCTTTTCAAGCCATGTAATCAGTTTAGAGTTAGACGGCTAATTCTCCCTTTCAACAAAGATAGAGCAGGGCTGTGTAGCTCAGCCTTTGGCAGATAACAGTCTCCCACTAGAATCTGGTGTTTTCTTTTTGTTGCATTTATTCATATGTAACTTTCTACTCATGGTAAGTGATTCTGATTTTATGCCCATAAGGAATTATCAGTCGAACAGCAGAGCCAGATATATAAACAGGTAACTATAATATAATATAGTTTGGTAAGGGAACTAGTACAATGCACAGCACAGAGGAAGGAGTGATTAACTCAGCTTGGGGAGCAGGAAAGGAAATGAAAGTCTGTAGGCATGAAACAGTGTGCCTGGCTCAGGAACACCAGTAATTCAGTCCTGCCAAAGCAAGACGTACAAGAAAAAGAACAAGACTGAAGGCTTGAGTACATAGACAGAGGCCAGACGCTGAAGATTTTTCTGTATTATGCTAAGTATTTCCATTTTCTACAATAAGTAATGAGATCCATTAAAGACTGAAATTTTCTTTAGAACTGTATAGGATTAATATAGACGTCTAAAAATAAGTTTCATTCCTAGTCTTAACAGTTTATTCTCTTTTATAGTTTCTTAGTTCCTTTGTTTGGAAATCAGGGTTGGTAGATAAATACTAAAAAAGTAAAACCAAATGAATCACAGAGTGATTGCCACACAAGAAGGCAGAACTGGGTCATTTTGCAATGAAATCCAGCTGTTTCTTCCAAGACCAGGATCACTCTCTTTGTTTTTATTCCTATTCATAGTGATGAAAATATATTGTATATAGATTAGTTTAAATCCAAAAAGGATGGACATTGGAGTAAATGGATTCATCATGGTTTATATAACTTTTCTTGGAGTGCTTTATTTTCATTTGAAAAGTTGGCATGAACCCACATGAACCCAAGTGGTGTGTTTCTGTTCTATCGCATGGATCTGAATGTAAGAGGCCGTGGGGATTTCCTCTGACCTTTCTTCCTTGTCTGCTTCTTAACCTACTTCCTGTGTTTGGGCAGTTGGCAGCAGCTCTTTGCTGGACAGCACTGACCACGCTAACAGAAAGCCAACAACCAGTGCTACCCGTACCTGGAGTTAATTTCATATGTTTTATTACTCAAGAGATAAAAAAAATTACAGCTCTATTTATAGCTATTAATTCTTGGTGGTTTTCCAGAACGTGAGAAATAATGTTACAGAAAATGAAGTTGTTTTTAAATTAATACTGAAAAAATATTCATTTCCCATATAACACACCCTTTTCCTTTTACTGAAAACTATACAGATTCTACTTTTCTATAGTTTCTACAGATTTGTCCTGCTTCAAAGGGATGGTTCAACTGCATACCAAATTTTGCATTTAAATTTCCTTTATATTTAGAATTTTTGCTTATTAAAAGAACTTCTGGGTACCTTTACTTTTTAATTTCTTTACTCAAATATTTATGTAAGTGCCGTAAGAAATCATATTTTTAGTTTCCCAGATAAACTTAAAACATGATGTTTTTGAAAGTGTAATTGGAAATAAGAAAGCACTTAACAATTCTTGCTTAACAAATATCATTTCCTCCATTTTTAATCTTTAGATTTGTATGAATATCACTCTTAAGAAATTTTACATCTCATCTTGTCCAGATTCATAAAAACAATTGGCTTCTAAACCTAATACTGTTTCTTCTATATATGTCTTCTGTATCTATTAACAGAAATATAGTCACTCAAATGAAATCCTAAAATATAAAACTGCCTTAATTGAAATTGAAACATACATATATATATACAAGGTATTGTATTTCCACTTTAAGACATATTGGTAATACTATATATCTGCCAGCTTTTAAGATTGCTAAGCTAAGTCACTTCACTTCACTAAGTCTGACTCTATGTGACCACATAGATGGCAGCCCACCAGGCTCCTCTGTCCCTGGGATTCTCCAGGCAAGAACACTGGAGTGGGTTGCTATTTCCTTCTCCAATGCGTGAAAGCGAAAGGTGAAAGCGAATTCACTCAGTCCTGTCCGACTTAGCGACCCCATGGACTGCAGCCTACCAGGCTCATCCGTCCATGGGATTTTCCAGGCAAGAGTACTGGAGTGGGGTGCCATTTTGCTTTTTTTTCTGGAATTAACTTAGAAAATATGTAATCCCTGTTAGTGTAACTTTATTTGAGATTAAGTCATATGAATGAGTGTGTTTTCTATTCATTGGTATTATCACAATTCAGTTCAGTCGCTCAGTCGTGTCTGACTCTTTGCGACCCCATGAATCGCAGCACGCCAGGCCTCCCTGTTCATCACCATCTCTCGGAGTTCACTCAGACTCACGTCCATGAGTCCATGATGCTATCCAGCCATCTCATCCTCTGTCGTCCCCTTCTCCTCCTGCCCCCAATCCCTCCCAGCATCAGGGTCTTTTCCAATGAGTCAACTCTTCTCATGAGGTGGCCAAAGTACTGAAGTTTCAGCTTTAGCATCGTTCCTTCCAAAGAAGTCCCAGGGTTGATCTCCTTCAGGATGGACTGCTTGGATCTCCTTGCAGTCCAAGGGACTCTCAAGAGTCTTCTCCAACACCACACTTCAAAAGCATCAATTCTTTGGCGCTCAGCCTTCTTCACAGTCCAACTCTCACATCCATACATGACCACAGGAAAAACCATAACCTTGACTAGACGGACCTTAGTCGGCAAAGTAATGTCTCTGCTTTTGAATATACTATCTAGATTGGTCATAACTTTTCTTCCAAGGAGTAAGCATCTTTTAATTTCATGGCTGCAGTCACCATCTGCAGTGATTTTGGAGCCCCCCAAAATAAAGTCTGACACTGTTTCCACTGTTTCCTCATCTATTTCCCATGAAGTGATGAGACCGGATGCCATGATCTTGGTTTTCTGAATGTTGAGCTTTAAGCCAACTTTTCACTCTCCTCTTTCACCTTCATCAAGAGGCTTTTAGCTCCTCTTCACTTTCTGCCATAAGGGTGGTGTCATCTGCATATCTGAGGTTATTGATATTTCTCCCAGCAATCTTGATTCCAGCTTGTGTTTCTTCCAGCCCAGCGTTTCTCATGATGTACTCTGCATATAAGTTAAATAAGCAGGGTGACAATATACAGCCTTGACATACTCCTTTTCCTATTTGGAACCAGTCTGTTGTTCCATGTCCAGTTCTAACTGTTGCTTCCTGACCTGCATACAGATTTCTCAAGAGGCAGGTCAGGTGGTCTGGTATTCCCATCTCTTTCAGAATTTTCCAGTTTCTTGTGATCCACACAGTTAAAGGCTTTGGCATAGTCAATAAAGCAGAAATAGATGTTTTTCTGGAACTCTCTTGCTTTTTCCATGATCCAGCAGATGTTGGCAATTTTATCTCTGGTTCCTCTGCCTTTTCTAAAACCAGCTTGAAGATCAGGAAGTTCACGGTTCACGTATTGCTGAAGCCTGGCTTGGAGAACTTTGAGCATTACTTTACTAGCATGTGAGATGAGTGCAATTGTGCAGTCACACATAGATAGAAATAATGTATAGTTCAACTTTATGAATGTGCAAATGTCTCTTTGCATTTGATATTCAGCTTCACCAAACCCAGAAGTCATCAAGATAAATTCCATTCTTGATATAGCAACAAAAGTGGAAGACTACTATCTTAAAGGATATATTGTTGGAGCTATTCATCCTGTTATACAACCTGTGGGGCAGCAAAAACACCTGCCTGCAAGTTACCTGTACAGAGTGGTGCTATCACGCTTGAAATTAAGGTAAGGCTGGTGCTCAAGAAAACTGTCATATGAGAAGCTGTTAAGAGAGAAAGTTTTCTTTGGCTAAAAAGAAAAGAAAGTTTGAACACAGTGATGGAGAATAAAGGATAATTAGGGGGTTGGCTTAAAGACACATTTTCCAACAGTTGAACATGGATTGGGAGAAGAAAACGTCAATCTTCTTCCTTAAAATTTCTCAGTACTGAGCCCCTTGCAGACAAACAGGTCTTGGTAAGGATGTCAGTGAACAGAAGGAAAGGAAAATATACTCAAGAAGAGTGGGAACACTCCTGTAGCAACTTCACTGAGCTGAAAGAGCTGACTGAACACGTCCCCTTTCACTGAGCACTTTTTCTCAAGTGTCCTGTGTAGTTTTACTAACAGTAGCCACAGAAACTAAACTTCCAAAACTTCTGCAGCAAAAAGGCCTACATGCTAAGTTCTCATAAACTGGATAGATCTCTTACCAGCTTTTTCCAAAACATAGGAGGTAAAAGTCATCCTTTTTAGCTTTTTAAATTTTAATGGCTGCTTTTCCAGACAATACCACAAATGTTTTTCCTAACCTAGCTTGTACATTTGATAGTATTCAAAATACTGTTGTTCCTTACAGGTGGAAAAGTAAAAATAACCAAACCAATGTCTTTGATACACACATTAAATATTTGTTACACAACTCTTCAGCTGTATCAAAATCATCTCAAAAACCAAGGTAGAAATTGTGTTTTCTCTTTACAGTGATGGACTAATAATCACTAACTGTGAAAGGACTAAGCAGAGAAGGGAAAATGAAATAAGAGGGAAAGAGAGAAGAAAACAGAAAGATTGGGGGAAAAGAAAAGGCTTTTTAAAAGAATTTTTTTTTTACTGCCCAATGTGCTTTTTTTCCCTGTCTGCTACTGAATAACTAACTGCCCACTTGGACATTCTGAGAGGATATGTACACAACCAGCTTTCTCCATGACAGGGTGCCACATCAGGTCTTTACTAGTTCAAGCATTACTAGGTAAATAGGCCACTTACCACACAGTAGCAACACTTGATGTCCTAACTACAAATCTTATAAACCATGGATAAGTTATTTTTCTCTTTTTGCTTTACTTCAAATAGATTTAGCAAGGCGCTGCCATGGCTAAGAATAATCAAGGGGGAAGGTGAGAAAAGAAGAAAAAGGAAACAGATAGGACAATATTTATCTGCACTCAAAAAGGGTCACTTTTGTGCAATAATGAGGTATAGCTGTGATCTAAAATCATTTCTCATAACTTATCAAAACAATCGACGTGTAGTTTTTCTTTCATGTTAAATTAGAAATTAAATTCTTAAAAATTTTACAAGGTAATCTAAATATAAATTATTTTTTCTGATAATTTTATATAAAAAGACAACCATTAAAGTTGAAATAACAAAGAAAAAGGGATACCTTGACCTTATTTGTAAGTAGCTCACTCATTTTCACATGAGCTTATTAGTTAAAAATTAGCAGTTGGCTTCCAACCATAAACATATTCTCTGTTACAGCACGAAGCATTCGACAGCACCCAGTGGACAAAGACGCCCAAGGCTTGTGATTGAGGAATGTCCTTTAACATATGAGACACAAACAAATGACGTAACAAAAGAACTGATAGAAAAGGTACTAAAATACATGTTTTTTTCATGGGATATTGAGAAATATTTCATATTTCTTCATCAGTTTCCTTTCCTAAACTAAAAAGAACAGGGAAATGATAGCTGACTTAGTCTACTAGACTTTAAAACAAATTAAAGCACATTACCAAATTGTAGAATTAAAAACAGAAATAGAGGCCAGTGAAACAGAATGGAAATTCCAGAAATAAATTAATACATATATAAGAAATTTCATAACAAATCTGATAAATAAAATGGAGTAATAACCATTACTTAGTGAAAGGTGCTGGGAAAATGGGCAATCGTTTGGTAGAAAATAGACTCCACACATTTCACATAAAATAAAGAGTTAAGTTTTTCAAGTACCAAAATCCAAAAGAAAACGAAAGATTGGACATATTTAATTATAAGAGTAGGTTGAGGAACTTGAGTTTGAATATATAAATATAATTATATACTAGGAAAAAAGAATCCGGAGAAATAGTCAAGAAATGTGTCTTACGGAAGCTTCATTTTCAGAGTATATAGGAAATGAACACAAAAGCATGAAAGTACATTCAGTCTTGAATGGACAATCCACAGAAAGTACAAAAGGAAACACAAATAATGAAGAAACATTTGGCAAAGGGTTCAACCTAACTAATAAATTTTAATGTAAGTAAAAACTGAGAAGTAATACCTCACCAGTATGAACTGAGAAATTAAATTGAAAATATTAAATTCAGTGCTATAAAGATCTTTAAGAAAAATTCAAATATATTCATATACAATGCAATTAGCATTGGAATAAATTAGTACAGTGAATATCAATTTGGTTATAAAAATCATAAATCTTATTTCATTTTCCTTTTAGGAGTCTGTTCCAGGAAATTGACTGAAAAGGGAAAAGTCATGTTTATCCAAAGATACCTTAAACAGGGGCCAAATTCTCAACAACTGGAAAACTGAGAAGGAGGCAATGGTCTATCAATAAGATAGAATAATTTATGGGCATTGAATATGACAAGTGCATTGGCTGTTGAGAGAAAAAAATCTATTCAATAGAACTTCATAAACCTTAAATGAAAAACACTATATGTATATTGATTGAAAAAATTATACATTCATAAGTATTTGAAGTTGACAGGATTTGATGGCTAAAGTTTGGATTTTTTTAACTTTAGTTGCATTGACATATGTGTAAGGTTTAGCTTTATTTAAATGAATACAGCCAAAAACCTAAGGCATTTCCTGTCAAATAAGAAACTGTGAAATTTGTTCACTGTTTCTATTGTGTTGTTCCCAAGCTTTAAATGACCATGTGAGTAAGACTATCTGTGGCTTGTGTTTTGCCAGTTATAGCAGCTAAGTATTTCCCATTTAGATATAAAGTCACCATTCATTAAGGCTTTTTAGGAACAGTTTTCAAAACTAGATTTTTATAAACAAGGTACTCACACTATTTACTTCTACTATTCTGGGAACTATTTTTTATGGGAATAAATTCACTGTAGAAACAGAAATGAAACTGCTAATTTAGTCTTAATAGATCATCATGAGAGCCCTTGTTTTGCATTTGACTTCCTGAACACAGTTAAAGATCTATTTAAACAGGAAAGTACTGTTATTTCAGCAATTAGAGTAATGGGGTTATTTTATGAAGAGAACAGCTTAAGGAAACATAGCATGTGAAATGTTTGAACATTGCCCCCTGTATGAACAAGAGCGATAGATAAGTGCCAAATACTGTTTTTGAACAAATGCCTTATATAAAGAGTTGATTATTGAACAGCTAGATTTTAAGTTATTTTAATATTATGTCAATGTTTGCTCTTTTTTTAATTTAGATTTACAAATGTTTTCCCTAGGATTTCTAAATAAAAAACATTAAAAACATCAGTCTTCTAAATTAAAAATGAAAAAGACAGTACTATTCCATAAGATAACCAAACTTTTCCAGACAAAACTTTTGAATAATAGAGAAAGCCTTCTGCACCCAAATCAACAAATAAGACCTAGAAATAGTACTTTGACCTGCCTCCTTACCACATCTCCTCTCCTCTCCCAGGAGTCTTGATATAAAGGACAATTTATGGTTATTTTTGAGGCTTCTTGCAGTGCTACAATCGTAATGTGTTAATTTATAGGAGTAAATGATACTGTGTCAGCAGTGTTTGTCCTAGCTCCATATACCCATAGTCTCTGCCTGGCTCAGAATTCCCTCCTCTTCAGCCAGAGCTAAGTTACAGTCGGCCCTTTTAAGTGGATATTGCAGCCTGATTTCACCCTGCTTCTTCTTTTTATAAAAAAATATTTATTTATTCGGCTGCACGGGTCTTAGTTGGGCTACCCCAGTGGTTCACCTGTAAAGAATCCGCCTGCAATGCAAGAGCCGTAGGAGACACAGGCTCGATATCTGGGTCTGGAAGATCCCCTGGAGGAGGGCATAGCGACCCACTGCAGTATTCTTGCCTGGAGAATCCCATGGACAGAGGACCCTGGCAGGCTACAGTCCATAGGGTTGCAAAGAGTTTGTCACAATTGAAGTGACTTGGAACACACACATGGTCTTAGCTGTGGCTTGCAGAATCTTTAGCTGTAACATGCAAACTCTTAGTTGGGCATGTGGGATCTAGTTCCTTGAGCAGGGATTGAACTTGGGCACCCTGCACTGGAAACACGGAGTCTTAGCCACGGGACCACCAGAGAAGTCCCTGACCACTCTTATTACTGGCCTTTTTCATTCCCTTTCATTTCTGGCTATAGATGTTTGCACTTGCAATCTGTATCATAACTCTTTCTTCCCCTACCAAGTAAATTTAAAATACTTAAAACATTTAAAGTAGTGAGACTATAAAAGATGTTGCTATTTCTTCATTTTAACGTATTTAACAAATACTTATAGAGCACGTATAGGTACAAAACATTTGCAACACAAAAATGAGTAAGATAGTGCCCGCCCTCATAAGAATTGTGTTTAACAGAGGAGAAAGACATGACACAAAAGAACAAAGAAATGATGCAAAAGCAGAGAAAGAAAAGTGCCAAGTGTGAAAATAATCACTCTTAAGCTCTCAAATGATTTCACTGGCATGTCATGTGTTTCTGAACCCTACTCAGTAACTGACAAGACTGAATCTAATTATGCGCATTTGGCCCAGAAAGGAGACAATAGCTTCAAGAGCAGAGCAGAGTGGGAGTATGAATTTGTCTTATGTATATGCATACACATTTGTAAAGAGAAAGTCTTTTAACATTTTTCTTTTACCTACATTAAGCAAACAAGACTGCATATTTTCTGCTTTTAAATTAATATCTCTTCTTTATTAATTAAGATGTATTTGGTAAAGTTATTTTTGAGCATTTCTTAGAATAGTTTTATATTTTACTTCAACTGGAGAAACCATTGTTAACAGGGCTGCAAAAATCATGCTATAGAATTATTAGTCCTTCCCAAATAATAACCCTTTGGAGAAAATACAATTCTTGTTTTCATAATTTCTAAAGTATATTAGTTCTGTTTGAAGAAGTCAGAATAGTAGTGTGACACTGTCTAAGGCTTGGTGCTGTATTAGAGGTCATTAGTTTGTTTATGAATAAGCCTTTAGTTACTGGTCGATTTACTCCTTTTCTAGTGGATTTCCTTAAAAGCCTAAAGATTAATTGACAAAGTAATCAATGTAAATGAAGTTTACATTTTGTTCTACCATCTCTTTTTAAACCTCAGGTTAATGTAGCTGCTAAAAGAGGAATGAGATTTGTTGGATTCATATCACAGCACTACCCACCACTTAAATTCTGCAATGGAACCAACCTCGATGGAGACATTGAATCAACACTGCATGTGAGACACAGTCCAGACGAAAACTGTAAAAACTGGAATGAAGGAACATTAAGTGGGCAATCATCTGAAAGTGGAATTGAGGAAGAACTGCGTCATGAAAGCGGACAGTGTCAAATGGAGCGAGATGGCAGCCCCAGTTTCTCTAAATCAAGAAAAGGAGAAGGTAATAATAGACAAGAAGAGCAGAAATAGGATCTATATTCATTTAAATTTAGCAAAAATATGTTTTGAAGGGTTTTTAACAAATACGAGACAAATTATATCTCTAAAGATTAATGAATAAACTTGTATAAACTTATCTTGATTTTTTTAAATTATTACAGATGGATGTAAGGTAGGACAGTTTTCCGGACAGTTATCCGTGGCATGGTCATACACCATCCACGTAATGAAACTTTGTGTTAAAAATTGGCTTCCATTTAGTCATGAGCCAATATCTCTGTAAAATGAAGGCTGTGCATGTGTACCAAAAAAATGATTCTCTAAAGAAAGCTGTTCTGATTTATGTTTTTCCCTAAAAACAGTCCGTGAGAATTTTAGTTTTGGCCTTTCCCATTTCGTGGATGGTTTTCACCTTTGAAGTTAATTGGCTTCCTTTAATCACCAATTGGAATATGAGAATGCACATCATGATGGAACAATTAATATAACAATAGTGCCTGCATCCTTAAATAACTTTAAACAATAGTTTTATTCTTCTTTGCAGCTAGCAAGCCTTCCCAAGAAACTGAGAGTATTCTGGACTGTTCTAAGTATTCTGATACATTTATGGGCATGCTTTAAAAAGCACTAATAGAGAAAATCAAACACTATGTAAACCTTAGAGTTAAGAGTTTACAATCAGACTGCCTCAGTGTCTTTATAGAAAGGTGTTGCTGTGATAAATAGAAAAGAGATGTCTACAAAGTGCTTATTCTGCCTGGCACAGAATAGACTCTGTATTGTTAGCTGCTATTAACTGATCCTTTGATCAGTCTTGGTGCTGAGGCCACATGCACTGGTGGCATCAGCTTTCTGGGTTGTGGTGAGATTGCTCAATACTTGTGCATAGCAGACACTCATTGGACCACGGTCAGCATGGCCTCCTTAAGAAAGAACCAAGAGCATTTCCCAGCTCATCACCTCACCACCTCACCACCACCAACACCGTTCCATTTTTTTTTAACCAGTTCTTTAGCTAACTACCACCCTGATTTTTCTGTAGTGTGAAAAATTTAGGAATATAAGAGTGAACAAGTGTTGGAATTATGGTCATTATTATATTCTATTCTATATTCTATTATATGGTCAACTATTATATTCTATCCACATGTGTGCTGCATACTAAGTCTGACTCTTTGCGACCCTATGGACAGTAACCCACCAGGCTTCTCTGTCCATGGGACTCTCCAGGCAAGAATAATGGAGTGGGTTGCCATACCCTCCTTCAGAGGATCTTCCTGACCCAGGGATTGAACCCAAGTCTCTTGCATCTCCTGCATTGGCAGGAGGGTTCTTTACCACTAGCGCCACCTGGTATCCATGGCTACTTTTAAACTTCTGCTCATTCCCATCTTGACTTTGATTAGATCAGTTGTCCATTCCTAATCTTTTAAATTCCAAATCAAATGTTACTTAATTATCAGTCTTTAGATTCTGCCTTCTATTTAGTTTATTTTAAAACCCTGATAACTTTTCTATGCCAGGGGTTGGTTCTTAAATTTTGGTGCAGTGGGTTGGGGGTAGACACACAATAAAGACCTCTTGGAGAGTCTGGTGAAATCCATGGAGACTCACCAAGAAAAACACAGATAACACACATATCCCTAATACTGTATGTGATGCAAATGATGTTAGACTTTCTAATGCACAACCAATGATGTGGGTCAGTGGAACTCCAAGTTAAGAATTTGCTAACTTAAAGTAGTGTGCATTCTAGAGTCACTTTCACATATGTAAACAAGGAATGAATAATGTTTGTAATAACAGAAATTCAGTAATAATGTCTATTTCTATCAATAGAAAAAAAGTAAACTCGAATACTATGTAACAGTTAAACTAAATGAACAATACCTACATGTATTAATTATACTTGTAAAGCATAATGTTGAACAAGAAAATTAACTTATAGATTGATACATACAACACACCATTTTTAAAAATTTTTAATTGCAAAACATTGTTTATGTGTATGCTGCTGCTAAGTCACTTCAGTCATGTCTGACTCTGTGCAGCCCCAAGGACTGCAGCCTACCAGGCTCTTCTGTCCATGGGATTCTCCAGGCAAGAGTACTGGAGTGAGGTGCCATCGCCTTCTCCTTATGTGTATAGACATGTATTTTAAAGAACAGAAGTACTCGCATGAGAATGATTAACACCAAATTCATTACAGTAGCTATTTCTGGAGAATAGGATTAGGAGAGATACATCGTGAGTCTTAACTACATACATCTCTCATTTCCTTGAAAAAGCTTTGATGCAAACATGGCCCAAAGTTAACATTTGATAAAACTTGCATGGTAGGTAATTTTATTATTATCTATGCCTCTAAGCTTGAAATAGCTTGATTAATTAAATTTAAAATCAAAACAATTTTAGTAATCCTTTCTTCCTTCTAAACACCTATCCTCAGATAACAAGTTGTATACAGTCTTCAATGTTTTTGATGATGAATCAACCTGCTGGAACTATCAGGAAGGCATCCTGTCAATGAAAGTAACAAGAAAAGGCTCTGTCATTAGTACACTTGATGCTGATTGGCTGGAGTTAACTACATTTTATTATAAACAAGGCTTGTCTTTAATTGATTCTTTTGTATGCTGGGAAACATCGAAAGGTAAGTTTTATATTATGATATGTTGATACCTAAAAAATTTGACCTGTGTCAGAGTTGGTGGAAATGTTTTTGCCTCTTAAGTTCAATGGCTAAAAGGACAGATATTATTACTAAGAAAAAAGATTCTAATTATTGCACAGTACAGTTCAGTTCAGTCGCCCAGTCATGTTGGACTCTGCGACCCCATGAACTGCAGCACGCCAGGCCTCTCTGTCCATCACAAACTCCCGGAGTTTACCCAACCTAATGTCCACTGAGTCGGTGATGCCATCCAGCCATCTCATCCTCTGTCGTCCCCTTCTCCTGCCATCAATCTTTCTCAGCATCAGGGTCTTTTCAAATGAGTCAGCTCTTCACATTGGGTGGCCAAAGTATTGGAGTTTCAGCTTCAACATCAGTCCTTCCAATGAGCAACCAGAACTGATCTCCTTTAGGATGGACTGGTTAGATCTCCTTGCAGTCCAAGGGACTCTCAAGAGTCTTTTCCAACACCACACTTCAAAAGCATCAATTCTTCAGTGCTCAACTTTCTTTATAGTCCAACTCTCAGATCCACACATGACCACTGGAAAAACCATAGCCTTGACTAGATGGACCTTTGTTGATAAAGTAATGTTTCTGCTTTTTAATAAGCTGTCTAGATTGGTCAGAACTTTCCTTCCAAGGAATAAGTGTCTTTTAATTTCATGGCTGCAGTCACCATCTGCAGTGATTTTGGAGCTGCCCAAAATAAAGTCTGACACTGTTTCCACTGTTTCCCCATCTATTTGCCATGAAGGAGAGGACTGGATGCCATAATCTTCGTTTTCTGAATGTTGAGCTTTAAGCCAACTTTTTCACTCTCCTCTTTCACTTTCATCAAGAGGCTTTTTAGTTCCTCTTCACTTTCTGCCATAAGGGTAGTGTCATCTGCATATCTAAGGTTATTGATATTTCTCCTGGCAATCTTGATTCCAGCTTGTGCTTCTTCCAGCCCAGCATTTCTTATGATGTACTCTGCATATAAGTTAAATAAGCAGGATGACAGTACACAGCCTTGCCATACTCCTTTTCCTATTTGGAACCAGTTTGTTGTTCCATGTCCAGTTCTAACTGTTGCTTCCTGACCTGCTACAGATTTCTCAAGAGGCAGGTCAGGTGGTCTGGTATTCCCATCTCTTTCAGAATTTTCCACAGTTTATTGTGATCCACACAGTCAAAGGTTTTGGCATAGTCAATAAAGCAGACATAGATGTTTTTCTGGAACTCTCTTGCTCTTTTGATGATCCAGCAGATAGATGTTGGCAATTTTATCTCTGGTTCTTCTGCCTTTTTAAAACCAGTTTGAACATCTGGAAGTTGACAGTTCACGTATTGCTGAAGCCTGGCTTAGAGAATTTTGGGCATTACTTTACTAGTGTGTGAGATGAGTGCAATTGTATGATAGTTTGAGCATTCTTTGGCATTGCCTTTCTTTGGTATTAGAATGAATACTGACCTTTTCCAGTCCTGTGGACACTGCTGAGTTTTCCAAATTTGCTGGCATATTGAGTGCAGCACTTTCACAGCATCATCTTTCAGGATTTGAAATAGCTCCACTGGAATTCCATCACCTCCACTAGCTTTGTTCGTAGTGATGCTTTCTAAGGCCCACTTGACTTCACATTCCAGGATGTCTGGCTCTAGGTGAGTAATCACACCATTGTGATTATCTGCATCGTGAAGATCTTTTTGTACGGTTCTTCTATATATTCTTGCCACCTCTTCTTAGTATCTTCTGCTTCTGTTGGGTCCATATCATTTCTGTCCTTTATTGAGCCCATCTTTGCATGAAATGTTCCCTTAGTATCTCTAGTTTTCTTGAAGTGATCTCTAGTCTTTTCTATTTTATTGTTTTCCTCTATTTCTTTGCACTGATTGCTGAGAAAGGCTTTCTTATCTCTCCTTGCTATTCTTTGGAACTCTGCATTCAAATGGATATATATCTTTCCTTTTCTCCTTTGCTTTTTGCTTCTCTTCTTTTCACAGCTATTTGTAAGGCCTCTTCAGACAGCCATTTTGCTTTTTGCATTTTTTTTTTCTTGGGTATGGTCTTGATCCCTGTCTCCTGTACAGTGTCACAAACCTCCATCCATAGTTCAACAGAAACTTCAGATCTAGGCCCTTAAATCTATTTCTCACTTCCCACTGTATAATCATAAGTGATTTGATTCAGGTCATACCTGAATGAACTAGTGGTTTTCCCCACTTTCTTCAATTTAAGTCTGAATTTGGCAATTGCACTCCTGCTACTGCTGCTGAGTCACTTCAGTCGTGTCCAACTCTGTGCGACCCCAGAGACGGCAGCCCACCGGGCTCCCCCGTCCCTGGGATTCTCCAGGCAAGAACACTGGAGTGGGATGCTATTTCCTTCTCCAATGCATGAAAGTGAAAAGTGACAGGAAGTCGCTCAGTCGTGTCCGACTCTTAGCGACCCCATGGACTGCAGCCTACCAGGCTCCTCCGTCCATGGGATTTTCCAGGCAAGAGTACTGGAGTGGGGTGCCATTGCCTTCTCTGAGTATGCATCTGACTAGCATTTATCTCACCATCCAAGATGGATCTCATCTCATCCTCATCATCCCTCCATCAAGAAAGGCAGGACACACCTGGGAACTTTCTTCACATCTTTTGGAAAATAAGAAGCGTATCTTCACTTCTTCCAGAGTCCTAGTTGCACGTGCAACTTTAATGTAAAATGTTAACAACCCTGTGTAATGTTTGCTGTTGGGTTGTAACTATCAGAAATAGACAAACCTCGGTGTGATCAGCTAGTAGAATTTTCCAAGTAAGATGTACTACAGCAGCCCAATCAGGAAGCATATGATGGCATTTAACAATTACTATCCACATTTATTACACTAGCCCAGTTTTGGATCAGAGAAGGCAATGGCACCCCACTCCAGTACTCTTGCCTGGAAAATCCCATGGACGGAGGAGCCTGGTAGGCTGCAGTCCATGGGGTCGCTAAGAGTCAGACACGACTGAGCATCTTCACTTTTACTTTTCACTTTCATGCCTTGAAGAAGGAAATGGCAACCCACTCCAGTGTTCTTGCCTAGAGAATCCCAAGGACGGGGGGAGCCTGGTGGGCTGCCATCTATGGGGGTCACTCAGAGTCGGACACAACTGACACACAGCAGCAGCAGCCCAGTTTTGAATACTACCTACCACGTCCTCCTCTCTAAACCCTACTCCTCCTAAAATTTGTATAGAAAAATAAACTTTGGTTCAGAAAATGATTTATATTTATTTATGCCATTCCCTTATCTTTCATCTCTATCTAATCTTCTTTTAGTTACAATGAATATGTAATCATTTGTCTATCACAAAAACAAGCAAAACTTTCCAAAAATTATTTCTAAGATAAGTGTTTTTGTTTTTGTTTTTTTTTTAAGAGATTAGTGCTAAAAGAAAAGAAAAAAAGATAGGAGACTGGAAAAATGCATTAAGAAGGATGGAGTTTATGCAGATCAGGATAGTTAGGGACCATGATTCACTGAGGTTAGAGAGAGGAATGAAAAAGCAAACCAGATGAGATCTCAATAAACCTCATTATTATTAGATCAGCCTAGTGATGCCTTAACTAAAACAACTAAAGAGTTTGGCTATTTAAAATTGTCAAGTCATGTTCCAATAGGTCCCTTTCACTAGCAATCAAGAGTAAGGATCTAGCTCATTGGAGCACCTCAAAATACAGCCCCTTGCGTAGTGTTTGGCACTTAGCAAGTACTCAATAAATATTTAATAATATTTTTGGTTATTGGAAACTTCTTCCAAGTTGATCTTTTATGGAAACAGCCAGATCTGATATAAAGTCTGTGGACTTTAGGATTTAAACAGCTTAAATTCTGTGTCTTCTACTTAGAGCTGTGTGACCTGGGGAAGTTAGTTGAGCTCACTGAGCCTTAGTTTCCTAAAAGGAGTGTAAAAACATTTCTACTAACTGTTGTGAGAATGTGGTAAGATATACTATGTACACAGTGACTCCCACAGTGCTTCACCCACTGTCAGAGTTCATTTTCTGGGATTGGTTTTCTCTCCTGACACTTATAAGATGTTCTTACAATACTTTGAGTATGAATCAGCTATTTGGAGGTCAGTTTATGCTTCACATATTTCTCTCTCTGTGTTTATGTCTTGCTCTTCCCTCCAAAGAGTCTAAGTTAGAGCCATTCAAAAAGGCGCTGGGGTGTGTGGAATTCCCTGGCAGTTCAGTGGTTAAGACTCCACGCTTTCACTATCAAGGCCTGGGTTCCATTCCTGGTCAGGGAACTAGGATATCCTGCAAGCTGGGTGATGTGGCCAAAAACAACTTTAAAAAGCCATTCCAAATTTTGGATTATGACTAATTGCTGAAGGAAAGACAAAGAAATCCTCCTTTCACAATGTCTTGCAGGCATCCCTGCCTTGAGCCTTGCCTGGTGGAAATAAAATTAGCCACAGCAGTTGCCAGCCAGAGGCTCTGTAAGGCTTTTGTTCTTAAAACCTCAGAAGCTATTTAGAGAGAGCCCCAGGGAGAGTCTCTCCCTGTCAGCAGCTCCGGAATGTCTCATTAGGCGTGTTGCTTTGCAGGCCATGCCAAGCCCTAATGAGCCATGGTCTGTAAGGTCTGGTGACTGGGTGTGTCACTCAGGACTTTCCTGGGAGTACACAGGGAAGCTGTGGAGGGGAAATTGTGACCCATGCCCGTGTCACCATGAGAAGCAAGTCAGAGGAAGTAGGGCTGAATGGGCCACTTTGTCCTAGAACATCTGATGCCTGACATCCAAAGCACGTAGGGGACAATGCATATCTTGTTTTGTCTTGCTTCCATCCTCTTCCAAAATACTGTCAGAAGCCAGCCCACACATGAGAAGTACAAAACCAGATATTGCTCAGAAATATAAATATATTACTCCACGAATCTCATTCTATAAAATTCTCCAGAAACAGAGAGAAGTAGAAAAAAAAATTTTAAGTCAGGAAAGTCATGGTGGAAATATTGTAAGGTCTGTGAAATTCCTCATCAGTGCCCTTTCACATTCACTTTCAAAGCCTTTTCTGTTTTGAAAAGTCCCACACACAGGGGCACCCAGGGATTCTCCTGCTGTTCGTGTGGCCCGAGGGTCTCACTGCATGACCTTCTCCTGTTCCTAGCCTTCTCCAGCATCTGGCCTTCTCCAAACTGGCCTGCAGCTGGGTTCTCAGCACACTTACAACTCCCAAATGAATCCAGAGGAGCCTACAAGAGGCTTATCCAATTATGCCAACAGAGACAAAGCACTTTATTCTACCAAAACATGTAGAGATCCAGTGGGCAGCTGACATGGATGAGATGGCCAGCTCTGCCAACTGAGACAGGACATACACACACACACAAACACAACCCTTGAGGTTATTACACTCACTAGCCTACCAATGCCCACCACCCTCAGAGCACAGCCTCTTCCTACCTATGGTATACACACATCTGAAGGCTATACTTTCATTTTTTGTGGATTATTTTCAGACTGCACTTGATAGTCATTTCAGTCTTTTCACTCCTATAAAAATGCTTGTGTGGAGTTGGAGGTGTATCAGAATGAGGAGTGGGGTAGACTAATGACACTGAAACATGTATGTATTCATTTCATATATACATATATGTATGTATGTGCTACTGTTCATAGTTGCTCAATCCTGTCCTACTCTTTGCAATCCCATGTACTGTAGCTCACCAGGCTCCTCTCTCCATGGGGATTCTCCAGGCAAGAATACTGGTGTGGGTTGCCATGGTCTCCTCCAAGGGATCTTCCAGGGACTAGACCCAAGTCTCCTTTAATTCAGGCAGACTTTTTACTGCTAAGCCACCAGGGAAACCCTATATGTATATATATACACACCAGGCCCTAGACCTGGCACATGGGGTTTATACTGATGAGCAAAATGGACATCTTCCTTATTCTTAAAAGCTAACCATGGAACTTCCTTGGCAGTCCAGTGGTTAAGACTTGTGTTTCCACCGACAAGGCACAGGTTCTGTCCCAGGTCAGGAGAAACTAAGATCTCACATATTACTCACAGCAAGGCCAGAAAAAAATTGAGAAACAGTGGATCAGGTCAACTCTTTGTAACTTTTTAATATTATGCACACATGCACGCTCATTTTGCCTTTTCATACTGTTCATGGGGTTCTCAAGCCAAAAATACTGAAGTGGCTTGCCATTCCCTTCTCCAGTGGACCATGCTCTGTCAGGTAGGACACCAAAGGAGAAACTCCCCAGGTCATTAGGTGCCCAATATGCTACTGGAGATCACTGGAGAAATAACTCCAGAAAGAATGAAGGGATGGAGCCAAAGCAAAAACAGTACCCAGTTTTGCATGTGACTGGTGATAGAAGCAAGATCCGATGCTGTAAAGAGCAATACTGCATAGGAACCTGGAATGTCAGGTCCATGAATCAAGGCAAATTGGAAGTGGTCAAACAAGGGACGGCAAGGGTGAATGTCGACATTCTAGGAATCAGCGAACTAAAATGGACTGGAATGGGTGAATTTAACTCAGATGACCATTATATCTACTACTGCAGGCAGGAATCCCTCAGAAGAAATGGAGTAGCCATCATGGTCAACAAGAGAGCACGAAATGCAATACTTGGATGCAACCTCAAACAAGACAGAATGATCTCTGTTTGTTTCCAAGGCAAACCATTCAATATCACAGTTATCCAAGTCTATGCCCCAACCAGTAATGCTGAAGAAGCTGAAGTTGAACGGTTCTATGAAGACCTACAAGACCTTTTAGAGCTAACACCCAAAAAAGATGTCCTTTTCATTATAGGGGACTGGAATGCTAAAGTAGGAAGTCAAGACACACCTGGAGTAACAGGCAAATTTGGCCTTGGAATGCGGAATGAAGCAGGGCAAAGACTAATAGTTTTGCCAAGAAAATGCACTGGTCATAGCAAACACTCTCTTCCAACAACACAAGAGAAGACTCTACACATGGACATCACCAGATGGTCAACACCGAAATCAGATTGATTATATTCTGTGCAGCCAAAGAAGGAGAAGCTCTATACAGTCAAGAAAAACAAGACCAGGAGCTGACTGTGGCTCAGATCATGAACTCCTTATTACCAAATTCAGACTTCAATTGAAGAAAGTAGGGAAAACTGCTAGACCATTCAGATATGACATAAATCAAATCCCTTATGATTATACAGTGGAAGTGAGAAATAGATTTAAGGGCCTAGATCTGTTAGAGTGCCTGATGAACTATGGAATGAGGTTTGTGACACTGTATGGGAGACAAGGATCAAGACCATTGCCATGGAAAAGAAATGCCAAAAAGCAAAATGGCTGTCTGAGGAGGCCTTACAAATAGCTGTGAAGAGAGGTGAAAAGCAAAGGAAAAAAGGAAAGATATAAGCATCTGAATGCAGAGTTCCAAAGAATAGCAAGGAGAGATAAGAACGCCTTCCTTAGCGATCAATGCAAAGAAACAGAGGAAAAGAACAGAATGGGAAAGACGAGAGATCTCCTCAAGAAAATTAGAGATACCAAGGGAACATTTCTTGCAAAGATGCTCGATAAAGGACAGAAATGGTATGGACCTAACAGAAGCAGAAGATATTAAGAAGAGGTGGCAAGAATACATGGAGGAACTGTAAAAAGATCTTCATGACCCAGACAGTCATGATGTGATCACGAATCTAAAGCCAGACATCTTGGAATGAGAAGTCAAGTGGGCGTTAGAAAGCATCACTACGAACAAAGCTAGTGGAGGTGATGGAATTCCAGTTGAGCTGTTTCAAGTCTTGAAAGATGATGCTGTGAAAGTGCTGCACTCAGTATGTCAGCAAATTTGGAAAACTCAGCAGTGGCCACAGGACTGGAAAAGGTCAGTTTTCATTCCAGTTCCAAAGAAAGGCAATGCCAAAGAATGCTCAAAATATCGTACAATGGCACTCATCTCACATGCTAGTAAAGTAATGCTCAAAATTCTCCAAGCCAGGCTTCAGCAAAACATGAACTGTGAACTCCCTGATGTTCAAGCTGGTTTTAGAAAAGGCAGAAGAACCAGAGATCAAATTGCCAACATCCGCTGGATCATCAAAAAAGCAAGAGACTTCCAGAAAAACATCTATTTCTGCTTTATTGACTATGCCAAAGCCTTTGACTGTGTGGATCACAATAAACTGTGGAAAATTCTGAAAGAGATGGGAATACTAGACCACCTGACCTGCCTCTTGAGAAATCTGTATGCAGGTCAGGAAGCAACAGTAGAACTGGACATGGAACAACAGACTGGTTCCAAATAGGAAAAGGAGTACGTCAAGGCTGTCTATTGTCACTCTGTTTATTTAACTTATATGCAGAGTACATCATGAGAAACGCTGGGCTGGAAGAAACACAAGCTGGAATCAAGATTGCTGGGAGAAATATCAATAACCTCAGATATGCAGATGACATCACCCTTATGGCAGAAAGTGAAGAGGAGCTAAAAAACTTCTTGATGAGAGTGAAGGAGGAGAGTGAAAAAGTTGACTTAAAGCTCAACATTCAGAAAACTAAGATCATGGCATCCGGTTCCATCAGTTCAATGGGAAATAGATGGGATAACAGTGGAAACAGTGTCAGACTTTATTTTGGGGGGCTCCCAAATCACTGCAGATGGTGACTGCAGCCATGAAATTAGAAGACACCTACTCCTTGGAAGAAAAGTTATGACCAACCTAGACTGTATATTCAAAAGCAGAGATATTACTTTGCCGACTAAGGTCCGTCTAGTCAAGGCTATGGTTTTTCCTGTGGTCATGTATGGATGTGAGAGTTGGACTGTGAACAAGGCTGAGCGCCAAAGAATCAATGCTTTTGAAGTGTGGTGTTGGAGAAGACTCTTGAGAGTCCCTTGGACTGCAAGGAGATCCAACCAGTCCATTCTGAAGGAGATCAGCCCTGAGATTTCTTTGGAGGGAATGATGCTGAAGCTGAAACTCCAGTATTTTGGCCACCTCATGTGAAGAGTTGACTCATTGGAAAAGACTCTGATGCTGGGAGGGATTGGGGGCAGGAGGAGAAGGGGATGACAGAGGATAAGATAGCTGGATGGCATCACAGACTCAATGGACATGAGTCTGAGTGAACTCCGAGAGATGGTGATGGACAGGGAGGCCTGGCGTGCTGCAATTCATGGGGTTGCAAAGAGTCAGACACGACTGAGCGACTGAACTGAACTGATGCATGCTCAGTCACTTTAGTCATGTCCAACTCTTTGTGATCCTGTGGACTGTAGCCTGCCAGGTTCCTCTGTTCATGGGATTCTCCAGGCAAAAATACTAGAGTGCGTTGCCATTCCCTCCTCTGGGGTATCTTCCCAAGCCAGGGACTAAACCTGCATCTCCTGCACTGTGGGCAGATTCTTTACCCACTGAGCCACCTGAGAAGCCCTATGCACATAGAAAATGATAATATTGTACATCATGCAAAATGCCAGGCTGGATGAAGCACAAGCTGGAATCAAGATTTCCGGGAGAAATATCAATAACCTCAGATATGCAGATGACACCACCCTTATGGCAGAAAGTGAAGAGGAACTAAAAGCCTCTAGATGAAAGTGAGAGAGGAGAGTGAAAAAGTTGGCTTAAAACTCAACATTCAGAAAACTAAGATCATGACATCTGGTCCCGTCACTTTATGACAAATAGATGGGGAAGCAGTAGAAACACTGAGAGACTTTATTTCCTTGGGCTCCCAAATCATTGTAGATGGTGACTGCAGCCATGAAATTTAAAGACACTTGCTCCTTGGAAGAAAATCTATGGCAAACCTAAGCAATGTATTACAAAGCAGAGACTTTATTTGCCAACAAATGTCTGAATAGTCAAAGTTATGGTTTTTCCAGTGGTCATGTATGGATGTGAGAGTTGGACCATAAAGAAGGCTGAGCACCGAAGAACTGATGCTTTTAAACTGTGCTGTTGGAGAAGACCCTTGAGAGTCCCTTGGACTGAAAGGAAATCAAACCAGTCAATTCTAAAGGAATTCAATCCTGAATATTCATTGGAAGGACTGATTTCAAGCTGAAGCTCCAATACTTGGGCCACCTGATGCCAAAAGCCAACTTGTTAGAAAAGACCCTGATATTGAGAAAGGTTGAAGGCAGGAGAAGGGGATGTCAGAGAATGAGATGGTTGAATGGCAGCACCAACTCAATGACCATGAGTTTGAGCTCTAGGAGATGGTGAAGGACAGGGAAGCCTGGCATGCTGCAGTCCATGGGGTCACAAAGAGTCAGACATGATTGAGTGACTGAACAACAATATTATAGGACACATGGATATAAGAAGAAAAGCTGCTCTGGGCAGGAGGGGGGAGCCCTGTACTTTAGTTCATTTGCACCCCATTCTAGGCACACTAGTGGGCCAAGGCACACAGGGTGGGAAGGTCTGAGATACATGCTATTAAGATGAGTCAGTTCCAGGACAGTTGTTAAGTAATTGTTCAGAATTGTCACCTTACCCCAATACCTGGAATATAACACACCAAGCACCCCAGTGGTTACTCCCCATGAGGTCTTCCCTGCCACCCTCCCCAGCTGCCGCTTCTATCAGGGAGAGTTTCTTAAGAGATAGAAATAGTCCTTCCTGGGAAGTATCATTCTTCTGTGGCTCTGAGGACCAGCATGGTCCCTAAGAAAGCTTAGCCAAGGGACTTGGGGAGCTCTAAAGTGAGAAGGAATGTCTTTTGTTTTTAACTGAAGTTATAAAATACAAGGAGATCCAACCAGTCCGTCCTAAAGGAGACCAGTCCTGAGTGTTCATTGGAAGGGCTGATGTTGAAGCTGAAACTCCAATACTTTGACCACCTGATGTGAAGAGCCGACTCATTTGAAAAGACCCTGATGCTGAGAAAGATTGAGGGCAGGAGGAGAAGGGGATGACAGAGGATGAGATGGTTGGATGGCATCACCGACTCGATGGACATGGGTTTGGGTGAACTCCGGGAGTTGGTAATGGACAGGGAGGCCTGGCGTGATGATGGGGTCACAAAGAGTCGGACATGACTGAGCGACTGAACTGAATAAGATACATAGAACAAGAGGCATTTATCTTATGCGTACAACTGAATAGAACACAAATATTCAAGATACAGAACATTTTCTTATATGTCAACTTTATCTCAATATTGAGGGGTAAAAGCAAAAAAAAAGGGGGAATCAGAACATTTCTGAAATCCCAGAAAGCCTCCTCATGGCCCTTCCCCATTAACACCCTCCCATGCAGAGAGAAGCATTGTTCTGACTTCTAGCATCATAGATTAATTTTGCTTAGTTTTGAACTTCATGTGGGTTGAACTACACAGTATGTTTTCTTTATTTCCTCACTTCTTTTCTTCAACATAATATCTCTGACAGTTATCCATGTTGTTGTATTCCAGTGAGTTTTTCTTTTTATTCTTGGTGGTATTGCAGTGTGTGAGTCTACCACATTTTCATTCTTTTAAGTCAAGAGAAGTTTAGAAGTACTAAGGAATCTCAATACTGAGAACAAGAAAACATATACCACAAAACCCATAGTTCCCCAACTATATAATCCTAAAGTAAATAAGAAGAGATTACAATTAACTACATAATTATCACAGTATATAATTATTCTTAAAGTTCATGTTAACTGCTACTGCTAAGTCACATCAGTCGTGTCCGACTCTGTGCGACCCCATAGACAGCAACCCACCTGGCTCCTCCATCTCTGGGATTCTCCAGACAAGAACACTGGAGTGGGTTGCTATTTCCTTCTCCAACGCATGAAAGTGGAAAGGGAAAGGGAAATCACTCAGTCATGTCCGACTCCTAACGACCCCATGGACTGCAGCCTACCAGGCTCCTCCGTCCATGAGATTTTCCAGGCAAGAGTACTGGAGTGGGGTGCCATTGCCTTCTCCACTTAAAGTTCATACCCCTACTCTAAAAAGGACTTGAGACAAATATACAATTTTAAAGATGATCTTGTGATGCTCTAAACTGACAATCAAAAACAGGTTTAATTCTGTGGGTCACTTTGGTATGACAGTAGACAAGTACATTTAAAGGAAGTGGAACATATATTATAGTTAGAATAGCAATTTCAACAAGTAAATTAAACTTTACTGGATTTTGGGAACCATGCCAAACAAAGTAAATTCTTCATGTTATTTTGCCCAAACTGTAACTGATATAAAAATAGTAATAGTGATTTTTCTCTTAAAGTTTTATAGCTCATTAATAAAAATAAAAACTGAAAATTACATTTGAATTACTTTGGTGTTTGTTTGTTTTTTGGCCTTTAAGCTTAATAGATGTTTTGAAAATTTTGTAGGTTATTATTTGGATGATCGTCCATCAGGGAAACTTTGATGTGACTTTGTGCTGTGTAAAAGCAAAATGTTTAACCAGCACATGCTCATGGGAAAATTGTCTCCTACTGCAAAGTAGGAGACAAAAGAATTTCCATAAAATCAGTTTAGTTTTGGCCAGCTGGTTATTGTCAGCTGTTCAAAAAAATTTCAGAGAGGCCCTCCCTCAAAACTTCCTTCCCAGCAGGAATTCTTTTGACAATGACTTCTGTTTAGGATCTTCCTGTTACCATTCTTTTCTTTTTTTTTTTTAAGCATCATTGAAGCAAAGAATTGTTCTGTATTTATATTTTTTAAATAATCTTACCTCACCTTGGTTTTGATATCACACTTGTAATTTCAAGGATTAATATTTTTAATGTTGTTTTTCTTAGTGGTATGATTAACATGCATACAACATGTAGAACAGAATCCAGCATTTGATTTCCAGGTGAAGGTGATTTCCAGATGTTTTTAGCCTTAGGAAATCCATTTGCTTCTCACTGTATGATATTATTTTATCTTGTGTTTGTTATTGTAGTCTTCGTGTTTACAATTTGATTTTAATTCAGTTAGGTATAAAACTGTCTTAACTTTTGCAAAAAAAGAAAAAAATTATCTCAAAGAGAAGGGAAATGTCATAGATTCACCTAAAACAAGTATTTATTAATTGATATATTTTTCTTTCAGCTTCCTGTAAAGGTTGTTTATTAACATTTTAGATGACCTGAAAAGACACTGAATATGTGCAACTCTCCTTAATTGTATCTTTTTCTCACAGGGGATCACTTGTCGAAATCTTTGGAAGGATTTTTTATCTATGAAGAAGAAGGCTCTGGAGTACCAGGATTCAGCAGGAAAGGAAATGATGCCATCGTAGTAGAACAATGGACAGTTATTGAGGTAAACTGCATTTTTTATAATTTAGCTTTACTTTTATATTGAGTTTTACATTTAGATCTTCATTGCCTAACACAGACAATATTCTTCAAACACATGTTTATTCCGTGTTCAGAATTTCATCACAAATACTTGAACAAACTTCTTGGAAATTTGGGAAAAGGTGATTTGTTTTACCTAATGTTCAGATTTGTTTAAAGATAGCAAAATAATTATACATAAATAGCAGTAGATTCCCAAATGTTCGACATTCTTATCCTAAACAACATCCCCGGCACTGAGATTCTCTGTACACAATGCTAAGACAACTAGATGACAGTGAAAAGAAATTCAGTCAGTTTTGTCTTTGAGCAACCAATGTGACTGACTTTTTACCTTTTGAATTGATTTTCAAAGGCAAAAATATCCAAAGGTATTCTCTCTCTCACCAGACCAAATGTATACACACAGCATTGTGCTTCCTAATAAGAGGTGACTCTGCTGTCAGCATTGTGCGCTCTGAATTCAGGTGTCACCAAATGGACTGCCGTTGAGGTGTACAGATTGAATTAAGGTATATTTGCTGGTGTGTGAGGCCCTCACTGACAGCCTCTCTCAAGGACACTTTCACCTTTCTGGCCTTGCCGAGCTTAGAGAGACATAGACCATTTTCAAGGAAACTGGAAACCCCATTGAGGGGAGCACAAGGATGTGGGATAAGAGGAAAAACTCCAAGTAAGAATCAAGTCCAAGTGAGTGAAAAGCAGTGAACATTCTTTGCTCACTTTCTACTCCAGTCCTCACTTCCCAGGCCCTAGACCAATGTTTCTGAAAGTGTGGTCTCTACTTGGATCCAAATCACCCAGGGAGCTTTTTAAAATGCAAATTCCTAGCCCCTACCCTATACATTAAAGTATGATGCCCAAACAAGACCTAGGGAAGGAAGACACAAACCTTAGAGAACCTTACTCCACTCAGATCCCCAGGGTTTCTAGCTTGGTTGAATGGTTGGGAAGCAGCAGGAAGCAGAAAAGAAGACTGGAGCCGGTGAAACTGCACTTAATGGAGCATGAATGCCCCTTATCCCAACACTCCTCACCCTTATCCATCACTTGTGTAACTGGTTGTCTTTGTCATTAGACTATGAGCTCTGTGCTTATTCACGCAGGGCTGTGAAATCAAGACAGATTATGGTCCTCTGCTGCACACTCTGGCTGAGTTTGGATGGCTCCTGACAAGCGTGTTGCCGACTCCTATACTGAGACATGACAGGTAACGCTGAAGTACCTGACACACCCTCATTTCATGCTAAAACAGAGCTCATCTTTAAGATAATGCAACCTAACAGTGTTATTTAAGGCCTACAAAAAGCATTTCACTGAACTTCTAATCTGATTTCATGGGCCTTGGAAATCAACAAATCTAACCCTCTCTTGTTATATAATTTCCTCAGTATCCATGAGGGATTTGTTCAGGAACCCCAAGGATACGAAAATCTGGGATGCTCAAGTCCCTTGTATAAAGTGGCATGAAGTGTTAGTCACTCATTTGTGTCCAGCTCTTTGCCACCGCACAGACTGTAGCCCACCAGACTCCTCTGTCCATGGATTCTCCAGGCAAGAATACTGGAGTGGATTGCCATTCCATCCTCCAGGAGATCTTCCCAACCCAGGGATCAAACCTGGGTCTCCTGCATTGCAGGCAGATTCTTTACCATCTGAGCCACCAGGGAGTTTTCAAATGTGGGCAGGGAATGAGGCAGGCAAAGAGCCGATGATGGCATATCCTGGTGTTTTCTAATGGACAGTCTATTCCAGGGCCCAAAACTATTTGCTTGGTTCTTTGCAACCCTTTCCTCACCAAAGGTAAAGGTAAAGTATGTTAGCCACAGTTTATTGTGATCCACACAGTCAAAGGCTTTGGCATAGTCAATAAAGCAGAAATAGATGTTTTTCTGGAACTCTCTTGCTTTTTCAGTGATCCAGCGGATATTGGCAATTTGATCTCTGGTTCCTCTGCCTTTTCTAAGACCAGTTTGAACATCTGGAAGTTCATGGTTCATGTATTGCTGAAGTCTGGCTTGGAGAATTTTGAGCATTACTTTACTAGCATGTGAGATGAGTGCAATTGTGCAGTAGTTTGAGCATTGTTTGGCATTGCCTTTCTTTGGAATTGGAATGAAAACTGACCTTTTCCAGTCCTGTGGCCACTGCTGAGTTTTCCAAATGTGCTGGCATATTGAGTGCAGCACTTTCACAGCATCATCTTTCAGGGTTTGAAATAGCTCTACTGGAATGCCATCACCTCCACTAGCTTTGTTCATAGTGATGCTTTCTAAAGCCCACTTGACTTCACATTCCAGGATGTCTGGCTCTAGGTGAGTGATCACACCATCATGCTTATCTGGGTCATGAAGATCTTTTTTGTACAGTTCTTCTGTGTATTCTTGCCACCTTTTCTTAATATCTTCTGCTTTTGTTAGGTCCATACGATTTCTGTCCTTTATCGAGCCCATCTTTGCATGAAATGTTCCCTTGGTATCTCTAATTTTCTTGAAGAGATCTCTCGTCTTTCCCATTCTGTTCTTTTCCTCTGTTTCTTTGCATTGATCACTAAGGAAGGCGTTCTTATCTCTCCTTGCTATTCTTTGGAACACTGCATTCAGATGCTTATATCTTTCCTTTTCTCCTTTGCTTTTCACTTCTCTTCTTTTCACAGCTATTTGTAAGGCCTCTTCAGACAGCCATTTTGCTTTTTGCATTTCTTTTCCATGGGGATGGTCTTGATCCCTCTCTCTTGTAAAATGTCATGAATCTCCGTCCATAGTTCATCAGGTACTCTATCTATCAGATCTAGTCCTTTAAATCTATTTCTCACTTTCACTGTATAACCATAAGGGATTTGATTTAGGTCATACCTGAGTGGTGTAGTGGTTTTCCCTACTTTCTTCGATTTAAATCTGAATTTGGCAATAAGGAGTTCATAGTCTGAGCCACAGTCAGCTCTGAGTCTTGTTTTTGTTGACTGTATAGAGCTTCTCCATTTTTCTTGAGAAACTTATATGCAGGTCAAGAGCAACAGTTAGAACTGGACATGGAACAACAGACTGGTTCCAAATAGGAAAAGGAGTAAGTCAAAGCTGTATATTGTCACCCTGCTTATTTCACTTCTATGCAGAGTACATCATGAGAAACACTGGGCTGGAAGAAGCACAAGCTGGAATCAAGATTGCTGGGAGAAATATCAATAACCTCAGATATGCAGATGACACCACCCTTATGGCAGAAAGTGAAGAGGAGCTAAAAAGCCTCTTGATGAGAGTGAAAGTGGAGAGTGAAAAAGTTGGCTTAAAGCTCAACATTCAGAAAACGAAGATCATGGCATCCGGTCCCATCACTTCATGGGAAATAGATGGGGAAACAGTGGAAACAGTGTCAGACTTTATTTTGGGGGGCTCTAAAATCACTGCAGATGGTGACTGCAACCATTAAATTAAGACGCTTACTCCTTGGAAGGAAAGTTATGACCAATCTAGACAGCATATTGAAACACAGAGACATTACTTTGCCAACAAAGGTCCATCTAGTCAAGGCTATGGTTTTTCCTGTGGTCATGTATGGATGTGAGAGTTGGACTGTGAGGAAAGCTGAGCGCCGAAGAATTGATGCTTTTGAACTGTGGTGTTGGAGAAGACTCTTAAGAGTCCCTTGGACTGCAAAGAGATCCAACCAGTCAATTCTGAAGGAAATCAGCCCTGGGATTTCTTTGGAAGAAATGATGCTGAAGCTGAAACTCCAGTACTTTGGCCACCTCATGCCAAATGAGTTGACTCATCGGAAAACATTCTGATGCTAGGAGGGATTGGGGGCAGGAGAAGAAGGGGCCAACAGAGGATGAGATGGCTGGATGGCATTGCTGACTACATGGACGTGAGTCTGAGTGAACTCCGGGAGTTGGTGATGGACAGGGAGGCCTGGTGTGCTGCGATTCATGGGGTGGCAAAGAGTCAGACAAGGCTGAGCGACTGAACTGAACTGAACTGATATTAACCACATCTGACTCCTTGAGACCCCATGGACTGTAACCCACCAGGCACCTCCATGGGATTCTCTAGGCTAGAATACTGGAGTAGGTTGCCATGGCACCCTCCAGGGGATCTTCTCAACCCAGGGATCAATCCCAGGTATCCTGCATTGCAGATGGATTCTTTACCACCTGAGGCACGAGGGACACCCTATAAAGTGGCATAGTATTTGCATATAATCTACATGCAGCCCGTATACTTTCAGCTATTTCTAGATTACTTATAATAGCTATACAATTTAAATGCTATGTACACAGTTGCTGGCAAGTTCAAGTTTTTGTTTTTGGAACTTTCTGAAATTTTTTTTCTCAAATATTTTCCATTGGCAGTTGGTAGAATCTGAACTGCAGATGCAGAGAGCCAACTGTGCATACAAGCTATTATTAAAGGCACCGCCTTCTTAAGGGCGTGTGAGTTCACATTGGCATCGCCAGAGAAGGGGCAAAGTAGATCAACTCCCAATTCACTGCAGCTTCCAGCACTTAGAGGTGCCCCTCCCGTCAAAGGCCATGCTACTATACCTTCTTTTTTCCAACTTGAGATGCTGACTCTTCCCTAGAGTGAAGATTGAGTCCATATGAATCTGCAAAAAGAAAATACAGCCCCCTCTGCAGGACCCCTTGTGCTGCTCTTGTGCACTGCCTATGTGAAACTGCCCTCAGTCCAGCACACACTTGGGGTTAGAGCTGCAGTGGGGCCCAGAGGGTGGGGTGGAGAGGCAACAGTGCTTCTGCCTCCATTCCACACCTCCAGTGTGGGAGGAAGGGTAGCTTTCTCCTGCAGCAAGAA
Source organism: Nanger dama (assembly GCA_917880005.1). Lineage (NCBI taxonomy): Eukaryota > Metazoa > Chordata > Mammalia > Artiodactyla > Bovidae > Nanger > Nanger dama. The sequence continues at coordinate 50,779,676 of CAKJTW010000004.1, forward strand.
CTTGTTATCTGTTTCCACTATAATAAACACTTACATTAGAACCACTTCACAAATACCTTCTTTCCTTTTGTCCTATTCCTGGGTAAGGAAAAGTTCGAGTTGTTCTTTTTTGTTTGTTTGGAAAAGAGACAAATTAAGCCCTCTGTATGAAGTGCTTTGTTATCCCTTGGACTCAGAAATATTCCCTCTGCTCTATTTGGCAGCCAGAAAATGACTGACTGCCAAGGCTGTCCTGTCTGGGCTGGTACAGCCTGCCGAGGACAGCACGTTGTTGCTGGGCCTTCACTTTGAGCAGAGGCAACTGGACCACAGCTTAACACCAATAGCGTAGAAAATGGAAGCAACTCCCCCTTCCTCGGTTGCATCCACCCTTTAGTTTAGCAACTTTCAGTTCAGTCGCTCATTCCTGTCTGACTCTTTGTGACCCCATGAATTGCAGCACTCCAGGCCTCCCTGTCCATCACCAACTCCCAGAGTTCACTCACACTCGCATCCATCGAGTCCGTGATGCCATCCAGCCATCTCATCTTCTGTTGTCCCCTTCTCCTCCTGCCCCCAATCCCTCCCAGCATCAGAGTCTTTTCCAAAGAGTCAACTCTCCACACGAGGTGGACAAAGTACTGGAGTTTCAACTTCAGCATCATTCCTTCCAAAGAAATCCCAGGGCTTATCTCCTTCAGAATGGACTGGTTGGATCTCCTTGCAGTCCAAGGGACTCTCAAGAGTCTTCTCCAACACCACAGTTCAAAAGCATTGATTCTTCAGCACTCAGCCTTCTTCACAGTCCAACTCTCACATCCATACATGACCTGTGCCCAATAACGCTACCTTCCCACAAACTTTAAAAACATTGAATTGACGTGGTTCTATAATAAAGCCACACCTTCTTCAGGTGGGGAAAGGGATAAAAGTGGATACAGGGTAAAGACACTCAGGCTTTAAAAGGAGAGGTTGAGGTCAATTCAGCCACTCAGTCGTGTCCGACTCTGCGACACCATGAATCGCAGCAGACCAGGCTTCTCTGTCCATCACCAACTCCCAGAGTTCACTCACACTCACATCCATCAAGTCAGTGATGCCATCCAGCTATCTCATTCTCTGTCATCCCCTTCTCCTCTTGTCCCCAATCCTTCCCAGCATCAGAGTCTTTTCCAATGAGTCAACTCTCCGCATGAGGTGGCCAAAGTACTGGAGTTTCAGCTTCAGCATCATTCCCTCCAAAGAAATCCCAGGGTTGATCTCCTTTAGAATGGACTGGTTGGATCTCCTTGCAGTCCAAGGGACTCTCAAGAGTCTTCTCCAACACCACAGTTCAAATGCATCAATTCTTTGGCGCTCAGCCTTCTTCACAGTCCAACTCTCACGTCCATACATGACCACTGGAAAAACCATAGCCTTGACTAGACGGACCTTTGTTGGCAAAGTAATGTTTCTGCTTTTCAATATGCTATCTAGATTGGTCTACTTTCCTTCCAAGGAGTAAGCGTCTTTTAATTTCATGGCTGCGGTCACCATCTGCAGTGATTTTGGAGCCCCCAAAAAGTAAGCAAAACAATCTTCTTCTCAGAGGTTTATTGGTAACTGTTCTCAAATTGTGAGTGAAGCTCTCTGAATCATTACTCAGCTTCTAAAAGTCTGTGACATAGGGGCTTCCCTGGTGGCTCAGTGGTAAAGAACCCTGTTGCCAATGCAGGAGACACAGGTTGGATCCCTCGTCTGAGAAAATTCCTGATGTGGAGGTCAGCTAAGCTGGAGTGCCACAGCTAATGAGCCTGTGCTCTAGAGAGCTCAACTACTGAGCCCACACGCTGCAACTGCTGAAGGTTGTGCACCCTAGAGCTGTGCTCTGAAACAAGAGAAGCCACTGAAATGAGAAGCCTGCACACTGCAACTGGCAAGTAGCCCCCACTCGCCAGGACTAGAGAAAAGCCAGTGCAGCAATGAACACCCAGCACAGCGAAAAATATATTATTATTTTTTTAAATCTGTGACACACCTGTCAGATCACAGGACAGCAGTAATTCTCAAGATTTCGCCTTCAGACCAAGCGATGTGAATACTGTGGAATGCCCAGGAACATACACATGCTGGAGGCTTATCCAAGCAGGACAGTTAGAGGCTGCAAGGGTAGGGTCCATGCAGCTCCATTTTCACAGGCTTCAGTATCTCATCGACATTTGAGGAACTTTGCATAGGTGGTGAAACTTCCCTGCCACCCCTCACCTTCCGTCTGCCAAGTCAGTGGTCTACCTGACTCACCCTCCAATCTCCCTCAGAATAACTTCTGTATTTAGCCTCCTCATTTCTCCTAGGTGTATAATTTAGGGCATTATAGACCCTTCCTAAAAGTGCTCGAAGTTCTGAACCTTTTATGTTCCTTTTTTTCCCCAGTGGAAAATATATTTATCATTCCTCCTTCCTATTCACTCAGGACTTCCATTCCTATGAGTCTAAATATTTCCTAAAGTGATATGAATGGCCAGAAGGGTTCTAGACTAGATAGCAAGACTAAAAGGTTGGATGCTGAGCCATAGAACATGGGCTGCCACTCGCTGAGCAACTCCTGTTTGGTTTGGGAATGAGAACAGGACTGAGATCACAGGTGAGAAGGAAGACATCTCACGTATACTGTGATGGGAGAGGGTGGTGGAGCTGAGCCATGCTTTGCCTGACCACCTTGTCCTGTGTGTCACAGGCCAGACCAAGTGATTAGGAGGCTCTCTGCAGTGGGGAGGTGCTGTCTGCTCTCCTTGGGGCAGAGGTAGCACTGCTGCCTCACCGCAGTTCCAGTTTCCTCTGGACCCCTGTGTGTGCATGTGCTTAGTGTGCTTAGTTGCTCAGTCGTGTCTGACTCTTTGTGATCCTATGTACTGTAGCCTGTCAGGCTCCTCTGTTCATGGGATTCTCCAGGCAAGACTGCTAGAGTGGGTTGCCATGCCCTCCTCCAGGGGATCTTCCCAACCCAGGGATCGAATCCAGGTCCCCCCACATTGCAGGCAGATTCTTTACTGTCTGAGCCACCAGGGAAGCCCAGTGTACTGCTAGTATCCACCAAGATGCTGTGGAGACAGAATGGACCTTACAGGCCCTCCTTGTGAAGGCTCATCTTTATGTGCAATTAAACTAGCAATGGGGCATGAATTCCCTTGTAGTCCAGTGCTTAAGTTTCCATATTTTCACTGCAGTGGCCCGGGTTCAAAACCTGATTGAGGACCTGTGCCTCACACTGAGCTGGCACAATCAAAAAAACAAAGCAAGGGGACTACTAGGACCCTCCGGGTCCCTGCAAGCCAGCAGGCTTGTCACCCAGCCTCACCCACCAGTGTCTGGCACAAACCTCCACACAAGGTTGGGCCTGCAGATGGTGACTGTAGCCATGAAGTTAAAAGAGGCTTACTCCTTGGAAGAAAAGTCATGACCAACCTAGAAAGCATATTCAAAAGCACAGGCATCACTTTGCCGACTAAGGTCCGTCTAGTCAAGGCTATGGCTTTTCCTGTGGTCATGTATGGATGTGAGAGTTGGACTGTGAAGAAAGCTGAGCACCGAAGAATTGATGTTTTTGAACTGTGGTGTTGGAGAAGACTCTTGAGAGTCCCTTGGACTGCAAGGAGATCCAACCAGTCCATTCTGAAGGAGATCATCGGCCCTGGGATTTCTTTGGAGGGAATGATGCTGAAGCTGAAACTCCCGTACTCTGGCCACCTCATGCGAAGAGTTGACTCATTGGAAAAGACTCTGATGCTGGGAGGGATTGGGGGCAGGAGGAGAAGGGGACGACCAAGGATGAGATGGCTGGATGGCATCATGGACTCAATGAACGTGGGTCTGAGTGAACTCTGGGAGATGATGATGGACAGGGAGGCCTGGTGTGCTGCAATACATGGGGTCGCAGAGTCGGACACGACTGAGCGACTGAACTGAAATATGCTGTCCCTGTGACAGTCACACGCTGGTCTTAGCTGCTTCAGTACACACAGAATAGTAGTCACCTTCAGCCAGGTCATCTTTAAACATCAATAAACATACTACATACAGTTCATCTTGGTCCAGGTAGAGGACAGAGCCTAAAAGTTTTTAGTTTCTGAAACTAAAAGAATGGTTCAGGCTTTGAGATACACAGATCTCATCTAAATTACACCATCACCATTTACCAGCTATATGATTGGAGAACTTCTTTGAGTCTCAATTTCCTCATCTGGAAAATGATATAATAATATCAGTTTCACTGGGTTATCATGATGTTTGAGTGTAATAAAGCAGGGCCTGTGCATGATGTCTGCCCTAAATCAAGATATTTCAGAAAATGGAAACACTGTAGTTCACTGTATACAAATTCAGCACTGAGTATTACAAACCAATAAAACAATTAAAAAGACAAAAATAAATAATGACACTATAAAAGTTCATGCCTATACATGATGCTTGCCCTCAGAAAAACAATGTTATCATCTTTCTTTTTGGGCCCACATGTCTTAAAACATAACTTAGAACCAATGAAAACTTTCTTCCTAAATCTTTTCAACTCATATACAACAATTGTGTCTTAAGCAATTTTCAATTTTTTTCTACTCTTCTATCATGTAAGCCATAATTTGAATGGTTTCTACATGAAGTATTTTCTTTCATTACTCAAATATATTCTGTTAGATACAGAAAACAAGCTTGTGGTTACCAAAAGGAGGAGAGAAAGCAGGAGGAAGAAATTAGGGGTTGGGACTAACAGATACAAACTGCCACATTTACAATTGATAAGCAACAAGGATATATATTTTTTATTTATTTTTAATTTAAGGATAATTGCTTTACAGTATTGTGTTGATTTCTACCAAACATCAACATGAATCAGCCATAGGTTTACCCAACAAAGATATGTTTTATAGCCCAGAGAATTATATCTGTTACCCAAAAACTGCATTTGCCTCTTGGTAGGTGTCTAGTCAAAAGTTACAGTGAAGCCAAAGATCAGGAAAAGAAAGGATTTATTACTTACAGCAAGTAAGGAGACCATGAAGGAGGATCTTTTCCAAAGTAGTGTCTCCCCAAACAGCAAAACTGGCCTGGGGCAGGGGGAGTGGTAGTGAAATGGGGAGTGGTTTGGTATATGTGTATTTATGAAGGGGCTTGAGCGGAGGAGAATTCTGCATAGAATCAGAGTAAATGTTGACCAGAGTCCAAGCTCTCAGTCAGTTCGGTCGCTCAGTCATGTCTGACTCTTTGCGACCCCATGAATCGCAGCATGCCAGACCTCCCTGTCCATCACCAACTCCTGGAGTTCACCCAGACTCATGTGCATCTAGTCGGTGATGCCATCCAGCCATCTCATCCTCTGTCGTCCCCTTCTCCTCCTGCCCCCAATCCCTCCCAGCATCAGAGTCTTTTCCAATGAGTCAACTCTTCACATGAGGTGGCCAAAATATTGGAGTTTCAGCCTCAGTATCAGTCCTTCCAATGAACACCCAGGACTGATCTCCTTTAGAATGGACTGGTTGGATCTCCTTGTAGTCCAAGGGACTCTCAAGAGTCTTCTCCAACACCACAGTTCAAATGCATCAATTCTTCGGCGCTCAGCTTTCTTCACAGTCCAACTCTCACATCCATACGTGACCACTGGAAAAACCATAGCCTTGACTAGACGGACCTTTGTTGGCAAAGTAATGTCTCTGCTTTTGAATATGCTATCTAGGTTGCTCATAACTTTCCTTCCAAGGAGTAAGTGTCTTTTAATTTCATGGCTGCAATCACCATCTGCAGTGATTTTTGGAGCCCTCAAAAATAAAGTCTGACACTGTTTCCACTGTTTCCCCATCTATTTCCCATGAAGTGATGGGACCAGATGTCATGATCTTAGTTTTCTGAATGTTGAGCTTTAAGTCAACTTTTTCACGCTCATCAAGAGGCTTTTTAATTCCTCTTCACTTTCTTCCATAAGGGTGGTGTCATCTGCATATCTGACGTTACTGATATTTGTCCCAGCAATCTTGATTCCAGCTTGCCAAGCTTTAGTTGATTGAAATCACAAGGATCAGATAAGGTCTTATCATCTCTCCTTAGGTTCTGACCAGGCTGGGATCAAAGCACATAGTCACAGCCCTCCACGTGGGTGGAGTCTTAGTTCTGCTCAACCTAAGATCTGTATCAGATTGCTATCCACAACCTTAGAGGAGGAATTAGGATTCCGTTTTATCGCTGAACTCTTGCTTTATGACTGCTTTTCCTTCGTCCTTGCATTCTTTTTTTCTCTTACAATCATTATTTACTGACTCACATAGTACAATAGTAGGCAATCAATGAATATTTGTTGAATGGATGGTTAAATGAAAGTGAGTTATGAAGGAAAAATAAATAGTAGTAACAAAAGTTTTTAAATATTTTTTAAAAAATTATTTACTGAGACCTGTTCAAGGGCAAGCATTGTGGCCTGGCTTAGATCACAGATGGCTTAGGCCAAAAATGACTTTTTGTCAAGAAAGCCATGCCTGGTTCTCTTTTTCTGGGGACCCCACCCACCCCACCCCACCCACTCTATTTGCTCACATACTCATTATCTTGTAATAATGGAATATGACCTGCAAAAGTACTAAATTACTGTTCTATACACCTGAAACTAACACAGTATTGTAAACCAACTATACTTCAGTAAGAACAACAAAAAGAAAAAGGAAGAGAATTCCAGAAAAACATCTACTTCTGCTTTATTGACTACACTAAAGCCTTTGACTCTGTGGATCACAATAAGCTGTGGAAAATTCTTAAAGAGATGGGAATATGAGACCTCCTTACCTGCCTCCTGAGAAATCTGTATGCAGGTCAAGAAGCAAAACAACGAACTGGTTCCACATTGGGAAAGGAGTACATCAATGCTGCATATTGTCAACATGCTTTTTTAACTTATCTGCAGAGTGAAAGTGAAAGTGAAGTCACTCAGTTGTGTCCGACTCTGCAACCCTGTGGACTGAGCCCACCAGTCTCCTCCGTCCATGGGATTCTCCAGGCAAGAATACTGGAGTGGGTTGCCACCTCCTTCTCCAGGGGATCTTCCCAACCCAGGGACCGAACCCAGGTCTCTTGCATTGTAGGCAGACGCTTTAACCTCTGAGCTACCAGGGAAAACCTATCTGCAGAGTACATCATTCTAAATGCCAGACTGGATGAAGCACAAGCTGGAGAAATACCAGTAACTTCAGATATGCCAATGACACCACCCTTATAGCAGAAAGCAAAAAGAAACTAAAGAGCCTCTTGATGAAAGTAAAAGAGGAGAGTGAAAAAGCTGGCTTAAAACTCAGCATTCAAAACAACTAAGATCATGGCATCTGGTCCCATCACTTCACAACAAATAGATGTGGAAACGATGGAAACAGTGAGGGACTTTATTTTCTTGGGTTCCAAAATCACTGCAGACGGTGACTGCAGCCATGAAATTAAAAGACACTTGCTCCTTGAAAGAAAAGCTATGACCAACCTAGACAGCATATTAAAAAAACAGAGACATTACTTTACTGATAAAGGTCCATATAGTCAAAGCTATGGTTTTTCTAGTAGTCATGTATGGATGTGAGAGTTGGACAATAAAGAAAGCCTAGCACCAAAGAATTGATGTTTTTGAACTGTGGTGCTAGAGAAGACTCTTGAGAGTCCCTTGGACTGAAAGTAGATCAAACCAGTCAATCCTAAAGGAAATCAGTTCTGAGTATTCATTGGAAGGACTGATACTTAAGCTCTAATACTTTGGCCACCTGATTCAGTGAACTGACTCATTGGAAAAGACCCTGATGCTGGGAAGGATTGAAGGCAGGAGAAGGGGATGACAGAGGATGAAATGGTTGGATGGCATCACTGACTTAATGGACATGAGTCTCAGTAAGTTTTGGGAGTTGATGGGCGAGGAGGCCAGGCTTCCTGCAGTCCACGGGGTCACAAAGAGTCAGATACGACTGAGTGACTTAACTGAACTGAACTGAAGAACAGCTATATCTTGTTATCAGATTATATAAAGTTGTTTTCCTAGGGTGTCCTTAAAGTTATTGCTTCATTGCCAAAGGCAAGATCATATCACTGAGATTTAAAGCTGTGCTACATGGAATCATCAACATGTGGTCATCTGATATCATGACCTCATTCCAGGGTTATTGTTATCAGTTCTGAAAAGTTGCCAGAAGGCCTTTTTAATATGTATTTAATATATACACATTAAATTTAATATATTTAATATGTATTTAATATACACATATTAAATTTAATATATATAATCATACAAATAGGTCCAATCCTTTTCAAAGAAATCAAGGTAAAAATTGACATCAAATTCTTCAGGACAAATCTGGTTAGGGGATCAGATTAGCTGAACCAGCAGCTAATATTGCTGACCTCAAAATAATCACCAAGAAAAAAATGAAAAGAGGAGACAAAATTCCCTCTGTTTACCTCAGATCAGCTCTGCTCTCTCCAGTAATAATCTAGAGCAGGCAGGGAAGAGGGAATGTACATTTCAATAACAATCCAAGGTGATTCTGATGCACTTACAGAAATAGGGAATTATAATCTTACACTGAGAGGGAAATATTTTTTAATCTATTAATTTTTAATTAGAGGATGGTTGCTTTACAATATTGTGTTGGTTTCTGCCACATATCAACATGAATCAGCCATTGGTATATGTATGTCCCCCTCCACTTGAACCTCCCTCTCATCTTCCTCCGCCATCCCATCCCTCTCAGTTCACTTCAGTTTAGTCATTCAGTTGTGTCTGACTCTTTGCTATCCCATGAATCACAGCACGCCAGACCTCCCTGTCTATCACTCCCAGAGCTCACTCAAACTCATGTCCATCGAGTCAGTGATGAAATCCAGCCATCTCATTCTCTGTCGTCCCCTTCTCCTCCTGCCCCCAATCCCTCCCAGCATCAGGGTCTTTTCCAGTGAGTCAACTCTTCACATGAGGTGGCCAAAGTATTGGAGTTTCAGCCTCAGCATCAGTCCTTCCAATGAACACCCAGGACTGATCTCCTTTAGAATGGACTGGTTGGATCTCCTTGTAGTCCAAGGGACTCTCAAGAGTCTTCTCCAACACCACAGTTCAAATGCATCAATTTTTCAGTGCTCAGCTTTCTTCACAGTCCAACTCTCACATCCATACATGACCACTGGAAAAATGATAGCCTTGACTAGACAGACCTTTGTTGGCAAAGTAATGTCTCTGCATTTTAATATGCTTTCTAGAGTGGTCATAATTTTCCTTCCAAGGAGTAAGTGTCTTTTAATTTCATGTCTGCGATCACATTCTGCAGTGATTTTGCAACCCAGAAAAATAACGTCAGCCACTGTTTCCACTGTTTCCCCATCTATTTCCCATGACGTGATGGGACCAGATGTCATGATCTTAGTTTTCTGAATGTTGAGCCAACTTTTTCACTCTATTCTTTCACTTTCATCAAGATGCTTTTTAGTTCTTCACTTTCTGCCATAAGGGTGGTGTCATCTGCATATCTGAGGTTATTGATATTTCTCCCAGCAATCTTGATTCCAGCTTGTGCTTCTTCCAGCCCAGTGTTTCTCATGATGTACTCTGCATATAAATAAGTTAAATAAGAAGGGTGACAATATACAGCCATGACGTACTCCTTTTCCTATTTGGAACCAGTCTGTTGTTCCATGTCCAGTTCTCTTGCTTCCTGACCTGCATACAGATTTCTCAAGAGGCAGGTCAGGTGGTCTGGTATTCCCATCTCTTTCAGAATTTTCCAGTTTATTGTGATCCACACAGTCAAAGGTTTGGGCATAGTCAATAAAGCAGAAAGAGATGTTTTTCTGGAACTCTCTTGCTTTTTCCATGATCCAGCAGATGTTGGCAATTTGATCTCTGGTTCCTCTGCCTTTTCTAAAACCAGCTTGAACATCTGGAAGCTCATGGTTCACGTATTGTTGAAGCCTGGCTTGGAGAATTTTGAGCATTACTTTACTAGCATGTGAGATGAGTGCAATTGTATGATAGTTTGAGCATTGTTTGGCATTGCCTCTCTTTGAGATTGGAATGAAAACTGACCTTTTCCAGTCCTGTGGCCACTGCTGAGTTTTCCAAATGTGCTGGCATATTGAGTGCAGCACTTTCACAGCATCATCTTTCAGGGTTTGAAATAGCTCAACTTGAATTCCATCACTTCCACTTGCTTTGCTCATAGTGATGCTTTCTAAGGCCCATTTGACTTCACATTCCAGGATGTCTGGCTCTAGGTGAGTGATCACACCATCATGATTATCTGGGTATTGAAGATCTTTTTTGTACAGTTCTTCTGTGTATTCTTGCCACTTTTCTTAATATCTTCTGCTTCTGTTAGGTCCATACCATTTCTGTCCTTTATCGAGCCCATCTTTGCATGATATATTCCCTTGTTATCTCTAATTTTCTTGAAGAGATCTCTAGTCTTTCCCATTCTGTTCTTTTCCTCTGTTTCTTTGCATTGATCACTGAGGAAGGCTTTCTTATCTCTTCTTGCTATTCTTTGGAACTCTGCATTCAGATGCTGATATCTTTCCTTTTCTCCTTTGCTTTTCACTTCTCTTCTTTTCACAGCTATTTGTAAAGCCTCCTCAGGCAGCCATTTTGCTTTTTTGCATTTCTTTTCCATGGGGATGGTCTTGATCCCTGTCTCCTGTACAATGTCATGAACCTCCGTCCTTAGTTCATCAGGTACTCTGTCTATCAGATCTAGGCCCTTAAATCTACTTCTCACTTCCACTGTATAATCATAAGGGATGTGATTTAGGTCATACCTGAATGGTCTAGTTGTCTTCCCTACTTTCTTCAATTTAAGTCTGAATTTGGCAATAAGGAGTTCATGATCTGAGCCACAGTCAGCTCCCAGTCTTGTTTTTGCTGACTGTATAGAGCTTCTCCATCTTTAGCTGCAAGAATATAATCAATCTGATATGCTGCGAATGTGATATCAGTGTTGACCATCTGGTGATGTCCATGTGTAGAGTCTTCTCTTGTGTTGTTGGAAGAGGGTGTTTGCTATGACCAGCTTGTTCTCTTGGTAAAACTCTAGTAGCCTTTGCCCTGCTTCATTCCGTATTCCAAGGCCAAATTTGCCTGTTACTCCAGGTGTGTCTTGACTTTCTACTTTTGCATTCCAGTCCCCTATAATAAAAAGGACATCTTTTTTGAGTGTTAGTTCTAAAAGGTCTTGTAGGTCTTCATAAAACCATTCAACTTCAGCTTCTTCAGCATTACTGATTGGGTCACAGGCTTGGATTACTGTGATATTGAATGGTTTGCCTTGGAAATGAACAGAGATCACTCTGTCATTTTTGAGATTGCATCCAAGTACTGCATTTCGGACTCTTTTGTTGGCCACGATGGCTACTCTATTTTTTCTAAGGGATTCCTGCCCACAGTAGTAAATATAATGGTCATCTGAGTTAAATTCACCCATTCTAGCCCATTTTAGTTCGCTGATTCCTAGAATGTTGACGTACACTCTTGAAATCTCCTGTTTCACCACTTCCAATTTACCTTGATTCATGGACCTGACATTCCAGGTTCCTATGCAATATTGCTCTTTACAGCATCAGACCTTGCTTTTATCACCAGTCACATCCACAACTGGATACTGTTTTTGCTTTGGCTCCATCCCTTCATTCTTTCTGGAGTTATTTCTCCACTGATCTCCAGTAGCATATTGGGCACCTACCAACCTGGGGAGTTCCCTCTTTCAATATCCTATCATTTTGTCTTTTCATACTGTTCATGGGGTTCTCAAAGCAAGAATACTGAAGTTGTTTGCCATTCCCTTCTCCAGTGGGCCACATTCTGTCAGACCTCTCCACCATGACCGGTCCATCTTGGGTGGCCCCACACAGCATGGCTTAGTTTCATTGAGTTAGACAAGGCTGTGGTCCATGTGATCAGATTGGCTAGTTTTCTGTGATTATGGTTTCAGTGTGTCTGCCCTCTGATGCCCTCTCATAACACCTACCATCTTACTTGGGTTTCTCTTACCTTGGACATGGGGTAGCTCTTCCCATCCCTCTAGATTGTCACATAACACCAAATTTGAGCTCTCTGTGTCTGGCTCAGACAGTAAAGAATCTACCTGCAATGCAGGCAACCTGGATTCAATCCCTGGATTGGGAATCTTGCCTGGAGGAGGGCATGGCAACCCACTCCAATATTCTTGCCTGGAGAATCCCCATGGACAGAGGAGTCTGGCTGGCTACAGTCCATGGGGTCACAGAGTCAGACATGACTGAGCGACTAAGCACTGTACAGTGTCATACAGCAAATTCTTTGGAACTCAGGGAAGACCTAGAAAACTAAAGCCTTTTTTTTTTTTTTTTTTTACAAAAACAGGGGACATGGAGGGGCTTTGGGCCCTCCAAAATGTCATAGTACATAAACAGATACATGGTATATCTTTGTCATTAAAATTTAATGGGACAAGGGGGAGGAATTCCAGAGAAAATATATTAAAAGGCTCCTTGGGGAAGCAATAATGCAAAAAGAGTTGCATGTCAGGCCAATGGATATGGTAGAAAACATCTGTGAAAAAGGAGAGGAGGTCATTGGAGGCTGAGAAGTCTGAGGTGTAGGGACTATTATGAAAGAATAATGCTTCCAAAAGTAGTTTTAGAGAGGATATTCCTGGTACCCGATAGGGCTAACCAGGAATAGTAAATAGGAGTCATCTCACATAGCAGCACTGGTCTGTTGGTAGTAGCTGCCCAAACACCAGAAAAACAAAGATTCTAATACCAGGATCAGCAGAAAAGAATGGAATCAGTTAGTGAGCATGTGTCTGCTATGAGCATGAAAAGTGGAAATATTAAGACTGAAAAATAGTTCCTCTTTCTGGAAACCATAAGCACAAAGTAGAGTCAGCAAAGTGCAGGACTTATTCAAGGAGAAGTAAGTACATGTGAATGAATTCCTAAAGACCTTTCCTAATTTAAAACTCATAGATCTAACAACAAAAAAGTAGGCCCACACAGATATAGAGAACAAGCTAGTGGATACCAGTATGGAGAGGAGGGTAAATAGAGATAGGAGTGATAAATAGAGATAGATGATTAAGAAATACAAACTACTATGTATAAAATAAATAAGGTGTGAGGATATATTGTACATCACAAGGAATATAGCCAATCAGTTCAGTCCAGTTCAGTTCAGTTGTTCAGTCGTGTCCGACTCTTTGTGACCCCATGAATCACAGCACGCCAGGCCTCCCTGTCCATCACCATCTCTCGGAGTTCACTCAGACTCACGTCCATCGAGTCTGTGATGCCATCCAGCCATCTCATCCTTGGTCCGTCCCCTTCTCCTCCTGCCCCCAATCCTTCCCAGCATCAAAGTCTTTTCCAATGAGTCAACTCTTTGCATGAGGTGGCCAAAATACTGAAGTTTCAGCCTTAGCATCATTCCTTCCAAAGAAATCCCAGGGCTAATCTTCAGAATGGACTGGTTGGATCTCCCTGCAGTCCAAGGGACTCTCAAGAGTCTTCTCCAACACCACAATTCAAAAGCATCAGTTCTTCAGCGCTCAGCTTTCTTCACAGTCCAACTCTCACATCCATACATTATCACTGGAAAAACCATAGCCTTGACTAGATGGACCTTTGTTGCCAAAGTAATGTCTCTGCTTTTCAATTTGCTATCTAGGTTGGTCATAACTTTTCTTCCAAGGAGTAAGCCTTATTTTATAATAATTATAAATGGAGTATAAACTTTAAAAATTGTGAATCACTGTGTTATATACCTGAAACTTACATAATATTGTATATCAACTATACCTCAATTAAAAAAATAGAAAGCAACCATACTCCAATGCAAAATAAAGAAGTTTAAGGTTTGGGGGATAAAAATAGAATTCAAAACTGATTTTACCAAAACAATAAATGTAAAATAGGAGAGATAATTTTTGTTTTGCTTTCAAATTTATTTACTTATTTAATTGAAGGATAATTGCTTTACAGAACTGTGCTGGTTTTTGCCAAACATCAACATGAATCAACCATAGGTATATATATGTCTCCTCATTCTTGAACTTCCCTTCCACCTCCCTCCCCATCCCATCCCTCTAGGTTGTTCCAGAGCCCCAGTTTGAGCTCCCTGAGTCACACAGCAAATTCCCATTGGCTATCTATTTTATATATGGTAATGTACGTTTCCATATTACTCTCCATACTTCCCATGCTTTCCTTCCCCCCACCCACACCCACCCTGGTGCCCCTCCTCCCCCATGTCCATAAGTCTGTTCTCTGTGTCTGTGTCGAGGAGAGAGCATTATTATTATGTGTAACTCCACAACCATTCTCCTACATACAGCATTACACACACTCTTAAAACAATTTTGTTAATAAAACACATATAGAAAGTGCATAAAACACAAATATCAGTTCAGCTCAGTTGCTCAGTCATGTCCAACTCTTTGCCACCCCATGAAGCGCAGCATGCCAGGCCTCCCTGTCCATCACCAACACCCAGAGTTTACCCAAACTCATGCCCATTGAGTCGGTGATGCCATCCAACCATCTCATCATCTGTCGTCCCCTTCTCCTCCTGCCCTCAGTCTTTCCTAACATCAGGGTCTTTCCCAATGAGTCAGCTTCTCTCATCAGGTGGCCAAAGTATTGGAGTTTCAGCTTCAACATCAGTCCTTCCAATAAATATTCAGGACTGATTTCCTTTAGGATGGACTGGTTGGATCTCCTTGAAGTCCAAGGGACTCTCAAGAGTCTATTCCAACACCACAATTCAAAAGCATCAGTTCTTTGTCACTCAGCTTTCTTTATAGTCCAACTCTCACATCCATATATGACTACTGCAAAAACCATAGCCTTGACTAGACGAACCTTTGTTGACAAATATACATAATTATAATTATAAAAACACTGTGTAATTACCACTGGACAAGACAGTGGCACCCTAGAACTACCCCATCATACCCACTCCCTTCATGCAGAGGTAACATGACCCCAACGTTTAGGATAATCACTTCCTTCTTTTGCCTAATAGTCTTACCACTCATGTTTGTATCCCTAAATAAACAATTTAGTTTTGTTTGTTTTGAATTTTATAACAGTGGAATTATATATATTCTTTCATGGGCTTCCCTGGTGGCTCAAATGATGCATTTCACGTGACTCAGGTTTGATTCCTGGGTCAGGGAAGGGAATGACTACCCACTACAGTATTCTTACCTGGAGAATCTATGGACAGAGGAGCCTGGCAGGCTGTAGTCCATGAGGTCGCAAAGAGTCAGACACTACTCAATGACAAACACTTTCACTTTCTTCCTAGTCTTTCACATGTTGCTTCTTTCACTTAGCACTGTAGTAATCCACAACTCCACTGTAAGAATTGTGTGTAGGTGTTTATTTATCCATCTTGCTGCTGATGCTTTGATTGCTTTCAGGTGTTGGCTGTGACAAGCATGCTGTTCTGAACCTTAGCACATATGCTCAAGTTTGTCAAGGGTGTAGACCAGGAAGTGGAATTACTGGGTTATAGTTTATTTCTTTAGCTTTATAGATATAAATGCCAAACTCTTTTCAAATTGAATGTTGCGGCTTACTCTCCCACCAGCAGAACATGAAAATTCCCATTGCTCCAACAAAAAAATATTATCATACTTTCAAATTTCACCATTCTGATGATTGTATATATAGCATGATCTCAGTGCGGTTTTAGTTTGTACTTACCTAATTGCTACTAAAATTGAGCACATTTTCATACATTTCTTGACCACTGAGATTTTCTTTTGTCAAGTACCTATTTAAATCTTTTGCCCACATTTAAAATTCTATTTATAGAAGTGTTTAAATGTATACTGGATGAGGCTTTTTATTTGTTATATGTGTGTTGTGAAGGTCTCCCTAATTCTGTCAGAGGCTTATATTTTTTACTCTCTTTATGGATGTCTTTGTTTTAAGGGGTTTTTTGTTTGTTTTTAATATTTATTTATTTGACTGCACCAGGTCTTAGTTGTGGCATGGGGGATCTCCTCCTGATCAGGGATCAAATCCAGGCCTTCTGCAAAGAAAGCATTGCACAAATTGAGTTATTTTTCTTAGTTTAGTTCATGAGATTTTCTGTTATTGGGAAGCTAGTCTTTTTCTTGATTGTTGACACCATAGCAAACCTCTCTCTCTTAAAAATAACCAAGTAGAGAGTCTTTTTTTTGTTTTCTTATGAAATGCATAGAAGAAGACAGGAAAGGGAAAAGGAAACATTTACTGAGCATCTGCTATGCTCCAGGGTCTGTGCTAAGAACTTTATATCCACCACTGGTATTCTTAGAACCATCTTTGTTTTACAGAAGAGGAACAGGAGGCTCAGAAAGATAGGATGACTTCATCAGTGTCACATAGCTGGTAAGCAACAAAGCTAGGATGCAAACCCAGGGTCAGTATGACTCTAAAGTCATACATGCTGTTTCTCCCAGACTCCACTGCCTCTCTGTTAAACACATCACAAAGAAATGATGTGTCCGGATATTGTGTAGTACAAAGTTGTAGAACTGGTTGAACATATTTCTCCCCCTTCTGTGTTCTGGCTCCCCTGCCTGTACTATCAAGACAATCCCTGGCTCACTCTCCCCAGATCCCACACTCCTATCTGCCCACATTGAAAAATGAGCTTACTACCAAGGCAGAGAGAAGCCCCTTTTCTCAGGGACAGCAGCAGTTCTAGGGGCTTCTCTTGCCTCTGCCAAGTCCACAGCTGTCCTCTGACCTTTGCTTAATCTTGGGTGTGACCCCAGAACTGACTCGGCCTTCATGCTTTCACTTTGCTTCAACTGGTTTCTTCTGGTCAAACACCTGGACCTGACCTTGCTTCTCCCCCTAGTTTCGCTTTTCCAATCAGCCTCACTGATTTGACCTTCGCTTTTCTTCCTTCAGTGTGGCCCAGGGTCCCAGGATCCTACCTCGGGTGCCATGGTACTTTCCTGGACATTATTCTGGACTGATGACCCTCCTTTCCCCTCTAGGCCCTTGTATCCATTCTCTCTGCTTTCTACCATTGCTTCAGGGAACCCAGACCCCCAGGCTGCCCTGGCTAACCTGTACCTCGTGATGACAGTGGTACCAGGGAGCTATCTACTGCCCTCAGGAAGGAAGGACTAGCAGATGTTTTCACATCTTCTTTGAAGACTATTCCCTTGAGCAGCTTTTACAGGCAGTCTATGGTGTGTGTGTGTGTTAGTCGCTCAGTCGTGTCCTACTCTTTGCAACCCCAGGGACTGTAGACTGCCAGACTCCTCTGTCCATGGAATTCTCCAGGCAAGAATGCTGGAGTGGGTTGCCACTCCCTTCTCCAGGGAATCTTCCTGATCCAGGGATCGAATATAGGTCTCCTGCATTGCAGGCAAATTCTTTACTGTCTGAACCCCCAGGGAAGCCCCTACTTGCAGTCTATACTCTTCACCAAAGCAGGGTGTGCCATAACTTTTACAGAATTTATGCGGAAATCAAGCATTTTCCAAAAAGCTGCACTGATTTTCTATCAGTGCATGACCACCCGTTAATTACACTCTAAAAGAGAATCTAAAGGTTCTTAACTCTCACAGAAAAGTATTAAGTTACTCAGCTAACTAATAGTACTTTCTGGGTAAAAAATTTCTGTAGGGAATGGCAGGTGTAGGCTCTGTCCAGGAACTTCTAAGAGAGCATTTGAAGATCTCTCTGATCCCATAATGACTTTATCAGTCAAATCCTTTCAGAAACCTGTGCTACAGAGCAAATGTCCTATCCAAGCTCAGTAAACAGAGTTACCTCTGGAGCCCCTGGAGACTCTGAGGGACTCACTTGCCCTGTCAAACAGCTGTCCCTCTGTATGGTTTCAGACCTCTTTCCCTTTCATTCTACCATGATTACCATTCTCCAAATCAAAAGGCATTCCACATCTCACAGATGTTCTGAAAATAGCAGGGAATCTTCCAGACCCAGGCATCAAAACTGTATCTCTTACATCTCCTGTATTGGCAGGTGGGTTCTTTACCGCTGGCACCACCTGGGAAGCCCCAAAATAGCAAGACTTTTTTTTTTAACAGAAAGCAGTTTATTTTATGTAACTAATTAATTAATTTTTGGCTGCTCTAGGTCTTTGATGCTTTGCATGGGCTTTCTCTAGTTGCAGCGAGCAGGGGCTGCTCCTCATGGCCATGAAACAGCTTCTCACTGCAATGGCTTCTCTTGCTGCGGAGCGCAGGCTCTAGTGCGCAGGCTCGGCAGTTGTGGCACTTGGGCTTAGCTGCTTTGAGACACGTGAAATCCTCCTGGCCCAGGGATCGAACCCATGATTACTGCTTTGGCAGGTGGATTCCCATCCACAGTGCCACCAAGGAAGTCCCAGCAGGACCTATTTTTAAATCAGAATGTCCTTTAGAAAACCAGAGACATTGACGTCTCAGACATATTTCAAATTAAGTCTAACTCTAAGGACCTTCCAAAGTCTTACATGGGCAACCAAAGACTGTCCTGATAGGCAGCCTTTGAGTAACTGTCTCCACACTTACTGTTTTGTTTTACCCTATTCATAAAGGTTGAGAAGCCTGCTGTCGACCAAACATCACACCCTAGTACACTCAGATTGCCCCATCTTATAATCTTTTGGGAAAAACTCATCAAGGGTCATCCCCAGTCCCTACCCCAGGGCTCCAGGAGGCTTTCCATTCAAGAAGACTAATTGTCCCCTGACTCATCTTTGGATAGTTCTAGGCCTGGTTCCTGCATGTGATTCTCTGTCTGCGTCACACACATTGAACATTATCCAGAAACCTCTGCTGTATTCTTGTGCCCCCTTTCCCTTGACTGTTCTCTCTGGAAGATGTTCTTGGTTCTAAGATATTTTCCTCCCACTAGACCCTACCCCACATTTCATTAAATGAATGGGGAACTGGGAGGAAATCCCATTTGCTGTGCTCCTTCCAGTGGCAGGCACAGTGGAGGCTCTTCATATCCACTGACTTATTTATCTATCACAAAGCCCTTGATAGGAAATGAAAGAGAGTTTTAAAACTTTGCCAAAGTCACCAGGTATTAGATGGTATCATCAGCCATTTCAGTACTGTCACCTGGGGGGTGGGGGGTGGGGGGTGAAGCACAACCTGAGAGCTGTGAGTTCTGGGGGCTTACTAAGAATTCTAGTGCAGGAAATGCTCCCAAGAGGTGAGGCAGACAGGTCAGCATGTACAGAGCTTTGGAAAAGGGTTACGTGCAGTCAAGCACATATCTTGGTAGAAGGTTAGTCATAAGGAACAGGTATCTCAGTTCATGACTTTAGATCTTTTCTAAGTATGGGAAGATATAAGATACCAGGTTCATTAAAAAAAAATCCTAAAATATTTCTAACTATGTGAGGGCCTGTTTTCCCGGAGCACCAAGTGCTTCATTCTGATCTTCACCTAAATTCCTTTCAGAGTGAATTGTAAATCAGTGGTTGAATTGGCTAATGCCTTTATTCTTGTAGAATTAGATGGTGAGCAACATTCTTTGTTTACAGTAGAATTGAGCCTTGAATCCAGGACCATCTGCTTCTAAAGCCACTGCCATTTCCAGTATTCTCCCTGCCGCCCAAATAGCCAGCCTGTTCTGTGTACCTTCAGTCCCTTTCTGCTCTCATGCTGACGTCTCCACATGACTCAAGCTGTTCCCCAAAGCTAGGAGATATTTCACATCATGTCTTTTTTTTCCAAAGATAGAGTCAAACTAAAATGAGATTAGACTAAAAGCAGTCTTTAATAAAAAAAAAAAAAAAGTAATCTCTCATTACCACTTTGTGGGAAGATTTGCTCTTTCTCAAAATTCAACAGTATCAGTAAATTTGGTATTTTCAAATTGTGTGGGGTTGACCAGTAGGGCCAGAGTTTCAATGTTTCATTTGTTTTCCAGGAAAAAGAGCTCAGCATAAAATGCAGCTAATAGTGAGGTTTTGTTGGGGTTTTTGCATAATAAAAGTCGTAACTGAGCAACATTAGCTACAGACACTCCTCCCCATAAATCCATGGAGACTCTGTGAAAAGCATTTCAGAGAAATCCAAACCCCAAGCAGTCTTTGGCAAGGGGTAATTTGCCATGATGGTAGTTAAATAAGGAGAATATTGAGTAGCTGACTACAAAGAAGCATCTGAAAATGAAACTAGCTGTGGCTAATGTATAATGAAACTAGCAGTGGAAAATGTATATAAATTTCTCACACGTGGCAGTCCAAACTGGTCTCTTTCTTTCATAAGACAAATTTGACAATGCATACCAAGAAGCTTAAATCATACCCTTTGGCCTAATAATCCCATGCCTATGAATTTATCTCAAGGAAATAAGTCATAAAGAATAAAGAATACTATACATATTTCTATAGCAGCATTATTTATAATTAGCAGAAAGCCGGAAGCAACCTAATTTTCCAATAATAATGGAAAGGCTTAGTACATTTTGGTATATTAATTCTTTGGGATATCATGCAGCTATTAAGAATATGATCATAATGTACAATTAAGAATATGATCATAATGTACAAACAAGAAAAGAGATAAGCATAGAATACAGAATACAGAATGCAAATATGTATGCAAAACCAAGTATGTTAGCACAGTGAGATTACAAGTTTTAAACATTAAGAATTTCTAAGGACCATATTTAGCTTTTAGGGATTTTTTTTTCCTTGTTTTATCTGCTGCAACTTATATAGACTATTTCATAATTATTATTGGATCAGAAGATTATTTTACAAAGAATACATGTGGAATATTCTAGCCAAGTGTGAAATATAGAGAATTACTAATTTAGAAATGCTAACACTGTTGTTTTAATTTTCAGTGAGGGGAATTTGGCTACAAAGCAGGTTGTATTCCTTCAGAGACCAGTTATGTGGAATTCAGCTGCTCAGACACCAGAAGTGAGTAAAAGTGATGCTTTATGAACTGTTAAACTGAACCATTTAATCCTTAATCTCTCACTGTAATTCTAAATGGTGAACAGATGAGGAAGTGTGAACTTGATAAGGAAACAGCCTTCTGAACCAGCTTATAACAAGGGAAATGTGGCAGCAAACAGGAACATGAGACAGTTCTGAAGGAAATCAGAATATGACCCCAGGGTATGCCATTTGGGTGTGCGTGTGAGGATTACTATTTTGAGCTAAAGGCAATGAAACAGAACCTCTCCCTTTCTGATGAAAGCAGAGCATAAATTTTCCTTTCGCCAATGTGACAAAAATTTCCTTGTGTAAAATTGCTTCCCTCTCCTGTACTGGAACGGAGAAGGCAATGGCACTCCACTCCAGACCTCTTGCCTGGAAAATCCCATGGACGAAGGAACCTGGTAGGCTGCAGTCCATGGGGTCACTAAGAGTCAGACACGACTGAGTGACTTCACTTTCACTTTTCACTATCATGCATTGGAGAAGGAAATAGCAACCCACTCCAGTGTTCTTGCCTGGAGAATCCCAGGGACGGGGAGCCTGGTGGGCTGCCGTCTGTGGGATCACACAGTCGGACATGACTGAAGCGACTTAGCAGCAGCCTGTATCGGAGACGACGCATCACTGGAAACAACACCGATAGTCCCCACAACTTACTGAACCCTCTCTTGCATTAGTTTCCCAAATACGTGCTCAATCTTGTCCAAACTCTTTGCAACCCTGTGGACTGTACCCTGCCAGGCTCCTCTGCCCAAGGGGATTCTCCAGGCAAGAATACTGGAGTGGGTTGCATTTCCTCCCCCTGGGGAATCTTCCTCACTCAAGGATTAAACCTGGGTCTCCTGCACTGCAGGTGGATTGGATTCTTTACCACTAAGCCATTCCCAAATACTTAACTTACAGTTTACTGCCCCTAAAACCCCAAATCCCTTTTTATTTGTCTGGTCACTTCACCACAGTGTATCACCCTTTGTAAAATGAAAATCATCTCCCAGGTCTAACTGCCGCTTTGGGTTTTTACTTCTCTGTGCAGACCTCGTGTGCATCCAAAATAAACCTTTTCTCCTATTAATCTTTTTCTAGTTTAATTTGCAGGTCTGAGATGCTGAACCTAAGATGACAGAGGAAAAGATTTTCCGCTCCTACAGTTATAAGCCTCATTCACATAAGTGAATGTGCCTGATATTATGACAGATCTGTGCAATCTTGACTTCTGACGGCACTTTTGTATTCTCTCCTCAAGGTCATATTTTTTCAGTTCTTTACTGAAGGGCTCCGATGAGTCTCAAGTCACCTTATTCTTACTAGACTCCTAGCAGATGCACACTTAGAACAGTATCATTGAATGAAGCAATTTTAATTAAGGCCTGCTGCTGCTGCTGCTAAGTCGCTTCAGTTGTGTCCGACTCTGTGCGACCCCAGAGATGGCAGCCCACCAGGCTGCCCCGTCCCTGGGACTCTCCAGGCAAGAACACTGGAGTGGGTTGCCATTTCCTTCTCCAATGCATGATAGTGAAAAGTGAAAGTGAAGTCGCTCATTCGTGTCCGACTCTTAGCGACCCCATGGACTGCAACCTACCAGGCTCCTCCATCCATGGGATTTTCCAGGCAAGAGTACCGGAGTGGGTTGCCATTGCCTTCTTCATAATTAAGGCCTAATTAATCTTAATTAATTAAGGCTTAACTTTCAAAAGAGGAAGTTTGCAAATGGACTAGAAAATTATTTAAAGTGATTTTGTATTATCAAGAAGATAATGTTTTATAAAACTTCAAAGTTTTTCTAAACTAGCAAAGCTATTAATAGATTAACAGTATATGTAATTCAACCATGCTGTTGTCTCACATTGATTTTGAACAGACTCTAGCTGGTCCCACAGGCAAGCAGGTAGAGGGGCTGTAAGTGGATAGGACGATAACTCCCTTAGGAGGAGAGCAGAGTGATCAAGTTAACAAAGATTTCAGAAAGACTGAATTAGAGCTCAGAGGTGAGCAGCGCCTTCCAGTCCTGGGGAGAATGGCTCAAGTTCACAAGTTCACAAGAAATATTCTGTCGGATTTCCCTGGCAGTCAGGTGGTTAAGCCTCTGCCATTTCAGGGGGCACAGTTTCGATCCTTGGTCCCTGGTAGTAAGATCTCACAAGCTGTGCAGTGCCACCAAATAAATAAACAAAGCATAATATATATATATATATATATTTTTTTTTTTTAGGTAGAATATATATATATATATATTCTGTCAAGAAAAAGCCAGGGTAGACTTATATAAAGAATGGCCAGAAAAAGTTTTTGTTCTTTCTCCTTCCTAAAAGCAACTTTTCACCATGCTATAGGCTTCTCTTTTTTTTTTTTTTTTTTTTTAAACATTATGCAAATAGCCATCTTTTCTGAGAAAGATCAACAGAATTCACAGCCTAATAGGATTTTGACTAACGGGGACTGTGTACTTGATGTTTGTGAAGATGTAAGACCACATTCAGCTACTTCACAGCCTCTTTTCTTAGGGTTATATATCAATTCTGTGATTCCCTGAAAATATCTGAGCTCTTTTTGTTTAAATACCTTTCAGTGCTCTAGTGACAGCTTTTCTTTGGGTAATCTTTATATTTACATCCATTATGATCTACAACTACTTCTTCCTTTATTTAATAGGAAGGAAGTACATAAACGGTCAGTTGGGGACTTTCCTCATAGTCTGGGGGTTAAGACTGTGCACTGCCACTGCAGGGGCAAGCTTTTGGCTCCCAGTCAGGGAACTAAGGTCTCCTATGCTGTGTGGCACAACCAAAAGAAAACTTTTTAAAAAAAAATTAAGTGGTCAGTTTGCATCTCGTGAGGAGCCCAGCAACAACATATTTTATAACTTAGGATTCTACTTCTAAATGGATTTAGTATTTTTTCCTTTGATAAATGTTTAATTTTCCTGGCAGGAAACCTCAGGATACTGAGATTATTTCAGGGCAGAACATGTAAGTGGTTCAGTCTGAAGCTAAAGTATCTAATAACTATAACAGAAAATCAACTTGTAAATACTTTTTATTTTCATGGTGGAAATAATTTGTTATTTTATTTCAAGAAGGTAGTAGACTATCAGTATCAGCTAGCATCTAATATGTATTTTGTAAAAGCTATACATTTATAACATGCCTTAAAAAATTCTTATATACTTTTAAGACCATAATGGCACCATTCTTTGCTTATACCTTGAAATCAGTTGTTGTTGGGGAGGAGTTGATGAGGGATTGCTTCATTTATACAGGTTTTCAAATAATTGTTTCAAAAGTGAAAATTGTTAGTCACTCAGTCCTGTGCAACTCTTTGTCACCCCATGGACTGTAGCCCGTCAGGCTCCTCTGTCCATGGAATTCTCCAAGCGAGAATATTGAAGTGGGTCGCTTCTTCAGGGTATCTTTCCAACCCAGGGATTGAACCTGGGTCCCCTGCACTGTAGGTGAATTCTTTACCATCTGAGCCACCAGGGAAGCCGTTTTCAAAGGTGTTTGGTTCTAAAAGCCATTTGGTGGAAATCTGAAACATTACAAACATTGCCTTATGATTGTCAAGCAGTTTTAATAAAATTATAAATTTCATGGGCTGTTGGAAATTGATCTACGGTTTAATATTTGAAAAAAATTTTTCTCTTTCGTTTACTGAGACTAATGTTAAGATATATAAGACTTCTTGTTTCAATTACACTCAACATGGAATAGTACTTTTATGTTAAGCAAAGCCATTTCATGCCCCTGTTATAAAGGAGGGAACTGAGAATTGCATAATGAAGAAAACATATAATTGGAATTTTTTCTTCTGAAGTTATAAAGACCTTTACTTTTGGAATTTGTTTGTTTCACAGATGTTTTACACAATTTTCTAGATAGCTTGAGAAATTTTAACATGTGGTCAATATAAATTCAAATATTTATACTCCTAATTTCTGCCTCAGTTTCTTTAAGCTACTGAGGCTTCCCAGGTAGCTCTAGTGTTAAAGAACCTGCATGCCAATGAGGGAGACAAGAAGGCTCAGTTTCTGGGTGGGAAGCTCCCGTGGAGCGGAGAAGGGCAACTCTCTTCAGTATTCTTGCTTGGAGGATCCTATGGACAGAAGAAACTTGCAGACTACAGTCCATAGGGCTGGATAGAGGAAACTGGCAGGCTACAGTCCATAGGGCTGGATAGGGGAAACTGGCAGACTACAGTCCATAGGGCTGGATGGGGGGGCGGGCAGAGGGGAGGGAAACTGGCAGACTACAGTCCAAAGGGCTGGAAAGAGGAAACTGGCAGGCTACAATCCTTGGCAACCATGGGGTCACAAAGAGTCAGACACGACTGAAGCAGCCTAGCACTAGCACTAGCATTGAGAGATAGTTTGTTTTAGGAAAATCAGAAAACTTTTAGAAAACAAAATAGGAAAAAAATCTTCATGAACTGGGGCTAAGCAGAGTTCTCAAATATGACTCTAAGAGTATAATTCATTTTTTAAAATTGATAAATTAGACTTTATCAAAATTTAAACTTTTGCTTTGTGAATAACACTAAGAAAATAACAGCCACAAACTGGGAGAAAAAAAAATTTTGCAAATCACATATATAACAAAAGACTTGTATCCAGAAGATATCTTAAAACTTAAAAAATAAGAAACAATGCAGTTTAAAAAAATAGTTAAAAGTCTTGAACCAATGCGGATATGTAGAAGAGAAGTAAACACATAAAAAGACATTTAAATTATCGTTCAAGGGAAATGCAAATGAAAACCATAATGAGACCATACATCTACTAGAATGACTAAAATTAAAAAACATTGACAATTCTAAGGACTATCAAGAATGAGGAGCAATCAGAACTAAAAAACACTGCTGGTGGGAATGCCAGGTAGTACAACCACTCTGGAAAATGATTTGGCAGCTTTTTGTGGGGTTAAACATGCACTGAAACATGACCCAGCAATCCCTCTCATGAACATTTGCCCTAGAGAAAGAAAAACTTTTGTTTACACAAAAAGCTACACATAAAAGTTTGAATGTTCTATTCATCATCTCCCAAAATTGGAAACAATCCAAATGTCAACAGATTTATGGATAAACAGTTGTGGTATTTCCATACAATGAAATACTACTTAGAAATAAAAACATATGTGCTCTTTTTCTTTTTTGGCCACGCAGAATGTGGGATTTTAGTTCTCCAACCAAGATTAAGTCCTGCGTCCCCTGCAGTGGAAGCCCAGAGTCTTAACTGAACTGCCAGGGAAGTCCCCACATACACTCTTAATAGCCACAATTACATGGATTAATCTCAAAAATGGGGAAAAAGTGGAAACAGTGGCAGATTTTATTTTCTTGGGCTCCAAAATCGCTGTGGACAGTGACTGCAGTCACAAAATTAAAAGACACTTTCTTCTTGGAAGAAAAGCTATGACCAACCTAAACATCGCTTTGCTGACAAAGGCCCCTGTAGTCAAAGCTATGGTTTTTCCAGCAATATTGTACGGATGTGAGAGCTGGACCATAAAGAAGGCTAAGTGCCAAAAAATTGATTCTTTTGAACTGTGGTGTTGGAGAAGACTCTTGAGAATCCCTTGGACAGCAAGGAGATCAAGCCAGTCGGTCCTAAAGGAAATCAACCCTGAATATTCACTGGGAGGACTGATGCTAAAGCTAAAGCTGCAGTACTTTGGCTTCCTGATGTGAAGAACTGACTCATTGGAAAAGACCCTGATGCTGGGAAAGGTTGAGGGCAGGAGGAGAAGAGAGCGACAGAAGATGAGATGGTTGGATGGCATCACGGACTCAAAGGATATGAGTCTGAGGAAACTCCAGGACATAGTAAAGGACAGTGAAGCCTGGCGTGCTACAGTCCATGGGGTCACAAAGAGTAGGACACGACTTAGTGACTGAACAATAACAGCAATCTCAAAAAGCATGCTGATTAAAGGAAGCCAGTCTCAGGGAGTTCTCTGCTGGTCCAGTGGTTATGACTTGGCACTTTCACTCCCTGGACCTGAGTTGTATCCCTGGTCAAGGAGTTAAGATCCCACATGCTGCAGGCCAACTAAGCCTGCACACCAGAGCTAAGACCCAACAAAATCAAGTAAATAGTTTTTTAAATATTTAATAAATAAATGGAATATATCTATAAAAATATTGAATCACTATGTTGTATACTTGAAAGTAATGTAATATTGTAAAATACTTAATGTTTAGAAAGAACTTTTTTCTTATGCTTTTTTAAACTGCGTTTGGTCTTCATTGCTGTTCCCAGGCTTTCTTAATTGTGGTGAACTCTAGTTGCGGTGCTTGGTCTTCTCATTGTGGTGTCTTCTCTTGTTTCAGAGCACAGCCTCAAGGGTGGGTGCATGGGCTTCAGTAATTGTGGCTTGAGGGCTTTAGAGTGCAGACTCAGCAGTTGTGGCACACAGGCTTAGTTCCCTGCTCTGTGTGGAATTCTTCTGTACCAGGGATTGAACCCATGGATTCTTAACCACTGGACCACCAGGGAAGTCCAGAAAGAGCTTTGTTATCCTAGAGTCAATAGCAATCCCAGAGAAGGACTCTGATTGGATCTGATTGGGTCATGTGCCTACACTGCAGTAGAGAAGGTGGATAAGAAAGCTGGCTGGAAAAGTGGTTGTCCATGACACCTTTTCCCCTCCCATGCTTGACTGATTTTGATAGCACCAAGCTTGGATGACCTGACCCAGGAACATACCTTGTGAGCAAGCATATTCTGTGGGGCTTCTCTGTGTAATTCAAAGCCTCTGACTCTTCTAACTGGTACTAGAGCTACACTTAGCCTTTCAGTGGCTTTCTAATCCTCCCTCAAACCTGAAACACACAAGGGGGAGAAATCCTGAATGTCCACTCCATGTTTTTATTGCTATATAATTCGTATTTTTTAGGTACTCCTCCACTCTATCCATCATGACATTGTACAAGGCATGCAATATCTTATAATTGCTGGTATAATTCTGCTTATGTTTTTAAGACCTCATGTGTGGAAAATGAAAGGTAGACTGGCAGGGTACCCTAAATGCAACTGCTTTGTCACTGAGTCTCATGTATTTGAAATGGGTAACTCATTTTTAGTAAATGAGGATGATTCTCAAAAGTTGATCAATTGGGGACTTCCCTGGAGGTGCAATGGTTAAGACTGTGCTTCCAATGTAGGGGGCCCGGGTTCAATTCCTGGTGAGGGAGTTAGATCCACATGCCACAACTAAGACCCAGCACAGTAAAAAAAAAAAAAAAAAAGTGACTGACTTTATCAATGGTGGCATTAGATCTGCATGCAAAATCTTGATAGAATCTCCCCTAAATTTATAGTGAAATATCAGAAGAAAGAGAACCCATATGAATTCTGAGAACCTATAGGAATAAGTTTAGCAATGTAGCATGAAAAATCTCTTTATAACATAGGGAAATACTCACAATACAGTGAGTGCTAAGTGCAAAAGTGAGCTACACACCTCTTTGTGTGCATATGCAAATACAGTGTTGTTGCTCAGTCGCTAAGTCATATCTGACTCTTTGCAACCCCATGGGCTACTGCATGCCAGACTCCTCAGTCCTCCACTATCTCCCAAAGTTTGCTCAAATTCATGTTTATTGACTCAGTGATGTTATCTAACCATCTCACTCTCTACTGCCCTCTTCTCCTCCTGCCTTCATTCCTTCCGAACATCAGGGTCTTGCCCAAAGAGTCGGCTCTTTGTGTCATGTGGCCAAAGTATCGGAGCTTCAGCTTCAGCATCAGCCTTCCAATACATATTTGGGGTTGATATCCTTTAGGATTGACTGGTTTGATCTCCTTGCTGTCCAAGGGACTCTCAAGAATCTTCTCCAGCACCAGTTCAAAGGCATCATTTCTTCAGTAGGCCTCCAGGCTCTTCCGTCTTTGGAATTACCCAGGCAAGAATATACTGGAGTGGGTTGCCATTTCCTTCTCCAGGGAATCTTCCCTACCCAGGGATCAAATGTGTCTCCTGCATTGGCAGGTGGGTTCTTTACCACTGAGCCACCAGGGAAGCCCATACATACACAGTAGAACATGCCAAATATTAACAGTGGTATCTCTGTGAGATGGGATTGTGGATGGGCTTTGCTTTTTTTCTTTGTTTTTATCAGGTTTTCTACACTGAGCATGTACTATTTTTGTAATTGGAAATCTTTGAGAAACATACAAACCTTTGATCATAAATCTACTCACATTTTTTGCATAGTGAAAAATGTAAAAGAATAAGATAAGACACTTAGGTTCCAGTTCAAAGCCAGCTACTCTTTGACCTTGGACAAATACCATCTTGTTTCTGGGTCCCATGTCGGTAGAAGGAGGGATTAGAGTGGATGATCTTCTTGGACTGGTCAGGTTTCCGTCTCCTACACTGTAAGTTATAAGAACATTGCAATTTGATTTGTTGGAAAAGCTATTATTTCATGTGGAGTTGTTGTTCAGTTGCTCGGTTGTGTCTGGCTCTTTGCGACCCCATGGACTGCAGCATGCCAGGCTTCCCTGTCCATCACCATCTCCCAGAGTTGCTCAAACTCAGGTCCATCGAGTCAGTGATGTCATCCAGCTGTCTCTTCCTCTGTCATCCCCTTCTCCCCCTGCCTTCAGTCTTTGTCTGCTTCAGGGTCTTTTTCAATAATTCAGTTCTTCTAATCAGGAGGCCAAAGTATTGGAGCTTTAGCTTCAGCATCAGTCCTTCCAGGGAATATTCAGGACTGATATCCTTTAGGATTGACGGATTGATCTCCTTGCTGTCCAAGGAACTCTCAAGAGTCTTCTCATGTGGAGTAAGGGAGGCAATATCATTGCTGGAGATGTATTTATTAAGAGTCATTTAGTAAAAAAGAAAAGTGTTTCTTGTGACATTTTTGTTGTTGTTGTTGTTCAATCACTAAGTCGTTTCTGACTCTTTGTGACCCCATGGACTGCAGCACACCAGGCTTCCCTGTCCTTCAACATCTCTTGGAATTTGCTCAAACTCATGTCCACTGAGTCAGTGATGCTATCCAACCATCTCATCCTCTGTCACCCCTTTCTCCTCCTGTCCTCAGTCTTTCTGAGCATCAGAGTTTTTTCTAATCTTTTTAAGAGTTAGGTATTTAATTATCTTCTAATATTTGAAATTTGTATTTGGTGGTTGTTTACTTATTAATTCTTAACTAAAAGTGAATTACTCTATCTTATTATCCTGACTGATACATAAGTTTTATTAAGAAATTTCTCATTGAGTATGTGAGAGTAGGCCTCTATTGGCTGATACACAATAAGGAATTTATTGCAAAATTTACCTTTGGCCTTGTTGCTTATGAAGAAGGAAAGATCCAGACTGCCAAGTGCTCCCAGGCACCTCCTCCTTCCCATTTCATTCAGGCAACAGGAGAGGTCATTCAGGAGTGAATGCATCCTTTGTGCATATGGGAAAGGAGCCAGCAGCCAGGCTTGAGAAAGGAGCAGTACCCATCAGACTGCTTGCAGCCAAAAGGCTCTGTCCTCACTCACCAGCTACCTAACACCAGGGAGAACATGCCATTCTCAACTTCTGTACCTTAAGGGTACGTCTGTCAGGTTCAACTGCTTGTGTTAAACTCGGTACATTTAGTGAATGAGAATAAAAAAGAAAAGGATTTGAGATCTAATATTTGCACTTGATGAATGCAAATGAAAATGTCCCCACCATCAAGTTATACCTGACTTGAGACATGAGGGTGGGCCTTTATTGAGGCAGGTCCCATGGCAGACTTGTTTCTTTAAACTGGCCCAAGGACTCAGGTAACCAGCCAAGAAAAAGATGAGCTGCCAACACACTCCTTTCTAGATAGCACATTGCAGCCTGCATCTCTCTATATAAACAATGCTGTCAACCACCATCAACCATGGTTACATTCCCTAGCAGTCCATAAAATTCAGTTTAATACAGCTGCTTGTTTGCATTGTGTATTTGCCATGAAAACCAGTAGAAAATACTTCTGTATTTTATACACAGTAGTTCAACAAATCTATGGTCTAACAAATTTTTGTAAGACTAGCCTAAGAATCTGACTTCTATATTTTTTTCCTAAGGGTTTTTTGATTTATTTTAGTAATTTTACCTCTCACATTTGAGAAAATGTAATCCTAGTTCTCAGCTAACATGTAAATGAGCTTTAAGAAAATAAACTCTTGATAGTATGGAAAATACTGGGCTTTAAAATTTTTTATCTTATCATGGGCTTCCCTGGTGGCTCAGTCGGTAAAGAATCTGCCTGCAATGCGGGAGGCCTGGTTTGATCCCTGGGTTGGGAAGATCCCCTGGAGAAGGGAAAGGCTACCCACTCCAGTATTCTGGCCTGGAGAATTCCATGGACTTTTTAGTCCATGCGGTCACAAGGAGTTGGACACAACTGAGTGAAAAGTGCCTTTCACTTTTCACTTTATTTTTTATTATGTATCCTTATTCAGTTTCTGTGCCTAAGTATATGCACATGATCCAATATATGTCATGTCGTCAGTATTAAAGATACTCCCATAAGAAAATTTCATCAGAAGTCTGAACATGAAAGTTGTCTCCCTTCTGACTTAGATATCTTTGTTTGACTTAGATTCCTTGGCAGGAAAACCATGTCCTTTTATTCTGAACCGCACCAAGGGTGTGGTCAGGCCTCAGTAATATTTCATAGTGAAAATATCTACAGTTTCTCAGACACCCTGCAGAATGAGCTGGTCCTGTCACTGAACAATCCCACCACGCCAGGCAGAAGCGGTCTGTAGTAGGACAAGGAGAGGGGTCCACCCCACCTGGAAAGGCACCCCTTCTTCCAATATGATCTCTATCTGAATTATCTGTGCAGACTATTCCTATAGAAATGGCGGTGAGGTGGCCTCTAAGGCACTTTTTCTGCTGCTCAGATCCTAACAAATACCAAGATGAAAAATGGAAGCTTCAAGTGTATCTCTGTCTGCTTTGTTCCTCAAAGTATGATCTCAACAGGTCTCTTTCCTCAGAGGTGTTGAGGGCTCAGACAGGGCTACACAACCAACCTGACAACAAGAAGGGTGGGCCAGGAAGCCACAGATGGGTAACAGAGAGGGGAGCACACCTTCACCTGGCCGGGGGGTGGCGCTGAGCTGGTCCTTGAAGAGGAGCAGGATTTGGAAGAGAAGCGGGCAGAGAGCTAGAACAGAGGGGCAGGACAACACCTCGCCTTTCATTAACTCCTAATTGCTAATCTCTTGTGTTTCAGAGGAAAGGCAGCCGGCACGTGAAAAGTGAAGACAGGAGTAAAGCCCCAAGCAGGAGCGTCAGCTTGGACACAGACCTGTTACAGCCTGCAGAGAGCAGAAGCCCGCCTGAGGAGTGCCTATTCGTCCCTTCTAGAGAATGCTGGATGAAGAAGAGGCCAGGCCAGCCCAGCAGCTTCTCTGGGTTCAGCAACAGTGACAGCGTCCTGCGGGGAACTAGATGAGGGACAGTTTGACCAGGAAGACGGAGTAACTCAGGTCACTTGTATGTGAGCAAAGAAGGAAAGCAACAGACGTTCTGTAAATAATTATTAAAGTATTTCCCAAGTTACTTTACTGTATTACTTTATCTGCATTTATGGGATACTCTGAATCTTTCCAGACTCAGGCTTTCCTCTAATCTACATAAACTTTGGCTCAACCTCCCAGGCAAGGAAGAGTAACCAACATATTTGTAAATTTAGAAGCATATTTCACAGTTTTCTCAACTAAAACATCTGTTTAAACAGATGCCTCATTAGGATATTAACTGATAATGTACTTCAGTTTCTCATGAATATGCAAAGTATATTTGTCTTACAATTGCTGGCAAGACAACTAAATATCTCAATCCGTATTCTTACCTAATTAGAAAATTCTCAGGAAGTTAGAGTCTTACTTAAGCTGAAAATTTTCTATTTTCCTCTCTCTCCACACACACATATAAAGGGCAAATTAATAAAATACCTATTTCCTGAACATAACAATTAATCCAAGTTTTGTCTTTAAGCATGGCATGTGTAGGGAGAAGGCAATGGCAACCCACTCCAGTACTCTTGCCTGGAAAATCCCATGGACCGAGGAGCCTGGTAGGCTGCAGTCCATGGGATCGCTAAGAGTCAGACATGACCGAGCGACTTCACTTTCACTTTTCACTTTCATGCATTGAAGAAGGAAATGGCAACCCACTCCAGTGTCCTTGCCTGGAGAGTCACCGGGACGGGGGAGCCTGGTGGGCTGCCGTCTCTGGAGTCGCACAGAGTCGGACACGACTGAAGCGACTTAGCAGCAGCAGCAGCATGGCATGTATATACAAAGCAAATCCTTATTTGTTAAAATATCTTTGAAAAAAATCTCTTTTTTTATGTCTTTGGTTTTAAAGGGTCACCATGTTACCAACATTGTACTGATTCATCAAGCTTAAACTTTCTTGCATCTAACAGTCTAGAAATAGAGTGAAGCATCATCCCTTAAAATTCAATGTGGAAAGTAACTCACAATGTCCATGTTTAAAAACCTTAGTAGACAGAATTAATTCTCTTTTTAAAATTGTAAATAGTCTGAAAAGGGAAACACCAACTTTAAATGAAAACTGAAGCATTTTACATCTATCTAGATGTAAACTATGCTTTTATTTTGATTGCTAAAGCATGAAAATTGTGGAAACCCAGAATTTTCAGTCCTACAGGAGTAAAGAGGTACTCACAACATATGTGATGTGTACGGTGACCTGTTTGCTCCATCTCTGCTTCTTTTCCTCTGCTAACAGTGGAAACTCTGCCTTGCCAAACCTTTAACAGGTAAAGATCAAAATTTTACAAAATAGAAGAATTTCATTTTATCTATGAAAGACTTTGAAATGTGGGAAACTTCAAATGAATTACAATTTTGCCGTTGATGAGTTTGACCTATTATATATTTTTATTAGCATTGGTGTTGACATTATAAGATCATTTGAATAACAAAATGTCATTTGTTATTGGGCTCTTGTCTTACTGAACACTAATGCTCCTAATGTGTTTTACACATATGACAGGTATGTATTACATGTTATCAAACATATGGTGTAACTGATCTCTGTGAATTGATGGTAAGATTGACGTGCAATAATTCCGCTTCTATCATGCACAAGCATTACCTTTGTATGTATAAAGGGACGTAGAATATTCTGCTCAGTACTATTCTGTGGAAATAGCTACTAACATTGTTTGCAGAAATGTTTTTGTTTTGACTTTTAGAGAACCTGAGTACCATATTTAAGAGTTGGTGAATTTTTGGTAGAAATAAATACTGCTGCTGGAGCCCACAAAATGCCATGAGTTACGAAACACAGGTAATAAACTCAGAAAAATGGAACCATTTTTCCCAAAGGCAGAGTTTATAACAGGCAGAGATTCTGGTATATATTCTACCAGTATACAGAAGGAATTTGATGTATTAAAGACAGAGATAGAAATTCATATTGACTAAAGAAAATCTCAGAAATCTTGCTTTTAATTTTTTTTTAATTTGCATAAGAATGCTTTCTTTTCACAGTTTGTTTTTAATCTGTTCTTATTTTTTTAAAGAAGCTTTTATTAGAATAGACTTAGTAGTTGCACCCTGAAAGCCTATCTTATAAGCATTTACTCCAGTATTCACCTGTAAGTTATGTGACAAATTTGTATGATGGTGAATAAATCATTACCAAGTGGTTCTAGAGCATTATATATGAGTAGCTCTATCTTTTAAAAAACAAAAAGTAACAAAACTTGGACTGTATATGCCTAAGGAGTTACATGTGACTAACCTTATAGTTATCTGCCAGTTGCACAGTTAGTTCTTTTCATAATGCTATATAATTCCTTAGGGGTTTTGGCATGTGATTTTTTTTTTAATACTTGTAAGTCATAATGATGAGAAAGTATGGAGATCATAGATGTTGGTGGGAGGTTTTGACATTTCCCTTTGGTAGAGCATCTGTGCACTTCTAAGGTTTCCATAGCCACCTGTTATTCCATCCCATTGGGTTGAATATCCCCGTTATTCCCATGGACAGCATTTAACACCTAATCACCAGAGAAATAGCCACTGAGCTAAGCAGCAGCTCTATCAATGTCACTTAAAGACAACAGAAACATCACTCTCTTTAAGAAACTCAGGGCTTTCAGGGGCCTTCAGACACCCATAGAAGCAAGAGGCAAGCTATGGTAAGTCCATATCACAACTATCTCCAAATTATTTTACCAGGACCGGGTGTTTATATATTTGACTATAAATGTACCAGATGCATTTGCATTTCTTTCATAGTGGAAGAGCTCAGGAGCTGTCTCCTCCCTAGTCTTTCCTCACTATCTGGACATCTCACTACCATTCTTCTGGGCTGGAAGTATCATGGCTCTTTCAGCATTATGATTAAGAAGGGTTTCCTCCTCTCAACTTCTAGGGCCCCAGCAATTCCCTGTGTGGAATGACTAAATTTCAAGTGAGCACTGAAATGGAGTAGGTGTTAACAACGGGGAGTCTCTAACCAAGAATGTTAAATCAAAATATGGTGGATATGTAGGAAAACAAGCTAAATGCAAACCATCAGAACCATATCTATTTAAATAGTATGAATCGTGGCAATTTACCATACTTCTAGAGTGAATTTTACTTGTGCAATAGCCCAAAGTTTATAAAGCCAGTTCTGACAGATGATTAGACATAAAACAAATATAAGACAACCAGTGGTGAACTTCTTGGTTTATTTTTGGCTCATATATCTCAGACTTGGAAGGTGAAGAAACCAGCAATCTAGAAATGCTAATGTCACTGTTATGCCCGAAGTCCGAGTCCCCAAAACAGAGAATAAGACATCCACAGCAATGCAAAAGCATAAAGGGGTTTTATTTCTAGCTTGAGCTAGGGTTCCCGTCTCATCCAGTGCAGTGGAGTCTTGTCTTGAGGAGAGCCCCGAGCCCTGGATTACAGTAGTATTTATAGGTTTAGGACAAAGACAGGGAGTTGGCAAGGGCGGATTGGTTGCAAGGGTTTCTTGGCATCTACTAATTGGCTAGATTTTCGCGCACGCGGGCTTTCTTAGGGGATTTCCATCCTTGTCCTGATTGCCTCAAACCAGGCTACGGGGAGCATGCTGACTGGTCAAGCTACACTGCCTGCGGGCGTTCCCAGTGCCTCAGCTTTCCTAGAGACTAAACCTCAGGCCTAGCCCGCCCCTTAGAGCCTGTCCTGGCTCCAGTTAGGTCCTAACATTCCCCCGTCTTCAGCTACATAGAGGAATCTTCCTCTTT
This sequence comes from Nanger dama, assembly GCA_917880005.1. NCBI lineage: Eukaryota > Metazoa > Chordata > Mammalia > Artiodactyla > Bovidae > Nanger > Nanger dama. The sequence continues at coordinate 50,815,839 of CAKJTW010000004.1, forward strand.
ATTTTGGGGCAGGGCCTGATACTGTTGCCTCAGTACCATCAGTTGGATGGTATTGACGCGGTCTTTTACAAAGGCAACAAGCTTATTTATGATGTATGAGGCAAAAGTAAGTATTAATAGTAGCACTATTAGAGGGCCCACCAGGGTGGAAATCAGTGTTGTTAACCACGGGGACTGTTGGAGCCAGGACTCAAACCATCCTTGTTGGGCCTCTCACTCTCTTTTCCGTTGGGCTAGCCCTTCCCTTACTTTGGCCATAGATTTTCTTACTACCCCTGAGTGATTTACATAAAAACAACGTTCTTCCCCTAACACAGCACATAAGCCCCCTGAGAGACTTCATACTCAAGATACTTTTTAGGAACTGGGGCGGAGGTCTCTTTCTTCTGTAACTTCTTCCTGCAGTGCATGGGCGTAGGCCTGCCTAGCAGAGCAGAAGTCCCTCTCTACCTGATCTAAGTTGGGGTTTTCCACATCAGAAACCAGCTTCTACCCTTGTAGTAAAAGCAATTTAGTTGGCCCCTCTCAGAGATGAAATAGACAAGGGCCAAACAGGAGACCCAACAGGATGGTCATCTCTGGTCCCCGGAAACAGAAGGCAACATTTGGGGTGAGGGTTGCAGGGTTTGTGACCCCTTCTGATTGGTTGGTGGTGAGGCAACAGAGCTGTGCTCCAGGAATCTTGTATTCAGTCTGAAGTTACCATCCTCCCCGTGGGTGGGGACCCCAGTTCTGCAAAAGAACTCAAATACACTGTTAAGCGTATTTCTTGAGTAGAAATCAGGACCCTGCTTTAAGACTGTACCATTATTTGATTGCTCCTCCTCTGTTTCCATATTCCCTCCCTTCCCTGATCAACAATTGTTTGAATCTGCCCTTTGGGACTCAGGAAAGGTCAAGGAGGCTGAATGAAGCCTACATCCTACAAACAAGAAATGGAGAACATAGAATGGATCCATACTCCAGAGCCCCACAGAAGCCTGCTCAGTTTTAACTCAGGGAACTGGGCAACTATGACTTTGATAACTTCCTGTCAAAAGGGGGCATAGGACTCTCTCAATTTGGTGAATAGACACTGAATTGGAAGTATTTCTGAGTTCCAAGTTCTAGATCTGAGTCTTGTATGATTAAAATCCTAATCCCTTGGTCTGCCATTTTGGTGTAACAGACCCAATTAGAAGTAGTTGGAGGAGTGATAACTGGAATTTACTGGCTTCCAGCAGACATTGTTTTGAAAATGGTGGCATCCAAGCCTGACAAGACTCAGAAAACTCAAGTGTTTAGCAATACAAGGTCTAATCCGAAAGTACACCCATAGCATCACCTAGTTATTTCCCAGGATATCTGGACCATAGCTACTCTATTTTTACTTTTAATTGTAAACTTTTCCTTAATAGTCAAAGCAGATTTCACCGTTAATGACGTCAGTGTTTCTCTAGGTATGAGAAGATGCAAGAATTGGGACTCATAAAATCTCTTCCAGAAAAGATCTAACTATCTGAAGGCCTGTTTTGCCAGTTTTTCCCAGAGCACAGAGTGCCTTATTCCTGATTTTCACCCTGAACTCCTTTCAGGGGCGTTGAAAGTCAGCAGTTGCAGCGGCCATGATTTAACCTTTGTAGATGTAGATGGTGAGTGTCAGTCTCTAGTTGGCAGAGCCCCTTTTGCTCATAAACTTGACCATGATTTTGAGGGGGCCATTTCATGACCATTTTATCCCATGGTGCTGAGACTGTCCATTCTCAGGTTTGGCAAAGATTCTGTTGACAGGCACTCAACATGCTATTACTGGACTAGGCCATAAAACAGTATCCACAATTCTCTGGACCACCTGTCTTACTAGCTTCTTGGTCCAGGAAAATATTCCCTCTTGTTGCTTCTTGCCACATCTAGAGTTACACTGTTACCATCATCACTCTCATATGGGACTATATATTATTCTATTAGAGGCCTCACACACATATTTGACAGTGTAAGAAACAGCAATTCTGTAAAACAGGTGAAATACAAATAACATAGCCAGCAGTATTAGTAAAGTCACAAGACTTATGTTAAGAACTTCCATTAGATGTAGCCCAGTATATCTTCAGGTCATCTGACTTACTCTGCCCTGTAGAATCTTTATCTTTCAGGGAAATTATATATTGGCACCATCTATAAGGCACATAGCCCAGTTTTCTAGTATTAATAGACTGATTATCTTTAGTATGATTTTAATTTTTTTTTTTTAACACAGAGGAGACTTTAAACCTAAATTACTATAGCCTGGTATTATCTATATAAATCCATCCCATAATTGTGGGAGATTTTCCCCCTCCTTTACAGAAAATTTTCTTGTTCTGATTGAGCTTGGGTAACAGAAAAAAGCTCAAATTTATAGCCAGAGTCAGAGCAGGCATTATCAATTGGCCCGGTGAGGGGATCCTATCTAGTACGATCACAGTGACCTGAATATGATTATAATTTTTAAAGTAAATTTTCTCAGGGCCAACCAGTTAGAATCTGGTAGTAGAGAAATTTACCAAGGTAACCCAGAACTAGACACAGGTAATTGGCCACAAACCCAACAACTGGATTGATTTTTAAAACTAGCATAGGATCAGGCCTATGATAGAAAAGCATTTGTCTTATATGCAAAGGTCTAAGAAGTCAAGAAAACATAAATGATCATACGAATCAGGTCCAGCATCTCAGGGAAGCTGTCTACCTCTGATGTCGTTGTCTTCTCATCCTGGTGCAGTGTAGTTTCTCCTGATAAAAAGTCCTTTCATCTATATTGGAGACAGTCCCTTAAATTATGTCTTTTTCCAGTCCCGATTGCAGGTCATGAGGCATCTGATCTTCATCCAAAGATAGCTTACTGAAATAAGCTTCAGAAAAAAACTTAGGGTGTTCTTCAATAATTCAATTAAATTTTACATTAACATCACACAACAGCAAAGAACTATCTAAGAGATGAGTCTTATTAGATGCAGACCTCCATTAACAAACTGGTATTTAACATTTTGAAATATCTTTTCTCCTTAAAGTTACCCTTATTTTTATTAAATATAACCAAATTAAGGCTAGTTTGCTTGCAAAATAGGTCTGTTCTCACTGATTTTTGTCTGATGAATGTTTATAACCATAATTGACTATAAGCTTTTTATTTTGCTGAAACATTTATAGTCTCAGACTGAATTTTTAAAATAAAACAGGGCTGGAAAACTCACATCAAAGGCTTATCACAGATTTTGCCTAACAAATCTAGGTGAATTTTTCCCTTTTAAGGTCTCAAAACTTTCTTGAGATTTTTGTACCCATGAGATAACCTTCCTAACTCATTTGATAAACTTACTGGAAACCTAAGAACTTCCAGTTTTTAGAGGAGTCAGATAGAAAATATAATTGTTTTGTTTATAACGTTTAATTTTACCAAAGTATTGTCATAATTAGTTTGAGAGGAAGATTTGCCCTACTCTCTGAAAACATAAGATTCAAACCCATAACTTTTCAGATAGAAACCATAAAAGTTATAAGCATATTCGCTGGTTCATTCAGTCCTTTTGTTAACTATTATGAAGTCATCAGGTTTTCTATTAGAATCCTTACTCAATTCAGAAACTGGTATTTATCCAAAAGTCTTTTTTTTTTTTTTTTAATAAATCTACTTGAAGAGGTGAAATTTGGTTAGTGCTATGACAATATATACATAGTAACTAGAATAATGCCTGGTAACATTTTACTCAAACATATCAAAATTTTAGGAACACTATACAGTTTCTAGGGAGAAGGCAATGGCTAAGATATCTATATTAGTAACATTTACCATACAATTTAACCCAAGACTTATTACCCACTTGACAATACCCCTCATGTAATTCTGCATACAAAATGAACCTAATTAGTGTAATTTCTCTCCTTGGGATGTTTCAGGGGCCCTCTGAAGCATCCCAAAGTTAGCTAGAAATCTTATATGAATAAGATAGAATGATTTAGGAAGCTTTGTCAACAAATAATCAAAAAGGCCAAAGTAACAACAAGGGATTTCAGAGCAGATCATTTAAGAGATAAAGAAACTTAAATCTATTATCAAAGGCAGTTCAGTATCTGAAGAAATGGTGTCCTCTTAACAGAGAAAAAGCTAAATTCAAGTTTTTGCACCAGCTTAGAAAGAAAGTGAAGTCGCTCAGTCATGCCTGACTCTTTGCAACCCCACGGACTGTAGCCTACCAGGCCCCTCTGTCCATGAGACACTCCAGGCAATAGTACTGGAGTGGATTGCCATCTCCCTCTCCAGGGGATCTTCCCAACTCCGGGATCGAACCCTGATCTCCTGCATTGTAGACAGATGCCTTACTGTCTGAGCCACCAGTCAGTACTTTACTTAAAAGGTAAACTTAATTAACTTTATTTTAAACTTAGTCCTAACCATATACAAAACTCTTTCCTCATGGTTCACTTTTCATAAACCTTATCCCTTTCTGTACCCATTACTGCGTTCTTCCACCCTAAAAGCAACCTGTAAGGCAGGCTTACTTCATTTTCCCTTCACAAAATGAAATTCCATTCCTCATATCTTCTTTACTGAAAACACATTTCCTACCTTCCTTAAGCAACCAAGAACTGACTTTTATATTAGCATTTTATAGATTGATTAGCATAAATATCAGTGATAATTTCTAAAACTTTTGTTTTCTTAGAACATTTTAGGATGGCACTAAACATCATTTCTTTTTAATCCCAAATCTCTTTAGTTTCTCTGTAAGAGGTAATTAGTGTTTAGTAGTAAATGTTTCAAAATCTTCTTTTATTTGGAAATGACTTAGCTATTCAATGGACTTCCAACACTTAGTTTAGCACAACCCTTAGAAGCTCAAGTTACCCCAATCTGGATAGACTATTTTAGACAGACATTCCTAAAGTGTAATTATTCTTAATAGAGTTTATCTAAAGGCTCATATCTCATTTACATTTTTTTAAGAAATTTCTTCACTCAGCAAGGTAACTTCCTTGCTGACAAACTTGTAACAGATAAAGTAATATTTAACTTATATTAAACTTAGGTACAATGAAAATATTCTGCTTAACGTTAATTACTCTAAGACATGTCTATATTAGATAGGTCAACAAACATTAATATCAGGTATTTAACACTGAATATTTCCCAGTTCACATGAATCTGAAATTCATTGTTTAATTTAGAATTACTTGATTTGTAAGCGCTTACCTTTTAAGCCAAATAAACAGAGCTCATATAAATTAACCTCAAAAATATTACCCAGAGACAGAGACATACCAAGACATATTTAGACAGACACAGTACAAGATCTAGCTTCAAGTCCTTTTTCCTCAGTGTCAAGAGTTAGAGATGGTCTAGATAGGTGTTCCTGAGAGCCCTGGTCTCAAGGCACAGGGAAAGAAAATCAAGTTCTAACAAAATGGTGGCAGGTCTAAATGACATGGTGGCCAGACAAAGCAAAATGGCCATCAAAAATCACAACACAGAACACAGAGTTAAAACACGCAGACCTCAGCTCCACTAGGGAAGCCCTTGAATACAAGAACACAGTCTCTCAGAAAACCGCCTATAGAGCCACAGAACTTCAGATCCAAGTACTAACATCAAAGATTTCAAGGGAGGAAAGGAAGCCAGGTTGAAAAAGAAGGGGGAGAAGGCGGGAGAGGGGGCAAAGGGGTGGCCTTACAGACGTCTCCTGCCACCTATAGATACCCAGGCATTACGGACTTTTTCCTGGGCATCCAGAGAAGGGAGGACTGGAACTCGGCCCTACCAGAAATCAGAACCAGAATTTGAATTCTCTGCCAAGAGGAGGTGATCAGTCTCCAATCCTCAACTCAGGCTGAGGGCCCTTTGACCAGATTCCTGCATCCAGGACCAGGGGACTAGAAAAATAGGGAAGGATAGGAACGGTTAAGGAGAGGAAAGAGAGAGGCAAGGGGAGAGAGGTCAATAAAGCCTCTTGTTCCTTACCGGTTGGGGCACTCTGGCCAGTTGTCTGCGTCAGGAGGAGACCAGGGACAAAAGGGATCCCAGTTGCAGCCGCTGGGTCTGGTCCATTGGCAGGCAAGCTGGCCCCTGAGTACCCCAAGTGGTCAGGATGTCAGTCTCAGCGAAGAAGAGTCCCACCAGATTCAGGATCAAGAGAGAAGCTCTTCCCCACAGAGCCAGTTGCCTTCCAGCGCTTCAGCTGGGCCTTGGCCTTATGCTGGCTAGGGCGACTAGTTTGCCCCTGACCAGACCTGACGAAAGCTTTCTCCTTACCAGAGCCAGCTGCCTTCCCAGCATGCTCGCTGGGTCTTGGCCTTACACTGGATTTAACCAGACTTAACACCGGTGTTCAGATACCTTTCCTCTAAATGAGGAAACCCCTTCTACCGGGAGGGTGTTATTCTTCTCAGTTAAAACAGATCCTGGACGAGCCCCCAAATGTTATGCCCAAAGTCCGAGTCCCCAAAACTGAGAAAATAAGACATCCACAGCAATGCAAAAGCATAAAGGGGTTTTATTTCTAGCTCGAGCTAGGGCTCCCGCCTCATCCAGTGCAGTGGAGTCTTGTCTTGACGAGAGCCTTGAGCCCTGGATTACAGTAGTATTTATAGGTTTAGGGACAAAGACAGGGAGTTGGCAAGGGCGGATTGGTTGCAAGGGTTTCTTGGCATCTACTAATTGGCTAGATTTTCGCGCACGCGGGCTTTCTTAGGGGATTTCCATCCTTGTCCTGATTGCCTCAAACCAGGCTACGGGAGCATGCTGACTGGTCAAGCTACACTGCCTGCGGGCGTTCCCAGTGCCTCAGCTTTCCTAGAGACTAAACCTCAGGCCTAGCCCACCCCTTAGAGCCTGTCCTGGCTCCAGTTAGGTCCTAACAGTCACAAACCAAAAAACCCTAAAATAGCTGGGAGAAGTAGATTTGCCTACATGGAAAGAAACTTTGAATTTTTTTCATTTCTTTCAAAGGAAGTTTGACCCTCCAAGTTTCAATCACGCACTCGCTGTGCCCTCCCGTTAATCACTGCTGTGCCTGGCCAGCGGGAGACCTGGCTCTGGGCAGGGCAGCCAAGAACCACCTACACGGACATCTGGGAAATTTGAAGTCCAGGCTTTCTAGTTTACGTGCTGCCAAAGCGAACACAGTCCAGACTTTCTAATGTAAGAATTTCTTAGGTTGGTTACCAAAAAAAAAAGAAACCCATTTTCAACTCCTTTGTGTCTTAATGGGGATACTAATCCTCAGGGAAAGAATTGTTTTCAACACCTAAAAGTTGCAAAAGTAGAACCACTCGGCACTGTAATAGATGTGGTTAGGCAGCATGTGTGGGGGTGGGAGTGGCTTAACCAAATAAGGTTTTGCTTTTCTGTGTTAACAAGACCAGAAATCAGCAGTCCTGGGCTTGAGTAGCATCTTCCTTGGTGTCCCAGGCTCCTCCTGACTTTCCATCCCACCATCCCTGGCGCATGGTCTCCTTCCTCAACACTATTTCTTGGTTATGAGCACCCTGCCTAACACAATCCTATAAGAAAGAAGTCTTCCAGGATAGGTAGCAGCAATGCTCAGAAACATATGAGGTAGGACATCAAACGAAGAAGTCTGAGCTTTGGAGCCAGGACGGAGTTTAGACCCTGGCCCTGCTTGCTTGTTCCTGTGGACACTGAACTGCTACTTTGAAGTTCAGTTTAAGAAAAGAAAGTGTTAGTCAGGAAGTCATGTTATCTCATGGACTATAGCCCACCAGGCTCCTCTGTCCATTGAATTCTCCAGGCAAGAATACTGGAGTGGGTTGCCATTCTTTTCTCCAGGGGAATCTCCCCAGCCCAGGGATCAAACCCGAATCTCTGCGTTGCAGACAGATTCTTTACCATTTGAGCACCAGGGAAGCCCTGAAGTTCAGTTTACTCCTGCTAAAACGGGGACGGAAACGAATTTAATTGTATGAGGATTTAGTGCAATGGTGTGGCAAATGTACCACAGTTCCTGACACCTGGTTAGGTGCTCAATAAGTTGAAACCATTTTTTTCCTCCCCAAAGGTCTAGTTTTAAGTTTGCAAAGTTCTGTTTAGTGTGGTGAATAACCTTATACCTGGGGAAACTCCAGAATAAATATAAAGCATCCTTTTTAAAAATTTACTTTTAATTGGAGGATAACTGCTTTACAATATTATGCTGACTTCTGCCATACAACTACGTGAATTAGCCATAAGTATACATATGTTCCCTCCCTGTTGAACCTCCCCCACCCCATATGAATACAACAGCTAAACATTTAAATGTATTTCTGTGTGGTAAATAAAAAGATTCATCACGACTTTGCCAAGTATATTAGGTAGCTCACAGGATCTCCAGAAGGGCCAGAGACCCAAGACCAATGCTAAGCAGCCAAGAACAAATTATGTCTTCAGAAGACCACACCGCTGTCACTACAGGCACATACGATGTTAAAGGCAGATGTTCCAGATAAAACGTGGAGGAGGGAGGATATCTTTTAAGAATGCTTTTAGTTTTTGACATTCAGGCTCTCATCAGTGATGAAACCCTCCTCTGGAACAGATTTCCTGTGAGAAGATGCAGGTATGCTCTCAATAGGCTAGCAGAGAAAAAAAGATTGTGGCTAAATAGTAATAGCAATAATTAGGTAATTATAATTGATGGAAATACTGATGGGAAGCAAAGTTTGCTAGGAGAGCATATGACAGACAAACTGAACTTACTCAAGGTCAGGAAAGACTTCCCTGAGCAAATAATAGTTGATAAACAATAATATTCTAATAATAGATTGTTATAAAATTATAAGCAGATCATTTTAAAAACGAGGACCTGTGAACTTTTCAGGGGTCCCCAAAAACATTTGAAACCTGTTAAAAATATATTGCCCCTAAACTATGAAAACTGCAAAACTGCAATATTTAAACTGCTGTAAAACATAATGTATATCAAACCATTATTTCCTTTCATATTCATAAAAATCTTCAACTTTGAACACAAATTTGTAGATTAGCTTTTCTCAATTCCAAGGTATATGAGACGACCGATGAGAAACCACAGGCAACTGTAAAAGCAACCAATCTTTCTTTTTTTTAGATTGATTTATCTATTTATTTTTGGCTGAGCTGGGTCTTTGTTGCTGTGCTCAGGCTTTCTGTAGTTGCAGTGTGAAGGCTTCTCATTGCAATGACTTCTGTGGTGGAGCACAGGCTCTAGGCTCTTGGACTTCAGTAGCTGTGGCACACAGGCTCAGTAGTTGCAGCTCGAAGACTCTAGAGCATGGCCTCAGTGGCACATGGGCTTAGCTGCCCCATAACATGTGGGATCTTTGGACCAGGGATTGAAACTGTGGCCCATATACTGGCAGTTGGATTCTTAAGAACTGCACCATCAGGGAAGACCTGAGCTAAATTTTTAAAATCAATTACAAAAAGCTGCTTAAATTTTTATTTTTAATAAAGATTATATTTACTATGAAATGGGGATACATTTTAATATATTTGGTGTTATGTGAGGTGGACTCTGGTGCCTACAAAATCTCAAATTGCAGAGTCAGACACGACTCAGTGACTAAGCATACAAGGTCTTCAGAAGCTCAGGGCAAAGCATCTCAGGAGGATGTACTAAATGGTAATCTACAGAAAATGGTCTCAAGTTCAACTTTTTCAGAGACTTAAATGCAGCATGTGTGACCAGGAGGCATAAAGAAGTAGATAACATGCAAGAGATAAAAAGAACCAGTCTTGGAGTAAACATTAAGTCTATAGCATGGAGTTCTCAAGGCAAGAACACTGGTGGCTTGTCAGAACTCTACACCATGACCTGTCTTGGGTGGCCCTACAAGGCATGGCTCATAGTTTCTCTGAGTTAGACAAGGCTGTGGTCCATGTGATCAAATTGGTTAGTTTTCTGTGCTTGTGGTTTTCATTCTGTCTGCCCTCCGATGGAGAAGGATAAGAGGCTTCTGGAAGCTTCCTGATGAGAAAGACTGACTGAGGGGAAACTGGGTCTTGTTCTGATGGGCGGGGCCGTGCTCAGTAAATCTTTAATCCAATTTTCTGTTGAAGGGTGGGGCTGTGTTCCCTCCTTGTAATCTGACCTGAGGCCAAACTATGGTGGAGGTAATGAAGATAATGGTGACCTCCTTCAAAGGTCCCATGCATGCACTGCTACACTCAGTGCCCCCCAACCCTGTAGCAGGCCACCACCGACCTGTGCCTCCCCCAAAACTCCTGGACACTCACAGGCAAGTCTGGGTCAATCTCTTGTTGGGTCACTGCTCCTTCCTCCTGGGTCCTGGTGTGCACAAGCTTTTGTTTGTGCCCTCCAAAAGTGTTTCTCCAGTCCTGTGTAAGTTCCGGCATCTCTGTGGTGGGGTTAATGGTGACCTCCTCCAAGAGGGCTTATGCCCCACCCAGGTCTACTGCACCCAGAGCCCCTGCCCTGTAGCAGTCCACTGCTGACCTGTACCTCCTCAGGAGACACTCAAACACAGTTCTGGCTCAATTTCGGTGGGGTCTCTGGGTTCTGGTGTGCACAAGGTTTGTTTGAGCCCTTCAAGTGTCTCTGGCAGGTATGGGGGTTTGATTCTAAATGCAATTTCACCCCTCCTATCTTGCTGGGGCTTCTTTGCCCTTGGACTTGGGGTATCTTTTTTTGGTGGGATCCAACATTCTCCTGCCAATGATTGTTCAGCAACACACTGTAATTTTGGAGTCCTCGCAGAAGATGAGCACACATCCTTCTACTCCGACAGGATGAGATGGTTGGATGGCATCATCTACTCTATGGATATGAGTTTGAGTAAGCTCTGGCAATTGGCAATGGTCAGGGAAGCCTGGCGTGCTGTAGTCCATGGGATCACAGAGTCAGACATGATTGAACGACTGAACTGAACTGATAGCATGGAGAACTTTTTAACAGTGTGAATTCAAGAGGACTGCTATGGTAGACTGAATAAAGGCTCCCTAAGATGATTACAACACGAGAAGACTCTGCACATGGACATCACCAGATGGTCAACACCGAAATCAGATTGATTATATTCTATGCAGCCAAAGATGGAGAAGCTCTATACAGTCAACAAAAACAAGACCAGGAGCTGACTGTGGCTCAGATCATGAACTCCTTATTACCAAGGTGAGGTGAGGTGAGCTGAGGTGGTCGCTCAGTCATGTCTGACTCCTTTGTGACCCTGTGGACTGTAACCTACTAGGCTTCTCTGTCCATGGGATTCTCCAGGCAAGAATACTGGAGTGGATTGCCATTTCCTTCTCCAAGGGATCTTCCTGAACCAGGGATCGAACCTGGGTCTCCCGCATTGGAGGCAGACGCTCTAACCTCTGAGCCACCAGGGAAGCCCCCTTATTACCAAATTCAGACTTAAACTGAAGAAAGCAGGGAAAACTGCAGGACCATTCAGGTATGACCTAAATCAAATCCCTTATGATTATACAGTGGAAGTGAGAAGTAGATTTAAGGGCCTAGATCTGATAGATAGAGTGCCTGATGAACTATGGAATGAGGTTCATGACAATGTACAGGAGACAGGGATCAAGACCATACCAAATGAAAAGAAATGCAAAAAGCAAAACGGCTGTCTGGGGAGGCCTTACAAATAGCTGTGAAAAGAAGAGAGGTGAAAAGCAAAGGACAAACGGAAAGATATAAGCATCTGAATGCAGAGTTCCAAAGAATAGCAAGAAGAGATAAGAAAGCCTTCTTCAGCAATCAATGCAAAGAAATAGAGGAAAAGAACAGAATGGGAAAGACTAGAGATCTCTTCAAGAAAATTAGAGATACCAAGGGAACATTTCCGGAGAAGGCAATGGCACACCACTCCAGTACTCTTACTTGGAAAATCCCATGGATGGAGGAGCCTGGTAGGCTGCAGTCCATGGGATCGTGAAGAGTCGGACACGAATGAGCGACTTCACTTTCACTTTTCACTTTCATGCATTGGAGAAGGAAATGGCAACCCACTCCAGTGTTCTTGCCTGGAGAATTCCAGGGACGGGGGAGCCTGGTGGGCTGCCATCTATGGGGTCGCACAGAGTCGGACAGGACTGAAGCGACTTAGCAGCAGAAGGGAACATTTCATGCAAAGATGGGCTCGATAAAGGACAGAAATGGTATGGATCTAACAGAAGCAGAAGATCTTAAGAAGAGGTGGCAAGAATACACGAAGAACTGTACAAAAGATCTTCATGACCCAGATAATCATGATGATGTGATCACTAATCTAGAGCCAGACATCCTGGAATGTGAAGTCAAGTGGGCCTTAGAAAGCATCACTACGAACAAAGCTAGTGGAGGTGATGGAATTCCAGTGGAGCTATTTCAAATCCTGAAAGATGATGCTGTGAAAGTGCTACACTCAATATGCCAGCAAATTTAGAAAACTCAGCAGTGGCCACAGGACTGGAAAAGGTCAGTTTTAATTCCAATCCCAAAGAAAGGCAATGCCAAAGAATGCTCAAACTACTGCACAATTGCACTCATCTCACATGCTAGTAAAGTAATGCTCAAAATTCTCCATGCCAGACTTCAGCAATACGTGAACCGTGAAATCCCTGATGTTCAAGCTGGTTTTAGAAAAGGCAGAGGAACCAGAGATCAAATTGCCAACATCCACTGGATCATCGAAAAAGCAGGAGAGTTCCAGAAAACCATCTCTTTATGCTTTATTGACTATGCCAGAGCCTTTGTGTGGATCACAAGAAACTGGAAAATTCAAGAGATGGGAATACCAGACCACCTGACCTGCCTCTTGAGAAATCTGTATGCAGGTCAGGAAGCAATAGTTAGAACTGGACATGGAACAACAGACTGGTTCCAAACAGGAAAAGGAGTACGTCAAGGCTGTATATTGTCACCCTGCTTATTTAACTTATATGCAGAGTACATCATGAGAAACGCTGGACTGGAAGAAACACAAGGTGGAATCAAGATTGCCCGGAGCAATATCAATAACCTCCGATATGCCACCTCAGATGACACCACCCTTATGGCAGAAAGTGAAGAGGAACTAAAAAGCCTCTTGATGAAAAAGGAAAGAGGAGAGGAAAAGTTGGCCTAAAGCTCAACATTCAGAAAACGAAGATCATGGCATCCAGTCCCATCACTTCATGGGAAATAGATGGGGAAACAGTGGAAACAGTGTCAGACTTCATTTTTTTGGGCTCCAAAATCACTTCAGATGGTGACTGCAGCCATGAAATTAGAAGACGCTTACTCCTTGGAAGAAAAGTTATGACCAACCTAGATAGTATATTCAAAAGCAGAGACATTACTTTGCCGACTGAGGTCCGTCTACTCAAGGCTATGGTTTTTCCTGTGGTCATGTATGGATGTGAGAGTTGGACTGTGAAGAAGGCTAAGCGCCGAACTGATGCTTTTGAACTGTGGTGTTGACGACTCTTTGAGAGTCCCTTGGACTGCAAGGAGATCCAACCAGTCCATTCTGAAGGAGATCAGCCCTGGGATTTCTTTGGAAGGAATGATGCTAAAGCTGAAACTCCAGTACTTTGGCCACCTCATGTGAAGAGTTGACTCATTGGTAAAGACTCTGATGCTGGGAGGGATAGGGGGCAGGAGGAGAAGGGGACGACTGAAGATGAGATGGCTGGATGGCATCACGGACTCGATGGACGTGAGTCTGAGTGAACTCCCAGAGATGGTAATGAACAGGGAGGCCTGGCGTGCTGTGATTCATGGGGTCGCAAAGAGTCGGACACGATGAGCGACTGAACTGAACTGAAGATGATTACGTTGGGCTTCCCTAGTGGATCAGATGGTAGAGAATCTGCCTACAATTCAGGAGACCTGGGTTTGTTTTCTGGGCTGGGAAGATCCCCTGCAGAAGGGAATGGCTACCCATTCCAGTATTCTTGCCTGGAGAATTCCATGGGCAGAGGAACCTGGTGGGCTACAGTCCATAGGGTCTCAAAGAGTAGGACATGACTAAGCAACTAATACTTACACACTTGTTTCAAGATGATAACATTATATTGCAAAAGGGGCTTTGCAAATATGATTATCTTGAGATGGGGAAATTAGCCTGGAATATCCAGGTGAGGATAATGATGCAATTACAAGTCTCCTTGGAGAGGTGGAGAAAAATATCAGCAGAGAGGGAAGGCAATGAGATGATGTAAATAAAGACGGGAATGATGGGGCCACAAGCCAAATATTGCCAGCAGCCACCAGCAGCTAAAAGAGGAAAGAAACAGACTTCTCCCAGAGCCTCCAGAAAGAAATGGGGACTTAGCCCAGTAACTTATTTTGAGCTCCTGACTTCAAGAATTGTAAGAGAATAAAGTTGTATTCTTGAAGCGACTAAGTCTGTGGTAATTTACTACAGCAGACAATGAAAACTATGGTTCTCAACCATCAGAATCCAAGATCTGCATTTGTTTTGTAAAATGTTTAAAAATCTAAAAGCACCAAACATGTTTAAAAGTGGTTTAAATATTAATCCAAATCAAGGCAAGAACAGTTTCTGTCTATAAATATACAACTGTTTTAAAATACAATCACATTTTTTAGGGGAGTTAAATTAAAATTCACCCTCAAAATTTAAAAAAGATTCTATTGAATTTCTGAAATTGGGTCAAGCGGCTATGTCATTGCTAGTGCAATAATGACTATACACAGTGTTTTTCATCTCAGACTGCCTTGTTCCTTTGACTCCACGCAATCTATCTTTGAGGAAAGTAGAGGAAATAGGAGCACAAAATCCTATCATTCCTACTTCATTTAACTTGATTTTTATAACAAGATATTTTAAATGTTTTGTTTTTTAAAAGAAATTAACATTTTCTTTCATTCACTAATAACTAAGGAAAACTAAAAATACTAATTAGCAGATGTTTATAAAGATGTAGAAAATTATTTTACATAAAGTATCATGTTAAATGAGAATGTTCCTTTGACATGGTTATACAAAGTCAGAGAAAATCCTATTATCTGTGACAAACTACAATTTTTAAGTGAACAAGACTTTCATGAGGTCCATTCAAAACAAAGTGGTAAAGGACTAATCTGGCAGCGCAATGGATAGGAATCTGCCTGCCAGTGCAGGGCGCACATGTTCCAACCTGGTCTGGGAAGATTCCACATGCTGTAGAGCAACTGAGTCCGTGTGCCACAACTCCTGAGCCTATGTGCTGCATTACTGAAGCCCACATGCTTCAGGGCATACGAGTGTTGCGACTACTGAAGTCCGACTGCCTAGAGCCTGTGCTCCGCAACAGAAGCTCAAGCACCTCAATGAAAAGTAGCCCCCAGCCACTGCAACTAGAGAAAGCCCATGCACAGCAACAATGACCCAGTGCAACCAAAAATAAGTTTAAAATTTTTTTAAGGTAAAGACACCATTTATGGAATTATAAACTGTTTTTACCAAGGTTTATAGCTGAAGTCCAAATCAGGATAAAATGATTTCATTTTAAAATGAGTATTTTACTCATTTTGAATGTTGATGCAATAATTAATCATAGAAACAATATCTGACACGACACAACTGACATACTGTCTTCATGGATAGAAGTTCAGGATGTCAGTTGTTATTTCTTTTTGGAAATTTGTTTTAATGAAAATTTAGTATTCTCTTTGCTTAATTAGATTCTCACACTTCATATGAAGCTCTGTGTACTATAAAAAGAAATGTAAACAGCAGAAAAAAATCAAATAAAGTACTATAATTAATTTTTAGCCGACAGAAAATACCCATGCATCCTCAGTATTAAGAGGCTAATTAAATCTTTTAGATGAGTAATCTAACCATTTACTGAATTTATTTGGAAGTTATCTGGTTTTATAGTGTGCCCTACACTAATGCTGCCTGTTTTTTCAGAAAATGCATTTGGATGTTTTGACCACCTCAAATAAATCGCTAAATGTGTTGTACTAATACATATCCATAGTGTCTGCTTAGTTAACAATCAGCTGTATTCAAAAAATGAGAATCTTTCATGGCTAGCATGGCAGAATCACACCAAGAAACCTTTGTACATTCAAGAAGTATTTAAAAATAAAAGCATATAAAATGTAGCATTTAACTGTACAATAAAATAGGAAACCTTTGGGCAAAAATAGAGCAAAGTACCCAGGGAAAAATTATTTAATTCTATTACAATGATTTTGACGTCACTAAATGTGTTTGAGACCTTAACAGTTCTTGCTAATAATGCAATTAACTATAGATTTAAAATTTTATTCTGATATTAAAAATATTAACTTGTTAAAAATTTAGGAATCCTCTGGTGGTCCAGTGGTTGGGACTCCATGCTTTCATTGCCGAGGATCTGGGTTCAGTCTGGTCAGGACTGAACTAGGATTCCACAGGCCATGTGACACAACCAAACACAAAAATTCATTTTAAATTTAATTGAGAAACTGTTCTACAAATGCAAATTTAATACCTCAAGTCAGAGAAAAGAAAATGGACACACACAAAAGAACTGTAATACTTACAGGAACATAAATTATTAAAAATTAGGCACTTTCTTAGATATGAGAAAAATGATGAACTGACTATATGGTCAAAATAATTTCATGAAAAGAAAATTTTAGTTTTTGGACCTATATTGTATAATTCAAACAGTAAGTGGAGCCTAACTTCTTTATTATACAGAACTGTGAGTTTTCTACTCCCCTTCTCTTAGAACAATTACTTTATAAATCAATGGTTTGCTGGGCTCATCAGTTTTTTTAGTACCACCCTAGTACATACATGGACTTCCCTGGTGGCTCAGACAGTAAAGAATCCACCTACAATGCAGGAGACCTCGGTTTGATCCCCAGGTTGGGAAGATCCCCTGGAGGAGGGCATGGCAACCCACTCCAGTCTTCTTGCCTGGAGAAACCCCATGGACAGAAGAGCCTGGTGGGCCAGAGTTCATGGTCGCATAGAGTTGGACATGACTGAGCGACTAACACAGCACATATACATTTATATTTTCAAAATTCTGTGAACAAAATTTTCAAAATTCTATGAATTTTTTTAAGGAAAACAGTAATTGTTTCACTTCTGTCTTACCTGATACAGTGACTCAACTTACAGTGCAAGAATATGAATGTCAATATGAATACAAAAGCAAGACTACAAACTGTTTTCTTTGGGGTATTTTTTCTTTATGATCAATTCCAAACACATAGTACAGGGAAGATGGAATGAGTAAGGAAAAAAAAATTTATTTCCCCATTAATACCAAGTCATATTACTCAAAATGTGTTTCAGAATACTTAGCCAGATCACCAAATCCCAGCCACTGCCTTAGTTCAAATGTTCACTAACAGTCAAGCAACAGAAATCCATCGAGACTTTCATACAGAGAGAAGAGCTATATTGCTATAAATAATTTATTAACTTGGTTTAGTTTCTCGATATTTAGCAAGTTTGTGTAAAAATTACTATTCCCATCGGTTCATAGTTACATTAATATAAATGCATAATTTCAAAGCCAATATTCCTTTCACTGTGAATATAAAACTTCTTAAAGAGAGTGTGGATTGGGACAAAATAAAGACTGGCTGCTGGAATAGCATTGTTCAAAGCCAAATATACTGGCAGGATCAAAAAGCATAAATATTTATACAAACTCTCAGGATGCTACTCTTTTCCACATTTTTGCAATACATACTTATAGCATGGTATGAATTATTTCCTCCAACTTGAAAAAAAAAGATTACTACATTTTAATCTTCATTTCAAAATAACTCATTCAAATGAAAAAGTTCATTTGTTAATTCTGTTCAAAAGATGGATTTAAATATTTTCTTCACTACATGTACAAATTTTTTTTAACCTAAGTGTCTCATTACAACCAGTTCAGCAATAAGACCTCTAGTGCTTTGTTAGAAAACTGCATTCAATAGCTACGATTGTAAAGTCTATAGTTGAATCCTTCTTAAAACACTGAATTATAACCAAGTCCAAAAAGTGTATGAGCATTCAACAATACCTTTGGAACCTGTGAATTAATGCAAAAAAATTTACATGTCCATATAATTCAAACATAAACTTTGTGGAGAAGGGGTGTAAAATAAATACTATAGTATTTTCCAACTCTAAGTGCTGCCTAAATGGTTAGATGTGAAGATTAATATTACTAACATTATTAGTCAAGCTATTTCAAAGACTGTTTTCCAAGTAGTGAGAACAATTTTGTAAAGCAAAGATAAGCAAGAGCCTATGCCAGTACATTTTTTTCCTGTAGTGTAATGTAATTGCTAATATGAGGTATAATCTGTAAGCAATTAATACAAATACAAATAGGTATAAGTCACCACTAAATCACAGTCTGGTGAAAAGCTTCTCAGGTATGTAGTTTAAGGAGGGGAGTTAAGGGAAATGGAGAGAAGGGAAGGACAGGGCAGGTTTCCACTGGGAACATCATTTACACTCTTTATCGTTATCACTATCTTGTATGTAACTATCCACTGATGCAGAAAGGTAAATCCTTTCTAAGTATGCTGGTCTAGAATATACTTTATGTAGCATAGTAAGATACTTAAGTATTATTGATGCTTTATTTGCATTTATACTTGGATATACACATAATTATATGTATATCAAAAACTATAAACAGAATTTAAAAACTTTTATCTCATTTTAGAAAACTTATTAAGATAGAACTATGTGCTACAGAATTTCCTAGAATATCTAAACTCAGGTATAAAACCAAAGGAAAACATTACTATGTCTTTAGTATAAATGGTTTGTGTGAAACCTCAAGCTCACTCATCTTTTTTATAGATGTGTTTATTTAATGAGGATTGTGATCCAATGATTGTTTAGCAGCAATTTTACCAAACTGTAAATTCTTTTATTAACAGGCATTATAAACATAATACTAATCTTATTTAAAAACCATGAGTGCCACACCAGTGAATATACAGCTCATGAATAACTTAAAAAGTATTTCCCATTTTAAAAGGCAACACTCAGCATACAAAAACCTATACTAAACAAAGAAGCTATAATATGGATACATGATTGATGTGTCTAAAATGATATATATACAGTACATAATTAATGTTAATTATGTGATCAGTACATTTTTTTCTATATGATTCCCTTCATGCTTCACTTTCCCCAGAAACTGAATTCTGAACTTCTTCTTCTAAAATTGGTACAATCAGGTTATCCTTGGACATCAAATTATATTTCATCACAAATTTAGTAAACCGATGACACAAAAATGTTTCATTCTGTAGAGAGAAAAAAACTTATTTTAACTTACTACTCAAAACCAAATAAATGAGACATATATCAACATATATTATTGTCATTCTCATAAGAATGTACCAGGATAATTAGTGAAAAATACTTACTTCATATTCATCAAATATCTGCCGGTGATGAAAATAAGCATGTGAAAATATTCTGTAAATCCTACGGCATACTGATCCTAGTTTTGCTACAGATGATTCCTTTATGCTAACTCTAGAAATAGAAAAGAAATCATAGATTCATAGAGCTAGACAGATCTTAAGAACAATATAGTCCAATCTTCCCAATTCACAAGAGCAGAAACTGACACCAGAGAAAATAAGTGACCAGTCCAGTTCACAGTGCAGGTAAGTGGCAAGGGCAAGACCAAAACTCTTGTTCCTCACTCCTAACTTCACTACCTAACCATAGTGCCCAAGAAATTCAGAATTATAATTCAGAGACTTTGTTAAATTTAATGCAACTAAAACAAACCTTGGCAAAACTTAACTAAAAACATGTTTTTGATATTTACACTCTGTCCACTAGAGCAAATTAAAACTACTAAAAGGAATTATCATTTTATTCTACAGAACTCAATTTTTTAATGTGTGTATGAGAAATAAAAACTGCCTATTTGTTTTCTTTTTAAAACATATACAGGATACTAAGGCAAAATCCATTATTTTTTACATATTTTATGTGAGCTCTTTGAAGTCAGTGATGTTTAGGTGAAAAAGTCTCCAAATCTATCCACTTGGTAACAAACATCTTAAGAGAATAAAAGACCACTCACAAACCTCACCAATAATATATTACAGTTATGCACAGGCTTCCTCCATGATCTTAAAAATCTAAAAGCAAGGATAAGGACTCCTTCAGAAATTATCAGTCCAATAGACAACAGACTGAGGGGGAGGAAGAGGACTGGAGAGGAATGGAGTGGGAGTTTGGGAATAACAGATGCAAACTGCTATATACAGAACAGATAAACAATGAGGTCCTACTGTATAGCACAAGGGAACTATATTCAGTATCCTGTGATAAACCACAATGGAAAAGAATATGAAAAAGAATGTGTGTATCTATGTATGTAAAACTGAGTCACTTCACTGTATAGCAGTAACTAACACAACCCTGTAAATTAACCGTACTTCAATTAAAAGAAAAACAGGCTGGAAATACACAGAACATACTTAAGAAAAAAAATAAGCAGTCCAACTTAGGAAAGTCTGCTTTTTAGCATGCTATCTATGAGGATGCTCACTCTACCAAAGTGTCAAGTAAGCAAGTGTGTAAATATCCCAACCCTAAAGCTTGAGAGGTAGAGCCTGGAAAATGACACAGTAGCAGGAACTACCCATGATTGAACTGGCCAGTGAGCTTTGGGAGCTGAGCCCTGATGCCTTTAGTTTAATCACAATCTTAATTTCAAAACGTGAATAATTCTGGACAAGTCAAATATACAACAGATAAAAATAAAGTTTACAGAATACACTGCACTAATGAGCAAACTAGTTTTAGTTTTAAAAACATCAGTCTTTAAATCCAAAAAGTTTAACACCACATTTAAAGGTTTTATTTACCTGCTGGGAAAATATTTATTGCTATTCAGAAGACATGCAGCACCATCAAGTGTGTGTCTAGTGTAGTCTATAGCAGGACACTATAAAAGAAAGGATATAAAATGCATAAACAATGAGTTCTGCCTCTAAAATTAGGTATATTTATTGCATAGGTGTTTTAATCCAAAACCGCCAAGCATATTCTAAGGAAATGTTCCTTACAATATCAGAATGACTGTAAAATTCAATGTTATGTCAATAAATAAGGCTTTATTATCCCCTCAACTATAATACCCAGCTTATAATAAATAAGTGAATTAGTCTTCCAATTTCTCACTCTCAATATTGTATCTACATGAAAACAATGCTTCCGTCGAGTTAGGAAGAACACCTGAATATCTGATCTAACTCTCTGGCTTTACAAATGAGGAAACTGGTCAGTTTGCAAATGATGCACAGGATTTTTACCAGATCTTAAAAATCTATGGGAACTCCCTGGCTGTCCAGTGGTTAGGACTCCAAACTCTCACTGCTGACGGCCCAGGTTCAATCTCTGGTCAATGAACTTAAGTAAGATCCCACAAACTGCACAGTGCAGCCATTAAAAAAAAAAAAAAAAATCTATAGGCAAGGATAAGGAATTCCTCAAAACAAGCAGACCAACTTAGGAAAGTCTTGTCTTGAGGCATGCTAAGAAGATGCTGACTCTGTATAACAGAAATTCAAGTAAACAGGCGTGCAAATATCCCAACTCTAAAGGATGAGAGAGACAACACCTGAAGAATGATGCACAGCAACAGGGACTACCCTTGACTTTTGGTCAATGATTTACACTAGATGACATAGTTAGGAAGAAGGATTTAAAAACCATAACCCAGATATACTGATTCCTAGTCCACTGGTTTATACTTTACCAAGTGGCCCAGCAGCCTTCTTCTTCACAAATACCTCCAAAGATCAGTCTTCTTACATCCTAAAAAGTATGCCTTACTATGTTGCTGATACCCTAATTCAAATCTAGTAGCTCTACAAAAATTTTTCTCCCTGAACCTCCTTTGCAATTTAATATGAAATCTGAAATTTCTTTACATTTTAATAAACCTGTCTTATTCTATTCCATTTATCAGAAAATGAAACTGATTTGTCTCACAGCAAATCAATCAAAGGAAAGATAAAACTGCAAAGTAATTATTCTCATTCAGTTCTTCTGAGGGCAGGGAGTGAGAAGCATCAAAAGAAACAAAGATGCAGAGTGAGCCAGAGAACCAAGAAACAAACACTAGAGAAAGAAAGAAAAATGACTCTAATTCTACTCAGTAATTAGAATATTTTTTAAGTGCTGAGAATGAAATTGGTGTTTTAAAATGCAGTAACTACTCAACACAAATACATATTTCAGTTCAGTTGCTCGGTCGTGCCCGACTCTGTGTGACCCCATGAATCACAGCATGCCAGGCCTACCTGTCCATCACCAACTCCCCGAGTTCACTTAGACTCACATCCATCGAGTCAGCGATGCCATCCAGCCATCTCATCCTCTGTCGGCCCCTTCTCCTCCTGCTCCCAATCCCTCCCAGCATCAGAGTCTTTCCAATGAGTAAATTCTTCGCATGAGGTGGCCAAAGTATTGGAGTTTCAGCTTTAGCATCATTCCCTCCAAAGAAATCCCAGGGCTGATCTCCCTCAGAATGGACAGGTTGGATCTCCTTGCAGTCCAAGGGACTCTCAAGAGTCTTCTCCAACACCACAGTTCAAAAGCATCAATTCTTCGGCGCTCAGCTTTCTTCACAGTCCAACTCTCACATCCATACATGACCACTGGAAAGACCATAGCCTTGACTAGACGGACCTTAGTCAGTAAAGTAATGTCTCTGCTTTTCAATACGCTATCTAGGTTGGTCAAAACTTTTCTTCAAAGGTGTAAGCGTCTTTTAATTTCATGGCTGCAGTCACCATCTGTAGTGATTTTGGAGCCCCAAAATATAAAGTCTGACACTGTTTCCCCATCTATTTCCCATGAAGTGATGGGACCGGATGCCATGATCTTAGTTTTCTGAATGTTGAGCTTTAAGCCAACTTTTTCATTCTATACTTTCACTTTCATGAAGAGGCTTTTTAGTTCCTCTTCACTTTCTGCCATAAGGGTGGTGTCATCGGCATATCTGAGGTTACTGATATTTCTTCCAGCAATCTTGATTCCAGCTTGTGCTTCTTCCAGCCCAGTGTTTCTCCAGATGTACTCTGCATATAAGTTAAATAAGCAGGGTAACAATATACAGCCCTGACGTATTCCTTTTCCTATTTGGAACCAGTCTGTTGTTCCATATCCAGTTCAAACTTTTGCTTCCTGACCTGCATACAGATTTCTCAAGAGGCAGGTCAGGTGGTCTGGTATTCCCATCTCTCTCAGAATTTTCCACAGTTTCTTGTGATCCACACAGTCAAAGGCTTTGGCATAGTCAATAAAGCAGAAAGAGATGGTTTTCTGGAACTTTCTTGCTTTTTCCATGATCCAGTGGATGTTGGCAATTTGATCTCTGGTTCCTCTGCCTTTTCTAAAACCAGCTTGAACATCAGAAGTTCACAGTTCACATATTGCTGAAGCCTGGCTTGGAGAA
Organism: Nanger dama; assembly: GCA_917880005.1. Classification (NCBI taxonomy): domain Eukaryota; kingdom Metazoa; phylum Chordata; class Mammalia; order Artiodactyla; family Bovidae; genus Nanger; species Nanger dama. Next base: position 50,839,222 of record CAKJTW010000004.1, read on the forward strand.
TTTTGAGCATTACTTTACTAGCATGTGAGATGAGTGCCATTGTACGATAGTTTGAGCATTCTTTGGCATTGCCTTTCTTTGGGATTGGAATGAAAACTGACCTTTCCAGTCCCGTGGCCACTGCTGAGTTTTTCCAAATTTGCTGCATATTGAGTGCAGCACTTTCACAGCATCTTCTTTCAGGATTTGAAATAGCTCAGCTGGAATTCCATCACCTCCACTAGCTTTGTTCGTAGTGATGCTTTCTAAGGCCCATTTGACTTCACATTCCAGGATGTCTGGCTCTAGGTGAGTGATCACACCATCGTGATTATCTGGTTAATTAAAGCATCTGCCTACAATGCAGGAGACCTGGACTCAATCCCTGGGTCGAAAAGATCTCCTGGAGAAGGAAATGGCAACCCACTCCAGTATTCTTGCCTAGAAAATCCCAACAGAGGAACCTGGTAGTCCATGGGGCTGCAAAGAGTTGGACGTGACTGAGCAACTTCACTTTCTTTTAGGGCTTCCCTGGTGACTCAGACGGTAAATACAGATTAATCTACACCCAAAAATAAAAAGGTACATCCTCTTTCAGCCATCTTTCTGTGCCACCGTAATGGTGCACATGTATGTCCTGGCTGACGCTCTCAAGAGTATCAACAGTACCAAAAAGAGAGGCTAATACCAGGTGCTCCAAAGTCACAGTCAGGATTCTAACTGTGATGATGAAGCATGGCTACACTGGAGAATTTGAAATCATTGATGACAACAGGGCTGGGAAAATTGTTGTGAATCTCACAGGCAGGCTAAATAAGTGTGGAGCGATCAGCCTCAGATTTGATGTACAACTCTTAAGATCTAAAAGAATGGCAGAATAAACTGCGCCCGTCCCGTCAGTTTGGTTTCATTGTACTGACAACCTGGGCTGGCATCATGGACCATGAAGAAGCAAGACAAAAACACACAGGAGGGAAAATCCTTGGATTCTTTCTAGCGATGTAATGCATACGAATAAAATGCCTCAGAGGAAAAAAAAATGTACATCCATAGGAATTTTGTGGCTAGTAGACTCCTGCCTAAAACAGTAACAAGAGTAGTTACTTATTGAAAAAAAGTAGTTATTTATTGAAAAAGTATCTTTATCCATATATATGATTACAAGGTGATTTGGTCAAAGACAAACATCCCAAATCATTGTAATTCTCATTCATATTGGTCACTTGGATGTACCATTAAGTCAGCATGGAAATACAATGCAAGCTACATATTTAATTTAAATATTCTAGTATCCACATTAAATAGATAAAAAAATAGGTGAAATTAATTTTAATGATGTATTTTATTTAACTCCATATAGCCAAAATTATTGTTTAAACATAACTGATAGAAAAATTGCTAATGAGCTTCTGTGTGGTTTTTTTAAGAAGGAGTTTAGACTTTATTTGGTGAACTCTACAGACCACTGAATAAGACAGGGACAAGATCAGAGGTAGACTTTTCAAAGATTCAAGCGATGCACTGGAGGAGATGTGGATTTAGAATAATGGTGCTGGGAAAATTGGACAGCTACATACAAAAGAGTCAAACTGGATTACTTACACCATATACAAAAATAAACTCAAAATGGATTTAGATTTAAATGTCAGATGGGAAACCATAAAACTCCTAGAAAAAAGGGTAGTATACTCTTTGACAATCAGGTTAAAAAATGGGCAGAAGACCTGAATACACATTTTCTCAAAAGAAGACATACAGATGGCCAACAGACACATGTAAAGATACTCAACACCACTAATTATCAAGGAAATGCAAATCAAACCAGAATAGGTTACTACCTCACATTTGTCAAAAAGATTACCATCAAAAAAACAAGGACTTCCCTAGCAGTCCAATGGTTAAGAATCTGCGCTTCCACTACACGGGCACGAGTTCAATCCCTGCTTGGGGAACTGAGATCCCAAATGTTGTGCAGTATGGCCCACCCTCAAAAAAGGACAAAAAGAAAGTACTGTTCAGGACATATGGGAACCCTCCTGCACTGCTGCACAGAATGTAAACTGGTACAACCACTATGGAAAACAGTACAGCGGTTCCTCAAAAAATGAAAAATAGAAACTGCCATACAACCCAGCAACTGCCCAAAGAAACAAAAACACTAATCAAACAGATACATGCATGCCCATGTTCACTGAAGTGTTATTTATAGTAGCCAAGATATGGAAGCAGGGTTTCTCTGATGGCTCCGTGGTAAAGAATTCACTTGACAATGCAGGAGATGCAGGTTTGATCTCTGAGTCACGAAGATCACCTAGAGAAGGAAGTGGCAACCCACTCCAGTATTCCTGCCTGGGAAATCCCACGGACAGAGGAACCTGGTGGGCTACAGTCCATGGAGTCACAAGGGTCAGACACAACAGCGACTAAACAACAATGATGACAACAAAGATACGGAAACAATCTAAGTGTTCATATAAAGAAGATGTGGTATGTATATAAAGAATGAAATTTTGCCATTTGCAAAAGTGTAGATGGACCCAGAGGGTATTATTCCACGTGAAAAAGTCAGAGAACGACAAATACCATATGATTTCACTTATAAGTGGAAAAACGAAAGTGAAGAAACAATAAAACAGAAGTCATAGATACAAAGAACAAAAGTGGTTGCCAGAGGGGAGATAGAAATGAATGAAATAGGTGAGGAAGATTAAGAGGTATAAACTGCCAGTTACAAAATAAATGAGTCCTAGGAATGAAATGTACAACATGAGAAACACTCTCAATAATACTGTAGCAACTCTGTAAGATGACAGATGGTAAACTAAACTTATCACAGTGATCACTTTGTAATTTAGAGAAATATCAAATCAGTATGCTTTACTCCTGAAACTAACATAGTGTAGGTTAATGATATTTTAATTAAAAAATTTTCAAAAGATACTAATCAAAAGAAATCCTAAAGTAACACTGTGACAATGACCTTGCATCAAAGAACTCTAAACCAAAGAGCAAACTAAACAGTGACCTAAAAACTCAAAAAAAACTTGTCTACCATTGTCTTGAAGAGATTTAGGTTATAATGAATTTATTAGTCATTCAACTTTATATATTCTCACCTCTTTCGGTGTTTTATGAGCTGCACAAAGAAAAATCCACTGTTCAGTTGCCGTCATCTGAGTGCAGGTGTCCGGATGGCATTCACTCTGTTAAAAATTGTTATACTTATTAACATGTAAAATAACAATGAAAAAGTTTTGCTACATTTTGTGCAAAATTCTAGAATAAATTACAAATTCTGGATGTCTTTGTAAGCACATTAATTTATAAAAATAGGAAAAAAATCAGAACTTTCAATTAGTTTCAAGTTAAAGAAAATATTACCTGAAGTTTGACAGCAAGTCCATTTAGCTCAAGACAGAATTGCCTAAAAAGGTAAATAAATAAATGAAAAAGCCTTATCTATTCTCCATATTATTTTTAGAATATTAATTGTAAAAAAAATACCATCCTTTCTCATCACTACTATCAACACCACTTGAACTTACATGGCACATTCCTTACAAAGACATACACATTAGTAAACAAAACCCAAAACTTATGACCCTAATAATAACATTCAATATCAGTGTTCAGTGAGTTGATCACTTTACACACTAGAAATTAGTATAATTTTTCTGAGAAATAATCTGAAAATATTTACCAAGAACCTTACAAAGTGTCTATTTTTTGACTAAGTCATTCTCTCAAGGATCTAGTCTAATGAAACAATCAGAACTGCAATCTAGATATATGTACAAAGATGTTCACTTAAACTCTATACATAAAACATTTCTTTGAAACATAAATGATTAGCAATTGGAAAATAGTAAAATGTTGATATTACATAAACATACAAAAGATATATACTTACACTCACAGTATAATTCCAGTTATATAAAAATTTGCGTGTGTGTATATATCTGAATACAGTTGTCCCTGGTCAGGGAAGATTCCACATGCTGCTGGGGCAACTAAGCACAACTTTTAAGCCTGTGCTCTAGAGACTGAGAGCTGAAACTCCTGAGCCCACATGCCATGACTACTGAAGCCAGTGTGCCTAGAGTCTGTGCTGTGCAACAAGAGAAGCCACGGTCATGAGAAACCCATTTCACCACAACTACAGAGCAGCCTCCACTCACGACAACTAGAAAAGCCCAGGCAGCAACAACGACCCAGCGTAGCCAAAATGAACTAAATTTTTTTTTTTAAAGAAGAAAGCAAGTTAAAAACAAAGGTCAAATTATCAGCTATCTATTTCCACTTCAGATGCCTAATAATAATGTTCTAAGAGTATACAAATAACATTATTTCTGAATCACTACATAAATCTATACTGCTCAATATCTGTAAGTTGCATGTTTTATGTTTCTGAGTTGTTTTCCACTAAGTAGTAATAAAGATAGATGGTGATAAACAAGTTTCTCACCTAGTCCAATCTACTTAGAGCCAACAGGAAAATTAAGCTAACTGATCTGGCAGTGTTATAGGTACAATCATGGCAAACAGTGTAAACTTAACAGCTTCAAGTTAATTCGACACAGGGCTCACACACATAGTTACGCAGCTGAAGGGTCAAACCAGAGCTGACTACCCTCTAGTCACTAGGCCCTATACACTGGCATAGGACTGCAGCCATTCAGAGGAAACAGCATCTTTTCCTGATTACAAATATTCAGTGAGAAGTACTAGGAGATTTCACTGAGGTCAAGATTCAATCCCCATTAACATATAATCAACTACATTAACCAATAATAACAAGTGGCATCACGGACTCGATAGACGTGTCTGAGTGAACTCCGGGAGATGGTGATGGACAGGGAGGCCTGGCATGCTGTGATTCATGGGGTCACAAAGAGTCGGACACGACTGAGCGACTGAACTGAACTGAAGCCTCAAATCAGTAACATTAAGCACATGCAAAAAAATCAAACTACTTTGAAAACTCTTTTGGTTAACTATAAAGATGTATACACTATAATAAAACCACAAAAATATATATGTGATGTATAATATTTAAACTATACAAAACAAAAACAAGTGAATTATAAAAAAATATTAAAAAATAACAAAAGTAGTAACAATAGCACCAGGACAAATGGAATATGCATAAGAAAAGATTTTACAAGTTTTGTATAATGCATATTTCAGTCTAAGTTAAGTAGGGAGGAAAAACTTTATTTAGATCTGAGATAAAAACCTTATAAATTAAAATGAACCCTAACTTTTTAGAAATTATGCTTATGGTGTAAAAATTACCTTTGCTTATTTTCATCATTAATCCCACAGGTAAGTAAGTAGTTATTTTCAAAGTAGATTAAAATAAGGCAGAGTATATATTATTCTAAAGTGTTTTCTATATTTATAAGAATGGCATAATACCTACATACTCATGCTTTCAATGATCATCCATCAAGATGTATTAAAAAGAAAACCCGATGAAGTAGTCAAGTGACTTGCCCAAAAAACTGGCAGCTTACAAAGAAGTCTTCCCTGAAACTGCTGAACTGTTATGATAAGACACTGTCTTAACAATATCTAGACAAGCCTATAGCATCAAAACAAAACAACAGAAAAAGTACACTGTCTACAAATTGAGGCAATCATCATAGGAAATGTGGTCTAATTTATGCAAGAAAACTCATATCTCTACTTTATTATTTAAAAATCAACTCAAAGTAACAAACTTGGATGAACACATATTTCATGCTGCCTTCTCTAACTTATCAATTCCCATTTACAATGGGAAGTTTTTAACTTCAAGAAATAACCTAATTTTTAAAAAAGAAAGAAAGAAATAACCTAGTAACTTCAGGTTACAGCTGCTTCTAAAGTTGACTCATGATTCATTAAAAATCAATTTTTTCATTCAAAGAATATTATTAAAATCTCTTAAACTTATTTCAGGATTACAATTAATCTTCATTTACCAAAGAGAAGACTGGAAATTCATACTAGTTGACACAGTATGTGCGTGACTATTAACACATCAGCTACCAAGTCTAGACTAGGCCCTCTAGAGAGAAATAAAGTAGGCAGGTAGTAGGCAGTAAAAATGAGTAGGTACATGGAAATACTGCATCTGTGATTAAAGGATATAATTAAGGAAAATTGTGTAAAATGATAAGAAGGGCCAAATCCATAAATACAGAAAACAATCAGTAAATAACAATGTTGAAAACTTTATAACACTGAAAACATAAAAGCTTTAGAAACTGGCTTTTGGTCTACAGTTAAATAATTTATGATTCATAATCATAATTAATATTAAAGGTTATTTTTACTACTAGAAGTACTATTACTATTTTGCTATATCATGAAGACCTACCTTAAATGTTCATACTTCCATACACCTTCATCTTGGCCTTCAGGTGGTTCAAGAATTTTGTCAATATTGGAACAATCCGCTCTTATGTTCTGTTGAATATACTACAAACATACAAGTTTTATAGTTAATTAAAATATTATACTACACAGTAAATCATACAAGAGTTATTGTTTAATGGGTACAGACTTTCAGTTGGGAAAGATGAAAAAGTTCTGGAGGCGGAGATGTACTTGATACCACAAAACTATACACTTAAAAATAGCAAAAATGAACAATTTTATGTTATGCATTTTTTGCCACAAGAAAAAGCAGAGTGAATACCAAACAAGAAAATCCAAAGAAATCCATGTCCAGAGGTAGTCAAACTGACAAAAACTAAAAATAAAGAGGCCAGGGGTAGAGGAAGGAACACTTCCAAACTTATTCTATGAGGCCTCAATCACCCTGATACCAAAACCAGGCAAAGAAAACACAAAAAAGAAAATTACAGGCCAAAATCACTGATGAACATAGATGCAAAAATCCTCAACAAAATTCTAGTAAACAGAATTCAAAAACACATTAAAAGCTCATACACGATGATCAAGTGGGGCTTATTCCAGGGATGCAAGGATTCTTCAACATACACAAATCAATCAATGTGATACAACATATTAACAAATTGAAAGATAAAAATCATATGGTCATCTCAATAGACGCAGAAAAAGCCTCTGACAAAATTCAGTACCCACTTATGATAAAAATGTTTCAAAAACTGGGCATAGAAGGAACCTACCTCAAAACAGTAAAGGCCATATATGATAAGCCCACAGCAAATATTATTTTCAATGATGAAAAACTAAAAGCATTCCCTAGGAACAAGACAAGGGTGACCGCTCTCAATTCAACATAGCTTTGCAAGTCCTAGCTATGGCAATTAGAGAAGAAAAAGAAATAAAAGGAATCAAGATGGGAAAAAAGTAGTAAAACTCACTGTTTGCAGATGACAAGATACTATACATAAAAACCCAAAAGAAACTATCAGAAAATTATTAGAGCTAATCGGAATTCAGCAAAGTCACAGGATACAAGGTCAATACGCAGAAATCACTTGCGCTCCTATATACTAACAATGAAAAATCAGAAAGAGAAATTAAGGAATCAATCCCATTCACTTTTGCAACAAAAAGTATAAAACATCTAGGAATAAAGAGAATCTCCTTTTATCTCTAAGGAGACAAAAGAACCCATATGGATAATTATAAGACACTGATGAAAGAAATCAAAGACAACATAAACAAATGGAGAGATAGTCCATGCTCCTGGGCAGGAAGTATTGTGAAAATGACTATACTACCAAATGCAATCTACAGAGTAAGTGTGATCCCTATCAAATTACCAATGGTACTTTTCATAAAACATGAACAAAATTTTAACAGTTCATATGGAAACAGAAAAGATCCCAAATAGCCAAAGCAGTCTTCCCACACACCAACAGGTACCTTATTTTTGACAAAGGAGGCAAGAATATACAATGTGGCAAAGATAGCCTCTTTAATAAGTAAAGCTGGGAAAACTGGACAGCTACATGCTAAAGAATGAAATGAGAACACTTCCTAATGCCATACACAAAGATAAAATGGATTAAAGACCTAAACGTAAGATCGGAAACTATAAAACTCTTAGAGGGAAATACAGGCAGAACACTTGATGACATGAATCAAAGCTTCTGTGACCCACCTCTTAGAGTAATGGAAATAAAAACAAAAATAAACAAGTGGGATCCAATTAAACTTAAAAACTTTCGCACAACAAAGGAAACTACAAACAAGGTGAAAAGACAACCCTCAGAATGGGAGAAAATAATAGCAAAGGAAACAACTGACAAAGGATTAATTTCCAAAATATACAAGCAGTTCATACAACTCAATATCAGGAAAACAAACAACCCAATCATAAAGTGGGGGAAAAGATCTAAACAAACATTTCTCCAAGGAAGACATACAGACAGCTAACAAACACACGAAAAGATGCTCGACATCGCTCATTATTAGAGAAATGCAAATCAAAACTACAATGAGGTACCACCCACACCAGTCAGAATAGCCATGAAAAAGTCTACAAACAATAAAAGCTGGACGGGTGTGGCAGTCACTATGGAAGATGGTATGGAGATTCCTTAAAAAACTAGGAATAAAACCATCATGTGTAGGGAAGTAAATGGCAACACACTCCTGTAATCTTGCCTGGAAAACCCCATGGACAGAGGAGCACGGCAGGCTACAGTCCAAGGGGGTCACAAGAGTCAGACATGACTAGACATGACTTAGCGACTAAACCATCCACCACTACAAAGTGAATATATGCCTAAAAATAATGTGTGAAAAGGATATTTGCCATATACTAGCTAGTTTGTTGGTGGGAGGATGGGAGTCAAGGAAGACTTGGGGTTATTTTTTTCATCAATTTCCATTTTATACTTATTTATAATGGGTCATTATTTTTACTAATACTGTAAAACTATGAAAATGAATAAAATACTAAAAGTTTCATATAGGAAAAAACCCACCATATGAACCAGTAATCCCACTCCTAGGCATATACCTTAAGGAAACCAAAACTAAAAAGACACGTGTACCACAATGTTCACTGCAGCACTATTTACAATAGTTAGAACATGGAACCAACCTAGATGTCCATGAACAGATGAATGTATAAAGAAGCTGTGGTACATATATACAATGGACTACTACTCAGCCATAAAAAAGGAGCGTATCTGAGTCAGCTCTACTGAGGTGGATGAACCTAGAGACTGTTGTACCAAGTGAAGTAAGTCAGAAAGAGAAATAAATTATAGAAATAAACATCATACTCAGTTCAGTTCAGTTCAGTCGATCAGTTGTGTCCGACTCTTTGCAACTTCATGATTCACAGCACACTAGGCCTCCCTGTTCATTACCATCTCTCGGAGTTCACTCAGACTCACGTCCATTGAGTCTGTGATGCCATTCAGCCATCTCATCCTCTGTTGTCCCCTTCTCCTCCTGCCCCCAATCCTTCCCAGCACCAGAGTCTTTTCCAATGAGTAAACTCTTCTCATGAGGTGAACAAAGTATTAGAGTTTCAGCTTTAGCATCATTCCTTCCAAAGAAATCCCAGGGCTGATCTCCTTCAGGATGGACTGGTTGGATCTCCTTGCAGTCCAAGGGACTCTCAAGAGTCTTCTCCAACACCACAGTTCAAAAGCATCAGTTCTTCGGCACTCAGCCTTCTTCACAGTCCAACTCTCATATCCATACATAACAACAGGAAAAACCATAGCCTTGACTAGACGGACCTTAGTCAGCAAAGTAATGTCTCTGCTTTTGAATATACTATCTAGGTCAAAACTTTTCTTCCAAGGAGTAAGCGTCTTCTAGTTTCATGGCTGCAGTCACCATCTGCAGTGATTTTGAGACCCCAAAATAAAGTCTTGACACTGTTTCCCCATTTACTTCCTATGAAGTGATGGAACCGGATGCCATGATCTTCATTTTCTGAATATTGAACTTTGAGCCAACTTTTCACTCTCCTCTTTCACTTTCATCAAGAGGCTTTTTAGCTCCTCTTCACTTTCTGCCATAAGGGTGGTGTCATCTGCATATCTGAGGTTACTGACATTTCTCCCAGCAATCTTGATTCCACCTTGTGTTTCTTCCAGTCCAGTGTTTCTCATGATGTATTCTGCATATAAGTTAAATAAGCAGGGTGACAATATACAGCCTTGACGTACTCCTTTTCCTATTTGGAACCAGTCTGTTCCATATCCAGTTTAAACTGTTGCTTCCTGACCTGCATACAGATTTCTCAAGAGGCAGGTCAGGTGGTCTGGTATTCCCATCTCTTGAAGAATTTTCCACAGTTTCTTGTGATCCACACAGTCAAAGGCTTTGGCATAGTCAATAAAGCAGAAATAGATGTTTTCTGGAACTCTCTTGCTTTTTCCATGATCTAGCGGATGTTGGCAATTTGATCTCTGGTTCCTCTGCCTTTTCTAAAACCAGCTTGAACATCAGGAAGTTCATGGTTCACGTATTGCTGAAGCCTGGCATGGAGAATTTTGAGCATTACTTTACTAGTGTGTGAGATGAGTGCAATTGTGCAGTAGTTTGAGCATTATCTGGCATTGCCTTTCTTTGGGATTGGAATGAAAACTGACCTTTTCCAGTCCTGTGGCCACTGCTGAGTTTTCCAAATGTGCTGGCATACTGAGTGCAGCACTTTCACAGCATCTTCTTTCAGGATTTGAAACAGCTCCACTGGAATTCCATCACCTCCACTAACTTTGTTTGTAGTGATGCTTTCTTTTATTTTATTTTTACTTTATTCTGCGTTACAATACTGTATTGGTTTTGCCATATAATGACATGAATCAGCCACAGGTGTACATGATCTCCCAATGCTGAAGCCCCCTACCACCTCCCACCCTATATCATCTCTTTGGATCATCCTGTGCACTAAGGCCCATTTGATTTCACATTCCAAGATGTCTGGCTCTAGATTAGTGATCACATCATCATGATTATCTGGGTCATGAAGATCTTTTTTGTACAGTTCTTCCGTGTATTCTTGCCACATCTTCTTAATATCTTCTGCTTCTGTAAGGTCCAGACATTTCTGTCCTTTATCAAGCCCATCTTTGCATGAAATGTTCCCTTGGTATCTCTAATTTTCTTGAAGAGATCTCTAGTCTTTCCCATTCTGTTCTTTTCCTCTATTTCTTTGCACTGATCGCTGAAGAAGGCTTTCTTATCTCTTCTTGCTATTCTTTGGAACTCTGCATTCAGATGCTGATATCTTTCCTTTTCTCCTTTGCTTTTCGCCTCTCTTTTTTTCACAGCTATTTGTAAGGCTTCCTCAAACAGCCATTTTGCTTTTTTGCATTTCTTTTCATTGGGGATGGTCTTGATCCCTGTCTCCTGCACAATGTCACGAACCTCATTCCATAGTTCATCAGGCACTCTATCAGATCTAGGCCCTTAAATCTATTTCTCACTTCCACTGTACAATCATAATGGATTTGATTTACGTCATACCTGAGTGGTCTAGTGGTTTTCCCTACTTTCTTCAATTTAAGTCTGAATTTGGTAATAAGGAGTTCATGATCTGGTCTTGTTTTTGTTGACTATATAGAGCTTCTCCATCTTTGGCTGCACAGAATATAATCAATCTGATTTCGGTGTTGACCATCTGGTGATGTCCATGTGTAGAGTCTTTTCTTGTGTTGTTGGAAGAGGGTGTTTGCTATGACCAGTGCATTTTCTTGGCAAAACTCTATTAGTCTTTGCCCTGCTTCATTCCACGTTCCAAGGCCAAATTTGCCTGTTACTCCAGGTGTTTCTTGACTTCTTACTTTAGCATTCCAGTCCCCTATAATGAAAAGGACATCTTTTTGGGTGTTAGTTCTAAAAGGTCTTGTAGGTCTTCACAGAACTGTTCAACTTCAGCTTCTTCAGCATTACTGGTTGGGGCATAGACTTGGATAACTGTGATATTGAATGGTTTGCCTTGGAAATGAACTGAGATCATTCTGTCGTTTTTGAGATTGCATCCAAGTACTGCATTTCAGGCTCTTTTGTTGACCATGATGGCTACTCCATTTCTTCTGAGGGATTCCTGCCTGCAGTAGTAGATATAATGGTCATCTGAGTTAAATTCACCCATTCCAGTCCATTTTAGTTAGCTGATTCCTAGAATGTCGATGTTCACCCTTGCCATGCCTTGTTTGACCACTTCCAATTTGCCTTGATTCATGGACCTGACATTCCAGGTTCCTATGCAATATTGCTCTTTACAGCATCGGATCTTGCTTCTATCACCAGTCACATGCAAAACTGGATACTGTTTTTGCTTTGGCTCCATCCCTTCATTCTTTCTGGAGTTATTTCTCCACTGATCTCCAGTAGCATATTGGGCACCTAATGACCTGGGGAGTTTCTCTTTTGGTATCCTATCATTTTGCCTTTTCATCCTGTTCTTGGGGTTCTCAATGCAAGAATACTGAAGTGGCTTGCCATTCCCTTCTCCAGTGGACCACGTTCTGTCAGCCCTCTCCACCATGACTCCAATGTCATATACTGACTCATATATATGGAATCTAAAAATATGGTACTGATGAATTTATTTTCAGGGCAGCAATGGAAAAATAGACAGAAAACAGACCTAAGGACACAGGGGAAGGGGAGAAGGGAGAGGGTGAGATGTATGGAGACAGTAACATGGAAATTTGTAACACCATATGTAAAATCAACAGCTAATGGGAATTTGCTGTATGACTCAGGGAACTCAAACAGGGTTTCTATGACAATCTAGAAGGGTGGGAAGGAGATGGAGATAGATGGAAGAGAGGTTCAGGAGGCAGTGGACACAGGTGTACCTATGGCTGATTCTTGAAATATGATAGAAAATGACAAAATTCTGTAAAGCAAATATCCTTCAATTAAAAAAAAAAAGATAAAGAAGCCAGGGGAAAAGACATGACCTTAGAACAAGAATTCAAATGAGTGCAGCTTTCTCATCAGAAACCACAGATGACAGGAAGAAATGGCACAATACTTTTAAAGTGCTGAAAGAAAAGCACAGTCAACTCAGAATTCTATATCTGGCAAAAATACCCTTCAAGAATAAAGATACAAATACTCTCAGAGGAAAGAAAACTAAGGAGAATTCCTAGGCAGCAGATGGCTCTAAAAGAATTACTAAAGGAAGTTCTTCAGATAGAAGGAAAAAAATAATACCAGAAAGAAACTTAGAATATCAAGAGCAATAGCAATTATAAATATCTGGGTATAAATATATATTAGACTATTTCCCTCTAATCTTTAAAATATATTTGGCAGATGAAAGCGAAATATGCAACATTCTCCAATAGGGTTTTCAAGGTATATATGAATTATGTAATGCAGACAGCTATAGTATAAAGGAGGAGGGTAATAAAGAGGTCTAAATAATGATAGTTTTTGCATTTCAATCAAAGCAGTAAAATACTGACTCTAAATAGATTGTGAAAAGGTAAGCATGTACTTTGTAATTTCTAGAACAATCATCAACAAATTTTATGAAATATAGCCAAAATTAGAATAAAATAGAATATGCTCAAATAACCCTTTTTAAGAAAAGGGGAAACAAAAAGAGAGGAAATAAAGGAAAAGTAACAAAATGATAATTTTAAATCTAAACATATCTATCAATAAGTACATTAACACTGTTGTTGTTTTAATTGCTCAGTTGTGTCTGGATACTTTATAACCCCTTGGACTGTAGCCTACCAGGCTCCTCCATCCACAGGATGTCCAAAGCAAGAAAACTGGAGTGGGTTGCCATTCTTTCTCCAGAGAATCTTCCCAACCCAGGGACTGACTGAATCCATGTCTCATGCATTGGCAGGTGGATTCGGAGCCACCAGGGAAGCCTATATTGAGATTAAAAGGCCTAAATATGCTAATTAAAAGACAAGGATTGTCAGAAAGAACAGAGAAATGTAACCCAACTATACTGTTTATAAGAAACTTACTTCAAATATAATGATATAGGTAGGTTAGAAGTAAAAGGATGGAAAAAATACACCATACAAACAAATCAAAAGAAAGCTGCAAGGAATGTAAGGTAGTTCAACAGTTAAAAAAAAAAATTAACCAATCACACAGTCATTTCAATTAATGAAGACAAGGCATCTGACAAAATCCAACATCCTTCATAATAAAAATACAGAAAATTAGGTATAGGAGAGAAATTCCTCAATATGATGAAGGGCTTTTATAAAAACCCACAGGCAACATCATACGCAATGGTGAAAAACTGACAAGTTTCCTTGCTCTAAAATTAAACATGAAGGAATTCCTAGGTAGTCCAATGGTTAGGACACTGCATTTCCACTGCCAAGGGACAGAGGTCAACCCCAGGTCACGGAACTAAGATCCCACAAGGCCAAAACCAAAAAAAATCCAGAAATGAGACAAGAATGCCTGCTTTCACCATTGCTATTCAACACTGTACTTAAATTCTAGCCAGAACAATTAAACAGAAAATAAATAAATAAATAAAAGACAGAGATGACATGATCCTATATACAGAAACCCCAAAGAATCCACAGGAAAGCTCATAAAGCTAATAAATGAATTCAACGAAGTAGCAGAATACAAGATCAATATAAAAAAATAAGTTGTGTTTCAGACTTCCCTGGTGGTGTAGTGGATAGGAATCCACCCGTCAATGCAGGGAACATGGGTTCCATCCCCAGTCCAGGAAGATTCCACATGCCTTGGACCAACTAAGCCCATGCACCACAATTACCGAGCATGCATTATTAACTCAGAGAAAGCCTGCATATAGCTACGAAGACCCAGAGCAACCAAAAACAACAACAACTACAGAGTCATCCCCACTCTCTGCAGCTAGAGAAAATGCCTACCCAGCAAAGAAGACTCAGCACAGGAAAAATAAATAAATGAAAGAAAGAAAAAAAGAGAAAGCAACTCCTATATATATCCACACCTACATATAACTGAATCACTTTGCTGTACACCTGAACATTATAAATCAACTATTTACTTCAACAAAAAATATGAAGAAAAAAAAAGAAGCAACTCCATCTACAACAGTACTTGAAAGAATAAAATATGGAAGAATTAATTTTAATCAGATGATTAAATACTTGCATGCTGAAAATTACAAAACACTGTTAAAAGTAATTATAGAAGAACTAAATGAAAGCTATCTTAAATCCATCAGTTCAGTTCAGTTCAGTTCAGTCACTCAGTCGTGTCCGACTCTTTGCGACCCCGTGAATCGCAGCACGCCAGGTCTCCCTGTCCATCACCAACTCTCGGAGTTCACTCAGACTCACGTCCATCGAGTCAGTGATGCCATCCAGCCATCTCATCCTCTGTCGGCCCCTCCTCCTCCTGCCCCCAAGCCCTTCCAGCATCAGTCTTTTCCAATGAGTCAGCTCTTCGCATGAAAGTGCCGAAGTACTGGAGTTTCAGCTTTAGCATCATTCCCTCCAAAGAAATCCCAGGGCTGATCTCCTTGCAGTCCAAGGGACTCTCGAGTCTTCTCCAACACCACAGTTCAAAAGCATCAATTCTTCAGTGCTCAGCTTTCTTCACAGTCCAACTCTCACGTCCATACATGACCACAGGAAAAACCATAGCCTTGACTAGACGGACCTTAGTCAGCAAAGTAATGTCTCTGCTTTTCAATATGCTATCTAGGTTGGTCATAACTTTTCTTCCAAGGAGTAAGCATCTTTTAATTTCATGGCCGCAATCAGCACCTGCAGTGATTTTGGAGGCCAAAAATATAAAGTCTGACACTGTTTCCACTGTTTCCCCATCTATTTCCCATGAAGTGATGGGACCGGATGCCATGATCTTCATTTTCTGAATGTTGAGCTTTAAGCCAACTTTTTCGCTCTCCTCTTTCACTTTCATCAAGAGGCTTTTTAGCTCCTCTTCACTTTCTGCCATAAGGGTGGTGTCATCTGCATATCTGAGGTTATTGATATTTCTCCCAGCAATCTTGATTCCAGCCTGTGTTCTTCCAGCCCAGCGTTTCTCATGATGTACTCTGCATATAAGTTAAATAAGCAAGGTGACAATATACATCCTTGACGTACTCCTTTTCCTACTTGGAACCAGTCTGTGGTTCCATGTCCAGTTCTAACTGTTTCTTCCTGATCCTCATACAAATTTCTCAAGAGGCAGGTCAGGTGGTCTGGTATTCCCATCTCTTTCAGAATTTTTCACAGTTTATTGTGATCCACACAATCAAAGGCTTTGGCATAGTCAATAAAGCAGAAATAGATGTTTTTCTGGAACTCTCTTGCTTTTTCGATGATATAGCGGATGTTGGCAATTCAGTCTCTGGTTCATAGGTAGACTTAATATTGTTATCAATATTACCTAAAGCAATCTACAGATTCTGTGCAATCTCTACCAGAATTCCAAGTCTTTCTGTAAGAATGGAAAAGCTGGTACTCAAATTTATATGTAATTTCAAGGGGCACCAAATAGTCAAAGAATCTTGAAAATATAAATTGAAGGATGCACACTTCCCAATTTCAAGACTTACTACAAAGCTACAGTAATCAAAACAGCCTAGAGATCCAGTGGCTAAGACTCTGCTCTCCCAATGCAGGGGAACCAAGTTCCATCCCTGACCAGAGAAATAGATCCCACGTGCTGCAATCAACAGTTCTCATGCCCTGCTGCTATACTGCAAATAAGATCCTGTGACCCGCAACTAAGACCCGGTGCAGCCTAAGTAATTAAAGTAGGTGTTGATATTAAAAAAAGAAGTCTAGTACTGACATAAGCAGACTTATACAATGACAATGTAGTCACTCAGTCATGTCCAACTCTTTGCGACCCCGTGGACTGTAGCCTACCAGGCTCCTCTGTCCATGGGATTCTCCAAGCAACAGTACTGGAGTGGATTGCCATTCCCTTCTGCAGGGTATCTTCCCGAACTGGGGATCAAACCCAGGTCTCCTGCATTGTAGACAGACGCTTTACCATCTGAGCCACCAGGGAAATCCTATAGACTTATAGACCAATGGAACTGAACAGAGGAACTAGAAATAAACCCTCACATAAAGTTAAATTATTGTTGACAAGAGTGTCAAAAACCATTCAATGTGGAAAGGATAGTCATTTTTAAGTATATAGTTCTATTGCTTTCTTGTATTCACAATGTTGTGCAACCAAAGAAAAGCCCTGGACCTAACAGCTTCACTGGTGAATTTTACTAAATATTAAAAGAATTAACATCAATCCTTCTCAAAGTCTTTCAAAAAATTGAAGACGAAAGCATACTTACTAACTTCATTACAGCAGCATTCCTGATACCAAAGCCAAATTAAGATACTCTAAGAAAACTAGAAACCAATATCCCTTGTGAACACGGATGCAAAATCCTAGCAAATTCAGCAGCAAATTAAAATGATTATACACGATAATCAAATGAGATTTACTCCTTGAATGGAAGGATGGTTCAACATACAAAAACTGATCAATACAATACACCATGTTAACAGAATGGAGGGGCGAAAAAACACAATGATCTCAACTGGTGCAGAAAAAGCATTTGACAAAATTCAACATCTTTTTATGAAAAAAACACTAACCAACTTAAAATAAGAGGAAACTAACTCAACATAATGATGGCCAAATATGAAAAACACACAGTAAACATCATACTTAATGTGGAAGTGACTGAAAGCTTTCCATTAAGATCAGAATATAAGAACGGTTGCTGTTGCCACTTCTATTCAAAATGGTATTTGAAATTACAGCCAGAGTAATTAGGCAAGAAAAAGAAATAAAAGGCATCTAGATTAGAAAGGAACAAGCTGTTTGCAAATGAAATAATCTCATTTGTAGAAACCCAAAAGATTTCACAAAAAAACTGTTGTAAGGACTAATAAACAAATTCAGCATACCATCAGAACAAAACTCTACTTTTAAAGGGAAAAATACCTGCACATTTTTCCTCTTAATTTTTGCCAATTTTCACAAATGAAACTCCAGATTTTATTTCTAAATCCTCTATAAGGCCTCTTTATTAACCTATTAAATATTTGTTCATTGAACACATTCTTTTTTTTAAAAACAATACATTCTTAAAAGGCAATGAAAGCCATTCAATCATCAATACTCTTCTATTTCCTGTGCTAAGTATCTAAATACTATACTGAATCCATTCTAAAGGTTTTTAATGTTTCTGTTAAGATTATTAAATGTTTTGGGGCAGGGGCTTCACAGCACGGCTCTCAAGATCTTAGTTCCTTGACTAGGGATCAAACCCATGCCCTCTGCAGTGGAAGCAGAGTTCTAACCACTACATCACCCAGGAAATCCCTGTCAAATTTTTAATACTCAAAGAATTCAACTGTATTTTTATTTTGTTTTCCAATATTTTTAAACAAGACAGTAAGTCCAAATAGCTATCTACTTTAACTATCTAGCTATCAAAATCAAACAGCTTTGACTAATATACTAGCACAGCCAATTTCAGTTATCCATCTTAACCCTTTAATGTGATTTTTAAGAATTAGCTATGGAAACTTTTTTCTCCCAGTTTCCAGATTTTATTCATTTGGGAATTTAAAAAAATTTTTTTTTAAACCTAACATAGTATACAATATGGTTCTCAGTAAAAATGCTTAAAAGTCTCCTGAGGGGTTTTTCAAACCAAACACGCTATTACCTCCTGGATAATCAGAGTCTTAGTGAGCTATTTGGGAGAAGGCAATGGCACTCCACTCCAGTACTCTTGCCTGGAAAATCCCATGGACGGAGGAGCCTGGTAGGCTGCAGTCCATGGGGGTCACTAAGAGTCGGGCACAAGTGAGCGACTTCACTTTCACTTTTCACTTTCATGCATTGGAAAGGAAATGGCAACCCACTCCAGTGTCCTTGCCTGGAGAATCCCAGGGACAGGGGAGCCTGGTGGGCTGCCATCTATGGGGTCACACAGACACGACTGAAGTGACTTAGCAGCAGCAGCTGCAGCAGTGAGCTATTTGGCAGTGGAAATAAACTTTCAAATATACTGGAAGGAGACAAAAGAAGTAGTAGTAACTATGGGAATTCCCTGGCAGTCCCCTGGCAAGTGGTTAGGATGTGGTGGTCTTACTACCAGGGCCCAAGGTTCAGTCCTGGTCAGGGAACTAAGATCCCGCAAGCCAAGCATCTTCTCTAATGTTCAATCACCAAATGAATGAGTATGCTAATTCTTTACACTTACATTATTCCACTTAAGCGTTCAATTATTTGTGAATTAAATTCATTCTAAAGTCAAATTTTATACCCTAATTTGGTATATATTAATAGATAATAAAATGTATTTAAGTTTTATGATAGTTTAATATGCCATCTTAAAACAAAATGAGGTCTGATGAAAGTTTTAATTCCATGGATTCTGGTTTGTGCTAAAAGATATAGGAATAGTTAACTATGCCAAGGGAGATAAAATGCTTTAGGTTATTGGAGTTGCAAAAGAAACTATTATTATTACCTGCTGAACAGCAAGTGTACTGTCCATTTCATCAAAGGATTCATCAGGCCAATTATAGAAATCCTATAAGAAAAAAATGTCATGGTTAAAGCATATACAAAGTTATAAAGAAGATGCAATACTATTATGATTAACTTCAATTCTTAACAAAGATCCAAAGTTATATCAGAGAAGAAAAGTTCTCATATTTTAAACAATGTAATTAGTAGGAGATAAGTTAAAGAAATTTTATTCAATGTTTTAAATGAACTCCAAAGTTTTATTTAACTGAACTCTAAGTTACAGTTTTTCAACCATAGATCCCTCAAATATGGCTCTCATAAACCTTTCATGTGTTATTAATTGATAAGTCCAGCACAATTTTGTTTGTGGTGGTTAAATATTTTTCCAAAAGTTCTAATGAAAAAATATCCAGGCAGTAAAAACTTTATCAGTTTTTACCCAAAGAGAATAAGTAGAATAAGCAGCAGTTACTATTCCATTAAGAAATTAAAGACAGATATTATAATAAATTACAATTCTAATTACAAATATTTTAAATTTCTAAATCAAAATGTGAGCACCATCAAAAATGAATCATTTAAAAAGAACAACCTACTTTTCAAAAATTTATTTATTTATTTTTTGGTTGTTCTGGGTCTTCGTTGCTGCGCTCGGGCTTTTTCTAATTGCAGAGAGCGGGGCCTCTTAGTTTCTAGTTACAGTGTGCAGGCTTCTCACTACTGTGGCTTCTCTTGTGGCAGTGCATGGGCTCTAGGGAGCACAGGTTTCAGTAGTTGCCACAGGTTGGCTCAGGAGTTGCAGATCCTGGGCCTCTAGCACACAGGTTCCATAGTTGTGGCACGTGGGTTTAGTTGCTCTTAAGCGTGTGGTATTCTTCCATTATTAGCAAGTGGACTCTTCACCACTGAGCCACCAGGGAAGCCCGGCACCCAGATTCTTAATCACTAGACTACTAGGAAAGTTCAAAAATCTTCTTTTAAGGGGAATATTTTTATGGATCACCTTGTACTGGTTCTGAACTGCTGTATAGATGGCCCAGTTCACAGACATTCACCAAAGTGTTCAGACTCTTTCCATCTGACAGCTTTTTCAGCAGTTTACCTATATATCTTCTGTAGGCGCTTAATGCCTGACACATTGTAGGTACTCAATAAATGTCTGGGAAAAGGTAGTAGTAAACCAAAAATCTATAACCCTGCATCAGTCAACGTAAGTCTCTAAAAACTGGAGCAAACTGAAGTATACGGTGTTTGATACCACATTAATAAAAGTTTAATTGCAAAAGATATTTATAAATATAATGCACGTGACAGTAAAAAGTTTAAAGAACAAGAGGAATGATAATCACCATTACTGACTAGGAGTGGGTAGAAGACAGAAGAATGTGATACAGAAGTATTTAACTATATTAGTAATGTCCTAGTTCTGAGAGTATGTGATGGGTATGGCATACCATTTAAGTGTCTTAAGCATTTCATATCTTTTCTTTTTAATAGTGGCCTATTATGAATGAAAATGAACTAAATTTATTTTAAAAGTCAAGAAATAAAAACAACTTTCTGGAATTTGTTTTAGGATGTCTCTTCCTAGATATCTACATATTATTAGAAAGTAGTTTTAAAATTCTTCCTGATTTGTAGTGAAAAATGTTTCTATTAATACGCTTTGCAAATTTTTTCATTTTTAAAAAAATAAAAATAGTTTGTATTGTTTTTAAAATATTAGAAAACACATATAAGTAATACATAGAAAACATGTAAAAAGTTAATTAAGAATTAAATGTTTGCCTCATACCTAAAACACTTAAAAGAGGAGCCAAAAATCCAGCTTAATGAACATTCTCATCTAATTTAGTAAAACATTTATTGAAAAACAACTATGTGCCTATAATCCAATCTAACCAATTTTTTAAAAAGTAGAAAGATACTCTATCTACTCTAATTCTAAATATATCTTTTAAGAGTAGACCCATTTCACGAAGGAAATCAGTGTGATATACAAAGGACAGGCAGAATGCTGCTTAAGTAGTCCTTTTTTAAAAATCCTAACCTTTTTATTACATTTTATTTAACAACTTTGATCTATGACTATGTGGAAAAAAGCAAAGGAGCTTTCTATATGTGACTTACTCATAACATAGCAAATAGATGTGTTACAATACTGAGTTAAAAATCTATGATTCTCTATCCTTTCAAAATTAATAACTTCTGAATCACTAAAAATGGATGATTCTTATGTGAGCACAAAAAATTCACTTCTAAATAAAAAATATAAAAGTTGATCATTTAAAAGAATCAGAAATAATGTTTCCACAGAATGAGAATTAAAAGCATCTGAGAAAAGATCATTTATAAAGAAAGAGATTTTGGAAACAGTAAAAAGCACAAATAATATACAAATTCCAAGTAGGATGACCATAAAACTGCCAATAAAACTGACACAATAAAACATGACTATAAAAATAAAAGGCTTTCAAACTGAACTCTCTAAAATTCAGAACTAGAAGCAATTTGTGAAAAGAAAAGGTCACTAGTGAACTAAGTACGAATCGAATATGGAGACTGTGACCTTTAGCAAAAGCAGTCTAATTTCTGGGCCTCAGTTTCCTTATCTGTAACATGGATCTGGGAAGATGCCTGGATCTAAAAGTTCCCTTTGAAAGGACACCCTTTCCCAAATTCTGTGGAAGGCATTAAAAATCTATTCTCTGGCATAAGGTAGTAGCTCCAGGGTTGCATCTGGTCCCCTACCCAGCTCGCCACCCCACACATAAACTTACCTCTTTTTCTTTAAAATCACATTATAACACCTCTTCTGATTTTGGAGCATGTACCCAATTGCAAACCATTTCACCTGGCAGGTTAATCAGATGAGGTCTAACTACCCTATTTGATTTTTTTAGGAATGTAAAGAGCACTCCGTCTTTTGCAAATCCCAAGAATCAATACTGACACAAGGACCAACTCACCCCAAGTACCGCCCTACTAAAAGTTGATAAAATTATAATCAGTTCCTTCCTTATGCTTCACACATAATAACAAAGAAATTCACAAGGAATGACATCTAACAAGTCCCAGCCTGATGATGAAAACTTGCTGGACCAGAGAATAGCTAGAGCGAGAAGTGGTCAACAGCAAACAGCAGGAGGAGGACGATGAAGTAAATTATCGACTCCCGGATCCGGCTAGACAAGCTGGATGTCAGGAGTCGGGCAGGTCACAAGCCAGACAGGAAATGGAAGGCAGGACGAGGTAGGCTGTTTACACCCCACCCACCCTAGAAGCCCTCAGAGAACCTCAGGGTCTCCACCTGGCCGGCGGCACCCCCTCAGACACTGGTCACTGGAGATCAGGCAAAACGCGAGAACAAGCAGTGGCTCTAACAAGCTTTCCAGCCCCGGTCTCGGCCGGCCCTACGCGCCCCTCACGCCCACCCTCCAGTCGGAGCTACGCAGGCCTCCCGGGCCGCCGCCGCCGCCGCCTCAGCCAAACCGAGGGACTGAGGCTCCGGAAGAGCAGGCCGGGCACCAGTGCCCCGCCAGTCCGCCGGTCGCCCCGGCCCATCCTCCTCACAGAGGTACCCAGCTTCAAAGTGCGACTCTGCTCGGCACCAAGAGCCCCCTCGCCCTCCACCAAAGGTGCAGAGATAGTACCTGAGCCTTGGTACCCGGCCTGTTCCGCCTCAGCACAGCCGTCCCCTCCGCCATGACCATAGTGCCAGAGTCTGGGCGGCTGGAGTCGGTACCCGGATGTAGGGGACGGCTGCCTGCGCGGGGGCGGGGCGGAGCGGCGTTCCTGGCCGGGGCGCCGGGGAGGGGCGACTGCTGACGGCACAGCCGTAGGCCCGCGCGGGGCAGGGTGGGAGGAACCGGAGGAGTCCCTGAAAGGGCCAGCTGGCGGAGGGAGGGGGGACAAGAAAAGGAACAGCCGACGACTCACTGACGCTGAAGTGGAGGGAGGGAGAGACCCGGCTGCCAAGGACGAGAGTGAGTAGCAGAGAGAATTCCGCCGGCCGTCGCAGAGAGCCACCATCCCTAAGTGGGAATGTGCAAATTTGGCGTAATGCGTTGTGCATCTCCTTGGGCTTACGTTGGTTAACTGGAAGAACGGAGCTTGCACAATGGCGACCGTTTCAGTTGTCGGTTGTGCAAGCAAATACCTAGAGACGCATAAGTCTGTCCCGAAATCTGCCTAGATGTGCAAGGTGAAAAACAAGTCAGCAGTCTTGGAAAATTACCGGACCCTGCATGAAATCGACCAATTTCAAATCAGACTCAGGCTTACAGTGTAAAACGGCATTTCCGCCATCCGCTAAGTTTGTGTAGGTGAGAGACCCAGATGCCAATTATCTGGGGGTAAAGGGGACATCGGGTATTGTGTGCTAAGCAGACAAATTTAGCTTGTATTTTTTGCAAGTCAGAAGCAGGAGGAGAAAATGGATGCCCCTTCGTTGACGGTGGGTGTTGTACATCCCAGAATTTCAGGGGTTTTTTGTTGAAAGTTTTAAGTTTTCTCTTAAGTCATGGAATCACAGATGTATTGGCAAACTTTTTTTTTTTTTGGTTCCTGCTTGGAATCTTAAAATGTTTGATCTGGGCTGAGAGAGGCCTTAGGTTATAAGATGGGAAGACAGTTAAATTAGTAAACAATGCATATAGTAGGGTAATTTCCAAGAGAGGAAAGCATCAGATATCCCATCCCATCAAGTACACCTAAAGGTGTATTAAGAATGCTGAGACATGTAACAGAGTCTCCAAAGATGAAAGCCAGGAGTGGATGAGAGGGTGGTTAAAATTAGTGCAAAGCTGAATAACTGTCATGACTTGGAATTTCATTCAGAAGCATTTAATATGGGAAGCCTATTTGCCTTTAAATAAGATTTCTTCTTTCTGGAAGATGTAGAGACTGGTAACTTTTCAAGAGAAAGGACAACTCCATCATTAACTTATAAGAGCAAAAATTTATTCATCCAACAAGTGTTTATTAAGCCCCACTGTGTGGCACTGAGGTAAAAGTATAAAAAGGCCCCATCCTTAAGGATAAGTTGATTAGAGTCTAGCAATGGAGACAGCCGTGCAAATCAACAGTTCTCTTAATAAATACAGTGAGACTCTAAGACAAGCAGCCCCTAAATGTTGCCACCCTAAGAGAGATATGAGTGGATCTGTAGAGAGCAGATTCTTAGGTCTGTGGACAATCTCACCTCCCTTACTCCAAGGATTCAGTTATAATTTACCAGATTGTGTGGTAGTCCCCGAGCTATAAATATCAGTTACCTATAGTTGAAGGGGCTCATCTTAATGTTCTCTTAAGTCCAGAGTTCAGTTTAGTTGCTCAGTCATGTCTGACTCTGCAACCCCATGAACTGCAGCATGCCAGGCCTCCCTGTCCATCACCAATTCCCAGAGTTGACCCAAACTCATGTCCATCGAGTTGATGGTGCCATCCAGCCACCTCATCCTATGTCATCCCCTTATCCTGCCCCCAATCCCTCCCAGCATCAGGGTATTTTCCAATGAGTCAACTCTTCGCATCAGGTGGCCAGAGTATTGGAGCTTCAGCATCAGTCCTTCCAATGAACACCCAGGACTGATCTCCTTAGGATGGACTGGTTGGATCTTCTTGCAGTCCAAGGGACTCTCAAGAGTCTTCTCCAACACCACAATTCAAAAGCATCAATTCAGCGCTCAGCTTTCTTCACAGTCCAACTCACACGCATACATGACCACTGGAAAAACCATAGCCTTGACTAGATGGATCTTGGTTGGCAATGTCTCTGCTTTTTAATATGCTATCTAGGTTGGTCATAACTTTCCTTTCAAGGAGTAAGCATCTTTTAATTTCATGGCTGGTAGTAATAATTAAATACTGTTTCAACCCATCTGAAAAGAACAAAAGAAAAAGGGAGTAAGTAGGTGTTAAATTCAGGAACAAAATATATACTCTTCTCTTTGAAAAGTCTAATTACGTTACATTGTGATGTCAATTCTGGCCTTGTTTACAGGAAGAACCTTGGTCTTTATGGTTGAAATGTTTCTAGCTCATAACCTTCACATTTTAATCTGACGTTTAATCTGTCAGTCTGCAGACCTCCAAACAACAATAATTATACAACCACAGTTAACTTAGGGAGTAGGGAGAAGAAGAAAAGAGCATGATTAGTAATAACAGTAACATGTAAAAATGGGTTACTTGAATATTTTTGTTAAAGAAGTTTTTTTTTAAGGCAAGATGAACAAATGAAAATAACTCTGGACTGAGATTCAAGAAGTCTAAATTCTCTTCCTTGTTGACTGTAAGACTTTGAACAGTTTATCAAATAAAAGGTTTGTGTGTGTGTAGAGGGGGTGGGGTGGGGGAATGAAACCAGTGCACAGCACTTCTTTCCTTCTGCCTCATAAGAGTATGATCTTTTGGGGGATTCCCTGGTGGTCCAGTGGTTAAGAATCCACCTTGCAATGCTGAGAACATGGGTTTGATCCGTGGTCTCGGAAGATCTCACATGCCATGGAGCAACCAAGCCCATGGAGCACAAATACTGAGCCTGTGCTCTAGAGCATATGAGCTGAAACTACTGAAGCTCACACACCCTAGAGCCTATGCTTTCCAACAGGAGAAGCCACTGCAGTGAGAAGTTCGCAACTAGAAGCTCTCTTCGACTAGAGAAAGCCCGTCTGCAGCAATGAAGCCCCAGTGCAGCAAAAATTAATTAATTTTAAAGTCTCTCAAAAGTTTTATAAGAAAATACTCTGTAAATCCAACAAATCATAAGTAATTTCAAAACCATCTATCCAATATGAAATCCTCCTTGGGGAGTTTTAAAATCCAACTAAAATAGTGAATGCCCATTGTGTTTGGGAACTGAGCAAGAGCTGAGAACCATATATAAGATGTATAAGCTCCTTTCTTCAAAAAGTTTAAAAATGAATAGGAAAGGAGGATATGTAAATTACTATACTACAGACAAAATGTCTTTGGTTGATGGTTGCCTATTTGCTATCCACACTCCTTGATACATGCTCTTTGCAAAGAGACTTTACTCTGGCTCGGTATCCACCTCTCCCAATTTGAGCAGGGAAAGGTAAACCCATCTTTAGCTGAGGGATAAATCCTTATTGTCCTAAGCCAATTTTAAAAAGGTGAGCATATGACTCCATTTTAGCCTGAGGAGAGATGAAAAGATACCTGATGGAGCACTCTGGGGAAAGGTTTTCTTGCTCTTAAGGAGACAGTAAAAGAGATGGTCCCTTTTTGTGCCACTGAACCTTGTCAAGTCTGGGGCTGCATCAACCCTCTTTACTTGAAGGAAGCCAGCCTAAGAGCAAAGCTGGTGCACTGACCGATGCATGAAGTACTTGAAATGTGCCATGAAGTTGCATTTATCGAGGGGATTTCATAGAGGCAATTTCGCTCCAGGCCAAGCAAAATTGAAGCAGCAGTGAAGTATGGAGATGTATGTTCACAGCTGAACAAAAAGTAGTTGTATATGTAGTTTTGTACATTTTTTTTTTTTTGCTGGATGCCTGATGTCCTCTGCCAGCAATCAGAAGTTGTTTTGTCAGTTTTGTACATTTTTAACATATTATTTGAAAATTCATTTCTCTTTATAAAAATTGTTATAGACAAAATTTTTTTAATTTATAAAGTTCAAACAAGACAATTTTTATTACAAATGAGTTACATACTCAGCTTCCACAGTACTTTTTTATCTCTAGAATATTTGACAAATTAGTGATTGTGGTAGTCAGTTGCCAAGATGTCCTCCAGCGATTATCATCTCCTCAGACAACCAAATGAAGAACACCTTTGGTTCTGTCACACACTGAATAGGGTGGACCTGTTTAATCAAAATAGGACACTTTGAAAATGATGTTGTATGACTCCTGATGTTAGGCCATAAAAGACATTGTGGCTTTGGCCTTGCTCTCTCAGCTCACCTCCCTTGGGTAAGCTAAGACGCTGTCATGTGTGAGGATCCTCAAGTTGCCCACAAGGGATCCACTGAAGCTCCTGCCCAAAGTAAGCATCAACTTGCCAGCAAGAGTAACCATCTTGGAAGTATAACTTGTAAATCCCAGTCAAACCTTTGGCTGATGGTAGCCTCATAAAATTTGGGATAAGCAGATCCCAAATTTCTGATGTCCAGATACTGTGTGAGATATTGCTGTTTTAAGCCACTAAGTTTGGGATGATTTGTTAAGCAGCAATAGATAACTAACACAGTAGTTCCTGAATCTTCAGGAAGGGAAGATATGATCAGAAGAGATAAGTCACAACAACAATTATCCTTTCCTTTTTTCCATAGGGCACCTAATGTCTTTCATGAAGTTAGGGGACATTTTCTTCCTTTATTTTCTAGATGACACCATTTTCTAAAATTATGCTATTAGTTGTTTACTTCTGTCCATTTTATTCACAACAAACTCTGGAAAATTCTGAAAGAGATGGAAATACCAGACCACCTCACCTGCCTCTTGAGAAATCTGTATGCAGGTCAGGAAGCAACAGTTAGAACTGGACATGGAACAACAGACTGGTTCCAAATAGGAAAAGGAGTACGTCAAGGCTGTATACTGTCACCTTGCTTATTTAATTTCTTTACAGAGTACATCATGAGAAACGCTGGGCTGGAAGAAGCACAAGCTGGAATCAAGATTGCAGGGAGAAATATGAATAACCTCAGATATGCAGATGACACCATGCTTATGGCAGAAAGCAAAGAAGAACTAAAGAGCCTCTTGATGAAAGTGAAAGAGGAGTGAAAGGTTGGCTTAAAGCTCAACATTCAGAAAAGTACCATCATGGCATCTGGTCCCATCACTTCAACGCAATTAGATGGAGAAACAGTGGAAACAGTGACAGACTTTATTTTGGGGGCACCAAAATCACTGCAGATGGTGACTGCAGCCATGAAATTAAAAGACGCATACTCCTTGGAAGAAAAGCTATGACCAACCTAGGCAGCATATTAAAAAACAGAGACGTTACTTTGCCAACAAAGGTCCGTCAAAGCTTTGTCTATTCAAAGCTAGGGTTTTTCCAGTGGTCATGTATGGATGTGAGAGTTGGACTGTGAAGAAACCTGAGTGCCAAAGAATTGATGCTTTTGAACTGTGGTGTTGGAAAAGACTCTTGAGAGTCCCTTGGACTGCAAGGAGATCCAACCAGTCCATCCTAAAGGAAATCAGTGCTGAATATTCATTGGAAGGAATGATGCTGAAGCTAAAACTCCAATACTTTGGCCACTTGATGTGAAGAACTGACTCATTTGAAAGACCCTGATACTGGGAAAGGTTGGAGGCAGGAGGAGAAGGGGAAAACAGAGAATGAGATGGTTGGATGGCATCACCGACCCAATGGACATGAGTTTGAGTAAGCTCCAGGAGCTGGGGATGGACAGGGAAGCCTAGCGTGCTGCAGTCCATGGGGTCACAAACAGTCGGACATGACTGAGCAACTGAACTGAACTGAACTGATTTTATTCATCCCTGTATCTCTAGTGCCTAAGACAGTGCCTGACACTTGTTCAAACAAATGAATGGGGAGTTCTCTAGTGGTCCAGTGGCTTAGACTGCAGTCTCAATGCCAGGGGCCTGAGTTTGATTCCTGGTCAGGGAACTAGATACTTCATAACATAACTAAGAGTTTGCACTTGCAACTAAGACCCAGTACAGCCAAATAAATTTAAAATCAAAAATTTTTAATGAATGACTTAAAAATACTGTAATAAATTGGTCTTTTGAAATAATAAGTCAGATAAGTAAGTACCCACTGATGTTTTTTCCAAGTCAAATCTCTAGGCAAAATGAGACTGAAAAGTGTTTTGTAAGAGTTTGGCTAAGTTTTAACCTCTTAAAGAACTAGGCTTAACTTGTAAGATGAGAGTTTGGATCCCTTTCTTATCTCTTATAACAGGAAAATCTCAAGATTGAAAAAATACAAAAACTGAAAACCATAAAAATACCTAAAGAAACTATGGAAGAACCTTCTATTGGAGACTTTTCAAAGTTTGAAATAACTAGAAGCTATAATGGAAAATTTTATTTATTCAGCTATACCAAAAGACTTCCTGCAAATTCAAAGCATTAAAAAAATCAAATTATAAACTGGAGGAAAAACTTATCACAAAGAACCAATTTCCCTAAATGATAAGGATATCAAATCATAAAAGGCCAGTTACCCAGTAGGAAACTGAGCAGCGGATATTAATAGCCAATAGGAACAGTTAAGAGGAAAGGAAATAGAGATGGCTCTTAAACACATGAGATCCTCACCCTTATCCATAAAATTAAAATGGTTTGGAAAAATAAAAATTCATAACATCCTATATTATTGAGAGTGGGAGGAAATCAGCAATCTCATACATTGCTGGTAAGATTATTAATTGGTAGAAATTCTCTGAAGGGCAGCTTGAAGATGTTTGTATGTATGTAAATATATATGATTAAGGTTCACATAACTGTTGACATGGGCTTCCCAGGAGGCTCAATAGTAAAGAATCTGCCTGCCAGTGCAGAAGACGCAGGTTCAATAACTGCATCAGGAAGATCCCCTGGAGAAGTAAATGACAACCCACTCCTAGAAAATCCCATGGACAGAGGAGCCTAGCAGGCTGTGTAGTTCATGGGGTTGCAAAAGAGTCAGATACAACTTAGCAACTAAGTTAACAATGACCCTTTGACATAGCAATTTCATGCCCAGCAGTTTATCTTAAAGATATAAAATCTATGCAAAATTTTATTTCAGAAGTGTTTCTAAGAGCCTAAGTTTAGAATTTAAATATCAGTCAATAGGAAATGCCTAAATTTTGGTTCATCCATATAATGAAACATCATACAGCTATAAGGAAAATGAAACTTTTATATGTACTTTATAGATTAATTCCAAAGACAAAATTGTTAATACAAAAATAAAAGGCAAGGTGCCAATTGGTGTGTACAGAATATTTTACTTTTGAAAAGTATATAGTATTTCATATGCATGAGATACATATATATACACACACAAATACATATGTATACATAAAACACCCCTGAAAGAAAGAATATAAACTGTAACACCAGTGTCTCCAGGAATGGAACCAGGTGGCTACAGCACAGGGATGGGAAGGACTCTTTTCAATGTACACCCTTTCGAATTTTTACCTACATACACATTGCATGCGTACATGGTCAGTCACTTCAGTCATGTCTGACTCTTGTGACCCCTGGGCTGTAGCCCTCCAGGCTCCCTCTGTACATGAGATTATCTCAGCAAGAATACTGGAGGGCGTTGCCATTTTCTTCAGGGGATCTCTCCTACCCAGGGATCAAACCCACGTCTCTTGCATTGGCAGGCAGATTCTTTACCACTGAGACACCTGGGAAGCCCACAAACAGATTATCTAGTTGTAAATGTTAATAACATCAAGGGAAAAAAATATCAGGCTTGACTCAAAATGTTAAGGGATATCTAGTGCCCCCCTTTTTACAGTTAATTCTTAAACCCAGAGAGATTGAGATGATTTGTCAAATATCATATAACTACTATTTTCTGGGCTCCAAAATCACTGCACATGGTGATTGCAGCCATGAAATTAAAGGACACTTACTCCTTGGAAGGAAAGTTATGATCAACCTAGACAGCATATTCAAAAGCAAAGACATTACTTTGTCAACAAAGGTCCATCTAGTCAAGGCTATGGTTTTTCCAGTGGTCATGTATGGATGGATGTGAAAGTTGGACTATAAAGAAAGCTGAGGGCCAAAGAATTGATGCTTTTGAACTGTGATGTTGGAGAAGACTCTTGAGAGTCCCTTGGACTGCAAGGAGATCCAACCACATGCTGGGAAAGATTGAGGGCAGGAGGAGAAGGGGACAACAGAGGATGAGATGGTTGGATGACATCACCGACTCAATGGACATGGGTTTGGGTGGACTCCAGGAATTGGTGATGGACAGGGAGGCCTGCATGCTGCGGTTCATAGGATCACAAAGAGTTGGACACGACTGAGCGACTGAACTGACTGAATGACTATGTAAGCTACACAGGATCTAGAGCCTAGGTTTGATTGAGCTCTCCTACAGATTGCTTAAGGGTTTAAAAAAAAAAAAAAGAAAAGACATTTAAATAGACTTCACATAAAAAGTTCTAAAGTCTATTTTGGTGTGGGTGCAGAGAAAACAGCAATTAACTTGCTGGATGAGGCATGTGACCTGGTATCATGCTGGAGAGCAGTCTGGCAGCCCTTTGCTAATTCACTTTAGTCATGTCCGACTCTGTCACCCCATAAACGTCAGTCCCACCAGGCTCCCCTGTCCCTGGGATCCTCCAGGCAAGAACACTGGAGTGGGTTGCCATTTCCTTCTTCAGTGCATGAAAGTGAAGTCGCTCAGTCATATCCGACTTAGCAACCCCATGGACTGCAGCCTACCAGGTTCCTCCATCCATGGGTTTTCCAGGCAAGAGTACTGGAGTGGGGTGCCATTGCCTTCTCTGCTGGCAGCCCTTACCCAGAAGTTAAAAATGCTCACAGCCAGGTAAGTGAACTGTCGAGAGTACAGGGAGGAACTGTCATATCTGGTATCAAACAAATATATGTTTATATTGAAAACACTGTGATAGGATAGAGAGATCAATGGATCAGACTGTAAAATCCAGGAATATGTTTGCTTAAAAATTTAATGTATGATAAAGGTGACATCTCAAATTTGGGGGCAGGAGAGTGGTGGTAGGGAAGAGTGGGTAATCCAATAAAGTTAATCATTGGTTAAAAAAAAGTCAGACACATATACTGTACTCTAAATGGATCAATGAATTACTTAACATTTCAAAAAAATGTACTAGAAGAATGAGATTTAACTAGAAACAAAAACTGCACAAATTAGGAAACAAATGTGACAAATTCACACCCCTAAAACCTTATGATCCATGTTGGTGGTAAACCAGAATGGTGTGCCCACTGTGGCAGTTTGGAGGATCCTCAGAAAGTTAAAACTACCGAAGTTCTATTCAGAAACTCCACTTCTGAGTATTTTTCTAAAAGAACTGAAATTAGAATCTCAAAGAGATATATTAGCACTCTCATCTGAATTGTAGCACTGTTTACAATAGCCAAGCTGTGGAAGCATCAGTGTCCATTGTATGAATGGAGAAAACGTGGTATTGCATACAATGGAATTATTACTCAGCTTTAAATATTTGACAACACAGAATGAACCTTGACAGTAAGAGAAGTCAAATAAGCCAATCATAGAAGGACAAAATACTGTATTCCACATACATGAAGTATCTAAGTAACTGCAGAAGCAGAGACTAGAACAGTGGTTGCCAGGGACTAGGGGAGGGGAAAATGAGTTTTTAATCAATGGGCATAAAGCCATTTATTCAGTATTATAATATACACTTAATCTATTAAGAAGATGTATTTCATACTAAGTGTTCTTACTACAATAAAAAAATGAAAAAATACCTATTTTATGTCAATTTTTAAAAATAAGAACTTTTGTAAAGCAGTTTCTGGAGCAATAGAGGAAAAGAATCATAATCTTGATAATGGTAACAACTTCCACAGCAGAATAGCACCCTGGTAATTTTATTCTCAATTTTTCAAAAAATTTTTGTGTAGAATAATGAAATGCAGACTTTGAAGTCAGACAAGGTTGAGTTCAGTTCCAACCTATGACTTAAAATTTAGGTTACCTTGAGCAAGTTCCTCTACCTATCTGCATCCTTCACCTGCGAGCCAAAGAACATCAAACAGTATTGCTATGATTATACAAGTAAGTAGGATTTTATGGTAAGTTACTAGAACAGTGCCTGGCAAGAGCTCAAAAATGGTAAGGCCATCATTAAAATTTTAGAATTTTACCTGTTTTACCTTTCTCCTTACTATTTTCGTGTTGAACAAAAAGTAAACACCAACATACCTCTCTAAAACACATGGGTCCACATCCCCAATACCCAGATTTGGGGCCCAAATTTCTCATGCCAAAATTCTTTTCCCTATTAATTTTTAATATAATCTCACAATCTATAAAGTGATTCTTTAGCAATTCTGCTAGACAAGGACTTCTCTGGTACAAAAAGAATCTTCCCATCCTTCTGATTTAGGTTATGGACATAGCCCTGAAATTCTAAGATAGCAAGAAATTCTGAGGATGAATGTTTGTAAACTCATCTTAGAGCTCAAAACGTTTACTTATTTCCTTGGGTCCTGGGAAAAAAATCACGAATGAGAAAGTTATAGACCTTGGACTGGATTCCTAATTACAGTTTACCAACCACATGGCCTTGAGGTAAGTTTCTTCATTTCCTCTGTGAGTTCTCTCATTGCTAAAACAAATCTGTGCTTACAGGATTACAATGTGCAGTGCACATTAGCTGTGCCTGGCACACAGTAGGAAACTGATGGCCCATTTGGGTTCTGTAAACATAGGCATTCCTTTTTTTAACCTAAATATGACAAAAAGCATTACACAGCAAAATGTCACTAACATTTCATAAATAACGTAAATACACATACTATTTTATTGATGGGGATATTATCAAAAGTTGAGATATTCCTTTATTATTTAAAATTTAATCTAGACTTTGATTCCACAAGACAAATATGGAATACAACTTTTAAAAGATATTATCATAGACTAGCTTGTGAGCAATCAAAACTAGAAAACAGATTTGACTGCAAGGCAAAAATAGCTGGTAGCTGAGAGACAGTCAAGGTTAGGAGTTGGTAATCAACTCCAGTGTAGGATTGTTTGGGTTCAAATCTTAATTTGTCCAGTTCTGTTTCCTATTTGTTAAAATCAATAAATTGTATACTAGATAACCTAATTGCCAGACACTTTCAGGTACCCCTTCCCTTTTTCCAGTTGTTATCTGAAATAATGTCTATCATGTGCTTAGAATGGGCTGACAAAGTAGCAGAGGCCATAACGGTTTAGACTGAATGTAAATGTATATAGACTACCTATGTCCAAATCAGGCTTTACCACTTCCTAGTGTCCTGTTATTACTTAACCCCCTTTGTGCCTCACTGTCCTTATATGCAGGATGTGACTGATGGTACTTGACTCATATGCTCTTGAAAGATTAAGCCATGTGATATAGGACAAGTACCTAAAACAGTAGCTAGTACCTAAAAAATGCTCCTGAAGTGTTAGCTATACTGTTGCTCAGTGCCTAGCCTGGAATTCACAAGGTACTCAGCCAGTGTGAGCTACTATACCCTACCTTGGATTTCTAACTATAATAGTGAAAATGTTCATTAAGTTTTTCAAAATATAACTTAATAAGACATATGATACTAGATTTGCATAAGTGAAGAACTATACTTAAATGATATATATATGAAGTCAGAATGTTGCTACTTGTCTTCACCTTCTTAGAATGTTAGTATAAATCCATGGCTTTGAATCAGTATCAAGTATATACTTAGTAAAGTTAACTTCAACATGAAGATTGAAAACCTTGTTTTCCAGTTCTCTGCAGGTTACCTCTATCTGCCCCCACATAAACCGTGACCCCTAAAGCAACTGCAAAGCAAGTGTCAGTTGCTCAGTCGTGTCTGACTCTTTGCGACTGCATGTACTGTAGCCTGTCAGGCTCCTCTGTCCATGGATTTTCCAGGAAAGAATACTGGAATGGGAAGCCATTCCTTTCTCCAGGGGACTGACCCAGTCCAGGGATTGAACCTGGGTCCCCTGCACTGTAAGCAGATTATTTACCATCTGAGCCACCAGGGAGGCCCAAGAACCATTTTAAATCACTAAATAAAAATTAACCACTGATTTATATATTTTTATTTGGAAATGTTTACACCAGTACAATGAAACTAAATTTTAGACACTGGATGTCATTAGCTTGGATATCGTTAGTTTATTATAAAAGATAAACATGGAAATTATTTACATGATGAAAGATTTCAGAACTTCAGTGGAATGGGCAGCTTCACATGATGCCATTTCAATAATGACTTATTTCAGTCGACATATTTCCCAAGAATGTCACCATCTCTAAATAAGAAATAATCCTGCAAACAGAGAAACCATTAAGAAAACTAATAGCAAATATTTAACTTATCCTTAATATTATGACGTTTACACACCTTGTCGTCTAGAACTACTTTGGTGCCTCCATATTCTGGGAGAAGAACTTTATCTCCAACTTTCACACTAACTGGTTGAATCTCTCCACCCTTAAGAAAACAAGGATGTTTATTAGTAA
The DNA here is from genome assembly GCA_917880005.1 of Nanger dama. Lineage (NCBI taxonomy): Eukaryota > Metazoa > Chordata > Mammalia > Artiodactyla > Bovidae > Nanger > Nanger dama. Next base: position 50,874,809 of record CAKJTW010000004.1, read on the forward strand.
AGATGTTTAGTTAACCAAACCAAATATTTACACTTTATTATTAATCAACTCTGCACACTGGAATCAGATGTTTAAAAAGGACTTTGGTGGCCAAGTGGTATAATTTATAGTCATAGTTCTTCACTCAAAAATATCACTGTAGAGTCACACTTTGAAATAAGGCACACACAGTGGCTTCAACTAAAACCTGATTTTAGTTTAAAGGGTCAAAGAATTATACTGGGAAAACTAACTTTAAGCTTTTTAATTGTTAAATATTAACATACTTGAAGTAATATGTTACTTCACAACCAAGTGAGATAAACCATTTTTAAAACCATACGTACAATGGTCATGTTTCAACACGTAAAAACTTAATTTTCTGACTTTGGAACATACACTTCATTTACTTTTGCAATTCAATTTCTGTTCCTCCAAAGCAGATTTAGGAAGAGGGACTGAAGTAGAGTGCCCCAAATCTTCCTATTAACTCCAGGCTAACCCCTAGCTAGAAATTTCTTAGAGGTATCTGGAGCAATGCAATGAACATATATGACCCCAGGGCATTTATGCAATATTCCAGTTGACTCTTCAGAAGTCTGAGGTCTAACTTTCAGTTGGAGACTAACTGGAAGGCCAGTTCTTACATGCAAGACAGAACGTGATAAGGATTACAGGATTAGGGCAATTTCAGTGTGTTAGAGGTCAGACTAAGAGTTCAAATTTATACCTACTAATTTCTAACGCTATTGATCTCTTCCTCCATTATATACAATAAGGTGTTTTTTCCTTCCCTGATTACAATCATTTTAGCTGAAAGCAGATTAGTTGTGAACCCACTGAGGAATTATCTTTTTAATAACCAAGGATCCCTACCGCCCCCCCCACCCCCGCATTTCACATAAAAATGAGTTCCATTTCAGTCCGCATTTACCTTTCCTTTAGAGCCTGATCCAACAGCTACCACCGTCGCTTGCAATACTTTTCCTTGTGATTTTTCTGGAAGCATAATGCCTCCTTTGGTTACAGTTTCGGCTGCACTTCTTTCAACTAATACTCGGTCAAAGAGGGGAAGAAACTTTCTAAATGCCTGTCCTGCCTGTAGAGAGAAAAACGTTAGATTTGACACACAATGTATTCTAAACAGGCCACATGTGGCTTTCAAAGATAACGCCAATGTTCCGATTTTCCATTCAAAGCAAACTCCTCTGAACGTTCAGTTCTAAATTCCCCGTTTAATTTCCCACTCCTATGAGTGTTAGGGGTCGTTGTTGCTCCTGAGGTCAGCAGCCAGACGAGCTTCAAGGACAAGCTTAGTTTCTTCCAAGGTCAATTCTTTCAAGGATTTTCTGTAAATTGTCATTAAACACTGGAGTCCCTCTGCCTGTTGCCATGCTTTTTCAAGACCATTACACACCCACCAAGGTCCCGCAGGAGGCGTGCGTCGGGATTCCCGCCCCTGACCCACGCACTGCCTCACACGCGCGTGCAGAGAGCCCTACTCGGACGAAAGGGTCGGCGGGGTCTCGCCTCTCCAGGGCTTGGGCGGGCGCGGGTCTCTGACCTCTACTCCTCCCGCGAGGCCCAAAGGGAATCGCCCGGGCTCGCCATGAGCCCCAGGCCAACCCGGGTGCGCCGGCATTCAGCCCACGCGGGACTCACCATAACTCCGGCTGCCGCAGTTCGTACTCTGCTCTCACGCCACAGGCAAAAGGAGAGAGCTGCGATCGGACCCTACGGACACGTGAACGCGAAAAAAACCTGACCACCGCGCAAGCGCGCTCGCTTCCGCCCAGCCCCTCCGCGCGAAAGGGGGTGGCCGCACCAGCGCGCGCCCCTATTCGTTTCCTGGGCTCTGCGCAGGCCACTGACGTGCGGACCCGGAGGCGGAAGAAGAGAGCAGCTCTTTCTAGGCTTTTCTAGGCCGCCAGCCTAGGTGAAAGTACTAACCCTTTGCCCCCCCTCCCGGAAATGACGCGTTTGACCCTTGACCCACATAGAGCCAGGCTCTATCCGGAACGTTCTGGAACGGCGCGCAGCCCGGGAACTAGCCTACGCGGGCCGGGGAGGGCTGAACCCGCTGGTCTGGCCCGGCGCGGGTAGGGAGGGGCGGGACTGGCGCGCGGAGCATGCAGATTGCAGGGCCCGGGCGGCCGGGAAGTGGGTGGGCACCGCCCGCACGCGCGCTGCGGAGGGGCGGGGGAGCAGCGGAGGGAGGGGACAGGGGCTCATTGCCGTGCGCGCCCTGCACTCTGTCCCTCACTCGCCGCCGACGGCCTGTCTCGTCGCCCGCACGTCGCGCTGCTGCCCCGCAGGTACGCGGCCGCTCTGCGCCGCCTCACCCGTGGGTTTCGGACCCCGGAGCCGTCCTTCCCTTCTCCGCTGAGCCGGTCCGCCGGCGAGAGTCAGAGCTTCCCCGGGCGCCTCAGGCCCGGTCCCGCTGAGCCAGGCCTCGTGGGTGCACGCGGGGGCCCATCACGTGCGGCGTGGATCGCTCGCCCAGCCGGGCACAGCAGAGGGCTTGCCCACGAGTGTGCGCTGAGTCGGGCGAGTGTATTCACATCGATCCTCCGGTGAAAAGCGGTTGTGCTTGTGGTCGAGTGTAGGTTGCCAGGGAGGGTGGTCGCAGCGCGTGGGAGCGGCTTTTGGCCTGGCGGACTGCTAGGGTACGGCATCTCCACCTTTGACCTTGCCTGGCTGTCCTGATGGAAAGACACGTGGGGCCGCTGGGAGTGGGCCCGGCCGCCGCCCCCAGCATCGTGGCCTTGCCCGCCGCTCTGATACAGTAGCCCCGAGTGGATACATGAAGACACATTTTAGTAAGCGGATTTTTGCAGCGTCAGGAGTATTTTCCCTCCCTTGGTTACTTGGGTTTATAACGTGCCTCTTTTCTGTAGACTTAGTTTTCAGGGGACATTTGCAGCTGATTTCCTCTCAAGGCCATTTTAGCGGTGAAATATTAACTCGTTTTTAGCGTAGGAAGTAATAGCCGTGGGGAAGAAGAAGAGCGTGCGATTTTGCTGTAGGTCAGGCATGGGGCGACCTCTTTAAAGATTGCACTAGTAGCCGGTGTTGCGGGGGGCGGTGGCGGGTTCCGAGGCCCAGGTATCGTGGATGCCAGACGTCAGCCCAACTCACTCCTAATATTTCTCCTTCTGTTGCATGGGTGCCATGTTTGTGTTGTAACCCCACGGGTAGTGGTAGTACTGTCCTGATGATCTATCTGTTTCTCCTTCAGAAATGCTTCGATTACCCGCAGTCCTTCGTCAAATGAGGCCAGTGTCCAGGGCACTGGCTCCTCATCTCACTCGGGCTTATGCCAAAGATGTAAAATTCGGTGCAGATGCTCGAGCCTTAATGCTTCAAGGTGTAGACCTTTTAGCCGATGCTGTAGCCGTTACTATGGGGCCAAAGGTATTCTTATTTTGTTGTAATTTGTAGTACTGTTAAGAGGTAACATTTTGCCGATGGCAAGAGTCACGCCAAGCTATTAAACAGTTCTTAGGTATTCATAAACTCCTTGTGCCAAATTGTGAAACTAATTTGTACAAAGTGTGATGTAATCAAGTGCTAACTCCTAGCTTAACATGGATGGTTAAACTCAAGGTAGAATTAATCTCTCTTGCCTGTTTAAGTTAAATTTTGGATCCTTTCCCAGTAGTTAGGCATAGGTGGAAGAATGTAACATCCACAGTACCTTAAGTATGAGCTTTTAAATCTCATTTAACAAAGAGATTGGTGAGTGAAGAGTAACAAGTAAATTGAGACCTCTTCATGCTTCCTACTGGGTGGAGCAATGCTTCAGTTTAGGCTGAAGACAGTACAAATATCAAAGTGATTCAACTGAGTAAAGTAATGGCATTTGGATGCCTCACAAGCAGCTTTGGTTCAAGCTGCCAGTACTGTTTGCATCATATTTTAAGATTTAATGTTGAACAACTCAGGAAGGCTACACTGTTCTTGTCTTGCCATTGGTATTTTAGAGACTAAATTTCAAAATCAAATAAGTTCAAAAGTAAGTTTTCACATTATTATAGAAGGCTCTAGACAAAACTTAAATATGAATTATGTGGAGACTTCTGGAATTTCATTATAATCTCCCAAGTTAATGTTGGTTAAGTCTCTAGAAATTTTATCTCTTATAACATCTCTTCCAAGGTTACGTACTTGGCAATAAAGAAGTCATTTTGTCTGTAAGAACGTTGATGAACTTGGCGTTGAGATTCATGCAGCTGGTCTGATAAAAATGATCAGATGTTGCATTGAGGCTTTAAAGTAATTGCCTGTTATGAAAAATGCTCTTTTTATTTTAAGCTAAATAGTACTTAGCATGTGAATCTGTGGCATTTTTTTTCCCCTTCTGCAATTATAGGGAAGGACAGTGATTATTGAACAGAGTTGGGGAAGTCCCAAAGTGACAAAAGATGGTGTGACTGTTGCAAAGTCTATTGATTTAAAAGATAAATATAAAAATATTGGCGCTAAACTTGTTCAAGATGTTGCCAATAACACAAACGAAGAGGCCGGAGATGGCACCACTACTGCTACTGTACTGGCACGTTCTATTGCCAAGGAAGGCTTCGAGAAGATTAGCAAAGGTGCTAATCCAGTGGAAATCAGGAGAGGTAGGAATGTCTCTCTTCATTGTCACCACAGTGTTTTGATCTGTGTCAGGTTATCTGTTAAATTATGTTAGAAAGTTGACTCTTGTTTCTCCTGTCTCCTAAAATTTTTTTTTAATCTTTTTTTTTTTTTTTAATGACTAGTGATTGAATTCCTGACTATGGGATGGGCATTGTGCTAGGTGGCAAAGAGGAGACTGTGACTAAGATGCTTGTGCCCTGTGTCCACAGTCATCCATCCCTGTCATTGTCCTCTGGCTCATTTCTCCCCCAAACCAAGTTTGTTGTAAGTTGCAGCATGTACTGTGTATTTCTAAAGCAGTAAGTTCAAGAAAACGCCACCCAGGATATCATAATGGGTTTTTATTTTTTATAAAGCCATTTCTTCTTAACAGCACTTATTATGTTATGGGTCTGAATTTTGTTTATTACTTGTTTAGGGAGTTAGGCCACAATTCAGAGATCTCTTCAGTATGGAATTGCTGTGTTTTTCTGGGGTGTATTACCATCCACAGGTAGGAGATTTAAACTAGGAGGCACATGAGAGTAAAGGGAGATAATATTAATAATTCGTGAAAACTGACTTGCTAGGCATCCCAGAAATGGGATGAGGTATCATCTCATCTATTTCAGTGTTTGAGATCCAAATGAATGTGTCTCATTAAAAGCAGTTTGACTGGCAAGTATGAATTGAGGTTATTAAGGGTTACTTCCCAAAGAAAGTCATTGTTACTACAAATTGCTCTCGGTTATTTTTGTGAAGTAACATTTCTCACGATAAGAAAAGAGCTAGCACTGGTCTCAGTTGAAAAGACTATGCTCTCATAAATAAATCCGTATTGTGGTGACATTGAATGTTAAAGGTGGATGTTCATAAATTACATATTAAATGAGGAAATTTCAGCCAGTTAAAAACTTGCAGGGGTATAGCCACAAGAAAGTCCTTATCCTTGACAGTTACACTTGTTGAAAATAAGGGACTGTAATCCATTTTGGTCCTTTGTGTCCTTCAGTGGAGGGGAAATGTGCTAGATGACCCTGTAAGAAATGATTGAATCGGGAAAGATTCACACTAGAATGAGTTGAATGGTGAGATTCTTGAAAGTGTACTTTTTTTTTAATGCAGTTTTAAAAAATAATTTTGGCATTGTGGTACTTCATTTATTGAAGTTTGTGTTTCATTGCATGCCATCCAACTGCCTTGTGTTTAGGAAGAGTATTGGTACAGAAGCATTAAGGCATTGATACACTTAACATGAATCCAAATTTTAGTTGACATGGAGCCATGAGAGAATAAGCATTGTAATACATGTTCTTGAACCAGGTGTGATGTTAGCTGTTGATGCTGTAATTGCTGAACTTAAGAAGCAGTCTAAACCTGTGACAACCCCCCGAAGAGATAGCTCAGGTATGGATTTTTAAAGTAACATGATTTTATCCTATAATTACACAGCAGTGTTAGGATAACAGTATTACCCGATCACCAACATTTGAAGCATTTTTCTTACTGCTAGAGATTTGAAAAATTCCCCCATCAGGGATTGAACCTCTGCAGTGGAGCATGGTGTCTTAACCCCTGGACCACCAGAAAGTCCCCATAATTTGAGACTTAATGAGTTGTCATTTTAGTTCTGCATGACTGAGTAAAAACTCATTTGTGTGGAAAATGTTATTTGGCCATTTATCAAAGATAATTTCATTTTCTAATATTGCCACATTTGCCAAGGGAAAAAAAGGTAACGGGTCATCAGGCTCTTTCTTTCTTTTTTTGCCACCCTGCCTGGCTTGTGGGATCCTAGTTCCCCAAGCAGGGATGGAATCTGGGCCCCTGCAGTGAAAGCGTCAAGTCCTAACCACTGGACCACAAGGGAATTCCCTCTTTTTGTTTTTGTTTAAAAGAATAATTGTGTGTTTATTTCGTTTCGTTCAAAAATAATGTAGAAAATAATCAAAAATTTTAAAAATTGCAGTGGGACCAGTTATTCATTAGAATTATTATGTTTAAAATCCCCTCTGCCTGTCTCACCACCACCATTATCCTGCCTCTAGCATGCCACCAAGGATACATCAATTGGGAAGTTAATGAGAAAAGAGAGGGGAGTTGATTGAGGAAGATAGCCTTTACCTTTAATTTGAAAGAGTAGTTTGATTATTTCAGGTTGCTACAATTTCTGCAAATGGAGACAAAGAAATTGGCAACATCATTTCTGATGCCATGAAAAAGTTGGAAGAAAGGGTGTTATCACAGTAAAGGTAAGTTTGTTTTTAATGATAGATGGAAACAGATGTCTGATAATCTGAGTTTTACAAGTACAGAAATTTGATCTGCATATGTTTCCAAGTAAGTTCTGTTTCATTCCTTCACATGTAACACTGGCACCTGTACAGAATAATGCACTTATTATGTTTGTGTGAATTATTAACCAATGGCTTTGGATGTAAATCCATCCTGATTTAGATATTGGCTTCTAGCTGTAAAAAATTAGTTCAAATAACATATTCTTGCAAAAGTAGAGTTGGATGCCCTGGGATATTTGCATACTTATATCTGAATTCCTTATGAAAAGTGGGGACTACTTATTAATTGGTTTGAAACTAGTCTTTGTGTAATGAAATTCACAGAACGAATTTTTTTGACTTTTCATAGGATGGAAAAACCCTGAATGATGAATTAGAAATTATTGAAGGCATGAAGTTTGACAGAGGATACATTTCTCCATACTTTATTAATACATCAAAAGGTAAGAGCAAATGGGTAACTGAATTTTTTTAAAGCATAGTTTAATATGTGACACCCTGAGGGCATTTGTCAGTGTCATACCTCAAAAGTAAATTCATGTGTTCCAAACATTGCTGTGTATGAGAAGGAAAAACATGAACTGATCAGTCACTTTAAAAGTGTACTGGAACTTTGCTCTAGCGGTTTTTCACTTAAATTAACTGCAGTCATTTTCAGCAGAATGGCCTCAAGTTGGTGAGAAATGTTCTTTGCTTTTCAGGTCAGAAATGTGAATTCCAAGATGCATATGTTCTGTTGAGTGAAAAGAAAATTTCTAGTGTCCAGTCCATTGTTCCTGCTCTTGAAATTGCCAATGCTCACCGGAAGCCCTTGGTCATAATTGCTGAAGATGTGGATGGAGAAGCTCTAAGTACCCTTGTTTTGAACAGGTAATAGGCAGTGGTATTTGGTTTACCTTTCTGGATGAAAGCTAGTTACTTGTATTGGTGTTTGAAATCTCCTTTATGTACATTCTCCTTAAACAACTTGTGTTTGTATAATACTGGTGGGTGTCGTGAACCTTTAGTCCAGTTATGGTTCTGTCTTTTTGAATAGGGTCCCTGAGTCCTTAATGTTTTGTGTACCTTTTTATAAGTTAGGTTTTGTTTTTGTATTTTTACAAAAAAGATTTATGGAAAAAATACATTCACAATTACAGTTTTTCATGAGAAGAGGTAAACAACTGCCATTCTAAGTGTATCTGGCAGTTGGAATTTTACATGATCTTCTAAAGGAAAAATTTTGTTAATGAGTAGTCTAAAATAGAAATTGGTACTTAGGTTGTGGTCTATTAATTTTTAGATCTATAATGATTACATTTTACTTTAAGACAAAAATGTTAATGCTTTAGACAGAATCTTAGGGGGTTTCAGTGGGGTTTTTTTGGCGCCTGTGGAATCTTAGTTCCCTGACCAGGGAGGACATTTTTAAAATACATATTCTTCCTAATCCTACACTGCGGTGTATCAGAAATGAGATTCTCTAATTTCTATTATAATGGAAATGTGTAAATGAAATAATCAGGTATATATAACAGAATTGCATATTTTGACCTGACCTAAATGAGTTTACTTACCCTGTAATGTTTATGGCCTGGATATGCTTTTGGGGTTATGAAAAGCCCTAGAGATAGTGTGATGTGAAGCAGAAATAGAAGAACAACAGGCCTGAAAAGTTCTGATTGAGCCATTTTACTGGTTGCTGTAAAGTTGGATCTCCAGTTTACCTGGCATATTATCAGACCTTAACCTTATTTTTATTTGGCTCCTTAATAAAACCAGGTCTGTCTTGAAGTTTATATATTACTTCCATTTCAATCTGGTTTAAAATGAGCATTTTAAAAATTATATAGTCTAAATATTACCTGATTAAAATGAAGGTAAGCTTAATGATATCAGCAGTATTTACATTTATAAAGGAATTGAATTAAAAACATTGCTCAGAATACAGCATTAATACATAATAACTATAAATGGAGCTCATAACTTTAAAATTTGTCATGTGTCAATCACCTGAAATATATAGCATTGTAAATCAACTGTCCCTCACTAAAAACGAAAAACTGCTCAAACTGACTTTAATAGCAACTTAACTTAATACTAAATGGTTAAGGGTAAATACTCATTAGATGATCCCCAAATTTAAGAGCAGAGAGGCCTGGTGTGCTGCAATTCATGGGGTCGCAAAGAGTCGGACATGACTTGGCGACTGAACTGAACTGAACTGACTGAATTTTGATTTTCACAGTCTATAAAAGTTATCACTGTTTAATTTATATGTTTTCAAGTGGAATGTAGGGTCAGAAGGTAAGCAGAAAGTATAGTTTCCCAAGTAACCTTAGTTAGTAGAACTTGAAGTAGACTGACATTATAAAATTTAAATCTTATTAATAACTTCTTAACAGGCTGAAAGTTGGTCTTCAAGTTGTGGCAGTCAAAGCTCCAGGTTTTGGTGACAATAGAAAGAACCAGCTTAAAGACATGGCTATTGCTACTGGTGGTGCAGTAAGTAAAACAGATGTGATTTTGGTTTATTGAATGTTATTTATACATCCAGGTCTGAAATTAGAGGTAGAATTTACATTTTCACAAATCTGTGTTTCTCTTCAACAGGTAGAGTTTGGGTTAAATAGCACTAAGGCCCCTATCTTTAATTTGCCATGAGTCTTGCACAAGAGTGGTCTTTTAACTTGTTTTCAGGAATGTATTAAATAGAAAAAGGCAGGATTTAAGAGTTTAGGCCTAGGGCCTAGTCTTGGTTTCACCAAAAGTATGTCCTTAGATGAGTTTTCTGAGTTCACTTGTTTCTCAAAGCTTAGTATTAATTGAGGGATTAAGTGGGGAGTTGGAAATGTAATGAAAAACTATGCAAGTTTTGTTTGGTCTAGCTATAGTCTTGAAATTTCAGATTTCAAGGAAACAGTATTGCAAGATGCTTTTATCAAAACACATGTTAATGATCTTGGCATAATGAAAAATGCCTGTGATGTAATTTGTTCTTTTTATTTCGTGGTTTGTTCATTTTTAAAAATGTTTTCATAGGTATTTGGAGAAGAAGGACTAAATCTAAATCTTGAAGATGTTCAGCCTCATGACTTAGGAAAAGTTGGAGAGGTCATTGTGACCAAAGATGATGCCATGCTCTTGAAAGGAAAAGGTGACAAGGCCCAAATTGAAAAGCGCATCCAAGAGATCATTGAGCAGTTAGATGTCACAACTAGCGAGTATGAAAAGGAAAAACTGAATGAACGTCTGGCAAAACTCTCAGATGGTGTTGCTGTGTTGAAGGTAAGATTCATTGTTGTAAATAAGCTGCTCGGGTTCCGAGCCCAAGTAAACCAGGACTTTTGGCATTTAGCATCTTGAGTCGGAAAAGCCATACTAACTGGAATTCTTTTTTGATTTTTAGGTTGGTGGGACAAGTGATGTTGAAGTGAATGAAAAGAAAGACAGAGTTACAGATGCCCTTAATGCTACACGAGCTGCTGTTGAAGAAGGCATTGTTCTGGGAGGGGGCTGTGCCCTGCTTCGGTGCATTCCAGCCTTGGAGTCAATAACTCCAGCTAATGAAGATCAAAAAACAGGTAAAAAGTTACCTTAGAAATGAGTTTACTTGCAACTTGATTTCAGTCTTTCTGTTGTTAGAGTTGCATTGTTGCTGCCCACTAGATAGAACAAGAAGTCATAAAGCAGCTTCCAGAATAAGTAGAATAACAGGTTTGAAGTCAGATCCTTCAGGCAGAATCACCTGACCTGTGGTGTTCTCCCAGTTGGAATTATCTATGTCATTCTCACAAGTAGAACTGTGCTGTAATAGTTAAAAAGGCAAGAACTCAATTTGTTAAAATATGTTTTCTTTATAGGTATAGAAATCATTAAAAAAACACTCAAAATTCCTGCAATGACCATTGCTAAGAATGCAGGTGTTGAAGGATCATTGATAGTTGAGAAAATTATGCAGAGTTCTTCAGAAGTTGGTTATGATGCTATGCTTGGAGATTTTGTGAATATGGTGGAAAAGGGAATCATTGATCCAACTAAGGTAAATAGTTGACCACTGTCTAAAAATGCTGTCTTGTTCTTTTTTTTTTTTTACTAAAGAAAAGTAATATTTTATGAAAACTTTTTCCCTAGGTTGTAAGAACTGCATTACTGGATGCTGCCGGAGTGGCCTCTCTCTTAACAACAGCAGAAGTTGTCGTCACAGAAATTCCTAAAGAAGAGAAGGATCCTGGAATGGGTGGCATGGGTGGAATGGGAGGTGGCATGGGAGGTGGCATGTTCTAACTCTTAGAATAGTGGTTTGCCATTATTGATGAACTGTGAGAGGAAACTCAAGGCAGTGTTCCTCACCAATAACTTCAGGAGAGGTCAGTTGAAGGAGCTGACTGAAGAAAAGCCTGGCTGATGTTTAAGAAAATAACTAAAACCATCAGTTACTGGTTTCAGTTGACAACATAGAATGGTTTACTGCTCTCATTGTCCATGCCTACAGATAATTTATTTTGTATTTTTAAATAAAGACATTTGTACATTCCTGATAAATGAGCTTAAGAGCTATGTACCAATGTACTGCTTTCAACTTAAATCACTGAGGCATTTTTACTACTATTCTGTTAAAATCAGGATTTTAGTGCTTGCTATCACCAGATGAGAAGTTAGAAACAGCCTTTCTGTGGAGAGTAAGAACAGTTGTGTACAGAGTAGAGAAATATCCAATTATGTGACAACCTTTGTGTAATAAAAATTGTTTAAAGTTAACTGTGTTAGCTTTTCTGTGATCTAGAGAATGTGAGGAATGAAAGCCAGTTGAAGAGGGAGGGGTAAGGTTTGCCAGAAGTCTATAAAATGTTTCCTGCCTATTGTTTTGTACATTTCTCCATTTCTCTTTGCTGCAGACTGGATTCAGTTCACTTCAATCACTCAGTCGTGTCCGACTCTTTGTGACCCTATGAACTGCAGCACTCCAGGCCTCCCTGTCCATCACCAGCTCCTGGAGCTGACCCAAACTCATGTCCATTGAGTCGGTGATGCCATCTAACCATCTCATCCTCTGTCGTCGTCTTCTTCTCCTGCCTTCAATCTTTCCCAACATCAGGGTCTTTTCCAATGAGTCAGTTCTTCACATCAGGTGGCCAAAGTATTGGAGTTTCAGCTTCAACATCAGTCCTATCTTTCAGATGGACTGGTTGGATCTCCTTGCAGTCCAAGGGACTCTCAAGAGTCTTCTCCAGCACCACAGTTCAAAAACATCAATTCTACGCTCAGCTTTCTTTATATTCCAACTCTCACAGTCATATATGACTACTGGAAAAACCATAGCCTTGACTTAGCTCTGCTTTTTAATATGCTGTCTAGATTGGTCATAACTTTCTTTCCAAGAAGTAAGCGTCTTTTAATTTCATGGCTGCAATCACCATCTGCAGTGATTTTGGAGCCCCAAAAAAGTCAGCTACTGTTGCCACTGTTACCCCATCTAATTGCCGTGAAGTGATGGGACCGGATGCCATGATCTTAGTTTTCTGAATATTGAGCCAACTTTTTCACTCTCCTCTTTCACTTTTATCAAGAGGTTCTTTAGTTTTTCTTCACTTTCTGCCATAAGGGTGGTATCATCTGCATATCTGAGGTTATTGATATTTCTCCCAACAATCTTGATTCCAGCTTGTGCTTCAGCCCAGTGTTTCTCATGATGTACTCTGCATAGAAGTTAAATAAGCAGGGCGACAATATACAGCCTTGACGTACTCCTTTTCCTATTTGGAACCAGTCTGTTCCATGTCCAGTTCTAACTGTTGCTTCCCTTTGCTACAGACTGGATTATATTATCACATTGGTTGTTTAGTCACTAAGTTGTGTCTGACTCTTGTAACCTCATGGACAGTAGCCTTCCAAAGTCCTGTCCATGGGATTTCTCAGGCAAGAATACCGGTGTGGGTTGCCATTTCCTTCTCCAGGAGATCTTCCTGACCCAGTGATTGAACCCGCATCTCCTGCAATGACAGCCAGATTCATTACCACTGAGCTACCTGGGAAGTCCTACATTATTACATTAAAGGGGACAGCTCTGAATTTTGTATATGTTGAGGTTTGGCCATAAAAAAGGGAAACTTGGTCCTTTTAAAGGTTATGGTTATTGTTCCAGAGCCTTAACATAACAGATAAGCAGTGGGTTCCCTGTTAGGTACCCACAGGTGAAGACAGCTGGATTTGAATGGAAAGGAGAGGTGTGCTGTTGGAACATAATGGATAGCAGGCAAGGGCAGCCACAACTTGATATGCACAGCCCAGGGCTACCACCTTTGTTTCTTAAGAACTTGAAATAGGTTCCTATCTCAGTGCACTTGATCTTTATTAATAAACAGCATAGGAGTACGGCTTTTTAAAGTTTTGTGTTTATTGAGGACAGATACTGATTTGCAAGATGAAACATTGCTTTCTAGTTTTTACACTATAAAGTGTAGGATCTTGTGCAATATTAAGTTTTTTTACTTTAATATGTGTCAGTAATGTACTCTTGGAGCTATAGAATCATTTGCTCTGTGGGGAGAAATTCCAGTCTGCTGCTCAGTTTGGCCCTGTGGTTGCTGCTAAGAGGTCTTGTATAAGCTAGGCACCGAGGTGAATGTTTCTACTTTCCTTATCTAGTTTGAATTGTTTGGACAGAATAGAAGGAAAAAGTCCATCACAGATACAAAACCAAAGTCACTTGAGACCCTGTACCTAGAAATTGCTTTGTTATTAATAAATTGGTTGGGTTAGAAAAACAACAGATAACAGAGGACTGGATGATTAAAAGGCCTTTAGTGTGCTAGACACTGGACTAAGTATTTGCATTATTTTAACCTTACAACAATCAGATCAGAAATTACTTATCAAATCTATGCTATAGTTACTAAACTGAGGCTCTGAATGGTTACATAGGTATTAACCTCAGCTATTAGTGCTGGCTGTTCAGTCTCAGCTATTAGTGGTAGATCCCAAATTTGAACCAGCGTTTAATTGAAAGAGCTCAAACCAAAGAGCAAGGTAATTTTAAGAAACCTGAGAGCTGCAGCCAGACAAAACATGAATGGGGAAATTGCTTTTTCCTTAGACTAACTGTACAAGGTGACTGAAGTTTTAGAGAATCCAGAGAAGTGCAGAAGTACCAAGGATCAAGAGGGTTCTTTCAAACACCATTTGGTCAAGACAAAGGATGCTAATGACTAGGTGAGCAAGCAGGAATGGTAGATCTGAGAAAACCTGCTCTGGGCACACATGGAAATCACTTGGGAAACCACACAAAGTACAATGTCCAGGCCCCAACTGCCATCCTGTGAAAGCAAGTGGATTTATCTGAACAAGCACAAGCCCACCAAGGGCCTGACAAAATTTACAGGAGTGTGTTATAATAAACATGTGAATCTGAGAGAAAAGAATCTTGGAAGACACACAAACACGGATCTGATATTTAGTCCTGACCATGGAGGTGAACATTTGTCAAGGCAGCTGGATCTAGCTTTTAAAAATGGAAAAATGAAAAGGAATGCCACTGTGAAGTCAGATCCTGCTATTTCAGGAAGAGTTGAGAAAATAAGTTGTTTCTACTGCAACCTGGGCAGTCCCAGCTAGGCTTAAGTCTTTAGGGGTATCTTCCTGATCACAGCAACTGATGATTCTTAAACTGGGTTGGATATAAAGGACTATATTGAAGTAACTGATTGATGAAACCAAAAATTTTAAGATGGAATATGTGTGTGCATGCTAAGTTGCTTCACTTGTGTCATGTCTCCTGCATTGGCAGATGGGTTCTTCATCACCAGCACTGCCTGGGAAGCCCAGCAAAAGGAATCAATTCACGCAAAGACCCAAGACTCAGAATCACATTGACCTATGCCACCAAGTTACACACCATCACCAAGGCTCTTGGTTACCAGTATCCTGCAACCTCAGCTGGTCTAAGATGGTGTCTTTTTGAGTCTAATATACTGACTGTCCAGAAGGATATAAAAAATAGGCAACCTCAGGAGAAATAGAAGTAATAAATATAAGAAGCTGAAATAGTAACACTCATCCTTTTTGTATGTAAATATTTTTATTGTATTATAACATTGTAGGTAGGGTTCTCTGTATCATAATGCATTTAAGACATTCAAGAAAATCTGATATATTGAGCTTGTAATTTTAAGTGTTCAGAAGTATTTGATTAAATCTGCACTACTTAAATGTTCAGGGAAATTTAATTTCATACATTTAGACTATCCAGTTACATAAGCAGTATGTGAATATCTAGAGAAATGCTATTTAATTTTAGAAGGAATTTAATTTAAAATGATCTTTAGGAACACATAAGGAATTCCCAGGCAAAGAGGAGTAGATTGATATCAGTGGATCTATAGGAAGTTAAAAGATTGATGGAAAAGTGATGTGACTTAGAGCTGATATAATTACAACCTAAGGACCTAAAGAAGGAATAAAGAAGTAAGGTACTCAGTCCCCCAGAACTCCACTCCCAAGACTTAGCATTTGGACTTGCTGGATGCTGGGGGTCTAGGGTATCAGGTAAGGCCAAGTGGAGTGGAAACGAGGGTGAAATTAGCTGAAGGATTACTGAGATATTGGACTCCCAGTTCTTATCCCCTTTTCCCACACCACCAGGTAAGTTGCCTACTGGTTAATTCTCTGTGGATAATGAATAGGAATGAGTGTCAGCCTGGGACACCAGGAAGAGCAGAGAGCTAGGATAAGAGAGGGACTAAAGGACTGTGAAGAAGGCTGAGCGCCGAAGAATTGATGCTTTTGAACTGTGGTGTTGGAGAAGACTCTTGAGAGTCCCTTGGACTGCAAGGATATCCAACCAGTCCATTCTGAAGGAGATCAACCCTGAGATTTCTTTGGGAGGAATGATGCTAAAGCTGAAACTCCAGTACTTTGGCCACCTCATGCGAAGAGTTGACTCATTGGAAAAGACTCTGATGCTGGGAGGGATTGGGGGCAGGAGGAGAAGGGGACGACAGAGGATGAGATGGCTGGATGGCATCACTGACTCGATGGACGTGAGTCTAAGTGAACTCTGGGAGTTGGTAATGAACAGGGAGGCCTGGCGTGCTGCGATTCATCGGGTCGCAGAGTCAGACACGACTGAGCGACTGATCTGAACTGAGAAACAAATGAAAGCCTGCATTCCAAACTATGGTACCCTCAGTTCCTTACTAACCTCACAGAATGCCAACTGCCAGGCGTTATGCCTGCTTCATCTGTCCCTATTCCTATTCTCAACCCCACATTTTCTAGGGCAAGAGATAGGAGAATCCTTTTGTAGAAAAACTGAGCAAAGACCTCTAGATTCTGCCTTTTGTGGAGTGCCCCCAGTGAAAAGGCTGGCTCGGGTCACTTTATAATGAAACTCATCAGCCATTATGCCCCATTTTAATTTCAATAAACTGGTTAGTGCATTGCCTTCAAATATTACAGACAAACAAGAACCATTAGACAGCCAAGGAAGACTTCAGTGGGAGGATTGCAAAAACCAGAAAGGACCTAAGGGAAACTTGAGATCTTGTCTCCACAAAAGAAAGCTTTTTTTTTTCTTTAAAAAGGACTAACTAGAAAAAAAAAAATCTTGAAAATGGGACTTCTCTGGTGATGCATTGGTTAATAATCTGCCTGCCAAGGCAGGGAACTCAGGTTCAATCCCTGCTCTGGGAAGATTCCACACGCTGCAGAGTGAGTAAGCCTGTGCACCACCACTTCTGAAGCCTGCACACTTTAGGGTGAGGAGCCACAACTAAGGAGCCCCATGTGCTGCAACTGCTGAAGCCGGTGTGCCTAGAGCCTGTGCTCCACAACGAGAAGTCATCACAATGAGAAGCAACTAGAGTAGCGCCCACTCTGTGCAACTAGAAGAAGCCTGAGTGCAGCAATGAAGACCCAGCACAGCCAAAAAAAAAAAAAAATCTTCAAAGTGCAAACTATGGCAAATATGATATTAACCAAAAGGGCTAGAAGATAGAAATGAAGAAATCCAAAAGGCAGAACACCCTCCTCCAACAACACAAGAGAAGACTCTACACATGGACATCACCAGATGGTCAACACTGAAATCAGATTGATTATATTCTTTGCAGCCAAAGATGGAGAAGCTGGAAAAGAAATGCAAAAAAACAAAATGGCTGTCTGAAGAGGCCTTACAAATAGCTGTGAAAAGAAGAGAAGTGAAAAGCAAAGGAGAAAAGGAAAGATATAAACCTCTGAATGCAGAGTTCAAAGAACAGCAAGAAGAGATAAGAAAGCCTTCCTCAGTGATCAATGCAAAGAAATAGAGGAAAACAACAGAATGGGAAAGACTAGAGATCTCTTCAAGAAAATTAGAGATACCAAGGGAACATTTCATGTAAAGATGGGCTCGATAAAGGACAGAAATGGTATGGACCTAACAGAAGCAGAAGATATTAAGAAGAGGTGGCAAGAACGCACAGAAGAACTGTACAAAAATGATCTTCACGACCCAGATAATCACGATGGTGTGATCACTCACCTAGAGCCAGACATCCTGGAATGTGAAGTCAAGTGGGCCTTAGAAAGTATCACTATGAACAAAGCTAGTGGAGGTGATGGAATTCCAGCTGAGCTATTTCAAATCCTGAAAGAAGATGCTGTGAAAGTGCTGCACTCAATATGCCAGCACATTTGGAAAACTCAGCAGTGGCCACAGGACTGGAAAAGGTCAGTTTTCATTCCAATCCCAAAGAAAGGAAATGCCAAAGAATGCTCAAACTACTGCACAATTGCACTCATCTCACACATTAGTAAAGTAATGCTCAAAATTCTCCATGCCAGGCTTCAGCAATACGTGAACCATGAACTTCCTGATGTTCAAGCTGGTTTTAGAAAAGGCAGAAAGAACCAGAGGTCAAATTGCCAACATCCGCTGGATCATGGAAAAAGCAAGAGAGTTCCAGAAAAACATCTATTTCTGCTTTATTGACTATGCCAAAGCCTTTGACTGTGTGGATCACAATCAACTGTGGAAAATTCTGAGAGAGATGGGAATACCAGACCACCTGACTTGCCTCTTGAGAAATCTGCATACAGGTCAGGAAGCAACAGTTAGAACTGGACATGGAACAACAGACTGGTTCCAAATAGGAAAAGGAGTACGTCAAGGCTGTATATTGTCACACTGCTTATTTAACTTATATGCAGAGTACATCATGAGAAACGCTGGACTGGAAGAAACACAAGGTGGAATCAAGATTGCCCGGAGAAATATCAATAACCTCCGATATGGCACCTCAGATGACACCACCCTTATGGCAGAAAGTGAAGAGGAACTAAAAAGCCTCTTGATGAAAGTGAAAGAGGAGAGTGAAAAGTTGGCTTAAAGCTCAACATTCAGAAAACAAAGATGATGGCATCCGGTCCTATCACTTCATGAGAAATAGATGGGGAAACAGTGGAAACAGTGTCAGACTTTATATTTTGGGGCTCCAAAATCACTGCAGGTGCTGACTGCTACAGTCAGCCATGAAATTAGAAGACGCTTACTCCTTGGAAGAAAAGTTATGACCAACCTAGGTAACATATTCAAAAGCAGAGACATTACTTTGCCGACTAAGGTCCATCTAGTCAAGTCTATGGTTTTTCTTGTAGTCATGTATGGATGTGAGAGTTGAACTATGAAGAAGGCTGAGCGCCAAAGAATTGATGCTTTCGAACTGTGATGTTGGAGAAGACTTGAGAGTCCCTTGGACTGCAAGGAAATCCAACCAATCCATTCTGAAGCAGATCAGTCCTGGGATTTCTTTGGAAGGAATGATGCTAAAGCTGAAACTCCAGTACTTTGGCTACCTCATATGAAGAGTTGACTCACTGGAAAAGACTCTGATGCTGGGAGGGATTGGGGGCAGGAGGAGAAGGGGACGACAGAAGATGAGATGGCTGGATGGCATCACGGACTCGATGGACGTGAGTCTGAGTGAACTCAGGAAGTTGGTGATGGACAGGGAGGCCTGGCGTGCTGCGATTCATGGGGTCACAGAGTCGGACATGACTGTGACTGAACTGAACTGAAAAGGCAGAACCAAAACAGATGGAAAGTAGGAAGTAAAAAGATACAGATTTAATACAAGAATTAGAAAGTCTAATTACTTAGGAATTTCTGAATGAAAGAATCACAGAATATGGAGAAGAGGAAATTATCAAACAAATAATTCACAGAAATTCCACAGAACTCAAAGAAATAAGCCTGTGACTAAAAGGATCCATAAGTTGCCCAACACAATTAACATACATAGGCAGCAAGGCACATTAGCATGTATCTTCGACTGCTCCTGCTCAGTCACTTCAGTCGTTCCGACTCTGTGCGACTCCGTGGACTATACCAGGCCCCTCTGTCCATGGGATTCTCCAGGCAAGAATACTAGAGTGGGTTGCCACCTCTTTCCCCAATTTTGAGACTACTCAGAGTAAATTTTAAAAGTTTCCAGAGATCAAGAAAAGGATGTTAAAAGTATTGATTATAAGAATGTCATCAGATTTCTTAGGGGCAGCACCACCTGCCAGAATACAATGAAGTCAGATCTTCAAATTATGGGGGAGGGGGACTATTTTTAAGTGGAATTCTAGTCTCAACTAAGTTATAAAACAATGACATCTTCAGATATTCAAGGATTCTAAAAATTTAGCTCCCATTTACCCTTTCTTAGGAAGCCACTAGATGATCACTTTTGCATTTTGAGAGTTAAAAAATAAAAAGGAAGCCAAATTTCAGGAAGTAAGTACCTCAAGAGGAGGAGGGGTGATAATTCTAGCATGACTACCAGGGGTTCAAGCTGCACAACAGCCTGGAGACGACCAGTCCAGACTGGAGCAGGATGAGAGTGGCTGCAAGTAACGGAGTACCCAACTCTAAGTGACTTAACACTAGAGGGCTGTTAACTCACACAACCAGAGTGCCCACTACTAGGTTGGTCATTCAACCTTTGATGTCAGGGTTATGAATTGGCTTTTCTGAAATCAATGCCGCTTCCCTTTTTGCGAAAAGATTGCAGATGTAGCTGCAAACCTCACGTCCTCACGTAATCAGGCAAAAACTAAGGAAGAAGTTTCTCTTCGAAGTTTCTTTCCAGAGAGACAAAAGTCCTATCCCAGTCTTCCCCTCAGATTCCACTGACTAGATGCCACTTCAAGAAAAGTTTCTAAAGGTGGTAGCGTTTTTCCCCCTTTATGATATGGAAAGCATAGATGGCCCCCCGTTTTGTGTTTTTTTAATTCTCATTGGTGTGTGCATGTGTGCTAAGTCACTTCAGTCGTGTCTGACTCTCTGGGATCCCATGAGATGTATGCAGCCTGCCAGGCTCCTCTGTCCATGGGGATTCTCCAAGCAAGAATACTGCAGTGGGTTGCTGTTCCCTTCTTTAGGGGATCTTTTGGACCCAGGGATTGAAGCCAGGTCTCTTTATGTCTCCTGCAATGGTAGGTGGGTTCTTTACCACTAGTGCCACCTTAACTCCACAGGTCACAGCCTTCAGAGCAAACACAAGAGCACAGATACTGGAGCCAGACTGCCTGGGTTTTCTCTATCACTTCTAAGACTCACATTCTAATGATACTTGGGGAACCTCATGGGTCAAAGATATGTGCTAGATCAAGGCAATATTTGGGTATTCCTGGGTTCCCTCACTAAAATACTATCTGCATACTATCATAATACCAGCCAGTTATGTCCAACCACTAAGTTAGATTCTGAACCTAAGAACTGACTTATGGTATTTGTAAGAACAGTAGTAAAGTATAGGTTATTTCCATAAACAGAGTAGTACTGTGCCAGGAAAACAATATCTAGATCTTATCTTTGTCACTTAGCAAGAAAAACAATTAAAAATCCTTTTCTCACTTAAAAGGTACACGATTAAAAAAAAAAATCTGGTATTCGGGATCTTAGTTCCTTGACCAGAGATTGAACCTGTGCTCCCTTCAGTGAAAGTTTGCAGTCTTAACTACTGGACCACCAAGAAAGTCCCAAAAGGTACATAATCATATAAAAACTACTTATGCCCTGGGAAAACACTTCATTTGTAAGTGGAAAATTACTCTACCTGTGTGAAGGCACAAACCAAGCTCCATATGAGTGGACTGAATAAATCCTTCACCACAGTATATCTACCACGTGGCAGAGAGCAGCCACTTACAACAGATTAATGCAAACATGCATTCACAGAGGGAACTAACCCATGAAGTCCTTGGCTGATCTGAGGAAACAATGGATGAGTAATGCAGAAGGGCTGTTGGGTAGGGGATGAAGGAAGGGAAGGGATTAATACTGATTAAAGGAAGACTGAATTTTGCCCAGATTTGTTTTTGTGAAAGTATTTTGAGACATTTCAATAACCAAAATAACTGTACAAAAAATAAACAAATTAACTTTATTAAGTTACCACTTCAGTCCTTACATTGATTTGTTTACAAAAATATCAGTTTGAAATACATTATCGAAAGTGAATACACACAATAAATAGAAAATAAGGATGCATGGTGCTGCAGACGTATCAACCAACTTATCTTGATCTATTGCCCACTGCTGTAGACAAAGTTGACACAGATTCAGCATTACTGACACAGCAAAGTATCAGGGAGAGGGTGGCAAACTATGAGAAAAGTAGCTTAAAACTCTGGACCAAAAAAATACTCTCTGGACCACTCACCAAAAAATAAAAATAAAAAATAATTGCTTATCTGGAAGCTAACCTTAGTATAATACTGAATTATCTACTACTATCCATAGGAACAATTTAAAAATAAGAAAAGTGCCAGGGAACCTTCATTAGTAGTATTTTTAAGTCAAAGTTTTTACTTTAAATATCTGATGATTACTCAAATATCCTAAGCCACAAGGCAGGCCCTAAGACAATAAGTTATAAATAGTCTGAAATTAATAACTTAAAAGTGATATGGTTTAATATAGTACACACTGCATGAGTAGCTCAACTAATCTCTTTCAGGTGAGGTAATAATTAAAAGGTTTAAATTTACAGTTTCAATTTCTGCTCAAAAGAGTGATATCAGTATTCCAGCAACAGTGATGTCATCCTATTATTGTAAATATGCTAATATACATACTACTCTGAATTGTACTTGAATTCTATGTACATGTGGTTCCATATTCCAAGTGCAAATTTTTAACAGTATGGGTTTATAATCAAAGCTTGGTTTGACAAATGCTTTCTGACTTCTGAAAGCAAATGATGAAAGCACTTCCTAAAAGTGAATAAACTAGATACAAGTAGGTGACCATTTCCTTTTTTCTTTACGTGTGATGAACTTCATGAAGCATCAATTCCCGAGGTATGTTTGTTTCTGGACCATACAGCTTACGCGCTCTTCTTTCAAAGGCAGTTACCATCTGCTTTACAACTTCATCGAAAAACAATGCGGCAAGCTGAGAGTGTAGAAGTGAGCGAAATTCAAAAGAAATCTGTAGGAAAATGTTAATAACTATTTTAGAAAGACCTTTCTTTTACTAAATCTCTACTTAGGGTAATGGTGTTTGCACAGTCAAACGGGCTAATTGGCCCAATACCTGAGGCAGAACAATATGGGCCTATATCTAGATGATATTTTTAACATCTATAAGAGGGAGACTTATTTACTGTAGTAAGCACAACAGCGGCTGCACAACAAACGTAAATAAAACAGAGTCAATGAATCTCATTTTATGGCAAAGAGTCTGATTTTATTAAGTTAAAAAAAAGTGGAAAAAAAGCTTTGCTAAATGAATATCATATTTATCACTTTAGCTTCTTGTTAGTGTGTCCCTTTAAGAGCTACCTTCCTTCCCCAAAAGAAA
The DNA here is from genome assembly GCA_917880005.1 of Nanger dama. Taxonomy (NCBI): domain Eukaryota; kingdom Metazoa; phylum Chordata; class Mammalia; order Artiodactyla; family Bovidae; genus Nanger; species Nanger dama. Next base: position 50,897,516 of record CAKJTW010000004.1, read on the forward strand.
TGGTAGCTCAGCTGGTAAAGAATCCACCTGCCATGAGGGAGACCTGGATTCAATCCCTAGGTTGGGATGATCCCCTGGAGAAGGGAACAGCTACCTGCTCCAGTGTTCTTGCCTGGAGAATTCCATGGACAGAGCCTGGCAGGCTACAGTTCATGGGGTCACAAAGAGTCGGTCACGACTTCCCAAAAGGAAGTAAGGAAGGGAAGTGATCTCTCTGATAGGTTATTCCTACAAGTTAACATCAGAAAGGTGAGGTTAATCCACAAACTAAACGGCAAAGGTGCTTCCATCTTAAAGCAGAAAAGGAGTTAAATTTCACTTATATCCCCTCAAGACTGAATTCAAAGCAACCAGTTTGAGAAATAATGCCTTAAAGATGAAATAGCCACTAACTTTCAAAAGTTTTAACTTTTAATTTTAAAATAATTTTGCTTATTAAAAAGTTGTAATAATACCACTAAGATTTCTCATATACTCACCACCCAGATTTCAGGTTTTATATAACCACAGTGCAATTAAAACCAGGAGATTAACAGGCAGAGTTAATATTACTAGATAGTAATGCTATTATCTACTCTATAGAGGTCTCATTCAAATTTCCCCAAGTGTTCCATTATTGTCCACTAATTTTTATGAAAAAATTATGAAATGAAAATGAAAGCAACCTAAGAGCTGAGACCAGCATACAGTAATTTACTCAAAATTATAACCATATTTTAAAATGTAAGTCTGACCTGCAAATACAGGAACCAATTCATATAAATAGAAAGCCACACAAGTAACTTTAAGTTTTCTATAACAAGAAAATATCAGTACCATAGTGCTTGAATTTAAAAATATATTTTTCCTTTGCATTTTATTTCTGCAATTCATAAGATACAGATCAATGTACAGATTTCATTTGGTGTTACACTGTTATTAAGCTGGTAGTAGGCAAGACATGTGTCTTATAATCTATGGACTTGCAAAAACTAGAAAACAGAAGGCATCCAAGGTTTCGGGAAAGAGAGAAAGAGAAAAGGTCATTGGCATTCTTTCCTTTTCATTGGCTGAGCCATGCAGCATGAGGGATCTTAGTACCCGGCCAGGGATGGAACCAGTGTCCCCTGCAGTGGAAGTGCAGAGTCCTAACCACTGGACTGCCAGGGAATTTCCCCTAGCATTCTGTCTTATAAAATTAGTGCCAAAAATAAAAGGAAAGAAAAGTCAGTGCATAAAAGATACTCAATACTCAGAAATTTGAGAAAAAAAAAAGTCTTACAGTAATTGTTATGCATTAAGTGTGCATGTGTGTGTGCATGCGAGTGCATGCGAGCACGCTCAGTTGCTCAGCTGTGTCCAACTCTTTCCATCCCCATGGACTGGGGCCCACCAGGCTCCTCTGTCCATGGGATTTTCCAGTCAAGAATACTGGAGTGAGCTGCCATTTCCTACCCCAGGGGATCTTCTTGACCCAGGGATTGAACCTGAATCTCTGGCATCTCCTGCATTGGCAGGTGGATTCTTTACCACTGAGCCACCTGGGAAGCCTAATTGCTATGCATGCAGTTTACTAATTATAGCATCTGGGTTCTAATAAAAATGAATTACTCCTTCTTTACCAACTTTATTTGATATTTGGAACAAATAGAGAGCTTTATGAGAGACTTACTGAAAAATCCAAAGTACAAGTTCTTGGGTAGCCAGGAAGACCTGGGCTAAAACGCCAAACAGTCTCCAAATGATTGAAGAGCTTCCCATCAGTACAGGATGCCTAGAACAAAATGAAACAAAACAAAAAAACAGTAAAATACCACTTGGATTGTCCAGAATCTATAATTGAGGATGCTTTAGTACAAAGTAACTATTTTTATAGATTAGACCACAGGTGACAAAAAGATCTCTTTAGCTTGGTACTAGGAAGAGATCTTTTGCCGACATAAGCCATTTTCCTTTCTCCTGGAATTCCCAAGATTACTACTCTTCCACTGCTGTCACCACTGTGCTACTTCAGAGTTCTCCTCCCACAACAAAATGGGGAGTTACTATCTGGAAGTTTATTTCCAGCTCTGCCACTTATTAGTGATCCTAAACAAGTTAATTCCCTGTAATGTATTTCCTTAACCTGTGAAATGAGCATAATGCCTAATTTTTACCATCCCTATGAGATGGCTAAATTTAATACTTGTAAGGAATCTGGCATAGATCCCTAGAACAATTCTGTAATTCTTGCCTACCCAATGATCTTCCTTATCAATCACATTTACTCTAACTCACTATTCTTTATCTCTAGGAGCCTCTATGGTTCCAGTTTTCTTGTTTAGTCCTTACTCACTGCTTTCTGACCTCTCATCTCTTCAGTGCTCGTTATTTCACATACGTGTACACTGAAACATAATACACAGTGATGCTATCTATGTGCAGTGCAATCTGACATGTCCCATTCTCTAGCACTAAAAATGCCGGCTGAGACCCATCCAAGAGTTGCCTTCCACAGTGTGAAAAACGGTGACCAGGACCACAGTTACTAAGACACCGTCAGAACTGGTTATGACCTTGAATGTAGTTCAACTTCTTTATTTACTATCCTAAGATGCCATCTGGGCCTTATTATACTAGTAGACAACTGACCTCAAGAATATATATGCTATGTTCCCTCAAAAGTAGGCTATTTTTAAACTCTTGTTTCAAAGTCTTGGGCTTCCCAGGTGGCTCTGCTGGTAAAGAATCCACCTGCAATGAGGGAGATCTAGGTTCGATCCCTGCATTGGGAAGACCCCCTGGAGAAGGCAAAGGCTACCCACTCCAGTATTCTGGCCTAGAGAATTCCATGGACTATACAGTCCATGGGTTCGCAAAGAGTTGGACACGACTGAGAGACTTTTACTTTCACTACTATAGAATCATTATAAACTGTACCCATACTAAAAAGCATTTTAAAAGAAATGCTCTATTCACATTTATAAAAGAATTTTTCATTTTTAATATGGAAACCAGTGAAAGTTTTTATTTAGACACAAAAAAACAAGTCATTAAAGTAAAAAAATCTCTTCAAGGCTTCTTGCCTTCTGAGATGGCCCACACTCTCTAAAGTTTCTTCTAAATAAATCTAGTTAGTATTTAAAAAAAATTTTTTTCCCCCAAAGCGTTTGGCTTTATACTTGGTTCAATAATGAACATCTAGTTTTTAAAACCATCAAAAATCTATAATAAAATATTATTTCAGTTATCCAACTTTATTTTTTTTTTGGCTGTGCCTTGTGGCTTGTCGTATCTTTTGTCCCCCAATCAGGGATCAAATCTGTACTCCCTGCAGTGGAAAAGTGAGGTTTCAACACTGGACCACCAGGGATGACCCTTTTTTTTAAAACTGGAGGATAATTGCTTTACAGTAATGTGTTGGCTTCTGCCATACAACAATATGAATGAGCCTTAAGTATACATATATCCGCTCCCTCTGGAACTTCCCCCAATTCCCCACCCCTCTAGGTGGTCACAGAGTACCACAATGAGCTCCCCAAAATATGGAATGGTTCATGAATTTGCATTCATCCTTGTGCAGGGATCATGCTGATCTTCTTTATATTGTTCCAATTTTAGTATATTTGCTGCTGAAGCAAGCACTCTATTTACTTTTATTTCTAATTTTTTACAACTTTTTCAGTTACCCAACTTTAAGGTAAAGCATTCCATCCTTCTTTATAATCACGTATGAAGCTTATAAGAAATTTAATAGTAAGGGAGAAACAGCGGTTGGGAATAATCACTACAAAATAGCACCTTCCTCTGACTATTTTTTTTTTAACAAAATGTGGCAGTGCTGTACTTGTATCAATAACCTAGCCCAAGGACCCACAGATTCTTACTGGTATGTTTTGATAGGGACAATACTGCCAATAGTCTCATTCCTAACAGAGATACTGAACACAGCAAGTGGGCTTCTGGCCATTACAGACTGATGAATCTATATGATTCATGTAGAATCACTGAGATGTTAAGTCACAGGCACATTTGGGATAGCTAATAAAAAATGTCACATAGCTTCTGTTGCTTTCTTGGTTCTAATTTTTATTGTAGGTCATATAAATATATATTAGGTATTAAGATCTGGAACCTGAGCCCAGGGAAAATTAAAAGCTGAACATAGCTGTGTTTTATTCTCAAATATGTCTTTAAATATTAGCACATTAAGTGAGGCAGCTTATTTTAATGGAAAAATAAATTTGGGAATCAGACATACACAGTATGAACTTGTGTGTACCTGGGGTCTCCAGAACAACCCTCAAATGCTGCCTAATCTTTAGGTTGTGCTAACATGCTAAGTTGCTTCAGTCATGTCCAACTCTTTGTGACCTCACAGACTTAGCCTGCCAGGCTCCTCTGTCCGTGGGATTCTCTAGGCAAAAACAATGGAGATGGTTGCCATTTCCTCCTCTAGGGGATCTTCCTGACCCAGGAATTGAACCCCAGTCTATTATGTCTCCTGCGTTGGCAGGTGGGTTCTTACCACTAGTGCCACCTGGGAAGCCCTTAAATAATAAATTAGCACATTAAGTGAGGCAGCTTATTTTAATGGAAAAATAATTTTAAAATCAGACACACACAGTATAAATTTATGTGGGCTCTTAATTTCTCTAAGCCTCCTAAAATTAATATAGTAATATATAATACATACTATTATAATTTAAAAAAGTGTCCTGCCTCCTTGGCAGTGCTGAAGGTTACAGAAATTACTATGAACATCTGGATATACAGGAACACAGGAACACAGCAGTGAGAACTTCATAAACAAAAGCCCTCATAACTGAGGATTCAGAGATGAAAAAGAAGATCTCCCATTCCCTTAAGTAGCTCGATTCTGTCAAGCAGAAATCCAAAGGAAGAAAGAAGTTATACTAAAGAGTGGTAAGAGAAATAAATAAAGCACATGCAAAGCCTAGAGGAATCACCGAGATAGAACAGACTAGCCATATGAAAGGAAAGGGAGAAAGCAGGCTGGGATTTGAAGGATTAATAGGCAAAGAATCAAGTTCATTACAGACACCAGAGGGAACAATATGCAAAGGCACAGGGCTGTTGAATAAGTGCTATACGGTACATTCATGGAAGTCAGGGAAAGGAAGAAAGCCAGGGGGAGAAAATGATACGGTTTTAGATGCAGGGTATGTTAAGATCAAAGTTATAAGAATCTGAATGGTAAGAGACTGAGGTCAGGGGACTCAAAGATTTATAGAGATATTCGCTGTTGTCAGACAGACTGTAGAGTCTTGGCTGTGAAACCCTGGGCAAGCTATACTTTTCTAAGGCTTAGCATACTCAACTATAGGATGATGGAGGATAAAAATTTGTATCTCAAAGGTCTGTTGTGAAGATTAAACAATTCAATTCAAGTAAAGCACTATAGGGCTTAATACATTAGCTATTGTAAGACAGGCAGTGCACTATAGTAGGTAAAAACCAAAACTATGAGGCAAACAGGTGGGTATGGGGCACAGACTTTTTTTTTTTTAATACTCAGACAAGATTTTATTTTTTTCTTTTAAAAATTATTTTTGTTTTACTTTCTTATTTTTTAATATAAATTTTTAAAAATACTTTATTCTATGTTACAATACTGTATTGGTTTTGCCATACATTGACATGAATCAGCCACAGATTGTGTACACCTGTGGCTGGGGCACAGACTTTTAAGTGGAGTTGATGTTTTGACAGTGGGACTAGGGTGGACTCCAATGTCTTAGCTTCACTGGACAGTGTATTTTTTCTGGTATGAGAGCTGCATGTCCTCAGTGACTGACAAAGAGGTGAAAAAGGCACTTAGCTCTGGCCAATAACCAAGAAATGATACCACCACTAAATCAAGTGGGCACAAAACACAACTCAAGCTTTCAAAGTCTTTGTTCACTGCACTCTAGGAAGTCAAAATAAATGGTAATGTAACTCTGGAATTCTCCTTTTTCATGTGTTGAAGTCTGAGTGCCTTTCCTATGTATGTACCCTTCTCTGAGAAGGGTAAGATGATTAACACAATGCATGCAACAGCACCTGGCATGTCAGTACCTGGTACATGGCAGGATGACTTCAACAATGTTTATATTCTCCACATTTATATCTTTTCTATCTTTCTTCATCCTCTCACCACTTTCCCTGCCTTAACTTAAAAAAAAAAAGCACAAGTATCAATATTAAATTAAAACATTTCTCACTTGTGTGGCTGAATCTTTCCTAGGGGTCAGCAGTTCTCAACAGAAGGACAAAAGAAAAAGCTTCTCATTTCCATGCTCTAATTAAATTTCTATTTGGAAAGAATAATACTAATATTGTATAAAATAACACAACTTAAGTGATGTAACAGTTTGTTTTTCCCTCCTCCTATTAGTTTAGGGAAATCTTCTTAAGCTATTATACATTAATCCATTTAATATATCACTACTTGAGGAATATTTAAAAACAACAAAAAACAAAACCATTACCTTCACCAAATGTGGTTTCACCAAGGTTACTACTGATGTATAGCGCTCCAATACAGGTGGAAACCCAATTTCTAATCGTGTTTTGCAGTATCCAGATCTCCTTGATATTATATCTGATTTTTTACACCAAGGAACAAAATGCTTGTAATCCTCCATTCCAGATACTACATCATACATTTCCTGCATAGAATAGCTTTAAAAAAAAAAAGGAAAGGTGTTAACTGCACTTATTTATACAGTACATATACACTTTAAATCAGCGGTCCCCAACGTTCTTAGCATCAGGGGCTAGTTTTATGAAAGACAATTTTTCCATGGAGTGGGGAAGAGAGGATGGTTTCAGGATGATTCAAGAACATAACATTTATTGGACACTTTATTGCTATTATTATTATATCAGCTCCACCTCAAATCATCAGGTATTAGACCTCAGAGGTTGGGGACCCCTGCTTTAAACTGAATAAATAATAAAACTTACTGTGTATGAGGCAAGTCATTTGGCACACACATTAATACTGCTTTATAATAAATGGCTGATGAATTATGGTACATTCATACTGTGGAACTCATCAGTTATCTAAAAGGATTAAGATCAAATGTACAGTTCACCCTTGAACAACACAGGTTTGCCCTGTGTGGGTCTATTTACATAAGAATTTTTTGATAAATATAGTACTTGTATTCTTGTTTTACAGATTTTTAAATTAAATGTGGGGGAAAGTTTGTGTTCAATTAAAAATCACAATATGTGGAATCAAATAAACTAAGGTGTGAGTCTTGATTTTATACCAACTGTTTCAGCTTCCTGCCTTTATCAATTCCTTGTTTTCAAACAGAAATAGCAGTATGCAGATTTTTTTTTTTACTGTGTGGGGTCTGTACTCCCAAACCTCCCATCTTTCAAGGGTCAACCATATACTTTAGAGCAAAGAGGTTTAAAATATATTGCTACATGAAAAAAGGCACAAATATCAAGTGTTTAATAATTGAGGAAATACACTATATACTTATAATATTTCTTAGATAATAAAATTGTATATATCTTGTCTGCTTTATATACAATTTTATTATCCGTTTGAGAAATGGATATAAGTATATACTGTAATTCCTCAATTTTAAACATTTTCTATTTGCTTTTTCTGAAAATAATTATGTTAATAGACTGTCTGTAGTGAAAATATATTTTAAAAGTCCTAAAAGGATATAAATTAAACAATTACCAGTTGTAATTCAGGAAAAAAGAGGAGGATTAAAAACAGACTAACTCTTTAACATATGTATTTCTATTTTTTCTTTTTGTGTCTTTTAAAAATTCTTTTTTCTATTTTCTTCTGTTTTTTTCTTTTCATTCTAGTATATATACTTCTAAATTGTTAAGTGTTTATACAAGTATGCAAATATTTTGTAATTAAGAAAAAAATCAATTCTATAACACAAAAAAGGGGAATTTCTCACTCTTTATGAGCCAGCCTAACACCCTGCCAACCCAAACTTCACAAAGAACATAAAAATCTATAAACCCATATTACCTGTGATTACTGAAGCAAAACTTCTAGGTAAAATACCAGCATATATAATCCCAGTAATATATTAAAAAAATAAAACAATCAAATGCAACTCATTTAAGGATGTATGGATGAATCATCCATAGTACATACAATCAACCATACATAGTATGGATGGTTCAGTCCTAAGAATTATTACAACCATATTATTTAGCCAAAACAAAATCATTATATGATTCCCTCCACAGATAGTAAAATATAAGAAGCATTACTATTAGCATTAGAAAGAAACTAACGATGCCATCATTGCTGTTATTTGACATTGTTCTAAAATGTCAAAGAAAAAAAATAAGAAGTCAAAGAAATTAAATCAGAGCATGAAATAGGGTACACGTGTGGAAAAGAATTAAGCAAAATTATAAACTGGCAGGTGATATGACTATCAAATCAAAAATGAATCAATCAAGAATTCAGTGAGGTAGCCTGTTAAGAAATATATAAACATTAATACTGTTTCTATACTAACAAGTAGAAAACAGTCACATACAAATGCAAAATACCTAGAAATAAATTCCACAAAGACACTTCAGGGTTTTAAAAAAAAACAAAAAACACACCATATTGTGGACACATATAAAGACAACTGAACAATGAAAACCAAACACATATTATTCTTGGTTATAAAGAGTCAACACTGCTAAAATAGAATTCATCTCAAAATGATGCAGTAAACAATCACATTCTAAATGTTAAAAGGGTATGTTTGGAATATGACAGAATGAGTGTTTATATATATTTAATCTTTATGATCATGAAATGAGGCCCATAGAGGAAAGAGTAAATAAACCTGCTCTACTCTCCCCATGTTCTCAGACACTTGGAAATAAATGTCAATATAAATTCCTTGAAGATGTATGAGACCTGGTAGCCTGGAAGCTATTTGCATAAAAGTAGTCTATTACGTTCAAATATCAATTCTAAAACATAGTAGTTTCATGTGACCCTAAGTTGCTTAACCTCTCAATTTTCTTCATCCGCAGTTGAAAAATACCTCTACAGAGTTATTTTAAGGGTTAAAGGAAATAGTTTTGACATAATGCACAATGCTTATAAACACTTCATAAATGGTAGCTATTATGTGTTTACATCAAACAACATATGGGGGAAGGTGATCATTAGATAAGACCAATTTGTAATAAAAAGAATTTTAGCACAAGAGAGAATAAGGAAGCAAGAAAGAATAAATAAATATGGTGGGAAAAATAAGCTTTGGAGTCATGACACAACATAATTTCTCAGCTTCCATTTCTTCATCTTTACAATGGGAAAAATACCTAGATCACATGATTACTGTGAGGGTTAAATGAAACAATATAGAGCAGCCAGTAGGCCTGTCAAATGACAAGTTCACAGTAAAAGGGAGATATTATTAGTAATTCAAAAGTAAAGCAGACCAATTCACTATTTGATTTTTCATCTTTTTGTTGCCATTTCTGTTTTTAAGACACCAGCTAGGGGAAAGATGTCTACCTATCCAAGCATTAAGGCTTGCTTTACGTGGTATTCTTGCTGGCCACCAGTAGGCTACAAATTAAACAGCTGTCACATGACTACTTCTTGCTAATAATATCTGAGAGTAAGCACTGTGTGTCACTTCCAGGACCAATATGATTACGCATCAAGTATTTCTTTTAGGTCCTGGCCCAAGTGGATGGGGCCTGGGTTCTTGCCTGACTCTGTAAACAGTTTTATTGGAACACAACCATGCCCATTTATTACACATTGTCCATTGTTAGTTCTGGGCTACATTGACCGTGTTGAGTAGTTGCAACAGAGACAGTACGGCCCAAAAACCTATTTACCAACTGGCCCTTTACAGAAAAAGTTTGCCAACCTCAGCTCTGGATGGTAGGGGCCTCTTGGCATGTTTATATATACTTACCTATGTATGTGTGTATGTGTGTAGGTGAGGGAGCTATACAAACATATTTGGCCCAACATATCAGTAATGATGCCACTATAAAAACAGAACAGTGTACAAAAACGCAGGACATAAACAGTTTATTTTCTTTAAATGTCAAGATTTAAACCTATCCTGTATAAAGTTACCATATTCATTCAACCAGTACTTATAAAATAGCAAGGGTGAGAAAATCAGAGCTTGGTCTGTAAGAAACGAATCTAGAAAAAAGAAGCACAATATTCTAAAGAACATTGTGAACATGCTCTTTAATAGATCTATTACTATATACAAACCCTATAATTCTCCTTTCTGAATATTCTTTTCTTTTGTTTATTAATGGTGCAGCAATTCTGAAGAAGGTTCTTGCACGTATCTTCTGTGGAAAAACTGAGGTATGTAGTGGAAGAGTTCTGCTCATCAGTATACCACAGGAAGCTAAATAACTAAAAGACAGAAATTACCTGATTGAGTAACATTGACAATTAAGAGCAAACAAAGTAGAAACCGTTAAATAACAATCATACTTCAGGTGTTTGCAACCTTAGAATATTTCTGAAAAAATTACACATGCAAAAAATAAGCTTCTTGAGCACCATAAAGAAAACTAAAAATACAAGCTTATAGTTAGGGTTAGAGCCTTCAGACACAAAAGATATCTCTCAGAGCTGGCTTTTAGTCTGCAGTCATGTGTTAACATATTCCTGCCCTAGGATGGGAGAATATTCATTGTCCAATTTTTAACTCATCTACCCACCTGGTTTTCCCAGCTGCATCCACAGAGGTTTCCTTAATTCTCCTCTATGACATATGAAATTAGGTCCCTGTCTCCACTGTATATGTGGCGGGCCGGTCAGACCTATTGCTCAATTATCTTTTACCTTCCAATCTCCATTTCCATGTGTATATGTAAAAACATATGTCAAGGTAATTAGAATGTTAACTGTTTAGGGTACTTCATAATACAGATGCTTGATATGCTCTTGTTCACCTATATATTTTTAGCCTTTACACTAGTAAGATTATTTCATAGCTATTATACACTACTATTTGTGCATTAGTTCACATATTTATTGAGCTGCTATTCTGTGCCAGGCACTAGGGACATAATGGTGAATAAAACAAATATAAAGATTACACTCAAGTTGAGGATTAAATAAGCCACTAAAATAGAAATGGGTGTGGGGACATGTAATTAGGATCTCCTTTAGACAGTGTGATCCAGGAAGTCCTCCGAGGTTGTATTTCAGCTGAGGCATAATGGATAAGGAGGAGTTATTCCAGCTGAGCTGTTTCAAATCCTAAAAGATGATCCTGTTAAAGTGCTGCACTCAATATGCCAGCAAATTTGGGAAACTCAGTAGTGGCCACAGGACTGGAAAAGGTCAGTTTTCATCCCAATTCTAAAGAAGGGAAATGTCAAAGAACATTCAAACCACTGCACAGTTGCACTCATTTCACATGCTAGCAAAGTAATGCTCAAAATCCTTCAAGCTAGGCTTCAATAGTATGTGAATTGAGAACTTCTGGATGTATAAGCTGGATTTAGAAAAGGCAGAAGAAAAGAGATCAAATTGCCAACATCTGGTGGATCAGAGAAACAGCTAGAGAATTCCAGAAAAACATCTGCTTCATTGACTATGCTAAAACCTTTGGCTGTACAGGTTAACAACAAAGTGTTGTTAACAGATGGTAATACCTGACCACCTTATCTGCCTCCTGAGAAACGTATATGCCGAGAAGCAATAGTTAGAACCAGACATGGAACAATAGACTGGTTCCAAATTGGGAAACTAGTATGTCAAGGCTGTATATTGTTACCCTGCTTATTTAACTTATATGCCGAGTACATCATGCAAAATGCTGGGCTGGATGCAGCCTAAGCTGGAATCAAGATTGCCAGGAGAAGTATCAATAACATCAGATATGCAGATGATACCACCCTTATGGCAGAAAGCAAAGAGGAACTAAAGAGCCTCTTGATGAAAGTAAAAGAGGAGTGAAAACGCTGGCTTAAAACTCAACATTCAGAAAACTAAGATCACAGCCTCTGGTCCCATCACTTCATGGCAAATAGATGGGAAGCAATGGAAACAGTGACAGACTTTATTTTCTTGGGCTCAAAAATCACTGTAGGTGGTGACTGCAGCCAAGAAATTAAAAGATGCTTGCAAAAGCAGAAACATTACTTTGCCTACAAAGGTATGCATAGTCAAAGCTATGGTTTTTGTAGTCATGTACAGATATAGAGCTGGAAAATAAAAAAGGCTGAGCACCGAAGAACTGATGCTTTTGAACTGTGGTGCTGGAGAGGACTCTTGAAAGTACGTTGGACTGCAAGGAAATCAAACCAGTCAATACTAAAGGAAATCAACCCTGAATATTCATTGGAAGGACTGATGCTAAAGCTGAAGCTTCAACACTTTGGCCACCTGATGCAAAGAGCCAACTCATTGTAAAAAGTCCTGATGCTGGGAAAGACTGAAGGCAGGAGAAGAATAGTATGATAGAGAATGACATGGTTGTATGGCATCACTGACTCAACGGACATGAGTTTCAGCAAACTCTGGGACATGGTAAAGGACAGGGAACCCTGGCATGCTGCAGCACATGGGGTTGCAAAGAGTCAGACATCACTGAGCAACTGAATAACTACAGCCATGTAAAGGGTGAAACAGGTATGTATGCACATAATGTGTGTGTACACATATATAAGATCTCTCTCTCATACACACATATGTGCGTGTCTGTACATGGGAGGAGGAGAGGTAGATACAGACCATTTCAAGTACTAGGCAAAGAGCCTGGCAGCATCCAGACTCTCAAAAAGATTAACAGTGAAGTAGAAGTATAGCAAGCCAGGGCGAGAGCACGATGAAATAATGTTAGCGAGAGAGGCTGGAGCTGGATCATGCTGGGGACTACTGGTCAGTATAAAACAATTTGGTATTTATTCTCAATGAGGTGCTCTTAAAGTGTTCCACCTAAGAGAATAATATTTTATTAAATCAAGTCATTTTTTTTTAACAGAGAAAGGAGTGGCCTGGTGAAATCTCATGTTATATATAAAATATGATTCATATATAATATGATTTACATATAAATAAAATTTACTTAAGGACACTGACATCCCATAGTGTGGCTGAAGAGAAAATTGAGTTAAAGAATGATTAAAGAAATTGGGGCTATTCAGTAAGAAGATCAGGGGTGGACTATAAGGAGATCAAACCAGTCAATCCTAAAGGAAATAAACCCTGAATATTCACTGGAAGGACTGATGCTAAAGCTGAAACTCTAATGCTTTGGCCACCTGATGTGAAGAGCTGACTTATCAGAAGAGACCCTGATGCTGGGAAGGATTGATGGCGAAAAGAGAAGAGGGCAGTAGAGGATGAGATGGTTAGATAGCATCACAGACTCAATGGACATGAGTTTGAGCAAACTTCACGAGACAGTGGAGGGCAGAGGAGCCTGGCATGCTACAGTTCATGAGGTCCCAAAGAGTTGGACATGACTTAGAGACAGAACAGCAATAACTAGAGCAAAATAGAAAAGAATGAGAGAGAAGGCAATAGTGACCCAGAGATGGAAGTAAGATATAACAGATGCTATGTGGGTGGAGGAAAAATGACCAAGTAACAGTCCATGGGGGTCACAAACAGTCGGACAGGACTGAGCACAATAGGAGTTTTCTGATCAGTTTGCATATTATGGTTACAATGCCCCGGACAACACATCCATCTTCATACTTTATCAAGAATAGTATGTCTTCAATATGAGAACCTTATAGTCATACACGTTTAAACGATAGAATGAAAACTGAACAAAAGGAAGACAGTTTTTTGGTCACTAACCTTTTGGTCACTAACCTTCCAGTACTACATCCTAAATACTGTATTATAATAAAGGCCAGAATCAGCCTTGCAATGAACTCATAAATTATCTCCCTTTTCATTATCATGAACAGTAAATATTTAGACTGAAATTTAAACCTTAATTTGATCACTAAAGCAATTTTTTTCTCAAAAGTAACAGCCAGCATTTTATAAGAGCAATACAAGCAGTAAAGTATGATACAGTGTTCTGCTTGGAACATTTAAAAGCTATTTCCTAAAGCAAGAGTAAAGGATGTGAGATGATTTTATTTCAGTTTCGACCAAAAAATGTCTAAAAGGATTTAGAGTTGACTGGGTTGTTGATATTTTAAAAAATTCATTGACTCTAAATGTCCTGGAAGGAGCTCAACCAGATTTGTGCTTTCTCCCTCCATCCCGTACAGATTACAACTGAATTAATTTTAAAAGTTGACTTTAATTTTCGAGCATAATTTATTGAAGTGTCATTAATAAAAGGAAGCTGGTGGAAATATTGAAAATTTCATGTCTCCTCTTCCATTAAGTGAAAGTGAAGTCGCTCAGTCTTGTCGGACTCTTTGCGACCACATGGACTATAGCCTACTAGGCTCCTCCCTCCATGGGATTTTCCAGGCAAGAGTACTGGAGTGGGGTGCCATTTCCTTCTCCAGGGGATCTTCCCAATCCAGGGACTGAACCCAGATCTCCCGCATTGTAGGCAGACGCTTTACCGTCTGAGCCACCAGGGAAGCCCTCTTCCATTACCTACCAAAAAGAACCAACCTGGAAAATCAAAGGTAGACTCTAACTCAAGGTTACAGGACTGCTAATTTACAATGGCAGGGGAAAAAAAAATCCAAGTCCCCTACTTCGGTTTAGTTTAGCTAGCACTAAAGTAGGAGAAGGCAATGGCAACCCACTCCAGCACTCTTGCCTGGAAAATCCCATGGATGGAGGACCTGGTGGAGACAGACACGACTGAGCAACTTCACTTTCACTTTTCACTTTCATGCACTGGAGAAGGAAATGGCAACTCACTCCACTGTTCTTGCCTGGAGAGTCCCAGGGACGAGGGAGCCTGGTGGGCTGCCGTCTACGGGGTCGCACAGAGTTGAACACGACTGAAGCGACTTAGCAGCAGCACTAAAGCGGGGACGGGGGTGGGGAAAGACCGCTACCAGAAACTCGGGAAAGCACCTCTAGCCTTTGGACACTCTGGAGGAACAAAAGGGGACTCACTGACAGGCCACAAACTCCCACATCCATCAGCCCCAACTCCTGCGCCGCAGTTATAACTTCCGGAGAACGCAGTAGGCCGTAGGGGAGGAGACCGGAAGAGCCCAAAGGCACCCCCACCCCACCCCGCATCAAGTGGCTTTATCAGCTGTTTCCAAGTCGCTGAGCGAAATGATTCACCGCCTCTCGCGAGCGCTGGGAACCACAAACAAGACGGGGCGGCTCGAATAGGCTGGCGACCCTCCCCGCCAAGGGGGCGGAGAGAGGGGGCCTGAGTTCGTCACTTGCCGAAGGCAGCAGTAGGCCCTTTGTCTACATAGACGCGGAAACGCATCCGATCCGCCTGCCTCACCGCAAATGTCCCGGGTCCTCTTGCTCAACAGGCCGTGGGGAGGGAGAAATTACCCTCGCCGCGGCGCCGCCGTTGTTCATTACCTGACGTTCCTCGCAGGCACCTGCGCTGGAGCCGGGGCTCTGGCGGCTGCCACCGACTTCGGACGGCATCCCGAGACCACCTTTTCCAGGGCTCTTTGACCTATCCGAGCTGCCATGATCATCTTACTGAAGCCGGTCGCCAGTAAACCCGGACCAGGCCCACGGCACCACCCTCCTCCAGCAGCCCGGGCCACCCGGCGCCGCCGCCCTCCAGCCAATCAGTGGGCCGCATGAGCGGTCAGACACGCCCCATTTTCCTCTTTCCTATTGCGCAAAGCTGACGCACACTCCTACTGCCACAGAGCGCTCGGTAAACGGGCTACGTCATCCTGCCGGCCAATCAGAGGGACCGCACAGCCGCGTGGACGAATCCCTCTAGGCTGGCGGGTGTTCAGTTCCCGCCGCGCTCTGACGTAAGAATTACCGTGACCGCTCACCCCTGCAGCAGCTGAGGAACTGTTCCTCGGATTCACCAACCGCCGTGGTTCTCTAGAGGCTGCTTCCGGTCGCGAGGCCAGCCACGTGAGCTCAGCGCAGGGGCGGGAGGAAGCCCGAGGTTCTGAGTATCGATTACGTAACTGTACGTATCGGTGAGTGCTGGGCTGAACCTGCCACCTCTGCCGGCTGCGAAATATATGGCTTCAGTCTTTTTGTTAATGAATGTACCTGATGTCCTTACCCCGTGAGGGGTTGTTATGAGGGCAATATAATAAGGTTATGGCCTTAGAGAAGAGACTCGGTTCTGTTTGCCTTCTTTCTGTGTGGCCAACATTTTACCTGATGTTCATGTATGGTTTCGGAGAAGGCAATGGCATCCCACTCCAGTACTCTTGCCTGGAAAATCGCATGGACGGAGGAGCCTGGTAGGCTGCAGTCCATGGGATCACTAAGAGTCGGACACGACTGAGGGACTTCCTTTTCACTTTTCACTTTCATGCATTGGAGAAGGAAATGGCAACCCACTCCAGTTTTCTTGCCTGGAGAATCCGAGGGATGGCGGAGCCCAGTGGGCTGCATCTGTGGGATCGCACAGAGTCGGACACGACTGAAGCGACTTAGCAGCAGCAGCATGTATGGTTTGGATTTCCCGCAGCCCAAATTTTCCTTCCATTCGGATTTTGCTTCCATTCACCCATTTCAGGAATCATTCATTAAGTCTTGACATTTGTTCTCGCTTTGTTTGGTCTTAGGTCCTTATTTAACTTTTATATGCCATAGTTTCTTGTAAAGTGAGGATAGCCATAATGTCAATACTTAACTGCACACGGTTTTGAGAAATTGTAGCTGACTAAATGAAATAGTTATTGAGCACTCACTCTCTGCTGTTTTAGGTGCTGGATAAATGAACAAAAGTCTACTATCCTAGAGCTTCTAATCTAGAGTAGGGGAAATAAATTTTCATTCAATTAATACAGTGTGAGATAGTCATATTCTGGAGAAAAAAGTATAAAAAGCAGATGGAGAGGCTAAAGTGGGGTGCTGTATTATATAAGATGGTCAGGTAGGCCTCTGAGAAGGTGATAATGAACAGGCCTAAATGAAGTTAGCAGGTGAACTATGTGAATATTTGGGAAGGGAACAGCAAGTGCAAAGGCCTCAGACAGAAACAGTCTTCCCTGTTTTATGAGAAGCAAGAGTTTTGTCTTACAGTCAGTGAGGGTGAGAGTGGTAGGAAATGAGGTCAGAGGTAGTGAGGGCTTTTTCATAGTATCTGGGAGGCCATGGTGCCATCTTTGGATTTTATTCTAAGTGTAAAGGGACGTCATTTGAGATGACTTGATCTGATTTATATTAACATAAATATTCCAGCTTTTGTGTATCTGTATGATTATTATTTTCTACTCTTGCTTTGTTCATTGCAACTGTTGTTCAGTTGCTCGGTTGTGTCTGACTCTGCAGACACCATGGACTGCAGCACGCCAGGCTTTCATGTCCTTCACCATCTCCTGGAACTTGATCAGAGTCATGTCCATTGAGTCAGTGATGCCATCCAACCATCTCATCCTCTGTCATCCCATTCTCTGTCATCCCCTTTTCCTCCTGCCTTCAGTCTTTCCCAGCATCAGGGTCTTTTCGAATGAGTTGGCTCTTTGCATCAGGATGTCAAAGTATTGGAGCTTCAACTTCAGCATCAGTCCCTCCAATGAATATTCAAGGTTGATTTCCTTTGGGATTGACTAGTTTGATCTTGCAGTGCAAGGGACTCAAGAGTCTTCTCCAATACACAGTTCAAAAGCAGCAATTCTTTGGCACTCAGCCTTCTTTATGGTCCAACCCTCACACCCATACATGACTTCTGGAAAAACCATAGCTTTGACTGGACGGGCCTTTGTTGGCAAAGTGATGTCTCTGCTTTTTAATATGCTAAGTTGGTCATAACTTTTCCTCCAAGGAGGAAGTATCTTTTAATGTCATGACTGTAGTCATCATCTGCAGTGATTTTTGAGCCCAGGAAAATAAATTCTGTCACTATTTGAAATGCTTTCCCATCTATTTGCCAAGGAGTATTGGGACTGGATGCCATGATCTTAGTTTTCTTAATATTGAGTTTTAAACCAGCTTTTTCACTCTCCACTTTCACTTTCATCAAGAGACTCTTTAGTTCCTCTTTGATTTTTGCCATAAGTGTGGTGTCATCTGCATTGCTGATGTTACTGATATTTCTCCCAGAAATCTTGATTCCAGCTTATCTGCATCTAGCCCAACATTTTGCATGAGATATTCTGCCTGTAAATTAAATAAGCAGGGTGACAATAGACATACTCCTTTCCCAATCTGGAGCCAGTCTGTTGTACCATGTCTGGTTCTAACTGTTGCTTCTTGACCTGCATACAGGTTTCTCAGGAGGCAGATAAGGTGGTCAGGTACTTTAATCTCTTTAAGAATTTTCCACACTTTGTTGTAATCTGCACAAAAGCTTTATTGTAGTCAGTGAAGCAGAAGTAGATACTTTTCTGTACTTCTCTAGCTTTTTCTATGATCCACCAGATGCTGGCAATTTGATCTCTGGTTCCTCTGCCTTTTCTAAGTCCAACTTGAACATCTGGGAGTTCTTGGTTCACATACTGTTGAAGCCTTTCTTGGAGAATTTTGAGCATTACTTTGTTAGCATGTTAAATGAGTGCAATTGTGCAGTAGTTTGAACATTCTTTGGCATTGCCTTTCTTTGGGATTAGAATGAAAACTGACCTTTTCTAGTCCTGTGGCCACTGCTGAGTTTTCCAAATTTGCTGGCATATTGAGTGCAGCATTTTAACAGGATCATCTTAAAAGATTATTTGAAATAGCTCAGCTGGAATTCCATCACCTTTGCAATTTTTGTTCGTAGAGGTGTTTCCTAAGGCCCACTTGACTGCAAACTCCAGGATGTCTGGCTCTAAGTGAGTGATCAGACCATTGTGGTCATCTGAGTCATTAATATCTTTTTTGTATAATTCTTCTGTGTATTCTTGTGCCCTCTTCTTAATATCTTCTGCTTCTATTAGGTCTATACCATTTCTGTCCTTTATTGTACCCATCTTTACGTGAAATATTCCCTTGGTATCTCTAATTTTCTTGAAGAGATCTTGTCTTTTGCATTCTGTTCTTTTCCTCTATTTCTTTGCATTGATCACTTTAGTAGGAAGGCTTTCTTATCTCTCCTTGCTATTCTTTGGAACTCTGCTTTCAGATGGGTGTGTCTTTCTTTTCCTCCTTTGCTTTTCCCTTCTCTTCTTGGTTATTTGTTAAGGCCTCTTCAGACAACCATTTTGCCTTTGTTTTTGGTGGGGATGGTCTTGATCCCTGCCTCCTGTACAATGTCACGAACCTCTGTCCATAATTCTTCAGGCACTCTATCAGATCTAATCCCTTAAATCTGTTTGTCACTTCCACTGTATAATTGTAAGAGATTTGATGTAGGTCATACCTGAATGGCCTAGTGGTTTTCCCCACTTTCTTCAATTAAAGTCTGACTTTGGTGATTAGACCCTTGGACTGCAAGGAGATCCAACCAGTCCATTCTGAAGGAGATCCGCCCTGGGATTTCTTTGGAAGGAATGATGTTAAAGCTGAAACTTCAGTACTTTGGCCACCTCATGCGAAGAGTTGACTCATTGGAAAAGACTCTGATGCTGGGAGGGATTAGGGGCAGGAGGAGAAGGGGAAGACCGAGGATGAGATGGCTGGATGGCATCACGGACTCGATGGACGTGAGTCTGAGTGAACTCCAAGAGATGGTAATGAACAGGGAGGCTTGGCGTGCTGCAATTCATGGGGTCGCAAAGAGTCAGACACGACTGAGCAACTAAACTTGAACTCTTGGTGATTAGGAGTTCATGATCTGAACCACAGTCAGCTCCCAGTCTTTTTTTTTTTTTTCCTGGCTGTATAGAGTATCTCCATCTTCAACTGTAAAGAATATAATCAATCTGATTTCAGTATTGACCATCTGGTGATGTCCATATATAGTATCTTGTGTTGCTGGAAGAGGGTGTTTGCTATGACGAGTGCATTCTCTTGCAAAACTCTGTTAGCCTTTGCCCTGCTCCAACGTCAAACTCCCCTGTTACTCCAGGTATATTTTGACTTTATACTTTTGCATTCCAGTCCCCTCTGATGAAAAGGACATGTTTTCTTGGTGTTAGCTCTAGAAAGTCTTATAGGTCCTTCGTTGCAGTTACCCCTTACTAGATGCTTTGTGCTGTGAGTTCAAATCCCAAGCTACAGAGTATGTCAAGCAGTTTTCAGTTCAATACAGGATGTAATTGTTGATTGAGGTGGTTCTATTGCTGCATCCTACAAAATTGTTCACTAGTCTGTGTGCACGCTCTAAGTCGTTTGTCATATCCAGTTCTGTGAACCTGTGGGCCATGGCCCACCAGCTTCCTGTATGGGATTCTCCAGATAAGAATATACTAGAATAGATTGCTGTGCCCTCCTCCAGGGGGATCTTCCTGACCCGAGGATCAAACCCACATCTCTTACATTTCCTACATTGGTAGTTGGGTTCTTTACCACTGGAGCTACCTGGGAAGCCCATTGTTAACTGAAGTGAAAGTGAAGTCGTTCAGTAGTGTCTGACTCTTGGCAGCCCTGTGCACTGTAGCCTACCAGGCTCTTCTGTCCATGGGATTCTCCAGGGAAGAATACTGGAGTGGGTTGCCATTTCCTTCTCCAGGGGATCTTCCTAAATGGCCTATTAAATGTATTTTTAACATAACACATGATTTACTTATGAACTTAATAGAATGGTTTCTTTTGTTAAATTCACCAAACATTTTCTCATAGAACTTTTCTCAGACATAAGAAAATATCTACTGAATTGGCTCATTCAATTGGATTGTTCTCCCCTGCACTTCCCCCAAGGTTTTGTTTAAGGCAAATAAAGGAATCTTTGTGACAGTTGACAGTGTATGGTGCTCATCTGACTTCTTAGCAAAGAATATAGTTATATGTCAGAAGCTTAAAGGTGATAAGAAACTCTGGTTCTGTTTTAGTAGATGACGGTGCTTCCATATATTGTAGGCAAAAAAAAAAAAATCTGTTTTGACAATAAGAAAAGATCTGTAGTATATTAAGACTCAGCAGAGATCTGTGGAAAGCAGTAATTCAGGATTCCTGGCGTGCTGCGATACATGAGGTCGAAAAGAGTCAGGCACGACTGAGCGACTGAACTGAACTGAACTGATGCTGCAAAAATATATCTGATACACTACCACCTATTTAATGTTATCACCAAGCCAACTTTTTCACTCTACTCTTTCACTTTCATCAAGAGGCTTTTTAGTTCATGGGAAATAGATGGGGAAACAGTGGAAACAGTGTCAGACTTTGTTTTGGGGGCTCCAAAATCACTGCAGATGGTGACTGCAGCCATGAAATTAAAAGACACTTACTCCTTGGAAGAAAAGTTATGACCAACCTAGATAGCATATTCAAAAGCAGAGACATTACTTTGCCAACACAGGTCTGTCTAGTCAAGGCTATGGTTTTTCCAGTGGGCATGTATGGATATGCGAGTTGGACTGTGAAGAAAGCTGAGTGCCGAAGGACTGATGCTTTTGAACTGTGGTGTTGGAGAAGACTCTTGAGAGTCCCTTGGACTGCAAGGAGATCCAACCAGTCCATTCTAAAGGAGATCAGCTGGGTGTTCTTTGGAAGGAATGTTGCTAAAGCTGAAACTCCAGTACTTTGGCGTACTGGAGTTCATTCATGGGGTCGCAAAGAGTCAGACATGACTGAGCAACTGAACTGACTGACTGACTGAAAATAATTGAAACTGAATCTGGTCAAGCTTGTGGATATGCCAGTTTAAATGAGGGATAGAAGAACATGTTAAATGACACCCTACAATCTGCCAAATATGGAATATGGGAAATTCTATAGGACAAATGACCCAATTTCTTCAACAAATAAATATCAAATTAGGAAGATTGGGGGTAGGGGGTTCTTGTAGGTTTATAAGATTTAAGAGGTATTTACATTTTGTTTTGAATAAACCAAATATTAAAGAAACATACAAGACTGAGAAATTCAACTGAAATACCTACTTTAGTAAAGATTCATACTGAAGATTAGAGGTAAAATATGTTTGTGCTTTACTTTAAATTGATCCACTGAGGGTAGAGGAATAGAGTATATAAAACAAAATTGATCATTTGTTGATAATTATTGGACTGGATAAGTGTCATTGGGAATTTGTAATAGTATTGTATCTAGTTTTTCTGGATGGTTGAAATCTCTGTATATTCTCTCTGTATCTGTACACGTGCACACACACATAGACACACACATACATACATGTTTATGTTAATTTTTTAACTTTTTATTTTGCATTGGGGTATAGCTGGTTAACTAACAGTTTTGTGATACTTTCAAGTGAACAACTAAGGGACTTAGCCATACATATGGAGAAGGTGATGGCACCCCACTCCAGTACTCTTGCCTGGAAAATCGCATGGACGGAGGAGCTGGGTGGGCTGCAGTCCATGGGGTCACTAAGAGTCGGACATGGCTGAGCGACTTCCCTTTCACTTTTCACTTTCATGCATTGGAGAAGGAAATGGTAACCCACTCCAGTGTTCTTGCCTGGAGAGTCCCAGGGATGATGAAGCCTGGTGGGCTGCCATCTGTGGGGTCGCACAGAGTCGGATACGACTGAAGTGACTTAGCAGCAGCAGCCATACATATACATGTATCCATTCTCCCCTAAACTTCCCTCCCATCCAGGCTGCCACATAATGTTGAACAGAATTCCATGTGCTATACAGTAAATCTTTGTTGATTGTCCATTTTAAATGTAGCACAGTGTAGAAACCCATCCCAAACTCCCTGACTATCCTTTCCCTCCTCCTTCCCCCTTCCCCATAACCATAAGCTCATTCTCAAAGTCTTTGTCTGTGTCTGTTTTGTAAGCAACTTCTATTTGTATCCTTCTTTTTAGATTACACATATAAGGGATGACATACAATGGTATTTCTTCTCTAGGTCCATCCATATTGCTGCAAATAGCATTATTTTATTCTTTTCAATAGCTCACTAATATTCCATTGTATATATGTACCACATCTTCTTTATTCCTCAGTCGATGGACATTTTGGTTGCTTCTGTCATGCTGTCACATATGTGTCTGTTTAATTTCTGCCTTTCATATAATCTTTACAAGTGACATTTTCCTGATTGACTTCTATGCAGAAATATACTTTGACCTTTTGCTCACTTCAGAACCCTTAATATAGGTTGAACACCATAAAGTCTTCAGATAAATAGGCATGGCTGTGACTTTGTATTAATACTGCTTTTAACCAACCCTTTGGTCAAAACAAATACAGGATGAATTTTAACCACATATTAAAACTTTAAAATTTTTAAACATCACTTGTAAATATTTCTTTCCTGAAATAAATAAAATAAATAAAATAAAATAAAATAAATAAAACATAATCTCATTACTGGGACCTTTTTGATCAGTAGCATAATCTTCCCAGAACTCTCAATAATCTCTTACAGGGATTATTTTTGAGAAAATTTTGGTTGAAGAACATCTTCCTTTACTGAATCAGCACTGAATTACTGAATGAGAGATTAGTGTAATTATAGGTTTTAGCTTCCAATAAAAATCGACTGTCAAAGGGGATTAATTGGACAATTTGTCCTTACTAATATGGTTGTGTTAGGAACCAATCAGGAAAATGATACCAGTTATTTTTAACAGGAAATTTAATATAAAGACATTGTTAAACAGAAATTGGAGAACTAAGGTGATACAATTTCTGAGAACATGTATGAAATGTTGTCAACTACTTGATGCTTTTGAACTGTGATGTTAGAGAACACTCTTTTGAGAGTCCCTTGAACAGCAAAGAGATCCAACCAGTCCATCCCAAAGGAAATCAGTCCTGAATATTCATTGGAAGGGCTGATGCTTAAGCTGAAACTCCAATATTTTGGCCCCTGATGCACGAACTGACACATCTGAAAAGACTCCGATACTGGGAAAGACTGAAGGCGGGAAGAGAAGGGGATGACAGAGGATGAGATGGTTGTATGGCATCACCAACTCAATGGACATAAGTTTGAGTAATCTCCGGGAGTTGGTGATGGACAAGGAGGCCTGGTGTGCTATAGTCTATGGGGTTGCAAAGAGTCAAACACAACTAAGTGACTGAGAGAAGCTGAGAATCAGATTCAGTGCAGTGTCAGGACTTTTATTGGGGGCTGACCACATGGGCACCCTCTGTGCAGTACAGTTCAGTCACTCAGTCATGTCTGACTCTTTGCAACCCCATGAATTACAGCACGCCAGGCCTCCCTGTCCATCCCCAACTCCCAGAGTTCACCCAAACTCACGTCCATCAAGTTGGTGATATCATCTAGTGATCTCATTCTCTGTCGTCCCCTTTTCCTCCTGCTGCCAATCCCTCCCAGCATCAGAGTCTTTCCAATGAGTCAACTCTTCCCATGAGGTGGCCAAAGTATTGGAAGTTCACCTTTAGCATCAGTTCTTCAAAGAACACCCAGGACTGATCTCCTTTAGAATGGACTGGTTGGCTCTCCTTGCAGTCCAAGGGACTCTCAAGAGTCTTCTCCAACACCATAGTTCAAAAGTATCAATTCTTCGGCACTCAGCTTTCTTCACAGTCCAACTCTCATGTCTGTACATGACCACTGGAAAACCATAGCCTTGACTAGATAGATCTTTGTTGGCAAAGTAATGTCTCTGCTTTTGAACATACTATCTAGGTTGGTCATAACTTTTCTTCCAAGGAGTAAGTGTCTTTTAATTTCATGGCTGCAGTCACCATCTGCAGTGATTTGGGAGCCCAAAAAAACAAAGTCAGCCACTGTTTCCACTGTTACCCAATCTATTTCCCATGAAGTGATGGGACCAGATGCCATCATCTTCGTTTTCTGAATGTTGAGCTTTAAGCCAACTTTTTCACTCTATTCTTTCACTTTCATCAAGAGGCTTTTTAGTTCCTCTTCACTTTCTGCCATAAGGGTGGTGTCATCTGCATATCCGAAGTTATTGATATTTCTCCCAGCAGTCTTGAGTCCAGCTTGTGCTTCTTCCAGCTCAGCATTTTTCTCATGATGTACTCTGCATATAAGTTAAATAAGCAGGGTGAAAACACACAGCCTTTACGTACTCCTTTCCCTATTTGGAACCAATCTGTTGTTCCATGTCCAGTACTAATTGTTGCTTCCTGACCTGCATATAGGTGTCTCAAGAGGCAGGTCAGGTGGTCTGGTATTCCCATCTCTTTCAGAATTGTCCACAGTTGATTGTGATCCACACAGTCAAAAGCTTTGGCATAGTCAATAAAGCAGAAATAGATGTTTTTGGAACTCTCTTCCTTTTTGATGATCCAGCGGATGTTGGCAATTTGATCTCTGGTTCCTCTGCCTTTTCTAACACCAGCTTGAACATCAGGAAGTTCATGGTTCACGTATTGCTGAAGCTTGGCATGGAGAATTTTGAGCATTACTTTACTAGTGTGTGAGATGAGTGCAATTGTGCAGTAGTTTGAGCATTCTTTGGCATTGCCTTTCTTTGGGATTGGAATGAAAACTGACCTTTTCCAGTCCCGTGGCCACTGCTGAGTTTTCCAAATGTGCTGGCATATTGAGTGCAGCACTTTCACAGCATCATCTTTCAGGGTTTGAAATAGCTCCTCTGAAATTCCATTACCTCCACTAGCTTTGTTCATAGTGAGGCTTTCTAAGGCTCACTTGACTTCACATTCCAGGATGTCTGGCTCTAGGTGAGTGATCACACCATCGTGATTATCTGGGTCATGAAGATCTTTTTGTACAGTTCTTCTGTGTATTCTTGCCACCTCTTCTTAATATCTTCTTCATCTATGAGGTCCATACGATTTCTGTCCTTTATCAATCCCATCTTTGCGTGAAATGTTCCCTTGGTATCACTAATTTTCTTGAAGAAATCTCTAGTCTTTCCCATTCTGTTGTTTTCCTCTGTTTCTTTGCATTGATCGCTGAGGAAGGATTTTTATCTCTTCTTGCTATTCTTTAGAACTCTTCATTCAGATGCTTGTATCTTTCCTTTTCTCCTTTGCTTTTCACTTCTATTCTTTTCACAGCTATTTGTAAGGCCTCCCCAGACAGCCATTTTGCTTTTATTGCATTTCTTTTACATAGGGATGGTCTTGATCCCTGTCTCCTGTATAATGTCACGAACCTCATTCCGTAGTTCATCAGGCACTCTATCTATCAGATCTAGGCCCTTAAATCTTTTTCTCACTTCCACTGTATAATCATAAGGGATATGTAGGTCATACCTGAATCGTCTAGTGGTTTTCCTTACTTTCTTCAATTCAAGTCTGAATTTGGCAATAAGGAATTCATGATTTGAACCATAGTCAGCTCCTGATCTTGTTTTTGTTGACTGTATAGAGCTTCTCCATCTTTGGCTGCAAAGAATATAAGCAATGGTGTTGACCATTTGGTGATGTCCACGTGTAGAGTCTTCTCTTGTGTTATTGGAAGAGGGTGTTTGCTATGACCGGTGCATTCTCTTGGCAAAACTCTATTAGCCTTTGCCCTGCTTCATTCCGTATTCCAAGGCCAAATTTGCCTGTTACCCTAGGTGTTTCTTGACTTCTGCTTTTGCATTGCAGTTCCCTATAATGAAAAGGATATCTTTTTTGGTTGTTAGTTCTAAAAGGTCTTGTAGGTCTTCATAGAACCGTTCAACTTCAGCTTCTTCAGCATTACTGGTTGGGGCATAGACTTGGATTACTGTGATACTGAATGGTTGCCTTGCAAACGAACAGAGATCATTCTTTCGTTTTTGAGATTGCATCCAAGTACTGCATTTCGTGCTCTTGTTGACCATGATGGCTACTCCATTTCTTTTGAGGGATTCCTGCCCACAGTGGTAGATATAATGGTCATCTGAGTTAAAATCACCCATTCCAGTCCATTTTAGTTCGCTGATTTCTAGAATGTCAATGTTCATTCTTGCCATCTTCCGTTTGACTACTTCTAATTTGCCTTGATTCATGGACCTGACATTCCAGGTTCCTATGCAGTATTGCTCTTTACAGCATCGGACCTTGCTTCTGTCACCAATCACATCCACAGCTGGGTATTGTTTTTGCTTTGGCTCCATCCCTTCATTCTTTCTGGAGTTATTTCTCCACTGATCTCCAGGAGCATATTGGGTACCTACCAACCTGGGAGTTCCTCTTTCAGTATCCTATCATTTTGCCTTTTCATACTTCTCATGGGGTTCTAAGGCAATAATACTGAAGTGGTTTGCCATTTCCTTCTCCAGTGGACCACATTCTGTCAAACCTCTCCACCATGACCCACTTGTCTTGAGTGGCCCCACATGGCATGGCTTAGTATCATTGAGTTAGACAAGGCTGTGGTCCGGTGATTAGATTGACTAGTTTTCTGTGATTATGGTTTGTGTGTCTTCCCTCTGATGCCTCCTACTCTGATGGCAACACCTACTGTCTTACTTGAGTTTCTCTTACCTTGGACGTGGAGTATCTCGTCACGGCTGTTCCAGCAAAGCACAGCCGCTGCTCCTTACCTTGGATGAGGGGTGTCTCATCACAGTCGCCTCTCCTGACCATGAACGTGGAGTAGCTCCTCTAGGCCCTCCTGCGCCTGCGCAGCCACCGCTCCTTGGACGTGGCGGCACTGTCTACCTCAGTGCTAAATTTCACTCCCAAAGTGAAAGGAAATAAAGCTGTTGTGGTATAAGCCATGTTGCTTGCACAGTTTAAACACAGTAAACAGATTTATCATTTTGGAGAATGTTGGAAATCTACTTGAAATCCAAGTTCCAAAATGCTAACCAAATATGGGAAAACTGCTTGGAAATGCAAAGCACAAAAAATAATTACATGAACAAACAAAAGTACCTGTTAAAGTTGCTATAGTTGGCAGCACTTAATATTGGTAATTAGTATTTTTTAAAAGCTGCATAGCTTAAAAGATACATAGCTCCAAGATGATTCTTTGTTGATTAACTTTTAGCAGTTTTATTTAAGAGGGTATAATAGATTTAATAAATTGGAATTCATTTAATTCCTAGATTTAATTAATAAAATATAATTATGCACTTGATTTACTCTTTGGACAGTGTCCTGATACTGTTACAGCTTTAATTTTAAAATATTAACATACCTTTCTTATATAGAAGTCTATTTTGCACTCTTGAGGAAAAAATAGAAGATTTGGATCATGGTATACATTCAGAGAATGTTTTACTGCTTGATTACATTTTTTGGTTTCATCTATTTATAAGAAGTAAATTTTGTGGTATTCAGTTTAAGAATAGATGAGTGCAGAAATACCATGTTGGGAAAAATAGAGATCCCAAAGAAAAAGAAACAACTAGCTGCACAGCTCTGAGAATTTAATATTAAATCAACTTTGGGGGCTTCCCTGGTGGTTCAGTGTTTAAGAATTTGCCTGCCAATGCAGGGGATATGGGTTCCATCCCTAATCTGTTAAGATCCTACATGCCTCAGAGCAGCTAAACCTCTGTACTGCAACTGTTGAGCCCTCAGGCCACAACTGTTGAAGCCCAGACACCCTAGAGCTTGTAGCTGCACAAGAGAAGCCACTGCAGTAAGTCCATGCAGGACAACTAGAGAAAAGCCCGCACAGCGATGAAAGGGTCAGTTATACTTCAAACCGTTTATTGATACAGTCTTTATGATATGTTCAGAGATAAGGCAGTCGTGTTATAGTGTCTCTCTCCTGCAGTTCTTCAAGGCACTTTCCACATTCCCAACATTCACTTTACTCAGTATATAGAAGGATATTACTCAGGACTATGAAGTCAGGTGAAAGAAGCGTATGGGGCAAGCGTATGTGGGCAGGGGCTTGAAGCATCATCTCTGAGTGTGCCACTCTTCCCAGTCCCACATATTCACTGGCCCAGAAGCTCCCAACTTAATTTTCTTTGGAGGCCTCCTATTATGTTTTGACTTTTTAAAGTCTGATTTTTCATATTAACATCTTTATGTTTGAACTCTTTCCTTTTTGGAATAATTTGTGATTTTAGAGTATGTAATTTCTGCCAATATCCCCCTTCTTAAACAGTCTTCCCTTTAAGAATTTGGTGTAAAAATTAAATAATATATATACTCAGTGTGTTTGTATATGCATAAGGCAATGGCACCCCACTCCAGTACTCTTACCTGGAAAATCCCATGGGTGGAGGGAGCCTGATAAGCTGCAGTCCATGGAATCTCTAAGAGTCAGACATGACTGAGCAGCTTGACTTTCACTTTTCACTTCATGCATTGGAGAAGGAAATAGCAGCCCACTCCAGTGTTCTTGCCTGGAGAATCCCAAGGACGGGGTAGCCTGGTGGGCTGCGGTCTATGGGGTCGCACAGAGTCAGACACGACTGAAGCGACTTAGCAGCAGCAGCAGCAGCATTAATCAATTAATGCATAAATCATGCTTAACCTTTGGGGAATGAGACATGAGGTAAGGCTTTTACTTTTCATTTTATATCTTGGGGGGCACTATTTGAATAATTTATAATATACATAGTTTTTGGAATCAAAACTAAATTATTCATGATATTAGATTTGGTAGTGGTTTATTGGATATGACACCAAAAGCTCAAGCAACAGAAGGAAAAAAAGGTAAATTGGACTTCATCAAAGTTAAGTTTGTGCATCAAAAGACTGTCACCAGAGGGAAAGTCAATACATAGTGAATTAGAAAAACTCAGTTTCCCCTCTATGTATTTCTCCTGTGTGTCTCCTTTGCTACTCAACACAAAATAATTCACTTCTTGTCACCAAACATGTGGAGGTTTTTCCCACACCAAGTAATTCTCTGTCACACCAGCTGCATGTCTTACAGTTTAGCTCAGTTCTCACACTGTCTACCTGATAGTGTTGGATCCCACAGGTTAAGGGCTCAGTCCTGCAAGACGGCACCCGCCCTACTTTGGATGCCAGTTACAAGCAGTAGGTTCCCAGGTTAACCCACAGCTTCTGTCCCATTTGGCTACAAATCAGAGGTTCCCATAATTCTCTACTCAGAATCAGTTAATTTTTTTTTGAGAGGCTCATAGAACTCAGGGAAATGCAGTAACCAGTTTATTAAAGGCTATGATAAAGGATACAGATGAAGAGACACATAGAGTGAAGTCCCAGAGGGTCTCAAGCACAAGATATTCTGTCCTCACAGAGCTGGTGTGTGCTGCCTTCCTAGTCTGGATATGTTTGCCAACCTGGAACCTCTATGAATCTCATAGTTTTGGAATTTTATGGTGGCTTAGTCAAATAAGCATGATCAGTTAACTCCATTTCCAGCCCCTCTGCCCTCTTTGGAGAAGTGAGGAGTTGGATGGTGACCAATCCCAATCTAGGACTATTATCTCCCTCACTCCTCACTACTGCTTTCAGATCATTATTTATTCACATTTTTATGAAAGCCCAAGCTTCTTTGAGGCTTTCTTAAAGGATAATGTCATCCTCTGTCTGGCTGCATTATTGTTATTTCATGGAAGACATGTTTGCTTATAGTGGATGCTATAGGCTGCCCAGATTCCTTTCTCTCTCCCTTCGTAACTAGAGCTGTTGTGAGTTCTTTTGGTGACAGCTCTTTGGTATTGCTTGTAGTTAAAAGAGAGCTGCATCTTCCAAGGTCATGCCCTTTGCTTGGGGAAACTCACATCCAAAGTCATGTTGATATGGGAATATAAAGGCCCAACTCCTTGCCCCAGTTTAGAACAACTCTAAAAGGCCATCCCATCTCCAGAGTTCCCCCATATAATTGAGGTCTTTGTTGCAACTGGGTGGTAGTTCAGCTCCTCCTGTCCAGTTCCGATTCCTTCTTCCAATTTCCAACTCAGCGCCTGCTTCATAGGGAGCCCAACCTGTGATCCAAAAAGCAGACTCTAAAATGGGATTTTTCAGATCTGGATCACCTGCACTCTGGCTAGTAATGAGGACCCTCTCCTGGTGATAGGTAAAGCACTAATAGCTCCTGTTGAGATATTGAGAGATAGACACTGAAAGGCTGAGGTTAGTCACTAAGAAAAGGTTAGTGTTAAGGCTAGAGGGCATCATTTTTTGGTAGTGAGAGTGTCATTGTCTCTGTCTCCAGCCAGAGAGCCCAAAAGGCTGATGTCAGGTCCAAGACTAAATAAGAATAGCAGAGCTCTAAAAGTGGACAAAACACTATCTCAACGTATATTTTATACAAGGTGAGGGCCCTAATTGGGAAGGATTTCAGTCCTAAGAAACTGAACCAGGACGTCTAAGTCAGTGTACTCACGAGACTTGAAATCCTATATTCCCTTGAATCCTTGGGGCCTATCGAAGTGGTTTAATCCAGTGAAAAGCTAGTGCTCCCTCGTTGCTTGAGGAAGATACAAAAACTGTTGACTTATTAGAAGTCAGGTGCTACCCTCAGGAACTTTCCTTCCTAGACAACACACCAATAACTGGGTTAAGTCATATATCACCTGACCAAGGAAATGCTGAGCCTGCTATGGGAGGAAAGGGACACCTCAAAGAATCAAAGGACCTAGTCAGTATATAGCACCAGGACATGGAAGATGACATAAAGAACTAAATTCTGAGGGGTCTTAGATCAAGGGGTAGGGCTGGGTAGCAGAATGTAATGGATAGTGAGAATTTACCACAGATCGTGACTGCAGCCATGAAATTAAAAGACACTTGCTCCTTGGAAGAAGAGCTATGACCAACCTAGACAGCTATTAAAAAGCAGAGACATTTCTTTGCAACAATGGTCCGTCTAGTCAAAGCTATGGTTTTTCTGGTAGTCATATATGGATGTGAGAGTTGGACTATAAAGAAAGCTGAGTGTCAAAGAATTGATGCTTTTGAACTGTGGTATTGGAGAAGACTCTTGAGAGTCCCTTGGACTGCAAGGAGATCCAACTAGTCCATCCTAAAGGAAATCAGTCCTAAATATTCATTGGAAGGGCTGATGCTGAAGCTGAAACTCCAATACTTTGGCCATCTGATGTGAAGAACTAACTCATTGGAAAAGACCTGATTCTGGGAAAGACTGAAGGTGGGAGGAGAAGGGGGGACAGAGGATGAGATGGTTTGATGGCATCACCGACTTGATGGACATGAGTTTGAGTAAGCTCTAGGAGATGGTGATGGACAGGGAAGCCTGGCGTGCTGCAGTCCATGGAGTTGCAAAGAGTTGAACATGACTGACTGAACGAACTGAACTGATTGATACGGGAGCACTATCCCATGACATGGAATACCCCGACTAGGATCTGGGGAGGCAGTGCTAACATTCTACTAGGATGGCTCACATTAAATGGTGTAGAAATGGCAGAACTACTGTGAAGCATGGTGGAAGAAGGGGTCAGAAGGCTCAGAGAAGTGAGTATGCTGGAGTAGGTATTCTACACTAAGCCCAGAAAACTGTGCTCCAGAAGAGGACTATGCTCCACAGGAAGGCTCAGAGGATACTCTTCACTAAAGCAGTAAGGAATATAAACGGGGCACCAGCATCACTGGAAAGGACTGCGGTGAAGTGAGTGAGGTACTTGCCTCAGGTTCAAAATGTAAGGGGGTGCCCAAAAGCTCAGTAACTAAGATAAATAATATTTTAATGATATTTAAATATTAGTTGAAAAAATCCAAGATGAACAAGATGTCAAATTTTTAAATAAAGACAGGATCAATACTACTGATTTCTCCTTTTGCCTCAGGCTGCAGTATGGTTCAACACAGCCCTGTTACTCATGATGACTGTCCCTTACAGGTCTTAGGTGATGGTAGCAGAAAAAGTGACATAGCTGACTTCCATGTGAGCAATGGCGATAATAGGATCCCAAAATAGAGGGCAACTGGTGATGTTTAACCCTTAGAGGCAAGGTGGGTACAATTATAGTTACCACAAGGTTGAAATGGCTGCATGGGGGCTCCTGACCTGCGAAAAGATACAGAGACAGTTAATCCAACAGGCTGTCTTAGAGGCAAGATTGATGGGCAGCCTACAAGGATGTTGCTTACTCTATACCACCAAGAGAAATCAAGGGTGGATTTCTTCCAGAAGGCTGAAGGCAACTATTCCAGTAAATTTTTTAAAAATTGATCCTTTAATAGTTTCTGTACATGAGCTAGCTTTCAGATGTAGAACTCTAATTTCAGACTATTTGATTGAAACAGATCCCCAGGAAGTAGGACCTTGTAACACCATGGTAAATATGTGCTAAAGAATCCCCTAGTACTTCTTCAAAGACCCCTATCATTTCCTCTGGTAGCGTACATTGGAGAAAGTAGAATAACCAAATGTTTTGAGTCCTATGGACACTACAAGTTGAGACTAATACCCAAATTGTCATAATGGTCCCTGTTAGAATGGAAGTCTAGGGTCAAAAGTGGAGTCTGGGCCCAAGTCTGGCTCATGGTGCCAAGTGTCATTTCCCAGGTTCCCAAATGTTTAATTGGAATGGATATAGTTAGAAGTTGGCTAAACCCTCATATTGGTTACTTGGCCTGTGGAATAAGAACATAGTGGGGAAGGCTAATGAGCAAGATAGTAGATAAGAAACATTTTCATAGCCTAGGAAGTATGGCAGAGATTAGTACCTTAAAGACCTGAAGAATGCAAAGGATGTGGTCCCATCATGTCTAAACTGGAGTCTGGCCCTTCAAAAGGCTGCACAGACCCTGGAGGATGACAGTGAATTACCACACATTAAACCAAGAAATAGCACCAGTTGCAGTTGCTGTGCCAGATGGAGCTACAGCAGATTAACATGACCTCAAGTACATGGTAAGCAGGTACTGATTTGACGAAAAGAGTTGTTTTCCATACCTAACAAGGATTTAAAACACTTTCTTGAGCTGCACAGGTGAATATATTTTGACTCCTGGATTGTGTTACTTCTTCCATAATATGGTCTCTCATAATAACTGTCATAATACATATAGTCTTAAAGGACTCAGACAGCAGAAAGTCATATCAGTTCATCATATGCATGGGTATTGTGTTAATCTTGTCAATCAGACTAAATGACCACAAAATGGTAGGTATATTAGAGGCTTTGGAAAAACATATATTCTGGAGGGTAGGAGATAAACCCAGCGAAAATAAAAGTCTACTTTGTTAGTTACAGTGCAGGATTTCCCAGTGGTGGCACTGTTGACATGCTGGGTCAGAAATTTCTGTTGTGGGGAGCCTTCCTGTGGAACATAGGACTCTGAGCAGTACCATACGCTCTAGACGCCAGTAATTGCTCACTTTAACTTGCTTTAGGTGTCCCAGTCCAGTTCAGGGAGAAAGACACACAGAAAAAAATTACAATACATAGTGGCTTGAGTAGTTACAGATGTTTCTGGTATTTTAGGAGGACAGCAGTATCAAAGCATGCCATCTATATCTCACTCCTGAGATTTCCTGGGTGGAGTGACACTGGGTCAGTGTCAGGTGGAAAGGACCTTCTAGTAAAAGAGTATTAAGTTGTGACAACCAAAAGTATCTCTAGACATTGCAAAATATCCCTGGGAGACACAAGCACTCCCTTTTGAGAACCACTGTTTCAGGGGTGTAGTGGCCCTACGGCATGCCTGGACACCCCCTCCAAAGTAAAGGACACGCTATTGCATCTTGTATCTCCCATCACTAGGAAAGAACACTATGCCTCGTAGGTTTCTTTGGGTGACGTAAAAAACTGCCAGCTTTGTACTCTATAGCAACTGTTGTTAAAATTGCCAACATATCTAGGTTGACTCTGGTATCTGCCTAAAACATTACTTGTCATTGATCCAGTGACTGCTATCTGCTGAACATCCCTTACCCTATTTCACAAAGCCTATTTCTCTGGTCCTGATATCCCACCTTTCTCTACCTTCTGCCAGTTTCTTAGTTCAACTAGTGAAAATAGCCATCCTAAACTGAAACATTAATGACAATGTTTCTTGCCCTTGTATGGTGCATCTGTCATTGAGAATCCAGTGGCAAAATTACGTGGCAGGTCTCTGTATTAGTTAACAAGACAGTTCAGATTCCTTCATTCAGTATTAATTACTGTCAGGTACCACATTGCATACCACTCTTCCCCTGTTACTCCATTCACCAACCTTTCTGGTTTTGGAAACCCCACATTCGCTCTCACCTTGGCACATTGGCATTTGCCACATCTGGAATACCTCTTCCCTCATGTCCTCATTCCCTTATTTCATGTAGGTGTCTGTTCAAATGTCATCCTCCCAGACATCTTGCTTTGTCTGCCTATCCTGTCCTGCCATCCTGCCCACTCCCCTTACTTTGCCTTATTTTTTTTTTTCATAGTATTTGATAGTACGTGAAATTATACAAACACATACAGTTTGGGGTTTGTTTTTTTTCTGGCTGTGCTATGAGTCATGTAAGATCTTAGTTCTCCCACCAAGGACTGAACCTGCAGTAGGGGCATAGAAGCCTGGAGTCTTAACTACTGGACCTCCAGGAAAGTCCCCAAATAAAGATTTTTAATCTCTTTCCCTCAAAGATTCTGATCTCTGTGAGGATCTTATTCAACACTGTATTTCCAGCATCTAAAGTGATGTGTGGTATATGATAGGTCCTTATTGAATATTTATTGACAGATTTTCAAATATTTTTTCAATAAATGGTGAAATTTACCTTGTTTATTTTAATTAGGGTTCAACTGGATATACATACCGGTAGGAGATACATATTAAGACATTTATTGGAAGGAATTGGTTTACACAATTGTGGGAATCAACCAATAAACAAGTCCAGAATCTATTGGCCATCAGTAAGGGCAGGCTGGAACTCTGGCACAGGCTGAAGCTGCAGTCCACAGGTGGAATTTTCTTAGTCAATGAAGTCTCAGTTCTGCTCTCAAGACCTTTCGACTGATTGAATTAAAACTCACCCAGATTATCTAGGACAATCTACTTTAAGTCAGTTATATCACTTGAGCACATCCACAAGGCCTTCATAGTAACACCTAGATTAGTATTTGTATGAAAAACTGGGACTGTAGCTTGGCCAAGTTGACACATTAGAAGATCATCGCAGCATTCTAGGCATCTGGATGCTTCTGAGACACAATCCGATTAGCTACCTGGGACACCTACTTATGTGTGCTCTGAATCTTGATATTTTAACATTACGAATCAAAGACCGATCTTGGTTGATGACTTTTAGTTAGGAAAAAAAAGCTAGTTAATGAATTCACACTAATATTAATATATGCTTTTTCAGTTCTAGTTAGACCTGGTATAGCCGAAAGGAAGAGAGATCACCCAAGCTAAATGCAAGAAAAGTACTATCTACAGAATGATTCTTTGGAAGCTTGGAGCTGAATGTGGTTCTGGATTCAAGGTGGTGGGGGGGATTCAAGCAACAGGAATGCGTGATTCTTTAGACAAAGTGACGATTTCCACTGATTTTGTTAACTACTTCAAGTTAAAATTTCCAAGAGAAGGCATCTTGACTTAGCCAATAACTTCCTTTGTTTTTAGACAGAGTGTGCTGTATTCCAGGCTAGGTTCCAGGTATCCAGGTACCTGTCTCTTCCAGAACCAACACAGTGCTGTTCCCCTGAACAGAGAGTTTGGTCAGGTCAGTTGAAGCTAGAAAGGAAAGTCAGGTATGACAGACACATTGACCAACATATTCAGAACATCACTTGGGGTTATCTGTTATTTAACTGAGTAATGCCCAAATTTTCAGGAATAAAGCTCTCTAGTTTTGGAAGTTTAGGCATAACTGAAAGGCAGATAAAAGTAGATTTTTGCCTGGGGTACACAGAGTCTGATGTAACTTTGATTTAGGAATTTCTGGAAAGCTCAACATTACAAATCAGGATTGTGGTCACTTTGTCCTGTGACAGTCCCTTTACCTCTGAAAAGATGGGCTTGATAAATTGTCACTGCTTTTCAAGGAGCATGGAGCTTCAAGGCCTTTATAGCTTTATCTCCTATGGTAATTTGTGCAGTTACAGCTAGCATTTAACATTCTGAAAAATGATTTCTTATTCTTTGTCTAGAAGGGCTTCCCTGATAGTTCAGTTGGTAAAGAATCTGCCTGCAGTGCAGGAGACCCCGGTTTGATTCCTGGGTCAGCAAGATCCACTGGAAAAGGGATAGGCTACCCACTTCAGTATTCTTGGGCTTCCCTGGTGGCTCAGCTGGTAAAGAATCTGCCTGCAATGTGAGAGACCTGGGTTTGATCCCTAGGTTGGGAAGATCCCTTAGAGAAGGGAAAGACTACCCACTCCAGTATTCTGGCCTAGAAAATTCCATGGACTGTATAGTCCATGGGGTCACAAAGAGTGAGCAACTTTCACTTTTGTCTAGAAAAATCTTGTATAATTGCAACTTTGCAATATATATATATTTTAAGACTGATAAGGAATAGATTTTCCTTCTAATTGGATGTCATCACTCTCAATGATTTGGATTATAAATAGGCAGGGAGGGGCAGAAAAGCCTGATTCAAAAAAAATATTTATTTATTATTTTTGGCTGCTCTGAGTCTGCTGCATGGGGTTTTCTTTAGTTGTGGCGAGTGTGGGGCTACTCTTTGTTGTGGTTCATGGGCTTCTCATTGCAGTGGTTTTTCTTATGGTGCATGGGCTCCTAGGGTACTCGGGCTTCAGTAGTTGCAGCAAGTGGGCTCAGTAGTTGCAGCTCCGGGGCTCTGGAGCACAGGCTCAATAGTTGTGGTGCAGGGGCTTAGTTACTTTGTGGCATGTCAGATCTTCCCAGATCAGGGATTGAACCCTTGTCTCCTGCATTGGCAAGTGGATTCTTTAAGACTGAGCCACCAGGGAAGCCCCCCGCCCCACTCCGCAACTCCTGACTTTTGAAATAAAAATGTATAGGAAATCCACTTTAATTAATATGTGATTAATATTTATTAATATTGGAAATGGAAAGTAAAGGGTGGCTTAGCTGGTGGCTAAGTGGTAAAGAATCCACCTGCCAATACAGAAGATGCAGGTTCCATCCCCTGGTTCTGGAAGATCCCCTGGACAAGGGAATAGCAACCCACTCCAGTATTCTTGCCTGGGATATCCCATGGACAGTGGAGCCTGGCAGTTCTTGGGGTTGCTAAAAAGTCAAACATGACTTAGCAACTAAACAACAAGTTATTTTAAGAAACTTATTTCTTACTGTCTAAAAATTCAAGTTATTGTTTTATAAAAGACAATTCATTTTTGGAAGATTAGGAGAAGGGAGTCTCCAATGATCTTTGACCAAGTGTCTCATATCTCACTTCCCAACACATGCCCTTGCCCTACAAAAGTAACTTTTAATACCTAGGAACCTAGAGAAATATGCACATAATACAAAGTGGCCAGCAGGCACAACTTATATCTTGGGAAAGACAGAGGACACGTGATGCCTACTTTACAAATGCTTTTCATTTTTTCCCTGTTCATAAAAATAATACATGCTCATAGAGTATCTGGAAAATACTAAAAATTATTAGTATAAAGAAAAAACCACTCAATTCTATCATTTACAAACATTCGCTCTTAACATTTTGGTAAATTTCCTTTTCATATATTTTTACATGACAGTGATTGTCTTGTATAAATGAGTTTATCTCTTAAAAATTATAAATCAAGAAATGCAACATCCTTGCTATTATTTTTGTCAACACGGGTGAATTCTTTTAGTTTATTGGTTATTGATGGACATAACACCACCTTTAATTCATTATTTCTCATTCTTTTACTTTAAAATATGCTATTTTTATATATAAAAGAATATATGTAATCTATGTATAGGTTATAAGCCATTTAAGGAATATCTATGGACCCTCTGCCAATCCAAGAACTAGAATTTATCAACAATTGACTTAATAATCTACATGTTCTTATCTCATCCCCTTCCTCCTCCAGCTATTGTTTAACCTAAATTAAACTGAAAACTTTGACCCATCAAATTGATTTTTTCATTGATGCTATTAAAATGTCAGTTTGGGGGACCTCCCCAGTGGTCCAATGGCTAAAATTCTGTGCCCCCAGTGCAAGGGGCCCAGGTTCAATCCCTGGTACAGCCAAAAAAAAAAAAAAAAACCCACCTACTTTTTTATTACATAAATTTTTACTAAGTATTTGTATTCTGAGTCTGTCACACAGCAAGGTAAATTGTTTTGTGATGTCTATAACCTGACTCTTACCTGCCTTACTTGGCTGCTTCCAGTACCAGTTTCCCTATTCTTATGTTCTTCAGAGTCCAAAGCCAGTGTGACAAGTTATGCTTGCATAGCTGATGTTTAGGAGAAAAAAATTACTGATTTAGGAATGACATTTAGGATTATCAGAAGCATTTCATTAGTGCTAGTGCTGATAATCGGGACTTTTCTAAGAGCTCAGAGTGGCAGAGTCCCTGCTGTGTAACTTAATAACCGTGTGACCTTGTACAATCTCATATATAACTCTATCTTTTTCCGTCATTTCTTAAATGAGATTAGCAACACTTTATCCACTTTGTGGGAGTTATGGGATTAACAAGTTACACTCTTTATGTGAATTTCAATTGCGATTGGGAACGTATATTGTAGACAAAACTCCTAACAAATGGTAAGTAATTAGTTAAAAAGAGAACGACCTTGAATTACAGAGTGAGGGATGAGACTGTTGTAACTGTTAACATAACTAAGCACTACAACAGCTGAGACAAGCTGAGGAGTTTTTGGCCTCAAAACGCCGTCTGGTGAATTTGGAGAAAGGAAGGGGACTGAAGGTCTGAGGCTTCTTCCAGTCCTGAAACCTTAGTGTTTCTTTCAGCGACTGTTTTTAACTGCCCTGGTGGAATCCACTTTCCTCCACGGCGGAGTTACTACCTACAGGGCGCTAAGGCTCGCATAGACCTTGTCGGGTTTACCACGGAAACCGTCTCCGGGAGCAATCCTGACTCCTCCCTCCACCCACAATGCACTTCTGTGTTCTATCTAGGTGGCTGCTCTGTCACGTGTCACCGACCGAGCGCGCTCCCGCTAGGCGCTTGCGCGGAGAGCGGCCCCCAGCTATTTTTCTCCGTGGCAGCGGCGACGAGCGGAAGTTCTTGGGAGCGCCAGTTCCGTCTGTGTGTTCGTGTGGACAAAATGGCGAAGATCGCCAAGACTCACGAAGGTAAGCGGTTTTCCCCTTGTTACGTAGATTCTCCGCTGCCAACCTGCTAAGACTTTGTCTTCCTAGGTTTCTGCCTCTTCCTGTGGTTTCTTTTCTGGGGTCCGAACTCGCGCTTCGGGCCCCGGGTTATCTGCTCGGCGCCAGAGGCGCAGGCCACTGCCCCGCGTAATGGCGTCCTACTCGTACACCCTTGACAGGCGCTTTGTTTCGTGTTTGGGTGCTGGTACTTCAGCATTGCTTTTCTTGTCTGATTGGGGCCTCGTTTAAACAGCTCTCTAAGGATAATCCCTGGGTAAGGGAGCGAGGAATAGGGCGTGGAAACAAAGTCTCTCACCTCTCGGAACTGTCGTTGGCATAGTTTGTGCAGGGGAGGGTCAGAAAAGCACTGAAATACGGCAGCCGCTTTCCGGGCTGCACTCAATCGAGTTTAGTCAAACTGAGGCTCGTTACTCTTTAAGCTTGGTTAATTTGTGTGTCTTCAGGCGTCTAAGATACATACCTTGGGTTTTTTTGGCTGTTGTTCGGGATGATTTGGAAATACAATATGGTAGTTTTCTCCATCTTTGATTACTTTTAGTATAATAGGGGCCTTTTTTCTTTTGAGACTGATTTTTGATGAAACAGGGAAAGGCACATTAATAATAGCCAAAGCTCTTGAAGAAGTTGGTCGTTTTGTGAAATACAGAGTACGCGAAATTAGGAAAATGTTGGAAATAGGCTGTAGCAGTCCCCCTTCAGGGAGTATTCAGAAATGATAGGAAGTAGGGGCACTTTTGCGGAGATGCAGTGGCACCCGACTCCAGTACTCTTGCCTGGAAAATCCCATGGATGGAGGAGCCTCATAGGCTGCAGTCCATGGGATCGCTAAGAGTCGGACACGACTGAGCGACTTCCTTTCACTTTTCACTTTCATGCATTGGAGAAGGAAATGGCAACCCACTCCAGTGTTCTTGCCTGGAGAATCCCAGGGACGGCGGAGCCTGGTGGGCTGCCGTCTCTGGGGTCGCACAGAGTCGGACACGACTGAAGCGACTTAGCAGCAGCAGGGTCACTTTTGAGAAAAGACGAGGTGTATGGGAAGTTGGAACTGCATTCCTTGATTTCTGACTTGAAATCTGAAATTTCAATCAAACACTGCTTCGAAGAGTTACTTTTATTTCACACGGTTTTTATTTTTATGTCACACGTTTCTGGGTTCGTGGCTTGGTGTTTGTGGGAGGTAATAAAGACTAAGGTCATCAAGTTTTATAGTCTAGTGGGGAAACAGGTATCTATTTTCATTCTTTACGAGGCAATAGAATGCTTAAACAAATATAAGCAGTGTATTTTGGGAAACTGGGTAACGGAGTCATTAATTTATGCTTAGGGCTATTTCATAGAGGAGGTGACGTTTCCCTGGTCTAAAAGGATCTATCGGTTTTAAATTAGGGAGGGCATTTGAACCTGAGACAACGTCTTGTACCTAGGCAGTGACTCGTGAAAGATGTGTTTGGCTAGGTGTGGCAGGAAAAGAGAGTTCAAGGAGGGAAAAAGTAGATGCTTCTGAAAAATTTTGGTTGGGGTTGTTAATGATTGTTTCACTCCTGGGAATTGAGTCCAGTTTTCTTCAATTTAGGAAACAGATTATGAAGTGGCAGTGACTTTTATATTTCTACTGTTCTTGTTAGGTATTTGGGATTGAAACACTGTTTTAATCCCAAAGTGTTTTGGGGGCACTTCTGTCTTTAGACTACTACTTTTGTAAAATAATTAGAAAACATAAAGATGTTGGCTATTCTTGTTTATCTTGTAGATTATTCATTTGGGGCATTTTGTGGCCTTGATTATTTTATCAGTATCTTTATGATAAGATAACTTTTGGATAGGAAAATCAAAGTTATGATTAGTTTTCCAGTGTTTTAGAAGCACAGTAGAAAGTTTTGGTCTATAGAAGATTGCAGTTCATTTACCAGAATTGGTTTTATACGGGATTATACTCAATATGAATTAGCTGAGGCCTAAAGTATTGGAGCGTTCAGTTTCAGATGTGAACACTGTGTATGTAAGACATTGTCAAATCACTTACTGGAGTGTAAGACAGTATGATGAATGTTACAGTTTCTTCTTCCTTCCTCATGACATTTTCCTGGAAAATACTAGTCCTTCAGAGTCCATCTCTGTTTTTACTTCTTAAGCCATCTCCGATAAACTAGTCCTTCAGAGTCCATCTCTGTTTTTACTTCTTAAGCCATCTCCGATAAACTGGATCAGAATTACTTTCTTGGATTTTTGTTTGTGTATTTGACTTGCGTGTGCTGCCATTACAGCACTCCTAGTCTTTATTACTTATATTTTACAGTAGTAAGGTTTTTTCTTCCACTTACAGTTGTATACAGAAACTGTCCTTTGGTATCCACCGTTCCTGATGTATGAATGCTGAATATTTTAATCAACACTTACTGAGAGATTATACTGAAAGTATTAAGACTGTCACAGAAAGGGGGCACTTAAACACTGACCTTTGAACAGTTTGGTAGGTTTGAATACTTCTGCTTGGCTAAGATAAGTGGGAAGGACTTAAATTTTGGGACCTTCCTGAGTTTATATTTTGGGAACCTCCTGAGACATATTAACATCAAATTAGGGTATTTGGCTAGGCTTGACTTTGGCCTTCCAGTATCTCCAGGATAAAGCACCCTCTTCATTCTCTGAAGTAACATTACTTCTGTGACTTAGGAAAGTCATTGATTGTGGTAAAGGATGATCTAGAGGGAGTAAGGGTAACCTTTTAGGACGCTGAAGTAGTTGAGAGGAACTCTTGAATTTGAATCTCACTGGAGCAGTCTTGGTTTTTTGGTCTGTGCTGAGTGCCTTGCTGGATCGTAATTCCATCACTAGGAATTGAACTCAGGCCATGGCAGTGAAAGCACAAGTTCTAACTACTGGACCACCTGGAACTCCCTGGACCAACTTTTAAAAGTATGTAATACTTTTTAAATTTTTGTCTTAAAGTTGTCCATCATGTTGATTTTTATATAAAAATTATAATTTTTCATCCTAAATAATGCTTCTGGTAAAGACATTTCTTTGTTGTACCTGGTAATTTATTGTTAAAATATGGCTGCATCAGTACTTTGTAATTGAGTCTTGTGAGATAAATAATACTTCAGTATTCAAGCTGAGTTAAGTTATTGTTGTACCTTCCAATATAGTTTTCTTCCATAGGCTATTATTTCTCTTCATTGATCCAAACCAATCTTTATTTTTCCTCTCTTGTTGTCATATTCCTTTCAAATATTTGTTAGGATCAACCCATAATATCCTATTTAACCAACTCAATTATTATTATTTTTATCTTGGGTCACTGTGGCTTATAAGCTTTCCAGTATTGAAATATAAAAAGAACTGGATTTACTCAAATCAAATGCAATCCCTTTTTGCATGTCGTGTCATGTGTATAAAGTTATTAATGTGGGTAATCTTGCCAACCAGCAGTTCTTCAGATACTGCTGACTTTGGCCTGTGAGGGAACCACGGTGTTCTGACTGGAAAGGAAAAAAGATGGATTATCCAAAATTCCATGTATTGGCTTATTTGGCCACTATCCCTTGAATGGATTTTCAGGGCCATCACAAGGCTGAAAAAGTTTTCTCCTTAATTCTTTGCTTACAGAATGGCTGGAATAATGGTTTTATTTTTCTGTATTTTCTGAGATTTTTACTTTCCTGTGTCCAGAATAGTTATTATTTCAGTTTTGTAGACATGCAGTATGAATGTTGTTAGCCAAAATAAAAGGAAAAAAGTTGTAAGATTTCAAAATTTTTCTTCCTGTAGAATTATGTAAGAATTTAATTGATACTAGTTAGGAATTAATCTTTTAGGAACTGTTGTTTGTAGTGTTCAGTAAAATAATTTACCACCATAGTTAGTTGTCCTACTAGGGTTTTGTTTAAGGAAGAGACTGAGAGTTGGCATACAGAATATACTTTGTATTTTTCTGCATTTTTTTTAGAAGTCTCATATTTGAGAAATCCTTGTTTACCACTTGCTTCTGATTGGTGGTGATTAGATTTACTTATGGATCAGACTAAAAGGTGTCAGTGAATGATTAACATCCAAAGGCTGCGTCTGGGAGAATTCCCTGACAGTCTAGTGGCTAGGACTCCAAGCTTGCACGTGTATACAAGGGCCACTGGTTCTATACCTGGCCAGGGAGCTAAGATCCCACAAGCCTTGCAGCACGACCAAAGGCTGTGTCTGTG
Organism: Nanger dama; assembly: GCA_917880005.1. Taxonomy (NCBI): domain Eukaryota; kingdom Metazoa; phylum Chordata; class Mammalia; order Artiodactyla; family Bovidae; genus Nanger; species Nanger dama. Next base: position 50,941,782 of record CAKJTW010000004.1, read on the forward strand.
TAATACAAAGTGATGAATTATAGAATGGTGCAAATAGTACAAATTAAAAATAAGGAATAAAGATGTATCAAAGAGGAGGAAGTGCTGCACGCTAGATTTAGCATTGTCTGAGGCATAGAAAAAAGGAAAGGCACACAAGGGGAAACCAGTAGGACAGAATTGGTGGGGAGCAGTTAAACAGTTGTATCAGATGTGACCAGTGATGGTTTATTTCAGAGTTTGATATTTAGGTCTTAGTTTAAAATACAAACAGTAGGTTAGATGTTTTCCATTTTTTAGAAGGTACAAGTTCCAGCAGTATTTTATCTTTTGATGTCAAACTCGATTCCCAGATGAAACATTTGATGTATTTATGTCTGGAAAATGTCTATAATTTTAAGTTTTAAATTATCACGATTTTTGGATTATTAATAAACAATTTTTAAGTAAATGAAAAATGGAAATCTGCTTATTGAATGACTTGAGATTTCAAATGGACCTCTTCATAAATTTATTCATGAATTCACACTGTTAATATAATCAACCTCTTGTCTCCAAGGGAAGGATTTGTTCTCTGATAGTTGAAAATCATCCTAGGATCAGTTTCCCTCCAAAAGAGGAGAGTTTCAGTTGAATGATGACATTTCTGTAGATCACTGGAGCATAGTTAGTTTTTAATATATATATATCTTAACATTTAGAAGATTTCACGTTACCGGCACTTGGAAGATGAGTAAAACTGGAAAAGAAAAAAAATGACAAGAATTGAAACTTTTAAGGGTAAAGATAGTACATCAGAGATTCTGTTTATGTACACCAGAGGATTCCATTTCAGAGAAGAAAGAGCTTTTATTTTCTGTTGTATGGGGCCAGAGGCTGTGTTTTCAAAGGGTTGGAAGAAATGAGAACCAAGAATGAGAAAAAGAAACTTTAAATTGCTTTTAAAACATTTTAACTTTTTATTGAAAATTAAAAAAAAATACAATAGTGAAATAAACCCCCATATTGTGGTTATCATCTAATCATGTGGCTTAAACAGTTGTAAAGGCAGAGCCACCTTTTCTTAATCTCTTCACTAGTCCTTTTCACCTTCCCTGTTATTTCAAAGCAAATGCCAGATACATAATTTTATCCATATATTTTTTGATAGATAAATTTATTTTCTGATTATTAGACCTCTTTCTCAATCTTACTATGGCAAATATACATAAAATATGTAAATCCTGAGTTCTTTTTGGACTTCCCTGGTGGCTCAGATGGTAAAGCATTTGCCTACAGTGCAGGGGAGCCGGGTTCAATCCCTGGGTTGGGAAGATCTGGAGAAGGAAGTGGCAACCCACTCCAGTATCCTTGTCTGGAAAATCCCATGGACGGAAGAGCCTGGTAGGTTACAGCCCATGGGGTCGCAAAGAGTCGCACACGACTGAGCAACTTAGGACTTACTGCATTGGTTTCTACCAAACATCAAGAGTCAGTCATAGGTTTACCTATGTCCCCTCCCACGTGAACATCCCTCTCACCTACCTCCTTAGCCTACCCCTCTAAGTTGTTACCCAGCCCTGAATTTCCTGAGTCATGTAGCAAATTCCCATTGGCTATCTGTTTTACATATATCCATACATTTTTCAGTGTGTATCTCTAAAATATAAGGACTTTAAAAAATGCCATTATTAAGAGGGGAAAAAACCATTATTGGGAGTTCCTGGTGGTCTAGTGGTTAGAAGTGAGCTCTTCCACTGGGGTGGCCTAGGTTCAATCCTTGGTTGAGGAACAGAGATCCTGCATGCTACATGGCACATCCCTCCCCAAAAAAATCTGTTATTAAACCTAAGACTAATAAAATATCCATCCAGATTTTCCAGACAAGAATACTGGAGTGGGTTGCCACTTCCTTCTCCAGATCTTCCCAACCCAGGGATTGAACCCGGCTCCCCTGCACTGTAGGCAGACGCTTTACCATCTGAGCCACCAGGGAAGTCCAAAAAGAACTTAGGATTTACATATTTTATATTTTGACTTTGCTGATTGCATTATAAACATGTTTTTACAATTCATTTGAATTAAGTTCCAAATAAACTTCATATATTGTCATCTTAAATATGTATGTTCCTCCTTCATGTCTTTTTATTTTTTCTTGGAATTAACTGGTTGTAGTACCTTTGTCCTGTAGGGTTTCCCACAGTCTGGAAGGAAAGGAGAAAATGGCGATAAAAACACAACTCCCTGTTAGACACTTTCACCACTGCTGTGACAGTCAAGGTGTCAGGAGGCCCACAAGCAAGGAAATCTCCAAGAAAATTAATGGCTTTTGGAAAGAGTACAGTTCTGAAATAATACTCCAGGTTTTGATTAGCCAAGGCAAGGAAGTCTAATAAAAGGACTTGAAAATTCAAGTGCCCCTCCCACTCTAACTTTGCTAAGTCACTGTAGTCTCATTGGACTCTTTTCGACCCTGTAGACTGGAGCCCACTAGGCTCCTCTGTCCATGGAATTCTCCAGGCAAGAATACTGGAGTGGGTTGCCATTCCCTTCTCCAGGGGATCTTCCTGACCCAGGAATCAAACCCTGATTGAACCCTTGTGTCTTCTCCATTGGCAGGCGAATTCTTTACCACTAGTGCCATAACAGTGAATATACTCACAATTTTCTAATAAGCTTTATTACTACCGGAAATTTTTTTTTTTTTACTCCTACTGATAGATATGCAGGTGACACCACCCTTATGGCAGAAAGTGAAGAGGAACTAAAAAGCCTCTTGAAAGTGAAAGAGGAGAGTAAAAAAGTTGGCTTAAAGCTCAACATTCAGAAAACAAAGATCATGGCACCTGGTCCCATCAGTTCATGGAAAATAGATGGGGAAACAGTAGAAATGGTGTCAGACTTTATTTTGGGGGCTCCAAAATCACTGCAGATGGTGACTGCAGCCATGAAATTAAACGACACTTACTCCTTGGAAGAAAAGTTATGATTAACCTAGATAACGCTGAAAAGCAGAGACATTACTTTGCCAACTAAGGTCCGTCTAGTCAAGCTGTGGTTTTTCCAGTGGTCATGTATGGATGTGAGAGTTGGACTGTGAAGAAGGCTGAGCACTGAAGAATTGATGCTTTTGAACTGTGGTGTTGGAGAAGACTCTTGAGAAGAGTCCCTTGGACTGCAAGGAGATCCAACCAGTCCATTCTGAAGGAGATCAGCCCTGGGATTTCTTTGGAAGGAATGATGCTAAAGCTGAAATTCCAGTACTTTGGCCACCTCATGTGAAGAGTTGACTCATTGGAAAAGACTGATGCTGGGAAGGATTGGGAGCAGGAGGAGAAGGGGACAACAGAGGATGAGATGGCTGGATGGCATCGCTGACTCGATGGATGTGAATCTGAGTGAACTCTGGGAGTTGGTGATGGACAGGGAAGCCTGGCGTGCTGCAATCCCTGGGGTCACAAAGAGTCGGACATGACTGAGCGACTGAACTGAACTGATAGAGACATAACTTAAAACAGAAATACCAACTTAAGAAAAACCCTGTTCTTGACAGGTTATCCTCTGGAATCATCCTTTAGTGAGGCTCTTGCAGGCTCTTTGGTAAATACAAGTCTAATACTTAACTAGTACTTTGACACCCCCCCCACCTCCCGCCCGCCGCCAGCCGCCTGAGGTCTTTGTTTTTTAACCACTTCCAGAATATGCCAGCTCTGGGGATTTGAAGAATCATGCATCATTGTAATTTTAGGATTCCAAATCTACCATCAAGATAAGGAATTTCTACTTCTTTTTTGTTTCTTAAAAGTTTTTATTGGAGTGTATTATCTGTTTTTAAACTTTCAGCATTAATAACCAAGAGTGCTACCATAGAAGCCTCCTTCCCCTTGATAGATTTTACTGAAGATGAGGGTAGAGTTAGTTAGAGAACAGAAGTGAGGTGCTTATTCAGATAATTTAGAAATTCATATTAGATGTTTATACCTCCTGTTACCCTTTAATGCCATTAAACTGGGATTTTTAATTTCACGTATCCCAGCTTTCTTCATTTTACTTGTTCTCTTAATTTCTCTCCCGTATTGTATTGGTCAAAATTCTTCTGTTATACAGAATAATTCATTTCTCCTCTGTTCTTAAACTTGCTCAAGTAAACCCACAAAAAGGACTCCAAAAGTTTCTGCTAAAATGAAACATGTAATTTGCTATAAGACCAATCCTACAGACAGGTTATTTACTCTGGAGGTATTAAAATCTGTTCACACAAAAACCTGTACGCTAATGTTTACAGCAGCTTTGTATCTCTGCAAGCTGCAAACAACTTGAATGCCAGTCAAACAGAGAATGGATAAACACTCTGTGGTATGGTGGAATACAGCTTGGTAATAAAAGGCATACACTATTGATACACACAACATGAAGACTGGAATTCTTACACGTTTTGGTGGATTAAGAGTGCTAGCTCTTGGCTGTCACATATGTGACCATTAGGAGGTCCCAATCTTTTGTCCAATCTCTAGTGGACAGTATCCATTTTTCTTTATTTTTACATCTGAATGTCTTGAATTATAGAGATTCTAAATTGGACGGGGATTAGGTGGTAATAGAGGATTTGTTCATGTTGGTCATAATTGAACTAGAGCTAGATTAGCATAAACATCTCCTTCTTTGCCTCCCTCACATCCTTTTTTTAATATTTTAGACTTCTGGTTATTCTTTTGGGTATGTTCCACCTCAGTTTTTTTTGTACTTGCTAAGAAGTTTACATGAACTCTGGGAGTTGGTGATGGACAGGGAGGCCTGGCCTGCTGCAATTCATGGGGTCACAAAGAGTTGGACACGACTGAGTGACTGAACTGAACTTAAGAAGTCTTATGTGTTAATCATTTGCTGTCTGAAATCATCTATTTGCTTATTTTTAGTCCATATTTAAGAAAGTACAGGAATACTTATGTACCAGTAGCTGTAATGTAGTGTTAGGTAACTTTGAAAATAAAGAGTTAAAGACAACTTTTAGTCTTTCCCAGAGATGTAGAATGTAAAATTTGAAAGCTGTGAATTTTATAAACCTTTGCTGGAGAGAAAACTTTGAAAAATTACTTTCAGAGACTTCTACAGATCACATTTTTATTATAAAATGTAATATAGGAAAGTGTAGGGGGAAAATGTACTGAACATAGTGTAACCCATTGCCCAGCTTTACCAGTTCTTAATATTTTGCCATAATTGTTCCACAATAAGAAAACTTGCTAATCAGTAAAGACGTAAAATCAGTAGGTTAAATTCAGTAGATGACACTTTTTGAATAAACATTTTATCCAAATAAAGGGATAATAGTTGGTGAAGCCTTAAAATGGAAAAGCTCTTTAGAGGGAAAATAAAGCTGTCTGTGATGTAAGTTGGGGGTTGAGCATGCTGCACAATGATGGGTATAGTGTGATGCAGTTTTTATGAAACAGTGCCCCTTTCTGGTTTTTTATTTGTATATCACCTAGAGGAAAATATAAAATTGGTCATTTTGGTGAGACTGGGATGGGGCTACAAGTGGAAAGGTGTTGGGCTAGGTATGAGTTTCCTGATAATGTGGAAAGCTGGGTTCATACACTGGAGATTCTGATTTAGTATATTTGAGACCTTGGAGTCTGTTCTTGTAACAGATTCCTCAGGTGATTTTGATGTAAGTGGTTAGTAGACTACACTGATGCTGTGGAGAGGAAATTGCAGACTATTTGGCTGGTGCAATTAACCTATTTGTGTTTATTGCCTGAGTCCTGATGACAGTAGCATTTATGGTTCTTTAAAAAAAAATCTATTTACTTTCAAAAATGATACATGCACCTAGTGGTGGTGGTTTTTTTTTTTTTTAAACCATAAACATTTCTGAAATGGGAATGTTCAAAAGGAAAAAATCAGCATAGATCTCCACTCACCCTTGAGCCAATCTTACTAATCCCTGAGAGAGTTCTTTGTATTATAACAGGAGAAAAAGTATTCTGCGGGGGTGGGAGTGGGGGAGCTAATATGGGTTAAAGCTTAAATATATATATAAATATATAAACAACAGAGTGGATAGCAAAATGAATCAGTCAACTCTGATGACAATATTTCTGTTTGTGGTTAATTGTGATGGAGGCCCTTGGCTGCCTGGGCTGCTGTAACAGTTTTGAGGGGAGAAATGCAGGAAAAATGAGTGGGGATGGATGGTAGTGCTCTGATACACTGTAAGAGATTCGTTTACAAACTGGGGCTGCTACTTTTAGTATTAACTCTGTTGGGTTATTTTGAGTTTCTGAGACTTTCTCCTGCACACTGTGCCTTGGACTAGATAATGTTATTACATTTTCTACTTTAAGCCACACATCTTGAAGACTTAGGGTTTTCTCCCTTAGCTGGGAGTGGGGTTCAGGCATTTATTTGTACCATTTGAATTGCTTCCTTTTGATGCTTGCAAACTTAATAAATGAGTGTTTCAAAAGTGCCTAGTATCAAAGGGCTAGTTTAGTTGAAGGTAATGAGCTAGCAAGAAATGCCTATTTGTGAGGTCACAGATCACTAGCAGTGGAAACGCTTTTTTTCTTTACACACCTATATATTATTCAGATTATTAAAATGAAACATTAGTTTGTAATTTAAAGTTACATGGTGTCAAAAAGACTTTCAAAAAGGTTGGAAGACTAGTCTGTATTTAAAGGAGACTGAAGAGACATGACTATATGCAGTGAGTGGTTCTTGATAGGATCAGGAAACAAGAGAACACGTTACTAGGATGATTGGGAAATGATCATCATTTAGATAATTGAGATATGAAATTAGATTATAAGATGATGAAGAGTTAAAAATTAGCAAAGCTGTTAAGAGTTGACACTTCATTCACCACTTGTGCGGCTTCCTGGTGGCTCAGAGGTTAAAGCGTCTGCCTCCAATGCGGGAGACCCATGTTCGATCCCTGGGTCGAGAAGATTCCCTAGAGAAGGAAATGGCAACCCACTCCAGTATTTTTGCCCGGAGAATCCCATGGACGGAGGAACCTGGTAGGCTACAGTCCATGGGGTCGCAAAGAGTCGGACATGACTGAGTGACTTCACCTCACCTCTTCACCTCACCTCACCACATGTGCATCTTCTGAATGTCAGACCTATGGATAGACACAGTGCTTGGGGGCTCATTGAATGCTTAAGTGTTTCATGCTCATTATGTCATTTAATCCTTAAAACGAAACTCTCTGTTGTAGGAAACTGAGACACATAGATCAGTATATTAATTAGTAGGTAAAGAACCTCTAAGGCATACGTTTTTAATCTAAAGCTCAGACTCTTAAATCATAAATCTAATGTGATGGTGATTGCAGCCAAACTGTAGGGCTCTGTATTAACATGCTTAAGAATTTAGATTTTATCCTTTGTTATTTTACTATTGAAGATGTTTAGGTTTTTACCTCGGATCTTGTTAGGTACGCAGAAACTTGGGTCTGACCTAGGCCTTCTGCATTCTAACAAAATCAGAACCCATATTTGTTGCACATTTGCGTTTGAGACCCACACTCTACAGTACTATTTTTACCTCTCTGAAGTGAAGTCGCTCAGTCGTGCCCGACTCTTTGCAACGCATGCACCAAGCTCCTCCGTCCATGGGATTTTCTAGGCAAGAGTATTGGAGTGGTTTGCCGTCCATGGGATTTTCTAGGCAAGAGTATTGGAGTGGTTTGCCGTCCATGGGATTTTCTAGGCAAGAGTATTGGAGTGGTTTGCCATCCATGGGATTTTCTAGGCAAGAGTATTGGAGTGGTTTGCCGTTTCCTTCTCCAGGGAATCTTCCCAACCTAGGGATCGAACCCAGGTCTCCTGCATTGTAGACAGGACGCTTTACCGTCTGAGCCACTGGGGAAGTCCCTTACCTCTCTGGTAGTGTTTAAATAATCTGAAGTGTTGTTCTTGCTCCCTAGTCAACATCACCAGGATTTTTTCAGTTGCAAAAGGTTAAAAGTTAACGGTAGTTTAATAAACTTTGGCAAGCTGTAACTTGTAGTTAATGAAATAGGATTTCTTTTGTGTGCCTAAGTACCTTCTGTTGAGGTGGAGATATTTAAAATTTATTAAAAATCAATACTTTTATGGTTATTTTGATAATACCCAGTAGAGAAATGTATTATGTTGAGTGATGTTTGAAAAATGAGATTAAGAAAATCTGTATTTATTTTCTTACAGATATTGAAGCACAGATCCGAGAAATTCAAGGCAAGAAGGCAGCTCTTGATGAAGCTCAAGGAGTGGGCCTTGATTCTACGGGTTATTATGACCAGGAAATTTACGGTGGAAGTGACAGCAGGTTTGCTGGATATGTGACATCAATTGCTGCAACTGAACTTGAAGATGTACGTTTCATAGTATACAAAGAGTCCAAGCATTTTTTTTGTTGGAGAGCAAGAAATATAAAGGAATTTTCTGTTTGAGTCATCTGGTTTAATCTCGAAAGACACTTTGGAGATTGAGAAATTTTTTCTTTGGGAGGATAAAACTGTTTAAGGTGTCTTTCTTTTCTAGGACTTCTAGAAGTGCTCAGTTCTGACTCTTATTTTAAAACTAGTTTATTCAGCAAAGCACCTGGAAATCATTAACCATTGTAAAAGTAACCTACTGAATTATTGTTACCTACTGAGCTCTATCTGGAGGAGCCTTGTAAGAAGTGATTGCATTGTAAATGGCTTGTGACCTCTGATTTTTGCTTGATACTCTTTTTTTTCCTCCCTTGGTATCGTAATACGAATGAACTGTTTTGGTACTGACATTAATAGGCTTTTTGAGCCTGTTTTAGTTACTCTGAAGGAGGACTAACTCTCATTTAGAAACATCTCTTAAAGTGTTTTCATATATTCCACAGAGCTTATATCTTAAATCTGTAGTAAGGGGGATTTTAAAAAGAAAAGCAAATTCATAAGCATGCCAAAAAAATCAAAATCAATCCCAAACATCCAAATTTGGTGAAATAGCTTATTGCTTTTGTGTGATTCAGTAACCTATGTGTATAGATTGTGAAATTTGTTGTTTTTATGAAATTCAAGCCATATTTTATTTTATAGTTAGCACCTATTTTAAAGAAAAATTTTAAAGTGCCAGAGCAAAATTTGTAGAAGCCAGTCAGGCCTCTTTGCATATCATACCTTAATGGTAAGAAGCAGTAATGGCTCTGTGTTCCAAAAGCTGAGTAGGAAAATTTTTTTCAGTTTTAAAGAAAATAAATGATGTGTTAAGATCTTCTTGAGACCTGCCTGTTGTTGCACTTTCTTAACATTAGTAAAATAATAATATAACATTCTGTCTAAACATAGTAATACTATTAGGGAAATACATTTAAAATTAATTACATTTTACTTTTTCTGTGGTTAAACCATGTTTTTAAGAGAGACCAGGAAACTGGAGAATTCTAAAGAAGCTCTTCGTAGTTTCCAAATCTGAAAAACAAATTTAATTATGGCCACTGAGAAAAATGAAATGCTCACATTTTTCTAGTCCATATATAACTTTAATTGACTTCCACAGAAAGCAGTCCATATTTAATCTTTTTAAGAGTATAGAAAACTAAATTTAATTTTTTTAGTAGTTTTTTGAGTTGAACAGAAAACCCAAGTGTTAACAAGTTTCATCATACTGTATTTTGATTTCATATTGAATCTTTATGTACTTTCTAGTTTCTAAGTTCTGACATTTCTTGGTTTTGGGGGGTATTCCATTGCAGGATGACGATGACTACTCATCATCTACAAGTTTGCTTGGTCAGAAGAAGCCAGGATATCATGCCCCTGTGGCATTGCTTAACGATATACCACAGTCAACAGAACAGGTAACTTAAAAATTAAACCAGAGTTTATTTGGATAAAGAAAACTGAATGTCTCAACTTCTGGGGAAACTCATTTATTTTAGGAGGCAAATTAATGTTTTGAGGGGAGTTGATTTAAAAAAATTAGAAATAGTTATGTTATAAAGGTGATCATTTCATGAGGGGGATTGAACTATGGAAATTTCTCATATGCCTTACTTTCTCACAATAGCATTTATGTAAGTATTGATACAGAATATTAGTAGGCATTTATTAAACATTTTTATGTTTTATAATGTTCTGACTTTTGTTTGTGATTTTGTTTGGTTATTTAATAAGTGAATATTAAGTGAGACATACCTCTTTTCAGTATGATCCATTTGCTGAGCATCGACCTCCGAAGATTGCAGATCGGGAAGATGAATACAAAAAGCACAGGCGGACCATGATAATTTCCCCTGAGCGTCTTGATCCTTTTGCAGATGGTAATTCTTTCCCACTTTTCTATAAGTATTCAGAAATTTATTTGTGTTAAGTTGTCTTTAGCCCTTTGATTTTTTTTTGGCATGCTTATGAATTTGCTTTTCTTTTTAAAATCCCCCTTACTATAGATTTGTGTAGATTTGGTTGAAGTCACAGATGCCATATTCTTCATCTTTATAATGCCAGTTTTCTTTCCAGGTAGAAGGACAAGAAACTAATGAGCCCATGCCATAGAAACGCAAAGGGTTAAAGGTTTTTCTTTTACTTTTGTTTTGGGTACGCTTTCTTTACTTTGAACAAATGTGTTTTTCTGCTCAAGATACTTTCAAATTATTGAAAGTTTTCATCCCAAATCTAGATTTTTAGGATTGTTAACTTTTGAGAAACTGTTTCCACATTAGAGCTCCCCCATGTTGCTCTAAATATAGTTTAATAAATGCACCTACTTTGCTCTAAGCAAACTTAAAGTTAAAACAGAAGTATGTATACAAAGACTTTGATATTTTTAATAGTTGGAGTCTGTTTTGCTGATTTTAGTGTGCAGGTCAGCACAAGGGGCATAGTGAGCCTGATGGAAGCTTTCCTCAGGTGAGTGAGTTTCAAAATCAAAATTAGGTGCCTGTTTCTTAAAATTAGATTCTGCTGCAGGTTTATAAATTAGACTTTCAGCCTGCATGAATTAGTAGGGATATTCTTTTTTTACTTGCATAATTGTAATTGATTTAAACATGTATGTCAGAATTCACAGGCCCATACTAACTGTCCTTAATTTCTTTCCTACAGCAGTACTGCTATATGCCAGTCCTGTCTGCATTCTTAAGGGTGCAGTTCAACACATCCTCTCTAGATTATGGTGAAAAAGTATTCCAAAGGAAGTCTTATCAGAGCTAGTGTCAGAAAGAATGACACTATCAATTGGGCATGATCTTCAGCATAGGAAATGTCATAGAATTTTATTATATTTTCCTAAATTATAATGCTATACTACTTGTATAGCTAATTATCACATTTCTAAAAACATCGTGTGCCTCTGTGAATCTTGTATTGTTTCATTTGGGCTTCTTTAAGATATTTCAAGTTTGAAAAGCAAATACTAAAACTTTAACCAAGAGACTAACACATCTCTTTGTACACCACTTTTTTCTATATGCATCATAATAACTGGTAGAAGTAATATATTTCAAGTAATATGTTTCCAGTTGTTTTTATACTTTCTAAGAAGATAAAAATATGTTTCTGGGTCAACAAAACGTGGAAAGCCCATGAAGCCCTTTTTAGTAACATGACATCAGAATAAGATTAGAGGTATATTTTTAAAAGTCAAATTTTCTAAACTAAAACTTGTAGAACATTGTATGAAGAACTTATCTAGTCATAGTTACTTGTAGTCAGGATTTTAACAGCTTGCAACAGGTAATGTTTTGAATATAAATATCTTTCCAAAGTGTTACTAATGGTAAAGAGATAATTTTCTAGGCTTCTATTCTGCTGCTTGAAGTCAGAACTGCTGATGGAGACAAAGGCACGAAAGTGTACGTATTCCGGATTAGCAACCCAGGAACCCATCACTTCTGAAGACACTAAACTGTGCTGTCATTTTGTTTTTATATGCATTAAAATCTTTGTTTTAAACTGCTGTAGATATGTTTGTGTTCAAACAGGTTAAATTGATCAGCAAACTCAATAAAAAGTAAGATGTATAATTATTAAAGTTTTTCATCAAAAAATAAATTAAATGATTATGGAATAATGTAATATTAGAGCAGGGCAGATAAATCAATTGAACCTAATTATCGTTTATTTATTGTACTCTTGTCCTGTTGCTGTTCTTTTCTGCAGGAGGGAAGACCCCTGATCCTAAAATGAATGCTAGGACTTACATGGATGTAATGCGAGAACAGCATTTAACTAAAGAAGAGGTCTGTAAACCTGCTTTGTATTTTCATGGTGTTGGAATAATGTAAAGGAAGTTGAGATTGAGAGACTTTTATATTTCCTTTTTGTTTGCTGCACAAATATTGCTTACTTTCTTGTTACTGTTACTGTTAATTTAAAAATTAAGTTGAGAAAGAACCTTATGCAGAATTCTGCTGCTAAGTCGCTTTAGTAGTATCTGACCCTGTGTGACCCCATAGATGGCAACCCACCAGGCTCCCTCATCCCTGGGATTCTCCAGGCAAGAACACTGGAGTGGGTTGCCCTTTCCTTCTCCAGTATATGTGTATACATATATATTTTATAGTGGACGTATCTGTGGGGGCTATTAATGGTATGTCCCTGAAGTCACTGTGTAAGGGAAAAGTCAAATAGTGAAATCATTTTTTGAAAAGCCTCTTCTTATTCCACAAAATTCAGTTTGAATATGTGTGGAAATTTAGTTTGAATATTCTGACGAGTTCCTGCTGGCCTGCAGAGATTGCTCTGTTTTAATACTTAGTCTTTGTCACTTCTATAATAGATTTTGAGGTTATAGAACTCCATAGATCTAGTGGGGTTATAGAACTCCACTTTAAAATCACAGGATAAATTAAATGTATATTTGTTGTGACTACACTATATATAATACTTCATAGTTAAAATTACAATAAAAGTTTGAAAATTTATCACGTTCCCAACTTATTACATAGTCTTAGTTGCTATTTTTATGAGTTTTACTTGATGTATTTTTCAGTGGAAGCATTTTGGTTTGCTGCCATTGACTGAAGGTTTTACTTCATTAACTATATATAAAGCAGTGCTCTCTATGTAATACATTCCATATTTTCTCATCTATTATGTAGAAAGACAGTGTATAAAGCTTGAAAATTACTAGAAGGAGAGGTAAAATAAGGAATGGAAGCACCAGTAGCATAGAAAGGAGAATGATTGAAGAATAAAATGGTGTTATGTAGAAATAACTCTACTAATGGTATGAAAATATATGGAAAGTGTTTTAAAGATGCTCACTGTTTATTTGTGTATTTTTCAGAGAGAAATTAGGCAACAGCTAGCAGAAAAAGCTAAGGCTGGAGAACTAAAAGTCGTCAATGGAGCAGCAGCATCCCAGCCTCCCTCAAAACGGAAACGACGTTGGGATCAAACAGCTGATCAGACTCCTGGTGCCACTCCAAAAAGCTATCAAGTTGGGATCAAGCAGAGGTAATTTCTTTTTATTTTTTATTGTTACTATTTTAAATTTATTTCTCTTATGGAATATATTGGTCTCCTTTTGTTGACTTAAGATAACCTCAGACTGGGTAGCTTAAACAAGAGACATTTATTTTCTCATACTTCTGGAGGCTTGAAGATCAAGTGCCAGCAGGGTTAGTACCTAGTAAGAGCTCTCCTCCTGACTTGCAGATGTCTGCCTTCTTGCTGTGTCCTCATGTGGCCTTTGCACATGTGGAAAGAGCGAGGAGCTCTGGTGTCTCTTCTCTGCCTGCAACAACACCAGTCCTGTCAGGTTAGGGTCCAGCCTTGTGACCTCATTTAACCTAATTACCTCACTCAAGGTTCAGTCTCCAAGTACAGTTACAGCAAGGATAAAGGTTCAACATGACTTCTGTGCGAAACACTTCTGTTTATAACTTGGAGTAAAGGGATGTTTTGAAATATTAAATATAGATATAGAAGTACATCACATTATATGGAGGCTGAGTATAACATAGTGGTCGTCTTCATTTTCTAGATGGATGATTTTAAAGTCTGACTACAGGTGTCAGATACACACTACTACTGCATTTTCTTTGTCAGTTTATTTTCCTAGAAACTTTTTTTTTGCTGGTCAAATATACAATTTGCCATTTTAACCATTTTTAAGTGTACAAGTTAATGATATTGATTACTCTTAAAATGCTGTACAAGAAACACCATGATTTATATTCTGAAACTTTTTCATCACTCAGACAAACTCTGATCACTAAGCAATGGCTCTATTTCCCTTCCCTTCAAATGACTTCCTTATGTTCTGTGAAGCCTGTACCTCCTTAGCTGTTGCTTTTTAGTTTGTGACTTTGCTTTCTGTTTCTCTCCCACCCCAAATAGGAACAATTAAAAAGATAAAAGTATAAATGTTCCCACTGTGAAATCTACTGGCATGCCTGTATATATTCTCATCTACTCTGCTTTTCCATCTCTTATAATATGGACTGATGGTACAAATTGTATACAGCTTAACCCATCTGTTTATGTACCATTTCCCATCTCTTATTACTCAAGGACTCTCATGTAACATCAGTTTTTTTCTCTGTACTCTAGTTTATTATCATCAACAAACTCATTTTCCTGATCTTTATCTTTTAAAAAAGCCAAAAAACTACAAGAAATCATCTCTTCATCCTAACGTCCCCTTCCAGTTACCATCCCATTTCTTTCTCTTTACTACAAAATGCTTTGAGTGAGTCATTTATCTATACTTGGCACTCTGTGCTTTTGCTGGCACCCCCTCTAACAAATTATCTTTTGTCAAGGTGACTTCCTCATTGCTAAATCCAAAAGTCAGGTCTCAATCTTCATATTACTCAGCATATCAGTGGACATTCTTTGATACCCTTTTTCTCCCTAGCTTCTGGGTTTCAGTCTTTCTTGATTTTCCTAATACTCCTCTTAGTGGCTACTACTTTTTAGTCTTGTTTGCTGTATCATCCTCAGCTTCCTTAAATTTAATGTACTCTAATGCTCAGTCCTCAGATCTCTTTTCAGCCTAAATTAACTCTCTAGGATCTTGCTCCTGTCTTTACATATTGTCTTTGTAAGACAATTCCCAAATTTACAAATCCATCCTTACTTCTCTGTTCCTCAGACTCAGCACATTTACCTTGATGTGTATTTGATAGGCATCTTAAAATCAGTATTTTCTAAAATAAAATTGATTTTCCCTATTCACTCTTTACATCCTGCTCCCATGTATACTGGCTCAAAACAAACCCTTCAGGGTCATCGTATATTACTTTTATTCTCTAATCTGACATCCTATCCAAAATAAATTTTCTTGGCCCCACTTTTAAATGTATTCAGAATCTAGCCACTTTACATGATCTCTGTCCCCACTACCCTAGTCTAAGTCACTGTCCACTCTAGCATAGGCTACTGCAGATTTATTTACAAATGAGGAAAAGCATGTCAGACCATGGCAGTGTTTTTCCAAACTCAGAACTGAGTTCAAAATCTAACACATAATTTCCTACCAATTTAGTTTAAGGTAGATCTTGAGGACTTCCTATTTGCTTGCTGATACATGAGAGGACTTGATTCTGCAGAGAAATATTATTACTAAGTTAAATTCTGTGGCTGGCATTCAATGTAAATTTTTAAAACTGAGAAAAAGAAACTTGTCTTGTATCTCTTTAACAGAAAAAGAAGACCCAAGAGTTGATGTCTGTTTTACAAAAACTAGAGATTCAAACCATATTTTCTTTCGTGTTTCTCATTTAACACAATTCCATTCTAATCATGTCTGTAGGAATTAACAGTGGATAGTAGGAAGAATTTTTTCCTACCTGATTGAGCAGGAAGAGCAGTTCCCAAAAAGAATTTTTTAACAGTTTATGTGCCTTGTTACTGTTTATTGTTGTTCAGCCACTAAGTTGAGTCTGACCCTTCATGACACTGTGGACTTCCAGCACACCAGGCTTCCGTGTCCTTTGCTATCTCCTGAAGTTTGCTCAGATTCATGTCCATTGAGGTGGTAATGTCATCTAACCATCTCATCATCTGTTGCCCCCTTCTTCTCCCCTCAGTCTTTCCCAGCCAGCATCAGGATCTTTTCCAGTGAGTCACCTCGTCATACCAGGTTACCAAAGGATTAGAGCTTCAGCATCAGTCCTTCTAATGAATATTCAGGGTCGATTTCCTTTAGGATTAACTGGTTTAATCTCCTTGCAGTCCAAGGGACTCTTAAGAGTCTTCTCCAGCATCACAATTCAAAAGCATCAATTCTTAGGTGCTCAGCCATCTTTATGGTCCAACTGTTTATATGCTTTACTCATCTAATTAAGAATTTCTTAACCCTGATTAATATATAGAATCTTTTGAAAGAAAAAAAAATACTGATTCTTAAAAGCTAAATAGAACTCTTGGGTGGAGCATCCAACTTTAAAAGAAATATGTAAAAATATACTACAAAACTTACAGAATTATTAAATACAAATTTTGTTTCCACTAATTGACTTGCCATTTTTGATATATTGTCTGCATTATGGAGGTTATTTTACTATCATACTGTCTGATGCCCTATATCACTCACTGCTTGTCTTTATTTGAACTACCATGGAACTTTTGATTAAGTCAACTTCTAATTTTTTGTTTTCATTAACCTTGAGAGTAATATAAAGATTATAAATTAACCTCATTTCAAGGATTTGAAATTATGTGGCAGTATCAAGTTACAATTACCCAAGTGATTCAAAACATGCTTAAATTAATTAAACACATAAAATTGAACAAAAATACAAAAATATTCTTAGTGGGAAACTTGGTGCTTACGTTTCTAAGCCCCAGATTGGAGAGGTGCATATCATTAGAACTGAAAGTTTTTGAGATCTCAACAGAAAAACCTTAATGTTTTCTCAAAGTTATAGAACCATTAGTGGCATAACAAGATTATTACTCAAAATATGTTGGTTTTTTTTTAAAGCAGGGCTTTTTTCAATGCTTTAAATTAAATCTTTAAATTGTTTTTAGTCGTAAACATGTTTGGTTAGAAAGTAGGTATCTTTTCAGCAGAAGGATAATCTACTCTGTTAATCATGAGCTAAACATTTAATTTTTTTTTTAAGTTTTCTAGTTACTTTCATGTGGATGTCTGAAATAAAAATGTTTTACTCTGTTAAGACCCCTGGACATACCCCTTCCTTAAGATGGGATGAAACACCAGGTCGTGCAAAGGGAAGTGAAACTCCTGGAGCAACCCCAGGCTCAAAAATATGGGATCCTACCCCTAGTCACACACCTGCGGGAGCTGCTACTCCTGGACGAGGCGATACACCAGGCCACGCAACACCAGGCCATGGAGGCGCAACTTCCAGTGCTCGTAAAAACAGATGGGATGAGACCCCCAAAACAGAAAGAGGTACTTCTAGTGGAATCTGGGCGTGTGTTTGAGTAAAATGTTGATTTGATGAGGTATGTCTATGGGTGAAATTCTTCTGGTCCTGGATAGACAGATAAATAACCAGATGTTTTCAGGACAGGTTAAGAATTGAGCAGATTATATGTGTAAATCTTTTCCCTTAAACAGGTTTAAGGATTATTTTAGGAGGAACATTTGTTGTTGCTTAGTCATTAACTTGTGTCCCACTCTTTTGTGACTCCATGGAATGTAGCCCTGCCAGGCTCCTCTGTCCATGGGATTTCCCAGGCAAGAATACTGGAGTGGGTTGTAATCTGTAGGTGATCTTCCTGAACCAGAGGTGGAACCTGCGTCTCCTGAATTGCAGGTGGATTCTTTACTGCTGAGCCATCAGGGCTTCCCAGGAAGAAAGTTAGGAGAATATAAAGTTTATAGGCCATAACTTATACTATATCATAGTATAATGACATCAGTTATTGTCATGTAACATCATTATTGTACATAACATCAAGTTTGCTATTTTATTAATTTTAAGGGTATGATTTAGTAGCATTAAATACCTTCATATGTTATGCAGCCATTATCACTATCATTTCTAGAACTTTTTCATTGCAAATAAAAGCTGAACCCATTAAAACAATAACTCGCCATTCTTCCTCATCCCAGCATCTGGTAATGTCCCATCTACTTTTTGTCTGTGTAAATTTGCCTAAGTCTCTTTGTGTGACTTCTCTAAAGCTGTGAGAATAGTTTTTGAAAGTTAAGATTTAATAGTACATCTGCTATATTAAGAATTTATAAAGAATGTTTAATGATAGGGTAGAGTGCTTTAACACGTAATTTAGGGAATTCTCTGTAGTCCAGTGATTAGGACTCAGTGCTTTCACTGCAGGGGCCTGGGTTTGATCCCTAGTCAGGGACCTGAGATTCCACAAACCACACACCCCCGTCTCCTCCTCCTGCAAAAACAGTAATGTAACGGATAAGAGAAGCAGTATAAAATTGCACGTGCAGAGTAATCTCACTCTGGAAAATTGAAAAATGCCTCAAGATACACAAAGTGGCTATTTCTGAGTTGTGGTATTGTGAGTGATTAAAAAAATTCTTTGCTCCTTTTTTCCTTTTCTTGTTTCTGAACTTCATCAGTTGAGTTTGTTAACTGTCATTTTTTGACAGTGGTTAAAATTTTAGGCTTATTCACTTTTTCTTTAAAGATACTCCTGGGCATGGAAGTGGATGGGCTGAGACTCCTCGAACAGATCGAGGTGGAGATTCCATTGGTGAAACACCAACTCCCGGAGCCAGTAAAAGAAAGTCACGTTGGGATGAAACACCAGCTAGTCAGATGGGTGGAAGCACTCCTGTTCTGACCCCTGGAAAGACACCAATTGGCACGCCAGCCATGAACATGGCCACCCCTACTCCAGGTAGAAACTTTATCAATGGAAATAATTTTTTTTCCCGTTAGTATTTTGAACTTTTTGTTTGTGGTTTTCTGTGTGTTATTAATGGCTATTTTTAGCAAGAATAACAGGACATAAAAGGAAGTCTGATTTTATAATATAAAATGAATGTTAGACTTGATCTTAACTGTCTTATATCCAATCCCAAGGACCTATGTGATGATAAAATCTTGCACTATGTAGCTTATTACAGAAATTTACTTTTTTGGTAGGTCACATAATGAGTATGACTCCTGAGCAGCTTCAGGCTTGGCGGTGGGAGCGAGAAATTGATGAGAGAAATCGCCCATTGTCTGATGAAGAATTAGATGCTATGTTCCCAGAAGGATATAAGGTAATAACAACATGAATCTGGTTTTTAGAATGTGGATTTGGTGGGGTGGGGTGTGCCATGAAGCTTGCAGGATGTCAATTCCCAATCAGTGCCTTGGCAATGAAAGCGACGAGTCCCACCAGGAAATTGCCTGTATTTTGTTTTAAATATTCTTTGAAAATATTAATTGGTAAAGTTTGCATTGGTCTTGCCCAAATTTACTACTCTGTTTCATTCTTTAGATATTTCCAAGTGTGTTTCATTTCCACATTAGATCATGGTTATTGTACTTGATGTCTCACAAGATCCTGTGTATTTAGTTCATGGATTGCAGTGAACACAAAGAATGTTCTTGCTTTACCATAGCAACTTGAAGTTTACTTTGAAGTATAAAATTTTGTAGGTACCTCTGACTCAAGGACCTTTTGATGGTCTAAACGTAGTCATATAGCTGATGTTATAATCAGTGCTGGAACCTAAGTAATTCGATGGCCTTTACTGGGCCTTTTCTGCCAATGTCTATTGCTTCTTAACAGTTTTATGTATTTTCCCCTCTCTCCTCATAAGGTTTGTACTAGAGTATTTGTTTTTAAGTATGCATGAATTAACTACTTCATAACTTTTTGTAATCTTGGGTGGGGAAGGTCCCTTGGAAAAGGAAATGGCAACCCACTCCAGTATGCTTGCCTGGAAAATCCCATGGACGGGAGGAAGCCTGGTGCAGTACAGTCCATGGGGTCACAAAGAGTCGGACACGACTTAGTGACTAAATCACCACAAATCTCCATGTAATACTGTGGGTATAGTCACTCTCCAGCCTACTGTTGACTGCCCGAGTGTCTGTCTGAATTACATTCATTGATTTCTTTAGAAGCGGAAAATCCTTCTTTGTGAATATTGAGTGAATTTTTTTTATTTTAGTCAAATGGTGTGTATTTATAGGGCTTTGCTCAACATTTTTTGTTTTTATGCAGTTACTCATTTTTGTACAGTCTTAAAAGAGATTTGCTTTTGTAGCACAGAGATTTACATGAATTAGTTTTAAATTTTCATTATTTTGATATATCTTTTTATGCATTCTGTGTACTTTGTGAGCTTATTTGCATTTATATGATACTGGTTCACCAATATGTTTATATAGTCTAATGTTTAAAAGTGATCAGAGTTTTGTAAGCCTTCTTCATGTATCTTCTCATTTCCACACACTTCTAATACACTTAATGTAAATCTAAATTTGATGAGAAAGAGTAATACTTGTCATATATTTTAAACATACAATTAAAATAGAAAAATGAGATTGATGTTAATAGATGTTAATTCTTGCCTGTAAGCAAAAAGCTTCTTAGGTACACATATTATTCATTTTTGTTATTATTTACTATATAAAGCTAAGAAAGTCCTAAACTGTCTTTTAACTGTATTAGGTACTTCCCCCTCCAGCGGGATATGTTCCTATTCGAACTCCAGCTCGAAAGCTGACAGCGACTCCAACACCTTTGGGTGGTATGACAGGTTTCCACATGCAAACGGAAGATAGAACTATGAAAAACGTTAATGACCAACCATCTGGAAATCTTCCATTTTTAAAACCTGATGATATTCAGTACTTTGATAAACTTTTGGTAAGTGATAATAACATATACAGTACTAACTTTTTATTTAGCAGTTACAAGTCATTATATCTCCACTAACCTTTAAATTTTTACTTTTTATTGTTAGGTTGATGTCGATGAATCAACTCTTAGTCCAGAAGAGCAAAAGAGAGAAAAATAATGAAGTTGCTTTTAAAAATTAAGAATGGAACACCTCCTATGAGAAAGGTAAGTACCAGTTTGTTAAATCATCTTGTTCATTATAATCTTAGAATTTCTTCATTTTATCCTCAAAGCCTTTAATACATGCTAAAGATAAAGGAATTAGTAGAATTATGGGAAATAGTATCATATGTGGTTTGAAAATGGTTGGTTCTTTAGGAGTTTAGGAGTTTTACTTTATACTCTGCGTGACTCTTTCTATTAAATTACCCTTTTTTTCTTATATTTTTTCAAATTTTTTTAGTGAAGGTATTGTTGATTTCTAGTGTTGTGCTAATCTCTGCTGTACAGCAAAGTGACTCAGTTATATTCCTGTACATATTCTTTTAACGTTCTTTTCCATTATGGTTTATCACAGGATATTGAGTATAGTTTCCTGTGCTATACACTGGGACCTTGTTTTCTATCCATTCTAAATGTAATGGTTTGCATTCTACCAACCCCAAACTCTTAGTCCATCCTGCCCCCACCCCCCCAAACCACAAGTCTGTTTTTTGTGTCTGTTTTGTTGATAGGTTCATTTGTGTTGTGTTTTAGATTCCACCTTTAAGTGATATTATATGGTATTTGTCTTTCTCTTTCTGACTTACCTCAATAATAATCTTTAGTTGCATCCATGTTGTTGCAAATGACATTATTTTGTTCTTTTTTATGGATGAGTAGTATTCTATGGTATACATGTGCCATATCTATCCATTTATCTGTCGGTGAACATTTAGGTGGTTTCCACAGCTTGGCTAATGTGAATAGAGCTGCTGTGCACATAGGTGGTGTATGTATCTTTTGAATTAAAGTTTTGTCTGGATATATGCCCAGGAATGGGATGCTGGATCATATGATAATTCTGTTTTTAGTTTTCTGAGAAACCTCCATACTGTTTTCACAGTGGCTTCACCAGCTTCAATTCCCACCAACAGTGTAGGAAGGTTCCCTTTTCTCCACACCTTCTCAGCATTGTTACCCTGTTTGAATTATCTGAGAACATTGATGAAGCCTCTATCACAGGAGTTCAAACCTCAGAGTAATTTTGATGGGAATGAACACATACTTCTGTATGTAAAATATCCGTGTGAAGTTTACACTAAAATATTCAGTTACAGAAAACCATGGAGTAATTATTTTGCTCCCATTCAAAATGCTTATAATCAAGGAACCTACCTCTTACTCTTTCTTCCAGGCTGCATTGCGTCAGATTACTGATAAAGCTCGTGAATTTGGAGCTGGTCCTTTGTTTAATCAGATTCTTCCTCTGCTGATGTCACCTACACTTGAGGATCAAGAGCGTCATTTACTTGTGAAAGTTATTGATAGAATATTATACAAACTTGATGACTTAGTTCGACCATATGTACACAAGGTTTGTTCTCCAGTTGTGTTTCTAATGACTTGATATATTTTGATATAAAAAGAATTCATAATGTTTTTTTACCAACTTATCAATAGATTTATTTGTGAAATGTAAAAATTCTTAAAAAGTAACAACTGATGCTATACATTTACAATAAAAAAGGGAAACTTCAGCTCCTTTTAAAGAATACTCAGCCATTGTTATATGCCCTCGGACCTTTTTCTTTGCATATAGGTACATACACAAATACATGTATAAATAGATGTAACTTTTGGCCATCCTATATAGTGGGTTCATAGTACTCATATTTTTAATTTGCTTTTATTGATATTAGGATGTGAAAATGTATGTTTCTGTATCATTAGCCATTTAGTACTAAGAACCATCTTTTTCTTGATGGCAGTTATGGCTTAGAATTGTAAAATGCAGATAGGAGTGTGTGGTATATTGTATTTAATAATTTTTGTATTACCATTTCTCCCAAATATTGATTTTTATGTTGGGTTTAAAGTTGTGTGATTAAAATTCTTAATCTGTCCCTTAATTAACACAGTCCTAGAAATTAAAAATATCCTTATATATACTCTGTTACATGAGTATTGCATCAGTAAACCGGTGTGAAAATGTAGCTCCTTCTCTTTTTCAGATCCTAGTGGTCATTGAACCATTGTTGATTGATGAAGATTACTACGCCGAGTGGAAGGCAGAGAGATTATTTCTAATTTGGCAAAGGTATTTATATTTCTGGAAAAGAAAGATTTATATTTGGTGATAGGATTATTCAATTTTAGAGCAAAGTGATTGAAGATTAATGTTATCAACTCATTATCATCATTTTTTTTCTTGAACTTTCAGGCTGCTGGACTGGCTACTATGATCTCTACCATGAGACCTGATATAGATAACATGGATGAGTATGTCCGTAACACAACAGCTAGAGCTTTTGCTGTTGTAGCCTCTGCTCTAGGCATTCCTTCGTTATTGCCTTTCTTAAAAGCTGTGTGCAAAAGTAAGAAGTCCTGGCAAGCGAGACACACTGGTATAAAGATTGTACAGCAGATAGCTATTCTCATGGGCTGTGCCATCTTGCCACATCTCAGAAGTTTAGTTGAAATCATTGAACATGGTAAGTTGTAGGATAACTTTGTTTTCAGACAGGTTTCCTAAAATTTAAGCTACTGATTTTTGGAGAAGTGGAAGGTGACCTACATAAATACCATATAGTTTATGATTTGTAATATTAGCTGCTAATAGGCTATAGGTCATACTGGCTTTTGCCTAACTTTGTCCAATGTGAACAGATTCCGCAGTTTGACTAAATGGTTAGATGTATTGCTGGGATCTCAGTAGTACTATCTGAGTTAAAATTAGGCGATGTTGCTTAGTTGAAACCTGTGTTTGGCTTTCTATAGGTCTTGTGGATGAGCAGCAAAAGTTCGGACCATTAGTGCTTTGGCCATTGCTGCCTTGGCTGAAGCAGCAACCCCTTATGGTATCGAATCTTTCGATTCTGTGTTAAAGCCTCTATGGAAGGGTATCCGCCAACACAGAGGAAAGGTAAATTCACCAGTTTGGTTATGTTTTTATTTCTACTCATTGAAGTTCAAGTGACCTAATTTACTAAGTATATATATATTTTTTATTTTAAAATAGGGTCTTGCCGCTTTCTTAAAGGCTATTGGGTATCTTATTCCTCTCATGGATGCAGAATATGCCAACTACTATACTAGAGAAGTGATGTTAATTCTTATTCGAGAATTCCAGTCTCCTGATGAAGAAATGAAGAAAATTGTGCTAAAGGTACTTGTTCCAAACTTCCATATTTATTAATCTAAATTGGATGTGTTTCATTGTTGAAAGAGAATTCTATATCATTAAAAAATACATTTTAGACCAGGACTATGTTTGCTGCTATTATTATTTTTTTTGAACATTTTAGGTGGTAAAGCAGTGTTGTGGAACAGATGGTGTAGAAGCAAACTACATTAAAACAGAGATCCTTCCTCCCTTTTTAAACACTTTTGGCAACATAGAATGGCTTTGGATAGAAGAAATTACCGACAGGTAAGTTTTTATTGTAAAAATATTTTCAGAAATTCTTTCAATTAATCCATTAGTTTGATTGCATATTACATAAGTCATATTTTACCTTGAGGATCTCATAGATTGTTTGCTTGATTGTGAAAGAGGATGGATTTTAGTCAGCAAGTCAGTTTTCATTTTGAGTTTGCATTCTAGAATAAATAGCCAACTATGAATTGACATTTTTATCTAGTAAATGAACTACTTAATCTGGCTTAAATGAAGCATGAATATAATCTTTAATCCCTTGACATAGACTCACACTTAATTTTTTTGGCCATCTTCTTCTTAAGGTTTTATTATTTAAAAAAATTTTTTTTTGGTTGTGCTAGATCTTTGTTTCTGCTCTTGGACTTTTCTCTAGTTGTAGCGAGCAGGGGCCGCTTTTTGTTGCTGTGCATGGGTTTCTCATTGTGGTGGCTTCTCTTGTTGTGGAGCTCTGGCTCATAGGTTCTTGGGTTTCAGTAGTTGCAGCATATGGACTCTAAAGCGTGGGCTCAATAATTATGTGCACAGGCTTAGGTGGTCTGGGCATGTGGTATCTTCCCTGGCCAGGGATCAAAAGACATGTCCTCTGCATTGACAGGCAGATTCTTATCCACTGTACCACCAGGGAAGTCCCATCTTAAAGTTTTAATAGTAGGAGCCAGCTGTTTCCAGCACACTGACTAGCTAAGTAGTATCTTTAGAATATTCCATTTTCATACTTTCTCTGTATTTCCTTGGAAAAGCAGTAACTTGATTTTTCCCTCCTCTTTTTAGTTAGTTGATACTACTGTGGAGTTGGCAAACAAAGTAGGTGCAGCAGAAATTATATCCAGGATTGTGGATGATCTAAAAGATGAAGCTGAACAGTACAGAAAAATGGTTATGGAGACAATTGAGAAAATCATGGGCAACTTTGGGAGCAGCAGATATTGATCATAAACTTGAAGAACAACTGATTGATGGTATTCTTTATGCTTTCCAAGAACAGACTACAGAGGTAATGATACTAATTACTATGACAAGTTGCCATTGGCTCTCATATTTGTAAAAAGTAGTTTCAAAGAAATATTATCACTAAAGAGTAATTAAAATTTTTAAATGCCCATATTTATGCATTTGACTACAAAATGTTATTTTACATCACACTTTGAGAATAAATTTTTGAAAGCTGAATATTAGTATATTTTAACTGTTGTCACAAACTGAATTCTTATTCACATTGAATATAGTTTTTAAATTTAACTTGGCCCCCTTTTTTTTTTTTAATAAGGACTCAGTAATGTTGAACGGCTTTGGTACAGTGGTCAATGCTCTCGGCAAACGAGTCAAACCTTACTTGCCTCAGATCTGTGGTACGGTTTTGTGGCGTTTAAATAACAAATCAGCAAAAGTTAGGCAGCAGGCAGCTGACTTGATCTCTCGAACAGCTGTTGTCATGAAGACTTGTCAAGAGGTAAACTTCTATATCAGATTCTTATTTATTCACCGAAAGAAATAGGATAAACAGTAACATTTCATTTTTTTTTTTTTTAACAGGAAAAATTGATGGGGCATTTGGGTGTTGTTTTGTATGAGTATTTGGGTGAAGAGTACCCTGAAGTTTTGGGCAGCATTCTTGGAGCACTGAAGGCCATTGTAAATGTAATAGGTATGGAATTCGTTGGTTATGGAAGAATTTTTGTTTTTGCTTTTTAAAACATCTTTGGATTTTTTGAAAGTAAAATACAAAATCCTATTTAGGAGTTGAGTGATGATATCTGATACAATTTTTAACTACTAAAAATATAGTTAAGTTGGGATGTCACAAGAATCTTACCTCCCAAAACCTATTTATATTTTACTTTAAAAGAGAAAAAGAGGGCAAGTTTTAGGACCTGCAAGAGAGAATAGTCACAACTCAAAAAATTTGAAGTCATGGGATAAGAGGACCCTAAAAATACAGTGTTTCACCTGGAATATATAGGAGGGCAATGGTGGGTGGAGAGAACTCTGAAATTTTAAGACTAAATATGATATATTTACTCAACTTGAGTAAAATGGTTATGGCAGGTTTTCCTGCTTGCCATTAAGTTCAAGGAATGACAACCAGGGAGAAAAGCAAATTGATCAAATAATCTCATTATTTAAATCCAATACTTTTAAACTACCCTTTCAGCTTTTTACCCAAAATTAAAACAAGTATATTTCAAATTCTTTTGGGTGTGGAGAATAAAGCTTTTATTCTTTAAAGGCCTTATGATGGAGCAATAAATATGGTCTTGTGTTTTATTCTTCATTGTAATTGAATAGAACTATTGCAGACTTGTGCAGAGTTTAGAGGGGCAGAAATTAACCTATCAGGAGGTTGAAATAAGCCACTATTTTTCTTGTTGTAGTAAGGGGTTTTTATGCAATATAGAATGTCTTTGAACCATTGCATTTACATACAAATCACAGTTCAGCCCTGTCCTCTATATTTGGAGCTAAAATCAGTTACTTGGCCACTTGTGGGGCTCTGGTTTGCAGGGAATTATAAACCATATTGTTGGTCAGAGAAACATGGGAAAAGCAATGGAGAGAGAATCAGAGCAAGCAATTCTAGTTAGAACAAGAGCCCCTGCCAGCTGCCTCCTTTTTTCTCTCTTCGTAGGTGTAAATACCATCCAAGTATGCCCTGCATTGCAGGGAGACTGGAGATCTGTTTGTTTTGCAGTTAAAGGGTAAGGGGGCCCTTTCTGGAAAATTTTGCTTTAATTTACATGTCTCCCTCTGGCTTATATTGTTGTGTATGGCCGGAACATAAGCTGTCCCCATATTTAAATGTCAGTGTACAAATACATTTCAGAACTAAATGGAATTTTTTTGTTGTTGAGTATCCATCATTCTTTAAATCACTTCACTAATTTCTTTCATTTTTATACATACATAATCAGAAGTTGTTAATGAAAAGTTAAAAATTCTGCGTTTGGTCAGAATCTGGGGCTTTTTCTTTCCATAGGCAGCTGTAAGTTTGTATTTATGCCTAGTCACATATATTACATTGTTAAGTGAAAGATAAAATGAGCAAAGCTTGCAGTTTACATGTTAATTGATAGTGTGTTGACTTTTGTTAAATAGGTATGCATAAGATGACCCCACCAATTAAAGATCTGCTGCCTAGACTCACCCCCATCTTAAAGAATAGGCATGAAAAAGTACAGGAGAATTGTATTGATCTTGTTGGGCGTATTGCTGATAGGTAAGCAGATTACCTAAATATTTTTAAAGTAGTATTGATTTTTACATTTTTATTCACTTGGCAAATTTGCTAATGTAAGTATATATGGTCAGGCTAATATTTTCAGTGAAATTTCAGTTTGAATGATAATGAGGGAGTAGCAGTATATTTTTAAATTTTGCTTTTATTTAAAAATAATCCATCTCTTCTGAACAGTAACAATTTATATAATGCTTAAAATGAGTTGGTAATCATGTTTTGAGAACTGATTTTTAAATTTACCCTTTAAAATTCATTGTCATGAACAAATTAAACTTTTATTTTTAAACCAGGGAGCTGAATATGTGTCTGCAAGAGAATGGATGAGGATTTGCTTTGAGCTTTTAGAGCTCTTAAAAGCACACAAAAAGCTATTCGTAGAGCCACAGTCAACACATTCGGTTATATTGCAAAGGCCATTGGGTGAGTATTATTTACATCTTTTTTTTTTTTTTTAACTTTGTAATAGACTGATTTAGCGTTGAGATGCTTCTGTTTCTGTAAGCTCTTTTAAGGTTAATGCAGTTAAAATAGACTTTAACTAATGACCTTCAATTTTTGAATGTTTTCTTTCATCTTAAATTGAATTAAAATAGAAGGGTGTAAAATTTCATTTAATAACACTTCAGTGTTTGCAGAAAGGGAAACATTTCAGAAGGATTTCAGGTTTTGGTTATTTAAAATGTTAAGGCCAGTCCTTTTTGGCTATCACTAAAATAGTTAACATAGTTCAGTTCTCAACTTAATACTTCATGTGTTTTAAAAATATTTTTCTAGAATTAATCCACTGACAACTAAAAATTATAACTATTTTGTTAGATAATCTGTGGTTATTTGCTTTCACTCCACCAGAACCAAACTAGAACAGTCATTGTAGAAAATGAGATATTTCATGTACATGTGGCATAATAACAAGATATTCTCAAACATAAGAAAAGTTGATTATATAGTTAGAGTCTCCTCCACCCCTTTTTTGGTAGCTGTAGTATGTTTTCACTTGTGATGAAATATTTGTGATGAAAGTCAAGCAATTTGCAGTGAATAGCTGTGCTAATATAATCTTTTAGTTCCTATATCCCTTTAAATTTGTGGTAAGATAAATCCTTAAAGAAGGAGAATAAATGTGGTAAAGGTGTGTGGGTGGAAAGATAAAGGGAAACAGATTTTGTATGTTATGGCATGGGAGACCATGTTCTGACCACTCAAAGAATTACTCAGACTAAACATGTAATGAAATGAAATTTCATTCAATGAAATTTATTAAAAACTGATTTATATTTGAAAATGAATCCATTTGAATATTTTCATTAAAGTGAACATTTTAATTAAAATGAATTTCTTAAGTAGAAACAATAATGCCTTAGCATAAAATTACTGAGTTCCATCCTTTGATTATTTTTCTTCCCTCTGAAAAAAATTCGACTTAGTATACTAACAGTTTGCTGACACATGTATTTTTTTTCCAGCCCTCATGATGTATTGGCTACACTTCTCAACAACCTAAAAGTTCAGGAAAGGCAGAACAGAGTTTGTACAACTGTGGCCATAGCTATTGTCGCTGAAACATGTTCACCCTTCACAGTACTACCTGCCTTAATGAACGAATACAGAGTTCCTGAACTGAATGTTCAAAATGGAGTGTTAAAGTCACTTTCCTTCTTGTTTGAATATATTGGTGAAATGGGAAAGGACTACATTTATGCTGTAACACCATTACTTGAGGATGCTTTAATGGATAGGTAAGTGACTTGAACTAAGCACAAGAAAATAGTTAAAATAATTCTTTTATTTTAGAAAACTTACTGAAGTAATCATTAGATGACCTGCTTGTTGTGATGTAGTTAAAGAAAGGACTACTAGCCTGGATTTTTATGAAACTATTAATGTGACTATTATCTCCAAATAAGGTATATGATACAGGACTTTTCCTAGTGGTCCTCTGGTTAAGAATCCACCTGCCAATATAGGGGTATCTTCCTGGTCTGGGAAGATTCCGGTGCCATGAGGCAACTGGAGCCCGTGCAATGCAACTACTGAGCCTGTGCTCTGCAACAAGAGAAGCCACCACAATTAAGAGAGTAGGCCCTGCCCTCCGCCGCCACTAGAGAAAGCCCTTGTGCAGAAGCAAAGACCCTGCACAGCCAAAGGGAAAAAAAAAGAGACATGCTATAATGGTTCCCCCAATTTTTCCCCTCTTCATTTTTAACCACCTCCGCCCCCTTTTTTTTTTGGCCATGTTATGAGGCTTGTGAGAGCTTACTTAGCTGACCAGGGATTGAACCCTGGCACCAATAGTGGAAGCACTGAGTCCGAACAACTGGACCATCAGGAAATTTCCAATCAACTTTTGTTTTAAAAATTAAAAGAAAATGATGAGCATGAGCTTATTAATATAAGAAACCTGATCTTTTTAGCTTTTGTTATGGCAGGTGAAGCAGAGACACTTCTAACTATTGAACATAGCCTGTCAGAGCCACACTGTTGTCACTGCAGGCCCCCAATTATTCAGATGGTGACCCCTGATAAAGTATTGCTGGAGGTGATTGATACAGTCCTAATACCAAGAAACATTACTTTAGTTGGGAAATTTACCAAGGAGGAATACAGATTCATTATAATCTATGCCTCATAGATTATTATAATAAATAAATAAGAGAAATAAAGATGCTAGTAACTAAGTAGGTTCAGGTGCTTTTTTTTTTTCCTCTTAAGGTTTAAGAGAAAAAGGTATTTTTTTCTCTTAAATACCTTTAAGGTTCTCTTCCTGCCTCTGAGGGTAAAACGTGTGAACTTGTTTTTATACCTATCATAGACGTTTTATCTGATACTTGTACTCAGTTGAATAAATTGTGGAATAAATAAGTCAATGATTTGTCATAAAGTCAGTCAAAACATGGGAGGTGATAAAAGTTCTTTTTCTGGGTTTGAAAAATTATTAGTCCTTCTCTTCCTTTCCCCAAATTGAACTCTTGAATGAATCTTTTTAAAAAACCACAAGAGAAGGGATTTAATCTCATTTTAATTATTTACTGTATACAATATTGAATTACTTTCAAAGATTTTAAATTTACAGAGTTTAAAATGAGATATTTCTGTTATCATTTGTATGTTAAGAGTCATGTATCCCTGTTATTTTTAGTAGCTAGCAAAAATACACACTGTGCTGGGCCTTCTTGCTCCTATTACTCTGAAAGAAAAATATAGCTTATTTTTGAGCCATTGTGAGCAGGTTTGAATCATCAAAGCAAAAGTTCTCAAGTAGAATCATTAGTCATTCTAAAAGTATCCTATGTCAGATACACGAGGTGTAAGGATGACTCTGCATCCATTCCAAGCACTGAATTTGTGATTTAGTTTCTAACAGGCATGCAAGTATTTTCTGTGAAACTAAGACTGCATCTTAATAAAAAGCTTTTTCCCTCTCCATTACAGGGACCTTGTACACAGACAGACTGCTAGTGCAGTGGTGCAACACATGTCACTTGGGGTTTATGGATTTGGTTGCGAAGATTCACTGAATCACTTGTTGAACTATGTATGGCCCAATGTGTTCGAGACATCTCCCCATGTAATTCAGGCAGTTATGGGGGCCCTGGAGGGTCTGAGAGTTGCTATTGGACCATGTAGAATGCTACAGTATTGTTTACAGGTAGGTTAAAGGTTTTTAAACAGTATTCATTGAAAAAGTAATTTAGTTGAATTAAGTCACTGTTCTGATTATCATTAAGGAAGATATATTTGTGCCATATGGGAAAACAGTTATGAGGGGAGAGATTAGATTTTGTCCTTGCCCACTTCAGTTTTATGGAATTGACATCTTTTTTTTCCTCTCTCAAAGGGAGATGCTTAGAACCATATCTTTATGGTTTGTTTGTTAGTTAAGGTTATGTATTTTTTGAAATAATATACCCTTTTAATTATTCTAGGGTTTGTTTCACCCAGCCCGGAAAGTCAGAGATGTGTATTGGAAAATTTACAACTCCATCTACATCGGTTCACAGGATGCTCTCATAGCACATTACCCAAGAATCTACAACGATGATAAGAACACCTATATTCGCTATGAACTTGACTATATCTTGTAACTTTATTGTTTGTTTTGTGTTTAATGCACAGCTGTTTCACACCTTAAACTTGCTTTGATTTGGTGATGTAAACTTTTAAACATTGCAGATCAGCGTAGAACTGGTCTTAGAGAAAGAGCTAGAAATCCAGTAGCATGATTTTTAAATAACCTTTGTTTTTGATGTTAAGCAGTAAACGCCAGTAGTGACCAAGAACACAGTGATTACACACACTATACTGGAGGGCTTTCATTTTTAATTCATGTTTATGAAGATTTAGAATTCATTCCTTGTGTTTAAAGGGAATGTTTAATTGAGAAATAAACGTTTGTGTACAAAATGCTAACTTGTGTGTGTTTTTTGAACATGACTTGTAAAATGCGGAACTTTGATAAAGTACTGGTTTCTGTAGAATAAGTGGCTTAATATCGTTTTCTGTCACCTGGTTTATAGAGAGTAGTTAGTAGAATACAAGCTATATAAAGTGATGGTATCTTTGTCAAAATTCCATTGCTCTGTTGATAAAGACATTAGGAAGAGTAGCTTTGGGGATGTTAACCTCAAACTAGCACAACCCTTCCATCACCTTAGAAAATATAGCACCTTTGCTGAACTGTCTTTAATATTATTTTGCACTTGCATAGCGCCTTTCATCTCTTGATTTCTCAAAATGCTTATGAATTTGCTTAAGGGAAGTAATTGAAGTCGTATCCAGCTCATGACAATTCTGTTTAGAATATGGGAAAAGTAGCTTACACTTCTACCTGTAGGGGAGTGAGGCTACCTCTAAGTCATGCTAGTTAGAATAAGACAATCTTTTGAGTTCTTTGCCCATGTCATTTGTAAGCCACTACTCAACAGTATATACCTGTTAAGCACCTATTGTATGTCAGCCATTGTGTTAGTTGTAGGGATGCAGAGGTACTTCTGACCTGCCTCTTGCCTTTAGGAAATACAGTATAATGGAAAAGGGGAAACATCTAGTTACAGATTACTTACGTACTAATACTGCACAATGGCAGCAGCTGAAATGTCTAGGTTTGCTTAGTTTTGCTTAAGTATCGGGTAACATCAGTCAGTTATCAGATAATGATCAATAGGTGTTGAGCATAGGCTGAAATGCCATTCAAATTTAGAAGAACCAAGCATTAATACAGTACTTACTTTTTTTTTTTAATAAAGTATATTTTTGTTTTTCCCTAGTTGGCCAAAACTTCTTTAGTTTTAGGTGTTAATCTTCCCATAGCTATTTTAGTTTATCTCCTTCAATATTATAGTACTTAATGTGAACTCTGATGAGAAATGAGCTGCCGCAGCAGCCTAAACAGAATGACTCTGCCACAGTAAGGAAAACCAATATCCTGAGATTAGGTTAATTTATTGAACTGTTAATACTTAGGGCTCCCTGTTTTGGAGGCTTAAACTTCAGAAATAGCTTATAATTGGCTGACTTGTAGAAAATTGATACTGAGCATTAGCTGATCAGGCAGAATTAGTGACTAGTTTCTTAGTGACATAACTTCATGACATGTCAGTGGCACAAAATTTCCAAAATCTATTTTTAGAAGTTCCTGTAACAGTATCCCCCATGCAACTTTAAATCTTTCTGTTGTCTTTTATGCTCAATGTCAGATGACCTTGAGTAATTACTAATTGTGAAAATTGAAGAATACAATGAAATTTCAAAGCCAAGATTTGCTTTTAAACCAGTCTTTGGAAAATTTAGTTACATATTCAAGTTTTTGCATAAGTTCAGTTTGCTTTGGCCCTTGATGTTATGTGAAACATCTGTGCTTTGTAGTGGCAGTTTGGAGCAAAGACAATTGGAAGTGGTTTTTACTGATTCAAAAACTTGAGGACAGAGGTGAGGCAGATACTGAGGCCTGTGATCGTAAAAGTTGGGACCAAATGAGGCTCACAGATGTTTGAATTATTTTATATGCTTCTGGAATAAGGAAAGCATTTTGTGAGATATTTACGTGAAAGACGCTATGTGATGTTTTAATAAAGACTTTTTCTTTCGCACTTTCCTTTTGGTGTTTCTTAAAGCCAAACTTAAAAAGGAAGAAATTAATGTTCTGAGGGGAAGTGGGTGGGTTTTTCTGTGGGCTTTTGTTGGTTTTCCTGTGGGCCCTCTAATGGAATTGATCTCTCTGTTCAATTTTTTTCTTATTGTATTTTTAAAGATTGTTGTATGGTGCCCTGTGAGCATCAAGTACCACCAGATGAATAAAACTTATTATATCCAAAGTCTTAGACCAGTTTTTAATCTTAGTTGATTTTGTATTATTACTGCACTACACTGTTGTGGTTGTGCCATTTTAATGGTATTGAACTCTGGGGTTTTTTCCAATTAAGGGAACTTAATGTTGAAAGCCAAAGAATACTGTTTCTTAGTAAACTGGAAAAGACAGTTGGAGCCATATAGGTTCAGTTGTTTGGTTCTCTGGTGTTTAGTGCTTCCTAAATCTTACAAGGTTAGATAAAGCAGAAATTACAGCTGGGTTTTCAACCTTGGCTTTATTGACATTTTGGGCCAGACACACATATTGTATGGGTCACTTTCCGGCCATTGTA
This sequence comes from Nanger dama, assembly GCA_917880005.1. NCBI lineage: Eukaryota > Metazoa > Chordata > Mammalia > Artiodactyla > Bovidae > Nanger > Nanger dama. The sequence goes on from CAKJTW010000004.1 coordinate 50,975,963, forward strand.
GGATGTATGCCATCTCTGACAGTCCAGTTGATAGCACCACCCCGCCAAGTTGTGATAATCAAAAATGCCTCCAGATACACTGTCTCGTATCCTGGAGTACAAAATCTCCCTAGCTTGAGAACTATTTTGGTTTTTGTTTAAGCAGGACTCACATATGTCTGATAAAAGTGATATATATAAAGCATTTCATTATAGGTTGCAATTACCTCGGTGGAAATTAGATTTACCATTTCATAAATATTAAAAATACCTACTTTGGGTAAACCTGCATCAGTCCTGAAAAAGCAAGCTGAAAACGTAGGATGTTGACTGGTCCTCAGAATATGTGGCTGAGGAGGTAAAGAGCCCACTTGCAATGCAGGAGACCCAGTTCGATCCCTGGGTCGGGAATATCCCCTGGAGGAGGGCATGACAGCCCACTCCAGTATTGTTTCCTGGAGAATCCCATGGATAGAGAAGCCTGGTGTGGGCTACAGTCCTTGGGGTTGCGAAGAGTTGGACACAACTGAGTGACTAACAGACAACATGTGGTATAGTTGGAACCAGGTGACAGCACTGGGGCAGGAATGCCAGCTTCTTGGTGCTCTGCTTTGAATGCAGTTGTTCAGGGCCCGTGTTATGTATGACTGGAGGGAGAAGGCAAAAAATATGGATAGGAAGCTGTAGAATATAAGATGACTACAGAATACAGAGAGAATACAGATTTACAATGTAGTTATGATTTACTAGAGAGTAAATGACATTTCTAGTGTTCGTGCTAGAAAACTGAAGTTTTAACATTTGTTAATAGTTTATAATGCAGAAAGATTGTAAGAGGACATGCTTGCATGTCAGATTAGACAAAAGTTAAAAATTAGTTAAAATTTTTGGGGAAAAAAATTTTGTGGGAAGAAATTTTTAATGGGTGAGAGGCTCTGGAGGGAATTTATGTTATCTGGGAGTATATTTGTGCTAGGAAGAAACAAAGGATTAATTGTTAATTGTTCCTGTGTTTACCGCCCCCAAACTTAAATACTGAGAAGAGTTGAAAGAATACTACAATGAACATCCATACATCTTTCAGCTAAATTCAGCAATTAAAATTGTGTTGCATTCACTTTGTTTTTAAATAATGTAATTCCATGAAACAATTTTTACCAGTATTACTATAGAGAAAGTTTAGGACTAGATAAGGTAGAGCAGGCTGATTAGCAAAAGAAGTAACCAGTGTGTTTTTGATGAGTTGGAAATCGGGGCATCTATGGAGGGGTTTTCTTGGATAGGAAGAGAAACATCTTTTCCTGTGTCCATAAGGATGACAGCAATGTGGTCTGCAGGCATGAAAAGTTGTCCATGGCATATGGACATCAAAATACAGAAATAGTTATACCACTATAGAAACAAGTAGTCATAAATGAAAATCATATACAAAAAAATCCAAACCCCCAAAATTAAACCTGCTAGTTAACTGGTGTCTGTAGTGTGTAATGTGTATAAAGTATAATATGCAACTGGATGCTCTGCGTAGTTTTGATTACCAAAGCAGAATATAGAATTTACATATATGGGAGGAAAATCACTTGGCTCCAAAATGATCACCTATGAAGAACTTCAGATGACGCATGTCAAGGTCATTGCTCCTGAAAGTTTAGCCTGGAGGTCAAAAGTGTGTCACTTGCAGTTTTGAGAAATAGACTCGACTTCCCTAGTGGTTCAGTGGTTAAGAATCCACCTTCCAATGCAAGGGACAGGTTCTATCCCTGGTCGGGGAACTAAGATGCCACATGACACCTGGCAACTAAAGCCTACAACTAGAAAGAAGACTTCCTGGGCCAGTGGCACACCACAAGACCAGATGTAGCCAAAAATAAATAATTTTTAAAAATACAGTGTAGAAGGAAATGGCAACCGACTCTAATATGCCTGCCTGGGAAACCCCTTGAGCAGAGAAGAGCCTGGCAGGTTGCTGTCCATGGGATCACAAAATCAAACATGACTTAGGTACGAAAAACAAAATACTACCCTGGATCTACTGAAAAGATCAGCATTTTAATAAGATTCTCAGGTGACTTATATGTACAATAAAGTTTGAGAAGCATAGGCTACGGTACCATTGCATTCCCAATGTAATGATACGATGATATAAGGGGCAGAAGTTCCTATTATAATATAGCCTGGTTAAGTGCAGCCCTTAGCACAAAGGCATTGCTGTGCCGCCATTACCCTGCACCTCCTTACCAGGCAATGGTTACTGCTAGGGACCATTAGTGGTCTTGCTCAGCCACTGATTGGTGCAGCAGTGGGTCTCTCCCATAAGCAGCCGTCAGTGAGCCACCATTAGTGGGCCCATTCAGTCAACAGTCAGGCCAAGAGGTGGTGGTCGAGAGGAGAGTGAGGTAAGAGGTGGATCCCTGCTTTCTCCCCAGGTCCCCCACCTTACCCACCCAGGAAACAGGCTGGGGGCTGTGTCTTGCAAGGCTCCAGAGCCTCCACCAAGACCAGCTACTGACTGGCCCAGGCCTTGAGGAAGTGGTGAACCTCTCCCCTGTCCCCGCCTATATGGCAATGGCAGTGGCAGTCTGCTTGGGTCACAGTCTGCAGGACCTATCCCCTGCTGTTTGTGTGGCCTGAGGATCCTGAGGCCCAGTTGTGACCTGGGCACCTGACTTCCTTAGCAATGACAGTTGAGAAGTGTCAGTGTGGTGGTGGGGGGGTGGGTACTGGGCCCTGAAAGTGCCACCAACTGAAATCTGCCTCCTCTTAGCCAGGATGTAATTCTCCAAGCTAGGCTTCAAAAGTATGTGAACCAAGAACTTCCAGATGTTCAAGCTGGATTAGAAAAGGCAGATGAACCAGAGATCAAATTGCCAACATCCATTGGATCACTGAAAAACCAAAGAGAATTCCAGAAAAACATCTGCTTCACTGACTACACTAAAGCCTTCGACTGTGTGGATCACAATAAACTGGAAAATTCTTCAAGAGATGAGATTACCAGACCACCTTACCTGCCTCCTGAGAAACCTGTATGCAGGTCAAGATGCAACAGTTAGAACCAGACATGGAACAACCAACTTTTTCCAAAATGGAAAAGTACATCAAGATTGTATATTGTAACCCTGTTTATTTAACTTATATGCAGAATGCATCATGCGAAATGCCAGGCTGGATGAAGCCCAAGCTGGAATCAAGATTGACAGGCGAAATATCAATAACATCAGATATGCAGATGACACCATCCTTAAAGCAGAAAGCAAAAAGGAACTAAAGAGCCTCTTGAAAGTGAAACAGAAGAGTGAAAAAGTTGGCTTAAAACTCAACATTCAGAAAACTAAGATCATGGCATCTAGTCCCATCATTTCATGGCAAATAGATGGGGAAATAATGCCAAACTTTATTTTCTTGGGCTCCAAAATCACTGTAGATGGTGACTGCAGCCATGAAATTAAAAGATGCTTGCTCCTTGGAAGAAAAGCTATTGCAAACCTAGACAGCATATTAAAAAGCAGAGACATTACTTTGCCAATAAAGGTCCATCTAGTTAAAGCTATTGGTTTTTCCGGTAGTCATGTATGGATGTGAGAGTTGGACTATAAAGAACGCTGAGCCCAGAAGAATTGCTGCTTTTGAACTGTGGTATTGGAGAAGACTCTTAAGAGTCCCTTGGACAGCAAGGTTATCAAACCAGTCAATCTTAAAGGAAATCAGCCCTGAATATTCACTGGAAGTACTGACGTTGAAACTGAAGTTTCAACACTTTGGCCACCTGATGAGAAGAGCCAACTCATTAGAAAAAACCCTGATGCTGGGTAAGATTGAAGGCAGGAGGAGAAGGGGATGACAGAGGACAAGATGGTTGGATGGCATCACCAACTCAATGGACATGAGTTTGAGCAACTCCAGGAGATGGTGAAAGACAGGGAAGCCTGGCATGCTGCAGTCCATGGAGTCACAAAGAGTCGGATATGACTGAACAACAACAAAGCCAGGACCTAGACCTCGGAGGGTGAGAGCTAAGCTTCAGTAACATGAGTATAGGCGTGAAAGCAAGATAGCCACAAGATGGTTAGAACACCCTGGGATGCTACCTTGCTGAAACTTGGGTGAAATTAAAAGGAGGGGACAAAAGAAGGAGAAATGTTTGTTTTTTTAATGGTAATAGAATCAACTGCTTTTTCCAATAAGGTTCTGCTATGGACTGAATGTGTCCTCCCCAGAGTTAAAACCCTAATCCCTAACGTGATAGTATTAGAAGATGCCCTTTGGGTGGTAAAGAGATCATGAGGGTGGAGCCTTCATCAATGAGATTAGTGTTCTTATAAAAGGAATGATGACACAAATGAACTTATCTACAAAACAGAAACAGACTCAAGCATACCCATTTGTTGCCAAGTGGGAGGGAGTGTGGAGGAGGCATGGATTGGGAGCTGGGATTAGCAGGTGCAGATTATTACACAGAGAATGAATAAACAAAGTCCTCCTGTATAGCACAGGAAGTATATTCAATACTGCTACTGCTGTTTAGTTGTTCAGTTGTTTCTGATTCTTTGCAACTTCCCACCAGGTTCCAGGCTCCCCATCCATCGAATTTCTCAGGCAAGAGTACTGGAGTGGGTTGTTATTTCCTCCTCCAGGAGATCTTCCCGACCAAGGGTCGAACCCACGTCTCCTGCTTGGCAGGCGGATTCTTTAACACTGAGCCACCTGGGAAGTCCCACTATTCAATATCCTGTGATAAACCACAACAGAAAAGAATATGAAAAAGATATATATATATATATATATATATATATAACTGAATTACTGTACTGAACAGTAGAAATTAACAAAATTATATACCTCAATAAAATAAATTTTAAAAAATAAAAATAAGAAGGGATATGAAATCTGACCCTCTCTCTGCTCTCTCTCGGCAGGATGCAAAGAGAAAATGGCTGTCTTTAAAACAGGAAGCAAGCATGCGCTCACCAGACACTGACTCTTGCTCACATCTTGATCTTGAACTTCCCAGCCTCCAGAATTGTGAGGAACAACCATTCGTTTTTAAGCCAGTCAGTCTATGATATTCTGTTAGAATGACAGAAACTAAGAAAAGCTGGCCAGGTCAATGTAATGTTAAGGGACCAGACCTGAGCCATGACAGGCTCAACAAGCTATACTGAGCCTAAGATTCAGATTCTTGTAAAACCTGAGTCATGATTCCGGGAAACCACACCCTGGGAAAGTCCCTGATGGCGCCAAGTGAAGTCGCTCAGTCGTGTCCAACTCTTTGCGACCCATGGACTGTAGCCTATCAGGCTCCTCCGTCCATGGGATTTTCCAGGCAACAGTGCTAGAGTGGATTGCCATTTCCTTCTCCAGGGGATCTTCCCAACCCAGGAATCGAACCTGGGTCTCCGGCATTGCGGACAGATGCTTTACCGTCTGAACCACCAGGGAAGCCAAACCTGAGCCAATCTGGATAGGGATGCGGGATTTGAAAATCACGCGCACGTTCAGCTCAGCCAATCATTACCCGCCAGCTGTACTAAGAACCACCTGTATAAAAGCAGCTGTGATTCAGAGCTCGGGGCTCTCCTCAAGACTCCACTGCGCTGGATGAGACGGGAGCCCTATCTCAAGCTAGCAATAAAACCCCTTTATGCTTTTGCATTGTGGTGGACATCTTATTCTCTCAGTTTTGGGGACTCGGACTTTGGGCATAACAATATCCACATTGTTTCTCCTATTAACTGGTTCACACTGGTTGTAGGAGAACCTTAAGCTGGAGAGATGGTGACTTACTCTTTAGAGGCCTATATAAACTGGACTGGGATAAGAGCCAGACATCCTGTTGAGGATCCTCTCCCTACCTTTACCATCTTCTAGAAGTGAAGTCGCTCAGTCGTATCCGACTCTTTGCGACCCGTGGACTGTAGCCCACCAAGCTCTTCTGTCCATGGGATTCTCCAGGCAAGAATACTGGAGTGGGTTGCCATTTCCTTCTCCAGGGGATCTTCCTGACCCAGGGATCGAACCCAGGTCTCCCACATTGCAGGCAGATGCTTTAACCTCTGCACCACCAGGGAAGCCCATCTTCTAAGGGAAGAGTAAAACAGGGAATCAAATATAGTACAAGTTTACCGGTTGGCTCTGGAGTTCACTGGGACTTGAATCTATAACCTGGATATAACATTTAGTGCCTATATGACTTTAGGCAAGTTATTTGACCTCTCTATGCTTCAATTTCCCAAGTTCAGTTTCCTAATTTGTAGAAAGGGGATAATAATTGTACCTGCTTCAATAAGTGATGATCTTTGTGAAAATTAACTGAGATAATTCCTATAAGGTAAAAGGCCTAAGCATAGTGTTTAATAAAAGTAACAGCTTTGATGTTGCTGTATTTTTTGACAGGAAGTAGGATTTATTGGTGAGCATGATTAAGGAGGCGACAGCACAGATGCTCTCATGAGTACAGCGCCTGCCGTTTGTCCAGGGGGAACCATGATTAGGGATGTATTTGACCCCACAGCCATCTGGAATGACCCACTTTCCTGTCACCATGTTTCCAAATTCATCCGCATTAAACTTAGTAAATCCCCACTTCTTGGAGATGTGGATATTTTGGAGGCCAGGGAACTTGAACTTGCCTCAGCAGAGGGCTTCAATCACATGCTCCTTGTTCTGCAGCTTGGTGTGGATGAACATTGTGACTTAGCCAATATGGCCCCTGGCCACTGTGCCCTGGGGCTTTCCAAAGGCACAGCGCATACCTGTCTGGAGCCTAGATTGGGGACAGCAGGCCAGTCATGAATGCCCACTAGAAACAGTTGTCTCCAAGGTCCCTTAGGGCAACCTATACAGGCAACAGACTGTATACATTACTGGGGAGGCTGCTGTTTGCAACCATTGCACATTGGGCCCTCAGGGTATTGTTCTTTATTATCATGACAGAGGAAATTCGTTTTGTCATGCTAAAATTGGAGGAGATGGATGTTGGTAGGTGGCTTGAGGAGAAGACTTTGTACACCACTCTTGAGAAAGAATGGGGCCCTTCAGGATTGCCTGGTAGTCCCATGAAACTGTGGGTATTCTCTAGCACTGCTCAGTAGCCCAAGTTGCTGGAGAAAATATTTGACTGGATTGATGTCAGGTGCAGCAGAAGGTGCGAGAGGACTAGGGAGCTGGCCTGAGTTCAGCTGAAGCCCTGAAAACGTAGGTTTACTATTTAAATCAAATCATTTTAGAAAGAACTGGTGTCACGCAGTGGACAGAAGCACACTTCACTTCTCAAACTTCAAGTCTTTGGAGATAGTGACACAATTCAGCCTTACATGCAGAGCTGATGAGATATATAGTATAACACATTTTATTTTCTTGAGGGCATTTTTACATTTTCATTGTATTAAATAAACTTGAGCAAATGACCTATTTGGCTTTTAAGTTTGTGAAAGCATAATTTTAAGGAGATTTGAGAAATGTATTCTCAAGGGTGTAAAAGAAGTATTTATAACTTATGTCACAAGGCATTCACTTATTCATTCATTCATTTGACAAATATTTACTAAGTGCCAACTAGTTGAAGTCCAGGTGCTCTAAACAGAATTGAAAATGTCCTTCCCTTCAGGATGGTGGAGAAAATATTGATGTAATGGTAATAGAAGAGAAAATGCCCAAACAAAACTGCACGTCAAGTTCTCCATGAAGTCAGAGGACAGAGCTTTCTTCATGTTGAAGAGGGAAGAGAAAGTGTGTTTAAGAGGGAGCTTGGGGAGGAGGGCACACTTGAGCTTAAATTTGAGGATAAGTTAGAACTGCATGTATTATGTTGGAGGGAAGGAAGAAAAACGAACAAAGTAGAGGAGGTTTGGGTTGTGTTGAAGAAAGTGTGGGGCAGTGGGCAGCCCTAGTGATATGAAATAGTGGAAGATCAGACAGCCCAAGAAGTGCAGGCCAGTATCTGATTTGTCTTCTAACCCTCTAGCACCAAGTAGAGCTCCTTCTTCTAGGTACCCAATAGATATTTATTGAGCAAATTAATGAATGAGGTGTGATTTTGCATCAGTTTATGGAGCACTTCCAAGGCCATCTTTTAAACTTTATATAGGCAGTGGGTATTTATATAGGCACTGACTATTCATACTTTATTTATTCAACAAATATTTGTTGAAGGTTTTCAAGTAAGGAAATGGTATGAATTGAACGATGATGCAGGAAGATCAATATTTCTGGTACATTTCCTGTGTCAGCAGCATCAGTTCAGTCCAGTTCAGTCGCACAGTCGGGTCCAACTCTTTGCGACCCTATGAATCGCAGCACGCCAGGCCTCCCTGTTCATCACCAACTCCTGGAGTTCACTCAGATTCACGTCCATCGAGTCAGTGATGCCATCCAGCCATCTCATCCTCTGTTGTCCCCTTCTCCTCCTGCCCACAATTCCTCCCAACATCAAAGTATTTTCCAATGAGTCAACTCTTCGCATGAGGTGGCCAAAGTACTGGACTTTCAGCTTTAGCATCATTCCTTCCAAAGAAATCCCAGGGTTGATCGCCTTCAGAATGTATTGGTTGGATCTCCTTGCAGTCCTAGGGACTCTCAAGAGTCTTCTCCAACACCACAGTTCAAAAGCATCAATTCTTCGGCACTCAGCCTTCTTCACAGTCCAACTCTCACATCCATACATGACCACAGGAGAAACCATAGCCTTGACTAGATGGACCTTAGTCGGCAAAGTAATGTCTCTGCTTTTGAATATGCTATCTAGGTTGCTCATAACTTTTCTTCCAAGGAGTAAGCATCTTTTAATTTCATGGCTGCAGTCACCATCTGCAGTGATTTTGGAGCCCCTCAAAATAAAGTCTGACACTGTTTCCACTGTTCCCCCATCTATTTCCCATGAAGTGATGGGACCAGATGCCATCATCTTCGTTTTCTGAATGTTGAGCTTTAAGCCAACTTTTTCACTCTATTCTTTCACTTTCATCAAGAGGCTTTTTAGCTCCTCTTCACTTTCTGCCATAAGAGTGGTATCATCTGCATATCTGAAGTTATTGATATTCCTCCCGGCAATCTTGATTCCACCTTGTGTTTCTTCCAGCCCAGCGTTTCTCATGATGTACTCTGCATAGAAGTTAAATAAGCAGGGTGACAATATACAGCCTTGACGTACTCCTTTTCCTATTTGGAACCAGTCTGTTGTTCCATGTCCAGTTCTAACTGTTGCTTCCTGACCTGCATACAGATTTCTCAAGAGGCAAGTCAGGTGGTCTGGTATTCCCATCTCTTTCAGAATTTTCACAGTTTATTGTGATCCACACAGTCAAAGGCTTTGGCATAGCTGATAAAGCAGAAATAGATGTTTTTCTGGAACTCTCTTGCCTTTTCCATGATCCAGCGGATGTTGGCAATTTGATCTCTGTTTCTTCTGCCTTTTCTAAAACCAGCTTGAACATCAGGAAGCGTGTAGCACTTTCACAGCATCATCTTTCAGGATTTGAAACAGCTCCACTGGAATTCCATCACCTCCACTTGCTTTGTTCGTAGTGATGCTTTCTAAGGCCCACTTGACTTCACATTCCAGGATTTCTGGCTCTAAATGAGTGATCACACCATCGTGATTATCCGGGTCATAAAGACATTTTTGTACAGTTCTTCTGTGTATTCTTGCCATCTCTTCTTAATATCTTCTGCTTCTGTGAGGTCCATACAATTTCTGTCCTTTCTCGAGCCCATCTTTGCATGAAATGTTTGCTTGATATCTCTAGTTTTCTGGAAGAGGTCTCTAGTCTTTCCCATTCTGTTCTTTTCCTTTATTTCTTTGCATTGATCACTGAAGAAGGCTTTCTTATCTCTTCTTGTCTTTGGAACACTGCATTCAGATGCTTATATGTTTCCTTTTCTTCTTTGTTTTTCGCTTCTCTTCTTTTCACAGCTATTTGTAAGGCCTCCCCAGAGAGCCATTTTGCTTTTTTGCATTGCTTTTCCATGGGGATGGTCTTGATCCCTGTCTCCTGTACAATGTCACGAACTTCATTCCATAGTTCATCAGGCAATCTATCTATCAGATATAGGCCCTGAAATCTACTTCTCACTTCCACTGTATAATCATAAGGGATTTGATTTAGGTCATACCTGAATGGTCTAATGGTTTTCCCTACTTTCTTCAATTTAAGTCTGAATTTGGTAATAAGGAATTAATGATCTGAACCACAGTCAGCTCCCCGGTCTTGTTTTTGTTGACAGTATAGAGCTTTTCCATCTTTGGCTGCAAACAATATAATCAATCTGTTTTCTGTGTTGACCATCTGGTGTAGAGTCTTCTCTTGTGTTGTTGGAAGAGGGTGTTTGCTATGACCAGTGCATTTTCTTGGCAAAACTTTATTAGTCTTTGCCCTGCTTCATTCCACATTCCAAGGCCAAATTTGCCTGTTACTCCAGGTGTTTCTTGACTTCCTACATTCCAGTCCCCTACAATGAAAAGGACATCTTTTTGGGGTGTTAGCTCTAAAAGGTCTTGTAGGTCTTCATAGAACTGGTCAAGTTCAGCTTCTTCGGCGTTACTGGTTGGGGCATAGACTTGAATTACCGTGATATTGAATGGTTTTCCTTGGAGACGAACAGAGCTCATTCTGTCATTTTTGAGACTGCATCCAAGTACTGCATTTCAGACTCTTTTGTTGACCATGATGGCTACTCCGTTTCTTCTGAGGGATTCCTGCCCGCAGCAATAGATATAATGGTCATCTGAGTTAAATTCACCCATTCCAGTCCATTTTAGTTTGCTGATTCCTAGAATGTTGACATTCACTCTTGCCATCTCTTGTTTGACCACTTCCAATTTGCCTTGATTCATGGACCTGACATTCCAGGTTCCTATGCAATATTGCTCTTTACAGCATCAGACCTTGCTTCTATCACCAGTTTCATGCACAGCTGGGTATTGTTTTTGCTTTGGCTCCATCCCTTCATTCTTTCTGGAGTTATTTCTCCACTGATCTCCAGTAGCATATTGGGCACCTACTGACCTGGGGAGTTCCTCTTTTGGTATCCTATCATTTTGGTTTCATTTGGTATCATTTTGGTATCATTTGGTATCATTTTGGTATCCTATCATTCTCAAGGCTAGAATACTGAAGTGGTTTGCCATTCCTTTCTCCAGTGGACCACATTCTGTCAGTCCTCTCCACCATGACCCGCCCGTCTTGGGTTGCCCTGTGGGCATGGCTTGGTTTCACTGAGTTAGACAAGGCTGTGGTCCTAGTGTGATTAGACTGACTAGTTTTCTGTGAGTATGGTTTCAGTGTGTCTGCTCTCTGATGCCCTCTTGCAACATCTACCATCTTACTTGGTTTTTTTCTTACCTTGGGCGTGGGGTATCTCCTCACGGCTGCTCCAGCAAAGTGCAGCTGCTGCTCCTTACCTTGGATGAGAGGTATCTCCTCACCGCCACCCTTCCTGACCTTCAATGTGGAATGGCTGCTCTAGGCCCTCCTGCACCCATGCAGTCACCACTCCTTGGACGTGGGGTTGCTCCTCCCGGCCACAGCCCCTGGGCTCGGATGCAGGGTAGCTCCTCCTGGCCGCTGTCCCTGACCTTGGACGCGGGGTAGCTCCTCTCGGCCGCTCCTGCGCTGTCGAAGCGTGGCACTCTAGGCAGCATAGACACATAAAAGAAAGTTTGTTCAGAAAGTGTTCTCAGGGCAGAATTAGTTTAAAGAAGACGTTCAAACTGACTAAATCCAATCCCTATCCAAAGGCTCTACTCCTATCTCCTTAACTGTGACACTGTGGCCCTGCTGGTTGCTGCGTCAACCCTAGCCAGCCACTGCAAAAGAAATGGCCACTTGTGGAAGGAATTGATAAAATCTGGTTTCATGCTTTTCAAATTACTTACTTGTTTGCTACTTTCCTAGATGTCTAATATTTAGGCGTCTGGAAGATGTTATAAAAATTATTTTTATACCACAAAGTATCTAGAATATCCTGTATTTTTCAGGGGGAAAGGGTTAATAGTGAACCTTCCAAAAGACCATGGCTATTTTGACTTGCAGCCTGAGCAACTTCCTGTACATCTTCCACAGAGGAGTTGGGATGGATGAGTGTCAGTTACTATTGTTCTTGGAGCAGGGCACTGCAGAGCTCTGGCCAGCCCCCCAAGAGATCAGGTACACTTGTCATAACAAGGCAAGGAAACAGAAGTAATTAATGGTCTAGAAATTTTAATGATACTTCACTGTCTCTGCTTGAAATCATACATGGATCCTACTCTTTAATTTTTTCTTAGAGGAAAAGAAAATGGCCTCTTCTTGCTCTAGTAAGAAAAATAAGTTTATAATTAGAAGTTAATGGTATCAATCATCTCTGCCTAAGAAATGTTATTAAAGAGGATCAAGCTACTTAGTCTCTTTATTGTAGTCACTGAGTATAGTCCATGGAAGTTTGCCATGGCTTACCAGTTACCCCTCTGTCTTAAAGAGTTCCAAACAATTTGTAAAACAAACAAAAAGTAGCCTGAAAAGGGATGGATAAGAGCTGCTTACTACTTAATACTATCTTGTATATAGATTTTTGTTCTTTGAAATAATTTTGTATTTTCATTTTTGGCTGCACCACACAGCTTGTGGAATCTTAGTTCCCCAACCAGGGATTGAACCTAGGCCCTCGGCAGTGAGAGCACAGCGTCCTAGTCTCCATACCACCAGGGAATTACCTTAATATTATCTTGGATTAAAAAAAAGATGTGAAGGAAAATCCTTTTTGAATTCAATGCTATTTTCTTGTGTGCTGAAATTTTTGTCTTGCTAGTTTAACAAAAATCAATTAGCTGAGGCCAGCAAAAAGAAGGAAATCATTCCTGACTTTGACAAGTTCCTAAAACAACGAAATATGGGCAAATAAAGAATGTTTTCAAGATTAGAACCTTGGTGTTCAAAGGAAAAATTATGAAACTTGAATTTATTCAATAAGCAATTAAACACTATGCCTTGCATTTGATTAATGGTTTACAATTTCTAAAGCAGTTTAGCATCAGTTTCCTTGCTTCTCACAATAGCCATAAAGACGGATATTTATTATACCCATTGTGCAGAGGAGGAAATTAAGGGTCAGAGAGGTTGAGTGGTAGTGCTACTATTTGAACCATGGCTGGTCTGACTCCAGACCAATGCTCTTTCCACTGCTGCATGTATTCAATGTTTTTCTTTTTTATTTTTTAAATACAGTTTTTAAAGGTTGTGCTCCTTTTACGTTGTTACAAAATACTGGCTATATTCCTTGTGTTGTATAATACCTTCTGGTAGCCTATTTTACACTCAATAGATTGTGCCTCCTACAACCCCATCCATATTCCTCCCCCTTCCCCCAATTGGTAAGGACTAGTTGATTCTCTGTATCTGAGTGTGCTTCTTTTTGTTATATTCACTAGTTTGTGTATTTTTTAGACTCTGCATCTAAGTGATATCAAACAGTATTTGTCTTTCTGTTTATTTCACTTAGCATAATGCCCTCTAAGTTCACCCATGTTGCTGCAGTTGGCAAAATTTTCTCCTTTTTATGGCTGAGTAGTATTCCATTGTGTGTGTGCGTGCATGTGTGTGTGTATGTGTATCTTTATTTATTCATATGTTCTTTATCCATTCATTTGTTTTGGGACACTTTAGCTGTTTCTGTATCTTGAAAATTTTAAATAATGCTGCTATGAACATTGGGGTGCATGTATCTTTTTAAATTAGTGGTTTTGTTTTTTCAGATATATACCCAGGAGTGGATAGATCATATAGTCGTTTTAGTCTTAGTCTTAGTTTTTTGAGAAATTTCCATCCTATTTTCCACAGTGGCTGTAATAATTTACATTCCCATTCAGTGTTATTTTTAACCACTTGAACTATTTTATCTGTTGAAATTAGTCTTTGACTTTATTCTTCTAGGCTAATGAGAAATACATATTTTTTTATTGAGAGTGTATCATTTTTTTCACCAAAATCATGTAGGACCAGGACCAGTAGGAGACCAGGAGAATGGAAAATATTATTGAAGAGTATAGAAATAAATGTATATTTAATATTTGATCAAGAGTACACTAAAGAAAAAGGAAAGAATAATGGAAAAACTTGGCCGAAATGCCGTTCAAAGGGAAAACATATGATTTGCTGAAAGGTGATGCACTAAATGGAAATGAGATAAATAATGGAAAACTGTAAATAATTAATGCCTCGGTGCATATATATTCTGACAAAGACAAAACTACTTTCTCGAAGTGAAGCAACATGCCCAGCACTGAAGGAAAACAGGTGAAATGAGCACTAGATTTTAAGCATCTCTCAAAGGATGTTTTGAAATCTCATAGATGATCACTGGATTTTTTTTCTTTTGTTTTTCTGTTGTCTTGGGAAAAGCATTTCTTTCTTTTTAAAAAGCTATTTATTAATTTATTTGGCTGTGCTGGGTCTTTGTTGCTGCATGGACTTTTCTCTACTTGCCGTGCATGGGCTTCTTACTGCGGTAGCTTCTCTCGTTGTGGAGCACAGGCTCTAGGGTGTTCAGGCTTCAGTCGCTGTGGTATGTGGGCTTAGTAATTGTGGCTCCTGGGCTCTAAAGCATAGGCTCAATAGTTGTGGTACACTGGCTTAGTTTCCCCATAGCATGTGGGATCTTCCTGGTTCAGGATCAAACTTATGTCTCCTGCCTTGGCAGGAAGATTCTTACCACTGAGGCACATCAGGAAGCCCAACAGTATTTCTGATAATGTGCAAATCTTTACTGACAGTTTAATGGCTCTCTTTCCCGATTCCAGTCTTGAGACGGTGTCCTCAGTTAGCTGAGTATTTCACCTCTTGTGGATGTACATGGAATACATGCAGAACACTGGGCAGCTGCTCGTTGGATATTCTGCTCAGGTGACCTCCTTGGGAATCCCTCTTGCTCTCCTTTGTTTTGAACTCTGACTCAGCCATACTCTGAGGCAGGGAGATGACGTGACCTCACAGCAGCAGTTTTCAGGCAGAGGAGTGACAGCTGGGCTGCTGGGAATCAGCTCAATACAGAATTCAGTTCCTTTCTTTCTTTTTGTTTTTAGAAGTTTATTGAAATTTTTTAATTTATTGCATCAAAATTTATGAAAAATCTGTGATAAAGTATATATTTGTGTATATAGAATGTATCAGTATTATATACATATACATATATACATATATGTGTGTATTGCCACCCTCTCATGGGCTTCCCTGCCCTGGCAGACACAGTTGCCACTCTCTGGAAAAGGCTTTGCTTTCTTCTTCATTTGGCTGACTGCTGCTGTTTCTATAAGAACGGGTCCTTTAACTTTGTTTGGAACCCTCTCGTTAAGGTGCTGCCTCGGTGTGCTCCCTCAGCACCGAGTACCCACACGCCTCTTCTTATCCATGTTGAAGCTGCTGATTCACTTGTGTGTCTTCCCCAGCAGTCTGTGAAAGGTGTGAGCCTGTAGACTGGGCCCTGGGGCTGAGGGACTCCATCTTGCTCCAAATTATTTCAGACAGATTTTTACTGCTGTGATTATTATTACTGTTGTGCAATAACTTCTGGGCATCAAAGCAATTAGTCTCATTTTAAAGCAAACAGCTCTTTGGTCTAAATTCACAAGGTATGAGCGTATCCTGTTTCATCATGTGATTGAGGAACAGCTTTGTTCAAAAATTGTATATCCTGTAACAGCTTTAGTTTCTGATAGGGGGCAGCAGAGTCCATGGAAACAGAGGCAGGCCCTTCAATGGGTGGGTCGCTTAGAAGTTTGGAGGCAGACCTTTAACAGTTTTCAGCAGAAACTAGCCCTTGGTATCTGACAAACCTCACTGTCCAATAAAGACTTCAAGGGAAAGGCTGGCTTTTGTAATGATATTCTTTGAAGGCACTATAAATAATTTACAGTCTTTTAAAAGGAAAAAAAATATCATTTTTTAAAATGCAAATAGTCTCCCTCATTTTATCACTGAGCAGGAAAACCTCTCTTCCTCCTATGTGTTTTACCTTTACTACTCACAGAGCACTTGGCTTCTGACACTTTTGGTCACCAAATGTCGGTTTTCCCCTCCCATCAAGGAATTCTCTACGACACCAGCTGGATATCCTGAAATTCAAATTCAGTACCTACCTGGAGATGGCATCAGCTCTCACAGGTTAAGAGCTCAGTCCCCACAAGACTGATGCCACGCCGCCAACCTCAGATGACAGTCTCAAGTCGCATGTCATCACCTGTATTTCTGACCCACCCGCTGTAAATGTGAGTACCCACGACCTCCTTTTTGGGTTCAATAATTTGGTAGAATGGCTCACAGAATTTGGAAACAGTTAGGTTTACTGGTTTGTTATAAAAGGACATGAAGTTGGATATGGGCGAACATCAGATGGAAGAGATGCAAGGTGAGTGAGTGGGAAGATGTTCATGCTCTCTCTGTAGGGCACCACTCTCCTAGCACCTCCATGTATTGCCAGACTGGAAGATTCCAAACCACATGCGCATTTGGTATTTTTACGGTGGCTTCATCACATGGTTATGATTGACCACTAACTCCATTTCCAGTCTCTCTACCTTTCCCAGAGAGTAAGGGCTGGGGCTGAAAGCTCTAACTCCATTTCCAGTCTCTCTACCTTTCCCAGAGAGTAAGGGAGGGGGCTGAAAGCTCTAAACCATGATTGGTGTTTTGAGTGACTATCACTCATCCAAGAGCCCACCAAGCTTTGCCTTTTTCACCCGGGAAATTCCAAGAGATTTAGGAATTATGTCTCAGGAACTTGGGGCAAAGGTCAATATTTTCTATTATTTCACAATTACAAAATCTTTAAAAAGATGGGTGTTTTTTTTTTTTCCGCCAGTAACTTGTAAAATTATGTTAAGGCATAAAATATTTCCATCTGGTCTTAGGGAGAGTATCAAGATTTGCAAATTATTACCAGATGCTGTGGCTACCTTCCCCTTTTCTGCCTTGGGGAAAAAAAGACATAAAGTAGAAAACAAACAAACAATGAAATCAATTATTGTTTCAAATCGATAGCAATCAAATAGTCTAAATCATCACTCCTCTACCCATCATGGCATGGGAGCGAGTCTCATGCCTCATGTAATTTTTAAAAACTTTTCACTTATTTTTGGTTGCACTGGGTCTTCACTGCTGTGCGTGGGCTTTCTCTCGTAGTGGCGAGCAGGGGGCTACTCTTCGTTGCAGTGACCAGGCTTCTCATTGCTGTGTCTTCTCCTGTTGTGGAGCACAGGCCCTAGGTCCGGGCTTCAGTAGTTGTGGCACCTGGCTGTGACTTGTGGGCTCAAAAGTTGTGGTGCATGGGCTTAGTTGCTCCACAGCATGTGGAATCTTCCTGGGCCAGGGATCAAAGCTGTGTCCCCGGCATTGACAGGTAGATTCTTATCCACTGTGCCACCAGGGAAGTCTCTCATGTACTTTTTAAATGAAGTTTTTGTTTTAAGGATGAAATTTATTTCAAAAGTCCTCATATAAACCAATCATGAATAATCTTTTATAACAAACTTCTCAAACAAATCTTTTTATTATCTACCTTTCTTCTTGAGATAGCATTATTATGATAGTATTAAATTTTCATTTTTATTCAAATAAACTATTTTCAAGATTAATGATTATTAGCAAATCTTGATGCAAAATGAATGCATCAAATTTGAATACTTTCAAATTACTTTTCATTTTCTTATGTAGCATTTTAAAGTAGAAAAGTATTTGGTACTAAGTGTTCTCATGTTCAAATTCTAAAATAATGTTTAGTCCCAATGGAACCTAGTACTCCAAGATTTAAAAACTTTTTAATGATATTTACATAATACATATATAATTTTAATCACTAAGTTCCTCCTTATCATTGAAATATATTCTGTTCTTTATCCCTGGGCATTTTGGATCATCTGATGTTGAAGGACCCCCTGAACTGGGTTTCCATTTTTTGGTTTGTTTTTCAATTTTGACTTGCTGGAAATCTATGGCCTGACTGAGGCTGTTAAGAGCAGGATCTTCCCCTTCATCTTCACTGTCTTCTTCAATTTCTTCTTCTGGCTCAGGAATTTTCCTTTTTTTTTTTCTTTTTCTTCTTTGGAGGTTCACATCCTCCAAGTGTATTTTTAGGACAGACATTAACTTAAGTGTCCACTTTCCTCACATTCATAACACTTAGGTTTATCAAGCTATATAGTTTCATCTTTGATGAACTCAGCTGCTCTTCCATTGCCAACGGCAATGCTTACTTTTATCACTCTACCAAATAACTGTTTGTTGTTTATTGACTTGGCACAGTTTTTGTGCAGATTCTTTATCCAAAAATAAAATAAATGCAACCCCTGTACCCCTCCTGGTATCTTTATCTTTCATAAGAGTAGGCTTTATAACTTCACCGTACCTGGAAAATATCTGATGTAAGCCATTGTTGATCAGGGAAGAGGGTGGTTGGATATGTACCCTGTGCTTGCACTTGAGGACAATCTACCACTCAATTCTTTAGGGGCTGGGCCCAGGAGACCAGAAGAGCACAAGCCCTCAGCTCACTAGGGGTTCATCCCCAACTGTTTGTCACTCCTTGCATCTGCCTTGGCATCACAGATCCCAGTCACTCATGTACTTTTTATGTTTAGTGAACAGGGCCTGGCATGCAGCAAGCAGGGGCCCAGCAAACGTGTGGAGTTTAGCAAGCACTTCTGATCTGATCACATATAAGTTCTCCAGGGAGTTTCTGAGTTGTTTCTTACATCTAGTTGTCCTATAAATACACAAAGTGAGGAATTTGCATTTAGAAATATGTCATAGACACATACTATTCCATCTTTAACTTGAGGGACTCTGTTAATGTTCTATTATTTAAAATTCTGAAAAGCAGAGTGGGGGAAAGAAAAGAGACAAGATTCTATGTGGTTGCCCAGTGGGTGTGCACAGACAAGAGGTGCAGATGGGCTGGGTCTGGTTTAGCCCACATGGTCAGCTCAGAACTAGGAACAGAAAAGAATTCAGCAGGGTATTCTAAGGTTATCTGATGCCTTCTCTCTCGTAGTCCGGAAATCCCAGGTGTTTCAGCTCTAATTCTCTCATGTCCCTCTTTCCAGGTTGCTGTAGTACCTTTGTTAACCGGAGCATCCCATTTTTTTTTTTTAAATCATGTTGGTGGTTAGACCTTGTCCCCATCCTTGTCTGTTAAGTTCCATTTGTACTTGGAAGCAGTTTTTAAAACTGGGCCTTTTGCAGGTAATAAGAGCCTGGCCATTTCTTTTCATAATAATTTGGCGCTTCTTTCATTAGCTTTCATGTTTCATCCTACTTGTAGAGATATCAGTTCTCTTAGGCACGGGCCAGGTATTAGAAACCTCTCCTACGAGATGAGTTAAATGAGACTCAGGGGACATCCCGGTCCTTTGGTCACCTAGTTGTTACTGGCAGAATCTGGGTGAGAATTTTCCCATCCAGACTCCCCTGGAAACTCATCATGCTCATTCAGCAGGTTCAGTGATGGGACAGGGAGATGCAGAAAGACAGGATCAAGGGAGAGCATGCGTGTTCAGGTGGAGCACACCGGTCCAGTGCGTGGTGACTGCCGTGACGGGATCACAGGGTGGCCCAGCTGTTGGTATAGGAGAGAATGTGGAGAAAATAAGCAGACATTTTTTGTCAGAGGCAAACTTTTCCACAGAAAAGGATAGGGGTGCAGATGTATCCAAGGAGATGGGGATCAGAGGAATAATCTTCCAGGGGGACAGGGCATCTTGAAGTGTCTTTTACTGGATCAGACCATGCTTTATTTTATCCTGTTGCCACAACAGCCTTGGAAATACTCATGACTCTGCCCATTTCTCAGCTGGGACAACAGAGTCACAGGGAGGTAAGCAAGCCCCAGGACAGCTGCACTGAAGACCTCTAGAGACTACACTGACATAAAGTACCATGGGAACAAAGCCCCCTGGGATTATGCAGTTCCCTGGTGGCTCAGAGGTTAAAGTGTTTGCCTCCGATGCGGGAGACCCGGGTTCGATCCCTGGGTCGGGAAGATCCCCTGGAGAAGGAAACGGTAACCCACTCCAGTATTCTTGCCTAGAGAATCCCATGGACAGAGAAGCCTGGTAGGCTACAGTCCACGGGGTCGCAAAGAGTCGGACACGACTGAGCGACTTCACTTCACTACACGTTTATTAGGAAGCAGAGCTCACATGTAGGCTATTTGGCGCCATAGCCTGAGTTCTTAGTACCCCTTCACACTGCATTTTCCAAGACAAGCTTTTCTAGAACCCAGCCGTACCCATGCAGGCCCTCATTCATTTATATCTCCAATTTAACAAGAAAAAACATTACACATTGTATAGTTGCTGGGGGGAAAACCCACCCCTGAACTCAGGGTCAGAGGTGGGGTTGAGTCCTGGCTCTGCCCTGACTGTGTGACCTTGGCCAGTCAGCTCACCTCTTCACACAGTCGTTTGCCATGTATACATGAATAGAAAAGTGTATCCTCTCAGGCTTGCAGCAAGGGTTCTGTGGGATTAATGAATGTGAAAGTGCTTTGTAAGCTGTGAAGTTCTGAACAAACTACAAATGTTCATACAAATCAAGAGACGGAATGGGACCAGCAAGCGGCCATTTATTATGTGGACTGATATGTATGCAGAGTGTGGACTTTTATGCCTCATTTGCTCCTGTGAAAAATGTATAAGCAACAACGTCTTGAGTCTGCACACAGAGGACGGGGCTTTTGTGTGTGCTGCGGGTGTTGCAGCAGCTGAGGGAGGAGGCCAAGAAATGAAAACCATGTGGCTCTGAGTTAGGCCTTGAAGATTCAAACTTCCCCACAAGGAAGAAGAAAAAAACTTGCTAGATGTTCTTGGGTGATAACGATGAGAAATATGAACCCAGCCTGTGTTCGCTGGCTTCTTGTGTTTCTCTTGAGCAAATGTTTCATTTCTTGAGGCAGCTTAACAGCAAAATCACCTTTCATTTGTTGAAATATAACAAAATTGGGCAGAATCAGAGTCTCAGATGCTGTAAAAATAAGCTGTAAAATTTAAATAAGTCTTTAGTGAATTGGCCTCAGGCATTTACTTGAGTTGAAAAGGAGTTGTGTGAATGTGGATCTTGCTTTTTCTTACCATCCTCTACTATGCTGGCTGGCTGTGACTGTGTGCAAAAGTGCTCATGCTTACAATTCTAGTCTCTAAGGAGAAAGAAAGAGCAAAGAAAGTTCTTTTAGCCCATCATTTTCTCTCTAACCCACTTTTAAAGGAAGAATCTGATCAGGTTGTCTAAAAAGGCACACTCAAGAACTTCCATCCATAAAGATCTATAGTCTGAGCATTGTGAGGTAATGATGTTTATCAGACTGTGAATAATTAAAAAAAAGAGATGGACACTTGTGAACTGGATGGTGCTCCTAGGCATTTGGTACTTCCCAGGTGGCACAATGGTAGAGAATCTGCCTGTCAATGCAGGAGACATGGGTTCGGTCCCTGGGTTAGGAATATCCCTGGCGTAGAAAATGGCAACCCACTCCAGTTGTCTTGCCTGGAAAATTCTATGGACAGAGGAGCCTGGCCAGCTACAGTCCAAGGGGTCACAAAGAGTCAGACACCACTGAGCATGCATGAGCACACACAAGGCAGGATGGAAGTAAAAAAATTCTTGACCTCAATTTTAAGAACTGAGTTAGAGAGAAGGATCATGACACACACATGTGTATGTATGGGGTAGGGAGAGAAAGAGAGGTTCTGGGAAGAGAGAGAATTTAGTAACATACAGGGGCTATGATCAGGCATGAACAATAAATAGTTCTCATATTAGAAATATTGAAGCAGGAAAGTACTGATATTTGTCTTGTGAAACTCTCTAAACAGATTAAAACTACATCTCTGAATTAAAGGAAGAGCTTCTTGAACATGTACTTTATAGAGACCTTTCACCCCAAGTTACTGAAATGAGCAACAAACCTAAACAAAGCAATAAACTCAAAGTAATGAAATGCTCCCTGGTTATTGAGAAGAGGAACTGGAAAAAAGAAAGTGACTCTTCTCATAGGAATGGACAGTGCTTTTTACATTTGAACTTTTAAGAAAATTCATTGACCCTTAGGAGTTGGAATAACTTCAGAGATTTTTTCATCCAACCTCCCTCAGATGAGTAAACTGAGACCCAGGGAGATTCAAAGTCTTGCCCAAGGCCCTCGATGTGCCAGCCCCCGACTCCAGGCCTCTGTCAGCACCCTGCATAAAAAGATCAGTGAGGCTTCCTCTTGAGGCTGGGACTCAGGATGCGGGGGCAGTTGCTGTGGTAGAAAAAGAGGCCTCTTTTAATATTCCTTCATTTTAAGTTTAACATCTGCTACAGAGAGAGGAAAATAAATTCCACTGGCTTCTTTTTTCATTTTATTTTGTATTTAAGAGTGGGGGTGGAAAGAGGGGCTTGAAGTTGAAGACAGTAACATGAGCCGTGAAAGCACTCTGTAATCCATAATTAGAAAGCAAAATGCTTTACAGATGCCACCAGAAAGAAAAAAAGGAAAAGAAAACAAAGAGAAAAAGGCAGTCTTGAACCAGGGTACACCTCTCTACCTTCCACATCAAGCAGGTAAGAGGACTCATGCTCATAAATCACATGTCCACTAGAGTCCTTCTTGAGTATTTATTCACTCGGCCTAAGTTACAGTAGTAGCAGACTATATGTAACATACGATTTGTATTCAGAAGATTTCTGTGCTTCTTCATCCTGGTTCTGAGCTAATCAAAGTGAGCATCTGTGTCCTGGAGGTGCTTTCTTAACAAGTCTAGATTCAGAATTCAAAGCATAGAGAGGGGCTGGTGTGTGACTAGTTGCTATCAAAGTTCTAGGACTTGAACTTGCCAAGCTAGTCAGAGCAAATGAAAGTCCATTGTTGGGTTTGTCCATCTCTTTACACCAGGTACTCACTCCCTCCTTATTAAAATTCTACCTATAGTTAACTATCTTTACCAAAAGGCTTTTAATTAAATCATTGTTCAGGCACCTAGTCATGTCTGACTCTTTGCCACCCCGTGAACTGCAGCACGCCAGGCCTCCCTCTCCCTCACTATCTCCCAGAGTTTGACCAAATTCATGGTCCTTGTGTTGGTGATGCTGTCCAGCCATCTCAACCTCTGATGCCCTCTTCTCCTTCTGCCCTCAACCTTTCCCAGTGTCAGTGACTTCCAGTGAGTTGTCTATGTGCATCAGATGATGAAAATATTGGAGCTTCAGCTTCAGCATCAGTCCTTCCAGTGACTATCCAGGGTCTTTCTCCCTTAAGATGGACTGGTTTGATCTCCTTGCTGTCCAAGGGACTTTCAGGAGTCTTCTCCAGTTCGAAGGCATCAATTCTTTGGTGTTCCTCCTTCTTTATGGTCCAGTTCTCACAACTGTATGTGACCACTGGGACCGTAGCCTTGACTATACGGGCCTTTGTCGGCAGAGTAATGTCTCTGCTTTTCAAAACACATTAAGTTTGCAATCGCTTTCCTGACAAGAAGCAATTGTCTTTTATTTCATGGCTGCAGTTACTCTCCGCAGTGATTTTGGAGCCCAAGAAGAGGAAATCTGTCACTACTTCTACCTTTTCCCCTTCCATTTGCTGTGCAGTAATAGGACCAGATGCCGTGATCTTAGTTTTTTCAGTAGCCTTAAGCCGGCTCTTTCACTCTCCTTCACCCTCATTAAGCGGCTCTTTAGTTCCTCTTTGCTTTCTGCCATGAGAGAGGTATCACTCGCATATCTGAGGTTGTTGATGTTTTTCCCTCCTATCTTGATTTTGACTTATAACTCATTAATTAAATTAACCCAACACAAATCTAAGAGAATCCTGAAGGAGCAGGATAGATGCTCCTTGATGATATCCTGAAAGGATTTAGGTAGTACAATCAGTATTTCCTGATGATTGCTGAACTTGGACTGATATATAATACTTTGTTCATGTTAAATTACAAGTCATAATGGTGGATATTTTTTTCCCCTAGAATATTGGTGACTTAAAGGGTTTCAGTTAAAAGTTCATTTGGCTATAAGTAACAGAAAATCCAGTTTATGAAGGCTTAAATACATGAGCTTCAATTTCTTCTTTTTTTCTTCTGAACAACTTGTGGGATGTTCCCCACAACTGGAGACTGAACCCAGGCCACAGCAGTGAAAGCCATAATCCTAACCACTAGGCCACCAGGAAACTCTGAACTTCAATTTCTTACTCAATGAGAAGTCTGGAAGTAGGCATCTGATGGTGTTGTTTGGTGACTAAGATGGTGGCCAATGTCTTGATAAACTTCTTGGCCTTCCTCATAGTTGCAGGATATCAAATAGTAGCCAACATACCCAAAAACAAGGCAGGAAGAAGAAGGGAAAGGGGAGGTCAGCTATATCCAGCCTTTTTTATCTGGAAAGCTAATGCTTTCTCTGACCACTCTCCCAGGTTGATTTCTGCTTATGCCTCATTGGCCAGAAGTGAGTCATAAAGCCCCTCTACCTGCATAGGAAGGTGGAAGAGGAAGAAGAGATGATAATGATTATTTTTAGGCCACTTTTGATCCATCTGAGACTACCGAGTATGCTGTTTCTCTAAACCAAATCAGGGTTCAGTCAGCAAGGTAGAAGGTGGAGAATGGTGGTGGTGTTTGAATAATCACTAGCAGTGAGTATCATACACTTGAGTTCTATTTTAATATATTTATAAGTGTAATTTTCACTGTTAATAGCAAACAAAGCATATTTAAAATGCAGAGAGTTTTACAACCTTTCCTCTTGCTTCTTTACTTCAGTTTTTTTTTAAATTTATTTTTTAATTGAAGGATAATTGCTTTACTTCAGTCTTGATAGGCTTATAGCTTCCACATAATTTTCTTTGAAATGGCCACTGGCATCCACTTTCTTAAGAGAAGCATTGTTAAACCAAACCCCAGCTGTTTGCCTCCAGGGTTCTAACATGGGCAAAACTACATTAGTTTCCTGGTATTACATATATCTTCATGAACAGCTGGAAGTAATTTTCAACCTAAGCATTTCACATTTCATGGATGGGTGAACTTTACAATAACTTTTGAAGCAACTATTCTAAAGCTCATGCAACTTTGATTGGATACTTGACTAATTCCATCCATTTCTTTGGTGCTAAAATATTTAAAAACTCTAAAAGGGTCCTTACACAAGTGGTAAAAGAGATACAAGAAAGGCACAGAGGGGGAAGAAAAATCATGTCTTTGGTGCCTCACAGTACATTCATTCTATTCTCTGCACAACAGCCAGAGTGATCCTGCAAAAGGAAAAGTAGCCATGCCAGTCTTCTGGTTTCAGTTCTTCAGGGGCTTCCAGTCATCTTTGATGAAATACAAAGTTCTTAGGATGTCTTTTCGGTTCTGTGTAACCTGGGCCCTGCCTGTCTGTCATATTTTCTTCTCCTTTTCTTCACTCTGTGTGGCCAAAGTGGCCTTCTTTCTTGTCACCCCTGCCCTCCACCGCTGCCCCCCTCAGCAAGTTAACCATTTCCAACTCGGGCCTCTGCCCTTGCACTTCTTTTGGCCTGGGATTCTCTCTTCTCAGGTATGTGTGTGGCTGGCTCCATTCTGGTGTCTGCTCACATATCACCTCAGAGAGCTTTCTCCTGACCACTCCGTCTTAAATACCACCTCCTCCCCTTATTCTCTATCTGCAACCTGCTTTACTTTTCTACTTGGCCCTTATTATAAGCTATTAAATTATATAGCTGACTGACATTTATTACGTGTTCCTGGCTAGAATGTGAGCTCAACAAGGGTATGATCTTGGTTTGGCTTACTTATTTATCCTCTGTGCCTAAAATGGTATCTGGTACCAGAAGGCATGCAATAAATATTAATAAAAATTTTAAAAACCTGGTTCTACTATCATGTGTTTAGAAGATTTTTCACGTCCTTCACTATCTCTGGGAGTTTGCTCAAACTCATGTCCATTGATTCGATGATACCATCCAATCATCTCATCCTTTGTCATCCCCTTCTCCTGCCTTCAGTCTTTCCCAGCATCAGGGTCTTTTTGAATGAGTTGGCTCTTCAAATCAGGTGGCCAAAATATTGGAGCTTCAGCTTCAGCATCAGTCCTTCCAGTAAATATTCAGGGTTGATTTCCTTTAGGATTGACTGGTTTGATCTCCTTGCAGTGCAGAGGAGTCTCAAGAGTCTTCTCCAACACCACAATTCAAAAGCATCGATTCTTTCAGGCTCAGCCTTCTTGTGGTCTAACTCTCACATCTGTACAAGATTACTGGAAAGCCATAACTTTGATTATATGGACCTTTACTGGCAAAGTGACCTCTGCTTTTGAATACACTGTCTAGGTTTGTTATAGCTTTTCTTCCAAGGAGCAAGCGTCTTTTAATTTCATGGCTGCAGTCACCATCTGCAGTGATTTTGGAGCCCAAGAAAATAAAGTCTGTCACTTTTTCCATTTCCCTCCATCTGTTTGCCATGAAGAGATGGGACCAGGTGCCATGATCTTAGGTTTTTGAATGTTGAGTTTTAAGGGAGGGCATACGTGAGTTTTATTGAAGTCATATGGGGAAAGGTGTGGCAGTTCTTTGCAGTAAAATGTTCCTCAGAACACAAAGAGTAGAAATTTCTTTTTTTTCCATTAAAAATAGATATTTACACTTTTATTGGAGTATAGTTGAGTTACAATATTATATTAGTTTCATTATACTATAGTGAAATTATTCAGTATTTTTAAAGACTATACTCCCTTTAAAGTTATTACAAAATAATGGCTGTAACACCCTGTGCTGTACAACATGTCTCTATTTCTTATCTATTTTATATATAGCAGTTTGTATCTTTTAATTCCATAACCCTATCTTGTCCCTCCCATTAGAGGGAAGGTTTCTTAACCTTTGTTGGTTTCCATGGTTACAGGGCTTAGGATAAAATTAAACATTTATCTTAGATGTTAAAGAATCTGCCAGCAATGCAGGAGACCTGAGTTCAGTCCTTGGGTGGGGAAGATCCCCTGGAGAAAGGAATGGCTGCCCACTCCAGTATTCTTGCCTGGAGAATGCCATGGACAAAGGAGCCTGGAGGGCTATAGTCCATGGGTTGCAAAGAGTCGGGCATGACTGAGAGACTTTCATTTCCAGCTACATGTAATATACAAATTATCATATAATGCTATTACATAAAAATATTATAAACTGTAAAAACAACAAATAAAAAATACATAATGCATATAACATATGTAATATTATATATACTGATATGGATATACACACACAAAACATATAATAGCTAGCATAATGTTAGTTGCCTCTTTTGTATCAGAGAGGTGACAGTCAACTTTAGTCAGATAACTGGTGGCTCAGAAGGGTAACTATGGCTCACATGCACCAATAATTATTTCATCAGCACATGGGTTTAAAGTTAAAACATGAAAGTCTTAAGTCAGTGGTTAAGTCCAGATCCTATCAACCTTTATGTTTTTACAAGGGCTATAGTGGCACATTTACCTTTGATAGGGTCTGGGCCCTGGGAGTATCTAAATTTGCAACTCTAATCAAGAGAATCATGGGCCCACTCTTTGAGGAATGTGGACAAACTGGATCATCGTCAGGAAACACATATGCAGATACACATACACACTGATGGCCACTATTTGAGGAATTTGGAGCTTTAGTCTAGAGAGGAGTGGGCAGGGGAAGGATGAGAGAAGCCATCACAATTATCTCCAAATATTAGCAAAGTTGCTGTATGGAAGAATTAGGTTTGTTCTGTTTGGTGCCCAAAGGGTAGTAGTAAGAAAGTGGGAGGAAGTTGCAAGGAAATCTACTTATGTGTCAGCATACGGAAGAGGGGCTTCCCAGGTGGCACTAGTGGTAAAAATCCTGCTGCCAAGGCAGGAGACAAGAGACGTGGGTTCCATCCCGGGGCTGGGGAGGCCCGGCAACCCACTCCAGTGTTCTTGCCTGGAGAATCCCCATGGACAGAGGAGCCTGGGAGGTACAGTCCATAGGGTCGCACAGAGTTGGAGATGACTAAAGAGACTTAGCTTGCACGCAAGCATAAGGAAGCACTTTCTAACTGAGCTGCCTTCAGAACGTGGGGCTCTCCCTGTCACTGTATGCTTTGCCACAAAGCCGACTGTGGAGCT
Organism: Nanger dama; assembly: GCA_917880005.1. Lineage (NCBI taxonomy): Eukaryota > Metazoa > Chordata > Mammalia > Artiodactyla > Bovidae > Nanger > Nanger dama. The sequence continues at coordinate 51,004,042 of CAKJTW010000004.1, forward strand.
GCCGTGGAGATCTGACTACTGGATGGATGTGTTGAATACGCAGTTTTGAAGTTTCTTTCCTACTGTAAGACTGATTCTGTGAAATACAGTAAAACTCCATTATTTTGGCCTTAACTGATTTAGAATTACTTTAAATACTGTTAGTGGAATAGGATGACTTTTTCCTCTATAGTATTTTAATGATGTATTATTTTCCAATATTGTAATAAATGTTTTCTGAAACATTTAGAAATATTTTTTAACTATGTAAAGTCAACTGGTAAAGTAATAGTTTATTGTTGATTTCTGTATGACACTATTCTAAGAGTTTTATGGAGCAATAATAACAGAAATATAGAAGGAACATACATTCCTCTGGTAAAGACATGATTATATGGGAAGATGCGATAAATCCAGCATGCAATAAGAGAATCAGAAATTGTTTTTTTATATATTTTATATGCTTTAAGTGAAATTAGAAAATGCCTGTGCATGCTAATTGTCAGGATAAGTCTTTAAGAGGTTGGTCAGGTGACTATAATGAACATGGTTTACAAACTAAGTATCAAAACACAAATACAAGATTACTAAGTATTTGAAATCAGCCTGTTAGAAAAAGAAAGTCTATAATAACTAAACAAACACATTGAAAAGAGTCATCATGGACAACTTTAAGTAGGAGGATGGTCTCAAATTTGTCCTTGACTGTTGGCTGTGAGAACAGAGCAGGCTGTGAGAACAGAGCAGGCTAGAGGTGGGGATGTGGAGGGTGGGGATCAGGGGTATCATGCATGCCAGGAATGGAGGGAGATAGGATTATTGGATGGACTCCCGGTGACATTGAAAACAGGCGGAGAGATTTGTATTCCATAGGGAGCCAAAGAATGAAATGATGTGAGAAATTTAAAAGACCAGTTCCTAGTTCATTCTTTAGGTGTTCACTGAGCAGTTTCCAGCACACCAGGCGTGTTCAAGATACTGAAAATCCCCATAAGCTTAAGGATTTATAATTAAATGGATGAGAAGGATAAGGAAACAGTGTTATAATTCTATGCGATAGTGCTGGAGAGACAGCAGGGAGAGTGTTGGGTGGGATTAGCCCCACTCCAGTGGCAGCAGGTGTAATGCCACGGAAGGCCTTCAGGTGAAATAGTATCTGAGCTGCGTAAGACAGGCTTGTTAGCAAAGTGAGCAACACACACAAAATGAGCTGGAGAGTAAGTGGGCAAGGGCTGTAGGGCAGGACATGGTGGGATATGTGAGGTGATAGGTGAGGGTGAGAGGTGGGCCTGGCCAGGTGAAGACGGGACTTACATAATACCAGTAACAGTGAATTAGTATTCTTTTGTTTGTTTTTATTTTTTAGAGTTATTTTTAATTGAAGAGTGATTGCTTCACAATGTTATATTGATTTCTGCCTTACAACAACGTGAGTCATGGCTGTTTTTAGGGTGAATCAAGCTGCAGGGGTGAATGAAACTGTGGAATGACTGAGAAGTTAGAAGGCAAAAGAAGGAAGCCCGAGGAGCCCCCTGGTTTCCTCTTATACACAGATAATCATCTCCAGCATATTGACCATCTGCTGTCAAAGCAAAATTCCAGTAGACCAAACTTTAAATGCTTCCCTGGTGGCTCAGATGGTAAAGTGTCTACCTGTAATGTGGGAGACCTGGGTTCGATCCCTGGGTCAGGAAGACCCCCTGGAGAAGGAAATGGCAACCCACTCCAGTATTCTTGCCTGGAAAATCCCATGGATGGAGGAGGCTGGTAGGCTACAGTCCACGGGGTCGCAAAGAGTCGGACACAACTGAACGACTTTAAACTTTAAATCTTCATACCAAAGTAACAAAATATTCATTTTCTTCTTTTTGTTTTTACTACAAGAATTGGTAAGATTTCTATTTAGGTTAAAAGGCCTTCTCAGGATTGGTTAATAAATGTGGCATAGTCTGACATGAAAATATTTGTTGTTAACAAGGATGTCATAGGACAGTCTTTAAAGATGTGGGGAATCATTCATGTTTTATTAGAAAAAAAGCTGCTATCTATGAATTTATTTTATTTTAAAAGAAAAAAACAAAAAGATTACTCATTCCTCATTTCTGAGTCTCATTCTCCTCTTCTGTAAAATAAAAGTATTAGATTAATGATGTCAATGACCCTCTCTAATTATAAAATTCTGTGACCTAGAAAGAATATCTTGTTTTCCATTTGCCTTCCTATCTCTTCTTCTTTCCCATTTTACAGATCTGGAAAACAAACAATAGTTCAATAATAAAGTATTTATATACCATTATTTAACCTTTAAAATTCTGTTATCTATTAGTAGGTTGTGTGCTACTACATAGAAATAGATATTTGAGTATTTATTGTGTATTTAAAACTTTGATAAAATTAAGAATTTTGTAAAGAAATTCTACCTTCAAGGAATTTATAACCCAGTTGGAAAAGAATAGAGATTCATGTATAAAAGCATGAATAAAAGTGGTAAGTGATAAAAAACAATACCAACATTATACATTTCATCACTGCATAGAAACCAGAGAAGAATCCATGAGCTCAGCATATACACAGATTTACTCCTGAGGAAACTTAATCAACAGAGGCCCCACCAGCCCTCCCAAAGCTTTCAGGTTCTGGTGGGGATCGTCATCCCCTAGGCCTACTGCCCCCCCACCACACAGCTAGAGGGAGCTGGCCTGGCCTGTAGTAGGATGCTCATCTTTAGTCCCCCTGTCTCCCTGAAGAGGATCCAGCCTGCTGTATCTCTCTTCCCAGCCTGACCCATTCATCCTCTCTCAGAACAAATCCAAATGTGGAGCAGGGCTGCTGTGCTGCCTTCTACTACCAAGTGCCGAAGGATCTCATGCCAGAGAATTATAGTCATTTATTTCATGGCACCATCATCAACCAAAAGCAGAGAAATATCAGTAAAGTCTGCCCTTCACAGGTAATTTCCTTTTTCCCTTCCCAAGGTTGTTACTACAAGGGCATGGCCTATTTATTTACTCTTAGGCCTGCTCAGAGGAGCCAAGATTAATTAATAATAGCTCATTGGTTTATTTTGATTCCCAAAGTAGTAATCAAAATATTGTGGCTAAGTCTTGTTGACCAGTGCAAAATTATTTCAAATTTATTCCAAATAATATATTGGAAACTAAAATATAAGAATGACTTGTAATTTCTTTTTATCAGGCCAGATTATATTACCTTAAATCTTAAAATACTCACTCAACCTATGGCTGATTCGTGCCAATGTATGGCAAAACAAATACAGTATTGTAATTTAAAAAATAAATAAATTTAATTAAAAAAATTATATAAGCTGTTCATTTGTGTTTATATTCATTAAATGACATGTATTCATATTTATTATAAATATATTAAAGTTTAGAACAATAAAATGCCAGAAGTCTATAGAAAAATGAGTAAAGGACTCAGAGTGAGAAATCCATGTAGATAATAAACAAACAAACTAATGAAGAATTGCAAAATAAACCAATAAAATGACATTTTCATCTACCAGGCTTGTAAAGATTAAAAATTTTTTTCTATTCCACGTGGCTTATAAGATCTTAGTTCCCCAATCAGGGATCAAACCTGGGCCCTTGGCAGTGAATGCACTGAGTCCTAACCACAGGACTGCCAGGGAATTCTCAAGATTTAAATGTTATTGAGGCTACAAGGTGGAGAAGGCAATGGCACCCCACTTCAGTACTCTTGCCTGGAAAATCCCATGGGTGGAGGAGCCTGGTGGGCTGCAGTCCATGGGGTCACTGAGGGTCGGACACGACTGAGCGACTTCACTTTGACTTTTCACTTTCATGCATTGGAGAAGGAAATGGCAGCCCACTCCAGTGTTCTTGCCTGGAGAATCCCAGGGACGGGGCATTCTGGTGGGCTGCCGTCTATGGGGTCGCACAGAGTCGGACATGACTGAAGTGGCTTAGCAGCAGCAGCAGCAGAGGCTATGAGGAAAGATATTTTCATACATTACTGCTTAAATTATAAATTAGTAAAAACTTTCTAGGGGACAATACATGTTCAGTTAAAAAAATACATAACATGTTTCCTATTTCTAAGAAGGTCTAAGGAAATAATTAGACAAAGGCACAAAGCCATAACTGTAAGCATGTTCACTATAATATATAAATAATAGTGAAAATAGTACTAAATGAGCATTAATATGGGATGGGAGGTATATTTTAAAGACATAGACAGTGTTCAGCAAATTCATTAGCTATAAGTTGTGATCATATTTTCCGTGAAAGCTTTGCTGAGCATAAGATAATTGGGGCCAGAAAAGTCAGTGAGAAATGTCTCAATTGCTTTACCATGGTAAGTTGACTATGTAATATGCCCTTAATGGAAATGCAACTTGCCAAAACTCTCTCCACTACTTTCCTAGAGTCTACTTGCTTTTTCAATAAAGAACTTTTTCAATCTACTCAGAAATGGTAACTTTAGTACAAAGCTTTCAATTGTTTTGGAGGGCAAAAAAGAAACTCTAAACTGGTTCAAAGAAACAAAGGGACTAGAATTTCTATTGAAACCAGATGTTCTCATTGTGGTTGTATTTTAATAGTTATCAGCAGTCAAAGCCTAAAGTCCACATCTTCAGCATGGCCTAGCTAATGTGAGTCATCCACTAATGACCGGACAAGTTACAATTGCCCTCTAAATCCAGGGCTTGGCATCCATGGATTCAATCAGTTGGGGATAGACTATGTTACATTGTTGCTGGCTTATTCTATGAGGTTAGGCCTACTATGATTTTCTGTATTAAACAGGTACAGACTTTTTCTTGTCATATTCCTTAAACAATTTGTTATAACAACTATTTATGTAGTGTTTACAGGTACAATCATTCCTTGGTATCTGTAGGGAATTGGACTATACTAATAATATCTAATATATATATTATTAGACATATATAATATAGATATTGTTAGTATAAGTCATTTAATTTAAAGTATAAAGGAGGTGTGGATAGGTTACATGCAAATACTTTGCCATTTTTATAAGATACTTGAGCATTGTAGGATTTTACTATCTGTGAGGGTTCTGGAAGCAATTCCCTACAGATACCAAGGGATGACTGTACTGGTGTTTTGTGTGTGTATGGGTGTGTGTGCAAAAGAAACAGATAACTATTCTAGCAGCTTCTCTCTATGAAGAACTTGTTATGTGCTGGGCCCTATGTGTAAGCATCTATCCAAACGTATAGGATCAAGTGTTTTCTGTATTATATAAATAAAAAAGTAGAGAGTATGAGAAGTTATCCAGCAGGGATTCAAGCCCATGGCAAACTATAGCCTGGCTCATGCCTTCCATGTTGTACAGTCTCTCCACATTTTATAGAGAAGAGATATAAGAAGAAATGGTAAAAAAAAAAAAAAAGAAGAAGAAGAAATGGTCATAACAGGACTGATATTCAACTGGCAAACACCAACATGGCCAAAATGACTTATTTCTGTACTAATTGAAAACTACTTTCTATCCTTAGTCTCTCTCTGCCCTTGAGTGCTCTTTCTTCCTATGAGAATTCTCCCCCTGGCCCCCTGCACCGCCCCCCACCGCTCCCCTCCTCATCCCATGCAGCAACTAGAGGGGCTACACCTGGCCCAGCAGGGGGCTTCAGGGAGCCTTCTGTTTGGGCAGCTTGGAGACTACTGTCTCTGCACATCACCCGGGAGGAAAGGAAATCCTAGTGAGGATAGGGCGGAGGGAGCAGCTCTGGAAGTTACAGCTTTGTTTGCCTGTGCCATCTCTAGCTACTCTCTCTTATACTTTAAAGATTTCCTCCCCATCAGTTATGAGTCAGTCCCATGTTCACTTTTGCTGCCACCCGGGACCCAGGCATGAGGTTTGATGTTTCCATACAGCATCTTCCTTCCTGGAAGCATTATTTTTTTCTATTCTGCACTGTCAGCTCCAGAGAACAGTCAGACGTGATTGTGGAATTGGGGGAATTTCGTCAAATCTAAGGCATTGTTAGATGCCTGTTCACCATTGTGTATATATAATATAAAGTATCAGGAAGAAAGAAAAAACCTGTCAACTAAAATGTGACACATGAAGTGCTGTGCCATTATGAGTCAGTCACACTAACCTCTTGTTTTGAAATTTCTTTCAGCTATTCTGAAGGATGGGGCAATGTCTCTGTCACAATAGGCAATCCTTCGGTACATGTCTCTGTAATAGAACATAACATAGATTCATCTACCTATGGGTGTCTTCCTTTCTCAGGTTCTGTAAAGACCATGGCTGGCTTATTGCTTTGCTGAAAATAGGTAAATGTGGTCATTATCCTAAGAGGAATATTTGTATCTTTAATACCAAATTTGCATTCTACTATTGTTTCTATTTTCTGTGTGTTTCTAAAGAAACTTTTCATATTAAAGTTGAATTGCAATGTAATCATATTACAGATATCTTAAATGGTGATGAAAACTTATGAACTATCAACAGTGCATATAACTCAATTAAGGTGACAATGATGTGAACAGCCAAGACCAGGCACAGGCAGGGACAACTCTGTCGTGATTACTATCTGACCAGTGGTGATTATAAGACATATCCTTATTTCAAAGATTTTAAACTCAAAAATATTTTCATCTGATTAAACTTTGCCATGTTTATTTGATATGAGTTAATTAAACTTTGCAGGTGCAAAGACTGAGACTCAGAGCAGTTAAACACTCTAAGGTCACAAACTTCATAATTGACGGAGCCTAGAATTAAAATCCAGGTCTCCAAAACTTATGCTTCTTTTCATATAAATTTATTATCCAAATGGGGAGAAAAGTCAGCCCTCTATGAATACTGAGGACATAATTGGTGCCCCCAGCAACATTTACTAGTAGAATGTCCCAACTACAGCTTTGGGGGGCTTCGCTCTTAATAGCTTACACCTGCAGACTCGTTTAGAGCGCTACCGCAGGGCTATGCAAGCAGCTTGATGCTTCTCATAGTTGAAATGTAATGGGGTTTTCATGCCTTCAGGGCAGCCAAAAGTCAATGACTAACTAATGCAGGAGTAGAAAGCTCAGGTCCTTTGCCTTGAGGCAGGACAGATTCTATAACGGTCAGAGTTACACAACCAGGCTGCGGCTAGGACTTCATCAGCTTGGCCTGGCTTTTTCCTCTTCCCTAACCTGCTTCCCCACTCTTGTACTTTCTCCTTGGAGCCTTACCTTAATAAGTCACTTGCACACACATCTTCATCTCAGGGTCAGCTTCTGGAAAACATGACCCAAGATGATGCAGAAATAAGTGAATACGGCAACATCATATGTTGGACTATACAGTCCATGGAATTCTCCAGGCCAGAATACTAGAGTGGGTAGTCTTTCCCTTCTCCAGGAGATCTTCCCAATGCAGGGATTGAACCCAGGTCTCCTGCATTGCAGGCGGATTCTTTACCAACTGAGTTATCTGGGAAGCCCTTCATAATGTCAATGGAATGTGCTAATTGAGCCTGCCTTCATCACTCTTCCAGTCCTGGGGTAAGTCCTACATTTCCTGAATTTCACTGTTAAAGTTCTGATGGAGTAACTCAACTTCCATCTTCAAGTTGTAAGAGCTTTAGTTCTAATGGAGACCTGCCTACTCTGGGTCCCTTTGGACTCCTGGTCCTCCTTATCCTTATTCATGCTCAGTTGTGTCTGACTCTTTGTGATCCCATGGACTGTAGCCTGCCAGGCTCCTCTGTCCATGGAATTTTACAGGCAAGAATACTGGAGTGGCTTGCCATTCACTACTTCAGGGGATGTTCCTGACACAGGGATCGAACCTGGATCTCTTGCATATCCTGCTTTGGCAGGGAGATTCTTTACCAACTGCACCACCTGGGAGGCCCTCTGGGTGTCTTGGGACTCCTGGTCCTAATGATGATCTTTGCACATTCAGCATCAGTCACTGGGGTGGAGGCTCTCTGAAACTGCCCCTAGGAATCCCATTTTCATTCTTGTCACAGTCCAGGCCCAAACTGAGATTATTCTAGAGGCTGAGTCCCTATGCTACACTTTTGAGATCAGTAAAGTCTGAATTTTCCTTTTCTTTTCTTCTTGTAAACAGTATGTTTAGAATCACACAGTGCTGGAACTGCAAAAATTTTGAAAGTACATTTGGCCCACCACAGAGAGGAAATAACAAGCTCAAGGTCAAAAAAGAGCTGGAAAACTATGTCTAGAAGCCACAGTTCTGTTTCTTCTACTGTCATGCCCCTGGCTCTGGAGTTAATGTATTTCTGAGTAAGACACAGAACAGATCTGATTTCAGGGAGGACTATTTTCTTCATTTTGTGTGAGAAATTCAAATCCCACTCACATTTAAGAATACCTGAATTATTCTCCCTTACAGTACTCCAAGTCCACATTTATCTTTGAAGGAAGAAACCTAATCCCTTCACTTTTTATCTGGGATGCCCTGGAAATTCCAGTTTACTTGTTGGGGACCAGATAATGTGCTTCTCTTACGTGTGCCTTCTCTGTGGAAGGGATGCCTCAGAATTCTATCATCTCAGAGTTTGATCCCTACTTGCTTCTACCACTAGGAGGAAAAAAAGGAAAGCCCAGAAAGAACATAGCTGAAAAAAATAACACTCCAGGTTTGTGCTGTGGTAGTGCCCCATTTCAAATCTTTTCTGGGAAAATAGAGGCTAATTTGCTTAGGGCTAGGAATTTAAGAGAGAACTGATTTTGGATTTGTCATTTACATGTGATAATCCTACACAGAGAAAAGCATTTTTCTAAGCTTCACAAAATCACTGTGGATGGTGACTGGTGCCATAAAATTAAGCGACACTTGCTCCTTGGAATAAAAGCTATGACAAACCTAGAGAGCATAATAAAAAGCAGAGACATTATTTTGCCAACAAAGGTCTGTCTAGTCAAAGCTGTAGTTTTTCCAGTAGTCATGTATGGATGTGAGAGTTGGACTATAAAGAAAGCTGAGTGCCAAAGAATTGATGCTTTTGAACTGTGTTGCTGGAGAAGACTCTTGAGAGTTCCTTGTACTGCAAGGAGATCCAACCAGTCCATCCTAAAGGAAATCAGTCCTGATGCCAAAGCTGAAACTCCAGTACTTTGGCCACTTGATGCAAAGAATGACTCATTGGAAAAGACCCTGATGCTGGGAAAGATTGAAAGCAGGAGGGACGACAGAGGATGAGATGGTTGAATGGTGTCACCAACTTGACGTACAAGAGTTTAAGCAAGCTCCGGGAGTTGGTGATGGGCAGGGAGACCATGGGGTCACAAAGAGTTGGACATGACTGAGTGACTGAACAGAGCTGAACTGAAGCGTCACCAGCCTGAGACAGAATTATGAGGCAGACAAGGGCTAGTTTTGGAGACTCTCATTTGTAGTCCTTCCACCCTCTGATAATAACAGCCCCTTAGTTCTCAGGGCCCTCTACTGCCCCTTTGTCTTCCATGGAGTGGGGACAGGGCACAGTGAAAAGAGATGGACCAAGTGGAAGATGGTCTACTCATCATCTAATGAATATGCACACCATTAGGTTTTCAAAAACAGAATTCAACCAAGTAAATGTGAAGATCTAATTGGCTTTACTAGGAGATTCATGAACTGGACAGCTTCCAATCTAGCAACTAGAAGGGTGCTCCAGGGATTGTACCAAATGGAAGATTTTTAGAGGAAAAAGGATGGGGCAAAGGAGCTATCAGCAGAAGAAAAGATTATCTTTAGGCCAGGCTGGTCTTTTTTGTGTGAAAGGGACTTACAAGGGTTTTATCTTGCATCATCATTGCCTCTTCTTCCTGGGGGATGGAGAGGGCCACAGAGGGTGACAGATTAACTCATTAGTAACGAACAGAGAATCTAGACTGGTTAATTCCAGACTGGTTACATTTCTGGTTGAGCTCAAAACTTCGATTAGTTTAGGTATTAAATCTAGGTTTGGTATCATGAACTTTAGTACAGGTGATACCACTTTGGGGCTGTGGTTTTTCTCTTTAACAATGTCTTCTGAGAAGTGGGAGATCTGTGCGGCTGTCTGATGACATCATATATGTTGTTTATCCTCTCTGAGTCTCACTTACTCTACTTTTATAATGGTTATAACAACACTTTTCTCTCTTAGCTTACAGTGTAAGGGGGATCACCTGAGATCATTATGAGAAAGCATTTTTTTTAAGTTGAAGAGTAGTTGATTTATAATATTTCAAGTGTACAGCAAAGTAATTCAGTTATATATCCATATATATATATTATTTTCCGTTATAGGTTATTATAAGATAATGAATATAGTTCCCTGTGCTATACAGGAGGTTCTTGTTTTTACCTATTTTATACATAGTAACATGCCTCTTTTAATCCCAAATTCCTAATTTATCCCTTTCCCTTTTGGTAACCATAAGTTTGTTTTCTTTGTCAGTGAGTCTATTTCTGTTTTGCAAATAAGTTAGATTTGTATAATTTTTTTTTAGATTCCACATATAAGTGATATCATACATTATTTCTCTTTCTCTGTTTGACTTACTTCACTTAGTATGATAATTTCTAGATCTATCCACGTTGCTTCAAATGGCATTATTCCATTCTTTTTATGGCTGAATTCTATCATCTAGGATAGTATTCCATTGTATATATACACACACACACATATGCCACATCTTCTTTACCCATTCATCTGTCAAGGGAGATGACAGCATGTACTTAAAATATATTGCCTTCTCTTTGGTCCTTGCTTTCTGCTGTGTGATATTGGGCCTTAATGAGTGATTAGATAAAGCATTTTCCTAAATTTCAATCACTCATATGCCACCTTCATGATTTTTACCACATCCTCATATTATACATAGTTTCATCAATTTAACATTCATATTTAAATAAACTGACTAGGTAAATGTAAATATATTATTAAATATATAATTTGCTAGGCAACTCAATTTAAAGTATTTTAAACAATAATATCTGTGAAAACCCAGGTTTGAGTTGCTATTTACATTTCTTCCTAATATGTATTAAAATGAAAAAAATTCTGTCTGCAATCATCTATTTAACCCCAGTAAAGGTTGTGTTGGCTGGACCTTTGTTTTGTCTCCCCATGGCTCCGGGCTCCACAGAGGGAGATGGTGTGGAGGGACCTCTCTGCGAAGTTGCTGGGAGCAATTTCCATAAAGCCCTTACTCTAAAAAAAAAATGGTATTCTGCATTTTGGAAAATGAATCACCTGTGTATGTTGGATTGCTATTAGCTGTTGGCAGTTCTCAGCTAATGTACAAGGTGAACCTTTCACAAGAGGGTGGGGGGTGTTGTTAAATTTTGATGAACACATACCAGTTAATTCTTCCTGGGATTCAGTAGAGATGTAGTTCATTATATGAGGTCTGTCAGCTGGAATAGGCTGAGGGGGCTGTGTGATACAATGTACAATGGTAGAGAATTTGCTTGGATGTAAGATATAAAGTCATTGCCTTAACAATGCGTAATAGAGCCTGGTCAGGTAGTGAAACGGTCTTCTCAGATAGTAACGTAGTGCTGAAGAGGGATACACAGAATTGCTGCTTGGACAGTCACAGTGACACTGTTCCACCGTAGTGCAAGTATACTGTGATTCTTGCTAACTGGAGTTCAGTATCGTCTGAAGGCCTTTCAAGTGTGCCAAGGGTGTTCAAACATGTCCTCAGATTAAAAAGGCTCAGAACTGATGGCATAATACTTTAGGTGGTTACAATGCACACATCTGCTTAAAATAGAGGCCCTTAATGGTAGTGTTACTGGTGGCAACTTCAGGAAAGCTTGCAAGCCAAGATATTGGTGTAAGAAGAAATACTCCCTCAGTCTGATCATCTCAGTTATTAAACATTCTGTTTATACATTACAGATGAGCAATTGGTAGAATCAGAGGGGAAAAGACCCATTTTGCTGCTAGGAAAGAAAAGTGAAAGTCGCTTGGTCATGTCCAACTCTTTGCAACCCTAAGGACTATACAGTCCATGGAATTCTCCAGGCCAGAATACTGGAGTGGGCAGCTTTCCCTTTCTCCAGGGGATCTTCCCAACCCAGGGATAGAACCTAGGTCTCCCGCATTGCGGGCAGATTCTTTACCAGCTGGGCCACCGGGGAAGCCCTTGCTGCTGGGGGTATTCCTGAATGCCTTTTCTGTCATTTGCTATCAACTGGCCCTGAATTGGGGCTTCCTGGTGGCTTAGTGGTAAAGAATCTGCCTGCTGTGCAGGAGATGCAGAAGGTGCGGGTTTGATCATCGGGTAGGGAAGATCCCCTGGAGGAGGGCATGGCAACCACTCCGGTATTCTTGCCTGGATAATCCCATGGACAGAGGAGCCTGGCAGGCTACAGTCCTTGCAGTCGCAAAGAGTCAGACACGACTGAAATGACTTAGCACGCATACACGGTCCTGAATTATTTGAGATTAAGTTTGCCGTCTCTGCCTAATTCCAGTTATATATTCCCTAATTTACTTATTTTCTTATTGAATTAATTTTGATGAGATACATTTTTCTAGTCAGTTGTTCCCTTAATCTGTTTTCAGTTTATTGCCAACAAGGTGTTCTCAACAGTCTCTTATTTTTAAAAATCTTCGTATTTATAATAATGTTCCCTTGTTACTCCTGTTATTGTCTATTTATACTTTCTCATTTGATTTCTTTACCAGCTTCCAGAGTTTTGTCTATTTTTTAAAAAGTCTGCTAAAAGAGCCAAATTTTGGCTCTGTGGATTCGCTCTACTTTAGCTTCTTCATAATTCATCTTTACACCACATCCCCTGGCATGCACTGCAATATTTATATGTGAAAAGTCCCCTAATAACTCAAAGCTGTTGCTCTGAATAAGTGAAAATTCCCCCAATCTGGGAAAATTTTTAAAAATTTCTGGGTGGGCATGTTTCCTTCTTTTTGTCTACTTCTCTAAACTTGTTTTAATATTATTGCTTGAATGCTATTTCTTTGGACAATACTTTACGCAGTTATGGGTTTGCTCCCTCTCAGTTTTACTGCTGTTCAAAATCTGAAGCACAATAAGAAAGTTATGCTTTAAGGGCAGTCAGTGTGGCAGATTAGTGTGGTTTATTCTAGAGAGTTCAGGCTCAAGTTGAACTCTGAATATGACTGGAATTTGGATATGCAGTTGGGTGGGGGGCATGAATGTGGCATGTGTGACTAGCAGTGAGATGATTTCCCTGAAAGAAAAAAAAACCCTGGAGATTCAAAGTGATCTCCTTCAGCTAGCCTCATCTGGCCCGCAGTATCTCTGGCTCTCTGTGTCTTAGAGACTCAGGTCATCTTTCAAAGTCTCAAATCTGTGTGTTCACTCTGACTACAGGTCCTTTGAACACCCTTTTCCCCCTGCTTGGGACTCTCTTCCCTGGCCCTACCACCTTCCCCCACTTTATTTCTGTTCCATTCTCAGAAATCTGTTTAACCTCTATCCTTTCCTCACAAATACTTTTCTGATTCCCACCAAAGAAGGTCAAATTCCCCTACTGCAATTTAGCATAAGTGTAATTTTTTTTTTTTTGGCTGTGCTATATGGCTTGCGGGATCTTAGTTCCCCCACCAGGGACTGAACACAGGCCATGGCAATGAGAGACTGGAATCCTAACCACCATGCCACCAGAGAACTCCCACAAGAGTATAATTCTAGGTTAATGATGTGATTCCATGATTGGTGTCTTTCTGCCTCTCAGGCATATAAACCTGAGGTTAAGAACTACTTTCTATTTTTTCACTTGTTTCCAGTGCCTTACAAACAGTAAACAGTCAGGCAGCAGTTGTTTAATTTTCTCTCATTTGTTAAGTAGTTAGCATGACTTAGTTGTTCTAGTTAATGGTGTGCTGCTGCTGCTGCTGCTGAGTCACTTCAGTCGTGTCCGACTCTGTGTGACCCCATAGACGGCAGCCCACCAGGCTCCCCGTCCCTGGGATTCTCCAGGCAAGAACACTGGAGTGGGTTGCCATTTCCTTCTCCAATGCATGAAAGTGAAAAGTCAAAGTGAAGTCGCTCAGTCGTGTCCGACCCCCAGTGACCCCATGGACTGCAGCCTTCCAGGCTCCTTCATCCATGGGATTTTCCAGGCAAGAGTACTGAAGTGGGGTGCCATTGCCTTCTCTGAGTTAATGGTGTAGAGCTGCAAAGTCCATCTCCAGAGGCATAATGTTCAGACAAGAGCTACTTGAACCAGGACTGCTCAGAATTTCAGAGGCCTATGAGGCTTATGTTATTCCCACTTATTAAAATAAATGAAGAAATGCAAAATGACTTAGAAAAACTGTTATTTTGAATGTTTACATTGAGACAATTACTTTAACACATGTAACGCATAATACAATATAATTATGCTGCCCTAGATAATTATAGGGTTTATTAAATTATCCTTTCATGGTACTCAGGCAGTCTAGACTGGACTGGGGTTCAAGCATAAAGGCAAATGATGGTGTCTTTCTTCAACCCTATTACTGTATCTTTTGGTTCAACAAGTTACCTCCTTTACTTGAGGCACTTTGTGGAATGATGTCCAAGCCTGACCACCCCCTACCCCACACAAGGATATCAACCTATCCAAAGAAAGAACCTTGGGAAAGGCAGAAATATGGATACAGACTCTGGCAGTTTCTCTCCTGCATGGTTTTATACCCTAATCTGGAATACACCCAGTTCATCTGCAGGGCAGGTTAAGCTCTGCAGATGAATTGAAAGTGTTCTACAATCATATCTCCTCGATGTTATGAGCTCCTGTGACCCTGAGTCCAGGATCTCCAAACAACATGTGATTTAATCTGATTTCCAGTGTTCGTAGCACTGTGATCCAGGTCATCCTCTATAATTTCCCCTCATTCCCACTGAATACACTTAGAATATTGCTGCAGAAGATAATCACTACTTCCAGAAATTCTGGGAATATCTAAACCACCAGACAATTTCTCAGTCATAGGATATGTTAAGGATTAAACAAATACAAAAATATTGCATAATACATACTTCAAAAGTAGAGGTAGATAGATAGCACATGTACTATGAAAATTCCTGGGTTAATGTCAGACTTTAAATGTTGTTCACATCTTTTCTTCTTTTCCTTGTAGAGGCATGAGAAACCTTGAGATGCATTTGCCTTTGTGTTTAGATTAAGTATTGTGTGACTAGGAATAAATGTATTTAAGTGGAGTGTTCACAGCCTTTTCTACCCACTAAAGAGAATTCTGAGTCTAGCAACTCCCACCTCTCCCTTTCTCTGAGAGTTGAGGAGGATTCTGTCTTTGCTAGGCTGGTTTCTGGGCTCTGTGATGCAGAACTGGGACAATAGTAGAAAACAGAACATAGAAGAGATGGGTTGGGGTATTTTCATAGAAAAGGCCCAAATTACTCACAAGAGGAAAAAAATTATAGAAGATAAAAGGGTGGAAAGAAAAGAGAAGAAAATCTAAAACTATGAGGACTTTGATTTTCTATAAGGAATTTTGTAATTGATGGTTGAAGGCAAGAAGAGAGAATGTGGACTTGATGGGCAGTTCTTTCCCATGTAGAGGACACTGTAAGTGGTGGAGGTGAGAGAGAAGACATTTAGAAAAATACATGTATTAAAAATACACCTCCCTATACTTGATGCTTTCTGAGAGGGATGATATTAATGATTTTATTATATCTACATTAGTTTGGTTGCTGGACTGTTGCATTGAATGCCTCCCCAGTTCGATCCTTGGGTTGGAAAGATCCCCTGGAGGAGGGCATGGCATCCCACTCCAGTATTCTTGCCTGGAGAATCCCTGTGGACAGAGTAGCCTGCTGGGCTGCAGTCCATGGGTTGCAGAGAGTTGGACACGACTGAGTGACTAAGCACACACAATACAGTTCTATCTGAGTTAGATATTGGAATAAGGACGTTGTTTCCTCACTTAATAGTCTTTCTTCTTTTCTCGGCTTTGGATCTTTTCTCGGCTTTGGATCTTTTCTCCTGATTTGGTCAGATTATGACTTTTCAGAGGGTTGATGGCTTGGATATAGGTTGGGGTCCTAGGCTGAGTTCTCCCAAACCAGACCCTGAGGGAAAGGTTTGAGTTCAGGTAGGTTATTTAGGTATGTGATCCCAGGGGAAGGGAAACAGGGAAGAAGCAGCCACCACTGCTACGTGGCCACTGAGTCTGGCACCGGGGTGGATGGATGACTGTGCTCCATGCTGTGTGGCCTTCTGGGAGCTTTATAACATGTCTTAAAATTGTCCTCTGGGGAAATGAACAGGGAAAGCATTTATTACTGGTTCCAGTTTCTCCTGGTTAAGTATGGCCTCACAGGATTCAATTGTTCTGGGCCTTTGACTGCTGCCTGACTGAGAACTGAGCAGAATTAAAAGATAAACTGAGGCATTTAAAACTTTTAGGAGTTTATCTGTAGAAAAATTGATTAGAATCTGGCAGCACCAAACCAGAGGTGGTTAGGAGCACTCTGCTGGGAGTGGAGCTGGAACTGTAGAGAGATGCTTTACAGAGGAGATGCAGAAAAAAGCAAGGAAATTACTTGATTGGCTATAGCTCAAAGCCTGGTTGGCTGCTTGTGATTGGTTGTACTTAGGTTTGGATTTTGTGACCTTGGGCTTTACAAGCTTAGATTTTGGTTTGCTGAGTAGGCCACCTTGGCATTAACGCCATCTTAGTGGCCTCCTTGTTCAATTAAGTTAATAGTAGGATCTCATGGATATCCTGCTTCATGAGGTTAGAGAAGCCCCAAGGCCTAAAGCCAAGGCCCCCTGGTGTGGAACAGGGACAAGGCAGCCTTGGCTGGACTTGCTCAGGGCTGGTCACAGTCTAGAAGTGGTTGTAAACAGTGGTGTATGAAAGAGTGTGTACAGGAACAGAGACTCTGGGGACAGGGCAGGGTGTAGTCCTGGACCATGTATGTCAAGGAGAGCAGTGAGAGGGAAGATTATTGAATGAAACTCTGTAGACTTAATGGGCTGAGCAGAGAATACAGACTTTCTCCCAAGGGCAGTGGGAAATGGTGAAAAGTTGTTGCAAAAGAATGCAAAACCAATATAATATTGTAAAGTAATTAGCCTGCAATGAAAATAAATAAATTTAAATTAAAAAAAGAAAAGAATGACCCAGCCAGATTTGTGTTTTAGGAAAAGAAGCTAACCCTGGTCACAGTGTGCAGGGTGGATTAACTGGGGTGGATGTGGTATGTAGGGGTGTGGTAGGGGTTGTTATGGAAAGTGAGAGCTGTTGGAGCTGTACCTGAACTCCTTTAAACACTCTGATTTCTGTTGAGAAAAACAATCTTTCAATACCTAATAATGAACATACCATTGTGTTTGTTTTGTTTTTCTCCCGGGCTGTGAGAATGACGCCAGCACACATCAGATGCTGGGGGAATGGGGCGTGTGTGTGTGTGTGTGTGTGTGTGTGTGTGTGTGTGTGTGTGTGTGTGAGTGAAAGAGAGAGAGAGGGAGGGAGCCTGTGCATGACTTGCTGTGGAGTTCCTGCATCAAGTCTACCCCCAGGCCTGCTCTAAACTCTACTTTCCATGGCTTGATGGTTTGTTTATATGAACATGTAATTTCCTCTTTTTGGCTTAAGCTGCTTGAGTTGAGTTTCTCATAATTAAGAATCCTGACTAGAATAAAACTTTTGTGTCTAAAACTTTTTAATTTCAAATTATTTCCTCAGCATATATTCTTTGAAGGGAAAGTAAAAGGTTCAAAATAATCACCAAGTTATACCATATCTAGAAATGTATACCTTATTTCACTATATTCTTACAAGTATTGAGTAATATAATTTTAAGCCTTTCTTAGGTTAAAAAATATTGCTTAAAATTACTTGTTTTTAAATGCTAGTGAGGTTGAAAATATTCCAATTCTATTTGTTTTATACCTTTTTTTGCGAATTGTCTAATTATATCTTTATTATTATTCTTTTTTAAATTTTACTTTATTTTACTTTACAATACTGTATTGGTTTTGCCATACATTGACATGAATCCACCACGGGTGTACATGAGTTCCCAATCCTGAACCCCTTCCCACCTCCCACCCCATATCATCTCTCTAGATCATCCCAATGCACCAGCCCCAAGCATCCCGTATCCTGTATCGAACCTAGACTGGCGATTCATTTCTTACATGATAGTATACATGTTTCAATGCCATTCTCCCAAATCATCCCACCCTAAATTATATCTTTAACCTATTGCCTTTATTGGGGTTCAAATGTCTTTGCTTTTTTAAAAATCAATTTTTATTCATCCTCTCCAGGTAAAGCTTATTAATTTGCCTGTCATATTTATCTCAAATATTTTTCCTAGCTTGGCTGCTTGCTTTGAATTCTGTTCATTATTCTTTTGGAGTTACAGAAATTATAAGATGTTATGTAGTCAAGTTGGCATTTTCTTTTACAGCTCTTTGATTTAGCAGAAAATGAAGGAGACTTATTTTATGTTCTTTGGTCTTTATGTGGTGGCTACAAAGAAATTGTTTTTAAAGAAATGACTTTTAAAAATAGAATAATAGTGAATGTGGCAGCCATGCTCTGCTTGGATCTCACTTGTAGAAGAAGATCACCTTTCATCTGTGAGGAGTGCAGTGAGCTGACCCTCTCTAGTTGCGGCACCCGGAGGATCTGCCACAATGTTTGAAACCACCCTCTTCCCAGGCAGCTCCCAGCCCATGACTGATCACAGCAGAGGCACTCGCCCTGGCCTTTGCTGGTCGATTGCTCTGTGAGCCATCCTGTGCGCTGGACTGCATTGTCAGATGACGTGAAACTTCTCAGAGCTGCACTGAAACCTGAAGCTCTTTCTTCCCATCTCCCTTCCTCCCTCCGCTCTTCTTTCATGGGTGCCAGACCAACACTGTGGTCTGAAGGTTTTCCCTGCTCCTTCTGCCCTCTACTTTTCACAAGTATTACCTGCAACAAATCTTTGGCACCTTTATCTTTGTTATGACATCTGCTTCCTAGAGAACATAAATGACAGTTATTTTTTTAAAAATGAAGTGATTCAGAGAAAAACAACAGAGAAAAGAATAAATCAAAGTAAGTTAGTTGCAACACATCCACTAGTGCACAGAAGTAGATGCAGAACTGTTGGGCTGGCTGAGTGGAGACATGGGGCAGGGATTTCTGTGTGTTCTGTTCACTTCTTCAGCTCACATTAGAACAGTGTCTGGCATATAGTGGGTACTGACATGCTTGTTCAATGAATGGACAGATCAAGCAGTTTATTTTTAAAAAGTTTTACTGGAGTATAATTGACTACTCAAATAATTTTCTAAAATGAGATGATACTATATTTTTTCCATTAAACAAAAACAATATTGAGTTTAATTTTACTTTAATTTATGAGAAGGAAAAGCTTTAGTAAAACATAAGAAATTTCTGAACTGTAGAAAAGTTTCAAGCATTACTCTAAGATTTGAAAGTGTTTAAAAATTACTTAACATTTGATATTTTCAATCATTTTTCCAGACTAATTTTTGAATTCTGTCACCATTCCTTAAAAAATTCTCTGAGATTTAAAAAAATGGAAGTATTTTAACCCTATAAATTTATTTGTGATAAATGGATGTCCTTTCAATATTCATCTTAAAATCTAAAAACAATATGTTTCTGCATATATGCAAATCTCTGTACCTCTTCAACTTGGATTTGCATTTCAAAAAATTATACATACCATGCAAATCTCTCATAAAAATAGTCCTACTTCTAGGTATTTTAGAGTTTGTGAGAATGTAAATATCATTTCAAAGCAATTACATGATAATTTAGAACAACACAATTTGTTGCTCTCATGAACAATCCAGAGTATGAGGGCCACAGAAGACTCTGGGAAGTGAAGAGCAAGTATGAGTAGCGGCACATCCTGTCAGATGGAGGCCTGTAGCTGGTCTTCTCCTTGTTGACAGAGCCTTTTGCCACCAAAGGGACTAAATGCTGAATTTTAATATCAGCCTCCTTGCAATGAGAATCTGGATATATGAGATATAAAAGGAAATGTGTTGAGTATCTAGGAAGATATTTTTTTTCTCTAATAAGAGAGAGATAAGCAGGAATAGAGCCCACCCCCTCACTTTCTTCCTGTCTTTGAACATTAATGTGTTAGAATGTGATGCCTGGAGTTGTGGCAGTCATCTTGCAACCGTGAGGAGAAAGTAGATAGAAGCTCATAAAAGTGACTTGATGTCATCAGATCACTACCTCTATCAACTCTGGAATCTAATAGAATAACAGAATGTTACCACTTGCTCTGGAATGTGTCTTGTGTCCTGTTACATGCAGCCCAAACCATATTACCTGATACACTTTATAAATTTGCCTTTGCCTCTTTCTGCTCTTTGTCATACAACCCATTTCTAGTTGATAGTCCCACTTTGAATGTCTCAGTGGCTTAGTTGAAGAAGGAAATGGCAACCCACTCCAGTATTCTTGCCTGGAGAATCCTGTGGACAGTGGGGCCTGATGGGCTGCTGTCCATGGGGTTGCACAGAGTTGGACATGACTGAAGCGACTTATTATGCATGCATGCATTGGAAAAGTAAATGGCAACCCACTCCAGTATTCTTGCCTGGAGAATCCCATGGACAGAGGAGCCTGGTGGGCTGCTGTCTATGGAGTCGCACAGAGTCAGACACGACTGAAACGACAGCAGCAGCAGCAGCAGCGGTGGCTTAGTTAATACCTCCAGATCTCACCGTTGCTAGCTCTCTGCTATCACATACATTTTTCCTCTTACTTCTTAATTTAAAGCACTATTGGCTGGCTGATTCCTCTACGCCACCATTCCTTTAGGCTTCCAATACCTTGGCCACCTGATGTGATGAGCCGACTTATTAGAAAAGACCCTGATGCTGGGAAAGATTGAGGGCAGGAGGAGAAGGGGACAACAGAGGACGGGATGGTTGGAAGGCATCACCAACTCAATGGACATGAGTTTGAGCAACCTCGGGGAGATGGTGAAGGACAGGGAAGCCTGGAGTGCTGCAGTTCACAAGGTTGCAAAGAGTCAGACACGACTGAGTGACTAAACAACAGTTGCACTAGGAACCACTCCATTGCTCCTGGGGAGAACACCACCATAGATGAGAAGATAAACTGGCTTCAGCATGCTGTGACACTGAAATCCCTGAGAACCACAGGAAGAAAAATTTCATAAGTTATTACCAAAACGTGCATTACATAAAAACTCAATTTTAAACAATAAGAATTTTAAAGATACTGACTCCATGTATGAAAAACCAGAATTCAGAAGCAGTGTGGGAACCCATGATAACTGTGTAGTAAAACACTTCCAAGGACCCATGGAAAGTTGCTGAAATAAACGTATGTTTGCTGCTGCTGCTGCTAAGTCACTTCAGTTCTGTGCAACCCTATAGATGGCAGCCCACTAGGCTCCTCTGTCTCTGGGATTCTCCAGGCAATAACACTGGAGTGGGTTGCCATTTCCTTCTCCAATGCGTGAAAGTGAAAAGTGAAAGTGGAATCGCTTAGTTGTGCCCGACTCTTAGCGACACCATGGACTGCAGCTTTCCAGGATCCTCCGTTAAGCATCTTTAAAAAACAAAACTAAAAAAATGATTAAAGTAAATTTTCATTATTGTCTTAAAGCCCAAGAATATCAAATGTGTTTTAAGGACTACTTTGTGGGGCTGGATTTCTGTCCAGTTTAGGAAGTATTTCAAAATGACTTTGAGTTTATTGTTAGCTTAATGATTTTTACTGACAACCATCTAAAGTCAAATTGAGTTGCAGCTGCTTCATTTAGGGAACACAAATCCTCAGGAAATTTGTCAGAATAAAAGGAATAATTCTAAAGTCAATCTCTTCTGTTCCTTAAAGAAGTACTTGATGATTGGTCCTTAATATTCTGAAGAAATAACTAGTGGTAGAAGTTACGCCACAGAACTTCTGGATTTTTCATGTTAGTGAAACGAAGTTAAAGTTTGTAGCAATGCAGTATGGTGCTCTGTGCAACCACTGTTTGAACAAACTTAAGAAGTTTCAATTTCAGTTAAAAAATGAGCTTGGACATCCCACCCAAGCATTTTCCACCAAAATGGATCTGCAGGGGATTCTTGGGTGATCTCTTTATTGTCCAGATCTATTTTTATTAGTCTTTTTACATTGCAGACTTAAAAACTGCAAGAAAAAAGAGAGATGATGGATAGATCCAGTTTTGAAAGATGTTATCATCTAATAGTAACATGTAAAATATTAATAAAAAACTGTAAAATAAATTTATGACCCTTATGAAATGATTGGCAATTTTAACAACTACTAAATATTTGATGATATATTATAGGATTACTGTTGATTTTTTTAAAAACATATGATAATAGCACTGTGGTTGTGTCCAGAAAAAAAAGAGTCATTATCTTTAGAGAGCTATACAGAAATGTTTGTGGATGAAATGAAGGGATTTCTGAGAATGATTCAGAATAATAAGGGATGATGCAGCAGACTGGGGTATGGAAGAAATAAAATTATCCATGAATGTGATAATTTTTGAACCCAGGTAATGGGTAAGTGAGAGTTCATATTGCTATTCTATTTTAGTGTTTAATATTCACTCAGTAAAAGTTAACATAGTTTATATCCTTTGGCAGCATTTAGGATAACTGTCATCTTGGAGAAGGCAATGGCACCCCACTCCAGTACTCTTGCCTGGAAAATCCCATGGATGGAGGAGCCTGGTAGGCTGCAGTCCATGGGGTCGCTAAGAGTCGGACACGACTGAGCGACGTCGCTTTCACTTTTCACTTTCATGCATTGGAGAAGGAAATGGCAACCCACTCGTGTTCTTGCCTGGAGAATCCCAGGGACGGGGGGAGCCTGGTGGGCTGCCGTCTATGAGGTCGCAGAGAGTCGGACACGACTGAAGCGACTTAGCAGCAGCAGCAGCAGTCAACTTAGTATTATTTTTCAAGGAATTGGAATGTTGAACTGAACCTCTTTTCTCCAGTTTGTTCTCCATCCTTAAACTGTTACTTTTCCTTAGAGCCTCCTTTCCTTTCATCCTTTTCCTGTTTCCTTTATTGTCTTATTTGCTCCCATGGCTTTTATTATCAACTGCATGCTAACAATTCTCAAATCTGAATCTCCTCCGGTATATCCAACTCTATCTCCTCCTGTATGTGAATCTCTACACATTTCTCAGCTTGGAGGTCTCAAAGGCACCTCAGGCTCTCATCTCCATCCCCACACCTGTCCCTTTTCCTCAACCACTCTCTCAGTGACTGCTGAGAATCATGGGCTTTTCTGTATGGTTCATGCCCATTATTCTAGTTCTTACAATTAGGACTAGGCTGTGTCTTATCTTACAGTGATTCATTTTATGAATGAACTGAGTGCCTATTGAATGACCATCAAAGGACATTCTATTATCCTGGATAGTATGTCTCATTGTTTTACACAGTGCCTGGCATAGAATTAACTGTCAAGGATCTCTTGTTGACTAATTTTTTTGTTTTATTTTATAATTAAAGAGCCATTTAAACATACAGAATAAAAAAGATGGAAGAATAATAAGTAATGATCTGTGTAGCACCACTCAGCTCAAGAAGTAAAAATTTAGGGATAAAATTCAAGACACTGTTCTCCATAATCCCATCTTTCTGCCTCCTTTCCTGAAGGCAATCAGTGTCCTCACTGGTTTTTTTCTTTTTCTGATGCGGTATGCCTGGCACGTGGGATCTTAGTTCCCTGTTGCTGCTCAGTTGCTGAGTCATGTCTGATTCTTTGCGACTTCATGGACTGAATGGGCATCCCAGGTTTCCCTGTCCTTCACTATTAGTTCCCTGACCAGGAAGCAAATTGTGCCCCCTTCAGTGGAAGGATGGAGGCTTAACCACTAGACCACTAGGAAGTCCCCTCAATTTTTAAAAAGTTTTTTTTTTTGGGAGAATGGTTGATTTACATTGGGCTTCCCTGGTGGCTTACCTGGTAAAGAATCTGCCTGCAATTTTATATTGCTGTGTTTGTTTCTGCTGTACAGCAAAGTGAATCAGTTATAAATATACATATATCCATTCTTTTTGGATTCTTTTCCCATATAGGTCATTACAGAGTATTAAAAGAGTTCCCTGTGCTATATGGCAGGTCACTATTAGTTATCTATTTTATATATAGTAGTGTGTATATGTCAACCCCAGTCTCCCAACTTATTCCTGCCTCGCTGTTCCTGCTTTCCCCTGGTGACCGTAAGTTGGCTAGCTACATCTGTGACTCTATTTCTGTCTTATAAATACATTCATTTGTATCATTTTTTAAAAAGATTCCATATATAAGCAATATCATAAAATGTTTGTCTTTCTCTGTCTGACTTATTTCACTTAGTATGAAAATCTCTAGGTCCATCCATGTTGCTACAAAGGGCACTCTTTTTTTTTTTTAATGGCATGGCTAAGTATATGTACCACATCTTCTTTATCCATTACTCTGTCAGTAAACATTTAGGTTGCTTCCATGTTCTGGCTAGTGTAAATGGTGCTGCAAGGAAACATCCGGGTGCATGTATTTTTTTCTGAATATATACTCAAGAGTAGGACTGCAGGATTATACTGTAGCTCTATTTTTAGGAGTTTTGGTTTTGCTTTTGGACACACTATGTGGCTTGTGGAATCTTAGTTCCCTGACCAGGGACTGAACCCAGACTCTTGGCAGTGAAAGAGTGCTAAGCACTGGACCATCAGAGAATTCACCTATTTTTTTTAAAAATAATTGATTTATTTTAATTGGAGTATAATAACTTTAAAATATTGTGGTGATTTTTAAGGAACTCCATATCGTTCTCCATAGTGGTTGTACCAATTTACATTCCCACCAACAGTGTAGGAAGGTTCCTTTTCTCCACACCCTCTCCAACACTTACTGTTTGTAGATATTTTGATGATGGTCATTCTGACCAGTGTGAGGTGATACCTCTTCAGAGTTTTGATTTACATTTCTCTATAATTAGTGACATTGAGCATATTTTCATGTGCTTTTGGCCATTTGTATGTTTTCTTTGGATAAATACCTATTTAGATCTTCTGCCCATTTTCTGATTGGATTTTTTTTTTAAATTGAGCTGCATGAGCTATTTCTAAATTTTGGAGATTAATCCCTGTTGGTTGCTTTGTTCGCAACTATTTTCTCCAATTCTGTGGATTACCTTTTCAATTTTGTTTATGGTTTCCTTTGCTGTGCAAAAGCTTTTAAGTTTAATTAGGCCTCATTTGTTTATTTTTGTTTTTATTATCATTATCCTAGGAGGTGGATCAAAAAATATCTTGCTGTGATTTATGTCAGAGAGCATTCTGCCTATGTGTTCTTCTAAGAGTTTTATAATATCCAGCCTTACATTTAGGTCTTTAATCCATTTTGAGATTATTTTTGTGGATAGTATCTGGGAGTGTTCTAATTTAATTCTTTTATGTGTATCTGTCCATTTTCCCAGCACCACTTATTGAAGAGGCTGTTTTTTTTCTTTTGTATATTCTTGCCTACTTTTCTCATAGATTAGGTGACCAGAGGTGCTTCATTGTCCTCAATTTAACATTTATCATCCCAGTGAATATATTTCTATTTTTAAGACTGTGTAGGGACTTCCTTGGCAATCCAGTGGTTAAGACTTCACCTTCTGATGCAGGGGATGTGCGTTACATTCCTGGTGGGGGAGCCAAGATCCCACATTCTAAATAAATGAATAAATAAGCCTGTGTGTGCTAAGTCGCTCCAGTTGTGTCTGACTCTTTGCATCACCATGGCCTGTAGCCAGCCAGGCTCGCCTATCCACGAGATTTTCCAGGCAAGAAAACTGGTGTGGGCAGCTATGCCCTTCTTCAGGGGATCTTTCTGACCCAGGGATTGAACCTGCTTCACCCTCCGGCTCCTGCATTCCAGGCAGATTCCTTACCACTAAGCCACCCAGCCCAGTTCAGTTGCACATGTCCAACTCTCTGTGACCCCATGAAATGGAGCATTGCAGGCTTCCCTGTCCATTACCAACTCCCAGAGCTTGCTCAAACTCATGTCCGTTGAATTGGTGATGCCATCCAACCATCTCATCCTCTGCTCATAGACAATTAAATATGCATTCTGAATTTCCAAGTCTGAAGCCTCAGGATTGTTTGTCTTGCCTCCCTAAATCTAATGTAATCAAAACAGAGAAATCTCTTCTCATCACTGTACTTTAGAGTGCATACAAAGTAGGCACTGTATAAACAAACACACATGCACGCACACACACAAGCATAGAAGAGGAAAAATAATTAGAAACCAGGGGACTCATCAATGCCCTGATTTAGAACCTGCTCAAATTTATGGATTCAAATATTTTGAACCTAATCCAACTCCTCTCAAGTTCAAATTTACTTGACATTTGGTGTATTGTGACTTCCTATTTTTGTAGAACAGCTTCAAAAATGGTTCAATAAGCTTTGGGGCCGAATCTAACTCCTGCAGTGCAAGATTTGGAATATTTAGCAGTAAGTGAATAAGAAACACATGCAATGTATTTCTTAAAATGTGCATATTTTCAAAAACTCAAGGGGAAAAGTACTTGACTTCGTATATCTGTGGTTTCATTGAACACTTGAAAATTAGTTAATGACATTCAAACCACAAAGATACAGATGGATTTTCCCATCCAGTTTGCAGAATGCATAGCCATCAACCAGTGATGACAGAAACCATAGGAAGGTACCCTCAATTTTTGTAGAAACAGGAAAGAATTAAGATTTAGTATCTGGCGCTTTGTCAGTTGGGTGCATCATTAACAAGGAAATCAAGAACACAGCAAAAGAATCTAAAAATGTAGTTGCATGTTTTACATTAATTATATCTCTGCAGTGTAATTGCCAGTGTATGGTCCATGGTGAAAAATATGCTGCTGCTGCTGCTAAGTCGCTTCAGTCGTGTCTGACTCTGTGCGACCCCAGAGATGGCAGCCTACCAGGCTCTTCTGTCCTGGGATTCTCCAGGCAAGAACACCGGAGTGGGTGAAAAATAAGCTGCTGCTGCTGCTGCTAAGTCACTTCAGTTGTATCCGACTCTGTGTGACCCCAGAGATGGCAGCCTACCAGGCTCTTCTGTCCCTGGGATTCTCCAGGCAAGAATACTGGAGTGGGTTGCCATTTCCTTCTCCAATGCATGAAAGTAAAAAGCGAAAGTGAAGTCACTCAGTCTTTAGCGACCCCATGGACTGCACCCTACCAGGCTCCTCCGTCCATGGAATTTGCCAGGCAAGAGTACTGGAGTGGGTTGCCATTGCCTTCTCCGAAAAATAAGCTAGCAAATGTCAAATCCAACAATAGTTCACGAGCAAGTCTTCTGGAGCCTTAGTGAAGGTCTACAATAGCTCTTATTGTCATATGAAAGCTTTTATCCAAGTAAACAAATACTTAGAATATGGCAGGTAGGGTTATGGAGCCCCACTTTCTCAGCCCCAACAGCCTCAGATTCAGTTCAGTTCAGTTGCTCAGTCATACCCAACTCTTTATGACCCCATGAATCACAGCACGCCAGGTCTCCCTGCCCATCACAATCTCCTGGAGTTCACTCAGACTCACATCCATTAAGTCAGTGATGCCATCCAGCCATCTCATCTTCTGTCATCCCCTTTTCCTCCTGCCCCCAATCTCTCCCAGCATCAGAGTCTTTTCCAGTGAGTCAACTCTTCGCCTGAGGTGGCCAAAGTACCGGAGTTTCAGCTTTAGCATCATTCCTTCCAAAGAACACCCAGCGCTGATCTGCTTTACAATGGACTGGTTGGATCTCCTTGCAGTCCAAGGGACTCTCAAGAGTCTTCTCCAACACCACAGTTCAAAAGCATCAATTCTTAGGTGCTCAGCCTTCTTCACAGTCCAACTCTCACATCCATACATGACCACAGGAAAAACTATAGCCTTGATTAGACGGACCTTTGTTGGCAAAGCAATGTCTCTGCTTTTCAATATGCTATCTAGGTTGGTCATAATCTTTCTTCCGAGGAGTAAGCGTCTTTTAATCTCATGGCTGCAATCACCATCTGCAGTGATTTTGGAGCCCCCAAAATAAAGTCTGACACTGTTTCCACTGTTTCCTCATCTATTTCCCATGAAGTGATGGGACCGGATGCCATGATCTTCGTTTTCTGAATGTTGAGCTTTAAGCCAACTTTTTCACTCTCCTCTTTCACCTTCCTCAAGAGGCTTTTTAGTTCCTCTTCACTTTCTGCCATAAGGGTGGTGTCATCTGCATATCTGAGGTTATTGATATTTCTCCTGGCAATCTTGATTCCAGCTTGTGCTTCTTCCAGCCCAGGGTTTCTCATGATGTACTCTGCATAGGAGTTAAATAAGCAGGGTGACAATATACAGCCTTGACGTACTCCTTTTCCTATTTGGAACCAGTCTGTTGTTCCATGTCTAGTTCTAACTGTTGCTTCCTGACCTGCATATAGGTTTCTCAAGAGGCAGGTCAGGTGCTCTGGTATTTCCATCTCTTTCAGAATTTTCACAGTTTATTTTGATCCACACATTCAAAGGCTTTGGCATAGTCAATAAAGCAGAAATAGATGTTTTTCTGAAACTCTCTTGCTTTTTCGATGATCCAGTGGATGTTGGCAATTTGATCTCTGGTTCCTCTGCCTTCTCTAAGTATTCTAACAATTACTTAGAATATGGCAGGTAGGGTATAGAACCCCATTTCTTCAGCTCCAACAGCCTCAGATCACCTTAGCTTTTAAACTCAAGTAAATTGTATTCCTAGCTAAGTGCTTCCAACTTTCCCTTCAGACCCCAAGTGATTCTAGGAAGTTGCAAGGGTGTCTCACATGTGTTCAGGAATAAATCAACATACACTAAGTGCTTCTACTTTCTCTCAGGGCTTTGGTGGGTATCCACTGGGTCTACTGAGCTCCTACAACCTGCTCCCAGCCTCATGGCTTTGCAACGTACTGCTAAAGCTCAGAGTGAAAATATCTTGCCTGTAGCACAGTCTTCAGGGCTTCACCTGCAATGCAGAAGAACCCAGTCAGATTCCTGGGTTGGGAAGATCCCCTGGAGAAGTGATAGGCTACCCACTCCAGTATTCTTAGACTTCCCTGGTGGCACAGATGGTAAAGAATCTGCCTGCAGTATGGGAGACTTGGGTTCGATCCCTGGGTTGGGAAGATCCCCTGGAGGAGGGCATGGCAACCCACTGCAGTATTTTCCCTTGGAGAATCCCCATGGACAGAGGAGCCTGGCGGGCTGCAGTCCACGGGGTCGCAAAGAGTCGGAGACGACTGAGCGACTAAGCACAGCACAGCACAGTGTTCAGTGCTCCCAAACCTGTAAAACCTTCAATGTGCCAAGTGTCATTGGTTCCTCTTCAGGAACTATGCCAACACCTGCTGTGTTCTATGCAGAAATGCAGATACCATACTTCTCTCTAGGAAGTTCACATCTATCTTCTGGGGCAGTATGCTCTTTTTCCACTCCTCTCTGTCTCATATCTGGCAATGCAAAATTTCCTATGGTGCAACTGTGAATATATATATATACATACAATGGATACTACTCAATCATAAAAAAATGAAATGTTTATGGTTGAGTAGTATCCCCCCACTCCAGTACTCTTGCCTGGAAAATCCCATGGACGGGGGAGCCTGGTGGGCTGCTGTCTATGGGGTCGCACAGAGTCAGACATGACTGAGCAACTTCACTTTCACTTTTCACGTTCATGCATCGGAGAAGGAAATGGCAACCCACTCCAGTGTTCTTGCCTGGAGAATCCCAGGGATGGGGGAGCTTGGTGGGCTACCGTTGATGCGGTCGCACAGAGTCGGACACGACTGAGGCCACTAGCAGCAGCAGTATCCATTGTATGTACATATATGTGTGTATATATATATCACAACTTCTTTATCCATTCATCTATTGGTGGACACTTAGGTTGGCTCCATACTTTGGCTATTGTAAATAACACTGGAATGAACATGGGGATGCATGTATCTTTTCCAAATATGTTTTGTGTTTTTTGGAAAAATACCCAGGGATGGAATTCCTGGATCATATGGTAGTTCTATTTTTAACGTTTCACACTGTTTTCTATAGCAGAACCTCCATACTGGTTTCCATAGTGGCTGCACCATTTGGTTCTGTTTGTTGTCATTTGTTAAAGTCATGGAAATGGGGAGCATTTACCCTTAGTGGTTTTTTAAAGCTATATTTCACAGATTAACATATTATTGAAAAGAGTGCTTTGCAAAGATAATTAAAAAGCATGTATGGATTATTATTCTATAAGCTAATCATATACATACATACATATATATATATATATAATGTATTTCTTGTTCTTGTTGGGGGAGGGCAGGAGGGAGATTTGGACATGTTCTAGGATCTGAAAACAGCAAAAAACTGATATAACTGCTAGGCTCTGTATTTCTTTAGAGGATGATGAAACTGTTCAAGGTGATTTAGAGAAAGAACTTTTTGAGTATGAAAGCATTAACTTCTTAACAATATCATATACATTGGAAGAGATAATTTTAGTTCAGTTAATAAATATTTGATGGGGTATATTATGGGACCAGGTACTGAGTGTGTGCATGGGATAAAAATATGAATTTGAAATGGGTCTGCCCTCAAGTTCACAGTAACGTGACAGACAAACAAATCATTGATGTTTAAAGTGTTAGATCAAGTAGTAAGAGCTTAAAGTACAGAAATCATATAAAGGGGTTAGGATTAAGTGTGTCTAGGGTGTTGAAGGAGGAGGAAATGGAACATACAGCACCTGACACATAGGAGAAGCTCAGAAATGTTAGTTGCCTTCTCCCTTCTTTTAGATGTAATATGTTGATCTTTATATGCAAAAATTATGATTCCATCAGCCAAATATTAAGAGGATATGGATTTAGAATTCTTTCCTTGTTAAGGGTTGCTAGTAAAGATTCCTTTGCATTAAAATTTCTTTTGATTCTTCTGAAAACTAGTGACCAATATTTACAAAATTGCTGACCAGTGCAATGGGCAAGTGAGGAACAAAGAACAGACACACAAATCAATACTCAACTATAAACCCGTGGTAAATGAACCTACTGTATATGCTAAAGATTCTTCTATCTTTGTTTCATTTCAGCAGCATTGGAAGCCTACCAAACTTTGAAAAGCAGTGTGTATTAAACTTTTCCTAAGCACTCCAAGAGCATAGGTGGCTAAGGACGTACTCCTAGGGCTTGTGAGTATGAAGGTTTGGTAGAGAGATTGGAGGGAGATAGCGTGAGACTGCTGTCTACTGCAATACAAAATGTTTAAAGCCTTAGGTTTATTTAAAAGAGATATGCTAGTGCTATAATCCAAGCTATAACATACACATTTATTTATAGAAATATGAAAACACTGCTTCAAGTTACTTACCAAGTAAATAATTTAACTCCCTGAATCACCAAGTGAAAATGATGTTCCAGGAAGAAGAGCTGAGTTTATCTTGGATTTCCTGAGCTCTGGGTACACTATTTTGAACAAGTTGGTCGTCGAGAAAGAAAGAATTATATGTATCTCACAGATTGTGAGGCCAGTTAATGAACTGATATAATGGCTTCATTGCTACCTTCTTCACTTCCCTCTTGTCCTCTCTTTGAAGCACTATGGCCGCTAATTGTAATTTAAGACAAGACACAGAATCTGTGCTCACTTTAGTAGCACAGGCATTAAGGTCTTATACACAATGTAGTGGAACAGTATCTCATGCCTTTCCTTAGATCACCCCATTCCTTGTCGCTTTCTCTATATGATAATGCCATGCCAATGGTTTTGTCTCTCTATTCTATTTATTTCTTTCCACTTTCAAAGCATTTTCTTTCCATTTTCAATACATTTTGTCATATCATTCTGTAAAATATTGAGGACAGACATTTTAGCCTTATTTGACCAGTGATTAAGTGAAGTTTTACCATTTACCCAAAGTTACATTCATTCAAAGGTACATATTTTGCATTTACTATGTGCTAGATGCTATAAAATGAACTAGAGACACAGAGGAGAACAAAACACAGCCCCCCTCCTAAAAGAGGAGTCAGGAAAGTAAAGAGACAATTACAGGATCAAAGGATAAGTACAAAAATAGGGGTTAAGCAGAGGGCACTAAACATAAGCCTTAGGGTCATCCTATTCCAGAATTGGGAGGCAGAGTGAGTAAGGGAAAGCTTTATTGGTAGGTGATATCTAAATTGAGATCTGAAGGACAAGTAGAATTAACTAGATGAGGATGGCATGGAGCTGGACAAAATTATAAACAGGAAACAGTGATATGCAAAGGCTCAGAGTGAGAGGAAATGTGATGCATCAGGAAGCTGCTTTTAGCACAGGGTAGAAAGTGTGAGAAAAAGGCAAGGCTGCCATATTTAGTCTCAGAGGTTGTGTACTGCGCTACTCCAGAAATCATCATTTACGTAGACTAGGATGGGAACGCCTCCAGAACTGAACAGGCCGGCTTCCCTGCAAGAAGAAGGGTGGGTGGGAAGAGTGTAGGACCTTGAAAACCAAGCATGCTAAGGTGTCTGCCAACAGCCTGAGGGTATGGAAAACCATGGAAGGAGAGTGACTTGATCAGGCTTGCAGTTTAGAAAGACTGTACTGCCTGTGGGCTAGAGAATAGACCCAGGGAAAACCAGCTAGGAAGCTATCCCAGTAAGGCAGGTATACCCTGAGACTGGCCTGAATTGAGGCCCTGGAGACAGCTTCCTGGGTGGCAAAGTGGTAAAGAATCCACCTGCCAATGCAGGAGACGCTGGTTCAATCCCTCAGTCGGGAAAATCCCCTGGAGGAGGAAATGGCAACCAACTCCAGTATTCTTGCCTGGAAAATGCCATGGACAGAGGAGCCTGGTGGGCTATAGTCCAAGGGGTCACAAAGAGTCAGACACGACTGAACACAAACAAAAAGGAGATTGGGGTCAGAATAAGTGATAGATTTAAAAGATAAGACAAAAATAGAACTGATCAGATTTGGAAGAGCCTCCATTTTTGTTCTTAGACTAAGGGAGATCCATGGTAACATCATTTACTGAGATGAAGACATAAGAAGAGGACTGGGCTTAGGGAAGCATTATTAGTTTTTTTGGATATGCTGAGTGTGAGGTGACTTTGCCACATCCAAGATAGGAGTTGGGTAGTCTGGATATGAGGAGAAATGTGGCTGGCCTGATACACAGAAATGCCTTTTGGCCAAAGACAAAGTGTTGTTAGCATGTGCCCAAGTGGAGCTGGTCAGAGCTGCTGTGGTTTCAAGGGAGTGGCTCAGTGGAGTTGGGAGAGGGCTGAGGAGGACAGGAGAGGGAGATAAGCAAAAGAGATATCCCTCATGAGAAGTTTGGCTGTCAAGAAGAGAGAGGGAGTTGACAAATTTTATGAATTTACGTAGTCATTTTTCTGGAGGAAGGTTGAGAATGGTGCCTTGGATTCTACAGCGTAGATTCAGTGAGGCTGAGAGGCCAGCATTGAATGTTAAAAATGCCCATCAGGGGTTTCCCTTTAAATACCTCTAACGACTTCTCTTCTCTGATATTCCTTTGCAGCTTCTCTTCTCTCTTTTATCACCCATCCCTTTATGTTCTAAGGTGAATCTTACTTTCTCTTCTGTTTTTGATTTGCTTTTGCAACACAGCCATCTTAAA
Organism: Nanger dama; assembly: GCA_917880005.1. Lineage (NCBI taxonomy): Eukaryota > Metazoa > Chordata > Mammalia > Artiodactyla > Bovidae > Nanger > Nanger dama. The sequence continues at coordinate 51,037,613 of CAKJTW010000004.1, forward strand.
AAGTTGAAAATAAATGGAATTTTAAAAACTAAAGTGGAACAATGGAAGTCCTTACCCAGAACAGACACAATATTCATTGTAGCAACCCCTCACAGGAAAAATTTAAATAGCTTATTTCTAAATCACTGTAATAACTTAGCTCTTCCTACTTTGATCTATATCTGAAAAGTTTTTTGTGTGTTGCTGAATTTTACAGTTTGCCTAGGAAAGCAAAGTAGGATTTTGCGTAAGCATTTAAAGAAAAAAAAAATCTTAGTATATATTGAGTAGAGTTATGTTTGGAGAAGGCCATGGCACACCACTCTAGTACTCTTGACTGGAAAATCCCATGGGCGGAGGTGCCTGGTAGGCTGCAGTCCATGGGGTTGTGAAGAGTTGGACACGACTGAGTGACTTCACTTTCACTTTTCACTTTAATGTTTTGGAGAAGGAAATGGCAACCCACTCCAGCGTTCTTGCCTGGAGAATCCCAGGGACGGGGAGAGCCTAGTGGGCTGCTGTTTATGGGTTTGCACAGAGTTGGACACGACTGAAGCAACTTAGCAGCAGCAGTAGCAGCAGAGTTACATTTACAGCTAACAAATTTAGCTGTAAACTTTCAGCTAAAACTAAACTTTCATTTTCAGAAATATGCCATTATTTATTGAATTTATACTTAGTAGTCAGCACTATCGGAGAAGGCAATGGCACCCCACTCCAGTACTCTTGCCTGGAAAATCCCATGGGCAAAGGAGCCTGGTAGGCTGCAGTCCATGGGGTCGCTAAGAGTTGGGCATGACTGAGTGACTTCACTTTCAATTTCGTGCATTGGAGAAGGAAATGGCAACCCACTCCAGTGTTATTGCCTGGAGAATCCCAGGGACGGGGGAGCCTGGTGGGCTGCTGTCTATGGGGTCGCACAGAGTTGGACACAACTGAAGTGACTTAGCAGTAGCAGTAGCAGCCAGCACTATAGGGGATATCAAAAGAATTATAAGGCATGGCTAGTGCCCATGATGCTGTGAAAGTGCTGCACTCAATATGCCAGCAAATTTGGAAAACTCAGCAGTGGCCACAGGACTGGAAAAGGTCAGTTTTCATTCCAATTCCAAAGAAAGGCAATGCCAAAGCATGCTCAAACTACCGCACAATTGCACTCATCTCACATGCTAGTAAAGTAATGCTCAAAATTCTCCAAGCCAGGCTTCAGCAAAACGTGAACCGTGAACTCCCTGATGTTCAAGCTGGTTTTAGAAAAGGCAGAGGAAGTAGAGATCAAATTGCCAACATCCACTGGATCATGGAAAAAGCAAGAGAGTTCCAGAAAAACATCTGTTTCTGCTTTATTGACTATGCCAAAGCCTTTGAATGTGTGGATCACAATAAACTGTGGAAAATTCTGAAAGAGATGGGAATACCAGACCACCTGACCTGCTTCTCGAGAAATCTGTATGCAGGTCAGGAAGCAACAGTTAGAACTAGACATGGAACAACAGACTGGTTCCAAATAGGAAAAGGAGTACGTCAAGGCTGTATATTGTCACCCTGCTTATTTAACTTCTATGCAGAGTACATCATGAGAAACGCTGGACTGGAAGAAGCACAAGCTGGAATCAAGATTGCCAGGAGAAATATCAATAACCTCGGATATGCAGATGACACCACCCTTATGGTAGAAAGTGAAGAGGAACTAAAAGCCTCTTGATGAAGGTGAAAGAGGAGAGTGGAAAAGTTGGCTTAAAGCTCAACATTCAGAAAACGAAGATCATGGCATCCGGTCTCATCACTTCATGGGAAATAGATGAGGAAACAGTGGAAACAGTGTCAGACTTTATTTTGAGGGGCTCCAAAATCACTGCAGATGGTGATTGCAGCCATGGAATTAAAAGACGCTTACTCCTTGGAAGAAAAGTTATGACCAACCTAGATAGCATATTGAAAAGCAGAGACATTACTTTGCCGACTAAGGTCCGTCTAGTCAAGGCTATGGTTTTTCCTGTGGTCATGTATGGATGTGAGAGTTGGACTGTGAAGAAGGCTGAGCACCGAAGAATTGATGCTTTTGAACTGTGGTGTTGGAGAAGACTCTTGAGAGTCCCTTGGACTGCAAGGAGATCCAACCAGTCCATTCTGAAGGAGATCAACCCTGGGATTTCTTTGGAAGGAATGATGCTAAAGCTGAAACTCCAGTACTTTGGCCACCTCATGCGAAGAGTTGACTCATTGGAAAAGACTCTGATGCTGGGAGGGATTGGGGGCAGGAGGAGAAGGGGATGACCGAGGATGAGATGGCTGGATGGCATCACGGACTCGATGGACGTGAGTTTGAGTGAACTCCGAGAGATAGTGATGAACAGGGAGGCCTGGCATGCTGTGATTAATGGGGTCGCCAAGAGTTGGACACGACTGAGCGACTGAACTGAACTGAGTGCCCACTAGAAGTTTCTAATATAATGAGGGAAACAAAACAAGTACAAAATAAACTATAAAATGTTATAGAAGATTGATATCATTAAACAAATAAATAGATGAATAAGAAAATAAAACAATGAAGTACTTAAGCGAATGCCACTGATTTTACATGTTTTAGAAAGTCAAGGACAGTAAAGATCAAGAGCCATGGAAGGGATTTCCTAGTCTAAAGAATGGACCTTCCAACAAACTAACACAGAAAATAATTTTACAATATTTATTTTAGAAAAAGACGATATTTTTTCAATTCTAAGATATCACCTTTTCACATTTTATTGATACTACAATAGACATAATAGCTAGCATTCATCTTGAAGTTTGTACAAGGTACAAGTGCTTTATATGTGTTGACTTGCCAATATGGATGATTTTATTTATCATACGGAAAATTTTACCTCCTCCTCTCTGAAAAAGTGCTATTAAACCATTGGTATAAATGTAAACTCCATGGCTGTTTAGAATCCAGAAAGTATGGTGTATGGAGGAATAAATAGTGCTTATAGATGAAAATGTATAAAAATACATTGACAAAACTTTCTAAGCTTCTTAGCCTTGATTGCTAGGCCCTTGCTAGTGACTTTGTGAGGATCACCTATAGCCCTGATACCCTTGAACAGTAGCTAATCTGTTGCATCAAAGGCCATACCAGCTTCAAAACTGCAAAGTCTGCTCATTCAAAATTCACCCCTTTTCGGCAATCATTTACATAGCTCTGCTTGTGGCTTTCACCTAGGCTGGGAAGGTGGCTCTGATTTATTTACAAACAGGGGATCAACTATCTAAACCATCAGTGTAAAGTCAAATAGATGATTATATTGGATTGTGTTTTGCAGGAGCAGTTTGTGAGACAGAGATTGGTAAATTAAGATTGATTGTTTTTTAGGGTCACCACCTTTGGGGAATGAGGAGCAGCTGGATGGGCTATGAAGTTGTTGCATGTGCCTTAGCTGATCCTAGGTGTGGGGGGAGCTCTGAAATTAAGGTGTCCTGACTTGGGGCTAGGGGCTGGACAAAGGCTCCCTTGCACTCATTGGATATGAATACCTCCAGGGAGAGGTTGGAATCTCCAGTGTGGCAGTTACTCTTGGCTGAGGGCAGCTCTTGGGGTTGTTGCTGTTGTTCAGTTGCTAAGTCGTGTCCAATCTTTTGTAACTCCATGGATTGTAGCTCGCCAGGCTCCTGTGTCCATGGGATTTCCTAAGCAAGAATGCTGGAGTGGGTTGTAGTTTCCTTTTCCAGGGGCTCTACCTGACCGAGGGATCGAACTTGTGTCTCCTGCATTGGTAGGCGGATTCTCTACCTCTGTGCCACCAGGAAGGCCCATGGTTCTGGTGGAGAAGACTCAAGTGCAGGCTGTCAGCAGGTAACACTCCCAGGAACTGGGCTTTGGTCCTGAAGGTAGCAACTGGGTGCCATACCACAGCATTCATTACAGTAATGTGTATTGTAGATCTGGAAATTCTGTTTTCTCAAGTCCATTGCTTCTTTTTTTCTGTTATAAAGTGAGTTCCCTGGAAAGAACTAATATAATAGTAATACGTATTATATCATAATAGTGAATAATGAGTTCATGGTTGGTAGTAATATCAGCAACATTCTGAGCATAAAAGCAAATCCGTATCTATATGTGTTTATTCCAGTGAAGACAGACAGCTATCCCCTCAGTGATGGAAGTGGATCAAGACAATCAATTAATCTGTTACCAGGTGACTTGGCACTGAAAAATGTGCCATATTAGAACTCATTGGATGTTGTCATTAGATATAAACCTTACTGTGGGGAAGCCTATGTTCTGAGCCCAACCATAGATAGCCTTTATTCCTGATGCCATGGCTACTTTGTATAAGTGCTGCATAAGGTGCAGAAAGAGACCAGCCTCATCAATTGTGCCATCCCCTTTGATTATAGAAAACTTTCTCTGAGTGAATGCCCTTTAATGTACATAAATATCTTAACACATTGTGGCCACTCTTAAAAGAGTATCCATATACCTCTCTCTTCCTTAAACATCCTTGTCCCAATCCTTTTGCTCCCAAGTTATTGACCATTCAGGAAAACCATCAGCTATTGCCCATGGATGAGTGTAGGTCTATACTTCTGGCCATCTCTCAATCTAGACAAAGTAGAAGTACTGCGCTCCGGACATTTCTTGTGCTAAGATAATTTCCCTTCAGTACTACTGTCAGGGACATTCCTCATGGGCGTTCTAATGCTAAAACAGACCACTTCCAGCTTTTGCCAGCATATGGAGGAGATCTGTATGTAAACCAGTTAACTGGCTGAAGATGAGGAAGCAATATACCAGGAGTAAGAGCCAAAGGAATCTGAGTCACTGGCTAAGGCAACTAGTGCTTTCCAGGCCTGCTCAAATTGTCTCTTACATACCACTTCTATTAGATGAAGGATTGCTCCTGTGCATGCCTAACCTTATGGGTTGATGGGTCAGAGAACAACCAGTTCATAATGGGCAGCTGAGGTTGCATAGTCATTTGATGTCTCATGGCCAGTCATTCAAATTCAGTAGCAAGATAGGTACAAATGGAGAATTGTTATCTGCAGAAGAGGGCATGGCTTTGTTGTGAAGCTAAAGAAGGCTGTATTGTGGATCTTCTATCAGAGTTTTCCTTTCCCTGGTATATAATGTAGTAAAAAGACTGCGTAGTAGGACCTTATGATCCAGAGGAACCAAATTTGCAACTTTTAGGTATCATGGGATTCCTATGGATCATAAGGTCCCATTATGGAGTCTTCTTTTTCTACATTGTATACCAGGGACATTGTTATCTCCATTTCATCAAATATATACTACTACTGAGTCTGAATTACTTTAACCAATGAAGCAAACTGTTGGAGTCACTTTCAATTTATGAACTCACACATTAAATCCAGACTTTCTGGTAAATGCACCCATATCAGTAAATTTAGCTCAATATTTTTGCTCTTTATTTTGCCTGGAACTTGACCAAGAACTGTTTGACCTTTCACAAAGCCATATCACCAATGATAACACCAGTGTTGATATGTGAGTTGCTAGTAAAACACATTCATATTGGATTGCATTTGTAATTCTCTCATTCAGATTGGTTCGACATACAACTAAGTGCAAGTATCTTATTATTGTGTCTTCTGATAGAGCTGTGCTTTAGCATTTACTTATTGAAATACACATTAATTATAAATCACTTTCCTTTTATTTCCCTTATTATACAGTTAGGGCATTATATTGATTTGGAGAGGAATTTGCATAGGTAGGTAATATTATCTATGAATTTCATTTTGTAGTAATGAAAATGTTAAAAATACTAGTTATAAAAAGAGATGATGGGTCTGAAGGGCTGAGAACTGCGTGCCCCTCCTTTCAGATCAGGTCTCAAGAACTTATGTGTAGACATGCCCGTGATGAACCAAAGTGGATCTTGAGTACATCTGCCAAATCAAGTCATTTGTTATCACTCTTCTGAAAGTCAGCTTTATTTAGGTAGAGAAGTCAGGGTCTTATTGTTACTTATTAATACAAAGCCATGAAGGATGATATTAGTAAACAGACAAACCAACAACAGCACTGAAGAACTTCATAGATGCAACAAAGGCAAACTATTTTGTGTTTGAGGGAGGGCTTGGAAAGAAATATTTTTGTCTCTGTGCATCACCAAGGACTGTGGAAGCCAGGAGAGTGCTTTCTTGTCTGTGTGATCTGAATCCCAAGTCCATGTTTAGATAATAAGTGGAAGAATGCCAAGCAAGTGCTACCACCCCTCGTTTCTCAAATAGACTCTTGGAGAGGCTCTGAAAGTGGGGAGGAAGAGTCCACATTTGATTTGTGAATTAAGGGTAGATAGGGAGGAAAGTTATGACCAACCTAGACAGCATATTGAAAAGCAGAGATATTACTTTGCCAACAAAGGTCCGTCTAGTCAAGGCTATGGTTTTTCCAGTGGTCATGTATGGGTGTGAAAGTTGGACTGTGAAGAAAGCTGAGTGCCAAAGAATTGATGCTTTTAAACTGTGGTGTTTGGAGAAGACTCTTGAGAGTCCCTTGGACTGCAAGGAGATCCAACCAGTCCATCCTAAGGGAGATCAGTTCTGGGTTTTCATTGGAAGGACTGATGCTGAAGCTGAAACTCCAATACTTTGGCCACCTCATGCGAAGAGTTGACTCACTGGAAAAGACCCTGATGCTGGGAGGGATTGGGGGCAGGAGGAGAAGGGGATGACAGAGAATGAGATGGCTGGATGGCATCACCGACTTGATGGACATGAGTCTGAGTGAACTCCGGGAGTTGGTGATGGACAGGGAGGCCCAGTGTGCTGTGATTCATGGGGTTGCAAAGAGTCGGACACAACTGAGCGACTGAACTGAACTGACTGTAGTTTTGGTTTGCTGTTCAATGTAGGTTTATTCCATGACATGCCAGGGGCACGTGGGTCAGCCTGGGAGCAGCACCCCATCCACTTGCCCACTTAACTCTTCCTCTGGCAGAATCTCAACTCCTGTCACTTTCTCAGGGAAACCCATCTTCACCTACCAGTCTGGCTTGATTCCTCAGTCATGGATTTCTTTACAAGTATTTTTTTCCCCCTGTGAACCTTTATCTCAGTCTGTAATTACATTCATTAGTGGTGATTATTTATGTCAGACATCTCCTAAGACTAGGTTTCTTGGATGTTTATGCTCCCCCTTTCATATTGTGTCTAATCCAGCATCTGGTGCAAAGTCAGCACTCAGTACATAGTTGTTGAATGACTAAGTGTGCATGCATGCTAAGTTGCTTCAGTCCTGTTCCACTATTTGCAACTCTATGGGCTGTAGCCCACCAGGCTCGTCTGTCCATGGGGATTCTCCAGGCAGCAAGAATCTGGAATGGGTTGCCATTTCCTTCTCCAGGAATGAATAAGCATTTGCTCCAAATTCCACAAGTATTAACACTTTACTATGATTACATATATTACTGTTGTGTGTGTGTCCCATGCTCTTTGACAGCTGTGTCTTCTATTTGTTGAAGAGTAGGGTAACTGGATTTTGTAGAAATGAGTGAGTCAACTGGTGGAAACCCTCAAAAATCCAATTAACACAGCAGTACAAGGCCTTTTCTTCTCCTGTAATGTTGCTCCATCTTCTTCGTCCCCAAATCAAAACCCAATGTTTGAATTTAACGATGGGGTTCTGCGTGTCTAGCTGGGAGGTAGCTGGAGAACAAGGTCAAAGGGCCAGAGGCCCACGTCCCTACCCTCCAAGCGTTTCACAAAAAAACAGCTAAAGAATGAGTCAGGGTCTCCCTGTACTAAACAAAGAGAGCACCAGCCTTGCGATCTCTGACCAGGTGGGATAATTTGAAGAGCTGGGCGGATTCCGGACTAGGGAGAGGTTTAGAGGAAGGCGTATGGTCCAATCTCCTGGTTTGAAATTGGCTACAAGTGAATGCATCCTTTATTGCCCCTCGGGTGTATCCACTGGGAGTGCTCACGAGGTTGTGCGTGGGGGGGGGGGGGTGTGTGTGAGACAGGGCTGGGGAGGGGGTCACGATCAGCACCCCTCACCTCTCCCCAGCCCGGGGGCCTCTAAACGTGCACGCTCTGCTTGGGGGCAGCGTGGGCGGCCCGGGGGCCCGGTCCCGCTAGCTCGGGCGCAGTGTGCAGGTGCCGAAAGCAGGCGGCAGTCTGACCCCACTGTGGCGCGCTGGGTGCGGGAGCCGGCGAGCACCCCGAGCCCCGGGCTGCGAGGTGCGGCCGCGGGCGGCAGGAGGCAGCGTCGGCCCGGGCGGCGCGGCGGCGAGCGAGGCAGCGCGCCGTGATGTCAGTGGCGGCCCGGCTGGCAGCAGCCGGTACTTCCTGTATAAAGGCGGGCGGGCTCGGCTGCAAACCCTACTAGCCAGTGTCAGCCTCTCGGCGGGAGGAGGAGGAGAAGGCGGAGGAGGAGGAGGAGCAGGGGGAGGGCTGTCAAATTCGGGAGCCAGATTTTTTTCCCTTCCCTTGGCAATCCCTTCCGCTTCCCCGGCTCCTGGCGTGACATCTGCGGACCAGGGACCTGTATGTGTGTGCGAGCGAAGGAGCGGAAGAATGGCAGTGCTCAAACTCACCGACCAGGTAGGGGGCGGCGGCGCCGGCGGGCGGGACGCGCGGGCGCAGGGCGGCGCGGAGCCCCGGCAGGGGGATGGGGGCGCGGCACGGAGCGCGCCCGCGAGCTGTTTACTCGCGGCTAAGGGGAGGAGTGTGTGCGGCCGCCGGCTGCCCCGAAAGCCGGCGGCTGCAGCCCTCCTCCCCGGCTCGGTCCCCGCCCTGGGCCGTCGGAACTGCGCGCTCGGCTCGGCGGTTGGGGCGCCCCGGGGGCTGGGGAAGGGGCGGCGGGGCTCTAGCTGGCGTGCGGGGGTGTGTTGTCCACGGGCCCGGGCTGGGCAGGGGAGGGGAGGCTCGAGGTGCTTCTCCGGCGCTGCGCAGCTTGGGCTCCGCCAACCCGGGAGGGCCGGAGAGAGGCTGGTGCGCGCCGCCGGGAGGAGGAAGGTGGCTGGAGAGGAGAAGGATCGCAGCCTGGGACCCTTTTCCCAGCCAAGCTGGAGACCGGCCCAGACCACGGCTCTCCTGTGGTCGGGCTGTCTTTATCCTTTTGACATGACACCCTGACTTCCTCTTTGGGAGCCCAGAGGCTGTGTGTGCGTGGTGCACGATGGAGATCTCTGGCACGGCTGTCCCTAGAGGAGGTGAAGTTCGGCCCGGGGTTCCACTCACAGACGGTGGGCTACCCTCTGCCTGTGTTCATGAGCTTTGTCGCTTTCCGGCTAAGCCATAGCACGGGGTAGCTCTGGAGCCCTTTGCTTGGAGAGGTGGGGATGTTTGCTGACTCGGTTGACAGTCCTCGCTGGAGGTCTGAAGCACGAGACACCCCTACCTTTGCGGACGCTGCTGCTCTGAGGGCGTTGACACAAGCGCCCAACAAAACTCTGTAACTCCTTCTACGAAAAAAGGAAACCGCTTCCTTTTATTTCTTTGGCCATTTATTCATGGATAGTGAAATGAACATTGTTTTGAGGTCCTGGTAGGCGGAGAGGCAGACTTGACTTTGACACAAGCGGTCAAACGTGCCAGTCCTTGGTGTTTAAACATCTCATACTTCTCAAGTGGGTTGCCTCTGGTGCTTCCCTGTCCTCAGGATCCAGCCAAGAACTTCCTGGAGACTTAACTGCAATCAATCACCACATTAATTTGTTCTCCTGCCTTTAGAGTCAAAGTTTTGCTTTGCTTTCTGTATTTACAGGCTTTAAAAATTTTCTTTTATATGGGGGAGGGATCACTGAATTAAACGTTATCGTTAAATTTAGCAGGAGGAGCAGCTGGTAGTGATGAATCTATTTGTTTCCATTGGTTCCAGAGCATTTAAGAGTACTTGTAAGTTGATATTAGTTTAGCCCTCCCCCAACCCCCCCACCTTTTAGTCACGTACTTTGACAACTGTTAGACATTTGTTTTAAATCTTTCGATTTTAGTCTGCCTTAGTCATGTTATCTTTTGTCATTGCAAGTTACTATACTTCTCTGTTAATTTCTAGATAGTCATCTTCAAAGTACACAAAATGCTTCTAATAGGTGTTGTCATTTTCACATACAGAAAAGAATTTTACATAGAACTTTAGAGCTGGAAGGGATGCCAAAGGTGATCTTCACCCAAATCCTTAATTTTTAAGGAAGAAACTGAGGTCTAGACAAGAGAAGCATGTCTTCCTCAAGGACACAGCTCTTGACTTGTAGGGCAGAGATGCACTCCTGTCTACTGCCTTCCAGATTCCTGTCCTTTCTTCTAGGGATGGTTGATATCTCCTGCTGTCTTGTCATCAGCTGTGTTGAAAGGCTGACAAGAAGGCATCCTCTGCTAAATCAGGATCAACACTGGTGAAAAGCATTTTTTGATTTTAGAAAGTTATTCTCCAGGACTTGTCCGAGTAGAACTTTCAAAGAGTTTCTCTTTTAAAGTGTTTTTGATACATCCCCACCCTTCCCCCAACAAACTAGTCTCACTGTGGAGGGCAAGAAAGGGTTGTATAACGTTTATTTGATTCCATCTCCTGATGGAATCAGGCATAACAGGAAACTAAGGAGTTCTAAGATTCATGGACACTTAGAAGTTGGCAGCCTATGGGGCAAAGCCTGGGTGGGGTAGAGTGGTGAACAATTATGGTTTCTGGGAGGCCTTAGGTCCAGGAACTGTGTGGTCTTTCTTGCCTTATATAGTCTTACCTTTCAGTTTGAAACTCGAAATTCTTAGAAGCTTGTTCTTAACCTCATCAGAGGCTTAAAACCATTTGCTTAAACTCCTACTGCAGGAGCTTTGCTTTACCGTTATGGTAGGGAACCACCTGCTCCAGATCTGGACCTTAAGAGTTTGCCTTGCTCTCCGCTCAGCTGTGTATTAAAACAGTCACGTGTTAATTCCCTCTCATTTGTTTAATGCTCTGTTTGCAAGGTGAATCTTGTTTTTGTCAAAGTTCTTGGACTTTTAGTATGAAGATACATTCTTGTGTTAATAACCTGAATCACTAGTTGTCTTCAGTTTTTTGTTTTATTATTTAGATTTTTATTTTTGAGTTTTATAACTTGTTTAATTGATATAACTGGTTTATAATAGATAAGTTTCATGTGTATATGAAAGAATTGACATTTCCTGTCCTGCTGAAACTGGGTGCAGGAGCTTGCTGGCAAGGGTGGTCACCTCCTCAGTAGTCAGTCCCTCGCTGACATCTCTGTCATGCAAGAGGAGGAAAATGCCTTTTCCTAGCTCTGTTTTGGGAGAGTTAAAAGAAAGGAGGAAGGGAGAGGCAAGTATGGGGTTTAGTTTTTTTTCTTTTTCATTATGAAAAGGAACTAGGAGCTATTGCTGCAAATAGACTTGGCATTGAGCACTTCTGCATTTGTAACTGTGTCTCTTCTGTTTTCCCTTCACACAATACACATCATTTTTCTTACAGTGTTAGGGGACTGATCTTCCTGGTTTGCCAAGACTGAGAGGTTTTCAAGGATATGGGACTTTTGGTACTAAAACCAGGAAATTCTAGGCAAATCAGGACAAGCTGATCACCCTATACAGCACAGAACACACTCACCTATGTAATTAACATAACAAGGTAATTATTTCCTCATCGATGGATATTGGGATGTTTATATCTTTATACAGTGAGATAATTTTAAGTTTGGGAAGAATTTCTTTACATCTAAATGTAATACATCTTAGTTAAAGATAGATGTGAAATTCCTTGCAATATTGAACTTTATGGGATGAGGGAGGTGTTCTTTATGTCATATAGTGAAGGCATTGCAGTGATTTTAAGAATGTCTTATCTTCAACCTGGCCTGGTGCCCCCTCCCCCAAGTTTTTCAAAGTGCTGAGGCAGAATGCTGAGTTCTGTTGGGCCTTTGAAATGTTCACCACTCTTTCCTGAACTTGCTGGTGACAGCATGAATGCCATCTCCTTCTCTTGGACTCTTGCTGTAGGTGGCCCTTTTTGGAGCTTCCTGCCTGGAGGCCTTCTGGTTTGGTGTCCTCTTGCCAAGTTCTGGCTCATATTTTCGTCACTCACCTCCTTGCCAAAGGCAATGGCTGGCAGCTGTGAGTGGCAAGAAGCTGGAAATCCTGCAACTTTGAAAGCAGTGTTTCTAGACCATAGTGTGGGGCACATTACATATTTTACTGGGCTGCCCTTGTCCTCTCAGCAGCGCTGGGCTTATAGCAAACTCTGTCCAGTCCTGCCTTCAGCAGAGAAGGGAAAATAAAAGCTTCATTCTTTGGCCCCTTCTCTGGTTGATTTGAGATGCAGTCACATGGTTTGGGGAGTGCACTTGAGGACTGGTGTTTCATGGCAGAGACCTAATAATGGCTTACATTATTGTGATCTTACTTTATGCTGGGCCCTTGCCGTGAATCATCTGTCTTCATCTTCACAGTCATGCAAGGAGGCAGGTGGTGGTGTGATTCCTGCTTTTCAGATGAATAAAGAGGCTAATTGACTTGTCCGAGGCCACTCACCCAGTATGTGATGGAGTGCAGTGTCCTGCACAGGAGTCTGCTTGCACAGGTGGGGCTCTAACCACATGGCTGTACTTACAGTAGAGTAGCTGAAGCCCTTACAGATGCCTGCTCTCATTTACCGGGGAAGCCATCAGGCGAGCCAGACTCCCACAGCAGGTATGGCAGAGTCAGGAGCTGTTCTGAGGTCTCTACTCCTGCCAGACTAGTGCCTGATTTATCCTGTTTGCCTTTCACCTCCCTACCCTAGAGAATGATGTGTTGACTGGTGAGTTGGTGATTTTCTTTTCTTGGTCATTAGCGAATGAACTATGATCATTGTAGAAAAATCAGAAAGCTAGATAACCAAAAAGAAAACCTGTTTAAACCATCTAAAGTCTCTATATCTGTATACTCAGAGCTATGATATATTTCTTTCTAGTCTTCTGTCTAGGTAGCCAGGTGAGAATTTAAAATTTTCTACCTGATGATATCTTTCTCTTGAGCATAAAGGTTATACATATGATGTTTAGACCAATGGCTTTTCCAAATAAATTGAAATTTATGCCTGCCAGTACACAACCGGCTGCTTTGGTGTAGATACAACAGCAGTACACAAGGTCTAGCCCTGGATTGACTGAAACTTTTTTAAGGTTTCAACTTTTACTTCCTCTTTTTCTTTGTAAACAGAGAGTAAATATAAACTCAAAAAAGGCGCACTTGTTTGTGCCAGCAACAGGCCTGAAACATTTTTAAAAAAGATTCCTTCTTTTTAAAGGAATGGCTTCTTTTGTCGTCAATATATTGTGAATTTTTATAGGTGAAAGTAGAACATGAAATAATTTAAAAACAGGGGCTACAGAGATCTGATAATCTGTGGTTTCCAAACTTGCATAAACTATGGTTCTCCTTTTGTTTTTTCCCAAGGAAAATTCCATATTGAAGCTCAATATATAATAGAAGTTGGTGGGAGTAATGTAACGGGCCCTTTCAAGGATTATTTGTGTTTAGTATTATCTGAAAATGCCCTGTAAAACTGCTGGTGACTGTTTTTTTTTTAATTTTTATTTTTCCCTGAAACACTATGTACTTAAAAAACAGTTACGTGTTTATGGTTGATTAGGAGTTACATAGAACATGGATGGCCATATTATTTTGATTCAAACTGGGACACCTTTGAGAATGATACAGGGTACTATTAAATATTAGGTTGAGGAAACAGGTGTGGCTGTCCCCAGTAAATCTGGACACATGGTCACACCACTTAGACTATGTTTGCTCACTTCAGACTTAACAGTAATAGTGAGACTAGTCACTCTCTTCCAGTCAGATTTATACTGAAGCAGGTATAATAAAGACTATTTTATGACCTTATGTAAGACCAGAGTTGGAAACTGGGTTTGTCTCATACATTATCTCTGACCAGTTAGCTGGGAACGGGTGGGTGTGGGGTGCGGGAGAGGAGATTGCAGGAGGAATATGTCAGAAGCACTGTGGCTCTTGCAGCCAGAGATGGGGAAAATGTGATGATTGATAATCATTGTTTGCTGTGGACATAGGATAAGGGAGAGGTGACATACATTGTGCCTTAGCCAACCCTTGGCCAGTCAGATTAACTTCTGTGGGCCTGCTGCTGCTGCTAAGTTGCTTCAGTGGTGTCCGAGTTTGTGTGACCCCATAGACAACAGCCCACCAGGTTCCCCCCCGTCCCTGGGATTCTCCAGGCAAGAACACTGGAGTGGGTTGCCATTTCCTTCTCCAATGCTTGAAAGTGAAAAGTGAAAGTGAAGTCGCTCAGTCATGTCTGACTCTTCGACCCCATGGACTGCAGCCAACCAGGCTTCTCTGTCCATGGGATTTTCCAGGCAAGAGTACTGGAGTGGGGTACCATTGCCTTCTCTCTGTGGGCCTGAGGCTCCTCTTTATAAAATGGAGAGTGGACTGGCTGCCTTTCCAGTGCCCAGGCTCCACCCGCTTGCTGTGTGACTTACCCCCTCCATGGATGGTGGTGGTGCTGTTGGTATAGTGGCCAAGGAACTCTAACTGAGCTCTAACTGAGCTCTCCAGGTAACCAAGTCAAATAGTTAACATCCAGTTCCAAAGTCAGTAATTTGGGAACTGACTCCTGCCCTGTCCCCCAGTTTTATTTTATAGATAATCCAAGATTATCTAAGATTATTCATTTTATAGATGATCAATTTTATTGACTATTCCTTTTCTACCCTTTGGCCAGCATCATCTTCGCCTTGTGCTCTGCCATCCATCAGAAGTTAGGAGAGCAGGTATTTTTTTCAGTGTTTATGCTTCTAAGAGAGTTGGTAGCCCAAGTGGTTGAAATGAATGACTCACAACTCTAGTTTTTATGATGATATCATAACTTTTAACGGTTCTTTCACTTGTCTCTCCTTTTGAAAACAAAATTGTCTAGTACTCTATTAATTGGGCCAAGCAAAGAAAATAATCATGTAGTCCACCTTTGGGCCATTTTAAGCTCTACTAAGTCAATGTTTGCTTATATTTCTTGGTTCTCATTTGTCTCTAATCCCCTCATTCACACTCCTGTGTAGCTTTCTAAGGTGTGTGTATATATATTTTAAAGTTGCATTTATTTGTTTGGCTGTTCTGGGTCTTTGTTGCCATGTGGGCTTTTCTCTAGTTGCGGTGTGTGGGCTTCTCACTGTAGTGGCTTCTTTTGTTGCAGAGAATGGACTCTAAGCACAGGCCCAATAGTTGCGGTGCTCGGGCTTAGTTGCTCCACAGCAGGTGGGATCTTCTTGGATCAGGGATCAAACCCATGTCTCATGCAACATTTAATCACAGTTATAACCTGTTTCTGAAGATTTCTATGCTAAATTGCTATAATTTTGCTTTCATTTATTTTTATTTTTATTTATTTTTTTAAATTAAATTTATTTATTTTTTTAATTACAATACTGTATTTGTTTTGCCATACATTGACACGAATCAGCCATAGGTGAACACAATCGCCCAATGCCGAAGCCCCCTCCCACCTCCCACCCCACATCCTCTACCTGAATCATCCTGTGCATCAGCCCCATGCATCCTGCATCCTACACCAAACATAGATTAGCGCTTCGTTTCTTACAGGAAAATACACATGCTTCACTGCCATTCTCCCAAACCATCCCACCCTTTCCCTCTCCCTCAGAGTCCAAAAGTCCACTCTATACCTCTGTGTCTCTTGTTGTCTCACATATAGGGTCATCATTACTGTCTTCTAAATTCCATATATATGTGTCAGTATACTGTATTGGTGTTTTTCTTTCTGGCTTACTTCACTCTGTATAATCGGTTCCAATTTCATCCATCTCATTAGAACTGAGTCAAATTTATTCTTTTTAAGGGCTGAGTAGTATTCCATAGTGTATATGAACCACAGCTTTCTTATCCATTCATCTGCTGATGGACATCTAGGTTGCTTCCATGTCCTGGCTATTATAAACAGCGCTGCAATGAACATTGGGGTACACGTGTCTCTTTCACTTCTGGTTTCCTCGGTGTGTATGCCCAGCAGTGGGATTGCTGGGTCATAAGGCAGTTCTATTTGCAATTTTTTAAGGAATCTCCACACTGTTTTCCATAATGGCTGTACTAGTTTGCATTCCCACCAGCAGTGTAAGAGGGTTCCCTTTTCTCCACACCCTCTCCAGCATTTATTGCTTGTAGACTTTTGGATCGCAGCCATTCTGACTGGTGTGAAATGATACCTCATTGTGGTCTTGATTTGCATTTCTCTGATAATGAGTGATGTTGAGCATCTTTTCATGTGTTTGTTAGCCATCCGTATGTCTTCTTTGGAGAAATGCTCATTTATTTTTAAAATAACTCTTGACTAGGGATACAAAGATCTGGATTCTACTCATGGTTCTTTTTCTCATAGTTGTGCGGCTTTGGCCACCTCCTGGCGTTAGTTTCTTTGTTGCATGGGAGTGGGTGGGTGGAGAGTCTTCTAGATTCTTCCAGCATTTTAACATTCTAAGAGAACACCCCAGGTACTTCAGTATCAACCTCTTCTAAACTCATGGAATCTGGTTTCAGTAAGTATCTGCCTTCCATGAACTTCTGATTTTCCTTCCAGCACCCACAGTTCTGCCCAAGAATCAGAGGTTCTTTCCCCTAAAATGCCATCTTTTAGGGCATGTTCAGAACCCGTAGGGCTTTTCTCAGTGTGGCCTTTGCTTGAGCCTCTTGTGGGAAGGGGGACAAACTTGTAGTCCCCAGGTTTTTCTGTTGAGATGGGCCCACTGTAGTCTTCAGCAGAGGGAGCTGCTTTAGCAAACAGCTTGGATTCTCTTAATCCTGTTCTGTTGAACTCCACCATAACATCTTGGTCTAACAAGTCTGTTTCTCAACCATTGGCCCCACCCAGATACTGTGTGCAATGGACCCAAAGACTTTTACAAGGAGGGAATTCCTACATATGATCAAAATCCTCTGTATGGTAGGTACGCTCAGTCTGTGGAGGAAACTTGTTTTGGTATTTAAGACTGGCAGAATGAAGAGAAAGATGGGAATGAACACAGGACAAGTGTTACAACAGAAAGCCAGGCAGAAAATCAGGTCAACTGAGACAAATCCACCAACCAATTATTGTTAAACAGTAATCTCCAAGAGAAGAGGGGGCACCTCCACTCCAGGGGTGAGTGGAATGTCTTACTGAGTTTGAGAAAGGAAATATTAGAATATTTCTTTAAAAATCCTTAATTATTTTTCATTTTTAATATATGTTGAATACTAGTACTATAAAAGCCTCTCAGCTCTCCTTTCCACTTTTTGCCACCTTGGCCAAACTATCTCTTAGATTATTGCAGTAGCATTCTGATCAGTCTTCCCCATCCAGCCTTGGCCCCTGGTCTCTATTCAGCATAGCTGTCAGTGGGATGGATCTGAGATCACGTAGCTTCCCTGTTCAAAGCCCTCCAGTCTCAGCCAGAGTAAAACCTGTTGTCTGGGGTGTCACACCGGGTCCCCTCCACTCACCTCTGCCACTCATCTGTGCAGCCATGTCTCTCCCTCCTCTCTCCCTGGCTCCAGCACACCAGCCTCCTCACTATTCAGTGTGTAATAGAGCTCTGCTGAGCACAGCCCTTAACATTTGGGTGTTGCTGTGTGCCAGTGACCTGCCCAGCCCAGCCCAGCCCACTTCATGTTGGAACTGTTAGCGGTCCTGATTAGCCATTGGTTGGCACCACAGTGGGCCCTGCCTACAAATAGCCAACTGTCAATGAGCTACCATTAGTGGTCCTGCTCAGTAATTGGTCAGCACAATGGGGCCCGTCCCCCAAGGAGCTAACTGTCAACAAACCATGGTTAATGGGCCATTCAGCCAACAGTTGATGGGAGTGGTGGTTGTCAGGTGGAGAGTGAGGTAAGAGGCTGATACCAGCCTTCTCCCTGGAGTCTTCTAGTACACCCACTGGCTTCCGGTTAGCAGGTGCACTAGGGGGCCCAGGGAACATGCTGGGTGCTCTGTCCTGCAGGGCTCCAGAGCCCTCACCAAGGCCACCCACTAGCCTTGGCCCAGGCCTTGAGGCAGCAGTGAAGCTCTCCCCCATCCCTGTCTCTGCAACCTAATAGCAGCAGCAGTCTGCACAGGTTGCAGTCTGTGGGACCTGCGTTCCCCCTGCCCCGCTTTGGGTGGCCTGAGGAACCTGAGGGCCAGCTGTGTCCTGGGCGCCCGTCTTCATCATTGATAATGGCTGGGCAAGACGTGGGGACCTGGCCCTGAGGGAGCTGCCAGCTGAGATCTCCCTTCTCTTAGCCAGGCTCTGGACCTCAAAGGGTGAAATATGAGCCTTGGGACTTTGTCCTTTCTTGTCAGAATGGAGAATAATGTTTGGCGAAGATTTACAGGAATATTGTTACCTGACCATGGCTTGACTTCAAGAGCAAAGGATCTGATACCAAGAAGTTTGCAACAACTAACCAGGCACCTCCCTCGCCTTTCCTAGAAAGGAGCTTTACTAAAAGCTTTTGGGGAGTTTGGGGTTTTTAAGGCATGCACCACCCATCTCCTTGGCATGGCCCTGCAGTGAACCTTGCTCTGTTCCAAGCTCCATTCTGGCATTATTTGACCTCACTGTGCTTTGGGCACAGGTACAGGATTTCAGTAACAATTGGTCATGCCAGGTGCACTCCTGCCTCAGGCCTGACTTCCTAAATGCTGAACAGAATGAACAACAACAACAACAAAAATCTTTATTAATTACAAGCATTTAGAACAGTGTAATGCACACAGTGAATGCTCAATAACTATTTGAGTGAAATGAATATGTACATATGTGTATATGTTTATATGTTCATATTCAAAAGATTTTTACTCATGAAATACTCAAAAATTTGGAAAAGCTTCTGTAAGCAGAGCTTCTTGGGTTTCCAGTCAAAAGTAAATTTTTGGCCCCAGTTCAGTTGCTCAGTCGTGTCTGACTCTGTGTGACCCCATGGACTGCAGCACGCCAGGCTTGCCTGTCCATCACCAACTCCCGGAGCCTACTCAAACTCATGTCCATTGCATTAGTGATGCCATCCAACCATCTCATCTTCTGTCGTACCCTTCTTCTCCTGCTTTCAATCTTTCCCAGCAGCAAGGCTTTTCCAATGAGTTGGTTCTTTGCATCAGGTGGCCAAAGTATTGGAGTTTCAGCTTCAGCATCAGTCTTTCCAATGAATATTGAGGACTGGTTTCCTTTAGGATTGACTTGTTTGATCTCCTTGGAGTCCAAGGGCCTCTCAACAGTCTTCTCCATCACCACAGTTCAAAAGCATCAGTTTTTCAGCACTCAGCTTTCATTATGGTCCAGCTTTCACATCCATATATCAGTTGGCCCCATCAGAAGATAAAATATCATTTTGGTCTTTTTTTTTTCTTGTTTCCTCTCTTTTTAAATTTGGATGGAGATAGGTTTACATTGTATTTAGTTATGAGCAAGTTCCACTTCTTCACAGGGAAAGTATCAGGGTGACACTAGGAAAAGGGATCCTAAATATTTTGGGAAGGGACACTCACACCCATGGCAAAGTGTATCATCCATGTATTCAAACCATCAAAGAGTGTTTGAACTCCATCTCCATGGCAGTAACTCTGTTGGAGTCCTCTACTCTTCTTCTTTCCATAAAGGATAAGAACAGATAAGACTAGAGAGAATTGGTAATGAGGAGACAAGATAATGGGGAAACAGTGGAAACAGTGGCTGACTTTTTTGGCCTCCAAAATCACTGCAGATGGTGACTGCAGCCATGAAATTAAAAGACACTTACTCCTTGGAAGGAAAGTTATGACCAACCTAGACAGCATATTAAAAAGCAGAGACATTATTTTGTCAACAAAGGCCTGTCTAGTCAAGGCTATGTTTTTTCCAGTGGTCATGTATGGATGTGACAGTTGGACTATAAAGAAAGCTGAATACAGAAGAATTGCTGCTTTTGAACTGTGGTGTTGGAGAAGACTCTTGAGAGTCCCTTGGACTGCAAGGAGATCCAGCCAGTCCATCCTAAAGGAGATCAGCACTGGGTGTTTATTGGAAGGACTGATGTTGAAGCTGAAACTCCAATATTTTGGCCACCTGATGTGAAGAGCTGACTCATTTGAAAAGACCCTGATGCTGGGAAAGATTGAAGGCAGGAGGATAAGGGGATGACAGAGGATGAGATGGCTGGATGGCATCACTGACTCAATGAACATGAGTTTGGGTAAACTCTGGGAGTTGGTGATGGACAGGGAGACCTGGCATGCTGTGATTCATGGGGTCACAAAGAGTCAGACACAACTGAGCAACTGAACTGAAGACAAGATGATACTCATGCTTTATGTGATTTGATCCTAATAACATCTCTATGAAAGACTGACTGTTATCATTCTATTTTACAGATGATGAAAATGAGATCTGAGAGGTTAAGTAATTATGAGTCTGTGATTCAACACATCTGGGCAAGCTTGACTTTAAGTACACATTCTTAGCCACTGTGCTTCTGGACTCCTGAAATAGGTGTAGCATCACAAGAGACCTTTTTCCCCATGGAACTCATGGTCTTATTAGAGATGACCTTGAATGCCTTGTACATGGAAGGCCTTCCTCAAATCTTTATTCAATACATGTGCACTATTGTTCTCAAAACAGCTATAGTGCAGGTTTAGACTACATTTTGGGGGTACTAACTAGGGACTCCAGGAGTCCAGAGATGGGTAAAGGTTTCCAGGAGCCAGAGTGAGTCCAACTGGTCCTTGAAGAAAGAAATTATTAAGCAGCAAGATGGGAGTGGAAGGCATCCGAGATGAGTGACATACCATGTATTTGAGGACTGTGTATTTACTGAAGCACTGGGTTTATTCTAGTAAGGCAGAAAAACTTAAGGAAGAAATAGTTAATGTGCAAACTTGGTAGGAGAGGTGTATGTATATTATTAATAATGACTCTTTCTTACTTGAGTTCTTCTGATAGGTACTATGTGTCCTCTCTTGGAGACCTACATGAGTTTGCATTTGGACAGAGCTCATTATTTCCATTTGTTGCTTGGGCATAATCTTTTAAAAACTAACTTGTACCCCAGTTTGTTCCAAAGGTACTATAGCATAAGGTAAGGTGTTACCTATGGGTCTTCTGTCTCCATGACACCCTCTAGTACTTGAATAGAATGTTGCATATATTACTTGTCATGGCAACATTTTTTTTTTGGACAGACATGTATCCTGGAGTAGCATGGACCTCACTGAAAGGGACTGGATAGTCTTCATGGTGTGGGACATTGATGGAATAATGCAGTAGGTCTAGAGATGGCCTGTTTTTAACCTAATACAGTAAAAATACTAATTATATGTTGTGCTGGGTTTTTGTTGCTGCATGGGCCTTTCTCTAGTCGCGGTGAGCAGGGGTTACTCTGCAGTTGCCGTGCACAGGCTTCTCATTGTTGGCTTCTCTTGTTATGGAGCACGGGCTCTGGGGCGCTCGGGCTTCAGTAGTTGCGGTTCCTGGGTTCTAGAGCACAGGCTCTGTAGCTGTGGCCTATGGGCTTAGTTGCTCAGTGGCATGTGGGATTTTCCCGGACTGGGTAGCGAATCTGTGTCTCTAGCATTTGAAGGTGGATTCTTCACCACTGAGCTACCAGGGAAGCCTTAATACATTTTTTTAAGTTAAAAATGCCAACTATGGGGATTCTACAAGAAGACCTCATTTCTTAAAAAAAAAAAAAGCAAGAAAAAGAAAGATGGAGGGGAAATATATAGATTAAATGAAAATTAAGACTAATTCGATTCTGATGCAAACTAACATACTTATAAGAGATGGTTGGAGACATTTGGATCCTGACTGGCTCTTTGATGACTTAAAGTAGGAATATGGTATTGTGGTTATGTTTAAAAAGAGTCTCCTTATCATAGAAAACAAGAAACCCCCCACAAACCCTTAATATTTGACCAGGACACTTAAAATATTTTAGTGACTTACTCTTTCTGGAAATGGTTTCTCTTTCTTTTATTTCTTCTGGCTCCTTTTGTGCCCCTTCTGAGCCCTTCACTCTCACTTGATGGAATGTCTTCGGTTGAATTTTTAGAATCCTTTCGATTGTCAGGAAAGCACACAGTTCTGCTAGTTTTGTTGACCAAAGCAGTTTGCTTGTGAGTTAGTTGTGAGGTTCACCCCACCTGTTGACTTAGTCAAAGTGGCCCTCGTGACTCCGGTCAGATATCTGAGTATCTGCCTTAGAGTCACAGGAAGACCAGGCTTTGTTTTTGTGAACTCTTTCAGGGTGAGATTTTTCCAGGGCAATTTGAGATACTAGAGTTGCCCAAAATCATTTTGTTACATTAACATTTTAACCTCGTTTCTATTTAATTCCGGTAGTTTTTTAAGACAGCAAGCAATTATAGGTCTCCATTTTAATGACCCTGCTGTCTCCACCCTCCTCGCAGCCTCTCTTACCTGAACAGGAAATGGATGTTGCTTCTTGCTCTAGGGATTTCAGTGTTTCTTTAGGCATGCTGAAATACCTTCAATTATTTCTGCAAGTGTGAAAATCTTTCCCTATCCTTCTTAATGGAGTCCAGATATCAGAATAGACTATAAACTTGAGAAATGGCCAGCTACAACTTGAATAAATGATTCTGTCGTGAAGTCATTTAGAAGCCAAGTGAATGGGTTTTAGGTGCCTAGCAGCCTCAGTACAATTGTGTCTTGGGGCCCATGAGGTGCATGTAACGTTTAACTGCTAATGCTCCTTTTCTTAGCAGTCAAGAAAGAATAATCTTGTTTTGAGGAGCTCTGTTCTTTAGCAAAGAGTCTTATGTCAAGGTTCTAGGGTACTCTCTGTATTTAAAATGTTTTAAAATATTGTGACATCACAGTGAGCAATTTCCAAAAATATTACATGGGAGTGGCATAGTTAAAAGGATCCTTAAATTGATACCTGGAAATCTGGGCTATAAGAACATCTCTGCTCCCAACTAGCTGTATCAGTCTTGCCATGACACCACTTTCCATGATAATAAAATAGGTGTAATAATACTTGATGGGAAAGTTGTGATAATCAAGTGAGAAAAGCCTTTGTCCAGCAAGTGGCTCATGGTAGGCACTCAGTAGTCTTTGATCTCTAGTTGGTTCCTCCTCTGTCAGATTGAAGAGACTAGCTCTCTAGGGTCAATTTCAGCTCTTTAATTTCAATTAAAAATATGATTTTGATTATGTTTTAAGTTTATACCCATTTATCTGGTCAGCTTTCTCTCTAACTTAAACAATGTTAGTAGGAAGTGTTTTATTATTGTGAAATCTCTATCCAGAGGTTCGAATTGCGGCATTTTGGTCCTTCTTTTTTCTTTCATTTTAAACACATTGATTCACTTAATTTGAAGAATCTTATGTTTAGATAGGAGAATAATTGTGCATTGAAAAAATTCTGAGGTGTTTGCAGTCATTCTTGATTTAAGTTCTCAAAAAGAACTGAAAATTACTTGTAAGAATGCCACTTCCTCTTCACAGAAGTGTATAACTGTGTCTTTTCTGAGGAAGTGTGTAAGAACAAAATAGTTGATAGAGCAGTCTTCGTAAAATATCATCATAATGGAATTTCTAAAAACACTGGTAATACTGGTATAAAACTTCAAGTCTTGAATGAATAGGATAGAAAACCCTAAATTTCTCTGAAAAAAAAGTGATTAAAAGAGATGATGGAGCCTTTGTAAAAAGTCACTTTAATTTGGAGTCTTTTTTCCTCTTAAAACTACAGAATGCTGTTTAGAGAGGAGGTAAGTTAAACATCATTGGATACATGTGTGTACTTTAATTTTAAAGTGCATTTCAGTTGAGTTTATAACCAGTGAAAGTATAGGGCAAAAATAAAAGAGTGAAGGGAAAATGAAAATAAGAATTGGTACAGTCCCTTCTCCAGGGGTTTGAACTCAGGTCTCCTGCATTGAAGGTGGATTCTTTACCATTTGAGCCATCAGAGACGCCCCACCAAAAAAAGAAAAAGAGATTAAAGAAAGAAAAATATTAATAGGAAGAGACAAACATATTTTAAAAAAGAGGGAAGGAAGTAGCGATGAGAGGGAGGTTGACCATGTTGGTTTCTGAGGTGCTGTTGGGCGTGCTGTTGAAGGTAGGTTGAAGTTGGCCGTCCCTTCTCTATTCTGTTCTTTAAAATACTGTTTAACATTGATCTCTGCTCTTTGGCCACATTGACCTTTTTTCTTGGAGTTCTAGGATCAGAATAACCAAAGCTGAGGTTGTTATTTTGGCTGCAGAAGAAATGAGCAGGGCTATGTACCCAGAAGACTGGAGTCAGGCTGATGGGTATCTGGCTCATCTTTGGGTCCTCACTGCTGATACAGAACCCTCAGAATCAATCAATGTGCTGCTGCTGCTAAGTCACTTCAGTCGTGTCCGACTCTGTGCGACCCCATAGACAGCAGCCCACCAGGCTCCCCCATCCCTGGGATTCTCCAGGCAAGAACTCTGGAGTGGGTTGCCATTTCCTTCTCCAATGCATGAAAGTGAAAACTTAAAGTGAAGTTGCTCCGTCCAGAGTACTGGAGTGGGGTGCCACTGCCTTCTCCCAGAATCAGTGTAGTAGGCAGGTAACTGATAAATTGTTTTACACCATGGATGGGCAGGTACTGAAGGCTCCTATTGCTGGTGACTAGTTTGCTGTGACATCTCTGGTGTTGAACACCCACTGCTTGTCCATTTGAGTTGAACTCAAGTTGAACTCGTTTCTTCATCACTGCTTTACCTTTTCAATTAGCCTTTCCTGAGATCTAATTCTCACCTCTGTTTCTCCTGTGAATTTGCTGGGAGATCCTGGTGGTAATCACGCCTCTCTGGGCCTCAGTTTCCTTTATGTGCTAAGGACATTGACGAAGATGAGCTGACCCCCATCCAGTCTTCTATGACACTGACTCAGAGGCTGGCAGACCACTCACTGTGCACAGGCCAGGTTCAGCCTACTGCCTACATGGTCTGTGAGAAGAATAGGTTTTACATTTTTAAGTGGTTGGAAGAGATCAGAGAGTAATATTTTGACGCACATGAAAATTATATGACATTCACGTTTCAGAGTCCATAAATAAAACAGAATCTAGCCTCCCTCATTTGTTTATGTACTGTCTGTGGGATGCTTTCAGGCCATGAGAGGGCACTTATTGTGACAGAGCCTATATGACCTGCAGCATTGAAAATATTTACTGACTCTTTGCAGAAAGTCTGCCAACCCTTGCTCTAATGCAAGCACACACTTGGAACCATATTCTTCAGAAATTGAGGGCTGGCCTCTTACAGTCTTGGTATTACCTAAACTGAACTTTAATTTAGATTTTATTAGATTAAGATGGGGGAGTCTTGCCTTTATTATTTTTTTTCCAGGAGAAAGCAGAAGCTTAGTTAGCTTTTGTCGTATGCTTTTAATTAAAGAAAAAAATCCTCTTTAAACTGTTTGTACTCAGACTTTTTTTCCCTCCCTCTAGGAATCACTGTAGAGAAGGAAGTCATGTGTTTATATTTTAAATCATTTGCCTTTTAAACTGGATTTTTAAATTCCACATGTGGACTCAGAAACAGTTAAAATATACTTTTGATGCTCTAAGAGAGCTAAGACAGGGGAGGAGAACGTTACTGCTTATTTTTAAGAGTGGAACAGAAATCTTAATATTATTTCCCATTGTGTGCTAAAAATACTATCTTTAGTTTCTTTGAGTAGGGACTCCAGATTAATGTGGGCATGAAAATGGTTTTAGTGTTATAAACAGCCAGTTTAAACAAGTAATTTAAAGGATATAGTTAACTATTACAAATGGAGATTACAAATTTAAGAAATAAATATCAATAGTATCTACTTATCTGATATTTCTGACTCTTCCAGAAAGTTCTCTTTGAAGCTAAGTCTGATAGTTTCTGTGTGCGTTATGAGTTTGGGTGAGTGTGTATGTTTTTGTGTGGTTTCCAATGTTCATGTCATTATAGCTGTAAAGAGAATTTACGTTCTATTCTTGCACTTCTAGAGTCATTTGAGTTATTCTAAAACTCTTCCTATGCCAGTTCTCTTTGATCGCAGGGAGACGATGGGCACCTTGAATTGGTTAATGAGGAGCAGGAGGGTAGTCAGTCAACTCACGTCATCTTTTTAAAAAAACTTAACTGGAGGATAATCACAATATTTTGGTTTTTCATCTAAAAGTTAACTTCATTTTTCTCTTCTGAGCCTATAGAAATAAAGAATTAAGACTGTAGGGACTTGTTTAAGAAGATTTGTGAAGAAATTCTTATACTGCATAACTTTAGAAAACTGATAGAAACTTTGTACCTAAAGTATCCAAAGACTTCCCACCATTTTCTGAACAGTATTATAAAGCATGTGGAGGAGGCAAGTGAACTCTAGAATCCTCATTTTTCAGAGGGAGAAACAGAGGCCACTGGATATTGCTTGGCTTACTGACTCTCAGTCGGGGTAGACTTATTGTTTTTCCTCTAGCTCAGCCTGAGGTGCATTTCGTTTGCCTATCCTGTTCTTAAACAGCACTTGTAAAAACATGTGTCACTTCTACAGTTATATTTAGGATACAGCTTGAAACACTGTATAAACACCCCAGGATAGAGTACTGAAGTCTGCCGCCTGATAATTATTATGTGGTTCTAGAGTCATGTCATCTGTACTATCCAGATCAGAATTGTTATCACCCACTTCTAAGCTGGTCTAGAAGAGTGAGCCCATTGTGTACAGGGCTGAAAGAATATTGCCTAATGTTCAACTTTGGGTGAGAAATGAGATACACTGAAGGCCATGGAAATTCATTCTTGTTTGAAAACACTTGTGACTGGGAAAATTGCTGAAATACTAAGGCTTTCCCATGCCCTCACCCCCCAGAATACCTCCTCAGTGTTCTTTGTTTTTGAATTTCATGGGAAGTATCTGAAATTGCCATCTGAAGAGAATGTTTTTCACAGAAGTGTCTAATCTTCAGACATGTCTAAATACAGACGTATTTAATGAGTACTTTCATTTTCCTTCTTACATAGACTCGGCAAGTTTTGTGGTGGTTGAGCCTCTTGCTTCTGGTTTTAAGCCATTTTTAGCTCCTTGATTAGTGTGGGGCTTGGAAAGGTGGAAGCTAAGCCATTATTTGCTCTTCACTTCTAGGGGAAAGTGTTAGTGCCTCTCACTTTTTAGTGTGCAGGGCTCTGGCGAGCCTGATGGTAGGCTATCAGCCACTACTAACTGAATGAATGAACAATCCAGCGCCAGTTTCTGCTGCAGTGTTTTCTCCTTCCCCACCATCCTTCCTGGTTCCTTCCTACTCTCTTTCCTCTTTCTGAAATCATTAAAATGCAGCCAGAAAGGATAGGATGTGATTAATATTTTGTTATATAAATAGCCCTAGTAAAAGGATTGGTGGTGGAAAATATTGCCAAAGTGTTTTAGTGGATGTTTTCCCCTTGATTCCCTGTTAAATAGGAATAATCAAGAATTGTGTGACTGATAGCCCATTGTGTCATGATGTGAACGGATCTGAAATAGCCTCTCCCTAAATCCCCACCCCCAGTCAAGGAAATAGTACAGGAGGAAATGTTTGGTTATCATTTTTTTTTTTTAATATTTGCAAGATTTTAGATGGGCTTTAACCGAAACAGCTCTTTAAAGACTTGCACAGGAAGTCACTGTTAATGTGGGTGTTTGATTTAAAGTATCGAACTTAATCAGGCCCTAAAGAGGCAGAATATGATTTCCACCATTGATCCTGCGGGGACCAAAGGGAGGGCCAAGCCGGGTCATCTAATGATGCTTAAGAACAGCTCTGCAACATTCTTTATTCTCAACTTTCACCTCTGAAAGATTTTTATAACTATGTTTTCCCTTGCACATTTTTAGGTTTTCATTATAAAGTTAGAAAGCTACAAAGGATGTGATTCCTAGTGTAATGTAAATATTGACTTTAAAAATAAAGTTATTACTGTTTAAAATGTAAAGAAGGGAATTTAAACATGTTGTGATTTGATATACCCATCATCACTTAAAAATACAGGAACAAGCAGTTTAATAGTAGGAACTTTTACATTGTTCCTTTTCCTCCTTGAATTCATACTTCTATTCTACATTCTCACACAGAATTTTACCAAATGTAGTGTGTCAAAAAAAACCCACTCTGATTATCCAGTGATACTTTGCAATAAAAATATGATCTCAAGGTGGTAAGAATTAAATAGATTTCTGGATTGAGTTTATCTATATGAACAATTTGTCAAAACATAAACATATTATAAAGTTTGATAAATTATTAACAAAATATGTGAAGTCAAACATTCTTGTTTGAAATGCTTTTCTTAATCTCTGGATGGGGCTTGCTTTCTTATTTTAAGTTAATTCACGTTTGTGGAGAATGTAATTGCTGTGGTGGTATGGGGTGTTCTTCAGAGAAAGCTCTCTTGACCTGCAGTATTTTGAATGTGCCCTTTTATTGGCACCAGCAAGTTTAACACCTCGCTCAGTCAGAATCAGAATGTGTGAGGGGTAAGTCTGCCTTGTGTCCCATGAGAGAAGAAAGATCCTCAAGAGAGAGATGTGAAGAAGCAGTAAAGAGCAGGAAAAAAGCACACTCCTGAACCACATGGAGAAGGCAATGGCAATCCACTCCAGTACTCTTGCCTGGCAAATCCCATGGATGGAGGAGCCTGGTAGGCTGCAGTCCATGGGGTCGTGAAGAGTTGGACATGACTGGGTGACTTCACTTTCACTTTTCATTTTCATGCATTGGAGAAGGAAATGGCAACCCACTCCAGTGTTCTTGCCTGGAGAATCCCAGGGGCGGTGGAGCCTGGTGGGCTGCCGTCTATGGGGTCGTACAGAGTCGGCCACGACTGAAGCGACTTAGCAGCAGCAGCAGCCTGAACCACAGTTCAGTTCAGTCCAGTCGCTCAGTCGTGTCTGACTCTTTGTGACCCCGTGGACTGCAGCACACCAGGCTTCCCTGTCCATCACCAACTCCCAGAGCTTGCTCATACTCATGTCCATAGAGTCAGTGATGCCATCCAACTATCTCATCTTCTGTCTTTCCCTTCTCCTCCTGCCTTCAAACTTTCCTAGCATCAGGGACTTTTCTGATGAGTCAGTTCTTCGCATCAGGTGGCCAAAGTACTGGAGTTTCAGCTTCAACATCAGTCCTTCCAATGAACACCCAGGACTGATCTCCTTTAGGATGGACTGGTTGGATCTCCTTGCAGTCCAAGGGACTCTCAAGAGTCTTCTCCAACACCACAGTTCAAAAGCGTCAATTTTTCTGCGCTCAGCTTTCCTTATAGTCCCAACTGTCACATCCATACATGACCACAGGAAAAGATATAGCCTTGATTAGATGGACCTTTGTTGGTAGATGCCTTTTGAAAAGGTAGACACTTGGAAGCCAAGGATGTAGACCATGATTTCTACACACAGCCTGTGCCTGCAGACCTCTCCCTGAAGCTTCAGGGGTACAGGGTCCCTGCATGAAGCCACTCCTTGAGAGACGAGGCAAACCTGCAAGAGATGATGTCATCAGGAGGGGTGACCTGTGCATCCCTGTGCTCCCAGAGCCCCATCCATTGGCCAGGTGGGTCACCTCAGGTGTTAATGAGACATTCTAGTCAGTTCTCATAGGCAGTAGATCTCCTTTGAAAAGCTTGTGTTTACAATTTTGAAAAACTGGACTCATGTGTTAAAATGAACTTTTGAAGGTAAGGTTGGCTGCTGCTGCTGCTAAGTCGCTTCAGTTGTGTCCGACTCTGTGTGACCCCATAGACGTCAGCCCACCAGGCTCCCCGTCCCTGGGATTCTCCAGGCAAGAACGCTGGAGTGGGTTGCCATTTCCTTCTCCAATGCATGAAAGTGAAAAGTGAAAGTGAAGTCGCTCAGTCGTGTCCGACTCTTGAAACCCCATGGACTGCAGTCCACCAGGCTCCCTCTGTCCATGGGATTTTCCAGG
Source organism: Nanger dama (assembly GCA_917880005.1). Classification (NCBI taxonomy): domain Eukaryota; kingdom Metazoa; phylum Chordata; class Mammalia; order Artiodactyla; family Bovidae; genus Nanger; species Nanger dama. Next base: position 51,067,506 of record CAKJTW010000004.1, read on the forward strand.
CAAGAGGACTGGAGTGGGGTGCCATTGCCTTCTCCGAAGGTAAGGTGGAGGGGGTATATAGTAGGGCTTTACATATATTCTCACTTAGAAGATTTTTAAACTAATTAACCCAAATAACATTTCTTTTACGATCTCTGTGTTTCTGAAGGTTAATTCTAGTAACTACATCTGTTTCATGTGTATGGATGTTTTGAGAACTTATCCCTCTGACTTGTGAAACTCTGATGCTTGGGAAGACTCCTCTCAGATGTGTTGAATCTGGTGTCTGTATGCTCCTCTGCATATTCAACTCTGTACCATAGTAATTGCAGGATGTTAGTTAGCAATGGTGTTTCTCATTAAAATTTAAAGTTTAATTAGAATCTGATGTCTTGGAAAGCTCACTTATTATATTTAAAGACCTTTTTGTTGTTCAGTTGCTCAGTCATGTCCAACTCTGCAACCCCGTGGACTGCAGCACTCCAAGTTTCCCTGTCCTTCACCATCTCCTGAAGCTTGCTCAAACTCGTGTCCATTCAGTCCATGATGCCATCCAACCGTCTCATCCTCTGTCATCCCCTTCTCCTCCTGCCTCCAATCTTTCCCAGCATCAGGGTCCTTTCAAATGAGTTGGCCCTTCACATCAGGTGGCCAAAGTATTGGAGCTTCAGCATCCGTCCTTCCAAGGAATATTCAGGATTGATTTCCTTTAGAACTGACTGCTTTGATCTCCTTGCAGTCCAAAGGACTCTCAAAGAGTCTTCTCCAACACCCTTAAAGACCTAGATTTCTGCTTTTTTAACATTTCTTAAGCAAAGCAGTTGCTTGTGGGAGTACATCTAATAGTTATTTAGTTCGTCAATTCTGAAATTAGCTAACAAATCCCCTGATTCTTTAAGATGGAAATAGATATTATATCTGGGAAGTTATTTTACCAAAAATGAGGTGAAATATCTAGACATAAAATTAAAAATGCTGCACTGGTTGTATGTGTATGTTGAATGGCTTTGCCTGGCATTTCTGTGTAGTATTTGAATAGCGTCAAACATGGCTCTTCAAAGAGAATGCTCATCTTCTGATGACTAGTGTTGCTGGTTCCTCTTGCTCATCTCTAGGCCAAACAGAAACACATCTGTTCTGCCAAGTATTCTGTGATGTCACAAGACAGGCGCGACAGCACAGTGACTTTTCTTTACACTTCTTTTCTGGCGACAGGAGTTTTAACCTCTTCCTCAACCATTCTACCTTTTTTTTTTTTCAGTTGGAGGATGTATACCTGAATATATACCGTAATTACTTAGGCTGTGTAGCACTGTTACTTCTTTTTTAAACAAAGATTTTTTTTTAGAACAGTTTTGGGTTTACAGCAGAAAAGAGCCGAAACTACAGAGTTCCACTGTACTCTCCGCCACCGATCCCGACAACCTCATCCACCCTCAGCATGTGGAGCAAGAGTGGTATATTTGTTACAGTCCCTGAACCTGGACTGACACATCATTATCACCCAAAGTCTACAGTTTACATTAGAGTTCACTCTCAGTATTGTGCAGTCTCTGGGTCTTGTCAAATATTTAATAACATGTGTCCACCATTATGGTATCACACAGGGAGTTTCACCACCCTTTTAAAAACCCTCTGTGTTCTTCCCATTCATCTGTCTTCTCTAACTTTTGGAACCATTGATCTCATTATTTCTATAATGTTGCCTTTGCTAGAATGTCAGATAGTTGGATAGATTCCTTTTAAAATATAATAGGATAAGAAAATTTTGGAACTTTTAGGGATCTTAAGTCTGTTTCCATTCTATGGTCTTTTCATGCTTACCAAAGTTGCATATTTTTTTAACAGTTTGGATGAAAACCAAATGTTCAGCTTCACAAGTATACCAGTACTTTACGTTGTTTAAAATCAAGTTAAATATTTCTAGGAGAACTGAGAAGCATTTAAAAAAAACACAAAAACAAGGTGTAGTAAGTAGAGATTCTTTCTATCCTTAGAAATTACTTAAAGATTCTAAACCAACTTTGATTGCCATTTTGATAGCATTAAAAGAGGTCTTTGGATTAAATAAAAACATTGCTTTCAGATCAAGAGAGCTAGTATTAAACAGAATGGTGGCTCAGTTGGTAAACAGCCTGCTTGCACTGCAGAAGACCCAGGCTCGATCCCTGGGTTGGGAATATCCTCTGGAAAAGGAAATGGCAACCCACTCCAGTATTCTTGCCTGGGTAATCCCAGGGACAGAGGAACCTGGCGTCTTATCATTTACGGGTTCGCATGAGTCAGACACTACTGAGGGACTAAACCACCACCTTGGTTAATTTTATTGCAAGGTGGAAATGGGCTCTATTGAGGCAAAAAACGTTTGGAAACGATAATGTGCTTTAATAGTGTCATGGAAAACTCTTGTAGAGTAGCAAACGACTATGTTAGCCAACCAGCTACAATGGCCAAATGGAAGGGGTCTCTGCCTTGTGCCAAATTATCCAGCCTGCCCCTTTTCTCTGTAAATTGGGGTGGGCAGCTCTATCAGACTAACCCAGAATTAGATCTTGGACTCAGGGATTTAGTGTGGGAGCTGGGATTGTTGAATCACTCGCACTGGTGCTTAGTGATGAAAAGTGGCAACCTTGATTTTGCCCCAGAGGTGACTGCATCGACATCTCTTCTTTAGACTCTGATACTGTACTTCATTCATTTCTTTAAGCTCTGTGCAGGTTTCTTGTCAGCCACAATAGAGTTTGTATTTTCTTTCCTTTTTGTTTTTCTGTAATCTGTTTAACCAGGGTTTATTTTGCAGGAATTTGTGAGGGGGCATGCTTAAGACTTAAGAAACAGGCCAAGTCCTTAGGGCTGTGACACTAGACTGTTAATAGTGTAAGAGGCTCTTGGTTATGGCAGCAAGTCATAAAGTCACAGAGGGATTTGGTTTCTGGAGAAAGTAAAAATGTACTTAACATGTTTATGAGAAAGGAGTGAGAGTCATTGCCCTATTAGAGCCAAGCATTAAAGCTTCAACATCCAACTAGAATATTTCCCATAGCTTGGCAAGTCACTTTAACCCTTGATTTTCCATACTTTGATCCTGTTCCTCCAGTGGCTCCATCACAGGTGGGCTACTGTGTACAGATCAGAACCCAGAAGAGGAGCAGGGGGATCTTGATGCCACTGGTAGCTTTTATGGAATCATTCTTGCTCCATTGACTGACTCTTGGTCTGCATGGTTCCAGTCACACTCCTGTGGCAGGAGGTGGAACTTGGTGGCCATCTTACAGTGGAATTCACCAGGGCCCACAGGCCTTGCTCAACTCAAACTCCCTAGTTTTTCATTGCTTCTTGCAGGATGTCTCTAAGTGGGCCTAGAGATTTGACTAGAGGCCACCAGTGTTCTTGCCTGGAGAATCCCAGGGACAGGGGAGCCTGGTGGGCTGCCATCTATGGGGTCGCACAGAGTCGGACACGACTGAAGCAACTTAGCAACAGCAGCAACAGCAGTAAGTAAGCTCGCCCAGGGCCTAAAACTCCTGGGTGGGTTTCAAGGTGCCCATTGTTTGGAGTGCCACAAAACTGGAATATTGCTGCTTCTGTCATATGGAACAGGCCCTGCTCAACGAGAAGAAAATATATTTCTATTGTTAGTAGTTAAAATTTAACAATTATCATATTTCTAGAATTTTGTCTAAATATACACATGTAGTTTCTGAGTATATGTTGCCTTCATTTCTTGTGAGGTCATATGGTAGTAGATGCTAAAGTTTTAGAGAAATTAATGAGAAAACTTAAATGTCATATCTATATGACAGTATACATAATTATTTTTTTTCCTTCTAAGAACTGGGAAAAAGACTCCATTGTTTGATTTTCATGGTTAGGCAACTTGGACATGGTCATAGAACATGGATAACCTGAGGGACAGTACTTGGAAACATCTAGATCAAAATGTAGGAAAAACTCTGTGGAATCCTGGTGGCCATGGGGGACTCTTGTTCATTCTTGGTATGCACATCTTTGATATTGTTTGCAAATAGGTCTCGCTGAAGTGAGTTCCATCTGTTAATGTCACTAGGTATAGATGTTTGTCCATCTTTGGAGGCACTTTTCTTTTTGGTTCTTCTTAATTTTTTAAAAACTTTTTATTTTGTTATGTGCCTGTTTATATAAGGCCTGATGCTTTATTATCTCCAGAGTAAAATATAGATATTTCAAGTTTGTAAATTCTGTGAAAGCCATTTAGTTTTAGTTTCTCTGTACCCCTCAGTCCATCAAAGAGAAAATGTCCTGAACCTTTTTGGGATATAGTTATCCAACTTTCTATTCATTTTCTTCCGCGTGGCCAGTTACTGGGAATTACTTCACTTAACTAAAACTGGAAAACCACTGGCAGCCCTCATAAGACACGAGCCCCTAGGTAATGGACATTTGAGACTTCTAATTTCCAAAGCCAGCAATGGGATGTAAAGTACCTCTTTTGATGAATCTAGAAGCAGATGTCAGAGAAGGCAATGCACCCCACTCCAGTACTCTTGCCTGGCAAATCCCATGGATGGAGGAGCCTGGTAGGCTGCAGTCCACAGGGTCGCTAGGAGTCAGACAAGACTGAGCAACTTCACTTTCACTTTTCACTTTCATGCATTGGAGAAGGAAATGGCTCCAGTGTTCTTGCCTGGAGAATCCCAGGGATGGGGGAGCCTGGTGGGCTGCTGTCTATGGGGTCACACAGAGTTGGACATGACTGAAGCAACTTGCAGCAGCAGCAGCAGCAGATGTGTTTGGAAAATGAGGAAGTGATGTTGCTAACTTGCTGTTTAGTATAGTGGGGTGTAGCTTGACTAGTTCAGTTTAGTCACTCAGTCATGTCCAACTCTTTGCAACCCCATGGACTGCAGCATGCCAGGCATCCCTGTCTATCACCAGCTCCCAAAGCTTGCTCAAACTCATGTCCATCAAGTCTGTGATGCCATCCAACCATCTCATCCTCTGTCCCCTGTTCCCTTCTCTGTTCTCCCATCCTCTGTTCCCTTCTTCCGCTTTCAATCTTTCCCGGCATCGGGGTCATTTCCAATAAGCTCTTCACATCCGGTGGCCAAAGTATTGGAGTTTCAGCTTCAGCATCAGTCCTTCCAATGGATATTCAGGACTGATCTCCTTTAGGATGGACTTGTTGGATCTCCTTGCAGTCCAAGGGACTCTCAAGAGTCTTCTCCAATATCACAATTCAAAAGCATCAATTCTTAGGCACTCAGCTTTCTTTATAGTCCAACTCTCACATCCATTAATGACTACTGGAAAAATCATAGCTTTGACTAGATGGACCTTTGTCAGCAAAGTGATGTCGCTGCTTTTTATTATGCTGTCTAGGTTGGTCATGGCTTTTCTTCTAAGGAGCAAGTGTCTTTTAATTTCATGGCTGCAGTCACCATCTGCAGTTATTTTGGAGCTCAAGAAAATAAAATCTCTCACTGTTTCCATTGTTTCCCCATCTGTTTGTCTTGAAGTGATGGGACCAGATGCCATGATCTTAGGTTTTTGAATGCTGAGTTTTAAGCCTGCTTTTTTCACTCTCCTCTTTTACTTTCATCAAGAGGCTGTTTAGTTCCTCTTCCCTTTCTGCCATAAAGGTGGTGTCATTTGCCCATCTGAGGTTATTGGTGTTTCTCCCAGGCAATCTTGATTCCAGCTTGTGCTTTTTCCAGCCCAGTGTTTCTCATGATGTACTCTGCATAGAAGTTAAATAATCAGGGTGACAATATACAGCCTTGACATATTACTTTCCCACTTTAGAGCCAGTCCATTGTTTCGTGTCTGGTTCTAATTATTACTTCTTGACCCGCATACAGACTTCTCAGGAAGCAGGTAAGATGGTGTGGTATTCCCACCTCTTTAAGAATTTTCCACAGTTTGTTGTGATCTACACAGTCAAACGCTTTGGCATAGTCAATAAAGCAGAAGTAGGTGTTTTTCTGGAATGCTCTTGCTTTTTCTATGATCCAGCGAATGTTGGCAATTTGATCTCTGGTTCCTCTGCCTTTTCTAAATCCATCATGAACATCTGGATGTTCATGGTTCACGTATTGTTGAAGCCTGCCTGGCTTGCAGAATTTTGAGCATTACTTTGCTAGCGTGTGAGATGAGTGCAACTGTGTGGTAGTTTGAACATTCTTTGGGACTAGAATGAAAACTGACCTTTTTCAGTCCTGTGGCCACTGCTGAGTTTTCCCAATTTGCTGGCATATTGAGTGCAGCACTTTTATAACATCATCATTTAGGATTTGAAATAGCTTAACTGGAATTCCATCACCTCTACAAGCTTTGTTCATAGTGTTACTTCATAAGGCCCACTTGACTTTGCATTGCAAGATGTCTAGCTCTAGGTGACTGATGGCACCATCGTGGTTGTCTGGTTCATTAAGATATTTTTTGTATAGTTTTTCTATGTATTCGTGTCTCCTCTTAATATCTTCTGTTTCTGTTAGGTACATACTGTTTCTGTTCTTTATTGTGCCCATCTTTGCATGAAATGTTCCCATGGTATTTCTAGTTTTCTTGAAGAGATCTCTAGTCTTTCCCATTTTGTTGTTTTCCTCTATTTCTTTGCATTGAAGGCTTTCTTATCTCTCCTTACTTTTCTTTTGAACTCTGCATTCAAATGGGTATATCTTTCCTTTTCTCCTTTGCCTTTTGCTTCTCTTCTATTCTCAGCTATTTTGTAAGGCCTCCTCAGACAGCCATTTTGCCATTTTGCATTTCTTTTCCATGGGGATGATCTTGATCCTTGTCTCCTGTACAGTGTCATGAACCTCTGTCCATAGGTCTTCAGGCACTGTATCTATCAGATCTAATCCCTTGAATCTATTTGTCACTTCCACTGTATAATTGTAAAGGATGTGATTTAGGTCATATCTGAATGTTGTAGAGGTTTTCCCTCTTTCTTCAATTTAAGTCTGAATTTGGCAATAAGGAGTTCATGATCTGAGCCACAGTCAGCTCTTGATCTTGTTTTTGCTGACTGTGTAGAGCTTCTCCATCTTTGGCTGCACAGGATGTAATCAATCTGATTTCAGTATTGACCATCTGGTGATGTCCATGTGTAGAGTCTTGTATTGTTGGAAGAGGGTGTTTGCTATGACCAGTGCATTCTCTTGGCGAAACTCTGTTAGCCTTTGTCCTGCTTCATTTTGTACTTCAAGGCCAAACTTGTCTGTTACTCCAAGTATCTCTTGACTTCCTACTTTTGCATTTCAGTCTTCTGTGATGAAAAGGACATCTTTTTTTGGTGTTTGTTCTCAAAGATCTTGTAAGTATTACGTCCATTCAATTCAGTTCTGTTCAGTTCAGTTCAGTTGCTCAGTCATGTCCGACTCTTTACGACCCCATGAATCACAGCATGCCAGGCCTCCCTGTCCATCACCAACTCCCAGAGTTCACTCAAACTCATGTCCATCGAGTCAGTGATGCTATCCAGCCATCTCATCCTCTGTTATCCCCTTTTCCTCCTGCCCCAAATCCCTCCCAGCATGAGGGTCTTTTCCAATGAGTCAGCTCCTCACATGAGGTGCCCAAAGTATTGGAATTTCAGCTTCAGCATCAGTCCTTCCAGTGAACACCCAGGACTGATCACCTTTAGGATGGACTGGTTGGATCTATTATAGTCTATATTATAAGACTTGTGGAAGGTGCTCATCCTGTTAGTGTTCTGTCTAAAGCTCACTAAAATGATTCTGATATATATATATATGGAAGCTGCAGTGTCTATCATGTTTTATTAATATGATGAAAGTTTTTTTTTGAGGCATCAGAGAAAGAGGCTGGTGCAGTGAGGGGCAGTTATTGATGGAGTGTGTGTATCTTGAATGCTAAACCTAACAGTTTGTAGTACTGGGCTCGTACAGAGTATGTGGCAGTGTGTGTTTAAGAGTTTGAGCACGAGTTTGGCATTTGGATATAGGTAGCTTAGTTTAGAGAGGTACACTGGGGCGTTTGGAGTTGTTTTGATGTGGTATGATGTGGTTCTGGATGTGTTTAGCAGATGTGAGGGCTACCTTGGGATGTTGAGAGGTAAAACAGAAGGCATGATGCCCGAATTTTAGAAGGCTGGGAAGAAAGGAATTGAGCCCAGCTTTTTACCTTCTTTTACCTTTAGGGAGAGTGAAGAGGAAATATTTGAAACGGAAAGAATAATAATTGAAATAGATGTGGTTAAAACTGTAAATGTTCATAATCTCTCCAAATGAGAGGAGAAGCCAGATGGATGATCAGTGAAAGAACCAACTACTTTTATAGGCAGTGAATGCATCATAGGTCTCTGCTTTTATGAAATAAAAACATAGTGTCTTCCAGATTTTTACTTGGCACTTGGTATTCTGTATCCGTTTAGAAACTTTTACTTATAATTCCTTGAGAAAGAGTCCCTGGTAGCTTTGTTTTTCCCCCCTAAGAGAAGGAAACATGATAGAAATATTTTTTTAGAAATATATTTTTTGCAAGCTTCTAACCTTTACTTGAGGGGCTTCCCAGGTGGTTCAATGGTAAAGAATCTGCCTGCTAATGCAGGATACAGGTTCAGTCCCTGGGTCGGGAAGATCCCCTGGGGGAGGAAATGGCTGGCAATCCACTCCAGTATTCTTGCCTGGCAAATCCCATGGACAGAGGGCTAGAGTCCAATAGGGTTGCAAAGAGCCAGACGCGACTGAGCGACTGAGCACAAGCACAAAGCTTCACTTAAATTTTCCCCTCCGCACAGGATAGGTTAATTTTTCTTGCCAGCACATAGAGACTGGTGTAAGAAGTTGTGAACTTCTGTCTTAGAGCTTGGTTACCCTTGTTCTGATATGACCCAAGCAACATGAAACTGCACTAGTTATATATTTTTTTGTAGCGAGGACTATAAGATTAAGAAAAACCTGTTATGATGGCTGCTCTAGGAACAAGCAAATGGAATGCAATTCATTATCCACCAATAAATATTTATTGAGTCCTGTCACTTCATGGCAGTCTCTGGGCAGAGCCCTAGGTCTTGAAAAGTATGTCTTTCAATACCTGTTTTACTGAAATTTCAGTGTTGATCTCCATGCTCCTATATAAAATAATTCAAGTAGATATTAAGTTGCTAGTGTGCTGGGTGCTAAGTCACTTTATTTGTGTCCAACTCATTGTGACCCTATGGACTGTAGCCTGCCAGGCTCCTCTTTCCGTGGGGATTTTCCAGATCGAACCTGAGTTTATTCTGTCTCCTGGATTGGCAGGTGGGTTTTTTGTTTGTTTGTTTGTTTTAACCACTAGCGCCACCTGGGATGCATAGTAAATATAAAATAACTGTATTCTTAATAAGAAACCTAACTGTTGGACTATAAAGAAAGCTGAGTGCTGAAGAATTGATGCTTTTGAACTGTGGTGTTGGAGAAGATTCTTGAGAGGCCCTTGGACTGCAAGGAGATCCAACCAGTCCATCCTAAAGGAAATCAGTCCTGAATATTCATTGGAAGGACTGATGTTGAAGCTGAAACTCCAATACTTTGGCCACCTGATGAGAAGTGCTGACTTACTAGAAAAGACTCTGATGCTGGGAAAGATTGAGGGCAGGAGGAGAAGGGGACGACAGAGGATGAGATGGTTGGATGGCATCACGGACTCAATGGACATTAGTTTGAGTAGACTCCGGGAGTTGGTGATGGACAAGGAGTCCTGGCATGCTCTAGTCCATAGGGTTGCAGAGAGTAGGACATGACTGAGTGATGAACTGAACTGTTGAAAGTTCAACAAATAAAGTACCTGGCTAGCAATAATTATCCAATAAACATCTTAGTATCTCATATCATATGTATTAATAATATATTTTAACAATTTATGGGGATGGTTTCTCAGACAAATTTAATGTAACAATGAAGTCATTGGAACCTCTGTTACTGAAGTGGATTTTTAAAATTGCATTTCCCTCTTGCACCCATTTTTGTAGCAATAAAAGAGCAGTAAGCAGGTGAAAGTAAGGCTTGGACAGTGCATCTGACTAGAATAGGTCAGGTTGCTCTCTGATAAGGGAGGGGTTAGGATTTTGGTGTGGAAAGATTTCCGGTATTGCATTGTTTCAAAGAGTAGCTTGGTGGTATTGGTATTCTTGAACTTAAGTGGGCACGAGGTGTGGAAGGGTTTATCAAATGAGGAACACTGTTACTTTTCTTATTTTCCAGCATCTACTTGTGGGCAGTATTCTGTATCTTCAATTCACTGAAAGGAAGGGAATATTATTCTTGGAAATATTTTTATGCGTCTAGAGAAAGAATGTTGTGAACAGAACCAGGACTTAAGACTTTAATATAAAGAACATTCTAGTAGTCAGAGTTTTTCATTTCTTAAATTTTTAAAAATAATTTTTTAGTTATATAGAAAATGTTTTTTAAACATTTCTGAGGTTGAACATGTTAATTTCCTTTTTTTTCTTCAAAGCCTTTAAAAAATAAAACTAAAATCTTAGCTGGAGAAGTTTAGGAAGATAGTAGCAAGATAGGTAAGACAGAGCACAATGGTTGCCCCTTATCAGTGGGGGAAAATATTCCAAGATGCCCAGTGGATGCCTGAGACTGTGGATACTAGCAACTGTGTTTTTTCTAATATGCCATACCTATGATACAGTTTATTTTGTAAATTAGGCACAATAAGAGAATATTTAAATTGCCAGCATTACTACTTTTGTACTCTGGGGCCTCCTGAACATAAACACTTCAATACTCTGACAGTTGATAACCCAGATAGCTGCTAAGTGACTGGCTGGAAAGGTAACCTGGACAAAGAGATGATTCATTCCCAGGAAGGACAGAGCAGGATAGGGCTGGATTTCACTGCGCTACTCAGAACGGTGCTCAGTTTAAAATTAAAATCTTATATACTGTCTATTTCAGAGTTTTCCATTTAATGTTTTGAGACTGCTGTTGACTTCAGGTAACTGAAATAGTGGATGGGGTACTACTGTGATAGAGAAAGAAAGGTCATGTATGGTAGGTATTGATTGATAACATGACTGCTAATTGGTAAGATTAATGTCTTAATTGGTGATTGACTAACACTGGGTAGGTGTGTTTCTCAAATGATGCTACTACCTTTTGGAGGCTGTTACTTTTTTTTTTTAGCAATCAAGTCAACAGCATAATTCCTGGTCTATCAAACTGTCTTCCGTGAGGCCTGTCAAGATCATGGATGTTGTCCAGCCATCACCCAAGGCCTGGTGAGCTCTGCCCTGACAGACCTTAAACCATGAGGTCAGCTTGAAATCTCTCCCTTTCTGTTAAGTTTGTGGTTCAGCACAGGTAACTGAAAACAGATGTGCTGAGGGAGCACTGCTAGTTTTCTTATTGAGTTTTGGTGATTGGGGGTTGGGGAGTGAAATCTGCCTCTTACAAACCCTTTGTGCTTTCGTTTTGTGTACAGTTTTCTGATCTCAGCAATATTTGCCCAGGTTCTATCCAGATGCTTTTTTGTTTTGTAGAGAGATTGCTGATGGGGGTGGAGAGGATCCGTAGCCTACTTTTCCTTCATGCTAATCTCTTCCTCCTGACGTCTGTTTCCTGTCTGCAGCCCTGAACACAGTCCCAGGGGACCCAAAGTGATTTTACAACCTAGCAGTTGCCTCTTAGGATTTTTGCATTAAACACTCGTTAAGCTATTTGACAACAGTAGGAAAAGAATGAATTGGCAGTCCTGTCACATGCTCGGGCTAAGAGAGCAATGATGGGACAGCGAGGAGGAGAAATAAGATGATTTAAAGACAGAAGTATCTCATAAACCTTAAGTCCCAGGGAGGACCCAAATTGTGGTGGTTGCTGAAGAGTGAGGGCAGGAAGCGTCTCATGAACGTCTGCTGTGGGGGGTGGGGGGTGGGGAGCAGGTGAGATGCTAGGGAAGTCGGTGTGAGAGGCTGTGCCTAGGAGCTGCACAGTCCAGCTGAGGTGGCTCCAGGATAAGGGAATAAAATCCCACTGTGCACGGCAGATCCAGTGCCAGCTGATCACTATCATGGCAACTCAGGGGAGAGAGCATCCAGGGAAGACGATTTTCTGAAAAGTAGCTTTGTGGAGGATATGAGATTGGAGCTGGCTTTTAAATGCCTTGTGGTAGGAATTTTTGGGGCTTCCCTTGTGGCTCAGTCAGTAAAGACTCTACCTGCGGTGCAGGTAGACCTGAGTTCGATCCTTGGGTTGGGGAGATCTCCTGGAGGAGGGCATGGCAACCCATTCCAGTATCCTTGCCTGGAGAAACCGCATGGACAGAGGAGCCTGTCGGGCTACAGTCTATGGGATCACAAAAAGTCAGACATGACTGAGCGACTAAGCACAGTGGTAAATGTTTAACAAGCTGGGAGGAAGGAGGAAGAGGGCATTTGAGACAGAGGCCAGAAATAAGAGAAAAGAAAGTTCTGTGCTAGCTTTCCAAGAGCAGTGATGTCAACAGTTGACTGGAGCAGAGGGTTTGCACAGGAGACAGTGGCAGATGGATTAGAGAGAATGGGCAGCACCCTAGAAAAAATGCTAAGGGGTTTGGGTTCAAAGGGGAGCCATGGAATAGTTGATCAGAGTTCTGATTTGTGCAAAGTAGTGTTTTAAGAAAAATGATCTAACCACAGTGTAGAGCACCAATGGCTTATTTGCTGCCTTGACTGTGTGATACTGTGTCTTGAGGCATTGTTCAGTTAGAAACACATCTTTATCATATACAAGTGGGCCCCTGGCCTTGTATCAGGAACTGACCCTTCCTTATGGGCCCCCTGGCCCTTGTTAGAAGAGGGAAATGTTTTATCACCAGCTTCTCTTAAATCCCATGGGTAACATACTGATGTGTGGGCTGAATGATGGACATACGATTAACTCTTAAATACAGCACTGCTAAGCTCCAGCCTTGCAATCATGCGGTTATGAAATTTTACCCAGCCTGAAACCATAAGAGCAAAACCCTGTTAGTTTGATCTACTCACAGCACACAATATGAGAACCTAGTCTTTGAAGGGATGTGGAAAAACTGGAGAACCGCTGACTGCATGAAATGTAAATAAGAATTCCATGTGGAGAGATTCTTCTCTCCGAGTTTTGGGTATTTTATTCTCTTGAATGTTGGCTCCAGACCACACCACCTGTTTCTGCTCTTAACTTCTCTAAGGCCAAAGGTCTTTGCCTCGGAGATTTGAAGTACTTACTTGCTGCTGACTCACATACCCTTACTGAGGGAAGGGAAAAAGATGGAGGGTGAGAGCTGAAGGGCAGAGGGCTTTTGGTCTTTGGTTAGTACAAACTGGGGTCGCAAAGCAATGCTTTGATTGGAAACATTCCTCCAGAAGCATCTGGTCTCTGGACAATGCATCTGGAAGTTGGGGAGTCATGGGAACAGGGTGTGATACATTGATGTTAATCTTGGTCCATCTTAGCAGAAGAAATCCTTATTGCCCATGGTGAGACATGGGATAATTAGTTCTACACAACCTTAGTCCTACACAACCTGCTGGGTTGGTGTAAGAGTGATCCAGGAGAACCTGAAGTGTGATTGTGACCAGTGTGTGCTGAATCTTGGTCAGACCAAGATTTTATTCATTGCAGAAGCTTGATTCTCTTCCAGCCGTGGTCCTGGGATTATCAGTCATGGTGGGAACACCGCTTGACACAGGGAAGGAGTAACGCAGAACTAGTGAATTTTCCTTAGGGTCCTAGAGACAGAGAAGTGACCATTCAGCCATCTCTGGCCTGGTGCCTCTCATCCCTTGTGACATACTCTGACTACCGCTTTGATTAGTCAGTCTCATGGCACATCTGTGAAAAGTGTAGGCCTCCACTGTTTTCCTTGCCATTTTGTTCTTATTCTCCACAGACATGTGGCAGGCATTACTTGATTGCTTATAGTTATAGCCTCTTTGATCTTAATGAAATGACAAATCACTGGTTTAAAAAGTACGTAGACGCTTTCCTGTGTTATTAAGGGTACCTTCCATTACTTGCTGAGAGGGCCTCTCTCCTTATCCACCCTTCAGCTGCTCCTTCATTCCCCTGCCCCCACTTCCAAATGGCTCTTAAGACATTCTGAGCAGTGGGGTCTCAAAGTGTGGTTCCTAGATCAGTGAAATCAGCACCCCCTGCAACTTGTTAAGAAAGGTAAATTTTAAGGTTCCACCTAGGACTACAGACTTCCCAGGTGGCACTAAAGAACCCACCTGCCAATGCTGGAGATGTAAGAGACTCTGGTTCAGTGTCTGGGTAGGAGGAAATTAGCCCTTCAAGCTGGCAACCCACTCCAGTATTCTTGCACGGAGAATCCCATGGTCAGAGGAACCTGGAGGGCTCCAGTCCATAGAGTCAGATGCGACTGAAGTGGCTTGCAAGCACTGTGATTCTAACAAGCTCCTAAGTGATTCTAAAGAGTGTCTGAGTTTGAGAAATGCTTGACTTGGTATATGAAGAGCCTTGATCTTTCCCTTTATAGTGTTAAAAATAAATTTTGTATCTACCTGTATGCATACCTGGGGTGTAAGAATAAAGACAGAACCTAATGCATTTCATCTTCATTTATATTCATTGTTGACAGTTTCTGCTTTAGAATGGGGAAACTTAGCACTTTGCAGTTTAACAGCTAGTTAACCACCACTTAACCCCTTAGCACTAGCCAATTGCTTCCCCCACCCTCCAGCACTAACGTGTTTCCATCCCCAGCCTCCCCACCAATGCCCTTCTGATTGCTACCATAGTGAAGTCACTCAGTCGTGTCCGACTCTTTGCGACCCCATGGACTGTTGCCTACCAGACTCCTCCCTCCATGAGATTCTCCAGGCAAGAGTACTGGAGTGGGTTGCCATTTCCTTCTCCAGGGGATGTTCTCGACTCAGGGATCGAACCCAGGTCTCTCACATTCCAGGCAGACGCTTTAACCTCTGAGCCACCAGGGAAGCCCACAGTAACTCACTGTTAGGCTAATTTGCTGCTCTGGGAGACAGTATTAAGATGGCTCTCTGATTAGGTGGGAATTGATTAAGCAGAAGCTTTGTCCTGATGCTAGATCAGGGGAAACAAACAGAGTGCTTCTAATTCCAAGCCTCCTACCATTTTGCTGTTGCCTCAGTTAAGTAACTTTTCTGTGATTCATGGCTTATTAGCATTTGTGACTCCTGAATTTCTGATCTCCTAGAGTCTTTCCAGCCTTATGTGAATGATACATGCTCAGAATCTCTCCTCACAGTGGTATCTTTATGTCATCCAGAATTGGTGAGAAGGCGAATAACAAGATGCAAATGCAGCTTTGGAATAAAATCATTCTTCACCAAACTCCTGGGCTCTCCCCCAGACCCACCCCATTTCCACTGGGCCCAGGTCCAGTGTTAGTGGGATGGTTAAACCCTGTCCTCTGGGGCTGCAAGAGCTGAATTTGAAACCTTAAGTTACCTTTCTTCCTTGGGCCACAGTCTTCTTCTGAAAGATCTGGACTGGAATAGTATTTACCAGAGGGTAGCTGTGAAGTTATTGTTGTTTCTTAATTTCTTTAACAGAGAGGTGATTGTTTTTTTAATTGAGGTATAGTTGAATTACAACTGTATGTTTCAGGTGTACAACATAGTGATTCACAAATTTTAAAGGTTATACTTTGTTTATGGTTATTAAAAAATATTGACTATATTCTCTGAACTGTACAATATATCCTTGTGTGTATGTGTGCGTGCTCAGTCGTGTCCACCTCTTTGCGGCCCCAAGGACTATAGCCCGCTAGGCTTCTCTGTCCATAGGATTTCCCAGGCAAGAGTGCTGGAGTGGGCTATATTTCCTTCTCCACAGCTGTGTGTTTTGATGGACTTAAAGAAAGGCAATGACAAAGAATGCTCACACTACCACACAATTGCACTCATCTCACACGATAGTAAAGTAATGCTCAAAATTCTCCAAGCCAGGCTCAGCAGTACATCAACCGTGAACTTGCAGATGTTCAAGCTGGTTTTAGAAAAGGCAGAGGAACCAGAGATCAATTGCCAACATGCGCTGGATCATCGAAAAAGCAAGAGAGTTCCAGAAAAACATCTATTTCTGCTTTATCAGCTATGCCAAAGCCTTTGACTGTGTGGATCACAATAAACTGTGGAAAATTCTGGAAGAGATGGGAATACCAGAGCACCTGACCTGCCTCTTGAGGAACCTATATGCAGGTCAGGAAGCAACAGTTAGAACTGGACATGGAACAACAGACTGGTTCCAAATAGGAAAAGGAGTACGTCAAGGCTTTATATTGTCACCCTGCTTATTTAACTTCTATGCAGAGTACATCATGAGAAACGCTGGGCTAGAAGAAGCACAAGCTGGAATCAAGATTGCCAGGAGAAATATCAATAACCTCAGATATGCAGATGACACCATCCTTATGGCATAAAGTGAAGAGGAACTAAAAAGCTTCTTGATGAAAGTGAAAGAGGAGAGTGAAAAAATTGGCTTAAAACTCAACATTCAGAAAACAAAGATCATGGCATCTGGTCCCGTCACTTCATGGCAATTAGATGGGGAAACAGTGAAAACAGTGTCAGACTTTATTTTTTGGGGCCCCCAAATCACTGCAGATGGTGACTGCAGCCATGAAATTAAAAGACGCTTACCCCCTGGAAGGAAAGTTATGACCAACCTAGATAGCATATTCAAAATCAGAGACATTACTTTTCCAACAAAGGTCCGCCTAGTCAAGGCTATGGTTTTTCTTGTGGTCATGTATGGATGTGAGAGTTGGACTGTGAAGAGAGTTGGACTGTGAGGAAAGCTGAGCGCCGAAGAATTGCTGCTTTTGAACTGTGGTGTTGGAGAAGACCCTTGAGAGTCCCTTGGACTGCAGGGGAGATTCAACCAGTCCATTCTAAAGGAGATCAGTCCTGGGTGTTCATTGGAAGGAATGATGCTAAAGGTGAAACTCAAGTACTCCAATGAGTTGACTCATTGGAAAAGACTCTGATGCTGGGAGGGATTGGGGGCAGGAGGAGAAGGGGTGACAGAGGATGAGATGGCTGGATGGCATCACCGGCTCGATGGACGTGAGTTTGAGTGAACTCCGGGAGTTGGTGATGGACAGGGAGGCCTGGCGTGCTGCAGTTCATTTGGTTGCAAAGAGCTGGACACGACTAAACTGAACTGAATGTATGTAAAGGGCTCCTGCAGTGATACTCCCCAGAGATGAGGCTCCTGGGAGCACTGGTTTTCAGATCCCCACCCCAGTGCACCCTCTTTATGACCCTTCCCCCAGGCTAGCCTCTCCCTTTCTTGAATTCCCACAGCTCTTTGTTAGTATCACGTGCCTGACATTATGATTACACCCCCAGGCTGGGCGATGGCTTAGTGTCCCCACTCTCCTTCGTAGCTGTGGCTAATCAATAATACTACATATAAAACCTTAGAAATAAGGGCTAAATAAGTCTTTATTTTATCACTAAGACTAAGATAGCTACAAATATAGACCAGTATTATACAGGTAACTCATTAATTGTGACACTCCTAAACCTGTCATGATTTTTGGAGATGATAAAAACTCTTGGTAAAATTCTGAATAGAATTACGTATATCTTTCCCTTGATTTATAGGATAATTGAATTCTTAGAAAATTCAATGTATTTAAAACCGAACAAAATATTTTAATGAAATGCAGTATTAAGATCTAGATTTAGATGATTATATAAACTTTTGTTCTCTTTTATGAAAGTTGTGTGGAACATGGGACAATCCATTATCAGGAGGGACCTTCTGGAACATTGTAGGAATTTAGCATTTCTGCTCCCACCCTTCCCAGATGCCATCAGAGTTCTATAATCAGTGTGATAACCAAAAGCTACTTACCAAAAAGATTCCAAAGCCTTTAGAGACAGTGCCACCTCACCAGGAGCCACAGCCAAGGAGAGAGGCATCAGCTCCAACTATAATGATTGCAGAGCCCTTATGGCTCCTAGCAGCTTCCCCTGAGGACATGATATTTTGTACGAACGTGGTGAATATGAATGAATTGCCAGACTTGGAATACTTTGACATAAATGGCACATATGGAAAAATAAAAGTTTATGAGTATGATTTTTGTTTCTTCCTAAGCCACAATTGGCATCTGCTCTTTGTGACATGGAAGCACTGAGCTACTTTAGACAACAGAAGGGCTTTGTTGCAGGTTGGGTTTTCTTAAAGCAGTTGCATGGAGTTTGGGGCTCATTAGAGACTGGTACTCAGAAAGGGAAGGAAGCAGGATTGGGTAAAAAGAAGGGTTTGAAAAGATCTCAGCCAACCTGGTGGAAAACTCTGCAGTGAGTATGTGCAGTCACAGTGTCCTGCTTTGGGAAAGAATTACTGGGTCTCAGTCAGCAGACTCAGATTGTCTCAGGTCCTGCAGAAAGGGCATAATCTCAGGGAGGCATCTCTTTGGCCCTGGGGCAGACCCTGAAGGAGTGGGCAGCTGAAGGCCTTGTTTTGACTATGCTCCTGAAGCTGGGCAGCAAGTTCTTCCCCAAAGAGGCTTTTGGGCAGCTTACCTCCATCTACCAGAGTCCCTCATGTATACCCTCACTTGAGCCGCATGGTAGTCCTAGAAGATAGGCATGATCATTTCCGTTTCATAGATGAGGAAACTGAAGCGAGAGCATTATCGGCAATTTCCTGGCTTAAGTACATAACTAGTGTTTCAGTGAGGACTGGATTCTACCCCTTCTAAATGTCAAGCCCCTTTAGTGATATCCACTTGGGTTCCACAATTCTCATTCATTCATTGGTTTATTATTCAGTCCCATTCGTTTGATTGGTGTGAGGTGGTATGACCCATGCTGTGTGCTAAAGCCCATCCCATTCATACTGTTTCTTTCATGGTTGGTTGAGTAGCTTACAGGTAGATTAGCACAGTGAGGTAGAAATATCTGAGTCCTTTTAAATTCCCAGCTTTTATCACTTGATCAACTTAAGGAATTAATTAGAAAAATCCTTGACATGCCTGAGAGCTTGTTTTGTGATAAGATTTTCCTTATAGGTTCTTTCTGGCAGAGACAAGGGCCTTTGATTTAGGGCCTCTTGAAAAGAGTGCCTCGGGCTTTCCAGATGTCACTTCCCAGGCTCCAGCCAAGTGAAATTTGTGGGAGAATCGGTGGCTGCCTTGGGAACCCGACAGGCATACAGGAAGCAGATGCCACCATGCACACAGGTTGGCCCTGACTCTGTGCTCTCTTCCTCTCTCGTTGCTGGGCAGTTTGGACTCTCAGCGGCCTATTAAAAAGACTCTCAGATGGTTTTCAGGTCAGCCAGGGGGAACTACGGTCTTTAATAAAAGGCATGGCATTTCTGCTACAGTGTGTTGGAATAATTTTGGCTTTTTCACAAATCAGATGGGAAGTTAGGTTCCAAGGTTGGCTGTAGGCAGGTCCAGTGAACCCTTAGGATTGTTGTTGTTCAGTCGCTCGGTCCTGTCCATTTTGCAACCCCATGGACTGGAGCATGCCAGGCTTCCCTGTCCTTCACCATCTTGCTTGCTCAAACTCATGTCCACAGAGTAGGTGATGCCATCCAACCATCTCATCCTCTGTCATCCCCTTCTCCTCTTCAGTCTTTCCAGCATCAAGGTCTTTTCCAGTGAGTAAGCTCTTTGCATCAGGTGGCCAAAGTATTGGAGCTTCGGCTTCAGCATCAGTCCTTCCAGTGAATATTCAGGATTGATTTCCTTTAGGATGGACTGGTTGGATCTCCTTGCAGTCCAAGGGACTCTCAAGAGTCTCCAACAGGTGGAATAAACACAATGTATAATAGTTTAATATTCTTGAGGCCAGAATTCTTTTAAAATAGTTTAGTTTTTTAAAATTACAAAATATAAGCTCACTGTAGCAATGCAATCTCCTGTCCCCTGCAATAGTATCATACCCTAAAGGCCATCAGTATTAACATTGTATGTGTTTCCTTCCTTCCTTTTCTCTGTGCTTATTCAATCATATACAGTTATAGTTACCTCGTGGTTTTTTCTCTTCCTTTTAAATAAAAGTGTGATAAGTTGCTCTGTGCATAAAACAATATATTATAAACATCTCTCCCACCCCAGGTCAGTATCAAGCTTCATAAAGAGCTATTTTATTATTTTTATTATTTCATAGAGTGGACATATCATGATTTATTAAACTGTTTACCTTATTGATGGGCTTTCAGATTATTTCCAGTTTTTCTCATTAAAACAATGCTGCAGTGAGAATTGTTGGTCCAGGTAGTGCCTCTATAGGCCCCTCAGAGCTGGGAATAGGAGGTGAATGAGAGAAGAAGGTGGAAAGGCGGGAGAGAGGGAGGTGCTCTCTGTTTAAACAGGTAAAGCAATTCAGAAAGTAAGAAACAGCAGACATAAGGGCTTTGAGTAAAATAAAGCAAGGTTCTGTGTTAGAGGAAAGGCCCCTTTCAGGAGGTAAACTTATGCCGAGATCGCAGGATGGGGGAGACAGCCTGAAGTGGGTGATGTATGTGAGGAAGTTAGATTCATGTTCTGAGTTATTCGTTACTGGAACCTGCCAGATGACCTTCTGCAGAAGTTATAGTGACATACACTCCACCCAGCAGTATCTCAGAGGCCCTGCTTCCTTATACCCACCCCTCGCCCTTAACTTTAGGTATTATTAGTCTTTCAACACTTCACCAGTCCATTATATGAAAAATGGAAATTACCCTGTGTGCTGAGGAGGTTAGGTAGCTTTTTATATGTTCATTGACCTTCTATATTTCTTTTCCTTGGATTGCTTATTCATCAACTTTGCCATTAAATAAAAGGGGATTATCCAGCCTCTTCTGACATTTTGTAGCAGCTCTGTCTCTATCAGAGGCCATTGCTTCTGGTATAAAGGACTTTGTCTTTCTTTTTTATTATTATTCATTTATTATTATTATTTTTTTACTTTACAATATTGTATTGGTTTTGCCATACTTCAACATGAATCCGCCACGGGTGTACACGTGTTCCCAATCCTGAACCCCCTCCCACCTCCCTTCCTATACCATCCCTCTGAGACAGCAAAAGAGACACAGATGTATAGAACAGTCTTTTGGACTCTGTGGGAGAGGGAAAGGGTGGGATGATTTGGGAGAATGGCACTGAAACATGTATATTATCATATAAGACTTTGTCTTTCTTCAGTCTCTACAGACGCCTTACCTTAACCCCGACACACAACTTCATTAATCTTTAAAAGTTAGGGGCTGGGGTCAATAAGCTTTTCAAAGGCCTAAAAATGTCTGAAATCAGAAAAAAAAAGTTTATATTGGCTTCTTGAATACTGAAAGAAAGCTAAAGTAAAAAGTAATATATGTTTAAATGCCTATTAAACAGCATATATGTCAGTTAGTCTTTTGCAGCTCATTTCAATATATAGTTATAATGCAAATAAAAGTACTGTATATTTAGTGTGGGAGGTGGGCATATTTTTACATACTTAATATTGTGGAGGGTGGGGCTTCCAGGTGAAACTACAGTGGCTGGTTGCTGAGCCATGTCCAGTTCTTTGCAACCCCATGGACTGCGGATCGCCAGGCTCCTCTGTCCATGGAATTGTCCAGGCAAGAATATAGAATGTATTGCCATTCTCTTCTCCAGGGGATCTTCCAGATATAGGGATCAAACCTGGGTCTCCTGGATTGCAGGCAGATTCTTTATCATCTGAGCCACCAGGGAAGCTCCTAGTCACCCTAAAACCTCCCAGAATTCTTAGAAAAATTTACCCTATTCTATTTTCCCACCAAGTTCCTTTTCTCTCTCTCTCTTTTTTGGTGTTCTTTGATTATTTTGCTTTTTGGCCTCCTGGCCCCTTGTCATTCAGCACTCACACTTCTCTCACGTGGCCTGAAACTCATGTAGTTCATCCTCAATGACCTCAGGATGCAACTCTCACCTCAGCCTGATAGCCTCTGGGGCTCTTGACCTCGTTGACTACTTCCTTCTGGAAGCTCTTGTGCTCCTTTGATTTTGCCTATTTTTTCGGTTTTCATTTTACCTTTCTGAGACCATTCCTCCTCAGTCCCCTGCCTCCCAACTCAGTATTGGTTCTTCATGAATCCTTCCCTGAATGAATCCTTCCTTCTGCCCGAATCCAATCCTCCTTCTTCACTTGGTTAATTGCAGCAATTCCTTTGTCTTCAATTACCCTCACTCTTTCTGTATACTGCCTCAAATTCTTTGTGGAGGAAAGAGAATATAAATTTTCAAAAGAATCTGTATACCCCTTCCACCACCACAAACAAAACAAACAAACCTTTAGAACTGAGTTAGCCCCAGAGAGTATTTTAAAACTGTGACTTGCAACCTGTGAGTGGATTCTCAATGTAACAGGCTGGGACTGTATTAAAAAAAAAAAAAAAAAGAACAGAAAATATAATTTTATACCACATGTACTTGGGAGATACTGTTTTATGGAACTTTTGTTAAATGTGTTTGTATGTATCAAGATTGGCCTCATAATTTGTGGGATCCTATGTTACATGAAAATACTGTACCTCTTGTTAAAAAATTAGTGGGAGTTTCAAGATGGCAGCAGCAGAGAAGTAACCAAAAGGGGGCCCCTCTGAGTGTGTGGCCCTGTGCAGCTGCCCCGCTTGCAGTGCACACATGTAACCAGCCCTCATGTGGATGTTTGTGTTTGACTTGTGTTGAGATGTCAAATTATTTTCTTACTGTGAATTACAGGCAAATAGGTTGGAAAGCCACTGTCCTAACGTGTGCCAAGAATCATGTGCAAGGGTGCCTGTGGACACAGCATGGGAGCTGGTTCCAAACCACCTGTGTGCAGTCATTCCATTGCTAGTCCCCTCACCTCCGCCTGGCTCGCTGGCTCCATTTCTCTCAGTTTCTGCACACTTGTGTCTTGTTTCTGCTGTGTTGCCCTGGCTCCACGTACTCCAGTTGCACCTCTCCCTGGCTTGTTCAGCAAGCTGGGGAACACTTGTTTTGGAGCCTCCTCGAAGAATGGCTTGGACACTGCCTGCAATTAAATGCCAAGGTTTCTCTTACTTCCAACCCAGATGTCTGTTACTTTTAAACATTCCACCTGGATGTACCTTATGAGCTTCAGACTGAGACTCATTTTCCACTTCCCCTTTCCATGACCTTAAAGCCCTGCTCAGACTCTATTCTTTCCTTTGGTTAGTGCCACTACTGTTTACTCAGTTGGCCCAGCTTATAACTGTGGGGGGTTATTCTTTATTCTTCCATTCTTCCTTCTTCTCCACCTCCTCATAGGCCATTAGTTGCCAAGTCTTGTTGGTTTGGCCTCCTACATAACTGCTCTGAGACTGTTGTCTCTTCTCTCAGTCTGGCAGAGAGCCTGACTCCTTAGCAGGGATGTGAAGCCCTTCATTCTGGTCCTCACCTGCATCTCATCCTCAGCTCCCATCTTACCAACGCCCCAACCCCTGTTCCAGCCACACATCTGTTTTCTTGTGTTCATGGGCTTCTCACTTGTGAGCAGTAGCACAGCCTCGCTCCTTGGTATATGTGGAAACGTGGGGAGCATTCTGTTAGTTATCATAATGGCTGGAGGTTGCTGCCAGTGAATAGCGGCTGGGGTCAGAGATGGCAAACATCCTGCAGTGTGTGAGACATTGTCTCCAAGGGGAATTTCCCCCTCCCTGCCGAATTGCAGTAGCCACCCTGTAGAGAAACAGAATGGGGCTGTGGCATGCCTCTGTCCTTTGTATCTGTCATTCTCTTGGCCTGAGATGCCCCTCCTCGGCCTCATCCTGGGGAGATCGTACATATTCTTTGAATTCAAGCTTAAAAATGCCACCTTCTCTCTGAAGCCTCCCACGCCCATTTCACAGGGAAGATAATTGGTTCTGCTACTTTGTTCCAGGGCACTTGTACCTCGAGTGGAGCGCTTCTCTGAGCTTGCCTTTCCCGGTGAAAGGGTCAGTCTTACTCAGCTTTGTTCTCCCTACTCCTGGCAGGGGGCTGGCAGGTGCTGTTGTGGGGTCACCATAAGGTAAAGAGGGTGGATTGGCTGAAATGAGTGAAACCTGTAGCCTTGCAGCTGTGCAGTTCTTAGACTGGGCTTTGCTTGCTGCACTTGAATTTTGTTTTCTCTTTGCTTCTTCCCTGCCTCTCTCTCTTTTTCCCTTTAACAGTCGTAGCTTCTCTAACTCGGGCATGTGCTTCTTCGTTACTACAGATTGGCTGTCCTCCATAGTTAGTCATCTGTGGTTCCTCGAGGCATCTAAGAATTGAAATAGATCTTGGCCATCTTTGTCCCTGAGGTGTGACTGCAGTAGTTACAGCTCCCGTTTCCCAGGCAACAGCCTTCTGGTTATGAGTAGCGTGTTTCTCTTAGTGGATCTTATTTGGAGAGAGGAGTCTTACGGCTTCTGTCTCCATTTTCAAACTCTCTGTGCTTTATTGCTTATGAAAGGCCAGTTTACATTAGAATAGGGCAAGGATAAACTATTACTCTGCTCTGGCAATTTTAACACTTTTTATTGAAGCGTACTATGCATACAGAAGAGAACACCTAAGTGTTCTCTTAACATATCTGTATAAGTAGCACCCAGAGCAAGAAACAATGCCTCAAAGCTTAATGATTTTTCATGGAACTGTTAGATTTTTTTTTCTAATGTGCATTTCTTATTTTATCTAAGAGTCACATTTCTTTCCCAAACCGATACTAATCTAAGATCCTGTAAAATGGGGCCCGATTTAAGATCCTTGGGCATTCAAACCACAGGTTAGCTAGGAAGCTTTAGGTCATTCCTATTTAACATATTTAAAAATGCTAGTTCTCCAGCATTAGGAAGGTTCCTCGTAATTCAGCTGCTTCAGTTTAAGGACTCACTATGCTCTTTGAAAGCAGCACATACTAGGAAGGCCTCAGTCCAGGCTGATTCCTCAGTGTAGGCTGATCCCATGAAACAGGTGCTTGCAAACAGAGAGCCCCCTCCTCGCCGCATTGCCTTATCTCTTAGAGCCTTGTACTCTTACTTGAGACACTCTGCTAAGTTGTGGCTGACTGGCTTTAATCAAATAATAACTCAGAAACGGCCAATTATAGGCTGTTCACAATAGGGAGAAATGACAACCCTACAGAAAGGGAAGGGTGGTAAACGTGATAAAAACACGAAAGAGCTAAAAATTGCATAAAAATTCTGTAGTGATTTAATATTTTAAAGCACACAAAGGGCATCTTTGAAATATTTGATGTACACAAAGGCTACCCTTTGCGGTTGGTGGAGTGTGGTATTATGGTCTTTATAATCTTTTTAAGAAGATAAGAGAGGGCGCTATTACACATTTTAAGGAAATCTCCACCTGAAATGGCTAAAATAAAAAAAGCATTCCTACATTTATTGAGTGCTAACTTCTATTCATTTATTCATCTATTATAATATGTAATGAGCACCCATTATGGGCTGGGCACTGTTCTAGCTACTGAAGATGTACTGTATAGTCCATGGAATTCTCCAGGCCAGCATATTGGAATGGGTAATCAGTTCCCTTCTCCAGGGGATCTTCCCAACCCAAGGATCCAACCCAGGTCTCCCACATTGCAGGCGGATTCATTTCTAGCTGAGCCACCAGGAAAGCCCAATACTGGAGTGGGTAGCCTATCCATTTTCTAGTGGGTCTTCCCAACCCAAGAATAGTACTGGGGTCTCCTGCATTGCAGGCAGATTCTTTGCCAGCTGTTTATTCATTCATTCATCTATTAATAGTAATATGTAATAAGCATCTATTATGGGCTGGGCACTGTTCTAGGTGCTGAAGATATACTCCACAGCAAAACACAAAATCCCTGCCCTCTTGGACATTAATCTAGAAGACTAGGCTATCTAGAGCAAATAATTCTCTATGACTTGAAAGGGTCAAACTTTTTTTCTTTATTATTTTGAATAGATTATATAGGGAGTTTTTCTATGTTGCAAATAGACTAAATGGGAGAGATTATTTTTAAGTTCTTTTTAAACTTTTTTATTTATTTTAAATTGGAAGATAATTGCTTTACAATATTGTGTTGGTTTCTGCCATATGTCAACATGAATCACCATAAGTATACATATATCCCCACCTTCTTGAACCTCCATCCCTCTTCTTACCCCAAAACTGGCTGTTTGAATGTCATATACCATATTGAAAGTTTTTTTGAGCCTGACTTACCCAAGTTGTTGTTGTTGTTTTTAATCATAACAGGAAATAGGAAGTGGTCTTTTTTTGTTTGTTTTGCAGGTAGGGAAATGGCAAACTCCAGAGGTGTAATGATTTACCTGAGGTATGCAAGGGCTAGTGACACTCTTCAATGCTCAGACTGGAAAGTTTTCCACTTCCAAGTTCAAGTCCCTGGTTTGGGACCATCATTCAGTTGTGTAAAGAAAAAGTGTGGGAAGAGTCCATTTTTAAAAGGTTAAAAAATGGAATGATTTGACCTTCATGTAATCAGTCCTAAAATGAATTCCTCACCTGTGGCTTTCTGGGTCAGATAGCAGCCTTGAGACCTGCTTGTGAATTAGTGGCTTAACTGGCTCTCAAAAGGATATAATTTCAACTGTAATTTTCCTCCCCCTCCCTCCCTGCTGGCATGCTTATAGAAAGCTCTTAGCTGTTATTTGGGGCTTTCTAAATGATCGAAATGAAACAACTACCACAGCTTTTATTTTGGTCCTTAATCAGAAAGGACTGAAAATGGTGGCGTGTGGTGGAAAATTCTTTAGGTGGTCACCTCTGGTTGGTCCCCTAAAAGACTGTTCAGCCTATTTGAGCAGCCACTACCCCTTAAATAGGTTCCACCTGCCCGAGCTGTCATTTTGCTGCCTTTATCATACAGCTTTCCCCTGGCCTATGTCCAGTTTATTAAAGTTCATTTTTTTGTACAGGGATATGTCATATGCGGTATGGAACATAAATTCTAGATGGTTTTTAATTACCTTAAGCCAGATATGATTTAAATTTTAGCTCTTGGAGGGTATGATAAAATACTTTCACCACTGAAAGTTCAATTTTTGAAAACATAGGTGGTTTGGATTAGAACTCTTACATTATGCTGCTAATAAAGCCAAACAGTTGAAATAGTATTAAAATCCCTTTCTTTTCTTTTTTCTTACAAAACTTGAAGTATAGTAGATGTACAATATTAATGTTAAAGGTATACAATATAGTGATACACAATTTTTATAGGTTATACTCATTTATAGTTATTATAAAATATTGGCTATATTCCATATGTTGTATAATACTGTCTTTTTAAAAAAAAATTGAAATAATGTGTTAGAGGAAAGTGATACCTGTTGGCTTGTTGTTTATTTTTATGCCACCATTTTATGTATTCTGTTCATAAATGGTCAAAATTGCAATACACTGCATATGGGAAATCCCACACTTAGGAATTAAAGAATCACAAAACATTCAAGTCATTTTTATTGGACAATGCAGAGGAAGTGAAGGGAAAAATAACAATGCAAGTTTTCATTTTATTTTTATTTTTTTTATTTTTTAATTTTTTTAAATTACAATACTGTATTTGTTTTGCCACACATTGACATGAATCAGCCACAGGTGAACACAATCTCCCAATGCCGAAGCCCCCTCCCACCTCCCACCCCACATCATCTACCTGAATCATCCTGTGCACCAGCCCCATGCATCCTGCATCCTGCATTGAACATAGACTGGTGCTTCGTTTCTTACAAGAAAGTATACATGTTTCAATGCCATTCTCCCAAACCATCCCACCCTTTCCCTCTCCTTCAGAGTCCAAAAGTCCGTTCTATACCTCTGTGTCTCTTTTGTTGTCTCACATATAGGGTCAGAATTGAAAGAGACACATGTACCCCAATGTTCATTGCAGCACTGTTTATAATAGCCAGGACATGGAAGCAACCTAGATGTCCATCAGCAGATGAATGGATAAGAAAGCTGTGGTACATATACGCAAGTTTTCATTTTAAAAAAGGTTTTACTTAAAGAAGTACATTTTTGTTTCTTTGACTGAAATAAGAAAAAAACTACATGGCATGTGGAATAGGTTAATAATATGTATGTTCTTAATTGGGTTTTTGGTTAGAATGAGATTAGAGGTTGATGTAGGACAGACAGAGTTGGGCTTCCCAGGTGGCATAGCAGTAAAGAATCCACCTGCGAGTGCAGGAGACACAGGAGACTCGGGTTCGATCCCTGGATTGGGAAGGTCACCTGCAGAAGGAAATGGCAACCTGCTTCAGTATTTTTTCCTGGAAAATTCCACGGACAGAGAAACCTGGTGATCAACAGTCCATGGGGTCACAAAGAGATCACCGTGGACTCAGTCGTGTGAACTGAGCGCACACACACGTACACCTTGGATGGAACAGTTCTATGAGGACTCAGTTTTTACTCGGTTTTCTCAGTGTATTTTTTTGGCTGCTGACTCTTTGATCATTATTACCTTTGAGCCAACTATCATTTTCATTCTGTAAGTGGTAATGACTATTACAACATTGAGAGAGTTTAGTTTCTTTTATAACACATGGTGTGTGTGTGTGTGTGTGTGTGTGTGTGTGTGTGTACAAGAGATGCAAGTTCAATTTCTGGCTTGGGAAGACCCCTTGGAGGAGAAAATGGCAATCCATTCTAGTATTCTTGCTGGGAAAATCCCATAGATAGAGGTGCCTGGCAATCTGCAGTCCATGAGGTTGCAAAGAGTTGGATACAACTGAGCACATGTGCACACACACACACACACACACACACACACACACACATATATATATATTTCTTTTAAAAAGACTTTCTTTTATTTTAAAGAGCAGTTTTAGGCTCATAGACAATTTGAGAGGAGAGTACAGGTTGTTCCCATGTACCCCTGTCCCCTACACATGCATTACCTCCATTATCAACATCCTCCACTGAGTGCTGCATTTTGTTACAATTGATGAATCTATATCAGCATTGTAATGAATTTTTATTTTAAGGAACCTACAAAACCTGACCTGATAACTTTATCCTAAGCATTTTGTTATGTTATCTGGAGTCATGGATTTTGATTTCCTGAACTATAAAATGGTGATTTTTCTCTTCACCCTCAGGAGTCTGGAAGAAGTAAAGATATGGTTCTTATTTTCCAAAAGATGTGAAGAAAGTTCCCAAGTGTGTCCTACCTTTCTTGATGGAGGGATGATGAGGACAAGATGAGATCCATTTTGGATGGTGAGATAGATGTTAGTCAGATGCATACTCGGAGAAGGCAATGGCACCCCACTCCAGTATTCTTGCCTGGAAAATCCCATGGACGGAGGAGCCTGGTAGGCTGCAGTCCATGAGGTCGCTAAGAATCAGACACGACTGAGTGACTTCACTTCACTTTTCACTTTCATGCATCGGAGAAAGAAATGGCAACCCACTCCAGTGTTCTTGCCTGGAGAATCCCAGCGATGGGGGAGCCTGGTGGGCTGCCGTCTCTGGGGTCGCACAGAGTCGTACACGATTGAAGCGACTTAGCAGCAGCAGCAGATGCATACTCCTTCTGTAGGATGCCCTGAGTGAAGAGTGGGAAGGCTGCTTCTTTTTATGGATTGCTTATTATAGAAATTAATTTCATGGACTGAGAAAGTTGATCCTAACCACACTAAAACAGTAATGTGAACATCAAACTGACATCAAACACTGACAGTAGGTGCTAAAAACATGGTGAGAAATTCCCTTCAAGAAACCCAGGGTGAGGAATCTCCATACTGTTTTCCATAGTGGCTGTACCCATTTACATTCCCACCAACACTGCAGTAGGGTTCCCTTTTCTCCACATCCTCTCTAGCATTTATTGATTGTAATTTTTTTTTTTTGGTGGTCATTCTGGTTGGTGTGAGGTGATACCTCATTGTAGTTTTGATTTCTCTAATAATGAGCGATGCTGAGCCTTTTTAAAAATGTGTTTATTGTCTGTCTGTGTGTCTTCTTTGGAGAAATGTCTGTTTAAGTCTTCTACCCATATTTTGATTGGGCTGTTTGTTTTCCTGATATGGAGCAGTATGAGTTACTTATATATTTTGGAGATTAATGCTTTATCAGTTGCTTTGTTTGCAGTTATTTTCTCCGATTCTAAAGGTTTTGTTTCAGTCTTGTTTATAGTTTCTTTTATTGTGCAAAAACTTTTAAGTTTAATTAGATTACATTTGTTTATTTTTGTTATTTCCATTACACTAGGAGGTGGGTCAAAGAAGATCTTGCTGTGATATATGTGAAAGAGTATATTGCCCATGTTTTCCTAGGAATAAACAACCATATGACCTAGCAGTCTCACTATTGGGCATATACCCTGAGAAAACTACAATTCAAAAAGACACATATACTCTAGTGTTCATTGCAGGACTGTTTACAATAGCCAGGACATGGAAGCAACCTTAGATGACCATCAGCAGATGAATGGGTAAAGAAGTTGTAGAACATATATACAATGGAATTTTACTCAGCCATAAAGAGGAATGAATTTTAGTCAGTTTTAGTGAGGTAAAGTGAAGTAAGTCAGAAGGAGAAAAACAAATATATACTAACACATATATATGCAATCTAGAAAAATAGTACTGATGAACCTATTTACAGAGAATAAATGAAGACACAGGCATAGAGAGTGGGCTGGTGGACACAGTAGGGGAAGGAGAGGGTGAGACAAACTGAGAAAGTATTGACACATATATACTATCATGTGTAAAATAGATAACTAGCAGGAGGCTGCACGGAGAAGGCAATGGCACCCCACTCCAGTACTCTTGCCTGGAAAATCCCATGGGCAGAGGAGCCAGGCGGGCTGCAGTCCATGGGGTCGCTAAGAGTTGGACACGACTGAGCGACTGCACTTTCACTTTTCACTTTCATGCCTTGGAGAAGGAAATGGCAACCCACTCCAGTGTTCTTGCCTGGAGAATCCCAGGGACGGGGGAGACTGGTGGGCTGCCGTCTATGGGGTCGCACAGAGTCGGACACGACTGAAGTGATTTAGCAGCAGCAGCAGTAGAGGGGTGGAATGGGGGTGTGTATATATATATATATATATATATATATATATAATACACACACACACACACACATATATAATTATATATATATACACACATATATATACTTATGTATATATATACATATATAATTATGACTGATTTCTATTGACGTACGGCAGAGACTGGGCTTCCCATGTGACTTAGTTGGTAAAGAATCTGCCTGCAATGCAGGAGACCTGGGTTCTATCCCTGGGTTGGGAAGATCCCCTGGAGGAGGAAACGGTAACCCACTCCAGTACTCTTGCTGGATAATCCTATGGCTAGAGAAGCCTGGTGAGTTACAGTCCATAGGGTCACAAAGAATTGGACACAACTGAGCACGCACACAGGGCAGAAACCACCACGCTACTGTAAAGCAATTGTCCTCCAATAAAAAAATGTGTCAGTGTACACACATATGAAAGAAAACCATGGTGCCTTCTGTTTAAGGAACAGGTATCACAACTAAAGATAGTGGCTAGGTTCAAAGTGCTTCAAGAGATGTATTAGGATACTGGTTTGATGGAAATAACAATTTATTTAATTCACATCTATACTGGTCAGAACATAAGCAGACTAAGGCTGATAAAATGACTTTATGATGCTGGCGATAACTGTTCTTTCTGTCTTATCACTTTGCCCTCTCTACCCCGCATCTTCCATCTTCCAGCTAAGATAGCTGCTTGAGTTTCTATTACTGTGGCAATAGGGAATAAGAAAAGGGAGGACAATCTCCTTTCCTTTCAGAAAAGTGACCTAGAGGGTGCGAACATCGTGTGGCTCATATTCTGTTGCTCAGAACCAGTCGCACGACTATTTCTCTGTAAGGGAGGCTAGAAAATGTAATCTGCAGGGATGCGGCCATGAACCCTGCTATGCCTTCTATTTCTTTAGAAGAAAGTGACAGTGGGTATCCGGGAGGACAACTATGAGCCTCTGCTGCACAAGAATAGTAGCATAGGTTCTTCAGTGTTGCTACACAACTGTGGCTTTTAGGCAAATTCAAACTTGATAGTATACTTTTTAATGAGGCATAATTCTAATTCACAAACAGCACCAGAACATACCATGCAATGTTTGTATCTTAGTGTATTGCTCAGACATCCATGTTAGGAAAGGAAATTTTAAATATATTGTCATTCTATTTATTTACTGTATAACTTATTTAAGGTGTTGTGCCAATCCCTGCTGTATAGCAAAGTCACTCAGTTGTACATATATATATATATTCTTTTTTAATATTCTTTTCCAAATTATGGTTTATCACAAGATACTGAATATATTTCCTGGTGCTATACATTAGCACCTTGTTTTTTATCCATTCTAAATGTAATAGTTTGCGTCTACCAATCCTAAACTCTCAGACCATCCCTCTTCATGCCCCATTCCCCTTGGCATGAATGTATTGTTAAAAGTGATTATACTTTCCTTAAACGGTTTTTTTGGGGAAGGGGGAGAATGGACTCATTTTGGCAAGTTGGATTTTCACGCGGAATTTCCATTAGCACAAATCCATATGCATCAAAATGAGAAAAGGTTCAGAAAGTGGGGGAGTAGGTCAGAAATTTTCATTCTGGATGGGATTGTGACTCTGCAGTTGTCCGTGGTCAGTAATTAGGGCCGACTTGGTGATGCAGATCCTAGGAAGGAAGCCAAACCGTTACAAACTCATTTACAACTCCCCCACCCTTTGTGAGTAACCATATTAATAAGTACTTTTAGGGTCTGGGTTCTTAAATAATTTGATTAAAATATAAGAGTGATGTCTCATGTTTCTCTACAAGAAGATGGTGCTAGAATGCTGTGCCATTTCTTTTTTCTGGCTACTTCCTGTCTGGATTTCATTTACTGCTCTCTACCCAGAATGCACTGTCACAGAGAACCACCGTATGGCCAGGAAGGTTTGTTTGTACAAAAGTACATGAATATTTTGTTCTGGTTGGTAGTTGCTGATACCTAGAGTCTTGCTGCAAAGCCTGGCACACGTCACATGTTGCAGGTTTTTAGCTGAGAGTGCTAATTGTGTGCATGTTTACATCTTGCCCTCGGGTTTTCTCTTATTCCACACGCACAAAGGTGGTTTTGACATCTTTTTCCTGTTTTCCTCATACGGGTGAACTAGTCTTGCAGGCTTTCTCTTCTGGCCGCCTCTGAAGAGTTAGCAGGCTTTGTTGTTTAATATGAGGCAAATGTTCTTGTTAGTGTGTCTTCAGCAGTGTTCTGGTCTTTTGCTCAGCAGTGAAGTCTCAGTTTCTCGGGTCCCTCACTGTCACTCCACCGTAAACCTCCTTCAGGAGGCCCAGCAGTCAGACAGCTGCCTCAGCAGTCGTCAAAGCTTCATCTTTAGCATACTGACTGAGGGTGAAAGTTTTTAGAAAAGATTGTCTATTTCTTTTCGACTCTTGTTCTTTCTGAGAAAGTTTTTTGATGAATTTCCCTATAAATGATTGTTTGGTTCAGGTCTGTGCTTCCAGGAAGGGTGGTATTAACCATTTTTCTGAGGAGGCCACCGAGATGAGTGACTTTGCTCAAGAATCTTTCTTTATTGCACCACTTCATTTTCAACGAGCTATTGTAAGTGACCCTCTGTTTATAGATGAACAAAGAATGGCCTATAAGCCCTCAGAAATACTTCAGGATTTTAGATAAAGTAAGAATCAGAGAAGGCAGACGCCCCTCCATTGTGAGTCCCTTCCGGCTGACATCATAGTATCACCAGCACCAAGCTCAGCCCCTCACACACAGCGGTCTGTGTGTTGCCTGTTGAATGAATGGCTATGAATTGGAAGACAGTTTAATAAAGAAAAAGGAAGAGAAAAGATTGGAAAGGGAAATTTTCTCAGGCAGTCTAGAGAGGGTTAGGTTAGCTTAGATGGAGAAGAGAAGGAAAGGTTATTTATAGGATTTGGAAAATCATGATGGGCTACTCTAAGAGGGACCCAGACCTGGAGAACTGAACAAGGAGTTATCTCACAGCAGAGCTTTTAACCCCAAGATCTTTTAAGTGCCTGTTTCTGCTTCTCAGGTTTATGAAATCATTTTTATCCTGAGGTGGCTGAATCTGTTGCTGGGTTGTTTCGTCGGGGTGTGGCTCTGGGAGGGGTGCCACAGAATGCATGTGTGCCCATGTGAACACACACATGTATAGATTAGCAGGAGCTGATCAACCAAGGCCTCAGGTAGGAGCAGCAATACTTGACTTGGTGAACCATCCTCGTACCCCAGAACCCTGAGACCATCCCACTTTCCAGTTACTCAGCTAGTTAATCTCTTTGACAACAAAGACATTATTAGCAATATAGGAGAACTGTGTTCAAGGCTGTTTTACCCAGTCTTTAAGAACCTCAAAGGTATTTTTGAAAATATCTTTTATGTCTAGGCCCCAGGGTTTTGGCACCTGGTTGAGACCTAGATAACGGAAACTTTGGCTCCTTTGTTTTAGTGTCTTGGAAGTTTTTCAGGGCTCCCAGAGCATTTCATTATTTTCTCCTTATCTCTATTATATAAAAAGTGATACTGAAACAAAACAAAAGACATATTTTGAAACATTATTTAAAAGAAAATGGGCAGTCACTAATCATTAGGGAAATGCAACTCAAAACCACCACGAGATATCACCTCACACACATTAAGATGGCTGTTATCAAGACACCCAGAAAACACTAAATGTTGGTCAGGTGGCAGAGAAGATGGAGCCCTTGTGCATTGCTGCTGCTGCTGAGTCGCGTCAGTCGTGTCTGACTCTGTGCGACCCCATAGATGGCAGCCCACCAGGCTCCCCCGTCCCTGGGATTCTCCAGGCAAGAACACTGGAGTGGGTTTGTGCATTGCTGGAGGCAATTTAAAATGGTACAGCTGATCTGGAAAACAGTATGGTAGTTCCTCAAAAATCTTACCATAGAATTACCACTTGATCCAACATAATTCCACCTCTGAGTGTATATCCACAATAACTGAAAGTAGAGACTTGAGCGGATTGTTGCACACCAATGATTACTCACATAGCCAAAAGATGGAAACAATTCACATGTCCATTGATAGATGAATGGATAAACAAGATTTGTGCATACATGCACTAGCCTTAAAATGGAATGAATTTCTGGTACATGCCACAACATGAATGAATCCTGAAGACATTATGCTCAATGAAATAAGCCAGACAAAAAGGAAAATAAGGACAAATATTGTTAACATCCCACTTATGTGAGACCCAGAATAGTCAAATTCAAAGAAATGGAACATAGAATAGATGCTTACCGGGGATAGGAGGAGGTGGTGGCAAGGGGGAATTGTTGTTTAATAGGTACAGAATTTCCGTACAGGATGATGAAAACATTCTGGAGGTAGTGGTGATGCTTGCATAACAATACCGTGAATGCCACTGAATGTACACTTGAAAATGCTTAAACTGGTGAAGTTTGTGAGGTATATTTTACCTCAGTAAAAAGGCTTGTGCAAAAATGTTTCAAGATACACAAAAAGGAGGATGGAGCTGAAGAAAGTCATGACTTGACTGTTTTTCCCAAAGACTTAAAATAATCAGTAAAAAGTTGACTAGTTGTGTTGGTTTTATCAAGTAAAAAATAGTCTGTATGGCTTTAAAAATCATTTCTGTGTAACTTTTTTAAAAAAAGAAGACTTCTAAAACCATTGTCAGATTGTATTGAACTGGGAAATATTCAATTTTCCTGTGGGTCTTCATGGTACTTACATTTGGCCACCTGACTTCGTTTGCACAATGCCCTAAAAGAAAGCTGATCACCTTGACTGTAAAGAAATCTTCAGTGACCTCTGCCACTTCCAAGCCAGTCCCCAAATCTTAAAAGCTCAGGCACTGCATTTTAAACCCTAAACCTGTGCAAGCGGTGTGCTTGCTTTTAAGGGTCTGGATTCATGTTTTCACCTTCCCCTCCATTTTAATGAAGATGGGCTGCTTTTAGAAATTTGGAGACCTCTACTGACTTCTCTCTTCTCCTGAGGCATCCACAGCATGAGTCCATTTATTTTTTTCTTTCTAAATTTTTATAGTCTGTGTCTTTATCCTGTGTTTAATCTATGAGAGTATTGAAGTCCCTCACAACACAGTTCACTATTTTTGGGGGATACAAGGAAGTCTTGGATAGGGGGCCATGTGACTGCTCATTTCATAGGAAGTAATTGGCTCAGAATATGAGCACATTGACATGTGTCTATGTTTAGAGACTTATACCCCTTCTTTTCCAATGCCATCTTCTGAAACAGCTAGCTTTTTGTTTTTAATCCTTTCTACAGATGATTAATGATGTCTTCTTCAGAATGAATCTTTTTTTAAATACAAATATTAACTCATTTAATACCCAGAACAGTCCTTTGAGTTAGGAGCAATTAGTATTTCCATTCAGAATGAATCTTAAAGTGTGAAAAAAAAACAGAAAAAACGAGCCTGGAAGATAGATGTTTAACTTTAGGATGGAGATCTGTCTGTCTGTCTATTTTTCCCCTTTGTCTTCCTGCACTTTTGTTTTGTTACTTTGATATAGATGATAGTGTTCAAACTGTCTTACCTTTGGCTCCGTTGTGCCTATTTGTACCTTTTATAAAACTGCTGAAATGTGGAGAGTACCTAAATGTCAGTGACTTAAAGTTAAAATGTCATTTAAAGTCACACAATCAGAGACAGAGAAAGGCAGGAATCTTTTCTACTGATGCTCCTCACAGTTAGGGGTTTAGTCCTAACAGTTTTCAGTTCACACACCTACTGATTTAGAAACCAGCTTGGTCCACTGTTGGGCATTTGCTGGCAACTCGTTCTTCATCTAAATCTTTTAAAATTATTTCCCCCATTTGTCTTATTTTCTGTCTGGAACAATAAGTGAAAAGGGTATGAATTCAAAGACACTGTATCTTAAATTATGGGTCATTCATACATTTTCTTTTAAACCATGTATACGAAAGCTAGCCCCATTACAGAAATGTAAATTCAGAATATTATAAGAATTTCCTTCAATTATTTTTCTCGATTTAGAACAGATGGAATAAGATTCCTTGCTACTTTTAAGCTGTACTTAGTAGTCACTCATTTAAAGGTCTGCTGCTGTGACTGGCGCAGATGCATAATTCAGCATTTCTGTATTTGGTGCCCATGGGGATGCATAAGCACGTTTCTGTTAAGCATGGTGTCCTGCTCTGGTTTCTGTTATGTGACTGGAGGTGCACTGTTCCTCTTTGTCGGCACTCGAGCCCTGCTTTCTCTGGCTTTCTTGTGCTGGTGGATGTGTGGCTGTCTGTGGTGGGGCAGCCTCTTGCCACACTGTCCTCCGTGACAACAGCAGAGCACATAGCAACCTGGAGAAAAGGGAAGTTCACGGTCCTGGTGAAGACGGAAGACGGGCCTGCACCGCTTCCTCTTTTAAAGTTTTTGTACTCATAATTTACAGATGATCAATTCTAAAACTATGACAGCTTAAGGCAAGGCAGGTTGGATCGGTTTCTTCCTGCTAGGTAAGAAGGAATACCTACTTTATATCCAACTAGGAACCTGTCTGCTTATTGATTTAGTTTTATTGCCCCTATGTCTTAATTTCTAACTTTTTAAAAATTGAAAGTTGTTGTTAGAGTAAGGTTGCAACCTCAGCAAAAGCGATTCACCTTATGTTGACTGAGGCCCTGGGTTGCCTTTTTCATTGCTTTAGCTCATGTTTTGCCAACTAGAGTTCCTTGTGGTGTGCTGAGGTGAATCACTCAGAGAGTAGAGCTTCCAAATTGATGGAGCCCAGCTCCAGGAAAGGCAGCCCCCCACCCCAGACTGGATATATCAGAGACCCAGGTGGCATTCCATTCTACTTCTCGCCTCTGCTTCTGAGTATCTTCTTCACTTAGTCCCTTTCAGAAGACTGCCTTTCTTCACTCGGGTTACATAGGGGCAAACACATGGCTACAGGTCCGGCCAAAGAGAGAGATGTCTTGCTCTCCATCTCCTTGCATTCACTGGATGGGGAACCTCCTGGTCTCAGTGATCAGGGGCCTTCTAGTTCAGTAGACACAGTGAGGGCCTGGGGCAGCATGTTGTACATATAGCTCTCAGGAACTTGCTTTGTGGATGTGGTTTGCAGTTGGAAAGGAAAGTATTTTGAATAAGGCAGATAATCTGATGGGTGTGCACCCTCTTGGGTATATGAAGTGCTGTAGTATACCTACTTCCTCCTTCAGGAATATCCATTTATCCTGGAGTTTTAGAAGAAATATTTGTTATCAAAGCAAATGCGTACATATAACAGGGACTAAGATGGGACATACGCAAGAATTCTTAAGATATTCCCTAGGGAAAGTAATTTAATTTTGTGCTTGGGATCTGCTCCTCTGTTAGGACGCTTTGGTAGGATAGTTCAAGAAGCATCCAAATTTCTGACCACTTATAGCCTGCAGTTGGAAGCTTAACATGAAACTATGGAGTAAGATATTGAATGCTTTTGCCTGTTTTAGTTCAGTGAGATCAAAAGATTTGCAGCCTGTGTATTGTGGAATTGGGTAAAGAATATTTCCACTGGGGGAGGCTGAACTCAGAACAACTAATCTTTCAAGGAACGCAGGACTGATTACTACTGTTGTTTCTGGAATGAGGCTGGTTCAGGAGGCTGCAGTTAACGTGTTTCCTTGTTGACTGCAGGATCATGTAGTATTGCCCTGTCTCCCCAGGGTTCTCTTCACATAGCATGGCTGTCTTTTTGGGGGGCTGCAGAAAGAAGGTAAAACTAACTACAGTGTCTTCTCTCCATGCAGCGGGGGGCCACAGCTGAAGCGCTTTCCTGTGATTTAAATACCTTTGTGGAAACGCCTTGGAGAGTTAGTAAAGCTGACACATGAAGGCTTTTACATTAACAGCCTTCTGATTTGCACATGCATCCAAGTTTCTCTTTATATATATATTATGCACATATGTGGAACATATGCATATAGAATAACCCTTATTAATAGAGTAATGCAGAAATCAGCATTATTGAAGACAGTAATAAACTATCTGCTGCACTTTTGGACATCTTAGAATAAGATTCTAATAATGCCTGTCAGTGAAGATGATTCAAAAGCAACCAGTTTATAAATGGGGAATGCCACCAAGGCTTTTATGTCTCTCAGTTTCTCCTGAAGCATAAAAATAACTCCCCTCCCCCCCCCCAAAAACTTCCCTGAAACATGAAGGAAAAGTTTGAAAAAATAAAATTACTCACAGTTGTGCTACCCTTATACAAGTTGATTTTGGTTATTTATAAAAAAGTAAACAAAAAACTAACAAAGCCTTTGGGATAGGACTAAGGCGTCCTGAATACTTCCTTCAGGGAGCACTCTTGAGGGTAAATTGGTACCAGTGATGATTCTGGGTGCCACACATCCTTACCTTACCTTGCAAAGGGCTGAGAGCAAAAATGTCTCTGGCCTCTGCTCTTTCTTAGGTAAAAGATGAATCAACAGCTTAAATTGTCTTTCAAGAGCTTTCCAAAGTACTATGTGTGCTAAGTTGCTTAGTCATGTCCTACTTTTGTGACCCCATGGACTGTAGTCCAGCAGGCTCCTCTGTCCATGGGATTCTCCAGACAAGAGTACTGGAGTGGGTTGCCATTCCCTTCTACAGGGATTTGCCCAACCCAGGAATCAAACTCGCGTCTCTTAGGTTTCCTGCATTGGCAGGCGGGTTCTTTACCACTAGCGCCACCTGGGTGGGAAGCACTACAAAAGTAAATACAAATCTTTGTTTTTTAAAAAATTTTTAATTTTTTAAAATTTTTATTGAAGCATAGCTGATTTACAGTGTTGTTTCAGGTATACAAAATAGTTTCAGGTATGCAAAAAAGTGAATCAGTTATACATATATTCACTCTTTTTTTAGATTAATTTCCTATATAGGTCATTACAAAGTACTGAGTAGAATTTCCTGTGCTACACAGTATATCATTATTATTTATCTGTTTTATGTATAGTAGTGTGCATATGTCGATCGCAATCTCCCTATTTTTCCCTCCCTTCCTTTTCTACCTGGTAAACATGAGTTTGCTCTCTATATCTGTGACTTCATTTCTGTTTTATAAATAAGTTTATTTGTATCATGTTTTTTAGATTCCACATTTTTTTTTAATTTTTATTTTTACTTTATTCTATGTTACAATACTGTATTGGTTTTGCCATACATTGACATGAATCAGCCACAGGTGTACACCAGCTCCCAATCTCAAAGCCCCCTCCCACCTCCCACCTCATATCATCTCTTTGGATCATCCCCGTGCACCAGCCCCAAGCATCCTGTATCCTGTATCGAACATAGACTGGTGCTTCGTTTCTTACATGATAGTATCTTTGGCTAAGCAGAATTTACAATCAATTTAAATATTAGCTTTATGGTTCTTGTTAAGAGACTTAGTTTAAAATGAGAATTTTTACAGCTAAAATATTTGAAAACTTGGGGAATATTTTAAAAGTACAGATTATTAGGCTGCAACCCCCAAAATTTGGGGCATGGGGCAGGAATCTATTTTTACAAGGCTCTCTTAGGGATTCTGGTTTGAGAATAAATGTTTAGGTAATAGAAGGAGATAAGAGGCAGAGTAGTAGAGTTGAAAAAGTATTTACAACAATGTGCCTTATGCTTTTCCTTTTTTTTTTTTGTATTGAAGTATAATTGATTTACATTGTTGTAGTAGTTTCAGGTGTACAGCAAAGTGATTTAGATACACACACACATATATACACACTTTTTCAGATTCTTTTCCATCATAGGTTATTACAAGATATTGAATATATGTTCCTGTGCTACACAGTAGGTCCTTGTTTATTTTACATATAGTAGTGTGTATTCATTAATCCCAAATTCCTCATTTCTCCTTCCCTCCCCTTTTTGGGGCCTTTTTTTTTTTTTTGCTTAAGATTGAAAAGTTTATTGTATATGTTGTTTTGAGGACTATTTTTTTCTTTATACTTAAGGAAAACAAAATCTGAAGATACTGCTTTTTCCACCTTGCAATTTTGGCCTAAAAGCACAAAAGGAATCTTATAATTGCTATTATCCCATAGTGAAAGAATAATCCTTTATCTGCAGAGTGTAGCTGACAATGAGAACAAGGGGTGATGTATAAATATTATTCTTAGAACTTTTGAGTATGCGGTCTTAATATGTATCTTGGGGGAAAAGATAAGCAGTAGAAACATTCTTGTTAATATTTTTATCACTAAGACTGAAAGTTATGCCTCAGTTATTAATCTACGAGTTTGAGGAAACAAGCTGGAATTTGGGTTCACCCAAGTGTAAGTCTAGACAAACTAGTCAGTCAGTCTGCATGCAATTTGCAGAAATGAAATTAAACCAACTTGTTTTGAAATATGTGAATCACAACAGCACTAAGACCCAGAAAAATTAATGGGCAGAGAATAAGAACAGGTTTTCACATGAGAAAATAGTTGCATGTATGCCTATAGGGAAATGGTCCACTCCAAATCAAATAAATGGAAAAAAAATAGTGAGAAGCCATTTATGGCTATTTAGTTGGACACGACTGAGCGACTGAACTGAACTGACTGAATGAATACAAATATAAATAAAACAAAGCTTATGTGACATGAGAAAAATGGGTACATTCATACATTTCTGGCAGCCCTGTTAATAGCTCAGTTCTTTTAGGAGCCCATTGGCAGTGGATGTGAAAAGTCATACAAGTGGTGAGACCCTTTGACCGAGCCATCCCACTCTTTGGAATCTATTACAGACAGCTAAAGAAGAAAAAAACTGTAAGAAAAAAAAAAAAACTGTTGTGTTATTTCTGATGGTGAAAAATTAGAAGGAATGTAGGTGGCCAACAAATAAAATTGGACTTTTCTTTTCATTATTCTACATGATATTCAGGAAGACTGGAAATGAAAAAGATTTGGAAGAAAGCAAAGTAAAATGTATATATTTATGTATTATAAATATGTAAAAGATGATCAAGAAATAGTTTTATTATATTGTTGGTAATATATATGAATTTTGAAACAAAATTTTAGCAATAGATTTTATTGGAGCATTATATATTTTAAAAGGAGCATTCTAAAGTTTGTTATACCTGTAATAATTTTTCTTCCTTCTTTGCATAATGTAGTAAAAATGGATGAAATAAGATGCTTTTTATTTGAAACTTGAAGGGCTTTAAAACTGTTCTCCTTTTACTAGTATACCTCTCGAGAAAAATTTTATAGCCCCCTCAGTTGTCATTGCTGCTATAAAAATTTTTGTAGCCACCCAAACCAAGTCTTTGTTGTCTGTGAGGTCAGACTGTCTGGATTTCAATCCTAGTTCTATCACTTACCTGAAGAAACTGTATGACCACTCTGTGCTTTGATTTCCTTATCTGGAAAATGAAGACAACAATGGCCTCTAACTGGTGAGAACTAAATGATAGAATGTATAAAAAGTACATAATAAGGTGAGTGGTGCTAAAAGCACTCACAATATAAGCCTGTGAGTAAGCTTATTCTCTTATCCATCTTTGGAAGTCACTCTTGATTGCCATCCTGCTTTCTTCCCTGTTAACAGAACCCCAGTTTTGTTCAGACATCTGGCTGCTGTATACCCAACCCTACAGGATGAATGAAAACTTCTTAGCTAATCATGGTAATCCTATCCCTTTTTGGCACCAAGTAGTTTAGAAGAGGTCATGTGACTTTATTTTGGTCAAGGAGACTTATTGGAAAGTCAACTGAGGGCTTCTGGGAAAGATGTTTCTCTCTTATTTAAAAGAGAGAAGTTCAGGGAGCTAGCCTCCTTACCTCTCCCTGCCTCCTGTGTTCCTACTTTGGACGTTCTTGTGTGATAATGTGTTGTTTGGAGCTTTTGCCACCACTTTGCAAAAACATCAGAGGTGGTCTCCAGCTATCAAAGATGGAAGAGCGAAGGATGACATCATAGAGCCGCTGACTACTCAGGCTAGAGCCACCTACCTCAAAAGACACTGTTAAGAGAGATAAATGTCCAGATAGATTGCTTCAGCCAACTTTAATTGTCTTCTAATGTTTACAGCTGAAAACATCCTAACTGATAAGTTGTCATTGTCTAGTGTGATGATTTTAAAATTATCCCACCAGAAGAAATTGTTTTTCATGAGTAGACTAAAATTTCTGAGCTAAGTCAGCATTCTATGTTAGTCTTTTATTATAGGTGCAAAATTTTCATCATAGAAAAAATACATTAAATTTAACCTTACTTAATACCTAATTGTATATTTTGGGCCTAGAAATATCTTTGAAAACTACTTTGATAATAAAAATGAAATGTATATGGATTTGTATGCTTTTAATTTTCCACATGAAAAATATTCTCAAAGTAAATACTGTAATGATGCAGATATTTTGGTGAGAATGAATGTAAACCTGTAACTTGACAATTGATGATCCAGCTGCAGCTGTGATAGGATTAGGGCTTAACTATTTTGAATATCTGTTTAAAAATAAACTTTAGTGCAGCTGATGAGATTATGTATTTTAATAGTTGTGTTTGCTGAAATTACATATCTGAAACAAATATGAAGTTGTATTTTCCTTCGCTCTGTCCTAAAAACTTTTTGCTTCCCAGTGTACTGTTTAATAAAAGTATGCTGGTTGCCTCTTGATTCTTTCACATATTAAGCAAAATGGGAAAGTTACTCCTCTTTATAATATGAATCTTGCCATCTTTCAAAAGGTTAATTTGATAAAAATTGTCAAATATATTTTCTAGTGGTATTTTTATAACCAAAGTGAGCTTTATACCACATTTTTTACATATAATTTTTAAGAATAATAAACTTTCTCCTTGTATAGCTGAAAATGTTAGTTCTCCCTTAGCAAAGGTGTTCTCAATTCCAGCAGCTCCACAAAGTACTTATACTTCAGTACTTCCGCCACATGGACACCACATCCTATCTCTGAGTTCTTCATCATCTCAGGGATCTTTCTTCATTTGTGAGCAAAAATTTGCTCCTACAATATTGCACCATTGCCAATTATTCTCCCTGTTATTCATGAATTTCCAGAGAAACAGAACCAATGAGGTACATATATATATATATATATATATGTATGTGTGTGTGTATGTATATGTATATGGACATACATATATACATACATCTATATACATATACATACACACACACACACACACACACACACAAATATACATATATCGGAGAAGGCAATGGCACCCCACTCCAGTACTATTGCCTGGAAAATCCCATGGACAGAAGAGCCTGGTGGGTGCAGTCCGTGGGGTCGCTAAGAGTCGGACACGACTGAGCAACTTCACTTTCACTTTTCACTTTCATGCATTGGAGAAGGAAATGGCAGCCCACTGCAGTGTTACTGCCTGGAGAATCCCAGGACGGCAGAGCCTGGTGGGCTGCCGTCTGAGGTCACACAGAATCGGACACGACTGAAGCGACTTAGCAGCAGCAGCAGCAGCATATATATATGCTGTGTGCTTTGTTAGTCAGTCAGTCATGTCCAACTCTTTGTAATCCCATGGACTATGGCCCACCAAGCTCCTCTGTCCATGGAGATTCTCCAGGCAAGAATACTGGAGTGGGTTGCCATGCCCTCCTCCAGGAGATCTTCCCAACCCAGGGACTGA
Organism: Nanger dama; assembly: GCA_917880005.1. NCBI lineage: Eukaryota > Metazoa > Chordata > Mammalia > Artiodactyla > Bovidae > Nanger > Nanger dama. The sequence goes on from CAKJTW010000004.1 coordinate 51,112,041, forward strand.
ACCCAGGTCTCCTGCGTTGTAGGCAGATTCTGTACTTTTGAGCCACCAAGGAAGCCCAAGCATACTGGAGAGGGTAGCCTATCCCTTCTCCAGGGATACACACACATACACACATACACATGCATACACACTATTTTATATATATGTATATGGCATTTTTCACACATACATACATGCACACACATACACACGCATACACACTATTTTATATATATGTATATGGCATTTTTCATAGGGAATTTGCTCATGGGATTATGGAAAGTCCAAAATCTGCTATGTGGGCCAGCAGCCTGGAGACCCAGGTGAGCTGATGCAGCTCTCACTGGAATGGATGCAGATCCAGTCTTAAGGCAGTATGGTGGAGAACTGCCCCTTGCTTGGGGAGGCTGGTCTTTTTGTTCTACTCAGACCTTCTTCTGACTGCATGAGGCCCATCTGTATTATGGAGGGCAATCTGCTTTACCCGAAGTTCACCCATTTAAATGTTAATCTCATCCAAACACACCCTATGAGTTGACACATAAAGGAACCATCACCATTCCCTTCCTCATCGCCCCCCCGCACCCCCCCCGCCCCCCAGGCTAAGGTAATAAGGCTATGCTCCCTGTGCTTACTGCAGCATTTGTAGAAAACCAGGAGCGATGAGTGTGGATGTTACTACTTTCTTCTTTTCTGCCTCTGGATTGTTCAGGTATTTTGGGAGTGGACAGGAAGAAGGGGGATAAGGAGGAAGAAGGGATCTTATAAGTAGTAAGAACCATTACTTATTGTGCACAGTTGACAGAGCTAGTGTCTTAAGCCCACAGAAAGCTTGACAGAAGGGCCCTGTTGTCAGCTGTTTCCTGGATCTCCTGAGAACCTCCACTCCGCAGCTTGGATTCTTGGAATGAGTTGGGCAGAATCTGTCTTTGTCATGGAAGCTGCTCTGTCTAGAGCGAGAGTTCTGTGAGAAAATAACTGCTCTTCCCACCTGGAACCCTCAGATTGGACTTGGAGAGAGGAGACTTGGGGCTCTTGTCTTTTGCCTGCTTTGTGTTTGGGGGTACTTTTCTCATCATTTTTGCATCTCAGTTTCCTCCTATGCCACATGGGGACAATAATAAAGCCTCAGAATGTTGCTGTGGGGATATCAGAGGTTATGTGTAAGTGATTTATATCCTGCAAAGCACTATATGAATGAAGTTTGGGTTTTACTTTATCCTACTTGTTGCCACCAAACAAAACCTAATTTATATAAAACAATCAGTTTTTCTCTAAGTACTCAAGGTTACTGCCAGTATGATCACCCTATGATAGATTTGTCAAATTTTCTTTCGAGGTACAAAAGGGTATTTCATAAGGAGTTTGTTTCCTGGATTGGGGACTCATATTCAACAACCTTGCCCCACTCTAGTGTGACTTGTAACACTACTGTTATAAGTTACTACTACCTTGCCTGGAAGCCCTTGCTGACAGTGAGGAGATAAATAATTAACCTAACAAGTTCTTGTGCAATTTCTTTGTTGCCTAGAATCATGTTCAAAGATTAGATTTCCTGGGCAGAAGCTGAAACAATTTTTTCCCTATGGCATTGAAAATAGGAACCATGCTTGAATGAAATAAAAATTAACTGATCGTTCATTAAGTTGGACATTTAATTCAGTCAATACATATTCGTTGAGAGAACTGCATTGTTCTGTGCCAGGCAGTAAGGAAGAAACAAAGGGGAAGAAAAGGAAGTAAGCCTGGAAAGATAGATGCTTGATAGTGAGGCTGGAGAGTTCGAACTTTATTTTGTTAATGTTAAAGCAAATGAGGGTGTCAGTGTTCTGCTATATCCTAGCTGTGTAATTTGGGGTGAGTTACTAAACTATTCTGTGCCTCAGTTGCTTCTGTGAAGTGGAAAGAATGAGAATGTAACTCACAGTCCTGTCGTGAGGATGAAAGGAGGTAATGCATGAAAAGCGCTGAGCATGGTGCCGGACACTGGCGGGCTGCTGTAGGTATTTGAGCTCAGGAAAACGCATGTCAGGAAGTAAGTCTGGCAGCACCACGAGGTACGTGCTACGTCACTGGCAGGGGTGGTGATGGGGAGACTATTGCAGTACACGCAGAATACTTGGCAGCACCAGGGGCCTGGGAATTCAAGCTGCCTTTGTAGGCTGGCTGAACAGAATGGTTTAAGAATGTAGGGATTATGCATGGCAGGGCACAGTTATTTGTGGGCTTATAATTGGACTCTTGGTATTTCGCCTCTTCCTTCTTTCACCTTCATCAAAACTTGACCTTCATCAGGGCTCATGTGCTGTGTTGTGTTCACATTTCTGATGTCATTTTCTGGTTTGGGGACAATTTGTAGGAATAGAACAGTAGGAATGGAGCATTGAGGAAGAATCCAAAATACTCTTCCCTTTTCCCATTTTCCCCCTGTTTTCTATTTTAATTCCAGTGAGATTGAAGAGGTTGCATGATATCTGAGTGCTGTAATTAGGGACTATATATATTTTTTATTTCCCCTGCTTTCTTAGTTTTTGGAATGTTCCTAGGAGAATTTAGGTACAACTTTGATTTGATCAGCCCCGATACTTTTAATTTTCCCTGAATGTAAACATATGCCAGCGTCCTTAGGAGTCACAATCAGGTATGATGGCTCCAGCCACCTCCTGACTAGAGTAATGCATACAGAAGCATCCGGTGAGTCTCCTGGGACAGTGCAGCAGTTTCTACCACTCTTAGGAAAAATAACCTCACAAACAGCTTTGCTCTCAAGTTTCTTCTTCCTCTTGACCTGATAAAAATTATAGCAAACAGCGTCTTTACTCTGTAAGGTATAAATGAGCACCCTTGAGTTAATCTTCTTTGTAATTGGAAATTTTCAGATATTGTCTTAAAATGAGCAGTGTCTGTAGCCAACCTGTAGCCAGCTTTCACATTGGCTATCCACAGAGTCCCCCACCTATTCATGTATTTTAAGCAGAAATGGAGTCATCGTCTCTCTAGATCAAGGGGATAACTGAAGAGACAATTTGCATTCACTACTTGAGATGTAGAGATGGCTCTCTTTCAGAAATTGTGAAACCAAAGCTGGGCATTAGATTTGTTGAGGGTAGAAAGTGAATAGTAAATAGTCTCGGCACATGTGTGATTTTTTTCCATCCTCCATTTTTCTATCTCCTCAACAACGGTTTCAACTAACATGAGACACAGCACATGGGTATTCTATCCCAGCTCTATCCAGACATATGCCTGGCGGCAATGGCTATAAATGATTGTTAACAGGTAATATTAAATACATTCTAAATTCTTCAGAAAGGCGGGGGAGAAAACAAAAATTACTGCCTGCTGCTTAGATACTGACCAATCTGAGGCTGATACATTCTTCTTGCTAAATTAGTAAGAGAGTGGGAAGCAATTTTCTCCTAATACCATTCTATTCCTCAGTGTACAAATTTGTCTCAGCTTTCCTATTTCGCCATGGATAGTTGCTTAAGAGAGTTGTGTCTAACCGTTTAAAAAATCGCCCTATTTTTTAAAGTGGCTGCTGACATGAGCTATTAAGATACCCCAAACTTTTTAACAGCAGCTGTTTCCTCTGTCATTTATAGCCACCAAAGTTGGTTTGAATTTCTTTGCATGTTTAAGGTGTGGCTCCCATGTCTGAGAAGCATTTAGTTATTTTGAGATTTTTGTCTTGGAATATGATGTCAATGACTGGGAACTTTTATACATAGGTCATTTCATGTCTTTATTCTGGGGTGACATAACAATAGTTCTATGCTTACTCGTAATGCTGTTTGATTTCTAAACTCATGTTTGGGGCCCACAAGTATTTCCTCTATGTATGTTTTCTTGGCCTCCATTTATTTGTTTTAGCGTGTTGGTTTTAGAAAGCCCAACGAGCTCGAACTTATTAACACTGATTCAACAAATACAGAATTTAGAGTTGTGCTCCAAGTTTCTTTCACTTATAAAACAATATTTTTTTGGTCTTAAAGCTGTATTTCTGAGGCACTGTATTCCTTGTTTCTTAGGCTCTCTAGGAATCCTTTTGAGCAAGTGTTACAGTCTTCCTTGCTGCTACTGACATCTTAAGACAATTCAGCAGAGTGAGCCAGAAACATATTGCATATTTGGTGAACATATGCATATAGTAAATACTAAACAATGGTAGACTTAGTTTATTTTTATTTTGCTTTGGTTTGATTTGTGGAAATTTCTTCCTCTAAATGGCTTTCTAATATGATTTTGTGGGCCCACTTTAGTCATTAAAACTTGCTCAGTGAAATACGATATCTCAACACTTTCTAGAAACCCTGTTCCAGCAGAGCTCTAATTAGAGCAGGCCAATGTAATTTCCCCAGGCAAATAAATTTGCTGCTCATTTGGCTAGTCACAAAATTTAGGCCTCTTTCCTGAGGTCTTTAAGCAAAGGCTTATTACCTATTTGTGACCCTTCCATCTGACTGTGGTTAGCCTGGTGGACTTGAAATTTCTACAATGGGGCTTCCAGCTGACATAATTTCCCTGGGTTTCTCCCCTTTGAGTTGCAGAGAGAATACCTAGAGACTTTTTTACTCTCATTTTGGGAGATGACTGAATAGAAGTGTGTTCTTTGCCTCCCAGGATAGGTCTGGCTCAAAGTCTGCCTTCGACAGAGTGTCCTGTGTCCATTCTTGACCTGCCCCCCAGCTGAGAGTAAGGGGTCATCCCAGAACTCTCTGAAAATACTCCATGGGAAGAACAGCCTGAGGGTTTAGAAGAAGAGTTCTTTTGTTCATGGAGAACTTGGAGAGTGACTAGACTATAATCTAGTCCCTGTGGTTGTAACTGGGGACAGGGATGCCTTAACAAGAAAGTGGTTTGTAGAATTGCTAAAGATGGACTTTGATGTCTGGCTCCTCCTGTCTCTTTTGAGAAACCTGGCATAAGTGGAAATGTAGGAAGCCTTAGGACCAAGCACACTGAAAATGTTTTGGCCAGAATTAGAACTTGATTTTACTTTTCTGGGTAGTCCATATGACTGTGATTATCAAACTGAAAATAAGACAAAACAACAGATCATATCATAAAATATTTGCTACATAAGTCTGTTGCAACTTTAGTTTCTTTATGTTAATTTTTCTCTTCCTAATTTTATAAATAGTATTGCAGTCAAATAGATAATAGCCTGCTAAAATAACTAGCATGTAGAAAGACCTGCTTTCATGAAATTCTCTAAGAATAATTACATATTTCCTAGCATGTAATAGCATTTAATAATTTAATAAAAGAATAAATAGTAGAGTTTAAGGGTCTATTGATAAAATTTGATTTCTAGCGTAAGTTTTTGTGTATAGGGTACTATTAAAAGGTAAATCAAGAAGTTTTACTAAAAGGAGATCTTTTAAATGATTAAGGGGAAACACAATAGTGTAAATATATATTTTTCAGATTAATATTGTATGAGTATTATTATTATATTTGTAGGCTTTAGTTTATTTATTAGTACATGGTGGGAAAATCTTTAAAGAGTTTCTTTTTCTCTTTCAGGCCACTGGTACTCTATAGAGAATCATCAAAATAAATCCTTTCTACATCAGAACCTGGCATACTGGAAGTATACAGTAAATCTTAAAACAATAAACACCTCTACTTCTTAAGAGACAGAAAATATCTCACTTTCAGTTACTTATTTTAAAGATATTGATATAGATTCAAGAGTTATTTTTTATTTTCTCATCCTTTTTTTAGACTATAATAACAATAAAAATTCATGATAGGGAGTTAGAATATAGAGAATTAAAATTACCTATAAACTTTAATACCCAGACATAGCCCTGTTTAATCTTAATACATTTCTTTCCATTCTAGCATTTTGCCACGTATATTGTACAGAGCATTTGCCTGTAAGATGAATAAGAGTTGAAGTAGAAAATCTGTCTACCATGCCCCTCTTAGAGATCCATAATGCATATTGACAATATTAAAGGCTCTGAGAAGGTCTGCAAGAAAAGAAATCTTTCAGTTAGTGTTTCCTAAACTTATTGACTCCTAGCACTGTGTGTGTTTGTGTGTAATGCCTATTAGCATCGTTACACACTGACAAATTTAATTCTATTTTCCTTTTCTCCGTTTAAATCATGAGCTTTTCTGACAGTCTACCCTGGCTATGAGAAATTTTCCTCTAATTTTTAGGCCTGAGGTCTTGGTACACCTCAGCAACAGGACCAAGATTTATAAAGAAAATACCTGTCTTGAAAAGGAGGAATAATCTTCAAATGCATGATTGTTGTGGGCTGCATAGCAAGATTTTGCATACCTCTGGTCCAAAAATCAAATTTATTCATGGTCAATAGGGTGTTTCTGAGTCTGCCAGCTGTGGATTATGTATCCAGGGAAAGCTGATGGAGAGGTCTTTGATCACAGGCTGGCTTGTTGTAGAATTTCTGGGCTGCAAAGAGCAGACAGTTACTTTTAAGAGAAGATGAGTGTGTGTTGGGGTGGTGGTAGTGGAGAATGGGCCATAAAATTGTGAGGTTATCACGCAGCATATCATGTCCTCGGATCTGTCTTTCTGAGATGACGTTTTATCCACAGTAAAACATTACCACATGCTGCTGTGGTTAATCAAAAAACCTGCTTTAAAGACTGCTGTAGCCACACTAAGTCTAAACTGGGCACAAAGTTGCCTCCCTAAGAGAGACAAGCTAGAAACAAGTAAGATTGGATCTCTAGCAGTTTTGTAAAGATTTGTTTTATGCGTCTAGCTAGCAACTGTCACTGGTGTCATCAGCTTGCTGTTTTTAGAGCAACTTTGGAAATTCCCATCTTGCTTATTGCCCAGTTCTTCCACTTCTTTCTTTCTGTTTGTCGCCCAGCATGTGGGATCTTAGTTTCCTGACCAGGGATCAAACCTGGGCCCCCTGCAGTGAAAGTGAGGAGTCTTAACCACTGGACTGCCAGGAAAATCTGCTGCTTCTTAATTTCTGAAATACTTCGAGCTTAGTAGTTGAAGTCTAAACAATTTTTTTTTTTTTTTATTAAAGGTACCAATTTGGTGTGACTTACCTCTTGAGTATATATTTCTATGTAAGTTTTCTTCCATAACTAACAATTCAGTTGGTATTTTAGGAAATGTAGAAGTGATACCATACCCCAAATGCATGTATTATAAGGGAATGTGTTTGAGAGATTAGCAGAAAAATGAAAAGCCCTTCTTCTGATAACCCACATTGTGACCATTTAACAGATTTTTTTTTCCCTCTCCCAATGCTCACCACATATATATCTTCTTCCACAGTCTAAGCTGAGGATGTCATGTAAATGGGTCACTGTGCTGGGTCCAGTGTCTGAGACTCTGTACATCCACTGCAGAAAGCATGGGCTTGATTCCTGGTGAGGGAACTAAGATCTCACATGCCGTGTGCAGTCTGCCCAGTAGTCTGAGCTACTTTCTGAACATAGTTACATCACTTTGCATACTTGAAAGGGCAAGATGCAAGGCTGGTTGATCTCTTCTACCAGGTTTCTTTGGGAGATCCCCAGTGAATTCTTGCAGGACTTCTCTTGTATTTCCTTGGAGTGTGTCAAAAAGTCACCACTACTATTTGCTACAAAGACACCAGCTAGCTGTCATCCGGAAGTAGTTCTGTAAGAGCCTCTGGATGGAATTTGTTGTCACACACATACAACAATGTAGTAATTGTTTTGAAGGGTTCAGAGTCAGTGTTGACTTTCTTTTCCTTTCCTTCTTCTGTTACAGTTGTATAGTAAACTATAGTAAACTACTATAGTAAACTATAGTAGTAAACTATCAGCCCCTTTTGAAGGTACTTTGTTTTGAAGCTTGAGTTGTTGTTGTACACATGGAATGGCTTCCAGCACTGAAAGGCAGTTTGCTAGTAACTGAATGTTAGATGCACTTTCAAATTCATCTGGTAACATTTTTGCCAGTCGTGAAATCTGGTCTTGGGGGGAATGATCAATGATACCATGCCTTTACTGCGGACTACCTCCGAGCTCTTAAAGAGCTGCTTGAGCTTCCAGATCTCCACGTTCCTGTTGGCAGCACTGGGGTCATCTGCGGTGTTCTCATTGCCTCCCCTCCCTTAAGGCCCAGTCTTTGGCAGCAGAGGAAGTTTCTCCCCGGTGCTGGCTCAGATGTAGGAGACTTTGGTTTTTGCATGAGTGTTCCCCCAGTCACATTTTCATCTTTTGTTCAAGATCTGAAATCCATACAGACACTGAAACTCCCAAAGACTTTCAGTCTGAAGAGTGAAGCAAACAGGTCTTCAATAGAATTGGCAGGATATAAAACATGAAACTGTATGTCTGACTCTGGGACAGTGTCAATGGTACAAACATTTTAGAACTCATGTGATGGTCATACTTGTTTGTCTTACATGGAGACTTACTTGTCGGTTCACATCAAGGCTCAAATTATTGATGCTTCCCGTTTTTGGACATACAGGCTTCCTCCTCCCATTTCATCGGTCTTACTTGCTTAGATAACAGTCACCTGAAGAGAGACCTGCTGTTACCAGGAACAGCAAATGAGATTCGTTTAAATGTATTTGCACTTTGTGGCAGAAACTGCTAATTGGCCCTCAGTATCTAGCCTTCCTTTCTTTTTAAGTAATTTAAACTTCTTCTGGAATAAAGGCTGTATGATGGTCTAGCTACCCTTGCTGCTAGGTGTGGCTGTGGGGCTACATTCTGACTAAAGGACTTATGTGTGAAATTTCTAGAAAGGAGGAATGTCACCATTTTTTACCTCGTTCTTTTTTTCTAGTACCTGGAATTGGATGGGATGGTTGGACTTGAGCAGCCTTGATGGATTGTGAAGTAGAAGTATGAAGTAGATGCTAAGGAGAGTTCGTAGCAAGATAGACGAAACCAGGTCTTTCTCACCACAGAGCACTGAAGTAGTTCTGGATAACTTTGTATTTAGACTTTATTTACAATGAGAGAAAAATATGCATCTATCTTGTTTAAGCCACTGCTCTTTGGGATTCGCTGAGCTACACTACCAAACCTAATCATTCTATCATGTCATGCTATCCTTAGGACTAAACTCATTCTTTGTCAGGGTCATGCATAACATAGACCAAGATAAACTAAATTTGCTGAAAAGAATCAACTTAGTAGCACTGTGTCAAGCCAAGTTATCAGGCAGTTTTCAGAACAGACTGTTTTCCTCATTATATCTTTATTTGGTCTGACCATTTATATGGCAGGGTGGCAGGACACGATAAACTTTGCTTACTAAATTTATTTAGCAAATTGAGTGCCTACTATATTCCAGCCATTGTGTTAGGCTCCAAGAATCCAGTGAAGCTAAAACAGCCATAGTCTCTGGCCTGACAGGGCTTACAGTCTGGTGGATATTAATCAAGGAACACACACAGATATAGAATTACTCTACAAGCTGATAAGTGCTCTAAGGGAAAAAGCACAGGAAGCTACCAGAACCTATATAACGGGAATCTCATCTAGATGGGCAGGGGGAGGGTTGGTGAGGACAGGTTGTTCTGGACAAGGGCCTTTTGAATTGAGATCCAGGAGGTGAATTGGATTTAATGTGGTGAAAAGAGTGTATAGAATGTTTTAGACAGAGGGAATGGTCTGTGCAAAAGCTTGAGAAGGGAGGGGGCTGGGTGCCTTTCAGGAGTGGAAAGGCAGCCATTGCATTTCTGTGCATTACTGGTACACAATATGTAAAGGAAAGCAATGGGAATAAACTAGGTTTACTTGGAAAGGATGTCAATTTTGTATGAATCAAGTATTATCTTTTATTACAGTATTAGAGAGTTTGATCATTGAGTTCCAGAACTATCACAAAAATCATATCTTTTGTATTTTTGGAGGTGCTGCTCTGGGGTGTGTAATTAAGCTCCAGGTTTTTCTCTGTGATTCTTTTGTGGTGATTTATATTTTGCTTATCAGCTATCATTTGGGCATTTGCACAGGTGGACAGTGGACACAAGTGGAGTCAGCCCTGAAGACATCACATGCAGTGAAGCTTCTAGTGAGAATGTTAATGCACCCTTGAGTAGATATTTCTAAAAAAAATAAGGAGTGGAGCAGCATGGCTTGAATGGAAGTGAGTTAATGAGTCTCAATTTTTGAGAAAAATATTGCTGAAATGGTACCTTTTAAGTTAATGCTACTAAAAGTAAAAACAGCAGAGGCAGGAAAATATTTGTTTTCCAAGCACATTTTATTGATAGATTTGTGAGTCCTTAGAAAAGATGATTTAGGAATTGATTCCTTCTTTGAGTTTTACAACTATAATGTTTTGTGCCTTTCTTAAGCGTCATAACTAGTACTGAAACATTCAAGAGTGCAGTACTATATGAGAACAAAGGTCTATTCTTAGGGGAAAAAGATCAGCTATTATACGAGACCCACAATTGATGGCAAGCAACCTAAAGAAGTTGTTTTCTCTAAAAATGAGTCTCTGCTGCCTCTCATTAGCTGGGTTCTATACTATTGCCATCTCTTCTACTGCCAGGTCAAAAGAACACTCTGTCTCACCTGTTTTCTTTACCTCTACTGAGAGACAGACAGCAATGTCTTGCTTCTCTTGATTTTCCCCTCTAGTATTTATGAATGTTTATGTGCCTTTGGTGCCTCTGTGGGAGTCATTCAAATACAGTATAGTGAGTTTCCAGATGGCCCTAGTGGTAAAGAACATACCAGTTAATGCAGGAGATGTAAGAGACATGGGTTTGATCCCTGGGTCGGGAGATCCTCTGGAAAAGGGCATGGAAACCCACTCCAGTACCTTTGCCTGGAGAATACCATGGACAGAGGAGCCTGGTGGGCTACAGTCCATGGGGTTGCAAAGAGCCGGACACGACTGAAGCAACTTCACAGGCATGCACGTATTTTTTTCACTATGTGCTCTGTACAAACTTGAACTTGACATGATATAGCAATTCTCTTTTTCTCATACCTACTGTAAATATTTTTCCTTTCTTTTTAATCCTTTTTATTTCCTTCCCTCCTTTATTTTTTCAGTCGTTGTTGAGGGGAGAGATTGGCAGTTTGGGGCTTAGATTGAGACTATTTTTGTGATGAATGGGAAAAAAAAAATGGGAACTTATTTGAAAGCTCCATAAAAGGGATATATAGGCAACATTTCTGACTACAGACTTGAAAGAAATGACTAGGCCTTGTAGATACCAAGTCTCAACACTATAAAGCGAACACAAGACATCCTCTTTTTATTGGCCTACAGAAATATTCTTGTGTACATTCTCCTGTTGTCCTCCTTTTTTTTTCTTTAATGCATTTAGGCTGTACCATTGACTAGCTGAGGAGGTGGGTTCAGTTGTTCAGGCACTTGTGAATGCTTTCAAGGTAAGAACTGTGTATAATCTCAATCTGTTCTTAACTCAGGCAACAGACATATAGTAGTGATGGTGTTTGATGGTGTATCACAGTGAGTATACTGTGATACTCAGTGATGGTGTTTGAATGTATTTACACACAGTCAGCCTTTAGGAAGGAAGAGTGCCTAAAACTTAAATTCTGATCCTGCCAGGAAGGCTTTGCAGGGAAGTACTTTGTAGCATGTATGGCCTGCAGAAGTGGTAGGGGTTGAGAGATTCTGGATAAAGCTCTGAGTCTGTATTAAGCCTTTTGGTTTTTACCTCTTGGAGCATCATCAGATATGCACTTATGCTTAGACTTATTTGTCTAGGAGTGTCTTAGACTCAAAATTACTGTTTGATGGTCATGTAACAAATAGCCCTCACTGATTGACCCCATGTTTCAAGCCGTCTGTGCAGTGCTGAGGCCCCTTTTCAGAGTGACTTGTTTGGTGTTACTTCCCTTGATTTATTATTCCTGAGGGCTCCTCCCAAAGCACTATTGCTTGAACCACTCCTTTGCTCACTCAATCATGGACTACTTTGTGGTGGCAATTAGTTGCTTGTTTTAGTCCTATAAACCTCCCCCTCTTTGACAGTTTTGTTGGTTCTGGAAGACAGAGGTTGGATCTCTTACTGCCTTTGAGCCCCTCTGAGCATATAGTGGACAGTCAACAAATATTTGAATTTGAAAATTCCAAGTGAATATAGTTTTGCTCTTACAGAAGATTTAGCAATATCATTCTATCCAGTTCTTTTATAGAACCCAAGACCATGCTTAACTGGGTAGACAGTTCTTATTGCTTGCAATGATTTTCACATGCAAACCTTCTTTCTTTTGTGTGTGTGTAAGAGAGAAAGAGAGAGAGAGAGACAGAGAGAAAGTGTGTGTATATGTGTGTATGTGAGGCTAAAGTTTGTAATGTCTTAACATGGAAAGCCCATGTTAGTAGTAAGTGGCCCATTCTCTCTGCAGGTGAAACGTAGGGCTGGTTGAACAAATGCTGGTAGCAATGAATAAGGAACGCAGCTGAAAGATTTAGCATTGAGTATAGCCTGTGTCTTCTTAAAAAGATGCTATTGAAAGGGAATAGTAGAACTCTACTGGAAGTGATTTTCAGGTGAAATTTGGAGAAAGGCAATCAAATGGAGATTTAAAAATTTTAAAGTTTAACAAAGTTTTGTAATTGTGGAAGTCAAGAACCATTAAATTTCTACCACTAAGGTTAAGTTTGAGGTACTTACCTAACAGAAAACCCTACACTACCGGAAGAGAATGAGGTGGGTCGGAATGCATGACATGGGGAAATTTACAAAAGTCAAAAAACCAGATTGTAGGACAACTCTTAAAGTATTATCTCAACTGTGTAACAAAACAGAGTAAGAGATTTCTGTACATAGATGCATATAGTTGATTTGCAGAAAGAAGTCTAGCAGGAAGCACACCAGACAGACCAATGGCTAACTACTTTTGGGGAATGAAGATGGGTGTGTTTATTTTTTTAAGTTTCTCTATGTTTTGGTATTTTGGGGGACTTTTTGGGGGACTTTTAAATGGAGAACATATTTATATATTATTTAGTTATAGAAAAAAATATGGCTAGTGGTCCCTAGACATTCTCTCGTCATTCCAATTTTGTGGTGTCCTGTGAGAGAAAAGTGACAGAGCAATTGAACAGTGTGTGGTTTTGAATTGTTTCATTCCATTGCTTTTCTTGGCCTAAGATGAGTGTGGTTACACTTGAATTATGGCTAAACAATAAGAAACCATGATGCAAAAGAGAATATAAGCAGTTTATTCGCTTTAAGTCAAGTTAATTTAGAACTCATCAGATATTGGTTGAAGAATAAAAGTGCAGTCCTTAGTTTAATAATATCATTGATGTAATCTAATTTGTGTTTTCTAGAAGTTTGGTCAGAAACATTCAGCAGCTGAGAGGCATGTTGATCATTTCTGGGAAGAAGCTAGGACATCACATTACAGAATGCTTTTGGATGTTTTTATCCCACTGGATCCTTTTAAGAGCAGGGGATGAAGTAGCACCGGAAGCACTGGTTCTGCTTTTGTATGAACCACTCAGTCATACGAGGAGACGGTCCTGGAGAAAATGACGTCACAGACTGAGCCATACTGATTCATGTTGAGGCTTGGCAGAAACCAACACAATTCTGTAAAGCGATTATCCTTCAATTAAAAAATTAAAAAAACAAAACAGAAAAACAAAACTGAGCCATAGAGCTGGTAAGTGAGAGTCCATAATTGGATGGAGCCAGGCTCTCTGGTTTCAAATTTTGCTCTCTTTCTACCCATGGGAGTTTCCTGGTGGCTCAGCTGGTAAGGAATTCGCCTACAATTTGGGAGATCTGGGTTTGATCCCTGGGTTGGGAAGATCCTCTGGAGAAGGGAAAGGCTGCCTACTCTGGAGAAGGGAAAGGCCTGGAGAATTCCACAGACTGTATAGTCCACAGGGTCTCAAAGAAGCGGACCCAACTGAGTGACTTTCACCTCACTTCTACCCATGAGAGTGTGCATCAAAGCAAAGCAGCCCAGGGTAAAATGTACTGGGACAGTATTTTATGCCAATAAAGCTTCAGACCATTGAAAAGTGTTATAAGAGAATATAGCCTCAAAGAGGAGGATGAGGGTCAGATAAGCTAACAAATATGAAAGAACCTTGTTGGAAAACTATCCACATGTGAGGTGGTGTTTTGGCAATCAGTGGTGTGACAGTACGTACCATCTGTTCTTGTGAGAAGTGCTCAAGAGCTATCCTCTGTTTTAGATTCAAAAGCTGATGCAGAGGGATGGGGAGCACTGAGGAGGGAAAGGAACCTCATGGACTGACTTCCATTTGGATGAAATGGACTTACTGCCATTAAGGGAAGCTACCTTCCAGGAGGAAGTGGGCCCTGCTCCAGACCTTGGGATCACTTCTTCTTTAGTGTGAACGAATTTTGAATGACAAACATTTTTTGCAGTGTGTCCATCCCCACCATGGGTCGTGTTGTTGGAACTGGGATAATAGATGCTTGTATAGGTGCGTGCGTGCTCAGTTGCTCAGTCATGTCTGACTCTTTGCAAACCCATGGACTGTAGCCCACCAGGCTCTTCTGTCCATGGGATGGTATTAAAAAAAAATTATTGGCTTATTTTAATTGGAGGATAATTACAATATCGTGACTACCTCTGCCATACATCGACATGAATTGGCCATAGGCATATATGTGTCCCCTCCCTCCTGAACCCCCTCCCACCCCCCTCCCCACCCTATCCCTCCAGGTTGTCTATGGATTTTTAAGGCAAGAATACTGGAGAGGGTTGCCGTTTCCTCCTCCAGGGAAATCTTCCTGACCCAGGGATCAAACCAGAGTCTCCTACATTGCAAGTTGATTCTTTACCACTGAGCTACCTGGGAAGCCCTAGATATTTGTGTAGGGCTCAGATCAAATGAAGTTCACTAGGCAGCTGCCACATGGGTACAACTTCCTGTATCTTTAGGTCTGGAAGGGGGTTTGTGAAGAGCTGACTTATGAAGATGAGGCTTTCTGCTCATCACCAGGTTCTAAGGCCATGTGCTAATTTGAGCATTAGATTTCTTTCATATATATATATATATATATATATATATTTTGTCTGCATCATGTGGCATGCAGGATCTTAGTTCTTTGACCAGGGACGGATTGAACCCATGCCCTCTGCAATGAAAGCATAAAGTCTTAATGATTGAACCACCAGGGAAATAAGCCCTGAGTGTTGGATTTTTTAAGAACCAACTGGATTATCACCTCCTTGTTGTTTTGTTAGGGTTTCAAAATGGGCAGTCGTGAGAACCAAATACCTTAATTTACTCAGAAGGTCAGAGCATGGGACGCAGTGGTTTAGAGTCATCCATCCATCCACTCATACAAAACGTGTTATATGCCTAATATTAGTGGACACTGGAGGGTGGTGATGGATACAAAAACCAATCCTGCTCTTGCCCTGTAACTCATAATCTGGTGGGGAGAGTGAAGATGACAGCTGGAAATAACTATTCCATTAGAGTGTGCAGGTGAAGCACTGTGGGCACATAGTAGGTACTCAAAAATGGCAGCTGAGTGAAAGTGTTATAATAAATACATGAACAAGGCGCTAGACTCAAGGCCTAGACCGGAGCTCCTCAACCATGGTGCTCTTGACATTTGGGGCCAGATAATTCTCTCTCGTGAGGAGTTGTCTCATGTACTGTAGGATGTCTAGAATATCCCTGGCCTCTACCTACTAGATGCCTGTGGCACTCCTCACCCAGCTGTGACAAGCAGAAATGTCTTCAGTGTTGCCAAATGTCCCATAATAGGGCAGCATTACCCTTGGTTGAGAACCACTGGCCTAGAGGAACATGGAACTACCATACCATGTGGGGCAGGGCTGGGGAAGGGTATATTCATGGTGAAAGAAAGTCAAAGCCTAGCTGCTCAGTCATGTCCAACTCTTTGCAACCCCAGAGGAGTCTTCCTGCCAGACTCTCTCCATGGGATTCTCTAGGCAAGAAACCTGGAATTGGTTGCCATTTCCTTCTCCAGGGGAACTTCCTGATCCAGGGATTGAACCCGAGTCTCCTGCATTGCAGGCAGATTCTTTACCATCTGAGTCACCAGGGAAGGGTGTTCATGGTAGGACATCCTTAATTGATACATATTTCTGGTTCAACTCAATTTATCCCCAAGAACATGGCTACTGACAATGATTTAGCTAAATGAACATCTATCTATTTTTATCCAAATCTGGATTGATTTCCTCCTTCCTTCTCATGGCAGAGAAAATGCTTTATTCCATCAAACCCTGTGTATTCTTTTCTCTCTGAATCTGATTTTCTAGCCTTCCTTTCAGTTGGGTGGGGACAGGTGACAGAGTTCTGGCCAGTGGAATGTGGTTACTTCCTGACTTCATCCTTATGCTGCTGCTGCTAAGTTGCTTCAGTCGTGTCTGACTCTGTGCGACCCCATAGTCGGCAGCCCACCAGGCTCCCTCATCCCTTGGATTCTCCGAGCAAGAACACTGGAGTGGGTTGCCATTTCCTTCTCCAAGGCATGAAAGTGAAAAGTGAGAGTGAAGTCGCTTAGTCGTGCCTGACTCTTCGTGACCCCATGGACTGCAGCCTACCAGGCTCCTCCGTCCATGGGATTTTCCAGGCAAGAGTACTGGAGTGGGGTGCCATTGCCTTCTCTCCATAAAACCTCATCCCTATAAAACTTCCCAAATGGTCCTTTACTTTGTCTAAAAAGTCTTGACTTGTTGACTATAGCACAGAATCCACAAGAGGACCCTGAGGTCCTGGGAAGTGAGGGAGCCACTGGAGGAAGAGGGCTGTGACCCTGGTGGCCGTGGGTCCCTGCCCTCTCTTAATCTTGTTGGACTGGAACATGAGAAAGAAACAAACTCCTGCTTTGTAATACCACTGAGATTTAGCGGATGTTTGGTATAAGCAGCTCCCTTTCCTGATTAATGTACTCTCGCCTGTTCCCTCTCCTTTAACTGTGCCTCTCACATGTCATCAAAGTGCTACTTATTACTTCTCTCTGGTCACTCTGGTGACCTACATGTGTCATAACCTAGGATATGGTCCTGTCATAGCAGTACCTGTGATAACGATTAATCGTATACCTTCTTAGATCACATGCTTCTCCTTTTCAAGATCTTCCTTGGGAGGGATGCGTGTTTAGATCTGCCTCCAGCTGCCCTTTGAGACTGCGGGGACCCGGTCATGGAATAAGGAGTTTTGGTTGCCATCCAAGCAGAAAATTCTTCCTGTGTGTGGAGTTCATAGCAGCTTTATTCCCCTCCACAGTTCAAATGCTAGCATTCTCAAGGCAGAGCAAGGAAGAGGACAGTCAATCCTTTCATTTAATTTTGGCAAGACTGCAGGTTATGGTGCTCTGGGGAAATGCAGCCACAGATGCATCAACCTTTTGAAAATTCTTGGCAGTCTAACCCTTTAAGTAATAAAACTAAACACAGACAGTGCATCCTTGAAGAAAGCTTGTATTGGCTACATTTGTCACCAAGATCCCGCCTTCAAGATCATCCTTCCATCTGTGCTTGTGAAATTCAAATTGTGTTTAGTTTATTTTAATCAGTACTTATTTCCTACATTATCATTTTCAGCATGTTAGTTTTATGATTAGCTCAGCAGTCACTACATTATATATCGTTTGCTTCCAGGTTATAGATTAGCAAGAAGGAGTATATATTTTTTAATTCTGCAGTGATAACTTTGTGCCTCTGTTTGAGAGTCAACATAGCAGAGTTGTTAAAATTTGAACTCTGTAGCCCCATCACCTGACTTCTCACCCCAGCTTAGCATTTTACATTCTGTCCATCATTGAGTCAAGTTGTTTAACTTCACTGGGCCTTGCTTTCAGGAAAATAATTGCACCCACTTCTGGAGCTGTTGTGAGAACCAAAGAGGTTAATTTTTATATGGACTTTAGGTGTGTGTCTGGCACAGTATAAGTGCTTTATAAATAAAATCTATCAGTGTTACTAAATGCCATGCTTTATATTTTTCATATATTTTAATTACATGGTAATCAAAAGGAGAAACCAGTTATTTGTTAGGTCTTTAAACCGCCTCTGAGCATTTTAAGGACTGAATTAGCTAGAGTTATTACAACTCAGTTTTGGGAAATTTTTCTATTTTTATATATACACAGACAGGAAAAAATATGAAAGAAAGAATTCCAAAATGTTAATAGCATCATCTCTGGAAAGTTTGATTGTAGATGATTTTAATTCATTGAATATTTTCTCATTTGCACTTTCCCAATCTCTACACAGGAGCCTATAACTCCCTGTCATGTTCTTTCTGCATTCCTGTGTCTACTTGAAAACAAAACTTCAGACCACCCATTAGCAAATAATTTCTTTTTCAAGAAGTTGCCCCCAAACATTTCCTTATATGAAAGCTTTTAGTTCGTCCCTACACTAGAAATTCAATTTACCACTTTATGAAATTTTTTAGAACCAGTTGTTATCATTTCTTTTAGAACAAAGCATCAGAGAACAGGGGTTGGTAGAAACAGTAAAGAAAACCATTAAAATAGATTGTGTATTAGGCTGTTGTTTCCTGATGGAGATGGCAGAAGGTGGGTTTTCTAGTTCATAGGGTGATGTGGTTGTTGTAACAGCAGCCAGTGACTGGGTGTCCAGGCCTCAGTTAAGCCAACTGTTGTGAAGCTGGTCTCTGGAAGTTCTCTAGAAATTGGGTCCAGATTGGGGTCCCTTTAAAAATCAGATTCTGAGATCTAATTTTATAAGGAGGAATAGCATTATGAAAGAAGATAATGTAATTGAGAAGAATCTGAAGATGTGGGTCCTAAATCCCATGTTGTTATGAACTTATTACCTATGTGACTTTAGCAATGTCATTTCACAGCTCTGGGCCTCAGCCTCCTGACCTGTAGAACAAGGTGCTTGGACCACATCTGTGGTATTTGAGTCTTAGTATGCATCACAATCACCTGAGGAGTACCTAAAAAAAAAAAAAAAACCCACCTCAGCCACATCCATAGAAACTCTGATTTAATTGGTGTGGGGTATGCCCGGCAGCAGTATTTCTAAAAGTTCTGCAGGGGATTCAAATGTGCAGCTCAGTTGGATCACCTCTAAAATTTCCTGTAGCTATAATAGTCTATTTTAAAATATATATAGCTGGTCTCTTACCAAGGGATTTATAAGCTACAACACAGCTTGTAATTGGGTTTACTGTAATGAAGAATACCAATCATTTTTGTCTTGAAAAACATAGAAAAGTTATTAAAGAGTTATTGAAGCTATGTCATTGATTTTTAAGGTAGTTTTCCAGAGGAAACCATAAAAGTTTTCTTCTATGAGGCACTGAGGATATAGGACAAAGAGAGTTTAATGTAGCCAGGAAGGAGAAATTGTTGTTTTTAGGTAACTTAAAGTGTTTTTCTCAAAAAGATTATCTTGGGAGAATTGGTTCATAGGCTTAGAAGACAATGGGTTGCAGATTGTTTTTAAAGTAAGCATAGAAATTTCTAGCCCATACCTCTTTTTAAGTCCCAAGGCAGAAATCATATTTTTATAAATGCCAAATTACTAGATCTGGTTTTGGGTCAAAATTCCAGTCCTTGCTAAAGCAAATTACCCTTCCTTGGGAATCAAATTCCCCCAATCTAGATGTATTTTTAAAGGTAATACATAGGGAAAACATAAGAATAATTGACGATTCCTTTTATTTACTTAGCTTCAAATTATTAACCATACAGGAATTGGGCTAAGTGATTTATAGTTTATCTTGGATATGGAAGAAGAATTAAGAGGTGTGGCATCAAATTTGATACTGAAGGTTTCCTCACAAGTCCTTTCTGTTCAAGCCTTTGGTCCCTTGGATCCCTAAAGGCGGTTATCATTTAGCACATAAGCGGGTTATAGTAAATCCAAAGCCCAAGGTCACCTCCCTTCTCTCCTTTGCTCGCTCCCCATCACACACATTAAGAGCTCTGGCTATTTAATCCTCTTTTGTGTCAGAAGAATCTAGGCAAGATTCAGAACTGTTAATTGCAAACAGGAAGGTACCATCTATATCCATGATAAATTTCACATTTGTTTTGAATTTAGAGCTTGTGAGCTATAAAAATTTTATACTGGGAAAGGACAGTAACTGATCTCATGAAGCATCAGGTAGGAGCAGATATAATTAAATAAGAGGTGCTTTTAAGACAATCAGTGTTTCTACTCATTGCTGTTGCTGCTAAGTCGCTTCAGTCGTGTCCGACTCTGTGCGACCCCATAGATGGCAGCCCACCAGGCTCCCTGTCCCTGGGATTCTCCAGGCAAGAACACTGGAGTGGATTGCCATTTCCTTCTCCAAGGCATGAAAGTGAAAAGTGAAAGTGCAGTCGCTCAGTCGTGTCCAACTCTCAGTGACCCCATGGACTGCAGCCTACCAGGCTCCTCCATCCATGGGCTTTTCCAGGCAAGAGTACTGGAGTGGGGTGCCATTGCCCTCTCCATTTCTACTCATTACTGGCCCTTAACTCCCTTTTCCTGAAAAGAAAATTGAGTTTCCGTTTGAAATCGTGTGAGGCTTAAAAAAAAAGAAGGTATATTTTAAGTATGGAAAAGCATAATGAAGAAAACAAAAATGATCCCAAATTTTTCACCCAAGTAATCCTGTAAACATTAGAAATTAAAAAATGTCCAAAATGGACGCAAAAAAGACTACTCCTTAGATACCTACTTAAAGTTTTTTTTTAAAATAATAATTAAGTACAGTTGGGAAGATCCCCTGGAGAAGGAAATGGCAATCCACTCCAGTATTCTCGCCTGGGAAATCCCATGGACAGAGGAGCCTGGCAGGCTGTAGTCTATGGGGTCAAGAAAGAGCTGGATACAGCTTAGTGACTCAATAACAACATGGTTGATTTACAGTGTTGTGTTAATTTCTGCTGTACACCAAAGTGATTCTTTGTTGCTGCACTCAGATTTTCTCTAGTTGCAGTGAACTGGGGCTGCTCTCTAGCTGCGGTGCATGGGCTCCGGACGTGCACGCTTTAGTGGTTGTGGCAATTAGTCTTTGTTGTCCTGAGGCACATGGGGTCTTCCCAGGATTTGAACCTGTGTTCCCTGCATTGGCAGGTGGGTTCTTACCACTGAGCCACCAGGGAAGCCTAAGTATTTACTCCTAATAGAAAACTTTTTTTTAAATTTAAAAATGAGGCTAGAATGTAATAACTAATTTTTGTCATTTTTTTGACCTCTCACATGCCAGTTCCTATTCTAGTTTCTAATTCTCTAACAACTATTATTAGGTAGATACTATTATTATTCTCACTTTACACATGAGAAGAAATGCTAAATAATTTACCCAAGATTATGGTTAATAAGTAGCAGAGCTGAGATTTGAACTCAGGTGACCCGGCTCCCAAGGCCCAACTCGTAAGCCGTTTCCCTATGCTGTATTTCACAGAATTTTGAGGACTTAAACTGTAGAAAGTTATAATTACTCTTGTCAAGTAACTAGACTGCTATGAAAATCATGAATTATCATCTTAGGTTCTGAAGAGCTCATCTTAAGACCATCTCCTTCTGCTCCTTTTTCAAACTCCTCTTTGAGATCAGTTCAGAAAAGCAGAATTTGTTTTTTTTTTTTTTAAATTGGACTATAATTGATTGTCAGATTTGGGTTTTAATACCTGAAAGATTTTCAACTTTAGTGTTTCAGGTTAATTTTGATATGTTTATAAGGAGGAAAACGCCAATTGTGCATACAGTGTATTAAAACTGATTTTCCTGTTTGCTCTTCTCCCTTTTTAACTCATTTAATTTTTTTCACCCTTACTCTCTTCTAACTGTGGTCAAGGTTTGAGCCATGGAGAACCATTTCTATCAGAGCAACATCAGTGGTGGTGGTGTTTCTTGTACTCTGCCTGCTGAAGTCTAGGATGTGAGTTGCCTTCTAGAATGCAGAATGTGCTCAGGGAACAGTGTAGGGGACCAAGACCCTTTCTCTAGTTGTAATCAATATCTCAGAAGCCAACCTTTCATAAAATTCTTTTCCTAAACGTGCTCTATTACACGTATGGAGGTGCAGCTACCACTTTTGCGGGCTTGCTTATACATTTGTGGAGTTATAGAGGTATTCGTTCATCAAACTTTTTCCTTTTAAAGTTTTTTTGGCTTTCAAAAACTTATCTGTTGTATAAGTAATAAGTGGAGGTATACAACAAATATACAAGAATTAAAATCTGAAAATAATAAATCTTAGGTATACAGGAATGCTCACATACCACTTCTGGGGGTGTAAATCGTTGCAGTAATTTGGAGATAGACAAGTTGAAGCTGTGTATACCCTATGCCCTAGTGATTCCATTCCTGAGTTTATATCCATGGGAACCCCTTGCATCTGTGTTTAAGGAAACAATTACAAGAGTGTTTACCACAGCATTGTAAGAAAAAAAAAAAAAGACAAATTGGAAACAAACCTCACTGAAATGGAGAAATAGAGTGGTTATTTTTCATGTAGTGGAATACTACACAGGGGTAAAAATGAATTCACTAGGATTATGTACACCAATGGGTTTCCCAGGTGGCTCATTGGTAAAGAATCTGCCTGCCAATGCAGGAGACATAGGAGACGGGTTCAATCCCTGGGTCAGGAAGATCCCTTGGAAGAGGAAATGGCAACCCACTCCAGTATTCTTGCCTGGAAGATCCCATGGACAGAGAAGGCTGGCGGGCTTCAGTCCATGGGGCCACAAAAGAGGAGGGACACGACTCAGCGACTGAGCACACAGGCGCATGAGCACCAACATAAATCTCCAAAGGGTAATGTTGAATGGAAAAGAGAAACTTCAGAAGGATATCGACAGTATGATTCCATTTATATAAACCTTTAAAACATTATGTTGTGCATGGTTATAAACACACCCAGTAAATATTTAAACACATGTGTAGAACTGATAACTACTGATATCAGGGTGGTGGTAGGGTGGGAGGATGGGAGTGGAGGGATGGGTGATGAGAGTGGGGCTTTCCTTACATCTGTCGTGTTTCACTTCTCAACCAGGGTAGTAGGCACAAGGATGTCTGTAATGCTAATGTCCAAATTGTTTGTATGCTTTAAGTATGTCACAGTTTAAGAATAGACAAGAAAGCAAGGAGCTTGAAACCCTGTTAGTTTTCTCAAATAACAACAGCAAAAAATTCAGGAGTAAGAGAGTAATAAGAGAATAATTCGATGGAGTAACATGAAATGACTGCTTTGCCTAAGGAAACTTATTGAAAGCAAACGTGGACGGGATGAACAGAGAGACATCTAGGTCATGAGGATGATGACCTTTCTTCCAAGCTTCTCCTGACCCCCTTATTGTGTGACTGTCATAACCTAGTGAAGACCAAGGAGGTGACAGTGAAGGAAAGAGGATGTGTTCTTGGGCCAGAGAAGGGTTCTAAATCTTCTAGAAGAATAAGAGTATGAGATGTTTTTCGAAGTTACACCACCCAAAGGTGATGGGTGTCTCAAGGCTTAAGCACAACTTGCATCTTCATGAAAGTTTCTGATCCCAAAAGGAAATATATAGTTCTCATTACTCATCATTCTTGCTAGGGTTTTGTTTCTTTTGTCTCCTTAGAGCTTTTCAGCTGTGGGAGAAGCTTAGGAACTTCTAGACAGTCCTTCTCTTCTTCGTGTGTCCGCTTTCAGGGCAGGGGCAGGTACTTGTAGGCAATAAAAAGAAATAAAAAGTACAAAGCAGATCCTGACCGTTGATTACAACACATAGTGCTGGGGTTGATAGCTTAACCTGTCTACCTTAAAAAGAAAAAAACAAACCCATCTCTTGTTCTAGAAACGCTTTTTTATTCTCTTTGTTCGAAGTGCCTTTCTTAGCTAGAGCAGAGTCACCAAACAGAGGATTTTAGTCCAGGAAGTATCTTAATCTTGGGATTTTAGTATAGGAAGAGATCTTAGACATGCAGTGCAGTGTTCTCTGTTAGTTGGCCTCAGGCAACCCAGTCCTGCACCTATGGCAGGTCTCTATGGCAGGGCTATTGGCGGCCTCCAAAAGGAGATGGTAAAAGCAAGATTCTGATGTGAGAAGCAGTCACCTAGAGGTGACAGAGAGCGACTAGACCCCGGAGCTCCCGTCCTTCCAGTAAGAACTTCCTGCTGTGCCAGGTTGCCTCTTTGCACCCTTCTTTCCTTTTGCTGCTGCTGCTGTTGCTGTTTAGTCACTCAGTTGTGTCCTCCTCTTTGTGACCCTTTAGACTGTAACCTGCCAGGTTCCTCTATCCATGGGATTGCCCAGGCAAGAATACTGGAGTGAGTTGCCATTCCCTTCTCCAGGGGATCTTCCCTGCCCAAGGTCTGAACTTGCATCTCCTGCGTTGCAGACAGATTCTTGATCTCTGAGCCACCTGGGAAGCCCTCGCCTTGCTTTTTAGTCCTTAGCAGTTGGTTGAACTGATAAAACTTTTTCTTCTTATATTGTATCTCTTGGAGAAGGAAACGGCAACCCACTCCAGTATTCTTGCCTGGGAAATCCCATGGACGGAGGAGTGTGGCAGGCTACAGTCCACGGGGTCACAAAGAGTTGGACACAATTGTATCTCTGACTTTTTCAAGCTACCTCTGGTGAAAAGAGACATGTTATAACATGTCCTTCAAAATGAGCGAAAACTGACAGGGTGGTGAAGATAAATGCATTTATCTGAGGCCCTCACTTGGCCTCTTCATATCCTTAGCGAAAGTTTCCCTGGAAGAGATGAGAGGCTGAGGCAATCTGAGTTATGCTTTCTGCGGGAGAAGTGACTTTCCTCTGCAGTAGGGCTATAGTGGGCGTTTGTGGTCAGGCCTGCTAGTCAAAGAATAACCAAGCTCTTCTGCTAAAAAATGTTTCCTTATCTAGCAGATATGTTTTACAGTAACTCAAATTACATGTAAATTAAGAGAATACGTTCTCCCAATTGTTTTTGTAAAAATAACTTTCACACCACATAAGATGTCTCAAGGTAAATGATCTATTGTAAGCCCACCTGCTAGGCAAAATAAAGTGGGCTCCTGAATGTCCATTTAATAAAGACTGTTAACTGTCTCAGAGATTTTAGTGCTGGTTTATACTAACAGGTAAATTTCTAAGGCAAGATTCTTCTGAGACTGATTGCCGTGGGCCAGCTGAAGTGCTTTGGCTGAGAGCTGTGCTGGTAACCCTTGCCCCCAACCCAACCCCACTCCCCACCCATGAAATATGTTCAGCCTGACGGGACATCTAATTGAAGCATCTGTTTTCTGGCTGTGGAGCTTCCTGCCAAGATGAAGGGTATCTGCAGTCAAGTTTGGCCACTGAGCAAATTGCTAATGTCCACCCATGACAACTCTTGATCATATTTCTCTCTCTAAAGTGTATTCCTTATCTCAAAATATACACTGACAATACTTTGAATAGAGAAGATGGCAGAGAAATAAGAAAATCTTATTATATAGAGAATCCATTTTCTAGGCTAGCAAATATGTTATTGAGGGAATAATAGTGGTTAATCTCTTTGTTAGATGATAACACTGTAGGATTTATAATCAAATATTTAGGCTTGTTAATGACAGAAAGTTTTATCCCCAGAAAAAGTGGGAATATAGTAGTATTGAAATTTAAATTTATGGCAAAGGAGAAATAAAAGGTGCGAGGGAACTAAGGCCCGCCCCCCCCAAAAGACTCTTTCCTTTCTACATTTAAAAATATTATATACTTTCACTTAAGTTTTCTAGATTGATTTCAAAGTAATTTATACAGCATAGACTTTTCTGCTGATATGAAGAAAAGTGCTTCAGGAATATTCCTCTGTTACACTTTTAATAAAATTGTTTGTGTAGGGCAAATAAGGCGGACAGCTTTCTAAAGTTTGTTAAAATAAAGGGAATCTTTTGTGCCAAGCTTTCACTCTTTCCTTCCTTTTCTCCATATTCGCTAAGGCTTTCCCCTGCCTTAGGATATTTGTCTGTTTGGCCTGATTCTGGTTTCCTCTGCAGAATGTCTTCCCTTGGGAGATGAAATGCAAGCTTCCTTTTTGTGTGTGTGCTTTCTTCTATTACAAATAGAAAAACAATCCTTCCTTTTTTTTTAAGTGATTTAAACTATATGATGTATTATTTGGTTAATTATCTTCTGATCTTTCCAGACTCTGATTATTCTCAAGAGTAATCAAGGTCTCCTCTGCTTTCACAGTGCCAGAAAATTTTGTTCTACTCACTTTTTAAAAAACATACCTCATATCCTTTATGGATTTCTTGTATCTCACAGTCTGTACTATGCATTTCTTTGTCAGGATTTTGTTGGATGAAAGAGACAGAAATCCCTCTCAAATTAGTTTCAGCAAAAATGTCATGTTGTGGAGATGGTTGATGGTGGTGATTGTGCAGCAGTGTAGATATACTTGAGGCCATGGAACCGTACATTTTAGAAAAGTGAATTTGTGGGTCCCCCTATGCTGGGGAGTCTGAAGGGCCTTCCGGAAACTTTCTTTCCCCCTTTGTCCTTTGGACATCAAATGTTTAGCTTCTCCTCAGTTCTGTTTTAAGCTTCAGAAGTGCAAGTTTCCTTCAATATGTGAGAGAGATCTGTGGGAGGTGGGAGTGCACCGTGGAATGGGTCCCAGCTGGCTATTGAACTGTGGGTGTTGGCTTGGGAGCAGTTAAAAGCAAAGTTCTCAAAGTAGAGTGACCAGCTTGAGCTGGGGTGGGGAGATGGGAAAATATAGGAAAATTGTCCATTTTGACTCTTGCATGCCCTGTACCATGTGTGCAGAGTGAAGGAGCATGGTATAGCTGAGTTCAAGAAAGGGGGCCGGGGGCAGGGCATGCATTCTTGGAGCCTTAGCCTGCTGTGACCCCCCTTTGCCTGGCAGAGCTATAAAGCTGTTCTTTTCTGGGCTTCCCAGGTGACACTAGTGTTTCTAATTCACCCCGAACTCTTGTCTCTGGGATGCAGTATGATAGGCTTGTACAGAGGCTGAATTTTGGCTCCATTCACGACTGAAGGCTCTCCAATGTGTTCTCTCTGAAAAATATATTCAGCCCAAGAGACTTGCTTCATCTAAATCACATCCTCCCTGGAGGTAGTCTACTTATAATGACTGTTTAATATGGAGTATAAAGTGCTAGCCCTTGATACCGAGATGGAACAACTCGGGGTGGTCATGCCAGGTCCAGAGCTTCTCATAGAATAATCTTTCCCAAGCAAATAAGAATCCATCCTGTTCTGGTTTTTTGATCTCAAGATCAGGAAATTCTTTCCTATTTGTTCCAGTATTTTAACTCTGCCTATATATTTTCTTACTTATAACTTCAGCCTTCATGCTATTGCCAATCTTATTTTATCCATCCATAGGAAAGAGGGAAAATATTTTAGTCATGGAGTGGAGGGCTTTGGGGCTTTGTTGCTAAATATTGTTTCCTTTGGGGCCAATTACTCAAATGTTTTTCTGGAAACTCTGTGGGAGTTGTGTTCTGAACTGAACTGTAGACTTTTAGATCTGGAAATAAGCTAAAACAAAAACAAACTCCCCCCAAAACAAGCCCTCCAACCCACTCATTTAACAGATGAGAAAACTGTACCCCACAGTTGTTAAATAACCCTATCATATGTTTATTGCCTCAAAGATGAAAATCTTAAGGGTACTGCTTGAGGAAGAGCAGGTAAGTGACTCAGAACCATTATTGCTCTGTCCCAAAGTGCAAAATAGGCTCTTCTGGACTTGTTATCTGGCTATTTTCCTGTTGCTTAATTTCTCAATTGTTTAACACAACAATTTCAAGTATCTTTGAACCACAGAGTTGAATATGCTGTCTCTGTAGGAGAGTCTGTTATGTTATTCAAGCAAGTATCAGTCTTTCTCTGATTGAATCACTTGAATTTTGGTAGGTTGGGGTGACACTAACGTTTTTCTATAGTAAAGAACACTAATGTATTCCCCTATTGAAATCTATCTGGGGAGCCATTCAAACTTAGTGAAAATCTGAGTTTCTGGTTGATTTCAGAGCCTTTGAATGAAGTCCTGGTGGAACTTATATCTGATGCCCTGAATTTTCCTTTGTTTGTTTTGCTTCTCTATGGGTTTTAACTGAAAAGTATATGAATCAGTCAGGAAATAGGTAATTGTGATTATCTAGATAACCGAGTAATGTGGAAGATAATTGGGACATGAAAAAAAAGGTGGAAAGGAAATGAAATGATCTCTATTCAACAGCAAAGCCAGGCTCACATGGCAAACAGTGATGAGAAAATAGTCATAACTCCTTTATCTTAGGTGCCTCCCATCTGCTGGTGATTCTGCTTCGAATCAGCCAGTTCTGCCTTTTTATTTGTGATGGTGGTTGTGTCTTTTTGTTGTTGTTGTTAAAAGAGTAATATTTTGGTTGGTTGTTTTTCTGTCAATGTACCTGCTTATACCAACCACTGCTGCCTTAGGTTTCATGCTGTTTCAGGGTAGTAAAATAGTGTTTCCTGGAAGCTCATGCATGTGATGGTAGAAAAAGGTGAGAAAAAGTAGTTTTGTGTGGACTGATGTTGTGCTGAATGAAAATGCTACTCTCTTCCAGTTAGAGAAGGAGAAGACAGTTAGAGAAGAGGAAGACAGTGAAACATGCCTTTACTCACTGTCTTGGAGAGAAATTACCCTTGCTGTCCTCTCAGGATCCAAATCAGTTTCTGAGAAAGAACTCTGACTGGTTGACCTGTGTCATGCGCCTGCCTTGGTGATGAGGACAGCTGAGGTTGATGAGGACAGCTGAGGGAAGTGTTTTTTGAATAACTTCATTGGAAACACAGGGATTTGGGGGTGGGGGGACAAGTTCTTAGAATGGGGGGAGGCAGGACAGACTAAAAAGCTTCCAGATTTTCCCTGCAGTAACACTGATCTTTGGAGGGTATTGAATAGTTCACAGTGGGTATGCCAAAGAAGAAATTTGTTGGATCACTTACAGGATAAGCCAAGGAAATATTGTGGTTCTCTCCACCTGAGGGACTTTTACGGCAAAGCATCAACTCATCTTCTCTGTTGAGTAGAAGTACCATTCTTGTGGATTACTTAGAGATCAAGACAATAATTTCTGAAAACCGTACCAGACACATTTTATTTTGAATGATGGCTTTGTTCTCTGTACCGTCACATGAGTTATAGCCAGAAGATCTGGGTGATCTCCTTTGGTTTTACAAATAAGACAACAGGCACCTAGAGGCAAAGTTTCAGAGGTGGCAAGCGGCAGAGCAAATCCTTGAATATAGGTCTGTGTGACTCTTTGTGTTTTTTCCTCTGCGTCTTAGCTGCTTGACAGAGAACTGACAGGTGGTGCTATTAATCAAGGTTGAGAACTTGAATACAAATTGAGACGAGAATGCAGAGGAAGCAGCTTTGTGAATCCTGACACAAAAGCTTAAAGCTTTTAAAGACCTCCAATATGTCTTGGCTGTTAGGATCTCTGTTTGTTGCCACAAAATTAGGACCAAAGACCTAACTGCTGGTAGATTTCTAAAACTGTATACCCCCTTTGCCAGTAGGATTTATGTTGAGACATTTATTAATACTTTAATTAAATGGCTACTTAGTCACAGGGCTTAATTAAAGTACCAGATATTTTTTTTCCCTATACTTGGTCAACCAAGAATGTGTTTTTTCTTCATTAAAAATATGTAGAAATGTTTTGTTTCACTTAATTGAAACCATTTGAGGCCATAAAAATTATCTGGGGAGATGTCCTCTAATCTGTGGGTTTAGGCATGGATTAAATTGGAAACTATAGATTCACTGCCTCACACTTCCCCATTACAAGTGTTAAACTGAGGTACTGGTTTAACCCCTGCACCAAGAGACCCTCATGTTGCCCCAAACTAGGGTTTCTATAGTCCAGCCAGTGCCAATCAGAATGGCTTTTTCTTTCTCAAAAATGAGAAAAAGCTTCAGCTGAAAAAATTGGAGCTGGCTATTTACTTCAACCCTGAATATTCTTTGGAAGGACTGTTGCTGAAGCTCCAATACTCTGGCTACCTGGTGTGAAGAGCCGACTCATTGGAAAAGACCCTGATATTGGGAAAGATTGAAGTCAAAAGCAGGAGAGAGAGGCAGAGGATGAGATGGTTGGATAGCTTCAGTGACTCAATGGACGTGAGCTTGAGCAAACTCCAGGAGATAGGAGAGGACAGAGGAGCCTGGCCTGCTACAGTCGATGAGGTCTCAAAGAATCAGACATGACTCAGCGACTGAACAACAAACTTTTACGTCTTAGTGGTTTTCAGTAAACAGGGTGAAATAAGCTACCTTGATTTGCTTAAATTTAATATATTACCTCAACACTGAAAGCTCTGATATAAAACTAATGATAACATATCAACTTGCTTTTTTAAAAATTGTTACTTTATTGGAGATTGTTGCTTTACAATATTGTGTTGGTTTCTGCCATACATCAACATGAATCAGCCCACAGGTATACATATGTCCCCTCCCTCTTGAACATCCCTTCCATCTCTCACCTTGTCCCACCCCTCTAGGTTGTCCCAGAGCACTGGGTTGAGCTCCCTGTGTCACGCAGCAAATTCCCACTGGCCATCTAGTTGGTTCTTCCAGTCCCTGAATTCTGGCATGGCCTAACTTGGAGCACCCATCTGGGGAGAAGCAGCCCTTATCTCTGGTCTGAGACTTTGCTTCTGTACCTGTCAGTGTCAGTGGGCTTCTGTGTTCTAGTTACTCTTCAAAAATTTCATTTAAAAGTAATTTCATTTATTACAACAACAACAAAAAAACAGATTTTAATTTTAGAATAGCTGCTTTACAATGTTGTGTTAGTTTCCGCTGTACAGCAAAATGAATATCCTTTCCCTTTTGAACTTCATTTCCATTCAGGTCTCCACGGTGCCTGGAGTTCCCTGTACCATACAGTATGCTCTCATTAGTTATCTATTTTGTATATAGTATCAATAGAATGTATCTGTCAATCCCAATCTCCTACTTCCTCCCATCCCCTGTTTTCCCTCTTATCCGTATATTTGTTCTCTATGTTTATGTCTCTGTTTCTACTTTGCAAATAAGATCATCTGTACCATTTTCTAGATTCTACATATATGCATTAATATATGATATTTGTTTTTCTCTTTCTGACTTGTAATTTTATTTAGACATTTGTTTTCATGTTTAGTTTTTAAAATGTTTCCTTTTCTTCCAACTGTATCAGTCACGACTATTAACTGTAAATTTAGAATATACACATGATAAAAAGAAAAAAGGAGAAAACAATTAATTTGTAATCTAATCACCAAGAGAAATACTATTGGCTTCTTGATATTTTTCTGTTTTATTTATGCTTATTTGTGTATATGTGCTTTAAAATACAGGTTTGCTTGCTAGCTCATTGTATGTGTTACTTGGTGTGACAAAATTATTTTTGCATGTATGCTGTTTGCTAGGCCTTGGATATGGTTTTGTTTACTTTTTTTCTCCACAGCAGCAGCAGCAGCAGCAATCTTATATAACAAATATTTCTTCAAGTCTTTAAAAATTCTTTAAAATATTATTTTTAAAAACTTTTTGTTTGGGGGTATAGCCAGTTAATGGTGTTGTGATAGTTTCAGGTCAACAGCGAGGGGACTCAGCCATACATATTGAAATGTTATTTTTGACAGGTATATAATATTTTACTATTTGGATGTGTGCCATATTTTATTACACTAAGATTATTAAGATTCCAATTATTTTTTATAATAAATAGCACCCCAATAAATATCTTGAACATAAATCTTTGTGCTCATCCCTGATTGTTTTCTTATGACAATATCCCACAAGAATTACAGGAATAAAGGATGTTAAGATATGTGTAGCTCATTCAAATGTACCGTTCAGCTGCAACCTCCATCTTATTTTATGATTCTCTATTCCTTAAAGTGATTGGATTGCTTTAAAGTGATCCTAAAATAAATGGCATAAAGAAACCTAAAATATGTTTTAGAAAAGATTTTATGCTCCCAGATATGAACATTTAATCTCTTAAAGTGACTGTGGTTGAGATACGTATCTTTCTAACAAGAGATGAAAGATTTCTAAGCTTGTTTACTCAGAAAGTCTGATAAAACAGATCATTAAAAGTGTTGGCATTGTCTTGTTTATGAAAACTTACAGTTAGTTTAAATTGGCCATTAAAAGATCATGTGAACCAGTCACCAAAAGCTTAGAAATGGACAGGTCCAATTCCATTATTTGTTCAATTACAGATTTTTTACGCTTAGGCTTAGCATATAAGGCTGGTAATTGTGATATGATAAGATCACATAGTGCTCAAGTGTATAATAAGCCTTGCTTAGCCAGAGTGGAGAAATATTTACCAGTGCTCTGCTAATGAGCTGTTCATTATATTATTTAATTAGCCGGATTTATTTTAGCTAAGGTTAAATATGTTTAATATATTTAATAGAAGTCTTGAAGTAACATGTGCTGAAATCAATTCGAAGAAATGCAGAAAAATTCCAAGCAGTCTTGCTGTAGAATAGTCACCATGCAGATATTATTTTGGTTCATTTTAGAAAAACCAGAAAGATGGTTGGAAGAACATGTCCTGAATCGTAATCCATGCCAGAAATAGTATTTTCTACATTACCACCACTTCTTTTGCAGACCACTCTGGAAGAAGATGGTCTAGTCCTCTCCTTTGGAAGGTACTCCTTATTCAGCCTACTCTTGTTGTGGGTGGTGGGCTAGATTTGTAAATGTGTGTATGAGGTAGAAGTCACATTGAGTCAAAAATTAACTTCGAGAGTCTCTTTGGAAAGCCCCACATTGGAGGCCCATGCTCTGTCATTGAGGCCAACACAGCCTGTTTTGCCTGCAGAGTTGGAACACATTGCACGTTCTTTGAACACCAGACAGGCAGTTGGCGTGTGTGTAGGGGCTGACTTGTGTGAAAAATGTTTCCTTAAACACCAGAGCCCCACTCAGGTCTGAGATGTGCACCCTGGGACGAGCTCACTGGGCTGAGATTGACTGAGGGAGCTGAGGAGCGATGCTGCCTTCTCTTCTGTCCCTCACCCTGGGGCGTGAGGTCATCGGGTGGGTGGGCTGGCTCGTGTGTATACGTCTGCCTCCCTCCTTCACGTAGGTGTTACTGAATTCTTTTGATAGAAAGCATGTGTGACGTGACAGCAGTTGCCATGATGCCAAATTTTTACCCATGGAGAAGTTCTTCTGTGAGACCCTCCAGTGATCTCATTGGATAACACACACTGTCAAAGCAGAGGAGAAGAGGCAGAACAAAGGAATGTGCTATTTTGAAAGGAATCTATAATAAATGCAATAACTTGCCTTTCTCTACATTCAGTGAACAGAGATTTATTGAGAGCCTACCCTGTGCTCGGAGCTAGGGACACAATGGTGACCCTCTCTGCTCTTCTGGAACTTTTGGTCTTGGTTAGACTTTGAAGATGTACCTTTGCCTAGGCAACACGGGGTTGGTTAGGTCATCACACCTGTAAGGACTTAAGTATGTGGTGTGGAAAATGCTCATTTGGGGTTCTTAATTTGAGACTGTATGATGAAAATAGTTTCTCTGAGAGCTATCTGCTATCCACGCTCACAGGGATACTGGCTTATAATAACCAACCTCAGAGGCCAGTTGACCTTCTCGTGTGATGCCAGTGTGCTCTCACTGCATCACCACCTGCCTGGTTTCCAACTCAGCTCAAGTGCTGCCTGACGTGTGGTATCCTCTGCATCCACTGGCGCCAGCACCTCCTCGTTCCAGCTTCTCAAGTCTCAGGATCTGCATGCCTGTAATATCTCCTCTGCTTCTCCCAAAGTGATGGCTGTAGATGGTCTGTGTGTGTGTCTATGTGTATGGCAGACAGACAGACTCAACAAAGTGCATTCCTGTGCATGAGAATTGACTTATGATTCCCAGTCCTTCATCATTAGAGTGACGGTTGCAAATCTGGAGAAGCGGGCAAAGTGTTGGGTCCCCAGTGTGTGTGTCCCTTTGGCTCTCTTGGCCTTGACAGTTGACCTTTTGTAGGGCTTCCTTGTGCTGTCATCTCCTGCTCGCTGTCTCTCACTATCCCTCTTATCTGGGTCATGGTTTATAACCTCCTGCCTTTCTTACTTAACACCCCGACTTTCCAAAGTTGGTAAACAGGGAGAATCTCGTGGTGGGGTGGGGCAACAGGACAGGATGGCCCTGACTTGGTCCAAAATAGTGTTCCTCGATATGGATGCCAGGATGGCTGCCATCAAATATGCCAGCGTCCACACACTCCACAGGAGTGATGTGATTTGTCTTCCAAAGCAGTTAACGTTTTTTGTCAGTCACCTAAAAACATTATTTTATTCTTTTACAGTGAAACTAATGTAGATATCATAAGGTGTAGACTGCAAAATTTACAGAAGGTATAAGTTAAATTATTTTTGAGGCAGCCACCCAGAGGGATGCCTTCAGTCTTGTCTTCTGTTTCACGGACTTTGGTGGAAGAGTTGGAACAGGCCTGGTTGAACTCTGGCTCCTCGGTACGGCTGTCTGAGAGGTAGGAAGGGCGCAGTGCTGGCGCTTGCCTTCCTTGCTGGCCTTGCTCCCTGCTCCCACTAGTACCCCTCTGTGTTACTGGTCACCCTGGAGGCACTCTGTGCCACTTGTCACTCCTTGTGTGTGCCTGCCCAGGCTGCAAGCATGGTGGGTATTAATCCTTGGTTTCCTTGGGCCTGCTCGAAGGGCAGAGCCTGTGGTCCGTCAGAATCCTAGGGGTGAATAGTCCAGTAATGAGAAATGTGAAGAGTGGTGGAAATGGTTGTGGCCTGCTTTAGGGCATCAGGGTGGGCAACGTAGGCCTCCCTTCGTGAAGGGACCAGCATCCCCTGGCCGGACATCCTGTTTTGGCATACAGGTGCGCGGTGGAGCCTCCAGAACGTGACGGAGTGTGGGGAGTCCTAGGTGAGCCCACGGAGGGAGCGGTTCAGGATTAGCTCATAGGCTACAACACAGACCCGAGCAGCTTCCACCCTGGGTGCTTTCTGCTGCATCAGAGGCCACAGGAGAATCTGTCCCTCACACGTTTCACTCTTCTCTGTGCAGAGCTGAGGCCACGCTCGGCTTCTGTTTCTGACCTCCTTTGAAGCTGCATCTCTCCATGCAGGAGGAATGACATCTGAGCTAAAGGAAGCTGATACATGACATTTTAGTCTGCCTAGCCCCAGCGCCCTAATCTCTCTAAGTTAAGATGTTCCAACAGGTGGGGCCATCCTCTTTTAAGACCCAGCTTCTAAGAGGAGAATTTGCTTCCTTCTTAATCTCTGGAGGAGGGCAATGCAGTAAGATAGGCATCAGCCTTAAGGAACATTTCCAAGGGTGCCAAGCGTGTCTCTGATGCCTTTCCAAAGGAGGCAGCTCAGCGTAGTGAGGAGGGCACCAGTGTTGGGACCACACAGATCCTAAATGGGTCCTGCCTTAGTCCTTCGCTGCCTTTCTATCGTTGATCAGGTTACTTTAAATTTCAGAACCTCGTTTGCTTCATCTGTAAAAGGATGGTGTTAGTAATAACTCACTGTTGGTGGTAAAGAGGAAGCAAAAGTGCTTGGCATGTAGTAACTCATCAAAAATGCCCTTCACTGATGTTCTCCATTCCCCAAGCCCAGTGTTCAATCCAGGGCGGCCCTTCTCAAGAGGCTTCAAATCACATTTACTTTCTTTCCTTGTCTCTGTTGGAAACACCTGTCCTGCCTTTGCTGCTGTCTTTGTTCAGGAGTCAGAGAGAAAAAAGAAAAACTAATTCTCCATAAGATGTGACTAAGTGATAACCTTCTAACTCAGAGGTGATTTCAGCCTAAAGGGGAAACTTTTAACTTAAGGGAATTTCTGTAACTAAGACAAGTCTTTCAGGTCGTAGGCACAGGTTCCCATGGTTTCTGAGCAGTTTCCTGCTTTGCCCATGGTCCCCCAGGTGAGGCCCCAAAGTGCCCTCTCTCCCCAGCAGCCCTCTCCTTGTAGATGCAGCCCTGCTTTCACCCCCTCTTGAACTGAAATTCTTGCTCTGATTCTTTGTTCTCCTGCTTCCTAGGCATCTTGGGCTGTGTGCTGACGCAACTTACTTGTCTGTTCATCTTTCTAAAATCAGAAGCAACATTTAGTGCTTAACTCTTTCTAGCTTTTCATGGTGATTTCTAGAAAGTATTCCAGTTCTTAGAGGAAAATAAAATAGTTAAATAAATGAACTTATCATCTTTGTCTGTATCCACTGGATAAATTAAAGCTTTCTCTTAAATCAGAGTGGCAAATAGATCAATTATTCTTGATTGCTAGTCTTTGCCTGGAGTACTTCAGTTGTTGAGAAAGTTTCTGAAGGTCTGTATGAGATTGAAAAACATGTCATGCTTGATTAGTGATGTCTACACAGGTACAGGAAGAGAAGTGCAGTGCTGACTACATTGTTTGCCATGCCTTTCTCCAACCCTCTAGCCTTTAGACTTCATCATTTCTCTCTTCGTTTGCTCTCCCACTTGAGAGCAGTCAGGGTATCAAAGAAGGTTTTCAGGCCAGGTTTACTCTGGTCAGTGATTTAGCAGGGCTAAAGCATGACGCCAACTAAAACTCATTTTCTGTAGATTTCATAATTATCCTTTTCTTGGGGTCCATTCACATGAATGATTAAGAATTCTTATAAAGTCAGGGTTTTGAATCCTGGAGTGCCTAAACAACATCGGGATTTGGTCCACTCAGAGAACTACTCAGAACATCTTGCCTTTTCATCTTTAAAGAACTATGAGCATGTGAACTGTAGGCAAGGAAATGAATTACATTCATGAATCACTTGAACAGCACAAAGCAAACCAGAGAGCTGTCTCTACTAGTACTGGCTGTTGTATCCACTTTGCTTGTATTCTAAATGCCTATTTTCCAGATAGCCTAATGGATGAATCACACTATGTTCTGAGAGAAGCTGAAAACATCCTGGAGAAAATGGCTAATTTACATGAGGTTTCAGGTTATTCTTCTCCAAGGTTACCATTAGAACCCATTTGAAAGCACTAAAATGAAAGCCATTCTTGAAAAATAGGCACACGGTGTGTGGCATGGTTTCACCTCTCCTACTGGGAAACTGAACTAGTCTTCAGATGTCGAAGGTTGAAGGGATAACAGCTCTTTGCTCAAGTGTTGTTTATCCTCTATTCTTCCCCAGTGTGGGAGGAGAGTTGGGGTTAGATATGCAGATACATTTTTCAGTGAATTTAGGGGAAATTGGCCAGCTCCCTCCAACCTCCATTTGGTTCTGCACTGTTGATGTGTGTGTGTGGGGTGGTTATTGATATCAAGTGTTCTCCACTAGGGCACCTGAAGGCAGGTTTATGTCATACCTTGGTTCTGAGGCTCTTCCGTGGAGTTCTGTAGAAAATATCTAAAATGTTTAACAAATCTTGAGCATCTCTTTGAACACCCAGAGTAAAATATATTTAGAAAGTTTGAGGGAAGCAATTTTTTTTTTAAAGTTCATCAATACTATTTAAGACTACTGTACAACCATAACCCACTAATGGCAACAAAAGCTCCCATCACCATTTGGCATCTCCTCTTCTTCTTTCCTTGTTGTATAATGTATAAAAGGGGGAGGAGGACTTTAGATTTTACTTTTGGGAACCTGATATATATATATATTTTAATTAATTAATTTATTTATTTAAAAAATTACAATACTGTATTTGTTTTGCCATACATTGACACGAATCAGCCATAGGTGAACACAATCTCCCAATGCCGAAGCCCCCTCCCACCTCCCACCCCACATCCTCTACTTGAATCATCCTGTGCATCAGCCCCATGCATCCTGCATCCTACATTGAACATAGATTGGTGCTTCGTTTCTTACAGGAAAATATACATGTTTCATTGCCATTCTCCCAAACTATCCCACCCTTTCCCTCTCCCTCAGAGTACAAAAGTCCACTCTATAACTCTGTGTCTCTTTGTTGTCTCACATATAGGGTCATCACCACTGTCTTCTAAATTCCATATATATGTGTCAGTATACTGTATTGGTGTTTTTCTTTCTGGCTTACTTCACTCTGTATGATCGGTTCCAATTCCATCCATCTCATTAGAACTGAGTCAAATTTATTCTTTTTAAGGGCTGAGTAGTATTCCATAGTGTATATGTACCACAGCTTTCTTATCCATTCATCTGCTGATGGACATCTAGGTTGCTTCCATGTCCTGGCTATTATAAACAGCGCTGCAATGAACATTGGGGTACATGTGTCTCTTTCAATTCTGGTTTCCTCGGTGTGTATGCCCAGGAGTGGGATTGCTGGGTCATAAGGCAGTTCTATTTGCAATTTTTTAAGGAATCTTCACACTGTTTTCCATAATGGCTGTACTAGTTTGCATTCCCACCAGCAGTGTAAGAGAGTTCCCTTTTCTCCACATCCTCTCCAGCATTTATTGCTTGTAGACTTTTGGATCGCAGCCATTCTGACTGGTGTGAAATGGTACCTCATTGTGGTCTTGATTTGCATTTCTCTGATAATGAGTGATGTTGAACATCTTTTCATGTGTTTGTTAGCCATCCATATGTCTTCTTTGGAGAAATGCCTATTTAGTTCTTTGGCCCATTTTTTTATTGGATCATTTATTTTTCTGGAGTTGGGCTGCATAAGTTGCTTATATATCTTTGAGATTAGTTGTTTGTCAGTTGTTTCATTTGCTATTGTTTTCTCCCATTCAGAAGGCTGTCTTCTCACCTTGCATGTAGTTTCCTTTGTTGTGCAGAAGCTTTTAATTTTAATTAGATCCCATTTGTTTATCTTTGCTTTTATTTCCAGTATATTGGGAGGTGGATCATAGAGGATCCTGCTGTGATTTATGTCGGAGAGTGTTTTGCCTATGTTCTCCTCTAGGAGTTTTATAGTTTCTGGTCTTACATTTAGACCTTTAATCCATTTTGAGTTTATTTTTGTGTATGGTGTTAGAAAGGGGTCTAGTTTCATTCTTTTACAAGTGGTTGACCAGTTTTCCCAGCACCACCTGTTAAAGAGACTGTCTTTACTCCATTGTATATTCTTGCCTCCTTTGTCGAAGATAAGGTGTCCATAGGTGTGTGGGTTAATCTCAGGGCTTTCTATTTTGTTCCATTGATCTATATTTCTGTCTTTGTGCCAGTACCATATTGTCTGAATGACTGTGGCTTTGTAGTAGAGCCTGAAGTCAGGCAAGTTGATTCCTCCAGTTCCATTTTTCTTTCTCAAGATTGCTTTGGCTATTCGAGGCTTTTTGTATTTCCATACAAATCTTGAGATTATTTGATCTAGTTCTGTGAAAAATACTGCTGGTAGCTTGATGGGAATTGCATTGAATCTGTAGATTGCTTTGGGTAGTATACTCATTTTCACTATATTGATTCTTCCAACCCATGAGCATGGTATATTTCTCCATCTATTAGTGTCCTCTTTGATTTCTTTCATCAGTGTTTTATAGTTTTCGATATATAGGTCTTTAGTTTCTTTAGGTAGGAATATTCCTAAGTATTTTATTCTTTTCGTTGCAATGGTGAATGGAATTGTTTCCTTAACTTCTTTTTCTACTTTCTCATTGTTAGTGTATAGGAATGCAAGGGATTTCTGAGTGTTGATTTTATATCCTGCAACTTTACGATATTCATTGATTAGCTCTAGTAGTTTTCTGGTCGAGTCTTTAGGATTTTCTATGTAGAGGATCATGTCATCTGCAAACAGTGAGAGTTTTACTTCTTCTTTTCCAATTTGGATTCCTTGTATTTCTTTTTCTGCTCTGATTGCTGTGGCCAAAACTTCCAGTACGATGTTGAAGAGTAGTGGTGAAAGTGGACACCCTTGTCTTGTTCCTGACTTTAGGGGAAATGGTTTCAATTTTTCGCCATTGAGGATAATGTGAGCTGTGGGTTTGTCATATATAGCTTTTATTATGTTGAGGTATGTTCCTTCTATTCCTGCTTTCTGGAGAGTTTTTATCATAAATGGATGTTGAATTTTGTCAAAGGCTTTTTCTGCATCTATTGAGATAATCATATGATTTTTATTTCTCAGTTTGTTAATGTGATGAATTACTTTGATTGACTTGCGGGTATTGAAGAATCCTTGCATCCCTGGGATAAAGCCCACTTGGTCATGGTGTATGATCTTTTAATGTGTTGCTGGATTCTGATTGCTAGGATTTTGTTGAGGATTTTTGCGTCTATGTTCATCAGTGATATTGGCCTGTAGCTTTCTTTTTTGTGGTGTCTTTGTCAGGTTTTGGTATTGGGGTGATGGTGGCCTCATAGAATGAGTTTGGAAGTTTACTTTCCTCTGCAATTTTCTGGAATAGCTTCAGTAAGATAGGTGTTAGCTCTTCTTGGAATTTTTGGTAGAATTCAGCTGTGAAGCCGTCTGGACCTGGGCTTTTGTTTGCTGGAAGATTTCTGATGACAGTTTCAATTTCCGTGCTTGTGATGGGTCTGTTAAGATTTTCTGTTTCTTCCTGGTTCAGTTTTGGAAAATTGTACTTTTCTAAGAATTTGTCCATTTCTTCCAAGTTGTCCATTTTATTGGCATATAATTGCTGATAGTAGTCTCTTATGATTCTTTGTATTTCTGTGTTGTCTGTCGTGATCTCTCCATTTTCATTTCTAATTTTGTTGATTTGATTTTTTTCTCTTTGTTTCTTGATGAGTCTGGCTAATGGTTTGTCAATTTTATTTATCCTTTCAAAGAACCAGCTTTTTGCTTTGTTGATTTTTGCTATGGTCTCTTTTGTTTCTTTTGCATTTATTTCTGCCCTAATTTTTAGGATTTTTTTCCTTCTACTAACTCTGGGGTTCTCTATTTCTTCCTTTTCTAGTTGCTTTAGGTGTAGAGTTAGGTTATTTATTTGATTTTTTTCTTGTTTCTTGAGGTATGCCTGTATTGCTATGAACTTTCCTCTTAGGACTGCTTTTAAAGTGTCCCAAAGGTTCTGTGTTGTTGTGTTTTCATTTTCATTCGTTTCGATGCATATTTTGATTTCTTTTTGATTTCTTCTGTGATTTGTTGATTATTCAGTAGGGTGTTGTTCAGCCTCCAAATGTTGGAATTTTTAATAGTTTTTCTCCTATAATTGAGATCTAACCTTAGTGCATTATGGTCAGAGAAGATGCTTGGAATAATTTTGATTTTTTTGAATTTATCAAGGTTAGATTTATGACCCAGAATGTGATCTATCCTGGAAAAGGTTCCGTGTGCACTTGAGTAAAAGGTGAAATTCATTGTTTTGGGGTGAAATGTCCTATAGATATCAATTAGGTCTAACCGGTCAATTGTATCGTTTAACGTTTGCGTTTCTTTGTTAATTTTCTGCTTAGTTGATCTGTCCATAGGTGTGAGTGGGGTATTAAAGTCTCCCACTATTCTTGTGTTATTATTAATTTCCCCTTTCATGCTTGTTAGCAATTGTCTTACATATTGCAGTGCTCCTATGTTGGGTGCATATATATTTATAATTGTTATATCTTCTTCTTGGATTGATCCTTTAATCATTATGTAGTGGCCTTCTTTGTCCCTTTTCACAGCCTTTGTTTTAAAGTCTGTTTTATCGGATATGAGTATTGCTACTCCTGCTTTCTTTTGGTCTTTATTTGCATGGAATATCTTTTCCAGCCCTTCACTTTTAGTCTGTATGTGTCCGTTGTTTTGAGGTGGGTCTCTTGTAGGCAGCATATATAGGGATCTTGTTTTTGTATCCATTCAGCCAGTCTTTGCCTTTTGTTTGGGGCATTCAACCCATTTACATTTAAGGTAATTATTGATAAGTATGCTCCTGTTGCCATTTACTTTATTGTTTTGGGTTCGGGTTTATACGTCCTTTTTGTGTTTCCTTTCTAAAGTCTATCCTTTAGTATTTGTTGGAGAGCTGGTTTGGTGGTGCTGAATTCTCTCAGCTTTTGCTTGTCTGTAAAACTTTTGATTTCTCCTTCATATTTGAATGAGATCCTTGCTGGGTACAGTAGTCTTGGCTGAAGTTTATTATCTTTCATCACTTTAAGTATGTCTTGCCATTACCTCCTGGCCTGAAGAGTTTCTATTGAAAGATCTGCAGTTATTCTTATGGGGATCCCCTTGTGTGTTATTTGTTGTTTTTCCCTTGCTGCTTTTAGTAATTGTTCTTTGTGTTTGGTCTTTGTTAGTTTGATTAAAATATGTCTTGGGGTGTTCCGCCTTGGGTTTATCCTGTTTGGCACTCTCTGGGTTTCTTGGACTTGGGTGATTATTTCCTTCCCCATTTTAGGGAAGTTTTCGACTATTATCTCCTCAAGTATTTTCTCATGGTCTTTCTTTTTGTCTTCTTCTTCTGGGACTCCTATAATTCGAATGTTGGAGCGTTTCATATTGTCTTGGAGGTCTCTGAGGTTGTCCTCATTTCTTTTAATTCGCCTTTCTTTTTCCCTCGCCGATTCATTTATTTCTACCATTCTATCTTCTATTTCACTAATCCTATCTTCTGCCTCCGATATTCTACTATTTGTAGCCTCCAGAGTGTTTCTGATCTCATTTATTGCATTATTCATTATATATTGACTCTTTTTATTTCTTCTAGGTCCTTGTTAAACCTTTCTTGCATCTTCTCAGTCCTTGACCCCAGGCTATTTATCTGTGATTCCACTTTGATTTCAAGATTTTGGATCATTTTCACTATCAGTATTCGGAATTCTTTCTCAGGTAGACTCCCTATCTCTTCCTCTTTTGTTTGGTTTGGTGGACATGTTTCCTGTTCCTTTACCTGCTGGGTATTCCTCTGTCTCTTCATCCTGGTTATATTGCTGCGTTTGGGGGTGGCTTTTCTATATTCTGGGAATTTGTGAAGTTCTGTTTATTATAGAGTTTCCTCTCTGTGTTTGGGGTTATATCAGTGGCTTGTCAAAGTTTCTTGATCAGGGAGGCTAGTGTTGGAGTTCTGGTGGGTGGATCTGGATTTCCTCTCTCTGGAGTGCTGTGACGTGTGAAGTAATGGGTTATGCGACGTCAGTGGTTTTGGAGTATTTTGAGTTGCCTGTGGATTGAAGCTCAGGGGCTTGTTCTTGTGTTGCTGGAGAATTTGCGTGGTATGTCTTGCTCTGGAGCTTGTTGGCCCTTGGGCAGTGCTCAATTTTAGTATAGGTATGAAGGCGTTTGATGAGCTCTAATTGGATAATGTTCCCTGTATTCAGGAATTCTTTGATGATCTCAGGATTTGGAATTACGCCTCCTGATTCTGGTTTTCAGATTTATTTTTAGAATAGGCTCATGATTTCTCCGTCTATTCAGCACTAATGTTAAAACCTCTAGGTTAATGATGATAGGTTTCTCCACCTTGAGGGTCGTCCCTAGAGGATCGGTGAGTTACTTGGAGGAGAGAAGAGGGAGGGAGTAGGTAGAGGTGAGTGGAATGGGATGAGGTGGAATCATAAGAGGGAAAAGCAAGTTAGCCCGTAACCACTTTCTTGTGTGTGCTCAAGTCTGGACCGCTCAGAGGTGGTCACAGAGTATACATGGAAGAGGAGAGGAAGGAAGTAGATAGAGGTGGTCAGGAGGATAAAAGAGGGAGATGGGAAGGAGGGATACAGATCCGGTCAGTGACCAGTTCCCTTAGAGTTCTCCTCCTTCTGGAACGCACAGAGGTTCATAGGGTTGGGTAGAGAGGTGGAGGGGGAGGGAGGAGACAAAAGCCACCTGGTGGCGAAAAGGGAGATTCCAGAGGTGGAGAGAGTGGTCAAGCCAGTAGTCTTGCACTCATGTAAAACTGGGTACTGAGGATTAGGTTTTTAAAAGTACAAAATTGGCAACAAATATCAAAATGCCAAGATTAAAAATCTGGCTTTGAAGCCAATGATCTGCTTTGCTGGTTGCCTGATGTCCTCTGCCAGCAGTCAGAAGTTATTTTGTGAACGTTGAAATGTTCTTTTGATGAGGTAGAGAGGGAGAAAGTTCTCTCCATCCTATTCCTCCGCCATCTTTTTCCTCCCCCAGGAACCTGATATATTTTTATAAGCTGATTCTCTTTGGAGGCTGGCCCATAAGTACTCAGGGAATTTATATCTTGTCTTCATTTCTATTTTTCTCTAATTGGCCAAATGCAAAGACTAGGATTATTGAACCATTTGGGACATGAGTCCTTTCTTTCTGTAACATTCCTGGGAAAGCAGGTTTTGACTCAGTACTACAAATCAATAGTAATATGCCTCCCTTGGCT
The DNA here is from genome assembly GCA_917880005.1 of Nanger dama. Taxonomy (NCBI): domain Eukaryota; kingdom Metazoa; phylum Chordata; class Mammalia; order Artiodactyla; family Bovidae; genus Nanger; species Nanger dama. The sequence goes on from CAKJTW010000004.1 coordinate 51,156,100, forward strand.
GGTAGACCAAGGAAAAGTGTGCAACACAGCCATGAAAGATCATCATGGTGAGAGCAGAAATTACAATAGAGCTTCTTCAGTGACTTGATTTCAGTCCAAACTACTTGAGTTGGTGTTTAAAAGAAGGAAACGGGAAAGAACCCATTTGTTTGTTAAGGTACTGTTTTTCTTGCTTGCCATTGAGATGCTAGGATGATAAAAGATCGGAGGAGATATGTGAGAAGTCAAACAGAAACTAAAACCACCTCTACAAGAGAAGCTGCTTAATGTGTCATCTGCAAGGACAGCTGTTTAATCAAGGGTCATTCTTATACTGGAATCAAGTAAAGGAATGAAAAGAATGTCGTGGCTGTGACTTAAACCACAAGGACTCTCTGGTATAATAGGAACATCCTGGTTTCATGGGTGACCCAGCACGGAGACTGAAGGGACCTGGAATGTGCAGACTTCTGCAGACAGTGGGTCAAAGCACTGAGAGTCCCCTTCAGACCTACAAGGCCCTGAGCAGGGAGACCCTTCAGAACCTACCACCCCTCAACAAAGTTGTGACTCTCCGGCTGCTTGTTCTGTGGTATGTTTTTGGATAAGTCCAGACTTGTTCCTACACCACCTGGTATCCTGAATACAGCAAGAAGGGTTTTCATTTAATTTAGTATGAGACCACATTTAGTAAATTGTTAATAACTCTTCTAATTTATTAATTTAAACATGCCATGACATCCTGGAATGTGAAGTCAAGTGGGCCTTAGAAAGCATCACTACGAACAAAGCTAGTGGAGGTGATGGAATTCCAGTTGAGCTGTTTCAAATCCTGAAAGATGATGCTGTGTGAAAGTGCTGCACTCAATATACCAGCAAATTTGGAAAACTCAGCAGTGGCCACAGGACTGGAAAAGGTCAGTTTTCATTCCAATCTCAAAGAAAGGCAATGCCAAAGAGTGCTCAAACTACCACACAATTGCACTCATCTCACATGCTAGTAAAGTAATGCTCAAAATTCTCCAAGCCAGGCTTCAGCAATACATGAACCGTGAACTTCCTGATGTTCAAGCTGGTTTTAGAAAAGGCAGAGGAACCAGAGATCAAATTGCCAACATCCACTGGATCATGGAAAAAGCGAGAGAGTTCCAGAAAAACATCTATTTCTGTTTTATTGACTATGCCAAAGCCTTGGACTGTGTGGATCACAATCAACTGTGGAAAATTCTTCAAGAGATGGCAATACCAGACCACCTGACCTGCCTCTTGAGAAATCTGTATGCAGATCAAGAAGCAACAGTTAGAACTGGACATGAAACAACAGACTGGCTCCAAATAGAGAAAGAAGTACGACAAGGCTGTATATTGTCACCCTGCTTATTTAACTTCTGTGCAGAGTATATCATGAGAAACGCTGGACTGGAAGGAACACAAGCTGGAATCAAGATTGCAGTGAGAAATATTAATAACCTCAGATATGCAGATGACACCACCCTTAAGGCAGAAAGTGAAGAGGAGCTAAAAAGCCTCTTGATGAAAGTAAAAGAGGAGAGTGAAAAAGTTGGCTTAAAACTCAACATTCAGAAAACGAAGATCATGGCATCCGGTCCCATCACTTCATGGGAAATAGATGGGGAAACAGTGTCAGACTTTATTTTGGGGGCTTCAAAATCACTGCAGATGGTGACTGCAGCCATGAAATTAAAAGACGCATACTCCTTGGAAGAAAAGTTATGACCACCCTAGATAACATATTCAAAAGCAGAGACATTACTTTGCCGACTAAGGTCCGTCTAGTCAAGGCTATGGTTTTTCCTGTGGTCATGTATGGATGTGAGAGTTGGACTGTGAAGAAGGCTGAGTGCCGAAGAATTGATGCTTTTGAACTGTGGTGTTGGAGAAGACTCTTGAGAGTCCCTTGGACTGCAAGGAGGTCCACCAATCCATTGTGAAGGAGATCAGCCCTGGGATTTCCTTGGAAGGAATGATGCTAAAGCTGAAACTCCAGTACTTTGGCCACCTCATGCGAAGAGTTGACTCACTGGAAAAACTCTGATGCTGGGAAGGATTAGAGGCAGGAGGAGAAGGGGACGACAGAGGATGAGATGGCTGGATGGCATCACTGACTCGATAGACGTGAGTCTGGGTGAACTCTGGGAGTTGGTGATGGACAGGGAGGCCTGGCGTGCTGCAATTCATGGAGTCGTAAAGCAACTGAACGACTGAGCAACTGAACTGAACTGAAACATACCATACCCATTTTTTAAGCCAATCACTTCTGTTTAAGGAAATATGTATTAAAATGGAAGTAAACTATTTTTACTTTGCATGAATGAAATATACCAAGAGTAGGCAGTGTGCTTTATATCCTTTCATATGAATATTAGAAACATAATGCTGAAGAGTACAGGGCTACTGTGGATATAGTTTTGCAGATTTATCTTGTGGGACTCTTATACTTAATGAATCTTTTGGAATTGATGACAGAGGAGGGAGGAGCCAGCCCCTAATGTCCTCTAACTATGATATAATTACTGGTAGCATAATCAACCAGTATACTTTTGGTATATTATTGAATATTTTTAAAAACACTTCCACAAACATCCGCTGCCTAGCAGAAAGAGAAATGGATGACAGCAAGACTATGTTTGTTTTTGCGCATTCTTATATTTCTAGGTCTGGCATTGTGGCCAGTACATAGCCAGGGCTCTATAACATTATTTACAGAGAGAAAGAAAAAGGGAAAGGAGGGAGGGAGGGAGGGAGGCAGGGAGGAAGGGGCACAAATCATCTCTCTGCTTCATAGCATCTGCTCTGCCATCATCTTGGTGACGATAACCACCCCCTTAGCTGAAATGTCTGCCTTAGCCCTCCATGTGGTTCCCTGGCTTCTGGTCAGTCCTTCCCTGCCAATCTATTTCCATGCCCTGCCAATCCGTTTCCACACCTCAGCAGTCTGGTCTTCATAAGATGTGATTCTGAATACATCACTCCTTTGCGTTAAACCTAAACCCTTTCCGTTTCCCTGAGGGTAAATGATAAAGTCTTAGCATGGCACATGAGTGCTTGGGGCTCTCCCCTGCCCACTTGTTCAGTCCCACATCCTGCTACTCCTCTCCTCCCATCCCTTGTTCTGGCCACTCTGAACTGCTTGCATTTCCCCATGCCTGCTAGGCTCCCACTGGCCTCTGTGCCTCCGTAGGTATTGCACCCTCAGCCTGGACTTCCCTTTTACTTTTCGCCTTAGGACCCTGGGTTTGATGTTACCTCTTCCTAGAAGCCTTCCCTGATAACTAAGGGCTGAGTTGGGTGCCTCTCCTGTGTGACTCCCTAGTTCTCACTGTGACTTAATCACTTACTTTCCTGCTTCACTAAATTCCAAAATTTCCTGAGGCTGGGGACTGTCTCTTAATCACTACTGAATCTCCTCTGCCTAGCACGTTGCCTGGCTCCTCAGGGGCATTTGAGAGATATTAGTTGAGCTGATGGAAGAGGGCATTGTGGTGGAGTTGAACCAGCATGTGATTCAGAGCCAGAAAAATCTTCCCACTATCTGGCAGTTAACTTGGGTCATACTCAAACGCCCCTAGCCTCAGTTTCTTTCTCTGGGAAATGGAATGGAGGACATCATGGCTTTTGATGTCCAGCAAGTGTGAAAATTCCGTGAGATGACATAAGAAAGCATTTAGCACAGAGCCTGCTCCCTAACGAGCTCCAGTAAGCTGTTCTTCCTTCCTTTCATTCCTCCTCGCCTTCCTTGCCAGCTAGGTCTAAAGTCATAGAATTCCTGCATCAGAGTCAGGTTCATGGTGGTGGTTCTAAATCATCTGCTAGGCAGCTGAGATGCCTTTAAAAAATACACAGTCCTAGGTCTTACCTCATGGTTCTAGAAAGGGGTCCAGGAATCTGTTTTTTTTTTTTTTTCCAGATTTCTGATACTCAGCCCTGATTGGGAACCTTTGACCCTCGTCCAGCTTCTCACCCATAGCAGGAATCCCACTTCCGTAGCCTTTGCTGGAACCCCCAGGGATGTGCAGCTTGCTGCATTTTGGAGCTCTGTTTACTGTTAGACAGCTCCCGTAATGTTAGAAACCCTTCCTTATCTATTGGGCCTAATTCTGCTTCCGAATTCTGCCTTTAGTTCTGATTCTGCCTTCTAGAGACTTATAGATTAAGTTCACATATCTTCCCATAGCCGTTCTTCAGACGCTTGAAGTCACTACTGTGTCCTTTCAAAGATTTTCTTTTCCAGGCTAAACATTCCTGTTCCTATAAACTGGAGTTTGCTGACTGGCGCCTGTGGGCTTCATCCGGTCCACAGATGTGTTTTGTTTGGCTTGGGGTGTTTGAAAAAATATTGAATTAAGTTGCCAACATTTAAAAACTAGGGCATTTTGCTGAAAGTCTGGCACTCCAGAATCTCTTGAAAACTCAAAAGATCTGGAGCCACAATTCCAGCTTTGGATGGGAGGTAAATTTCCCAGATTGTTGAAGTCTCGATCCCTCCATAAGTTTGTCTTGCCCCCACTAATGAAATTATTACATCATGTGTGTTTCAGACCTTTCATTCCTCCTGTTACCTTTTCCTATCTGTACTTTAGAGTGTCACGCTGTCTCATCTTTTTAAAAAGTTCATTTTATGATTATAAGTGTAATATTTAACAGTCATTTAATGATATTTAATAATAAAATAATACATTAGAAAATGTGGACATTACAGAAGAATGTAAGACAGAAAATGTATCTCTCAATACCCTGTTTGACATTTTTGTATGTTTCCTCCCAGTGCTTATTTTTCTGTGCATGTTTATATTTTGTGAAGCTGGGATCACACTAGAAGTATTTTCATAGGCTGCTTTTCCCATGTTTTCCACTCTCATTATTAACGTACCTCAAAAGATAAATTTTAATAATAAAAATATTCTTTTTTATGTATTGTGCATTTTTCTTGGTTGTGGTAAAATACACACACTATGAATAAAATTTATCATTTGAACCATTTATTTCATTAGGCCACACCGTGTGGCTTATGGGATCTCACTTCCCCAACTAGGGACCGAACAGGCCCATGGCAGTGAAAGCCCAGAAACCTAACGACAGGGTCACCAGGAAACAGTTCAGTGGCATTTTGTGCATTTATGATGTTGTGCAGCCATCCCCACAACCTCGTTCCAGATCATTTCCATTGCCCCAAAAGAATACTCCATCTCCATCAAGCAGTCACTTCCCCTTCCCTCTTCCTCACAGTCCCTGGCAACCACTAATCTGCATACTGTCGCTTTGAATTTGCTGAATCTGGATGTTTCCTATAAATGGAATCCTTTAACATGTGACCTTTTTGTGACCTTTGTCTTTATTCCCTCAGCATAATGTTTTCAAGGTTCGTCCATCTTGTAGCATCCGTCACTGTATGTCATTCCTTTTTACGGTTGAATAATATTCAACTTTATGACTATACTACAGTTTGCCTCTCTGCTAATCAGCTGATGGACATTGGATTGTTTCCACCTTTTGGAACATTTGTGTCCAAGTTTTTGTTTGAACACTCATTTTCAGTTCTTTTGAGTATATACCCTGGAGTGGAATTTGTGGACCATATAGGAATTCTAGGTTTACCTTATTAAGGAACCTCCAGATTGTTTTCCACAGTGGCTACACCATTTCATACCCCCATCAGCCATGTTCCAACTTCTCCACATTGTCACCAACACTTTCTATTTGTTTTGTTTTGTTTTCTCCATCCCTAGTGTATTTAAAGTGGTATCTCACTGTGGTTTTGATTTGCATTTCTCTGATGACTAATGATGTTTTACATCTTTTTGTGTGCCTGGTGCCTGTTTCTGCATCTTTTTTGGCTTTATGTATTTTATCTTATTTAATCATTTCCTAAGGTTTTATACTGTTTTCTTTCTAATTTTTACAATCATGAATACTGGTATGAACATCTCTCTATAAAAAGTGTAAGTGTGTTTACCTAGTTATTTCTCTGGAGAAGGGCATGGCTACTCACTCCAGTATTCTTGTCTGGAAAATTCCGTGGACAGAAGGAACCTGATGGACTTTGTCTGTGGGGTCACACATGGGACACGACTGAGGGACTAAGCTTACACTTTACGCAAGTTATTTCTATAGGATGGTTTCCTTGAAGTGGACTATGGGGTCAAAAGTATACTGTTTCTAAGGTATTGATATGAAGGATCAGATTCAGTAAATATATGTGTGAGGAAACACGTATTTACGTGTAAGTTGAAAGTCTTTTCAAGTGCCTTTGCCAGAATTTCCATTTCTGACTTATTGCATCAGGCCCAATGGGGTGGGACCCACTTCTCCAGGAGATTCTGATATGCAACCCAGCTATAAATCATTAGCCAAATTTCTTCTGGACCCATAATGTAGGTCTTCAAAAATAAAAGAAGTGCTGAGAACTGCTCACTCTTGACTGTCCCAATCCTCTGACCAGTTCCAAGCAGACAGGTCCTGCTAGTTCCCTTGCTGTGAGCAACATGGTCTATGACGAAGTGGGCTTACCATCACCTGGACCCTTCAGTGGATTTTTTTTCCCTCGTAAAATCTGCTCTTCCCCTTCTTGTTCTTGAGGAGTTGACTGTTTTGAACCCACCCTTGGTGGGGAGGAAACCAAGGTTTCTGTTAGCTTTGTGACTTGCTCTACTTTTATTATACCTGCTCACTAGGGCCAGAGCAAAACCAGGCCTCTGACTTCTCAGATAATTTTTCTACCTCCCTCAGTGGCCTCATTTCAACATTTTTGATCAGTCATGATTTAAGAAGCCAAATGTAGTCATACACGCCAAATGTACTCAGACTCTGTGAAAGAGGGACAGGCCTCAACATGTCCGGGCAGGCCATGTCCATCACAGGAGACCCAGGCTTTATTGCCTGTGGCCAAGCCCAGTTCTATCCCTGGGAGGAGGAAGGGCAGCCAAAAGTCCTCATTTGGGACAATGGGACTGTGATCTCTAAAGAAATATGATCATATGGTGCATTTTAAACCACTGCAGCGTAGTGTGGTAACTGGGTAACAGTTGCTAAGAGTTTTGACGTTAGATGTGTAGGGCAGGTTCCCAAATCTAGCTTTAACTTGCAAAGGCACTCCTGAGGTCTTCATATCACTTAAAGCTAATTTCAGGGAGAGTGTTGGTGAGGAAAAGGGTGTGTGGAGCCAACAAGACAGGCACCACCTCAGTCATCGTAGGTCCAGCCATAGGAAGCATCAGGACACTGGCTGCCTTCCTGGTCCCCAGTCTCAGACCTCAGTTGCCTTCGTGGTTGTGCTAGTACAGTGGAGGTCAAGGGCTTTTTTTTTTTTCCTTCTGTAAAGTAGAAATCAGTTCAGTTGCTCAGTCATGTCCGACTCTTTGTGACCCCATGGACTGCAGCACGCCAGGCCTCTGTGTTCATCACCAACACCCAGAGTCTACTCAGACTCATGTCCATTGAGTCGGTGATGCCATCCAACCATCTCATCCTCTGTTGTCCCCTTCTCCTCCCACCTTCAATCTTTCCCAGCATCAGGGTCTTTTCAAATGAGTCAGTTCTTCACATCAGGTGGCCAAAGTATTGGAGTTTCCACTTCAGCAAGCAAATTAGGTTTTATTTAAACTCAATAATTCCCTCTCCTTGTTCAAAAAAAATAACAACCCTTATTATCTGCACTATGCCTGTCAAGATTATGACTTTCAACTTGGCGTTCAAGTAAACATCCTGAGAGTAAATCTTGTTTTCCTAAAGTTTAAAAAATGTGTTGAAAGCTAATTATAGACTGAGAAGGGTAGTGAAAAGAAAAAGAAAAGCATAAATTTCCCTGTGATTCTAACTTTTAAAAATTACATGCAACTTTTAAATCTCAAAGCTCTGAGATAAAAGGCACATTAATTTACTTATGCTGAATTCATTTCCAGAACTTTGTCACAGAGCCACTTATATTTAGTATCAAGGCATAATATATATCCAGCATACACATGGAACTCTCAAATCTTAGTTACCAATATGATAAAATTTCAAACATGATATTAAATGTGCTCTATATTTAGATGAACTTGGTAAGTTACAAACATAGTTTGGCAACATAGGGTCAAAGACTAACAATGTAGTAGTCAGTTTATCAATAACAACATTTTAAACAGTTTTTGATTCTCAAATTCAGTTTTTTGGTTAAATTACAGTCCCTGAAACTTCATTTTTTTTTCCTCCATGTTATATGTGTTCTTTCCCAGATGGACAGAAACAGTTTAAACAACTACTGTTATTTACAGGGCTTAGAACAAGGTGGGATGTGTGTGTGCATGTCGGGCTGGGGAGGGGTGTGTGGATAGGGAGAGAAGAGATCTGGGGAGTACTTTCAAGCTCCCACTGGCTGGAAGTAGTGCATTTGATTCCGTGTGAGTGCAATGCTCAGTGGCAGCTCAACTTGGTATTCTTTATACCTTAAGCTGGATGGGAGTGGAGGGGTGGGAGAGGGCGTGTTTGGAAGTGCTGTGACCTAGAGAAGGGCCTGCTTTGTGTCACTCTCCTGAACATATTTGTGGCTCAAGTCTGTGCTGTACCCTGGCTCATTTGTCACAGAAATACAATTTCTTTTTCTCCATTGATCTAAAATGTTCTTGGGTCTTGATCAAAGTCCTGCCTCCTCCACAGACACCTCCTTGACTTCTTAGTCTTTCCTGTTTCCCCCTTTTCTGAATCAGAGAAGCTTCTTAGAACATTAGGGCTAGAGGGACTTCTGAGCTATCATCGTGCTGGAGGAAAACCCAGCATTCCCATGTGTAAAGTCTGTTGAACGTGGCTCAGTCCAGTCTTAAAACAGTTTAATTGTTTGGTGTGGGTTTGGAATACTTCCCCAGCTATCTTTGGTACTCTCTGAGGAAGGGACTATGTCACACACTTCTTTTGCATATTTCATAAACCTGTAGCCTGTAGTTGTTGTTGTTCAGTCACTAAGTCATGTCTGACTCTTGCAAACCCATGGATTGCACCATGGCAGGCTTCCCTGTCCTTCATTATCTTTTGGAGTTTGCTCAAACTCATGTCCATTGAGTTGGTGATGCCGTCCAACCATTTCATCCTCTGTCGTACTCTTCTGCCCTCAATCTTGCCCAGCATCAGTGTCTTTTCCAATGAGTTGGCTCTTCGTATGAGGTGGCCAAAATATTGGAGCTTCAGCATCAGTCCTTCCAATGAATATTCAGAATTGATTTCCTTTAGGCTTGACTGGTTTGATATCCTTGCTGTCCATGGAACTTTCAAGAGTCTTCTCCAGCACCACGATTTGAAAGCATCAATTCTTCGACACTCTTTATGGTCCAACTCTCACATCATACATGACTACTGGAAAAACCATAGCTTTGACTATAGGGACGTTTGTTGGCAAAGTGATGTCTCTGCTTTTTAATATGCTATCTAGGTTTGTCATGGTGTTTCTTCCAAGGAGCAAGTGTCTTTTAAATTCATGGCTGCAGTCAACATCTGCAGTAATTTTGGAGCCCAGGAAAATAAAATCTGCCACTGTTTCCACTGTTTCCCCATCTATTTGCCATGAAGTCATGGGACTGGATGCCATGATCTTAGTTTTTTGAATGTTTTTAAGCCAGCTTTTACACCCTCCTCTTTCACCCTCATCAAAATGCTCTTTAGTTACTCTTCACTTCCTGCCATTAGAGTAGTATCATCTGCATACCTGAGATTGTTGATATTTATCCCAGCAATCTTGATTCCAGCTTATAATTTATCCAGCCTGCATTTCTCATGATGTACTCTGCATAGAAGTTAAATGAGCAGGGTGACAATATACAGCCTTGATGAACTGCTTTTCCAATTTTGAACCAGTCAGTTGTTCCATGTCCGAATCTCACTGTTGCTTCTTGACCTGCATATCGGTTTCTCAGGAGACAAGTAAGGTGGTCTGGTATTCCCATCTCTAAGAATTTTCCACAGTTTGCTGTGATCCACACAGTCAAAGGCTTTAGTGTAGTCTATGAAGCAGAAGTAGTTGTTTTTCTAGAATTCCCTTGCTTTTTCTATGATCCAACAAATGTTGGTAATTTGATCTTTGGATCCTCTGCCTTTTCTAAGTCCAGCTTGTACATCTGGAAGTTCTTAGTTCATGTACTGTTGAAGCCTAGCTTGGAGGATTTTGAGAATATCCATACTAGCATGTGAAATAAGAACAATAATATGGTAGTTTGTACATTCTTTAGCATTGCCATTCTTTGGTATTGGAATGAAAACTGACCTTTTCCAGTCCTGTGGCTACTGCTGAGTTTTCCAAATTTGCTGACAAACTGAGTGCAACACTTTAACAGCATCATCTTTTAGAATTTGAAATATCTTAACTGTAATTCCATCACCTCCACTAGCTTTGTTCATAATAGTGCTTCCTAAGGCCCACTTGACTTCACGCTCCAGGATGTCTCTCCTATGGCATGAGAGCGATCCTACCGTTGTGGTTATCCAGATCCTTTAAGACATTATTTGTATAGTTCTTTTGTGTATTCTTGCCATTTCTTAATTTCTTCTGCTTCTGTTAGGTCCATGCTGTTTCTGTCCTTTATTGTGCCCGTCTTTGCATGAAGTGTTCCGTTGGTATCTCCAGCTTTATTGAAGAGATCTGTGGTTTTTCCCATTCCACTGTTTTCCTCTATTTCTTTGCAAGGTTCACTTAAGAAGGCTTTCTTACCTCTCCTTGCTATTCTCTGGAATTCTGCATTCCCTTTCTCCTTTGCCTTTCACTTTTATTCTTCTCTGAGCTATTTGGAAGGCCTCCTCAGATAACCACTTTGCCTTCTTGCATTGCTTTTTCTTGGGGCTGGGTTTGGTCCCTGCCTCCTTTACCATGTTAAGAATCACCATTCATAGTTCTCAGGCACTCTGGTGGGTCCTCAGAAAATACTTTCAGCTCTGGTAACACTTTTCTGTGAAATGCACTGGCTAGGATAGATACTGAGAGGCTGTTGGATGTGGCACCAACCAGTAGCAACCTCAATGCCCAGCCATGAGAATAATGGAATATATTGTGATCTGTCCCTATTGTGGAGTGCTATATAGCTATGAAAAGAAATGAGTTAATCCTATAGCTGGTGACTTGGGGGATGTCCTCATTGTATTATTGTTCTTGTAAATATGAAGATATGGGAACAGTTAAATCCCACCTTTGAGATAACTCTGTTGCCTCCTATATCTGTATCTATATTTTGATACATCAGCAAGGACTTGGGGAAAGATGTAGAAGGATACACATTAGATTGTTACTGCTGTCTTTGTGTTGCTGCAACAAGATAGCTACTAACATCAAATACCAGCAAATATAAGACAAAGAACAAATGCACAGAGGTTTTTATGTGTTAGAAAGTCCCTTTCTTGTAATACTTCTATTTTTTACCCTTTGCGTGATTGAAAAAAAATGAATTTTATTCTTTGACTGAATTTTAGAACTAGGAAATAAAGACAGCATTATACTTGATACTTTTTCATTTTTGTTTTTGAGCTTATGATATAAAGATAAGTTCTTTTTCACTAAAACCTAAATTACAAATGTAGCACCAAAACCGAAAGCATGATGCTCTGGTTTCTGTGGTGGCGAGGGGAGAGAAGTAGCATGTTGTTCAGATGCAGGATGCTAACAGACTTAAGAGCCCTAGGAACTTCCTGTCTCAGAGCTGAAGAGAACAGGGTAGGCACCTGGATGTGCTTGCACCAGTGGAAAAGTAAAGAAAGCGAATGCTACAGAATTTCCGCTACTCCTGTGCAGATGACCAGGGCAACTGCATTTCACCTGGGAAGTTCGTGAGAGTCTTTCTGAATGGAGACCGCCATGCTGGAGCTGGCTAGCGCTTGTTGCATTAAAAGTGGAGATAGTTTTTAGGTACTGATATGTAAAGAGCTGAGGGACACCAACCCCAGGACCTATTGGCCAGCCTGTTGTTGTGGTCTCCTAACTTAACCCCTCTGGTCTTTTCTTCCAATTTATCATACAAATCCATTTCCATAGTGATTGTTTTAAAGCACAACTCTTAGATCATTCCCCTGCTCAAAAACATATATAACTCCCCAGCCGTAAAGAAGAGAGTCCAGATCTCTAGACCTGGTATTCAGAGCCTCCTTGCATAGGAGGCCAGTGTACTTCTTCAGTCTACCTCATGTCTCCCAGGCTCCAGCTGCGTAGACCTGTTCTCCGTGCATGTTTAGTCTTCCGCGCATATTCTTCTGAGGTAGGAGCACTCCCTCCCCATTTCACCCATCTCTGCCTGTTTACATCCTTTCCAACCTTTATTTCAAAGGCCACATCTTTCAGGAAACCAAATACGACCTCTCCCCCTTCTTCACGTACTTCTCCTATGGTGTCTACCTTACATTCAAGTTGTATTCTTCCCTTTCCACCTTGGTCATTTCATCAAGGAAGAAACTGGCTTATTTCAGTGTCAGGATTTGTTACCCTTGGTAAATTTCTTAACGTTTAATCAATCTTTGTTGAATTGAATGTAATTATTATCTGAAATGTACCAGATTAATTTTTAAAAAGCATTTCATTCATTTCTTGTTGGTGGGGTGCTGTGCAGAGAAACAAAGGAAATATGAACAGAGTTAGTATCCCAGCAAGGAAATATGATATGACTCTTCATTTTTGCAAAAGTTCCCATTTTATATTATCTAATGTTTTCCAGTCTCTTGGACTCTTTTCTTCCTGCTGTCTTGTCATTTCCCTTTGATATCTGTCACGGAATGCCCTTGCTTTGACATCGGATGGGGAAAGTGGAAAGATGCTTCCTGGAAGACTACCCTGACAGGGTCCCTATTTGATTTGCATTCCTTGTAACCTTCCTGGTTTTGTGGGCAGCAGGGGACCCTCCAGGCCTCTCAGGCAGAGACTAGTGGAGGTCCAGGTCAATGCACTGCCCTAGATTTGAACAGCCAAGGCCAGGAAGGTGACTCCATTTTGTGCATCTCCATAATCTCCCATCTGGCTCCGTGTGGAGAAGTAGTGAGAGTTTCACTGCTGTCTTCCTTTCCAAGGAATTTTGTGGAATTCAAAGAAAAAGAACGACAGAAAGGAAGGAGAGGTTTAAAAGGAAATTCCCGTGGACTTTGGAAAGACTTAACTGGGCAAAAGGTGACTTTTGAGAGAATTCAGGTTCTAACAAATTAGACAAACCCAATTTGGAATTTGCCTGAGCCATGAATAACTTTATGTGATTGAGTTAATTCATTATATCTCAGAATGTGGTCATTCTCCCCTCCTCCAAATATAACAAGAAATCGCCACCTTCCTGCTGAATGCCTTTTATTGCTCCATATTGATTTTGTTTTTAAAGGATGATTGAATTGGTTTATTTAGCTTCCAATTGGCAGTAATTCTCAAGTTAAAATTACTGTAGATCACAAGAGAATATTACTGTAATTTATGTTCTGTCATGTTTTTCTTTAATAATATTATTTTATCACCATCCTTATTATGGTAAGGAATGTATATATTAAATATTAGTAAAATAGTTGTGCTTGTACAATGCATCCTAAAACTGAGAACCACATTCTGTATCTGAACAAAGAAATTACACTGAATACACTTATTACCCTAGAAAATAATCTTCTGGCCATATATATGTTTTTCCTCTACAAAGATCACTAAAATGGCTTTCATTTCAGTGATTAACATTTTAAAAGCACTGGCTGTATTTAAAACCACATAAATTCAATATGCTATAAGATACAGTTATACAAAGAATGTTAACAAAACTAAGATAGGAAATAAAACCTCTATAAAAATTTCTCAAAACAGGAAACTGTTGTAGAAGTATATTGTTGTTCTTTCTGTTTCACCAAAATTACATTGGTTTAAATATGCTGCATACGCTAACCTCTTGGATCTATTGTGCTCTTGCTTAAAATAACTTTCTTTAAATGTTAACTCCTGAACACTGTTTAATTAACTTAGCTAAAGTTGAGATTTGATCTCAAGCCATTTCAAACTAGACAGAGTGAAGAAAGATGTGGGTAATTGGCAGCAGATCCCAATACAAATATGGTGTTTGGCAAAGTATGTCTGTGTTGTTTTGCTTTGCTTTTCTCTTTATGGTTGTGGCCTATTTTTGAAATGCCATGATTTAAATTCAGCGCTCAAGTGACAAGTCTGACAAAACAGAACTTATTTCCATGGAGATTCTGTTGGGGTGGAGATGGAAGTGTTCCAGGAACTAAAGGGAGTAACCTCGATTTCACCTGGAAGCAGTGGTGTGTTGGGGGCAGGAGATTTGGGCTATATATAAAGAGGAGAGGAAAATCGCCAACATGCAGAGCCAAATTTGCATCCAGGAATAGAGCAACATCAAAGAAGTGAAAACAGAATCTGTCATTTCCACTGTTTCCCTGTGAGCTGTAACTGGGGAGCCCAAGATACATGGAGATTGGAAAGTTCTCTCCTGGGATGCCTGGATTGCCGTGATAGTGTTCTAACTGGATTCTCTTAACTCCTTCTTGAACGCCCACCCAGAGTGTAGCCAGGTTAACTGCAAAGACTGTTCCGTTTTCTTGCTCAAGACCTTCAGTTCCTGTTTGCTCAGATTAGGTTAAAACTCCTTCTGCTGGTGTTGTGCTCCCTCCATTCTGTTGCTTTTTCTAACCTCATTGTCTACCTTTCTCCAACATGAAAGATGTACTCTCCACAGTCTTCATAGTCTCATTCAAAATCTAGCTTACACCTCCCTTCTCATTCTTTCTGAGAATTCAGGTTTGAGATTGTTCCTATTTGTTTTCTAACTTTTGGCAAGATTGTTTCATTGTTAGTCATTGTGTTGGGAGTACTGTATCTAGAAATATATACACATATATAGTCACTATATGGTGTATATACACACATATATAGAGAGAATAGAAATGATGATATTTTCCCTTAGTGAGTTGTAAAGTTGTAATATTTCTCCATAGAAAGTTCATTGAAAGTGAGGCTGAATCACTGGACTTATATCATCGGACTTTACTTTCACCACCAGACATGAAACTATTTAGCTCAGATTGGGACTGGAACCCTCATGGCTGGGACTCGAACCTAGCCAAAACCCTGCTAATGAGTGGAAGGATTAGTCCAGCTATTTTTGGGAAAATGAAAGTGAAGTTTCTCAGTTGTGTCCGACTCTTTGTGACCCTATGGACTGTAGCCTACCATGCTCCTCCATCCATGGGATTTTCCAGGCAAGAGTGCTGGAGTGGGTTGTCATTTCCTTCTCCAGGGGATCTTCCCAACCTAGGAATCAAACCCAGGTCTCTCGCGTTGTAGGCAGACGATTTACCATCTGAGCCTCCAGGGAAGTCTTATATATAATATATTTATTTTACATTTATTGTGTTAATATGACATGTGAGAGAGAAAGTACTGAACTGAGAGGATCTGGAAAACTAAATTCTAGTCTCAACTTTGCCACTAACAGGCAAATCACTTGACCCCCTCACAGCTCCAAACGGAATTAATCTCCTTTATGACCGTTAGGAAAATATAAAGGAAAATGAAACCATGTCTGTTTATAATAATCTTAAACAGTAAAGGTTCATGTCCCATCCAGAAGACATAAATATGGGGCACAGCTGGGTGAGTCAAGAGAGATGATGTGTTATTCAGGTGAGTCGCTGTTATTTTGGTTTTATAGATTAGACCTCTGAGTACAGTGAGTCTGTGCAGCATTTTTGAGGTTGCCCAGGATAACAAAGGCCAAATCAGTCTCAGTGTGTTTCTTTCTCCCTTTCCTGTAAATAAACACTTTTTCCCCAGTATGAAGGGTCCCTCTGCTTTACTGGTGATATGAAGTGGGTTATAATCCTAACTTGACTTATTTTCTCTGTAATCTTTAAGGAAATCTCCCTGAATCCCATGCACTTGTCTGTGAAAGTTTTTGAGCTTATTACCTCAAAAATCAACACTAATCACTATTTTTTATTGAGCATTGGCCTTGTACAGGAGATATGGCATATGTTATGTCATTTCTTAAACGTGTCTTATAAAATGGCTCAGTTCAGTTCAGTCGCTCAGTCATGTCCAACTCTTTATGACCCATGGGCTATAGCTCACCAGGCTTCCCTTGTCCATCACCAACTCCCAGAGCTTGCTCAAACTCATGTCCATCCAGTCAGTGATGCCATGCAACCATCTCACCCTTCGTCAACCCCTTCTCCTCCTGCCTTCAGTCTTTCCCAGCATCAGGGTCTTTTCCAGTGTTGGTTCTTCGCATCATGTGGCCAAAGGATTGGAGCTTCAACTTCAGCATCAGTCCTTCCAATGCATATTCAGGACTGATTTCCTTTAGGATGAACTGGTTGGATCTCCTTGCAGTCCAAGGGACTCTCAAGAGTCTTCTCCAACACCATAGTTCAAAAGCATCAATTCTTTGGCGCTCAGCTTTCTTTATGGTTCAACTCTTAACACCAATACATGACTACTGGAAAAACCATAGCTTTGACTAGATGGACCTTTGTCAATAAAATCTCTGCTTTTTAATATGCATCTAGGTTGGTAATAGCTTTTCTTCCAAGGAGCAAGCATCTTTTAATTTCATGGCTGCAGTCACCATCTGCAGTGATTTTGGAGCCCAAGAAAATAAAGTGTGTCACTCTTTCCATTGTTTTCCCATCTATTTGCCATGAAGTGATGGGACCAGATGCCATGATCTTCGTTTTTTGAATGTTGAGTTTTAAGCCAGCTTTTTCACTTTCCTCTTTCACCTTCATCAAGAGGATCTTTAGTTGTTCTTCGCTTTCTGCCATAGGGTGGTGTCATCTGCGTATCTGCGTATTGATATTTCTTGCAGCAGTCTTGATTCCAATTTGTGTTTTATCCAGCCCAGCGTTTCTCATGATGTACTCTGCATATAAGTTAAATAAGCAGGGTGATAATATACAGCCTTGACGTACTCCTTTACCTATTTGGAACCAGTCTGTTGTTCCATGTCCAGTTCTAACTGTTGCTTCTGGACCTGCATACAGATTTCTCAGGAGGCAGGTAAGGTGGTCTAGTATTCCCATTTCTTTAAGAACTTCCCACAGTTTGTTGTGATCCACACAGCTGAAGGCTTTGGTGTAGTCCACAAAGCAGAAATGGATGTTTTTCTGGAACTCTCTTGCTTTTTCTATGATCCAACGGATGTTGGCAATTTGATCTCTCGTTCCTCTACCTTTTCTAAAACGAGCTTGAACATCTGGAAGTTCTCCGTTCGTGTACTATTGGAGTCTTGCTTGTGGTTTCCTCATCTATAAAACAGAGTCATCATCATCAAATGACCCTGTATTATAGATGAGGAAACCACTGACCAAAATTTAACGCAAAGCCTCTCTGACACCATACATGAGTCTCCCTCCTGTGGCAGAAAAAAGAGAGATCTCAGGTCCGTAAAAATCAACATTGCTTCCAGATTTCAAGCTTACAGTTACTGTTGTTTCGTCATTTCCTTTTACCTGACCTTTTGTAAGTATCTAGTAGCAAAGTTGACATGCTTGGGTTTCATTTTTCCTCCAGCCAGTGCTTCTCTGGTGAAAGTACTAATAAGCACTCTTAAAGAGCAGAGATCTCTCTTTAAGGAGGATCTCAGGAAAGGAAGGTGAGGCAAAGGAAATGAATGTTCCAGAAACTGAATAACTGGTCCTTGAATAATTATATCATAGTCAATGCCTACGTGTCATAATCATTTTGGAAAAGGTTGGATAAATTAATTTTTTCCATTTTCTGATTAACTGTAGTTCTTCTTTCACAAGTATAAAGTTAATAAATCTCTACAATAGAGTATTACCGATACTTTGAGTTTTATGCTTTTTCTGTTTCTAATAAAAATTGGAAATATTATAGATACTTTGTGGCAAAGTTTGTAAGAGACACTTTCAGTCATATAGTCTTGCATTAAAAATGTCTATGAGGACTCAGTATATTTTGTTCAGTTCTTAAGGGAAACAGATTCTGCTTTTACGGTCATCATTGTCTTTCTATGATGGAGTGAACTTCTCCCCAAGTAAGGAGTGATATATATTCAGGAAGCACTCACTGGCACTCTGTCAGCAGATCACACAGCAGGCAGGACCCACATGAACAGAGCTAACAAGTTCTGTCCATTAAATCTAGTGACTTGAGCAAATTTTTATTATCCTTTTGTAAAAATGCAAGCACTGCCTCACACAAAAACCAGTTGTTACCTAATGAAGTGTTTCAGCATGTTCATATAAGTTGATGGTTTCACATGGTCAGATTATTGCTGTATCAGCTATTAGCTACTAATAACATGCTCCCATCCTGCTCTAATGACATACTGTACTCAGAATACTTAAGTGTGGACAGATGTTTAGGAATATCATTTTTCCCTCTTGGGTGTTGATTGATTCCCAAAACTCACTCCTGATTAGAATGCAAGATGTTTTCATTTAGACTTGGAATCTTTACTTAGTCTAATCAGAAAAAGACCACAACTTGGAATGTAATGCTGGAGCATCTTCTTGGACTTCCTACGATGGGCTATATTTTCAGATGCTCAGCGACAGCCTCTATCACTCTGATTATCTTCCAAAGCCAACATATTAGAAAAGAATATGCAGCTCTGACAAAGTGAAATGCACTATACAGTGGTTTTAGCTAAAATCAAATTGTTAGTTTCAATAGAAGATTTTGGAGGCCACCTCATGCGAAGAGTTGACTCACTGGAAAAGACCCTGATGCTGGGAGGGATTGGGGGCAGGAGGAGAAGGGGACGACCGAGGATGAGATGGCTGGATGGCATCACAGACTCGATGGACGTGAGTCTGAGTGAACTCGGAGAGATGGTGATGAGCAGGGAGGCCTGGCGTGCTGCGATTCATGGGGTCGCAGAGTCGGACACAACTGAGCGACTGAACTGAACTGAACTGAACCGATGGGGATCTGTCATTGCAAGACAGGACGGAGTGGATCCTTTAAGTCAACTGTGCTTTCCTCATAGTTGAACTTTATTCCTAAGCCAGTGGCATATCTGATACCACAAGCAGCACTTTTAAAAAGTGCATTTGAGGAAATAATTGGATTTTGTATGTGAAGAAAATAATTCTTTAACACCTGGGTTTTAAATAAGCTTTATTCTTCCTAAAAACCTGGACCCTCAGGGATCAATAGGAAAGTTAAAAAATTTTTTTTTGGGGTGTAATACAAGTTGTGTTTACTTATTTCTAAGAATTCTTCGAGAAGCTTGAATCCTTTCATGTCTTGAATAAAGTGGATCCTTCAGCTACCTTAATCACACAACTTGAATATTTACTCTTACCTCCCAGGTAACAAATTACCTTCTTGCTCCCCTAGTGGAGTTGTTACTATACTTCACAGCTTGAGAATGCTGTTGTCAGTACATTATTTGATTTAGTGTCTTATATTTGGGAATTGAATATTTTCCTCACCTGTTCTCAAAGACTGAGAATAAAATAGAAAAATACTGTAGTGGGTGGTCTGATAGGGGATGTGAAAGTGAAAGTGAACGTGGCTTTTTGCAGATAAATTTTTAGTTCCTAATGTCAGCAATGGGCACATTGTTCGTAATGGTTGCCAAATTCAAGGGGCTTCTGCTCTGCTTTTCTGTCTTAGAGGGGTCAAATGTCATCAGGCTGGCAGACAGTCACCTCTAGAAGGCAGCTGTTCACACTTTTGGCAAGTGTGAACGGCCCTACCAGTTCACTCTTCTACCGGTAGAGTGCTGGTAGTTGGTGTTATTGAAAGACAAGGATAGGTACCATCTGAATATTGACCCCCTACTCGTGCCATTGGTTAAGCAAGCCCAGGAAGTATCCTTCTGAATCTACATGAGGGACTGTGCCAGTCTCCACAGCACATGGAAATCATCTCCAGTCTATAGCTGCTAAACATGCTAAAACAATTCTGGTAGCTGAAGCTGCAAATCTCTTTTTAAGAATTTAAATTTCTTTAGGGATTGATAACCAGTGGTTTCATGACATCAGAATGTCTCTCTTTTTCCTGCCACTATTTGTTTTTCATAACTCTAACCCTTGTTAAAAATGTGTTTATTCAAATTTGCACACAAAGCACTTGTATTTTGTATATGCTAGCATTGAAATAGGTGAAACTTCTAAAAAAAAAATTCTTGTTCATGCCAAGGCTTGGGACTCTGTTCTTTTGCACGGAAGGCCCTATCAAGGTCAAGGCAAAAGATACAGTGATTTCTAAATAAATAGTCAACAGAGTATAAGTACTTGGTATTTATGAACAAGAGTACTGTAATTAGAATATTCCCTCTTTCTTAAAATCATGTAATAGAGACAGAATTTAGATGTATCTTTCCCCAAATATTTATTCTCAGGGCAAGTGTTTGCCTCAGTTAAGTTCAGTTCAGTCGCTCAGTCATGTCCAACTCTTTGCGACCCCATGAACTGCAGCATGCCAGGCCTCCCTGTCCATCACCAAGTCCCGGAGTTTACTCAGACTCATGTCCATTGAGTCGGTGATGCTCATCCTCTGTCATCTCCTCCTCCTGCCCCCAATCCCTACCAGCATCAAGGTCTTTTCCAATGAGTCAACTCTTCGCGTGAGGTGGCCAAAGTATTGGAGTTTCAGCTTTAGCATCATTCCTTCCAAAGAAATCCCAGGGCTGATCTCCTTCAGAGTGGGCTGGTTGGATCTCCTTACAGTCCAAGGGACTTTCAAGAGTCTTCTCCAACACCACAGTTCAAAAGCATCAATTCTTCAGCACTTAACTTTCTTCACAGTCCAACTCTCACATCCATACATGACCACTGGAAAAACTATAGCCTTGACTAGACGGACCTTTGTTGGCAAAGTAATGTCTCTGCTTTTTAACATGCTAGGGAAACATAAAACAGCAGGATCCAATAAAAATCCCAACAAAAGGGAATGTCAAAATGTTATATGGGTGTGTTTTATTTGGAAGTGTAGAGAAAAAAGAAATGCCTGTACTGTTTTTTTTTTTTTGTTTGTTTGTTTTAGAGGAGTACCACTAGCTCAAGAGTTATAGAAATTTAGTTCAAGAACTTTATCCATGCAAACACATGACAATGCATGTGTCTGAAGTTCTGATCTGGAATCTCATAGTGCCTGGATCCACAGTTGTGAAAACAATGATGTCACAGTGTCCACACAGCCCAGCTGGGGCAGAAATGTCCAGTTAGCAAGACTTTGGAGAACTGGCACTTTTCTATTCCACAGGGGGTGGGAGGGATTTATGTGTCAATCAGCATGCATCTCTGTGCATGCAGACGTGAATGTGGATGCAGATAAGTACTGGGCAAAATGTAGCCCTGTATATGTGGGTTTATTCATGTATACATGTGACTGAAAGAGTTACAATTGTCAGCTTCTTCCCAATGGATACTAGGAATTCTGAGCATTGACAATTCTCCCCAAAGCAGCTTTTAGCAGAGTGAGACTGGGAGGCACTGAGGAAGTATGCATACCATTTTCTGCTGGGAGTTCTCTGCATTGATGATAATCTTCCAGTGGGTCTCAGGCACTGGGCCTGGAGGTGTTTGGATAGCTCCACACGCCACTCCCTGCTGAGGGCTGTGCTGGCATCCTTGTCTGGCCGCTTTACAGGGTGGCTCTCCTTGGGTACATTCCAGCCATAGCTTGGAACTCTTGCCTGTCTTGAGTGGTGTGAGGACTGAATATCTGTGTGCATTCTTTCACTCAAGAGTGAAGAGAAGCTTTGCTTATCTAGCTGTGTTTCCTTAAAGTGACTAACCATCGGTGCATTAAACTGGGGGTGGGTTTGTTTCTCAGAATCTTAACTTCTCAACTGTTGACTGATCACTGTTGACTCAAGACTAAAATCTCATCTGCCTCTGCTTGTCATCCCTCAGTTATTGGGGTTTGGTATTTGCTTTCTCTTAAGGTTCAAAAGGGCAGAAAAATATGCACAAGCATTTGGCAATAGGCACAGCAGATAGAGAATTATGAAGTGGATACGCCAGAGTCAGATATTTTTGTTGAAATCCTGACTTTATATGACTGTCTGTTTTACTTGAAATATGGTCCTTGCCATGAGGCAGGGTGTCTGGAGACGTGGCAGGTAGTCAGCAAGTGTAGGGAAGCAACTTATTATCTTGGGCAGAGTGCCAGCTTACACCAACTGGTCAAACTTGCATTCTTTTCAAGACTTCTTTCCTGCTACTTAATTGTTGGTGATTTGAGAAACTATCTTTGAATCAGACGCCTTGGCAAGAAGATAGGATTAAGAGAGTATTTGGGACCAAAAAGAGATATACATCTGTCTACTTTCTGGAAACTTTGATGGCAGAGGGAAAACTGTGGACAAATTCCTGACAGGTGGTAGTACTTATGTGCAATTTAATATTTTTTTTTTTTGCCACGCCCTGCATCATGAGATATCTTAGTTTCCCGACCAGGGATCAAACCTGTGTCCCCTGAATTGGGAGCACAGAGTCTTAACCACTGAGCCACCAGGGAAGTCCCTAACATTTTTTTTTTAAGTATAATGTTTCCTTGAGAAATCTTACCATGTTCTACTGACAGTACTTATATTGGTCCCCTCAAATAACAAGGAACATTGTCAAAACGTGTAAGAAAGGCAACAGGAAGGTAAAAAATAGAAAAGAAAGTTTGTAGGGAAAGTCAGGACTTGGAATTTCATATAGATTACATAGAGATTGAGGCAGATAATTATAACCATGTCACTTTAGGTTAGTGCTCACAGTTCCCGATAACTGAGTGTGTGATTATTAGAAGTCTGGGTTCTCTGACCCCACCCCAGAATCTCCAGGGAAAGGATCTGGGAATATTGTTTTAGTAAGCATCTTAGGTGATACTTACGATCAGACAAGTTTGGGAAACTGCCACCATCCAATTGCCTGCTAGGACTAAAGTATTTCCAAAACTTATAAGTAAATATATGTGTGTTGTGTGTGCATGTGTGTTATTACCAAGGTTTTAAACTTTGAAAAAAAATTGTCAAATACTCCATATTGACATCATAAAGATTTCTTAGTGAAAACATCTGTTATTTGGATAGGGTTGTATGGCTTCCCATGTGGTGCTAGTGGTAAAGAACCCACCTGCCAATGCAAGAGACATAAGAAACCTGGATTCCTTCCCTGAATCAGGAAGGATCCCCTGGAGGAGGCTGTGGCTACCCACTCCAGTATTCTTCCTGGAGAATCCCATGGACAGAGGAGCCTGGTGGGCTACAGTCCATGGAGTCGCAGAGTCAGACGCGACTGAAGCGAATTAGCATGCAGCATGTGGGGTTATAGAAGGTTTTCCTGTGTACTATCCCAGTTGTTCCTAAAAGCAACCCTCTGATGGGTTGGACAACGAAGATCATGTTTGGCCCCAGCTTACACACAGGAAATGGGCTCAACCTGTAGCTGGCAAATGGCAGAACTGGCTTTGAACTGGATCCTTCACCAGGCGGGGAGCCCAACACCAACCCCAGAGCCCACACCTTTTGCTCTTTTCTCCCACGCCTTGCACCCAGGTTGATGGCAGCGTTTCTAACATATCAGGCTCTTTGCATATCCACACCTTTCCACACTCTGATTCCCTGGCCACCATATCCTTCCTCCTTTTGCAAACTCACAGGCATTCATGAAGGTGCCTTCCATGAAGCTTTTCTGGACACTCTTCTCACCCTACCACCCAAGCAGAGCCAGTTTTTCTTTCAGCTGGCTTTCCATCAAGTTTATAAACCCTTCTACCACATGTTGAGCTTGTTTAATCTAGATGAGTTCAATGATACATGCTCAGTAATGCCTCCTTTCTTCCTCCCCACCCCACTGTTATACCACATACTTTGAATAGATGGGAAAGTAATCAACTCTAAAACACTCAGTGCTCATTGGCTAAGCTATGGGAAGTGTTAGGGGAATGATTTAAAGGCTTTTCCAAACTTTGATAAAAAAGCAAGCGTTCAGGAGGCCAGAAACATGGCCACTAACATCCTCTAGGAACAGAATCGTTCAAAAGGTCCAGGGAGCATTGTCTAATGAGAAGCTGGGGAATGGCAGGGGACCCTATGCACAAAAACACAGATTTGGTAGTTTTCTTGATAGGTAATTTAAGGACCATCCAAGGACATTTTCAACTAGTGGTGATTTTCATGTTACACTCATAGCCCCAGATTAGATGTGACTGTCTGTCATGGCTTTCAAATCATATTATAGTTATTTCTTGATGCAAATAACTCCCCTGCTGGACTTCGAGCAAGGGTGGACCCAAGCCATGTTCATCTTTGTCTGCCAATTGATAATTGTTGAATAAACTTTTGGGGAATAGATCTTCTAGCCATCTGCATCTGAGTGCAATCCAGTTATTTAATTATAGTTCTAATTCCGGTTCTCCTGTGTTTACAGCCACCACTGGTCCAAGCAATCTTCAGCGGTGATCCAGAGGAGATACGGATGCTCATCCACAAAACAGAAGATGTGAATGCTCTGGTAGGAGATGCTCTGGCTTGGCCTCCCCAGACCCTCTTCACCTTTTCTGTGCCATGGACCTTTCTGGTGTCTGGTGAAAGCCCTGGCCCACTTCTCAGAATTCTGTTTTGAAATGCTCTAAATAAAATATATAAGATTCAAATGGAAATCAATTATTTTGAAATATAGTTATTGAATCAAAATTCTCATATAATAATATATGTGTTTATCAGCACATTTAAATGGCAAGATACAGTAGGAGATCTAATAATGGCCATAATTTAAAAATAATGATGAGCCTGATCAATATTTTGTGTTATCTGCCACCAGTGTAACATGGCATGAATGTGCCTATGATTTCTGCCAACACTAAGGTTTGCTGGCTGCATTCATACTGTGAAGAAATGTGAAGTTTCAGTTAGAAGTTAGTGAAGATAGAGATAGAAATTTTGTTCTAGAGAACCCATGCCTTACACGCAGGAGTTGACAAACTATGGTTTGTCACCTGTTTTTGTACAAGCTACTGGCTAGGAATGGTTTTAATTTTTTAAATGGCTGAAAAAGAAGAAAAAAAAAGAATATTTTGTGACTTAGGAAAATTGTATGAAATTCAAATTTTGCTATCTACAAATTAAGTTTGTTTGGAACACAGGAAGGACAGCTTTCCTACTGCAGGAGCAGAGTTGAGTAGCTGTGACAGAGACAGTATGTGGCCTGCCCAAAATATTTACTCTCTGGCCCTTTGGAGGGGAAATTTGCTGCCCTCTGTGCTAGAGAGTCTATGAACCTGGAATGAGTGGATGAACCTGGCATCCTGTGTGTATCCTGAAACCGTATGTAATATGTGCGTAACTTGTGGACATTTTGTTTAATGAAAGGGTCAAGGCATTTCATCAAACTCTTAAAAGGATTCATGATCCCCTAAAGATTAAGAACCACTGAATCTGGAAGTTCTTGACATAAACCTGTAATGAGGAAAAGTGAAAAGAGTTAGTCAATAATTTATCCTTTTAATAGTTTCCTAGACCTAGATTGAACAAGCAATTATGTATAGTACATGCCACTAATTCTCTTAATGTAATGCAATTACCTACATGCTCCAGTCTGTCAGGGAGAGGAGTTCTCGTTGAAGTCCCAAGTGTTCAGGAGAAACAACAGACTCAGACACATCTACGGGGCAAGAAGAGCTTTGCCACCGGGAAATGCGTTCTGTCTGAGGTTGCATCTCTGTCCGCTCCGCCACATGTTTTATTCAGAAGGCGAGTCATCACTGCCACCCATTGTTCTGTGGCAATGTAGGCTGCTGTGGCTCTTTGAAAAAAGCTCTTGGCAGTTTCTCCCCCACCTGGCACTGACAGCAGCAGAGCCATGTGCTGTGACATTTTAGCCAGGTAAGCGCAGATGAGCTCAGGGCCAGACTACTTGAGAAGGCACCGGGCATTTGTCTAGGGCCCATGGGGCCCTATACTTCTGAGAGGAGGCGAGGCAAGCAAGCTGATCATCTGTGTTCTGACACCACCAGAATTTATCCAGCCTATTCTGTTTTGTGGGCCACACCCAGGCCAGCCCAAGGCAAGGTTACTCTCTTCCCTGATAATCATCAACAAGCAGGACTTTTGTCAGTCCTGTGTACCAAGAAAGAGTGTACTGTCCTCTGAAAGCCTTTAATTTCTCCTTAGGAAAGTGACAAACAGCTGCTAGCTGGTAAAGATTAGGGGAGGTTAACTGCTGTAACACATAGATGACTCAAACATGAGAGATGTTTAGTTCTCTTATGAGCAGATTAGAGCGGTGGCTCTTTTCTACAGAGTCCCAGGTATCAGTATGTAGCTTCTAAGGTCATTCAAGAGCTGTGTCAACACTCCAACAAGAAGGGAAAAAGAATGTGGAGGCAAAGCCCGGGAGGATTTTATGGGACAGCTCGGTTGTGGCATAATCACTTCTACTCACGTCCCACTGCCCAGAACTCATCCCATGCCACAGCTAACTACAGAAGAGGTTGGGAAATTAGTGTAGCTGTGTCCCCAAAGTGTCAGAGAACAGTGACTTTGGTGACCAAGTTGCTGTCTTGGCTACACCAATTTCTGGTTTTAGAGAGTTTTAGGTAATTCAAGTGATACCCCTTAGTCTTCTGTGTAGTGTGTCGTTAATTTGACAGTTGATTACTGAGTTTGGATCCTGTGTTAGGTGCTGGGGATACAGCAGTTGAAAAGATAGCTGTTTCCCTCGTGAGCTTACAACGTGGCAGAGAAGGCAACAAGTGAGAAATCATACCGTATTGTATTTCTGAAACGGAAAATCTGGGACTCTATTTAGGGGCCTGTGTTAATCACGAGGGACTAATGAAGTGAGGTATAAACTGAGGCTGCTGTGGAACGTGCTTTGTAGTTGCTGTTCGATGTGTGGCAGCTGTTGGATGTGACAGCAGAGAAGGGTGGGATAAAGAGAGAGAGGAATGAATGAATGAATGAATGAATGAGTGGTTAAATGAGTGAATAAACAAGCCTAAGAGGAGCCTGAGTTCTTAGGTTGATCGTGTGGCTCTTCTGGGTCCACAGACCCTTTTCTCCACTCATACCTCTCATAGCCTCCCTCTTCACATCCCCCTTTCCCTTCCTCAGGTGAGTATAAAGGTCATTTGCTCTTCTACTCTGTTATCAAGTATGTTGCAGACACTGAGCTGTCCTCTTTAATGGTTTTCCTTGGTTGGCATTCCTTCGGGATCAGTCACAATGACTGCTGGTGATGGATTAGACAGTTTAGGGGAACTGCTGGTGATGGATTAGACAGTTTAGGGGAAGTGATCGTTAACAAAGGGCATAGGGAGATGCAAGATAAATCTGGATTAGAAATCTAAGCCCAAAGATTCATTTTAGGATAGAAGAGTGGCTGCTTCCAGACATTTCGGTATCAAGGAGGGGAAGTAAATCAGGGAAGCACCTCTTGCTAGCGAGAAGACAGTTTTTGTCGTCCCTTCTCATCCTTTGCTTTTCTCTCTTTATCACTATTTAGTCTTTCTGCTTTATTGACTATGCCAAAGCCTTTGACTGTGTGGATCACAATAAACTGTGGAAAATTCTTCAAGAGATGGGAATACCAGACCACCTAACCTGCCTCTTGAGAAATCTGTATGCAGGTCAGGAAGCAACAGTTAGAACTGGACATGGAACAACAGACTGGTTCCAAAAGGAAAAGGAGTATGTCAAGGCTGTATATTGTCATCCTGCTTATTTAACTTCTATGCAGAGTATATCATGAGAAACGCTGGACTGGAAGAAACACAGCTGGAATCAAGATTGCCGGGAGAAATATCAATAACCTCAGATATGCAGATGACACCACCCTTATGGCAGAAAGTGAAGAGGAGCTAAAGGGCCTCTTGATGAAGGTGAAAGAGGAGAGTGAAAAAGCTGGCTTAAAGCTCAACATTCAGAAAATGAAGATCGTGGCATCTGGTCTCATCACTTCATGGGAAATAGATGGGGAAACAGTGGAAACAGTGTCAGACTTTATTTTGGGGGCTCCAAAATCGCTGTAGATGCTGACTGCAGCCATGAAATTAAAAGACGCTTACTCCTTTGAAGAAAAGTTATGACCAACCTAGATATTATATTCAAAAGCAGAGACATTACTTTGCTGACTAATGTCCGTCTAGTCAAGGCTATGGTTTTCCCTGTGGTCATGTATGGATGTGAGAGTTGGACTGTGAAGAAGGCTGAGTGCCGAAGAATTGATGCGTGGTGTTGGAGAAGACTCTTGAGAGTCCCTTGGACTGCAAGGAGATCCAACCAGTCCATTCTGAAGATCAGCCCTTGGATTTCTTTGGAAGGAATGATGCTAAAGCTGAAATTCCAGTACTTTGGCCACCTCATAAGAAGAGCTGACTCATTGGAAAAGACCCTGATGCTGGGAGGGATTGGGGGCAGGAGGAGAAGGGGACGACCGAGGATGAGATGGCTGATGGCATCACAGACTCGATGGACGTGAGTCTGAGTGAACTCCGGAAGATGGTGATGAACAGGGAGGCCTGGCGTGCTGTGATTCATGGGGTCGCATGGGGTCGCAAAGAGTCGGACACCACTAAGCGACTGAACTGAACTGAGTCACTTAATTTTTCTTTTCTGCTCTAGCCTTTGACTTTTTGCTTTCTTTTTTCTTCTTCATCTTTCTGTACCTTTTGATGGGTTGCCTGTTTTTTTGCATAAATACTCTTTGATTAACTGATCCTGATAAAAGAAGAGTCTCATTCAGCTTTGCCTCTTTGTGTTTTTTCAGACTTTATTTCCCAGTAGCGATATGCATCAACCAAATGGAATTACTCAACCTACTGGTATTTATTCTTTTCTCACTTCTCCACTGTTTCGATCCCACCTGTCCTTTCAGGTCTACTATTGATCCTTCCTCTGTTAAGTTGGCCTAATTTTCAACTTCCTTTCTGCTGCCTTCTCTTCCACCTCCCAAATCCCTTAGCTCTTTGTACCTCACTGATCACTTTACTTGAGTTATTTATGTCTGTGTTTTACTTTTGAGAAACTGTGTGTTTGATGACATGACTGCTATGTCACTCATTCTCATTTCCTCAGTGGCCCCGACCAGTCCTTGAAATACATGTTGAGTGAATGACTAAACCTGCTTTATTACTTATGTTGAGCCAATTTGTGGTTGCCTATTTTAATTTTTGAAAATGTATTATTTTTTACTTTGGGCTGTGCTGGGTCTTCATTGCTGCAGGGGCTACTCACTGGTTTCGGTGTGCAAGTTTCTCATTGCAGTAGCTTCTCTTGTTGCATAGCATGCACTCTAGGGCACAGGCTCAATAGTTGTGGCTCACAGGCTTAGTTGTTTCGTGGCATGTGGTATCTTCTTGAATCATGGGTCGAACCCATGTCTCTTGCATTGGAAGGCTAATTCTTTACCACTGAGCCACCAGGGAAGCCTGCCTATTTTTCAACAAGGACAGTGGTGGCCAGATAGTTCTGGACAAGTAGCCAGATTGTTCTGGCTTAGTTAGTTGCCCTCTGTTCTCAGTTTTAAGATTAAAAATTCTCTTCCTAAGATTGAAAATTCATAGATGGATTTGAGGAGCCACAGAACAATCAGGAAGGGTCATCTGAATCTCTTTGTGGTTTCCCTGGTTGCTGGCATGCCAGAGCCTGGAAATGTGGGAAGATAGTTATATGTTCTGAGAGATCTATTAAAGTTGACCCATATGTGGCTGATAATAGAAAGATTTAGAAGCTTCTATCCAACTAGTTAAATTGAGGTAGAGCATCTGAAGTCTAAATGAATGTAGAAATTCTGAAAACCAAAATTTGAACTCAATAAAGACATTTTTGGGATTATGCTATGACAACATAACATCAGCAGACCGTTTACTGCACACCACACTGAAATAACGACAGAGACAAACTGGGGGCTTGTCAATGGCAAATGGTAAAGACAGGGAAGGAACCATGCCCAGTGAGGAATGGTGATGTTTTAGACTTGGGAAAGATGAGAGAAATATCTGAAATAGTTCAAACACTGTCAAATTAAACTGGAGCTCTTCTTATATGTCACATCATTGTAAGCTGCAAAAAATATAAGATTTCAGGCCAAAATAAAAGAGAGAACTTCATAGAGCTGTCTAAAGATGTAATGAGTTGATTTAACAAATAATAAACTCTTTGGAAGACCATTAGACTAGAGGTTCTAGGGGTGACCAGTAGTAGTAACATACATGGCCTCACATTCCTGTTTTGTGTCCTTGGCCAGTATTGCTAATGGTTCATGACCTTTCTCCCCCTCTCAGTCTTAAAGACTCGCATTTCTTCTCAGGACAACACTGTTAAATTGGCTTGTAAATTAAAATCTTCTTTCCACGCCTGGACGAGGTGATGTTTATAGCCTCTTAAAACTGTGAAAGACAACAATTCTAAGATTTGTAGCTCCTACATGATAGCAAACCCCTGGAGTTTATTTCTTTGTAAAACTAGCAGTAACAGATATGAATACACACACATACAAAATCTTTGTTATACTAAATAAAATTTGCAGTAGTTCCTTAGTATCAACTAATTGCCAGTGCGTATTCAATTTTATTTTGTTATAATAGTTTTTAAAATGCCCATTTACGGTTGGGTTGTCCCTGGGTTGATTATTTTAATGCATCTATTTTATACAAAAAATAAATGATTTTGCCAAGCAATTAATATTTACATTTGCCATAATAGGATCTGGCCTAGGTGTTGGGTTGGCCAAAAAGTTCATTAGGTTTTTCTATAAGATCTTACAAAACCCTGAACAAATGTTTTGGCCAACCCAGTATATTGGTGCATTTTGCTTACTGTCTTCACTTCCAGGGTAGGAAGGGATGATGAGTGCATCTATTAGAATAAATATTGAGATGAAACCTAACATTATGTTGGCAAAGTACTTATAGTGAAAAAAGAGGAGGAAGCATTAAAGCTCTGAATCTTGACTATGGG
Organism: Nanger dama; assembly: GCA_917880005.1. NCBI lineage: Eukaryota > Metazoa > Chordata > Mammalia > Artiodactyla > Bovidae > Nanger > Nanger dama. The sequence continues at coordinate 51,186,948 of CAKJTW010000004.1, forward strand.
CATTAATTCAGGGGATGGTGACCTGCCAATCTCAAGATCCAAGTGATAAAAAGAAACTGTGTCAATACTATATGATGAGAAGAATTTTTTAAATAAACGAGACAAATTTTCAATAGTAAATTTATAATTTGTTCTCATGTGTGTGTTACCATACCTACAAAAAAATACCATACATAGTTACAGAAACATTTTTTCTTATGATTAGAACTTTCAAGATAGACTTTCTTAGCAACTTTCAAATGTGCAATACAGTATTTTTAACTAAGGTTACTATGCTGTACATTACATCCCCATGACCTATTTACTTTATAACTGGACATTTGCACTGTTTCTTTTTAAAAAATAGAATAGTACTTTGAATCCATCCAGAAGGATGTAATCTGACTCTACCTAAAGAATTTTGAGTGATAAATTTATCAGCCTTTCTAAACTTCTCTCAGCGTCTATCATGTCATGAGAACAAGACAAATACAAACTATATAGCGCAGGCTTTTAAGCTTCTAGACTTTTGTGTATTTTCCTTCACCTACAGATATCTTGATTTTTTTTCCTCTTTTTTAAATAAGGAATTTTATATGGGGATAAAGATGTGAGTTGTTTTGTTAGCTTTAGAGACCCTCTAAACTAGACCTAAATCAGGAACTGCTGGGAGTAAGGATGCTACAAGCAAGGGTCAGGGGGCAGCCCCCAGAGCACAGTCCCATAAATACAGAGGCGTACTGTCGCTGGGGGTGATGACCCGCTCAGCTCTCGCTGAATGTTTCTGCACAAGAATACAGGCTCGATGTGGCCCAGACTTAAGTTTTTAAGAGAAAATACAGGAAATCTCTAAATTGTTCAATGCTTATTCCAAAAAAATGATCCAACATCTTTCAGGCCAAAGAAAACACATCTGTGGGCCAAATCCAACTTGCAGGCCACCGTTTTGCTAACCGTGGATCAGCAAATATTTGGAAGTTAAGGTTTCTCTGGCCACCTGATCTGGAAATCCAAAGCATAGTCCTGAAGCAGACGACCCAGGGTTCTGGGGAGAGCAGTGACCCGTGTTCTGCAAGTGTGAACAGCACTTCTGGCTCCCTTGCCGGTGGGTAGACTGCGGGCCCCTTCACAGCTCTGGGACGGGTGTTTTTGTCCTGAGGGTAGGTGCTCACCTCTCAGCATATGCCTGGCAGTACTGTCACATTCCCCGCTCCTTGTTGGACCACTGCCCAGGATGTGGGGCTGTGGTTTTGGAAGCCATGACCTATGTCCTGTAGAGAATGATTCATGAACTCCAGAGTGTTCTGAGCAGGCTGCAGTGATGTGCCTTCCCAGCCCTTTATGATGTGTGAAGGCAGGTCTGGTTAGCATCATTCTTAATCGTCTTCTGGGGGATGCTCAGTGCGTCCTTCTCCTCCTGCCCTCATTCTTTCCCAGCGTCTGGGTCTTTTGTCATTATTCGGCTCTTCACATCAGGTGGCCAAAGGACTGGAGCTTCAACTTCAACATCAGTCCTTCCAATGATTATTCAAGGTTGATTTCCTTTAGGATTGACTGATTTGATCTCCTTGCAGTCCAAGAGACTCTCAAGAGTCTTCTCCAGCACCACAATTCAAAAGCATCAATTCTTCAGCACTCAGCCTTGTTTATGGTCCAACTCTAACATCTGTACATGACTGCTGGAAAAACCATAGCTTTGACTATATGAGCTCGGTCAGCAAAGTAATGTCTCTGCTTTTTAATATGCTGTCTAGGTTTGTCATAGCTTTCCTTCCAAGGAAGAAGCATCTTTTAATTACATGGCTGCAGTCACTGTCCAAGGTGATTTTGGAGCCCAAGAAAATAAAATCTCCCACTGCTTCCACTTTTACCCCATCTATTTTCCATGAAGTGATTGAATTGGATACCATGATCTTAGTTTTCTTAATGTTGAATTTTAAGCCAGCTTTTTCACTCTCCTCTTTCACTTTCATCAAGAGGCTCTTTAGTTCCTCTTCACTTTCTGCCATAAAGGTGGTGTCATCTGCATATCTGAGGTTATTCATTTTTCTCCCAGCAGTCTTGATTTCAGCTTGTGCTTCTTCCAGCCCAGTGTTTCACATGATGTACTCTGCATATAAGTTAAATAAGCAGGGTGACAATATACAGCCTTGACGTACTTCTTTCCTGATTTGGAACCAGTCCGTTGCTCCATGTTTGGTTCTAACTGTTGCTTCTTGATCTGGATACAGGTTTCTCAGGAGGCAGGTAAGACAGGTAGATGTTTTTCTGGAATTCCCTTGCTTTCTATATGATCCAACAAATGTTGGCAATTTGATCTTTGGTTCCTCTGCCTTTTCTAAAACCAGCTTGTACATCTGGAAGTTCTCAGTTCATGTACTGTTGAAGCCTGGTTTGGAGGGTTTTGAGTATATCTTTACTAGCATGTGAAATGAACACAGTTGTACAGTAGTTTGTATATCCTTTGGCACTGTCTTGCTTTGGGATTGGAATGAGAACTGACGTTTTCTAGCCCTGTGGCCACTGCTGAGTTTTCCTGGCATACTGAGTGCAGTACTTTAATAGCATTATCTTTTAGAATATGAACTAGATCAGCTAGAATTCCATTGCCTCCACTAGCTTTGTTTTTAGTGATGCTTCCTAAGGGCCACTTGACTTTGCACTCCAAGATATCTGGCTCTAGATGAGTGATCACACCATCATGGTTATCTGAGTCATTAAGATGTTTTTGTGTAGTACTTCTAAATGGCAATACCATATAATTTCATGTCTTTTTAGTTAATTTATGAACATTTCATATTATACAGAAAAATAATTTTTGTAGTTTCAATTAGAATAAAAAGTGAAAGTTTCACAGTACTTTTGGGCTTCTTTATTTTCTAATTTCTTTTATAATGAAAATATAGTTATAATCATAAAAAAATTTAAAGCTTTGTTGAAAAGAGATAACTCATTTAAAATGAATTGAGCAGAGGGAACCATATATTCAGATTATTCTTAAAAGATATGTGCAAGTTAAAAGGGTATAACATATATTTTAGATGAATTTACTGTGCCAACTCTTATTTTTACCAAGGAAATATTCCTTTTGGTTTCAAATGTTAACTATATAATTATGATAGCCAGAGGACTTTCCAATTGTAGTTTTATAGACATAATATTATGTAACTGATTTTAAAAGGAGAAATGCAAAGAGCTTCAATGTATGTTATATAATTAGGATGGAAGCCTGGGAAATGGATGGAATTTTTCCCCAGGAGGTTTCATAGGTGGTTGTAATCAAGTCAGTTGCCAACTTCCTGCTTGAACGGTTGCTCATGGCAATCAGTCTAGGGCAGTTGTGGATTTGTTGCTGTGTACTTTCTGAAGTCATCCTGAGTGTACCTTCTCCTTTAGCCCACTTCCTAAACTCCTTCCTGGCTTTCCTACCTCCCGTATGCACCTAATCAGAATTTTTGATATAACACCTTCACAACAAACTGTTTTGTATGTTCCTGATTGATATACTTTATTTATTGGTGAAGTGAAGTGAAAATCACTCAATCATGTCTGACTCTTAGTGATCCCATGGACCGTATCCTGCCAGGCTCCTCTGTTCATGGAATTCTTCAGGCAAGAATACTGGAGTAGGAAGTCGTTCCCTTCTCCAGGGGATCTTCCCAACCCAGAGATCAAACCCAGGTCACTTGCATTGCAGGCAGATTCTTTACCATCTGAGCCAGCAGAGAAGCCCCTTATTTATTGGTACGTAATCCATATCAAGGGGCTTCCCCAGTGGCTCAGTGGTAAAGAATCTGCCTGCAACGCAGGAGACACCAGTTTGATCCCTGGTTTGGGAAGATCCCCCTGAAAAGGAAATGGCAACCCACTCCACTATTCTTGCTTGGGAAGTCCCATGGACAGAGGAGCCTGATGGGGCTACAGTCCATGGGATTGCAAAGAGCTGGACATGACTGAGCAACTAAGCGTAACAATGATGAATTCCTATCAGCCACACTAAAATGCAACCATGGTTAGGGAAAAGAGTACTGGGTTCAGGTCCGAGGCAGAAGTCTTGGGTTCCGTGTGTTGTTGAGCCAGTTAATCCACTCTGGGCTCAGTTCCCTGTCTATTAAATGAGTTTGGTAACAAACTTCTTATCACATTTTGGTTGGGAGATGAAATGACATACACACACACACACACACACACACACACACACACACACACACACACACACACATATATATGTTAGGATTAGATTTCGCTGCATTAGAGAGAAAACTGATAAAAGGAAAATAACTTGTAGTAAATAAAAGCTTATTTTACTAAAATGTAGTGATTATGAATAAAATAGAAGTTTATTTATTTCCAATGTACAAGTTCAGAGATAGGCTACCCAATACTAGCGTAGTACAGGCATAGCTCAGAGATACTATGGGTTTGGTTTCCTACCAGTACAATAATGAGAGTATCACAGTAAAGCAAGTCACATGAAATTTTTGATTGCTAGTGCATATAAAACTTATGTTTACATTGTACTGTGGTCTGTAAAGTGTGCAATAGCATTATGTCTAAAAAGCAATGTACATACCTTAGTAATGTATTGTGTTAGTTGCTCATTCGTGTCCGACTCTTTGTAACGCTGTGGACTATAGCCTACCAGGCTCCTCTGTCCATGGAGTTCTTCAGGAAAGAATACTGGAGTGGGTAGCCATTCCCTTCTCCAGAGGATATTCCAGACCCAGGGACTGAACCCTGGTCTCCTGAACTGTAGGCAAATTCTTTACTGTCTGAGCCACCAGTAATACCTTAATGTCTGAGCCGCCCAACATACCTTAGTACTTTATTGCTAAAAAACAGGTAACCATCTTCTGAGCCTTCAGTGAGTCATAATCTTTTTGCAATAGTAACATCAAAGGGCACTGATCACAGATCACCATTACAAGTAGAAAAATAACAGCAAACTTAAGAATATTGTGAGAATTGCCAAAATGTGACACAGAGACATGAAGTGGGCCATGCAGTTGGAAAAAAGGTACTGGTAGACTTGCTCAACTCAAAGTTTCCACAGACCTTCAATTTGTATAAAACAAAGCAAGAAAAAAAAAAAAGCCAAACCTCAGTATCTGCAAACCGCAGTAAAGCAAAGTGCAATAAAAAGAGGTATGCCTGTGCTCAATGATGGTAAGATCTAGCCTTTGTCTCTTTTTGTGCTGCCATCCTTGGTAGGTGGCTTCTATCTCATTGTCCAGAATGTCTGCTTGAGATCCAGCCATCACATCCAAATTCAGATAGCAGAAAGGTGGAAGAAGGGAATTCCACCCCCAATCCTAAGGACACTTCTGCTAAGGACACGATTGCTTATATATTGTCTAGAACCTCATTAGATGGTTGGCTAAAAATAATTGTTTTATTACAAGAGAGAGATGTCGGGCTAACCATGACCTCTGAAAGAATTTTGTGACCTGGGAAATGCTCTGAGTACAAAAAGTACATCATTTATAAAATATTACTGTAAGGCAACCTCATATACATTCATCCATTCACCAAATAGTGATTAAATACCTGCTAGAGGTGTAGCATTAGAGCTGACATCCCATATACTTCCTCACATTTTCTTATTCAGTTTACATTTTCTCCAAAAAAAGAGTTTGAGGTATCCATGCAGCTGTGATTCCACCCTTGCTCCCTGATTTTCTGGGCATGTGGGAACATGACATCACTAAGATACCTTCTCTTTCTTTGGGAGAGGTGGGGGAGCAAGGTGACATTGGAGCATGTTGTAAATGGTAGATCTCTGTGGCTCACAGGTAAAAACAGTGTGTTTTCCTCGCCACATCTCAGAGCTCCTATCTTCTGTCATCAGTGCTTCATGTTGATTTTCTATCTTGTGTCCCCATCTACTTTGTATAGATGCCTTTCCCTCCATTTAAAACATATATGCTGTATTGTCTCTTTATCATCTGCCCTCTTCTTTTCAAATAAGGGTGTTTGAGCAGGCATATGTGTTATTTGGGAGGTAAAGATAGATGGGTGGATGGATAGCTAGATCAGCTAGTGGATGGGCAGGTGGATGCAATAGCAGGCAGGCATGCATAACCTAATGGCCAGGGGCATGTCCAGTGCTGGGGTTATTGCTGTTTCTTAGGGGGCCCCAATGTATGCAGGATCCCTAAGGAAATAGGATCTGCAGTCACAGGCTCAAGATATTCCATTTGGAAAGTATCTGGAGATGTCTGACATCCTTCCTCCTAATCTTCAAAGAAGTGATGGTAGTGGGCTTTCTTTTTTTCATTTAATCTTCTTTTTTTTTTTTTTTAGTTTCTGAAATTTTATTATTTTTAATACATACATTTCACAAACAGAAACCTTCTAACACCACACAATTCCAAATGTTTCAACTTTATCAACATTCTTTAACTATTTACACTGTCTTCTCTCAACAAAAGTGCAATCCAAGACATCTTGACAAGAAATCTTTACTGATAAGAATGTATTTTTGAGCTGGTGTTAATGACGCCCGTCCATTATATTTTCTTTCAATGATCTGCAATAATAATAAAGTCAACAGGACACAGAGATGACTTGAGTTAGGCAGCATCCTTTTACAGGAACCAAAACACTGAACAAGAGCACTTTCTCCTCACCTCCTCCCCAACCTCTGACTGTAGTGACCCAAGAGCTGCTACCGTGAGACTAAAGAAAAGAGCAAACTGGAGCGGCTGACCCGAACACAGCAGTAGAGACTGCATGTTAAGCACTGATCTTACAGGACAAAACGAAAGATTTCAGCAAGTTAGTCTGGGTAATCTAACAAGTTACATTAAAAGTTTATCTGTTAGTTTTAGGATTTAAACACCTAGGAATATTCTGTTTGGAGAAAGCTCTTTCTTAATTACAATGGGATAATTCAGCCCACTCCCTAACTTCATGGCCATAGGTGTATCAATGGCGTCAAATGCAACCAGAAAACAGAAGAGAGTGAAGAACTGAGCTATTATTATGAAAAATTTTAAACATTCAGAAAATAACAATGAGCCCCCTACTGTAATGGAAGAAATATTAACATTTTACCCGATTTACTTAGAGAAACAAAATGAAATTTTACAGCTGAAGAGCTTTCCCCGTATAAACACATGCTCCTTGTGTCATTTTTGTCTCTGCATTAGCACCACCTTTCCTGAGAAGACACCATCCCCAAACTTCCTCTGTAAAATGGCCTCCCTCCATCGCCTCTAACCCCTCTTGCTAGCGCTTTCACTGCCCCACATATTCAGTGCATTTGTTTGTCTTCTGTCTGTTTCCCTCCACTTGCATGTCTGCTCCGTTAGAGCTGGGACATGGCTTTGTTCCCACTGAATCACCCTCATCTGGCATCAACTAGGATCAGATGAACAGAGCTGAAGTTTCTTCGGGCTTCCTGACCCATCACCTCCCCACCTCTCTCTCTCCCTAGGGACTACTGTCCTGAAGTTTAAATGTTTGTCTTTATATACTCTGATTTTATTTATACCTTTAAATTTATATGTGTGTGTGTGTGTGTGTTACATAGATGCCAAAACAATAGATGGTGTTGTGTATCTTTAAATACCTTAACTAAGCAAGCTGTTTATAGCCTCTGTAACTTGCTTTTTCTTGTTCAACATTATGTGCTCAAGATTTATCTATGTGGCTATATGCCACAAAAATTTATTTCACAGATTTCATATTTCTACAATATTCCTTCTAGGATTTCATCACAGTGGGTCCATTCTTGGCCAAGAGCCTCATAATAATGCCTATTTTATTAAAGAGGAGAAGTCCCTTTTGTCAGGGACTCTCTGAATCTGATCTGTGGTAACGGATAATAGGTAAAAACTAAGATGGTAAATTTTGTTATGTGTGTTTTACCACACCTTTAAAAATTAAAAACATATCAAATTATACATTTGAAAAAAAGGGGGACCAGTAAGATTTGTATATTTGTAAAGGTAAAATTATTGTTAATTTTACTCACTATTGAATACATTTAATTATAAAAGTATCTTTTTCAAGAAATTGTGATTTTTTTGTCCTTATATATTCTAGAATACAAATATTTGAATAATCATTCAGCCTTAAAAAGAAGGAAATTCTGTCATTTGCAACAACATGGATGAACCTGGAGGACATTAAGTGCAATAAACTAGAAAGACAAATACCACGTGGAATCACTTACATGTAGAATCTGTTTTAGAAAGTAAATATGTGAGGTGATAGATGTGTTAACTTGATGAAGGAATCTTTTCATAATGTATATCAGTCATCACATTGTATACTTCAAATATCTAAGTTTTTGTTCATTATATTTCAGTAAAGCAAATAGAATTCCCTCAGAGATAAGTCATATATTTCAATATATAATTCCCCCATATTAGAGAAGCTCTAATGGTTTTTCTCTTAAGGAGAGAAAATTTGAGAACAAACATGTTGAGTTTCCTTAAAGTGTAATATTCAGAATTCTTGGCTTTTGACAGTATTCTATAATAAATGTCAGGGAAGTCTGTTTTTGCAACATATGACAACTTGACTTCATGCATCAGTTCAGATTAACTTCAATGCGTGGGATTTCTTTAGGACAAATTCGCATATCCTCTTCCAAGGCTCCTATTAAAAGCAGACTTGTTAGAGGACAAAGCTTTATTTATAAAGTATTTTGCAGATATAATTGTAGGTATAATCATAACAGTTAAGGAAGATTTATCACCCATAATTTTGAATAATGATTCAGTTTGTGCTCGTGGTCAGTCACTAAGTCATATCTGACTGTGACCCCATGGACTGTAGCTCACCAGGATCCTCTGTCTGTGGGATTTTTCAGGCAAGAATACTGGAGTGGGTTGCCATTTCCTCCTCCAGGGGATCTTCCTGACCCACAGATTGAACCCACATCTCCTGCGTTTCCTGCATTGGCAAGGGGATTCTTTACCACGAGTGCCACCAATGGAATCAATGACTCAGTAGTCTTTGGCTAAATGTGAAAATGTTCCAGAAAGATCACATGTTTGACCCTCTTTTTCATTTTGTTTATAAAAATCCATCCGTGCTACCCACTGAGTATCTTGTTTCTGGAGAAATGGTCACATTTAATGTTTGTCAATTTATCAGTTTCCAAATAGGTCCTGTTACTGCATTTCTTAGATTCGGTTGGTATGTTTCCTTGAACCCTATTAAACTTGAATATTTTAAAACACTATTTAGGACTTCCCTAGTGGCACAGTGGAAAAGAATCTATCTGTACCGGGGACACAGATTTTTGATCCCTGGTCCGAGAAGATTCCACATGCTGCAGAGCACCTAAGCCTGTGCTCCACAGTTATGGAGTGTGTGCTCCAGAGCACAGAACAGCAGCTACTGAGCCCATGTGGCACAGCTGCTGACCCCCGTGACCTGGAGCCCATGCTCCACAGCAAGAGAAGCAGCTTTATTAGAAGCCCGCACACCGCAACAGAGTAGTCCCCACTCGCCACAAGTAGAAAAAGTCCTCGCAAAGCAATGAAGACTCAGTGCAGCCAAAAGTAAATAAAGAATAAAACCCATTTAAAACGCATTTTGGGGCCTTGCCTGGTGGCTCAGTGGTAAAGAACCTGCCTGCCAGTGCAGGAGACACGGTTCGATTCCTGATCTGGGAAGATCCCACCTGCCACAGAGCAGCTGAGCCTGTGTGCGGCATCTGTTGAGCCCACATGCTGCAACTCCTGAAGCCTGAGCACCCTAGAGCCTGTGCTTTGAAACAAGAGAAGCCTCTGCAATGAGAAGCCTGTGCACCACAACTAGAAAGGAGCCCCGGTCACCACAGCTAGAGAAAAGCCCACACAGAAACGAAGACCCAGCACAGCCAAAAATGAAGAAATTTAAAACACACACAAAAAATGGCAGTTAATTAACCACCTAACCATGGCTATTTCACTTCAGTTCAATTAGCAGTTGTCTGTTGAGCACCTCCCATGTTCCCAGCACTGTGCAGGGGCTGGAACTGTAAGGTGACTAGAACAGAGTTCTGGTCCTCCTGGTGGATCACATAATCAGGTGGCTAAGACAGATATTTATCCAGGTTATCAAAGGAAATCATTCTGTTACTGCACAGACCCTGCGTGGCCAGAACTCTTACGTTAGGATCTATGGTATTAAATTCTGCAGTTTCAAGACCATTGAAAACTTTTTGGTCTCCATCCTCTCTCCCATCACATTTTGATCAACTCTCATCTTTGTAAAAAACTATCGGAAGTCTCTAAACAGAATTGCCTTTGTACTCCTGAGGGTTGGGGGTCTTATGTGCTCCAGATGTCTGATTATAGTACAAACAGACCTATTTGCTTTTAGTGAAGCAAATGTTTTCTGTGTGCAACTGAGCTTATAAAATTTCATTAAGAAGCTAATCATTAGCCCTGATTAAGTAAACGCTGGATGTTTGGCATGAATCTTTTAACTTCCTATTTCCAAGCTGGCTCAGCCTTTTCAAGGTCACTGATTGTCAGCTGGGGCCAGTAATTTTTCAGTCACTTGTACGGTTTTCCAGTTGATGATCAGAGAGTCTCTCTTTCCCCCATTCAGCTAGGGAAGAAAACTAAGGCTCTCCTGTAGCCCCAGACAGGAAGCTGGCTCTCTGATGCTCATTAGAGGACTTTTCTCTTGCAATTTAAATAGTAAATCTCCTTGCTGTCTACTTCAGGGCAGGACAAGAGACCAAACTCGGCTTCTCTAATTCAACTTGAAACTGCCACCATTTTCTATTCCTCTATATTTGACTTTATAAACATTTTAAGCTTTAACAAAGATCAGAGTTCTTTTACTGATATTTAAGAACATGTAGAAGATGTGCTTAATATTACACTTTTATTTTCAAATCTAGGAAAGAGCATAAGAAATGAAGATACATAAAGCTTTTTAAGCCAGTGACTCAGACATTATTAATATCACTGTGGGCACGAAGAGTTGGAATGGTGTTAAGATTTTCTCTGGGGAAGAATACATTATGACAACATTTTCCAAAATGTGTTTTTCAGAGACCACAATAAATTTGACTTGTGTTTAGAAGGGAAAATAAAGAGATTTTGTGGCTAAATAAAATTGGGAAGTACTTCTGCAAATTTCCTTGTTTTCGTGATTCACAATGAATATTGCTATATTAAAGTTTCTGGAAATTCCTGCTATAAGGAAACCTGTTTAACTTTCATTGACACAGTGTTTTTCAAATTCATTTGGCTTCAAATGCCTCCTTTTTCTTTTTTTTAAAGCTGTCACCTGGAACCAGTCCTCAGAACCAATGTGATATACTTTGAGATATACTATTATGGAAGGAGAGTCTCTGGAATCATCTGTGGCAGTGGTTCTTGAACTTGAGCATTAGCATCCTGAAGGACTTGTTAAAATACAGGTTGCCGCATCTCACTCCCATAGTTTCTGATTTGGGAGATGCAGGGTGGGGCTTTTCTAATAAGTTCCCCAGCAATGCATGCTGCTTCTGCTTAGGGACTACGTGTTGAGAACCACTAGCCTGTGCTCAACCTGGAAGGAAAACAAAAGTTGCAGTGAATAGGGGTGGTACAACCTGTGTGCTGCTATGTAGTATACAAGTTAATGTATTCATATGATACACTGATCAAACCTGCTGTGTGTCAGGCAGTGTGCTAGGCCCTGGGGATGCATTGGTGGTGGACACAGGCCTGATCCTTGCATTCAGGAGTTTACAGTATCATGGAGAGGCAGGCAGTAGTAAATGGGTAAAGGAAATGTGTTGTAGGTCCATAGGAATTGAGAAGACTGGTGAAGGAAGCCAACAGTGTGTGTGGATGTGGAATTAAAGGTGGTTGCGAAGGATCTCTGAGGTGGCAGGGATGTTTCAGCTGAGACTGGCCATGAGAAGATGGGGATGAGGTTTCAGTCTGGATAAAGCTGTGAGCGAGGGCCATGATGGGTCGGGGAGAGAGCAGCAAGTTCTGGGATAGGAAAGAAAGCTGTTTGGCTGAACGAAGGACAGGAGTGAGAGAGCAGAACTCAAAGAGGTTGGAGAGGAGATGGAGTGCCAGGTCACTGGAGCTGAATGAGGGAGTCTGGATTTAATTCTAAATGCAAAAGGTTCTGATGACTATTGTAAGCAGTCACTCTGGGTGTTGTGTGGAGGAAGGATTGTGAGGGGGAAGAGTAGAAGCTATGAGACCAATAGGAAGACCCGAAACTGGAGTTAGGGTAAAAATGAAGTGCCTGGGATAGGGTGGTAGGTGTGGACAGGCTGCCACACACTTGTGGGCTCTAGGGGTGCCACTCACACGGATGACTTGTGATTGCTAGTGGTGAAGCCATGTGGGTTGCTTCCCAGTGTATCTCAGAGGTAGATCATACAGGATTAGATGATGGATTAAATGTGAAGGACAAGGAGCAGAGAGGTGCCAGGAAAGACTCCTGGGCTCCTGCCTTGAGCAATGGAGAAGGGGCAGAAGCTACAGGAGGAGGAGCCATTTCTAAGAGAAAGGAGGGAACTAAACAGTTACTTCTCCAGGGGACAGAGAAGTGACCACAGCCACCATTATTTTACAAATATATTAATTGATTATTTCCGTTCAGTTCAGTTCAGTCGCTCAGTCGTGTCCGACTCTTTGCGACCCCATGAATTGCAGCATGCCAAGCCTCCCTGTCCATCACCAACTCCCAGAGTTCACCCAGACTCATGTCCATTGAGTCCGTGATGCCTCCTTTGCTAGCACACAAAAGACATGATATTGGAATTTAATAAATACTCTTATTAGAGTTGTTCTGTATGGTGTGTATCAGTGGTTGCCTGGTAGCTCTGAATTAGATAACACATAAGGCCATTTAACACGAAGCATAATGTTGTCTTTCTCTAACAATTCAGAGAACACTTCAGAACCTCACAGAGACTGTTACTATTGCTGTAAAACAAACCACCCCACAGCTGAGTGGCATAAAACAGCCACTGTATTATGCTCATGGATTTTGTGGGTTAGGAATTCAGACAGGGTGTAGCGGGATAGCGTCTCTCTGTTCCATGGCCTCTGGACTCAGCTGGAAAGACTTGTCAGCTGGGGGCTGAAATCGTCTGGAGATGTCCTCACTCACGTGCCTGGCAGCTGATGCTGTTTGTCAGCGTGAGCAACTCCACGTGGGCTCTCCACGTGGCCGGGGCATCCTCACTTCTCGGCCCCTACATGATAATTGAACTTCTGACATGGCAGCTCAGGGCTTGCAAAGATCTTAAATGTTTGAATTATACTAAACGGGTAGCTGAATTTGTGTTCTGCTCAATAGAATACTAGGTAAGGAAGAGACTGCTGTGCCTGTATGCTGCCTTGGGGATAACTTGGGAAGAAGAGCCTGGTGAAAGGGAAGAACAGGCTGCTTTGCATTAAAACGGATGACAAGGATATTCTCACTCTGGCTCTGAGCCAGTGTTGTGATAAACAAGTATTTTTCCAGTCTCTTCTACTTGCTCAGCCCTTAGAGGTGAAGCAATCAAGCATAGTTCATGCTTATCAGATAAGAGGAGGATGTTTATAAATTAGGGCATATAAGAACTAGTTTGAATTATTTAAAAACATTACCTGGATACAGATTTGCCAAAACTTCTATTCATAGATCCATTCCAGTGAGTTTCATTCATGAAGTAGCACTCTACAATGCTCCCTTAGAAATTATTCTTGATGGGGAGTAGTCCAAAAGTCTTGGGTAGTTCTTAATGACTGGAAGACACTGGTCTGAGTTGGATGGTCTAGTCCTAAGGTGAGGTCTTTGATCTAACACAACAGATTCCCAAAAAGGGAGTAAAGGAATCCCAGGAAATGTGCAAGGTGATCCATTGAGGGCAATGGAATACCCACTTCTATTTCTTAAAAAAATTTAATGTACATTTTGTATGCATCTTATAGAATATTAAGTATGATAAATAGTAATGCATCTATGAAATTTATGATTAGATAATTAAAAATATAATTTTGCTTGTGTTAAAAATGTTTTTTGCTGATGGAGTACTGCTTAAAAGCATGTCTTACCACATTTATTCCTTGTTGCTAATGCTTTTCAAACTTTATTATGCAGTTCACCCAGAGAAACAATTTTTCTTAGCTCAGTGGGAGTGATTAGAATTTGGGGAATTTACTCACACTATCTAAGTTTACAAGAGAATGATTTATAAACTAAAATGCCAAATTTATTAATTTCTGATAGCTGGGAAACTAGATCTGTCACTTATATATGTTATGCTTTTATTCTTGGACAAGATGATTTATTCAGGATATATATTTCATATCCCAAGACAAGATATGTGTCTTTTGGACACAGAACTTCATTTTCCGAGTTTCTCTAGTGTTCAGGGCCGTTTTACGTATGGCCTCCTAGTTACCACTCTCTATTCCTAGCTCACTTGGCTCACAGATGAGCACACAGGAAATGAGATGCAGTATGTGACCCACTCACTGTGGTTGGTATTCATTCCACCTTTCTGTCACCTTGGTAATTACAGGTGGCTATGGCAGCAATTAGATTTTGGTCACCAAAAATGAAAGCCTTATCTGGTCAGCTCCTCTGTCAGGTTGCCACCAAGTTGACACCCTGTGCATCTTCAGTCACTGTATCTACTAGAGAGGATGCTTATGTGGCTCTTAGACATCTTGCAAAGTGCAAGCAAATTTCAGGGACCAAGGAGAGAAGAACTCCTAATTTTGAGACATGTTGCTGGAAAGCAATTCAGGGATGGCCTGGAGGAGGTTGAGGGCTGGAGGTCAAACGAAGACATCTCAGGCACTGAGAGAATGAGGAGGAGGAAGGCAGTTCTGGCTGAGGCACGCCTGACTGAGCAGAGGTCTAGTGCTCCGGGGCTTAGAGGGTTGCTTGATTGGGGAGTTGGGGTGAAAGGTATGGGTGTCAGGGGAGGACTGCAAGGAGGGGAGCAGTAGGAGGTGAGAGAATCCTGTGGCAGGGAAAGTGGTCTCCTGGTAAGCATGGGCTTTCTCACTGTGTATGCTAGTGTGGCAGCAAAGCCCGGGAGACCTGCTTGGAGGAAGGGCTCTCTGGAGAGCTGCTCTTCAGCTGTAAGGAAGTACACGACCATCCTGACCCCACATCATGGCTCCGGAGAACCGAGGGAAAGGGCTTCCTGTGTTAGGACCGCCTGGGAACACAACAGCTACACTTCCTTCCTCTTCACCACACCCCTGACCTTGTGCTGTCAGAGAGGGTCTACCCAGACACAGCTGGCAGCTTCTGAGGCCAGACCTCCAGTGACCTGAAGGATGTAATAGAAAGTCCTCACTCAGCCAAGTTGGAATCAAGTCATCTCTTACCCCTGAATAAAATTTCCCTAGCAGCCCTGGTCCTAGTTGAGTGACATAGATGTCTGGGATACACCTCAGCCTTTTGGGAAAATCCATCCTGGGAAATTCTTGAGGGATTGAGAAGCAGTAGATACCACCTGTGACCCCGCTCACTTTATGTGTCCTTTATAAAGATTTTCTTTGATGGACCCACACCCACAACTGTAGTCTCTTCAGCCCTTTCTTTTATTTATTTAGTTTTGGGGGGCCACTTGGCCTGTGGGATCTCACGTCCCTGACTAGGGGCTGAACCTGTGCCCCTGGCCGTGGAAGCATGGAGTCCTAACTGCTGGATTGCCAGGGAAATCCCAGCCGTCTCCTCTTAAGAAACAGTGTTCCTGTTCTTCATCACTAGCATCCCTCCTCAGCACTGGGCCTGCATTGACCTGTTAATAAAGGTGACCAGCCCACACTTTCTCCTTTCTATGACTATGACAACATCTAGATTTCCTGTGCTTGGAACTAGCCACACCAATAGTTTCATGTTAATAGGAGCCTCTAATCATTTCATATACAGGTTTGGGTAGCCAGAAACAAGGAAATAAATATTCCACCTTAAACAAAAGTTTGATGTTGGTCCCCTAATTCCAGAAACCGCTGTGTTTTCAGGAACTGGCATTTGTGAACTGGTTGTGGACATGAATGTCCGTTGATCTGTAGGTCATATTGTAGTGGAGGCCTCTCTGGAACCAGACTGCGTATCAGGCAGCCCACACTGGTGGGGACACAGGTGAACTTTATTGATAAGAAACGGTAGCTGAGCCTCATGACTTTCGTACCACCTTCTTAGCAAGCTTTCTCACCCACTGGATAAGTGAGGCACCAAGCCAAGGCCTTGTTGAAAGCAATAGAATGGATGGGAAGTCTGAAGGGCTGGGGATCCTGGGATGCTCAGATAGTTTGGAAACAAGGCCAGGCCGTACCCATGGTGGACTGAGGGGTTGCTGTCTTCAGTCAAGTTTAGATGTGGACGAGAGCCACAGACAACCATGCTACTGACCCATCCAGACTCTTTGGCATCCCTGACCCCTTGTAGATGGGTTTTCTGCCTCACCACAGAAACCTACAAGCCATCCTCACTCAGACCCTTTTCTTGTTATTTAGGTTTGATAGAGTCTAAAATAAATTAAGACAATACCCTCATCTATTCCTCCAAGAAATGTGTATTGAGCACCTACTGTATGCCAGATATGTGATGCTTTGTGACCCCATGGACTGTAGCCCACCAGACTCCTCTGTCCATGGAATTCTCCAGGCAAGAATACTGGAGTTGGGTAGCCATTCCCTTCTTAGGGCATCTTCCCCACCCAGGGATCCAACCTGGGTCTCCTGCACTGCAGGCAGATTCTTTACTGTCTGAGCCACCAGGGAAGCCTGATGGTTAGTACAGAAATGAATAAGACTGTCTCTGCCCTGAGCCCATTGC
Organism: Nanger dama; assembly: GCA_917880005.1. Lineage (NCBI taxonomy): Eukaryota > Metazoa > Chordata > Mammalia > Artiodactyla > Bovidae > Nanger > Nanger dama. The sequence continues at coordinate 51,203,679 of CAKJTW010000004.1, forward strand.
CTGGTTGGCAGGAGTCAGGAAAGAGGAGGGGCGGACAATCAGTTGTGATGGTGCTATGAAAGAAGATTGTACAGTAGAAGGAGTTGGGGAGAGAATCTGAAGAGATCTCAGAGGAAAGGTCAGTTGATCTGAGTATGAAAAGACTCTCACAGATGACAAAAACTCAAATCAGGGGCTCCCTGTTTTGTGATTATAAAACAAATGTTGTCGTTATGTTATATCAAAATGTCCCTGCTTCTTCTCAAGAGGGAATGTTTTGTGTTGACAGTCTCAAAGCCCTCATGCTTCCACATCCTTGCCAGCGTTTGTTATCTGTGGCTTGTTGGTTTATTTATGCTGTGCACAAGAGAAGCCTGGGCACACAGGCTCAGTAGTTGCAGCGCCCAGGCTTAGTTACTCCGCAGCCTATGGAACCTTCCCAGACCAGGGATTGAACCCATGCCCGCTGCACTGGCAGGAGGATTCTTAACAACTAGACTACCAGGGACGTTCATTTGTGGTGTTTTTGATGCTAGCCAAGCTCATGTCCTCTTTTGTTATCTTGTGATTATTTTATAATTTAGTGAAAAAAATAATCAATTCTATAACATTTAATGTGTGGGCCATTTTCAGAAATACAGATGGTATGCAAAGCAAGATATATTTAAATTAAAAATCATTCCCTTCCATAAATATATAAGCTCAATAGACAGAAGGTAACACTAGCAAGCAAGCAAATTATCCAGATATGTATTAGTGTTTAACCCACCCATCAAATGCCCATATCCCCATGTCCTCTGGTGTTGGGTACATGAATATTTGAGATCTTCTGGGGGAAGACTCCATTCTTGCCTTCTGTATACTCTCAGAAGCCATATTTTCAAGTGAGGATTCTAGGGGCTCTTAGCTCATGTGAAAAAGTACTAACTATTCTGGAAATACTAAGCAATTTAAAGTTGTTGGAAATAAATATCCCCTATAGTGCATATACTCCAATACTTTGGCCACCTGATGCGAAGAGCTGACTCGTTGGAAAAGACCCTGATGCTAGGAAAGATTGAAGGCGGGAGGAGAAGGGGGGATGACAGAGGATGAGATGGTTGGATGGCATCACTGACTCGATGGACATGGGTGTGAGCAAGCTCCAGAAGTTCATGATGGACAGGGAAGTTGGTGTGCTGCAGTCCCCAGGGCCACAAAGAGACACAACTGAGCAACTGAACTGATAGTGCACGTTTGTGAAGGCCAAGTGCACCACTGACCATTTTGTCCAAGGGATGTTGTCAAGTGGTATGGGTTTATTTGAGGTTATCCTGGAGCTGGAGAGATGCGTCTCCCATATTCCTTTTCATCGCGAAATGCTGTTACGTAACCATCTCCACGTTCTGGACCACTCACATCAGTCTGTAATTAGAGGGTTTGGGAGGCCTGCCATTTTGCAGTCTTCTGTCACTAAGCAGAAGTTTCTGTAAGCAATCATTGTAGTGTGTTTAGCTGTCTGTCCTAGTGGCTCAATTAGGACTGGCATAGATAAATGCTTCCTTGCTTGTTGCTGTATAAAGTGGCCCCGTGTTTATCTTCCTGACAACTTCAATGATTCTGTGGTGGTTTTACTTCTAATAAATTAATAAAGGAGACTGATTAACAGCATAGTGTCTTGGGCAGCAAAACTCTTGTCAAGTGTTGGGAAGGTTTAGTGAGGGTGTTCTAATTTGGGGATGCCTAGTTCAAAGGTTTTTAAGCTTTGGGGGAGGAGAGAAAGGGCACAGCATCCTTCTCCCAAGGGCAGTTCCCATCAGTTCAAGTTGCAACCAGGTCTGACTCTGCTGAACCACTGAGACTGGATGAGAAAGCAGGCCTTCATGGCAGTAGAGATATTGGGTTGGCCAAAAAAGTTAATTCAGGTTTTTCTGTAAGATGTTACAGAAAAATTTAAACAACCTTTTGGCCAACCCAATATATTCTCAGCAAGTGTTTAGAGCTGCTGGAGGGTAGGTGTTTTAGGGGGTTCCATAAGGTGAAGACTCTACTGTGGGTCCCAGCAGATAAAGGATGAATCATGGGAGGCCCAGTTTTGGAGCCTGGCAGAAACTTTGGTTACCTTTGGTTGGAGTGGAACAGATACAATGGCCAGGCCCATGGAAGCTGACTGCTTTAGAAGGGAGAGGAGGTGGGCAAAGCACTGCTATGTGCCAGCTTTGAGCAGGCAGTGTCAGCCCTTCTACTGGTTAAAAATACCACTTCTTAACAGTAACTTGTTTATCCTGAGTCTCCTTATGTAGTATCATCCCAAGGGGAACTAAAAGAATTAGGATAAGCCACAAAGATGTCAATAATAATGATGATGATTGCTAATATTTATTGGAAATTAATTTCTGCCTATCTGGGTAGTGATCCTATTTTCATTTACAGAAATGAAAATAAGTCTCAGAAACTGATTTGTTTGCCCAAAGTCACACAGCTTCTGAGTGGCGGAGGAGGGATTTAAAGTCAGGTCATTCTGACTCCAAAGTGTTGTTCTTTAGGCCCTAAGAGGATGCCTCTAACAAAAGCATGTGTGTGTGTGTGTGTGTCCATTCCTGTCCTGCAGGTCACTTGGCAGGAAAGGTCAAGGTGGATCAAAGGCCACTGAAGTGTCCTGAGGAGGATGGAAGCAGGTTCTTTCTTGGTGGGGAATTCGTATGGGCCAGTAAGATCCTATGTGGTGTTCTGAGATAACACAAGAATGTGGAATCAGAAAACCGAGACTCCTCCAAAGTTGGTGTGTGACTTTTAGCAAGTCATCCAACTCTGATTCTTGTCCTATAAAATGAGGATAACAACACCTACTTGATCAGTTTCCCAGACTTTCCCTAAGAGTAAGCTGATGCAGTTGTGTAGGACAATGCTTTGGCAACTGTATGCAGCATTATACAAATTACAGTTTTCCCAAGTTTAGTAATAAACATAATGTTTTGTTGTTTGCAAAGGAACATTTTGCATATCAATTATTTAAAACCTTGTGGCTCAGAGGGTTAAAGCGTCTGCCTGCAATGCAGCAGACCTGGGTTCGATCCCTGGGTCAGGAAGATTCCCTGGAGAAGGAAATGGCAACCCACTCCAGTATTCTTGCCTGGAGAATCCCATGGGCGGAGGAGCCTGGTGAGTTACAGTCCACAGGGTCGCAAAGAGTCAGACACGACTGAACGACTTCATTTTCACTTTCACAGGATAACAAAGATTTTTAGATGGGCAACAATATCTAGTGCTTTACTATTTTATATTTAATTACTTACAACTAGCTCTTATTAGTCGAGAAGGCAATGGTACCCCACTCCAGTACTCTTGCCTGGAAAATCCCATGGACAGAGGAGCCTGGTAGGCTGCAGTCCATGGGGTTGCGAAGAGTCGGACACGACTGAGCGACTTGACTTTCCCCTTTTCACTTTCATGCATTGGAGAAGGAAATGGCAACCCATTCCAGTGTTCTTGCCTGAAGAATCCCAGGGACGGGGGAGCCTGGTGGGCTGCCATCTATGGGGTCGCACAGAGTCGGACATGACTGAAGTGACTTAGCAGCAGCAGCAGCAGTTCTTATTAGAGCAAGCCTGTTGCTTGTCTTGCTTTATTTTTGTTGTTTTTTAAATAGTAAAGTCTTATTTGCAAAAGGAATTTTAGGTGTTTTGTTTCTAAACTGTTAATTCAAGTCTTGAAATACAGACAAAGAAAGAAGAAGGTGAAGAACACCTGTGGCATTCTTCACCCGGCTCTTATGATTGTTAGCATCTTGGTGTACTGAGCCAATCATCAAGATCTCAGGTCCTGATAACTGCGTTGGTGCTTTTTATTATCAGTGTAAACTCCGTTTCTATACCCACCTGGAGGCTTGAAAAACTTGTAAAGAAATATTAATAATTTTAGTCAAGGTGATTTTTTATGGGCCACAGAAATTGTTTTTATGAGTATGCTTCTGCCTCTCCTATTAGACATCTTTGTTGAAGAGACTGTTAATGAATTAATTAAAAGAGACCGGGAGCCTAGGGTGGGGCCTAACAGAAACTAAACTTCTCTTCTCGCTGGTTAGCTCATGGGAACCACGGGCTGTTCCAAACTGTGGGCTTTCTTAGATATTCTTAGTGATAAAATCTTGCCACCATGTATTTTAGAATTATGGTTTCTCCAGGAAAAACTACTTAATCAAATACATTACAGTTAAATACACTGCTCCTTCTTATACTTGGGATGCTGCACAGGGCATCTGTGAACTTGGTTAGCTTTTAGGATTCAGGGAGAGGTGGTTCCCTGAAGACCTGCTTTGCTTTCATCAGAAACTCATAATGATTGCCTTTGTATTGGGTGAATGTATTTTACTGTTTCATTGGCAACAGAACTTGAGCATGTTGGCCTGTTTTCTAATCTGTAGGACTAGAGGGCTAGAACCCTTTTCTATGTTCTGTTTCTATGTTCTGACTCTCAGGAAATGTTTCTGGCCAAATATGATCAGGGCAACAGAATAAATAGCAGCTTAGCATGCTGCAGTCGGGCGATGGGGTCGCAAAGAGTCAGACACAACTAAGTGACTGAACTGAACTGAACTGTCTTGTCAGTTTCCCCAGGCAGAGTCTGCTCTAAAAGGACTTCTGGAGACTTCTCTTTCAGTCCAGTGGTTAGGACTCTGCACTTCCACTGCAGGGGGTATGGGTTTGATACCTGATTGAGGAAGGAGGATCCCACATGCTGTGTAGTGCAGCCAAAAAATAATATAAATTATTTTGTTAAAATGTGCCAACAGATCATGTGTTTGGTGAGGTGCTTAAAAATAGATTAAAAAAAGAAACTTATGTCCCTTGGAAATTTCTGGGCACTGGTAAGATCCCAACGGTCCTCTGGTAATCTACGGGTGACATGTTGCAGTGAACCCACAGATTAGGCATGAACAATTCCGTTTCATACTTAGTTTTCTAGATTTATTGTCTATATCCTTACCCAGTACAAAGTTGTCAAAGGTTTCATTTAGGAAATGTAACTGTCCTAACAGAATTTGAAGAGAGATCTTGCTTGTGCCTGTTTTTAAAGCATATACGGTTTAATCCAACACCCCATTCTTTTGCCAAAACTTCACTTTTTATGTCTCTACATGAGCAGGATATAACATGAATTGCTTCATCTCTTTTCATGACTTTGCCATTTCTTTTCTTCCTTGTAACTGAATTGTTGCATGGGTGTATTTTTTTTCTCTTAGATATGCCCTTCTTTATGTTGTGCGAGGGAGAATGTATTTTATTTGCCTGCTTATGTACTTTAAAGCAGCTTTATTGAGATATAATTGACATACAATAAAGTAGACATATAATAAAGATTTGCAAAGTTTTGACATGTCTGGTTGTTTAGTTGCTCGGTGGTGTCTAGCTCTTTGTGACCCCATGGAATGCCACATGCCACACTTTCCTGTCCTTCACTATCACCTGGAGTTTGTTCAAACTCGTGTCCGTTGGGTTGGTGATGCCATCTGACCATCTCATCTTCTGTTGCCCCCTTCTCCTCCTGCCCTCAATCTTTCCTAGCATCAAGGTCTTTTCCAATAAGTTGGCTCTTCACATCAGGTGGCCAAAGTATTGGAGCTTCAGCTGCAGCATCAGTCCTTTGACATGTTTGCATCCATGAAACTATCACCATAATCAATATAATGAATATATCCATCATCCCCAGCAGTTTCCTTGTGCTTCTTGGTAACCCATTCCTCCCACCCTTTCTAGTCCCTGCTCCAGCTTCCTTAGGCACACCCTGATCGGCTTTCTGTCACTGTACATTAGGTTGCATTCCCTACAATTTTATGTAAATGAATTCATACAGTATGTAATCTTTTTGGTCTGACTCCTTTCATGCAACTTAATCATTTTAATTCATCCATGTTGTGGATCACAACGAACTGTGGAAGATTCTTCAAGAGATGGGAATACCAGCCCACTTTACCTGCCTCCTGTGAAACCTGCATGCAGGTCAAGAAGCAGCAATTGGAACTGGACATGGAACAACGGACTGGTTCCAAATTGGGAAAAGAGTACGTCAAGGCTATATATTGTCATCCTGCTTATTTTTAACTTACATACAGGGTACATCATGTGAAATGCCAGACTGAATGAAGCACAAGCTGGAATCAAGATTGCCGGGAGAAATATCAATAACCTCAGATATGCAGATGATACCACCCTGATAGCAGAAAGTGAAGAGAATCTAAAGAGCCTCTTGATGAAGGTGAAAAAGAGAGTGAAAAAGCTGGCTTAAAACTCAACATTTAAAAACTAAGATCATGGCATCTGGTCCCATCACTTCATGGCAAGTAGATGCAGAAATGATGGAAACAGTGCCAGACTTTATTTTCTTGGGCTCCAAAATCACTGCAGATGGTGACTGTAGTCATAAAAGTAAAAGATGTTTGCTCCTTGGAAGAAAAGCTGTGACCAACCTAGATAGCATATTAAAAAGCAGAGACATTACTTTGCTGACAAAAGTCCATATAGTCAAAGCTATTGTTTTTCTGGTAGTCATGTATGGGTGTGAGAGTTGGACCATAAGGAAGGCTGAATGCTGAAGAATTGCTGCTTTTGAGCTCTGGTGTGGGAGAAGACTCTTGAGAGTCTCTTGGACTGCAAAGAGATCAAACTAGTCAATCCTAAAGGAAATCAGTCCTGAACATTCACTGGAAGAACTGCTGCTGAAGCTGAAGCTCTAATACTTTGGCCACCTGATGCGAAGAGCTGACTCATGACCTTGATGCTGGGTAAGACTGAAGGCAAGAGGAGAGGGGATGACAGAGGACAAGATGGTTGAATGGCATCACTGACTCAATGGACATGAGTTTGAGTAAGTCCCAAGAGATGGTGACGGACAGGGGAATGTGGTCTGCTGCAGTCCATGGGGTTGCAAAGAGCAGACACCACTGAGTGAGTGAGCAACAACAACAAATCCATGTTGTAATGCGTAGCAATAGTTCATTCCATTTAATTGCTGAATAGTGTTCCACTGTATGGAAATATCACGGTTTGTTTATCCATTTGTCTGTTGATAGAGATTTGGATTGTTTCCATTTTTTGGCTATGAAAATAAAGCTGTTAGAACTTGTGGTTGCCAAGGGGGAGGAGCAGTAAGGGAAGGATGTTTTGGAAGTTTGGGATTAGCAGATGCAAACTGTTGTATATAAAACAGATAAAGAACAAGGTCCTACTGTATGGTACATGACTTAGTGACTGAACAACAGCTGTATGGCGCAGAGAACTATATTCAATATCCTGTACTCAACCATAATGGAAAAGAATATGAAAAGAATGTACATAACCGAATCACTTTGCTGTACAGCAGAAACTAACAGAACATTGTAAATCAACTGTACTCAATAAAAAAAAAGAAAGCTGTTACAGGCATTCACGTATAGGTCTTTGTGTGGTCAGATGCTTTCTTTTCACTTGGGTAAACTCCTAAATATTTAGGTCTGTATTTAACTGTTTAAGAAATTGCCAAACTGTTATCTGAAATGATTCTGCCATTTTACATTCCCACCAGTGGTGTATTAATGTTTCAGTTCCTCTACATCCTCACGGACACTTGATATTATCGGTCTTTTTAATTTTAGCCATTTTAGTAAGTGTGTAATATGATTTTGATTTGCATTTCCCTAATGATCAGTGTTGTTGAGCATTAGTTCATATACTTATTTGCTATCTGTATAATATCTGTTCACATCTTTTGCTTGCTATTTGATTGGATCATTTGTCTTCATATTAGTGAGTTTTGAGAGTTTTTTGGTATATTCTAGATAGAAGTCATATATCCTATGTATACTTTAAAATATTTTCTTTCACTCTGTGGCTTGTCTTCTCATTCTCTCAATACTGTATTTCAGGGACTTCTCTAGTGATCCAGAGGTTAAAGGACCTACACTTGCAATGTAAGCAGTGTGGGTTGACCCTTCTTTGTGAAACTTAGATCCTACATTCTGTGTGGTGCAGCCAGAAAACAAGCAGAAAAATCAACAAACAAACAAGAATCCCAGTGTCTTTCAAAGAGCAGAAGTTATGTTTTTGATGAAATTCTATTTGTTCTTTTATGGGTCATGCTTTGGTGTGATAGCTAAGAAATCTTTGTCTAATGTAAGGTTCAGTTCAGTTCAGTTGCTCAGTCGTGTCCGACTCTTTGCAACCCCATAAACTGCAGCACGCCAGGCCTCCCTGTCCATCACCAACTCCAGGAGTTCACTCAGACTCACGTCCATCGAGTCAGTGATGCCATCCAGCCATCTCATCCTCTGTCGTCTCCTTCTTTTCCTGCCCCCAATCCCTACCAGCATCAGAATCTTTTCCCATGAGTCAACTCTTCTCGTGAGGTGGCCAGAGTACTGGAGTTTCAGCTTTAGCATCAGTCCTTCCAAAGAAATCCCAGGGCTGATCTCCTTTAGAATGGACTGGTTGGATCTCCTTGCAGTGCAAGGGACTCTCAAGAGTCTTCTCCAACACCACAGCTCAAAAGCGTCAATTCTTTGGCGCTCAGCCTTCTTCACAGTCCAACTCTCACATCCATACATGACCACAGGAAAAACCATAGGACTAGACAGACCTTAGTCGGCAAAGTAATGTCTCTGCTTTTGAATATACTGTCTAGGTTGGTCATAACTTTTCTTCCAAGGAGTAAGGTTACAAGGGATTTCTCCTATGTTTCCTTCAGAATGTTAAGTTTTGCATTTAGTTCTATGTTCCATCTTGATTTTATTTTTGTCCAGTGTGCAAGGTATGGATTGAAGCTTTTTTGTTTGTTTATTGTTTCAGTACCATTTATTGACAAGATTATCCTTTCACTGGTGAGTTGCCCTGGAACCTTCTTTGAAAATCATGTGTTGTCCATATATGTGTCATTACACCAATACACTAAATTGTTTCAAATACAGGAGTTTCATGATAAAATCTGCAAATCAGGTAGTGTTTGTTCTCCAACTCTATTCTTATTGCCAGCTAGTATTTTTTACTTCTGAGAATTTTGTTCTTAGGTCTAGACTATTAGAACAAGAGTACTAATTATAATGAACAATAACTTTCATTTTGTTTGCCAAGACTGATAACTATTTGAAGAGTCAACAAGAGCATGAGCAATGAAATCAGGTCTGGTTCTGAAACATGGTTCTATCACTGATTACCTGTGTGACTCTGGTCCAGTTACTTATCACCTGAAAGTCTCAGGCTCCTCCACTGTAAAATAGGGATGATAACATTTACCTCATAGTATTATTTTAGGAACAATTTAGAAAATATACAAATCTCTGATTTAATTTTTGCTTAATATATGTTATTAGTTAAAAAAATAATGCAATAAAATATATAGTATTCAGTTACCTAAGGCAGATATAATCAAAATGTCTTTGGCATTCTTATTTCTCTCTTTTTTTAAAATTACCAAATATTTATTTATTTAATTTTTATTTTTACTTTATTTTGCTTTACAATACTGTCTTGGTTTTGCCATACATTGACATGAATCAGCCACAGGTATACATGAGTTCCCAATCCTGAACCCACCTCCCACCCCATATCATCTCTCTGGATCATCCCCATGCACCAGCCCCAAGCATCCTGTATCCTGTATCGAACATAGACTGGCGATTCATTTCTTACCTGATAGTATACATGTTTCAATGCCATTCTCCCAAATCATCCTACCCTCTCTCTCAGAGTCCAAAAGTCCGTTCTATACATCTGTGTCTCTTTTGCTGTCTCGCATGCAGAGTTATGATTACCATCTTTCTAAATTCCATATGTATGTGTTAGTATACTGTATTGGTGTTTTTCTTTCTGGCTTACTTCACTCTGTATAATCGGCTCCAGTTTCATCCATCTCATTAGAATTGATTCAAATGTATTCTTTTTAATGGCTGAGTAATACTCCATTGTGTATATGCACCACAGCTTTCTTATCCATTCATCTGCTGATGGACATCTAGGTTGTTTCCATGTCCTGGCTACTATAAACAGTGCTGCGATGAACACTGGGGTATACGTGTCTCTTTCAATTCTGGTTTCCTCAGTGTGTATGCCCAGCAGTGGGATTGCTGGGTCATAAGGCAGTTCTATTTACAGTTTTTTAAGGAATCTCCACACTGTTCTCCATAGTGGCTGTACTAGTTTGCATTCCCACCAGCAGTGTAGTGTAAGAGGGTTCCCTTTTCTCCACACCCTCTCCAGCATTTGTTGCTTGTAGACTTTTGGATCACAGCCCTTCTGACTGGTGTGAAATGGTACCTCATTGTGGTCTTGATTTTCATTTCTCTGATAATGAGTGATGTTGAGCATCATTTCTCATTTCTCTTATTTTATCTTTTTTTTTTTGCCATATGACTTGCAGGATCTTAGCCCTTACCAGGGATCTAACTGGGCCCCAGCAATGAGAGTAAGAGTCATAGCCACTGGACCACCAGGGAATTCCTATATTTTATCTTCACTTTAAAGTCTTTTGAGTGATTATTATTTAGTTTTAAGAATTATATATAGATTTGAGGTTTGAATTTGAAACATTTTTAGGTATAGCAAAATGTACTAGTGTTTCTCATACATCTGTGTTACATTCAGATGATGGGTTAAAATATCAACAGAGGTGGTTGAATGAGGTTATTCAGTGCTGGGGGTGTGTAGAGGCAGAGATAAACCATCACTTTTGAGGCATAGAATATTCCAGCCAAGGAAAATCTGGCTCTATGGGAGCACATATGCGTGGAAGATAAATAACGATTGTAAATCTGAATTTTTCTTTGATGGTGACTTGGGGCAGACATTGACCTGTTTCTCCTGTGTCTAGGTGAAGGTTAAAACTTGAGTTTTCACTGAAAATTGAATTAAGCAATATTTTAAAAAATCTTCCATATATCATAAGAAAAAAGACTAATAACTGAATTTGGAAATGGATAAAGGATATATACAGGGAGTTTGAAGTTGAAGCCAGAATTTTTAGCAGACATATGAAAAGAATCTTAACCTCACTTGTATGTAGTGAGATGTAAATCAAAGCTTCAATGGAATAACATGTTAGGTACATCATATTGGCAAAGAGTGATAAGGTTGGTAATAGCAAATATTGGCAAGGATGTCAGGGAAAGTAACTAATTAACTTGTGACTGGTGGGAGTATAAATTGGTAAACCATTTTTGAAAGCTATTTGGCAATACCTAATAAAGTTGAACATGAATATTCCCTGAGACCCAGCCCTTTCTTTTCTTGGTGTTTACTCTAGGGGAATTCTCATACATATTCGGGGAGAGCCATGGACAGAATGTCATCCTTTCTCATAGTAAAGAATCAAAAACTGCCTAACCTGTCTCTCTGCCTTTCTTTCCCTTTCTCTGTCTGTCTCACACACATACACATAGCGAGTTATTTCCTGAACCATTTATAAGTCACAGTACTCATGACATTTATTCCTAAAGCTGTTTTTTAAAACCAAAATTCTAAAGCAGATGTAAAAAAATGTTAACGTGTTTGATTTTGCTGATGGGACATATAGATCCAGTATTTTCTATTCTTCTCTGTATTTGTGAGCTGTTAAAAAGAAGCATGATTTTGTTTCCCTTGTTTGCTTTTTTTTTTCTTCTTTAAAATTTTCTTTTAATTTCTCACTTCAGAGCAAGTAAGAGATTCAGACCAATCTTTCCCTTTCTGCATCTTATTTGATTTAAATCTTTAATGTGTCTTTTGCTCTTTTCCTCACATGATTTGATGTATCTCCAAGGTACTTATTTTGTGTCCAGAGTTCTTTAGACATTTGTTTGCTCCTGCTCATCTCCATTCAATATACATAGGCTGGTTAGTTATTTCTCCATTCCTTTGGTAGTAGTGGGGATTTGAGTTGATGATTGGAACTTAACTTTTGTGTTTCATGACAAGAAAGCTTTGTAGAGGTTTTTTTTGTTTGTTTTATTTTTTTAATATTGTGCTATTTGCCTGTCTTGGTATTTAAGATATTTCTGTGTAGGGAGGGATGTTTGTTTTAGTGAACGACAGATATGTACAATGAAGATTAGATCATACACTTCTCACTAGAATTTCCAAAGAATTGTGATAAACAATTCTTAATCTTCAAAAGAGAGGCTGTGGTGTCCCCTCAGTCGGCCTGCCTAACACAGTGTTGTTTACCTGCCAGAATGACTCTCTGGCCATGTCAAGCTCACTTTACATGGACATGCTTCTAGTTCCCCATCTTCTTTCATCTGCTTCTTTGGTAAACAGATGACAGAAACTTCCTCTGCCTGATCCTTCTATGACATGCTGCAAATTTAGCTCAGACGCCAGCTGGCTGTGTGTGTCTTTGGCTATTCATAGAAAGGGAGGGTTTAACCTTCCTTCCTTCTGAAGAAACCTGAATTTTTTTCCATGAGTCTGAATCTGTTTGCCAAGGGCTATTTGGAATTGAAGCTCCTAGAGAATAGAAAAAGATCTGCGTTTTTGTGAACCTGAACAATCTTTTTTAAAGACTACATTGGTAGTTTATTTCTTTTAAAAAAATTATTTTAATTGGAGAATAATTACTTTACAATGCAGTGATGGTTTTTGCCATACATCAACATGAATTAGCCAAAGGTATACATGTGTCCTGAACCTCCCCCCCACCTCCCTCCCCAGCCTATCCCTCTGGGTTGTCCCAGAGCACCAACTCTGGGTGCCCTGCTTCATGCATCGAACTTGCACTGCTCCTCTATTTCACATATGGTAATATACATGTTTCAGTGCTTCTCTCAAATATCCCACCCTCACCTTCTCTTGCTGAGCCCAAAAGTCTGTCCTTTACATCTGTGTCTCCTTTGCTGCCCTGAATGTAGGATCGTCAGTACTGTCTTTCTAAATTCCATATATATGCGTTCATAGACAGTATTTGTCTTTCTCTTTCTGACTGACTTCACTCTGTATAATAGGCTTCAGGTTCATTCACCTTATTAGAATGGACTCAAATACATTCCTTTATGTATTTATGTATCCTCAAATACATTGCTTTTCCTGAGTTTTACATATGTACCACAACTTCCTTTTCCATTCATCTAGGTTGCTTCCATGTCCTGGCTATTAAATAGTGCTGCAATGAACACTGGGGTACATGTGTCTCTTTCAGTTCTGGTTTCCTTGCTGTTTATGCCCAGAGGTGGGATTACTGGGTCATATGGCAGTTCTATTCTCAGTTTTTAAGGAATCTCCACAATCTTTTCCATAGTGGCTGTACCAGTTTGCATTTCCACCAACAGTGTAAGAGGGTTCTTTTTCTCCACACCCTCTCCAGCATTTATTGTTTGTAGACTTTTGATGATGGCCATTCTGACTGGTGTGAGCTGATACCTTATTATGGTTTTGATTTGCATTTCTCTAATACTGAATGATGTTGAGCATCTTTTCATGTATTTATTAAACATTTGCATGTCTTCTTTGGAGAAATGTCTGTTTAGGTCTTTTTCCTACTTTTTGATTGGGTTTTTGTTTTTCTGGTATTGAGCTGCATGAACTGCTTATATATTTTGGAGATTAATGCTTTGTCAGTTGTTTCATTTGCTATTATTTCCTTCCATTCTGAGGGCTGTGTTTTCGCCTTGCTTACAGTTTCCTTCATTATTCAAAAGCTTTTCAAATTTAATTGGGACCCATTTGTTTATTTTTATTTTCATTACTCTGGGAGATGGGTCATGGAGGAGCTTGCTGTGATTTATGTTGGAGAGTGTTCTGCCCATGTTTTCCTCTTAAGAGTTTTATAGTTTCTGATTTTATATTTAGATCTTTAATCCATTTGAGTTTATTTTTTTTCTTTATTTCTGATGTGTGCTTGCTTTGAGTTGTTTTCTCCTCTGTATTTCTGGCTGTTGTAAAGACCTACACAGCCAAACTGTTGGTCATCTCAGAAAGTCCACTTGGACAACAGATAGAATGAATGCAAATGGTGCAGAACATGTAGCTTGGCTACAATGCCTGGAGGCTACTCTTGTCCTAGTCTGGTCCTGGATTCTAGTTTTGATCCAGAAACTACCTCAAGGCACCCTGTAAAATACCAGCTGGGCTCTGTGACTGAACTGGAAGTTTGGCTCAGGGCTTCCAAAGTTCATATTGAGCAGGAGCCAATAGGGCTTCTTGAGAGTCTTGGGCAAAATGTGTTCATGTCCCAGTTCAAAAGAGATTTTTTTTTCTTGTCCATTTAGACTTCTTGCCCCAGGCTTGGTCAGAATTGAACAGGTTTTGGGACAATATTTACTACAACATTAGTCTCAGTGGGATTCCCTCGTGGCTCAGATAGTAAAGAATCTGCCTGCAGTGCAGGAGATCTGGGTTTAATACCTGGGTCAGGAAGATCCCCTGGAGAAAGATGGCAACCCACTCTAGTATTCTTGCCTGGAGAATTCCAGGGACAGAGGAGCCTGGTGAACTACAGTTTATAGCGTTGCAGAGTCTGGATATGATGGAGTGACTAACACTTTGTCTCAGTGCATTTGGTAATTTTCATAAATCTTTTAATATCACAAATATCAAATTACCATGTCCCTGCTTTTTTTTTTCTGATGTCTTAAATTTGCAAACTAGTTACTGGATGTAAGTGTCTTTATGGTGATGGCTGGATGTTTCAAATTTTGTATTTCTATTAATAACATCTATCACAGTGTCTGGAAGATAATACCTTCTCAATATGTCTGTACCTAGAAAATATGGCTGAATATATGGTGGTAAAACATATTCCAAAGTCACTGTTCTAGTTTTATCCTTCTTCAATTTTTTTCAGCTCTTCTGTTTTCATCTCTCTTAAATCAAAGTCTTAGATGGTTTCTAAGACTTTAGAAACTTCCTATAATTCTTCCTTCATAACCTGTTCCCACAAATTTTGTTCAGTCAAAAATACATAAGGCTTTATTTTCTCCCTTGGGCTTTGTCCCTCGTGTTTAAATGATTTTAAACATTGTTTGTATCTCTGTCTGATTCTTCTATTATATCAGGCTCTTACTGGTTGATATGCCTGCTGGCCCTGGCTTATGGGAAATTAGGTCTGTGGTTTGTGAGCTCACTTTTAGTGAGGTTTTAGTCTATGGGAATCCTGGGTTACCTCAAGGACACATCTCTCTAGATAGATGTTTTTTCTTCTTGGCACCATCAGGGTATCCTTGGCTTAGAACCAATTCTTATAACTATTTTCCAGCTCAAAAGTTTCTAGACTATACAGGGGGCTTCCCAGGTGGTGCTAGAGGTAAAGAATCCATCAGAGACAAAAGAGATGTGGGTTTGATCCCTGGGTTGGGAAGATTCCCTGGGGTAGGAAATGGCAATCCATTCTAATATTCTTTAAATCCTGAAAACACAGGAGCACAGACTCTGGGGATACACATGCTCAGTGGAGACACTTTTATTCTTCCACTAAGAATCTAGGCCAAGGCACTGCTTTGCCATCTGCCCAGGGAGTGTTTAGCTTTTTCTGGAGCCCACCATTGTTCTTTAGGAATCTTTCTTCAAGACCATTTTCTAGGTCTTCCAGTTTCAGTTCTCCACCTCACCTTCCATCCCAGAGCGAGTGTTCAGTCCCAAGCCCCTGGAGTACGGCTTCTCCCTGCAGGGTAACAAGCTCATGTGCTTCCAGCTTTGGTTCTCAGTTTATTCCTTATTTCTTGCCACAGACCATTTAACTTTTGCAAGCTCATTTAAATGAACATTTACTGTATGTTTGTCACGTTTTCCCCAGAATTTCTTAGGGATTATAAGGGAAAGTTTTTTGACTATCAAGGCAACTTCTATGATGATGTTCTTGCTTCCATTTTTTTAGTTTGTTTTTGAATTTTATGTTTAAATTCCTTTTTCATTGTTCAGATCTTTTGCTCTTGGTAGATGTACACCCTACATTTTGTAAGCAAGGTTTCTGTGTGTGGGCTACGACCCATAGGACACAAAAGGCTGACTGCTGATGTCTCCTAGACATCTGGAACAGAGGTTAACAAACTAAAGTCCTATAATCTGTTTTTAATTCGATAATAATTGCTTTACAATGTTGTGTTGGTTTCTGCCATACAACAGTGTAAATCTGTCATAATTATATATATATAAATGTGCCATCCCTCTTGAGCCTCCCTCCCCTGTCCCATCCATCTTGCTTGGTCATCACTTGCTTCCACTTTTATAAAGAAAAAAAGTTTCAAGTTGGTAGCCAGGACCCCCAATTCTTTGACATCAGTTTGCTGTGTTGGGCAAGTCATACAACATATCCAAGGGCTCAGAGTCCGTATCTTTTAAATGGTGGTAGCAAGGGTTAACAACAAAGTTCTGAAAAATGTGTCTCCCCTGATATGGATGTTATAAGATTTAAGTAATAGAATAGATGAGAAAAAATTATGAAAAAAATTAAAAGCACTGCATCAGTACCAGATGGGTTTTGTTTCTTCTTTTAGATACCATAGGGATATCACTGGCCAGTGACCTATTTTTACTAGTATTATTATTAGCATTTTCTTTTCCCCTTGGTAGAAGGGGAAATAGTAGAAGGTAGGAGAGGAGCCTTCCCTCTCCTTATACCATTGCATCTTCTACTCCATTTATCTAGTTTATGACAAGTAGAGTGGCCTTTTACTTAGAGGATGAGCTGCAACTTCTGGCTGGTTTCACCTCGTTGGGTATGGTGATGGATGTGACTCTGTCATTCATCCCTCAACTTATGATCCTGTACATCACTCAGGTTCCTTGCTTGAGAGCAGGTGTTGGCAACCCTTAGTCAATAGTAGTAATGCATTGTTACTTTGAGTAAAGTCTTAATAACACATGAAATTGTTTCTATGATTCTGCTGCTTCAGTGAACTGAAGAACTACTGCCTAAATATAGATCTTCTCTGCTGTTGCCTGTTTATGGCTTGTCACTGAAGGGGAGTATCTATTGGCATAGGTGTTCAGAAAGCTATAGGAAACCTTTAAATGCATATTAAAACAGGAAAAATAGGATTTATAATCAAGGAGTTTTTACAGCATGATCTTATGTAACACACCCATATTATAATATAAAAACTTAAATTTGAACAAGTCATGTCATAAAAGGACCCCCAGGATGAGTAAAACCTGTTATATAATGATGGACCAACCAGATTTGAATATTGGAATTTTTGGCTTTTATTTGAGGCCAAGTTCTCAAACAGAGCATTGACTTTGCTTCAGGTCAAATTAAAGTCATAATTTGGGTTGGGTTAGTCCTTGTTTAAATCACTTAGGTGAGGTTTAATTTGTTGAACCAAGCTCTGGAACCAGTTCAATTTATGAATGAACATATAATTATATAACTTTTACCCTAGGGCCCAATAGATACTTTTCAGTTATTACAGAGGATTCAAAGAGAATATAAAGCTAAAAGAAAATGCTTATAGAAACATCAATAGAAGAAATGGAAGATATTTGTGAAAGTCTGATCTCAGTTATTTGTATAGTTCACTGTATAAATTAATACTTGATTCTCAAATAAGCAAGTATACTTTTAAACACTGAATCTTTATTTTCACAGAAAGGATGATATGGTAATAAGAGGGTGATTTTATATCTTACTGAATTTTCTAAGCCATAGTGTTATAATAGTGTTAGTGGCTCAGTCCTGTCCGACTCTGTGATTCCATGGGCTGTAGCCTGCTGGGCTCCTTCATTCATGGAATTCTCCAGGCAAGAATACTGTAGTGGGTTGCCATTTCCCTCTCCAGGGATGTTCCCAACCCAGGGATCGAACCTGGGTCTCCGGCATTGCAAGCAATCTCTTAAAGCAGCAGAGAGCTACCAGGGAAGTCCTTTTTCTTTTCTTTTCTTTTTTTTTTTTTTTTTATTAAATTTATTTATTTTTTAAATTACAATACTGTATTTGTTTTGCCATACATTGACATGAATCAGCCACAGGTGTCCACGATCTCCCAATGCCAAAGCCCCCTCCCACCTCCCACCCCACATCCTCTCCCTGAATCATCCCGTGCACCCGCCCCATGCGTCCTGCATCCTGTATTGAACATAGACTGGCGCTTCATTCTTACAAGATAGTATACATGTTTCAATGCCGTTCTCCCAAACCATCCCACCCTTTCCCTCTCCCTCAGAGTCCAAAAGTCCGTTCTATACCTCTGAGTCTCTTTTGTTGTCTCACATATAGGGTCATCATTACTATCTTCTAAATTCCATATATATGTGTCAGTATACTGTATTGGTGTTTTTCTTTCTGGCTTACTTCACTCTGTATAATCGGCTCCAATTTCATCCATCTCATTAGAACTGAGTCAAATTTATTGGGAAGTCCTTTCTAAGGCATATCATTATCCACTATGGAATAGTAATGTGACTGCCCTACTTCCTCTTATATGCAGTGATTGCCTGCTGCATACATAGACAAAAATTCCCAGTTAATTCAAAGCCCCTCTTTGACCCACTGAAAAGTTAGTTAATCTCTTCATAAAACCTGTTTATCAGACCTCCTAACAAATAGGCTGGCTTGAAGATCAGTTCTTGTCTTGTTCCCTGCCTACCATCTGTTTTAGATATTAGTGAGTCATGAAATGCCTAAAAGCTATAGTCTGAGAGAGTCTGAGAGCAGAGGACCTGAACTGTCAGAAAACAAAATAACATCCTTGGGCTTCAAGGGCTATTAGGTATATTGTCTAATCAAGCAATGATAGGAGTGATGATTAAAATCAATAGTGACTCTACAAATGTCAAAACTAAAATGCATCCTAGTTTCTTGAGAAACCGCCAAGACGATGCATAGGCTTTGGTTACCTTTGTTATAGGATAGCTGCTGAAAGTTTGTGGCAGAGGCCATGCATGTAGACTAGTTGAGTTTGGTCAGTTTATGATAAGCACCTGATATGGGCTTTCCCTGTGGCTCAGCTGGTAAAGAATCTGTCGGGAATGCAGGAGACCTGGGTTCGATCCCTAGGTTGGAAAGAGCCCCTGGAGAAGGGAAAGGTTACCCACACCAGTATTCTGGCCTGGAGAATTCCATGGACTGTATAGTCCATGGGGTCACAATGAGTTGGACACGACTGAGTGACTTTCACTTCACTTCATTTCTTCACCTAGTATGGTGCTACTATAGGGAGAGAGGTAAGACCTGTTCTGTACCCTGTGAGAGTTCTCAGTCTTCGAGGGAAGATGTTACTGAACCAGACTTGGATCTGCTCGCCTGCATGCAGTGAGGACAGTCTCCTGATACTGGATTGTGGTGGAGGAACATGCAGCTTTTATTGCAAGGCCAAGCAAGGAGTATGGGCGACCGATGCTCAAAACTCCTGAACACCTTGATGGCTTTCAGGGAAAGGTTTTTAAAGTCAGAGTGATGGAGAGGGTTTTGGGGTGTATGATCAGCTTATGGCCATTCTTCTGGTTCGTTGGTGATGAGGTAATTGGGTGTCAGCATCCTCAACATTCTGGTTCCAACTTGTTTGGGATCTACATGCTTATGTCAGCATGCAGTTAGCTTCTTCCTCTTGGTGGAGGTTTCAGTATCTGCAAAACAGCTCAAGCATGTGGCTCAGGATATTATCTATAGCCCTTGAGGAGGAACTAAAGGTTCTAGATTTTGTTGAATGGCTGTATCATTTTCTCTTTTCTTTGTTCCTGCATTTCCTCATTTTGATTAAATTTGTTCTTTGAAACTAGGGGAAAGCCTTAGAAGCTAAAGTTTTTCTACAGACGAGGCAGGTAGAGGGCTTGAATGGGGGTTCTGTCCTGGGAAGGCCCCATAGGGTCTTTCCTTCTGGATTACAGCATCCCACAGCTATCTATGCTGTGACAATAATGGCTACCATGGAGCACTTGCTGTGCATGCACCAAGCCTCATACCTACCGAGGGCTTATTTACTTACATTGTCTTGAATGCTCTTATCAGTCTTCTAGGGAGGTATTATCTCCAATTTACAGATGGGGAAGCAGTACTTTTTCCCCTGCCTGTTATCATGCTGCCTCACAGCCATGCAAAGGACTTAGTCTGGAATCTGACAGGTGAAGGTCTAATCTTGACTCTGCTATATACCTGTGGAGTCTTGAGGACATTTCTTAATTATTTGAGCCATAGTTTTTCATCTGTAGAGCAGAGTTAGTAATATCTGCCTCAGCTCTCAGCTTCAGTGTCAGCACCCTCAGAAACCACTCTAAGGAATCTTATTCCCATCTTCACAGTCACTTGATCTCATTATCCTATTTTAATTTTGTTATAGTCTTTATCACCATCTCAAAGGATCTCATGTGACATTGGGTTACATGACGATTATCAGCCTTCCCACTTGATTCTAAGTTTCATGAAGGCATGAAGTCATAGTCACCACTCTGTCCCCAGAATCTGGTTCCTGACACACAGTAGGCATTCAATAAGTATTACATGAATAGGCAGTGGTCTAAGCAACAGTAATGGAAAATAATTGTATTTATATTTCATGTCCTTGTGAATAGTTTCACTAGGTTTTCTTAGAAAATAAGTCATTGAAAGCTTTAAACTGTACTGTTAAGATAGGTAGAAGCTTTGAAATTTTTTTACCCATTCTGAAGATTTAGATAAATTATTTCATCATCCAGTGCATGATGGGCCATCCTTGACCTGAGCTGGGCTCTAATAAAAGGAGCAGTGAGGCAAATACAACATACAGACACAAAAATGGAGATCTTTCCTTCATGTGACTGGGGGAGATGCTGAGAGAAATGTGTAACCAGCACTCATCTGAATAGATGTTTGGCCTTCACTCTCTCCCACAAGCATTAACCTCAGAGTAAGTGACATGTCATACTGTATCTACCAAAGACACCTCCGGCTGGTACTGACTTGTTTATCTTTGCCATCGTTTCAGGATTCTGAGAAGCGAACCCCGCTTCATGTGGCTGCGTTTCTGGGAGATGCAGAGATAATTGAACTCCTGATTCTGTCAGGTAAATATCAGCTGTGCTTAAAAGTCAATGGCATGTGAAAATTAAAATAACCAATTTACTAGATTGACTACTACAAAGAACCCAAACAAAGTTTCTTTATTGTGCTTGTGGACATTTATTTGGTCATTGATTTTGTCAGTAGACAAGGGACAATACAAGACATTCTTCTTATTGAAAAATGACTTCTCTAATAAAACTTTTTTATGTTGCTTTGAAAGTCTGATTCCTGACCATCTTAACAAGTAGTCAGGCCCAGTATTGTGGATGCATTCTGTACATTTGGATATCTGTTTCTTTCATTGTAAAAACTGAAAAATTAAAGAAGGAAAATAGATTCCTTTAAATCTACATGAATACACATAGATATGTGTGTGTATTTACATATTTTTAAATTGCATTGGACAGAGAGACCTGGCGTGCTGCAGTTCATGGGGTCACAAAGAGTCGGATGTGACTGAGCAACTGAACTGAACTGAAATTGCATTTCAAAACAGTACTGTTTTGTTTAACTTAACCTCATGGAGGTTAGGTTAGATACATGACTATAATGTTATCAAAGCATAAAAATATGTGAAAAAATGAAACATCAGCTTCTGGATAGTAGTTACCTCTGAGGAGGCAAACAGAGTGACAGATGTTTTCAGGGGAGGGTATAAAGAGACAGTAATTTTTAAAAATACTTCATTTTTTAAAAATTGGGAGTAAATATATGGCCAGTACACGTTGTGGTCATACTGGTCTTTGTGATACTGTTCTCTTTATTTTTCTATGTATTTTAAATATTTCATCAGATTTTAAAATGCCAGTGTTTTCATTTTTGGAAACCTATCTACTTGGCGGGAATCCCAGGTGGCTCAGTGGTAAAGAATCTGCCTGTCAGTACAGGAGATGCAGAAGATGTGGGTTCGATCCCTGTGTCAGGAAGATCCCCTGGAGGAGGAAATGGCAACCCACTCCAGTATTCTCGCCTGGAAAATTCCCATGGACAGAAGAGCCTGGCGGGCTACAGTCCATAGGATTTCAATGAGTCGGACATGATTGCATGACTAAACAACGCATAGGCACCTTGGTATAGCTCACCCAAAACCAGCATGTGCTTTCTCCTTTGAGTATTTGCTGGACAAATCCCTGGAATGGATCTAAGCATGTGCATGAGCCTTAGTGTGGATTACATGCAGGCTATCTGGTATTCTTCTTCCTTCCTTTGGTTTTACTTCAGTCACTCAGTCGTGTCCGACTCTTTGCGATCCCATGAATTGCAGCATGCCAGGCCTTCCTGTCTATCACCAAATCCCAGAGTTCACCCAAACTCATGTCCATCACGTCAGTGATGCCATCCAGCCATCTCATCCTCTGTTGTCCCCTTCTCCTCCTGCCCCCAATCCCTCTCAGCATCAGTCTTTTCCAATGAGTCAACTCTTCACATGAGGTGGCCAAAGTGCTGGAGTTTCAGCTTTAGCATCAGTCCTCCCAAAGAACACCCAGGACTAATCTCCTTTAGAATGGACTGGTTGGATCTCCTTGCAGTCCAAGGGACTCTCAGGAGTCTTCTCCAACACCACAGTTCAAAAGCATCAATTCTTTGCTGCTCAGCTTTCTTCACAGTCCAACTCTCACATCCATACATGACCACTGGAAAAACCATAGCCTTGACTAGACGGACCTTGTTAGCAAAGTTATGTCTCTGCTTTTGAATATGCCATCTAGGTTGGTCATAACTTTCCTTCCAAGGAGTAAGTGTCTTTTAATTTCATAGCTGCAGTCACCATCTGCAGTGATTTTGGAGCCCCCCAAAATAAAGTCTGACACTGTTTCCCCATCTATTTGCCATGAAGTGATGGGACCGGATGCCATGATCTTCGTTTTCTGAATGTTGAGCTTTAAGACAACTTTTTCACTCTCCTCTTTCACTTTCATCAAGAGGCTTTTAGTTCCTCTCCACTTTCTGCCATAAGGGTGGTGTCATCTGCATATCTGAGGTTATTGATATTTCTCCCAGCAATCTTGATTCCAGCTTATGCTTCCTCTAGCCCAGCGTTTCTCACGATGTGCTCTGCATATAAGTTAAATAAGCAAAGTGACAATATACAGCCTTGACATACTCCTTTTCCTATTTGGAAATAGTCTGTTGTTCCATGTCTAGTTCTAGCTGTTGCTTCCTGACCTGCATCTTGGTTTGGGGAGGTTCAAAGCTAGAGGAAATGCCACTGCCCAGAGACTATGCAAAAGGCCAATAATAAGGTTTTGCCTTTGTTTGCAGTAGTAAAGGGAAATTATAGAATTCCAAAGTCAGCTATGCAAAGATAGGAACTGATACAGTATTGGAGCAGGTGTGGAGAACACTGAAAAAGAATGATGTGTGATGCACAAGGAAGATTCACATTGCCCTTATTTTTGTTGTGGTTGTGTTCTTGAGGTAGCTTTTCTCAGGAAACAAGTATTCTATGCCTTGCAATGCTTGTGCTACATGCTCCTGACAGTCTTATGGAGGTTAGGTTAGAATTCGTGCAGTATTTTTTATGCTGTTTCGAACAAGCCTTCCTTCTGATAATTCTAAAGATGTTTCAAGGCTGTGTTCCAAACAAATATGAAGTGCTTGGCACTGGCACAGTCTGTGGCTAAGAGCCAGTGTACACCTGGCTGGTTGCCCCAGCAGTAGAAATTTGGCCCATAGAAAATTATAGGCAGAATTGGTGGAGGTGCAAGATAGACTTTTTTGGTATGAGACCTAATGATCCCAGCAAGCTCTACCTACCTTCTAAGTGTTAAGACACAGCTCAGGGTTCTCAGAGGAGTGTTTGGTTCATGACTGTACAAATTTAGAACTTTGTCTTATATCCGCAGCTATGCTTTTTTGTGTGTTGGTTTGTTTGTTTTTCTACATTTGAAGGGGAAGGTTTTAATTCTTCAGCATGGAGGTGATCCATCATCTATTTTTTCCCAGGCATCTAGGGTCTGATAATCAAGAGACTTGGTTTCACCTCTCCTTTATGTGGGCATGGAGCACCCCAGCATCTTTTAAACAGGACTCATTCAGAGCCAGGAGAAACTGTTCTGTATCTCTTGATCTGTACACCTGTTTCCTTAGCCCAGTCATCTTGGAAGAATCACTGAGTTATTAATGCCTCTATTATAATTTCAGGTGGCACATGCTATGGAATCTTTCCTCCTTTCCTCATCAAATTAGGAAGACTTAGGATATGGAAGAGAATTGTGAAGGTTCTTTAGGAATTTTACTCAACTGTGGAAACTTAGCAAACTCTTGAAATTCTCATGGTTTTAATTTCCCTGAAAGGTTCTTTATTCATTTTGTGTAGTATATTCCTAAACAAATATCATTGCAAGAGCAGTGATTTCATCTCTAGACTTATATCTGGCAGCTGACCCTTTAGGAATCCAACCAAGTTGTTTTCCAGTTTAATAATGAATGAGGTGCTAATGATTCCCATGTTGGACAAATCGTTTGACTGCCAGAATCTCCCATTACAGCTGTGTTCTCCATTGTTGTATTAACTTACAGAGCATAGTGTAACTCAAGCCCACTAAATTCCTCCTGACATTATCTTTTGTTAGCTAGGCAGATAGAACCCTGAGTGTCTCTGAGTAGACAGCAAGGAATTCAGGCCTTGCAGATTTCCTCTTGTTATAACTGCTTCTGGCTTTATTTTCACCACCTGCTTGTAGCTTCTGTTTTGGAACTGACCGAGTCAGGATTAAGGCAGAGAGAAGGTCAAGAGCTTGCTAAATCATTTGCCTGGAGATATATGAATGAGATCAGTGTGAACCAATCAGTAGCTAAGAGTTAAGAGACTAGTTTTGAGATATAGAGAGCAGAGCACACAGAGAAACAGCCATAGTAACAAGACCTTGTAGAGAAATTCTGGAAACACACAGGGTTAGAGAGAGAGTTCTGAGCTGAAGGAAGAAAACCGGGATTACACACCCTATAACATGTGAGTGTTTGTGAGTTGTAACTAAATTAAAAATAATAATAAATTAGAATGTAGGCCACCAAACAAGTGGTATTCCTATGAAATTATTTCCTGTGATTTTTCAAAATGTGATTACCACTCCCAATGCAAATTGCCTCTAGAGCTGGTGGCAGGTCATTCTTTTGATTCTTTCATGCATAACAAATATTCATCCTTTGAGGTTGGATTTGATTTTTTGGGAGGGGTCTAGAAAAAGAGAGGTAATTAAATGAGGCAATGCTGATTTTGGTCTCCAATGTAGTGTGATTATAAAGTAATGGGCCATTTGCTGATAGGTATATAAACTGGCCCCAAAGGCAACTCCATGGGGAGTTTTTAAAATGTTTTGAGCAATTGCCACATATTTGGAATTATCATATACTCTTCTTAGGTCATTGCTTTGCAGGACAGTGCTCCTGGGCTATAATGAGATTTGGTCTGTTTGTTTTTAAAAAAACCAATAGCAAGCTGATCTCACTGCATAATAATCATATTTCATGTGATCTTTCTATCATATTTATTTCTATAATTAAAAGCCAAACGTTGGCTTAAGAATCAATTGTTCTCACTGGCCTATAAGATTTTTAGTCACTTGATCTATGTTTTTTCTTTGTCCTACTTGTTTCTAGATGACACGGTGAGAAGAACAGAAATATTGCCTCTGAAAATATGCTGAGTTCTCTTTACTCCTATTATCTATGAAAATAAAATCAAGCGGTAGAAGGGATAAGATTTTAAAAATGATGTTTAATTTGTAATTAGAGTTCATACCTGATAACTTTTAATTAGGTCTTGGTTTCTGCAGAATCAGTATAACCTGGTGCTTTAAAAAATTTTTATAAAAACGTGCTTGGGGGAAAAAGCATTTGCCTTTAAATCACGAGACATGCTGACTCTGTGTCCTTCAGTACACAATGGTGCCTGACAGGCAGGTAAATAACATGAAGCTTCCTTTAGAAAAATCAGTTATAAATATTCAACTCAAACCATCTGACATCTCCCTCTGACATGTAAACAAGACTCTCTGATAGTCAGAGGAAGAGGATGAGGAAGCCAGTCTCACAAGATGACACTGATGAAATATGCGTCCCCATTCAGATAACTCTGCTTTTGTCATAATAATTTTGTTGTTCTGGGAGAGGTGGTTTCCCTGACAGCTGCCTCTTCAACCTTGTGGAGGAGGATTAGTGGAGGAATGGAAAGCTTACACAGTGACTGAATCTACTCCTAGATTTCTAGTTATCTTTCAATTTCTCAAGTGAGTCCAAAACTGCATGAACACAGTGCTGGTGTTTGTTACACATGGGGGTGTATGTTGCCTTATGTTACCCAGCAAGCTCAGTGGCATTTTTCTCCTTAAAAGAATTTTGATATTAAAAGCCACATTTGAATCTACATAAAACATTTTTTTTAGAATTTTAGAATACATAAATAGTAATAACAGTAACTATAATATAAATGTATACATATAAATTATAAGAAAAATAGGGGGAATAGGCAAAGAATATAAATAAAGGGAATGAATTACAAGTGGCTAATAAACATATTAGAAGATGCCCAATCTCATTGTTAAATAGGCAACACAGAAATATAAGACCATTTTCTTCCAGTCAGATTTGCAGTATTTTAAGTAACTGATGTGCACAGTTGTATCCAATTCTTTGCGATCCTTTGGACTGTAGCCCAGCAGGCTCCTCTGTCCATGGGATTCTCCAGGCAAGAATATAGGAGTGGGTTGCCATTTCCTCCTCCAGGGGATCTTCCTGACCCAGGGACTGAACCCACATCTTCTGTGTCACCTGCATTGGCAGACAGGTTCTTTACCACTAGTGGCACCTGGGAAGCTCTTGTCGTAACAGCAGTTTAGCCCAAAACTGTTGGACCCAGTCAGGGTCCAAACAGACAGGGGCCAAACAGGAGGCCTAATAGGTCATCACCAGTCCCCAGAAGTGGGGACTGGAGTGGCACCCCACCCAGTACTCTTGCCTGGAAAATTCCATGGACGGAGGAGCCTGGTAGGCTGCAGTCCAGGGGGTGGCTAAGAGTTGGGCACAACTGAGCGACTTCACTTTCACTTTTCACTTTCATGCATTGGAGAAGGAAATGGCAACCCACTCCAGTGTTCTTCCTTGGAGAATCCCAGAGACAGTGGGCCCCCGTCTATGGGATTGCACAGAGTCGGACACAACTGAAGCGACTTAGCGGCGGCAGCAGCAGTCCCCAGAAGAGGAGGGCAACATTTGGAATGAGGGCTACAGACTGTGTGACTTTCTTCTGATTGGTTGGTGGTGAGGCAATCGGGCAGTGCTCCAGGAATCTTGTGCTCAACCTGAAGTTACCATCCTCCGCTTGAGTGGTGGCCCCAGTTCTGGAGAAGAACTCAAAGAGATTGTTATGCATATTCCTTGAATAATAATAATAAATAACTGATAATATCAAGTATTGATGAAAATGTGAGGAAATAAAGCAGTCATACACTGTGAGTGTATAAATTGGCATACTTTGAAGGGTTGAAACTATTAAAACCAAAAGTGCGTGGTCAGTGACACAGAATGTCCATTTCTAATTATGTATCCTAGAAAAATACTTACACACTTGCATAGAGTCATTTTATGGATGTTCACAGCAGCATTGTTTACAGTGAAATATTGGAAATATTTTCTACAAGTACACATATTTGTATCTAAGACATAAATCGGAATCTCCTATACCAACTCAGAGTAGTAGTTTTCTTCAGGGAGTGAAGAGAATCCAGCATTGGGGGTGATTCTCAAAGGGACTTTACCTAAATCTATAACAATCTATCTTTTAAAAGAAGAATACATTCATGTATTACTCATATGATTAAAAAACATGAAGTAAAATAAATCTTTTGCTGTTCATGGTAATAGGCAGTTTTCACAGCTCTGGTTCAAACTAGTTCGGCTGAGGAGACATGGCTGTGTTACCCTATCTGCCCCCACCCATGGTGTGAGGGAGCTGTGAACAGCCCACAGAGGTTTCATGTGGTGTCTGTTCAAAAGCTCCCATGGAAGCTGGCTTTTTTCTACCGAAATATGTGGCTAGTTCCAGAGAACTAATTAGGGTCTTGGATAAAATGGATTTCTGCTAATCCCTTTAGCCCAGATCAACTCTCATCAGAACCCAACTTTACAAATTTGTTTGACATCTCACTGGCCTCTAGTATAATATACATTTGTTAAAAGACTGCTCATCCCTAATAATTTGTCAAGAAGGATGTTGTCTGCCCTGTGAAATAAATATGCTTAATGACTAAAAATAAGATAATGCATGTGATTATATAGTTTATATTCAGGAATATATATTATATTGAGGAGCACACATACATATATCCACACCCTTGAGAAGTTCTCCATTCTTCAGAACCTATATTTCTAAAGTTCTGGAGAATCTCAGCTTTCTTAAAACTATATCTCCTACCCAGTGAGACAGTGTTATTTCTCTTCTAGTCTTAACCTAATTCTTGTGACATTCTAAACTCATGATCTTGCTTCTTCTACTGGACTCAGTATCGCCTCCTGTCTGGCCAGAAAGCACATGATTGATACAAAGAAAAACAAACGAACAAAATGTGTTGTTTGTACCAGGCAAACAAGAGCACAAGATACAGCATCTGACTTTGCATCAGCAGAACTTGCCCTGACTGTATTATGCCTCTAACCTGTGCTGTTTGGTTCCAGGAGCTCTGTGAATGCCAAGGACAACATGTGGCTGACCCCGTTGCACCGGGCTGTTGCCTCCAGAAGTGAAGTGAGTGATTATCTTATTTAATCTAGAACCTCCAGTTCCTAGAAAGAGAAAAATGCTTTTTATGGAATTAGGATTCTCACTGGTGAGCAAAAGGCTCTAATGCAAAACCTCTAATGCGAGAAGGCTACCAAATTGAACTGCTGTTTATTTAAGTACCTCCTACATGCCAGGCATGGTGTTAGGGGCTGCCTGGGGTGGTCCAAGATGGCATCATCCTTGACTTCAGTGAGTTCTCAGTCTGGATGGAATGCAAACAGGTAAGCAGATCAGTACACTATCATAACTGAATTGGAGGAAGAAGCAAATAACTGTCTTCTTGAATAGATGAAGTCTTCCAAGAAGAGACGCCAGTTAAGCTTAGTCCTTAGAGGATGGCTGCCATCTATGGGATCGCACAGAGTCGGACACGACTGAAGCGACTTAGCAGCAGCAGCAGCAGAGGTTTACCAGGCCAAGAAAAGGAGAGAGGGCTGAGGCACGAGAACAAACATGCTGAAGAACAAGGGTCATGGCTGTGAACAATGGTGGGTTCAGTTCGATGTAGCTGGAACACAGGGTATAGTAGAAGATAAGTCTGATAGTAGAGGCTGGGTCAAGTGGCAAAATCCTGGATGTCCTCTGAGCAGTGGGGAGTGTTGACAAGCACAGATAAGTGAAAACCTGACAGAGTTTGGAACAAGTGAGGGTGAGATGGCAAAGAAGCCCCTGGGTGAATGGTGACATCATTAACTGGGAAGGCCAGGCAAAGGAGCAAGGGGCAGGGAAGTTAATCAGTTCTATTTGAAAGTGCTGAGTTTGGTAAATATGTCACCGAAATGTAAGCACCATGACAGTAGGGATCTGTTTTTTGTTTCTTGATGTATCCTAAGCCTGGTATATTGTAGGTGCTCAGGAAATAATTCTATTTTGAATGCTGGAAATTTGGGTGAGGATGGCAAATATGTCTTTTAATTGGAACATTTTGTCTATTTACATTAAAGTAATTATTGATAGGTGTGTTCTTGCCATTCCATTAATTGCTTTGGTTGTTTGGTAGTTGTTTTTTTTTCTTCTTTGTTCTCTTCCATTGTGATTTGATGCCTATATTGACTGTTCAGATTTTTTTCTGTTTTTTTTTTTTTAAATATGTATCTATTATAGGTTGGGGGCTTTCCAAGTTGCTCAGTGGTAAAGAATCCGCCTTCCAATGCAGGAGACACAGGAGATGCAAGTTTGATCCTTGGGTCGGAAGAGCCCCTGGAGGCTCTTGCCATTGGAGTGGCAACCCACTCCAGTATTCTTGCCTGAACAATCCCGTGAACACAGGGAGCCTACTGGGCTACAGTCCATAGGGTCACAAAGAGTAAGACACAGCTGAGTGACTGAGCACATGCAACATTATAGGTTCTTGGTTTGTGGTTACTATATGCACACACACACACATTTATATTGATGATTTCAAGTTTTATATATGTGTGGGTCTTCCCAAGTGGCACTAGTGGTAAGGAACTGCCTCCCAGTGCAGGAGACATAAAAGACGGGGTTCGATCCTAGGTCTGGAACATCCCTGGAGAAGGGCATTGCAACACGCTTCAGTATTCTTGCCTGGAGAATCCCATGGACAAAGGAGTCTGTCAGGCTACAATCCATAGAGTTGCAAAGACTCAGATACAACTGAGCATATATATATTCACACATATATATTGATGACCTAAGTTATATATATGTACACACACGTATTCAGTTCAGTTCAGTCATTCATTCGTGTCCGACTCTTTGCAACCCCATGTATCGCAGCACACCAGGCCTCCCTGCCCATCACCCACTCTCGGAGCTCACTCAGACTCACGTCCATAGAGTCAGTGATGCCAACTAGCCATCTCATCCACGGTCGTCCCCTTCTCCTCCTGCCCCCAATCCTCCCAGCATCAGAGTCTTTTCCAATGAGTCAGCTCTTCTCATGAGGTGGCCAAAGTACTGGAGTTTCAGCTTTAGCATCATTCCTTCCAAAGAACATCCAGGACTAATCTTTAGAATGGACTGGTTGGATCTCCTCACAGTTCAAGGGACTCTCAAGAGTCTTCTCCAACACCACAGTTCAAAAGCATCAATTCTTCAGCGCTCAGCTTTCTTTACAGTCCAACTCTCACATCCATACGTGACCACAGGAAAACCATAGCCTTGACTAGATGGACCTTTGTTGGCAAAGTAATGTCTCTGCTTTTCAATATGCTATCTAGGTTGGTCATAACTTTCCTTCCAAGGAGTAAGTGTCTTTAATTTCATGGCTGCAATCACCATCTGCAGTGATTTTGGAGCCCCTCAAAATAAAGTCTGACACTGTTTCTACTGTTTCCCCATCTATTTCCCATGAAGTGATGGGACCAGATGCCATGATCTTCGTTTTCTGAATGTTGAGCTTTAAGCCAACTTTTTCACTCTCCACTTTCACTTTCATCAAGTGATCTCTTAAGTTCAAACACATTCTAACACCTTTACATTTTTATTTTCCCCTGTTATGTTTAATATTTCTAACATCATGTTTTACATTTTTTGTTTTGTGTATCTCTTAACTACTTATTGTGGATATAGATGATTTTACTACTTTTGTGTTTTGATCTTTCTACTAGCTTTATAAGTGATCTACTACCTTCATATATGTTTGCCTTTACCCATGAGATTTTTCCTTTCATAATTTTTATATTTCTACTTGTGGCCTTTTCTTTTTCACTAGAGAATTCCCTTTAAGATTCCTTGTAAGGTTGGGTTAGTGGTGCTGAATTCTTTTAGCTTTTACTTGTTTGTAAAATTCTTTTAGCTTTTACTTGTTTGTAAAATTCTTTATCTTTCCTTCAAATCTGAATGATAATCTTATCAGGAAGAGTATTCTCAGTTGTAGATTTTTATCCTTTCATTGCTTTGAATATACAGTGCCACTCCCTTCTGGCTTGCAAAGTCTCTGCTAAACGTCAGCTTACTATACATAGCTGGTTGCTTTTCTCTTACTATTAATTTTTAGATTTTTAATATATTTTTAAAATTTTATTTTATTGAAGTATAGTTGTTTTACAATGTTGTGCTAGTTTCTGCTCTACAGCAAAGTAATTTAGAAATACATTTTTTTTGGTCATTTTAGTTATAGTATGACTTGATGTGGACCTCTTTGGGTTCATCTTGTTTGAAACTCTGGATGTCTGTTTGGATCTGGATGTCTGTTTGGATCTGGATGTCTGTTTCTTTCCCTAGGTTAGGGAAGTTTTTAGCTATTATTTCTTCAAGTAAGTTCTCTGCCCCTTTCTCTTTCTTTTTCTCCTTCTGGGACTCATATTGCAGTGTTAGTATGCTTGATGTGGTCCAGAGGTTTCCTAAATTATTCTTATTTCTTTTCTTTTTTTCTTTTTTATGTTTAGCTTGGGTGATTTCCACTACTCTTGCAGGTCACTGATTATTCCTCTGTATCATCTAATCTACTGTTGATTCCTTCTAGTGTATCTTTCATTTCAGTTAGTATATTCTTCAGCTTTGTTTGGTTTTTCTTCATATTTTCAAACTCTGTTAAAATTCTCCCAGTTTTCATCCATTCTTCTCTGAAGCTCATTGAGCATCTTTTTTGATGATCAAAAATGATCATTGCTCTGTAAGTAGTTGCAGTTGTGGTGTGCCTGTGGGAAGAGGTGAGTTCAGGCACTTCCCATTCTGCCATCTTGGCTACATCCCATTCCTCCTTTTTTAAATTAGATCCTATATCCATTACTTTCAGTTCAGTTCAGTTCAGTTGCTCGGTAATGTCCGACTCTCTGCGTCCCCATGGACTGCAGCAGGCCAGGCTTCCCTGTGCATCACCAACTCCTGGAGCCTACTCAAACTCATGTCCACTCTGTCAGTGATGCCATCCAACCATCTCATCCTGTCATCTTCTTCTCTTCCCACCTTCAATCTTTCCCAGCATCAGGGTCTTTTCCAATGAGTTGGTTCTTCGCATCAGGTGGCCAATGTATTAGAGTGTCAGCTTCAGTATCAGTCCTTCCAATGAATATTCAGGAATGATTTCCTTTAGGATTGACTGGTTGGATCTCCTTGCAGTCCAACGAACTCTCAAGAGTCTTCTCTAACACCGCAGTTCAAAAGCATCAATACCACAGTTCAAAAGCTATTACTTTATGCCTCTCCTAAATAACAGATGGGGAAAGCATACTCAAGGTGGGAAGACCAGAGAAGGTTTGGACTGGTCTTTTGGAATTTGACTATTAGAACTTACCAAAGAAAATACATGAGTTCAGCAGGCATATCTGTCTGTTGCTTAGATTGGCAAACACTGATATTCCTTAAACAAATATGTATTAAATGCTGTTTCTTCTTTGAAAGACTTATAAACCCTATATTATCTTTAACACCTCTTTGCATCTCAAGCATAGATAATTGATCCCTCTCAGGGTTCAAGGTTCAGGGTTCAGTCAGGGAATCAGAACCACCATGATAAATGCGGATATTTATTATAGGAACTAGACCTTACACAACTGTGTGAGCTGCTGAGGAAGTTTATTTATTTATGTAAAGCTATCCTCTTGGTTTCTGTGTGGTCCTAAAGTCACTGTGGGCCAGCAGTTGAAAAGAAGAACTAGACATGAAATGGGGGAAAATAGGGACAACCTGGAACCCCCGTCTGTCTCTCATTGTTCAGCATTGCTCATGTGGGTGTCCTGCAGAAGAAGCTGTGTCCTTCACCTCTGAGCATACACGTGCCTGGCCCAGGAATAGGAGTAATTGAAGAAGATGTGGTAGCATAGCACTTGGCACCCAACATACCATCAGTTTGTAGTTTCCATGTTTCCCTTCCAGAACATGCAGCTTCTCAAGGGTCCAACCCTAAATGGAACAATACAGTGGAGGAAATTCCATGAAATGTAGTTCAGCTTGGCTAACATAGAAGGAACAATATAAAACTATCCTTGAAATTGTTATTCTGTTTTATTAAAAAGATCGTCTAGCTAGTAAGTTCTTTTGCAACGAGTGGCATACCTGTTGTTTGTCATTGTATATTTAGCATCTAGCCTGCCCAGGAAACAATTGTTTTTTGAGTGATTCAGTAAAGATTGGGTTTTCCATTTAAGCTGTGTTGACCTGATTCTCTGTAAAATTGCTAACGTGGAGCTAGTACACAGCACAGAGAATGATGGTGGCAACCATCTTTCATGCATGGAACATAAACTAACTTGAAGTTTGTTTATGGGAGTGTCACACTAAAAGCAAGTTAAGCCACTGGATCCTGCAAAATCAGAATGAGTTCCTAAAATAGCATGCAACACAGATTATCTAAGTCAGAGATATCAGTGTACATCAACATTTCTGAGCCTTCTTTCCATCAGGCAAATTTCTTGTTTGGATTTCTGTGACTAGGAGAAGAATGTTCATTTGCTGAATTCATTTCCTGAGCCTATTACAGCAATAGGAGTATTAGGTCATAATATTGATTAAACACCCACCCATGCTTGACATTGTAAAAGCTCCTTTGCAAATAAGAAAGTAAATCAAGACATGGTCATAGCCCTTGAAAATGGTTCAAAATAGATTGGTTTGTGGAGATAAACCTTTAAGACTTACTTGGTACTGACCAGGCAGTGTTGTCTACTCCCTTCTGGGCCTAATCCCCCTTCTCCTCCTACCTCCACCCCACTTCACACCCACTCCCTGGTATCCCCAGGGAGAAGACACCAAACAGGAAATTACAGCCAAACAGCATTGTCTTCTTACTGACTCCCTGAGGCTACCAACCATCCCTCTCTTTCTCTGACTGCTCCCACAGCTGTGAAGAAATGAGTCTCTTACAAAAAATTGAAGACATTTATTTTGCAATGTTAGGTAACATACATGAGCAAGATTTTGGGCTACCAGGGAGAATTATCTGGAGTGTTAATGTAAATTATTTCACATTATTTCCCATTTAGCTTATTCTCGCTGCTTTTTGTTTTTCCTTGGAAAAGAACAGCTGTGTATAAAGGAACAAAATGCAAAGAAACCTGGGGGTTCCACATATGTTTATTGAAGCCTGTTCTGTGTGGGCCTCACGTGGATGTGAAGTATCTCTTCTTAGACATTGTGTTGAGGGCAGATAGCAGGTAGACAGCCAGCACACAACCAGTAGAAAACCATAGAGCCTACTGTGGTCTGTGTCCAAATGTGACTGGCCTTTTGCATATGAGTTTTCTTCCTCTAATGAACTGAGGGGCTGCACCAAAGGATTTGCTGAACTTGTCACTTTTCTGTCCTAGAGACTCTTTGTGGTTAGAAATATTGAAAATGGTTGTATCCCATCTTTGGGGTGTAGAATTAGAATGTTGTGTTCAAATTAGTGTTGTCGTGATGAACATTTATTGAGCAATCACTGCTTGCCAGGCAATGTGCTAAGCACTTTCTGTACATTATTCCATTTTAACCTCAGAGTTAATTACTCTCTGAGTCTGACACTGTTATTAATCCTCATTTAGGAAATGTGGTCTCAGAGAAGTTATGCAACAGAGCCTAGGACACCACAGCCAATGAGTGGAGGAGGGTGTATCCAGAGAACCTGTTCTCCTAACCACTGCGCTACACTGCTGCCCTCTCATCACGTGGGCATCCCTAGGGACACTTGTTCAACTTATAAAGCGTATCTATTTTTGTATCTGTGCAGACAAATGTCCAACAGGTATAAAGATGTTTTCCAGATCTGAGTAGGAAAAAAATCTTATAGCTTAAAATTTAAACATCATGTTTTTCCCTTCCCTCTAAAAACACTGTCATTTGGGCTAAATGCTACTAAGAAAACTGGAAAAATTATATGGGAGACTAGAATGTTGTTGCTTTCTATAAATTGTTTTTATGATGATAAAAAGATGATCACATATAGAACACAGATTGTGACTGAATGAGTAGAAAATAACCATCTTATAACCTATTTGAAGGTAGATGAGTAGTATTCAGATTTAGTGTGCATTCAGATAATCTGCAGTGCTTGTTAAAAGTACGTGTTCTAACAGTACAACATACAAAGTAGATAAATACAAGGACTACTGTATAGCATAGGAACTATACTCAATATTTTATAATATTTTATGTAGCTAATATTATATTTCATATATATATGTGTGTGCATATATATATATACACACACACACACACACAATTGCATATGTATATATGTTGTTGTTTAGTCACTAAGTCATGTCCGGCTCTTTTGCAGCCCAGGGAACTGTAGCCTTCCAGGCTCCTCTGTCCATGGGATTTCCCAGGCAAGATTACTGGAGTGGGTTGCCATTTCCTCCTCCAGGAGATCTTCCTAACCCAGGGATTGACTCCAGGTCTCTTGCATTGGCGAGCAGATTCTTTACCATTGAACCAGTAGGGTAGCCCATATTCATTCATATATATATATATGTATATATACATATATATATATATAAAATGGAATCACTTTTGCCTCTAACACTCAAACTAACACCTCAATTTAACATGATATTATAAATCAACTATACTTCAATTTAAAGAATTTTGAATAAAGTCACATGCACACACATAAACACAAATGCAAAGTACATGTTCTAGAACCTCACCCCCAGTGATTCTGATGAAGCCTGTAATTGAGCCCAGAATTTCAAAAGAAAATTCTGATGCATGTGGTCTTCATTCCATACTTTGAGACCTGAGATTAATATCTGGGAATATTTTAGTATCTGGTCTTCCCAAAGTTTAGAGCCAGTGGTTCTTGAATAATTTGAATTCTTTCACATCCCCAAGTATCTCCTTTATACTACTGGTTCTTAGAATAATTGTACTCTAATAATAATTATAATGGTAAAGCACACATTTGGTTTAATAGTGGTATTTTTAGAAGAATAATCTGATTAATTTGAACAAATTAGGCACCAATTTATACAATTCTTACAGTATATGAAATTGCTGTAGTCAATAGAGGATAGAAGGTAAAAGCCAAAACCAATTATTATTTTACAGTAATACATTAAATTCCTTCAGACTTGAGTACAGCTTCAGGGGCATTAACACACATAAATGTCTTGTTAATTTTTGCATATTATTATTTAGAGAATTAGTTATTCATTCATGTGGACAATTCTGAAAGAGATGGGAATACCAGACCACCTAACCTGCCTCTTGAGAAACCTGTATGCAGGTCAGGAAGCAACAGTTAGAACTGGACATGGAACAACAGACTGGTTCCAAATAGGAAAAGGAGTATGTCAGGCTGTATATTGTCACCCTGCTTATTTAAATTCTATGCAGAGTACATCATGAGAAATGCTGGGCTGGAAGAAGCATAAGCTGGAATCAAGATTGCAGGGAGAAATATCAATAACCTCAGATATGCAGATGACACCACCCTTATGGCAGAAAGTAAAGAGGAACTAAAAAGTCTCTTGAAGAAAGTGAAAGAGGAGAGTGAAAAAGTTGTCTTAAAGCTCAACATTTAGAAAACGAAGATCATGGCATCCGGTTCCATCACTTCATGGCAAATAGATGGGGAAACAGTGGAAACAGTGTCAGACTTTATTTTTGGGGCTCCAAAATCACTGCAGATGGTGACTGCAGCCATGAAATTAGAAGACACTTACTCCTTGGAAGAAAAATTATGACCAACCTAGATGGCATATTCAAAAGCAGAGACATTACTTTGCTGACTAAGGTCCATCTAGTCAAGGCTATGGTTTTTCTTGTGGTCATGTATGGATGTGAGAGTTGGACTGTGAAGAAAGCTGAGTGCCAAAGAACTGATGCTTTTGAATTGTGGTGTTGGAGAAGACTCTTGAGCATCCCTTGACTGCAAGGAGATCCAACCAGTCCATTCTGAGAGATTAGTCCTGGGTGTTCTTTGGAAGGAATGATGCTAAAGCTGAAACTCCAATACTTTGGCCACCTCATGTGAAGAGTTGACTTATTGGAAAAGACTCTGATGCTGGGAGGGATTGGGGGCAGGAGGAGAAGGGGACGACTGAGGATGAGATGGCTGGATGGCATCACCAACTTGATGGACATGAGTTTGGGTGAACTCTGGGATTTGGTGATGGACAGGGAGGCCCGGCATGCTGCAGTTCATGGGATGGTAAAGAGTCGGACACAGTTGAGCAACTGAACTGGAACTGAATGATACCAATATATTTATTCTACTCAAATTTATTGAATATACATTAGGTGCCAGAAACCTGCCAGGCTTTCTGGACAGTATAGAAAATTGCATGAGACTCAGGTCTTGGTCCAGAGCAACTTACTGTTTTAAAATTTGACATTGTTTATGTCTATAAGGACTCTGTATAATCATAAAGAATTACTTTTCCATGAGTAATTTATGACCACTTAATCAACACACATTTGAAAGTAAGAAAACAAATATTGGAGGCGACCATCTTTAAGGCACACGTATCCTATTTCTCTCTCTTCTTTCCATGTGCCAAAGTGCATGTTTCTGTTTCTTAAACAGGGTTGAAGTGACTTTTCGTAAAGGAGAAAGTCATCAAAGTAGAAATGAAGTGACTATAGATGCCATCTCTGGTTCACTCCTGTGTGATATCCCATGACAGTTCCTCCCTCTGTCTGCTCTTGCTGTATCTCAAATAGAGAGGCTACCGGGGAGTGTCATCCAACAAGGCCTACAGTCCTAAGGCTGGGTGTTCCACTCAGGAGGAATGCCAGCATCCTTATGCATTCTTGTTCATTAAAAAAGAAACCAAGGCTTTGAAGCAGCACCACTCACAGTGTGGCTCGTGACTAGTCTGAGATTTTGTCTTTCCTGTGGTGTCTTGAGTGAGCATTCAGAAACTTTTAGAAAAATTTGATAGAGTAATTTCATGACTGCTAAACTTAATAAGAAAATAACTGAGTTTATAATTTATATCTTTGTCTTTTTTTCATTTTGTTATTCTACTAATTATGCATGAGGAATTTGAAAGAATTTAAAAAACTTGTCCTTCACCACAACTGGTTTGAGAAGTACTGTTTAAGTATCCTTTCTTGGTTCAGAAAGTGTTCAGCTTCCCATTCCCCACATAACTTCTTTTTCACCTAGTAAATTTCTGTCAGAGCAAACTCCTAGCTGTA
Organism: Nanger dama; assembly: GCA_917880005.1. Classification (NCBI taxonomy): domain Eukaryota; kingdom Metazoa; phylum Chordata; class Mammalia; order Artiodactyla; family Bovidae; genus Nanger; species Nanger dama. The sequence continues at coordinate 51,242,356 of CAKJTW010000004.1, forward strand.
ATTTTTTAGCCAGTGAGTAATACAGGAAAAGTCTTTTTTGATTACAAAAATCATTGATTCCCTCAATAACCATAGAATTACTTCCTCTTCAAGGTAAAATGCTTTCAAGCTAAAATTTTTGAAATAAAATGCAACTTTGAAAATACGAATTGTGGCAAAACAAATATAGTATTGTAACGTAGAATAAAATATAAAAAAATAAAAAGAGGAATTATAGTCTTTTAAATCAAAGCTTCATTTTTGTGAAAACATTACTTTACATTTCTATTAAATGCATGCATCCATTTTTGCAGGCTAAAACTTCAGAATTTAAAATGTAAATAACTAAGGAGAGTTAACATTTAAGAGTATTTATGTCAGGGTGCTTGCCTGATACTGTCCACTGAGTAAGCTCTGGGCTAGGAGAAAACGAGGAGCCCTTAATACAGCCAGGCTGGCAAACCATCTTCAGCCATCATGACTATAAAATTAAGCTGCCTGTCAAATGAGGGTCAGTCCAGATGACCCTTGAGGCCTTTATAATTCTGTATCCTGTATCTCTGTGCATTTGATTCCATAACCATTTTATACTACTTGTGTTTTCATTTTAGAAAAAGGTTGTTCAGTAGCTAAGTCATGTCCAACTCTTTGAGACCCCATGAACTGCAGCATACCAGGCTTCCCTGTCCTTCACTATCTCCATGAGTTTGTTCAAACTCATGTCCCTTCAGTCAGTGATGCTATTTAACTGTCTTATCCACTGCTGCCCTCTTCTCCTCTTGCCCTCAATCTTTTCCAGCATCAAGGTCTTTCCCAATGAGTCCATCATGGTCTTTTCCAATAAAAAAGGGTTAATCCATATATATGCATTAGTATACTGTATTGGTGTTTTTCTTTCTGGCTTACTTCACTCTGTATAATTGGCTCCAGTTTCATCCACCTCATTAGAACTGATTCAAATGGAATTTAGAAAGATGGTAATGATAACCCTGTATGCGAGACAGCAAAAGAGACACAGATGTATAGAACAGTCTTTTTGACCCTGTGGGAGAGGGAGGGGGGGGAGATAATTTGGGAGAACGGCATAAAAACCATGTATAATATCATATAAGAAATGAATCGCCAGTCCAGGTTCAATGCAGGATACAGGATACTTGGGGCTAGTGCACTGGGATGACCCAGAAGGATGGGATGGGGAGGGAGGTGGGAGGGGGGTTCAGGACTGGGGACACATGTACACCCATGGCGGATTCATGTTGATGTATGGCAAAACCAATACAATATTGTAAAGTAATTAGCCTCCAATTAAAATAAATAAATTTAAATTAAAAAGGGTTAATCCTTGGAAATCAACTAAGAACCCCTCCTTTTATAACTAAGCATTCCTTGATAGAGTCCTTCTTGTCAAGTAAGGTGAAACTGCAATTCATTACCTTGCTAGATATTTTAAAAATGAAAAATGGCAAAGTTGAAACATTTCATAAAAGTGGAGAAATAAATGTAATGGTTATTCTAGGTGTCCTTGAGCTGTGAAAGTGAGTGTTGGTTCAAAAGTCAGTCAGTTCAGTTGCCCAGTCATGTTCGACTCTTTGCAACCCTATCATCTGCAGCACGCCAGGCCTCCCTGTCCCTCACCAACTCCCGGAGTTCACCCAAACTCATGTCCATCGAGTCAGTGATGCCATCCAGCCAGCTCATCCTCTGTCATCCCCATCTCCTCCCTGCCTTTAATCTTTCCCAGCATCAGGTCTTTTCCAGTGAGTCAGTTCTTTGCATCAGGTGGCCAAAGATTGGGAGTATCAGTCCTTCCAATGAATATTCAGGACTGATTTCCTTTAGGATTGACTGGTTGGATCTCCTGCAGTCCAAGGGACTCTCAAGAGTCTTCTCCAACACCACAGTTCAAAAGCATCAATTCTTTGGTGCTCAGCTTCTTTATAGTCCAACTCTCACATCCATACAAGACTATAGGAAAAACCATAGCTTTGACTAGATGGACCTTTGTCAGCAAAGTAATGTCTCTGCTTTTTAATATGCTATCTTGGTTGGTCATAGCTTTTCTTTCAAGGAGCAAGCATCTTTTAATTTCATGGCCGCAGTCACCATCTGCAGTGATTTTGGAGTCTAAGAAAATAAAGTCTGCATTGTTTCCATTATATCCCCATCTATTTGCCATGAAATGATGGGACTGGATGCCATGATCTTAGTTTTTTGAATGTTGTGCTTTAAACCAGCTTTTTCACTCCTCTTTCCATTTCATCAAGAGGTCCTTTAGTTCTTCTTCATTTTCTGCCATAATGGTGGTGTCATCTGCATATCTGAGGTTATTGATATTTCTCCCTGCAATCTTGATTCCAGCTTGTGCTTCATCCAGCCCAGAGTTTCTCATGATATACTCTGCACAGAAGTTAAATAAGCAGGGTGACAATATACAGCCTTGACATAATCTTTTCCTATTTGGAACCAGTCTGTTGTCCCATGTCCCATTCTAACTGTTGCTTCTGGACCTGCATACAGATTTCTCAGGAGGCAGGGAAGGTGGTCTGGTATTCCCATCTCTTGAAGAATTTTCCACAGTTTGTTGTGATCCACACAGTCAAAGGCTTTGGCATAGTCAATAAAAGAGAAGTAGGTGTTTTTCTGAAACACTCCTGCTTTTTCTGTGATCCAACAGATGTTCACATTTTGATCTCTGGTTCCTCTGCCATTTCTAAAACCAGCTTGAACATCTGGAAGTTCACAGTTCACATACTGTTTAAGCCTAGCTTGAGAATTTTGAGCATTGCTTTGCTAGGGTGTGAGATGAGTGCAATTGTGTAGTAGTTTGAGCATTCTCTGGCATTGCCTTTCTTTGGGGTTGGAATGAAAACTGACCTTTTCCAGTCCTGTGGCCACTGCTGAGTTTTCCCAGTTTGCTGGCATATTGAGTGCAACACTTTCACAGCATCATCTTTTGGAATTCTATCACCTCCACTAGCTTTGTTCATAGTGATGCTTCCTAAAGTCTACTTAACTTCACATTCCAGGATGTCTGGCTCTAGGTGAGTGATCACACCATCGTGACTATCTGGATCATGAAGATCTATTTTTGTATAGTTCTTCTGTCTATTCTTGCAACCTCTTTTAATATTTTCTGCTTCTGTTAGGTCCATACCATTTCTGTCCTTTATTGTGCCCATCTTTGCATGAAATGTTCCCTTGGTATCTCTAACTTTCTTGAAGAGATTCTTGTCTTTTCCATTCTATTGTTTTCCTCTATTTCTTTGCATTGATCACTGAGGAAGGCTTTCTTATCTCTCCTTGCTATTCTGTGGAACTCTGCATTCAGATGAGTATAACTTTCCTTTTCTCCTTTGCCTTTAGCTTCTCTTCTTTTCACAACTATTTGTAAGGCCTCTTCAGACAACCATTTTGCCTTTTTGGATTTCTTTTTCTTGGGGATGGTCTTGATCACTTTTTCTTGGGGATAGTCTTGATCAAGGTAAAATGAACACTCGTGAAAATTACCTAAAGTTCACATGAAAGGAAATATATTAGACTCAACCCAATTCTTTTTTTTTCCTTTCCTGTCTGATCAATGAACTTGAACCTTTTCCTTTTCTAAATTTTTAGGTATAACCCAGTTGTTGGTCAGGGCACCTAGCATTCTAAACAGATATGACTGACTAGAAACTACATACCGTACCTTGTACAAAGACTAATATTCTCCAAACGATTCCACAGAATTCCTGGAGATACAAGTTTTGGTTGCCTGGGTCCACAAGCCTGCACTGGATGCTTTCATTGGGGTTCTTCTCTTCCCTCTCAGACTGTTTACTCTGTTCCCACCCAGATGTACACCTCTGCCCAAGGTTGCAGGGCCATGTCCTCTGTCCTCTTCTCTGCCTTCCTGCCAAGCTCTAAATGTCTCTCACTCTATTATGCAGAGCGATGCAAGTTTGTTTGGCTCCTTCCCCACAAAACTCACTATAGACCCACCACTGCATAGCAGGGGCTGAACTCAGAGACCTGTGAATGTTGACATAGGAACTTCCCTCCTTTACAAGACTATTTGGACTTAGCACCGTATTTTTTTGTGCTAGTAAACAATAAAATTTTATTTTAAGCAGATTTGATTATTTGTACTTTGTGACAATTCAAACAGGGAGCTAGGCCAGGTGGTCTGCAAACTTTTTCAGTAAAGAGGGAGACTGTTGTTGTTTAGTCACTAAGTCACGTCTGACTCTCACATGGACTGTAGCCCACCAAGGCTCCTCTATCCCTGGAATTTCCCAGGCAAGAATAATTTCTTCTTGGAAATAATGCCATTTCCTTCTACAGAGGATCTTCCCAAAGTAGGGATCCAATCTACATCTCCTGCATTGCAGGCAGATTCTTTACTGCTGAGCCACCAGGGAAGCTCAGAAGTAGAGACAGTAAATATTTTCAGGCTTTGATGGCTGCATATAATTTTTGTCACGAATACTCAATTCTGCTATTACAGTTTAAAGCAAATAGATAATATGTAAGCAAAGAATGAGGCTGTGTTTTAGTAAAACCTTATTTACAAAACTAAACCAAAACATATCTGTGATTAAAATATTTTTAGCAGTATTGTTTACTTAAGAATATAGTTTTTCCTCCCCTACAAACTATAAAAGCACTTATGTAAAAACCATAACTGGCATGTATACTTTCTTTGCTCAAACTATTGCTGTGTATACAGTGCAAATCATTCTTATTCATTTAAAAGTAGGGCCTCTTCTAGGTAATATCTCATTCACCTAGTCAGAGTTACTCTAGAAGCAATCACATTGTGTTACCTTTAAAAATAAGTTTTTCGTGAATTGGCCTTATAGTATAAATTTTAAATATGTCTATCCTGAATTTACATAATATTTAATGCAAAGCAGGAATCTATACAAGTATAGTAAACTAATATACATGGTAAAGGTATTAAAGTGACAGTATGTATTATTATTTTGCTGTGAATGTGTGAAAAGAATATAGTATTGCTTTGAAATGGTTATCTCCAGCACTTTTGGCCATGTATCTGCAAAACTTTCAGCATGTGTCCTCAGAGTATGCATCTCATTTATTTATAAATTATATGTAAGAACTACTATCTTAGCTAATATTTCAAGGCAATGTACTTAGGGAGAGGCGTTTCATTTGTCATAGTCTTAAATAACCATGTAGACAATAGACTTCTGATGATTTCTCTGTTTGGGCCAAGCTCTTGTCAGATCTGATTAAATTTGTCATTACTTTTACCTTGTAATGTGGTTAATAGAAAATTTTTACTTGGAGTAGAGGTGTCAGCTCTGTGACTTTCACATGATTTATGATTGCACTGGTATTATCATCTTTAATCTGTGGAATCCTTGCATAAATCTTAAACATCTTCAGGCGTTTTAGTTTAAGGAACAGTTTACAATCTGTATATGGACTTGGTAGGTTATCAAAGTGTGTTTTTAAAAAAAATTTATTTATGAGATTAGTTCTTTGTCAGTTGCTTCATTTGCTATTATTTTCTCCCATTCAGAAGGCTGTCTTTTCACCTTGCTTATAGTTTCCTTTGTTGTGCAGAAGCTTTTAATTTTAATTAGGTCCTATTTGTTTATTTTTGCTTTTATTTCCAATATTCTGGGAGGTGGGTCATAGAGGATCCTGCTGTGATTTATGTCGGAGAGTGTTTTGCCTATGTTCTCCTCTAGGAGTTTTATAGTTTCTGGTCTTATGTTTAGATCTTTAATCCATTTTGAGTTTATATTTGTGTATGGTGTTAGAAAGTGTTCTAGTTTCATTCTTTTACAAGTGGTTGACCAGTTTTCCCAGCACCACTTGTTAAAGAGATTGTCTTTATTCCATTGTATATTCTTTGTCAAAAATAAGGTGTCCATAGGTGTGTGGATTTATCTCTGGGCTTTCTATTTTGTTACACTGATCTATATTTCTGTCTTTGTGCCATTACCATACTGTCTTGATGACTGTGGTTTTGTAGTATAGCCTGAAGTCAGGCAGGTTGATTCCTCCAGTTCCATTCTTCTTTCTCAAGATTACTTTGGCTATTCAAGGTTTTTGTATTTCCATACAAATTGTGAAATTATTTGTTCTAGCTTTGTGAAAAATACTGCTGGTAGCTTGATAGGAATTGCATTGAATCTGTAGATTGCTTTGGGTAGTATACTCATTTTCACTATATTGATTCTTCCGATCCATGAACATGGTATATTTCTCCACCTATTAGTGTCCTCTTTGATTTCTTTAATCAGTGTTTTATACCTTTTATCTATAGGTCTTTAGTATCTTTAGGTAGATATATTCCTAAGTATTTTATTTTTTTCGTTGCAATGGTGAATGGAATTGTTTCCTTAATTTCTCTTTCTATTTTCTCATTATTAGTGTATAGGAATGCAAGGGATTTCTGTGTGTTGATTTTATATCCAGCAACTTTACTATATTCATTGATTAGCTCTAGTAATTTTCTGGTGGAGTCTTTAGGGTTTTCTATGTAGAGGATCATGTCATCGGCAAACAGTGAGAGTTTTACTTCTTTCCCAATTTGGATTCCTTTTATTTTTTTTTCTGCTCTGATTGCTGTGGCCAAAACTTCCAGAACTATGTTGAATAGTAGTGGTGAAAGTGGACACCCTTGTCTTGTTCCTGACTTTAGGGGAAATGTACAAGCAACTCCTGCAGCTCAATTCCAGAAAAATAAACGACCCAATTAAAAATGGGCCAAAGAACTAAATAGATATTTCTCTACAGAAGACATGCAGATTGCTAACACACACATGAAAAGATGCTCAACATCACTCATTATGAGACAAATGCAAATCAAAACCACAATGAGGTACCAATTTATGCCAGTCAGAATGGCTGCTATCCGAAAGTCTACAAGCAATAAATGCTAGAGAGGGTGTGGAGAAAAGGGAACCCTTTACACTGCTGGTGGGAATGCAAACTAGTACAGCCACTATGGAGAACAGTGTGGAGATTCCTTAAAAAAAAACTGTAAATAGAACTGCCTTATGACCCAGCAATCCCACTACTGGGCATACACACTGAGGAAACCAGAACTGAAAGAGACACATGTACCCCAGTGTTCATCAGAGCACTGTTTATGATAGCCAGGACATGGAAGCAACCTAGATGTCCATCAGCAGATGAATGGATAAGAAAGCAGTGGTACATATACACAATGGAGTATTACTCAGCCATTGAAAAGAATACGTTTGAAGCAGTTCTGATGAGGTGGATGAAACTGGAGCCTATTATACAGAGTGAAGTAAGCCAGAAAGAAAAACACCAATACAGTATATTAACGCATATATATGGAATTTAAAAAGATGGTAATGATAACCTTGTATGCGAGACAGCAAAAGAGACACAGATGTATAGAACAGTGTTTTGGACTCTGTGGGAGAGGGAGAGGGTGGGATGATTTGGGAGAATGGCATTGAGCATGTATAATATCATATATGAAATAAATCGCCAGTCCAGGTTTGATGCAGGATACAGGATGCCTGGGGCTAGTGCAGTGGGCTGACCCAGAGGGATGGTATGGGGAGGGAAGTGGGAGGGTTGTTCAGGATGGGGAACATGTGTACACCATGGTGGATTCATGTTGATGTATGGCAAAACCAGTACAATATTGTAAAGTAATTCGCCTCCAATTAAAATAAATAAATTTATATTAAAAATAAAAATAAAAATTTTATTTATAATATTTATTTGATTGCACCAGGTCTTAATCGTGGCATGTGAGATCTTGAGCTACAACATGTAGTATCTTTAGTTGCAGCATGTGAGGTCTAGTTCCCTGACCAGAGATCAAACCCAAGCCCCCTGCATTGGGAATGCAGAGTCCTTGCCACTGGGCCACCAAGGAGGTCCTATCACTGTGTATTTCAGTGTACTCAAAGAAGGCTGAGCACTAAAGAATTGATGTTTTCAAATTGTGGTGCTGGAGAAGGCTCTTGAGAATCCTTTGGATAACAAGGAGATCAAACCAGTCAGTCCTAAAGGAAATCAATCCTGAGTAGTCATTGGAAGGACTAATGCTGAATCTGAAGCTCCAATACTTTGGCCTCCTGATGTGAAGAGCCAGCTCACTGGAAAAGACCCTGATGCTGGGAGAGACTGAGGCCAGGAAGAAAAGGGGTGACAGAGGATGAGATGGTTCAATGGCATCATCAACTCAATGGACACGAGTTTGAGCAAACTCTGGGAGATAGTGGTCTGGTGTGCTGCAGTCCATGGGTTTGAAAAGAAATCAGACACATCTTAGGGACTGAACAACAACATGACATCTACCTGGAAGCAAATGCCAGTTAAAATGCTTTCCTTTTTAAAGAAATAAAATTTAAATAGAGGTTCCAATATTTTCTTCCCATATCACAATTGTACATCTACATAAACTGCATAATTTATGAGATGAAAATTGATAAAAATACTATTTTTCTCTTATTTAATTCTTCATGCTTATATTGTGATCTAGCTTTTCTTTTATTGTTTACTCAATTAGTTTTTAGGCAGTGTGTATGTATTTGTATATGTGTATGCTTGGTCATGTCCAACTCTTCGTAACCCCATGAACTGTAGCCTGCCAGGCTCCTCTGTCCATGTGATTTTTCAGGCAAGAATATTAGAGTGGGTTGCCATTTTCTTCTCCAGGGGAATTTTTTAGCATAGAGCCTGATTGATGTTTCCTTCAGTCTTCCATAGCTGTAGCAATGTTTTTCACATAGTGAGTGAGTATTAATAATACATGCACAGGGACTTTCCTGGTGATCTGGTTAAGACTGCAGTCCTAATAATGAAGAAACACAAGCTGGAATCAAGATTTCCAGGAGAAATATCAATAACCTCAGATATGCAGATGACACCACCCTTATGGCAGAAAGTGAAGAGGAACTAAAAGCCTCTTGATGAAAGTGAAAGAGGAGAGTGAAAAAGTTGGCTTAAAGTTCAACATTCAGAAAATGAAGATCATGGCATCCGGTCCCATCACTTCATGGGAAATAGATGAGGGAACAGTGGAAACAGTGTCAGACTTTATTTTTTTGGGCTCCAAAATCACTGCAGATGGTGACGGCAGCCATGAAATTAAAAGACGCTTAGTCCTTGGAAGAAAAATTATGACCAACCTAGATGGCATATTCAAAAGCAGAGACATTACTTTGCTAACTAAGGTCCATCTAGTCAAGGCTATGGCTTTTCCTGTGGTCATGTATGGATGTGAGAGTTGGACTATGAAGAAGGCTGAGCACCGAAGAATTGATGCTTTTGAACTGTGGTGCTGGAGAAGACTCTTGAGAGTCCCTTGGACTGCAAGGAGATCCAACCAGTCCATTCTGAAGGAGATCAACCTTGGGATTTCTTTGGAAGGAATGATGCTAAAGCTGAAACTCCAGTACTTTGACCACCTCATGGGAAGAGTTGACTCACTGGAAAAGACTCTGATGCTGGGAGGGATTGGGGGCAGAAGGAGAAGGGGACGACAGAGGATGAGATGGCTGGATGGCATCACTGACTCAATGGACGTGAGTCTGAGTGAACTCCAGAATTTCGTGATGGACAGGGAGGCCTGGCGTGCTGCAATTCACGGGGTCGCAGAGAGTCGGACACGACTGAGTGACTGAACTGACTGAGTTTGATCCCTGGTCAGATACCACATTCTGCATTACACGGCCCAAATAAATAAATATATAATAAAAATACATGTGAATGCTTATAAAAAATGCTTGTAGACATTTCACACTAAAGTAGGCTCAAGGAATAATAGTCACTACTTTATTTTTAGTCATGGTCTCTTTGGCCTAAGGAAAGCTTATATTTTCAAAGGAAACCTTTAGAAGGCTTATTGGGTTTGGAGTTGTGCCGGCACTCTTGGCCTAAAAGAAAAGAGGTAGAGTGACTCTTTATCTGTGCCACTCTCTCTATCTTCATCCCATATGACCTTGGTTGTCTACACTGAGCTAGCCTGTGAGTGTCTAATAAAGCATCTTATACCCAGTAAGGATTGACTGAACATTTGTCAGTGACCTCTGTAAACTCTGCTTTTATTATAGGAAGCAGTACAAGTATTGATTAAGCACTCAGCTGATGTCAATGCAAGGGACAAGAACTGGCAGACCCCACTCCATGTGGCAGCAGCCAATAAGGCTGTTAAGTGTGCAGAAGTCATCATCCCCCTGCTGAGCAGCGTCAATGTCTCTGACCGAGGGGGACGCACAGCCTTGCACCATGCTGCTCTGAATGGCCATGTGGAGGTGAGTGTCCTCATCAATGGAACAAGAATCTTCCCCACAGACTCTCTTATCCCCACACAGAACCTAAATTTCACCACTGAGGCCTTAGGAAACCTTAGGCACTTGCCTATTTTAAAATTTAGAGCCACAATAAATTGAAAAAGTAGCCAACACCTCAGTCTTTTCCTCTGACACAGATACCGCAGATTGGCTGAGGTATCTTCCTACGTTAAACTTCAGATCTCTGACTTGCCTTTAGATTGGATGTTAATTTGGATCAGATCACCTGCTGAGGATGAGGACTGCTCACCATTACAGAGTATACATTTGATTTCATTGTTGGTTATCTTTCAGATGGTCAATTTACTGTTGGCTAAAGGGGCAAACATCAATGCGTTTGACAAGAAGGATCGACGTGCTCTGCACTGGGCAGCTTATATGGGTAAGGATTCCATGAATGGAGAGCAAAATGCAGATAATCTGAACTGAGGAAGCTCCAAGTCTCTCACTGACCGTGTAGATTTTCTCTTGGGAGAGCCTGACTTCTTGTCAAGTTTGGGATCCAATTGAATTAAGATTCAGTCCCTTTTACTGGCACGCATAGAGCACTCGAGTTGGGCAGTAGCTTCGTCAGGGATTTATTTATCCCACAAAGAGCAGGAGAGGTGAATCATGGCATGGACTTCATTGAATGTATTTCAATCTGGGTTGGAAAGCTGCACAAATTGTGCTTATGTTAACTTTTTATGGCAGCAAAATAAAGTGTTTAAAAAGAAGGAGGACTGGCTAGCAAAGCAAGGATGTAAATTTCATTTGTCTTTTTATTTATAAATACTTCTGAAAGAAACAAAAAGGAAGGAAGAAAGGACAACATCCTGGCTGCCATGTAGAGGTGACTGGAGTCACTGTGAGTGATTCTGTTACCCCACTGCCAACAGAGCTGGGGCTTGCTCCTTGTTTCTGCTGGCTCAGGTGCAGAAAACAAAGGAAGATGTTATGTTTCTGCGCTTTTCTCATCACTTTTGTTGGCACTAGTACCACTGACAAATGAGAGCCCTCACAGAGTTTGTTTTCAGTGTGGACTTGTGGGAAATGTAGAACTAAGATCCTTCCTTTGTGTTTCTGATTGGAGAACATCCTGCAATTAGGAAAGCAGACAGAATTCTACCAGCTCCAAGTTATAAACACTCTGACTGCCCGTCACAACACAGGAGATTGTGTGGTAAATTATGGATGATCTATACAATGGAATACTATGGAGTAACTACAGCAGTGATGTTGTCAGTATTTTTTTTTTAACATAGAAAGATTCTGTGACTATGTTAAGTGAAAACAGATCATATAATAGTACAGTTTAAATAATACAACCTCATTTTTGTAAAAAAGATCTCTAAAATAAATACAGTCCTCTTGAAAAAGCAGTCTGAGATGTATTAAACACTGAAATATTAAACTGAATATCTCAGGGAAATGGATGATTTTGGTTTCCTTTTAATATCTTTTTGCTTTTTCTTAATCCTTTTAAACAAGAAAAACAATAATGGTTAATTGTGGGGGAAAAAGAGCAGAAATAAATTATGTGAGTATAGATGAGTCTGAGTGAATTTGGGGGCTTAAAAACAGACCCTTAAGATTTTGTAAGCATTACCATTTTTTAAAAGGTGAAATGGACTTTTGAATTAATTGAAACAAGTTAGATGCCTACATGGTCCCTGCCAGACTGGAGCCAGTGATCATTTCCCTGATGATGTTTAGGCAGAGCATGTATTAAGCTAGTGTGACATCAGACTCAAGGAGTGTAGTCTTTTGCATTTGTTCTTTGCTGATAGATAGCTAAAGGTGTTCCTCACTCAGTTGTGTCCGACTCTCTGACCCTGTGGACTGTAGCCCACCAGGCTCCTCTGTCCATGGGATTCTCTAGGCAGGAGTACTGGAGTGGGTTGCCATTTCCTTCTCTGATATATACTTAAAACATGCATAACATTGCTAAAAGAAGTTAAGTTATATTTTTGTGTGTCATCAGGATGCACGTAGGGAAACATATAGAGATGACTGTCTTTGTGAACTAAAGGTCAAAAGCAGGACAAAGAGCTTAAGATACCATCACCACTAGCCAAGACCAGTCTCTTTGTCTCTCTCTCTCTCCCTGTCTCTGTCTTTCTCTCTCTGTCTCTCTAGGCCCTGAAGTACTCATCTTCTACCCTTCAGTTATCAACAATGTTTAGAGCAATGATCTTAAAGCATTGAACAATCTTTAGTCAGGAAATAAAGGTCAAATACATTAATCATTGTATATGTAGCAAAATAGACAACAAAGAAAACTGTCCTTGAAAATATGCCAACAGGAGTTGAAACTAGTTTTCCGTTTAGTCAGTAATTCATGAGAACACTTTGAAGTTGAACCATATAAAGGTGACATTTTTGTGGGTTCAAAAAAGGGTCGAACAGTAGCAATTTCATGTGATTTAACATATGGAGTTGTTCTGATTAATTGATTTTTTTTTCTTTAGTTTTTCCAGACCAAATTGTCATTGTTAGACTTTTCAGTGAAGAATGGCAGTTGGTTTCAAAAGCATTGTTTTCATTTTAACACAGTTTTTTTTTTAGTCTCTGGTTCTAACATATTTTTAGGACTTTGTCATTATCCGTAAACAAGTGTGGATCTCCTTAAAGAGAAGGCTCACATATAAATCATCTTCTTTTCTTCGCACAGGATTTACATGATACCTGACAGATAGTAGGTACACACTGAATATTTGCTGGCTATTTGCTATGAACCAGCTTTTTATACATAGCTTAGGAAAATGCTGGTGGCAATGAAAGAGGATGGTGATTAACTCAGGTGGAATGAATTGTCAAATTGTCTTAAGAAGGTTAACCGCATTTTCTGCTGCTTTGTTTGTAAAGGCCACCTGGATGTCGTGGCGTTGCTTGTTAACCATGGTGCAGAAGTGACGTGTAAGGACAAGAAAGGCTATACGCCCCTGCACGCCGCAGCCTCCAATGGACAGATCAATGTTGTCAAGCATCTTCTGAATCTGGGGGTGGAGGTGAGCTATGATTCAGGCATTGTCCCACGGTACCTCTGTGGGTTTTCTGTTGTTCTGAAATCCTGTTTGCCTTTAATTCAAGAGGGGAAAACCCTCATTTCTTAGCATCCTGTTTTTTTGAGCTTACATGGGGAACCAATGAAGGGCAATCAGGGCATATGCTAAGTAGCAGAAAACGAGAAACGGACTAACTTTCTATATCAACATAGATAGAGAAATATTTAAGCATATATGATACATGATAAATATTGACCAGTCATTTTTAAAAGACTGGCTAGGGTTCCTCATCCCACCTTTAGAACCTTCTAAATTGAGGCTTCCAAGCAGAAATGAATGAATAAATGGCAGGGACAAACATGCTGAGTTGGAGAAGTTGACTCGACCCCATTCTCCTCGGGTAGCAGGGCAGGAGCAGTGGTGAGGTTGTCCTGGAGGAAAGGAAAACTAGATTGTAGTACTGAGATGGTGATGGTGAGACCCAGGAGTCATGGCTGCCTGGGGAAAGCAGGAGGGAGGTAGAGGCTAAATACATGGCCCAAACATCAGAGCTTGGCCTTGAGAGGGGTCTGACAGCAGAGCCAAACCCGAGGGTTCTGAGTTCAGGCCCCACGGCAGCTCTCTGAGCAGCCCCCAACCTTCCCTCTTCTGTTCACCACTGAGTTTCAAGCTCTCTTCTTGCTGCCCGGGTTCAGTTCTCCTCTGGCGTTTTGAGACAGTTTTGCATTTCATTTTATCCTTTCCCTAGGTGAGAAATATCTTCCCCCAAGTTGAAGCCTGGTCACTCTCATGTTTTGCTGATCTTTATCTCCAGGCTAAAGCCTTCCTGGGATGTCCATCCTGGGGCAAGAGTAAGCTCTGAATAATCATGCTGACAGAGGGATAGTTCCTTTCTCCAGCACAGCTATTAGGCTTTTGGTGGGAAATGGGAGTATATTGGCTCCAGTGATTTTCATCACCTGTATTGGGCTTGTTTGCAGATCGATGAAATCAACGTGTATGGAAACACAGCCCTCCACCTGGCCTGCTACAATGGGCAGGATGCTGTAGTCAATGAGCTGACCGACTACGGTGCTAACGTGAACCAGCCCAACAACAGCGGGTTCACCCCGTTGCATTTTGCTGCTGCCTCCACACACGGTGCTCTGTGTCTTGAACTATTAGTAAACAACGGGCGGATGTTAACATACAGGTAGGACTCTCTCAGCCTTCTTCCTTCAGTGTTAAATACCTTTGCATTGAGCCTCTGAGCAAAAGCACCTGCTGTCACTTACAATGAGTAAATTATAACTCCGAGCATCCTGGCTCTCACAGCCTTATCCTGTCCTGGCCCACGGTGGAAACTTACGTAGCAGTGGTGGTACCAGTGCACAGCACTGAGGCTCTAGCTATATGACCTTGGGAGCTTAGTGAATTTACCAGAGTAAACACTGAGTCTCAGACATGTTGACTTGGCCCAGATTCTAATACTAAAGTGAATGCTGAGCTGATAGAGCAGAGCTGCTGAGAATGAAAAGGAAGCCTAACCTAATGATATCAGTTATGTTCCCAACCCATGTGACCCAAGAAGTTTCACAAATGCCTTCCTGGAGTACACCCCAGATAGTAGCTGCCATTATATGATACTAATCTGATTTTAATGGTAATTCCTTTACTCAGCAAACTAACTGATGACTACCTAGTGTCCTCTGTTTGGTACTGGGTGTATACTCCCAGGTGCCCTTAAGGAATTTACAGTATGGCAAGGAGATAATGTACTCAGATAATCATGAGGCAAGACAGAATGCCATGAGTGATGTGAGGGATTAATAAAATGCTGCAAACCATAAGAAGGAAGTGTTGCTTTTTGCTTGGACACCGCAGCTGGAGATTGCTGTTGAGCTGGAGATTTATATCAGCTGAGATGAAGAGAGACAGAGTTTGAGAGAGGACATTCCATATGGAAAGAATGGCATTAGCAGAGGGTTTGAGAGGTGTCAGTAGGTAAACTTTAGATAACTGTTCACTCACTCAAACAGATAACCAAGAGGAAAATCTGTAGGCAGCCTTCCTGATCCAGGTTACATCACTTGAATGCATTCAGACTGTAGCAGAATATCCTGACTTATCCCAAGTGACCTTGTTCTCATCCTCAGTTCTCCTTCTCCGAAACACACAGGTCCTAAATCAAAGACCCAGTGTATTCTGTCTCTGCTTTTGAAAAATTATAATTTCTAAGATTTAATTTTAAGAATATTGGATCATTTTATTTTAATAACCTTCTCTATTCACTATTAAAATCCTTTATGTTTTTTCATTTAATTTATAACACTGGAGAAATATCAGACAAATTTTCAGAATAGTAGTTTATTGTGATTGAACAGACTGCAAATCATATGAAAGAAAGGAGTCAGGAACAAGCCAAAATGTGACCTGACCAAGAATGAGCACTTATCTACTGGCCAAAGAGTTCGGGTTTCTATAGGCTATGGAAGCCACTAATCATTGTGGAGGTCACATGATCAGAACTGAGGCTTAGGAACAGTAATCTGGCCACAGAACACTAGAGACAGAAAACATAAAAGGAAAAAATGTGTATATATACGTATATATGACTACATATAGATTTTAAACTTTTATATAACAGAACAACAACAAAAGAGAAGCAAAAACCTTTACATAAAATTAAAAGGGAACAACTCAGAAATTTTCCTAAAATATACATGATAAGAAAGATTTAACATATTTAATATATAAGAACTCATAAAAATAAGAAAGCATCTGACAATCTGCTAGAAAACATGGGACAAAGGCAGATCATGAAAGAGAGGATACAATATCCATTAAATTTATGAAAAAATGTTCAGTATCACCAGTCACTAGAGAAATGCAAACTAATACCTTTAAAATCATGGACATGAGTCTGAGTGAACTCCCGAGAGAGTGACTGAACTGAACTGAACTGAACTGATTCAGTCGTGTCTGACTCTTTGTAACTCCATGAATCGGAGCACGCCAGGCCTCCCTGTCCATCACCAATTCCTGGAGTTCATTCAGACTCACGTCCATCGACTCAGTGATGCCATCCAGCCATCTCATCCTCTGTCGTCCCCTTCTCCTCCTGCCCCCAATCCCTCCCAGCATCAGAGTTTTATCCAGTGAGTCAACTCTTCACATGAAGTGGCCGAAGTATTGGAGTTTCAGCTTTAGGATCATTCCTTCCAATGAACACCCAGGACTGATCTCCTTTAGAATGGACTGGTTGGATCTCCTTGCAGTCCAAGGGACTCTCAAGAGTCTTCTCCAACACCACAGTTCAAACGCATCAATTCTTCGGCACTCAGCTTTCTTCACAGTCCAACTCTCACATCCATACATGACCACTGGAAAAACCATAGCCTTGACTAGACAGATCTTAGTCGGCAAAATAATGTCTCTGCTTTTTAATATGCTATCTAGGTTGGTCATAACTTTTATAATACTAGTACATTAATATTTGCCTTTAAAATTGGCAATGTAATCAATGAAATACTAAAATGTAAGATCATTAAGTATGATCCAGTTTTTGAATTTCAGAAAGTGTGCATCTATGTATGTGGATAGGAAGAGAGTAATATCTGAAATATATATCAATATCCTAACAACAGTTATCACTCCAAAATTATGGTTTGGGTTTTTAGATCTTTTTCAATATAATTGAGTCTGAGTGAACTCCAGGAGATGGTGATGAACAGGGAGGCCTGGCGTGCTGCAATTCATGGGGTCGCAAAGAGTTGGACACGACTGAGCGACTGAACTGAACTGAATCATATTGTGATGCAATGAGCATATGTTATTTTCATATCCAAAAGAATAAAAAGCTATTTTCATGAAAAAGTTCAGATATAGTGGACCTGGGGAGGTGAAAAGTAGAGGATAACTGGAAGCCAATAGAACAGGTCTAGATAAAAGGATAAGAGGCAATAAGGACAGTCAACAAAGGGAGAGGCTTTGCAGAAAGGAAATCAATGGGATTTGGTTGGACAGGAGATGGAAGAGAATTGAAATCTGGCTAGGGAGAGGTAGGTAGTACAGCACAATGATTCAGTGTCCAGTTCTAGACTGCCTAGAATCTCACCCTGGTCTTGAACTTTTAGTAAATACATAGTCATAAACAACTTCTCCGTGTATCTCAGTTTATCTGTAGAATTAGGGGAACAATAGTATCTTCTAAATGGAACCATTGTGAAGATTAAAGTTATCTCACATAAATTACTTCAAACAATGCTGGCCATTTAGAAGTACTCCATAAATGTTTTTTAAATTTATTTTTAATTGGAGGGTAATTGCTTTACAATATTGTATTGCTTTCTGTCATATATCAACATGAATCAGCCACAGGTATACGTACCCCTCCCTTTCACAAATGATTATTGTCATTAAGAAGGGTGTCAGGAAAAAGAGTAGGCATAGGAGGTAAAACTAGTGAGTTTAGTTCTTGAGAAGCTGATTTTGAGCCTTTGATACAGCCAGTACAAGACAACCAATAGTGGAGAGCAGTGGAGAACAGAAGAACATGCATAGGTTGCCTCATTCACGCAGAGGTGATTGATAGTGGAAACTGGGAGAAAATGCTGAGGTCACCGAGGGAGAGAGTACATCACAGCACGAGTAGAGAAGGAGATGCAGGACTCTGGTAACTCTTTACTTTCAGGATCAGCAGGAAGAGGAAGAACTAGAGAAAGAGATGAAAAAAGAGATAAGATAGGAGAAGGAAGCAGGAGAAGTAGTGTCTTTGTGAAGGTAGAATGCAGACGGAAATGAAAAAGTAAACTTGGTGAAAAGAATTTCAGAGTTCTAGATCTTGTAAAGGGGCTCCATCCAAGGTCCTATTGGGATGTAAGATGAAGGTCTTTAGGGGCAACAAAGAGAACTGGGTGGGGGAAAGAGCCAACATATGGGGTTAAAGTCCTAGAGGATGGTGGTGAGAGGACAGGAGGCAAACAGGTGGCTCAACCACCAATGTCCCCAAGACTTGTGACACTTCTTGCCTTTCTGGTGCCTGAGGGACATACTGTGGATCCTCCAAAGAAAGGAATATTATTGAAGTTAAAGTATCTCTCTTCACCAGCCTCACTTAATTGATTCACAGGGTTATCTGATGCTCTCCATTGCCTCTGTAAAACATGCCAACTGATGTCTTCAGTGTGCCTGATACTGAAGCTGGAAGCCCACTTTCTGCCACACATACCTACTTCTCCCAGATAACTGATTAGTGGCCAGTTCAGATTGGATAAGGGACTTCAACTAAGTATAGTGCCTTGGTTTATGGCAGCCTTTTCTTCTCCCGCACAAAATGGACATGGAAAGCATAGCTACTTTAATAGTTAATTTTTCCTGTAGACTGCTAATTATCAATAGAGTTTAAGAGGCACCATTAAAAAAAAAGTCTGAGACTTGTGTTTATGTATTATCTAATTTGCTGGCTCAGATGGTAAAGCAGCTGTCTACAATATGGGAGACCCGGGTTCATTCCCTGGGTTGGGAAGATCCCCTGGAGAAGGAAATGGCAATCCACTCCAGTACTATTGCCTGGAAAATCCCATGGACAGAGGAGCCTGGTGGACTGCAGTCCACGGGGTCACAGAGTCAGACACGACTGAGTGACTATTAAGACATTAAGACCATCTGTGTAAATGGGATTTTGAATCAAGTCTAGCCTTCTCCCTCAGCCTCCCTTCGTCTTCTCTATCTACATACGAATTCTCTTGATTCTTTATTAGTTATCCCAGATTCTCCCTGGATGCATGGATCATCTAATGTTTCCATGGAGCCATTCAGTCTGAGTGGAGGCTGTTATCTCTCTGCACCACATTGCCTTTGGATTTTGAAAGTGTTTGTAAATTGCAAGACAATTTGTATTTGTTTAGATTTGTCAAAGTTTGAAGAAAATAGCGTATTGAAGTGTAGCCAATTCCTATTCACATGTTCACTTTGTTTTCCTCTGTCCTCCCAAAACACTGAGAGTGTCATCTTGATGAGAAATTTCAAGATGATGGAGATGAGAGAAAGACTGTGTGTCTGGCATGCATTTTTAAAGCCCCTCATTTTGCTTAAATTGACCATGGCCCTGTCTTTGATTTTGAATATAGTGATGTCAGAAAGCTTAATTATTATAAAATAATCGAGATGCAATACTTTATACAATAAGCTGTTGACAGTTGTTTTTTGCAAATAGGAAGAGCATGACAAAATATGAAATAATTTCTCTTCTCTAGTAGAGACCACATTGTTATTTCTGTAGCATCTCAAGGCTCTTTTTAGGAACCTTTCAAACTAAGCTTTAAAGAAGATAGTTACATATGGCTTCACTGGATATGACTTAGAAAAATAGGTTCAGAAATCACCATTGCCAGGTCACCTACCTTCTGGTCACTAACATTCCACCTGCCTATGGTCTCAATTCTGCCCATGGGCCCTTAGATCACTTAAAGCCCATCACAGTTTACTAAAGTAGACCAGCTCTCTTTTTCTGTGTACTAGGACCAAATTTTATTCTATAATTGCATTGCAGAGGTTGAAGATGAAATTGAAATAAGCAAGAGTAAGTATTAAGAGCGACATGTCCCTTGGAACTGGGGAGAGAAAGTGAGCAAAGCAGAGAGGTTAAGGTCTGAGGTAACCATGTACCATCTCCTACTTTTGAGCCATTAAAAATTTGACCATATATAGCTTTTTGCAAACCAAGGTATTACTTCCCTAGTGGCTCAGACAGTAAAGCGTCTGTCTACAATGCGGGAGACTGGGGTTCGAACCCTGGGGTGGGAAGATCCCCTGGAGAAGGAAATGGCAATCCACTCCAGTACTATTGCCTACAAAATCCTATAGACAGAGGAGCCTGGTAGGCTCCAGTCTATGGGGTTGCAAAGAGTCGGACACAACTGAGTGACTTCACTTCACTTCCATTGAGTTAGGAAGCCCTTTTGAGTTTCTGACTATATCTGATTCCCCCTCCTCCAGCTGACCTTAACGTTATCCTCTTGAACAGGAGTCCCCAACCTCTGGATCTAATCCGTGATGATCTGAGGTGGAGCTGATGTAATAATAATAGAAATAAAGTGCACAATAAATGTAATGTGCTTGAATTGACCCAAAATCTTTCCCACCCCCACCCCGGTCCCTAGAAAAATTGTCTTCCATGAAATCAGTCCCTGGTGCCAAAAAGGTTGGGAACTGCAGATGTAAAGGCTTTATTGTCCTCCACTGAGCTGCGTGACAACAGGGGTACTGTGCCTGGAGGACACAGCGCCTTCAGGTTCCTGGGGAGTAGCTGTGTATTTAAGTTTAGAGAAAGTTTGAGGGAGGATGAGGAAAGAAGGCGGGGCTTCCCAGGTGGCTAGTAGGAAAGAATCCTCCTGCCAGTACAGGGGCCACAGGAGACATAGGTTCGATCCCTGGGTTGGGAACATCCCCTGGAGGATGAAATGGCAACCCACTCCAGTATCATTGCCTGGAGAATCCTATGGACAGGGGAGCCTGGCAGGCTGCAATTCATGGAGTCTCAAAGAGTCAGACACAACTGAGCACACAAAGAAAGAAGGCACTAGAAGTGGAAGAAAAAAATGAAAGGATTTCTGAGGATATTGGTCAAGAAAATTGAAATGCTCCATTTAGTTCAAGGATTAATCTTTCTTGGATGATGGTGAATACTGCCCTGAAAGAGTACTTATATTTGTCATAAAATATTCTTAGTCCTTACTGGTTTTGCTTCATGACCTATGGCAGAACCATAAGTCAATAGGAGAGTCTCTTAAGTGTTCCAAGCAACAAAATTTTCCATGCCCTAAATGTGGTAGGGAAATGCACCTAGAATTTGTAAGGAGACTAGAAATGAAGAAATATTTTTCTAAAAGCAAAGCTCAGAATAAGTGGGAGAATTGAACATTCCTTCTCGTGGCTCAGAAGTTAAGTGTCTGCCTGCAATGCAGGAGACCTGGGTTCCATCCCTGGGTCGGGAAGACCCCCTGGAGAAGGAAATGACAACCCACTCTAGTATCCTTGCCTGGAGAATCCCATGGACGGAGGAGCCTGGTGGGCTACAGTCCACGGGGTTGCAAAGAGTCGGACACAACTGAGCGACTTCACTTTCACTTTCTCCTTTGAGAATTCAAGGAATGTTTTATATCTGTCTGAAGTTCTAGGAGCAGCAGCAGCAAAGAAAAACCCACCACCTCCATCCCTGTGTGAAAAATTTCTCAGGCAGATAGTGAAACTCAGTAGGATCTCTAGTCTCAACCTGAATATTGTTTATTCTAACTTGTAAAAGCTAAATAAAAAGTACTTGCTTTTTGACCTTCATTGGTTTTCAATGACTTTTGAAATGAGTTCCTTTTCTACCTATAGCATATAAACAAAGCTGCCCCACAGTGACTGCTATGACACTCTTAATACCCAACCTCTTGCCACCCATCTCTCTCTCTATGAGAAAAAAAAAGAATCAACTAAGAACTGGCCTTAGTAGTAGATGAGCTCAGGCAAAGATCTTCAAGAATAGATCTGAAGCAAACATCACCGTTGACCATATTGCCATCCTTTTTATTTTACCTAAAATGGGCATCTCTGCTTGCTCCTTTACCAAAGGCACAAGCACTCCAAGGAAAAAGGGCATGGTGTTTACTATCTCTGTAATGGGGAAAGCTTTATCAGCTGAAACTGGTGACTCCTGCTTTGGCTCTCTGACTACAGTTTAGTTACCTCTAGGTTGGTGGTTACTCCTAGCCTTTAAGCTCTTTTCTAGTCATGAAAAACTCTTGTTTAAATATTGATACAGGTATTATCTAACACTGAAGTATTTATGGCTTTAGGTATATTTAACTAAATGCTAATTAGTTACATTTTCATCTTAAATTTAAGAGAAAATACTGGAGCAAAATTTAAAGAAATAGCACCACCTAGGGACAAATGAATGTCAACTCTGCAATTTCTGTTTTCTCTCTCCTTAAGACTCTTGGACCGTCATCACTTTTTTTGTTGGCGGGAAATATGTCTTAAATCCTCATTCCTAAGTGTTCTTGCCTGGAGAATCCCAGGGACGGGGAGAGCCTGGTGGGCTGCTGTCTATCACACAGAGTTGGACACGACTGAAGCGACTTAGCAGCAGCAAGTGGTTCCCAGACTTTGAGTCTTTTCAATTGTCTGCGTTTCTCCCAGCCGAGATGCAGACTCTGTAATCAGATAGCTTTTATATATTTTGTGGTTGCTGATGGCATCGTATTCTTTTTCTCGGTTAGTGCTCCTTTCCCCCAAAAATATTATTTCAGTAAATTTTCAAGTTTGCTTCCATCTTCCTTTTCTTTCCAAATCTTTTCAATTCAGGCTATAATCATACAAGATTAAGATAGAGAAAAGATCCTATTATTTCTGTTTTTTCCCATCAACCTGGGAATTTTTCACTATAACGATTATTTATTTCACTCAATATGCAGTTACCAAAAGAGTTGGAGTTCCCTGGGGTCTCAGTTGATAAAGAATCTGCCTGCAATATAGGAGACATGGGTTCAAGCCCTGGGTTAGGAAGATCCCCTGGAGAAGGAAATGGCAACACCCACCTTACCCCACCCCATATTCTTGCCTGAAAAATCCCATGGACAGAGGAGCCAGGCTGGGCTGCAATCCATGGTATCACCAAGAGTCAGACACAACTGAGCACAATGTTCCAAAAGAGTCAGACATGACTTAGCTGCTACACAACAGCAACAGCAACTTTGACTAACTTCCCTTGGCACAGATTATACATAGCTCTTCTTAAGTCTAAGGAATAGATTTATGGGATATATCATAAAAATTATTCTGTTCAACCTTGTGGTTTTATAAGATATTCCAGTCCACAGTCAAAAGCAGCTGCTCCTAAACTTTAGTGTGCTGTGAAATTTAGAAATGAAATCAATTCTGGTTCTGTGGATCTGAGCTAGGACACAGGATTCACATTCCTACCAAGATCCCTGAATGATTCAGATGCATGTAGTCTGTAGTTCACTATGAGAAATATTTAAGTGATAATTTGCTTTCCATTGTAGCGTTTTTAAAGAATCATTTTAAAACACAAGTATATGAGTTTCATCACAAAAATGAACTTGTGCTTTTAAAATCTTGTATTTTAACCCCAGGATTAGGAAAACATTTCTTCTGAGACTTAGAAAAATAACAGTTACATAAATTTCATTTTGGTTTTAAAAATAATATCTGATTCAAAGAATACATAATATATTCTCTCAGTTGGGGATACTTTGTGTCTAAAGTAATAGTAATATTTTCATGGATATTACTGTTTTTAGAAAATTCTATAAAAGACTGCTGCTGCTGCTTCTAAGTCACTTCAGTCATGTCCGACTGTGTGACCCCAGAGACGGCAGCCCACCAGGCTCCCCCATCCCTGGGATTCTCCAGGCAAGAACACTGGAGTGGGTTACCATTTCCTTCTCCAATGTATGAAAGTGAAAAGTGAAAGGGAAGTCGCTCAGTCATGTCTGACTCTTAGTGACCCCATGGACTGCTGCCCACCAGGCTCCTCCATCCATGGGATTTTCCAGGCAAGAGTACTGGAGTGGGGTGCCATTGCCTTCTCTGCTATAAACGACTACTACTTAATTAAAAGTGTAGAACTTTGGTATTTGGTGCAGTCCTGACCAGTGGGTATATTCTGTCCATTCTCCATGTTTTGGCTTAACCTATGTCAGAGAATGCCGACATAACTTGAGTGATAAAGAGGTGGTGTATAAATTCAGCACATTTCCAGCTGATCATTAAAATGGCAATTTGCTAAACTATTGCATATCTTAATCCTATGATTTCTAATGAGTTAAGTGGAGTAAATGTTTCTTTTTGCGATAATAAAAAGTGTTCCCCACCCCTGTGGAATTATAATATAGATAATGGTGAAGGATTTCAGATCAGTTTTGAAAATTGCAATGATTTATAGCAGTTTAGTCATCTTTAGGCCTAAGAGGACCAAACAAGTTAATACATCATTTGACTTTTTAAATTTACTACAGACAAAAGTTGAAAAAACACTATAATAAACTATAATGGAAAAGATATGAAAAAATATATGTATACATATTTATAACTGAATCACTATGTTGTACACTGGAAACTAACACAACATTGTATATTAACTATACTTAAATATTTTTTAAAGTTGGAGAAAAAAAAAACAACTCCTTGGAGGAAACTTTTATTAGTAGATCACAGGAGATGAAAAACATTTTGGATGATTTTCTCAGTTTAAAACAGGGTAGTTTATTATTATTATTATTATTTTTAATACTTTATTCTACATTACAGTACTGTATTTGTTTTGCCATACATTGACATGAATCAGCCACAGGTGTACACGATCTCCCAATGCCGAAGCCCCCTCCCACCTCCCACCCCATATCATCTCCCTGGATCATCCCGTGCACCAGCCCCAAGCATCCTAAAACAGGGTAGTTTAAAAATTGTCAGTGTAACTAAAAATTCTGCAATTCTTCTCTAAAATAATTTCCATTTCTCTAAGCTTCTTTAAATGTGATGTTATATAATGTAAACAATAAGAATCTACTATATAGCATAGAGAACTATATTCAATATCTTATAACAACACATAATGGAAATGAATCTGAAAAAGATCATATATACGTATACTGAATCACTTTGCTGAGTACCTAAAACTAACACAACACTGTCAATGAACTATAGTTAATTTTTTTTAAAAATGTGATGTTAGATAGAAGCCTGCAATATCATATACATTCTATTGGAAATGCGGAATGTTTCAGGTTGATGTTACTTGCCCTTTGTTTTTTCCTCTTTCTCTCAATTTTTAGAGTAAAGATGGTAAAAGTCCGCTGCACATGACAGCTGTCCATGGAAGGTTCACACGGTCGCAAACCCTCATTCAGAATGGTAAGAGAGATTCTGCCACAGTGTCACCCCTGGAACAGTTTCCTGGTGTGACTTGAGTTTGGCTGTCAGCTATTTGAATATGAAATACAATGCTCTGTTAGTGTTTATTACGCTCGATTTATACTATCTTTTGTGAACTTGGCTAAAAGCTCCTTATCAGACAGGTTATCACCACCCAGCTTAGAAATAAGGAGATAGAACCATGAGCTTCATAGTCAATTCCTAGTCAAAGAACATGTGAGTTTTGAAACTGGAAATGATATATAGGCTTAAGATCCTGCATGTTTTACTCAGAAACTAGTAAAAATGAGTATTAGGCATTTTCTAGCAGCAAAACTGAATTATTTTTAAATTTTCAAACCCACCATAGTTCCATAAGTTGAAACTCATCATGCTACTTGGGCAAAAGTAAGAAAAATGAGATGACTCAGCAGAAAAGCAGGTACATACATGATATAAAGGATGATAAAATCACAGGCTTGATAGAGACCTTGGAAAGTCACAGAATCTAGTAATATTTCAGACTTACAATAAAGATGTGCTTGAACCATTGGGTTATCTCTGCAGCCAAAATACTAGGGAGTGTCACTTCGCATCATGGTTCTTGTTACTATTAGAGGGTAATGCCCAGAATCTGGGAGTGCACTTGATAGCACAACTTTTGTTATCTTAGCTAATCTTGAAGACACTTGGGAAAAAAAAAAAAAGGTTTAGTTCAGATTTTTGCTGACATTTCACATAAATTCAGCAGTTCCTAAACTATCTTTAGTTGATCCACATTTCTAGATCTCAAAACTAAGACATTAGTCAGTTTTTAGACTTATCTTCCTGCCATCTATAAAAATATTGGATGACATATACCTGAAGCATTAGTGGTATTATCAGGAAGACCCCTGGAGGAGGACACGACAGCCAACTCCGGTATTCTTGCCTGGAGAATCCCCATGGACAAAGGAACCTGGCAGCTACGGTCCACAGGGTCTTGAAGAGTCAGATATGACTGAAGTGACTTAGCATGCACAAGGTATGTCTTGGGCACTGAAGTCATTTGACACCATGCTGAGAAATTATGCTGAAGAAGCAAAATATCTGCAGTGAAGCACAGGAAATTTATAAGCACTTTAGTAAAACTATAGAAGAAAAGCAATCCCAGCAGATTTCCAGTGAGCAAATGCAGGTAATTGAAAATTAACTGCACAGCACCTATTAATTCTAGTTTGAAATATGTGGTATGCCTTTGACATTCATTTTACTGAAAAACCACTTTTGTTGTTTTGTTTCTCTTGAAATCAAGGGAGGTGGGGAGGGACTCTGGCATCTTTCCTTTGCACACTTTCCTCATCCCACTCCTGTAGAAGGAAATGGCGGGCCACTTCATATTCTTGCCTGGGAAATCCCATGGACATAAGAGCCTGGTAGGCCACAATCAGTCCATGGGGTCGTGAAAGAGCTGGAAACGACTTAGCAACTTTAGCAACTAAACAGCAACGACTTATCCCACTGTATTTCTCAACTGTTTTTCAGGAACAGTGCCCACTGCCTTAAAAAATAAACAAAACCAGGGAGCTATTTGGTATCCAATCTGAAAATTTTAATGTGAATATAATCACTGGGCTTTAGCTTGATGGCATTAAAAGACACTGTTCCCTGTTGAAGCAATTTCAAGCGCTAGTGACCAAACCAGAGAAGGAGCAGCTTTTCACCCTGTAAGCACTGCATTCCTACAGGGCCATCTCTGCATGCCAGACCTGTGTCATGCTAGTGTGCTTAAAGCAGTCTCTTACATTTTCATGCCCTCTCTACTAGAATTCTTGCTAGACTTTTGAATGGGAATGAGACCTGAAAAAGACCCTATGTCTTGTCCTCTGTGATCAAGGAGCTTGTCTCAGAGCCTATTCTTGGCTGGCCTGGCATCTTGCTTTGTGGGTTGAGTGGAGTCCAGGGTCCTAAAATACTGCAAATATAGTGGCTATAGTATGTAACTTATTATATATAATGATAATGGTTGAGTGTTCTTCACATTGTGCCAGGCACTTGACTAAGCACGCCACATAAATCCTTCTAACCACCCCCATGAGAAAGAGATGCTGTTATTATCTCCATTTCAAATATGGAGAAACTGAGGCAGAGAGGTTGTCACTTCTGTTGGGATACCTGGCACATATGAGGAGGAACAGAGATTAGAACTCAGGAAGACTAACACTGGAGACTGAACTCTCAAACACTCACTTATAAATGTGTTATCTGGATGAATAATGACATGTTAAATTTTTTTTAAACTTCAGTTCTGTTTAAGACTTGCTTGTATTTGGCATGGAGTCATCCCTGTAAAAGGATAATTTGGCATTCTCTTCTCTCAGCCAACAATTCTTTGCGTTCATTACACATGTGAGAACTGTGAGTTCTTCCATTTGACATTTTTTAAAACATGCCCTTAGGGACAAGAATAGGAAGCTCTCTTCTTTCCTCCTGTTTGTTGGTTTCCTTTTGGGAAAAGTCCAGAGACTCACACTCCCAGGCCATGGTGTCCATCCTCCAGAGTGGATCCCTACACGCAGGACCGTGAATGCCCATCTCCCAAGGGGACATCACTTGGTCCCGAGACCTGCTGAGGGACATGCTTGGTGTTTGTTTTGTTATATTGCTCTGATAATCTGGACTTTTTGCATCATTTCTCTGCTTCTCTGACTGCTCTCTAGTCAGGGCTATTAGTTCTTTATATTACCTTGCCCCTGCCCCCAATCATTCAGTTTTGGTAAGGTGATCATTTTTACAAACTCTTTTTAAGTTAATAAACAAAGAGTGCTGCTGCTGTTCAGTCACATTGTTTGTCCTCTGAAGCTGCGTTGTCAGAACCAGAGAGGGAAAGAATTAAATGAAGACATAATCTGATATCAGAAGGCATTTGATCCAGCCATTTGCACAAGCAGCTGCCTTAGATGCTGCCCAGCAGGTTACAAAAGTTCAAAATGATACTTTTTTTTTTAAATAGAAGCTTTAAAAATAAATAGAGTTTGAAAAGGAAGAGCCAAAGGATAGGTTAGGATGATTATTGTGAGATTTTTTTATATTTGGGCTCATAGCCCTTCCAAGGCAACTTAATGAGATGACTATTCTTATTTGTGCAATGACAAGCTAATTTCAGATGAATGCCTGGATAATGCTGCATAAATCATTTCTTCCTATATGCTCTGCTTGTGTCTAAACTCACAAATGTTTATTTTCCTCACTAATTATCAATGCTGGATTACCAACATTTAATTTGCAACTTTCAAATAAAGAGTAAAGATATTTGAATTCTAAGCAACTGTTAAAGATTTTCAAATGAAAATGGAAAGCTTTGGGAGTGACCATAAAATAGAAATTAATTCATCTAGAGGTCCTAAACATTTTTCTGAATAACAAATAGTCTATTTTCCTACTAAATTATGATGTTTTCCAGAAGTATATATTAAAGGACAATTTAAGATAATTACCCATATTTTTACAGTTTTAAATTAACTTATGAAATGATAGTGACAACAAAGAAACTTTATCAGCTCAAATCTCCTAGACCATCCTTTCCAGTATTTTTCACTCTTCTCTTTTCCTATCTTATTTTTGGAATATTTGAGGCTGATAAACATGGAGCCCCTAACACTTGGTTCAGAAGAACATGAGCAATGTAGTGTTTGTCCAAGACAAAGATTTATTTGAGGTTCCACTCTTCGATCAGCTCCTTGGGTGGACCTTTTAGACTGACCACTGTTGGCAGCTCTCACATGGGTACCTGTATCCTGGATTACTCTGAAGTATCCATGGAGACCAAGTGGGTACCTGTCCCCAAGGCATAAAAATGATCTAAATCGGATGCTTCTAAGTTTAAATTATTGCGAGCTATTTCTTGAGTCCCTAAAAGTTTGCAGTAGAGATCAAACCAGTCAATCCTAAAGGATATCAACCCTGAATATTCATTGAAGGACTGACGCTGAAGCTCCAATACTTTGTTTACCTGATTCAAAGAACTGACTCATTGGAAAAAGCCCTGATGCTGGGAAAGATTGAAGGCAGAAGGAGAAAGGGATGACAGAGAATGAGATAGTTAGATGGCATCACCAACTCGATGGACATGGGTTTGAGCAAGCTCTGGGAGTTGATATGGATAGGTAAGCCTGGAGTGCTGCAGTTCATAGGATCGCAGAGAGTCTGACAAGACTGAGTGACTGAACTGAAAAGTTTGCAGTAACTAATTCTGTTTTATTATTTTTCTTGATTGTAGCCTGCACAGGCTTCTTTGTCCATGAAATTCTCCAGGCAAGAAAACTGAAGTGGGTTTCCATTTCCTTCTCCAGTAAAATGAATACATGCTCACTATAGAATAAAATTAAATTATTAAAGAGATCCCCATCAATGTGTCTCATTAATCCCACCCAATAATTTCTATTGATAATTTGATGAAATGTCCAGATTTTTTACATGTATTTAAGAATGTACTTATAAAGATATGTAATTACTTTTATGGAAATGATTATAGTCTATATATTTGAGCAACTGGTTTTAAAAATCAATACTTTGCTGCAGAAACAAAGATATGAGGAAAGGTCAGCATTTGTGTTCAAGCTGCCGTAAGCTGCCCTTTATATTTGTCACAAAGTCAAAAAGGGATTACCATTTTGTAAACAGCTATTAAGTTGCAAAATCCAAATGTGTACATTTATTGGCACATGCTGAAGTCTTGGCTGTGGAGTGAAACATCTTAAATCCTATGTAAGCGGATGTACTAATTGGAGTTTTTTTAAACATCTTCCCCTTCTACAAAGGCCACACATATTTGTAATTATTTCACTGTTTAAGAGAGAATCTCATTCACTAACTCTGGTTTACCAACACACCTGGCTAGAAAGAATATTGTTTGTTGGAAATAAATCTTAGGGGGTTGGTGGTCATAGTAGGATTCATTAGAGTGAAGGGCCATGCAGCTATTATTGTGAAGATTTGATAACGGTCATATCATAAGAGATAGTGTTGTGGCCTGGAAGTTAATGTTCTTTCCTTAGATCTGAAAAGGCTTTCAATGGCTTCTTTTGGTTCTCAAATATACTGCTAACGGGAGTACAAATGGGCACAGGCTTTCTCAGAAGCAATTTCCCAGTGTCCATCAAGAGCCTTAAAAATACTCATACTTCCAATCCAGTAGTACTACTTCTGAAAGTGCTGCTGGAAGAGATCATTTGAAATGTGGATAAAATTATGTATAATTATGTTCATTCCTGTGTTTTTCCTAGTTGCAAAATTGGGCATAGCCTAAATGCCTGGTAATTGGGGCCTTTCTAAGTAAATTCTCTAAATACTGATATCATGGAGATTTGCAGTTATTTTAATGAAACAAAATAATGACATGGGAAGTGTTTGTGATGTAATATTAAGGGGGAAGTCAGGATACAAAACTCTTTGTATTTTATGATCTTAACCATGGGAAATGTCTTTACACACAAATGCACATACGCACAAACAAGAAAGGAAAAATCCAGGTAATACTGATTACCTCAAAATAATGTGAATTTATAGATGACTTCTGTTTTCTTTTTGTATTTTACAGCATCTTCTAAATTTTCTATAATGAGAAAATTACTTTCTCAGTAATATTATTTAAAGTAAATGTTTAATATCTTTTTAGATCTAAGCCATTTATATAATATTTAATTTCTCAGGATTTTGTATTTCTTATTCTGGAATGTATAAATGTGTATGTGTAGTTTAGATACACAAACCAAACATTATAGTATTAGTATCTTAAAATGATATATTTTAGTTTTAAAACATCAGCTTAGTTTAGTTCAATATAATTGATAATGAGGTAAAGCTGAAGATTTGACCTACTCTAAAATACCTGATATTTCAAAGCATGAGCTGATAATTCAATAACTTAATTGCCTTCCGTAATGGTGCAGAGATTTGTTTATGAGTAGGATAGTCAGGAAGTAAAATCTTAGACTAATTTATGTTTGGTGCCCCAATATCTTAGGTGCTTTCTTTTATTAAAAGCAGAAATGCGCATGGTCTTCCATAAGCACGAGTACACACTGTGTGTTTTTTCTCCTTGGTGTGCTCCCTGTCCTTTACTCCCTCCCTTTTTCCTTTAGCTTTCTTCAGGCCCTTCCTGTATGATTGGGATATAAATTTTATATACTGTAAAAGCTCATCATTGTAAAGAGTGCAATTCAGTGAATCTCAGTATCCTCACATGGCTTTACAGTCATCACCATTGTCTAATTCCAGAACATTTTCATCATCTGCCCCCAAGAACCTCATCCTATTTAGCAGTCACTCCTCATTCCTCCCTCTCCTTAATTCCTCCTTATTCCTTGATTTTCAGAGGATCTTAAAATACTTGAAAGTTTGCTCAATTATCAGTAATGCATATAGCAAATATTTTCACATGTGTCAGTTTCTGTATTGCTAGGATGTTGGGAAAACTTAAAACCACAATGCAAAATCTAAATACAATAAAAGAAATTATAAAACAATTTTTTTCAGGGTAAAACACCAAAGACAAAGAAAATCTAGGACAAAAATATTTGTAATAAGCCTGGTGTGCTGCGATTCATGGGGTCACAAAGAGTCGGACACAACTGAGCGACTGAACTGAACTGAGCTGAATTACTGCTAAGTGGGTAATCTCCCAACTCTTTGAGAACCTTTAAAAATTAAGGAATAAAAAGATCATACACACACACACTCTTAGAACAATGGACAAAAGTCATGAACAAATGGTTCATAGAAAAAGATAAACAAATGGCCCTTTAATATATGAAAAGATTTTTGACTTCCTTAACAAGAGAAATGTAAATAAAGACTATAATGTAAGAAACCAGTTTTCACTCATTCCATGGAATATATTCAAAAGCTTGGCAAGACTGAAGAAAAAGAAACTCTTACACATTACTCACATGAGTGCAAAGTTGTACAGCATCTAGAGAAGGATATGTGGCAAAATCTAATAAAACCATATACTCATTTCTTTGACCTAGAAATCCCCTTTCTAATAATTTATTCTGAAGATACACTCAAGAAATATCAATAATTTCAGATATGCAGATGACACCACCCTTATGGCAGAAAGTGAAGAGAGCTAAAAAGCCTGTTGATGAAAGTGAAAGACGAGAGTGAAAAAGTTGGCTTAAAGCTCAGCATTCAGAAAATGAAGATCATGGCATCCAGTCCCATCACTTCATGGGAAATAGATGGGGAAACAGTGGAAACAGTGTCAGACTTTATTTTGGGGGCTCCAAAATCACTGCAGATGGTGATTGCAGCCATGAAATTAAAAGACGCTCATTCCTTGGAAGAAAAGTTATTACCAACCTAGATAGCATATTCAAAAGCAGAGACATCACTTTGCCGACTAAGGTCCGTCTAGTCAAGGCTATGGTTTTTCCTGTGGTCATGTATGGATGTGAGAGTGGGACTGTGAAGAAGGCTGAGTGCCGAAGAATTGATGCTTTTGTTGGAGAAGAGTCCCTAGGACTGCAAGGAGATCCAACCAGTCCATTCTGAAGGAGATCAGCCCTGGGATTTCTTTGGAAGGAATGATGCTGAAGCTGAAACTCCAGTACTTTGGCCACCTCATGAGAAGAGTTGACTCATTGAAAAAACTCTGATCCTGAGAGGGATTGGGGGCAGGAAGAGAAGGGGACGACCGAGGATGAGCTGGCTGGATGGCATCACGGACTCGATGGACGTGAGTCTGAGTGAACTCCGGGAGATGGTGATGGACAGGGAGGCCTGGCGTGCTGCGATTCATGGGGTCGCAAAGAGTCGGACACAACTGAGGGACTGAACTGAACTGACACTCAAATACAAAACAGTGTTTGCATAAAGGTATTCACGGCAGCATTCCTGATAATAGCAAAATTATTTTTACTACCTAAATCTATACTAGACTGGTTTACTTAACTAATACATTTATGCAATGAAAAACAAGTCGTACAAAAATGAGGAAGAAATCCAAAGAAGTCATCTCTAGGAGTGAATTCCAGGGTACATTGTTAAGTTGTGGGGGGGGGAGGACATGGCATAAAAGAATTTGTTTATTTTTTACAAAGAGAAATACAGAAAGTGTAAATGAAAACTAGTGAAAATGATTAATTACTATAGGATGTGGTTGAGGGTGAAGTGGAAGGGATAGAAATAAGGCTTTTTAAAAGAATAGACTTTTGAAATACATGTTTTATGTATTAAAGTTAAAGCCAGTAAAATATTTGAAGGCAAAATCAAATGAGTGCTAAGTCACTTCAGTCGTGTCCAGCTCTGTGATACTATGAACTTTAGCCTGCCCAACTTCTCTGTCCATGGGATTCTCCAGTCAAGAATATTGGAGTGGATTGCCACACCCCTTCTCCAGGCGATCTTCCTGACCCAGGGATTGAACCCACGTTTCTTATGTCTCCTGCATAGGCAAACAGTTTCTTTACCACTAGTGCCACCTGGGAAGCCCACAATCAAATGAGGCTGTCAATCAAATTGATAATATAAGCACACAGAATAAAGAATTCAGATAACTTTTGAACAGAGTGCTCCCTGTTTATGCTGAAATCATTGTAGGAAACTTTGTTGGGAAAGTAGATATTTGCCCAGTAGGGAAGTATCACCCACAAATTATTTGCTAATTATAAAAAGGGAAAAGACATTTTGCAGTGGAGAGTGCGAGCAGGCATCACCTTAGCCAAGTAATCAAGCCTCTTTCTTTAAATTTGGTAAAAATACATTTAACATTAAATTTAAACTATTAAACTATTGGTTAAACTAGTTTAAACCATTTAAACTATTTTTAAGCATATGGTACTGTGGCATTAAGTACATTCACATAGTTGTGTAGCCATAACCACTACCCATTTGCAGAACTGTTTCATCTTCCTGAACTGACGGTCTATACCCACTGTAAGTATTCAACATTTGTATCATCAGTAATGGACTAGCTTGATCTTATGTGTGTGCTGTGGAAATGGGATGGGAAGTGCATTTCAACTTTGGGATATTCTTGCCAAAATATTTAGCTTGAATCTAATAATGAGGAAATAACCAGACAATTTCAGATTGCACTATATTGTATATGACTCCTGGCTTAGTCTCCAAAAATATCAAGAACTTGAGAGGTACCTACATACATACATAAAAGGCAGGAAGATTGTTCCAGATGATAAGAATCTAAAGAGACACGACAACTAAATGTTGTCAGATTCTTTGAATCCTGGATTAAAAAAAAACAATTATAAAGCACATTTTCAGGGACAATTGGAATACACACTGTATATTACACAAAATTATGGTATCTGTTAAATTTCTTGGGTATGATAGTTATAGGGTATGATGGTATTGTGGTTATACGGGAGACTATCTTTGTTCTTAGAGGTGAAATCCATGATGTCTAACTTATTTCTAAATGGTTCTTCAAATAAATTAATAGACTAATTGTATTTCATTTATTATATATCTTTTCACATATATGAAAAGGGAGAGAAAGAAAGAGACATAGTAAAATAAGATTTGGGGGAAAGGAGGCAATATACAATAAAATAAAATGGAACTACTATATTATTAAAGGAACTGTAGGTAATATGATGGTTTTGATAAATATGGATACTTTTAGCTTATAGTTTATGCTTTTACTCATTTTACTCATCACATTTTAAACCAGATAATCAAACTACATAAATCTTTTCTTGAACTCAATTCCTTTGGTTCTTATGCTGTAACATAAGGTTTACATAGGTCTTTAATTTGGCAAGTAAAATTAAAATTGAATATATCTTCAGAGATACATTTTGTGGAATTTGATTACATTGTTTATTTAGAGAGGGAACCTAGTTGTAAGATTTTAGATTCTTAAATAAGACAACGTGGAAAGGTTTTTAAAAAGCATTTCTAATAGACTTCCTTCCATGCAGATTTAATAATACTACAACTTCAGATGGTGACTTGTTCCCTTAAAAAGCATTCTTGTTCTCGAGAGCAGAGATGCACAGAATAGAAATGAAATCAACATTTGGTCAATGTGAGTATATTATCTGAGTCAACATGAATCCTTACCTTATTCTGTATTAAAATGTCTCTTTCAGGAGGTGAAATTGACTGTGTGGATAAGGATGGTAACACTCCTCTTCATGTGGCTGCAAGATACGGTCATGAGCTTTTGATTAACACCTTAATAACCAGTGGAGCTGACACAGCCAAGTAGGTTACAGCAAAAATACAGTGGATTAATTGCCACATGTGGGAGTACTGCCAAAGGGGTTCTGCCATGCTGTAGATAGATCCTATTTGTCCAAGTTAAGGTAGATCTGCAACATTATGCTAAACACAAATTAAATTTGAACTAAATTAAGTGATTTTTAATGACAGTTTCAAGGAAGAACCAATTTTATTTTTCAGCTATATCAGAAAGAGGCCTATTTCAGATGTTTTAATTAAGAGAACTTGAACGTTATTCCTAAATCTCTGTTTTTAATATTCTTCTGTTTTTTCCAATGTACAGTGTTAGTTAAGCAGGAAAAATAAAACATAATTGGGCAAACTCAGATTTTATTCAGAGTACCATTTTGCATATGTTAATAACCCATGTTTAATGATATGGTTATATTGTGCAATTGAGTAAATCTGTTACATAGGGAAGAGGGACCTGACTTAATTTTGTACTTCAATTCAACGAGAATATGTGAAGCATCTATATGAATCCATTGCAATGTTGGGTGCTGTGGGAAATTTCAGATATACGTTACTTGGTTGGTACCTCCCAGGAGCTCATAATTTTGTTGGAGGCCCAAAATCCACTTAAGCTGAAGAACCATGCAAGATCATATTTAGCAAAGTTCAAAATGAAACAGAACTTTAATGACAAAATATTTGGTATAGACAATATATGCCATAGGGTATAGACATGAAGGAGAGAGCTCAAAGGTTGCCACAATTTTTAAGGACTAAGTGATTTTTAGGTGGACTTTGAAGGATGGGAATTATGTGAATAGAGCAGAGAGTGGCAGACTTCCCAAGCAGGAAGGAAAGCAAGAGCAGATACAGCTCTAGTTCAAGCTGCCTTATTTGTGAGCTGTGTGACCTTGAGCTTGTTGCTCAACTTGTCTGCACACTGACTTCCTCATTTGGCAAATGGGAGTAATAATAGTATCTACCATAGGTTTGTTACGAGGATTAAAGGACTTAATTAAGATCTGTGTGTGTTATCTAAATGCATCTGCTAAGGTATTCAACAGGATAATCCAACTTAATAGCTCTTTGAACAGTGCCTGGCTTATAGTAAGCTATCAGTAAATGCTAACTATTAATTATTATATTATTAACTAATTATTGTTATGTTATTATTAATTGTTGCTTCATAATATCTGGCATGTTCAGTTCAGTTCAGTCACTCAGTTGTGTCCAATTCTTTGCAAGCATGTTAGGGGAGTGGAAAGAGATGAGGTGGAAAGGCAGGACAAACCACATTTCAGAGGACCTCAAACATCTTGCTGAGGAGTTGGATACCATTCTGAGGCATTCAGAAGTTGTTAAAGAATTATAACTATGTGTGGGGTAGGTTGTGCCTAATGATCCCATTTGTGTGTAAGAAAGATCACTCTAATAGCAGTCCAGACAGACTGGAAGTGGTCCAGACTAGAAACACTTGGCAGACTCTTGTGAATGTCCAGAGACGAAGAAATGAGATCTCAAGCTTAGGACA
The DNA here is from genome assembly GCA_917880005.1 of Nanger dama. Classification (NCBI taxonomy): domain Eukaryota; kingdom Metazoa; phylum Chordata; class Mammalia; order Artiodactyla; family Bovidae; genus Nanger; species Nanger dama. The sequence continues at coordinate 51,279,234 of CAKJTW010000004.1, forward strand.
AGACTGAGGATGGAGAGACACTGACAAACATTAATAGCAAGAACAGTGGGTTGTCTCAGAAGAGAAAGGAATCTGCTTCAGGTCAAAGGACCTGTTTGACTGGGAGGTTGCAAATCTGAAGCAGCAGCTTAGTTTCCTGGAAAGAGCAGTGTTCTAGGATTTGGGAGGCATTCACCAGATTCTAGAGTTGCAAGCAGCCATGGCAACCCAAAGTCAAAGATCTTAAATGTTCAATGTCAGTTAAGCAGAAATAAAGTGTTTAGACACAAACTATCTTCACCCTGTTATATGTTCATATTTTCGGTGTGTTTCTTTTTCAGATTTGAACTCATCTGAAAAATGAGTTTTTAAAAAAAAATTTGAACTTTATCCCTGAGGGATAAAGATAAACAGGGCTCAATACTTAAAATTTCTGAAAAACCACATTTAACGCAGTAAGCACAAAGTCTATTTCCTTGAGATTATTTTACCTTCAGTTTGTACAAACTCAAACTATGTGGCAAAAATGCCTTAGGAATGATGTTGTTGGTCAAGTAGCCTTTCTTTCTACTGACTGTGCTGGGGCACTGGGCAGGGAAACATTGTCCCAGCCTCAAAGAGCCACATACGCTTCCTTCTGCCTCAGCAGATCTGGGGTTAAGATATGTTTCCTTCAGTAACAGTGGTTCGATAAGGCAACAACTGTGGGGTGTGGGTGTGTGGGTGTGTTTGTGTGTGTGAGTGAGTGTGTATGTTGTATGGTGAGGGAAGTCACCTAAAGAGAAAATATCCAAGTGAAGGGACAGGAGAATTGATGGTTGAATTTGCTAAAGGCTTGGGCTTCCCTGATAGCTCAGTTGGTAAAGAATCCACCTACAGTGTAGGAGACTCCGGTTCAATTCCTGGGTCAGGGAGATCTGCTGGAGAAGGAATAGGCCACCCACTCCAGCATTCTGAGGCTTCCCTTGTGGCTCAGCTAGTAAAGAATCTGCCTGCAGTGTGGGAGACCTGGGTTTGATCCCTGGGCTGGGAAGATCCCCTGGAGAAGGGAAAGGCTACCCACTCCAGTATTCTGACCTGGAAAATTCCATGAACCATATAGTCCTTGGGGTCACAAAGAGTCGGACTGAGTGACTTTCACTTTTCCTCAGAAAGTCACTGTTCTCTGGGCTCCTTGAGGATTTATCTAGCGTAGCTCATTAAAGAGGAGTAAAACAGGCCTTTCCGTCTATAAATAAGTGAACAAAAAGAACATTTATGAAAACAACCCATTTTAATTCATAAATAATATGGCCAATGTATTTTTAAAGATCTCTTTATGACATGTTTTATAGTCATTACTTTCTGATGAATTTATTTGCATCTTATTTTCAGGTCTTGATTAAATGTTCTTTGTTTTTCTTTTTTGTTTCTCTGAACTTTGTCAGTTTCTGCAGTGTGACTCGGTTCTTATGCAACTTTATGTGGTGTCAAAGCCATTGTGTTTTTTCTTCTTTAACTTTGTCAGTTTTGGGGTGCTTGTCTTTAGGATTTTTTAATTTGTATTCCATTTTATCAATTAAACTCTCACTGCTTTTTCTGCCTCAATTACAGCAGAATTAGTGGTATTATAGTTTTACAGGTAACTGATTCTGATATTCTTACATTCACTGAATATCTGTTGGTGGCTTGTTAAGTGTCACCCACTGTGTTAGGTTCTGGGGTCACAGAGCTTGCTGCCAAGGAGTTTATAGCCTGTCGAAGTGGGAAAAGTAAAAGTGAAAGTGTTAGTCGCTCAGTTGTGTCCAACTCTTGGTGACCCCATGAACTATAGCCCACGAGGCTCCTCTGTCCATGGAATTCTTCAGGCAAGAATACTGGATTGGATTTTATTTCCTTCTCCAGGGCAAGAATTAAATAGGCAGTGACAATCATGCATGCTAAGTTTGATGGCAGATGCTGAGTTTGATGGCAGGACAACTGCTAGGTGCCACTGGAGTATAGGAGAACATATATGGGATGTATCAGGACCAGCAAAGCTTCCCAGAAGAGGGATGGTTAACTCATACAACAAGTAGCAATTAGTTATATAACTGAAAGTCTTTCAGGTCCTAAGCATCTGCTTAGATTATTTTTATTAAAATGTTTGAATATGTATAAACATAAGACTAAATAGAGACTCCTTAGGCTTTTGACTCTCATATAGCAATAAATTTTTACAAATTACAAAATACATACAAAAACCCACAGCATTCACCATAACTGCACAGGACAATAGTAACAAATGCTCATGAGTTCTTTCTTATGCTAGGCCCCACTCTGAGAGGTTACATTCAACTGTCACCACAACCCCATGGGGTAAGTGCTGTGATTATGTCCATCTTACAGGTGAAGTAAAGGAGGTTTAGTTAGCTTTCTGAGGTCAACAGAGCGGTGGGTGGAAATAGGACACCATCCTTGACCACCTGCATCTGGAGCCTCAGCTCCTAGGCAGGAGATTTGCTGCCTCTCCATGTAATGGATGATGTGATACTTTGCATTTTGCTTGTAATTGTGGTCCCGGTGACTAAGATACTGAGTTTTTGGATCCAGTACATAACTATGGAAGTGGAGGTTTTGCAGTGACTTAAAGTGGTGGGCAGTGGACCTGTCACATGGCACAGAAACCTTTACTGAAACTATTGCCAAATTCTATGCATACAGGAAGCTCAGTGTGATACATTATCATTGCCCTTCCTAGATTCAGACATTTCATTTTCTATTAAGTCCACCTTTATTCTCACTGGCTCCTGCCAATTAAAGTAGTACTACACAGCACAGCTGTGATCCTATATCATACAAATGTCAGTGCTGAAATTTGGCAGAGGTGTGTGGTGATAAGGTGGCCTTTTAGATGCACTAAAATATGTTTTTATGTCACCTGTTTTAGATTATCATCAAAGGGAAAGACAATATAAAATTGTCACAGAGAGTTCTTAAAAGCCCAAAGATATTCCAGCAGCCCCCAGAGATGTACTGACTAGTTTGAGAAATACCGTGAGAAGCAGAAGAGTTTGAGTTGTAAGAGTTTCAGGAGGAGGGCCTGCATGTGAAAACCCAGGGCTCTTCCAAGAGGAATGGAAAGAAGTTCAAAGATCCTAAGAACACGTCTAGGTTAAGCAGTAGTCAGATCCAAAGGGGCTTTGTAGCCATGTTAGAGTATTTGGACTTTGATCCAAAAGGAACCTCTGAAAATGTCTGCAGGTTGTAAATAGCAAGGACCCGGCTTTATTTTTGTCAGTTAGGCCAAGTGCCTGTAACTTAGTGGTGCATGATAAACACTTGGAATTACATAGATTAAAATTAATAAGAAATTTATTTGATAGTTTGATCACTTGACTTGGGCTTCCCTGGTGGCTCAGATGGTAAAGCATCTGCCTGAAATGCAGGAGACCTGAGTTCAACCCCTGGGTCAGAAGATCCCCTGGAAGAGGGAATGGCTACCCACTCCAGTGTTCTTGCCTGGAGAATCCCCATGGACAGAGGAGCCTGGTGGGCTACAGTCCATGGGGTCACAAAGAATTGGACGCAACTGAAATGACTAACGTTGATCACTTGAATAAGTATCATAAAATCATTTAATGATCAAAAATCATCAACATTTTTGTCTCACCCACCTGGTAGGTAAAACTAAACCAATCCCACCTTTCCTGGGAGAGTTGAGAGATGAGTATTATAAAGGATTTTTTTAAATGAGGTATAGTTGCTTTGCAGTGTTAACGTTAGTTTCTGCTGTGCAATGAAGTGAATCGCCTACGTGTGAACATATACCACTTCCCTCTTGGACCTCCCATCCCATCCCGCCCCCCGATCCCCAGGCCCAGCCATCTAAGTCACCACAGAGCACCAAGCTGATCTCCCTGCACTGAACAGCAGGTTCCCACTAGCTATATATTTCACACATAGTAGTGTATATATGTCAGTCCCCTCTCAATTGATCCCCCATCTCCCCACCACCTGCACATGCCCATTCTCTACGTCTGCATCTCTATTCCTGCACTGCAAATAGGTTCATCTGTAAGAATTTTGAAACACAGAGAGAAGGCAGAAATGCTAGTTAGTCACACTTCATTTTTGGGTTTTAAGGAAGTACAACCTTATTACAACCTCAAAACTCACAGACTTAGCTGATTATCCAGCTAAGCTAATAATAATGGCAGTGGAACCATGGGCCAGATATCCTATTTAACACTTTGTGTTCATTATCTCAATTAGTCCTTCCAACTGCTCTATAAGATTGACACCTTTATTATCTTTATTTTCCAGGTGAGGGAGCCATTATGTACTTTCCAAAGTCCAAATAGCTAGCACATGGAAAAGTTAGGACTGAAACCCAAAGGTTCTCACCCCGTCACCTTAACCACAGTGTCTTTTTTAAATATATGGCCTGAGGGAAGGTTCTGGAAAGGCCTGGATATGGAAAGGGACAGCCTGTCCTCCTGAGCCAAGGGGAAAACTTAAAAGAACTGATATTCTAATGGTGCAAAAGCCCTGTCCTCACCTCTGATGGTTCTGTGCAGTTTATTCTGACCTCATTTATTCTGAAATAACTGGGTAGGAGACCCCAGCTAACAGCTAAATTAGAAATAGCTAATACAAATGTGTTCCATTAATTTTATGACTGGTCAAATAAATGTAGCAGATTAACTGGAATTGGTCTTCCCTTTCCTGTAATTTATGCTCAGTTAAGTTTAGTGTTATCTGACATCTTTATTTCTTGATCTTCCTTGCTGTATATCTGATGAAGTCAGAGCGATGTTTCTCATTTGACTAGGACAGTCAAATCCTAAGTTTCCTGCTAAAGGTTTTAGGATCCTTTCTTTATAAGCAGTCTTATTTCACAACAATAAAGGAGAAATTTTATTTGTAATGCATGAATCACTTCTGAAGTGATTCAGAAATTCTGAGTTCTATTTTTATTTTCTTGCCATCTTCACCTGATACTTAGTTTTTCTATTTGAGCTGGCACATCATATTCGTTTGAATACCAGTACTAGTACTTGACTCTAGATTAATGTATTTCCTACATTGAGGTAGTGACTTTTTGTTAACTATGGAATATATCAAAAAGGATATTTTTTCATTAAAAAATTTATTGAAGTAGAGTTCATTTACCATGCTTTTGGTGTACAGCAGAGTGATTCAGTTATATATACATATATATTTCAGAATTTTTCCATTATAGGTTGAATATAGATCTCTGTGCTATGCAGTAGGTCCTTGTTGTTTATGGTTTTTAAAACTTATTTTTAACTGAAGGATAATCGGTTTACAGTACTGTGTTGGTTTCTGCCATACATCAACATGAATCAGCCATCGGTATGCATATGTCCCTCCCTCTTGAACCTCCCTGCCACCTCCCATTCCTTCCCACCCCTCTAGGTTATTACAGAGCCCTGGTTTGAGTTCCCTGAGTCATATTGCCACTTCCCATTGGTTGTTTTACGTATGGCAGTGTACATGTTTCCGTGCTGCTGTCTCTGTTCATCCCACTGTCACCTTCCCCCAACCCCACCTGTGTCCATAAATCTGTTCTCACGTCTGCATCTCCATTGCTACCCTGCAGATAGGTACCATCTTTCTAGATTTCATATATATGCGTTAATATACAATATTTGTTTCTCTCATTGATTTACTTCACTCTGTATAATAAGGTCTAGATTTATCTACCTCATTAGGACTGACTCAAATGTGTTCATTTTTTATGGTTAAGTAATATTCCCTTGAATATATGTACCTCACCTTTTTATCTGTTCATTTCTTGATGGACACCTAGGTTGCTTCCATGTCCTAGCTATTGTAAATAGTGCTGCAAATGAACATTGGGGTACATTTGTCTTTTCAATTTTGGTTTCCTCAGGGTATATGCCTAGTAGTGAGATTGCTGGGTCATATGGTAGTGTTATTCCTAGTTTTTCTTAAGGAATCTCCATACTGTTTTCCATAGTGGCTATATCAATTTACATTTCCCACCAACAGTGCAAGAGGGTTCCCTTTTCTCCACAGCCTCTTCAGCATTTATTGTTTGTGGATTTTATCAAAGAGAATTTTTCCTAGGCCTTTTAGAGTTCTGCCTTCCTTGCCTTCTCAGTTGTATAAGTAGTTGCAGGGAAAAAAATGAAATTATTAGCTAATATAGAGTGTGGTGAATTATCTAAAGACAGTGGGGTTAAATGTTAAGTTTGGTTAGAAGTATTAATAGTGAAGTTTATGGAATATGTTATAACACTGAGTCTATTAAACTTTTATACTTTTTATGTTTCTCTTAATTGTTTTATTATAGTTTGATACTATTTTCCCTAAGTCATATGCTTGTATTGTTTAATATAAAAGTAACTGTTTTATGTACCTATATAAACTATATCATAAATATTTTGTGTATACTTATGTATGTTGATACTATTAAAATATTTATATTTTTACACACACATACACATATATGTAAAAAATGAGGAAGACTCAGAGAAATCTTTAAAAATCCACTCCTTGATTTAGTCATGTTCTTACAGGAATTCACAATGATTCTAGAAAATGTTCTATCCATTTTCTTCTTGCAAGCATCCAGCAATGTTTAATCACAGATTTTTGCCTTAGCTACTCAAAACAGATAAAATGGTTAGGTAAAATCTTATTAGCTTTAAGTTCCATTTAGTAAAGACCTTTTAAAATAGGTTATACATTAAAAAAAATTAGTATGTTTCACTGACATCAGAAGGGAACGATATAAATAGCACAAATAGAAAGCTGCTTTCCCATCCCCCAACTCCCTCTTCGTTTTCATGAGCATCAAGTTGTCACTGATGCAATTGCTTTTCAGAAATTTTTTTTTTGTAAATGATGAGAGAGGCAATTACAAGCAGTTCTCCTCCACAAGACACTGCCCAGAAGACGGGCAAATTGCATCCCTTGATGGATGCCAGCTATTATATACACTGGGTTGGAAATCTCCATATAGGGAAAGGAAAATGAACAGAGGGAAGACTGAACAAAAACATCAATAAATAGAAGTTTTCATGAAAAGAGAGAGGTGGTTAATTGCTGGCAGACTCAGATTTTGCAGAACGCCAAATACCATGAATTATGTGTGAATATATATATACTTTCATGCACATCATAATAACTTTCTATATAGAAAATAAAATTCATGTATCTGAAGCTTAGCAAATTCAAGTCATATGTGTTTTTTATTCAATATAGAATGTGGAAATGGGCCACTCTGTGCCAGGGAAGACACTTAGATGACTCATGTTGTAGGTGTAAATATAGACAGCCTGTACTCCTTATGTTATGCTGTAGATTTAAAAATCTGAAATATATTGTCTGAATGAAAGGAGATGTTATGAGACAAGATCACTAACATGCTTTTAAGTACACAAGAACTGCCTGATGATGCTGTGTGTTTTGAATTATGAGTCAGCACAGAACTTTGACTTTGGGTCCTTGTTTGAGGAGAAGTGATGGGCAGGAGGGGGAGGCTTTAATTCTAAGGGCAGAAAGCACTGCCGTCAGAAGTCTGCCTGTCCCTCAGAGGATTGTTCCAGGGACTATGTTGGCAGGGGGTCTGTCTAAGAAGTCCTATTCTGGATTCTTTCTGTACTACTGTTAGGGGAAAATTGCTAGATTTATGAAATATATGTAAGGTTAAAGTTAACTATTTCATGACTGGTTTTCTTATGTGGGTAAATGTGCAATATAAAAGGCTACCAGAAAGATGAAGTTTCACTTGTCAAAGGTAAGCATTAGTTTTTATTCTCATCCAAAATTTTATTTCTAATAATACAGCCATTACTAACTCTTAGCAAAGAGATGACACATAGTAGGTCAACAATAAATATTTGTTTATCAACTCAAGGAATAAAACAGGTTGCTTTTCAAAGCTGAGAGTTTGTCAGCTTCTTGTCTTGTTTTCTCCAGCACTTAGCAAAGTATCTGATGGTTATAAAGTGTTGAATAGATGAATGAATGAATGTGAATGATACATAAAATTACTAAGCTGAAAGAATAAAAGAGAAATTAATTTTAAATGCTGAGTCACTGTTTATGTGAAATGTTTTCTTAAAAAATATGTTTTTCTATTGTTATGGGATTTTTCACTGTGGTTTAAATCCAAGATTTTATTATTTTAAAGTAGAAATGATTGCATAATTATTTCAGCCAGGAGTCCCTAAGCAAGGTCTCATGGATTTAATTTTCATCAGAGACCTTCTAGAAGGGTCACCCTTTTCTGCATGTATCAGGAGATCTGTAATCGTGAGCTGCTCTGTTTTTTTCTTCCTCAGGTGTGGAATCCATAGCATGTTCCCCTTACATTTAGCTGCCCTCAATGCTCACTCAGATTGCTGCAGAAAGTTACTGTCATCGGGTAAGTAACTCCATTACCACAGATGACGCTTAATCTGTCCTGTAAATGAGCCGTGTAGCTTCAGGTGTCTGGTCAGAGTGAGTGGCTGCCTGTGCTTCATGTCATTCATGATCTGATTGGCAGGATGAGCTGTGTCCACAGCTACCTGCATGTGACAGCTTCCAGCAGCTCATGGTGTTGAAACTGTTTGAACGTCAGTATTCTGCCCTGGAGTGAGAGTCTTGTCTGTTTATCAAGTTAGAACTCCGGTGATCCAGAGTGGGAGGCAGGCAGGGATGGCCATAGCTTACAGGAAGTTTGTCATAGGAGGAGAAGACATCTTTGAGGCTTAAATTGGTGATGTAACATTTCTTATTCTTCAACAAAGAAAAAGACCAAATCTCCTACTTTTTAACAGTAGAAATGTTAAATTACCATCCACTCCGTGGGCTCTGAAAAATCACTGTGGTTGATATCCCTCCAACTAGGTTTTATTTTTATTTTTTTAATGCGGGCCTATTTGGAACCAAGAAATTCTTTCTGGTTTGGAGCTTTGCTAATCTTTCTTATCAATGATTCTGACAACCTCCATGTATTAAGAAGTTCCTGGCTTTCAAAGGTGATAGAGATCTGCAAGGCAAAGATTGTTTATGAATTAATTCAACAGATATCCCAGAGGCTTTTTTATTCCTTTAAGTTCTTTACTTATGGTTGATTCTGCTTTCACTGCTTTTGGCATGTTTAAAAATAACCCCTGCATGAAAGCACGTTTCCCAAATCTTACACTAACTGTAAGCTAATAATACGCTTAAGAAAATATCTCTTCTAGCATGTTATGATTACTCCTTTGCCTTCCATGTTTTCTCCATGTGTTCTGTCTGCCTGTCTATTGCCCTACTTATCTCAAATTGGTTTCATAAATTTTTATCCTGGAATTGAAATATGGGGCTGCAGTTCACCCAGGGCTGAATGTGAAAATAAATTCTTCTTGACTTCACGGTTCTTCCTATAAAATTGCCAAGCTTGAGCAGTTACCATTCGTTTCCATGACAACCTCTTTCTGACTACAATGGCTTGCGTTCTGGTTTTTCTACTAACTGATTTTTCTGTCTCTGCAATGTTTCTTGTGGTTTAACTAGGACAAAAGTATAGCATAGTATCCTTGTTTAGTAATGAGCACGTGCTGTCTGCAGGCTTTGAAATAGACACCCCAGATAAATTTGGAAGAACGTGCCTTCATGCTGCTGCTGCAGGAGGGTGAGTAGTTAGCAATTTTAGTTATTTTCTCGTGGCCTAATTACCAGTGCATCTTAATTGACTTAAGTTGTCTGTGAATCAGAGGCAACTTCTTTAATAAAATGGGTATTAAGTGTTTCTACCAATACCAAATATATGTTGAATTTCCAGATTGCTCATGTATTCGGTTTTTCAAAGAAACTTCATTAGCCCATCTCATATAGGAAATATTTTTTCTCTTGCTTGTAACCTACAGAATATGTAAATACTTGGTACCTCTTTCACCAAAAGAAAATCATTTGAGATTTGTTCCTAAATTTTTGTCTTTTGTTACTAGAAGGAGAGTTAATGATCAAGGAAATCCAAGGTTGAGTTAATTCATGTTCATTTAAAGACATTTTAGTCCTGTTTCAAAACTTATTTTTAAGTTCTAATAATGATTAAATGTGAGCAAAAGTCCAGAAAACTCAAAGGATAAGCAAGAAGTAATTTAATCCTTGCCTATTTTTTAAGTTGTAAAGAGAATTTTTATGAGATACTCTTTTTCATATCAGTGGTTAGATTAAGACTATGATCAATACATTGTTGATGTATGACCATGCATTGACCAAACATGGCTTCCTTCAGATGGCCTCATTTGGGTATGGTGCTGGTTCTGAATCATTTTCCTAGTCTTTAGAGAACAGCAGTGCTCCATGTATAATCTGTATATGACCAAAGGCATTACCTATTTAACAGAGGTGGATTGACTGTGAAGCTTTAGGACCCCTTATTTGTACAGGTCTTCCAAAGTCTTGTATTTAGTTTTATTTTCATAGTTTATATATATATATATATATATTTATTAAAAAGAACCTCCTTATCCTCACCCCATCCCTCCATCAGGATCATCCTTCCTGATCCATACAACATGGATCTGTCTGCCTTTGATCCTTTGGCTTCATTCAGGAAGAGACAGGTGTTTTATATCAGTTGACATGTTACACACATAATGGTCTCAGAAAGTTTTTCAGTTTTATGATTTAAACAGTTCTCTGAGAAAGGTGACTGTAAAGGGTGGATATGGGGCAGGGACAGCCCTGCTTATACTTATCATTAATGAGATCATCTTTCTTATTTAAATGATGATAAAGTAGTAAATCCTAGGCCACTTCTTAGCATCCCAAGTTTGGAACAATGATAGATGAATGTCTCCTTTTATGCCCCCATTTTGAAAAATATCAGACCCGTACAGAAAGTGGCAACAAACCGTTCTGGATTCATGTCTGAAACTCCTATTAGGATTAATATTTAGTTCTATGCCCTTCAATAGGAAAATTCACTTCAATGGGTCCTTTTCTCTCTACTAAACATGATTTATTGCTTCTGCAAATGACAAAGAAGCTGGAAGATCACTACGCTCCATTACATCATTTTCGGCCTTGGTTCTACACATTCATTTACCTAGATTACCAAGACAGGGAAATGCAGCTGGTTTATTTTCCGTTAAGGACAGTCTGGGTTGAAAATGGTTATAGTGAATTCATTCTGCTGTGATAAAAGGTAATGCTCATCCATTCTGGCTCATAGTTTAAAAGTGACATGAAATTATTATAGGTTTAAGGAGTTGTTTCATAAACTCTTGATGGTTTTGAAGGAGAATTTTAGGATAAATGATGAAACCATCACTGAAAGGTTTCATCATGTAATAATCATTAAATTCTTTAGTCATGGAATTGAAAATGTTCCATCAAGCTCTTTAATGCATTGATATATTAGCTTTGAAAAAGGGATTATAGGAACTTTAGATCCTTATGATATGGCATTACTCTAATGTGTTAGGTTATTTTTGTGTTAGCAGAATTTAAAGTTAGTGTCCTCATTTCATCTGTGCATACACTGCAGAAAAGAGCTCTTTCTCAAGACAGCCCAGCAATTGACCTCTACCATCTTAACAATGCTTTCCCTGTCTTTCTAGTAATGTGGAATGTATAAAACTCTTGCAAAGCAGTGGAGCAGATTTCCATAAAAAGGACAAGTGTGGGAGGTATGTAAACAGGGAACTCTGCTTCAAGTGCCTAAATAAAAGGAGTGGGGAGCAGTCCATCTGGAAATCGTGTTATGTTGAAATGGTAAACAGAGAAGCTAGCTGGGGAGATTCCATCCTCAGAAGGAAATCCCTTTTATAGCAAAGTGAAACACCAGCAAAGCAGGCACAGGCCACAAGGAAAGGGTCTCCTTTCCCAGCTTCTGTTTAGAAGTGCCAATTGTTCTGCTCCTTCCGATATAAATAACTATATCCATGTGGGAGATTGCATACTTTATAGATATTATATAAAAATATTTACATATATAAAATATGTAATCCTCCACATGGATATAGTTGAGAAGATTCTCTGTATAGCAAAGTAGAGCACGTTAGCCCTTCCAGGACTGAATTTGGTCACAAGATCTGGAGCTCTTTATTATATTTCTTCAACATTTTATTTTGGGATAAATCTTTAGATACATTTTAAACATGAAATACACACACTCACACACATACCACCCATAATCCCTCTGGTTATTGGGATGGTTTAGAACTTTTCTTGCTTGCCCTTTGCATAGCTAAGTTGTGCTGTAGTACCAGCTGGTACAGGGAACCAGTACCAGTAAACAACATGAGGAAGGTAGAGGAAATGAGGACATGATCAAAAAACCTCAGTTTAATCTGTCTGGAAAAGCATTTTGGGAAGAGAAATACTTTATGAAGATAGACCAGGGCCAGCTTGGGAAGGTCTTCAATTTCAAACTAAAAAATCAAGGCTTTGTTCACTGGGGAGAACTGAAGGTTTTGGTACAGGGTTATATACGTAGGTATTGGACCTTAGAAAATCCAGTTCTTCATTCATGGCAGCTGAAAGTTACATGGAGGTTGGGTTAGGGCAAAGGAGGCCAGTCTGGATGGTATTGCAAGAGCCCAAAGGAGCAAGTCATGTGCAGTCATGTAGATGGGAACCAGGATAGGCACTTGGGATGGAAAGAAAGGAGATCCACACGTGGGTGGCCTGTCTAAGCCACCATCTTTTCAGCCTTCATTCTAACATATAAGATATGCCAGAGAAAGGCGTATGTCTTGGCCTCCACACTCAGAGCCAAAGATCTTTCCACACCCCTACAAATACTTCTGTCTGTGCTGGTGCTGATGATGGGGATCTGTTTTTCAGACTGAATGATATAGTAAATTGCTGTTTGTTTTTCAGGACTCCTCTGCACTATGCAGCTGCAAATTGTCATTTCCACTGTATTGAGACATTAGTGACCACAGGGGCCAGTGTGAATGAAACTGATGACTGGGGCCGCACCGCTTTGCACTATGCTGCTGCATCAGACATGGATAGAAAGTAAAAACAGCCTTGTCCTGTTTCTTCGGGGATGGGAAGAGGGGGAGATGGAAGAGGGAGGGCTTGCTGAGTTTTCTTCATACTGCCTCACTGAGACTGTGAATGAAGAATCCCTCTTATCCAGACTTGAGGAGTTTGAATTGGTTCCTCCCTAAACCCTGGGTTTCCCATTCTGCTCTCTTTACATTTGATTAGTACATGTACTGCCCAATTGCATCTCCTCTCTGTTCTTTGCATTGAATGCCAAGTGGAGCTGTCAAGTTCAGGTTTTCAGTTCACTCAAAATCTTTCATAATTTATTTTGTCGTATACTGTGGTTTTCATCATCACTTACATGCTTCATTTGCTGTATTTGCTGTAAAACTTACATTTGCTAATAAATAAGTCATGTAAAAAATATCCACCTATGCATAATCCCAGTAGTCTTCAAATACAGCATCAGTATTTTATTTTTAAAAATAAGTATGTAAAAAACAGACATTTTTCAAACCTGAGCATGAATGCTCTTTCAGAAGCTGGAAGACAGGAAGTTGGTTGCCCTGATAATGTTTGGATTCTAGGTGGCTTGAAATGGAAAGCAAAAATAAATGAACCAGTTCTAGGGGAAAAGGTGGGAGAGATGCCCACAGCTTATGATATCATTCTCAAAGACTTGAGGATCAGGCCCTCCTTCATAGGAATACTTTTTGGTGATCCTATTTGGAGAACTGTTGAGTTATATGGATGTGTTGAGTTATATGGTCAGTGCTAACTCCGTTTCTTGTAGAGCAATGGCTTTCAAACATACTAGATAATTACCTACACACCAGGCTTCCCTGGTGGCTCAGAAGGTAAAGAATCCATCTGCAATGCAAGAGACTGGAGTTCAGTCCCTGGATTGGGAAGATTCCATGGAGAAGGGAATGGCTACTCACTCCAATATTCTTGCCTGGGAAAACCCATGGACAGAGGAGCCTGGTGGGCCAAAGTCCACAGGGTCACAAAGAATCAGACACAACTGAGTGACTGATGCTCACTTTACATCACAATCCAATATACAGACTCATGTATATATGCTTTATATATATGTATGGAAAATGGAAAAAGATTTCATAAAACCTTATTTACTTTTGCTATGTATGATGGATTTTGATATCTTTATTTCATTAAAAAAGCCTACTGACTTCAACCCACTAAATTGATTTCATAATTCAGTCATAGATCATGATCCATATTTCCAGTTTGGAAAACACTGCTGCTTTTTTTTTCTTTATATGATATTGACAAGTCTGATGTAGCCTCAGGGTCCCATAGCCACATGTTCTTAATTCAACAGACATTTATTGAACATGCATTATGTGTCAGGCTCTGAGCTATTCACTTGGAATAGAATGGGGAATAAGTATCCTTCATCTGTTAAGATCTAGAATAGGAATCCTAGATGGTGCAGAATTTCTCTGGTAGATGAGGGGTGCTTAGGAACCCATTCCTGGATAAATGAGATGCTCAACTGACAAGGAGGCAGCAAGGAATGTGGTAGGTGTCAAGGAATTTTAAGCTAAATCACTTTCTCTTTCCATGGGGAGTTTAGAAAACTTATGGAAGAGTGGGCAGCATGATTGCTGCCTTAATCATTGATACCTCGGCGGAAGTTTTAGGAATACCATGTTCTTAACTGGATTCCTTAGGAGAGAAAAGATTTACTGGATGGACTTAGAACCATGTATATCCTCCATGAAAAATTAGTAGTGCTTGCTTCTTTGGGGTTAGGGGGCAACTCTTAAGATGTAAATTGTACCAAAATCATTAACAACTTTGCCACTAATCGTAATTTTTGTTTGTTTATTTCCTTTGCTGAGAAGTAAGACTCTCTTAGGAAACACCCATGAAAATTCGGAAGAACTTGAAAGAGCCAGAGAGCTGAAGGAAAAGGAAGCTGCACTGTAAGTTTCTTCTCAGCTTAAGCACGAGGTGTGGTTACTGATGCTTTGTCTGCTGCTCTAGGTTGCCACATGGGCCAGCTTTACTATTTTGGGGTCTCCCTTGGGGTCTTGAGGAAGTGATGTGGGCTTGCCTTTGATGAAGAAGAAACTGTTCTTTTAATATATCCTTCAAATAGACTGTTTTCATACCAGATATACACTCTTCTAAAGATACACACTCTTTCTAAAATTGGAGCCGTTGCAGCGATCATCACTGTGATTGGGCAGCAGTTTTTAGAACCAGGTGTCTTAAATATCATTTCTGATTCTTCCGTGTGTCATGTGCCTCAGGGGACATAGTAAAGCCTCCTCTGAGGGCCTCAGGCTCTCCTTTTGTGACCTGGGGGTGACTGTTTCGCAGATTCTATAAATACATGTTTTGAGATTTCAGTGTAAAATACACCAGTCGTACTCCCCCCGCCCCTCTCCGACACTCACCGGCTTACAAAAAGCACCCTCCCCGCCTGCAGACAGCTGCTCTGTCCCCTCCATCCTGCCTGCCCCTTTCTGGTGTCTTGACAGAAATTCAGCTGTTACTGCGATGAAGTGAGTGCCAGCACCCAGGACTGTCGATACCTGGGAAGCTCTAATGTTTCTTCCTCTGAGAGGCCTTCCTGGACTGGAAGTCGTGGCGAGAAGTTTGTGCTGTACCCAGCGCAGTGCCCGGCACGTCGCTGGCAGTCCACAACTCTTTGTTAAATGAATGAACACGTGAATGCCCAGTGCCCACACTGTGTGTCGCGCCCCCTGTGAGAGCAGGGGATGCAGTGCTCTAAGAGTTTGCACTCAGTCCTTCACTTGCAAGGCCCCAGTGCAAGTTGTAAGGACTTAACTTTGTCTGTGACTGGGGTGGGCACAGGAAACAAAGCTGTAAGTAGAACAGAATGACCACAGTTTTGCCCTAATATTCCAAAATTAAATTAATAATATTCAAAGACTGTAAAATTTTCAGCCACCTCAGAAAATGCTTCCTTCTCCAGTGAAATGCAAGCTTGCGCTGGGCCAGAGCAGCCCTCTTCCAGATGGTGGAAAGGGATGGAGCAGGAGAAGCAGGAAAAGGAAGGGACCAGCCTACTAGGGAGCTTTTTCATGCGATAAAAGACTACTTCCTTGTGCAAATACATCCTTGATCTAATGCACATCTCTTGATTTTCTGGCTTAGGTGCCATAATTACTAGTCCAGGGCCCTAGGTGGTGAAAAAGACAAGCATTCTCAGTTAAAAGTGGATTTCATTTCCCTTAGGAAAAATGTGGAGAATATTCACATTCTATAATACTGTTGTTATTTCTAATAGTACTGTTGGCAATTATGGGCTTCCCTAGTGGCTTAGATGGTAAAGAATCTGCCTGCAATGCGGGGATCTGGGTTCAGTCCTTGGGTTGGGTAGATTCCTTGGAGGAGGCATGGCAACCCACTCCAGTATTCTTGCCTGGAGAATTCCCATGGACAGAGGAGCCTGGTAGGTTATAGTCCATGGGGTCACAAAGAATCAAACGTGACTGAGTGACTAAGCACAGCAGAGTTGACGGTTATAGTTCAGCTATGTTCTGCATTAAATAGCTCTTTGGGTGTAATTCCCAGTGTTTTCCAAATTACATGTTAAATTTATCAACTGATTTTTTAGAATATAATCCTTTCAGAAGCTGGGGATTTTGTGTCCACAAGAAAGCTATCCCTATTGAGTGATTTTATTTCAAGAGCCAAATTCAGTTTAAAATGAGTCACACCTGGGATTCAGTCCATGGGCATTTCATTATGAAAATTAAAAAAAAAAAAAGACTTCCTTTTAAGGTACAAATCACCAAATACAGCATGATATACCAGGTCTCCAATAATAGTTTGATTTATTACAGAGCATTTTATGGACGAACCATGTGGCATGTAGGTATTTAGTTTTAAAAATTTCTCTTTCCTCAAGTTTTCTAAAAATTAAAATGTCTGTTTTAATATCTGTCTCTGTGAGTGATTTATTTATTCTTTTTGCCTTGTACTGAAAGATAGATAATGTCATTTTAAGGTTTCTGAGTAAACTATAGAAACTTTCTATTGGGAGGTCTTATTTAATATACAAGCTTCCATTTAGAATCTTCTGCGATTTTGATTTGAGTATGAATTTGAACAAGCCTGGTCTTGTAAAGGACATGTTTGTCCCTGTGTCAGGAAATGTGGCCGGTATAGATAATATATCGCGGTGCTCCCTGCCTGGCTCTTGCCTCTTTGACCTGCAGGGCTGTCCCATTTGCAGCAGACCCTGGAGTAGGACACATCACGTCCCTCGTGTCCCAGCTCTTCAGCAAACGCAGTACCACACCCCTTCCTCTGACCTATTCCAAAGATTTTTTTTTCCAGAAAAGTTACAGCTGTGTCAGAAAAGGCTTTTAAAATTTATTATTTATCATTTTACTCTAGTCTGTATTCCTAGTGGTACAGTGTCAGCCTCTTTCTTCAGAGGTGGTGACTGAATTCATCTTTTATATTTTTAAGTGTTGGCCCAGTCCTTATGTCTTTTATTGACTTGGCTATTCTTAGATTTTTTTCTGTTATTGTTTTCTTACTCTCTAAAACTTTCATTTTCCAACCTTCTGATCTCAGAGTCTCCAATAGCAAGGTTAAAAATAAACCCACCTCTTGAGGTTTATCCCTTTGCAATGCCTTGACTACTTCTTTATTAAGCTGAAAACGTATCTTTTGAACATGGAGCTCTAAAACTTATTATTTAGTAATCTTGATGACAAGCCAGTCCTGTACCTTAAGATGAAAAGGGGAAAAATATTTAATTATCCTTTAGTTCCTGAGTTCCTCCCTCTAGTTCCTAGGCTTCCCTGGTGGCTCAGCAGGCAAAGAATCTGCCTGCAATTCGGGAGACCTGGGTTCCATCCCTGGGTTGGGAAAATCGCCTGGAGAAGGGAACGGCAACCCACTCCAGTATTCTGGCCTGGAGAACTCCATGGACTGTATAGTCCACGGGGTCACAAAGAGTCAGACACGACTGAGCAACTTTCACTTTCTTCTAGTTCCTAAAGCCTTTCCTGAATTCTAGAATGACTATTTTAAGCTGAGATAAAGATAGATGCACAAAATACACATAAAACATCCAATATGTAAACCCTAATTGCTGTAGAATCTTTAAAGAAACACTTCAATTCACAAAGCTCTTTGTGGCACATTCACAGTAGGAGAACATTAATATTGATTATCCCTTTTGGTCTAGGGATGTTTTCTGAAATAACATCTCGTTTTTATACTTACAGATGTCTAGAATTTCTGCTTCAACATGATGCAAATCCATCTATCCGGGACAAAGAAGGCTACAGTAGCATACATTATGCCGCTGCCTATGGCCACAGACAGTGTCTGGAATTGGTGAGCTGTTTTGATTTGTTTTCGCTAACATACACACACATACACCCACGCCTGAAAATGCTGGTCTGAATCTCTCAACAAAGACCCTTCCTGCCTAATTCAGCCCCCACTAGAAATCACCTGGATTACATTGATCAGGCAATTTTTGGCAAGTGATTAAATTGTTTCCCTTCATAATATGTAGCTTTCTTTGTTCTATTTATTCCCATTCTAATCTCAGAGCTAACTAACAATTGATTCTTTTCCGCATTAACTTAGACTAGGAATGTTAGACTCTGGTACAGACATAGTTTCTATTTTGAAGATAATTTGGATGTATCAAAGAAGCTTAGTATATATATTTTAGAGTCACGCTTAGCACCCCAGTATTTGATTACAGTGTCATAAAATGACTTATATAACCATTAGGCATGTGGGTTTGTCATAGTCCCACATCTATAGTTTAGGGAAAGAAACTGGCAAGAGTGTAACAGCAGAATTTACTGGAATTTTTAAACCAGCCCACATTTCAAACCTACAGTGATCAGGAAACACTTGATTTGGAGTCTGAAAATTCCTCTCTTGGTATAGGTTACCAGATGCAAACTCAGATGTCTACAGGGACAAAAATATAAAATAAACAAGTGAAGTGAACCCATGTATGGAATAATAGGGGGTGGTGGGAAATGTAGCAAATAGAGAGGGAAGGTCTGTTTAAGGGGAGAAACAGCTAGTCAGCAATAGCTGATGGAAGCCAGGTGGTACTGCATACCCGGGTTTGCTAGAATTCCCATGTTTCAGGAGAAACTACAAATCTAAGATTTTTATGTGGAATTTCCTGTTTTGAAAACACTGGGTGGGCTAGAAAGAATGTTTGTGGCTGAATCCTGCCTGCAGGCTACCATTTGGCATCTCCTGATCATCACCCTTGATTCAGCCTCACCAGGAAACATGGGATATCCCAGATTCACTTTCTGATCCAGTGGTAGGTGTCACCTTCCTTACTAGACTCCATCTCTTTTCCTTGTCCTTTTGAAGGAGAAGTTCTACTTTTCAGAGTTATTTGAAATATGTTTGGGGAAATACTTGCCCCTCATCAACTGTGCAGTTTATTGAGAAAGGCCTAAGGCAGAAAGCCTGAGAGCAATAGTGTGAGCTCCTACATGGAAATGACTCAAAGATACCACAGCAAGGCCCTTTACGTTTGGCCTTGCTGCTGGTTTCAGATGGTTCCATGTAGGGTCATTCTTACTACATTTCTGTTAACTGTGATTGTGGGAAAGTGTTCATGAAGACCACCCAGTTTGGAAATGAAGAGGTGATTATTCTACTGTTGACTTTTGTGTTATTTATTGGTGAATTTTACTTGTCTTCATCATTCCTGCAGACTTCCAAGTCTTCTTTTTCTGAGATTCTTGTGGATGCTAAAGATTTCCTTGCTTGACTTTGGACGTGGCATTTTTTTCTCTCCAGTTTAATTCTATCATTATTCCTTTTCCAGTTACTGTGTCTGCATAATAAATCACCCTAAAAAGTTAGTGGCTTAAAACAACAGTTATCACTTTTTATCTCTGTTTCTGGTCAGGAATTCACATGTGATTTAGCTGAGCAGTTCTAGTTAATATCCTGTGAGGTTACAGATGGTGTCTGGGGCTGGCATAATTTCAAAGGCTTCTTTTCTCACTTGTCAATCACCTGAGTAGGAAGGTTCAAATTGTTGACGTTTCTTGGCCTTTCTCTCTCTCTATGTGATTTTCTCTAGCATGGTGTTTCCAGAACAAGTGGATGTTTTATATGGTGCTCACATTGCCCAAGGCGTCTGCCCTAGGAGAGAGTGTGAGCAAGAGTTCTAGCAAGTGAAAGGAAGAGACCGTATTACTTTTAGTGGTTTAGCCTTGAAGTTCATGTTTTGTTGCATCTGTTCATTGCCACAGTCACAAAATCCAGAGAGGTGAAGCACTGACTCCACCTTCCAAAGGGAAGAGTATCAGAGAATTTGTGGAAATATTTTAAAACCACCCAGTTCCTTCGGAAGATGTAGGAAACCAGTGATTTCTATTAATTTCTAAATTAAATTGAATTTAGAGTAGAATCCTAAGTGACCAAGGGGCAATCTCTTGTCTTCAGTTGAGTTCAGTTAAGTCACTCAGTCACGTCCGACTCTTTGCAACCCCACGAATCACAGCACGCCAGGTCTCCCTATCCATCAAGTCTCCCGGAGTTCACTCAAACTCACATCTGAGTCTGTGATGCCATCCAGCCATCTCATCCTCTATCATCCTCTTTTCCTGTTGCCCCCAATCCCTCCCAGCATCAAAGTCTTTTCCAATGAGTCGACTCTTCGCATGAGGTGGCCAAAGTACTGGAGTTTCAGCTTTAGCATCATTCCTTCCAAAGAAATCCCGGGCTGATCTCCTTCAGAATGGACTGGTTGGATCTCCTTGCAGTCCAAGGGACTCTCAGGAGTCTTCTCCAACACCACAGTTCAAAAGCATCAATTCTTCAGCGCTCAGCCTTCTTCACAGTCCAACTCTCGCATCCATACATGACCACAGGAAAAACCATAGCCTTGACTAGGTGGACCTTTGTTGGCAAAGTAATGTCTGTGCTTTTCAATATGCTGTCTAGGTTGGCCATAACTTTTCTTCCAAGGAGTAAGCATCTTTTAATTTCATGGCTGCAGTGAGCAAATCACAAGGGGATTTACTGGGTTGTCCAAAGTCGTAGCTCTGGTCAGTGGAGAAAGTGGGGCCATGATCAGGAACCTTGATTTAAAAATTTTTTTTTACCACATTGTTGGTCAAAGCTCTACTACCACCCGAGGCTTTTTGACATAGGGCAAAACCTTGGTAGGACTTAAGGCAGTATCACTTCTTCCTTCTAATACCAGTCATAGAAGTTGATGTAGACCTGTCAGCAAATAGGATTTTTAGATCCCACAAAAGAAAGGTTGCTCACAACGTGTGTGTGTGTGTTAATCAGTGGCAGAATAAAGGTTTACTACTGTAACTATTCATATGAACCTGCATTCCAAAGTGTGCTTAACACATAGCTGTCTTTCATTGGTTTTCTCTATGAAAACCATCTGTCATTGTTGGACATATGAACTTTTATTTCAGAGTTTGTTATTATAATCTTGATAGTTTGTGCTATTTTAAGTACTTTGTGCTATTTTAAAGAACTATGGACGGAGGTTCATGACATTGTACGGGAGACAGGGATCAAGACCTTCCCCAAGGAAAAGAAATGCAAAAAGCAAAATGGCTGTCTGAGGAGGTCTTAAAAATAGCTATCAAAAGAAGTGAAGTGAAAAGCAAAGGAGAAGAGGAAAGATATACCCATTTGAATGCAGAGTTCCAAAGAATAACAAGGAGAGATAAGAAAGCCTTCCTCAGTGATCACTACAAAGATATAGAGGAAAACAGTGGAACGGGAAAGGCTAGAAAAAGAAAATTAGAGATACCAAGGTAACATTTCATGCAAAGATGGGCTCAATAAAGGAAAGACTTAATATGGACTTAACAGAAGCAGAAGATATTAAAAAGAGGTGGCATGAATACACAGAAGAACTGTACAAAAAAAGATCTCCACGACCCAGATAATCACGATGGTGTGATCATTCACCTAGAGCCAGACATCCTGGAATGTGAGGTCAAGTGGGCCTTAGGAAGCATCAGTACAAAGAAAGCAAATGGAAGTGATGGAATTCCAGCTGAGTTATTTCAAATCCTGAAAGATGATGCTGTGAAAGTGTCGCACTCAATATGCCAGCAAATTTGGAAAACTCAGCAGTGGCCACAGAACTGAAAAAGGTCAGTTTTCCTTCCAGTCTCAAAGAAAAGCAATGCTAAAGAATGCTCAAACTAATGCACAGTTGCACTCATCTCACACACTGGTAAAGTAATGCTCAAAATTCTCTAAGCCAGGCTTCAGCAAAATGTGAACTGTGAACTTCCAGATGTTCAAGCTGCTTTTCGAAAAGGCAGAGGAACCAGAGATCAAATTGCCAACATCCACTGGATCATCAAAAAACAAGAGATTCCAAAAAAAAACACATCTATTTCTGCTTTATTGGCTATGCCAAAGCCTTTGACTGTGAGGATCAGAACAAACTGTGGAAAATTTTTCAAGAGATGGGAATACTAGACCACCTGACGTGCCTCTTGAGAAATCTGTATGCAGGTCAGGAAGGAACAGTTAGAACTGGACATGGAACAACCGACTGGTTCCAAATAGGAAAAGGAGTATGTCAGGCTGTCCTGCTTATTTAACTTATATGCAGAGTACATCGTGAGAAATTCTGGACTGGATGAAGCACAAGCTGGAATAAAGATTACTGGGAGAAATATCAATAACCTCAGATATGCAGATGACACTACCCTTATGACGGAAAGTAAAGAACTAAAGAGCCTCTTGATGAAAGTGAAAGAGGAGAGCAAAAAAGTTGGCTTAAAGCTCAACATTCAGAAAACGAAGATCATGGCATCCGGTCCCATCACTTCATGGTAAATAGGTGGTAAAACAGTGGAAACAGTGACTGACTTTATTTTTGGGCTCCAGAATCACTGCAGATGGTGATTGCAGCCATGAAATTAAAAGACTCTTACTCCTTGGAAGGAAAGTTATGACCAACAAAGACAGCATATTCAAAAGCAGGACATTACTTTGCCAACAAAGGTCTGTCTAGTCAAGGCTATGGTTTTTCCAGTGGTCATGTATGGATGTGAGAGTTGGACTATAAAGAAAGCTGAGTGCCGAAGAGTTGATGCTTTTGAACTGTGGTGTTGGGGAAGACTCTTGAGAGTCCCTTGGACTGCAAGGAGATCTAACCAGCCCATCCTAAAGGAGATCAGTCCTGAGTGTTCATTGTAAAGACTGATGTTGGGGCTGAAACTCCAATATTTTGGCCACCTGATGTGAAGAGCTGACTCATTGGAAAAGACCCTGATGCTGGGAATGATTGAGGGCCGGAGGAGAAGGGGATGACAGAGGATGAGATGGTTGGAAGGCATCACTGACTCAATGGACATGAGTTTGGGTAGGCTCCCGGAGTTGTTGATGGACAGGGAGGCCTGGAGTGCTGTGGTCCATGGGGTTGCAAAGAGTTTGACATGACTGAGCAACTGAACTGAAAAGTACTTTCATAAGTTCATCTTTAATCTCATTATGTAGTAACTTGGAGAATGATTACCCTGTAACACCTCATTTCTATGTAAATAATATATTGCACATTTTTTTTATTTTTCAGGAAGTCATTTCAGGGCCATTGGTTCTATTATCCAGTGAAAAGATTTTCTGTCTACAGAAAATTTCACAAGTTCTATATGATAATAAAATTATCTCCTTCATTAGATCAACACTATGTGGTTTGCAAAGTGATAATGGTTCTTGGCAATTGTATACCTACTTGACATGAAGCACTGTATATTTTAGTGTATACAGCATAGTGAGTTGACTTACATATGTAGTGAAATGAATACCATAATAAACTTAGTTAACATCCATCATCTCATATAGATAAGAAAGAAGGAAAATGTGTTTTTCCTTATGATGAAAGTAAGGCCTATTTTTGAACAATAGGTAGACTTTTTGAAGGACATCTTTTCTAACTTTAACTTTCTCACTAGCAAGACGCCTTCATATTCCTTAAAGCTCCCATTTCTTTGAGTTCTAGATGTTAGGAAAGCAAACCACTTAACTAGCATTCACTAGGAGGTACATTTCTAAGACTCACCACTGCCATGCCTCTTTTCTCCCTTGTCTCATGACACAAGCACCTGGGGATGATCTGTTTTACAAGTTGAATCCGCTGTGTGTGAGATGCTAGAATTATGACAAAGAAAGACATGTTTCAGGAAGCTCTTAATGGCTTCTTTGAGCCTCTGAGCAAGAATTATGCAGGGAGATCTTTCTTTTGTTTGTTTGAGTTTTTTTTTCCCTTGGCCATGCCAGAAGACTTGCAGGGTCTTAGCTCCCCGGTGAGGGTTCAAACCTGTGCTCCCTCCAGTGGAAGTGTGGAGTTGTAACCATTGGAGCACTAGGGAGTTGCAGGGAGACCCTTTCTTTAGGTCACACTTCCTAGCCTGTGTTTGTGGCCTGTGGGAGGAGTGGAGAGAATAAATGAGTATTGGTCCTTCCACTGGGCCTTCCCTAGTAGGGCCTTTGTCCTTTGGGGATGGAGTAGGATTAAAAAGGATGGATGGCCATCAGAGTCAGCTGATTTGTGAGGCTGGTAAATTTCTCTTTTGCCTGTCTTCCCAGAGAGCAATTTCTGTGATGATGCATATTATTAAATTTGTATCATTAAATTTAATGCCTATTTTATTTGACTCTGACACTGAACTTTGTGTTTACTTGGCATTCATGGTTTATGGTTCATGTGCATGATCATAAGCTTGAGTTTGTAAACCATACTTTGTGTTCAGTCTGTTTTGCTATAATCTAAAAGGAGCAGAAGTTATCTTAGTTGTTTTCATTCTATTTTCCTTATAGAAAATTATATTGAATTCATTCCATGAGCAAAATAGTTCTAGAAAGTAGGGTGAACCCTTAGCCTTAATAGAATAGCCAAGGCTCAGTGTTCTGCCAAGTCTGCCTACTTAGGCCAGTGTTTTCAGCTGGTCTTGATCAAAGATATATGTACTGTGTATGCAAGCAAAACTCTGCCCACAAATGTATGCTGAGAGCTGTGATCAGTCATATTCAATTGGGATCAAAATATCAAAGCAGTATGGAGACTTAGCTATGAAAACATCTTGTGTCTGACTAAAACTTATGTTTGAGTGGAGGAAGGGAGTTGGCAAAGGAGAGCTCTGTGCCTCCCCTTTTTCTTTATCTGGAATGTGTTCTTACCGACTCTGGAGAGAAAAATCAGAGTCATGCCCCTATTTGGAATTTATGAGTTTATATGGGCATCCTATTTTTCTTTTGTAACACTGAAGATTTGTCTGTGAAACAAAGACTTTTGTGGCTTTGTTACTGAGATGGAAGAATATATGTACCTATATAATTACATCAATTATCTACAAAAATTTAGAGAGATTGTTTGAAAATGCCAGGCTTCGGACTAAATTCAGTCCAAGATTCTACTTGGAATTTGGCTTGGGACCTTCTCCCTCTTTCACTGTTGTGAGCTAACTTGAACTTCAACTTTAAGAGTATACAGGGGCAACAGATGCCCCTGCGTGTATATTCTAGGAGTTTCTGGGATTCTCTGGAGGTAATTGTATCTTGGGCAACAAAGCACTAAAATTATGTGCTTTTAAGTGTGTCTTGTATTTATCACAGGGTTTCAGTAAACTGTTAGCACTTGGCTCTGTACAGGATGTGCTTACACTGCTGCTAAGTCGCTTTAGTCGTGTCCGACTCTGTGCGACCCCATAGATGGCAGCCCACCAGGCTCCCCCGTCCCTGGGACTCTCCAGGCAAGAACACTGGAGTGGGTTGCCATTTCCTTCTCCAGTGCTTACACTGGCAGTGACTAATTAAGCTTTTCAAGACTAAGAAAGCAGGATAGAGAAGGGGGGTTAAATAGAAAAAAAAGGAGAGCTACTTAACAGTCAGCTGAGGACATGATGAAAACTCAGTGAACTGGAACCCCAGCCCCAATCCAGTCTGTGATGGCTTTTTCTGTCCCCAGCTGAGAGATGGACCTGAGGGTGTACCTGACCTTCCAGCAGGCAGACTTCCAATGGGCAGTGAAAACTTCAACAATGCTAGTCTTGTGTTTCCTTCTAGTTAATTCAGTTGAAGAGGAACATAAAATCGTATAGGGAACTCTTTTTAAGGGAGGGAGCAGAAGGGTGGGCACAGATATTTTGATGCTGTTGGCAGCCTCCTTACTGCTATGAATAAAAATATAAGGCACAAATTTTGAATCAGAATTTGGATATGAGTCCATGTTCAGAACATTGAAATAGGCAGTAGTTGTGATAGAATGTTCCACTTATTTCTATGTAATAGAGCAAAAAAAGAAAAAAATTTTGGCTTTACCATGAGTGAATTTGGCAACCGATGAAGGGACCATTCCATAGGATGTATTAATAGGAACAATTTCAGATTCCATCTTCAGTCAAGAACTCAGAACAGTGGATCCATTGCCCCCACATTTCAAAGTCAGATAGTAGTTTGTACCCCTGGCCGCTGGAAGAAGTTGGAGGTCCGAGAGCAGATAGTTGTGCTTCAGATCTCCCCACTACTCCCCTGCCCCTACAGCATGAGAGAAAGGATCCTTTTTCCTGATTCCAAGCCCAGCCAAAGAAGTTTCACGGAGATTGCTTGGATATCTGATATGTATCCCACACAGTGTAAAGGGCTGAGTGGACTGGCATGTGATGAATTTAAAGAGGACTGAATGGCTCTGGTTTAAGCTTGCTTGCTGGGAAGTTAAATAAAGAGGCCTGTGATTGAGAAATACTCTACCCCCAACAGTGACAGGTCAAGAGAGTATGTTTCCCATGTCCAAATGTGAGCCAGGGGCCAGAGCTGGCCTGGAGTTCTGCTGGATGCTACTCAAGAGGGCTGCCTGTAAGTGTGGGGAGATATAGGGTGCCTGGACGGAGAGGAAAATGTGAGCTACCAGCAAAGAGGGGCTCTCACTCAGGGAAGTTGGGAAATTGTTGGAGAACCTGAGTAAGCATCCAGGAGACAGTTTTAAAGATCTGACCCAGTCAGAGGATCACTGCCAGAAGGGTGCCGTCAGTAAGACCATTGTCCCTGTCCCCTCCATGTCCTGCTTTGCCCTCTTCTCTTCAGGCCTGGGGGATGCAGAAGCAGCCAAGACGGGGATGGAGGAAGAGAAGCCATAGCCTGACAAAGAGAGGTCGGTCTTATCCCTTCCCCACTGGGGCAGGCGGAAAGAAGCTTTGGATTAAACACCATCCAGTGTTTGTTACTATACATGGATGGGAACAGACATTTAGTTTGCTGACCTGAAGTTATGTTTGAGACTAAAGTGCCCAGAGAACTTTTTGTTATTTGTCGGAGATTTTATCTGAGGTGGCAGGAAAAGAAGTAACCTCATAAAGACTATACCAGGTATAGGAAAGGGGAGGAAAAAGTTATTGTTTGATTATACCCCATGACTCACTGGTTCAACACAAAGTCATATGCTTAAGAGTCATTGTTTTAGGAAAGATTACCACTGAAATCCAAAGAAAAAGAAACTATTACCCTTTAAGTATATGTGAATTTAAATACCAGCTTTATAAAACATCAGTTCAGTTCAGTTCAGTCGCTCAATTGTGTCCGACTCTTTGCGACCCCATGAATCGCAGCACGCCAGGCCTCCCTGTTCGTCACCATCTCTCAGAGTTCACTCAGACTCACATCCATCGAGTCAGTGATGCCATCCAGCCATCTCATCCTCGGTCATCCCCTTCTCCTCCTGCCCCCAATCCCTCCCAGCATCAGAGTCTTTTCCAGTGAGTCAACTCTTCGCATGAGGTGGCCAAAGTACTGGAGTTTCAGCTTTAGCACCATTTCTTCCAAAGAAATCCCAGGGTTGATCTCCTTCAGAATGGACTAGTTGGATCTCCTTGCAGTCCAAGGGACTCTCAAGAGTTTTCTTAAACACCACAGCTCAAAAGCATCAATTCTTCAGCGCTCAGCCTTCTTCACAGTCCAACTCTCACATCCATACATGACCACTGGAAAAACCATAGCCTTGACTAGACGGACCTTAGTCGGCAAAGTAATGTCTCTGCTTTTGAATATACTGTCTAGGTTGGTCATAACTTTTCTTTAATGCCAAACATTTATCAGGTACCAAATTGTTGAACAAATTAATTGCAGTTATAAATGATCGAGCTTGACTTAGTGATGAAACTTTAAATGCTAGTTTGTAAGTTTTGTGGTGACTATCCTGTTAGGAAGTTATTTCATAGAATCCACAGGTGAGAGAGAAAATGAAATTATATTTTTCTGTGGCTTGACCTTTTCTTTAGATTTGATTGCTTCCCAAAACCAACTCCAAGTTTTTATTCCAACCTCTCCTTTATTTATTTTCTTTAAAATCTACAAAGCTATACTGATCCTCCCTCTTCCTCCCCCTCTTCCTCCTTTTTCTCCTACGTAGTTACAGACCCATTAGGCAGGCCTGAGAAGGGTAGGAAGGCAGTTCAGCTGCTACCAGAGTCCAAGGAAAAGGATATCAGGATAAGCAGCTCAATACAGAGTGTAACTCATGCAAGGAAAGTGCCCTAAATGTATATATAGTAAACAAGACATACTATGTGAAGTAGAAACTTACAGAAATGAAAAGATATATAGAAATCCATAATTATAATTGGAGACTTTAGCCCCTCTCTCTTAACAATTGATAGAACTAGATAGAAAATCATCAAGCATATAGAAAAACTCAGTAATATCATCAGCCAAGGTGATCTAATCAACATTTTAGACCATTCTACCCGACAACAAAATGCATACTCTTTTTTAAAGTGCCTGTGATATCCTGAATCATAAAACAAACCTCAATAAAAGTGAAGAATTGGAAACGTATAGAGTGTGTTCTCCTGCCACAGTGAAGTAAAACTAAAAATCAGTAACAGAAGGATACCAGGAAAATCTCAGTACTTGAAAATTAAACAACAGGCTTCTAAATAATCCAGAGGTCCAAAGATAACATCTCAAGGCAAATCCCCTAAACTACATTGAACTGAGTGAAAATATGACTAAGACATTGCCACTTGACTTTTCTGTAGTTCAGCAGACCAGCCCAGTGTACAGCACCGAGAGCCAGACCAAATTCAGATTTCCCCTTTTACTAGCATTGTAACTTTAGCTGACCTTATCAGAAAAAAAAGATAGCATTTTTTTCTGCAGAAGATTTAGTGTTTGATTGTTTTACATTTCTGATATTAATACCAATTTGCATTCCCCAAACATAAGTAGCAGTGGAGAGAAGCTGGCAAGAAATGTTAGAACAACCCACATGATAAGCCAGCCTCTGGTTAAACATGGTCTTTGAGTAAGCCCCTAGTTCAGTTATCTGTGTGTGTAATCTAAGAACCAGCTTTAACCATGACCACTGTGAATACTAAATTTTTCAAAATTTAAACTACACCAGCGCTTGCAACACCCTGTTCAGAACACAGTAAACATGGATGCATTGCATAGCCCAGCCTACTCAGTTGCACACTCAAGTTTCCCTGGAGGAAATGTGCAATTTTGTATCTCTAACCTCAATCCTCTCCAAAGTCCAGGCTCATCTGTCAGATGACCTTCTAGACACCTCCATCCAGAGGCCCTTCTGGAACATATGTGGGTTCTGAACTTTATGGCACCAAATTTCATGGAACTTTAATCAATATATGTCAGCAGACTCTCAGTCCTTAAAAGAATCAGTCCCTCACACAAAACAAAACCCTAATTCTCTTTCAGAGCCTTTTCTGCTGGGGGACAAGTATAAGAACCATGCCTATTCTTAATAGAGTCATAATAATGAATGTTTATTGTAAGAATACTGGGCTAGGCCCTGTACCTATGTCATCTCATTTAATTCTCACAAAAGCTCTGTGAGATAGCTCCTGCTTTTAATCATATTTCACAAGTGAGTATTATAAAGTACAAAGAAAGGGAGTAACATGCCCTGGATTTTACAGCTGGTGTGATATAGAAGGACTCAAATGCATGTTTATCTGACGCTAAATTCCAAGCTCTTAACCATATGCTCTTCTGTCTGGAGAACTGGCAAGCTCCAGACTTTAAAAAACAAAGCTGTCTCAGAGCATCTGAATTCACATCCACCAAGACAGTGGTGTCCAAACAAAAGTATCACTGAGATGAGCAGTCTTCTGGCTTTGTCAAAGGGAAGCAGGAGGACCTCAGACAATTCCAGTAATGGTTATGTCTGCATCATCCGTTTCCCTGGAAAGCCTCATCTTGACCAGCAGTTTGCATTTTCTTCTTTGTTAGGAGAGCAGAGCCACCTCATAGTATTTCCTACCCTGTGAGGGTAAAGCTACCCCAGCTATAGTTCTGAAGTATCCTTATTGGCCATCCACAACACCAACCCCTGGACTTCATGTATTTTCATGCAAGCACTCTAACTTGGGCCTAGCCCTCTTCCTGGAATCTCTGTTCATTATCTTTGTGACAGCTGCTGTCAGCTTGGCCTCCCTCTCCTTATGATAACAGCTGCCAGGGATGACCCTTCCCAGCTGGGGGTGGACTGAGCAGGGGTGAGGGGGAGTCTTCCCAGCAAGACTGTTTCTCCAAAGATGCTTTATCCTTGGCAGCTGCCAAGGACTCCTCACTTGTGAAGTCTATACCAGGTCACTCTGATGATCTCGTCCCTTCTTGATCCTCATTCAATCACAGAAAATGTAGAGGCCTGAGCATTTTTAAATCAGACCAATAGTTCGCATACACACCTGTGCTTCCAGGGTCATGGGGTGACAATACTCAACCAACAACAAAGAGCCCTTCTGAGATTCCAAAGACGAGCAGGGGCCCGTTCATTTGTAACAGCTGAAAGGAGTATTGAGAAAAACCATATCGCTCAGTGATAACTAAGATTTATTTTCTCTTATGAGCAGATCCCTATAATCTAAATGATAGCATCACTGGATTTAAGTTCTGTGGGCCATACTGTACTTGGAGAAGTAGTTTTGTCAATAGTAAACAATAACTTTCATTTGATCACTGAGAAGACATTTAGTATTGCCTGAGAGCATCCCTGGTGGCTCAGTGGGTAAAGAATCGCCTGCAATGCTGGAGACAGGGGTTTGATCCCTGGGTTGGGATCCCTTGGAGAAGGAAATGACAACCCACTCCAGTATTCTTATCTGGAGAATTCCATGGAAAGGGAGCCTGGCGGGCTACAGTCCATGGGATTGCAGAGTCAGACAAGACTGAGCACAGCACACACTATAACTTCATAGCCTTTTTCTCCCCAGTTTTGAGGATCTGACCAATTCTGCAGATCGTGTAGTTTTGTAGTGTGTGTTTAGTGAAAAAAAAAAATCCACGTGTTATTGGACCCTGTGCAGGTCAAAGTCAGCTGTGTTGTTGATCTGTTAGAATTTTGTATTTCTATTGTTTTTATCATTATCCACATAAAATGTGATTTTCCAGATGAGGTACAGGTGCCATGCTGTGAGAGCTCAGGCGAGGGTGCACCCCGTTTATAGGTTCAGTGGTTAATGAGAGATTGACTGATACTTGTCGACATAATGTGTTTGCTGTGTTTGTCTCTAGATTCCTTGTCTTATCACCTACCCAACCCCCATTTGTGTGAATGTGGAATAGTAGTACCAAACCTGAAATGAGTTGAATGATGGAGAATGTGCCTGGATGTTTGGACTTGGTTAGACCAATCGATCAACACGTAGTTTTCAGAATATCAGAAGTTTTCATGATGGTTTCTTTCCTTTTGATGATATTTGCATTATCTACCAAATAAAAAAGTTATAACTGATATCATACATTGGAATAATAGGAACATGGATGCTGTATATCAGACTGTGCTTCTAAATCCCATACCATCTGGGATCAGCCATTCATAAAAGATTAAATGTGAGGCAGGCATATATCTGAATATATGTGTGTCAGTCTCTCCCATCTGTTTTAATTTTGCTTAAAATAATAACAGCTTTCTTTACCCACTTACTTAAATCTGTGTCAAATCTTTCAATGTTCATTAGTCAGAAGTAGGCTGTAGTGTTTAGCTAAGATTTCAGAATCCCACCAAGATTTAATTGAATCAGTAGAAATTTTCTTTGAAACTGTGTATTTTAATGACTGGACGAGAATCACTAAGATGTGAATTGATGCTTATTCTTTGTAACTTACACTGTAATTTAACATTAAAATGGTATCTGAAGAGATGGTAACACAGCTTTTGGGGGAGACTAAGACCAGGTAAGCAAAATGGCTTTCTGAAGCAGGATACTTTCACTGTTACTGTTACATAGACTATTATTATTATTATTAGCAAATTTTTTTTGGTATTCAAATCTGGTATTGTTCTCTTTTCTGCAATTTTTAATCATATTACCATGTCCCTCAGATTTTACATCCCTTTCCAGCCTACCCCTACCGCTCAAATAAAACCTCCCTTGCCTTAGGCAAATAAATTTCACCTTGTGTTGAGGCAAAAAGTAAATTAACACATGGATATAATTCAGGGTAAATTGAGAATATAATCTAGATGAAAACTATAGTTGATTAAAAGAGGTAACTCTTAAACTTAAGAGTTGCTCTCAGAAGTCACCATGGAAACATGAGGGCAATGTTATTGCCTTGTCTGGTAATACACAAAGAACTGGGTATGCTCAGCAAGTAGAACTGATCAAATGTAACACCCTTGACCCTGAATATGTTACAGTGTTGACTACTTGTTATCATTTCAATGTGTCACTTAATGCAATCAAATGTTTTACAGTGTAGAACTTTAACTGAATTAGTTCTCAGATGAGTACCTTTGTTGACAGGTGGATAATGGATAGGGCACTGAATACATTTTAAAAATTTTATTTATTTTTAATTGAGGGATAGTTGTTTTAGAATATTGTGTTGGTTTCTGCCATATATCAACATGAATCAGCCATAGGTCCCCTCCCTCTTGGCCCTCCCTCCCACCTCCCTCCCCATTAATACATATTAAATAGTATGAAATCCAGGAGACCTGCTCCCTTTTTGTTTTAGATGCCAGCTTACAGTGGTCATTATGTCACAGAGTTATATAAAGACTCTCCAATTATCAAAACCTTTGTGGATAGCATTCACGCATTCATGTTTTATCAATGAACTGATAATGCTTCCCTTGTAGCTCAGATGGTAGAGTCCGCCTGCAGTCAATCCCTGCTTTGGGAAGATCCCCTGGAAGAGGGCATGGCAATCCACTCCAGTATTCTTGCCTGTAGAATCCCATGGACATAGGAGCTACAGTCTAGAGTAGATGGGCTACAGTCCCTGGGGTTGCATAAATTCGAACATGACTGAGCGACTAATACACACAATAATGCACTGAGAGATGAAAAATTAAGAGAACTGACAAATCTAGGCTACTTTAATTTTCATTAACATCATTCATTTTTCTTTTCATCTTGTATAGTATCCCTTCTCTGTAGTGGCTTTAATTTGCAGAACACAAGGCAATAAGCAATGCTGGAAAAAAAAATCCAAAAGATTCACAGTCTGAATGTAGAGAGAACACCTCTCTGGATCTCCCAGTTCAACTCTGGTGCTTTTCTCTGTTAACTTTAAGCCACATTGATTTAAATAGTTGGTGACTTTGGAGACCTGCAGTTCAAGGGTGAGATGAAGGAGTTGGTAATTATTAGTACGTGCATAACTATAATCCCAAGACATTTTTCCAGATAGTGATTTAAAAGGAAACATTCTTTACTATTGAATGAAAAATTGGGCTATCACTTGCAGTGGCATCACCTGGTGGTTTCATTTTTAATTCACTGATTGTTTATTGAGAACATACACTATTCCAGGTACTGCTTACTATAAAATGGACCCAGCTCTATCCCAATGGACTCAGCATACATTGTGATATGAACTGCCAAAAATGCAGGCAATAAATGAAAGAGCTTTTCGGTTGAAAATATGTGGTTTCTGTAGGATTCTTTGTCTTATCACATCCCCTAGTTTCATCTTCTGAAGCTCCAGTTACACATATGTTAGACTGTTTGATAGCTATTGATTGTTACTTTTTCTTCCTCGCTTTCTCTCTTTTTTCCTACTGTTTCGAATGTTTGGATCATTGACCTGTCTTCAAGTTCACTGATTATTTCTTCCATGGTTGTATTTAGTCTGAAGAGAAATCTGTAGAAAGAATTCTTCATCTCTGATATTGTGATTTTTGTCTACTGCGTGCGTGTGTGCATGCTAAGTCGTTTCCGTCATATCCTCTTTGCTAAAGACCCCATAGACTTTAGACCGCCAGGCTCCTCTGTCCATGGGATTCTCCAGGCAAGAATACTGGAATGAATTGCCACGCCCTCCACCAGGGGATCTTCCCCACCCAGGGATCAAACCTGCGTCTCTCACGTCTCCTGTATTGGCAGGCAGGTTCTTTACCACTAGCGCCAACCTGGGCCAGATCATAGGGTAGTTCTGTTTTAGGAAAATGATTTGATTTTAGGAAATGGCACCCCATTCCTGTATTCTTGCTTGGGAAATCCCATGGACAGAGGAGCCTGGCAGGCTACAGTCCATGGGGTCACAAAGAATTAGACACTCAGTTCAATTCAGTCACTCAGTCATGTCTGACTCTTTGCAACCCCATGAATTACAGCACGCCAGGCCTCCCTGTCCATCACCAACTCCCAGAGTTCATTCAAACTCATGTCCATCGAGTTGGTGATACCATCCAGCCATCTCATCCTCTGTCATCCCCTTCTCCTCCTGCCCCCCAATCTCTCGCAGTATCAAAGTCTTTTCTAATGAATCAACTCTTTGCATGAGGTGGCTAGAGTACTGGAGTTTCAGCTTTAGCATCATTCCTTCTAAAGAAAACCTAGGACTGATCTCCTTTAGATCGGACTGGTTGGATCTCCTTGCAGTCCAAGGGACTCTCAAGAGTCTTCTCCAAAAAGCATCAATTCTTTGGCACTCAGCCTTCTTCACAGTCCAACTCTCACATCCATACATGACCACAGGAAAAACCATAGCCTTGACTAAATGGACCTTTGTTGGCAAAGTAATGTCTCTGCTTTTGAATATGCTATCTAGATTGGTCATAACTTTCCTTCCAAGGAGTAAGTGTCTTTTAATTTCATGGCTGCAGTCACCATCTGCAGTGATTTTTGAGCCCCCAAAATAAAGTCTGACATTGTTTCCACTGTTTCCCCATCTATTTCCCATGATGGGACTGGATGCCATGATCTTCGTTTTCTGAATGTTGAGCTTTAAGCCAACTTTTTCACTCTCCTCTTTCACTTTCATCAAGAGGCTTTTTAGTTCCTCTTCACTTTCTGCAATAAGGATGGTGTCATCTGCATATCTGAGGTTATTGATATTTCTCCCGGCAATCTTGATTCCAGCTTAGAGTTAGACACTACTTGATTCCAGCTAAGAATTAGACACTACTTAGCAACTAAATGACAACAACAATCTATGTTGTTAGAGATCAGGATAGTGGTTACTTGTGGAGAGAATATTTGCAAGGGGGCATGAGGAAGGACTTTTGAATCATTAGTTATATTGTGTTTCATGGTTGATCTTTTTGCTGGTTATGTAGAATTCTTGCTACTGAAGTGATTCTTCTGGGTCCAGGTATTACATTTCAGTTAAGCCAAAAATTAATGTCCTAAAAGAGAATATTACTACCTGCTGGCATCTTATCTTTGAGACAGCAAAAGCTTGAGAGAATGAGAAACAGGACATAAATTTTGCTCTGTTGGGAAGACTTAAGCAGATAAGGGCCAGCATAAGGGCACGGAGTTGATGAAGGAGTACTGGTTCAAGGTTTTGGTCCAATATTTTCACGTTTACCTCAAGGGATGTCACCTGGACCCATATTTTTCCATATTCTGTGGCCTCAAAACATCCATCACCATAGTATGTATACAGAAGGCATCCTGTAAGTGATATTTTAACCACAGAGTTACTAGGACTGTTACTTTTAAAAAGCTATGGGAATATCCATATGGCCCTATACTCATGAGGAAACTGTTATGAATCAAACAAGAATTCCCCATTGTTAATGTCATGAAAGCAGAAATAGCTACTGGACAAGATCACTTACTGCTTCCAGGATCATTGTGGGTATAGTTTATTGCTCACTTATTGACCAAGATCAAAATAGCCTTATTAACTGAGTGGTAGGCACAGGGATTGTTTTTCTTCAGTTTGTACATATACAGGAATTTCATTATCTTTTGCTTAAGAATCTAGACTTTAGGAAGATGTATTTCTTTTCAGTGGTAATACCTATTAATGTTAGATGTGACTCTGTGTTTGAACCTTAAGTAAATGGTATTTTTTTTTAAGCTGAATTGTCAGTTCTTGCTTTGAGATGCATAAATTCAGTCATTTGAGTTTTCTTAGGATTGATAGCAAAACAAATATGTTGAATTTTTGATGACCATGAAATTTAGGTGAATCTGTGCTATATATTGTAGGGCTTTTTGGTGCTTCACTTAAGCCAACATCAGGTACCTTATATCAACAGTCTGTCCAAGTGTTTCATTGAATGTATATGTAGCATACAGCTTTGGACACTGAGCAAGAGCATACTTCAGACCCTTTTCTAGGTTTGAGCCTTATACCTTCAACATGTCTCATAACTGGCTGGTTGTCTCTTTTTCTGTTCTCTTTCATCCTTCTAACTATCCATTGCCAGAATATATGTACTGTGGAAGACAGAATTTGAGAAGTCCTTTGGTAAAGTAGTTCTTGAATAACATGTTAGCGTGTTACCCACTAGCAACATGTTGTACAGCCAACTCTGTAAGTAGGTGGTACTGGTTGAGGTTTTGATCTGACTTGATCTAGTATCTGTGGTTATTTACCCTTTTTTGGCATAAGTACTCATGTTAATATGTAAAGGATAGCAGTGATTATAGTTAGCAAATGGAACAGAAGGACAAAGGAGTATAATTACCCTATTCCAGGTTATTTTCTGATTGTAAAACCAATATGTGCTTAATTGTAGAAATTTTGGAAACATTGTAGAAATATAAAAGAAAATTTTAATCCCACCATCCCATACAAAAATAACCCCTGTTTAAATTTTGTTCGGTTTTCTTCCAATCCTTTTTTCCCTCTGTGTATGCAGATGTGTGTTGGGGTGTATGTTTGTGATCTTTTAACTATTTCACGATCTTAAAGATAACAATAACAATAAAACAGGAAATCACTAAAAAAAAGAAGAAGAGGGAAAATTTGACTTAAAGAAGGAGTTGATTTACTCTGGAGTGGGGCAGTCAGGCATGAGTTTAATTTAAACTTCAGCAAAAGGAATATTTTTTTGGAACTTGGCTCAAGGAGACAAATTGGG
Organism: Nanger dama; assembly: GCA_917880005.1. Lineage (NCBI taxonomy): Eukaryota > Metazoa > Chordata > Mammalia > Artiodactyla > Bovidae > Nanger > Nanger dama. The sequence goes on from CAKJTW010000004.1 coordinate 51,316,432, forward strand.
TCCATCTGGTTTTAATCCCCCTTTACCAGCTGAGCCGAGCAGCTCACCTTCTCCCCAGTCTCTATTTCCCGTGCTATTTGGCAGAGCCATACGCTCTCTGGCATGATTAGCAAAACAAATTAATGCTTCTTAAGTCTGCTTATAATTAATAACTCCCGACAGAACATGAGTCTTCTGTAGGCTTGGAATCTTGCCTAATTTTCTCTAAGATAAGTAATTAGATGCTGAGGACTGATAAGACTCTTTCCTCTGAGCATCTGCCAAACAGCCTGCATCTGTAATATGGGTAAGATGATTAAAATCTGAAAATAGCTGGAGGTTTTCTCGTGTGTCACAACTGAAGATATTTATTTGGGCTTCACCCTCCAAGTCTAACACTTCCCCAAACAAGGAAAGATTTAAGATGGATTTTTAAAAGGCTATACCTGAAAGTCTTTCAGATGGTTTGGTTGGCCTGTTTTCTATTTTATTCTTCATTCAACTCATACATTTTCTATGCAGCCAAGTTAAATGTGAAGGATGGGTTTCTCCCTAGTTGTGAACACTTTCATGTTAATGATTACACTTTCTCTGAAACTTGGTCTATATACTAATGGGTTCATGTTTACCAAACTCCTTTATGAGAGTATATTGGGCACTCCCATCATAGGGCTTCTGTTTAGTAACTTGTCCTCTTATTATGAAGTTCTAAGTCAGATCTGTATAGTTCTTGGATGGTGTGTGTGTGTACGTGCTAAGTTGCTTCAGTCATATCTGACTCTTTGTGACCCTATGGACTGTGCCCACCAGGCTCTTCTGTCCATGGTATTCTCCCAGCAAGAATAATGGAGTGGGTTTCCCTGCCCTTCTCCAGGGGATCTTCCCAACCCAGGAATTGAACCCACGTCTCCTACATTGGCAGGTGGGTTCTTTACCACTAGCACTACCTGGGAAGGGCTCTTGGATGGTAACCCTTTCCAAAGATTCAGCGAGGATACTTTTCTTTTACCTACTTTTATTTTATTCCCTTGAAGTGAGATTTCTCAACACTGGCATTCTTGACATATTAAATAGGGTAACTCTTTGTTCTGGGGGACGGGTACTAGCCTGTGCATTATAGAATGCCCTGTAGCATCCCTGGCTTCTCCCCACTAGAAGCCAGTAGAAATCAATACCCCTTCTAATTTTCAACAATCAGAAATGTCTCCAGACATTGCCAGATGTCCATTGGCAATTACAGTCTTATAGGTTGAGAACCTCTGGCCTATAGAATAGTATTCTCAGTGATCACAGACAGTTAAAATAGATCTTTATATATTGGTGAGCTATAGGTGGGAGTCCAAGCTAGTACTGGGAAGAGATGATTGCATCTCTTCAACAAGATTACTATTAAATAATTCAGAAGGCGCATGTAGAGAGCAGCTGACTGAACACATATTCTAATTTAACCAAACTGGTACCTCCTCTTAGCTGGATTCAGTAGGAGCTTACCATTTTTAGAAGTTTGGGTCCTATTGTTTGTGAGTCATCAGCACTTCACAGATAAGAAAGAGTGGCATATGAGTAATTTCACATGTAGACCTAGACGTGCTCATGCCAGGAGCTCAGGTCTGCTTCTGAGTACGCCATGCTCTCAGAGCCCAAGCATAACTAGGAATAACCATGGTTTATTTATACAACTTTCTGTAGGCAAGAACTTTTAAAACAAAAGTAACCTGATGGTTTGCCAACAGAAGGAGGCTTGAATTTAATTGATCCAAAGTAACTAACTGTATTAGAAGGAAGATTTTAATTGCAACAATGGCTATTCTGAATTTGTAATAGGGAGAAGTAGAATACTTTGTTATTGGTGGTCTAGGGGTGTCCTCGGAGAAGGCAATGGCACTCCACTCCAGTACTCTTGCCTGGAAAATCCCATGGACAGAAGAGCCTGGTGGGCTGCAGTCTATGGGGTCGCAAAGAGTCGGACATGACTGAGCGACTTCACTTTCACTTTTCACTTTCGTGCATTAGAGAAGGAAATAGCAACCCACTCCAGTGTTCTTGCCTGGAGAATCCCAGGGATGGGGAGCCTGGTGGGCTGCCGTCTGTGGGGTCATACAGAGTCGGACACGACTGAAGCGACTTAGCAGCAGCAGCAGCATCAGGGGTGTCCTGGCCAAGTTACAGTGAAAGGCCACTGGATTAGTTTAGAAGGGAATGTGCGTTAAAATAGAAATTATACCCCTGGAATCTTCTTTCTTTCTTTGGTTAAAATCAGTTTAAGGTCAAATTCTTAAGGTAGGAATTCAGAGGAGCATCTGGTTATCCTAAGGTATATATAAAGCAAGAACATTTGAAGCATAGTTGACATGAAAAATATAAAAGTTAAATAAGCATTGAGAATGTTATTTAAGGGCATAAAACTTAAACATTAGTGTTTATCTGGCTATTATGGGAGGGTGAAACAAGAATTGTTGGCTATAGTGCACATTTAGAAGTCCTCAGTTATTAGTAAAATGAACAAGGCATTTAATTACTCAAGTGACCACTCTGAGCCCAGTGCATTTATTCTTCAAGAATAATAAGGCTAAATTTTAAATGCAAGCAGCCAGTTAGATGCCATGTTATTTTGTGTCTACTCTTATTTGTAGATGATTGCATTTTGGTCATCTTAAAATAATAATTCTGTATAATTTACCAGCTGGAGATGAATGTTTAAAGGAAAACGATGAATAATTTTAGTTCTTTATTTTTGGTTATGCTGGGTCTTCATTGCTGTAGTTGCGGAGAGGGGGTCTACTCTCTAGTTGTGGTGCAGGAGTTTCTCATTGCAGTGGCTTCTCTTGTTGCAGAGCATGGGAAACAAGAGAAGCCATTCTTTTGGGGCTTGCTAGTTATGGTTTCCAGGCTCCAGAGCACAAGCTAAATAGTTGTGGGGCACTCAAGGGTTGACCTAAAAGGAAAATTAAGCTCATCAGAGTGACCAGTGGTATTTAGAAGAGTAACCTTCCAAACCTGGTTCTAGACAGAGGAAGAAGAGCAAAGACCTGAATTCGATTCTCTCTCTTATCCTCTTGAGGATGCTTTTAGGCTAACTGCCAGGGAGAGTGAACACAGGACTGGAAATAAACACAGCACTACAGGTGGGGTTTATCTCAGAGTTATGGAGGAGGGTTTTAAGTCTCTGTTGTTGAGGGTTGTATCCTGTTAAAAGTAAAATGCCTTCAGAACATTGAAGATTGCAATAACCTGGCCTCATTACTGTAGCAGAGAAAGCGCAACAGTATAACTTTGCAACTGAGGAAGGAAAGTAAAATGAAGACAGATTTATCAGCATGTAGAAGGATAAAAAGAACTGTGCATTCAGCAGAGTAAAGAGAAAATGGCTGTGAAAACAACATACCACAAGCTTGCATAGCCACACTGATGGAGTTGCTCGGCCTTCCTATTTCCTAAATGGAAAAGCAGAAAAGGAAGAAAGATCCAAGTGGTGATTTAAGCTGTGCAATTATTTATGAAATTATCAGAACCTTTGACAATTCTTTTGGCATTTTAATAAAATCCACCATCAATATTTAATTTTAATAGTTTTGAGTTAATCTTTCCAATCCAGCACTTCTCCTGAGCACCAACTTGGAAACTTTTTTTCAAAGCTGTTTCAGCAAATACATGCTAAAATTAAGCTATATTTAAATTTTTTTGCTTAGACATAAAACTTCCTTCTGATTCCTCTTTTATGGCAAAGCTAGGAATCTGCATAAACTATTTACAAATTGATGGCTTTACTTTAATATTTTAAGACCAGGTGCAATCTCAGTATGTGCTTTGGCTTGTTTGGGCATTTATCAGGATCATGTCATTTTTCAGGCATATACTTAAAAATTGATCATCATAAATAAATATAAAGCACTCCCCTGAGGAAAGCATTCATTAAGGGCCAGACTCTAAAACTGGAGTATGCACCTGCAATTCAACATTCATTTTGTTTTTCAACCATTCAGGCAATTTCAGAACAATTCGGTATGTAGGAGAATATCTGAAGAAAAAAAATCCACCTTTTTATTATAATAACACACAGAGAAGTCTCCCCCAGATTTTTATGCAATTATGTTTATTGTCATAGGTATTAGTAATTAAAATTCCAAAGGATATAGAGAGTAAACAAGAAAATGGCCTCCCAGTTGTGATCTTGTTCTTTTAAGATATGCTTTCTTGATTTTAATCCTTTTATCACTTATCCCTTGACTTAAAGAAAAAAAGTCAAAAACTGAAAACATTTCTGTTACAACTTACTTTATATTTGATGCTAGATTTTGTAAATAGATCATTCTGATTTGACTTTCAGTGACCTGCTTTATGAACATGGTGATCAGAAAGGAAGTTAGAGTTTTTATTTTCAAATGTGTTCCTAAATAATCCATACTCTAAATTAAAGGATCTATGATACAGCATTTGTTTTCAAAGGGTGAAGAAAATAGGGTCCAAATTGGACATCTGTGCTTTTGCACAGCAAATGAAAGGTATCTTAGTTTAAACAGTGCAGAGCTAACAGTGTCACCTATTTTTTTAATGGAATTCTGATTTTTTTACAGCTGCCTTTCAGCTATACACTGACATGTTTGAAGCTCCAAATTAAAAAAAAAAAAAAGAAAACAGAACTTCATCCAAATTAGATGTTTCCACAGCTTTTATAGAACACATGTAGAATTTGTTTGTTTAATAAAGCGTTGCTAAAACCAGAGCAAAGACATTCTGATAGATAATTGGGAGCAACAAGGAAAAAACTTTACAAGAATATCTTGTTGTTGTTAGTCTCTTAGTCTCTAAGTCATGTCTGACTCTTTTGGGACCCCATGGACTGTAGCCTGCCAGGCTCCTCTGTCTATGGGATTTCCCAGGCAAGAATATTGGAGTAGATTGCCATTTCCTTCTCCAGGGGATATTCCCAACCCAGGAGTTGGACCCATGTCTCCTGCCTTGGCAGGCGGATTCTTGACTGCTGAGACCCTGGGGGAAAACATTACCAGAGTATAGATATCTTTTAAATTGCTTGTCTTAGTGATGTGAAGTTGCACAACATTCTAAGGTTTTCTTCTTTAATAGGAATGAGGTAGAAGGTAAGTGCATGAGTGATATGAAAACTTAATTTTAAATGATAGTTTCAACTGTCTTTTTAATCCCTTTATTGAAAGTATAAGCAAACAGCAAGAATGATCACTGTTAGTACTGTGATTACCTTAGTGATATGCTTTATTGATTTAAATACCCCTGCCTCTTACACCTTCTGTTCAAAGAGCTAATTAACAGCGAGAAAGAAAAGACAGACAACAGATGGGAAAGGAGGCAAAGACACTCCCAAATTGGTGAAAGGCTCTCTTTGCGTCCTGGTGGCTCAAATTCACAAGTTTTAGTGTGTTTTAAATGACGGATGCTGTTTGCTGAAGATTCTTCATTCTTGCCATAGCCGAACATGACTAATTTTTAGAATTGCTGGATTTGTGAAACAAAAAGAGATAAAATAGCATAGGGCCTGATTTTAAAATTCATTAAAATTCATGAGTTATCCATGGGCTCTCAAGGTTTGGACCGCAAATCATATTTTGTGTTGTTGTGGTTGGGAAGGTGCGTGTGTTCCCCAAGAGACTGATAGTTATTTGCATAACTATCATGGAAAGGGGGATTGGGTTTTGGTTGTTGTAGTAGAGGGTAAAGTGTGGAATGAGAGGATGAAATGGAAAGGAATAGGAATTAAATCCTATGGAAAGTATCTCCCCCCTTTCTCTCAAGAATGTTGGCTGCTCTGGAAGGAAGGGTCAGTATCTCCTGTTCAGTAATAGCCATAGGACAAGATGACAGCAGTCAGACATGGATGAACGGCCTGACACCTCACAGAAAGAAAATCCAGGAGGGCTAGATTTGCCAAAATGCCTGCCTACAGGCGGGCTCCTAGCAACCCCTTCAATTAAGAAAAGGCATAATTATCAGAGGTAGAGTGTATGCCTAAGGTGGATCCACAGCAGAAAGACCCACAGAAGGGATTATTTTTCAAATTGACACACAAAAATCAGACTGAGGAGCATCACAATTCATTATGCTACAGAACACTGAACTCTGCCATGATTTTTGTGTATATCCTATAAATCTAAAACCGTAATTTTCTTATATTTTTGTAATGTCTATACCAGTAAAATAATGATGGCAGAATAGTCATCATAGATAAATGAAGATATGATTAAATGAAATGAAATTTTATGAGGTTTGGGAGAAAAAAAATTCTTTGAATGATCTTGTTTAGCTTAAATGAAGCTAGTGTGCTCTTGCTTTCAGTCATAAATGATCTATACTTTATTGTGTATTTCATTTTCTTCTGCAGAGAGATTTATTTTTAAAGAGAGGTGAAATAGAGAGGAGAGAGGGGTCTCCCTCTTGGGCTGTAGGTCATTTGAGGTTTAAGTCCTGTACGCATCTGCCTGGAGAGAGGCTGCCTGTAGTTCTGTCTAGGATTCCAAGTTGGAGAGTAGGCCAGAAAGGGAGAAGGGGGGGTGCGCTGTGAGTCCCCTAAAATGTGCTGAATGGACGTAGCCCTCCAAGGCAGGCCTCCTCTCTTTGCATAGACTGAGGGTGAGAAGAGGGCAGTGTTGTTATCTGGCAGCGGTTCCTGGGAGAAAAATGAGTGGGTACAGACCATGAGGCCTTCATCCCCAGTTGAAAAGATCCTGGCCACTACCATGATGCTCTGGATAAAGTAGATATGTGAAGAGTGGAGGGGAGCCCATGAGTCCTCAGTCTTAGAGCTTGAAGAGTTCATTGGAAATCCAGTCAAATCGATTTTCTGACCATGGGATGCCATAGCTCTGTCTGCCCTGCATCTGCACAAGCTCCTTCAGCAGGTGAGGAAGGCACCTCCTCAGGTTCTCTCAGTGTCCCTGCTGCTAAGTTGCTTCAGTCGTGTCCGACTCTGTGTGACCCCATAGACGGCAGCCCACCAGGCTCCCCTGTCCCTGGGACTCTCCAGGCAAGACACTGGAGTGGGTTGCCATTTCCTTCTCCAATGCAAGAAAGTGAAAACTGAAAGTGAAGTCGCTCAGTCTTGTTCGACCCTCAGTGACCCCATGGACTGCAGCCTACCAGGCTCCTCCGTCCATGGGATTTTCCAGGCAAGAGTGCTGGAGTGGGGTGCCATTGCCTTCTCCCTCTCAGTGTCCCAAGGAGAGTCTATTGTGGAACGACATTGATGGGGGTAGATTTTTATAGGCATTTTCAATGGATCTTAACACTTTTGAGGTCTTGTATGAAGATTGGTGCTGATGAGTGATGTCAGACTATATGACTCAAAAATTTTTAATGAAACTCTCATAATAGGAGAAAAGGAACATATGTTAAAGATTTTTAAAATCTCATTAAGTAATGTTGGAACCACTAAGATGCTAAAGCTAATTCAAGGAGCATTTGCAGAACAGAACATTCATAGACAGTTTAATAAAATAGTATTAGACTAAGATTGTTAGGTTAGGTACAAAACTTGTTACCATCCAAAGGAGAAATAAGCTGTCGTATCTAGAGTTCTTTTTTCCACCACACAGAAATAATGTGTATTTCTAGAGGAAACAGATCTACAAGTCAAAATGTAACTTCATAGAGACTGACCCCTTAATTAACATTTTACTAAAAATCAATCCCTGGGTGGGCTTGTTAAAACAATTCCTCAGTGTGATTTTTAAAGGGACATGGAATTATCCTCTTTGCATAATTTATAAGTTTTGAATCATTTTTCTTAACAATACAGAATCTTATCAAGAACCTCTTGGTATTTATCCTTCTAATTTTTTCCTAAATGAACAAAGCTAGTGGAGGAGATGGAATTTCGCTGAGCTATTTCAAATCTTAAAAGATGATGCTGTTAAAGACCTGCACTCAATATAATATGCAAGCACGTTTGGAAAACTCAGCAATGGCCACAGGACTAGAAAACGTCAGTTTTCATTCCAATCCCAAAGAAAAGCAGTGCCAAATAATATTCAAAGCAAGGTACAACTGTGCTCTTTTCACATACTAGCAAGGTAATGCTCAAAATCCTTCACACTAGGCTTTAGCAGTACTTGAACTGAGAAACTTCCAGATGTATAAACTGGATTTAGAAAAGGCAGAGGAACCAGAGATCAAATTGCCAACATCTGTTGGATCATAGAGAAAACAAGGGAATTCCAGGAAAACATCTAGTTCTGCTTAATTCACTATGCTAAGCCCTTTGATTGTGTGGATCACAACAAACTGTGGTAAATTCTTAAAGAGATGGGAGTACAAGAGCACCTTACATGTCTCCAGCGAAACAAACCTGTATGCAGGTCAAGAAGCACCACTTAGAACTGGACATGGAACAATGGACTGGTTCCAAATGGAAAAAAAGAGGACATCGAGGCTGTATATTGTCACCCTGCTTATTTAATGCAGTGTACATCATGAGAAACACTGGGCTGGAAGAAGCACAAGCTGGAATCAAGCTTACTGGGAGAAATATCAGTAACTTCAGATGTGTAGATGATACCACCCTAATGGCAGAAAGTGAAGAGGAACTAAAGAGCCTCTTGATGAGGTTGAAAGAGGAGAATGAAAAAGCTGGCTTAAAACCCAATGTTCGAAAAGCTTAAATCATGGCATCCGGTCCCATCACTTCATGGCAAATTGATGGGAAACATGGAAACAGTGGCATATTTATTTTCTTGGGCTCCAAAATCCCTGTGGATGGTGACTGCAGTCATGAAATTAAAAGACACTTGCTCCTTGGAAGAAAATCTATGACAAACCGAGACAGCATATTAAAAGCAGAGACATCACTTTGCTGGCAAAGGTCCATATCATCAAAGCTATGGTTTTTTTCAGTAGTCATGTATGGATGTGTGAGTTGGCCATAAAGAAGGCCAAGTGCCAAAGAATTGATGCTTTCAACTGTGGTGTTGGAGAAGACTTTTGAGAGTCCCTTGGACTTCAAGGAGAACCAACCAGTTCACCCTAAAGGAGATTAGTCCTGAGTGTTCATTGGAAGGACTGATGTTGAAGCTGAAACTCAATCCTTTGGCCACCTGATGTGAAGAACTGACTCATTTGAAAAGACCTTGTTACTGAGAAAGATTGAGGACAGGAGGAGGAGGAGGCGACTGAGCATGAGATGGTGGGATGGCATCACCAATTCAATGGACATGAGTTTGAGAAAACTCTTGGAAATCATGAAAGACATGGAAGCCTGGCATGCTGCAGTCCTTGGGCTCGCAAGGAGTTGGACATGACTTAGCAACTGAACAGCATGTTACCCAAGTATGCTGATGGTTGGTTAAAACAGACATTTTGCTCTTGTGTTCCTCCCCCATCCCTGCCCCTTCACATACACACACATACCCCACCATCTTCACACCATCACCACAACACACATGTAATGCTGGGATCCAAAAGAGAATCAGGTAACTCAGACTCAATATGCCAATTTAATATACCAACTGTGTTGAACTCACTGCTGATATAGAAGAGTGACCTTAACTTTTGAATTACTCTGCAAAGTTCAAGAGGAGGTAGGTATAGTCTAGGCTAATTCCTTTATTATGAGTATCAAGAAAAGAGCCCAAGTTTTCTGTTGTAAGCAAATTCCTTGCCATAATTATCACTATCCCATACCTAGCACCACTGAGGGTGCCCCAAAGACAAACTTTGCTGGTATCAGCAGTCAGGGCATACACTTTATCTAAGGTTGATGTTTTGGGATTTGATTTTGGCTGCAGTCTGTTCCTCAGAGATTTTCATAGGGACGCTTTTTCAGCTCTCTCTCTTTTCTGTCCTATCTCCAAGACATCAATATTCCTTCCCTCTTTTGGCTCACTGTCCAGACAAAAGTGCGAAACCAAATTCAGTTATAGGAAATTATGGCACGAGAGAGAATAAGGTCTTTATTAAGGTGAATTATTCCTTCTGGTTCTGTTTAATCCATGTATAGTCATTTCATATTTTTATTCGGCTTGGAAAAAATTGAACTTAGGAATTCTGAACATGAGTTAAATCATTAAAATCCAAAGCTGCCATGGAACCTCAAAAATAATAATAATAGGGAGCACTTTGATGATTTTTTCACATTTGGGATGACTTCTGCAGTGATTCTTTGCAACTCCTTCAGTGAGTTAAATCATTATTCCTTCATAATCAGTTTTGGCTTCAACCTTAGATAAGTTCTTGTGTTTTCAGGAACCATGATGTCTTATCCCTAAAGGGAGTGACTTATTTCTTGAGTTAATTTTAATATTCTTCCTTATCTGGAATGCTCATGGCAAGATAAAAAGAATTCTACTGTTTCATTATTTCAAAAACACATTATATGGCTTTCTCTGGACTGTATATGTCTTTGAAACCACAAAATATGTTTAGAATTCTTTTACTAGTATCTTACCTTCTTCGTGGTATTGGTCAATTGATTGTATAAAAATTTAATTTGATATTAGTCGTCTTTGCTTCCTTATAACTGAAGGCCACAGGGTCACCTCAGGATGAGTTCTACCACTCCCTGGCATTGGGGTCTGACATTGTGGTTTAGAAAGACATGCTTAGCCTTGAGCATTTTTCAGTTATAAGACCATATTCTGTGAAAGATCAGGTTTGTTTGTTTTGCTGGTTAGTTGATTTATTGAAAGTAGCAGTGAATACTGTATTCACATGGTTTTTCTAAAGGGAAAAATTCATTCAAAATATAAGATTCCAGTAATGTTTTTATAGTATTGCAGTGTCAAAGCAGGGAAGCAAATGTGTTGTCACCTTGTAATTAATTCCACCAGTGCTCTCTCATTCACTTAACAGATTTAAATTAAAATCAGTAAACATTATTGAATACCTTCTGCAAGGAATAGGTAGTCTCTGCCTCTAAGAAATTTGCAATTTAATGGCAATGAAGGAATGTACTCAACCAACAGTTAACTAGCCAAACTGATATTATTGATTTAATAAAGAATACCAGAAATATAGTCATGAAAATATTGGACTCTCCCTCCTCATAAATTTTTACTGGATATGATGCTAAAGGGACCTTGGAAATCATCTGACTTAACTATCTCACTTTTAAATACAAGTTTATTTTATTGTTTATTAGAGTAATCTGTATTTGTTGTAGAAAGTTTAGAATATGTAGAAAAGTGAAAAGAAAAATCAAACACCTGAAGTCCCTCTACTACAAAGCAGTTATTATTAACCCTCTTGGTATGTTTCCTTCCAGTCTCCTTCTCACATATTTTACTTTTCTACATACATGAGATAATATTAAATATGCAGTTTTATGCATTGATCGATTATTTTTCCATAAAATATTCTGAATGATCCTTTCCCAGTGCTATTAAAAACACTTGGTAAACATTTTTAAAGCTAAATAATTTTGAAGTGTTGGATCAATCACAACTTAGACATTCTTCTCTTTAGGTTGTTTACCACTGTTTCACTCGAGTGGCTTTGGGCTTAAAATATTCTCAGGATAGAGTCTGAAGTAGGTTTATGGGTCAAAGTAGATGAACATTTTTAAGGCCTCTTGCAAGACAGTTTTTTAACACCATGCGTTTTGTATCTTGTATTTGCCTTTATCTTCACAGCAGGTTTCATTAGCCTTCCATACACATACTACAGGCTCTTCTGCCTTTTAATTGGCAAGGAAATCACCAGGAACTGAATACACACTGGAGGGAGGAGATAAGCAGAGTAATCAAAATCAGCTCCCAAGAAGCTAAGCTTCTAGTAGCGCCCGCCTTAATTTGTGTTATCTCCTTTTGAAGTTGCATAGACCTTGACTTGCACAAGTATAGAGAGTTAATGGCTCCTTACTTATGGAAGTGAGTGGAGGAGGCAGAAATTAGATTAGATTCATACATCTCTAGGAGCCAGTGAGTTTCTGGTAATTGTTGCTAATAACAATTTCAAGCAACACAGCTTTTTCTAATAGCTGTGAAGTGGTGTGAGCAGAATCCTGAGAAACAGATAGTCACTGCTGTTACCCATATGTCATCATGAGGAAGCTGGTTTATTTTGGGCTAGGCCCAAAGACCGGCAGTTCGCTGGGGTCCAGTACAGCCTGGAACATCGTATTAATTCTGAGACTGAAAGACCTGTGGGGTACCCCAAGCACTCTCCTGGGGCCCTGGGAGCCTCTCAATGGAGTGTGGATACAGGTTGGGTGGTCTGAAACTTCTGCAGACTCAGCCCCCTCTTCTGGCTTGAGCCAGAGTCAGGTCACAGCAGAGTGGACTCCGGGTCAGCCTTGAGGTTGCCCAAATAGCATCTCATTCTCAAGCACAGACAAGTGGAATGTGAAATAGAATTTCTGACAGAGATGCCAGCTTTCCAAGGGGTCTTGGTCTGCTTCCAGCCCTTTACAGACTTGAATACTCATAAATGTCCTCTCAGTTCTCACTGCTAAAACATAAATACATCCATTCTAAACGCTTTCCTCAAGAGCACCTTCTTGATATTTTCTGACTGGTTTTCTAACTCCCTCCCCTCCCTGCTAACCTGTGGAAACTAATAGTAGGAGTCTAACCAGAACTGACCAGAACAGGGGTTATCTCACAGGCTACACCTTTCTGTTTTTCAGTCTGAGCCACACTTGCTTTCCTAAATAACACATTTAGAAACTGGTTTAGATCAGCTGAAGTTCTCTTGAGATCTCTGAATTTTTCCTTGCCATGTTTTCAAATAACCAGTCACAAGCCATCCTACTTATAAAGCACTTATAAAGTGTAATATTTATGTGTTTCCTCTCAATTTTGGATAAGATCACTGTTTTGTTAACCCAGCGGCCAGTTGGCTTACCGTCAAGTTCATATTTATTCTTGATTTTATCATCACGGATTCAGTTTATAGAGAAAGAGGCTTAAACTTGGCCTTCTATTACCTCTGCTACTTTTAAATCTAAGACACTGAGGTGTTCTTTGTGTGAGCCCTCCAGTCCTGTGAAAATGCTTTCCAAACTCAAAAAATGTCTATGAATTGCTATAATATTTATACATTCATTTTCTCAGCCCCCCAAAGTTATAGAACATCCCAGCCACCACCACCACCACCATCCAGTTGAAATAGATAGAGGGTTCATGTTTCACAAAGTCTGCTTGCTGTCACCCTAGCTTTTTCTCTTAATTCCCATCTCAGATGCTCATCTTTACTTGTCATTGGGGTTGGGAATAGCTTAAATCTCAGACCTTCTGGGTTTCTTGGCCAAGAGAATCTTGGCAAATGCAAGGTGATAGGAGGCTGTGGGCTCAAGCAGTGCTAGACTCTCTATACAAGCTTCATAAATGATTGATCAGTTGAGAAAAGCAGCATTTCTGAGATTTTATAGATAACAAAGAATAAGATTAAGTAGTCCAGATAAAGGCTTTATTAAAACAGCCATTATAATAGATTGTTTAGGCAGAGAACCAAGTCAATCCTTGAAGTGAGTGTAAATTTTTATTGTGCCAGTAAAAACTGATGGCAACATACTGGATGTGTACGTTGGATTTATGAGTATAATTCAACATGGAAACTAGCACGTGAATGCATGGATTGTGTAAATGTTGATGATAAGCCAGAGGATATATTAAGTGGAATTGGTCTTAAAGAAAGTTATAACTTGTTTGCTTGGTATTATACATATAAATTTATATTACTTGATTTATAACTATAAGATTTATGTGCAGAACTTATTGCTTTTTATGATACTGCTTCTTCAGCATGTATTCCTAGCTATAACTGTGTTTCAAAGGACCATTCTATTTCGGATTTTGGCAAGGTAGGTTGAGGGTGATCTCTGTAGAGCAATGTTATTTTCCAGTAATATTGCAGACTACAGGCTTAAGGGTGAGTTTGTATAATGAGTCATGCTGGGAGCTCTCTGTCTCTCTTGGGCCCCATGTTCCTCCCCTGAGACATTTATGCAGAGTCGAGTCTCTGAGCAGTGCTGTGTAACTGCCTCATCCCTTGGACTTGATATGTTTAGAATCAATTTTAAATTAGAAAGAGAAGTCGAAACATAAACATCACTTTTGAATGACTTGCAGATTTCTTTTCTCCCTACTTTTTCACATTGCCTTCTTAACTAGCAAAGAAGAATCACCAAAGGAAGAGGCATCTTAGAGAAGCTAGATTCTAGTTAAGGTTCCCTTTGACTGCTGTGTAACTAAAATGACTACTTACCACTACTTAGGAAACAAAGAGGAAAATCTCAAAAATCAAAGGGAATTGTTGAAGTTAGAGACATAAAAGACTCACATACTTAAAAAAAATGCACGTAAAAAACCTCTTCATGTTTCCTACCCTCATCCCTATTTTTTTTTTCCTTTGAAATATTAGGGAAAAATCTTAGCGTATCAGTTGATAGGAAGGTGTTTTGTGGGATAAATAACATGGGTTTTGAGTTAGACCTGGGTTCAATTCCATGATTTGTATTTTCCAGGCTGTGCTAACTTGAGCAAGTTACTTAATGGATTTCTGAGGATGGGTTGAGATGATCTATGGAATGCTTCAGTTCAGTTCAGTTCAGTCTCTCAGCCGTGTCTGACTCTTTGCGACCCCATGAATCGCGGCACGCCAGGCCTCCTTGTCCATCACCAACTCCTGGAGTTCACTCAGACTCACGTCCATTGAGTTAGTGATGCCATCCAGCCATCTCATCCTCCGCCGTCCCCTTCTCTTCCTGCCCCCAATCCCTCCCAGCATCAGAGTCTTTTCCAATGAGTCAACTCTTCGCATGAGGTGGCCAAAGTACTGGAGTTTCAGGAATGCTTTACTCATAGTAAATGCTTAATAACTTGGTTGTCATCAGTGAGATGACAGTATCATTGATCACCACCACCACCGTCATATCATGGTAATCATGGCCTCCACCACCGTCATCATCACCACCACCATCATCATCATCTCCTCATTCTCCAGGTTTTCCTCCTACCTCTCTGAACCCTCCTCTTCTCAAGCCTCCTTTACAGACAATCTTCCAAACCCTAAATAATTGAGGTTCCTGAGGGCTTAGGTCCCCTGTCACTATGCTTTCTCCCAGGCAATCTCATCTACAGTGAAGGCGTCCTGTCTCAGCCATTGCTGATGATTGCCAAATCCGTTACTCCTGCCCAGATCTCTCTTCTAAGCTTCAAACATTATATCCATCTGTCCAGTGGACATCAAGCCTTGAATGTCCCAGAAGCACTTCAAACTAAAACTCGGTGCATTTTCCTTCCCCTCATCTTGTGCCTTCTCTTTGTTTCTTGTCTTAAAGAAGGCATCATCATTCACCCTGTTATCAAAGCAAGAAAACTGAATGTCATTCTTGACTCTTCTTTCCCCTTCCTCCATTGTTCAGTTGATGAATGGTGCCCATTATGCCTTTTGGACTCTAAGGTTCATGTAGGTAGGAACTATTTGAGAACTGGAAATCTCAGTATCTGGTGCAGCACTCCATAAGTAATTATTGAATGAATGAATAAAGGAGTGAATAAAAGTCCTGAATATCCCCACTTCCTTCCATTTCCTCTGCTCCTTCTGCAGGACAGGCCACCATCAGTTCTCAGCAACTTAATTCACAATTTGTCAGTCCCATAGTCGAAGTATCCTAACTGATCTCCCTGCTGCTAGAGTTGCGGTCCTCACCTGCCGCAAGCACCGCTGCAGTTCCTTTGCCACACTGCGGTTAAAGAGTTTTCATGAAACCCAAGAATCTGACCATGATCAGGCCTCTTCCCCGCTAAAAGCACTTCAGTGAGTCTCAGGAGTTATCCTGATTTGATGCTCTGCTTTACAGCTGTTTAAAGTAGAAGTGTTAGTTGCTCAGTCTTGTCCAACTCTTTGTGATCCCATGGACCGTAGCCCACCAGGCTCCTCTGTCCATGGGATTTCCCAGGCAAGAATACTGGAGTGGGTTGCCATTTCCTCTTCCAGGGGATCTTCCTGATCCAGGGACCGAACCCAGGTCTCCTGCACTGCAGGCAGATATTTTACCATCTGAGCCACCAGGGAAGCCCTTATAGCTATTATCCCAGCCCAATTTCAATCTGAAAAATGGTCTGGATTGGACAGTTATGATATGATCACCTCTACCTAATCTGTTGTCTGCTTTCATTTACAGCCTCATTGCTCCTCACTCTTTCTTCACTCCTACATGTTATCTAGTCTTATTGAACTTCATCTAGTCTTATTGAACTTAAAGCTTTTGGTGTTGTACTCACTGTTCTCACAAGCTCTTTCTTCTGCCTGAATAGTCCCTTCTGTCTTTGCCTGACAGACTCCTACCATCCTGGTCTCAGGGTAAAAGTTCCTTTACAGAGGAATCTTCTCTGAGCCCCCAAGGTTATGTCAGGTACCTCTTCCTTCATATTCCCATAGCAGCTTGCATCCTAGCTCTTGCCTCACAGTTTTCACTACCTGTTAACTTCTGTGGATTCCCCACTAGCCTCAAAGCTCTCCCAGGTCAATGACCCCATCTACTTGCTGCACAGTTGAATCTGGTTCCTAACCCAGTGTCCCCGTATAGATGACATTCAGCAAATGACTGAAGTAAAGCATCCCATGCTATTAGGACGATCAAGGTACACTACCCATGTAGAAAAATAGTCTTCCAAAATAAATCTTCTGGGAATATGGCTGATTTGTGACTATAAACAGTATATTGTCTTCTTGCTTCTGTTCATCGTGTTTGTAATAATAGTGGAAATGATTCTGTGTTCCTTTGATTAAAAGTTCGTTCTAGGACAGGATTTGGAGTTGGTACACACTGTCAATTCCAGGAAGTCTTGCAGGTGATAATGTTGCAAAACAAAGCAAAGAACAGCTGTTCTCTAGCCTTTTCAAGCAGTTGAGGCTGCTTTTATTTCAACTGTGTACAGCAGATTGGTTTTTAAAGTTATTTGCTTTGAGGTTAAAATGAAATTTACTCTCATTATTTTAATGTATTGTAGATTGCTTCAGTTCCAAATTCTATTCTCACAATAATAAAATAAATATATAATGCCCCATGCTTCTGATGTAATTATTTGTATTGTTTTACTTGAAAATTTGAAATTGTGTGCTTTTAGATAATCAATTTTACACTGATATTTGATCTGCCAGAGAATGCAACCTTTTTTTTTCCCCCACATTTATTGGCTAGAAAGAAGCCACAGAACTAGAACTAGAAAGAGCCACAGAACTAGAACTAGGCCCAGGTCTAGGATGGACCTACCTAGGGGTCTGTGGACATCATTCTAGTGAATGAAAAGAAATGTTCATCACTTTTATTCCAAACATAAGTAGCTTTAGTGATTTTATTACAAAACCACTATACATTCACAAAAAAAAACAAACAGGAAAGATAAAGAAGAAAATAAAAATCATCTATACGCCCACTTTTAGGCTACTGTATTAAACATTTTAGGGTATATGTTTCTCACCTTTTTTTTCTGCATATGTAGACAGATCAATACAGTTCTTGAAATGAAAATGGTATCTTTCCACACATATGGCTTTAAAATGTGTTTTTCCATATGAATAAAGAGCATGTTAGGAAGTTTCTCTTTCTAGTGTACTGAGAGGTGTATTTTCCCCTTCTCTACCCCTCTTTAAGAAAACTTAAATCTGTATTACTTTTTGAATCAGCCAGGCATTTGAAGGAAACAAAAGCCATGCTAGCTGTTTTAAGCAGAAAAACAGAAAATTTTAAAATTTTGTATTTAAAAAGCAGGTGTTTATAGTATTGTTTGGAAGTTTAGGAGAGGGATGTTATTCTCATCCTTGTTCCCTGTCTCATTAATGATCTTAAACATCTCTGTCCCTAAAGGACTAGGCAGTTGTTTACCCCTCAGCTTGGAATGTACTTCCCCTAGATATCACATGACTTTCTCACATGACTTTTTTGTTTAACCATCACCTGCTCAGTAAGACCTTTCCTGATCTCATATTTAAAGTTGCAAACTGACCTTTCTTCCAGCTTTCCAAACTCTTCTCTGTTTTTTCTCCACAGTACCTATGACTTTCTAAATAATTACATAACTTCTTTCTTGTATTGCCTGACACCCCCACCCCTTGAGAAAATGGATCTTTACATATACTATTTATTATTGAATCTTCACTGCCTGGAGCAGTGTCTGGGCACATTTTTTAAATGAATATGTTTCTTTATACATGGGTCATTGTGTGCTTGTCTAATTATTTAGTAGGAATTAATTCCTAATGTCAAAGATATGCACAAACTTGCCCAGAAAGGCTTTAACAATTTGTTCTTCCAACAGAGTCAATGAAAATGTCTTTTACCTGATACCCTCACCAACATCATGCCCTCATCCCACTATTCTTTCCATTCCTTGAGCTCACTCTGTTCATCCCCACTTGATATATTTGCATTAACTCCTCCCTCCTCCCAGAATGCTCTCCAGTCACAATTCTTCCTATTACCATTAAAGTGTCTTCCCACTTTAACTGTTATCTCCTTGGAGAAGCCTCCCCTGGCTGTCAGCTGTAAAAAGCTTCCCAGTCACTCCATTTCACATCACCCTACTTTATTTTCACTATAAGCGTATTTCACTACCAGATTATTTTCTTATGTGTATGTTTATTCGTGTTCTCTCTCTAGAATGTAAGCTTCATGAAAATAAGAGTTTCATAAGTCTTTTTCAGCACTTATCTCCAGTAAATATGTGTTTGATAGTGGAATAGACCCTGGGTATTGTCACTTTTTATTATGACTAACTACTGGGTGGGAAGTAGATTTAACAAGAATTATTTTTCTAGACTGGTGAAGCTGAGCAACTTTTCAAGTATGAAAGCTGCTTTTTAAAAAATAGCAAATGCTAAGATGACCTAGAAGTTGACATATTCAGTTACTGTATTTGTTTTAGATATGCTGTATCTGATTTCTTGTATTTCTGATAAGTTGCATGACTCTTAAGTTTCTGAAGCCTTCTTTCTCATTTATGTCAACATTAGTATCCGTAAAGTAGGATTCCTTCTGCAGATTGTACTCACATACTGTTGTTTTCTTTTCCTCTCCACAGCTTTTGGAAAGAACCAACAGTGTTTTTGAAGAGTCAGATTCCGGTGCTACCAAGAGTCCGCTCCATTTAGCTGTAAGTGAGATGCTGTGGGAAGCCTCACCTTGTTACAAAAGAACCCTAAGTGTTCCCCAAACTAGGCTGCTCTTAAAAGGAAAGCATAGCAATGCAGTAATAACTCATAATGAACACAGTACATGGGTAAAGCCTCAGGCAGCAGAGACAGATGTGACTCCAATTCCAATCCCAGTTTCACCCACTGGTGACTTTCACGTCACTCACCTTGTCTGAGCCTTAATTTCCCCATCTGTAAAACGAGGACTAAAGAAAAGAGACAGTGTGCATGGAGCCCAATCACAGTGCTCTTAATAATGATTGTTACACATTTTAACAGTCTTTAATTATCTAGTAATAATAATTACTAACCAAGGAAATGTTTTATTTTTATTTTAGAGATGTAAATATAGACAACAAGCATTGAACTGTAGATAATTGAATACCATAGTTAAAAACTTGTGAGATATTTAAACACAGACTTGTGAGAGAAAGATGAAAATATGCATGAAAGCAACTGTGCAGCTCCTGTTGAGGCTTGAAATTGGGGTCTCATAGAAAGAATCAGACCCTGCTTCTTGTAATCTGGTGAGATTTGGGAGGGAGGTGAAAGTGAGAGTGTTAGATGTTCAGTCATGTCCCACTCTTTGCAACCCCCGTGGACTGTAACCCACCAGGCTCCCCTGTCCATGGAATTCTCCAGGCAAGAATACTGGAGTGGGTAGCCATTTCCTTCTCCAGGAGATCTTTCTGACCCAGGGATCAAACTCTGGTCTCTGGCACGACAAGCAGATTCTTCACCATCTGAGCCACTAGGGAGGCAAGCAGAAGTTACTTTGTCACCAATAACGCTTCCTCTCCACATCCCATCATTGAAAGGAAACACAATAGCTCAGAGTGAGAATCACCAAACTCTCCCTGAGGGTGACAGAGCTGAGAAGCTTACCACCACTCTATGTCTGTGAAGGTCTTTCTAATCAACAGCTGTTCCTTAGAAACCTCTTGGACTGACAACAGCCAATTCACCTGCGCAAGGTGCTGCTGAGTTGTGAGACCTCAGCACAGGGCCATCAACATGTTTGGATGCAGCTAGAGACTGTTACCCAAGTCTATGCCCCAACCAGTAATGCTGTAGAAGCTGAAGTTGAATGGTTTTATGAAGACCTATAAGACCTTTTAGAACTAACACCCAAAAAAGATGTCCTTTTCATTATAGGGGACTGGAATGCTAAAGTAGGAAGTCAAGAAACACCTGGAGTAACAGGCAAATTTGGCCTTGGAATGCGGAATGAAGCAGGGCAAAGACTAATAGAGTTTTGCCAAGAAAATGCACTGGTCATAGCAAACACCCTCTTCCAACAACACAAGAGAAGACTCTACACATGGACATCACCAGATGGTCAACACCTAAATCAGATTGATTATATTCTATGCAGCCAAAGATGGAGAAGCTCTATACTGTCAACAAAAACAAGACCAGGTGCTGACTGTTGCTCAGATCATGAACTCCTTATTACCAAATTCAGACTTAAAGAAAGTAGGGAAAACCGCTAGACCATTCAGGTATGACCTAAATCAAATCCCTTATGATTATACAGTGGAAGTGAGAAATAGATTTAAGTGCCTAGATCTGATAGATAGAGTGCCTGATGAACTGTGGAATGAGGTTCGTGACATTATACAGGAGAACGTGATCAAGACCATCCCCATGGAAAAGCAATGCAAAAAAGCAAAATGGCTGTCTGGGGAGGCCTTACAAATAGCTGTGAAAAGAAGAGAGGCGAAAAGCAAAGGAGAAAAGGAAAGATATAAGTATATGAATGCAGAGTTCCAAAGAATAGCAAGAAGAGATAAGAAAGCATTCTTCAGCAATCAATGCAAAGAAATAGAGGGAAAGAACAGAATGGGACAGACTAGAGATCTCTTCAAGAGAATAAGAGATACCAAAGGAACATTTCATGCAAAGATGGGCTCGATAAAGGACAGAAATCGTATGGACCTGACAGAAGCAGAAGATATTAAGAAGAGGTGGCAAGAATACACGGAAGAACTGTACAAAAAGATCTTCACTACTCAGATAATCATGATGATGTGATCACTAATCTAGAGGCAGACGTCTTGGAATGTGAAGTCAAGTGGGCCTTAGGAAGCATCACTACGAACAAAGCTAGTGGAGGTGATGGAATTACAGTTGAGCTGTTTCAAATCCTGAAAGATGATGCTGTGAAAGTGCTGCACTCAATATGCCAGCAAATTTGGAAAACTCAGCAGTGGCCACAGAACTGAAAAAGGTCAGTTTTCCTTCCAGTCCCAAAGAAAGGCAATGCCAAAGAATGCTCAAACTACCGCACAACTGCACTCATCTCACACACTAGTAAAGTAATGCTCAAAATTCTCCAAGCCAGGCTTCAGCAAAACGTGAACCATGAACTCCCTGATGTTCAAACTGGTTTTAGAAAAGGCAGAGGAACAAGAGATCAAATTGCCAACATCCGCTGGATCATGGAAAAAGCAAGAGACTTCCAGAAAAACATCTATTTCTGCTTTATTGACTATGCCAAAGCCTTGGACTGTGTGGATCACAATCAACTGTGGAAAAATCTGAAAGAGATGGGAATACCAGACCACCTGACCTGCCTGTTGAGAAATCTGCATGCAAGTCAGGAAGCAACAGTTAGAACTGGACATGGAACAATAGACAGGTTCCAAATAGGACAAGGAGTATGTCAAGGCTGTATATTGTCACCCTGCTTATTTAACTTCTATGCAGAGTACATCATGAGAAATGCTGGACTGGAAGAAACACAAGCTGGAATCAAGATTGCCGGGAGAAATATCAATAACCTCAGATATGCAGATGGTGACACCCTTATGGCAGAAAGTGAAGAGGAACTAAAAGGCCTCTTGATGAAAGCAAAAGAGGAGAGCAAAAAGTTGGCTTAAAGCTCAACATTCAGAAAAAAGAAGATCATGGCATCTGGTCCCATCACTTCATGGGAAATAGATGGGGAAACAGTGGAAACAGTGTCAGGTTCTATTTTTTTGGGCTCCAAAATCACTGCAGATGGTGACTGCAGCCATGAAATTAGAAGACGCGTACTCCTTGGAAGAAAAGTTATGACCAACCTGGATAGTATATTGAAAAGCAGAGACATTACTTTGCCGACTAAGGTCTGTCTAGTCAAGGCTATGGTTTTACTTGTGGTCATGTATGGATGTGAGAGTTGGACTGTGAAGAAGGCTGAGCACTGGAGAATTGATGCTTTTGAACTGTGGTGTTGGAGAAGACTCTTGAGAGTCCTTTGGACTGAAAGGAGATCCAACCAGTCCATTCTGAAGGAGATCAGCCCTGGGATTTCTTTGGAAGGAATGATGCTGAAGCTGAAACTCCAGTACTTTGGCCACCTCATGCGAAGAGTTGACTCATTGGAAAAGACTCTGATGCTGGGAAGGATTGAGGGCAGGAGGAGAAGGGGATGACAGAGGATGAGATGGCTGGATGGCATCACGGACTCTATGGATGTGAGTCTGAGTGAACTCTGAGATTGTGATGAACAGGGAGGCCTGGCGTGCTGCAATTCATGGGTCCGTAAAGAGTCACACACAACTGAGCGACTGAACTGAACCATGTACACATAAGCATTTTTTCAGTTTCATTCTGATGAGAAATTGAGATGGAGATTTTGGAGAGCTGAGAGGAGTATTTTATTGATGGACACGCATAGAAATTCAGCCAGGGTAGGAAAGGATGAGGATTGAGATGAACTGAGGCAGGTAATAATGTAGGAAGAAAGAGATGAGGCCATCCCATGAGGATTGGGATGAACTGATCACACTCCCTGGAGCCTTTCCCTCCTTGCCAGTCTCCTCAGGTACTCACCAGCCCATCTACTAGCATCTTATTCACCACCCTCTGCCACATCTACTGACATAACCACTGTATGCACAGTGATAAATATGCACATGCCGAGTCCTGTGAAAGCAGGCTAAAATATCCATGAGTCTTTCTTCTGGACATGGGCTTAGAGTAGAAAAGGTGGGTGGATATTTATGTATAAAATTTCATACCAGTTGTCTCTTAGTACAGTCACTGAAGATGGTGACTCTAGCCATGAAATTAAAAGGTGCTTGCTCCTTGAAAGAAAAGCTTTGACCAACCTAGACAACATGTTAAAAAGCAGAGACACTACTTTGCCAACAGAGGTCCATCTAGTCAAAGCTATGGTTTTTCCCATATCATGTATGGATGTGAGAGTTGGACCAAAAGAAGACTGAGCACCAAAGAACTGATGCTTTTGAACTGTGGTTTTGAGAAGACTCTTAAGGAGTCCCTTGGACTGCAAGGAGATCCAGCCAGTCCATCCTAAAGGAAATCAGTCCTGAATATTCATTGGAAGGACTGATGCTGAAGCTGAAGCTCCAATGCTTTGGCTACCTGATGTGAAGAACTGACTCATTAAAAAAGACCCTGATGCTGGGAAAGATTGAAGACAGGAGAAGAAGGGAACAGCAGAGGATGAGATGTTTGGATGGCATCACTGACTTGATGGACGTGAGTTTGAGCAACTCTGGGAGTTGGTGATGGACAGGAAGCCTGGTGTGCTGCAGTCCACAGGGTTTGACAGATGATGTGATATGGCTTAGAGCAACAAAGCAAGTTGCTCTAAAGGTTGACCCTAGAACCTCTGCTTAGCCATCTGCTGGGCCTGGGGAAGTTAGCCCAAGGCTGGGCATTCACAGAAGCTCTAGCTACCCTAAGAGATGCTTATCAGTAAGGTTATCTCAGATAGAATTCTCATTTCCTTTGACAGTGTGGTTGATTGCATTGCTAAGCCCGCTGGTAATGTGAGAAGAGACCTTCTTAGCTTCCAAAAATTTTATAATTTCTCATTCTTTTTTTTTTTTCTTTCAAAAATTATTGAGTGCTTTCTAGATGCTAGGTGTTCTGCTAAGTATTATGGGTTTCCAGTCATGTAAAGATTGGGTGGTATGGTATCACTGGAGAGAGATGGGCTTGGGTAGTTCTCCAGCTGGCAGAGGTCTAGTAAGCACCCCCTGGAAAGAGGGGGTCCCAGCCAGCAGTCTTCTCATTAGCATCTCACCTGGACATGGTTTTCCAATCTGTAAATTAAAAAGGAGTGAGTTAATTAACAACCCCCAAACCCTTTCCAACTTGTTAATTTGTTGTATGATCTCGGCAAAAACTAACCTCTTGTGTCTCAGTTTCCTCACCCATTATACGGGGGAGAATAGCACTATCTCTGTCATAGAGCTGCAGTGGGGATGGCATGAGTTACTACATGTAAAGCAGTTTGAACAGCACCTGGAGCTTATGTGGAATCAGCTGGGGCTTCATCTTTGCTCTTAGTAACATCAGTATCATTCTTTCCTTTGACATGTACTGACTGCATGTGCCAAGCACGGTTTCAGAAGCTGGAGAGAGAGCAGTAAACAAAACCCAACCACTGATTTTGTAGGGTGTCCAGTCTAGGAAAGACAATAGGCAAGTAAATAGACAACATAGCAGATGATCAGAAGTGCGTGCTGCTCACGCTACAGACAGGAGCAGTGAGGTAGAGAGCATCAAGGTGGCAGACGGGGTGATGTTTCTCACAGCACAGAATCTCTTGTTTGAACAGCAACTCGATGAGCTACCCATTTGGTCTCTGACCAAACAGTCTTCTGGGCAGAAGTGCAAAGTCCCTGGTATGCACATCTTGGCGTGTTCCCAGAACAGCAGGGCCACCGTGGCTGAGGCAGAGTAATGAGGGGACGGTGGTGGAGATGAGGTACGCATATTGTCAGCAGGTTGGGGAGTGCCGCACGGAGGCAGGGTAGGGCCTCAGACTCCAGTGGGAACTTTGACTATTTTTCTGACACAATATGAAACCATTTGGAGGGTTTTGAGGAGATAGATGATGTGATATGGCTTTTATCTTAAAAAAGATCACTTTAGCTTCTATGTTGAGTTTAAATTGTCAGGGAACAAAGCAGAAATAAGACAACCATGATAATGATGACTTTGACAGGGTGATAGCAGTGGGTTAATTCTAAAGCTGTTTTGTATTTTTCCCTGTAAGTGCTAACACTTTTAAAGAAATTAGTATTTGCTCCAAGAACCCCACAAGTATGCCCATCCCCCTCCCCAGGACCTTCTGTAGCAATTAACTTAATTAAAACTCAAGACACATTATTCCTTCCATGGACCAGTCTACAATGAAAGAGAACCAGATGCCCCCAAACCTTGACTGCCCCCAAGAAACCTGACCTGCCTTGAGTTACTATTTCCTGGCTGAATGATTCAAGTCTCCAGGGTTATCCGCCTAGTGAATTTCATAAGCATTTCATCCACTTGAAAAAAATTAAATTGAGAAACAAGGCTATGCAAATGAAAGGCTCCAGCTGTCGAGTTTTCCAGATGGACCGGTTGTTTCATGGATTTTGCTGAGATTCCAAATTCTTTCTCCTGCTGCCCTCAGTTCCAATCTAAAACATTTAAAGAAATTAATCATGTTTAAGAAATATTTAAGTTACTTAATGAGATATTTTAAAGTCTTTTGTAAAAAATTTTGAAATGTTTGCTGCTTCTAGTGAAGGCTTAAACTGGGTTATCTATTGAAAGCCAAAATACTACATGGTTTTTGAACCAACGTATTTGTTCTTTTTGTGAT
The DNA here is from genome assembly GCA_917880005.1 of Nanger dama. Taxonomy (NCBI): domain Eukaryota; kingdom Metazoa; phylum Chordata; class Mammalia; order Artiodactyla; family Bovidae; genus Nanger; species Nanger dama. The sequence continues at coordinate 51,342,122 of CAKJTW010000004.1, forward strand.
TACTTCTTCCTTGAGTTATTTAAGAAATTATCTGTGGAACTACCCACTGAACACCTGATTTAGGATGGGAATAGAAAGAAAATTACGAGCTTGGTTCATATGCACTACCGACATGAGAAAGATCTTCTTTCCTGACTACCTGAATCTCTTTCAGAGAACTTGAAGTTTTATTGTATTCTTTTTATAGACTTTAAGAACCACATAACTACCTAAAGATAGAGTCATGCATTTAGCCATAAAATAGAGTCCCATATAGCATGATAGTTTGTTTCTAGGGTTAAGCTCTAAAGTGTGAAGGTAAGTGAAAATTCTTGTATTATCAAGTTTACCTTTATTATTTCCCTTAAATTGCCCTGGATGTTTAATATACATAGTTTTATGTCTTCAATTCTGTATAATAATGCTTTTGCATACTAAAATTCAAGAGATGTAGGCTTGACTAAATGAAGAGACAAAGGAATTCTAAACATAAATCTAGCCTTTCAACCATCCTCTCTTTGAATTTTCAAGTGCCTGATATAGAAGAAAACATGGATTGGAATTCTGAAGCTTTCCTTCAGCAGGTTTCTCTCTATTTTATTTTAATATTAAACCTCTTTTATGCTGTGCTCCTGTGTTCAGTTGTGCCCAACTCTTTGTGACACCATGGACTATAGCCTGCCAGGCTCCTCTGTCCATGGAATTTGCCAAGAAAGAATACTGGAATGGTTTGCCATTTCCTACTCTAGGGGATCTTCCCAAACCGGGATCGAATCCATATCTCCTGCAGCTCCTGCGTTGTAGGTAGATTCTTTACCTGCTGAGCCATCAGGGAAGCCCAAAAGTAAAGGCCATCAGATGACTTAGGTTCCAGCCTTGTTATAACATTAGCTATATGACCACCTTTAGACCACCTTGAGTCAGAGGACTAGAAAGTTTTATACTCCAAAGTAAACTTCAAGTTGCTATGGTAAAGCAAGAACATTCTTTTTATTCACTGGCAATCCATGAACTGAATACGTAGAATCTTGTGAGACAGCAAATAAAATAAGCATGATCTAATGTGGAAATGAAATATACTTGGAAATATCTAAAGAATGAAATGGCAGTAGTAAATTTAACACATGGAAATGGACTTATTTTTTGTTGTGAGAATGAAAAGGAGAAACTTCAGGGCTCTTTTACGGGAGTTAAGTTCTTAGGTGAGCACTGAAGTGCCCTGCAGTGTAACGCTGCAGTCCTGAGCAGTGCTGATCCCTCCACATGAGCTTCCTGCCTGCATACATTTCTTTTTGCTCTGAGTTTTCTCTTTATTAATCTAAGTATGTTAGCTATCATGCTTTGTAGATATGCATGCAGTTTATAAGTTGCCAATTTTACTTTCCTCAGTTCAGTTCAGGTCAGTCACTCAGTCGTGTCCAACTCTTTGCGACCCCATGAATTGCAGCACACCAAGCCTCTCTGTCCATCACCAACTCCTGGAGTCCACCCAAACCCATGTCCATCGAGTCAGTGATGCCATCCAGCCATCTCATCCTCTGACGTCCCCTTCTCCTCCTGCCCCCAATCTCTCTGAGCCTCAGGGTCTTTTTCAGTGAGTCAACTCTTTGCATGAGGTGGCCAGAGTATTGGAGTTTCAGCATCAGTCCTTCCAGTGAACACCCAGGACTGATCTCCTTTAGGATGGCCTGGTTGGATCTCCGTGCAGCCCAAGGGACTGTCAAGAGTCTTCTCCAACACCAGAGTTCAAAGACATCAATTCTTCGGCACTCAGTTTTCTTCACAGTCCAACTCTCACATCCATACATGACCACTAGAAAAACCATAGCCTTGACTAGACAGGCCTTTGTTGGCAAAGTAATGTCTCTGCTTTCTAACTGGACTAAAGTCAAATAACAGAAAGTGTAAATGTTTACTATCTTTGTCATTATAGTAAGTGACACTGAAGAAAGGCGCATTTGCAAATAGCATCTGGAACCTGCTATTATCTATGTGGACTCATCTCCCTTTGATGTAAAGTCAAGATTTCTTCATAAACTGAGTCAATCACTACCATTACAATTTAAAATGAGAAGAGGTGTTACACAAATTCAAGTTCAAATAAGTGACAGGCTCAAGCCCAGGGTCAAGTGAGACAGGCTGACTTATTCTCTAAGGTAGGTGCTCCACCTTTACAGGAGGATAGGTGCCCCCAAGCTGGCTTAAATTGATGGCATGAAATAATGATGGCTGAAACTAGATGATGGATATTTGGGAATTCATGACACTATCCTCTCTTCTTTGTATAAGTTTGAAACTTCCTATAATAAAAAAGATAAATGTATACCTTATGGCCCTGTCGCACGCTTTCGGTAGATGCTCACAAGAAGCCCACAGCTCAGGCTCTGTGGTGTGACTGAGAATTCCAGCTCCACCATGGAAGGCTGTGTGCCCATGAGAGGGTTGAGGAACATCTGTGCCTTCTGTGTCCTTGTCAGTAACAATGGGAATAGCAGTAGCATCCAAGCCATGGGTTGTCCTAGCAAATAAGGTGCTATATGTTCAGTCTTGCCTGATATACAGCAAGTGCTCCATGAAATTAGCTGTTGCTTCTGAAGTTAGATTAGATTAAAGGCTTTCCATCCGAGGTTTCTGATTCACTATTTGTTATTCAGCTCTCTGACCCGTTACATGTAGGCACAAAAGTATTTTGAAAGTCAGTTAAATGGAATTACTGGGAAAGATTTTAAGACATTGCCTAAAAGCGTAGATACTAGTGGTCACAGATTCTGAGTTTCAAATCCTGACTTTGTCACTTCCTAAGTGATCTTGGATGAATTCATTATCATCGCTTGATTTGTGTTTTTGCCTATAAAAGAATGTTTGCAAAGATTAGCACTCAACACAGTGCCCTCAGTAAATAGTTGCTATCTTTAAAACATATTCTTATCACTAATGCTAACAAATGATAATATAATTATATTCATTCATTTATTCCTCAACTTATTGTTGAGTGTCTACTCTGTGCTATGTATGAGTCTAGGATACAGCAGTGAGCAATACAAAGTACCTCCAATCTTAGATAACAAATTAATAGATATATAGTAAGTATCAAGTGATAATAAATCCTATAAAGATAACATAAAGCAAGATAAGTGAGCTGGAGAGTGCCTTATGTGTTGAGGAACAAGGTAGTCATCTATTTTAATTGGGCTCGGGGAAGACTCTAGATAAGGAAATGTTTGAAGTAGAATTAGCAAAAAGCCATGTGGCTCTTAGAGGCGGAAGAACTCTCCAGGCAGGGCAAGCACAAAGTACAGATGCAATGGCCCAGAGGAGAACATACATTCTTTAATCATAGGGATTGGGGGAGGGAGGCTAGTGTGATTGGAGCAGAGTAAATGAGGGGCCACACTGATGATCAAGAGTGAGGGAAGCCAAATCCTAAGGGTCTGAATGGTCATGGGAAGTTTTGGGTTGTGTTACCAATGGGTTTTCACCAAGGAGTGCTACGTCCAACTTGAGTTTTCAAAGATTTCATCTTGTGGCTGTTCAGTAATACTTTGCTGGTGGCTCAGATGATAAAGAATCTGCCTGCAATGCAGGAGACCTGGGTTCGATCCCTGGGTTGGAAAGATCCCCTGGAGGAGGGCATGGCAATCCACTCCAGTATTCTTGCCTGGAGAATCCCCATGGACAGAGGAGCCTGGCAGGCTACAGTCCATGGAGTCGCGAAGAGTCAGACATGACTGAGCGATGCAACACAGCACACAGCAAGGATGGGAAGGGAAGCTTTTGCCATCGTGGCAACAGAGGATGTGGTATAGTGAGGAACTGGATAGATTCTGGATATATTTTAAAGAAGCAGCAGAGATGATCATGGCCTGAAAGTAGAGATGATCACGTCATTGAGGGCTACTAGTTACCCAACACCTGTGTGTGAATTGTAGCAGAGATATGGATAGCTGTTTCCCACCAGGTGCCTGACAACCTCTGTTGGTGAACAAAAAAAATGTCCCTTTCTTTCAGCAGACACACCCCTGTACCAGGGCATGGCAAGGCAGTGGGGAGAGATCGGGAAGCTATTTTTAGCACTCGCATGCCCCAGTGTTTCAAAGCTCTTGTGCAGGGCCACAACCCTGGGCTTAAGAGGGAAGACAAAGATGACTCCAAAATTTGGGGCCTGAGCCACTATGAGGGTAAAATTGCAATTTACAGAGATGGAGCAAATTTTAGGAGGGAAATTAAGAACTCATTTTGGGACATGTTAAGCTTGAGATGTATATTAGATATTCAAGTGGAAATTTCAATAGGCATTTGAATATACAAGTCTTAGAAAGTAACTGGGATATAAATTTGGGATTCATCAGCATATGAGTTATTATATTACACATATAATATATATGTTTAATATGTAACATAATAACCATAATCTTTCATAAAATAATATAATGAGAAAGTTTTATAAACGATTCCTTTTAGTATTCTTAAATCTTACGGATCCTTTTAATCTAGTTTTTGTTATTGTTGCAGTTGATATATACAGAGAAAAACATTCAAGTAGTTTTTAAAAAGATAAGTTAAAATAAGTCCATTTGTTCATTACTTTACCTCTCATTTCTAGAGTAACCACTGTTAAGTTTCCTTTGTATCTTCTAAGATTTCCCATGAATACAGAAATATATATACATAGATATAGGTATGTGTCTATCTGAGTATATTTGCTTTTCATACAGCAAAATCGTTGTATTTATTACTTGCAACTTAGTGTTGTTTTTTAAATTTTGGTGGAGTTTGTCAAATCACCCTTCACAAATATCACACCAATCTATACTGCCACCAACAGAGTGTAGATTGACTCTTTTCCACCATGTCTTAACTAATACTGGATATGCCCAAACTTAATCACTGCTATTTGATAGCTAAAAAATAGTACCCTAAAAATTTACATGTTTTTTCCATATGTTTATTGACCTTTTCTTTTTCTTTTTCTGTGAGCTGCCTTTTCATACCCTTTACACACTTTCCTAGTTTTTAAAATGGCTCATGGAAGCTCTTTGTGTATTGAAGAAATTTGTCCTTAGTTTGCGCTAAGCATTTTTTCAAATAAATTGTGCCTAGGGTGATTGCTGCAGTAGAAACGTAGCACAGGCAACATGAGAGGTGACTGACTACTGAAGACACTGGGAACAGACTTTTCCTCTGTCTCCTCCTCTACTTCCCTCCACCAACATCTCCCCCCCCCCCGAATTCTTTTTTTTTCTTTTACTTCAGTGTCCTTGGCCTTGTATGTGCATATACAGTTTTTAACCTTATAGACTTAGTAAAAATTTCCTTTCAGACTTTTAGTTTTGTGTTTTAGTAGTATGAAGCCTCCTAACTTAACACAGCATAGTAGCTCACAATAGGACTGAAGTTGGCCTTAATATATGGCATATACTTCCATAATTGTGTTTATGTTTTGATGATAACCAATGGAGAAAACAAGAGAAAAGGAAGCATCAGCTATGTATTTTGCACTATGCCAAGGCTGTGAAATTTTATCTCTTCTCATCCCCTCTGGAAGGCAACTTTTATTGCTCTTACTTTATAGACGAGGAAACAAACTCTAAGTGAAATTAAGAAACTCAGCCAGGATCACATGGTTGAAATTAAAATGTTGGACTGTAACAGAAGATCAGTATGCTTCTGTTGAATTACAAAGTCCACAATGTTTTTAGTGATTTTTTTTAAAATTCAGGTTTAACAGAAAAGCCTCCTGAAAAAATATTCGAATCTTACCAATGTGTTTAAGACTGAGCTGACAGATAAAAGAATATATTAATTCATTTAGCTATTAGCCTGTGTTAGATTACTGGATTAATAGATATAAATATAAGAATACATTGATCCATTTAGTACCTTTGGAGTAAATTATTTGACAAAAGAGAAGGAGCATTAAAAAATTTATATGTAACTGTGAGGTCTGTGCATTGTAATTTTTCCATCTAGTTCTAGTTTCAGCTGTGTTTCAACAAGTATGCCATGTGCTCTTTGAAGTAGTCTCCCTCTGTGACCTGGGAGGCTTAGCCCCTCAAATGGACTGTTGTGGGATTTAAGGTGAGCAAGCGCTTGAGTTGTTGGTTTCTCCTTTGCAGGCCTACAATGGGCACCACCAGGCCTTGGAAGTCCTTCTGCAGTCGCTGGTAGACCTGGACATCAGGGATGAGAAAGGCCGCACTGCTCTGGATCTGGCTGCCTTTAAGGGACATACGGAATGTGTGGAAGCACTTATCAATCAAGGTGCATCCATCTTTGTGAAAGACAATGTAACCAAAAGAACCCCACTTCATGCCTCAGGTAGGTCTTGTCAGGAGTCTGGTTACATTATAAGTTTGAGTAAATGGATGGCAGCATCTTCCTTCATCCCAATTTTGAAAAAATCCTCTTTGTACATCAAATATGCCTGTGCTCTTCCAAAGTGCTTTTGGCTTTTTGTTCATTTAGAGATGATTAGTGTTCTACATCCAGAGAGGCTCTGACCTTCTTTAAAGGCTACTTTTTTTTTTTTTTTAGAGCAGCTTTAGATTCATAGCAAGATCTAAAAGGAAGGTATAGAGGTTTTCCACATACCCCTTGTCCATCACACATGCATAACGTTTCCCATTATCAACATCCCTCACCAGACTGGCGTATTCATTACAGTGATGTACCTACACTGGCACAACGTGATCATCCAAAGTCCATGGCTTACATTAGGTTCCACTATTGGTGGTGTACATTCTGTGAATTTGAGCAATGTCTAATGACATGTATCTACCATTCTGGGCTTCCATAGGTTGCTCAGTGGTAAAGAATCCTCCCGCCAATACAAGAGATACAGGTTTGATCCCTGGGTCAGGGAGATCCCCTGGAAAAGGAAATGGCCACCACTCCAGTATTCTTGCCTAGAAAATCCCATGGACAGAGGAGCCTGGCAGGCTACAGTCCATGGGATTATAGAGTCGGATGTGACTGAGTACACACACACATACCTATCATTCTGCCCTAAAAATCCTCTATGCTGCATCTGACCTTCTTAACTCAAAAGAGTGTTCAGAACCTTTGGCCAATGGCAATCACAAAACTTTCTGGGAAAAAAAGGGCAAGGTGTATTGTTATCGTAAGATAAATCACATAGAATAAAATCTCATAGCATTTTGAAGGATTAAATTAATGATATTCACAGCTACTTCATGAAAGGAATCGTCAGACAGCAATCTGCTGAGTATGTTATTTTCTGCAGTCTAACTGTTTACTTCTTCACTTTTGCTCTGATTCTTTTTTTAATTTTTTTAATTAAAAATTTTTAATTGGAGTACAGTTTCTTAACAGCGCTGTGTTAGTTTCTGCTGTACTGCAACACAAATCAGCTATATGTATACATATGTGCCCTTCCTCTTGAGCCTCCCTCCCATCCCCCACCTCACCCTCTCAGTCATCACAGAGCACCGAGCTGAGCTCCCTGTGCTGTACAGCAGCTTCCCACTAGCTATCTGTTTTACACGTGTTAATGTATATATGTCAATGCTATTCTCTCAACTTGTCGCACTCTCTCCTTCTCCCTCTGTGTCCACAAATCCATTCTTTATGTCTGCATCTCTATTCCTGCCCTACAGATAGGTTCATCAGTACCATTTTTCTAGATTTCATATATATGCATTAACATGCATTAATATTTACTCCTTATTGTTTCCTTTTTAGTATTTATTATTTTTAATTGGAACATAATTGCTTTACCAACACAATTTTGTTCTGACTTTTGATACATCAGGTGTAAAAATAGTCTCTTAAAAAGTTACATGTATTTTTCAAAAGTAAGTGATTTGCCTCTTCTGTGATTTTTCTTTAATGCTCATTAGATAAAACTGTGTCCAGATACTTCTAGACATACACACAGATGACAAGATAATGTGGAAGAGTTTCTAGCTCAGCTAAGGCACCATTTTCTTTGGGTTCAGGAGTTCAGTGATAATAGCCTTTCATCAGGATAGCAGATATTATAAAGAGAAGTAAGTATCTTTCACTGTGAAATAATGGATATATTGAGGAAGCAAAGAAATGAAAACAGTTTCAAAAGACTTTGTGATTCTTGTACTTGGGAAAATTTTCTCAGAATGTTAGACTTTGTGGAAGCATTGCCATCCACATCTCTGAATGTTCAAACCACTGAGGAAAAAGTAATACAAAGATTGAAAAACATGGTGTTGCTTAATTATCTGCAAACAGTTGTTCCTAGAAAAAACTTTAGCCATGAGGTCAGCAGTGATTGGTATGGTTAAATTATAAATTCTTATTTCCCATCACATTTAGTCCTTTTGGCATTTTTAAGTATTATAAAATTTAGTATTCTAGGCATTCTTAGTATTACCATATAGTTTACATTTAGTTCTCCTTTTAAAGTTGCCTATTACTAATGCCAGCATCCTGCTTTAGTTACCGAGTACTTCCTGACACTTACAAAGGACCCATTTTGGTTGTGGAAAATCGCCCTTGTGAACAGGTAAACAATGAAGAATAATCGCTGTCATTCATTTGCCACTGTGATAAAGGCTGTAGTCCAATGGAGCCCCCTAGTGGTCAACAGGACTCACTCCTTTTGGGAGTCCCCCGTGCAATTTGTTGAGAAGGTGCAGGCTGTCATCTGATTTTATTCTCCATAAAATGTCTGCTGTGCAGAAGCTTTAGCCTGTGCTTTGAGAACCTGCTTTTCCAGAATCTTTTCCAGCTCATTTGAGAGGCCAATTTTTTGTTTCAAATACTAAGAGTACTGTGAGGAACAGGAGCCAGGATGGATTTTAGAGGGTTTGACCTAGGTAGTTGTAATGACAGGTGTGGTCTTTGAGCAGCAGGAAAAATGGCTGTCACTCATAGTCAGGGAGAGGCGGAGCTAGTCTGAGACAAAGCTGGATTTGGCAGGGCACAGCAAAAGGAAATGGTAGCATCTTTTTGCTAGAAGGCAATGGGGGAAAATGTGTGTAGGAAGCCGAGAATTCTAGTGTAGTCACACTTTTAAAATAAGGGGGAATTATATTTACTGAGAGCTATTCAGTTCAGCTCAGTTCAGTTCAGTCGCTCAGTCGTGTCCGACTCTTTGCCACCCCATGAATCGCAGCACGCCAGGCCTCCCTGTCCATCACCAACTCCCGGAGTTCACTCAGACTCACGTCCATCGAGTCAGTGATGCCATCCAGCCATCTCATCCTCTGTCGTCCCCTTCTCCTCCTGCCCCCAATCCCTCCCAGCATCAGAGTCTTTTCCAGTGAGTCAACTCTTCGCATGAGGTGACCAGAGTACTGGAGTTTCAGCTTTAGCATCATTAGCTAAGGTCAAAAAAGCTAACGCGTCCACCTCCCACCATCTCAGCCGCACCTGCCCAAGAAACACACTACTGTAGGAATCAGCTTGCCCTCCAGCGTACCGGATGTGCTCCAGCCACTTCAGTCGTGTCTGACTCTCTGCAACCCCGTGGACCATGGCCCGCTAGGCTCCTCTGTCCTTGGGATTCTCCAGGCAAGAATACTGGAGTGGGTTGCCATTTCCTTCATACTGGATGAGTGATACGAATTAGATTATTTTCCCCTTTTTTAGTTTAGGCAAAAATAAAAATCCTTGAAACTATTATGATTATGACTATTTGAATTTGAGCATACTCCAGGAGATAGTGGAGGACAGAGGAACCTAGGGTGCTACAGTCCAAGGGACGGCAAAGAGACATGAATTTAATGACCGAATAACAACAACAACAATTTAAATAATATAAAATTGATATAGAAAAAGGAATCAATCAAAATATGCTATATTTCATGAGTATTATAAAATAGTACCACCTGTAGTATTTAGCTATCAGTCCTCTGCTAATTATTTTCTTTTAAGCATACATTAAACCTCTTGCATATTTCACCAGTGCTAACAGACTTAATGTAATTTTTAAAACGAAAGCAAAAGAGCAACAACATTTCTACAAGATTTCCTCCTGAGGTACATAAATGGGATGTTGCTGAGAATTAGCTGAATGCAATGGTCTACAAAATGGGGGTATTATCCCTGTAGTTAATTTGAGTGGTGTTGATGAATGTGAGCGAATTCTAATACATATTGTCCCTGAAAAATGTGTTGTCGTTAAATTAGCCTTCTCTCATGACTGGCATGCAATAAAAGGGCTGTAAAACACAGCTCTAAGAAGAGCCTTTATCAACCTAACATAGCTGCATCTATTCCCTTCTCTCTCTACAACCATAACAAGGTTAATGCAATGTATTTTATGATGTTCTTATTGTGCAGAGAGAAGGTCACATTCAGAATTTTAAATGCATTTGTTTGCATCCTACTCCCTGAGTAGAAAATCATGCCTTTTGCAAGGCTGTGGGTTCCATCCAACAAGCTGAAGGAAAGCACCCTACCCCAGGGATTATCAGCCTGGGAGGTGCTTCCTGACCCTGTGGCGCCAGGGTCTTCTTCCTAACAGAACATCTTGCCTGGTCCACACAGGACAGAGTGAGTCCATGGGTTCCACCCCAGGCAGTCAAGGCCAACCCAAGATTGGGGCCATGCTTCCTGCCCATTGCCAGTTCCCACCTGGGCAGCTGAGTGAGGAGGAGCAGGGCCTGCTGCCCCCAGTCAGAGCTCAGCAGGGAAGAGAGAGGGGAACAGGGGTGATAGAGGGTGGGGAGGCTGCTGGGAGAAGGCAGAGAAACAAGGGCTTTGATATGAGGAACTCAGACAAAGTCCTCCAGCCCTTGGGGTGGGAGCCATCTGTGAGTCTTCTGGGAGTGCCAGTCAATCAGTGAGCAGCGAGCCAGTGGCTAACAGTGCCAGCTTGAGGTCTGACCTAAAGTCACTAGTCATCAGTCAGAACATCTACCTCAGAACGTGAAATGATGGGGATAAGAAGCAAACTCTGTTCCCATCTCCCTTCCTCCCTTCCTCTGCTCCCCTCTTCCCTCCTCCTCTCTTCTGCTCCTCCCCTCCTTCACCTGCTCTCCCCCTCGCTCCTCCTCTGCCTTCTCCTCACCCTCAACCTTTTTAAAAAGGACTTGAGGTGGACTGGACACAGGAGGATTGTACAGAATTGGGAGGCTCTCTTAGAGGAACAGAAAGGTTACCTAGAAAGTGGAGAGAGATGATCGGTTCTGTAGGAGTAGATAAGAAAGGATGTCCTTTTTAAGGAAAGAAGCCTCTATACAGCATCCAGGAGAGAAAGTTAGATGAGGACCACAGTGCCCTGATAGGAAGAAAGTGGAGATGGGTTGGGAACATATGTATTGCCAGCTGTGCCCAGCAGCTGGCACTAGCTGGACACCTGGGGATGTCCATCAACAACAATTCAGTTCAGTTTAGTTCAGTCACTCAATCTTGTCCCAACTCTTTGTGACCCTATGGACTGCAGCATGCCAGGCCTCCCTGTCCATCACCAACTCCTGGAGTTTACTCAAACTCATGTCCATTGAGTCCATGATGCCATCCAACCATCTTCTCCTCTGTTGTCTCCTCTTTCCGCCTTCAAGCAACAGTGGAAACCACCAATTTGAAGTCCAAAGAAATTTTATTTTGGAGGGATCTCTGTGGTCTGTTAAAAGAGTGTCCGTTATTTTCTTTTTCAGTAATTAATGGTCACACGCTGTGTATGCGGCTATTGCTAGAAATTGCAGACAACCCAGAAGTGGTTAACGTGAGAGATGCCAAAGGACAGTAAGTGTTTGCACACCTGGAGTTGAAATTTCAAATCACAACTGATCAGTTAATTTGTTCAACAGCTAGGCAGGCTGAATGCTGAATTCTAGATTTGCCGTTTATACTGGGGTAAAATTGATGGATGAGGGCCCTAGAAGAATGAAGTAGCTTTGCGCTGGAGTATATATCCAAGACAAATGTGTGTGTGTGTATCTTGATGAAAAAGAGCTAACTTTTTATATATGTAGCCTTGTGCTCTGGCTTTTTAAAAATATTTTCTCATTTGTTCCTTCTTTCTATTCATTTTTACTCTCTTCTGAAGCTGCTACCATCTCATTTTTAAAATTAATTATGGAGTAGGGCAGACCTCAAGAAGTTATCACCTCCATAAAAATCCTTCATATTTTTATCCTTCCTATGTTAGTTTTTCCCAAGTATTTCCATCTGTTAGCCTGTTCTACCACCCAGTCTTCTCTTATGAATAGGAAACGCAGAGCAATAAAGCACTAGTGACTCACCCCCAGATATATGAGTTCATGTTGAAGATATAACTGGACCTCACCGCCTGGAGCCCAGCACTTGGGTCTTTCCTCTGGACTTGTCCTACTTTTCTTTAAGGCAATGGAGCTTTGTTCAAATGAAATACTGAACCGAAATCCAACATAAAAAACTGTAAAAGTAGTTCACAGTTGCTCTGATGGAAACAAGAGCATCTCTTACATACACACACTCCCTGCTCAATTGATATTTGGCCCATGCTACATAGTTCTGAAAATGATGGGATGCAAGCGAGCATTTTGAGGTGGAACTTTCCTCATATTGATCATTCCACTGCCACCATTCCATGTGGTCATTAGAGACTGGAGGAAGATAGCTTGTTCCAGGCAGTAGACAGCAAATCGGGGACACTCAGAAAATACTAAACAGTTGTCAAAAAGGGAGAGAGACTGAAAAAGAGAGAGACAAAGGAAGAGAGGAAGATGCTTCCAATGGAAGTGATGAGTATTTTTAATCTTCTTTTTAAAAGCCCATTCAAATCAAAACCCAAAATGATGTTTCATCTCATGCTGGTCAGAGGGCCGTAATCAGAAAGTCTACAAACAATAAATGTGAGAGAAGGTGTGGAAAAAATGGAATCCTCTTACCTTGTTGATGGGAATACAAACTGGTACAGCTACTATGGAGAAGAGTGTGGAGATTCCTTAAAAAACTGGGAATAGAACTTCCATACAACCCAGAAATCCCACTGCTGCACATATACCCTGAGGAAACCAGAATTGAAAGAGATATATGTACCCCAATGTTCACTGCAGCACTGTTTACAATAGCTAGGACATGGAAGCAACCTAGATGTCCATCAGCAGGCAAATGGATCAGGAAGTTGTGGTACATATACACAATGGAATATTACTCAGCTATAAAAAGAACTGCATTTGAGACAGTGCTAATGAGGTGGATGAAACTGGAACCTATTATACAGGGTGAAGTAAGTCAGAAAGAGAAACACAAATACTGTATGTTAACACATGGAATTTAGAAAGATGGTAACAATGATCCTATATGCAATACAACAAAAGAGACACAGATGTAAAGAACAGACTTTTGGACTTTGTGGGAAAAGGCGAGGGTGGGATGATTTGAGAGACTAGCATTGAAGCATGTATATTACTGTATGTAAAATAGATGGCCAGTGCAAGTTCAATGCATGAAGCAGGGCACTCACAGTTCGTGCTCTGGGACAACCCCAGGGGATGGGGTGGGGAGGGAGGTGGGAGGCGGGTTCAGGATGAATGGGACACACGCACCTGTGGCTGATTCAGGTCAATGTATGGCAAAACCATCACCATATTGTAATTATCCTCCAATTAAAATAAAATTAATTAGGAATTAAAAGCCCAATTTCTCTCTTTTCATAGAACCCCACTAATGCTTGCAGTAGCGTATGGACACAGTGATGCTGTTTCACTGTTACTTGAAAAGGAAGCAAATGTAGATGCTGTTGACATCATGGGCTTCACAGCTTTACACAGAGGGGTATGTACATCTTCCTTAGCTTTCGTCAAGCAATTCTGTAGTGAACTTGTTTCTTTTTTTTTTTTAACCTCCTTATGAATTTTTAGTAAGAAGATTGTTCCCGAGATAACCAATTAACCTTAGTCAGTCAAAAGAAATTACAAAATATTTTGCAAAGATAAATAATGGCAGGTATTCTTAGGTTCTGCTCTTGAGTTGTCATGTTTGACTGTGATAATAGATGCATGAACACCTATTGTTGTGAGACTTGGTTCTGCCTTCTGATTGCATGCACATCATAGGAAATTTGCAAAAAAAAATCTTCAAGCACAAATAACAAAATCATAATCTCTAGTAATCTTACCTCCTGGAGATAACCACTTTTTGATATATATCACCAATCTTTTTTCTAAATATAGATTTGTTTCAAATCTTAAAAATAATACTGAAGATGCTATCTGGAACCATTATTTTTCTTATAGTATATCAAGTACCTTTGTCCATATCACTAAATATTTTTCTGCCCTATCTTTTTAATCCTCCATTGTGTGCAGGTATTGTAATTTATTCTGATGATTACCTAGTTTTGAGTAACCACGCTATTTTTAATTCTTCTTTATTGCAATGTGGGCCTATTTACCACCTGAAGTATGTACTCTGCTGAAATAGGTACACTGTGTAATTCTTCATACACACCTGCTGAACTGTTTTTAAAGTATATCAAGTAATCTGAATGAAACAAAAGCAGAAATCAGGGGATTGTTATTTAAAGATGGTGCTGACCACCATGATCAATGAAAAGAAGAGGGACTCTAAATGTTTAATGCCATAATTATAGATCTTATTTTGGGGTACTTCCTATGGGCCACACAGCAGTCTGGGAGCCTTTACATATCTCATTAGTCCTCACAACAGCCTATGAGGTCATTAGTATTATCCCCATTTACAGGTGGGTAAAGTTAGGCATAGAGAGATAAATTAACCTGTCCAAGTTTTACAAGAGGGAGCTAGAGTTTAACTCACATCTTCCTGATTTTAAAGCTGATACTTTCCACTGCATCATGATACTTTCCATGGTTATGTTTGAGATGTTTCTAAAATGCTGGTGTTCACACAGACCTTTCTGTTATGAATTCCTGCTAGGTTGTTCTGCATTTCTCTGAAGTAGGATAAGAGTCTTTTCCCTTAAGACCTGGGTGTTATGTCCACTTACATTGAGCCTAATCTCACTTAGTCAACAATTTTGCTTGCTGAGTCTTCTTAGATTTGTGTTGTGTTTTTAATTGCGATGCATCAGATTATGACGGGACATGAGGAATGTGTGCAAATGCTGCTGGAACAAGAAGTGTCGATTCTGTGTAAAGATTCCAGAGGGAGGACACCCTTGCACTATGCAGCTGCTCGTGGCCATGCCACGTGGCTGAGTGAGCTGCTCCAGATGGCGCTTTCCGAGGAGGACTGTTCTTTCAAAGACAACCAAGGCTACACGCCATTGCACTGGGCTTGTTACAATGGTGAGTTAATTGTCACTTGACTGATTCAAATAGACTTCCTATCCCAACACGACTGTGATCTCAAAGGAAGTGAGAACACAACATGCTGCTGTAACCAAGGTATCCTATCTTTCTGCATTCAGATACTGCAAAACAAACAAAAATACCGTTTTTAGAAAATATGTTTCCCTCTTTGGCTACTGTGATGCCGTATTGGAATGAAAATTCACCTTACGTTTTTTGTTAACCAGTAACATGTAACTCCTCATCAGAACTTCTGATGAACTAATTAGTTTTAATCAGGCTTTCTTTTCTATATGAGATAACCAGGGATCCTACACGGAATTGAAATAATACAGCTAAAAACAACCAAAACAATATGATGTAATAATGTCACAATTGACAGCTGGTAGGTGCATGATTTATCTTTCCGCATTGCATTTTTATGTCTCATAGTCCCATTTATTTAGTTACACTTGATACTGAGGAGATTTAAAATCTGTGTTTCACTTATTTGAGTAGAAAAAGTTCAGTGCATGATAATTGTTACATTTAAAAAGTACTGAAGCCTCTAAAGTAAAATTAAGTCATTTCCAAACTCACTTTTTGATGTAATTTGGTATTTATTTTTCATAATTCTCCCTTGAAAATCAATATATATGTATGTACATCTTTTTAAAAACTAGAATCATATAACAAATATTCTGTAACTTTTCTTATTGTTCACTCAACATTCTATTGCAGATAACCTTACAAATCAATGTATATCTATATACATGGATCTTTTTAATAGTTGAATATTTTATAGCAGATAAATAGGTATAGACATGCATGAGTATGAGTGTGTGTATCAGAATTTAATATTTATTCTACCAGATCCCTGTTGATGAACATTCGAATTGTTTTTAGTTTTTTTCTCATTATAAACAGTACTGCAGTGTGTATGTTCATATCATGATACTTTATTCTGTTAGATAAATTGCCAGAGGTAAAATTATTGATGAGGGCTTGTATGTTTTTAACTTTAATAAATTATACCATACTGCTTTAGTATGGCATAATTTTTACCTCCACCAACTGTAAATAAAAGCTTTTGTTAGCCCAAGGTCATGTCATCTTTTTACTTTTTGTCAATTTGAAGGACAAAAAAAGGGTATCTCATTTTATTTTGTGTTTCCTTGTCTAATTATGTACTGATTTATGTATTTGCATTTCTTCTTCTGGAAATTACTTTTTCCATCTATTGCTCATTTTTTCCCTATTGAGTTATCTTTTTTCACACATTTGTAGGAGCACCTTGTCTTAGAATATGAATCCTCTCTGTGTTACGTGTGTTGCAAATGTTTTTTTCTCAGTTCACTACTTGTCTTTGCTCCTTGTTGATGATATCTTTTTCCATGTAGAGATTTTGAACTTTTATGTAGTTGAATCTGTGAGATTTTTTTCTTCTATGGTATGTAGGTTTACAGTCTTGCTTAAAGATCTCCTACCCCTAAGCTTACATGAATATTTTCCCAAATATTTCTTATTCTTGTTCAGTTAAGTCCTGTCCCACTCTTTGCAACCCTGTGGACTGTAGCACGTCAGACTCCTCTCTTTCACTATCTCCCAGAGTTTGCAAATTCATGTCCATATATTTCTTACTGTGCTTCTGTTGTTTTATTTATCCATAATCAATTCTTCTATTAAAATTTTCACTCAGAAACTATGATTATTGGGTCCAGAAAAGTTTTATGGTGCTCTAACTGTATCAATTTAAGGTCCTTCATTATGTTTTTATTATGATCCTCTTTTTTTCATTGGTTCTGACCTCAGTAAGAGTCAAATTTTCCACTTTTTCAGTTTGGTTTTGTTCCCTCCCTGCCATTGGAGGATTGTGATTTTTTTTAAAATTTACTTGCTAATGGGTAAGTTCTCCCTAACCTCCATGTGAGTTAAGCTGCAAGATCTATCTGGCACTGGAAAACCTACAGGAAGGGGGGTGATGGAGTGCCAGTGTGGATTATAACTGCAGGTGGCAAACCTCCCACAGACCACATTTTCTCCCATGTGGAGTTGGATGGGGTGGGGGTGATAGGTCTGTCTGTTCTAAGACCTCTCCAAGTACAAGCAGGGGAAGGGGAGCAGGCCTCTCCTAAACAATCCACTGGAATCTACACTTCCAGTCTAGTCTTCCAGATTGGAGGCTTAAGCTCCCCTCTTCCCGGAATCTCCTTCACTGAGCACTTTGAAACACTGAAAGTCATTCAAGGATCCCCAGTCCTACCTGCACAGACCTTTAGGTTGAGATTCATAGAGCCTGCAAGAAATGGTTTGTGTAGATGCTGCCCCAAGCTAGGTCCTTGAGGGGAAATTCATAGTAATAGAGAGGTTGAAATGTCTGTGAATAGTTGAGTGAGAGTTGGGTATAGTTAGAAATCTAAGCAGTATAACTTACATAAAATTAGGGGATTTGTATGTTCATTACTTCATATACTTCTCAGTCCTCCTAAAAGCAAAGTTTCACTTTTTTTCTCTATAAGTCAAAAAACTTTGACCTATTTTAATACTTAAAATTGTTCAGTCAACATAAATCTGGGGTAGATCAGAAGAGAGCTCTAATTTAGCATAGAACTCAGCCAAGAAGAGGTTTCCAGGGCAACAATCCATATTCCAAAGCCAAATAGCTTTACCTTCTTGCCTTAACAATTGTAAGAGAACATTGCTTCACAAACCTCATTTAGGTCCTTTATCAAGTAAATTTCCCATCATCCTGTGACATCAGTAGGGCAGGTATTCCTTCTCCGATTTTTCTGTAGGAAATAGAGGCTCATAGATCACATAAGTAAGCTCACAAAGCTGGGGCCTTACTTAAATTCAGTTGATTTGAAAACTACCTGCCATTTTGCTGAAAGTAATTATTCACATTCATTCATCTACTCACTAAAATATACTCAGTGGGTCCATACTATTTGCCAGGAACTGTTCTTGGTACCCTTTTAAATACTATATAGTGTTTTACAGTCAAAGTCCTTTAACCTGCATTATCATAAGTACTCTTTTTATCAATGACATCTTCTTCCCTTCCCTAGGGTGCATAATTGTAAGTGAACCTATTCATGTGGGTAAACGGGAAATTTTCTGTTGTAAATATGGACAAACTGAGGCATACCTATGTTAGGCACCTATCTACTAAGAGCTGTGAGTATGGTAGAATTGTTCTGCTTGCAGATGAGGTCTCTTTCTCATCACTGCTTAATTCATTCATTATATCTCAGAACACCTTTGAACATAGTTAAAAACATTTTGGCATTTGGTGAATTTTATTCCATGGAGAATGATCATTCAGTCAATTCAGGAAAATTCTTAGGCCAGAATTCAGTACTTAATGAAAAAAATAGAAACTTTCATTAAACAAAGTTTCATCATAGAAGGTCTCTAAATTCTTTTGGTTCCTTGCAGGCAATGAAAACTGTATAGAGGTACTTTTGGAGCAGAAATGTTTTCGAACATTTATTGGTAATCCTTTCACTCCACTGCACTGTGCAATGTAAGTAGAAACACTGGAAGTTAATGGTGTGGCTTGAATTCTTTAAACCACACCTAGAGAAATGGCTTTTGGCAGAAGGAAATGGCTTTTAGATT
Source organism: Nanger dama (assembly GCA_917880005.1). Lineage (NCBI taxonomy): Eukaryota > Metazoa > Chordata > Mammalia > Artiodactyla > Bovidae > Nanger > Nanger dama. The sequence continues at coordinate 51,360,901 of CAKJTW010000004.1, forward strand.
ACACATAAGACCAGTATATTCCATTTTGCTGCTAAAGGCAAATAAGTCTGATATCAAAATACAATATCTAATGTTAATGATTTTTCAGGAGCTTTTTGTGAACTGCTGTGGTTCCAAGGTGGCTCACAAACCACCCAGGGAAACAGTAGGAAAGGGGTAGACTGAGAAACACAGTATACACCATGTGAAGAGCTCTTCAAGTGTATCAATAGCCACACTTGTCTGCCAAATTCTAAAAAATAAATTGGATTAACAATATTATCCATGTGGATAATTAGGCATTTTAATCCAGGAAGATTTCATATATGGTAATTTTCCAGTCTTCATAATGTTGAAATTCTTCTTTGGTAAATGAAACTTTTGCTAAAAATTTGTATCAAAATGTTTAAATGCATCAGATTATTAAAGATATAGTGCATAGAAAGAGGGAGTAGGAGAGGATATATAATTTTTTAGGGAGCAAGATTTTAAATTTTAAAATCTATTTTCATTTTAGAATAAATGATCATGAGAATTGTGCATCACTGTTACTCGGGGCCATAGATTCCAGTATTGTCAATTGTAGAGATGACAAAGGCAGGTAAGTGATCCTAAGAGCATGGCTCTTGTCTGATGAATCTTAGCCTTCTTTGTGGCTACAGAGTGGCCAAACATCTATATTTTTGATTTAAAAGTTGTATATAGACATGTTTTTTTAAATTAAGTATAATAAATGATATATAAAAAAATTACCCTCTTAGTCCAGAAGCCCCAGCCTCTTCCACCGAGAAAGCTACTTTAAACGGTTCTTTCTAAATTTTTATTTTCTTTCAAATATTTTATATATATATAACTAAAAAATATATAAATATATATATGCTTATATTCTTTTTATACAAATGAGAACATTCTATATTAATGTTCTCCTTTTAATATATCTTAGAGATCTTTCCATACCAGAACATATATATTTACCAAATTCTTTTTAAAGCTTCATGTTATTCCATTGACTGGATGTTATAATTTAATCAGCTTGTCTTCCTTTGAAGAATATTTAGATTGTTTCAGAATTTTGATGTTATAATGAATGGTGCAGTGAATAGTTTAGTACATGTATCTGTTTGCATGACCAAATGCATCTGAGAGATAAAAGTGCTAGAATTGGAATTTTTGGTTCAAAGATCATAGTGTTTAATTTTGATAAATCATGCCAAATTGTCCTCCCCAAGAAACCAGCCATTCACATTAAATGATATAGGCATGTTTATCAATGATGAGAGAGGTCACTGGAACTCAAGATTAAAGGGTCAGTAAAGATGCTGATTTTATTAGCAGGACCACTGCCTACATCCCCCAAATCTAGGGGTGCCATTCACATAGGTGACACTTCAGTCAGTGTCTACCTTGAATGGCCTTTGGGGGAACCTGGTCACCATCTCTGTTAAGCCAGTAAGTTTTAAATCCCTAAGATGACACCACGCACATGTTTCTCAGGCACATATAGAAAGGGAGTGTGTTAAGTTTATAGGAAGCTAACATCATACTTGTTTTAAATCGTTAGGACACCACTTCATGCAGCAGCATTTGCTGATCACGTGGAGTGCTTGCAACTTCTTCTGAGACACAATGCTCAAGTGAACGCAGCAGATAATTCAGGGAAAACACCACTGATGATGGCTGCTGAGAACGGGCAGGCTGGTGCCGTGGGTATGTGCTTGACTTGTGGACTTGGAGTTTCAGTTCGGTTCAGTTCGGTCGCTCAGTCGTGTCTGACTCTTCGCGACCCCATGAATCGCAGCACGCCAGGCCTCCCTGTCCATCACCAACTCCCGGAGTTCACTCAGACTCATGTCCATCGACTCAGTGATGCCATCCAGCCATCTCATCCTCTGTCATCCCCTTCTCCTCTTGCCCCCAGTCCCTCCTTGCATCAGAGTCTTTTCCAATGAGTCAACTCTCCGCATGAGTTTGTCAAAGTACTGGAGTTTCAGCTTCAGGATCATTCCCTCCAAAGAAATCCCAGGGCTGATCTCCTTCAGAATGGACTGGTTGGATCTCCTTGTAGTCCAAGGGACTCTCAAGAGTCTTCTCCAACACCACACTTCAAAAGCATCAATTCTGCACTCAGCCTTCTTCACAGTCCAACTCTCACATCCATACATGACCGCAGGAAAAACCATAGCCTTGACTAGACGGACCTTAGTCAGCAAAGCAATGTCTCTGCTTTTGAATATGCTATCTAGGTTAGTCATAACTTTGCTTCCAAGGAGTAAGTGTCTTTTAATTTCATGGCTGCAGTCACCATCTGCAGTGATTTTGGAGCCCCCAAAATGAAGTCTGACACTGTTTCTACTGTTTCCCCATCTATTTCCCATGAAGTGATGGAACTGGATGCCATGATCTTCGTTTTCTGAATGTTGAACTTTAAGACAACTTTTTCAGTCTCCACTTTCGCTTTCATCAAGAGGCTTTTTAGTTCCTCTTCACTTTCTGCCATAAGGGTGTCATCATGTGCATGTCTGAGGTTATTGATATTTCTCCCAGCAATCTTGATTCCAGCTTGTGTTTCTTCCAGTCCAGCGTTTCTCATGATGTACTCTGCATAGAAGTTAAATAAGCAGGGTGACAATATACAGCCTTGATGGACTCCTTTTCCTATTTGGAACCAGTCTGTTGTTCCATGTCCAGTTCTAACTGTTGCTTCCTGACCTGCATACAGATTTCTCAAGAGGCAGGTAGGGTGTTCTGGTATTCCCATCTCTTGAAGAATTTTCCCCAGTTTATTGTGATCCACACAGTCAAAAGCTTTGGCATAGTCAAGAAAGCAGAAATAGATGTTTTTCTGGAACTCTCTTGCTTGGAGTTTAGGCCTGTCTAAAACCAAAGGAATGTAAACTCGGGTAAGTGATCATCGTCTCGGAATATACATGTTAGAGAAGACCAACATTGTATTTAAGCCACCTGATCTCCTTGCTGTTCATCTTTAGTCCCCTGTTAACTTGGTTATTGATAGACTTTGTCAAAGTGAGCCCACCTTTCCACAGTGAAATCTGTCAACATTTAGAAACCAAATAGAACAATAGAATCATTTTACCTGGAAATAACAAAACTGTAAAGACAATTAAAATTAATGCCTATAGGGACTTCCCTTGTGGTCCACGGTTAAGACTCCATGGTCCCAATGCAGGAGCCCAGGTTTGATCCCTGATCAATAAACTAGATCCTGTGTGCCTCAATTAAAGATCATGCGTGCTGCAGCTAAGACCTGGAGCAGCCAGAGAAATAAAAATAAATTAATGACTATGGAATTTGGATTTGAATAGAACAACTATGTCAATAAAGTGGCTTCCCTGATAGCTCAGTTGGTAAAGAATCCACCTGCAATGCAGGAAACCCTGGTTCGATTCCCGATTGGGAAGACCTGCTGGAGAAGGGATAGGCCACCCACTCCAATATCCTTGGGAGAAGCCACCCACAATGCAGGAGTCCTGGGTTCAGTCCCTGGGTTGGGAAGATCCCCTGGAGAAGGGAAAGGCTACCCACTCCAGTATTCTGGCCTGGAGAATCCCATGGACCATATAGTCCATGGGGTCGCAAAGAGTCAGACACAACTGAGTGACCTTCACTTTCACTTTCATGGCAATAAATTGTTCCTTTTTCTTTAAAAATATTAGTTATGGTAATGTGAGTATACAAATTTAAAAGCATTATTGTTTTGGTAGTAACTTCTTCAAAATGCATGTAATTAGCATGTAGTCTTAGTAACTATCTTTTGGCTTTTTCTGCAGATATTTTGGTGAACAGTGCCCAGGCTGACCTGACTGTGAAGGATAAGGACTTGAACACATCCTTACATTTGGCTAGTAGTAAAGTATGTAAATGGATTTGAAACACTGTTATTTTAGTATAATGATAATAATAATGCCTAAATCTGTTCCTCAGAAGTGTGTGTATCATGGCTCTTAATTAAGATGTATGTTTTCCCAGGATGGTGTCATTCTCAGTGGAATCAAGGGGGAAGCAAAAGGCAGACCCACACAAAGGGGTTGATGGGCTATGCTTTTCAGGGAATTTGCCACTTGAATTCTTGCCACAATCTGGTCTGATGCTGCCACTGAATCTGTCTTCATGGTTGTGGTATCATATTTTGCTCTTAAACACAGGTTAGGAACTTAGTTAAATGGCTTCTAAAATATAAGCAGTTCCACATGTTTTCATTTATTCTGCTTGAAGACATTGTAATAACACAGCCAAAAATACTCTATTATGAGGCAAATAAATGTATTCATTTAGATATGCTTCTATTGTCTCCCTTTTCTTCTGGTATGTAGTTCAATGCAAAGAATATGTGTGTGTGTGTGTTTTAAGAGCATAATGTTCACATATAGCTCAAGGTTCCTGCTTCTGTAAAAAGATAAATGTATGATTTTATGAGAGTGGGATCATACTGTTGGATAACCTGCTTTCGTTACTGAATCATATATTAAGAATATCTTCCTTTCAGACATCATATATTATAGTGTTTTAGAAGATGTGTGGAACCCTGCCTTAGGATTGTGCTACCCTTGATTCAACCCATCCCCTATTGTTAAATATTTCCTTGTTTCAAATATATGCTACTACAAATAATACTAACTGTAGTATAATAATCTGAATAAATCCTAAATATGAAATTAGTGAGTCTAAGGCTATGAACACTTCTAAGACCAAAATGCCCTGTAATAAGGTTTTAACCATTTATATTCCACCAGTAGTACATGACAATGAAAGCTCCATGGGCACTTCTAAAATTATCTTTACGTGTCTCCTTTATAAGGCATTGTAATATGACGCTAGTTGACACCAGTGATGGTGGTTTGTTCCAATATAGTTGTATTATCAAAAGTATTATCTATACCCAGTGGTACCAGAAGTCTCAGCTATTCCTTTCATTGGTTACATTTTCCCATTTCATGATCCACAAAAGCAGATACCACAAAAGTGCTCAGGTTCCTGAAGTTCATGTCAAGTTGTAGTGTTTTCATGAATATAAGTACAATGCTTTTCCAGACTTATTGCACAAATGAATCCCCTGATAATCTGGTTCAAATGCAGATTCTAATTTAGTAGATCCAAGAATGGGGCTTGAGGGTCAATATTTCTGACTCCCGGGTGATGCTGATCCTGCTGTTCTGTTGGGCCACATTTTGAGTGTCAAGGGTTTAGGAAGTGGTCACCCCTTAACCAGGCACTGGGCCTGAAGTTCCAAAAGGGTCTCTATTATTTGATGCTTTAGATTTTAAACTATCATTAGTTATAACATATAGAGGTATCTTTTGAATGAGGAAGAAAAGAATGACCTTTTCTGGAAAAGACTCTATAATATAAGGCAGCCAGTGATGAATGATACATATAACAGGTACAATGGGAATTCCAGTGATAGGTGAATACTGGGGTGGTATTTGAAGGCTTGAGGAAGGAGATGGGACTTGACTTGTGTTTAAAAAGCTTTGTTGAAGAATTTAAAGGCCACTCCTAATGCTAGTCTGTTTATCTGCTGACCTAGCTGACATAGCATCAGCTTCAGCTCTCTGGACAGTAATTCTAAAAGTTTTCATAAAAATTGTAATGTTTTAGATCAGATTTGTATTAATCAAGTCCTAAAACACCTTATTTAGAATCTTTGAAAATCTAGGGCTGTTTAACCATTACTCTTAGAAGAAAATGTATTATTCAGAAAATAGCCTATTTTGATATTAGGCAGGGAATACATGTTAACTTTAAAGCATACTGAAGTGATTTCCCCAGAACATTTCTGTGTCTTTGTTCCATTTACTTATCTTTTTTCCTTCATTAGGGTCATGAAAAATGTGCCTTGTTAATACTTGACAAGATACAGGATGAGAGCCTTATTAATGCAAAAAACAATGCACTGCAGACGTAAGTGTGACTACTAAAGCTTGACTAAGTCCCAGATTCATAGTCATTCATTCGACCAATAATAAAAATGTGCTGTATTCTAGGCTAGAGTTGGGGGACGCAGTGATGAAAGACACAAATCTGGCTTTTCCTTTGTGAAGTTCATGGTCACATATCTACAGTTGCTGACCAAGCTAGACATTTTAGTTAAAAATTTTCTTCTGATATGCCTTCATAGAATTTTGTGAGGTCTGTGTTTTTCCTTGCTGATATTTCTAAGGTAGTACTAAAAATATGGTGGGTTGTTAGAAAATCTTATCAGCCGCCATATTTGAGGAGAAACTATTTATTTAAATATATTAGTTTTATGTATTCTTACTGGAAAATAAGTTTTATAAATCAGGTTCCCAGACTATGTTTGAAGCATTTAAGCTATTTGTGTTATTATATTTTAACATAATTCAGTGTAATCCTTAGTGTGAAAGACCCAAAAGCTGCTTCATTTTCCATTTTAGGAAATTACCTGTGCATTTGTTTTAAGGGCAAAGAAATATAAGAATTTTTTTCCATTAAGATTTTTAAGCAGAATAACAGAATATATTGTTTGACATTATTCTTTAAGATATTCTAAATTCAATAAAACTTCATTTCATGCCTTTAGTAATAACAAGGTTTAAGATTATGTATATGGATGATAGTAACACCAGTCATATTGATTTTGTATTGATTAACTGTGTGAAACAGTGATTCAAATACTTATGTAGAAAGCAAGGGGTAAAGAACCTTCTAGAAAACACACCAGAACTTGAGTTCTTTCTCTGACTCCCTCTGATTTGTCACTAAGGTTGTTTGAGGTGTAAAATATTTGTACAATAATACCTGCAGAAGAATTTGGGCCAATGTGGAAGAACAGTTGGATCTTTAGCTCTTCAGAAACCTTTTTGAAAAAGTAAAAATACTCATGTTATTTATAGATTCTCAAGTCCTTTCTTTCTTTAAACCACACAGACAATTCAAAATGCCACGTTCTCATACAAATATGTATCATGATTGACACTTGGTATTGTCTTTTTCAGACCCCCTCCATGTGGCCGCACGCAATGGCTTGAAAGTGGTCGTTGAGGAGCTGCTGGCCAAAGGGGCTTGTGTACTTGCTGTAGATGAAAACGGTAAGTGGGAAAAGTAAGCCATTATTTCAGGTGCCAGTGCACCTGCTATGAAGCCAGAGGGAAATGGGAAAGCCAGGAGCTAGTTTAAAAAGCAGTGAGAACTCTCTTTCCTTTGGAAGTTCCCTGTGTGTGAGCAGTCAAACAAGGATAATTTGTCCTGTCTGTTGTTGTAAAACACATAGTCTCCCTGCAGTCCACCAGTGCCTTCCATGTGCATGTCATGTTAGCAGCTGGTCTCAAACTCCTCAGCATGGTGGTTGAAATATGTTAGATATACTCAACTTGGTATTCAAATGAAATTTTAACTGCACATGCTGAAGAGTTAGGGATCACATGTGTCATGGGTGCATGCTCAAGGGCTCGAATTAAAACATCTTTGTATTTCAGTTCATTCTGAGATCAAACCTCTAGGTATTATTTTACAGAACAGATCAGAACTCATATTTTCATTATGGATATTTGGGGAACATGAGTAAAATTTTTAAATTAACATCTAGGCTTGAAAGCTCATTTCTTTTCTAAATGAACTAACTCTTAACAGAAGCTTCCTACTCTGTTTCCTAAGAAATTTAGAAAGCTCATGAGTACGAGAATTATATTAAACTACCATGCCTTTTAACTTTGAGGAGCAAAAGAGGAACTTCTGGATATTTATCAACTCAGTAATTTTTTGGATGTGGCATTAATTGTGGCATTTAATTCAAGTATTATAAAATGTATTAACATAATTCAACTGCTTATTACAGGTATTGGAATTAGCAGCTCATGCCTATTTCTCAGAAGTAAGCAGCCATATGACATCATTAGCTAACTCCTATTAGTTTTGGTTTTGCAGCCCCATTTATCCTAGCATGTACCCCACTCTGTCCCCAACCTGACTCATGTAGGAGATGCAAAAAGTTCTCTATTACTCCATCTCCTCGGTCTTCCTGCCCCACCTTCCCTCACCTCCAATTACCACTATATGTATATACATTAATACTTCAGGGTTAGAGTGCAGAGGCCCACAGTTTTCTCCAAAATGACCCAAGAGACCAGAATGAATTAGTTTTGCCTTTCTGCCGTGTAAGACTGATATATCTGGGGCTTGTTCAGCCCATAGCAAACTCAATAATAAGTGCACCAGGGTTGGAGAACCGCAGCCTGTATCAGAGCTTAACTATACCCTAAAGGCCTAGGAACATTTGGGATGATTTTGTACGGCACTGCAATCTTAATTACTTATCACAGACCTTTGTGAAATGGAATGTTAAGGTATCTGTCCATTCTTGTTTGTCTTCATATCAGAGAGAGGACTCATCTGTTAAGTGGGGAGGGAGTAGAAATTAGGTCAAGTGCCAACAAATGATACAGCAAAAATTAAGATTTTTGAGCCAGTGCCTCTGAATAAAATGAGCCAGTGGTTAGTAGGAAGTTTAGCCAGGAGAAGGGGCAGCCTAGACCTTTTCAGCCAATAGAATAAAGGTTGAATAAGGGTAGACTGAATCGAAGATTTCATCTACCTCCCCATGGCTCCTGCTTCATATGTTGAAATCGTTTTCTCTTCCAGACTTGACCCATCAAGTTCACATAGTCAAGAATGACATGACTCTATGGCACACAGCAATCTCCCCATATCTGTTACTTTTAGGATTTGAGACTTTGGCTAGTGGTGTTGACATTATTTAAAATTCTGTTTAAGTTTCTTTTAAATGATAGTACATTTCACCACAACCAACCAGTGCTGTATCTCATCTACTCAAATGATTCCATTTCTCTAGAACCAGCTTCCTGGTGCATTCTTCATGTAAAGTATATATAAAGTGACAAAACAGTGTTACTGACTCTTACAGACACCTGATTGTCAACATCCTCTCCTAATCCGACGTGGAAAGTCATTGTTCTCAGAATGAGAGTGCCCTGACCCCAGCCCAAGGCGCATGGTGTGTGTGTGCTCTCAAGTGGAAACACCTTTCTGATTGTCCTGTGGCTGTTTTTGTTTTTTGTTTTGTGGAATTGTGTCACACACACCGCCCCACCTCATGTTTCTGTTCACTAGATGAAGACTGGAATCCTGCCTAACTCGGGATAATATAGTGCTTGTTGTTGTCATGTAAGCTGGAGAAAAAAAAAGCCTTCCATCAAATGTCTACCCCTTCCTGGTCCCTCCCAACCTTGCCCCAAGCATGACTTGTGGGAAGTAACTCCTTTGCCTGGCATGATTTCTAACTGGACATACATCTCCACGTGTGAGGTCGTTTGAGATGTACTGCGGGACGCTCACGCCATTTCTGGATTGCCCGGACTAACCACTGCCTTGTCTGCGTTTACGCCCAGGTCATACCCCGGCCCTGGCTTGTGCTCCTAACAAAGACGTGGCTGACTGCCTGGCCCTCATTCTGGCTACCATGATGACTTTTTCTCCTTCCAGTACAATGACGGCTGTCAACTTCGTTTGTTTTAAAAAAGACAGTTTGAGCAGGACGACCCTCTCCAACCTGGGTAGCATGGTTAGCCTGTGCAGTAACAATGTAGGCTCTGAGGATGGGTACAATGAAAATGATTCTGATTCGGAAACTTTCTGACTTTGGACTGTAGAAGCTTTTCCTTGATCACCGTGTTGGAGGAAGGGAACAAAGCTTGAATTCAGATTTAAGTTGTATTCAAGTATTATTAGGGCCGAGCTTCCAGAAGCCAGTAGAAAAGGAATTAATCAAGCCCAGGGAAGGCAGCTAGGCTGTAGGGCAAAGCTCTCACACAGTTGGGCCTTGGTTTTACTTTGTTTCATGTTTTCCTTAGAGCTGAGATACTTCTGTGAAAGTCTACCTCTCATTTTAAATATGGAATTTTAAAAAAGCATTTAATTCTTTTCTTTGGGGATAATGCAACAAAGAGGGAGTTTTTTTTTCATGTACTCACTCAGCAGTGAGTTCTCAAAAGTATATCAATGTGACATTCATGTCCCCAAGGAAGGGAGGGAATGGCTGGATAGAAAATGCCTCAAACCTCTGCTCAATTTGATGTTTACTTCCTTACTAGAAGCCAAAGGTAGAGGTGTTCGTCTTCAGAAATAATGCCTGTAATAATCTGTTTTAAGGAGTCCAATTATTCATAGGCTTCCCAGGTGGCGCTAGTGGTATCCTCTCTATAGTAAGTACTGAAATATCCAGAACTTCTTTTGAGGATTTTTGTTTAAGTTGCCAAATGAAGGGGAAAATCTACTGAAAAGTGAACTTGCTTTTTCATTTAACAAAAATATGGCACCCAGTGCTCCCTGTAACAAGCCTGTGACTAATTTTCACCAAATGAGTGAACCTGAATCACTTCAATAACATTTCAGGTGAAAATTATATTGCACCGAAACTTTGAGATATATGCAAATATGAAACTACCCTTTATTAATTTGTCTGTAAATCAGAGTACTAACTTTATTAAAAAACATAAGAGCCATCAGTATTGCTCATCAGTAGTGAAATGTTAAATGAGCTTTTCGGTCAAAGTCATGCTCAGTGAGTGAAAGTGTGACTCCAAAAAGAACAAAGTGAAAGCACGATGTAGAAATGGGTGAAATGGAAATTAAAGCCGATTAAAGTTGCTTCATGATGAAATCACCATAGTGAACACTGTGTCTGCTCCCTCTCCTCTGCCAAAGCTTCTAGGTCAAATGGACCCCGCTCTGCACCTGGAATAGCTGTACAAAAAGAAGAATGAGACTTTAAATTATGCACATACACATGCACATGTATATGTATGTATTTATCTATGTCTGTAGTTCATCAGCCAGCTATACACAAGGACCAAAATGCTTCAGTCTAAAATTGAAGATTTAAATTGTTTTCCTTCAAAGTGGAAGTAAGAACTGAATAGCTTTTTTATGGAGTTAAAATGTAATCTTTTCGTGTAAGTCCTTATTGTATTTTATATTTCTTATGACACAGATTTCTAGCTGATGGCCTAACATTTGTAACTAATAATGTGTTTACCACAGCTTAATTTTTGCCAAACTAGAGAAAATGTTCATATACTTTAATGTATATGTGTTTGTATTTATTTGAAATGAAACAAATGCCAAGGAAATATCCATTGTTTATTCTGTTTTAATTCCTGCTTGTCTTACTTGGAATAACGAGGAAGCCGGAAAATATACAGAACTTTCCCTGGGCTGGCCTGCATTCCTGAGGGCAAGCCCAGAAATTCCACTGTTAAGGTTTCCAGCCGACCCTCAGGTTCTTCCACGTCGGTTGAAAAAAGGTACAACATCCATGACTCAGCCTGTGTGTAGCCAGCTCGGAGCTTAGAATACACTGCAGTCCTTATGCTTTCTTCGAGAAGAAAACTGAAGTGTGTAGTGGGTCATGTGCACAAAGAGGGCCCAAAGAAAGATACGGAAATTATCCTGAATATGCTGAAAATCTCATGGTCCCAGGAACCTACTGGGGAACTCTGTCAGTGTGTGGGCACATGTGCCAAGAAGAGAAATAAAAATCACCAGCTCATGCTATTTTCTACTTGAGGAGGAGACAGGACAGAAACATGTTGCATTAGAGTACTGCTCTCCAGTATTTTATAATGGGTTCCATTTTCACTCTGGAAATTTCTATCTTGATGTATGTGAGATATTTTTAAACAGTGTCCTAACATACCTGGATCAAATACAGATACCATACTTTGTATTTCATCTAACTGTAAAAGTCTTCACTCTGTAACATTCTGATTTTATTAAAAATTCATGTTGGGTTCTTCACAAATGAGAACTTGTTCAAAGGACTTATAAGAACTGTTATTAATTTCACTGAAACCTTTTGTTTCACCACGGCCATTGTTTTTTTGTGTTTTTTTTTTAAATTCTTGGTGTTGTGTTCCTTTCCTTTCTCTGTCCTTTTTGTCTGCTTAGAGAAGATGAGTTTTGAAAAGTGGATAAATTGCTAATGAGCAATAATTACCTTATCTTTACCAAAACCCTGAAAGTAAGGGAGCTCTAACACTGCAGAACTGTGATATATTGTGGAGTCTTTTTCCAGAAGTGAATGGAAATCTTGCTCGGTTGGCCTTTAAAGCAGGAAACAGGATGCCTGATTAATGGTGAAGCAGCGTTACCATTTCTCCTATAGAGTAGCACAGAGAACAAGAAATATTTCAGCAAGGCAGTGACAGCCCCGCGACATTAGCTCTGTGGAGCTGCGCTCTGACTTCCCCACTCTCCCTGACAAAAGAACAACATGACATCATGCCATGAATTGTTTATTGAATCTCTCTCCCCCACTCTCTTTCTCTTTCTCCCTGTTCCGAAGACCAAATTTTTCCCTTAAGAAACAACTTTAAAAACTGAGTTCTGTGCTTTTCACTCACATCTCTTAGAAAACTAGATTTGTCACATAGCTTTCTAAGAAAAACAAAACCAGAAAACATTGTGCTTTTAATTGAGTCTTGGTTGTTTTGTGCTTTTACGTAAATATGTTATTTTTAGACTGTATTTTAACCACAGCCACAGGGATCATGTTTCATTGCACTTACCTATTTGCCATGTCTGCCTATCCTTGGTAAATACATTACTATCTCCAAATTGCCTAAAATTGCTATGATTCTACAGTAAATAGCTCAGGGGATTTCTATTTATCACTAATAAAAGGGCACCATAGTATGTTTTGGTACTTTAGGCAGTAAACAGCTGCTTGGTTTATTATTTTATTATTAAATTAGGACAAGAACATCAAATGGATTTGCTGCACTAGTAATTCTTTGTACTGTTGAGCAACTTGGTTTGCTTATCTGTTGTGTTGGTTGAAGAACCCATCCCTTTTTTTTTTTGGTGATATGAAGTTAGAGTGCCTTTTTATATTTGTATATTCTGAAAATATTCTGTGAAATGTTTTGTATTTTTTTTCATTTGAGTGTTATCAGAGCAATATATAATCCAGTGAGTTTTCATTTCAGCCTTTCTTTGAATGTATAAAGTGTCTTTTTCCTCTTTCCCCTTTTACCTGCTTTGAAATGAAAATGAAGATGCTGAAGTTTTCTATAGGAATTATGTTTGATTTTGCAGTGCTAAAATGCTTTCTTTTACAAAACCATAAACCATAGGTCAGTGTTATAGGAGAAGAGCATTTTAAGATAGTGACAATCTGAGTGTGTGTATAAAATGTAATTCTATGAGTTTTTATGCAGTGACCTAAAAATTCAATGCAAATATCTTTTGTTTGGTAGTTTTGTCTATATATTTTATGCTTTAGCATGTGCAATATATCTTTGCAAAGCGTGATGATACAAATCCGGTGCCAGTGTTATATTTTGCATAACATATTTGTAACAGCATAAAATATTGTTTGATGATTTCAGTGGGAATTTGTCTGTAATGTTTTCTTATGAAAATTGGAGTTGAATGACTCTGGTAAATGCCATGACTATAAAAATGAGGAAATGACTTTTAGTTCAGTGAATGACTTTGAACCAATTGGAATCTTCTCAAGCACAGTTTAATACTTTTTCAACTACTGAATGCTAATCATGTCATGAAGTACTTAACTGTAATATACTATGGAAATGCATTCAGATGGTTATTTTTCCAAATAAAAGCGGTACAAATATTGTTGCAATTTGTGTTGTCTTTAAATTTTCCAGTTATGATAATTTTGCCAATTATTATGCTAACTTAAACTTTTGTCCCCTACTAAAGCCAAATTAACCTTAAACTTTTAAAATATTCAAGATAGAGGTATATTTCCTATTTTTGTTTATATAATCACAATTAAAGCAAAATATTTCAGACAGATACCTTATGTTCATTTTACCTATTTATGCCTCCAACATTATTTATAAAGAAGTTAATCTGGCTTGCAACAAGAGATGCGATAAACTGGAAACAGGAAAATTAGGACAACAAAAAGGAACTCAAACTACAGGAATTCTAAATTTAATGCAGTGGTTATAACTAAATTTGAGTTTGGTCTAAATTTTCTTATAGCCGAAGTAAGAGGGAGAAATGTAATTAATAATAATATATAATTATTTATGTAATAATGTAATCTATATAGTAAAGTCTATAGTTCACATATATCAGAACAGGAGAAACCTGTTCAGTTCAGTGCAGTCGCTCAGTCATGTCCGACTCTTTGCGACCCCATGAATCGCAGCACGCCAGGCCTCCCTGTCCATCACCAACTCCTGGAGTTCACCCAAACTCATGTATATCAAGTCAGTGATGCCATCCAGCCATCTCATCCTCTGTCGTCCCCTTCTCCTCCTGACCCCAATCCCTCGCAGCATCAGGGTCTTTTCCAATGAGTTAACTCTTCGCATGAGGTGGCCAAAGTATTGGAGTTTCAGCCTCAGGATCAGTCCTTCCAGTGAACACCCAGGACTGGTCTCCTTTAGGTAGTGGTGCCACCCACAAAATTGTGAAATAAACCACGTTTATCTTTGTTGCTGCCGCCACTCCCGGGGTCTTAAGTTACTACTCTTCTATTGCTTCGTAGTAACACAAGACCCAACTTTTCAGCACTGCCCTTAAAGATATACATAGATTTACCTCTCCATTTGTCTCACCATTCAAATAGTCTCTCCTTGGGTAGTAACTTGGGAACAGTCCCTAGAAGCACTGAGAAACAGATTCCTAATTAGGGAGTGTTCAGCTGATGAAAAGAGATTGCAGCAGCACATGGGGAGGGAAGCGCAGGGGGAGCTTCCTGAGTTCCTCAGATCACTGTGTCCTAGTATGTTAACAGTTCTCACAGTCTAGCCGAATCCAATTACCACCTTTTTCATGAAAACACAGAATCCCAGGGAAGTTATTTAATTGCTCAAACTTGTGTGTATTAGTGATCTGAATACACACTTCTGTCTGTAGGTGTTCTCTCTTCTATTCTGATCTGCCATACCATGTTTTGTGGGTTTTTTTTTTTTTTTTTCCTGCTAGAGATGTTCAGGGAGGTATTGCTCTCTACCTTGCCTTACTCCTTATTCAAGTATACAAACCTTAGTGTTTTTCAGTCTTGAAGATTGTAGAGCAAAACATGGAACAGACTACTTCAAAATTGGGAAAGGAGTACATCAAGGGTATATATTATCACCCTGCTTATTTGTATGCAGAGTGCCTCATGCAGAATGCCAGGCTGGATGAATCTCAAGCTGGATTCAAGATTGCTGGGAGAAATATCAATAACCTCAGATATGCAGATGACACCACCCTTATGGCAGAAAGGGAGGAGGAATTAAACAGCCGCTGATGAAAGCGAAAGAGGAGAGTGAAAAAAGCTGGCTTAAAACTCTACATTCAAAAAACTAAGCTCATGGCATCCAGTCCCATCACTTCATGGCAAATAGGTGGGGAAACAATGAAAACAGTGACAGATTTTATTTTCTTAGCCATGAAATTAAGACATGTGTTCCTTGGAAGAAAAGCTCTGACAAACCTAGACAGTGTATTATAAAGCAGAGATATCACTTTGTTGACAGAAGTCTTTGGTTTTTTTTAGTAGTCAGGTACAGATGTGAGGGTTGGACCATTAAGAAGGCTGAGTGCCGAAGAACTGATGCTTTTGAACTGTGGTATTGGAGAAGACTCTTGAGGGCGCCTTGGGCAGCAAGAAGATCAAACCATCTAACCACAAAGGAAATCAACCCTAAATATTCATTGGAAGGTGAATATTGATGCTGAAGCTGAAGCTCCACTATTCTGGCCACCTGATGTGAGGAGTCAACTCATTGTAAAAGAACCTGATGCTGGGGAAGACTGAAGGCAGTAGGAGAAGGGGACAACAGGAGATGAGATGATTGGGTAACATCACCAGTTTAATGAACATAAGTTTGTGCAAACTTTGGGAGATAGTGAAGGACAGGGAAGCCTGGCGTGCTGCAGCCTGTGGAGTCACAAAGAGTCGGACACAACTGAAAGACTGAACAAAAAGAACAATGCTGCATAAATAGTGACTTAAAATAGTGACTTAGGGACTTCCCTGGTGGTCCAGAGGTTAATAATCTCCTGGCAATGCAGGAGACATCGGTTCGATGCCTGGTCAGGGAACTGAGATCCCACTCGCCTCAGGGCAACTAAGCCTGTGAGCTGCAACCACTGAGCCCACATGCTCTGGAACCTGTATGCCAGTGCTAGAGAGGTCATGCACTGTAATGAAGATCCCACCTGCTGCATGGAAGACCTGAAGCAGATAAATAAAATTTAAAAAACAAAACAAGAACTCAGTGACTTAAAGCAACAAATGCTTATCATGTCACAGTGTCTGTGAGTTAGGAGTCTAGGCATAGTTTAGTTGGGTCTTCTGTTGCAGGGTCCCTCACAGGTTATAATCACAGTGTTGGCTAGGGAAAGCTCTGTTTCTCAGCCTACACATGTGGTTATTGGCAGGGTTCCTCATGGGTCATTGGACTGAGGGCTTCAGTGCCTTGATGCAGTTGACTGACCTCAGTACCTTGTCAAATGGGCCTCTCCATAGGGCAGCTCACAATATGGCAGCAAACTGAGAAAAGCCAGAGAGAAAAAGAGCAAGACAGAACTCACAGGTTTATAACTGAATCTTCAAGTGACATTCTGTCATTGTTTTTCCATACGTTATTCATTAGAAACAAGTCACTAGATCCATCCCACATGGACAGTCATATCCCACCAAGAGGTGTGAGGTGCAGAAGGCAGGAATCACTGGGAGCTGTTTTGGAAGCTGTTCACCACCCTGGCTCTGTTACAGTGTCCTTCAAGAGTGTAGACTCACACCAGGATCACTTTTTCCCAGTCATTACTAAGGAGCTTATTTACTTGACTTCATAAATTCAAGAGATACATAAGGATCTCCTAATTTCACTTGTGCTCTTATAAGCAAGCAGAAAGGGAATAATGATCTCTAACTGAGTGATGTGGCACTTTGTCTCCAAACTGCTTGTCAAAGGATTCTTCTTTCTAATGCCATTCTGTAGGTTTAAATCCCTGTACATCTATCCCTCACTTTGCACACTTAATATGTTCCAGAATTAGCTTGCAAGGCACAAAGGCATTAAGCTAAAAGGCTATTAACACAACATAAAAATACTGTAGATAAAAGTGCTGTATGAATTGTCTCTAGCAAATTTCATTCTGAAGGTACATTTGCTGTAAAATATAAGGCAGACAAGATGATGGCTGTGCCATTCATTCATTTTCAAGCACTCCAGGAGGTGATTGAAAATGTGTAGGTCTTAGTAATTGGCGCACTGACCAGGGGGTGGGAGGGCTTGCTACTCGCATGTACTTTACTCGTGTCAGCATTTGCTGGTCCAGGGATGCCACATGTCCCGTTCATCCCAACATTCAACCCCACATCCCCCGTGCCACTGTGCCCCCACCTCACTCCTCATCTACTCTCCTCCCATTTCTAAACCATATCTTCATCACTTTATTACTTGTGAAACTAGCCATATTTTTAAATCTGTCTTCACAGGGAACTGCATAAGTATGCTGTAATATACATCCCCTCCTAAAGAGCGCTCACAAGCTTAAGAAAAAGGACTTCAGAAGGCAGTGTTAAATACAGGTTCCCTGGTTGTGTCCTTTTCTAGGTGACATTGAATGTAGGTGAGTGGAGAAAAGTGCTACATAGATCTGAGACAGATATTTAATTCCTTTGTTATTAAACACTCAAATGCATGCCTGCACATGTATGCTTCTTGTCTTAAGCAAGGAATGATTGCATCCTCTTCACAAGTGGGAAAATCCTGCTTATAAGGACAGAAACATTTTGGCCCACAATTCATAGCAGGATCTGGCAATAGCACTGTTGACTCATGTGGTTCTCTGAGCCCTGCTTGGTGGACAGTTTCTAAGTACCATTTTCTACCTTTAAAGGACATTTTAATGAAGCATATTTAACATCTAGAAGAGTTTTCTAGTTTTCAAAAGTAAAAATGTTGAAGCAGTACTTAGAGCATAAAAATCTCACCTGTGTCTATGTTCAATTGATAAAGTACCCAGCAATTTGAAAACCTGAAACAACTCATGTTTCTTATAGTTGGGTTCTATAATTAAAAACATCTAGGTTCAAATATGCATGACAAGATATTGCCAGCCATATAGCGATCAGAAAAGAAAACGGAGAGGGCACCGTGCCAAGAACCAAGGGCAGGAATGAGCGTGGCATGTTCTGGGAACAGAAATGGGCCAGTATGACCAAAGACGTAGGGGTAAAGAATGGTGGTTATGAGATGAGGTCATGAGTGGTCTGAGGCCAGACCCTATAAAATTTTTTGAGCTAGGTGAAGGACTTTCTATTTTATTCTTAATGTGATTAAAAAAAAAATCTACTGAAAAATGTAAGCAGAAGAATGGCTGTGGTCCTATTTCATTTTTAAATGATCACTCCCGACTGCTAAAGGAAGGCAAGAGAGGAACCCAACTGACTGGTTAGGTGGCTAGTGCAGTAATCTGGATGAGCAAAAACGTGGTGGCTTGGATTGATACAGCAACAAGAGAAATAAAATGTGGCACAATTTGGGTACTTTTGAAGGTAGAGTTGATTGACTGTTCTGATGGTTTTATATCAAGTAGACAATATATAATTTAGGGGAGAGGCTGTGGCTGAAGTCATATGAAATTATGAGGAGCAGAGGATTGCCTTGGGAGTAAATGTAGAGAGAGATGAACCATGAATTGTGGGCACTCCCAGCATTTAGACCCTGGGAAGAGACGTTCTAGCAGAGAAGACCAGGAGAGAGTGGCCAGTGAGGCAGGAGGAAAAGCTAGAGATCTAGATATCCCTGAAACCTAGGAAATAAAGAATGAATGGAAGAAGGGTCAGTTGTACCTACTGTCTCAATTGCTTCTGGGAGGTCAAATAAGATATGACATGTGAGACCACTGGATTTGGCAACATAGAGTTTATTAATGACTTTGCAAGAATAGATGCACTGGAGTGGTGAGGACAACAATCCAAAGAGGCTGGTTTAAGGAGAGAAAGAAAGAGGATAAGGTAAAAGAAAGAAGAAAAATGAGGCAGTAGCTGGAGGAGGATGTGGAAACTAGAGAGAATGTTTGTCTTTTAAGATAGAGGATGCTGTCATATGTCAGTGTATGTAATGTCCATGCTAAGGGGAACGTCTGGGAGTGAGCAGGAAGAAGGGGCAAGAAGGGATGAGAAAGTTATTTTAGAAAAACCATTTTAGAGCAACAGAGGAAAACTGATTGAGTAGGGTTTAGTACACTTGAGATTTATGACCATGAATTTAAATGGTTATCAGTAATCCTGGTAGGTTTTTTTCATCAATGTTGGTACAGGCATAGAGTAAGTAGATAGTGGAACTTAAACAGGGACAGAGTTCTGCCAGAGGAGTGCAAGGGAGTTACAGAACTAAGATGCATTCAATAGACATGATTATATAGATCGTGGATTCTAAACTGGGTAAGGAGGGAAATGAAGGCATGAGAGAGCTGATGGATGGTGAAAAGTAGCCCACCACTGGATTGAAGGTCTTGGTAAAATAGAGGAATTGTTGAATTCTGGCACCAGAGTTGGTAAGCTAAACCTGAGGTGCTTGACGTAAAGATTTTAGAAATGATACTTTTTGATATTGACTAAGTAAGGAACATAATCAAAGGAATGGATGGTTGAGAATGATAGAAGGAAAAACCACTGGAGATGAAGTAAAAATCTGAAGAGGCCAACAAAATAAATGGCTTGAGAGCCACTGAACATAGAATTTGAGCAGAATTGATGAGAAAATTTGGTCACTTCACAATATCTATTATTCAGATATTTTACTTTAATACACACTCAAAACTGATTTATTATCAGACTGATGTTTGGTTAAAGTAAGAACGGTCAAGTGCATTTCTGTTAAAAAAACAACAACAACCAGACTTTGACTGGAATACAATGACAGGTTTTATGACCATATGGTTTAACCTAAATGTGTTTATGAGGCTCTTCAGAAAATAGGACAGATGGCTAAGAGCTGCAGAATGAACAGAAGTGTGTGAAACAGACAAACGTCTTAGTGATCACAAAGAAAAATTGAATACTTCCCAGTGGGCCTTCCACAGAGGACAAAAGACTAAATTCATTGGAATTCTGTACTGCTCTGTAAGTGAAAACTAAATTTGCTTTAAAATACTAACTTATCCTGAAATCTCAATTTTTAACAACAACAAAAATGTTAATTTGAGCTTATAATTCCCCTCTGAATTTCTCTTTTCAGAAATGATTTCTCCATTTCCAAGTTCATGCTATAATTTTACATTGTTTGACATGTTTTATTAATATGTTCTTCGGTCCTAAGATTTATTCCTTGGTATTTCATTATTACTTAAAATCTGTAAAAACTTTGTTAGAGGACTGTTAACGGATAATTGATGGATTTTCTGCTTAACTTTATTCACAAGGGTTTACATATTAGCATGTAAATTTTGACTAGGCTGCTAGGTCTATTTCATTTTGGCATTAATGCTACCAAAAGCTGATAAAGGGCTCAGTTGGTACCATCTGGAAGCTTGATTTGTGATGTCACAGCTGACACTAGAAGTTAGTTTGAGGAAACTAATTAATTTCCTACATTTCAGATATTGAAAAAGAAAAGCCTTTCATGATGCTAAGAGTATTTCACAGAGATAAAACCATATTTTCCAGTGTATATTAATTCCAGTCTTATTTTCCTTGCTGTCAGCCTCATAATCTATAGAGACTTGGGTAGTGCAAAGCAGAGAATATCTGTTAAAATTCACATATATGTTTATAGGTGCCTATATATTGTGTGATTGTGGGCAAAGATGTGGCAGGACTTAACCCAACAGTGTTAAAGCAGGAAGGTATAAAGAAGTAGTGAAATTGTAGCTAATTGGAAAATTGTAATATAAAAATGTAATATATATTAATTTATATTTATTATAATATAAAAATATTACCAAAAATAGGTTAAAGTTGAATATGTTTATAAGTGAGAGGTAGGAGGTAACATAGACAAATTAAAACATCGATTTAATTAAATGACAGACTTGTAAGCAACTTTTGCTTTGAATTTGTGTTGTTTATTGTTTTTACAATACAGTTTTTAAAACAAAAGGAGACGGGGATGCATAAATAGAGTCTGGGAGGTAAATTCCTCACTCTAATTAGTGCTGGGTTAATTCTATTCATTAGAACCAGCTTTAAACTCCCTAGTTAAAGAGGAACGCAAGAACCTTGAAGATGCTCCGATAAAAACCACAGATACATTAAGAATTGAAGAATACATCCTTTGAGGAAGAGGCAAATGAACTGAATTTAAACAGCTTAAAAGTTTCCTTAACTGTAAAATATGGAGGTTTGATTCAGTAATTTTTCATACGCTTTCAGCTCTGAATTTTTAAATTCTTAGATCTGTTAGTCAACAGAGTAACTGCCAGTTGCCTGCAGCGTCTGAAGCAGTAAACCGCGCGTATGCATATGCTTGGGGATAAACTGGGTTGTAGGCTGACTACACTAATAGTCCTTCCATCAGATGAAGAATTCCTTTTAGAGGAAAGATATTTAGGACGTATGCCCTTCCTCCTCTCAAGAAAATCAATAGGCTTTAACTACAGCAGAATGAATTTGGTATCATGAAAAGCTATCTGAAAAAATGTGTAGTAAATGTAGATGTGGTTCATACAAGACTGATTGTCAAGTCCCTTCACTGGAGACTCTGAGGATCAAGGTGGGCACTCATCACTCCAGGATGGGGTTAGAGAGATGTCAGATGGCCAGTGTGCTCCATGGCTTAGAACTCTTTCAAGCACCATGTACTACATCTCCACCAGTTTGTTTCACAGATACTCAAATGTATGTCCTCTCTTCCTTGAACAGCCTGTAAGTTATCATGTTCTGTACCATCAAAATCCATTCCATCCCCAAGATAAGAACAAAACAGTCACCCTAGATTCCTCTCCTTTGTTATCCTTATCCAATTGGTTTGGAAGTCCTCTTCCTTTTGAGTCTTTCAAATGTCTTTTGAACAAGTTACCTAATTTCTTTATCCACTACTCCTATTTCAGACCCTCATTATAGAACACTGCAGTGGTGTCCTAATTAATCTCTTTGCCTTAAGTTTTGCCTTTCAGTCTTTCTTCAAAATTGCTGTCAAAATCTGTGTTTTGGTGTGTGTGTTTTTTTTTTTTTTAAGTTCAGGCTCTTTCAGTTCAGTTCAGTCGCTCAGTCATGTCCGACTCTTTGCGACCCCATGAATTGCAGCACACCAGGCGTGCCTGTCCATCACCATCTCCCAGAGTTCACTCAGACTCATGTCCATCGAGTCGGTGATGCCATCTAGCCATCTCATCCTCTGTTGTCCCCTTCTCCTCCCACCCCCAATCCCTCCCAGCTTCAGAGTCTTTTCCAATGAGTCAACTCTTCTCATGAAGTGGCCAAAGTACTGGAGTTTCAGCTTCAGCATCATTCTCTCCAAAGAAATCCCAGGGCTGATCTTCAGAATGGACTGGTTGGATCTCCTTGCAGTCCAAGGGACTCTCAAGAGTCTTCTCCAACACCACAGTTCAAAAGCACCAGTTCTTTGGCACTCAGCCTTCTTCACAGTCCAACTCTCACATCCATACGTGACCCCTGGAAAAACCATAGCCTTGACTAGATGGACCTTTGTTGGCAAAGTAATGTCTCTGCTTTTCAATATGCTATCTAGGTTGGTCATAACTTTCCTTCCAAGGAGTAAGCGTCTTTTGATTTCATGGCTGTAGTCACCATCTGCAGTGATTTTGGAGCCCAAAAAAATAAAGTCTGACACCGTTTCCACTGTTTCCCCATCTATTTCCCATGAAGTGATGGGACCAGATGCCATGATCTTTGTTTTCTGAATGTTGAGCTTTAAGACAACTTTTTTGCTCTCCTCTTTCACTTTCATCAAGAGGCTTTTAGTTCCTCTTCACTTTCTGCCATAAGGGTGGTATCATCTGCATATCTGAGGGTATTGATAGTTCTCCCAGCAGTCTTGATTCCAGCTTGTGCTTCTTCCAGTCCAGTGTTTCTCATGATGTACTCTGCATAGAAGTTAAATAAGCAGGGTGACAATATACAGCTCTGAAGAGTTTCTTCAGGCTCTTTAGCCTGAAGAAGCATCTGCCTCATCTCTTGATCTTTATTTCCTGTCACTTGCACTGCTCATTCATCCTAAACTATAGACAGTTTAGAAAGCCTGAGGTCTTCTCCTTTCACATATTCCTGCCTCTGTTTGTGTTAGTCCTTTTACCTAGAATGCTCCTTCCTTTCTATACCTTTTGAACTCAAATGTTACGTCTTATCAAGTGTTTCCTAAGCTTTTATCTATAAACAAGAGGCAGAAATAATTATTCCTTCCTCTGTGTTTCCGAGACATCCTAAATATATCAAATAGTGATGTTGATCATATTACCTTCTATTGTAATGATGTGATTACATATACGATAAAGATGAAATATTTTGTGTTTGTGTT
The DNA here is from genome assembly GCA_917880005.1 of Nanger dama. Lineage (NCBI taxonomy): Eukaryota > Metazoa > Chordata > Mammalia > Artiodactyla > Bovidae > Nanger > Nanger dama. The sequence continues at coordinate 51,384,333 of CAKJTW010000004.1, forward strand.
CCTCACTTCCCATCTCTTCCCTGCCACATGTGAAAGGACAGTTTGGATCTTTTCTGGGTAAAAGGATAAAGAGTGGCTTAAAAACTGGAATGAAAAGGGAGCAGAAATCAATAAAGAGTTCTGAGAAAGGTAGTGTCACCATCAGGGCTGAAAACATGTGAGGCTCTGGGTAGTCAAAGTCTGTAAGTATGATGAATTAAATTGAGACTTCTTTAATATTACATGAAAAACATAAAGATTGAAATGTATTTTTAATTACTACTTGGAAATTAGACTATGCTTCCTACACAGTCTAAGCCTCATAGAGCCCTAGCATTTAGTTAAGTTACCTATATCTGTTGTCTCTTAACTGTACTTCATATTTGTTTTAGTACCTAGGACAGTACATTATTTCAATACCAATGACTTAATAAGTAAATATATGAATTGTATCTGGCTCTTGTAAGAAAATGCCACAGGTTTCCAAGTTAACAATAATGAACATTTCTAGGTGGTGTCACTTTTACTTTGCTGAATACTCAAACACTAGTGGTCCTTGAGACCAGGAAAGGAAAGGACTGTACATTGGCTGGAATATGGCATAGAGGCCTGGGTGAAAGCCCAGGGTGGAAGGACAAGGTGTCAGAGTAAAAGCAAGTTTTAGAGTGGGTTTGGTGCCACACGTCAGCATACTGGAAAATTACTGGTTGATACTGTATTATACACTGTCACACACTTTCAGGGGTTTTAAAAAAAAAAGAAAAAAAATATGATGTAATAAATATTATCTCTGAAGTAAGACACAAACTGCTTGGTTTTCCACCTTTCCAGCTTGTGGTCCTTGTGGGACCAGTTCCTAGAACCAATTTCAGTAAGATCCTTGAAGAAATCAGATATTCTCAGTCAACCAACTCCATTTCCACATTCAATCATTTGTATTCTTCCTTAGTTACTTTCCCTTCTGGGATAAGTCTTTTAAATTACTATTACCTTAGTATAGGAAGCTACATAAAACTGTGAGAATTGTTTTTCAGATTCTTAATTTTAGCCCTTTCAATATATTGAATTTCTTTTTCAATAAGTGTAATTGTATTGCAGGCTCAGCTTTTATTACCATTGTAAAAACTGAGCTCTATATTGTTTATTGCATGCAATTATTTATGTAGTTAGTTTTTAAAGATCTACTTTGCATCAATTTAAATTCAGGCACTGATGTCATGTTTCTGTATGTGTTTTCCACATTTGAGTATTTCTCATCTCCCATTTTGAAAAAGTTAATATAATTGCACATTTTCTTTTTCTTTTCTTTCTTTCATTGTTTTTAAATAGCAACCCAGGCTGTTAACCATTCAGAACCCAAGAACGTGGGTCAACTGTATAACAGGAGCCCTGAAGGAACAGTTATGAATCAGAGCGTGCTTTATCCCAGCCACAGAATGCAAAGGGTTGCACTCTGCAGGAGCTGCAAGAACTGTGATGGGGAGGGCCATGAGTTTCCTTAACCCTTCCTGCCTGGGGACATTCACCCTTTATCTGGGAGCAGGCAATGGCACCCCACTCCAGTACTCTTGCTTGGAAGATCCCATGGATGGAGGAGCCTGGTAGGCTGCAGTCCATGGGGTCGCGAAGAATAGGACATGACTGAGCGACTTCAGTTTCACTTTTCACTTTCATGCATTGGAGAAGGAAATGGCAACCCAGTCCAGTGTTCTTCCCTGGAGAATCCCAGGGGCAGCGGAGCCTGGTGGGCTGCCATCTATGGGGTCGCACAGAGTCAGACACGACTGAAGTGACTTAGCAGCAGCAGCAGCAGCAGCAAGGTACTAATAGTTCCCCTTCCACTTTTAAAATAGAAGACAAGGGTGCTTGCTTTAAAAATTAGAACTGGGTAAGATTTCTAGAGTACTTTGGAATTCTTTTAGGGTGCACTGTATAAGAACACAAGCTATTTATTTTATTGTTAAATTATGTTCGTGTCATCAATAATTCTCCAGTCATAGCCTTTTTTATGAAAAGGCTCAATGCTCTAAATCACTGAGTTATAAAAGATCTTTGACATGAGGGTGGAGTCAAAGGCATGCAAAAAAAAATAAAATCAGTCTCTGATTCAATTACCTTTGTCCCCCATTTCCTGTGGTATACTGCTTGTTGGACAGCAAGGGGGGAGGGAGCAGGGAAGATGGAAAGGTAGGAGAAACAGATCAAAATGGGAGCCCCAAAACACACATTGAAAGAGGGAAGAAACCAAGTATGGTGTGGAGACGGAAAAAAACAACAACAACGTGCCTGATGGAAGTGAAGTCCACTGATACGGGAAGGAAAAATAAATCCTGTCCTGAATGATAAGACGGAAAAGAAAGCAGACAGAGGAAGCTCAGGCGTGGACACGGGGGAGAACGTGGCCATAATTTGAAATGAGTTCTGGGCTATACAAAATTCAAGTGCCACACTTTGCAGACCAGCACTAAGGAAAATGAGGCTCTCTTTTCCCTTGTTTCATTATCCAGTTTATATCATCCATAAAGAATTAACATGGGAGCCCCATGTTAGCTAATTTATACTATGAAAATATTCTTAAATGATCTTAAATGAATAACTAATAGCAGTCACATTTGTGGGTGTATAATAATTCAGTTCAATTCAGGTCAGTCACTCAGTCGTGTCTGACTCTTTGTGACCCAATAAACTGCAGCACGCCAGGCCTCCCTGTCCATCACCAACTCCCTTAGCCTACCCAAACACATGTCCATTGAGTTGGTGATGCCATCCAACCATCTCATTCTCTGTCATCCCCTTCTCCTCTTACCCTCAATCTTTCCCAGCATCAGAGTCTTTTCAAATGAGACAGCTCTTCGCATCAGGTGGCCAAAGTACTGGAGTTTCAGCTTCAACATCAGCCGTTCCGATGAACACCCAGGACTGATCTCCTTTAGGATGGACTGGTTAGATCTCCTTGCAGTCCAAGGGACTCCCAAGAGTCTTCCAAAACCACAACTCAAAAGCATCAATTCTTCGGCGCTCAGCTTTCTTTATAATCCAACTTTCACATCCATACATGACCACTAGAAAAACCATAGCCTTGGCTAGAATGGACCTTTGTTGGCAAAGTAATTTCTCTGCTTTTAAATATACTGTCTGGGTTGGCCATAACTTTCCTTCCAAGGAGTAAGCATCTTCTAATTTCATGGCTGCAGTCATCATCTGCTGTGATTTTGGAGCCTAGAAAAATAAAGTCAGTCACTGTTTCCATCATTTTCCCATCTATTTGCCATGAAGTGATGGGATCGGATGCCATGATCTTCGTTTTCTGAATATTGAGCTTTAAGCCAACTTTTTCACTCTCCTCTTTCACTTTCATCAAGAGGTTCTTTAATTCTTCTTCATTTTCTGCCATAAGGGTGGTGTCATCTGCATATCTGAGGTAATTGCTATTTCTCCCAGCAATCGTGATTCCAGCTTGTGCTTCCTCCAGCCCAGTGTTTCTCATGATGTATTCTGCATATAAGTTAAATAAGCAAGGTGACAATATATAGCCTTGATGCACTCCTTTTCCTATTTGGAACCAGTCTGTTGTTCCATATCCAGTTCTAACTGTTGCTTCCTGACCTGCATATAGGTTTCTCAAGAGGCAGGTCAGGTGCTGGTATTCCCATCTCTTGAAGAATTTCCCACAGTTTATTGTGATCCACACAGTCAAAGGCTTTGGCATAGTCAATAAAGCAGAAATAGATGGTTTTCTGGAACTCTCTTGCTTTCTCCATGATCCAGCGGATGTTGGCAATTTGATCTCTGGTTCCTCTGCCTTTTCTAAAACCAGCTTGAACATCTGGAAGTTCATGGTTCATGTATTGCTGAGGCCTGGCTTGGAGAATTTTGAGCATTACTTTACTAGTGTGTGAGATGAGTGCAATTGTGCGGTAGTTTGAGTAATCTTTGGCATTGCCTTTCCTTGGGATTGGAATGAAAACTGACCTTTTCCAGTTCTGTGGCCACTGCTGAGTTTTCCAAATGTGCTGGCATATTGAGTGCAGCACTTTCACAGCATCATCTTTCAGGATTTGAAATAGCTCAACTGGAATTAGATCACCTCCACTCGCTTTGTTTGTAGTGATGCTTCCTAAGGCCCACGTGACTTCACATTCCAGGATATCTGGCTCTAGGTGAGTGATCACACCATCATGATTATCTGAGATTTGAAGATCTTTTTGTACAGGTCTTTTGTGTATTCTTGCCACCTCTTATTAGTGTCTTCTGCTTCTGTCAGGTCCATACCATTTCTGTCCTTTATTGAGCTCATCTTTGCATGAAATGTTCCCTTGGTATCTCTAATTTTCTTGAAGAAATCTCTAGTCTTTCCCATTCTATTGTTTTCCTCTATTTCTTTGCATTGATCGCTGAGGAAGACTTTCTTATCTCTCCTTGCTCTTCTTTGTAACTCGGCATTCAGATGGGTATATCCTTCCTTTTCTCTTTTGCTTTTTGCTTCTCTTGTAATGGTTATTACCCTCTTCTTTATTTTCTCTACCTACCCCCTTCAAAATAAGGATTCTAGTTATACCTCTCCATGTCTCTCTAACTTAAATGTATATAATTAACAGTTCGGACACTCTTACCAGTTTTATGATCCATCTCAGTTAAAGGCCCAGTTTCCTGCATTTTATCCCCTTTTAGTCAAACTCCCCTCTCCTCTTCTTACTCTTTTTCTCTATCAGCTTTTCTCAGTTTGGTCTGCAAATATTTGGCATCCCAGGGACCCTTTCAAGGGTTCATAAAGTTAAAAAAAAAAAAACCTTTTCGTAATAATTCTAACTCCCTTTCTCACTGATGGGGCTGGCAAGTTTCACAGTAGAGCCACTGGTACCTTGGCACCACTGGAACCGTGTTGGTTGTTACTGTATTCTCCACTGCCACATACTTGCAGTAAAAGAAGAATGATACAGTTAAAGTGATCAGTTTCACTAGCCCTCAGTACTTGAAGAAAGAAAGTAGGCGTAAAGCACTTGAACTGCATAATGAAGTATGATGGTTTGAGCACTGTGTGACTGTTACAGCTACTAACTGAATTAGCTGCTTTTTCAGGAAACCATTTTTACTCGAAAGGTCAACTGATGAGATGAACCATGGTTATTCAGACTTGGCTATTCAGCAATAATTTTCTTGAAAATGAGTGAAGTGAGCCCATTACTTCAAGGAATACAACTTGACCGTATGTTAAAATGAATTAATTGCATACTTAAAAAAACCTTTAAGTACATTAGAAAATTAATACTGAAAAGTTTTTAAAGTACACAGTTAATTCATTTAAACATACAGTCAAGCTGTATTCCTTGAAGTAATGGGCTCACTGCATTCATTTTCAAGAAAATTATTGCTGAATAGCCGAGTCTGAATAACCATGGTTCATCTCATCAGTTGACTTTTTGAGTAAAAATGGTTTTCTATGAAAAGCATCTTAACCCCCATAGGGCTTCCCTGGGGACTCAGCTGGTAAAGAATCAGCCTGCAGTGCAGGAGGACCACCGTCCTCCTCCCACCCCGGGTTCGATTCCTGGGTCAGGAAGTTCCCTCGAAGAAAGGATAGGCTACCTACTCCAGTATTCTTGGGCTTCCCTAATGGCTCAGATGGTAAAGAATCCACCTGCAATGCGGGAGACCTGAGGTCTGGGATTTCATCCCTGGGTGGGGGAAGATCCCCTGGAGGAGGGCATGGCAACCCACTCCATGGAGAATCCCCATGGTCAGAGGAGCCTGGTGGGCTACAGCCCGTGGGGTCACAGAGAGTCAGACACGACTGAATGACTAAGCACAGCAAATAACCCCCATAAACAAGACTCTTTGGAGTGCAAACTGGTTTTTAAGATCCTGAGACCAAAAGTATGAAAACAACTGCTTTATATAAACACTTCCCAAAGTGTGTTCTTTGGCAGTCTGGCCTTTGGTATGCTCAAATTTTGCAGTATCCAATATGGTATCCAGTAGCCACAGGTGATTGTTTAAAGTCACATGAAATAAAATATGAAATTTTGTCCCTCAGTCATGCTAGTCGCATTTGAAGTGCTCAACAGCCAAATGTGGGTAGTAGATGATAGAATATTTTCATCATTGCAGAAAGGGATCTGCAGTCTGGGAAGCTTACCAACATCCTCCCCCCTCTCCTTTCACTTATTCTACATGTTCAGTAGCATCTAAAGGTTCTGCAAAGTTTTGAAAGGAGGGGACACTTGTTTTGTTTAAACGTTTCTCCAGCTTATTTAAACACAGAACTTTTTCACATGACACTTATTCCAATTCTATGAAACTTACTTTGAAAAATGCTATTCTGTCTGTTCCCATATTTTCATTTTAATCACTCGACTGAGGTTTTTTTAATCAGCAGTTTTTTTCTTACCTCTTTGGAAAGGAGGTGGACCTGAGTAATATATTGTATTGTAGAAACCTATCATCTGGATTTAGTTCACACATGAAATTTCTCCCATCAGTGTATATTCCAGTTCAGATTACTTTTCTGATTATTTCTGAATGTTTAACTTAACATTGGCATTCACGTTATTAATTTGGGTTCCTACCGAGAGTTTCAGAGACTGTACTCTTGATTGACATTCTCTGTGACTTAAGAGTATCTGCCACCAGTCAATAATATTTTGTAAGCTTTAGGATTTTTTTAAAATAAACTTTAAATTTTAGAATTGTTTTAACCTACAGAAAACTTGCAAGAGTTACAGAGAGTTCCTGTCAATCTCACATCCAGCTTTCCCTGTTGTTCATACCACTGTGTTACTCTTGTTTGTAAGCCTTACTTTTAAAATTTCTAATGTAAAAATAATGGGTTTATTTATTACTTTCCAAGTTAAAATCATAATACTGAATATGCTTTTTCAAACCACTAAATTCCAACACCCCACGATGAGAGTCAGTATTCCAAGTTTCCTTGAGCATTTTTCAAATAGTTGGCAGTCTTATCAGTTAAGTTCATAAACCTCCCTATATACTTCTCTCAGGTAGGTGAGCTGCTGGGCTGGTGACATTGAAACCAGGGCTCTGAGCAAGCAGTGCTGGCTGTAAACTATAGGCCAACAAAAAAATAGGGGAACTGAGAAAGCAGGGAGATCCAACCAGTCCATTCTGAAGGAGATCAGCCTTGAGATTTCTTTGGAAGGAATGATGCTAAAGCTGAAACCAGTACTTTGGCCACCTCATGCGAAGAGTTGACTCACTGGAAAAAACTCTGATGCTGGGAGGGACTAGGGGCAGGAGGAGAAGGGGACGACAGAGGATGAGATGGCTGGATGGCATCACGGACTCGATGGACTTGAGACTGAGTGAACTCTGGGAGATGGTGATGAACAGGGAGGCTTGGCGTGCTGCGATTCATGGGGTTGCAAAGAGTCGGACACAACTGAGCGACTGAACTGAACTGAACTGAACTGAACTGAGTTCATTGCCCCCACTCAGGGTGAGGGAGCCAGGTAAGTAAAAATATGGAGTGTACAGAAGCTCCAATGTGAAAAGTCAGCTGTGGAGGACAGGTAAGCAGTGAAGGACAGAGGCAGAAAGCTGAAAAAACTAGAAGGAAAGGAAGTACAGAAGGAAGTAGACAGCATGAATGGCCTGCAGATAAGTTTACAAGTTGGGAGGGAGAGGTTAAGGACAGTGAACTGATATGGATGAATTATATATTTTCTATAGGAAAATAATATATCTAAACAGTAAGCATATTTAATTTATATGCTGTCTAAAATTTTTTAATTCATAAAAGCAATTAATGTTTATGTTTGTGAATATATATGTGAAGACAATCTGGAAGGATAAGCACCAAACTATAAATAGTGATTACTTCTGACAGTGGGCTGGGAGGATTAGGGGTTAGAGGCAGATGATATATAGTTGATCTGCTTCTAGACTATTTCAGTTATTTACAGAATACATTCATGTATTGCTCACATAAATAAAAAATAGCAGTAATATATGTTTGTTTATAAAATCAGAGAATATTGAAAATCACATTGAAAAATCAAGTTCTTTATAGTCTCACCACCATGTGAGAACCACTTCATTTGGTGAATTTCCTTCCTAACTCTTTGCCCTCCCTTAATATTTTGATGCATAGATGTGGTAAGCTATAATATCGTTCGCAAACACTTGGTGACTTTTTCTGTCTTATTGATGTCAGATGAAGCCATATTCCTCCTTCAGCCAATGAAATATGAGCAGAAATCATGTGTGTCATCTCTGGGCAGAAGGTTTAAGTGTTTATTCATGCCATTGCAATCATGGAAGCTCGTCTCAGGATGGAGCCTCTATCATCTTCTTGGGTTCCAGAGTGTCTGTGAAGAATATAGCAATCTTGGTGACTTGGAATGGACAGGCAGCATGAGGAAGACATAAACTGTTTTATTAACTGATGTAAGTGATGGAGATTTTCAAGTTGTTGCTGAAGCATAGTTTATCCTAACTAACAAAGGAGATAGATATCCGTGTTTATATGCATGAAAATGCAATTGTATGGGTGTGGGTGTGGGTGTGTGTGTATGCATGTGCAGAGAAAAAAATATACACAAATACTAAAATTCATTGTTACTATGAAGATGTGTTCATACTGTGTGTGTGTGTGTGTGTGTGTGTGTGTGTGTGTGTGTGTGTGTGTGTATGGCCCATGGCAGTGAAAGCATGGGATCCCAACCACTGGGCTGCCAGAATATTTCCATATTTTGTGTATTCCTTTTTAGACTTAATATTTTATTATAAAAATTTCCCTCCATATCATATAGTTTTTGAAAATAAAATTTTAATATAAGAAGACACAATATAGACAGGTACAATAATGACTATATATTATTCCATTTCATGGACTTACTATCAGGTATTATTTAATATATCTCCCATGGGCAGACATGTAGGTTGTTTCTGAGTTGGATTGTGGTAAGTTACCAATTGACATATTTGCCCACTGCTCTGACCTAGGATAAATTTCATTCTTAGGATAAATACCATGAAATGGGATTACTGTTAATCCTGGAGCTGACTCTCTCACCTTCTCACCTTCCTATTCTCTCCCATAGCATTCGTGTAAGGTCCACACGGTGAATGCTGACTACCCACAGGGACAGAAGCACTGATCCTCTTGCCAGTTTTAATAGATAGGATAATAATCCCTTTATCTTTTATAGTCCTCCTTGATTCACCAAAGGCAAGGCTGAGGGGATTTTTTTGGCTCAAGAATTTTCACTAAAAACTAAAAGAAAGATAAAACTATATTTACGAAATGTAACTTTCTGGTGACATCAATTTCCTACCAAAGATTTTGCTTCAGAGTACCAAGTCCCCAGCCTTTTCCTCACTTCCTGCCTGAGTGAGATGTGATAGTTGTGCGGGTCCTCCCAGCACCATATCCCTGGTCTTCTCTTCAGTTCTCACCCTGGGATGTGCAGTCACCCCACTCCATCAGCTGGGGTACCCTGTACCAACACACAAGCAACACTGCTTGTTAGCAGCACTAACACAATATCCCACTCTGTTGTAACTGTTGGTTTTCTTTTCTGTCTTTTCCTAGAGACTACGCTGTGAGCTTCTTAGAAGGCAGAGACTCTATTTCAGCCATATAGCCACAATGATTAGCATGATACCCAGAATTCAGACTTAGAGTAAATGTTGGGTGAATGAATGAGTACAAGCAGGAACTAATGCATAAACTTGTTCAAGCATGAGTGCATGAATGATAGTCACAAGGAGACATAGGAAAAGTAGTTTTTCCATCTCTAGAATCAAGAAGGGAGCATGTTTCTGCCTTAGGTCGATATCCTTTTTTAAAAGTCCTGTATCGTATTCTGCTGTATTGATGCAACATTGTTTATTTATCCTCCTTGATTTATTATTTATTTAATTAATAAAATAACATTAAAATAACATTTTGACATTAAATAACAATAAAATAACATTTTATTTATTAAAATATAACCTCAAAGAGGTTATATTTTAATCTAGATGAGCAGTTTATCTGTAAGGTGTAAATGCTTATAAGATAGGTGTTCATAACTTGGAGAATGCCTATATCTCTGAGGAATAGCCTGAAAACTAAAGAAGCATATTCCTTTTTTTTCCTTTCTTAGGACTAAAACTCAGTTATGAAAAGTAAAGAGAAAATAAAAGCATGAGGTAAGTCTCTCATGACCAAGTCTTTTGAAGAGACACATTCCCTAATTTCACTAGTCAGGGCCTAAGTACACAGGTGGGGAGCAGGTTGAGAAACAGGTACTCTTAGACATTATTGCTGGGAGTGTAAATTGATGCAAACATTTTAGAGGTAATTTTAGGATTATTCATCAAAATTCTAAATACATATACCATCTGACCAAGCAATTCCGTTTCCATGGTTTTATTTCCCAGATTACTTGCATAAGTGCATAGATATGAGTGTATAAGAATGTTAATTGAAGCACTATTTGTAATAATCAAATATTGGAAATAATCCAAATGTCCATCAGTAGGGAATTGTATAAATAAATAATGTTGCATCAATATAGCAGAATATGATACAGGACTTTTAAAAAAGGATATAGCCCTTTATTTACTGACATGCAAAGATATCCAGTTTAAATTATTTAGTGATGAAAGCCAAATTTTAGAACACTTTGCATAGTATGATTCCATATTCTGGAAAGAAGATGTGTATGCATAGGAGAAAGACAAGAAGGGTATTCTGCAAGTTTAACAAGTGGCAAAATTCTCCAAGCCAGGCTTCAGCAATACATGAACCGTGAACTTCCTGATGTTCAAGCTGGTTTTAGAAAAGGCAGAGGAACCAGAGATCAAATTGCCACATCTGCTGGATCATGGAAAAAGCAAGAGAGTTCCAGAAAAACATCTATTTCTGCTTTATTGACTATGCCAAAGCCTTTGACTGTGTGGATCACAACAAACTGTGGGAAATTCTTCAAGAGATGGGAATACCAGACCACCTGACCTGCCTCTTGAGAAACCTATATGCAGGTCAGGAAGCAACAGTTAGAACTGGACATGGAACAATAGACTGGTTCCAAATAGGAAAAGGAGTACATCGAGGCTGTATATTGTCACCCTGCTTATTTAACTTCTATGCAGAGTACATCATGAGAAACGCTGGACTGGAAGAAACACAAGCTGGAATCAAGACTGCCGGGAGAAATATCAATAACCTCAGATATGCAGATGATGACACCCTTATGGCAGAAAGTGAAGAGGAGCTAAAGGGCCTCTTGATGAAGGTGAAAGAGGAGAGTGAAAAGTTGTCTTAAAGCTCAACATTCAGAAAACGAAGATCATGGCATCCGGTCCCATCACTTCATGGGAAATAGATGGGGAAACAGTAGAAACAGTGTCAGACTTTATTTTTGGGGCTCCAGAATCACTGCAGATGGTGACTGCAGCCATGAAATTAAAAGACGCTTCCTCCTTGGAAGAAAAGTTATGACCAACCTAGACAGCATATTCAAAAGCAGAGACATTACTTTGCCAACTAAGGTCCGTCTAGTCAAGGCTATGGTTTTTCCTGTGGTCATGTATGGATGTGAGAGCTGGACTGTGAAGAAGGCTGAGCGCCGAAGAATTGATGCTTTTGAACTGTGGTGTTGGAGAAGACTCTTGAGAGTGCCTTGGACTGCAAAGAGATCCAACCAGTCCATTCTGAAGGAAATCAACCCTGGGATTTCTTTGGAAGGAATGATGCTAAAGCTGAAACTCCAGTACTTTGGCCACCTCATGCGACGAGTTGACTCATTGGAAAAGACTCTGATGCTGGGAGGGATTGGGGGCAGGAGGAGAAGGGGACAACTGAGGATGAGATGGCTGGATGGCATCACAGACTCAATGGACATGAGTCTGAGTGAACTCTGGGAGATGGTGATGAACAGGGAGGCCTGGCATGCTGGGATTCATGGGGTCGCAAAGAGTCGGACACGACTGAGCGACTGAACTGAACTGAACTGAACAGTGGCTATTTCTGGGGACTGGGGATTAGAGTAGGGGTGGAAGATGTCTTTATAATATTGTATATTTACTCCTGTATCTAAAAAATTATTTACAGCAAACATGTATTACCTTTTAAATAAGTACTTTAAAAAGGAAAAGCAATAGTTAATTGCTACATTTTCAAGTCCTAGGTTGAGAATTTACCTACTCTTGGGTCTTAGAAAGGTTTTAGTTACAAAAATGTTTCCTTTTGAGATAATTTGAATGATGGAAGGAACAACATTGAGCAGAATTCCAGCTGTTTCAAAAATTGAGCTACCTGATCTGCACTCCATTAATAAACAGTTTCTGATGTCATTTGTTATAGACATCATGGCCCTGTGTTGAATTATTTTGACAACAGTTTAGAAACTTTTCATTTAGACAGTGTTTAACATATGCATGGTGACAGTGGGTATTCATGTGATAGGCAAGATTTGGTGATGGTTGGATTCATTTTAGTTTATACTCAGTCTTCCCAGAGCAAATCTCTCAGTTACAGTTTCTTATTGGTCTGGTATCTGGCTTTTGTTTGTTCTGGGTTTTTGCCCTTAGAAATTGCCACATATTCTCCCTGACAATATGATTTCTCAGTAATTTAGGATTGAATCCTTTTCCTGATCACATTTTCCATTTTGCTTTGGATTTTCCAAAGGTAATCACGTCAAGTTCTTTTCAGTTCCCATAAAAGTTAGTTGCCACTTTCAACCCAACATATCAAGCTCTGATGACTTAAATGACCCTGCCATTCATATTTACTTCCAAATAATTAAAGCAATTAACACCAAACTCTGGTCCTATCAGCTTCAATTTGGGCAGGTGAAGAAAGGACAAAGTTGGGACTTCCCTTGTAATCTAGTAGTTAAGACTTCCTACTCCCAATGCAGGGGACATGGGTTTGATCCATGGTTGGGGAACTAAGATCCCTCATCCTGTGTGCTGAATGACATGGCCAAAAGTAAAGGGAAAAAAAGAATGGATAAAGTTCACTAAGCTGCAGTGTGCTTTTTTTGTCATGGCCCTGGGTAAAATCCTCAAGTGGTTGCAGTTTATATGCTAGATTGCTGGCCAAGATTTTGAAATATGCTGCATATACAATAGGCCATTGCAGCTGGGTCCAGAGACTCCTAATAGAAATGCAATCACCAACACCCAGTAAGTGTTTGCTCTTGTTGAAATGTCTGGGTACTTTAGTTTGGTGACTGAGGTTGAGGCAGGAAAGAGGGATGATAGGATTAGATAGATGAAACTATAACAGTGAGTGCCTTGGACTGGTTTTGAGCCTCTAGAGCTACAGACAGTTTTCTTCATGAAGAAGCACCCTGCTTTGGGACCCAGATGTCCAAGAGTGGCACCAGATTGAGAAGGGCTGTTTTGTCCATCTCCTCATGGAATCCAGCGTCATTCTGGCGCATAAGATTGGAGGCATTGGAAATACTGGGAAACAGCATTCTTGGCACATTCTTGGCCAAGTGTTGCAAAATGAACTTCCTCAGCAGAGGCAGTGATAAACTTTTCTTCCAGCTGCTTGCCAGCAATGATGGTTGACAAAGGAGAACTGGAGCAGACCAGGAACAATGCTATGGATGCCCCAAGAGCACCAGGACAGAGATGCCTGTACAATTCTGCTACTGTCCCCTCATATACAGTAGAAGCCCAAAATATAGTGATGGAATGAATGAATACAGTGATGAAAACTGAAAGATGGGTTTTTGCATATGGAGAAGGCACTTGTTTGGGGACTGTCATAAATAATGAGAATCATTTGGTGGGGGGGTGATGGGGTTGGGGGAACAGCTCCTGTTTAAAGAGGATGGAATTTGGATCCATTATAATTTATGCATAGCTATAGTGTGAACACATTTTTATCTATAGGCTAGTAAAGACATGTGAAAACTGGACTAGGAATATTTTCTAAATCACAATTGCTAGAACAATTTGTATTGAATAGATGATATTCAGGCTTTTTCCCCAAGAATAGCATCATTTATAAAATTGAGCAGTGTCTGTGTGGTAGTGGTCTTTGATTAGATTTTTCTATAGGCAATAGTATCTGTAACTTCAGACTTAATTTATTCTGCTTTCAAGAATACGCCTAAGGGACAAAAGTTGCATGGAAAGAATATAGCTTGTCCTGTCTCTTGATTAGTCGAAACTGAAGCCAATTGTGGGACTACTTAGGACCATGGGTGCTCAGATATAAAGACTGAATAGTCACCAGAGTCTGTTAAACTTGTTAAACAGGCTCCCTTCTAATAGTTCTCAGATCTGATTTATCACAGAACTTTGTGTTTATATTTTAAAATTTGTATCTAGACCAAGTCCTTAGATAAGGAGAAGAAAGAAAGGGAAGGTGTATTCTGTTTAGCTTTTAAGGTTAGGCAATCAATTTGGTAGTTGGGCTAACACTTCTCGTAATTAGAAATTTTCAAAGTACCTGACTCTCCCCAGGATGCCAATTTGCTAGAGAATCTGCTTGTAGCCTCCTTGAGAAGTCAGTTTGAAGCCTTAACCAAAAAAAAAAAAAAGACAAATGCTATAGCTCCATGAGAAAAGTTATCCTCTATTGTTTGTCTGATTCATTGTGAGGCTGGGATTCTAACATGACTTAATTTTGCACTCATTCACCTTAACTAATGTATAGCCTATATTATTACAGCCATTCTCCTACAAATAAGTGATACTTTTATAAGTCTTCAGAGGAAAGTCAGTCATAGAGAAGATGTCATTTCCTCTCATTATTGTCAGAGGTGACTCTTTTTAACATTAATTTTCAGATAAAGGTTTATGAAAGTTAAACTTTGTTATTGTTTTAGCATCTGATAATGACCATGATACTGAGTTCAAATGAACATTCCATTGAATATTGGTGATGATAATCATATATCTTTTAGACAATAAAATTTCCAGGAAATTTCTGCTTGTTTTTAATAACTTGGAAGCTCCATTTATTTCCATGTAGAGTTTTAAGAAATATACTGGAGCATGAATACGCCCTTGATTCTGAAACTTTATGTGCTTGTCTCCATCTTATGTAATTTTATCCTCTTCTGTAGCTTCAGATAGTTTTTATGGCCTGACTGAAGCTAAATTCAGTAACTTTTCTTCCAAACCTATTTGTCTGTCTTCACTCCCAATATTAGTAACTGATGCCATTCATTCATTCAGTCCTCTAAGTGAGATATCAAGGAATCATGCTATAGTGGTATTTCTTTTAAAAACAGCTTTATTGAGATAAAATTGATCATTTATAGTATATAAAATTTGGTGGTTTTTAGTATGTTCACAGAATAAATGAGATTGGTCTATAAATTTCCTTGTATATGAGTTTTTATTGTTTGATATTAATATTATACCTGTTTCTTTACAAAATATATAGCATCCTCATGTACTTTGGTGGTTCCAGAGTGCAAATTCTATGGGTGAGTATCTCTGGGAGTAAGGGTAGGAGAGCAGTGCTTTCAGTGGTTTTTTTTTTTTTTCCTGGACCCTACACTCTGTAGAACTAGGATAGAGGTAAGGAATTTTCATTAGAAACAAAAAGGATAAATTCCCAGGGGAATTCTGTCAAACCATAGAAGATAAGGGGCTTCCCTTGTAGCTCACCTGGTAAAGAATCCACCTTCAGTGAGGGAGACCTGGGTTCAGTCCCTGGGTTGGGAAGATCCCCTGGAGAAGGGAAGGGCTACCACCCCAGTATTCTGGCCTGGAGAGTTCCCTGGACTGTATAGTCCATGGGGTCACCAAGAGTCAGACATGGTTGAGCGACTTTCATAATAAATAAATGACAGAAGATGATATCATCTCAATGCTATTTTATCCTGTCCAGAGCACAGAAAAAGAAAGAAAACCAATCCCACTATGTGATCCAAAAAAATCTTAAATATTAGCAAAGAGAACCAACCGTGTATTTTAAAATAATATATATTTATAAAGTGTATTCCAAGAATAAAAGTTGTTCCATAGTAGGACATCAATTAATACGATTCATTAACATAATAAAACTAATGAGAAAAGTCAGATCTATGCCTTCAGAAAAGCATTTGATAAAATTCAACATCCATTCAAGTTGAAAATACTCAATTAAAAAGGAACTGAAGGATAGTTTAGCTCATAAGCCAGCTCCTTCTTTAATGGGAAAACATTACTAAAAGTAGGAAAAGACAAAGATGACCACTATGTCCATTTACTGTTTAGCATTGCAAGCAGAAGTATTAGCCAATACAATTAGACAAGAGAAAGCATTTAATTACATAATAATTGAAAGAAAGATGAAAAACTCTCTTTGCAGATAACATGATTAACTAGAAAAAAAAACTATATGGAAAAATTAATATAAATTATAGTAAGACAGTTTATTAAAGACATAGGATATAAAATTAATATAAAGTCAATCGCTTCATATAAACAATAAGCAGATAAAAGAAATAATGGTAGAATAGACTGTATTTATTTTTGTAATTATTTTAATTAGAGGATAATTACTTTAAAATATTGTGATGGTTTTTGCCATATATCAACATGAATCAGCCATGGGTATACATGTGTGCCCCATCCTGAAATCCCCTCCCACCTCTCTCCCCACCCTCCCTCTCTGGGTTGTCCCAGAGTACTGGCTTTGGGTGTCCTGCTTTAGGCATTGAACTTCCATTGGTCATCTATTAACATATGGTAATATATATGTTTCGGTGCTATTCTGTCAAATCATCCCACCCTCACCTTTTCCCACAGAGTCCAAAAGACTGTTTTTACATGTGTTTATTTTCTGCCCAGTATATGTAGGATTGGGTAGACTGTATTTAGAAGAACAGAAGTATAATACTGAACCAAAATCAGTTTTAAAAATGGGTAAACTATATATAAGAAAACCTATGAGATACTCCTGAAAGAAAAATATAGATTAAAAAAATAAAAGATACATTCTTGGACAGGAAGACTTATGTTGTAAAGATATGAATTCTCCCTAAGTCATTATCATCTGTTTTATTCTGATTCTACATGTTCAGTTCAGCTCAGTTCAGTCACTCAGTCATGTTCGACTCTTTGTGACCCCATGGACTGCAGCATGCCAGGCTTCCCTGTCCATCACCAACTCCCGGAGCTGATTCAGACTCATGTTCATTGAGTCAGTGATGCCATCCAACTATCTCGTCTTCTGTAGTCCCCTTCTCCTCCCAATTCAATTTTTCCCAGCATCAGGTTCTTTTCAAATGAGTCAGTTCTTTGCATCAGGTGGCCCAAGTATTAGAGTTTCAGCTTCAACATCAGTCCTTCCAATGAATATTCAGGACTGATTTCCTTTAGGATGGACTGGTTGGATTCCTTGCAGTCCAAGGGACTCTCAAGAGTCTTCTCCAACACCACAGTTCAAAAGCATCAATACTTCAGTGCTCAGCTTTCTTTATAGTCTAACTCTCATATTCATACATGACCACTGGAAAAACCATAGCTTTGACTAGATGGACCTTTGTTGGCAAAGTAATGTCTCCGCTTTTTATATGCTGTCTAGATTGGTCATACCTTTTCTTCCGAGGAGTAAGCATCATTTAGTTTCATGGCTGCAATCACCATCTGCAGTGATTTTGGAACACCAAAAATAAAGTCTGACACTGTTTCCATCATTTCCCCATCTATTTGCCATGAAGTGATGGGACCAGATGTCATGATCTTAGTTTTCTGAATGTTGAGTTTTAAGCCAACTTTTTCACTCTCCTCTTTCACTTTCATCAAGAGGTTCTTTAGTTCTTTTCGCTTTCTGCCATAAGGGTGGTGTTATCTGCATATCTGAGGTTACTGATATTTCTCCTGACAATCTTGATTCCAGCTTGTGCTGCATTCAGTCCAGCTTTCTCATGATGTACAGAAAAACATCTATTTCTGCTTTATTGACTATGCCAAAGCCTTTGACTGGGTGGGTCACAATAAACTGTGGAAAATTCTGAAAGAGATGGGAATACCAGACCACCTGATCTGCCTCTTGAGAAATCTGTATGCAGGTCAGGAAGCAACAGTTAGAACTGGACATGGAACAACAGGCTGGTTCCAAATAGGAAAAGGAGTACGTCAAGGCTGTATATTGTCATCCTGCTTATTTAAATTATATGCAGAGTACATCATGAACTGGAAGAAATACGAGCTGGAATCAAGATTGCTGGGAGAAATATCAATAACCTCAGATATGCAGGTGACACCACCCTTATGGCAGAAAGTGAAGTGGAGCTAAAAAGCCTCTTGAGGAAAGTGAAAGAGGAGAGTGAAAAAGTTGGCTTAAAACTCAACATTCAGAAAACAAAGATCATGGTATCCGGTCCTATCACTTCATGGGAAATAGATGGGGAAATAGTGGAAACAGTGTCAAACTTTATTTTTTTAGGCTCCAGAATCACTGCAGATGGTGATTGCAGCCATGAAATTAAAAGACGCTTACTCCTTGGAAGAAAAGTTATGACCAACCTAGACAGCATATTCAAAAGCAGAGACATTACTTTGCTGACTAAGGTCCATCTAGTCAAGGCTATGGTTTTTCCTGTGGTCATGTATGGATTTGAGAGTTGGACTGTGAAGAAGGCTGAGCGCCGAAGAATTGATGCTTTTGAACTGTGGTGTAGGACAAGATTCTTGAGAGTGCCTTGGACTGCAAGGAGATCTAACCAGTCCATTCTGAAGGAGATCAAACCTGGGATTTCTTTAGAAGGAATGATGCTAAAGCTGAAACTCCAGTACCTTTGCCACCTCATGGGAAGAGTTGACTCATTGGAAAAGACTCTGATGCTGGGAGGGATTGGGTGCAGGAGGAGAAGGGGACGACTGAGGATGAGATGGCTGGATGGCATCATGGACTCGATGGACATGTGTCTGAGTGAACTCCGGGAGATGGTGATAAACAGGGAGGCCTGGCATGCTGCGATGCATGGGGTCGCAAAGAGTTGGACATGACTGAGTGACTGAACTGAACTGAACTCTGCATATAAGTTAAATAAACAGGGTAACAATATACAGCTTTGACGTACTCCTTTTCCTATTTGGAACCAGTCTGTTGCTACATGTCCAGTTCTAACTGTTTCTTCTTGACCTGCATACAGATTTCTCAAGAGGCAGGTCAGGTGGTCTGGTATTCCCATCTCTTGAAGAATTTCCCACAGTTTATTGTGAACCACCCAGTCAAAGGCTTTGGCATAGTCAATAAAGCAGAACTAGATGTTTTTCTAGAACTCTCTTGCTTTTTTGATGATCCAGCGGAGGTTGGCAATTCGATCTCTGGTTCCTCTGCCTTTTCTAAATCCAGCTGGAACATGTGGAAGTTCATGGTTCACATATTGTTGAAGCCTGGCTTGGAGAATTTTAAGCATTTCTTTACTAGCATGTGAGATGAGTGCAATTGTGTGGTAGTTTGAGCATTCTTTTGCATTGCCTTTCTTTGGGATTGGAATGAAAACTGACCTTTTTCAGTCCTGTGGCCACTGCTGAGTTTTCCAAATTTGCTGGTATATTGAGTGCAGCACTTTCACAGCATCATTTTTAAGATTTGAAATAGCTCAACTGGAATTCCATCACTTCCACTAGCTTTGTTTGTAGTGATGCTTCCTAAGGCCCTCTTGGCTTCACATTCTAGGATGTCTATCTCTAGCTGAGTGATCACACCATTGTGATTATCTGGGTCGTGAAGATCTTTTTCTACAATTCTTCTGTGTATTCTTGCCACCTCTTCTTAATATCTTTTGCTTCTGTCAGGTCCCTACCATTTCTGTCCTTTGTTGTGCCCATCTTTGCATGAAATGGTCCCTTGGTATCTCTAATTTTCTTGATGAGATCTCTAGTCTTTCCCATTCTATTGTTTTCTTCTATTTCTTTGCACTGATATCTGGGGAAGGATTTCTTTTCTCTCATTGCTATTCTTTGAAACTCTGCAGTCAGATGTGTATATCTTTCCTTTTCTCCTTTGTCTTTAGCTTCTCTTCTTTTCTCAGCTATTTGTAAGGCCTCCTCAGACAACCATTTTGCCTTTTTGCATTTTTTTTCTCTTGGGGATTGTCTTGATCACTCCCTCCTGTACAATGTCATGAACCTCTGTCCATAATTCTTTAGGCACTCTATCAGATCCAATCCTTTAATCTTTTTGTCTCTTCCACTGTATAATCATAAGGGATTTGATTTAGGTCATACTTGAATGGTCTAGTGGTTTTCCCTACTTTCTTTAAGTCTGAATTTGGCAATAATGAGTTCATGATCTGAGCCACAGTCAGCTCCCAGTCTTGTTTTTGCTGGCTGTATAGAGCTTCTCCATCTTTGGCTGCAAAGAATGTAAACAATCTGATTTTGGTGTTGACCATCTGATGATGTCCATGTATAGAGTCTTCTCTTGTGTTGTTGGAAGAGGGTGTTTGCTATGACCAGGCATTCTTTTGGCAAAACTCTATTAGCCTTGCCTGCTTCATTCTATAATCCAAGGATAAATTTGCCTGTTACTCCCGGTATTTCATGACTTCCTACTTTTGCATTCCAGTCCCCTATAATGAAAAGGACATCTCTTTTGTGTGTTATAGCTAGAATGTCTTGTAGGTCTTCAAAGAACCATTCAACTTCAGTTTCTTCAGCATTACTGGTTGGGGCATGGACTTGGATTACCATGATATTGAATGGTTTGCTTTGGGAATGAACAGAGGTAATTCTCTCATTTTTGAGATTGCATACAAATACTACATTTGGACTCTCTTGTTGACTTTGATGGCTACTCCATTTCTCTGTGGGAAAGGAATTCTTGCCCACTGTAGTGATATAATGGTTATCTGAGTTAAATTCACCTATTCCAGTCCATTTTAGTTCACTGATTCCTAAAATATCAACATTGACTCTTGCCATCTCCTCTTTGACCACTTCCAATTTGCCTTGATTCGTGGACTTTACATTCCAGGTTCCTATGCAATATCGCTCTTTATGACATCATAGTTTACTTCCATCACCAGTCACATTCACAAATGGGTATTGTTTTTGCTTTGGTGCCATCTCTTCATTCTTTCTGGAGTTATTTCTCCACTGATCTCCAGTAGCATATGGGCACCTATAGACCAGAGATCAAACTGCCAACATCTGCTGGATCATCGAAAAAGTAAGAGAGTTCCAGAAAAAACATCTATTTCTACATTATTGACTATGCCAAAGCCTTTGACTGTGTGGATCACAATAAACTGTGGAAAATACTTCAAGAGATGGAAATACCAGACCACCTAACCTGCCTCTTGAGAAATCTGTATGCAGGTTAGGAAGAAACAGTGAGAACTGGACATGGAACAACAAACTGGTTCCAAATAGGAAAAGGAGTACGTCAAGGCTGTATATTGTCACCCTGCTTATTTAAATTATATGCAGTGTACATCATGAGAAATGCTGGACTGGAAGAAGTACAAGCTGGAATCAAGATTGCTTGGAGAAATATCAATAACCTCAGATATGCAGATGACACCACCCTTATGGCAGAAAGTGAAGAGGAGCTAAAAAGCCTCTTGATGAAAGTGAAAGAGGAGAGCAAAAAAGTTGGCTTAAAGCTCAACATTCAGAAAACGAAGATCATGGCATCCAGTCCCGTCACGTCATGGGAAATAGATGGGGAAACAGTGTCAAACTATTTTTGGGCTTCACAGTCACTGCAGATGGTGATTGCAGCCATGAAATTAGAAGACACTTACTCCTTGGAAGAAAAGTTATGACCAAACTAGATAGCATATTCAAAAGCAGAGACATTACTTTGCCAATTAAGGTCCATCTAGTCAAGGCTATGGTTTTTCCTGTGGTCATGTATGGATGTGAGAGTTGGACTGTGAAGAAGGCTGAGCGCCCAAGAATTGATGCTTTTGAACTGTGGTGTTGGAGAAGACTCTTGAGAGTCCCTTGGACTGCAAGGAGATCCAACCAGTCCATTCTGAAGGAAATCAACCCTGGGATTTCTTTGGAAGGAATGATGCTAAAGCTGAAACTCCAGTACTTTTGCCACCTCATGAGAAGTGTTGACTCATTGGAAAAGACTCTGATGCTGGGAGGGATTGAGGACAGGAGGAGAAGGGGATGACTGAAGATGAGATGGCTGGATGGCATCATGGACTCGATGGACGTGGGTCTGAGTGAACTCCGAGAAATGGTAATGAACAGGGAGGCCTGGCGTGCTGCAATTCATGGGGTCGCAAAGAGTCGGACATGACTGAGCAACTGAACTGAACTGATAGACCTGGGAAGTTCATCTTTCAGTGTCCTATCTTTTGCTTTTTCATACTGTTCATGGTGTTTTCAAGGCAAGAATACGGATGTGATTTTCCATTCCCTTCTCCAGTGGACCACGTTTTGTCAGAATTCTCCATCAAGACCTGTCCGCCTTGGGTGGCCCTACAGGGCATGGCTCTATAGTTTCATTGAGTTAAACAAGGCTGCGGTCCATGTGATCAGATTGGTTAGTTTTCTGTGACTGTGGTTTTCATTCTGTCTGCCCTCTGATGCAGAAGGTTTAGAGGCCTTTGGAAGCTTCCTGATGGGTGAGACTGAATGAGGGGGAACCTGGATCTTGTTCTGATGGGCGGGACCTTGCTCAGTAAGTCTTTAATCCAATTTTCTGTTAATGGGCGGGGCTGTGTTCCCTCCATATTTTTTGATATGAGGTCAAACTGTGGTGGAAGTAATGAAGATAATGGTGCCCTCCTTCAAAAGGTCCCATGCTGCACTCAGTGCCCTTAACCCTACAGCTGGCCATGGCTGACCCACTTCTCCTAGATAAGTTGATTACAAAATATAACCGAAAGTACAAACACCAAGTAGAATCAGAAAGCTGTAAGAAAAGAATCAAGGGGTGATAAAGTACTATCAAATATTAAAAATATATTATGAATCTGCATAATTGAAACAGTGTTATATTGGTACATGATTGGACAGAAATGCCATGGAAATTGGAAGGAAACCCAGAAATAGATGCAAGAAAACCAAAATTTAAAAAATGATACTAGTTGGGTCTCAAGTCAATGCAACATGTAGATCTTACTTGGATTCCAATCCAAACAAATCAAGGTCAGTTCAGTTCAGTTCAGTCACTCAGTCATGTCCGACTCTTTGTGACCCCATGAATCGCAGCACGCCAGGCCTCCCTGTTCATTACCATCTCTCGGAGCTCACTCAGACTTACGTCCATTGAGTCTGTGATGCCATCCAGCCATCTCATCCTCAGTCATCCCCTTCTCCTCCTGCCCCTAATCCCTCCCAGCATCAGAGTCTTTTCCAATTAATCAGCTCTTCGCATGAGGTGGCCAAAGTACTGGAGTTTCAGCTTTAGCATCATTCCTTCCAAAGAAATCCTAGGGCTGATCTCCTTCAGAATGGACTGGTTGGATCTCCTTGCAGTCCAAGGCACTCTCAAGAGTCTTCGCCACAGTTCAAAAGCATCAATTCTTCAGCGCTCAGCCTTCTTCACAGTCCAACTCTCACATCCATACATGACCACAGGAAAAACCATAGCCTTGACCAAACAAGGTAAAAGACATTTTTAGATAACGGAGAAAAACTGCACGTGGAATAAATGCTATGTGATTATAAGTGTTAACTTTCCTTTGTGTGATAATGGTATTGTGAATATATAAATATATTTACCTGTGAAAGGTATAAATAGAGGTATTTATTAGTGAAATAATATATAGTCAAGATTTGTTTAAAACACCAGCAGAAAAGGGAAAGTGGAGTGTAAATTTAAAAAGTATTATGAATTGTTGGAAAATGTACTCAGTATACTGGATATATGAGATGCAGTGTTTATTCTTATTGTTATCCTTGGTGCTATTAGTGAATCAATCAAGCCACATTACACATTAGAACCATAGAGTGTTTAAGGATGAACTGTTTATTCTATATGCCTGTTACAGAATAAAAAAGGAGGGGGAATAGTGTGTCACAAAGTTCTATGACAATTTCCATAGCTAGAATTATTAAGAATTAAGGGCGAAAGAATAACACAGAAGTCAATACCTACCAAAATGTCCAGAAATACTATTTTTGCCTGAAATAATTTAGAAAATAAAAGTCTGGTAGGCTGCAGTCCATGGCGTCACTAAGAGTCGGACATGACTGAACGACTTTACGAATTGTTGTAGTAGGATGATTAGAATATAGAAAATATAAAAGTTCACTATATTATTTTCTCTGCTTATATATAGTTTTTAAAAAGTTACGTTTTTAAAAATGCAAGATTCCATTACTGATAAGTGACTTGGGTGTGTTATATGTGTGTATATTTATAAATATGTGCACACTAGGGGAGAAAAATAACAGGTTCCTGAGGATGTGACAGATTTGTTTCTGATTTTACAAATCTCAAATAAATTTTAAAGAAATAGTTGACACCTATATGTATTGCTGAGATATTCTTGTATATAGTCTGTGATTGAAAAAATTCCAAGGTGAAAAGGACTAAGGGAGTAGGTATGGAGGTAGAGAGAGCAACTTTGGCTTTTCATCTTTATATATATATATATATATATATATATATATATATATATATATATAACCTTCTGTTTGAATTACGAACAAGGTTTATAAAGGGTTTTTTTAATATAGCAATAGGAGTAATAATAACTCATTTTTAAAAAGGTTTCCAGAAGATTTTGTGAATGATTGTGAAAGTCGCTCAGTTGTGTCCAACTCTTTGCAACCCCATGGACTATATAGTCCATGGAATTCTCCAGGCCAGAATACTGGAGTGGGTAGCCTTTCCCTCTTCCAGGGTATCTTCTCAACCAGGGGTTGAGCCCAGGTCTCCAACACTGCAGGCGGATTCTTTACCAGCTGAGCATGAGGGAAGTCAAAGATTGTGAGGATGGGCTCAAGTACAAGCCAGTAGCATCTACATCCTGGATAGTCTGGAGCCTTCAAACTTCTTGTCACATTCCTTACACCAGTTAGTGAAGTTGAAAGTGAAGTCGCTCAGTCATGTCTGACTCTTTGCGACCCCATGGACTGTAGCTTACCTGGCTCCTCTGTCCATGGGATTTTCCAGGCAATAGTACTGGAGTGGATTGCCATTTCCTTCTCCAGGGGATCTTCCCAACCCAGGGATCGAACCCGTGGCTCCCACGTTATAGACAGACGCTTTACCGTCTGAGCCACCAGGGAAGTCCAGCAAAGCCCCACATAATTGCAGTTCCCTGGTACCACAGGTTATTTAACCTTCATTCCTTTGCTATGTACGTGATGGGCAAACATAGGAGATAGTCTCCTTTCAAGTATCACAATCATTGAAGCCTATCTTTTTAAAATTTTTATTTATTTATTTTTTAATTGAAGGATAATTGCACCTATTTTAAGTGTCCTCTTCTCTCCTGCTCTGACCCCCAGCTTCAGATAAATTTACTACTTCCTTCTTTATATCACTCTGTGAACCTTACTCTGCTTCATCCCATAAGATGGTCTGACTCCCCTCTAAGCATTGCCCTAAAGTATCTGGTCAGTAGAATGAGAGAGATAAGATAATGTTTTGGCTTAATTACTTGACAGTTGCTATCTCTGTTTCTGGAGTAGGAGACTGTAAATATCTCTACTCTGATTTTCCTAGCCAAAACGTTTGTTATGTATCATGATGCTGAGTTGGTTTTGAATCATACTATAAAAGAATATTCATACTTTTTTGAAATAAGGTAGAAAAAAATGACTGAAATATACATCATTTTCAAGTTGCATGGTACCACTTGTATGTGATTAAACAGGTTGCCATTTTTTTTTCAGCTATCTCTGTTAAGACACTTTTGTGCCCAATAGTTGTTGCCACCTCTGAACCCGTACTCCAGACAATGTGAGACCCCAGAGCTGTGCCCTCCCGCGACTAAGTTGCCATCAGTGCCATTGTGGTCCAGTTGCCCAGTCCTCAGTCAGCAGGTGAATTCCCATGGTGAATGCTCTTATCCTCCCCAGTTCCATCACTACCCCATCTACCATAGACATTTTTTGTTTCCACTTCCATAACAGTTTCAGCCTAGAGGTTGAGGGTGAAGAGGAATGCTCTCTCCTGGGATTTCGGACTAGGGCTTAATGGCAGGGAATTAGATATATTTCTGATAGTCCAGGTTAGAATTAGGAGCACAATTTAGCATAGAAACTATGTGATTGAATATGTTAGATTTTATACTATTTTGTGTGCTGCATTTGAGTGGTAATCAAAAACTAGTGAGTCTCCTTAAGAAACTAGAAATTTATCATGCAGTCTGAATTGAAAATGACTTGTAAGCAAATTTTGCTCCCAAAGTTCATTTATAAATTAAGGACTTTATTTTCATAACATCAGGAGGAAAGGGCAAGTGAAATGAAACACATTTGATGATATATAATTAGAAAAATCATCTTCAAAAGTAATTTCCAGGGTAGGGAGAACACTTTCACCATACATGCATTATATACATGCATCATGGACCACATGCATGTGATAATTATTCTCCCAATAAGATTTATTTTAGCTTAAAAATAGTAGAAATAACTGCCAAATTACATATTTAGAACGTTTCTCTAGAGTGAATAGATACTGTTTTCTAACAGATGTCTTTCTCTGTTCTGCTGAACTTGAACCTGCTTGGTTACGGTACCAGTAAACCTCAAGTAATCTACTGTTACTATAAAAATTACTCTACATGCTGGCTACCCTTCCCTGTAAAAATAATTATACCACTGTGGGGGTAACTGACTTTGCTTTAACTATAAAATGGTTATCTTTAGCAGGAACGTTTATTCCCCATCTTGGTGTTTTATTCCAGTGAAGGGATATCAGTTAGTGCAATTCTCTCCATCTCTACTCTCTGCCCTAAGAAAAGAAGTGATCTGCCCATGAATTGGGGGAGCCAGAACTGGGCAATCAGAACACCACTGTTCCTCCTCCCCTCCACTTGGAGGCCAGTGGACACAAGAAGCATCTATGTGTCCAAGCCAGATTGTTATAGGATTAGCCCCTTTGGAGTGGGGGTCCATACTTGGGTGGGGTGTATCTAATTCTGGGGTTCAGTATAACTCACAGACATAAACCACATTCTTCAATATCTGCTTTATCAGTAATTCAAAATGATATGTCAATCTCCATCTATCATATTCTATGCCTACTGCATCAAAACTCATATAAGAAAAGCAAAGTTGTGGTGTACCTGCCCCTGTGAACACCACCTACTATGCCTTTCCTCAGTGATACTCTGAAGAAAAACAATTAGAAAACAATATTCAAGGAAGAGGCATTGAAGATATATTGACATTGGACAGTGATTTGGAAAAAAATATTAAAATGACGAAAATCTGATTTCAGACTGAATTTCCTGTGCTTTAGCTCTTCATTTCTCTCTACATTTGTCTCCTCCTCCTATTTCATGTCTCTAGGTACACTCGTATTTCTGTATTCAGTTTTTCATTCAGTACTCCATCCTGGTTCCAAATAGGAAAAGGAGTACATCAAAGCTGTATACTGTCACCCTGCTTACTTAACTTATATGCAGAGTACATCATGAGAAACGCTGGACTGGAAGAAACACAAGCTGGAATCAAGATTGCTGGGAGAAATATCAATAACCTCAGATATGCAGATGACACCACCCTTATGGCAGAAAGTGAAAAGGAACTAAAGAGCCTCTTGATGAAGGTGAAAGAGGAGAGTGAAAAAGTTGGCTTAAAGCTCAACATTCAGAAAACAAAGATCATGGCATCTGGTTCCATCACTTCATGGGAAATAGATGGGGAAACAGCAGAAACAGTGTCAGACTTTATTTTGGGGGGCTCCAAAATCACTACAGATGGTGATTGCAGCCATGAAATTAAAAGATACTTGCACCTTGGAAGGAAAGTTATGACCAACCTAGATAGCATATTCAAAAGCAGAGACATTACTTTGCCAACAAAGTTCCGTCTAGTCAAGGCTATGGTTTTTCCAGGGGTCACATGTGGATGTGAGAGTTGGACTGTGAAGAAGGCTGAGTGCCAAAGAATTGATGCTTTTGAACTGTGGTGTTGGAGAAGACTCTTGAGAGTCCCTTGGACTGCAAGGAGATCCAACCAGTCCATCCTGAAGGAGATCAGCCCTGGGATTTCTTTGGAAGGAATGATGCTAAAGCTGAAGCTCCAATGCTTTTGCCACCTCATGAGAAGAGTTGACTCATTGGAAAAGACTCTGATGCTGGGAGGGATTGGGGACAGGAGAAGGGTACAACAGAGGATGAGATGGCTGGATGACATCACCAACTCGATGAACGTGAGTTTGAGTGAAATCTGGGAGTTGGTGATGGACAGGAAGACCTGGCATGCTGCAATTCGTGGGGTTACACTGAGTGACTGAACTGAACTGAACTGAGATGACTGTTAAGATAAAGATAGGTCAAGCAATAGGGAAATTTTACTATCTTGCTTAACAAAGAGTCCTTAGAAAAGATGCCTCTAGGGCTACTGAATTCAGCCTCTCAGTGAAATCACCAAACTCTTGGGAGTTTCATCTTAAGGCTAGCTCCCTTCCTAATTACAAGATGGCTGCCCCTTATTTCTTGCCTGGAAAATTCCATGGACAGAGAGTCCATGGGGTCACGAAGAGTCACACATGACTGAGTGACTTCATTTTCATGCATTGGAGAAGGAAATGGTAACGCACTTCAGTGTTCTTATCTGGAGAATCCCAGAGGCAGGGGAGCCTGGTGGGCTGCCGCCTATGGGGTCACACAGAGTTGGATATGACTGAAGCGACTTAGCAGCAGCAGCCCCTTATCTCAGTTCCGATGCAGACATAAACAAGCCCAGCAGAAGATCTCACCTCATTTTCGTGTGCCCTTTTTTAAGAGTGAGGAAGTGTCCCCAGCAGACTTCCTCTCATCTCATCATAGCCAGAATTGTTTCATAAACCCTTGTCACATGCCAGTCTAAGATAAGAAGTACCACCCGTTCCCCTCCTCTCACAGAGCTGGATCTGGGACTGGCCTCCCTGAAGGACTGGGTTATGTGGAAGAGAAAGGATGGCTCCCAAGGGAAGAAGCAGAAAATTACAGGTAGCAACTAAAGCTATCTGCTACATGAAGTCCTCCAAAATGCATAATGAAAAGAGGAGCCATTTTTTAAAAAAGCAAAAAAAAAAAAATCCCCAATAATCTTCAGCCCTTAGAGCATATATCCTGCTTGTGTGTCCCTGGGGAGTGCTCTTACATAATAGAACCATATCAGTGTTTGTTTTCTTTTTTTAAAGTCTATTTGGTTGCTAATTCTTTTTAAAATATTTATTCATTTATTTATTGCTGTGCTGGGTCTTTGTTGCTGCATGTGGGCGTTCTCTAGTTGCAGCGAGGGGGCCACTCCCTAGTTGGGGTGTGCGGGCTTCTGGTTGTGGTGGCTTCTCTCGTTGCGGAGCATGGGATCTAGGTGCATGCTTTAGTAGTTGTGGTGCATGAGCTTAGTTGCCCTGCAGCATGTGGGATCCTCCTGGACCAGGAACTGAACCCATGTATGCTGCATTGGCAGGTGAATTTTTAAACACTGAACCACGAGGGAAGTCCAGTTCTTGTTTTCTTACGATGTAGGGGGCAAAGGTATGCATTCCTCTGAGAGGTTATAGCATATAAACTTGTCTTGAAGCCACAGCCCAGAATGCTCACTCGTGATACATCAGCCCTCCTTATCTGTGGGTTCCACCTTGGATTCAACCAGTTGAATCCATCCTTGGATTCAACCAGTCTTGCTGATTGTAAGCAACTTGAGCATCTCAGATATTGATATCTGCAGAGCATCCTGGAACCAATTCCTATGTATACTGAGAGAGGACCGTATATCCAAGAGAAATGATTAACCTGGTTATTTCTCAACGATTATAAGCACATCCTCAAGCAGAAGGGAACTAAAATTAGTCACTTGTTTTATTGCAATTAAAACTCTTCTCTTCCCAAATTAATAATCTTTACTGAGTTTGCAGATAATTTTTAAGTTGCATTTCATATTATCAGCTAGTTTCAGCTTTTCATCACGAATTAATTAATAGACACTCTTTGCTTCCCTTGAACACTTCTGGCACAGTACTATGAATACAAGATAATAAAAAAATATTACAATTGAAAATAATTAATTGACTCAGGAAACTTCTTGAGTTATTGTTCTCCTTCTCTAGTAACCACTAGAGTGAATACTCAAAGATTAAACATTTCCACAAAGACAATATATATCCTTATATGTTTACCTATAAATTACTTGCCAGAGGGTGAAATAGTTTTCATGGTAAACTGAGAAGATCAGTGTGGTAGGTTATTACTTTGGCTTTGTTCCTAAGATTCAGATTTTAAAAAGCTATACACAGCGGGGAGAGGTGATTGGGACTGGTGCAAAAGTAGCACAGAAGGATACAGGATTGCCCCAAACAGATGCCTGCTACATTTACCACGTGCCATGGTACTGTGCTAACTCCTTGTACACGCATCAACAATTTTATCTTTGCACAACCTCATTAAGTTGGTGCTATATTATTCTAATTTTAAAGATGAGAAAAATAGAGGGTTGAAAGGTTAACAAACTTGCCCAAAGCCACATTGCTAGACAGTCCAAGTCTGTCTGACTCAAGCATTCACAGTCTTAACCACTGTATTAATAGACAAAATGGTGGACAAGATTTTAGTTCAGTTCAGTTGCTCAGTCATGTCCGACTGTTTGTGATGCCATAGACTGTAGCAAGCCAGGCCTCCCTGTCCATCACCAACTCCTGGAGTTCACTCAAACTCCCGGAGTCTACTCAAACTCATGTCCATTGAGTCAGATGCCATGCAACAATCTCATTCTCTGATGCCCCTTCTCCTGCCTTCAATCTTTCCCAACAACAGGGTCTTTTCAAATGGGTCTGTTCTTTGCATCAGGGGCCCTAAGTATTGGAGTTTCAGCTTCAACATCAGTCCTTCCAATGAACATTCAGGACTGATCTCCTTTAGGATGGACTGGTTGGACCTCCTTGCAGTCCAAGGGATTCTCAAGAGTCTTCTCCAACACCACAGTGCAAAAGCATCAATTCTTCGGCTCTCAGCCTTCTTTATAGTCCAACTCTCACATCCATACATGACTACTGGAAAAAGCATAGCCTTGACTAGATGGACTTTGTTGGCAAAGTAATGTCTCTGCTTTTCAATATGCTATCTAGGTTGGCCATAACTTTCCTTCCAATGAGTAAGTATCTTTTAATTTCATAGCTGCAGTCACCGTCTGTAGTGATTTTGGAGCCCCCAAAATAAAGTCTGACACTGTTTCCACTCTTTTCCCATCTATTTCCCATGAAATAATGGGACCGGATGCCATGATCTTCGTTTTCTGAATGTTGAGCCTTAAGCCAACTTTTTTCACTCTCCTCTTTCACTTTCATCAAGAGGCTCTTTAGTTCTTCACTTTCTGCCATAAGGGTGGTGTCATCTGCATATCTGAAGTTATTGATATTTCTCCCAGCAATCTTGATTCCAGCTTGTGCTTCAATCAGCCCAGCATTTCTCATGATGTACTCTGCATTTAAGTTAAATAAGCAGCGTGACAATATACAGCCTTGACGTACTCCTTTTCCTATTTAGAACCAGTTGTTGTTCCACATCCAGCTGTAACTGTTGCTTCCTGACCTGCATACAGATTTCTCAAGAGGCAGGTCAGGTGGTCTGGTATTTCCATCTCTTGAAGAATTTTCCACAGTTTATTGTGATCCACACAGTCAAAGGCTTTGAAATAGTCAATAAAGCAGAAATAGATATTTTTCTGGAACTCTTGCTTTTTCCATGATCCATTGGATGTTGGCAGTTTGATCTCTGGTTCCTCTGCCTTTTTAAAAACCAGCTTGAACATCTGGAAGTTCATAGTTCACATATTGCTGAAGCCTGGCTTGGAGAATTTTGAGCATTACTTCACTAGCGTGTGAGATGAGTGCAATTGTGTGGTAGTTTGAGCACTCTCTTTGGCATTACCTTTCTTTGGGATTGAAATGAAAACTAACCTTTTCCAGTCCTGTGGCCACTGCTGAATTTTCCAAATTTGCTGGCATATTGAGTGCAGCACTTTCACAGCATCATCTTTCAGGATTTGAAATAGCTCAACTGCAATTCCATCACCTCCACTAGCTTTGTTCATAGTGGTGCTTTCTAAGGCTCACTTGAGTTCACATTCCAGGATGTCTGGCTCTAGGTGAGTGATCACACCATCATGATTATCTGGGTCGTTAATATCTTTTTGTACAGTTCTTCCGTGTATTCTTGCCACCTCTTCTTATTATCTTCTGCTTCTGTTAGGTCCAGACCATTTCTGTCCTTTATCGAGCCCATCTTTGCATGAAACATTCCCTTGGTATCTCTAATTTTCTTGAAGAGATCTCTAGTCTTTCCCATTCTGTTGTTTTCCTCTATTTCTTTGCACTGATCACTAAAGAAGGCTTTCTTATCTCTCCTTGCTATTCTTTGGAACCTTGCATTCAAGTGGGTATATCTTTGTTTTCTCCTTTGCTTTTCACTTCTTTTATTTTCACAGCTATTTGTAAGGGCTCCCCAGATAGCCATTTTGCTTTTTTGCATATCTTTTTCTTGGGGATGGTCTTGATCCCTGTCTCCTATACAATGTCAGGAACCTCTGTCCATAGTTCATCAGGCACTCTGTCTATCAGATCTAATTCCTTGAATCTATTTGTCAGTTTCACTGTATAATCATAAGAGATTTGATTTAGATCATACCTGAATGGCCTAAGGGTTTTCCCTACTTTTTTCAATTAAGTCTGAGTTTGGCAATAAGGAGTTCATGATCTGAGCCACAGTCAGCTCCCCGGTCTTGTTTTTACTGACTGTACAGAGCTTCTCCATCTTTGGCTGCAAAGAATGTAAACAATCTGATTTCGGAGTTGACATCTGATGATGTCCATGTGTAGAGTCTTCTCTTGTGTTGTTGGAAGAGGGTGTTTGCTATGACCAGTGCATTCTTTGGCAAAACTCTATTAGCCTTTGGCCTGCTTCATTCTGTACTTCAAGGCCAGATTTGCCTGTTACTCCAGGTGTTTCTTGACTTCCTAAGTTTTCATTCTAGTCCCTTATAATGAAAACGATATCTTTTTGGGTGTTAGTTCTAGAAGGTTTGAAGTTCTTCATAGAACCATTCAACTTCAGTTCTTCAGCATTACTGGTTGGGGCATAGACTTGGATTATTGATATTGAATGGACTAGGTTTACCTGGATTTAAATGTTTTTAGTACAGTCCCTTACTACAGTTATTGCTTTGGGCCTTCCTTCTTAAGCAATAAAAAAACCAAAAACTAATGCAATATTCTACACCTCTTTAATTCTAGAGTTGTGGTTCTTATCGTGTGGTCCCCAAATGAATAGCATCCTGCATCACCTGGGAACTTGTTAGAAATGCAAATTTTCAGTTCCCAACCAAGATCTACTAAAGAAGACTCTCTGAGTGTGGGCATAGCGGTCTCTGTTTTAATAAGCCTTCAAGAGGATTCTGATGCTTGCAAAAGTTGTAGGAGCACTCTCTAGAGAAAGCCTATAGATGCTGTTTAGGCTTCCCTTCTTCTACAGAGGGTGACAGCAGCTCACAGGCTGAGCGGAGCTGAGGTCCATACTCAGTTTCTCTCTCCCTACTTTCTTCAATTTAAGTCTGAATTTGGCAACAAGGAGTTCATGATCTGAGTCACGTCAGCTCCCGGTTTTGTTTTTGCTGACTTATAGAGCTTCTCCATCTTTGGCTGCAAAGAATGCAATCCACCTGTTTGCAGTGTTGACCATCTGGTGATGTCCATGTGCAGAGTCTTCTCTTGTTCTCCCATTTGTTCCACTGTCTTTACTGTTGAGCTCTTCTGCTGACAGATTATTGTGCCTTAAAGTTCCAAAGCCCTTGTTGTCATCCTCACTGCTAGGGGTTCACAGACTTTAGTAGAGGGCTTCTCTGGTGGCTCAGTTGGTAAAGAATCCACCTGCAATGTGGGAAACCTGGGTTTGATCCTTGGGACGAGAAGATCCCCTGGAGGAGGGCATGGCAACCCACTCCAGTAGTCTAACCTGGAGAATCCCATGGACAAAGGAACTTGGTGGGCTATAGTCCGTGTGGTTGCAAACAGCTGGACATGACTGAGTGACTAAGCACAGCACCGCTACATTTTTTTCTTTTTCTTCAGGTTTTATGTTTCTTTCTACTTTTCACTTCTGTTATCTTAATTCCCCACCCTTTCCTCTTTTTCTTCTGATTTTTCTTGAGCACATTGCATTCCACATAACACTTTATCCTAATCTGCCTCCTTTTCCT
Organism: Nanger dama; assembly: GCA_917880005.1. Classification (NCBI taxonomy): domain Eukaryota; kingdom Metazoa; phylum Chordata; class Mammalia; order Artiodactyla; family Bovidae; genus Nanger; species Nanger dama. Next base: position 51,418,557 of record CAKJTW010000004.1, read on the forward strand.
TCCCTACTTTCTCTCATAGTAGGATGGACTATTAATTACTCCTCAGGAAACTTAACATCTTGGCAGCAAAATATTCGCTTCTTGGTGATGCCAAAAGGAAGACACTTCTATTTGTGAGTCTAAAAATTCCTAAAAATATCTTTTGATATTTTCTCTTTCCTAAAAACAAGAATCACTGGATTTCTCGCTAAACTGAAAACACATTGAGGATGGATTCGTGTATGAGTCACACTAGTCACCACTGCTATGAAAAATGATAATCCTCCAAGCAATCACCCCTTGAAAAAATGTGGTAAAATATATAAAACATAAGGTTTACTATCTTAATCATTTTTTAGTGTACAATTCAGTAGTCTTACATGCATTTACATTATTATACAGCCATCACCACCTTTCATCTCCAGACTGCTTTCATCTTGCAAAACTGAAATTCTGTACTCGTTAAAAATAACTCCCCACTCTTGCCCCTCCCAACCCCTGATAACCACATTCTGCTTTCTATTTCTAGGAATTTGACTACTCTTGGAACCTCATATAGGTGTAATCATATGGCATTTATCTTTTTTGTGACTGGCTTATTTCATTTTGCATAATGTCCTCAAGATTCATCTATGTTGTAGCAGGTGTCAAAATTCCCTTACTCTTTAAGGATGAATAATATTCCATTGTATAAACACATATATTGTGTACACACACACCATATTTTGTTTATCTATTCATTTATATATGGACTCTTGGGTTGCTTCTACATTTTGTCATGAACACATAATGCTTCTATGAACATGGGTGTACAAATATCTAATGAGGAAGGACCATTACCCAGTTTCACACAATATTAGCACCATTAATCCACGATGCTTATATTTAGCATAGAGAGGTAGATATGGGTGAGAGGAAACAGGGAGGTCCATAGAAGCATATCTGGGGCCTCCAAGGCATCTTGGCATCTGACCATAGAAGTATGCTCTATAGTCAATTTAACTATGATATATTTTGAGTTCCCTTGCTCTTGTCTCTCTGCCAGCACCCCCAGCAATCATCTTCAGCTTGCTCCTTAGACTCTGGTTCTCACCTTTTCTTCTGTTCAGACTTGGAGCCTCTGGTTGTTGTCTTGAAACATTGACTTTGTTCTGATTTTCACTCTGCTTTAAAGATTGAGGGCAGGAGGGGAAGGGGATGACAGAGGATGAGATGGTTGGATGGCATCACTGACTCAATGGACATGAGTTTGAGCAAACTCTGGGAGACAGGGACAGTGAGGTCTGGCTTGCTGCAGTCCATCGGGTCGCAGAGTCAGACATGACTTAGTGACTCAATAGCAACAACAGCTTCTTTACACTTTGGCAACTTGTCACCTCCTCAGTTTCTGACCTCAGTCTTACCCTTACTTTTTGGATTCTTTTAACAGACTGCTTGAGGGACCCATCTTGGCACCAGTTAGGAGAAAGGAGGACCCATTATCTTCCAAACACATAGCCATCAGAGTAAGTCAGGAGCACTGGAGTAGGAATTGTTAGGCTAGACTGAGAAGACATGGGCGCCAGTACATACCTGTCTCCTTAAAACTCATGGTATGTAACCCACCCAAAAGACACAGGAAAAGATATAACAAGTTGAAAATCAGGTTAACCACTCCCAGACAGACTCTGCCTGCTGGCTCTGTCTCTGCCCAAAGAACCAAATGGGTATTAGTCATGCAGAACCTCTTGGAGAGGAGTTCCTAGAGCTTTATAATGTGACTCACTGAATTGAGGGTTTTCAGAACAGCAGAGTCAGGGACCCTTATTGTGCTTATCTTGGCATTGGCCTCCACAACATCCAACAAGTGAGCCTGGGATCTTCCCATATGTTTTATTTCTTGGGGTCTTTGAAGCAGGGCTTTAGCATCTGGCAACTGCCCAGCAGAAAGGGCTTAAGCATAATAGCAGCCATGTGTTTGCAGTAAGCCTCGCAATACAGAGGGAAAAAGTGTTACAAAGCTTTAAGAAGAGCCACTAAACAGAGAAACAGACACATGCTGAACACTGCCCTGGACCATAAGTGCGACAATCCACTGCCCACAGAAGCTCTGTGCTTTCACTGAAATGTGCTTCCCTTGGGGAAACTATCCAGCTCCTAAAAATACTAAAAGATCATGCATCTTTCTGCTGCCTGTGAGTAAAGTGTATTCATCTCCCCTTTAAAGGACTTCCCCCCTTTTTAATTTAGTCGGTATTTCTGAATGTCAATTTGGTGCCATATATCTTGTTAGCCTCTTAGACAGATTAAAAAGATGGTGGTCCTTGTGTTCTGTTACTTGTGAACTGCTAGTCTTTCTTTTTATTTTTCATTCTGGTACCAGGCAAGTCTTTTGAGTTTACTGGATCTACTACTAGCTTTTCTAAGTAGCCAAGTGCTATGAAGCTCATAGTAATACTAGTTACATTTTTTGTTTCTAATACATATCACAGTTATTTTATCATATCACACTTTACATAGATATTTGTAATCTTCCCAGCAGTCCTCAGAGTAGAAATATTCTTCCCATTTTTCAGATGAGGAAACTGAGGCTCAAGATAATTAATTTCCCAAATCATTAAAAATTGTGGGTCAAAGATAAAAATTGAACCAGGCCCCCTTTCATTAAACTCTTAGCTGACAAAAGTTCATTTTGAAGTTTGGACTCCTTGGAAACTCCCTCTGCTTCTTATCAGGTCATAAGTAATTTAGCGTTAAAAGGCTAACTAATCAAGGAAAACGAGATACCCATAACAATTTTGTTTTAAAATTTTTATTTATTTATTTATTTTTGGCTGTGCTGGGTCTTTGTTGCTACGTGCAGGCTTTCTCAGTTGCAGCAAGCTGGGGCTACTCTTCATTGTGGTGTGCAGGACTTCTCATTGCTGGGGCCTTTCTTCTTATGGAGCATGGGCTTTAGGCATGGGCTCTAGGCATGTGCATGCAGCACGTGGGCTTAGTTGCTCCATGGCATGTGGACTCTTCCCAGAGTCCCCTGCGTTGGCAGGTGGATTTTTAACCACTGGACCACCAGGGAAATCCACCCATAGCAATTCTTCCTAGAAATATCAGTTTGCTTCCACCATCATCTCATTTTTACTGAGATTATCTTAATCAGGAGTTTGTCCCTCAAGTTCCATAGAAACCTTCTGCTTACCCTGCTTTTAGCATAAAAAAATATTTACATGTGATTTTTTCTTCTGTGGTCTATCACCAGGATCAGGGGAGGCATGCATTAAGAATTTTGTAGATGAAAAACTCATATGGTAAGAAAGGCAGCTGTAGAACTTTGTGTAGACTTAGCTTTCTGACCTAACATATGAGTTACTATTGCTTTGGCCCTTAGCCCCTAAAAGGAAACTTAAGATTCATAAAAATTAATGGTGCAAATACAAAAAAAAAAAAAATTAGTGGTAATTATTTTGCCTTAAACTTTCTTAATTTCTTATATCCATATATATATGAATATGCTTCATAAAATATATTAGGTAGTTAATTTAAATAGATCTATTAATAAAATTAGTCATAATACTATATCAAGCAATGTCACAATATTTCATGCATATGCACAGTGATATTAAATAGAACTCTGGTTAAATTGACATACATTTAGCTAAAGTTTGAAAAACACTTAAAAGCTAAGTTTTCTGCTCTTTCATCATTAGTTGCACTTCTTGACCAATGTCTAATGAGTTTGGAAAATCAGAAAAGTGGCATTGGCCAACGTTAATATTCATAGGTATAGAATAGTGAATCTGGAATATTGGGAGAATCTTCTAGCCCAGGGATCAGCAAGCTATGGCCAAAAAGCCAAATTTGACCCTCTGCCTGTTTTTGTAAATAAAGTTTTATTAGAACTCAGTCGTATTTATTTACCTATTATCTGCAGGTCCATTCATGTTACAACAGGAGTTGAGTAATTGTGACAACAGAGACTTTATGGCCCACAAGGCTGAAAATATTATCTGGCCCTTTATAGAAAGTTTGGTGACTTCTGATTTAGTGCAACTTCCTCAGTATACAAATGAGGATACATTTCCAGATCTTGCTAATATTTCTATAGGTCTTATCACATTCCATACTTTGCTTAAATATATGAACATGTCCTTTAGCCAGAACTATTTTTTCCTATATGCCTTACTGTTCTCAAGATAAGTACGTGTGTGTTTCACATGTTGGTACTATATATTCTCTCTTAACATTAAGGTTTTTATGTTAGCTAAATTTCTAGATTAATATTTTATTCTCCAAGTCTTTTTCAAAAACTTTTATAAATATTGAGAGTTGTTTCACAAAAAGTAGTCTACTTTGACTATTAGTGTTTATAATTAAAATGTGTTTGACTACCATAAATTTTGCCTTTCATAGTAAAAGGCCAGATGTAGCTAAAACCTTCTTGTGAAGTATAGGGTATTATTAAATAAATATATATTCAAAATTGAATATATATATTCAAAAACATGGAATAATACCTCCAATTACTCGATACTGAGTGTAAGTATTAAAAATGACCAACACCCTCGTGTAGGCCAGTCCTTTAAAAAGCTGGAATCCTTTGGAGGAAGTAGATATATAAGTGGAAAACTGATGTAAGGAAGTCTCCAAACAGTGGTGATATGAATCATTTTTTCCCATTAGCGCTATTATCTGAATTTCAGTATTCATTATCTAAAAAATATTAATATGACACTTAGACCCTCCTGAACTGTACTTCCATTAAAGCAAATTTCTATTGTGCACTTCACCTCAAAGAGAATCTGGTTTTAACTACATTTTTAAAATAGAGGAATACTGCTTTTTACTCCCCCAGGTTTATTGTGGTATAACTAACACAAAACATTTTGTAAATTTAAGATGTAAAATGTGTTGATTTGAAAGGAACACTGCCTTTATAAAACACATAGCACTGCTAGGTAATATGACAATAATAAATCAAAGTTTTGTTATCTATAGCTATCTATATTGTTCCAGATCATGATTTTTATCACAGTAGATACAAATCTGCAGAAAAAAGGACAATGTTATAATGGTATTTTGCTCTGTGAAATGAAAATGCAATTATTTTCCCTTGATTCCTATCATTTTTTCATCCTGTCCTCTTTCTTATTTCTTTAAATAAAACATTTCATCCTAGAATTCTTTATCCTTTTTTAGAAATTCTCATTACTTATATTATTCACAAGAAATGTTAAATGTGAGATTCAATAATTTAAACATTTGACAGTTTTGATGTTAAAACATATTAATTTATTCAGCAAATGTACATGGTATTTTATATTCAAAAGGTATTCTTCATCCTTGTGAATGAGTTTAACTCTCTAGGAGAAAACCAACATATAGCCCAAGAGATTAAATTTTCTCCTGGTTTTAATAGTGAGAGACAGCACAAACAGAATTAAAAATCTGGATTGCAGGGCTGAGGTTATGTTGCCTTTCATTTTGCAGCAATGGAGAATGAATTGGTGAGAAAAGGGTAATCAGGTTGAAAATCCTTATTTTGTTTTTGATGATTTATTCTCTGTTTCCTTGGAAACAGAGCTAGCAGCCATAGAGTTGCTGGCATTATGTTTTTTCAAGCTTTGAAACATCAGAGAAAAAGATGAGGCTTTACGAATGTAATTTGTAGAATCTGATTTATTTTCAAGTAAATTAAAAACAAATGTTACTGAATGCCTGTTACATAAAAGGTGCTCAGCTGCACAGTTATGTCTGAGTCTTTGCGACCACATGGACTGCAGCTCGCCAGGCTCCTCTGTCTGTGGGATTTTCCAGGCAAGAGTATTGCAGTGGGTTGCCATTTCCTCCTCCAGGGGGACTTCCCCACCCAGGGATCAAACCCATGTCTCCTGCTTTGCAGGTGGATTCTTTATTGCTGAGCCACTGGGGAAGCTGTGCATATAAGGTACTAGGAGGTAAATACTAACAAGTTTGAGAAAAAGCTTTAAACAAATTGAGTAGAATAAATTTTAGTTTCTAAGGGCCAATCTAGTACATGTATATATATATATATTTATGTGTGTGTGTATGTATAAAGAAACAAAGGAAATAAAAACCTGGCACATGAGTGTACTACTTTGGTATCAATATAACTTATTGAGTTATATTAGAAAGCAAATAGATTCCCACACCAAAAAGCACCATTCTTTTTCCTATATTCCAAATCAGGTAATATGAGGGTAGTTACAATGCACTGACAGGATAGTTTTTGCCTCCAGTAAATAAAATAGACAAAAACTAAGGGGAGCTTAAGCAAGCCTGGCTCAGAGGTTAAAGCATCTGCCTCCAATGCGGGAGACCCAGGTTTGATCCCTGGGTCGGGAAGATCCCCTGGAGAAGGAAATGGCAATCCACTCCAGTATTCTTGCCTGGAGAATCCCATGGACAGAGAAGCCTAGTAAGTTACAGTTCACAGGGTCGCAAAGAGTCGGATACGACTGAGCGACTTCACCTCACCTCAAGAAAGTTTAGTTCATTTGCTCAGTCTTGTCCGACTCTCTGCGACTCCATGAACTGCAGCTTGCAAGGCTTCCCTGTCCATCACCAACTCCCAGAGCTTGCTCAAGCTCATGTCCATCAAGTCAGTGACGCCAGCCAGCCATCTCATTCTCTTTTGTCCCCTTCTCTGCCTGCCTTCAGTCTTTCCCAGTCTTTTCCAACGAGTCAGTTCTTTGCATTACGTGGCCAAAGTATTAGAACTTCAGCTTCACCATCAGTCCTTCCAGTGAATATTCAGGACTGATTTCCTTTAGGATTGACTGGTTGGATCTCCTTGCAGTCCAAGGGACTCTCAAGAGTCTTCTCCAACACCACAGTTCAAAAGCATCAATTCTTCAGCACTCAGCTTTCTTTATGGTCCAATTATCACATCCATACATGACTACAGGAAAAACCATAGCTTTGACTAGATGCACCCTTGTCGGCAAAGTAATGTCTCTGCTTTTTAATATGCTATCTAGGTTGGTCATAGGTTTTCTTTCAAGGAGCAAGCATCTTTTAATTTCATGGCTGCAATCACCATCTGCTTAAGTCTGCATTGTTTCCATCATTTCCCCATCTATTTGCCATGAAGTGATGAGACCAGATGCCATGATCTTCATTTTCTGAATGTTGTGCTTTAAGCCAGCTTTTTTACTCTCCTCTTTCACTTTCATCAAGAGGCTCTTTAGTTCTTCTTCACTTTCTGCCATAATGGTGGTGTCATTTGCATATCTGAGGTTATTGATATTTCTCACAGCACTTTTGATTCCAGCTTGTGTTTCATCCAGCCCAGCATTTTGCATGAAAATGAAAGGAAAGTGAAGTCACTCAGTCATGTCTGAATCTTTGCAAGTTCATGAACTATATAGCCTGCCAGGCTCCTCCATCTATGGAATTTTCCAGGCAAGGATACTGGAGTGGGTTGCCATTTCCTTCTCTAGGGAAGTTAAATAAGCAGCGTAACAATAAACAGCCTTGATGTACTCTTATGCCTATTTGGAACCAGTTCATTTTCCCATGTCCAGGTCTAACTATTATTTTTTGATCTGCATACAGATTTCTCAAGAGGCAGGTAAGGCGGTATGGTAACCCCATCTCTTATAAGAATTTTCCACAGTTTGTTGTGATCCACACAGTCAAAGGCTTTGGCATAGTTAATAAAGCAGAAGTAGATGTTTTTCTGGAACTCTCTTGCTTTTTCTATGATCCAATGGATGTTGGCAATTTGATCTCTGGTTCCTAAGAAAGCTGACAATGAATTTAGTAAATATTTCAGTTGATTGTCAAATGATTGTAATATGGTCATTTCCTTTATGAAATTTGCATTAAGTGCAACCCATTCCAGTATTCTTGCCTGGAGAATCCCATGGACAGAGAAGCCTGGTGGGCTACAGTCCATAGGGTCACAAAGAGTCAGACAGACTGAAGAAACTTAGCATGCACACACAAATTTAAAAAGTCATACCTTTAAAAAATCCTAACTGAGATGGAAAGATAAGAGTTACAGGCAATAATTGCAGGGAAGATTTGTCTTTTTATTTTAATAAGAGTTAAGGCAAGTCAACCACAATGAGAAATCACCTCACCTCTTAGAATGGCTATTATAAAAAGACAACAAATAACAAATGTTAGTGAGGTGGAGGTGTTAGTAGAAATTTAAATTAGTGTAACCACTATGGAAAACAGTGGGTTCCTCAAAAAAATTTAAATTGAACTGCCCTATGACCTGGCCCAGGTGGCACTAGTGGTAAAGAACCTGGTTGCCAATGCAGGAGACATAAATCACAGGTTTGATCCCTGGGTTGGGAAGATCCAGGGAAATGGCAACCCACTCTAGTATGCTCGCCTAGAGAATCCCCATGGACAGAGGAGCCTGGTGGGCTATGGTTCATAAGGTGGCAAAGAGTTGGACATGACCGAAATGATTTAGCATGCACACATGACCTTGTAATTCTACTTCTGGGTACTTATCTGAAGAAAACAAAAACACTAATTCAGAAAGATATATGTACCTCTGTGATCACTGCAGCATTATTCATAACAGCCAAAATAAGGACATAACCCAACTTCCCATCAATAGATGAGGGGATAAAGAAGTTGTGATACACACAGACACACACACACACACACACACACACACACACACACACATGTGTATATGATGATGGAACAGTATTCAACCATAAAAAATGAAATCTTGCCATTTGCAACAAGATAGATAGACCCAGAAGGTATTAGCTTATGTGAAATAAATCAGAGAAAGACAACTACTGTATGATTTCACTTATATGGAATCTAGAAAAACAGAACAAATGAACAAACACAACAAAACACAGAACCACAAATACAGAGAACAAGTGGTTGCCAGAAGGCAGGTGGGGTACAAGGATGAGAGAAATAGGTGAGTGAGAGTTTGAGGTACAAACTTCCAGTCACAAAATGAATGAGTCACAGGTATTAAATGTACAGTGTGAGGAATATAGTCAATAATACCATAATGTCTTTATATGGTGATGGATTGGTAGACTTATCATAGTGATCAATTTGAAATGCATAGAAATATTGAATAACTATGTTGTACATCAGGAACTAACAGTATTGTATGTCAATTATACTTCAGAAACAAATAAACTCACAGAAAAAGAGACCAGATTTGTGGTTACCAGAGCCTGGGGTAGAAGGAGGGGGAATTGGACAAAGGTGGTCAAAGGTAAAAAACTTCCAGTTATAAATAAGTACTAGGGATATAATGTACAACATGATAGATATAATTAACACTGCTGTATGTTATCTATAAAAGCTCTTAAGAGAGTAAATCCTAAGAGTTTTCCTAACAAGGGAAATTTTTTTCTATTTCTTTAATTTTGTCTCTATATGAGATTATTAGTGTTCACTAAACTTCTTATGGAAATCATTTTATGATGTAAGTTAATTATGCTCTACACCTTAAAATTGTCAATTATATCTCAATAACTGGAAGAATAACATTAATATGATCTGAGCATATTTATATTCTTCAAGGGAAGAGAAGAGTTGAAGAGACTGACAGAGACTAACTTGAGAGAACTGATTTCCTAAAGAGAAAAGAGGCAATGGGAACTAAAACACAACTAGAGGGATTTGCTTTTGATGTCCTCTAATGACACCATAATAATGATAATAATGCTTACTGTTTGCCAGGCATTGTTCCAATCACTTCAGACGTATTAACTGAATTAGGACTGGATGGAGATAATGAACTTGGAAACAAAGAGTTGAAAGAATGTATACATGAAAATCAAAATTATCTCTGTAAATATGAATATGAAGATAAAATTATGTACTAATCTGTTGAAAGAGAAAGATGGTGTAGGCAGCCTAAAAAGAGGTGGTTTGAGGACTAGGAGAGGCAATTGACCAGAAACATATAAAAATAATTCTGAACAGTAATTCCACTGATTGTGTTATTTTCTCCAGCAGTGCTCAGATACACTGGTGTCAGAGCTCAGAGATTATATCAATTTAGGGTTGGATTATAAGCAGAATAAGATTGAAAGACAAGAGTTCAGGAAGTTGACAGCACTGGCAGAGGGTGGTTAAGTGCTAGTCTGGGTTAGGTTAGACATGAAATGAACTGAAGCCAGGATGGGGATAATTTTGTAATAGGAAAAAGAAAGTTAAAAGGTAGAGTGCTAAAACGATTACTTGAGTCTCGTTGCCTCTCTTTTCTTAGAAGATAATCAAGATAGCAGGTTGCCACCACTCATGTAAGCCATCAGAACAGTAAGCTCTGTCATCTTCAGGTTCAGTGTTTTCTCTGCAGAGCCGGGCTCTCTGGAAGGATAAATCCTGGCTACTCAAAGTGTAGTCTACTGACCAGCATCACTGGCATCACTCAGGAGATTGTTAGAAATGCAGAATCTTGTGTTTCACTCCAGAACTGAATCAGAGTCTGCTTTTTAATTATTTATTTATTTAGTCTGTGCTGGTTCCCGGTTGCTGCGGGGGGCTTTTCTGTAGTTACCGTGTGTGCAGGCTTCTCATTGTGGTGGTTTGTCTTGTTGCAGAGCATGGGCTCTAGGGCACACAGGCGTCAGTGTGTGTGGGCTCAGTAGTTGTGGTTCCCAGGCTGTAGAGCACAGGTTCAATAACTGTGGCTTAGTTGCTCTGCAGCATGGCAGATCTTCCTGGACCAGGGCTAGAATCTGTGTCTCCTACACTGGTAGGCAGATTCTTTACCACTGAGCCGTAAAGGAAGCCCAGAATCTGCTTTATAATCTCCAAGTAACTCATATGTACATTAAGTTTGACGCACTGGGATAAACAGATGTGAGTGCAGCTTCATCCTTGGTTTATTTGTGCTGATCACAATATGCTAAGGGAAACAAGGAGCAGATATCCTGCCTGTGATGTTCTCAAGATCCCAGGCTATTGAGCACTCCATTTTAAATGTTTAATTTAAATCCTTTCCCAAATGACTCCTTATACCCTGCACAAATTCCTAATTCCACCCCAGACACCAGGTGCTCTCAACATAGGAATATCACAGTATCATATGAGATAAACTGTAAGCTTCCTTTTAGTTTTAAAATTATTTTACGTATCATAGCCACACTTCATCTGCACAGAAAATCAGCCCAAGTGGAATGAAATTCAGTCAGTACCAAAAATAATGATAAGAATAATTTTGTAGTTAGCCCACACACACACACACACACACACACACACACACACACACACATCTGCTCTCGGGTCAGCTTTAGATGGTGCTACTGTCTAACTACTAACAATTTCAGTGTTTTGAAGCTGCTATACGTGATTATGAATGGTTTCTGAGCTACTTTTTTACCCCTTTTTGTGCAAAACCAAACTGAAATTCATTTAAATGAATTAAGTCACTTGAGGGAATCTGAGTGGAAGCTTGAGGGAATTTGTCTCCATATGTTAATGTGGAACCAATTTCCGAAAAGGTGGAGGTTCTGAGGAGTAAGGCAAGTTAGCCACAAATTGATCACACAGATACCTAATGGTTGCATCAGTGTTAATGGAAAAAAATGGTAACGTTATTTAAAGACCAACGATGCTTTTTGATTCAGTCTTTTCTCTTATACCAAGACTAGAATCCCTGGTGGCTTTCTACGAGCCCGTGGTTTTTAAGCACTGTTGCCTACTGGGCCGACGTTGGCGGTCAAGGACGGGGAGAAAACGCCGTCTGATCTCTGTTTAAGCTAACCGGTCCAGAGAGCTGTGGATGTACTCCACCACCGCTGGGAGAACCGAAATTGCGGAGGCCTGAGGCGTTTCAGAACTGAACGGTTAGGGTTTTTAAGCTGCACAGGGCGAGATGTTCGCGACGTGACAGCTGATGGTCCCCGGGCTCTGATGTCTCCCCTCCCCGTGCCTGGTCGGCTCACCACCGTTAACCCAACAGACGCCCACTCTCAGTCCTCCCCCTCTCCTCGGCTCCAGGACTCCCGCGCTCTCCCTTGCCTCTCTCGCCCCCCCTTCACCGCTCTTCTTTCTCTCCAGCCGGCCTCTCGTTGCCCCTCCCCCTCCCCTTTCCTCCTTTTCCTTTTCCTCGCACCCTCTCCTCCCTCCCTCTCACCTCCAGCCCAGCCCACTCCGCGCTCTCTTTCCTCAGTCCTCAGACTCGCGCTCCCGCGGCCAACGCCGCCTCCGCTCTCTCGGGGAGAGGCTGGGCTGGAAGGTTTTGGAGAGGCTGCGCGCAGGCGCAACGCGCGGCGGGCGCGCGGGCAGGCCGGGCGTCCGCGCAGGCGCGCGCTGCTCGGGTTTCGCTCCCGCGCGGGCAGCGGGACGTTCTCCTGTTCCCCTCAGTCAGGGCCGAGGGCCCCACGGCTGTAGTGGGGAGGCATCATGTTACTCCACTCTGTCAATCTTTGGAACCTGGCGTTTTATGCCCTCATGGTCTTCATGGCCACCCTGGGGCTATGGGACGTCTTCTTCGGCTTTGAGGAAAACAAGTGCAGTATGAGCTACATGTTTGAGTACCCGGAGTATCAGGTGAGGTTCTGCCCTCCCTTCGCTGGCCGCTCCGAGGCTCGGGCCCCTCCAGCCTTACCCTTCGGTGCGTTTCCCCTGCCTCGGCCCCCCGCGCCTCTCCCTTCCCCTTGCCCCTGCTGCGTCTCTGCTCTCTTGGCCCCAGAATACTTCGCAGCCCCCCGCGGTCCCCTTCTCCTGCCCTTTGTGTCGTCTCTTCTCGGTGGGGTCCTTGATAGATGGTTCCCGGAGCATCCTCCCCGCCCCCTAGAGGTTGCTCCCAGTTCCTCCGCCCGGTTCGCGGTCCCGAGTCCCAAGCAGGGAAGGGCCGGGCCCGACGCCCCTCATCCCCGGAGACTCAGCTCCAGTCCCTTTCCCCAAATCCCTCCTCCCAGCCTTCCTGCCTTAACAGGTGCTCCGAGCCCTCTGCTTCCCACATGCCGAAATTCTTCCCCTCCCGCCCAGTAGTCCAAGCTTCTACAGAACATATATTGCCTAGATAGTTCCCAGGTCTGCTTTAGAGACTTCAGGGATTTACCTCTAAGTGAAAGGCTAACCTGCTGAGTAAATAAATGAAGAACTAACTCAGTTCTCTCCGGGCAAGGTTTTGCGGAGCCCCCAGTCTTGCAGGTCCTGGGTCGGTGCCTGTGCTTGCATCCTGTATAGGGGCGTGTCGCCCCCTTACCAGTTGAATGTAAAATCTGTTTCCTGGTGGTGTTTTTGTTTTCTCACTGTGTTTGCAATTTTAAAAAGACCCGGCCCTTCTATTTCTCCGCCCCCATCTTTCTTTCTGTTTTCGATATTTTCAATCACAGTTGCTTTATCGGTTCAGCATAGTAGACTCTAAAAATTCATTCATGACCAGCTGTAAAAGAGTGACAAATTACACAGGCATCCAAAGAAATGTAACTGGAATGATTCTTTCCTTTCTAAATGCATCTCCCCTAATTATGGAATATATATTGTAATGATAACTCCCTACCGAAAAAGTATGTGTACTACAACATACTGATAAAATGCATTTAAAACCATAGAAAATTTATACTTTGCGGTGAGAGCTGCAGATCCTGGTTGTTTCTGTGTACAGGTCATTATGGAGGAATATTATTTGATTATCCTGCTATTATTTAGACCTTAAAACTACTTAAGGTTTAAATTGCTGAAGACATTCTTTCCCATGGGCAGAATTCAAATTTAGATTTCATTTGTTTTGATGTCTTTACCTTGCTTGGAATTGGGATTTGATTTGTTTTGAGATCTTTACCTTGGATCATTGCTTATATGGAAATGGAAGCTTTTGATATCAGATGCTATTGAGGTAACAGATTTTAGCATATTACAGTGGTCTTTTAATTTCTAAATGAATATGCTGGTTTATGTTTATCAGAAGCTGCATATAGTTAAATATGTGGGCTTTTAGTTTAGATTTTTAAAAAACTGAAAACAGAGCCTTTATAATCTTCTATTTTTCTTTGGTTTAATTAGAAAACTCTCAGTAGATTGAAGTAGGTCGTTTTAGTTTTGTACTGCATTGAAGAATTTGGTTAAAATGGAAACAATACAGTACTAATTCCCATTTATTTTTGGATTATCCACAATTATTGAAGCTCTCTTAAAATTTCAAGTAGTAGAAATCACTTGGTGTTGGGAACAAAGCAACATAATATTGACTGGAAAGACACAGAAAATTAGTGTAGCTAATGCAAAAGAACTGTTTGGGTTTTTTTGTTGTTGAATAGTCTTACTTATTTTTGCTGTTTTGAGGTTTTATTTATTTTTGAGGTTTTATACTTCTGTTCATAATACATTAGTACTGTAATATTAGAGTAGCAGGAGTTTTGATACACATTTTCAGTAAATTTTTATCTTTATGGTGTAAAAGTGTTTATTCATTACAGTATTCCTGTTTAACTCTTCATTTTACTGTGTACACTAGGTTGCAGAAGCTGCCTAAGAAATGAGTCATTTTGAGTATAAGTGAGATTTCTGAATAACTGGGGGCTTTCTATTAAGAACCAATTATTTGTTTAAAGTGTTCTAAACATATTTTTATATTGCTTTTAGTTATATTTTATAGTAAGCACTAATTGTTCACACGTTGGTATCCAGCATATATTCTAGTTATTGGGTTTTTTTTTCCTCTTTCTTGATGCTTTTCTTCTTTTTTACTTCTTGTTTACATATTCTTTAGCAGAATTTTAGAGGCATTTAAAAGGTTGGTTGAAACATGCTCAGTTTTATTTTCCATTTTAAAAATAAAATGTGGGACAGGAATTTGAAACTCTAAAAATTGTTTTGAAATTTTTTTTAATATCTCTTAATCCTCTACCTTTGGTTTTCCTAGATTCACTTATTCAGAGTTAGCTGAACACCTCACAAACCTACCAGGCAAAATATACACTATCCTTGAAAGCTTTTTGCCTTACATTTTAGCCAAATTGTAGAATTTGAGACGAAAACATCTGTGTTGTGTTTTTTCATACAATAATTTATTTGACTGTAGATATGTGACCTGCTCTCTGAAAGGAAATGCTGATGTTGGGAAATGCAAATCACTTATTTTGTTATTAAGTGTGATGTTTATTTAGTATATCGTTTAATGACTTCTCTGTGTAAGTAAATTTTAGATACAGGATTTGAGTGAGGAGGAATTAGAGATAAATCAGACTTTGTGCCTTTAAATTTGTCTTTAAAAGTATAATGAGGGAGACAGGAATGAAATGACTAGGCAAAATATAATGTATTGAACATTATAATTTCACTGTAAGAGTATGTACAAGGCTCTTCACAGAAGAGAACAGCCATGTTCATCTTGAGCAGTCAACAATTACAGAGAAGAGGTTGTGTACTGGGCAGTGTAGGATATGTATGTAGTTCACACAGTGCAGAAACACGAAAATTGCAGGAATAAAGAACATTTGTGAAGGTAGGAAGGCACCAAGATACATTCCATAAGTAGTATTTATAGTCTGTTATCAGTTTTATGAAAAGGAGAAAATAACCCAAGACACATTTGCTTATATTTGTGTATATTGTACATACATGTAACTGCTAACATTGGTTGCCTTCTGAGTAGGTAATTGGATAACTTAATGACCTCAAGGGTAGTAGAGCTTTTTCAGTATATACCCTGTTGAATCTTGAATTTTGGAACATATTAAAACATTTAAAATGTGGCATATATAAATTATAAGGAAGTAGGTAAGAATAATTAGAACCAGGTTTTAAAGGACCTCTCAAGTGTTTATCATCTGTGTGTGTAGTGAAGAAGCCCATAAGCTGTATGTTTTAACAAGGTTATTTCTTGACAGCAGTATGGACTATGGATTGTTAGCCTTTGGTGAGGGAGAGTTCTCATTTAAAATAATCAATTTAAAATATATTGGAGTCCTGTTGCTATAAATGTTTTCTTCTTTTAAACTCCTTGACCACCTTCTGTTTTTTAATCATCTTTTTGTATACCTATATATTTTCTGTCCTCAATCTAGGCAATACCCTTCCTGTCTTTTCCTGCCACTTACTCCCAACTTGAATTTTGTTGGAAACACAGTTTTGCCATTGCCTACGATTCCCACTTTATGTTTTCGTTCTTTTTTTCCATCTTTATGTGTTTTTCTACTCCATATTATATGCAGTCATGTTTTTAAATATACATTGTCTCACTATAAAATTGTTTCTATAACAGTAGATTATGAAATTTATCAAATAATATTCTTTTGGTTATTTTTCTGTCTCCAGGGAATTAAATACTTTTTGGATATATTTGATTGTTTTATCCTTTTTAGTTAGTTTTCAACTTGTTCAAAACTTTGTTTAGTCACTGTCCTAAAAGAACCTACTGTGTGTGTTCTGCTATCTCAAATAGTGTGCTAAATTATAAGGAGTTAAGATAACTGTTCCCTTGTTCTCCTTTTTTTTTCTTGCATAATTTACACGTAAAGAACAAAATGTTGCATCCTTTTATTTTTGATTATTTACTGTCCATAATTAATATTGGGACTAATTTGAGTTGAGATACGTACACACATCTTAAAGCAAATAGTTGATATCTCTGTATTTTGAATATTTGAGGAGATAAAGTTGCTAGTAACTTAAACAACAGGCTCCAGTCTCTGAAGTTGTTTTCATGGTGTTACTGGCACAGATTGTTTATGGTACCATCCTCAGATATTCAGGAATTTGCATAAATGATCAGAATTATTCTTTTTAGAACAGTGATTTTTTTCAGTAGTCATTACCCATTTACAATTTTAAAAATTCACTCAGTAGTTAAAATTTTTACCAAGCATACATTACTAGTTTAGTCACTCGGTTGTGTCTGACTCTTTGTGACCCCATGGACTGTAGCCCACCAGGCTCCTCTGTACATGGGATTTTCCAGGCAAGAGTAGGAGTGGGTTACCATTTCCTTCTCCAGAGGATCTATAACTGCTAGATCATTAAATCTCTTGATGTCTCTTTAAATAAAATCTACTGTTGAGTATAACTGGTTTCATTTTTAATTGTCTCTCAGTTAGTCTCAGTGTTAGCTGCTCAGTCGTGTCCAACTCTTTGTGACCTCATGGACTGTAGCCCGCCAGGCTCCTCTGTCCATGGAGTTCTCCAGACAAGAATACTGAAGTGGGTTGCCATTCTCTTCTCCAGGGGATATTCCCAACCCAGGGATCTAAGCCGGGTCTCCAGGATTTCAGGCAGATTCTTTACTTTCTGAGCCACCAGGGAAGCCCTTAATGGTCTCTATCCCTTAGGGTAAAAGAGAAAAAGGAAAAAAAAAGGAGCAGAAGAAGGTCATATGCTTTACTACTAATTTTATAGATGCCTACCTTTTGGGGATGACATTAAGAGTTTGTTTATATTTTGTTGAAAGAAATGTCAATTACTGGCTCATTTGGTAAATAATATGAATTGCAGAGTAGTTTTAGGGTTGCCGACAAACTATGCACCAGGTCCATGAAAACTGAAACATGCTACTTCATTGGAATGTTTGTGGTGAGAAGACTGTCCTTGTCTTGACCAAGTCATGCCTGTACAATTCAGATTAATTTGTTAAGTACATTGTCAGTCAAGCTTATTAAGTTGAGAGGTAGGAAAGTTGCATTATAAAACAAAGTTACTTTCCTTTGAATAATACAACAGCTTGGAGTATATATTAGGTCCTGAGTAAAAGGAGAGAGACATTACAAAACAGTTTAAAATAGCAAAAAGAATTCATTTAATAATGGAAAGCTTTTATCATTTCTAAGTATAATTGATAAGTGATACTAAATTTAATGCATTTTCAAGTATATTAACATGGAGCACGCTGACATAAACCAGTATTTTTCTCTTGTCAGTAGCTATTTTGAGTAATTTCTATTTATTAGAATTTTAAGTGGTCTCATTTTATGTTTTCTTGAAGACTACATGGCTTAAAACTCACATAATTCAAGATGATGCTTCATATGTGTAAACTAAAAGTAGAACTTTGTTGTTCATTAAATGTAGTTTTTATCATCAGTAACGTTTTTATATTGTACTGTTTCAAATTTGTATAATTCAGAATTGGGTATAGTGAGACTGAATTGCATTACTAAAACAGATTAAAGTGAAATTGCATTCTCTTTCCTATAGAAAATTGAACTTCCAAAGAAACTGGCAAAACGCTATCCTGCTTATGAATTATATCTTTATGGAGAAGGGTCCTATGCTGAAGAACACAAAGTTCTCCCTTTAACGGGTATTCCTGTTCTCTTTCTTCCTGGTAATGCTGGAAGTTATAAGCAAGGTAAGTCTCAAATAAATTTTGAAACCTGTGAAATTCAGTTAAAGAATTAATTTAGATACATGCTCTGCATTAACTACTTCACTATGCATACTGGGAGTTGCAAATATATGACATTTTATCTGAGAGAAGTATGTGACAAGTATATTAAAAAAGTTGAAAGCCACTTTGCAGAGAATAAGTAGGAGAAGATAAGATGAGGATAAATAGGTGATTTAGGGATTTGGGAATCAGCAGAGGTAAGAGGTTTATGTTAGAAATTGAGGGTACACAAAAGAGAACCTAAAGCATTGACTAGAGAAGTAAATCGGTGGTTTAAGTTATGCTGAGCAAGAGAGGAGATTGATTTCTTTCCTTTGGAGCTATTTAAATTAGATCTAGAAATACGGAGGCAAACACAGAAAGGTGGGGTTGGGGAAGATTTGTGTACATATTCCAAATTGAAATATAGCAGTTATTCCTAGTATAACAGTCAAGCAATGTAGAAGTAATTTCAGCTAAAATCCCTTTTTTATTGTTATTTTTAAAAAATGATGTGTTCTTTTATATAATGAGAATAGAATTATTTCAGCATTTAGTATAACTCCAGGAGATAGTGAAGGACAGGGAAGCCTGGTGTGCTGTAGTCCATGAGGTCGAAAAGAGTTGGACACAGCTTAGTGACTGAACAGCAATGAAGTATAATTACTTACATGTTTATTTATTTAGCCAGCAAATATTTATGGGGTACCTACCATGAGCCAGGCAGTGTTTTAGATAATTAGGCAGTATTCTAGATATTCTAGATATTAATACGCCAGTGAAGAGGAACTAAAAAGCCTCTTGATGAAAGTAAAAGAGGAGAGTGAAAAAGTTGGCTTAAAGCTCAATATTCAGAAAACGAAGATCATGGCATCCAGTCCCATCACTCCATGGGAAATAGATGGAGAAACAATGGCAACAGTGTCAGACTTTATTTGTTTGGGCTCCAAAATCACTGCAGATGGTGATAGCAGCCATGAAATTAAAAGACGCTTACTCCTTGGAAGAAAAGTTATGACCAACTTAGAGAGTATATTCAAAAGCAGAGACATTACTTTGTTGACTAAGGTCCGTCTAGTCAAGGCTATGGTTTTTCCTGTGGTCATGTATGGATGTGAGTTGGACTGTGAAAAAGGCTGAGCGCCGAAGAATTGATGCTTTTGAACTGTGGTGTTTTAGAAGACTCTTGAGAGGCCCTTGGACTGCAAGGAGATCCAACCAGTCCATTCTGAAGGAGATCAGCCCTGGGATTTCTTTGGAAGGAATAATGGTAAAGCTGAAACTCCAGTACTTTGGCCACCTCATGTTAAGAGTTGACTCACTGGAAAAGACTCTGATACTGGGAGGGATTGGGGGCAGGAGGAGAAGGGGATGACAGAGGATGAGATGGCTGAATGGCTTCACTAACTCGATGGACACGAGTCTGGGTGAACTCCGGGAGTTGGTGATGCACAGGGAGGCCTGGCATGCTGCGATTCATGGGGTCGCAAAGAGTCGGACATGACTGAGCGACTGAACTGAACTGAATGTTAAAAGTTAGAAAAATAAATGAGTAAGGGATAAAGGATAAACAGGGTCAGGAGGTGACTAGATGAAGTGGCCAGTATGAGGAGATGACATTTTGAGCAGAGGACTGAGTATGGCAAGGGACTTAGGTATGGTACTGTTGCAGGGAAGACGTGGAAGCAGGAACATGTTTGGTGCATTCAAGGCTACTGAGACTAGAGAAAGTGAAAAGTGATGAGGATGGGAAAATAGCCACAGGCTGTATCATAAAAGCTGTGGAAGAGACTTAGAATTTTGATTTAAATGTGATGGATAACTATTGGAGAGTTTGGGTGGGAAATGATAAACTCTGATTTTTAAAATTTAATCATTGTATTTGAAGTATAACACATGAACAGAAAAATATGTAGACTGTCGCTATTTGGGTAAAAATGATTATAAAGTGAGTACCCAAGGGCATATTCAAGTCAAGAAGTAGAAGGTCGTCAGCACCCTGGAAGCCCCTATGTGCCCTTTCATAATTAAAACTACCTTCTTTCCTTCTAGATGATGCCACAATTCTAAGTTTAAGATAGTCATTTTCTTTACTTTCTTTTAGTTTTAGCATCTTAGTGTGTATCTCTAATTCATTCTACTTATTTGGGGCTATTAAGAATATTTTTCTTTAAAGAGGAACTGATATCTTTAATTTTATTATGATTTTTACTTTTGGCCTTGCCACTCAGCATGCAGAATCTTAGTTTCCCCAACCAGGGATTGAACCTGTGTCCCTTGCAATGGATGCACCAAGTTTTAATTACTGGACTGCCAAGGAAGTCCCAATTTTGGGCTGTTTTAAACTTTTCACTGTAATCACTCAGTGTATATTAGTCTGTGACTGGCTTCTGCTTAACATTTTTTAATCTAGTAAAAGTAACTTTTACTGATTTTTTATCTTAGATCTTTTAAAAATTGAAGAATAGTTGATTTACAGTGTTGTGTTAGTTACAAGTATACAGCAAAGTGATACAGTTTTATATATATACACACACACACATATACTAGTGCTTTCTAGGAATTAGGAGGAGGGGAATAATGAGTAACTGCTAATGAGTAAAGGGTTTTCTTTTGGGAGTGATTAAAAAATGTCTGAAGTTAGATTGCAGAAAACAATTGTATACCTCTGTGACTATACAAAATATCATTAAATTGTATGCTTTGCACAATGAGTTACATAGTTTGTGAATATGTTTAAAAAATGGAGTGGCAAACAAATGTTTTGTTTACTAAACCCAAAACCTAGAGAGTATAATTGTGGGAAATGGGAATTACATTTGAAATTAAGAGACCAGCAACTTAAAAAATTGTTTATATATATATACTTTATCACTATATATGTATAGTATATGTCACATATTTATCACAATATGTGTATATTACTTCTATACATATATATGCTTTATCACAACGTTCAACAGTAGAAGCAGAGAGCCTGTTTAGGAAACTATTAGAGTAGTTCAGGCAAGAGATGATGATGCTTGAATTAGGAAGGTAGTGGTGGAAGTGGTGAGGAAGGCTTGATTGGGGAAATATTTAGAAGGTAGAACATGACAAGATTTACTTACAGTGATGTCATGTGTAAGAAAAAAAGACAAATCTTCCATGAGTATTTAAGACCACTGTGATGAGCTGTAATGAGCAGATATTTCTTGTAGGATTTTCTCATTCTTAAAATCCTCAAGTTTGACAAAGTTCCTACTTCTTATTGTGCAAGGATTCCTTTCTTCCCTTTTAGCTATTGTTGCCCCTGCTGAAGGGAAAACAGGTAGAGAATAAATGAACTATTCACATTATATTTAATTTTTAAAAATTTATAGAACAAGACACACAATTGCTAGGTGGGTTTGTTCTTCTAAATTGATATTATTAAGGATGTCACCCTGAAATAGGTTTTATTCAGAGTGTGAGATAGTTATTTGTTAAGAGATTTTGAAGCTTTAGAATAGAAGCAAGTTTAAAAAATTTTGTTTCATATACATTTAATCCTTTTACTCTGCAGTTCGTTCTATTGGCTCTATTGCACTTAGAAAAGCCGAAGACATTGACTTCAAATACCACTTTGACTTCTTTAGCGTGAATTTCAATGAAGAACTGGTGGCACTGTACGGTGGAAGTCTTCAGAAACAGACCAAATTTGTGCATGAATGCATTAAAACAATTCTCAAACTCTATAAGGTATGAGATAATCATGTAAATCAATAGTGATCAGCCTACTGGTATCTTTTTTGTTTGTTGAAGAGACTCAGTGTATTTTAAATTATTTGTTTACATGACCTTCCCAGATGGCTTAGCAGTAAAGAAACCGCCTGCCAGTGCAGGAGATACGGGTTCAATCCCTGGCTCGGGAAGATCTGCTGGAGTAGGAAATGGCTGCTACACCAGTATTCTTGCCTGGAAAATTCCATGGACAGAGGAGCCTGGCAGGCTACTGTCCATGAGGTCCAAAGAGTTGTGTGTATACACACACACACACAGAAGTTGAAGCAAAGGTGGCGCAAAGGTTTTCTTGTGTGAAATTCTATTGCTTTGAGTTCATTCATGGGTTTTGATGTTCAAATTAAGTTTACAAGAACTTTTGTGAATTTTGGGAAAACAGATTTTTTTTTAAAATATACAAATTAGAAGTGCAGTGTGTTTCCCCATTAGTATGGATTTGTTGAAATTATCAACTCTAATTGTGAATTTACCTATTTTTTCCTCTAGTTTGTTAATTCTGCTAATTGTCTAAACAACTGGTACTAGAGTAGACCACCTCCATATATAAACAATTATAAAATTAGTGAAAATATCTGAAGCACATGTTTTCAGATGTTGGACAACCAAATGGTAAAGGACTATGATCACTGAAAGAGGGAAAACATGTGATTTGAGTTCCATGAGGGCCCAGCTTTCTGCCTGGAAGCATTTTCCAGACCATGGGGTAAATTTTTAGGGATGAAACAGAGCAACTTGACATCGCTAAGCTGAAGAAGGCAGAGGCTGGCGTTTGGGACTACAGAAATGGCTAGATTTGTGGTCAGGGTAGGAGAAGAAGAGAACTAAGAACTAGGCATAGATAGGAGCTCTAGAAATTTGATTCTTTCAGTCTTTCAGTGCTACATTATGTATGCACAAGGCAATACAAGGCAATAGCATACCAAGGAGGAACGGTTAGGATTAGAGAGCCAAAGTCTAATTGGTTCAGAATAAAAAGGTTAAAAAAATTTATTTCCAGTAATGAATTCATTATGAGGTTTATAATTTATTTAGAAGGAAAATATATACTAATGGTGAAAAGATAGGAAGAGGAATAAATAGAATTATTCCACTACAGTAAGAAGTATAATGTTAATTCATGATAGACCGATAAGGTTGTATATTGTAATTTCTAGAGTTAACAACAACAAAAAGGAAGATGCAGCTAAAGAGCAAATGGAGGAGAAATACAGATCTACTTCAGAGACACTGCAGGCTCGGTTCCAGACTGCTACAATAAAGCAGATACTGCAGTTAAGCAAGTCTCATGAATTTTGGGGGTCTAGTTTATATAAAGTTATGTTTGCAGTATACCATGGTCTATTAAGTGTGTGATAGCGTCATGTTTTTAAAAATGTGCATACCTTAATTTTAAAATATTGCTAAGAAATGCTGACCATCATTTGAACCTTCATAGTAGTAATATCAAAGGTCAATGATCACTCAGCTCACCATAACAAGTAAAATGGAAAAGTTTGAAACATTGCAATAATTACAAAAAATGTGACACAGTGAATAAATATTATTGGAAAATGGCACCAATAGACTTGCTCAGTGCAAAGTTGCCACAGACCTTTGATTTGTTGCCCCTGATACTGCAGTATCAGTGAAGTACGATAAAATGTATTCAGTCTGAAAGGAAAGAACCGAAAGACAGATGGGACAAACAGAAAACAAATGGTAAGATGATAGAGCTCAGTGCAGCTATCAATAATTATATTAATTGTAGGTGGATTAAATACTCCAATTAAAAGAAAGATCTTGTCAGACTGTATTAAAAAACAAGACACACCAAACTATATGCTAATCTGAGTGCTGGAAAGCAAAAGCCATTTTAGATGTAAAAATCCTGATTAAGAAATGTAAAGGAATGGAAAAAATACACATACAAATACAGATACTATGAAAGTTACCATGGCAGTCTTAGTATCAATTAGATAGATTCTAGGACAAAGGACGTTACATTGAAAAAGAGGAACATTTCTTGGTAATAAGAGTCAGCTCATCAAGAAGGCCAAAGAATCTCAAGGGAGTATGCTCCTAGTAACAGAGCTTCCAAGTTGATGAAGCAGAATTAATAAACCAGAGGAAAAAGAGATAAATTCACAATTATGGTTGATAATTTCAGCAATCCTCTCTCAATAATTGATGAAATAAATAGAAAACCAGTAAAGTATACAAGATTTTAACACTGTTAATCAGCTTGACCTGTTGACATTTATAGAACATGCCCAACAACTGTAGAAACAAGCTGGGCTTACTGATATTTATAGGCCACACCCAACAACTGAACAAGCTGTGATCTCTTTCAGTGCACATGGAACATTTACTAAGATATGCCATATGTTAAGCCATGAAACAAGTCTCAGTGTCAGGATTGAAGTCATACAGGGTTTATTTTCTGAACATAACAGAATTAAATTAGAAATCTCAACAAAAAGATATCTGGAAAACCAATAAATGTTTGGAAATGACTTCTAGATAACCCAGAGGTTAAAAAGAAAATCATGGGTGAAATTTGAAAATGTTTTGAATTGAATTAAAATGAAAACGTCGTCAGAATTTGAAGATTAAAGTAGTAGTTAGAAGTATAGTTTTAGGATTCATAAGTGAATTTAGCAGAATCACAGGTAAATGGTCAATATTTAGAAATCAGTGATCAAATGGAAGATGAAGTTTTGAAATGCATTTATAGTAGTATAAAAAATCTTATAAATTTAGTGAAAGATGTGCAAGATCTATTCACTGAAAACTGCAAACCCTGCTGGTAGAAATTAAAGAAATCCAAAATAAACGAACAGACCAACTTTATGGTTTAGAATCTCGAGATTAAGATGTAAATTTTCCTCAAATAGACCAGTAGATTTAATGCTCTACAGATCAAATACCAGTAGTTCTTTTTTAAATTGATATATGGAAAGAATCAAAGCAACAGATTAAAAAAAAAGACCCATCTTGGAAAAGAAAAAAGTTGGAGGTCCTGTGTTGCCTGATTCAAGACTTAACTGTAAAGCTACAGTCATCCAGTCATTGGTATTCCTGTGTATCTTGAAAATGAAATTTAGGTGTCTTGATTGGTTGCCTAAGTCAGCATTTTAAAATTACTTCAAATATTTTTTAGCTTAAATCTACACTTATTGTAGGATAAAATAAGCCATAAGATCAAACAGAACCTTTTACATATCTGATAGTTATTAGATAAGATAAATTAGATGTGATTTCAAAATGAGATTTAATCCCATAAATGTCTTTCCCCAAAAGCAATTGTGTCTCTAATGTTATTATTAGGTGCTTTGTTTTCCTTCTTTTTGTTGTTGTTGTTGTTGTCTTGTTTTCTCTAACAAATACATGTTACATTTTTAATAGAACTAATAGACTTTTTTTTTAATTGAGGTTTTTAGAAAGCATTATTTCTGTTACAAGCAAGTACAATAGGGATTAAGAGACAATTCAGTCTTGTTGAATGGATATTCTTGGGTATAGGAAAGTGAGAGGACATTTTAGATAGAAGAAACCACATTCGTTCATCATGTGAGTCTGCATACAAATGTAGGAATGAATAAAACAGAAATCTAAGCCCTCATGTAACTATGTTCCAACAGGGAGAGGCAGGCAGAAAACATCATAAATAAGAAAAATACATACTATCTTGTGATAAATACCAGGAATTTAAAAAGGGGAGATAGGTAGTTGAAGGTAGAATACAATCATAAAAAGGGCACCCAGTGAAGACCTTTGTTGAGACACAGACAATTTATACAAACTAAGGACATGAGGGAGTGGCTTCCCTTGTGGCTCAGAGGAAAGCATCTGCCTGCAATGTAGGAGACCCAGATTCGATCCCTGGGTTGGGAAGATCCCCTGAAGAAGGAAATGGCAACCCACTCCAATGTTCTTTCCTGGAGAATCCCGTGGACAGAGAAGCCTGGTGGGCTACAGCCAGTCCATGGGGTTGCAAAGAGTTGGACATGACTGAGTGACTTCACTTACTTACTTAGCCTATTTAGATACCTAGGGAAAGTACTGTAGGAAGAGGAAACAAATGTATGAGGCAAACACATGGGTCCTGTATTTCAGGAAAACGAGTCTGGTATGGCTGGAACAGTAAGTTAGTAGAAGGAAAGTTTGGGAGGAAGGCAGTTTATAGAGTCTTGCAGGCAGTTTTAAGAATTTTGCCTTTTATTAATGATACAGAAAGCCACTAAACAGGTTTCTGAACAAAGGAATAACATTATCTGTTTTAGGTTTTTTCTTTTTAATTTTTATTTATTTTTGGTTCTGCTGGGTCTTTGTTGCTGCTCGGGCTTTTTCTCTAGAAGTTGAGAGCAGGGACTACTCTCCATTGCAGTGCACGGACTTCTCATTTTAGTGACTTCCCTTGTTGCAGAGCATGGCCTCTAGGCATTCCGGCTTCAGTAGTGCAGGCTCAATAGTTGTGACCCACAGGCTTAGTTGCTTTGCAACATGTGGAATCTTCCTGGTCTAGGGATCTAACCTGTGTCTCCTTCATTGGCAGACAAATTCCTTACCACTGAGTCACCTGGGAAGCCCTGTTTTAGGTTATAACAGTATCATTCTGGTGTCAGTGTGCTTTTGAGGATAAACTGAAGGAATGTAAAGGTAGAAGCAGAGACACCAGTTAGGAAACTATTGAAGTAATTTTGGCAAGATAATTTTGGTTTGGATCAAGTTGATAGCAGTGGAAATGATAGGAAATGGTCATACTGGTATAAATCTCAAAGGCAACAGGAGTTGCTGGCAGTTCAGGTATGGAGGGGTAATGTGACAGAAAAAGAAGAGTTAAGGATGACCAAACTAGAAAAAGGTTCCTTGGTGGCTCAGATGGTAAAGAATCTGCGTGCAATGCAGGAGACCCACATTCAACCCAGGGGTTGAGAATATCCCCTGGAGAAGGGCATGGCAAACCATTACAGTATTCTTGCCTGGAGAACTCTGTGGACAGAGGAGCCGGGTGGGCTATAGTCCATGGGGTTGCAAAGAGTCGGATGACTGAGAGACTAACACTTTACTTCATTTCAAACTACAAAAACTAAAAGAATTTAATTATCATTAACCAGAGTGGGGAGAAATATAGGAAGAACAGACCTAAAGGATATTAAGAGTTAAGTTCTAGACAGATTGTATTTAAGGTACATTGTAGACATCCCAAATGTAGCTAGCATGCAGTTGTAGTCACGGGAACAGGAGGGCCGAGAGGAGCTACTCCACATTCAAGGACAGGAGGGGCGGCCAGTGAGGAGATACCCTCGTCCAAGGTAAGGAACAGTGGCTGCACATTGCTGGAGCAGCTGTAAAGAGATACCCCACATCCAAGGTAAGAGAAACCCCAAGTAAGATGGTAGGTGTTGCGAGAGGGCATCAGAGGGCAGATGCACTGAAACCATACTCACAGAAAACTAGTAAATCTAATCAAACAGACCACAGCCTTGTCTAACTCAATGACACTAAGCCATGCCATGTGGGGCCACCTAAGACAGGCGGGTCATGGTGGACAGGTCTGACAGAATGTGGTCCACTGGAGAAGGGAATGGCAAAGCACTTCAGTATTCTTGCCTTGAGAACCCCATGAACAGTATGAAAAGGCAAAATGATAGGATACTGAAAGACGAACTCCCCAGGTCGTTAGGGTGCTCAATATGCTACTGGAGATCAGTGGAGAAATAACTCCAGAAAAAATGGAGGGATGCAGCCAAAGCAAAAACAGTACCCAGTTGTGGATGTGACTGGTGATATGTCACATAGGTCCGATATGTAAAGAGCAATATTGCATAGGAACCTAGAATGTTAGGTCCATGAATCAAGGCAAATTGGAAGTGGTCAAACAGGAGATGGCAAGAGTGAATGTTGACATTCTAGGAGTCTGCGAACTAAAATGGACTGGAATAGGTGAATTTAACTCAGATGACTGTTATATCTACTACTGTGGGCAGGAATCCCTTAGAAGAAATGGAGTTGCCATCATGGTCAACAAAAGAGAACGAAAGGCAGTACTTGGATGCAATCTCAAAAATGACAAATGATCTCTGTTCGTTTCCAAGGCAAACCATTCAATATCACAGTAATCCAAGTCTATGCCCCAACCAGTAATGCTGAAGAAGCTGAAGTTGAATGGTTCTTTGAAGACCTACAAGACCTTTTAGAACTCACACCCCAAAAAGATGTCATTTCATTATAGGGGACTGGAATGCAAAAGTAGGAAGTCAGGAAACACCTGGAGTAACAGGCAAATTTGGCCTTGGAATACGGAATGAAGCAGGGCAAAGGCTAATAGAGTTTTGCCAAGAGAACGCACTGGTCATAGCAAACACCCTCTTCCAACAACACAAGAGAAAACTCTACACGTGGACATCACCAGAAGATCAACACCAAAATCAGACTGATTATATTCTATGCAGCCAAAGATGGAGAAGCTCTATACAGTCAGCAAAAACAAGCTGGGAGATGACTGTTGCTCAGATCATGAACTCCTTATTGCCAAATTCAGACTTAAGTTGAAGAAAGTAGGGGAAACCACTAGACCATTCAGGTATGGCCTAAATCAAATCCCTTACGATTATATAGTGGAAGTGAGAAATAGATTTAAGGTACTAGATCTGAGACAGAGTGCCTGATGAACTATGGACTGAGGTTCCTGACATTGTACGGGAGACTGTGATTAAGACCATCGCCATGGAAAAGAAATGCAAAAAAGCAAAATGGTTGTCTGAGGAAGCCTTACAAATAGCTGTGAAAAGAAGAGAAGTGAAAAGCAAAGGAGAAAAGGAAAGATATAAGCATCTGAATTCAGAGTTCCAAAGAATAGGAAGGAGAAAAGAAAGCCTTCCTCAGTGATCAATGCAAAGAAATAAAGGAAAACAACAGAATGGGAAAGACTAGAGATCTCTTCAAGAAAATTAAACATACCAAAGGAACATTTCATGCAAAGATGGGCTCGATAAAGGGCAGAAATGGTATGGACCTAACAGAAGCAGAAGATACTAGGGAAAGGTGGCAAGAATACACAGAAGAACTGTAGAAAAAAGAGCTTCATGACCCAGATAATCACGATGGTGTGATCGCTCACCTAGAGCCAGACATCCTGGAATGTGAAGTCAAGTGGGCCTTAGAAAGCATCACTACGAACAAAGCTAGTGGAGGTGATGGAATTCCAGTTGAGCTATTTCAAAACCTGAAAGGTAACCTGCTGTAAAAGTGCTGCACTCAATATGCCAGCAAATTTGGAAAACTCAGCAGTGGCCACAGGACTGGAAAAGGTCAGTTTTCATTCCAATCACAAAGAAAGGCAATACCAAAGAATGCTCAGACTACCATACAATTGCACTCATCTCACATGCTAGTAAAGTAATGCTCAAAATTCTCCAAGCCAGGCTTCAGCAATATGTGAACTGTGAACTTCCAGATGTTCAAGCTTGTTTTAGAAAAGGTAGAGGAACCAGAGATCAAATTGCCAGCACCTGCTGGATCATGGAGAAAGCAAGAGAGTTCCAGAAAAACATCTATTTCTGCTTTATTAGACTCTGCCAAAGCCCTTGACTGTGTGAATCACAAAAAAACTGTGCGAAATTCTTCAAGAGATGGGAATCAGGCCATCTGACCTGCCTCTTTAGAAATCTATATGCAGGTTAAGAAGCAACTGTTAGAACTGGACATGGAACAACAGACTAGTTCCAAATAGGAAAAGGAGTACATCAAGGCTGTATATTGTCACCCTGCTTATTTAACTTATATGCAGAGTACATCCTGAGAAATGCTGGGCTGGAAGAAGCACAAGCTGGAATCATGATTGCCAGGAGAAACATCAATAACCTCAGATATGCAGATGACACTGCCCTTATGGCAGAAAGTGAAGAGGAACTAAAGAGCCTCTTGATGAAAGTGAAAGAGGAGAGTGAAAAAGTTGGCTTAAAGCTCAACATTCAGAAAACGAAGATCATGGCATCTGGTCCCATCACTTCATGGGAAATAGATGGGGAAACAGTGAAAACAGTGTCAGCCTTTATTTTGGAGGGCTCCAAAATCACTGCGGATGGTGATTGCAGCCATGAAATTAAAAGATACTTACTCCTTGGAAGGAAAGTTATGACCAGCCTAGATAGTATATTCAAACGCAGAGACATTACTTTGCTGACTAAGATCCATCTAGTCAAGGCTATGGTTTTTCCTATGGTCATGTATGGATGTGAGAGTTGTACTGTGAAGAAAGCTGAGTGCCGAAGAATTGATGCGTTTGAACTGTGGTGTTTTAGAAGACTCTTGAGAGTCCCTTGGACTGCAAGGAGATCCAACAGTCCATTCTGAAGGAGATCAGTCCTGGGTGTTCTTTGGAAGGACTGATGCTAAAACTGAAACTCCAGTACTTTGGCCACCTCATGTGAAGAGTTGACTCATTGGAAAAGACTCTGATACTGGGAGGGATTGGGGGTGGGAGGAGAAGGGGACAACAGAGGATGAGAT
Organism: Nanger dama; assembly: GCA_917880005.1. NCBI lineage: Eukaryota > Metazoa > Chordata > Mammalia > Artiodactyla > Bovidae > Nanger > Nanger dama. Next base: position 51,449,044 of record CAKJTW010000004.1, read on the forward strand.
GGCTGGATGGCATCACCTACTTGATGGAAATGAGTTTGAGTGAACTCTGGGATATGGTGATGGACAGGGAGTCCTGGCATGTTGCAGTTCATGGGGTTGCAAAGAGTCAGACACGACTGAGCGACTGAACTTAGGAGAAGAGATCTAGTCTGGAGATAACTTGAGGGTTGACAGCATATAGATGTAGTTAGATAGCATATTAAAAAGCAGAGACACTACTTTGCCAACAAAGGTTTGTCTAGTCAAAGCTATGGTTTTTCCAGTTCATGTATGAATGTGAGAGTTGAACTGTAAAGAAAGCTGTGTGCGAAGAATTGATGGTTTTGAACTGTGGTGTTGGAGAAGACTCTTGATAGTCCCTTGCATTGCAAGGAAATCCCACCAGTCCATTTAAAGGAAATTAGTACTGAATATTCATTGGAAGGAGTATGTTGAAGCTGAAACTCCAATACTTTGGCTACCTGATGCGAAGAACTGACACATTGGAAAAGACCCTGATGCTGGGAAAGATTGAGGGCAGGAGGAGAAGGGAAAGGCAGAGGATGAGATGGCTGGATGGCATCACCAACTCAATGGACATCAGTTTGAGTAAACTCTGGGTGTTGGCGATGGACAGGAGGCCTGTCGTGCTGCAGTCCATTGAGTCACAAAGAGTTGGACATGACTGAGCAGCTGAACTGAACAGAACTGAGATGTAATTAGAGCCATGAGACTGAATCAGATCACTAATGGGTTCAAGATGTGAAAGAAGATATTTAAGGAATGAGGTCTGAGTCACAACAGTATTAAGAGGTGAGGGGAGATAAGAAGGAACCAGCAAGAGACTAAAAAGGAGCTGTCAGTGAGGTAAGAGGAGAACCATAAGAGTATCTCATCAAGGACCAAGCAAAGCATTTTCAAAGAGGAAGAAGTGATCAACTATGTAAATTGCCATTGATAGGTGAAGTGAGGTGAGGATTGAGAGTTGATCTTTAGATTCCTTGATGACCAGATAAGTGCAGTTTTAAAGGAGTTTTGCAGGGGAAAACCTGGTCAGAATGGGTTTAAGTTTGTTTGAGAAGTTGGCAACAGCAAGTACCGTGCAGACAACTTTTTTTTGAAGAGTTTTGCTCTCAAGGGGTATATAAAGAAAGATATGGTTGCTGAAGTAGTAGTAAAAATAAAGTTTTTACTTTTTAAGAGAGAATGACAGTATATTTATATACTAGTGAGAATGATCTAGTAGTTGTTTTTGCTTAGTTCTCAATTGTGTCTGACTTTTTGTGACCCTTTGGACTGTAGCCCACCAGGCTCCTCTGTCCATGGGATTTTTCAGATGAGAATACTGGAGTAGGTTGCCATTTCCTCCACCAGGGCATCTTCCTGACCAGGGATTGATCCACATCTCCTGTGTCTCCTGCATTTCAGATTCTTTACCCTCTGAGCCCCCAGGGGATCTTCCCGACCCAGGGATTGAACCCAGGTCTCCCACATTGCAGGCAGATGCTTTAACCTCTGACCCACCAGGGAAGCCCCCAGTGGGGAAGACCATATTTATATACTAGTGAGAATGATCTAGTAGACAGAAACAATAATGCAAGAAGAAAATGAGAAGAATTGCCAGAGTGATGTCCTTGAGAAGGCCAAAGGGGATAGGTTTCAGAGCACATATGTAGGGTTTGGCTTTTACTAAGATCAAATATGTTTCAGAAGATCGCCAGAACCATCCTCAGGCTGATGATTCTCCAGGAGGCCTTACGAGACTCAGCATATAGTTGTTCTCATGGTTATGATTTATTACAGTGAAAGGATACAAAGCAAAATTGGCAAAGAGAAAAGATGCATGGGGTGAAGTCCAGAGAAACCAGGTGAAAGCTTCCCAATGTCCCCTTACAGGGAAGTCACTCTGGATGCATTTAATTCCTGCAGCAATGATTGTGACATGCATGAATGTTGGGGTCCAGCCCTGGTGGATCCAGGGTGATTCGAAGGTACGGATGGAGTAAGCGTCCTGGAAAAAAACTTAATTACAGATATATAGAGAGATTAGAAGTGGATAGTGTAGTAGGAAAATTAGTGGAGAAAAAAAGGCTGAATAACTGGTTTAAGTGGAATATTAATCACCAACTACATAGGCCACAGGCGTCTTTCCGTTCTCCCGAAGGAGAGGAGGCACTGAGGCCTCCCCGGTCCGATCTTAGAAGCCCAGGCAGAGTTAGTAGGCTTGGTGCGTACCCCCATACCAGATGGGAATTCAGCCAGGAAAGCGGGGAACAAGAAAGAAACGACATGGGGGAATCAGTCTTTCCAGAAACTGATCCCATATATTTATTTTTCAGGTTTGTTTTTATACCTTTTGTTATACATAGGGATGAATACAGAGTCAAATGGGGGTCAGCAGACCTGACCCTTGTCACAATCAGGTGCTTCATATAAAGTTATACAAAGGTCTTATGAGTTTTTACATCATCTTCTGACCATGAGGTCTGCTGACATTTTATGGCCCTTTCTGATACCGGTCAGTTAACCAGAAAACTTATTTTTCCAGGGGTGATTTTTTCTTAAATCAGGCGACACCCTCCAAATACAGTTGCATTCCTATAGGGTGAGGGGTGTAGTGAGTTACAATCAAGAAAGGAATTTACTTAACCCAAGGTTAACATGATTAATCTTAAAGGTTAATAGTTATTTCTCCTATATGCTTAAAGGTTAATACTTATTTCTCCTATATGCTAGTTATATTCATTATAAGGGCAGGAAATATGGAGATTTAGCAGCAAACATCAGCCCAACAAATGAAAACCCTTCACCAGTGTTCCCTTTACAATCTATTTAGTCTTAAGATAGTGATAAGGTTACATTTTTGCATAGCAAGGACACAGTGATTTATAACAAAGTGCAGTAGTCTATAACAAAAGAGAAAATTCATTAACTCAAAAGTCTAATATTGCTAACATCAAAAACTACTATATTTCCTTTTCTGTATTCCAAATACATTGATTAATGTATTCCCAGATGCCTAAGGATATGAAGTCAAATGAGAAAAGCCCTATGCTAATACTCCAAACTCTCTGTGCTGTTTATGGTTGAGAAGTTGTCACACAAGCTAGTCTGTCAGCAGAGAGGTTTGACCTGAGCCACCCTCGTCACACCCAAGGCAGGGAATTAGCAGTAATTATTGGCATGACAAATGAAAAAACCCTTCACCAATGTAATTCCTAATCAACCCACTAATACTATACTAATAATCTTCTAACTTCTCAAAAGAGTCTGTATTTAGAAAGTTTTAAAGCATCCCATGCGTCTCATAGTTGGGGGTTGTAAACAATCACATGCGGCCGGACGAACCTGATCAGGCAGTCTAGAGAACCTTCAGAGTTTGTAAGTTGAAACACTCTTGTCACGCCCAGGAATTTTTACTAACTGGAGCTGCAAGTTAACTCCTTTTCCGAGAGAAATGGTTATGGGGGAGAGCTCCCCATAAAGTACTCTGGTTTTGGGGGTAGATGCTCGGGAACAGGGGATTTCCTGAGGCTTGATCATGCCTTTGCGTATGCCAGAGCCTCCTTCCTCATGACCTTTGCCATGGGCGGAGTTCCTCACGCTGACCCCCAGCACATGAAGTGTCATCTATGAGAGACATTCATTAGAGACTCAGTAGCCAAGGTTTTTTCTTGAGGGCCAGTCACCCTCAAGAAAATTGAGGCACCTTATGCCTGTGCCTCCCATGTGCTAAAATCCCAACAAAAATAAGGCTGAAGGTATTCAACATAAACCATGTTTACAAAGCAGTTTTGGTATAATGAGCCATTTTTATCATTTAGGAAATGATGGGAACCCTTCCAAAGTCCGTGGTCCCAGACAGCAAACCAGAGCCAACCTTGAATACAGTCAGTTATAAGGATAGCAGTCTCAGGTCTATTCTTTTAACACTGGTTCTGCATGAGGCCCAGATTACAGTAACAGGAGAGAAGGCATGGATGAAGGATCAGTGCAGAAAGTGATGAACAGAAGTTTGGTAGTGGACAGAGGAGGCTGGTGGGCTGCAGTCCACAGAGTCACAAAAAGTCAGACAGAATTGAGAACTAAGCAAAAACAACTACTAGATCATTCTCGCTAGTATATAAATATACTGTATTCTCTCTTAAAAAGTAAAAACTTTATTTTTACTTCTACTTTAGCAACCATGTCTTTCTTTATATACCCGTTGAGAGCAAAACTCTTCAAAAACAGTTGATACTGTATGGAGATAGAAAAGATTTTTAAAAAGAAATACTTAAAAAATTAAAATATGTAATAATCAGTGATTAAATGTTGTGGATTGCTGACTCCTTTTTAAGCCCACACCCACAATAGAGAAATAATTTGATGAGATAAGATATATCAATATGATTCAATAGTACATTGCTATGGCAACTGGAATAGTTGTGGTTTTTTGTGATACCTCCACTTTCAAATAAGTGATCTGACTTTATATACCCTATAAAATCTAATATTCTGATATACACCAAATGTAATCATACCTCTTGCATACAATATAACAAATGGGAAAAACATGATTTGCTAGACCAAGGGCTGTGATTTTGGTTTAGAAAACCAAAGCCTAACTTTTAAAAATTCTTGCAAAACACAAAACAGTATGTATATACTAATTACAAGTGTATGAAAGTATATTTCTGTCTTATTAAGGGAGATTATAGAAATAGTTTATTCTTTTTTCAATAAAATTGCTTATATGTAGAGAGAAGTATTTATTATGTTTACTGTGATTCTAATCTTTAATCATGCCTTGATGATTTTTTTTTAATAGGGTCAAGAATTTGCTCCAAAAAGTGTGGCAATAATTGGTCATTCTATGGGTGGCCTTGTTGCAAGAGCATTGCTTACACTGAAAAATTTTAAACAAGATCTGATCAATCTTCTCGTTACACAAGCCACACCTCATGTTGCTCCTGTGATGCCATTAGATCGTTTCATTACAGGTGAGTACTGTTACATAAACACTAACTGACCTCCCCATTGTTTAGGATACTCCCTTTAGAGTATGCTACAGGTTTATCCATGTGTGAAGCAGCTTAGGTTTAAATCAGTACTTCCAATTCTGAGCATCTCTTTTGTGACTTTCAGCTTAAGACTCATAACTGAAACTGCTCTTAGTCTTCTCTGCCTGTTGCATCTTAACCTGGACGACATGTGTCCTACAACCTCTAGGCATTTGAGCTTCAGCTTAATTGTTCTTAATGTTGACTCCCAGTCTCTTGAAGTGTATTTATATTTCTCTGTTTTGTTAACTCTTATGGCTACTCTATTCAAAATTAATTTGTATTTAGGTAGAATAGTAGAAGTGCCTTTTTTTTTAAATAAATAGGTCTACTAACACTTTATATGATGAGATGAGTCAGAATTGCTAACATTTATAGAGCTCTTATATTTTGGATATTGTGGCAAGAACTCTACATGACTGTTAGGTCATTTGATCTTTAGGGCAGTCCTTTGAGATGGATACCATTATTATAGCCATGTTCACAGATAGAAGAAAAAAAGAGGCCAGGATAAATTCTTGCCCAAAATCACATAGCAAGAAAATAGTGGAGCCAGTATTTGACACTGGCAAGCTTGTTTCTGGACCTGTGCTTTTACCCTTTGTATATGCTGCCTCTGAATTGAGTTATATTATGATAACAGAGGAAATAAAACTATGGGTAATACTGTACTTTTGCAGATAATTTTGAGTGAAGAACAGGAGTTTATGATTGCTATCATCTAATTAAATAGTGATAATGTTGCAGAATAAGAATTAAATGCCAACTCTCTCAATTTTTTATTAAAGTCAAATGTTGTCTTCATGGCTTATTGGAATATTGTTGTGTGTAGAAGAAAATCTTTAGAAAGAAATAATTATTTTTCCTGATCAGTAAATTTGCACAACTTTTTATTCTATAAAAATTTGCATCATCTTAATTGTGCTGAAAAATTTTTTTATAGATTAGTGAGACACATACCCTAAGGACTCCAAACCAAAGTAGTTTTCCAAAACACTCATCTCAGCATAACATTGCCAGGGAGTAGCTTATTTGCTGAGATATCTGGTGCAGTAGTACTTAAAGAGAAGGTTGGTTTTTTTTCCTTATTGTATTTAAAACTTTGCCTGTAAAACTCTTTGTGGAGATTCCTTAAAAAATTGCAAATAGAACTGCCTTATGACCCAGCAATCCCACTGCTGGGCATACACACTGAGGAAACTAGAACTGAAAGAGACACGTGTACCCCAGTGTTCATCACAGCACTGTTTATAATAGCCAGGACATGGAAGCAACCTAGATGTCCATCAGCAGACAAATGGATAAGAAAGCTGTGGTACATATATACAATGGAGTATTACTCAGCCATTAAAAAGAATACATTTGAATCTGTTCCAATGAGGTGGATGAAACTGGAGCCGATTATACAGAGTGAAGTAAGCCAGAAAGAAAAACACCAATACAGTATACTAACACATATGCAGATGACACCACCCTTATGGCAGAAAGTGAAGAGAAACTAAAAAGCCTCTGGATGAAAGTGAAAATGGAGAGTGAAAAAGTTGGCCTAAAGCTCAACATTCAGAAAACAAAGATCATGGCATCTGGTCCATCACTTCATGGGAAATAGATGGGGAAACAGTGGAAACAGTGTCAGACTTTATTTTGGGGGGCTCCAAAATCACTGCAGATGGTGATTGCAGCCATGAAATTAAAAGACGCTTCCTCCTTGGAAGAAAAGTTTTGACCAACCTAGATAGCATATTCAAAAGCAGAGACATTATTTTGCCAACTAAGGTCCGTCTAGTCAAGGCTGTGGTTTTCCCAGTGGTCATGTATGGATGTGAGAATTGGACTGTGATGAAGGCTGAGCGCCAAAGAATTGATGCCTTTGAACTGTGGTGTTGGAGAAGACTCTTGAGAGTGCCTTGGACTGCAGGGAGATCCAACCAGTCCATTCTGAAGGAGATCAGCCCTGGGATTTCTTTGGAAGGAATGATGCTAAAGCTGAAACTCCAGTACTTTGGCCACCTCACGCGAAGAGTTGACTCATTGGCAAAGACTCTGATGCTGGGAGGGATTGGGGGCAGGAGGAGAAGGGGACGACAGAGGATGAGATGGCTGGATGGCATCACTGACTCGATGGACGTGAGTCTGAGTGAACTCTGGGAGTTGGTGATGGACAGGGAGCCCTGGCATGCTGCGATTCATGGGGTCACAAAGAGTCAGACATGACTGAGCGACTGAACTAAACTGAACATGTATATATGGAATTTAGAAAGATGGTAATGATAACCCTGTATGTGAGACAGCAAAAGAGACACAGATGTATAGAAGGGACTTTGGGACTCTGTGGGAGAGGGAGAGGGTGGTATGATTTGGGAGAATGACATTGAAACATGTATACTATCATGTAAGAAACGAATTGCAGTCTATGTTTGATACAGGATACAGGATGCTTGGGGCTGGTGCAAGGGGATGATCCAGAGAGATGATATGGGGTGGGAAGTGGGAAGGGGGTTTGGGATTGGGAGCTCATGTACACTTGTGGCAGATTCATATCAATGTATGGCAAAACCAATACAGTATTGTAAAGTAAAATAAAGTTTTAAAAAAAACTTTGCCTGTAAAACTCTTTGAATAAAAAATTTAATTTTATATTGAAGTTAAATATGCCTTCCTGATTCTAATAATTATAAATTATTATTTATAATAGGTTTAGAAAAATTAAAGACATAATCACAATACTTGTCATCATAATCAAGATTTCTTTCTCTTACTGCATTTTATGTGCTATATGTAGATACCCCTGCAAGTTATATTAGAATTACTCAAAATCCTTTTAAAAATCTCTTTGAGGAAAGAATTGTCAAGAGAGTCAGGTTTTAGTGTTTTTGAAGGATACTTATGGTCTGTATCTAAATGGCTTAGACTCTCTGGGATCTGATACCTGATTATCTGAGGTGGATCTGATGTAATAATACTAGAAATAAAGTGCAAAATGAATGTAATGCCCTTGACTCATTCTGAAACCACCACGCCCCCCAATCCTGGTCCATGGAATAATTGTCTTCCACAAAATCTATCCCTGGTGCCCAAAAGGTTGGGGACCACTTGCTTAGGGTGAAAGTGCTTCTTAGGATCAAGGTGCCTTTCCAGTAATTAGCAAGCTTCTTGGGCTTCCCTTGTGGCTCACTGTTAAAAGAATCCACCCACAATGCGTAAGACCTGGATTTGATCCCTGGGTTTAGAAGATCCCCTGGAGAAGGGAAAGGCTCCCCACTCCATTATTCTGGCCTGGAGAATTCCATGGACTATACAGTCCATGGGGTTGCAAAAGAGTTGGACACGACTGAGCAACTTTCACTTTGCCATTTATTTTATATTTATTTTTTATTGCATCAAGCCATAATTAGTATGAAAAAGCAAAAGTTCAAAGGATGATAGATTTTAAGTGTTTAGAAGACCCACATGATGTGCAGAAGTAGATTCCCTGTTTGTACTTGTTGGAAATACTGTCCTTAAAATAGGGAGAAAGGAAGCCTTGCACTGGCCTCTGCACTTTACAAGGCCCTGCTTTGGTGTTGCCATATGCACACAGGGTGTGGAGTGTACAGGGCAATCCCACTTGGAGATTGTACCTTTACTTCTGGACCATGATCCAGGTAACCAGTCTTTCAGACTTTTGTCCGTATGCCTCAAGCTCACTTCCTTAGACTCTCTCTTGGATCTGTCTTGAGGACAGGTATGTGCAATCCTGAGCTTGAACTGTGGCCAGGGCTGGCTCTGCTTGAAGTATAGACAAGTTGGATGTGCACAGGAGGTCCTTGTGATGCAGGATGGAATGTGTGTGGGGAGTAAAGGAGAGCTCAGTGATCTGCTCTCCCTATGCTGCAGATGTCTACAGAGATATGTTCTCCCTACGCTGCCATCAGCCAGTGTCCAACTCTGAGGTGTCCTTGTTGCTGTTGCTCAGTTGCTCAGTCCTGTCCAACTCTTTGCAGCCCTATGAACTGCAGCACACCAGACTCCCCTGTCCTTCACTATCTCCCAGAGCTTGCTCAAACTCATGTCCATTGAGTCGGTGATACCATCCAGCCATCTTATGCTCTGTCTTCCCCTTCTCCTCTTGCCTGGAATTCTTCATTTGAACCTGGTCTTACATGTTATTTCAATGATATATATATAATATACATGTAGGTAGAGAAAAAATGCTTGATTTAAGTTTGTTAGCTGAAATTTTGACTTCGGTATTTAGACACATGGCATGTATACCCTGATTGGTAACTCTTATCCCAGGCCCTGGAGATGTTAGGAATGGGTCTGCTTGGTTGCAATCTTAAGTAAATAGGATGGAGATTTAATGAGATGAGTTTGCTGTTCCAAAATGTTAAAAGTGATCAAATGCGAAGATAAAAATGCATTAAGTTTTGATAATCAGAACAGGAAATGAGAACTCCCTGCCCTGGCCTCAGATTTTTGACACTAAATTTTTCTCATCTTCCATTGATAAAGTGGAAAAATTATTCCCAAGTAGTTCCCTTTGAAACTGCTTGTTAAACTAAATGAAAAGAATCTTTTAAACATCAGATTTTCTACAGTAGAGAGTCCCAAGAATAATGTGACTGTCATTGCCCTGATAGATGGTATTTTAAGAACTTAAATAGCACTTTGTGTGGTCACCAGTACTGTAGTGGCTGCAGTGAAAAGGTGCCGAGCCTTTCTAAACAAGGATACAGCCATGACTAGGAAGATCTGCAGCTCCTTCGCATAGGAAACTTGTATCTTTGGAAGAATTTGGGAGGTTTCTTTCTATATTATGTGGCTTATGAACAAAAAAGCATCCTTGTGGAATGTAGAGACCTGTTTGCTATAGATTTGTCAAAGCTAGTAAAATTGGGTTATCTTTTCTCTTTATTGATATGTTTGCTAACTCAGTGTTTATACTGATGGGGAAAGTAGAATATATGTAAAGATAACTGATTTTAGTCAAAGTAGAGAAATGTGGATGGCATTGTTTATAGACAATTCAGGTGGTTTAAACAGAAATTCAGTTTAATGTTAGTATCATAGATAGTTTATTATTTCAGGGAATGGTTACTAACTTTTAATGTATGTCTTTTTATTTCCCACCAGATTTCTATATGACTGTAAACAACTATTGGATTTTAAATGCTAGACAGATAAATTTAACCACACTTTCTGTAGCTGGAGGATTCCGGGATTACCAAGTTCGTTCAGGACTGACTTTTCTACCAAAATTAAGCCATCATACCAGTGCCTTATCTGTTGTGGTAATCTTTTTTAAAGATTCTACTAAAGTAGTAACATAATGGTCACAGTGGGGCATGAAAGGAGAAGTGATATGTGGTTGGTTGAAAATGATTGCTGAGTTGGTGTAGTATATCCTGTGTGTCCATGTATGCCTGTGTGTGTGTGAGAGGAGAGAGAGATGAAAAAATGTATATTATTATTTTGGGAAGGCAGAGGCATAGATACTTAGATCCATGGAAAGTGAAAAGAATATTAGAAACTTTGTGCAAATCACTCTTATATGTGAAGACAATTGTTTCTTGTTCAAAGTAAGTGCCTATCCATTGATTAGAGTTTTAAGTATAAGAGAGTGTGGCCTGATGGCCAAGGGTCCTTTGTGTATCTCAGTGGTATGCTATATACAACAGTAGTAGAAGATCAAACATTTCACATACTCTTGAATTTTATACTTGAATGAAGGTTTACTGGTTTTAAAATTTAAAAATTAGCTTTGATACTTGGTAGTAGCTTCCCTGGTGGCACAGACAGTAAAGAATCTGCCTGCCATGTGGGAGGCAAGGGTTCGACTCCTGGAGAAGGAAATGGCAACTTACTCCAGTATTCTTGCCTGGAGAACCCCATAGACAGAGGAGCCTGGTGGGCTACAGTTCACGAGGTTGCAAAGAGTTGGACAGGACTGAGCGACTGATACTTGATAGAGTATCAAAATATAGATAGAGACCTGATTAATTAACTTGCTACTTATTCTTCCCTGCTAGCACATCAGGTATTTGATCTTTAACTGGGATACATAGTTTCTGTAAAATAAGTTCAGGTTCCTTTTTAGGACTTACATTATTCATGTATTTTTAACTTTGAAGTCTTTAGTTAAGAGCTTAACTTTTAAACTCAGTATACACATTGTCTCTAAATATAACTCAGTTTAATTTCTACAAAGAAAACTCATAGCATTCCTTTTGCTTCTTAGATGATAGTTCTTTGTTACCTAGTTCTCTTCATAGATATGCCTTTGCTTGCTTAGCTCCTATTACTCTTCCTTAGATTGCTATTCATTAAGTAAATACTGAATGCTAGATAGAACAAAAATTATTAGGCTATTCTGCCCTTATTCACCATTTTCTTACTACTGGAGGAGCTATGATATAGCCATAATAGCTTTGGAACTAATTAGTACTAATTTACTAATTGGTAAATCTCTCTAACCTCATTGTTGGTATGAATCTTGTTTTTTGCTGCTGAAATATTTTGGGCAGATATATTCTAGTTCTCAAAACTCTAAATATGAAATTCTTAGTAAAAATAGATGTTTTAGTCAGATAAAATTGGATATAACTTATTTCCTAGACTTGATCTGGAGCATTATGCTGTATTGATACCCTCTTCTGCAGTTTTTAAAAATTTTGCTTTTTTAATGGTGTATGTGCACGTGCTCCTCTAATCAATATGTTAATGTACTGTGTTTAAGGCAACTTGTGCACCTGTGTCTCTGATGAAAATATATTTTATGTATTATGGAACTTAAAGCGGTTATTGTATAATCTGAGTTTTATTTAGCTTTTAAATATTTCATTATTTAGTTTTTAGCTCCCAAATAATCTTTAGTCCTTTATATATCTACATGTATGTCCTCCTAAAAAACCCACAATTATTAAGAAGTAATTTTTAATGATTATCTCAAGACCAGTTAAATGACATAGAACCCATTGGGACTAAAAAACCATTTAAGTTAGAGACCTTAGTTATTTTAATATGGTAGACCAAACTTCTATAATATTCACTTATGCAGATAATGGCACTTAAACAGTAGAATTTTGCATTTTACTCATTTAACTGCCCTAGGTATGCATTTAAGTGATGGATGGTTTATGAAGGAGGCTCAGTAAAGGACTCAGGCTCCTCCTTCTTGAATGCCTTACCCAAAAGGCTGCTTTAATCATCACTATTTCACCCCACAGGAAGGGAGGAGAAAGAGTGTGGAGGGAGAGCAGTCAGGCCTGGCAGTGGCACATATCACTCTTTTTACATACTGTTAGGACACGACTGAAGTGACTTAGTAGCAGCAGCAGCAGCAGAGTACTTAGTCACATCTTAACATAAAGAGACTGAAATATGCATTCTAGCTAACTGTGTAAAAATAGAAGATTTTGGTGGACATTCAGCAGTTTTTACCACAAAGATTATGAGCAGCTGCCTTTATTATTTGTGTTGACTTTCCTTTTTTTAGCTGTAACACAGATATTAGACTGAAAGTAAATTAGCTTTGTGTCCTAGTTAATAGTAAATGATGTCTACACTGAGCTCTTACTTTACTGAGAATCTAATGAAACCTTAGAACCACAGTGAACTCTGGTTGTCTCAGTTTTTAAAGTAAGTTACCAGCAGTAATTCTTAAATAAAATATCTAACATTTATAAGTTCATTTAGTAAGCTGTAGATTTTATTTCAACTGTAGAGCCTGGAACCCAAATACACATTGTTATTTGCAGAGTACCAGTATTAAAATGACTCAGTGACTCTTTAGAAGTTATAAATAACTTTTTTTTTTTAAATTAAAGAGGCATGTTAGGCCTTTAAATTTTCTCACACATAGCATTGTTAGTTTCCTGTTTTCATTTTATTTTGACATTTCTAGGGAGAGCATCTCATTGTGTCTTTGACAGTGCAGAAAGAGATGATATGAAAAATAATATTAGGTTTACTTAATATTCCCCCATTGTATATAAGATGGTGTTCATTCACAAGGAGGTCATTACCTTGTATAAAAAAATTCTCTAGTTCTTGAAGGTTGCTGGTCATTGTTAAGAAATCTTCTGAAAATAGTGATATTTTTTACTAGGCTTTTCCCTTCTGTCTCTAACCAGTAGTGTACATTGCTAATCATCTAGAGTTTGTTTTTTAATGAAAGTCTGTACCCCACTTATAAGAGTCTGATTTTATAGTTTTGTGATTAGGCATATTTATTTTGAATAAAGGCTCACCAGGCCTAGGTATCTCTCAGATATATGCTGATTAGAATTAACATCTTAGAATTTATTAAGTGTTAGTCTAGTCAGAACTAGAATGACTGAAATATCTATTATAATTTATACATACACTATGACTTATTAAATATTCATAAACTCAACCTCTTATTAGAGTAATAAGGAGTTAGACACTAAACTTCAATAAGTAACCTGTAGATGTTTTAATAATTTTTAAAGAATAATTTAAGGTTGACTAAGTAGTAATGACAAAGAGAGTTATTTTATGCAGGAAATATTTAATATTTTGGGGTCACCCTTTTTTTTTTTTTACAAATACTTATTTTTCTTTATTTGGATCATTTTCTTTGTTTCCTTTAGCCACAGACTCTATTGTTTGAATATTTGCAACTCTTATCCTATACACTTTTAATTTCTTCCAAAACTCTGTGCTCCATATTGCTAGGACAATTCCCTCTCCATTTTAGTCTACATTTCCATCAAGCAGTGTTTCCCGAATCACGATCTGCCTGATTGTGTATTGTTGTTGTTCAGTTGCTAAGTTGTGTCTGTCTCTTTGTGATGCCAGGGAGTGTAGGCCTCCAAGCTCCTCCGTCCATGAGATTTCCCAGGCAAGAATACTGGAGTGGGTTGCCATTCATTCTCCATATTTGGATCTTGGTTATCTACTAAAATCCCATAGAAAATATGCTGAAAAGTACCTATTGAAGTTCATCTTTTGGAATTATCCTCTCCCTGGATATTGCGATATCATTCACCTCAACATTGGCCTCCAAAAGAGTAACACTTCTTGGGTCATTCTTCTGTCTTCTTGAAGACAGAAACCTTGGTTGGTATCGCATCTCTGGAGACTGGGCAGGCTTGGGTCCCAAGGTTGGCTTGTGGTGGGGCTCAGGGACCTGGGAGGATGTGGCAGGCAGCGCACCCTCATGATGTTCCTGGGGTGCCTCTTGTCCTCTGCAGGAGCTCTCAGTCTCTTGGTTCTGGTAGGCTCCGTCATTGCTGTCCCGCTGAGGTGTTGAGAAAACAAGAGAACTGGGCTGAAAGACGAGGGGCAGCTCTGCTCTTTTTGGAGGAGAGATTGGGGTCACCTTTTTATAAGACATTTTAAAATGTATGTGCATCATAAAATAGTGAAACTAATGTTACATGTTTGTAAATATTAGCCTATAAGAATTTCAAGCCTGTTGAAGAATAACAATTGTGCTTTTCTTAACTATGATTTTGTTTCTTTCCTTTTAGAGTTCAGCAGTGCCTAAGACATGGGTCTCAACAGACCACCTCTCCATTGTGTGGTGAGTTAATTTAACTTATTTTGGCAGTTTGTGGCGGTTGTCTTTTCTCATGAGTGAATTGATTGGTTTGTTATCTTTCTTAGAGCTTTATCTATAAATAAACAAGGGTTTGGGAGAAAGATTAACTTAGGGAGTTAGAACTTCAACCTTTGTTCTTATCTTGGTTTGATCAAGATGTCCTTGACAACCTGTAAAACCATCCCTTGAAGAACCGGTAGCATTAGTCTCAAGTGAAGTTAATGGCAAATGTCAAAATTTTGGGATATTTCATGGTTGGGCAGAATCAAAGACCCTTGTCCAGTCACCAAACTCAGGGACTTAATTACTGCATCATTGATTATTCTGCAGCAGCACATGGAAAACCAAGTAGGAATTAGATTTATGCTTAATATAAATAAATAGATTAAATAAGGGTCAGGAAATACATAAACCCTAGTATCTTATCTCTGTGTCCATTGGCTTAAAGATTCTCTCTTCACCTTCCTCTGGCTGTGCAATCAGTGGTGTCAGGAACACAACCATTCAGACCTGTGAAGATGGGACAGACAGTATGCCTGTGTCTGGGGTAGACATGGATATTTAGGGAAGACAGAGCAGCCAGATACTTTTCTACTCTGAAATATCTGAGAAGATTAAATTTACTTTATTTAGATAGGTTTCAGCTTTAAGATGTATGCTTAATAATAATGATTTGTTAAATAATTTTAGAGTTCACAGCATTCAAGGAAATTTCTATATTCCATTAATTTTTTATGTTTTTTATCAAAGTATGTTTATGTTTGTATCAAAAGTATATTTTTAAAGAAAGTTTCATTTGTAACATTTTATTCTTCAGGTGTAAACAATTGCAATTGACTACAATTCGAGCGTTCTTTGATCTTATTGATGCTGATACTAAACAAGTATGTATTTTTAAACTAAAAGTTACTTCAGTGAAGTAAAACTTTTTGTTAGAGCAGTGAAAAATTTAATACATTTTTTACTTGGATGATAGTAGAAGCCTACACCTTATATTGACTGTGATTAGTTTCAAATGGAAATATCTTTATCTGTAATCTTTGATCACTAGTAATAATTTTACTAGTGAAAGAATGAAAGAATTGAAAGAATGAAAGATACCATAAATCTTCCTCAGTTCTTCCCTTTTACTGTTTAACATTTGATACACGTCCTTCTTTTTGGTGGGAGGTGGAGGGAGAAGGAAATGGCAACCCATTCCAGTATTCTTGCCTGGGAAAAATACCATAGACAGAGGATCTGGCTTCCCTGGTGGCTCAGATGGTAAAGCGTCTGCCTGCAACACAGGAGACCTGGGTTGGGAAGATTGCCTGGAAGAGAAAATGGCAACCCACTTGAGTACTCTTGCCTGGAAAATCCCATGGATGGAGGAGCCTGGTAGGGTGGAGGAGTCCATGTGGTCACAAAGAGTCAGAAATGACTGAGTGACTTCACTTTCACTTTCTTTGAAGAAAAAAGTTACTTTTATTTTTCGTATTATTTGTCATGGCAGGTTTTTGAAAGGTTGTTGTTGAATCACGAGGCCGGGATTCTTGGCCCCCGGAGGAGAAGAATTCAATCCGGGGCCAGAGACGAGGCTGGATCGCTCAGAGCTCTTGTGTAACAAAGTTTTATTAAAGTATAAAGGAGATAGAGAAAGCTTCTGACATAGGCATCAGAAGGGGGCAGAAAGAGTACCCCCTTGTTAATTTTAGCAATGAGTTTATATATTCTCCAACTAATCCAAAGAAGGTCTGGAGGTTATAAAGACCTCACCAGACCTACTCCCATAATTTACATTTTAAGATAACAGAATTAGCCAAAGGTTTAATCCAGAGACTGCCCTCAAGCAGAATACATAATACATTGCTGTTATATAATCCTTGTAAAGAGAAGGTTTAATCCAGAGACTGCCCTCAGGCAGAATACATTGTTGTTATATAATCCTAAGGAATGTAGAGAAATAAGTTTGTCCTTTCTTCCTCCTTGAGAATTCCAGACCCCTCTCTCCTTGGGGACCCCTAGACTTCTTATCAACCTGCCTAGGAAATGACTCTCTCATTTTGAGAGTTCTTTCCCCTGAAGGCTCCAGTTCTTTGAGAAACTGTTATGTGTGGTTTCTTTCTCAGTAGTTCTCTAGGTAATGCTTTCCTTTTTATGTGTCTTAATCTTGCTCCTGTAGCATTTTCTCTTAGGAATAAGGTAGTGTATTCTTTTCTTTACTCCTTCAGAAAGCTGCATAAATATTATCAGAGAGAATGATTGATAAAAGAAAGACACAAATTGATTTGTTTTACCACATTTTAAATCACAAGATGCCATATTTAAGTTAGTGTATTAAAGTAAATCAGCTTTATAGGTTTAACGTTGTTAATATTGCAATTGTATAATCATGGAATACAAACATTTTTTAGCTTTTCAACATTGTTTTAATTGTGACTCTTTAGCTATGACCAGTGTGTTTAGGAAAAATCTCATTTCAGCTGATTAAATAGATGAGCTTCAGACAGGTGTATACTTTAAAAATGATATCAAACTAATTTTAACAAATCATATCTTGTTTTCCATTAAATTCTAAGATGAGAAAACCCTAATACTGGCATGTAATAAATTATAATTTTGGATGGGTATTTTACAGACACATTTTAAGGGACAAATAGAAAATTTTGACTAATACTGTTAAGAATCAAAATACTATGAAACTGAGCTTTTTTTTTTTCCACAAACTCACTATATATGATAGACTAGACTAAATATTTGACAATTAAAATATTAGGATATTTTTACTAAACATTAGACACTAAAACGTTAGGATGTTTCCCTGCTTCTCAAGAAGAATTCAGTTTAGGAAGAAAAACACATACATACAAGGGAACTCTAACTCAAAGCATAATTAGTCTCAGGTTAAGCACTTAGAACCAGAGAAGGCAGTGGCACCCCCAGTCCAGTACTATTGCCTGGAAAATCCCATGGGTGGAGGAGCCTGGTGGGCTGCAGTCCATGGGGTCACGAAGAGTTGGGCACTACTGAGCAACTTCACTTTCACTTTATACTTTCATGCATTGGAGAAGGAAATGGCAACCCACTCCAGTGTTCTTGCCAGGAGAATCCCTGGGACGAGGGAGCCTGGTGGGCTGCCGTCTGTGGGGTTGCACAGAGTCGGACACAACTGAAGCGATTTAGCAGCAGCAGCAGCAGCAGCAGCAAGCACTTAGAAGAGTGCCTGGACCAGAGTTAAATGTTGACTTTATTATTATTGGAACTTCCCTGGTGCCTCAGCTGGTAAAGAATCCACACTTGAAACAAAGTTTCATTAGGTCATCACATTGGATATAAAAGGATACAGAATGTATCAATGTTCTTTCTAGATAACTCAAAATCCCAAGAAGAAATTGTCGGTTTTGAATCACCATTTTATAAGACACCCAGCAAAACACTTTGAGGAAAATCCATCAATAATTTCTGACTTAACAGGTTGGTAGTAATAACATTTTAATTTTAAGTATAGTTTTGGATATTAGGTAAATTTTTCATTAGCAAACTCTTTGTAATGCTTCTGGTATTATAATCCTATTATATTTTATTAGTTTCCCTGTGTTGATTTCTTATGAGGTTCTTAACTAAGGGAAAAGATTAAAAAGTGATTTGTAACATTGCTGATAAAAATTTTGTACTGAAGATAATATGACAGTAACTAAGTTTAAAAGAGTTAATTGCCTGTTCTGACAGCCACATAAAACCAATGCTACATTATTGACTTAGTTTCTTAGTATCATTCTTTAGTCTTCTGGTTTAATAGCATATCTTTTGCTGGTAAATTTTGTTTTTAATATGTATATAAAGCCAAATAATTTCTTTTACCTTAGGAACATCTATGTGGGTTCCAGTAAAAGTGTCCAAATGGACATATGTGGCTTACAATGTAAGTACATCACCAATGGATTTAACAATTTTTTTCCAAAATATTTTAGTATTTCTCTTTCAAAGTTAGACTTTTTATAGAAGATAACCACTTGTCTTTTCCCATATTAAATCAGTTTAGTAATAATTCCCTAATATCCAATCAGTGTTCAATTTTCTTTTTTCTTTTTTTAAAAAATTATTTATTTATTTATTTATTTTAAATTACAATACTGTATTTGTTTTGCCATACATTGACACGAATCAGCCATAGGTGAACACAATCTCCCAATGCCGAAGCCCCCTCCCACCTCCCACCCCACATCCTCTACTTGAATCAACCTGTGCATCAGCCCCATGCATCCTGCATCCTACATTGAACATAGATTGGCGCTTCGTTTCTTACACGAAAATATACATGTTTCATTGCCATTCTCCCAAACCATCCCACCCTTTCCATCTCCCTCAGAGTCCAAAAGTCCACTCTATACCTCTGTGTCTCTTGTTGTCTCACATATAGGGTCATCATTACTGTCTTCTAAATTCCATATATATGTGTCAGTATACTGTATTGGTGTTTTTCTTTCTGGCTTACTTCACTCTGTATAATTGGTTCCAATTTCATCCATCTCATTAGAACTGAGTCAAATTTATTCTTTTTAAGAGCTGAGTAGTATTCCATAGTGTATATGTACCACAGCTTTCTTATCCATTCATCTGCTGATGGACATCTAGGTTGCTTCCATGTCCTGGCTATTAAAAACAGTGCTGCAATGAACATTGGGGTACATGTGTCTCTTTCAATTCTGGTTTCCTCGGTGTGTATGCCCAGCTTTATCATAACTGTCAATTTTTAAAATTGTTTCCTTGTTTTCCAGTTTGCTTAAGTCACGGTACAAACAAAATCTATGTATTTTTGTTGATATATCTCTTACTCCTCTTTAAATTTCTAATATCTCCTTTACCCTTTTTTTTCCTTGCGGTTTATTTGTTGAAAGAAAAAATCATTTGTCCCAGAGCTTCACAGTCTTGATTTTGCTGATTGCATTCCTGTAGTGTCATTCCATATATTCCTTTGCCTACTCCTTCCTGTGACTTGGTAGTTGAGTCTAGATGCTTCATCAGATTCACATTTTTGTTTTGCTTTTCTTTTTACTAGACTCTTTTTTGTAATGTTAGAAGCTGTTATTGATAAAGAAGGCATAGAGTCATTAATTCATTTATTGCAAAAGTAATAAGACTATGGTTTGATTATTCCTTCTTTATTAACTGAAATACTATATAGAAAACTTCTCGTCTATTAAATTTATCTAGAGTGGAGCAAATAGTTAATGAAGAAAAAAATGATAATTCTTTTTATCTTTGGATATTATATTTACTGGTTTTCAGAATAGTGAGTTGGCTCACCAACACCCTCCATCACTGCTCTTGATTTTTTTGGGGGTGGTTTCCTCTAGTGTTATTATGAGCTCAGACATTTTTGTGTTTCTGTCTAAACTAAAATAGTAAAATTGTCCTATCTTTGATACTAAAATTGCTATTAAAACTGTTCTGTCTTTGACCAGTGGAAGCCAGGCTCCTGGATCTTTTTGATATAGCTGTTCTCTAGTTGTCTTTGATGTTTTCCTCACTCTAGTATGAGATAGTATTTTAGCTCATGTGTAACATTTCCTGTCCTGGACCTTGAATCTGGCTTTTTCTCAAAGTAGCTCTCCCTAGTTTTTGGTAAACAATATCTAAAAACCGTAACTTGGGCACTTACAAGTGTTATGAGTAGTGAGTTATCATTTCTAAGGCCTTTCCAGTGAACAGAGCTAAGAAATGTCCAGTCATAAGGCCAAAAAGCAAACCCAAACAAAAAAGCATGCATTCATGCTGATACTTCCAAGACAAGTTCAGGTGTACAGAGTTTGTACTGTTTTGCATCTATATCTTCTTTTCATTCCTAGAGTAATGGTTCTCAACACCAAAAATGATAGAATTAAAATACTTCATTAGAATTCATTAGAATAATTATTTATTACTTCGTCTGAATTTTTGAATTATGAAATTATCTACTCTCACAATAGTTCTATTGTGTTTTCCCTCTGTTTTTAGGAATCTGATAAGATATATTTTACATTTCCCCTTGCAAATCATAGAAAAATCTACACTCATGTCTATTGTCAGAGCACCATGCTGGTAAGATAATTGGTACACTTTTATGTAAATTTTAAAGGCTGACTATTGTTTATTTTTAAAATTCAGCTTAATGGGTCTCATCTTTAGCTATGAACTATTATTAAACCCATTTAATTGAAAAACATTTATCTGGGACAGAGAGTATTGATTGAAAAGTACTGATCAAAATGTTTCTGTAACTGGTATACTGTTAGCTTGTACTTTACCTCTAGCTTAGGTTTTTCACCCTTTCTGCCTTAGTTTCATTGTGTTTAGGATGAAGGAGTTCAGTTCAGAGTTTCTTTAGTTCTAAAATCATGTTAGTACTTTATAGAATAGATACATTTAAGCAAAACTGTTTTCTGTTTTATAAAGTAAATCCTGTTTTTCCATTGACTCCCATACTGAAATTTGGAGTACATTCTATACCAAATTTTCTCTAAAGTAGTTTAGTAACTTTTTGTTATAGTGTTACCCAGATTTACAATGTCAGTATAATGATTTTGTTTGTGTATTTCTTTTTAATGAGTACCTACTATGCTACAAATATGTTAGATAACAATTTATCAACACTTCTTGCTTTCAGAAATTTGTCTCCCAATTTGGGTGCTTTGCTTTCTATTCTGATTTTTTCCCCTCATATCCTAGGATTCTTCACTTTATATTTACATCTTTCAGAATTTAAGTTCCCTCATTTCCTTTTGTTGGATTATTTTTATTTTTTAGGACTAGGATCTAATTTGTCACTTGGTTGGCTGATACTGCCATTTGATATATAATAAAGTCTTTAGAAGAGTTGGTAGGCAGGCATTGTGGGCTAGATAATAATGAATAATAATTTTAGTGGATTTGCCACAGTTACGCATCTCTCAGGCTAAAATTTGGATGAACAGTTTATCCCAAGGGAATCTGGCCCTGAGTGTGATGGCTTAAACATCCACACTATTCCAAATAGAAATGGCATTATTATATTGAGAAAAATCTTTGCCAAAGTGCAAATTTATCTGTTTGGTTCATTAGAGGATTCCTTTTCTGTAATAAGATCCATGGATATATGGGGAATTTTAAAAATCTTTTCAATTTTTGTCATAGAAGTTTTCAAACATATAAAAGTGGAATATGACTGTTACACAGCTTTAACAGTTATCAACACTCTGCCATTCTAATTTGATTTAATCCTTCCTCACTTTTTTTGACTGAAGCATTTTTAAAGCAAAATTCCGATATTTTATCATTTTATACATACATATTTCAATCTTTCTAACAGATAAGAATTTTACACATTATTATAATATCATTGTTTTATCCACCAAAAGTAATTACATATTCCTTAATGTCATTTGGTATCTAGCCCATGTTCAATTTTCCTTTGTTCATCCAAGTTTTAAGTTGGCTTATTTGAATTAGAATCTAAAAACTACACACATGGCATTTGGTTCATAGATCTTGTGTCTATTTTATAACAGTCCCCTCTTCTTTCCTCCCATGCCATGCATTTGTTTTGGGTTTAGTTGATTGTATTCTTGTGGTATCTTTTAACATGTATTTCTATCCGTTATGTTTTCTGTAAACTGGTAGGTAGGTAGATCTAGAATCTTGAATAAATTTTTTTTTTGGTGGGAGTGTTTTATAAGTAGAGCCGTATACTTACCACATCAGTAGGTAAGTGGTTGTCCCACTTTGAGTGACAAAAAAACCAGTGCATTGATTTGTCAGTGAACTCAGGTCTTACTGGCATGATCCATTATAAAGTTCCTAGTCAGTCCTCCATCTAATGATTTTAGCAGCGGTTGAAGCTGTCATTTTTTTTTTTTTTACCATAGATTATTTTTTTAGATCTACAAATTTTATGATCAAGTAGTGTTTTCTTTTCTGTATACTTCAGGATTTAGCAAATCCTGAGTGACTTTTTCTCTGATTTTTAATACAAGCTTTATAATTAGCTGAGGTAAGAGTGTTTACTAGATAACCTGAAGTTGTTCTTTTGATACCTTCTAGGTTTTAACAACACTGTCTTAGGGTTGGTTTGAATAACACTGTATTTAATCTGTTAGTGACTGAATCAGAATTCCCTAGATACCAAAGTAAGTAGTTTGGAATATTATCAGTTTTCACAATAAAGGATATCTTTGATATAGGCTCTTTTAGTAGCTGTGAAAACCAGTCGTACAAATGAGTTGGATCGAGAGGTTGCTAGGTTTTCTTTGTCTAGGTCCATGCAGTTCTCTTCTGTTGCCTTGTTTTGTCATGTTTTTGTACTGGGAAGCACAGATAACTGATAAAGAAGTGAGACAAGTATTTTGTCAGCAGTGGAGAGCAGAGAAGTACCACATTGTTCTTGTTTTCTTTCAACTTGCTTTTCTATATTCTTGAAAAATATCTTAAAATTTTATTTAAACTCCATGAGGGCAGAGACTCAATCTGCTTGATTCATCATTTTTGTTGCGGGCTTAGCATAATTCCTTGGCTCTGGATTAGGTTTTATAAATACTAGTAGAATGAAAGGGTTGACACTTTTATTGCCCTGTCTGTATACTAAGGGATACTAAGGGAAAAGTTGTGCTGTCTCAGCAGTGTTTCTTATTCTCTTATGCCCTGGTAGAGTTCAGTATTGTTAGATCTTGGAGCACTGCTCTTACTACTTCATTAAAAGTTGAAGTGACAATCTTTGGTCATAGTGCTTTTAAATAACTGAAGTTGAATATGTAATATTGTTAAAATACCACAACCATCTCTGCAGTATCCCCAGTCTGCACTAATAAAGTAACAACTAAGCTTTAGTCTTAAACCCTTGGAATTGTGTTTGAATCCAAACACAGTCTCAGTTGCATAAAAGTTATCTGTCTTATAATCAAATGAGAACTCAAGTGATAAACTAAAAAGTTCTATTAGATTATTATTTTTAATTACTTGGCTTGACTCTGGCTTTTTTTCCCCCTCTTTGTATGAAAGTCCACTTGTAGTTCATTCTTATTTTTTGTTAAAATGTAGGTTACTTTCTTTGTAATTTCTGTCTAATTAAAATGTGGACATTGCTGAACTCTAAATGCTTGTTCAGAAATTAGATGTGCTTAGCAATATGCTGTGGAAAGATTACCCATCATTTCATCTCTCGTACTGCTGCTCCAGGTTACTTGCTTATCTGTCTGTGTTAACTTTGGACTTCTTTGCCTACCATTGACCTGTTTGACTTTTGAGACCATTTTGAATACATTCCTGAATAGCAAGTTATTATTTTATGTTTCATTATGCCTACTGACCCTATATCATAAACAGTGAAACGCTTATTTTATATAATTATTTTCTATAATATTGTTTTGCTTGTGTTATTAATCAATAGGATACAAATAGTTGGATTTTTGGCTGCATAAACAGCACATCTATGTGGTAAGTGTTTTAAACAAAAGGCCTTTTGATGGTCATTTTCTTAACATAAGAAATACTTTACATTATACTTTCAGAATTGCTTCAAATATACTTATTGTCATTTTGCTAGCATACTAAATTATAATGTTGATTTTAAAATTAAAAATAAAAGTAACATACTAGTCATTTTTGCAAACATTGGTAATTGGTTGCTAGGAAAAACTACTTTCTGTGCCCCAAAGGACTATGTGGATAAAGCGTATCGTGTTAGACTTATCAGACTTGACTTCATTAGAAGTGTCTCCGATAGGTCCATAGATGTTTTCTTATTGTTCTGATATTTATTTATAATTTATAATACTTTAATATATTTGTCCTTTAATTATATTTTCATATGTATTTCTAAGCCGGCAAGGGGTTGATTTATCATGGAAAGCTGAACTGCTGCCAACAATTAAGGTAAATTATGGCTTTAGAATGTTAATATCCAGATGAAAAATTTTTGAACATATAGGCGTATACAGTATGTTATTTGATTAAATTCATCTAGGTAATAAATAAATTTTGAGATTTGCTAATGTACCTTTTAGAAATATTTTCTCTAGAAATATACTTAATAGAGAATAGCATGTGTTTTGTTTTTTTTTTTTAGCTTTCATAGATGAAAACAAGTCACCATTCCTAAATAAAATTAAATCTATATGTTATAGGATCATAACAAGAGATAGATACATTTTAAGATTTAATTTGAGAGTTTGTTTAGAATGGTCTGTCTTAAAATACTAAGTTGAGTATACTCAGAATTTGTTTTGGGAAGTCAGCATCACAAAAGACACAAAACAGATTTCAATTTCACTATTATCTGTGGCTAAGCCCTTCAGTAACTATCTCCTTTTATCTGAGGTCCCATAGAATTTATTTAATAATTGCTAGTGATTTCCTTAAGCAGCTGTGGCAGGTCAGCAGTCTTTACAAAAGGTTAATTTCCATACTCAATAAAATCTGTTGTTGAAAAATAGAACAGTTCTAAAATTTGATATTAGAAAATGTCTGTTCTAATTTCCACATTGTATTTATTACACTGATAATCATGTGCCAGAGTTGGTAGGTTTAATCTTCAAATAAATCTATACTTTAAAATATATTGTCAAAAAAATATTGTGATAATGAATACTATATTCATACAGTTGAATGTGAAGTCCTCTAGTTGGTCTTGGTAATCTCCCAACTCCAGTTATTTGTCCTCATGAATGTTTATCTGTATATATAGTCAAGTCTGTACTATACCAAGGAGAGGAATGATGACAAAATGAATAATTGCAAGTCTCTTACACTTGACTTTGGAATGATTGCAGTGATTTATTTTCTGTTGCTTTGGTCAATCTTACTTTGTGCATATTTATTCGTGTAGCTTTGTTTTGATATGACAAATAACTGATTTCACTCACAAGAACATTTTTAAGGTCTCTCACTAGTTCTGTCCTAACTGTCTACACAGGAGCAAAACAAAAACAAAAGTAATAGGATGTACTTCCTAACAAATCATTCATAAGGTATATTAAATATTTCCTTCAATTTTCAGTTTGGATATCCTCTTCAGTCTGTAATTTAAGAGTTGTGCGTGCTAAGTTGCTTTAGTCGTGTCCAACTCCTTGCAACCCTATGGACTGTAGCCCACCAAGCTCCTTTGTCCATGGGATTTTCCAGGCAAGGATACTGGAGTGGATTGCCATCCCCTTGAGGGAGCTTCCTGACTCAGGGATCAAACCCACGTCTCCTTTGGCTCCTGCATAGCAGATGGATTCTTTACCACTGAGCTACTGTGGAAGCCCAATTAAGGAGTTAGAAAGAAAGAAATGATGACCCAGAGGGATGGTATGGGGAGGGAGGTGGGAGGGGGTTCAAGATGGGGAACACGTGTACACCCATGGCGGATTCATGTTGAGGTATGGCAAAACCAATACAATATTGTAAAGTAATTAGCCTCCAATTAAATAAATTTATATTTTAAAAAGAAATGATTAAAAACCTGATAAAATGTTATTTTATTACTATTTTTTAAAAGTTAACTCTTAAATCATAATATTTTTATATTATTTTTTAGTCTCAAAGAATAAACAATGTATTTACGTAGTTTTAGTCCCCTGTGTTATTTTTTTCTAAATGTGAGAAACAGCTGGCTGAGCAGTAGAACAAGTTCTTCCTGCTGCTTACTTTTTATAGCGGATGCTATAAGAAAGTGTTGGGCAGCATTAAAAGCCTGCTGGATTTGAGGAGAAAAGTGGAAGAGAGAAGTTAGAAAGGAAGGATTGTAATTTTCTGCTATCTTAGTTATTCTTAGTTACTTGTATCTTTACTGAGATGCAAGTAAACTTTTCCATTATAATGAAAGTCAAAATTACGTATATACATTTGTGTGTGTTAGCCATTTATAAAAACACACACAGTTACTTTGACATGAAGTTGAAAGATTGAAGTAAAATAATTTTGTGAGTTCTATTCTTATTTATATCTTCTCAATAAGAGTAATGTCGCATGAGAATCATACCATTTTGAGCACCTCTGCTGACTGAATTGTTAATAAATAGATGGAATCCTCTTGCAAAGCAGTTTAGGGCCTTTAGAGCTCCAATCATATGGAGCTTATCTGTCATGGTACAGTGAAGAAGTTTCTAAAAACACACAAACCAGTGCACACCAACAATTTTGCAAGCCCAAATGAAAAACAAAACAGTTACCTTTGGAAAGAAATCTAAGTTATATGAGAAAAGTTACCTTGTCACTCTTTTGCTTAAATTAAATGTAGCACCACAGCTTTGCCCCACACACAGCAGCAGAACTTGAAGGGTTTCTGACATCCAGACACTGGTATTTGATTTTTATGTGTTGCCTTAGCATCAAGGTTTTTATTTTTAAAACACTGAAAAATTGTCAAACTTTGTATTAACCTTACCTGTCAATGTAGCGATTTCATAAATAGTGCCAAATTCCTACTGATTTTATAACTATATGGGAGCTTAACTTTGTAAGTAAATGTACTTTGACACTCTGATATCTTTAAAGTGTTCTGATCTGAAAAATTGGAAGATTAAAGGCAGGAGGAGAAGGGGACGACAGGATGAGATGGTTGGATGTTATCATGGACTCAGTGGACATGAGTTTGAGTAAACGCCGGGAGTTGGTGATGAACAGGAAGGCCTGGCGTGCTGCAGTCCATGGGGTCACAGAGTCAGACACAACTGAGCAACTGACTAACTGACCTGAAAAAAAAATTCTTGAGAAAAAATTTTTCTTGAGAGTAACAAAAGCTCTGAGAGTGGATAGCTACACAGATAACCATGGTTCTTTCTAATTAATTTATCTTTCATATTGTCTACCATTTATCTGGTTGGTTTCAATTGCCTGGAGCTTTGGCTTGTGTGGTCCTTTCGTATGTGTGTCTGTGTGTGTGCACATGCCCTGGCTTCCCAGGTGGCACCGTGGTAAAGAATCTGCCTGCCAATGCAAGAGACTGAGTTTGATCCCTGTGTCGGAAGATCCCCTCGAGTAGAAAATGGCAACCCGCTCTAGTATTCTTGCCTGGAAAATTCCATGGACAGAGGAGTCTGGCGGGCTATAGTCCATGGGGTTGCAAAGAACATGACTGAATATGACTGAGCACACAAGCACTCATGTGTGTGTGTTCAGTTGCTAAGTTGTGTCTGACTCTTTGCGATTGTAGCTTGCCTCACTCTTCTGTCCATGGAATTTTCCAGGCAAGATTACTGGAGTGGGTTGCCATTTCCTACTCCTGAGAATCTTCCTGACCCAGGGATTTAACTGCCTCTCCTGCCTCTTACAGACAAATGCTTTTCCACTGCACCGCCACCTGAAGCCCCTGTCACCTTTTAATTTGCATTAGAATATGTAAGTTGGCTATAGGGACTTTCCTTAGTAAGTTGAGATGCAGCCCATGAGTTTAATAAGCACTCCCAGGTGAATCTGGTCAGGTTGTTTGAGGACCACTCGTGATAGTGTGCTTCAGGTTCTCAGTCCATATTGCCCACAAGGGTGCTCCTGAAGAACAGTGGAGAATGTTAAGTGCAGGAATTTCTTAATGCATAAGATTGTTGCAACATATAACTTACTCCCATTTCCCACATCTATTGTCACGAAAAAAAAAAACTTGAAAACTATGTTTGGTGGCCTAGCTTTTCATTAAATAGACCAATCTCCTATATTTTGAGTCATTCCTCAAAATATAGACTGTAAGATATGGCCTTAGCTTTGAGAACAGAAGTGATGCTCATTTGGTGAGGTGTTTTGTTAGACTTGCGTATTTCATTCATGTCACTTACTGAATAAGTTCCAAGGGATGATGTTCATACATCATTAGCCAGCAACTGTTTATTACGTGGGCTAGATCAGAATCATTTCAGATTAAGTTGCAGTTGTTCTGTCATATTGAGCATCCATTCAACTATTGAGTGCTCTTTGTAATATACCACCAAAATCAGTGTAGAAATCATACTGTTATACAAAACAAGTAGACAAATTATAAAAAACCACATCTGGAAATAATTTTGTAAAATAATTAATTTAGTGTTACATTTCATTTGTTTTACTTGAAGTGATACAGTTCAGGGAATATTTTTGGCAGTCCATATTAACATAATTATTAGAAATTTGACATTCAGTAGGTTCATTGATCTGAAAATGTAAACATGGGCATTTTATGAAGTACTGAACATAAAGTTTGAAGTCAGTTTTTTTGTAACATACTAAGTAAGAAATGGGTTTGTAATTTATCTTTTAACATGCTTTAAGCTCTGTATATCCTAAATAAAATCAGCTTTTTTTTTCATCTTTTTTTAGTCTCTGACGTTAAGACTTCAAGACTATCCATCTTTGTCTCATCTCGTTGTTTATGTACCATCTATTCATGGAAGTAAGGTAACAAGCAAGAGTCTGTTATCAGAATGTCTCTGGGATACTTATGCTAAATATTTAAGTCATTTTTTTGTACATTCTTCAGCATAGCGCTTATCTAAAACATCGAAAATAGTGGCTGGGTTGGTGATCCACCTAAGACTGTTTAAATCATTGGGATCATCTACTCTGACTTGAACTAAGCAGAATAAATCCAAGTCTCTTTGTTTCAAGTGGGAATTATTTCTACTTTATCAGTCTTTCAAAATATGTTAATTATTGAGTACCTTTTATGTGTGTAAACTCTGTGCCAGGAATCATAGGAGGCACACAAAAGAGGAGGACATGAACCACGTTCTCAAAAAGCTTACATGCTGTTTGTTGGTAGAGGGATAGAAATATATTTGATAGCCAGGGTAAGGGTGAAAAGAAAGAGGTACTCAAAAATGTATAATACAAATCAGAATATTGGAAATCCTTGAAAAGCATTAAAAGGGGAGATATCGCTGACTGATGAAATCAGAAAAGACGTTAGTTTCAGGTGATATTTAAAATTACCTTAAAAGTTAGTTAGTGTTTTTATAGATAGATTGAGTATTCCAGACCTGGGCTGTCTACTTTGGGAACCATTAGCACATATGACTATTTAAAGTTAAATTAATTAAACTTAAATAAAAGTAAAAATTTAGATCCTTAGTTGTGTTAGCCATATTCCAGATGCTCAGTAGTAACATTATTGCAGAAAGTTATAATGAACAACACCTTTGAGACATAAATACTAAAATGAGAACATGGAAGGTGTAGAGTATGTTTCGAAAATAGTGAATAAGTAAATAGTTTTAAAAGGAGAGCTACCATGGATAGAAGAAAAGTAGTGGAAAAAAGTCTGGAAAAGTAGTTCATGGTCATATTGTGGAAGTCCTTCACTGGAAGATTCAGAAGCCAGAAGGGAACCAAAAGATTTTTCACCATGATAGTAATGGGATCAGAACTATTTGTTTTGGACAATGAATCTATTTTTGGTATGGGACAGACTAGATAGAAACCAGGCAGACCAGGCACCTGTTAAGGGGTCTGGCAGGCTTGTAGTTGTGCAGTGGGAGCAGAAATGAAAGGATAGCAATTTCTGAGAGAAGTAGGCAGGGAAAGAAGGTGGAGGTAAAAGACCCTTGCCACATTTTACCCAACAGACTTATCCTTCACCATCTAACCCAAGTGTTCCCTGTTTTCCTTTTCTAGACTGCTCCAGTAACCTCTTACTTAGTCCCATATTTTGTTCATAAGTTCTTTGAGGAATATTTTGCACTGAATTAGAATTTATGTCTTTATTGCCATACCATAGTATGAACTTATTGAGAGTAAGGACTAAATGGGTTTTACTCTGCATCCTAAACCTTTAGTGAAGTGAAATCTTTAGTGACCACCACATATACATTCAAAATGTTTCTTGAATAAAAAAGTTAATGAGATTTGGGGCCAAAATCACGAAATATTTAAAGGAAAAAAGAAAAGAGGATATAGTTAGGAGTCATCTCAAAGACTGAGTCTCACGAGTACCTTGTAATGGATTCATTGTTTTGTTTTGCTTAGCTCAAGTGAGAGGTAATTCAGCATCTTCAGTACTAAAAGCTCTCTTTAAGGGTTTTTCTTTCAGGTAAGTTGGTTTTGAATGAATTTAACATCTTCCCAAACAAGGCCTTCTCTGGTTATTCCAAGAAATTAATGAGCCTTTCTCAAATAGCCAGTCTTAGCAGCCTAATACGGAGAAGGCAATGGCACCCCACTCCAGTACTCTTGCCTGGAAAATCCCATGGACAGAGTAGCCTGGAAGGCTGCAGTCCGTGGGGTCACTGAGGGTCGGACACGACTGAACGACTTCACTTTCACTTTTCACTCTCATGCATTGGAGAAGGAAATGGCAACCCACTCCAGTGTTCTTGCCTGGAGAATCCCAGGGACGAGGGAGCCTAGTGGGCTGCCGTTCATGGGGTCGCACAGAGTCGGACACGACTGAAGCGACTTAGCAGTAGCAGTAGCAGCAGCAGCAGCCTAATAAATACTTGGTGGACACTCTTTGGAAAGTTACACTGCTGACTCTAGTTGTTGCACACCCAGTCTCACAAGGATAGTAACTTAGGTCTTTCATGATTTCTATGGGTCTGTTACAACCCATCACCAGAAGGATATATGTATTTAAATAGGCAGTTTAAAAACTTTTTGAGTCAACTGATTGTCTTAATACAGTTTTCCAAATGTAAATATGGAATTACCTGCATTATTTAACCACAGAAAACAAAAAATAACTCCATTAGAAATTTACTTACCTGTATATTTCAGAGACAGATTCATGAATTCTTTTTGGATAAAGGTTTATTCCGTAGAGAAATGGCCAAATTTTTAAAGTAATAATAAAATTTGTATTATTTTATTTACCTGTTAAAGTGATTAAAAATTTCTTCCTATCTCAGCAGTGTCTCAGCTAAAGACATCTGTAAAAATATAATGAATAGTTATATTCATGCTCTATAAATGATTTCTCTAATCTTATAATGGCTGTTTTCTATAATGGAAATACCTGACGGTATTCTTTGCCTCCTAATTAAAGAGGGAAAAATAAAAGCAGAGGCCCTTAGTAAATTTTTTTTCTTTTGTTTCCCTATGTGTGTGCTTTCTGGTAGCATCTTCCCTCATCTGTTTATCATTTTTGAAAACAATCAAAATTCCACCCAAACAAAATAACACAGCTTAAAATACAGTCCAAGATGTAGTTACTAGAAAACCCTAAGATAGATAGATAGACCCCACTGGCTTTTTACTTAACTGTGCATTGAAAACTACTTGCTAGCTACAGTTAGGCATCAGATTAGTTTCTTCCTCAGCTTGTATAGATTAGAGTCATTTAGTTGGATTGTGGAAACAATTTTAATGAAACTGTTCTATTATAGACAACTGAGAATGAAGATCCTTACGCTACTATGGAAATGTTATTAGACAAGAAATGTCATTATGGAAATTGCAGTGATGGAGATGTCACATTTTCGGTTTACTTTTTTGAGATAGCATTTCTTTTTCTTTGTACCCAGTGAACCTCTTTACTATAATTACTGTTTAGCCTCATGTAAGATTAGACATAATCTTAACATGAATAGCATTAAGCATCTATAAATAAATGGCAGTATGTCTCCAAAAGTCTTTTGTAGTCCAATTAGACTGTAGAAACATAATAAATATGGATATTTTTAAAAGATGCAATAAAATCACATTTTATTTTGACTGAAAGTATTTGGGGATATATTATCTAAATTCCTAATTAATCTTGAATTAACTTTTGCTCTTAATGTCTTTATCCATCTTTTATGGTCCCTTTTCCACAAACACCTAAGACTAACTACAAGAAAACTGTGCTGTATATCTGCTCTTATAGATATGACCCTTTAATAATTTATTAAGATTTTTCACCAAATTTTTATAGCTTTGCATCTCTCCTTGAAGAATTCATGCCCCCTAAATATAGCTTGAGAGTTGGACTATAATAGACAATAGAATACCTTCTTCAAAACTGAAGTTTATAGATTTTTATTTTCTACTCAGATATCAAATGAAGATATTTTACTATAAACTTAATTCTATTTTTTCCTAATCAATGTTTTATATTCCAGTTCGTTGTAGACTGTGAATTCTTTAAAAAGAGACACGATCCATACAGCTTCCTGTAACTCATCTTTTTTCCTTTGGTAAGTACTTTGATTTTGGAAATTTTTTTCTTTTTTTTCAATTTTTGGCTTCACTGGCTCTTCATTGCTGCATGGGATTTTCTCTAGTTGCAACGCACGGGCTTCCCATTGTGGTGGCTTCTTTGTTGTGGAGTATGTGCTCTAGGTATTAGGTCTTCAGTAGTTGTGGCTCATGGGCTCTAGAGCATAGACCCAATAGTTGTAGTACATGGGCTTAGTTGCTCTGAGGAATGTAGGATTTTCCTGGATTGGGATCAAACGTGTCTCCTGCATTGGCAGGGAGATTCTTTACCACTGAGCCAACAGAGAAGCTGGATTTTGGAAACCTTAAAAACTGTTTTTCTTTTTGAGAGAGATTTATTTTACAAGTTAGTTGTAATAATACAGAGCCTTGTAACATTTTTTGTGTGTATTTCTAGTATGAAAGTGAAAGTGAAATCGCTCAGTCGTGTCCGAGTGACCCCATGTACTGTAGCCTACCAGGCTCCTCTGTCCATGGATTTTCCAGGCAATAGTACTAGAGTGCATTGCCATTTCCTTCTCCAGGGAATCTTCCTGACCGAGAGATTGAACCCAAGTCTCCCACATTGTAAACAGATGCTTATCCGTCTGAGCCACCAGGAAAGTCCCTTATTTTTAGTATAGTTCTTAGAATAACCATGTGAGTGACTCAGTGGTTTGATTCTTATTTAGATCATCTGCCCATCTTTTTTTTTTTTTTTTTTGAGCAGCAGAGCTGTTTGTATATTTTGGAGATTAATCCTTTGTTTTGCTTTGTTGGCAGTAATTTTTATCCCATTCTGAGATTTATCTTTTCATTTTGCTTATGGCTTCCTTTGCTGTGCAAAAGCTTTTAAGTTTAATTAGGTACCATTTGTTTATTTTTGTTTTTATTTTCATTACTCTGCTGCTGCTGCTGCTGCTGCTAAGTTGCTTCAGTCATGTCCGACTCTGTGCGACCTCATAGACGGCAGCCCATCAGGCTCCTCTGTCCCTGGGATTCTCCAGGCAAGAACACTGGAGTGGGCTGCCATTTCCTTCTCCAATGCATAAAAGTTTAAAGTGAAAGGGAAGTCACTCAGTTGTGTCTGACTCTTAGCAACCCTACGGACTGTAGCCCACCAGGCTCCTCTGTCCTTGGCAATTTCCAGGCAAGAGTGGACTAGAGTGGGTTGCCAGTGCCTTCTCCTAGGAGGTAGATTAAAAATCTTGCTGCAGTTTATGTTAAAGAGTGTTCTGCCTATGGTTTTCTCTATAAGTTTTATAGTGTCCAGCCTTACTGTTAGGTCTTTAATCCAGTTTGAGATTTTTTTGCATGTGATGTTAGGGAGTATTCTGATTTCATTTTTTTACATGTATCAATATCTGGCCAGTTTTTCCAGAATAAATTATTGAAAAGATTGTCTTTTCTCCATTGAATAATCTTGCCTCCTTTTTCATAGATTAAGTGACTATTGGTGTGTGAGTTTGTCTCTGCACTTTCTGTATGTTCCATTGATCTATTTTTCTGTTTTTGTGCCAGAACCGTACTGTTTTGATTACTGTAGCTGTGTAGTATAGTCTGAGGTCAGGAAGCCTGATTCCTCCAGCTCCTACAGCTTCTCAAGATTGCTTTGGCTATTTGTGGTCGTCTGTGTTTCTACACATATTGTAAAATTTTTTGTTCTGAGTAAAATACCATTTGTAATTGATAGGGATTGCATTTAATCTGTAGATTTCTTTGAATAGTATAGTCATTTTCACAGTATTGATTCTTTTGATCCAAGAACATGCTGTATCTCTCCATCTGTTTGTGTTATCTTTGATTTCTTTCATTGGTATCTTATAGTTTTCTGAGTACAGGTCTTTAAGTTCCTAGATAGGTTTATTCCTAAGTATTATATTCTTTTTGTTGTGATGGTAAATGGGATCCTAGAGGAAACACTTTCATTTCTTCATATTTTCTGTCTGTTTGCCATACATGGCCTTTATTAGGTTGAGGTATGTTCCCTCTGTGTCCACTTTCTGAGAGTTTTTACCATAAATGGATTTTGAATTTTGTCAAGAGCTTTTTCTGTATCTGTTGAGATTATCATATGGTTTTTATTCTCCAGTTTGTTAGTATAGTGTACCACATTGATTAATTAGTATATTAAAATGATCCATTGGTTGTTATTTAGTAGCATACTATTTAGCCTCCATGTGTTTGTATTTCTTTTTTATAGTTGTTTTTTCCTGTATTCTAATCTCATAGCATTGTAGTCAGAAAAGATACTTGATATGATTTCAGTTTTCTTAAATTTACTGAGGCTTGATTTGTGACCAAGACATGATCCATCCTGGAGAATGTCCCATGTGCACTTGAGAAGAAAGGGTATTCTGTTACTTTTGAATGAAACACTTTTACACATCAACTAAGTCTATCTGGTCTGATGTGTCATTTAATGCTTGTGTTCCCTTGTAATTTCCTGTCTGACCATTGGTGATGTTGTTCATCAGTTGCTCATTCGTGTCCAACTCTTTGCAGTCCCATGGACTGCAGCATGCCAGGCTTCCCTTGTCCTTCACCATCTCCTGGAGCTTGCTCAAACTCATGTCCATTGAGTTGGTGATGCTATCCAACTGTCTCATCCTCTGTCATCCCTTTCTCTTGCCTTCAATCTTTCCCAGCATCAGGGTCTTTTCTAAGGAGTCAGTTCTTCGCATCAGGTGGCCAAAGTATTAGAGTTTCAGCCTCAGCATCAGTCCTTCCAATGAATATTCAGGATTGAGTTCCTTTAGGGTGGATCTCCTTGCAATCCAAGGGACTCTCAAGAGTCTTCTCCAACACCACAGTTCAAAGTCCATTGGTGTAAGTGGCTGTTAAAGATCCCCCACTATCATTGTGTTACTGTCGGTTTCCTCTTTTATGGCTGTTAGCATTTGCCTTATGTAGTGAGATGCTCCTATGTTGAGTGGATAAATATTTGCAATTGTTATGTCTTCTTCTTGGATTGATCCCTTGATCATTATGTAGTATCCTTCCTTGTCTCTTGTAACAGTCTTTGTCTGTGTCGAGCCTATCAACATTTTAATAATAAAGATGTTCTTTCTAAAATCTTTAGGGTGTGAGTCAGACTAAAAAAGTTTTTAAGTTAAGTACAATGTTTAGCTTCTAATTTATTTTTTTGCCATAGTGAAAAGCAAAATGTTAAATTATTTCTTACCTCTTGTTAGAATTTGTAAAACATGCAAAAGATAGTCCATCTTTCCTGTGAAGAAGGTTAGTACAATGAACGGTATTTCAAATTAGAGTAGGTAAAGGGTGAAGGACACTTCATATCTAATAGTTTTTCTCCTTTTGTTCATTTTGAATTGCCTTAAATTCAGTGCTGTATTTTAAAATACTGGTTACAACAGGTACTCATTAAAATGGTTTGTAGTTGAATGTCTAAGTAGTGTGTCTTAAAAGTGATTTATTAATCACAGATTGATGGTACACCTTCTATTTAAGAAATTTGTTTACATGTTGATCAGATTTCTTACATCTGTTTCCTTAAATTCAATTATTGATCCTGTAAAATGGTTATGAGAACACAACATTATGAAAAACCTGGTTATGTGTTTTAGCTGGTGCTAAATGGGCCTGACAGAATCTTAACATGATATACTATTTATTTTTTAATTATTAGAATTTCAGTGATATACTTGGTAATTATTTCAAGCCTTTTCTGTCTGTTGCACAGTGGTGGTTTATCCTATTGTTTTCTCTTTTCAAAGAAGCATCTGAACATTTGTATTTGCATATTCTTATCCAAAGGCATTACCAAATTCAGACTTCAATTGAAGAAAGTAGGGAAAACTGCTAGACCATTCAGGTATGACCTTAATCAAATCCCTTATGATTATACAGTGGAAGTGAGAAGTAGATTTAAGGGCCTAGATCTGATACATAGAGTGCCTGATGAACTATGCAGTGAGGTTCGTGACACTGTACAGGAGACAGGGATCAAGACCATCCCCAAGGAAAAGAAATGCAAAACAGCAAAATGGCTGTCTGGGGAGGCCTTACAGATAGCTGTGAAAAGAAGAGAAGTGAAAAGCAAAGGAGAAAAGGAAAGATATAAGCATCTGAATGCAGAGTTCCAAAAAATAGCAAGAAGAGATAAAAAAGTCTTCTTTAGCGATCAGTGTTAAAAAACAGAGGCAAACAACAGAATGGGAAAGATTAGAGATCTCTTCAATAAAATTAGAGATACCAAGGGAACATTTCATGCAAAGATGGGCTCGATAAAGGACAGAAATGGTATGGACCTGACAGAAGTAGAAGATATTAAGAAGAGGTGGCAAGACTACACAGAGAACTATACAAAAAAGATCTTTACGACCCTGATAATCACGATGGTGTGATCACTCATCTAGAGCCAGACATCCTGGAATATGAAGTCAAGTGGGCCTTAGAAAGCATCACTACGAACAAAGCTAGTGGAGGTCATGGAATTCCAGTTGAGTTATTTCAGATCCTGAAAGATGATGCTGTGAAAGTGCTGTACTCAATATGCCACCAAATTTGGAAAACTCAGCAGTGGCCACAGGACTAGAAAAGGTCAGTTTTCATTCCAATCCCAAAGAAAGGCAATGCCAAAGAATGCTCAAACTACTACACAATTGCACTCATCTCACACACTAGTAAAGTAATGCTCAAAATTCTCCAAGCCAGGCTTCAGCAATACGTGAACCGTGAACTTCCAGATGTTCAAGCTGGTTTTAGAAAAGGCAGAGGAACCAGAGATCAAATTGCCAACATCCGCTGGATCATGGAAAAAGCAAGAGAGTTCCAGAAAAATATCTATTTCTGTTTTATTGACTATGCAAAAGCCTTTGATTGTATGGATCACAATAAACTGTGGAAAATTCTGAAAAAGATAGGAATACCAGACCACTTGACCTGCCTCTTGAGAAATCTGTATGCAGGCCAGGAAGCAACAGTTAGAACTGGACATGGAACAACAGACTGGTTCCAAATAGGAAAAGGAGTATGTCAAGGCTGTATTATTGTCACCCTGCTTATTTAACTTCTGTGCAGAGTACATCATGAGAAACGCTGGACTGGAAGAAACACAAGCTGGAATCAAGATTGCTGGGAGAAATATCAGTAACCTCAGATATGCAGATGACACCACCCTTATGGCAGAAAGTGAAGAAAAAGCCTCTTGATGAAAGTGAAAGAGGAGAGTGAAAAAGTTGTCTTAAAGCTCAACATTCAGAAAACGAAGATCATGGCATCCGGTCCCATTACTTCATGGCAAATAGATGTGGAAACAGTGGAAACAGTGTCAGACTTTATTTGGGGGGGCTCCAAAATCACTACAGATGGTGACTGCAGCCATGAAATTAAAAGACACTTACTCCTTGGAAGCAAAGTTATGACCAACCTAGATAGCATATTGAAAAGCAGAGACATTACTTTGCCAACTAAGGTTCGTCTAGTCAAGGCTATGGTTTTTCCTGTGGTCATGTATGGATGTGAGAGTTGGACTGTGAAGAAGGCTGAGCGCTTTTGATGCTTTTGAACTGTGGTGTTGAAGAAGACTCTTGAGAGTCCCTTGAACTGCAGGGAGATCCAAGCAGTCCATTCTGAAGGAGATCAACCCTGGGATTTCTTTGGAAGGAATGCTGCTAAAGCTGAAACTCCAGTACTTTGGCCACCTCATGCGAAGAGTTGACTCATTGGCAAAGACTCTGATGCTGGGAGGGCTTGGGGGCAGGAGGAGAAGGGGACGACAGAGGATGAGATGGCTGGATGGCATCACTGACTCGATGGATGTGAGTCTGAGTGAACTCCAGGTGTTGGTGTTGGACAGGGAGGCCTGGCATGCTGCGATTCATGGGGTCACAGAGTCGGACACGACTGAGCGACTGAACTGAACTGATCCAAAGGCATTCACATCTAAGTGGGTGTAATTTTTTAAATTGATTAAGATGTTTTTTTAAAAAAAGAGAAAATAGCTACCAAGAAAGCATACCTTTTGAAATCAGAAATATATAGTGATTTTTTAAAACACATAAATGTTATGGAAAGTCTTTTAAAAACTAAAAATAGATCTACCATATGACCCAGCAATCTCACTCCTGAGCACACACCCTGTTGGTCAGTAGCACAGTCATGTCTGACTCTTTGCAACCCCAGGTACTGCAGCACGCCAGGCCTTGCTGTCCCTCACCATCCTCCAGAGTTTGCCCAAGTTCATGTCGACTTGCGTTGGTGATAACACCTGACAGCTTACCTTCTGACACCCTCTTCTTCTGCCCTCAGTCTTTCCCAGCATCAGGGACTTTGCCAGTGAGTTGGCTGTTCATATCAAGTGACAAATACTGGAGCTTCAGCTTCAGCATCAGTCCTTCCAGTGAATATTCAGGGTTTATTTCCTTTAAGGTTGACTTGTTTGATCTCCTTGCTGTCCAGGGGGTTCTCAGGAGTCTTCTCCAGCACCACAGCTTGAAGGCATCATACTGCCGTCTTCATGGTCCAGCTCTTATAACTGTATGTAACCACTGGGAAGACCATAGCCTTGACTATATGGACCTTTATCAGCAGAGTGATGTCTCTGCTTTCCACACAACTGTCTAGGTTTGTAATAGCTTTCCTGTCAAGAAGCAATCATTTTCTGATTTCATGGCTGCAGTCACCATCTGTAGTAATTTTAGAGCCAAAGAAGAGGAAATCTGTCACTACTTCCACCTTTTCTACTCCTATTTGCCATGAAGCAATGGGGCCAGATAACATGATCTTAGTTTTTCTAGTATTTAGTTTTAAGCTGACTTTTTTCCACTCTCCTTCACACTCATCAAGAGGCTCTTTAGCTCCTCTTTGCTTTCTGCCATTTGAGTGGCATTATCTTTATTTCTGAGGTTGTTGATGTTTTCCCCACATATCTTGATTCTAGTTGTAACTTATCTAGCCTGGCATTTCTCATGTTGTGCTCAGCATATAGATTAAATAAACAAGATGACAACAGACAGCCCTGTTGTATTCCTTTCTCAATCTTGAACCAATCAGTTGTTGCATACAGGATTCTAACTGTTACATCTTGACCCATATACAGGTTTCTCAGGAGACGGGTAAGGTTGTCTGGTATTCCCATCTCTTTAAGAGCTTTCCCCAATTTGTTATGATCCACACAGTTAAAGGCTTTGGCATAGCTGATGAAATGGAGGTAGATGTTTTTCTGGAATTCACTTGCTTTCTCTATGATCCAGTGAATGTTGGCAATTTGATTTCTGGTTCCTCTACCTTTTCTAAACCCAGTTTGGACATCTGAAAGTTCTTAGTTCATGTAATGCTGAAGGGTAGCATGCAAGATTTTAAGCATGACCTGTTACCATGGGAGATATACCCTGAGAAAACCATAATTCAGAGAGGCACATGTACTGCAGTGTTCATTGCAGCACTGTTTACAACAGCCAGGACATGGAAACAGCCTAAATGCCCATCGACGGGTAAGTGGATAAAAAGTCTATAGATGGTAAATGCTGGAGAAGGGGTGGAGAAAAGGAAACACTCTTGCCCTGTTGGGGGAATGTAAATTGATACCACCACTATGGAAGACAGTATAGAGATTCCCTGAAATACTAGGAATAAAACCACCATATGACCCAGTAGTCCCACTCCTAGGCATACATCTTGAGAAAACCAAAATTGAAAAAGACATTTGTACCCCAGTGTACCAGGGAAGGCAATGGCAACCCACTCCAGTACTCTTGCCTGGAAAATCCCATGGGCGGAGGAGGCTGGTATGCTGCAGTCCATGGGGTCACTAAGAGTCGGGCATGACTGGCGACTTTACTTTTACTTTTCACTTTCATGCATTGGAGAAGGAAATGGCAACCCACTCCAGTATTCTTGCCTGGAGAATCCCAGGGACAGAGGAGCCTAGTGGGCTGCTGTCTATGGGGTCGCACAGAGTCAGACATGACTGAAGCAATTTAGCAGCAGCAGCAACTCCAGTGTTCATTGTAGCACTATTTATAATAGCTAGAATATGGAAACAAGCTAGATGTCCATTGATGAATGAATGGATGAAGAGGCTGTGGTACATATATACAATGGAATATTACTCAGCCATAAAAAGGAACACATTTGAGTCAGTTCTAGTGAGGTGGATGAACCTAGAGTCTATTATACAGAGTGAAGTAAGTCAGAAAAAAGTAAATATTGTATACTAATGCATATATATGGAATCTAGAAAGATGGTAGTGATGGATTTATTTGCAGGGCAGCAGTGGAGAAACAGACAAAGAGAACAGACTTTGGATACAGGAAGAGGGGGGAAGAGAGGGTGAAATTTATGGAGAGAGTAACATGGAAATATATTACCATATGTAAAATAGCTAGCTAGTGGGAATTTGCTGTATGACTCAGAGAACTCAAACAGGGCTTTGTATCTACCTAGAGGGGTGGGATGCAGAGATGGGAGGGAGGGTTAAAAGGGAGGGGACATATGTATACCTATGGCTGATTCATGTTGATGTTTGACAGAAAACAACAAAAGTCTGTAAAGGAATTTATCCTTCAATTAAAAAATAAATTTAAAAAAAGATGTGGTACATATACACAACGGAATCCCACATAATACACAATGGAATAATTCCACCATTAAAAGGGATGAAATTGGGACATTTGTAGTGGTGTGGATGGACCTAGAGTCTGTTGTATAGAGTGAAGTAAGGCAGAAAGAGAAAAACAAATATTAAATAATATCACATATATATGCAATCTAGAAAAACAGTACAGATGAACCTATTTGTAGGGCAGAAATAGAGACACAGACATAGAGAACAGACATGTAGACACAGTGAGGAGGGTAGGCCAAATTGAGAGTGTATCATTGAAACATATATGTTGCCATATGTAACATAGATAGCTAGTAGGAAGTTGCTGTATAACACAGGAAACTCAATCTGCTATTCAACCTAGAGGAGTAGGTTTGAGAAGGGGAGTGGAAGGGAGATTCAAGAGGGAGGGGACATATGTATACATGTAGCTGATAAACTTTGGTTGTTTTAACAACAGCAAAATTAATACGATACTATAAAGCAATTATACTACAATAATAAAAATTTTTAAATGAATAAAGTCATTATAAATGTTGTGTTTTTGTCCAGAATTTATTTAATGAGGATTGAATTTTAGGAGTCCATTCTTCCATACCAAAAGCAAGAACCTATAAACTCTTTTAATATCAAAAATCTGTTGGCATTATTTAGACATTGTTTAAAGTAATTACTTTTGTACTTAAAAAATTTTTTTTGTATTCTAAGTAATACAGTCTTTTAATTCAACAGGATTGTCTTCAAGGAAAGTGCTATTAAATACAAGTGGTCTGTTCTATAATATAGAGCTTCTGAACTTTGGACAGGTAATTAATTATCTTGACAATAACAAGGACTTGATTTCACTTTACTGCTTAGTTAAACTTACAAACCTGTTTTTTTGTTTTTTTCTTTGTTATCAAACTCTATTAGATATACCAAGCTTTTAAAATCAACGTGGTAAGCAAGTGCTCAGGAGTCAAAGGTAAGTATATTTTCTGAAAAAATAGTTTTGTTATTTGAAGCATCTTTAGGTCTTCTTCACTGGAATTTTCTGTAATACTTATTTTTCCATATATTTAAATTGATATTTAATATATGATAATAGAAAAGCTGTTTATATTTCCAATTAATTTAACATAGACCCTTTTTAACAGTAAAAATATTGATCAGTTTTAAATATTTAAACATTTAAAAATACTGTATATCTTGCTGTCCTATTGTAATAGTAATTGACATTTAGCTGTTTAATTTTTTCCAATTTCTTAGTACCTCCCATATGTTCTAATATCTTTTTGTAGGCCTAATTAAACATTATGATTAAAGAATTCCCTAATTTCTTATCATGTGATATAACTCTTACTGATTATTTCTTAATGAAATGAGTAATTGTATAAATGCAGATATCAGCA
The DNA here is from genome assembly GCA_917880005.1 of Nanger dama. Lineage (NCBI taxonomy): Eukaryota > Metazoa > Chordata > Mammalia > Artiodactyla > Bovidae > Nanger > Nanger dama. The sequence goes on from CAKJTW010000004.1 coordinate 51,491,621, forward strand.
TGCCTGTGTGCATGCTAAGTAGTTTCAGTCATGGCTGACTCTTTTGCAACCCTATGGATTGTAGCCCACCAGTCTCCTCTGTCCATGGGATTCTCCAGGCAAGAATACTGGAGTGGGTTGCCATGCCCTACTCCAGGGGACCTTCCCAACCCAGAGATCGAACTCACATCTCTTATGTCTCCTACATCAGTAGCCAGGTTCTTTACCACTAGCACCACCCGGAAGGCCCATCTATAGTTATGTATCACAGTAGCTTATATAACATTTAGTAATATAAAGTTAGTAATACATATTTCCTTTTATATTTTCACAGAAGAAATTACTAGTATCTATAAACTTCATATTCCCTGGTCTTACGAAGATTCACTAACCATTGCACAGTAAGTAAATCAAAGAATTTACCTTAAACTTTGGTGTTTTTGAATAAGACATATTTTACTTTGTTTATTTAAATCATAGTAAAATTTTAGTGAAATTATTATAGTGCTTTTTAGTAAAATATAAGTTTCCTTTATGTAGCATTGTGCTCATAAGATAATACATATAATATTATTACATACAGTATTCTTATTTAAGCAGTGTAGAATTTAACCTTACTTGCATCAAACAGGAACCCCTTTCCACCCTCTCCCCCAACTCCTGTGTGTGTCATCTAGCTTCCTTACAGTATTTCATTGTGTGGTACTGAGTATTGATTGACTTAGCCATGGTTATTTCACAGCATTTTGTATTTGAAAATTCATTGTTTATATTTCCAGGGTTCCATCTTCCACTGAAATTTCTGTGAAACTCCATATTGCTCAACCCGATAATGACAGCCATGTAGCATTACTAAAAATGTACACATCATCAGACTGTCAGTATGAGGTAAGTTATATGTTTGCTTAATTTTTAAGATTTAGTTATAGAATAAACTGGAAATACTTGAATTCCTTTTTAGAACTTTCTTAGGGTAAATCAGAATTAGTAGGTCAAGTGAATAGAATCTGTCCTACAACCAAGCTTCAGTTTGACCTATACTATGAGTTATTTTAGATTTTTGGAAGTTATCGGTGCTTTGATATCTTGCTTTGTGTTTCTAGCATTGAAGGATTCTGTAGGGATGTAATGGTTTTCAACTTGTGCCTTCATGTTTCTAATAGTATAGAGATAGGAAGAACTGCGTTAGTAATTTGGCTCCAAATACTGCATGCTGTCAGAATGTCCATGTTTTAACAAATATTTTATTTTCAAAAAGTCCAAATTTAGATATTTTGCAATTTCTCTATGAAAGATATATTCCCTTTTCTAATATCTAAGGAGGTATATTTATGGTAGATATAATTATTGAATGATGAATTTCTTTTTAAAATATTATTTTTGCTCAAATTTTACTACATGTGCTCTGTTTGTTCCTGGTATTATATCATGTGAAGCCTATTTTTATTAAATTTACTCAGAAGTGGTTTTGCTTAGCTTTTTTTTAGTACCATACAATTGTAGGTTTGAGATTTTAAAGTACAAGTTACATAGAAAATTGATTAATTTATGCTTAATTTTTAGCAAATAAATGTATAAATTCTGGATTCAGTCATTCAATGAATTCCTTTAGCTTGTATGATCTGGTCATAAGATATTCCGATTAGCTATGTTAATTGGTAAAAGTTTACTCATGTATTATAGCATTCATCCAATCAAAAAGAATTTGATTAAGGGCAAAGTTCTGAACAGTAAACTGCAGTTGATAGAAATTAAATGTTGATGGTTTGGAGAATTCTTTTCAGATCTTGAGTACCTTTAGGTTCATCATTATAACAAAGTAGTGATCGTGATTGTTGTAGAGTGCTCATTTAATAAAATGTGAGTATAAGAAAAAATAACCTTTATAAATAATTGTTTTTTAAACTAGGTGACAGTTAAGACCTCCTTTTCACAAATACTTGGACAGGTAAGAGAGCCTTCTTGTCAGTTATTTATTGCCTGTGAATAGATACTCTAAGAAAGAAGTTGTAAGCATTTCTGTAAAGGATCAGATAATAAATATTCAGGCAAATTATATATAGTCTCTTGTTGCTGTTGCTGCCGCCACTACTTCAGCTACTTTTTTCTTCTTTTCTCTCACATTAATAAAATCTGAAAGCCATTCTTGGCACACAGTCGATAGTTGGCCACACCTGTCTTTAAGGTGATGCTTTCATGTTTGATACTTCCTAAAAATGAAAATTGCTTCCTGATTTTTAAATGAATCTTATATTAAAATTTCTTGTTTCTCATGCTATACTGTATTCATATCCCAATAAAATCTGTAAGTTCTATCGTATAAATGAACATTTTCAATAACTTTTTATGTGGTGCATGCTCAGATTGTAAAAGTAATTTATATTAAAAATAAACATATTGAAAAATTCATTTGGGGAGTTTCTTTATATGATTTGTGGCTTCCCTGGTGGCTCAGGTGGTAAAGAGGCCACCTGTAATGCAGGAAACCTGGGTTTGGTCCCTGGGTGGAAATATCCCATGGAGAAGGGAATGGCAACCCACTCCAGTACTCTTGCCTGACAAATCCCATGGACAGAGGAGCCAGGTGTGCTGCAGTCCCTGGGGTCATAAAGAGTTGGACACAACTGAGCGACCAACACTTTCTGTGATTCATAGGCAAATAGTTTTACAAAAATAACATATCAAGTCATAGAACTACTATAGTATATTCAACATCATTTTAATTTTCAAAATTGTACAGTCTGGACATAAATAAGTAATAGTGCTTTGTCAGAGAAATTACAGTTTTAAAATTCACTAAAAATTTTATTGTATCATTACTTTCACTTTATTTTTTGGTTTGTAATGTTTTACAGTATAGGCATAACAGAACTTTTAAGTCATTTAATTCTATAATTATCCATTCAGTCATTCAGTTGTGTCCAACTCTTTGCAACCCCATGGACTGCAGCATGCCAGGCTTCCTTGTCCTTCACCAACTCCCAGAGCTTGCTCAAACTAATGTCCATCGAATCTATGATCCCATCCAACCATCTCATCTTCTGTCGTTCCCTTCTCTTCCCACCTTCAATCTTTCCCAGCATCAGGGTCTTTTCAAATGAGTCAGTCCTTTCCATCAGGTGGCCAAAGTATTGGAACTTCAGCTTCAGCACCAGTCCTTCCAGTGAATATTCAGGACTGATTTCCTTTAGGATTGACTGGTTTAATTTCCTTGCTGTCAAGTCAAGAGTCTTCCAGCACCACAGTTCAAAGGCATCAGTTCTTCAGTGCTCAACCTTTTTATTGTCCAGCTCTCAATCCATACATGACTACTGGAAAAACCATACCTTCGACTAGACAGACCTTTGTTGGCAGAGTAATGTCTCTGCTTTTTAATAATGCTGTCTAGGTTTGTCATAGCTTTTCTTCCAAGAAGCAAGCATATTTTAATTTCATGGCTGTAGTCACTGTCCACAGTGATTTTGGAGCCCCCAAAATAAAATCTGACACTGTTTCCACTGTTTCCCCATCTATTTCCCATGAAGTGATGGGACCAGATGCCATGATCTTAGTTTTTTTAATGTTGAGTTTTAAGCCAGGTTTTTCACACTCCTCTTTCGCTTTCATCAAGAGGCTCTTTAGTTCCTCTTCACTTTCTTCCATAAGGGTGGTATCATCTGTGTATCTGAGGTTATTGATATTTCTCCCAGCAATCTTGATTGCAGCTTATGCTTCATCCAGCCCACCATTTCACATGATATACACTGCATATAAGTTAAATAAGCAAGGTGACAATATATAGCCTTGATGTACTCCTTTCCTGATTTGCTTAATAAACATATCTTATAGAAAAGTTTGCAAAAATTGCTGCACAATTGTATATTTTCTCTTTGATGCATTTGATAAAAATTTTGATTAACATTTCTAATATACCATATATTCTTAGCATTTATTTTACATAGAATTTTTATGCCCTTTACTAAAGATATCTTTGTGGTTGTGTCAGAAAATGTATAAAGTGAAGAACAGCAGGTTTATTTCATGTAAAAATATACTTACGTCATTAACATTAACATTCAGAAATTGCCCATTTGTCTGTTTTCTAGGTAGTTAGATTTCATGGTGGAGCGCTTCCTGCTTATGTCATATCTAGTATCCTTCTTGCTTATGGAGGACAGTTATACTCTCTTTTCTCAACAGGTAAGAATGTTTCTATTCCTGTCTCCCTCTCTTCCTTCCCTAGTGTTTCATTACTAATTTTTTTATCCTACATGTAGCTAATGAGGACACATTGGTTTCCTTGTTTTTATTGGGGTAAAGTTGATTAACAATGTTGTGTTAGTTTCAGGTATACATACAAGTGGTTCAGTTATACATATACTTGTAACTGTTGTTTTGCAAATTCTTTTCCCATTAAGTTGTTACATAATATTGAGCAGAGTTCCCTGTGCTATACAGTAGGTCCTTGTTGGTTATCTCTTTTTTTTTTTTTTTTTTTTTAAAAATTTATTTATTTATTTATTTTAAATTACAATACTGTATTTGTTTTGCCATACATTGACACGAATCAGCCATAGGTGAACACAATCTCCCAATGCTGAAGCCCCCTCCCACCTCCCTCCCCACATCCTCTACTTGAATCATCCTGTGCATCAGCCCCATGCATCCTGCATCCTACATTGAACATAGATTGGCGCTTCGTTTCTTACACGAAAATATACGTTTCATTGCCATTCTCCCAAACCATCCCACCCTTTCCCTCTCCCTCAGAGTCCAAAAGTCCACTCTATACCTCTGTGTCTCTTGGTTGTCTCACATACAGGGTCATCATTACTGTCTTCTAAATTCCATATATATGTGTCAGTATACTGTATTGGTGTTTTTCTTTCTGGCTTACTTCACTCTGTATAATTGGTTCCAATTTCATCCATCTCATTAGAACTGAGTCAAATTTATTCTTTTTAAGGGCTGAGTAGTATTCCATAGTGTATATGTACCACAGCTTTCTTATCCATTCATCTGCTGATGGACATCTAGGTTGCTTCCATGTCCTGGCTATTATAAACAGCGCTGCAATGAACATTGGGGTACATGTGTCTCTTTCAATTCTGGTTTCCTCGGTGTGTATGCCCAGCAGTGGGATTGCTGGGTCATAAGGCAGTTCTATTTGCAATTTTTTAAGGAATCTCCATAGTGTTTTCCATAGTGGCTGTACTAGTTTACATTCCCACCAGCAGTGTAAGAGGGTTCCCTTTTCTCCACATCCTCTCCAGCATTTATTGCTTGTAGACTTTTGGATTGCAGCTATTCTGACTGGTGTGAAATGGTACCTCATTGTGGTCTTGATTTGCATTTCTCTGATAATGAGTGATGGTTATCTCTTTTAAATAAAGCAGTGTATACATATCAACATCAGTTTCTTGAAGATTTCACAACCCTTCTCTCTCAAGTTTACAAGCGTTTGAGATCCTCTTTAAGTTTTAAGAGGTGCCCAAGAAAATTACTTACTTGTTTTCTGCATTTTATACCCTTTTGTCTAAAGTTTATTCTCTCTGTTCTGAGGAGATAGAAACTTATTGACAGGGCTTTTATTCTCCATTCTATGTGCCTGACTGGGGCCAGGCACATAGTTGGCAATCAGCATAATATTTGGACTGTATCAACTACATCGGTTAGGTCCTGGTACATTGAATGGAAAACCAGATTTTAGTTGAAGGGATTGTTTCAAAGGTACGTGTAAGGAAAAGGGAAACCAACAACAAATGATAAAGTACCAAATTAGCAACAAAGCCATCTGATGCTCCTAGGTACCAGGACGAATGAGGGAGCAAACCTCGAGAGCTGTAGGAAAAAGTAACAGTACTGCACCTGAGCCTTAGGTTCAGAAATGCTGCAGTTGCTGTCAGTGTGCAGCTCAGCAGGGAGAAGGCAGGGAAATAAATGGACTAACTTTATTTCCTCCTCCCCTCCTAACTGCTAGAGCTTGTCATTCACTGAACCTAGCTAGAAGCCAGTTCATAAAAGTCAGCCTCTCAGAATTCAGAGCAAAGTAAAGGGTAGAAAATGGATCTGGAGAAGAAAACATAGACTGTACAGTATATTGGACAAAGTCCTTTCTAGAGTACAGTAAAAGGGCTTCCATGGTGGTTCAGACAGTAAAGAGCCTACCTGCAATCTGGGAGACCTGGGTTCAATCCCTGGGTCGGGAAGATCCTCTGGAGAAGGAAATAGCAACTCACTCCAGTATTCTTGCCTGGAAAATCCCACAGAGGGAGGAGCCTGGCAGGCTACAGAGGTCACAAAGCGGTCACATAAGTCAGACACGACTGAGCGACTTTCACATACAGAGTACAGCAATTAGAACGGTTTCCCAGGAGCCTTGTGCACTTGCTGGGCTTGGGCAGTAATAATCCAAGAAAACAGAGTGGAGCCGAAACATACAAAAGCAGTCCCCAAATCCCCTCCGCTGTTTCCGTATTGCCAAATCCTTTCACAGCTACTCATTTCCTTTCAGTGACTTTTTGCCATTCAAAATCTGCCTTTAGTGTTCATTTTAACCTGATTTAACTTATCTTCCAGGACGAAGGAAGCAACATTTAGTGTGATCTAGTCAGACCTAACCTTTTAATTAAAAGATTATTCTGGCAATTTTACATGTCCTATGCTGCTAAGTCACTTCAGTCGTGTCCAACTCTGTGCGACCCCAGGGATGGCAGCCCACCAGGCTCTCCCGTCCCAGGGATTCTCCAGGCAAGAACACTGGAGTGGGTTGCCATTTCCTTCTCCAATGCATGAAAGTGAAACATCTCCTATACTTGAGTATATTTTTTTTTCAAGAAACACCTCATTCTTCTTAGTTTCAAGTGACTTGAAATTTTATTCTCAACCATTTAGGATTTATATCTAGGTAGTCCACAGAGACCCCAAGGATATATGATGCTGATTAGAGGATTTGAGTATGGGATTGTGTCTCAAACCAGTTAAAGAAGTAGTTCTGAACCACAGATGTTTATCAGAAATCACCTGTAGATCATGCTCACTAGAATGGCTATAAGAAAGAAGACAGATGATAACAAATTTGGATGAGGATTTGGAGAAATTAGAATCTTTTTGCACGGTTGGTGGAAATGTAAAATGATACAGCTATTTTGGAAAGTGATCCGGCAGTTCCTCAAAGGTTAAAGAGAGTTGCCATATGACTCAGCAACTCTACTCCTGTGCATAGAGCTAAGAGAAATGAAAACATGCATCCATACTAAACTTGTACATGGATGTTCAGAGGAGCACTATTTATAACAAAGAATGGAAACAACCAAAGTGTCCATCAACTGATAAATGGATAAATGTGCTGATGCTTGCTACAATACTGATGGATCTTAGAAATATGCTAAGTTGAAGGAGCCAGTCACAAATGACCACATAATGTATGATTCCATTTTTATGACATCGTAAGAGTAAGCCAGTCTATAGAGATAGAAAGTAGGTTAGTGGTTGCCTAAAAATGGGGATGCATTGGAGGTTTCAGTTAAGGGGAACTGTTTCTTTGGGAGAAATGAAAATGTTTTAAGACTGACTGGAGTGGTGAATGCACGCTCTTTGAATGTTCTAAAAACCACTGAATTGCATATATTTCAAATGGGTGAATTTTGAGTTGGGACAATTATATCTCAGTAGAATTGTTTTTAAAAAACAGCTCACCTGTGGGGCTTTATAAAAATACGAATGATGAAACCATAGCCTCAGCTTCTTGAATTTGTTTCACAGATGATGGTTGAATATGTACTCTTGTCTGAGAACCACTAAATTAATATTGGTATGGTATATTTATGGTTTTTAATTGAAGTATAGTTGATTTATAATATGCTAATTTCTGCTATGAAGTGAAGTGAAGTTACTCAGTTGTGTCCGACTCTTTGTGACCCTGTGAACTATAGCCCACCGGGCTCCTCTGTCCATGGGATTCTCCAGGCAAGAATACTGGAGTGGAATTTCCTCCTCCAGGGGGTCTTCCTGACCCAGGGATTGAACCCAGGTTTCCCGCATTGCAGGCAGACGCTTTAACCTCTAAGCCACCATGGAAGTGGCTGCTATACAGCAAAGTAATTTAGTTATTATACATATATACATTATTTTTTATATTCTTTTCCATTTTGTTTAGGATAGTGAATATAGTTCTCTCTGCTGTACAGTAGGACCTTGTCATTTATCCATTCTATATATACAGACTTATATCTGCTAACCCCAAACTCCCACTCCATCCTTCCTGCAGCCCCTTCCTCCCTGGCAACCGCAAGTCTGATGTGTGTCCACGAGTCTCTTTTGTAGGTTCAGTTGTGTCATATTTTAGGTTCCACAAATAAGCGCTATCATGTGGTATTTGTTTTTCTTTTTCTGTCTTGCTTCACTTAGTATGATGATCTCTAGCTGCCTTCATGTCAGTGCAAATGGCATTTTTGTTCTTCTTTATGGCTGAGTAATATTCCATTGTATATATGTATCACATCTTTATCTATTCATCTGTCAGCAGACAGTTAGGTTATTTCTATGTCTTGGCTGTTGTGAATAGTGCCACTATGAATATAGGGTTGCATGTATCTTTTTGAATTAGAGTTTTGTCTGGCTGTATACCCAGGAGTAGGATTTCTGGATCGTCAGTTCAGTTGCTCAGTCATGTCTGACTCTTTGTGGTGACGTGGACTGCAGCACACCAGTCTTCTCTAGCCATCACCAACTCCCAGAGCTTGCACAAACTCATGTCCATTGAGGCAGTGATGCCATCCAACCGTCTCATCTTCTGTCATCCCCTTCTCCTTCCACTTCTAGTCTTTCCCAGCATCAGAGTCTTTTCCAGTGAGTCAGTTCTTTGCATCAGGTGCCAAGAGTATTGGAGCTTCAGCTTCAACAGTAGTCCTTGCAGTGAACGTTCAGGACTGATTTCCTTTCGACTTGACTTGTTTGATCTCCTTACTGTCCAAGAGACTCTCAAGAGTCTTCTCCAACACCACAGTTCAAAAGCATCAATTCTTCAGTGCTCAGCTTTCTTTATGGTCCAGCTCTCACATCCATACATGACTACAAGAAAAACCATAGCTTTGATTAGACAGACCTTTGTCAGCAAAATAATATCTCTGCTTTTTAATATGCTGTGTAGGTTGGTTGTAGCTTTTCTTCCAAGGAGCGAGCATCTTTTAATTTCATGGCTACAGTCACCACCTGCAGTGATTTTGGAGCCCAAGAAAATAAAGTCTGGCACTGTTTCCATTGTTTCCCATCTACTTGCCATGAAGTGATGGGACTAGATGCCATGATCTTCATTTTTTGAATGTTAAATTTGAAGCCAGCTTTTTCACTCTCCTCTTTCACTTTCATCAAGAGGCTCTTTAGTTCCTCTTCACTTCTCCCATAAGAGTGATGTCATCTGCATATCTGAGGTGATTGATATTTCTCCCAGCAGTCTTGATTCCAGCTTGTGCTTCCTCCAGCCCAGCATTTCGCGTGATATACTCTGCATAGAAGCTAAATTAGCAAGCTGACAATGTACAGCCTTGACGTACTCCTTTTCCAGTTTGGAACCAGTTCGTTGTTCCATCTCCTGTTAGAACGGTTGCTTCTTGACCTGCATACATTCTGCATATGATTCTGAATCATAGAGTAGTTCTGTTTTTAGTTTTTAAAGAACCTCATACTGTTTCCCATAGTTGCTGCACCAACTTCCATTTCCACCAACAGTGTAGAAGGTACATTATTTTCTCCACAGCCTCTCTGAAGTGCAAGTTCCCTCAGTCATGCCCAACTCTTTTTGTGACCCCATGGACTGTAGCCTGCAGGGCTCCTCTGCCCATGGGATTTCCTAGGCAGGGATCCTGGAGTGGGTTGCCATTTCTTTCTCCATTTCATCCTTTCTAACAATTATCATTTGTGGAGTTTTTAGTCATAGCCATTTTGACCAGACTTCAATGTAGTTTTGATTCCATTTCAAATTAGAGTAATTCTTGCTTTCTCATGTGTAATATGGTATTCTTGTAAACAATGCAGGATGTAATATGTCTCATATTTAATTACTGTGAATTTTCTAGTACATTTTTTTTTTTAATCACTAGGTCATTGCTTAGAATATGCTACTCTGTTGGATAAAGAAGCCAAACCATACAAAGTTGATCCTTTTGTAATTATGGTTAAGTTTCTGTTGGGGTAAGTTTTATTATCTGTGATAATGATTTTTAATTTTATGTATACAATATTATGCTTGGCTTAGATATGGAGCATAAATTTTCATACAAATAAGACAATTTACTTGTTTTATTAAATGGAATTTTCTCTTAGGCAAAGGCCTAATAAGCACATCAATGTTTACTTCAGTAGTTTAACCATTTCAAAAGTATTTATTGAAAAGTAATTATTACAGTGTAAACTTAACCTGTAAATATACCAGGACTTTAACATTTCCAAAAGAATGTATACAGTCCATGATCTTTTGGTATCCCAGATTTATGAACACACAGTGCTGTAAGATACTGATTACTTCCCATCCAAAGTATATTTTAGATCTCTTTACTCTACTTAACATTGCATTCTTAATTTGTTCTGATTTTGGGGGGGATTAAGAAGCATTACTTAGATATCTTTTCTTCTGTCGTTATGACTAGCTATTGTCTAACTTAAAAAAAATTTTATGAGTTCAATACAAGGATTACTAGAGAACAGTTAAACTGCTTTGGGACTTAAGACTCAGATCTTTGAAGATCAGTAGACTCACTAGCTCCTTACAAGGAATTGAAGTTTGTTTTTTCAGAATAATTACAAATTAAACACTGTGGAACTTTGGGGGCTCTAGTGAATGGTCAAACCCTTCAAATATTAAATCCTTGAATGAGAGTTGTTGATGTTTTTGCTTTTATTGTATCATTTGCTTTTTTTGTTTGCTTGTGTTCTTTTATCCACAGATATAAATGGTTTAAAGAATTATGGGATATGTTACTGTTACCAGAATTAGATGCCATCGTTTTAACTAGTCAGAGTATGTGTTTCCCCCTTGTATCTTTGATTCTTTTTCTGTTTGGAACATGTACTGCCTACTGGGGTGGCCTACTCTCTTCTACATCTGTGAGACTTCTTTCTTCATTGTGGCTAGCTTTGAAAAGGTAAAGAATGAGTGACTAAAAGCTTTCTTATTGCTCTTAAGTAAGAAAAAAATCGTATTCTGATAGAGAACCTTAAGATCACTTTGCTTTCACTAAAATATAATGTCTAAGGAAAAATGTATAAGTAGCAAAACATGGGGTTAGGGTTCAAACTTACATTTCTGTCATAGATAATGATTTATTTCAAGTTAAATGCTACATTTGATTTTGACCATAGTGTTTAAGATGGTCAAAAATCATAAAAAGTTTAACAGAGTGCACAAGTATTTTTAAATTTCACTGTGTAAATCTTTTCAAGGGGGAAGTGTTTGTTTTCTGGCAGTGATTTTACGTGGTGGTTTTCAGTCACGCCTGAGAGCAAGAGACTCCAGTCTTGATTTGTAGGATCAGATTAGATGAGATGTGTAGGAGTTCCAAAAGCTTTGCCTAGAGTTCTATTATGATCCAAAGACATGGTTTGAAGTTGCTGGGAGGTTTTTCAGGTAAACCAGTGATGTAGTTTCTGTTAATTAACTCTCTTCATGATACATTCTTCTTCCACTTCTTCTAAAGTGCTTCTGACATTAACATCATGAGATGTCTGAGTGACCTTGAGACTTTAAAAACAGAAAATGATTTCTTTTCATGTCAAGACTGGAATTGTGTGTTACAAAGCCTATAAGTAATAATTATCTTTAACAATATTTTCTCTCTTTTAGTACTGATACTATCCATAGTATATCTAAATGCAAGAGAAACTATCACAGTATATAACAGAATTTTAAAATATGTGACACCATCATCTTTATTTAAAAAGCTTTACTATTTACCTTATAGTAATGCTTGTAGATTAATAAGGAGAAGCTAATAGAGCACTATACTGTTTTCTCCTTAATTGTGAATGTTTAAATAACTGTTAATATGCTTTTAAAATCTTTATTCTTGTTATTCCAGGCCCTCTGAACTTCCTAAAGATATCAAAATAATATCACCAGACTTGCCCATTTTGACAATTGTTTTGATCCTCATTAGCTGGACAACTTGTGGATCCTTTGCCATACTTATTACTTATCTTTACTATGTGTTTAAGGTATGTCAAATCAATAAAGCGAGAAGGCCTGAGTTGTATATCAGGCAGGCATAGAATTACCCATAGTTGTTAAAAATTTTTTTCAATCACTGCTGCAGTAACATTCTGTTATATAACAGGCTTATGTGTAAAGTTGCTTTTTTTTTTAACATCTTAACTATTTCAGATATATGAAGTTAACTGTAGAACTGAACTTACTAATCTGAATTTTCTGTTAAAAAACAAAGGGAGGGGAGGAGATGTAATCTGTTACACATTACTTGATGCTTTGGCAAATAATGTTAACTTTTTGAAAACATTCTCCTAGAACAGTTTGTTCATAACTTTTCTTTGAACATGGATAATAGACAAATATCAATAACCTCAGATATGCGGATGACACCACCCTTATGGCAGAAAGTGAAGAGGAACTAAAAACCCTCTTGATGAAAGTGAAAGAGGAGAACAAAAAAGTTGGCTTAAAGCTCAACATTCAGAAAACGAAGATCATGGCATCCGGTCCCATCGTTTCATGGGAAATAGATGGGGAAACACTGGAAACAGTGTCAGACTTTATTTTTTTGTGCTCCAAAATCACTGCAGATGGTGACTGCAGCCATGAAATTAAAAGATGCTTACTCCTTGGAAGAAAAGTTATTACCAACCTAGATAGCATATACAAAAGCAGAGACATTACTTTGCCAACTAAGGTCCGTCTAGTCAAGGCTATGGTTTTTCCTGTGGTCATGTATGGATGTGAGAGTTGGACTGTGAAGAAGGCTCAGTGCCAAAGAATTGATGCTTTTGAAGTGTGGGGTTGGAGAAGACTCTTGAGAGTCCCTTGGACTGCAAGGAGATCCAACCAGTCCATTTTGAAGGAGATCAGCCCTGGGATTTCTTTGGAAGGAATGCTGCTAAAGCTGAAACTCCAGTACTTTGGCCACCTCATGTGAAGAGGTGACTCACTGGAAAAGACTCTGATGCTGGGAGGGTTTGGGGGCAGGCGGAGAAGGGGATGACAGAGGATGAGATGGCTGGATGGCATCACTGACCGATGGATGTGAGTCTGAGTGAACTACGGGAGTTGGTGATGGACAGGGAGGCCTGGCATGCTGCGATTCATGGGATCGCAAAGAGTCAGACATGACTGAGCGACTGAACTGAACTGAACTGAACTGAATAGACAAATGGTTATGTCAGTGGGCTCAAATTGTTGGTCATGCTGAATCATGTAGAATGTTACAAATGTTGCTGAAGAATCATAAGACAATGGTAAAAATAATTAAGCTGGTAATTTTACTGAGGAAGTGGAAAACCCTTCTAAAAAGACTGACAGTTTTGCAGGAAAATTCAGGTTTATATTACTGCATGAGCTCCACATTTAACCTTACATAGAGTGAGTTAGTATCAGAAAGGATAATATTTTTCCTTTTTTTTCTAGCAGAGTTACTTGCATCTGCATTTAATACAAATGGGCTTCCCTGATGGCTCAGACTATAAAGAATTTGCCCGCAATACAGGCGACCCAGGTTCCATCCCTGGGGCAGGAAGATCCCATGGACAGAGGAGCCTGATGGGCTGCAGTCCCATGGGGTCACAAAGACACAGACACAACTGAGCAACTAACACTTTATCACTAAATACATGCCATTGTGGATTACTTTCAGTTTTCAAAGAAAAAGTATGACCATCATAAAAACTATTCAGAATTATTTTTATTTATAAATATAAATTAATTTGATTTATAAATAAAATATTTTTAGTTTTTAAGTGAATATTTCAAACAACTGACACAGTAAGAAAAACTTTCTCAAATACTTAAGCACACCTAATAAATTTGTAGACTTCCCAGGTTCTTGTATAAACATTTTACCATCCTATATAATTGAGTTTTGATTTTCAAAGATTCAGATTATATAACACTTGTTAAGATGTTTATCCTGTGCTGAATATAATCAAATTTTTTTACTTATATGACATTTTAAGTTGCATTAGCAAGGCACTATTTAAGCATAGGGTCACACAGTGTGGAAAGACTAACATTATATCCTAGCCCCAACATACTCTGTGATGTTTTATTTTGTTTCTGATTTTTAATCCATGATAGCAAGCACATGTAGCTATTATTTATCTTTTCTAAAAGAATGTTTTTAAATGTTGAAATGAATTTTTATTTATTTAGATTTTTAAAACTTCAAATTATAATGCTTCTCAATTTCAATAAAAATGGTTTTTCTTGTTTCTAAATAAAAGTAAAATTAATGTCTTTTCTTTTTCATAGATTGTTCATCTGCATGCCAGCCTAACAACTTTTAAAAACAGTCAGGCTGTGGTAAGTTTTATTTTCATAACTCTATAGAACATGGAAAAACATAAAAGTTTATTTTTAAAAATAGTTAGAATTTTACAATATTTAGAAGTTTACAATATTTGAATTTAAATAGTTTTAAGAAAATTGAACCTAATGAATATTAAAATAAGACTTAGAGATTGTCATTTAATTTAATGTTAGTACTTAAATTGCTTTTGTTATTATAATTATCTCTTAAATTTTATTTCAAGTAATTACTTAGAGGATATATTCTTAGCAGTGGAAATAACAAGTCAATGGAATAAGTTTTATAACTGACAACTGCTTTAAAATACTTTCAAATAAGATAATTTCAGTATTTTTATCAGTTTGGTAATGAAAAACTAGATTCAGCTGTTCGATAATTGAATATGATTCTAAATAATACATCATTTTATTTAGTATCTCAATATTTTTGCTTTATTACTTTGTAGAATCCCAAACACTCTAGAAGAAGTGAAAAAAAATCCAATCACCATAAAGACTCTGCAGTACACCATCTCCGTTTATCTGCCAGTGATGCTGAAGATAGTCTTCGAATGCACAGTACTTTGATTAACTTATTAACATGGATTGTGTTACTCAGCATGCCATCTTTAATTTATTGGCTAAAGAATCTTAGGTAAGTTTTATTTATAGTTATAGTTACAGTTGATGTGGTTTAAATGATAAATATCTGTAAGTAGAGACTTGCAAGATTCCTAATGATTCATAAAACTTTCACAAGAACAAGAAGCTTTCACCTGAAATTTATTTTTAGCATATTCACATTTTCTTTTTTTCCTTGAGAATATAAACTTCGCTAAAATCTGCCCAATAGGGGGAATTCTATTTTATTTACTTTTCCTTTAACCTTTTTGAGTCTAGAAATACATGAAAATGTGCTTTATTTTGCTGACTTAAGGTATTCATAATGTTAGTTCTTTAATTTTTCAACTTATGATCAATTTTATATTAAATTGAGGGGAAGATAAATGCTACATTTAAAATAACAGAAATAATGAAGGAAGTGTGTATTTTTCTGATGTGTCCACACATTGAACAAAGTAAGTGATCAGGTATTTCACTACTAAAAACTGTCATTTGTGTGCTAGGTTAAATGAAGCCTAAAAATGCCCTCTAAGGTTATTACTGGAATATTTAGTTTTTAGTAAATTGTCTTTTTAAAAAGCTGCCTTATTCAGTTAATAGTGAACTCATCATTAGTATAGCTTTTAGAAATGATGTAAAATTTTCAGATTATCTACATATTGGAGGTGGGTTTTTTTGAAAAGTCAGATGAATCAAAACAAGTTCAATAAGTTAAATCACTGGTTACCAGATGTTAATATCCTTCCTCTGTCCCTTATTTTGGGCTTCCCAGGGAGTGTTAGTAAAATACCTGTCTGCTAATGCAGGAGACTTAAAAGATGCAGGTTCGATCCCTGGGTTGGGAAGATCCCCTGGAAGAGGGTATGGCAACCCAATCCAGTATTCTTGCCTACAAAATCCCTTTGAACAGAGGAACCTGGCAAGTTATGGTCCATAGGGATGCAAAGAGTCAGACACGACTGAAGTGACTTAGTAAGTCCCTTACTTTAATCAAGGTCCAGATTTTTGATCACAGATTTGGGGAGAAAACCACTTCAGGAGCACAAATTTATGATTCTGAAAGGCTGTAGGTATCTTACTCAATGCAAGTTGCAAGAGATGAGAATTTGGATTTTAAAAAATAAGGACAATAAATTTAAAGAAAAAATAAGGGACAGTTACTTTGTGTAAACTTTTATTTTTTATCTTATTTAAATAAACCAATTTAAATATATTTTAAATAATTTGTTTTATGAAATATTACCTATATATAACCTTTCAGGCATATGCTTACAGAAAGGAAGTGCTTCCATATTGGATATTTTCATTTCCTTTAGTAGCTTCTGAACATAATTCTCCATCTAAAACCTTGAGTATAAAGATGATGTAGAGCAAAATGTATTTATTAATGATTTCTTGAACACTTTAGAGCTTTCTTATATCCACATTGTAATTGTAAGGTTTTGAAATTTATTTATTGATTCTGATAATTTAAAATGATGGGCTATGCTTTGTTGATTTATGTTTGTTTTGTTTTGTATTGTTTCTGATCTAGGTATTACTTTAAACTTAATCCTGACCCATGTAAACCTTTGGCATTTATCCTTATTCCAACTATGGCAATTCTTGGAAATACTTACACTACTTCAATAAAGGCAAGGTATAGTCTTTTAACCTATCTTTTTCTCTCATCTATTCCTGGTATTCTTTTATGTCTGGAACATACCTTTTGTTCATAATTTTGTGGACAATACTAAAGGTGATCCCTTAATAGTAATTAGGTTTATATGTAAATATACAGCTTAAGTGCAAATGTATTATGTTTTCTTAATTATGGGTTTTATTTGTTAGTATATAATAATTTTTTTCTTTAAAAAGTTAATCCTTAAAATATTTGATATTTAAGTTTGCTTCCAATAAAATACAGGAATTGAAAGTAGGTAGTAATATAATAGATGAAGTAGGATTGGCCATGACTTGATAATTTCTGAAGCCAAGGGGTAGATCCATGAGGTTCATTGTACTGTTAATCTACTTATATATATGTTTAAGATTTTCCATAATAAAATTTTACCTTTCATTGACTGCTTATTTGCTCTGAGTGTTTTCAGTTGATTCTGGCAGATAGTTGCAGATATTCTAAAATCAGGCAGATCTAGGGTTTAAATCTAAGGCTTTGTGTCCTTTGGTAAATTTCTTAATCCCTCAGTTTCTCTGTTTTCAGAGTAAAAAGGTGATAGTCTTTCTTGATAGTATTTTTTAATATTTAGTGTCTTGTTTTATATGCTCCTGTTAGGAATTAAGGATTTTTTTGTTGTTGTTGTTGAAGCTTTTTGCTAATATTAAATAGCTTGAAAATAAATATTTCTGTAGCTATATCTTAGTAAACATTATTGATTTTTTTCTTATTAAGGTAAATCTCTAAGTAAAGTCAAATCGCTGAATATAAGTCCAACTAGTATTTTTTTGTGCTTAAAATTTAAAAGAATAAGCAAAACTGCTTATTTACTTAATAGAATATATTTCTCTTTTCCAGCCAAAATTTATTTGTACTGATATTTTAAAAAAATATGGACTGTTAAATTCTTTATGTGAAAAATTACTTTATCTAAAATCACATAGAATACTTTATAAAACTGTATAAAAGATTGACATATTCAGTTTTTGTTCACTGAGTAAGTTAACATTATAATGTATATTTCTGTCTCTTTACAGTAAATTATTGAAGACTACTTCACAGTTTCCATTTCCTCTGGCTGTTGGTGTGATTGCCTTTGGGTCATCACACTTATACAGGGTTCCATGCTTTGTCTTCATTCCTCTTTTACTCCATGCATTATGCAACTTTATGTAAGACTGGATTTAAGGAATGATAAAGATGATTTATGCCTTTAGGGCCAGTATTAAGTGGGAACAACACAGATCCATCAGTGGTGACAGCAAGATCCTTTGGAGAAGACAAGTCTATTTTTACAATGTTGAAGACAGGAAATTAGTTTTGTAATGCTTGAGGAAAGTAGTTGAAGCATGGTTTTGTTTTATGGTATGACATCTGCGTACTAGTCATTTTTGAAAAATTAGTAAAAGGATATGGTGGCTACTGTCTTTGAGGATTTCTCTGCAGAGCTAGTCTGCTTGATTGGCCATGCCAGGATCTTCTCCTAAACACTCAGTAAATGTAGCATTGTTTTTTGTCTCATCACCTCAAACATTCTGCTCATTTCATCAAGCTTTCTTCTGAAAAGTGGGTTACTTTGTATTTGCTACACTATATATATTGAAAAATAAGTCTTAAAAGATTAATGAAATTTAAACTGCTTTATCAGAAATAAAATAGCCACAATCTTTAGTTTTTGGCAGCCAGAGGAGAAAAAATAGATCTTTTGTTTTCTTACATCTATGAAAATATGCTTTAAGTTCAAAGGAGACATGTTTTCTTGATAACCAAGCAGGATTGGTGAATGGAAACATAATTCAAATTTAAAACTTAATGAAATTTTCTTCTTGCTTTTCAAATAAGAATCTTATTTTGTGTTCTTAGTGATTATCTGGAGACTATTGAAGAGATGAATTGCTAAATTTGAAGCAAATTCTCATAAATATTTACTTATAGGCATTGGAGCAGTTCAGTCACTCAATCTGTACCATTTTATTTAATTCATTGACCTCATGGTTGCCAAGTATCTCGGGTTGTAATGGATCATTAAAATGACTAAATTCCAGTAGTCAGAAAAAAACTCTGCATTTGCACAGTTTTTGTCTCCTATAGGGAAAAAAATCAGCATGATCAAGTGCAGTACTACATTTAATGTATAGAATTAAACTATTAATGGAATAACAGTGGAAAACTGTTATTCCATTAATAGCATAAATATAAACAATATACCTAAATAAGTTGAGTATTTAGTCACCAGGTTTAATAGTAGAATCTTAATTTGCCGAGGTAATTGCTATTTGACAGGTAAGAGTAATATTACATTTCATTTCAGATTTCAGTTCATTTCTTAAAAGTAGATATAACTCAGGCTAGGGTATATGTGGGTGAGAGAGTCCTTCCTTCTGATGTGTATGCTGTAAATAACTAAAACCTTTCAAGTATAGTCCTTATGTTCTAGTAACTTCCCAGTTGCAGTTGTGAACTTGTGTCCTTGTTAGTGCCAAGGAATGTCCAAGAGCACCAGGTTCATTTTACCTGCCATTGCAACTGAATTCCATTACAACCTCTCAGCTGTTACTGCCTTTTAGAGAGTCACCCCCATTTTACTGCCTATAGAGGGTTACCTCACTTTGTTCCTCATGTCATTACTGTTTTGTCATCATTTGAAGAGGATCTTGCTATCATCTCTGAGAGTTATGTTTTTTATTCTATTGTTCTCTTTTTCAGCTTTATGTTCAGTATTCATATTTTCACTTATTGGGATCATTAAAGGGAAGTGATAACGTTATAATAGACATGGCAGGCATACCAGGCTCTTGTTCGTTTGCTAAAAGTAGCAAAAGGGATTAAAATATAAACCTGAAAGGAAAGAGTGCACTTTCCCATGACATGTCACATACCTATTTAAACAAGGATACATATGCCTAGGTTTAGCTGTACACATGCTCATAGCAACTTTTGCACATAGGATATCTTTTGTTTTTTCACTCAGGTGTAGTTGTATTTCAAGTTACAGGTTAAATATATCATTTAAATATATCTAAATTTGAACTTAGTTCCATATACAGAACCTAAGCAAATTCATTAATTAGAATCGTCTAATTTGGCCTGTACTTTCATCACAATTGACAGCTATAATCATTGTGTTTATGTGATCTAAAGTCTCCTTGTTTAGTCATTTCTGCTCATTGGTAAAATGTAACAAGCTTAAATTTCTCATTTGTGGGTAGTGTGTTAGCTTTTTAAAGCAGCAGATTAGGCACACTAATTTTCATGAAAATATTTTCACATGAGTGTAGTTACCATGTAGTCCTAAAGTCTTATTCCAACAAAATATTTCATTTTAGGACCACTAAAGAATTCTAATTAAGCATGTATAAACAACAGTAGTTTGGGTTCTTATACATAATTCACACACACAGAGACACACACACACACTCATTTTCACAGGGTCTTCATCAAGTCCTAATGTAATTTAAACCCAAATAACTATCAGAGATGAGAAGGTAGGTTCTTTCTGAAGATTAGTAAAACTAATGTTTCTATCACTTGAGAAAAGGAAAGTCCTTTGTCTTTAAATAACACATTCTTTCAAGAATACCTGTATTAGCTGGCAAAACAGCACAGGTTTATCAGAAATGTTACTAAAAATGAGACTACTGGCAGTTAGGGATTGTCTCATTTAGAAAACTTCTGAACTTTGTTGTTATAACATCTTTATTTAGATATTTTGAGCTTTTAACTTATAAAAATTACTCCTAGACCCTATTGTTGATACCTAGATCAAATATAGCCTGGACAGGACAAACACTGAGTACTTTCAGTGTTTTTAAAGACTCCTCTGGAGTTACTACTGTTACAATTTGGAGCAGATAATATGATAGAAATTATTAACACTTTTTTCTTTATCTTTTTCATGTTAAAAGGTACACAATTTCTCCTAGCTCTTTTCTTGATTCTCACCAGAATGAAAGTATTTAAAACACCAGTCCTAAAAAAAAAACCCATTTGTGCCTGATTAACACTGACTTTGTGTCTCTTCAGTATATATTGATCATGTATTGATTAATCTTTAATATCTTTAATATTTCAGTCAGATAAGTTCCTATGTATATAATGGAGTTCTTCTTGTTTGAACTACACTGTAATATCTGCATGATTATACAGTAAGGAAAAGAAATAAAGAACTATAATAGGCCTAGTAAATGTTTTTTGTTGATTATCCTGCCACTCACGCAGATGCTACACGTTTCCACCACACACACATACTTTCATGAGACAGATTATGTGATTTGTTCATTGTCTGTCTAGTTCCCATTCTTAACTCTTCAGGTTTTTCACTTACAGCATAGTGTATTCTTTTCACCTCAGTGTTAATTAGCATCTCTTACAGAAGGTGGTCAAGGGAAATAAAACAATTAAAGGTGAAGCTCAGTTTTCAGTTTATTCTTGAAAGCTCTGGAGAAGTAGGAAAACAAACATGATGAGGTAAGCTAGAGCTGTTGATTCCTGAATCCCAGACCATTCAATTGGCCTGTATTTTCTTCTTAAGAATTAGGTGTAAATTAATATAATATCTTGCTTTATTGTGAGGTTTAGAACAAAGCCTTACAGTGCCACATTTGCAATTTTTTAATAACTTGTTATTAAAACTAGTTGGGAAGAATTTTTTTAATGTATAGGGACTTCTGTGACTAAGGTATTTGTTGATTATTTTTTATCATCACTTTGTGTTTTCTCTGTGTTTTAGATTTATGAAATTATAGGAAACAAGATAACCTTGTGAAGTTTTTTTTGAGGGCGGTCAATTTGAAGAGTATAGCACTCCCCAGGAATAAAAGAAGCAATAAAAGTCTTTGTGTTATGAAATTAGACCCAGACAGAAAGCTTCTTGCCATGTAAGGTAAATGTAGGAGATACTTTTACAAAATGCTAAGATGATTAGGAGCTGAAATTTTATCCCAATCCTTTGGAACAAAGGCCATTTCAAGTTCTGTAATGAACTTTTGCTTATACATTATTACTCATGCATTATTTCATAGTATATTTTAATAGCCTGAGGAAATAGAAAGCTTGTAAGGCTACTTATCATCTTTACTTTTAATAAGAATAATAGGAAAGAAAAGTCAAATCAGTAATCCAAATCTGAGTATGTGTACTCTAAATGCTCAAGAATTCACATTTTTATAAATTATATTATGATTACAGATGACTGAATTTTATATATTAGTAACTTAGTCTGAAGAATGGAACAAAATTTGGAAATATAATAAACTGTTATTTCATTTATAGTAGAAATGTAGCAATATACCTGAATTAGTAACATTACTTTAAAAAGTTAGATGATATTCTAAGCTGTTGATACATCTTAATTACATTGTCTCTAGCTGAAATTTTTTAAATCAAGTGCAGTACTTTCTAAAAGTGTTTTGCATGTTATGCTGCCAAAAATGACTGTGTTTCGAAATACCAGTTAATTTCTAATGACTTTGTATGGGACTTGATATATATGAGTCAGACTTATTCTGCGCTCATTCTGTACATTGTAACTTGGAACACTTCTGAAAAACTGTATCTGTTAATGTAGTTTGATTAGTTAGTGCAGATTTTTGGCATATGTGAACCCTCCTAGTTTAAGAAGTCTAGAAGTAGCCATTTTTGTAAAGTTCATATGCTGGTTTTTTTGGTGTTATTTTGGTTATCAGTATTTATATAGTAGAAATGTTACTACTAAAAGATTTATAGACAAAGCATAGAACTATTGTTCAAAAGCCTAAATGATAGGCATGTTTTGTATTTCATGTTGTACTTGTTTTGTTTCATATTGGACTTTTTACATACCTATTTTTAGGAAAAAAACACATTTGAATTTTTTTAGCATAAAGCTCTACATTGAAAATAGAATTGTATTCATATGGTTAGCAAAACACACTTTGCCACCAAAGCTAAATGAAACTTTAAAATACCTCCAGATATCTGTGCCAATGAACTTTTCTTACCATATTGGGATTAAAACAAAAATAATCTTTTCAGTATTTTTCTTCTAGGACTTATATTTAATACGCAAATCATCAAAATTTATATTCTGTATCCTGATTTTTCTTTGAAAATATATAAAGCTTATAGCATAGTGTATTCTATTTTGTCTGATTTCTGAAGTAGTGTTTTCTGGTTTTATTGGATGAAAGTTAGTTTACCTGATAATGATCTTTCAGTATTAGTTGAAGAAATCATTTAGTTAATCTTGTTTCAGATTCATTCTGTGAAACTTTAAATTCTATTGCCCTGATCATTTTTAGTACAGGTGTCTCTCATTTATGTAATAGAAAGTTTTTTGTGGAGTTTCTTTTATTTTCTATTATTTTCTATGTTTTTCCATTCATTCCCTTTATATAGTCACACAGGGGAAATTTATCCACTGGAACCCAACATAGTACAATGAAGTAAGCATTGTAAAATGAATCTTAAAGGAAAGTGTAAAGACAGTCAAGGTGTTAATGCTGAAGTGTTAATATTGATGTGGTAGTGTACTCATGAGAGAAAAGTTGGAATATGATAGATTAAACTGTTGTGTTTATATTGTTGAAATTCTTTAATTTCTCTCCTATAGAAAATTTCACAGGGAATTTCAGTCCCTCATATTATGGTTTTTCCCATAATTTAATGTCAGTTAGCTGTTTCTCTGCCCAGTCATGTTGATGCAGTTTGCATAAGTAGCCTTGGAAGTAAAGAAGCAACAGATAAAGCCAAATATTAAAGTGTTTGGTCTTGATTATCCAATTATCTGATGGGGGTAGATGATAATAAAAAATGATGTAAAGATCTAAAAATTAAGTGAACATTATTTTTGGAATGAGTTTGTCCTTTGTGTTGAATAGTTTTATCCTAAATAGGAGATGCCTGTATTTAACATAACCATGTTTTCTTTAATCAGATATGTATTTGTTGGAATATTGGTACAAATAATCTTCTCTGCCTCTACTGTAGAAGGAGAAAAATCCAGTTTTTGTGTATATAAATCAAGAAATTGTGTACTTACATTTTTAAAAATATAAAAATGATTTAGATATATTGTTTTGAAGTGATTGTATTACCATTTCTTAAGCTTATGGCTAACTATAAATGTAGCAACATACCCGTGAAAAACCAGACCAAAACTGAATGCATATTAACACTGTGACCTTGAACTTATAGTTGTTTGGGATAAAACAGACCGTGCCTTAAAATGCTGAAAGAATGGCCTGAAGTTTTATAATTATATATTTTATTATTGGTGGTCTTCTCAAATTGGCCCCAAGTCCTTTTCTTTGAGGCTGGTGAAGTAAAAATTTTTAAATAACAGTTAATCAGTATTTCCCTTAGTATAAGCTGAACTATTGCTCCACAGGCCTTTCTTAATTTCCTTAGTTCCCATTTCAAATTAAAATTAACTTAAACTTCATAGATGTAGAAAACTAAGTTTGGCTACAGTTTTTGAAGGAAAGGGTGGTGGCATTTCTGAGATTAATACACATGAAAATGTAACCTGCAAATGTATTTTATGTCCTTTTAATAAATATCAAAGACATGAATTCTTCTTTAAGACATGTACTTATTTTTTCCCTCAGATTATTGAGCCTTGTATATCAAAGTTAGTTTAGCCAATAATGATTTTTCATTAAATATAAACTCAGATTCATGTATATATTTAAACATTATTTTCCCTTTTATTTTTTTCTTCCTAGTAATCTTTAAGATACCAAGAGAAAACTTGCCCCAGTTTTTTATGGATTTTCTTTTAATGTAAAGACTTACATTTTATTATGCTTATTTAGAATAATGGATATAATTTCAGTCAAAACAAATCATTCCATTCATAGCACGTTCATGGTCTCTGCTAAAAGATGCCCGTATCTCTCTGTACTCAGATTTTTTTGTATATTTTTTATTTATAATTTTGAATATAAACTCAGAATTTTTCATTCTTCTCATTTAACCTCCACTACCTCCCATCAAAGACAAAAATATAGGTTTCTCTGAAAGTGTGTAGAAAGAAAACATCTTTCCTTAAAGCATGGTCAAATTGAGATGGAAATAGTTTGGGCAAGGGTATGTAATACAGTAAGATACATGGCTGTCATGTCAACCTACATCAGTTTCTATATTATAGTTAAAAGTTTATAGAGGACAAACTATGTGTTATACTGAGATAGACTCAGTAATCATTACTTTGCAAATCAGTAATTTTATTCTCATTCAGAAAATGCAACACATAATAATACTTAGCAGTGCAAAACAATTCATCCTATAACATATACTGAAAAATGATTGTCATCTTGCAGATTTGTCCTTTGAAACATGCATGACCTTCTCCAGTACTTTGTACAATGTATGGTATACTAAATACATTTATGTGTAATTTTGTGTGTACTTTTTGTATGGCATAATTAACATTATTACATTTAACTAGTTGTAATTCACAAAAAGTGCTATTTATTGTACTCCGTAGAGTGTTGTGAATGTTTTTCTCTGTGTTTCAACGTTATGGTGTAGGGTTTAATAGATGAATATTTGCCTTCAGTCTCTGCTCAGGTATTAATGTGTAGCATTATTTGGTGCTTTCTTTTTAAACTGTCATAATTTGATGTTCTGAATGTTCAACAATAAATTTGGTGAACAAAAACACATGGTGCAGAATTGCTTATCAGTTCACATACTCCACAACACTATCTCAGGAAAAACCCTTAAAAATGATTTCTTTATGGCTTGTCTAGCATTTCAGAAGTTTAAATGCCTAAGCATGGAACATGATAAACAT
Source organism: Nanger dama (assembly GCA_917880005.1). NCBI lineage: Eukaryota > Metazoa > Chordata > Mammalia > Artiodactyla > Bovidae > Nanger > Nanger dama. The sequence goes on from CAKJTW010000004.1 coordinate 51,517,142, forward strand.
AATACATCACAGTAAATATAGGAAATATGAAAATTCCTAGTATTTCCCAGTTTGGTATTTTGTAGCTTCCCATATAGGCTTCCTTGGTGGCTTAGTGGTAAAGAATCTACCTACCAGTGCAGGAGATATGGGTTTGATCCCTGGGTTGGGAAGATCCCCTGGAGGAGGAAATGGCAACCCACTCTAGTATCCTTGACTAGGAAATCCCATGGACAGAGGAGCCTGGCAGGCTAGAGTCAGTGGGGTCACAGAGAGTTGGACATGATTTAGCAACCAAATAAGAAACTTTATTATAGAATGGATGGCAGGAGTCAGATGGGATAGGACATCTTTTGAGGGATACATGTCTTCTTACATAGTGATTTGAATGGTGTTTTCTAAATTTTAACCAGCATCTCTAAATATATGAACATTTATAAATTATCTGCTTGTGTTAACATTGTATATATTATTGAATATACCCCCAAAGGGTAATTTTTAAAAATGAGAAATAGACATCTAGAAGCTTTAATATTTTCCTTGGCTACTTTGAGAATTATCTTGAAATACCCCATGTGGAAGCCACTGGAGTGTACAGCATGAAAGCCTCAAAGGCCTTTCCCATCAGTTTTTTTAAAATTCCCACTTCATCTTCACTTTCTTTCCATAAAGAGATATATTTTATAATTTTTATTGCTGTGTAGCAAATTAGAAAATTTACAGCTTAAAACAACACCTATTTATTTACTCACAATTCTGTAGGTCAGAAGTCTGGGCACAGACCAACTGGGTTCTCTGCTCAGAATCACATTTCTAAAATCAAGGTATCAGTGAGGTCAGTGGTGCCATCTGAGACTCATTCAGATCGTTACAGGTGGAGGTTCCTGTTTTCTTGCTGGCTGTCAACTTCCTCCCTTAGAAGGCATGGAGTAGCTTTCATAGTCAACAAAAGAGTCCAAAATTCAGACCTTGGGAGCAATCTCAAGAGCAACAGAATGATCTCAGTTCATTTCCAAGGCAAACTATTCAACATCATAGTAATCCAAGGCTATGCCCCAACCACTAATGCCAAAAAGGCTGAAGTTGAGCAGTTCTATGAAGCTCTCCAAGACCTCCTAGAACTAACACCCACCAAAAGATGTCTTTTTCATCATAGAGGACTGGAATGCAAAAGTAGGAATTCAAGAGATACCTGGCATAACCAGAAGATTTGGCCGTGGAGGACAAAATGAAGCAGAGCAAAATCTAACAGTTTTGCCAGGAGAACGTACTGGTCATAGCAAACACTCTTTTCCAACAACACAAGAGACGACTGTACACATGGACATCACCAGATAGTCAATACCAAAATCAGATTGATTATATTCTTTGCAGCCAAAGATGAAGAAGCTCTACAGTCAGCTCAATCAACTTCTGAGCTCCCTGCTGTGGAGCCCTTGACACAATGGCCGTTTACACCTGCAAGACCAGCAGGATTCCTCTTGAGTTTTGAATCTCTTCAACTTCCTTTGTCTCTGACCTTCAGACCGAGATTTAGAGGTCTCTTGTTAGCAGCTCAGATCCACTGAGATGATTTCTCTTTTCATTAGCTCAAAGCCAACCTTAATTATACCTGCAAAATCCTTTGTGCCATGTAAGGTAACATCAAATTCCCATATACAAATTCCACACACGCTCAAGAGGCATGGTGTGTACACTAGAGAGTGAGAATCCATTTTAGCAGTATGCCTACCATACAACAACAAATGCTTAAGTGGTATTTATGCCATAGTTTTAGTTGAAAGAGGTGATAAACATAAAATATTTCAGTGAAAGAAAAGCCCCTCCATTCTTGAATTGAATTTTAAACAACCCTTAGAAAACATGAAAACAGTCTCCCATTTTTGGGTTTGTGTTTGTGTGTGTGTGTGTGTGTGTGAGAGAGAGAGAGAGAGAGAGAGAGAGAGAGAGAGAGAGAGAAAGATTATAATTTTAGAGGTGGTTTTGTTCTTTCCTGTTTGTTTTGAACAGTTAGAATTTAGATATGGCCTGAAATTAAGGATTAGCAGACTAGTTTGCCTTATTAAGTGAATGGAAACACTTGACTTTCAATAGATATGATTTCATATTGTGTATAGGTCAGGATTAATAACTCAAAATTGCATAAAATTGAGCTTTTAAAAATGTTTATAGTGATTTGCTTTTCTCTTGAATATGTTTAGAGAAATAATTAAGTTTCATCATTGGAGAAGGAAATGGCAACCTACTCCAGTGTAATTGCCTGGAAAATCCCAGGAACGGGGAAGCATGGTGGGCTGCCGTCTGTGGGTTCGCACAGAGTTGGATACGACTGAAGTGACCTAGCAGCAGACTTCCTAAATGTACTTAAGTCATAGTATATTGTGTAAATGAAAATCTTAAGGTTTTGCAGTTAAGTGCTTATCTGAATATCCATGTATATAATTCAACCTATTCAGTATCAAATCATTCTATGAGGTATATTCACATGCTGAAAAAGTTTCGATCATTATGCTTTTTACCTTTAGTATTTGTGGCATTAGTGCTTCCCTGGTGGCACAGTGGTAAAGAATCCACCTGCCGATGCAGGAGACGTGTTCAATCCCTGGATCAGCAAGATCCACCGGAGAAGGAAATGGCAACCCTCTCCAGTATTCTTGCCTAGGAAATACCATGGATAAAGGATCCTGGCAGGCTGCATTCCATGGGGTCACAGAAGAGGCAGTCACAACTTAGCAACTAAACAACATTTGTGCCATTCTGATTGCAAAAAAATGGTAGCAAGCTAGGAGAAAAACAGCTAGCATGATCTAGAGATTGAAGTGCAAGACTTAGCTGGAACAATAAAGGCCTTTTACTCCAGTTGCTCATATTTAGTTTGAAGCCATTTGAGGAGGAAACTTCATGATTCATACTCTTTTTGTTCCCTGGCTTAACAGGAAATGACAGCATTTTACGTGGTAGACATTACAGAGATGGTTGCTTTTAAGAAAGTGACATAGGATTAGGATGGAGGAGAGAGGAGGAAGACCTTTCTGTAAAAGGTTTGACCTACTGGACCAAAAAGTAATTTAGTTAAGAAATGATCTTGGTTTACTCTTTGTAGAAAACCAAGGCATGCAAAATAATTTTAAACTAGGAATTTAAATGCATTTAGATGCATAAATTTAGTTTACATTTAAACTAGGACTTTTAAAATGGATTTTAAACTAGGAATATGTAATATTCACTGCATTAAAAAATCTTTGTTCTAGCTAATTTTTAAGTAGAATAAAAAAGTTTAGTTGCAGTTATAAATTAGAGTTCCATAGAGTACTATAAAATGAAATATGGTTGTCTTGGACAGTGATAACCAAACTTTTTTGGATGTACACCCTTTAAAAAAGTTTGAACTCTGCCCCCATAAACATAATACTACTATAATAATGCATAAAGTTTAATGATATACAATTGTGATGTGTAATTTTATTGTATATATTTGTAATTTTAATATAGAAATAACATCAGATATGGTAAAATTATCATTTTTAATTCTTAATGAGCCTGACAAAAGAGTAGAAGTGTAGACACTGATAAATTTTGTTGATTTGTACCTGCATGACTTGTATTATTTTTAAATTTTGTTTTAAGGAGTAGTTTCGAAGCTGCTTTAGTTTGTGATAGTTATGTTAGTTAAAACTAGATAATATGGTAAATAGTATAATGCATGAATTTTAACTGGCTCACAGATATTGCAGTGTCACAAAATGCTTAGAATAAACAAGTGAATGAAAAAACTAGGTGCATGCTCTGTCATCCTCCAACAAGCTGTAGAGTACTCACTCTTCTCTCAGAATACATCCCGCACAGTATATGATCAGCTATGAAAACGGCTCAGGAAGTGAGCTCATTGGTATCAATCGATGTATAAAATGCTAGTAGGTTAATTTGTTAGAGTCAATCAGTTCAGTTGCTCAGTTGTGTCCAAGTCTTTGCAACCCCATGAACCGTAGCATGCCAGGCCTCCCTGTCTATCACCAACTCCCAGAGTTCACCCAAACCCATGTCCATTGGGTCAGTGATGCCATCCAGCCATCTCATCCTCATCTCATCCCCTTCTCCTCCGGCCCTCAATCTTTCCCAGCATCAGGGTCTTCTTAAATGAGTCAGTTCTTCACATCAGGTGGCCAAAGTATTGGAGTTTCAGCTTGAACATCAGTCCCTCCAATGAACACCTAGGACTGATCTCCTTTAGGATGGACTGGTTGGATCTCCTTGCAGTCCAAGGGACTCTCAAGAGTCTTCTCCAACACCACAGTTCAAAAGCATCAGTTATTTGTGCTCAGCTTTCTTTATAGTCCAACTCTCACATCCATACATGACCACTGGAAAAACCATAGCCTTGACTAGATAGATAAAGTAATTTTATTGACAAAATACATTTGTTGACAAAGTAATGTCTCTGCTTTTCAATATGCTATCTAGGTTGGTCATAACTTTCCTTCCAAGGAGTAAGCATCTTTTAATTACATGGCTGCAGTCACCATCTGCAGTGATTCTGGAGTCCAGAAAAATAAAGTCAGCCATTGTTTCCACTGTTTCCCCATCTATTTGCCATGAAGTAAATGTCCGTCTAGTCAGGGCTATGGTTTTTCCAGTGGTCATGTATGGATGTGAGAGTTGAACTCTGAAGAAGGCTGAGTGCCGAAGAATTGATGCTTTTTAACTGTGGTGTTGGGGAATACTCTTGAGAGTCCCTTGGACTGCAAGGAGATCCAACCAGTCCATCCTAAAGACCAGTCCTGGGTGTTCATTGGAAGGACTGATGCTGAGGCTGAAACTCCAATACTTTGGCCACCTCATGCGAAGAGCGGACTCACTGGAAAAGACCTTGATGCTGGGAGGGATTGGGGGCAGGAGGAGAAGGGGACGACAAAGGATGAGATGGCTGGATGACATCACCGGCTTGATGCACATGAGTTTGGGTGAACTCCGGGAGTTGGTGATGGACAAGGAGGCCTGGCGTGCTGCAGTTCATGGGGTCTCAAAGAGTCGGACATGACTCAGCAACTGAACTGAACTGAAGTGATGGGACCAGATGCCATAAATCTTAGTTTTCTGAATGTTGAGCATTAAGCCAGCTTTTTCACTCTCCTCTTTCACTTTGATCAAGAGGCTCTTTAGTTCTTCTTCACTTTCTGCCATAAGGGTGGTGTCATCTGTATATCTGAAGTTATTGATATTTCTCCTGGCAATCTTGATTCCAGCTTGTGCTTCCAGCCCAGCGTTTCTCATGATGTACTCTGTATATAAGTTAAATAAGCAGGGTGACAATATACAGCCATGACATACTCCTATTCCTATTTGGGCCCAGTCTGTTCTATGTCCAGTTTTAACTGTTCCTTCCTAACCTGCATATAGGTTTCTCAAGAGGCAGGTCACATGGTCTGGTATTCCCATAAAAACATGAAAATGAATTATGTTTCCCTCCCACACCCTAATATGTTGCCTTGTACACCACTTAGAATGTCCATAACCCCTTTTGGAGAAACTTAGTTTAGAATATATTTTGTAAGCTTTTGAAGTTGTCTTTGATAGGTTTTAATTTATATTATCCTGAAAGCAAAAAAATTAGGCTTCTAGATCAGGAACGAACAATCATTTAAAGCAGTAACCACTGTGGTTTCCCTGTCCCATTTTTCGTCCTTGAGAGTAATGTGTGAAGAGCCAGGTGTATGTTCACCCTGAATGTTCAGATGGGGTTTACAGGAGAGGAACCCTGAAGTTATAAATCTGGAAGTTTATATAAACTACATGTTTCCCTCTTCCCCTCCTGAGAAAGAAAGTAAAGCCTTTGTTTGCAAATATTGTATAGTCTTTTAAAATATAAACCAATGGTTCCAGGTTTCAAATCCCTATAAAATATAAGTTTGTGTGACTCTCCTGGACAGGAGATAAGGGGAAGAGCATTGGAGAGTTAAATGTTTCTGGGAAAAGGAGACATGCCATTATAGCATGTCAATTTTCTTTGTTCAGGAAACCAAACCACACAGAAACATGGAAATATACATGAGGCATTGTTTCCCTGATAGACTTCTTGGAGTACAGGAATGAATAATGCCTCACTCTATGCTGACATTACTGTTAGAAACATTTTAATGACCAAATGAGTTGAGTCAGGCACCTTAAATGTCATGACTTAAAATCCTTCAGCTGTGATCTATTAGGGTAGGCAGGAATGAAACTGGTAGAACCAGCATTGGGGAGTTCTTTTCTAATATTGAAGTTTGTCAATCTGTGTGTATAAAAAAAAAAAAAAGATGGGATTATAACATGAAGGATAGATAGGAAGTAGGTGAGACCAGGAGAAGGAGATCGTTTATAAAGCTGCTGCAAAATTTGAAATACTAGTAATGATGATTTAAACTAAGTTGAAAGCCAGAAAAGAGTGCACCAATTTAAAGGTGACCCTAAAGTCTGGACTCTAGGTTTTACCAACTAATGGGATGGTAGACAGTCCTCTTTCTATGTTAGATTTAACTGGGACCTTGCCTGATTCCCTGATGTTAAAATGTCTTAGGTTGCTGCTAGCCAATAGCCTAATTTTCACTATCCCTAAGATCCTAGTTACCTTAATTACAGGTGGAGGGAGTGGAGAATGGATTTTCTAAGTCTGCATTTTGTCTTTCTTCATCTTATTGCAATACCTTATATGAAAGTGAAAGTCACTCAGTTGTCTCTGACTCTTTTGCAACTCCATGGACTATACAGTCCATGTAATTCTCCAGGCCAGAATACTGGAGTGGGTAGCTACTTCTCCAGGAGATTTTCCCAACCCAGGGATCGAACCCAGGTCTCCCACTTTGCAGGCAGATTCTTTACCAGCTGAGCCACAAGGATGGCTCACTCTAGTTTTAAATTAACCTTTTTTTTTCTTTACTGTTCCAGTGAGACTAAAATGCAATAAGATCTTTAGGTGCCAAAATGTGACTGACAGGAATCTTCAATCAGAAATATATGCTGTAATTCAACTTTGAAGGAAAAGAAACAAAACATAGAAAACCTAAACAGTATAAGCAGTTTCTGTTAATAAAAAATTCCAGACCATATTGTGGAGTTTGTACAGACTGCCTTGTCGTCTATAATTTCTTCTTCAAGCAGACATTCACTAAGTACCTCTTGTACCAGAGTTTATGCCAGACACATTAATGTTCACTTCTCATTTCATTTTTCATAAAAACCTTTAGAGGGAAGTTTATTATCCCCACATTACAGGAAAGAGTCTCAGAGAAATTAAGCAATATTAATTCTATCAATATTCTATTTGTCCATAATAGAATTCAGACCAAACTGTCTAATAGAGTTCTTCCACAGAAGACTTTCAATGTATAATAATCAATACTGATCTCTTCCTACTCTCTGAAAATCCTTTCTGAGTATACTAGCTATTCTTTTGCTTTGGAGAAAATGTTTCCAATGATACACCCACAGCTTTCCTTATTACTTTCTATATTTCCCTTAGAGACTTCATCTATGACTTCAATGCTATATTCCTGGTGGATGATTCATCAAGTCTGACAGTCTCGATGAATATCCCTCAGTTCCATATCTTAAGTGTCTCTGAATCAGTGGCAGTATATTTAGCTTCCCTGAGACTGTATCCTCATCCATAAATTATGGCAATAATACCTTAAATATTACTATTCAGTGAGATAATGGACCAAATGCAGCTGACACCTTTATGTTCAAGAAATGATAGCTGCTTTCTTCCTAGTTCTCCAATCTCTAATTTTCTCCAGATTAAGCAAATTTAGTTGCAGCTCACTGTTGAAGTTTACAATTTCTCTCCCTCCCTAATTAGCAGCTCTCTTTAGTTTCAAATTTCTATGAAATCCTCCAACTCTAAAAGTTGAACCTCCATTCATTTTGATCATGTCTCCTTTGCCTACCATCCAGTTCCTCCTTTGCATACTGTGAGTCCTAAAGAGTCCAGTATTTTAGGGTCACCCTTACATTGGTTCACTCTTTCTGCCTCCCACTCTGGTTCAGGCCATCATCACTAGTATTCCTCATTTTGCAGCAGTTTCACAAATGATCTCCCTCCTGTCTCACTCACTTCCCATTTATCCTGCATATTCCCATTATCCTTTTAAAACAGCAATTTAGCATACTTATTCTCTTTTTCAAAACCATTTAATCTTCCCTCATGTTCTATGGGCTTCCCTGGTAGCTCAGCTAGTGAAGAATCCACCTGCAATGCAGGAAACCCCGGTTCAATTTTTGGGTCAGGCAAATCCCCTGGAGAAGGGATAGGTTACCTACTCCAGTATTCTTGGGTTCCTTTGGTGGCTCAGCTGGTAAAGAATCTGCCTGCAATGTGGAAGACCTGGGTTTGATCCCTGGGTTGGGAAGATCCCCTGGAGGAGGGCATGGCAACCCACTCCAGTATTGTTGCCTGGAGACTCATGGACAGAGGAGCTTGGTGGGCTGCAGTCCATGGCGTCCCAAAGAGTCGGACACAACTGAGTGACTAAGTACATGTTCTATAGGAAACAGTCCAATTTCCTTGACAGTTTGATCTATAGCCAGTCTTCTTTCCTGGTATTTACCAAAGACACCCATCTCCCCACACAGGCTGTTTCATTTAAGATTAGTTTGCAAGAAACAGCCTGAGAAATAGTTGTTTAAACAATCAAATTTTATTTGAAAGTCCAGGATAAGACTCCATTAAGTCATCAAGAACCAGAGTTCCCTCTGTCTTATTTGTTGTCTGTCTTTCATGTGTGGCTTTCATAACAAGACCATGGCTACATGATACTTCCATTCCAGGAAGAAGGAGGGAAAAGGAGCAAAAGGAATTCTACCTTTTATTTGGAAGGATGCCCTCTTTCCTCTCCCTTTCCCACTCTCAGAGACTTCCATTTACAGTACACAGGCCAAAATAATACCACATCTTCAAGGAAGATGGCAGAGCAAGATTTTAAGCTGGGCATGTGGGCTTCCCTGGAGGCTCAGATGGTAAAGAATCTTCCTGCAATGCCAGAGACCTGGGTTCAGTTCCTGGGTTAGGAAGATCCCCTGGAGAAGGGAAAGGCAACCTACTCTAGTATTCTTGCATGGAGAATTCCCTGTACAGGGGAATTCCTGGCAGGCTACAGTCCATGGGGTTGCAAAGAGTCGGACACAACTGAATGACTAACACTTTCACTTTATGTGCTTCCCCAAAGTGTCTTAAGAAGAAAGGTGTATTTCTTGGGCTTCCATAATAGAATTCCACAGACTCCATGGCTTAAACAACAGTTCTGGTGGCTGGGAAGTCCAAGATCAGTATGCCTGATTGGGAGGTAAGACTTCAACCTATGAAATGTGGGGACAAGAAGAAGACTATCAGCCCATAACAAAAGGACATAAGGAAGCAGTGAGCCAAGTCTGCCACAGAAGCAAGCCTGCATCCCCTTTGACTTGTGTTTTCCCTTTTGCTACTTCTCTGCCATTGCTCAAAAACTTTTTTTCTCTCACATCTTGGCTATCAAAATTTTCTCCATAAAAATCTACCAATTGCCAGTCAGGACTGATCTTCTTATCCCTAATTCTAGCTCTTCAACTGAAACTGAAACTATGAAATTGTCATAGTTTCATACCCTATGGGATGTTAGGTTACATTATGTGCAGTTCTTAATAATAATATTTATTTAGCACCTACATGTTTGGGACCCTTTATATGCATCATTTCTAAATCTCACAACACTGAAAAGTAGGATTACTTCACAGATGAGGAAATTGAGGTGTAGAGAGATTAAATAATATTTGCTCAGGGGAATGGCAGAGTCCAATGTTGAACATAGTTAAATTTAGTTCTGAAACTCTACCACACCATGCTGTTTCTCCAAATACTGTGTGTTCCTATCCCTCTCCATATACCTCTTTGTAGTCCCACACTTAGCAATGAATATTTTACACAGTGGAAATTTGTTTTTAAGATTTTGAATCATCTTTAACTATCATTTTGAATTCTTTTTCAGGTAGACTCCCTATCTCCTCCTCTTCTTTGGTTTGGAGGGTTTTCCTGCTGGATATTTCTCTGCCTTTAGTTTTGTTTAGTTTTCAGTGTTTGGGGTCTCCTTTCTGCAGGCTGGAGGGTCATAGTTCCTCTTAACTGTGGATTCTGCTCCTGTGGGTGGGGTTGGACCAGTGGTTTGTGAAAGTTTCTTGGTTCAGGGAACTTGTGTCTGTGTCATGGTGGATGAGGCTGGATCTCTTCTCTCTGGAGTGCAGTGCAGTGTCCAGTAGTGAGTTTTGGGGTGTCTATTGGTTTGACATGACTTTGGGTAGCCTGTCTGTCAATGTTCAGTGTTGCGTTCATGTTTTGCTGGAGGATTAGTATGGAGTGACTTGCACTTGAGCTTGTTGGCTCTTGAATGGAGCTTGGTCTCCTGGTAGGTATGGAGACTTTTGGGTGGGCTCTCTATTAATATTCCCTGGGGTCAGGAGTTCTGTGATGGTCCAAGTTTTGGAGCTGAGCCTTCTGCCTCTGGGTTTTGGTCCCCCTTTTACAGTAACTTAAAGAGTTCTCTGTCCACACAGTACAGAAGAGAAAAGCTCTAGGTTAATGGTGAAACAACTCTCTACAGCCAGGAACACCCAAAGAGATTCACAGAGTTTTACAGAGAAGAGAAGAGAGAAGAGGGAGGGAGAAGTGATCAGGAGGAGAAAAGGGAGAGTCAAAAGGGATAAGAGCAATCAAGCCATTTATCAAATCCTTAAGAGAAAATGGATACCAAAAATTAGATTCTAAAAGGTATAAAATTTATTACAAATATCAAAAAGCAAAAATTAAAAACCTAGCTTAGAGATTAGACTTTCAAAAGTACAATATTAAAAAACATAGAACACACACAAATTTTTTAATGGGGAATTTATTTTTAAAATGAGGTTTTCTTTTTAGAACTGTAATCAGTTCAGTTTAGTTCAGTCGCTCAGTCGTGTCCAACTCTTTGTGACCCCATGAATCACAGCATGCCAGGCCTCCCTGTCCATCACCAGCTGCCAGAGTTCAGTCAAACTAATGTCCATTGAGTCAGTGATGCCATCTCATTCTCTGTTGTCCCCTTCTCCTCCCACCCCAAATCCCTCCCAGCATCAGAGTCATTTCCAATGAGTCAACTCTTCACATGAGGTGGCCAAAGTACTGGAGTTTCAGCTTCAACATCAGTCCTCCCAATGAACACCCAGGACTGATCTCCTCCAGGATGGACCGGTTGGATCTCCTTGCAGGCCAAGTGACCCTCAAGAGTCTTCTTCAATACCACACTTCAAAAGCATCAATTCTTCTGGGCCCAATTTCTTTATAGTCCAACTTTCACACCCACACATGACTACTGGTAAAACCATACCCTTGAATAGATGGACCTTTGTTGCCAAAGTAATGTCTGCTTTTTAATATGCTTTCTAGGTTGGTCATAACATTCCTTACAAGGAGGAAACATTTTTAACTTCACTTCATGGCTGCAGTCACCATCTGCAGTGATTTTGGAGCCCAAAAATAAAGTCAGCCACTGTTTTCACTGTTTCCCCATCTATTTCCCATGAAGTGATGGGACTGGATGCCATGATCTTCGTTTTCTGAATGTTGAGCTTTAAGCCAACTTTTTCACTCTCCTCTTTCACTTTCATCAAGAGGCTCTTTAGTTCTTCTTCACTTTCTGCCATAAGGGTGGTGTCATCTGCATATCTGAGGTGATTGATATTTCTCCCAGCAATCTTGATTCCAGCTGTGTGTCCTCCAGTCCAGCATTTCTCATGATGTACTCTGCATATAAGTAACATAAGCAGGGTGACAATATACAGCCTTGATGTACTCCTTTTCATATTTGGAACCAGTCTGTTGTTCCATGTCCAGTTCTAACTGTTGCTCCCTGACCTGTATACAGGTGTCTCAAGAGGCAGGTCAGGTGGTCTGGTATTCCCATCTCTTTCAGAATTTTCCACAATTTATTGTGATCCATACAATCAAAGGCTTTGGCATAGTCAATAAAGCAGAAATAGATGTTCTTCTGGAACTCTCCTGCTTTTCCATGATCCAGCGGATGTTGGCAATTTGATCTCTGGTTCCTCTGCCTTTTCTAAAACCAGCTTGAACATCTGGAAGTTCACGGTTCACGTATTGCTGAAGCCTGGCTTGGAAAATTTTGAGCATTACTTTACTAGTGTGTGAGATGAGTGCAATTGTGTGGTAGTTTGAGAATTCTTTGGCATTGCCTTTCTTTGGGATTAGAATGAAAACTGACCTTTACCAGTCCTATGGCCACTGCTGAGTTTTCCAAATGTGCTGGCATATTGAATGCAGCACTTTCACAGCATCATCTTTCAGGATTTGAAATAGCTCAACTGGAATTCCATCACCTTCACTAGCTTCATTCGTAGTGATGCTTTCTAAGGCCCACTTGACTTCACATTCCAGGATGTCTAGCTGTAAGTGAGTGATCACACCATTGTGATTATCTTGGTCTGGAAGATCTTTTTGTACAGTTCTGTGTATTCTTGCCACCTCTTCTTAATATCTTTTGCTTCTGTTAGGTCCATACCATTTGTGTCCTTTATCGAGCCCATCTTTGCATGAAATGTTCCGTTGGTATCGCTAATAATTTTCTTGAAGTGATCTCTAGTCTTTCCCATTTTTAATAGTATGCTATAAAAAATAAAAGTTAAAGGAGTAATAAAGAACCATATTAGAACAGTATAAAGGAAAAAGGATGGGGAAGAAAGCGAAAAAAAAAAAGAATGAGAATACAAAATTAAATTTAAAAATAATAAGCCCTAAGATAAAGAGAGACAAAATATTCATTGACTGGAAGTTTCACTGTTTTTAGAATGTCATATTTCTCCAAAACAATAAGTATATTAAATGAGATTTCAGTGAAAATTCCAGCAGTCTATTTTAACTCTACAAGCTGATTCTAAAATTATAGAAAAGCAAACAATTTCAAATAGTCACAATAATTTTGGAAAAGAATCACAGCAACACTTGATTTCAAGATTTACTATAAAGCTACAGTAATCAAGGTGGTGTAATACTGGCAAAAGGATAGATAAGTCCGTCAACAGAAGAGAACAAAAAGTCCCAAAAATAGAGCCACATGTTTATGGTCAATTGATTATTGACAGAGGTTCCAAAACATCCCAATGGAGAAAGAAAATCTCAATGTTTAGTTTTGGGATATCTGCATACTCATACTGGAAAAAAAATAAGCTTGGAACCCTTCCTCAGATTATATTATTATAAACTAACTAGGTGACTCATAAATCTAAATGTAAAAGCTAAACTATAAAGCTTCCTGTTGAGCTATTTCAAATCCTGAAAGATGATGCTGTGAAAGTGCTGCATTCAATATGCCAGCACATTTGGAAAACTCAGCAGTGGCCATAGGACTGGTAAAGGTCAGTTTTCATTCCAATCCCAAAGAAAGGCAATGCCAAAGAATGCTCAAACTACCACACAATTGCACTCATCTCACACACTAGTAAAGTAATGCTCAAAATTTTCCAAGCCAGGCTTCAGCAATACGTGAACCGTGAACTTCCAGATGTTCAAGCTGGTTTTAGAAAAGGCAGAGGAACCAGAGATCAAATTGCCAACATCCGCTGGATCATGGAAAAAGCAAGAGAGTTCCAGAAGAACATCTATTTCTGCTTTATTGACTATGCCAAAGCCTTTGATTGTATGGATCACAATAAATTGTGGAAAATTCTGAAAGAGATGGGAATACCAGACCACCTGACCTGCCTCTTGAGACACCTGTATACAGGTCAGGGAGCAACAGTTAGAACTGGACATGGAACAACAGACTGGTTCCAAATAGGAAAAGGAGTACATCAAGACTATATATTGTCACCCTGCTTATGTAACTTATATGCAGAGTACATCATGAGAAACGCTGGGCTGGAAGAAACACAAGCTGGAATCAAGATTGCTGGGAGAAATATCAATCACCTCAGATATGCAGATGACACCACTCTTATGGCAGAAAGTGAAGAAGAACTAAAGAGCCTCTTGATGAAAGTGAAAGAGAAGAGTGAAAAAGTTGGCTTAAAGCTCAACATTCAGAAAACGAAGATCATGGTATCTGGTCCCATCACTTCATGGGAAACAGATGGGGAAACAGTGGAAACAGTGGCTGACTTTATTTTTCTGGACTCCAAAATCACCACAGGTGGTGATTGCAGCCATGAAATTAAACGATGCTTACTCCTTGAAAGTCATGACCAACCCAGATAGCATATTAAAAACAGAGACCTTACTTTGCCAACAAAGGTCCATCTAGTCAAGGTTATGGTTTTTCCAGTGGTCATATGTGAATGTGAGAGTTGGATTATAAAGAAAGCTGGGCCGAGAAGAATTGATGCTTTTGAACTGTGGTGTTGGAGAAGACTCTTCGGAGTTCCTTGGACTGCAAGGAGATCCAACCGGTCCATCCTGGAGGAGATCAGTCCTGGGTGTCATTGGAAGGACTGATGTTGAAGCTGAAACTCCAATACTTTGACCACCTGATGCGGAGAGCTGACTCATTTGAGAAGACTCTGATGCTGGGAAAGATTGAGCGCAGGAGGAGAAGGAGATTACAGAGGATTAGATGGTTGGATGGCATCATTGACACAATAGACATGGGTTTGGGTGGACTCTGGGATTTGGTGTTGTCAGGGAGGCCTGGCGTGCTGCGGTTCATCAGGTCACAAAGAGTCGAACACGACTGAGTGACTGAACTGAGCTGAACTGATAAAGCTTCTAGAAAAATACAGGAGACAGCTTTGTGTTATGATTTTAGGCAAAGATGCATAGTTAAGACGAAGAAAGCAAGGATAATTTAAAATTTGATGTTATAGTTCATCATTATTAAAAAGACTTCTACTCATCAAGTCATCATTAAGAAAATATGCAGGCAAACCACTGACAAACATATTTCTGATAAAAGATTTGATTTTAGGATATATAAAATACTTATACAACTCATAAAACCTCAGTACAAATAACCCAGTTTTTAGAAGTGGACGTTTTAAAGACAAAAGTTCAGGATGTAGTATTTTTAGCAGAAACCTAAAACATACTCACTGCCACTTGGAAGCACATTACTGTTGGAGAATTAAGATGACATCATCTCTACTACTGAGAGTTCTTGGAAACTTCCCCAGGGCTATGCTACAGAATGTCTTCTTGAAGAGTAAAAGTATGTTATTTATTTTATTTTGTTTAAAATAATTGTATGATACTTTATGCACCTAAGAACTAAAGAGCTCCCAGAATAGTAAGAACTAACCATCAATTTGTGGGGGAGAATTGTAGAGAGAGGAGTTGTTGGTTTTTTAAAAATAAAAACTCACTCTATTTCAGAACTCACAGTTGATGAACAGCACTAAGAAAGGGCATCATTTGCCCATTATATGCAAAAATATTCAAAGGAATACCCATCTGAATTATCCACAAATTTTCCCCTTAACTGACACTACTCCCTTTATCATACAAAATATGTTCCTAGAAATTTAGTAGTATTTTAAGAATGGTGTTTCTTTCCCATGTGTTTAAATAATTTTTATCAATGGGTTAAAATATGAGGTGCATTACAAATTGTATGACTCAGAGGTGAGGGTCTTATTTAATAGTCTAAGGTGGAAACTTTCCTCATCCCTTTTATATAAAAAGACATTGTATAGTATAGTTTCACTAATGCAGAACCTCTGGTTCATAATAGACATTTCAATTAAAATCAAATCCATGTTGTATTGTGAATTGGATAACAGTAGAAGCTTCACTTTTTCAAAAGAGAATGAAGAATTTATATCCAGTTTCTAAGGCTTTCCATGGTTCAATGTATTCAGTAGAGGCTAAAGCAGTTATGGATCTTTCTCTTTTGTGAGTGGAGTGACATCTTGATATGCCTTGTATTACTTTCCTATGGCTACTGTATCAAATTGACAAAAGGTGGGTGGTTTAAAACAACAGAAAGTTATCTTCTGACAGTTCTGGAGGCCAGAAGTCTAGAATCAGTATCACTAAGCCAAAATCAAGGTGTGGTCAGGACCACTTTCCCTCTGAAGACTCTAGGGAAGAATCTGCTTGTGACCTCAGCTCCAGAACGACTTAAATGGAAATGTATGTGTGGTCACAAAAGTGCCACACTCCAATTTCCACTGGTTTGTGGAAGTAAATAGGCTTAATGTTAATTTACACTTTACTAGTTCTCTGACTAGTGCAACAACTAGATTGAATGTTAATTTACACTTTACTAGTCCCCTGAAGAGTCAAGTCAAATAAAAAAGTATTTTTGCCTACCTACAGTTATATCTCCCCTCCTTATTAAAATATGGCATCATGTAAATCTTTAGATGAACATAACAAGATAGACATGTAACAAAGCTCAAATTTCAAAAGAATATTATAAGAATCTAAACTCAAGTATTACCTAAACAATGATTAATTCTATAAGTATTTGTGATATGTTGGCCTATTCTATGCCAGGCATTAATGTAAGCGCTGAAGAATCAATAATAAAAAGACATGATGCTGATTTAAGGAGTTCACCTTGGAAAAATGAGACATGTGGAAGCAAATATCATTATCCAAATTCAAACTGAAAGCTGTTGAAGTAATGAAGTTGTTAATTTTTCTCAGGAGACATGATATTTGAAGTGAGGGAAGAGTTCTGAGAACACACAAGGGTTAGAGAAGGCATTCCAGGCAGAAGCAACAGTGTGTTCAAAGGCACCTAAGTGTATGTGTGGGTGTTGTTCATTAGAGAGGTCAGATGGCTGGGTTGGTAGGACAGGGTCTTTACATCAAGGTTGAGAGCTTAGACTTTATCTTATGGGTATCCTGAAGCCACTAGAGCTGGATGCGATGCTAGTAAGCTTTTTCTGAGCCGTGTGACCTTGTTTTTCTGTTGTGTCTCCTTCGGGATCAGTTATAAAGCCAAGCTTGTTACCAGCTACCTCAGGCTCTCTGCTGCAAAAGCAGACTGACTGCTGGAAAGCTTTTTGTAAAGTCATAAGGAAAGATTTAACTTTTATATTTTAGGAAAAATCCTTCACTCACTTGTTATGGCTTTGGAGGTACCAATGTGGCCTGAGGTGGCAGGGGTATAGAGACCTGCTTCTCCAACCCAGCTGAAAGAGTTTGATGTATATCCCAGTCACCTTGTGAATCTAGATGTCCATTTTATTGCTCCATGTCTCTGAGCTGGTTTCAGATCATGCATGATTGTCATAATTTTTACCTTTTGTTGCCTCTACTCCTTCATCTTTGTTGCAGGAGAAATAGCTTGATCTTGGTGGCTTAGACGCTCAAAGCGTCTGCCTGCAATGTGGGAGACCTGAGTTCAATCCCTGGGTCGAGAAGATCCCCTGGAGAAGGAAATGGCAACCCACTCCAGTATTCTTGCCTGGAGAATCCCACGGACAGAGGAGCCTGGTGGGCTACAGTCCACAGGGTTGCAAAGAGTCGGACACGACTGAGCGACTTCACTTTCACTTTCATGGCAGCATCAAAAGATCTGTGCTGGCTGTCCCTCTTTGCCCAGTCTGTGGCATTTGGCATTTGTTTCAGGAAGGCTGGTGGCAGGGAGGAAGACTGACTGGGGAGCGACCTTGGGGGAAGGGGATTGCTGCTGAAGCCCTAGCAGATTATAACAGAGATCTGATTAAAGCAGAGGTCATGAGACCAAGCTGGGCTTGAAAGCAAATGCTCTCAGGGAAGGATGGCCACCTCACTTGGCCTTGGCTTCTAGGATTGGCACACACCCTGGCCCTAAACAGCTGTAACATGGTTTTGGAGGAAGATCTCTTTTTCTCTTCAAAATACTCCTTTCACATTTTTAAAACAAGGAGAGTATAATAAAGAATAAAAGAGATTTTTTCCATAGTCAATGGCTAGAGAATTCTAAGAATCAATTATCTACAGTCAGAGATGCTTACACTGTACTGATACTGCAAAAAAAAAAAAAAAAAGCAATCAGCCATATCATGGAGGTGTTCAAGAAGGTCACGGGTTTTATAAAACCAACTCTTCTCTGAGTCTAAGCCCCTTTCTGACTGAAATTTGGGAGTAGACATACAATTTCAGTGGTTTCTGGACCTTCCCTCCCTTCCCCAGGGTCTCACAGGATCTGGAAACTTTATGTAGCCCCAGAATATGAGGGGTGAACCTCTCCCAACCATCGAGGTCATGGTGGGTTCTCTTTTCTTCTGTTCTGTGCTTGACAAGAGGCTTATGGCTCTTCTCCCCTCTTCTCTTTAGTCTATTTTCAAACTGAAATCTGCTCACAACTACAAAAAGCATTTATGATTATTATGAGCAAAAAGCTGCCTGGCGTACTCTTTTAGTCATGTGAGCAAGCTTTCCATTACCTCTGAAGTTCTCATCATTGAGGAAGCAGTCTATAAACAGTCATTTTTCCTTTCCCTTACTCAGACCAGGGGGAAGAAAAGATATAAACCTTGTCCCTGTTCATGATACAGCTGAATAACTATACTACCTTTGTTCCCTCCCCCAACAAAAACAGGAAGGGTTTGAATAGCTGCTATAGTACAGCAATCCAATAGTTTTAAAATTTCTCCATGTCTCCCACAATGTCCTCTCTATTCCTCTCCTCATTTTTGTTGTTGTTGTTCATTCTCTAAATTGTGTCTGACTCTTTGCGACCCCATGGACTGCTGCATGCCAGGCTTCCCTGTCCATTACCAACTCCCAGAGTTTGCTTAGACTCCTGTCCGTTGAGTCAGTGATGCCATCCAACCATCTGGTCCTCTGTCACCCCCTTCTCCTCCTGCCTTCAGTCTTTTCCAGTGAGTCAGCTCTTCGTATCAGGTGGCCAAAGTATTGGAGCTTCAGCTTCAGCATCAGTCCTTCCAATGAATATTCAGGGTTGATTTCCTTTAGGATTGACTGGTTTGATCTCCTTGCTGTCCAAGGGACTCTCAAGACCTCATTTTACCATTATGTTCGAATTTCTAATCTAATTAAGTTTGTGATTCAGTCAACATATATTTATTAGATTTCTTTTATACAGTAGCCCTATGCTGAGTACTCTATTTTCCTTCTAATTTCTAGTTGAGAAATGCCAGCAAAGACCTTCATTTAGATGGATCTAGGTATGGAAGGCTGAATATCCCAACCGCTACTTTTACAAATGCTCTAATGAAGAGGCCGAATGGGGCAATTTAGATGAGAAATTAATGGTTTGAGAACCTGAACTATCTTGGGTTTTTCTTTTCTCTCTCTTTTGATTGAATTTCTCAACTGAATAATTGAAAAATATCTATGTAGTACAGTGTTGATACACCAAAAAAAAAAAAAAATCAGCTTTATCAATGATGCCTTCTTCAAGGCAGAGATTTGAAATTAAGAAAAATATATATATATTTAAACATATAATTTCTTTTAACAATCAGGAAAACTCCAGTCTTGGTGAACAAAATAATAATATTTACATGTTATTTTTAGTCCATTGCTTTTTTGAGAAACTATATTTCTTAAATGCGGAGCTCTTAAAAGGGAGAACAAATGAGCTGTGTTTTGATATAAAATTAGATATTATTCAGAGATAAATGGATTTGAAAATCTACTCTAATTTATTCAGTCTTTCCATTTAAAAAGTTCATTGTCTATGGATTGGGCTCAGTGCTGGTACTGGGAGAAAGTAAGGGTGAACAGTAAACTCCTGTTTAAGGAGTTTGCAGTATTAATAATCTTGTTAATATTCCAATTTTATTAGGCACTTTAAAGTCCTAGAGTTAGTTTTAAGGAGAGTTAGTGTAATAAAATTCCAGGGTGTTCATTTACTCACTTGACCACTGACATTTAAACAGACTAAAGTCTTACAATAAGGTCAATGATAAAAACACCTTCTCTTGATTCTATTTCCTCTTGTAACTACTGCCTCTTTCTTTCCACTCTTTCTTCCCTTCTGTCCCCTCACCCTGACCCCCACTGCCACAGCACATATGGGTAAACTTCTTAAGACTTTGATGTATTAATTTTATCTTTCCTTTCATCTCCATCCATCACTCACTTGTTGTTTTTTTTTTTGACTGCACCATGCAGGATGTAGGATCTTAATTCCCTGAGCAGGTAGTGAACCTGTGGCCCCTACAGAGGAAGCTCAGAGTCTTAACCAGTGGACTGCCAGGGAAGTCCCTCCATCCACTTGCTTCTAATCTAACTTTCATCTCCATCTACCTAAACATCTCTATGCTCCGTGTTCAGTCCTCATTTTACTCCATTTGTCCCTTCTTGTGACATTTTCTTCTCTTGCTCATCCTCTCCTGATTTTTCCCCAGTCTCCAGGGTCTCGTTTGTATGTCTGTTTGTGCTTAGTCATTCAGTCGTGTCCAAATCTTTGCAACTCACCAGACTCCTTGGTATAGATTCCAATATAAGGCTGGTTCATGTTAAAATTTCTCAAAGCTCAAATTGTAGGTCACCTTTTCTTCTCATTTATAATCTTCACTGAGGTAATCTCATCCTTTATATACCAACAACTCTCATATTTGCATCTCCTTCCTAGATCTCTCCTCTGAACTTCAGACTTGTGTATCCAACTGTATACTCTCCATCCCCTCTTGGATATTTCTGAGGCTCTTTACACTCAACATGTCCCACCTGGTGATCCTCATCTCTTTATGCTGGTATTTAAAATGTCAGCTAATGGCATTGCAGTTCTCTCAGCTGCATTATCCTGAAACCTAGGGATTGGTCTCAAAACTCTCTTCCCCTTAGCTCTGCCTTCCATAGTATCCAGTACATTACCAGTACCTTCTAATCATCTCTCAGATCCATCCATTATTCTGCATCTGTGCTACCACTCTAATCCAAGTTTACATCTTCTCCTGCCTGGTTTATTGCAGTAGTCAGCAACTAGTCTCTCTCTTTTCTAGCTCAGTCTGTCCTCCACACTGCAACCAGAATAGCCTCTTTAAATTGCAAGTCTCATCAAGTCACTTGGATACTTAAAACTTTTCTATTACTTAGCACTGCTTGCAGCAGAAAGATTATAATCTGACCACTTCTACAGGCCCATCTTGCATCAGCTCCCCACATTGCTCCCTCTACTCCTCAGATAGTAATTTAATTTAAGTAGCTTTAATGCCATGTTTCTTCTGGTCACAGGGGCTAGCAGAGTTGCTCACCTTCTGAACAACTCTTCTCTCTCTGTCCTCCCAAGGTTGCCTATGTAACTCCCACTCATCTACCAGATGTAAGGTCAGTTCTTTACAGAAACCTTACCTGATCCCGCATACTGCATCAAATCCACCTGTTCTACACTCATAGCACCATAATCTCAGTAGAAGTTGTCATCCTTGATATTTATACATTTTGTTGTATAAAGGTTTGATTAATGTCTGTCTTGCCCACTAATCTGTTAATTCACTGAGGACAAGTGCCTTTACTGAATTAACAGATTAAATAAATAGATTTATAATTCTTATCATTTTATCTTCAAAACCCTGTGCAGTCCCTGGCACATAGTATGCAATCAATATAAATTTGCTGAATAAATGAAAAAGGCATGAATAAATGAAGGTCATAATGACCCTCCTAAGGTTAAGATGGCAAGACTAAGATTGTAGCCAGGTACTCTAAATTCCAGTACAGTTACTGTGAAAGTGCAAGTTTAGTCGCTCAGTCATGTCTGACTCTTTGCAACCCCATAGTGGGCAACCCTTAGCCCTCCAGGCGCCTCTGTCCATGAAATTCTCCAGGCAAGAATACTGGCATGGGTTGCCATTCCCTTCTCCAGGGGATACAGATTACTAACCTTCTCAACAAAGAGCTTGTCCTGGATTGTTCTGAATTATTGTAACCAAAACAACTTCAATTCATCAAGTCCAATTACTCAACCCTACTATTTTCTGCAGATGCCATTTATTTAACAAGAGGATGCTGTAGATAAGGTAATTTTTTTTTCTCCACAAAATGTATGCTATCTTCTTGCTCTATTTTGAAGGGGTATTATGATAAACCATGCTACTAGTTACAACTTGTAAAATTTCTTGAGATTCCCAGAAGAAATACAAGTTATGGGTTACAAAGAGCAATTTTATCTCTTGCAGTAGAATTTTCTGTTTAATTTGAAAGGCTAATAACTTCAAAAGAGCATTCACTTAGGTGGGACAGTCATCATCATATTCCCAGTTGCTGTGTATATGCTTTCTCTTAGAAGTGAAAAAGGAGAAAGCCATTTTGCTGTGTGGAAGCACTTTGAGTATTTTATAACATCAAAATAAAATGTTCAGTGGTTGGAGGAGAATCTGATGTATTTATGACGAATAGGGTCTCTGTTAGCTCTGAAGAAGCCTGAAGATGTGATTTTCAAGGTCTTTGTACTGTGGAAGAAAATGGAATCATTATTTTTGAACTCTCCCTGCTCACGTCAGTGACTCCTACCTGCAACTGATCTGCTGGTTATAAGTAGCCATGAATCGTCTTGCAGATTGCAGGCAGGAAAAGCTAAACTCCTGGTAAGTTTTACTAGCTTTTTCTGTTGAGTTTCGTTTCCATTTTACACCTTGGGGTGGGAGACAATCTCTACTAACACTGGCATGGTGTGTCTATCTCAGATCTGTGTGGAAGGTATACATTTTTTTTCCTTCTCTTCAAGACTGCTGTTTTACGACTTAAAGTAAATTAAGATTGGCTGTTGTCTGTTTTGGGTTCTATTGTTATTATTAAGAATTACATTTCTTGTCCCAAGTGCTTTTTTTTTCAGTTGAAAAGGCATACTCACTTTCTAGGTTGTATTAATAATTGCTTTGTTTGTCACTGTATAACATTCTCATTCTCATAGACTCCTTTAAGCTAATCAACTTGTTCTGGGGGACCTCATTAGCAAATGAATGTGGAAAAAAAGAGGACTGCAAAATTCAGGTGAGTCAATATACTACTTCTTCTTCCTTGTTTCCCTTTAAAAATGTTTCCTCTTTCTCTTTTCTTCTTCTGCCTTCCCTTCTCCTCCCTTCTCTTTTTCTTTTCTTCAGTCACTCCCTCTCTGGTCATCGACATTTCCTTGATCCTTCCTTTCACTCAGCTTCCTTCCATCATGCCCAAAGCATTCCTGTTGCTGGCTGGTGCCCTGGTGCTACCTGGGCTTGTGCAAGGAGTCATGCTGAGAAATGTAGAAAAATGGAAGCCCCTCAACATTCCTAGAAACCGAGATCTGGTAAGAACAGCCACTGGGACATTCTGGGCTGTGGGGTGAAATCAGCACCTCCCTGGAGTTATTCACACCGCACTCAGCTTGAGAACAGTGGAGACGAGGCTACCAAGGGTTGAGAAGATTCCCCAGCAGGACTAGAGGTGAAGTTTGCTAGCCTAGTAGCCAGTGCTCTATTGTTTCTCTAGCCAATTTACATTTGTTTCTGTATGGAGAAACAAATTTATATTTAGAAATGATTTTATAGACACATGGCACATTCCATTTGTAAATGATCTTATATACATATTGACTTTATAGCCTTGATTTCTAATAAATATACAAAATTAAGAGTGTAACAGGGCATTTTGCACAGCTTAGGTTAAACTGATAACAAAACAGATTGTCATATAACCAATACTTGCAAAGCCCAGTTGCAAAATCTGAAAGTTTACTTGTATTCTTGTCAATTTGCTAGGTGTTATTTTCAACATAAAGTTATCTAGGAAACAGAATTCAAAATATCAGTAAAAATTCTCATTTAAAAAATATGCCAAATATAGCAAATATGCTGACTTTATGATTTCAAAATACTATTTTTCTAAAGAAAATTATGTAAAATATAACAATATAGTATCAAAATAACCTAATAGCACTTTGCATAGCTTCTGTGTATTTGTAGAACACACAGCTGAAAACCTCACATCCAAAACGACTGGCTCTGTTTCACCATCAGTCAGAGAGGAGGCATCTGATCTCTGAGCACTGTGGGGTTCAGGGGGAAAAATGAGGAAAAAAATACTCACCTTTGAGTGCTTAGGGTATTTAAGTTATAAATGACATTGAACATTTCTTTCTCTCTTCAGTTTTTTAGAACTCTTCAGGCATATTTTAAAGGAAGAAGTCTTGACCTTGGGAGGTTTTCAGATACTTTCTCCATGAACGAGAATCCCAGGCCTCTCTCTTTCCAGTCAGAACTTACTGCTTCTGCATTTGCAGATTATGAAGAACAGAAAAACTCCCTCTCCAATTAACTCAAAGGCTGACTGTTTCCTCTGAGTGCAGGTAAAATTTATCCCTTTATCCCTAGATCTCTCTAAACATATAACTGAGTCATAAATAGGTTTGAAAATATTTATTTGAATAAATGATTTTATTTCCTTACATAAATAAGTGCTCAGTTCTGATCATACTTGTCACTGTTTATACTCAGATTTGGTTCATATATTTTACAGTCTGGTTTTAAAAAGAAATGACAGTAATTTTCAAAGAATAGCTTTCTGGGAAGAAGAGATACATTAAAATGGTAGATTTATCACTCAACAGAATTATGAAATACAATGAAAAACCACCTATTCTTATATCTTTTTCAGACCAGGTCATATAGCTAAATTATGTGGAAAATCATATGTAAAGAAATATATTGAATTGTCCAGTTGGATTAAATGAAAATTAAAAAGTTAAAAGAATGGTTTCTTTGGAGAGAAATTATTAAGCATATATTTGACCTTGAACTTCCTCACCTAGTGGGGAGAAAAAGGTAGAATATTAGTAAAGATGGCACTTTATCATAGGAAAAAATTTAGAAATTTATGTCTAAGATTTAATTTTTATTCATATTGCTTTAGCATCCCTATCAAATAAATACCTACCATTTAAAAAGGAACAGGTATGGTGCAAAGAAAATACATTATGATTCTAGTCAATTAACTTTTTATTTTGCTGAATAGTAGAGGGAACCGCATCGTAATTAAAATCTACTCCCATTCTTTCATGGGCATATGGATGGAATTATGAGAAAGCAAACCATTGTTGCACTTCATTATGATTGTGAAAGGATTTTTATGATTAGCTACTTTAAATGTGATGATTTAAAAAAAATGATTGTTATTCTAACAAGAGGATGCAATTTACTGTGTGGCATATGCGCTTTAAAACTGTCCTACAATGAGAAAAATAAGATAGAAGAGAAACAAGTATATTAATGAAGGCTTCCCTTAACTACTTTTCGCACTCAGCCCCAAGAGTAACATACACTAAAAAGAGAATAATTATTAATGCCAAGTATCTATTTCAGTATGGGACAGTATTGCATATAAGCTATTTTTTAAGCCTTAGTTTATTCATCTATAAATTGCATATATGGATCTCTAATTCAAAGAAAGTTTTAGAGAAAACATCAAGTACATATACTCATGTAAGCACAAAATGAGATAATGTTTAAGGGCAGGAAAAAAAAGAGCACCGTTAGTGGTACTGTAATATAATAATTGGACTCTGTGGGAGAGGCCAAGAGTGGGATGATTTGGGAGAATGGCATTGAAACATGTATAATATCATATATGAAACGAATCGCCAGTCCAGGTTCGATGCATGATACTGGATGCTTGGGGCTGGTGCACTGAGACGACCCAGAGGGGATGGTACAGGGAGGGAGGAAGGAGGGGGGTTCAGGATGGGGAACACGTGTATACCTGTGGCGGATTCATGTTGATGTATGGCAAAACCAATACAATATTGTAAAGTAATTAACCTCCAATTAAAAAAATAAATTTATTTTTAAAAAGAATTATTCAACTTTGTGAAAGAAGCAAAATTTCTGATTTGGAGAATATTTCATAATTGCAATCTTTCCAGTCCTAACAATTCTGATTAGGAGATGAAGACAAAAAGAGTTTTCACTGAAATATGTTGATCTTTGGGTGTTTGGGTTAATTGTATAATCTTCATTTCTATTTCATTATAATGTTTTCTTTTTCTTTCAGAAGTCTGGTGGTTTTAAAACTACAGATGAAGCCTCTCACTAGAAAAATTCAGTCTTGATCATGGCTAAGCTTTTATGTGTGTTTTCCCTCTCCACTTTTATCAGTCTGTAATGATTTTATTCTGTATTTCCAGATCTACATGTAAATAGTTTGAGTTTTGGGACATGTGTGACTTACGTGCATGTTTTTTTCCTCACTCAATAATCATAGATATCAATATAGCACTGCATATATTTGCAAGGATTACAAAAATACCATAAAGTCAAAGGAAATTCCTTTCAGCTGTGTTCTGTGTTTCTTTTTATCATCAGTGTATTTACTTGAAAGGGACATTGATCATTTTTATTTTAGTTAATTATCTGTAACAGGAATTTGGGTTTAAAATGTATCTTTTTCCTAAAAAGAATACATTTCTATTGTCAGCATATGCTATTAAAAGACCCCACAGTCTTAGTTTCATATCAAGAGAGAGTAAGTAATGAATATCCACAATTAAGTTGAAATGGAAGACAAAGAAATATGGGATTTTAGAAGTTGCTCGGGCCTCTGGGAGATGTTCTCTGCCATGATGTTCAGAGGTGGACATTGTGCTACAGCAGATATCATGGTTTAGTCTTTTAAGTCATGTCTAACTTGCAACCCAATGGACTGTAGCCTGCCAGGCTTCTTTGTCCATGTGATTCTCCAAGCAAGAATACTGGAGTTGGTTGCCATTTCCTTCTCCAGGGGATCTTCCCAACTCAGGAATCGAACCCAGGTCTCCTGCATTGCAGGTAGATTCTTTACCAACTGAGCTACAAGAGAAACCCCACAACAGATATCTTAGGAACCTACAACCATATGAAGGGAGGGTAGATACAGGCAGATTTCCCTTCTTTCATAACCAATCCTCTTCCTCCACCACCCCTCCCCAACTCAGGCTGAATTAGTCTGATTCTCATATTCTTATTTGTAACAACTACTTTTCTTTATGAAGGGCTGTATCATTTTTTCTGATTTCTACAAAAAAAAAAAAAAAAAACAAAACATACATTGTGCTAGAAGCAAACATTGTAATCCTAATGACACTAGTCTGTATATTCCAAAGTAGTTTTATGTGGATTTTTTGGTGGATGATTGAATATGAATAATAAAATATGCAGGAACAGGTTGTATATCTGGTTCAGCATGTTCTATGTAAGTAGTCATATAAGTGTCTGTTTTCCCTGGAGAGTTGTGAGATATTTGTGAGCCAAGATCATATCTAAGCCATATTTTATTTCTCCAGCACCTACTACAATGCCTTGCATGTAGCAAGCACTCAAAGAATACTTGTTGAATTGAACTAAATGTGTGATATTTTGCTATTAGTCATACAGTAATGGAAGCCGCTTCTAGTTAATGCTAAGATTTTTGTTTAACCCTTTAAAGGATGTAAGTAATTATTGATATTATTCCTCATGAAAATATAGCCTATTCAGATAAATGATAAGAGTGGTGGGGATCCTTCACCACTGTCTAGTTCCACTCAAATACCAAAGGGACTGGCTTTCCCTTTTCCTTTCACCACTCCTGCTCTGGTTGTCAAGACCTCCAAAAAGAATGCTTTATCAGTTTCAAGGTCTTTTAAAAGGAAGAGCATCCACAGGGGACTTTACCTGTGAGCTTGCAAAGTCTCAGAGAAGCAGCATGCATCCTTCTGCTGAAAAATTCCCCACAACTGGCAGTTAGCTGGCGATGGGAGGCCTACACTCCACTATACCAGAGTTTCTCAACAGTGATGGGATTGTCATTTGGGGAAGGACAGGTCTTCATGGTGACCATTTAGCATACCTGGTCCCCAGACAATACATAGTGGCATATTAATGATCCCCCAATTATTTTGACAACCAAAACCTCCCTAGTTGTGTTTCTAGAAGGTCACTGGGGAAGTGATTTTGTTCACTGATTTTGTCATCAGCAGAAGAGTACTGTTTCCTGCAATGAAAATACTAAGTGTTCTGCAGGTGATCTAGGCTCCCAAGGGGTTTGTAGTCCTTTTTCTTAGGTCCTTAACAGCCTCTCAACACTGACTCTGCTCCTCTTTGATGAGCATCCCATTCCCTGTCCCCAGGACATGGCCTGTTGGCCCCTGTCCCAGGTCTAGTGTGGTCAAGAACTATTAAGGGTGCAAGATTTTGTCCAATTTTCAAGCTACACAGTAGCTGCTATAATTTCACAAATCTTGGTGGACCTTGAGATCCCTGGGTCTGAGGCAACAGAATTTATTATTCATGGCTCAGGAGGCAGCTTGAGTTTTACACTCGCATTGGTTCTCCTTGTCCCCCAAGTATCATGGGGGCCCTGTGGGGCTGGGTCCAGGTGTTTACTGGGCATGAGTTGATTTGTGACACAGCCAAGGAACCCCAGAGGGAGACAGTATTTCTGTCTTTCAAGGCGGTTTGTTCTCCAGACATCCTTGAAAAGATAGCCCAGAGTGAAAGCAGTGACAAGCTTTCACAGAAAAGATAACTATGGAAGAACTGCTTCCCCAAAAGCATTATACCTCATCTTGACTCCACTTGAGAAAGAGGAGTCACGACCTCCTGTGTGCTCTTCATGCTCTGGTCATGGTATAAATTCAGTGTTCTCCTTTCCTCAGACATTTCAGTTTGATTCTCAGAAATGAGTCGGAAAGTCTGAAAAGTTTCTTCTCGCTATTTTCATCACTACTGTAACAATTCCACTTCATCTTAAGGCAATGTGGATGCCTCTGACTCACCAATGGACACATTACTTACAAGGAAGTAGAGAAAGGGAAAACAGAAAGATTACAATTTCAAGACATGTTGTTATAATACATTCTGACCTATAAAAGAATGGTCATACAGGTGCTCCATAGCAGAAAAACTGCCACCCCCTTGCTCCCTCTCCAGTTCTCCACAATGTGAATCTGTATCTTCACAATTGCTACTCCCATATTCCAGGCATCCCATAACAAAATAAAATTCCATGGACAGAGGAGCCTGGCAGGCTACAATCCATGGGGTCACGAAGTGTTGGACACAACTGAGTGACTGAGCACACAGGCCATCTGGGTCTCAGGAGAACATTCTCTTTACTAGATGACCAGCTCTTCTCCCTTTGATTTCCTTCTTTTCCCATTAGGAGACTTAGGACTAGAGACTCTTGACTTCCTCTCAAGTGCAGTTCCCTGGATGCCTGGAGAACTTCAGGGGAAATTTACCTGTTAGGAATTTCTGTGAGTTACCTTGCTAGCCTCCCATATTTTATAGCCAGATAGGGCCCTGGGGATCCTTTATCATGAGAAAGGAATGACTTTTAGCTGTGAGATATTTTTCTCTCACCTGGGAGTTCCCCCTCTTGCTGGTCCTGGTCCTCATTCTGCCATCAAACTGTGGCTCTTCTGCATCTGGATTGTCATAAAGAGGCACTAGTGCCCAAGTCAGGTGTTAGGCTCCCTGTAACTTGTCCCTAACCTCGGAGAAGGCAATGGCACCCCCACTCCAGTACTCTTGCCTGGAAAACCCCATGGGCAGAGGAGCCTGGTAGGCTGCAGTTCACGGGGTCGCTAGGAGTTGGACACGACTGAGCGACTTCTCTTTCACTTTTCACTTTCATGCATTGGAGAAGGAAATGGCAACCCACTCCAGTGTTCTTGCCTGGAGAGTCCCAGGGATGGGGGAGCCTGGTGGGCTTCAGTCTATGGGGCTGCACAGAATCAGACACAACTAAAGCCACTTAGCAGCAGCAGCAACCTCAGCTTCGTATTGAGCTGCATTCCATACTTCTACTCCCTTGCCCATTCAAAGGCACTTTCAGTTCCATCCAGTGAATTCATCAATGTGATTTAAACACAGATTACTAGCCTAGAGAGGAAAGTTCATTAAGATGTATCAGGTAGTGCTGTTCTCAAGATGTTGACAGCAAGTGTCTCTAGAATAGGACAATAGAGAAAGTTATAATTCAGTGTAAAATATAAAGCACAGGAGTGTGTAGGTTGATGTAGAGTTCCACTGAGGAGCGGCAGTTTTTATTTAGTCCCTAAGTCGTGTCCAACTCTTTGTGACCCCATGGATTGCAGTGCACCAGGATCCTCTGTCCATGGGATTTCCCAGCCAAGAATACTGGAGTGGGCTGGCATTTCCTTCTCCAGTGGATCTTCCCGACCCAGGGCTTAAATTGGCAGGCATATTCTTTACTGCTGAGCCACCAGGGAAGCCTCAAGGACAGACAGTGTATTAATTCAAGTATGGGATTTGGAGTCAGAAAGACCAGGCTTTGAACCTGGCTCTGCTACTAATTAAAAGATGCTTGCTTCTTGGTAGAAAAGCTATGACAAATCTAGACAGCATATTAAAAAGCAAAGACATCACTTGCTGACAAAGGTCCATATAGTCAAAGCTCTGGTTTTTCCAGTAGTCATGTATGAATGTGAGAGTTGGACTAAAAGAAAGCTGAGCACTGAAGAATTGATGCGTTTGAACTGTAGTGTTTGAGAAGACAATGAGAGTCTCTTGGGCTGCGAGGAGATCAAACCAGTGAATTGTAAAGGAAATCAGTCCTGAGTATTCTTTGGAAGGACTGATGCTGAAGCTGATATTTTGGCCACCTGATGCGAAGAACCGACTCATTAAAAAAGACCCTGATGCTGGGAAAGATTGAGGGCAGGAGGGGAAAGGGGGCGACAGCGGATGAGATGGTTGGATGGTATCAGCGACTCTATGGACATGAGTTTGAGCAAACTCAGGAGATGGTGAAGGGCAGGGACGCCTGGGGTCACAAAAAGTTGGACCGACTGAGCCACTGAACAACCAAAGATCAAATTAAATAACAAATATTTTTGAGGGAAATACTGTAGACGAAGGAACATTTTCTTCAAGCACACTCCCCATCTCCTTAACAAGCTTAAACCAGAGGCTTGAGCACAACTCCATCTCCGAGTCCTGGAAGCTGTTAGGCTCCAGATCAGGTCCCGCCTACTCCCGCGCTCACACTCACGCCTCCCGGAAGAAGCCTGTATTAGAGGCTCCTGCGGAACCTGAGCGCGGCGGCTGCGGCGCAGGCCGAGCCAGTTTCCCATGAGGACTTCGGGTCCTTGCTTTTAGCGGCTCGGCGCGGGGCTAGCGTCTGGGAGCCTCTGCTCTTCCGTTTCTCTGTCCTCGTTCCTGAAACTGCGTAGCAGAGCCTCGCAAGCATGTCGGGGGTTCAGTCCGGAGCTCATCGACTATCTGGAAGGGAAGATTTCCTTTGAGGAGTTCGAAAGGAGAAGAGAGGAGAGAAAAACCCGCGAGAAGAAAGTGAGGAGATGATAGGCCTGGATGCTGTCACTGTCTGGTCGCCCTAATACACTTAAGAGATGTGAAGGACCCACTAAATTCACCCTTATGGGGCGGCCCGCGTACCTCTAGCAGTTTCTTCCCCTTTTACCGAAACTCCGGTTCTCACATTATCCCTGTGCTAAGCTGCTCTTTAAAACATTTCACTCACCAGAAAGCTTTTGTCTCGGTGGGAACCACTTCTTTCTCTTTTAACTGTTGTCAAATAGTGCCTTTTTTTTTTTTTTTAAACTTGAGAGTAGCTTAACGCTGGTAGATTAAATGGGGTGGAGATGGAGGTGGGGTGTGGGCAGTAGAGTTTGGAGTCGGTTTGTATCTGGTTCAATTTCTAGTTTTGCCGCTGTTATTTTTGTGACTTTGAATGCGCAATTCACCTCTCTTCTTGAGGCCTTAGTGTCCATTTTCGGACGGAATGGTTTCAGCTCCCGTTTTGAGGAGGCTCCCAATGGTGTGATGTAATCCACAGAAAGAGTGATTTTTGTGTCTGATAACAAAAACTTCTCTGGTAAATGAGGAAATACATGACTTTTTCATGTCTCTTCACTTGAAGTCGGAGGGAAAATAAAAGTAATTGCACCTTTTGAGGTTAGCTGTTGGATTCTTTCCTAAATCATGCAATCAATAGTGCCCCATCTCTTTTCATTTAAAAAGCAAGGCTGAAAAAAGACTGCAATGTGTAGCTTAATGTAATTATCAAGGTTTTAAAAATTACTTTTTACAAATGGCTGATTCAGACTGAAGAATGAGACCCAAGTACAGTGAAATGCTTTGACAATATTTAAATTTTGATTTCACATACAATATATGTGTTCAGAGCTCAAGTTTTATAGAAATAGAAAGTGAGACAGATGTTCTATTCTCGGCTAGGAAGAGCTAAATGTGCATTTGTTTTGGAGTCATTAATTAATTTTCAATCCCAGAGTCATCAGGAAAAAGGAAAGTCATCAACTGAAGAAAATCCAAATGACTCTGAAGTTCCATCATCATCAGGAATAAACTCTACCAAATCTCAGAGCAAAGATGCCAATGAAGGTATGTTAAGATCACTGCCTGCATTAAATGTTAATGGTATCCAATAATTTAGTGAAAGTGTTATTATTTTCTTTAACTGCTGTGGTATTCTGCTGTTGATATCTGGTTTTTAGGAACATAGTACTTGGTATATAATAGGTGCTCAGTATGTATTTGTTGAATTATTGATTATGGTGCTGCTTAGTGGGCTATGTTTGTGGAGAAGGGTTTCAAATCTGCATCAGTGTTTGGGAGCCTTTTGGGGTCATGGTTTTTAAATTGACCCTCTCACGTGGTTGCTAATTATTCCAGGACTCCCCCAAGTTGTAACGAATTACAATTCTATACAAAG
The DNA here is from genome assembly GCA_917880005.1 of Nanger dama. NCBI lineage: Eukaryota > Metazoa > Chordata > Mammalia > Artiodactyla > Bovidae > Nanger > Nanger dama. The sequence continues at coordinate 51,549,720 of CAKJTW010000004.1, forward strand.
GTCTTCCAAATCGCTTCTTTAATTATGAGAGGTAAGATAGAAATGTCAGAGTGGAAGGCCAGTTGGTTGTCCACATGGGACCTTTGACACAGCATAGATATCTTGGTGTGTTACCTCATTCCAGGATTCTGTCCTCAGCTCCGCATGACCAGATACTAAATTTGGTTACTGGACCCAGAACAATTAAACTTATGGGAGCCTAAGTGATGAATTAGTAGGCAAATTATTAATTTCTGGTGATTGATCAGAATACTGATGATAGTTTGTGGTATCCAGTCATTCATATCAAGTAATCTGGGATGCGAAACTATCAATTAGAATTTAACTTTGGGCATAGGGTCTAATTGAGAACTAAATTAAACTTTCTTGCCTTACTGGGTAGAAATGGATACTGTGCAGGAGACCTAGATTCTATCCCTGGGTCGGGAAGATCCCCTGGAAAAAGGAATGGCTACCCACTCCTGTATTCGTGGCCTGGAGAATTCCATGGACAGAGGAGCCTGGTGAGCCATAGTCCATGGAGTCACAAAGAGTTGGACACGACTGAGCAACTATCATTTTCACGTATAAGGTCTAATTGAGAACCAAGCTAAACTTTCTGGCCCTTAGAGGGTAGAAATGGAGGCTGATTGTTTTTCTTCCAAACAAGGAAGACTTTATACAGAGAAAACACTAGTCAGATGAACAGAAAATGAACAGGTTTTGTCTGCCTCCTTGGACCACGTGGGGAAGAAAGGGCAAAGAGGAGAGAAAATTAGGATTATAGATTCTTTGCTAGTCAAGTGGAGTGAAAAAGCGGGCTGAAGTTGTTCTAAAATCTGTGAGTCCTTCCTTATCTGCTCAGAGGAAGAGCTGCTCTTCCACCATAACGTTGCCTTTGAGGTGCGACTGTTAGTAGCAGGCACCATGGGATGCTTGCCATTGAAAGTGAAAGAGTCAGTTGCTAAGACATGTCCGACTCTTTGTGACCCCGGGGACTGTATCCCACCAGGCTCCTCTGTCCATGGGATTCTCCAGGCCAGAATACTAAGAGGTGGCTGAAAAGGTGGTTGCTTGAATCAGTGCTTTCTGCTTACCATGAGTAGTCAGGCATACTAGCTTTAGCTCAAATAATACAGTCATTTTAAGATATTACGTTCCTTGTTTCCTAGGAATGTATTTCGTATAGTGACTTTGTGTTCAGGAACCTTGCTAAATTCATAAATTCTGACAGTTTTTGTGCATAGTTTCTTTTGGATATTCTATGTATGATCATGTAATCTGTGAATGACAGTTTTATTTCTTTGTTAATCTTTATGTCTTTATTTCTCCTCCCTTATTACATTGACTGGGATCGCCAGTAAAATCTTTAAAGGAATGGTGATAGTAGACATGCTTGTCTCATTGCCAGTATCTTTGGATAATTAACCATTAACTGTGTTTGTGAAACCTTTTTTGTATGTACTTTTTATCAAGTTAAAGGTATTCTCTTACATTTCTGTTGATTAAGAATTTTTATTAGGAATAGGTGTTGGATTTTATCAAATGCTTCTCTGGGGGAATTCGCTGGCAGTTAGTGGTTAGAATTCAGTGCTTTCACTGCCAAGGCCTGAGTTTCATCCCTGGTTGGGGAACTAAGATCCTGCAAGCCATGCAGCATGGCCAAAAAGCTTCTGTGTATCAAGATGACTGTATGACTTTGCTCTTTTTTGTGTTACTGTAATAAATTTTATTGATTTGTTTTACAGCGTTATATTTATTTTGGGTGTTTAGAATTCTTGAAGATGATCATTATGATGTCATAGTAATTATTACTATAATATTTGTTCCTCAAAACATGTGGGTTTTTTTTTCATTCTCTTCTTCCTTAAATATATTGACTGTCTTATTTGTCTAGCATCCTTGCGCTTTGAGGTTATTTTACATAAGTGAATAAGCTTTAGGATTTTTTAATAAATATATTTATGTACATTTATTTTAACTGTTTTGTTGTAGCTTTTCTAAAATATGCCATATCTCTGCTTTAACAGCAAATTGGCTTCTAAACTTTTATTATTCAAGATAATCATTATATACTCAGAGAAATAATTTTACTGTAGTGATCTCCTCAGATACAGATGAAATATGTTATTTTGTTCCTGAAATAATAATGTTGTTTTAATAATAATAGCATTTATTAAGCTCTTACTGTATGTTGGGCATTTTTCTCAGTATATATATTTGAAGACTCAGAGTAACCCTGTAAGGCAGACGTTATTGATCCCTTTTACAGATGAGCAAACTGAGGTACAGAGAGCTTCGATAATTTGCCCAAGGTTAAAACAGCTGGTAATAGATAGTGGTAAAGTTTGAAACCAGACAGCTTGACTCTAGAAGTGAAGTGAAGTTGCTCAGTCGTGTCCGACTCTTTGCGACCCCGTGGACTGTAGTCCACTAGGCTCCCCCAGTCCAGGGAATTTTCCAGGCAAGATTACTGGAGTGGGTTGCCATTTGGCCTCACCTTAAACCCCTGTGCTATATGTCCTGGTTATGTACCACCAGACTTGTTCTTAGGTCTTAGATTAGTTAGTTCTTAGGTCTGTGTCCTGAAATTCCTTAATTTTTTTTTCCCCTCTGCTTTTAACTATTACTCTGTGTGTTTCTGATTTCCCACTTAATTTTGCCTGTATGTCTGGATAAGGCCTAAAGGATGAGTCAGCAGTTCCTACAGAGTAAAAACACGGCCTTGTGACAGCTTTCTTTGGATTGTTTTTGGGAATGTTCATTTGTCTTTTACTTTCAAGTTTGGTAATGCTGAGGTAGAAATTTATATTCCAGAAAATACCATTTGTTTTTCTTTCAAGTGCTGAGTATGCTAAAGCTTTTGTTTCCTACCTCAATGTCTTTCTCTTTAGGTGAAACATCAGATGGAGTCAGTAAGTCAGTTCACAAGGTCTTTGCTTCCATGCTTGGAGAGAATGAAGATGAGGAGGAGGAAGAGGAAGAAGAGGAGGAAGAGGAGGAGGAAGAAACGCCTGAGCAACCCACTGCTGGCGATGTGTTTGTATTGGAGATGGTTCTCAATCGTGAAACCAAGAAAATGATGAAAGTAAAGTGTTTATTTTGGTATTTATAAACAGAATGTAAAAATGTGACATAGAAATTGAAAAAAAGTCTTTATACATTTACTGAAAGAATTCAACTATAAGAAAGGAAATACTGTGAGATTGCTACTGTTACTGATTCCTTATGTTTCATTTTTAGAGATTTTAAAATGTTAAACCTTAATTATTACAAATGTCAAAATTTACTGTAATTTTGCTGTTAAAGGTTTTATATTGTATCTTGATTTTTTTTAACCTAATTTATTCTGAGTAGGTGAGAAGGCAATGGCAACCCACTCCAGTACTCTTGCCTGGAAAATCCCATGGACAGAGGAGCCTGGTAGGCTGCAGTCCATGGGGTCGCGAAGAGTCGGACACGACTGAGCGACTTCCCTTTCACTTTTCACTTTCATGCATTGGAGAAGGAAATAGCAACCCACTCCAGTGTTCTTGCCTGGAGAATTCCAGGGATGGGGGAGCCTGGTGGGCTTCAGTCTGTGGGGTCGCACAGAGTCGGACACGACTGAAGCTACTTAGCAGCAGCAGCAGCATTCTGAGTAGATAAATTTGAAAGAAGAATCTTCAGTAGATTGTATCATAAATCTCCTGGCATATAAATCCATTTTGCAACATCCAGTTCTACATTTGGCCTAATTAGTAATTTAGTAATGCCTGACCAATTTGATTTTTGCTTTATTCAAATACTTTATTGTACTTTGAACTTGCTACTGTAGGAAAGTTTTGTTGGGTTGGGTTTGTTTTCTGTTTGAGTCTAAGTCATTTTTGTTAGTCTAAGTCATTTTTGTTTTGTAGGAGAAAAGACCTCGGAGTAAACTTCCCAGAGCTCTGAGAGGTCTCATGGGTGAAGCCAACATTCGCTTTGCTCGAGGAGAACGTGAAGAGGCAATATTGATGTGCATGGAAATCATAAGACAAGGTGTTTAATGTGGGGATTATTGACAATAGCATTTTAATAGTCTTGACTTTTAAAACAAAGGGAGGAGTTCCTCACTCTGCTATTTGGAAAATATATTCAGGAGCTTGGAGGTGATTTTAATAACAGTGATGTAACTACCCACGGAATAGGAATCACTGCCAAGACAATGATAATCACAGAGTATGATTCAATGAAATATCACTAATATATATTGAATTCTTAACAGGCTTTTAAAAACATCTGGTTTTGAACATTTCATTTTAGGAGTTTTATATGTTTATAATATGTCTTTTTAAAATATGGCAAACACATTATTTTAAAGCCACTTTTGAGGAGTATTTCTACCATTTTCCAAATCAGACACTGTTAGATTATTTTTATCTACTTTTTTGATAAAAGGCAATATATACTTGTCATCTTTCCATTAAACTGCAAAGCTCAGCCATATTGAAAGATATCTTTAGAAGTCACTTTTGACTGATCACTTGCATTTATTATTTTGTTTTCCTGGTGTGTTGCCAAGTGATGCCCTGTGTAGTGGCTTAAGCAGTCTACTACAGTGAACTTTCAGTTTATCTTTTCCATATTTTGGCATTTCCTTTCATTTAGTCTAGGGTCCTTTTCAGTATTACCTGTTCCTTTATTAGTTTATAATTGTTTATTTTGACAGTTACCTTTGATTTTAATCCCTCATGTTCTTAGAACCTTAATTCAGAAACATTATTTCAGAAATATGGATTAACCTTTCACTTTGATAATCTGGGTTTAGGTGCTAGTTAGATATCTTCTCTCCATTAATCCCATACTCCTCAGTGTGGAAACTGGATCATGATGATTTAACCCCATTGATGTGGCTGATGCTCATTGGGATGAACTTGCTGAATTAATGAGCCATGTTTAGCCTTATCAAAGAGGACTTTTCATGAGGGGGATGTGGTAGGGAGTAGGGTTTTTATGAAATTACACTTTGCTTAGAGAAAAGAATAGTTTTTAAATCCTAAGAGTATTATATGAAAATACACTAAAGCAAATGTACTATTTGTATATTCTGTTCAAATTATTTAAAAAGCATAAATATTAAAGAATCCATAGTTTGAAACATGAAATTGATATTAGCATAAGTGTCTTCCCTCAGCCAATGAAATTTGTTTTTTATTCTATTCATTATAGCTCCTTTGGCTTATGAGCCATTTTCCACTCTTGCTATGATATATGAGGACCAAGGTGACATGGAGAAATCATTGCAGTTTGAATTGATTGCTGCACATTTAAATCCCAGTGACACTGAAGAATGGGTTAGATTGGCAGAAATGTCCCTGGAACAAGACAATATTAAGCAGGCTATATTTTGCTACACAAAAGGTAATAAATACATTTTTCTTGGTTTGTTTGATAAAATGTTATATAGTAGATTTTTTTGATCCTGGGGTGCTATTAGTCGAAATATATTTATTCCTTGTATTCTATTATACCAGAGGTAAGTATTTGGGCTCCCTGTATTTTCACATTTATCAGCAACTTTGTTTATATTTTGAGCTAATACAGTAAAACCATTGGTTGGAGACAAGACCTTCGTTTTCCTGCCAAGATCAGTGTTGGTTCCAAGCTGTTTCTTGGTAGTTAATATTAGACTTCAGTGACCAAATGAAGGTTAATAGGGAGATTTTAGGCTTCTATTTGGTCAAGTGTAGTCTAGCATTCCTGTGAAGGTAGATTTAGTCTGGAATAAACCAATTGGTTCTGTTGGCAAATTAGCTTAGAGTGTTTAGTAGATTTTCTGAAAAGATGGGTCATATCCAGGTACCATGAGCCCCCTTTTATAACAAATCTGTAATTTATATTCCTTATTTTCTTTTTAGCACTTAAATATGAACCTACTAATGTCCGTTACCTGTGGGAGCGATCAAGCCTTTATGAACAAATGGGAGATCACAAAATGGCAATGGATGGTTATAGGCGTATTTTAAACCTTTTATCTCCATCTGATGGAGAACGATTTATGCAATTGACTAGAGATATGGCAAAGTAAGTTTCAAGTTGAAACATACATAAATGTTCTTATTAATCATCTTGTTTTTGAAATCAAAAGATATATTTAAAGTGAATATACTTTTTATTGAGGTTCAGGAAAGTGTTTTGCAGAATTCTGGTATTTTAATATTGTGCTTAAATACAGAGGTTTTTTCCCCCAAGTACTCTTTTATTTCCAAGTTGACTGTGTGATTGTTTAGAAAAAATTGTATTGTATATTTGATTATCTTTCATGTTCCCAGAAGTTTAAAAATGGAACATGTTCTGAAGGATGACTAGATTCCCAGGTTTTCATAAATTATGTACGTATACACTAAGTTATTGCAAATGTGCTAGTGAAATATTTATGCTCTGAGATCTACAGTCGTTTTATCTTGAGCCTGTACTAGAATGACGTTTTAAGATGAAAAGTTTTTTTTTCTTTAGGTTGGCACATGCTACCAATATTAGTCATTAATTTAGAGCTTAGTAGCATGGGCAGCTGGTGGGGAAGGCATATTTGGATTAATCAGAGTTGGAGTTTTATCAGATGACCTTGATAAAGGGAGAGAAGTGCAGGAGAATTGAGATGCATAAGGGAGTAATTGTAATATTGGATGACAGAGAAGGAGAAAAGTGAGGACAGGAATGGTACAGCCACAGTAAAAAGTGGTCAGATGAATGTTTTGTAGATCCTATTGAGGTAGAAAAGTTATTGGTATTGAGTTACGAAGAGAGTGAGCTAGAATGATATGAGGTAGCTTTGGGAGAGTGAGATACTTGATGTTATGACATGGTTATACTGACAGTACACATTTTTCTCTGGATCATCTTGATTATGATTTTAAAGAAGAGTTTTCTCCTCCCAAATTTTAAGAAAATGAGATTAATAGTTAATAGAGGGCCTGTGTAGGAAAATGAGTTTTATGATCTGAATTAATAAGCACTGATCAATTTTTGCCATTAATATTTTAGGAGTTACTATGAAGCCAATGATGTTACTTCGGCTATTAACATAATTGAAGAAGCTCTCTCAAAACACCAGGGCCTAGTCTCCATGGAAGATGTTAACATTGCAGCTGAACTATACATTTCTAATAAACAATATGACAGAGCTTTGGAGGTAGGAATATTTATGTGTCTCTCTGTTAGGTTTTGAACATGCACTTTTTTTTGTTTTAGAAATTCTTACAAATTGACAATTCCTCATCTAAGTTATATATATTATTTATTTTAAACTATACATTTAAAGTTTGTATGGACACACTTAAGTTCTGTAATAATCCTGTATGAAATATAAAATGTAGTTACCATATGATAAAAGCTGTTGCTGTTCTCACAGATGCTAGGTACACCTGTACTTCAGCATAGCAGGACTCAGCAGCAGACTAATGGTTATGATTCATTTCTTAATCTTTTGGGAAAATTAGATTGGTTTGATATAGAGAAATTATGTATTTTTAGTGAATCATTAGTTAATGTGATATAAAAATGTTAATGTATCACATTGGCTTCTGCTCTGCACCCCTCTGCCCATACTTTTAGGTAATTACAGATTTTTCTGGAATTGTGCTGGAAAAAAGAACTACAGAAGAAGGCACTTCGGAAGAGAATAAAGGTTGTAATTTCCTCTGCATAGGAGAGAGTGCATAATTCTTTTGTTCATAATGTGGTATTTTGAAATTAGTAGTGTTTTCATAGCAAGTTTTCCCAAGAACATGTTTTCCTAACAAAGATTCCATATCATTTTCTTGTGAGTATTCACTGACAGGTAATTTTTTTAAACTTGGTTTTAGTCCTTTTTTTTTCCCCTCAGTACATCTGTTTGAACTTGGTATTTGTCACTGACACAAGGCCTTGATAGTGTTATGTGAAAAAGAATGAATTATGGAGCAGCTTATCAGAAACCTTTCAAACTAAAGCAATTTACTTTTTAAAAGGGCTTAAAATGCTCTCTACTAATTTATTTCAAACTTATTAAATATTCAAAAATTCTGTTTCAGACTTAAGCATTCACTTAAAATTCTGCTTTAAATTTAAGCACAGTATTGCATCATCCCTTTCTCAGTCTCTTTTGTAGTGAAGACTAAAAAGAGGCTCTTGGATTCAAGAAGAAAAGAGAAAGTTCATATATCCTTATTTGTCACTTTGTTTTTTAGTTTTTTGTGGTTTTGATAGAAGGTGTGGGAGTTTATGTAGATTTTTGGCAAGTGGATAAAGTATTAGGAAAATAGGAAGGATAATTGCTAATCAAAACACAGACCAAAGGAAATTTAAGAGCCTAGAACCAGAGTTGGCCAAACTTTGAACTGACTGTAGAATCATTTGCTTTGAGTAAAGTAAATGAGGTCTTACATAGAAGGTATAGTTTGCTTCATTTGCTCCACTTTCTAAGATTATTAGGAACTTTTTGTTTGTTTGATGCACAGCTGGTGACAACGTTATCTGTGCTATACCTGATGGTGTGCCAATAGACATCACAGTGAAGCTGATGGTCTGCCTTGTACATCTCAACATTCTTGAACCACTTAATGTAAGTAGCATTAAGATTTGCACTTGAGATACTTAAGATCAAATCTATAATGTTTTCTTTAGATAGCAGGAAATTATAAGTTGACCCTAGATTTCACATTTTTTGATAACAAGGAAGTCACAGTAAGTATCATATTATTTTTGTGTGAATGTCTTGTAAAAGCTAAGTGTTTGGAACTGGGCTTATAATGATTTCTTTTTCTGGAGAATAATCCAGAGATCAGAATGTGAGATTGGGCCTTTTAGACAGTTGGCAATTTCTGACAGTTGTTCTCTTTTGCTGACTTCAGACTAAGTACTTTATTGAATAAAAAATACTGGATATCTACTTTATAGACCTTAGGATAAAGTGTTGAATAAAATACTCAAATCCCTGTCCTCATGGATCTTTTGATTTAATGGGATTAGATAATAAATATATAAAATATAGAATGCTAGTTGGTGATAAGTGCTTTGGAGAAAAATCAGAGAAGAATAGGAAATATTGGGGGTGGTAGGAGTTGCAGTTTTATTAAATTGGTGAAGAAAAGCCTCCCCTGAAAGTAACATTTGAATAATGACATGAAGGAAGTGAAGTTAGGCCAAGCAGGTAACGGAGGGAATGGCTTTCTGGGGAAACAGCAAACAGAAGCCCTGCGACATGAGCTTGCTTGACTTGCTTGAGGGAGAGCACAGCAGATCAGTGTTGTCTTAGCTCCTGCAGTGCCGGCCTTAGAACACGTCTTCAGGCGTAACGTGTTGAGTGAGTGAATGATGGCAGTATGAATTCTTTATAATAGAGACACAGTAATGATTTAAGAAATGATCATGTTAAGCTGTTTTTGTTAAGCCTTGCTCCTTTTAGATTCACCTCAGATAACTGGTATATTTGTTAAACGAAATACAAGTAGACGTGTTTATTTGTAATGAACGCTTGACATCACACTGTTACTTTGGGGTCTAGCCTCTGTTGACAACACTAGTGGAACAGAATCCTGAAGACATGGGAGACCTCTATCTTGATGTTGCTGAAGCTTTCCTGGACGTTGGCGAATATAATTCTGCACTTCCCCTCCTTAGTGCACTGGTCTGCTCTGAAAGATACAACCTCGCAGTGGTTTGGCTTCGTCATGCAGGTAATTCTTTTTGTAGGAAGGGAAAGTTTTAATCACATAAGCAGGTCAGAACTTACTTCCCCAAGATGGTAATCGTTATTATAAAATGTTAATGTCTTTGTGAAAATGCTTCTGGTTTCAGGGCAGTTTTTTGAAAGTATTTTAAATTGTCTTGATTCACCACTAACTGATTTTCCCTCACAAATGCATTGGGGAATGATTCACTTAATGGTACCTGAGTGAAATAAAAGGACCAACATGTCTCTGTTAAAACATACTGTAAATACCTTTTAGCTGTTTTAACCTTAGGCTCTGGTTTTTAGTAATAGATTGTCAGACTTAGAGTGCAATCTAATTTTTAAAGAGCTTCTAAGGATTTATATTTAATGTTATTTTGAAGGAAAAGGTAATATATTTTCAGTGTTTTTGAGCAAATCCAATGAAGATTGGATTTTATCTGTCAATTTATTTCACTGCATCTAAATCCAGAGTAATCTGAAATAAATTGTTAAGAGTGGGAAAAACAGCTTGAGAAAAACTACTAAATCTCTTACAGAAATGTATGAAAAGCAAAAATATTCTAATAGGATTTCCTATTGAATCAAGAGATGCCTTAAAATTTGAATAGTCTCTGTTTCAAATATTGTATAATGACACAGTTTTAATATTTAAAATATTTTGAAGTACTATATAGTGGCAGAAAGTTCTCTATAAATAGAGGAGCACCGATTGATATTTTGAGATATATCACAGATCAGTATCAGTTCACTTGCTCAGTAATGTCTGACTCTGCGACCTCATGGATTGTAGCATGCCAGGCATCTCAGTCCATGATCAACTCCCAGAGTTTACGCAAACTCATGTCCATTGAGTCAATGATGCCATCCTAACCATCTCATCCTCCATCGTCCTCTTCTCCCCCCTGCCTTCAATCTTCCTTAGCATCAGAGTCTTTTCAGATGAGTGAGTTCTTCACATCAGGTGGCCAAAGTATTGGAGTTTCAGCTTCAACATCAGTCCTTCCAATGAATATTCAGGACAGATTTCTTTTAGGATGGACTGGTTGTATCTCCTTGCAGTCCAAGGGACACACAAGAGTCTTCTTCAGCACCACAATTCAAAAGCATCAATTGCTCAGTGCTCAGCTTTCTTGATAGTCCAACTCTCACATCCGTACATAACTACTGGAAAAACCAAAGCCTTGACTACATGGATCTTTGTTGGCAAAGTAATTAATGTCTCTGCTTTATAATTTGCTGTCTAGGTTGATCATAACTTTTCTTCCGAGAAGTTCAGTTCAGTTGCTCAGTCGTGTCTGACTCTGCAAACCCATAAACCTCAGTACTACAGGCCTCCCTGTCGATCACCAACTCCCAGAGTTCACCCACACCCATCCATTGAGTCGCTGATGCCATCCAACCATCTCATCCTCTGCCGTCCCCTTCTCCTCCTGCCCTTAATCTTTCCCAGCATCAGAGTCTTTTCAAATGAGTCAGCTCTTCACATTAGGTGGCCGAAGTATTGGAGTTTCAGCTTCAACATCAGTCCTTCCAATGAACACTCAGGACTTACCTCCTTTAGGATGGACTGGTTGGATCTCCTTGCAGTCCAAGGGACTCTCAAGAGTCTTCTCCAACACCATATTTCAAAAGCATCAACTCTTCGGCATTCAGCTTTCTTTATAGTCCAACTCTCACATTCATACATGACTACTGGGAAAACCATAAGCCTTGACTAGACAGAACTTTGTTGGCCAAGTAATGTCTCTGCTTTTTAATATGCTGTTTAGGTTGGTCATAACTTTCCTTCCAAGGAGTAAGCATCTTTTAATTTCATGGCTGCAGTCACCACCTGCAGTGATTTTGGAGGGCCCCAAAAAAAAAAGTTAGCCACTGTTTCCACTGTTTCCCCATCTATTTCCCATAAAGTGATAGGACCGGATGCCATGATCTTCGTTTTCTGAATGTTGAGCTTTAAGCCAACTTTTTCACTCTCCTCTTTCACCTTCATCAAGAGGCCCTTTAGCTCCTCTTCACTTCCTGCCATAAGGGTGGTGTCATCTGTATATCTGAGGTTATTGATATTTCTCCCGGCAGTCTTGATTCCAGCTTCTGCTTCTTCCAGCCCAGCATTTCTCATGATGTACTCTGCATAGAAGTTAAATAAGCAGGGTGACAATATACAGCCTTGATGTACTCCTTTTCCTATTTGAAACCAGTCTGTTGTTCCATGTCCAGTTCTAACTGTTGCTTCTTGACCTGCATACAGATTTCTCAAGAGGCAGGTTAGGTGGTCTGGTGTTCTCATCTCTTTCAGAATTTTCCACAGTTTATTGTGATCCACACAGTCAAAGGCTTTGGCATAGTCAATAAAGCAGAAATAGATGTTTTTCTGGAACTCTCTTGCTTTTTCAATGATTCAGCGGATGCTGGCAATTTGCTCTCTGGTTCCTCTGCCTTTTCTAAAACCAGCTTGAACATCAGGGAGTTCACGGTTCACGTATTGCTGAAGCCAGGCTTGCAGAATTTTGAGCATTACTTTACTAGCATGTGAGATGAGTGCAATTTTGCGGTAGTTTGAGCATTCTTTGGCATTGCCTTTCTTTGGAATTGGAATGAAAACTGACCTTTTCCAGTCCTGCGGCCACTGCTGAGTTTTCCAAATTTGCTGGCATATTAAGTAAATAATAAATTTAATTGAATATTGTAACCAGTCAGAATGCCAGTGAAGGCACGGGGAAATGTTGAAAGCCTAATATAAGTAAATGAAGCAGAACACCAAAATGTGTATATATATTAATCACATACTTATAGCATAGAGATTGGAAGGGATAGTTGTTTTAAAATACAGATGTATACATTAATCTCCTTGTTATAATTTTTATATTGCTGTAACATTTCTTTTAAAATGGAGAAATAATTTTGGCCCTCTTACAAGTCTTTAACATCATTTTAGAATGCTTAAAGGCCTTAGGCTACATGGAGCGTGCTGCCGAAAGCTATAGCAAAGTGGTTGATCTGGCTCCTCTTCATTTGGATGCAAGAATTTCACTTTCCACCCTTCAGCAGCAGCTAGGTCGTCCCGAGAAAGCTCTGGAAGCCCTGGAACCAATGTATGATCCAGATACATTAGCACAAGATGCAAACGCAGCACAGCAGGTAGGCCATGCAATGTGGAAGTTTTTCTTGGTGGGCTATATTTTAGAATTTTCTTATATTTTAGAGACTTTAAGGATGTTTCTCCAGCTATAGCCAAGTTTAATTTTAGTGTATTACATTCAGTGTTTTGAAAAATGGTTTTGAATCTTAAGTTACAACCACTTAACATTGTAATTATTAATGTAATTTATAGTTCTTAAAATGTTGGGTTTTAATTTTTGTGGGAGATCACAAAGCAGATATTCTTAAGGTTTAGTTTCTAAGACATAGCTTTTCTGTGCAAGCCAAACAACTTGAAACAAAAGAATCTTGTCACACTATCCTATGCTTATTTCCTTAGGAACTGAAGTTACTGCTTCAACGTTCTACTCTGTTATTTTCACAAGGCAAAATGTATGGTTATGTGGATACCTTGCTTACCATGTTAGCCATGCTTTTAAAGGTAGGTAGTAATCTGTCTTTATATTAGCCTTCTTGACTTTTTAAATGTTTACTATTTTGTTTAAACATAGATCATAACTATTTTGTAACTCCCTTTTACTCTTAAACTTTTTAAAGTTAAAGTCAGATAAAAGGCAGACAACCTAGAGATTCAGTTCAGTTCAGTTCAGTTCAGTAATATCTCTGCTCTGTCGTGTCCGACTCTTTGTGACCCCATGAATCGCAGCACGCTAGGCCTCCCTGTTCATCACCATCTCTCGGAGTTCACTCAGACTCATGTCCATTGAGTCCATGATGCCATCCAGCCATCTCATCCTTGGTCGTCCCCTTCTCCTCCTGCCCCCAATCCCTCCCAGCGTTAGAGTCTTTTCCAATGAGTCAACTCTTCTCATGAGGTGGCAAAAGTACTGGAGTTTCAGCTTCAGCATCATTCCTTCCAAAGAAATCCCAGGGTTGATCTCCTTCAAAATGGACTGGTTGGATCTCCTTGCAGTCCACGGGACTCTCAAGAGTCTTTTCCAACAACAGAGTTCAAAAGCATCAATTCTTCGGTGCTCAGCCTTCTTCACAGTCTCAACTCTCACATCCATACATGACTACAGGAAAAACTGTAGCCTTGACTAGATGGACCTGAGTCGGCAAAGTAATATCTCTGCTTTTGAATATACTGTCTAGGTTGGTCATAACTTTTCTTCCAAGGAGTAAGCATCTTTTAATTTCATGGCTGCAATCACCATCTGCAGTGATTTTGGAGCCCCAAAATATAAAGTCTGACACTGTTTCCACTGTTTCCCCATCTATTTCCCATGAAGTGATGGGACCGGATGCCATGATCTTTGTTTTCTGAATGTTGAGCTTGAAGCCAACTTTTTCACTCTGCTCTTTCACTTTCATCAAGAGGCTTTTAGCTCCTCTTCGCTTTCTGCCATAAGGGTGGTGTCATCTGCATATCTGAGGTTATTGAATGGTATGTAATTGAAAGTCTACATGAAAGTATAAACTTGACTACAGATTGTGAAATAAAATCTTTGCTAGTACATATTTAGAAAAATGAGAACCATCATGGTGTCCATTATTGGCCCTCTGGACACTACTGTGTGGCAATATTGTTTACTTTGCAAAGATGTTTTCTGGGTATGATGTCCTTTTGAGTCTAGGTTTTTACAGGGAGATAGTTAACTGTCTGTGTGTGTGTGTGAGATAAACATAATGTAAATGGCTTTCTTTTTCCTTAGTAAGGTGGGTAGTGTGACTTGGACTCCTTTATTAAGGAAAAAAATAAGTCTATTCATTCTTTTTAGGTGTTCATATACATGATAATTGGTGTTTTATTCCCCATACTAAAGAAGCTTTCAGACACATTTGTGATACTTGTTTCCCATAGATTTTCTTTAAAAATTATGGACTAAAAATGTTTCCCTGGTGGCTCAGCGGTAGGGAGCCCACCTGCAGTGCAGGAACCACAGGATACAGGCATTCGATCCCTGGATTGAAGATCCCTTGGAGGAGGGCATGGCAACCCACTCCAGTATTCTTGCCTGGAGAATCCCTATGGACAGAGGAGCCTGGCGGGCCAGTCCATTGGGTCACAAAGAGTCGGACACAACTGAAGCAACTTAGCATACACACACATGACTGAAATTTTTCAATTATCTTTAATTCAGGTGGCAATGAATAGAGCCCAAGTCTGTTTGATATCCAGTTCCAAATCTGGAGAGAGGCATCTCTACCTTATTAAAGTGTCAAGAGACAAAATATCAGACAACAATGACCAAGAGTCAGCAAATTGTGATGCAAAAGGTAATTACTTTCATTTGCTTTCTTGTGTAAAACTTGGCTGAATTGGAAAAAAAAAAACTCATAAAGTAGCACATGACAGTAATCTTACTGAAAATTATATTTTCCCTTAGGAAAAATAAACTCATTTGGTGTTTTCAAAAAAGAAAGAAAGGTTGTATGTAAATATTTCAGTGTAAGAAAATTTAAAAGCGGGTGTCTACTTAGATCCTTTTGTGAAAAAACTAAAACAATCTTTTGGTTTTGACTTTATAAGAATAAACCATACCCTATTTTAAGAAATTTGTGATAATTAGATGATAATACAGATTGCTTTATATGTCTGGTTACTTCAACTGCATATGTTAAGCTCTTCTTTGATAAATGAATTTGTCTCTGTTAAATTCATTTTTGACAAATGTAGCAACAGTCATAGAAATTCTGCAAATAAGTTGCTTTGGTCCAATCTCAATTATGCGACTTTAAAACCATCTATTTTTAGCTGGAAAAGGATCAAGGATGTTGGGTGACATTATTACTCAGGAGAACTTTGGAGAAAGACCTAGTTTATAAACTAGAGTTACCAGTCTAGCAGAAAGTTATTTCATTGTTAATCACGTCCACAGATATTAATTAAACCGTTGTTACCAACATGGCAATGTGCAATGGACAAAGTTTTAGAATCCAGATGAGCTGAATCTCTGTTAAGCACAATATAGGACATAAGCAAGATATTGTGGGGTAAGAGAGTCAGAGGATAGGAATGTGGGCTCAGATGCTTGTAATCTAGCCGTAGAGCTCTGCTCTCTCTTGAGTTCGTTGATTCTGTACTTAACCCAGTGTCTGTCCACATTATTTTGGGCTATGTTTCCTCAAGTTATATTTTTCTCTATCTGATCCTGCCTGTTTTCTCTTTCACTGTTTGCTCATTTCAGGGTTATTGTTGGTTTTTCTTAAGCTCATAAGGTCTTTGTTTTGTTATTAATAGTTTCGTCATGATGAGGATCGCATTATACCAGTGCATCATGGTAGGATTATCTTGGTCACTTGATGTTACGTGTATCTTTGTACTGGGGCTTCCAAGGTGGATCAGTGGTAAAGAATCCGCCTGCCAGTGCAGGAGATGTAGGAGATGTGAGTTCAGTCCCTGGGTCAGGAAGATCCCCTGGAGAAAGAAATGGCAACCCATTCCAGTATTCTTGTCTGGAAAATTTCATGAACAGAGGAGCCTGGTGGGCTACAGTCCATGGGGTTTGCAAAGAGTCATACATGATTGAGCACATACATACATCTTTGTACTAATTGTTCACTCATTATTTTCTCATGTTCTAGTCTCTTTGTACCTGTTATATTTAAGGAATGTGTCATATTCCATTGGATAGTGGTTTTATAATTTGTTTAATCATTCCCTTTTAAAAATTATATAGTTGCTTTTGATAATTTTCTTTTCTAAGTAATACCATTGTTTTTGTTTCATCACTCAGTCGTGTCCAACTCTCTGACTCCATGGACTGCAGCACATCAGGCCTCTCTGTCATTCACTGTCCCCTGGAGTTTCCTCAGACTCTTGTCCATTGAGTCGATGATGCCATCCAACTAAGTAATACCATAGTGATCATCTTTATGCCTATAGATTTATCTGTATTTCTGAGTAGTTGTTTAGGATAGATTCTCAGAGAATTATTGAATTGAAGGTGGTAAAAAAAAATTTCATGGCTTTTGGTATTTCTCATAGGCTGTAAAAGGAAGGCTTCTTATAGACAAATAAGGAAGAGAAGATTAAGTATGAATTTGAAATCCTTTGTTTAGTAAACATTTGAATGCCTTGTATGTGCACATTCCCATATCTGACCTCAGTCATGGAAAGCACCCTTGCTCTGCCCTGAAGGTACATATATCCAAGCAAGCACTGAAAAACACAAATGATGTAGTTGGACTTGACCGAGGATGAATCAGAAGTGAGGATTACCTGGGACTGAAGATTGTTTCTTAGGTAGAGCAGAGGGGATCATGTTGAGGGAGTGAAAAGAAGCAATCCCTTCTTCTTGTCATTGTCAGAAGAATGTTGGCAAGAATTCAGTCCTCTAGGGCCACGGTTATTCAACTTAATTTAACCTTAGACTAGATCATGTTCATTTTCTTTGTGATACTGCTTCTTTTGTAAATATAGTACCCTAACTGATCTTCTATTGGTCTCATTTTAGCAATATTTGCTGTACTCACGAGTGTCTTGACAAAAGATGACTGGTGGAACCTCCTTTTGAAGGCCATATACTCCTTATGTGACCTATCCCGGTTCCAGGAGGCTGAGTTACTTGTTGATTCTTCATTGGAATACTGCTCATTTTATGAAGACAAGCCAAAACGCAAAGAGTTAGAATACTTTGGTCTGTCTGCTGCAATTCTGGACAAAAATTTCAGAAAGGCATACAACTATATCAGGTGATTTTCCAATAACTTACTTTAATTAGATTCTTTGATGAAGCGTGTATATTTACTTTGACTTAATTTTTCATGCTCAAGATTTAGTAAGCTGTGTAACTCTTACTTACAGATTAATTCGGTTCATTGGTGGTTCTTGGAAGCAGTATAAGAGAACATACACGCCCATAAGAGATTTACTTAAAACATTGTGCCTCAGTCTCCCTATTTTTATGGTAAAACAGGCATCATAATATTACCACCTCATAGGTTATTGTGAGAGTTAAGTGAGTTGTCCAGTGTCTGATATACGTTATTATTCAGTGTTCATTGTACTGCAGCTATGAGTGGGTTGGGAGAAGAGAGAAAACTTAAACCTCTTGATTCTGTTTTTTTGATTTAAATGTTTGTTGAAAAGCAGAAACAAGATGGAGAAACACTACATACCCCTTATTGAGGGTGGTGAATTTCAGTGTTGATAGGATAGCACTGAAGGGTTTCAATCTTAAAAATCAAGAAGTTTTTTCTCTGTACACTGTTTTTTACCCTCATTCTCTTTTTGCAATTTTAGAATAATGGTAATGGAAACGTCAATAAACCCCAGCTCTGGAACATTTTCAATCAAGTTACCATGCATTCCCAAGAAGTACGACATCATCGCTTTTGTCTCCGTTTAATGCTGAAAAACCCAGATAATCATGCCCTGTGTGTCTTAAATGGACACAATGCATTTGTATCTGGTAGTTTTAAGCATGCACTTGGTGAGTGTCCTGGCACATGACTTTGTCTCCCTCTCTCTGCTTTGGTTTCTGTATCTCTGAAATGTAGATAACCTGGTAGATTATTGTGAAAATTAATTGACTTAATATAAAGTACTTAATGTCTAGTACATATAGTGAGTGATTTTAAGTATTCACAGTAATTATAATAAATATTTATTTTTCTTGTGATGCTTTGGTTTCAAAAGGCTAAAGTAAGTCTTTAAAGTAGGTCTTTGAAATAGGACTTTAAAGCATGACTTAGGCTTGTTTGTTTTCAAAATAATTTTCATTAGTTATAGATGCTTTGCTAAATGATTTTAATTTGCTATAGTATAAAAAGGGACTTAAGATTCTTTAATAGCTTATTCTTTAGGAGGCGTATTTTTTTTTCTTGCATTGATTTTTTTTTTTACACATATACATATATGTTCTTTTTAAAATTCTTTTCCCATTTAGGTTATTATAGAATATTGAGTAGAGTCCCTGTGCTATACAGTAGGTCCCTGTTGGCTATCTGTTTCAAGTATAGTAGTGTGTATGTCAATCCCAAACTCATGATTTATCCCCACCACCACCACCTTTCTGCCTTGGTAATCATGTTTGCTTTTAGAGTCTGTGAGTCTGTTTCTGTTTTGTAAATACATTCATTTGTATCCTTTTTTTTTTGAGATTCTGCATGTAAGTGATCTCATATGGTATTTGTCTTTGTCTGACTTACTTAGCTCAGTATGATAATCTCTAGGGCCACCCATGTTGTGGCAAATGGTATTATGTCATTCTTTTTAATGGCTGAGTAATATTCCATTGTATATATGTACCAGAATCTTTTATCCATTCATCTGTCAGTGGACATTTAGGTTGCTACCAAATCTTGGCTATGTGAGTGTGTATGTACCTTTTCAAACTGTGTTTTGACTCTGGATATTTGCCTAGGAGTGGGATTGCTGGATCATCAGTTCAGTTCAGTTCAGTCACTCAGTCATGTCCGACTCTCTGCTACCTCATGAATTGCAGTACACCAGGCCTCCCTGTCCATCACCAGCTATTGGAGTTCACTCAGACTCATGTCCATTGAGTCGGTGATCCCATCTGGCCATCTCATCCTCTGTCGTCCCCTTTTCCTCTTGCCCTGAATCCCTCACAGCATCAGAGTCTTTTCCAATGAGTCAACTCTTCACATGAGGTGGCCACAGTACTGGAGTTTCAGCTTTAGCATCAGTCCTTCAAAGAACAACCAGGACTGATCTCCTTTAGAATCGACTGGTTGGATCTCCTTGCAGTCCAAGAGACTCTCAAGAGTCTTCTCCAACACCACAGTTCAAAAGCATTAATTCTTCAGTGCTCAGCTTTCTTCACAGTCCAACTCTCACATCCGTACATGACTACTAGAAAAACCATAGCCTTGACTAGACGGACCTTTGTTGGCAAAATAATGTCTCTGCTTTTGCATATACTATCTAGGTTGGTCATAACTTTTTTCCAAGGAGTAAGCGTCTTTTAATTTCATGGCTGCAATCACCATCTGCAGTGATTTTGGAGCCCCCAAAATAAAATCTGACACTGTTTCCACTGTTCTGTTCTTCATTTTCTGAATGTTGAGCTTTAAGCCACCTTTTCCACTCTCCTCTTTCACTGTCATCAAGAGGCTTTTTAATTCCTCTTCAGTTTCTGCCATAAGGGTAGTGTCATCTGCATGTCTGAGGTTATTGATATTTCTCCCGGCAGTCTTGATTCCAGCTTCTGCTTCTTCCAGCCCAGCATTTCTCATGATGTACTCTGCATAGAAGTTAAATAAGCAGGGTGACAATATACAGCCTTGATGGACTCCTTTTCCTATTTGGAACCAGTCTGTTGTTCCATATCCAGTTCTAACTGTTGCTTCTTGATTGACGTGCATATAGGTTTCTCAAGAGGCTGGTCAGGTGATCTGGTATTCCCATCTCTTTCAGAATTTCCCACAGTTTATTGTGATCTATACA
The DNA here is from genome assembly GCA_917880005.1 of Nanger dama. Lineage (NCBI taxonomy): Eukaryota > Metazoa > Chordata > Mammalia > Artiodactyla > Bovidae > Nanger > Nanger dama. The sequence continues at coordinate 51,569,891 of CAKJTW010000004.1, forward strand.
GTCAAAGGCTTTTGCATAGTCAATAAAGCAGAAATAGATGTTTTTCTGGAACTCTCTTGCTTTTTCAATGATCCAGTGGATGTTGGCAATTTGCTCTCTGGTTCCTCTGCTCTTTCTAAAACCAGCTTGAACACCTGGAAGTTCATGGTTCATGTATTGCTGAAGCCTGGCTTGGAGAATTTTGAGCATTACTTTACTAGCATCTGAGATGAGGGCAGTTGTGTGATAGTTTGAGCATTCTTTGGCATTGCCTTTCTTCGGGATTGGAGTGAAAACTGATCTTTCCAGTCCTGTGGCCACTGCTGAGTGTTCCAAATGTGCTGGCATATTGAGTGCAGCACTTTCACAGCATCATATATGGTAGTTCTATTTTTAGTTTTCTTAAGGAACCTCCATACTGTTCTCCATAGTGGCTGAACAAATGTAATTCCTACCAACAGTGAAGGTGAGTTCCCTTTTTTCCACAGCATCTTCAGCATTTATTGTTTGTAGACTTTTTGATGATGGCCATTCTGATTAGTGTGAGATAAGTCTTTATAATTCTTATTAATAATTAAACAGAGGGAAAATTCATTAACCATTTATAGGAAATTTCTGTAATAAGGAACCAGGAGCAATAAGTGGAAAAACACTTAACCAAAAGTTTAAACTTAAAATGAGGCATGTATCTCCTGCTGCTGGCAATAAAATATATTGCCAGATTCACTTCTGAGTATACTGTGATTTTGGCTGTTTAATGCTTTAATGTTTCTTGTGTATGGTTGCTGTTTTTATAGTTGTTCAGCCAGTAATCTTGAACATCAGATGTTGAAGCTTTTTTTCACTGTGTATACTTTTTTGGAATTATTAGTTTAATATTAAGAAAACTATATATAAAAGAGATTAGAATAGAAAGTCCAAATGGCAGTCTACCATTTGTGCTGCTAAGGAGACTTTACAGTGCTGTTTCTTCTGGAATAGAAGTTTTCTTATCTATATGATAAATTATCGATCATTCCTTTACAAGAAAAATTTGCTAAAATTCCTCTCTCATACAGTTAGACTTTTGACATGAGATACTTTTTTATATAGAGTATATGAAATTCATAAAACCGTGAATTTTTATCTTGTTATTAGATACATTTAGCTCTTTTCAGGAAAAACAGTTGCTATGTTTGAGACAATAATACCCATAAACTTAAAAAAACTATTTTCCTCACCTCCATGATCTATCACATTAGCATCTATAAGACAGGTCTCAGTTAATTTAATGAAAGAATTCACCAACAGACACATTCCCCCATTAGTTTTTTAAAAGATTTGAGATTGTAAAATAGATTTATGATCACAGTTATTCAGTTGTTTATTTTGAAGTACTACTTTACTTGGAAATGTCAAACTGTACCTTTAAAAAGTTACTTTTGTACTCAGTTTTGACCGTCATGGTCAAAATACGTTGATGGGTAAATCCTTCTCTTTTTGTTACATGTTATATATTTTAAAATTCCTATTAATAGGCATCTAGTTGATATTTTGGAATATAACCTTTGTATCTGTTAAAGTGATAGTAATGTTTGTTTACCTTAAACTATTTTTGAGTAAGTGTTTCAGAAATAAGGAATTGTGTTTTTGTCCTGTCATCTAACATCAGTGCTTATTTTTAGGACAGTATGTGCAGGCCTTTCGCACCCATCCCCAGGAACCTCTCTATAACCTCTGTATAGGCCTAACCTTTATTCACATGGCATCCCAGAAGTATGTATTAAAGAGACATGCTCTTATTGTGCAGGTAATTCATTTGGATTCCTCATTACTTGATTTTATGTTCTTTAAAAATGAATATACTTAATGCTTTTATTACCCTGCTTCAAAAGTAGTATCTGGAGGCAACAAATAGTAGAATAATGGAGGCAGAAGATAGGATTAGTGAAATAGAAGATAGAATGGTAGAAATAAATGAATCAGAGAGGAAAAAAGAAAAACGAATTAAAAGAAATGAGGACAATCTCAGAGACCTCCAGGACAATATGAAATGCTCCAACATTCAAATTATAGGAGTCCCAGAAGAAGAAGACAAAAAGAAAGACCATGAGAAAATACTTGAGGAGATAATAGTTGAAAACTTCCCTAAAATGGGGATGGAAATAATCACCCAAGTCCAAGAAACCCAGAGAGTCCCAAACAGGATAAACCCAAGGCGAAACACCCCAAGATACATATTAATCAAATTAACAAAGACCAAACACAAAGAAGCAGCAAGGGAAAAACAACAAATAACACACAAGGGGATTCCTATAAGGATGACAGCTGATCTTTCAATAGAAACTCTTCAGGCCAGGAGGGAATGGCAAGTCATACTTAAAGTGATGAAAGAAAATAACCTATAGCCCAGATTACTGTACCCAGCAAGGATATCATTCAGATATGAAGGAGAACTCAAAAGCTTTACAGACAAGCAAAAACTGAGAGAATTCAGCACCACCAAACCAGCTCTCCAACAAATGCTAAAGGATATTCTCTAGACAGGAAACACAAAAATTGTGTATAAACCCTAACCCAAAACAATAAAGTAAATGGCAATGGGATCATACTTATCAATAATTACCTTAAACATAAATGGGTTGAATGCCCCAACCAAAAGACAAAGACTGGCTGAATGGATACAAAAACAAGACCCCTATATATGTTGTCTACAAGAGACCCATCTCAAAACAAGAGACACATACAGACTGAAAGTGAAGGGCTGGAAAAAGATATTCCGTGCAAATAGAGACCAAAAGAAAGTAGGAGTAGCAATACTCATATCAGATAAAATAGACTTTAAAACAAAGACTGTGAAAAGAGACAAAGAAGGACATTACATAATGATCAAAGGATCAATCCAAGAAGAAGATATAACAATTATAAATATATATGCACCCAACATAGGAGCACCACAATATGTAAGACAAATGCTAACAAGTATGAAGGGGGAAATTAACAATAACACAGTAATAGTGGGAAACTTTAGTACCCCACTCACACCTATGGATAGATCAGCTAAACATAAAACTGACAAAGAAACACAAACTTAAAATGATACAATAGACCAGTTAGACCTAATTGATATCTATAGGACATTTCACCCCAAAACAATGAATTTCACCTTTTTCTCAAGTGCTCATGGAACCTTCTCCAGGATAGATCACATCCTGGGCCATAAATCTAGCCTTGATTCAGTTCAGTTCAGTTCAGTCGCTCAGTCATGTCCGACTCTTTGTGACCCCATGAATCGCAGCACGCCAGGCCTCCCTGTTCATCACCATCTCTTGGAGTTCACTCAGACTCACGTCCATCAAGTCCATGATGCCATCTAGCCATCTCATCCTCAGTCATCCCCTTCTCCTCCTGCCCTCAATCCCTCCCAGCATCACAGTCTTTTCCAATGAGTCAACTCTTCTCATGAGGTGGCCAAAGTACTGAAGTTTCAGCTTTAGCATCATTCCTTCCAAAGAAATCCCAGGGTTGATCTCCTTCAGAATGGACTGGTTGGATCTCCTTGCAGTCCAAAGGACTCTCAAGAGTCTTCTCCAACACCACAGTTCAAAAGCATCAATTCTTCAGCTTTCAGCCTTCTTCACATTCCCAACTCTCACATCCATACATGACCACTGGAAAAACCATAGCCTTGACTAGATGGACCTTAGTCGGCAAAGTAATGTCTCTGCTTTGAAATATGCTGTCTAGGTTGGTCATAACTTTTCTTCCAAGGAGTAAGCATCTTTTAATTTCATGGCTGCAGTCACCATCTGCAGTGATTTTGGAGCCCCCAAAAATAAAGTCTGACACTGTTTCCACTCTTTCCCGATCTATTTCCCATGAAGTGATGGGACCGGATGCCATGATCTTCATTTTCTGAATGTTGAGCTTTAAGCCAACTTTTTTACTCTGCTCTTTCACCTTCATCAAGAGGCCCTTTAGCTCCTCTTCTCTTCCTGCCATAAGGGTGGTGTCATCTGCGTATCTGAGGTTATTGATATTTCTCCCGGCAGTCTTGATTCTAGCTTGTGTTTCTTCCAGCACAGCGTTTCTCATGATGTACTCTGCATATGCGTTAAATAAGCAGGATGACAATATACAGCCTTGACGTACTCCTTTTCCTATTTGGAAACAGTCTAGCCTTGATAACTTAAAAAAACAGAATTCATTCCAAGCATCTTTTCTGACCATAATGCAGTAAGATTAGACATCAATTACAGGAGAAAAACTATTAAAAATTCCAACATATGGAAGCTGAACAACATGCTTCTGAATAATCAACAAATCACAGAAGAAATCAAAAAAGAAATCAAAATATGCATAGAAATGAATGAAAATGAAAACAGAACAACCCAAAACCTGTGGAACACTATAAAAGCAGTGCTAAGGGGAAAGTTCATAGCAATACAGGCATACCTCAATAAACAAGAAAAAAGTCAAATAAATAACCTAACTCGACACCTAAAGCAACTAGAAATGGAAGAAATGGAGAACCCCAGGGTTAGTAGAAGGAAAGAAATCTTAAAAATTAAGGCAGAAATAAATGCAAAAGAAATAAAAGAGACCATAGCAAAAATCAACAAAGCCAAAAGCTGGTTCTTTGAAAGGTTAAATAAAATTGACAAACCATTAGCCAGATTCATCAAGAAACGAAGAGAGAAAAATCAATAAAATTAGAAATGAAAATGGAGAGATCACAACAGACTACACAAAAATACAAAGGATCATAAGAGACAACTATCAGCAATTATATTCCAATAAAATGGACAATGTGGAAGAAATGGACAAATTCTTAGAAAAGTGCAACTTCCCAAAACTGAACCAGGAAGAAATAGAAAATCTTAACAGACCCATCACAAGCACGGAAATTGAAACTATAATCAGAAATCTTCCAGCAAACAAAATCTCAGGTCCAGACAGCTTCACAGCTGAATTCTACTAAAAATTTAGAGAAGAGCTAACACCTATCCTACTCAAACTCTTCAAGAAAATTGCAGAGGAAGGTAAACTTTCAAACTCATTCTATGAGGCCACCATTACCCTAATACCAAAACCTGACAAAGACGCCACAAAAAAGAAAACTACAGGCCAATGTCACTGATGAACATAGATGCAAAAACCCTTAACAAAATTCTAGCAATCAGAATCCAGCAACACATTAAAAAGATCATACATCATGCCCAAGTGGGCTTTATCCCAGGGATGCAAGGATTCTTGAGTATCCACAAATCAGTCAATGTAATTCATCACATTAACAAATTGAGAAATAAAAGCCATATGATTATCTCAATAGATGGAGAGAAAGCCTTTGACAAAATTTAACATCCATTTATGATAAAAACAGAAAGCAGGAATAGAAGGAACATACCTCAACATAATAAAAGCTATATATGACAGACCCACAGCAAACATTATCATCAATGGTGAAAAATTGAAAGCATTTCCCCTAAAGTCAGGAACAAGACAAGGGTGCCCACTTTCACCACTACTATTCAACATAGTTCTGGAAGCTTTGTCCACAGCAGTCGGAGCAGAAAAGAATCTGTTTGCAGATGACATGATCCTCTACATAAAAATCCTAAAGAGTTCACCAGAAAATTATTAGAGCTAATCAATGAATATAGTAAAGTTGTGGGATATAAAATCAACACACAGAAATCCCTTGCATTCCTATACACTAATAATGAGAAAGTAGAAAAAGAAATTAAGGAAACAATTTCATTCACCATTGCAACAAAAAGAATAAAATACTTAGGAATATATCTACCGAAAGAAACTAAAGACCTATATCTAGAAAACTATAAAACACTGATGAAAGAAATCAAAGAGGACACTAATAGATGGAGAAATGTACCATGTTCATGGATCGGAAGAATCACTATAGTGAAAAATGAGTATACTACCCAAAGCAATCTACAGATTCAATGCAATCCCTATCAAGCTACCAGCAGTATTTTTCACAGAACTAGAACAAATAATTTCACAGTTTGTATGGAAATACAAAAAACCTCGAATAGCCAAAGCAATCTTGAGAAAGAAGAATGGAACTGGAGGAATCAACCTGCCTATCTTCAGGCTCTATTACAAAGCCACAGTCATCAAGACAGTTATGGTACTGGCACAAAGACAGAAATATAGATCAATGGAACAAAATAGAAAGCCCAGAGATAAATCCACACACCTGTGGATACCTTATCTTCGACAAAGGAGGCAAGAATATACAATGGATGAAAGACAATCTCTTTAACAAGTGGTGCCGGGAAAACTGGTCAACCACTTGTAAAAGAATGAAACTAGAACACTTTCTAACACCATTCACAAAAATAAACTCAAAATGGATTAAAGATCTAAACGTAAGACCAGAAACTATAAAACTCATACAGGAAAACATAGGCAAAACACTCTCTGACATAAATCACAGCAGGATCCTCTATGATCCACCTCCCAGAATACTGAAAATAAAAGCAAAAATAAACAAATGGGATCTAATGAAAATTAAAAGCTTCTGCACAACAAAGGAAACTATAAGCAAGGTGAAAAGACAGCCTTTGGAATGGGAGAAAATAATAGCAAATGAAGCAACTGACAGCTAATCTCAAAATATATAAGCAACTTACGCAGCTCAATTCCAGAAAAATAAATGACCCAATCACAAAAGTGGGCCAAAGAACTAAATAGACATTTCTCCAAAGAAGACATACAGATGGCTAACAAACACATGAAAAGATGCTCAACATCACTCAGTATCAGAGAAATGCAAATCAAGACCACAATGAGGTACCATTTCACCCCAGTCAGAATGGCTGCAATCCAAAAATCTACAAGCAATAAATGCTGGAGAGGTTTTGGAGAAAAGGGAACCCTTTTACACTGTTGGTGGGAATGCAAACTAGTACAGCCAGTATGGAGAATAGTGTGGAGATTCCTTAAAAACTGTAAATAGAACTGCCTTATGACCCAGCAATCCCACTGCTGGGCATACACACCGAGGAAACCAGAATTGAAAGAGACACATGTACCTCAATATTCATCACAGCACTGTTTATAATAGCCAGGACATGGAAGCAACCTAGATGTCCATCAGCAGATGAATGGATAAGAAAGTTGTGGTACATATACACAATGGAGTATTACTCAGCCATTAAAAAGAATACATCTGAATCAGTTCTAATGAGGTGGATGAAACTGGAGCCTGTTATACAGAGTGAAGTAAGCCAGAAAGAAAAACACTAATACAGTATACTAACGCATATATATGGAATTTAGAAAGATGGTAACGATGACCCTGTATGCAAGACAGCAAAAGAGACACAGATGTATAGAACAGACCTTTGGACTCGGTGGGAGAGAGAGAGGGTAGGATGATTTGGGAGAATGGCATTGAAACATGTATACTATCATATAAGAAATGAATCGTCAGTCTAGGTTCGATAGAGAATACAGGATGCTTGGGGCTGGTGCACTGGGATGACCCAGAGAGATGATATGGGGAGGGTGGTGGGAGGGGGTTCAGGGTTGGAAACTCATGCACACCCGTGACGGATTCATGTCATTGTATGGCAAAACCGATACAGTATTGTAAAGCAAAAAAATAAAAATAAATAGCAAAAAAAAAAAAAAAACCCAAACCCTCAACATTAAAAAAAAAAAAAAAAGTAGTATCTGCTTAGTGCACCTGTTGGGAGTATCCATTCCTGTGTTCAGCACCCATGGATATAGGAGTACTCCTGGCCAAGACTTACACAGCCATGTGGAAAGGATGCACAGCCAGATCAGAAGAGAAGGCTCAGGCAGAATCTTAGGGAATCCTGATAGGCTTTCTTGTATTCTGGAGCCTCAGAGGCTTCCAACCTTCCAGGTCCTAAAGAGTTTTTAAATTAGTTTTTAAAAATAATGTAGACATAACAATAATGTTTGGATACGGGCTTGTGTGACTGTTTCCTTACGTCATCACCACAAATTGCTCTTTTAAAGTCTTAGTTCGTAAAGCAATTTGCATTACCTTTTGTTTTCTTGTTTACCTTCTTAACATAGTGTGTCTACTCTAGTGAAATATAAACTCCAAGAGATCAGAGATCTGGTCTGTCTCATTCAACACTGTAGCCTCAAAACTTTTGCTTTTATTTCAGTTTTTATGTTTGATGCATGTATATACCTGTTTTTAAGTAATTAGGAAAGGGAAGTAAATGTTCTTTCTTAGATATTTGTCTTTGAATTTCTCATTTTTAAACACATAGATTTGATTCTTCTGAGATTAATAGCTTGTCTGCTATTACTTAACAGAGAACCATGTTTTTCAGTAGAAGTCATATTCATGTACTCAAATGGATTCATTTATCATGAAGAAAATATGACTTGTTTATTGAGCATACTTTTTATTCCTAGAATGCATTAATTCTAACAAATTCCTTAATTTTTATTTATTAATTTATGAAGAAAAATTCATGACCATTTATTACATACCAGATCACCCAGGAAATAACTGCATTTTATTTTTATACATACAGATTTATTGATTTAATTCTCAGGTAATATATTTGCTTAATTGCTTATATCAGTTACTTGCATCTTGCAATTTGTAGCTTTCTGTGTGTGGTAGAACTTGAAGTTGCATTGAAAGGGAAAGTGAATACAGAAAGAAGTGAAGAAGCAAGTTGCTTTTTGGAGCTATGACACACAGAGAGCCTGTTTCATTATAGCTATGCTCTGAAATAATCAGTTTCTCCATAAAGCTATTGAGTCAGAAGCTTTCAGAGGGGAAAAAAGAAAATCAAGTTTTTTAACATTAAGAAGTTATTAAGACTCTGAGAGGTATATAAAAGGTACCATTTAACCAGAGAGGTCAGATATACTCAAATGAGTTTGTTCCTGAATATGCAACTTTCTAAATTATCATCATAAGAGCTTGGAGTTTATATTTTGGTCAAGCTTTTAGACAGGTATCTCAAACCTAAAATTTTACTAGCCTCTAATGCCACAAAAACCAACTTGAAACCATAAAAATATATATTTTCTGTTTTAGATTATGGGTCTTTGATAGCTAGTTGTAACATTTGGCTTTGTTTTCTGTGAATTTTTTTTCTTTAAAAAAATACCTTCTTTACACCTTCAGAAAAAATCTGAACTATATTATGATATGATACTACCACAGACATATATTCTTTTAGGGTGAGACTGTCTTTAAAAAAAAAAATTGGGGGGCTTCCCTGGTGGTCCATTGGTTAAGACTCCACACTTCTAATGTAGTGGATGCGGGTTCAATCCCTGATTGGGGAACTTAGATCCCACATGCTGCACAGTGTAGCCAAAAATAGAAAATTGTATTCCTGCCCCTGCACTTGCTTGTCAAATGACTGAACTGTTGAATTATTATCTTTTCTCTTTGGTAGGGCTTTTCCTTTCTTAATCGATACCTCAGTTTACGTGGGCCTTGCCAGGAGACATTCTACAACTTGGGCCGTGCCCTTCACCAACTGGGGCTGCAACATCTTGCAATCCACTATTATCAGAAGGCCCTGGAGCTCCCTCCACTTGTGGTAGAGGTACTGTATGATTTACTTTGAAAAACTGAGGAGCCACTTCATCTATCAATAAGTTGCAGTTAGCTCAGTATTGTGGTCCAGGCAGTGAAATTAATCATAGCTTATATATTAAAGATGTATTCTCCCCTTATTGAATGCACTTATTTAATTATGTTCAGCAACAAGTCACCTACTGACCTAGGCGACCATGTGGACACACATGACTTGTGGTTATGACCATTTCAGTTATCTTAAGATAGCCCCTGTGGTTTACAGGTGTGGGCTGGTACACAGAAACCCTGAGTATTGACTTATGTAACCATTATTCATTTTCAAGTTCAAAAGTGTAGCTAACATCTTCTTTATAGAGATATAGAGTATAAACGTGTGTGTGTGAAGTCGCTCAGTTGTGTCCGACTCTTTGCGACTCCATGGACTTTAGCCTACCAAGTTCCTTTGTCCATGGGATTTTACAGGCAATAGTACTGGAGTGGATTGCCATTAATGTAATATAGGATGAAGTGTTGCCAATACTATGATAATCTGTTTTTAAAGCCTAATTTCTGAAGGAAAGTATGTTATCATTGTTCAGTTTTAAAAGTTGCACTCATAATCCTTGATTCCCTCACAACTCTCTTCTGTTACCCTTGTTCAACTTCAGTCATTAGGCAAATGAATACCTACTCTTAATAGTTCTCCTGATGAAATACATATACTTTTGTGTTCTTAACTTCATAAATAATTTATGTATTGCTCCTTAAGCTTTATAGGGCACCATTTTTCATTGGTGCAGATGTTCTTAGTTGACTCCAAAATTTTGTGTGGTGAAGAATAGGAACATAGATTTAATCTACTTCATTGAGGTCATTGGTTGGGTTATTTAAGTAGGAAAAAAAAAAGTAATAACACCCATAAGGTAGTCATTATAATCAATTTGGTGTATGCCCTCCTAGACCTATGTTTTATATGCCTTTCTGTTATATATTTCAGATATATATATTTTTCTCATCTGGTCATTTGTGTTATTTTTTTCTACATGCAGAAGTTTTACATTTTTAATAAAGTCATATCAGTCTTCTAGTTCCTACTTTTGGTATTTATTATACTTAAAAGGGCTTTTCTTACCAAGGTTATATTATTATTCAACTGTATTTTTTCTTCTATGGTTTCATTTTTTTTTTTACTCTTAAATCCTAATTCATCTGGTGTTTATTCTGCTATGTCCTGTGAATGAAACTTTTTTCTTTAACTTATTGGTTAGACATTTAAAAATATTTAATGAAACAGTTATTATAACAATTAACTGAAGTCAGCATTACCTGATAAAAATGTATATTCAAGGTATATGCCTAGTTTTATAAATTTTTTCAGTAATATGAATTTTAATAGTTTTTGAACACTTAACAAAAGCTGTTTAGTTGCCATAAAATTGTCCTGGTTGTCAGTTTGAAATATACTCATTTTTGTATTTTCCCCTCTAGGGTATAGAAATTGACCAGATAGACTTACGAAGAGATATTGCCTACAACTTATCTCTCATATATCAGAACAGCGGGAATACTGGAATGGCTCAGAAACTTTTATTTACTTACTGTTCTATATAAAGCCCCTCAGCTGGGGAAGGAGCTTGGGCAGCTGCTGTGCACGGACCAATATTTTCTGTCTCAGGGCTTATTATTAACCCCAAGATGGACATAAATTCATGATTATCTGTGATTCATTTTTAATATATGATAATTATCTTTTGATAGATTTGCAAAATTATCACTCCTACAAGAATTTTATATTGTTCTGTCATTTTCCTTTACCAGTTTTTTGTAAGTTTTTCCCCAAACTGAAGTGGACATTAGTAGCCATTGAACCAGCATTGAGTTGAATACACTACTTTTTTTCCACACCATTTATTCATTTGTGTATGTAATAATACATATTAAACACCTGCTGTATACCAGGCACTGTATTAGTTGTGTTTGGAATACAGTAGTAAGAGAGATGTTACCTCTCAATACAGTTCTTTAAATACAGACCTTGAGCATATGTTTATCTGAAAGAAAGATTTGCTACATATGTATTTCTACATACATCATTGTTGTTAGTCATCCATTTCTTAGTGCCCTGTTATTATCACCAGTAGTCTTTGAGATATACAGAAAAGGAGGTTGCTAAAGGAAAGACAAATTGGGACTCTGATGTCAGCACAATTATGTAATTCACTTTGCTCCTTGGAAAATTGTTTTAAATTGTTATGTGGTGGGAAGACAAGTAATTGAGCTAATCTTTTATTTTTCACCTGCATGTATCTTAGCTATAAAGACAGGCCTGGGAGCCTGGGATTAATTCATAACAACCTATTGTGATGCAATTTTTTTTTTAAATGCATTTTCAGTGTTTGGCTTTATGGCCAAAAGAAAAAAAGAGAACCAGATTCAGTAACATGACCTAGGTTCCATTTTAAGATCACTAGGAATGTAGGAAGACTAGGGAATTTTATGTATGAAATAAAGTATTGCTGATGAGAAGATCCTGATGCTGGGAAAGATTGAGGGCAGGAGAAGGGGACGACAGAGGATGAGATGGTTGGATGGCATCACTGACTCAATGGACATGGGTTTGGGTGGACTCTGGGAGTTGTTGATGGACAGGGAGGCCTGGTGTGCTACAGTTCATGGGGTCACAGAGTTGGACACAACTGAGCGACTGAACTGATGAAGTAGAAGCAGATTAAAAGCCTTTTACTTATCTCAAATATTGTATATTATTGGATCTAAGATAATAGTATTTGTTAGACATACTGTTGGTTTAATAATAGCTTTTTAGAGTTTCTTTTTAGGAGGAAACAAATGCTATAGTAAATGTCCATGTGGATTTTAAGTCCCAGTCCAATTGTGAGTGGAAAACAAGTATGAGACTTAGGATGAAAGTAGTACAGGGACTTTAAGAATTCTTACCACTATTTACACTGTATATATAATTTTATAGTTGAGAAGCAGAATTTGTATGTAATAAGTAAATGTATGGTACTCTGTGTGTGTGTGTGTGTATATTTATAGAATTTAAATAAACTTTATTTTTATAATTAAAGTTGTTTCATATGTTTATATATATTTGTTTTATTTCATGCCATTTGCAGATAATGATAAAGCTGACTGTGATAGAGTGCTCAGATAGATTAATGGCTTGGAATCCTTGTGTAGTTGAGTACTCTGCATTCAGAGTTTCTCTCTTGAATTAAACTCACTGTGCTGTAACTCCAGGATCTGCTAAATAGCCTTGGAAGACACAATAAATCTCTCTAGTAGTCATATAAGGGGAAAAAAAAGCTGATAATTGGATGAGTCTGTTTATCATTTAAGACTATAACTACCATTTGCTGAGTGTTTTCCCTATGCTACTGTGTTTTAAGTATGGTGCAGGATATTTTAGATACTTTAACTCTGCTTCTCTCAGAGAATCACCTGTAAGGTAGATGTTGTTGTTGTAGTTATTATCATCCCTGGTGTGCTGCGGTTCATGGGGTTGCAAAGAGTTGGACACAACTGAGCGACTGAACTGAACTGAACTGATTATCATCCCACTTTTATTTAAAGAGATTAAATAGCATGCTGAAGATCACTAGCAAGCTACTCCTTGCTCAGAGATGTTCCTTTCAAGGAATGCACTTCCTGCAGTTCAGAGTAACAACATAAAAGTGAACATAAGTTTATTTTAGAAAGAAAAAGGAGATGGGCAGTTATTTTTTCTATCCTTCAGGGCTTCTTTTTTTTTTTTTAATTAAAAAAGGTTTTTGTTTTCTTTTTCTTTTTTAATTTAATATTTATAATGTTTTGTTTGTTTCAGGTGTATAGAAAAGTGATTCAGTTATACATATATTCATTCTTCTTCAGATTCTTTTCCCAATAGGTTATTATAGAATATGGAGTAGAGTTTGCATATCATACAGTAGGTCCTTGTTGACTATCTGTCTTATATATTGTTCAGTTGCCAAGTCATGTCCAACTCTTTGTAACCCCATGATTGCAGTATGCCAGGCTGCACTGTTCCTCACCATCAACCAAGGTTTGCCCAAGTTTGTGTCCATTGAGTTGGTGATGTTATCCAACCTCTCATCCTCTGCTGCCCTTTCTATTCCTTTTGCCTTCAGTCTTTCCCAGCATCAAAGTCTTTTCCAGGGAGTCAGGTTTTTGCATCAGGTGGCCAGAGTACTGGAGCTTCAGCTTGGGCATTAGTCCTTCCAGTGAGTATTCAGGGTTGATTTCCTTTAGGATTGACTGGTTTGATCTCCTTGCTGTCCAAGGGACTCTCAAGAGTCTTCTCCAGCACCACAATTCAAAGCATTAACTCTTTGGCACTCAGCCTTCTTTATGGTTCAGCTCTCACATCCATACATGACTACTGGAAAAACCATAGCTTTGACTAGATGGACCTCGGTTGGAAAAGTAATGTCTCTGGTTTATAATATGCTGGCTAGGTTGGTCATAGCTTTCCTTCCAAAAAGCAAGTGTGTTGAATTTCTTGACTGCAGTCACCATCCACAATGATTTAGGAGCCCAAGAAGAGAAAATCTGTCACTGCTTCCACTTTTTCCCCTTCTAATTGCCATAAAATGATGGGACCAGATGCTGTGATCTTAATGTTTTTAATATTGAGTTTCAAGCCAGTTTTTTACTCTCCCCTTTCATCCTTGTCACAAAGCTCTTTAATTCCTCTTCACTTTCTGCCATTAGAGTGTAACCATCTGCATATCTGAGGTTGTTGATATTTCTCCTGGCAATCTTGATTCCAGCTTGTAATTCATCCAACCTGGCATTTCACATGATGTACTCTGCATATAAATTAAATAAACAGGGTGACAATATATAGCCTTGTACTCCTTTCCCAGTTTTGAACCAGTCAGTTGTTCCATGTCTGGTACTGTTGTTTCTTGACCCACATACAGGTTTCTCAAGAGACAAGTAAGATGGTCTGGTATTCCCATCTCTTTAAGAATTTTCCAGTTGTGATCCACACAGTCAAAGGCTTTACATAGTGAAGCAAAAGTAGATGTTTTTCTGGAATTCCCTTGCTTTCTGTCTGATTCAGCCAGTTTTGGCAATTTGATCTCTGGTTCCTCTGCTTTTTCTAAACCCAGCTTGTAAATCTGGAAGTTCTCAGTTTAAGTATTGCTGAAGTCTAGCTTGAAGGATTTTGAGCATAACCTTTCTAGCATGGGAATTGAGTGCAATTGTCTATTAGTTTGAACATCCTTTGGCATTGCCCCTCTTTGGGATTGGAATAAAAACTGACCTTTTGCAGTCCTGTGGCCACTGCTGAGTTTTCCAAAGTTGCTGGCATATTGATTGCAGCACTTTCACAGCATCATCTTTTAGGATTTGAAATAGCTCAATTGGAATTCCATCACTTCCACTAGCTTTGTTCGTAGTGATGCTTCCTAAGGCCCACTTGACTTCACACTCCAGGATATCTAGCTCTAGGTGAGTGATCACACCGTCGTGGTTATCTGGGTCATTAAGATCTTTTGTGTTGTTCTGTATATTCTTGCCACCTTTTAAAACTCTGCTTCTGTTAGGGCCATAGTGTTTCTGTCCTTTATTGTGCCCATCTTTGCATGAAATGTTCCCTTGTTCTTGAAGAGATCTGTAGTCTTTCCCATTCTGTTGTTTTTCTCTATTTGTATTGATCACTTAGGAAGGGTTTCTTATCTCTCCTTACTATTCTTTGGAATGCTGTATTCAGGTGGATATATTTTTCCTTTTCTCCTTTGCCTTTTGTTTCTCTTTTCTCAGCTATCTGTAAGGTCTCCTCAGACAACCATTTTGCCCTTTTGCATTTCTTTTTCTTGAGGATAGTTTTGATTACTGTCTCCTGTACAGTGTTACAAACCTGTGTCCATAATTCTTCAGGCATAAGAATTAGCAGGTGAGGTGGGGCTAAAAACTGGTGAAGCAGTTGTAAATCTGTTAAGAAGCTGCTAGATTTTCCTAGTTGCCATGTTTACCTAGAGTAGGTTCCCACTTCACCCGTGCCCTGCAGAACACCAGTGGTTAATTTTCTGGAGCTGTTGAATGAAGATCATAGGATTTGGGAATACCAGGCACAGCCTTTAAAGGCAGAGTGTTACACTGAAAGCAGGGGATTAAATGAAAGTCTACACACCTGAAAGTGATCTCAGCCTCTTCCTATTAAACACCCAGAAAATTGGCAACAAAGTTAACATCGTCCAAGCAGGGGATTAGAGAAAATCCTCTCAAAAATCCTGGAAAAAGACCTGTATATTCTCTCAGCTTCGGCCTCCACCAGTGCACACACCCCTCCCACTTTAACTAAGCCCCAGTCAGCTCCAAGGTACCTTGCTATTCATATGAACAGGAGCTAACGATCATTAGATATTTGAGGAAAGCCTCTGAAATGAGAGGCATTCACATAAACAAATGGGCGGGGGACTGAGGGAACTCAGGGAATAGAACCAGTGCAGGAAGTAGAGAAATACAGAAAATGTAATTAATATTCTCACATGAAAGAATATTGTATATGTGAAAGTGCTGCACTCAATATGTCAGCACATTTGGAAAACTCAGCAGTGGCCACAGGACTGGAAAAGGTCAGTTTTCATTCCAATCCCAAAGGCAATGCCTAAGAATGCTCAAACTACTGCACAATTGCACTCCTCTCACACGCTAGTTAAAGTAATGCTCAAAATTCTCCAAGCCAGGCTTCAGCAATACGTGAACCGTGAACTTCCTGATGTTCACTGGTTTTAGAAAAGGCAGAAGAACCAGAGATCAAATTGCCAACATCCGCTGGATCATGGAAAAAGCAAGAGAGTTCGAGAAAAACATCTGTTTTTGATGCCAAAGCCTTTGACTGTGTGGATCACAATAAACTGTGGGAAATTCTGAAAGAGATGGGAATACCAGACCACCTGACCTGCCTCTTGAGAAACCTATATGCAGGTCAGGAAGCAACAGTTAGAATTGGACATGGAACAATAGACTGGTTCCAAATAGGAAAAGGAGTACATCAAGGCTGTATATTGTCACCCTGCTTATTTAACTTCTATGCAGAGTACATCATGAGAAACGCTGGACTGGAAGAAGCACAAGCTGGAATCAAGATTGCCAGGAGAAATATCAATAACCTCAGATATGTAGATGACACAACCCTTATGGCAGAAAGTAAAGAGGAACTAAAAGCCTTTTAATGAAAGTGGAGAGTGAAAAAGTCGGCTTAAAGTTCAACATTCAGAAAACTAAGATCATGGCATCTGGTCTCATCACTTCATGGGAAATAGATGGGAAAACAGTGGAAACAATGTCAGACTTTATTTTTTGGGCTCCAAAATCACTGCAGATGGTGACTGCAGCCATGAAATTAAAAGACACTTGCTCCTTGGAAGGAAAGTTATGACCAACCTAGATAGCATATTCAAAAGCAGAGACATTACTTTGCTAACAGAGGTCCGTTTAGTCAAGGCTATGGTTTTTCCTGTGGTCATGTATGGATGTGAGAGTTGGACTGTGAAGAAAGCTGAGTGCCAAAGAATTGATGCTTTTGAACTGTGGTGTAGGAGAAGATTCTTGAGAGTCCCTTGGACTGCAAGGAGATCCAACCAGTCCATTCTGAAGGAGATCAGCCCTGGGTGTTCTTTGGAAGGAATGCTGCTAAAGCTGAAACTCCAGTACTTTGGCCACCTCATGTGAAGAGTTGACTCACTGGAAAAAGACTCTGATGCTGGAAGGGATTTGGGGGCAGGAGAAAAAGGGGACGACAGAAGTGATGTCTGGATGGCATCACCGACTCGATGGATGTGAGTCTGAGTGAACTCCGGGAGTTGGTGATGGATAGGGAAGCCTGGTGTGCTGTGATTCATGGGGTTGCAAAGAGTCGGACATAACTGAGCAACTGGACTGAACTGAACTGAATCAAAGAGAAAAATGCTGTAAAAAGCAATATTCAAAAAAAATATCAAATTAAAAATGTAACTTGAATTAGTGCCATGAAAGGGTTGGGGAAAAATAGAATTTTAAAAAGATAAAAGGGAAAATTGAAGAGATAATTTCAGATGAGAAAATTAAAAGCTATAGAACAGTCTAAATTACAAGTTCTTTGTGGCAGTTAGCAGATCTTACAAATTCATTTATATTTCAAAGTGTGTGATTGCTTGATTTATAATAATTTCAGTAGGAGGAACCGTGACTTTTATATGCAGTAGATGGCAGTACATTCTATAACTTGGGAATTCTTTTTCATCATTTTATTGTCTTAATACAATTATGCCAGCTTTTAACATTTTTCCTCCAAAATAAATGTAACTATTTTTATTACAGGAAAAAAATTTCAATATCCCTCTCTACATTTGGGCTTATTATCATATCCCAAAAGTTTTGTCCCTTTGCACTGCTCTCCGTCAGCATGTAGAGGACAGCTGGAGCCCTGTGTTTCTTAATGCCCTGAGCAAAAGAATGTCTAGGAATTATCAAAGGTACACACATCATACAAGATACATTTTCTTCTGATTTTTGGACTCAAGCAAACTAGAATCAGAGTGAGAATTAGCAGCAACACTTGGCATTTTAGTAAAGACACGCAAATGTGTTTCTATTTAGAAAACGGCCTTTAAGCAAGCAAAGAGAGAAAGCTGATTAAAGATACCTCCACTCAGGGGCCCACAGCTTTGCCGAGTCTGTCCTGGAATAGCCAGTTCTAAGGATGTGAGTTGTTGCCTCTTTCTAGAGCTATGCAGTGGTGTAGATTAATTTCAGTTTCTAGTTTCAGAGAAGTTTGAGTGCAGCCAAACAAGTGTTTCTTATTTAGGCCCACCCTGCATACCTATAGGCAGTTGAAAGGTATTTTTCTAACAAACGCTTTGCATAATTAGTTCTGCCTTGTTCGGACAGAGGTGCTTTGATAAATTTGTGTGTGGGTCAGGCGCCTTTTCCCCCATTTCAGGTGTTCCTCTTCAGGGATTAAAGGAGGAGGAAAAGTAGTGATTCTGACCACTAGAGCTGCTACTGCTGCTAAGTCGCTTCAGTCGTGGCCGACTCTGTGCGACCCCACTAGAGGGAGCAGGGGATTCACAGACCTTCCCAAAATCGCGCGAACTCTCTGGGCTGCAGCCTGGTGAATTAGCTGGGCAGACTTTGGGTAGGCCAGAGAATCCAGAGCCGCTGTGTGCCCTACAGACAGTGCCACTTATAGTGTGCTGTGATGCAGAAAAGGTGTGAAAACACTGCTTTCGTGTCATTCTCAAGGCACAGATTAAAACCAGCTTTGACTTTTCATTGCCAGATTATCAAAATGTAAAAATATCATGATAATTTCAGTCGTGTTAAATGACAGGACACAGCAAACTGTAGAACATTTTTAAAGAGATGGGAATACCCGACCACCTGACCTGCCTCCTGAGAAATCTGTATGCAGGTCAAGAAGCAACAGCTAGCACTGGACATGAAACAACATACTGTTTCCAAATTGGGAAAGGAGTGCATTAAGGCTGTATATTGTCACCCTGCTTATTTAACTTATATGCAGAGTATATCACGCGAAATGCTGGACTGGATTCCACAAGCTGGAATCAAGATTGCTGGGAGAAATATCAATAACCTCAGATATCCAGATGATACCACCCTTATGGCAGAAAGCCAAGAGGAACTAAAGAGCCTCTTGATGAAAGTGAAGGAGGAGAGCAAAAAGTTGTCTTAAAACTCAGCATTCAGAAAACGAAGATCATGGCATGCAGTCTTATCACTTCATGGCAAATAGATGGGGAAACAATGGAAACAGTGACAGACTTGATTTTCTTGGGCTCCAAAATAACTGCAGATGGTGACTGCAGCCATGAAATTAAAGATGCTTGTTCCTTGGAAGAAAAGCTATGACCAAGCTAGACAGCATATTAAAAAGCAGAGACATTACTTTGCCAACAAAGGTCTGTCTAGTCAAAGCTATGGTTTTTCCAATAGTCATATATGGATGTGAGAGTTGGACTATAAAGAAAGCTGAGTGCTGAAGAATTTATTCTTTTAAACTGTGGTGTTGGAGAAGACTCTTGAGAGTCACTTGGACTGCAAGAAGATCCAACCAATCCATCCTAAAGGAAATCAGTCCAGAATATTCATTGGAAGGATTGATGCTGAAGCTGAAGCTCCAATACTTTGGCCACCTGATGCAAAGAACTGACTCATTGGAAAAGACCCTGATACTGGGGAAGATTGAAGACTTGAGGAGAAGGGACAACAGAGGATGAGATGGTTGGATGGCGTCACCGACTTGATGGACATGACTTTGAGTAAGTTCTGGGAGTTGGTTATTGATAGCGAAGCCTGGCACACTGCAGTCCATGGGGTCACAAAGAGTCAGACACGCCTGAGTGACTGAACTGAACTCAACTCAACTCAACTGAATTCTAACCAGTGTAAGGTGATACCTCATTGTAGTTTTGATATGCATTTCTCTAATAATTAGTGATGTTGAGCACTTTTTCATGTCCTTTATGGCCATCTGTATATCTTATATTTTGTTCCATTGAACTCTTTGTCTATTTCTGAGCCTGTAACAAATTATTTTAATGTTTATAACTTTACAACACTTTTTTTCCTTTTTAAAAATGGCTATTTATTGGAAGTATATTTAGGGAAAAGGGCTCAGATCATCAGTGTAGGGACCAGTGAGTTCTTTCAAAGTGAATACAACCATGAAATCACCACCCAAATCAAGAAACAGAACATGACCAGCTCCCCTGTGGGCCACCAATACTCATTGCTGGTCAGAATGTCTTTGTGGTTTGAACTGTCAGTTTGATTAAGCTGGAGCTACATTTTCCAGAATCTCTTTCTCTGAGTAGTTCCATGTTAGAGGTGGCCCGGGAGTTTGCATGAGATTTGGAAGGTCAAAGAAAAGTAGCAGTCATTGCTCTGAACGTCACTGTGGTTAGATATGGTGGCAAACACAGAGGTGGGTTTCATTTTATCCTTGCTCTTTTCTGCTCTGCATCCAGCTCCTCTTTCTAACTGCCAGCTCTGTTGTCCAAAAGTAGAGCAAACCTCCAGCACATGCCACAGCTTTCAGCAGATCTCACCAGCTTCCCTCCTGTGTTTTCACCCTGGCAGCTGAAACAGCAAGGTTCGAGGTTCCCATGCAAACCACTTCAGGGCTTCAGCAAGGCTGGGGAATGACTGCTCTGATTCTCCAGCTCCTTCTGGACTGTCACTTCCCTCCATTGTCCTGCACTGTGTGAGGTCTCCTTCCTTATTTAACACAACTCAGTGACTCTAACTTTCTTAATTAAACCTATAAAGAAGGACATTGATTTTTTGTAGGTTTCTTTTATATCCTGCTAACTTATTAATTCTTTCACTGTTTGAGTTAGCATTATCATTTATCCCCTGGAGTTTTCCAGGTGTACTGTCATATCATCTGCAAGAAGAGATAACTTTACTTTTTCTTTACCCATTTTTAGAGCTCTGATTTTTCTAATTCCACTGTTTAATACTTCTGTTAGAACAGTGTTGAGTAGTAATGGAGATAGTGCACATCCCTGCCTTGGCTCCTGGAATAAGATTATATGTGTATATAATTTATCTGTGCAGCTGACTGTTCCTCCAACTCTCTTCCCACTGCATTAGCAAATCCATGTGTTTGATGTGTGGCAGAAGCCAACAAATATTGTAAAGCAACTATCCTTCAATTAAAAATAATTTAAAAAATAAATACAAAAAGAAAATCTATGTTCTGCTATCTCTGCCTCAAAAACAGAGGACTTAATAGATGACCCACTTAAGGGCAGGAAAGTAAAATCGTTTGGATAGAATCAGGACCCAAACCTAGATTTTTAAATTCCATTTACCACAGTCTCTAATTGAACACAACTTTCCCCCACATTTAAAGATTTATAAAATGAAAATACAGGTGCTCTGTTGAAAAAAATCGCATATATATGGACCTGTACAGTACAAACTTATGTTGTTCAAGGATCAACATATATATACTTTTATATTATACATTTTATAAATATATATTGTGTGAATACATGCGGGGGCGCTCCGCAGAAAGAGCGGAGGCAGTGGAACTTCCCTCAGCAAAGCCGAGGGGTTCCCGAGGAGAGGTGAGCCTGCTGTCCGCCAACCCAGCCCCTCGGTGAGCGAGAGACAATCAGACGAGACAGGGGTTCCCTCGAAGCAGTTCCGGTTTATTGTTGCAAACTCCCAACTTATATAGACAAACAGGAGGGTTTTAGGAGGGACTTTCCATAGTTGCACCAATCACATTAAAGGTCAAAGTGTCACCTTCATTATAACAGGAGTCTATAGAGATCACACACTGTCTACATGCATGGAAATCAAGAGAGCCAATTAAAGACTTTGACAGACAACATAGACCCTGCCCCCATCTCTTCCGCCAGGCGCCATCTTAGGTTTTCCACCGCAAAGCTAGCCCCTTTGTTTTTAAGGTTTCCCATTTAGGGCCCCACAAATACATATTACATATTTTATTTATAGATAAGTAAAATGAAATCTATATTTTTATATATATTTGTTCTTGTTAAAAACTCTCAATTCCTATTTTCTTGAGTATTTTTATCTTCAGTGGATGTTGATTTTTATCATAGGCTTCTTCAGCATCTATGGAAATCTTTATGACTTTTTCCATATTTTTTCCCCTTAGATTTTTAATGTTATATGATAGAAACAGACATCCTAATGTTGAAATTACTTGCATTCCTGGAATGCACCCCACTTGGTGGTGGTGGTGGTGGTGGTGGTGATTGTACTGTCGCTCAGTTATGTCCGACTCTTTGCAACCCCATGCCAGGCTTCCCTGTCCTTTACCAACTCCCAGAGCTTGCTCAAACTCATGTCATTGAGTCAGTGATGCCATCCAGCCATCTCATCCTCTGTCGTCCCCTTCTCCTTCTAGCCTTCAGTCTTTCCCAGCATCAGGGTTGGAGTCTGTTTGCTATTTTAGTGTTTTGCCCGACTATTCATGAGTAATATTGTCCTGTAGGGTTTTTTGAGGGGTACCATCTTTATCAGGTTTAGATGTCAGTGTTATATTTGCCTTAAAAAGAAAGAAGTAAGAAGTTTCCCTTTCTTTTAATGCCCTGGAATAATGATGAAGCATTTGGGTACCAGTCTTTGAAGATTTGGTAGAAGTCTGTGTTCATGTTAGTTTCTTAATAGCTTTCTCTATTTCTTCTACAGAAATTAGTCTGTTTAAGCTTTCTGTAACTAGGTGGATCAATTTTGGTCATCTATATTCCTTGGGAAATTACCCCTTATATCTAAGTTTTCACATTTACAGAAATATGTGCAAAGCAGTCTCTTATGACTTTTAAATTTTCTTCTGTTTCAGTGGTTATTTCCACCTATTCATTTTTTGCCATTTATGCCTCCTCCCTTTTTAATGATCAAATTAACTAGTGGTTTGTCTATTTTGTTATTTTTTCTTAACTTGTTTTAATTAAAGACTGATTATAATATTGTGTTGGTTTCTGCCATACATCAACATGGATCAGCCATAGGTATACATATGTCGCCTCTCTCCCACCTCCCACCCCATCCCACACCTGTACGTTGTCACAAAGCCCCAGTTTGAGGTCCTTAAGTAAGTAAGTAAGTGAAGTCGCTCAGTTGTGTCTGACTCTTTGTGACCCCATGGACAGTAGCCTGCACCAGGCTCCTCTGTCCATGGGATTTTCTAGGCAAGAGTACTGGAGTGGGTTGTCATTTCCTTCTCCAGGGATTGAACCCAGGTCTCTCGCATTGTAGACAAACACTTTACTGTCTGAGCCACCAGGGAAGTCCTTGAGTCATAGCAAATTCCCACTGGCTATCTGTTTTACATATGTTAGCGTATGTATTTCTATACTACTCTCTCCATTCATCCTATCCTCTCCTTACTACCCCACCTACCACCCTCCATGTCCATAAGTCTGTTCTCTATCTGTATCTCCATTGCTGCTCTACAAATAGGTTCATCAGTGCCATCTTTCTAGATTCTATATATACATGTTAATATGTGATATTTGTGTTCCTTTTTATGGCTAGTATTCCACCATATATGTACCACACTTCTTTATCCATTCATCTGTTGATGGACATCTAGGTTGCTTCCTTGTGCTAGCTATTGTAAATAGTGCTGTAATGAACACTGGTGTACATATGTCTTTTAAATTATGATTTTTCCCAGGGCATATGTCCAGTAGTGGGATTGTTGGGTCAGATGGTGGTTTTATTCCTAGTTTTTTAGGTAATCTCTATACTGTTCTTCATAGTGGTTATACTGATTTACATTCCCACCAACAGTATAAGAGGGTTCCCTTTTCTCCATACCCTCTCCAGCATCTATTGTTGTAGATATTGATGTTGGCTGTTCTGACTGGTGTGAGATGATATCTCATTGTAGTTTTGATTTGCATTTCTCTAATAATGAGTGATGTTGAGCATCTTTTAATGTGTTTGTTAGCCATCTGTATGTCTTCTTTGGAGAAATGTCTGTTTAGGTTTTCTTCTCGCTTTTTGGTTGTGTTGTTTTTCTGGTATTGAGTTGTATGAGCTGCCTGTATATTTTGGAAATTAATCCTTTTCCAGTTGTTTCATTTGCTATCATTTTCTCCCATTTTGAGGGTTGTCTTTTCACCTTGTTTAGTGTCCTTTGTTGTGTAAAAGCTTTTAAGTTTAATCAGGTCCCACTTGTTTACCTTTGTTTTTATTTCCATTACTCTGGGAGGTGGGTCATCAAGGATCTTGCTTTGATTTATGTCATCAAGTGTTCTGCCTATGTTTTCCTCTGAGGGTTTTATAGTTTCTGGTCTTGCATTTAGATCTGTAATCCATTTTGAGTTTATCTTTGTGTATGGTATTAGGAGGTATTTTAATTTCATTTTTTTACACATCACTATCCAGTTTTCCTGGTATTCTTCTTGAAGAGGCTATCTTTGCCCCACTGTATATTCTTGCCTCCTTTATCAAAGGTAAGGTGCCCATAGGTACCTGGATTTATCTCTGGGCTTTTTATATGTTCCACCTGTCTATATTACTGTTTTTGTGCCAGTACCATACTGTCTTGATGACTGTAACTTTATAGTCTGCGGTCAGGAAGGTTGATCCCTCCAGCTCCATTCTTCCTGTTAATTTTTTAAAACAATATTTTAATTTATTTAAGTCTGTTTTTAAATTTTTCTGTCACATTTTCTGCTTTAATCTTTATTATTCCCTTTGTATTTTCTGATTTACTTTATTCTTTCAGCAGTTATTTTTGGGAACTTGATTTATTGGTTTTCAGATCTTCATTTTTATTGATAAAAATGTTTAGTACTATGAATTTTCTTCTGATCACTGCTTTGTTACTATTTTGTAAAGAATTTTTGCATCTCTATTCATCAGAGATTTTGACTTGTAATTTTCTTATGGTATCCTTGTTTTGCTATCAGGGTAATGCTGCCCTCATAAAATGAGTTTTGGAAGTATGCCTTCCTCTTTTATTTTTGGGGGAGTTGACAAGGATTAGTACTAATTATTTTATTTATTTTTAAAATTTTATTTATTTTTGGCTGTGCTGGGTCTTTGTTTGCTGTGCAAACTTTTTCGCTAGGTGTGGTGAGTGAGGCTACTTTCTAGTGGTGGTGTGCCAGCTTCTCATTGCAGTGTCTTCTCTTGTTGCAGAGTGAGGGCTCTGGAGCATTTAGGCTTCAGTAGTTGTGACATATGGGCTGAGTAGTTGCAGTTCCCAGGCTCTAGAGCACAGGCCCAGTAGCTGTGGAGCATGGGTTTGGTTGCTCCGAGGCATGTGGGATCTTCCCGGATCAAGGATCAAACCCATGTCTCCTGCATTGGCAGGCGCGTTCTTTACCACTGAGCCACCAGGGAAGCTCAGTTCTTCTTTCAGTGTTTGATAGAACTCATCAGTGAAGCCATCTGGTCCTGGACTTTATTTTGTTGTGAGGTTTTCAATTACTGATTACGTGTTCAATCAATCCCCTCATTGCTATTCAGTATGTTCAGATTTTCTATTTCTTTATAATTCAGTCTCAAAGATTGTGTATTTCTAAGAATTTATGCATTTCTTATAAGTTGTCAAATTTGTTGCTGTATAATTCTTCATAGTAGTCTCTTACGACCTTTTGTATTTCTGTGCTATCAGTAGTAACATTTCTTCTGTCATTTCTGATTTTATTGGGTTGGCCAAAAAGTTCGTTTCAGCTCTTCAAAAACTGGCACGAGCTTTTGGCCAACTCAATATTTATCTGCATCCTCTTTTCTCTTGGTGGGTCTAACTTAAGCTTTGTCAGTTTATCTTTTTGAGAACAACAAGATGACACCACTAGGTTTAGCAAGGTTAAAGTTTTAGTGAAGACGATGCTCCTTGGTTGAAGGGTAGCGATGACACTTGCTGAGGGATGAGAAAAAAGGCACCCCCTGGGTTTAGCAAGGCAGAGGAGGAGTGTGAAAAGGGCTCCCACCACCCTCCACCCCTGGAGAGTATTGCAGCATGTCCCATCTCTCTGGCGAATGCTCTAAGATTAGCAATGGATTTCTGTCCTGTGAAGTCTGGGTGCTTTTCAAATGGCTGTTTCTGGGCTGGGCTCCATGACAAATGAGTTCAGGGCCATTTCGCAGATTGCTGAGCTCTTTGGGTCTCATGGACATGAGCCCTGTTGGATTTCAAAGACTGGAGTCTTGGAGGCTCATCTTTCATGTGCAAGTCCTAAAAGTTGGGATGCCTTTTTGGGCTACAAACCTTTGCTCCTCAGGAAGCAGTTCAGTTCAGTTCAGTTGCTCAGTCATGTCCGACTCTTTGTGACCCCACGGACTGCACCATGCCAGGCTTTCCTGTCCATCACCAACTCCTGGAGCTTACTCAAACTCATGTCATTGAGTTGGTGATGCCATCCAACCAGTTCTTCCTCTGTCATCCCCTTCTCCTCTGGCCTTCAATTTTTCCCAGAATCAGGGTCTTTTCAAATGAATCAGTTCTTCACATCAGGTGGCCAAAGTATCAGGAAGCATCAGGAAGCCGGGATGGGGTTTACGGTGAAATTGGGTCTCAGACTCTCTTACTGCTTTGCTGTGGTGTATTCCTCATTTTCTGCACAGGAAGGAGATTCTCAGCTAGTTTTCAAAATCTTTTCAGAGGAAATTATCCCATATTTGCATTTTTTTTCCATGGGGATGGTCTTGATCCCTGTCTCCTGTAGAATGTCACGAACTTCAGTCCAAAGTTCATCAGGCACTCTATCAGATCTAGTCCCTTATATCTATTTCTCACTTCCACTGTATAATCATAAAGAATTTGATTTAGGTCATACCTGAATGGTCTAGTGGTTTTCCCTACTTTCTTCAATTTAAGTCTGAATTTGGCAATAAGGAGCTCAAGATATGAGCCACAGTCTGGTCTTGTTTTGCTGACTGTATATAGCTTCTCCATCTTTGGCTACAAAGAATATAATCAATCTGATTTTGGTGTTGACCATCTGGTGATGTTCATGTGTAGAGTCTTCTCTTGTGTTGTTGTAAGAGGGTGTTTGCTGTGACCAGTGCATTCTCTTGGCAAAATTCTGCTAGCCTTTGCCTTGCTTCATTCCATATTCCAAAGCCAAATTTGCCTGTTACTCAAGGTGTTTCTTGACTTCCTACTTTTGCATTCCAGTCCCCTACAATGAAAAGGACATCTTTTTGGGGTGTTAGTTCTGAAAGGTTTGTAAGTCTTCATAGAACCATTCAACTTCAGCTTCTTCAGCATTACTGGTTGGGGCATAAACTTGGATTACTGTGATATTGAATGGTTTGCCTTGGAAACAAACAGAGATCATTCTGTCGTTTTTGAGACTGCATCCAAGTACTGCATTTTGGGCTCTTTTGTTGACCATGATGGCTACTCCATTTCTTCTGAGGGATTCCTGCCTGCAGTAGTAGATATAATGGTCATCTGAGTTAAATTCACCCATTTCAGTCCATTTTAGTTCGCTGATTTCTAGAATGTTGATGTTCACTCTTGCCATCTCCTGTTTGATCACTTCTAATTTGCCTTGATTCATGGACCTGACATTCCAGGTTCCTATGCAATATTGCTCTTTACAGCATTGGACCTTGCTTCTATCACCAGTCACATCCACAGCTGGGTATTGTTTTGCTTTGGCTCCATCCCTTCATTCTTTCTGGAGTTATTTCTCCACTGACCTCCAGTAGTGTATTGGGCACCTACTGCCCTGGGAAGTTTCTCTTTCAGTATCCTATCATTTTGCCTTTTCATACTGTTCATGGGGTTGTCAAGGCACGGATACTGAAGTGCTTTGCCAGTCCCTATTCCAGTGGACCACAATCTGTCAGCTGTCAAAATGGCTGTCTGGGGAGGCCTTACAAATAGCTGTGAAAAGAAGAGAAGTGAAAAGCAAAGGAGAAAGCAAAGATGGGTTGGATAAGGGACGAAATGGTAAGGACCTAACAGAAGCAGAAGATATTAAGAAGAGGTGGCAAGAATACACAGGAGAACTGTACAAAAAAGATCTTCATGACCAAGATAATCACGATGGTATGATCACTCACCTAGAGCCAGACATCCTGGAGTGTGAAGTCAAGTGGGCCTTAGAAAGCATCACTACGAACAAAGCTAGTGCAGGTGATGGAATTTCAGTTGAGCTGTTTCAAATCCTGAAAGATGATGCTATGGAAGTGCTGCACTCAATATGCCAGCACATTTGGAAAACTCAGCAGTGGCCACAGGACTGGAAAAGGTCAGTTTTCATTCCAATCCCAAAGAAAGGCAATGCCAAAGAATGCTCAAACTACTGCACAGTTGCACTCATCTCACATGCTAGTAAAGTAATGCTCAAAATTCTCCAAGCCAGGCTTCAGCAATACGTGAACTGTGAAATCCCTGATGTTCAAGCTGGTTTTAGAAAAGGCAGAGGAACAAGAGATCAAATTGCCAACATCTGCTGGATCATGGAAAAAGTAAAAGAGTTCCAGAAAAACATCTATTTCTGCTTTATTGACTATGCCAAAGCCTTTGACTGTGTGGATCACAATAAACTGTGGAAAATTCTGAAAGAGATAGTAATACCAGACCACCTGACCTGGCTCTTGAGAAACCTATATGCAGGTCAGGAAGCAACAGTTAGAACTGGACATGGAACAACAGACTGGTTCCAAATAGGAAAAGGAGTACGTCAAGGCTGTATATTATCACTCTGCTTATTTAACATATATACAGAGTACATCATGCTAAACCCTGGGCTGGAAGAAGCACAAGCTGGAATCAAGATTGCTGGGAGAAATATCAATAACCTCAGATATGCAGATGACACCACTCTTATGGCAGAAAGTGAAGAAGAACTAAAGAGCCTCTTGATGAAAGTGAAAGAGGAGAGTGAAAAAGTTGGCCTAAAGCTCAACATTCAGAAAACGAAGATCATGGCATCTGGTCCCATCACTTCATGGGAAATAGATGGGGAAACAGTGGAAAAGTGTCAGACTTTATTTTTTTAGGCTCCAAAATCACTGTAGATGGTGACTGCAACCATGAAATTAAAAGACGCTTACTCTTTGGAAGAAAAGTTATGACTAATCTAGATAGCACATTGAAAAGCAGAGACATTACTTTCCCAACAAAGGTCCCTCTAGTCAAGGCTATGGTTTTTCCAGTAGTCATGTATGGATGTGAGAGTTGGACTGTGAAGAAAACTGAGTGCCGAAGAATTGATGCTTTTGAAGTGTGGTGTTGGAGAAGACTCTTGCAAGTTCCTTGGACTGCAAGGAGATCCAACCAGTCCATTCTGAAGGAGATCAGTCCTGGGTGTTCTTTGGAAGGAATGATGCTAAAGCTGAAACTCCAGTACTTTGGCCACCTCATGCGAAGAGTTGACTCACTGAAAAGACTCTGATGCTGGGAGGGATGGGGGTAAGAGGAAAAGGGGATGACAGAGGATGAGATGGCTGGATGGCATCACTGACTCTATGAACATGAGTCTGAGTGAACTCCGGGAGTTGGTGATGGACAGGGAGGCCTGACATACTGCGATTCATGGGGTTGCAAAGAGTCGGACATGACTGAGTGACTGAACTGACTGACTGATCCCATATTGAGCTATATATTTTATGGTTCTGTGGGAAGTGGTGAGCTTTTTTTTAAAAGCTCTTACTCCGTTTCTTTATTTAACCTTTGGCTATCTGGTTTGTCAAGCTTTTGTTTTTCCTTTAATGCCCTCCTAAGGCCTGGCATGCTGTGATTCATGGGGTCACAAAGAGTTGGACACGACTGAGGACTGAGCGACTGAACTGAACTGAAGGCCTGGCTAGGTTTTGCGAGTGGGGTGAATTCATATGCCAATAAGTGGGAGGATCATCCCAGCCATTGGGGAACCATCCACTCCTCCATCTTTTGACAGTGCCTAGGAGCACTCCACCCGGGTGCCCTTTCCCAATAAAGTCTCTTGCTTTGTCAGCACATGTATCTCTTTGGACAGTTCATTTCTGAGTGTTAGACAAGAGCCCAGTTTCAGGCCCTGGAAAGGGGCCCGCCTTCCTGCAACAAATGGCAACTTTGGTGGGACTCTTCTTCACTGAGACTGACATCCTGACCACTCAGGGTTCTCAGGGGTCAGCCTGCCTGCCAATGGACCAGACCCAGTGGCCGCAACTGGGACCCTTTTGTCCCTGGTCTCCTGATGCAGACACCTGGCCAGAGTGCCCTGACTGGTAAGGAACAAGAGACTTATTGACCTCTCTCTCCTTCCCTCTCTCTTTCCTCTCCTTAACCTTTCCTATCCTCCCCTGTTTTTCTAGTCCCCCAGTCCTGGATGCAGGAATCTGGTCGAAGGGCCCTCAGCCTGAGCTGAGGGTTGGAGACTGATCACTTCCTCTTGGCAGAGAACTCGAATTCTGGTTCTGGTCTGCTCTGATTTCTGGTAGGGCCGAGTTCCAGTCCTCCCTTCTCTGGAGGCCCAGGGAAAAGTCTCATAATGCCTGGATGCTGGGGTCTAGCCTCAGCAGGATCCAGGGGTACCCTCAGGATGAACTGCGTTTGTGAACGAAAGAATGACCTGGGAAGACCAACCTTTGGTGAGCCAGGCCTGTAACTTTATTTTCAAAAGGGGTTTTTATACCCTGAGTTTACCTAGAGCAAAGTGAAAGATGCAGATTCATGCAGAGTCAGCTCAGCATTCCATCAGTTGTACCCTTATCAAAACCAGGATTTTTTCTGCATACCTTTCCCATAAACAAGGGTCTTAAGTTGTGTACATTATCTTCTGGCCTTGGAGGCCTGTTGACATTTTATGACCCTTTTTTGATAAAGGTTGATCAACCAGAAAACTTGTTTTTCCCTTGAAGTGTTTTTTTCTTTATACCTCTAATCTGTGTCAGCCTTAGAAAGTACTAAACAGAGTTATATTCTCAAGGAGCAAAGGTGCAGTGGGTTACAAAAAGAACTTATTAGCTCAAAGGTCTGATGTGGTTAATACCTAGGCTACTACTTGTTTTTCTTACATTCCAACTATATTAACTAATGCACCCCCAGGCACACAATGGACAAGGGATATGGGAACTTGGCAGCAAGCATTGGCTCAACAATGAACCCCTTCACCAGTAGTATTTTAATAAAACTTTTTCACCCCTTGAAGGGGTCCATTTTTTTTTTTTTTTTTAAACAATGCTTAGGCTTCCTGTGTCATGGTTTGTGAACAATCATATGTGTAGTTGCAAGAGTCTGGATAAACCTGCCAAGCAAGCTAGAATGCTAACAGGGGGGTTGAATTGAAATGCTCCTTTCATGCCCAGGAGACTTAACTAGAGCCCTAAGTTGATTTTCTCCAGAGAAAGATGGTCGGGAATAGCCCCCTGTTAATGTCAGAAGAGTTGGTGAAAGGCATAATATAGTATACAGTAGACAGACAGATTTTGGTTTTGAGGTAGATGCTCGAGCAGGTCCAGGGAGTCCCTTGAGTCCTGATCCACCTTGCCTGTCAGGTCTGCTCCACATGATCTTGTCATGGGTGGCATCTCCTGTGCTGGCTCCCGGCACCTGAGTATCTGTAGGTGGCAGGAGACATCTGTAAGGCCACCCCTTTTGGCTCCCCCACCTCCCCGCCTCTTCCCCCTTCTTCTTTCAACCTGGCTTCTTTTCCTCCCTTGGAATCCTTGATGTTAGTACTTAGATCTGAAGTTCTGTGTCTCTATAGGAGATTTTTCTGAGAGAAAACCTAAGGTATTCTTGTATTTAAGGGCTTCCCTGGTGGTGCAGAGGTTAAAGCATCTGCCTGCAATGTGGGAGATGTGGGTTCGATCCCTTGGTCAGGAAGATCCCCTGGAGAAGGAAATGGCAACCCACTCCAGTATTCTTGCCCGGAGAACACCATGGATGGAGGAGCTTGGTGGGCTACAGTCCATGGGTCACAAAGAGTTGGACACAACTGTGCAACTTCACTTTCACTTCACTATGGCCTACATAGCAATAGTACTAGTATTTTTTTTATAATTCCTTCTTCCTTTTACCATTTTTGTAGTTGCATTTCTGCTTTGTCATAATACGTAACATTTGTACATCAGTTTTTTATTCTTATTCTGTCTTTTACTTCATATGTTGCTATATATATTTATGTTTTTAAATGCTCACCCCAATCAGTCTTTTGCCTGAAATTTTCCCAGTTATGACTTGGTTGGATGAGGCCAATCATTTAATAGAGATTGTTTAGATAAAGCCTGCAGGCCAAATCTGACCCACAACCCATTTTTGTATGGCTTATGAACTAAGAATTTTACTCTATATTTTTAAGAACATGTACACACACACAGAAAAAGAATAAGGTGTGACAGAAACCATAGATGACTCTTAAAAATCATATTTACTATCGGGCCTTTTATAGAAAAAGTTTGCTGACCTCTGCTCTTGCAAATTCCTTAAGAAGGGCTGCTGGGTACAGGCACAGAATTCTCTACTTTTTTATATTTTTATAATTAATTTTCTTAGTCTTGATATTTAAAGGACAATGTAGCTGGGTATAAAATCCTTGGTTCACATATATTCTTTAAGTTTTCTTTTTTCTTATACACATTCTCAGAATTTTTTAAAAATATGCTACTTGTATTTTTATTGCTGCTATGATAAACCATTAAAATAATAAAGACATATTATCTCATAGTTTCTCTGAGGCTAGAGTCTCACTTTGGGTTTCACAGGCTGAAATCAAGGTGTCAGCAGGGCTGTGTTCCTCTATGGAGGTCTCGGGAAGAATTTTCTTTGAGGCTCAACCTGGTTGTTGGCAGAATCCAGCGTTTTGGCTTGTTTGTTTGTTTTACTTTTTTGCACTTTTAAGACTGAGTCAATGCTTCCTCTCTGGCTTTCAGCCGGGGACTGCTCTCAGCTGTTAGAGGCCACAAGTATATTTTGCCATGTGCCTACTCCATCTTCTAGCCAACAAAGGCACATGAAATCTTGTGCTTCAAATCTCTGACTTTCCCTTCTGTAACTGATCCCATCTCGGGTGGCCTCAGCCTGCAGTAACTTGAAGCGGGATTTTGATTTCTAGCCAGAGATTGTGATCAGGTTGTGGCAGTAAGAGCACTAAATCCTAGCCACTAGACCTTTCAGTGGTCAGTGACCAGGCCCTGGCCCTTCAACTTTACAGAAAAAGAATTCACACAAAGATGGAAAGTAGTGAAGCAAATATTTATTAGGAGGAGAGAGAGAGTCACTGAGTCACACCCTCGTGGTAGTTTGAATTTCTTCTGGGTTTCCTTTGACCAGTCAGTTTTATTTATCTGGCTCAGAGTCCATATTTGGTATATCCCAGAATCCTTCCATGTGTATGCACACATCTCCTTAGCCAAGATGGATTCTACCAAAAGGCCTATGGATAACTTGGCATCAGTTAGCCTCACTCCCCTGTAGACCTCCAAGGAGCTTTCTGTGCATGTATAGTCGGGGAGGTTGCCTGACTCTGAGAATGAGAAATATGTGTTCTCTTACTTTCTATCTGGTCAGGGCCCAGACTCTTCTCTCAACTGTCCTGCCATTCTTGTCTTGGGATATTGGTCCACAGGGGACAAATCTCCAATCACTTTATCTTGGGGGTGGCGGGATGGGACATGGACCTCCTGCCTCATAACCATGTGGGGAAACCAGTTTTTAAAAGATTCATGTGATTAGACCAGGATAATCTTCTTTTCTTACAGTCAGTTGTATGTAATACATCATCTAATCATGAGTAAAATCACCATTTCACAGTCCCAGCAATGGTGTGGGTGTGTGTATCAGAGGGCAGGAAATCTCATGGCCTTAGAATACTGCTTATCCTGCTGCTCACCTTTTATCTTGCTTGGTATGTTAGTTTTTAAATGTCTGTTGCTAGTTTCTATTGCTGTTTATTTTATCTTTTTGCCTATAGACTTCAATAACATTTTGTTTTTGATATCTGATAGTTTTATTAGTATATCAAAATTGATCAGTTTTCCCCAGGTTCCTGCAGAGTCCTTATAATGTGGATTCAGATATACATTTTTTCTTCTTTTTTAGTAAGTATGCTTGGGCTGTAGTTTAAAATATTCTACTTTACTGTTTTTCTTCCTCAGGGCCTCCAATAACATGAATATTATGCCTTCTTTGCATATCTTCCATTCCATTTAATTTTTTCTCTGACTTTTTTACTTTATACCACTTTCATATTCTTGGTTGTTTTCCTGCCTTTCATCAGTGACTTATTTTCATCTGAATCTGTTCTCTCTTGGGTATCCTGTAACTTTTTCCTCATTTCTGAGATACTTTTGCCTTTTACTTTCATTTCTTTCCAGAGTTTCCTTTCACTTCTGATTTTTGTCCATTTCTGACTTTAGATTTTGAATTAGTTTCACAGTGGTTTGTATCCTCAAAAGTTTTTCTATTTGCTTGGAAAATTCACTTTTCATGTCTTCATGAATGTTTATTGAGGGAAATTTTCCTCAGTTGCAATGCAGGGAGTTTCACTTCCTGACCTTCTACAGTAGCTCTGTATGGACTTAACTTTCCTCTTGTTCACGTGTATGGTAATTTATACTTCTCATTTTTCTTACTGACACCAAATTTTCCTTTTTTTTTTTTCCTGTTCTTTTCTCCTTAACGATTTCTTTTGCCTTTTTTTTTTTTAACTCCTCTAGAATCTATGCATTTTGATGAGTGCCCCCTGGAATCATGCCTGTCCCTTTTAAATCATATATACTTTGAAGTTCCTTTCCTATAGCTCATACTGTCATTTGCCTGGACACTTTTTAGTATTTCCAGATTTAGGATGCATTTAGTCTTTGTGGTGGCAGTTCCACATCAGCCTTAGACTCCTCTAGTTTCCCTTTTCTGTCTTCACTGCAGTTATTTTGGTCTGCCTTTGTCTGCCATGGAGTGTTTTAATGAGGGAGGTGTGGAGAAGTGTGAGAGAGCATGCATGGGACTCTGGTGATTTTTTTCCCCCTCATCTTTACTTATTTTGAAGATTTGATATTATCTGCCTTTGAGTTATATAGTATAGTTTTGTGTAGAAGTGACTTTTCTTGTTTCATATTGCTTGTGAAGGAAATACTAGGAGGCAGATAGCTAAGCAGCTGCATGTCTTTATTTACCCAAAACCCCTTATTATGCATAGGTAACTGATGAATCCGTTTTAAAAGCATCAGGAAGCTCTTGACAGCTTGCTTGTGGCTGTCTTGTATCAATGCTCTGGAGGAAAAGGAGTGTCAGTATGAGGACCCTATTCCCTGCTCCAATACTTTGGCCACCTCATGTGAAGAGTTGACTCACTGGAAAAGACCTTGATGCTGGGAGAGACTGGGGGCAGGAGGAGAAGGGGATGACAGAGGATGAGATGGCTGGATGGCATCACTGACTCGATGGACATGAGTTTGGGTAAACTCCAGGAGTTGGTGATGGACAGGGAGGCCTGGAGTGCTGCGATCCATGGGGTCACAAAGAGTCAGACACGACTGAGTGACTGAACTGACTGATTCCCTGCTCAGGCTCTGGCTGTAGTATGTATGAAGTTCACCAGCGACCTTGGTGTATTACAGACTTTTGATTTGGTCCACTTCCATTTCCCCTTTCTTCTGGGAATATCACTTAGATTTCCTTTGGGAAACCACCTTCAGTTTCAGAGATGGACACATCTCACACGGAGACCTAACCAGTATATAATTCATCTTTCAAGTCACAGTGATGGGTGGGCATGGGATTAATCCTTCCAAAGAGATTCAACCCTGGATCTCCTATTTGAACTATATAGAAAAGAGAAGCATTCTTTCTAATCAACAGCTCTTTCTAGGGTTGGTATTCCCCAGAAAATATTCCCCAGGAAGTATTCCACTGTCTGTTTTAGTCTTCTATATATTGTACATTGTTTCTATCTAGAAAATAGATTACATTAGCAAATGGTTTATAGGATCTTTACTGCCCATAGAAATCCGAGTTGGAGAACATAGTATAATATAGTGCAGTGCTAAAATAAGAGCCATCTTAGTAAATGAGGTGAGAGATCACCAGATATAAGAGCCTGGAATAAATGCTCTTGAGATGCCAAATATTACCAAATAGTCAAGTTTCTTAAATCTCTTTTTTTTTTTTTTTCATGGTCAAACATTGTCAACTTTTAAAAAAGATTATTTAATTGGAGGCTAATTACTTTACAATATTGTAGTGGTTTTTGCCACACACTAACATGAATCAGCCACAGGTTTACATGTATTCCCCATCCTGAAACCCCCTCCCACCTCCTTCCCCACCCCATCCCTCTGGGTTAGGAGCATGACCATCCCAGTGCACCAGCCCTGAGCACCCTGTCTTATGCATCACACCTGGACTGGTGATCTGTTTCACATATGATATTATACATGTTTCAATGCTATTCTCTCAAATCATCCCACCCTCTCCCTCTCCCACAGAGTCCAAGAGACTATTCTATACATCTGTGTCTCTTTTGCTGTTTCACATATAGGGTTATCATTACCATCTTTCTAAATTCCATATATATGTGTTATTATACTGTATTGGTGTTTTTCTTTCTGGCTTATTTCAGTCTGTATAATAGGCTCCAGTTTCATCCACCTCATCAGAACTGATCCAAACATATTCTTTTTGATGGCTGAGTAATATTCCATTGTGTATATGTACCACAGCTTTCTTATCCATTCATCTGCTGATGGACATCTAGGTTGCTTCCATGTCCTGGCTATTATAAACAGTGCTGCGATGAACATTGGGGTACATGTGTCTCTTTCAACTCTGGTTTCCTCAGTGTGTATGCCCAGCAGTGGGACTGCAGGGTCATATGGCAGTTCTATTTCCAGTGTTTTAAGGAATCTCCACACTGTTCTCCATACTGGCTGTACTAGTTTGCATTCCCACCAACAGTGTAAGAGGGTTCCCTTTTCTCCACACCCTCTCCAGCATTTACTGTTTGTAGACTTTTGGATAGCAGCCATTCTGACCAGCGCGAGATGATACCTAATTGCGGTTTTGGTTTGCGTTTCTCTGATAATGAGTGATGTTGAGCATCTTTTCATGTGTTTGTTAGCCATCTGTATGTCTTCTTTGGAGAAATGTGTTTAGTGTTTTGGTCCATTTTTAAAAGGGTCATTTATTTTTCTGGAATTGAGCTGCAGGAGTTGCTTGTATATTATTGAGATTAATTCTTTGTTAGTTGCTTCATTTGCTATTATTTTCTCCCATTCTGAGGCTGTCTTTTCACCTTGCTTATAGTGTCCTTTGTTGTCCAAAAGCTTTTAAGTTTAATTAGGTCCCATTTGCTTATTTTTGCTTTTGTTTCCATTATTCTGGGAGGTGGGTCATAGGGGATCCTGCTGTGATTTATGTCAGAGAATGTTTTGCCTATGTTTTCCTGTAGGAGTTTTATAGTTTCTGGTCTTATGTTTAGATCTTTGATCCATTTTGAGTTTATTTTTGTGGGTGGTGTTAAAAAGTATTCTAGTTTCATTCTTTTAC
Source organism: Nanger dama (assembly GCA_917880005.1). Lineage (NCBI taxonomy): Eukaryota > Metazoa > Chordata > Mammalia > Artiodactyla > Bovidae > Nanger > Nanger dama. The sequence continues at coordinate 51,607,357 of CAKJTW010000004.1, forward strand.
AAGTGGTTGACCAGTTTTCCCAGCACCATTTGTTAAAGAGATTGTCTTTCTCCATAGTATATTCTTGCCTCCTTTGTCAAAGATAAAGTGTCCATAGGTGAGTGGATTTATCTCTGGGCTTTCTATTTTGTTCCATTGATCTATATTTCTGTCTTTGTGCCAGTACCATAGTGTCTTGATGACTGTAGCTTTGTAGCATAGCCTGAAGATAGGCAGGTTGATTCCTCCAGTTCCATTCTTCTTTCTCAAGACTGCTTTCACTATTCAAGGGTTTTTGTATTTCCATACAAATTGTGAAATTATTTGTTCTAGTTCTGTGAAAAATACTGTTGGTAGCTTGATAGAGATTGCATTGAATTTATAGATTGCTCTGGGAAGTATACTCATTTTCACTATATTGATTCTCCCAATCCATGAACGTGGTATATTTCTCCATCTATTTGTGTTCTCTTTGATTTCTTTCATCAGTGTTTTTTTGTTTATTTTTTTGTTTTAAATTTTTATTTATTTATTTAATTACAATACTGTATTTGTTTTGCCATACATTGACATGAATCAGCCACAGGTGAACACAATCTCCCAATGCCAAAGCATTGTTCATCAGTGTTTTATAGTTTTCTATATATAGGTCTTTTGTTTCTTTAGGTAGATTTATTCCTAAGTATTTTATTCTTCTCATTGCAATGGTGAATGGAATTGTTTCCTTAATTTCTCTGTTTTCTCATTGTTAGTGCATAGGAATGCAAGGGATTTCTGTGTGTTGATTTTATATCCTGAAACTTTACTGTATTCATTGATTAGTTCTAGTAATTTTCTGGTGGAGTCTTTAGGGTTTTCTATGTAGAGGATCATGTCATCTGCAAACAATGAGAATTTTACTTCTTTTGCAGTCTGGATTCCTTTTATTTCTTTTTCTTCTCTGATTGCTGTGGCTAAAACTTCCAAAACTATGTTGAATAGTAGTGGTGAGAGTGGGCACCCTCATCTTGTTCCTGACTTCAGGGGAAATGCTTTCAATTTTTCACCATTGAGGATAATGTTTGCTGTGGGTTTGTCATATATAGCTTTTATTATGTTGAGGTATGTTCCTTCTCTTCCTGCTTTCTGGAGAGTTTTTATCATAAATGGATGTTGAATTTTGTCAAAGGCTTTCTCTGCATCTATTGAGATAATCATATGGTTTTTATCTTTCAATTTGTTAATGTGATGTATTAAATTGATTGATTTGCAGATATTAAAGAGTCCTTGCATCCCTGGGATAAAGCCCATTTGGTCACAATGTATGATCTTTTTAATATGTTGTTGGATTCTGTTTGCTAGAATTTTGTTAAGGATTTTAGCATCTATGTTCATCAGTGATATTGGCCTGTTTGCTATTTTTGTGGCATCTTTGTTTGGTTTTGGTGTTAGGGTGATGGTGGCCGCATAGAATGAGTTTGGAAGTTTACCTTCCTCTGCAATTTTCTGGAAGAGTTTGAGTAGGAGCTAACACCTGTTAGCTCTTCCCTAAATTTTTGATAGAATTCAGCTGTGAAGCTGTCTGGTCCTGGGCTGAAAGATTTCTGATTACAGTTTTAATTTCCATGCTTATGATGGGTTTGTTAAGATTTTCTATTTCTTCCTGGTTCAGTTTTGGAAAGTTACACTTTTCTAAGAATTTGTCTATTTCTTCCAAGTTGTCCATTTTATTGGCATATAGTTGTTGATAGTAGTCTCTTATGATCCTTTATATTTCTGTATTGTCTGTTGTAATTTCCCCATTTTCATTTCTAATTTTGTGTATTTGATTCTTCTCCCTTTGTTTCTTGATGAGTCTGGCTAATGGTTTGTCAATTTTATCTTCTCAAAGAACCAGCTTTTAGCTTTGCTGATTTTTGCTATGGTCTCTTTTGTTTCTTTTGCATTTATTTCTGCCCTAATTTTTCATATTTCTTTCCTTCTATTAACCCTGGGGTTCTTCATTTATTCCTTTTCTAGTTGCTTTAGGTGTAGAGTTAGGTTATTTATTTGACTTTTTTTCTTGTTTCTTGAGGTAAGTCTGTATTGCTATGAACATTCCCCTTCAGTTCAGTTCAGTTGCTCAGACATGTCTGACTCTTTGCAACCCCATGAATCACAGCACGTCAGGCCTCCCTGTCCATCACCAACTCCCAGAGTTCACTCAGACTCACGTCCATTGAGTCAGTGATGCCATCCAGCCATCTCATCCTCTGTCGTCCCCTTCTCCTCCTGCCCCCAATCCCTCCCAGCATCAAAGTCTTTTCCAGTGAGTCAACTCTTCTCATGAGGTGGCAAAAGTACTGGAGTTTCAGCTTTAGCATCATTCCTTCCAAAGAAATCCCAGGGCTGATCTCCTTCAGAATGGACTGGTTGGATCTCCTTGCAGTCCAAGGGACTCTCAAGAGTCTTCTTCAACACCACACTTCAAAAGGATCAATTCTTCGGCGCTCAGCCTTCTTCTTAGCACTGCTTTTACCCAAGGTTTTGGGTTGTTGTGTTTTCATTTTCATTCATTTCTATGCATATTTCGATTTTTTGATTTGTTGGTCATTCAGAAGCGTGTTATTTAGCCTCAATGTGTTGGAATTTTTAATAGTTTTTTTTTTTCCTGTAATTGACATCTAATCTTACTGCATCATGGTCAGGAAAGATGCTTGGAATGATTTCAATTTTTTTGAATTTACCAAGGCTATATTTATAGCCCAGGATATGATCTATCCTGGAGAAGGTTCCGTGTGCAGTTGAGAATTTTCAGAAGTATTTTAGGGTAGGCCCCATGGCAGAAGTTAAGGAGGTTTTGTCTTCCCTTTTTAATAGGCTGGAATATAGGCTCAAATATAAACTAGGAATTTGTTATAGCAAGAAAAATAAATGAGAAACCATTTTTAGAAAATATGTGATCAGATGTTTTTAGAGAGCATTAGAAAGTAAACAAGGTAAAGTAAACATGGTCTCTAGATAAAATTGACTCCTGAGTAAAAACTAGACAAAAATTTTTAAGAATTGAAAGCCTGTACATAAACCAGGAGACAGATAGTGCAAGTAAAAGGGGCACTGAAATAACAATTGTCCAACACTGAAAGGTTGTTGAATCACAACGCCGGGATTCTTGGCCCCCGGAGGAGAAGAATTCAATCTGGGGCCAGAGACGAGGCTTGATCGCTCAGAGCTTTTGTGTAACAAAGTTTTATTCAAGTATAAAGGAGATAGAGAAAGCTTCTGACATAGGCATCAGAAGGGGGTAGAAAGAGTACCCCCTGCTAGTCTTTAGCTGGATGTTATATAGTCACCAGCAGTCTGTTAATGAAAGAAAGGAATGTCTCAAAACTTAGAATGGCTCCAGGCCCCTCACCCATAAGATGTATTTTGGGATAACCTTGGCTCCAAACGGTTTATCTTGGGCCATAAAATGATTAACTTGAATCTTGAAGAAGGGAAAATCATCATACAAATAGTTTGATTTACATAGATTAGAGGAACAATATCGGAGTATAACATACTGGTTTATCAAGTAGGTTCTGGGCCCAAAAGGCGGAACCAGCTTGAAGACAGAGTTTGGGGTAAATGCATAGTACATTAGCATAGCTTAAGATAAACATTTCTATAAGAAAAAGGCAATGGTTAACTTCAAGTGAAACTAGGTGTCATTATAGCAACACAGAATTTTAAGAGAAACTTCCTTTTAAATTTGTATAGAGAAGGAGAAAATATCGCTAGTTTGTTTCCTCCTGCTGCTTAAGAGAGATAAAATGTCTGACACTTGCAGGCTATTTCCTCCGTTTGGAGACCCCTGGCCTTCCTGCCTGTTACCCTCTCAATACTAGCTAAGAACCTGAAAGATAATCTAAAATCTGTCTAATCATGGCTGCTCTGAGGGAGACATGAATCTCCACAACAGTTCCTCTTCCTTCCTCTAAATTCCCAAGTGGAATAATATAACGTTCTTAGGTATTAATGTTATCTACACTTAATGGTGACTCAGATGGTAAAGTGGAGAAGGCCATGGCACCCCACTCCAGTACTCTTGCCTAGAAACTCCCATGGATGGAGGAGCCTGGTAGGCTGCAGTCCATGGGAGTCGCTGAGTCAGACACAACTGAGCGATTTCGCTTTCACTTTTCACTTTCATGTATTGGAGAAGGAAATGGCAACCCACTCCAGTGTTCTTGGCTGGAGAATCCCAGGGATGGTGGAGCCCAATGGGCTGCCGTCTGTGGGGTTGCACAGAGTTGGACATGACTGAAGCGAGTTGGCGGCAGCAGCAGCAGCAGCAGCAGCAGCAGCAGCAGCAGATGGTAAAGAATCTGTCTGCAGTGCAGGAGACCCAGCTTCAATCCTAGGGTTGGGAAGATCTCCTGGAGAAGAGAATGGCCACCCACCACTCCAGTTTTCCTGTCTGGAGAATTCCATGGACAGAGGAGTCTTGGGGGCTACAGTCCATGGGGTCACAAAGAGTCGGCCACAACTAAGTGACTAACACTTTCACGTCACAATCCCATCACTTTGGAACATCCGGTCTTCAGACCAAAGTGTTGAAGTTGTGTAAAAAGCAAAAAGAACAGCAAATTAACTTGCAGTGAGAGTGAGAGAGGAATTTTGTTTTAATGTAAAAATGACTGACATGATAAAAGATGAATTTGAAAATGTTATTACAGAAGCTTGAGAAGAAATAAACTTAATTTGGTCTACTGGAGCCACTCTTGAAAATGGGAATTTATAACAATTCTAAGTCTCCATTCACATCTGATATTTTGGGATCACTCTTGGAGAAATATTATTTTATTCTTTGTGACACCTACAGATTTAACAGGCAGGATCTACTTCCAGAGAAAATATTCTGTGGTACGATCATAGTTGATATGACATTAGAATATCTGCACTAAAGAAATTGTAAGAAACACCACGGGAAGAAAGAGCCACCTCTAGGGACGTTGATGGAAGCCTTTATTGGGTGGACGCTCTCGGGCAGAACTCCCGGGGGCGAGTGAGGAAGGAAGGGAGTCTGCAAGGTATGAGGGGTGAGGAGGGGGTTTTATAGCCCGGGCTGGCGCTCGAACCAGGTTCTCCCATATAAGGTAGAAAGCACGGGCTGCAGCAGTGGTTGGTGTCCAAGGGCTTCGTGTTGGCACCTGATTGGGCCAGGCCACGGGGGTCGGTCCCCCGGAAGTTTGGTCCGCTCCCGGTTCCTGTTTGGGCATTGGCCAACCGCCAGGACTTGTCCGCGGCACTTTTCTGGGGCATGTCTCCACATGCCCAACCTCTCAGAAATGACTCAAGAAATTACCAAAGATATTTACATGTGGAATCCAAAAGGTCAAACTCACAGAAACAGGGATTAGAAAAAGTGATTTCCAGGTTTTGGGAGGTAGGGGAATATAGGGTGCAGTTGGGAAAAGGCTACAAACTTTCAGTTATAAAATGAATAATGTATACCATGATGATTGTGGTTCATAATAGGGTATTATATAACTAAAATTTACTAATGGAGTAGAAATTAAATGCTGTCACCAGATATTTTTTAAAGGTGTGAGGTGATGGATGTGTTAATTAGATGAGAACAATCAGTGTTTATCAAGTTATTACAATGTATACTTTAAATTTCTTACAACTTGTGAGTTATACCTCAGTGAAAGTTGCTCAGTAGTGTCCGACTCTTTGCAACCCCGTGGACTATAGCTTGACAGGCTCCTCGGTCTGTGGAATTCCTCAGGCAAGGATACTGGTATGGATAGCCATTCCCTGCTCCAGGGGATCTTCACAGCCCAGGGATTGAACTCAGGTCAATAAAGCTAACCAAAAATTGCCAAGTTTCTTTTGGCTATGGTCACAGAATACCCAAGGGTAAAAGACTTCATAGACAGGCTAAAGTTCATTACAGAGTTCAGATGAACTCTTACTGGATTTTCATAGTAACATGGAAAGGTTAGGCTGGGCTCTTGGGGTGTTTACAACATGGCATTGCCTGTCTCTAAATCAGCAGTAGCCATGGCTTAGTCTCCTGGCTTCAGAACAATTACAGTCCATCTTGATCCACTGACTCCTAAAATAGCAATGTTCCCTCCTGCCATCTCCTGTTTGACTACTTCCAATTGACCATCCATGGACCTCACATTCCAGGTTCTTATGCAGTATTGCTCTTTACTGCATCAGACTTTCACCACCAGACACATCTGCAACACTGGGCGTTGTTTCCACTTTGGCTCAGCCTCTTAATTCCTTCTGGAGCCGTTTCTCCATTCTTCTCCAGTAGCATATTGTATCTCTTCTGACCTTTTCATACTGCTGATGGGGTTCTCAAGGCAAGAATGCTGAAATGGTTTGTACTAGTTTGGGATCAATTTGATTTTCACATTCAGTTAAGTTCGGTAGAGTTCAGTTCAATTGCTCAGTTGTGTCCAACTCTTTGTGACCCCATGAATCGCAGCATGTCAGGCCTCCCTGTCCATCACCAACTCCTAGAGTTCACTCAGATTCACATCCATCGAGTCAGTGATGCCATCCAGCCATCTCATCCTCGGTCGTCCCCTTCTTCTCCTGCCCCCAATCTCGCCCAGCATCAAAGTCTTTTCCAATGAGTCAACTCTTCGCATGAGGTGGCCAAAGTATTGGAGTTTCAGCTTTAGCATCATTCCTTCCAAAGATATCCCAGGGCTAATCTCCTTCAGAATGGACTGGTTGGATCTCCTTGCAGTCCAAGGGGCTCTCAAGAGTCTTCTCCAACACCACAGTTCAAAAGCATCAATTCTTCAGCACTCAGCCTTCTTCACAGTCCAACTCTCACATCCATACATGACTACTGGAAAAACCATAGCCTTGACTAGCCGGACCTTAGTTGGCAAAGTAATGTCTCTGCTTTTGAATATGCTGTCTAGGTTGGTCATAACTTTCCTTCCAAGGAGTAAGCTAAGCGTCTTTTAATTTCATGGCTACAATCACCATCTGCAGTTATTTTGGAGCACAAAAAAATAAAGTCTGACACTTTTTCCACTGTTTCTCCATCTGTTTCCCACAAAGTGATGGGACCAGATGCCATGATCTTCATTTTCTGAATGTTGAGCTTTAAGCCAACTTTTTCGCTCTCCTCTTTCACTTTCATCAAGAGGCTTTTTAGTTTCTCTTCACTTTCTGCCATAAAGGTGGTGTCATCTGCATATCTGAGGTTATTGATATTTCTCCCGGCAATCTTGATTCCAGCTTGTGTTTCTTCCAGTCCAGCGTTTCTCATGTACTCTGCATAGAAGTTAAATAAGCAGCGTGACAATATACAGCCTTGACATACTCCTTTTCCTATTTGGAACCAGTCTGTTCCATGTCCAGTTCTAACTGTTGCCTCCCGGCCTGCATACAGATTTCTCAAGAGTCAGGTAAGATGGTCTGGTATTCCCATCTCTTTTAGAATTTTCCACAGTTTATTGTGATCCACCCAGTCAAAGGCTTTGGCATAGTCAATAAAGCAGAAATAGATGTTTTTCTGGAACTCTCTTGCTTTTTCCATGATCCAGCGGATGTTGGCAATTTGATCTCTGGTTCCTCTGCCTTTTCTAAAACCAGCTTGAACATCAGGAAGTTCACAGTTCACGTATTGCTGAAGCCTAGCTTGGAGAATTTGAGCATTACTTTAATAGCCTGTGAGATGAGTGCAATTGTGCAGTAGTTTGAGCATTCTTTGGCATTGCCTTTCTTTGTGATTGGAATGAAAACTGACCTTTACCAGTCCTGTGGCCACTGCTGACTTTTCCAAATTTGCTGGCATATTGAGTACAGCACTTTCACAGCATCATCTTTCAGGATTTGAAATAACTCAACTGGAGTTCCATCACTTCCACTAGCTTTGTTCGTAGTGATGCTTTCTAAGGCCCCTTGACTTCACATTCCAAGATGTCTGGTTCTAGATGAGTGATCACATCATTGTGATTATCCGGGTCATGAAGATCATTTTTGTACAGTTCTTCTGTGTATTCTTGCCATCTCTTTTTAATATCTTCTGTTAGGTCCATACCATTTCTGTCCTTTTTCGAGCCCATCTTTGCATGAAATATTCCCTTGGTATCTCTAATTTTCTTGAAGAGATCTCTAGTCTTTCCCATTCTGTTATTTTCCTCTATTTCTTTGCATTGATTGCTGAAGAAGGCTTTCTTATCTCTTCTTGCTGTTCTTTGGAACTCTGCATTCAGATGCTTATATCCTCCTCTTTTTCCTTGGCTTTTTGCTTCTCTTCTTTTCACAGCTATTTGTAAGGCTTCCCCAGGCAGCCATTTTGCTTTTTGCATTTCTTTTCCATGGGCATGGTCTTGATCCCTGTCTCCTGTACATTGTCACGAACCTCATTCCATAGTTCATCAGGCACTCTATCTATCAGATCTAGGCCCTTAAATCTATTTCTCACTTCTACTGTACAATCATAAGGGATTTGATTTAGGTCATATCTGAATGCTCTAGCGGTTTTCCCTGCTTTCTTCAATTTAAGTCTGAATTTGGTAATAAGGAGTTCATGATCTGAGCCACAGTCAGCTCCTGGTCTTGTTTTTGTTCACTGTATAGAGCTTCTCCATTTTTTGCTACAGAGAATATAATCAATCTGATTTCAGTGTTTACCATCTGGTGATGTCCACATGTAGATTCTTTTGTGTTGTTGGAAGAGGGTGTTTGCTATGACCAGTGCATTTTCTTGGCAAAATTAGATTAGTCTTTGCCCTGCTTCATTCTGTATTCCAAGGCCAAATTTGCCTGTTACTCCAGGTGTCTCTTGACTTCCTACCTTGCATTCCAGTCCCCTATAATGAAACGGGCATCTTTTTTGGGTGTTAGTTCTATAAGGTCTTGTAAGTCTTCATAGGACCATTCAACTTCAGCATTACTGGTTGGGGCATAGACTTGGATTACTGTGATATTGAATGGTTTGCCTTGGAAACGAACAGAGATCATTCTGTCATTTTTGAGATTGCATCCAAGTACTGCATTTCGGATTCTTCTGTTGACGATGATGGCTATTCCATTTCTTCTGAGGAATTCCTGCCCGCAGTAGTAGATATAATGGTCATCTGAGTTAAATTCACCCATTCCAGTCCATTTTAGTTCGCTGATTCCTAGAATGTCGACGTTCACTCTTGCCATCTCCTGTTTGACCACTTCCAATTTGCCTTGATTCATGGACCTGACATTCCAGGTTCCTGTGCAATATTGCTCTTTACAGCATTGGACCTTGCTTCTATCACCAGTCACATGCACAACTGGGCATTGTTTTTGCTTTGGCTCCATTCCTTCATTCTTTCTGGAGTTATTTCTCCACTGACCTCCAGTAGCATATTGGGCACCTACTGCCCTGGGGAGTTCCTCTTTCAGTATCCTATCATTTTGCCTTTTCATACTGTTCATGGGGTTCTCAAGGCAAAAATACTGAAGTGGTTTGCCATTCCCTTCTCCAGTGGACCACATTCTGTTCGACCTCTCCACCATAACCCGCTCGTCTTGGGTTGCCCCTTGAGCATGGCTTAGTTTCATTGAGTTAGACAAGGCTGTGGTCCTAGTGTGATTAGATTGACTAGATTTCTGTGAGCATCGTTTCAGTGTGTCTGCCCTCTGATGTACTCTTGCAACACCTACCAGTTTACTTGGGTTTCTCTTACCTTGGACATGGGGTACCTCTTCACAGCTGTTCCAGCAAAGCACAGCTGCTGCTCCTTACCTTGGATGAGGCATATCTCCTCCCACTGCCCTTCCTGACCTTCAGCGTGTGATGGCTCCTCTAGGCCCTCCTGTGCCAGGGCAGCCACCACTCCTTGGATGTGGGGTTGCTCCTCCCAGTTGCTACCCCTGGTCTTGGGTGTGGGGTATCTCCTCCTGGCTGTCGCCACTGACCTCAGACACGGGGTAGCTCCTCTCGGCTGCTGCCCCTGACCTTGGACGTGGGGTAGCTCTCGGTGGCGCTTAGTGCACCGGCCGCCACCACTGCTGCCTGCGCTTAGTGTGGGTCCTATTTTCCTGCTTCTTTGCATGTCTGATAATTTTGGATGCCAGAAATCATGATTTTAGATTGATGTGTATATTTTTGTATTCTAAATATTCTTAAGCTCTGTTTTGAAATGTAGCTACTTGGATATGGGTCATTTGGGGTCCTTGGTGTTAAGTTAGGAGCACAGCACTGTTGACTCTAGGGCTCACTAGTCTCTACTACTGAGGGAAGACCCTGTTGTAGATGCTCCCCAAAGCTTGTGAACCATAAGGTGTCTGATTCTGGCTGGTGGGAACCGGTACTGTGTGTGTGTGCTGGGCATTGCCACTTATAGCCCTTTTGGGTGGTCCTGTCTCCAGCCTTAGACAGATTCTCTCTCAGGCATGTGCTGACCAGTAGTCAGTTGAATACTCAAAGGGGGCCTTTAGGACATCTCTGAGATTACCCTCTATGCAGCTCTCTGTCTCATACTGTCCTGGAACCCTAGCAGCCAGTGTCTTCCCTGGACTCTGTGTTCTCATTCTTTAACTCAGAGATCCACCCTGATTTCACCTTCTAGGCTGTAAGCTGAGGCAACAGAAGAGCTCACTTCACATGTTCCTTTTCTCTCAAAGTATCACAGGGCTTTGTTGCATGATGTTCAGTGTCTTAAAAATCAGTGTCATATTTTTGTCTGGTTTTTGGTTATGTCACATGAAAGTAGAGGGTCATAACAGAAGGTAGTATGTATGATAGACACTCTTCAAGTACTATAGAAACACTTTAAAAATAGCACAGAAATACTTTAACAAAATCATCACACTAAATATGCAGTTTTAACTATAAGCCTGACTAGAAATGATCACCAATCTAATTCTTCTCTTGTTCTGGATGAGGATGTTAGTATTCTTGGCAAGTAATCATAATTCTCAGGGACAATGTATTTACAACCCATTAAGGCTGATCATTCTTGTGCAGTAATTGGGACCTTATTCCTATGCAGAATTCAGGACCAAATGGTTTTCAGTGCCATCCCAGGACCAAGGTAAATTGTTCTGTGGGGCTCCTAGGCTGTTTTAAGATTCCGACTCTCCAGTACTGTCAAACTGACTAGTGTTCGACTCTCTGTGATCCCATGGACTTGTAGCCTGCCAGGCTCCTTTGTTCCTGGAATTCTTCAGGCAAGACTACTGGAGTGGGTAGCCATTCCCTTCTCCAGGGGATCTTCCCATCCCAGGGACTGAACCCTGGTTCCTGCACTGCAGGCAGATTCTTTACCATCTGAGCCACCAGGGAAGCCCCATACTTATAGAATCCAAAGAGATAAACACCAGAGGAGTTCGACAAATTGAGGGTCAGATACAGAAATGGACACACTCCAATAAACTTGCCTCTGAATGTCAGTTAATCAACAATGGCCTTACTCAAGTAACTATACTTCTACAGACAATGTCAGCTCATTTAAGCTTCTGAAAGTCTTTCAGTGCTTGAACTCCATGCTTCCTTAAAATCCTATATAAGATCAGAGGCTGGCTCTGATCAGGGGAGGACCATGTTTGACCAACATAGACAGCTCTTCCCTACCACAGTAAAACAAATCCAGCAGTAAATTCAGCTGCATTTTTTTTTTTTTTTTTGGTATCAGCTATGGAGTGGTAGGCTCATCAACCTCTGAGTTTTATATTTGATATTCTTTCCAGTTTCATAATTGGTCACTTGATTTATTATGATTTCTTATTTATTACTAGCAGCTATCATTACTTGAACATCAATTAAGCGAGGCATTATGCCAGCTAGTTACATATTTTAGGTCTGGATTAACTAATCCATTACTCTATCTGAAATGAAAAGGTAAAGCTGAATTTATTGCTTACTGTATGGTAAGAGAGAGCTTGGCATAATCTCATGGAGCAGAGTTTAATAACTCTATAAATGTCGAAGGAAGCTGCAAATACAATCTCTGAGATATCTTATATAAAAATAGAGACACGGTTTTATTAAAGGTGTGCTAGCCATTACCTCGCATAGAAAAATATATGTTTACTAGACAGTGGGAAAGTTTTTACCTTTTTCCAGGTTACTGTATTTCCAGGGATTATCTACTAGATGTTAGACTAGAACATTTCACTGAAAGTCTATCATCCATACCTCATTAAATACTTTTTGATGAAATTTACTTAGGAAAAACAGCCAAGTATCATGCAACAACATCTCCTATTATAAAACACATGAATATAAATTTATTGGGTGGAAAATAGGGAAAGAGACAAAAAAGATGGGATGGTTCTGAATTGATATCAAAGAATTCATAAAAGGATAAACTTAGGTCCAAAATTCTTAGCCCACATCAAAGACTTCATGTTCTGATGACTGTAGAAACAGGCCTGCCATCGTTGCTGGACTCAGGCAATCAGGGTGATGAAGCTGTTCTAAGTTGAAGAAGCTGCTGTGTCAAGGACATCACTTTCTCTCTTGTTCAGAGTGGCACTTCTTGGGCATAAGTCTATTCCGTTTATTCTCCCATCGATGCAGAGCAGACTGGTTTGACATGCTGTTGTGCCTTTTATCTTGGTCCTGTTGGAAAGAACATACACCCCAAACTGTTCAAAACAACTGCAGAGCTGAGGACCTATTTTGTCTTCATGAAGATCTTTTTTTTTTCCATAAATATAGGTGGTTGTAATCTAGACAGCATGAGAGAAGTAGAACTTTAAAGAAAGAAATTCAGTTCACTGGTTTTCTAAGCAGTACTGTAAAGAAATCTACAAATTAGTGGAGCGAGTAGCTGGATGAAGAGAGAACTTGTGTAATTAGAAATCTGAGAAGGAACAAATCCAGAATTGCTTAAGACAGTTAAATATTCTACCTCTTCCTGCCACCTGTCTTCCCGGGAAGCCTCTGCAACCGGTTTTTGGTCAGCTCAAGTTGTAGACCGTCAAATCTGCACTTAAACCAGCGGTGAGCTTCTTCCAGGTTAGCTGTTATCTGAACGTACAAATGTTATTAAAAATTACAATAAAGAAACAGTTGTAAGTTTTTTTGTGTGCTACTTTGACTCTTTTTACACTGTATAATGTAAAAGCTTTATTTCCTCTCACAATTAGCAAGTGGGTTTCACATTAGTGTGAAAGTTTTCTTACTATAGCCAGTTTGAGAGACTTTTTACCTAGCTATTAAAGACTCACATTCTGACTGCATGGTCTTTGCAACCTATTTGCATGTACACATCCTTCTATAGATGAGAGAATAACTTTTGAAAGTGGAGTTAAAGAATGCATGCAGTACTGCATTAATAAAATATTGTTAATATTTTCTGGATGTGAAGTGAGGTGAAAGGCAAGCATGAAAGTGTCAGATAGCACTGAAAACTGACGTGGTGGTGTGAACCACATTCGGAATTTGAGTTCTGTTCTCTAAGACTAAATACTTCTCCAGAGTCCCTAAACTATAAAGACTAGATTTTTTCTGTTGTTTTATTAAAGTAATAGAATTAATTAGCAAGAACACTGGAGTAGCTTAATATAAATTGTATGCTTTATTTCCTTTATCAAAATATCTTATACTTTAGCCCCTAAGCACAAACTTCCAAACTATATTTGTTAGACTTGAAAACAGCCCCTCTAATAGTCTGCCTTTGAAGATGATCTGGAATCAGTTTCACTTACTTGACAAATATCTGACTGCCTATATGTGCCTGGCACTCTACTAAGAATTTGGGATATTCTAATATTTTCAACATGGAGCCAACAGGCTTTTATATGGCTCTACAATATATTCTCTAGAATAAAAAGTAAAATGACTAACTTCCCTCTCTTGATTATTTATATTTCATGGACAGCATTTTCATGTTTTGACTCAGTTCTCAGAGAGTAGTGTATTTCTCTCTTGTTTGAGAAGGCAAATTTGAGAGCAGAGGCTTCATCTGGCTTGTTCACCTTCTAATCTCCAGCACCTAGCGCAGTCTCAAATCTGTGCTGTTATGTGCCTGTCTCATATTAACCAGGGCACAGTGTGGGTACAAGTGTGAGATAAGAAAACAGAGCTCCCCTTGTCATTAGTTCTTAGAAAGCCACAAAGCTAAGTGTTTTCCAGTCTGTGCATCCTGATGGTAGACACCTCTGTCACCCAAATGAAACCCCACTTTTCTTCAGCACTCTATCAGAAGTGGAGGGAATGATACTCGTAATGGCATCATACGTTATATCTCCTCTTGTATGGTGAATGAGAAGGGAGCTAACGTATATTCAAACTTACTCTGAGCCATCTATCAGAGTAATTAACAGTGGTAGGTAACAACTTCCTATTACAGATGTGGTAACTGATGAGTTAAACAATGTAAATGTAACTTTACTTAGGCATAGTAAGGGTCACAGTTGGCAAACTCACAACAGGAGTCCATAATCCGTTTAATATACCATTCTCAAAGTCATACTGTCATGTAATTTAATGGCTATAAAAGGGACAAGCTGGCAGCAATGTCACTGTGCTACCTTTAGCTAAAGAATCTCTTCCCTTATCTGGATAATGAGGGGTGGTCGTGGTAGATTAATAATGTTGAAGATCTTTTCCAGTTCTAAAAATGTAGGATTTTACAAATAGCTCCTATAAATCAACAAAAACCCAACTGAAAAGTGGGTTTTTGTTTTGTAAATAGACATTTCTATAAAGAAGACATACAGATGGCCAGTAGGCACATGAAAAGATGCACAATATTGCTAATTATTAGAGAAATGCAAATCAAAACTACCAGAAGATACCACGTCACACTGGTCAGAATGGCCATCATTTAAAAGTCTATAAATAACAAATCCTGGTGAGGGTGTGGAGAAAAGGGAACCCACTTACACTGTTCGTGGGAACGCACACTGGTGCAGCCACTATGGGAACAGTATGCAGGATCCTAAAAAAATCAGAGTGGCCACATGATCCAGCAGTCCTACTCCTAGGCATACACCTGGACGAAACTATAATCCCAAATGACACAGGCACCCCTGTGGTCATGGCAGCACGATGCACAAGAGCCCAGACGTGGAAACAACCTAAATGTCCACTGATAGCTGAACAAAAAGATACGGTCCACATACACAATGGAGTATTACTCATCCATAAGAAAGAATGAAATAATGCCATTGGCAGCAACACAGATGGACCTAGAGATTATCATACCAAGTGAAGAAAAACACCATATAATACCACTTATATATGGAATCCAAAATATGACAGAAATGAACATATCTATGAAACAGACTCATAGACATAGAGAACAGATTTGTGGTTACCAAGGGGGAAGGAAGTTAGGGAGGGAAGGATTCAGAGTTTGAGATTCAGTTCAGTTCAGTCGCTCAGTCGCGTCCGACTCTTTGTGACCCCATGAATCGAAGCACGCCAGGCCTCCCTGTCCATCACCATCTCCTGGAGTTCACTCAGACTCACGTCCATCGAGTCCGTGATGCCATCGAGCCATCTCATCCTCTGTCATCCCCTTCTCCTGCTGTGCCCAATCCCTCCCGGCATCAGAGTCTTTTCCAATGAGTCAACTCTTCACATGAGGTGGCCAAAGTACTGGAGCTTCAGCTTCAGCATCATTCCTTCCAAAGAAATCCCAGGGCTGATCTCCTTCAGAATGGACTGGTTGATCTCCTTGCAGTCCAAGGGACTCTCAAGAGTCTTCTCCAACACCACACTTCAAAAGCATCAATTCTTTGGTGCTCAGCCTTCTTCACAGTCCAACTCTCACATCCATACATGACCACAGGAAAAACCATAGCCTTGACTAGACGGACCTTAGTCGGCAAAGTAATGTCTCTGCTTTTGAATATGCTGTTTAGGTTTGTCATGGCTTTTCTTCCAAGTAGCAATTGTATTTTATTTTCATGGCTGCAATCACCATATGCAGTGATTTTAAAGCCCCCCAAAATAAAGTCTGACACTGTTTCCACTGTTTCCCCATCTATTTCCCGTGAAGTGATGGGACCAGATACCATGATCTTCGTTTTCTGAATGTTGAGCTTTAAGCCAGCTTTTTCACTCTCCTCTTTCACTTTCATCAAGAGGCTTTTTAGCTCCTCTTCACTTTCTGCCATAAGGGTGGTGTCATCTGCATATCTGAGGTTATTGATATTTCTCCCGGCAATCTTGATTCCAGCTTGTGTTTCTTCCAGTCCAGCATTTCTCATGATGTACTCTGCAGAGAAGTTAAATAAGCAGGGTGACAATATACAGCTTTGACGTACTCCTTTTCCTATTTAGAACCAGTCTGTTGTTCCATGTCCAGTTACAAACTAGTATACATAGGATGGATAAACAACAGGGTCCTACTGTATAGCACAGAGAACTAAAGTCAATGTCCTGTGATAAATCACAATGAAAAAAAATATATGTATAACAGAAGCACTCTGCTACATAGCAGAAATTAAGACAATGTTATAAATCAGCTATATTTTAATAAAATTTTTTTAAATTATGATTTTAAGTATCTTCAAAAAGGCCTATTTAAGAGAAATCAAATTCACAAATTAATAAGGCCTACTTTATACTTCTAGTTATTGGTGGTAAAGTGTTTCTACTTTTATTCAGTTCAGTCGCTCAGTTGTGTCCAACTCTTTGCAACCCCATGAATCACAGCACGCCAGGCCTCCCTGTCCATCACCAACTCCCCGGAGTTTACTCAAACTCATGTGCATCGAGTCGGTGATGCCATCCAGCCATCTTGTCTTCTGTCATCCCCTTCTTCTCCTGCCCCCAATCCCTCCCAGCATCAAGGTCTTTTCCAATGAGTCAACTCTTCATAAGAGGTGGCCAAAGTATTGGGAGTTTCAGCCTCAGCATCAGTCTTTCCAATGAACACCCAGGACTAGTCTCCTTCAGAATGGACTGGTTGGATCTCCTTGCAGTCCAAGGGACTCTCAAGAGTCTTCTCCAACACCACAGTTCAAAAGCATCAATTCTTCGGCGCTCAGCTTTCTTCACAGTCCAACTCTCACATCCATACATGACCACTGGAAAAACCATAGCCTTGACTAGACAGACCTCTGTTGGCAAAGTAATATCTCTGCTTTCGTGTTCAAACAATAATCACTAAAATCCAAACACATGCTTGTCTTCCCTTATATCTAGTGGTAGGGACTTGGACTATCAAGTTAATATCACTATTTCAGTATTCTATGATCTCTCATCAAGACACAGAATCTTAATCTAAAACTATTTGCTCTTATGTTAGAGGCAGTATTCTATGATCTCTCATCAAGACACAGAATCTTAATCTAAAACTATTTGCTCTTATGTTAGAGGCGATAATGAGTAAGGTATTGGTTCTTGCCTTTTGCACTTCTGACAACTGTGTTAATGGAGGATTTTACAGAGACTTTTGTGTTTCAGGGTCATTTGTGTGTCTGGCTCACCTGCTCTGATTCCACACTGGCTTCTTTCAGCTTATTCTCTGTCGCCTCTTTACATCTCTTTAAGTGTCTGATAGTTTCTTCCAATTCCTGAAAATGTGATAGAAAGATTTTACAAACTCCCAATGTGCCATATATGGGAGAAAAACCTTCAATATTGTAATAAAAGACAAACCAAATTATGAAAGTATGATGGGATACTTTCTAACACCAGGTGCTACCAGACTACAAGCTAAAAACTTGTTTTCAGTTTAATTGACTGTATACACATTTGTACATGATGACAGATACTGATTACTGATTCTCCTGAGGAAAGGTGATTAACATTTCTTTCTAGAACTGAGGGGATAATATTTGTAGCAAACAATCTCTGTTGGAAAGCAAGAGCTTGATGCTCTCCTGAAGTCCCTTTTCAGGAATAAAATATGCTTTTCATTAGGTTGGGGATAGGTAAAAGTCCTGTAGTAGCAACAGACAGACAGATCTGAGCTATGGGAAGAACCAAGGAGTCTAAAGTTCTTGAAAGACTATGAAATTCAGAAGTCCTACTTAGTAACTAGTACTTTGCATATGTGAGCCTTAGCTTTTCTTTAAAAATGATGTTTTTTTACATTGAAAATGACAATGAGGTGCCATATTCAAAGCTACACGCGTTTTCCTAGATATGATTCTGAGGTCTTAGCTAAGATGAATAACTTGGAAATTTGTTTTCTTCTCTAGAGCCTAGAAAAGCAATATGCCTTAATGCTGGGTTCAGTACATGGCACTTGCTGGTCATCTCCGAGAGGAATCCTAGGAAGCCTTTTCACCTGGCACCGATTCTCCAGCTCCTGCCTCAGCTTCCGCTCGGCCTCAAGGCGCAGCTCTTGCTGTTTATTCCGTGCTGAGGTATCATACTGGCTCCTGGCCAACAGCTGCATCTCCTTCTGCAGGTTAGTCATTTCAGATACAAATTTCTGGATACTCAGTGACTGTAGGGCACAAAGGGGGAGATGGTTGGCGAACTTGCCCAAGTTTGGGATTTTATATGAATGGTAAACAGTGTGTGGACATCATCTACCTGTTCGTAGTTTTTTTCTGATACTGATCCTTAATTAGCTCCATTTGTCTCAATTCTGTTTCTATTTGCTGAAAGTAAATGTGGAAATAACATAGAATCAGTGGAAAAACAGGCTTGCTTTTTTTTGTCTATAGGCTGACAGAAAGAAGCCCACACGAGACCCAGTTTTATCAGTTCTTGCTGGGATCTTCTTTCATCCAGCCCACTGACCCCAAGAGGGCCAAGTCCTATACAATCACTGCGGGAGAGACAGCTAGGAGCCAGGATGGGACACTGGCAGCTAATGAACAGCCAAACATTCACACAGCAATATCTTTGCTGGAAAAAAAGAGAGTACCCGGGTGTAGTATAATTATAGTTATACTATAATATAATATAGTATATAATTGTAGTATATAATAGTATATAGTATAATAGTATATAATATTGTATATAATTATAGTACCCAGGTGTGCCCACATCCCAGGTGTAGCTATAATTCCCAGAGATCACAGGGCGGTGTTAGAGCTCTGAGACCATCTTCCTCCAACACCACTGCCTGCCTGGGTCCTCATCGATACTAGAAGGAGAGAGAAGAGAGACAGGGTTTCTCGGACAACCTTCATCCTCTCTACGTTCTGAGCATTATTCGCCTTGGCGGACAAGTGGAGCTTAATTTGGGCCCTTTGATTCTTTATTTTCTCCTTGCTGCTGTTCAGTAGCTTTTCCAGCTCTGTAAGTTTCTGCCGCAGCTCTCGGTTGGTCCGGGACACTTCCACTGATCTGAAGTTGGCTTCATCGAGGGCTTTCTTCATCTGTGGGACACAAAGGGAAAATGAGAACATTGTAACCTTCCATTCAGTAAGAGAAGGTTATGTTTAGCTGTGTCCCTATATTTTGTTCTCCTTGGACTATCCTTTTAAAAGGAGGTTTAAGTAAGGCAGTACCTCAGATATGCAGATGACACCACCCTCATGACAGAAAGTGAAGAGGAACTAAAAAGTCTCTTGATGAAAGTGAAAGTGGAGAGTGAAAAAGTTGGCTTAAAGTTCAACATTCAGAAAACAAAGATCATGGCATCCGGTCCCATTACTTCATGGGAAATAGATGGGGAAACAGTGGAAACAGTGTCAGACTATTTTTTGGGGCTTCAAAATCACTGCGGATGGTGATTGCAGCCATGAAATTAAAAGACGCTTATTCCTTGGAAGGAAAGTTATGACCAACCTAGACAGCATATTCAAAAGTAGAGACATTACTTTGCTGACTAAGGTCCGTCTAGTCAAGGCTATGGTTTTTCCTGTGGTCATGTATGGATGTGAGAGTTGGACTGTGAAGAAAGCTGAGCGCCGAAGAATTGATGCTTTTGAACTGTGGTGTTGGAGAAGACTCTTGAGAGTCCCTTGGACTGCAAGGAGATCCAACCAGTCCATTCTGAAGGAGATTAGCCCTGGGGATTTCTTTGGAAGGAATGATGCTAAAGCTGAAACTCCAGTACTTTGGCCACCTCATGCGAAGAGCTGACTCACTGGAAAAGACTCTGAAGCTGGGAGGGATTGGGGGCGGGAGGAGAAAGGGACGACAGAGGATGAGATGGCTGGATGGCATCACGGACTCGATGGACGTGAGTCTGAGTGAACTCCGGGAGTTGGTGATGGACAGGGAGGCCTGGCGTGCTGCGGTCCATGGCGTCGCAAAGAGTCAGACATGACTGAGTGACTGAACTGAACTGAAGAGATTTATGGAGAAACACTCTCAGTGATTTAACACTAAAAACACAATCTTTCTTAGAACACATAAACAATATAAATATATGTTCATAATATATTAAGAGCATGGCTTTTGTATCAGATACTTTAAATCTCAACTTCACCAGTCACTAGTCAAGTAATTTCAGATAATATCCTTAAGCCTTGGGTTCATCGCTGAAGAACTGTGTGAATAGGCAACCTCATAGGAGTCATGTAACAATAAAACAATGTAAAAAGAATATAGAGCCTGACATACACCAATTGCTCAGTGATCATTACCATGCTTTAAAGCTTTTTTTTTTTAAGATTAAGCTCATCTCTGTCACTTGCGATATCATGTTTGGAGAAGTGAAATAAATTATATGGTAGTTTATGTAATGAACTTCCTTGGTAGCTCAGCTGGTAAAGAATCTGCCTGCAATGTGGGAGACTTGGATTTGATCCCTGGATTGGGAAGATCCCCTGGGAGGAGGGCATGGCAACCCAGCCCAGCATTCTTGCCTGGAGAATCCCCATGGACAGAGGAGCCTGGTGGGCTGCAGTCCCTGGGTCAGCAAAAGTAGGACATGACTGAGTGACTAAGCACACATGTAAATACCTATCAGCTACTGACTATTGTTGCATGCATTTATTTTTAATTGGAATATAAATATTTTTACATTATTGCTTTTCTATTGAGGTTTAGTTGATTTATAATATTTTCAGGTATATGAATGATTAATATATAGTTTATACTTGTTATAATTTTTTTAGATTATACTCCAGCTATATTCCATGTGCTGTATAATATACCCTTATAGCTTATTCATTTTACATAATAATTTGTACTTACTGCTTTTAGAAATTTTAGGAAACTTGTGGTAAAATAACAGTGATTATTAATAAAAAAAATACAACAGGCCCCAAACAAAATGACCTATGCTAAGCCCTACTGTCACCAAACTTAATTAGTTTTGGCTCTCCCAGAAATGGACTCTCAAACCAGTCAATAAGGAATCATCTGATCAGCATTAGTTGGGTAATCTGCCTGGTAAACACTTGCCATCCACTAAAGGAAGTAAGTTTGCTGTAACCCATCTACTTTTTGCCTAGTTTAACTCTCTTGTTCCTGCTCCCTTCTGCCTATGAGAGTCTTCCATTTTGTACAACTCCTCGGAGTGCCTTCTACAGCAATCAATGGCATAATGTCCAATTCAAACAGATTTTTGTTCAGATAAACTCTTAATTTTATTATGCCTCAATTTATCTTTTAACATTACTTAAATCATTTTACAGAGTTCCTCTCCTCCTATTGGATCCTTGAATTTTTAGGAAGAAGCACCTAAAAGTACCACTTGATTTTTACGAAGAAGAGGCAGCTGAGAAGGGAAAAGATAGGAAGGTGGTATTCTCTATGGCTGGTAAGTGTTTAACATGTCAAAGAAAGAACCAAAATAATGTTACCTTTTCTCATTCCTTCAGCACCTGAATTCACACTACCGTGTTAGTCTTTTATCACCCAACCAAATTTCTGTTAGACATTTCACCATTACCTCAATCACAGCTTTGTCAAAACTGGGTAAGCCTTAAAAACTATCACTTACTTTTTACTTATGTTCAGTTCAGTTGCTCAGTTGTGTCCGACTCTTTGCGACCCCATGAATCACAGCACGCCAGACCTCCCCGTCCATCACCAACTCCTGGAGTTCACCCAAACTCATGTCCATCGAATCGGTAATGCCATCCAGCCATCTCATCCTTTGTTGTCCCCTTCTCCTCCTGCCCCCAATCCGTCCCAGCATCAGAGTCTTTTCCAATGAGTCAGCTCTTCGCATGAGGTGGCCAAAGTACTGGAGTTTCAGCTTTAGCATCACTTCTTCCAAAGAACACCCTGGACTGATCTCCTTCAGAATGGACTGGCTGGATCTCCTTGCAATCCAAGGGACTCTCAAGAGTCTTCTCCAACACCACACTTCAAAAGTATCAATTCTTCGGCGCTCAGCTTTCCTCACAGTCCAACTCTCACATCCATACATGACCACAGGAAAAACCATAGCCTTGACTAGAAAGACCTCTGTTGGCAAAGTAATGTCTCTGCTTTTGAATATGCTGTCTAGGTTGGTCATAACTTCCCTTCCAAGGAGTAAGTATCTTTTAATTTCATGGTTGCAATCACCATCTACAGTGATTTTGGAGCCCAGAAAAATAAAGTCTGACACTGTTTCCACTGTTTCCCCATCTATTTCCCATGAAGTGACTGGACCAGATGCCATGATCTTAGTAATTACTTTTCATATATTTTCCAATTTAATCCTCTAAACCACCTTGGAAAGTAATTGTGATGATTTCCATTTTATGATCAAGGAAACATTCAAAAGTTCCATTTTATGATCAAGGAAACAGACTCAAAAGTTCAGTCGTCTGCACAGATAGAAAATTACCACATTGCTTTTAAGAGACAGAGCTGAGGCACTTGAACACTGCACCCTGATGCCACCTCTGTGGCTAACTGCTCAAGACAGCACACTCATACTACTCTTCTTTGGTCTCCTGCACAAGTTCACGATCTTCACTGATTCCTGTTAAAAGGGTTTAAACTAAGTATTCTGAACAACTATCTCTGACTAAAGGTATCTTTAACTTCAGTGTCCATTTTTGTTTCCCACAGAAATTGTTTTTATTATAATATTTATACAGTGCTTTTGCAATTTACGAAGTACCATATAAATAGTTAAATCTGATTTTGTGACTGCTCCTTGTAAACTGCAAAACAATGCACTAAATCTGGCAAAATACAGACCAGCCACTCCAGCTAAGTCTTGGAATTATTTTAATTACTCCCTCCCCTTTGCTCACGATACATTTTGTGTATATTTGATTTTTCTATTAAAAATGGCTTTTAATTATTCTCTTCTTTCAACAGAACTGCTTTTCTTGGCCCTAATCATCCGAAGCCCGAAGTAATTGTTCTAGTTCCCATGAGCCTCCGTGTTTCCGGTTAATCTTCATTATTATTTACTTTCCACTACCAACAGACTAACCTACTTAAAACTGTGGTTACATCCTTCTCACAAACCTACAGTGCTTTACTTTTACCTAACAGTTTCCAGTCAATATTCTGGTAGTTAAGACCGTCTACCAGCTGGTTTCCTCTAAGCTAGCCCTTCTTTCTCAGAAATTTCCTAGTCTCTGCTTTAATCAAGACAGGCAAATGCTTTTCCTTTGCTCACATATCCTGTTCATTTTTCATTTGCTTATCCTCTTACATAGCGTATCCTATCCCTGCCAGCTCTGCCAGTCTCAGTCCTGTACTTTGGTCAAGCCTCCCTCCTCCTCCTATCACCCAGCCAGCCTAAAACAAACTTTCCCTTACTCTGCATTCATTTAAAATTGCACATAGCTTCTAAATATCAGAGAGTCTTCTGACGTCTTCCCTACTTGTCTCATGTAACAGTGGAGGTGACAAATAAGGGGTCATTTAGTATAGACCACGTCTTCTGTTTTTAGACAGGCCTCTCAGGAGAAGGTAGGTGCTAGTGAAGTGGACTGAGGAGATAGGTGACTTGCTATCTGTCTGGCAGATGGCAGTCTCCTCCTTTCTCTTTACCACTCAAGTTACTATTCTCCAAGGGGAAGACTATCATCAAGGCATTCCTTCACTGGGCAGATAACTGCATAACAAACAGCTTAGAGCTGCATCTCACTTGCTGGTGGAGGAGAATCAGAAGAGCTAAAGAACCTCTGCAGCCATTCTCAGGAGTCCTCTAGCTGGCAACCGCCTCGAGGACGGATGTTATGTGTCTCTTGTCATGGGCCTCCATACCTCAGTCACCTCCCGCTGTGCTGCTTTCTTGGCAGTTTCTCTCTCAATTTGAAACTGCTTTCTTAGAGCATCTATGCGTTCAGCATGCAATTCTGCTTCTATTTTGGATTCTTCATTCATCCGTTCTCTGTTTTGAAAAAGAGAGATGTTAAAGCACCTTTAGAAAACATCTTAGGCAGTACGATTTACAACTGAGCAGATCAGTCACCATGTAAAATCACTGATCTGGAACTCATTAACAGAAAGAAAAATAAGCATTTACCTACTGCCTTAAAAAACAAAGTCATTAATATAAAGAGATCCACCCTTAAGAGTGAAAACACATATTCTTATTTTAACCAATACTGAATGGTCTGGAGCCAGCAGCATTTCACTAGAATATACAATTTGTACAGATTACAAACATGAAAAATACCCTCTTAGCTTTAGCTTATATAAATATGCTCTGCTATATCAATATGTTCACTACCTGAAAGCAATAAAGATCTATGGGCATAATATATTTCCCTTGGGATAAATTTTCATGGGATGTAGTTAATATCTAAATCATACTTGCCTAGATACAGTTTAAGAAAAAAACTCAGGTGGCTTGACTTGAATTAGAAGGATTTGGGCTAACTAATCTCAGGGCAAAATGGAAAACAATTAATGGTCGAGCATCTGCTTGAATGGAATTATCCCACTCCTGGAGGGGTTATTTCCATCCAGGCTTCTGTTGTTCCTTTTCCAAATCATGCCTTTAAAGGAAAATGTGTATGTGTCCCTCCCAAATTGGTTTAACCATGTACAGAAGATCAACACCAGATGAGGGAAGAACTGAAGAGGAGCGTATCCCAGCCAGCGTCCTCTGCTGTTTAGCTACGCTTGTCTCCTTCATGTGGTTCTGCAGGATGACCAGCTCAAAGTAGGGAAAAAGCTTTAACTGGTTTATGTGAATGAGCCAGACTTACTCTCCCAGAGGCTCTTCCCTAATTTCACCATGACTATACTGCTCTTACTTAAAGGCTTCCAAATTCTGTCGCTCAAGTTCTTTGCTTTCCAGTTTCTCCTGAACATGATCAAGCTTTGTTTGTAGGTGATTATTTGTCTGGAGAGCTTGCTCCAGGCTCATAGCAAGTTTCCTGTTGTCTTCTCTAGCTACATCTAGAGCTTTTTGTAGAGGTTCCATCTGAAAGAGAAGATTGTTTTTAATCTTACTGTTCCACTGTAAAAGATACCAGAAGTACATAACACTGTATAATCCCTCTTTAAACTCTGAAACAATAATTATTTGGAATCAGAAACAAAGACTCCAGATGCCTGGGATATGTATGTGAGAACTTATTACAGACAGTGCTTAGCAGAGTCTTAGAAGGTGATGGGAAGGGTATGCTCCACTGGTCACTAGGGAGTTTTTGAAAACAGAGCCAACTTATTTTTCTTAATTTCTAAAATTTTAAATTAGTTAAATACCCCTTTTTGATTCTTTAACCTCACTGCCTACAGAGATAAGAACCGGCAGCTGCTCCTTGTATATTTCTCTAGAAAAAGCTTATTCATATGAAATATCCCTGTGTATTTTACATGTGTGCATCTGTGTGTGTGTGGTGTTATATATATATATATATATATATATATATATATATAAATATATGTATACACCTATGGCTTCCTGGTGGCTCAGAGGTTAAAGCGTCTGCCTCCAATGCGGGAGACCCGAGTTCGATCCCTGGGTCAGGAAGATCCCCTGGAGAAGGAAATGGCAACCCACTCCAGTATTCTTGCCTGGAGAGTCCCATGGACGGAGGAGCCTGGTGGGCTACAGTCCACAGCGTCGCAAAGAGTTGGACACGACTGAGTGACTTCACGTTTCCATACCTATGGACGCTTGTGTTTCCTTATTTAGTAGGACTACCCTACCTCTAACTGAAGTTACATTATTTTCTAAGCCCTTTAACATTTGCAATCCCTTATGCATTAACATATGAAAAGAATGTAGACCATATAAGACAAAAAGAATTAGGCATAATTATGGTCCTGGTTTGCTAAACGACTCACTGCAAGATTATAAACCAATTTCTCATTTGGGAATATGTATTGTTCAAAACTCAGACTTGAATGGGAAAGAAATTTACCTGATTATTTTACTCCATTTTGCCAAAACAGTGATATCCCAATAAAATTTTAAAAAACAAACCACTAACATTATCATCTATAAAAACCTGGCTTCTACCTCACTGTTGTGCTGGGCATCCACGACAAGCATTCTGGCCTGCCACTGGTCCACTTCTGCTTCCAGCTTCTGTACCCGCTGTTGATTTAGAGCCCTAAAGATGGAGAGCACAGAGAAAGTGACCACTTTCTAGAAATGGAAAGAACCATCTAGAAATGATACCACTGGGATGTACAGGGCACTCTTCCAGGAAGCCGAAATGGCATTAGGTCATAGGCTACAGATGCTCAGAATATCTGAGAGCTGGCAGGTGATAAATTTGCAGCCTCAGAGTCAGAGTAAGAGACTAATTCTCCTGGGGATTAAAAATTTGTCCCATCTCTATGATTCAATTTTGCTTGGTATATTAAACTATCAGTACATGCTAATGACTAAGTTAAAAGCTGGCAATTTTATACTCTATATATATATCACTAGCACAAAAATGTATCACCTCTAGATGGACTGGCTTACTCTTTGAGATTTCTGCTTTTTACCTAGAATTTTACTGTGAACAGTTAACTGTTTTTTAATACCATCCCCTTGATTTAAGATCAGAGGTAACACTGATTCATAACGTAAAAAAAAAAAATATTAGCATGATGAAGAATATAAAAGTCACTAATTCTCCCATAACACAGAGGCAATATGTACCAGTAATACATTATACTTAGAGGCCTTATTAATCTCAAACCATTTGTTCATTAACCTAAACGGGAAATGTGCATGTAATTTTTGAAACATTCAAAGGCGTTTTCTTATAGCTGAAAGCAGTTCTCAGAATGATTCCTCTAAAATAATTTATTAAATAGTATACTAATAAATGGATAATTAATTCAAAATAAAGTAGATGCCTGGCTTTAATAATCTTGACAATTACTATTCTGTAGACCAAAGGGTAGGTTTAAATGGTGTAGAAAACAGCAAGGACAAGACAGCATTTATCACATGAATTGCTGGAATACATATTCATTTACACCAGTACAAAATATGTGAATTTTGGATATTTCATTTTTATAATTCCAGATTCTCCCAAATTTGCTAATTCTTTAAATACCATTTTACTACTTTTTTCACAAAGGAAGTAACATAAAGTGACTGTTTCCTGATCACACACTGTTCCTTACTACAACACAGCAGAAAAATACAAGTACAAAGACAAAAATAATCTCTGGTACCTTTCTTTCTTGAGGCCTGCAATCTCTGAATCCCTCCGGCCAAGCTCTATTTGTACTTTTTCCAGAGCACCTTGCATCTTACTGTGAGAAGCCAACACATTCTCCAACATGATTGTCACTTTGCAGTTGTCTTCTTTGGCTTCTGCCAGTTGTCGCTGAAAGTTTCCCACCTAATAGAAGACGAAGTAAGACAATGTTTTGATCCGGTCTAGTTATTCTTCTGCTGCTGAGTTCTGTGACTGCTAGAAGAGTATCGAAACCAGGTCTGGTACAATGCTAAGAGGATTAAGTGTGTGTGTATATATAAATATATTTTTTCTTTTTTTAACCAAAGCAGTTTTATTTAAATAAACAAGAGAATATAAAATTCTTCTTAAACTCATTTACAATTCCACAGAAATTTTCCATAGATAGATGTGAGGTATGCTTCTGCTAAATGGTTCATTTTTAATTGGAGGATAATTGCTTTAAAGCAAATTTTTATTTGTTTATTAAGTTATTCTGACTTGGAGAAAAAAACTAGACCCAGATCTTATGGCTCCAATGAAAAACTGCAGTGCTTCCTAACTATTGTCATATCCCAGCACACACATCAGTATTAACCAGAGACATAAAGACCGACAACTTCTTGGATCTCGAGGTAGTCCCAGGGTGGCCCATATAGGCCCTGCTCAGCTAATCTTGTCATGGGCTCAGAAGAAGATAACACTTCCGAAGCCCATCAGAATTATCTGAGGGAAAAAGAACATAAGGGAGAGTGGGAGCCGCTGAAGAATGGTGTAAGTCACAGCCTTCTTCAGAGGGGAAGGAGTCTGGGATGTGACCTCTCCTCCCACCAAGAACACACACTGTTAAGCAGAAAGCATTTGGTGATTTAACACATAATTATAACAGTTTTATCACACTAATAAGACATAAGTAGGTGGTTATTATTACCAAGGTCAAATGTTTCAACAAAAAAGTAGACTTTTGATTAAGAAAGAAGAAAAACACATTGTGAGTTAAATAATCTATTTTTAAGGGAAGTATTTTAAAGTTTTTCTAAAGTTATCTTTCCTTTAGAAAAGAAAATTCTCATCTGATCAATCCTCTTTTTTTTTTTTAAACTAAAGGTAACAAGAAATGAAAGAATGTGGCTCATAAAAATTTCACAAGCGCTTCATGTCAGTTATAGAGTTAACAAAGGGGTGATGTCTTGCCTTCTTGTTCTCCCTGTCCTCTAGAGTTTCAAGGTCCCCTTTCAACTTCTGACTCTCTTTCAGGGCTGCATCACGACCCTTCACTGCTTGTGAAAGCTCTGCTTCATTCTTTTCAAGAAGGGATTTCACCTAAGCAGAAAGAAAGAAACGATAATAAGTGACTTTATTAAACCACAATCAATCAGCAGTTAGAATGTCCTGTGCTTAGTCGCTCAGTCTTGTCTGACTCTTTACGACCCCATCGACTGTTAGCCTGCCAGGCTTCTCTGTCCATGGGGATTCTCCAGGCTAGAATACTAGAGTGGGAAGCTATTTCCTTCTCTAGGGGATCTTCCCAACCCAGGGATTAAACTAAGACCTACTGTACTGCAGGTGGATTCTTTACCATCTGAGCCATAAGGGAAGCTCTGGTTAGAATAAGACATAGCAATTTAGAAGCCAAATTTAAAATGTTTAATTAAATCTGCTTATCTATAACTGCAAAAATAAACACAAAAATTAGCTCTAGTAGCTGTTTTTCCACTTAAAACTACAAAGGAAAAAAAAATCTGTTAATAAATATGTGCATATCTCTAATATATATATCAATATGAAAAGCCTGGAATGAGGGATATGGTAGATAAGACTATGATTATGATGGCTATTTTATGGCACAAGTAACTCTTCTCAATACTCTGTAATGACCTATATGGGAAAAGAGTGGATATATGTATAACTGATTCACTTTGCTGTACACCAGAAAGTAACATAGCACTGTAAATAAACTATATACCAATAAAAACCTAAAAATACTAAAAAGAACCCCCCCTCCCCAAAAAAAACCTCTGATGGTAAGATGAAAACTGGAGGAGAAACTGGTTACCACAGAATTTGAAAATATGACAAATTATATGAAAATATAATGTAAATTAACAAAATACATAATAAAAGCAGGAAGTATCAAATAGTATCAAGAAAATAGTTATAAAAGTGTTCTAAATAGTGTTCTAATTAAAAGTATTACAATTTTACATCCCTGAAACACTTTCAGTGTATCTACACAATCATTTCAGATCATCATACTATCTTAAATACTACTCTTAAAAAAAAAAAAAGATTTTATCTTAAAATAATTAGACTCACAGGATGTTACAAAATTAGTGAGTCCCCAGGCACTCTTCACCCTGCTTCTAATAATGACATGTCTACCTCTTCACAATCTTACACGATTGTTAATCAGATTAACTGGACTACAAAAGTCACAGTTTTCACCATTTTTAACCTGCATTCATCTGTGTATGCACACATACATATAACTGCGTAATCTGATTCCATGCACATATTCTGGTGACCACCACCTCAGTCAACTGTAATGACCCAGAACTGCGCCACTGCCACAAAGAACTCACTTGTACTACTTCTTTGTGTTCATGTCCTCCCCAAATCCATCCCATGTTCCTTGGCAACCACTAACTTATCTACCTTTATTGTTTTTGTCATTTCAAGAATGTCATTTTAAATACTTTAAAATAATTACTTATATAAAAATTAACTTTAAAAACAGCCATACTGGGATATAGCTGACATACAGTAAGCTGTGTACATTTAACATGTACAATTTTGAAATATGTATAAACTATGTATAAAATCATCATCACAATAATGAACAATTTCCATTATCCCAAAACTTCCCCTATGCCTTTTAGTAATCAACCCGTTCTCTCTCTCACTGTTCCTACATGTCCACCCAAGGCCTCCACTGACCTATTTTCTGTCACAATAAATTCATTTTTATTTCCTAGAATTTTATATAAATGAGGTACTTATGTACAGTAAGTACTCTACATACAAATGAGCTCTGTTCTAAGAACGTGCTCATAAGTTCAATTTGTTCTCAAGTCTAACTGTTAGTCTAGGTACCCAACTAACACAACCAGCTATGTAGTACTGTACTTTAATAGGTTTATAACACTTTTTCAGGCAATACATAAAAAATAAGCAAAGAAAAAATACTTTTAACCTTACAGTTTAGTACCTTGAAAAGTACAGCAGTACAACAGCTGGCATACAGGGGCTGACTGGCATCAAGTGAACAGGTGAGAACTGACTGGAAGAGGGAGTGGAGGTAGGAGATGGTTAAGAGTTGAAGGATCATCAGCAAGAGGAGACAGAGGGCAAACTGCAATTTCACTCATGCCGGACACTGATGGCACAAGTTCTGGTTACTTGCTAGACTCATTCCCAGCTACCCTCTTAAAAAAATGATCCAGTGACATCTGGGCTGTGTTAGTCACTCAGTCGTTTCTAACTTTTTGTGATCCCAGGGACTGTAGCCCGGCAGGCTCCTCTTTTCATGGGATTCTTCAGGCAAGAATACTGGAGTGGGCTGCCATTCTCTTCTCCTGAGGATCCTAATGACCCAGGGATAGAACCAAGGTCTCCTGCACTGTAGCCAGATTCTTTACCGTCTGAGCTACAGGGTTGTATAGCTCTTTGGCAGTACTGGACTCTTTGGTAGCACAGCCATGAAATTAAAGATGCTTGCTCCTTGGAAGAAAAGTTATGACCAACTTAGATAGCATATTAAAAAGCAGGGACATTACTTTGCCAACAAAGGTCCTTCTAGTCAAAGTTATGGTTTTTCCAGTAGTCATGTACGGATGTGAGAGATGGACTATAAAGAAAGCTGAGCGCCGAAGAATTGATGATCTTGAACTGTGGTGTTGGAGGAGACTCTTGAAGAGTCCCTTGGACTGCAAGGAGATCCAATCAGTCCTTCCTAAAGGAAATCAGTTCTGAATATTCACTGGAAGAACTGATGCTGAAGCTGCTACTCCAATACTCTGGCTACCTGATGCGAAGAACTGACTCATTGGAAAAGACCCTGATGCTGGGAAAGACTGAAGGCAGGAGGAGAAGGGGACAATAGAGGATGAGATGGTTGGATGGCATCTCTGACTCAATGGACTTAAGCTTGTGTAAACTCCAGGAGTTGGTGATGGACAGGAGGCCAGGCGTGCTGCAGTCCATGGGGTCGCAAAGAGTCAGACATGACTGAGCAACTGAACTGGACTGTATTCTGAACAGCTGCTGCAGACTTCCAGTACCAGTCTACATTCGAATCCTGTGCCACCTCAAATAGAACTAACCTTGATGACTGGACATGTGAATGCAAGTTTGAAAATTCACAACTTGAAGGTTCATATGTACTCATTTTTGAATGGTTTGTTTTACTCAGCACGGTTAAGATTCACTCAATCTTCTGCATGTATCAATAGTTCTTCCTTCCTGTTGCTGAACGGTATTCTGCTAGACACTAGAGTTGTTCCAGTGTTCTGTTCTGTTCAGTCGCTCACTCA
The DNA here is from genome assembly GCA_917880005.1 of Nanger dama. Lineage (NCBI taxonomy): Eukaryota > Metazoa > Chordata > Mammalia > Artiodactyla > Bovidae > Nanger > Nanger dama. Next base: position 51,639,183 of record CAKJTW010000004.1, read on the forward strand.
TGTCTCAACTCTTTGCAACCCTATGGACTGCAGTATGCCAAGCTTCCCTGTCCTTCACCATCTCCTGGAGCTTGCTCAAACTTATGTCCATTGAGTCAGTGATGCCATCCAACCATCTCATCCTCTGTCATTCCCTTCTCCTGCCTTCAATCTTTCCCAACATCAGGGTTTTCCAATAAGTTGGCTCTTCATTGAGGTGGCCAAAGTATTGAAACTTCAACATCAGTCCTTCTAATGAACATTCAGGGTTGATAACCTTTAGGATTGATTGGTTTGATCTCCTTGCTGTCCAAGGGACTCTCAAGAGTCTTCTCCCATACCACAGTTCGAAGGCATCAATTCTTTGGCATTCAGCCTTTCTTATTCTCCAGCTCTCACATCTGTACATGACTACTGGAAAAAACATAGCTTTGACTATATGGACCTTTGTCAGCAAAAGTAATGTCTCTGCTTTTTAATATGCTGTCTAGGTTTGTCATAGCTTTTCTTCCAAGAAGAAAGTGTTTTAATTTCACGGCTGCAGTAACCATCTGTAGTGAATCTGGAGCCCAAGAAAATAAAGTCTGTCACTGTTTCCCCATCTATTTGCCATGAAGTGATAGTTTTAAGTATTACAAATAGAACTGCTTTGAGTAGTTGTATACAAATCTTTACATAGATACGTAGATATAAACTTTCATTTATCTTTGGTAAACACACAGGGGTGGGAAGAGATAGGTCATATGGTAGTAATATGGTTCATTTATAAAAAACTGGCTACACCAGGTCTTAGTTGTGGCATGTGGGGTCTAGTTCTCTGACCAAGGATGGAGCCCGGCACCCCTGCATTGGGATTGCAGGATCTTAGCCATTGGACCACAGTGAAGTCCCCTGTTTCACTTTTAAAGAAACTACCGAACTATTTTCCAAAATGGTTGATTTTACACTCCCTTCAACAGTCTATGAGAGCTCCCTCCATATCCTCACTAACACTTGGTACGATCAGTTTTTCAATTTTAAACATTCTAATAGTATGTGGTGGGCTTCCCAGGTGGCACTAGTGGTAAAGAATCCGCCTGCTAAGGCAGGAGACGCAAGAGATGTGGATTGATCCCTGGGTCCAGAAGATCCCCTGGAGGTAGAAAGTGAAAGTGTTAGTCGCTCAGTTGTGTTTGACTCTTTGTGACTCCATAGACTGTAGCCCTCACCAAGCTCTTCTGTCCATAGAATTCTCCAGGCAAGAATATTGGAGTGGACCGCCATTTCCTTCTGCAGGGAATCTTCTCAATCCAGGGATCAAACCTGGGTCTCTCACATTACAGGCAGATTCTTTACTGTCTGGTAACCCACTCCAGCATTCTTGCCTGGAAAATTCCATGGGCAGAGAAGCCTGGAGGGCTATAGTTCATGGGGTCATAAAGAGTCGGACATGACTGAACATAAACACACAATAGTGTGAGGCAGTATCTCACTGTGGTGTTAATTTGCATTTCCCTAATGCCTGATGTTTAACACCTTTTCAAGGTCTTACTTATATCCATGTATCTTTTTAGTGAAATATATGTTCAAATATTTTGCCTCTTCTTTTTCCAAATTGCTTCCTTCTTATTGAATTTTGTGATTTTAATAAATTCTGGAGACAACACTTTCACCACATATGTGATCTGCAAATGTTTCTTCTCCCAGCCTGTAATTTATCTCATTTTCTTAACAATGTCTTTGAAGAGCATAAGCCATCATTTCTCTTTTTTTTTTCTTTATGGATCATGCTTTTGATGTCAAATCTAAGAAATCTTTGTGTAATTCAAGATTATAAAGCTTTCTTCCAATGTTTTCTTCTGGAAGTTTTATAGTTTTAGGTTTTACCTTTAGGGCTGTCATCCATTTTGAGATAATTTTTATATACGATAAGAGGTACAGATCAAAGGTATTTTGGTTTTTGTTTTTGCATGTGATATACAATTGCTTCAGCACCGTTTGCTGAAAAGACCATCCTTTGTCCACTTTTGCTTGGCTGGGAGATTTTTCACTTTATCCTTTAGATACAGTGAAAATTCTCCCAGCCACCCAGTTTCCTTTCTTGAAAATAACATTGCCAATTTACTATAATTCATTTTAGAGATACTCTTTGCAAAGGTGAACACATATTTATATATTCTTCATCCTCCCAACCTTTTTGCACACAAATAGTGAAATATTTTGTACACTCTTTTGAACCTTGTTTTAACCTATGTTATGATTAAGATATTTATATATCATATATTTAAATATTTGAAGATATTTATATATCTTATGTATCTGAAGATCTATATAAAAAATATATATTTATATATCTTAATACATCTTATATATTGTGTGGGGGGTGCTAAGTCCCTTCAGTCATGTCCAACTGTTTGCGACCCCATTGACTAGGCCACCAGGCTCCTCTGTGAAAAAGTCAAAGTGTTAGTCACTTAATTCTGTTTTTTTGTGTGTGTGTTGCAACCCCATGGATTGTGCCTGCCAGGTTCCTCTATCCATGGAATTCTCCAGGCAAGAATACTGGACTGGGTATAGCCATTCCCTTCTCCCGGGGAACTTCCCAACCCAGGGATCAGACTCAGGGCTTGAATCTAGGTCTCCTGCATTGCAGGCAGATTCTTTACCATCTGAGCCACCCAGGAAGCCCAAGAAATAAAGGTAAATAAAGCCAAATTGTCCTTTGTGGGAAGAGGGCATTCCAAACATCAGCAAAGAATGCCTTTTCCTCATATCTCCCTCAACATTATATTTCCCTATAACTTCCCTGTAACATTTAAAATACTTTTTCTGTAGGGATCTAAGCATAGTACAAAAGATGCTAACTTAGATGTTTTGAAAACCTATTGAATGGGAAAAATACATTAGGAAGAACATAGTTTTTACAGTTTTAACCAGTTTTTATATAAATTTGAAAAGGCCGCTAACCAAAGTACTTAACAAAAGAATCTAAACATTGGTTAACTCTAAGACAAGTTATAGTACTTTCTGTTTTTAAATAGGAAACAAAGATAGATGCTCTAGTAAGTTTTTGGGCGAAATATATGCCAGCATCCAAGATATTAGGGCTTGTATTTATGTACTTCTACTTTAAAATCAACCTTTATCCAAACATTTTACTGTAAATGTTAAGATTATTAACATACTAATTTTTAAGACATAGAAAATTAGATTAAAAAAATCTCAATGGTTAGTGTTAAGCCAAATTGGACATTTCTGCATCCAAAAGAAAAAGTATGAGATAGCTAGAATGATGGTTTCAATCTACATTAGTCTATCCTGTTTGTGAAGAAGTTTGTTTCCTTGTTAGTATGCACATCTCTAAACTTTATCTCTCTAGATGTTACTACTTTTCTTCATTGTTGTATAAATCTGAAATTTCTTTATGATTTCTGGTCTTCACTTACCGAATCTCGATTAAGAAAATTTGGTGACTCATCATTTTTTAATGGTCTTGAGGCAAGAATGTCTATTTTACCTTCTAGTCTTCCCTCCATGGTTTTAATGGCATTCAAGAGAGTCTTTAGAGAGATCCTAGAGTCTCCAATCTCCTGAGAAGACCTCACAGAAGTCAGGGTGGGTGCAAAGGTCACATGGCGTGTGGGGTTTGGCACAACACTGGGCAAACCTGAGGAAGTCCGTTCCTTTATGCTGTTTACAGGAGGCCTATAGCTTTCAAGGAATTTAGAAGAAGCAGGTCTCTCTGGAGATTTCCTTCTTCTTGGAGGCATCACCAATTGAGAAAAACAAATCAACTAAACCTAGGATTATTTTTCAATGAGTGCCCCGCTTACTGTGAGAAAAACACAATGTTCTAAACAAAGCTGTGATGGAAAATATACTTAAAAATGTGTTTCTTTGCTTTCAGAATGAAAAAAATAACCAGAATGAAGTATGTCCTAGTGAAGAAAGAAAGCAAATCTAACGAAGCCCCCTTTCCCAGTGTAGTCAGATGGTTAGAACGCTAGCAGCATTCCATCTGAAGATGCATTCTAGTTCCCTGGTTACCAGAGGTATTGCATACACAAATGTTACCGACACAAACATGACACATGCTAACACTGAGTGTTAAGAATTAAAAATAAACAGATAATGTGGTAAACTGTAAATCACTGAATCACTTTTTTACTAATACATATTCGTGGATTGTTTTCTTCACTAAATGTTTTATATACCTTATTTGTCTAATTTTCTCTTCATCTGTTAAAGTATTATTGACTTATGACAAGTTTTCAGTCTCAGCAGCCACCATGTTGACAAGAAAGCACCTTCACTACTAATACCTCTTTCAAGTGCGCTGTTGTGGGTCATGCTGGCACCAAGTTCTGCCTGTGCCTATAACTAAAAAAATCAGATACTTGTTCCTCACATCTGCCAAAAGTTTTAAGGCTCACATCAAAAAACCCACTTCCTCTAGGAACAACATGATTCGTGATGCTTTCATCATAATGATGCTCCCTAAGGATGCTCCCAATACAATCTATTTTGTTTCCAAAAGCCGTAATCTTCTATAATAAAATCTACTGAGTACATTCCTAATCCTCCAGTTAGAGCATAAGCAAGCTGAATGTCCCAATCCTGATTCTGGCATCTTTCTGAAATCCTCCAGGATTAAGTGGAACTTTGTACACAGAGGGTGTTTTAAAAAATGTTTGTTAAATGGAGTACAGTGAGAGAATATTCATCTTCCTGGGATTGTATGGTGAGGTGAGGAGAAAGGCCTGTTTCTTAAAAGCTAATGAAAACATAAAAGCAATCTGTTTTGTAGCTATTAATCACACCTGAGCATATTTGCCTTCTAGTGCCTTATTCAGCTTGCGTAGATGATCATTCTGTGAACTGGTTTCAGTAAGAGAATGCAGTTGTTCTTCTAGCTGCTTAACTTTTGTCTAGAGGAAAAAAATAGAAGAGCAATAAAATAAGCCTTGGTGATGAAATAGACAGATATATATACTTTAAAAAGTTAAAAAAAAAGTCAAGAATTTTTGGGAAAAAAAATCACAGCAAATTCTTAAGAAAGCAAGCCTACATTTTTCAATGATTCTATGTCAACTAAAATAGTTACTTTAACAAATAAAAGTAGGCTGTAGCCATATACAAGTACTGAGATAACTCATTTGGTTTATGGCACTTATGGAAACTCCAAATTAACACAGTTCATGAACATGACAGTGAGACTTTGTGGGCTATGTATTTTCATTTCTGTTTTAAAGGAATTGTGGTATCTACCACTCTGAAACCTTTTGAGTACAAATAATTAGAATTATCAGTATGTAAGGAGGAGACAGACTTTTGTGTTTTACCAACAGAGAATTACAAAATTTGAATTAACAGAATTCTTATAGGCTGAATTATATTTGAAAATGAACTCATAAACTGACTATTCATATCTTTAAAGATGATGATTATTTGGGGGAATGTGCATGCTAAGTTGTTTCAGTATTGTCCAACTCTTTGGGATCCTATGGACCTCCACCAGGCTCCTCTGTCCATGGGATTCTCCATAAGCAAGAATACTGGAGTAGGTTGCCATTTTCTCCTCCAAGGGGATCTTTCCAACCCCAAAATTGAATCCTAGTCTCTTACTTCTGCATTGGCAGGCAGGTTCTTTACCACTAGTGCCACCTGGGAAGCCCCATTTTGGGAAGTGAGTCATTAATATTTATGTACAAATCTCCAAATTGTGTATTTCTCTATGTTTTCTTCCTCTTATTTCCAATCCTTTCATGCAAATAACATTACTGAGCTTATCTCTGAATAAGAATAAGTTTCATCCAAAATTTTTAAATAAACTTCTTCCTCTCTTAGAGTCTTTTATTTCCCACCTGTGAAGGGCATACTCCTCTTGGCTATAGGTACCGATAATTTTTAGCAACTGTTAAAATTTGAGTGGTAATATTAACTTTTTTTGGAAAGGCTACATGAAAATACATTTTGTCTCAGGAAATCTCTCTTGTTTCATCAGCAGAATCCTTTCTCTCATCTTTGCCTGTTTCTGTTTCTCTCTTCCACACTGTACAGTATAAAACAATTTTACACATGGACATCACCAAATGGTCTATACCAAAATCAGAGTGATTACATTCTTTGTAGCCAAAGATGGAGAAGCTGTAGATAGTCACCATAAACAAGACCTGGAGCTGACTGTGGATCAGATCATTAGTGTCTCATAGCAAAATTCAGGCCTAAACTAAAAGTGGTAAAAAACACTAGGCCAGCCCAGGTGTGACTTAAGTCAAATCCCCTATGAATACACAGTGGTGGTGACAAATAGATTCAAGGGGCCAGATCTAGTAAACAGAGTGCCTGAAGAACTATGGACAGAGGTCCATAATATTGTACAGAGGCATCAAACAAAACCATCCTAAAGAAAAAGAAAAGCAAGAAGGCAAAGTGGTTGTCTGAGAAGGATTTACAAATAGCTGAATAAAGAAGAGAAATGAAAAGCAAGGGGGAAAGAGAAAGGTACACCCAACTGAAGGCACAGATCCACAGAAAAGCAGGGACAGAAAGCCTTCTTCAATGAACAATGCAAAGAAAAAGAGGAAAACAACAGAAGGGGAAAGACTAGAGATTTCCTCAAGAAAACTGGATATATCAAAGAAATATTTCATCCAAAAATGGGCACAATAAAGGACAGAAATGGTGAAGACCTACTAAAAGCAGAAGGGATCAAGAAGAGATGGAAAGAATACAGAGAACTGCACAAAAAGATCTTAATGACCCAGATAACCACAATGGTGTGGTCAGTCACCCAAACCCAGAAAAAACCCTATAAACTTAGTGGAGGTGAACAAATTCTAGCAGAGCTTTAAGATGACGCTATCAAAATGCTGCACTCAACATGTTAGCAAGTTTGGAAAACCCAGCAGTGGGCACAGGACTGGAAAAGGTCAATCTTCATCCCAATTCCCAAGAAGGGCAATACTGAAGAATGTTCAAAACACTGGACAACTGCCCTCCTCTTCTCATGCTAGTAAGGTTATGGTTCAAAATCCTACATGCTAGGATTCAGCACTGTGTGAACTGAGAACTTCCAGATGTCCAAGCTGGATACAGAAAAGGCAGAGGAACCAGAGATCAAATTGCCAACATTTGCTGGATCATAGAAAAAGCAAGGGAATTCCTGAAAAACATCTACCTCTGTTTCATTGACAGTGCTAAAGCCTTTGACTGTGTGGATCATAACAAACTGTGGAAAACTCTTAAAGAGACGGGAATGCCAGATCATCTTACCTGTCTCCTGAGAAACCTATATGCTGGTCAAGAAGCAAAAGTTAGAACCTTGTATGGAACAACTGACTGGTTCAGGATTGAGAAAGGAGGATGACAAGGCTGTTTACTGCCACCCTGTTTATTTAACTTATACCAGAGCACATTATGAGAAATGCTGGGTTGGGTGAGTTACAAACTGGAAACAAGGTTGTTGGGAGAAATACCAACAACCTCAGATATGCGGATGATACCACCCTAATGGCAGAAAGCAAATAGGAACTAAAGAGTCTCTTCATGAGGGTGAAGGATGAAAGTGAAAAAGCCAGTTTAAAATATTAAAAAAACTTAAGATCATGGCTTCTGGTCCCATCACTTCATGGCAATTAGAAGGGGAAAAAGTGGAAGCAGTGACAGATTTTCTCTTCTTGGGCTCCAAAATCACTGTGGACGGTGACCGCAGCCATGAAATTAAAGAAGCTTGGTCCTTGGAAGAAAAGCTTTGACAAACCTAGACAGTGTATTCAAAAGCAGAGACATCACTTTGCTGACAAAGGTCCATACAGTCAAAGCTTGGGTTTTTCCAGCAAGACGTGCAGATGTGAGAGTTGGACCATAAAGAATGCTGAATGCCAAAAAATTTATGTTTTCAAACTTCCATGATGGAGAAGACTTTTGACAGCCCTTGGACAGCAAGGAGATCAAACCAGTTGATCCTTAAGGATATTAACCCTGAATATTCATTGGAAGGACTAATGCTGAAGCTGAAGCTCAATACTTTGGGCCACCTGATTCGAACTGCTAACTAATTGGAAAACACCCTGATGCTGGGAAAGACTGAAGGCAGAAGGAGAAAAGGGTGACAGGATGAGATGGCTGGATGGCATCACTAATGCAATAGACATGAACTTGGGCAAACTCTGGAAAATGGTGGGGCACAGGGAAGCCTGGTATGCTGCAGGCCATGGGGTCATGAAGAGTAGAACACGACTTGGTGACTGAACAGCACAGTATAAAACATGTTGTGTGGCACCCCATTAAGTGCTTTTCACTTACGGTTCACAATTAGAATGGCTGCCTCTAAAGGTGTGTTTTGATGCAACAATTATTCTCATTTTAAATATAAGTAAACTGCTGCTAATCTTAAAACTCAGTGAAAAAGTACTGATAAACACTCAAAGAATTTTAAATTTGCCTCTCTTCAAGAAAAACACACATTATTTTTTGTGGGTAATTTTTCTCAGGTAATTACCCTACCCCCAGCCTCAAGGTACTCAATAAAATGCTCTGAAACTTGTTAGATGGCATATTCACATCTATAAACCACTTTAGTTTTTGCAGTGGGTCTCTTTTTCAAAAGGATTCTTAATTCAGGATATTCAAATGGGGAAGAACACAGAAGCAAATAAATCCTGCTACCTCAGAGATCTGATGTTTCTATGTTATTAAATCCATGAAAAATAGCTTCCATAGCCAGCTCATTAGGCAGTCTCAAAAAAAGCAGTATTTAGGTCAAGGTCATTTCCTCCTATTATTTCAAATGATTTAAATATAGATAGGTATTTTTAAAAATTGAGGTACAGCTGATTTACAGTATTATGTAAGTTTCAAGTGTGCAACACAGTGATTCACAATTTTTGAAGATTATACTCCATTTCGTTATGAAATATCAGCCACATTTCATGTGATATACAACATATCTTTGTAGCTTATTTTATGCACAGCAGTCTGTACCACTTAATTCCTTACCCCACTATTGCCTGTTATATATATTTTGAAATATAAAACTATAAAAATATAGCAGCAGTTAGGACTCCATGCTTCCAGTGCACGGGGCGGAGGTTCGATCCCTGGTCAGGGAACTATACCCACATGCTGCACAGGACAGACCAAAACAAGAAAGGAACTGTGAGACACCTAAGATATCGACGAAAAGAAAAACTTATTTTTATTTTTATGTGTTTTCTAGTGCAAGCATTCTAAATGAATGCTATTAAGAAATTTCCTAGGTTTTTTTAGTACATATGGTAAATTAGAAATTAAGTAGGACAAGCCTATAGTGTTAGCGCCTTCATAGTTTAGATTGAGTTTCATAACTGAAACAACCTGAACTGCCAAAGTTATGTATTTTGACTTGAAATATGATAACATAGTCATAAAATTGTGATAACTTCAGCACAGCACTCTTAATAATATTCATGTAATTCCATGCAGCAATTCAAACCAAAGAAGCATTAATACAACAAACAACATGGATGAATCTCTCAATTATAATGCTGGGTGAAAGAAACAAGACACAAAAAGTATATTCTGTTACTATTATATAAAGTTCAAAACAGGCAAAACTAATCTGGCTATAGAAGTCAAGATGGTGGATAGTAACATCCTGGGAGACAGTGATTGAAAAAGGTTATGAAATGAGTTCTGGGAACATTCTGTTTCTTATTCTGAGTGCTGGTCACACGGATACTTTTACTTTGTGAAAATTCATGAGCTGTACCTTGTGTACTTTTCTGTATGTTATAGCTTAATAAGATTTACTAAAACAAAACTCTTAAATAATCTTTAAACTAGGATCATAAAAGCAGCTGCCTATAATAAGGAGCCAAGTAGCTAAGATAATATTTGAATCCAGCTGGTATAAGAGTGATGGGATTGATGGTAGATTAGAGTGAGCATAAAGCACTAACTGACATACGTTTAAAGACAAGGAAAAAAGTGATAGAAATCTTTCAGACCTATACAGTAACAGCCCATCTATCACTCAAAAGAATAAAACATACAAATATACCTCTGTGTGGCCTAATCCAACAAATATCTTCCTGCCATTCTAGAGTTTACTACTATCCTGAATTTGGTGTTTATCATTCCTATTCCTTTTAAATAATTTTCCTATAAGTGTATCCCTAAACAGCCATGGACAGAGGAGCCTGGCAAGCTACAGTCCTACAGCCTGGGGTCACAAAGAGTCAGACACAACTGAGTGACTAACACTTTCACTTTTAAAACATCATGTAGTATTATTTTATGAGATTCATCTACTTTATAAGATTCATAACACTGCCACTCTACATTCTCTTATACAGACTTTCTAAACTTTCAGGAGAAATTTGAGAGAGTCTAGTAAAATTCAATTTATGTACACCCTGAATGCATGGTAAGTCACTTCAGTTGTGTCAGGCTCTTTGTGACCCTATGGACTGTAGCCCACCAGGCTTCTCTGTCCATCGGATTCTCCAGGCAAGAATACTGGAGGGCATTGCCATTTCCTTCTCCAAGGGATCTTCCTGACCCAGGGATTGAACCAGTGTCTCTTATGTCTCCTGCATTGGCAAGCGACAACCCAGTAATTCTCCTAAGAATTATAGTTAGAGACTCTCTGGATGTGAGTACAAAGACATGTATAAGAATTTATCATACAAGCACTGTTTGTAAGCAATTGAAAACTGCCTAAATATCCATCAACATAAAGGATAAATACATTTGGACATATTTAGATAAGGTAACAGTATACAGCACCGAATATCAAATCAAAATCAAGTTTGAATGTGAGGGAGCAGTTTCTGACAGTCTACATTAACACCTGAAACTCAGTATTTATGTTATTAGCTTAAAAATGCAATCTCTTTTCTAATATGTGTGACACATAATATTTTAATTAATTATAATCCAGTTGAGAGAAAACAGACTATTTTGATTATGTTTAGTATGCAGCTCTTTCTTTAGATTACCTGACAAGAATAATGTATCATTTACAATAGCCAAGACATGAAAGCAACCAAAATGTCCATCAACAGATGAATAAAGAATATGGTGCATGCATACACACACACACACACACACACATAGAGGAATATTACTCAGTCATAAAAAGAGCAAAATAATGCCATTTGTAGCAACATGGATCACCCTAGAGATGATCAAACTATATGAAGTCAGACAGAAAAAGAAAAATAGCATAGATATTTATATGTGGAACCTGAAATGTGATATTGAAGTGAAAGTCACTCAGTTGTGTTTGACTCTTTGAGAACCCATGGACTATAGCCTGCCAGGCTCCTTTGTCCATGGAATTATCCACGCAAGAATACTGGAGTGGGTAGCCTTCCCCTTCTCCAGGAGATCTTTTCAACTCAGGGATCAAACCCAGGAATCCCACATTGCAGGCGGATTCTCTACCTTCTGAGCCAAATATGATATAAATGACATTATTTACAAAACAGAAACAAGACTCACAGGCATGAAAACATTAAAAAAACAAACTTATGGTTACCAAAAGGGACAGTGAAGGAGGCAGCTAAATTAGGAGTTTGGGATTGAAGAATTCAAGCTATTGTGTATAAAACAGATAAACAACAAGCTCCCACTGTACAGAACAGGGAACTGTATTCAGTATCTTGTAATAAAGTATAATGGAAAATAATATGAAAGAGAATATATAACTAAATTGCTTTGCTGCACACCAGAAACTAACACAAGATTGTAAATCAACTATATTTCAATTAAAAAGAGTAATGTGCTATATGGGCTTCCCTGGCGGCTCAGGGGGTGGTGACAGCAGCAGCAGCACCACCAACATGCTGTCTAAGAGCTCTTTCCTTTGGGCTGATGAGATCACTGTCTTTGCAATGTTTCAACACAGAGCTTGACATAAAAACACCAGTGAATCAATAGTTGCAAAAGTGTTTCAGCTTTCAAAGACTATCAAAATATTTTGGCCCTTATTATAGGAATACAGGCAGAAAAAAGGCACGTATTTTCCTTAAGATTATAGGGATAATCTCAAATGTGTAACTGAGGTTTAAAATGTTAGAAAAGTAACATCAGACTCACTAACAAACCTTAAAATGTATTCCATGCCCAGAAAAAATTTGGCTTCAAGTTGCCTGTGAGTGTTTGTGATTTTTCTCACACACATAAAAATATACTTCATTTCTCCTGGGAAAGCTAAAGAAGGTCAATATTATTATGGGCCATAGTTTCTATGAGACCATTAGTTTCTAAAGGAGAAAGTTCTTTTGTGCCTGTAATAATCTATATATCCAGCCTGTTACACAGTCTTTTCTAGTGAGAAAGTAAGAGAGGTGTGCTTCCCCAGCTCACTTTATAGGTAAGATGAAACTCAAGAAAATTAAGACTTGTCCAAGATTACACAAGTATAGATTATACTTAAATGTATCATTGCCTCCAGAAAATATTAATTACAAGCATGCAAATAGTGGTCAAACAGTTCTCCTGCTGTTTCTGTCCTGGATCATGTCTGCTAACCTGATGGCTAAGTCCCTTGAATAGATAAGATTAACGCTGAGGTACATGGCAAGCCTCTAGTGAGATTACTTATTCTATCAGCTCTATAGCTGCCAAGCCTAACTGGACATTGCTTCATAGCATTCAGTCCAGTGGTGCTCAATGGATGCACAATGGAATCACTGGGGAGTTTTAAAAGTATTAAAGCCTGTATATCAGCAGATGAGTGGATAAGAAAGCTGTGATACATATACACAATGGAGTATTACTCAGCCCTTAAAAGGAATAAATTTGAATCAGTTCTAATGAGATGGATGAAACTGGAGCCGATTATACAGAGTGAAGTAAGCCAGAAAGAAAAACACCAATACAGTATACTGACACATATATATGGAATTTAGAAAGATAGTAATGATGACCCAGTATGTGAGACAACGAAAGAGACACAGAGGTATAGAATGGACTTTTGGCCTCTGAGGGAGAGGGAGAGGGTGGGATGATTTGGGAGAATGGCATTGAAACATGTATACTATCATGTAAGAAATGAAGCGCCAGTCTATGTTCGATACAGGATACAGGATGCTTGGGGCTGGTGCATGGGAATGATCCAGGAGATGATATGGGGTGGGAGGTGGGAGGGGGCTTTGGCATTGGGAGTTTGTGTACACCTGTAGCTGATTCATGCCAATGTATGGCAAAACCAATACAGTATTGTAACGTAGAATAAAGTAAAATAAATAAATAAATAAAAAGTATTAAAGCCTATATAACGTACTCTTTGAGATTCTGATTTAATTGCTCTGGGGTGCAAGCCTTTTCATGGGGATTTTTCCCCTTTTATTTTGAAAATGTTTAAACATACAGACCCCTGCCATCCAAATTTAACCATTTACATTCTTATACTTGCTTATCATATATCCATTTACCACTTCTTCTATGTATGTAAAAAACTAATTTTTTAAAAATGATTCATTTGAAAGTAAATGGCAGACATTATACACTTCCCAGCATGAGGTGTTTTTAAAATTCCCCAGAGAAGTCTACTGTGTAGCTGAAGCTGCTGCTGCTAAGTCGCTTCAGTCGTGTCTGACTCTGTGTGACCCCACAGATGGCAGCCCACCAGGCTCCCTAGTCCCTGGGATTCTCCAGGCAAGAACACTGGAGTGGGTCGCCATTTCCTTCTCCAATGCGTGAAAGTGAAAAGTGAAAGGGAAGTTGTTCAGTCATGCCTGACTCTTAGCAACCCCATGGACTGCAGCCCACCAGGCTCCACCCCGTCCATAGCATTTTCCAGGCAAGAGTACTAGAGTGGGGTGTCATTGCCTTCTCCAGTAGCTGAAGCTAAGAACCATTAATTCAGACTTCTGTGTTTCTACCAAAGTCGGTTTAAGGCAGACTCAGTTATATTAGTGGCAAGTTTCCTGCTCTGTGGATACTATAGAGGCAAAACCCACATTAAATTAAAGAACAATGAAATTAAAGAACATAGAATTAAAGAATCATCTTATGCATTCAAGTCAATTCCATTGCCTTGAGACCTAATTTCAGGATTAATTCTTTTTAGGAATGTTAGAAAAATTCAGCAAAAAAGAAAACATATGTGATAAAACCAAGATGGTGGAGTAGGACAACACTGAGCTCATCTACCCTTATAAATAAATCAAAAATACATCTATATGTGGAGCATCTGTCATTAAAAACAAATGAACCTGGAGAAAGATGTCTACAACCAAGGCTGTAAAGAAAGACAAACACAGTTTGGTAGGGAGACATGATCAGGTCAGGATTGTGCCCCTAGCAGATAACACAGAAAAAAAAAAGGCAATATCATAGGTTCAGAGATCCTCCCTGGGGATTTTGGGGCTCATGCCACATATTAGGAATCACAGTTTTGGGGACCAACACTGGAAATATGAGTCCTATTAGCTGGTTTTGAAAATCAGTGGGGCATACCAGAGAGCTGTAAGGGACAGACCCCACTCCTAAAGAGCACACACAGGCTTGCTTACTCCTAGGAACAAGGCAGAGGAAACCAGTGGAAATTAGGCTGGGGCCCCAACAGGTGATTGAGCCCACAACAGATACCAACCAGCTCCAGACCCTCTTGCTCTGGAGCAGCTCCCCACTAGCACAAAGGCTGGCACTGTCAAGGAGAGTGAGCGACTGGGGGAGCTGGAGCTGGAGCAAACCCAGCCCTGTGCCTGAACAGGGTGAGGGGAACCATAACCAGTGTGTGTAAAAGTGGTGGGGCAGGAGCTGAAACTGGAAACTCTTGACTAGGGATAAAATAAGCTATAAGACTCTGCTGTTCAGCACAGGAAATATTGCCAATATTTTATAATAACTTTAGAGTATGATCTATAAAAATACTGAATCACTGCTGTATACTCAAAGCTAACATAATATTGGAAATCAACAAAACTTCAATAAAAAGAGACAGAACATAGGCTTTCTACATTGGCAGTAAATTACTATGCATAAAATAATTATAATAAAGTTTCTTATTGTCACAGAATGAACCTTGGGATCACACTTTTAGTTTTCAGCATTATAAATGTGTAAACAGAGGTCACCTGGATGTGAATAAGGGACCAAGCTTTTGAGGTTTAAAAATTTGTCCAAAGTTACAGAACTGGTAAATGACCAAGCTAGGTCCTCTTCAAAGTCCAGCAATATTTAGCTTCACAATTGGCATTAGAAAAATGAGAAAAAAAATCAGAAAATGAAATCTCATACCTGAAGTTTTCCCTTTTCATAGGCCAGTTTATTTTTACTGTCAGTAATTTTTCCCAAGACGTTTTCCACCTGTTGTTGGGCAAGCTAATAAAACAAACATAGGTATCAGTATCTCTAGACATAGAATGAATAATTATTTTTCTTCTTAAACAATCATTTATACTCTTACTATTTCTATGAATCCAGGATTCATATTTATTTGCTACTGCTACATCTTTGTTCTTCTTTAGATAGCTGATCATAGTGTAATATGCAACACATATGTGGGTATTGGTTGCTCAGTTGTGTTCAACTCTTTGCAGCCCCATGGACTGTAGTCCACCAGGTTCCCTCTGTCTGTGGAATTCTCCAGACAATAATACTGGAGTGGGTTGCCATGTCCTTCTCCAGGGGATCTTCCCGACCCAGGGATCAAACCCAGGTCTCCCACATTGCAGGCAGATTCTTTATTGTTTGAGTTACCCAGGAAGCCTGGCAACACATAGGAAACTTCTAATGAAGTATGAGTGCCTGAAGAGTCACAGAGTTTGTTGTTGTTTCCTAACTCTATTTTTGTTACATAAATTATCCCTTTGTAGTTGCAATCTAAGCCACATGTAGATGGTTTTATTAGTGATTACAGATTCGCAGTTTGAAGATTATATGCAGTCAGCTCTCAGTATCCACAGGGTTCCATATCCACTAGTTCAACCAACTGTGGATAGAAAATATTCAGGAAAAAATAATTTCCAGCTAGTCTAAAAAGCAAAACTTGAATTTGCCTCATCTGGGCAACTGACAACTCCTTATAATAGCATTACACTGTGCTAGGTATTATATGCAATCTAGAGATGATTTAAAGGATATGGAAGGATGTGCGTAGAATATATGCAAATATATCATTTTATATAAGAGACTCCAGTATCCACAGATTTGGTATCTGTGGGAGTCCTGGAACTAATCCACCACGGATATGAGGGATAACTGTAGCTCTTTAAGAAAATGGTCACAACCACTTGGACAACCGGAGACACTTCAGTTACCATAGTTAAAAGGCAGTTAAGAAGAAAAAAAAACTGAAAAGGCAAAAGAAATGCTTGTTGGAAACATTGTTGGACAAAGTACTCAACACAATGTTATCTAGAACAAACATTACTGAAGCCTCTATATTTCACGAAATTACATATTTAAGCATTAAAACAACTTTTAATAATGACAGTTATTTTTCATATGCCTTTTTGCTCACCTTTTCAGAAGAAATAAGTATAAAAGATTCTCTTGATTAAATTTTGGACCTTACTGGTATACTTGAGGAACACTACTAGTGACTGGAAGATGGAAATTTTCACCTTCCACAATCAGTTTCACTGTTGTAGCTTAATAACAGAAAATACTGATACTTGCCATTAAGTCAAAATCATCTTTATAAGTTCATGGTAGGGATAATACACACAAAAGAAAATGTGACTAAGAACACAAATTCTTAATCACAGAGGCCAACTAGCTGCACTATGAATCATTTGCAGTTAATTTTGAGTTCAAAGTCTTGTTGATGTTGGTATATATCCTATGCTGACAAATTCATTATTTCTGGTTTATATTTGCTTAATCTGTGAATAACAGGACCAGGCTCCTTTTTAGCATTTAAAGCCAAAGAATTTACATTCAACTTTAGGCAAGTTTTAAAGATAAAAATATATATGTTGGGATATTAATTTACACAAGAGATGTTCCTCACTGTCTTCAACACAGCTAATCTGTGGTGCACTTTATTTCATCCTAAATATTGTATTTTCCAAATAAAAGTAAAAACACATTCCAAACTAGATTACTATATAACATGTAACTCATTTTTTCCTCTGTTCAAATATTTTCATGATAGCATACAAGAGATCACATTAGTTCGAAGCATTGTCTTCTTGGTAGTTGCCTTGACTAGAAGAATTAAGCCATTTTAGACATTCTAGACTTTTAAAAAAGATGGAAAAATTATAGTGACTAGTTCCACTATAAAATTATGTACATTCAATATAAAAATGTATACCCAATATTAGGGATCAGTGGGTTACTAACTAGTATGGCCATCCAGGCATTTGTCACATCAGATATTTATTTCATACTTATTTATACATACTCACACTTTCAGTTTAATCACTGTGTGTTGCTCCCACCAAGGCAATTTTTTTAAAAGCATTAAGACCAATTAAGTATTGGTTTCAAAGTAACCTAACAGAAATGTAGACTGCTAGCAATAAACAAGAGGCCAGTAATGATACATTACCATAACATTAATTTTTTTGTCTATGGAAGACATACAGTCCTCCTTTAACACAACATTTTAGAAACTATGATGTAAAAAATGTAAAATCATCCCACAAATGAACATTTGGGGCTATGTTTTGATCAAGTTTTCAGCAGAAAATATATCACAAGGATGGCTGATAACACTACAAAAACAAAGCTACACCATATAACTAGTGAAATAGAAGCTTAACTATTTAAAATTTAAAATTCAGTTACAAGTTCTATAAATCAAGGTGCCCAAAGCATTGCAAACTGTAGATAAAGCTTATAAAAATCAAGAGCTAGATTTAACCAAAAATGTGCTATTACACATAAGAACACTCAAAAATACTGTGTTCTTGGAATGTTGGAGACTTATTTTTTTACCAATACAGTATTGTAAAGTAAAAAAATAAATAAATAAATAAAAGAACTTGGAGAGTCTGGGTCTCTTATACAAATTTTTTAAATAATGGCAACATTTTCCTCAATAAAATTTCCTTTTTAGGCAAAGGCATAAATAATGCTATTAATCTTTTAAATAAACTTTGGAAATAATGTCTTTTTTGCAAACTTAAGGTAAATGTTAGGGCAATAATTTAAATTATCATTTAAACAGGACCTATACTTAAGAAAATTGATGGGACACCAGAAATTAGAAAGAGACCATTTAAATGAGTGACTATCTCAGATTCTGAGTTGTGGAATGCTGAACTCAAACTATCCTTTGTTTAAATAATCTTAGCAATATACAAGGAACTGGAATGAATTGCTAACATTCATTAGATCACAGAAAAAGCAAGAGAATTCCAGAAAAACATCTACTTCTACTTCATTGACTATGCTAAAACCTTTAATTGTATGGATCACAAAAAACTGTGGAAAATTATTAAAGAGATGAGAATAGCAGACCACCTCACCTGCCTCCTAAGAAACCTACATGCAGGTCAAGAAGCAACAGTTAGAACTGGACATGAACAAGGGACTGGTTCAAACTTGGGAAAGGAATATGTTAAGGCTGCATGTTGTCACCCTGCTTATTTAACTTATATGCAGAGTACATCATGCTAAATGCCAGGCTGGATGAAGCACAAACTGGAATTAAGACTGCCGGGAGAAATATCAATAATTTCAGATATGCAGATAACACCACCCTTGTGGCAGAAAGCAAAGAGGAACTAAAGAGCCTCTTAATGAAAGTGAAAGAGGAGAGTGAACAAGTTGGCTTAAAACTCAACACTCAGAAAACTAAGATCATGGCATCTGGTCCCCTCACTTCATGGCAAATAGATGGGGAAACAATGAAAAGAGTGACAGACTTTATTTAAAATCACTGCAGATGGTGACTGCAGCCATGAAATTAAAAGAAACTTGCTCCTTGGAAGAAAAGCTATGACCAACCTAGACAGCATATTAAAAAGAAGAGAAATCACTTGGCCGACAAAGGTCTGTTTAGTTAAAGCTATGGTTTTTCCAATAGTCATGTATGGATGTGAGAGCTGGACAATAAAAAAGGCTGAATGCCAAAGAAGTGATGCCTTTGAACTGTAGTGTTGGAGAACACTCTTGAGAGTCCCTTGGACTGCAAGGAGATCCAACCAGTCAATTCTAAAGGAAATCAACCCTGAATGCTCATTGGAAGGACTGATCCTGAAGCCGAAGATCAAATACTTTGGCCACCTGATGTGAAGACCCGGCTCATTGGAAAAGACCCTGATACTGGGAAAGACTGAGGGCAGGAGGGGAAGAGGGTGACAGAGGATGGGATAGTTGGATGGCATCAACAACTCAGTGGATATGAGGTTGAGCAAACTCTTGTGAGACAGTGAAGGACAGGGAAGCCTTCACTGCAGTTCACGGGTCACAAACAGACATGACTTAGTGACTGAACAACAACAAAGCTATTTTATAAGCAGACGGGTAAGTACGAATTTTATGCTATTAACAACCAGTATGACCTGGGCCCATGCAGATGGACCCGATTCTGTCACCCTCACAAGTGTATACTGACTAAGTGTCATCTGAGTTTTAAGAACTAAAATATTTAATACATTGTTTAATTTCAAGTCATTAAAATCCTAGTTGTATACGGAAATAATTATATTTCCTTCTGGTGCTACCATCTGAAAATGTATGTTTAAAATACCAACAAAAAGTGGGAAACTAGTCATTTAATTTGAACCCAGAAACAGTAAACTTCCCACATTTGGATCTTTCTCTCTGTGGTTCCCTTCATGATGGCCTGTGGTGATGGACTTAAATTACACCATCATTCACTGACTTGTGGCTGTCAAAGGGAGTAGGGAGAGTGTGAGGGATGGAGTGGGAGTTTGGGGTTAGCTGATACACACTATTATATATAGGAAGGATAAACAACAAGGTCCTACTATATAGCACAGGGAACTATATTCAATATTTTGTCATACATTGTAATTAGCCTTCCCAGTGAAAAGAATACATATATGTAAAACCGAATCACTTTAGTGAACGGCAGAAATTAATATTATAAATCAACTATACTTCAATAAAATTTTTTAAAAATTACACTGTCACTAAATGCTGAAATGGTAAGCATAAACCTAACATAACCAAGTGTGAGAAAAGAAAACGAGCATATTTATACAAGGATACTGTATGTTGGCCCTGTGACTGGCACTTTACTCACAATATCACATTTGAGTCTCACAGCCTGGCATGATACACATGACCCTCTCTGTGTTCTACCCAACCAAGGTTACTTAAACACCTATTATGTATGGGCACTATGCTAGGCAAGGGAGTATAGAAATAAGTAACTATTCTTATATTATAACAGCATGAAAGCAGAGGCATGAAACAGGTCAATTTCTAATTTATGAAGTAACAGTAACTATTTTAATGAGTATGCACAGTAGGCTGTGGGAACCCTCAGGGGAGCTCCACAGGGAAGATCCCCTTGGCACTGAGGACCACAGAGGTTAAGAACCTCTCCAGGTCACACAGTAAATGAAGCTGTGGGTTAAAACTGGGTCTGAATTTAAATCTATGGTGTGGCATATAAGACACAAACTCATATGCACATCTCTAAAAATAAGAGGTTATGCTAGAGGGTAGTTTTTATTGGATTAAGTGTAAATTTTTAAAGAACAAAAATACACTGCCAGCAATGAATGGCAATAGGTTTAATGATATTGCTCAGATTAAAAAAATAAAAGTTGTAAAATCTCTACCTCTTTCCTCAAGACTCATTTCAGCCAACTGTAACAAGGCCTGGTTAGAGAAGATTCTATGCAGAGACATGTAAGCTGGAATTGAGGTATGGGTAATTACTGTGAGACCTTAATCAAGAGGTGTGGTAAGCAGGCAAGAATCAACACTGACCAAGCTACCTGCAAGATTTGTCAAAGTCACTAAAAGGATAAGGGGACAGGTCTGCTCACTGGCGGTTACAGGCATGAAAGATCCATGCACACTGAGAGACACAGACCTGGTAGGTAGATAAGCCCAGCTGAGGTCTGGCCAACTAGCAAAGGACAAGGATGAATCTTTAATTTTGAGGGAGGGAGGGCTGGCCTGAGATAGTACCAGGATTTAGAGCTAATGCATCCTGTTGCTCCGAAAGGAACTTAACAGGCTTTTTCCAGGGATAGTTAAGATACTAAGAATAAATGTTAGCAGTGTGCTACATGCTTTACATGTATTAACTTACTTAATCTCAACAACCTCCTAATAATAGTATTATCCCCATTTTGACAGATTAAGAAACTCAGGTTCAGAAAAGTTAAGGATCACACCCAAGGTCACAGCCAAAATTGAAACAAAAATAGTCTGGCTCCAGGGGCATGAAAACTAACAGGATTTAGATTTAGTTTCTGTAATTTTTCATGGTTGAAGTAATGAGCAGCTTATGACAGAGCTTGAAAGAATTTAGCTCAGATTAAGACAGACTTAACATCTTCTTTGGAATTCTGAAAGCTGAATTCCAAACTATAGAAGAAATAGATAATTCTTTGGACTGCAAGGAGATCCAACTAATCTACCTAAAGGAGACCAGTCCAGGATGTTCGTTGGAAGGACTGATGCTGAGGCTGAAACTCCAATAATTTGGCCACCTCATGTGAAGAGTTGACTCATTGGAAAAGACCCTGATGCTGGGAGGGACTGGGGGCAGGAAGTGAAGGGGACAACAGAGAATGAGATGGCTGGATGGCATCACTGACTTGATGCATATGAGTCTGTGTGAACTCCAGGAGTTGGTGATGGACAGGGAGGCCTGGCGTGCTGTGATTCATGGGATCACAAAGAGTCGGACACAACTGAGCCACTGAACTGAAGTATTCAAAAGCACACAGAAAACTTACTAGCTATTTAACAGAACAATTTCTTTAAGTCTCCTTCACTTGGAGATGTTGTAAGACTTAAATGTTTATTTGTAATGACTTCCCTGGTAGCTCAGATGGTAAAGGGTCTGCCTGCAATGTGAAAGACCTGGGTTCAATCCTGGGTAGGGAAGATCCCCTGGAGAATGAAGTGGCAACCCACTCGAGTATTCTTGCCTGGAGAGTCCAAAGGATGGAGGAACCTGGCGGGCTACAGTCCATGGGGTCACAAAGAGTCAAACACAACTGAGTGGCTTCACTTTCACTTTCTTTTTCATTTATTTGTAATGCAATGACCTTGTCAAACAGCTTTAAGAAATCTAACTTACTACTGATTTCCCAACAGATAGAACTGAAAAAAATACAAGTTTCTTTCTCACAATTTATGGAAAAGAAGGTATTTTATAATGTTAGAAATACTGGTACTTTTCATCATTACAGATCATCTGTGAAGGCAGATGTTTAACAGCTGCTTTCAATTCTTGTTCTCTTAAATCTTCTATTGCCTGAATACTGTAGGGCTCTCTGACATACTTGGCCTGCTTAGTTATTCAGGACTTGTGATAATTATCGAAATACAAACAAATGAAGAAACCCATCTCTTAATTTCTCGTAAAAAACTCGTTAGTCTTTAGACTGACCTTTTATACCCACCCAATGGTAATCAGAAGATGTTTGCTCAAGTTCTAGGAAGCAATCTTATCTGTCAGTTGTTTATTCTTTTCCTCTAGAGTCTGCACGTTGCGGGTTAATGCATTTATGTCTACCTTTGAAAAACAAAGGGAGAAAAGAAATCTATGCAGATCCAAAAATACTATCTTGTTTTTAAAATGACATTTTTAACCATAAAATAAATGGTATCTTATGAACAAGTTCCCCTGCTTTTCTAGTTGTCTTTAGCAGGTGGGTTATAACCAACTGCATAGCGTGCATTTACCAGAAGTCCTTCTGGTGCTTGGTACTTATATAAATATTAACTCAAGTATATAAATACAGATGTAAAAATAAATCCTCCAAAAAATATTAGCAAAATGAATCCAGCAATACATAAAAGGATAACAAATCAGGACTAAGTGAAGTTTATCCTGGTAATACAAAGCATGTTCGGCATTCAGAATTAATTAGTATAATTCACACCAATAGACTGTAGAAGAAAAATCATATAACCATCTTAACATAAAAGCATTTCATAAAATTTGTATGAATTTATGATAAAAACCTAGTAACCCAGAAACAAAAGGGAATCAACTCTACCTGATAAAGTATATCTATAAAAACCTACAATTAATACCAATATTGGTAGAAGACTGAATGTTTTCCCCTAAGACTAGGAAAAGGCAAGGACATTTGCTCTTGCCATTTCTATTCAACATCAAACAGGAGGGCTTAGTTGGTACAATTAGGTAAGAAAAAGTAACAAGAGGCATAGAAACTGGGGAGAAATAAAACTGTCTCTACTTACAATAGACATGATTTTCTATATTCCAAAAAAAGGTACCTGAATAAGAGTTTTAGTAAGGTTGAAGGTCACAAGGTCAAATTAATTGCATTTCTATATATTAGAAAAGAAATTGGAAAATTTCTATTTCTTAAAAGTTCCATTTATAACATCAAAATCGATGAAATTTTTAGGTAAAAATCTAAAAAAAAAAATCCAATATTTGACATGCTGAAAGTTACAGAATACTGACAAAATACAGAATTGAGATTTTACCAATACTGAATCTTCTCATACAGGAACGAATAAGTCAAAAACCTAAATAAAATGGAGAGATATATTGCATTCCTGTATGAGAAGATTCAATATTCCTAAGATTTCAATTCTCTCTATCTCAATTTAAATTGTGTGGGGTAATTTACCAGTGTCCATTCTTTCATGGGGTCTGGACTGTGAGGCTATAAAAATTATCCTACAAGAAATATTAAGGGGTGCTCTTCAAGATGAAATAAAATGGCATTAGATGATAACTGGAATCTACACAAAGAAATAAAGGATACAGCAAATGTAGCAACAAATAAAATTGGCATAGTTAGTGAAGCAGAAGTAGATGTTTTTCTGGAACTCTCTTGCTTTTTTGATGATCCAACGGATGTTGGCAATCTGATCTCTGGTGCCTCTGCCTTTTCTAAATCCAGCTTGAACATTTGGAAGTTCATGGCTCATGTACTGTTAAAGCCAGGCTTGGAGAATTTGGGGCATTACTTTGCTAGTGTGTGAGATGAGTGCAGCTGTGTGGTAGTTTGACCATTCTTTGGGATTCATCATGGGGATTGGAATACAAAAGAAGTCAGGATACACCTGGAGTAACAGGCAACTTTGGCCTTGGAGTGCAAAAGGAAGCAGGGCAAAAGCTAACAGTATTCTGTTAAGAGAATGCACTGGCCATAGCAAGCACCCTTTTTCAACAACACACGAGACCACTTTATACATGGACATCATCAAATAGTCAATACCAAAATCAGATTGATTACATTCTTTGTAGCCAAAGATGGAGTTGAAGTTGTATACAGTGTGCAAAAAGAAGACCTGCAGCTGACTGTGGCTCTGATGATCAGATCCTCATTGCAAAATTCAGGCTTAAACTAAAGAAAGCAGGGAAAACCACTAGACCAGCCAGGAATGACTTAAATCTCTTACGAATATGCAGTAGAGGTGATGAATACATTCAAAGGATTAGATCTAGTAAACAGAGCATCTGAAGAACTATGGACAGAGGTCCAAAATGTTGTACAGAAGGCAGAAAACAAAACCATCCCAAAGAAAAAAAAAAGTACAAAAAGGCAAAGTGGTTGTCTGAGGAGGATTTGGCATAATGCAGCACGTGGCATAAGCCCTCTCGGAGGAGGTCGCCATGAGCTCC
The DNA here is from genome assembly GCA_917880005.1 of Nanger dama. NCBI lineage: Eukaryota > Metazoa > Chordata > Mammalia > Artiodactyla > Bovidae > Nanger > Nanger dama. The sequence continues at coordinate 51,663,856 of CAKJTW010000004.1, forward strand.
AACACAGAACTGCCAAGCAGATGACCCACAAAATGCAGAACAATTATACCAAGGAAATTCTTGCACTGTTAACAAAGTTCTAGGACCCACAACAGATTTCCGAACCTGGGGATCAGGCAAAGGTACTGAGAACCCCGGGAAATTTGACTTTGGTGTCCAGTGGGAGACTGAACCAGACTTGCTTGTGAGAGTCCAGGAGTCTCTGGTGGAGGCACTGGTCCAGTTTTGCCCTAGGGCAAATAACAAGGAGGGAACACAGCCTCATCCATCAACAGAAAATTGGGTTAGAGGAAAAGAACAGAATGGGAAAGACTAGAGATCTCTTCAAGAAAATCAGAGATACCAAGGGAACATTTCATGCAAAGATGGGCTTGATAAAGGACAGAAATGGTATGGAACTAACAGAAGCAGAAGATATTAAGAAGAGGTGGCAAGAATACATGGAAGAACTGTACAAAAGATCTTCACGACCCAGATAATCATGATGATGTGATCACTCATCTAGACATTCTGGAATATGAAGTCAAGTGGGCCTTAGGAAGCATCACTATGAATAAAGCTAGTGGAGGTGATGGAATTCCAGCTGAGCTATTTCAAATTCTGAAAGATGATGCTGTGAAAGTGCTGCACTCAATATGCCAGCAACTCTGGAAAACTCAGCAGTGGCCATGGGACTGGAAAATGTCAGTTTTCATTAATGCCAAAGAATGCTCAAACTACTGCACAATTGCACTCATCTCAGAAGCTAGCAAAGTAATGCTCAAAATTCTCCAAACCAGGCTTCAGCAATATGTGGAGTATGAATTTCCAAATGTTCAAGCTGGTTTTAGAAAAGGCAGAGGAACCAGAGATCAAATTGCCAACATCCGCTGGATCATTGAAAAAGCAAAAGAGTTCCAGAAAAACATCTATTTCTGCTTTATTGACTATGCCAAAACCTTTGACTGAGTGGATTACAACAAACTGGAAAATTCTTCAAGAGATGGGAGTATATCAAACCACCTGACCTGCTTCTTGAGAAACTTGTATGCAGGTCAGGAAGCAACAGTTAGAACTGGACATGGAACAACAGACTGGTTCCAAATAGGAAAAGGAGTGCATCAAGGCTGTATATTGTCACCCTGCTTATTTAACTTATATGCAGAGTACATCATGAGAATCACTGGGATGGATGAAGCACAGCTGGAATCAAGATTGCTGGGAGAAATATCAATAACCTCAGATATGCAGATGACATCACCCTTATGGCAGAAAGTGAAGAAGAACTAAAGAGCCTCTTGATGAAATTGAAAGAGGAGAGTGAAAATGTTGGCTTATAGCTCAACATTCAGAAAACTAAGATCATGGCATGCAGTCTCATCACTTCATGGCAAATAGATGGGGAAACAATGAAAACAGTGACAGACTTTATTTTTCTGGGCTCTAAAATCACTGTAGATGGTGACTGCAGCCAGGAAATTAAAAGATGCTTACTCCTTAAAAGGAAAGTTATGACCAACCTACACAGCATATTAAAAAGCAGAGACATTATTTTGCCAACAAAGGTCCTTCTAGTCAAGGCTATGGTTTTTCCAGTAGTCGTGTATGGATGTGAGAAAAGCTGAGCACCGAAGAATTGATACTTTTGAACTGTGGTGTTGGAGAAGACTCTTGAGAGTGCCTTGGACTGCAAGGAGATCCAACAAGTCCCTCATAAAGGAGATCAGTCCTGGGTGTTCATTGGAAGGACTGATGTTGAAGCTGAAACTCCAATACTTTGGCCACCTGATGCAAAGAGCTGACTCATTTGAAAAAACCCTGATGCTGGGGAAGATCGAGGGCAGGTGGAGAATGGGATGACAGAGGATGAGATGGCTGGATGGCATCACCAACTCGATGGACGTGAGTCTGAGTGAACTCTGGGAGTTGGTGATGGACAGGGAGGCCTGGTGTGCTGCAGTCCATAAGGTTGCTAAGAGTCGGAAATAACTGAGCAACCAAACTGAACTGAACCAAACTGATCATATGGACTACAGCCTTCTTTAACTCAATGAAACTATGAGCCATGCTGTGGAGGGCCATCCAAGATGGACAGGTCATGCTGCAGAGTTCTGACAAAATGTGGTCCACTAGAGAAGAGAATGGCAAACCACTTCAGTATTCTTGCCTTGAGAACCCCATGAACAGTATCAAAAGGCAAAAAGATAGGACACTGCAAGATGAACTCCCCAGGTTGGTAGGTACCCAATATGCTACTGGAGAACAGTAGAGAAATAGCTCCAGAAAGAATGAAGAGAAGACGACAAAGCAAAAAGAAAGCCCAGCTGTGGATGTGATAAGTGATGGAAGTAAAGTCTGATGCTGTGAAGAACAGTATTGCATAGGAACCTGGAATGTTAGATCCACAAATCAAGTTAAAGTGGAAGTGGTCACACACAGGAGATGGCAAGAGTGAGCATCAACATTTTAGGAATCAGTGAACTAAAATGGACCCAAATGGCGAATTTAATTCGAGGACCATTATATCTACTACTGTGGCCAAGAATTTCTTAGAAGAAATGGAGTAGCTCTCATAGTCAACAAGAGAGTCCAAAATGCAGTACTTGGGTGCAATCTCAAAAATGACAGAATGATCTCTATGCGTTTCCAAGGAAAGCCATTCAATATCACAGTAATCCCAGTTGATATCCCAAGCACTAATGTGGAGAAGTTGAAGTTGAATGGTTCTATGAAGACCTACAAGACCTTCTAGAACTAACACCAAATAAAGATGTTATTTTCATCATGGGGACTGGAATGCAAAAATATAAGCCAAGAGATACCTGGAGTAACAGGCAAATTTGGCCTTGGAGTACAGAAAGAAGGAGGGCAAAGGCTAATAGAGTTTTGCCAAGAGAACGGACTGGTATAGAAAAGACCCTCTTCCAACAACACAAGAGAAGACTCTACACATGGACATCACCAGATGGTAAATATTGAAATCAGATTTATTGTATTATTTGCAGCCAAAGATGGAAAAGTTCTATGCAGTCAGCAAAAGCAAAACCAGGAGCTGACTGTGACTCTGATCATGAACTCCTTATTGCCAAATTCAGACTTAAATTGAAGAAAGTAGGGAAAACCACTAGACCATTCAAGTATGACCTAAATCAAATCCCTTATGATTATACAGTGGAAATGACAAACAGATTTAAGGTATTTGATCTGACAGGCGGAGTACTTGAGGAATTATGGAGAGAGGTTTGTGATACTGTACAGAAAGCAGTGATCAAGACCATCCCAAAGAAAAAGAAAGGCAAAACGGCAAAATGGTTGCCTGAGGAGACCTTACAAATAGCTGAGCAAAGAAGAGAAGTCAAAGGCAAAGGAGAAAAGGAAAGATATACCCATCTGAATGCAGAGTTCCAAAGAATAGCAAAGAGAAATAAGAAAGCCTGTCTTAGTGATCAATACAAAGAAATAGAGGAAAACAACAGAATGGGAAAGACTACAGATCTCTTCAAGAAAATCAGAGATATCAAGGGAACATTTCACGCAAAGATGGGCACAATAAAGGACAGAAATAGTATGGACCTAACAAAAGCAGAGGATATTAAGAAGAGGTGGCAAAAATACACAGAAGAACTATACAAAAAGATCTTCATGATCCAGATAACTATGATGATGTGATCACTCACCTAGAGACAGATATCCTGGAATGTAAAGTCAAGTGGGCCTTAGGAAGTATTACTGCAAACAAAGCTAGACGAGGTGATGGAATTCCAGTTGAGCTATTTCAAATCCTGTAAGATGATGCTGTGAAAATGCTGCACTCAATATGTCAGCAAATTTGGAAAACTCAGCAGTGGCCATAGGACTTCAAAAGGTCAACTGTCATCCCTAGAAGGGCAATACTAAAGAATGTTCATACCACTGGACAACTGCACTCATCTCCCATGTTAGTAATGTTATTCTCAAAATCATTCAAGACTTCAGCATTATGGGAACTGAGTACTTCCAGGTGTTAAAGCTGGGCTTAGAAAAGGCAGAGGAACCAGAGATCAAACTGCTGAATCATCGAGAAAGCAAAGGAATTCCAGAAAAACATCTAGTTCTGTTTCACTGACTACGCTAAAGCCTTTGACTGTATGAATCATAACAAATTGTGGAAAACTCTTAATGAGATGGAAATACCAAACCTTCTTACCTGTCTCCTGAGAAACCTGTAATTGGGCCAAGAAGCAACAGCTAGAACCCTATATGGAACAACTGATTTGTTCAGGATTGAGAAACGAATACAACAAGGCTATTTATTGTCACCTTGTCTATTTAACTTATACACAGAGCACATCATATGTAAGTTATGACAGGCTGGATGAGTTACAAGCTGGAATCAAGATTGCCGGGAGTAATATCAACAACCTCAGATATGTGGATGATACCACTCTAATGGCAGAAAGTGAAGGAAAACTAATGAGCCTCTTGATTAGGATGAAGGAGGAGAATGAAAATGCTGGCTTAAAACTCAACATTAAAAAAACTAAGATCATGGCATCCAGTCCCATTACTTCATGGCAAACACAAAGGGAAAAGGTAGAAGCAGTGACAGATTTCTTTTGGGGTTCTAAAATCACTGTGGATGGTGCAAGCACCCATGAAATTAGAATGCCACTGCTTCTTGGCAGGAAAGCTATGACAAACCTAGACAGTGTGTTAAAAAGCAAAGATATCACTTTGCCAACAAAGGTCCATATAGACAAGGCTATGATCCTTCCAGTAGTCACATACGCTTGTGAGAGCTGGACCGTAAAGAAGGCGATAGTGATGGTTCAGTCGCTAAGTCATGCCCTACTCTTGAGACTTCATGAACTACAGCCTTCCTCTGTCCATGGGATTCTCAAGGCAAGAATACTGGGGTGGGCTGCCATTTCCTTCTCCAGGAGATCTTCCAGACCCAGGTATCAAACTTGAGTCTTCTGCATTGCAGGCAGATTCTTTACCAACTGAGCTATGAGGGAAGCCCAAAAGAAGGCAGAGTGCCAAACAAGTGATGCTTTTGAACCGTGGTTCTGGAAAAGACTCTTAAAGAGTCCCTTTGGACATCAAGGAGAGTCAATCTTAAAGGAAATCAACCCTGAATATTCTTTGGAAGGACTGATGCTGAAGCTCTAATACTTTGACCTGATGCCAACAGCTCACTCATTGGAAAATACCCTAATACTGGGAAAGATTGAAGGCAGAAGGAGAATAGGACAACAGAGGATGAGATGGTTGGATGGCATCACTGATTCAATGCACATGAACTTGGGCAATCTCCAGGAGATGGTGAGAGACAGGGAAGCCTGGCATGCTGCAGTCCATGGAGTTGCGAAGAGTTGGACACAACTTGGTGACTAAACAACAGCAAACAAGAAAGTATCATATCTTTCAGACCCATGAGCATATACTTAGTCTACACTAAAACAAATGAAATCAGACAAGCAAAATAATGCTATGTTGTAATCATAAATAGCCATTCACCACAGCCATGAAATATTCACTAGAATTTTAAAACAAAAAGTATTAATGAATTAATAGTATCCACCAATTTTCCAAATTTTAAAAAGCATATTGAGGCCACATTGACACCAGCAAAATCCTAGCCACAGGAAGTCAGCTTTATTTAAAGATCTTTTGGGTGGACTGTTTTTGAATCACTGGACATAAGTGAGTAAACCACAGAAGGTACTGCACAGAATTTAGCTTTTTTTTCTCTCTGTAGTTCTTAAACTAAAAGTTCACATAGATGGGTCTTCCCTGGTGGTTCAGTGGTCAAGAATCCACCTGCCAATGTGGGAGACACAGGTTCAGTCTCCAATCTGTGAAGATCCCACATACTGCAGAGCAACTAAGCCCGTGTTCCACAGCTACTGAACCTCTGCTCTAGAGCCCAGGAGCCACACCTACCGAAGTTTGTGTTCCTAAGAGAAGCCACTGCAATGGGAAGCCCATGCACCCCAACTAGAGAGTAGCCTCCACTCAGCTGCAACTCGAGAAAAGCCTGCACAGCAACAAAGACCCAGTATGGCCAAAGATATATAAAAATTAGTTTTTTAAAAGTTCACATATATGGTAGGTAATATGAATGCTATTTAGTTGAGCCAAAAGCCGAACAGTCAAGGCTTGATGACTGTATCTGACACCTGTTGCTGTTTTTATTGAGTAGGGTGCCTAATAGTCCTTGGTGCTCCAGATATACTCCAGATGACAACGCTACATAACCCTTACTCTCTTAAATTCTGAAATGCAAATAGCAATGTTTTAAAGTTGTTTTTTTTTTTTTTTTGCTCTGTTTCGATAAGGATTGTATTCATTTCTCTGGCCATTCTACCTTAATACCTAGAAAGGGGTATCTCACAAAACTGCAAGAACTAATAAGCCTAAATTAGCTTTATTAAAAAAAAAAAAAGGCACTGTCAGCAATCATCCCTCTGCTTCCCACAGGCCCATGAGCTCACTCTTGGGAGTCTTCCTAGCTAAACCGCTTGAACACTAGGGTCAGAGGCAGTGATGATTCACTGGCAAACACAAGACGCTCAACAAGCAATCCTTTCCCAGAAGCAGCCTTATGCTGAAGTGACTGAAGTGCTCTGAGGGCATCCAGCTTTGTAGCTTCTCTTCTCCCCTACATTTTGCTATTCAATAATATAACCTGTCTCCTCACTAAGGTAAGCTGATACAGCAGGCACCAATACAGAGGAAATAAAACATAATGACACAAAAAGAAAGAAACCGTGGAATACCTTGCTTTTAGTTAATTCTTTTTCCAAGTTGCATTTTTCTTCTGCTACTTCTTTCTCTGTTTTATTAACCTGTCCAAGAAGGGGGAAAAAAAGAAAACCAGTCTTCTAAAAACAGTTGATAGGCTCTACTATAGCAGACACACCCTGCATGTGAGTTAATACCTACACTGCAGAGATAGCACATCCTCTCAGAAAAGGGGCCACTTGGGAAGTCTCTGAGGCAGAGCAGACTTCACAAATAGCCCTGAAATTAGAAAGACACGTCTGCATGTCAGACTCTGCTGGTTCCTTCCTAACTAGGAAGGGCTGTTTCCTCTTACACTGTTTCTGCTACACTGTCCCACTCTCACTGGGGAAAATTGATTTTTAAAATCTGACCCCTTGACTAACATGAGGATGTGTGAATGGTTAGTTAACGTTCACTAATGCTATATAAGGGTATACTATTTGGCACAGACTACTCACATGGCTAAAAGGCATAGATTACCCACCCAAAGACTTCTTCCATGGGTAACTCAGACAAACTCCATCTGGGTTGTATTTCTTTTTTGTCTTTTGCACTTAAAATACAATTTTAAAACAAGACCACCACCCACAACCAGGAGGTAACAAATCTGCCTCCACCTACCTCTTTCTGAAGTCTGTCTTTCTCCTCTAGGAGAGACTTCTTCTCTTGCATTGACGCTTCCAGGTCACCTCGCAATCTTGCAATAGTGGATTCTAGCAGCTCTTTCTGGACTGTTGCCCTCTTCTCAGCCTCTTGTGCTTTCTGGATACATTGGTTATGCTCAAGGATTAAATGGTCCCTGCAGGAAGAGAACAAGGAGATATGAAAGCTAAATGAGAACTCTTCTTTATGACTAAATGTTCTTATAGAACGTATATCCTGCCTGAGAGCAATTACCAAAATGTTCTAACAAAATTAGTTCCATGAGAGCAGTGTCTTTATTTTTGTGGCTGGCCCAGCAAATGCAGAATCAAAACCTTTGCATTAAAGATACGAAATACAAGTGTAAAAGCAAAAACGCAAAAGTTGCCTACAATTTACTTACAGATGCACTTGGAGTTGTGTTTTTTCATTCTGAACAGTCTGTAGCTCACTTGTGATACTGGCATGGGCTGCATCCAGCAGTAAGTTTTGTTCTTGAAATGTCTGTGTCATCATTTTCTGTTCCTCCTGAGTGTTAGAAGTAATATTAAAAGCTGAGCTGCCAGAAGTCATTTGATAGGTTATCATTCTAAATAACTAATCAAAGATATTGATACTTACAAAAGTAAAATTTAATTTATATAAATAAAACCTCTTTTTGAAAGAATTTATCTTAATGTCCAGTTTTCTCTTTGTCCCTACCCTGACTTGACCACAATTTTATCACTTTACAGCTCCTCTTGCCAACAATCAAGGTGCATCATTTACCCAGTTTGCTGCAAAATTTATACGATTCCTAACACAAACAAATTTTTGGATACAGAACTATATTAGGTATATTTTGGTAATTTAAAATTTCAACATGGTACTATACTTTAAAAAGTAAGACAATATCAATGTATACAAAGTAAAAAAATTCTTCCACCTCTAACTCCTCCACACCTCTTCCAAATAATTCCACTCTCCAGGGACAATCATGTTTCACAGTTTAGTGTAAATTCTTTTGACAGTATCTGAAACTGCTCAGATACTGTGAGAGCAGAAGTCTGTAACCGTTTTGCATAATTAATTTTTCTCTGGCTTACCATTTTTATGCATACTCCCTCTATCCACAATTTATAAAGCTTTTATAAATATAGTACATGCTAATAATTGCTTTTGTAAGTATACTTTAAAATACATTGTTTTGAACAATATTGATTACAAGGCAAATCCTTACAGCTTCATACTTGATAAAATGGGATCTCACTTGTGTCATATTCCAAGGTTTTAAAATGTTTATTAAAGTGTTATGTATGTAAGTCACCTTATTCAGTCTACTAAGTGGTAAATTTCATGAAAGTAGGGATTTGTTTTGTTCACTACCATAATTCTATCCAGATCTAGTATCATAACAATACTTACATGGGGTAAACACACAATGTTTGAAATAATGAAAAATATTTATCGAGTATCTGTTAGATGCAAAATACGCTTAGCACTATGGGTAATAACAGACACATAAGACAGTGTCCCAGGAAGAACACAATGCAGTACAGTAAATGAGTCACACACATAAACTGCTATTACAGAATGCAGAATAAAAGGCAACGTAACATGAATTGCTAGACACCAAGTCTGGGGTCAAACCTAGATTTATGTCTGCTTCATCTCGTACTAGCTGGGTGATTTTGGACAAGTTGATTAACTTCTCTAAGCTTTTTTATTATCTGTAAAATAAGGATGGCAAATATCCCTTTACATAACAGCTGCCAGGATTAAAGGAGGTAATATATGTAATCCTTAGCACAATGCTTGGTATATAAGTATGCTGGGAAAAAAAAGAGCAAGAGAACCTTGTGATTATAGTCTGCTTAGTGTCCTAGGAGAAAAATTGAAAGACAAAACTGATCTTTTCTGATTGGTGTGATCAAGCTTCTGTATCACAGTGAGTCTTAAAGAACGAGCAGAACTTCCAGTTCAAAATGGCAGAGTAGGAGGACATGCACTCATCTCCTATGAGAGCACCAAAATAGCAACTAGCTGTTGAACAACCATCTACAGGAGAATGCTGGAATCCACCAAAACAAGATACCCCACGTCCAAAGACAAAGAAGAAGCCACAGCGAGATGGTAGGAGGGTGCAATCATGATAAAAATCAAATCCCATACTCACCAGGCGGGCAACCATAAACTGGAGAACAATAATACCAAAGAAGTTCTCTCACTGTTGTGAAGGTTCTGAACCCCACGTCAGGGTTCCCAGCCTGGAGATCCAACAAAGAGATGAGAAATCCCCAGGGAATCTGACCATGAAGGCCAGTGAGATTTGATTATAGGACTTTCACAGGACTGGGGGAAACAGAGACTCCAGTTTTGGAGGGCACAAACAAAACAGTACATACACCAATACCCAAGGAAAGGAGCAGTGACCCCAAAGGAGACTGAACCAAAACTACCTGCTAGTGTTGGAGGATCTCCTGTGGAGGTGTGGGTTGGCAGGAGCTCACTGCAAGGACAGAGTCACTGGAAGCAGCAGTCTTGGAAGGTCCCCCTTGGTTAGTCCTCTTGGAGGTCACCATTAATCCTACTATAGACCCTTAGACACCAGGGCTGGGTTGCTTCAGGCCAAACTACAACCCCAGCCATCAGAAGATAACTGGATTAAAGCTTTACTGAGCAGATGCCTTTCTCACAAAATGTGGTCCCCTAGAGAAGGGAATGGCAAACCACTTCAGTATCCCTGCATTGAGAATTCCATGAACAGTATGAAAAGGCAAAAAGATAGGACATTGAAAGATTAACTCCCCAGGTCAGCAGGTGCCCAATATGCTATGGGAGAACAGTGGAGAAATAACTACGGAAAGAATGACAAGACGAAGACAAACCAAAAGAACGCCCACTTGCAGATGTGACTGGTGATGGAGGTAAAGTCTGATGCTGTAAAGAGCACTACTGCATAGGAACATGGAATGTCAGGTCCATGAATCAAGGCAAATTGGAAATGGTCAAACAGGAGATGGCAAGAGTGAACACTGACATTTTAGGAATCAGTGAACTAAAATGGACCCGAATGGGAGAATTTAACTCAGGTGACCGTTATATATACTATGGACAAGAATCCCTTAGAAGAAATGGAGTAGCCCTCATAATCAACAAGAGTCCAAAATTTAGTACTTGGATGCAGTCTCAAAAATGACAGAATGATCTCTGTGAGTTTCCAAGGAAAGCCATTCAACATTACAGTAATCCAAGTTGATGCCCCAACCAGTAGTGCTAAAGAAGCTGAACGGTTCTATGAAGACCTAAAAGACCTTTTAGAACTAATACTAAAAAGGATGTCCTTTTCACTATAGGGGATTGGATTCCAAAAGTAGGAAGTTAAGAGATACCTAGAGTAACAGGCAAATTTGGCCTTGGAGTACAGAATGAAGCAGGGCAAAGGGTAATAGAGTTTTGCCACAAGAACACACTGGTCATAGCAAACACCCTCTTCCAACAACACAAGAGAAGACTCTACACATGGACATTACTAGATGGTCAATACTGAAATCAGATTGATTATATTCTTTGCAGCCAAAGATAGAGAAGCTCTATACAGTCAGCAAAAACAAGATGGGAAGCTGACTGTGGCTCAGATCATGAACTCCTTATTGCTAAATTCAGACTTAATTGAAGAAAGTAGGGAAAAACCTCAAGACCATTCAGGTATGAGCTATATCAAATTCCTTATGATTATACAATGGAAGTGACAAACAGATTCAAGGATTAGATCTGACAGACAGAGTGACTGAAGAACTATGGATGGAGGTTCATGACATTGTAAAGGAGGCAGTGATCAAGAACATCCCCAAGAAAAAGAAATGCAAAAAGGCAAAATGGTTGTCTGAGGAGGTCTTACAAATAGCTGAGAAAAGAAAAGAAACAAAAAGCAAAGGAGAATAGGAAAGATATACTCATTTGATTGCAGAGTTCCAAAGAATAGCAAGGAGAGGTAAGAAAGCCTTCCTCAGTGATCAATGCAGAGAAATAGAGAAAAACAATAGAATGGGAAAGACCAGAGATCTCTTTAAGAAAATTAGACACGCCAAGGGAACATTTCATGCAAACATGGGCACAATTAAGGACAGAAATCGTATGGACCTAACAGAAGCAGAAGATATTAAGAAGAGGTGGCAAGAATACACAGAAGAACTGTACAAAAAAAGATCTTCATGACCCAGATAACCACGATGGTGTGATCACTCACCTAGAGCCAGAAATCCTGGAATGCAAAGTCAAGTGGTTCTTAGGAAGTATCATTATGAAGAAAGCTAGTGGAGGCGATGGAATTCCAATTGAGCTATTTCAAGTCTTAAAAGATGATGCTGTGAGAGTGCTCCACTCAATATGCCAGCAACTTTGGAAGACTCAGCAGTGGCCACAGGACTGGAAAAGGTCAGTTTTCATTCCAATCCCAAAGAAAGGCAATGCCAGAGAATGCTCAAACTACCACACAATTGCACTCATCTCACACACTAGTAAAGTAATGCTCAAAATTCTCCAAGCCAGGCTTCAACAGTACGTGAACCGTGAACTTCCAGATGTTCAAGCTGGATTTCGAAAAGGCAGGGGAACCAGAGATCAGATTTCCAGCATCCACTGGACCATAGAAAAGGCAAGAGAGTCCAGAAAAACATCTACTTCTGCCTTTATTGACTACACCAAAGCCTCTGACTGTGTGGATCACAACAAATTGTGAAAATTCTTCAAGAGATGGGAATACGAGACTACCTGACCTGCCTCCTGAGAAATCTGTGTGAAGGTCAAGAAGCAACAGTTAGAACTGGACATAGAACAACAAACTGGTTCCAACTAGGAAAGGCTGTATACTGTCACTCTGCTTATTTAACGTATGCAGAGTATATTACATGAAATGCTGGCCTGGATGAAGCACAAGTGGGAATCAAGATTGCCATGAGAAATGTCAATAACCTCAGATATTCAGAGACACCACCCTTATGGCAGAAAGTGAAGAACTAAAGAGCCTCTTGATGAAAGTGAAAGAGGAGAGTGGAAAAAGACGGCTTAAAACTCAACATTCAGAAAACTAAGATCATGGCATACGGTCCCATGACTTCATGGCAAATACATGTGGAAACAGTGAATTTATTTTGGGGGGCTCCAAAATCACTGCAGATGGTGACTGCAGCCATGAAATTAAAAGATGCTTGCTCCTTGGAAGAAAACTTATGACCAACCAGGCAGCATAATAAAAAGCAGAGGCATTACATTGCCGACAAAGGTCCATGTAGTGAAAGCTATGTTTTTTCCAGTAGTCATGTATAGAAGTGAGATTTGGACTATGTAGATGTTTTTTCCAGTAGTCATGTATAGATGTGAGATTTGGACTATATAGAGTGCCAAAGAATTGATGCTTTTTGAGAAGACTCTTGAGAGTCCCTTGGACTGCAAGGAGATCCAACCAGTCCATCCTAAAGGAAATCAGTCCTGAATATTCATTGGAGGGACTGATGCTGAAGCTGAAACTTCAATACTTTGGCCACCTGATGTGAAGAACTGACTTACTGGAAAAGACCCTGATGCTGAGAAAGATTGAAGGTGGGAGGAGAAGGGGACGACAGAGAATGACATGATTGGATGGCATCACCGACTCATGGACATGAGTTTGAATAAGCTCCAGGAGTTGGTGATGGACAGGGAAGCCTGGAGTGCTGCATGGGGTCACAAAGAGTTGGACATGACTGAGCGACTGAACTGAACTGAGCATGGTCCTGCTCACAAGAGCAAGACCCAGTCCCTCCTATCATCAAGCTTAACAAGCTTCTTAGCCTCCTCCATCAGAAAGCAGACTGAAGAAACAAAAAGAATCAGAAGCCCACATCAGATAGAACAAAATTCATATTACAGAAAGTTAATCAGGATGAAAAAGCAGAAAGTTACGTTCCAGATGAAGGGACAAGATATAATGGCAGAAAAACAACTAAATAAAATGGAAATAGGCAACCTTCCAGAAAAGAATTGAGAACAATGATAGTGATGATGATCCAGAATATCAGGAAAACAATGGAGAAGATGCAAGAAATGTTTAGTTAAGACCTAAAAGAACTAAAGAACAGGCAACAGAGATGAAAACACACTAGAAGGAATCAATAGCAGACTAACAGACAGAAGAATGGATAAATGACTTGGAGGATAGAATGGTGGAAATCTGCTGCAGAACGGAATACGGAAAGAATGAAAAAAAAAAAGGAAGACAGCCTCAGAGACCTCTGGGACAACATTAAATGCTCTCTCTCACCAACAGAGAGAGAAAGGACATGAGAAAATATTTGAAGCAGTAACAGCTGAAATCTTCCATAACATGCGAAGAAAAACAGTCAGTCAAGTCAAGGAAGCACAGAGAGTCCCCATCAGGATAAACGCAGGGGAGGAAAATACCAAGACACATAGTAATCAAACTGACAAAAATTTAAGACAAAGATAAAATATTAGAAACAACAAGGGAAAAACGACAAATAATATACAAGGGAATGCCCATCAAATTATCAGCTGATTTCTCAACAGAAACCCTACAAGCCAAAAGGGAATGCTACAATATGTTTAAAGTCATGAAAGGGAAGAACGTACAACCAAGAATCCTCTACCCAGCAAGACTCTCAGATTTGATGGAGAAAAGCTTTCCAGACAAGCAAAAGTTAAGAGAATTTTAGCTTTACAACATATGCTAAAGGAACTTCTCCAGGCAGGAAACACAAGACAAAGAAAAGATCTACAGAAAGTAAACCCCAAACAATTGAGAAAATGGTAACAAGATCATACATATCGATAGTTACCTTCAATGTAAATGGATTAAATGCACTAACCAAAGGACACTGGGTGGAAGAAAACATGTGCACATAACTCTGCTTGACTCCCCTAAACTGTATGTAATTATTTTATATTGTTAGGTTAATCATGTTTCCATTATGGCTTGCAATTATTATTACATTTCTTATCTGGCTATTGATTATGGAAATGAATAAGCATCTTTTACTATTGCCCAAAAAACAAAGATAAATACCTGCAGAATGGCTTGGTGGTCAGCAATGATTCTAGTATTTTCCATTTTAACAGTCTGAAGCATGCTGCTCAATTCTGAACACTTTCTGGTCAGTTGGTCATTCAAAATCTAAGACAACATATATAGCAAATCACAGATTTCTCCAATAAATAATCCTTTTTACTTATGCATCATTCTTTTTACAATTACATAGTATTTCATAGTATTATTTCACCATATATGTGAACTTTATTTAACCCAATGGATATGTAATTATAAAATACTTTCAAATATTTGGAATCACCATCCTAAGTAATTCTAAATTAAAAGGACAAATTTGTTGATTTGGTAGAACTGAAGCACTTGGCAGTTTACTAATCTTTTGTTCTTTTGCATTTTGCATGCTGGTTAATTGGAGCAAGATATCTACAAAATGGGATTTACAACGTAGATGCACGGTCAATGTTATACAAATCCATCCCCAAAATTGGATGATGAGTTTTTAGAATTATTTAGCTGATAACACAAAATAGCTAAGCTTCTTCATCACCAATTACAGTATTCAAAAAAGCAAAATACAGATGTCTGTACCATTTCACAGGATTAATTTTCTAAAATGAAGTCTTTTGAGAAACACATCTATCAAACATGCAGTTAGTTTATAATTCTTTTGTCCATTTGGTATTTTTAAATTTGTATTCCTATGGAAAATATGTATCTTAATTCTCAGCTATTTTTGCAAAGTATATTTGGTAAGGATCTTATGTTTTAATATACAAATTCTTTAAGGATTGGGCAAATAACTCTGAAGAATAGAAGAAACCTTCAAAAATTAGTAAGAAGAAAGGAGAGATAGATGAAAGACTATGTGACAGCATCATAAGAAGTGTGTATAGCAAGGTAGACAGAAATACACTAAGGAACATTTTAAAGTTATAACCAGACGTACAAACTATTCATTGAGGAACACTTGAGAGGTGAGACAGAGGAGAATTCTTACTCTTTGAAAAGAAATAGCTAATTTTCTTTAGAGTTAGATTGCTGGGCTCAAATTCCAACTGTGTCACATATTAGTTATATTATTACACCTCTCTATATGTCAGCTTTCTTACCTTTAAAATGAGGGAAAAGTTTCTGTAGTAGTGCTATTGAGAGGACTACAATTTGTTAGTAACATAGTATACAGTATGGGTTTGGTAACTCTTAACTATCATTTATAGTAAGAGTAGTAGTAGGGAGCTGGAGCATAAAGAAGGCTAAGCACCTAAGAACTGATGCTTTTAAACTGTGGTTCTGAAGAAGACTCTTGACAGTCCCTTGGACAGCAAGATCAAACCAGTCAATCCTAAAGGAAACCAGCTCTGAATAGTCACTGGAAGGACTGAGGCTGAGGCTGAAGCTCCAATATTGTGGTCACCTGATGCAAAGAGCCCAATCATTGGAAACAACCCTGATGCTGGGAAAGATTGAGGGCAGGAGAAAAAGGGGATGCTAGAGGATGAGATGGTTGGATGGCATCACTGTCTCAACGGACATGAGTCTGAGCAAGTTACAGGAGATAGCGAAGGACAGGGAAGCCTGGGGTGCTGCAATCCATGGGGTCACAGAGTTAGAGATGACTTTGTGACTGAACACATTAGTAGTTATTGTTATCACTATTTTATGAAAGGACACATTTTGTATTTTCTTTAAGAGCATAGCAACACTATGATCCTAACACTGAAACATCAAATTGTACTAACAAAAAGTTCTTTCAATTGATCAACACTATTTCATTGGGCCCTATGAGAAATAACATAGTGTCCTGTATAGGTGGTGACTCTTCTCCCTACACATGCATATACACAAAACATTAGCTGACTGTGGGGACCACCATCCCACATTAAATGATTTCATACACCTCCAGTATCAGCAATTATTTATTAGGTTCTTACTGTGCTTTGACAAAGAAGGCACAAAGAAATAGTAAGACATAGCCCTTGGCACTGAACTGTTTAGAAGTTCAACAGGGGAAATAAAAGGTATATATTTAATAAGTAAATTAGCACACAAAGTATAGACTAGTGAATGATATAACAGTGTATCTCAGATACCTACCTATCACAGAAATTTAGAGAATTCCTAAATGGGAACTGGAGTTAATTTGATGATGCTTATAAATGAAACAAATCTTAAGGAAATAAAAATTTTAGATGATGGCAATGGTATGACTTTATGTAACCAGGATTATTCTTGGTTACTTAATTGAACAAAATTAACATCTAAACATTAAAGAAATGGGAAGATTTACCTGTGCTTTTTCTGATGCTTCACGAAGAGATACTATTTCAGACCTCAAATATGCATTTCCTTCATGTTCCTTATTGAAAGACATCTGTATATTCTATAGGAAAAAAAAATTTTCGATTTTTCTATGTGTAAGAGTTATTACATATACCTCTATCAAAATACCCATTCTGTACTGTGGCCAGTACCAGTTCAAGTTCTAATGATATACACAGAAAAGGACTTTTTAAAATTTTGGTATCTTCAACTCCCAAACTTCTATTTATAAGTTACCAAAAGATTTATTAAAAATATTTTCATACTGGGATTCCAATTAGAAAGAATTTTCCTAGAAATCTGAATTAGAGAAAACAAACCTTGGTATTTACCTAGTATTCATATGTCAAGAAAACTATACTAAGATGAAATATTTGTTAGTTTAAATACATATACATTTCTTCCAAGTAGCAGTAACATCTTATTATTTCAAAGAAACAGGTGCAAGGATCTTTTCAAATTTTAAGTAGGGGAAGATATTTTCATCAAGGAATACCTGTAGAGCAGAAGAAAGTGCCTTCATTCTGTGAAAAAAAAATGTGCCCTTTAAGATGAGGGAAGGTGATAGGGATGTGAGTTGTGAGATGATTTACCTAACCAGTACTTAAGTCAAATGGGGATGAACAAAATCTAAGTCCTCTACCTTCACTTTTCTAGTTTCCCAGAAGAAGCATCAAGAAAAGTAAACATCATATAACATCTACATCATGAGACTGATTTAGAAATATTTTAAGATACAAAAGTAGTAACATTTAGTTCTATCTTTTATTTTTTATTGTAGTAAAATACACATAACAAAATTTATCATTTTAACCACTTTAAAAATCTGTTAAAAACCTGTTAAAAACCTTTAACAGGTGGTGCTGGGAAAACTGGTCAACCACTTGTAAAAGAATGAAACTAGACCTCTATCTAACACCACACACAAAAATAAACTAAAAATGGATTAAAGATCTAAATGTAAGACCAGAAACTATAAAACTCCTAGAGGAAAACATAGGCAAAACACTCTCTGACATAAATCACAGCAGGATCCTCTATGATCCACCTCCTAGTATAATGGAAATAAAAGCAAAAATAAACAAATGGGATCTAATGAAAATTAAAAGCTTCTGCACAACAAAGGAAACTATAAGCAAGGTGAAAAGACAGCCTTCTGAATGGGAGAAAACAATAGCAAATGAAACAACTGACAAACAACTAATCTCAAAGATATACAAGCAACTTATGCAGCTCAACTCCAGAAAAATAAATGAACCAATCAAAAAATGGGCCAAAGAACTAAATAGGCATTTCTCCAAAGAAGACATACGGATGGCTAACAAACACATGAAAAGATGCTCAACATCACTCATTATCAGAGAAATGCAAATCAAGACCACAATGAGGTACCATTTCACACCAGTCAGAATGGCTGGGATCCAAAAGTCTACAAGCAATAAATGCTGGAGAGGATGTGGAGAAAAGGGAACCCTCTTACATTGCTGGTGGGAATGCAAACTAGTACAGCCACTATGGAAAACAGTGTGGAGATTCCTTAAAAATTGCAAATAGAACTGCCTTATGACCCAGCAATCCCACTGCTGGGCATACACACCGAGGAAACCAGAATTGAAAGAGACACATGTACCCCAATGTTCATTGCAGCACTGTTTATAATAGCTAGGACATGGAAAAAACCTAGATGTCCATCAGCAGATGAATGGATAAGAAAGCAGTGGTACATATACACAATGGAGTATTACTCAGCCCTTAAAAAGAATAAATTTGACTCAGTTCTAATGAGATGGATGAAACTGGAGCCGATTATACAGAGTGAAGTAAGCCAGAAAGAAAAACACCAATACAGTATACTGACACATATATATGAAATTTAGAAAGATAGTAATGACGACCCTCTATGTGAGACAACAAAAGAGACACAGAGGTATAGAACAGACTTTTGGCCTCTGAGGGAGGGAGAGGGTGGGATGATTTGGGAGAATGGCATTGAAACATGTATACTATCATGTAAGAAATGAAGTGCCAGTCTATGTTCAATACAGGATACAGGATGCTTGGGGCTGGTGCATGGGATGATCCAGGGAGATGATATGGGGTGGGGGGTGGGAGGGGGCTTCGGCACTGGGAGATCGTGTACACCTGTGGCTGATTCATGTCAATGTATGGCACAACAAATACAGTATTGTAATGTAGAATAAAGTATTAAAAAAAAAGAAATGATATTGAAATAGTTAGATATTTGCTCTTATAAGTCAAGTCACATGACTGTGAAAACTACCAACTAAGCCTGATAAGTGAGTAGTTTCCTAACAAATGAACTATCATGGGAAGCATTGCCTTTAGTAACATCATTTTCCAACATGATAAAAATATACAATAAATAAATAAATAAATAAAAACAAAAGCAATACATCAACCCCCAAAAAAATCTTTTTAATGAAATGTCTTTTTAAAATTGAAGTATAGTTGATTTACAATATTGTTAGTTTTAGCGATTTGGTTATATATGTTATATATTTATTCAGTTATATATAAATGTTATATATTCAGTTATATGAAAATGTTAATATACATTAACATTCTATATTATATATTAATGGTTAATTATATATGTAATTCTATATATAACATTCTATATTATGTTATGTTATTATATTATGTTATGTTATTATTCTATAATGTTCCTATATTATATACATATTATGTTAATATATATTATATGCATAATATATTATATAGTAACATGTATATATTATGTATATATATTATATACATATACATATGTATATGTATACATATAATATACATATATTATATATACATAATATACACATATATAATAAGAATATATATAATAATATATACATTCTTTTTCAGATTATTTTCCCTTATAGGGGAAGGGTGGGAGGAATAAAGTAGGAGGTTGGGATTAACATAAAATAACAACCAAAAATTACCTACTATATACATAGCACAGGGAACTATACTCATTTTTACCATTTTTATGTGTACAGTTCACTTAAAAATATTTACATATTATTTGTTTAGTTCAGCAGTATTAAGTACATACATTCATGATGTTGAGCAGCCATCAACAAAACTAGTTAATATTTCTTACATATTATTAAAAACTTCATTACAGTTCATTGACAATAGGTATAAAATGCAAATACATCTTATTTTTGCCAATTTACCTTTTCCCAAATTAGAATAATCTGTGTGAAATAATTTATTTCATAATATTCAGCTGATAACAGTTCTGGATATAAACTCATATACACTGAAACTTTTAATAAAGTTTTTAGAAGAATCAGAAGGACTATAAACCAACATGAATGAGGAAATATTACTTAGTGAAGAGATGAAAGAAAACCTCTGTACTCTACACCTCTAAATTTACCTTATTTTCTTCAACCAACTTGGAAATGATGTCATCTCTAGAAACTAAAGACAAAAAGTTCACATAACTAAGATGTTAATAACTTACAAACTATATTGAAATCACATGGTATTTTTTCCCCTGAGAAATTTTCATTAAAAAAAAAAAGATTTTTAGCCTGTATTTTGCAGAAATAAGCAGAACACCAGTATTTCTATCATGTTTTTATAGACTTGAAACTAAATCATGGAAAACTAGTCCACAGTCACATGCAATGGTAAATGAGGTCACATTTTGTTCAATACACAGATAATACACAAGTTTCTGAGGGATTTCAAGCTGGAGAGGCAAACGATCAAAAGCTCCTTGTTAGATTACTCTGATGAAGGCTCCATAAAGACAGGGATACCAGTTTAGTAGTTGTTGCAGTAACCAAAGTGTAAAACAATGAGAGCTGGCTGTAAAGTAATGACAATGGGAATGCAGAAGAGTAAGCGGAAGGTTGTCAGGACTTGGTGACTGACCAGTGAGGTGAAGGCAACGGATGATGAAGGAAAGTTATCTAATGTGCAGCCCTGGAGGGTGGATCTAACGAAACAGAGAATTCAGGGCAAGGAGCAGGTTTGGGAGATATATAATGAGTAATAGTGACTCCAGCACTTAAGCTTTCATCATGTGTCTTGAGGTATTTGCAAGGTATCTAAATATAGATGATTAGTTGGCAGTAAGATACCATCTGGAACTCAGGAGGATGATCTGAGGTGGGGGTGGGGGAGCAATTTGAAAACACTCAGAGGGTCTGTATATATAGTGTAAAGAAAACCAAAGACAAAAATAGGGGAACAGGTTGGCATTTCCTTCTCTAGGCGATCTTCCCAACCCAGGGATGGAACCCGAGTCTCCTGCATTAGCAGTCAGATTCTTTACCACCGAGCCACCAGGGAAGCCCTTGATACACTAGTAGCCAAAAGATGTCAGCTCTTCTGAGATTAATATTTGGCTTCACAGAAAATTCATAAAGATCTATTAGTTTTGGCATTTAAGTATTTAAAGCCAGAAAAGTTATAAAACACATAAAAATTCACATTTATGATATACTCAGGAAAAGTATACTTCTCGAAAATGAGTCCAAGACTTATTTTAAATAAACTCTAATTTAACATATGTGGATCACAATAAACTGTGGAAAATTCTGAAAGAGATAGGAATACCAGACCACCTGACCTGCCTCTTGAGAAACCTGTATGCAGGTCAGGAAGGAACAGTTAGAACTGGACATGGAACAACCGACTGGTTCCAAATAGGAAAAGGAGTACATCAAGGCTGTATATTGTCACCCTGCTTATTTACTTATATGCAGAGTACATCATGAGAAACGCTGCACTAGAAGAAACACAAGCTTTCCAGATTGTGTTCAAGATTATTGGGAGAAATATCAATAACCTCAGATTGCAGATGACACCACCATTATGGCAGAAAGTGAAGAGGAGCTAAAAAGCTTCTTGATGAAAGTGAAAGTGGAGAGTGAAAAAGCTGGCTGAAAGCTCAACATCCAGAAAACTAAGATCATGGCATCCAGTCCCATCACTTCATGGGTAATAGACGGGGAAACAGTGGAAACAGTGTCAGACTTTATTTTTTGGGGCTCCAAAATCACTGCAGATGGTGACTGCAGCCATGAAATTAAAAGACGCTTACTCCTTGGAAGGAAAGTTATGACCAACCTAGATAGCATATTCAAAAGCAGAGACATTACTTTGTTAACAAAGGTCCGTATAGTCAAGGCTATGGTTTGTCCAGTGGTCATGTATGGATGTGAGAGTTGGACTGTGAAGAAAGCTGAGCGCCAAAGAACTGATGCTTTTGAACTGTGTCGTTGGAGAAGACTCTTGAGAGTCCCTTGGACTGAAAGGAGATCCAACCAGTCCATTCAAAAGGAGATCAGTCCTGGGTGTTCTTTGGAAGGAATGATGCTAAAGCTGAAACTCGAATACTTTGGCCACCTCATGCGAAGAGTTGACTCACTGGAAAAGACTCTGATACTGGGAGGGATTGGGGGCAGAAGGAGAAGGGAACGACAGAAGATGAGATGGCTGGCTGGCATTACCAACTCGATGGACTGAGTTTGGGTGAACTCCGGGAGTTGGTGATAGACAGGGAGGCCTGGCGTGCTGCAATTCATGGGGCTGCAAAGAATCGGACATGACTGAGCAACTGAACTGAACTGAAGGATCAAGAAGGTAAACTATATGATCTGTCTTGGAAATTCCACTACTCAGAGAAAGAATCAAAAGGGAAAGTTCATTCTATTTAGGAGAACAATGTAATCACTTTAGTGTGTGTGTATTCATGCACACACATATACACATACATATATATACATGTTTCTTGCTAATAATAAAAGGTACATTTTAAAATTCATTGAAGCAAATATCTAAAGGCATTCCTTTTATTAATCTAGTTATAATAATTATCAATATTTATATTTTAAGTAATAAAATTGCACGCATGTAAAACATCTATTATTCAATATGAAGCATATAGTTGGTATTGAGACAGGTCTCTTTTTCTTTACGTTTGAATTACTGTTGTTCTAATCTTAATGTTTTCAATGCTCTTTCATATATTCTTTAAAAATTCAAAAGGAAAGCATTAATCTATCAAGAAAAAAACATTAAAAAAATCACTTAATCAGAAGGACACCTAATATAATAGAAAGATCTGTATTTTAGTCCCAGTTATTCTATTTATTGGGGGTCCTTAGATATACATCTTTTTATAGAATGGAGTATATTATATCTTTCTCACAAGTTTGCTGTAAGGCTCAAATGGCATACTGTCATAGTATCATAAAATGTAATGTGTGTTTTTGTAAGTATGCAATCACAGGAAGACAGCAACTTATCCTGGGGGCATTATCAGTGAGAACTTCACAGAATAATTCACTACTTGACAACTACATGGCCAAAGAGTACCTTCTGCTAAAAGCAGCAAGTAAAACCATTAAATGGATTACTTTTTTATTTTTTTAATTTCATTTCTCTTTCAGTATTCCCCACTCTCATTACAGCCACACTGCAGAAGCCGCAATGACAAGAACACTGGGTTTGGAGTTAGAAGATCCAGTTTAGGCCTCACTTCACTGTTTATTCATCCTGTAACTCTGCAAAGCATAGGTAGTTTTGTGTATTAACTGAGATAATTTTTGTGAAAGCCCTATTTAAACCATGAAAGGTTATTCACTTGTGAGGCACTGCACTGGAACTCTGATTTCCTCAGTGAGATCTATTTGAAGACTACCTTTATAATTATATATTAACAAATAGCAGTCTGATAAAGGATGTTGGATTGGAAGAAACATGTCTCCAAGCACCCTGGGATCAAGTCTGCTGCTGGTAAGTCGCTTCAGTCGTGTCCGACTCTGTGCGACCCCAGAGATGGCAGCCCACCAGGCTCCCCCGTCCCTGGGATTCTCCAGGCAAGACACTTCCATTTTCTAGCTTTGTCATCTTTAAGGACTCTTAAAAAACAACAACAACAACCACAAACGTGAAACGACTTAATCTAAGCTGTCTATAGTACCTTACAACCATCCATTTCTACAAATGTAAGTTAACCAAAATAGACTGATAACCTGAAGAATGGAGAGTCTGACATGATAAATGGTTAGACTCAGTAGCTCAGCAAGGATTAATGGCCTCATTCCCTTATTAGCACTCTATAACCCAACATTCAATCTAGACTTATAGAACCCAAACAGTCCCCAGTCCACAAACAATTAAATAAACTTGGTAAAAATCTAAATAATTAGTTTAAAATTAAGAGGGTCAAATTCTAGTTTTTCCCCTCAGTGCCATGGATAGAAAGAAAGTCAGCAATTTGTTACATTCTGTGGGAATACCAGTATCACTGGCCACTACAAGAATTTGGAATCTTGAAAGCTTTTGCACAAAATCTCAACAAACTAACAAAAGTGTAGTTTCCAGCATCTGTCTCCATACCTAGGTCAGACCTGAGTTGTGAGGAAGCGGTCTCCAACTCTCCTTTCTGTTGCTGCTCCTGTGCCAGTAGTTCCTGGGTGGTCTGGATAGAGCTGCGCAGGGCAATGCAGTTCTCCTGCAAAATGTGCACCTAAAATTGTGCAAAAAAAAAAAAAACCCTCCTTTTAAGATATCTTACAGCACATGTGTAAAGCAGATTTTCCGAATGTTACTGGAGGAAAAAGCACAGTTTTTATGTTCAAGATCTCAGCAGAGTCCAGTGTCCTACAGTGGGGCCATCCAGGAGACGTCTGTGCACTCAACACAGCAGAACCAACTGCTGAGCACTCGAAATGTGGCCAGGGGAGGAACTGAACCTTTATTTAACTTTAACTAATTTAAATTTAAATAACCACATGTGGTTAGTGGCCTCTATACTGGCAATATAAATTATAGCAATAACAGATCATTTGCAAATTCCTTAAGTAGAATCCTTTTAATAATTCCACTGTTAGGGACAGTACTACCTAAAATAATAAACATTACATAATCTAATTATAGGTATTAGGATTTGAAGCTACTGATTGCCTTGGGTGCTTATGAGTGAGTGAACTTGAGTGACACACTCAGTCATATCTGACTCTCTCCGATCCCATGGACTGGAGCCTGCCAGGCTCCTCTGTCTGTGGAATTCTCCAGGCAAGAATACTGGAGTGGGTGGCCATTCCCTTCTCCAAGGAATCTTTCCCACCCAGGGATCAAACCTGGGTCTTTGGCACTGCCAGCAGATTCTTTACAATCTTGAGCCATACATAGAGGTACTTCAAATAACAACTTTTGGAGGAAAAAATATTATGCTAAAATAATGAGAACTGAAAACAGCAATGTAAACACATTCCTGATTACTTGACTTAGTGGTATTCTTTGCTTCAAATGTCAGCTCAGTTTAATCCTTCTTTTCTATCTACATCATGTACATATAATACGAGACTAGAGCAATACCTTCGAAAATCAATTCTTGGAACACAGAGTATGTGGTAGGGGAATGATTCCCTCCCAGGAGCTAAGAGTTCACTTCTATAAACCCTGACACATGATAACTTCTTTGTCCTTTGCTTCCCCATTCATAAAGTCAGAGTATTGGACTGAATGGCATCAGAGTCTTTATTTTGGACTAAAAATTTTTAATCATAGTAAGAATGTTAATAGAAGATTACTAAAGAAAAGAATTTAATAAATCTAGAGGAAATTAGCAAAACTGTAAGTTTGTAGCCAAAACACTGGCTTTTCCCTTTTGGTTTCACTTCCCCAACACAAACAAGGAGAGAAAATCTCACTACCTGTTTCCGTTCCACTTCCACTGTTGCTTCCATTTCTTGTATTCTCAGTAGCAAGGCTGATCCAGATTTCTCAAGAGATTCCCGTAGGTGCTTCTCCTGGGACAGTTGTCTCCTTAGCTACAGAGTAACACTGCAGTTAGGTGAGACCAAGGGAACTTCCCAGCAGTTTAACAAAGATCAAAGTCACCATGAAAAGTTTACAGACATACCATCTCACTCCCATTCTTCATACGTTTATGACTACCGAAAAACATGTTTTTTGTTTCTCCCTAACGGTTAACTTTCTAAGAAATGCAGAGTCAAATTTGTTACCCTCACCTTCCTATTAGGTAAGTCTGTTTTCCAAACTGCAGACTCATTTGTAAGGTGTAAGAAGCATTTGAAAAGGGGAGGCAAAAAGAACACAAAGAAAATGCTGGAGCACACAGCAAGTAGTGAGTACTGCTTCATGAAACGTCTATGTATGCTGCTGCTGCTATGTAAAATATGTTGGAAGTTTGAAAAACATGAATACGTTTTAGTGTATTTATTTTCTGTATTTAACTCTATTTTTCTATAATTTGATTTCTTCATCTATATATGAGTATATATATATATTTTTATCCCATAATATTATAAACATTTCT
The DNA here is from genome assembly GCA_917880005.1 of Nanger dama. Classification (NCBI taxonomy): domain Eukaryota; kingdom Metazoa; phylum Chordata; class Mammalia; order Artiodactyla; family Bovidae; genus Nanger; species Nanger dama. Next base: position 51,689,916 of record CAKJTW010000004.1, read on the forward strand.
CTGAAAGTTGTTTTAATTATGTTTTGGATATTTTTGTTAGAATTTAAAGATCAGAACAAATAATGAAGTAGTTGTCAAGTAGCAGACAAAAATAACATTCAAGAATTTGGGTACACTGACCTTATTTCTATCCATAAATGACTATAAGTCAGATAAAGATACAAAGAAGGTTAAGTTTTTTTTTTCCTTCTTTCCAATTTAAGTGGAAACTGAAGGTGGCACTGGTGGTCAAGAACCCGCCTGCCAGTGCAGGAGACATAAGAGAATCCGGTTCAATCCCTAGGTGGGGAAGGCCCCTGGAGGAGGGCATGGCAACCCACTCCAGTATTCTTGCCTGGAGAATCTCCACAGAGGAGCCTGGGGGCTACAGTCCATGGGGTCGCAAGGAGTGAGACATGACTGCAGCAACTGAGCATGCATGCATTCCTTTTTATAAACTGATATTAAATTGAAAGAAATTCTACTTTTAAACCCCAGTAAGACAACTTGCAATGGCACCCCACTCCAGTCCTCTTGCTGGCAAATCCCATGGACGGAGGAGCCTGGTGGGCTGCAGTCCATGGGGTCGCTGGGGGTCGGACACGACTGAGCAACTTCCCTTTCACTTTTCACTTTCATGCACTGAAGAAGGGGATGGCGGCCCACTCCAGTGTTCTTGCCTGGAGAATCCCAGGGACGGAGGAGCCTGGTGGGCTGCCGTCTATGGGGTCACACAGAGTCAGACATGACTGAAGTGACTTAGCAGCAGCAGCAGCAAGACAACTTAAGTTTATTTTATAACTCTTTTCTACATTGTACATATGTAATTTATATGTGTTTTGTTGAAGGATGGTGTATTTTACAGTTTTTAAAAAGTGTTTAAAAGTGAAAAAGATGAAAAGTATGTTGACATGAAACTGTTACAAGATAGACTATTTTGGAAATGTTCTATGATTTTCTTAACCACACACCTAATATTGAACATCTGGACATTTCCAGTGTCTTGCTATTCCATACTGCTCTGCTGAACATGATTGTGAATAAACCTTTCACTGAATTTCTCATTATTTCCTTGAGATAAATCCTACAAAAGGAATTACTAGGTTAAAAGTATAAACACTATTTTAGACTTTTCATACATTTTGTAATTATTCTTCTAATCTTACTTTCTTATCAGTAATATCTGAATAAATGTCATCAGCACTAGAGATTATCATATTCTTAAATCTTTGCTAATCTAATAAATAAAAAGCAATATCTTAATTTTTTTCATTTCTTTGGTTCCTAGTGAGATTAAAATTTTCCAATATGGTTATTAGTTCTTCACATATTTTCTGAACTGTGCTTATCCTTTGCCCACTGATTTTGAGGTTTTCAAAGTCAGTTAAAGTTCTTTAAAAGGTAGATTATTAACTGTCTAATTTCATTATGTTTTCTTTGTTTTTTTTTACATGTATAAGATTTTAATTTTTATATAGTCAAACCAACTGAGCTTTTAATAATCCTGTTCAAGTTTTAAAATTCCTTCCTTAACCAATGATCAGTTAAATATTAGTTTTATTTAAGAATGAGTCATAGTTTTGCTTTTGGTTGTACTTTTCAGGTTCTATTTCAGTATCAGATTACAACCACTTTATAATTTAAGAGAAGCATCATATACTCTCCTAAGTTCTACATCAAATTATACAGTATAATTTGTTCAGGATATAATTTAAGTGCCTTACAAAAGGAATCTTTATTTGATAATTATACTACTGAGATACTCATTCCTAAAGCTTTATTAAGGGCTATCAGTTAATCTATTTCATGTTTATCAGATCAGATTTTATACATATATTTATCTCTTAGAAAGGATATATACTGCATTTACTCTATTCTTTGTATAGCTCTGTCATGGGTTGAACTATCCCCTTAAAATTCATATGTTGAAGCCATAACCCCAGTATCTCAAAATGGAGATGACCATAAATGGAGATAAAGCCTTTAAAGGGTCATTTCAGTAATGAGGTCACTGAGGTGGGCCCTAATCCTACATGACTGGTGTCCTTATAAGAGGAAATCTGTACACAGAGACACCAGGAATGTGTGCACAGAAAAAGACCATGTGAGGACACAGAGAAAAAGGCAGCCATCTGCAAGCCAGGGAGAAAGGACTCAAGAGAGAACCAACCTGCTGCTATCTTCATCCTGGACTTGCTGCCTCCAGAAAAGTGAGACACAAACTTCCACTGTTTAAGCCTAGTGTGTGCCAGTGTGTGGTAGCCCCAGCAGAATACACCCTCTTTGTTCCACATATCCTCAAGACGTTCGTGTTTGACTCAGACAGCCCTTCTTCAGGTCCTCAACGAGTTCAACGAAAATTAAAGATTTTACCACAGCACCAAGAATTAAGACTTTTCTAATAAAAAACAATGCTAAGTGGCAATCCAATGGAGAAAGGATAGTTTTTTCAACAAATTGGTGTTGGATCCACTGGACAAACACAAACTCATACAGATCTTACACTTTTCACAAAATTAGCAATTCAAAACCTAAATGTAAAATGCAAAGCTATACAACTTCTAAAAGATAATACTGCAGAAAAATCTAGGTGACTATGGGTTTCAAGCAATATTTTAGATATAATTACCAAAGTATAATCCATGAAAAAAGTTGTAAGTTGAACTTTATTAAAATGAAAAGCTTCTGCTCTGCAAAAGACACTGTTAAGAGAAAAGACAAACTATGGATTGGGAGAAAATATTTGTAAAACACATATGGATAAAGGACTGGTATCCAAAATATAAAATGAAGTCCTAAGACTCAACAATAAGATTAAAAAAAAAAAAAAGGCCCAGCTGCAAAATGGGGAAATGGTCTAAGATACTTCAACAAATAAGATAAACAGATGGCAAATTAACATATGAAAAGATGCTAAATATCACATCATCGGGGAACTGAAAATTAAAACAAAATAACACTATACATACACCTATTAGAATGGTAAAAACTCAAAACACTGGTGAGGATGTGGGACAATAGGAACTCTCATTCATTGCTGGTGGAAGCGCAACATGGTACAGTCATTGCAGGGCAGGTTGGCAGTTTTTTAGACACCTAAATACAAGCTTACCATATGATCCATCAATCATGCTCCTAGGTATTTATCCAAACAAGTTAACAACATGTCCAAAAAAGAAAAAAAAGATCCACACATGAATGTTTATAGCAGTGTTACTCATGACTGCTAAACTTGGAAGGAACCAAGACATCCTTCAGTAGGTGAGTGTATAAACTTTGGTACATCCAGACAATTGATTATTCTTCAGTGATAAAAATAAATGATCTATCAAACGATGAAAAGATATGGAGAATTTAAATACATATGCTAAATAAGTAAAAGAAGGCAGTCCAAAAAGGCAACATATTGTATGATTCCAACTACAGAGACAGTTCAGATTGGTAGTTGGTAGGTGCTTGGGAAAAAGGGGGTGGTGGTGATGAGTGTGTAAAGCAGAGGGTATTTTTAGGGCAGTGAAGTGAAACTCTTGTATACAGTAATAAATTTAAAAAATGAAACAATATAAACTGTGGACTGAGCAATAATGTATCAATTCTGGTTCACAATCAAATATAACAAATCAAAGGCACCAGACTAATACAAAATGTTAATAATAACAGAAACTGGGGGTGGGGAGAAAGGGTATAGGGAACTCTGCCTATGTGCAATTTTTCTAAAAACTTAAAACAGCTCAAAAAAGTCTATTAAAATATCCAAAGTATTTTTTTAATGTGAAAGAATATATTCCAGCAATGAACAATAATGTTTTTGTCAGCAATTACTGATAAATAAAGCACTTCACATAAGAGAATGTTCCAGATATAGCTACACTTACCACCTTAAGCACACTAAAATTTATAATTTTTAAAATATTATATCTATTTTTGTTTTGTAGAACAGAATATTTTAAATATAATTTGATCCTTTTGATTTGGACTAATGTCAATTATTCCGTCAGGGAATAGTGAGGTTTTTAGGACACTGTCAGGGTATACTGAGTCAGTAATTCTGACTCTTCCCACTGTTTTCAGCTGCGAAGTTTTAGTCCAACAACTTTTAGTAGCCACCTACTTCATAATTCCAATCTGTTATCTACTTAAATAGAGGCTGAAAGTTATAAGGTAAAATTAGATGAGCAGACTTATTGAAAGCTTTTCATTTTAAACGTTGTTAATGTGAAAGGTCTTTGTGTGAAGGGGCAACTCTAGTGGATGGGCAACTGCATGAGTTCCACAGCTACTGTTCCCTCCTGACTCAGAGAACACTTATTTTTATTTCAGTTTTTATGGCATTATTGAGGTAAAAGGAAGTCAAGCAGCGTATTTTAAAAATCTTCCTGATAGCCACATTTTCTTCTTCAGTGGTTTCTTTTCACTCTATTCACTTTCTTGACTTCCCCCTCTACAATTCCAATGCCCCCTCCACCCCCTCAGCATCCTTTTTACCTTACCTCTTGAATTTTAAGGTTCATTTTACGTTTTGTGGTCTTCAGTTCCTCTTCAATAATAGCTGCATTCTTCTAAAAATAGAAGTAGAAAAGGTTCTAAAATCTGATAGGAATAAACTGTCCATAGGTACATCAACTCTAGACTTTTGGGGAAATCCATAAAAGCTATTCTGACTACAGTTATAAATACTTAATATGAATCTAAAGAAATTATTACAATGAGATATTTAAAGTTATTTTATTACTTTGATTCATGACTTCTATCATTTTCCCTTTTAGATCATTAAAAAATGATTAGTCACAGGTACCTCCTGTGTAAAATTCAGTCATCAGAGGAAAACCTGGTAACTGCTAGATATTTTTCTTATGGGATATATTCCTGTTTTTTTTTTAAGTACTCTTATTTCTTCTAGGGCTTCCCTGGTGGCTCAAAGGTAAAGAATACGCCTGCCAAGGCAGGAGACATGGGTTCAATCTCTGGGTCAGGAAGATCCCTGGAGAAGGAAATGGCAACTCACTCCAGCATTCTTGTCTGGGAAATCCCACAGACAGAGGAGCCTGGCGGCAAACAGTCCACAGGGGTCACAAAAGTCGGATACAACTTAGAGACTAAAATAACAAATATCATTTATTCTAGCCTCAAATATGCTTAGGAGTTGAGGATGAAAAACACAGCTTTCACTAGTCATTCTTTCATAAGATGTAAAACCTGAGTCATTTATGCCTTCTTCCCTACCTTGAGCCCCTGCCCAATACCATATTCCAGCATATCTTTCTTTTCAACATGCCACAGCTGTAGTTCAGACCTAATAAGGTCTATGCCTCAAATAATGCAATGGATTCCTAACCGTTTTCCTATCTCCAGTCTCTCCTCCTATAATTGATACTCTGTACCAAGGACCCGCAACCCCTGGGGCCATGGACCAGTACTGGCCTGTGGGGTGTTAGAAACTGGGCTACACAGCAGGAGATGAGCACATCAGGAGGTGAGCACTGGGTAAGGGAGGGAAGCTTCTGTGTCTATAGCTGCTCATCACTCACCTTACTGCCTGAGCTCTGTGTCCCGTCAGATCAGCAGCAGCATTAGATTCTCAGAGGAGCATGAATCCTACCATGAACTGCACGTGTGAGGAATCTAGGGCTGCGCGCTTCTTAGGAGAACCTAATGCCTGACAATCTGACGTGGAGCTGAGGCGGTGGTGCTAACAATGGAGAGCAGCTGCAAATACAGATATCAGTAGCACAATGTGCTTGAATCATCCTGAAACCATCCCCATGGAAAAACTGTCTTCCAGGAAACCATTCCCTAGTGCCCAGAAGGTTGGGGACTGCTGTCCTATACTATTTCTGGATTAGTTTTCTTATTTTCATTATGTCACTTTCTTATCTCTGGAGAAGGAAATGGCAACCCACTCCATTACTCTTGCCTGGAAAATCCCATGGATGGAGGAGTGTGGTAGGCGACAGTTCATGGGGTCGCAAAGAGTTGGACACGACTTCACTTTCTTATCAAAAATCTTAGTCACTTCCTCAAAGACCAAGCCCAACTTCTTGATTACTCTTGATTTTGAGATCTTTTATGAAGTTAGCCCTAGCTGATTTCCAACTTACTTCACACAAACAAATCTTCACTCTGGTCAGGCTAGCCTATGCATCTCCCCTAACTGCATCCAGTAGAAAGATGCAGGTTCAAATCTGAGATACAGGAAGAATACAGGGAAGTGTGATCTCAGAGAAGTGACCTCTCTCTGGGCCCCAGTCCTCTCATCACTAACATAAGGACAACAATAACCTAACCTTGAGGTTTTGCAGAGATTAAGCAAAGTAACATGTTTTAAACAAAATAATCTCTGTTATACTGCCTGGCCTATGGAGGGAAGACAAATTTCTTTCCTTAGTCTTTATTTTTGCTGTCTTTGTGAGTGCTCTTTGAAATGTCCACACCTCTCCGCTTTATCTTCTAAAGGTTCAACTCAGGTCCTGTCTCTTCTTTGAAGCCTAGCCTAATCTGTTCTAGACAAGACATGTACATCTTTTAAACCTGCCTGAACATAAAACACTTAGCTGGCAATACTGGCTTACATGTGTCCTTTAATATTTCTTATACCCTTTTCTCTTTAGTTTCCTGTTATGCCTTGTTCTACCAGTAAGCATATAAGCTTTTGAAGAACTCAGACTCCCTCACACCTCTGGGTCCTCAAAAGTCACATAGAAGAGATCTATAAATATTCAGTTACTAAGAGCACACAATGCTTTACACTATCGATGGAGATAAATTTCAAATGTCAAGAATTTTCACATCAACATCACCTATTTTTAAAAGTCAGTTTTTGGGTCTGTTGCCTCCTCCAGCTAACATATAATGGTGAATTTGTTATCCAGAACTTTGGACACAAACCTTTGTTTCAGAGGCAATCTCCAGAGTCGCAGTCAACCTCTGCACCTCATCTTGTGCTTTGTCTTCCTCCTCTTTTACATCTCGCAGTTGCTGGCGCAAATTCATCACCTCCAGTTGCAACAGCTTGAGGTCCTTGGAATGCTCCTCCTGTATTGTATTCAGTCTTTCCTTCAGAAAATCTACCAGACAGGATAGAAGGGTCATCAAGCAGCTTAAAGACGATGAGGAAAAGAATCACAAACTCATCAAGCACCCACACAGGACCATATTTCTGGTGCTGCTCTTCTCTCTGTACCTGTTTTCTGTGGGTTCAAATCCTTTTCAGTTTGCAGACGGAAGATGTTCATCTTCAAGGATTGGATGAGACTTTCTAGACGGCACATTCGATTGACCAGGAACTCACAGTTCTTCCACAAAATATTTGTTTTTCCTGAACAAATTATCTCATTCTGGATAGGTCTAGTGATGTTCTGGCTCACAGGCTGTTCTAAACATTCTGGAGTTTCCAACTGGCCCCTGGACAAAGATGCCAATGTAACAATATTATAAAGTAATCCCAACCATTGAGATAGAACTGGACATGGCACAACAGACTGGTTCCAAATAGGAAATGGATTACGTCAAGGCTGTATATTGTCACCCTGCTTATTTAACGTCTATGCAGAGTACATCATGAGAAACGCTGGGCTGGATGAAGCATAAGCTGGAATCAAGACTGCCAGAAGACATATCAATAACCTCAGATATGCAGATGATATTACCCTTATGGCAGAAAGTGAAGAAGAACTGAAAAAGCCTCTTGAAGAAAGTGAAAGAGGAGAGTAAAAAGTTGGGTTAAGGCTCAACACTCAGAAAATGAAGATCATGGCATCCAGTCCCATGACTTCATGGAAATAGATGGGCAAACAATGGAAACAGTGACAGACTAATTTTGTAGCTCCAAAATCACTGCAGATGGTGACTGCAGCCATGAAATTAAAAGATGCTTGCTCCTTGGAAGAAAAGTTCTGACCAACCTAGACAGCATATTGGAAAGCAGAGACATTACTTTGCCAACAAAGGTCCATCTAGTCAAGGCTATGGTTTTCCCAGTAGTCACATACGGACATGAGAGTTAAACTATAAAGAAAGCGGAGCATGGAAGAATTGATGCTTTTGAACTGTGGTGTTGGAGAAGACTCTTGAGAGTCCCTTGGATTGCACGGAGATCCAACCAGTCCATCCTAAAGGAAATCAGTCCTGAATGTTCATTGGAAGGACTCATGTTGAAGCTGAAACTCCAATACTTTGGCACCTGATGTGAAGAGCTGACTAATTTGAAAAGACCCTGATGCTGGGAAAGATTGAACGTGGGAGGAAAAGGTGACGACAGAGGTTGAGATGGTTGGATGGTATCACCAACTCAGTGGACATGAGGCTGAATAAACTCTGGGTGTTGGTGATGGACTGGGAGGCCTGGTGTGCTACAGTCCATGGGGTCTTAAACAGTTGGACACGACTGAGTGATTGAACTGAAACTGAAACCATTGAGTCAATGTTGCATTTCTACTGAGAATAAACAGTAAGTTCTTTAGTTAACAAATACCTGATAGCCTCTGCAAATTTAACTATAGAGAGAACTATTAGGTAAATCCCATGTACAGAGGAGTCTAGTGGGCTAAAGTTCATGGGGTCACAAAGAATCAGACATGACTTAGCAACTAAATGACAACTAGGTAAAGAGAATGAGACCAGTGTGGGATGGGTAAAAGTTACTGACATTTTAATGATTATTTTAATCTGAATTTTTCGTAAACTTGCTTTGTATGTAAAAACAAGTGATAAATAAAACATGCTAAATGCTAATTCTGTAATAGAAAATTAAGAATTAGTTAGCATGGAGGCAATATACTCACATCCTTCTTAGAAAAATTTTAAACAAAGACATAATAAAAATTCCTATTTTGTTCTGACATACTCAACACTGGTACAATTTTAATCTTTTAACTGCTGAACAGTTATTTACTCTATAGGTGCTATAACACCAATCATACTAATTTTTGATCTTCATAAGAGACATTCAGGAAAATATACATATGTAATTTTAAAGAAAATCACACCAGTAAATTCAATATTGGCTGTGTAAGCACCCATATTCTTCAGGCCTTTAACACTCTAACTTTTAATGGGAATAACTTCTTCTATAGCACAAAGGAAAAACACAGTTCTTTTTTTGAGTACTTCATTCTAAACTCGGAGAAGGCAACGGCACCCCACTCCAGTACTCTTGCCTGGAAAATCCCATGGGCAGAGGAGCCTGGTAGGCTGCAGTCCATGGGGTCGCAAAGAGTTGGACATGACTGAGTGACTTCATTTTCACTTTCATGCACTGGAGAAGGAAAGGGCAACCCACTACAGTATTCTTGCCTGGAGAATCCCAGGGATGGGGGAGCCTGGTGGGCTGCCATCTATGGGGTCGCACAGAGTTGGACATGACTGAAGTGACTTAGCAGCAGCAGCATTCTAAACTATGAATTTTTTTTAAGACTTAAAACCTCTCTCTTAATTCACAATAAATCTGGAGAAAGAAAATACAGATCATATTAATAGCCCGAATCAAGTGAGATGTTCATCTTAACTAATATAGAAGTCTATTTTTATAAAAAGGATCAAATTTTTTCTAATTATGTAAATAATTACATTTGTTTTTAATCAAGTATTGAATATAACACACTTTGAATACCTGTTTAGAAGTGGTAGTTCTATTATAGGAGGACAACCCTTTATCTTGCAAATATTTTCTAACTAATATTCTACTCAAAATGGTTATTTCTCAATTATTTTCTAAATACTTATTTCAACTGCCAAACCATCCATACTGTGACTCTTTATTGTAACCAGTGAAGCTAAACTCAACCTACAGTGTTCATTTTTCACTTGCTACCTTTTGTCACCAAAGTCCAACATTATTAGGTCATCCCTCAGAGAACTGGTCTGTTCTTCAACTATTCTCATCCTTTGCTGAAGTACTGTGAATGTTTCAGAAGCTGTAGCACTGATGCGGGTTGGAGAGAGGACTGGTCTGGACATTGTAGTTTCCATATGCACCTGAGAATAAAGTTACAATATTAGTGTAGTTGATTATATTATTGTTCAAGATAGCAACTGCCCCTTCCTGTGGAGGATTATACATCCCTGTCCTGTTTAACTTGGAAATGGCCACGTGTCCTGCTTTGGTCAATTAAATGTGGGTAGAAGCTTTAAGGAGCTTCCCCAGCTGGCTCAGCGATAAAGAATCCACTTGCAATGCAGAAGATGCACAGGAGATGACGGTTTGATCCCTGGGTTAGGAAGATCCCTGGGTTAATAAGATCCCTGGAGAAGGGCATGGCAAGCCACTCTAGTACTCTTGTCTGGAAAATCCCATGGACAGAGGAGCCTGGTGAGCTATGGCCCATGGAGTTACAAAGATCAGACACAACTGAAGCAACTGCAGACACACATAGAAACTTTAAGAGCCAACTTGTCACTCATCAACTCTTTCTTCTCCCTTCTCTGTAAGATGAGCAACATCCCAGATAAGACCTTCTCCATAGGCTAAGATCCCTGAGTAAAGATGACGTGAGCAGAGCCGTGGCCCATCCACGACACACAGTGTGAGTGAGCAATAAACTTATGTTGTTATAAACCACAGATTGTTGGGTAGTTTGCTACTGATCACAGTCTATCCTGTCTGTTACTATTAGACATACACTAGGATCTATAACTTGGCTGAGGGAGTTGTTACCTCTTTCATTACCAGCCATTTTAACATGTTGCCATCCAAACTTTCTGATGAAAACAATTCTGCAGTTCTTGGACCTCTGAGCAGTTGCCATAAAATAGATTCATCAAATACCTTGAAGCAGTGACTTTTAAAAATAACTTGCAAACTAACTTCATAGCAAAGACTCTTCTACAGCTACTGACATCAAATTACCAGACTCCTCCCTCAAGACCACACCAGAGTAATTGGGAGTAGCGACACTACTCTTTCACGTATTAATTACAGAAGTAGAATTAGCTTAAAAGCATTCTCACCACTGAATCACGTTTCCAAAGTTCAATGACAAGATCAGCGGTGAAAACTTTAAGAACATTTTCCTGTAACTCCATCCTGTACAGACATTTCTAAACAAACTGTAAGCCTTAACCATCACTAGCAATACTGTACCTATGAGACTGTGCTCACAAAGGCCCCACTTGGGATAGTATTAACACATCTTTCTCCCCAACTTGGTGTGTAATTACTCTCTCTTCTCCTTACCTCCCAGGCAATGGAAGTGGGGACTCCCTCAGGTTCAAGTCACTGAAGATGGTCCCCCAGAACCAATGAAGGAATTAAGTAAGCCTTAAAATTGATGGCAGGATTTAAGAACCATGGCGGGGGGTGGGGGAGCACTGTGGCAAGGCTGAGCTTCTTGCCAACGTAATATTGCTATAGCCATTGAAGACATTCTCTCATCATGGAACAGCTCTTCAATTACCTTCTATCTTTCCCCTACAGGTCCCAGAGAATGGCTTTTCTATTTCTTTTTACTTAAATAAAAGGAAAAACTTTATTGAGGAACGTTATTGTTCAGTTGCTAACGCATGTCCAACTCTGTGATTCCCAGGGACTGAAGCATGTCAGGCTCCTCTGTCCTTCATTATCGCCTGGTATTTGCTCAAATCATAGTTGACAAATATAAAATTGAATATATATAAAGTGTATATGTGATTTGACATACATATACTTTGCAGAATGTTTACTAAAATCAAAATAATTACATCCACAAAATTAACAACCTTGTATAGTTAATGTAGTTAACTTTTTTGTTGTGGCAAGAATGCTTAAAGACCTTCTCACAGTAACTGTCAAGTATACAATCTCATTTTAACTATAGTCACCATGTTATACACTGCTTCTGCTAAGTTGCTTCAGTTGTGTCCGACTCTGTGCGACCCCATAGATGGCAGCCCACCAGGCTCCCCGTCTCTGGGATTCTCCAGGCAAGAACACTGGAGTGGGTTGCCATTCCTTCTCAACGTGTGAAGGTGAAGTCGCTCACTTGTGTCCGACTCAGCGACCCCACGGACTGTAGCCCACCAGGCTCCTCCACCCATGGGATTTTCCAGGCAAGAGTACTGGAGTGGGGTGCCATCGCCTTCTCCCCACCATGTTATACACTAGACCCTCTCATTTGAAAAGGCTTTGGAAGGAATGATGCTAAAGCTGAAACTCCAGTACTTTGGCCACCTCATGTGAAGAGTCGACTCATTGGAAAAGACTCTGATGCTGGGAGGGATTGGGGGCAGGAGGAGAAGGGGATGACAGAGGATGAGATGGCTGGATGGCATCACTGACTCGATGGACATGAATCTGAGTGAACTCCAGGAGTTGGTGATGGACAGGGAGGCCTAGTGTGCTGTTATTCAGGGGGTCGCAAAGAGTCAGTCACGATTGAGCGACTGAACTGAACTTACAGAATGGGACAAAATATTTGCAAACCATATCAAAGGGCTAATATCCAAAGTATATAAAGATCACATATAGTGGAGTAGCCAAGAAACAATACAATTAAAAAATGGGCAGAGGATCTGAAAAGACACTTTTCTATTGAAGGTTTACAGATGGTGAACAGGTACATGAAATGATACTTATCATTTCTAATCATCAGGGAAACAAAATCACAAGATAGCAGCTCACATCTGTTAGAATGGCTTTTTTAGATTTTTATTTTTATTATTATTTATATATATATTTTTTTACTTTACAATACTGTATTGGTTTTGCCATACATTGACATGAATCCGCCACGGGTGTACACGAGTTCCCAATCCTGGAACCCCCTCTCCCTATTTTTTTAAAAAACAAAAGACAACAAACATTGGCACAGATGTGAAAAAAAGGGAATTTTATGCACTGCTGGTGGGAATGTAAACTGGTACAGACATAATGGAAAATGGTATGGAGATTCCTCAAAAAATTAAAAATGTACTACCAGAAGATCCAGCAACCCCACTCTTGGGTAAATATCTGAAGGAAATAAAATTAGTATCTTAAAGAGGTATTTGTATTTCCATGTTCACTGTACCAGTATTTAGAACAGCCAAGATATGAAAACAACCTAGATGTCCTTCAGCAGATGAATAAAGATGTGATTTATAATGTTATTCAGCCACGAGAGGTCATCCTGCCATTTGCAGGATGAATCTGGAGGGCATGGGCTAAGTGAACTAAGCTGGACAGACGAAAAGAAAAGTGTGTGATATCACTCATATATGGAATCTATACACCAAACCAATGGGGAAAAAATCCAATTTCATAGAAACAGAATAGAATGGTAGTTGCCAGGGGCTAAGGGAAATGGAATGATGAAGGCCAAAGTGTACAAATGTTCTTTTTAGTCTTATTTTATGCTTCTGATCAAGATTTCGCTCCTTTGTGCTCCTCTATAAAACATAAGCAATACGTGAACTGTGAACTTCCTGATGTTCAAGCTGGTTTTAGAAAAGGCAGAGGAACCAGAGATCAAATTGCCAACATCTGCGGGATCATTGAAAAAGCAAAAGAGTTCCAGAAAAACATCTATTTCTGCTTTATTGACTATGCCAAAGCCTTTGACTGTGTGGATCACAATAAACTGTGGAAAATTCTTCAAGAGATGGGAACACCAGACCACCTGACCTGCCTCTTGAGAAATCTGTATGCAGGCCAGGAAGCAGCAGTTAGAACTGGACATGGAACAACAGACTGGTTCCAAATAGGAAAAGGAGTATGTCAAGGCTGTATATTGTCACCACCCTGATTATTTAACTTCTATGCAGAGTACATCATGAGAAACGCTGGACTGGAAGAAACATAAGCTGGAATCAAGATTGCCGGGAGAACTATCAGTAACCTCAGATATGTAGATGACACCACCCTTATGGCAGAAAGTGAAGAGGAACGAAAAAGCCTCTTGATGAAAGTGAAAGTGGAGAGTGAAAAAGTTGGCTTAAAGCTCAACATTCAGAAAACAAAGATCATGGCATCCATCCGGTCCCATCACTTCATGGGAAATAGATGGGGAAACAGTGGAAACAGTGTCAGACTTTATTTTTCTGGACTCCAAAATCACTGCAGATGGTGACTGCAGCGTGAAATTAAAAGACCCTTACTCCTTGGAAGAAAAGTTATGACCAGCCTAGATAATATATTCAAAAGCAGAGACATTACTTTGCCGACTAAGGTCCATCTAGTCAAGGCTATGGTTTTTCCAGTAGTCATGTATGGATGTGAGAGTTGGACTGTGAAGAAGGCTGAGCACCAAAGAATTGATGCTTTTGAACTGTGGTGTTGGAGAAGACTCTTTAAGAGTCCCTTGGACTGCAAGGAGATCCAACCAATCCATTCTGAAGGAGATAGTCCTGGATGTTCTTTGGAAGGAATGCTGCTAAAGCTGAAACTCCAGTACTTTGGCCACCTCATGTGAAGAGTTGACTCATTGGAAAAGACTCTGATGCTGGGAGGGATTGGGGGCAGGAGCAGAAGGGGACAACTGAGGATGAGATGGCTGGATGGCATCACGGACTCGATGGATGTGAGTCTGAGTGAACTCCGGGAGTTGGTGATGGACAGGGAGGCCTGGCGTGCTGCGATTCATGGGGTTGCACAGAGGCGGACACGACTGAGCGACTGAACTGATAAAACATAATGCGTTTCTCACACACATAACCTTTCTGAATTCTTTAACAGATTCTCTGTCAACAATCAGCTAAGAAGCTTTTATGTTTTCAATGCATTCTTAAAGGGAAAGACAAAATTACAGGCAGGTATCAGTGGAGTCTCTGGATACACAAAGATGTGAAGTGAGATTTATGTACATTCTGGGGAAAAGCCATATTTCGAGATTCTTGCTCAGGTCACCACATGAGCAAGGATAGTGTTCCTCAGGTTAATAGAAGAACCGTAAGACAAACCCCAGGACTGGTTCTACTGCCGTGAAACTAGGCCAGGGTTGGGGGAACCACCAATAGTAGAGGGTGGGGAGAAAATGGAGGAGTAGCAGTGAAAAACACAACATGGCTTTACCCTCCATTCCACATTCTTTCACCTGCTGTCTGGCTACTGCCATCATAGAAATAAACCAGACAGAGGGTTGTGAGATAAAGTAAGAAAAGGGTGTTTAATCTGGTTTGTGATAAACAGCTGGCTCCTTTGTCCTCTCTCTCCAAGAGAAGTTGAAAAGTTTACATCTTCACCCTCCCTTATAGCTGGCACATCCAGGTGACATATCCTGGCCAGTGAGGCTTTAGGCAGTTTTCAAGAAGCTTCTGGGAAGATGTTTTTTTCCTGATAAAAAGAACAGAAATGATAGCACCAGTCCTTTCCTCCTCCTGTGTGATGCCCAGAGCTCTGAAGGCTCTCAGAAAAGTCAGCCATGCAGTGCCTCACTGTTAAATATAAACAAAGCCAGGGATCACCAGCATTTTAGAACATGGAAAGGCCACAGTAGCTCACATTAACCTGACATTTAAAAGTAGTAACCTCCGAACTTTGCTTATGTGAGAAATATAAACTTTCATTAGTCATTCTTTCCTGTTTCTTGCAACAAAAGCATTCCTGGGATACACAGTAGTCCCAGGTAATAGCTGGTAGACAAATGAGGAAGAGGAGGGAGATAAAGGAAATGACAAGCAGTGCCTGAGGTGGGAAGGAAGGTCAATTTTGGGGGCAACTTGTTATGCCCAAGGAGCTGGTTATAATAAAAGGATTGTCTGATTAAGAGAAGTCAGACAAAAATACTAACACAAATATAAAAGTTCATTTTTGGGAAAAAATACAGAAAATGGACTATGAGTTCCCCATCTATTTTTAGTAGGATGTAGATTTCCACTTAAATTTTTTTTATGCAATTATTGAAATGTCATAGTTTTGCTGCTATTTCCTCAAGGTACCCGTAGCATGCACAAAATGCTTACATTACTTTACAGGGTGTGCATGCATTCAGCCAAAAAAAAAAAACCAAGATGAAAAACAACTCAAGTTGCTTCATTTGCTTAGAAAAGAGAAAAGTCTATATACGTTTAGGTAACAATTTGATTGGCATCATCGCTCACACCCACCTGAACCTGAACTATACTGAAGCTTCTCAGGCTTCTGGAAAGAAAAAAATACTCTCAAACAAAAAGGAAGAATAAACTTGGCCCCCAGCCTCTGAGGGACAGGAGGTTTATAGAAAACTCATCCTAAAGGAGAGATTGAGATGCCTGGGCCACCAACTGATGGCATGCAGGGGATCTCGTTTTTGTGTGAAATATATGGCGTTGTCCCCAGAATATTCTCTTAGTCTATCACTGAGGTTCAGGTCATTTAAGAGGTTGATTCAAAAACTAAACAAGCCAATTATCCTTTGGAGGATTTAACACAAACAGGTCTCAGGGTTAGTTTAAAATTCTTCTTCCCCATCCCCTCTCCACACAGGGAAACAAACAATGTTAAGGTCAGGAGAATCCTCAGAAACAAAGCAGCAATGATGGCCCAGTAGTAACAGCAAAGACAGCCTTAACATCCACCAAGAAGTCCCTGAGAGCCTGTTAGAGTAAGAGCAAAGGAAGGACTTGAGATCAAGTGAAACTACTGAGCTCAGGTTTAGAGTCAGGGGAGACTCTCACTTTCATTGCAGATACTCCTACCTACCCCTGCCTGTCCTCCCTTATCCAGCGGGTCCAAGCAAAGGCAACAGAGATACCATGCCCTCATACACACTCCACAGGCTACTTGGAGTTCAGTGGCCAGAACTTTATGATATTATATTCAGTAGACTTGCAATTCTCTAAGTTATTAAGTTATAATAGACTTTCAACTCTTTAACATAAGGGGATAGACTTCTCTTACAAGAAAAGAGCTTTAATTGCTAACATTCTAACAAAGAGACTATATAGCTTGAACATATCTGTGCCATGCTATTTCTGAAAAGGAGTAAATATCATTGAATGCAGCCTTGATCCTAAAGTCTTGAAGTCTGAAAGCGACAAAAATAAAAGCACTAAGATATAAGCTTTTATTTTTTAAAAAGTTAATTCACAATTACTTTCATAAATATATCATTATCAAATTAATACAGTTCTGTCCTTATGTTTAGGGAAAGTATTTTCAAAAAGCTCAGGTTACCTCACTGAAAGCATGGCTTGAATAAGACAAATGTCAGAAGCAATATCTAGCAAGTCAGATGATTCTGAAAAGGCAACATTTGCTTTTGCAGACAAGAGCTCCATCTTATATCTGGCAATAACTACAACTATATGCTGTTGGTTCCAAAAACAGGCCAGGGACTCAGTGTTGCTTATCACAATCACTAAAAAATAATTCGGTAAGTAATATTGTCTTCATTAACTTATATGTCCAACAAACATTTTCTGAATGTGCACCATGAACTAGAAACTGTTTTGACACCAAGGAATACAGCAATGATCTAGAGAGACAAACTCCTTGCTCTCCTGGAACTTATATTCCATATGAAGAAATAAGTAAAATGTTTAGTTTGTTCATTTGTGTTAAGTACAATGATGAAAAAGTTGGAAAGAAGATGGGATGGAGGCTGTGGTATAGACTGCTGTTTTAAACAAAGTGGTCAAAGAAAGCCTCACTGAGATATTATTTAAGGAAAGACCTGTGAAGGAGGTGCAGGAATGAATGTGGATATCTGGGGACAGAAAAGTCCAGAAAAAATTAATATAGTGCAAAGACCTTAAGTCAGAATGTCTGATGGGTCTGCAAACAGTAAGGAGGTCAGTTTGACTGGGGAGGACAAAGTGAAGGACAGAATACTGGGAGATGAGGTGAGAGGGACTGTGTTACACAGTGACTTAGAGGCTATTGTAAAGGTCTGCCTTTATTCTCAGAGCACTCGGAGGCTTTAGAATGGAGAAGTGCTGGGATCTAACTTAACTTTTAACTGGATCACTCTGCCTAGATGGTAGCCAAGACAACAGAAAGACGGCAGAAAGACAATAGAAGTAGGAAACGCCACTGGAAAGCAACTACAATAATCCAGGGGAGATGCCGAGGGCTAGGACCAGGGTGCTAAGCAACGGAACAGTAAGAAGTAAGAAGAGGTCAGTGTCCAGACAACATTTTCAAGACAAGTTTGGCTCATAGATGGGAAAGGAAGCACTGGAAGGAGGGTTTTGTCATTTACTGAGACAATGAAAGTCTATTAGGAAGAACAAGTTTTGGGGGAAAGATCAAGAGTTGTTTTGGAAATGTTAAATTTAAAACAGGAAAGATGCCCAATACATGACTGAACTTGTAGATACGGAGTCAGCAGAGAAAGGTGGAATAGGGATATACATTTTGAAGTTGTCAACATGGCTTTTAAAGCCGTGGAGACTGGATAACAAGAGAACAGAAAAGATTCAAAGACCTAGCCCTGGGCGCTCCAAGATGACTGTGAAACTTTCAAGTCTGGTTAACTCGAGCTTCACCTAAAGTCAGATTCTTAACCACTTCTATCTCCAGAGCGGGACAGTACATGGGATATTGAGGGTAGCAAACGGGGATAGTTGAGCAAAAATTAAGTTGTTCCAACATAATTAGTAGCTAACAAGCAAGCGAAGGAAGATAATAGGTGGCAAAACTAAGAAATAATTAACGTCCAAATGGTTTTCCCAGGAACCTATAACGCCAACTTAACATGTAAAGAAAAAGTTGTACTGGGGTTTATCGGCGGACCCTCTCTGGTGGCTATCCTTCCCTCGCTGGAGCCAGGTCAACGCAAACCTCGCTCCTAAACGGTTTTCCACCGAATCCAGCGCGGAAGTGCCATAAACCCCAGGGTCTTGAGGTCTAGAGGGCGAGACTAAACTCCGCCAGCGAGGGGAGAAGGCGGCAGGGAGAGATGACGGGGGCCTTCTCTGAGCCGCCGACTCGCCCCCTAGGACCCCGCATCTCCCAGCGGCCCGCAGCCTCACCCCACAGTCCTTCTGCCGCCCGGCCCTGTCCGGCATCAGGCCGGCTGGTTACCATGGCACTGTGACTCCACTTTATACCTACCCGCTCCCCGGCGCGGTAGCTCCCGTACGCAGGCGCGCCCGTGGCAGGGCATGCCGGGAATCGCAGTTTTCCCGGCCCTACAGGGCCCTCCGCCCCGGGCGGGATCCAGGCCGGAATCCAGCGGCGCGCACGGAACGCACAGCCCAGTGACCCGGATGACGACAGGGCTCCATTGTGCTCGCGAGCCAGGCACGCCGGGATAGGTAGTTTCCGCCCACTCACCTCCCGGACGTCCTGCGGCGCCGGCTTTGCAGAGTTAAGCTTTTCCTGCCAGTGAGCTTGTGCTTTTGTGTTATTTGACACCCCACAGCCGACCAGAGACCAAGAAAAGGTTTTTAGAAGGACGGAAAGTATCGAATTTTCCTGAGCAATAGGAAAATAAGATTTTTTTAAATGAGTATAAAAAAATGGTAAAACCGAGCTGAAACATTTTTCCCAATAAAGAAAAAAACAGCCTCTCTTCATCCTTGATCATGATGGCCAGACCGAGAGTAAAACACCGGGGATCCGCTCACTCGTCTTTGATCTCTTCAGCGTAATTTATTTCTTGCCTTGTGTACAGATTAGTAAGTATTTCTCAACGAGAGAGCGTTGAGAATAAAACTGCAGTCGTTTCTGAGTTTTAAGAGTGGGAATTCAAACTTAACGATGTCTTCTACAGTGAAAATGCGATTTTGCTTTAAGTAGCTGGACAGAACACCTTTTAACCAGCGCGAAGGCAATTAAGCCATTCTTCTCGTCTCCCTGGGGTTGCAGCTGAGAATAATTTTCGCCCTCAAATGAATGCAGTCGGAGCCGAGATGAGTCCTCATTTGCTTAGCGAGTGGCTGGCTGAACTGATCTCGCTGTTCTTAGATAGCTGAGCCCCGCGTGAGATGAATGTCCATCAAACCACAGCTGTAAAACATATTCATCAAACTGTAAGCCCATCCACTGAAAGAGATGAGCACCTCATATATTATTCAAGTGAAGGGACCTTATAAAGCTTTTAATATGAAAAGCGGGAGAGTATTTTAGAGCGTCAATACAGTCATTTTCTCTTACGTTTTCTCTTGCAGTGACCTCTGATTTATGCGAGGA
The DNA here is from genome assembly GCA_917880005.1 of Nanger dama. Lineage (NCBI taxonomy): Eukaryota > Metazoa > Chordata > Mammalia > Artiodactyla > Bovidae > Nanger > Nanger dama. Next base: position 51,709,897 of record CAKJTW010000004.1, read on the forward strand.
GGTAAGGGGTATATGTATATGTATGCACAACACAGATAATCTGCACATTTCAGTGTAATGAGAATTTTCACCTTCTCCTTAAATCTCCATATTAAGCAGTAGTCAGGGAGCCAAATTGTTTAAATTTAGTGTTTTTAATTTATTTTCCTCTGTCTACCATCTGGCATACCATAGAAAAACTTTAGCAATTACGAAGTTAGAGAAAAAAATCTGAAGTCATCAATAAACTAGTTCATCTGTTAAGAGAACCAGTTTTGGACACCTGAGAATTTGTTATATTGAAAGACTTTTTTCTAAGTGCCTAAACCTATTGATTTTTTTCCTGATTTCCCTCTTGATTTCAAATGATAAATACTGGGTTAGCCAAAAGGTTCATCTGGGTTTTTTTGTAACATCTTTTGGCCAACTCAGTAGTTGTCATACTTGCTGGCCTCATTCAAAAGTAAGGTCTTTTCAGCCATAGAAATCCTAGGGATTCCATGAGGACCACTTTCTCTCTCATCACAGTACTGGAATAGCGTTCTAACTGGGTTTACAATCATTCTTCCCAAAGCATCTTTCATATAATTACCAAAATGGTCTTTTAGAAAGTAATATGATTATCTTAGTCTTTTGCTTAAAAACATTTAATAGCTTCCACTTGTCATTTTCCATTGAAGAGTATGAAGCCTAAATTGCTAAAAGCTTCAGCCTCATATGCATCCACAAGCCTCATGTGCACCTGATCCCTCCCTAATGGAACCTTGAATTCAAGCCTACAGGCATGTCTTTGCCCTTGCAGGGTCTGCTTGCTCTGCCAGGCATGCCCTCACTCTGGTGAACTCAAGGCAAACGTAAGGATTTACCTCTTTTGTAAAGGCATTCTATTCCCTCCCAAAGTATTTATTTCACAGAATTATAATTGTCGGTGTGTTTTACCTCCCCTGGATTGGGCTGTAAGTTACTCTAGGGCAAGACCTTTGTTCTCTTCATTTTGATTTTTAAATTTAACAGTGAGCGCAGTGCCTCGCAGACAGTAGAAGCTTGGTAAATCCTTGTTTAGTGAATGAATTAATGAATAAATTTTTAATGCTACCACAGACAATGCTTCTACGCTCTCCTGACTGTTGATGTATTCTATTTATAGGCCTGCTGCTGCTGAGTCACTTCAGTCATGTCCGACTCTGTGCGACCCCATAGACGGCAGCCCACCAGGCTCCCCTGTCCCTGGGGTTCTCCAGGTAAGAACACTGGAGTGGGTTGCCATTTCCTTCTCCAATGCATGAAAGTGAAAAATGAAAGTGAAGTCACTCAGTCATGTCTGACTCTTCGCCATCCCATGGACTGCAGCCTATCAGGTTCCTCCGTCCATGGGGTTTTCCAGGCAAGAGTACTGGAGTGGGGTGCCATCGCCTCTTATTTGTAGGCCAGGAGAAGGTATCTGCTTTTTTTCCTCACCTGGGAATGATTTGATGTTGCAATTACCCAAATAGCAGCAAAGTTAGCTGTAACCACTTCCCCTTAGAGTTGGAAATGTACTCTGTGGACAAAGAAATGCAAACACATACACAAAATTAAAGTTTTCATATGTTGTTGGTACTATGGAGGAATGAGAATGGCAAAATCACGAACTGGTTTTTCACCTTCTGTGGTCAGTCTGATGAAGTATTGGCTTCAGGTTTATTAAAGATTAAAGGGCTTCCCAGGTGGCGCTAGTGGTGAAAAACCCGCCTGCCAGTGCAGGAGACATAAAAGATCTTCTCTGGGTCAGTAAGATCCCCTGGAGGAGGATATGGCAACCCACTCCAGTATTCTTGCCTGGAGAATCCCACGGACAGAGGAGCCTGGAGGGCTACAGCCCATAGGGTTGCAAAGAGTCAGACATGACTCACCCATAGAAATTAAAATGTGGAGGATTCTTTGACTTTTTAATGAACTGGTGATCAGCCCAGAGTTGAATATATATCTGTTAGTTGAATCAGTTTAGGGTAGTGTGCTTCTTACAAGCTCTCTGTCACTTAGCTTTAGGAACTAAATTGTGTGGTCAAGTAGATTTTCACGCTGTGTTGTTGATCCAATTTAAGAATAAAGTCAAGGTTATAGGGATGTTGCTGGAGTTCTGTTTTACATTTCTTAAGAGTACTGTTGGTATTAATAGGATGACATAATCAACAGAAGGAAGAAACATGGGTGTTTTTGAAGTTGATTTAAATCAGCTGCCAGGTATTTCTGAAATTTTCCCATTGAATCAAAATAACCATATGATCTATTGAATATCTTTTGAATTGGATGTTTTATATACAGTCATCCCTCTTCATCTGCAGGGTATTGTTCCCAGGACCCCCCACCCCCAGGATATCAAAGTCCAAGGATGCTCAAGTCCCTTATATAAAATAGGATAATATTTGCATATAAACTATGCAATCCTCCCTATACTTTAAATCATCTCTAGATGACTTGTAATACCTAATAGAGTGTAAATGTTATGTAAATAGTTGCTCTTTGCAGCAAATTCAAGTTTTACTTTTTGTAACTTACAGGAATTTTTTTTCCCCCAAAAAACCTTATATCTGAGGTTGGTTGAATCCGTTGATGTGGAACTCATGGATATGGGGGGCTGACTGCATGTTGCCTCACATGATCCCAACTGTAAGTTTAAGATGTAGTAGATATATTCCCATTTTACTGATAAGGCAATTGAGATTTGAGGACGTGAGATTGCGTGAGAGCCATACAGACAGTGACAGAATGGTTATTTGGGCTTGGATCTATCTGGTTTCAAAGCCCATGATTTTCAATTTGATTCCATCTCTGATTCATTTTCTACTCCATTCTGAAAATAGTAGATCAAGACAGATTACAATATCTAACTATGAGATGAGATATACATGAGTTAACTCCACAGAATGGGATACCACACATTTATTTTAAAAAATGAGGAAATAGAGGTGATGGTATATGTTTACCAGTTTTCTCTATGTTTAAAATTTTATTGATAATAAAAACTGGAAAAGAAAATACATATGTACTTATATGGAAAGTCTCCAAGGTATACATTCAGTGAAAAAAGCAAGGTGTTATGGGATAATAGAGGGTATAAAAATTTTATATATGTATAAATAAGTCCTAAGAGGATACATAAGGAATCAATAAAAATGACTAAAATTTTTCATCCCAACCAAGCTAATTTTTACAAAATTTGTATTATCAGGTAATTGTAGATTCACAGAAGAGTTGCAAAAACAGTACGTAGAGCTATATATGCTTCACCCAGCTTAACTACTATTAGTATCTTATGTGATCATGGCACAATGATCAAAACTGAGAAATTAATACCAATACAATACAATTAACTAAACAACAAACTTCATTTGGATTTCATCAAACGTTAGTTTGCCCACAAATGTCTTTTTCTCTGTGTCAGGATATAATCCAGGATCCTATTCTGTGTTTACTTGTCCCGTCTCTTTCCTTGATCTTTGTCTTTCCTGACCTTGGGGTCTTGAAGACTACTGGTCAGTTACTTTGTAAAATGTCCCTCAGTTTGGGTTTGTCATGATTTTTCATGGCTAGATTGAGGTTATGCAGTTTGGAAAGAATACCACACAAGTGATACTGTATACTTCTTTGCCTCATATTTGGAGATATATGATATATCTGTCTTATTACTGTTGTTTATCACTTTCTTAAGATGAAGTCTGTTGAATTTCTCCACTAATCTTCCTGTGTTCCTCTCTGTAACTCTGTATCCTGTAATATATCCTGTAATATCCTCTGTATCCTCTGTAATAAAGATTTGGGGAGAGATACTTTGAGGCTATGTAGATATCTTGTTTCTTCTCAAACTTTAACCCACTGAACTGAACTGATTTAGCTGTTATGCTGTCTTAATGGTAGCTTTCTCTTTCCTCATTTCTTATTTGGAATTCTTGTGTAGAGAAGAGTTCTATGTTTTCTCCCATTGATTTATTTATTCAGTTATTTATATCAGTATGAACTTATGGATATTTATTTTATTCTTTGGGTTACAATTCAGTACTGTGGGAGTGGGGTGCCTATGTGTGCCATGCTCAGTCATGTTGGACACTTTACGACCCCTTTGACTGCAGCTTGCCAGGCTCCTCTCTCCATGGAATATTTCAAGTAAGAATACTGGAATAGGTTGCCATTTCCTACTTCCAGTGATCTTCCCAACTCAGGGATCCAACCCACATTTCTTGCATCTCCTATATTGGCAGGCAGATTTTTTTACCACTGAGCCACCTGGGAAACCCTATAATTCAATAATATCACTCTTTTTGCCTTTTCATACTGTTCATGGGGTTCTCAAGGCAAGGATACTGGAAGTGGTTTGCCATTCCTTTCCCCAGTGGACCACGTTTTGTCAGAACTCTCCACCATAACCTGTCCATCTTGGGTGGCCTTCCATGGCATGGCTCATAGTTTCACTGGGTTAGATAAGGCTGTGTTCTGTGTGATCAGTTTGATTAATTTTCTGTGGTTGTGGTTTTCATTCTGTATGCCCTCTGATGGATAAGAATAAGAGGCTTGTGGAAGTTTCCTGATGGGAGGGACTGGCTGTGGGAGAAAATGGGTCTTGTTCTGATGGGCAAGGCCATGCTCAGTAAATCCTTAATCTAATTTTCTGTTGATGGGCAAGGCTCTGGTTCCTCCCTGTTGTTTGACCTGAGACCAAACTATGGTGGAGGTAATAAAGATAATGGCAACCTCCTTCAAAGTTCCTGTGCACGCAGTGCCACACTCGTGCTTCTGACCATGCAACAGGCCACCACCAGCCCACACCTCTGCCGGAGACTCTTGGACACTCACAGGCAAGTCTGGGCCTATGGGGTCACTGCTCCTTTCTCCTCGGTCCTGGTGCACACAAAGTTTTGTTCATGCTCTCCAAGAGTCTGTTTCCCCAGTCCCATGTAAATTCTGTAATCAAATCCCACTGGCCTCCAAAGTCAAATTCCCTAGGGATTCTCAGTCCCTTTGCCAGATCCCTAGGTTGGGAAATCTGCTGTGGGTCCTAGAACTTTCTTAACAGTGCGATAATTTCTTTGCTATAATTGTTCTGCAGTTTATGGGTCGTCTGCTCAGTGGTATTAATGGCACCACCAAGCCATTATGGTGAGGTTAATGGCACCCAGAGCTCCTGCCACTGCTGACCCGTACCTCTGCAGGAGACTCAAACACAGGTCTGGCTCAGTCTCTGGGTCCTGGTGCACACAAGGTTTTGCTTGAGCCCTCCAAGCATCTCTCACAGGTATGGGATTTAATTCTAAACATGATTTCACCCCTCCTACTGTCTTGCTGGGGGTTCTCCTTTGCCCTTGGACCTAGAGTATCTTTTTTGGTGGGATCCAGCATTCTCCCCATGAACAGTAGGAAAAGGCAAAAGATAGGACATTGAAAGATGAACTCCCCAGGTCAGTAGGTGCCCAATATGCTACTTGAGATCAGTGGAGAAATAACTCCAGAAAGAAGAGGCAGAGCCAAAGTGAAAACAACACCCAGCTGTGGATGTGACTGGCGATGGAAGCAAAGTCCGATGCTGTAAAGAGCAATATTGCATAGGAACATGGAATGTTAGATCCAGGAATCAAGGTAAATTGGAAGTGGTCAAACAGGAGATTGCAAGAGTGAACATCGACATTTTAGGAATCAGTGAGCTAAAATGGACCCAAATGGCCAAATTTAATTCAGATGACCATTATATCTACTACTGTGGGCAAGAATTACTTAGAAGAAATGAAGTAGCCCTCATAGTCAACAGAAGAGTCGAAATGTAGTACTTGGGTACAATCTCAAAAAACGACAGAGTGATCTCTGTTTGTTCCCAAGGCAAATGATTCAGTATCACAGTAATCCAAGTCTATGCCCCAACCAGTAATGCTGAAGAAGCTGAAGTTAAATGTTTCTATGAGGACCTACAAGACCTTCTAGAACTAACACCCAAAAAAGGTGTCTTTTTCGTCATAGGGGACTGGAATGCAAAAGTAGGAAGTTAAGAGATACCTGGAGTAACAGGCAAGTTTGGGCTTGGAGTACAAAATGAAGCAGGGCAAAGGCTAACAGAGTTTTGCCAAGAGAACTGACTGGTCATACCAAATACCCTCTTCCAACAACACAAGAGAATACTCTACACATGGACATCACCAGATAGTCAATACCAAAACCAGACTGATTTCATTCTTTGCAGTCAAAGATGGAGAAGTTCTATGCAGTCAGCAAAAACAAGACCAGGAGCTGACTGTGGCTCAGATCATGAACTCCATAATGCCAAATTCAGAATTAAATTGAAAAAAGTGGGGAAAACCACTAGACCATTCAGGTATGACCTAAATCAAATTCCTTACAACTATACAGTGGAAGTGACAAATAGATTCAAGGGATTAAATCTGACAGAGTGCCTGAAGAACTATGGATGGAGGTTAGTGACATTGTACAGAAGACATTGATCAAGACCATCCTCAAGAAAAAAAAAAATGCAAAAGGAAAAATGGTTGTCTGAGGAGGCCTTACAATAGCTGAGAAAAGAAGAGACGTGAAAGGCAAAGGAGAAAAGGAAAGATATAAGCATCTAAATGCAGAGTTCCAAAGAATATCAAGGAGAGATAAAGCCTTCCTAAGTGATCAATGCAAAAAAAAAATACAGGAAAATAATAGAATGGGAATACTAGAGCTCTCTTCAAGAAAATTAGAGACACCAAGGGAACACTTCATGCAAATATAGGCACAGTAAAAGACAGAAATGGTGTGGACCTAACAGAAGCAGAAGATACTAAGAAGAGGTGGCAAGAATACACAGGAGAACTATACAAAAAGATCTTCACGATCCAGATAACCACAATGGTGTGATCACTCACTTAGAGCCAGACATCCTGGGATGCAAAGTCCAGTGGGCCTTAGGAAGCATCATTATGAACAAAGTTAGTGGAGGTGATGGGATTCCAGTTGAGCTATTTTGAATCTGAAAAGATGATGCTATAAAAATGCTGCACTCAATATGCCAGCAAATTTGGAAAACTCAGCAGTGGCCACAGGACTGGAAAAGGTCAGTTTATATTCTAGTCCCAAAGAAGGGCAATGCCAAAGAATGCTCAAGCTACTGCACAATTGAACTCATTTCACACGCTCTCAATGTAATGCTCAAAATCCTCCAAGCCAGGCTTCAACAGTATGTGTACCATGAACTTCCAGATGGTCAAGATGGATTTAAAAGGCAGAGGAACCAGAGATCAAATTGCCAACATCCATTGGATCATCAAAAAAACAAGAGAGTTCCAGAAAAACATCCACTCCTTTATTGACTATGCTAAAGCCTTTGACTGTGTGGATCACAACAAACTGTGGAAAATTATTCAAGAGATGGGGACACCAGACCACCTTATCTGCCTCCTGAAAAATCTGTATGCAAGTCAAGAAGCAACAGTTAGAACTGGACCTGGAACAACAGACTGGTTCCAAATGGGAAGAGAGTACATCAAGGCCATATATTGTCACCCTGCTTATTTAACTTGTATGCAGAGTACATCATGCAAAATCCCAGGCTTGATGAAGCATAAGTGGGAATCAAGATTGCCAGGAGAAGTATCAATAACCTCAGATACACAGATGACACCATGCTTATGGTAGAAAGAGAGGAGGAACTAAAGAACCTCTTGATGAAAGTGAAAGAGGAGAGTGAAAAAGCTGGCTTAAAACTCAACATTCAAAAAGCTAAGATCATGGCATCCGGTCTCATCACTGCATGGCAAATAGAAGGGGAAACAATGGAAACAGTGACAGACTTTATTTTCTTGGGCTCCAAAATCACTGCAGATGGTGACCACAGCCATGAAATTAAAAGATGTTTGCTCCTTGGGAGAAAAGCTATGACCAGCCTAGACAGCATGTGAAAAAGCAGACACATTACTTTGCTGGCAAAAATCCATCTAGTCAAAGCTATGGTTTTTCCAGTAGTCATGCATGGATGTGAGAGTTGGACCATAAGGAAAGCTGAGTGCTAAAGAATTGTGAGTTGAGTGAGCTGAGTACTTTTGGCCTGTGATGTTGGAGAAGACTTTTGAGAGTCCCTTGGACTGCAAGGAGATCACAGCTGTCAGTCCTAAAGGAAGTCAATCTTGAATATTCATTTGAGGACTGATGCTGAAGATGAAACTCCAATACTTTGGCCACCTGATGCAAAGAAGTGACTCACTGGAAAAGACCCTGATGCTAGGAAAGATTGAAGGTAGGAGAAGGGGACAACAGAGGATGAGATGGTTAGATGGCATCACTGACTCAATGGACACAAGTTTGAGCAAGCTCCGGGAGTTGGTGATGGACATGGAAGCCTGCTGCAGTCCACGGTGTTGCAAAGAGTCAGACACGACTGAGTGACTGAACTAAACTAAACAAAACTAAATCATCCTTTTATTGCTGAAATTGTTCCAGCTTTGGTCATTCAGAGACCATTAAGGAGCTTCTGTGTCTTTCCTTTTTTTCTTCCTAAGCAATTCCCTACTGTCTATCATTGCAAAATTTCCAGGCTCATCTTGTATTTTCCTGGCTCATCTCTGGATTCAACCACTTCTGCAAGGAGACTTCTTTCTTTCTTTTTTAAATTAAAGAATGGTATTTAAAATCTGAATGCTGGCTATCACTGCCTCTAGTTCCTCTCTGAAGGTAGAAATAGAAAATATATGTATAAATATCACCCCATGCATATATTAATCAGTTAGTTCAGTTGCTCAGTCGTGTCTGACTCTTTGCGACCCCATGAATTGCAGCACGCCAGGCCTCCCTGTCCATCACCAACTCCCGGAGTTCACTCAAACTCATGTCCATCGAGTCCATGATGCCATACAGCCATCTCATCCTCTGTCATCCCTTTCTCCTCCTGCCCCCAATCCCTCCCAGCATCAGAGTCTTTTCCAATGAGTCAACTCTTTGCATGCATGGATGTGAGTTTCAGCTTTAGCAGCATTCCTTCCAAAGAACACCCAGGACCAATCTCCTTTATAATGGAGTGGTTGGATCTCCTTGCAATCCAAGAGACTCTCAAGAGTCTTCTCCAACACCACAGTTCAAAAGCATCAATTCTTTGGTGCTCAGCCTTCTTCATAGTCCAACTCTCACATCTATATGTGACTACTGGAAAAACCATAACCTTCACTAGACGAACGATTGTTGGCAAAGTAATGTCTCTGCTTTTGCATATACTATCTAGGTTGATCATAACTTTCCTTCTAAGGAGTAAGTGTCTTTTAATTTCATGGTTGCAATCACAATCTGCAGTGATTTTGGAGCCCCCATAAATAAAGTCTGACACTGTTTCCCCATCTATTTCCCATGAAGTGATGGGACCAGATGCCATGATCTTAGTTTTCTGAATGTTGAGCTTTAAGCCAGCTTTTTCACTCTCCTCTTTGACTTTCATCAAGAGGCTTTTTATTCCTCTTCACTTTCTGCCATAAGGGTGGTGTCATCTGCATACCTGTCTATATTTCTGTATCTACCTGTGTATATTTAGTTGTGTGTGTGTGTCTGTATGTAATATGTTGTTATTCTTTAGTTGTTAAGTCATGTCTGACTTTTTGCAACCCCATGGACTGTAGTCTGCCAGGCTCCTCTTTCCATGGGATTTCCCAGGCAAGAATTGCCATTTCCTTCTCCAGGGCATCTTCCCAACCCAGGGACTGAACCTGAGTCTCCTTCATTCTTTTTTTTTTTTTTTAACATTGTTTCTAAAGTTTTATTTTTAAAATTAATTAATTAATTAATTTATTTATTTAAATTACAATACAGTATTTGTTTTGCCATACATTGACACGAATCAGCCATAGGTGAACACAATCTTCCAATGCCGAAGCCCCCTCCCACCTCCCACCCCACATCCTCTACTTGAATCATCCTGTGCATCAGCCCCATGCATCCTGCATCCTACATTGAACATAGATTGGCGCTTCGTTTCTTACAGGAAAATATACATGTTTCATTGCCATTCTCCCAAACCATCCCACCCTTTCCCTCTCCCTCAGAGTCCAAAAGTCCACTCTATACCTCTGTGTCTCTTGGTTGTCTCACATACAGGGTCATCATTACTGTCTTCTAAATTCCATATATATGTGTCAGTATACTGTATTGGTGTTTTTCTTTCTGGCTTACTTCACTCTGTATAATCGGTTCCAATTTCATCCATCTCATTCTTTACCACTGAACCACCAGGGAAGCCCATATATATATTTTACATGTATATAACTGCATGGATATATAAATAGAACATAAGTTCATAGTGATATTGCCACTCAAATCCAGCACCACAATTTATGATAACTTTTGACCCTTTCTTTTAACTTCTTTCTGTGAGTGTAAAAAACCTGGCTCTCATTTTCTACAATTTATCTACTTGTTTGTTCAAATAGAACAAACATGTACACATGTAAGTGTACATGGGCACATGTAAAGCAGTTTTAAAAATTGCAAGTCCAAACCAGACAAGAAACATATTTAAAGTTAGAGCATGTTGCTTGGGCCCAGTTCTTTTGCCTTCGTCCTTATACTGAAAGTGAAAGTGAAATAGCTCAGTCGTGTCAAACTCTTTGAGACCCCGTGGACTGTAGCCTACCAGGCTCTTCCCACCATGGGATTCTCCAGGCAAGAATACTGAAGTGGGTTGCCATTTCCTTCTTCAGGGGATCTTCCCAACCCAGGGATCAAACCCGGGTCTCCCGCATTGCAGGCAGACACTTTAAGCCACCAGGGAAAGCCTCGGTAGCCTTATACTACTGAGTCCAAATACCACTTTCCAGAGTCAATCCTTTCTTCTCCACCTGTTTCAGGATGGCTGTTTGATGTGTCTGTAATACAGTTAGTCTGCATTCCAACTTGTGTTTTATCCAAATCTATGTTATTTTATTTAATTTACATATGGTAAAATGTACTCTTTGTGGTGTACAGTTCAAAGAATTTTGACAGTCTGCTCTCTCCCACCACAGTTGTATACGGAAATGTCCTCACCCTCAAAATTCTATCATGCTGCCCCCTTATAGTGAATCCCTTTCCCCACCTCCCAGCCTCTGGCAACCACTGACATGTTTTCCATATCCATAAATTTTCTTTTTCAAAATGTCATATTAATGGAGTCATACCCTTTTGGGTCTGACTGGTTTTATTTAGCAAATGCATTTAAGATTTATCCATGTTATGGCATGGATCAATAATTAATTTTTGTAGCTGAATAGTGTTCCACTGAGTGTGTATATTACAGTTTGCTTATTCATTCACTGGTTGAAGGCCATCTCAGTTATTTCCAGTTGGCAGGGAGGAGGGTTGTTAATAAAGCAGCTATAAATATCTGCATAGACGTTTTTGTGTAAAAATATGTTTTTTATTTCTCTTGGATAAATGCATAGAATTGGGATTGCTGGATTATATAGTAGCTATATGTTTACATTTGTGAGAAGCTGCCAAATTGCTTTCCATAGTGGCTCCACCATCTTGCATATACATCCACAATGTATAGCATTCCCAGTTGCTTCTCATCCTTATCCATGCTTGATAGTGTCAGAATTTTTTTCTCCCTTTGACCATTCTAGTAGGTTTTTAGTGATATCTTGGGGCTTAATTGACATCTCCTCAGTGACTAGGGATGTTGAACATATTTTCATATGCTTATTTGACATGAATGTATTTTTATAATAATGTGTCTGTTTATACCTACTGCCTACTTAAAAAATGGAATGGGTTTTCCACGTGTCTTTATGTCTCTTGCACTAGCAGGTGGATTCTTTACCACTAGCGCCACCTGGGAAGCCTCTCCCACCAAAATCAAACAAACAAACAAAAATTAAAATGAAGTGGATCTTTTTCCCTATTTTTTTTTTTTGAGCTACACGTCAAATGTGATTTGACAACATTTTCTCCGTGTCTGCCACTTGTCGTTTCACTCTCTGAATGGTGTTTTGCAGAGCAAAATTTTTGCTTTTAATAGAATTCAACTTAGAAGTTGTTTTTTTTTTTTTTCTGTTATGGATTACACTTTAGGTGTCATTCAGAAAAATTTCTTGCTTAATTTTGGATCATGCAGATTTTTTTCTTATTATTTCTTCTAGAAGTTGTGTCATGTCATGTTTTACCTTTAGATCTATGGCCTATTTAGACCTTTAAAAAAATAAGGTGTGAGATATAGATTCTGAGGTTTTAGGTATTTTGTTTTGCCTATTCTGACACTGTGGTTGGAAAAATTATCCATCCTTTCTTCTAGTGCTACACTGTTTTTGACCAGTGTGGTTTATAGTATTTCTTGAAATCAGGAAGCGTAGTCCTCCAACTTTGTTCTAATTTTTCAAATATTTTGGCTACTCTAATTCTTTTGCCTTTCCATAGAAACTTAAAAATCAACATGTTGATACCTACAGAAAGTTCTGCTAAGATTTTGACTGGGAATATGCTAAATATTTATATCAAATTGGAGATAATTTAGTATTAACATTATTGAGTGTAATGAGTGAGTGAATGTAATGACTGAGTGAGTTCAATCCATCTCTCTACTTGTGCTTAGTCGCTCAGTTGTGTCCAACTCTTTGCAACCCCATGGACTGTAGCCTGCAAAGCACCTCTGTCCATGGGGATTCTCCAGGTAGGAATACTGGAGTGGGTTGCCATTTCCTTAATCAGCACTTTGTAATTTTCAGCATGTATATCTTATACATAGTATGTTATGTTTATATCTGTGTTTTCATTTTTGGTGCTGTTGTAAATAATATTGTATTTTAAAATTATAAATCAAAGTCAATTTATAAAAATGTAATTGATTTTTGTATCTTTATCTCTTATCTTGTGACTTTGCTAAATTAACTTAGTAGTTTGGGGACTTTGGGGAGCATATTTCTTGGGATTTTCCATATACAGAATCCTGTCATCTGCAAATAGAGTACTTTCTCCCCTTATAATCTGAAATTATTTTTCTCACCTTATTATAATGGTTAGAACATTCACTGTGATGTTGAGTAGGGGTAGTAAAATGAGATTATCTTTGCCTTGTTCCCATTATGTTCAATATTAGTTTGGGGTTTCTTTGTAGTTGTCCTTTATCAGGTTAAGGAGTTTTTAATTCCATTTCTAGTTTGTAGAAAGTTTTTTATTTTGAAGAGATGTTTAATTATGTCAAATGCTATTGAGATAATCATGATTTTTTTCCCTTCTTTAGTCTGGTACTCTGGTGAATTACATTGGTTTTTCAAAAGTTGAATCAACCTGAATTCCTAGGATAAGCCCAACTTGGTCATTCTGTATTATCCTTTTTATATATGCCTACATTAGATTTGCTAATAGATTTTTAAATTTTTATTTTATTTTGGAGTATAATTGATTTATAATGCTGTGTTAGTTTCAGGTGTATAGCAAAGTGATTCAGTTATACATATACATATATCTATTCTTTCTCAGATTACTTTCCCATATAGGTTGTTCCAGAATAATAGAATTCTCTGTGCTATAGAGTAGGTCCTTGTTGATTACATATTTTATATATAGTAGCACACATATGTTAATCCCAGCCTCATAATTTATGCCTCTCACCTTTGGTACTCATGAAGTTATTTTCTAAGTCTGTGAGTCTCCTTTTGTTTTGTAAATAAGTTGTATCATTTTTTAAAAATTTCCCATGTAAATAGCATATGATATTTGTCTTTGACTTTCTTTGCTTAGTATAATAATCTCTAGATCCACCCATATTGCTGCAAATGGCATTACTTTATTCTTTTTATGGCTAATATTCCATTGTATATATGTACCACTTCTTCTTGGTAGTAGTTTATTCATTGAGTATTTTTGTGTCTGTGGGGGGACACTGACCTTATTTTTATTGCATTATAATGTGTTTGATTGTGATATTAGGACAATCCTAGGCACATAAAATGCATGAGAAGTATTTTCTCATATATTTTCTGAAAGCAATTATTTGGAATATTAATATTATTTCTTCATTAAATGTTTTTAAAACTTGTCAGTGGCACATCTGGGCCTGGAGTTTTCTTTTCAAAAGTTTTTAACTACAAATTCAGTTTCTTTGACAGTTATAGGACTACTTTTTTCTTTTTCATAGTACAGTGGTTTTTGTGTGTGTGTGTGTGTGTGTGTGTGTGTGTTTAGTGAGTTTAAGTAGTTTTTGTTTCTTAATGATTGAACTCTTTTATCTAGGTAGTTAATTTATGGGCATAGAGTTTTTATAATCTTCTTTTATTGTCCTTTTATTCTCTATGGTGATCTGTTATGATAGTTCCTCTTTCACTCCTAATATTGGTCATTTTTATCTTCTCTCTTTGTTTTCTTGGTCAGTATGGCTAGAGTTTTATCAATTTTATTGACTCTTTTTATGAGGAACTAGCTTTTGGTTTCATTGATTTTCTCTATTGATTTTCTTTTTCAAATTTGTCAATGTTTTCCTCTCATGTTTATTATTTAAACCAGAACATTTTCAAGAGTAAAAGGGAACACCATTAATAACTAAATCAAGACAAAATGCACAAACTGGAAACGTTTCAGAAAAACCAGGGTGTATAATTACCCTACCTATAGGATATGAGGTATGGGGAAAGTGGTAGATGAGAATCTCTGTGGGAATAAAACTTTACAGTATACACCTGTTAGTTTTATTTTATTTTAGATCATTAAGTATATAACCCATTAAAACTAAAATAAATGTATCTCTTTAAATACATGGCATAATTCCTGGCATATAATAAGAGCTCAACATATGCTGTTGAATAAATAAATGAATCAGTTGATTAGTTAGCACTGGTAATTACTTGAGTTTCATTGGAGAAAATGGGGTCATCATTATACATCTAACTCTAAAAGTCTGCAACAAATGTATTAGAAATGAATGATTAATTAGTTTGCTCTGTATTCTTAACCTGCAGCTTTGTGGGCTATGTGCTGTCACTTCAGTTGTGTCCGACACTTTGTGACACTATGGGCTGTAGCCCTCCAGGCTCCTCTGTCCATGGGATTCTCCAGGCAAGGAAACTGGAGTGGGTTGCTATGCCCTCCACTGGAGGATTGAACTCATGTCTCTTATGTCTCCTTCATTGACAGGCAGTTTCATTACCACTGTGCCACCTGGTTTGGTGATATGAATATTATCATCTTAGACTTGGTTGGATTGTTCTTATTTATTATTTGTATCTTATCATTTATATTTATCTTTGACTGTTTTTTTTTAAAATTTATTTGAAGCATCTTACATATGAAGAAAGAACTGCAACTTGCTGTGGAAAAGCAAGAGAAAAGAAAGAAACATCCTTGAGGACATCACTGAGGTTCTGCTGAGGAATTTCCTCAGCTCTGTTCCTTTTCCTCAAAACCTGTGCCTCATCTCCATGGTTACTGTGGGGATTTCCATCTTCACACATAGTTCTGGATGTATATCTCCAGTATACGGAGTTTTCCCACAAAATTTTTGGTCAAAAGAAACTATACAATAATGGGAAAACTGATGAAAAATAAAATTTATAAAGCAGTTGTTTAGAATTTCATGGGTAAAATGTTACAACTGCAATCAGGACCTTAGTCCTGTTGTTTCTGAAATTTAGATGCATTATTGTATATTCAGTATATCCTTGAGTCCCATGAATCAATAAATCATATGAATAAAATAAAATTCATTCATTTATGGAATGAAAAAAGGTTCTTAGAGATCTGATTTGGTAAGTTAAATGTATGTAATGAATTCAGGTACGTTTCCTGTAAGTAATAAGAATGCTTCTATTTTTAATAATCAAAAATTAACTCAGTCCTTCAAAACACAGAGCTCTAGAATAAGTTACAGATCACATTACAACAGGAATGTGTCTCATCTAAAATATAGGAAATTTCAGGTGGGTGAAAAAAGTGGAAATCAAAATAATGTTTCACCCAGACATTGAATTCTAAACAACCAACTTATAGATCTTATTTCTCAGAATCTTTTCCTTTATTTCTAAAGTTATGTGATTTCTTTATAGGCCTCTCATAATTTTATTTGGACAAAGATGGTACCTTCTTACAATAATGATTATCCCTACAAAATATAAATATACACATTCTATTAAAAACATTCAAATAGATATCAAGGTATCACTTGGATATCTTGGTGAAACGATGATCAAATGGTAAAAGGCTAAATCTTCATAAAATGTTTAATAAGATTATATAACAAAGTAGAACAGTTCCTCCTCTGCCACTCAACAAATAGAAAAACACATATTCACACTATTTTCTTCCTTGTTTCTCCCATAACAATCAGTACTAAAGACCCACAAAGGTAATAAATTTGATCAAACATTCTGATCATAAAATCAAGCTTCTGTATTAGCTTTGAAGTCTGTAGTATCTCTTGAAACCTTTGACAGTTTGACTTGTTTCATTTTCTAACCCTGTTATCTTCTTTCTGGAAAGTATCCTGATTTCTTAAAATAAGTGTACATGAGAAACACTCTCTCTAGATAGAGTGCTATGAAGATATAGTTTATTTTCTTATATAAACTCAACAGCTTAATATGTCAAAGACTGAAATGGTGAGAGACTTTATTTGGGGGGCTCCAAAATCACTGCAGATGGTGACTGCAGCTATGAAATTAAAAGACACTTCCTCCTTGGAAGAAAAGCTATGACCAACCTAGACAGCCTATTAAAAAGCAGAAACATTACTTTACCAACAAAGGTCCATGTACTCAAAGCTATGGTTTTTCCAGTGGTCATGTATGGATGTGAGAGTTGGACTATAAAGAAAGCTGAGCGCTGGAGAATTGATGCTTTTGAACTGTGGTGTTGGAGAAGACTCTTGAGAGTCCCTTGGACTGCAAGGAGATCCAACCAGTCCGTCCTAAAGAAAATCAGTCCTAAATATTCATTGGAAGCACTGATGCTGAAGCTAAAATTCCAATACTTTGACCACCTGATGCGAAAAACTGACTCACTGGAGAAGACCCTGATGCTAGGAAAGATTGAAGGCAGGAGGAGAAGGGGATGACACAAGATAAGATGGTTGGATGGCATCACTGACTCAATGAACATGAGTTTGAGCAAGCTCTTGGAGTTGGTGATGGACAGGGAAGCTTGGCGTGCTACAGTCCATGGGGTCACAAAGAGTTGGACACAACTGAGCAACTAAACTGACTGATATTTAACTTGGTAATGAAATTAAATTCATATATTCCTTATTCTTAAATTACAATATTGAAGTTTTTCTTAAACAGAAATCTATCTTTATCCTAGAAATATTAACCAATTTTCCTGACTTTTTTTTTCCAATGTCTGACTCTTTATATGATCTTGGGAAAGCTACTAGATTCTCTGTGCTTTTGCTTCCATATTTGTAAAGTAAAGAGGGTTAAGTAAGTTAATAATACTTTCAGGAGACAGTTGTCCATAGGTCTCTCGCATTTCTATATGGCTTGTGAGGAAATGCACTGACTGCCCTTTCTCTGAACTATCTTTTCAAGAATATTTTTCTAGGGGAAAAAAGAGATAGAGTCTGCCTCTCTAGAGCAAGGGGAAGGCTTGCTTACCATCCTTTATAAAAGGCTTGGATTCCCTAAGCTCAGGGATCCTCTCCTGTAACACAATCCACCTCAGGTGCCATGAGGCCCCTCTGGTACTTTGAGAAAAAAGGGAACTAAGGCAAATTTGCTGGTCTTTATGCTGCTTACTGTGTCCTGAGTAACAAAGTCCTTTGTCTCTTACCCAGGAGTCTTGTGTGTCTGTCAGCATCCATGAAATTGTGGCAGGATAATTTGCTAGCTTGAAAGTAGGGTAAAATCCAAGATCCTTTACAGTTTTTGACACATGTGACCAACTTAGATTCTAGAATGTAGAAAATGTTCAACAACTATTAATATTTATCACCATCAACATTATTCAACATCTAAAATACTATTTGACCTCAGCAGTTATGCTTCTGGTAATCTGGCTAAAAGTTGTGAGATATGTGTAAAGTGCTAAATATTAATTGTAAATTTTTAAATAATAAAAATTGGAATAAGCCTAAGTAACCATCCTATAAGAATGCTATCACCACAGTAATACCATCAAATAAAACCATTCTGAAACTCAGTGTCACAAGAGTGAAAGTGTTAGTTGCTAGGCTGTTTCCTACTCTTTGTGACCCCATAGACTGTACCCTGCCAGGCTTCTCTGTCCATGGAATTCTCCAGGCAAGAACACTGGAGTGGATAGCCATTCCCTTCTGCATGGGATCTTCCTAACCCAGGGATCAAACTGGTGTCTCCTGCATTACAGGTGAATTCTTTACTGTCTGAGCCATCAGAGAAGCCTTAGTGTCATAAAGCCAAGCATTTATTTTCACACTTGCAATGTCTCAGGTTGGCTGGGAAAGCTCTGCTCCATCTGTCCCCTTCTAGGTCCCAGGCAAAAGGCAAGGAGGGACTAGCTGGGGGCATGCTCTTCTTGGGCATGATAGAAGAACAAGAGGGCAAGCCCAATTACACAAGCACATTTCAAGTACCTGCTTATGTCATACCTGATGGTATCCTAATGGTCAAAGCAAGTGACGTAACCAAGCCAAGCCCAAAGTCAAGATAGGAAAAATCATACCAAGACCACTACGAAGCCATGGTTAAGATGTGTGATGTACTATAGGATAATGAAGAATTAGATCCACAATTTACCCTACCATAATCATTAATAGGACAGGGGTTAACTAAATAGAGTATGTTCATGCTAAGCAGACATCAATAAGAATGAGTAAATTTGAATGTCCTGATATTAAAAAGCAGAGACATTACTTTGTCAGCAAATGTCCGTCTAGTCAAGGATATGGTTTTTCCAGTGGTCATGTATGGATGTGAGAGTTGGACTATAAATAAGACTGAGCACCGGAGAATTGATGCTTTTGAACTGTGGTGTTGGATAAGACTCTTGAGAGTCCCTTGGACTGCAAGGAGATCCAACCAGTCCATCGTAAAGGAGGTCAGTCCTGGGTGTTCATTGGAAGGACTGATGTGAAGTTGAGACTCCCAATACTTTGGCCACCTGATGCAAAGGGCTGATTCATTTGAAAAGACCCTGATGCTGGGAAAGATTGAGGGCCGGAGGAGAAAGGGATGACAGAGGATAAGATGGTTGGATGGCATCACTGACTCAATGGACATGGGTTTAGGTGGACTCCAGGAGTTGGTGATGGACAGGGAGGCCTGGCATGCTACAGTTCATGGGGTTGCAGAGTCAGACACGACAGAGCAACTGAACTAAACTGAAAATGGAAAATGTACACAATACATTTAAATAAAAGGAACAAATTGCAAGATATGCATACAATGGTATTTTTACTTAAAAAGAAAAACCTTTGAATACATGTATTTATTATATATGGACAGTAAAGAACTTGAGTAGATACAGATAGAAATAAAGACCTTGAGTAGATACAGATATGGATAGAGAGACTGAAACTTCAGGACTGATACTGCAAGACAAGGGATAAATTCCTTCCACATTGCACTTTATGTACTTTTGTAATGTTAGAAAAATGTTTTGTAGATATGTATTATTTTTGTAATAAAAATGATAAGAAAGATAAGAAAAAAGATAAGAAAAAATACTTTATCTTCCAGGTATTTTTTAATTGATGACTCATTTTCCATTCTCTTCCCCAGTATACATAAGAATAAAGTGTATCTAATATCTAGAAGTTTTAGGTCTTAGTTGCTGCTGCTACACAACTTCATTCTGCTTCAGAAATGATGTGTTTCATCCCACATAATCACCCATATAATTATATAGTACATTTTTATCCTGCCAGGCCTCTTGTAGAGCAGAGATATCCTAATAATATTTGAAGATTTGCTTAGTTTCTCAACATTTATTTCAAATATGTAATTTTCTGTTTTAAAAATCCCATTTGATTCTTTTTTATTATTACTATTGTTTGTATTTCTCAGTTGAGAGGATCTCTATCTTTTCATCCATTTCAAGTGTTTACCTTTTCCTTATAGAGTATTGGTATAATAGCTATGTTAGACTCTTTGTCTGATAATTTCAATATCTATATCAAGAGCTAGCAAGCTAAAACCTGTAAACCTAACCCAGCTGCCTGGGTTTGTTTGGCTCATGAGCAGAGAATTTTTTTCATGCTATAGTTTTAGCCAAAACTAAACTTTTTAAATGGTTGGGAAAAAAATTTTAAAGGCCAATATTTTGTGATGTGAAATTTTCATGAAATTAAAATTTCACTTTCCAAAATGGAAATTTATTGAAACACAGCCATGCTTATTCATCTACATACTGTCTGTGACTGCTTTTGTTCTGTAATACAATGACAGAGTCGAGTCGTTGTGACACAGACCATATGGCCCATACAACCAAAAATATCCTTTCCATTTGCCTGTTTACAAAAAGTTTGCTCCTGATCTGGATTAGCTCAGGCTTTGCATCTGTTGATTGTCTTTTCTCTTAAAAATTGTCACATGTTCCTCAAAAATTGTCACATGTTCCTCAAAAATTGTCACATGTTCCTAGTTTTCTGTACATTGAGTAATTTTGGATTGCATTCTGGGAACTTTGAATAATACATACTGAGACTCTGGTACCTGTTAAAGTCTTCTGGAGAATATTGATTACTTTTTGTTTTAACAGAAATCAACCTAGTTAGGTTCACACTTTAAGTTCTGTCTCAATTTTTATGGGAAGCAGTTCCAGTATCATTTCAGTTTTTGAAGGCTTTGCTGTGATATTTTATATCTATTCCATGTATGCACAGCTCAAGAATAAGCCTGTCATTTATGTTGGTTCATACACAGAACAAATGCTCTCCTTCAGCTCTCTCCTCTTGGATATTTCCATCATTCTCTCCAACTTTGAGGTCCTCTTTTCCCAATATTCTGGATAGAAAAATGCTATTTCTCTCAGATATAGCTGCCCATGTTACTGCACAGTTACACCCAACTAGAGTTTTCATTAGGTCAACTCAAGCAGATAAAAAAAAAAAAAAGGAAAATTAACCCCTGTACAGGACATTCTTCAAGTTTTGAGTTCTCTCCATGGTTTATCTGTTATTCTTCTCCCTGAATTTCCCAAGCAGTTTCTGTTTATATACTGGTTTTTATTTGTATAAAGTTTTAGCTTCTGCATAGAATTAGGGCATTGATATTTCTAGGGCATAAACATATCCTAGCACTTAATAATTCATATACAGTACCACTATTTTATAATAATTTTGCTCTAAAATCTTAGACTTCTTGGGATTCAGAATATACAAGCGGCAATATCATGTTTAATTTACTCAAAACAATCAACCCTCATGAATCTTGAGAATTTATACTAGAATGTATCAGTTGAATGAATTCCTATGATGAATCATTATTGGCTTGGGTAAAGAAGTCTACAGACAATGAGAAATCCAAATGGACTCAAACTATTCTGTAAAATTTAACATGGAGAGTTGTATAGTCAGTCAGTGAGGCCAGGAGTCCTATTTGCAAGTGACAAAAGGAAGAGATGAAGAAAATAATTTTTACAAGTCCAGGGTTGGAGTTCAGTTTAGTTCAGTCCCTCAGTTGTGTCCATCTCTTTGCAACCCCATGGACTACAGCATGCCAGACCTCCCTGTCCATCACCAACTCCCAGAGCTTGCTCAAACTCATGTTCATTAAGTCAGTAATGCCATCCAACCATCTTATCCTCTGTCATCCCCTTCTCCTCCCGCCTTTAATACTTTTCAGCATCAGGATCTTTTCCAATGGGTCAGTTCTTTGTATCAGGTGGCCAAAGTATTGGAACTTCAGCTTCAGCATCAATCCTTCCAATGAATAGTCAGGACTGATTTGCTTTAGGATGGATTGGTTGGATCTCCTTGCAGTCCAAGGGACTCTCAAGAGTCTTCTCCAACACCACAATTCAAAACCATCAATTCTTTGGTGCTCAGCTTTCTTTATAGTCCAACTCTCACATCCATACATGACTACTGGAAAAACTATAGCTTTGACTAGACGGACCTTGGTTGGCAAAGTAATGTCTCTAATTTTTCATATGCTGTCTAGGCTGGGCATAGCTTTTCTTCTAAGGAGCAAGCATCTTTTAATTTCATGGCTGTGGTCACCATCTGCAGTGATTTTGGAACTCCCAAAAATAAAGTCTGTCACTGTTTCCATTGTTTCCCCATCTATTTGCCATGAAGTGATGGGATTGGATGCCATGATCTTTGTTTTTTGACTGTGGAGTTTTAAACCAGCCTTTTCACTCTCCTCTTTTACTTTCATTAAGAGCCTCATTAGTTCCTTTTCTCTTTCTCCCATAAGAGTGGCATCATCTGAATATCTGAAGGTTATTGATATTTCTCCTGGCAGTCTTGATTCTAGCTTGTGCTTCATCCAGCCCGACATTTCACATGGGGTGGAGCTAGTATGGGAAAAAGATGAATGACTCCCCCAAAGATGTCCACATCCTCATCCCCAGCACTTGTGGATGTGTTACCTTACATAGCAAAGGGAAGTTTAGAGATCAAGATGAAGATCTTGTCATGGAGAGATTCTCCTGGATTATCTGGGCCCAATATAGTCACAAGGCTCTCTATAAGGGAAAGAAGAAGGCAAGAATGTCAGAATTATAGAAGAAGATGACACAATGGACGCAGGGGCCATAGAAAGAGAGAGCTTTGAAGATGGAGGAAAAGGCCTTGAGACAAAGAATTCAGGTAGCCTCTAGAATTTGGAAAAAGCAATAAACCAGATGATCCTCTAAAGTCTCCACAAGAAATAAGTCCTGACTTATTCCAGTGAGATTGATTTTAGTCCAGTGAGACAGATTTTGGATTTCCAAACTTCAGAACTGTAAAGTAATAAATTATATTGTTTTAAGCCACTAAATTTATGGCAATTTGTTACAGCAGCAATAGGAAACTATTATGGTTATCTCAGCCACAAAAGAGATCCATTGACTTAAATTATGTCATCAAGGCTACAACGCTACTCCCTCTCTCCCTTTTTCTCTCTTTCCACTACCCCTTAGAACAATCCAGAGAAGAACTTTAATTGGCCTGGCTTGGGTCAAGTGTCCAACTATTGAACCAATTATCCCAATACATGGAAGAGGGCATAATGATAAGTGAGAGCTGCCTGAGTCACCTGCAGACTCCCTACCCATCAACTACGTGGAGGGTTATTGAAATGGCTGTCTCACTAGAACACATGAAAAAAGTAACATTCTCCAAAGGAAAAAGTGATACTGTTCAGACAAAGGGAACAAATGTCCATGACAATTAGTTATTCTACCAGCTAGACCCAGCACAGCCACAGCAAGTATTATGTCAATACGTGAATCTGACCAATACAATATTGTTAAGTAATTAACCTCCAATTAAAATAAATAAATTTATATTAAAAAAACATAAATCTGAATTTCCATGGAGATTACCAACTAACACCTCTGTCCATCTTCCAGCATGGCTACACTCACTTGCCCACGTTACCAGATGCTCAGTAAATATTAATTTTGCTTTAAGTGAGAGTAAGCTGAATAAATAGACTGCCTGATGAATTATGGACGGAGGCTCATGACATTGTACAGGAGACAGGGATCAAGACCATCCCCATGGAAAAGAAATGCAAAAAAAGCAAAATGGCTGTCTGAGGAGGCCTTACAAATAGCTGTGAAAAGAAGAGAAGCGAAAAGCAAAGGAGAAAAGGAAAGATATAAGCATCTGAATGCAGAATTCCAAAGAATAGCAAGAAGAGATAAGAAAGCCTTCCTCAGCAATCAATGCAAAGAAATAGAGGCAAACAACAGAATGGGAAAGACTAGAGATCACTTCAAGAAAATTAGAGATACCAAGGGAACATTTCATGCAAAGATGGGCTCGATAAAGGACAGAAATGGTATGGACCTAACAGAAGCAGAAGATATTAAGAAGAGGTGGCAAAAATACACAGAAGAACTGTACAAAAAAGATCTTCATGACCAAGAAAAATCATGATAGTGTGATCACTCACCTAGAGCCAGACATTCTGGAATGTGAAGTCAAGTGGGTCTTAGAAAGTATCACTATGAACAAAGCTAGTGGAGGTGATGGAATTCCAGTTGAGCTGTTTCAAATCCTGAAAGATGATGCTGTGAAAGTGCTGCACTCAATATGTCAGCAAATTTGGAAAACTCAGCAGTGGCCACAGGACTGGAAAAGGTCAGTTTTCATTCCAACCCCAAAGAAAGGCAATGCCAAAGAATGCTCAAACTACTGCACAGTTAGATTCATCTCACATGCTAGTAAAATATTGCTCAAAATTCTCCAAGCCAGGCCTCAGAAATACATGAACCATAAACTTCCAGATGTTCAAGCTGGTTTTAGAAAAGGCAGAGAAACCAGAGATCAAATTGCCAACATCCGCTGGATCATGGAAAAAGCAAGAGAGTTCCAGAAAAACATCCATTTCTGCTTTATTGACTATTCCAAAGCCTTTGACTGTGTGGATCACAACAAACTGTGGAAAATCCTGAAAGAGATGGGAATACCAGACCACCTTACCTGCCTCCTGAGAAACCTATATGCAGGTCAGGAAGCAACAGTTAGAACTGGACATGGAACAACAGACTGGTTCCAAATAGGAAAAAGAGTACATCAAGGCTGTATATTGTCACCCTGCTTATTTAACTTATATGCAGAGTACATCATGAGAAACGCTGGGCTGGAAGAAGCACAAGCCGGAATCAAGATTGCCGGGAGAAATATCAATAACCTCAGATATGCAGAGAACACGACCTTTATGGCAGAAAGTGAAGAGGAACTGAAAAACCTCTTGATGAAAGTGAAAGCGGAGAGCGAAAAAGTGGGCCTAAAGCTCAACATTCAGAAAACAAAGATCATGGCATCTGTTCCCATCACTTCATGGGTAATAGATGGGGAAACAGTGGAAACAGTGTCAGACTTTATTTTGGGGAGCTCCAAAATCACTGCAGATGGTAATTACAGTCATGAAATTAAAAAGACGCTTACTCCTTGGAAGAAAAGTTATGACCAACCTAGATAGCATGTTGAAAAGCAGAGATATTACTTTGCCAACAAAGGTCCGTCTAGTCAAGGCTATGGTTTTTCCAGTAGTCATGTATGGATGTGAAAGTTGGACTGTGAAGAAAGCTGAGTGCTGAAGAATTGATGCTTTTGAACTGTGGTGTTGGAGAAGACTTTGAGAGTCCCTTGGACTACAAGGAGATCCAACCAGTCCATTCTGAAGGAGATCAGCCCTGGGATTTCTTTGGAAGGAATGATGCTAAAGCTGAAACTCCAGTACTTTGGCCACCTCATGCGAAGAGCTGACTCATTGGAAAAGACTCTGAAGCTGGGAGGGATTGGGGGCAGGAGGAGAAAGGGACGACAGAGGATGAGATGGCTGGATGGCATCACTGACTCGATGGATGTGAGTCTGAGTGAACTCCGGGAGTTGGTGATGGACAGGGAGGCCTGGCGTGCTGCGATTCATGGGGTCACAAAGAGTCGGACACAACTAAGTGACTGAACTGAACTGAAGCTGAAAATAACAGTGGCTTAAATAAGACTGTGTGTGTGTTTGCAGGGCGGAGGCGGGGAGGAATGTTTCTCTCCCATGTAAATGAAACTTAGAGGAAGACATTTCAGGCCTGGCCAATGCTCCTTGGTCCCTGGGGGCCTGGAAATTTCCTCTCTTAGCCACCATCCTTAGAAGGAACTTCCACCTTACAGTTCAAGATGTCTCCTCAGGCTCTAGCCATCATTTCTGTATTCCAGAAGGCAGAAAGGAAGAAATAAAAAGGGGGCACATCTCCTTTCTAAAGAGATTCCCTGGAAGTTAATCACACCCAGTTGATCAGAATATAGTTACATAGCCTGGTTCTCAAGACATAGGCTTATTTCCTGAAAGCTAGTGAAAAATAACTGAACTTGAGGGAGAAAAACTTTCTAGATTTGCAACTTTGGGAAGTCATCATCTGAGACTGAGTTTGAATTTAAGGGTGTGAAAGTTAGAATAATTTTTAATTAAAAATGAATCTGTTATTTATTTAGTTTGTAATGGAAAGGTATTGTAAATTGGCAATCAGCTTCAATATTTCCCTGTAATGATTATTTGGAATAGCACTGTTGACCTCCATTTTGCAAAATCCCAATCAGTTCAGTTCAGTCGCTCAGTTGTGTCTGACTCTTTGTGACCCCATGGACTGCAGCATGCCAGGCTTCCCTGTTCATCACTAACTCCCAGAGCTTATTCAGACTCATGTCCATAGAGTCAGTGATGCCATTCAACCATCTCACCCTCTGTTGTCACCTTCTCCTGCCTTCAATCTTTCCCAGCATTAAGGTCTTTTCCAATGAATCAGATCTTCGCATCAGGTGGCCAAAGTATTGGAGATTCAACTTTAGAATCAGACCTTCAAATGAACATTCAGGACTGATTTAATTTAGGATGGACTGGTTGGATCTCCTTGCAGTTCAAGGGACTCTCAAGAGTCTTCAACACCACAGTTCAAAAGCATCAATTCTTTGCTACTCAGCTTTCTCTATAGTCCAACTCTCACATTCGTACATGACTACTAGAGAAACCATAGCTGTAACTAGATGGACCTTTGTTGGCAAAGTAATGTCTTTGCTTTTTAATATACTATCTAGTTTGGTCATAGCTTTTCTTCCAAGGAGTAAGCATCTTTTAATTTCATGGCTGCAGTCACCATCTGCAGTGATTTTGGAGCCCCCAAAATAAAGTCTGTCACTGTTTCCATTGTTATCCTATGTGCATGAAGTGATGGGACCGGATGCCATGATCTTTGTTTTCTGAATGTTGAGTTTTAAGCCAACTTTTTCACTCTCCTCTTTCACTTTCATCAAGCTTTCTGCCATAAGGCTTGTGTCATCTGAATATCTGATGTTATTGATATTTCTCCTTGCAATCTTGATTCCTGCTTGTGCTTCATCCAGCCCAGCATTTTGCATGATGTACTCTGCATATAAATTAAGTAAGCAGGATGACAAATACAGCCTTGATGTACTCCTTTCCCATTTGGAACCAGTCTGTTGTTCCATGTCCAGTTCTAACTGTTGCTTCCTAACCTGCATACAGGTTTCTCAAGAGGCAGGTAAGGTGATCTGGTATTCCCATCTCTTGAAGAATTTTCCACAGTTTGTTGTGATCCACACAGTCAAAGGCTTTGGTGTAGTCAGTAAAGCAGAAGTAGATGTTTTTCTGGAACTCTCTTGCTTTTTCTATGATCCAACAGATGCTGGAAATCTGATCTCTGGTTCCTCTGCCTTTTCTAAATCTAGCTTGAATATCTGGAGGTTTGAAGTTCATGATAATTAAAGCCTGTCTTGGAGAACTTTGAGCATTTATTTGCTGGTGTGTGAGATGAGTGCAATTGTGCAGTAGTTTGAGCATTCTTTGGCATTGCCTTTCTTTGGGGTTGGGATGAAAACTGACCTTTTCCAGTCCTGTGGCCACTGCTGAGTTTTCCAAATTTGCTGACATATTGAGTGCAGCACTTTCACAGCATCATCTTTCAGGATTTGAAACAGCTCAACTGGAATTCCATCACCTGCACTAGCTTTATTCATAGTGAAGCTTCCTAAGACCCACTTGACTTCATATTCCAGAATGTCTGACTCTAGTCCAGTGATCTTTTATTTGCTTGTCTTCCTCCTAACCTCTCTGCAGATGACACCATTATCACTCTTATGCTCCTATGCATACCCTCTTCCCTTGAATTTTAGGATAAAGCACTCTATATCAAGCAGAAGCTTAAATCCTCAAAGCTGAGCTTGAAGTTAGGCTCTATGCTGTAAAAAAAAAAAAAAAAAGTAAACTTTACTGAAGTCTCAGAGGAGATGGAGGGGAAACACAGTATAGACTACTGGCTACCTGATGTGGCTGTTTTCACAACCCTGGTTCATCCATAATACAGCTGCTCTTCTAACTAGTTACCACATTGCTTCCATGGTAGAGGACAGTTACCTTCACCTCCCTGTCCTGGAGAGCAGGAGAAATTTCCTTCTCACTTTACTGAAGATCTTTATCTTCCTAAGATGATTGACAGTGATAATCACACTGTTTAAAACAGCTTGAACACTTTCCCTGAAATGACACCTCAATGCACAATATCTGATACAGTACAGGTGATGCACTCTCAATAGCAGTAGGATTGCAACCTTAAATCCCCACTTCCAAATAACAAAGAGACAGGGTTTTTAAAAATGCTTCATAAACCTATGTTGTTATATTTCAAATAATATATGTTGGGCAATAGCAATTCAGTCTGAGATGAACTTTGTCAAACCCAGGCTAGTTCCTGTCATGATCTCTTCTCCAGTGCGAGATGAAGATGTATGTACATGCTTCCTGCCATTCTTAGGATGACAGAGTCTTATCCGTGATGACCACTCAATTTAGAACACAACCACCTCAACAAAATCTAGCAACTTTCTACACACCTAGCACAGTTTAATTCCACTCACAGAAACATTTCTCCAAAGAGGGCACGAACTGCAGAGGTTCAGTTCAGACTAGAACAAAGAGACACATTCACAATCCCCAATGCAAAAGGTTCAGCTTCTTAAAACACAGAGCAGACACTTGGGTGTTCCACATGATATCCTCTTAGCTCCTGTGATTCCAGCACAGAGGTGATGGACAATTCCAAGCACAGTGCCAGTGTCCAGTCTCACTGTGGGCAGTGGAATTTCTCCACCTTTCTAGCTCAGGATTTTCTCTGAAGCTACAGAAGGCCACTCAGACCCAGCAAGTTCAGATGGAAAGTTGGGGGAGAGGTAGTTAACAGCCCTGGGGGCAAGGTGGAGAGAGGTTGGAGAATAACCAGTTCATATTTTTGCTTTTTAATTGAATGATAATTGCTTTACAATGTTGTGTTGGTTTCTGCCATCAGTTCAGTTGAGTTGCTCAGTCGTGTCCAACTCTTTGCCACCCCATGAATCGCAGCATGCCAGGCCTCCCTGTCCATCACCAACTCCCAGAGTTCACTCAGACTCACATCCATTGGTCAGTGATGCCATCCAGCCATCTCATCCTCTGTCTTCCCCTTCTCCTCCTGTCCCCAATCCCTCCCAGCATCAGAGTCTTTTCCAATGAGTCAACTCTTCGCATGAGGTGGCCAAAGTACTGGAGTTTCAGCTTTAGCATCGTTCCTTCCAAAGAAATCCCAGGGCTGATCTCCTTCAGAATGGACTGGTTGGATCTCCTTGCAGTCCAAGGGACTCTCAAGAGTCTTCTCCAACACCACAGTTCACAAGCATCAATTCTTCAATGCTCAGCGTTCTTCATAGTCCAACTTTCACATCCATACATGACCACAGGGAAAACCGTAGTCTTGACTAGGCAGACCTTAGTCGGCAAAGTAATGTCTCTGCTTTTCAATATGCTATCTAGGTTGGTCATAACTTTTCTTCCAAGGGGTAAGGGTCTTTTAATTTCATGCTGCATTCACCATCTGCAGTGATTTTGGAGCCCAGAAAAATAAAGTCTGACACTGTTTCCACTGTTTCCCCATCTATTTCCCATGAAGTTATGGGACCAGATGGATGCCATGATCTTCATTTTCTGAATGTTGAGCTTTAAGCCAACTTTTTCGCTCTCCTCTTTCACTTTCATCAAGAGGCTTTTCAGTTCCTCTTCACTTTCTGCCATAAGGGTGGTGTCATCTGCATATCTGCGGCTATTGATATTCCTCCCAGCAATCTTGACTCCAGCTTGTGTTTCTTCCAGCCCAGCACTTTTCCTGATGTACTCTGCATAGAAGTTAAATAAGCAGGGTGACAATATACAGCCCTGATGTACTCCTTTTCCTATTTGGAACCAGTCTGTTGTTCCATGTCCAGTTCTAACAGTTGCTTCCTGACCTGCATACAGATTTCTCAAGAGGCAGGTCAGGTGGTCTGGTGTTCCCATCCCTCTCAGAATTTTCCAGTTTCTTGTCATCCACATAGTCAAAGGGTTTGGCGTTGTCAATAAAGCAGGGTAAATCAGCCAGAAGTATACACATATCCCCTTCTTATTGAACTTTCCTCCCAGCCCACCCACGCCCACCCCACCCTCTCTAAGTTGTCACAGAGCACCAGGTTGAGCTCCAGGTGGCTAACCAGTTCTTCAGTGGAATGATTCTGGAGCACATTCTATATGGCTCTTCAGAGGGTTCCCATGGGAATCAAACCCCAGTTGTCCACAGGTCAATGAGGCATTCGTTGTTGGCTGTTCTCCTTTCTCTAGCTTGTTCTGTCCACTCTTTTATTTCAGCTCCCTGGGTTCACCTTCTAAATAAACAACCTACACCCAGGTCTTGATTCAGTTGCAGGTAAAGGGAAAACTCAAACTGAATATCACAGAACTCTTGATTTCTACATGGTTTTATATGGGCTCTAGTTTTCTTTTGTGTATTTAAATGTTCTATTTGGGTGGCTTTTTAAAATCAAAAAATAACTGGTATCAAAGCTGTCTGCAATTCTTCAGTTCAGTCACTTAGTCATGTCTGACTTTTGCAACCCCATGGACTGCAGCACGCCAGGCCTCCCTGTGCATCACCAACTCCCGGAGCTTGTTCAAACTCATGTTCATCGAGTCGGCGATGCCATCCAACCATCTCATCCTCTATGGCCCTCTTCTCCTCCTGCCTACAATCTTTCCCCTCATTAGGGTCTTTTCAAATGAGTCAGTTCTTCACATCAGGTAGCCAAAGTACTGGAGTTTCAGCTTCAGCATCAGTTCTTCCAATGAATATTCAGGACTGATTTCCTTTAGGATGGATTGGCTGCATGTCCTTGCAGCCCAAGGGACTCTCAAGAGTCTTCTCCAACACCACAGTTCAAAAGCACCAATTCTTTGGTGCTCAGCTTTCTTTATAGTCCAACATCCGTACATGACTACTAGAAAAGCCATAGCTTTGACTAGACAGGCTTTTGTTTGCAAAGTAATGTCTCTGCTTTTTAATATGCTCTCTAGGTTGGTCATAGATTTTCTTCCAAGGAGCAAGTGTATTTTAATTTCATGGCTGCAGCCACCATCTGCAGTGATTCTGGAGCCCCCCACAAAGATAAAGTTTCTCACTGTTTCCCCATCTATTTGCCATGAAGTGATGGGACCAGATGCCATGACTTCTGATACTCAGAGACTGGTTACGGCTCTGAGATGACATTTACTCAGAGACTGATTATAGCTCTGAGATGACATTTTACAGTATCCCCCAGTTTCTACTATCTCCACCAATGCTTCGAAGATCTTAGAAATGTGTTGAGCCAAGACTGAATTTTTAGGAACCATGTTCAATCCCCCATCACCACTCTCTGCAAAAATGCAAGTGTCTGTGAAGCACATGCCTTAGACATGGGAGCTTAACCCTGAGCTAAGGGCAGAATAAGGCTACTTTTCTCTTTCTCATTTTGCTCATAAAAGTCAATATCTTTTCACTGTGCAGTTAACCACATTCACTGCCAGCTGCCATATATTTTTAAAGTGCAAGCTTATTGATTCATTAATTAAACAACCATTTATTGCTTGAGTCAAACACAATGCTAACTACAGGAGGAACATTTAAATTAATAAGGCAAGAATCCAGCAGATAAAGGGATTGCTATCTCAGAAGAGATTGAAGTGCAAACAAATAACCCATCTGCTGTGATCAAGCCCATTAGGACTCAGAGAGCACATGGGAAGGGCATCTCACATGGATCCAGATAGTGAAGTGTGAGAAAAGTTTCTGGAGAAAATGATACCAAAGTCAAGTAAAAAAGATGAGTAGAAGTTGTCCTGTTGACTTAAGGGAACTCCAGGTCAGAGGAACAGGTGCAAGTGTGTTTGTGTTGAAAAGCAAGATGCATATGGGAACTGCAAGTGCAGTGTGGGCAGAGCAGATGTAGGCATCTGTGGAGAAGGAGGTAAATTAATATCTTCTCTTTAAACTTGAGGACAAGCCAGCTTCTTCCTCAGCCTTCCTCTTTTCCGGTGAAACAATGCCCAACACCCACTTCTAATTTCTCTGTGCCTACTCCCTTTTATAATCTTTTATTTCCTTTGTTCTGCTCTGGACATTCACTTCTTTTTACATATTATGCTTGAAAGAGGAACTAAAATTAGAGGCAGTGAATTAATAAAGGTTATAATTAATTCCCAGCAAAGCAGAACTACCTACAGGGAATTTCACAATCTTTTTATTTGTCCCCATTAATATCATTTAAAACTTTAAAATAATTTGTTGTATCCTAAATGGTATTTCACTTACTGCTGACAATATTGAAATAAGCAAAAAGTAATTAAAATTTCAAAGTAATTAAAAACCTCAGAACATATAATAGTAATTTAAAAGAGTAAGAAGCAGTATATAATTATTGACATTTTCAACAGATTAGTTTGGGCATCTCTGTTGAAGGGTAATAAATAAGAGAAGAGTGTTAACAATGTTTCCATTACACTCAATTACACTCAGTAGGTTACTATAATATATCTGATCTAGTTCTTCAGAATTTACAGGAAAATTGTAGATTGTGTAAATTAGGGAATTGCAGAAATTAGATAACAGTATTAATTTTTGCAGTGCTATAGCAAGCAACTTAAAAGTTGAAAAAGAGGGAGTATTGGGATGATGGCCAAGGGATATGGACTTCTTTTGGGATAATGAAAATGTTCTAAAATTGGTTGTGGTGATGGGTTCACAACTCTATGAGCATACTAAAAGCAATTGAATTATACAGTTTTAGTGGGTGAATTGCATAGTATTGTATTATATCTCAATAAAGGTTCACATTTTTTATTTTGTTTTTTTAAATTAAGATGGAGAATGGTATTTCTTTGCTAAGAGAATATTTTTCCAGCTGCTATATTTTTATTTGTCACATACGTCAAGGCTGTATGTTATCACTCTGCTTATTTAACTTATATGCAGAGTATATCATGCAGAAGGGCTGGATGAAGCACAAACTGGAATCAAGATTGCAGGAAGAAGTATCAATAACCTCAGACACACAGATGACACCAGCCTTATGGCAGAAAGCAAAGAAGAACTAAAGATCCTCTTGATGAAAGTGAAAGAGGGAAGTGAAAAAGCTAGCTTAAAACTCAGCTTTCAGAAAATGAAAATCATGGCATCCAGTCCTATCACTTCATGGCAAATGGATGGGGGAAAATATGGAAACAGTGACAGCCTTTATTTTCTTGGGAAAAAAAATAATTGTGGATGGTGACTGCAGCCATGAAATTAAAAGATGCTTGCTCGTTGGAAGAAAAGCAATGACCAACCTAGACAGCATATTAAAAAGCAGAGGTATTACTTTTCCAACAAAAGTCCATCTAGTCAAAGCTCTGGTTTTTCCAGTAATCATATATGTATTTGAGAGTTGGACTATAAAGAAGGCTGAGTGCAGAAGAATTGATGTCTTTGAGCTGTGGTGCTGGAGAAGACTCTTGAGAGTTCCTTGGATTTCGAGGAGAACAAACCAGTCAATCCTAAAGGAAATCAGTCTTGAATATTCACTGGAAGGACTGATGCTGAAGCTGAAGCTCCAATACTTTGGTCACCTGATGCGAAGAACTGATACATTTGAAAAGACCCTGATGTTGGAAAAGATTGATGTCGGGAGAAGAAGGGGATGACAGACGATGAAGTGGTTGGATGGCATCACCAACTTGATGAACATGAGTTTGAGTAAGCTCCGGGAGATGGTGATACAGTCTATGGTGTCCCAATGAGTCGGACACAACTGAGCGACTGAAGAACAACAACAAATATCTTTATTCTCCTCTAGAGCAAAGTGAAAAATGGAACATGGAGTGATTCTAAAATGACCCATGACAGGAAATCAGAAACTTGTGGCTCTTGCTGCTTCTCTAAGCCAAAGTAGAGGATGAGCAAATCTACCCCTTTCTTCCGTGTACTATGGAATTAATCAACCTCCCTCTACCCCATCCTACTGTACCCTCTCACCACGTCCTCCCCTCTCTCATCCTCCCACTTTTATCTCCCTCCATCATAATCCCTTTTTTTTTTTTCTTTCTTTATTATTATTATTTTTTGATTGCCAAATGCATATTGATGAACAACTGTAGTGCTCAGAGATAAAACTTTAGTAACTTGATTTTTTAACTTATGGCTGAAGGAAGCAGTTTACAACATTTTGAAATTAATGTACCCTGTGATCATTTTTATGTTAATTTTTAAAATACAGAACAATTGTGTCACCTCTTTGACTGTCCAGATCTCATTTCCTATCCTTCTCTTTACTGTTCTGTGCCACAAGAAATTGACCTTTATAGAGAGCATCAGACAAGCCCCCTTGGCTTTTAGTTGGTTGTGGCCAGTAGGAGGAGTAGGCAAGAGATCAGAAGAGGAAAGAAAGAGAGCCTGACATCGATTTTCATTAAGGCTTCCCCGGTGGCTCATTTGCATTCCAGGAGACACAGGTTTGATCCCTGGGTCAACAAGATCCCCTGGAGAAGGCTACCCACTCCAGTATTCTTGCCTGGAGAATCCCATGAACAGAGGAGCCTGGTGGACTGCAGTCCATGGGGTTGCAAGAAGTTGGACATACCTGAGTGACAATCACACACACATACAGTAGGTCTTGGTTTAGGCAACAGCTGAGATCTCCTAACTCCTCTACTGTAGATCAATGCCCCATCAGACTCCTGTCCCAAGTTTCAACTCACACCAGGTTCTGGAAACATGACTCTCCACCCTTTGTCCTTTTAAGTGTGCAGGTGGTTAGGGTTTCCCACCTTTACAACTTCCTGGCTGCCTCATCACATCTTGTTTTTCTTCAAAGTTGCTCATTCCTCTGTAAGGCCTGGCAGACTACAGTCCATCAGGTCTCAAAGAGTAGGACATGACTCAGCCACTAAAACAACAACAATCCCTCTTAAAAACAGTCCCTTTTACCCCTCTATTACCTCTCCCTAGTTATCCCTCTGAGTGTGCCTTCATTTTCTTGTTGGGAGGCTGATTTTTTTAAAAATACATTTTAAAAAAAAGTATTTTTGTGGACTTGTGGGATCATAGTTCCCTAGCAAGGAGTTGAACCTGGGCCTTGGTAGTGAGATTGCAGAGTCCTAACTTCTGCACCACCAGGGAATTCCCTGGGATCCTAACTGATTTAACCATAGTGTATCTTATATCAGATATACACACAGGAAGAAAAATGTTAACAACCACCCAAAAAACAGAATGGGAATGATATATATCAGCTTCAGAGTAGTGATTATTTTTGAAGAAGAGAGGAGAAGAGGAAAGTACGAGTTAAGATTTCTGTTTTTAAAACTACTTCTAAACTGTCTTAGTTATGAAAATAATACTTAATAGTGACAACAAAAACTAAAATAAATATAGAAAATAATTAATGCTGCTTTAATCTTGGTCATGGACATGTGGATGTCTTTTTTCTGATTCTTTTGAAAAATAAAAATGAAGTAAGAATTACCTCATTCTAAGTTTAACCTCTTTGTAAAAGAATCTACTTTGTGTGTCAGGTTACGTGTACAGATGAATGCAGATTTGTGTTCATGCACTAAAGAAAAGGGAATCAATGCCTGAACATTGAAGGTCCTAGACTGGTTGAACTGCACACAAAAACCAGTTGAGTCTATACACACAACTTATCAAAGATAAGTTCCTATTGTTCCTGGGAGGTGTGATGACATTACCCATCTTAAAGCTCTCATGGAAACTGTCTCAGGACCACATAATTTCTTGCAAAATGTATGTGCAGATAAACCTGGAACAGTTTTAATCTTGAAGCTACCACAAAGAGAATCTTTACTGGCTCTGAAAGCTTCTGGTTTGAGGAGGGAAAGAGTCCATGAGCAATAGTGTAAGCAAACTGGAAGACTGTGAGGGTAGCCAAGGACTAGGAATTAAAGGTATTTGCTTTAAATCCTCACTTTCTGAGCTAGAAGCATTTATGTTAATTATTCTATGGCTCAAATTCTTTCTAGGGCCCGGGAGAAGTCTCTTATGAAACTGGTAGACAGAGACACTAAGTCTTCTAGACTGCCTCTGAATACTCATTGTCTGCGTAACGTACAGCCTCCCTGTTCTCAGCCACGTTGTCTGTGAGGGATGGACCCCACTCCCATCCAGAAGGGCAGGTCCTGATTGGCTTAAACCAATTCAGTTAGGCTATCCCAACCCTCAGCCCCAGAGCAACTGGCTCAAGAACATGCACATAATCTAATCAGAGTCAGTGGGACCTTGAAGGGACCTTAAGAACCTAGATGCCTTTACTCTTCCTCTGGGTTTAGGGAAATGAGGCTATGAGGAAGATGGGATTGCTCCCATCTTGCTATCAGGAGAGCAACCAACTTGATGATGAAGCCCTGGAGGAGGTAAAGTTAACATGACAAAATGATCCTAATGTTCCAATTTGGCTTATGGGGGCTTATGGGGGCTAACACTTTCCTTTCTTCCCTTCTCCTCTTGTCTCCTCTCATCTCGTCTCCTTTCCTCACTCTTCCCTTCCCTTCCCCTCCTCCTTTCCCTTCCTTCTTTCTCCTCTCCTTTTCCTCTCTCCCTTTCTTTTTCCTTCCTCCTAAATTCAGTTTGAAAGCTAATGCAGAGACACATAGTTCTGTGTGATTCTTAACGAATAGCCTCTGATCAACTAACAAGATAGATTGCTAAATTAGGCGAAGAGTCACAATCAGTTAGGAAGGAATTGTGTCTGGATGATAGTAATAGACACAAAGAGTAAGTTCTATATCCAAGGGTTTATTCTCTCAGGAACAGAGTTTGGCATTTCAGGCTGGTACAGTGACCCTGCAAATGCTCAGGCTTATTCTACCTTTTTTGGTTCATTGTCCTAGTCATAGATTTTATTTCCAGTGTTAACCTCAGGTTCTGTAGTAGCTGCTGAATTCCTGCCAACATGTCTCTGTTTGAGGCAGAAGAGAGAAAGAAAAGAGGAAGAACAAAAGGGTAAAACCTTCCAATTAAATCAACTCCCTTTAACTGTTCTCCCTGGAAGGTCCACTTATTACCTTTCATTGGCCAAATTTTAACCCTATTATTGTACCTGTTGGCACCCCCACTCCAGTACTCTTGCCTGGAAAATCCCATGGATGGAGGAGCCTGGTAGGCTGCGGTCCATGGGGTCGCTAAGGGTTGGACACCACTGAACAACTTTACTTTCACGTTTCACTTTCATGCATTGGAGAAGGAAATGGCAACCCACTCCAGTGTTCTTGCCAGGAGAATCCCAGGGATGGGGGTGCCTGGTGGGCTGCCATCTATGGGGTCACACAGAGTTGGACACGACTGAAGTGACTTAGTAGTAGTAAAAGAAGCTGGTAAGTATAACATCAGTATTTTAGCTGAAGCTATAGCTTCCCGCACACTGAATCATGGTCCCCTTAATTCCTCAAATCTGTAAGTATGTTACCTTACATTGCAAAAAGGACTTTGCTGATATAATTACATTAAGGATCTGGAAACAGGGGGATTTTCCTGAATTTTCCAAGTAGGTCCAATATATTCTCATGGATTCTTGTAAGAGGGAAGCAAGAGGTTTCAAAGCAGGAGGAGATGGGGCAAATGGAAGTAAAGGTTGGAGTGATGAAGAATTTTGAAGATGGAGAAATGAGTCACAAAACAGGGAGCAAAGGCAGCCTCTAGAAGCTGCAAAAGGCAAGGACATAGCATCTCCCTGAGAGTCTCCAGCGGTTAGGCCTGATGACATGTTAACTTTTTAATTCAGTGAAACTGATTTTAGACTTCTGACCTCAAGAACTGAAAAATACGGCATTCGTGCTTTTTAAGACACAAAATTTGTGGTAAATTGTTACCTCAACAATAAGAAACAAATACACTACTCTAGATGAAGTCAATGTTCTGTTACCAAGGACACATGCTCCATGTTTCAGCTGGAATGGGAGATAATAAATGTGTGCAGTGTTGTGCATTCCTGAAATCCATTGCTCCTTGAGTACAGCCAGTTTACAAGACAATTATCTATTGCATTCTTCTAATCATAGAACTATGGTTCCTCTAAAAAGAGTGCCATAGTCGATGCACTTTAATTTGGCATCATAACTGGCTGAAAAGAAGTTCTCTGTTGTCATTTCGTCAGATCTTTAGCTCATAAAAGGCATTATTCTTATTTTTTTGGTGGTGAGAGAGAGAGTTAAGAGCACCTATATTTGCAACAGCTTTAGTTAACTAACGGAAAAAGAGCATATTTGCAACTGGATTTCCAAAAGTCGATTAGAGTGTTGGAAATCTGGTTGTTATGCAAACAATGGTTGCAAAAGGGGTATTTGGACAATTTTAATCAGGGTGTAATTTTCTAATGTTGTTGATACATACTAAACATTTGGAGATATTTCATATAGTGAATATCCTCATTGAGATTGTAATGAATCAGAATTTGTCCACAAAAGGAGCTTCTTATGAAATCCATGAAGGGTTTTAAGGCTTCTTTTGACAGCTAGGTGGGTGAAATAAATCTTATTATAGACAAACTAAACCAAAGCAATCAGATGCTTAAAACAACAAACTACTATTGTTATTAGAAACAATTATATGATAGTACTCAAAGAAAAGTGATGTTTTCTTTCGAAGAATCAAGACAAACGGAGTAAAATTCTTTATTGCAAGATTTCTTTAATGCTCATTAGTGACATTTCTGAAAATGTTTAAACAAAGTCCCTCTGACATGGCAACTGTTGCCACGTAGGGCTTAGCTTCCTAAGGCGTTCAATGAGATAAGAGGCTGTTTTTAATCAACAGGCCAGAGGAACCATATGTAGTCTGTAGGCTGAGTACATAATGCTTGCTCCCACTAGTCACCATCCAGATCAAATAAACAAGAACCAAAATGGCATTGTACAAATATCTGTCTACATTCAAAGCTGTGGGGAACTCTGGTCTTCAAGTAGGGGGTGCTGGTGCCATTTAAGACAGCTCTTGAATTTGGTTTTATTATCTTCCTCAAATAATGTGAAACCTTAGCTTGTTTTGGCATAAAATCAACTAAATAAGACTCCAGGAGACTAGTCTTATTTGTGTGGTAAAATATATGTAACATAAAATTGACTGTATTAACCATTTTTAGTATAGTTCCATGGACAGAGGAGCCTGGAGGGTTACAGTCCATGGGGTCACGAAAAGTCAGAGATGACTGAATGACTAATGCTTTCACATTTCACTAACTTTAGTGGCATTAAGTGCATTCACAATGTTATGCAACCACCGTAACCATTCATCACTAGAACTTCTTCATCTTCCCGGACTGAAACTTTGTACTACTAAATGCTAGCTGTCTGTTCCCTGTATCTCTAGTTTCTGGAAATCGTCATTCTACTTTCTGTCTCTATGAATTTGACTTCTCTAAGTTCCTCATGTAGGTGGAATCATACATGATTTGTCTTTGGTATCTGACCTAGGGTAATGTGCCGGGAGCCAGTGTGAGGAACCCCGCCCATGGCAAAGGTCATGAGGAAGGAGACTCAGCATTTGCAAAGGCGGGATCGAGCCTCAGGAGACCCTCTGTTCTCAAGCATCTACCCCCAAAACCAGAGTCTGCCTACTTTACTGTTTTATGCTCTCACGTACACCTCTGACTTTACGGAGGGCTGTCCCCCACCACCTCTCTCGGAGGAGTTAACTTGCAGCTCCAGTCAATAAAAATTCCTGGGCATGACAAGAGTGTTTCAACTTACAAACTCCTCTGAAGGTTCTCTAGCCTGCCTGAACAGGTTCGTCCAGCCACATGTGATTGTTTACAGCCTCCCAACCGTGAGAGGCATGAGATGCTTTAAACTTTCTAAATACAGATTCTTTTGAGAAGTTAGAAATTATTAGTATAGTGGGTTGGTTAGAAATTATACTGGTGAAGGGTTTGCATTTCTTGGGCCAATATTTGCTGCTAAGTCTCCATATTCCTTGCCCTTATACACATTAATGAATATAACTAGCATATAAGGGAAATAAGTATTAACCTTTGATATCAATCATGTTAAACCTTAGGCTAAGTAAATTCCTTTCTTAATTATAACCCCCTGCACCCTCACCCTATAGGAAGGCAACTTTATCTGGTACTTTCAGAGGGTGGCACCTGGTTTAAGAAAAAATCACCCCTGGAAAAAATAAGTTTTCTGGTTGACTGACCATTATCAGAAAGGGCCATAAAATGTCAGCAGGCCTCATGGCCATAAGATGATGTAAAACCCCTAAGACCTTTGTATACATTTATATGAAGCACCTGATTTTGACAAGGGTCAGGTCTGCTGATCCTGCGTGACTCTGTATTCTATCACTTTCAAAATACATATGACAAGAAAGTGGAAAACTATAGAGGCTTTGACTCAGTAGGTGTGGGGTGAGATCCCAAGGCATAGATCGTATTACACATCACTGCTCTGATGAATCAGGAAGGCACATAAAAACGGAGACAAAAGTTTTAAAAGAGATCAATGGAACTCTTTCCAGAAATAGCCTAATCTAAGAAATTATTTCCAAGAATTTTTTTGTGAATGGAACCAGAGTGCTATCATTATGTTCCATCTGGAAGACATCTAAAAAGTATGAGATGCTGACGTAAAATATTTGTGATGATGGACTATATTATCTGAGATAATGTCATGATAGAAGCTTTAGTACTGACAATGACTACTCCATCAGAGACACAAAACTGATGGCTGTTGGTCAGCAGATCTACAGTATCATCCAATAGAGGGCAACCTCTGTTCCTAGGAGTGGTACTGATAATTTTGAAAAGCTTTATTGTAGCTTAATACAAATACAAAAAGTGCACTCCTATTATAAATGTATAGCTGGATGATAAATGTTCACAAATTGATTCCCTTGTGTAACCAGCACCCAGATTAAAAAGGAGAACCTCTCCAACTTCCCAGAATCCCACCTCATGGCTCTCTTCCAGTCATAACCTCCCACCCCACTCCAAGTTAACCACTAACTTCTAAATGGCATCAATTAATGCATTATATAATCTATGCTCTTCTGTGTCTGCCTACTTTTAGTCAGCTTTCTGTTTGTGAGAGTCACTCATGTTATTTGGTTGTAACTTGTTTATTCTCATTACTTTATAGTATTCCATGTGACTACTGTTTGGTTTTTGTTGCATTTGTATAGGCAAATACCTGAAGTATATAAGAACAATTCATTGTGTTGATACAAATTCACGGAAAAAGCCCTTAAAAGCACCCAATGTCTCTAATTCTAGCTCTGTACATACCATGATGCAAACCTCCAATTTGTAATTTGAGACTCTACATGACTCTATCCATCTGAGAGGTCTGAAAGGAGAACCCTGGGCTGATGGTCTAACAGTTCTGGTGCCAAAGATTCCCTTCTGCAAGTTAATAAATGGAAGTCTAGAAATAAAACTCAGTGTCCTGTGAGTTTATTTGGCATGAACATATTCCCTATGATTCTGTCATCCCTAGATGAGTTAATAAAACGGGTTTTTAACAGTCAAAACTGAGATATAAATTCTCAGTGAGTCTAGATCTAAAATTACCTGATGGCAGTTGATCTGAGCTCTGTTGACCTGAACCCTATTGAGCTGAACTGTAAAGACTGTTTCCTTTAAATGTCCTTATTCTGCTGTTGCTGCTGCTGCTGCTGCTAAGTCACTTCAGTCGTGTCCGACTCTGTGCGACCCCATAGATGGCAGCCCACCAGGCTCCTCCATCCCTGGGATTCTCCCAGCAAGAACACTGGAGTGGGTTGCCATTTCCTTTTCCAATGCATAAAAGTAAAAAGTGAAAGTGAAGTCTCTCAGTCGTATCTGACTCTTCGCAACCCAATGGACTGCAGCATACCAGGCTCTTCTGCCCATGGGATTTTCCAGGCAAATTGTCCTTCTCAGTTCAGTTCAGTTCAGTTCAGTGGCTCAGTCGTGTCTGACTCTTTGTCACCCCATGAATTGCAGCGCCCCAGGCCTCCCTGTCCATCACCAACTCCCGGAGTTCACTCAGACTCACATCCATTGAGTCAGTGATGCCATCCAGCCATCTCATCCTCTGTCATCCCCTTCTCCTCCTGCCCCCAATCCCTCCCAGCATCAGAGTCTTTTCCAATGAGTCAACTCTTCGCATGAGGTGGCCAAAGTACTGGAGTTTCAGCTTTAGCATCATTCCTTCCAAAGAAATCCCAGGGCTGATCTCCTT
This sequence comes from Nanger dama, assembly GCA_917880005.1. Classification (NCBI taxonomy): domain Eukaryota; kingdom Metazoa; phylum Chordata; class Mammalia; order Artiodactyla; family Bovidae; genus Nanger; species Nanger dama. Next base: position 51,751,989 of record CAKJTW010000004.1, read on the forward strand.
CAGAATGGACTGGTTGGATCTCCTTGCAGTCCAAGGGACTCTCAAGAGTCTTCTCCAACACCACAGTTCAAAAGCATCAATTCTTCAGCGCTCAGCCTTCTTCACAGTCCAACTCTCACATCCATACATGACCACAGGAAAAACCATAGCCTTGACTAGACAGACCTTAGTCGGCAAAGTAATGTCTCTACTTTTCAATATGCTATCTAGGTTGGTTATAACTTTTCTTCCAAGGAGTAAGTGTGTTTTAATTTCATGGCTGCAGTCACCATCTGCAGTGATTTTGGAGCCTCCCAAAAATAAAGTCTGACACTGTTTCCCCATCTATTTCCCATGAAGTGATGAGACTGGATGCCATGATCTTTGTTTTCTGAATGTTGAACTTTAAGCCAACTTTTTCATTCTCCTGTTTCACTTTCATCAAGAGGCTTTTTAGCTACTTTTCACTTTCTGCCATAAGGGTGGTGTCATCTGCATATCTGAGGTTATTGATATTTCTCCCAGCAGTTTTGATTCTAGCTTGTGTTTCTTTCAGTCCAGCGTTTCTCATGATGTACTCTTCTGTGTCTAAATCTATTTTTTCTCAAAGTGCAAATATCCTGGAAAAGAATGCCAATTGAGAGACCAGCAGAAAGAATATAGGTTGAGTTGGACTGTAGTACATAATGTTATGAAAAATCTATTCACAGAGGTTTGGGTAGAGTTAAGAAAACTAACAGGAATGTTGAGATAACCAGAGAACAGTGGGAAGCTGCTCTTTATCCATAAGAAGAAAGGGCAATGATGTCTTGTAGTCCAGTTGGGCTGGAGTAGCAGAACATGACTGACTGTTGGAGGACCTTGGAATTGCATCACCAAGTCCATGAGGGAGTTGGGGAGAAAATACTCCAACTCCTCTGCCATCCTACTCTCCCATCTCTTCCAATGCCAGGGAGCAAGGGAACCTCTTGGGCAGTTCACATGGGTCAGTCTTCCAGGATACAAAACAGGGCAGAGAAGGGAGGAGCATAGGTCTCCAGAAGAAGTTGCTTGGCATACAAAGAAACCAGTATAAAAGAATAAGCTGTATGTGGTGTATCATTGACTTCAGGACATGGGGCAAGAATAGCACTAAAAAGATGATAATCAAACTTTAAATAAAATTTATATTATTTTTATAGGACCCCATCCTTGATTTTAATTTCACAATGTATTTTCTAGGCTTCTATTTCACTTTAAGTCTTCTTAGATTAATTTCTGCATCACCTGCTTCATCTGAGTCACCTTGAACTAAATCACAACATAAACTCATTGGCAAAGTTTCAATAATGATACAGCTTCTGGGAATGATGTACTTTCTTTGGCCAAAAGCTACAGCATCTCTCATAGCCTTCAATCCCAACAGAGTCTTGTTTGGGGTTGAAATCTTGAGCCAAGTGGAAATGCTGGGTTTATCCAACATATTCATTCATCAACATGAAAAATGTGCCAACAAGAAAAATATTTTGGGTTTTTAAAGCATCCATCATATTTTTACATAACAAGAATATTATTCTTCTGGGAGATAGATACCTTTCTATATCATTAAGTTCACTTTAGCTTCTCATCTCAAGAGTTTGTGAAGATATATATTTATTTAACATGCTAACTGGAGCTCTTCCTATATTAATATTATTAAAAATTCTATAAGGAGTGGTAGTCTTAAGGAGGGAGAAAGAAATGGCAACCCACTCCAGTATTCTTGCCTGGAGAATCCCAGGGACAGAGTCTGGTGGGCTGCCATCTATGGGGTTGCACAGAATCAGACACAACTGAAGTGACTTACAGCAGCAGCAGCAGCAGCAGTCCTAAGGAAGATGCTAAAAAGAGGAAAACAATAGGAAAGTAAGAAATAAGGAAATAGAAGTTGAAAGGACAACATCTCTTCCAGTGCCAGCAGGTCAGAGGAAAAGAAGGCAGACAGACAGGAGCAACCCATAGTGTGACTGATGTGTCTCTCAAAATATATGCCCCCTCTGGGCTATGGCCCCAGTTTGGTTCAATTTAGTTCAGTCGCTCAGTCATGTCCAACTCTTTGTGACCCCATGGACTGTAGCACACCAGGTCTCCCTGTCCATCACCAACACCTGCAGTTTACTCAAATTCATGTCCATTGAGTCAGTGATGCCATCCAACCATCTCATCCTCTGTCATCCCCTTCTCCTCCCACCTTCAATCTTTCCCAGCATCAAGGTCTTTTCTTTTCATATGAGTCAGTTCTTTGCATCAGGTGGCCAGAGTATTGGAGTTTCAGCTTCAGCATCAGTCCTTCCAATGAATATTCAGGACTGATTTCCTTTAGGATGGACTGGTTGGATCTCCTTGCAGTCCAAGGGACTCTAAAGAGTCTTCTCCAACACCACAGTTCAAAAGCATCCATTCTTTGGTGCTCAGCTTTCTTTATAGTCCAACTCTCACATCCATACATGACTACTAGAAAAACTATAGCTTTGACTAGATGGACCTTTGTTGGTAAAGTAATGTCTCTGCTTTTTAATATGCTGTCTAGGTTGGTCATAGATTTTCTTCCAAGGAGCAAGTGTCTTTTAATTTCATGGCTTCAGTCACCATCTGCAGTGATTTTGGAGACCCCAAAAATAAAGTATGTCACTGTTTCCATTACTTGCCCATTTAATTGCCATGAAGTGATGGGGCCAGATGCCATGATCTTCATTTTCTGAATGTTGAGTTTTGAGCCAGCTTTTTCACTCTCCTCTTTCATTTTCATCAAGAAGCTCTTAAGTTCTTCTTCGCTTTCTCCCAGAAGGCTGGTGTCATCTGCATATCTGAGATTATTTATATTTCTCCCCACAATCTTGATTCCAGCTTGTGCTTCATCCAGCCCAGCATTTCTTATAATGTATTCTGCATTTAAATTAAATGGGCAGGGTGACAATATACAGCCTTGATGTACTCCTTTCCCGATTTGGAACCAGTCTGTTTTTCTATGTCCCCAAGGGGGTGGACATATTAGGGCAGAGACATTTGCTTTGCATATTTTATTTATATGTTTATTTTATTTTAATGACATAGCATAAAATTTACCATCTTAATCATTTTATGTATTAAATACATCCACATTTTTGTATTACAACCATCACCATCACCTGTCCCTATAATTCTTTTCATCCTGAAATCTGAAATTCTATACCCATTAACAATAACTCCTCATTCTCCTCTCCCTTTAATCCTTGGCAATCTCTGTTTTTCTTTCTCTCTTCATGATTTTGACTACTTTATGTTCCTCAAGTAAGTGAAATCATATAATCATAATAGCCATATCATATAATCATAATATAATATTTGTCATTTTGTGACTAGCTTATTTCACTTAGCATAATGTCCTCTAGGTTTATCCATGCTGCAGCATATTGTAGAGTTTCCTTTCCTTTTAAGGCTGAATAATATTTTATCCTATGTTTACAGTACATTTTGCTTATCCATTCACCTGTCAGTGTCAAAAGAGTTGCTTCCACATTTTAGCTATTATAATTAATTATGTTATGAACATGGGAATACAAATATTTCTTTGAGACCACATTTTTAATTCTTTTGGTGTAGGCTGTCTTTCTGCCAAGGATCAGCCTGAGGTGTAAACTTAAGGTCTTCTCAGCTCTTTTCTGAGCCTTTCCCTGGGAATGCACAGCCAACTTCTAATTTACTTCATAAAGCAGTAGTTTTTGAGTGTCCTAGTCTTTAATGTTTGCCTCCTAAAAGGAAAACAAAAAGAAAAGAAAAGGAAAGGGGGAAAAGAACACCAGCTCTTTCAACCCCATGGAAATCACTCCAGCTGTAGGGCGAGGGACTCGCATCAAGAAGAGGACAGTGCAGCAACAGGGCTTCCGTGGCAACGAATCTGCCTGCAAGGCAGGGACTCGGGTTCGATCCCTGGGTCGGGAAGATCCCTGGAGGAGGGCACGGCCACCACTGCCGTGCTCTTGCCTGGAGAATCCCTGTGGACGGAGGAGCCTGGAGGGCTAGAGTCCACACGGTCGCACGGAGTCGGACACGACTGAAGCGACCAAGCAGCAGCAGCAGGGGCAGTGCAGCAACAGTGGCTGCCAGCCCCGCTGTCTGCACGCCTCTGACCAGAAGCAGCAGTCAGCGATACGGATACCTGATATTTGGAGGGCAGTGTTCTTTCTGACCACACGGTCTCCCATCAGCTGTGTGCAAGCTGCTCCAAGAACACACTTATAGCTGCCAGGCATGGCTAGGTGTGGGAGTTGGGTAGGTGCTATTGTGTTAAGAGCTTAAATGGGCCAAAATTAACCCCAATTTACCATCCAAATCTTCCCCTGGAGATTGTTAAGTCTTCAGGAGACTCCAGTGTTCTAAAATAGCTATTAATACATCATACAGATTCTGATAGTACAATCATTGTCTACGGTGGGGAGACAGATTCCTGGTCCTTCCTATTCTACTATCTTCCAGAATCTTCTATTTTTGTGTAAGGTTTAGTAAGTTCTAGTACGCTCACAAGTTGTCCTGACAGCAACATGAGGGCAACTGCATCAAAGTAAATTCAGAGGTACAGTGTGGTTAGAGTGAAACCTCGAGTTTAATGAACCTACCTCAGTTTCCCTATTGTGGATAGACCTCAGAGCTAGCCACATATTGATGAGATGAATATAGACAACAGCTGCTCTGAGAATGAAGTGACTGTCTTGGGCCAGGGGTGATGAAAGATGAGATGATTCCATGGCAGAGCCCAAGGAAGGCATGGCCTAGGCCATGGAGCAGGCAACACATGTAAAAGACATTTAGAGGTATCTATAGCAGTAGCAGCAGCTGGGAGGAGGCTCAATCAGCAAGAGAGCAATGCTGGGCCCAGAGGAAGCTGAGAGGTCAGATGGTGAGTCACAGTAGCCACAGGCTTCAGCAGCTGCACCAGCTCAATCCCCAGAGGTGGGACCAGCTGACTTTCCACAACCCAAGCCGGCTACTCTCTGTGAGAGGCCGTCCTCTCCCAGAAGATGCCACATGGGCATCTGGACCCAGCTCTCCAGCTGCTGTCACATCACCACATAATCTCTCACTACCACCTCTCTTCCCCAGTGCTGTCTTGGGGGTGGGGGTGGGAAATAGCCTGTTAAATTAAAAGGCAGAATTAATCTAAAGAGACTCTTTAAATTTATCAAACTAATTTACCGAGTAGGCTTTCTTTCTTAAATGCAATACAAGATTTTTGTTACCAGGCAGAAATAATGAAATCAAGGGCAAAAAAAGAGAAATATATAAGTATTAATGATAGTAATATCTTTGCAATAAAATCACAAATTTGCTCACATTTTACATTAGTCCCTAAAACAATGAAGCTCATAAAAATAATAAATTAAAATAAATTTGTGATGGCGAAACCCTACTGTAAAATATCTTAAGAACAAGGTGATTATTGATGTAACCTCTGATATAGTAAGATACAATTTATCCATCTCTCATCTCAGCATGATTATACTTACTATTCCTTTTTCCTGGAATGTTTGTCCCCCAAATGCCTAGGTGACTGATCCTTTACTTCTTTCAGGTCTTCATTTGATTCATTTTCTCAAGGAGACTATCTTCTTCCACTACATAATATTCCACACCCGTCAAACCTTCTTTACAAATAACTCTCAAATGAGTTATTTGTAGCATGACAAGTGTTTATTTCTTACCTCTGTCTTGGTCTGGGTATAAGTGCTGTTCTCCTGGATGGCTTGTGTCAAACACTGCTCAGAGAGCCAGACTTCTTTGTTGTAATGCTGTCATCTTTCAACATGTGGCCTTCGTGCTCTAGGGAAAGGGGAAGAGGAGATAAGGAAGGCATATTGTACAATTAATCATCTCAGTCTATAAATGAACACCATTAGTTCTGCTCGTATTTCATTAGATAGAACTAGTCACGTGTTCCACTTAATCATAACATGGCTTGGAAAATATAGGAACAAATAGTGATTGATAAAAACCAATATATTTTCCTTCTCATCACCAGATATCTATTTGTTTCCCTTTTCCCTGAGGCAGACAATGAGCTAAGTTTCCCTATAAAATACCTTTCCTTAAAAGATCTATGACCTGCTTTTAACCAACAGAATATGGCAAAAAATGATAGAATGTTACTCCATCGATTAAGGTATATAAGACTCTGTCTTAGAATATTGGAAAGATATATTCTCCTGCTAGCTTTGAAGAAACAAGATGCCATTAGTTCTAGAGCCATAAGAAAATGAATTCTAATAACACACTGAGTCAGTAGATTTTTCTGCAGTCAAGCTTTTGGATGAGAATATAACCCAGCAGGCACCTCGTGAGACATGAGCAGAAATTCCTACTAAGTTGTGCCCAGATTCTCAACCCACAGAAACTGTGAAATTAAAAATATATGCTGTGTTAAGCCATTAAATTTGTGGTAATTTGTTATGCAACAATAAAAAAACTAATACATTCCTGTATTTAAAAAACATTCATTTTCTCACTAGTAAAGAAAATATAGTCATTTTTTCCCTGGAATTCTAGGTGATGTGGGTTCTCTCCATCACTAGAAACTTAGGGTAGCTAGAAACGCATGGTCTAAAGGACAAGAGATCTGCCTCCTCTGAAATCTGATAGATAAAAAACACTCAACAATAGATACATTTGGAAAAGAAAAGAATGGAAGACATACAGCTGTCTCCTATCCAGAGTAAATTCAAAACTCCTATGGATAGGCACTGAGTTATATCCCCACCTGCCCTAACAGTCTGAGAAGTTTCATGATTAAATTCTGGTTCTGCAAAATAGAAAGCCCTGAGATAAATCCACAAACCTATGGACACCTTATCTTCGACAAAGGAGGCAAGAATATACAATGGAATAAAGACAGTCTCTTTAACAGGTGGTGCTGGGAAAACTGGTCAACCACTTGTAAAAGAATGAAACTAGACCTCTTTCTAACACCATACACAAAAATAAACTCAAAATGGATTAAAGATCTAAATGTAAGACCAGAAACTATAAAACTCCTAGAGGAAAACATAGGCAAAACACTCTCCGACATAAATCACAGCAGGATCCTCTATGATCCACCTCCCAGTATACTGGAAATAAAAGCAAAAATAAACAAATGGAATCTAATTAAAATTAAAAGCTTCTGCACAACAAAGGAAACTATAAGCAAGGTGAAAAGACAGCCTTCTGAATGGGAGAAAACAATAGCAAATGAAACAACTGACAAACAACTAATCTCAAAGATATACAAGCAACTTATGCAGCTCAACTCCAGAAAAATAAATGAACCAATCAAAAAATGGGCCAAAGAACTAAATAGGCATTTCTCCAAAGAAGACATACGGATGGCTAACAAACACATGAAAAGATGCTCAACATCACTCATTATCAGAGAAATGCAAATCAAGACCACAATGAGGTACCATTTCACACCAGTCAGAATGGCTGCGATCCAAAAGTCTACAAGCAATAAATGCTGGAGAGGATGTGGAGAAAAGGGAACCCTCTTACACTGCTGGTGGGAATGCAAACTAGTACAGCCACTATGGAAAACAGTGTGGAGATTCCTTAAAAAATTGCAAATAGAACTGCCTTATGACCCAGCAATCCCCCTGCTGGGCATACACACCAAGGAAACCAGAATTGAAAGAGACACGTGTACCCCAATGTTCATTGCAGCACTGTTTATAATAGCCAGGACATGGAAACAACCTAGATGTCCATCAGCAGATGAATGGATAAGAAAGCAGTGGTACATATACACAATGGAGTATTACTCAGCCCTTAAAAAGAATAAATTTGACTCAGTTCTAATGAGATGGATGAAACTGGAGCTGATTATACAGAGTGAAGTAAGCCAGAAAGAAAAACACCAATACAGTATACTGACACATATATATGGAATTTAGAAAGATAGTAATGATGACCCTCTATGTGAGACAACAAAAGAGACACAGAGGTATAGAACAGACTTTTGGCCTCTGAGGGAGAGGGAGAGTGTGGGATGATTTGGGAGAATGACATTCAAACATGTATACTATCATGTAAGAAACGAAGCACCAGTCTATGTTCAATACAGGATACAGGATGCTTGGGGCTGGTGCACGGGATGATCCAGGGAGATGATATGGGGTGGGAGGTGGGAGGGGGCTTTGGCATTGGGAGATCGTGTACACCTGTGGCTGATTCATGTCAATGTATGGCAAAACAAATACAGTATTGTAATGTAGAATAAAGTATCAAAAAAAAAAGAAAAAAATAAACTGTATAAGAGACTGAAAAAAAAAATTCTGGTTCTGAACATGTACAATGTACAACAATTGTATATTGTTCCCTTTTCCTCTAGCCATTCTTTTTTTCTCTGTGAGATTCTTTCTTTCCCATTACTCTTCCTCAGTTCAGTTCAGTCATGTCCAGCTCTTTGCGACCCCATGGACTGCAGCATGCCAGGCCTCCCTGTGCATCACCAATTCCTGGAGCTTGCTCAAACTCATGTCCATAGAGTCAGTGATGCCATCCAACCATCTCACCCTCCATTATCCCCTTCTCCTCCCACCTTCAATCATTCCCAGCATCAGGGTCTTTTCAAATGAGTCAGTTCTTTGCATCAGGTGGCCATAATATTGGAGTTTCAGCTTCAGTGCGAATATTCAGGACTGATTTCCTTTAGGATGGACTGGTTGGATCTCCTTGCAGTCCAAGGGACTCTCAAGAGTCTTTTCCAACATCACAGTTCAAAAGCATCAATTCTTCCTGGCCCTATATAAAATGAGGGATCTCCTTGGTAGGGGGTGTATAGAATTCCAAACCCTCTTTCTCATATGGATAATTGTTCTAAATCTTAAACTGATAACCTTTTAGTCTGGGCTTTCCTGGTGGCAACAGTGGTAAAGATCCAACCTACCAATGCAGAAAGCATAAATAAGTGAGTGGGTTTGACCCCTGGGTTGGGAAGATCCCCTGGAGGAGGGCATGGCAACCCACTGTAGCATTCTTGTCTAGAGAATCCCATGGACAGAAGAGCCTGGCAGGCTATGGTCCGTAGGGTCGAAAAGAGTTTGACACAACTGAAGTAACTTAGCACAGCACACACACACTGGCATGATAGTTTCTCTGGTAATATAATTTCTTCTAAAATAAATAGGTTTCTGATTTTTATGTTCCCAGTCATTTCTGTGTGCCAGTATCTATATCCATTGTTTTTCTAAATATAAGATTTAAAACTATTTCAACTTAATGGAAACCATAACACTGTTTGAAACCACACCTTCAAATTTTATCTTTTCTCTGGCTGAATTTTACTGGGGTGTCTATCAGAGCTTTTTAAAATTCTACCATTTACTATTTGGAATGTAAAAGCAGTCAGCTTTTCCACCTCTGCAAAGACTGAAATTTCTAGACTTTCTGTAATCTTTCATTTATTTTTGAAAACTGGTGACTTCTTTCCTGAACTCGTATCTTTTTTGTAATACTTTGCCACATGCAACCAGTAGTTTCTATCACTTACTAATTGATTCTTTTCGATCACTTATCTTACTGCTGTGACTCAATGGCACAAGATAAGTTATGTGATAAGAATAATATTTTACTAATTGTTTTGCTACAGAATACTTTCATCACCATGTTTTCTAGTTTCCAATATTAGTTTTTTGCTACTTGCAATTGAAATTGAAAATCACTCAGTCATGTCTGACTCTTTGTGACCCCCACCCCCTCTCCATGGACTGTAGCCTACCAGGCTCCTCTGTCCATAGAATTCTCCAGGTAAGAATACTGGAATGTGTAGCCATTTCCCTCTCTAGGGGATCTTCCCAACTCAGGGATCAATCCCAGGTCTCCTGCATTTGCTACTGAACACCAAAGTAAATGCCACATATTTTAGGTTTTAATTATAGTGATACCCTATTTCAAGGTATTCATTTCCACTGTAGTCAGGATCATTAATACTGGATGCTATAATAAATAAGTAGCTTTAATGCTATATTTCTTTCTCTCATCATAGTCTTCTATCAGTTAACTAACTTTCCTCCAAGTGATGGTTCAGGGATTTAGGCTTCTTCTGTGTTGGGATGACACCATAACATGGCCTCTAGTGAAGGTGGTATCATCCAGTGAAGATGAAGAGAAGGAGAGAAGTCACATTGGACTTTTAACTCTATTGTTAGAAGTGATTCCCAGTATTACTGTTTAAATTCTATTTGCCAGTAGACACATAGCTCTCCTAAATGCAAAGACTGGAAAACGTTTAAGAACATATGGATATTGCAAACACTAAGACTTTCTGTCACATCTTATTATTTGGCCTCTCCTTCCTTATTCCACCATAATATGAGCTTCATAAGAGCAGGGATTTTTGTCTGTTCCCCTCACTTCTGTATCTTTAACACTTAGAATGCCTGGCTCATAGTAACTGGTTATTAAATATTTACTTAGAGAATATGTAAAAAGGAGAATCCAGGGCTTCTTAACATTACTAGTGAGTGAGAAATTGGAAGAAAATAATAAAGGATTCCAAGCAACCAAAATACATACAATGAAATGTATGCAACTATACTATTAACTGAACCTCTTCCCTCCCACAAGCCGTTTTAGACAAAGTTCTATTACTTAGCCATAAAAAAGAACACATTTGAGTCAGTTCTAATGAGGTGGATAAACCCAGAATCTATTATATAGAGTGAAATAAATAAGAAAGAGAAAAATAAATATCGTATATTAACTCATATATATGGAATCTAGAAATTTGCTTCTGATAAAATTATTTGCAGGGCGCAGTGGAGACACAGACATAGAGAACAGACTGATGGAAATGGTGGAGGGGGAAGAATGAGAGGGTGGGATGTACGGAGAGAGTTACATGGAACTTACATTCAGTTCAGTTCAGTTCAGTTCGGTTGCTCAGTCATGTCCGACTCTTTGCGACCCCAGGCCTCCTGAATCGCAGCACGCCAGGCCTCCCTGTCCATCACCAACTCCATCCAGCTCCATGGACTCACATCCATCAAGTCAGTGATGCCATCCAGCCATCTCATCCTCTGTTGTCCCCTTCTCCTCCTTCCCCCAATCCCTCCCAGCATCAGAGTCTTTTCCAATGAGTCAACTCTTCACATGAGGTGGCCAAAGTACTGGAGTATATGTAAAATAGATGGCCAATGGAAATTTGCTGTGTGACTCAGGGAACTCAAATTGGGGCTTGGGCATCACTGAAGCATAGCATAGTAAATAAATCACAGCCACTATGATGAGTCAGTTTGGTATATTAATACTTTCTTTAAAAAGACAAAAATTTTTAAAAAAGAAAAATTGTAATACATTTAAGAAAACTTTTTGTTTTCATTCAAATGGACATTTTTCAGTCATGCTCTAAATCCCCTAGTTGTAACTAATCCTTCATTCATCTATAATGGTTGATAGATAAAATAGGACAGTAATGGCTGTCTCAGCTATTTTTGTGCTTAATTTGTTATTTCTTCTATTGGAAGCTCCCACTCTCTGAATGCTACATTGATTAGACTACATTCAGACTACCAGGTTCATTAGAGGATTTTGTGATGTCTGAAGATTACACATTCCAAGGGCTTTTTAAAGAAAAAAACAAAACAAAACCCACCAGTATGAAAAAAGTTTCAAAAAATATTTATTCAGAATAAAAATCACAACAAATTACAAATTAAAAAAGTTACAAGCAACAGACATCACCAAATTGAGAAAAATATCATGATGTTTTAAATTAATTGCTTAGCATATCTTTACAGTAGTTTATCCTACATATCTTGACTGTATACTCTTTTTTCTTCATATGAAAATGATTCTGTCACATTTTGTTCTATAGACTTAAAAGATAGTTCAGTCTTTTCATTAGCAGAGTTGATTGAAATTTATTTTTTATTATTGGTAGTTTAGAAGAGCTTCTTTCCAGTCAACAACTCATTATTGGGAAAGCCACATTCATTTTTAAGACAGTGAATAAATTTGGGAAAATCTCTATCAAATTTGTTTAACATACACAGAATGCTGCTGCTGCTGCTGCTGCTGCTAGGTCACTTCAGTCGTGTTCAACTCTGTGTGACCCCACAGACAGCAGCCCATTGGGCTCCGCCATCCCTGGGATTCTCCAGGCAAGAACACTGGAGTGGGTTGCCATTTCCTTCTCCAATGCATGAAAGTGAAAAGTGAAAAGTGAAAGTGAAGTCACTCAGTCATATCTGACTCAGCAACCCCATGGACTACAGCCTACCAGGCTCCTCCATCCATGGGAGTTTCTAGGCAAGAGTACTGGAGTGGGATGCCATTGCCTTCTCCATATAGAGAATAAGATGTGGGATTTTCCAATTCTAGTTCTGGATCCATACATTTCAAATATCATCTACTCCATCAACTGCACACTTCTGTGCTGGGTCCCAAAGCATCCATTTGCTGATTGGTCTCTGTCCATCCACCTTTGTGTCACAATATCAAGTGACCCAGGTGATGGTAGGCCTTCGAACAGCCAGAATAGATGCTACTGTTACAGTGCGTTGCAATACCTGCTGCTAAGTCACTTTAGTCGCGTCCTACTCTGTGCGACCCCATAGATGGCAGCCCACCAGGCTCCCCCATCCCTGGGATTCTCCAGGCAAGAACACTGGAGTGGGTTGCCATTTCCTCCTCTAATGCATGATAGTGAAAAGTGAAAGGGAAGTCGCTCAGTCATGTCTGACTCTTAGCGACCCCATGGACTGCTGCCCACCAGGCTCCTCCATCCATGGGATTTTCCAGGCAAGAGTACTGGAGTGGGGTGCCATTGCCTTCTCCAGTTGCAATACCTATGAACTGCATAAACTTATTCCAGTTAATTAACTCAACTTCCCCTTAGCCAGGGGGCTCTCCTGACAGCTCAGTTGGTAAAGAATCCACCTGCAATACAGGAAACACTGGTTTGATTCCTGTTTTGGGAAGATCTCCTGGAGAAGGGATAGGCTACCCACTCTAGTATTCTTGGACTTCCCTGTGGCTCAGCTGGTAAAGAATCCATCTGCAATGTGGGAGACCTGGGTTTGATCCCTGGTTTGGGAAGATCCCCTGGAGAAGGGAAAGGCCACCCACTCCAGTATTCTGGCCTGGAGAATTCGATGGACCAGTCATGGGGTTTACAAAGAGTTGGACATGACTGAACGACTTTCACTTTCACTTTTCCCCTTAGCCAGATCCCCAAAATGCTTGTAATCACTTCAGTGCTGTTGGACGCAAGGAAAATTATGATGGAAGGAAAGTTAGAATAAAAAGACAGCAATCTTTTGAGATAAAAATATTTTATATTTGAAACTGACAGAAACATAATAGTAAGTGAACATACTTCTAGGACCCCTCTTGTGCTGGAAGAGGGTCCAAGTTTGTTTCCTGGGATCTGGCTTCAGGTTTAGATTTGAACGCTATGCTTCAGGAGGAGTACATTCACTGAAAGGAGGTAACGGAGGATGGTGAAGAGTCAGGACGCCTTGCCTTATGATAAGCAGCTGTGGCAGCTAGGGGTCATGTAAAAATCTTGGAATAGACAATTCAAGTGGTTTCCAAGTCTGTCTTTAGTCCTTGTAGTTTTTTTGAGGTAAAAGAAGTATTCCAACTCAGTATAAGGAATCACTATCTAATGTTAGGCCAGTTTCAACACAGAATCGACCAGCTTATGAAAAAATGAGCTCAAGAAGAGGCTAAATGAGAACCAGTCAGAAATCCTCTGAAGGGGAGACCCCAGTTTGGGGCTGGTGACAAGGATAGGGAGTGCAGTATGAAAAAAGCTAACCTTTATACACTTTTGCAAATCTGAGATTTTAGGATGACTTTGCTATTAATTCTATTTGAAGCCTCAGCCTCAGGTTTAATGCCTGATATATATAGAGTTTTAAAGATAGATGAGACTGCTTTAAAGGTCAGAGAAAAACGTTTGGCTTTTTTTTTTTTTAAACCTAAGGGCAGCAAGAATGATCCATTTTAGCTCTTTTTACGCTTTTTTTGTTTAAAGTTAGATTGTAAAATGGTGGTTAATTAATACAGGAGGTTAAAGGTTGCAGATATGTGATTGCTGGGTATAGAGCAAGTTATACAAAGAGAACATCATGTGGGATCCTTTGGGATCCCTGTTCTTCCAGTAGGTACAAGAATAGGAACTTTTTTTCTTTTGTGGTGTATGTGTGGGGTTATCAATTCTTTGGAGCAGCCCAGCAACGGTGTGTGTGATGGTTAGATTCAGAGGAACAATGAGTCAGGGCTTTTGTGACCCCTGACAGAACACAATTGAAACCTGTGTGTGTGTGTGTGTGTGTGTGTGTGTGTGTGTTTATTGCTTTCAGGGGTAGAGTTCACTTAGACATATTTGCCTCCTAACTCTCGAAAGATATCCCCGTCCCCCAGGTTTCTTTCCTTAGAGCTGACTTCGTCCACATGCATTGGTGGTACATTTGGTGGCTTATATCCTTCCAAATTAGTTATCCTAGTTGGAAGGACTTCTTTTTCTGAACTGATTCAGCAAAAGTTCCAGACTGAATTCCTGGACCAATATGCCCATTGCAGTACCAACCGCTGTGGTCTGGAATATGATGACTAGCCAGTTCTGGGGAGTGAGGGTGGGAGGTGTCAGTATTCTGGAACCACCACAAAGACTCCTGGGCCCGGGGGGTGGGGCGGAGGGAAATGAATAGCTATTATCAGAGAAGGGGAAGAAATGGATAATACTGAAAGTACACACTCAAAAATCCCCCAGTAAAGATATCTGTTATTTGGAGAAAAATGTTTTGGGTTGTAGTTTAACTGTAAAAGCGTGCAAATCTTTTCCTTATCTGGATAGATATCATGCATGGGGGCTAATAGTCTTAACATTTCCGCATTTATACTCTTTCCTCTAAGTGGAACTGAGTCACTGAAGACGCTGCAAAAATAAATAAATAAATAAATAAATAAACAGAAAGCTTAAAGTATTAATATGGTAATTTTTAATTTGAGTGGCCTCTTTAGACAAAGTAGCTGGGTGCGCTTTCATCAATCCGTTTTAAATCGTGACCACACCCCGTGTAGGTGACATGAGTATTACCGTCTTGCCCTTGCGGGTGGGGAAATCGAGGCATGACATTCCTCCATTCAGCCTTCCGGGGGCATTTCGGAAGAGTCCAGCCTGCCTGATATCAGAGGGTCTCCTTCTTCCTCCGCTGCGCCTCTCGGAACCCTCATGTCCTCCGGCGTCGCACAAGGAGAGCAGCTCAGGCTCCGCCGCAGCCTCGGGATTCGTCCTTCTCCAGGCTGCACCCGCTCCGCTCTCCCGCACCTTCCCCGGGAACGTCCAGCTGGACAAGGTCTGGAGTCTCTCCCGTCCTCTCCCCTCACCCCTCCTGCTGCCCTCCCTCTGGTCCACGACGTGCAGGAAGCCCCCCAGCCCAGCGCCCTGCAGGGAGGTGCGGGCACATGTCGCCCAGGCGTCCAGCGCGAGGGGCGCCGGCGCCGGAGGAGGTGAGCGGCCCGCACCCTTCGCCCCCGAGGGCCCGGGCGCCGGGGCAGGGAAGGGCACCGGGCACGCCGGGCCCGGGAGGAAGGTGGCGGCGCAGGGAGGCTGGGCAAGCCCGCCGGGAGCGGCGACAGGGGGCCACGCGGGCGGGCCGGCGCGCGGCTCGCGGGTGACGCCTGGAGAGCGAGCGGCGGGGAGCCGGGCGCTGCTGGGCCGCTCGGGGACGAGCCGCGCCCGGGCCGCGGAGCTCGGCGGTGAACCTCCCCGGGATGCCCGGACCCCCGGGTGCCCTCCCAAGCGCAGGCGGAAGACTGGCTTTGCGCGTCCCCGCCGCCGCTGACTCGACAGAATCTGCGGGCCGCGCGAGGGGCGCGGCGTAACCCGGGGGTGGGCGGTGGCGCGGAGCCGCCCGGGGAGCTCCGGGCGTCGTTGGGAGCGGAGGATGCCAACACAAAGGCAAGCCGAGACCCAGCCCGTTGCGGAGGGCGGCGGGAAGAGCCGCTGAGGGGCGCGCTGGGTGCGCTCGGCTCCGCGTTGCGTCTCTCGTCGCTGCCTCGGGTTGCCGGGTCGGAGACGGCCGCGCAGGGTCCCTAGGTCCCGTGGCAGCGGCCGCCGCAGCCGGGAGCTGCATGCGACGCGCGGCGGCGCCCGCGGCCGCCTGCTTTCCCCGCGGCGCGCGCGGACCGGCCGGAGGGCGCTGGGGCCGCGGGTCCGGGCATCTGCCGGGGAGCCCAGCCGCCCGGCGGCCCCGACCCCACCCGCAGCCGGCGGCGGTAGGCGCCGAACTCCAGGTGAGTGCGCGGCCCTCGCCCGGCCCTTGCTCCGCAAGCTGGACGACGGGAGATGGCTTTGTTTTCCTCCCTTGCGCCCCGGCGCGGTCATTCATTTGACATTTCGGCTTCCGCTGCCCCGAGACGCGGGTGAGAGGCACCAGGACGTGTTTCAGGTTTGATCCTCCGGGGAGCTGAGACTTTTGGGTCCATCTGAGCATCTCTTGAGGGAGCAGAGGCTTCATTTTCTTTTGGTTTGGAATGTGTTGTGAACATCCTCTGCCGCGGCTTGGGGCCTGGAGGAAACTGGGGCTGCAGATTTAGACGTAGACGTTTTGGAGGACGTGCAACTGCAGAGGTCTGGCTCTTCCATGCCTTGTGTTTTTCTCTATTAGTAGAGCTCAGGTGTTTTCCCTTGCTTATCATTTTATTAATTTAGGAACATCTTTACAGGCACATTTTGTTTCTTTTAGAGTTGGCAAGTCTTTGGAGACAATACAGAGCTCACAGTTACAGGGGATCAAGCGCTGTTGAACTTGGAGAAGGCAGGCATCGTCAACCGTTGTAGGTAGAGGGTAGAAGTGGACCTTAGGCAAACTTCTCTGGGGCCTTTAGCCCTCCCAGTACTATTTCTGCTTTCACTGTCTTAGAGTCAAGCAAACTGAATTCTCATTGCACGTATAGCTTTGTCAAAGTGTGAAACTTGTCTTTTTTTTTTTTTTAATAGTTTTCTATAGTTTGTAATTTCGAGGGAAAAGATTTATACGTAATTAGTAGAGTGAACCCGGTGAAATTTCATGTTTTCGTATTGTCTTATAAGCATGATTTTCATTTTACTATTTCTCCTATTCCCTCAAGGGCTCATTTCTTCTGTTGCCTAGAGAGAGCTCCACCGCACCGCCCCCCCAACAGATGGCTGTATGTTCTGAGAGGTTATCTTTAAAATGACAGTCACATTACCTATAAACAAGAAAGGATCAGTTGTTAGGCTTATCCTTGGAGTTATTAAAGCAAGCACCCTAATCTGGATGGGGATGCTATTGATGGTGTGAAAATCTGGAGTTTGCTAATCTGTTTGGGCCTCAGAAGATTCCTGCAGGGATTGTTTATAGAGTGTGGGAGACAGATGGCATTCCCAGCAGACAAGAGAAGCCCAGCATAAAGAGTCATTGTATTCTTCAAAAATTATCCACTTCCCTGTTGGGAGATGGGGTACAGTGGGGAAGACATAGTTTTCATCTCCCAAAGAAGACATTATAACCGTATCATCCAGCAGCTTGACTAGTGAGTTTCCTTTTTGAACATTTAAAAAGTCATTATTGATCTGTTTGTTTTGATTATTCCTTTGGCACATTTTGGCCTCAATTTTTGTTATGTGAAGAAGCAGTTTTAACAGTTATATTAACAAAAATGTCTTTGAATTTAAGATTATTGTACTGCTGGGAAAACCAGTAGTTCTTGAGTACAAATGGCCCCTTGGACTTATAGTGTCCCCTACCCGGAAGGACTTTAGTCCAACCTGCATGAATTCAAAAGGAATTTCTTCTACTACTTCCATGACAGGTGGTTTCCTGACTGCCAGCGTTTGTCCCTAGATTGTCATCTGCGGGTAGTACTCTACTTTTATAACACTTAACAGCCTAAGACTGTTGGGTCATCAGTCTTTTGCTTAGTCCCCTACACTTAGCAAAAGCCTAAGATTTTTGCTTTAGTAGTGCGCTCTATCACAGCATTGAACAACCTTGGGCAGTGAATCATTCTGAGTGACTGTGGAGTCTGTGAAGAAGTTTAAGTCATTCTGAACACTTGTGATAAGCCATCTGGAGCATCTCTGCTCCTACTATCATTATAGATTCTTTATTGGCTGTAGATTACAGCTAGATTGCAAAACTGGTCTGCCCTTTTATGCATGTGAGGAAAAATATTCCAATAAATTCATAGTCACTAGCTGCAGGACTAAAATTTATGAAGAACATGAGCAATGTTTGACCCTTTGAAACAGAAAGTATAGGGTAAAAGTAAGCATTGGCTCTGTTTAGCCTGGAAACTGATCTTGGGGAAAAAATATATTTCTTTACTTTTTTCCAAATTCTTCTGCTCCACTGATTTCAGCAAAAGGCAAAGGAACTAAGGTTGTTACCTGTAGCTGAGGACAGATACCCTAGCTATTTCTTCTGGATGAATGTGTGTTGCTGGAGAGGTGGCTTTTGGGCTCTGCATGTGGCTTGGCATCAAAAAGGGTCTAACATTCAAATTTGGATTGTTAAATGTGCGGTTGGTATCTGTGTACCTTCTCAGTAGGTTGCTTCCTCTCTTGTGAAGTATTCCTTTATGAGAAACCCAAGGCACCAGGCCTGGGGTTTGCTGGGCACCTGGCCTGCATCCACATTCTTGTGTGTTACTGCCTTCTTTCCTGAGTAAAAATGGAACCAGCACAAACAGGGAATGCAGGGTGGAGTGAAAACCTTTCCAGCTCCATTGTGGAAAGGCAGGCCTGGCCTGAAAGAAAGAGGACTGCATTTGAAGTGTATTTGGTTGACATAGCAGAGGCAGAATTGCTTCCTTACACATAGGATGGCCTTTGTGTGGGAAAATGAATGAGAGATTAGAAGTGTGACCACACCTTCTCAGTTGGTTTATTCCTATTGCCCTGTCTGAATCATGAAATACATCCCCTTTCATATTTAAAAGTGCCCTGGTTTGGATGATAAATTGTATGGTCACCCTGGATTTTCAGGAATTTTCACTATTTTCTTCACCACCCTCTTCTGACTTCAGATTTTGAGTCTTGCTTTATTTCAGTCTTTAATTTGTTAAATGCAAAGGTAAAAAAGTAAAGAAAATTAAACAAAAAAAATTGCTTAACCGAAAAAAATAACAAAAATGATGAAAGATGAAGGAATGAGGTATTTGGTTGCTTGTCATCTGTTTACACATACAAGAAATAAAAGTCTTATGCTTGAGGTATTAAGTGTCCACTTTGGCTCAGAGGTCAAAGCATTTGCCTGGAATGCGGGAGACCCAAGCTTGATCCCCGGGTCGGGAAGATCCCCTGGAGAAGAAAACGGCAACCCACTCCAGTACTGTTGCCTGAAGAATCCCATGGAGGGAGGAGCCTGGTAGGCTACAGTCCATGGGGTCACAAAGAGTCGGACATGACTGAGCGACTTCACTTTCACTTTGGCTCTGCTGCTGCTGGTGCTGCTAAGTCGCTTCAGTCGCTTCTGTGCAACCCCATAGACGGCAGCCCACCAGGTTCCCCTGTCCCTGGGATTCTCCAGGCAAGAACACTGGAGTGGGTTGCCATTTCCTTCTCCAATGCATGAAAGTGAAAAGTGAAAGTGAAGTCGCTCAGTCATGTCTGACTCTTAGGGACCCCATGGACTACAGCCTCCCCGGCTCCTCCGTCCATGGGATTTTCCAGGCAAGAGTACTGGAGTCGGGTGCCATCGCCTTCTCTGACTTTGGCTCTAAGCCCATGTTATTATTGTCTTCGAGCACAATGAGAATTAACACCTGTTTACCTAGGGCTGACACGAATTGGGACAACTCCTATGATTCGGGACAGCAGCTTCAACAAAACCTGTTTGCAGACCTAATGGCTGTGTGGCTTTTGCAGATTGGAATGTAAGTTTCAAGGGCATCCCAGGTGGCGTTAGTGGTAAAGAACCTACCTGCCAATGCAGGAGGCTTAAGAGACTCGGTTTCTATCCCTGAGTTGGGAAGATCCCCTGGAGGGGGGCATAGCAACCTATTCCACTTGCCTGGAGAATCCCATGGATAGAGGAGCTTGGTGGGCTACAGTCTATAGGATCACAAAGAACTGGCTTGACTGAAAACGACTTAGCACGTAGGAAAATTTCAAGATATGGTATTTGGTCAGCTTCTTGGAATTCACTGAGAGACCAAAACACATGTGTTGTTGTGAAGACTTTGACTCCACATTCTCCTGGTTTCCAGACTCTCTGGGCCATGAGAATAATAGAAGAGCCTTTGTTTTCTGCCCTCTCTTCTGACAAGAGTCTTGGGTTTGAGTCTCAGCTTTTCAGACAGAGGGCTTGCAGAGAAGAATGAGGTGTGCCCTCTCACCACATGAACATTCTCACAGGACTGGAGATTGTGCGGGTGACCTGACGGGGCTTTGAGTTTGAACACTAGATATAGGGAGCTTGTGGCATGTAATTTTACAATAATGGCTGTGCTTCTTTGCTAAAGAATTGCCTGTTTGAAAGAGTTCGCTCGCAGTGCTGGCCAGTAGGTGTTACAAATAATTATGGCTCTCACTTTTTCCACACCCACTCCATTGAAATCCTCAAAAGCTTGGTCAGCATGCTTGAATAAGAAGAAATGTATGTATCTTCTTTATAAGTGGGAAGACTGTATAGTTATTTTTGTTCAGATAAGGACACTCTTGAGAGTAAAGTGAAAAGTGAAGTCGCCCAGTCGTGTCTGACTCTTTGCGACCCCATGGACTATAGCCTGCCAGGTTCCTCTGTCCATGGGATTTTTAGGCAAGAATACTGGAGTGGGTTGCCATTTCCTTCTCCAGGGGATCTTCCCAACCCAGAGATCAAACCTGGGTCTCCCACACTGCAGGCAGACTCTTTACCGTCTGAGCTACCAAGGAAGTCCCTTGAGAGTAAAAAGAGGTACTAACTGGAAGGGGCACCATATCAAACAGTTTATACTGTTGTGTCAGAAAAGTTATGTTGGATGATTGTCTTAACTATTACCTCAGTCATTAGCTTTTCTATGAAGAATATACATATGATAGAAGAATGTCCTTAACTTCTGGGTTTGTTCAACATATGTTTAATGTGTGCATTTGTATATGTATATGTGTATATACACAGACATTCCTCATAAATCTATAGATATGTGTATTATGGGATTGAAATTAACTGCTTAAGAAGACCTAGTCATTTGGAAAATTGTGACTTTCATCATTTCTTTCATAGATTGACTTTTAACTAAAAAAGAAGTCCAGCCTCTCCACACTTTAAGTCATCTTCTGACCTTGTGCAGTTCTCTTACTTAAATCATTTGATGGTTCTCCATTTTCTGTTTAATTCTCAAGTAAGATCCACAGACAGATTGGTGGTTCAAGAGGAAAAGCAATGAAAAATTTTACTTACCCCCTCATTCATTTATTCATTCAACTATTAATACTGTTTATTGAGCACCTTCCATGAATCTGGATGCTGAATGGATAAAACAAAGATCCCTGCCCTTATGAAGTTTTCATTTTATTGAGGTTGAAGAGGTGGGAGTGGGAGATGCGCAATAAGCCAAATAAACAAGTGAATTATATAGCATTCTAGAAGGAGGCAATGCTTTGGAAGAAAGTAGAATAGATAAATTAGTTGAGTAGCCTTCATGAAGAAACCTTCAGCAGAGACTTAAAGGAAGTGAAAGAAGTTGCTGGTACAGATACCAGAGGGGAGTGTTTCAGGCAGAGAGAACAATCAGTGTGAAGGAGTGAAGGTGAGAATATGTTTGGATGTGTTCAAAGATTAGTGAGAAAACCAACACAAGAGGGTGGAGTGATGGAGGGGGGGCAGAAACGTGGAAATGTGAATCAGAAAGATGATGTAGGAGTAGAGCATGCAGGATCTTGAGATGTGAGAGTGACTATAAATCCAGCAGAGATCCCATTATGTTCTTAAAAGGTATTCTGGTATTAATTGTGTTTATGCTCTGAAGACTTGCATTTCATACATGGTGCACTTCATCTTAGTTATTATACTTTTTATGTCATTTGCTCATTGTTTACTTGTTAAAATAGCATAGTTTATTGTTGGTGGTCTTAAGTTGTATCTCCATTGCACAAAAATAGATCAGAGGCTCAAAAGTGGTTCATTGCAGTGTGAAAACAGTGATGAAAACAGTAATGAAAATGCTCCAGTTCAAAATGTCACCAACATACTTAGAGAACGAAATCCCATTCCAAATATAAAATGTGAATCTGTATGTGTAAAAACAAGGGAGTTTGTGAGAGTAATGATTTCAAAAGAGTAGCTGAAATGGAAAATTATAAAAAAAAGTAAAAGGAAATAAGATGATGACTATTTCAAAACTGCTTTTTATTGGGTTTGCCATCCATTTGCTCCTAGTCCTCAATCATCGCCTGTTGTGAAACTTTTTCTGTGAAGCCATGGATGTTTTGGTGTCATTTTCAAACAAAGCACAGTGGCTTCTCTGTTATACCAATCAAGTTTCCCAGGACAAGAACCCAATGATATTTTCCATTACAAAATTAATGTGTTAAACTTCTAACAGTAGGAAAGAGATTAAAACTTTAATAGCATCATTAAGTGATCCTTGTAACAAAAGTAAGTATAAGTCATTTTATTGAAGAGACACTTGGAAAATCAGTGTTGGAAAGTTAAAGACAAACATTATCTGCAGAGAGAAACCAGAAGTTATTGTCAGAATTCCTTTGTCAAATGACACAGTTAGCTGTTGCATATTATCAGTGGAGTAGAGTGTGGAAGAGTGATTACTATCAAGTACACACTAGCAGATATTTCACTTTATGGATGGATGAAACCACTGATGTCATGCAGAGAATGAATCAGATTTTGGCATTTGTTCAGGGAGGAGCACTTGGTGATGCTTTGTTCATTTATCCCTGAAAACTCGTGGTATAGAGGAAGAGATTTTTCTTTTGTTAACCATTATATATGAGACAGGAAAAGTCCTCAGGAAGCAGAACTGACAGAGCATTAGGTTCATGTACAGATAAGAAGGTTGTGACTTCATGAAGAAGAGAAGTTGTACCTAGAACCCAATCTACATGTTCTTCCATTCACAGTGAAGATGTAGTACCTTCTGATCTTGAGGAACTACTGAAAGAAACTGGGTAAATTATGGCCCATGTGTATCTGTGTGTGCTGTGCAAAGTGATGGATAAGGAGTATGAAGCTGCTTTTCTGCACTAATGTACTCTGGCTGTTTAGGGGAAAGGTGCTCATATGGTATTTTACCTGTGCTGTAAGATATCTGCAGAGCAAGAAAGATGTTTCTTTAGGACATCACAATTAGAAATGATTTCTCTTATATCAAGCGTCAAGCCTCAGTACTATACTCTGCCCACGTGGAACCATGTCAGGGACAGGGAGGAAAGGGAGAATTGCTAACAAAACAATCTGCTACAGTCATAGGGACTAAGACTTTTTTTTTTTTCATTAGAAAGAGTTAGAGGTCCACATTGGCTATAAAGAGTTAAGAAAGTAGTATTTTCAGTAATGGACAGTCCTTTAAATCAGAAGCATATTATCTTTCAGTGACCTATTGGAAGAATAAGAGCACAAAGAAATAGAACTTAGATCCAATGAAGTTGATGGGGTGAGAATACAAGTGTATATGTATATAACATTTGAGAGCATGTAGAGAACCACAGTGGGAGGAACCCAGGCTTTAAGGATTTTGTTAAGATGCTGGATGGCCAGGAGTGCAGCTAAAAGGAGGTGGAGAAGCCTGACAATTGCACTTGGCCTTTCTTATACTTTTGCCTTAGGCTTGGCTTCATTTCAGACAGATGGACTTGGTACTTGACTTCATTTTTAGAACAGGATTTGTATTGCCCCTGATGTAACCTAGAAAAAAAATTAATGTTCTCTAGTGTTCTAGGATTCTTTGCATAGGACTCCACTCATTCCTTCCCTCCTCCCTCCCTGCCTCTTCCCAACCCTCTTGTCGTCTCCCCTCTCTTCTCCTCTACCTCAGTCTCTTCTTTTGTTCTTTCCCTCTTTAAGCTGTTGAGTTGGCATCTTGAAACTAGGAGATGCTTTGAGGGCTTATGTTCTTTCCATGTCTTTGGGCAGGTATGTGTGCTGTCCAGGGCAAGAAGGATCAGGGCTCTAGGGCAGTTCTATTCCTTGTTCAGCTAACCCACTCTAATATGAAGTATCCAGTTATAGCACACACTTCAATTTGAACCCTCTTCCTTAAGTAAAGATCTGTTTCCCAGGGAGTTCCCTGATTGCTCAGTGGTTAGGGTTCCAGGCGTTTACTGCCTTGGCTGGAGTTCAGTCCCTGGTTGGGGAACTGAGATCCTGCAAGCCTTGTGGCAAGGCCAAAAAAAAAAAAAAAAAAGCAATTCTTTTCTTTATTTGGATTTTAATAAAGATGGAGTCATTGTCTTTTGTCTGATTACTCTTCTATAGTGATGGCCATTATTTCATTCTAGGACAGAAGTCATGCATGCATTATTCATTGAATAAACATTGAGAGCCTTATATGCACCAGGCTGTCTTCTGAGGGATAGGTTAAAAGAGGTCAATATTCAGACATGGCCCTGACCAGATAAGACAGAGAACTGAGTTAGGAAATAGGCGACAGCAATAGAGATGAGTAAACAAGGGACCATGTAATTGCAAAGCAAATGTGGCAGAAATTGTAAAGGTGAACATATTTACCTTTAGTTCAGTTCAGTCCAGTCGCTCAGTCGTGTCCAACTCTTTGCGACCCCAAGAATCGCAGCACGCCAGGCCTCCCTGTCCATCACCAACTCCCGGAGTTCACTCAGACTCACATCCATCGAGTCAGTGATGCCATCCAGCCATCTCATCCTCTGTCGTCCCCTATTCCTCCTGCCCCCAATCCCTCCCAGCATCAGAGTCTTTTCCAATGAGTCAGCTCTTTGCATGAGGTGGCCAAAGTACTGGAGTTTCAGTTTTAGCATCATTCCTTCCAGAGAACACCCAAGGCTGATCTCCTTCAGAATGGACTGGTTGGATCTCCTTGCAGTCCAAGGGACTCTCAAGAGTCTTCTCTAACACCACAGTTCAAAAGCATCAATTCTTCAGTGCTCTGCCTTCTTCACAGTCCAACTCTCACATCCATACATGACCACTGGAAAAACCATAGCCTTGACTAGATGGACCTTTGTTGGCAAAGTAATATCTCTGCTTTTCAAGTTTTACCTTAGGGTGGTGGTATTTGGGCTACTTTTATGTTAACTTCTGAACTTTACGGTCTTCTGAATGTATTTTTGAAATATTTTTAAGTAGAAAATGAAAAAAAAAAACCACATAGTGGTCTTAAGTGCTTTGTAGAGGAGGAGCTGGCTAGAGAAGGAAGTGTAAGTGAGACTTCTTTTCCAGGCAGGGAAGACCTGGAGTGTAATTCATCACTTGTCTGTGTGAGAGGGATGAGGCTAATTTGGACAGGGCTCAGAGAAGAGTTGTACAGCTGATTGACTGATCGACGGCTGAGATGAAAATAAGACCTACGAAGACATCTCAAAGAACCAGGGATGTAGAACAGCTGTGGAATTTAACCCCATGCCATAACTTAGGATCTCTTTTTCTTACATTTATACACCATCCACTTCTACACTTCCACATTCTCTTCACTCATTTCTCTTGTTCAATATCAGGCAAGGGCCATGATGCAGGTTAGAATTATGTGTTAGAGGAAAATTGGAATTTTGTTCTCTAGTTGAGGAAAAATTGGAAAGGACCTGAAAGGCAAATGAGTTCAACCTTCTTCCGAAGAGGTATCTCTTTAATGATGTTAATAGGTGGGCATCAAGTTCTTACGGACCATTTTCATACTTGCTCCACCTAGCATGGGGTGGTGGCGGGTGGGGCACTCTTGTCTGCTTCAGTTAGGCACGTCTTCTTTCCATTCCATAGATGCCCTAGCTCATCTCCACCTCAGTACTTTTACCACAGGAAGTACTTCCCATCTGGAACACCCACCGATTCTCCCTGCTTTTCTGTGTGTCATTAGAGATTGTGTTTTGCATCATTTCTTCCTCCCCACCCCTCGTCTGACCCTTATGAAGAATATGGCATTTCTGGAAGTAAATGTAGCTTCCTTTGTTGTGATTGGGAGTAAGGCTGGGAGTTGAGGGCAGTGTGTTTAGTTTAATATCTATCCCCTAGATGCTGATATGCCCCACTCTTGGGAATCACTATCTTATAGCAATTAAGATCTTAATCATCTGCTGTTTTAAGTGATGCACTACTTATTTTGTTTGCTATTAGTGTTTTTGCCAACTAGATTTAAGTACTTTGAAGATATGAGAACTTGGCTGATACCTCTGTATGGTGCCCAGTACTGATCATGAAATGAATACCTATACAATAATCAATGGCTAATGGCTGAAGAGACCATGTGTTTTTTTTTTCATGAACCATTATGGAAACCTGTCATTTATATAAATCAGATATTAAATTGGTACAGACACTAAAAGATGAACATTTTTGTAGTTCTAAAATGGCATAAAGTCAAGTCTTGGAGGTCGGTTCATTGAGATAATTCCCATCTCAGAAAACCCCTCTTCCTTTGTAAGCCTTCTAACTCCTTGCTATTCAGAGTGCAGTCTATAGACTACACTGGTGCAGGGACATCAGCATCACCCAGAAGCCAGGCCTACTGAGTCAGAATCTGCATTTTAACAAGATCTTCAGATATGTTCTATACACAGTAAAGTTTGAGAAGCATTTTATTTTTAACACAAACTTCAGACATTTAAGAGGAGCACTTATCTTCAAAGAGATGTGAGTCTGGAAACGATGATTTCGTTGGTCTGTGGATGAGATCCTCAGTATTTTCTGTCATGTGGCTTGGAATTACACTGCTTCTTGCCAGGCCAGAAAATGCCTCTGCAGGAAAGCCCCAGGGTAATTTAAGTATGAGAGTGGTTCTTAGATGTTAGATGTGATGATGATTACAGGAACTTGAAGCATTTTGGAGTGAGAAACTCGGAGAGCTTGGCAAAGGTAGAGGAACATGGCCATGAAACCTGAAACCAAAGGTGAGGGAAGAGGTCTTCCCTTTATGATTAGAAGCAACTTCTAACTCTTTGGACTTCAGGTCTGTTCTCCCCCCTCCCACCCCTCCAGAGCCAGGTGGTCACAAATGAAAGGGCTTAAAGTGCTGGGCATTGTGGAATGGAGAGGCATTCTTCATCAGAGGAGAAGGAGGTGTCACTACTCAGCTTATCCAGTTGTTGCCACATGGGAATTTGTGTTCAGCAAATAAAGCTAAAAATCTAAGTTTGTATATACGAAACCTCTTTGAGTGTAATATGTTGGTAATTAAAATGTTTTTAGAACAGCTCAGTCCAAACAAAATTCATATGCTGCCTGAATCTGTTTTGTAACCCCTCTTCTAGAGCAACAAAACATATGTGGTGATGTGAATATCTGACCTTTCTAGTTTAGGACACCAAACATGGGTAGAGGCATTTTGGTTCTAGTAAGGACCACTTTGGATTTTTACTAAGTAACAGCAATAAAAGACATGAAGAAGGGAGTTGTACTTGCTTTGATGACCTGATTTATCAATAAAATACATGTCTAAAGAACATCACAAGGGGACTTCCCTTGTGGCTCAGATGGTAAAGCGTTTGCCTACAATGTGGGAGACTCAGATTCGATCCCTGGGTCGGGAAGTTCCCCTGGAGAAGGAAATGGCAACCCACTCCAGTATTCTTGCCTGGAAAATCCCATGGATGGAGGAGCCCGGTTGGCTACACTCCATGGTGTCACAAAGAGTCGGACACGACTGAGCGACTTTACTTCACTTCAAAGAACATCAGTAACTAATAGTGTTTGGAGGAAAATGATGCAAGTTATGACCAACCTAGACAGCATACTAAGAAGCAGAGATATTACTTTGCTAACAAAGGTCAAGGCTATGACTTTTTCCAGTAGTCATGTGTGGATGAGAGAGTTGGACTATAAAGAAAGCTGAGCACCGAAAAATTGATGCTTTTTAACCGTGGTGTTGGAGAAGACTCTTGAGAGTCCCCTGGACTGCAAGGAGATCTAACCAGTCCATCCTAAAGGAAATCAGTCCTGAATATTCATTGGAAGGACTGATGTTGAAGCTAAAACTCCAATACTTGGCCACCTGATGCGAAGACCTGACTCACTTGAAAAGACCCTGATGCTGGGAAAGATTGAAGGTGGGAGAAGGCGACGACAGGATGAGATGGTTAGGATGGCATCACTGACTCAATGGACATGAATTTGAGCAAGCTCTGGGAGTTGGTGATGGACAGGGAGGCCTGGCGTGCTGCAGTCCATGGGGTTGGACACGAGAGAGCTGGACATGAGTGAGCGACTGAACTGAACTGATGCTTAAAGGCATATAACTTAGGTTCTATAAAATCTGAAGGAGAAGTGAGCATGGGACAATGGTAAAGAAATGAGGTCATGGAGATTTCTTGGCACCCCTAACCTAGGATCACGCAGTGCAACAGAGCTAGGAGACTGGACCACAACTTGGAACTTATTGTGCTGGAGAGAAGTGTGACTGGAGATAGAATTAGAGTTAATTTATCTTAAGCATTTGGTTGTTGAATTTGAGTGGTGGCTAATATTTAAAATTTGCTGGAATTGAGTTTTCAAATAAAGTTCATGTTAAAATTAGCATTTTATGTATTTTGACAGTAAAAATAGGTGTAAGAATCAAAATTCTTTCAAAGATTTATTAATTATGTTTCTTGTTAAAAATTAAATTTCTAAAGGATTAGTACTATTTATTATTTATCTTTACATTATTATCATCCTTACATTTAGTAAAGTCTAGGTCAATGATCTGTAATGATTATAAGACAAAACATGTTTATTTTCTGTCTTGGAGAGTCATTCTGGAGGTATTCATTTTCCTCACTGATTAAAAAAAAATAATGGCTTTATTTGAGATACAATTCACATACCATGAAATCTGTCATTTGAAATTGTACCATATAGTGGGTTTAGTATATTTACAAAGTTGTGCAATCAACACCACCCTGTAATATCAGAACCTGTTACCCTCAGAAGAAGACAAGTATCCTTAGCAGTCACTCCTCATCTCACCTTCCTCCAGCCCCTGGCAACCATCTCTCCGGTTTCTATCTGTTTAGATTTGCCTCTTGTAGACATTTCATAAAAGTGGAATTATATAATCTGTAGCCTTTTGAGACTAGCATCTTTAACATAGCTTAATATTTTCAAAGTTTATATTGTAGCATGTGTTAGCATGCTTTTCTTATGTATAGCCAAAAAAATTGTGTTGTATGGCTATACCACAGTTTGTTTATCCATTTATCAGTTAATGGGTGTTTGAGATGTCCTCAATTTTTGGCTATTATGAGTAATTCTGCTATGAACGTTTGTGTGGATTGTTGTTGTTGTTCAGTCGTTCAGTTATGTCTGACTCTTTGTGACCCCACGGACTGCAGTATGCCAGGCTTTGCTGTCCTTTACCATTTCCCCGGGTTTGCTCAAATTCATATCCATTGAGTCTATGTTGCCATTCCAACCATCTCATCCTCTGTCATCTCCTTCTCTTCTTACCTTCAGTCTTTCCCAGCATCAGTGCCTTTTCCAATGAGTGGCTCTTTGCATCAGGTGGCCAAAATATTGGAGCTTCAGTTTTAGCATCAGTCCTTCCAATGAATATTCAGAATTGATTTATTTCAGATTGACTGGTTTGATCTCCCTGTAGTCCGAGGGACTCTCAAAAGTTTTCTCCAACACCACAGTTCAAAAGCAAGTTCTTTGGGGCTCAGCCTTGTTTATGGTCCAACTCTCACATAAATACATGACTGCTGGAAAACCACAGCTTTGACTAGGTGCACTTTGTTGGCAAAGTAATATCTCTGCTTTTTAATATGCTGTCTAGGTTTGTCATAGCTTTTCTTTCAAGGAGCAAGCGTCTTATAATTTCATGGCTGCAGTCACCATCTGCAGAGATTTTGGAGCCCAAGAAAATAAAGTCTCTCACTGTTTCCATACTTTCCACATCTATTTGCCATGAGTTGATGGGACCAGATGCCGTGATCTTTGTCTTTTGAATGTTGAATTTTAAGCCAGCTTTTGACTCTCCTCTTTGACCCTCATCAAGAAGCTCTTTAGTTTCTCTTCACTTTCTACCTTTAGGGTGGTATTATCTGCATATCTGAGGTTATTGATACTTTTCCCTGCAACCTTGATTCCAGCTTGTGCTTCATCCAGCTCGGCATTTCTCATGGTGTACTCTGTATATAAGTTAAATAAGCAGGGTGACAATATACAGCCTTGATGTATATTGTGTGGATATATGTTTTCAATTCTCTTGAGTGTACGCCTTCAAGTGGAATTACTGGGTCATATGGTAGCTCTATATGTTTATCATTTTAGGATCTGCCAAACAGTTTTCCAAAGTGAATGCACCATTTTACATTTTAAGCAGCAATGTCTATCCAGTATGGAAAATGGAATATTGACATCTTCAACTGTTGTTGTTAAATTGTTTATTTCTCCCTTCAGCTCTGTCAGTTTCTGCCTATGTATTTTGTAGCCCCTTATAACATATATGTACCAAGTCATCTTTCTTTATGTCCTTTTGAATTGACTTACTTATCATTATAAAATATACTTTCTCTCTGGTTGCCATTTTTGTCTTAGAGTCTGTTTTGCCTGTTATCAGCATTGTCACAGTAATTCTTGTTTAAGTTATGTTTCCATGATATATCTTTTTCATCCTTTTACTATTACCTACTTGTGTCTTTGAATCTAAATTTTAAAACAGCATATAGTTGTTTAACTATCATTTAAAAATCATTTAAAATTTTTTTCCTGCTAATTTCTGCCTTTTGTAAGTGTTTAACTAGAATGTTTGACATGAGTGTTTCAGTTCAGTTCAGTTGCTCAGTTGTGTCCGACTCTTTGTGACCCCATGAATCGCAGCACACCAGGCCTCCCTGTTCATCACCATCTCCTGGAGTTCACTCAGACTCAATGACCATCGAGTCAGTGATGCCATCCAGCCATCTCATCCTCGGTCGTCCCCTTCTCCTCCTGCCCCCAACCCCTCCCAGCATCAGAGTCTTTTCCAATGAGTCAACTCTTCACATGAGGTGGCCAAAGTACTCGAGTTTCAGCTTTAGCATCATTCCTTCCAAAGAAATCCCAGGGCGGATCTCCTTCAGAATGGAGTGGTTGGATCTCCTTGCAGTCCAAGGGACTCTCAAGAGTCTTCTCCAACACCACAGTTCGAAAGCATCAGTTCTTCGGTGCTCAGCCTTCTTCATAGTCCAACTCTCACATCCATACATGACCACAGGAAAAACCATAGCCTGGACTAGACGGACTTTAGTCGGCAAAGTACTATCTCTGCTTTTGAATATACTGTTTATTTACATTTAATGTAATTGCTGTTTATCAGATGGATATATTCACCTTGTTTGCTATTGGTTTTCTTTGTGTCTTAGGTCTTTTTTGTTCCTCAATTCCTCTGTTACCTGTCTATATTAAATATGTGTGTTTTTAGTGTACCATTTAAATTTTCTTGTTGTTGCTTTTCTGGAGAAGATAATTTTCATAGGCTTTTATTCTGTCATTCCTGATATTATTGATTATTTTTGAATTATTGTCTTAGTTGTTGTCTGGGATTTACAGTGAAATTCTTTTATTTTTAAAATTTTATTTTTACTTTATTTTACAATACTGTATTGGTTTTGCCATACATTGACATGAATCCGCCATGGGTGCATATGAGCTCCCAATTTAAACAATTGGATTAATTTAAAACAAGTTGGTCAATTTCAACTTAATTTTCAAAGTATATGAAAGCTTTACTTCAGTATGGGTTAATTCCTTGCTTTATACGTTGTAAGCCCGTCATTACCACTTCTATAATTATTGTCTTATGCAGTTGTTTATAAATAGAAAAGGATTATAAAAAATGCATTCATTCTGTATTTTGTATTTAACTATGTAGTTAGCTTTACCAGTTCTCTTTGTGTCTTCAGATGGATTTGATTTAATATTTAGTGATTTTTCATTTCAGCCTAAGAGCTCCATTTAATATTTCTTATAGGACAGATTTGATACTGACAGATTCTTTCTGGTTCTGCTTGTCTTAATTTTTGAAGGATAATTATGTGAGCTATAGAAGTCTTGGTTAACTTTAAAAAAATTCCTGCTTTGAATATGTTATTCTAATGCCCTCTGGCCTTCATTGTCTGTGATGAGAAGTCAACTGTTAATCTTACTGAGAATTCTTTGCTTATGATGAGACTTTTTTTTTCTGGCTGTCCTCAGATTTCTCTGTCTTTTGACATTTTGACTATGATGTGTCTTGATGTGGATTCTTTTTAGTTATCTTACTTGAGTTTATTGAGCTTCTTGGATGTATAAATTAATGTTCTCATCAAATTTGGGAAGTCTTTGGCCACTGTTTCTTCAGATATTCTTTCTGTTTCTTTCCTTTCCTTCTGGAATTCCCAGAATGCATGGATTGATACAGTATCTGAAGTTTCACAGGCCTCTGAAGTTCTATTAGTTTTTTTTTTCACTCTTTTTCTGTTCCTAAGTCTGGATAATCTTAATAAACATGTCTTGAAGGTCACTAATTCTTTCTTCTCTCAATTAAAATCTGCTATTGAACCCCTCTAGTGAATTTTCCATTTCCAATATTGTACTTTTTAAATACCAGAATTTTAATCTAGTTCTTTTTAAAATAAATTTTATCTCAATATAGAGATATTCTTTGGTGAAACATTGTTTTAAAATTTTTCTTTAATTCTTTAAATATGGTTTCCCTTAATTATTTGAACATAGTTTTAGTAATTTAAAATCATTGTCTCAGTTCAGTTCAGTTGCTCAGTCATGTCCGACTCTTTGCGACCCCATGAAACGCAGCACGCCAGGCCTCCCTGTTCATTACCATCTCTCGGAGTTCACTCAGACTCACGTCCATTGAGTCCGTGATGCCATCCAGCCATCTCATCCTCGGTCGTCCCCTTCTCCTCCTGTCCCCAATCCCTCCCAGCGTCAGAGTCTTTTCCAGTGAGTCAACTCTTCGCATGAGGTGGCCAAAGTACTGGAGTTTCAGCTTTAGCATCATTCCTTCCAAAGAAATGCCAGTGTTGATCTCCTTCAGAATGGAGTGGTAGGGTCTCC
The DNA here is from genome assembly GCA_917880005.1 of Nanger dama. Lineage (NCBI taxonomy): Eukaryota > Metazoa > Chordata > Mammalia > Artiodactyla > Bovidae > Nanger > Nanger dama. Next base: position 51,785,108 of record CAKJTW010000004.1, read on the forward strand.
TTGCAGTCCAAGGGACTCTCAAGAGTCTTCTCCAACACCACAGTTCAAAAGAATCAATTCTTCAGCACTCAGCCTTCTTCACAGTCCAACTCTCACTCACATCCATACATAACTACTGAAAAACCATAGACTTGACTAGACGGACCTTAGTTGGCAAAGTAATGTCTCTGCTTTTGAATGTGCTATCTAGGTTGGTCATAACATTTCTTCCAAGAAGTAAGCATCTTTTAATTTCATGGCTGCAGTCACCATCTGCAGTGATTTTGAAGGCCCCAAAAATAAAGTCTGACACTGTTTCCACTGTTTCCCCATCTATTTCCCATGAAGTGATGGGACCGGATGCCATGATCTTCGTTTTCTGAATGTTGAGCTTTAAGCCAACTTTTTCACTCTCCTCTTTTACTTTCATCAAGAGGCTTTTTAGTTCCTCTTCACAAAATTCTGAAAGAGATGGGAATACCAGACCACCTAACCTCCCTCTTGAGAAATCTGTGTGCAGGCCAGGAAGCAACAGTCAGAACTGGACATGGAACAACAGACTGGTTCCAGATAGGAAAAGGAGTACGTCAAGGCCGTATATTGTTACCTTGCTTATTTAACTTCTATGCAGAGTACATCATGGGAAACGCTGGACTAGAAGAAACACAAGCTGGAATCAAGATTTCTGTGAGAAATATCAATAACCTCAGATATGCAGATGACACCACCCCGGTCAGTAGGTGCCAAATATTCTACTGGAGAAGAGTGGAGAAATATATCCAGAAAGAATGACAAGACAGAGCCATAGCAACATCCAGTTGTGGATGTGACTGGTGATGGAAGTAAAGTCCATTGTGGTAAAGAGCAATATGGCATAGGAACCTGTAATTTTAGGTCCATGTATCAAGGCAAATGGTAAAACAGGAGATGGCAAGAGTGAACATCGACATTTTAGGAATCAGTGAACTAAAGTGAACTGGAATGGGTGAATTTAACTCAGATGACCATTATATCTACTACTGCAGGCAGGAATCCCTTAGAAGAAATGGAGTAGCCCTCATAATCAACAAAAGAGTCAGAAATGCAGCATTTGGATGAAGTCTCAAAAATGACAGAATGATCTCTGTTCATTTCCAAGGCAAACCTTTCAGTATCACAGTAATCCAAGTCTATGCCCCAACCAGTAATGCTGAAGAAGCTGAAGTTGAGTGGTTCTGAGAAAACCTATAAGACCTTCTAGGACTAACACCCCCAAAAGATGTCCTTTTCGTCATAGGGGACTGGAAAGCAAAAGTAGGAAGTCAAGAGATACGTGGAGTAACAGGCAAATTTGGCCTTGGAGTACAAAATGAAGCACGGCAAAGGCTAACAGAATTTTTCCAAGAGAACAGCACTAATCATAGGAATGCCCTCTTCCAGTGACACAAGAGAAGACTCTACACATGGACATCACCAGATTGTCAATACTGATATCAAATTCATTATTTTCTTTGCAGCCAAAGGTAGAGAAGTTCTATATGAGTTCTATAAGTTCTAAATAAGACCGGGAGCTGACCATGGCTCAGATCATGAACTCCTTATTGCAAAATTCAGACTTAAATTGAAGTACAGAAAACCACTAGACCATCTAGGTATGACTTAATTCAAATCCCTTACAATTATACAGTGGAAGTGACAAATAGATTCACGGGATTAGATCTGATACACAGAGTGCCTGATGAACTATGGATGGAGTTTTGTGACATTGTATAGGAGACAGGGAGCAAGACCATCCCCAAGAAAAAAAAATGCAAAGAAGTAAAATGGCTGTCTGAGGAGGCCTTACAAATAGCTGTGAAAAGAAGAGAGGCAAAAGGCAAAGGAGAAAAGAAAAATTATAGCTATGTGAATGCAGAGTTCCAAGCAAAAGCAAGGAGAGATAAGAAAGCCTTTCTCAGCGATCAGTGCAAAGAAATAGAGGAAAACGACAGAATGGGAAAGACTAGAGATCTCTTCAAGAAAATGAGAGATACCAAGGGAACATTTCATGCAAAGATGGGCTCGATAAAGGACAGAAATGGTATGGACCTAACAGAAGCAGAGGATATTAAGAAGAGGTGGCAAGAAAACACAGAATTATACAAAAAGATCTTCATGACCCTGATAACCACAATGGTGTGATCGCTCACCTAAAGCCAAACATCCTGGAATGCAAAGTCAAGTGGGTCTTAGGAAGCATCATTACGAAGAAAGCTAGTGGAGCTAATGAAATTCCAGTTGAGCTATTTCAAATCCTAAAAGATGATGCTTTGAAAGTGCTACACTCAATATGCCAGAAAATTTGGAAAACTCAGCAGTGGCCACAGGATTAGAAAAGGTCAGTTTACATTCCAGTCCCAAAGAAAGGCAATGCCAAAGAATGTTCAAACTACTGCACAATTGCATTCATATGACAGGTTAGCAAATTAATGCTCAAAATTATCCAAGCAAGGCTTCAACAGTACATTAACTGTGAACTTGCAGATGTTCAAGCCGGATTTAGAAAAGGCAGAGGAACCAGAGATCAGATTGCCAACATCCATTGGACCATCAAAAAAGCAAGAGAGTTCCAGAAAAACATCTACTACTGCTTTGTTGACTATGCCAAAACCTTTGACTGTGTGCATCACAATAAACTGTGGAAAATTCTTCATGAGATGGGAATACCAGGCCACCTTACCTGCCTCCTGAGGAATCTGTATGCAGGTCAAGAAACAACAGTTAGCACTGGACATGGAACAATGGATTGGTTCCACATTAGGAAAGGCACATGTCAAGGCTGTATATTGTCACCCTGCTTATTTAACTTATATGCAGTGTTTACCATGTGAAATGCTGTGTTGGATGAAGCACAAGCTGGAATCAAGATTGCTGGGAGAAATATCAATAACCTCAGATATGCAGATGACACCACTCCAATGGCAGAAAGTGAAGAAGAGCTATAAAGCCTCTTGATGAAAGGGAAAGAGGAGAGTGAAGAAGGTGGCTTAAAGCTCAACATTCAGAAAACGAAGATCATGGCATCCAGTCCCATCACTTCATGGCAAATAGATGGGGAAACAATGGAAACAGTGAAAGACTTTATTTTTTTGTGTTCCAAAATCACTGTAGATGGTGACTGCAGCCATGAGACTAAAATATGCTTGCTCCTTGGGAGAAAAGCTATAATCAACCTAGACAGCATATTAAAAGCAGGGGGCATTACTTTTCCAAGAAAGGTCTGTCTTGTCAAAGCTATGGTTTTTCCAGGGATCATGTATGGATGTGAGTGTTGGACCATAAAGAAAGCTGAGCACCGAAAAATTGATGCTTTTGAACTGTGGTGTTGGAGAAGACTCTTGAGAGTCCCTTGTACTGCACAGAGATCCAACCAGTCAATCTTAAGGGAAAACCATCATGAGTATTCATTGGAAGGACTGATGCTGAAGCTGAAACTCCAATACTTTGGCTGCCTGATGCGAAGAGCTGACCCATTGGGAAAGACCCTAATACTGGGAAAGATTGAAGGCAGGAGAAGGGAACGATAGAGGATGAGATTGGATGAGCTTGGATGAGCTTGGATGTGGTTGGATGGCATTACCAACTCAATGCACATCAGTTTGAGTAAACTGTGGGAGTTGGTGATGGACAGGGAGGTCTGGTGTGCTGCAAGTCTGTGGCATTGCAGAGTCAGACATGATGAGTGACTGAACTGAACTGAACCGAACTGAATAAGTATCTCTGTCTTTGCTAAGAGCTCTATGTGCATGTAGGGACACACCTTCAGTAAGTAGCCAAGTAGTTGGCAACTCTGCCTTAGCCTTCACTTCCAGTATGCACAGAGCCTCAAGATCAGCCAGAGGAGAAAGAATGGGGTCTTTTCAGGTATTTCTTGGCTATGTGTATAGTGCTACACATGAATGTGGCCTTTTCAATCATAAACAATATGTTGGAGCCTTTCAGATTCTTCTCTGGACATTTTATTCTGCATATCTCTCTTTTAAGTTTTTAAGCCAGCTTCTTTTTGCTCCAGCTGGTATTGCTGCCATAGACATCTGCATCATCAAACAATTGCAGCTATCGTTTTCAACAAATGCTGTGGTGCTAGAGTTTTTTCTATTTAGTGAACTCTGAATTACATCCAGTAAACAAAAGCCTTGGGAACAGGGCTTTTCAACATAACTTCCAGGTCAAGTAGTGACAGGTTACTGGCATAGAGCCATTTCACGGAACTCCAAACACAATTTGCCCTCCCTGTTGCCTGCTAGAGTACTGTTTTTTGCAGTCACTGTGACTGCAAGGATGCTGATTTTAAAGTATATTGCGATGCTGGGGAGAGAGTGATGGAAACAGGGAAAATGAAAATGCCACTAAGTTCTCTGTTTTTATTGTGACACAACCATTTTTTGTGATTTAATTATTCTCATAGTGTGGTAATCTTATTGTTGATTTCCAGAATTGTGAAAAAATGAAGTTTTACAATTTTTTGCCAGTGTTCTCATTGTTTTTATGGAGGATTAGGTTTTTGGAGGTCCTTACTTAGCCATTCTGGAAGTGCTTCCTCCTTCTACTGAATTTTACAGCTGCCTGCTACTCTTCTGATGTTATTTGATTGGCTTCTTTCTTACTTTCAAGATTGTCAAACTAATTTTTGTTATCTTTTTTTCTTTGTTATCTTTGTTTTGCTCACCTCTCCCTTAGGTACACACTTAAAAAAAAATCCATGTGTAGATAAAAGGAATTCAGTTCAGTTCAGTCACTCAGTCGTGTCCGACTTTTTGCGACCTCATGGACTGCAGCATGCCAGGACTCCCTGTCTATCGCTGACTCCCGGAGTTTAGTCAAGTTCGTGTGCACTGAGTCGGTGATGCCATCCAACTATCTCTTCCTCTCCCCTTCTTCTCCTGCCTTCTGTCTTTCCCAGCATCCAGAAATTACTTGAGGTTAAATACACATAACAATTTTCCATCTTAATTAATCGTTCTTAAATGTAAAACTCAGTAATATTAAGTACATTGACATTGTTATGCAAACAATCTCCAGGACGCTTTTCATTTTGAAAAACTGAAAATCTGTATCCATTAAACAAAGCTCCCTATTTTTCCCTCTCCACCCAGCTCCTGACAAACACCATTCCATTTGTCTGTATGAATTTATTATTCCAGATATCTCATATAAGTGGAGTTATATAGTATTTATCTTTTTGTGGCTGGCTTATTTCATCTATCTTAATGTTTTTGAGGTTCATCCAAATTGTACTTGTGTCAGAATTTCTTTACTTTCTGAGGTTGAATAATATTCTGTTGTATGGATATATCATATTTTGTTTGTATATTCATCCATCAATAAACGCTTGAATTGCTTATAGCTTTTTGCTATTGTGAATAGTGCTGCTGTGTGTATACGTGTACAGACATCTCTGAGATCCTGGCTTCAATTCTCCTGAGTATGTAATTGTTTTTTTTTTTTTTTTCTTTTGCATGGAAGCATCTATAGAGATATCCAAATTAATAGTTTTTACCGACTGTCTCAAATTTTGCTATATAATACAGTTTCATTAGGCACAGCTAAGTATTCTTTTTCTGATTCTACTCAGACATCACTATCTCCCATTTTTAAATGGGAGAGTTTAAAAATTTTAAATGACTTGAAGCCATGTCAGGGGCAAGGATGTAAACTGCAAACTTAAATGGAATCCAACTTCTAATTCCTAGTTGAAATCTAGAATTTCTGTGTTTTTAAATTTATTATATGTTTAAAGAAAGAAGGATGTAGGGATAAGAATCATTGTAGTTTCTTTTGAATAAGCAAACAACACAGCATCATGGCCTGAATTTCACTGATAAATAAGTAGGCTCTTGGGAAAATATATTTAGGGATAGAAAGTATCAGACGATTCTTAGACAAAGTTTATTTGTATAATTTTTCTTAGTTTTTTGACTAGTGTTTTTTGGACTCTTTTGTTTTCTTCCAGTTAATTTTATTCATAGATCTAGTCTCCATTTTTCTATAGGTGGAAGTACATGAAACTAAGTATTGTGAGTCTTTAAATTGGTTAATTAAAACTTCTAGGAACCAATGTTTCAAATATTAACTAACATAACACTGCATATATATATATATACACATAGGGGAGATTTAGTTGCTCAGTTATGTCTGACTCTTTGTGATCCCATGGACTGTAGCCCACCAGACTCCTCTGTCCATGGGATTTCCCAGGCAAGAATACTGAAGTGAGTTGCCATTTCCTTCTCCTTTTCCATATATAAGGATTCCCAGTTTTTGAAGAAACACATGATTTGACCTTGAATGAAATTCTAAGAAATCCTTAGATAAATTTCGAAATGAAAGATAATAAGAGAGAGAACAAATGAAGTAAAATAGCAAAATCTCCAATTAAAATAATTAAACATTTCTAAAGGAAGTGTATTTTAAAATGATACATCTTACTAATTGTTTCATTTTAGATATGTGTAATATTAAAGTGAAATGAAAGATTTACTAGATGACTATGGTATATAAGATAAAAAATTTGTTTTTCTCAAATAAATTTTGGGCGAAATGAAATATTCCATTTCTCAGTTTTCAGAACGTGAGAATATTTTGTTTAGTGTTTTCTGTTCAATTCTCATTGAAGGAGGGATGAAACTAATTTAGAAATAGACTTATTGAGGCATCTTACCACTGATAATTTTATTGGATAAGGTAAGAAAATCTTTCACTTTTTTGCTAAAGAATGTATGCAGTTAGTTCCAGGAGATCTTGCGACAATAGCCCTATCAAAGTTAGAGAATTAATCTGGTTGAATATGTAGAAATTACAGAAATATCCCATTTCTGAATTTTCCATCTGCTTTTCTTACAGAAGTGGATTCTATAGCCTTGTTGCTCAGCTGCCCTATAGGTTGTCTCAGATGCCGCTGCTGCTGCTAAGTTGCTTCAGTCGTGTCCAACTCTGTGCCACCCCATAGACGGCAGCCCACCAGGCTTCCCCATCCCTGGGATTTTCTAGGCAAGAATACTGGAGTGGGTTGCCATTTCCTTCTCCAAATGCATGAAAGTGAAAAGTCAAAGTAAAGTTGCTCAGTCGTGTCCGACTCTTCATGACTCCATGGACTGCAGCCTACCAGGCTCCTCCGTCCATGGGCTTTTCCAGGCAAGGTTACTGGAGTGGAGTGCCATTGCCTTCTCCAGATGACAGAAGAACAACTATTTTATTGTGACAAAAAAGGATCACTAGTTTACAAGTTTTTTCAGTTAGAAGTATCTTCTTTCTTAATCTCTAGCTCCCAATTGCTAAGCCACTGCCTCATCTTTTATATTTTACATAATATCAGCATTTCCCTTCTGTTACCAGTTTCTAAGATAGAGTATGAGCTAAGCTGTTGTAAAGGACACTTCCCCAAAACAAAGGCTCTAAAGCTAGAAGCTCGTTGCTTGGTAACATTTTCTTTAATATTTCTCTCTTATTTTGACTTGAGGTAGTGTTTTGGAAAAACTTCATTCCTTTCCCTCCAGGTGTCTCCTTTTTTCCCACACATAACACTTTGGACACCTCTACTTACCAAATATTTGGAGGTACCGCCCGCCCCCCCACCAACAAGCAATTCTCTGGGACACCAATGGGGTGTCCTATGGCTGAAGTCAGTTCTTACACCATCTACCTGGAGACAGCATCAGATCCCACATGCTAAGGGCTCAGTCCCATGACTCTGCTCCTCAGTTTGCATTCCAAGGGCAAGAAGTAGGTCCCCAAGTTACTCACAACTTCTGTTCAACTTGGCTACAAATCAGAGATTCCTATTAACCTCCCTCCACCTTGGATTAGATTAATTTGCTAGGGCAGCTCACAGAACTCAGGGAAATAGTTACTTTTGTTTGCCAGTTTATTAGAAGATATGGAAAAAGATACAGATAAGCAGGGGCTTCTCAGGTGCCGCTAGAGGTAAAGAACCCACCTGTCAATGCAGGAGACTTAAGAGACGCAGGTTTGATCCCTGGGTTGGGAAGATCCCCTGGAGAAGGAAATGGTAATCTACTCCAGTATTCTTGCCTAGAGAATCCCATGGACAGAAGAGCCTGGTCGGCTACAGTCAATGGGTTCACACAGAATCAGACACGACTGAAGAGACTTAGCGTGCATGCATGCATGCATGCAGCATAGATGAACATTCAGATGAAGAGATATATAGGGTGAGGGTCCTGAGAGCAGGAGCTTCTTTCCCTGTTGGGATACCTCATTCTCCTAGTACGTGGATGTGTGCACCCATCTGGAAGCTCTCAGAATCCCATGTAATTGGGATTTTTAATGGAGGCTTTATCATGTAGGTGTGATAGATCATTAACTCCATTTTTAGCCATTCTGCCTTCTCAAGAGAATGGGAAGCAGAGCTGATAATTTCAAGCTTCTAATCATGGCTGTTCTTTCTGGTAACCAGCCCTCACCCTGGAGCTCACCCAGAGTCACCTTATTAGAACAAAAGGTGGACTTCCCTGGTGGCTCAGACAGTAAAGCGTCTGTCTACAATGCGGGAGACCTGGGTTCAAGCCCTGGGTTGGGAAGATCCTCTGGAGATGAAATGGCAATCCACTCTAGTACTATTACCTGGAAAATCCCGTGGACAGAGGAGCCTGCTAGGCTACAGTCTATGGGGTTGCAAAGAGTTGGACATGACTGAGCGACTTCACTTCACACCTGGAAATTATTAGGGTTCAGGAGCCTTATGTCAGGAACCAGGGCCAGAGACTACTGTATATGTATTTCCTATTATTTCACAGGTAGATAGTGGTCCAGGATGGATAGGCACTTTGAACACTGCTCATTTCTTTTATTTTGGTAGTCTGCCATTCCTTAGGGAAATGGCAACCCACTCCAGTGTTCTTGCCTGGAGAATCCCAGGGACGGGGGGTGCCTGGTGGGCTGCCATCTCTGGGGTTGCACAGAGTCAGGCACAACTGAAGTGACTTAGCAGCAGCAGCAGCAGCATCCCTTAAGGTGCTGTCATCATCTGCATGGTTGAAGCTGCCTCAGTTACACACTTGTGTTCCAGCCTGAGAGAAGGCAGAGAAGCACATGACATGGAAAGAGTGTGTGTCACCTCCACTCACAAGGAAACTTGGTTCACCAGTGAGAACCACTGGTGAGAGCTTCATCCATGACTGCGCCAAACTAAATGGGGGCTGGATGGCTCTGTGCCCAGCTACACTTCTGTTACAGGGTTTTGGGTAGTGCCTGGCAATCTGCCACAGTTACTTAACTTTTCTGAGTCTTAGTTTTCACATCTCTAAAATGGTGACAGTAATTGTATCTACCTCAGAGGGTCGTCTTAGGGTTAGGTAAGGTGTAATACATATAAGTTATTTATTCAGTTTCTCGTACATAAAATATACTCAGTAAACATTAATTACAAAGATATTTTAAAAATAACAGTAAGTGTTGCTTTCTTGTTTTTCAGTGGTTTTGACGGTGGTTTAGTTGCTGAGTTGTGTCCCACTCTTGCGATCCCATAAACTGTAGTCTGCCAGGCTCCTCTGTCCTTGAGATTCTCTAGGCAAGAATACTGGAGTGCTTTACCATTTCCTTCTCCAAGGGATCTTCCTGACCCAGAAATCGAACCCAGGTCTCCTGCATTGCAGGCAGATGATTTACCAACTGAGCTATGAGGGAAGCCAGAACTCTTAAGCAATGATTATTTTACTTCAGGAAAATACACTATTTTATGTGAAACGATAAAAGATACTTAGCTAAACAGATGAAAACCACAGGTATTTTAGATTATTTTTTACAGTATAATTATTTAAAAAATTTATGTATTTGGTTTCATCAGGATCTTTGCTGTTGCATGAGGGATCTTTTTCCCTGGGCACGGGCTTCTCTGCAGTTGTGGCATGTAGGCTTGATTGCCTCTCAGCATGTGGGGTCTTAGTTCCTCGACCAGGGATCGAACTTGCATCCTCTGCATTGGCAAGCAGATTCTTAACTACTGGACCACCAGGGAAGTCCCCTAAAAGTATTATTTATGGAACAGTATTTCATGCTATTTCTTAGAATAGCTTTAATGTAGATAACACATAAGTAGGTTTTGAGGTAAGTAGTCCATTAGAGTCCACTTAATTTCGCTTGCACAAATTTTAGATTTTTCTTTTAAAGTGGGTCATGGCTAGAAGCAATTCATTTATTTGGCAGGATATTCTTAGCATATGGATTTACTGCTAAAGTGAGAATTCTAAAACGCCTCTTTAATTTTAAAACTTGTTTTCCTGATATTTGCTGGGGGAAATAAACTATCAGTTCAGTTCAGTAGCTCAGTAGTGTACGACTCTTTGCGACCCCATGAATCACAGCACGTCAGGCCTCCCTGTCCATTACCAACTCCCAGAGTTCACTCAGACTCATGTCCATCGAGTCAGTGATGCCATGCAGCCATCTCATCCTCTGTCGTCCCCTTCTCCTCAATCCCTCCCAGCATCAGAGTCTTTTCCAATGAGTCAACTCTTCGCATGAGGTGGCAAAAGTACTGGAGTTTCAGCTTTAGCGTCATTCCTTCCAAAGAAATCCCAGGGCTGATCTCCTTCAGAATGGACTGGTTGGGTCTCCTTGCAGTCCAAGGGACTCTCAAGAGTCTTCTCCAACACCACACTTCAAAAGCATCAGTTCTTCAGTGCTCAGCCTTCTTCACAGTCCAACTCTCACATCCATACATGACCACAGGAAAAACCATAGCCTTGACTAGACGGACCTTAGTTGGCAAAGTAATGTCTCTGCTTTTGAATATGCTATCTAGGTTGGTCATAACTTTTCCTCCAAGGAGTAAGCGTCTTCTAATTTTATGGCTGCAGTCACCATCTGCAGTGATTTGGAGCCCCCCCAAAAAAGTCTGACACTGTTTCCACTGTTTCTCCATCTATTTCCCATGAAGTGATGGGACCAGATAAAATAGCTTAAATTTTATTTAAAGAAAATAAAATTTATTTATTATTGATATTTTGAAATATATCTAAAAGTAGTTTTTAAACAGCTTAATTTTGAAAGTAAGGAATGTAATTCAACATATCACAGGATAATATAGTATTGTGACTTTTGGAATGTACTATGTATCATTTGCCCTTGCTAGCTTGAAAGAAATGTTTAAATCTATAACAGATTATCTTTAATTGTTCACAGCCAGTTGTTACTATTTTTGAATAAAGAAAATTAACTTTATTTTGAATTTTGGTTTCCTTATTAATTTTACCCTGTCAGTTGTTGAAGATCATTCGTTAACATATTTGAAGCTGTTCTTAGCAGGAAGCAGTTTTTGGTCAGAAAATAAAGATTAAAGAGTGAGGAGTCAGTTTTTGAGGGATTTTCCTTAGTTTTGTGAAATCAAATGTTAGTTTCTTTACAGTAATGTCTGTTTCCATTGGAAGTGAGTTTTAAAGTTGAGAAAGCTGAACTTTAATTCTCTTTGCTTGTTTAATCCTCTACTTTCTTTGATGATAAGGACATAAGAAATAAAAAAAGTGAAGAATTTTTTTTTTTTTTGATTCAGCATCTCTAAAATGTGTTCATTTGTTCCATAATAATTCTTGCTTGGTTTGCTATTTCTTGGGGCTGAGTGCCAAAAGAGAATATGTATGCCATCTGCTTTGTCATCATCAATGTAGATTAAATTCCCCCAATTTAGGTTGTGTTCCCAGTGATTTAACAGGAAGCTTTTGGTGCTTTTTATTCTTGGTCTTTGGATTCACTGGCTTATTTTGTGGGTGAGTTGAAGATGATCTTTACATGCAGGAAGATGCATGAGGTTACGCAGCTATCCGTCTTGTAAACACTTAGGTTGGACTTTGTTGTTAACTGGGTGGGAAGCACTGGACTAAAGGCAGCTTTGAATTTTACTGCAGGATTTCCCTAACTTTCTCTGAAGAAACAGTTGAAATATTGCTTTGAAAAAAATTGAAAGCACAGAAATTAGCACATAGCTCTTAATGTATTTGCTACTGGATGACTCTGTTCATTAAACTTTTGATGCTTTATTTTGTTTTTAAATATACCTTTTATTATGACCTATATACATTTGGAATATTGAATGCATAGCTCAGAGATAACTAATTATTACAAGCCTCCAAGGAGAAGTTTATACTGGAAATTTCTATAGTAAGGGACATGAAGAGGTTAAGGAACATAAACTTTTATGGAGAAAATAAGACTGAGGGGGAATAAAAAAATTAATAATGTTTAAATTAATTTTTTTCTTTTTCCCTCAACCTTTAACTTTTCGAAAATTACTAACTATAAAAAATTGAAATAAAAAGCAAGACACTCATATACTCTTTATCATCAGTTGTTAACATCCTATCACGTTCTATTCTCTGTGTGTGTGTGTGTGTGTGTTAGTTGCTCAGTTGTGTCTGATTCTTTGCGACTCCATGGACTGTAGCCCATGAGGCTCCTTTGTCCGTGGAATTCTCCAGGCTAGAATACTGGAGTGGGTTGCCATTCCCTTCTCCAGGGATCAAACCTGAGTCTTCTGCATTGCAGGCGTCTGAGCCACCAGGGAAGCCCATTCTCTCTCTACATTTGTGTATATTTTTCTGAACTTTTCAAAGATAAGTTGTAGATACCATGACACATCACTCTAAATACTTTCTTGTTTCCTAAGAATAAAGACATTCTCTTACCACCTCTAATATTATCATCACTGTTTTACCTAAGAGAATTAACCATAAACCAATAATATTATCTTACATATATTTTATGTTGAAATTATCCACAACTTTTAAAATATTCAAGATGCAATACAGTTTCATGTATTACATTTGATTGTTATGTCCCTTCGTTTTGTTTTGTTTTATGATTTGATTGTTTTGAAGAGTTTAGACCAGTTGTAGAATATTCCACATTCTGGATCTGTCTGCTTGTTTCCCAGTTTTTAGATTCAGGTTAAGCATTTTTGGCAAGAAGAAAGCTGAGGTGACACCATTTACTCCCTCTTGCCAGGAGGCACTTGAGGTCTGATCATTCTCCTGTTGGCTACTGTGAAAAAGAGTCACTTGGTTAAGTGGTGTCCACCATAGCTGTTCATATGTAAGTGCACTTGTGGTTAGTTATATGGGCTTGCTCTTTTCCCTTTCTCCTTTCCCAGCAGTGGGCCCAGGCTATGGGGCCACAGAGGCTTGAGCTGGGCAGTGGGTACCAGTTTTTCCAGAGGCCAGAGCAGGGCCCAAGGGGAGTGGGGCAGGATGCAGGGCTGATGGTGATTCCGAAACAGCCTGCCTAGCTTCTGAATGTGTGCAGAGCTGCCGCTATCAAAATGTGAAGACATGTTATGCTAGGTCTTCATTTGCTTTTAAAATAAGAACTAGAAGGAAATCAGGGCTTCCCTGGTGGCTCAGACAATAGAGAATCCGCCAGCAATGCGAGAGACCTGGGTTGGGAAGATTGGGAGGAGGGCATGGCAATCCACTCCAGTATTCTTGCCTGGAGAATCCCGATAGACAGAGGAACCTGGCAGGCGACAGTCCATGGTGTCACAAAGAATCAAACATGACTGAGCAGCTAAGCACATATTCTATATAAAGTACATTTATGATTAGTATGTAATTCGTGAGATCATTTTTGATATCATGTGAATATCCTATTTCTTTTTTTTTAACCTTTTATTTTATGTCGCAGTATAGATAATTAACAATGTTGTGCAAATATTCTGTTTCTAAAAATTGTCTCCCAACTGCTTGTAACATTCATAGGTCATTCTTGCCTGAATCAATTACACTGGGCAGTGCAAAGGGATTATTTTCTAATTCTATTGTTCTCATTCATCTAGTAGCTGACATTCTTCAAGAAGAACTTCTCTCACAATGCTCCCCCATTTATATGTATTTATGGATTTTTAGAAGTAAATGTTTTATGATTGATTATACTTTCAGATGCACCAGTTGTTCTAAATCTGGTGCCCCTTCAAACTGGCTTCTTTGTTCTTTACATATGACTCCTGTACTATTTGAGCACTTCTCTGCTTTGGGGAATAAATATTTTAAGTGAGTAAAATAAAGTTAATACTGTTTATTTTATAATAAAGTAAATAAAAATATCCTGGATGTTTAAAATAAATTAATTTCCTCTATTGTAAGTTCTCCAATGGAAGGTTCTGCTTCCCTGTAGTTTAGTGATGTGTGCATAACTTTGATTTACTGAAGATTGTAAAGCATATCAAGAAACAAGTTTTTGGTGTATTTGGCAAAGCTGGTCCCTTTCTAATTTATGATTCTGATTGAAAACTTCTGAGTGCTACCTCCTGGGACCCTCTGTGGTCCCATAGATGCAAAATAATGTGGATACTTAAAGGGGACAGTCCTCCTCATATGTATATATGCTCTTTCACTCCCCCCCAGCCCATATACTTTGGAAATACACTGTTGCCCATTTTCCATTATATTCATTTCAGTTATGTCTGACTCTCTGTGACTCCATGAACTGTAGCATGCCAGGCTTCCTTGTCCATCCCCAACTCTGGGAGCTTGCTAAAATTCATGTCCATTGAGTTGGTGATGCCATCCAACTCTCTCATCCTCTGTTTTCCCCTTCTTCTCCTGTCTTCAATCTTTCCCAGCATCAGGGTCTTTTCTAATGAGTTAGTTCTTTGCATCAGGTGGCCAAAGTTTTGGAGTTTCAACTTCAGCATCAGTCCTTCCAATAAATGTTCAGGATGGATTTCCTTTAGGTTTGACTGGTTGGATTACCTTGCAGTCCAAGGGACTCTCAAGAGTCTTCTCCATCACTGTAGTTCAAAAGCATCAATTTTTGGTGTTCAGCTTTCTTTATAGTCCAACTCTCACATCCATACATGACTATTGGAAAAACCATAGCTTTGACTAGACAGACCTTTGTTGGCAAAGTAATGTCTCTGCTTTTAATATGCTGTCTAGGTTGGTCATAGCTTTTCTTCCAAGGAGTAAGCATCTTTTAATTTCATGGCTGCAGCCACCATCTGCAGTGATTTTGCAGCACAAGAAAATAAAATCTGTCACTGTTTTCATTGTTTCCCCATCTATTTGCCATGAAGTGATGGGAGCAGATGCCATGATCTTTGTTTTTTGAATATTGAGTTTAAGCCAGCTTTTTCACTCTCCTCTTTCACCCTCATCAAGAAGCTCTTTGCTTTCTGCCTTTAGGGTGGTGTCATCTGCATATCTATGGTTATTGATATTTCTCCATGCAATCTTGATTCCAACTTGTGCTTCATCCAGTCCAGCACTTCGCACGATGTACTCTGCATATAAATTAAATAAACAGGGTGACAATATACAGCATTGACATACTCCTTTCCCAATTTGGAATCAGTCTGTTGTTCCATGTTCAGTTCTAACTGTTGCTTCTTGACCTGATAATGCATCCATTATCTTACCCCAATTTTAATTGGAAAAACCTCTACTGCTTCTGTGCCCTCCACTTTACCTCCTTTTTCTATTTCCAACCTCTCTGTATGCATGACCACTGAATTTGCCATTGAAAACAGTTGAAATAAATAATTAACTCATACAGAGAAAATGTCATTAAATTTTAAGTACTAGGACTTTATCAGTGGTGGTTGCTTCAAAGTATAGTGAAATTGAATCCTTATGTAAAGTTCTGATGTAAGTGACTTTATTTCTATATACTTTTAAAGTATGTAGACTTTAAAGTTCTTGTTGGAGAAGACTCTTGAGCATGCCTTGGACTGCAAGGAGATCAAACCAGTCAATCCTAAAGGAAATAAACCCTGAATAGTCCTTAGAAGGACTGTTGCTATAGCTGAAGCTCCAATACTTTGGCCACCTGATGTGAAGAACTGACTTATTGGAAAAGTCCCTGATGTTGGGAAAAATTGAAAGCAAAAGAAAAGGAGGTGGCAAAGGATGAGATGGTTAGATAGCATCACCAACTCAATGAACATGAATTTGAGCAAACTCCAGCAGATAGTGGAGGACAGAGAAGCCTGGCGTGCTGCAGTCCACGGGATCTCAAAGAGTCAGACACAATTTAGTGACTAAACAACAGCAACAATAAATACTTTCTGTAAAGCTCAGTTCTCCAGGGCAGGGTTGGGTAGCAGAGGCATATGGAATCTCATTGAAGAAACAGATGCTGAGACCTGTGCTCCAACAGGGTGGGCCCTGCACTTCAGCACCATCCGGATGCTTGGTAGAACTGCAGACCCATAGATTTTGTTATGGTCTTGTTTACTCAGGATTTGCATTCTGACACTATCTCAAGTGGTTCATATACAAATTAGGTTTGGGAAGCACTGGGAATCATTTTTGTGAGACTTATCCTCTGCACCTTAACTGGTTGAGTGATCAGGACTCATATTGTGAAGTACACCTGCAGATACTTGATAGCAGATTTAGGAAAGTTATCTTACAGTGAAAGCATGTTGGATATTTATTGTAAACTCTTGTATCGGTACAGTTTTTAGATAGTAACCTTTCCACACTGTTCTTTCTGGTAAGACTGAAAGAGATGTTTCCCAAAGACCAAGAAAATTATTTTTTAAAAGTGATGTTTTTAAAAGGTGATTTTCTTAGTCATGGGCTAGAATGCTCAACTACTTACCTTCCTTTTTCTGCTTTATGTATATTTTTTTATATTACTAGGTGCTTACATTTTTGAAGTCATGCTTCAAAGTGAAGGGAAAGCTCCATGAAGAAAGGCTTTAGGATGCCTTAGTTGTATGCACCCTAACTTTGCTGGGCTCTCTAAGCAGAGTGGGATGGCCTGTTGGTTCTATGACACTGGAGGGTTGGGGCCAAGGGGCCCACTTACTGCATATCCCCATGGGAAGTAATCAGCTGAATAAGAGATGTGGATAACTCTCTATAGACCAGCATTAGCTTTAGTAATGTTGATGACAACTTGATATATAAGTATTTTTATATAATTTTCTTAGATGTCCAGATCTTTCACTGTATCTGGGGTGACGGTGAAGGAGTTGACCCTCTTCTACTCGTACAAGGTTCCCTCACATCCCTAGATATTTCTGAGTGATGGATGAGTCAGATATGACTCTGATAAGCTAATAAATGTTCTGTTGAAACAAATACCTTAAGCCAATGGTAGACTGCAGGTACATCTTACTGGCCTCTCAGGTGGACGGTCCACTGGGAACTGCTAGAGGGAGGGCGGCAGTATGGTGCAATGAAAAGGCATTGGATTTGGGATTAGGGGGATGTAGGTTTGAATCTCAGTTTATTAGTTTTATGAACTAGAACCAGTTATTTAATCTCTGATTTTTGAGTTCCATAATTATAAAAGTAGGGTTGACTCATACCCCCTAATGTTGTTGTGAGGCCCTTATGAGATAAAGATATTATGAGCCTAATACCATGTCCCATGCCCACTGAATGGTAATTATGCATTACAGTATACATTTGGAATAGTAAATAGATGTTTCAGTTTTTTTCATGCCACTCTCAGCTAAACTGTATAGCTTATGGTGGTTTTGTCCATCAAATATATTTCCAAGTGATTCTGGAAATATATTTGAGCATTACATCATCTTTTGTTATTACCACCATTGCAGATGTTGGCTTTCAGAGGCACAGTGTTTTCAGCCTGGCAGGTTCATTAGCTGGATGATAGCTAGCAGATATTACACGTCCAGGGAGCTGAGAGTCTTCCATTTTACAAGCAGGATACGCTAGCATGTAGTCAGAGTCGGGAGGAAAAGAGGATGTGTATAAAACAGTTTCATTGACTTGGGATGAAAAGAGCTTTGGTGAATTAGACATGTTTGAATGGTTGCAGTATGTGGAGTTCTTTTTCGTGGGGAACACTGTGAAATGTGACGCTTGAATGCAGAAAATGTGCTCATGTAACCCCTGGAAAGGAAAGATTTCTTTACAGTTTGGAAAGGACGCAAGGTTCAGTATAAAGCTCTGTAACTGAATTCAGAACTCTGCTCACATTAAGAAGCTAGGAAAAGTGGCACAAAATTCCCGATTCTTCTGTGTTCGCACTGTGGCTGACTGTATAGCCTCTTCCTTCTCTCTCCTCTCTCTCTCTCTCTTCCTGAGTCTGAGCCCACGCCCCAGGTTTGATGATTTTAATATTGATGTAGTGTCTTGATTGTTTTTGAGTAGTTGCTGTTTGGAAAATGTTAGTTTTCTTAATCAGATTTAAGAAAATTAGCAAACAAATAGCTGTTGTTTTATTTAAATTACTTTTATTTTTCTGTAAAATGGGGATAAGAATAGTAGCTGTTTTCACACCATTACTATCTTCCCCATAGGGTAGCGTTAGTCGCTCAGTCCTGTCCCACTCTTTGTGACTCCCATGAACTTGTCCAACTCTTTGTGACCCCATGGACTGTAGCCCATCAGGCTCCTTTGTCCACAGGATTCTCCAGGCAAGAATACTGGAGTGGGTTGCCATTTCCTTCTCCAGGGGATCTTCCCGACCCAGGGATTGAACCCAGACCTCCCGCATTGTGGGCAGATTCTTTACCATTTGACTTCCCTAGGAAGCCCTCCTCATAGGATAAATGAGGTAATATATAAAGTGCTTAGAATAGTGCTTGGCACACAGTAAGCAATTTTATAATAATATTGCTGCTGCTGCTGCTAGGTCGCTTCAGTTGTGTCTGACTCTGTGCGACCCCATAGACGGCAGCCCACCAGGCTCCCCCGTCCCTCGGATTCTCCAGGCAAGAACACTGGAGTGGGTTGCCATTTCCTTCTCCAATGCATGAAAGTGAAAAGTGAAAGTGAAGTCGCTCAGTCGTGTCTGACTCAGTGACCCCATGGACTGCAGCCCACCAGGCTCCTCCGTCCATGGGATTTTACAGGCAAGAATACTGGAGTGCCTTCTCTGTAAAATAATGTTCAGTTCAGTGCAGTTCAGTCACTTAGTCGTGTCCGACTTCTTGCAACCCCATGAATTGCAGCACGCCAGGCCTCCCTGTCCATCACCAACTCCCAGAGTTCACTCAGACTCATGTCCATCGAGTCTGTGATGCCATCCAGCCATCTCATCCTCTGTCGTCCCCCTTCTCCTCCTGCCCCCAATCCGTCCCAGCATCAGAGTCTTTTCCAATGAGTCAACTCTTCGCATGAGGTGGCCAAAGTACTGCAGTTTCAGCTTTAGCATCATTCCTTCCAAAGAAATCCCAGGGCTGATCTCCTTTAGAATGGACTGGTTGGATCTCCTTGCAGTCCAAGGGACTCTCAAGAGTCTTCTCCAACACCACAGCTCAAAAGCATCAATTCTTTGGCGCTCAGCCTTCTTCACAGTCCAACTCTCACATCCATACATGACCACAGGAAAAACCATAGCCTGGACTAGACGGACCTTAGTCGGCAAATATTATTATTAATTTTTGTTATTAGTTTCTCTCTGGTTACAGAATGGAAATGTTCATTGTGGAAAATGTAAAATTAAACAATGAAAGTCACCATAAGTTCTCCACTTAATGAAAACTGATGTTGACATTTTAGTGTATCTTCCCAGTCTTAATTTTCCCCCATATACATGTTTTACATGGGAAACCAAAACTATATTGGCTTGAAACCCATCTTTAAAAAATTTATTTTATTGAAGTGTAGTTGATTTATAATATTGTGTTAATTTTTACTGCATGGCAAAGTGATTCAGTTTTATACATATTTACGTATATGTATATACGGCTTCCCGGGTGGTGCTGGTGGTAAAGAACCTGCCTGCCAGTGCAGGAGATGTAAGAGACATGGGTTCAATCCCTGGGTCGGGAAGATCCCCTGAAGGAGCGTATGGCAACCCAGTCTGGTCTTCTTGCCTGGAGAATCCCATGGACAGAGGGGCCTTGTGGGCTGCAGTCCATAGGATTGCAAGGAGTTGGACATTACTGAAGCGACTTAGAAAGCATGCATATGTGTGTATATATATATATATATATATATATATACACATATATTTTTGGGTATTCTTTTCCATTATGGTTTATCAAAAGATACTGAATATAAATCCAAGACCTTGTTTGAAACCCACCTTTTTTCTTATTATATTATTAATATTTTCTCATGTTGTTGAATATTCTTCTGTTACATGATTTTATTGGCATTTTTTGGTCCTAAAATTTGTTTCTTCTACTGTTTTCAGTTTTTCATTTCTTAAGACAAATATTATAGTGCATTTTTAGCTACAGTAAAATTGAGAGGAAAACAAAGAGTTTCCTCTTATAGCCCCTGCTCTCACATGTGCTTAGCCTTGTCCATTATCAACATCACTGTTGGTGTTGTATATTCAGTGTGCTTGGGCAAATGTATAATGATGTATATCTATCATTATAATATCACTGCCCTAAAAATCCTCTGTGTTCCACTTGTTCATCTGCCCCCTCCCACAACCATTGATCTCTTTGTCTCTATAATTGTACCTTTCGAGAATGTGACATAGACTTTCATTTTATATATATATATATATATATATATATATATATATATATATAAAGTTGCACTGGGTCTTAGTTGTGGCCTGCAAACTCTTAGCTGTAGTATATGGGATCTAGTTTCCTGATTGGGGTTTGAACCCAGGCCCCCTGCATTGGGATCATAGAGTCTTAGCCTCTGGACCACCAAGGAAGTCCCCTCCATGACTTTTCATGGGCTCCATGACTAGCTCATTTCTTTTTAGCACAAAATCATATTCCATTGTCTGGATGTACCACAGTTTATCCATTCACCTACTAAAGGGCAACTTGTTGCTTCAAGTTTGGGCAGTCATGAATAAAACTGCTATAAAGATCCTTGTCCAGGTTTTTGTGTAGATATCAGTTCTCAACCCCTTTGGATAAATACCAAGAAGAATGATTGCTCAGTCATATATAAAGAGCTGTTTAGTTTTATAAGAAACCACCAAACTTTTGTCTAGCACGTGGAACTCTACTCAGTGTTATGTGCCACCCTGGATGGGAGGGGTGTTTGGGGGAGAATGAGTACATGAATATGTATGGATAAATCAAATCCTGTTCACCTAAGCTACCACAACATTGTTAGTTGGCTATACTCTGATACAAAATAAGAAGTTTAAAGTTTGAAGGAAAAAAAGAAGCCACCAAACTGTTTCTAAAGTGACTCTACCATTTTACATTTCAGCCAGCAGTGAATGAGAGTTTTTGTTGCTCCACATCCTCAAAGCATTCAGCATTGTCAGTGTTCTGGATTTTGGCCATTTTAATAGATGTGTAGTGGCATCTCATTATTGTAGTCTTTCATTATTTATAAATAATTTTCTAGTGAATTTTTTTCCCTTGGAATAAGTCCTTGAAAGAAGAATCGCTGCATCAAAGGCTATATAAAGCTGACCTCCAGGAAGTTCCACAACTTTATAGTCCCACTTAGAATATATGAAACCTGGTTTTCATTTCTTTTAATGATGAAAATTGAATTTAAAAAATTGTCAATTTGGTAGATAAAAATCATTTTTGCATAAAATTCTGAAGGATTTTCTATTGATACGAAACATTTTTGTGTTTAGAGACTATTATTCTGATACTGCTTGTCTGTGTCTTTTGCACAGTTTTTTTGGGGGTTATTGATTTGTAAATAACTTTTTGTTTTTAAGGCTATCAACTTCTAGTCAGTGATATTACCAATATTTCCCCCAGTTTTTAATTTGACTTTTAAGTTTGTTCAAAATGTTTTTGATAGAGATTTTCATTTTTTTTTGTTAGTCAAATTGATTATTTTTTTTCCTTTATGGTTTCTGCCTCTGAGTTATGCTCAGGATGTCTGCTTCCATGCCAAGATTATTTATATAATCATCAATGTTTTAGTTCAGTTCTTTATTCACATTACTTTCACAGATCTTTACTGAGTGTCTTACATGGTGGTTACGTCAATTGTGTGAAAAAAAAAAATCCTTACCCTTGTGAAGTTTCAGTCTAGTAGATCATAGACCTTAATTTATGAAGGAGAGGTAAGTGGTAATATAGAAATGTCTGGTGAAGGTAGCTGACCTGCTTGGGAAGGTCCAGGATGGCTTTTCTCAGGAAGTGACCTCAAACTAAACTCTGAAGTAAGATTAGAGTTAAGTCACAATAAGGAGATGATGGAGGAGGGCATTTGGGGCCCTGGCTGAGACCACTGTTGCTGAAGCACAGGGATGAAGAGGAAGTGTGATTGTGTCAAGTTTATGGTTGGAGAGGAATTTTGAAGCCAGACCGTGTATAGACTTCCAAGTCTTTTTGTGGATTTGGGTCTTTTACTGGAAGAGCAGTGGAAAGCTACTAATACAATTTAAACAGAATGTTTAAAGTAAATGACATGATGATTTCTTTTTTTTTTTTTTAATTAATTTTTGAGTCCTTTTAGAGTTTATAGGTGTACCTTAAAGATACTGCGTGTTAGCTTCCAGAACACCAGAGTAAATCAAATCCTGCTATAAAGCAAGTCACATGAATTTTTAAAATTTCTCAGTGCATATAAAAGTAATGTTTACACCATAGCATAGTCTATTAAGTGTGTAGTAGTATTATGTCTAAAATAATGTGCATACCTTAATTAAAAATACTTTATTGCTAAAAATGCTAACCATCATCTGAGCCTTCAGCAAATTGTAATCTTTTTGTTAGAGGGTCTTACTTTGATGCTGATGGCTGCTGACTGATTAGGGTGGTGGTTGCTGAAGGTTGGAGTGTCTGTGGCAATTTTTATTTTTCCCCTCTTAATTTTTGGTTGCATTGAGACTTTGTTGTTGCTCGTGGGCTTTCTTTAGTTGCAGAGAGCAGGAGCTACTCTAATTGTGGTTGGTGGGCTTTTTGTTGTGGTGGCTCCTCTTGTTGTGAAGCGCAGGCTATGAGGCTTGTGGGCTTCAGGAGGTGGAGCACAAGAGCACAGCAACTGTGGCTTGAGGGCTCCAGGTACAGGCCCAGGAACTGTGGTGCACAGGCTCAGTTGCCCTGCGGTACACAGAATCTTCCCGAACCATGGACTGAACTGTTGTCCCCTCCATTGCAAGGCAGATTCGTAACCACTGGACTACCAAGTGCTCAGCCATTCAGTCATGCATGACTCTTGGCGGCCACATGGACTGTAACCTGCCAGGCTCCTCTGTCCATGGGATTTTCCAGGCAAGAGTACTGGACCACCAGGGAAGCCCAATTTCTTAAATTAAGACAACAGTGAACTCTGCCACATTGACTGCCTCTTCCTTTCACAGTTTCTCTGTAGCATGCACTGCTGTGTGACAGCATTTTACCCACACCCTAACTTCTTTCAAAACTGGAGTTAATCCTCTCAAACCCTGCTACTGCTTTATCAACTAAGTTTTTAAAATATTCTGAATCTGTTGTCATTTCGTTAGTCTTCATAGCATCTTCATGAAGAGTGGATTCTATCTTAATAAACTACTCTCTGCTCATCTATAAGAAGCAACTCTTTATCCATTCAAATTTTTTCATGAGATCGTAGCAGTTCTGTTGCATCATCAAGTTCCACTACTAATTCTAGTTTTCTTGCTGTTTCCACTGTATCTGCAGTGAGTCTGCACTGTATCTCCCCTGAGTCTTGAACTCTTCAAAGTCATCTGTAACAGTTGGAGTCAGCTTCTTCCAAACTCCTGCTAATGTTGATATTTTGTCCTTTTCCTATGACTTACAGATTTTCTAAATGCCACCTGGAATGGGAAATCCACTGAATTTACTTTGCCTTGATCTGTCAGAGGAAGAGCACTATCTGTGGCAGCTACAGCCTTATGAAATGTATTTCTTAAGTTATAAGACTTGAAAGTCAGAATTACGCCTTGTCCATGGGCTGCAAAATGGCTGTTGCGTTTGTTTAGTCGCTAAGCCATGTCCAACTCTTTTGTGACCCCATGGACTGTAGCCTGGCAGGCTCTTCTGTCCATGGGATTTCCCAGGCAAGAATACTGGGATGGGTTGCCATTTCCTTCTCTAGGGGATCTTCCTGACCCAGGGATTGAACCCAAATCTCCTGTGTCTCCTGCATTGGTAGGTGGTGTCCTTACCACTAAGCCACCTGGGAAGCCCTGGAATGTTGCATTAGCAGGCATGAAAATGTTTAATTTCACTGTACATCTCCATCAGAGCTCTTGGGGGACCAGGTTCTTTGTCAATAAGCAGTAATATTTTGGAAAGAATCTTTCTTTCTTTTTTTGGGTGGGGGTAGTAAGTCTCAACAATGGGCTTAAAATATTCAGTAAACCATGTTGTGAACGGATGTGCTGTCATCTAGACTTTCTTGTTTCATTTGTAGAGCACTGGCAGGGTAGTCTTAGCCAAACTCCTAAGGCCCTAGGATTTTCAGAATAGTAAATAAGCATTGGCTTCAACTTCAGCTGCATTAGCCCTTAATAGGGAGTCAGCCTGTTTAGTGAAGCTTTGAGCAGAAATTGACTTCTCCTCTTTAGCTATGAATATTCTAGATGGTATCTTCTTCCAATGTAAGGCTGTTTTGTCTACACTGAAAATCTGTTGCTTATTGTAGCCACTTTGATTCATTATCTAAGCTAGATCTTCTGGATAACTTGCTTCAGATTCTACATCATCACTTGCTGTTTTACCTTGCACTCTTATATTACAGACATGGCTTTTCCCCTTAAATTTCATGAACAAACCTCTGCTAACTTCAACCCTTTCTCTGCAGCTTCCTCCCCTCTGTCATTCTTCATGGACTTGAAGAGAGTTAGGGCTTTGTTCTGAATTAGGCTTTGGATTAAAGGAGTGTTGTGGCTGGTTTGGTTTTCTATCCAGACCACTAAAACTTTATATCAGCAATAAGACTGCTTTGCTTTTTTATCATTTGTGTGTTCAGTGGAGTAGCACTTGTAATCTCCTTCAAGAACTTTGCCTTTGTGTTCACAACTTGCCTAGCTGTTTGGCACAAGAAGCCTAGCTATTGGCCTATCTCAGCTTTTGACACATCTTCCTCACTAAGTTTTATCGTTACTAGTTTCTGATTTAAAATAAGAGACACGTGACTCTTATTTTCACTTGAACACTTAGGGACCATTGAAACGTTGTTAAGTGGTCTAATTTCATATTGTTGTGTCTCAGAAAAGAGGTTTGCCCAGGGAGAGAGAGTGAGACAGAGGAATGGCCCATCAGTGGAGCAGTCAGAACACACACATATTTATCGATTAAGTTCACCATGTCTTTTATGGGCATAGTTCATGGTTCCCCAAAACAATTAGAATAGTAGCATAAAATATCACTGATCACAGATCACCATAACAAATGCAGTAATAACGGAAATCTTTGAAAAATTGTTAGGACTATTAAAATGTGACACAGACACAAAGTGAGCAAATGCTGTTGGAAAAATGGTGCCAATAGACTTGCTCAATGCAGGGTTTCCACAAATCTTCAATTTGTAAAAAATGCAGTATCTACTAAGTGCAATAATGCAAGATGTGCCTGTATTTTTATGGAGTCTATGAATTTTCTTTCCAAGTAGTTAATCATAATCTCTGTGCCTATTATTATTATCCCATTCTTCCTTTTCCCATTGATCTGAAGTATACTCTATCCTCTAATCAAATTTTATGTATAACTTGTGCCTTTTATGCTGTGAGATGTTTTGATAGAACCATATTGGTTTTTCTTCCTTACTTTGTCTTATATGAGGGAAGTCAGTTCATTCTTGATGTAAGCCTTATTTATCTTTATTCTTGGTATCCTTATTCTGGGTTTACCTTTTAGGTTTTATAATCTCCTTTTGGGCTTTAAGCTAGAGGGTTGAATGGTATGTGCTGTGTTACCATGGTCTCAATATTATTTGTGGATCTGTTGTCCAAAACAGGAATTTTCTGATTCATTGTCCTTGTTATCTTTTTATATGGCTGAGAATTTATTCTTGGATGATCTGAAAACATTGCAAGTAATTTCCAAGCCAGAAGTTTTGTACACCACAGAGACTACTTCGTTACTGTTCTACTGAACTTCTACAATGATTGACTTCCTTTTTATGGATCAAAGTTCCTCTCAACCTCACTGCATTCTGGGAAGTGTAGTTTGGGAGCATTAAAGTGGAATTGGTATAAAAAAGAAGTATTGGTGTAAGAGAGCAGCTTCCAGCTCCTTAGAAAGCAGTTTGAGGGAGAAGTTTGTTCCCTTCATGTGCAAAGCCCAGACTGGAGTTGCAGGGGGCACATATATTTGGAGATGAAATTCTGATTATTCCCTCCTTCTTCAGTGTAGATTGCAGATCAAATGGGGGTTAATTAGGAGATGTTTCTCCAGCTTAAAAAAATTAATTAACTTTTGACTGAGCTAGGTCTTCATTGCTGCACTCAGGCTTTCTCTAGTTGTCTAGCTGGGGCAAGCAGGGGCTACTCTCTAGTTGAGGTGTGCAGGCTTCTTATTGAAGTGGCTTCTCTTGTTGTTGAGCGTTGGCTCTGGGGTGTGGGGACTTCAGTTGTTGTGGGACATATCCTCCAGTAGTTGTGGCTCCTGGGCTTAAGAGCTCAGTTTCAATAGCTGTGGTACACAGGCTGAGCTGTCCTGAGGCATTTGGAATCTTCCTGGATCAGGGGTCAACCCATGTCCCCTGCATTAGCAGGCAGAGTCTTATCCACTGTCCCACCAGGAAAGTCCTCTGCCATTGTTTTGATAAGCGATTGAGACATTTGTGGAGCTTCCAGGACCATAAAAGGTCATTGAAAAGACAGTCAGACAAGGAGTGTAGATCAAGATTTGCTTAATTTCTGCCATGGTAATTATGAAGTCTTTTAAAAATCCTCCCACTTCCCTCTGAGATGTCTGTGAGATACCCTTCCTAGTGAACCACTCTGTGGCTTCTGTCCTCTTGGGACTGGGTCATTTGAGTGAGATATTGCAGTTACTACTGAAGAGATTTTACTGGAAATTACAACTGTCATGTAAATGTGTTCTGAAGCTTGTGTGGGTTGGATGTTGTTCGGGGTTCAAGTTAAAGGTGCATGCATGTGTGCTCAGTGGTGTCCGACTCTTTGTGACCCTATGGACTGTAGGCTACCAGGTTCCTCTGTCCGTGGAATTTTCCAGGCAAGAATACTGGAGTGGGTTGCCATTTCCTACTCCAGGGCATCTTCCTGACCCAGGGATTGAACTCACGTCTTGTGCATATGCTGCACTGATAGGTGGATTCTATACCACTGTGCCACATAGGAAGCCTTCCATGTTAAGGGTACCTTTGTTTAAAAACTCATGTGTATATGGGGCATCAATTTGATTCTCTTTGGTCCAGTGAGTCATCAGCCTGTAGACTTCTCCAGACTGTTGTTTTGCAAATCAGAGTTAAATGCAGATGTCTTCTAGACCAACAATTTGGAACAATTTTCTGCCACTTTTTCTTGGTCACTGTTTTACCCTGCTGAAGAGCCTGATGGCAGTTGTGTTGTGCCTTAGAGTATAATATTGTGGCAGGGTGTAATGCAAACATTTATTACCATTTGTGATGCTCTATTTACTTGTTTTTTTATCTAGCTTCTCCTTTGTCTTTAAGCAGTGGACATATCTGTTTTGTCCTCCATTGTGTGCCCAGAGCCTAGTGTAGTATCAGACATGAGACCAATGCTTCATTCATATTTGCTGAATGAATGAAGAACTTGAATGAGTTTCAGTACCTTCAGTTATGGGGGAGTTATAAACTTGTTTTTGACTTTCTTTGGCTAACCCACAACTTCAATTAACTGGATCTCAAAACTCTTTTAGGGATAGTAGAATTACTGTATGTAATCCATACTGTTGAGCAGAATTTGAACAAAATGGTTTTTCTGAAGAACCATTATTTGCATGTGAAATACATTTTCTAGTGACTTACAAAAACAATTGTTAGCTTCTAGCTTACCTAAATTTGATTCCTAGAAAGCAGCTATGTTGTTGTCATTCAGTCACTAAGTCTTGTCTGACTCTGTGACCCCATGGACTGCAGCACATCAGGCTTCCCTGTCCTTCACTATCTCCTAGTGTTTGCTCAAACTCATGACCCTTGAGTTGGTGATGCCATCCAATCATCTCATCCTCTGTCGTCCCCTTTTCCTCCTGCCCTCACTTTTTCGCAGCATCAGGGTCTTTTCCAGTGAGTTGACTCTTCATATTAGGTGGTCATATTGTTGGAACTTCGGCTTCAGCATCAGTCCTTCTGATGAATATTCAGGACTGATTTCCTTTAGGATTGACTGGTTTGATCTCCTTGCAGTCCAAGGGACTCTCAAGAGTCTTCTCCAGCACCAGTGTTCAAAAGCATTGATTTGAAGAAACTATTGGCTCAGATGGTAAAGAAACTGCCTGCAATACGGGAGACCCAGGCTTGATTCCTGGGTCAGGAAGATCCTCTGGAAAAGGGCATGGTAACCCAGTCCAGTATTCTTGCCTGGAGAACTCTGGTACCGAGTAGCCTGGTGGGCTATATAGTCCATGGGATCACAAAGAATTGGACATAGCTGAGAGACTTCACTTCATAGAAAGCGTAAAAATCCATGACAAGGAATGGGATTTTCATCCCCTTTGGCCCTACCACATTTAACCTTCCTGGGACTTGGAGCATAACCATCTCCCGTCTGGGACTTTGACCAAGCTAGGTTAATAGGATGTTTTGGTAAGGTGGGATGGAGATTTGGAGGAGTTTTAGGTCTGGCATTATGTTGAGAGGGTCCCAGAGACTTCAGTCTCAGCTGAATCTGGAAATTCCTTTTCCCTGATTCTCTGAAATGGAAAGACCATCCTCTTCACTACCATTATGGCCTCCACTCTGCTCCTCCTGAAGAGAATGGAATGGAATGGAATGGAATGGAATGGTGGAGACTCTGGGCCGGCAGCTGAGGAGGGTGAGAGGGAGTCTGGGGCTCTGCCTGAGGAGTGAAGACACTTCAGAAACCACGGGGAAGCAGAACAGAGGAAGGACTTCCCTGTGCCTCTGCAAGTCGTCCTGTCTGGAAATGGTGGTTTAGGGAATAATAAAATAACTCTTTGTACCATCCTTTGAACTCTGTGCTTCATTTTTTAGTCATAAGAATTCTCTGCTAATAGGCTGTATTTCTGTTTTCTCTGAAGCTGCGGGTTTTCTCTGACGTTTCTCTGTCTGAGGGAGACAATAGAGGCTATCTGGAAATTTTGAGGAGAGTAAAGAAAATAAGAAAGAAATAGCTATCATGGAAGTAGACCAGAGAGCTGCCTAGGGAGCACTTAGGAGGATTTCCAGGCAGCTGAGGGCCTGATGACTACTTTGGGGAATACAAATGTGTCTGGCACAAACCCGGTTGGTCAGCATCACATTCTCCAAGAAGCCTTCTTTGACCATAAATCTTCAAGTCTGATTTATGGCTTAAATATCTCTTCCTGGTACTGTTCCATCAGTCTGGCCATATTTTATAATTCCTATCATTTTTGGCTGAAATATTAGTTTCTTGTATCTCTCTCCTTAAGGATAGGTCATGCCTTGTTCTGTCTTTGCCTACAGGACTTTTTTTTTTGGTAACAACCATTCATTATTTTTTAATATTTATTTATTTTTGGCTATGTTGGGTCTTTGTTGCTGTGCATGAAATTTCTGTAGTTATGGCGAGCGGGGGCTTCTCTTCATTGTGATACCCGGATTTCTCATTGTGGTGGCTTCTCTCTAGGTGCACGGGCTTCAGCAGTAGCAGCACGTGGGCTCAGTAGTTGTGGTGTATGGCCTTAGTTGCCACCTGCATGTGGGATCTTCCTGAATCAGGGATCTAACTGGTGTCCCCTGCATTGCAAGACAGATTCTTGACCACTGGACCACCAGGGAAGCCCACCTATAGGACTTTTTCTATGTCCATCTCATGAGGCTCTGGGTAATATTTGGATTAACTCAGATAAGAGAAGAGTTAGAAGTGGTTCAGAATGGTGCATGGTTATGAAAGCTGGAGAGTAATGTTAAATGGAAAAAATAATACACTTTAGTAATGAGTTTGCTGTCCATTGTTTAAGGGAAATAACTCATGGATGGTGGGAGTTCCCCACAAACTGTTTAGCACTGTTCCTGAGGGATTTGGGGCAGAAGGTAGTTTTATAGAGAGTTAGAGGAGGTAGCAGGGAAGCAAGGAATGATTGGCTGGGAGGTTGAGTATTTCCTTATAAGGCTGGTAGATTCAGTTTTCTAAGGTAAGGGAAGCTAGTTAAAGCTAAGTTGGAGAATTGTGATTGATGTATGTTAGGGTTTCTTGGCAGATGTTTTCTGTAAGTGCAGGCTGACTTATGTTTAGATTTGTGATGTGGGCAGGACCTCTGAGTTGATCTCCATTTTCAGTATTTGAATTAACTTTACAGTGAAAATGTCAAGAAATAGTGATAGTCAACAGTAAAAAATTTTATGAAAAAGAAATTCAAGAATGAGATTGTTGCTTATACATTGAGGGAGGTCACCAATGACCATGGAGAAGAGGGTTTCAGGCAAGATTTGAATCCTGAAGTCAGATTGCAGAAGTTTATGAAAGGACTGCGTGAATGTGTGCTAAGTTACTTCAGTCGTGTCTGACTCTTTGTGACCCTGTGAACTGTAGTCTGCCAGGCTCCTCTGTCCATGGAATTCTCCAGGCGAGAATACTAGAGTGAGTTGCCATGCCCTCGTCTAGGGGATCTTCCTGACCCAGGGATCAAACCCGATTCTGTCTCCTGCACTGGCAGGCAGGTTCTTTACCACTAGCACCATCTGGGAAGCCCAAGGAATGTTTCCTCAGAATTTAGTGTAATTTTCAATTCATATTGATTCTCTTACAAAGAAGGAAACAATTATTATATATCTAAGTTTAAGAGAAATTCATAATCATGTTTACCATTTAAACAAAATTACTGGATACCCTGTTTAGCATAGCACTGCAGAAATGTAAGTCTTTATATAGTATGGGGAAAATGTACACACATATAAAAAAGCATATTGAATTCAAGCATTTGTGTATTCTGATTCATCATCTGAAATAGTTTTAGCAATAAAACAGAAGCCAACTTTTGTTAGGTGGAGTCCACAAATATTGGTCTTTTTACTTTCTAGTGTGAATTGATTCAAAATAGTTGTGTTTTCTGTAGTCTG
Organism: Nanger dama; assembly: GCA_917880005.1. Lineage (NCBI taxonomy): Eukaryota > Metazoa > Chordata > Mammalia > Artiodactyla > Bovidae > Nanger > Nanger dama. The sequence goes on from CAKJTW010000004.1 coordinate 51,816,070, forward strand.
TCACTTTTTAACAATAGCTTGAACATTTTTGATCTTTTAAGATCTTATATAAATGTTTATAAAAAATAGCATCTAATTATAAAAATTGTAAAAAAGAAAAGCATCTAACTTCCTGCCCCTGTCCTTGGCTATAGGAGTTATTGTGTTTCTTCCTAATAAAATGAAGTGGATGTGTCTCTTGGTTGTTTTCATGGTGAGACTTATGTTTTTGTCTCTGTGGTATTGCATTTCTTTGACTCTTGCTTAACTTACTCAGTGGATAGAGTAAGTTAACTTAACTGTTTATCTTAACTTACCCATAAGATAGAGCTGGTCTGCTGTGATGGAGATGAGAACATTTGGGTTTTATTGGATTTCCTAGTTGCCCTTGCAGACAATGGACTTTTCACTGGGCAGAAAGCCAAATACTTAGATTTTATCCTAATTGAAAATTTTGATGTTGAGCACTGTCTTGCTTGTGTGCAAGCAATAAGGCAAGACAGATTTAAAATCTTTATTGATTTTACTAGAAATTCTTTTTAGTCATAGTTTTCTTGGTTGTAAATAAAGTTCCTTTAGCATCTTGTTATAATTGACTGTATTTGGTCTTAAGGTGTAACAGATTAACAAGTCAGAAGGTAAGAACTGGGTGTTCTTGATCAAGCATACAGCTTCATGAAAAAGACTGTTTAAATATTAGATAGCTAATAAATTATGGTACATTCTTACAGTGAAATTCTGTTTTGCAGTTAAAACTCATGCTGTGAAGAAAAACTGTCACAAAATGGTCTCTACAATGTATTTTTAAAGCAAGAACGATAGTAACAAAAAAGTAGTATAAATTATATCATGATCTAATTTTTATGCCTGTTTATTTACCTGTGTATTTATGAATAGAAAAGAACAGTCTGGAAGGACATATGCCAGAACAATAGTGATTATCTCTGATTGCTAGAAATAAGGGTGGCTTGCCAGCTAATAACATTTATACAGACTTAAAATTAGTAATACATTTGAAAGGAAAAGCTATTTTATTATTTAAAGAACTTAAATGTGAAAACTTCATGTCTGTAGTATTCTTAATTTCCTTTTTATTTAGCTCATTTCTACTTCATAGAGATACATCTAGAGTGACAGAAAGCAAATTCCCAATTGTGATTCAGTTTAGAGAGGAGTTACATCACTGTTAGAACTGGAATTTAAGTGGGATCGAACTATAAAACTGATCAGGACCAGGAAGTGAAGTCTAGATGGAGACTGCTAAGCAAGAGTTTGGATCTTAGCAGTCTGTCTGCCTCTGCATGGCCAAGGTGCTAACCCAGAGGTGAGTAAATCAGACTAGAGTCAGAGTCCAGCCTGAGATTACAAATGAGATACAGTTCAGATAGGTAAGCAGGGAGGGAAGGTCAGAATACTGCACCTCTCAAATAGAAATAACAAACCAACCTTTCACTATTGAAAACTCAAGCATTGGGCAAGCCTCAGAGGTCAGTGTAGCCCAGCAGGTTACACTGTCATCATTCCTTTAAGGTTCTTCACTCACTAGGGAAGCCTGTCAACTAGACCCTGACAAATGACTGTCCCTTCAAACTGCTGAATCATGCCTTCTCTCGCCTTTCCTTGGCAGCTAATGTACCTTGTGAGAAATAGCCCATGGGCTGGTTCAAACTACAGTATTATAATATTGCCTGAAACAAAGCTGGTCATTTGGTAAATATGTTTTGCTTATCATTTCTTGTTCGGTCTTACTGGGAAAGTGTCTGTAGAAGCAACATTTAAGAAAATTTCTTGTGTTATAATCTCCCTGTATAGACAGAACCTTTAACCAGTGTTTGGTTTTTTTGTAAGGAAAAACTATATAAATAAGTTTTAGTTAGAGTAGTTTCTATCTACAGGTATGACTTTGATATAGACATTGAAAGATGTGGAGATGTTAAAAATGTGTGAAAGTGGTAAAAAGCAGAAAATAGAGTTTTAATGTGCAAAATTGAGTTTAGGTTAACGAAGTATTCTCTGAAACCATTGAAATGTACAATATGAGGATAAATATTACAAATATGTTAAGGGATAGAAGAAATAATATTTTTTATGTTCAGTCACTAAGTTGAGTCTGACTCTGTGATATCATGGATGCCAGGCTTCCCTGTCCTTCAGTATGTCCTGGAGTTTGCTCAAATTCATGTCTATTGAGTCAGTGATGCTAACTAGCCATCTTACCCTCTGCAACCCCCCTTCTCCTTCTTCCCTCAGTCTTTCCCACTATCAGAATCTATTCCAATGAGCCGGCTCTTTGCATCAGGTGGCCAAAGTATTGGAGCTTCAGCTTTAGCATCAGTCCTTTCAGTGAATATTCAGGGTTGATTTCCTTTAGGACTGATTGGTTTAATCTCCTTGAAATCTAAAGGACTCTCAAGAGTCTTCCCCAGCACCACAGTTCAAAAGCATCAGTTCTTCGGCACTCAGCCTTCTTTATGATGAAGCTCTCACATCCATACATGACTGCTAAAAAATCATTGCTTAGACTATATGCACCTTTGTTTGCAAAGTGATGTCTCTGTTTTTAATATCGTGTCTAGGTTTGTTGTGCTGTAGTCCATGGGGTCACAAATAGTGGGATACGAGTGGGCAACTGAACAACAGCAACAATTAAGTTTGTCATTGCTTTCCTTCCAAGGAGCAAGCATCTTCTAATTTCAGGGCCACAGTGATTTTGGAGCTCAAGAAAGCCCCTGATTTCATTTTTTTCCCTTCTATTTGCCCTGAAGTGATGGAACCGGACGCCATGATCTTCATCTTCTTTTTTGAATGTGGAGTTTTAAGCCAGCTTTTTTACTCTCATCTTTCACCCTCATCAAAGGATCTTTAATTTTTCGTTTTCTGCCATTAGAGTGGTATCATCTGCATACCTGAGGTTCGTAATATTTCTCCCAGTAACCTTGATTCCAGCTTGTGCTTCATCCAGCCCGGTATTTTGCATGATGTACTCTTTGAAATGTACTCTGTATTTAACTTACAGAAGTTAAATAAGCAGGATGACAATATACAGTCTTGTCATACTGTTTTCCCAATTTTGAACCAGTCAATTGTTCTATGTTCTGTTCTAACTGTTGTTTCTTGACTCACATACAGGTTTCTCAGGAGACAGGTAAGATGGTCTGGTACTCCTGTCTCTAAGAATTTCCCACAGTTTGTTGTGATTCACACAGTCAAAAGCTTTAGTGTAGTCAATGAAGCAGCTCAGTTCAGTTCAGTGGCTCAGTGACGTCTGACTCTTTGCAGCCCCAGGAACTGCAGCATGCCAGGCCTCCCTGTCCATCACCAACTCCCAGAGTCTACCCAAACCCATGTCCATTGTGTTGGTGATGCCATCCAACCATCTCATCCTCTGTCGTGCCCTTCTCCTCCTGCCCTCAATCTTTCCCAGCATCAGGGTCTTTTCAAATGAGTCAGCTCTTTGCATCAGGTGGCCAAAGTATTGGGGTTTCAGCTTCAACATCAGTCCTTCCAATGAACACCCAGGACTGATCTCCTTTAGGATGGACTGGTTGGATCTCCTTGCAGTCCAAGGGACTCTCAAGAGTCTTCTCCAACACCACAGTTCAAAAGCATTAATTCAGTGCTCAGCTTTCTTTACAATTCAACTCTCACATCCATACATGACCACTGGAAAAACCATAGCCTTGACTACAGATCTTTGTTGACAAGGTAATGTCTCTGCTTTTTAATAAGCTGTCTAGGTTGGTCATAACTTTCCTTCAAAGGATTAAGTGTCTTTTAATTTCATGGCTGCAGTCACCATCTACAGTGATTTTGGAGCCCAGAAAAATAAAGTCAGCCACTGTTTCCCCATCTGTTTGCCATGAAGTGATGGGACCGGGTGCCATGAAGCAGAAGTAGATGTTTTTCTGGAATTCTCTTTCTCTATGATCCAGTGAATGTCAGCAATTTGATCTCTAGTACTTGTTCTTTTTCTAAACCCAGATTGCACATCTGGAAGTTCTTGGTTCATGTATTGCTGAAGCTTACTTAGCTTTAAGGATTTTGAACATAGCCTTATTAGCATGTGAAATGAGTACATTGTATGGGTACTTTGAATATTTGTTGGGATTGCCCCTCTTTGGGACTGGAATGAAAACTGACCTTTTCCAGTCCTGTGGCCACTGCTGAGTTTTCCAAATTTGCTGACATTTGGAGTGTAGCACTTTAACAGTATCATCTTTTAGATTTTAAATAGCTCAGCTGGAATTACGGTTACATGCAGTTCAAAAACAGGTAAAACCAAACTATATTGTTTGGGATATATTCAGAAGTATAAAAACAATAAAGAAAAAAAACGCATCTTTTTCCTAAAACTAATGCTAATGACACTTGGAAGAAGGAAAGACTTGTGATCAGTAAGAGGTTCCTGGCTACTGACATTGCTCTTTTTGACTCAAATGGCAATTACACAGGTGCTTGTTTTATAATTATTTGTTATGGTGCGTATTTATATCTTATGCATTTTCTGTATCTGTTATATTTTCCAATAGAAAGACTTTAAAAAGCATGTAATGACTACTGTAGTAAGTATGGTCTCAAATTTAAAGGGCTTTTATGTTTGTGTGATGAATTGAATCAATCATGTCCCCACCCTTAAGTGCATATATTGAAGTCCTAACCCCCAGTTGTGCTGTCCTTAGTCACTCAGTCATGTCCGACTCTTTGCTACCTCATGAACTGGAGCCTGCCAGACACCTCTGTCCATGGGGATTCTCCAGGCAAGAATACTGGAGTGGGCTGTCAAGCCCTCCTCCAGGCAATCTTCCCAACCCAGGGATCGAACCCAGGTTCTCCTGCATTGTAGGGGGATTCTTAATCCCCAGTACCTGGAAATGTAACCTTATTTGCAAATAGGGTCTTCACAGAAGTAATCAAGTTAAAATGAGATGATTAAGGTGAATATTAGTTTAGTTTGGATGATGTCCTTATAAGAGGAAATTTCAACACAGAGACACACTTGGAGGAAAAATGTTGTGAAGAGACAGAGGAGGAAAGTGGTCAACCACAAGTCAAGGAGTGAGGCCAGGGACAGATTGGCCCTCAGAAGAAGCCCACTCGGCTCACCTCTTTCCTTGACTGTGGACTTTTGGCCTCCACACTGTGAGACATTACATTTCTGTGGTTTAAAACACCGAGTTTGTGGTCTTTATTACAGCAGCTCTAACAAATACAAATACAGTTTGGAAGACTAACAAGGACTGTATCTTTTAATCGGTGGCTTTCCTTAACCCAGTGACCTGTTTGGGGGCCTTTCAAAGTGGAGCAGGGACGGCTCCTTTTCCCATACGAGTCAAGAACCTCTAATTAATTGAAAAATGCTGGGAATAGAGATGTGTTTTAGTCTCAGATCATCCAGCTCTTGTTTAATATAATAGTTACCTAATTATCTGTCAGGGCATTGACTATTTTTTTGCCTTTTCTCTGTTTGTAAACATCTGTCTGCTTTCTGTAATGACTTCATAGTGGATTTATTATTGGTGTTATCTAAGCAGTGAGTAACCTCAGATATGCAGATGACACCACCCTTATGACAGAAAGTGAAGAGGAGCTAAAAAGCCTCTTGATAAAAGTGAAAGAGAAGAGTGAAAAAGTTGACTTAAAGCTCAACATTCAGAAAATGAAGATCATGGCATCCAGTCTCATCACTTCATGGGAAATAGATGGGGAAACAGTGGAAACAGTGTCAGACTTTATTTTTGGGGCTCCAAAATCACTGCAGATGGTGACTGCAGCCATGAAATTAAAAGATGCTTACTCCTTGGAAGAAAAGCTATGATCAACCTAGATAGTATATTCAAAAGCAGAGACATTACTTTGCCGACTAAGGTCCATCTAGTCAAGGCTCTGGTTTTTCCTGTGGTCATGTATGGATGTGAGAGTTGGACTGTAAAGAAGGCTGAGCGCCAAAGAATTGATGCTTTTGAACTGTGGTGTTGGAGAAGACTCTTGAGAGTCTCTTGGACTGCAAGGAGATCCAACCAGTCCATTCTGAAGGAGATCAACCCTGGGATTTCTTTGGAAGGAATGATGCTAAAGCTGAAACTCCAGTACTTTTGCCACCTCATGCGAAGAGTTGACTCACTGGAAAAGCCTTTGATGCTGGAAGGGATTGGGGGCAGGAGGAGAAGAGGATGACCGAGGATGAGATGGCTGGATGGCATCATGTACTCGATGGATGTGAGTGTGAGTGAACTCCGGGGGTTGGTAATGGACAGGGAGGCCTGGCGTGCTGCGATTCATGGGGTCACAAAGAGTCGGACACGACTGAGCGACTGAACTGAACTGAAGAAGTGAGTTGCATTCCCGTATAATCTTTACTATGAAGGAAGTTCCTTTAGGTGATGGGAGCTGCAAAGGGAGAGACTTCTAAGTGATGTATAACATGTGTGTGTGTGTGTGTGTGTGTGTGTGTGTGTGTGTGTGTGTATGTTTAGTTGCTAAGTTGTATCTCACTCTTTGCGACCCCGTGGACTGTAGCCCACCAGCCTCCTATGTCCATGGTGATTCTCCAGGCAAGAATTATGGAGTAGATTGCCATTTCCTCCTTCAGGGGATCGTCCCAACCCAGGGATTGAGCCTGCGTCTCCTGTGTCTCCTGTGTTGGCAAGCAGATTCTTTACCTCCGAAGCACCTGGGTAGCCCTGTACAGCAGTATAATTCCACTCAGTTGGCCTTCAGTTGCTGGTGTAGAGATTAGTTTCCTCGCAGCCCTTGGAGCTAGGCATGATCATGTGACACAGTCTGGCCAATGGGGAAAGGGTGTGCTCTCCATCTTTTTCCCCTTCTTGCTGACTGGGATATGCTGAGAATCGAAATTAACCATTTGGAATTAGAAGCAGAAGCTCTTCCTGCCTGGCCTGGTTACCTCTGGACTGTTAAATGTTAAGCCACAGATATGGCTCTTATTTAAGCCACTTTCCTTTTCAGTTTCTGTGTAATAGCACCTGACTCTATATCCCTAACTAACATACTTCAGTAGATAGAGGTAGGTGAGGGCTATAGGTCTCTCACTAGTGCCCCCTACTCCCAGATATGGAAACAAATATTAATTTGTAAAAGGGCATAAAAATACACCTAGCACCTATTTTGTAAGTTTAATAAAGTCTATGCCTCTGCCTTTTCAGGTGTCGCTCCCTTTGCTTAAGAGGTTCCCTTGAGGAAAATATGATAATATTGTAGAGGCAGAATTCAGTTAAACTGAGAGTTAGCATTGGGCAACCAAAATCTTCCAGTAAACTGTTGCTGAGTGCAGAATCCAGCCTGAGGTTGGGTTTCTGAGTCCAGCCTTGTGAATGTGCTAGGTTATACTCCTTCATGGAATTGTGGGGTACCCTGTAAATATTTATGGACAATTCACAAGTCTTGAACATCTCAAATTTCAAGAATAAAAACTGATGTCTTATGTCCACTTTGATAGCAGACAACCTCAGCTCGTGAGTAGAGGTAAAGATTATTAGAAAACTTACTGTCTTTTAATGAGGCCCTTTGATAAATTGGCTCTTCATATTATACTGTAAAGGAAATTTCAGACCACATAACGGTAGCTATTGTACTTTCCTGATACTTAGCTTCTTGCTGTGATGTCTCCTGCTCATTCTCTGAAGGCATAGATACTTCCTTCTCCCCAGAATCCTCATAGATTTTGATTTTTCTTGGCTTCTCCTGTTTTAGAGTTTGTTTTTATTTTTCTTGATTTTTTTGTGTGTATGTCTTTCTACTATATGACAACTTTTGCTGTACAAGATGCATTCAAACACCCTGAGAAAGCATTTTATTTGGGTGCTTAATCAATGTTCAGTACATTTTATCCCTCCTCAGGTTGAACTTTCATGGCTGGCTACCTTGAAGGTCAGTGGCCTTTCTCATGTCCAGTCTGGAGCTGACACCTTTAGGTCAGGCACCAAACTGTGGTCCAGATAGTTTTAGGCAGATTGCAGCATACATTTTACAAAGGTTGAAAGCTTGTGTGGAGGAAACTCTATCTCTACCCTGTCCTTGAAGGGAGAGCAGACACCAAGTGTCTGTGACTCTTGTCCAGTCTTTCCTTGATGCCTGAAACAGAACAGTGACATAAAGGTTGTAAACCAGATATTTTGGTAAAAGCCTGACAAATGTAGTTAATTAAATCCACTCAACTAATGTTTATGGAGCATCTGCTAGACACGGTGCTAGACTAGTCATGAAGTCTTCCAAAGAGCTGAATTTAGTGGAGAGACATACAAACAAATGATGACAACAGCCTGATGAGAAAACAGCTGTTTGCTTCTCTGCAAGGCATTGGTTGATGAGGACAAAGAACTAGCAAGGGGCACTGGGGAGGAGGCCATCGACAAATCTAACCACAGACAGAATTTGTGTCTGAGTTGAGGAAGTAGTATTCTGCAGCCTTTATTTGCACAAAAAATAACTATAATAGGAGTTTAACTTACAAAGATACACAATTCTGTCTTGTCCTTGAACTTCTTATAGAATTACACATGAATAACTCCTTGTAATCAAGATAATGCGGATTTAAAGAGCCCACCTTAACTAGAGTATAAGAACTATGTGTTTATTTTAGTTGAAAATATCATTGATATAGCCTAATAGTTGGAAACTGTTGTCTCTGTAGTTTTGCTTCAGTAAATGATTTTTTGATGCTAGAGTTCACTGGGAGGAGTCTGTAGCATTTAACTTGGAGGATTTAGTAGCTCTCTTGGGTGCCATAGGATTAACAATTTATTAAGTGGTTTTTGATTACCCTCATTTCTTAGGATTCAGTGATGCATCCAGTTATGGACTTTGAAACAAGGGATTGTGGAACTCTCAGCATTGCCCTTTGAGAGTTAAATGGAGCAGAGACAGAATGACTGCAGGCCTGCCAGGTGGATTGGCTGTATGAGCATGGTTTAAAAGAATGTGTCAGGGCAGGTGGGGTTGGTCAGGTGTCAAAGAACAGAAGGATGACCAAAGATGAGCTGCCCTGGCACAGACACAGATGCATTAAACTACTTTAAATGAATGTTGATTAAACATTCAAGTCACAAATTCTTTTTGTCCAACTCCATTTTCTTTGTCAAAACTCTTATGTGTTGGACTCCGGTGCCCCCGCCGCCCGCGAAGACACCACCGCCGCCGCTGCACGACGCCCACCGCCGCCTCTGCCCCGCCGCCGCCGCCTCGGGACCGGCTGTATGGTTAGGCCACAATCTTCAATGAGTAGACATAGTCCTCAGTTCTGTGGTGTTCTTGGTCACACATTTATGGAGTTTCTGAAGGGCAGTGGAGATTACTGCCAGGCACAGCACGACCTCTATGCAGACAAGTGAACTGCAGAAATTCATTACTGCTCAACCAAGAAGCCCCCATAAGACTGGTTAACCTGGACACAGAAGTGTTGAATTGAAATCCACAGAGCATTTTTATACAAGAATTCTGATCTGGATGGGGTAAACCTCAGTGCACTTCTTTTCTATTGCCTCAGTATTACTGGATTGAAGAAATTGCTGGTGCTTGTTAAGAGGTTCATTCATTCATTACTCCCAACTTCATACTTAAAAGCACTGAGAATTTCAAGTGGAGTATATTAAAGTTAACTGTGTTTCTTTGCATCATTCTTATTCAATTTTTAAAAATTCTTTCATATCCCTATTGAGTGTTTTTTAACTAACATGGCTCGAATGAACCGCCCAGCTCCTGTGGAAGTTACATACAGGAACATGAGATTTCTTATTACACACAACCCAACTAATGCAACGTTAAGCAAATTTATAGAGGAACTTAAGAAGTATGGAGTTACCACAATTGTAAGAGTATGTGAAGCAACTTATGACACTACTCTTGTGGAGAAAGAAGGCATCCATGTTCTCGATTGGCCTTTTGATGATGGCGCACCACCATCTAACCAGATTGTTGATAACTGGTTAAGTCTTGTGAAAATTAAGTTTCGTGAAGACCCTCTTTGTTGTATTGCTGTTCATTGTGTTGCAGGCCTTGGCAGAGCTCCGGTGCTTGTTGCCCTAGCATTAATTGAAGGTGGAATGAAATACGAAGATGCAGTACAGTTCATAAGACAAAAGCGGCGTGGAGCTTTTAACAGCAAACAACTTTTGTATTTGGAGAAGTATCTTCCTAAAATGCGGCTGCACTTCAAAGACTCCAATGGGCATAGAAACAACTGTTGCATTCAGTAAAACCAGGGTGCATGATGCCATTGATGGGAAGTGGAACCTGAGACAGGATGGAATTTGTCGTACATAGCAGATAGCCCGGTTGAGTTGGTGAATAAGTCTGATGAAGCTTCCATAGGAGTGTTGAAAAGCAGTTTTACCAGGCCATAGGCCTGGCAGAATTGTAGTCTCTGTTCAGGTTATGATCAACCTATTTGGATACTAGTAAAGAATTCTTGCTGTTCAGCATTTAATATGTGCTTATAATTTATACCAATTGACCTTTCCTGAAATCATGCAGTATTGAGTCATGTCATTAAATCTGTTTCCATGCCAGAATCTTACCAATATATAAGAAATTTAGAAAGACTAGGTGCCAAAATACCCAGCACAATACTTGTATATTTTTAGTATCATATAGAACAAATCCCAGGAACTATGAATACTCTGGACCTTATGTGGTTTATTCCTTGCATCATTTCAAACAGAAAATAGGGCCTATGAGGTTTGTTTGCTCACAATATGTTTACATCTCTCACATTCATACCAGTATACATCAGATTTGCTCCCTTTTTGTTAACCAAGTCTTACAGTGATTATTTAATATCTTTCTATAAATCTCATTTTATGTTGTAGAAGGCCTCCATTTTGAAAATCTACATTGTACGGAAGCACATGTCTTTAATGTCTCCAGACAAAAGCCTTACAGTTCATTTTAATGTTTGCACTTTGGGGTGCAACTTACAGGGAGGGCCTGAAAAAAGAATGGGAGGGGGCTATTAAGTATTTTTAGTAAAATGTTGCCTTTATCTTGTGCAGAACATGTAGAATATGCGCTTTAATTTAGTAAATATTTTTTTAAAAGGTAGAAATACTTTGTTACTGTAACTAAAACAATTCTTAAATCAAAATTTCTGAAATTCTTGTAATTTGCTTTCATACTTACCTGAAGTTGTTTACCAACTTAGTTTTGTTTGAAATGTGATTCCCAGCCTCTCTTGCAAAAAAAAGTGGGTTTCTGCTAATGAATTGAGCAGACATTTAATATTTTATATACCTTTTGAGCTGTGTAACTTAATATTTGGATACTTGACAATTTGTTTTATTATGTAATTGATAAAATGGTGATGTGTATTAACATTAGCTCAACCATATATTTATACTGTCTGGGAACAAGTGGTTATAGTTCTGTGGGAGAAATAATTTGTCAGTGTTCACCAGCTTGTAAAAATCTAGTGCAAGAGCTTAAACATTAAATAAATGATGATATGCAAAAAAAAAAAAAAAAAAACCTCTTATGTGTTAATCAGGACTTTCTTTTGTTTTTAAGAGATAGAAATCCACCCCAAAGTGGCTCAAGAGAAGGAGGGAATTCACTGTCTCTCCTAAATGAAAAGTTCAAGGAGGCTCCGGTGGACTCTCATGTTTAACAATATTGTCAGACATGTCTCTCTCCATCTCTTTGTTCTGCTCACCGTTTGGTTTCATCTTCAGTCAGTGCTCTCTCCTTCAGGTGGCTTTCTGCGTCTCCCAGCTCATATTCTCATGGTTTAGCAATCTCACCAGTTACTGGGGCAGTTTGAGCCCCATGACTGGCCAGATTTGAGACATGTGCCCACTCAGCCATCTAAACCATAGATTCTCTTAATAGGAATGTGTTGTTCCCGAAGTAATCAAGAGTAAAGAGGAATACATTTGGATCAGTAGAGACAGCAGTTTTCCTCTGTTGCTCTGTTATTTTATTTCCATGGGATGTGCCTGTAGAAAGAAATGCATTTGTCTCTGTGTTAATTATGGACAGTTTCCCCCATAAATTAATACAGTGACATTTTTTTGTGTGTATGTGTTTACACACATGCACCCCCCTCCGCCACACACATAACACATAGGGATCTTATGAATTACAATGAGGTGAATTTACCCCTGAGAGAAGGGTCTACTCTGAATGTGGCAACCAGGCAATCAGACTCCAGAGTCTTCCAGACTGAGGTAGTGAGTCTGGTCCTGGACAGTGAGTGTGAGGTCTGAGACCCTGTGGAGGCCTCCCTTCCCTTGTTGCTTTCCCTTGCTTTTTCCTTTTGCATTCCCACACCATTTGCCACTTTGCATGTGTGGTATGCCAGTTTTTAAAAAGGGCACGGCAACAGGAAGATGGGAATTGCCACAACAGATCAGGCCTGCCGTGCAGCCAACTTTGTATTTAATGTAAATATTCTCTAGAGACCTCTGATTTGACTTGCTCTTTGAGAGACAGTACTATTATTTTTCCTGTTTCTACTTCATGCTGTGCAAATATGACTCAGGATGGAAACCACTTCCAGAAATGGTACTGTGGAATCAGGAAGTAATTTTGCAACAGTGGGCTGAGACTTTCTGGGTGTTTGTTAGCCAGAGGTGTTAGAGGGGAGAGTGGGGGTGAGGCTGAGGGGAGTTGGTGTGCAAGCTGGGAGAGAAGGGGGTGGTGACTGTTCATCCCTAGCATTTCCCTATTTCTCCCCTTCCTGTCCCTGTGACAGTGGAGAACTCCTGTTTCTCAGCTGAAGAACAAACAGGACTTCACTAACCATTCTTGCCTGCCCCAGATGGTAAGCATTTTCACCTGGTCTTTCAAGGCCCCACGAGGCTCAGGATGGAGGCCAGTCTAGTTGGGTGATTCATCCTTCTGGGGACTGAGTGGAGGTTTGCCCTGTGTTAGGGCCTGGGTGAGGGGCAGGGTTGTGCTTCTGGTCGTGCTTGGTGGAGCTGTGCATTCTTTTGAGGGAAACCAGTGTCTTTCCTTTCAGGCTGGCTTCAGTGTCTTGTGCCTGCTCTGAATGCTCTTGAGGTAGCTGCTTTGCCCCCTTCAGATCTGTTTCCCTCCCGCCTGGTAGCATCTAGCATCCTGAAATCTGGGGGCATGGAGCTGCTGGGATGACAGATGACAGGAATGCTATGATAAGGTCTGCCTAAGGCTTTCCAGATACTTTATCATCAATTTACCTGGCTTTCTGAAGAAACATCACTAACAGCATCTTAGAATATGAAGAGTAGCACACAAAGGTCAAATTAAATACTAAGGAGAGCAACATAAAGCTAAATTTCTGTCATCATGTGTGCTATCAATAGAAATATTAATAGTTTTCCTATGTGTAGAGCATTTAATGTTGGGTAAGTAATTCCTTTTTATGTATATTTTACATGAAAATGTATGATAACATTTCTAGATTTATCTTTTGGGGCTGATCATTAACATGTATCTTGCATGTTTTATGTAGGAAATAATTTTTTTTTTTGAGACTTGGGTTCGATCCCTGGGTCAGAAAATCCCCTGGAGGAGGGCATGGCAACACACTGCAGTATTCTTGCCTGGAAAATCCCACGGACAGAGGAGCCTGGTGGGCTAGAGTCCATGGGGTCGCAAAGAGTGGACCACAACTAACGCTTTCACATTTTCATGTGCATCTTAATTTGTAACACTCTTCACTTGTAAATTTGTATTTAACTCTTAATGTCTAAAATAGTTTCCGACTCTAGCAATATTTGATTACCAGAATTTGGAAAGCATAGAATGATGCAAAAATAAAAATAAAACCCTCTGAAACACCACCTTCCAGTATATTCAATTCCTCATAGGCTTTCTTGCATAAGCTGTACCTACGATGAGTCCTCCATGCTTTCCAATTCCAGTTTCTTCCCTGGAGAAAGTACTTAAAGACTCTTATGAGGCAGTCCAACTGACAAATTCTAGAATTTTAAGATTTCCCCCAATCCTTTGCTCTTTTTTTTTTTCTTTTTCTTTTTTTATTGAAGGATAATTGCTTTACAGAATTTTGTTGTTTTCTGTCAAACCTCAACATGAATCAGCCACAGATATGCATATATCCCCTCCCTTTTGAACCTCCCTCCATCTCCCTCCCCATCCCACCCCTCTAGGTTGAAACAGAGCCCCTGCTTGAGTTTCCTGAGCCATACAGCAAATTCCTGTTGGCTATCTATCTTATATATGGTAATGTAAGGTTCCATGTTACTCTTTCCATACATCTTAGGCTCTCCTCCCCTCTCCCCATGTCCATAAATCTATTCTCTATGTCTGTTTCTCCATTGCTTCCCTGTAAATAAATTCTTCAGTACAATTTTTCTAGATTCTGTATATGTACTTGAATATGATATTTATTTCTCTTTCTGATGCACTTCACTCTGTATAATAGGTTCTAGGTCCATCCACCTCATACGAACTGACTCAAATGCATTCCTTTTTATTGCTGAGTAATATTCCACTGTGTATGTGCACCACAGCTTCTTTATCCATTCATCTGTCGATGGACATCTAGGTTGCTTCTGTGTTATAGCTATTGTAAATAGTGCTGCAATGAAAAATGGGATACCTGTGTCTTTTTCAGTTTTGGTTTCCTCAGGGCATACGCCTAGGAGTGGGATTGCTTGGTCATATGGTGGTTTTATTCCTAGTTTTTAAAGGAATCTCCATACCATCTTCCGTAATGGCTGTATCAATTTACATTCCCACCAACAGTGCAAGAGTGTTCCCTTTTCTCCGCAGCCTCTCCAGCATTTATTGTTTGTAGACTTTTTTGTTGATGGCCATTCTGACCACTGTGAGGTGATATCTCGTTATGGTTTTGATTTGCATTTCTCTAATAATGAGTGATGTTGAGCATCTTTCTCTATGTCTTCTTTGGAGAAGTGTCTGTTTAGGTCTTTTCCCCACTTTTTGATTAGGTTGTTTGTTTTTCTGGCATTGAGTTGTATGAGTTGCTTGTATATTTTGGAAATTACTCCTTTTTTTTCTGTTGTTTGATTTGCTATTATTTTCTCCCATTCTGAAGGTTGTATTTTCATCTTACTTATAGTTTCCTTTGCTCTGCAAAAGCTTTTAAGTTTAATCAAGTCCCACTTGTTTACTTTTGTTTTTGTTTCCATTTACTCTAGGAGGTGGGTCATAGAGGATCTTGCTTTGATTTATGTCATCGAATGTTCTGCCTATGTTTTCCTCCAAGAGTTTTATAGTTTCTGGTCTTACATTTAGGTCTTTAATCCATTTTGAGTTTATCTTTGTGTATGGTGTTAGGAAGTGTTCCAATTTCATTGTTTTACATGTAGCTGTCCAATTTTCCAAGCACCATTTATTGAAGAGGCTGTCTTTGCCCCTTTGTATATTCTTGCCTCCTTTGCCAAAGATAAGGTGCATGAGTTTATGTCTAGGCTGTCTATCTTGTTCCATTGGTCTGTATTTCTGTTTTTGTGCCAGCACCATACTGTCTTGATGACTGTAGCTTTGTAGTATAATCTGAAGTCAGGAAGGTTAATTCCTCCAGCTCCATTCTTCTTTCTCAAGACTGCTTTGGCTATTTGGGGTCTTTTGTGTTTCCATATGAATTGTGAAATTTTTTGTTCTAGTTCTGTGAAAAATGCCATTGGTAATTTGACAGGGATTGCATTGAATCTGTAGATTGCATTTGGTAGTATAGCCATTTTCACAATATTGATTCTTCCTGCCCAAGACATGGATTATCTCTCCATTTGTTTATGTTGTTTTTGATTTCTTTTATCAGTGTCTTATAATTTTCTGTGTACAGTTCTTTTGCCTCCTCAGGTAAGTTTATTCCTAGATATTTAATTCTTTTTGTTGCAGTGGTGAATGGGATTTATTCCTTCATTTCTCTTTCTGATTTTTCATTGCCAGTATAAAGAAATGCAAGTGATTTCTGTGTATTGATTTTGTATTCTGCAACTTTGCTAAATTCACTGATTAGCTCTAGTAATTTTCTGATACTATTTTTAGGGTTTTCTATGTAAGTATCATGTCATCTGCAAGAAGTAAGTGAAAGCTTACTTCTTCTTTTCTGATATGGATTCCTTTTATTTCTTTTTCTTCTCTGATTCCTTTAGCTAGGACTTCCAGAACTATGTTGAATAATAGTGGTGAAAGTGGACACCCTTGTCGTGCTCCTGATCTTAGGGGAATGCTTTCAGTTTTTCACTATTGAGAATGTTTGCTGTAGGCTTATCATACAT
This sequence comes from Nanger dama, assembly GCA_917880005.1. NCBI lineage: Eukaryota > Metazoa > Chordata > Mammalia > Artiodactyla > Bovidae > Nanger > Nanger dama. Next base: position 51,832,248 of record CAKJTW010000004.1, read on the forward strand.
GGTCTTTACTATGTTGAGATAGGTTCCTTCTGTGTCCATTTTTGGGAAGTGTTCTAATCATAAATGTGTGTTGAGTTTTGTTAAAGGCTTTTTCTGCATCTATTGAGATTATCATATGATTTTTATCCTTCAATTCGTTAATATGGTGTATCACACGGACTAATTTGTGTATATTGAAGAATCCTTGCATTCCTGGAATAAACCCAACTTGATCATGGTGTATGAGCTTTTTGATGTGTTGCTGAATTCTGTTTGCTAAAATTTTGTTCAGGATTTTTGCATCTGTGTTCACCAGTGCTGTTGACCTGTAGTTTTCCTTTTTGTTGTTGTTGTCTTTGTCTGGTTTTTGGTATCAGGGTGATGGTGGCCTCAGAATGAGTTTGGAAGTGTTCCTTCCTCTGCAATTTTTGAAAGAGTTTTAGAAGGATAGGCATTAGCTCTTCTCTAAATATTTGCTAGAATTCTCCTGTGAAGCCACCTGGTCCTGGGCTTTTGTTTTTGGGAGATTTTTTTTTTTAATCACAATTTCTATTTCAGTGCTTGTTAATTGGGTGGTTCATAATTTCTATTTCTTCCTGATTCAGTCTTGGAAGATTGAACTTTTCTAAGAATCTGTCCATTTCTTCCAGGTTATCCATTTTATTGCCATGTAGTTGTTCATAACAGTCTCTTATAATCCTTTGTATTTCTGCATTGTCTATTGTAACCTCTCCTTTTTCATTTCTAATTTTGTTGATTTGATTCTTCTCTCTTTTTTTGCTTGATGAGTCTGGCTAAAGACTCATCAATTTTGTCAATTTTGACAAAAGATTGTCAATTTTGTTTATCTTCTCAAAGAACCAGCATTTAGTTTTATTAAGCTTTACTATTATTTCTTTCAATTCATTTTCATTTATTTCTGCTTGGATCTTTATGATTTATTTCCTTCTGCTAATTTTGGGGTTTTTTTGTTCTTCTTTTTCCAGTTGTTTTAGGTGTAAAATTAGGTTGTCTAGTTGATGTTTTCCTTGTTTCTTGAGGTAGGATTGTCGTGCTATAAACTTTCCTCTTAGAACTGCTTTTGCTGTATCCTGTAGTTTTTGAGTTGTCGTGTTTTCATTGTCATTTGTTTCTAGAAATATTTTTATTTCCCTTTTGATTTCTTCAGTAACATATTGGTCATTTAGAAATGTGTTGTTTAATCTCCATGTGTTTGTATTTCGTACAGTTTTTTTTCTCGTAATTGATACCTAGTCTCATAGTGTTGTGGTCAGAGAGGATCTTGATATGATTTCAGTTTTTTAAAATTTACTGAGGTTTGATTTGTGACCCAGGATATGATCTATCCTGGAGAATGTACCATGTGCACTTGAGAAGAAGATGTATTCTTCTGCATTTGGATAGAATGTCCAGAATATATCAGTGAAATCCATCTCATCTAATGTATCATTTAATTAAGACTTGTGTTTACTTGTTAATTTTCTGTTTTGATCATCCATCCATTGGTGTGAGTGGGGTGTTAAAGTCTCCTACTATAATTGTGTTACTATCAATTTCTCCTTTTATATCAGTTAGTGTTTGTCATATTGAGGTGCTGCTATGTTAGGTGCATAGATATTTACAAATGTTATGTCTTCCTCTTGGATTGGCCCCTTGATCATTATGTAGTGTCTTTCCTTATCTCTTGTAATCATCTTTATTTTATTTTTTTCAAATTTTATTTTTACTTTATTCTATGTTACAATACTGTATTGGTTTTGCCATACATTGACATGAATCAGCCACAGGTGTACACGATCTCCCAATTCTGAAGCCCCCTCCCACCTCCCACCCCATATCATCTCTCTGGATCATCCCATGCACCAGCCCCAAGCATTCTGTATCCTGTATTGAACATAGACTGGCACTTCGTTTCTTACATGATAGTATATATGGTTCAATGCCATTCTCCCAAATCATCCCACCCTCTCCCTCTCCCACAGAGGCCAAAAGTTTGTTCTATACCTCTGTGTCTCTTTTGTTGTCTCACATACAGGGTCATCATTACTATCTTTCTAAATTCCATATATATGTGTTAGTATACTGTATTGGTGTTTTTCTTTTAAGGTCTATTTTGTCTGATATGAGGATTGCTACTCCATCTTTCTTTTGCTTCCCATTTGCATGCAATATATTTTTCCATCCACTCACTTTTAGTCTATATGTATCTTTAGGTCTGAAGTGGGTTTCTTGTAGACAGCATATATATGGGTCTTGTGTTTGTATCCATTCAGCCAGTCTGTGTTTTTGGTTGGAGCATTTAATCCATTTACATTTAAAGTAATTATTGATATATATGTTCCTGTTGCCATTATCTTAATTGCTTGGGGTTGATTTTGTAGATCTTTTTCTTCTTTTGTATTTCTTGACTATATAAGTCCCTTTAACATTTCTTGTAAAACTGGTTTCGTGGTACTGGATTCTCTTAACTTTTGCTTGTCTGAAAAGCTTTTTATTTCTCCATCAATACTGTACCCTTGCTGGGTACAGTAATCTTGGTTGTAGATTTTTCCCTTTTAGAACTTTAAATATATCCTGCCATTCCCTTCTGGCCTGCAGAGTTTCTGCTGAAACATCAGCTGTTAAACGTATGCAGTTTTCCTTGTATGTTACATGTTGTTTTTCTCTTGTTGCTTTTAATATTCTTTCTTTGTGTTTAGTCTTTGTTAGTTTGATTAGTATGTGTCTTGGCATGTTTCTCTTTGGGTTTATCCTGTATGGGACTCTTTGTGCCTCTTGGACTTGATTGACTACTTCTTTCTCCATGTTGGGGAAATTTTCAACTATAATCTCTTCAAAAATTTTCTCACACTCTTTCTCTTTCTCTTCTTCTTCTGGGATCCCTATAATTTGAATGTTGGTGCGTTTGATATTTTCCCCAGAGGTCTCTGAGACTGTCCTCAGCTCTTTTCATTCTTTTTACTTTATTCTGTTTTTCAGAAGTTATTTCCACCATTTTATCTTCCAGCTCACTGATTCGTTCTTCTGCTTCAGACATTCTGCTATTGATTCCTTCTGGAGTATCTTTAATTTCAGTAATTGTGTTGTTTGTCTCTGCATGTTTATTCTCTAATTCTTCTAGGTCTTTGTTAATTGATTCTTGCATTTTCTTCATTTTGTTTTCAAGGTTTTTGATTGACTTTACTGTCATTCTGAATTCTTTTTCAGGTCGTTTGCCTATTTCATCCTCATTTATTTGAACTTCTGTGTTTCTAGTTTGTTCCTTTTGTGTAGTATTTCTCTGCCTTTTCATTATTATTATTATTATTTTTAAAAATTTTGTTTGAAGTTTCCTTTTCCCAGGCTTCAAGGCTGAATTCTGTCTTCCTTTTGCTTTCTGCCCTCCTAAGGCAGGTCCAGTGGTCTGTGTCAGCTTTGTAAAGAGAGAGATTTGCACTGAGTTTTTGTTTGTTTGTTTTCCCTCTGATGGGCAAGGCTGAGTGAGGTGGTCATCCTGTCTGCTGATGATTGGGTTTGTATATTTGTTTTGTTTGTTGTTTAGATGAAGCATCCTGCATAGGGTGCTACTGGTGGTTGGGTGATGTTGTATCTTGTGTTCCAGTGGTTTCCTTTGTGTGAGTTCTCACTATTTGATACCCTCTTGGATTACTTCTCTGGTAGTCTAGGGTGTTGGAGTCAGTGCTCCCACTCCAAAGGCTCAGGACTTGATCTCTGGTCAGGAAGGAAGATTCCACAAATGGTTTGTTTTGGTATTAAGTGAGATTAAAACAAATATCCAAAAATGAGAAACCAAAGATGAACCTCAGACAAATGGCAGTTACACAATCAGGCAAATAGTAATTAAAATAATGGAATATAAAATATATATCTATATATTCAAGTATATAGCAAAGTCAAAACAGCCAACAAAAATAAAGTACAATAGATTGACCCAGCAAGCAAAGAAAATAAAAATTATATATACCAGTTTAGAACAAATAAAGCACAAACTGGAAAACAAAACTAAAGCAAGGTTCCAAGTAGGGGATAAAGCAATGAAAGACAAACTAACAAATATGTTGAGAGGAAAGGAAAGAAAGAATAGTTATGCAAAGCTAAAAAATGTTAGATGAATAAGATTTATATACGTTAAGGATTAACTACAAGGGGAAAAGAACAGTAGGAAAGGCAAACAAAGGAATAAATGTAGGAAAAAAATGTAATAGATTCTAAAACATTAAAGGTTAAAATTATAAAAAGAGAAAGGAAAAAAATGGAAGAAGGAAGAAAGAAAAAAGAATAGAAAGGAAAACTCCACAGAACTGCAAAAGCCCAATGTATATGCAGAGGTTTATAACAACAATAAAAAGTGTGACTTAATATACAGATATACACATATACCCATAAGCAAAATCAAAACAGTCCAACATAAATAATGTACAATAGATTGACTTGGTGAACAAAGGGCACCAAAAATTATGTCTATCAGAATAAAACTATCTAAAGCACAAGCTGGAAATCAAAACTAAAGCAAGGTGCCAATTGGGTAATAAAGCAATGAAAATAAAACTAACAAATATGTTTAGAGAAAAGGACTGAAAGAAAAGAAGGAAAGAATACATATGCATAGTTAAATAGAGATAGTTAAAGAAAATTTATATACATTAAAGATTAACTGCAAGGGGAAAAGAAGAGTAGGAAAAGCAAACAAAGGAATTCGCTCAGTTATGAACGACTCTTTGTGACCCCATGGACTGTAGCCTACCAGGCTTTTCCGTCTATGGGATTTTCCGATTTTCTAGGCAAGAATATTGCAGTAGGTTGCCATTTCCTTCTCCAGGAGATCTTCCCAACGCAGGGATTGAACTCAGGTCGCCCGCATTGTAGGCAGATGCTTTACTGTCTGAGCTGCCAATGAAGTCAAACAAAGGAATAAATGTAGAAAAAAAAATCATAGGTTAAAAAAAATTGAGAATTAAAATTTAAAAAAGAGAAAGAGAAAAAAAAAGGAAAACTTCCCAGAAATGCAAAAGCCCAATGTAGAGGCAGAGGTTTATAACAACAATAAAAAATGTGGCCGAGAAAAAAAGGAAAAAAAAAAGCTTGAAAGCTTAATTAGATTTTATAGTGCCAACAAAATTGACAACTACAATGGAGGGGGCAAAGATAAGAAAAGGAAAAAAATCCAAAAGAATCTACGAGCTGAGCCACCAGGGAAGCCTAAAGAATCTACAGAACACGTTGAAACATAAAGATAATAGATGTTTTTCTTGAGTCACTGCTGTCATAGTCCTTTCCCTCTTTGGGAGTCATAGTCCACCTCACCTCCCTAGAATGTCCTCTAACACTGTGCTCATCTCTGGACCTGCTGTGGGGGCAGCTTAGATTCTAATTTGGTCCTACTCCTCTGTGTTTTTGCCTCCAATGTCCACAGCTATCAGAAGTAGTGAGTTTTCTCTTGTGGGAGCTCTCAATGATCGTTTATATGTACTATAGTCACAGAGTCTGCCTTGTTGATCATGTGTGTTTAATCTGCAGCTTGTACAGCTGGTGGGAAGGTTTTGGGTCTTCTTCGTCATATTGCCCCTGGGTTTCAATTGTGGTTTATTTCCACCTCTGCATGTGGGTCGTCCACTGGGATTTGCCCCTGAGGCTGCCCTGGAGGACCTGGGTTTGCCCCTCTGAGGGCCAGGTGTGGAGGTGGTGCAGCTGCTTGGGTCGCAGGGGTTCTGGCAGCACCAGCTACTCAGGGGAGTTGGCCACTAGGGCAGCAGGAGATACAGCGCTCTAGAAGGGTATGGCAATATTGGCCATTATGCTCCAGTATTCTTGCCTGCAGAACCCCCCACTCATTCTTAATTTGACAGAAATATTTTTAGTTACTTGCCTTTACCAAATCTTTCTAAAGCATTTAACTTGGTTTCCATGGATACAACCAGTCTTTCTTTATGGTCTTGAATTTCTATGGTTTACATAATATTAAATTAAATTATATAATTATAATGACAAGTAGAACTGGCGTAAGCAGGTCAGGAACAAACACAGTTGGCTTTTAGGGGCACACAACTTAACTGGTCAAAACAGAGGCACAGAGGAAGGCTGGAGGGCAGCCCCTTGGGAGGTCCAAGGGCATTAGTGTGTTTCACGGAGGAAATAAAGAGCATTGGCTATGTGAGATTATTGGTTAAGTGAAGCCTGGGTTACAAGAGGTTGGTAAGAGAGATTTTAATGTGAAGATACTGATGGATGGAAGAACACAGATGAACTGGGGTAGTTTTATGTAGTTTTTTTTTTTTTTTTCCTTTCTAGTTCCTGGTACCCTCTGGTATATAATTAAGGTGACCAGTCATGGCACCCCACTCCAGTACTTTTGCCTGGAAAATCCCATGGACAGAGGAGCCTGGCGGGCAGCAGTCCATGGGGTCACTAACAGTCGGACACTACTGAGCGGCTTACTTTCACTTCTCACTTTCATGCACTGGAGAAGGAAAATGGCAACCCACTCCAGTGTTCTTTCCTGGAGACTCCCAGGGACAGGGGGAGCCTGGTGGGCTACCGTCTATGGGGTCACACAGTCGGACACGACTGAAGAGACCTAACAGCAGCAGCAGCAGTCATTTCTTTGTGGGATTGTTCCAAGTGTAATGATTAAAAATATTGTACTTCTTCATAGTTGTTTCTATTTTTTTGTTTCAGGAATATGTATGATAAAAGAAGATGATAGTTGAGATTTAGTTACTTTGTTGTTGTTCAGTTACTAAATCATGTCTGACTCTTGCAACCCCATAGACTGTAGCCTGCCAGGCTCCTCTGTCCACGGGATTTCCCAGGCAAGAATACTGCAGTGGGTTGCCATTTCCTTCTCCAGGGGATCTTCCCAACCCAAGGACTGAAGCTGCCTCTCCTACTTTGGCAGATGGGTTATTTACCACTAAAACACCAAGGAAGCTTACTAATCTCTACAAGCCATTTAAAAATTGTATATATTTAAAAATTGTAAAATATGATAATTTAATATACATATACCTAGTGAACTGATAACTACAGTCAAGTTACTTAATATACCACCTCCTCACATACTTTTTTTTTGTAGTGAGAGCACCTGAAATACTCTCTTAGCACATTTCCAATATTCAGCACAGTGTTAACAACTATAGTCATCAGGCGATACATTAGATCTCTAGATTTATTCATCCTAAATAACTGGAGCTTTATACCCAATGACTAACATTTCCTTATCTCTCCTCTTCATCATCACGACCCTAACCCCTGGTAAATACCATTCTATACACTGCTTCTAAGAATTTGTGCTACATTCCACATAAGTGAGATCATGGAGTATTTGTCTTTCTGTGCCTGGCTTATTTCATTCGGCATAATGTCCTTTCAGCTCAGTTCAGTTTAGTCTCTCAGTTGTGTCCAACTCTTTGTGACCCCATGAATCACAGCACGCCAGGCCTTCCTGTCCATCACCAACTCCTGGAATTCACTCAGACTCACGTCCATTGAGTCAGTGATGCCATCCAGCCATCTCATCCTGTCGTCTTCTTTTCTTCCTGCCCCCAATACCTCCCAGCATTAGGGTCTTTTCCAGTGAGTCAGCTCTTTGCATGAGGTGGCCAAAGTATTGGAGTTTCAGCTTCAGCATCAGTTATTCCAATGAACACCCAGAACTGATCTTCTTTAGGATGGACTGTTTGGATCTCCTTGCAGTCCAAGGGACTCTCAAGAGTCTTCTCCAACACCACAGTTCAAAAGCATCAATTCTTTGGTGCTCAGCTTTCTTTACAGTTCAACTCTCACATCTATACGTGACCACTGGAAAAACCATAGCGTTGATTAGACGAACCTTTGTTGGCAAAATAATGTCTCTGCTTTTGAATATGCTATTTAGGTTGGTCGTAACTTTCCTTCAAAAGAGTAAGCGTCTTTTAATTTCATGGCTACAGTCACCATCTGCAGTGATTTTTGAGCCTCCCAAAATAAAGTCTGACACTGTTTCCACTGTTTCCCCATCTATTTCCCATGAAGTGATGGGACCAGATGCCATGATCTTAGTTTTCTGAATGTTGAGCTTTAAGCCAACTTTTTGACTCTCCTCTTTCACTTTCATCAAAAGGCTCTTTAGTTCTTCTTTGCTTTCTGCCATATGAGTGGTGTCATCTGCTTATCTGAGGTTATTGATATTTCTCCTGGCAATCTTGATTCCAGCTTGTGCTTCTTCCAGCCCAGTGTTTCTCATGATGTACTCTGCATCCCTGGTGGCTCAGAGGTTAAAGTGTCTGCCTGGAATGTGGGAGAACCAGCTTCGATCCCTGGGTTGGGAAGATCCCCTGGAGATGGAAATGGCAACCCATTCCAGTATTCTTGCCTGGAGAATCACATGGAGGGAGGAGCCTGGTAGGCTACAGTCCATGGGGTTGCAAAGAGTTGGACACGACTGAATAACTTCACTTAAATAAGCAGGGTGACAATATACAGCCTTGATGTACTCCTTTTCTTCTTTGGAACCAGTCTGTTGTTCCATGCCCAGTTCTCACTGTTGCTTCCTGACCAGCATACAGGTTTCTCAAGAGGCGGGTCATGTGGTCTGGTATTCTCATCTCTTTCAAAATTTTCCACAGTTCATTCTGATCCACACAGTCAAAGGTTTGGCATAGTCAATAAAGCAGAAATAGATGTTTTTCTGGAACTCTCTTGCTTTTTCCATGACCCAGCAGATGTTGGCAATTTGATCTCTGCTTCCCCTGCCTTTTCTAAAACCAGCTTGAACATCTGGAAGTTCACAGTTCATGTTTTGCTAAAGCCTGGCTTGGAGAATTTTGAGCATTACTTTACTAGCGTGTGAGATGAGTGCAATTGTGCGGTAGTTTGAGCATTCTTTGGCATTGCCTTTCTTTGGAATTGGGATGAAAACTGACCTTTTCCAGTCCTGTGGCCACTGCTGAGTTTTTCAAATTTGCTGGCATATTGAGTGCAGCACTTTCACAGCATCATCTTCCAGGATTTGAAATAGCTCAACTGGAATTCCATCACCTCCACTAGCTTTGTTCATAGTGATGCTTTCTAAGGCCTACTTGACTTCACATTCCAGGATGCTGGCTCTAGGTGAGTGATCTGGGTCGTGATTATCTGGGTCGTGAAGCTCTTTTTTGTACAGTTCTTCTGTGCATTCTTGTCACCTCTTCTTAATATCTTCTGCTTTTTTTAGGTCCATACCATTTCTGTTCTTATCGAGCCCATCTGTGCATGAAATGTTCCCTTGGTATCTCTAATTTTCTTGAAGAGATCTCTAGTCTTTCCCATTTTGTTGTTTTCCTCTATTTCTTTGCATTGATCACTGAGGAAGGCTTTGTATCTCTCCTTGCTATTCTTTGGAACTCTGCATCTTTCCTTTTCTCCTTTGCTTTTCACTTCTCTTCTTTTCACAGCTATTTGTAAGGCCTCCCCAGACAGCCATTTTGCTTTTTTGCATTTCTTTTCCATGGGGATGGTTTTGATCCCTGTCTCCCATATAATGTCATGAACCTCTGTCCATAGTTCATCAGGCACTCTATCAAATCTAGTCCCTTAAATCTATTTCTCATTTGCACTGTATAATCATAAGGAATTTTATTAGGTCATACCTGAATGGTGTAGTGGTTTTCCCCACTTTCTTCAATTTAAGTCTGAATTTGGCAATAAGGAGTTCATGATCTGAGCCACAGTCAGCTCCCGGTCTTGTGTCTGCTGACTGTATAGAGCTTCTCCATCTTTGGCTGCAAAGAGTATAATCAATCTGATTTCGGTGTTGACCATCTGGTGATGTCCATGTGTAGAATCTTCTCTTGTGTTGCTGGAAGAGAGTGTTTGCTATGACCAGTCTGGTCTCTTGGCAAAACTCTATTAGCCTTTGCCCTGCTTCATTCTGTACTCCAAAGCCAAATTTGCCTGTTACTCCAGGTGTTTCTTGACTTCCTACTTTTGCATACCAGCCCCCTATAATGAAAAGGACATCTTTTTTTGGGTGTTAGTTCTAAAAGGTCTTTTAGGTCTTCAGAGAACCATTCAACTTTAGCTTCTTCAGCATTACTGGTTGGGGCATAGGCTTGGATTACCATGATATTATATGGTTTGCCTTGGAAATGAACAGAGATCATTCTATCGTTTTTGAGATTGCATCCAAGTACTACATTTTGGATCTTTTGTTGACCATGATGGCTACTCCATTTCTTCTAAGGGATTCTTGCCCACAGTAGTAGATATAATGGTCATCTGAGTTAAATTCATCCATTCCAGTCCATTTTAGTTCACTGATTCCTAGAATGTCGATGTTCACTCTTGCCATCACCTGTTGGACCACTTCCAATTCGCCTTGATTCATGTACCTAACATTCCAGGTTCCTATGCAATATTGCTCTTTACAGGATTGGACTTTGCTTCTATCATCAGTCACATCAACAACTGGGTATTATTTTTGCTTTGGCTCCATCCCCTCATTCTTTCTGGAGTAATTTCTCCACTGATCTCCAGTAGCATATTGGGCACCTACTGACCCGGGGAGTTTCTCTTTCGGTATCCTATCATTTTGCCTTTTCGTACTGTTCATGGGGTTCTCAAGGCAAGAAAACAGAAGTGGTTTGCCATTCCCTTCTCCAGTGGACCACATTTTGTCAGCCTTCTCCACCGTGACTTGCCCATCTTGGGTGGCCCCACACGGCATGGCTTAGTTTCATTGAGTTGGACAAGGCTGTGGTCCGTGTGATCAGATTGGCTAGTTTTCTGTGATTATGGTTTCAGTGTGTCTGCCCTCTGATGCCCTTTGCAATACCTACCATCTTACTTGGGTTTCTCTTACCTTGGACGTGGGGTATCTCTTCACGGCTGCTCCAGCGAAGTGCTGCCACTGCTCCGTACCTTGGATGAGGGGACTCTCCTCACGGCCCCCATGAAACTAATGTCCTTTAGTTTCATCCATTTCATAAATTACAGATTTCTTCATTTTAAATTCTGTTGTAATAGTCCATTATACATATACTGTTTTTTCTGTTTTCTATAATGGCTGTAGCAATTTACATTCCCACCAACAGTGTGCAAGGGTTCTCTTTTCTCAACATCCTCATCAATGTTTATCTTTATGTCTTTGATAACAGATATTTACTCAGGTGTGAGGGATCTCATTGTGGTTATAATTTACATTTTGCTGAAGATTAGTGATGTTGAGCCTCTTTTCATAAACGTATTGACCATTTTTACATCATCTGAGAAATGTCTCTTCAGATCCTTTGTCAAATTTCAAACCAGGTTTCTTTCTATCAGGTTGAGTTCCTTATGTATGTATATTTTAGATATTAACTCCTTATCAGATGTGTTATTTGGAAATATTTTCTCCCATTCTGTAGGTTGTCTCTTTACTCTGTTGTTTCCTTTGCTGCACAGAAAACTTTTAGTTTGATGCAGTTCTCTATCAGCCACTTAAGGACTGAAGCTGCCTCTCCTACTTTGGCAGGTGGGTTCTTTACCACTGAGCCACCAAGGAAGCCCACTAATCTCTTCAAGAGTGATGCTCAGTTGCATCCTACTCTTTGCAACCCCATGAACTGTAGTCTGCCAGACTGCTCTGTCCATGGAGTTTTCAGGCAAGGATACTGGAGTGGGTTGTCATTTCCTACTTTAGAAGCTCTTTCCCACCCAGGGATTGAACCCAGAAGTTCCTTAGGCACAAATATATTCCTTCTCTCCTATACTTGATTATTACTATGTTCTGAACAATTTCATTCATGGTTACAGATTAGCATCATAACTTAAAGATTAATGAGTAGGTCGTTAATGTTCTTCCTGTGAATGTTGCTCAGTTGTGTCTTACTCTTTGCAACCTCATGGACTGTAGCCTGCCAGGTTCCCCTGGCTGTGGGATTCCCAGGCAAGACTACTAGAGTGGATTGCCATTCCCTTCTCCTGGGGATCTTCCTGACCCAGGGATTGAACTCTGGTCTCTTGCTTTGAGGTCAGATTCTTTACCATCTGAGTCACCAGGGAAGCCCCAGGTCATTAATGGATAGAGCAAATAGTTGCTTTTTCAATTTTTTGAAGTCTTAAAGGCATAGCAATTATGGTGATAAAAATACGTTAAAATATTTGTTGACTAACATTTTACACAAAATTCTTGCATGTTTTCTGCCATCTAAGCCATACCACTTCTTATGAGGAGGGATGGCAGGGGATGTTACCCCTACTTTGCACATTTATAGAATGAGCCTCAGAGGTTAAATGATTCACCTAAGGTCCTACAGTGGTTGAGTTCCTCAGACAAGAACTTAGGAGTGTTCAGAGTTTCTATAACAATCCATTTCATTCTAGCTTGAGACTCTAGGGTACTTCTAGACTTGTGCTGATATTCATAACATTTGGACAATAGTTCCTTGCTTTTGGGACAAAAAATAACAATAAAAAAAATTGAGTAGACTCTTCCTTTTCAGACTACTATTTCTCATTGTTGGAAGGACTTGGTTTCTTTGTTCAGAGATATATTTTCCACTTTCAAAGAACACTTTGGCTCTAAGGAAACTGTCATGGCAGTGGGCTGATTTGGTACAGAGGAACAGCTGGTACCCAGGCAGGTTACTCAGCTTTTCTCTCTGGTAAGCTTTGATGAGAAGCTGGCAAGCCGGTCTCTGTTCTTTCTCATATTACCAGGCTTTTCTTCATATAAAAGTGAAGGGACCTGAGAGTAAAGCTTATATAAGCAAAAAGAAAAGTGTCAGAACATGTTTGCTCATGATTCCTTTGTATCATTTTACAAACTCAAAGTTTTCAACAAGACAGAAGTCTTTTTCTTTTTTAATGCTCAAGGTTGGGGGTGGAGGGGCACTGACTAACTCTGGATTAACTGAGCTATGAGGTGATTGCGTAATAGAATGTGATACAAGTTGGAGCCACAACTTTCCCCTAAAGGTAATGTGGGTAATCCTGTAGAACTTCTTTGCAGTAACTTCTCTGAGGATTATGGAATGTGTGGGTAACTTCTTCACTGCCAGAATGAATCTGAAGCTGCTGTGCTGGCTTTTTTTTTTTGTTGACTTTATAACTAGAACATCTTAGAACTGCCTGTATCAGATTCTCTTGGGGGTGGGGCCTAGGATTCTTAATTTTTAACAAGCTCAAGTATTCATAGATATTCTAAAAATTGACGACTGCTTGCTCCTTTCTCATCTCCTTGTTAGCCATTATCACGAACAGTTGAGATACACTCAGACAGGTCACTATGTGGAAGTGGTATGGAGGACGCTGGGGGAGGGACCTCTATATGGTAGAGAAGAAACAACTGAAGCTCTTGACCGTCTGTTGGACTCCTCAGTCTTTCCACTGAGTGCCATTCAGCCACACCTCAGCTGGGTTGTTCTCCACCCTGGCTAAGGCTGTCCCTGGTTTTATGAGAAATATTTTCATAATTATATTTATCTGTGTCCTGTCTTGTCTGCTTGGTAGCCCAAGAACTCTGCCATGTCCTGATCCTAGATTTGGTCAGTTTTTCCATCTTTGCACTGAGCTAGCTGTCTTTAAGTTGGGTGTTTGAATTCCTCTGGAATCTATTACCTTCCACCCACAGCCTTTCAGTCTTCCCACCTCCATCCCTGTCTGCATAAATACGTAGCACTTTTAACATTCCCAGCAGATTTTCCCAGTATCTTTCCTAGTTTTTGTTTATGTCTAGGAATACAGTCTCTTGGAAATTCTATAATGGTGTTAAGGTGTTCAGGTTCTTCCACTGAAGCTGATTCATAGTATGTGGTAACTCAGTTTTTTTTCCTAGGAGCAGGAGGCCTGTGATATGGAGAGAGAAAGCAGAATAGTTTTCTTCCTTCTTAGATAGGAATGACTTTAGGCAAAATTAAATAGGAATTGATTTTTGTCCTCTCCTTCCTTTTCACTAGTTCCATTTTCTTGGCTTCTGTGTTTGGAGTTAGATGATCTAGCTATGAGATGAGTGTTGTGTGTCCCACACATTAGATGGATGATTTGTGGGGAGTTCTGGGCCTGTTCAATTATGGGCCATCAAAGACCCAGTGAGTTTCAGAAGCTTCTGTCTTGGTTGAATCAATGCTCAGTTTATTCATGTAGTATGATAGCCACTTGGCGGACTAATACTGGAGGTAACGACTTGTAGCTCTCAGTTTCTATCCAGAAGACTGGATTTTGTGCCTCTTGAAAATCATTTGCCATGTAACTACTTTTCCCTCTTCAAGATGAGGTGAGTCCTGGGTTGGGGTGAAGGCACCAAATGGCAAACTCTAGTGGATATCAAGAAATTATTTTTCTCATTGTTCCTCTTTTTGCTTATCAATAGAAAAATTCTGGAAATTGATGCAGACATAGATGCAGAGACAGTAGGAGTTTTGAGGCTGAGCATGATAGCTTTTAAAATTTATGAATTTAGACACATTCTCTGGAAAGTGAGTGCCTAGTGACATTTCTGATCTTTCTAGTCTAGCTCTCTTATGTAGTCCTGTGACCCCCAACAGTTGTCCCTTATGCAGAATGCTGCCACAGCTGTCACAGTTCAGAGTGGCAAACCACGCAGCTAGGGTGAACCAAGAAGACTAATGGGCTCAGAACTGGGCAAAGCCAGAGGTTTTGCATACATTTTATAGGAGCATCAAAGTGGTGTCATATTGTAATAGAGTGTAGCTGAGTGCAGCCTCCTTAGCACTCAGTGGTTCCTGTGCGCCATTCCACACCCCAACCCTATTGCCAGGCAGCAGTTACCTACTGCAGGGCCGTTAGTGATCTTGCTCAGCCATTGGTGCTGAGTGGGTCCTGCCCACAAGCAACCAGCTGTCCGTGAGCGACTGCTGGTGAGTGCATTCGATCAGTGCAGGTGGGGTGGTGGTCACCAGGAGGAGAGTGAGGTAAGAGGCGGATCCCAGCCTTCTTCCCTTCCAGCTTACCCCGTCTTGGGCCAGGGAGTGAACTGAGAGGCCCAGGGAACAGGCTCAGGGCTCTGTCCTGCAGGGCTCCAGAGCCCTCACCAAGGCCACCCACTGGCTGGGCCCAGGCCTTGAGGCAGTGGTGAAGCCCTCGCTCATCCCCTGTCTCTACCACTTAATAGCAGCAGCAGTCTGCATAGGACACAGTCTGCAGGACACAGTCTGCAGGACCTCTTCAGGGTGTGGGTCCTGCTTGGGTCCTGAGCACCTGGCTCCCTCAGTGATGACAGCTGGCCAGGCTCTGGGGACCTGGTTTTGAAGGGACCACCAACTGAGATCTGCCTCTTGTTATCCAGGACCTGGACTTTGGAGGGTGAAAGTTGAGCCATGGGACTTTGCCCTTTCATGTCAGAACAGAGAATAGCATTCGTTTGGTGGGGATTTACAGGAACATTATTACCTGACCATGATCACAAGAACAAAGGCTCTGACCCCAAGAAGTTTGCAATAACTGACTTAACCACACCCCTCCTTTACGTTTTCTATAAAAGGGCTTTGCTGAAAGCTTTTGGGGAGTTTGGGGTTTTTAAGGCATGAGTCACCCGTTTCCTTTCATGGCCCTGCAGTAAACCTTTCTCTGTTCCAAATTTTATCGTTTTGATATTGTTTGGCCTCGCTGTCCATCGGGCTCAGAAATTTGTGTTTTTGTAACGATATCAGGTTACTATTCCATGAGCTCTGTTAATCACTGACTTATTCAATGCATCCTCTGTATCCAACCCTGGCCACTTAGAAAAATAGAGCTTGAGCTTTTAGAATGTCATACAGTTCCTAAGTGTTTACTTTACCTTTCCAGATTGTTCTAAAGTGCTCCCAAATTATGAATTCACAATCATCCATTTTTTTCCCCTCTGAAACAATTCTTCGATAGGTGTTAGAGTGGAAAGAAATTGGATTAAAATTGTCATAGTCTAATGATTCACCTGGAGGTAGCTGGATCTTTCTTTTAACAAACAATGCTCGTTAACTCAAATCTCTAATTGATGACGTGAATCATAATGAAATGACCAATTTCTGACATTCTGGACAAAAGCTGAGTGACAACATAATTTATGACTGTTCGTCTTTAAGGTCTAATTTTCCAAGCTGTTTCTGCTTCTTGAACTTTTCTTCTGCTCTTTCAAACTTATGTCATCTCTGCATTTCCAAAGTGACTACTGATTAGGAATAGGTGAGGTTGGGGAGGGGAAGAATAGCCACAAATAGGGTTGATCTTTCCACAGGAATTGGACCTACAAAGGTGTATGGTAAGGGGGTGTACAGTATTCTTACATGTAGGCTCTAAATGCAGTGTGCCTGAGACTTTAATTAGATTGCCCTGTAATTTGCCTTTAGCCAGTCTCTTTTATCTTTCAGTGTGTCACACAAGGCATTACAGCAAACTCAACCAACCTCTGCCTGTGACAGGTAAATTTGATGTCAGACAGTATAACATTTCTGAACACTGATGTATTTGAAATCTTGTCCTTCCTATGCATAGGGCATTACTGTTCCAAAGTACCATTGGAAGCAGTACTTAAGATAATAACAAAACCAGCATGATAAACAGTCTGTTTCTCACAGCGGTGGCAAGGACCAACCCATATTTATTTTAGTACTGATCCTGATTTTGTGTTTCTTCAATTGGAGTCATTACCTATGTTCTGAAAGCAGCCCTGATTTTTACAGACTGGAATATCTATTTTTCCTGTTCTGGGAGTACTGTGAAAAATTAAGCCTGAACTATGGCTTCTTAGAAGCTAGTTTGTTTAGCAGTTGAAGAAGCTTGTGTTTAGTTATATTGACAGTTTGTTTTCTTTTTAGTCATTTTGTTGTAAAAACCTGTGTAGATTGAAGGAGACTATATTACTTGGGAGTTAGCGGCGTTAGGTTAGTATTTTCCTTTTCAAAAATTCCCCGTTTAGTTGTGAGGAGCTTTGTGGCAGTTGAAATAGAATTTGATTTTGGTATCTTGGGCTTGTAGCAAGATGGTTTTCCCCTAAAACGATTTGAAGCAAGAAAAGCACAAAAGTGCCCTGTTCATCCCAGTTAACCCTACCCAGCCAGGTGGAGCCGCCAGAGGAGGCAAAGTGAGCACCATCTTGTTTCAAAGTAGGGACTGACGATGGAAATGCTGTCTGAAGCTGAGGCAGGGGGTTGTGTTAGTAGGCTCTTGGGAGCTACTTTTAGCTCTTTGAAAAATTTATATCTCCGAGCCCCAAATCTCCCTCCTACGTCACAGAAGCTGGCCTACATTCCCAGAATATGCAGCCTCTCTTCTGATATTTTATAGGAGGTGGAGTGAGGCATAGGAGAATAGGAGAGGATTTAGCCATCATTTCAACCCCGTTCCATTTCTAAGGCTGCAAAGATTCTTCTGTGGTCTTTGAGTGTATTATTTAAAAAAAAAGAAAAGTAACAGATGCTCCCATGATGTTTCACACTCCCTGAACTGAGATCTCAGAATATGTTGCCACTAATAATTTATTCCTGTTTATTAATACTGACATATGAGTGATTAGTGTGTGTGGTATAGAAGAGCTGAATAATTTAAGAACAAAGCAGAGTAAAGATTTTTTATGGCACAAGGACAGGAGGCTCTGACACATATTGAAGACTCATTCATAGCCAGACTGAACCTTTCCTGTGGTCAGGAAATACACCTGGGAAGTAGGGGAATAAATAGCTGGATATTAACATTTGTATGTACTACTTTCCAATTGTCTGATCTTGTTTAGTCTAGGACACAGAGAGGGGACTTGTTAGCAGATTCATGTTATCAATGAAAGCAAATGATATCAGAATTCTGGGAATAGTGTGCAATAGTAAATAAAAGAGCAAGAATAAATAAATAAATAAAATCTCCTGACCAGCTGATAACTCATGACCAGTATCAAGACAGAAGATGCACTGGGTTAGACAGTTCATGGGAATAAGGATATAAATTATGTACAATAATCATTTTACACGAGGCTAGTGTTATATTTCAGCCTAAAGCAAAATTTAGTTTCTTGTTTTTCGTGCAAAGTAAAAATGGAAGAGACTGTAAAGGTTTCATCTGAGTCATTTCATTAAATTCTGGAATCTAACTCTTGACATTATACTGTTTGATAGTAGGGTGAGCTGAGCCAGAAACAAGGCAGCCTAATTTAAGGTGACAGCAACAGACTACCTGGGCTTCCCTGGTGGCTCAGTGGTAACGACCCGCCTGCCAACGCAGGAGATGTGGGTTTGATCCCTGGGTTGGGAAGATCTGGAGAAGGCAATGGCAACCTACTCCAGTATTCTTGCCTGGGAAATCCCTTGGACTTGGCAATTTAACTTTTCTCAAAATATGTGGTGGTTGAAAAAGTTAAATAACCTGTATTTTCCTCCAAGGGGAGCCTGGTGGACTGCAGTACATGGGGTCACAAAAGAATCAGACACAACGTAACAAGTGAAAAACAAAGCAGGCTAACTTGCCGAATTAAACACGTTACTAATGGAAAATCAAGAATGAAATTACATCTATATATTCCTTTTCTGGTGCCAGAACAAGGATACATATGATCTTGCTGAAATTAAGGAAAAGGAGCCTTTGTGGCTCATAACCGGCACATTAAAGGTGGAAAGGGAAGTGAGATACAAGGTGAGAAAAAAAGAAGAGAGATGAATTGTCTCTTGGGTGCTGTGATTCAAAATAATTAAAAAGCAGTTTTTATCTCTGGTGGTTGAGGCTCCTTCATATTATGGCAGGGCCATGTCAATGATAGACACCAGTGTGCTAGAAACAGTACTTTGGAAGCAAATAGAGGCCATTAATTGGTATCTCCAGCCAGTGTAGGGAGCTTGCTGACAGTTTTTCTAGGGAGGGGTAGGTGGCATCAGTTTGGACATTTTCACAACATTACAGTTTATTTGTTTACCAAAAGATTGACCAGCCTCCCAGCTCCTGGTTTCCAGGAAGAATTAAAACATACTAGTGAAGCATCATATCTTAGTCTCCAGACTAACATGGTTAAGATGCACTTGAAGTTTTATCCAAGATAAAAAATTAGTAAGAAGGCATCCAGTTGGGTTTGTCTCCCACACCAGATATGCTATGGGCCTGTTAAAATTATAGCTAAAGAAAATATATGTTATCCACCTTTTTTCAACCTCTACATATTTTGAATGTATTTTTTTTAAACAAGATGTTTTGGGGAGTAGCCTAGACAGGAGGGTTCACTAAGCTGTGCCAAGTTTACCAAACTCATCTCTGCCTCTTCCTCTCTCTCTTGTTTTCCTCCTGTTTGTCCTCCTATCGTTCCTTCTCTTTATCAGTGTTACTCTAAGTAAAATAAAGTATGGAGATATATGCAGATTATAGCAAGATAATGGCATTGTGGCCAGGATGGAGGGATGTGACCTGGGTCATCATGATAGGTGCCTGACACAGTACTAGGTGTTGCCAGTGTAGTAATAGACACGTCAGAAGTGGCCCCTCCACAAGGAGCTTATAATGTATCTAAGGAAAGACACTATTAAAAAAACAAAGGTCAGTAAATATGATGTAACGATGAGAGGGCTGTAGGGTCTTCTGTTGGATCTGATGGACACAAAGGAAGGATTTCTCCAAAAAGATGATCCTTAAGCTGCTATCTGGAGACTACTAGTTAGCTAGGTTAATGTTAGGAAGTTGTCGAGTGTTCCAGATACAAGGATTAGAATGTTTAAAGACTCAGGGGAAAAAAAAAAAAAAGAATGTTTAAAGACTCAGAATTGAGAGAGAGTGTGTTTTCTTCGTAGACTAAAAAACATTAAACACAGTAAGGCGTTTCTAAGGTAGAAGCTAAGCTGCTATAACAGAGTCAGCCCATGTTACAGTAGCTCAGACAAGCTCTGCTCTGAAAGTCATTCTGGAACTCAGGTTTTTTTTTCCTTGATCAGTCACTTCACCAATGAAAAACTTTTTGGTGTCCCTTCTATTTAGTGAGCCACTGTGTACAGAGTTTCTCAGAGTTAGAAAGAAGTCTGCTATTGGAATATATGTCAAGGGGAATGGAAGCTGGTCTTAAGATCCAGGGATAATCTCTCAAAGGAAGTGAGAACTGAAATAAAAGTTGGCCATATGAAGGTTATAAGTTGGAAAAGTTCCAGGCAGAGGGAAGAATATATGCACAGAACTCATGGTAAGAAGGAATATAGTGTATTTAAGGAACTGAAAAACACTGGCTATAGTTAGTTAGCAATAGTTTCAGATGTTTACAACAGAGAGGCCACAAATTATAATAACTCGAGCAAGGTTGAAGTTTATATAGCTCCCATAGAATGGTCAGGATTTGGTACAGTAGCTTCTAGAGGAGGGTGGATACCTGAATAGAGTCTTGGTAATGCTAAGAGGAGTGAGCTCTTGATTTCAGGAACTTGAACTATTAACTATATATTTCATCATCTCACTGTATTTTAAAGTAAATTACAGGACAGCTTCACAAACTATGATAAGGAATTCAGGATTTATCCAAAGGTAATTGTGAAACCCATGGAAAGAAGGGAATTAAGTTTGTAATTTGAAAGGTGGCTCTGGTTTTAATGCTCTGAATGAATATGTGGGCAAGATGGAAGGCTGGGAGTCTGGTAGGCTATTGCAGTAATTCAGGTGAGAAAGGATGTGGTGATATGGACTCTGTATGGATGGATATTTATTAGGCATAATGTAGTTAATAGGCAGGATATCATGGAGGAGAGTTTAGCAGAAAATTAATTATTTTAACCTGTTGCTATCCACGCCTGAAATTCATAGCATTATATAAATCCCCCAAAGTTTAAATGTTCATAATTTTATTTAATGAGAAGTTGCAAAGTCCAACATTTATTAGAGCTTGAGAATAGGAAAACGAAGTGAATAAAACAGGCCTGTTATAATGGTTGGAGGTTATGGGGATAGCACATGTCCTCTCTGAAGGGGACATGTCTGTTCAGTTCCAAGTGTTGCCATTTGTCATTGTTGCCAGATCTTCTAATTTTTTCCCTTTTTCTAAAGACTTTTGGATCATTATATAAAATTGTCTCTTTTTTAAATGTTGACATCTAAGTAAAAATTAAACAAACATACAAGCAAAGTACTGTGCAGACTAAGAGCATAAGAACCAAGCAGAAAATATCTGTTAACAGGATTTGGTTTGTACTGATTCATTTTTGTGCTTCAGTTCAGTTCAGTTCAGTTGCTCAGTCGTGTCCGACTCTTTGCGACCCCATGAATCGCAGCACGCCAGGCCTCCCTGTCCATCACCAACTCCAGGAGTTCACTCAGACTCGCGTCTATTGAGTCAGTGATGCCATCCAGCCTTCTCATCCTCGGTCGTCCCCTTCTTCTCCTGCCCCCAATCCCTCCCAGCATCAAAGTCTTTTCCAGTGAGTCAGCTCTTCGCATGCGATGGCCAAAGTACTGGAGTTTCAGCTTTAGCATCATTCCTTCCAAAGAAATCCCAAGGTTGATCTCCTTCAGAATGGACTGGTTGGATCTCCTTGCAGTCCAAGGGACTCTCAAGAGTCTTCTCCAATGCCACAGTTCAAATGCATCAATTCTTTGGTGCTCAGCCTTCTTCACAGTCCAAGTCTCACATCCATACATGACCACTGGAAAAACCATAGCCTTGACTAGATGAACCTTAGTCGGCAAAGTAATGTCTCTGCTTTTGAATATGCTATCTAGGTTGGTCATAACTTTCTTCCAAGGAGTAAGCGTCTTTTAATTTCATGGCTACAATCACCATCTGCAGTGATTTTTGAGCCCCCAAAATAAAGTCTGACACTGTTTCCACTGTTTCCCCATCTATTTCCCATGGAGTGATGGGACCAGATGCCATGATCTTTGTTTTCTGAATGTTGAGCTTTAAGCCAGCTTTTTTACTCTCCTCTTCCACTTTCATCAAGAGGCTTTTTAGTTCCTCTTCACTTTCTGACATAAGGGTGGTGTCATGTGCATAGCTGAGGTGATTATTTCTCCCGGCAATCTTGATTCCAGCTTGTGTTTCTTCCAGCCCAGCCTTTCTCATGATGTACTCTGCATAGAAGTTAAATAAGCAGGGTGACAATATACAGCCTTGTCGTACTCCTTTTCCTATTTGGAACCAGTCTGTTGTTCCATGTCCAGTTCTAACTGTTGCTTCCTGGCCTGCATACAGATTTCTCAAGAGGCAGGTCAGGTGGTCTGGTATTCCCATCTCTTTTAGAATTTTCCACAGTTTATTGTGATCCACACAGTCAAAGGCTTTGGCGTAGTCAATAAAGCGGAAATAGATGTTTTTCTGGAACTCTCTTGCTTTTTCAATGATCCAGCGGATGTTGGCAATTTGATCTCTGGTTCTTCTGCCTTTTCTAAAACCAGCTTGGACATCAGGAAGTTCACGTATTGCTGAACCTGGCTTGGAGAATACTTAGTTCTTTTTTTTTTTTTTTTTTAAAAATTATATTAGTTGGTATAGGGTAGGCTGCTGTAACAAAGAAATCCAATAAAATAGTGCTCAAAAGAACAGAGATGTTTGTTTCTCATTTGACAGTTCCAGTTTGTTTGGACAGGTGGCTGGACATCATTGCTCTTCATGATCATTTAGGTTCTTCCCAAATCGTTGTTCTGCCATCCCCAAGTGTAGTCTTGTTCATCTGCATGGTTAAAATTGGGTCATCATGCCTGGATTCCAGTCCTCATAAAGAGAGAAAGAGAGCATGAGTGAGGCATGCCCATTGTTTTAAATCTGGCTATATGTTCATAAAAACTCTTAGAATATATATATATATATATTCCTAGCATACTTCCCTATTAATTTTGTAGTCCTTTTAAACTTTTGAACCTAGCATACGGGTTCTTATTTTTATTTGACAGATATAGAAATGAGGTTCAAATAGGTTGTGACTTGCCCAAGATCATAAAGAGAATTAGTGGCAGGACTAGAACAGGTCTTAGCTGAATTTTTAATAATAATAAAATGCCTTTTAGATGTATTTATAATAAATATTTAAAATAAAACTCAACTTGTTTGAGTTCCTATTACCAAATAAAATTTAGTCATTTGTCAAAGTGTGATGAGAAATGGCAAAATACATAATTTTCCTTCTGGATGTGTTATCATATTCCCTTTCCAAATTACCATTCTTAATCACTCTTGGCATCTGATGAGGGGGAATCTACAAAAGCCAACAGCCAGCTGAGTGCTTAGAGGGATGGTTTTGCTTTGGCAGTACCAGAAAATTCTTTTGTCTTAAACGTTACAATTTAATTATGTGCAGGAACATTGATTCCTGATGGTGTGATTTCCGCATGTGGTTATAACCCTTAACCTCATTCAATTTTTATTTCTGAGAAAACTCTTAGAGAGTGTCTTCACTAGAGTTGTTCTCATTAGTCAAATCAGTCTTCTAGCTCTGGGTAACCACAGCTGCCTGCACAGATAAGTAATATCTTATCCCACAGTTGTTGGGGCATTTCACTAATACAGATCAGAGACACAACAGAGTTTCTAGATACTTGATTGTCCTCTTTCATTTTTACTCAAGTCATTGAATGAAACATTCAAATAGTGAATTTGGAGTTCCAGAGAAGAATGAAAAATTGTAGGAATATGAAATTCTTTCTTTTCTGACTTATTAGAATTAGGAAAAGAACCAGGCATGACCACATAATTGTGACTGCTCTGATGAAGAGTGGGCAGAACAATGCAGCAGTGATGTGTTGACAATGCCTTGGATATGCACAATAGAAAAGCCTTCTTTTTTGTTTTGTTTTGTTGTGCTTTTTGAAGGAGCATCATGTTCTGGTCAGTGGAGCCTAGGATTATAATGCTAGGATACCAGGGTTCTAGTCTTGGTGTTTTTGCCACTGACTCTCCACACTGACTTTGGAAATCTATTAGCTTTTGGTTGCCTCAGGCAACAGGTTGTTTTTAAATGGGGGAGGCTGAGTGTGTTCTGCCTCCCATAGAGAGGACAAGATGGTGGTAATGTTGCTTTTATGTAATTAAAAATAATATGCTTAACTTTGTTTTCCATTAATTAGTCAATTTCCAATCATGTAGGCACCAATATTGCCTTAATATTTAATTAATTGCTTGGTAATACATTGGATCATTTAAAGTGAATTATTTAAAGGTCTTAATGTCATTTTTATTAGGGAAAATTTGGCATATCCATCTCCTGAAGATGTAGGTGAACATTAATCAAAGATACCATCAGTTTCATCATCAACATCTATTGAGCCCTTGCTGTGGGACTCATTTTTTAAAAAGAGGAAAATGAAATTTTGAGAGGAAGGTAATTCACTCAACCTTTATGGTCTCTGTAAGCAAAAAAATTAAGGAATCTTTATCAATATTAAAAAAAATGCTGAAATACTAAAAAGTGGAAGCCTGAGAGTCGTCATGTCCTTGAACTTTCTTTAAGCATTAAATTAGAGGACTGCATGTGAAATTTTAACCTGGACATAAAAATCATTTGATGTTTCTTAAAAATTTCCACTGAAATACTTCTATGAGAATTGTAAACTCCCAGAAGCTTGAGGTACAGTTGAGAGTGTAAAGTGTGTTGAGAGTGTGAAATTTCTCTGAAAGGCATTGTTTTTAATATTCATGCATATGTAGCATTCTAGTTTATACATACTTCTTATTTTTAACAAAGAGATAGTATTTTACATTACTTCACTTCAAGTAAACTTGGAAATTCTGAAAAAGTTTTCCTAGCATTCACAGTGCTCTTAGCATTGCCTCAAATCTTCTAGGTGAGCTTCTAAGTTTGGTAAGAACAACTTCACATTGTGGACAATGACTGGGTTAAAAATGAAAGGGTTGAAACAGTTCACTGATATTCATATATATGTCTCTGAAACATTGTGAAGAGAATATTTTATAATTATCTCCATTAGATGTTTTCTGCATAAAGTCAGTTGTGAGTGGGCAGCTAATCATGGGTGTTTCTTTCTGGTGCTCACTTTTCACAGTAGCTGTCAGATAGAAGGGAGACTGTGCAGGACTGGAGAAAGTGCTTGGAAGTGACAGGCTTGGGTCTCATTCTGTCCCACTGCTTTCTAGCTTTGTGAGCTTGGGCCAGTTAATATTTTACCTACAAGAGAATGTCAGTTCTCCACATGTAAAATGGAATGGTAACATCTAATCTACTGCATTAGATTGTTGGGAAGATGAAATCTGGCTTTTCTTCTTGCCCTTGTTCCTGTCCAGTGTGTTCATCTGCCCCACGTTTGTTGGATTTTGGCAGGAGTGTGAGCAGCGTTAAGGAATGGTTGAGAAACTTGCTTTAATTGTATACTCTCAACTGTACATCCTAAATCTATACTGTTCTATGTTTTAGCCAGTTTTGTGCTCCTCTAAGTGTGTTTTTCTGACCTTATAATTTTTTTCTTATCTATGGTGAATACTCGTGTCTTTCTTCCTGTGAGACCTGATTGAATTTCCTCAGACCTACCTTGTCTCCTTGTCCTTGTTCTGCTTTCTCATGGGACATGGATCACATCCACCATTAAAAGCTACAGTTGAAAAAACTGTTTTGAGTATTGTATTACAAAACAATCTAAGCCATTCTGGTTATGTACAACTGTTAGACTTATTTGTAAGACATCACTAACCTCCAATACTTAGGAGTAGCTTTCTTACTGGGTAATAATGAAAGCAAGTTTCAAACTTCATTTCATTGCACATAAAGATGTTTGTTAGCAAGACTATACAAAACAACTGTACGACCTGTTCTGTAGGCTCTGTGAATTCCCAGCAATCTCTCATTTTTGGTGATTTTTAGTTGCACTTTGCATGATAGGTTTTCCTGGGGTCTATTGCAACAATATTCTAGCAAGAATACTTTGTTAGCTAGCTACCTACTGTTGGTGTGGACAGGAATCTGGTGAAACAGAGGCTGTCCATAGGGCCTTGAAGAATCAAGCCTAAGGTGCTAGTCTTAATGTCATGGTCTATAAGCTCCTAGGTTTTTATTTTTGGTAATGTTAATAATTTGATATTTATAGGAAAATTGCAAAAATAATACAGAGTTTTCATATTCCCCTTATCTGATTTCTCCTTTTGTTAACCTTCCACACTACCATGATCTAGTTATTAAAGAAGTGAAGTAAAGTGAAAGTTGCTTAATCGTGTCCAACTCTTTGCAACCCCATGGACTATATAGTCCAGTCCATGGAATTCTCTAGGCCAGAGTATTGGCGTGGGAAGCCTTTCTCTTCTCCAGAGGATCTTCCCAACCCAGAATCAAACCCAGGTCTCCTGTATTGCAGGTGGATTCTTTACCAGCTGAGCCACAAGGGAAGCCACAAAATACTGGAGTGGGTAGTCTATCCCTTTGCCAGTGGATCTTCCCAACCCAGGAATCAAATTGAAGTCTTCTGCGTTGCAGGTAGATTCTTTACCTGCTGAGCTATCAGGGATTGAGTATGAACACTGGCATATCAATGTTGACTAAACTCCAGACTTTCTCCCACTGATACCCTGTTCTAGTTCTAGAATCCAATCCGGAATACCACACGGCACTTAATTGTTATATTTTTGAACTCATCTTCAGCACCACTAATTTGACAGTGGAATCTCGTCTCTAACATCTAAAAACTTACGATCAAAATTACTGATTTTGATTGAAGAGGAAGGTAGAATGCTTCTTTTGAGTCAGTGTCAGTTGACTGCCGTAAGAGTGTACAGTACCAACTAGGATGGGAGATTAAAATTAACACACACATACACTTCATATTGCTCTGCTGTAGTATTTAAACATAAATTCTAGATAATATAACACTTAGCTTATGCTCAAGTTTGGTTTAAGTTAATACATGCCATAGGTTATTGGCAAGAACAAATTAGTTCTTTTTAAAAATTATAACATTTTCCACCCTAATATAAAAAGTAGTACTTTTGTTCACTTGTAAGACTTACAGAAAATATAGAAGAGCATAAAAAAGTAAATATGCCTAATTCACATAATTCTCATCCTTCTGACTTTCTTGGCTTGAATGTAAAATTTTTCCTTCAATCCGATTACTCCCGACACTGGTGAAAAACAAGGAAACTGTCAGAATACCCGTAGTCTGTGAATCTGTATCTGTCTTTCTCTGAGTGTATCAGGGAAGCTTTTGCCTTTTGCCATCAGGAGCGGGCTGGGTTGATCTCAAGAACTGAGGAACAATCAAACAAAATGCTTCCTAGCATAAATTACTCCTTTTTAAAAGCAGTTTATTGTGGGATTTTACACTCATGTGTTTCCAGGAAATAAGAAGGTGCATAAATGTTCTTCAGAACATAGACTGATTAAGATGCTGATATCATAGCTGAACCAAGCTGCCGATGATCTTTCTTTCCTGTTTGGTTTTTGAGGGAAGGTGGTACAGTTGTTGAGTTACTGATAGGGAGTTGTGGGAGAAATTGTTGATAGTGATTTTGCATGTCTGCTATACTGGTGAACATGTGAAAGTGGACCTGGGTGTCAGAGAAAAGTCAGTTTCACATGAAGTGGGAGTTTTAATCCTGAATCCACCACCTGCTAAGGGTTTGAGAACAGACAGGGAGGGGCTTAGCATCTTCCCACCTTATTTCCTCTCCCTACTCTGGTATTCTTGCCCGTAGAAGCCCATGGACAGAGGAGCCTGGTGGGCTACACAGCCCAAAGGGTCTCAAAGAGTAGGACATGACTGAGCATCTGAGCATAGCACAGGGATGATGATAAATGCCTCTGAAGACTGAAGGCTGCATTAACTGAGATGGTGTATAAAGCACTTATGTAAATTATTGATATGAAATATGTTTTCTGTTTCTTTTGGTGGTTGTAAATGGAATCAGTCCTAGTCCCGAGGCAGACATCTACTGGGCTCCTTCTCTGTGCCTAAGATAGGGGCATGGCACTAGGGACACAGAGAAATGGCATATCCTGGTATTCAAGGTGCTGCAGGTAGTAGTGGAGACATATGCTGACACATGGGACACTATGGGACAGGCAGAGTGGGAAGACTGGGGAGCCAGAGAGGCATGACCAGGAGAGGCAGAAATACAGAGGGCACCCAGGTGGGCACCCAGGTAGACACGAAGGCAGCAGGCGACAAGCCAAGGCTCGTCTGACATTACTAAATGAGAACTCTCTAAGGGAGTTCTCTGAGATGGTACACAGAAGCCTTTTGTTTTAAAGTAAGCCATTACCATTTCGGTCTTAAATTTGGTTTTAATTTAAGGAAATTTAATTTAAAAGGTAGTGCTATATCATTATTACATGATTAAGAGAAAGTAACTGTAGCAATGAAACAAGGTAATTAACAAATGAAATGAAAACAAAACAATGAATGAAATTGTTTTGAGAACAAATGAAAGGTAAAACAAAACAAGGCAATTAACTTCTAGTCTGATATGATACTTGCCAAAGATTCTAAAGCCAAATTTATGCTCCTTGTTTAAATGGGAGATGAGCAAGTGTTGATTTATTCACAGCATCAAAGAGAGACTTTATTTTAGTAGAACTATTGGAATTTGTTGTCACTGTTCAGTTGTGTCTGACTTTCTGCGACCCCATGGACTGCAGCACACCAGGCTTCCCTGTCCTTCACTGTCTCCCAGAGCCTGCTCAAACTCATGTCTATTGAGTCGGAGATACCATGCAACCATCTCATCCTCTGTTGTCCCCTTCTCCTCCTGCCTTCAATGTTTCCAGCATCAGGGCCTTTTCCAATGAGCTGGCTCTTCACATCTGGTGGCTGAAGTATTTGGAGCTTTAGCTACAGCATCAGTCCTTCCAATGATTTCCTTTCGGATTGACTTGATCTCCTTGTAGTCCTAGAGACTCTCAAGAGTCTTCTCCAACACCACAGTTCAAAAGCATCAATTCTTTGGTGCTCAGCTTTCCTTATGGTTCAACTCTCACGTCCACACATGACTACTGAAAAAACCATAGCTTTGACTAAATGGGCCTTTAAAATCTTTCTGTTGTATGTATGTCAATGTAGTCCAAAAGTGCTTCAGAATAAATAGCATGATCGCTGCCTAATTTTCTTCTTAGAGCCTGTTATTTCAGGTGGGGCTTCCCTGTAGCTCAGATGGTAAAGAATCTGCCTGCAGTGCAAGAGACCTGGGTTCGATCCCCAGGTTGGGAAGATCCCCTGGAGAAGGGAATGGCAACCCACTCCAGTATTCTTGCTTGGAGAATCACACAGACAGAGGAGCCTGGTGGGCTACAGCCCACGGGGTCACAGGAGTTGGATACGACTGAGTGACTAACACTTCTATATAAGGAATAAACACCTTAGTATTAGTTATTTAGAACTTCAAGTATTACTATAGAAATCCACGACAGAGAATTTCATTACCCTAAGGGATGTTGGGTGTAATTTTTCACCCAGGAAATGAATGTCTTTGTATAAATGAGCTATGGGAAGCCTGGGAGTCACCACTGGGTCAGGGACCCCCAGAATACATGGTTTGTCCTTCCATCAAGATGCCCTGATGTCTTTCTGGGAGTGTCTTTTGTCTTAGTTGGTAGTAGGAAGTACCAGAGGGAGAATGTGGGACTTCCTTGAATTACAAAACAGCTCTCATGCCTGCTCAGTAGTAAGTGGGCCTCTGGCTTAATTTAGTTTGTGACTTGATTTTATAACATATTCCCTGGCAAGAAGCTCATGAGGAATGGAATATATGGCTTGTACCTAGCTTAACAGATTCTTACTTAAAGACTCCAGCCTTTGCCAAACAGGGCATCTTGCAGAAACTTTCTTACTCTCTGGTTCAGTGTGATTTGATACTGAGTCTATTACCAAGTAGCACATCCCAAATTTTAGAGAAGACAGCCCTTGGGAAAGCTATATTTGCATAATTGTGGCTTATTTTTCTAGCAGTCTGGGGTTAAGTCAGTATTTCTCAAATTATCTGTGCAGAAGGGTCAGTTTTTCTTTTTTAAAACTTTAATTGTCAATACATTATGGGCTGATCCTATGAATTACTAACTAGCAAAATAAAACAGGAACCATACATATAAAATATAAACCCAAACTTTTTATTACTAGATTCAACAGACAAAATGACATTTCAGTAAACAATAGCAAACATAACATAGGGGAAAAAAAGAAGAAAATTACAAAAATTACAGGGCTGATGACATGCTACTCATAAGGCATAATGTCTGCCTAAAGTGTTTTAGGTTTTGATTTGATAACACTCATAGTAGAGAAACCATTCTTGTAAAGCGTATGTCAACAGGAAAGGAAGACTAGATTTTTAAAGCAGTTTTAGCAAGCTCAGGATATTTATTTAAACCTTTTATCCAAAGTGAAGCAAGTCATCCTATTATTTTCAAACTGATCTTCCATCTTTTATCACTCTCTGATTTCAGCAGTTCTGTAGTAAATAATTTGCCTCTTGAAGAAAGAAACGATTTCTGATTTTTATACACTGTTGGGTTATAGTTGATCACAAGCGTGAATGTGTTAACATGTTGTGATGTAGACCTAGTGTATGTTCCTGGCATGCAGCTGTGCCACATGTGACCCTGCCTGTTAGTTTGATGGTACCCTCACTGGTCTATGACTTGTCCAACGAGAAAAGTCCACTGACTACAAGCTTGGCTGTCAGGGCAGTGTCAAGATGCTAGCAAAGTTTCTGACTGCTTACTTCCATTTCTGTGCTTATTTCATAGACCAGTAGCAAACCATTGACCAATAGTCTTCAAGTATTATTCTTGAATAATATACATTCTTCAAGTATTATTCTATCCCTCTATTGTATGATTTATTTTTTCTCTTCTTCTGTACCTATCCAAATCCTCCTTGGTAAGCCAGACTCTCAGAATCTCATTTTTGTGACTTCTTACTATGTTCATTTGTATACATTCGGATTTAGTTATATACTGGTTTTCATTGTCTTCTAATTGTTTTTTGCTACTATTTTCTCATCAACAGTATTATAAGCACTCTGAGAATGGAGATTTAGCATTGTGCTGAAAATGCTTATTAAGTATTCTTTAGGTGGACTGCTTGCTATAATGGGTAACCATTTGGTAGACTTGAACATTTAGAGACAGCAAAGTTTACATGTAAAGTATAGAATGATATGAGATATGCTATTATATCTGCACTGTTATCTATGCTTAAAATATGTATGAAGTGTTTAGATTTAAAGAACAAAGGTGAAATGGGTAAAAGGGGACAAAGGTACAGACCAGCACGTACAAGTCCTGGGTGTGTAATGTACAGCATGATGACTATAGTTAATAGTACTGTAACGTGTATTTGACAGTTGCTAAGAGAGTAGATCTGAAAATTTGTGGAACAAAAATTTGTAGCTATGATAGTGATGGATATTAATTAGGCTTATAGTGATCATTTTGCAATAAATGCAGACTTTGAGTCATTATGCTGTACCCCTGAAACTAATGGCAATTTTTATGTCAATTATGTGTCAGTTAAAAAAAGAGAATGAAGGACAATAATCGTGGAATGGATTGTCTTATAGGTGTTGGTTTGTTTTCTTGGTCTGAGACACTGTTAATTGTAGATTAAAAAGTAAAAACAGTTGAAGATTTAGGAATTTTGTATCTAAGTAACATAAAATACCACAAGGAAGTTACAGAGTGGTGGTCCTCAAACTTACTTTATTTGGCCCATATTATCTTTAAAGACTGGGATATGTCACATGAAAAAAATCTAAATTCCTAGCATCTTTTAAGAAAAGTCCCTAATGTTTGGCCCCATGGGTAAGAGTAGCAGTTGCTGGCTGCTTGTTTTCCAGGTTTCCACCAGTGTCTTCAGAGTCCCCATTTTTCTCACGGGGTGTGTTTCCAGCTGGCTTAATTTTCCTTGCCTGCCTAGCCCTTTGGCAGTATGGGAGCTTGTGCACACAGACTAATGTGTCAGAACCTCTCCTGCTTCACAGATTGTCTAGTGAGCAGCCTGTGGTGAGGGGACCAATCAGGTTGCTCTATTAGTGATGTCATAACCCATGTTACCCTGATTTTCAGGGCCTGCTCTCAATGATTGCTGTTCTCTTTACCCTGCCTTTCACGCTCCTCCCCTTCTACTCCCCTGCTGACCTTTCTAGGAACCTTCATGTATCATCCTCTGCCTACTTGCCTCTTACAGCTTTATTCTTTGAATTATACAGTTTTCTCATGCAATGCTAACCTTACAAAACAGTGTCTTCCTTATTCTGGCATCGTCTTTCCTGTTTGTTTCTTCAACTGCACTTATTCTGTGTAATCATAAACTTATGTATGTGTTTACTTATTTAGTACCAAGCTGTGAGCTCTATGACTGGCCCTCTCTGCTTGTTCATCACGGGGTTTTCAACCATTGCTATTGTGTGTGCATGTATCAGGCACTCACGTTTTTGTTGGATAAATGAAATGAAGGTATTGGCGCAGTAGGCTTGAGAGTGGGTTGTGGAATTAATTTGCACCTCAGCAGTGTGCAATATGGCAGCCAATCCTGCTTTTAAAAACCCATTTCTTTTGAATTATTTCAGAAAATGAATGGAAGTATTGATTGATGCTTTAATAAACTTATTAATTACAGTCTGGTGCTTGTGATTTCACATTTGGGAATGCAGTAATACTTTAAAATTCTAAAAATAATTTATTTATTGTACCTATATTATCACAGATCACAGAGTTTAATTTTTAGAGATTTTCAGGAGGATAGGGGAGAAGTTCTTACTACTAATTGCTTGTGGTTATAATTCTGAGGGGAAAAATAAGTCACTATTAAATTAGTTTCATGATAATTAAAACTGCAGTAGTACATAATTACTACAACTGCTTGTCCATAAGCTCTTTGGGGTTTTTGATCATACAATTAAAAAAATAGATGCCTAAGTTTTAAAAATATCTCCACATTTGTGGAAAGTACTGCTAAAATCCCACTTAAAAATATTTAAAAGTCTTTAGTGTGGAGAGCTGGAAGGGTTTTTTTTCTTTTTAATATTGTAAAGTACTGTGTAACAAAGGGACTCTTTTAAAAGAAAATGTTAAAATTCTATTTAACCCTTTAACATTTTCTATATTTAAGCCAGAAACTAATTTAAACATTTAACAGTTTATTTTTTGTCCTGATTTTGGTAGAAATATTTCTTACAGAGTAATAACTGGTTATTTGAAAACTCAAGATAAAATTATTCATAAAAAGAAATCCTTAGGAAATCATGGAGTTCTCTTCGGAGATGGGGAAGATGGAAGAAAAGGGAAAGAAGCAAGTGCTCATTCTTTGATAAGATGTCTTTAGGGGATGAGGGGATGGAGGGCAAAGAGGCAGAAGGAGGAAGATGGAGAGGCTCATTCTGGGGTAATTTGCATATCCTCATATACCAGTGGGAGGCTGGGATGAAGGAATTAAATCTGCTGAAGAACCAAAATACTGTTTCTTATTATACCCCCACCTACTCATCCTACACATAACCCTCCACACACACTGATGCTTTTTATAATCCATGAATTTTGAAAGTCAAAACACTTCACACTCGTCAGCTGCAGTGAGAATCCAGTAGCTTTCTTTTTCAGGCTCTTCAATTGTGATCTTGTAGAAAATGTTTACTGGTTTAGTTTTATAATTTGTATTTTAGCTGCATCACAGGGGAAGGGTGGAGATATGTAGCTTGTTTGCCTTGAATATCCCCAGAGACTGATGGATGCAAGCTTCTGCGTTTGACACAGGGTGGCTTATTAACTGTTCTTTTCTTCCCTCTGCACTTGTAGTTAAAGAGGCGAAAGCAGGTTAGAAAAAAGGAGGTCAGGAGATTTAACAGAAGAAAAGTCAGGTAACATATTTATGTCTCTTTCCATTTTTCAGAAAGCAGTACTCTTTCAGTTGCAGAGGGATAAAAATACTTGCTTGTTTAAAGGAGTCCATCTTTTTTCTCTCTAATACCTAAACTGTATAAATGGTGTAAGCAAACAGTGCTTAAACCACACTAGCCTGTTATAAAATCTCCCAGGAGAGTTTAAAATGATGGACCCAGGGCTCCAGGGCACGTTGCAGTCAAAGAGGAATGTTAATGTCACAGGAGAAAAGCAGCTGGACGCACATTTTGGTTGACTTTTCTTAAACCATCTGACCATTCCCTGGTGGTGGAAGAAATGTATTAACTTTCCTTACTTGTAGTTGCACTGGGGAAGACCAATCCTTGTGTCCTTTCTCTTGATTGTGAGTCTTCAGGTATGTTTAATGTTTATGTAAGTTTTAGAATTGGTTGTTTGGAATTCAAAATGTATTTTTTTTTTCAATAGGAATAATATTTTAATTCAGTGATAGAAATGCAGTGCAGTGGAAAGAGTCCTGGAACGTGCAGCCAGATTTTGGAGTTAGACGTTGTATGTCTTCTAAGCCAAAGTTTCTCAACCTCGCTACTATTGATATTTTGGACTGTTTAATTATTTGTCATGGGAGTTGTCCTGTGTGTTCATTACTGCATGTTTATCCCTGGCCTCTACCCACTGTCTGTCAGTATCAGTCACTCCAGTCATGACCATCAAAAATGTTCCCAGACATTGCCAAATGTACCCTGGAGGGCAAAGTCACCTCTGGTTGAGAACCACTGCTCTAAATGTATTAGCTAGACCTTGGTCAGATTTTATAAGACCCTCTTAGCTTGTTTTTCTAAGTCAGGTATGACTTATTTCAAGAGTGATAGTGAATGGTTTTGAATGTAGTCTATCCATGTGTGTCTGTCTATGTGTATATAAACCCATGCACATTTATTAAATTTAATGTATGCACACATAAATAGATTTCCTAGTGTTGAGCCATTGTTTTATTTCTGGAATAAAATTATTGATACATTGTTCTTTAAAACAATCTCTGTATTAGATTTTTAATATGATATTTAAACTGTTTTATACCTAGAGTCATAGGGAGTTTGACCTGACGCAGTGTTTCTCAAAATATGGTTTATGTGCCAGCACCAAGTACTAGCAGAATGTGACTTCCTCTTAGGTAGTTTGCAGATGAATATTTAAAAAATTGTAATAGGCATGTGGTTATTTTAATTAGTTTTGACAAATGATACTAGTTTTCCATTTATGATAGTGGTGGAAATTTATCTTTTAGAGTAGCCAATCAGTTTAAATGAATGTTAAGTGATATTTAAATGTACTATCGGTGGTATCTGAGTATGTTAAAAGTTGTGAAGATGGTACTGGAGTGACTGAGGTCTGGGAAACGCTGGCCTATGAAGTAGTGTGTGTGTGTGTGTGTGTGTGTGTGTGTGTGTGTGTGTGTGTGTGTGTAGGGGATGGTGCTAGAGAAGAGAGGAGGCGTAGCAGGGAGAGCTCTAGATCTAGCCTTGTCTGCTTCCTTCTGCAGGTCCTGTGAGCCTTGTAAATGCTCAGAAGCTTTCCATATAGGGGTTCTCAGTTCTTCAAAGGCAAAATAAAGTTCACTTATAAAGCTATTAGAAGCGTCCTGTTTTTTAGAGGTAGTATTTTTTATGACTTTTCAAATTTCTACTAGAATTATTGGTCTCTGCAGTACTGCTTATTTTAAAGTGACATCAGATCATGTTACCTCTTTGTTCTCAGAACTCGAACAAGTTAAGTAGTTTCAGTTTTTCCCCTTTGACCCATGTGACTCTGTCCTTTCCTGACCACTTCATTAAAAGTTGAACCTCTTTCCTTGTCTCTCGCCACAAATCATGTTTATTTTTCTTTTGGTCCCTATCACTGCATGACATACTACATATTGATTTTTCTTTATCCCTCAACATCCCCTCTCCCTCTGCTCGGAGAGCTCTACAGTGGGAGGGACCTCATTTATTGTTGACTGTGATACACCCAGGGCTTGGCATATAGAAGGTCCTCCATAAGTATTTGTTGAATGATTGGTATATTTATATTTTCCCAGATTGGGTTAGAGTTTCAAATTTATTGGTAAAAATCCGAAACAGTCTCTTTCCCTTTTTAGTGTTGCTTATTTCTGTTTTTCTTTGTTTTAAAAACCAGGCTAACCTGTGATTTTGTGCTCTATTGGTCTTTTCAAAGTATCATCTTTTGCTTTATTAAACAAGTTAGGTTGTTTTTCTTTCCTTAATTGCTATTTAGTCCATATTCTTTCTTTTTGCTATCTTGGTGTTTAAAAATTATTTTAAAAGTTCTTTTTAAACTATAAAGCCTTGTTAATGTAGTATTTTATTCTCGTTATTGTGGATCAGTCTTTTACAGGCTATCTAAGGCAAAATGTAGCCAAACACCAATACATAAGTCTCTACAGTCAGCAGCCATTCATCAGGCAGCAAACAAACAGTGTAAAGAGAGTGACTGAACTTTCACAGGTACAGGTAGAACTCTGCTATGTTCACACTTATTCTAACTTTGCCATCTTGAATAACTTGTTTAATCTCTCTGAACTCAGTGGATAAAACCGTGGATAGTAATAATAGTTGTGAAATTTTGTGAAGAGTAAATGAGAAAATATATATAAGAAGCATGGTTCCTAAATGTAAAAGGTGTGTTCAAAACCTCCTCCAGTATTTGAGTGCAGATACAGAAAGCAAGAGAGTTCCAGAAAAACATCTATTTCTGCTTTATTAACTATGCCAAAGCCTTCGACTGTGTGGATCACAATAAACTGTGGAAAATTCTAAAAGAGATGGGAATACCAGACCACCTGACTTGCCTCTTGAGAAATCTGTATGTAAGTCAAGAAGCAACAGTTAGAACTGGACATGGAACAACAGACTGGTTCCAAATAGGGAAAGGAGGACGTCAAGGCTGTATATTGTCACCCTGCTTATTTAACTTATATGCAGAGTACATCATGAGAAAGGCTGGGCTGGAAGAAGCACAAGCTGGAATCAAGATTGCTGGAAGAAATATCAATAACCTCAGCTATGCAGATGACACCACCCTTATGGCAGAAAGTGAAGAACTAAAGAGCTTCTTGATGAAAGTGAAAGAGGAGAGTGAAAAGTTGGCTGAAAGCTCAGCATTCAGAAAACAAAGATCATGGCATCTGGTCCCATCACTTCTTGGCAAATAGATGGGGAAACAGTGGAAACAGTGTCAGACTTTATTTTGGGGGCTCAAAAATCACTGCAGATGGTGACTGCAGCCATGAAATAAAAAGACTCTTACTCCTTGGAAGGAAAGTTATGACCAACCTAGATAGCATATTCAAAAGCAGAGACATTACTTTGTCATCAAAGATCCGTCAGTCAAAGCTATGGTTTTTCCAGTGGTCATGTATGGATGTGAGAGTTGGACTGTGAAGAAAGCTGAGCACCAAAGAATTGATGCTTTTGAACTGTGGTATTGGAGAAAACTCTTGAGAGTCCCTTTGGCTGCAAGGATATCCAACCAGTCCATCCTAAAGGAAATCAGTCCTGAATGTTTGTTGAAAGGACTGATGCTGAAGCTGAAAGTCCAATACTTTGGCCACCTGTTGTGAAGAGTTGACTCATTTGAAAAGACCTTGATGCTGGGAAAGATTGAAGGCAGGAGGAGAATGGGACGACAGAGGATGAGATAGTTGGATGGTATCACCTACTCAATGGATATGAGTTTGAGTGAGCTCCGGTAGTTGGTGATGGACAGGGAAGCCTGGCGTGCTGTGATTCATGGGGTCGCAAAGAGTCGGACACAACTGAGTGACTGAACTGAACTGAACATAATGTTTGATCATATAATCCATCCCAAAGAACTCACAAATGATTCAAGTCAGGTAAAAGAGATATATCAGGGAGAAAAGAGAGGGAACTTGAATTCTTATAAGGTGAAGGCTGGTGTGGAGGAAGAAGGAGAAAATTAATGCTCTCGGTGGAAGGATAACACAATGTAGACTGTAATGTGATGCAGAGGTTTGTGGACCCATGGGCTGGCATGGATCTATAATCATTCCCCCGAAGCCCATGGATTTGCCTGGTGGGTAGACAGAGGAAGAGGAAGGGGTGTTAACTGCTAAGATGATCATGTGAGACAGCCTTGCTGCCAGGTGTCTCTGGCCTGGAGGGACTGAATGAATTAGTCAGGTAGAAGAAGCATCCAGTAGGTGAGCCCAGGAGAGTGTAGACTACATCTCTGTGATTGGGGGTGGCCATACCAGAGTCCCGGCACACTGCTTAGCCAGGCATAGCGTGGCCTCTGACATTTTGAATCAAGCAAGCATGGGCTACCTCCAGATTAGAAACATCTGTGATTGGTTTGCCAGCAGTAATCACTGGGTTGGCTCTGCTATGGAAGGCTCATGAAGAGCAGAGCAGAGCCTGTGGAGGGAAAAGTACTTTAAATTATTGGATATAATTTAATAAACTTACTAAACACTGCTTATGGTGAAATCGTTGTGTTGTATTTCTGTCCCTATGAGATGGGCAGAATTGGTCTTCAGCAGGGGCTTGGTTAGTAATATCAGTCCCCTTACTTACCCTTTCTTTCTTTTTTTCCCACCCAGTTCTTCTGGGCTGTGCTCTCAACTTGACTATTACAGGAGACAGCCTCCTGCAGTAGCAGAATACTGGCTCTCTTCTTTCCCTGCTTTCCCCCCTTCCTTCTGCTGTTTGCCACCTGGATGGAGGAGAGCACCGTGGTGGGGAAGTGGTAGGATCACTTGGTGGCATTAGGATAGTAGGTTTTTTTTTTCCCCTTGCCCCTGACTCCTCTGCTCTTCTTTCTCTCTTTCAGCTCTTAAATGATCCTGAAGACAATGAACAGTTTAATCTCCTGCCCTCTGTACTTCAGGAACACACTTGTGCCCTGAGAACTGGGCAAGAGGCCCTTCCTTCCCATGGGGCAAGGAGTCCACAGGGTCAAGCAATAGATCTACCTGGACCCTATGCCTGAACTTGCCCTGCCTTCTGAAATACCCTCTGGGAGCTCTGGGTACTGGATTTCCTGCTGCAAAGCCTCAAACCTGCTTCTAAAGCCTGTTTGACCTCTGCGGATTTCCTACTATGGGCAGACTGGGAAGTCAGTGTGCATACGCTTAGGCTCAAGGGGTGTCTAGGATGTCTTTGCAGAAGGTGTGAATAGAGGCTGATGAACTGGCTCAGTGCCCACAAGTATGCCTGAGTGAGACCACTTTTGTTGGATTGAGCTGGTGGCCCCTTTGACACCACATTCTGGCTGGAATTCTCAATTCAGACCTGTCCTTTCAAGCCATTATGAGGGTCAAGGTAGGAGAATAAAGCATATTCATTAGCTTAATTTATAGCCTTTCAGTCTTTAGACAGATGTAAGGAGGTGAGCTGGCCTCCATTTGTAGTTTTGCTCTGAACCCTGTAGTTGTTAACAGTGGACCTGCAATAAGAGCGTGGCTCCAGCCCACATACCACTGCCTGTTGGTGTTGGCAGCATCAAGGCTGCGTAAAGAGCATGCCCCTCCACCCAACATAAGCTCCACTAGGCAGGGACCATCACTGCTCCAGCTCTCCATTGTTTTGTAGAACAATGCCTGGCACATACTTGTTGAATGAAAGAAGGAGTAGTCATGAGATCTGAGCAGCAGTGGAAGGGAGGGAGTTATTCAGCAGTGAAAGCGATGAGAAGGGAAGTTCCCTTCATTGTTTCCCTTCATCATAGGGGTAAAGTTATGTGTAACAACAGACAGAAGAGTCAGCTGTTGCTCTTCAGTATCCATTTTCCTCTTGGAACATAAAAAGCTTCAGTATTTTTTGTATCATTTAAGAAGCCTCAGTTAAGTGAATTTGATAATTTGTTCTTGTAGCATATTCAGTTCAGTTCAGTTCAGTTGCTCAGTTGTGTCCGACTCTTTGCGACCCCATGAATCACAGCACACCAGGCCTCCCTGTCCATCACCAGCTCCCGGAGTTCACTCAAGCTCACGTCCATTGAGTCGATGATGCCATCCAGCCATCTTATCCTCGGTCGTCCCCTTCTCCTCCTGCCCCCAATCCTTCCCAGCATCAGAGTCTTTTCCAATGAGTCAACTCTTTGCATGAGGTGGCCAAAGTATTGGAGTTTCAGCTTTAGCACCATTCCTTCCAAAGAACACCCAGGGCTGATCTCCTTTAGAATGGACTGGTTGGATCCCTTGCAGTCCAAGGGACTCTCAAGAGTCTTCTCCAACACCACACTTCAAAAGCATCAGTTCTTTGGCACTCAGCCTTCTTCACAGTCCAACTCTCTCATCCATACATGACCACTGGAAAAACCTTAGTCTTAACTAGACCGACCTTTGTTGGCAAAGTAACTTCTCTGCTTTTGAATATGCTATCTAGGTTGGTCATAACTTTTCTTCCAAGGAGTAAGTGTCTTTTAATTTCAGTGGCTGCAATCACCGTCACTATAGCATATTTTCTCTCTGAGAAAAGGAAACTTCACAATAATGTCTGGATTCACATTTTCACTGTAAATATCCATTATAGAATGGTATGTAGTTCAGTTAGTTTGGAAGGAAGGAAGGGTGGAAGTGAGGAAAGAAGGAAAGAAGGAGGAAAACAAACGTAGACAATCCCTCTGACTACCAGAGTTGGTTAATGAAGACAAATAAATAGGGCATATTATAAAAACCACTGTGTTTTTACTGATCTTTGAGAGTAAATTTTAAAGCAAAATAGGAATATTATGTTTTATGACTATTTTAAAATGTAAGTCCTAACACTTATTTTGAAAGTATTTTCAAGATCAATAAACCTGTGGAAGTTAGATTCAAGGAAAACTATGTGAAGTTTGCTTGTTGAAGGTGATTTGAGTGAGTAAGTTTGCTTGTAATCTAAATCGTTTGTGGGGTTGAGGGGTTGAGGGTTGAGGGAGTGCTAGAAGAGAATGAGAAGTGGGATTCATCCTGTGTAATGGTCTTTACTGAGGAAAGTATAGTAGCTGAAACTTAGTAAAATGGTATATATACTAATCTTACTTCTGGCTTCAGAAAATTATGCAACAACTCTTTCTATGTAATACTCAAGAAATATGGAAGAATTCACATTTCCAAACCAGAAGATATCATTTTCCTTTTATATTAGAAGTAAGCGTAAGTCACTTAATGTTTTGACCTGTGATGGTACTTGGGTGTTTAAATATTGAGAATCTTTTATATTTTAAAGGAACATTAAAAAAAAGATCTAAAGCAGGAGAAATCCTGTGCTCTTATGAATATAAATACAAAACACATGGAGGACTTAGACTACTAGTGCTAATTTGAGAATTGGTAGTTTGTTCCTAAAAAAATTATTTTTTCTACTGTTCTGGCATCCCTTCCAACTATCTCTTTAATGCTGTGCAAACTTTGAAAGGAGAATTTCACAGAAAAGAAAACATAAATTAGTCACCTTTTATAACTTATAATTTTAAAAGTTATTCTTTTATGGCTTTCTTAAAAGAGATTAAAAATGTGTTTCTGCCACTGCTGGATTATTTTTTATTACAGGAAAATCTGTATATTGTTACTTTAATTACCAATTTCTGCATAAGGATATCAAAATAAGTAGGTGGTTTCATTATGCTGTTGTTTGCACTCATTTTATCTTTCCTCCTTATCTGTCTCTACATTTATATTTCAAAGAGAAAAATCTTTACTTTTGGAAAGTGGCTTAACTGAACCAATTAGGGCAGGAAAATGAAGGATTTTCTTGCTACTGGAAATTTGCCCCCTCGGTGGGCATTGCGTCCTTCAAGCCAAGTGTGCCTTGACCTTAGTTTCTGAAGTTTTGGGTCCAGGGTAGGTGACTGTCCTGTTGACAGAGAAAGGGTGGAGGACAAAAGAAGTAGCAGCAGGGGATGTGGACAAGAAATGGAGATGTGGAGGGGACAGTGGCCGTCCTTCATTTGGGTACAGTCCAGGTAAGTCATTCCCAGTTTTTCTGAGACAACATTTTTGTGGGTTTAGAAAAGCATATATTTCTAATATTGAGTATTTATTAAAGCTGAGATGATTTAACCTAAGGAATTAAATGGTATAGTGATAAAATGGTGTTAACTGTGCTTTTTTTATCTTTTAAATATCTTTGTTTGACAAAATATAAAGGTACTTTATGTCAGTACACAGGATGTTTTTGGAATTTTATTGTTCTGTGAAACACAAAATCTAATAGCAGCAATAATACTTTAGTAGGTTTTGATCTTTTTTTCTTAGCCATGGAAATTGTTTCTATTATTTGAAGTGCTCACATATTTTAATTAATTTTGGAATATTTCATGTATGTATTTGTATGTTTGTGTTTTATATATCTATATATTAAGGAGGTCAAACTACTTCTAATGCCTGTGTTGTCTTTAGGGTATGGGATGGGAATTGGGTTTTCAGTTTGCTTTATCTTGAGTTATATCAAGTTAGGTGCTGTTTTTTCTTCTTTCTAAAAGTTGGTAATTTAAAGTGCTGGATCTTAGTTAAACTTGAAGAAAGGAAGTTTTATAGTTCTTTTAGATGGTTTTCACATGTAATTTTCACTGTTTGGAATCATTTGAGAATTTCAGATGACTTTCTCATTCCATTATGAGCAAGGAGTTTACTGTATCTGTTTTGCTTTTGAGGAAGGACATTTAAAAAATGCTTAAGGTTAAAATAAAACACACAGTAGAACCTGAAATAAAATGGAATCTTAGAAATAATATAAATTGGCAAGTTGTCCTGTCTGTTGTCATATTCTTATAGAAAATAGTAAAATAGTAGAAATGTAATTAATACACAGTGAACTTCATTGTAACAATGTCAGGTCTCTCTGAAAGGTTATGCAGCTTAATCTTTAACTCAGAATGATTAAGAATAATGAAGTTAAAAGAAATAAAACCTTTGAGGAAAGGCATTTTTTGGATTTGCTTGAGTTCTTTAGAGGTGTTGGGCATTTTGTTAACACTGATGTTTAGTGTATATTGACTACTTAAAAAATTTAATTCTTGTCCATTGAAAAGAATGCATGCTTTTAATATCTTGTTGAGTCTAAGAGTGAGAAATAAGCCCTAGAATTCAGTGTAACGTGAAAAGTTAGAGTGAAGGACTCTCAATTTGACTTTCGGAAGTTTAGCAGTAAAGATAAAAGATGTCTGAAACTGCCTGTGGATTCTAATAATAAACCCAGAATCATTTTCCAAGTTAAGCCCCTATCAAAATAGGTTGTTTTCTTCTGCATTCCCAAGTATTTTCACGATCTTTTGCTTTGAAACCTTTAAATGCAAACATTATTTTCATTTATTTGTCTAATGTGTTTAAATTAGCAAACTAGGATTGATTTAAAAAATTAAGACTGCCTAACGCTGGCAAAGGTGCAGTGAAATATCCTTCAGTCAGAATGAATTCAAGCTTTTTATTGAAAACAGTTTGTCAGTATAGCATCAGAACTTTAAATGTGACCTTTAAATTCTACTTCTGGGTTCCTATTCTAAGAAATAATCAGAAATACATACAAACTTTATGCAGAAAGATGTTCACCATAATATTATTCATAAAAATGAACAAAAAGAGGACCTTTGGGCTATTCCAGTAAATGGGAATGGCTAGAAAAATTATGTAGTCATGCGATAATTATTTATATATCTAAACTGACACATGCTGAAAAGTTTGAATTAAATGAGAAAACACTTATGCTAAACTGTTGAGGAGAAAAACACAGGTTGTAAGATTAATACAACTTCCCTTTATTATGGAGTGACAGTAGCTCTTGACGTTCCCAGTATGTCTTTACCTTCTTGATGAGTTGAGGCACTGTCATTGCTGAATAATGGCTTTGTGATTCACTCAGTCAAGTCAGGAACCACTCATTTCCACTTTATGCTGCCAGATATTAAGCTGGCCCTTGAGATACAAAAATGAAGAGCCTAAAATCTCCAGTGTCTGAAAGCAAACTTGATATTCACTCATAAATGTTTGCTAATAATCAGTGGTTGTTCGTTGTTGTTTAGTCACTCAGTTGTGTCTGACTCTTTGTGATCCCATGAACTGCAGCACTCCAGGCTTTCTGTCCTTCTCTCTCTCCCACAGTTTGCTCAAATGCATGTCCATTGAGTTGGTGATGCCATCCAGTCATCTCATCCTGTCACCCGCTTCTCCTCCTGCCCTCGGTCTTTCCCAGCATCAGGGTCTTTTCCATTGAGTTGGCTCTTCACATCAGGTGGCCAAAGTATTGGAACTTCAACTTCAGCATCAGTCCTTCTAATATGTAGTCAGACTTGATTTCCTCTAGGCTTGACTGGTTTGATCTCCTTGCTGTCCAAGGGACTCTCAAGAGTCTTCTCCATAACCACAGTTCAAAAGCATCAATTCTTTGGTGCTCAGCCTTCTTTTAGTCCAGCTCTCACATCCATACATGACCACTGGAAAAACCATAGCTTTCAGTATATACTGACCTTTGTTGGCAAAGTAATGTCTCTGCTTTTTAATATGCTGTCTAGATTTGTCATAGCTTTTCTTCCAAAGAGCAAGCGTTTTTAATTTCATGGCTGCAGTAACCATCTGCAGTGATTTTGGAGCCCAAGAAAATAAAATCCTCCGCTCTTTCAATTTTCCCCCATTTATTTGCCATGAAATGATGGGACTGGATGCCATGTTCTTCGTTTCTTGAATGTTCCATTTTAAGAGAGCTTTTTCACTCCCCTCTTTCACCCTCATCAAGAGGCTGTTTAGTTCTTCTTCACTTTTTGCCACGAGGGAGGTGTCATCTGCATAACTGAAGTTATTGATATTGCTCCTGGCAGTCTTGATTCCAGCTTGTGCTTCATCCAGCCTGACATTTCTCATGATGTACTTTGCATATAATGATGTTCTCAGGTGGCTCAGTGGTAAAGAATCTGCCTGCAGTGCTGAAGACCCCAGAGATGTGGGTTCGATCCTTGGATCTGGAAGATCCTCTGGAGCAGGAAATGGCAGCCTACTCCAGTATTCTTGCCTGGAGAATCCCATGGGCAGAGGAGCCTGGCAGGCTGCAGTTCATAGGATTGCAAAGAGTTGGACAGAACTAAGCACGCATGCACACACTCTGCATGTCAGTTAGATAAGCATGACAGTACACAGCCTTGACATACTCCTTTCCCCATTTTGAACCAGTCTGTTGTTCCATGTGTGGTTCTAACTGTTGCTTCCTGA
Organism: Nanger dama; assembly: GCA_917880005.1. Taxonomy (NCBI): domain Eukaryota; kingdom Metazoa; phylum Chordata; class Mammalia; order Artiodactyla; family Bovidae; genus Nanger; species Nanger dama. Next base: position 51,877,095 of record CAKJTW010000004.1, read on the forward strand.
TCTGCATACAGGTTTCTTAGGAGGCAGGAAATGTAGTCTGGTATTCCCATCTCTTGAAGAATTTCCCATAGTTTGTTGTGATCCACATAGTCAAAGGCTTTGGCATAGTCAATGAAGCAGAAGTAGATTTTTTTTTCCTGGAACTCCCTTGCTTTTTCTATAGTCCAACGGATGTTGGCAATTTGATCTCTGGTTCAGCCTTTCATAATGTCTGGCAAACGGCAGGTACTCAATAAATGCTTGGAAAAATGAATTACTGTGATACAGAATAGTTGAAGAAACATCATCCAAATGTTAACATTAGGTTAACATTTGAGTGACATACAAAACACATGGCCTTCTCAGTGCCATAGCTCTTGAGGGGGTAAACTTTTAGGAAGAATATTTATGCTGTCTTACAGGCCAGTTAGGTTATATATTATTTCATACCTACTGTCTCACAAGGACTTAATAAATTTGAGACTAATTATAAAGCAAAATAAGCTCCTTGGAGGAAAAGTCAAGGCATATCTGAGTTGGAAATTTGATGATTTTTAACTCCAGTGGGAATTCAGGGCCAAATGAAGAGTGACTAAGGACTTAAGATTTGGGGGCAAACATGCTATAAAAGAATATGAGTGTGACAAGTATAAAAATATTTGATATACTTGATACACTGTATTAGTCATACTGATAGAATGTAAATGTATGAGAATTACTATATATGTACATGTGTGTATGTAAAAATGTATTCCATATATGTATATGTAAACATATATATGTATGTATGGAAAAAGTTAATCAGCATTTCTCATAATCATTACCAGTATATTGCAGTTGTCATTGATAAAAAATAAAAATTATTCAAAACATCAATAAATATTCTCTGAGTTTTATGTTTCAGAACTGTACTAGTTTCTGGGGCTGTCATGGCCCATGGGGTTTGTATTTTTTAGTGATTCAGGACATACACATACACTCACATATAATTAAAGTTAAAAAAAATATGTGCAAGCACCTGCTATTTCAGCTAGTTTTTTTTTTTTAAAAGTTAGTCTAGAATTAGTCTTTTAAATCTCTAGATGCTGCCATTGAGAATTTCTGTGTGCAGTCAAGCATGGGTGGTGGAAGGCACATGATTTTACAATTAAAATTTCCATGTATTATAAATAAAAAGTCATATTGGGAAAGGTAGAGAACATACATCTTCCTTTCCTGCTGTAAAACCTTCAGTGGCTTTTCTTGCCTAAGGAATAAAGTCCCAAATCCTCTTTCTCTCTTTTTTAAGCTCTATAGTCTATTTCCACTTTATGCAAACTATTCAGCATTGTGAACTGTGTGCTGTAGCCAAATTGGCCTTCCCTCGATTTCCTGTCTCTGTGTTTTTGCTAAATATGATGCTAGCTGCCATGTGTCTCTTAGTCTCCTGCACTAAGAAACTTAACCTATTTTATCTTATAAAATCCTAAGGTGACTAAAGATAGTTGCTATTATCCTCATTTGGGTTGAATATTTTGTCTAAAGTCATGCAGCTGAGTGTCAGAGCCTTAATATAAAGCCAGCTTCTTTGATCACAGTTGCCTGGGCTGATGCCATCCTGCCTTACCCCGGAACCTGGAAAGGACTGCCCTTCTCTCTCTGTCTCTGCATGTCTAAATCCTACTTGTTCTTCAGGTCCAGTTTATATGAATGTTCTTCCTTAAATCTTTTTGTAAGTGGCCTCTCCCTCCTTTGATCAGCTGTCACTCTTTTTATCTCCTTAGAGGCATACATCATCTTTTACATTATATCATTGTTATTATACACATCTTATCTTTCCACCAACTCACGAACTTTTTGAGTATATAGAGTGATATATGTTGAATTCTGTCAACTTTTATTGGTCATCTACAGTGTGCCTGGTATCATGCTGCACCTTCCCAAGCATTTACCTTATTTAACCCTCCCAGTAGTGCTGGGCAGAAAGCATCTACATTTTACCGAAGATTAAAGTGGGCAAGCACTGGAGATCGCAGAACATGTGCACAGCCAAAATTTGTAACCTGAGTGTTGACTTTGAATCTAGAGTTATTTCCTCCACATACAGAAGCCTTATGGAATCTTCAGTAGAGAGACTTGCATCTTGGAAACATGCACCAGAATATATGGAATGAATAAACATGAATCACTTTATCTGTCACCTGAAGAGAGTTTTGCACACAAAAATATACTGGGAAGTTGTAGTAACATTAGACTTTTGGATTTCATATATTCAGTTCTGTACTGGATATCTTGAATGTCCAAGACTATCTTGGACTTACTCCTACCCACCACTCTGTTGGCATGCCCTTCCCTCATGTGCTTGGTTTGTAAATGGCAACACCATCTACCCAGTTGGACCAAGACATCTGGGAACTTGTTCCTAAACTTGTCCCTTCCGTAACTGCCCTCCTTCTCTCTCCAATCTAGCAGAATATTAAATTCTGGAAATTCTGCCTTTTAAATATCTATACCATCTTTTCTGTTGTTTGGGGTCATTACGATTGTCTTCAGGTTTTCTTCCCTCAATATCATCTTCCACACTTCTACTAGAATGCTATTTCTAATATGGAAATCTGATCACCTCATTAGTGGAAAATTCCTATTTTGGTAGCCCCCTGCTGCCAACTTGTCATCATGGCATATGTATTTTTTATGGTCTGGATTCCAATTCTCTGTCCAGCCTCAGCTTGCATCTCTACTCTTTTGGCTTACTCAGGCCATTTTCTAGGACAAGTCCTGCTCTCAGATGTTCATGACTTTGGGTGTGGAATGCCTCTCCCTACCTGATGAATTCCTAAACATCCTTACGGACTGAACACAAAAGCAATGATTTCTGTGAGGCATTGCTGAAGCCATGGATTGGGGAAAAGAGAGGTGTTATGGGAGGTTAGTCACCATCTCCTCTAACCAACTCAATTCTAACTTAGAGTTGAATTGTAATATATTTGCTTACATGCTGGTTTTCCTTTCTTAGACAATGAGCAGCTTGTCTTTGTACTCTAGGTCTAGGTATATAACCACTATATAGTCATAAATGCTTATAGAGGGAAACTAATTCTAAGTAATAAATAAATAACCTTCTACCCCACCCTTCCCATATTTAGGAGCTAATGTTGGCTATTATATAAATCTGCTTGTAATCTCACTGACTTAAAAGTATTGAAAACACCAAGAAAATGCTCTTCCTCTAGTCTCTCACCTGACTTATGGCCAATTAGACCTTTGAATTGGAGAAGGAAATGGCAGTCCACTCCAGTATTCTTGCCTGGAGAATCCATGGACAGAGAAGCCTGATGGCTACAGTCCATGGGGTCACAAAGAGTTGAACATGACTGAGTGACTGAGACCTTTGAATATTCATCGGAAGGACTGAAGCTGAAGCTCCAGTATTTTGGCCACCTGATGCGAAGAGCCAACTCATTTGAAAAGACCCTGAGGCAGTGAAAGACTGAAGGCAAAAGGAGAAGCAGATGACAGAGGATGAGACAGTTTGATAGTATAACCGACTCAGTGGATGTGAATTGGAGCAAACTCCAGGAGATAGTGAAGGACAGGGAAGCCTGGCGTGCTGCAGTTCATGGGGTCACAAAGAGTCGGCACAACTTAGCAACTGAACAAGACCTTTGACAGGAAAAGGAAACATATATTTTTAAAAAGGAATGGACAGTATCTAGTACACTGACTTCCCTGATTGGCTCTTTGAAAGATAATTGGATTGAGAATTCAGATACTCAGAGACCCAATGTTTAAAAATAAAGTATTTCCATTAGTAGTAAAGACATAGCTGAATTTTTGTTTCTTATCTTATCTATTTCTGAACTTATTAGAAACATTCAAGCAGATTTTCCTGAAATATCTTGAATGTACTTATTTTAATCTACCATCTCTATTTCTGCTTCAACTTTACAGCAGAGTTTCTGTCATTTTTATTTTTTTTTCTTTGAAGAGTCAAGATCTTTGTCAAGGTCATAGCTCTGCTTTCTAGCATTACAAATTTGAAATGTTTTTGTTGTTTGTGTCAGTAAAATGTATCTATTAAATTTTTTAACTGAAATTTTCTTCAAGAAGGGCAGTTTCTCTGACACCTTCAAAAATAAGTAATGCAAGATTAAAGATGATGAGGATCCAAAAGTGTGGTAACATTAAGTTGCTGCTACTGATGTTAATTGCTTCTGAATGCATTTTTTTCCACCCAGATTTTCTTTCAAAGAGAATACTTTGGTAACACCCTTAAATTACCACATCAGAGAGAAAAATGTACTTCATCTCTGTCCCCCTACCCCTCACCCCCAGCCTTTCATCCTCAATCCTCTGTCTTCTGGCTGAGGATGAAGTTGCTGGAGAGTTTATAATTTCAGTTTGATAATCTGGCCACCTCATGCGAAGAGTTGACTCATTGGAAAAGACTCTGATGCTGGGAGGGATTGGGGGCAGGAGGAGAAGGGGACGACCAAGGATGAGATGGCTGGATGGCATCACTGACTCGATGGACGTGAGTCTGAGTGAACTCCGGGAGCTGGTGATGAACAGGGAGGCCTGGCGTGCTGCAATTCATGGGGTCCCAAAGAGTCGGACACGACTGAGCAACTGAACTGAACTGAACTGAACTGAATCTAGTCTTTAACAGGCCTGACACCTAATGGACTATGTAATTTTATTTTCTATTTAGTCTTCTGTAAACTGTTCGCAGATTTGGCCATGTCTCTGGACATCTTCCTCAGTGGTTTGTGGCAGTAATTTACTAACACTGGAGCTTTTTAGTGAGGGGCAGGAAAGTCACCATGATTCTGTCCAGTGGCCTTGCATCATGGGAACTGGTAGTCTGGGAAAACGCCAGCCCGTATGCTGCCTGTCAGGTAGCAAAGGCACAATGGCTTTCTGATCAGTGTGTACCGGTGTGTTCCGGTTGTTTCTGGGACATTCTGTGCTCATCCTCACATTTTGTAACAAATATTACTCTCAAACACAAACACTTGTTTTACTCTATTTACGTTGCAACATTTTTGGTTGTTATTTTTCTTAAGAGATTTGCCTGTCTTTATTTTAAGCATTAAATCATAGTGTATATCATTTCAAATGGTCATGTATGTTTTGAAATCAGGATTTTATTTTAGGCTTGAAATTTAAAATTTCCACCTAGATTCAGATATTTAACCTCTACCCATTTGAAAAAGTTATTCATGAAATTGTCTCTCAGTTCTATTGGGATCATATTAACTTTATTTTTTCCAATTTATTTATTTATTTTTGGGGAGGCTAATTACTTTATAATATTGTATTGGTTTTGTCATACATTGACATGAATCCGCCACGAGTGTACATGTGTTCCATCCGCCACGGGTGTACATGTGTTCCCCATCCTGATCCCTGCTCCCATCTCACTCCCCATCCCATCCCTCCAGTGCACCAGCCCCGAGTACCCTGTATCATGCATCGAACCTGGACTGGTGATCCATTTCACATGTGATAATGTACATGTTTCAATGCCATTCTCCCAAAGCATCCCACCCTCACCCTCTCCCATAAAGTCCAAAAGACTGTTCTATACATCTGTGTCTCTTTTGCTGTCTCACATACAGGGTTATCATTACCATCTTTCTAAATTCCATATATATGTGTTAATATGCTGTATTGGTGTTTTTCTTTCTGGATCATATTAACTTTAAGTGAAATCTTAGAAGAGCTAATCCAGAATCATAGTGCATTTATTTCTTGTAATTATCTTTACCTTGGAAGCCAGTTGTATACTTGGAGTAAATTTGTTTTATTTATTGTACCAATATATGGACAATTAGCATACTAAAGAGTTTGGAATTGAGACAATTTGCAAATGATATTTAGATAATTTACTATGTTAAGTAATATCAGCTATCTGATAACATCTTGAGAATTAGTCTTGGTTGATTTTGGATGGTTTACTTGCATTATAGACACAGTTCTTGGTTAATAAGTCAGTCAGAAGGCTAACGCTTTTCTCTCTCTTTTTCTTTGGCTGCACAGTGTGGCTTGTGGGTTCTTAGTTTCCCAACCAGGGATGAAACCCAGGCCTCAACAATGAAAGTGAGTCTTAACAACTGGACCACCAGGGAATTCCCTAAAGCTTCTCTTTTTAAAAAAACACTTTGCGTAATATTCCATTATATTTTAAATTCATTAAGTATAGGGGTTACCTAGACTTGGAGTGCAGTAGGAGTAGAATAAACTTTGTTTGTTTTGTAGTCTAGGCACTGTGCACTTTTCTTACAGCTGTATTGAGGTATAGTTTATAAAACTCATTCATTTTATCTGTATAATTCAATAGTCTTTAGTTAATTTACAGAGCTGTACAGGCTCACCACAATCTAGTTTTAGAACATTTTCATCACCATAAAACTCCTCATGCCCATTTGTAGTTAATCGTTTCCCCTATCTTCAGCCCTCGGCAGCAAATATTCTACTTTCTGTATTTCTAGATTTGTTTTTTTTTTGACTATTTCATACGAGTGGAATCATACAATATGTGTTGGTTTGGTTTGGGCTTTTTTCCCTTAGCGTATTTCTGAGGTTCGTTCATGTTGCAGTACCAACTCCAATGTTCTTGCCTGGAGAATCCCAAGGACAGAGGAGCCTGGTGGGCTGCTGTCTATGGGGTCGCCCAGAGTCAGATACAACTGAAGTGACTTAGCATCAGCAGCAGCAGCATGTTGCAGTATAAATCAGTACTTTATTCCTTATATTGCTGAGTAATATTCTATTGTGTGGCATATCATGTATTAACTATTCACTAGCATGGACGTTTGAATTGTTTTCCACTTTTTGGCTATTATGAATAATGCTGTTATGAACATTCCTGTACAGCTTTTATATGGACATATATTTTAATTTCTGCTGGGTTGACACCTAGGTGTGGTCTTGTTGGGTTATATAGTAAATGAATACTTATATTTAAAATTTGGGCTATTTGTTAAAGTGGCTGCACCATTTTGCATTCCCACCAGCTGCATATGAAGGTTCTTATTGGAATAAATCTTTAAAAAATGCTTTGAAGGAATTCTCTGCATTGAATGAGAGCAGATTTGTGAATAGATTTAGTTTGTGGGCACGTTTATCACCTGTCATTGCTGGGCAACAGGTGCGTGTGTCATGCACCTCAGTCATGTCTGACTTTTTAAACCCCATGAACTGTAGCCCATCAGGCTCTTCTGTCCATGGGACTTTCCAGGCAAGAATACTGGAGTGGGTTTGCCATTTCCTCCCTAGAAAATCTTCCTGACTCAGGGATTGAACCTGTGTCTCTTAGATTGGCAGGTGGATTCTTTACCACTGAGCCTCTTGGGAAGCCTGGGCAACAGGTGAGGGAGTATGAAACAGGGAAGAAAGAGCAAAAATAATAGAGAGAGAGAGGATGCTCCCATCCTTCAGCCTTTGAACAAATACTGTTTAATTTTGTTTGTTTATTTTATTTGGTTTTGGCTGAAGTGTTCTTAGAGCTTATCAAGAGTAGTTAAATAAAATCCTTGCAAGAAGGGCCTAGTCTAGAGAGTGAATGGGATGTTCCAGGCAGTTGGATACCTGTGTCTTTTGTGTGTTTATGTATGTGTCTTTTTCTTCAGTTTTATTGAGATATAATTGATATACAACACTATGTACGTTTAATATGTACAACATAATGATTTGACAATCATGAAATGATTACCGTAATAAGTTCAGTAAGTTTAGTGAACATCCATCATCTCATATAGATAAAAATAAAAGAACAAGAAAAAAAACTTTTTCCTTGTAATGAGAACTCCTAGGATTTATTCTCTTTGTTGTTGTTCAGTCTCTCAGTGTCCTACTCTTTGCGACCCCATGGACTGCAGCACGCCAGGCTTCCCTGTCCTTCACCGTCTCCCTGGAGTTTGTCAAACTCAGGTTCATTGAGTTGACGATGCCATCCAACCATCTCATTCTCTGTCACCCCCCTTGTCCTCCTGCCTTCAGTCTTTCCCAGCATCAGAGTCTTTTCCCAGTGAGTTGGGTCTTCACATCAGGAGGCCAAAGTATTGGAGCTTCAGCCTCAGCATCAGTCCTTCCAATCAATATTCAGGGTTGATTTGCCTTAGGATTGACTGGTTTGATTAGCTTGATTTATTCTCTTAACAACTTTCATACATACCATACAGCAGTGTTAATAGGGTTAGGGTTAGGGTTAGGGTATATACGTGGTACTTTCTGATATCTGGAAGTTTATACGTTTTGACCATCTTCATCTACTTGTGTTTATTTACTTATTTATTTGGCGTCTTCCTCAGTGGGCTGAGTGTGAGAAAGAAGGGCTGCTGCTAACTCCTCCTGCTCTGCTGTGGTTGTAGTGGAGTGTGGAGGCGGCAGTATGAGAGAAAGAGCTCTTGTCTGGAGTCAGCCCTGGCTGTGGAGTGTGTCTCTGCCCTTACTTGTAAGTCCTCTGGCTCTCTTAATTCTCAGCCACCTCCTTCCCTGGACTGCCTAGCTCTTCTTTCCTTATAATCTTCTCTGCAGATGAACTTCAGTTATAGTAACAAAGGTTAGAGTATCACTCAGCTATTAGAAGAAGGAAACAGTACCTTTCTGTTCTTTACCTTTTGCTCTGCCATCTCTCCAGTGTTTCTGTGGATTATTTGCTAGTTTACAGGACCCACTTCCCAAGGTTGGGGGCCAGGTGTGTGGGCCCGCCTTGATTCCTGAAAGGGCAGTGGCAAACTTGAGTGCGTAAAGTGTTCACTGGCTTTTGGTCTGCTCCTTCACATCCCAAGGCTATTTTCTTTTGGAAGTTTTTTAGTTTAGTGGTTTGAAAGAAAGGATTTGGTTTAAATATGTTGATTTTATGTGACTTTCTTTACTGTGTGATTCCATGAAGTGGGTTCTTTTGCTGTCTCTCCTGATCAGTGATTAGTCCCTATTGAAATTAGCTGTATACTTCTGCTGCTGCTGCCACCAAGTTGCTTCAGTCGTGTCCGACTCTGTGTGACCCCATAGATGGCAGCCCATCAGGCTCCCCCATCCCTGGGATTCTCCAGGCAAGAACACTGGAATGGGTTGCCATTTCCTTCTCCAGTGCATCAAAGTGAAAAGTGAAAGTGAAGTCACTCAGTCGTGTCCAACTCTAACACCACTGAATTATAAGTGTCTTTGAGAATAAATAGCTTTGAGGACCATAGATGATAGGGTGGTTATATCTCCCTCTTTGAGCCCTTGAGAAACCTTCCTTATAGCTTCTCACAAAGCATGAAAACAAATTTTGCACCATTTTGAAAAGTATGTTTAGTATACCCTTCTAGGAGCCTACTAATTTATAATATTATACTGTCTTCTGATTAACAAAGCAAAACAATACCAGGGACTCACTGTCTCTGTAAATTTCATGTTTCTTGAGGACAACTCCCGGTATAATTACACCTTAAAAAAAAAAAGAATTTAAATAAGATTACAAGGATAAAAGTTACTACCTTTATTTTACATAAAATTTTATTATTATTATTATTATTAAATTTATTTTTTTAATTACAATACTATATTTGTTTTGCCATACATTGACACGAATCATAAAATTTTAAATTAATGTTTCAGTTCAGTTTTGTTCAGTTGTCAGTAGTGTCTGACTCTTTAGGACCCTGTAGACTTCAGCGTGCCAGGCTTTCTTGTCTATCACCAACTCCCGAGCCGACTCAAACTCCTGTCCATCGCGTCAGTGATGCCATCCAACCATCTCATCCTCTGTTGTCCCCTTCTCCTCCTGCCTTCAATCTTTCCCAGCATCAGGGCCTTTTCCATTGAGTTGGTTCTTCACATCAAGTGGCCAACATGTTGAAATTTTAGCTTCATCATCAGTCCTTCCAATGAATATTCAGAACTGATTTCCTTTAGGATTGACAGGTTGGATCTCCTTGGAGTCCAAGGGACTCTCACGAGTCTTCTCCAACACCACAGTTCAAAAGCTTCAATTTTTGGTGCTCAGCTTACTTACTATGTGTGGGTACTGAGTTTTGTGCTGTACCTTGAGAATGATATCATTTAGTTTTCATAATATTTGAAATGGATTAGATGCTACTTTGACTTTAAATGTCATGGTTATTGTAGAAAATAGGAAAATCTTGAAAAATAAAGAGGAAAAAATGTATTAGCAATTCAGACATTTAGAGGTAACATATTAGAAAAATTAACTTTGCTCCTTTTTCCTCTGGGGTTTATATGGATGCAGAATTTTTTTTATGTGGTGTGTGTATGTGTATTCTTTGTGATAAACTTAGGACCTTAATATATATGTTGTCTTGAAATAAGCATTTTATTATTTTAACAATCTGGAGTGTTATGAACACTTCCCCATGCCATTACATTCTTCTATAATATCATTTTAATAGTTTCCCCTGCTTATTGTAAAGGGAATAAAGGTCATTGTTATTTAGTCCATCAATTCAGAAATATAAAGAAACAGAATCATGGTTTTATGTTTATGTTTTGAGACTTTTTCCTTTCTTGATCTCCTTTAAAAGAGCTATTTTTACATGTGGCTCTTTTTTTTTTTTTTTTTGAATGTGGGAGGAAATATTTGTCAGAATTATGATCTGACATGCCTTAACTCTTCCTGGTGTTTATTCTAAGCAGGGAATTGGGTGTTTTGTTGTTTTGAATGTAAGAAGGGATTTGATTCTGTTCCTCATAATACACCCTTGAGAGATGGGATTATATTAGAGAACATGAGCAAACTGACTTTCATGCATATAGCTCTGTTGCTCAATGTGGTAATGATAGTCTTAGTGGATATTTCCCAATCTTAGAATGTGTACGTGCACATTCCCATTTTAAAGACAAAACATAGTAAATGGGGTTTCACAAACATTATGGTCCTTGAAACTATTCCATTTGTTAATTTGTAGTTCTAAGACTATACCTTTTTTTAAAAAAACAAAACAAAACAAAAACTAAGTCTTGTTTACATTTTACTAGCCAGCTAATATAAAAATACAAGTGTCATGGAAGACCCAAGGACTTCTGTTAAAGCTGGTGCATTTTGGATAGATGTTACTGCTTTGTACTCCTGAGAATACCACCTAGTAAATACACTGATCTAATAGAATTGTGGTTTTACATGAAAATTTTTATCTCCTAACAATATCAAATTATTTAAGCCATGCATTTATGGTTATACTATAGTTTTGAGATGACTAAATTCATCCAACATTTGGTCCATATTTTAGAAGACATTTATGTCAAATTCTCTGACAAGATGTTGCCTAGCATAGGATTGTAATTTTAAGACAGTTATTTGAAGACTGTTTCTGCAGGTGCTATGATGGAATAGGCCACTTTCTTTCCCTGTAGGGTGGCATGCAATTCTGCTTCAGGGCTAAGGTCTTAACATCAGCATATTGGTACATTAATAAGCAAAATCTGTATAGTGTTAAATTTTTCTAAGAATAAACACATGGCCTTTGTTCATGAGCTAATCTGAACATTATCACCAGAGATTGATAATGTAATAATAGTTACCCATCTTTCATGGCACCACTTCGGCAATAATAGCAGTTTATTTAAATCTTCTGTTTGAGGATTTAATATTAGCTCTGCTTTCCTAATGAGGAAACAAGTAGAAGTAAAGCTGCTAAATTTCTCCAAACTTATATTTGGAATCACATGGACCAGGGTGGACACTGAGCTTTCTATTCTTGTTTAATAGTTAATTTGGATGCTGGGTCCCAGTCTTTGTTACCAAGTTAAAATATCATTGCATTCATTAAACCTGTCTAAAAATAGGGCAGAGTATGCATTAATAATTAAGGGTGCTTCATCCCACGTGTTTTCTTCCCATTTCTGTCCCTTCTAGAGAAAGGCTGCCACCCACACCCTGGGCCCTGAGAGGATGCTCAGTGTTGCTGCTGAGTTTATTTTTCTGTTATGAACACTCATTTGTGTAATGCTGGCAGAGTGCACAGGCTTGAGGCTTTTCCAGAATCATAGTTTTTCTCTGAGCCTAGGGGATTGCATCTGCAGTGTATGATGGTGCGAAGCTTGGCCATCCTCCCTGTACTCTGACATAATGAGAAGCTCTGTCTGACTGCTCAGTCCTGCTGGCCAACATTAAAGTCGGGAAACAGGCAAGCAACTCAGAGGGGAGGCTCTGGAGAGCTCTGAAAATACCATTAGTTTGCTAACAGAAATGTTTGATCCCATGTGAGGTCCTCTGGTAGAGCTTCAAGAGCATTTCCTCACTTTCTGAATTGCTCTTTGCCCTTCTTTTTAAGTTGTTTCTTTCTCTTTCTTTCTCTCCTTTCTTTTCCTCCTCCCTCCCTCCTCTTTTATTTTTCTCTTTTTCGCTTTCTCCCTTCTTTTCTTTTTCTCTTCCTTCCTTCCTTCATTCTTTCCTTCCCCTTCCTTTCCTTTCTTCCTTCTTTCTCCCCCTACCCTCCCCTTTACAAGATAACAGAAGGCTGCAGTAACTGAGATCTGAGTGGATTCTGCCCATCAAAGAAGTCAAATCATCACAGGGACAGTGGTGCCAGAATCGGAATCTAGGATACAGTCACACCTTCTATGAAATTTACAAGTTTTGTCGTGTTTTGTGTGATATAGGGGAAATTATAGATGCTGTATTTGGTATTGGTAAGAGATAGGATAGAGTGGTGTGATGAAAGACATCCAGTTCTTAGGTGATTCAGGGATTTGTCTTCCCTGTATTTAGAGAGTTTCTACTTTAGACTCTTTTTACTGACCTTATGGTTTCTTCTTCTTCTAAGTATCTTCCTCTGTCATATTGTTTTAATCACCCTTTTCTTCTTAAAACTCCTTTTTTCTTTTTCAGATTAGTTTTTACAACCTCTGCTGTCTCCTTCCTTTCCTGAATATCACTCTGTGGCCACTTCCCTTCCCAGTCTGTTTCCCTGACACATTTTCCTCATTCCCCTGTCTTGTGCTCATGATCTCTGCTCTTTGTCCTTGGTCTCATCTCTTTTTCCTCCCTGCTCTCAACTCTGCTCTGCTTCCAATTCAGTTTCTCTATGCCTCCTCTTCTGGAGCCCTCCCCTTCCTTGCATCACAGATACCTCACACTCCCCATGTACCCAGTGGAACTCAACATTTTTTGTTTTTCAACTGCTTTTTCTCTTGTGACCCTGCTTTTTAGAAAACTGGGGGTTGTCTGGACTCTTCCTCCTCATAGTAACCAAACCTAATTACTCACTATGCCCTAATGACTCTTCCTCCTTAATAACTGATAGCTGATCTCTGTCCTCTCCTTTCCCCTCTCACCCCTCTGTGCTGGGTGAGTCAGACCCACATCACTTTTGACTTAGAATCATGCAGTAGAACTGCTCACAGCTTCCAGTCTTGTCGCCCACCCAAAGAACAGCCAGAGAACTGTGTACCACATTGAGTATATAACATTCATTCTTGAATGCCTTAGTTGCTCCCATAGTTTTCAAGATGAAGTTGAAATTCTTGAGGGTACATTCAAAGCCCACTATGATTTGCCTTCCTCATGCTTTATCAGCTTCCTGAGTTGATATTCTGCCACACACTTCTTAGTCCCTCAAACATGATCACACATGCACACACATATGTGCACAAGCAGAGGTGCACAAATATACACTCACTCTTATCTTCCTTGGAGATGAACTCTGCTGTTTCCTCCTTATGCTGTTCTCCTATTCCTTTCCTTTGCTTGTTGCTTTCCCTTCCTGCTTGTTCTTCCTTTGCTTGTTCACCTGCATGTCTTCTTGTGGTCCTTCTTTAAGACCCAAAGTAGGCACCATCTGTTTTGGAGGAAGTGACCTAACATTTTGAGTGTTATTCTGTGCTTTGGTGCACCTATCACAGGTCTGTTGTAACATTTACCATTCTGTCCTGTAGTTATTTTTGTGCTTGTTTGCTTCTTAACTGGACTAACTAAATTGAGGTCACACATCTGTTCATTCATTGTATTCATTCAACAGGTATTTGAGTGCCTTCTGTGTGTGAGGCACTGGTCTAGATGCTGCTTCATTTGTAGCTCTAGGTCAGGTACCAAAAGTGCAGTGGGTGGAAAATAGTAGGATATGAGACTACCATCTGGAAAAATGATTTTCATTTTCAAAATATAAAATGTTCTGGGTAAATGTACTAAACTGTTAGCAGTGGTTACCTTTGGCTGTGGGATTACTGATTACTTATACTTTTTTCTTTACCTTTCTCATTTGCATTGAGCATGTGTTACTTTCAGAGTAAAGCCTTTAAAATAATATAAAAAACAATATTACAAGGAAAGTAATCATCAATTATTTTAAATGAAGGAAGTTGATTACAAAATAATATATACAAAAGGAGCACAGTTTTGCTTTATGTATGTTGAAAAAGAGGCCTTAGTAATAAATCATCAAGTACTTAGTCAAATGATCTTCAACATGGGTGCCAAGGCTACTCATTACAGAAAGGACAGTCTTTTTTTTTTTTTTTTTTAATAAACAGTGTTGAGAAAACTAGATATTCACATGCAAAAAGATGAAGATGGACCCTCACCTTATACCATATACCAAAATTAACTCAAAATGGATTAAAGTCTTACATGTAAAGTCCTAAAACTATGAAGCTCCTATTAGAAAACATAGAGGAAAAGCTTCCTGACATTGGATTTGGCAATGATTTTTTTTTTTTTTGGGTAGGACACCAAAAGCACAGACAACAGAAGCAAAAATAGACAAGTGGGACGACACCAAACTTAGAAACGTATGTGCAGCAAAGAAAACAGTAGAGAGAAAAGGCCATCTGCAAAGTGGGGTAAAATGGCCTGATCTCTTTTTCCAGAATTTTTCTTTCCTGCTTCTCTTGTTTCTCCTCACACAAATGGTTCTCAGTCATCACTGTGTATTCGAATTATCTGGGCAACTTTAAAACAAAACACTACAGATGCTGAGGCCCCATTCCAGGACCCAGTTTTTATTGGCTTGAGTTTCTTCAGGCAATCGCCCTCCTTGGTATCACCTGTTCCTCAGTCCCCCAGCTGATCTTTATATGCAGCCAGGATGAGAACCACTGCCTTACACACATCCTGTGTTTTGTACAAGAAGGAATGTCTTCTAGTTCTTTGGACTCAAATATTGATCCTAACAAACATCAAATAATCACCACTCCAAAATTCGGAGATTAGCAATTGCAAGTGTCTGTTAGGGAAATGCAAAGCCTCCAAATGCCACTTCAAAGTTATAATGTGATTGGCCTTCTTACTGGAATCCCTGTGATAGTTTATCCAGAAGGAGTGCAGGTTTGTTGCTAAGAAATATTGATAACTTGCTTAACAGTGATATATATAATTCTTCATAATCATTACCCACTTCAGGATTTGTGCTTTCCACAATTGCATAGACTACCAGATGTGAACAGTTGGTCTCTGCTATTCAATTTATAAAGAAAGATTTATATAATTAATGACTAACTGCTACATCCTGCAAGTCTGCTTACTGTTTAAAAGCATTACATGAAGCACCTTATGATATCTCATGTAATAGCCACAAGACCCTATGACCCATGCTATTACCTTGTTACAGCTGAGAGGCTGAGTCCCAGGCTCTCAGTGTGTGCAGTCGAATGTAGGATGATGACAATAGGAAACTGTAGAGTCAAAAATTAGAACAGTAGGGTTTTCAAAAGTTAGAATTTGTGTATATTTTTTTAAAAACTAGGTTAACAAGAGCAACAGGCCTAGTATCTCATTTTTGCTTCAAAGAAAAAAATTATATTTTGAGGCTAAAATTAGCCTACCTTAAAAAAAATATCTTCTAGTTAAGCACTTACTGATTTCAGAAGAGTAATTAGTACCATTCTGCATTTTGCTTCCTGACAGGTAATTCTGAAGGGGTTTGTAGTTGAAGGGCTTTTATAATGAACTCTTGATTTGCATACAAGGCCTATTTTGTGAAACTGAACATCTGGCTGAATGCTGAATTGGCATGAAACTTTATAAATGTTAAGAACATCTATTAAGCGTTTACTAAGTGACAGGTACTGTGTACTTCACATGTGTTATTTAATTCATCCTTACAAAGACTCAGAGGTTATGGGCACAGTTACTTCTGTTTGGCCAGTAAGAAAGCTGGGACTCAGCGAGATGAGAGCTTTGCCTACAGCCGCAGAGCTCATAAATTGCTGAGGTGGAACTCAAACCAGGGCTGCCAGTCTTCAAAACACATGTTTTAAACCATTATATTGGTTCAACATATATTCCTATGTTAAGAAAGCCTTGAGTGTGGGAATGGAGAACAGAACTGTAAACTCACTGGGTCTTTCCCTTTTTGAAAGAAGTGGTTAATTTTTATAATGTGAAAAGTGGAAATTATCTATTATTTACAAAAGGGTTTGACTCTATGACTGAGATAGCTTTGAAGGTCTTTATGATTGCTAAGATTTTATGAAAATTGAGTCCTACTGAATATACAAGATTATTATTTGCACAAGGATAAGAAAATTTGGGCAGATCATTTTCTTTAAAAGTACCTCGCTTACTCTGAGGCCAGTTATCTGATAACATATCTGTGAGAGGCAGCATGCCTAGGTTTATACCCTGAATCCACGCTGTAAAATGGGGGGTACTTTTCCTTACCCCTTAAGGCTGTTGTGAGAGTTCAAAGGGTCAGTTTTGTAGAGCACTAGGACAGTTCAAGGTACATAGTTCATCTTCAACACTCTCAACTTTTAAAGAATGTGGAGGACAAAGAAGGCCTTTGTGAAAGGAAAGTGTATGTCCGAGCTTATGCATTAAAATAAAAGCACGTGTATTGAGGCAATGGGTGCGATGTTAAACCCCATCCATTGGCACATCTAAATTTGGAACAGTGATGACATAATTATCTAGTTTCTCACTAAAAAGCAGATAGAAACAGCATGCTAGAAGAGGAAGTGGCTGGTTGACTGAAAACAGGCTCAGAGGCAGCAGACTAGAAAAATAAAAAGTGAAGGAATTCCAGAAGCAAAATAATTCGAGGTTCTCTAATGTATGGATGACATCCCACCCCAGTACTCTTGCCTGGAAAATCCCATGGACAGAGGAGCCTGGTGGGGCTGCAGTCCACGGGGTCGCGAAGAGTCGGACACAACTGAGTGACTTCACTTTCACTTTTCACTAATATGCATTGGAGAAGGAAATGGCAACCCACTCCGGTACTCTTGCCTGGAGAATCCCAGGGACGGGGGAGCCTGGTGGGCTGCCGTCTATGGGGCCGCACAGAGTCGGACATGACTGAGGTGACTTAGCAGTAGCAGCAGCAATGTATGGACAAGCAATTCTGAGTAGGCCTCTTAAGAGAGACAGGAATTAACACCCGCTACGGTTGAAGGACCAAATTTTAGGTAGAGTGGTTTTGGATCATTAACTTGGAAAATACTAGATAAGAGACATTGTTTTTTCTGATTTCCTTATAACATGATCAGGTATGTAGGAAAGGAAGAGAAAAAGCCTTGTCTGTTATCTTCTTGAAATAGTAATATTGTCTTCTGATTGCAGATGAATGAAAAGTACAAGAGAATAACAAATTAACCTACCATTCTATCACTGTTCTGGTGTATATCCAGATAGGCCATTTTCAAGGAACATGCACTCACACAGATAAGTGCATACACATATATGCTATATGTGTGTGTGTATAAAATATACATGAAGGATATATGTACACATATCCACATATATTATACACTAAAATATATTTAAATTATAAAATATATTTTATGAATATATGTACATACTAATGTATGTATATAAAATGCACATTTTCAGAAACATACATACATATGTAATTTAAAAATATATAATATATAAATATATAATCAAGGAACACATAATGTATATTTTATATGTATGCATGTAAAATATACATTTTTAAAGAAATATGTTATATATATATATATATATATATATATATGTATGTACATATAGTAGTTACTGGAGGTTAAAGTCAAAGCACCCATAAAAAATCCTTTGACTCAGTCATAAAGAAGAGTGTAGAAGAGTTTTGTGTGTTACGTGGGGCAGAGGTTTTTATGTAGATGAAATCTGGAGAACTACTGAGCTGGATGAAAGGAAGGTGTGTATCTGCTGTGGCATCAGGTGCTCTTGTGTGGAGAATTTTAAAATGTTCTAGTTGCCCTCCAGGATTCATCATTTTTTTTTAATTACCAATATTGTGTTGCTTTTGTATATTTTAACAGATGTATTGTGTGTAATTTTATCTTAAGAGAAAATTGAATTCTAAAATCAGGACATAAATAAATTTATACGTAGCACATTCCCAAAATAAATGTGGTATAATTGAAAACTCTGGGGTCATGGTATAGCACTGTTTTCACAGTTTAAAAATTTTAAACTTAATTATAGTTGAAACATTTTCCATATTGATAAATATTTTTGGTAGACATTTTTAGTATTCTGTCTTGAATATTCCATAATTTCTTTAAGTGTTAAGGTTGTTTCCAGATTTTGATGCAATATATCACGTAATGAATATAAAGACACTCACATTTTAATGCATATCTTGGGGGGAAATTTTCTATTTATGGAATTATGGGTCAAAAATGTATAATTTTAAGGCAAAAATTTGACATTCATTTCTAAATTCCCCTTCAGAAATGGTGTACTGTTTTCCTGCCCTTCATTCCTGCTGTTACTGATATTTTAAAACTACTTAACTCATTTTTTTCATGGAGTTAATTTAAGCTCTGGCCTGAAATAAGTTATTTTTTTTCTGTTCTGATCCTGCAATTAATACAACTCATGCTCCAAAATGAAGGAACCAAAGAAATGAAGAAGATCAAGGCTTTGGACTACAAGTCTGGGAGGATGATTGGAAGCTACCTAACATGATTTTTATGATCTGAACAGACTGGTAATGTGGTGATTACTGACATGACTCTTCCTGGCTCCTGGAAATCTATACCTGGTAAAGATAGTTGCAGGACCAAGCTGTTAAAGAGAGGGAAACAGCAATATTACAGTAGATTTAAAGTATGGAAAGCCTGCTTGGATTGATTTAAATTGTATGTGTTCAGTGCTGTTCAACAGCATTGCTGCAGTTGAAGCAAAGCACCTGGGAACCTGTAGGCACTGTGACTGGAATGAAGGTCACGCATTCTCTGTGCTGTACGAAAGCTCCAGCATCTAGTCGTGGAAAGTAACTCATTCCTTTTTCTGTACCTCTCATTTCATTCCAGTTTCCTACACTTTCTTTTGGTATGGTTGCATGATTTATCAGTTATAGTCCATGGTTCATTAGGTTTGATGCCTGTTAATTATCGGTCCTTAAATTACTACTTATGTGTAACTAACATGTGAAAGATACTAATGAAAAATTAAGTACCATCAAGATGGGTGAAACACTGATGTTCTGCTCTCTTTTTTTTTTTTTTCCAATATGAGTTGGCCATAGATATACATGTGTCCCCCTCATCCTGAACACCCCCCCATCCCAAATCCCTCCCCACCCTATCCCTCTGTGTTGTCCCAGAACACTGACTTCGGGTGCCCTGCTTCATGCATTGAAGCAGGCCCTCTGTTTTACATATGGTAACATACATGTTTCAATGCTGTTCTCTTAGGCACAGATTAGGTATGTTATGGACTGAATTATGTATGCCCCTTCAAAATTTACAGGTGAAGTTCTAACATTCATTACCTCAGAATGGAATGTATTTGGAGATAGGGTTTTAAAAGAGATAATTAAATTCAAATGAGGTTATTAAGGTGGGCCTTGACCCATATGAATAGTGTCCTTATAATAGGAGATTAGGACACAGACACACAAAGGAAAGACTGTGTGAAATGGAGAAGGTGACCATCTATAAGCCAAGGAGGTTGGCCTGCAAGAGCAAATGCTGCTGCTCTTGATCTCAGTTTTCTGCCCTCCAAAACTGTGAGAAGATAAATTTCTGTTGTTTAAGCCACTTCATCTGTGGTATTTTGCTGTGGCAGCCAAGCAAACTAATACAGTATATCATAAACATTTGTTGAATTAATGATAGTCTTTTGAATTCCTCTGCTGACTTTTAAAAATCTTAATTGTTAATGAATGACTTCAACTGGGTTGTGACATTTTCTTGATAAAACTTTTCAATATGGTGAGGCAATGACTTTGCTTATTCTATAGAAGTTTAAATAAACCTTACAAGTGGGGATCCAACTAGGAAGCGGTAGATAAGCCGATGCTTTCTCACAGAAGGGCCCTACGTAGCTTTAGGTTGCTGAACTTTGCGCTTCAAAGACCCTCCCTCTGTTCAAGTTCAATATATGCTTCATTAATATGTTTGTACTTTTTTCCCCCTTAATTTCTTCTGGCTATAGCCTGCTTTTATTTATGAATCTGTTTTCCTAAGTTAGTGGCTTCAACTTGGAAACCTTAAATTGAAATGTAATGAGAATTAAATTTATTCTTAAAGGCATTGACTTACATTTTAGATCATTTAAAATATGCATTAATGCAACTCTGGAATAGGTACCTAGACAAAGGAAATGATAGGCATTTGAAATAACATGTGAAAGCACTGATTTCTTTTCCTGACTTTGTTTATGAATTTTTATATCTTCATTTCCAAAAGATGAGAGTGATATGAGAGTGTTTTGCATATCCTCACCAGTGTGTCTGAATGTTTTTTCAGTTGGTGTTGGGCTCTGAGACTGTGCTGTCCTCTTCTGCTTCAGGGAGCATCTCCATGTTAGGTACTTACCTGATGTGCTCATGTGTCTGATACACTGGCCTGTGGACTCCCTGGTGGTGAGGATGTTGTCCTGTTGAAATTGCAGATCTCCCTTGACTCTGCCAAGTGCCTTGCATGTAATAAGTGCTTGCTGTGCACTGGAATGAGTGAATGATGTACTTGCCAGATGTGAAAATACTTCTGGGTCACCAAAGTGAGTCACTTTGTAAATTGCTTCTTAAAGATTCTATAGACTAGCCAAGTTGCCTGAAATTGTTTAGAAATGTTATACAACTGCAGATGTTTGGAATAATTTCAGGTTCAGATAAAAATGAGGTGCTTTAAACTTGGAAGGTTTAGGGCTTCTTTGGTAGCTCAACTGGTAGAGAATCTGCCTGCAATGCAGGAGACCCTGGTTTGATTCCTGGGTCAGGAAGATCCCCAGGAGAAAGGATAGGCTACCCACTCCAGTATTCTTGGCTTTCCTGGTGGCTCAGATGGTAAAGAATCTGCCTGCATTGCGGGAGACCTGGGTTTGATCCCTGGGTAGGGAATATCCCCTAGAAGAGGGCATGGCAACCCACTCCAGTATTTTTGCCTGGAGTATTTTTGCCATAGACAGAGGAGCCTGGTGGGTACAGTCCATGGGGTTGCAAAGAGTAGGACACGACTGAGCAACTAAGCACAGCACACAAACTTGGAAGTTTAAGCAACCAACCTAAAGACATTTTGTAAACTTACCTGGATTGGGATTTATGAAGAACATGCAAGATAATGCTATACTTACAATGAGATATTTTAAGAATGAAAAAAATTTAGCTCAGTGCTCAAAAGATCATCTTTCATATTCTCTAATAACAGCTATACTTTCTGTCAATTTTGATCCTCCTTTTAGTGGTTGATTGGCTCTTGTGGCTGACTCTTGCACCCAAGTGTCTAGATTTCTTTTCCGCTTCATCATTCAGTAGCAAAAACTTTAAGAAAGACTGAAATGATGATTTGACCTCCATCACTAAAATACTACTTCTTTAAGTTACACCTATCCCCTCCTTTCTAATATAATGTTTCCATAGCCAGTGAGGAAAAATGATGACATGATTATGTTGATTTTCTTTTGAGACCACCCTTTTGCCCATAATACAGTTGGGGCAGCTTTTTGCTATGGCTGCTAACAAACCCTTGCCTTTATGAACTGTGGCTGTTAGATTCATTGTAATGGAGTTTACAGGACAGGTAAAAATGTGGACCCCAAACAGATTCCAATTGGCGGAATACTTCGCTGAAATCCTACTTCTGTGCTGACTATGAGTCTGTGATTTTATTTACAAATGTTTATTTCAGTCTTGTTCAATTTCTTGGAAATATGTCTGTCTCTAGATATATTTTTATAGCATTGGCTGCATTCCACCTTAACGGTGGGTCAGTCTTGAACAAAAGTGGTTGATAGCTCAATTTTATACCTAAATTCCAGAGAACAAAGGGGAGCAAGGAAGAGAAACCAAAGAATTATTCTAGCTCAGCCTGGGCAATCTCACCTTAGCATGATGCAATCTCTAAAGCTTGAACAGAACATCATCTAGGGAAAAATTCCTAATTAAATGAATGAACTCAGCAGCTGTCAGACTGGCTACCATGTATCGAGCATTTGAAAACACACTGGACTCTGTGCCAGTAAGTTATTAATATTAACATTATGATTCTATTTCCCAAGGTGTTAGACTAATACTCTGTGACTCTAGTAATGCAACTTAAGCAACTGATATATGTTATACTATTATTAGAATTTATAATGCTGTTAATAGTTCTTTTAGTGTTCATTTTAGTCATCATGAAACATTTTTGGTTAATAGTTATTGAGAAAATAGTATCAGTGACTATGGGTCCACCTGCCTCCAACACTGGATCAACATTTGCATCTGGGACTTTTATTTCTAATATTTAAAATCATGCCTTTAGAGCTGAGAGAGTTTTCAGAGCTCCTATAATCCAACATCCTCATATTATAGATGAAAAAGCTGGAGCCTAGAGAGGTTAAATCATCTACCAGGAGTCCTGAATGGCTAATTAGCAGCGTTAACTATGATAGACAGCCCAGGTATATTCCTAAGAAGTCAGGAAGAATTAAGAGTTTTTGTTTCTTTTTCCTTTTGGAATGGGAGATTTTTAAGAACACTATCACTTTCTCTGCACTGGTTTCCCAATAGCATTCCATCTTTGTATGCTATTTTCTCCAGATTCTGACATATAAACTAGCTTTATTTCCTTCTCCTAAGTATTATAAAAAACAGGATGGAATTTCGGGGTATCTACATGTACAAAGCACCAAGTAAGTAGCCTTGGAGGAATGGGTTAGGTGTAAGGCAACCCTGGTCTTAAGGATTTACCAGGAGGCTTGCCCTTCTCTACTCTGAAGTGGAGAAAGGGTCACAATTGCAGCAGAGGGTGAAAACTTTCAGACTTGGTTCTGTAGCCTAAAGGCAGCGATAAGCAGCAAACAGTGAAATTGTTTGTTGAATCCAGGACACACAACATAAGCCTAGAGTGGAGGAAGAAGCATGAGATTGCCATTGCCAGGGATGGGAGGACCCTGCCTGGGTCCCACTGGGGTGAATTAAGGCATGAATGCATAAACTGAAAGAGATTTTATCCAAAGAGATTTAACCAACGAGATGAATCAGAGCCATTTTCAGGAGAATACTTGATTCCTGGGACTACACTTTTCAAGCCCATTGGGCAGTGAAGAAAAGGAATATGGTTTGTGAGTTTGGCAGCTGGGAGGGGAGGCGTAGAATAGAGAGGAGCACAGATGTGAATGGTGAACTCCCTTTAAGTGATGTCCTGCAGGCATCTGGGTGGGCAGAAGAAGGAATCTAGTCCAGAGTAACTGACCTGAGGGCAATCAATAGAAAGATTTAAAAGGTTCCTCATCACCTCAGTGGTGATGAAAACAGAATGGATGATTATTGTGAACCAGACTCTGTACCGAATGCTTTTTCATGGTATATCTCATAATCCTCCAACAACTTAATGAAGCAACTGCCATTATTATTTCCTGTGTTAAGAGAGGAGGACATGCAACCATCGAGTAAGCCATCTTATTCAAAGTTTTGTTGCCCTCTCTCCATAGAGATATCTGAAACCAGGAAATGGGATCCCAAAGCTCGGAGCCCTAACCATTATACTTTCCTGCCTCTTTAACTGTAACTACAGTGTTATGATCACATCTGGACAATGAACAGATCCTTAATTTCATTAAATATCTTGGTCTCATAAATGTTATAATGTTTTCCCCTACGAGGATTCAACAACTTCCACACAAGGCCCACATATTACAGTTAGTGGATATGTCCTTTAAGTCTCTGTTAATCTGCCGAGTGCTCTTCTACCTATTTTTTTCTTGTAGTTTATTTTTTGAAGAAATCGAGGTATTTGTCCTATTAAGAGTTTCTCACAGGATTTTGCTGACTGCATTCCTTGTGACCAGTTTAATATGGTCCCCTGTGCCCTGTATTACTTGTAAATTGGTAGTTGGTTCTGAAGTCTTGAACAGATCTAGGCTGATCTATTTTTTTGGGGAGGGGGAGGGAGGGGCAAGACTACTTGGTATTTTGGAGGAGGTGGTGTGTTCTTATATGATAGATTCTGAGGAAAAAGGAATGTGTAACTCCAAGGTCAGAGAAGGCAATGGCAACCCACTTCAGTGTTCTTGCCTGGAGAATCCCAGGGATGGTGGAACCTTGCCGGGAGCCAGTGTGGAGAATCCCACCCATGGCAAAGGTCATGAAGAAGAGGCCTGACAGGGCAAAGGCGAGATCAGACCTCAAGGGACCCCCTCTGGACTTTCTCGAGCATCTACCCCCAAACCAGCATCTGTCTGCCTTACTGTATTATGCCTTTCACCAACTCTTCTGACATTAACAGGGGACTATCCCCTGCCACCTTTCTCTGGAAAAAGTTAACTTAGAGCTCCAGTTAATAAGTCTCCTGGGCGTAGCAAGAGTGTTTCAGTCCAAAAACTCCTCTGATGGCTCTCTAGCCAGCCTGACAAGTTTATCTGGACTCTCGCAACCACACATGTGATTGTTCACAGCCTCCCAACCGTGAGAAGCACGAGATGCTCAAAACTTTCTAAATACGGAGCCTTTTGAGAAGTTAGAAATTATTAGTGTAGCATTAGTGGATTGTTAGAATAATGCTGGTGGAGGGTTTCATTGTTGAGCCGGTATTTGCTGCTAAGTCTCCGTCTCCCTTGTCCTCTGTATACATTAATTGATATAACTAGCATATGGAAAAAATAAGTAATAACCTTTGATATTAATCATGTTAAACCTTAGGCTAGTAAATTCTTTTCTTGATTATAGCCCACTACACCCTTACCCTATAGGAATGTGACCTTATCTAGTGCTTTTGGAGAGTGGTGCCTGACTTAAGAAAAATCACCTTTGGAGAAAATAAGTTTTCTGGTTGACTAATCATCATCAGAAAGGGTCATAAAATGTTAGCAGGCCTCTTGGCCAGAAGATGATGTAAATCACCTGAGAACTTTGTGTATCAGAAGGATTGCAGAAAGAAAGTGTGGTCTCAATAAGGGTCAAGACTGCTGACCCTGCATGACTTTGTATTATCCATTGATCTCTATGTACAACTTAAAGTATAAAAGCTTTCCTTGAAAATAAAGAGACGGTTTCTTGGAAATCTGGCTTCCCCCGTGTCTTCTTTTCTTTCTCTCCTTTTCAGGCTAATTCCTGTCTGGAGCACAGAGGCTCGTGTATCTACTTATTTGCCTGGGCTTCTAAGACCTGAATGGGAAGGTGCTCTGCATCTTCACTCCCCGGGAGACCGGGCAGGGCACCCGCGGCCTATGTAGATGGTGCAAGTCCCTTGTCTCAGGGCTTTATTAGCTTCCTGAGTAAACCAAGGAATTTCAGCCTCTTTTCTCTTCTGTTTTCTCCACTACACTATTCTTTCCTAATCTCTCTTTCTATCTCTAAATAAATAATCTTATCTAATTGCTGACGCCGTCCACACTTTGGATACCCTGGATCCAACTGTAGCTGGACCCCAGCAGAACCTGGTGGGTTGCTGTCTATGGGGTCACAGAGTTGGACAAGACTGATGCGACCTAGCAGCAGCAGCAGCAGCAGCAACTCCAAGGTGGAATGTGTAACTCCAAGGCGCTATCTGTATTCTTGGGGAAAATGTTCTCACTCCTTGATGGAAAATGTCTGGAAAAACCTTCATCTTACTCTGCCAGGCTGGGTTGAATATCCTGCCTTTGTGCTTCCATGACAAATAGCACTTATCAGATGAAATTGCCCACTTCTGTGTCTGTCTTCTCTGTTTCAGTGTGTGCTCTTCAAGGGACTGTGTGTCTTGCACTTTGTAACACAGAGCATAATGCCTGGTATGTAAGCACACAAGATTTGTTAAGTCCATTGAATAAATAAATGAATGGAGACAAATGCATTCTTGAGGCAGTTTCACCCTGTGGTTATTGCTACAGTTGGCCAGTGGTCTATATTATCAGTGTTTGGGCCTATACAAGGGCTTGGAAATAAGGAAAATAAGAATCCTTCTTTTAGTTCAATTATGAAATCAATATTGTGTCTTGTGGAAGTTGCTTACCCTTTGAAATACCAGTCTAAAAAGTAATTAGTTAATTAAAGAGGAACCTTTATTTTCTTGAAGTAATCTATCAAGTTGTAGCTATAGGCAAAATCGGACTATGTTTGCTAGTTGAAGCTGTGGCATACCCAGTGACATTTAAAAGAAAACAGAAGTTAGGACAAGCAGGCTGGCTTTACAGTCATATAAGATGGTCCCACCAGAAGGGCTCCATGCTTGGGGTAAAGTGCTCTGTAGTTGCTGTCTTGACATTCTGGATGATTTTACCTTTGAGTTTGTGTTTTTATAAGTGAAGTCTGATGGGACAACTGAGCGTGACCAAGAGCACGGAGCCCAACCTCGCTGGGACAGGTGCTTGGGTGTCTACTTCTTCACCTCCTGGTACTGTGGACCAGGCCTGCTCCTGTCTTGACTGGGTGGGAGTCTAGATGCAGAGAGGGTCAGTGTCCAAATATACACATGCCTTGGTGTCTTGGTATAAAGTATGGTGGTGGACATTCCCACCCTGGGTTGGCAGAACCATAGTGACTCACTGGGATTTTGAACCCCTTCAGTCAGTTCAGTTGCTCAGTCATGTCTGACTCTTTGCAAACCCATGGACTGCAGCATGCCAGGTTTCCCTGTCCATTACCAACTCTTGGAGCTTGCTCAAACTCATGTCCATTGAGTCAGTAATGCCATCCAACCATCTCGTTCTCTGTCACCCCTTTCTCCTCCTGCTTTCAATCTTTCCCAGCATCAGGGTCTTTTCCAGTGAGTTAGTTCTTTGCATCAGGTGGCCAAAATATTGGAGTTTCAGCTTCAGCATCAGTCCTTCCAATGAATATTCAGGACTGATTTCCTTTAGGATTGACTGGTTGGATCTCCTTGCAGTCCAAGGACTCTTAAGAGTCTTCTCCAACACCACAATTCAAAAGCATCAATTCTTTGGTGCTCAGCTTTCATTATAGTCCAACTCTCACATGACTACTGGAAGAACCATAGCTCTGACTAGATGGACCTCTGTTGGCAAAGTAATGTCTCTGCTTTTTAATATCCTGTCTAGGTTGGTCATAACTTTTCTTCCAAAGAGTAAGTTTCTTTTAATTTCATGGCTGCAGTCACTATATGCAATGATTTTGCAGCCCCAAAAATAAAGTCTCTCACTGCTCCACTGTTTCTCCATCTATTTGCCATGAAGTGATGGGACCAGATGCCATGATCTTCGTTTTCTGAGTGTTGAGCTTTAAGCCAACTTTTTCACTCTCCTCTTTCACTTTCATCAAGAGGCTCTTTAGTTCCTCTTCACTTTCTGCCGTAAGGGTGGTATCATCTGCATATATGATGTTATTGATATTTCTCTCACCAATCTTGATTCCATCTTATGTTTCATCCAGCCTGGCATTTCGTATGATGTACTCTGCAGATAAGTAAATAAGCAGGGTAACAATATACTGGAACCAGTCTGTTGTTCCATGTCCAGTTCTAACTGTTGCTTCTTGACCTGCATACAGATTTCTAGGAGGCAGGTCAGGAGGTCTGGTATTCCCACCTCTTGAAGAAGTTTCCACAGTTTGTTGTGATCCACACAGTTAAAGGCTTTGGCATAGTAAATAAAGCAGAAGTAGATGTTTTTCTGGAACTCTCTTGCTTTTTGGATGATCCAGCAGATGTTGGCAATGTGATCTCTGGTTCCTCTGCCTTTTCAAAATCCAGCTTGAACATCTAGAAGTTCATGGTTCATGTACTGTTGAAACCTGGCTTGGAGAATTTTGAGCATTCCTTTGCTAGCATGTGAGATGAGTGCAATTGTGCAGTAGTTTCAACATTTTTTGGCATTGCCTTTCTTTGGGATTGGAATGAAATCTGACCTTTTCCAGTCCTGTGGCCACTGCTGAGTTTTCCAAATTTGCTGGCATATTGAGTGCAACAAGAGTGGACCCCTTGCCTACTCCCAATCCAGGTACTGAGTGTGCTCAGACTCCGGGGTTGCAGTTCTTTGGGATGGCCTGTCCACCATGGGTTGGGCACATGCCACACTGCAAGGGCAGATGCCTATTTGACTTCACTTCACTGCCCCTGGCTCCAACCTTGTCAGTCCAGCTAGGGAGGGACCTGGTAGCAGAGGGAACCTGCCATCTGGTGGGGTGCACACTTATGCCAAGTTACGGGACCACGGCTCTTGGGTGCCTATGATGGTCTGTACTGGCCCTATGAATATCTCTTTAGTGATGGAAGCAGATTTTAAGCGGCAAAGTAAATAACACCATGATGGGTGGAGGAAGAAAGGAGGAAAAGAGGGAAGGAGAGAAGGAAAAAGAGAGACTGGAAGAAAGGAAACATTTTGTATTTTGGAATCTTCATGGCACTTTTATCCCACTTTTTGAACTATGAACTGCACATTTTCCTTTTGGATTGAGCTCTGCGAATTATGTAGCTAAGCCTGAAAGGGCAGTTAGAAGGCATGTGGAATGAGGGGGGCTTCGACATGGCACAGCTAGCTCTCCACGGGGAGGGAGTGTGGCCAGCTGACGTGGATTCTTGTAGGAATGACATTTCCTTAGCTGTCTTGTCTGAGGTATATTTTGTAAGGACATCTAAGTCCCCTTTGCTTTGATTTCAGTGCTTACCAAAGCAATCTTATGACTATGATTCGTCTTTCATGAGCTTAGCTATGGGAGAGAATAGAGTAATCAGGTGAATTTTAAATTTTTTAGTACCTAATATCCAATAGTTTTCTAATATCTAATAAAGATAGTTATATTATTATTTGTTAACCATACTTATTGGCATTTTAATTTTCAGTATTGGTCCAGAAGCTTGTTTTATGAAAGTTCATCTTTGAAAATACATCCAGCTTGGTGGAGTGCCACCTGTGTTTTGAGTTTGTAAGCCTGAGGGCTGGGACTTGAAACTGAGGGTCAGTTAATCCTGGAAAGGAGCAAGATACTGGGATGTCTTTTAGGAGATGTTCTCCTGAGTTCGAGGACTTTCCAGGTGGCTCAGTGGTAAAGAATCTACACGCCAATGTAGGAGCTGCAGGAGATGTGGATTCTACCCTTGAGTCGGAAAGATCCCCTGGAGGAGAAAATGGCAACCCACTCCAGTATTCTTGCCAGGATAATCCCATGGACAGAGGAACCTGGCAGGCTGCAGTCCAGGGGTTTGCAGAAAGTCAGACATAACTGAAGCAACTCAGCTCTGCTCCTGATTTCCACTGTAAGTGAGTCCACAATATCCCAATATGTGGCTGGGCACATATGTGCTTATTTTTCCAGAGCATATATATTCTTGGCATAAATCACGTCTATGAAGCTTACTCAGATCTTGAAGAAAACCAGCATAACTGCACCTCTTGTGGCAGCACCTAATCAGCCTGTGGCTTCTTTAATAAGATGAAATTAATATGTAATTGGAAGGGTCAGGGAATCCAAGCTAAAATCGTAATATTCTAATTTTAGAAGGAGAAACCAGTTTGTGGTCTTGAAAAGATCTTTTAAAAACATTTGCTGGCAAACACCTGTTTTACCATATGCCATGAGTACTTAAGAAATCCTGAAAGCAGAGATGGTTTTTAACAGAAGAGTTTAATTATAAATGTAAAACCTTCCTGAAACTTAATAAAAGCTTTTCAGTGTCTACTGACTACAGGTGATAAGGTGATGACTGGAAAGGCTGCAAAGGGCTAAAATTAAATCCTTTATTTCCTTCTAATTAAAATGATTCCTCTCCAACCCATATGGAAAAGATTTCTTGAGTATAGGTACTAAATTAGTACAATGTACATTTGTCTTTGTACAAATTTATAATGTGCAGAGTCATGGTTGAGCTAAGAATGGAGGGGAAGCGTGACTAAGGGTTAGACACTTTGCTTATGTAGCCAACAGACAGTAGAAAGGATGTTTTAGGTTGGATTTATGGTGGTGAGGGACCTCAAACTTGCTTAAGCAAGAGAAGAGTATTTTTACTCGTAACTGAAAACTTCAGGCATATGACTAGGCACGGCATGGTGCGCTGCAGATGTCGAGTGATGTGTCTCACCTTTCAGTTCTGTCCCATCCAGCTTTCCATCCTCCCTATTCAGTGATTCCTGCTCCCTGAGGAAAACCTGGGGGCTGGATTCTGACTGAGTACTATTGCCAAGCCTTGTATGATGTGCCCGTCGTCCCAGAGCCCCCTCACCGTGGCTGGCAGATGGGATGTGTTAACGACCTCTGGAATCCTTGGCTCCACCCTTGGGACCTGGGGGAGACCTCATCCAATTCTAGTGGATTGAGACAGTGAGTCGCTAAACAGAAATTAAGCTTTTATCATACATGAAATAGTCCAGAACCAACATTTATTCCTCACTTCAGTGGATCTGTACCAGAATATGTGTATGAGGATAATAAAATACAAAGTATTGTGTGGAGGAGGGAGGGTAGAAAGAGAAAGAAATCTTATGTTGGGGAAGTTGGGAAAGCTTTGTGAGCAGGACCTCCAGACTGATTTGGCTAGAAACATGGAAAGATGTTTCAAAAAGAGCCCTCTCTCTCGTTGGGAGGAATGCAGAAAGCACATGGCCAAGGTGAGGACTGGGTTGGGGAAGAATGCACAGATTGGAAGATAGGAATTTTGAGGGGAGTAATAGCTGGTGCGGCAGGAAAATCTTTGGGGGCGTACTAAGAAAGGTTCTCAATGCTGGGTCATTGCATTTCGTTTAGTAGGCAGTTGGGAGTCTTTCAAGTATTTCTAAGCATGAATGATGAGCAAATAGAGCTGTGTTAAGACAGACTAGGAGGAGATCAGGTTGTCCAGTGACAGGGAGATGAGATGGGAGAATATCTTAGTCCTTCAGGAAAGAGGAATGGAAAGCAGGGCAAGATTGAGAAGAAAATATGGAGTGGGAGAAAGAGTCAAAGATAACTCAGAGCTCTTAAGGCAGTTTCTATTTATAGAAATAAGGTTGTCTAGAGAGTGAGCTTGGAAAAGGCAATGGCACCCCACTCCAGTACTCTTGCCTGGAAAATCTCATGGGCGAGAAGAGCCTGGAAGGCTGCAGTCCATGGGGTCGCTAAGAGTCGGACACGACTGAGCGACTTCACTTTTGCTTTTCACTTTCATGCATTGGAGAAGGTAACGGCAACCCACTTCAGCACTCTTGCATGGAGAATCCCAGGGATGGCAGCGCCTGGTGGGCTGCCGTCTATGGGTTTGCACAGAGTCGGACACGACTGAAGCGACTTAGCAGCAGCAGCAGCAGAGAGTGAGCTGGTGGAGGAAGAAGAGACAGACTCTGAGTTTGCCCTTGGACATATTGAGTGCAGTGTTAGTACAGTGTAGTGTACTTGGCTATGCATTGTACGGAGACTTGCCAGTGGAGCAGAGTGAGTAGCTATGGCTCGGTGACTTTTTTTTTCCTCTTAGGCCACATTGTTTGGCATCTGGGATCTTAGTTCCCCAACCAGGGATTGACCCTGTGCCCCCTACATTGGGAATGCGGAGTCTTAACCACTGGACCACTGAGAAAGTCCTGACTCAGTGACTATCAATCACAGGTAGTCTGAGAAATATATTGGGGCAATTTCAATTGTGATTGTGCTACTGACATTTGAGATGTCCTTGCACTAGCAAGAGCTTTTCCACCTGGTTGTCAGTTGCACTTCTTGTTGAGAAGATTGAGAACTTACTGATGATTGTAGTCAGAGAGCATGCAATCCTGTTGGCAAGCATGAATTCTTTCTCATGGTTTTGTCTGTA
The DNA here is from genome assembly GCA_917880005.1 of Nanger dama. NCBI lineage: Eukaryota > Metazoa > Chordata > Mammalia > Artiodactyla > Bovidae > Nanger > Nanger dama. The sequence continues at coordinate 51,909,081 of CAKJTW010000004.1, forward strand.
ACAGAGGGCCAAATAGTATGCCAGGGGGTGCTGGTACTTTGGGAATTTTATTCCCAGTTTCCTTTTGAGAGATCTGAGGGAGACATATGGCTGAGATGGAGCTGGAAGTGACCTGAAAAGCTCTGGGTTCACTTCCTTACTCTATTGCCAACTTGTATGCACCTTTTCCCTCCTTAGGCCCACAGTGGTCAGTTTTTTGCACTGTTGCTTCTTTATTCACTACATACGAAAAGGAGAAGGTGACTTTGTACTTGAGTAGTAGTGTCTTAGTGCAATGAGTTTATGCTCTATTGTTGTGGCCAATTCTCAGTATTTGAGGCTTATATGTACCCTTCTTTTGGCTCTGATATTGGCTGTGTTGCTTCTCACCAACTGGGGTTCCAACATGTGTTATAATAGGTGTTGCTTGACTCTACCTTTCCCTAGGAATGAAATCTGGTAACCATCAAGTTTGTTATAAAAGAGCCTCTCTTCTATATGCTACAGTTTAGAGGTCATCTTTGCCATAGCCTTGGCTGCTAACTGTTCTTACAGGATGCTATGAATGAGTCTCTGTTTGGCAATACAGATCATTATAGAATTTTCCAAATATGGAGCAAGTTGCAACAAAGCCTGCTTTCTAATATCTTAGACTGCCCTGTTCCTCTTGCAGGGTTGGGTTACTTCTTTTGTTATGAATTGGCTCTCCTCTGGTACTTCTGACATAATTTTTTTCATACTATTCTGCTATGAAAATTAGGTGTAAAAAGCAACTGCTGAGAGTAAAGTTAAAACAGATAGTGATAATAACAAAACAATAATTATTTCCCCTTGACATACCTTTTTACCCATTCTGGTTATTGGGTATAAGCAGTGGGATATTCAGTCTTTCTTTAAAGAACTTTATGGCCAGACCACAGTGACTGCAAAGCTACTGGGCAATGTAAGATCTTTGTGCATTATTGAACAGTAGGAAACGTGAGGATGTTACATACCAGCAGCAAGGAGACGTGTCTTTGGAAATGCATCCATTTTCACAGGAGCCATAGTGTGTTGCCCAGGGATAGCAGTGGGATGTTTTGTCCTCCCCATTCTGTCTGTCTAAATCTGACTACTCTTCAGAGCCTAGCCTAGGTCAGGAGTTCCCTTTGTCTGGAACCTCTCTGTCACCAAGGAAACTCTGATTTCACTCTTTTAAACTTCTTTATGTTTCTTGCAGATTAGTATCTGAGTTACTGGAGACTTGTGTGCTCTGTGAAGTGCTCAGCTCCTGCAAGACAGGGGTGGTTCTCAGCTCCCCACCCTTCCAAACTGTCAGGCATGCCGTGGAAGCTGAGCATCTTTCTGTCAGTTTTACTCAAATTTCACTTCAAAGAAGTATGAAGCATTCATTCAGATTTCTTCTTTTTGCAACAAGCATTTGAAAAGAATTAAAGAAAAATCAATTAATTGCATATATAGACTTTGTTTTTAAAATATGGCACTATTGAAAATGAAATCCCCTGGGATATTTTAGAGGATTTTGATGATAAATGCATTCTACATGCCGTTTAGAAGTTCCTCCTGAAACACTTGAAAGCTGAGAAAGCAGAGCAGGGTTTTCTTTATTTTAAAAGACACCTACTCCTTGGAAGAAAAGTTATGACCCAACCTAGATAGCATGTTGAAAAGCAGAGACATTACTTTGCCAACAAAGGTCCGTCTGGTCAAGGCTATGGTTTTTCCAGTGATCATGTATAGATGTGAGAGTTGGTCTGTGAAGAAAGCTGAGCGCCGAAGAATTGATGCTTTTGAACTGTGGTGTTGGAGAAGACTCTTGAGAGTTCCTTAGGACTGCAAGGAGATCCAACCAGTCCATTCTGAAGGAGATTAGCCGTGGGATTTCTCTGGAAGGGCTGATGCTAAAGCTGAAACTCCAGTACTTTGGCTACCTCTTGTGAAGAGTTGACTCATTGGAAAAGACTCTGATGCTGGGAGGGACTGGAGACCAGAGGAGAAGGGGATGACAGAGGATGAGATGGCTGGATGGCATCACCGACTCAATGGACGTGAGTCTGAATGAACTCCGGGAGTTGGTGATGGACAGGGAGGCCTGGTGTGCTGCGATTCATGGGGTTGCTGAGTCGGACACGACTGAGTGACTGAACTGAACTGAACTGAAAAGGCATATAAAATTTCCTGTAAATGGCCTATTAGTTTTTAACTTTAATAAGGAAATTGAGTTTGATTTTTTTAATAGTAGCAATTTGATGAGTTGAATAGACTAAAATGCTTATTAGATAACTATTAGAAAAATATTCATTACAACTTTCTTCCACACATTAAAATTGACTAATTTCTTCTTTTCATATATCCACTTAGCTTTTACTTTTAATGAGCTAAGGACATGATATTATGTATAACTAGATTTTTGTATTTCTTTTAGGTTGAAAGAGCTCAGTCTTCTTTGGTTCAGAATTCCAGTTTCCTAACACTCAAATTTTAGGCTGTGGTTCCTTCTTTTCTGAGTTTATCAGTAACCAAATTAGATAATAGACACAATATGAAATCAGTGAGAGCTTTGGATGAAATGTAAAGTAATTAATGTATTTTTAGACATTTTAGGTGTTTATAGTGTCTTGTGGATTAAAAATAGATCTAATTGATAGTTATTAAGGAATTTTTTCATAATGGCTCTGAGAAAGGTTAGCAAATAATACCCAGTTTGGTATAAGGATGCAGTGAAATGCTTCCATTCATACATTGATGGTGAGAAGATAAATTAGGAAATATAATTTTAGAAAACACTCTTGAGATATGCCCCTGCTTATCTTGCATGTGTTCTTCAGTGGTTTCTTTTTATAAATTGCATTTATAAGATGTCTCAAATATAAGCAAAAATGAGGCAGTGTTAGTGAAATGTCAACCAATCATTGAATATTAATACCTAACATATTTCGAGAGAGAACTTCATGCAAGCAACTCTTTGCCTGTATCATCTTATTTATTTGTGCCATCAACCTAATGGTAGACATGCTACTCTTGCCTGCCCCTCTCCCCTCCCCCTTTTTCTTTCTCTGATGAAGAAGCAGAGGCACAGAGACATTATGCAGCTTGCTGAAGTGATAGAGCCAGAATTGGAAGTCAGGTTGTTTGACTTTAGGGTCATTATACCACATGGTTAGGAAAATATGTTGAGAGGTCCTATCCTGGACAGACATAGTGAGGGATGAAGGGTCCTAGGTTGGGAGAAAGTGGGACAGAGTGTGAAGACCAGGACAGAATGAGGAGGGTCCTGAGATCCACTGTGGGTTTACCTAAATGTTCTTTTTCTATACTAGCACCTGGGTTTCCTTTCTGAAACCATGCTTCTTCCAGTTGCAGGGTGGGCATATGACCCAGTCTGGGTCAATTACAGAAGGCCTTGCACCTCTCAGACCACAGTGATTGGCTCAGGGATGAGCAGAGAACCCAACTGAGGTTGATTGGAACTGATAAGTGTTCATTCTGGAAATTTTATTGGGAATCTTTAGAAAGAGTAAGACTTGGAAGATGTAAGCCTGGAGCAGCCAGAAGGCATTAGACCCTGGTAGAAAATGAAGATCAGAGAGAAAAGCAGAGGTGAGAGATGGAGAAAAACAGATCAAGTTCTAATGCTGTCTTGTAGATCCAGCTATGTCTGAAGATATGACATATGACTTATCATCCATAGAGTTTTCAGTTATGTGAGCCTCCTTTCTTCCCCCTTTCCTCTCATCTCCCTTCTGCTTCCCCCCTCCTTTCTCTACTCCTCCCCTCTGCTCCCATTATTTACTGCTGAAAGAGTTCTAGCACAAAAGGTGAATAGTTTAGGACCTCTCCAACCTGGACAGTCCCTCAGTGATGCCCCTGATGGAGGAACTGTTTAACTGCATCAGGGGTAGCAAACTAGGTGGGTAGAGGTTGTGTTGCCCAGGGTCTTCTGAGCCTCTCAGAGAAAACCACTGAGAAGAGACTTAGGTCATTGAGGCTCTTCAGAAGGCAGAACGATGGGGCAATGGACCCCGAGTGGACTGCTGGGCATCAGAGAACTTTGTTAAGCTGTGAGATGCATCAGTGATAAGTCCCTTCTCCCTATGCCATGGGGTTGAGGCTATGAGGTGAGAGTATGATGCAGACCATGTTTTTTTTATTGTATACTAAATACACTGTAAAAAAAAGGGCCACTGCTTCAAAAGCCTGGATATTAGATTGATTACTTTGTCTCATGAACTTGTGGGAAGAAATAGGAAATCATAGCAAATGTTTTCATTAAAAACTTATCTGTCTTGGCATGATCTATTTCATCCTGTGATGCACCTTAACAAATAGTCAGCAATGGAAACAGGGTGAGAAATTTTTGATACTTCATTCTATTCTCAGATGTGAAATGACAGATAGTTTTCTGTATAAACTTTGTATCTTTTTAAGAGATGTGTCCCTACTTTACAAGTCATGAAGTAGATGTCTGTATAAATTGGTACTACTAAAGACCTCTTCCCTTTAGTGAGATTTTCCAAATTAGTATCCAAAGAAATGCTTTTGAGAAGGCTTTTCTTGACTTGGTATGAAAACAATATTATTAGAGTAAAATGCACACTAATCCTAGTAAATAGATTAATTTCCCTCAATTTATGGCTTAATGATAGTTTTAGTATCTACTTACCTCTGTTTCTGCTTCTGCCCAAAGTCAAGCCTTTATCGTAGCTGGCTAATGTGTCATTGTTGATACATGTCAATAAATAGTCATCTCATTTTTATTAAGAGGTAAATGTAGATTCTTTATTATACATTGAGTGAAACTATATCTTTTTAATTATGAATTCAGTTGTCAATAACCAGAATCACTAGCTTAAAGGCCAAAAAGTTTATTTTAAGATGCATTCTCAATGAACGACTATTTATAGTGAGATGATACTACTCAATTTTATATAGTTTATTTTGTAGGAGGATTACATTCCAATGTAAAAGTTTTATGCAACAAATTTACTTCTCTGGCTCCTGAAGTTGGTTCTGGAAAGATTCTGGCTGCATTGTAATAAGCAAAATTGCACACCCTCACCCACACTTTCTGGTGATGTGCCATTTTCTAAATGTGTCCTGCCTGTTCCGAAATGAATATCAATAGCTGAAAGCAGTTGGAGAATGTTAACTTAGCTCTTGTGTTAATGAGAGGCAATCAGTTACCTAGATTGTGTCCTGTTTCCACGTGAATTTTCCAATGATTTCTGTTTTTTTCTTTTTAAACAGAATATTCTACACTAACACATCCAGACTTGATACTGCACTGGTTGACATTGGTATCAATATTTATTTTAAAGCCTGATGTAAAATTTGATCTATAGAAAGTTTTCAGACAGGGTTTGATACCAGGTTGTAGTTTTAATCATCTACTTCAGGGTGTTTTTCACTAATAAAACTCTTTGTGAATGTGGTCCTCTTCCAAAATTTCTATTTTTAAACTTCAGGGTTTGGATATAGGTTACGTGGATGGGTGATTTTTAAAGTCAGTGGTTATCTTGAATACTGGCTTCTAAACTTTTAAAATTTTGAACATGGATCAATGAAAATTTTATATGTGACATACTCTTACCACTGTGTAAGCACATATATAAATTAATTTATGCTTGTTTCTGTTATGTACATTCTCCTTTGTGGATCACAGTCTTGTGGTGAAGGGGCTTGTGTAACTCAATGAAGCTATGAGCCATGCTATACAGGGCTACCCAAGATGGAAAGGTCAGAGTGAAGAGTTCTGACAACATGTGGTCCACTGGAGGAGAAAATGGCAACCCACTCCAGGATTCTTGCTTGGAGAATGCCATAGACAATATGAAAATGCAAAAAGATATGACACCAGAGGATGAGCTCCCCAGGTTAGAAGGTGTCCATTATGTTCCTGGGCAAGAGTGGAGGGCAAGTACTAATAGCTCTAGAAAGAATGACGTGGCTGGGCCAAAGTTGAAATGACAGTTGTGGATGTGTTAGGGATGAAACTAAAGTCTGATGCTGTAAAGAACAATATTGCATAGGAACCTGGAATGTTAAATCTGTCAATCAAGGTAAATTGAGCATAGTGAAGCAGGAGATGGCAAGATTGAGCATCAATATCAGTGAACTAAAATAGACGGGATTGGGTGGGTTTAATTCAGATGACCATTATTTCTACTACTGTGGGCAAGAATCCCTTAGAAGAAATAGAATCAACAAGAGTCTGAAATGCATTACTTGGATTGTAACCACTAAATCGATAGAATGATCTTGCTTCATTTCCAAGGCAAACCATTTAACATTACAGTTATCCAAGTGTATGCCCCAATCACTGATGTCAAAGAAGCTGAAGTTGACCAATTCTATAAAGACTTACAACACCTTCTAGAACTAACACCAAAAAAGATGTCCTTTTCAACATAGGGGATTGGAATGCAAAAGTAGGAAGTCAAGAGATACCTGGAGTAACAGGTAAGTTTGGGCTTGGAGTCCAAAATGAAACAGGGCAAAGGCTAACAGAGGTTTGGCAAGAGAACATGCTTGTCACAGCAAATACCCTTTTCCAACAACTCAAGAGATGGGTCTACACATGGACATTACTGGATGGTCAATACTGAAAACAGATTGTCTATATTCTTTGCAGCTAAAGATGGAGAAGCTCTATAGAGTCAGCAAAAACAAGACCTGGAGCTCACTGGCTCAGATCAAGAACTCCTTATTGCAAAATTCAGACCTAAATTGAAGAAAGTAGGGAAAACCACTAGGCCATTCAGGTATGACCTAAGTAAACTCCCTTATGATTATACAGTGGAGGTGACAAATTTCAAGGGATTAGATTTGGGAGAGTGCCAAAGAACCATAGATGGAGGTTTGTAACATTGTACAAGTGGCGATGACCAAAACCATCCTCAAGAAAAAGAAATACAAAAAGGCAAAGTGGTTGTCTGAGGAGGCCTTACAAATAGCTGAAGAAAGAAGTGAAAGGCAAGAGAGAAAGCCAAAGATATACCCAACTGAATGCAGAGTTCAAAAGAATATCAAGGAGAGATGAGAAAGCCTTCTTAAATGAATAATGCAAAGAAATAGAGGAAAACAATATAATTGGAAAGACTAGAGATGGAGAATCCAAGGGATGGGGGAGCTTGGTTGGCTGCCGTCTATGGGGTCGCAGAGAGTCAGACACGACTAAAGCAACTTAACAGCAGCAGCAGCAGCAGCAGCAGCAGAGATTTCTTCCAGAAAATCGGAGATATCAAAGGAACATTTCATGGAAGGATGGGCATGATAAAGGACAGAAATGGTAAGGACCTAACAGAAGCAGAAGATTTTCAGAATAGGTGACAAGAATACATAGAAAGACTATACAAAAAGATGTTAATGACCCGCCTTAGGAAGCTTTACAGCCAATAAAGCTAGTGGAGGTGATGGAATTCCAGCTGAGTTATTTCAAGTCCTAAAAGATGATGCTGTTAAAGTGCTGCACTCAATATGTCAACAAATTTGGAAAACTCAGCAGTCGCCACAGGACTAGAAAAGGTCAGTTTTCACTCTAAACTCAAGGAAAGGCAATGCAGATGAATGTTCAAACTACCATACAGATGTAGTCATTTCACATGCTAGTAAGCTTATGCTCAAAATCCTTCAAGTTAGGCTTCACCCGTACATGAACTGAGAACTTTCAGGTATACAAGCTGGGTTTAGAAAAGGCAGAGGTACTAGAGATCAAATTGCCAACATTCACTGGATCATGAAGAAAGCAAAAGAGTTACAGAAAAACATCTACGTCTGCTTCATTGATTGCACTAAAGCGATTGGCTGTGTAGATCACAACAAACTGGAAAATTCTGAAAGAGATGGGAGTATCAGACCCTTTACTTGTCTCTTGAGAAACCTGTCAGTGGGTCAAGAGCCAACAGTTAGAACTAGACCTGGAAGAACTCCTGGTTCGGAATTGTGAAAGGAGTATGACAATGTTGTATATTGTCACCCTGTTTACTTAGCTTCTATGCAGAATGAAGTAAAGTCACTCAGTCGTGTCCGACTCTGCGAACCCATGGGCTGTAGCCTATCAGGCTCCTCCATCCATGGGATTTTCCAGGCAAGAGTGCTGGAGTGGATTGCCATTTCCTTCTCCAGGGGATCTTCCCAACCCAGGGATCGAACCCAGGTCTCCAGCATTGCAGGCAGACGCTTTACCATCTGAGCCACCAGGGAATCCTGGTGCAGAATACATTGTGCGAAATGCTAGACTGGATGACTCAGAAGCTGGAATCAGGATTGCAGGGATAAATATCAACAGCCTCAGATATGCAGATGATACCACTCTAATGGCAGAAAATGAAGAGGAACTACAGAGCCTCTTGATGAGGGTGAAAGAGGAGAGTGAAAAAGCTGACTTGAAAAACATTAAAAAAAAAATAAGATCATGGCATCTGGTCCCATCACTTCATGGCAAATAGAAGGGGAAAAGTGGAAGCAGTGACAGATTTTATATTCCTGGGTTCCAAAATGACTATGGATGATGACTGCAGCCATGAACTTAAAAGATGCTTGCTCCTTGGAAAGAAACCTATGACCAACCCAGTAATAGTAGTAGTTTAGTAGCTAAGTCCTGTCTGACTCTTGCGACCCCATGGACTGTAGCCTGCCAGGCTCCTCTGTCAATGGGATTCTCCAGGCAAGAACACTGGAGTAGGTTGCTGTTTCCTTCTCCAGGGGCTCTTCCCGACCCAGGAATCAAACCTGGGACTCCGCATTGCAGGCAGATTCTTTACTGACTGAGCTATGAGGGAAGCCCCCAACCTAGACAGCATTAAAAACAGACATCACTTTGCCGACAAGGGTCTGTATAGTTAAAGCTATGGTTTTTCCAGTAGTCACTTTCAATATGAGAGTTGGACCATGAGGAAGGCTGAGTGCCAAAAAATTGATGCTTTTGAATTGTGATGCTGGAGAAGACTCTTTGCAAATCCCTTGGACTACGAAGAGACTGAAGGAAATCAACTGTGAGTATTCATTGGAAGGACTGATGCTGAAACTGAAGCTCCAGTACTATGGCCACCTAATACGAATAGTTGCCTGTTGACTCATCAGGAAAAGTCCCTGATGCTGGGAAAGATTGAAGGCAAATGGAGAAGGGGACAGCAGAGGATGAAATGGTTAGACAGCATCACCAATTCAATGGACACGAATTTCAGCAAATTCCAGGAGATAGTGGAGGACAGAGGAATCAGTCATAACTACAGTCCTTGGGATTATAAAGAGTTGGACACGACTTAGCAACTGAAGAAAAACAACAAGGTTATGTATATTATGTAATGGACAAGAGCTAGAAATCAGAGGGATTTTTATGAATAAATATAAATTTGAATATTTTATTCTTGATCCCAGTGTACCCCGCATTGGAGAGCACTGATTTAGAAAGCAGAAGATTATTTGGTGTACTCACATGGCTCCTTTTGAATCATAGCACTGATTCTAGTGATTTTTAGTAAACTAGAATGATATGACTTGAATATCACTTTTGTTTGCAGTCACTTGCTGTCAGTTGTCTGTTAAGGGGATATGGTTACCAGTTTATGAAGACAAGGTCCTAAATTTTTATTATAAAATATGTGAGGCATACAAAAGTATAACCAAGGCCCATATTTTTATTGAATACCTTGAAAAATAAAACACTACCTTCTTCCTGCAGAACCATCCACTCTTTTGAATTTGTTGTTTCTTATTTCCATGAAACTGTAGACCTATGTTTGGGTCCTAAACAATGAGTTATTGTTTTGTTTGTTTTCAATTTTCTGCAATACATACTTATAATATGTTGCATGTATTTCTCTGTAGCTTCCCTGATACATGTTGATTCTGGATAACTAGTTTGCTCATTTCCACAGCTGTATGATATTTTAAAGCTTGAAAATGCCACAGTATATTCTTCTATCAGTGACATTTAGTTTGTTTCTTTTTTTCCCCTATTACAAATAATCCTGGTAGGGATTTTTTAAAATGAAAATCCACTAGTATTTTTCTGGGATATACGTAGGAGTAGAATTGCTATGTTGCAAAGCATGCACCCCTTCATATTTATAATACTCAAAACCAGAATATATGGGAATTCTTGCTCTTCATACTTGTTAACACTTAGTATCATTAGACTGTTTAAGTTTTGCCAATTTGATGGATGTGAAATAATATTTATATTTTTATCATATGTTTATTGGCTATTTACATTTTATTTTTGTAAAGTACTTACATATTTTATTCAGTTTTCTATTTTTTTTTCTTACCGAGTTTTCTCTGCTGGTGTCATATTTGTACACACACACACACACACACACACACACACACACACACACAGAGTGATTCAGTGACCTTAAATAAAAATAAAAGATCTTTGGTTTTGTTCTCACATCTGGCCCTGGTTTGGTATCAAATCAGACCCCTCCCATTTAGAAAATTCATTTCTTCTTCTGTAAGGTAACATTACAGTGCAAGTAAGCTGTCATCCACTTACTAAAAGACAAATTTTAGGCAACCAAAAGGCTCCCTAGGCAATAACTCAGATAAATGCAGGAAAACCCAACAATCTAGCCTTTTTGTGATTCTCTTTTGAATACCTGCAGGCTTGGTCTAGACATGTGTGTCTTGATTTGTGCATGTCATCCTCTCCTTTGTTTCTTTCCTCCCCAAGTCCAGTTCCCAGTGTTACAGATCTTGTCTTCCTGAGATTTAGATTGAAAAAGACCTTATACCTTCATACATTTTGCAAGTCTGGGTGTCGAAGTGGAGGCATTCAGAACAAGCAGTGAAGTGGAATAGCTTCACTTCCTCCAACACTTGGGGACTGATTAGAAATGTAGACTCTGGCTCCACCCCAATCCTACTGAATCAGAAATTGTGTCTTGACAAGTGAAGTTTGAGAAGTTTTGCTTTCAACAATCGAGTTCCAGTAAAGGTTGACTTGCCTCAGAAGGGAACCCTCTCCTCTCCTCTCCTAGTTTTCTTTCAAAGTAACTGAAGCCTGGGAATGGGTGGGTGTTGATAAAGCTGTACATATGCCAAACAACTTGAGGCTTTACCAGTGAGATATTCCTTTTAGTTCATTTGCTTAATTCAAATGTTCTTCTTTAAAGAAACAACTAGGAGAATGAAGGGGTTACCAGTCATTTGTATGCTGATTTGACTTTGTTGCTATCTGCTATTTTACAAGGAAATGAAAGTTTTTTTTTTTTTTTTAGCAAGAGAAGAATAGGGGATAGTCTTAGGCCTGGACTGGAGGGGTTGTAAGGGAAGTCTAGAGAAGCATGAAATTTATTCAGTAAGAAGAAGACATAGGAGGTGGGATAAAAGGAGCATCAAGGATTTTGCTCACAAATGGAAAGGACCTTCTCTTTTCTTGCTTCTGTGTTGTAACAATTTGTATTGCCAAAACCCAATATTATTATTTTAAACTTTTCAAGTTTAACCTGGAAAGTTAATTACCATTTCTGACATTATTTCTATTCATCAGTTTTATATTGACTACCGTTATGGGCATATAGCAGACTGGATATACATATACACCACAGGCATTTCCTCACTTTTAGCCCATAGCACCTAGGAAGAGAGTGGTCAGTTATTGAAATCAAAATTTTAACAAGCATGGGAAGTCCAATAAAAGTATTGAACTGAGCCTCAGTGTCTTCCTATCTCATAAGATTGCTGTGAGGATTTAATGGGATCTGCAAAAAGGCCCAGAGAAAGGCCTTGATAAATAGTAGGTCCTCCTCCCTTCCTCTCCCTGCCACATCCCATATCTCTCATCCTTCCCTTTCACCTCATCCCAGGCAGTTTGATTCCAGAGTCTATAGAGGTTTTACTAACAGGTTAGTACTAAGAATAGTAGTTGTGGTATAGTATTTATAGGGTGCAAAGATAAGGAGGGAGAGCCATTTGAGACTCCAAGTGAATGGCTTAAAGAATACATATGCATAGTTTTTCTAAATCTTGAAGATGAGCATCACCTTCATTTAAATTCTAATAATTTGCAACTTGCTGAAGACAAGGGCTAGGCTGAAATTTATCCTAAACCATTGCCTTGGGAAGCCCTATTGTGAGCTGTATGAAGCCAAGCTGACTTTATGAGGTCAAGCTGGCATCAACTATAATTTGTTATGTCCCATCAGCGGGCTCAGAGTTACCAGATGACCCAACAGTGTGCTGTGCTCAGTACTAGTGTGAGTGCTAGTCTAACCAGACTGAAAACCAACGGACTTGGCATTGTCAGAGATCAGGAAGAAGTTAGAGATCAGAAAAACAAAATGTTAGAGATCAGAAAAACAACATGTCTAGCAAAACTGGAAAGACTATTCCTAGTAGCTCCCTCTACCTCTAGCTTTCCAGGTCAAAGCATACAGGCCTACAGTACTTTTCTGGCTCACCGTACCCGGGGTGTGTGTGTGTGTGTGTGTGTGTGTGTGTGTGTGTGTGTGTGTGTGTGTGTGTGTGTGTGTGTTGTGGACGTGCCACCTGACATGTGGGATTTTAATTCTCCAACCAGAGATGGAACCGGTGCCACCTGCCGTGGAAACTCGGAGCCTTAACCACTGGGCCGCCAGGGCAGTCCTTCGCCTTAACCTTTTACCTCTCTTCCTCTGGCCATTCAGTAATCTCACCAGGATGACTGTTTCCCCTCTTTCCGGCTGACCAAATCATAGCCATCAATTAGGCGCTCTATCAATCCATCTTCCCTTTACTCTGCAAGCTCTTCCTGACAGTTTCAAATGTTCACCCCTCCTTGCAAACTTCCAAAGTATTTTTGTGTTGGGTCCTCAAGTTCCCTGAGGGCTGAGGATCTTATAACTGCCTGTTTTTAGTTTTTTCTGTTTCTTACAAGTGATGGTTTCCTAATGTAAAGGTAACCCTTGGGAGCTAAACTCCTGCCATCTGAATCCAAGGGCAGAATAGATTTGGACAACTTTCAGGAGAGGGAAATATTTGGAGGATAGTCACAGGGGGTGTAAATATTTTCTTCTTGGTTATCTTGGGCTGCCAACTTGAGGTCTCCAGAGGTTGGGAAGAGATGCATGCAGTCAGCTCCTGAGAGCCTGCTCCAGTGAGAGCCAGCTCCTTTTAGCACACAACTTAAATCATTAAGCCAACGCATTATCCAGATTTCAGGGGCCAAATATTAGCAGATATGAATAACATGCTTCCTCTCACTGTCCAATTTATGGACAAGGTGGGGGATCATTTGTTCTTGTTCCTTGGATTCTTTTAGTGTGTAAGTGTGGTGAAGAGAATTCTTATCCTTTAGATGAAATTTCTAGTTACTAAAAAATATTTTTACAGGCTTCTTTCTGTGTTAGAGAGCCAGTGAAGAGGTTATGGGATTGGATCTTAGCAAAATTTATAGCTGTTTGGACAGCCTGTGAAAGTGATTCTCTGAAAACTGTGTGCATAGCAGATGTTCAATAAATATTGGCCAGATGATTGATTTAAGGAAGAAGCCAAAAAGAGGAATAATTCCTATGTATCCAGTAGAACATTCAGTAGAATCACACAGATAAAGTAATGTAAATCAAGAAATTGCAAAGCTTCATTTTTATCTAGTGTCCTCTTGGATCAGTGGTCAACCTGAATGGCCATGGATTTGCCTGACACAGGAAACATGAGTTTGTTCAAGCTTAATATAAATATAGGTATTTGTAAAGAAAGTGTTCTAATCTTTGTCATGGAAAGATAAAAGATAAGGCAAGTTCCTGAAGACAAGTTTAGGTTTAAAAGCAAAAGAATAAATAGTGAATTTAAGAGCACTCTGAAAATCATGACATAAGTTTGGGCCCATTTTGTCCTGTGCACATGATTTTTTTTTAACCTTTCCTTATTTTGGAAGAATAAAGTCGCCAAATCCAGCATTATTTTGACCATGTGAATTTGCCTTCCTAATTAAAGCTAATGACTGCTTCACTGATAATCCAGATAAGAAAGTTAAAACTTGGTGCCTTTAATAAACACTGCTGAATTTAGAAGAAGACTAGATTAGCCAAAATCTTATTTTATAACTTGAAATTCTAAAAAGCAATAGAAAATCAGCCCCTTAGCATTTCCCGAAATATTCCAATCCATCTGCTTAAAAAATTACTGCCAACTACTTTAATGTGTTAGTTAGAAATAAAACATGTTCACTCTTAAAGCTGTGAACTCCTTTACCTTCCATTGAGGTGTATATAGAACCACCTCTGCAGGGGGTGTTAGGATTCCAGGCAAATGTGTGCATTACCACCCCTCCTTTAAGTGAATGTTTTAGAAATGTGTAATCTTATCTTATTTTGGAGGTTTCTCATCCTCTTGCCTAACTGGCACATAAACAATCGTTGTGGCATTAACCTTTTGCCCTCCTAGAATGCTTATGGCTTTGAGTTTGGCCAACAAGATAATTACAGACTGTGTGTTTGCCTCTTGTTTGTAAAATCCTGGGAATAATACTTCAGGTTTTCCTTTGGCTTTTTCCGTTTCTTGATTGTTGGGTAATTTTATAGTGGAAAGTGGATTAAATCCTGAGCTTAGTTATCAATAACCCATCATTTGATGTCTTGCAAGGAAATAGGATCTGCTTTAGTTTTGGTGGCGCCCTCACGGTTAAAACTTAACACACCTGAAACACTGATGGTGCTTAGGCTGTAACTCTAAGTCCTAGCAATGTTATTTTACTGTGGATCTAAACTAAAATTTTTTCTTCTCTATATAATGTATACAATTTTTCAGTTGGGAGTTCTGAAGTCTGTTTAGAAGTGAAAAATGAGGCAATAACAGCTGGGGCTACCGTGGCAGCATATGCTTTCTTGGGTGCCATTTTCTTTATGTTTCATGTTGGAAGACCCAACATGAAATTGGAAGCAACAGAGAAGATAAGGGCCCCCAAAGTGGGTGGCAATTCTAATGTACCCCTCTTCTGAAGTACTGGTAAAAGAGCTTCTGGAAAGAAAAAAAGGAAGGACTCGAGGGAGAAAGGGAGAAAAGAAGGAGGGAAAGAAGGAAGGAGTACTTCCTCTTCCTCCCTCCTCCACCTATGAGAAGTCAGGTCCTTTTATTTTTGCCTTGAAATCTATCTCCCTTCCTTCCTTCTTTTCTCCCTTTTGGGTCAAAATGAAGTGCAGATAATGAATATTGCTAGTTGGTTTGCTGGGCTTCCCTGGTGTCTCAGATGGTAAAGAATCTGCCTGCAATTGAGAGAGACTTGGATTTGATCCTTGGGTTGGGACAGTCTTCTGGAGGAGGGCATGGCAACCCACCCTTTCTGCACACACCGGGCTATTGGTGTGATTGCTGGTGATCAACTATGGAAGGCAGAATTGTGTTATTATAGACTTGTGACTATAGAACTTCCAAGTTGAACTTCTTCCAGGGCTCAGAAGCCTTGGCCTTAGTATCACTGGAAGAATGGGAGAATTTGCATTTTTTTTTCTTCTGCTAGTGCAAGTAGGGGGCATCGCTCTTTTGTTTGGAAGTCTCCCTGGAACAGAGGATAGAGAGCAGTGTGAGCTGCTTTCCCCAATCTGCTGTTCTCACCTATTTGTTTCATCTGTTTGTGTCGCTCCCGTAAGGCTTTCCCTTTCGTTTTATTTCCTAATCTTTTCATTTGTTCACTCATGGGTCTCCTTAGAGTCTACATGTCTAATGTTGTTGAGATAAAGAATACAGTTGTTTTGACCTGACTTATTTCCAGTAATACTCAGGATTGTTAAGCATAATGAATGATCATTTTATTTTGTTTAGTGCCTCTTTTTCTTTCTTGTGGTGGTTGTGGTTTGGAGATATATAAATTTGATGGTGGTGGTAATAGTTTAGTTACTAAGTTGTGTCTGACTCTTGTGACCCCATGGATGGTAGCCTACCAGGCTCCTCTGTCCAGGCAAGGATACTGGAGTGGGTTGCCATTTCCTTCTCTGGGGGATCTTCCCAATCCAGGGACTGAACCTTCATTTCTTGTACTGCAAGCAGATTGTTTACTACTGAGCCACCAGGAAAGCCCATATAAATTTATCACTTAAAAATTCAGTGCATTCTTCTCCAGGGTATCTTCCTAACCCGGGGACTGAACCCAGGTCTCCTGCATTGCAGGCAAATTCTTTACCAACTGAGCCACCAGGTATGCCATTTTATAAACGGTCTTAAAGGAAGACCTATTAATAAAAAAGAACCTGTTCTGGTTATATTTCTGGGACATAGTGAAAATTTAAAATCTTAAGTTTTATGATTCTCTTCAGCAAGACCTGATTAAAGCATAACCAGGAATTGGCCATCTGGAAAGCACTATTAATGGAGCCAGAAATGCCATTGTCATCTTGAATTATATAATAGAATTTACCCTGAAGAAAAACATAGTGGGTTGAGTAGAATCCAAAGTTTATGAAAAAGTCTGCTGTCTCTCATTCTATTCTTTCTTTGGGCATTTTGCATATCATTTCTAATTATCAATAATTCGTCAGTCACTCATGCGCAGAATTTATCATTTAATTTCTGTAGTTCTGTGGTGCTTGTTATTTATTTAATGTTGTTTGCTTAACTGGATTGTAAGCTTCTAGAGAATATGAACCAAGTTTTCTTTTTTTTTTTCTTCTGTATATTCTACAGTGTCTAACATGGTATACTGGACCTAAAATAAATGCTTAATGAACACCTAGTACTTAGTCACCTAGATATATGGTTATTAGGTCAACACGTTTCCATTCTTGTCTTCTTCATCATCTGGTTTCATAATTTTCACTCTGGAGTTTTTAAAAGCATGCATCATTTATTTTAGTACCTAGCAATATAGGTTACAGATTTTCATCCATTGTTGGTGCCATGAAGTATTGATGTAACAGATATTCCTAGCATTAAAATGCCTTTACTTCAGAGATTGGGCAACTCGGTTAATATAATATAATATAATATAATAGAACTTGAAGAGGACATGGGAAAGGGAAACAGTTCCTAGTATGTTAAGGCTTTAAAGAATTGTGAGTACTATTCCTTTTGATTCTTTGGGTCAAATACTCTATGTTTTATTGATAAACAATTTGGCTTATTCTGGCATGCTTCTTAAGCATAGAGTCTTGTTCTTGGCCTTTTCAGATTTTGTGGTAGTAGTGCTTTGTGAGGGAAAGGAAAATGCAGTGGGAGACAGACATGGTTATTCTGATTTATAAATGAGACACAGATATAAATTTATAGAGTTAGGAGATGTCTTAGCTTTTATAGGTAAGATAAATCGAGGACCAGTGTGGTTAAGTGACTTAGGTAAGGTTACTGGCTCAGAGGGTAAAGCATCTGCCTGTGATGCGAAAGACCCAAGTTCAATCCCTGGGTTGGGAAGATCCCCTGGAGAAGGAAATGGTAACCCACTCCAGTATTCTTGCCTGGAGAATCCCATGGACAGAGGAGCCTGGTGGCCTACAGTCCATGGGGTCTCAAATAGTCGGACATGACTGAGCGACTACACTTACTTAACAGTTAGTGCAAGTCAACATAGGTCAGGGTAGGTTAAGATACTCAATTTAGTTCTGACTCTCCAATGCAGTTTATTCTGGTGATAGATAACTGAGAAACTAATATATTCTTAAAAGTGTACAAAAAAATGAAGTGCTTGAAATGATCTTTCATATGCTAATATTATATACAAGGTGACCTCAGATAGAACATAGTTGAGAGGTAGAAATACTATGCACTGGGGCTTGTAGTTGAAAAATCTAGGTCCTAATTCTAGGTCTATTAATTACAAACAGAGTGACCTTGGATCAGAAATCACACAGCACTCAGAAAATCTACTGGTGTTATTTAAAAATGATAGAATTGGATGAGGTTTTCTTTGAGAGCCCTTTCAGTTCTAAAGTGAAGTGAAAGTGTTAGTCACTCAGTCATGTCTGACTCTTTGCAATCCCATGGATTGTAGCCTGCCAGGCTCCTCTCTCCATGGAATTCTCCAGGCAAGAAGAGTGGAGTGGCTAGCCATTCTCTTCTCCAGAGGATGTTCCCAACCCAGGAATTGAATTCAGGTCGCAGATTCTTTACCTTCTGAGCCATCAGGGAAGTCCTTTATTTCTAAATTTCTGTGTAAAAATGAAGCAAAAACAAGCACTTGGAACTTGACATGATCAAAGCTTTATGAAATCAGAGTCAAGACTGACATTTCTAGTGTCTTACCCAACGTGTCAGCAGCTCAACATTAAAATTTATTTCTTGATTCTATACCAAATCTATTCGTTAGGCACGATTGAGGCTTCTCCAGATGATTTCTATTTCTTTGGCTTGATTTGGATCTCTTTGTTTGGAGCTTGTTGCCAGAACAGGAATACTGTGAATAGACACAAAGGAGCCAATCAACTTGTTTAGAAATCTTTGGCTCTTCCAAATGAACAGCCCATGTACCTGGTAGGTATGTTGTTGTATTAAAGAATAAAGAAAACTTAGATTGTTTAAATTTGAAGCATCTTTTATTTAAAGTGCTAAAGCTTATCCATGGGTTTTGCTTCCTTGAATTAGTGTGTTTTGCCTGGTAAACTCCCCTTGTTTTACATTCTGTAGGACAGCAAATCCAGTTTTTTTAGCCATGCTCACTCTTATTCAAAGATAGTATTCCAGGAGGGTAAAAGGAAGGTCGTCTGGTCACATTTAAGTGTCATTTCACCTTGTCCTGTGCCCTGGGATATGGTCACTCTTACTTGCTGGTTGTCGTGATCTCCAGTAATCAGTCTTTCACCACCCAAGCTCCAAGTGTGTCTGCAGCGCCTGTGGCCCTGATAGTTCCTCTTCTTCCCTCAGCGAACAGCTGGTCGGTCATGACTCCCAAAGAACAATTTGCGGTCTGTGTTCAGGGTGCTTTGGAAAGACTCTGTGGCAAAGCCAGTGTGAAGCCAGTGGGATGACAATATTTTCCTTACTAGGTGAAGGAGATAATGACTGTAGTATAAGCTCATAGCATAGGGTCTGGTGCATTTTAAGTGCTCAGTAAATAATGCTTTTGTTCTGTTCCATAATTTTGCTTCTAGGTTTGTAGCTCTCAGGCTATCAGAAAGCGTGCTGTGTGAAGTCACTTCAGTCGTGTCTGACTCTTGCGACCCTATGGACTGTAGCCTGCCAGGCTCCTTAGTCCTTGGGATATTCCAGGCAAGAATGCTGGAGTGGGTTGCCATGCCCTTCTCCAGGGGCCCTTCCTGACCCAGGGACTGAAACAATCTCCTGGAACTCCTGCATTGCAGGCAGTCTTTACCATTGAGCCACTGGGGAAGTCTAAGCAGAAAGCAGGCCCATACATTTTGTTAAGACCTGGGGAAGATCTTTCAGAATATTTGACTTAGTATTGAGTTTGAATAGAGTGTCTTTTCTGTTATTTAACTTAAAAAAAGAAAACTAACATGTTCTGTGACTTTAGTAGCCCTAATTGGGGATTAGCAATTAAGGGGCTTAATTTGTACTGAAGGCTTTGATATCTAGAGATAATTCAGGCTCCTTCTCAAAATGTGGGTGTATGTGTGAACTGTGAGAAATGGAGTCTTTCTTTTGAAATTTACATGATGTTTTAGGATGAAAAAACACTAGGAGTCAAAATACTAGATCCAAATGCAGATACTTAAATGGCTCAATATTTTTTGCTTACAAATGGTGGTTTAAATTTTTTCTTTTATTTATATATTTCTTTAACAAAATATAGTTGATTTGGGATCATTGGGCAAGCTACATTTTGAATTTCCTTTCCATTTTGAATTTCCTTTACTTCTCTGAGTAATATAACAATTTTTAATCTTATATTTCATGTTCCTAGCATTAAATATTACTGTAATCTTTATTAAAGTTGTATTCAAATTTAGTTAATAAAGATTTGTTTTTAAATATCAAAGAAGACATTTTCCCCAAAGGAATGCCATGATTAAATGCTACAATTTATAAACAATGCAGAATTTATATTTGACAGTTACTTTATAGGATCCTATATTTAAAAAGCTATCTATACCATCACTTTTTATACTTTTGAATTTTGGGATACTTAAAAATGCTTTTGTTACCATAAAGTCATGAAGGATATAAGGATATATATATACAAATATATAAGCGTATATGTAAGACCACAACTTTTATTCAACTTTGTTTTACAAATTCTAACCAATGCAACTATCCCAGAAAATAAAATAGGAAGATATCAGAAGTCACCATTATTTGTAAATGATACGATTGACTACTTAAGAAAAAATGACCAATAAAGTAAAAATAGTTTATTAAAATTAAAGGGCCTATGTTTAATCCCAGTAAGAATCAAATAAATGCAAATTAAAAAGATGAACTTTAACAGAAATATAGATCAATGGAACAAAATAGAAAGCCCAGAGATAAATCCATGTGCCAGGAAATGGCAATCCACTCCAGTACAATTGCCTGGAAAATCCCATGGACAGAGGAGCCTGGTAGGCTACAGTCCATGGGATCGCAAAGAGTTGGACACGACTAAGCAACTTCACTTTCACTTTCTATGGACACCTTATCTTTGACAAAGGAGGCGAGAATATAAATGGAGAAAAGACAATCTCTTTAACAAATGATGCTGGGAAAACTGGTCAACCACTTGTAAAAGAATGAAACTAGAACACTTTATAACACCATACACAAAAATAAACTCAAAATGGAGTAAAGATCTAAACGTAAGGCCAGAAACTGTAAAACTCCTAGAGGAAAACATAGGCCAAACACTCTCTGACATAAATCACAGCAGAATCCTCTATGACCCACCTCCGAGAATAATGGAAATAAAAACAAAAATAAACAAATGGGTCCTAATTAAACTTAAAAGTTTTTGCACAATGGAGGAAACTATAAGCAAGGTGAAAAGACAGCCTTCAGAATGGGAGAAAATAACAGCAAATGAAGCGACTGATAAAGAATTAACCTCAAAGTGTACAAAGCAGCTCCTGCAGCTCAATGCCAGAAAATAAACGACCCAGTCAAAAAAACAGGCCAAAGAACTGAACAGACATTTCTCCAAAGAAGACATACAGATGGCTAACACACACATGAAAAGATGAAACATCACTCAATTATTAGAGAAATGCAAATCAAAATCACAATGAGGTATCACCTCATGCCAGTCAGAGTGGCTGCTATAAAAAAAGTCTACAAACAGTAAGTGCTGGAGAGGGTGCAGAGAAAAAGGAACCCTCTTACACTGTTGGTGGGAATGCAAACTAGTTAGACTCTATGGAGAACAGTGTGGAGATTCCTTAAAAAACTGGAAATAGAACTGCTTTATGACGCAGCAATCCCACTGCTGGGCATACACAGCGAGGAAACCAGAATTGAAAGAGACACGTGTACTCCAGTATTCATCGCAGCACTGTTTACAATAGCCAGAACATGGAAGCAACCTAGATGTCCATTAGCAGACGAATGGATAAGAAAGCTGTGGTACATATGCACAATAGTATATTACTCAGCCATTAAAAAGAACATATTTGAATTAGTTCTAATGAGGTGGATGAAAATGGAGCCTATTATACAGAGTGCAGTAAGCCAGAAAGAAAAACACCAATACAGTATGCTAACACATATATATGGAGTTTAGAAAGATGGTAACGATGACACTCTAGGTGAGATAGCAAAAGAGACACAGAGGTATAGAACTCTGTGGAACTCCGGGGAGAAGGCGAGGGTGGGATGATTTGAGAAGGTAGTGTTGAAACGTGTATATTATCATATGTGAAGCGGATTGCCAGTCCATGTTCGATGCATGAGACTGGGTGCTCAGGGCTGGTGCACTGGGATGATCCTGGAGGAGGGGATGGGGAGGGAGGGAGGAGAGGAGTTCTGGATGGGGAACACATGTGCTCCTGTGGCTGATTCATGTTGATGTTTGGCAAAAACCAGTACAGTATTGTAAAGTAATTAGCCTCCAATTAAAGTAAATAAATTAATTAAAAAATGAACTTTGTTTTCACTTTCAGATGGGCACTATCTGATATAATGAGTGAATATTTATTTTGTCCTTATTGTGTATCAGGTGTTGTAGCGACTCATTTAATCCTTAAAAATAACCCTTTATTGTAGGTATAATGATTCAGTCTCTGTTTCACAGAAATCTGCAGAGATGTTAACTTTCCAGAGGTCACAGAGTTAGTCCATGGCAGAGCTAAAATTTGAACCCGGCTGTAGAACTCTTCCTCTGAACTGTTCCCTTACTCACTAAACTATCTGCAAAGGTTGATGACATTCAGTATCGGTGAAGGTTTCTGGAAGGAAAATAGTCCCCTCACCTGCATTTCAAGTGTGAGGAATGTTTATTGTGCCTCTTTTTTTTGTGGGGGGGAACCACTCTTCAACACCTTAGAATCCAAAAGTTCCACTTTTAGTAATTTATCCTAATAGTCAGTTAAGTGTGTGTTACTGAATGTGAGAAGATGTGTTTACACCGTGGTTTACAGCAATGAGAAAATGACCATCTCGAGTGAATTATTTAACAAAATTATGAAACACTACATGATAGAATGTTATATGGCTATTAAAAAGATGGTATAGTGCTATGTTTATTAACATGAATGTCCACATTAGAACTTGTATGAAAAGAACATATTGCAAAACAATTTGTACTCTACAGTATGATCTCATCTCATCTATATATTTAAATAGCTATTCACGTGTTTACAGACCAGAATATCAGTGGGTGGCATCACTAGCTTCTGGCATTATAGATGATCTTTTATCTTTTTTCTTTCTCATCTTTTTTGAAATTTTATATTGAGCATGTGTCATTTTTATGATTGGGTAAAAGCCCTAAAAAGTATTTCTTTTCCTTATTCCCTCAACTCTTATTTTCTTGTGATAAAATTAGGTTGGCATGTTTTACTTTGGTGTCGTACTTTCTGAATGCGAGGCAGTATTTTATGTGAGCTTTTCCTGAAGCTCCATGTCACAGTTTTGTTCTTGAAGTTTCGACTTCCAAGGATCTCTATTCCTCACTCTAAAGCTGCTACCAAGGTCTAGAGGTGCTGTCCTTAGGTAGGGGCTAATGAGCTCTGGATGTGCGCTAGGGAGCCCACCCTAGCTGACTTGAGCATCCTGATTTAAATGTAGCTTTTCCATAACAATTTATATAAAGATAGAACTCTGTTAACATAACTAAATATAAGCTATTACTAAACATTAAAGCAGATAATATCTTAAAGCTGCATTTGAAGTAAATTAATGCCATTAATAATCCTGAATCTTTTGTCAGTCAGACATTTCCTTTGTGATCATATGTGCAGATCCTGATTTGAATGTTCTTAAATTTTAGCTTGGTGTAAAAACATCACAGAACTTGTACTCTATTGCATACCCCACACTGGATTTAGACTTGGCTAGTAATGCCCTGCTTTGAAGCAATTTATTTTTTACTTAGACTTGGGGTATATATGCTTAAAACTAATTTAATTGGCTGTACTCTTTTTGAAGTAATTGATTATCCAATAGATTGTAGCATCATCCCAGTTGGATATCCTCAAATTTTTATGATGTAATAGAAAAAAGAATTCATAACTAGTTTCTTACAGGTAGTCTTGGTGATTTGGTGTTTTTGGTCATAAAAGTCTGTTTTCTTAAAGAGGAATGGAGTCTACCCTCTCCTCTCTTGTGTGAGTGAATTCATTTACTTATAAATTGTGGTTTCTGCGGGCAGAGTAATATAAATTAAGGTCTTCCCTGACTTCCCTAAACATATTGCTTAGAATAGAACTAATTACTGTCAAAAGCAAATTTACCAGAAAATAGGCCCATTATTGGACGTCACAATTTTATCATGGATCCTCACTGGTCTCGTGGATGAGGCTTAGTTGTGTTTTTATATTCCCTCTCCAGGAATTGACTTACTGAAGTCATAGGATTATCTCATTGGCCTGTGGCCCACTGGTAAGCCCTGCTCTGAAAATATACCAGGATGTGTTTATTGGTCCATGTTTTTTTCCTTAGAGCTTTGGGGTCATCAGTGTGGATTAGGCTTGTGATCTTTGTGAATCTTTGGTTGGGATGCTATTAATGGGAAATTTAGAAACAAATCAATGGTCTATTTCTAGTATCTGAGTTGTGCTGAATGGCAAGAGTTCTGGGCGTAAACATTATCCCTGGCTTGCTTCCTGGCTTTTCTTCACTGACTTCTTTATAGCATGTCGAATTGTACTGCAACATGCCATGAAAAACTCTGGGAATAAGAATAAGAATGAAGATGAATAAAAAGATTTTGTGTTATTTAAGTTTTTATTGTTTAAATGATTATGTTGCTCTAAATTTTATGGGGAGTAAAATTAAATTTTAGAAACACTATATAATCTCTCATTTGACTTCTGGTTCTTTTAAAATTAGTTTAATAAACTTGGATATAGTTGGAGAGAGAGCATCTCAGTTATTAAACTTGGAACTGTATAGAGATGAGCTGGTACTTTCTTACATCAATTCAGTTCAGTTCAGTTCAGTTCAGTCACTCAGTCGTGTCCGACTCTTTGTGTCCCCGTGAATCACAGCACGCCAGGCCTCCCTGTATATCACGAACTCCCGGAGTTCACTCAAACTCATGTCCATCGAGTCGGTGATGCCATCCAGCCATCTCATCCTCTGTCATCCCCTTCTCCTCCTGCCCCCAATCCCTCACAGCATCAGGGTCTTTTCCAATGAGTCAACTCTTCGCATGAGGTGGCCAAAGTATTGGAGTTTCAGCTTCAGCATCATTCCTTCTAAAGAACACCCAGGACTGATCTTTAGAATGGACCAGTTGGATCTCTTTGCAGTCCAAGGGACTCTCAAGAGTCTTCTCCAGCACCACAGTTCAAAAGCATCAATTCTTTGGTGCTCAGCTTTCTTCACAGTCCAACTCTCACATCCATACATGACCACTGGAAAAACCATAGCCTTGACTAGACGGACCTTTGTTGGCAAAGAAATGTCTCTGCTTTTGAATATGCTATCTAGTTGGTCATAACTTTCCTTCGAAGGAGCAAGCTTCTTTCAATTTCATGGCTGAAATTATCATCTGCAGTGATTTTGGAGCCCCCCAAAATAAAGTCTGACACTGTTTCCACTGTTTCCCCATCTATTTCCCATGAATTGATGGGACCAGATGCCATGATCTTAGATCTAAGCCAACTTTTTCACTCTCCTCTTTCACTTTCATCAAGAGGCTTTTTAGTTCTTTTTCACTTTCTGCCATATGGGTGGTGTCATCTGCATATCTGAGGTTATTGACATTTCTTCTGGCAATCTTGATTCCAGCTTGTGCTTTTTCCAGCCCAGTGTTTTTCATGATGTACTCTGCATAGAAGTTAAATAAGCAGGGTGAGAACATACAGCCTTGACGTACTCCTTTTCCTATTTGGAACCAGTCTGTTGTTCCATGTCCAGTTCTAACTGTTGCTTCCTGACCTGCATACAGGTTTCTCAAGAGGCACATCAAGTGGTCTGGTATTCTCATCTCTTTCAGAATTTTCCACAGTTTATTGTGATCCACATAGTCAAAGGCTTTGGCATAGTCAATAAAGCAGAAATTGATGTTTTTCTGGAACTCTCCTGCTTTTTTGATAATCCAGGGTGTGTTGGCAATTTGATCTCTGGTTCCTCTGCCTTTTCTAAAACTAGCTTGAACATCTGAAAGTTTATGGTTCATGTATTGCTGAAGCCTAGCTTGGAGAATTTTGAGCATTACTTTACTAGCATGTGAGATGAGTGCAACTGTGTGGTAGTTTGAGCATTCTTATATTAGTAGCTTTCAAATTTCAGCATTCATCAACACCAACTGGGAAATAGGTGAACAACGTGGTTCGTGGGCCCCATCCCATGGTGGGTTGGGATTTAGGTTGAGGTCTAGAATATGGTAGACACATTCTGTGATATTCATATTCCTGATAGCTCCTTCTCCTGTCTGCCTTCTTCCTCATACTAATCTCCCAGAGAAAATGTTCTTCATGCTTAATCCCTGCAGTCTTTCCCTTTTGGTTCTCCCCCTCACCAGCCCCAGCTGTACTGAAATATAACTGACACATAACATTGTGTAAATTTAGGTGTATAACATGTTGATTTGGTATATATTGAAAATGATTAATTACCACCATAGCTAGCTAACACTTCTATCATGTGATATAATTACCATTTCTTTTTTGTGGTGGTAAAATTTACTAGCCGTTTACAAAGTTTCATATATAATCACTGTGCTATATATTAGATCCTCAAAACTACTGATTTATTTTATAGCTGGAAATTTGTACATATTTCTTCCTTCCCATCATCATATATTTTCTTATCTTTTTTCCCTGCCCCTCTCTGGTTTTTTTTTTTTTTTTTAATTCAACTCAGATTCTTTGGACTTTTCAGTTTTCCCTCCCTGCTTCCCCGTCATCTAGGTTTTGTAACTAAGTGGTGGGACATCTCCAGTTTATTGTCTAGGATTCCTAAGTCTGTGACTTTTAGGATTTGAAATAGCTCAGCTGGAATTCCATCACCTCTTCCAACTTTGTTTGTAAGGATGCTTCCTAAGGCCCACTTCACTTCACTTCACATTCCAGGATGTCTGGCTCTAGGTGGGTGATCACACCATCGTGGTTATCTGGGTCATGAAGAACTTTTTGTATAGTTCTGTGTATTCTTGCCACCTCTTCTTAATATCTTCTGCTTCTATTAGGTCCATACCATTTCTGTCATTATTGAGCCCCTCTTTGCATGAAATGTTCCCTTGGTATCTCTAATTTTCTTGAAGAGATCTCTAGTCTTTCCCATTCTGTGGTTTCCTCTATTTCTTTGCATTGATCGCTGAGGAAGGCTTTCTTATCTGTCCTTGCTATTCTTTGGAACTCTGCATTCAAATGGGTATATCTTTCCTTTTCTCCTTTGGTTTTCACATTTCTTCTTTTCACAGCTCTTTGTGAGGCCTCCCCAGACAGCCATTTTGCTTTTTGCATTTCTTTTTCTTGGGGTTGATCGTGATCCCTGTCTCCTGTACAATGTCACGAACCTCTGTCTGTAGTCGTCAGGCACTCTATCAGATCTAGTCCCTTAAATCCATTTCTTACTTCCATTGTATAACTGTAAGGGTTTGATTTAGGTCATACCTGAATGGTCTAGTGGTTTTCCCTATGCCGTACTGTGGTCCATGGGGTCGCAGAGAGTCGGACATGTATGAGCGACTAAACTGAACTGAACTGAAGTCTGTGACAGAAACCCAACCTAACTTACCTAACCAAAAAGAGAAAAAGAAAAGTGGCAGAAGAGCCCAGGGGTGAGCCTGTTCTCAGGCACAGTGGATTGAGGCTGGAGTCAAAACATAGCTATCTCCCTGTGTCTCAGCCCAGCTGACCACCAATGTCTCTATACCTCCAGAAGGCAAGGAGGAGAATACTTTCCTCTTTGAGTAGGAGAGAAAGAGTCGAGAAGTGCTGATACTTGTGATTCAAAATCTTTTCTTTATCCCAGCTACTTTTATATCACAACAGAAAGATTGATCATGGCAGATAGTGAGTTTTTGGTTTACACTGGGATCTTTCTTTTAAGAAAAGAATTAGATTAATGAGGTAATGAATAAGTGTCTAGTGTTTTGAGATTTTCCCTCAATTACAACCAGTTATAATTGATTTACATTTTAATGAGATTTTATGTTTGAAACTATAAGGCCATGATACTTTTATAAATTTAATAGTGTATCATTTTAAGCAAAAGTAAATATCTATAAACTTAATGGGTTTTTCTTTGAGTAGATTTTCATCTATTAGTTAAAATGCAGCCTCTTGTAGCATATTGAATTTGGAGTAGGAATCCAATTTCTAAAAATTTAATAAGTTAAAATAATTTGACTCATTGAAACTAATGATTTTTTCAGCATCTTTAGAAAAAAGTTGGCGATTTTACTTAAAGTTATATAACTTTATCTGATATATAACCTAACTAAAATGGTTCTATCATTATTTTGTAAGAATTGTCTATTCTATTGAGAGGATTCCACCAACTTAAATCTTGCTTCATTCCGTATTTGTTTCACTTCCATTGAATAATTTCCATGTCACTGATACTGCACTGGACATCTTGGTGAAACTAATAGGAAGGAAAAGAAGTGGAAAAGACCAAGTTGCTTTGTGTAAGAACTTAATGACATGTCATTCTGAACTTGGCTGGAGAGCTGTTAGGTCCCTGAGGATTAGCTGTATACATCAAGACATTTGAGCAGAAGAAAGCTGGTAGTTTAAACAGGCAAACTTCCCAGACTTGACATCACAAATTTCCTTCTTCCTCCCTGTATATTCAAGGTAAGAAGCCAGTGCTGTTTTCCTTTTAACATATATTGAAATGCCATGAAAACCAGTCCCAACATTGACATGGGAGTTAGAACTTTACATCTCTGCTTACCACAGAATTTTTATGTACAAACTTTCATGCGCTTGCTTAAGGACAGTCCTAATACATATTCATTATTCTTTTAAAAATGAATGAGTGAGAGGAGAAGAGCAAAAGGATCTGATTTTTCTGATTTGTCCTGTTCTGGCATGGCTCCTATCAGCAAAGGCACTCTGTGGGGCCTCTTTTTCATGCCTTCACATTACATGGTTGTCACAGTCCATGGAGACTGTCTTGAGAGAGGGAACTTGCTGCTCCTTAACAATATTATGGTTTTATGAAGTTGACTTATAATAAATCTGTAGCTCATAACAAATGAGTGAATAATGACTTTCTGTGTCTGCAAAGCTTATGGTAGGTGGGCGAAAAATGAGAGTGAGAAGGCATTATGAAGCATGGCAGGTCAGCTCTGGAACTTTCCTTTG
Organism: Nanger dama; assembly: GCA_917880005.1. Taxonomy (NCBI): domain Eukaryota; kingdom Metazoa; phylum Chordata; class Mammalia; order Artiodactyla; family Bovidae; genus Nanger; species Nanger dama. The sequence continues at coordinate 51,937,817 of CAKJTW010000004.1, forward strand.
GCAGCTGGAGGCTCCTTGACACCTGCATTTAAGGCACTGATTTTAAATCTTGTAAATAGAAGATTTCTTCCCTACCCCCAAACAATTTTGTGGGTAACCATAGGTACCACATGATGTGGCTTAGGTATAGCTGCCACAAGGAGCTGTGACATATAGGAAGAGAACCAGGCTTCAAAGACCTAAGTGTGGGTCTCAGCTGTGTCATCCACTAGCGTGGTACTCTCATCTGGAAATGCAATCTGAATTTATAGCTCCATCATAGGGTGGTTAATGGAGAGGGAAATGGCAACCTATTCCAGTGTTCTTGCCTGGAGAATCCCAGCGATGGGGGAGCCTGGTGGGCTGCCGTCTATGGGGTCACACAGAGTCGGACACGACTGAAGTGACTTAGCAGCAGCAGCAGCAGCAGCATAGGGTGGTTATGGAGATAACATAGGATGAGTGTGGTAGCATAGCATAGACAAGAGATACCAGAGAAGCAGGAGTCTTAAAGTGACTCCATTACACTGCAGAAGCCAGATTTCCTAGTGATTAGGGGAAAGGGTTTAAGTTCCACAAACAAAAGGTCACATTATGGAAATCAGTTAAACTTACGTATAACATTTAGGCTTTAAAGAATAATTAATTATTTATTATTTTTGGCTGTGCTGGGTTTTGTTGCTGCGCCACGGGCTGTCTAGTTGTGGTGGCTGGGGACTACTCTCCAGCTGTGGCACGTGGGCTTCTCAGTGTGGTGGCTTCTCTTGTTGGAGCAAAGGCTCTAGGGAGCATGGGCTTTAGTAGTTGTGGCCTAAAGGCTTAGTTGCCCTGCAGTATGTGGGATTGTCGTGGACCAGGCATTGAACTGCTGTCCCTTGCATTGCAAGGCAGTTTCTTATCTACTGAACCACAAGGAAAGTCCCAACATTTACTGTATAATTACAGTTCAGTTCAGTTCAGTCGCTCAGTTGTCTCTAACTCTTTGCCATCCCATGAACTGCAGCATACCAGGCTCCATGTCATCACCAAGTCACCGAGCTTGCTCAAACTCCTGTCCATTGAATTGGTGATGTCATCCCACCATCTCATCCTCTGTGGTCCCCTTCTCCTCCCCCCTTCAATCTTTCCCAACATCAGGGTCTTTTCCAGTGAGTCAGTTCTTTGCATCAGGTGCCAAAGTATTGGAGTTTCAGCTTCACCATCAGTCCTTCCAATGAATATTCAGGACGGATTTCCTTTAGGATGGACTGGTTGGATCCCCTTGCAGTCCAAGGGACTCTCAAGAATTTTCTCCAACACCACAGTTCAAAAGCATCAATTCTTCAATGCTCAGCTTTCTTTATAATCCAACTCTCACATCCATACATGACTACTGGAAACACCATAGCTTTGACTAGATGGACTTTTGTGGGCAAAGGTCTTATGCTGTCTAGGTTGGTCATAGCTTTTCTTCCAAGGAGTAAATGTCTTTTAATTTCATGGCTTCGGTCATCATCTGCAGTGAATTTGGAGCCCCCAAAATAAAGTCACTCACTGTTTCCATTGTTTCCCCATCTATTTGCCTTGAAGTGATGGGACTAGATGCCATGATCTTAGTTTTTTGAATGTTGAGTTTTGAGCCAGCTTTTTCACTCTCCTCTTTCACTTTCATCAAGAGGCTCTTTAGTTCCTCTTCACTTTCTGCCGTAAGGGTGGTGTCATCTGCATATCTGAAGTTATTGATATTTCTCCCAGCAATCTTGACTCCAGCTTTTGCTTTATCCCGCCCGGGTTTTGCATGATGAACTCTGCATATAAGTTAAATAAACAGGGTGACAATATACAACCTTGACATACTCCTTTCCCAATTTGGAGACAGTCTGTTGTTCCATGTCTGATTCTAACTGTTGCTTCTTGACCTGCATAGAGATTTCTCAGGAGGCACGTCAAGTGGTCTGGTATTCCCGTCTCCTTAAGAGTTTTTAATAGTTTGTTGTGATCTACACAGTCGAAGGCTTTGGCATAATAAATAAAGCAGAAATCGATGTTTTTCTGTCATTGTCTTGCTTTTTGTATGATCCAACATGATCCAATACAGCTTTTTCTATAATCACAAATGTCCTACTTACTAGAGTGAAGAAAGGAAAAGTGAAGTGTTGATATTTTTAGAGGGTTGGGGGAGTTAATTTTTTTTTAATTGTATAATACATAATATGGTGTTTGTCATGCCTTTTGATGAAAGTGAAAGAGGAGAGTGAAAAAGTTGACTTAGAAGTCAACATTCTGAAAACTAAGACCTTGTCACTTAATGGCAAATAGATGGGGAAGCAATGGTAACAGTGAGAGACTTTATTATTGGGGCCCCAAAATCACTGCAGATGGTGACTACAGCCGTGAAATTAAAAGGTGCTTGCTCCTTGGTAGAAAAGCTATGACCAACCTAGACAGCATATGAAAAACAGAGACACTGCTTTGCCCACAAAAGTCCATCTAGTCAAAGCTATGGGTTTTTCCAGTAGTCATGTATAGATGTGAGAGTTGGAGAATAAAGAAAGCTGAGTGCTGAAGAACTGATGCTTTTGAACTGTGGTGTTGGAGAAGACTCTTGAGAGTCACTTGGACTGCAAAGAAATCAAACCAATCAATCCTAAAGGAAATCAATCTTAAATATTCGTTGGAAGGACTGATGGTGAAGCTGAAGCTCCAATACTTTGATCACCTGATACAAAGAACTGACTCATTGGAATAGACCCTGATGCTGGGAAAGATTGAAGGCAGAAGGAGAAGGGGTGACAGAGGACGAGATGGTTGCATGACATCACCAACTCAATGGACATAAGTTTGAGCAAGCTCCGGGAGTTGGCGATGGACAGGGAAACCTGGTGTGCTGAAGTCTATGGTGTCTTTTCAAAGAGTCGGGAATGCCTGAACAACTGTACTGATGGACTGACCCAATCATAAAGTCATACTATAAGAACTGTGCCAGAATCCCATCAGCCTTCCCATGGCCTCTTTTTAATCTTATGACATTCAAATTGCTCTTAAAATTTTCTCCTTCAGCTATCAACTATTCTAACTTTGCCAGACCCTTCATCAGTGGTTTAGCATATAATTCTAGTTCTTTAAAATAATTTTAATTGACTTTTATGAAATTCTGAGTCTTTTATTAGTTCATGCAGTTTCTCTTTGCATCAACTTATTGTTAGAACATCTGAATTTCAGTGAGGGACCAACTGAAAGAGATAAGTGGCAGGGATCAACTTTAAATGAATGGAGACTGATATAAAAAGTCTTCAGTTTATTGTTTTGTGAAATTTTTGCTTTCTTCTTCAGTTTCTTAATAGTGTGTGCCTGGATAAAGAATACCTAGGTAGAAAGGATTTTTTTCTTTGTCAAAAAATATTGGAGACTATAGTGCTATGAGAATGTAGGTAGTCCTTTGGGGACAGTTTCAAAACAGTTTTTATCTTAATACTTGAATCAAAATTAAGCTTGGTATCAATAAGCAGGGTCATGATACTGAATATAACTATTTGCTTATTTACACACTACATATTCATTTAAGTTTTTGGTTCTTCCAGATCATTCTATATACCATGGAAATCTTGGGTATTGGTATTTTATTATTATTTTATATTTAATTGAAGTAATAGATGATTTACAAAGTTTTAGGTATATAACATAGTAGTTCAATATTTTTATAGGTTGCACACCATGTAAAGTTATTACAATACAATGGCTGTATTTCCTTTTACTGTACAATATATTCTTGAAGCTTATTTATTTTATACATAGTAGTTTGTGTCTCAATCCCTTACCTTTGTCTTGCTATCCCCCACTTCCTTCTCTCTACTGATTGCCACTAGTTTGTCCTCTATATCTGTGAGTTTGTTTTGTTTTAGTAATTTGGTTCATTTTTTATATTCCACATATAGATGATAATATACAGTATTAGTCTTTTTTGGATGGCTATTGTGACTAAATCTAAAGAAAATTCAACATGTATTCATAGTGTTGTTTAATTATTTTATATTCTTATTTTCTCATTATTAGAAGTCAACTCTATCCATTCATGTATTTGAAAAATATTTCTAAAAATTATTATTTTATAGAAGATGTAGCATGTAAGAGAAACAGTACTTTGTCCTCAAAGAGTTTTATAATCTGGCAAGACATGAATATTTATAATTAGATTCTGAGGCATTGTGAAGTACCTGTGATACGAATGATATACAAGAGACCACTCGAATTCAGTAGTAGGAATGTTGCCTTCTGTTTCTGTGTTCTTCAAGATGAAAGTGATCCTAAGGCCTTGAAGATGGAGTAGGTGCAGGAGGTGGAGAGGATGGCATGAGCAGTGCTGGGCATGCTATAAGCATTTTCATGAGAAACAGATAGTTACCCTTCCATGGAGGAACTTTGTAAAGAGCTTTATGTTTGTTTATGGTAGTGTAAAGAGATCCACTAAAACCACCTTCCCCTTCTCCACCATGAGCCCCCAGAAACACCACTCAAATCCATGCTGTTCTCACCTTTCACCTGCAGTGTGCAATGGCCTGCTAACTTCAGGTCTCAGCTTAATCAGTTTAATTGTCACTACCCGTGAGAGGCCTGTCTACCTACTCTGCCTAAACCGGGTCCCACTCCTGCCCCTGTTTTCACTTCTCTTATAGCCCTTTAATTATGTGTTTTACTTGATTGGGAGTATTGTCACTGAAAGAGTGCTACAAGGAGAGAGTAGATGGATTGTCTAGGGGAAATGACAAGCATTGGAGAGATCTTTTAAGTGATGGCCAGGACTTCCCTGGTGGTCCCAGTGGTTAAGATTCCATGCTTCCATTGCAGAGGACGTGAATTTACTCCCTAGTGAGGGTACTAAGATCTCACAGGCCAAGTAGTGTGACGAAAAATAAAATACATTAAAAAATATACTAAAGTCATTAAAAACTTTACAAAAAGAAATGATGGACTAGATTTGGTCTGATATGAAATTGACTTTGTGCTGTTGTGGCAATGGGAATGGAAGAAAGTACCTGTGGTGTATAGAATATTTGTAGTTAATCTCAAAACAGTTAAACCAGATCTTAATTATTTTCTCTTACTTATCTGGCTGCTTATCCATTGGTTTAATACTAAATCAACAGCTTGAATGCTCTGTTGGACTCAGTCTTTAAAATTAGCAACTTTTGAAACTTAAAACTATGTCTATTTGTGTCTACTCCTTTTCCAGATTTGGTGGGCTATTATTACATTGTGGCTCATAAAATATTTGCTGAAACTGTGAGGATAAGGGCCTTTTTCTAAAAGGCAGCAGCCTGGAGGAAAATTGCTTTTCCTGATTCTTCATGACCCAGTTAATTACACTGGTGTGATCACTCACCTAGAGCCAGACATCCTGGAACGTGAAGTCAAGTGGGCCTTAGGAAGCATCACTACAAACAAAACTAGTGGAGGTGATGGAAATCCAGTTGAGCTATGTCAAATCCTAAAAGCTGATGCTGTCAAAGTGCTGCACTCAATATGTCAGCAAATTTGGAAAACTCAGCAATGGCCACAGGACTGGAAAAGGTCAGTTTTTATTCCAATCCCAAAGAAAGGCAATGACACAGAATGCTCAAACTACTGCACACTTGCACTCATCTCACACGCTAGTAAAGTAATGCTCAAAATTCTCCAAGCCAGGCTTCAGCAATACGTCAACCGTGAACTTCCAGATGTTCAAGCTGTCTTTAGAAAAGGCAGAGGAACCAGGTATCAAATTGCCAACACCTACTGGATCATGGAAAAAGCAAGAGAGTTTCAGAAAAACATCAATTTCTGCTTTAGTGACTATGCCAAAGCCTTTGACTGTGTGGATCACAACAAACTGTGAACAATTCTGAAAGAGATGGGAATACCAGACCACTTGACTTGCCTCTTGAGAAACCTGTATGCAGGTCAGGAAGCAACAGTTAGAACTGGACATGGGACAACAGACTGGTTCCGGATAGGAAAGGGAGTACATCAAGGCTGTATATTGTCACCCTGCTTATTTAACTTCCATGCAGAGTACATCATGAGAAACACTGGGCTGGAAGAAGCACAAGCTGGAATCAAGATTGCCAGGAGAAATATCAATAACCTCAGTTATGCAGATGACACTACCCATATGGCAGAAAGCAAAGAAGAACTAAAGAGCCTCTTGATGAAAGTGAAAGAGGAGAGAGAAAAAGTTGGCTTAAAGCTCAACATTCAGAAAACGAAGTTCGTGGTATCTGGTCCCATCACTTCAAAGCAAATGGATGGGGAAACAATGGAAACCATGAGAGACTTTATTTTGGGGGCTCTAAAATCTCTGCAGATGGTGATTGCAGCCATGAAGTTAAAAGACACTTACTCCTTGGAAGGAAAGTTATGACCAACCTAGACAGCATGCTAAAAAGCAGAGACATTACTTTGCCAACAAAGGTCTGTCTAGTCAAGGCTATGGTTTTTCCAGTGGTCATGTATGGATGTGAGAGTTGGACTATAAAGAGTGCTGAGTGCCGAAGAATTGATGCTTTTGAACTGTGGTGTTGGAGAAGACTCTTGAGAGTCCCTTGGACTGCAAGGAGATCCAACCAGTCCATCCTAAATGAGATCAGTCCTTGGTGTTCATTGGAAGGACTGATGTTGAAGCTGACACTCCAATACTTTGGCCACCTGATGCAAAGTGCTGACTCATTTGAAAAGATCCTGATGCTGGGAAAGACTGAGGGCACAAGGAGAAGGGGATGACAGAGGATGAGATGGTTGGATGGCATAGCCGACTCAGTGGACATGTGTTTGGGTAGGCTCTGAGAGTTGGTGATGGACAGGGAGGCCTGGCATGGTGCAGTTCATGGTGTCACAAAGAGTTGGACACGACTGAGTGACTGAACTGAACTGAACTGATACTTTAATACCTGAAAAGAGGACATGAGGGGCAGCTTCAGTCACCCCAAGTCTCTGTTGAATACCCTGAAATCATTTATTGGTAGACTGTATAGGAGGAATTTTTCTGATCTTAATGATTTTATTAGCACTTTCTTGCTGAGTAAGCTAGCATTGGGTTACGGTTATATATGATAAACAATGAATAATGAGTATTCTTTCTCTTAGCAAGTAGGCATGGTGAACAGCTACTGGGGTCAGGTCTTAGTTGAGAATTTGGTGATAACTTTCTTCATCTCCAGCTTCCCTGGTGGCTCAGCTGGTAAAGAATCCGCCTGCAATGCAGGAGACCTGGGTTCGATCCCTGGGTTGGAAAGATCCCCTGGAGAAGGGAACGGCTCCCCCACTCCAGTATTCTAGCCTGGAGAATTCCATGGACTGTATAGTCCATGGGGTTGCAAAAAGTCAGACATGACTGAGTGACTTTCACTTCTTCATCTCAGGTGATACCTTGCCTTGTAGGGTCTGTTGGCTTACTGTTTTCTCTTCCCAAGCCTCTCACATCTCTGCATATTGCAGACACATTATATGTTTTTAGTGTCTCTTGACATAAATATAATTCACCCCACTTTGTTTTCTTCATTTATATAGTAAAACACAAATAGAGTTTGAAGTATAATATATGTTTATGTGTTGTGTATGTGTATACATCTGGTGTATTTGAAGAAATTTGAAGGGTTAACAAAGATGTTAGTCATTATTATTATTTTTTTCAGTCTAAGAAGTTAAAATCTGAGGGTGCATTTCCAGTCTGTAAAAATATTTTCATAATGAATATTTTCAGTGTTTGCTGTTTAGGTGAATTTTAATAAATTGACCTCCAGATTAATTAACAAATAAAAACACTTGTTTAATGTATTTGTCATCTTTGGAAATGAAGCTGTATATACTAAGGTGTTTTGCAATTTGTGTAGTAATTATAACTCTCTCGACCTCTGGAATAAAGGTGATTTTGTTTGTGATTGTAGTTTAAGCAGATGTCTGTTAATGTGAGAGAGCAACCTATTGCAGACCTAATCATAATTAGAAAAGGAGGGTGTTCCCCCCCGCACCCAGGGAGTGTTATATCATGTTAAATTGTGTCATTTGGGAATGGGGACATAGAGCCTCAGAAGAGGCTCACAGTGGAGTGGATTGTCTAAGGAGCTTTAAAGGACCAGCTATCTTTTTAATAAATATGGTGACTACTAATCAGCTTCCTTTACCGTTAGCTTCATCTACTAAAGGTTTCATGGATGACAGTTCAAAGAAAATTTATCTTTCTTATTGCAAAAAGCATAGATATGAAACCAAGATACCAGTGAAGAATTCTTAGATATCAACAGAAAATATGAAGCAGTCATTTCCCATTGTTGAGTAACACTGATTTTCCCATAAGAGAACATTGCATTGAATACAGTAGTTATAAACTAAAATTTTAACTGTAGAGTAGTTTAATTTTTAAATTTTTTATGCAACTTTGCAAATTGATTTCTACATGGTATTTGATCTTGTTTATTATGGAGACATGAACTCTTAAAAAATACACTACTTTTATTATAAGGGAAAAATGAAGTTTTCCAAAGCAGGTTTGATAATGATTACAAGTGATTAGCCTCATTGTAATCTCAGCATTTTGGCTTTATTTCTTTCCCACTAATCCACGTTATGTAGAGTAAAACATCTGAGTGACGTTTTTAAACACTGAGCTGATCCTTTTAGAGATATATTGGCATAGTCAATTGTAACTAATAAATTCTAAGACCATTACTAAGCACAAACTTGTATTTGAGTATTTTTTTGTCCCTGGCCTCATAATAACCAGCAACTCAGGCCACCTTCACAAGAGTCCTTGGGACACAGTTACTGAGATGTATTGCTTTTATTTTAAACACCCAAAGTAGTATTGATTTTCTCAGCCTCATCAATGCCTCTGGGATTCTGTTTGCAGTTAGATTAAAAATCCAGAATTTGAGTCTTAATTTGCTCCCTCACTTTTAATCCCTATATTCAATATGTCATGAAGTTTTGGGGCTCTTTCTTTGAAATATTCCTGATTTACTGTGTTATTAATTTGAAATATTCCTGATTTACTGTGTTATTACTTTGAAATATTGCTGTTACATGAACTGAATTCTGTTCTTAATGAAATCTATTCTTAACACTCAGTGCCAGATGTCTTAACTAATCAGTTAGCTTTTAACTGTTTTCCTCATTTCTGTTTTCTTCCTCTTAAAATCAGTCCTTCATAAGCTTTCAGATTAACTTTCTCATGCTTAAATTTCATATTTTGGTTCCTCTGCTTAAGATCCTGGAATGGCTCCCTGCTCACTGGTGAGGTTCCAATTAAATTACTTCACATTCTTTTGCCCAAGTTTCTTTTGATCTTCCTTGTCTCACATCACACTACGCACAACTGGCTTGAAAGTGCTGGCTCTAAAGGTTCCTTTAAAGTGGGTGGTTTGGAAGTTGGAATTAACTTTGTTTTTAAATAGAAACAGTTCCTTAAGAGCTGTGGTTGAGTTCCTTTAGAATTCAAAATGTAAATATATTTTTGTGTATGGTGTTAGAAAGTGTTCTAGTTTCGTTCTTTTACAACTGGTTGACCAGTTTTCCCAGCACCACTTGTTAAAGGGATTGTCTTTTCTCCATTGTATATACTTGCTTCCTTTGTCAAAGATAAGGTGTCCATAGGTGCATGGATTTATCTCTGGGCTTTCTATTTTGTTCCATTGAGCTATATTTCTGTCTTTGTGCCAGTACCATAGTGTCTTGATGACTGTAGCTTTGTAGTATAGCCTGAAGTCAGGCAGGTTGATTCCTCCAGTTCCATTCTTCTTTCTCAAGATTGCTTTGGCTATTTGAGGGTTTTTGTATTTCCATACAAATTGTTAAATTATTTGTTCTAACTCTGTGAAAAATACTGTTGGTAGCTTGATAGGGATTTAATTGAATCTATAGATTGCTTTGGGTAGTATACTCATTTTCACTATATTGATTCATCCAATCCTTGAACATGGTATATTTCTTAAAAGATCTAAATGTAAGGCTCAGTTCAGTTCAGTCGCTCAGTTGTGTCCGACTCTTTGCGACACCATGAATTGCAGCACGCCAGGCCCCCCTGTCCATCACCAACTCCTAGAGTTCACTCAGATTCATGTCCATCTAGAAACTATAAAAATCCTAGAGGAAAACATAGGCAAAACACTCTCTGACATATATCACAGCAGAATCCTCTATGACCCACCTCCCAGAGTAATGGGAATAAAAGCAAAAATAAACAAACAGGGCCTAATTAAACTTAAAAGCTTTTGCACAACAAAGGAAACGACAAGCAAGGTGAAAAGACAGCCTTCAGAATGGGAGAAAATAATGGCAAATGAAGCAACCGACAAAGAATTAATCTCAAAAATATACAAGCAACTCCTGCAGCTCAATTCCAGAAAAATATACGACCCAATCAAAAAATGGGCCAAATAACTAAACAGACGTTTCTTCAAAGAAGACATACAGATGGCTAACAAACACATGAAAAGATGCTCAACATCACGCATTATCAGAGAAATGCAAATTAAAGCCACAATGAGGTACCATCTCAGGCAGGTCAGAATGGCTGCGATCCAAAAATCTACAGACAATAAATGCTGCAGAGGGTGTGAAGAAAAGGGAACCCTCTTACACTGTTGGTGGGAATGCAAACTAGTACAGCCAGTATGGAGAACAGCGTGGAGATTCCTTAAAAAACTGGAAATAGAACTGCCATACGACTCAGCAATCCCACTGCTGGGCATACACACTGAGGAAACCAGAATTGAAAGAGACACATGTACCCCAATGTTCATCGCAGCACTGTTTACAATAGCCAGGACATGGAAGCAACCTAGATGTCCATCAGCAGATGAATGGATAAGAAAGCTGTGGTACAGATATACAATGGAATATTACTCAGCCATTAAAAAGAACACATTTGAATTAGTTCTAATGAGGTGGATGAAACTGGAGCCTATTATAGAGTGCAGTAAGCCAGAAAGAAAAACACCAATACAGTATAGTAACACATATATATGGAATTTAGAAAGATGGTACCGATAACCCTATTTGTGAGACAACAAAAGAGACACAGATTTCTGCAGAACTTCTGGTTTTCATTTTGTTTCTTCCCTCTCATATCCTCCTCCTTGCCTGTTTCTCCATAACCATCCTTCCAGTTTGGATGTATGAATGCTTTTCATACATTTCTTCTTTTCCTCTAATCCTTTAAGCCTTACTTCAGATCTCCTTCAGCCAATCTTTTGTCTTGCAGATCTTCAGTTTTCTTGTTGAAAACAGAGATGACAGCATTTTTCAAACTTAATTCATATTATTTTGGGGTCTCACTTGAGATGATAAAAGTGAAAATGTTTTGGAAAATGTACAATGTTTTATAAATATTACTGTCACTTCCTGATGCCCCATGAGCATTTACTAGTTCTATCACATACTTGGGGGACAAATGTACATGTACATGAAGTGTCATTAATACCAGGTTGAATTCTTTCATATGTGAATTATTTGATTTTTCCTCTCAAAGTTCTTGAAGAGTAAGGGCCATGTTACATGCCTCAGGGAAAGATAAGAAAGAATTTGAAAAGAAACCTTACTCTCTTTACTGTTTGGTACACTCTGTAGTTTTATGTCAGTCATAAATACTTCATACTTTTTTATTTTGCAGGGTTCAATTAGGCTAGCAAATTCACACATTTCTAGCTTATTTTTGCTTTTCCACTAAAAATAAATGTTATCTATTCATTTTTTTGACCTGTCGTTTTCTCTCTTTATAAAAATGAAACTTCACAAGGCAGGGATTTGATCTTTTGCTCTGTTTTATCTCTAATGCCTTTCACAAGGGAGGTACTCAATAAAAGTTTGTTGAATGTGTGAATAAATGAATGAACCCAATAATGATGAGAAAATCAAATTTCAACCTTTATCTCTGGCTGGAGGACCAGAGAGTGGCCCTTGTCAGGCCATTGCTATAGGGCTAAGACTTGGGCTTCAGGATAGCTTTTCCTCATTGCCTACAAGGCTCTTTTTTTCTTTCTATTTTTGGGACTATGCTTTGAATAATTGAGGGTGCTGATAATCTACTCTCCCAATAATTGGGGGATCAAGGAGTATTAAAATTAGTACTACTTGGTATAATTAAAGTAGAATGTCATCACATAACATTGTTAATAGTTAAACACAATTGAGCACTTATATGCCAGCCACTGTTCTAAATGTTCTACCTGTACTGATTCATTTAGTTTTCTCCAAAATTCTATGTTGCAACCAGGTGTTACTATGTCTCTCTTATACTGATGGGAAGATGTAAGCACAGAGAGTTAAATTTTCCAAGATTACAGAGCAGCTTAATAGTAGAGAGATGACTGAAACCCATAATCAGAGTTTGGAACTTATTCTTTTCCCCATTGTGTTTTACCTATCTCTCTGATTAAATAGAGGTCTTTAAAAAATAAAATAATTTTCATATACATCCCTTTCCCCTTGATTTTTGTGAGTAGAGTAATTTTCAAGTGTTTTTTGTTGTGGCTTAAAGCAGTAAAGGTTCTGGTGTATTTATTCCAGGGAAATAGCTTAGTTATGTACAGCCTGCATTTTCTATTTGACTACAATGTATTAGGAGTTAATTATTTATAGTGCTTGTTGAAGCTGATGTGGTGCTGAGCTCAGTCTGGGTTTACATACAAAGAATGTCCTGTTGAAATTCACTAAAATGAAAATTTCATGAAACCTCACATTAGAGGTTGACCTGAATTTTAGGCTTCATGGATTTGAAGTTGTGTAACAGTTATGGGTTATATGATGTCAGAGTTACTATATACCGCATCAGAAAGCAAGAGCTAAATTTATGAAGAGGAGTATCAATTTAAATTTATGAAGAGGAGTATTAGTTTCTCTGTTCACTTTATTTCTGTCATTTTTACACAGGACAATTTGCCCACCAATCCCGGTGATTTTTTAAATTCAAGTATAGTGCTAAAAGTGTGAGATCAACTTTCTCACAGAAATTAATTGAATAAATATATTTGCAAGTACTCTGACCTTGGCAGTGGTAGAATTTTCCCTTCACCCAAGTGTTTGTGAAAATGGATGAGGGGATGGGAAAAATTAGGGAATCCTCCTCTTTTCTTCCCTCAGACTAGGTTTCCAAGATTAATGTAACCATTGAACCCAGGGTTACATTTTTTTTTTTTTAATGGAAGTTCTTGTTGACATTCTAGAACACCTTATAGGAGTGGTCTTTTGAAAAGATGTAATGTGTTGAAGAGGCCAGCACGCACTGGGGATGCAAAGTAAATGTGAAATCCATAAACCTATTGGTGAATGAAGTAGTCATGGAAGAGGTAGTGAGGAAGAGAGCCATATTCATTCTGTGTGGAGCCGATGGCTCTACATAGAGCCGTGCATAATTTCATGGCTACAGCCAACCATCTGCAGTGATTTTGGAGCCCAAGAAAATAAAGTCTGTCACTGTTTCCATTGTTTCGCCCTCTATTTGCCATGAAGTGATAGGACCAGATGCCGTGATCTTCGTTTTTTGAATGAAGTACAGAGGTCTTCGAAAGAATCTCTGTCAGAATCTGGCAATAGAGAAGAAAATGGGTATCTATGACTAGACTCAAAGTGAACCAGCAGGGGGCTGAATCTAAGTTCAAACAGAAAAGGCTTTGTTCTTTTAGATAGAAGCCAAAGGAAATAACTTATCATGATCTAGATGGTAGAAATATTGTGGATCAGCTAGAAATCAGGGGGTGGCAAAGGACAGGCCCAGAAAAGGGACTCACGGTGTTAAGTCAAGAGTATCTAGGGAGATAGTAAGGAGTGTCTCCTAGGAACTTAATGGGTATCTTGAAGAAGGATGCTCATTGGTCACTGATCTGCTTATTTAACATTTATTGATACCTACTTTGTACTACCTACTGGTCCAAATTCGGAAAGGAGTACGTTAAGACTGTGCATTGTCTTGCTACTTATTTAAGTTGTATGCAGGGTACATCATGTGAAATGCTGGGCTGGATGAAACAAAAACTGGAATCAAGATTGTTTGGAGAAATATCAATAACCTCAGATATGCAGATGACACCACTCTTATGGCAGAAAGCAAATAAGAACTAAAGAGCCCTTTGATGTAAAGTAAAAAGAAGTAAAACAGGAGAGTGGAAAAGTTGGCTTAAAACTCACCATTCAAAAAAATGATCAGGTCTTGGGCGACTGTGGCGGCGGTCGCCGTGATGCCTGCGGGGCTGGGCGGCTGACGGCGGAGTAGGAGCGGGCCCTGGGCCCAGAATCTCGGCGCCCGCTGCTCGAGAGCGGCCTGCGCCATGGCCACCTCCGCCGCCTCCTTGGAGCATTTCGAGAAACTGCACGAGATCTTCCGTGGCCTCCATGAAGACCTACGAGGGGTGCCGGAGCGGCTCCTGGGGATGGCAGGGACAGAAGAGAAGAAGAAGTTGATCAGAGATTTCGATGAAAAGCAACGGGAAGCAAATGAAACGCTGGCAGAGATGAAGAGGAACTGCGTTATGCACCTCTATCTTTTCGTAACCCTATGATGTCTAAGCTGCGAACCTACCGGAAGGACCTTGGCAAACTCCATCGGGAAGTGAGAAGTACGCCTTTGACAGCCACACCTGGGGCCCGAGGAGACATGAAATATGGCACAGACGCTGTGGAGAACGAGCACATGAATCGGCTACAGTCTCAAAGGGCATTGCTTCTGCAAGGCACTGACAGCCTGAACCGGGCCACCCAGAGTATTGAGCGTTCTCATTGTATTGCTGCAGAGACTGACCAGATTGGCTCAGAAACCATAGAAGAGCTGGGGGAGCAACGTGACCAGTTGGAACGTACCAAGAGTAGACTGGTAAATACAAGTGAAAACTTGAGCAAAAGTCGGAAGATTCTCCACTCAATGTCCAGAAAAGTGACAACCAACAAGCTGCTACTTTCCATCGTCATCTTACTGGAGCTAGCCATTCTGAGAGGCCTGGTTTATTACAAATTCTTTCGCAGGCATTAAACCTCCTATAGGGAAGGGTTTGTGGAACAGAACTGTGACTCTCTGAATGAATGGCATTAGAGGTGTGGAAAAAATGTTATTGCTGCTGTGAACTAGCAGTTCAAGGCACTGTGTAGCCAGACGTGGGTGGAGGGAGGAAGACAGAAGACCACTGAAATGTGAAGGAACAGTAATAAGACAAGTATGATATACCAAGGTAATAAATGTTAGGACTTCTTTAAGTTTAAAAAAAAAAATGAAGATCATAGCATCTGGTCTCATCACTTCATGGCAAATAGATGGGGAAATAATGGAAACAGTGACAAACTTTATTTTCTTGGGCTCCACAATCACTGCAGATGGTGACTGTTGCCATGAAATTAAAAGATGCTTGCTTGGAAGAAAAGCTGTGACCAACTTAGACAGCATATTAAAAGCAGAGACATTACTTTGCCAACAAAGGTCTATCTGGTCAAAGCTATGGCTTTTCCAGTAGTCATGTATGGATGTGAGAGTTGGACTATAAAGAAAGCTGAGTGCCTAAGAATTGATGCTTTTGAACTGTGGTGTTGGAGAAGACTCTTGAGAGACTGTTGGACTGCAAGGAGATCCAACCAGTCAATCCTAAAGGAAATCAGTCCTGAATATTCATTGGAAGGGCTGATGCTGAAACTGAAGCTCCAATACTGTGACTGCCTGATGCGAAGAACTGACTCACTGGAAAAGATCCTGATGGGAAAAATTGAAGGCAGGAGGAGAAGGTGATGACAGAGCATAACATGATTGGATGGCACTACCAGCTTGATGGACATGAGTTTGAGCAAGGTCTAGGAGTTGGTGCTGGATGGGGAAGCCTGGTGTGCTGCAGGTCCATGGGGTTGCAAAGAGTTGGACACAACTGAGCAACTGAATTGAACTGTTTACTAGGCACTGTTGGAAATGCTGAGGATGAAGCTGTGAGCAAACGGATGCATTTGTGAAGCTTACATACTTTTTAAATGAAATTCTCAGCTTTAATGATGTATAATTGATAATACAATTGTAAGCTCTTTAATGTTTACATTATGATGATTTTGGAGAAGGCAATGGCACCCCACTCTAGAACTCTTGCCTGGAAAATCCCATGGATGGAAGAGCCTGGAAGGCTGCAGTCCATGGGATCGCTGAGGGTAGGACATGATTGAACGATTCACTTTCATGCATTGGAGAAGGAAATAGCAACCCACTCCAGTGTTCTCGCCTGGGGAATCCCTGGCAAGGCTTTTT
Organism: Nanger dama; assembly: GCA_917880005.1. Classification (NCBI taxonomy): domain Eukaryota; kingdom Metazoa; phylum Chordata; class Mammalia; order Artiodactyla; family Bovidae; genus Nanger; species Nanger dama. Next base: position 51,954,012 of record CAKJTW010000004.1, read on the forward strand.
AGTTCCTCTTCACTTTCTGCCATAAGAGTGGTATCATCTGCATATCTGAGGTTGTTGATGTTTCTGCTGGCAATCTTGATTCCAGCTTGTGCTTCTTCCAGCCCAGCATTTCTCATGATGTACTCTGCATATAAGTTAAATAAGCAGGGTGACAATATACAGCCTTGACCTACTCCTTTTCCTGTTTGCTCTCTTAGCAAATTTCAATTATGTAATATGGTGTCATTAACTGTAGTCATTCATCATTCACTTTGGCTTCTCAAACCTTATTCATCTGAAAATTGAGAGTTTGTAGCCTTTACCAACCTCTCCATTATTCCCATCTTGCAGCCCATGGTAACCACTCTTTTGGTTTGTTCTAGGTGTTTGACTTTTCTTTTTAAATTAAATTCCACATGTAAGTGAGATAATACATTTCTTTTTCTGACTTATTTCACTTAGTATGATGCTTCATTGTTCAGCTATGTTTTTCCAAACATCAGGATTTTCTTCTTTCTCACAGCTGGATAATATTCTCTTGTATGTATTGCATACATACATCAATATTGCATCTTCTTTATCCATTTATTCATAATGACACTTAAGTTGTCTAGGTATTTTGGCTATTGCAAATAACACGGCAGTGAACATGGGAGTATAGATGTCTCTTTGAGATCCTGTTTCCATTTCTTTGCATATATACCCAGAAGTGGAATTGCTGTATCATTGTGGTGGTGGTTGTTCAGTTGCCTAGTCATGTTCACTTCTTGGTGACCCCAAGGACCGCAGCAAACCAGGCCTCCCTTTTCCTCAACATTCCCCGAATTTGCCCAAGTTCATGTTCATTGCATCGGTGATGCTGTCCAGCCACCTCATCCTTTGATGCCCTGTTCTCCTCCTGCCCTCAACCTTTCCTAGCATCAGGGACTTTTCCAATGAGTTGTCTGTTCACATTAGATGACCAAAATACTGGAGCTTTAGCTTTGTCATCAGTCCTTCCAGTGACTATTCAGGGTTGATCTCCCTTAAGATTGACTGATTTGATCTCCTTGCTCTATCATATGGTAGTTCTATTTTTAATATTTTGAAAAATCTCCATATGATTTTCCATAATGGCTGTACTGATTTACATTTCCTCCAACAGTGCAGTAGAGTTTCCTTTTCTCCACATCCTAGCCAACATTTGTTATTTGTTTGGTTTTTGATGGTAGCCATTCTGACAGGTATGAAGGAATGTCTCATTGTGGTTTTGATTTGCATTTCCCAGATGATTAGTAGTTTTGAGCATTTTTTCTCGTGCCTGTTGGCCATCTGTATGTGTTCTTTGGAAAAATATCTATTCAGATCTTCTGCCTATATTTTAATTGGGTTATTATTTTTTTATATTGAATTGCATGAGCTCTTTGTATATTTTGGCTCCTTATCAGTTTATTTAGCTCCTTATCAGTATATATCATCTCCTCACATTTAGCTCCTTATCAGTCATATCATTTACAAATATTTTCTTCCATTCAGTACGTTGTCCTTTTGTTTCATCAGTGATTTCCTTTACTGTGTGAAAACTTTTAAGTTTACTTAGATACCATTTATTTACTTTTGTTTTTGTTTCCTTTGCCTTAGGAAACAGAACCAAAAAATATCGCAATGATTTATGTCAAAGAAATTTTGGTCTGTGTTTTCTTCTAGGAGTTTTATGGTTTCAGGTCTTCAAGTTTTTAATCCATTTTTATTTGATTTTTTTGTGTACGGTGTAAGGTAGTGGTCCAGTTGCATTCTTTTCACATGGTTGCCCCAATCACCTTTTATTGAGGAGACTGTTCTTTCTCCAAGCTTACCTTCTTGTGAGGGAAAATACACAAGAACCAAATAAGTACATGGTAATTTGTGGTATATCAGATCATAGTGATTGCTTTTGAGAAAAGTAAAGCAAGGAAGGAGGGGTGGGAAATGCTTGGATGTTGCAGTTATAAATGGAATGGTCAACTATATGTAAGTGAGGAGGTAACATTTGGGCAAGTTCCTGAAGAAGGATTTGGTGGGTTTTATTCCTATGAGAAGGAAATTGAGTACATGAACTTGTCCTCACTGGTGTATTTCAACTGTCTAACAAGGGTCAAAATGTTCTGTCTTGCTATTATAAAATTTAATTGAATCAACAAATGAATATGTGAGTTGGGTGAAGGAGAGGAGGATGCTATTTCTGAAGGAGGAAGGATAGACATAAATTGTTGTGAGGACACTGTGCCCAGTAGTGAAACTGAGGCCACAGGTGTTTGATGACCTTTGCCATCATGTGACCTCAGTCTATGGAAGTTGTTTCTGACATCATCAGTTGACAGTAGAGTAGTATGTTTTATTTTGACAGCAGATTATTGCATGGGTTAGGCTTTAAAAACACTCTTAAAGTCATTGTCTGGGAAGCTTAAATGTAATCCCTTGCATTGTAGTGCTCATGCTTTGTATGTGTTTGTCTCTACAGCTTTGTAGGAAGTCAATCTCAGAGAGGCAGACGGGATGGCTAGCTCAGCCCGGGAGCACCTGCTTTTTGTAAGGCGTCGAAATCCCCAGATGCGGTACACCCTGAGTCCAGAGAACCTCCAGAGCCTGGCTGCCCAGAGCTCCATGGCCGAGAATATGACCCTACAGCGGGCTAACAGTGACACAGATCTGGTGACCTCTGAGAGCCGCTCCAGCTTGACGGCCAGCATGTATGAGTACACGCTGGGGGCAAGCCCAGAACCTCATCATCTTCTGGGACATTAAAGAGGAGGTGGATCCCAGTGATTGGATAGGACTGTATCACATAGGTGAGTCAAATGAACTGGATTTGCTTGTGACTTAGCGCATACATTTTGCTCTGACATTATACTCTTCTGTTGTTTCTCCTGGGAAGAAATTCACATACATAAATTAAAAACAGCCATATCCTGGGAATTTTTTCTTCTTCTTTGGGGTAGGGGAATCAACAATTATAGATACCTTTGCTGATATGAATTCTGTGCTTAATTTCTACCCTAATTAAATGTCAGAACTTGCAGTATTTTCTTTTTAAAACTTCACTTTACCCTTGATCATTAGCTGCATTTTGGAAAGAGGTGGCTATAAGCATTTACTATTATTTTAAACCAATGAAAAGATGTTTGGATTTAGATAACTGATATAAAAAATGTTCTGTATTTTCAGAAGGTTGAACTACATTAAGAATAACTTGCAGCTTAAAGTATCTTTTTATTTCAAAATTCTCTGATGTGTCCTAGATCAATTTAGGTAAAGAAAGTGTCATAGTCTTCTAACAAATGACTTAGAAATAGGTTGCTATTTGTTTTAATAAAAGTGTCCCAACCCTGTTTAGCTGATTTGCATCTCTTTTCATAGGTGAGTGCATGATGAATAAGCATGTCCCAGAAAATATAATATCTGTTACTTGAGTTACTTGAGTTAAAAGCAAAAGTAAAACCTACTAACCAGTCATAAAGAAGTCTAAATCAAATCTAGTAAGAAAATCTTAACATTCCCCCAAATTGGAGAGCTTTATCGCTGAATGAAAGGAGTTCTTTAAAAAAAAAAAAATTAACAACAGATGTCTTATCAGAAGACATTGTTCCTTTCAATGTAGATTATAAGCCAAGCACTGTGTGTGTGTGTGTGTGTGTGTATGTGAGTAGAGTGGGAGTAGGGCAGGAAAAACTAGTTTATGCACTGCTTCTCTACCAGGGGCAATTTGCCTACTTCCTCTACGGGACATTTGGCAGTGTTTGCCGATGTTTTTGTTTGGCAAAACTGGATAGGGGAAATGGGAGATCAGTGATGGTGCCAAACATCCTACGATGCAGAGGACACCCCTCACAACAAAGAATTATCTATCCTCACATGTCAGCACACTGTTGAGAAACCCTAGTTGAGGCAAAGTAATATCCTTGCTGAAATTTCATTAAAATGTTAAACCCTTTGCACTTTGTTTCTCTGGACAATTTTATATTGACTAAAAGAAAACTGACTTGTATTTATTTATGTAAATTTTATTGCTGAATCATGCTAGATAGCAAGAAATGGAATAAAAATTTCAATGAATTTTAATTTTTCTATTTCCTCTTATGACAAAAAGAAAAGGGGAGGAAAAGTCTTCAGAGTTCAGCATTTTCCCCTGGTGTGTTTAAATATATGTTTATAGTGAGGGAGAAACATGATTTAAAAATTATATGTTTATATCTAATATCTATTCTGTTCACAAAAGAATATTGCAGTTTTGATGTGACTTTAGAGGTAACTTTTGTGGTTTTGATGTAATTTTGCCCTTTTAGATTTTATGAAACATTTTTCTTTTCACTTTTCTCATACTTTTTCCTTTTTATCTCACTTAAGATTTTATAATGCTTAATGTGAAGCTACAAATAGCATATTGTGTCTTCTTAGATGATTTTTTTATGTGACATTTTTTGGGATACACTTTTATTTTCTTGCATAGGGTGATTCCTTTTTTTGTGTGAGAATATCTTAATTTGTGGGCTTCCCTGGTGGCTCAGAGGTTAAAGCGTCTGCCTGCAATGTGGGAGACCTGGGTTCGATCCCTGGTTTGGGAAGATCCCCTGGAGAAGGAAATGGCAACCCACTCCAGTACTCTTGTCTGGAGAATCCCATGGATGGAAGAGGCTGGTGGGCTACAGTCCACGGGGTTGCAGAGTCAGACACAACTGAGCGACTTCACTCACTCACTGGTGGCTTAGTGGTAAAGAGTCTGCTTGCCAAAGCAGGGGAAGTGGGTTTGATCCCTGGGTCAGGATGATCTTCTGGAGAAGGAAAGGCATCCCACTCCAGTATTCTTGCCTAGGAAATCCCATGGACAGAAGAGCCTGATCGCTACAGTCCATGCAGTTGCAAAAGAAATGGATACTATTTAGTGACTAAACAACCACAACAATTTAATCTGTAAGATGCTAGAATCACTTTCAGTTCAGTTCAGTTCATGTCTGACTCTTCGCGACCCCATAAATTGCAGCACGCCGGGACTCCTGTTCATCACCAACTCCCAGAGTTCTCTCAGACTCACGTCCATCGAGTCAGTGATGCCATCCAGCCATCTTATCCTCTGTCATCCCCTTCTCCTTCTGCCCCCAATCCCTCCCAGCATCAGAGTCTTTTCCAATGAGTCAACTCTTCGCATGAGGTGGCCAAAGTATTGGAGTTTCAGCTTTAGCATCATTCCTTCCAAAGAAAGCCCAGGGCTGATCTCCTTCAGAATGGACTGGTTGGATCTCCTTGCAGTCCAAGGGACTCTAAGGCAGTGTAAACAACAATAACACTTTAATCTGTAAGATGCTAGAATCACTTAAGACAATGATTCCTATTACTTTATAGTTTCCCCCCACCGTCTTTTGTTTCTGCATCCCTCTTGTTTTATTTCCTCATCTATATTTAACTGAGAAGGAACTAAGGAAAGGAAGGCCAAGTTTATCTTATTCCCAAGTGACCAAAGTCACAAAATCTTGGTGTTTTTGTATTTGTTTCACTTTCTAGAGTATAGATCAGAGGTCTAAATTGAGAATTAGCCCAAAGATATAGCTAGGAAAATATTTTGGCAAATATATCTCTTGAAAAGTGCTATTCTTCTTTAGTTAATTTCAAGTTTTCTCTGTGTCTTTCTCACATATCATCATGATATTTTTGCTTCCCTGTATGTAATGTGTCTCTTTTCCCTTTGGCTACTTTCAACATTTTTTTCTTTATCCTGGTTTTCAGCTGTTTGTCTATAATGTACCTAGGTGTGATTTTCTTTTTATTTATATTGGTTGGGATTCTTTAAGCTTTATAAGTAAATGTTTTTAATAAAACCTGTGAAAAGTTTGGTCATGAATTCTTTGGATATTTTTTTCTTTTTTTTTGAGAACTTATTTTTCTGAGACTTCAGTTACACATATGTTACATGTTGTTCTTTAAGGTTCTGAGGTTCTGGTTAATTTTTCTTTAGTCTCTTTAGTATTTGGATTCAACCTAGTTTGCCAACTTTTCTTTTTGTTTTTCTTCATTCTCCTGTTAGGCCTGTTCAGTGGATTTAAAAATTTCAGTTATCTGACTTTTCATTGATAGACTATGCATTTCCCTCTTTATAGTTTTAATTTCTCTTATAAGAGTCTGATATATCTTAACTCTATCAGATCATATCTTTTTTCAGTTATTTGAATTGATTTGAATACATCTGCTTTAAATTCTCTGCTATATCCAATCTTAGAGGGGGGCTTGTCTAAGAGTGTGTTTTTATTGTCTGTTTTTCTGTTGACTGTGAGTCCCACTTTCCTGTTTCTTTGCATTTTTTCACTTTAGAGTGGACTTTGAGGATTCTGTATTGTAGAAATTCTGAGTTCTGTGGCATACTTCTAATTTTAATGTTTATTTTTATTCGGATTGGATGCTTTATCTCCCTGAACTTACTAGCTATGATTTAACACTTGGTTAGAATGTATCTGTGGAAAGCCTAATATAGTTATCCAGCTCTTCTAACTTAATGGGATTCAGTCTTCAGGTTTAGTCTCCTTTATGGATTTTGTTAGGACTTGATTTGGGGCTTTGTTAGAGTAGGTCTATTGTGGGCTGTACTCTAGGACTTTGTGCTTATTCCTAAGTAATGCTATTTCTGATGTCTTAGCCAGATGCCTGGAACGTTAGCCATTCTCTCTGGCTGGGCTGTAACTCCAGTGTTCTCCAGAACTGCTTAACTACTTTAATTCCATTGCACTCTCAGCTCTGGAGCAGCTACTCTTTGGAAAGCCTTGGTAGTTTCACCCTGCACGTATGCAGCCCAGACCTCAGCCAAAAGCTTGTGGGGGATCCCCACATGGACCTTTGGCCTTTATTCCCTCATCACTCTTTCCACTGCCTTGCCTGCAGATTCTAGCCACTTCAGTTGACCCAAACTCTGACTGCTGCCTCCTTAGCTCATTAGAACTGTTATGAACTGTAGCTCCCTGTGCTGCACTCGGGAGATTGATCCTCGGATAAGATCAGGATGGTCATGGAGTCACCTTATAAGCTTCCCTTCTCTCTGGGATTTTAGTCTGTTGTGCAGTGTCATAAAATAACTGCTTACTAGTTTTACAGTCATTTCATTAGGAAGACAAGTCTGGAACTAATTACTACAATATGGCCTGGAGCAAAAGTTTCTCCCCTACTTTTGATTTAGGATGGGTGATAAGAGGTTCCACTTAATTTTCCCATCTAGCCAGTTCCAGAGAACTCTGAATAAATAATAAATGGTAGTTTGAGTCCCATGTTTGTCTCCTTAGTATATTTTCAAATAGTTTTAGATCCCTAGCGTGGAAGAGGAGTGAGGCCTTAGTGCCCTTAGACCTCTTTAAAGGATGGATGAACACAGAGACAAGCATTCAGGAATAGAAGTATCATGTAGGTAGAATGAGATATGTGGTATTTTCAGACACACTTGGTTTTTAACAGGTCTTCCTCAACAAATGACTTTAAAAGGCCCAGGTACTAACATCTGAAATATTAAGCGTGGGTCATTTATATAGTTGCAGAACCACAGTTGTGTTTAAAAGAATGATTGACTTATCTGGGACCTCAAAATGAGAGTAAGAGGCCTTGATTTAAGGAGAGATAGCCCTTTCTCTCCTGGGGCTAGTCCATCTCATTCTGGATGGATTGTTTTGACCTCTGGACTGGAGACAGCCTTACTTCTGTGACAACTTGGCCGTCCCATGCGGTAAGGGAGGGATGGCAGCTCTGTGGTCTGTAACTGACAGCCATTTCCTGATCCCTGCTTCATTATGGGTTTAGGAGGTGGGCAGCAAGCCCTTGATTTCAGGGCAAGTAGGCCCTCTAGACTTAAGAAGGGTCTAAACTGATGTGGCAGTCCAAGTACTGAGTAAGAGTGCACATGTGACCCAGTTCTGGCCAGTGATGTTAAAGGGAAGACTTTGGGGCAACTTTCTTTTCCAAGGAAAAGCCAGAGCCTCATGGAGAGAGTCTTTAACCTCCCCTTTCTCTTGTGCTTGGGACTCTGGTGAAAGGATGTGACGTCTTGACTTTTATATACATGTAACCACCATAAGTTATCAGTCAAGAAGATTAAGAGCCAAGGATTACAGAGAAGAAAGAAAGCTTGGACTGGCACTCCAAAGGAAGAAATCTTCACCCGTGTTTAAGTCGTCAGTAATGAGCCTTTCTTGTACCAGCTGTCATTCCCAGCTGAGCTGCTGGGATGGCTATTAAGATGAGAAAAAAGAAGAACACAACTGCTGTCAAAGGCAAGATGAAGAGCTGAGTGGGCTACCTCTGTAGTTACTGCTTCAGAGATGGTTTGGGCTGCTTTAATATAGCTAAAGACCACTTGGTTGTTTTCAAAAGAAGTAACAAAAATTTGACATGAAATTTTCAAAGTAGTAGCTCCGACCCATGTGGAAATTTTCAGAAGTTTAATAAAATCAGTGATATGATGGGAAAAATCTTTCAAATGAGTATTTAATAATTTGAAAATATGCAAAACGGTTTTCTTGGCCCCTGCTGAAGGGAGATAGGGTAGATGATGAATTTAGAGAAGACCTGAAAGTAAAGAATGAATGCAGGGCTGGGATGGGAAAAGAATGTTGGCATCTGTCTTAGTGACGTCCTGAATTTAAGACTGTCATGACTAAAGGAATACGCATAATATGTACTCTCTTGGGCTGTGTGAAATAAGTTTCATAAATGCACATCAGCAGGAATAGCTTCAGGTTTCTATACCTCTTAGTAGCAAGCAGCCACTCCTTTTCAGCTGTGTCCTGAGAAGCTGGATTGTTTCCTAGCAACATCTAGTTTTATTTGTGGAACTGAGAGATGGTCTCTATAGAAATAAGTCCCAAAGGGGAAGGATTTGGGTGGAATATAGGGCTGGTGAGGTGTGGCTTATTGGCACAGTGTGCATTTTGATTGTTGTTTCTCTTGGCTTATATTTTCTTTCCTACCTGGAAGTGTGATTTATTTTTGTTTAGCTAATTGCTAATGTTTTTTTTTTTAATACTTTATTCTACATTACAATACTGTATTTGTTCTGCCACACATCGACATGAATCAGCCACAGGTGTCCACGATCTCCCAATGCCGAAGCCCCTCCCACCTCCCACCCCATATCATCTCCCTGAATCATTCTGTGCACCAGCCCCATGCATCCTGTATCCTGTATTGAACATAGACTGGCGCTTCGTTCTTACAAGACAGTATACATGTTTCAATGCCATTCTCCCAAATCATCCCACCCCCTCTCTCTCCCTCAGAGTCCAAAAGTCCGTTCTATACCTCTGAGTCTCTTTTGTTGTCTCACATACTGGGTCATCATTACTATCTTTCTAAATTCCATATATATGTGTCAGTATACTGTATTGGTGTTTTTCTTTCTGGCTTACTTCACTCTGTATAATCGGCTCCAATTTCATCCATCTCATTAGAACTGAGTCGAATTTATTCTTTTTAAGGGCTGAGTAGTACTCCATTGTGTATATGTACCACTGCTTTCTTATCCATTCATCTGCTGATGGACATCTAGGTTGCTTCCATGTCCTGGCTATTATAAACAGCGCTGCAATGAACATTGGGGTACACGTGTCTCTTTCAATTCTGGTTTCCTCGGTGTGTATGCCCAGCAGGGGGATTGCTGGATCATAAGGCAGTTCTATTTGCAATTTTTTAAGGCATCTCCACACTGTTCTCCATAGTGGCTGTACTAGTTTGCATTCCCACCAGCAGTGTAAGAGGGTTCCCTTTTCTCCACATCCTCTCCAGCATTTATTGCTTGTAGACTTTTGGATCACAGCCATTCTGACTGATGTGAAATGGTACCTCATTGTGGTCTTGATTTGCATTTCTCTGATAATAAGTGATGTTGAGCATCTCTTCATGTGTTTGTTAGCCATCCGTATGTCTTCTTTGGAGAAATGCCTATTTAGTTCTTTGGCCCATTTTTTGATTGGTTCATTTATTTTTCTGGAATTGAGCTGCATAAGTTGCTTGTATATCTTTGAGAGTAGTTGTTTGTCAGTAACTGGTCAACCACTTGTAAAAGAATGAAACTAGACCTCTGTCTAACACCATACACAAAAATAAACTCAAGATGGATTAAAGATCTAAATGTAAGACCAGAAACTATAAAACTCCTAGAGGAAAACATAGGCAAAACACTCTCTGACATAAATCACAGCAGGATCCTCTATGATCCACCTCCCAGTATACTGGAAATAAAAGCAAAAATAAACAAATGGGATCTAATTAAAATTAAAAGCTTCTGCACAACAAAGGAAACTATAAGCAAGGTGAAAAGACAGCCTTCTGAATGGGAGAAAACAATAGCAAATGAAATAACTGACAAACAACTAATCTCAAAGATATTTTTGTTTAGCTAATTGCTAATGTTTTGCAGTTTGCTCCAAATGACTTTTAGCACTACTAATCTGGAGGGGAAACATGTCCTTCTGTATCAGAAGTAAGAATCTTTAGACAGTTTGGGCAATGTAGAGATCCTATTGAGAACACAAAGAAAAAAGTTAAAAATGTCAAATCACTATCTGAGGAAACTTTGACTGTGAACATTTTTCTTAAAACAGAAGCTTATTATATTTTCTCCCTCCAGAAAGTCTCATGTACACCCAAGATTTCCAGAGATGATCACATGTACCTATAGCCCCGAATCTCCAAATTATAGCCATGAATACCTTGTAGATAGCTTCCAGAAATCACTAGATTTATAATTTGTTTGTCTCCAAAATTAGAATTGACCCCTCACAAATTTAATAGTGCTACTCATTGCCTCCTCCTAAACTCTCCAAATAAAAAGAGCCAAATGCTTTTATTGTGTAAGAACTCTTGGGCAATAAGCACAAACAGCTTTCCATGAAAAATCAAATGGACGCTTTTTAAAGAGAGGCAGAAAATATTAAATTTGTTTCAGGCTCACTATTAAATTCCCCTTAACCTTTTATCTTGTGCTTGTTTTTTGAATTCTTCAAAAGAAAAATACTCAAGAAGCTTTATTTGCCATTTCTCATGAGCAGGCCACTTAGGTACGTGGACTGAACTGTTTGTTACTGATCTGTGACTCAGTAAGTAACTTTCTATAGAATGTAAATCGATATGGAAGCTTCCTTCATTGAGAAGATCTTGCTGTAAAAATCATTTAAACTAGATAATGGGCTTACTTTTGTAGGTATTTCACAATCTGGATCAGCTTATTCTCTTGTCATGGATCAGTAACAAAAAGATAATTTACCAACATTGTCTGGACTGTCCTTTGAGTATACCTCTTAGCATCTATGTTGATTGTATCTCTGAAGACTGTTGTTCAGTTACTAAATTGTGTCCACTCTCTGTGACCCCATGAACTGCAGCGTGCCAGGCTTTCCTGTCCTTCACTATATCCTGGAGTTTGCTTAAACTCATGTCTGTTGAGTCAGTGATGCCATCCAAGTGTCTCATCCGCTGTCACCCCTTCTCTTGTCCTCAATCTTTCCCAGTGGGGATCTTTGCCAGTGAGTTGGCTTTTTGCATCAGATGGCCAAAGTATTGGAGCTTCAGCTTCTGCATCAGTCCTACAAATGAATATTCAGGGTTGATTTGGATTGACTGATTTGATCTCCTTGCAGTCCAAGAGACTCTCAAGAGTCTTTTCTTGCAATAAAATGCAATAATGATCTAATGCATTAGGATCATGTATTTTTGAGTTCTAAGATCCCAAAGTTTAAGCTCATGTTTTATAGATAAGAAAAACTAAGGTCCAGAATGGTGAAATCACGCTGGTAGTTCGGTGCAGTTAAGACTGGGGCTTAAGTGTCCTGTGAACCAGTCTTCATTTTTCTCCTTGTGTGTTGAAAAATATGGTCCAGTGTTTTTCAACCTTTAGTTAATTATTACTTTCTTGATTTTCACAGTGTTGGATTACCATTTGTACTATTTATCCTTTGTCCTTAAAACCATCTGATTAAAGAAAATGAACTGGTTATCTACCCTGACCTTGTTGTTCTAAGCCATAGGGTATGGGAGAGATTTGTTGTGTTAGCTTTTTTTTCTTTATAACATGCATTAACTGTCAATAAATAACTTTTGTCTGTGGGCTGCCCACACAAGATTGTTACATGCAGCACACTTTGAGAAATTCTGAGGTTATCAATGGTTAAGAGCACAGGCTCTGCAGTTAGACTAGTAAATTCAAGTCTACTTACTAGCTTGGGAGAATTGTGTAATGTTTTTAAATCTCAGGTTCTTCATCTTTAAAAAAAAAAAAAGGATGAAGAAAAAATACCAGTTTATGAGAATTAAATGAGATAATGCATATAATATTCTTAGTAAAGTGCCTGGGCTCTTTGTAAGAGCTTACTGATTATAAACTATCATCCTTATGCTGGCTATTGTTAACAATAGTAAAACCATTTTCTTGGTAGTTTAAAGCAGCAGCATGAATTTAGCCACTGAGTCCAGAAGAAGGGATTTTCAGATTACAGTGACATACTAGGTTACTTCTACTTACAGAAAACAAAATCCATTCTTTTGAGCTTGAGCACTGGGGGATTATACAAAGCACCTAAAACATGACTCTTAAATAATGCAGTATATTAATTTGAGTATTATGTAGGTTCTAAACCAGCATGATTTCCAAGGCAATAGAAAAACTGCAGTTTAATCTGAAATTCAATCAAATGGAATAATTTATGCATTAGGTTTTTAGTTTCCAGAGTAGCTATCAAATACACTTAAGAGTATTTGTTCGTGACTATTGTAGAACATGCTGCTGTGAACACTGAGGTGCATATATCTTTTAAAATTAGTGTTTATATACTCAGGAGTGGAACTGCTGGATCAGAGGGTAGTTCTATTTTTTGGTTTTTTGAGGCCCTACCATAGTGTTTTCCCTAGTGGTTGGACCAATTTACGTTCCTACCAATAGTTTAGGAGGGTTCCTTTTTCTCTACATCCTCACCAGCATTTTTGTTTTTTTGATGATAGTTCTGACAGATGTGAGGTGATACCTCCTTGTGGTTTTGGTGTACATTTCTCTGATAATTAGCAATGTTTACCATCTTTTCATGTGCCAGGTGGCCATCTGTGTAGTTTTCTCCTAACAATTTTATTCAAAAGATTGTTTTTGGTATTCATCCATTCATTTGTTTGCTCAACAATGTTAGGAGTTTGCTGTGTAGCAGGCATCTGAAAAATTTTTTTAAATATTTATATTTAAGATAATATAGTGCTGTCATTCTAGTTTTTTCCCAATTATTATACAATATATTGGCCTTTAGATTGCTGTTTCCTTACCCATGGATTCCATCTTTAATATGGAAAGCGCTGTATGTTTAAATGCAAATAAATTTACTCCCTGAACTCTACCGCTTTAAGCACTCACTTTTTGGCCATGTTTTCAAAACATGCATCTTCCACTTTAAGCAATCTTGGATGTTTTTCTGAAAACTGTGAGTTTGACATGAAGAATGTCTGTACTGTTTTTGATATTCAGAAATATAAACCTGTATATTCATTATATAACTGTTACACTTCTGGTATGAAAAAGTGCTATTATGTGATTTATTGATAGATCAAGGAATGATCATCTTTTATTCTACAAAAAGAACAAAATTTTAGACTATAGTTACATCATTAAACTGTAATTAGAAGCAGATATGTTACTGAAAGACTAACCTAAAAATCTTGAAATTTCCAACTGAAAATTTGCATTAATTAATAGGATTCTAAGTATTTAATATGTATCTTTTTAAAGCATCCAAATAGATAGGTTTTTCTGTAAGTGTAAGTCCTGTGGGATATTTTTGATGTGATGAAACATTTCATGTGAAAAGGGAAAGCCTTAAGAATTCAGTGAACATCTGAAGGAGGTTAAATTTTTCCTTTGGGGCTGTGTAACAGCCATTTTTTTCTTTGTTCACTTTAACTGCCAAAATCTGTCATTCCTGAGCCATTTCAAGGGGATAAACAAGGTGAATTTTGCTATGCACATGACCCACTGCAAATGCTGATTTGAGCAGGGTTACAGTCAGCATAAGTCAGCTGACTTAGAATTTTCTAGTGCATCACATAATTCATTTGCCTGAATGGAGTGCTATGAAAATAACAAAATTTCTTCTAGAAATTGTTATTATTACTTGTTAGTCTTTGTAACTATGGCAGTATTGCTAAGATAAGCAGCCATATTATCATCCTTATGTATAGAACCCTGGAATTCTTCATCCTACATAAGTTTAATTCAAATGTAAGGAAACCTTGTTACTTATTCAAGAAAATTGAATGCTAGTACTGAAGTGAAGTTGACACTCACTCGTCATGCTCAGTTGTGTCTCTTTGTGACTCCATGGACTGTAGCTCCCCAAACTCCTCTATTCATGGGGTTTTCCAGGGAAGAATACTGGAGCAGATTGCCATTTTTTTTTCCTCCAGGTGATATTCCTGACTGAGAGTTTGAACCCATATCTCCTGTATCTCCTACACGGTAGGCAGATTTTTACTGCTGAACCACTGGGAAAGCCCGAAGTGATAGTGAAGTATGGTTGTTTTTTTTTTTTTTTTTTGTCATTGGGAATCATTACAATATATTATTCACCTATTAAAATTTATTTTGAAAGTTACAGTCATTAGTTCTGTTCAGTTCAGTCGCTCAGTTGTGTCCAACTCTTTGCAACCTAATGGACTGCAGCACGCCAGGCTTCCCTGTCCATCATCAACTCCCGGAGCTTACTCAAACTCACGTCCATCAAGTTGTTTGATGCCATCCAACCATCTCATCCTCTGTCTTCTGTTTCTCCTCCTGCCTTCAATCTTTCCCAGCATCAGGGTCTTTTCAAATGAGTCAGATCTTTGCATCAGGTGGCAAAGTATTGGAGTTTTAGCTTCAACATCATTCCTTCCAATGAATATTCAGGACTGATTTCCTTTAGGAAGGACTGGTTTGATCTCCTTATAGTCCAAGGAACTCTCAAGAGTCTTCTCCAGGACCATAGTTCAAAAGCATCAATTCTTCAGTGGTCAGCTTTCTTTGTAGTCCAACTCTCATAACCATACATGACTACTGGAAAAACCATAGCTTTGACTAGACAGACCTTTGTTGACAAAGTAATGTCTCTGCTTTTTAATATGCTGTCTAGGTTGGTCATAACTTTTCTTCCAAGGGGCAAACATCTTTTAATTTCATGGCTGCAGTCATCATCTGCAGTGATTTTGGAGCCCCAAAAATAAAGTCTGCCACTATTTCCACTGTTTCCCCATCTATTTGCCATTAAATGATGGAACCAGATGCCATGATCTTCGTTTTCTGAATGTTGAGCTTTAAGCCAACTTTTTCCCTGTCCTCTTTCACTTTCATCAAGAGGCTCTTTAGTTCTTCTTCACTTTCTGCCATAATGGTGGTGTCATCTGCATATCTGAGTTTATTGATATTTCTAATTGCAGTCTTAATGCCAGCTTATGCTTCATCTAGCCTGGCATTTCACATGATGTACTCTGCATATAAGTTAAATAAGCAGGGTGACAATATACAGTATTATGTACAGTTACAGAGATTTTAGATTTACAAAGGAAATAAGTAATTATTTACTTCACTGGTCTCATTTCATAAATGAGAGCCTAAGGGCTCAGATGGATTAAGTAACATACTCATGGTTACTGTTGTTTATATGTTATATAGCATATTAACAAGTTTATGTATAAAGGTTATATATGTTTATGTTATATATATGGCTTCCCAGGTGGCGCTAGTTGTAAAGAATCCGCCTGCCAGTGCAGGAGACATAAGAGACATGGGTTTGATCCCTGGGTTGGGAAGGTTCATGGAGGAAGGCATGGCAACCCACTTCAGTATCCTTGCTTGGAGAATCCCATGGTCAGAGAAGCCTCACAGGCTACAGTCCATAGGGTTGCAAAGAGTTGGACACGACTGCAGGGACCTAGCACTCAGCACTCAACACTCATGGTTACTCATGGGTATAGTCAGAAAAAATAGTGTCTGTAAGAATCTCCTTCACAGTGGAGTTGCATTTTAAAGATAGTTAGGTTATAAAGTCAAATCCTGCAGGTGATTTTTGAGTGTAGTCAAGATTAATCTTGAAAAAACCCCTTGGAAGGCAATGAGACTTACAAAAGTATTGAGTGCTGCTAGCTTTATTTCCAATATTGGAACAAACTCTCATTTTCTCTTGAGTGTCAGAGAAGAAGTTTGCTTGTGTTTCAGTTCAGTTCAGTTCAGTCACTTGGTCATGTCTGACTCTTTGCAACCCCATGGACTGCAGCATGCTAGGCCTCCCTGTCTATCACCAACTCCTGGAGTTTCCTCAAACTCCTGTCCAGTGAGTTGGTGATGCGATCCAACCATCTCATGCTCTGTCATCCCTCCTACCTTCAATCTTTCCCAGCATCAGGGTCTTTTCAAATGAGTCAATTCTTTGCATCAGGTGGCCAAAGTATTGGAGTTTCAGCTTCAGCATCAGTTCTTACAATGAATATTAAGGACTGATTTCCTTTAGGATGGATTGGTCGGATCTCCTTGCAGTCCAAGGACTCGCAGGAGTCTTCTCCAATACCACAGTTCAAAAGCATCAATTCTTCAATGCTCAGCGTTCTTCATAGTCCAACTCTCACATCCATACATGACTACTGGAAAACCAAAGCTTTGACTAGACAGACCTTTGTCAGCAAAGTAATGTCTCAAATAGTTGCTGTTGGAATGGTTTTCTAAAGGCAAATGTGACCAACACCCGAAAGTTTCCATGAGCTGAAATATTTCAACAAAATTTCTTTAATGTCTCTATGAAGAAAGGGATAGGGAGAAATAATGACATACATGGAGAATTCTTATTTTTAAGAGGTTGCAGTAGTCTCTCTCTCTCCCTGTTGTTTGCCAAAATTGTGCACTTGCAAGTCAGTGATAACTCTTAAAAGTCAGACACTGAGCTGCTTGCCAGTCCTCACCTGCAGCCTTACGGGCTGTCTACTGCCCCCAGTTTTCAAAGCTGCTTCTTCATTAGCTGTGAAGCTGTCCCAGCTTCCCCAGTTTTCTGGCAATTCTTCTTTTCCTCTTTACTGAAACTCCCTTTCCCCTCTTATCCTCTAAATATTCTTTAGGCTTTATTATGAAGTCTCTTCTTTTTAATATATCTGTCCTTGAATGGTGTCATTTACTCCCAGTTGAAGCAGAAAGCTTCATTTCTAACAAGGGTGCCTGGAACTGTCTCTTCCTGGCGCATGAGAGCCAGTTCTGCACATCTCTTCCCACTTCCTCCTGTAGTTAGCATGAAGGCAGCTGTGATGAGAGCAGTTACATCATAGGAAGGGGCAAATATTTGAAATTAGGGCTTCCTTCCACTTACCCAGAGCTAGTTTGCCAGCACACCACTAGTTAAGTCCCAGCCTCTTTTTAAAACTTCCAAGATTACTTCTCTCTGAATATCCTGCTCATTTCTCATACTCAGCTTGTTCAAAACCATTTGACCGATACGCCACATAAGTTTTTCTTCATTTTCCTATTTTTGTTAGTGGAAATGCTATGTATATATTTTAGTTTTAATTTAGTAATGATTCTTGGCACTGTCACCTCAATTTTTTTAAAAACCACATCACAGGGCATTGTGGAATCTTAGTCCTCCAACCAGAGATCAAACCTGCATCCCTTTGCGTTGGAAGCACAGAGTCTTAACCACTGGACCACCAGGGAGGTCTTATACTGTCACCTCTTGAGTCTCATTTTGTTTAGGCCTTTATTATTAGCTGCATAAGCAATCTAAGTAATCTTCTCAGTCTGACATTCTCTAGTCCAATCCATGTTCCATAGTACTACCAAACATTTAATAAATATGTTTATTTTTGACAAACATCAAGCTAAGTGCTTTATACATCTTACCTCATTTAATTCTTAAAACGACCCTATGGAGTAAGTGTATCAGTTGGGATTTGTCCATGATTAAGAAGAGCCAAACAAATCTAGCCCTTCCCTGGACAAATTACGGTGGCCAGGAGACTGGCATATGGAAATTGTCCTCTAAACCACCCAGGTTCCACCTGGAGGTAGGGGTGGGATCGTGCTGCAAAAGCTGCACTGCTGAGAATGGGGCGAGAGATGGATGCTGGGCAGTGCAGCAGATGTCTAGTTGAGGCAGTTATTAGTATTTTCATTTTATAGCCGAAATAATAGACCAATAATTTAATTAACTTTTTCAAACTGTTTTCAATTAGAATAAGGAGGAGTTGAAATTTTTCTGACTTTGTAGCTTATGCTCTATTTTGTCATAAACCTCCCAACTTACATAATAGATGCTAGAGATCAAGTGTTTAGGCTACGAAGTTAGATAGTCCTGTGTTTAAATCTCTGCTTTACCACTTGCTTCCTGTCCAGGTTACATACCCTCTCTGATAACAGTAGCAATCTCATAGGAAATAATAAAATCCCCAGTAGAATTTTTCTGCATATGTATAAGGTGCTATACCTAGGACTTGGTTTAATAAGAATATAAGAAGTATCGAATGTAATGATGTTGATAATGATGAAACTGCATATTTGAGCCAGGCAAAGAGCACATTTTTTCTGTTTCCATTTGCTGGCTACACTGCCAAATACCTCCCATTACTTTTGGATAAAGTATTTGTTGAATTAAAAAAATAAAACTGAACACTGTATGTAGGAAATGTGATGATTGCAGTTGTACTTCAGTTGATGAATAGCCTCATTAGTGTGCAAGGATCTTAATACAGAACTAGTTTTGTATCAGTCTCAGCAGAGGCCCCCAGGTGAAATATGGCCACATCCACATTCCGAAGTGAAATGCTTGACCACCCAAACAGCACTTGGGAATGAGGTGATACAGAATCATTCTTGTGACTCTTACCTGGCCACCCAGATGCTCAGAGTTGTTAATCTGATGAAGGTTTTTTTCTAGGAGCATTGTCTATGCACTGGGGAGCCTGTTCCTTCTCTCTGACAGGTAATGTGCTTCCTTCCACCAGAAATCAGTTGAGAGGGATGTCAGAGGAACTGCTCTAAGAGGCTCACAAGTGTCCTCTGCAGTGTGAGAGACACGGTGGACTGCTGTCTGGCCCTCTCCTGAGGCCTCTACAGGTAAAAACCTGTGCTGGACCTCTGCGTGAGGAGGGCTTGCTGGCAATGGCCTGCATGGCATGAGTTGTTGGCATACGAATGGATGTTTCTTATGAATCAGGAGTGGAATCTGCCCACAACAGGGCTGGAGTGGGGTCATTGTCACACCTGCTCAAAGAACTTGATCGAAAGCTGCTGTCTCCCAGGGGCTACCCAAAAGAATGGGACCAAAGACCTTGGCAAGAAGAGGCCATGTGTGTTCATGGAATCCCAGCATTGGGGGAAGAGGACTGTTAGTGACCACATCAAGGAAATTGCAGGTGAGAATCTTCAGGTTTCCCTGGTGGCTCAGATGGTAAAGAATCCGCCTGCAATGTGGGAGACCTGGGTTTGATCCCTGGATTGGGAAGATACCCCGGAGAAGGGAATGGCTACCCACTCCAGTATTCTGGCCTGGAGAATTCTATTGACTATACAGTGTGGGGTCTGGGGTCACAAAGAGTCAGACATGACCGGGGGACTTTCACACACATCTTCAGAAACAGGGTATCTTTTCAGAACCCAGGAAGGTCCCCTTGAGAGAGAGCTCCTCCAAGTTTGCTGAGTACGAGCACCAGGTTGTGGCCATACCAGTTCAGTCAGACCTCCTCTCCCTCCTGTCCTCTCTTCTTTCCACCTTACTGTTACCCTGAGAATGAGAAACTGGTGGGAAACAATCCACATGGTGGAATCTAGCTATGCTTCCCTTTCTCTCTGAAGGTTTTCTGTCTGAAGCAGGCTTATGTGAAGAGAGAAGAGGTAATTAACTGAAGCTAGAAATTTTGCTTCTGACACAGGACTAGACATTTTATTTGCAGAAGTGAATATTTTTGTGACTTGATGTGACCAAAGAACTTTTCATTATCTCAGGATGACCAGAAAAGTGAAGGGGCCTGTTCTCTTTCCACCCAGTAGTGAGCAAAGAACTAGTCCCCCAGAGCAGATGAGGACAAGCAGCAGGGTATAAGAATAGAGCTAAGTTGCACCCAATGAGTCTTGCTTGCTCAGTGTAATAGCTCATTGACTACCCAGTTATAAAATGTATGTTGAAAAATATGGGCTTCAGTTCAGTTCAGTCACTCAGACATGTCCGATTCTTTGTGACCTCATGGACTGCAGCACGCCAGGCTTCCCTATCTATCACCAACTCCCGGAGCTTGCTCAAACTCATGTCCATTGAGTCGATGATGCAATCCAACCATCCCCTTCTCTGTCATCCCCTTCTCTTCCTGCCTTCAGTCATTTCTGAGCATCATGGTCTTTTCCAGTGAGTCAGTTCTTCACATCAGGTGGCCAAAATATTGGAGTTTCAGCTTCAGCATCAGTCCTTCCAATGAATATTCAAGACTGATTTCCTTTAGGATGGACTGGTTGGATCTCCTTGCAGTCCAAGGGACTCTCAAGAGTCTTCTTCAGTACCAAAAGCATCAATTCTTTGGCACTCAGTTTTCTTTATGGTCCAACTCTCACATCCATATATGACTACTGGAAATACCATAGCTTTGAAGGTGAGAAGATACTTTGAGATTTGATTTTCAAGTTGCAAATTGTGATAAGACTGAGGGTTACAGAGATGTTATAGGCATGGTTTTATGCCGAGGGTCAGAGGTGAAATTGAGCTAACTGGAACCAGGTAAAGTGGGATGGAAAATGGTACTGTTGGGGAAAATGCCTTCCTATGATCTCTTGCTTCTAAGGCAAGCTGATTGACAGCTCTGCTCCAGTCCCCTGGAGAGAGCCACTTTTGAAGAAAATATGCATGTGGCATCAGGCTCTGAACTATTTGTGGAAAAGCAAAGCATTTCACTCAAAAGCAGAAAAGAAGAGAGAATCAGGGGACCATGATCTTGGTGCTTTTGACAACACTGGTGAGATACAGCTGGATGCGGAGGTGAAGTGCAGAGCAGTGATCATCGCCAACAACAGACCAAAAGCTGAGGCAGGTCTGCCTCTGTTGTTCTCAAGGCATAAAGCACAGGGAGACCAAAATGAGGCCACCTGTCGCTGAACGGCCTCGGTGTTCCTACAGAGACCAGCATGAACTGACAGGTGAGAAAAGTGAGGGATGGTGTGGGCAGTCAGTGTAGTGATGGTAAACCTCAAAGGATTAAGGGAGAGCTCCAAATCAGAGTGAAAAAGAAGGCAGAATTAAGGCTAAGATTTCAGTCTCCCTTCCAGTTTATCCATGATAATGTTTAGAGTGCTTTTATATTTAGAGAGTTCTTTCGGGCATGTTTCCTATAATTGTTACGGCAACCAACCACTTAATTTTAACTATGCCACCTGATGGTGGAAACTAGATGAGGAAATGCAAGAGGTTAAGTTGCTTATCCAAGAGATAGATGGTAACAAATTTGATTAAAATTGTCTTATGATTTCCCAATTCCAAGAGCTCTCTCCAGTGTACCAGCTTTTACTGCTGTGTTAACAACTAAGGTGAGAGGATGTCATATAGTTTATGGACTGTTTTAAAAATTTTAATAATGATGTGCTTATTTTTAAGTCTGCCTTGCTATTTTTAGCAAGAGTACTGCTTTTTCATTAATGGACTATGATACACTTACTTAGGTAAAAAGAGTAGAAATCAAAAAGCACCAAGTAAATAGTGCTACCGAGATGTGGCAATAATTATGAAGGGGCCAACGCTCATGTATGTTATAGGGTAGGGAACCACTACCCTAGACTTTTGCCCAGAACACAGAGCTTATAATTCGGTTACATCCTCTTAATGTTTTTGCTTGAATTGTCTCATGCAGCTCATTCCTGACTTCACAATTAGCTTATAAACTCTCTGTGGGCAGGGACCATGTCTTTTATAATATAGATGTTATGGGTTGAATTATGTCTCCTGAAAATTTATATGCTGAGGTCCTAACTGTAGTACTTCAGAATATGACTTTATTTACAGAGAGGGTCTTCACAGAGGTAATCAAGTTAGAATTAAGGTCACTAGGATTGACCTTAATCTAATATGACTGTGTCCTTGTGAAAAGGGGAAATTTGGATAAAGACATCCTATTCAGGAGGGATGCCTTATAAATATGAAGACAGACATCTACAAGCCAAGGTGAGAGGCCTGGAGTAGATCCTGCCCTCACAGTGCTCAGAAGTCTGTTAGCACCTTGATTTTGGACTTCTGGCTTCCAGAACTGTGAGACAATACATTTCTGTTGAGAATATCCAATTTGTGGTACTTCGTTATAATGACCCTAGGAAATGAATACAGTAGGATTTGCTTAAATGCTGGGAATGTAACTAAGCAAGAATTCTTAAAGTGAAAAACATGATCTTCAAATGTAACTCTGATCAAACATGTGAGTTTTGTATTAAAAATGCCTTCTCAAGAGCTTTAAGGCCTTTTCAGGCTGCCCTGTCTCTCTCTTTCTGCTTCAACAATGTCACTAAAGTCCCATCCAGCACCATCGTATCATGAGTCTGGGCATTCTTTGGTGTGTCTCCTTTTATGTAAGGTCTCCTAGAAGCCTGGACTTTGGCACCCTGTGTAATGTAAAGGGCTGTCCTCCTTTCCACAAGCCTTATTATTGAACTCAGATTGCTTTTTTTAACCTTCCACTGCTTTGTAGTTTTTTTTTCCTTCTTCTCCTAGCCAGAAAAAAAGTTATCTTTAGAAATGGTAGCACCCACTTAAAAGAAAGAACACTATTTGAATTCACCACAAAGCCTGGTCCTTAATTAAAAGATGCTGCTGCCTCCAGCTGAGCTATTGCCTTGTATGGCATCTGAAGCTCCAGAGTCTGTATTTATCTGGATGGGCTGTTGTTATCACAGTTCTCAGTATCCTGTATCTTTACCATTGGTAGGTCTGTGCCTTCTGCTCTAGTCTATGAGGTCACAGACTGGCCATGCCTTAATCATGTTTGGATCCCTAGTTCCAGTACCAAATTCAAATTCAATATGAGTTTGTTGAATCAAAGAGCATTTTAAAAGGAAAAACTGAGGATTTTGTGTCATATAGATTGTATTTCAATTTGACATACAATTGAATTCAGTGATGTATTGTACTTGAGGTGTTTTTCTAGAATTCAGATTCAGAATATTATTGATTTAGAGAATACTTTTAGTTGTGGACTGGATTTCCAAGATTTTTTGGCTCCTGTATTCCTAGGAAACTTTAGAAATTGTTTTCAATGGCTTAGGTACTTATCTGGACCTAAACACAGCAGATGGACTTAGTTGAATAATTCCCTGCCTTTTCCCATAATTTCTCAAAAATCTATTTCTATGAGTTAGATTGGTTATATATGATCATTTTCTAGAATCCAGTCTAAATTTAAGCCACTCTCTCTATTTTTAAGTTCTGTTCTCTGTTACTGGATGTTAAAAAATTTTTTTTTGGCTGTCAGTATGTATACTGACAAATTGGTCCTTTTAGGTGATATATTTCTTATCACTTTTAGGACTATGTCCAAACTGTACTGTTGCTATTTACCAATTAAATATTTCCCCCAAATGTGTTATGTGCATTTTTATTTTGAAGAGTGAGACAGTAGAATGATGATGATATTTACAAATCCTTGCATCCAGAAATGAGAACACTTGGAAGAGCAACAAGAGTATTTATATCTTTTCATGATCCAATCATGCAGGATAACACTACCATCCTACATTGTGGGATAAATCTGTGCTGGCTTCTCAAGAGGGAGCAGCTATTTTGAGGAGTCCTTTGCTGCTCTGGGAGAAATGTTTAACTAAATGTTATTTGTTGCCTATATACCAACCTCAGGTTAAGTAACCTCAAAATTCTGCCAAGCCAGGGAATTCACTGTAGCAGATCTTTCATGGTTCTCATGCCAGATTTTGTGGGTAATACACAGTCTTTGCCTTTAAGGGATTTATTGTATGTTGGGCTTAGGATGGTGGCTTAGGTTCAAGGCAGAAGCTCTTGTATTAGGATATTAGCTCTGGTATTATGTGCTTCTTCTGCATCTTATTCTAGCAGCATGACACTTTTCATTCCTGCCCGCTTGCCAGAGGGCTCCCTATTTAACTTTACTGTGGCAACAAAATATAGAAGTAGCACATGCTTGACAAAATGGCCAGGAATCCTTTCTGAGCCTTTAGCTTAAATCTAAAGGAAATCCTTAAATCAGTGCAGGAGGCTTTCTAGAATTTTTTTTTTTTTTTTTTGGATGCAGCTCATTAGTTAAGAGGTCCTGGGAATTTATAAACTCTGGCCAGGTTTGAGCATGGTTGATTGGCCCAATGCATCAGACTGAAGTAGTGCTCTCACAATGGAGGAGAGATTGAACAATGTCTTGGTGCTATCCAGGTTTTGTTTCATGGAGCATTTCCTGTAAAAAGACCTCAGGAGTTGGGTTAGGTATGACCTAGATAGAGAATCTTAAAATCCTAACTTTTAGATTCTAAAGGGATCTTTGTTTCACTTCTGCATTTTAGTCAACAAAACAGAGGTTCATAGACTCACTCTAGTTATCATGGCCAATCAGTGGAAATATAGGGCTAGCAATCAGATCTTCTATTTTCTGTTGGTTTGTGTTGTCTGTTTTGCCCAGAGTCTTTCCTAATTCTAGAATTAGGAAATATAACATCTGAGTCTTGAGTGAGCCCAGCTAGTTACTCAGCTAATTGCTTTGTATTAGCATATTGCCTGGCTCCCTCTTTAAAAAAATACCCTCTGATTTGTAGTGTTCATAGATTTCTATCATATAAAGACTTCCACCATGGCCAATTTCAAGCTGTCTAACAACCAGCTTTCCAAATTTCAGAAACTATGAATAACCAGCTCCAATACACCACCAGTTGTATTCTTCTGCCTGTTCTTTTTGGCATTACTGGTGGCATATCAGTGATCAATGCTTTGTGAGATAGCTAGGCCCCTTGAGCTAATTGGAGATAAAAGACTAAGATAAGAGCCCATTTTATTGATTAGCTCAGTTAAAATAAGTCCAACACTCCCTGGATTTTAATCTCTTCATAAGACTTTGTAGTCCTCTTGAGTTAATGTTTAATAGTAAATGCTTAGTGCTAAGAGGGAATGTTTCTTTTGGTTCCTCAGCATTTTGAAATAATCAAGTGGAATTTACATTTTGTTATTCAAAAGGTTTTGCATCTTGAGAGAAAGTCCAGTGGAAGGTGAGGAACCCCTCCCATCCACCTAGTCAGTCATTTTTTTCATTGAATTATATGTGACTATTACCACTGCAGTCAAATTTAATTATAGCACTTTTAACTCTAATTATAGCCTCTAGCTGTTTTGAGTTCAGAGACTCTGGGGCTGTGGATAAGATACTGAGGACAATACATGACAATCAAGACTGCTTACAGAATAACAGATTCTGTAGAGCCAGGGAGGGGGCATGTGCGCTCAGTGCTGACTGACTCTGTGATGGCATGGTCTGTAACCTGCCAGGCTCCTCTGTCCATAGAACTCTTCAGGCAAGAATACTAGAGTGGGTTGCCATTTCCTTCTCCAGGGCATCTTCCGAACCCAGAGATCGAACTCTAGTCTCCTGCATCTCCTGCATTGAGGTGAGATGAAGTCGCTCAGTCGTGTCCGACTCTTTGCGACCCGTGGACTGTAACCTACTAGGCTTCTCTGTCCATGGGATTCTCCAGGCAAGAATACTGGAGTGGATTGCCATTTCCTTCTCCAGAGGATCTTCCTGACCCAGGGATCGAACCCGGGTCTCCCTCATCAAAGGCAGACACTTTAACCTCTGAGCCACCAGGGTTGTATTAGCAGATGGATTCTTTATCATTGAGCCACCTGGGAAGCCTGTAGAACCAAAAGGGCGCTAAAGATAATAGAAAATTTGTAAACTGTAGATGAGGAAACTGAGAAACTGATGGAAACCTGCAAGGAAATATTCACATAGTGGTTAAGAGTCATTGCTTCGGATTGAAACCTGTGATTCTTTATATCCCATTCAGTGTTCTTCTTATTAAATCATTATGACTTTTTTTTTCTTCTCACAATCAGAGCATGGACAAAAATATAGTTTATGTCACTAGCCTCTGACTTCAGATTAAATAAATCTTAAATTTTCTATATGCTCTTTGTTCACCTTAAGAAATAGGAAGTGAATTGGAGTACTGATTTGGAGGAACTCATTTGGACTCATTAAGCCCTTCATCTTGGACTTCTCTGGTGGCTTAGGCAGTAAAGAATCTGCCTGCAAGGCAGGAGACCCAGGATCAATCCCTGGGTCGGGAAGGTCCCCCTCAAGAAGTGAATGACTAGCCACTCCAGTGTTCTTGCCTGGAAGAATCCCATAGACAGAGGAGCCTGGCAGGCTACAGTCCATGGGGTCACAAAGAGTCGACACAACTGAGCAACTTTCACCTTCAACCCTACAACGTGTGGTACATGAGTTGTCAGTGAGAGAACTCAGAAGGTGATGGATGATGTGAACTTTGAGGCTTTTCAAAAGAAAGGGTTTTTATGTATTCAGAGTGAAACCTTCAGTATTGAGACAGAGAATAACATGTCTGGTTTGCACAGAGAGGAGCACTTGGCTCTGATTTAAATTCAACCTTGTTGAATTTAATGCTTAAATGTTTTAATGCTTTAATGTTTAAATGCTTAAATGTTTAAATGCTTACCATGTGCCAAGCAGTGTGCTAGGCACTGGGAATAAACAGATGAATAAAACATCAGCTTTGTTTTATAGGAACATATAGCATGTGGGAGAGGGGATGTGAACAAATAACTTCAGTATAATCTTCTAAGTGCAGTACATACACAGAACACATGATGGCAGAAGGCTCCAGTCAGTATATGCTTTCATGTGTTAACGTAGGCTTGGTAGGAAGAGCACTGAGCAAGGAGTCCAGCACTTAGGTTTTAGTCACAGCACTGTACTGCCTGACTGTATGACCCGGTTTAAATCACTTAGCATCTTCCGTCTGTGTTAGGGAAGGGAAGAATCATGGTGAACTTCTAAAAGGTTATTGGGAGGGTTAAACAAATGACTGTGGGAGTGTTTATTGCCATACAAATGCAATAGAGTCATTTTGGAAATGTAACATTTTTATACTAGAAAGCTCATATTCTTTGAGCTCTCCTTGTAAGCATTCATTATGAAGTATTTATTGTACACCTGCTTGGTGCTAGGCATCCTTCTCCATCCTGGCATGTAACAGTGAATAAGACAGAGTGAATCTCTTTTTGTGGAGCTTAGAGAAGAAAGACAGCAAACAAGTGAGCAATAAAATATCAGTATTATGGAGTAAGTACAATGCGAATAGAAAATCAGGGTAATCTGATAGGAATGGTCGGGTAGATTTATACTGGGAGTCAAAAAAAAGGCCTGTCTGAAAAGTGACACTTATAAGCTGAATGAAAAGAAGGAAAAGGCCATGCCAATGTTAGAGATAGGAAATTTATAGGCAGAGGGAATAGTTGTAGCATAATTCGTAAACAGGAATGAGCTTGGCAGGTTTCAGTAACAGAAAGAGGGCCAGTGTGGCTGGAGCAGAGTAGATAAGGGGGACATGAGACTTGATGGGGGTCAGACAAACAGAAGTTGGATCACAGAGAACGTTATAAGCCAGCATAAGGAGTTTGGGTTTTATTCCAAGTACAGGGGAGACCAGTGAGGGATTTTAAGAAGCAAAGAAACAAGTTTGATTTCTTAGATCACTTTAGCTGCTGGTGGAGAATGAATTGTAGGTCACAGTCTTGTAGCAGTGAAGGTGTCAGAGAGTATGGGCTGATAGTGGAGAAACTGATGGAAATAGAATGTGTATAGGGCACGTTGAAGATGGTATCAACAGAATCCTCATGACTCAGATAATGTGTGCTGTGGGAAAGAGAAGAGGCTCCAAAGACCCTCCAAACTTTCCTGCCTGCTCAAGCCAGGTTTACTGGGTGCTGGGAAATGAGAACATCATTTTCTACTACTGAGAGATTTAGGAAAAGATTTTGAAGACTCTCTATTCCTACATTATCCTAGCAGAGATGGCAGAAAGAATCGTGACTAATGCTTTGGGCAGATAAGTAAACATTCATGAAGGAGAGTCATAGGGAGAATTATGTTTTTGACTATTGGAGTTCATAGAACAGGACTACTCTAGCACCATGTGCCTCCCCACCTATCAACAAATATTTCAAAAATCAGGTTTATCTAATATGGATACTGGAAGTTGCTGCAGATCCTTCAATTGTAAGAGAGCTGTTTACTGTATGGAAGCAAACAGAAAACTTTCCCTAAAACTTAATTGCATGTGGCCAAAACCTAATATAACTTGGTTGGGCAGCCACAGCCAGTAAATGGTTCTATTGTACATTATCAAAGTCAAATGGCACCTACCTAAAACATTAGTCTTAGGTGAATATAAAGCCCAAACTATATTGTTGTAACATAATTTTAAAAGAAAGACAAGATGCTATAGAAAATATTGACAGTATGGTGCTGAATTAGGACAACATGCTTGATATATAACCTGTGAAAACTTAAAAAAATGTCTGGCTTACAATCTGGTTACACATATTAAGATGGGAGACAGGCCTTTTCCTGTTTTTTAAACTTACTAGACAAGATCTGAGTCCTATTACCTTTTGCCATTCTTCTTCCCTGTTACTTCCTTATACCTTCTGGTCTTATAGCCATTGTTATCTTCCCTGCAAAGAATGTATTTTCCAGAATGTTTTGGTTCATTTCCTTGAGAGCTTTTAAGCTTTAGAATTTTTTTCACTAACAAGAGATAGCTGTAAAGCTTTAGGGAAATGAGTCAGTTTCCTAAAATAAATCACGTAAGTTGCTGAGGACTTGGTAATAAAGTCACATTTGCAGAAATGAGCTGCATAGTATAAATGTCTTTTGGAAAGGACATCTAGAAAATTATGGCATCTTGAAGACTTGAAGGTTTACACTTAACGGAAACTCTTTAACTTCATGAGATGAATTTTTAATGGCAGAGTCTACCTTTCCTTAGAAGTAGTTTATATGTAATCCCAGTGTGTGTGGAAACCAGAAGCCTTTAGTGATCTGTTACATTGTTAGTATGATAATGTTCCTCAAAACGTATTTATGAAACATTTTCTTGCACATTACATCAACTATCAAATAAAGAATGAAAATGCATGTAGTTGAGCATCATTTTGGTAGCCAGTGGATGTTTTGTACTTACTAGCAACCCACTCCCGTGTTCTTGCCTGGAGAATCCCAGGGACGGGGGAGCCTGGTGGGGAGCCTGGTGGGCTGCCGTCGATGGGGGGTCGCACAGAGTCGGACACGACTAAGCGACTTAGCAGCAGCTGTCTCTGCCTGTGAGTCTACCTAAACTGGCACAGTTAAAGCTGGTTATTAGTTGGGAGAGTGACAAAAGAATAAAAAACCCTAAGGCAAAGAGATTTATTTGTTGGTAATCTTACTTTATATGGTTTACAAATATTTAAGTTTCCCTCATAAGTACTTATTTGGTCTCCCAAGTTATATTGTCAGCGATAGAAATTTTGCCTGCTCTGTTACAGTGTGCTTTTTCTTGAGTTGGGGTGGGGGTTCCGGGCCACTGTCAAAGGTATACTTTGGTAATTTGTATTTGGTACCATGAAAAACACATTATTCAATATGCTGCTTTATTCATTGTGTAAAAAGCCACTAAATGATTGACAGGGAAACATTATGGAGCATAATATCTCTCAGGGGTCTGAACAATTTAGCAGAAGTAGCCGAAGTAACCTGTGCTGGGCAGGTGCTTTGTGCGTGACTTTTATGGCCGAAAGCCTCTACTTGTATTCTTATGTTGGGCACTAGTTATAAAGTTTCCTTTTGAATATAAAATAAAAAATATGCTGCCTGCAAACCACCCCCTCCCAAATTAAGTCCAAGGTCTGGTAAATGGTCAGGTACTATATAGAGGCTTGATTATTGAATTTCTGATGAAAGCTTGCTATTTCCTTTTAGTAATTTAAGGTTTTTGTGGCAAGTTTCTCTCCTTGGGATGCTTGCCTAGTTGTCACTAGTACTCCCTCCATTTGGTGATTTCAAAAACAGTTACCATCCTTTGATTCAATATTTTCACTCATCTGGGCAATTTTATTTTCTATTGGAAATTACACTGATGAATAAGTATTGCCATTAAGAAAATTTTTTTTTTGCTAAGATACAAATAAAGCTCTTTAAATGTTCATTTCATTTAATAGTATCTGTGTATATGTACCACAGCTTTCTTATACATTCATCTGCTGATGGACATCTAGGTTGCTTCCATGTCCTGGCTGTTATAAACAGTGCTGCAGTGAACATTGGGGTACATGTGTCTCTTTCAGTTCTGGTTTCCTCGGTGGAGTATTACTCAGCCATTAAAAAGAATACATTTGAATCAGTTCTAATGAGATGGATGAAACTGGAGCCAATTATATAGAGTGAAGTAAGCCAGAAAGAAAAACACCAATACAGTATACTAACACATATATATGGAATTTAAAAAGATGGTAATGATGACCCTGTATGCCAGACAGGGCAAAAGAGACACAGATGTATAGAACTGACTTTTGGACTCTGAGGGAGAGGGAGAGGGTGGGATGACTTTGGAGAATGGCATTGAAATATGTATACTATCATGTAAGAAACAAAGCGCCAGTCTATGTTCGATACAAGATACAGGAGGCTTGGGGCTGGTGCACGGGCATGATCCAGAGAGATGATATGGGGTGGGAGGTGGGAGGGGGGTTCAGGATTGGGAGCTCGTATACACCCATGGTGGATTCATGTCAATGTATGGCAAAACCAATACAGTATTGTAAAGTAAAATAAAGTAAAAATAAAATAAAAAAAAGGAAAAGCAAAAAAAAAAAGGAAAGTATCTGTGAATGTATATTCATATCTGTGTATATAAAATATTTTTTTATTGTTACCTGAAAGGTATATTGTTACCTGACGTGATACTTTGAAATATTAGGTAAGAGGAGGGGATGATTAATACTTTTAAAGCTAGAGTTTTTAAAGAGAAATTTTATTTAAAAACTGCTACAAGAATATTGTATTTTTGTAAAAATTACAAACAATACAGATTTTTCCCCTTTCTCCACCAAGGTAAAAAGTATTAATGATGGATTATGTGTAATAATGCACATGAACACATATACATATAGATGTATATGTGTATTTATTTAAAAATGAGCTTTTATTTTATTTTTATTTTTTTAATACTTTATTCTACGTTACAATACTGTATTGGTTTTGCCATACATTGACATGAAAAAATTTATCCTGCTAGATATATTCTTCTGTAAATTGCTTTTATTTCCACGTGCTTCTTGGACATCCATCAATCTTGGTATTGTTTTTAACTTCTTTGTAATATTCATTAATATACTTGTACCATAATTTATTTAATCATTAGTCTATTGAGGGTTATTTGGGTTGGTGCCAAAATTTAGTATTGCAATAGTACTGCAAGAAATATTCAGATGTTTTTGAACATCTGTATCAGTATTTCTAAAAAATTACTTTTTAGGCATTGAATTGCTAGGCAATGAATGTGCACATTTAATTTGAGGGATACTGCAAAATATCCTTCCAGAAACATTGTATCATTTTACTAAAGCCTATTACTAGCTATGAAATGAAATTAGAAATCACTCAAATGATAGCAGGTACAAGCCTGCTGAATGATTAAGGTGTGCATCACAAATAAAGTTGTATACCTTTTTAGGTTTCATGGAAATTTTAAAATTGTATTTTAAGTAGACACTAGTTGAATATAAGAATAGAAAATTATGTTAAACTTTGTATTTACATTTCCTGAGAATGCAGGTTAGTGGCTTAGAGAGAGGGCAAAGGGTTACCATTCAGCCTTGAAAATGATGGAGGTAGCATCTGTCAAGAAGATGCTATCTGGGATAAGATATATTTAGTGAGATTTTCATGATTTTTCAGTAAACATGACTGGGATTGAGTCCAAGAACATCTTTGTGCTAGGACAATACAACTCTTTAAGCTATGGAATAGAAGTAGAGTAACAGAATTTCCTGTGCATATTTGGTTTATAAAAATAGCGTCTTTGAAAGTCCATTTTCAAGTTTCAAATATCCCGTGCTTCTGAACTATTTCTAGGCTATCCTGTTTCAGTCAAAGGCCTTGATTTTAATACAATGCACAAGCTTATCTTTTCACTCAACAGTGAAAATGCTGTATCTTTTTCAGAGGTATGCAGGCATTAGTCATATGCTCTACTCTCCTTCCCCTCAACTTGAAAATCTGTTCCTTCCTCTGTCTGTCCCATTTCCTTACTGATGTATGTAACAGGAGTGATGCAATTTCTCCTGCAATGTTGGCAGTTAAAATTAGGTTATCCTTTTTGGAAAGGCATCAAGAATCCCACAGTGAAGGTTACAAAAGCAACAAACACTATTTGCTGTGATTAGAAAGATTGTTAAAAATCTGAGATTTGGTTTTTAGATTTATGAAAAAGTTCCTGAGAAATTGGCCTGAGGGAGAAAGCCAATTAATTTCTTATTAGACAAATTCTCCATACTTCCAGATCCTAGCATTTTTTATTATTCTAGGTGGTTCCCAGTTATTCTTTCTCTTGCAGTTCAATTATTCATAATATAGTATTGAGTTCCTACTGTATTAGCGTCTTTTCCAGAAGTTTGTTTAAATCTCCAGAGAACTTTCCTTGTACTGAAACCTTGGCAGTATCCAGTGCAGCTATTTTCTTGTCTTGAAAATGTCAGTAGACACAGCATTAAAAGGCTATTGAACCTTTTATTCAAAGATGTGTTAACATTTGCTTATAACTTGAAGTATCCTTTTGAGAACAGTTAGGCCTGCAAGTTCAAACATCTTTCAGTCTTACATAGGAGACTATGTAATTAGAACATCAGCATTGATGTTCCGTAAGTCTGGATTTGAATTTCATCTTTGTCACCTACTGGCAGCTTGGACCTGGGCACATTATAGAGATTACACTTTCATCATCTGTCAGATGGGCATCATAAGTCATATGGGATTGGAGAAAAAAATCAATAAATGTAAAGTGCATATATCACTGTACTTGACTTGAAGGAAGAGCTTGATTATAAGTTGCTGTTCTTACAGTTGGCAACTTAAAATTGTGGAAACTTAAAATAGGGCTTCTTACAGTTTTTTACCAGAAAATTTCTACTTCAGGCAGTGATTGATAAGTAACACTGGCCTCTAAAGTATAGCCCAAGGTGGTCTGCTACTGGGATGGAATTATTTGCATGTTGTTTACATTGAACACAAAATATCATGAATTACAAGGCTTTCTAAGAATTTTATAGTGTTAGCTCTTATGCTTATGTCTTTGATCCATTTTGAGTTAATAGTCCAACTTTATTCTTTCATATGTAGATACCCAGTTTTCCCTTTTGTTCAAAAGACTGTTTTGTCCCCATTAAGTGGCAAATATTTGAAAAAGAATACTTGCAAATCCATTTTTATTTCTCTTAGAAAGTTATTTTGGTATATTGAATTTTGGAATTATAAAAACTGATATTAGATCTAGCACTGCTACTAACTAACTATACGATCTGGGGTAAGTTAGATGATTTTTCTGATCCACGATATTAGATGGATCATCCATCTGTCTGGCTCCTGTGTCTACTTTTAGATGGTCTGAACTCTCTCATGGACTAAAGGATGGTGCTTATTGACTCACTATAGTTACAAAGCCAGCCCCAAGTTTAGGTAAAGGATGGAAGAAAGTATATTATTCTTAGTTAAGTTATGGCAAAATTTAGTTTCCCTTTATCTAATTAATTTGTCTTATACCTTAGGTAATGAAAGAAATAGAAAACAAACAGTTCTCTATACTTCTCACTCTTATTATCAGTATTATTTTTTTCTGGAGTCCCTTTCTAGATATGTAAGTCTTGTGTGCTAACAGTGACATTTTCATGTCTTCCTTTTCACTTCCTTCATTGTTGTTTCAGTGTTGATTTCTCTTGCTCTTTTATTTATTTCATGTTTTCCAGGAATATTTCTGAAACATACTGTTGTCATTTTTGTATTTCGTTAGGGGAAATGATTAATGCTTTTTCATTAACTCTTCCTACTTCTGAGATTTATAACCTACTATTCTGATTTTTAGAGACTGAATATGTTGTGTTTCATTGCAGACTAAACACTAACAGATCTCCTTTCCCAAGTCCTTGACTTGAACATTGCCACACTATTAATAAATTTCTTTTATATGATACAGTTTTTAAGCTTCTGTACATAGCATTTTAATTGATGAGTTTAAAAAATCAAAGAACTAGAAGGATCCTTAAAGATTATATAACCCTGACCCAGAAAATAGATTTCATCTTACATGCCTATCTGAACTGAATAGTAGAAGTTACATAAAGTACTGTGTTTAGTGAAATGTAGACTTCATTCTGTAAAGAGCTGTATAAGCAATTAGCATGACTAGGAGATAGAGGACAATATTATTCCATTTATTATATCCTATTACCAATCTTACTATAATCTTTTTACAGGTAAAACCTGAATCTGAAAAAGAAAATTATTTGAACAAATTTACATAGCATATCTATAAATGGGTTAGATAGTGTCCTTCCAAAATTCATGTCTGCCTGAATCCTCAGACTATGACCTTATATGGAAATTAGATCTTAGCTATCATTAATTAAGATAAAACTATATTGGATTAAGGTGGATATTAAATCGGATGACTGGTGTCATTAAAAGAAGAGGAGAGGTCAACCAAAGACATGGAGAAGACGTCCAGGTGAAAACAGAGGGAGAGGTTGCAGTGGTGCAGCCACACGCAAAGAACATCAGGGACTGCCAGGGACTAGCACAGCTAGAAGAGGCAAGGAGTCTGGCCTTCTGAACAAACTGATTTCAAGCTTTTTGCCTCTGGAACTCCGAGAGAATAACTTTCTCTCAGTTTCTGATGCTTTCTTATAGCGGTCCTAGGAAGCTAATATAATATCTGGAGCTAGAATATAAATCTTCTTATTCTGGTCCTCTTTTTTTTTTTGTTTTTTTTTTTTTTGTACAGTTCTTCTGTGTATTCTTGCCACCTCTTCTTAATATCTTCTGCTTCTGTTAGGTCCAGACCATTTCTGTCCTTTATCGAGCCCATCTCTGCATGAAATGTTCCCTTGGTATCTCTAATTTTCTTGAAGAGATCTCTAGTCTTTCCCATTCTGTTGTTTTCCTCTATTTCTTTGCATTGATCGCTAAGGAAGGCTTTCTTACCTCTCTTTGCTATTCTTTGGAACTCTGCATTCAGATGCTTATATCTTTCCTTTTCTCCTTTGCTTTTTGCTTCTCTTCTTTTCACAGCTATTTGTAAGGCCACCCCAGACGGCCATTTTGCTTTTTGCATTTCTTTTCCATGGGGATGGTCTTGATGTCTTCCTGTCTTCTGTACAATGTCAGGAACCTCTCTCCATAGTTCATCAGGCACTCTGTCTATCAGATCTAGTCCCTTAAATCTATTTCTCACTTCCACTGTATAATCATAACGTATTTGATTTAGGTCATACCTGAATGGTCTAGTGGTTTTCCCTACTTTCTTCAATTTAAGTCTGAATTTGGCAATAAGGAGTTCTTGCCAAAGAACTCCCGGTCTTGTTTTTGCTGACTGTATAGAACTTCTCCCAGAGAAGGCAATGGCATCCCACTCCAGTACTCTTGCCTGGGAAATCCCATGGATGGAGGAGCCTCGTAGGCTACAGTCCATGGGGTCGCTAAGAGTCGGACATGACTGAGCAACTTTACTTTCACTTGTCACTTTCATGCATTGGAGAAGGAAATGGCAACCCACTCCAGTGTTCTTGCCTGGGGAATCCCAGGGACAGAGGAGCCTGGTGGACTGCTGTCTATGGGGTCGCACACAGTTGGACATGACTGATGCGACTTAGCAGCAGCAGCAGCATAGAGCTTCTCCATCACAATAAACTGTGGAAAATTCTGAAAGAGATGAGCATATCAGACCACTTGACCTGCCTCTAGAGAAATCTGTATGCAGGTCAAGAAGCAACAGTTAGAACTGGACATGGAACAATAGACTGGTTCCAAATAGGAAAAGGAGTACGTCAAGGCTTGTCACCCTGCTTATTTAACTTCTATGCAGAGTACATCATGAGAAACACTGGGCTAGAAGAAACACAAGCTGGAATCAAGATTGCCAGGAGAAATATCAATAACCTCAGATATGCAGATGACACCACCCTTATGGCAGAAAGTGAAGAGGAGCTAAAAAGCCTCTTGGTGAAAGTGAATGAGGAGAGTGAAGAAGTTGGCCTAAACCTCAACATTCAGAAAACGAAGATCATGGCGTCTGGTTCCATCACTTCATGGCAAATAGATGGGGAAACAGTGTCAGACTTTATTTTTTTGGGCTCCAGAATCACTGCAGATGGTGATTGCAGCCATGAAATTAAAAGATACTTACTCCTTGGAAGAAAAGTTATGACCAACCTAGATAGCATATTCAAAAGCAGAGACATTACTTTGCCAGCAAAGGTCCGTCTAGTTAAGGCTGTGGTTTTTCCAGTGGACATGTATGGATATGAGAGTTGGACTATGAAGAAAGCTGAAGAATTGATGCTTTTGAACTGTGGTGTTGGAGAAGACTCCTGAGAGTCCCTTGGACTGCAAGGAGATCCAACCAGTCCATTCTAAAGGAGATCAGTCCTGGGTGTTCTTTAGAAGGACTGATGCTAAAGCTGAAACTCCAATACTTTGGTCACATCATGCAAAGAGTTGACTCGTTGCAAAAGACCCTGATGCTGGGAGGGATTGGAGGTAGAAGGAGAAGGGGACAACAGAGGATGAGATGGCTGGATGGCATCACCAACTCGATGGACATGAGTTTGAGTGAACTCCGGGAGTTGGTGATGGACAGGGAGGATTGGTGTGCTGTGATTCATGGGGTCACAAAGAGTCGGACACGACTGAGTGACTGAACTGAACTGAACTGAACTGAACTGATTCTGGTCCTCAGAAGTCCAGTGCACTATGAGAGAGAAAGCATATAAGAATTAAAGCTCAAAAATGCAAACTCTATAGGATTACACTGGGTTCCAATGTGAGATCTGACAATTTAAAACATACATTCATAAGAATTAAATATTATAATGAGAACAATACTCATTCAGTACAAAAATGGCACAAGGATGTTCTTGATCGAGTTCTGTATCAGTCAGGGTCCATGAAGAATGGAGATGGCCATCTAAGGTTAAGTAATTTGAAGATCCTTTGATACAGGGACTGTTTACAAGGGTAAGGGCAGGGCGTAGGGAAATAGCAGGGGGTGACATATGGTTAGTAACAGTGGAGTGTGTACTATTACCAACTAGGCCTGAAGATGCAAAGAGAGGGGGCCATTACCAGAACCTGGAGACAAAAGAGCCAGGTGGAGATGGTGACCTGGTAGGAACCATATAACCTGCCAAGGAACTACATATTTAGGACTGGGAGTTTAATATCCTGACTTTCCTCTTTCCCCCCTTTCTGTCTTTTGTTGATACTGCCTATTGACTAAATCCAATTTCAGTCTTGAAAGCAGTGTAGTTCAGTGATGCAGTCAATACAAGTCTGTGTCCCAGGGCAGAGAGTAGATTGAAAAGGGTGCAAAGTGGATGGGAGTAGGAGTGAGGCAAACGGAAGATAACCTATCACCAGTGCCAGTGCGTGTAAGAATATCACAACGTGGAATTTCCTAGACAACATGCAAAGTTAAAATTAGAAAATTCTCTGGCCTAAATACTTGGTCCATTTATCACAAATAAAAATGACATTCTTGCCTATTGTAAAGTCTTAATCCATTTTTGTCCAATTATCTTGTTTCTTTTACTGATAGGTTTTGTAGCAATGTGTATTTGTTTCCAGAAGAGTGAGTACATTGGCCCCAATAGGCATTAAGTATGAGAGTGCTGTATTAATTTAAGAAAAAAACCAAGATTTTAGATGTCATTATTTTCCCCAGGAGAGGCTAAAAATGGATTCACAGGAAAATGTAATCCCTGCCATGTTATGAATTAATGGAAGTATAATTTGTTTTACAGATAAGAAAATCAAGGCACAGAATAGATTAAGAACCTGCTCAGGGTCACGTCTAGTGTGTTTAGTATTCCGTGCAGTGACTTCTGCTCAGTGTGAGAGGTGATAGCGGCGCTGAGAAGTCATGGTGTGTGATGGTTTAGGGAGTAGAAGGAATTCTGACCTAAACGTAAAAGTAATTCCCTCAGAATTAGACTATAAAGTTGCCATATTGATCATGCCAAGTCATCTTAAAGAACTTGTCAAGTTCTCAGGTCTTTAAATCACTGGTTTCTACTGAAGAGCATAGATTTCAAAAACTGATGGCCTGGATATAAATTTTGGCTTGGCCACATTTTCTCTATGGCATTGGGTAAGTTTCATAGCTTCTTTGAGTCTCACTCAGGTACCTCCTGAAAAAAATGGGTGCCATGGTAGGGTCTCCCTCATGGAGTTGTAAGGAAAATATCATGAGCTAATGAATAAAAGTACTTCTTAAAATACCTGACACCAAGGAAGTACTGAATAATTAAGTATTATTATTCCAAGCCCTGGCTATGCTAGAAATAAGGTTTGAAAAAAAATCCAAAGAGGGAATGAAGAATCAGAAGGCGTCTCAGGAGCATAGAGTGAGCAGTGTGGTCCTTGGCAGTGTCCATCCATTCCCGGTCCAGGGAGAGGATGTGCTGGCTCAGGATGAGGGCTGTGTGGTCCCGCGGGCCAGATGTGCATGTATCAGATGGGAGTAGCCAGAGACTTTTAAACATCTGAAGTTTTCCCCTACTTTTGATTTCTTGCTACCAAACTTCTAGTGATAATTTGACTTTCTGTGTAGAAGACCAGAAGATGCAGAAATTAGACCCCCTTCAAGCTGCTTTTTTCTTTGTCAACTTAGTCTGCAGTTCTGATTCTAACTAACTTCTAGGAGCCTCACAAGATCAAACTTCTTACAGAGCCAGGAGGAAGGTCCGCAATAGTGGGAATTTCAAGTCACAGCCTCAAACTGTAGTCCTCAGGCTGTTTGTAGGTATATGTAGTAAAGAGTCCCCTGATCAAGTCAATTTAAGATACCATGGATGTCAGAAGGCTTCTGGGAATATTTACATTGATATTTGCTAATGAATGTTACGAACTTCCAAGGGTCAGCATGTTGTGTCTATCTTATTTGACCAGGAGCTGCTTTTCCTAGTAGCTTCTCAAAGCACTAAGGTTTCTCAAGATGCACTTTAGAAAATGCTGCACTAAGGAAATGTCTCTCTGTAAGGCTTCTTGGGAGTACATCCATTTGCCAGCAACAGACAGTTCCACAGTACAACGGTTAATTTCATGCATGGAATGTTCTTCAGTTAGTGGCATGAGGTCACTGTGCCATATGGAGAGAGAAACCAGACACAGGTGAGAGATGTGTCACGAGTGGCCCATGAAGTGGCTAATTCACAACAGATTGCACTTCCATCACAATTTATTATGTGCCAGTCTATCCGTGCTTCCAGTTCTAGGAACTTGCTTTCCTATTGCCTAGAAAGGTTTATACTTCTGCTGAGTTTTTCACAGGGGTGCTTTTCACCATAGCAATAGCCATGCCCCTAGTGCTAGTCTTCCCAGCCAACAGGAGCCAACATAAAACATATAATCATCAAAAAGCAGCTCTGTGGATGGTGACTCTTGAGTCTGAGAAATAAACACAAGTAGTAACCCTAATGGTTTCACTTCTGCAAAACTGCCAGGATATTTTGCTTTTGATACACAGAAAAATTCAATCCTCATTACGTTTTCTAGGTTTCTTGTATATTGAATATCATACCTATGATTAGATGCTATAAATACATTAAGGAATAAGAAAATAGGTGTATGTTTAAAGCCCATAGGTAAGGATCAGATAGTATAGCATGGTAGTGAAACCCATTTATTCTAAAGCCAGGCATCTGAATTGAAGTGTGACCCTGCTACTAACCAGCTGTGTGTCCTTGGGCACATTATGCAATCTCTTTGTGCCTCAGTTTCACCATCTATAATATGGGAATAATAATAGCATCTAAGTGGGTGACAGACAATACACGCTATATAAAGTGTCAAATCCACATACCTAAAGAAAGTCATGAACAAGCAAAAAATTAATCTTTAGAAAATGACTTTTCTGTAAATAAGGATAATGAAATTGTATTTTTAAGGAATGTTTCTTCATAGCTCAGCATTCATAAACTCTATTTAATTGAAAAAGTGAAGGCTTTGATTTTGATAAAAATTATCTACTGCTGCTACTTTTTAGTGAAATAACAAAGTTGCTAAATGATATCCCCAAACTCACAGCAAGGAAGACAGATTCTCTAATCTGACCTGTTATTCTCTTACCTGTGTTGTACACTGTACACACTTTAGTGAGCTCTCCTCTGCTGTAGGCTGAAATATGGCCATAAGATACTGATCCCTGGGGACATGAAGCATCTTCTCAGGGCTTTATTTTTTACAAAGAATTTTAAACTTTGTGTTTTTGCTCCTGGGATCATCTGCCTCTTCAGGACCCAGCACCCCTGTGCTCAGTTGCTCAGTCGTGTTCGACTCTTTGTGACCCCATGGATGGTATAGCCTGCCATGCTCCTTTGTCCATGGAATTTTCCAGGCAAGAATACTGGAGTGTGTTGCCATTTCCTTCTCCAAAGTATTCACATTTAAACATATTGTGACTCATTAGGATCACCAGTTTATGGCATTTGTGCTTATAATGTTGCTGTCACCATGTAATGCTGCTTTAATTGTCTGAACTTATGAGAAAGATAAAGGTAAGCTTAATGTGTTTGTGCCAAGAAAGGGCCCAAAACAAAAATTTCACAGTATCTTTAATAAATAAAAATGAGAAGAACTGAGTCATCAGCCAGCATCATGCATTATTTTCACAGTTAACAACTTTTGCTTTAGTAGTCAGTGTTATGATCTCATTATAGTTACAGCAAACACCATCATCGATCACAGTAAATGAGCTTTGTTAATTAGAATTTTATTTGTCTTCTAGTTTTGCTTGTATTTAATGCATAATTTTTTGTTTTATAATTTCGTTTGGCACTATTGGCATTTATTTATATATTTATGTATATTTAATATTATAGTAAAAAGAACTTATCTATGCTAGGAGTCATGCCAGAATTTTTTTTCTCTTTATATAAAGAATCCATTCATTAGTTGTATTTGAAAAACACTGCCTAGGAAGGAGATGGTCTTGGCCCCAAGGCCTTCATTTTTCTTGAAAAGAGATTCAGAACATAGAAGGTTGAGATTTCTCCTGCCTTTTTCTAACTTGCAGTGCTAGAGTACCCAGCTTACCACAAAAGACAGATCAACACTGTATAAAGTGACTGCAGGAAAAGCTAATTCAGACAGGTGCTATCTTTCTTTATATTGCTCTTAATCTCTCTGCTCCTTTTAAATCATCAAAAATTTTCCTTTTATTTGTTTGCTCCTCTGCAAGCATTTTCCGGCAAGTTCTTGCATGAGCACCATTGCACATTCCTTCTCTGTGCCCAGGACACAGAGACTAACTCCCCAGTCTTACTCAATCTTTTGCTCCAGTGTTACTTCCTGAATGCATTCTATCCTGCTTACCTGTTCTGAAGCCTCTAACCTGTTCTACTGTTTCCCCCAAACACTTTACACCTTCCAATACGCTCTCTAACTTTCCTTATGTCTATTGTTTATTGTCTATCACTTTCTTCCCTCTCCGCTACAATGTAAGTTCCATGAAGGCAGGAGTTTTTGTTGCTGTGGTTTAGTTCGTGCATGTATTCCAGAATTGTTTCTGGCATGAAATAGGCAGTCAGTAAATAACTGTTCAGTGAATTTTATCATTCTACTTTCTCCTTAGTCCAATTCTTCATAAGGTTATAGCCCATGTTTCTTCTTTCCAAACAGTTTCCAGGATGGGGGTAGGACATTTGTATATGTTAGTGGAAAGAAGTTCAGGATACACAACTCTGCATTGTCCTGACATTTTCCACATTAAGTGAGGTATTTTATAGTAAATGAAACATATTTGGCAGATATTTAGATATTGACTTCCCATCAAATTAGTTTCCTTTGGACTAATTTAAAATAAGTGATTAAGAAAACAAAATTCATCTACTATATCTGTTATTTTAGTCCAGGTAAGTTACATTTCAATAAAATACTTCACATCAGTATTGGACTTGGGAATTTGAAGAGCATTGGATAAAACTTAAAAGTTGTTTGTTTTTTTTTTTTCCAACAACCGTGGCTAGGCTCAACAGGTATTTTCAGTACTCCTTCACTGAAGTTCAGAATAAAGAACTAACCCTAGATCAGAAAAACGATCTTCTAAGACCTTGCAGGTAGGTCTTCAGAGTCCTACCTAGGTGGCTAGTGTACTTTTTTTTCTAGCAGGTTATGTTTGCTTAGTTGCTTAGTTGTATCCAACTCTTTGTGACCCCATGGACTGTAGACTGCCGGGCTCCTCTGTCCATGAGGATTCTCCAGGCAAGAATACTAGAGTGGGTTGCCATGCCCTCCTCCAAGGAATCTTCCCAACCCAGGGAATGAACCCAGGTCTTCCACATTGCAGGTGGATTCTTCACCATCTGATCCACCAGGGAAGCCCATAAATGATCTTCTAAGACCTGAAGCTAGGTCTTTAGAGTACCACCTAGGTGAACAGTGTGCTTTTTTTCTAGCAGGTTATAGTATCAGCTTATAGGTTATTAAGGGAGAGGGGTAACTAATAATACAGGATCTCAGGAAGGTGTTTTACAGGATGAAATATTTATTTCTCTCTACTGAGATCATATTAAAAGATTTGCTTCAATTCCATTTTCAGTGTTTTATGGAATACTCTTCATTAACTATAACTTTTATATTGTGATTAAGTAAATAAGCTGTTGTTTGTAAGGCAGAGAAGACATTTACATATTAATGAGATTCCATGTGATTTATTGCATATGAGTTACAGAAAAGAAACCAACAGGTGAGTCAGGAGATTTATTGTTAATGCCAGGAAGTTATTGAGAAATGCAGAGAAAAATAAAACAGATTAAACACAGGTACTTAGAATAAGTGATTAATATTTTATAAAGCATGCAAAAGAAATTAATCAACTGAAAGCTTAGAATTTTTTAAATCTTAGCTAAGGACATTGTAAGGAAACATTGTAAAAAGTACAGGGTACATCAAGTGTTCTTTTCATCATTTTAAGTACATATAAATTTGTATTCTCTTTTTGCTTCTTCACAACCCTTATAAGTAACCCTTATAAGAACGCTTCCATTTTTCTACTTGTCAACTTGTGAATTTTTTTAACACGAAGAAATATATATCAGTGATTTTATTCAATGTAGCCAGTGCCGCCTCTGGCCTGTAAAAGTTGGTACCAAAACGTAATGATTTTTGTGTCTTGGGATCTAGCACATATTTGGTCCATGGAAGAGGCTCAGTGACTGTTTCTTGTCTAGTGAATGAGAAAGCTTAATCAGAAGTATTAAATGAAATAATTAGAACTTCAGTTGGGGAGATCCAGGTTTAATTTCTTTCTGGTTTTATACAGATAGGAGAATTAGGAAATACAACATCTGAATCTTGAGTGGGCCCATACTCAACTAGTTGCTTTGCATAAGTTACATCATCTATTCCTCACCAATCTCTTGAAATTGTACAATTTCCATCTCCATTTACCCATGAGGATTTTGAAGGACAGAGGTGTAAAATT
Source organism: Nanger dama (assembly GCA_917880005.1). NCBI lineage: Eukaryota > Metazoa > Chordata > Mammalia > Artiodactyla > Bovidae > Nanger > Nanger dama. Next base: position 51,997,750 of record CAKJTW010000004.1, read on the forward strand.
ATATGTCCAAAGTAAAACAGCTATAAGTGATAGAAACAGGACTTGAACACAGGGGATGTATTTAACTATTGAACTAAACTTCTTCACCTTTGTCATCAAATAAAAGGAGGATAAACTTTCTAGTCTCACTTATTAAAGATTTTAAATGAATGGTATATATACAGTGTAAAAGTTGGATATTCAATGATTTGATTTGTTGTGAAGCAATTATCCTTCAGTTAAAAACTGAGTACATTTGATTGGTTGGAATACTCATCTTTCATCTCACTCTTCAACCCATAGCAGTCTAGCTCCAGAACCCAACACTGGACTGTTTTTGCTCCCACTAAACTCACTGGGGACCTCGTCATTGCCAAGTACAATAACATTTTCAGGCTTTATGCTTTCATCTTTGCAGTATTTGATAATGTTGATCTTACATTTTCTTTATTGAAAATAAGTCCATTCTTCCCTAGTTACCTGTTTACGTTTATTTCTGTTCCTTTCTTTCCTGCTTCTTTTCACCTTAAGGACTGGTGTTCTTCTGTCTTTTATCCTAGGCTATTTTCTTCTAATTTTGCTCTGAAACTCTGAAAAATCTCGTCCATTTCTTCCATAGCTTCAGCTAACATCTGTACATTTAGACCACCAATCCATTTAGTCCTGAGTGCTTTTACTATATTTCCAGTGTGGATTTGACATTTTGCCTGAAATGGGCCCAGATCCCTCAAACTTATTCTTGCTTGAACTGAACTTGCCTCCATCTTGGTCCTGCAACCAGCCCCCCTCTTTTTTTCTCTAATATTGCCAGTGGTTCGGTTCAGTTCAGTTCAGTCACTCAGTCGTGTCCGACTCTTTGCAACCCCATGAATCGCAGCACACCAGGCCTCCCTGTTCATCACCATCTCTTGGAGTTCACTCAGACTCACGTCCATCGAGTCCGTGATGCCATCCAGCCATCTCATCCTTGGTCATCCCCTTCTCCTCCTCCTGCCCCCAATCCCTCCCAGCATCAGAGTCTTTTCCAGTGAGTCAACTCTTCGCATGAGGTGGTCAAAGTACTGGAGTTTCAGCTTTAGCATCATTCCTTCCAAAGAAATCCCAGGGTTGATCTCCTTCAGAATGGACTGGTTGGATCTCCTTGCAGTCCAAGGGACTCTCAAGAGTCTTCTCAGCACCACAGTTCAAAAGCATCAATTCTTTGGCGCTCAGCCTTCTTCACAGTCCAACTCTCACATCCATACATGACCACAGGAAAAACCATAGCCTTGACTAGATGGACCTTAGTTGGCAAAGTAATGTCTCTGCTTTTGAATATGCTCTCTAGGTTGGTCATAACTTTCCTTCCAAGGAGCAAGTGTCTTTTAATTTCATGGCTGCAGTCACCATCTGCAGTGATTTTGGAGCCCCCAAAAATAAAGTCTGACACTGTTTCCTTCCATTGTTTCCCCATCTATTTCCCATGAAGTGATGGGACTGGATGCCATGATCTTAGTTTTCTGAATGTTGAGCTTTAAGCCAACTTTTTCACCCTCCTTTTTCACCTTCATCAACAGGCCCTTAGCTCCTCTTCACTTTCTGCCATAAGTGTGCTGTCATCTGCATATCTGAGGTTATTGATATTTCTCCCGGCAATCTTGATTCCAGCTTGTGTTTCTTCCAGCCCAGCGTTTCTCATGATGTACTCTGCATATAAGTTAAATAAGCAGGGTGACAATATTCACCTTTGATGTACTCCTTTTCCTATTTGGAACCAGTCTGTTGTTCCATGTCCAGTTCTAATTGTTGCTTCCTGACCTGCATACAGATTTCTCAAGAGGCAGGTCAGGTGGTCTGGTATTCCCATCTCTTTCAGAATTTTCCCCAGTTGATTGTGATCCACACAGTCAAAGGCTTTGGCATAGTCAATAAAGCAGAAGTAGATGTTTTTCTGGAACTCTCTTGCTTTTTCCATGATCCAGCAGATGTTGGCAATGTGATCTCTGGTTCCTCTACCTTTTCTATAACCAACTTGAACATCAGGGAGTTCACGATTCACGTATTGCTGAAGCCTGGCTTGGAGAATTTTGAGCATTACTTTACTAGCATGTGAGATGAGTGCAATTGTGTGGTAATTTGAGCATTCTTTGGCATTGCCTTTCTTTGGAATTGGAATGAAAACTGACCTTTTCCAGTCCTGTGGCCACTGCTGAGTTTTCCAAATTTGCTGGCATAGTGAGTGCAGCACTTTCGCAGCATCATACTTCAGGATTTGAAACAGCTCAACTGGAATTCCATCTCCTCCAGTAGCTTTGTTCCTAGTGATGCTTTCTAAGGCCCACTGGACTTCACATTTCAAGATGTCTGGCTCTAGATGAGTGGTAACATCATCATGATTATCTGGGTCTTGAAGATCTTTTTGTACAGTTCTTCTGTGTATTCTTGCCACCTCTTCTTAATATCTTCTGCTTCTGTTAGGTCCAGACCATTTCTGTCCTTTATCGAGCCCATTTTTGCATGAAATGTTCCCTTGGTATCTCTGATTTTCTTGAAGAGATCTCTAGTCTTTCCCATTCTGTTCTTTTCCTCTATTTCTTTGCATTGATCGCTGAGGAAGGCTTTACTATCTCTTCTTGCTATTCTTTGGAACTCTGCATTCAGATGCTTATATCTTTCCTTTTCTCCTTTGCTTTTTGCCTCTCTTCTTTTCACAGCTGTTTGTAAGGCCTCTCTAGACAGCCATTTTGCTTTTTACATTTCTTTTCCATGGGGATGGTCTTGATCCCTGTCTCCCGTACAATGTCATGAACCTCATTCCATAGTTCATCAGGCACTGTATCTATCAGATCTAGGCCCTTAAATCTATTTCTCACTTCCACTGTATAATCATAAAGGATTTGATTTAGGTCATACCTGAATGGTCTAGCAGTTTTCCCTATTTTCTTCAATTTCAGTCTGAATTTGGCAATAAGGAGTTCTTGATCTGAGCCACAGTCAGCTCCTGGTCTTGTTTTTGTTGATTGTATAGAGCTTCTCCATCTTTGGCTGCATAGAATATAATCAGTCTGATTTCGGTGTTAACCATCTGGTGATGTACATGTGTAGAGTCTTCTCTTGTGTTGTTGGAAGAGGGTGTTTGCTATGACCAGTGCATTTTCTTGGCAAAATTCTATTAGTCTTTGCCCTGCTTCATTCCACATTCCAAGGCCAAATTTGCCTGTTACTCCAGGTGATTCTTGAGTTCCTACTTTAGCATTCCAGTCCCCTATAATGAAAAAGACATCTTTTTTGGGTGTTAGTTCTAAAAGGTTTTGTAGGTCTTCATAAAACCGTTCAATTTCAGCTTCTTCAGCGTTACTGGTTGGAGCATAGACTTGGATAACTGTGATATTGAATGGTTTGCCTTGGAAACGAACAGAGATCATTCTGTCGTTTTTGAGACTGCATCCAAGTACTGCATTTCGGACTCTTTTGTTGACCATGATGGCTACTCCATTTCTTCTAAGGGATTCCTGCCTACAGTAGTAGATATAATGGTCATCTGAGTTAAATTCACCCATTCCAGTCCATTTTAGTTCTCTGATTCCTAGAATATCAACATTCACCCTTGCCATCTCTTGTTTGACCACTTCCAGTTTGCCTTGATTCAGCAATAATATTACTAAGTTTAGTTCAACTCAGAAATTTGGGACTTATTCTTGAATTTTTCTTCATTGTTTTATCCATTTAGCCTGGTCAGCACCTCTTCATCTTACCTATTTATACCGTGTACCCCACTACCTCTGTTTTTATCCAGATCCTTGTCATCTTTCCCCTTACTTTCCATCCAGGAACTCTGACTGATGTTCCTACTACCAGTCTCTTCTTGCTGCAGTTCCTCCTCCATACTGCCTCTAGAGTCTGTCTTTTAAAAAACATAATTTTATTCCTGATCATGAAGGTTAAACTCAGGAAAAAGGTAGAAAATATAGGGAACATAAAGAATAAAATAAAAATTACTTGTAGTCCTGCTATCATCTGCAATAGAATTCTTTAATATTGAAGCCAATTACATTTTTAAAATACGGCATGATCATGTCAACCACCCTGGTTTAAGACCATCATAGTGAAGCAAGATGGAAGTGCAGTTTCCATATGAGTCAACCTCTGTAGATCTTTTTTAGTGCCAGATTATTTATAAATGAATACAAAATATTCATTGCTGCCAACAGAGAACATACTCCCTCAATCGAATATATAGACTCTCCTTCCATCCTTTTGGGCTTCATCAACTTTGTCTTGACTACAGTGATTTGCAAAATTTGAAAGTGTCTCTAGTTTCTAATTTTATTTAAAATAGTTGTGTTAAAATATTTTATCACAAAATATTTTGCCACATTTGAATGACCATGTAACAGAGGTCTTCTTTGGATTAAGTGATCTAGTCATATGGCTCTAAAGTTTCTTTAAATTTAAAAGGGTATAGATTAAAAGTCTCCCTTTAACCTCTCCTGCTTTTCCAAATGTCTCCTTTCCTCCCAATGAGTATTGTGATTGTTCAGTTGCTAAATAGCGTCCAACTCTTTGTGATCTCATGGACTTCAGCACACTAGGCTCCTCTGTCCTCCATTCTCTCCTGGAGATGAGTAGGTGATGCTATCTAACCATCTTATCCTCTGCTGCCCCCTTCTCCTTTTGCCTTCAATCTTTTGCAGCATCAGGGACTTTTCCAGTGAATTGGCTCTTCACATCAGGTGGCCAAAATATTTGAGCTTCAGCTTTAGTAACAATCCTTCTGATGAATATTTAGGGTTAATTTCATTTAATTTGAACTCCCTGCAGTCCAAGAGTCCAAGGCACTCTTCAAGCATCTTCTCCAGCACCACAATTTGAAAGCATCAGTTCTTTAGTGCTCAGCATGCTTTATGGTGCGGCTCTCACATATGTACCTGACTACTGAAAAACCTATAGCTTTGACTGTATGGACCTGTGTTGACCATGTGATATCACTGCTCTTGAATATGCTGTCTAGGTTTGTCATAGCTTTCCTTCCAAGGAACAAGCATCTTTTAATTTCATGGCTCTAGTCACCATCCAAGTGATTTTGGAGCCCTCGAAAATAAAATCTGTCACTGTTTCCACTTCCCCAATTCTATTTGCTATGAACTGATGGGACCAGATGCTAGGATCTTTATTTTTTGAATGTTGAGTTTCAAGCCAGCTTTTTCACCCTCCTTTTCCACCCTAATCAAGAGGCTCTTTAGTTCCACTTCACTTTCTGCCATTAGAGTGGTATCATCTGCATATCTGAGGTTGTGGATATTTCTCCCAGCAGTCTTGATTCCAGCTTGTGACTCATCCAGCCCAGCATTTTGCATGATGTACTCTGTATATAAGTTAAATATGCATGGTGACAGAATACAGCCTTGTCTTACTCCTTTGCCAGTTTTGAACTGGTTCGTTGTTCCACGTTTGGTTCTAAATGTTTCGTCTTGACCCACATACAGGTTTCTTAGGAGAGTGGTAAAGTAGTCTCATCTTCCCATAGCTCTAAGAATTTTCCACAGTTTGTTGTGATCCACACAGTCAAAGGCTTTAGCATAGTCAGTGAAGCAAGTAGATATTTTTCTGGAGTTCCCTTGCTTTCTGTATAATCCAACAAATGTTGGCTATTTGATCTCTGGTTCCTCTGCCTCTTTGAAACCCAGCTTGTACATCTGGAAGTTCTCAGTTCATCCACTACTGAAGCATAGCTTGAAGGATTTTGGAAAATCCCTGGACAGAGGAACCTGGCAGGCTACAGTCCATGGGGTCGCAAAGAGTCAGACATGACTGAGTGACTTCACTTTCTTTCTTTCTTTCCTCTGCCTCTTCGAAATGCAGCTTGTACATCTGGAAGTTCTTGGTTCACCCACTACTGAAGCCTAACTTGAAGAATTTTTAGCGTAACCTCGCTAGCATGTAAGATGAGTGGAATTGTATGGTACTTTGAACATTCTTTGGCATTGCCCTTCTTTGGAATTAAAATGGAAACTGAACTTTTCTGGTCCTGTGGTCACTGCTGAGTTTTTCAAATTTGCTGACATATTGAGTGCAGCACTTTTAGGATTTGAAATAGATCAACTGGAATTCCATCATTTCCACTAGCTTTGACTGCAATAATACTCCCCAAGGCCCACTTGACTTCAGACTCCAGGATGTCCAGCTTTAGGTGAGTGACCACACCATGTTGATTATCTGGATCATTAGGGCCTTGTGTGTTTCTTCTGTGTATTCTTGCCACCTCTTCTTTTTCTCTTCGGCTTCTGTTATGTCCTTATTTTTTCTGTCCTTTATCATGCCCATCCTTTAGTGAAATGTTCCCTTGATATCTTCAGTTTTCTTGCTAGTCTCTAGTATTTCCCATTCCATTGTTTTCCCTTATCTCTTTGCATTGTTCATTTAAGAAGGCCTTCTATGTCTATTTGATTTTCTCTGGAACCCTGCATTTAGTTGGGTATAGCCTTTCCTTTCTCCTTTGCATTTCACTTCTCTTATTTCCTCAGCTATTTGTAAAGCCTCATTATTCCATGTCTGGTTCTAAACACTTTGCCTTACTGCATTTCTTCTTTGAGATGGTTTTGTTTACTCCCTCCTATGCAGTGTTATGAACCCTCATTCATAGTTCTTCAGGCACTTTATCTATTAGATCTAATTCCTTGGATCTGTTTGCCACCTCCACTGTATAATCATAAGAGATTTGATTTAGGTCACACCTGAATGACCTAGAGGTTTTCCCTATTTTCTTCAACTTAAGCCTGAATTTTGCAATAAGAAACTCATGGTCTGAGCCACAGTCAGGTCCAGGACTTGTTTTTGCTGACTATATAGAGCTTCTTCAACTTAGGCTGCAAAGAACATAATCAGTCTGTTAATTGTTATGTTAAATAATTATGTTTTAGTTATATTAATTAATGTAATTAATCATATTAATCATGTTGTAATGCCCATGTATAGTCATCTTTTGGGTTGTTGTAAATGGATGTTTGCTATGACCAGCATATTTTCTACAGAGAATTCTGTTAGCCTTTGCCCTGCTTCATTTTATACTCCAAGGCCAAACTTGCTTGTTATTACAGGTATCTCTTGTCTTCCTATTTTTGCATGCTAATCCCCAATGATGAAAAGGACATCTTTTTTTGGTGTTAGTTCTAGAAAGTGGTATAAGTCTTCATAGAACTAGTCAACTTAAGCTTCTTTGGCATCAGTGGTTGAGGCACAGACTTGGATTACTGTGATGTTGAATGGTTTCCCTTGGAAACAAGCTGAGATCATAGAGTTGTTTTTGAACTCAAACCCAAGGAATGCATTTTGGATTCTTTTGTTGACTATGAGGGCGTCCCTGGTGGCTCAGATGGTAAAGGATCTGCCTGAAATGCAGGAGATGTGAGTTTGATCCATGGGTTGGGAAGATCCCCTGGAGAAGGGAATGACTACCCACTCCAGTATTCTTGCCTGGAGAATTCCACGGACGGAGGAGCCTGGAGGGCTATCGTCCATGGAGTTGCAAAAAGTGAGATGCTACTGAGTGACTGACACTTTCACTTTCTGAGGGTTACTGCATTTCTTCTAAGAGATTCTTGTCCACAGTAGTAGATACAGTGGTCATCTGGATTAAAGTCACACAGTCCCATCCATTTTATTTCACTGATTGCTAAGATGTTGATATTCAACCTTTCCATCTCCTGCTTGACCATGACCAATTTACCTGGATTCATGGACCTAACATTCCAGGTTCCTATGCAATATCATTCTTTACAGCATCAGACTTAACTTTCACCACCAGACACATCCACAACGGCATCATTTCCACTTTGGCCCCACTGCGTCATTCTTTCTGGAGCTATTGGTAATCTTAAGCCCTCTGCTCTTCCCTAGTGGCACAGTGGATACCTTCTGACCTGGGGGACTTTTCTTCTGGTGTCATGTCTTTTGCCTTTTCATGCTATTCATGAGGTTCTCCAGTCAAGAATACTGGAGTGGGTTGCTATTTCCTCCTCCCATGGACCACATATTCCCAGAACTATTCACTATGACCTATCTGTCTTGGTGGCCCTGCACAGTGCTTATTAGTTTTAGCTGTATCATTCTTTTATATGTGGATATCTGGCTATCTCAGAAACATTTGTTGAAGAGACTGTTCTTTCCCCATTATATAGTCTTAAGTATCCTTGTATGTGTTAGTTGCTCAGTCGTGTCTGATTCTTTGTGACCCCACAAACTGTAGCCTGCCAGGCTTCTCTGTCCATGGAATTCTCCAGGCAAGAATACTGGAGTGAATTGTCATTCCCTTCTTCAGAGAATCTTCCTGACCCAGGGATCGAACCCTGGTCTCCTGCATTGCAGGCAGATTCTTTACCCTTTGAGCTACAGGGAAGTCCTTAAGTATCCTTATTAAAAATCAACTGGCCATAAATGTATGGGATTATTTCTGTACTCTCAGTTCTGTTCTGTTCATCTGTATATCTATCCTTATGCCAGTATCATGCTGTTTTTATTACTGTATGTAGTAACTTATCAACTGAGAAGTACAAAGTCTCCAACTTTGGTCTTTTTTCTAGATTGTTTTGACTGTTCTGGGCCCCTTGAAATTCTAAATGAATTTGAAATCAGTCTTATCATTTATTTAAGAAAAATCTATTGGACTTTTGATAGTTACTGCATTGAATCTTCTTTAATTTCTTTGAGCAGTGTTATATATATTTCAGTGTACACGTAAGTCTTTCACCTACTTGTGTAAACTTATTCTTAGATATTTTATACTTCTGGATGCTCTTGTAAATGGAATTGCTTTCTTATTTTTTGGATGTTTCTTTCTAGCATGTAGAAATAAAACTTAATGTTTTCATTCTTTTAACTTTGCTGGATTTATTAGCTCTAGTATTTTTCTTATGGATTCTTTACGATTTTCTATATAAGAACATGTTAGCATGGATAGTCTTATTTCTTTTTCAATATAGATGTCTTTTATTTCTCTTTCTTGCCTAATTCTGTGTCTAGAACTTTCAGAACAATGTTGAATAGAAGTGGTAATATCAGATGTCCTTATCTTATTCCTGATCTTAAGGAGAAGGTTTTCAGTCTTTCACTAGTGCATATGATGTTAGCGGTGTGTTTTTCATAAATGCCTTTCTATTCCTAGTTTGTTAAGTATGTTTATTATAAGAATGTTAGATTGTTTCACATATATTTTTACTGTATCAGTTGAGATGATCAGGTGGTTTTCCTCTTTTCATTTTTTTTTAATATGGTATATTTCATTGATTGATGTTTGCATATTAACTACTTTTGCATCCCTGAGATAAATCCCACTTGGCCACAGTGTATAATCCTTTTAATATGGTGCTAGGTGCAATTTATGATACATATACTGTTATGCCACTTTTAATTAATCCTTTGAGAATGTGATGAATGCTGTGCGCCTGCTTTATAGGGAAAAAGGGAAAAATAAAATGTATACATGCATACATACATACATACATACATACATACATACATACAAAGTTTACTTTCTATTATGGCTTTCAGTATCTTTAAAAATCTACCCTTAATGATCCAAGGATTTGAGGTTTAGAAGAATTATTTAAGATCCTAAAGCAAGTTTGCTCCCTAATCATAAAGGGGAATAATGGTTCATTCATTTACCTCTTTTTAATCTTAACTCTTAAGGAACTTCATTATTTTGTTTTGTTTAGGTTATGTTTAATTTTATTTCATTTTAAACTAGTTAAAAATTAATGTCAGCCATGTTCTGTATTAGATAGCACACTCTTGGCAGTTTAGGAAAGTTCACTTTTTAATATCACACTAAGCTTTCAAATCATGGTTTAGTGTAAGGATTAGTGTAAGGAATAGAGCCTTAGTGTAAGGATATTGCCATACTAATGACCCCTCCAACCCCATCTGAGTCTGGTTTCTGGGAAACTCTTGCCCTCCTGGTAGGAGGTAAGTGTCTGCTTCCTGACTTCCCAGAATATCTCTTTTACTTTTACTAATTTTGACATAAGAAATATTTTCTGCCTATTAATAGACTGGAATCTGTCCCTTGGTAATCCCTTATACCATGATAAGCTAGTGAACACCTTGAAAATTCCATTGTGATTCATTTTTAGTGGACATTGTGTATGGACATTTGCTATACTGGTTTACAACTTGTTAACAACAAAGGTGCAGAAGCATTATGAAATGAAGACAACAATTTAATAGAAACTGCTGTCATAGTCCCCATGGTCAGAAGGGCATGTTGTGCTTAATTGCTTTTTCGTTAGGAGGGATGAGTTTGTGATGAGTGATCTTTACAATCAGTGACAGTTTCAGTTCAGTTCAGTCACTCAGTTGTGTCTGACTCTTTGTGACCTCATGAATCACAGCACGCCAGGCCTCCCTGTCCATCACCAACTCCCGGAGTTCACTCAGACTCATGTCCACCAAGTCAGTGATGACATTCAGCCATCCCATCCTCTGTCGTCCCCTCCTCCTCCTGCCCCCAATCCCTCCCTGCACCAGAGGCTTTTCCAGTGAGTCCACTCTTTGCATGAGGTGGCCAAAGTACTGGAGTTTCAGCTTTAGCATCATTCCCTCCAAAGAAATCCCAGGGCTGATCTCCTTCAGAATGGACTGGTTGGATCTCCTTGCAGTCCAAGGGACTCTCAAGAGTCTTCTCCAACACCACAGTTCAAAAGCATCAATTCTTCCACACTCAGCTTTCTTCACAGTCCAACTCTCCACTGGAAAAACCATAGCCTTGACTAGACTGACCTTTGTCAGCAAAGTAATGTCTCTGCTTTTCAACATGCTGTCTAGGTTGGTTGTAACTGTCCTTCCAAGGAGTAAGCATCTTTTAATTTCATGGCTGCAGTCACCATCTGCAGTGATTTTGGAGCCCCCCAAAGTAAAGTCTGACACTGTTTCCACTGTTTCCCCGTCTATTTCCCATGAAGTAATGGGACCAGCTGCCATGATCTTCGTTTTCTGAATGTTGAGCTTTAAGCCAACTTTTTCACTCTCCACTTTCACTTTCATCAATAACCATGTGTTATTATCGGTGAAGTCTGCGGTCAAAGAACATTGTCTATTAAGGACTTTTAGTTCCCTAAGGATCATGCTTTAGCGTATATGCTTCCTGAAAGTGACAACTCATTGAACTGAGAAGGCCGATAGGAATAACTTAATGTAACCTTCAAGGGATACTTGTGAGGATAAGCGGTTCTGAATGGTAGAGTAAGGATCTTCAGAAGTCTTCTCAAAAATATAATGAGAACATTGGAGAGAATTTTCAAAATTAACTTTTCCGGCATTCTGAAAATCAACTGAATGCTTTGAAGTACAAGAGGAGCGTTTGTTCAAGAAACAGGTTGCATCTCAACTAGAATAACAGGTTTTAGCTTCCCAATATTTTAACTTACCTTATTTCGAACTCCCTAGGCCAAGCTGCACAGTAGCTTTGAAAACCAAAAGCTTTATGACCAAGGTGACTTAGAAAACCAACAGCTTGACAGCTACAAACATGAGCAAAATGGGTTCCCAGCTCCCTGCAAAGCCTCATGCTTAGAGAACTGCCACTGCTTGATGTATCTGGCTGCTCTCTGGAAAGGCCCAATTCATGGAACTTCTCTTTATTTATTTAACCTAGCTCAGAGCTTACTCAGAGCAAATCATGGTATCGCCAAGATATTGGTCAAAAAATAATCACTGAGCTTCCCTAGTGGCTCAGACAGTAAAGAATCTGCCTGTAATGTGGGAGACCTGGGTTCGATCCCTGGGTTAGAAAGATCCCTGGGAGGAGGGCATGGCAACCCATTTCAGTATTCTTGCCTGGAGAATTCCTGTGGACAAAGGAGCCTGGTGGGCTGAAGTTCGTGGTATCATAAAGAGTCAGACATGACTGAGCAACTAAGTACACACAGCAATCACTGGGAACTGTTTAACATAACTGCCTGAGCTGGTGATACTATTAGGGCATGCAAATGGCTGGCTAAAAAAAATGTAAAAGAATAATATGCAGGACTTTGAAAAACTTGCATATATTCTAGATGATATATCTAGGGACACACATATACAGGACTGTGTTATACCCAGCAAAGACCTGAGAAGGCTTTCATTTTTCTCATCTCTCTGATCTTGAGTCTTTGTGCAAACAGCAAGTAAAGGCTGAGGCAGAGTGGTAAGAGCCTTGAGTGCTCAAGGTGTGATCCATCATATATATAGAGCCCATTAGCAAAGTCTGGTTTCAGCAGTATGTGAACTGAGAACTTCCAGATGTACAAGCTAAGTTTCACAGAGGCAGAGGAACCAGAGATCAAATTGCCAACATTTGTTGGATGATAGAGACAGCAAGGAATTCCAGAAGAACATCTCCTTCACTGATTATGCTAAAGCCTTTGACTGTGTGGATCACAACAAACTGTGGAACATTCTTAAAGAGATGTGAGTACTAAATCACTTTAACTGTCTCCTGAGAAACCTGTATGTGGGTCAAGAAGCAACAGAACTGGACATGGAACCACATGTTACAAGCCCTGTTTATTACTATTGCACTAGGTGTATATTTCACATTATTACAAGCCTCAGAATACTATGAAGCACCTTTTACCATCTCAGATGGAGTTTATGGCTCAACCTTCTTCATAGCTACAGGTTTCCATGGCTTCCATGTCATTATTGGATCTACTTTCCTAATTGTCTGCTTCTTCCGCCAACTAAAATTCCATTTTACCTCCAACCACCACTTCGGCTTTGAAGCTGCCACTTGATATTGACGTTTCGTAGACGTAGTATGACTTTCCCCTCTATGTATCTATTTATTGATGAGGTTCATATTCTTTTAGTATTAACTAGTATAATTGACTTCCAATCAGTTAGTTTTGGTCTAATCTGAAAAAGAATAATAAACCTAATATTAGCCCTCCTAACCAATCTCATGCTAGCTATACTACTTGTTATCATTGCATTCTGACTCCCCCAACTAAATGTGTGTTTAATTTACTGGTTCAAAATTGGGCAAGGAGTTTGACCATGAAGTGATGGGACTGGATGCCATGATCTTAGTTTTCTGAATGGTGAGTTTTCAGCCAGCTTTTTCACTTCCCTCTTTCATTTTCATCAAGAGGCCCTTTAGTTCCTCTTTGGTTTCTGATGTAAGGATGGTGTCCTTTGCATATCTGCATATCATATTTCTCCTGGCAATCTTGATTCCATCTTGTGCTTCATCCAGCCTGGCATTTCGCATGATATACTCTGCAATTAAGTTAAATAAGTAGGGTGACAATATACATCCTTGGCATCCTCCTTTCCCGATTTGAAACCAGTCTGTTGTTCCATCTCCGGTTCTAACTGTTGCTTCTTGCCCTGCACACAGATTTCTCAGAGGAAGGTAAGGTGGTCTGGTATTCCCATCTCTTTCAGAATTTTCCACAGTTTGTTGTGATCCACACAGTCAAAGGCTTTGGTGTAACAATAAAGCAGAAGTAGATGTTTTTCTGGAATTCTCTTGCTTTTCGATGTTGGTAATTTGACCTCTGGTTCCTCTGCCTTTTCTAAATCCATCTTGAACATCTTCAAGTTCTCAGTTCATATACTGTTGAAGATTAGCTTGGAGAATTTTGAGCATCACTTTGCTAGCATGTGAGATGAGTGCAATTGTGTAGTAGTTTGAACGTTCTTTGGCATTGCCTTTCTTTGGGATTAGAATGAAAACTGACCTTTTCCAGTCCTGTGGCCACTGCTGAGTTTTCCAAATTTTTTGGTGTATTGAGTGTGGCACTTTCACAGCATCATCTTTTAGGATATGAAATAGCTCAACTGGAATTCCATCACCTCCACTAGCTTTGTTTGTAGTGATGCTTCCTAAGGGCCACTTGACTTCACATTCCGAGATGATTGGCTCAAGGCGAGCAATCACACTATCGTGGTTATGTGGGACTGAGAATCAGTTTTATTCATTTAATCAAAAATGTATATTGAATGTTTCCCAGCACTGGATAATTCTTGGAATATGATGATTAAGAAAGTATCTTCTGTGTTCTTATCTCAAAGATCACAGACTGATAGAGTGGATTGAATATGACAGTGTATTTACATTGACCAGATTTTCTAACATTGGTGAAAGAGGACATATTGAAAACAGAGCTTAAGTGAAAATACTTTGCATAATAGCTGACATATAATGGACCATATAAATGAAAAAAATTAATCTTTATAAAAATGTAAAACTTGTATTTTCAATAAAATTTATTCAAGATTTTTTTAAAGAGAAATTAGAAATATCTATGGTCATGAATGTTTAGTTATTGATTTTACTATGATTTTTCTGTTGGGTTATATGTGTACACACACCTCTGTGTTTACAGTAGAAGGTAGAGTGGCACTGAAATAGCCTGGGAATCTGAATTCTTTGGCTATGTTTATGTTTGACTTAAATTGATGTCATAATTCTGTTTGGAGCAGATTTCTTTGAGTTGTTGAATATTCAGTACTTGGAGTTTTAAATATAATTTTAAACTCAGAGTCAAAACTAGTTTTCACATGACATCTTTTGCTTCAGTTTTTTTTTTTTTTTTTTTTTACAGTTTCTTTATCAGATATATCTTGAATTTGTATTTCTTCCTCTGAAGGTGTTTTTGTGATGGATGATGCTTGTGGTTTTTAGTATCTTGAGACAAGGTTTATGGATAATGTGGGTTAGCTACAAGATCACTTTTTTGGCCAACTCCATTTGATAAATAACAACTCCTTTTGAATGAGTACTTAATAAATTCACGCTATAAGTAATATCTTCAAGTGTCAGGATAGATAGATTTGTAAGGGAAACTTCAGTTTTAAATTTATTACTGTTTCTGTATTTCTCTGTCACATTAGGCCAGATTGAAGCGTCTCTTTTCTAATCATTAAAGTAATGCAAGTTCCTTCTGAAAAGTTAGAAAATATGGAAGAATACAAGGACATTTAAGTCTGCCTGCATGCACATGTGTGTGCTCGGTCGTGTGTGACTCTTTGCGACTCCATGTACTATAACCTGCTAGGCTCCTCTGTCCGGGTTCTCTAGCAAGAATACTGGAGTGGCTTGCCATTTCCTCCTCTAAGGAATCTTCCCAATCCAGGAATCTACCTCGAGTCTCCTGTTTCTCCTGCATTGACAGGTGGGTTCTTTACCATTGAACCACCTGGGTAGCCCCTTAAGTCTTCCTGCCAAACAATAACTACTCTGAATATTTTGAATATTCCTTCTACAACTTTTTTTTTTATAAATTTCATGTGTGTGTTTAAGGTCAATTAACCAGAGGTCAAATTGCCAACATCCGCATCAAAAAAGCAAGAGAGTTCTAGAAAACATCTATTTCTGCTTTATTGACTATGCCAAAGCCTTTGAGTGTGTGAATCACAATAAACTGTGGAAAATTCTGAAAGAGATGGGAATACCAGAACACCTAACCTGCCTCTTGAGAAACCTATATGCAGCTCAGGAAGCAACAGTTAGAACTGGACACGGAAAAACAGACTGTTTCCAAATAGGAAAAGGGGTATGTCAAGGCTTTATATGTCACCCTGCTTATTTAACTTCTATGCAGAGTACATCATGAGAAATGCTGGACTGGAAGAAACACAAGCTGGAATCAAGATTGCCAGGAGAAATATTAATAACCTCAGATACGCAGATGACACCAGCCTTATGGCAGAAAGTGAAGAGGAACTAAAAGCTTCTTGATGAAAATGAAAGAGGAGAGTGAAAAAGTTGGCTTAAAGCTCAACATTTCAGAAAACGAAGATCATGGCATCTGGTCCCATCACTCATGGCAAACAGATGGGGAGACAGTGGAATAAGTGTCAGACTTTATTTTGGGGGCTCCAAAATCACTGCAGATGGTGATTGCAGCCATGAAATTAGAAGACGCTCACTCCTTGGAAGGAAGTAAGGACCATATAGTTCATGGGGTTGCAAAGAGTTGGACACAATGAGCAACTTGCACATACATATAACTCTGCAGTACATTTTCCCACATATTATTAATATATTATGAATGCTTCCCATGTCATTAAAATTATTTGGGAACATAGTGTAATAACTACATAATATTCTATAAAATGGCTGTGTCATAATTTACCTAGTCATCTTTTTGGACACTTTTCTAGTTTTAAATTATTGCAGTTCATGAGACAATGACCACTGAATTTATATAATCTCTGATGGCACATATTTCTTGACCATACACCTTATTTTGCTCATTAAAACATTATTTCATATATAAAATAATCTGTAATTTTTCATTATTTATGGTATCCCCACCTTGTACTGAAGGAATTCTTTTGTGCTGTACTGAAAGTATTCTTTACTGAAGGAAGTTGTTAAATTTAAAAAACAAAAGCTTTTTTCAAAGAGATTATTTACGATGTTTATACATAAACTCTAAAACAGATTAGAAGGTAAAATGACAAATCCTGATGATAGCTGTTCATAATGGAAATGCTTACAGATCCTTAAATATAGTTTGGTAGGAAAAGGGCGGCAGTGAATCAAGTTGTTACAGTTTGTTCCAGGAAAGGCATTTTGGATGAATGCCATCTACTTTTACAAATACGTCTTGTGATTTTAGTTTTATCTACTCTACTTTCCCAAACAGATTGCTGAAGCTGAAGCAAATGTATGTAGTACAATAAAAGGAATTGACATAATTTTAATTTCTTTAGTAAAAGGCAGTTCTTTTTCTCCAACACTGTGGCTTGAATTTTAATGAAAGTACTAAATTGAAGCCTGGTTGAGTCATGTTAGATACATTGGCTCCAAGTGACTTCTGAGGTTAGTTCATTGAGCCAACTGCTTTCCTAGTGATTGTCATTAATCTACTTAATATTCGTGTTTGTCACCAAAATAAAATTCTGAAAACTTCTTCAAATAATCCAATGATTTAGCAAATTCTCTATTGAGAATAAAGGCAACACTTGAATCTGAGAGTTTGCCAATAGTGAGTGAGTACTCTGTGCCAGGCACACTGTCTCCTTGCTTTTTATAGCTTTACCATCCTCTCAAAATTGTGCTGGTTGTACATTGTTATTATCCCCATTTTATAAATGGGGATGAGCGAGCTAAAGTTTGTGGAAGGTTACTCACTGGGCCAGTGTCACTCAGCTAACAGGCATCCGTTTTGGCAGCAGAACCAGTGCTTTTCTGTGCTGCCTTCAGGCTGTCAGAAAGTTCTTAGTCACATAAACTTACTAAATGAAAAGATGTCTTAAATTGGATTAAAAATGTTAAGCAAACAGAATTAACAAATTTAGTGTGTGACATAACTTCTAAGCAACACAGAACAAACTTAGATATTTAAAGATGGCTTTATTCTCTTTTTAAAAGGGAGCATAATTACTTTGGAGCAAAAAACCCCCAAAAAACAAAAAACAACACTCTTATTTTTCAGTCTTCCTGGCTAGAAATCTTGACAGCTAGAGTGCAGTTGCTATGATTGTGAGTCTGTCTGTTGTGTGTACAGATTCATGCTCCCAAATTCTCCATTCCCACCTTTTATAAATACCATATTTAACTGGGAAGAGGAAAAGTTATTTTTGGCAACATTCGTAGAGCAAAAGTAGCAACTCAGGGGGCATGAAGGCATATGCTGACCTGAAACAGAAACTGTAGAAATATGCCTAGCGTTTAGGTTCAATTCTGTTTAGAATGTGGGTCTTCAATAAGAGAATTATTATTCAGATTTTACTAGGAGACAGGAAAACTGCAAAATGAGATCTGTGTCTATGTAAATATTTATTACTGAAATAATGTACTGATATTTTGTGCTGCTTATTACTGTTTTCATGGCAAAAATAGCAATTAGATAGCTGTTTAGATATCATTAGATAGCTGATAGGGACCCAATGCTAAGAGAACCAGTCTGCTTTCTTGAGAACAGCCTGAAACAATAGTTTCATGTCAACAAAGATTCACAGATATAATATCTATACAGTAGATATGGTGATAAAAGTTCATCACTGAATTCTCAAATATTAAAACTCAAGGGTTTCTTTGCAAGTTGAAAGATACACATTTACCATGAGTCAAACAAGGACTGCTTTTGCTCCTGAAAGTAAACTTCTAGGAATTTTACTAAAATATTATTCTAAGAGGTGGTACAAGCTAAAAGAAAAGATGGTCAAATCAGTGTAACACATAAATTGATGCATTGCTGATAGACTCAGAGTGAATTATTATGAAAAGTTAAAAATGTTAGTTCAGACATTCATTCAATAGTTTCCGGCCCCTAACCTTTGGAAATGGTGTTATAGAAAGCCTCTTTTTCATCAAACCCTGGGCTAGGAGGCTCCCAAACATGACCGATTCTTCCATCTAGAGTTTACCAGAGTTTCTCAAATTACCTGTGGTTAGTCAGATCTATCACAGACACTGATCATTTGTACATTAGAATAAAAATAAGCTACTGGAAGAGTGAAATGGAGTAAAAAATAAGATCCACAAAATATAAGCCCACGTTTTTATTATTGTATTGAACAGACTTAAAATTACTCTTGACAAATTTCTGTAAAAGCTTCTGAAGGCTCGTGTGTGATTTCTGTACTTTTCTCAGGTCATTAACAGCCAGCTTATGATCCAGTGCTGGCCCATGGCCCATATTTTGAGGAACACTGTTCTAGATTTGAATACAGACAAAAACTTTTTTTTCTCATGTTAGTGTCCCTTCCTGTCTCTTCATTTTTCCTGTACTTGTTTGTCTTCTTCGTATATAGTTTTCCTCTTAAGATGGATTGGAAATAATTAACATGAGGATTGTTAGGGTAGGGAACACTGCAAAGGTACAAAGAAGCATGTTTCTTTTGAGTTTTCTACTAAAACAAATTCACAGACTCAAACGTGACATTTACATACATGTATAGTGTTGATATGGAGATGATCTGTAATATATACATAGTATTTAAATCGTGAATGATGTTGATAATGCCATTTGTCGTGTTTTAAAAATAGTCCACAAAAATGTTGTCTCCTTTTGTATTTACACCTCTCATACAGAGAGTTACCACTTGCAGCTTTTTTTGGTTAGATGCCACATCCGAAGACTCATGGCAATATGTTACGTGACAGGTTAAAGCAAAAAAAAAAAAAAAAAAGCCTGTGAATTTAATTTGAAATTGTATATATTTGCTAGGAATTTGATATTTGGAGAGCAGAAAATACAGTTGACCCTTCATATTTGCATATCCATGAATTCAATCGAAGGATGGAATATATTGGGAAAAAAATTTATGAAATTCCAAAAACACAACTTGAATTTGCCACTCATCTTCAACTATTTACATAGCACTTGCATTATATTTGGGCTTTCCTGGTGGTTCAGACAGTAAAGAATCTGCCTGCAGTGCAGGAGACATGGTTTGATCCATGGATCAGGAAGATCCCCTGGAGAAGGAAATGGCCACCCACTCCAGTATTCTTGCCTGGAGAATTCCGTGGACAGAGGAGCCTGGCGGGCTACAGTCCATGGGGTCACAGAGAGTCAGACATGACTCAGCGACTAACATTATAGTGTTCTTGCCTGGAGAATCCCAGGGACGGGGGAGCCTAGTGGGCTGCCATCTCTGGGGTCGCACAGAGTTGGACATGACTGAAGCGACTTAGCAGCAGCAGCAGCATACCTCACATACACATACACATATACGGCCTATTTGATTTTGAGATTACAGGTCAGTGTGGTTTAAGGACCACTAGCACCAGAGTTAGCTCGAGTAATTGTGTAACAATGAAAACTCCTAACATCCTATGTCCACTGAGTCAAAATTTCTCTGATTTGCTTTGTGAAATTTAGTCTAAAGTTTAAACATGAGCCTCACCAGGTGATTCTAGTACACAGTGGAATTTGAGTTGTACTCTTTCAGTGTTTTTGGAAATCTCTGTGTTAGAGTCTGCATTATCATACACTATGGTGATATATTAAAATGCCAGTTCTGAAATGACTGCTAATGTGAATATATTGGAGTCTCTATATAGTTGCTTTCAGGAGAGAATCTCCAGGATATTATTGGATCCATTGCTATCTCAAGGGTGTGTGTGTATGTGCGTGTGTGTTAGTTGCTTAGTGTGTCCGACTCTGTGTGACTCTACGGACTGTAGCCCACCAGGCTTCTCTATCCATGGGATTCTCCAGGCAAGAATACTGGAGTGGATTGCCACGCCTTCCTCCAATCGCAAGCATTAACAAAGTCCTATTGAAAAAGTGTTATTCTCATTTTATAGACAGAAACACAGAACACACAGGAATATAATTCTGCATCCTTCTCTATTGTAGTAATTTTGCATCTTTTTCATTTTATTTTCAGAGCTTACATGCCTAAAATCTATTCTTTAATTCACCTTGCTTTATAATAATACAATTTTATTTGGAATAAAAACTAGCATAGCAACAGAATCCAGTAAGCATTTAATTAACTGGTTATTATGAATTGAATGAGGCTTGTGGGATTGTATATGATTGTATATAATATGTTAATATTTCTTTTAAAAACACTTGTCTTTACATTAATCTGAACTTAATACAAAACGTATTGATAAGGAAAAATACTACATTTTTAGGTGTTATTACCAAATTAACCCATATGGAAAAATAGTATATTCTTAGAGCTCGAAAATACACATCAGTCAAATAAAAGAGATTCCATTATAGCTATATCTTTAGTTCATTAGTGGAAATGACTTTTTGTTTTTAAAAGAAACACTTATTTGTTTATGCCTTTCAGAGTTCTAGGCACATTATACTGTGTGTGTGTATTTGTCAGAAAAGTAAGGGTCATTTATTCTTGTTTATGAAAGCAGAGAATCAGAATCCTGGTATTTTGACTTGATTGGGCATTGATAAAGAGATTTCCTTATTCATTTAGGATAAGAAAATCAGTTCTTTGGGGACTTTACTCTTTTCCTAAGCATAATGATAATTTCCCAGGTAAAACTGCAAAACCCTAAGAAAGTAACAGGCCTATACTTATCTTTACTGAACTGTGAGTAACCCAGGAATGTTGTGGATGTGAAATTATGCAAGTTATTGGAAAAATCTTCCTTTGAGCCTTTCAACCTTGCCATGTGTGCCCTGATCAAATTTTTCCACCTCTCCAAACTGTTTTCTCATATTAAGGATAGCAACACCTCTCAGAATTACTGGGAGAACTCTTATCAGTTAATGATTCTGAAATATCAGCACAGTTCTTGGCACTGGTGAGTGGTAGGTAGTTATTGCTGGGAATTGTATAGCAGTGCAGAATGTGTGGATAAGCTTTGGTGTCAGGTAAACCCTAGCTTTGAAATTCAGCTGGTCTCTTGCTATGTAAGTAACAGCAAGTAATTCAATCTGTCTATCCCCCATTTAATTTGTGAAATAGGGATTGTAGTGACGATTCCAGAAGATTATTTTGAGGATTAAATGAGGGAGTGAGTGCCTGGCACATTGAAGTTTCTTAATAGATAACAGATGATAGCCATTATTATTTTTTATTGTATTTTATTGCTACCAATTTCTAAGCTAAATTAAATATATATATATATATATATATATATATATATATATATGAAAACATGTTTCATATACATGTGTCTACTTGAGTTTAGATTTGAGGGTTCTACCCTGATCTTTTAGCAGCTGTCTCACTTTAAAATTTATTTTCAAAAGCTTTCTGATTTATACACAAGCCAATTTGTATTTCCATTGGAAGATTTTGGGAATCGGAAAACAGAGTGATGATGAAATGAGCATTCATCTGGCTGCTTTATGAAGACAATGTTGACGAGAAAGCAGGCAGCTCAAACTGTAGCAGATAGCAGACACTTGCTGTAAGACTTCAATAATGCATATGAGTGATGTCAGACTCAGGCATGCAAAAGGCATAAACACAAAGGAAAATCATAATGGGCTTTTCAGGAAAGGGGTTGTTGCTTCCCGATGTGCTAACCTGGATTCTGTTTTGTGCTTTGGTGCCAGCATAAAGATAGCTTGCAGAGACACTGTTGAATTTTTCCATTGCCAATTTGTATTATAATCTGAGAACTCTGTTTTGCTCTTCTCTACTTTACTTTTAATAAATATTCTGTGAACTTTGGGGAAGTAAGCTACTTTAGTTAAGTAATGTCTTTAATCACTTAATTTAACTTATGTGATTAATTCATTCAGCAGCCACAAATCACAGTTCTACCCACATCATCCTTGCTTAGAATGCTGAGAACTGTGATCATCAATTGGCCTTTCAGAACGAGAGCTTAGGAAAGGGAAAGGGACAGTTTCCATTCCCTTATTCTTAAGCTTCCTTTTCTCTCCCTATACACTGATGCTGAAAATGTCCAATCTGTTCTCTTTCCATGGCCTCATCTTTCCCCCATCCTATGTGCTCCAGTCACACTGGTCTTCCTTCAGTCTTTGAAAGGTCATGTTGTTGGAGGGACCTAGAGAGTGTCATACTGAGTGAAGTAAGTCAGACAAAGAAGGAGAAATATCACGTGACATCCCTTATGTGTGGTATCTAAAAAGTTTCTTACAAAACAGAAAGAGACTCACAGACTTCGAAATGAACCTATGGTTGCTAGGGTTGGGGTGGGGAGGGATAGGGACTTTGGGAAGTTCACGTACACACTGCTATATTTAAAATGGATGGCCAACAAGGACCTATTGTATAGCACATGGAACTCTGCTCAGTGTAATGTGCCAGCCTGGTGGGAGGAGGGTTTGCAGGGGGAAATGGATACATATATATGTATGGCTGGGGCTTTCCTGGTGGCTCAGATGGTAAAGAATCTGCCTGCAATGCGGGAGACCTGGGTTCGATCCCTGGGTCGGGAAAATCCCCTGGAGGAGGGCATGTCAACCAACTCCAGTATTTTTGCCTGGAGAATCCCTGTGGCCAGAGGAGCCTGATTGGCTATAGTCCATGGGGTCACAAAGAGCTGGACACAACTGAGCAACTAAGCTCACATATGTGTATGGCTGAGTCCCTTTGCTGCTCACCTGAAACTACCACAACATTATTAACCGGCTATACGCCAATACAAAATAAAAGGTTTAAAACTTGGGGGAAAAAAGGAGAAAATAAATGAATAAACAAATTGCAGAAAAAGAAAAGGTCATGTTGCTTCCCATCTGACAGCCTCTACACAACTCTTGACTATCTGGAAAGAGCTCTCTCTCTTCTTCCATCCCCTCTCCCATTCCTAAGTCATCCTTCAAGATTTAGTCCACACACCAACTCCTTGAGGAAGCTTTCTCTTATTCTCTGACCTGGGTCATGTCCCCAGCTCAGCCATTTCCTCACCACCTTCTCTTTTGCCTTAGTAGCGTGCATTGTAATAACAGCTAAAGAATTTATGTTTGTTATTTTATGTTTCTCTCTCTTTCTAAAATAGAAGCTCTGCAAGAAAGAGCAGGAGCTATGTTTGCCTTGTTCACATATGTTTCCCAGTGCCTGGTGCCATATGATAACATAACAGGCAAAAATGCTAAGGTATTGTATGGAGTCAAAATTGACATTAATGTGCTTTACCATTTTATTTGTTGCTGGGTTTTTTTTTTTTTTTTTTTTTTGGTGGGTTTTCTTCAAAGGTGTGGTTTAGAGGAAAGAATGGCATATGTAACTTTCAAGGTCTAACACTATTCTCCTTTAGTTGTATCTTCTTATTACAGTAGATTACTGTGAGTGAAGAGGTACTGGCTATGAAAGGGTATATGTGATGGCCTTAAGGCTAAGCTGTAACAGTCATCTTATCTCCCTTGCTCCACTCTGTAAGTTTCTTGATCAACTTGAGGAGATCTATATTCCATTACGACAAAGGCTTGTGCTGTGAGGAAGAAGATTTCCTTTACATAGGAATGTATGTACATGAATGTTGGTGACACATGGATGGACCGGAACCTAGAGTTCAGCTAAAGTGGCATATCTGGCAAATGTTACAATATTGGGAAGGCAAGGAATAATGGTTTAGAGGGCCAGAGTGAGGGGATCATCAGGTGGGTCCAGGAACCTGCGAGTGAGTGGAGGTAAGGGTTAAACAGACTTGGGATGAAAACAAAAGTGCTGCCATTGTTGGGAAGACTTGTTCACAGGCTGTAGCCACCTTCCCTGCCAACAATAGGAAACACACTCATCTTTTCTAGCTTACTTTTTCTAGTCTCCTAATGGTGACTGAGGCTGCCTTGGGCCTGTTGGCCAACTATTAATCAGTGAGGACACTGGCATTTTCACAGTGTTATTTGAGGGAGGCGGTGTATTGTAAAAGCTTGGGTTTGGGTCTGTTCAGATCTGACATTAATCCTGGCTGTTATCGCTTCCTCTCTGTGAGTCTCAGTTTCCTCATCTGTGAAAAAGTGAAGAGTTAGTCACTTCAGTTGTGTCCAGCTCTTTTCAACCCCATGGACTGTAGCCTGTCAGTCTTCTCTGTCCATGGAATTCTCCAGGCAGGAATACTGGAGTGGTTAGCCATTCCCTTTTCCAGGGGTCTTCCCTGACCCAGAGATTGAACCTGGGTCTCCTGCATTGCAGGCAGATTCTTTACCATCAGAGCCACCAGGAAAGCCCTTCCTCATCTGTAAAATGGACCTAATAATACCAATGACCTCAGTTTTAGAGCATGGTTTAGGGCATTCATTAGAGACTATTTTTTAAAGCATTTACTATGGTTCCTGGTACAGAGTAGGCATTCCATACCTGCTTGCTATTATTGTTGTTTGCTAGGACACACCCAGAAATCCACAATGATTTGTCTTAAGATGTGACTGGGTTTGCATGTCCAGTAGAGCCTGGGCAGGATGGTAGTGGTTCTGGAATGTCAAGCTTGCTGTGGTCACTCAGTCTATTCCAGAAACAGTCCAAAGTTCTGAAGCTTCACGGCAAACTAAGTCTCAGTGGAAAGGAAAGTACAGCCACCAAATGTAGCATGGAGCTTAAATCTAGTCTGTCCCACTTCACAGCAAAACATGTGACAAATGAGGCATCTCATCTTGCTTTCCTGGAAGTTTTGCTGGAAAGAGATGGTCTTATAGCTTTTGATTGCATTCACCCAATTCAGCCAGTACTTCAAAGTTGCAACAACAGCCCAGTGGGCACACAGTTTTATGAAGCCCATTTCTCCACTGAAGAACAACACATCTGACTGGAGAGTCTCCCACCACAACTGCTTCCTAGAGTAAGATAGCAGCACCAGCTAAATTGGTGACTGTATCTATTTTTGCTTTAGAAATAGGGTCTGAAAATAACCTCTGGATTGATAACCACATTTAGGGGTTTTCATGAAAGCAATTTGATATATATGCAAAAGTGTTAGTACTTGTTTACAATTTGAAATCACAAATCCACAGACTCCATTCTGGATTGGCTGGGATGCTGTGAGCCTATTTCAGTAACTTAAATGAAGCCTGTATCTGATTAATGATAACAGTAAATTAGAGTTCCCCATATAATGGCCACTCTTTTCTGAGTAAATCAAACAGAAAACCCCCTCTCTGTGATAACAACTTACTGACATCAGGCCACTGCGTGCATGATGTGTGTGTGTGTGTGTGTGTGTGTGTGTGCGTGTGTACCCACAGAACTCGTTCTTTGGAATTCTCCCATGGAAAAGCAAAGGAAGGAAGTGAGGGAGGATGGGGCGATTGCATCCTGTGCTTGACAGGGGGTGTGGCCACGGCTGCCTCAGCCTCCGGGACACTGGTACATGATTGTTTTTTTCACTTCGGACGCCTGAACAGTGATAAGTCTTGATGAAAGGCACTGGCAGCTCTCAGTTCATAGCTGGACAGAAGTCTCCTTAGTGGCCTCCCTGAGTCCCACTCAGTATTTCATTTCTAGCACTTCGGGGGAAGAGGACCCGCAGCTCTCTCCCCACCACATTAGGACTTGAGACCCTCTAAGACTTCGGGTTCTGGCCACTCCTATGAATGAAATTGCCAATGGGTAGGCTAGGTGCATTGTTTTAAGGAAAATGAAATGTTTCTTCCTGCTGCTTCCTAAATCTGATTTGAAATGATGGATTCTGCCCTGGTGAAAGCAGAGATGAACTCTTTGGAATTTTTGAGGTAAGGTGTTAGAAAGTTCTATGAAATGAATTCCACTCTCTGATTTCCATGTCCAACTGCTTGGGATTAACAGTTCTCTCTGCCTTTCTCTTTGAAAAATTCTTAATACTGTCTGCTCTCAGCTTGGTTAGGAACAGTTATTAACAAATTATCTGGTGTATTTATCACGTTTAGTCATTGACATCTCAACATAAGAGATCAGTGCTGGGATTAAAACTTTTGTGAAACTTTTACAAACATTTATACAGTCCCCTCAATGTGAATTTCTAGAGTTTCACTGGTTTTAGATGAATTATTTTACTGGGATGTTAAGTACAGGTTCTACCTACAAGAATGCTTTGAAAATGGCATTAGACTGAGTCAAAATAGATTTCATGACCGGTCATCTGCCTCTGGAATAATAGTGTTTTTTATGGATTTAAAAACTGTTCTCTCTGGGAATGAGATGTTAAAACTGATTTATTTGTAATGTAATATTTTTGTGGGAAAGTATTCATTCATATGAATTCACATTCTAGAGAGTAGTGATTTAACAATCTTACAAGAAAATTTTAACTCAAGAACAAAACCATGTTTTTTAAAAATATTTTCTTGTGACATCTGTGGCAAACTGGCCCAGTTTTCTATAGACCTTCTGAATCTGCTTTAATTGTTTAGAAACTGAAATGAAGGCAGGGCAAATTTTCAATTCTATTTTAATTTTTTTCAAATGAAAATTTGGCTATGTACCAGACATGGTTCTCAAAGGGGTTGGGGATGTTATTTTTTATTGGCATATAGCATACTTAGCATTTAGTGCCTGAGAGCCAGGGATCTTTAACTATTTCTATAATGTACTGACAGATACTTATGAAGAATTATCCACTAGAATGCCAGGAGCATCCTTATTGAATAACATGCTCAGTTTAATGAAAAGGAAATTGATGATGTAGTAAAGATTCAGGTGAGCAATCTAATTTCTGGGAAGGTTATCAATCTTCTGATAAAGCCATTTTGGGGCAGGACCCAAGGGAGTAGCCCCTTCCTCAAAATTATTCTTTAGAATCAGTAGCAGTTAACTGTTCCAGAAAGATTGCTCCCATGTGTTTCTAATTCATATTTTCAGAACTTGTTTGGATTAACTCTGACAAGTATCCAGTTCACTTCAATAAGGGCAATAGCTTTCTTTAAATAAAGTTATCTATTACAGTTTCCAGTCCTTATTACTGAGCTTCTTAAGATCAAAGTAGTAATTTACCCTGAACCAAAGGATGGTTTGGTACTAAACATTATATTTTATGATGGTACATTTCCCAGGATCTGCAGTTATCATGCCCAGTGTAAAAGAGACATCCTGGAGGATCTAGAGGTTGCTTTTAAACTTCATTTAGTATTAGAAGGAATTATCTATGAGTGAGAGCTTAGTGTATTCATAAAAAATAATCAGAGGAAAGAAAAGGAGGATATGTAGTCAAAACAGTGTGATTTCTGGTGACTTTTTAGGTACACAGTGGGTGACAGAGATTCCTAAGTTGAAACTGTATTCAGTCTTGGATTTACTGTGTATAGAGATGAGGGTGCCCTCTGCCTCTTTCTTTCTTTCTTTCTTTCTTTTTAAAATACTTAATTGGCTGTGCTGGGTCTTTGAGTTGTAGCCTGTGGGAACTAGTTTCCTGATCAGAGATCAAACATGGACCCCTTGCATGAGTACAGAGCATTAGCCACTGGACCACCAGGGAAGTCCCTACCTGACTTTTTAAAGCCAGGCTTAAAGCTCATTGAAAGAGCTTTCAGCTTTGAGTGACCCTCTGCCAAGAGCTAGGCAGATACTCTATGTGGGAGAATGTGCTACATGGCATAGTACATAGCATAATGTGCTATTAATATCACTGTACTTTCGCTGCCTGATTATTTGGCATCCTTTGCCTAAGAAAGAAAAATTGCCAAAAACATATAAATAAGTATGCTTTTTGCTTTAAGTGTATTTTTGAAAAATCAGAATAAAATAGTTTATTTAAAGGAAATACATTTAAAAAGTTAAAACTAAATAAAGTTGGGAAATTTTTGCTTTCTGAGTATTAAAGACATAGCTCTTTTTAAAAACAATGAAATAGATTTAGAAAGCTAGACATGTGGCTCCTTCCTAGTATGTACCAGTTTCACATTCTATACATATGTCCTCCTTACAGAGTTCTGAGCTAGGAGCGCTACTATCATTTTATGGAAGAAAGAAATGGAGTATTTGCAGTTTTAAGACTTGCCCAAGGTCATACAGTAAATGGGAAAAATGGACTTTAAACTTAGGTCTGCTGTTTTATGAATTTCTAGGATCTTAGCATCACCTAGCAGCCATAGCCTGGTAACATGTTTATCAAGCAGTATGCTACTTTCATTGCACCTGTAATAAATGGTATATACCTAAAAACAAAAAGACATGCTTCTGTTGGTGAATAGAGGGTCCTTGTGGACTAACTGCTAGTGACATATTAAATATGCTGCATTAAGGGTTTTATTGAATTACTAAGTGATGGAGAAGCAGAACTTTCTGTGTTGGCTGATTAAGGTTGAATGTGGGGATAGTTGGATTTTCAGGAGTTGTCTGAATAAAGAAGGGGAAAGGAGGAGAGTGGTGGACTTAGTGAGGGTGATGCTTGGGCTTGGAGAGAGTTTAGAGGCAGATGCGTCACCTCCCAGGGTCACTGGATTGAAGAGCCTGGAATTGGTTCAGAGCCTTGTGCACTAAGGGTGGATATTTATAGCTTTGGTGGCTCTGTCTGCACCGGAAAGATGGCGATGGGAGGAGGGTCATGTTTAAGTCATGGCTCCAAGGCTTGTGCTGGGCCTGGGCCTGAAACATCATGGTGCACCATCCTCTCTGTCCTTGTACAATGTACTCTGTACACTGCAGCCAGAAGGATTTTTTTATTAGATGCAGATCATGTCACTTCCCTGCTTTGAATTCTCCAGTGACTTTCCATTATCCTCCAAGTGAATTCCAGACTCTTAGATGGTGTGGCATAGCATTGAGAAGTGTGGCTTCTGGAGCAAGATAGCCTGGGTTCACACTGCACGTACTAGTTTTGGGATTTGTAGTGCATTTCTTAATTTCTTTGTGCCTTAGTTCCCCTATTGTTGAGGTATCTCATAATGATACCTCAAAGGATTGTTAGAGGTTGCAGTGAGTTAATAAGGCAACACAGTAGAACAGTGCCCATTGCAAGGTAAGCTCTCTAGTGTTTATTACTGTTCATGTCTGCAAGCTGGTCCTGCCTACCTCTCCCATCTCATCTTCTCCTACTCTCTGCCTCATCATTCACTCTGCATTGCTTTATTGTTCCTGGGAACATGGAGGGCTTGTCTTGTCTCAGGGTGCTTGGACTTTCCTTTGTTGCAAATCTCCCGGTTGAAAACATTCTCATTTCATTCATGGCCCTGTTCAAATGTTTCCCTCAACAGCCTATGGAAAATAGTATTCTTCCACCAACCTCACTCCCCTCCTGCTCCCTGGCTGTATTTCTTTAAGTCATGTTACCACCACCTGACTTTACATTATATTTACTACACTACCTGGCATGCACATTATTTTGTGTTTGATTGTTCATCGCTTTCCCCACTGGACCAAAGTCTCCACAAGGACAGGGACTTTGACTCTCCTATTCCCCCTCAAATCCCTGTCACTTAGAATATGGCCTGCCAGAGAGGATTTGCTCAGTAGATATCAGTTCAGTTCAGTAGCTCAGTCGTGTCCAACTCTTTGCAACCCCATGAACCACAGCACACCAGGCCTCCCTGTCCATCACCAACTCCCAGAGTTCACCCAAACCCGTGTCCATTGAGTTGGTGATGCCATCCAACCATCTCATCCTCTGTTGTCCCCTTCTCCTCTGGCCCTCAATCTTTCCCAGCATCAGGGTCTTTTCAAATGAGTCATCTCTCCACACCAGGTGGCCAAAGTATTTGAATTTCAGCTTCAACATCAGTCCTTCCAATGAACACCCAGGACTGATCTCCTTTAGGATGGACTGGTTGGATCTCCTTGCAGTCCAAGGGACTCTCAAGAGTCTTCTCCAACACCACAGTTCAAAAGCATTAATTCTTCAGTGCTCAGCTTTCTTTCAGTAAATATGTGTTGAATTAATTTTGAATTTCATTTCCACCATCACTTCTGTAATTGTTTTCTTTCTGTTTTTAGGCCTTAAAGTCTCCCTTCTAACTTTTGTTAGCCTGTCATCATCTTGCCTCAAATTATGGACCTTTAGAAAAATATAATTTTCCTATTCTTTCTCATGAAAGTTCTTTAATAATAGGAAGTCTTGTTTTAACCTGTCAGCTTTAGTACCAGGAAGGGGATTGTGGTATTTCAGTGTCGTTGATACATAATATTCCTAAAGTGGATCTTGTGCCAAGTTGTTTACCAAGATACCCTATGCTGACCATGCTTGACCCTTTAAAGGAGTTTAGGCTTACATTCTCATTGTAAAAGTATAATTACTGCAGGAAATATAGCCATGCAAGCCGTTGAGGAAAATTATGTACTGATAGCAGTGTATACTTCATTTTTAAGTCTCAGATTTTACAGAGTGCCTAATTCCTGCTTATATTTCTAACATGAAATTGAATAAAATTATTACAGATTGCATATACTTTTTTCACAATGATATTTATTATACATTTTTATAATAGCCAAATAAAACAGAGTATTTGATGTAAGAAAACTTTCAGTGATTTTTCCATTTGATGTATTATCAAGGAATTTGAGTTTCCTATAGGAAAACATTCAGCTGAGAAAAAGATAAATTTTAATTTAGAAATGCTCTGAAAGTCTTCATCAGGAAAAAATCTTGTTTGATATGTTTCAAAGACCTTTGCGAGAAATTGATCATGTGTTCTGAGGAAAGCTAATTCATCTTTTTGTGCATTGGTGTGACAGACTGTAAGATATAAACAGAGTTGAATGTCAACTAGGCGTATCAGTGTGATTGAATTAATACAAAACTATTGTTATAAAGATTGAGAGTTTAAGTAAATTGATCTTGTTAAGTTAGTGTAATAGAACTTAGCAATATTGTCCTTGGTTTTCTCTATTTCGAAAAAGACAGAGATCTCTCTTAAAAAAGGTTTTATGCATCACTTGGTAAGAATTTTATTTCCTCCTTTGTATGTTTTAACAGTAAATACTGATATTCACGTAATGCTATATCATCATAATTAAAAGAATATATGAAGACATCTCTTATTTAACTAAATATGAGCACCTACTATGTGCCAGATATTGTTCCAGTTACTTAAGATACATCAGTGAACAGAATAGACAAAAGTTCTTGACCTCTTGGGGTTTACCTCTTGAAGAGAAAGACAGTATACAAATATATAGATTATATAATGTGTTAGATAGTGATAGGGTTTTGGAAAGGAAATTGAGTAGGTTAAGATACTCCAGGAATGCTAGAGGCAGTCAGGGTAGATTTCATTGAGATGGTTATGTGCAAGCAAAAAAAAAAAAAAAAAGAAGATGATTTAAGGAGAAGACTGATCCATATGGATATATGGGGAGAAAGTTTCTGTTCAGGCAGAATCCTGAACAGAACTTTGAGGATATTGTAGAGAAGGATAAAAACTTTATTTTCTTAGGTTTGGCTACCAGGCCTGCAAATTAGACTGACAGAAGACAGATTAAGAGGAGAAAGGATACACAAATTTTAATAACTGTTAAAATTTTTATTTCTACTTACACAAAGCCTTCTTGTATATGAAGACCAGAAAGAGTGATTGAACTTGGACTTACATGCTACTTAACAAAGGGCAATAAATTGTGGAGAAGTAACTAGACTGGAGCGACTTCACTTAACCTTTCACTTTCATGCATTGGAGAAGGAAATGGCAACCCACTCCAGTGTTCTTGCCTGGAGAATCCCAGGGATGGGGGAGTCTGGTGGGCTGCCATCTGTGGGGTCGCACAGAGTCGGACACAACTGAAATGACTTAGCAGCAGCAGCAGCAACTAGACAGAGAGTAGGGGTTGGCTTTTAAGGTTGGTAAATTGTGGGAAGGTAAATATATGGGGGAACTACTGGAGGATAGTAGTATCTTCCAGTAGTATATTTTAGGAAGGTTTGTTAATGCAGACTGAAGCTAGTTCCTTCTCTTCTGGTGAGTAGTGACTGAGTTATTTTACTCTTTCTAGTATGGAAGAGGGAGACTTTAGAGATGAAAATTTGGGTCTTGCTTTTATTTTTTTATTTTTATTTTTTATTTATTATTTTTTAAATTTTATTTTTACTTATTCTATTTTACAATACTGTATTGGTTTTGCCATACATTGTGGCATATTTTGGCATGGTGTACTTGGATCCCCTTCACGATCAGGGAGTCCATTGTGGCTGGAGTGGATGGAGTGGATAGAGTGTGTACAGGCCCAGAGTAGGGAAAGATGAACTCAGAGCTGTAATTTTTGAGGGCTGGAGACTGGGGCTGCCAGGTCCTGTAGGACACTGTTCACCTCTGTAAAGACTTTGCATTTTACTCTGAAAGAAATAGGGATCCATTTTTCACATGAAAACATTATGCAGGCATGCGTGTCCTACTCTTTGCGATCCCATGGACTGTAGCCCGCTAGGCCCCCCTGTCCATGGGATTCTCCAGGCAAGAATACTGGAGTGGGTTGCCATTTCCTTCTCCAGGGGTTCTTCCTCACCCAGGGATCGAACCTGTGTGTCCTGCATTGGCAGGCGAGTCTTTAACCATTGCGCCACCTGGGACGCCCGTGTTTAAAATGAATTCTTCTATAAACCCTCTCTGACTGAAACTCTTGGGAGGTATTTACTGAAATGAGTCCAAATATTTCTTCTCGCTGATCTGTTGGTGGTTCCCTCACTCCTTCCTTTTCAAAATGAGGGTTTAACTGACTAGTTTAAGATAAGGTATTTTATATAGGAAGTTGCTTAGCGGGGCCTCCAGCCTCTGCCCAGCATTTGTGGAGGTCTGAATGTTGAGGAGACCTCAGGGGTATGGTTTAGGACTTGGTTATAAATTATGTCACCCAGCATGGGTCTATTGAAACATGTAATTTGGATTGAGCTCTACCACTCCTGGTGAGGCCTCCCTGTAGAGACAAGAGTAACACACCCTCTCATACTGTGGGTGTGTATGGCATTGAATCAATATATGCACCCCACTCCACTCCCCTATCCCCATGCCAAATGCTCCCTTGTTTCCTTGCAGGCAGTGAGACACGGACTTCAGTGCAAACATCCCTAAGGGCAGACGTTTCCCTCTTGCAAGCGTATCTTCTCTGCCCCTGTTGCGTTTTCTGTCCTGTAATGTGCTACTGTCTTTTCCCTCATCTCCAACACATTATAATCAGCAAAACTTTCTGGTCTCTCTAAGAAAAATGCCATTCAAGTGGTTCCAAAGCCGTAGTTACCAGTGGGGACATTCTCATTTGATAACATGGGGTCATCATTGCAATCTCTAAATATGTGTGATATACACACTCTTTTCTATTTCCCCCACTCAGAGAGGGTGTTAGTGTACAGAATTGTGAGTCTAGGGACATCGGGTTAAAAACAAATGTAAAGTGTGCCGATTCATGAGGCAGTTTGTTAGGGGAATTCTCATAGCACTTAATCAGATTGGTGCTCTCTTTGGTACCATCAGTGGTAAAGAGTCACCCCTTCCCCTGCAGTTTAGTTCAAATCTCAGTCATTATCAGAGTTTTCCTCTCACATAACCTGCCTAGCAATTGCAGGTAGATTTGTAGTTTTAACAGTCACACAGGTCCTGTGAAGCTGTCTTTTTGCCTAGGTCTAGAATGGTCATTTTGTTTTGAGTTATATTAATAGTTTAGGATTGCTTTCTAAATCCCAAATCCTACACAGGGCATCTAATTTCTGAGTGTAGCTAGAATAAATTGAGGCTCCTTTATGATCTTATCTCAGGAAGTAGGGATATTCAATTTGTATCCCAAAGTAATTTTATATCAATTTAGATGTTTATGACATTTTATGAGAAAATATAGGGAGCAATTGCTTTAGAGCAAAAGAAAACTTGTAACCATCATTTTTCATCTCTGGCGCAGTCTGTCACATGGCATCTTTCTCACAAAATTTCTCATCTTTTTCAATTCCCTAGATTGGCTGACAGAAGTGTGAGGACTTTGAATACTTTTTTGTTCCTGTTTTATCTCTAGTACTATATGGAGGCTTTAGAAATATTAATATTATATTAATATTTCTCAAACCTCCATACGTGAACTCCCTGATGTTCAAGCTGGTTTTAGAAAAGGCAGAGGAACCAGATATCAAATTGCCAACATCCGCTGGATCATGGAAAAAGTGAGAGAGTTCCAGAGAAACATCTATTTCTGCTTTATTGACTATGCCAAAGCCTTTGACTGTGTGAATCACAATAAACTGTGGAAAATTCTGAAAGAGATGGGAATACCAGACCACCTGACCTGCCTCTTGATAAATCTGTATGCAGGTCAGGGAAGCAACAGTTAGAACTGGACATGGAACAACAGACTGGTTCCAAACAGGAAAAGGAGTACATCAAGGCTGTATATTGTCACCCTGCTTATTTAACTTCTATGCAGAGTACATCATGAGAAACGCTGGGCTGGAAGAAACACAAGCTGGAATCAAGATTGCCGGGAGAAATATCAATAACCTCAGATATGCAGATGACACCACCCTTATGGCAGAAAGTGAAGAGGAACTAAAAAGCCTCTTGATGAAAGTGAAAGAGGAGAGTGAAAAAGTTGGCTTAAAGCTCAACATTTAGAAAACGAAGACCATGGCATCCGGTCCCGTCACTTCATGGGAAATAGATGGGGAAACAGTGGAAACAGTGTCAGACTTTATTTTTGGGGGCTCCAAAATCACTGCAGATGGTGACTGCAGCCATGAAATTAAAGACACTTACTCCTTGGAAGAAAAGTTATGACCAACCTAGATAGTATATTCAAAAGCAGAGACGTTACTATGCCGACTAAGGTCCATCTAGTCAAGGCTATGGTTTTTCCAGTAGTCATGTATGGATGTGAGAGTTGGACTGTGAAGAAGGCTGAGCGCCGAAGAATTGATGCTTTTGAACTGTGGTGTTGGAGAAGACTCTTGAGAGTCCCTTGGACTGCAAGGAGATCCAACCAGTCCATTTTGAAGGAGATCAACCCTGAGATTTCTTTGGAAGGAATGATGCTAAAGCTGAAACTCCAGTACTTTGGCCACCTCATGAGAAGAGTTGACTCACTGGAAAAGCCTCTGATGCTGGGAGGGATTGGGAGCAGGAGGAGAAGGGGACGACCAAGGATGAGATGGCTGGACGGTATCACTGACTCGATGGATGTGAGTCTGGGTGAACTCTGGGAGATGGTGATGGACAGGAAGGCCTGGTGTGCTGCGATTCATGGGGTCGCAAAGAGTTGGACACGACTGAGTGACTGAACTGAATATAGACATAGAAACATTTTCAAATCCAAATTATATTTGGATATGTTTGATATGTCTGGTCATATCTCCCATATATATTTATGGGGAAGGAAGAGTTTGGTGCATGAAGGACTTTATGCTTATGTTATTTTAGGTCTCAGTGACATTTTAAAAGAATTTATTTTTTAAAATTAATCTTTACAATCATATAGTAAGTTAATATAATTAACCTTCCTTTCCAAGGGAGAAAGGAGAAATGGATTGAAATACCTTAATGACTGGCTTAAATGCGTAGATCTCCGAAAGTATAGCTCCATATTCATCTCCCAAAGACGTTTCAAACTTGAGAGACCAGTCCCATATTCACTGTGCACAGTCTCAGGGAATGCTGATCATTCCTGTTTGGTTCTCCTTTAATACTTTGTAAAAGTATGCACACCTCTATCCTAGCAGTTTTAGTACTGCATTATACCTTACAGGCCTGTCTTTTCCTACTACACTGCCATCTCCTTATGGCAGGAGATGGGGTGTTGGCTCCCATAGTAGGCAGTCAATAAAACCATTCAACTGAAGGAAGGAAAAAAAGGAGGAAGAAACAAGCTGACAAATAAGAGGGAAGTGATTAATGAGATGTGCATGGCAGATGTGATTGCTCAGTTTCCCTGGAGATTACCATGGAACAAGTTTTTTCCACGTGAGGTATTTTTGTAGTACTGTATCAGAAACAACTGAATGAGGTGTTTACTAAAATTCAGATTCCTGCCACCTGACTCAAACCTATTAACTAGAAATCTGTGTTTTGCAGGATCCCAGAGTATTCATTGTGAGCAATGGAGTTAGGCAATCATTGCCCTGGAGATCAGTTAGCTAAAGGGAACGGTGCAGGCATGCTCAGTCATGTCAACTCTTTGCAACCCCATGGGCTGTAGCCTGCCAGACTCCTCTGTCCATGGCATTTTCCAGGCAGGAATACTGGAGTGGGTTACCATTTCCTCCTCTGGAGATCTTCCCAACCCAAGGGCTTGAACCCATGTCTCCCCTGGCTCCTGCATTGACAGGTGAATTCCTTACCACTGAGCCATTTGGGAAGCAAATGTGTAGGCGATGTTGGTAAATCAGCTTATATAGAGATTTTGTTTAAGACAAGGTAAAATCATGTGGTTTTCATTAAGGGAAAGAGACTGTATCTCATCTAATTAACAAAATCTGAGAATGTTCTCTGAGCTATTGTACTCTATAAGTAATAAAAAAAGAGAATTAGTTTTGTGTGGTATAATCATATACGGCTGCTCCTTTATTCCTGGGTCCAAATACTTTGTTTTTCCCTTGGAGAAACAGACTTAACATAAGTAGTTCTAGTATTAAAAACAAAATTAACAGGAGTAGCCCTAAAGAGTACAGCTGATCTTTGAACAACATGGGTTTGAATTACTCAGGTCTACTAATACTCGATTTTTTTCAGTATAAATACTGCAGTTCCACACGATCCATGGTTGGTTGAATCTGTGGATGTGAAACTACCTGTGGATAAGGAGGAACCCATCGAATATGCAGAGAGCTGGCTACAGGTTGAGTTTTGCCTGCAGAGAGGGGCAGTTTGCCTAACCCCTGCTTTTGTTGTAGTTCCAGTTCAGTCACTCAGTTGTGTCCGACTCTTTGCGACCCCATGAACCGCAGCACACCAAGCTTCCCTGTCCATCACCAACTCCCAGAGTTCACCCAAACCCATGTCCATTGAGTCAGTGATGCCAATCAACCATCTCATCCTCTGTCGTCCCCTTCTCCTTGTGCCCTCAGTCTTTCCCAGCATCAGGGTCTTTTCAAATGAGTCAGTTCTTCGCATCACGTGGCCAACGTATTGGACTTTCAGCTTCAGCATCAGTCCTTCCAATGAATATTCAGGACTGATTTCCTTTAGGATGGACTGGCTGGATCTCCTTGCAATCCAAGGGACTCTCAAGAGTCTTCTCCAAAACCACAGTTTAAAAGCATCAATTCTTCGGCGCTCAGCTTTCATCACAGTCCAGCTCTCACATCCATACATGACCACTGGAAAAACCATAGCCTTGACTAGACGGACCTTTGTTGACAAAGTAATGTCTCTGCTTTTCAATGTGCTGTCTAGGTTGGTCATAAATTTCCTTCCAAGGAGTAAGCGTCTTTTAATTTCATGGCTGCAGTCAACATCTGCAGTGATTTTGGAGCCCCAAAATAAAGTCTGACACTGTTTCCACTGTTTCCCTTCTATTACCCATGAAGTGATGGGATTGGATGCCATGATCTTTGTTTTCTAAATGTTGAGTTTTAAGCCAACTTTTTCACTCTCCTCTTTCACTTTCATCAAGAGGCTCTTAAGTTCTTCACTTTCTGCCATTAGAGTGGTATCATCTGCATATCTGAGGTTATTGATATTTCTCCTGGCAATCTTGATTCCTCCAGGCCAGCGTTTCTCATGATGTACTCTGCATAGAAGTTAAATAAGCAGGGTGACAATATACAGCCTTGACGTACTCCCTTTCCTGTTTGGAACCAGTCTGTTGTTCTATGTCCAGTTCTAACTGTTGCTTTCTGACCTGCATACAGGTTTCTCAAGGTCAGGTGGTCTGGTATTCCCATCTCTTTCAGAATTTTCCACAGTTTATTGTGATCCACTCAGTCAAAGGCTTTGGCATAGTCACTAAAGCAGAAATTGATGTTTTTCTGGAACTCTTGCTTTTTCAATGATCCATCAGATGTTGGCAATTTGATCTCTAGTTTCTCTGCCTTTGTTGAAGGGCTAACTATAATTTTAAAAAACACTAAGTGAAATCAGTTGGGAAAGTATCATGGATTGCTAAAATAAGGCAAGAGTAAAGATTTTCAAGATTTTTTATTGATTATGATCCCACAATAGTCACAAAGAGGTATGAAAATTTTATTAGAAGGATTTGGGGGCTTTGGGGTGTGCACTATGCCTCTATATTTAGAGAATATGTACCACCAACTAGATTTATAAGATAACAAAGAATATGTAAGAGACATGAGTGGACAAGCTTTATATAAACTCTGCCAAACAAAATTACATTTAGAGAAGATATTTAGGTACATGCATTAAACATCTCCAATGTTTTTATGCTTACATTCCAGCTAGAAAGTTACCTAAATATCTAGAATATACACTCCAAGAACATAAACTCCATTGTAATTGTAATAGACACTTTAATCTTGGTAGGAAGGAAAATAAGAATGAAATGAGAAAAGCAGCAAGGAAAGCAGTGGTCAAGGAGCAAAAGCAGGAAAATATACCTCATGGAGGCTGATGTGTTTCTAGGTTAGGAGGAAGAATCTAATGGTCAAAGTGACAGAAGGTGCTGAGAGAAGTGTTTGAGTCAAGTGCACCACCATTATTGCCCAGAACTCTGGGCAAGAAGGCAAGAAATAGATATGAGTACCAGAAAAGATGGCAGTAGGGAGATGGAGAAACCAGGGAGATGGGGGCCTCATATTCTCCATTTCCTGGATGGCATAGAATGCGTGGCACCTTGCTCTAAGTCATAGGGTAGAAATTAGAGGATATGAAGACAGATATCCCTGAGATATCTGTGGGACGAATCTGCACAGTTCTTAAGAGAAATGGGAAAGGGAAGTGGCCAAGCCAAAACAAAACAATTGATAATTGGCTTTAAAGAACAATGACATTTATTTGATCTATCAGAATCTTTGTTGAATTAATGGAAGAAATAGATGCATATATTATGTGTATATGATACATCTAAGAAATTTAGACCTCTTTCTTTGGTATAGTATTTTATACTCAGTTATTTTTCTTCTTTGGAGTAGGGATGTTTAAGAAAGATTGAATTGCCTAAAATAGATGTTAAGTGAGGGTAAAGAAAAACAAGTTACACAATCTGGGGAAAAATATTCTGTCCTCAAATATCCATGAAAAGTAGATCTGAGCAGAGAAACACAGTCACTAAGAAGGTATTCTTTGGCTAGGTGAGAACGGATTGCAACCTAATTGAAGTTGTTTACCTACTTTAAAAAGTTATAGTCTGAAGGACAAATTAAAATCAGTGTTCTTGAAGCAAAGACAAAGGATGAGTCATTCTATTTAGTTTTTAGAATGGTGCTGTCAAGGCTGGCCAGAGCTCTGCTGTCTTGTGGCAGTGGGAGCTGGAGCCGTGGAGGTTGTGAATACTACTGTAAAATCCTGTGACCCTACACTGGCTTATTTCTAGGAGTTTTATATCTTCAGTTAAGAGTAACTGTTACTCTATGACAAGAGTGCTACTATCTGTCAGGGATGATGAATTATCAGAAATATAATCTCATCAGAGAAAAATTTCCATGTAGAATAGCAAGAATATTAACCAACGGGTAACTTCTATGTGACAGACACTATGTGTGTCTATGTGGTGGGGAATAAGACCTTCCCCATGAATGTTTACAGGATTGTTTCTCACTGTGACATGTGAGGCTTAAAAAAAAAGAGCAGGCCCATCAAGCATCTGCTCTGGGCCTTTTCTTCCTAATTCTGATTCATTTCTCACCGTATATGGGATGTTTGAGTTCCTTATGAGTCTGAATGATCACGGTACATTTTCAACATCTTGCTTGCAGAGACTAGCCTTTATTTCTTCAAATATCATAAATTTAACCAAATGGAGTTGTCCACATTGCCTATAAACCAATGATAGGCGCTAAAGTCAGAGATATATGGTTTATGCTAACCCCATGAGCTGGCAGGTGATTTGAACACCTTACTCCAGGTCTCTTTCTTGGTTAAGGGTCTGAGGAGGCAGTGCCTGTAACTCGTTCTCCCTTATTTCTGGCTTCTGGAGACCAAGGAAGGATATTCACGCAGTGTAGTATTTCTACCTCGAAGTGAATATAATAGGCAAAGACAAAGTTGCTAGTGGCTCTTCTTGGAACAGGAGATGCTGGCACTGGTTCTCTGACACGCTTCTCCTTCAGGGAACATGTAAAGGCTTGTGTCAAGCCCCAGGAATCACTTCTGTGTGGCGAGGAGTCCTCTTATGATAATTCTCGTCTCATTACCCCCACCCTCCCCTCTGTTTCTGCTCTTCAGTGCTCCATCTCCCTAGGGTTGATATGTCAGCAGTGTGTACTTGGTTTGGCTTAACTGATGGCTTGGGGTGAAAAGGTTTAGTAATAGTAGAAGTGCCAACCCTCTTATGGTGAGGTCACACTTTAAGAAGTATAATTTTGTGAAAGTTGCATTTTATCATTGTGATCCTAAAATGAGTTTTGTTATTGCCTGTCTTTCCTGGAGGCCTCAAGAGGAAACTGACACAACAGTATTTGCAGAAAATTTCTCATGTGCGTAGCTGTCTGGCACGTTGAACAGTTGGATGGACACCTTCTACTCCCTGTGCCTCTGTTCTGCTCCTCTCAGGGTCCAGCTTCCTGAAGCCTTCCATGTGACCAACAGCTAGCACAATACATCTGTTTGTGAAAACATGAGAGTCTCTGTTCCTATGCAAGCAACTTTCCCATTAAAGTATGTTTTAGAGAAGAAGAAGCTGCCTTTGTTGTCTAAACTGGAGAAGTGATTCTGGTTCAAGTCAGGCCTCATGGGTCTAAATCACTGAATGACTTTCAGGATGGTAATTGTGTCTGTTAGGAATTGTGTTCAGCCACAAGTAACAGAAACCCAACCTCAGGGGCTTAAATAACTAGGAATTTATTTTTCCTCAGTAGCAAGACGTCTGAGGGCCATTCAGGGTTCAAAGTATCATCATGGATGTTTCTAGCTTTCTCTGTCATCCTTAGCTTGTGGCTCTCATCTAAGGAGAGAGGAGGTTGGAGGGGGGAGAGCAAAAAGATTATTGAGTGTCCTCTTATCAATCTTAATAATAATAGCTCCCCAGAAGTCCCACCCAGTAGAATTCAACCCACATGCCACCCTTAGCTGCATTTAAGGGTAACTGTTTTAACTGGGTACATTGTTACCTCGGGCAGAATTGGGGTTCAGTTGACAAGGAAGAGGCTCAGGGGAGACACAGTGAGCAGCGTCTGCCCCGAGGAGCCACATGCCGTCTTTCAAATCCAGTTTTAGGTGATACTTGAGTGCCTAATTAAAATTAAAAGCTTCTGCACAACAAAGGAAACTATAAGCAAGGTGAAAAGACAGCCTTCAGAATGGGAGAAAATAATAGCAAATGAAGCAACTGACAAAGAATTAATCTCAAAAATATACAAGCAACTCCTGCAGCTCAATTCCAGAAAAATAAGCGACCCAGTCAAAAAAATGGGCCAAAGAACTAAACAGACATTTCTCCAAAGAAGACATACAGATGGCTAAAAACACATGAAAAGATGCTCAACATCACTCATTATCAGAGAAATGCAAATCAAACCCACAACGAGGTACCATTTCATGTCAGTCAGAAAGGCTGCGATCCAAAAGTCTACAAGCAATAATTGCTGGAGAGGGTGTGGAGAAAAGGGAACCCTCTTACACTGTTGGTAGGAATGCAAACTAGTACAGCCACTATGGAGAATAGTGTGGAGATTCCTTAAAAACTGGAAATTGAACTGCCATATGAGCCAGCAATCCCACTGCTGGGCATACACACCGAGGAAACCAGAACTGAAAGAGACACGTGTACCCCAATGTTCATCACAACACTTTATAATAGCCAGGACATGGAAACAGCCTAGATGTCCATCAGCAGATGAATGGATAAGAAAGCTGTGATACATATACACAATGGAGTATTACTCAGCCATTAAAAAGAACACATTTGAATCAGTTCTAATGAGGTGGATGAAACTGGAGCCTATTATACAGAGTGCAGTAAGCCAGAAAGAAAAACACCAATACAGTATACTAACACATATGTATGGAATTTAGAAAGATGGTAATGATAACCCTGTATGTGAGACAGCAAAAGAGATAGATGTATAGAACAGTCTTTGGGACTCTGGGAGAGGGTGAGGGTGGGATGATTTGGGAGAATGGCATTGAAACATGTATCATATCATATGTGAAATGAATCACCAGTCCATTTTCGATGCATGATACAGGATGCTCAGGGCTGGTGGCCTGGGATGACCCAGAGGGATGGGATGGGGAGGGAGATTGGAGGGGGGTTCAGGATGGGGAACATGTGTAAACCTGTGGCAGATTCATGTTGATGTATGGCAAAAACCAATACAATATTGTAAAGTAATTAACCTCCAATTAAAATAAATTTATATTTAAAAATATCAGTGTGATTGTATTTCTGTGATGGAATGGAATGGATTGCCTTGTGTTGTTTTTCTTAGAGGAGGTGACACTGCTTCTTGGCCTTTCACTATAAAGAATCTTTGACTTATGCTGTTTTGATTACAGACAGTAGAAAGGACCACTCCTTCCAGACCTCTTTGACTTCTCAATGGCAGTGGACATTGAGACATTGGACATTAAAACCAGTGGATTCCACGGGAAACCACAGACAGAAATCCATCAGAGCTGGATTATCCGACCCTCATGTGGACCACCTTCTGTTTCTTTTATGCTCTTAAGAATTGAGGTTTTTATTCTCAGGACTATTCCTTGGACTTTGAACCTGTTTTCTACCTTTCCTGTTTTAGTGGATCGCCGACTTCACCCTGTCTGCTTAATTCTAGCTCTCAGTTAAAGTGTATGCCTAATCTTCCCTCCTAGGAAAGAGGTTTGGGGATGAAAATGAGGTGCACCTAACTTCAAGAGCCAGTGTCTCTGCACACACACTTGTGTACCTGTAAAACTCTGAATGGTCCCTTTGCCACA
This sequence comes from Nanger dama, assembly GCA_917880005.1. Taxonomy (NCBI): domain Eukaryota; kingdom Metazoa; phylum Chordata; class Mammalia; order Artiodactyla; family Bovidae; genus Nanger; species Nanger dama. The sequence continues at coordinate 52,040,934 of CAKJTW010000004.1, forward strand.
TCCTTAGTTTCATTTCCTATTCTAGGACCTTAGGGCTGAGCTTCAAACTAGTGTGAGGTGAGCAGGTTAAAGAACATGAATCCCTTCTGCCTTCATGGTGGGGCAGAGCCTGGGGCAGCCAGAGCACCCCTACTGTCAATTTATGTGGTCAATGTCTCTTTCGTGTACCCCAGTGTATCCTACAAATATGACCATTTTCTTAGTGCCATGAAGTCAGAGAGCTTAGAGAGAATGCTGCTTTCAGGCCTGTTCTTTGGATCTGTCCTTCCAGTCCTTCTTCCTCTTTCCTTCTCATATGTTGTGTCAAGGTAACCCACTGCTAACCATTGTGAACAATTATCTCAGCCATTGTGCTGACTTGCTTGATATTTCCTGAAAACTATGCATAGCAAACCTGTGCTGTGTCCTGACTCAGTTTCCTAGCTTAATATCCCCTCTCTTAACCCCATCTTGATTCTCTGTATTCTATCGGTTTAGCTCTTTATTTATTAATTTTTTTAACAAAGGACTTTATAGACAGGAGCTCACCCAATCTCTTTTTATGATTCATCGCATTGCTGGTTGATGAACAGTCATACTCTTTGTTCCTTGCAGATTTGTCTTTTGGCTCTTTAGTGACCAAACTGGCTAAGCCCAGACATGACATTTACTTTTCACCTTCCTACTCTTCTCCCTAGTTCTCTCTTGTAAATGTAAGTTATTCAGTTCAGTTCAGTTCAGTTGCTCAGTCATGTCCGACTCTGTGATCCCATGAATCGCAGCACACCAGACCTCCCTGTCCATCACCAACTCCTGGAGTTCACTCAAACTCATGTCCATTGAGTCGGTGATGCCATCCAACCATCTCATCCTCTGTCTTCTCCTTTATCTCCTGCCCCCAATGCTTCTCAGCATCAGAGTCTTTTCCAATGAGGCAACTCTTTGCATGAGGTGGCTAGAGTACTGGAGTTTCAGCTTTAGCATCATTCCTTCCAAAGAACACTCAGGACTGATCTCCTTTAGAATGGACTGGTTGGATCTCCTTGCAGTCCAAGGGACCCTCAAGAGTCTTCTCCAACACCACAGTTCAAAAGCATCAATTCTTTGGCACTCAGGTTCCTTCACAGTCCAACTCTCATATCCATACATGACCACAGGAAAAACCATAGCATTGACTAGATGGATCTTTGTTGGCAAAGTAATGTCTCTGCTTTTGAATACGCTATCTAGGTTGGTCATAACTTTCCTTTCAAGGAGTAAACGTCTTTTAATTTCATGGCTTCAATCACCATCTGCAGTGATTTTGAAGCCCCCAAAAATAAAGTCTAATGCAAGTCGTTAAGTAAGTCATTATGAATCAGTTCATTTCAGTCACTCAATTGTGTCCTACTCTTTGTGACCCCATGGACTGCAGCACGCCACGCTTCTCTGCCATCACCAACTCCTGGAGCTCACTCAAACTCATGTTCATCTAGTCGGTGATGCCATGGAAACATCTCATCCTTTGTCATCTGCTTTTCCTCCTGCTTTCAATCTTGTCCAGCATTAGGGACTTTTCCATGAGTCAGTTCTTTGTATCAGTTGGCCAGAGTATTGGAGTTTCAGCTCTACCATCAGTCCTTCCAATGAATATTCATGACTGATTTCCTTTAGGATTGACTGATTGGATCTCCTTGCAGCCCAAGGGACTCTAAAGAGTCTTCACCAACATCTCAGTTCAAAAGCATCAGTTCTTTGGTGCTCAGCTTTCTTTATAGTTCAACTCTCACATGCATACATGACTACTGGAAAAATAATAGCTTTGACTAGATGGACCTTTGTTGGCAAAGTAATGTCTCTACTTTTAATATGCTGTCTAGGTTGGTCATAGATTTTCTTCCAAGGATCAAGCGTCTTTTAATTTCATGGCTGTAGTCACCATCTGTAGTGATTTTGGAACCTAGAAAAAAAAAGTCTGTCACTGTTTCTATTGTTTCCTGTCTACTTGCCATGAAGTGATGAGACCGGATGCCATGATCTAAGTTTTCTGAATGTTGAGTTTTAAGCCAACTTTTCACCCTCTGTTTCACTTCCATCAAAAGGCTCTTTTATTCTTCTTTACTTTCTGCCATAAGGGTGGTGTCATCTGCATATCTGAGATTATTGATATTTCTCTTGACAGTCTTGATTCCAGCTTTTGCTTCATCCAGCCCAGCGTTTCTCATGATGTATTCTGCATATAATTTAAATAAGCAGGATGACAATATATAGCCTTGATACTCTTTTCCTGATTTGGACCAGTCTCTTGTTCCATGACCAGTTCTAAGTGTTAGTTCTTGACCTGCGTACAGATTTCTCAGGGGGCAGGTCAGGTGATCTGGTATTCCCATCTCTTTCAGAATTTTCCACAGTTTGTTGTGATACACACAGTCAAAGGCTTTGGCGTAGTCAGTAAAGCAGAGGTAAATATTTTTCTGGAACTCTCTTGCTTTTGATTATCCAATGGATGTTGGCAATTTGATTTCTGGTTCCTCTGCTTATTCTAAATCCAGCTTGAATATCTGAAAGTTCAAGTTTCACATACTGTTGACACCTGGCTTGGAGGATTTGAGCATTCCTTTGCTAGCGTGTGAGATGAGTGCAGTTGTGCAGTAGTTTGAACTTTCTTTGGCCTTGCATTTCTTTGAGATTGGAATGAAAACTGACTTTTTCCAGTCCTGTGGCCACTGCTGAGTTTTCCAAATTTGCTGGCATATTGAGTATGGCACATTCACAGCATCATCTTTTAGGATTTGAAATAGCTCAACTGGAATTCCATCACCTCCACTAGCTTTGTTCATAGTAATGCTTCCTAAAGCCCACTTGAGTTCACATTCCAGGATGTCTGGCTCTAGGCGAGTGATCATACCATCGTGATTATCTGGGTCTTGAAGATCTTTTTGTATAGTTCTTCTGTGTATTCTTGCCACCTGTTCTTAATATGTTCTGCTTCTGTTAGGTCCATAATATTTCTGTCCTTTATTGTGCCCATCTTTGCATCGAATGTTCCCTTGGTATCTCTAATTTTCTTGAAGAGATCTCTAGTCTTTCCCATTCTATTGTTTTCCTCTATTTCTTTGCATTGATCTCTGGGGAAGGCTTTCTTATTTCTCCTTGCTATTCTTTGGAACTCTGCATTCACACAGGTATAGCTTTCCTTTGCTCCTTTGCCTTTGGCTTCTTTTCTTTTCTCAGCTCTTTGTAAGGCCTCCTCAGACAACCATTTTGCCTCTCTGCATTTTTTTTTCCCTTGGGGATGGTCTTGATCACTGTCTCCTGTACAATGTTATGAACCTTTGTCCATAGTTCTTCAGGCACTCTGTTATCAGATCTAATCCCTTGAATCTGTTTGTCACTTCCACTGTCAAATTGTAAGGGATTTGATTTAAATCATACCTGAATGGTCTAGTGATTTTCTCTACTTTCTTCAATTTATGTTTCAATTTGGGAATAAGGAGTTCACGATCTGAGCCACAGTCAGTTCCTGGTCTTGTTTTCTCTGACTGTATAGAGCTTCTCTATCTTTGCCTGCAAAGAATATAATCAATATGATTTTGGTATTGACCATCTAGTAATGTCCATGTGTAGAGTCTTCTCTTGTATTGTTGGAAGAGGGTGTTGGAAGAGGGTATTTGTTAAGACTAATGCGTTCTCTTAGCAAAACTCTGTTAGCCTTTGTCCTGCTTCATTCTGTACTTCAGGGCCAGATTTGCCTGTTACTCCAAGTATCTCTTGATTTCCTACTTTTGCATTCCAGTACCCTATAATGCACTGCTGACCCTTAGCTCCACAGGAGACACTCAAACACTCAAAGACAGGTCTGGCTCAGTCTCTGTAGAGTCTCCTGGTGTGCACAAGATTTTAGTTTGAGTTCTCCAAGCATTTCTATCATGTATGGGGTTTGATTCTAAATGCAGTTTCACCCCTCCTACCATTTTGCTTGGGCTTCTCCTTTGCCCTTGGATGCGGGATGTATTTTTTGTTGGGATTCAATATTCTCCTGTTGATGATTGTTTACCAGTGAGTTATAATTTTGGAGTTCCCGCAGGAGAAGATGAGCTCATGTTCTTCTACTCTGCCGTCTTAAATAATCAACCATCATTAACAATAGTGTTCATTATATTTCCCTCTTTACTTTTTTCCATTTAGTTTAGAAATCATACTACATCTTTGAGCTAAGGAAAGACAAAGAAGTTATAATTATAAGCTTAAGTGTTCATTTGGTTTTTCCAGATGAGAATTCTCCAGCCAACTTCTGGGATTCTAAAAACAGGGGTGTGACTGGAACACAAAAGGACAAATTGTATGGAGAATTGAGCCTGGGCCCTATTTCATGGAGCGTAAGTACCTAAGTGTTAACATAAGTTTGTATTTGAACATTTCAGAAATATGCAGAACTCTATGAAGTCTTTTATGAATTTTATTGTAAAAGTTTTTGATTCTTATTTATAAATGTATGCCATGTCACCTCAAACTGTAAAATATATTATTTTGGGAAATATTCATTAGAGAATGTTACTATGGTTTGAAAAAAAGTATATGTATGTTTCTAGGTGTGTATGTATAACATATATCTGATGAATGTATGGTATATAAATTCTGTATCTTTGACAAACGAGGCAAGAATATACAAGGGAGAAAAGACAATCTCTTTAACAAGTGGTGCTGGGAAAACTGGTCAACCACTTGTAAAAGAATGAAACTAGAAGACTTTCTAACACCATACACAAAAATAAACTCAAAATGGAGTAAAGATCTAAACATAAGACCAGAAACTATAAAACTCCTAGAGGAGAACATAGACAAAACACTCTCCGACATAAATCACAGTAGGATCCTCTATGATCCACCTCCCAGAATACTGGAAATAAAAGCAAAAATAAACAATGGGACCTAATTAAAATTAAAATCTTCTGCACAGCAAGGAAACTATAAGCAAGGTGAAAAGACAGCCTTCAGAATGGGAGAAAATAATTGCAAATGAAGCAACTGACAAACAACTAATCTCAAAATATACAAGCAACTCCTGCAGCTCAATTCCAGAAAAATAAACGACCCAATCAAAAAAATGGGCCAAAGAGCTAAACAGACTTTTCTCCAAAGAAGACATACAGATAGCTAACAAACACATGAAAAGATGTTCAACATCACTCATTATCAGAGAAATGCAAAATAAATTCTGTGAGTATTTTAATATGGTACACGTTTTATATACCCTTGTTCTTCATTTATAATTAATACTATATTAATTTCAAAGGGCAGAAAGGATAATTCAAAATTTCAGTTAATATAAGAATTTTATTTGCCTCTAGGATACTTCACTATTATTTTTCCCAACAGAAGAATAAGTTTTGCTTTTGGGTCTTGGTCTTTCCAAGTGTAGATGAGATAATCTGGGGCACATTATCATAGAGGTCATTTACTAGGGATCAGAGATTGGCTGCAATAACCATTACCCAGTTGATTTGATGTTATATTTATTTATAAACACGCATCCTATATGCAGTACTTCTATATAGTTTTATATATATATATAGACACATGTATACATACAAATGATTTACTGGTCTGTCTAGGTTAACTTCTACATATACAGAATTTATTTTTCTGCAGTAGAGAAAAAACTGAGCTCTTTAAAATGTTTCTGAGCTGTTTAATTCCATAGTAATAATTAAGTTTTCTATATGGAATTTAGTATAAGAAAGAGAGAGAATATAGTACCAGAGATACTGGTACTTAAGAACGGTAGCTCAGTACAGTTAAGTCGCTCAGTCATGTCTGACTCTTTGTGACCCCATGGACTGCAGCAGGCCAGGCTTCCCTGTCCATCACCATCTCCCAGAGCTTACTCAAACTCATGTCCATTTAGTCAGCGATGCCATCCAACCATCCCATCCTCTGTCATCCCCTTCTCCTCCTGCCTTCAATCTTTCCCAGCATCAGGGTCTTTTCCAATGAGTCAGTTCTTTGCATCAGGTGGCCAAAGTATTCGATTTTCAGCTTCAGAATCAGTCCTTCCAATGAATATTCAGGACTGATTTCCTTTAGGATGAACTAGTTGGATCTCAGTTTGATTAAAAATGGAAACCTGCTGTAAGCATATCTGTTTTGAAGCATGTAAAACTTCTGTAATATAAAAAGTCATTTAAAATATTAACAGTTATTATTTTTGAATTATCATTAAAGACATCAGATAATTTGTTTGACCATTTTACTGGTAGGTCAGCATTTCATAGCTTTCTCTAATCCCACTTGTGCCCTGTAAGGAGTGTCTTTTTCTTCAGAGTTCAATTTCTAGTTTGTCTTTAAACTGTACGTGTAATGTGGTTGTTAAGAGAAAATGTTCATCATGTAACAGTAAGTGAGAGGAGCGGGAAGCAGATATATAAATCATTAGTTCAGTTGCTCAGTCATGTCCGACTCTTTGCAACTCCATGGACTGCAACTGCAGCACACCAGGCTTCCCTGTCCATCAACAACTCCCAGAGGCTACAAAACTCATGTCCATTGCATTGGTGATGCCATCCAACCATCTCATCCTCTCCTAGCTAATACAACATGTACAAAAAGTCTCGGAGATTCACCAAAATGTGAACAATGGTTGTATCTGGGAGGTGACATTATGGGTGATTTGTTTTTATTGCCTGTTTCTCATCTTTATTTTCTGACACTGGTTCAGCTGCTGTCTCTAAGTAATGAGAAGCATAAGTGATAAAAGAATATGGTAAAAATGGAATGGGAAGTAGCTGGGTTTACTTTCAATGTGATTCCTCCTTTGAAAGGATCCTTGGGTTTAAGAGGCTGATCTAGCTGAGAAATATTGCCAATTGAACTTCAGGGAAAACCTTCCTGTTTGATCTAAAATGCTGAAGACTTCTAGGAATGATTGCCTTTTGATGGAGTGTGCAGATTCACATTATGGGGCTCATGTGAACACCTGGGAAGAGGTCAGTACCACATGCTGCTATAATTTGGAACATTATGAGTTAAAAAAAAACCCCATTTACAGAATATCCACTTGCCATGATTGATTTTCTTTCTCCATGAAGTGTGAATTAGAGATTTGTAATGTCCTGGCTGATTAGGATATAGTGAGCATCTCTGTTTTGACAAATGTCTTTACATCTCACTGTTAAATGTTTAGCAGAAGAGGGCTTGACGCAGAAGTTAAGAATTGGGAATGCTTTTGGTTTTCTCCTCTACTTTAGCATTTCCACCTTAATTCTTCACACAGTGAGGGTATTGTGCAGCATGACTGTGAAATTGGAAATATTCATTAATACCTTTTTAAGGACTGAGTAAAGCTGTATAAGTTAAAGTGAATAGGAAGTACAGAAAGATTTGGAAATACAGAAAGTAAGAAAGTTTATCTTCATTCATCAGAATGAGGTCTCCCCCAGGACACGTTTCTATCCCTTTGAAATCCATTCAATGTAAAAATCTCAGGTGGTATTTATATCAGTGCTTAGAAGTGTGGTCCCTGTCTTTTAGACAGGGACTTTTAAAAGGATGTCTTTTAGACATCATTTTTAAATGTTTTTATTCCGTGTCTGGCTTGAGCAGATCTAAGGGGACTTCCCAGCATAATGAAGTTTTGCGTGAATCTCTGGAGATAATGGTGTGAAATGTGTAAAAAAAAAAAAAGGGATTGGGGAATGGGTTAACCACATCTATGTTTTCAACCTCTGATCTTGAAAACTTATGATGTTAAAAACTTTTGCTTTCATCTTCAGAAAGAACATTTATCTTTAGCTAATCAGAAGTCCAAGTAAAGTAAAATTCTCTGAAAATTGACTTAAGTTTGTGGGCAAACCTGGATTTGAGTACATTTAGGCTGTTTCTGAAAGTAAAGATGGTTTTTGTTTATTTGGATAAACCTCCAGAGGAGGTAGGTGACCCAGACTAACAGGGCCCACTGGGATGAATTTGAAGGACAAAGACAGGTTTAATTTCAGGTAAATGACCTTCCTAGACATTGGAGAGGAGGATCAGCTTCATGTGTACTCATTTGCCACTGTCAAAATTCCTCAAATGAGATTATGCTCATGGAAAATGAATGGATCACCTGTGCAATGTATATTCTTGAGTTTGACATCTAAGAGGCAACATTCAGAAAACTAAGATCATAGCATCTGGTCCCATCACTTCATGGCAAATAGATGGGGAGACAGTGGAAACAGTGTCAGACTTTATTTTAGGGGCTCCAAAATCACTGCAGATGGTGACTGCAGCCATGAAATTAAAAGATGCTTACTCCTTGGAAGGAAAGTTATGACCAACCTAGATAGCATATTCAAAAGCAGAGACATTACTTTTCCAACAAAGGTCCATCTAGTGAAGGCTTTGGTTTTTCCACTGGTCATGTATGGATATGAGAGTTGGACTGTGAAGAAAGCTGAGTGCCGAAGAATTGATGCTTTTGAACTGTGGTGTTGGAGAAGACCCTTGAGAGTCCCTTGGATTGCAAAGAGATCCAACCAGTCCATTCTGAAGGAGATCAGTCCTGGGTGTTCTTTGGAAGGACTGATGCTAAAGCTGAAACTCCAGTACTTTGGCCACCTCATGGGAAGAGTTGCCTCATTGGAAAAGACTCTGATCCTGGGAGGGATTGGGGGCAGGAGGAGAAGGGGATGACAGAGGATGAGATGGCTGGATGGCATCACTGACTCGATGAATGTGAATTTGAGTGAACTCCGGTAGTTGGTGATGGACAGGGAGGTCTGGCGTGCTGGGATTCATTGGGTCACAAAGAGTCGGACACGACTGAGTGACTGAACTGAAGTGAAGAGGTTTCAAAAATTGTCTTGGCATTTTAAAACATCTATTTTATTCTGTGTAGTCTTCTGTAGACTTTGGTCATTCATTCGTTCAGACCTGCTTTTTGTCCTTCCTTCATTCCTTCCATTTATTTGTTCATTATGTCCCCAGCCATCATGAGGTATTTGGTTAAGTCCAACTTTTTGCTGGGCAACATCCAAGAACTCACTAAATCCTGGATCAGTATAAGCTTAGAAATAGTCAACCACACTGCTGTGTACTGAACTGAACTGTTTTGTGTTCATTAATGATGACAACAGAACATTTTTATTTGTATAAGTTATCTACTATTTTCACATATTTTATCTGTCTCAGCCCTGGGAAGTAGATAGGATTAGGAAGCTGTGTAGTATGGATGCATATGGCTTATGTAAGTGACAGCCTCACATCTGATTGGCATTAAGGTTTGAAACAGAACCTTTGTTGGTGGCTTTTAATGGTTCATGGGAAAAGGGAGAGCCTCTTTATTTGTATTGTTGGACCCCCTGTGATAACTCTCCTTTGCTAAGCCCTTTTCAACCAGAAGGGCCTTTCAATCAGAAGGGCCTTTTTGCCCCCTTAGAGAGATTTTGGCTCTTTTCACGCTCTACGAGCATACTTTGTTTTAGTTCCAATGACTTCTCTCATCCTGTTAGGATGCGCCACATTTCACTGATGCAGTCTGTCTTTGATATTCAAGATTGTTGTTCTGAGCTTAAGCACGGGAAGCCCTGGTTCTTTCAGGCTGCATGCTGTTGCTTAGTCACTAAGTCTGGTCTGACTCTTGTGACCCCATGGACTGTAACCTGCCAGACTCCTCTGTCCACAGGATTTCCCAGGCAGGAGTACTGGAGTGGGTTGTCATTTCCTTCTCCAGGGCATCTTTCTCACCTAGTACTCTTTACTGTTGAGCCATGAGGGAAGCCTTCTGGCTGCATTTGCTCCCATTAAAGAGACGATGATGCAGTAACATATAACCAAGTGAGTACGTCACTAGAACTATGGGTGAATTTTGTCAAAAGCATGAGAACTGGAATGTGTTTACTCTTTTTCAACTTGTGGCCTCTGAATAAAAGAGCCTATCAATAGGAATCATAATATTAAGACTTTATTAAAAGCACAAAGGCAGTGGTTAAAATCTTTTTTTCTGAATTAGCTTGATTTTTAAAAAAATTATTCCATTTTAATGAGATAGAAATGACTAAATGAAGGACATTTCCATCCGTCTTTATGGTTCAAAATAGCTTCTAAAACTTGAGGGAAACCCAGGTTTTCTAAAATGGGGCAAGCTATTAATTACTTCCTAAGGGAATATTGAAGGTATTTAATGTGGTAGATGATGTTTCAAAGATCCTAGTCTTTGAAACAAAATCATTTCTTGCAGAAAGTGGCCTGTAGAACCTTTTTTTCAAAGAAAGCTTGAAATGGAATCTTATACTAATGCCTAGAGTTAATGTAGCTGAGTTGAGATTTCTTTTAAAAATAAGTTTTGAACAGATAACAGATGAAAAGAGTATAATGTTAAAAGGACACAAAAAATGAAAGTAATCTCTCCCAACTTCATGCCCCAGTCACCAGTTTCCCCTTCCCGAAGACAACCACTTTTACCAGTCTTACCTGATCTTTCTAAAAATACTTCATTTACGTATAAACTCAGAAGTATATTCTTTCTTTAAACAAATGGTAGAATGATTGCTTTAAAATGCAGTGTCCTCATGGCATGATTACGGAAACTCCTTTACTTGGGAACAGATTTAAGTTCTTTCCACTTTCCCAACCACTCCCAACAGGTACATAGTGTCATCTTTGGACAGTGATCACCCTTCCATCTGTGGGGGACATGGACTTGCTCTGGGGACATTTTCATTTGTATTTATGGAAGCTGGTAAATTAAAATTTTGAAAATAAGAGGGCTTCTTTGTCTTATCAGCACTTAGAGGCTGCTAAAACTCATTTTCATAACTTTATAACTAAACATGTCCAGAAGATTTTTAAAAGGGGCCAAAAAATATTTCCATGATCCATTACTGGCTTCAGCTGTTTGGAGGGGACCTGAGAGAGAGGAAGATGCCAGTTTCCTCTGAGGTGAGATCTGGCCCACCTGACTTACAGGTTAAAGTGGGGAGGCCTCACTCTTCTCCTGGCTTACTGTCTCTGAGGCAACATGTTTAATGATGTGATTTTTGCCTTTTATAATCCAAAGGGAACCACATCAAATATATGCACACAGATATGTATATATTTCCTTCTCCAGAGTTTGAGGCAATTAGGGGTTTCCCAAATGGTGGCACTAGTGGTAAAGAATCCACATTGCAATGCAGGAGACACAAGAGATGAGGGTTCGATCCTCAGGTCAGGAAGATCCCCTGGAGGAAGACATGGTAACCCATTGCAATAGTCTTGCCTGGGGAATCCCATGTACAGAGGAGCCTGGCAGGCTACAGTCCACGGGTTCGCACAGTCAGACACGACGGAGGTAACTTAGCTTAGTGGGGTGATGTGGCTGCCACAGCAGGCTGTGGACAAACCCTTCTCAGGTAGAATGCTCCTTGGTTCATATCCTCCAGCTTTCTGCCTGTGAGCTGGGCTGGCCCTGTGACCAGTGGCTCCTGTCTTATCTGATGCTCTGTCATCATGCCTGGATTTGCTTTCATGTCTTCTTGCATCTGTTTCTCAGGAATAACTTTGTCTCCTCTTGCAGTAGGAGGTTAAAATAGTAGCTAAAATAGAAACATGAACACCAACTTCTCTCATCCACCCTCTTAAGTGTTCTCCTCCGTTGCCTCCTCTCAAAACTAAAATGTTCAGAGACGTTTATCAAAATGCTGCTCTCACTTCCTCAAGAGGGGATGTTGTTTAGTTGCATCATTTTTAATAATCTTGAATGACCTCCTCAAACACTACATAATATGTGAAGGTGAAACCTCCCACTCAGCATGAAACATTCCTGTATTTTAGGGGCAGAAGGCTTCCCTGCTTTCCTGCTGAAGGAGGTGGCTAGTTTCAGTCCAGGTGCAAACAGCTAGTTCTGTCTCATACTGGGTTTTTCTCCCTGGCTATTAGCTTATGCATTTGGTTTTGTAACAAGTGATCTGTGTAAGTCCCCATGCCTTGACACCAAATCTTAGGCCATTGTAAAGCTATCAGTTCTGTGGTTTTTGGTGACCGTGTCCACAAAATCTGCTGTGCATAGTTCAGAATGAGTTTATTTTATAGTTTCAGGGATTATAATTTACCCCAGGGGTTGGAGATTGTTGTTTTAGAAAGGAATAAAATAGCACTTAAAATGAGTCAGCTGGCAAAGCTGGTTTGGTTATCAACATTCTACAGATAAAAATAAGCAGCTACTTTTTCTGTCTGTTAGTTTCCTAGTCTCTTACCTCAGTTTAGTTCAGTCACTCAATCATGTCTAACTCTTTGCGGCACCATGGACTGCAGTACACCAGACCTCCTTGTCCGTCACCAACTCCCAGAGCCTACTCAAGCTCATGTCCGTTGAGTCAGTGATGCCATCCAACCATCTCATCCTCTGTCGTTCCCTTCTCCTGCCACCTTCAATCTTACCCAGCATCAGGGTCTTTTCCAATGAGTCAGTTCTTTGCATCAGGTGGCCAAAGTATTGGAGTTGCAGTATCAGCATCAGTCCATCCAATGAATATTCAGGACTGATTTCCTTTAGGATGGACTGGTTAGACCTCCTTGCAGTCCAAGGGACTCTCAAGAGTCTTCTCCAACACCACAGTTCAAAAGCATCAATTCTTCAGCTCTTAGCTTTCTTTATGGTCCAGCTCTTACATCCATACATAACTACTGGAAAAGCCATAGCTTTCACTAGACAGATCTTTGTTGGCAAAGTAATGTCTCTGCTTTTTAATATGCTGTCTAAGTTAGTCATAGCTTTTCTTCCAAGGAGCAAGTGTCTTTTAATTTCATGGCGGCAGCCACCATCTTGGGGGCTCCAAGTCCAATCACTCCATCAGTGATTTTGGAGCCCCCAAAATGAGGTCTGTCCTGTCTCCATTGTTTCCCCATCTATTTCTCATGAAGTGAAGGGACCAGGTGCCATGATCTTCATTTTCTGAATGTTAAGTTTTAAGCCAACTTTTTCCACTGTCCTCTTTAACTTTCATCAAGAGGCTCTTTAGTTCTTCACTTTTTGCCATAAGGGTGGTGTCATCTGCATATCTGAGGTTATTGATATTTCTCCCGGCAATCTTGATTCTAGCTTGTGCTTCTTCCAGCCCAGGGTTTCTCATGATGTACTCTGCATATAAGTTAAATAAGCAGGGTGACAGTATACAGCCTTGACATCCTCTTTTCCCAATTTGGAGCAGTCTGTTGTTCCATGTCTGGTTCTAACTGTGCTACTTGACCTGCATACGGATTTCTCAGGAGGAAGGACTAGTATTCCCATCTCTTGAAGAATTTTCCACAGTTTGTTGTGATCTGCACAGTCAAAGGCTTTGGCATAGTCAATAAAGCAGAAATAGATGTTTTCCTGGAGCTCTGTTACCTAGCTGACTGTTAAAACTTTACAAAAGAGGAGGTGGTGTCCCAACTTGAGAGGCAGGGGAAAGATATCTTGTAAAAATGCACTTCTCTTTATTGAAAAGCTGCTCACTCACTGGCTCTTGATTGGATCTGTGAGGCACTGCTACAGGCAGATTCACATGCTGCTGTTTCCCAGCATGTAGAACGTGATACTAATGAGCTCATGCCCACAGAATTCCCACCTTTTGCCGAGGTTGTTTCACTTTGACAGGTCTTGTGTATATGACTTAGCTTTGTTCTTGCAGAATACATGCTATCATTTTTGGAGAAAACAAATGGGAGAGTGATTTGCTGAACTGTGGTGTTGGAGAAGACTTCTTGAGAGTCCCTTGGACTGAAAGGAGATCCAACCAGTCCATCCTAAAGGAAATTAGTCCTGAATATTCATTTCAAGAACTGATGCTGAAACTGAAGCACCTATATTTTGGCCACATGATGTGAACAGCTGACTTCTTAGAAAATACCCTGATGCTGGGAAAGATTGAGGGCAGGAGAAGAAGGGCATGACAGAGGATAAGATGGTTGGATGGTGTCACTGACTCTATGGTCATAAGTTTGAGCAAGATCTGGGAGTTGGCAATGTATAAGGAAGCCTGGCGTGCTGCAGTCCATGGGGTTGCAAAGATTTGGACACGACTGAGTAACTGAATTGAACTGAACACAATTATTACTGTTTCTGAGATCATCAAAACCCAGTGTTAGTGCTCAATCAAGTCACTTAGCGTTCCCAGGAATTCCTGACAAGGTCATCTTGCTGGCCCTCCAGTCAGCATGCCCATCCCTGGTCCCCTGCTCTTGCTGCTCCTCACTCCCTCTCTCTTTCTCTCTCCCCTTGTTTTTCTCAGCTGAAGGTTGGATTCTGTTTGTTCTGTGAGGCCTTTCCGACTTCACCATGCCCTCACGAATCTTCTCCACAGTCTCCACCCTTGTATTCCAGTACTCTGCCTTTTCAGTGCTTGTCTTCTGGATTTTGTCATCTTAACAGCTGCACCATAAAACACCTGCTAGACCAGACTCCTCTCTCTGATTCCTTCATACTGTCTAACAGTGTTGGGCATGGTTAAAAGCTTTTGCTTGATAATGCCAACTGCATTCTGAATTACTGTATTGTGATTAATGTACATGGAAATATTCTATATTTTACCCCATGATAAACCTTTTTTTGAGATACAGTGTTTTTTAACTGATGGGAAATACGGTATTAGATTTTTATATATAATATTCCTATATAGACCTAAAATAGGATTTTTCTTTAATTATTGTATCTTTTTCTTAAAATAAGCAAACCAAATACTCTGTAGGAGGACATTTCATGCAGTTAGTAAAGTCAGTGCAAGATTAACTTCCTTGGGGAATCACAGTTTAATAATAATCACATTATTAAAGCCCCTCTTTAATAATCCCGGGGACTCAGCTGAGAGAGGACTCCCACTCTGGTGGGCTAGGACTCTCCTCTGGGCTCTGCCCTTCAGCACTATTGCCTCTATTAAGTGAAACCTTGGGAAAAGACATCTCACAGTTAAACGTCAGTGTCTCACACGCTCTGTATACAGAAAATTTCATTGACTCTTGGTTCTACTCTTTGACATACATTGTCTTCGTGGTAATTGTACTTAGTTTCCAAAAACAATAATTGGCATTTGTAGTCTTGATATCAAGTCCAAATTATATAATATATAAATCCATATATATACATGCACATATATATGTATGTATCTGTAGTTATATCTAATATATATACACATACACATACATACCTGTGGAGATATAGATGTATATTTACTGGTGGTTCCTCAGTCTGATCCTTGTCTAGTGACTGCGTTGAACTCACTTGGGGAAAAGATTTTTTGTTGTTGTTGGCTGGTGGAAGTGATGAAATTTCAGATGAGCTATTTCAAATCGTAAAAGATGATGATGCTGCACTCAATATGCCTGAAAATTTGGAAAACTCAGCAGTGGCCACAGGACTGGAAAAGATCAATTTTCATTCCAATCCTAAAGGAATGCAATGCCAAAGAATGTTCAAACTACCACACAATTGTACTCATCTCACACACTAACAAAATAATGCTCAAAATTCACCAATACATGAACTTCAGCAATACATGAACCGAGAACTTCCAGATGTTCAAGCTGGTTTTAGAAAAGGCAGAGGAACCAGAGATCAAATTACCAACATCTATTGGATTGTAGAAAAAGCAAGAGAGTTCCAGAAAAACATCTACTTCTGCTTCACTGATTATGCTAAGCCATTGACTGTGTGGATCACAACAAACTGGAAAATTTTTCAAGAGATGGGAATATGAGACTTTCCTCTTGAGAAATCTGTATGCAGGTCAAGAAGCAACAGTTAGAACCAGACATGGGACAATGACTGATTCCAAATTGTGAAAGGAGTACATTAAGGCTGTATATTGTTACTCTGCTTAATTAACTTATATGCAGAGTACGTCATGAGAAATGCCGGGCTGGATGAAGCACAAGCTGGGATCAAGATTGCTGGGAGGAGTATCAGTAACCTCAGATATGCAGATGACACCACCCTTATGGCAGAAAGTGAAGAATTAAAGGGCCTCTTGATGAAAGTTAAAGAGGACAGTGGAAAAAAGTTGGCTTAAAGCTCAACATTCAGAAAACGAAGATCATGGCATCTGGACCCATCACTTCATAGCAAATAGATTGTGAAACAATGGAAACAGTGAGAGGCCTCATTTTGGGGGACTCCAAAATCACCGTAGATGGTGACTTCAGCCATGAAATTAAAAGACTCTTGCTCCTTGGGAGAAAAGCTATGACCAACCTGGACAGCATATTAAAAAGCAGAGACATTACTTTGCCAACAAAGATTCATCTAGTGAAAGCTAGGGATTTTGCAGAAGTCATATATGGATGTGAGAGTTGGACCATAAAGAAAGCTGAGTGCCAAAGAAATGATGCTTTTGAACTGTGATGTTGGAGAAGACTCTTGAGAGTCCCTTGGACTGCAAGGAGATCCAACCAGTCCATGCTAAAGGAGATCAGTCCTGAATATTCACTGGAAGCACTGATGCGGAAGCTGAAACCCTGATACTTTGGCCACCTGATGCGAAGAACTGACTCTCTGGAAAAGACCCTTATGCTGGGAAAAACTGAAGGCAGGAGGAGAAGGGGATGACAGAGAGATGGTTGGATGGCATTGCTGACTCAGTGGTCATGATTTTGAGTAAGCTCTGGGAGCTGGTGATGGTTAGGGAAGCCTGGTGTGCTGTAGTCCGTGGTGTCGCAAAGAGTCAGACATGACTGAGTGGCTGAACTGAAATGTGCCAGGTCTTAGTTGTGCCATGTGGGATCTTGTTCCCTCACCAAGGATAGAACCCAGGCTCCCTGCATTGGGGAGTACCCAATCTTAACTACTAGACCACCAGGGAAGTCCCTGAAAACTGAAATAATATAGGTTTCCAGGTTTTCTTGCTGCAGAGTCACCTACAGGTTTCCTTCATACTTCTTAGTCTGCTTCTTTCTATTTCCATTGACAGCTGCCGTCTGTCTATTGTAGAGGATAGGAGTGAAGGCTTCGGAATGGAACAGATGGGGTTTGAATCCTGACTCTGTCGTTTTCTCTTTGACCATTAGCAAACATCAACACTGTTTTAAAAATTATTTTATTTTTAATTGAATGATAATTGCTTTGCAGTATTGTGTTGATTTCTGCCAAACATCAACATGAGTTAGCCATAGGTATGCCCCCTCCCTCCTGAACCTCCCTACCACCTCCCTCCCCATGCCACACCTCTAGGCTGTTGCAGAGCCCTGGTTTGAGTTACCTGATCTGTACTATGGGGACAGGAATTTCTGCCTCCTGATGTGAGGGGTAAATAATAACAGGTGCAGAGGTCCAACCCATGTTTTGTCCATCAGGCGCTCCTCTATTCTTATATCTATACTGTATTTGGCATATTGTTTTTATGCATTGTTTTCTAATATATTTGGGCTGTTCTTAGAAATTTTCAGAGAAGCCTATAAAATCAAACAAGACTCGGTATAATCTATTGCCTCTGACTGGAAAAGGAGGGGTCATTCAGAGTCCTTAACATGATTTGCCTCGAAGCAGCCTGTTGGATTTCCTTAGGTGAGGCCCAAAGGACTTGTTTCTGTGTTTAAATTATTGTTTTTCTCCAATCAACTTGCAGCCGAGATAAAAATCTGTTTCAAGTATTACCACGGCATCAGTGGAGCCCTGCGAGCCACGACCCCCTTGCATCACGGTGAAGAATCCAGCTGTGATGGTAAGTGCCCCTCCATGCCCACTTCCTCAAGCCTCAGTTCCAGAGGCCTTGGTTTCTATTTTTGCCTCTGCAGCTCTGGCAAGGTTATGGGAAACAATGAAAAAGGAAACACATGACAGCGTGGGTGCCGTTTTGGGAAAGGAAATAACTTACAGGATGGCTTAACTAACTCCATAATACAGATCAGTGGGAAAATATGGCTTGATTAATAATTCCGTATATAGTCAACTCTCTAGGGAACCTTCTCATGAAGGAAATTAGTGAGTGGCCATCATGGAAAGTTATTTAAACTTTGTTGGGGTGGATGGTTGATAGGAGATGGTGGCATTACATCTTATGTGAATTTAGTTTCCATGAACTCAGTGGTAAAAGAGAGGGAAAAAAAAAGCAATTTAAATAGTGAGTGAGTCTACCTGCCAGTCAGCTTAGTAAGCTTCACCACAAAGAGAGTGTGAGATGGGGATTGTGAATGTGCTATTCCTTTGGAAGGTCTTAGTGCCAAATCCCTCTTGATGCTGAGTTGAGCTCTAGTGCCTACAGGTACCACACATATTTTCAGTATGGCTACTCAACAGAAGCCAGTCTCTTTACTGGTCCTCAGTTAAGTAAGCAGATTTCTAGTTTAGCTTTGGAGGAAACTGATTGTGTTGGACTTTTGAAGGAGAGTATGTCCATTTCCAATATGGTACTTTCTTAATAATTACTTTTCACAATTTTGTGATTTTTCACTTCACCAACTAACTTTAGAATCTAACAGTTTCACAAAATGCATTCCACTGTATATGGATGGCTGGATAAAGATAGCTGTCCTAGGTGGCACTAGTGGTAAGGAACTTGCCTGGCATTATAGGAGACATAAGAGACATGGATTTGATCCCTGGGTTGGGAAGATCACCTGGGGGAGGAAATGACAACCCATTCCATTATTCTTGCCTAGAGAATCCCATGGACAGAGGAGCTTGGGCTACAGTCCATAGCATCACAAAGAACTGGACATGACTGAAGCGATGGAGCACACATGGGCTTAGATAGTTTGGGGAGATTCTTAGAGTCCCAGATATGTAAATTATTGCAGTAAAGTCGTTAATAAAAATCAGGTCATGAAAAATCAGGTCATGAAAATTCAGAAGAAAAATATCAATTCCCATAGTATAAAATCTTCATAATATTATATATGTGTGTGTACACGTATACAGATGTGTGTCTTTTTGGAAATAGGTAAGTGGACAGGTTTACTCCTTGAAATTCAGAAAGTAATTTCTGCAGATGGCATTTTGAAATTGTCTGACCCACCAAAGCCATATCAAGCAATCTTTCCCTTTCATTAATTCATTCAAACAGATATTCACTGGGTGGCTCTAAGTGTCAGGCTTATACTCACCACTAGGAATGAAATGATAAGCAAAAACACAGCTCTCTTGTTTGGTAGGGCTTGAGAGACACATCAGTTAAGTTGCATTTATTTGAGTGATAATTACTGCGAGTGACAGTAAAATGAGGCTATGAGAGCATATACTAGCAAAATTCATCCTGATCAGGAAGATATTGGAAGGCTTCCCTGAAGAAGGCAGGATTATAGGACAATCTGAAGGATGAATAGAAGTTACTTAGGTGAAAAGGGGGGAGGGAAGAGCATTTGAGATAGAGGGAACAATATGTGTAAAATTTTCAGTAAGTACTCTGCTCACATTTGAATTATATTTGAGTTTCTATTGAGGAGAACAAAGTATAGAACATTAAAAATAACCCACATTTACTATATAAGACTTTGAAGGTTCACAGAGAGAATAACAATTGTTGACTAGAAAATCTGTAGTCATGTCACATAGTAATAAGCACTGGAACACGCAGTAATTAATATTCTCAAAAATTACAAAACTGGAAACGTGGGGCTGTATATAATAAAACTTTTGAAAGCTTAACTGTGTGTGAAATTAAATAATAGCTTCCAAACATGACTTTCTGGATTCAGGTTTTCTTAGACTTGAGCAATTTCCATGATCAGATATCACTGATGGCAGGGGAGCTTACAGCCTGGTGAGCATTGATCTCATTTCATTGATTTTGCATTGAGATTATTCTGTCAAAGTCTGTGGACAGTTGGAGATAATTAATTTGGTTCAGACAGATTTTAGACCAGCTTAAAAGCTTCATGGATACAACACCCACAATCACAACAGAACATTTTGGTTCGAAGACTGACTAATGGAATTGATGGTCAATAGATTTCTGACCATGCTTGAGATGTTGGGTCTGTATCCATTATTCAGAGGCTGTGCCAATGGGCATTTCATTGTGGGCTGAGCACTGGGTTTCTATGACAGCATGATGGTCACCTAGGTATATGACCTGTGTGTAGGTATTGTGATTGACTGACAACATTAATATTCACAAACCCCTTTCAGTATGATTATTCCACAATCAGATACAAAGAATAGTTGGGCAGTATAAATCACATTTTAATTCTTGGTGGCCCTAAAATTGGAAGATTGATTGGCTCTCAGCAAGCATCTGTGGTTTATTATATTGTGTTATATCCATCTGACTCATCATTCTCAGGTTAAACAGAGCAAAGACAGCATCAAACTGGCCAGACAGCATCGCTGTCTGCTTTTTCCTGCCTTCACCATCCCCACACTGCTGGACTACAAAGTGGAGAATACAAGGTAGTATGGACTACAACTGAGACAGACACAGCAACACATGTCCCTCCTGTGCCAGGCATCTCACTGCCGGGGTCCAGCCCTGGTGCATCCAGGGTAATTCAAAGGGGAGACGGAGTCAGCCTCCTAGGAAAAAGCTATTTAATTAGAAATATAAAGAGAGATTAGAAAAGGATAGTGTAGTAGGAAATATTAGAGGAAAAAGATTCTAAATAACTTGGTTTATGTGGAAAACCAATAAAACTCCAAGACAAGGAATTTGCACCATCTACGTAGGCCACTGGTGCCTGCTTGAATAGCAGAGGGTGCCCTGCCTTGGGCTCCCTCTCGCGTGGGTCTTAGAAGCCAGGGCAAGTAAGTAGACATGGTGAGCCTCCACATTCCAGATGGGAATTCAGCCAGAAAAGAAGAGAATGAGAAAAGACCACATGGGGGAAACCAGTCTTTCCAGGAACTGGTCCATTTTCTTTATTTTTCAGGTTTGCTTATATACTTTTTGTTATACATAGGGATGAATACAGAGTCAAGCGGGGTCAGCAGACCTGACCTTTATCAAAATCAAGTGCTTCATATAAATGTATACAAAGGTCTTAGGGCTTTTACATCATCTTTTGGCCATGAGGCCTGCTGACATTTTATGGCCCTTTCTGATAACGGTCAGTCAACCAGAAAACTTAGTTTTTCCAGGGGTGATTTTTTCTTAAACCAGGCACCACCCTCCGAAGGTACCAGATAAAGTTGCATTCCTATAAGGTGAGGGTGTAGTGGGTTATAATCAAGAAAGGAATTTACTTAGCCTAAGGTTTAACATGATTAATCTTAAAGGTTAATACTTATTTCTCCTATATGCTAGTTATATATTCATTAACGTGTATAAGGGCAGGGGATTTAGCAGCAAACACTGGCCCAATAAATGAAAAACCCTTCACCAATATAATTCCTAGTCAACCCACTATACTAATAATTTCTAACTTCCCAACAGAATCTGTCTTTAGAAAATTTAAAACATCTCATGCCTCTCATGGTTGGGAGGCTGTAAACAATCACATGTGGCCAGACAAACCTGTTCAGGCAGGCTAGATAACCTTCAGAGGAGTTTGTAAGTTGAAATACTCTTGTCACACCCAGGAATTTTATTAACTGGAGCTGTAAGTTAACTCCTTCTCCGAGAGAGGTGGTGGGGGACAGCCTCCCGTAAAGTCAGAGGTAGAGGTGAAAGCATAAAGCAGTAAAATAGGCAGACTCTGGTTTGGGGGGTAGATGCTCGGGAACAGGGAGTTTCCTGAGGCTCAATCCCGCCTTTGCCTATGCCGCGCCTCCTTCCTCATGACCTTTGCCACAGGCGGAGTTCCGCATGCTGGCTCCCGGCATCTCACAAATCATGGCCTTCCCTCAAATGGACCACACTGCCCAGGGAGATGTGCCCCCTGTGAAAACATGATGTCTTTTCATGCCAAGTGAGATCAATGGGACTCTGAAAAGATTCATAGTCTCATCATTCAACGCCTACTCAAAATGTTTTAAGATGTTATCAAAACTAAGGAAAATACCCTCAAATTTTCCTTTTAAATTTGTTCCTTGTCTGGAAAAAGGCTAATATGAAATAATTTTCACATAATTCATAGGCAGACAGTATCCTTTACCAGGACTCTGGCGAATGCTCATATGAGCTAATACTCAGAGAATTCAATTTTATCATTCACGACAATGAAGCCAGGAAAGACCAAAGCTGACCACCAGATATAGTGACATCAGTAATAATAAACACATCTGAACTGTGTTTAGAGAGAGGATTTTAAGTAAACTGCTTTCATAGATTTAATCCAGGAAAGCTCATAAGCAACACTATTAATTCTATTGAAACAATGCATGGTAGTGAGTGAAGGTCGCTTTTATCTGTTCCAAGTGAAACACATCACTGTGTACTCTGATGAATGAAAACGATGTCAAAGTACACATGACAGAGAAGACACAATTAAAAAAAAAAATCTTGATTCATTCCAAAAGGACATGTGATAAAGGAGACCATATGATTAGGATGGAAGCTCATTTCCTTCCCTGTAGAGTTTCTCAGTTACTTCTTTCAAGACTATTTGCAATTGGATGGAATGAAGGAAATATATCTGGATGGTACTCTAGTCAATTACAAATGACATGTGAATCAGGAAGTAGTTAAGTGTCATACAGGATAGTCTTGACTAAGGTACAGATAGTAGTCATAAGGGACTTCCCTGGTGGTCCAGGGTTTGAGAATCTGCCTTCCAATGGAGAGGATGCAGGTTCAATCCCTGGTTGGGGAACTAAGATCCCACGAGCCACAGCTTCTGAGCCCATGAGCTCTAGAGCTATGCTCCCCAACAGGAGAAGCCTGTGGCCACAAGGAAGACCCACCACAGCCACCACCCCCACCCCCAGAAAAGAGAAAGAAAGTCAGAGGTGAAACTAACTGGCTAGAATTACTAGCAGGGTGGAGAGTTTTAATTATACTTGAAGCTTCCCTAGTGGCTCAGGTGGTAAAGAATCTATCTATAGTGAAGGAGACCTGGGTTTGATCCCTACAGAAGGGAATGGCAACCCACTCCAGTATTCTTGCTTGGGATATCCCATGGACAGAGGAGCCTGGCAGGCTACAATCTATGTGATCACAAGGAGTTGGATAAGACTGTGTGACTAAGTACATAAAGCACACAGAAAGAAGAAATCTATTTTGCATTATTTGAATGGAATTTAGTTTCAAGTTCCTCAACTTTGCTTAGATTAGTGAAAGTTATATTTCTTGGTAATGTATGATTTTTAAAGGAGGTGGGGAGTGCCACAAAGATAAGATGGAAGGGTTTAATCTAACCTTCAGAATTAAAATGTGGTTTCTATTTCTTAACTATTCAAAATATATTCTGCCTTCAGTTCTGTTTCTTACAGTACTGTAGACTTCTATTTTAAAGAACCACAAAACATTTTTTTCCTAAAATTTTTTTCCTTTTTTTTTTTAACCACGAGTTGAGCACTAATTATACATGAATTGAGAGAAAGACTTAATCTGCTCCATGGTCTATAAATGAGTGAGATATAACTTATTCAGAAGCTTTTAAGAAAAGCTTTACAATGCTATAATAATACAATAAGATTGCAAGTTCTTATTGTTGCTAATTGTAATAGGATGTGTCATATGCCAGTAGCATAATAAAATAGAAGCCTATGAGGGTGATGGGAGATCTACATGGTCACTCAGAAATATTTAGCAGGAGGAGATAATTCTATCTATAGATGAATGAATATGATATAAATCACCTGTTTAGTTTATTCTAGGTTTTCCTAATTGGAAGAAATTTGATGTTTGATTTTTAACTTAAGGGCATGCTTTAATACTATAATAGCAATAAAAGTACATTTACTACATATCAACTATATTCTTAGCAAAGAAATAAAAAGACATAAAGTAGGTTGATTGTTATCTCAGGGAATTTAAAAGTTCATGGTGGTTACATTTTGGGTAAAGATTAAATTTAGGTATGACCTTTTCTGTCATCTTTTGAGAATTTGCTTTTGTGTGTTGATTTCAAGTTTTGTAGCAAATGAAGTCATGTACTACAATACATGTTTGATACAAAAATCATCATATTTGCAAACATATGTCGTTCCCTGCTGCTGCTGCTGCTGCTGCTAAGTCACTTCAGTCGTGTTCGACTCTATGCAATCCCATAGATGGAAGCCAACCAGGCTCCCCCATCCCTGGGATTCTCCAGGCAAGAGTACAGGAGTGGGCTGCCATTTCCTTCTCCAATGCATGAAAGTGAAAAGTGAAAGTGAAGTCACT
Source organism: Nanger dama (assembly GCA_917880005.1). Lineage (NCBI taxonomy): Eukaryota > Metazoa > Chordata > Mammalia > Artiodactyla > Bovidae > Nanger > Nanger dama. The sequence goes on from CAKJTW010000004.1 coordinate 52,065,020, forward strand.
CAGCCATGTCCAACTCTTAGAGACCCCATGGACTGCAGCCTACCAGGCTCCACCGCTCATGGGATTTTCCAGGCAAGAGTACTGGAGTAGGTGCCATTGCCTTCTCCCATGTTGTTCCCTAGGAAGGTATTATATTCCTTTGAAACTTCAGATGTGTATTTTTTTCTCTGCAGATGGGGGGCAGAAGGCATGGAAGGAGGGGCTTCAGGAAATCAACATTCTCGGAAGCTTGTTAGCTTTACTTTGTCAGGTAAGGATATTTTTAAACACTATGTCCAGTTTGAAAGTGTGCAATTCAAACTTAGGAACAGTTGTTTCCTTCTATAGACTCTTAAATATGATATGCAAAGTATTTTTGTCATATTTATTTCTGGAAATTCAAGCATATTTCTTACCAAGGTAAAATTAAATTATTGGTATATATTCAGACATTATTTCTTCTAGGAAGTTTTTTGGTGATAGAAAGACTGTTACTTAAGAAAAACTGTAATGCAATATGTGCTAATCCCACTGTAGAGCTTTGATAATCGAAAACAATTTGTGCTTACCTCATTTAGAGAAAGGAAAAATTTAGAGACAAGGAATAAAAAACCCAAGAGATACTCCTATTTCTATGGAGAAATACATATAAATATTGGAAAATGAGAACAATATTTTGTTGTTTATTTTCTGGTTAGTAAAATATTCTGATTGTTGTATATTTATCATACAACTAAAGCACTCCTTTTCAGCTTGTGAGTTGGAATTCATTTGTGGTTTATAAGATTAATTTAGTTGAAACTAGCAATTTAAAAAGTATAGAAAAAAATTAGAGTTTAAACACCAAAGGGAAATGTTTTTCATCGAACACCAGTTTCTACAAACTGAAAATCTTCACACAAAAATATACACACATGTATTTGTGGAAAATGAGTTTCACTATAATGGATTTCATACAGATGTCACTGTCAAAAGAAGTTTGAAAGCCAATGAGTAAAAAAAAAAATGATTGGCAGTTTTAAAGGTCAAGAATCCCCTTCATGGATCACAGGCTTGTGGCAAAAGGGCTTGTGAAATGAAGCTATGAGCCATGCTGTGCAGGGCCACCAAAGATGTATAGGTCATAGTGAAGAGCTTTGACAAAATGTGGTCCACTGGAAGAGGAAACGGCAACCTACTCCAGCATTCTTGCTGTGAGAAGTCCATGGACAGAATGAAAAGACAAAAAGATACAACACTGGATGATGAGTCCCCCTGCCCCCAGGTCAGAAGATGTCCAATATGCTACTGGAGAAGAGAAGATGGCAATTACTAAGAGCTCAATAAAGAATGAAGTGGCTGGGGACAAAGCAGAAATGGTGCTCAGTTGGGGATGTGTCTGGTTGTGAAAGTAAAGTCTGATGCTGTAAAGAGCAATATTGCACAGGAAGCTGGAATGTTAGATCCATGAATCAAGGTAAATTGGGCATAGTCAGGCAAGAGATCGCAAGAGTGAACATCAGCATCTTAGGAATCAGTGAACTAAAGTGGATGGAAATGGGCAAATTTAATTCAGATGACCATTATATCTACTACTGTGGGCAAGAATCCCTTAGAAGAAATGGAGTAACCCTCATGGTCAACAAGAGTTCAAAATGCAGTACTTGGGTGCAACTGCAAAAACAACAGCATGATCTCAGTTCATTTCCAAGTCAAAATATTCAAAATCACAGTAATTCAAGTCTGTGCCCCAACCACTGAGGCCAAAGAAGTTGAAGTTGACCAGTTCTATGAAGATCTACAAGACCTTCTAGAACTAACACCAAAGAAAGATGTCCTTTTCATCACAGGGGATTGGAATGCAAAAGTTAGGAGATATCTGGAAAAACAGGCAAGTTTGGGCTTGGAGTACAAAATGAATCAGGGCAAAGGCTAACAGAGTTTTGTCAAGAAAACATGCTGATCATAACAAACACCCTTTTCCAACCACCCAAGAGACAACTCTACCCATGGTTATCACCAGATGGTCAATACCGAAATGAGATATTTATGTTCTTTGCAGCTGAAGTTGGAAAAGCTCTAAACAGTCAGCAAAAACAAGACCTGGAGCTGACTGTGCCTCTGATCTTAAGCTCCTTATTGCAAAATTCAGGCTTAAATTGCAGAAAGTAGGGAAAATCACTAGGCTACTCAGGTATGATCTAGATCAAATCCCTTCTTATACAGTGGAGGTGACACACAGATTCAAGGGATTAGATCCTGTAAACAAAGTGCCCAGAGAACCATGGATGCATGTGTGTAACATTGTACAGGTGGCAGTGATCAAAACCATCTCAAAGAAAAAGATATGCAAAAAGACAAAGTGGTTGTCTAAGCAGACTTTACAAATAGCTGAGGAAAGAAGAAAAACAAAAGGCAAGGGAGAAAGGGAAAGATACACCCAACTGAATGAAGAGTTCCAGAGGATATCAAAGAGAGACATGAAGGCCTTTGTAAATGAACAATGCAAATAAGTAAAGGAAAACAGCAGAATGGGAAGGACTAGTGATCTCTTCAAGAAAATTGGAAGTACCAAGGGAACATTTCATGCAAAGATGGGCACCATAAAGGACAGAAACAGCAAGTACCTAACAGAGGCAGAAGAGATGAAGAAGAGGTTGCAAGAATATACAAATGAACCATACAAGAAAGGTCCTAATGACTCAGATAACCACGATAGTGTGGGCACTCACCTAAAGCTGGAGATTCTGGAGTGTGAAGTCAAATAGGCCTTAAGAAGCATTACTGCAAACAAATCTAGTGGAGATGATGGAATTCCAGTTGAGCTATTTCAAATCCTGAAAGATGATGCTGTTAAAATCCAGCACTCTCAGTATGTCAACAAATTTGGAAAATGCAGCAGTGACCACAGGACTGGAAAAGTTTTCATTGCAATCCCAAAGAAGGAAAATGCCAAAGAATATATGAAGTAGCATACAGTTGCACTCATTTCACATGCTAGCAAGGTTCTGCTCAAAATCCTTCAAGCTAGGCTTCAGCAATGCATGAACCAGATGTGCAACCTGGATTTCAAAAGACAGAGGAACCAGAATTCAACTTGCCAACATTCATAGATCATGGAGAAAGCAAGGGAGTTCTAGAAAAATATCTATTTCTGCTTCACTGACTATGATGAAGCCTTTGACTATATGGATCACAAGAAACTGTGGAAAATTCTTAAAAGATGGGAATACCAGACCACCTTACCTGTCTCCTAGGAAATCTGTATGCAGGTAAAGAAGCAGCAGTTAAAACTGGCCATAGAAAAATGGACTGGTTCAAAACTGGGGAAGGAGTATGACAAGGCTATATATTGTCACCCTGCTTATTTAACTTATATACAGAGTACATCATTCAAAATTCTGAGCTGGATGAGTCACAAGCTGGAATTCAGATTGCTGGGAGAAATATGAACATCCTCAAATATGCAGATAACACCATTCTTATGGCAGGAAGTGAAGAAAAACTGAAGAACTTTTTGATGAAAGAGGAGAGAGGAAAAAGCTGGGTTGAAACTCAGCACTCAGAAAACTACGATCATGGCATCTAGTCCCATCAGTTCAGTTCAGTCGCTCAGTCATGTCCTACTCTGCGGCCCCATGGACTGCAGCATGCCAGGCCTCCCTGTTCATCACCAACTCCTGGAGTTTACTCAGACTCATGTCCATTGAGGCAGTGATGCCATCTCAAACCATCTCATCCTCTGTCATCCCCTTCTCTTCCTGCCTTCAGTCTTTCCCAGCATCAGGGTCTTTTCAGATGAGTAAGTTCTTTGCATCAGGTGCCAAAGTATTGGAGTTTCGGCTTCAGCATCAGTCCTTCCAATGAATATTCAGAACTGATTTCCTTTAGTATGGACTGGTTGGATCTCCTCGCAGTCCAAGGGACTCTCAAGAGTCTTTTCCACACCACAGTTCAAAAGCATCAATTCTTTGGTGCTCAGTTTTCTTCATAGTCCAACTCTCACATCCATACATAACTACTGGAAAAACCCTAGCTTTCACTAGATAGACCTTTGTTGGTAAAGTAATGTCTTTGCTTTCTAATATGCTGTCTAGGTTGGTCATAACTTTTCTTCCAAGGAGTAAGCGTCTTTTAATTTCATGGCTGCAGTCACCATCTGCAGCGATCTTGGAGCCCAAAAAAATAAAGTCTGACACTGTTTCCACTGTTTCCCCATCTATTTCCCATGAAGTGATGGGACCAGATGCTATAATCTTAGTTTTCTGAATGCTGATCTTTAAGCCACTGTCCTCTTTCACTTACATCAAGAGGCTCTTTAGTTCTTCTTCACTTTCTGCCATAAGGGTGGTGTCATCTGCATATCTGAGGTTATTGATATTTCTCCCGGCAATCTTGCTTCCAGCTTGTGCTTCTTCCAGCCCAGCGTTTCTCATGATGTACTCTGCATATAAGTTAAATAAGCAGGATGACAATAAACAGCCTTGACATCCTCCTTTCCTGATTTGAAACCAGTCTGTTCCATGTCTGATTCTAACTGTTACTTCTTGAACTGCATACAAATTTCTCAGGAGGCAGGTCAGGTAGTCTGGTATTCCTATCTCTTTATGAATTTTCCCCAGTTTAGTGTGATCCACACAGTCGAAGGCTTTGGCATAGTCAATAAAGCAGAGATAGATGTTTTTCTGGAACTTCTTGCTTTTTCAATGATCCAGTGGATGTTCATGATCTGATCTCTGGTTCCTCTGCCTTTTCTAATTCCATCTTAAACATCTGGAAGGTCATAGTTCATGTACTGTTGAAGCCCGGCTTGGAGAATTTTGAGCATGACTTTTCTAGCATGTGAGATGGGTGGGATTGTATGGTAATTTGAACATTCTTTGGCATTGCCTTTCTTTGGGATTGGAATGAAACCTGATGTTTTCCAGTCCTGTGGCCACTGCTTGTTTTCCAAATTTGCTGACATATTGAGTGAAGCACTTTAACAGCATCATCATTTAGTACTTGAAATAACTCAACTGGAATTCCATCACCTCCACTTGCTTTGTTCGTAGTGATGCTTCCTAAAGCCCAGTTGACTTTGCATTCCAGGATATCTGGCTCTAGGTGAGTGATCACACCATTGTGATTATCTGGGTCATGAAGACAATCCCATCCCTAGTCCCATCACTTCATGTCAAATATATGTGGGTAAAGTGGAACCAGTGACAGATGTTATTTTCTTGATCACCAAAATGACTGTGGACTGACTGCAGCCATGAAATTAAAAGATGCTTTCTCCTTGGAAGAAAAGTTATAAGTAACATACTAAAAAGAAGGGATGTCAATTTGCTGACAAAAGTCTGTATAGGTAAAGCTATGGTTTTTCCTGTCATCATGTGAAAGTTGGACCATAAAGAGGACTGAGCACCAAAAAATTAATGCTTTTGAATTGTGTTGCTAGAGAACACTCCTGAGTTTCCTCTGGACTGCAGAAGCAAACCATGCAATCCTAAAGGAGATCAACATTTAGTATTCATTGGACGGACTGTTGCTGAAGCTGAAGCTCCAGTACTTTGGCCACCTGATTCTAACAGCTGAAAAGACCTTGATGCTGGAAAGACTGAGCACAAAAGGAGAATCGTGTGGTAGAGGATGAGATGGTTATATAGCATCACTGATTCAGTGGACATGAATTTGAGCAAACTACAGAAGATAGCAGAGGACAAGGGAGCCTGGTGTGCTGTAGTGCATGGGTTTGCAAAGAGTAGGACACAACTTAGCAATTGTGCAACAACAACAAAGGTGAAGCGAACTCTCTCAGTTCAGTTCAGTTGCTTAGTTGTGTCCAACTCTTTGTGACCCCATGGACTGCAGCATGCCAGGCTTCCCTGTCTATCACCAACTCCTGGAGCTTACCCAAACTCATGTCCGTCGAGTTGGTGATGCCATCTCATCCTCTGTCATCCCCCTTCTCCTCCAGCCTTCAATCTTTCCCAGCATCAGGGTCTTTTCAAATGAGTTAGTTCTTCAGGTAGCCAAAGTATTGGAGTTTCAGTTTCAGCATCAGTCCTTCCAATGAATAGTCAGGACTGATTTCCTTTAGGATGGACTGGTTTGATCTCCTTGCAGTCCAAGGGACTCTCAAGCATTTTTTGCAACACCACAGTTCAAAAGCATCAATTCTTCAGCATGCAGCAGCAGCAGCAGCAGCAGCATTCTTTATAGTCCAACTCTCACATCCATACATGACTACTGATTACTCTAAGGAAATCAATATTTGAAATGGACTTTTGAAACAGACAACTGTACTGCAGCACATGTAAGAAAAATTCTAACAGATGTCTGTCACCATAAGATGTTTTCATTTTTTTCCATTGGTGTAGTACTTCTGAAATTTAAATTATCAATAGATTCATGTTTTCTTCACTGCAGAGAGTTATTCATGAAAACTGATATTTTTAATAGTGAAAGTTAGGAGGCTGATCTTGAAAACATGCATCCATGGATGCATGATTATCATGTATGATGGAAGCTCATGTGTTAGCTCATTACTGGCCCAAGGCCATTGTAGTATTCATTTCTGATCTAGCATGTTCCTTCTCCTCCCCATATGAAGTTACTTACTGTAACTACCTTTTTGCTTTTGCTTGTTGACAAATCTCAGAAGCTATAAATAGTTCAGATTTGACCAATAGATATATTTCATTGGAATCCTCAGGGTTTTAAAAATCTAAGTATACCACAGCCTGTGATAAACTCCTCACCCCCTTATCTTTCTTTTGAATATATTTCAATTGGCTACCTGTGCTTAAGGGTTCTAGGGGAAGGGTGCAGGTGGATTGCAGAAACAAAAATGAATCCTTTCTTTACAGATAAGGAACAGCTTCACAAACCTCCATGGCCCAGAAAACTTAGTTTGCCCATACCACAGTTTTCTTATTTTAGAATAATTGCTCTAAGCTTTCAAGTGATCAATATTTTTGTGAACATGACACACACATATTGATTTTGACCGCAGAGGGGATGTTAGTTAACCCACCATTCGAGAATGACCAGATGAGACCTAAAAATCCCAAGACATTTTCCTGAAAAGCAGAAAATAAGCTTTGGGGCATAGCCAGATGCTTTCTCTTTATATACAACTTTTTCCAACATCCACCACAGTACACATGGAGGCTGGCTATCTAAAATCTGTTTTATTTCCTACCGTGTTATCAAGTATTTGCAGATGATATACAGAAATGTCTAAAAAGTATAGAAGATGAAAGCAATTTTATAATGGTAATTCTAAATAATTCATCTGGTGTAGCATATTGACAGTGGATGACAGTATTTATGGAGAGCATTTAAGCTCTGTAGAATATCTTTCTGCAAATATTCTGCTCTTGATTATCTGTGAGTAGGGACACAAATAATTGAACTCTACAGATAAAGCAAAAACTGTTTTTTGATGAAAGTCTTGAACCTCTTCTCCAAGTGAGAATTTAAAGATATTTAACCTGTCATACCTTTGTGACTGTGAGTCCTTCTTTAACCTATTAGGTGTTATGCATATTTATGAGCAATAAAATATGTAAAACATAAAAGAGGAAGTCAAGATATGGATAAAGTGAACTGTATAATTGGAGTACAAATAACTGGTAGTTTATTGTGTTTATTAATGAAGACTTATTTGTATGGTGTCTCTTGTAGAAAAAGGTTAACAGTGACATCTTTCATCGTTGTGCCTTAATCTTCTGGTGGATGCTGTTTTTTCAAAGGAGTGTTTTGCATGAATAATTTAGCTCTGTCAGACTTCATGACAGCCATTTCTGTACATGTACTTGTTTACTGCAAAGAAATCCCTTCTTGAGAAGTAAAAATTCCTTTAACAGCTAAAGAATATCAATCCTTTGTCTTTGAGTCTGAGGCAAGCCCAACAATAAGGATAAGAAAATATTCAAATTGTATTTTTTCTCAAAGTTACCAAATAAAATGAAGTGAAAACATGTAGCATTATTAAATTGACAGTAAAATACAAGTGCTGTATTAATCATGATTCCATAGTAGGACTTGCCAGAGATGGGATCCATGAGGCTAATGGGATTACAGCAGCTTCTCTGAAGTGCCTGTCTAGTTATTTGCTCAATCTTTCCCTTCTCCCATGGGCTTTTAGATCAAAGATCTCACCATCTTCCATGCAATGTTCTTAACATAAGATCCTCTTGGTTGAGTTTTTCAGTCTTTTCTGACGTGTTAGACTACCTCCCTCTGCTGCCAGTTATGAGACATTAAACAGTCCAACAGTCCTGGTCTGTTTTCATCACATGTTATCTAGGCCACAAGGTTTTTTTTTTTTGGCCATTGGTAAACTTCTTTCAGGGAGCACTCCTTAGAGAATATGATGCTATGGGCAACCCCAGGCCAATTCTGTCCTTCTGAGAAAGACTTTGTGTTTCAGAAATGGTGGACTTGAGTAGGATGACCCTGGTGATCTTTTAGAAAATGTGAAGTCACTCTACAGGGTCTCTTCCCCGCTGATGCGGGTCATTCAGAGGTCTTTGAGGGGCTTCCTAGGTGGCTCAGTGGTCAAGAACCCACCTGTCAATGCAGGAGACATCCCCAGGGGCTTCCTAGGTAGCTCAAATGGTGAAGAATTTACCTGCAATGCAGGAGATCTGGGTTTGATCCTGGGGCTGGAAAAATCCTCTGGAGGAGGGCATGGCAACCCACTCCAGTATACTTGCCTGGAGAATCCCATGGACAGAGGAATCCAGCAGGCTACAGTCCATAGGGTTGCAAAGCATCAGATGTCACTGAAGCATCTTAGCACACACACACAAGGTCTTTGAGGATTCAGAGCCTATCCACAGAATTCTTTTTCTGAATCAGTGGTCAGGACTTCCCTACACTGATCATAACTGTATAAAGTTACCTAGAAACTGTCTATTCTCCAGAAGCTTTCAAGAACACTTAGCTCTCAAGCCAACCTTATCCTAACTGATTTTCTCAGAAAGGCATTGGGGATCCTGTGAAGCCAGCTTTATTTCCTGACATTTTTGCATCCTGTAGCTTGACCATTTTAAAAGTGTTAGTCTCTTCACTAACCAGACGTTAGCCAGAAATTTTAGCAGCTCACATTGTGTGAAATAACAACTGGTGAGTCTAAGATGAGTTATGGGACTTTTAACAAATATTTAAGTAACAGGCAACTGAAACAATAACCTCACAGTTATTTCATATAGCAGATAGCAATCAAATTTTAGAAATATTTCTGGCCTCTCTTTTTCGTCTAACGTTCATTTATAGAATATATATGGCATTTTACATACGGTACAGCTGAATATGTGCTCTGAAGTTTCATCCTCAGTTAAACTTAAGTCTCTACATTTTGTATATTTATGTAGAAGATTCACTTTTATCTCATGAAAGAACATATTGGTTTTCTTTTTAAGTACAGTATTTACTAAGGATTTCTCTTAAGACATTGTGTGAAGTGCTGGTTGCCAAGCTACATAGAAAAGGGTGGTGAAGATGCACACATTAGAATCAAAACGGTACCCAGGAAAGTCATTTGAGGTATATAAGGTGGTGATACAAGTTTGGCTTCATTCTGCAGCCTGTTAGAGGACCCTTTGCTAGAGTTAGTCCTAACCTACTTGCCCTCACTTATCTAAGCAATCATAGAGTGATTAGTTTTGTTATTGTTTTGCTGAATTAGAGTTTTTCTGTTTAGAGTTTCCTGTGTAATTATTTAAGAGTGAAATGCCATTGATCTGCTTGTTCTAACCAGAATATATGAATCTCTTATCTTCTGTCCCTTTCCTCTCCCTCTCTCTTTCCTTCCCTTCTTCCTCCTCTCTTTATTTCCTCAAAGACCTTAGGGCAGTTGGGCTAAAGAAAGGGATGTTCTTCAATCCTGACCCTTATCTTAAGATGTCCATTCAGCCAGGGAAGAAGAGCAGTTTCCCCACCTGTGCCCACCATGGGCAGGAGAGGAGGTCTACTATCATCAGTAACACCACTAACCCAATTTGGCACCGAGAGGTAAGATGATCGTCAGAGACCTTCTGCTTGACAAGAAGTTGGCCAACTCCATCTCTCTCCACTGGTTTCTTTATCATTCAGCTGCTCATGGGTGTGGGTAAGATGGCTGAGGTGTCTAGAAGTTCTGTTAGAAAAAGGGTACAATGAAAATGAGATATTCCCTTCTAACCAGGGGTGGGTCCAGGGTTAAGCAAATGAGGGACTTCCCTCAGATGTGTAATTTATAGGGTTTAAAAGACTCAATGATCAAAATTAATATTTCAATGCAATATTTTTTTAAAGAAATCAAAATCAAGGCAAAAACTAATGATGGACAAAATATCAAAATTTTGTAAGGACAGCATCAGTAACAGTGCCTTGCAGAGCCATATGGGAGCCCGAGGCAGAAGGAAAAGTCAGTAATATTGATCCCATATTTATATTAAAAATTTTTATATTTTGTTCTAGTACATACCCAATATAAATTAAAGGAATTTCTCTCCCTACAGGCTTTGGCAAATGTTTTTTTGATTTCTAGATTTTGGTTAATTACACAAGGCAGTTGAGGAGTTGTGATCCTGGGGGAAGGCAGATTGTGTTGATGGTACTTCAGACTTTCTCATAGCTGCAATACGCTACCAGTCATTGCAGTGTGCCATACTAGTGAAATCAAGCCCAGGGTTTTCTGTTTGGAAATATTTTTTTGTCACAGACTGAACAGAGATGTTTATTCTCTTCTAGTGAGCAAAGTGTGAGTTCTACCATTTCTCAGGGAATCAAGACACAGTTCACATACTAGTTTTAATGAGTATTTCTAAAACTGAAAGTGTAAGTCGCTCAGTCATGTCTGACTCTGCGACCCCGTGGACAATACAGTCCATGGAATTCTCCAGGTCAGAATACTGGAGTGGGTAGCCTTTCCCTTCTCCAGGGGATCTCCCCAACCCAGGGATCGAACCCAGGTCTCCTGCGTTGCAGGCAGATTCTTTTACCAGCTGAGCCATAAGGAAAGCCCATGAATTTTCCTGACCCAGGAATTGAACCGGGGTCTCTTGCATTGCAGGTGGATTCTTTACCAACTGAGCTAAGACAAACGTATATTGGCATGGGAGTTGCACAGTTAATTAAATCACTCCCTAAATGTTTAATGACAATAATATGTTCTAACAATGCTGAACAGTATTCATTGGAGAGAGAGTTTCAAGAGTTCCAAACCAACTGGAGAAAAGCTGTGGCTGTCTGAGACTTGCCAGCACAGCAAGATGTTTCTCTTGGGCAGTTTTCATGGTTATGTTAGTGGCTAAATATTGTCAAATTTTTAATTCCTGGTTTGAAATACTGTCTCCAAATAGTGAATAACTCTTAAAGGAATACCACTTAATGTAGCACATTAGAAGGTTAGATGATTGCAAGATGATCACTTAGAAGGCAAAGAGTGGAGATAGCAATGACACTAGCAATAACTTTATTTTTCCAACATTTAATATTTATAGGGTTCTTAGCCATGTTATCAGTGCAGGCATGATAAAGGGGTATGTAAGGGATGATATTCTCATCTCTCTATTTTTGTGATTAATAAACAAAAGCTTAAAATGTTCATGTAAATAGCTATTCAGGGGCAGAAGTAGAGCTTAAATTCTGCTGTCTTAGTCTATGCAAGTGCTTTTTCCATTAAGCAGATTGCTAAACTTCATGGCCCTTTGGGGAAATTAAATTGTTATGACTATATAAACTTAGTGACCCCTGAGTGTAAAGTTGGCTGGCACTAGTCAGACGTCATTGTTGTTGCCTAGATACTACCAGGGACAGAGACAAATGATTCAGGTTAGATTTCTGGCTCCATCATTCACTTTTTCTGAGACACTCATCATAAAAAGAAACACTTTATCTTTGTAATATATGTGCAAGTGTTTGTAAATGAGTAAAGCAGGTTATTTTTCTTTTATATCCTTATTAATATCCAATCCAGTTTTTTCCAATGGCATTCTGAAAACAACAAAGCTTATCTTAACCTCATACTTATTTTTCTATACCAGGAGAAATGTCTCTGTGTGCCTTTTAAATTAAGTAACTTCTATTTGAACGTTGTTTTATTTTGCTGTAAACCAGGGAAATCATAATATTCCTTAGGTGCTTCTATTTTAACCACTAAGTGGAAGATGATGATGTGCAACTTCAAAATACCATGGCATTAGGAATTAAGTTTGCTGTTAATCAGAGCATTGGTTAATTCTAAGCCACCGTATAACAGGATTAAATATTAAGGAGTTAAAATAGAATAAATGTGGTGAGCACTAAAATTGTATTGTGAATAATTTAATCTTTGATAGCATCTCCTCAAACTATTCAACCTGGAAAAGTTGGATGATTGAAGGTACTTCCTTTGTCATCTAGATCCTAACTGTTGCTTTTTAATCTTTGTCTGTTCATGATTCTGAGTGAATAAAAGATTGACAATTGCTGCAGCTTTTTCTGGCAATGTAGACTCCTATGTCATTAGAATTTAAGAGATACTTTTTTTTCTTACAGTAATGTATATTAATAAAATGATATACATAATTTTGTATTTCTTTTTTGACTTGTGTTATGTTTTGTTTTCAGAAATACTCCTTTTTGCACTCCTTACTGATGTCTTAGAGATTGAAATTAAAGACAAGTTTGCTAAGAGCCGGCCTATCATTAAGCGTTTCCTGGGGAAGCTCACCATTCCAGTCCAGAGGCTACTGGAGCGGCAAGCCATTGGGTAATTAGGGATCCTGTTGCAAGTAGTTTCCATGAAGCAACTGAAATGATACTTTGAAGTCCTAGGGCTTTTTTCACTGATAAGAAGTGGTAACATAATTCTTTTAAAAATGAAAGTGCTGGCATATTCCTTAAAATGTGCAGGGCAAAAGGACTTTATTTTCATGTATCTTTTTGAGTTATCTATCTTTCGCAAGATGTACCTTACTATTAGCATTTCAGTGTAAAATGTCACAGTGCTCAGTTGATTTTTGAGTATATTGAAGTCTTGCTATAATAGCCTCTCCCTAGAACAGGATGCCAGTATCAGGTTGACACCTCCCAATCCTGATTAACCCAATCCAGAGATTTTTGTTATGCCAAAACCACCTTCTTTCAGGGCCATTTAAAACAGAGCCTAGACTCTGAGATGGTGTGGAGCTCTAAGACATGTACTTAGAGCTCTAAGACATGTACTTAGAGCTCTAAGACATTCATTTAGGCAACTAGAAATTACTCATTGAGAGAATTTTAAAATGTGGTTTGACATCTGTCTCCTTTCTGTTAGCTTTTGGTAAGCTATGAATCAAGTAGTTGAAAAATCATAACATGCCCCCATTCCTTATTATAAATGGTGTATATATTTTTACATGCTAAGTACTGGCAAACTCAGTAACACAGCTGCTCTGAGGTAGCACTAGGGGCATCCTTTTCATTTTAGGAGAACATTATGAATGTATGATAACAGTGGTGGTCGTCAGCAGTATCAGTGATAAACAGTAGCTGTAGTAGTGGTAGCAGCAATAATAAACAAAAGTAAACAAAAAAAGGTGGTATGGCCCTATTCTTCGTCAGGAGTTAAGTAAATTACACTCATCTGCTTCAATAATCTCAACAACTCTGCGAGGTGAACAGTATTGTTATACTCATTTCAGAGATGAGGAATCTGAGGCTAGCAAGCCAGTGGTGGAGCTGGGATTTGAGCAGATCAGTCTGTTCCAGAATCTCGACTTCTCTGCCACATTTTAAGGCTGGCAGTGATGGAATATTCGTCCAGCTGAGAGGTTGATCATTCATAGGCACTTTGCAGCTAATTAACTGTCCTCTTAGTATTTTGACAAGTCACGATTTTTTCAGACATTAGTTTCCTCGTTTGATAAATAGTCTTTAGACCAGATGATCTCAAAGACCCCTTCGACATCTGAAATTAAGAGATTCTAATGGAATCTAATTCTCTGTCCATTAGAGGCAATGGTTGAGCCAGACCACATAAAGTAGAAATATTATGCTGAAATTCTAGCAGCCTGGCTTAACTTGATAAAACAGGGAAATTGCAATTATTTTTAAGGACAGCAATTATTGCTTCTTGTGGAGGTAATACTGTTGCTGTTGTTGTTCAGTCGTTAAGTCATGTCCAGCTCTTTGCTGCACCATGGACTGCAGCACGCCAGGCTCCTCTGTCCTCCACTCTCTTCTGGAGTTTGCTCAAATTCATGTCCATTGAGTCAGTGATACTGTCTAACCATCTCATCCTCTGTTGCCTCTTCTACCTTTGCCTTCAGTCTTTCCCAGCATCAGGGTCTTTGCCAATGAGGTGGCTCTTAGCATCAGGTGGCCCAAGTATTGGAGCTTCAGCTTTGGGAAGTTTTAAAAATTATTTTTAGGATTGATGGAAAATGAAAAATTATAATTGGTGAGAATTAACTATTGGGAATATAATATGTTTATAATTTAATTTACATAAGTATAATCATATAATTTATATAATATCTGTGATTTTTGACAGAAGTGTCCATTTATGTATACTCATAAGAATGATCAAGGAAAAATAAAGCCTTATTAGTGCTTGAATCTCCTGTTAACTTGCTGACTTTCATTCAGTCTTTTAAAGAATGGACACATAATACTGCCTGGCATAGATTCTGTGTGTACTGGAAGGAAGTCCAGCATGAATTTGCGATATGCCAGAATTATGAAATATTTCCACACAAGTATATTAAAAGCACTGTATGATACTTAGGGATTTGCTTTATTAAATAAATATGATATTACATATTAGTGTATCTGCTCTTAGCATCTAAATATATTTTTAATCTGATTATTACTTTCTATCAAGTAATTGATACATCTTGAAAAATAATGAGTTTTCTTTACTTATGTGTTTTGTAGACTGCAACTGTCTGAACTGAAGTTTCATATGGTAACATTTTATAGGATGAGTATTGGTTTGAATGTGACATTTTTTTCAGAGAGTGGCTTGCATTCATTCTGTCCAAAAAGCTCATCACTTTCCCATGCTTTGTCATTTGCTCTGATTACAGTAGTGAGAAAATGTCTCAATCAAGCAGTGGGAGTTCTTTGGCACTTATTCTTTATAATTATATACCATGATAATATATAATATAGGGTACACAATTATCTATCACAGGAAAGAGGCAGGATGAGTCAGATGAAACTGAGTAAGTAAGAATAAGAACCAGGTGAATCCACTGGCAGTCACTGAGCAAGGGTGAAACCCCCTTGACTTGGAATTTCTGAATAGGGAGTCTTTCCTATACTTAGAGATGGTAGAATTGAGTATCTTGTCAGTTTGGGTGAAAAACAGCACTAATACCTATTAAAAATCCTTTTTCAAAGTAAAGAGTCTCATTTGTTCAATTTATTCAACAAATATGTGGATGTGTATACATATAGAATCTACTAAGTGTTAAGCACTGTTTTGGGTATTGGGAATATGATAATGAGTAAAAGAATGGATCCCATTCTTAGAATCCCTGCTAAACATTTACTTCCTAGCTAAAATCCATCATGTTTTAAAGTCTTCATCATCAACACCAACACTCTACTTTTATTGCCCAAAGAGGAGGAGAGGAGAGTCACTTTGATTTTAGCAAAGAAAGGAAAATTTTATTATTCCAAGATTGAATGTCCAAAGAGATGGATGAGGACCACACTGTTGAGAGCAGGTTCAGGTAGTTTGCTGCTGGGTTCATGGATTAGTGGACAAAGGTGGAACATCTCTGCATGTCAGGCACTGTCTAAATGCTGGAAGACAGCAGTCAAGGAAAAAGACATCACTTCTGTTATGCAGGTTACAGTCATTGTAGAATTATTAGAACATTCTAATGTAATAGCATTTAACATACTTGTATCATCTAATAGTTAATGCCAAAACATCCCTTTACAGGAAAAAATTTTCTTAAAATACCAGCTTAAATACACAAAACATTGAGATGCCAATTGCATTGAGATGAGCCATGAGTAAATATCATTAAAATGCATGCTACTTAAAGCAGCCAAGGATTATGGAAAGTGCTCATAAAATGAGATATGATCTGGGGCCTACAGAGCAGGGGCTTCTGTGTCATAAATATCTGTGTTCTAATCCTGGTTCTGTCACTTAATTGTTGTCTGGCCTTGAGCAAGTTATCTATCATCCCTATGCCTTAATTTCCTCTTCTAGAAAATAGGGCCACCACCTGGCTCACAGGGAAGATCGAAGGCGATGATGCATGCAAAGCCCTTATTAGGGTGTTAGCACTCAAATGGGGAAAACAAAGCATTTTAATAGCATCAATCAAATATTTATTACAAAATTTATAGGGAAGAAAAAGTAAAAAGTAAAAGAAACAATCTTATTGTTTTAAGAAATTCTTTGTATTAAGCCAAAGAAATTCATAAGAGCTGAACTGGGATTTTACATTAGCATGTGTTCTTTTAAACAGGTAACATCTATTTAAAATTGTTCCGAGGAGGTAGAGAACAAGGGAAATAGTCGTGTAGATTAGTAATTAATAGGGACTAGAGGCTCTGAGTGGTTCAAGTATTAGGTGGAGGCCTTGTGTTTTCCTCCTAAAATTGCCATTAGAGGGCAGTGTGAGAGCAGAGATGGTGTGATTTGGTCCTATCCCTCTGATTATTTTCCTTAATTAAGAATGCATCAGATTCAGAATGAAAGTTGCTTGCATACAAGGAGATGATGTAATTGTATTTGACTTTGGAAATAAATACAGAGTTGAAAAATATCAACTATTTCATCCTCAAGGAAGCCGATAGCCTGAGCCTGGAGCTAAGATGGAGCAGAGGCTAGGCAGGTCCGGTTGTGTGGGCCCCTCCAGTCCACCTGCCAGTATGGAAATAAGACCCCACCAGGTGGTGCAGCCAGCTTCTCCAACCATCCTGTCAGTATCGCTCACGAGTTGCCCAGAGAATCAGTGATAGTCACCCCACCAAGTGAGGGCCGAGAGCGAGCCCCTTACTCTACAAATGAGAGAGGGAGGTGTGGCAGCGCCCTGCCCCTCACCCAGCCGGAGCAGCTATCAGAGCCTGGCCTGTCCTCACACAGCTCTCTGCTAGCTCCCCACTCCCGCTCTTCAGCATGCAGCAGCTCTTTGCCCTCCGTGTGATGACCCTTACCTCTGTCTTTTCTTTTGTCCACGCCACCTGGCATATCTTAGTTCCCCAAACAGGGGTCAAACCCTGCCCTTTACAGTGGAAGCACGGAGTTGTAACCACTGGACTACCAGGGAATTCCCTGTGCCTGTCTTTTTAGAGGGGCTTCCTGGTAAGAAATCTGCCTGTAATACGGGAGACCCGGTTCAATCCCTGGGTCTGGAGGACCTCCTGGAGAAGGGAATGGCTGCCTCATGCTATATATATACAATGCAGTATTCTTGCCTCATGCTAAATGTTAAGGACCCAGGCCCTCTATTCATTTACACTTGAGTCAGGAAACACTCAAAATTTTAGGCCTTTTCCAGCTCCTTGATGGCTTTTAAAATGTCCTTTTCCTGATCACTATTAGCAATGAAAGAACAAATCAGTGTCCTTTAAAAAATCATTACAACATTGTATTGCATTTTGTATTGTATTGCATTTACTAATAATTTTCCTTGTGACAAGATTCCCTTTTATCCCTGGGTTTATAAGTATTCATTTATACAAATGAATAATATTACGTTGACTCTAACATGCCTTTTCATTTTCTCATGAGTATGAAAGATTTAAGAGAAATATATGGGGTTTAGGGGGTGGCCTGTAGGAAGAAGATGAAGCCTGACAGCAGAATAGTAGGATGAAAGAACCGTTTCTATTCTTGCAGTGACCAGATGCTCAGCTACAACCTTGGCAGAAGGCTCCCAGCTGACCATGTGAGTGGGTACCTCCAGTTCAGAGTGGAGGTCACATCTTCTGTGCATGAAGGTAAGATATCTGTGTAAATACATCACTGTAGGTAGAACTTGTTAAATCTTACTCTGTTGCCAGTTTACATTTGAATAGAATTGTTTGTGTCCTGTTCTGAACATAAAATATCTATTGAATGATTACCTGCCGAAGTTTTCCAAGCAGATATGAAAGCCTGTTTATATAAAAAGAAAAATCTCACTTAGGTTTTTATCTGTGTTTGGAAACTGGGATGTGGAATTTTCAGCAGTAGTGAACATATAAAACCTCATGTGTCATGCTGACCAGCAATATATATACCTGTTTAGTAGTGAGCAGTGAATCTTAGCAAGTTGGTGATAACTGTAAAACAGTCCCCAGCCTTTCTGGCACTAGGGACTGGTCTCACAGAAGACAGTTTTTCCAGAGACCAGGGATATGGAGGATGGCTTTGTGATAATTCAAGTGCATTCCATTTATTATGCTGCAACTGACAGGAAGCAGAGCTCAGGAGTGATGTGAGTGATGTGGAGAGGCTGTGAAGGCAGATGAGGCTTCTCTCACTTGCCTGCCATTCGCCTTCTGCTACGCGGACTTTTCCAGTGTGTGCCCCTGGGGTTGGGGACCCTTGCTGGGAAGAGTCCTCAATGGGATGACTGAATTCTTTGAACTGATTGGCGGCAAAGGATCAGGATATTAAAAGTTAATTCGTAATAACACCTTTGTTTTTATCAATGCTGTTTTCTCCTTCAGATGCCTCTCCAGAAGCTGTTGGCACAATACTTGGAGTCAGTTCTGTGAATGGAGACCTCGGAAGCCCTTCTGATGAGGAGGACATGCCAGGGGGCCATCACGACAGCCCAGTTTGTTCCAATGGACCAGTTTCTGAGGAAAGTGCTGACGGGACGCCCAAGCATTCTCTCAGGACTAGTTCTACTCTGGAAATAGACACAGAAGAATTAACTTCTACTTCTTCAAGGACCTCACCTCCCAGAGGACGTCAGGATTCACTCAATGATTATTTAGATGCTATTGAACACAATGGCCATTCTAGGTCAGGTGCAGCTGCTTGCTCGGAGAGGTCCGTGGGAGCCTCTCCGAAGCTAAGGAGTAGTTTTCCCACTGACACAAGACTCAATGCAATGCTTCATATCGACTCAGATGAAGAAGACCACGAGTTCCAGCAAGACCTGGGCTATCCATCCTCCTTGGAGGAGGAAGGAGGCTTGATCATGTTTAGCAGGGCATCAAGAACTGATGATGGAAGCCTGACATCTCAGACAAAGCCAGAGGACAACCCAGTGGAGACCGAGGAAGCCTCCATTAATGAAGCTGCTTCCTTCGAGGATAAGCCGGGAAATCTTCCAGAGCTTGCGGAGACCTCTTTACCCTCAGGCCCGGCCCCAGACGGAAGCGAGAACGGCCCAGAGTCTCAACCGAGTGTGGACCAGGGCAGCACTGAATTGTGTGGCTCTCAGGAGGTGGATCAGCCCACAAGTGGGGCCGACACGGGCACTTCTGACACGTCCGGGGGAGCCGAAGAGCCGTCAGTGAGACAGAGTCCCTCGATCAGGGGTCTGAGCCTTCCCAGGTGTCCTCAGAAACAGAGCCCAGCGACCCTGCCAGGACAGAGAGCGTGAGCGAGGCCAGCACCAGGCCCGAGGGAGAGAGTGACATGGAAGGGGCCGATAGCTCCTGCAATGAGAGCGTCACCACACAGCTCTCCTCGGTGGAGACACGGTGCTCATCTCTTGAGAGCGCACGGTTCCCTGAAACTCCAGCCTTTTCTTCTCAGGAGGAGGAAGACGGAGCCTGTGCAGCAGAGCCCGCCAGCAGCGGCCCTGCCCAAGGGTCCCAGGATTCCATATGCACTCCTGGTTCCTTACCTGTGGTGCAGGTGCCCAGTGGAGAGGAGGAAGGGCCAGGGTCAGAATCGGCCACTGTACCTGACCAGGAGGAGGTGGGGGAGGTCTGGCAGCGGAGGGGGAGCCTGGAGGGAGCTGCTGCTGCTGCTGAGAGCCAGCCTCAAGAAGAGGGTGCTGCTCGGGATACCCCAGGGGGCTTGTGAAGGGGCCACTGCCCAGGAGGAGGGCGCGACTGGAGGTAGGATGTAGAAGACAATGTGGCCTGTGTCTCAGGCATACCTGCTCAGAGGCTTGTCCCTCAATGTAAATTGTGCTGCAGGTCAAATATTAGCGGAATTCTTCACCTTTGGGTTCAACAGCTTTTTTTTGTTGTTGTTGTTAATGGATCTTCTACTGCTGAAATAAGAGGGCTGTCAAACAATGAACTTCAAGGCTCTGTATCAATGTGGGCACGTGCTTTCCCTAGGAAAGTGGCCTGTTGGGTGGGGAGCCTGTGGTCCCTACAGCCCAGGAGGCCTGGAGTGCCTAAGGGCAGATGTACAGGAGCAAAGTGCACGTGTGCGTGCTGTGCACATTGCATTCATGTGCCCAGGGCTCAGTTCTCTCGTCTGGGCAGTGTGAAGAAGCATTTAATAAGGAATTTCTAGGTGTGTAGATAAAAAGCCAGACAGGCTGGCAGCATCTACCAGTATTATCTGTGAGGTTTTTCTGGAACATCTTAAGTTGCTTCTTATTGCATGAAGCTTCAAAACAGAAGGTTCATGTGTGCTTTGCGTCAAAAGTCATTTTTGCCTTCTGCAGCATAAGAAATGTCTACTAAGTTAGGTGATGTATTCTGACACTTGGAAATATGCTGTTTGAGTGTCCGAGGATGCAAGTTTACATGTAAAATTTGCTTTCTGTCTCAGTGAATGTGGATTTGTAGAATGATTCCTTCAAACTGTTCTATTATAGATGCATCAAAAGTCCGAGGATAATTTCATATGCCTAAATAGCATAGACTCAGAAATAGAAATGATTTTCTTATTCTGTAATTTATTTGCTACCTAAAGTATCCCCTTTTTTTTCTTCCTTCATATTTTTTTTTCTCTATTCATTATCTTGAGGTTACTGTGTGACCCTAAAGCATTGGTGCATGACGAGGACCGAGGCCAGCGTGGGAACAGGCAGAGGAGGGGAGGGATGGGAAATGTGGTTGGCCCCAGGATTTATGTAAAGTTTTTTTTTTGTTTTGTTTTGTTTTGTTTTGTTTTTTTAAACAAGAGCTGTTTTGACACTGAAAGGGAAAACAATACCCAGGTAACTGTTTACCTTTAATCCTAGGTTGTCAATCCAACGGCCACCAGCCACTGCGATCGCTGCCTTCAGTTCGCCAGGATGTTAGCCGGTACCAGAGGGTGGACGAGGCTCTCCCACCAAGTGAGGAACTGCTAACTAAAGGGCTTACCTTGACCAGAAGGTGCAAGGGTGATAGGATCTATGGGACTTAAAGGATAGATGCCCAGGACCCCAGAAGAAGGGAGCTGGCAGCTGCCGCTCGACTGAGCAGATCAGTCTGGAAAGTGCTTAGCTGTCAACTCCCAGCTGGCACTGGTCCACCAGATGAAAGGGCAGCTGGGGAAAGTAAATAAAGGGAAAAAAATCCAGATGTTATACACAACTGGGTATACAATAGAAAAACTTTAAATGTGTCTATTGACAGCATGAATTTTCAATTATTGCACAAATATTCAGTTATTGTGTAATTATTACACAAATATTTCAATTATTACACATATAGAGATTGTAACAAATAGGTAGAATCTCTTAGAAAAGCTTTAGCTCCATGTGTTATACTCTTTTATTTATTTGTAACATTTTAAGTCATTAAGTACAGGGTCCTGGTTGTTCTCTTAGGGATATCCAGAGAAGTGTTATTAATTTCAGAAGTTACTAATTTTTTTGGAATATGATTATTATCTGGGGACTTGAAATATATTTCATTTCCTTCACTTTCAAGAAACACATAGCACTTAAAGGAGACATGGGTGAGGACTAGGGATGCTAGGAAAGTTATGCAACCTAAATTCAGAGAGCTGAGTGATGCCCATGGCCAATCATTGGCTGGATGTAATTTAAACTCTATTTAAGTTTCTATAATCCCTTAAAGCAATATTACTCTGTGAGAGCAAAGCATTTTGGTAAACAATGATATTAATAATAGTAAATACTGCATTTAAGAACATACTGGAAAATACATCTTTCTGCCTTATTGCTTTTCATTCTGATTCACCTCTCTGTTTACTCTCTTATATGTGATCATAGCAAGAAGCTGATCCTTTTGGCCCTCTGTGTTTTAAAAATGGTAGGACATAAGAGGGAGAGATAGTATGCATTTAAAAGGCTAAAATGCTGAGTGGTTAGTTTGGGTGAATTCTGACAAAAGAGCTGTAAGATGCTATATGCAATCTGTAGAAATATTGAATTAACCATTTGGAAATACTGTTGTGCACAAATCCTCCCCTTGTTCATATATGTGGGTAACTGAGGTGATTATTCATAGGAAACACATATTTTAAGCAGTTTTTAAAAATAAGCCAAGGGATTAATTAACCATTGTGTTATCTTAAGCAGGTTGGAGGTGGGGGAGGGAAACTTCCTTATTACTTACCCTTGCAGAAAACATTAGGGGCAGAAAAGAAAAATATTTCTGGGTGATATATAGATATAATTAGAGACAGTTGAATTAGAAACATCAGGAGAGAATTGTGGGAGAGCTTGCTTACATGCATATGTGGATTAATAATAAGTAATTGAAGTTCAGGCACCTGGGCATGAGGCATGGCGTTGCGTCAGTGTATGGATAAATGGCACCCTCCTGGCCTCCTCTGAGGAGATCGGGTGCATTCAGGGTGGTGTGGCTGTAGACTGCTGGCTACATCTGATTTCTGTTGGACTCATAATTTGGTCTCTAGATTGTATTTAAGAAAGACAGCTACTTTCCTGCTGAAATTACATCCACTCTTTGTGCTGTTTCCATGCATTTGTTTCAACACTGGTATCTGCATTATACAGATGTAATACTAAAATTTTAGGATTTAAAGAAAGTAACAGTTGGTTGTTCATTTTAATAACCTAATATATCCAAAATGAGAAAAGCACCTTAGTAGTATATCCAATTTAATGAGTAACTGATGAACAGGAGGAAAATTCTTGAGTTGTTCCTTCTTATGTATTATTAACTTGCAAATGTGGGGTTTTACACTATCATGAATCAGTTATAGATTATGTCTGTGCATACCTGATTATTGTTCAAACTCTGTCCCCACACTGCTTTCAGTTCAGTTCAGTTCAGTCGCTCAGTTGTGTCCGACTCTTTGCGACCCCGTGAATCGCAGCACACCAGGCCTCCCTGTCCATCACTAACTCCCCGGAGTTCACTCAGACTCACGTCCATCGAGACAGTGATACCATCCAGCCATCTCATCCTCTGTCATCCCTTTCTGCTCCTGCCCCCAATCCCTCCCAGCATCAGAGTCTTTTCCAATGAGTCAACTCTTCTCAAGAGGTGGCCAAAGTACTGGAGTTTCAGCTTTAGCATCATTCCTTCCAAAGAAATCCCAGGGCTGAGCTCCTTCAGAATGGACTGGTTGGATCTCCTTGCAGTCCAAGGGACTCTCAAGAGTCTTCTCCAACACCACAGTTCAAAAGCATCAATTCTTCGGTGCTCAGCCTTCTTCACAGTCCAACTCACATCCATACATGACCACAGGAAAAACCATGGCCTTGACTAGACGTACCTTAGTTGGCAAAATAATGTCTCTGCTTTTGAATATGCTATCTATGTTGGTCATAATTTTTCTTCCAAGGAGTAAGTGTCTTTTAATTTCATGGCTGCAGTCACCATCTGCAGTGATTTTGGAGCCCAAAAAATAAAGTCTGACACTGTTTCCCCATCTATTTCCCCTGAAGTGACGGGACCGGATGCCATGATCTTCGTTTTCTGAATGTTGAGCTTTAAGCCAACTTTTTCACTCTCCTTTCACTTTCATCAAGAGGCTTTTTAGGTCCTCTTCACTTTCTGCCATAAGGGTGGTATCATCTGCATATCTGAGGTTTTTGATATTTCTCCTGTCAATCTTGATTCCAGCTTGTGTTTCTTCCAGGCCAGAGTTTCTCATGATGTATTCTGCATAGAAGTTAAATAAGCAGGGTGACAATATACAGCCTTGACGCACTCCTTTCCTATTTGGAACCAGTCTGTTGTTCCATGTCCAGTTCTAACTGTTGCTTCCTGACCTGCATACAGATTTCTCAAGAGGCGGGTCAGGTGGTCTGGTATTCCCATCTCTCTCAGAATTTTCCACAGTTTATTATGATCCACACAGTCAAAGGCTTTGCTCTCTCCTATTCCCAGTCTGTCTCATCCGTTGATAGTTTATTTAATCCCTTGGTTGCCAGTGTTATCTGTCTGTCCTGTCCTGGCCAGTTCTCTGCCTTCCTTTCCTCACTGGGCAACTCTGCTGCTAGCAGTCTCTGGCCATGCTTCTAACTTAGAGCTATGGCATTCTGCATTCACATATTGTCTCATGGGAGCCTCAGCTAAGGGGATCCACTTGGAGTGTGCAGATTGGTCAGTCTCTTAAATGACCTGGCTTAATTATTTTAAGGTTAGGGTTGTACTTTTAACATTACTTATTATAGTACCTGGGGGTTTCCCAGGTGGCACTAGTGGTAAAGAACTTGCCTGCTAATGTAGGAGATGTAAGAGACACATGGGTTTGATCTCTGGGTTGGGAAGATCCCAGAGGAGAGCATTCAACCCACTCCAATATTCTTGCCTGGAGAATCCCCATAGACAGAGGAGCCTGGTGGGCTCAGAGGGTCACAGAGAGTTGGTCATGACTGAAGCAACTTAGAATGCATGCATGCATTGTAATACCTAAAACTTATGCAGTGCTTTACAGTTTATAATGCATCTTGAATGTTTTTTTAAAAATATTCTTTGTAACAATTTTGTGAAGTAGGTCAAGAAAGTCTTATCTGTAACTTATAAATCAATGGGTAGAAATCAACTGACCTGATTCTTTATAGATGGAGAAAGCAAAGCCCAGATAAGTTAAGTAACTTAAGATTTCATACTAATAAAAGTTGAGATGGGCTTCCCTGATGGCTCAGAGTGTGAAAAATCTGCCTGCAATGCAAGAGACCCGGGTTTGATCCCTGGGTTGGGAAGATCCCCTGGAGAAGGGAATAGCAACCCATTCCAACATTCTTGCCTGGAGAAGTCTATGGACAGAGGAACCTGACGAACCCCTGTCCGTGAGTCGCAAGAGTCAAACACAGCTGAGCAGCTAACACACACAAAAGTTGAGACAGAATCTCAAACATTTTTTTCCTCCTCTATAATTTAAGATTATAATGATAGGGACTATTGTGTAGGTAGATGAAAGTAAATTCTGAAAGCTTGGTTAGTGGCAAAGTGGTGACATATTTTGGTATTAGGCACAGGCAACACCTGAAATTAGAGAGTTTGGGCAAAGCTCTGAAACTTTATTATACTGTGTTTTGAGGGCAGACCTAGGAAGACTGAAAAGATGCTTAGCTTTTTTCTTTCCAGGATGAAGTTACTTAGCAGAGCCTTTCCTGGGAGGCCCCTCACATAGAAGAAAAGCAGTCACAGTGACAGTATTAGCAACTATCTTTTGGTGCAGATGGGTTTGGTCTGTTAAGCATCTGTGTTGGACTCAGAAGTGTTTTTTCCTCTGTGTATGTCATTATCCCCACACCTGCAGGACGGGGTACTGAAGCTATGATCCCCCATTCTTGACTCTTTTTTCTTCTTCCTTATTATTATTGTTGCTATTTTAGCTCATATTTGCCTTAAAAATATGTGTGTACTAACATACGGTGAGGAAACCATCCAATAAAGCTTGCTTCTCTCTGAAGATTTGCAAACTCAATTAAGGGGATGCAGAGATGTCCTTGCTATGCTTCTTCACTCTTACAGCTGACTGTGTGGTCATCTATATGTCAGGGTTATAACTTAGTCTCCGAATATCTGTTTGATCTCATTTTATGTAAAGCAGGTTTCCTGCTTTGTTTGCTTCTTCCAGCCTTATTCCTCCTATCTCAGGATCAGGGAGCAGATCTTGGACTTAGAACAAAGACTGCCTTGGCTGTAATAATGATCTACTGATTGGTTCTCAAACTCTTATTTTTGCTTTAGGCCATGGGCCCTGTGCTGTGACCTTACAGGCTATATAACCCCAACTACTGGTTGAGAGACATTCCAGTGAGCCATACAACATAAGAAAGCTTTGGCTCTTAAAAGCAGCATGGCACTCTTGAGAGCCTTGCAGGGAAGCTGGTTGAGTTGAATATGTACTGAGTGCCTTAAGAATCTGCTGTATCTTATTCTGAGATGATTGATAGACTGGCAGCTGGAGGTCATTTAGGGCTGAAGCCCACTCAGATGTTATCAGCATGACGAATCTTGGTCTTTTTAGCATTAAGATGAGTGAGAAAAAAAGAATGGTCAGCTCAGCCCCTTCTGAAAAGCTATTTTATTTTTCTCTTATTGCCTCCAGTGTAATTGTGACTTAACCCATGGCTGCACTGGAGACAATAGGAAGCTGTTGAAAAATATTTTTCCCCCAAAAGGGTAGGAATAGGAATAGATTCAGGATGAATAATTCACTGATGAACAGTGGACTCTTATAGAATCTAGATTAGTGTATTACTTATATGGTGGGTTCAAATGGGCAGCCCTGGAAAGACACAGGGGAATGGTTACCATTTTTTTTGTGTGGTTGTTCACTTTTGTTATTAGAACATCCTTTGAAATAAAAGTTTAAAAGAAGGCAGTGAATCTGAAAAGTACAATTACTTTTATAGAATCTCTACTCTGTTTAAAGTTAGGGGCTCTTAGTCTCTAGAACCTTAAAGTTATTTTTGAGAAAAAAAAAATTCATGCTTTTAATCTAAAAGCTTCTTCCTTAAAAACTGCATATTAAGAGATTCGAGATTTTTAATTTTTTTTTTATTCGAATATAACATGCATGCTGATAAGAGCCCATTCCGCCTGCTAAATTCCCACAAACTGAGCCCACTTGGGCAACCAGCACCACATCACTTGTTCTTTGTGCCCCTTGCAGTCTCTAACTCACACTGGCAAAGGGCAGGGGCACCTACCATCTTGACTCCCAAAAGCATGGACAAGTTTAACTTACTTTTGTACTTTATACAAATGGTATCATAATTCCTTGATTGTTTCAATAAGGAAAAATTTGTAGCATCTATTACAAAGCCTAATTGTTTCCTTAAAAGTACCTTTAGTTCATTATAACTTCATCATCTCATCATTTTGGTGAGGATACCATGATTATTATCATTTTTATAGTGAGCTTATAAGTTTACTTCACATCACTCAGGTGTTTCATTTTTCTAAATCCAGTTATCATGAAGTCAGGCCCTGCTCACAGTCCTCTCGCCACTTTGATTCATGCAGACAGTTCAGTACTGGCTTCCCTGAGATGTGACTCATCCTGTCTAGATGCTGATTCTTCCCAGCCTCAGCATTCACTGAGAGGTGTTCATGTCTTCGTCTGATCACCGGGGTGGTCCAGTGGAGAACAAGGTCTAGTGTGAGAGGAGTCAGGAAGAAGAATGATGAGATGGAGCACGGCCTTACGACTGACCCCTGCTCCATGCCCATATGGGCTGATTCCAAAAGGTGAAACTGTCTAAGACCTCACCTGCTCTACCTTCCTGCCCCTGGGACAGGCACTGTGACAGTGGCGTGGTGCAGATTTTGAAGCTTTCTAATTCTGCAACTTTCCCTTATTGTCCAGCTATTTAAAGGGAGATATTATTGATATATTTGAATTTCCGGGTATCTAAGTGTCCCATTGCTCCTGGATTTCAGTTTGGAGTATTTAGACTGAAATTTCGTTTCTTGTGAGCCTGTACTTCATGACCTCTGGGAAGTCCAGCATGAGCTCCATGGGTTTGTACAATGAATTAGCTACATTTTAAAGTTTTTATTAATTTGTGTGGGTGTTCCTTAAATTTTAGTGTATTTAGGAACCACCTGGGAAGGTTATTAAACATGCAGATAACTGAATGCTGACTTCAGATAGTCTGATTCTGAAGAGCTGGGATATCTCCTGGGAATCTGCATGTACATTGATCCTTGCAGTGATTCTGACATACTGTCAGAGCCTCATACCTTGAGATGCATTTCTCTACATAATAGTTTTCAAACCTTTTTATTGCTGTGAACCTCTTTATGGAAATGAAGTCTTATGTAGAAGACCAGAATGCACAAAAGATAATACTGGAGCTGCAGTGACCGAAGTGCAGTTAGCGGGTGGTTTTCAGGACCCCAGAGCCTCTGGACAAAAAGTATGAATGGATTTAGAGTCTATATTGGAAATTCTGGCCCAGACATAAGATGGTGCTAGGTCCTTACTGAACCTAATGTAGTAAAATGCATGTCATTTGCCCACTGATGTTATTTTAGAT
Organism: Nanger dama; assembly: GCA_917880005.1. NCBI lineage: Eukaryota > Metazoa > Chordata > Mammalia > Artiodactyla > Bovidae > Nanger > Nanger dama. The sequence continues at coordinate 52,093,219 of CAKJTW010000004.1, forward strand.
ATGAAAGGAACCTTAGCAATGCTTACTTCTGTCCTCTGGTTTTTCATGTAAAGAAACTGTGGTCTATAGAGGTGTAGTAATTTTTTGAACGTCACATAGCAAAAGTGTGACAATGCCATGGCTAGATACAGGCTATTTACTAATCTAGTTCAACACATGCATGTGCACACACAAACACACACAGCATACTGATTATATACCCCAGTTTACAGTGTGGCAAGATGAGGAAGTAAATGCTAAGATCCCAGTCTTCTAACCCTGCCTGTCTGATTTTAGTATTAGCTGTGAATGAAACTTATGTCTGACAACATGTTCTCATTTGCTTTCTTAACCAAGAACAAACCAGGCCTCATGTGAAAACGTATATTAAAGCAACCATACCCCTGCCTCCTGAAAAGTCATTTTGATATATAATGATAGAGGACTGACTTTCCTATAGGTGCCTCTGCTATCTTTGCCTGGATGGAAGGGTATCAACTACTTGGGTAAGCGTGGATGTGTAGTTCACAAATATGCCAATAGCATAACAGTCTTTCCCAATTCAGTGCCAAGAGTCCACTTAAGACAAGTAAAATAGCATTTCTCTTTATGGGATTTAGGTAAGAACTTCAACGCAAAGATATGATATTTGATAGGGAGAGTCATAATGTACATCTAGCATCCCATATTCTAAGAAAGCAAATTTTTGGAAATTGTTTTCTTTTTTAAGATAAATTTATTTATTTTAATTGGAGGCTAATTACATTACAATACTGTGGTGGTTTTGCCATACATTGACATGAATCCGCCACGAGTGTACATGTGTTCCCCATCCTGAATCCCTCTCGCATCTCCCTCCCCATCCCATCCCTCTAGGTCATCCCAGTGCACCAGCCCTAAGCACCCTGTCTCATGCATCAAACCTGGACTAGCGATCTATTTCACATATGATAATATACATGTTTCAATGCCATTCTCCCAAATTATCCCACCCTCACCCTCTCCCACAGAGTCCTTTTTCCCTTTAAAGTAAGGTTATTCGTGGCCTTTGTGGAAAGTGAATACAAGATTCATCCTTTTTTATAGCTATACTTTACTTAAATTATTTGTTCAATTTGTTACATGCTGTGTGCAAGGTACAGTGGTGAATATATTTGGAGATTACCCCTTTCCCTCAAAACCATTCCCCTCCATTTTGCTACCCATGTAGGCCTCATACAGGTCATGTTTCATGGGATAAATTCTTATGTAGTTTTTCAAGGGAAAAGTTCCACCTTTGAAGTTAATTTTTATTTTCTTTTGTCAGAAAATGAGAAGTATGCAACAGTGTGTTTTCTTTTCTGACTCAAATGCCAGAAAACTTGGAGCCAAATTTTAGTTACAACCTCATCTTGGGAGCTTGGCAGCATATTTCTCTCTCCCTCTCTGCTTCCGTTAGTTGGTTTCTATTCTGTTTTTATTCCTAATTGACCTATTCTACATTTTTAAAAATTGGAAGCTAATGTAAACATTCTTGGGGGCCAGGAATGGCCCTTTGTTTCCATGTGCGTTTGATTTGACGTACTGCACGTGCTTGAATCATCCTGGCTCTGATGAGAGAGGGATGCGGTGGGAATACTTGTTCTCAGAATCTTGGAGCTGGGAAACTATGTGAAGAGCAGAGCAAAACAATGGGATGGATCAAAGGGCTTGAAAGATGGTTCCTGAACGTGCTTTTATGTCCTTACCGTTTGGCTGCGTATGGCAGGTGGAGCACGCGGTCTTTTGCAACTGTCCTCCTGATGAGATTGTAGCTGCCCCTGGATAATTCAGGTTTGGCAGCCTGCTTCGTCATGGGTCTGTGTCACCTTGGAGCATGAGCGACATGGAGTTGTCTCTTGTGTTCTGCTTTTCCTCAGCCCAAGTTTTCTTTCCCTTGCCATATGTCATAAGTTATGACAGGCTGAGAGCAACAAAAGGAAATCTTTCCAGTTCCAGCTGAGGCCGCCCTCAGTGGTCTTCTGGTGCTGGCTGGTCCACCATGCCGGTCTCTGCAATCCTAAAGACTTTGTTGGAATACGTGTTCCTCTCACCTACAGAGTAAATGCCATCGCTGGTCAGGAGCAAGCATCCTTTCCCCTTGGTCTCTAGTTTTAGACCCATGTTTTCTGTTGATAAACTATGTGATCACATGGAGAGTTTTGATATTAACAGAGCTGTTCAAGAGAAAGGTGCTTATTAATTTCAAAACATATTTGCCATGGAAATAGCATTAGATAAAGAACTTTCCTGGTTAAAGAATAGATCTCTGCTGTTTTCATATATTCCTATATAAATTACCCTTTCCAACTGCAGTCAACTTAAAAATTCTTGCCTTTTGTAAAGATCACCTCATGATCTGCTTATTTTAATAGGGAAATGGCCTCTTAGAGAATTCACAGAGGTGGGATGTCTGGCCTTGAAGACCAGTCTGGTTGCTGTGTTTATTGAACGTGCTCTTATATGTTTATTAACAAAGACTAATACATTTAATGAGACTGCTTAAACATAAAGTTCAATAATCTTTTAAAACATGGTATTTATTTGAGGTTGGAAACAAGTCCTTAACCTTGCTCTGGAAATGTATTCCTCTTTGGGAAAGTACAAATGGAAATTCATAGATAATGATACTGTTTAATGACTAGGATAGCAATTTCTTCTGAAGACTACATCTATGAAAATTGTGTATAAATGTGGAAATTTCCAGCTATGAATCTTTCTTCCAAGTTGGGGGGAAAAACAGAAAAATCATTTTTTTATGAAAATAAACATCAATACCAATTTTGATGTGAATATCTAAAATATTATGATACCAACTAATATTTTTTAAATGCTGGTACTTATATGTAAAGGATGAGCATTGGAGGCAGATCAAAGGGATCCCCCATGATCAGGAGACTTTCAAGGGCTTGGCTTTGCACTCAGGAGCTGTTTACTGACTGGTGAAACACATTCTGGTGTAGACTAGGGGTGCGGGGCGTTGCTGGATTATGCAGCCAGGTATATGTTGTTAGCCCCAAATTATAGCATGTCAGAGAGAGAAACACGTGCTGCTTAATGAGCCACATCAATGGCTTCAGTTGCTCCTCCTAATCCCTCTCCATGCATTACTGCTGTTTAGACTGGGAGGCGCGCATTGACAGCCACGGCAGGATCTTCTATGTGGATCACGTAAACAGAACCACGACGTGGCAGCGGCCCACAGCTCCCCCTGCCCGCAGGTGCTGCAGAGGTCCAACTCCATACAGCAGATGGAGCAGCTGAACCGGCGGTGAGGATGGGCAGTTTTGTGGTTGGGCTAATTTTTACATGTGCGAAATGGAAAACGCGGTTGCCTCTTTGATCTTTGGGTGTCCTGTCATTAAGGCGGAGCTGTGGCCTCTCTTGATTCATAGACTTCATTGACTGTCTGTCTCTTGGCTGAAAAAGTATTAAGCGCACACATCCACAGCTTGCTTGGAAACTATAGAGACGAAATAAGTAACGATCAACCCAAGGCATTGATTTTTAGTACAATGAAGCGTATATATTTGTCATTTGAGGCCAAATAGCTGTTTAAATATCTAGAATCGTCATTTGTGATGCATCTTTATTATTTGCCTGAGCTTTTAAAGTCTATCCTTCTTTTACAGAAATCAATTGCTATGGAACAAAAGTTGTTCTTAACAATATGGGAATTTACTCTTCTTTGATTAAAAGCCACAATTTAAAATAAAAAAGTTTTATTAATTTGTTAGGAAAAAGTTCCACAAACTTTGAACAGAAGACATTAAATTCAATGCTTTACTTAACAGATGGCCCAGAAGGTAGAGGGGTGAGTTTGGGGGAGGAGATGGCCCAGGCTGGGAAGATGGTGAAAACGTCTAGTTCTGGGGCAGCAGTGAGCCCCATGTGTTCGAGGCTACTGTGGTCTAACTCTAGGCTCCTGATTTTAGATACCAGAGTATCCGCAGAACCATGACCAACGAGAGGCCTGAGGAAAATAGCAGTGCTATTGATGGGGCCGGGGAGGAAGCCGAGTTTCACCAAGCCAGTGCAGGTAAGAGCTTGCAGGTTGGTTTGTTTTGTAATCTCATGAAAGTAGAAAACAAATAAGTACGGGTTTCCAAGAAATGAGGCTTTCTTTAAAAGGATTTCTGATCTTCATTAAGATCTAGTAAGCCAACTCAACTAGATACCTCTTCTAATTTTTGACTTTTTATTTAGTACTAAGAATCACGAAACCAAATAGAATATAAATTACTTTAAATCTCTGGATCTGTGCAGTAGTGAATGAAGAAAAGACTCTGATCACCTGAAATCTGATCACCTGAGATGCAACCTGCATCTCAGGATGCATTAAAATGTTAATAATGACTATGAACATTACTGAGTTCCATTTTAGTGTGATGAAGAGCAGTTGAGTTTTACACATGAATTTACAGATACAGAAAAATATCTTGAGGATTAAAATAATAGTAGATGATATAGGTGCTCTTTTAAAATATAGATGCAAGTGAATAAGTATGTTTCCACCAGGTGCAAACTTTCCCTGAATGCCTTTGTGGTCTGCCCTATCTAGATTTCCGACGGGAGAGCGTCCTGCCCCACTCTACCTCCAGATCCAGGCTCACGCTGCTGTTACAGTCTCCCCCCTGTGAAGTTCCTCATCAGCCCAGAGTTCTTCACCGTGCTGCATTCTAACCCTGTGAGTAGCCAGTCTGAGAGGATGTGAGCAGAAAAGCAATAGGCCAGAGGAAATTGTCCTCATTTGTGTATTGACAGTAAGAATGGAAATAGCTGATGTTTACCAAGTGCCATGTGTTCTAGTTCAGCATTAAGTACTACCCATGTCTTGAACCATTTAGCCCAAACACAGAAACCTATGAGTTCGACAAAACTTCTGTCTTTTCCTGATGAAGAAACCAAGGTACATAAGGGGTGAAATAACTTGCCCAAGAGATTGTTAGGGTTAAAAATCCCAGAGATGCTGACTCTCTGTACTCTTAATGACCACTTTATTTTTTTCCTGCACAAATATAACCAAATATCTGAGCACTGACAACAGGCATTGGTTAGATTGGGCTTTGAGATCATGATTACGGACTCACCAAAAGAACAAAGGAATATAAAATGTTACATTGCTGTAATCTGAAAAAATAATAAATAGAGGAATATTTTAAAATATATAAAATGTGTATGGGAGAACATGGTATTAATATTATTATTATTATTGGCGGGAGGAGAGTAGTGGTGTTTGCAGCAATTGAAATAGCACATGCATGGACCCTAGGGCTCAGAAGAGGGCAGAGGGGCTGCTGTGTGGTGATAGAAAGAATGAGTGGTGTGGTATTACACTGGACATTGGAAAGTCAGCAAGATCTGAATCATAGATCTGCCTTTGGGGCATGGCAGGGGATTTAGATTCTATTCTGAGATCAGAGTGACATTCTTGGATTTGGAGGCTGTAGAAAGGCAATAGTGGAAGGTTTAAAAGACTGATAGTTTTAAAGATTGAGTAGGAATTTGCCCTAGAAATAAGACAGGCCAGAGCTCTCTAGGTAGAAACAGTATCATTTACAAAATAAGAGATTCATAAAGTTGCAGGGCTGTCTTAGTAATTTGTAGAACTACTGAAACTGAATTATAAGTGCAGCAGTTTGGTATTGCTGGTATGTGGAAAGCACAGGACACTAGCAAAGTCAGATTTGAAAGGTGAGCAGAAGCCAGGTTGTTGTTGTTAAGTTGCCCAGTCACGTCTGACTTTTGCAACCCCATGGACTGCAGCATGCGAGGCCTCCTTGTCCCTAACCATCTCCTGGAGTTTGCCCAAGTTCATGTCCATTGTATTGGTGATGCCATCCAGCCATCTTATCCTCTGACACCCTCTTCTCCTTCTGCCCTCAGTCTTTGCCAGCATCAGGGACTTTTCCAATGAGTCAGTTGTTTGCATCAGGTGACCAAAATACCAGAGCTTCATCTTTAGCATCAGTCCTTCCAATGAGTATTTAGGGTTGATTTCCTTGAAAATTGTCTGGTTTGATCCCCTCGCTGTCCAAGGGAATTTCCAGTCTTCTCTAGCACCAGAGTTCAAAGGCATCAATTCTTTGGCACTCTGCCTTCTTTATGGTCCAGCTGTTACAACTGACCACTGGGAAGACCATAGCCTTGACTATATGGACCTTTGCTGGCAGGATGATATATTTTTTTTCAGAAGCCAGGTTACAGGAATCTAGACTCATGTATGGAACAATTCTAGGAGACTGAGGGCTTTCATATAAAGAAGAATGAATAACAGAGTTGTCACTGTAAAACAATAAGTCATGCTGTGGTGGGAAGAGCTTGAACTTGGAAATAGTAACACAAGTTTTCCTTTGCTTGTTCATTTGTCTATGCCTTCATTCAGCCAATATTTATTAAATGCCCATAATTTGCCTAGTACATTTCAGACTCTCAGGATAGAGTGGTAAACAAGGCAAGAGTAGAATAAAGATGAACTGGTGAACAAAAAGATAATTCAGGCAGTGAAATGTGTCATGAGGCATCTGAAACAGTATAGATGACTGGGCTAGGGTGAGTAGGGGGCCAGGCTGTTGGAGATGCTGGTTTAGATCAGGTGGATGGAAAGACTTCTCCAAGATGTTATACAATTTCAAGAAGCCAGGAAGGTAAAGTTCTTAGAGAAGAACTTTCCTTGCCAAGCAAGAGCAAAGGCTTGAGGACAGGAATGAGTTTGATGTAGTATATGATATGATCAGAGGGGTGAGCAGGGCTTCAAAGTGTAGGGCTTGTGTAATCTAGCAAGGAGTTTGGGTTTCATTCTAAGTAGGTTTTATTCCTAAAGGAGTTCATTTGGGGATGTAGTTTTGACCTTTTTTTTTTAAGTTTCTTCTACCTGCTATGTTGAAAATAAGTTTAAAAGGCAAACTTGTCATCCGGCAATAAGTGAAAAGGCCCTGTGGTGAGACATGGAAAGGACTTGGACTAGTGCAGTAGCAGTAGAGACGGTGAGAATGTATCTTGGAGAAAGAGCTGATACTTTTCACATACTTTTGTCAATGAGTTTAGCACCTTCTTTGTTGAGCCAGATAATAGTTTTTGAATATTGGATTTATTTTTGTTCATTTTGTTTGTGTGTGTGTGTGTGCTATTTGCAGTGTAACAGCACAATTTGAACTTTATTCTATATTATTAGCATTTTATTTTCTTCATCCATTTCTTAAATCTAGAACTTATGTTTAGAAACTGGCAGCCAGCAAACTTTTTTCTGGAAAGGGCCAGAGCATAAATATCTTCAGCTTTTGGGCCAAGGACAGCATGTAAATGAATGGATGCAATTATATTCCAATAAAACTTTGTTTGCAAACACAGCCAGCCAGTCTATAAGTCTCTAGTTTACTCATTTCTAGTCTAGACAGCCCATAAAACAGTATTAAGACTTGATTTGCACTTACTGATTTCTGTAGTGTTAAATGCCCACTGTGGCCAATTTCAAGCTACCATCTTTTTTGTTGTGTGATTTCTGTTTTGTTATATATATTCATTTTTTGTATTTTCTTGATTTCATGTATTATGTGATAACGTACTGTGTTTGTCCTTGTCTTATTTCACTAAACCTAATACTCTCTAGGTCCATCCACATTGTTGAAAATGGCAGAATTTCATTATTTATTATGGATGGGTAATTGTGTCTTCTTTAGCTGTTCATCTGTCGATGGAAACTGGTTTCTTCCATATCTTGGCTATTGTAAATAATACTGTTGTAAAGATCGGGGTGCATGTATCTTTTCAAATTAGTGTTTTTTCCCAGATGTATACCCAGGAGTGAAATCACTGGATCATATGGTAGTTCTATTTTTAGTTTTTTGCGAAACCTTCATACTCTTTTCAACAGTGGCTGTGCCAATTTACATTCCCACCAACAGTGGGCAACAGTTCCCTTCTTTCCACATCCTCACCAACATTTTTTATTTGTAGATATTTTGATAATAGCCATTCTGACAGGTAGGAGGTAATATCTCATTGTACTTTTGATTTGCATTTCTCTGGAGAAGGAAATGGCAACCCACTCCAGTACTCTTGCCTGGAAAATCCCATGGAGAGAGGGGAGCCTGGTACGCTACAGTCCATAGGGTCGCAAAGAGTCGGACACGACTGAGCAACTTCAACTTCACCTTCACCTTATGATTAGTGATGTTGAACACTGTTAGCTATCTGTAAGTATTGTAAAAATTGGAAGTAAAAATTCTATTTAGGACATCTGCATGGTTTTTAATTGGGTTGTTTGTACTTTTTGATACTGAGTTGTAGGATCTGATTATATAATTTATATTCTAATCAAGGATGTTAACCCATTGTCAGTCATATTATTTGTAAATATTTTCTCCCACTTAGTAGGTTTCCTTTGCTATGAAAAAGCTTTTAAGCTCAGTTAGGTCCCATTTGTTTATTTTTGCTTTTGTTTCTTTTGCTTTAGGAGACATCGAAAAAAATATATTTCTATAATTTAGGTCAAAGAGTTTTCTGCATTTGTTCTCTTCTAGGAGTTTTATGATTTGATGTCTTACATTTAAGTTTTTAATCCAGTTTGAGTTTAGTTTTGTATGTGGTATGAGGAAATGTTCTAGTCTCATTCATTAACATGTAGGTGTCCAGATTTCTCAGCACCACTTATTGGAGATATTATTTTTTCTCCACTGTATACTCTTGCCTCCTTTGTCATAGATTAATTGACTTGAAGTATGTGGGTTTATTTTTTGCTTCATGTTCTGTTCCATTTATCTATGTATCTGTTTTTGTGCCCAGTACCATACTGTTTTGGGAAAAGGCCCTGATGCTAGGAGGGATTGGGGGCAGGAGGAGAAGGGGATGACAGAGGATGAGATGGCTGGATGGCATCACTGACTCGATGAACATGAGTCTGAGTGAACTCCGGGAGCTGGTGATGGACAGGGGAGGCCTGGCGTGCTGCGGTTCATGGGGTCGCAAAGAGTCGGACACGACTGAGCTGAACTGAACTGGACCACACTGTTTTGATTACTGCAGCTTTGTGTATACTCTGAAGTCAGGGGTCATGGTCACTCTAACTTTGTTCTTTTTCTCAAGATTGATTTGGCAGTTCATGGTCTTTTGTGCTTCTGTACAAATTTTAGGATTTTTTTTTTCCAGTTCTATGTAAAATGCCATGAGTATTTCATAGGGATTGCATTAAGACTGTAGATTGCCTTGAGTGGTATGGACATTTTAACAATATTAATTCTTCCAACCCAAGGATACAGAGGAGCTTTCCTTTTCTAAACATTTTCAGTTTCCTTTATCAGTGTTTTGTAGTTTTAAGGACATAAGTCTTTCACATCCTTGGTTAAGTATATTCTAGGTATTTTATTCTTTTTGAGGCAATTTTAAACAGAATTGTTTTTTTGCTTTCTCTGTTAACTCATTATTAGTGAATAATAGAAAAGCAACAGATTTCTGTATTTTAATCTTGTATCTTATGACTCTGCTGAATTCATTTATTAGCTCTAATGGTTCTTTGGTGGATACCTAATCATCTTTATTGAAAAGAACAAAAATTAAGTAGATACATAGTTGCCACAACTCTAAAGGAAAACTTGAGGAATAAAATACTATTTTTTGTTTGTGTGTGTCTGTGTATGTGTGTGTTTGTTTTTACTATTTTTTGCATTGTAGTTGCTTTAAGATATATTCAACTGCCCTCTGCTGGTTATGATCAGATTGCTTCCAAAATTGTCTTAAACCATTTCCCCTGGTAACTCGATTTAATTCTTAGTGTCATGTCGTTGATATTTGGGATGACTGTGTTTGTCTAATAATTATCAAACATACATACATTTTATTATATGCAACTAAATAATTTTTCCAACATATATGCCAAATGATTATTTTATACTGGAAGGGATATCCATTCCCTTCTCTAGGGAATCTTGCCAACCCAGAGACTGAACCCGGGTCTCCTGCATTGCCGGCAGATTCTTCACATCTGAGCCACCAGGAAAGCACTAAATAATTACTACTTCAGCTTTTGATATGTTCTATAAATACCTTAATTCTATCATATAAACTCCTTTCTACTTAGTGAAAAAAGTATTGTTCTAAAATACTCAAATATATTCTTGTAAGTCAGAAACTTGTGCTATTGCAAAAACAGATGAGTTGATAATTACAATTAGTTTTGTCAATAAGTTTCCCTCCATTTTACTTCTTAGCCAGATGGGAAAAATATAAAGTACCTATGATTAAAAATATTGTGAAGATAAACTGCATAAAACAAGACTATTTCCACATAATATCATATATCTTATGGAAACAATATTACTTGATTTTGTTTATAATAAATTTTGTTTAGTGAATAATATATACAGATGCTCACATCTACTTCCTTGTGAGCCTTTGTATACATCTACTATGGCAGCAGAGATAATGTTTTCCAAGCATGAATTCAGAATACCTATTCTTGATGAAGCATTTCTGGAAAATGAAAGATTTTATTTAGCAATAATGTACTAACCTGTGTTATTGGAAATAACAGATTTAGAGTAAATTAAGACTGGGCCAGGTAATCCTGGACATACGATCACAGTAACACTTAAAAAATCTGCTCCCAAAAAAGGAGGTTTGATTATTACTTGCATTGATTGTGATTAATTAATTGATAAGTTGGCTGATTGATAAGACATAATTTTCTTATTCTGTTGCCAAATAGCAATAATTTCCTCTCGGTTCTTCTTGATATTTTTCACTTCTAACTCTTCAAACACTTAACCATACAAAACACATTAAGCTCTAAGGAGTGTAATTTTAATGAAATTCCACAAATAAATTCAGGTAATAGTTGATCATTCATCTAACCGTGCAGTGTTTATTTATTTACTAGAATGTAAGACAAGAAACAACCAAGAGGATTGGGAAAGGGAGTTTTGGATTAGAGAAGGGATAACCAAAATGGACATTTTAAATCACAGTGACATTTTAAATCACAAGAAAACTTTACATCCTTCAGGTATCATTTAAAGGGGCTCTGCTTACTATTTACAGTTGCCAAATCACCTTAACCTGTGTGAATCCACAGGCAGCATCTTCCAAGGTGAGATCACCCTGTGCAAGAAGTTTTATGATGACCCTGCTATGAAATAAGTCCACTTTTGTTTCAAGTAGCAGATCAGATCCCTTTACTGCATCTTGTTCTGTAAGACCAAAGCAAAACAGCAACTCAAACGCAAAAAGGATCCCTTGCCAGTTAGACCCACTAAACCTCAGAAGGGAGAATAAAGATGTCTCTTTTCTTTTCAAACACAGGTTTCTCCTGTCAGCTTCCATGAAGACAAGGCTCTTTCTACCTAATCCTACCTGTTTAGTGTTTCTCAGCTCTTTAGTTAGTTAGTGTTAGTCACTCAGTCGTGCCTGACTCTTGCGACCCCATGGACTACAGCACACCAGGCTCCTCTGTCCATGAGATTTTCTGGCTAGGATACTGGAATAGGTTGCCATTTCCTTCTCCAGGGGATCTTCCCAACCCAGGGATCGAACCTGGGTCTCCTGCACTGCAGGCAGATTCTTTACCTACTGAGCTACAAGGGAAGCCCTTTGGATCCCTCTAATTCTTAGCTCTGCTAGTTCTATCAGTATATTTCAGCATTTTCACTGCTACTGTGACCTCCGTTTTCCAAGCTCTACTTTCTGCCTCTGGTGAACCCCTTTCTCCCACCTTCCCCTGCAATTTTCCCTCTCCATTCTTTTGAGTGATTGGGTTTTGCCCATCTCTGTATCCTCAGGGTTTAGAACAGGGCTTCCCTGGTGGCTTCGACGATAAAGTGTCTGCCTGCAATGCGGGAGACCTGGGTTCGATCCCAGGGTTGGAAAGATCCCCTGGAGAAGGAAATGGCACTGCACTCCAGTACTCTTGCCTGGAAGATCCATAGACGGAAGAGCCTGGTAGGCTACAGTCCATGGGGTCGCAGAGAGTCAGACACGACTGAGCGACTTCACTTCACTAAGCACATAATTAATAAGAGGTTATGAGACCCTTCTTCCCTTAATAGAAGGTGGAATGCTTGCCCAAGATCTTCAAAGACTGAAAGCAGCAAACAGTTTTACTACTATCATTGATCTATTAGAACAAAGTGGTGGTAGGCATAATCCCTTATATATTCTTGTACTTAGTTCAACTCTATGGTTTTACAGTGATTTTTACCCTTCAGTGTACTTTTACACCCTTTGTTCCACTGGATTTGAATCCCACATGCCTATGAAGAAATCAGGGCAGTTACTATTATCCCATCATAGAGCTGAGCAAATTGAGGCAGAGATTAAATGACTTTCTTTGTCTCTATCCATGAGCTGTGATTAGAAACCTCACCATAGTTCTATATGAAATGGAGTATAAATATCTTTTCTGAATAAGTATACTTCTGGTCATATATAACTATATATAATGTACATTTTAAAACAATACTATAAATATTGAATAAACATAAAATATATATTCAAAAATAGAACAGATGGATACGTATATAAGCCTATGTGTGTGTGCTTGGTCGCTCAGTCATGTTCGACTCTTTGTGACCCCATGGACTGCAGCCTGATAGGCTCCTTTGTCCATGGGGATTCTCTATGCAAGAATACTGGAGTGGGTTGCCATGCCCTCTCCTCCAGGGGATCTTTCTAACCCAGGGACTGAACCCAGGTCTCCAGATTGCAGGCATATTCTTTACCAAGTGAGCCACCAGGGAAGCCTGTATATAAATATAGACATGGATAAATATGTTATACATACACATATATAAGCATACCTAAGTAAACATATATATGTGAGTAAGTATTTATGTAATTTCTTTATAAACATGTAGCCAGAGTCTAGGGGGATGTTCCTGTTTGCCTTCTGTGTTTTATGTAGACCCTAATAATCATGTGCATATTATTTAAACTTGAAAAAGCCGTGATTCTAAAGGTTGTTTGCTAGATACAGATGAGAGAAATCTTTCTTATACTTAAATTTACTTTGGTAGATGCTTTTTGCAAAGATCAGTTGAACCTGGCACTATATGACACATCTCACTGAGTGGAGAGGGGGAAGATGAAAGGACGTAATTAATTATAAGACCAGCCTTAAGACTCCTGTGCTTAAAGAGTTGTCCAGCCCCAGGGGATTGCTTCCTGCCCGAGGCTGGGATGGGTTCCGTCACCTAATGACTGCTTCTTGCCCTAATGCAGTTCTGCTGCTTTTCTTTAGCAGAGTGAGGAGCCTTTCTGGTGCCCAGATAAAGAATCAGGATGTGGCCTATTTACTTATTTTAATGGGGGGTTAAGGGAGGGTGATAAGAGATACATCTGTTTAGAAACGATTTATCTGGCAGAATTATCCCACAATGATTTGTTCCCAAAGAGACGTATTAGGGAGCGTGACTTGAAAGTTCATTACTATCTCCGTCACAGAGGCTATTGTGATCTCCGGCCTCTATGCTTGCAATGGCTTGTGTGAAAATAAACCAGCAACCTGCAGCCAAATACAGAAAACAGATGCCTTGTTGATTGTGCATAAGACGCCAAGGCAGGGTCAGCCACAGGCTAAACTATTAGTTAGCTAATGTTAGTCTCTGACTGCATTTATTAGTCTCCTTCTCTGCTTTCATGGTATCACTTTCTTATTTCTCTTTTGCTCTAATTGCCCAGAGCCCCCTGCGTGGGCCTGCCTACTTTGGCAGCGCTCTGTACTCTGAACCTCTTAATTTTCCACAGCTGTCAAACCTCCTCTCCTTTAGACTATCAGGTTGAAATGTGATCTCAAATACTTTCTTCTCAGGTGTACTGAGGAGCTAGTATACTAGCATTTGAGTAGAGTTTAATGTGTCTGACCTTCCTGCCTTCCATTTTCATAGGGGAAACATAATTTCCATACAAAGCAAAAGGTTAATGATAGCAAATCCATCAGAATAACTGTAGAAAAGTTCCTTTGTGTAGTGTGAGTTATACATCAGTCATGGTGACCAACACATCTCAGTGGCTTAAGCTAACAGAGGTGTATTTCTCATTTCAAATTGAGTTGTCAGGGTTCTCTGATCCCTGGAGTCCTTCAGAAACCCAGGAACCCAAACTGAGAGCAGCCACCATTTCAGACATAGCCAGCTGCTGTGCCCACCATGCCAAAGGAAAGAAAGCTCTTGAAGGCACTCCCGTCGGCAATGAATTGTCCGACCCAGACGTGACACATTCTGAGGGTCTCTGGAAAGACAGGAACATTGTTGACTATCCTTACTTATTCAATGTTTATTCTCAATAGCCAGCACAGTAAATGTTTATGAAAGTGAAGTTATTTCCAGAGATTCTGATTTCTTTTGGGTTTACCTTGGTCTGTCTAAAAGAAAATAAATAACAGAACTCATAAAGTAAAGCCTGTAGGCCTCCGCACTCAGTCTGATATCCCTGGGATACTAGAGGTAGGAGGAACCCAAAGCCCTTTGAATCTACCTGAGGAGACTAGCATTCTGGGAGAGATCCTTCATGCTGGGTCAGTTTCATGAATATCACATTCCTTCAGGGAAATAGCCTATACACTTACTCCTTTTCTACTGCTTGGCACACGGTACTGTGTTGAACATCTGTTGACTAACTCATGAGGACAGCCCATGGCTTATGGTCTTTTTTTTTTTTTTTTTGGACTCTTTTTTAAGTATCAGAAGATGACACTGATGATATTTTACAGAACAATCACTTTTTATGTCTGCTGGTATAATGGGGTTTTATTAAATGTGCATTTCAATCATGTAAATTTAGCCATATATGGGTAATGTGAGTGTGTGTATGAGTATGTGTGTGTGTGTGTGTGTGTACAGGAAAAATAGAGAGAAAAAAAGGTTTAAAAAATACTAAGATATACAGTCTAGGTAATTCTGCTTGCTATTCTATTTACTGAGATTATGCTTTTAAGCACAAGTAATATGAAAAACTCTAATCTACTGTGGTCTCAGTTGAATATGACTCTCAGTGAGAATGACTCAGCCTATTGCATGTACTTCTAATATTCAGATTTATGGCCATTTTCCTATACAACTTGGCTCCTAACTGTATGCCAACTGTTTCATTGGCATGGACCCAAAGAGCCAGAGATCTTGTGCTAGAGGAAATGCTGGCTATATTGGGGCTCTCTGTGAGGTGGTATATTTGTTTCCTGAATGGTGTAATTTTGACTCTGTGGGTTTTGCCTAAAACCATCTTTAAGGTCTTACATCTCCTGTAGAATGAAACTCCACAGTGTTCTTGTTGCTTAGAAAATTAGATTCATTAGTGAAGACTCCCTGACTTTCTGTAGTCTATTTTACTTTAATCAAAATTATTTTGCTTTGTCTCCTATGTGGGTCTAGAGTTACAGTGAATCTGGTATACCATCCAAAGATTAAATATGTCCATGGGAGTTTATGTGTTGCTTTTGCATGTCACAAAGCAGATTAACGTGGTTTTCCTTTTCCCATCCTTCTCTCCAGAGTGCCTACCGCATGTTTACAAACAACACATGTTTGAAGCACATGATCACCAAAGTCCGGCGGGACACCCACCACTTTGAACGCTACCAGCATAACCGGGACCTCGTGGGATTCCTCAATATGTTTGCAAACAAACAACTGGAGCTGCCAAGGGGCTGGGAAATGAAACACGATCATCAGGGCAAGGTAACTTGCAGGAGTGCCATGGGGAAGCCGTCACATGACTGTGCAATCTTGTAACTTTGGCGCTTGGCTCTACCCTTCAAGTGAGGGCTGAAAGTCCTTTGTGAGGGGAAAAATTCCATCTCCTGCTCCAAGGGAAACCTGGACAAGCAGGTTGTTTGTTACCATCAGCAGTTGCTACCCTCTTTTGAAGTGATATGCAGTGTATGGGAGTCAGGGCACTTGATGGGCAAAACACCCACTTTGCATGGACGTTCTTTGAACTGTAATCTCTCACCATTTTCTACTGTTTAGAGAAGAGGTTTCTTAGGCAATGATACTTCCCTCTCCTAGCTGTGTTGTGGATAGTTGAATACAAGTTGTGGCATTGTTTGGAGAAGGTGGCTAAGAGGTTGCTAAGCAACAACACAAGGTGTGTCTGTGACACCATCCGGGTTTGGGCCTTAGTCTTGTTGGTTCAAAACCCTGATGTTGTTAGCATGTTAAACAAGATTCAAAGACTGATTAATTTATGATGAGAAATACTTAACTCTCACACAGGCCAGGTAACCACATCTGCACTTTCTTCTTAGACAAATGAATGAATCAGAAAACCGGGTAACTATCAGGAGGTTGTCTTATGAGTATGAAATCAAAGTGAGAAAGTTAGTAATTCTTATTAAGGTGTTTCTCAGCCAAGATTTTGTTTATTTAACACTTGTTCAGCATGTACTAGGAGCCATGAACTGTTTAAGTTCTTTATGTTTAAGCTCTCCACAGTAACTCTGTAAGACAGTACTGTTGTTATTATTGCTATTTACATATGCAGAGTTCAGGTGCAGAATGGTTCGGTGACTTGCCCAGTGACTAGAGATGGGTGATGTCTGAGCTGGGCTCTAACCCATGCAGTCTGGTTCAAGGGTCCTTTTTCCTAACCACCATATTATGCTCTCCAAGTATTGAGAAACCAACCAACAGTTTTCCTGTCCATAAAAATACTTGAACTACATGACTTGTAGTGTGGGGAGGATTAAGTTGACAAAATCTTTACAATAACTGTACTTGACTTTTTCATTCAACGAATATTTATTGAACACCTGTGCAAAACAGAGCAGCCAACAACTCCACGGAACTGTCTTTCTGATGGAAAGAGATGGCCAGTGGACAAGTAAATATCATGCATGCTAAGAGCTGATTCAAGTTTTGACTTAAAGAAACGCAGGATAGGGGGTCTAGGAAAAGGCAGGAGTGGAGAGTTATTTTATAGAGGGTGTCTAAGGAAGGACTCACATGCACACAGACGTAAATGAAGTGAGAAATCATACCAGGGAAGAGCATTCAAGGTGAGTGGAATGTGGAAAGTACTCGATGCATTCCATTCTTCCCTAAAGTACCCTCTAGCAAAAATACCACAGTGTATCTTGCTCATCCTGAACTCAGCTTCCAGCAATTTTATCTGAGAACTTAGCAGCAGTCAAAATTGATATTACAAATTGCATGGATACATTTTAATGCATGGGAGGAACCCTCAAAATTTCACTGAATCTACTGACCTGAGTTTTGTAAAATTTTTAGTAAACCTCTAATTCTCAGCCCAGAGATTAGAAGTGGTAAGCATGAAGTTCAGAATAGATGAAAGAGAATGGATTTGTGATTGGGTCCCTAAACCACAGGTAGAATACCGGTTTATCAGAGTTAGGTGGGATAGCAGGGAAGCCTTTCCAGGATGGGGAACCTGCAGGGACACTTGAAATTTCCTGCGCTCTCTCTTTCCAGAGGACAATGTCACTTTGCTGGTATTGAGTATTTGTAAACATTCTACTAAATGGAAATGCGCAGGTAGTCCAAGAAATGGCGATGGAAAATACTGATGGTATTATGCCTGCATGTAAAAGAGCATTAGCAGACCAAGAATCAGCTCTGTTCTCAACTCAGACAGTTTTTTTCCTGATGTCATGGGGATCTATACTCATTAGAAAACCACAATTCCAGGAAAAACCCAAGCTGAGATAATGCTGCATGTATTTCTGCTCTGTGCAGAGACTTAACATGTTAAGTCATTTTGTATCCTTAACTGAAGGGAATCGGGAACTTATCATGCAGACCTGGAAGGGATCCTTTCTTGCCAGTCATAACTTGCCGGACATGCTTCAAGAGAGAGCTTCTTATTAATAACACCTGAACCAGGCAAATTTGGCCTTGGAATGCGGAACGAAGCAGGGCAAAGACTAATAGAATTTTGCCAAGAAAATGCACTGGTCATAGCAAACACCCTCTTCCAACAACACAAGAGAAGACTCTATACATGGACATCACCAGATGGTCAACACCAAAATCAGATTGATTATATTCTGTGCAGCCAAAGATGGAGAAGCTCTATACAGTCAACAAAAACAAGACCAGGAGCTGACTGTGGTTCAGATCATGAACTCCTTATTACCAAATTCAGACTCAAATTGAAGAAAGTAGGGAAAAGCATTAGACCATTCAGGTATGACCTAAATCAAATCACTTATGATTATACATTGGAAATGAGAAATAGATTTAAGGGACTAGATCTGATAGATAGAGTGCCTGATGAACTATGGAATGAGGTTCGTGACATTGTATGGGAGACAGGGATCAAGACCATCCCCATGGAAAAGAAATGCAAAAAGCAAAATGGCTGTCTGGAGAGGCCTTACAAATAGCGGTGAAAAGAAGAGAGGCAAAAAGCAAAGAAGAAAAGGAAAGATATCAGCATCTATATGCAGAGTTCCAAAGAATAGCAAGAGATGAGAAAGCCTTCCTCAGTGATCGATGCAAAGAAATGGAGGAAAATAACAGAATGGGAAAGACTAGAGATCTCTTCAAGAAAATTAGAGATATCAAGGGAACATTTCTTTCTTTTTTTTTCATTTAGTATTTTAATAATAATTATAAAAAGGACAATACAAAATCCAAGGGAACATTTCATGCAAAGATGGGCTCGATAAAGGACAGAAATGGTATGGACCTAACAGAAGCAGAAGATATTAAGAAGAGGTGGCAAGAATACACAGAAGAACTGTACAAAAAGATCTTCATGACCCAGATAATCATGATGATGTGATCACTAATGTAGAGCCAGACATCTTGGAATGTGAAGTCAAATGGGCCTTAGAAAGCATCGCTACGAACAAAGCTAGTGGAGGTAATGGAATTCCAGTGGAGCTGTTTCAAATCCTGAAGGATGATGCTGTGAAAGTGCTGCACTCAATATGCCAGCAAATATGGAAAACAGCAGTGGCCACAGGACTGGAATAGGTCAGTTTTCATTCCAATACCAAAGAAAGGCAATGCCAAAGAATGCTCAAACTACTGCAAAATTGCACTCATCTCACATGCTAGTAAAGTAATGCTCAAAATTCTCCAAGCCAGGCTTCAGCAATACGTGAACCATGAACTTCCTGATGTTCAAGATGGTTTTAGAAAAGGCAGAGGAACCAGATATCAAATTGCCATCATCCGCTGGATCATGGAAAAAGCAAGAGAGTTCCAGAAAAGAAAACATCTATTTCTGCTTTCTTGACTATGCCAAAGCCTTTGACTGTGTGGATCACAATAAACTGTGGAAAATTCTGAGAGAGATGGGAATACCAGACCACCTGACCTGCATCTTGAGAAATCTGTATGCAGGTCAGGAGCAACAGTTAGAACTGGACATGGAACAACAGACTAGTTTCAAATAGGAAAAGGAGTACGTCAAGGCTGTATATTGTCACCCTGCTTATTTAACTTCTATGCAGAGTACATCATGAGAAATGCTGGGCTGGAAGAAGCACAAGCTGGAATCAAGATTGCCGGGAGAAATATCAATAACCTCAGATATGCAGATGACACCACCCTCATGGCAGAAAGCAAAGAGTAACTAAAAAGCCTCTTGATGACAGTGAAAGAGGAGAGTGAAAAAGTTGGCTTAAAGCTCAACATTCAGAAAATGAAGATCATGGCATCCGGTCCCATCACTTCATGGGAAATAGATGGGGAAAGAGTGGAAACAGTGTCAGACTTTATTTTGGGGGCTCCAAAATCACTGCAGATGGTGATTGCAGCCATGAAATTAAAAGACGCTTACTCCTTGGAAGAAAAGTTATGACCAAACTAGATAGTATATTCAAAAACAAAGACATTAATTTGCCGACTAAGGTCCGACTAGTCAAGGCTATGGTTTTTCCAGTGGTCATGTATGGATGTGAGAGTTGGACTGTGAAGAAAGCTGAGTGCCAAAGAACTGATACTTTTGAACTGTGGTGTTAGAGAAGACTCTTGAGAGTCCCTTGGACTGCAAGGAGATCCAACCAGTCCATTCTGAAGGAGCTCAGCCCTGGAATTTATTTGGAAGGAATGATGCTAAGGCTGAAACTCCAGTACTTTGGCCACCTCATGTGAAGAGTTGACTCACTGGAAAAGACTCTGATGCTGGGAGAGATTGGGGCCAGGAGGAGAAGGGGACGACCGAGGATGAGATGGCTAGATGGCATCATGGACTCGATGGACATGAGTCTGGGTGAACTCCGAGAGATGGTGATGGGCAGGGAGGCCTAGCGTGCTGCGATTCATGAGGTCGCAAAGAGTCGGACACAATTGAGTGACTGAACTGAACTGAACTGAACCTTGAGAAGAGTTTAAGTTGAACTTAGAATACTATTTAAGATGAGTTATGATGTATTTTTAAGAACAAGTTCTGTCTCATAGCTTTTAAAAAGTTTCGATGGTTAAACAGAGGTAAACATTATCTCGACTGTGTGGGTAACACAACCATCTATACTCTTTCCTGAGGGTTTGGACTCATGTGGGATTTCAGCCTAAAGTTGTAAGCACTGTTAAGAGCATTGAGTGTGAGTTGGGAGATAGCTGACCTCACACATTGCTGGTGACTTTCATTTTGAATGATGTGTGGCACGGAAGATGTGGAAGGACCCCTGGCCTTGTGGACAGAGTGAATTAATTACCATACAGGCCTGAAAGATGATCACTTTAGCCTGATTCCTCTGCTTTGTGCATTTAGACTTTAATGAGATTTTTAGCTAAGCTGGATACCTTAATGAAAGCAGGTATATCTCCCTGTGCTTTCCCATCATCCTTTCTTTACAAATGACTGACTTCCAATAAAGAAAAATAGCTTGAAAGAACATCTGGGAGAGGCTCTTGTCATGGCTGTACTTTAAAAATCATAGCTCCCATTCTTCACCGTTAACAGGTTTTCTACTAGCCTGAAATTTTAACTGCCCCTTTTTGATGTATTGCTTTACCTCTAGAATGTTTAAAGGGAGTAAACTTTTTTCCCATTTAATATAGCATCAGAAGCTATTAAATACTATGAGCTTTTTCCCCCAGAGTGATGACTAATTTCTAGAATTGTCATGGAATAGGATGACCAAATCCTCACCTGCATGAAAAGACATGGTTCTTATGAGAAATGTTGTCAAATTTAGCTGCTCAGGACTATGAAATTTGGCTCCATCTTCTTTTCTCAAGTGCAACATCGTCCTTTTTCATTAATTTTGCTATTCACCACACTTCCGAATGCCTGCTGTGAGCATGCCACTGTGATAACTATGACAAGCTCACAGTGTAGTATTATGTAGTGTGTGCCACCAGATATGTGCTAGATGTGGCTATGCATTTAGATTAACCCCTTCCATTCTCAAAGCAACCTTGTACATAACTGCTATTTTTAATCCATATTTTTGGAAGAGGAAACTAAAGCACAGCATGGCTAAGTGATTTGACCAAGATCCTATAATTACTGTGTGGTAGAATTGGCTTTGACTTAGTCCATCCAGATCCAGAGTCTGTGTTGTCACCCTGCCTCTCACCAGGGAGGAGGTGGATACACATCTTCTAGCTTTTATAGTGAAGGCAGTAAACGGTGATCTGGGAGCATGTGGCATGGTCTCCTACCATGGTTGAGAGGATGGGAGCTTTCATACACACCATCCAAGGGCAGCAGAGTGGCTGGATCGCTCTTGGCTCTCTAGGCATAAGTGAGCCCCCCACAGTCCCTCTTGCACTGTTTCATGATGCCTATACCTATGTGTCTCATGGTATTGCTGTTAACTTGTTTTGTCTTCCCAAGAAGATGATCCCCTCCTTAAGAGTTCTTCTGTTTATTTTTTTTTAATTACCCCCTCTTCAACCCCAGTGCCATTTGTATAGAAGATTCTCAAAACAGGTTTGATGAAGGCATGAAATTCGTCATCTGTAGATTCCTAGTTTTTTGGTGATCTCTGCTTTGGACAAACAAGCAAGCTTCCAGGCTCTCTCCCCATTGCCACTCACTCCTCCTTCTGTGCACTCACTGGAAGTAGCTCCTAGGATTTGCCTGGTTTGACCTTTCTTATTCCATGTGTTGTCTTGAATTTTTCACATTACATGTTTGAACAGGGTAGTGATTATGCTGTACTACAGTTTAGCTGTCTCCAATTTGGAAGAGACTTTTCTTCTAATTACTTAAGGCCAAGGGTTTAAGTTGGCTGAGATGTCACAAAATTCTAGATCTGGTGTGCTTTTTGGGAGAGTTCTAGGGTGAAAAATGTCCTTGACTTACATGAAGGAAGAGAAGTAAAATATTCTTTTAACATTGACTATGAATTAAAGAGTAAGAACAACTATCAGGCCTTCTAGATAAGATGATGATGATGGGATGACACCTACATTTATTGGGCTCAATCCACGTGCCAGGCACTTCACTAGGTATTTGTGCATGGATTATTTTATTTCGACCTCATGGAAGTTTATGAGGTGGGTATTATCATTATTGTTCACATTTTATTGAAATTTGCGTGTGTGCATGCGTCTGCTAAGCCGCTTCAGTTGTATCTGATTCTTTGTGTTCCTATGGACCATAGCCCACCAGGCTCCTTTGTCTATGGGATTCTGCAGGCAAGAATACTGGAATGGGTTGCCGTGTCCTCCTCCAGAGTACCTTCCTGCCTCGGGGATCGAATCTGCATCTCTTATGTCTCCTGCATCAACAGTCAGGTTCTTAGAATATGCATATAATAAGCAAGTGAGGAATTCAGGATTCTAACTTTAGGAGCATGTCTCTTAACCACTGCACTCTATTGGGAGGGATTGTCTTTGAAAATGAGATATACTTTATCATTCCAAGGAAGAAGAGTTCCAGTCCAGGTGTTGGGATTACTGGTATCCTTCAAGGCTGAGTCATACAAATAGGTTTTGATTAGATTATAGGTATTTTATCAGATAACACTCCACCAGAAACGCATTCATGACTTCATGCTTAAATACCATAGATCTAGGAGCTAAAAAGGGAAGCCTAGTCTTCCTCTAATTCAGCCTAATAGGTGTGGGATTTCTCTTGGTGGAGAGAATGTTTTATATTATGGTGATGGTTGCACAATCCTATGTGTATACTAAAAACAGTAGATTGTACCATTCAAATGGGTGAATTGTATAGTATCTGAGTTATATCTCAATAAAACTATTTTTAAAAAGCAGTAGATTAAATTAGAGGAAGACTAGGTTTCCCTTTTTAGCTCCTAGATTTTATAGATTTTTGATTCTTTAGTTTTAAGGATTAGATGATATAGTTCTACTTTTAATTACATTTGGAAAGGTATCTTGTTCACAATTCCACACTGTGTTTTAATTAGTATTTTATTTCACTACTTGATTTTCTTAATTATTTTTATCCTAGCAATTAATCCAAGTTTTATTTTATTCAGGATAGTCCTCATGAGACTGTGATTAACATCTGTATATACATATTTGTTAAACCTAAAGTCTAGGATTTCCAGCTAACATACAGGATACATTTTGACTTGTCTTATTTGAAACAAAACATTTAAGCAAAGAAAGTAGGCCAGTATAGAAAGAAAATCTCTTCTTTCTTCTATTGTGATGATTCTTAAACTTTTGTACACTCTCAGGACTGTGGAAAAAAAGGGTAATTTTGGATCTGGGTTACAGTGTTGATATAAACTTTTTATATTTATGCAAGAAATATGCATCAGTAGTATTAAAATGTGACTTGCCTAAAATGCTTCTGATTCTTGGCTGGGTTTGATCATTAGTATGTGCTCATGGGGATAATATATCTGTAGACGATTATGAGTTTTAATAAGGAAAACCAAATGTTACTTAACATAATAGTGTTCGTTCTTTCTTCCTTACTTTTATTCTTTCCTCCTTTCTTCTTTCTTTTCTTCCTCCCTCCCTTCTTCACTCCTTTCTTTTCTTCCTTCCCATTGTTTATTTGAAGAATTTGGGGAAATTATGCTGCAGTGGGTCAGGATTCCTGGATCTATCGCTCTCTGATCTAACTTCTACAAACCTCAGTTTTCTCTAAAGTGAGAGTTAGTAACCTGTCCTGTCCAGCTCCTGGGGCTGTGGTTGGCATCCACTTAGATAATCATGGGATAACAAATGGAAGAGAAACAATTAGGATTATAATTAACACAATTTACTCGGTAATTGACTTATTACTTATAGTGTAGAAAATAAAAGCAGTACAATTACAAATCTCTAGAGTTTTATTACTTAGTTTGGGGGAAAAATATGGATTATGCAGACACCTACAGGATAAAATGGACCACATGGCACACTAAGTCAGGAATGCTACTCACCTGGTTACTCCTACCCACGCACTAAAATCTTGATATAACAATAACTAAACAGTTTCAATTTAGACATTTATGAAAATGATAAAGATTTGTTGTTGATGGCTGAATCCTTACTCTAATGGGAAATACACAGTGACTTATCAAAGATGCAGTGTAGAGTTAGTGTCGTGTCCCATGCCTCCTCTTAACAGCCTGCTGATCTCCCTTAACCAAGGTGGTCCAACAAAATGATTTTGTCACAATAGGGGTCACTTTTCTGTTCTTGTTCCTTTTGTCCATATTGTTCTTGACCAGTGCAGGGTAGTCTGCCCTCAAGTGTTTGCTTCTGCCTGAAACCTGTATAATGACCCAGAGCATTAGCAGTTTCTCTACTATAAGTCCTCTGTTATTGTGGTCTCTCTGCTAGATTTGTCTCTTGCTAGATTACTGATCTTCTGTGGTGGTTACATACTCTATAAGCTATGGTCATGAAGATAGCATTTTAGAAACATCCTTCACCAGAGACGTAGCTTTCTTCTTAGAACCAGAACTGAAATCAGATCCATGCATTTGCACAGAATCCTGCCCTTCCAGTGCAAAACCACTGGACACCCTCCCCAAGACTGTTCTACTTCAGTGCCTCTTATTTGTATTATGAAAACACAGAATAGGCATCATGCAATACTAGTAGAGACGCAGAATGACATTTCTGGAATGGAAAACCTGGAGGGTTTTCATAGTAAAGATTGGCTTTGAACTGAACCCTAAATGATAAGTACGATTTTTATAAAATTAGATTGTGGGGGAGAGAAAACAGGGCCTGGGAAAGGAAGGAAAACACCTAATGTAAAGAAATGGAAAAAGAACACATCCTGAGTGGGTATGTTTTGTTCCTTTGAAGAAGTAATGGGGAAAACATTGAGAAACCCTGTATTAGATACAAGCGCACACACACACACACACACACACACACACACACACACACACAGAGCTGATGGTGTAAGATCCAATACAAAACCCAGCAGGCTCACGACTCAAGACTCAAGAAAATGCCAGTGTTCCTACTCAGTCAGGCCAAAGCAGGTCCCTCTTACTCAGACTTTTGACCTTCAGTGATTTTATGAAGCCCACCCACATTGGAAGGCTTCCTAGGTAGCTCAAATGGTAAAGAATTTGCCTGCAACGCAGGAGACCTGAGTTTGATCCCTGGGTTGGGAAGATCCCCTGAAGGAGGGCATGGCAACCCACTCCAGTATTCTTGCCTGGAGAATCCCATGAACAGAGGAGCCTGGAGGGCTACGTTCCATGGAGTCACAAAGAGTCAGACAGGACTGAGTGACTGACACTTTCACTTTCACCCCCACTGGGGAGGACCATCTGTTTAACTCAGGCTACTGATTGAAAGGTATCTCTTCCAGAAACACCAACAGACACATCCAGAATATTGTTTGGCACCCACTGGCCCAGTTAACACATAAAATTAACCATCACAGATCAGTATCAGTGGAGTAAAATCTGTTGAAGCACTATTGCATAGAGTTAAGGATAACAGAGAGAATGATACAAAAGACAGGGACAGTTAGAAAGTTATAACAAAGCTTGATATTTCCTAAGTTTATATAGTGAACTTATTGTTTGGTTTAGTTTTTGGAAAAAGTGTTATTTTTTTGTCTCCCCTTTCAGATGGCAAATATGGAATAACTCTCTTTCCTGCTTCTTTGTTTTGTACTGTCAAACAGTAGAGTACTGTGGGGCACTCTCACAGGTGCTTTCCCCAGATCATTCTGCTGCTGCTGCTGCTGCTTCTAAGTCGCTTCAGTCGTGTCTGACTCTGTGCGACCCCATAGACAACAGCCCACTAGGCTCCCCCATCCCTGGGATTCTCCAGGCAAGAACACTGGAGTGGGTTGCCATTTCCTTCTCCAATGCAGGAGAGTGAAAAGTGAAAGTGAACTTGCTCAGTCGTGTCTGACTCTTAGTGACCCCATGGACTGCAGCCCACCAGGCTCCTCTGTCCATGGGATTTTCCAGGCAAGAGTACTGGAGTGGGGTGCCACTGCCTTCTCCACAAGATCATTCTACTTGAGCCTAAATTGAAATGCTAAGAAACTTCGGACTTTAAAAAAACGTGGTATAAATGTTATGGGTTCTTTAAAGAAAAATGTAAAATGGTAACCATTTGCTTATTTAATGTGAAGCATCCTTTCCCAAAGCTTTCTAAAGCCAAGCTTTGTAACTCTAGGACATTGTGACTTTGGATGTCAGACTGGGGAGATGAGTATCAGCATGGTCTGAATATTCACCTTGGCAAGTAGAATGGCCATGGTAAGTAGCAGTTATGGTTAGGATAGATTTTTAGAAGAGAGAAGATATTTGCGCCATGAAAGTTACCACAGTCCTAGCCTGCTTGAGGATTCTCATTTACCATACTCTAATAGCCTATGTGGCTGGAGAAGTTGTCCAAGTGATGACACAGACTTTGGTTTTAATCCTGTATGAAGCTCATGGCCACAGTTTATTAGGTCAGGTTCATCTTAATGAGTATAATGCAACTTAATATGTAGAGGTTTCAAGTGAATCCCAAAAGTCTTTTAGCTGAGTAAGTTCTACACTTAAAAACTATGTTTCTCTTTCTTTCTTTTTTTTTTTTTTGTCTATTAGAGCACTGTATTTCTTATTTTTGTGGTGCATCTCTTTAATTACTTTAAAACAACTAATAACTTTGTGGTGGTGATCTGGTTTCAGTCAGTCAGTCAGTCAGTTCAGTCGCTCAGTCGTGTCCTACTCTTTGCAACCTCATGAACTGCAGTACGTCAGGCCTCCCTGTCTATCACCAACTCCTGGAGTTTACCCAAACTCATGTCTATCGAGTCGGTGATGCCATCCAGCCATTTCATCCTCTGTCATCCCCTTCTCCTCCTGCCCTCAATCCCTCCCAGCATCAGAGTCTTTTCCAATGAGTCAGTTCTTTGCATGAGGTGGCCAAAGTGTTGGAGTTTCAGTTTTAGCATCAGTCCTTCCAATGAACACCCAGGACTGATCTCCTTTAGAATGGACTGGTTGGATCTCCTTGCAGTCCAAGGGACTCTCAAGAGTCTTCTCCAACACCACAATTCAAAAGCATCAATTCTTTGGCGCTCAGCTTTCTTGACAGTCCAACTCACATCCATACATGACCACTGGAAAAACCATAGCCTTGACTAGACGGACCAGTGATCTGGTTTAATCACCTCCAATTACATAGCATTCCAAGTAGAAATGAAATTAACCTTTAAATAGCACACTTGTAGAGGATCTCTTGCTTATCTGTAGGGGGCACAAACTTGTTAGACCAAAAAGTAACCCATGCAAATGCACATAGAGGCTGAAGTGAATAATCTTCTGAGGCTGTATACCTTTCTGAATGAGAGAATAGAGCAGAGTTTGGTTTTGCAAATGTATTTTTTAATAAAATGCTAGTACCATGGAGTCTTGAAGGAATTGCTCAAATATGAAGATGGCCTTTGCCTTCTGCTTTTAAAGAGTTGTCCTCTGACCAGCATTGGATCTTTATAAAAATGTAATATACTGTCTTCAGATTTCATGGTAATGCTCTCTGTATTACCTAAAATGTACTGATTTGGATAACTTCATTCTTGGTTTTCTGTAGTGGTAAATGCTTAGCAACCAGCTCCTTAGGGGTGGTGGGGAAGAGGGCTGATCTGTAGCATTTGCCATTTTCCATGGTGTAAATTCTCTCACCATAGCCGATTTCAGGCTGTCAGCATCATCGTCAACCAGCTACCATAATTCCTTGAAATTTCATCATGAGTTCATGGAATCTGGTCCAAGCCATCCCCAGCATGTCACTGGCTTCCCTGTATTATATGTCTTAACACCTAAATACCACCACTCCCTCCCTTCTTCTCCGCCCTGCCTTGAGCTAATATTTATGTATGAAGTGTGGGGAATGTTTTGCTTATCCACATCTACAACTGATCGGCTGTTTCTAAAACTCTAACCCAGTGCCTTGTGTCCCTGTTTTTCTCTTATTGACTTTAGCTCTCATATCATAATAATTTAACAAAATAACTTTCTTTAACTTTTTGTGATTGATACAGATGCCATGAGATATTTAGGACCACTCATTCCTTCAAATGAACCAAATGGTAGAAGATGTTAGCATGACTATTTTTACTTATAATAAACTATATCATTCAGGTCTTTTCATCTATCATTTGGTAACAGAGATCTGTCTGGGATATAATATAGAGAAAATAATAGCATGTTTATTCCTTATAATCGGGGAAATGCTAGAGAGGGGACCAGGAGCTGAGAGGAGATTTATATTTTGGAAGGGAGAGAATGTGTGAGTAAATCAAAATCTTTATAGAAATTAGATTACAATTTACTTTTTTGAGCATTTTAAGGTTTTATAGAGTTGATAAACTAGAAGTTAGAACAGATTCAGTATGAAGTCTAATCTTTAGACTTCTAATTTTTAAATTGTTGTTCTTTTAGGGAAAGAAAGAAGATCTGATGTCTTTCTGTAGCATAGTTACAAGTGCTTTTTGTTTTGTTTACATGGTCTTTTAATATGGATTCCTGGTTTGGCAAAATGTTAACTGGAAACAATTTCAAACTTCTGTGACTTAGATTTGTTGAGCCTGAGGTTGGTATTTCTTCACAAATACTAGTGGCTTTTTCTTTTCTTAAAATAATAGAAACTTAAAAAAGAATTGTGTAAAGAGAGAAGTGTATTTTGTTTGGCCTCACTAAAATACCACTTGGCTCCAACCAGCTCATATTTTCTGACTCTGACCATGCCCTGAAGCAGTGAAAGGGTAGAAGTTTTTAAAATGAGATTTGAATTTGGATATTTGCATTCCTTTCAGTTTTTTATTATATTGTTAGTTCTAGCTGGTCCAGCACAGGGAAGCTTGAGTGAATTTCCTTAATGAAACTTAACAGTAGAGACTCTATGTTATCAAAATTTGCTTAGCTAGTGGCTAATCTGAAAAAGATTCATTTTTGGATACAATTGCTTTTTGATGTGGTCTGCAGTCTCAACATACTATTTACTCAGGCAGTATTTATTAATACCTGGTAGAAATTTTCATAAATAAAAGCAGACCACTCAAGAATGATGACATAAAAGTGACCCAAATTAAATTTAAAAAAAAAAAAAAGTAGTCAGTCAGCTTTGTTACTGACTTGAGCTGCTTAGGATATCCTGTGGGAACGTGATCCACTTTTGTGACATAATTGATTTGTGCATCACAAATAGAAATGGCAAGCTTAAACTTTGGGTGGTATTTGTTCATGCATTCCTCCTCATGTTAAAGTAGAAAACATTTTCCACAACGCAGTTGGGATTTGAGTCATCTCCTTTGTGTGGATGTAGCAAAGCACCGTCCAGGGTCACAGAGTTAACAGAGAGAGCACAGCGCATGCTCAGAGAAGCTGCTTCTTGGTCCTGCCCTCAGCCAGAGCTAGCGCACCACCCGTGGCGTCCATACAGGTCTTAAAAGGGACTTCCCCCAAGTATCTGGCAGACTTAAAAACTCATGTAAACAATATACACATTCCATCTTTTCTGAATCTGAGCCCCTTGAGGAATACAGTCTAGCACCTCTCCCCACCCACAGCGCTGTCTCCAGCAGGGGAGCAGTCCCTGGACTGTGCGGAGGAAGTTCCCTTTGCTGTCCAGCATCAGTAGTGGGCTTTTCAGTGTTGAAAGTGAATGTTATTGTTGGCCTAACTCAATAAACACGTAAATATTTTTCTAAACTCAAGTACTATGTGAGATGTGAGGAGAGTGAGAAGAACATCAAAAGGAAAAACAGGAGGAAGAAAGAATGCGGAAAAAGAGGAGAAATAAGAAAAGATGAGAGGAGAAGGAGGCTCTGCTCACTGGGCTTTGGAGTCGGGAAGATGGATTCAAATCTCAGCTTCATGCTTTCCCAGCCCTGCATTTCACTTAAGCCTCGACCCGTTACCCAACTGTATTGAAGGTGAACAACAATGAGACATCATTGTTTATGAAATAATGAAAAATCTTATTTATAATGGTGGTGGCTGGCTTATGTGTTCATCTGTGCTGAGACAGTGCATCAGTTAGGATTTGGCTTGGCTACCCTGTGACAGAAACCTATACAAAGTTTAATATGCAAGATTTTATTCTCACTTATGAAGAAGTCAGAAGTAGGCAGTCTGTAGGCTTTCGGGTGGTTCCTTAAATTGTAAGAGCCCTAGCTCCTTACAGTTTTTTTGGTTAGCCACTCAGTCTTACTAAAGCCAAATCTTCAAGGTTCAGTATGGCTGCAGGAGCTCTGTATGGTTCACATCTTTGTTTTAGGAAGCTAAATGGATGAAGAACAGAAGGAGGACTTCGCCTCGTGAAAATCTCCTTGTAAGGAGGGTGTCCGGAAGTATCACATGGCCTGCTGTTTACATCTCATTGGCCAGAACTTAATCTAGGCCATATGGAGCTAGAAGGAGCCTGGGAAGTACAGTTTTACTGGTTCTCCATTTTTTTGAGCTTGGTGTATAGACTTTAGGGAGAAAAATTATGATCTTTAGAAAAATGTCTCAGAAGTTAAAACTATTATTAGTAATAATAATAGTAAGTCACATTTAAGGGGTCACAGAGACTATGTTCAAAAATTTATATGAAACATCTCATTTTACCTTTGTTTGATGTAGGCATTACTGTCCCTATTTAACAGAAAAGAAATTGTGGTTTAAAGAAGTTAAGTAGTTTGCCCAAGGTTATGTCACTAATAAGCAGTGGAGTTAGGGCTCAGACCCAGGCTTGTCTTTCTGGATCGCAAGCATTTAATCACTACTTTGTCTTCACCTTCTCAAGTTTTAACTTGGTAGTTTATACATGTCCATTTGAGATATTTTGAAACCTTCTATCTTATTTGTGGTTTTGTAGTCTTCAGTTCTCCACATGTTTTACCACACACACACACACACACACACACACACACACACACATACACTTCTCTCATTTATTTTTCTCAAACTTGTCAGTCTTTCTATGCTTATGTTAAAAAATGTGATTTTTAATACTTGGTTAGTTCATTGTCATTTGTCTTCTTGTATTTTGGTCAAGAGTCTGCTATTCAAGTTTTTGGAAGTTTATTTTCTGAGCACCCTCTTTCTCCCAGACGTAACCCTAAAAGCTATCAGAGAGAACAGGGTGAGTAAGGAGTCCCTACCCTGAAGGCATTCACAGTATAATTCTTTAGAGAATGGATTTTAGACAAGCCTCTTAACATCAAATTATACTGTGACACTCCATGTAAATCACAACTGACCTAGATATACACACCCATTTGTCCTTACAATTACAAGTGCATCATTGTTACCTCTAAATGGCCACCTGCACCTTCAAAACATGCCTAAGAAATTAGGTAGAGTAAGTAGACAATTCTATTTTCATACTCTGCATTTTCCCCTTAGTATGGTTCCTATTATTGTTGTAAGTAATAGGAGCTTAATCTTCTTAAAGAGGATGTGAGATTGGTATGATATTATTTTGAAATGTCTACTTATAAAAATAATTGAATTTCTACTTTATGACATTTTAAATAGTGGCAGAAGTAATATCCAGATGTTGATTAGAAGCTCAAATCAAACAGGAACTGGTGTCACATTTGAGACCAGAGCCTGTCAATACAAACCTGTGTAGGGTTTACAATTGATGGACTTTTTTTTTTAACAGGATCAGAGAAGTAAGACATTCCACCTGGTAGGTTATGAAAAACCCAGGGATATAGTGTTGATGACACCATCTCCTACACGACTTCCATTTAATCTAATCTTTGTACCTAGAAATCAGACATTGAGAAAAGGGCCAATAAGAATTCTCGTTCTAGTTATTTCTCTTCTTTGTTTCTGGTGCACTTTCTGCTTAAAGTTATTTTTTAAAGAAGTCATTTTCTGCCTGTTTGGGAGCTACTTACAAATTATTGTGCCCTGTTTCCTGATTCTGTATCTACAGAAACATTTTGTTTCATAATGGAAAGGTGATTTTTTTAATTGGCATAAATATACCATCTGCCCCTGGGATTTATCTAGATGTATTATTTCCTAGTCTTTAAGGTATAGTACTTTGTTAAAGGAGCTCCATCAGTTTGAGTTGTCAGTTCTTTGACCTAATTAACTTTACCTGGTCATGGAAAACTTACATTTTCAATTGTCCTTGAGATAATGGGCTTCATTATTGCCTTGAATGAATTTTTCTTTGAAAACTTACTGCCATTTGGTTCTTACTGATAATGAAAAATAGCTCTTATGAAGAGCGTTAGAATTAAAAAGAATTTTTAAAGGCCTTTCTACGTTGCTTGCAGACTTTCCTGCGAAACTGAGGGAAATGGCTTTGCTCATTCATGATTTCATGTCACTAGGGATTCTGCAGTAAATGTGTCAGACACGGTTTCCTCCCTCTTGTCACATTATGGGGGAGAAATGTTTGTTCTGAATGAGGGAGAGAGGGAGACATGTGTTTATAAGAAATCTGTAGCCCAGAGAACTTAAGTGACTTGCCCAAAGTCATTGAATGTAATAGAATTTAGGTGTGTGACTGATGATGAAACTGGAAGAGCAAATAAGAAGACTTTAAAGAGTCTTAGAAAAGTGACCAAAGGGTTGGAATTCTTTTTTTTTTTTTGTAGATAACAGGTAGCCAGTAGAGGCTTTGGATTGGAGTGGAGATAGAGTCAAAGCTTTTAGGAAAATATATTCTCATAGTGAGGTGCCAATTCAGTGAATCAAGGTTGTTAGAGATGTGAAATAACTGAGAAACTATTAATAATTTTACATTTAAGAGAAAGTCCTGAAATAATGGAATTAATGGTAGCCAGGCTGGGATGGGGGAAATAGAGGAGACTCTATATTGGGAAAATGAGGGGAGGATTTGGTAGCTGATTGCATAAAAGGAAAAGAGAAGTCAATGATGTTTGAAAGAAGAATTTGGTAATATCCATAGCAGTATGCACTTAGCATCAATTAAGAGAAGCCCAAATGTCCAATCAATCAGGTGATTTTTTTTCTAAGATCCTAACTTTGATGACTGTCTTTTAAGAGTATTTCCTAAACACAGGGACCATGTTTCTTCCTGCTCTCTTCACTCTGAATTCAGTCTAAGCGTTGCTTCCTGTGTTCTGGTCTGTCCTGAGGGAGGAAGGAGTAATTCTCCCAAAGATTTGAAATTATGAGAAAACAGAGCTAAGGTTATTGCTCCAAAGTGGGTCTCTTCCTGAATGTGGGAAACGATAGAACAAGTCTGTAGCATGTATGTACTGTTGACTCAGTGGATTGCTTCCTAGGCATTTTTTGTTGACCACAACTCCCGAACCACCACTTTCATCGATCCCCGACTCCCGCTTCAGAGCAGCAGACCCACGAGCGCACTGGTGCATCGACAACACCTGACCCGGCAGCGCAGCCACAGCGCAGGCGAGGTGAGTCCCAGCTGCAGCAAGTGACCTGTTGGTTGGTAGGAATGCAGGATGTGGGATTTATTGAATTCTGCTGGCTCTTTCTTATTGCTTTGTTTTTCTAGTTTGAGACTATCATTTGGAGGCTGAAAAGTACTGGAATGTTGACAGGGCTTCTCTGGAAACAAATAGAACCTAAATTGCAAGTTTAAAAGTAAGACATTAAAGGAAAGGTTGAAGCAATTAGATTTTTTTTTTTTAAAGTTCAGTGGGTGATGAGAGAAGATTCATAATGCAATACAATGTTCAAGAGAGGGTGATGGGGAGGCCTTTGGCATACCTGATAGCAACTTCATAGGAAGAAATGAACATAGCTTTTGCTCCGTCACTCGGTCGTGTCTGACTTTTGTGACTGTAGCCTGCCTGGCTCTCTGTCCCTGAGATTTTAATTGGGAATTAAAATTGGGTTAAAGGTAGGGAAGTTTCTTAAGTGAGGATTGCTGGATTAGATGAAAATCTCTGGCCTAGGCTATGAGGTTGTGATCCTCTCTAATTTTCTTTAAAATTAGGGTATATATGAGAGTTGATTTCTATACATGAAATGCCCAGAGAAAATGGGCAGAATTAAAAGCTCTACTGTACTCTGCTTTGCTGGTTTGCAGTGACCCATGGTAACCACATGAGGGCTCTCTAATAACCTAACCAAAAAGAACAGAAAAAAGAATACTCTCTGTTTCCCTTTTTCGGTTGCAGGTTAAATAAATAAAAGAGGAATGTTTTATGTCAAATATTTTCTCCTCAGTACAAGACAAGAGGGCAGTAGAGGGTGAGATGGTTAGGTAGCATCACCAACTCAATGAACATGAATCTGAGCAAACTCCAGGAAATAGTGAAGGATGGAAGAGCCTGGTGTGCTATAAACAGCAAATGGAGTTGCAAGAGTCAGACATGGCTTAGTGACTGAACAACAGCAACAATAGACTTATGCTTTGAATGTCCTATATCATCACTTTATATACATTGTTTCTAAAAATTCCCTTAGACAAGTAGAATTAAGATTCTTTTCCTGCATTCCTTTTCCAGGTTTTGTCTATGAGCATATCATCTCTTCAGTATTATATTGTATGTCAAATATTTTTGTAGCTTCTATTATAAGAAAAGATTATGAATGCAATAAATAACTGGATTTGATTTACTAGAATTCCACTCTTGGAATTTCCCCTCACAATTTACATTTTGGCTCTAAGGATCATATGTGTTTGCTGGTTAAAAGTGCAGACATAGACGAATACACACAAGAAGCTCATATAAAAATGATATATAAATATATTGCAGGATGAGGTATGCACAAAAATATGTATGTTTTATGAGTAGCTAATAAATCTCTACCTGGCTGTCATATAAACCATCAGTGGTAACCTGGACGATGCTAATACATTCACCCAAAAAGCAGTATAGACCTCTCACCTTTGGACTTTGTACATCATATGTAGTATATTAGGGCCGTGCCTGGTTTTATCACACAACCGGTGCCCTTTAGACACTTGCCTTATCTCCACTTCACCATATGATGCTGACTGTTCAGTCTGATCAGAACAACATGCAAGAGATTAGTAACTTAATTTATATTTTCTTTCAACTCCTCTGCCTCAGAATTTTAATTATTTTCATGGTCTAGTAGTAAGGATGCTAAGGTCCACCTTAAAATTTGGATGAAAATTTTTCTTCTTATGGATGGAAACTGAGCAGTGGGACTAAGATGACCCTATAAAGTCTCAGCAGTTAGCCCCAGCACTGTTAAACCTTTGAAGTGACTGTGCCTTCTGGCTCAGCTGTTGGAAGCACGCACATCCTGTAGTAACCGCACATCTGTCATGGCTCGCCCACAGTTTGACCGTCTGGTTTGAAGAAGCAGGGTGTCAAGAAGAACTTTGGCTCTTCTAGGAAATGATGACAAAAGGCACCTTACTGACAGAATGGGAAGTGTATATTGGTAGACTGAAACGATAAGTTTGGTGAATGACGAACAAGACACAGTCAGTGATCAAAATCTCCACCAAGAGATTTCATTGGCCTCATGTATATATTGGCTTCATTTCTCAAAGCCAGTAACTCGAGAAGTGCAGTGGGAAAATTCTAGTTACATTCGCAAGTCTTCCCAGCCGTTCTCTTAGACTCATTTAGCAAATATTCCAGGTAGTAGAAATTTGGGTGTCTCTTCCATCCGACAAATGAATACTTATTGAACACCAGTAGTGTAGAAACTTGGTTAATGTGAGATATACAAAAAAGTGACATGCGTCCCTGTGTTCTTACTGAGAGAATATATAAAACTAACTATATCCAGATGAATAACAATACAAGTGAAAAATGCTTTATAGACTGTTAATAATGGCAGCTGCTTTTAAAATGTCCCCAAGTGCTATGGCAGTCAGAGAAGGTGGCATTTGACATCAGCTTGAAGGGAAGGGAAAGCTTTATTGAGGAGAGGCTGTTTGAACTGCACTTTGAAGAATGAGTGAGAACATTTTGAAGAATAAACAGGCAGTGAAGGATGGGGACAATGTTTCCACTTTACGGCCTTTAGAAAAACTTCGCCAAACACCTAACTGAAGCAGTGTGATAAAATGATTACGAGGCTTTGAGTGGGTAGGAGTAGAAACTGTATTTTTAAAGTACTGATTTATTAAGTAGTGCTGGGAATACTGGACAGCTACGTATAAAAGAATGAAATTTGAACACTTCCTAAAAACATACACAAAGATAAACTCAAAGAAACTGTAAAACTCTTAGAGGAAAACATACATAAAACACTCTTTGACATAAATCACAGCAAGATCCTCTATGACCCACCTCCTAGAGTAATGGAAATAAAAACAAAAATAAACAAGTAGGACCTAATAAAACTTAAAAGTTTTTGCACAGCGAAGGAAAATATGAACAAGGTGAAAAGAAAATGCTCACAATGACAGAAAATAATAGCAAGTGAAAAAAACTGACAAAGGATTAATTTCCAAAATATACAAGCAACTCATTCAACTCAATACCAGAAAAACAAACAGCCCAATCCAAAGGGGGGCAGAAGTCCTAAACAGACATTTCTCCAAAGAAGACATACAGATGGCTAACAAATACATGAACAGATGGCTCAATATCACTCATTATTAGAGAAATGCAAATCAGAACTACAATGAGTATCACCTTATACCAGTCAGAATGGCCATCATCAAAAAATCTGCAAACAGTAAATGCTGGAGAGGGTATAGAGAAGAGGGAATCCTCTTGCACTGTTGGTGGGAATGCAAATTGATACAGCCACTATGGAGAACAGTATAATTAGTTCAGTTGCTCAGTCATGTCTGACTCTTTGCAGCCCCATGGACTGCAGCAGGCCAGGCTTCCCTGTCCGTTGCCAACTCCCAGAGCTTACTCAAACTCATGTGCATAGAGTTGGTGATGCCATCCAGCTATCTCATCCTCTGTTGTCCCCTTCTCCTCCCGCCTTCAATTTTTCCCAGCATCAGGGTCTTTTCCAATGAGTGAGTTCTTTGCATCAGGTGGCCAAAGTATTGGAGTTTCAGCTTCAGCATCAGTCCTTCCAATGAATATTCAGGACTGATCTCATTTAGGATGGACTGGTTGGATCTCCTTGCAGTCCAAGGGACTCTCAAGAGTCTTCTCCAACACCACAGTTCAAAAGCATCAATTCTTAGGCACTCAGCTTTCTTTATAGTCCAACTCTTGTATCCATACATGACCACTGAAAAAACCATAGCTTTGCCTAGAGGTACCTTTGTTGGCAAAGTAATGTCTCTGCTTTTGAATATACTGTCTAGGTTGGTCATAACCTTTCTTCCAAGAGGCAAGTGTCTTTTAATTTCATGGCTGCAGTTACCATCTGCAGTGATTTTGGAGCCCAAGAAAATAAAGTCTCTCACTGTTTCCATTGTTTCCCCATCTATTTGCCATGAAGTGATGGGACCGGATGCCACGATCTTAGTTTTCTGAATGTTGAGTTTTAAGCCAACTTTTTCACTCTCCCCTTTCACTTTCATCAAGAGGCTCTTTAGTTCCTCTTCTTTTTCTGCCATTAGGGTGGTGTCATCTGCATATCTAAGTTTATTGATATTTCTCCCAGTAATCTTGATTCCAGTTTGTGCTTCATCCAGCTTGGTATTTCTCATGTTGTACTCTGCATATAAGTTAAATAAGCAGGGTAACAATATATAGCCTTGACGTACTCCTTTCCCAACTTGGAACCAGTCTGTTGTACTATGTCCGGTTCTAACTGTTGCTTCTTGACCTGCATACAGTATAGAGATTCCTTAAAAACTAGGAATAAAACTATCATATGACCCAGTAATCCCACTACTGATCATGTACCCTAAGGAAACTATAATTGAAAAAGACTCATGTACCCCACTGTTCATCACAACACTGTTTACAATAGCTAAGACATGGAAACAATTAGATGTCCATTGACAGATAAATGGATAAAGAAGTCGTGGTACATATACAGAGCAGAATATTACCCAGACATAAAAAGGAACATGCTTGACTCAGTTCTAGTTAGGTGGATGAACCTAAAGCCTATACAGAGTGAAATAAGTCAGAAAGAGAAAGACAGATATCACATATTGACACATATATATGGAATCTAGAAAGATGGTACTGACGATCCTATCTGCAGGGCAGCAGTGGAGACACAGACAAAGAGAAGAGATTTGTGGACCCGAGAGGGGAAGGAGAGGGTGGGATGAATTGAGAGAGCAGCTTTGAGACATCCACACTGCCATATGTAAAATTAGATGGCCAGTGGAAATTTACTGTAGGGTACAGGGAGCTCAAATCTGGTGCTCGGTGATAACCCAGAAGGTGAGATGGGGTGGGAGGTGGGAGGGAGGCTCAGGAGGAGGGGACATATGTACACCTGTGGTTGATTCATGCTGATCTATGGCAGAAGCTAACACAATGTTATAAATTGGAGACTGACACAGTCATTAAAAATAAATTAACTAAATTTTAAAAATATAAAAATAAAACAAAAAATCATTAAAAAATAAATGTACAAATTTATAAATCCACGAAGTTATTTTGCCTCTTGTTCTCTTAACTCTCTCATATGATTGTTCCTCTGTTGTCATGAAATATTTCTGTAAACGTAGGGGGAAATGCTAAAACAGAAGCTAAAGCAGTGTTAGAGTTTTCTGGTAAGACTATTAATGAGCGTTTTTGTATAGATGAGTTTCTAAGTCTATAGTAAGTAAAAAAGAAACTAATTTGGGTTGGGGAAACCCTATTTAGCTCCTCCACACCTGCTATGATTAGCTCACTGGTGTGGGAGGTTCAAACCAGAAAGAGCTGTTGCTCTGGGTGCACTAATAAGCACGTACAATTGCTTCTGAGGAGATAATACCCAACTCGGAATCCCTCACAAAGACTGCTGCTCTTCAGCTCCTCCTCTGCTGAGGCAAGGGATTCCCTGACTTGCTTGGCCAAAAGGAGGTATATCCTGGCACTGCCCCAGTGAATTCTGTCGCACCCAAGTGTTCTCCCTGATACATTGTTGCAGATCTGTGTTCTGTCAGGTAGAAGTTATTTCAGAGGAACATGTATTCAGCATCCACATCCCCATAGGCATACTGAGCTCCTTCTGCATGCTCGGTCAGTAGTCAAAACCCTGGCCCCTCTCAGGGACGTGGATACCCCAACCCCTCCCCTCAATTCAGCAACTGCAGCAGAACTTTTGAGAGTCCTGTGTCCACTCTTCAAGCTAGCCTCTGTTCTGATCAGTTGGTACTTAGCAATGCTTGTTGTCGGTATTCTGAACAACTTGGCTTAGGATACCGTTGTAAAGTATTCTGGGATTTAGTGTAGAACATAAACACTGCTTGTGTTTGCAGGTAGGAGAAGATTCTCGACATGCAGGACCACCAGTTCTTCCCAGGCCATCGAGCACGTTCAATACAGTCAGCAGGCCGCAGTACCAGGACATGGTTCCAGTGGGTATGTCATCTCTTCCCCACGGTCTTAACGTTGCTTTCATGTCAGTGTGTACCATGCATTCTCTGCTGATACTTCCCTGCTGTCAGCCTGCTACCTTTGCTCTGTGCCGAGAGGAACAGTTGCATTATCCTAAAAAACTGATTTGAATATCAAATACTTATTGTCTTATAAACTCCTGTAGGCTGAGAATTTTTATACTACTCTGCCTTTTCCGTGTGAAGTCTTTATGCTAGACTCTTGAAGTTAAGGAAAAATAGGTTGTTAAAGCAACTGGATTGTGTGGCCATTTTAAATTAGGCCTTTGGACAAACAGATATTTATTTACTATATATCCAATACTTGAGACAGAGTTTAAATGGTGTGTGAGCCTGTAGTAGTAATGATGGCACATTCTTAACGGGTTTTGTGGCAAATTCAAGATAGCAAAAGCACCAAAAGTGTAAAATAAATATAAATGAATACAGGCCAGTAGGCCTAAAGAACAGTTTGAGTTGTTAGTAAAATGATGAGGTTGAAGTAGATCAGTTTTCAAACCTGGAGCCCCTAAGGTAGATGGAATGGATAGGCTGGCAAATGGCTGTTCCATCTTCAATTTGAGCAGCTCTTCTTTGTCTGGTTTTATCTTAAAATTTTTATTTTTTAAAGAAAGATTTACCATGAAATATAATGCAGTGCACATGGCCTAAAGAAGTCTGAGAACCACTGATATAAGAAGAAATTCTGAGTAGAAATAAAATAGTCTATATTTTATTGTATAATTACTAATTTGGTGCTAAATGCTACACATAGAATTTTTAAGTACTATAAAATTGTAGGTTAAAAATTATCTAGTCTCTGATCTTAGATGAAATGTAAAAGTCTAGTGATAAGATTTCAACTATAAAAGTATGTTTATTATTCATATGTGGTGAAAAGTGCAGTTAGGACACGCTGAGTTTGATAATGAGGTTCCATTTTAGTAGATAGTATTTTTAAAAAATTTCATTCACATTTAACTAAAATAAGCATGATGTAGTTAAAATTTGAAGTGGCAGATGACTAGAGAATTATGTTTCTTTTGACTGATATTTTTAAGTAAGGCATGTTTCTTTTTTGGGAGGAGGCATGTTTCTTGATCATATTTATGAATACAAGAGTATTATTA
This sequence comes from Nanger dama, assembly GCA_917880005.1. Classification (NCBI taxonomy): domain Eukaryota; kingdom Metazoa; phylum Chordata; class Mammalia; order Artiodactyla; family Bovidae; genus Nanger; species Nanger dama. Next base: position 52,134,020 of record CAKJTW010000004.1, read on the forward strand.
ACTGAACTAGAATCTCTGGTGTTTGAGGATTCAGATACTCAGTTCTGTGATTTAAATGTATCTATATTTCGGATTAGAAATAGAAATGTAATGAAGATGAATTATCTTAAGTAAGTAAGTTAGTTTTCTTGATAAAAGAGTATCAGCAGAGCCTTTAATAAATTTTAATTACGTTTACAATTTCTATAGACATTAGCCAACCTTAACTAAGATATAGATTTTCCTTTTAAAATATTATGTACATAATTGATGATGCTGGTTGTATTGTAGCTGTTGGTGTAGTTGATTTGGTAAAGAGCTACCCTGTGACTTAGTGGCATTTATTTCCACCTAGAATTGGGAATGGCTTGCCTCTGCATTTTACTAGTTGCTGTTGGCAACTCTTGTATTTTAGCAACTCTGGCTCTGCCTCTTTACCCCGCAGGTGGCTGACATTTAATCAGAAGATGGTTTTTCGTTTCTAGCAGTTGCTTATGAGGTTGATTTTAGTAAGCAGTAGCAATAAGTCTCAGTGTCTAGAATCAGTATTAGTATCAGTATCTAGAATCTTCTTGATGAGATCATCAACAAGATTATTGCAATTTGATAATAAATATGGCTCATCAAATGAGTTTAATGAGTGTGTAAATCAATCATACCTAACATCTAAGTCCAATACTCATACAGCAGGACAGACACAAGTTGGAATTTAGTTATCTATAGTGGTTCTAAGGGCTTCCCTGGTAGCTCAGATGGTAAAGAATCCGCCTGCAATGCAGGAGGCCCTGGTTTGATTCCTGGGTTGGGATGATCCCCTGGAGAAGGGATAGGCTACCCACTCCAGTATTCTTGGGCTTCCCTGGTGGCTCAGACAGTAAAAAATCTGCCTGCAATGTGGGACACCTGGGTTCGATCCCTAGGTTAGGAAGATCCCCTGGAGGAGGGCATAGCAACCCACTCCTGGTATTCTTGTCTGGAGAATTCCCATGGACAGAGTAGCCGGGTGGGCTACAGTCCATGGGATCTCAAAGAGTCAGACATAACTGAGCAACCAAGCACGGCACAGCACAGGGGCTCTAAACTATGACTCTGAATATAGGAAATATTAATGAGGAAAACAAAAGAAGTCTGGATTTATGTGAATAAAACTAACAACAGATTTGAAAATATTGTTACATACTATATATATGTATTTTTTTCCAGCTTACAATGACAAGATTGTTGCATTTCTGCGCCAGCCCAACATCTTTGAAATTCTGCAGGAACGTCAACCTGATCTTACTAGGAATCACTCACTCAGGTAACCAAAATATTGGTATTTAATTCAAGTTGCATAAGCCCCAACCATTAAATCATCAGTAACACTGATAATCATCTTGGAAATTCACTTTTGCTTTCTGGCATTCTGAACAAAGCCATCTTGTGCACAAATACTTTGTCACCAATATCAGATCAGTGCAGTCCTGGCTTAAGTATAAGAATAGAATGATTTTGACTAAAGAACCTAGAACCATCTTTAAAGAATATGAAAAAAAAAGTTCACAGCCAAGAATGCATCCTAGATGTGTAGATTATAATGAATATAATAAGACACTATTTGGATGTAACATGAATAAGCAAAAGTAGCATAATATTTATTTAATTGAGACGTAAAATCTTAGACTTGCTACTGACGTTTTTCCATAATAAAAACACAGTGGAGCTCAAAGAAGAAATCTGATCTTCTCCAGAGTCCAGCATTCCCCTGTATGACCCCTCTCTTCTAAACAACTCTTCAGTGCATCATGCTCAAACCCAATTTTACTTTCCTGAATACATGCTGTTCCTTTTCCCTGGCAAGCTCTTCTGAGTGTGGCAAGATCTTTCCTTTTAAGTTCAGTGTAAGATCTTTCCTTTTAAGTTCAGCCTTCCTGCCCCATGGTGGACTCTCACTCTCATGGTGTAGTCTAGTCTCTCTCAGCTTTGGTGTGCTTAGCATCAGAGACGTGGAGATGGAAAGAATTGGGAGTTTCTGCTGAAGTCCTACATAACTCAAAGCCCATTTAGTCTACATGCGACTTTTGATGGCAAACATCTGTTTGCCCAGTGGGGCCATCCTGGGCCATGGCAGCAGTTCTCAAATACTGTTCCGCTAAGCTGTGTTGAACTGTTTTTGTCAGTATTACTGGGGAGTTTTATAAAGTCCAAAATGCCAGGTCTTGCTTCCCCCAACTTATCTCTCTTCTCTGAATTTATGCCCTCTATCCTCCCATGCCCTGACCAGAAATTTAGTTCAGGAGGTCTAGGTAAAGTTCAAGCATTTAATTTCTTAAAACTTCTCCACATGATTTCAGTGGCACATCCAGGTATAATAACCTCTGGTCTAGACACTGATTTGATCGCTAATTATTTAATGTATCAAGCTGTCCTTCCTACTATTTTGGTTATGTGACTTTTGTGCTTTGACTTTTCAAGTCCTTATGCTTTATTTTCCAATTAGATTATAAGCTATTTGCAAATAGGGATCTTATCCAATTCATTATTTCTCCTTCTTTACTGCTAAAATATCTAGTAACATTTTGCAAATATAGTGAATGTACATAGATGTTGATATGGAGATAAATTACCAAATATCCTTCTTATGATGTTCTTAGTCTCTCATATCTTAAAAGTCATCATTAAAACTTTCTAAAGTTTCTAAAGGCTAAAACTACACATAATTTCAAGTATGATACTACTAACGTTGCTTATATAGAAATCCTGGTTTCACATAGTTAACTAACCTCTAACTCAGGTATCAGTGTTTTCCCCAACTTGACAAGCATGCTGTCCTCAGTCAGGAAAAATTTTAAAAATTATACAGCCTGTCATTTTGTATATTTTATATTATAGCATCTACTCAGCAACCCATAGGCCTCTAGAGAGTCTTCTGTAAAAATAACTTTGCAGAAATGAGCCCCTCAGTTCTGTAATGAGAGATCTTAGAGGTTCTGGGCTACAAAGCAAAACAAACATACAAATAAAATCCCTCCTCTTTTGCAAATCAGAAAATAGGGAGAACTCCGTTTTCTCTCTTTGCCATCTTCAGCTCCAACCTGCTCCTCCCCTTGCAGTCAACACTCATTCCTCTGAAAGATCCCTGTCCCACCAAAAAGAGCAGAAGAAGGAAACTCACAAAATTTTCCACTTTTGCTCTGCAACTCCACATTATTATTAATTTAACATATCTTAAGATCTCTATTGTCAGAGAAATAAGATGACATAATCTACCTGAACAAGGCAATACACATTATCATTATTCCTTAATGACTTGACAGAACCTTAACAGGTCCTAACAGAGGAAAAACCCGCAGGCCCCACTGGAAGCTTCCAGTTTTGTTTTATTCCTTCTGCTTTTTAGAGTCCTTAAAGTCTCTAGTCTCCTAAAAATTGCTGAAGGTTTTTATTTTTAGTGACACCTGGGGTCCTCAATTAAGAACAATCTCATGTGATAATCTATTGCTAAGATATTATTTGATAGATTTCAAAATGTTTCCATCTTATTTCAAAACATTAATAAATTTCCATTTATACGTTCTATAACTGTTTATAGCATTGACCATAGCTTGAGCAGTCATGACAAGTAGTAAGAAGGAGGAACTTCAATCAATGGAATAATGTTGCTCTTACATAAAGTGTGTGTCACTATGTGCTTTTAGCCTGAAAATCTGTTGATAGTTCAGCACTTTGCTTATCGTAACTACACGATGGGGAAGTTTGTACATCTAAAGGAACACTCGGTTTCATATAGTTAAAAACTGCATTGTAAGGAACATTCCCACAAGTGAAGGCAGGGAAGCTGGGGTTCTTTAATCTCATATTTCTGTCGTATATTTGATAAGAGATTTATGCATGGAATGAAACTGCTGAGTCATGGCTCAAAAGTAGCAAAGATAACTGTGAGCCTGTCCTGAGCTGTGTGTACATTGTTCCTCATCGGTGGCACAGATAAAAATATTCCTTCTTATTTTCTCCATAATATAATGAGGAAATAAGTGTTAGCCTTTGGGAAATTCAAATAGGTACACCTCTGTGCTTTGTGTTCTTTTCATTTTTCTTGTATGATTCCTTGCCCTCCAGAAGATAGCAAGTAATTTGTTTAGTTTGTATCCATACACACTTTCTCTTCCTTGAGATGCACCTCGAGTACCTTTTCCTGTAGAATGGTTATGGGTTTTCATCATTGGGACATAGCTTTTGCTTTCATTTGCTATTTTTAAAATTCTGCTTCCTCTAACTTCATTGGTGAAGCAAATGTACATGCTACCAAGTTGTTTTCTCTCTCTTTTTAATCTCAGAAGAGATCTATTTGCTCAGAAAACTCAACATCCAAAAGTTGTAGCTCCGTCAAATGGATTGTGTCTCATTGGATTACTACATTGGTTCTTAGTGAAAGAGAGTAATCCTACTAAGAAGCTTTATAACTTATAAAAAATATTCTAAGATTTTATCCAAAGACAAATCTATTAATTAAAAACACAACCTTTTAAGAATATTTTATAGATGAATGGAATGCATACAAAGTCAATAAAATTTTGGTGTTGGTACTTGTACAATATTGTATTATGAACAAGGAACCGAGTACTGTAAAACTGACTTAAGAGTTGAGAATTCCCTTTTGTGTAATAGTTGAATTTAACCAGCAGATCTACTCCCTACTAACCCAGCTTTCCTCAAACATTGATGATAATTATTTCGGACTGTAGGTCAATTCCCCCATGAGTATGTTCTTTGAAAAATTTCCTTCCCGTGAGAATAATCTATGATGCTTTTTTCTGTTCTAAATAAATTGAGCCATTTCCTATTTATGTCACTAGTAAATCAATAAATTGGAAGTCAAGAAATTCTGAGCTACAAAAGGCAAAAGAATATGTGTCCCAGGGTTCACCAGAATAGAAGCAAACGCAGACTCTGACCTTCTGTTTCTTCCCATAACCCTATTTTAAGAGCCCTGGAATTTCGTTATTGTTCAAATTATATGGTTAATTTTGTTTTCATTTTTAAAAACAGTGCATGCCATTGTGAAATTATCAAATAATGCAGAATTTTGTGAACTAAAAGTTAAAATTTCCAAAAGCTACCTTTCTTAAACCCCAGTGTTCAAAATTTCTAACCTATTTTTTGTTCAGTTTTCTAACAGATGAGTTGTTCTGCATTTAATATTGGCTAGAATATTAATCTCAGTTAACATCTGATTTACTTGTTCCAAATTGCATAGATTTCCCCTTGCCAATCCTTATGCATTTCCTGTTATGACCTGCCTACCTCTCTCATCATTTTCTCATTTGTTTACTGTTCTTTCAGATGTCTGGAACCAAAGTGACAAACTTCTGAACTTTGTTGTACCAAGTTATATGTAACAGGAAATCTCCATTGAAACTTTTTTTCTTATGAAAAAATGACATAGGCTTAGCTATTGAATTTTTTAAAAATACTTAAGATAATTCACTGACAACCACATAATGTTATTGGAGAGTCCTGGTCTGTTTCCCAGCTGGGAGATCAGCATTAATAATGACACTTAGAATATAGATCTTTAGAGTTCAGAGTCAAAAAGACCTGGTTTGAATTCTGGCTCTGTGGTTTACTCACCAGACTTTGAATGAGGCATTCAGCTCCTCCAAGTCATAGTTTCCTCATCTGGATGGGGATAGGAGTTTCTAACTTGCAGTGTCCTTTTGAAGATTAAATGAGATAGTATATTTACTGCCCTGATACTATGTAAGCAATAGAAAGGATACAGTAAATTTAAGTAAAATTATATTAGTAGCCTGTCCTTCACTTTTTGATTATATCACAAGGACTCAGTTCAAAGTAATTTCCCCTAAATTTACTGGTTTTCTAAACCACTCTTCTTAAGATGAACCATGTGTATAAATGCCATCGTATAATTCTGTGGGCGTAGTTAAAATACAGGAATGGTCTCTTGCATTCTATCACTAATTTCTATGTTGGACAGCTTTCTACTGTTGTGGTTACTATATGTTCTTTAGGAAACTTCGTTCTAAAATTTTTCACATGTAAGCAATGAAACCAGCCTTGACTGCTCCACGTCCGCACAGAGGAATGAGTCTTCTGGTTCAAGATTCAGTACAAATTACTGAGGGCCAAACATCATGGCAGAGTCATTGACATAGCATTTTAGAAGTCATCCAAAGGTGAATTATACTCATTTTCTCAGGCAATAATCTTCTTGTAGATCTAATGAGAGGGTTGAAATATTGTTACCTAGGATAGTAAGGAACACAGATCCTTAGTTCTAGATCTCTATTCCACAGCTTCTGCAGAAGAAATAATTGCTACTTATGTTTTATGCAAATGGATGTCCCAATTTGTAGTAGTGTATAGATTTTTGACATGTACATTAAAATGTACATAATTGTCTAGTTTTCACACTTTCCCTATGTGGAATTTCATAACTATTAACTTTAAAATAACTAGACAGTCAATCACTTAAGGTTAAGAAAGGCCCCAAAGAAAAATTCTCATAGCCAAGATTAGATTCTCTTAGAGTATTATACCCAGGTATTTGTTAAATTTTTCCATAAATAAAGTTATTAAATATATTCATCTACTGGATATTTCTCCAAAGCATTATATTTTCTGGCTAACAGAGGGTTCAGTTAGGGTTTTCAAACCATTGTCTTGCATGAAGAATAACCATGTTTTAGGTGTCTGTTCTCTTGTTGATTTTTGCTATATTCTGTTGCACATATCAAAAAAGAGTTCAGCAGAATGGCATCCTTCTTCAGTAGCTCATCAGATGTAGTCTCTGTGTGGACCAAAGTACCAAAGTACAGTATCAGGAAGGATTCTAGCCTCAATGCTTTCCCAACCCAAGAGAATAATAAACCATTTCTTTAATCATAGAGAACGATGTATTACTATTTCTGATATTAAAAATGGATTTTAATGAAATCTGATTTTTATATCTACATTTAATTGCAAAATTATTAGTGAATCTTACAAAGCAAATAACATATACATAATCTCTATGTTAATAATGTATTTTTGTCTTTCTCAATGAATTTTAGTAGTTATAGAAACTGTCTTCAGAAAAATTAATTTGGTTAAAATTAAAATGCCCTTATTTCAAGCACATTGTCCTACATACAAATGGATACTATTAATACATCCCATTGAATAAGTTATTACTGTCTGTACCTTGAAGGTAAATTTTATAGTAAACATTCTTGCAGACCCATCAGAGTGCCATTATACCAAAAGTCAGGTATCATATGTGTCTGAATTGTAAATTTACAATAAAAATGGTGTAATATTACCATCTGTGCTTAAAATGTTTAAAAACATCTTCTATTTTCCTACCATATGTTTTCTTACACTTATATTCCAAATCAAGTATAGGCTACATGAAATCAAGTTATATTTTACTCATTTTTAACTTCTTACTTCTCATAGTACCCCATATCTTATATTGTATGAAGTGGGTATTTAAGAAATATTTGATAAATTAATCAATTTCATAGCAGTATATTTGGGACTTAATGATAGCCCCTAAAATTATTCACCTCAAAGGGGTAAGTAACTACATTTCCAGTGTACAAAATCACATATATAAAGATACATAATCCCTCTTTTTGATAAATCAATTTATATATCCTTGTATATTCCAATAGCTACTTTATATCCCAGGAAATGGTAGCATAACAGTTATTTATCTTAAAAACTTGGCTAAAATTCTCTAGCATGTAGTATTAAGTATTAACATGAAATTTTTAATAATGTTATTAACTTTTAAAATTACATTGGAATTTTGATGGACATTTTTAAAAAGTTTAAGTTACTTTGCATATGATTAATATATTTACAGTTTTCCATTTTTTCTTCTACAGGTATAATTTTTCATGCATTCAACCTTTGCATTTCTTACAGTTTTCTTATTTATTTATTTATATAGGCACTGAATGTTTCTTGTCTAGGTTTTCCAAAAGTATTTTATGTTTTTGTTTCTGAGTGCACTTTTTTATAGTTTTCTAAATAATGACTGCCAAATCTAGAAAACTGCTAGTACGATTTTCTAGAAATTGGTGTCTCAAGTTATTTTTTTTTTACCTTGACATTTTATATCACTGTCTAAAAAATAAAAAATACTGCTGTATCCTTGTCTACTTCTTTACATACTGTTTAACAGACTTATCCATTCTAATGTTAATGGGTTATATTATAACCCATTTGTTTTTCTTTCATATATATATTTTAAAATAAAATATATGCCTATATAACATAGTTTCAATTCCTGAATATCTTTTCAGTTAAAACTCTTATATCAAATACATAATAAATTATTATAATTAATAAGAAAATATAAATCTCTAGCTATGCATTTTAGCATAACCTAGATATTCTTCAGAATAATGATGGATTTAGGGTACAAGCTGTTAAGACTGTCTGACTAAGGTGTCTTACAGCCACATGTTTTTTGCACGTAATAACTAAATTCCTTTTGTTAGTGTTAAAATAGTTTTGCTTATTTTGCTTTACTGAGAATGATGTTTCCCATTATCTATTAAATTATGAGGATTTTAAACCCTTCATGTGTCTTATCTCTTTGGTCCTCACAGCATTAATTTCAGTATTTCAGAGAGGCCAGAGTCTTATCTAGTGTATATCATAGAAGTACTCAGTAGGTATCTGTGGAATTAACCAAAGATAAACACAAAGATTACAACAACTTGCCAACAATAGAAGCAGAAAAAGGAATATATGACCAGACATCTAATTTGGCTCTATGTTCAATAGATCATTCTGTCTGTTGAAAAAGGAATAAATAATTATGAGACCTATCTGATAATATACTCAATATTTTGAAATTTTTGCATGCTACTACATAATAGTTCTGTGCTAAGCCTTTTATTTGCATTTGTTCATTGAATCCTTTCCACCAACCTGTGCGGCAAATACTGTAACTATGCTTATTTCAAGATGAGAAAACAAGCAGAAAGAGTTAAGTAACTCTCTGAATTCTTAGCACAGAGCTGATTTATATCCACTTACAACAAATATTGCTTCTAAATATATGACTAATTGATTTCACCTCTGTGTGTCCATAAGCATTGTGAGATAATAATAGATCTGTATTTTCAAACCTTACCTATGTAATGGGAAGTAGAAAGAAAAGTTGACCTTTCTACTGCTTGGTTCTTACCTCAAGCCAGACCATGCCCTGTGACTGTAATCAGAAATATGAATCATTAGTACTGATTTTCCTTTCTTGACATTACTCCATCAGAAAAGTCATGGGGATTTCTCTAAAATTGCCCTGAGGCAATTTTTCACAACATATATATTTTTGAAGGTTTACTAAACTGTATACAGAAACCTTCTGTTTACAGAAGAAGAAGGTGTCAGAGGATGAGATGGCTGGATGGCATCACTGATGCAATGGACATGAACTTGGGCAAACTTCAGGAAACAGTGAGGGGCAGAGAGGCCTGGCATGCTGCAGCCCATGGGGTCGCAAAGAATCAGACACGACTGGGCGACTGAACAACAGCAACAACATCATACAGGAAACATGTGTGCAGAGTCTGAAATCCAGAGAGTGTTGTGGTTTAGAGGCATTGGTGCTTCTGATTGTTTTTGATCACATGCCCTACTTTAAATACACTAAAATGTTGGTTGGTTTCAGTGAGGCTATTTTCTGTGGGAATTCCGGTCTTGAGACTATGTTCCTTGTCCTCAAATGATCTTCTGCTTGAGTTGATCTTATGGGGTGATTCTACGCATTGGGAGGAAGTGGTTACCAAGGTCTGAATTCGACAGACATCTAAGAGACAGTAATAGCCAGCGACTTTTTCCTGAGATGTCACTATATATAGTCTAGTATCTGTATGAATCTCTTAGTTATATAACAGTTGTGTTTTCTTATGAAGAAGTTGTCATTACCTGTTTTGTATTTCCTGCAGTGGGTTCTATTTTAGTAAATAGTGTTAGCTTTCTGGTTCTCTTTTCTCCACCACAACAAAAAATGATATAAAGGTTAAGTTTATTCCAAATACTGAATAGACTCAGGGAAATCTGTTTGGAGCCAAATGTATTTTGGTATTAACGGATCATTTGCCTGGTTTGATTTTGCTAAGCCCTTCTTATGTGCACAGCATAGTGCTGGGTACTGGAAGGCACAGAGATAAATTAGGAAGGGCTTTTGCCCTCCAGATTCCCACTACTCAAAAGGAACTGAATAACTGAGTGGCTGTGTGAGAAAGTGCAGTGCTGGAGGAAGTGCTGGAGTGTGTTGTAAAGGGTACAGTGAGCAACATGCCCATGAGGAAATGGTCCAATGATAAAATGTTCTTTGAATATAATCTTGCATGCTCAGTCACTCAGCCGTGTCTGACTCTTTGCAACCCCATAGACTGTAGCCCACCAGGCTCCTCTGTCCATGGGATTTTTCCAGGCAAGGACACTGAAGTGGGTTGCCATTTCCTCCTCCAGGGGATTTTCCCAACCCAGGGACTGAACTTGTGTCTCCTGTATTGCAAGCAGATTCTTTACCACTGAGCCACCAGGGAAGCCAATATAATCTTAATTCTCATTATAAACTGCTAAAATTGAATAGAATTTCTTCATTAAGGTGAAGGCAATAAAGAAAGAAATTAGAGGATTACCACAGATTTATTCTAACTCTGTAAATTTATAAAATAAGTGAGTAAATATATTAATGTAATTTTCAAAAGTCCTTCTAATCAGAGTCATGTGAATCTTCAACAATATTTCTCAAACTTGTTATGGTTATTTCAGACACTGGGTGGACTCATGGAAATTTTTAGGATCCAGTCTGTTATTTTCCATCCTAAAAGGAAAAACAAACATTTCAGATCTACAATAGTGATTTTTAACCATGTGTATTTAGTGAAATATAAAATGTGTACAAATATAAAACATGCATAAACTCCATATCCTTTCAGCTTTATAAGCTATAAAACCAAAAGAAATATAAGTTAAGTAAAAACAAAAAATATAACACTTGAATTAATGATATTGCGAGAAGATTTCGGGCTTCCCTGGTGGCTCAGAGGTTAAAGTGTCTGCCTCCAATGCGGGAGACCATTTTTTAGGATCCAATCTGTTATTTTCCATCCTAAAAGGAAAACAAACATTTCAGATCTACAATAGTGATTTTTAACCATGTGTATTTAGTGAAATGTGAAATGTGTACAAATATAAAACATGCATAAACTCCATATCCTTACAGCTTTACAAGCTATAAAACCAAAAGAAATATGTTAAGTAAAAACAAAAAATATAACATTTGAATTAATGATATTGCGAGAAGATTTTGTTTTGCAGAAGCCAAATCACCAATGTTGAGACCAGTGTCAGTGGAAAGATATATTTGTGCTTTTGTTTCACTTGTGTTTGACTTGATTCTTTAGATTTTTGTGTCTAAATGGTCTATCCCATGCATCTGTGGCATTATCTTGGTCATAATTTTTCTTGCTTAACAAATAGCTTACTTTTATCTATGTGATGAGCCAGCTCACTTAATAGTGTACCCCCAAGTACAATACTGAAGAAAAATATATCATTAAACATATCCTGTGATGATTCTACTTCCATTTTTCTACTTATAAACTATTTATAAACTTTTGTTCTTAGAAAAAAATCATAACATATGCTTTATTTAGCATTTTTAAGTCCATTTATTTTGTTTTCTCTTTAGCCTATGGCAATTTACATATACATTACCTTGCCTTATTTCATTATTATCATTTAATTTGCAATTTAATACTACCAAAGAAAAGCTTTGTCTTTTTAAATGGTGAAAGAATTGCGTGTTAGTAGCAGACAGGTACAGCTATCATATTTAATATCAAGCCCTGCTCATCAGCACTCTAAAAGTTCACCTCTGATCACTTGGCAACAAGTGTCTTGTTAATGCCAACATGGGAGTTGAAGTCACTTTGTAATGTTTAGTCATAAATGTCATCCAGCTTGTCCAAAATATGCTTACATCATATTAGCAGTTTTAATCATCAAAGTGGAAACACAGCATTTAAAAATTCTCCTAGTATTCAAGATTATGTCTGTAGATTTCTAGTAGGCAATGATGCTAGTTTAAAAATGCTGGACTAAAGAATATTGGGCAAATACCTGATAACCAAGGAATAGTTCCTGTTTTTCCCTCCATCAGAAAAGATTGATGATATTTCTGAGGATAACTACCCACTTTTTTCTCTTCCTCAGCCTTGATCTTTCTTGACAGTCAATAAACCAATGCTTTCTTTGTTTTTACATGAAAGAACTCTATGAAGGAGTTAATAGAAGAGAAGGCCTAAACAGGGCTCAGTTAAATGAATGGAATAACTTAAATATATTCATGTCATGCTGGCATTGCCCATGGATTCTCTCTCTTCCACTGCACCATGAACTCTTTGAGAAAGGGGAAGTGTCTTACATCCTATTTGATTCCCAGTATATGATACCATGCCTAGCACATAGTAGGTACTCAGAAATTGTTTGCTGAATGAATGAATATTGACATGAATTTGGGCAAACTCTGGGAGATGGTGAAGGACGGGGAAGCCTGGTGCTACAGTCCATGGGGTCGCAAAGAGTCGGACACGACTTGGCGAATGAACAACAACGGTGATATGATGTATATCAAATAACACGTTCCAGTGCCTTGTTCCTGGAAGCATATGACCCATCTCTTGTCATTGTGATGAATTAGCTGGCCCTGTAGAGAACTAGTCTCAGCCTGCCTCTGGTATGTTCTTAGTCACTTAGTCGTGTCCAACTCTTTGCAACCCCATGAACTGTAGCCCGCCAGGCTCCTCTGTCCATGGGGATTCTCCAGGCAAGTATACTAGAGTGGGTTGCCATTTCTTCCTCCAAGGGACCTTCCCAACCCAGGGATCAAACCCAGGTGTCCCGCATTGCAGGTGGATTCTTTACTGTCTGAGCCACCAGGGAAGCCACACCTCTATATTTTCTGGCCTAAAGAATCAGGCCAGTTGTCTTCACTGCCTCATAGTTAATATCTGGAAAGTGATGAGAAGTTTCCAAATTGGCATATTTCCTCCATTGTCTTTCCCTTTCTTTCCCTCACCCTGTCATCTTTCTGACTCAGGAAGCTATGATCTCTTCCTTATCCACAGGATATCATAGGGTGCACACAAGCAACAGTCAAGAGCATGCTATCTTTTTCATCACTCAGCCCGTTCCGTGTGGTTCCAGTTAAATGAGTAGAAGAGAGAGTTCAGCCTGTTTGTTTTCTGGTTTTGTTGTTTGCCTAGTCCATTGTGGTGATAGACTAGAGGTAGCTTTTGTTTCTTTAAGATCACAACATATTGTTAGTCACGCTTATGAGAGTCCTACTTTGGTCAAGTTCATTTTTTTCCAAGATAATTTTTTTCTGATTTACCTTTCTTTAAACCAACTTTTATATCTCTTATCAAAATACCATTTACCTGATAATGGGCCTTAGTTTCCATCATGTGCTTCAAACATATGATTATAACACTAGAGGGAAAATGTTCTGCTTGGTTTGAGACTTCAGACTGAAATAACCATAAGCAGAGAAGAGAGGCTGACTTTTCTTTTCTTTTCCTTTATATATATGCCTACCATTCACCTATATGTATATCTATATCTGTATTTACAGTAGCTAGCTGCTATATAGTATATATAATATGGCTGTAATATTATATAAAATTAGGTAAAACATGTTTATACTGGCAATAAAAGGGAGAAAAGTTGAAAATATCAAAGATTAGGTGCTTCATGTGCTAACACATTATTTAAAATGGATCTACACAGAAGAAGCCTAGGACTAAACTCAGTTTATCATTCCCAGTAAGCTATGTGGTTAAGAGCACACATTAGGGAATTTTTCATCTCAACAGTTGAACCTTGTCTTCACCTCATTACTTTCAAGCCTACAGGTAAATTAGAATTTGAAATTTTGGATTATAAAAATTAATTAGAACTTTATGAAACTATCAAATAGGAAAATAAGATACTCTATAGAAAATAACTAAATCTAAACAAGTATTATATCAGATATTGATACTTTATTTCATAGTATACAGAAATCAGAATATATCATCATTTAGCACTTAGAGTAAAATTGTGTATTTGTTCCTATCAAAAGCAATGCTTTCAGTACCCAGTTTATGTTCTTATTTTTTGTCTTCTTATCAAAATTGATATAGTGTACTTTGAAATGGCATAATGTAAATGAGTGGAAACAACCAAAAAAATTTTTTAAATTTATATTCATATAAAGAATTGAGATTAACAAAACAGTGACTCTTCAAACAAATGATTACTGGTATTAATCACATGTATCTATAATAAATAATGGTCCAAAATTGTGTTTGGTATGTGTATATATAAGTATATACACATTTGCAAGAGTGTACATATAGTCTGTTTAACCAGCTGTAATAACTGAAGATGTTTTAGGTTTCAGTTATTTGAAAGAGCCACATGCTTTTATACCGAATACATAATTTACAGAGAGTACCTACTTCCAAGTATAAATATGCTCATCATGCATAATGTAGAGGTATATCCTCAGGAAAATAAATGAATATCCTATTTGGAATAACAAAGAATCAATCTGAATGGTCCAGACTGTTACTTATAGTCAAGCCCTAAACAAGGCTTTAACTCAAAGCAGAGACTGAATTTTATTAGCTGGTTGGTACTGCTACCTGTAGTAGTGTTTGAGTAGCAAAGATGAGAGCAATAAAATATATATTATATATATAAATATATATTTATAATATTTATTTATATATATTTATTTATATTTTTAATATATTTTTTATCATTGATGTTGATGCTCATGAGGGTCCTCCTTAAAGGCAAGGACCACATTTTACTTGGATGTGCATTCCTAGGGCACAGTAGCTATCACACAATAGGTACCAGAAAAATGTGGTGACCATCCTTTTTAAAGAAATGTTGCCTTAAGTACTGAATTATGTCACCAATGTTTACTACACATATTTGAATTCTTTATTTGCTTGAATAGGGAGAAGATCCAATTTATCCGAACTGAAGGGACTCCAGGGTTGGTGCGTCTTTCAAGTGATGCAGACCTTGTCATGCTGCTGAGGTATGTAACGCCTTTTCAGAGTGGGAAATCTCCTATCATCAGGCATTCTGGAGCACTTTAGAAAATAATGTGCTAGTATTGGCAACCAGTAAGTGCTTCTTTTATTCTAAAAGACTTGAGGAATACTCGTGATGGAGATACAGGATACTGATTTAGTGATAAATCATTTCAGATTTCATTCCTTATCAGTGGAATCAGTTTGATTTTTGTTTTATCCTGCTGGCAGAGGATGCAGTATTAGGAAAGGGAAAGAGACCAATGAGTAGAATGTCCCATCACAGAATAAGGCAAAGGTTATACCTCACTTACCACATGAGAGTAAAAGAGAGGTTGTATTTGTATTTTCTCCAAAATTTTTTTCTCAGAATGTCTTTTGTCCTCATTTGCTGATTTGAACTTATTTGTTTACTTTATGGCTTTGAGAATTTAAGTTTGGGAAATCAGAGAAGAAAGTTGAAAGTTTGTCACTGGTACTCACTGCCAACTTGATAGACTTTCATAAAACTGACCAATTATATTTTCTTTTTTAATGGTTAGATGGGCTTTGGTTTTGAACTTTAAGGGAGTTTAGAATGGAAACCTGTCAAGTTTTTAAGAAACTTGTTCAGTTTTGATTATTTTTCAAATGTAGGAGACCAGAGTAAAGTAATATTTTGCTTTACCTAGTGGTTGGGACACCCACTATTATAATCTTCATAGAATTAAAGGGAAGCATGCTGGGCCATTATCAAGCAATGTTTTATTTATTTCAAAGTATTACTAGTCTCATTCATATTATTCATGAGAATATTAACTCTAACCATTTATACTGCATGCTTGATTGCTGCCATATTTGTAAAACTAAAGCCAAAAACTCATTTTCTTTTACTCTGCAGTTGGAACATAACTCAAAGGGATATAACCATTTTTCATGGATATTTTCCTTCATTTTATCCTGAACATCACCTATTTGGTGGATAGGGGTCACTTCTCAGGCTAGATGCTAACCCTCAACTGTGGTGTTTAGGCAGTTCTGAAAGCAGAATGTGGCATGCTAGATAGTCATGAAGATTCTTGGTCAATTAATGTGGAATATGATGTTTCTACCATAGTTTGGTTGTTGATAAAATAGCAAGTTTTATTACAAAATTCTGTCTGGGATAGGACTCTTTTGATTCATTATAGAGTCTGTGGCTTTTTTATTTAAAGAATTCTACTGTTGGAATTAGTAAAAACAAAAATGATTACAAAACAGAAATCACAATTGTTGTAGTCTTTCTCTTGGTTAAGTAACGTTTAATGATATAGCCCTAAATATTTTGAGTTACAACGTAGTTTATAGTATTTGTATGTTGGTAAGCACTATAATTTGCATGGGTTTCTATGTGTTATGTGGTTGAATTTTAAAATATTTGAAAACTGATTTTTATATAGAAAAAGACTATATTTTTCACCTTTAGGAAAACAGACATGTTTTCTGAAGTTAATGAGCCTTTGGAGAAACATGAGAAATTTACTTATATATTAATAGCTTTATAATTATTACATACATGTGATAAATGATATTTAATTCTAGACTTTTACTTCATTTGGATTAGCAAATACATGATTTTACACTGTAAATTACATGTGCATGCTTAATACATAATATTTAATGATTATTGAAACATTTTGGGATACTCTCATTTCTTTATTTTTATTTTGCTTTGGAGTTTGAGTCATTTCCATCAGTTACTATAAACTCAGGCAGTGGATTTGTTCGTTACATGGATGGAATCTCTATGTCTGTTTTTATACTTTGTCTATTTGTTTTTTCTCTTTAAAAATATTTTCTTGGGTGAACTTTGTAGAACATGAATTATTTTTAATAAAAATACTTTTATTAATGTATAATTGATTTGTGTGCGTGCATGCTGAGTTGCTTCAGTTGTGTCCTACTCTTTGTGACCCTGTGGACTATCGCCCTCCATGTTTCTATGTCCATGGCATTCTCCAGACAAGAATCCTGGAGTGGGTTGCCATGCCCTTCTCCAGGGCATCTTTCCAACCCAGGGATCGAAGCCATGTCTCCTGCAACTCCTGTGCTGCAGGCATATTCTTTACCACTGAGCCACTAGGGAAGCCCATAATTGATTTTTACAAAACTGTATTAGTTTTAGGTGTACAACGTAATGATTCAATGTTTTCATTTATTGTATTCCATTTAAAATTATTATAAAAATATTGACCAGATTTTTTGTGCTGTACTTTATATCCTTGTATCAATTTATTTTTTAACCTATATACACTGTCTGTTTATTTAAAAAATGTCATGCTTGATACAAATGGACTTGACTATCAGCAAGCTGCAATATAGAGATGATACAGCTCTAGGAAATTATTCATTTCAAAATAAACCCATGTAAAATTTTTTTCAAACATAGCTATTATAAACTTAAGAATTTTAAAATAACTTTTCTGTATTTGTTATTGGTTATTCCACTTTGGCATTAGTGGTAAAGAACCTGCCTGCCAGTGCAGAAGACATAAGCAACATGGGTTTGATCCCTGCATCTGGAAGAGCCCCTGGAGGAGGAAATGACAACTCACTCCAGTTCTTGCCTGGAGAATCGCATGGACAGAGGAGCCTGGTGGGCTATAGTCCATGGGGTCATAAAAGAGTCAGACATGACTGAAGCAACTTAGCATGCATTCTATTTCATATATTCTGTTAAATTATAAAAAGTGTACAGAGCTTATATAGGAAATGATTGATAAATTTGGCTACATTGGAATTGTTAATTTATGTAATGAAAGACATCATATATAAAGACATAAAGGCAACAAACTAGAAGACTATGTTCACATGATATAAAACAAAGATATCATGAATACATAAAGCATGTTTTTAAATCAATTTGAAAGAAAATAACCCAAAAGAAAAATGAATAAAGGATATAAAAAGCATTTCAAAAGAATCAAAGCATGAATAGCCAATAAATTCATGGAAAGATGAAAGTAATCATAAAATGCAGTTTCAAATAATGAGACACTATTTCTTGTTATTCAATTGAAAAAATAAAAATGTCTGATAATACCGAGTGAGAAGTGGGAAATCCATATTGTCTGTATTTGGTGGTATTGCAGTTCTACAACCTCTTTAAAGAACAATTTGACAGTATCTTGTACGGATAGAAAACCTACACTAATGACTGAGAAAACTCTGCTTTTAGATATATACCATATGTATACCTGGAGAAGGAAATGGCAACCCACTCCAGTACTCTTGCCTGGAAAATCCCATGGACAGAGGGGCCTTGTAGGTTACAATCCATGGGGTCACAAAGAGTCAGACACAACTGAGCGGCTTCATTTCACTTCACTTCATATGTATACTAAGAAACTCTATTATGTGTATACAAGATGATACACACAGTATAATCATTGCACCATTATTGA
This sequence comes from Nanger dama, assembly GCA_917880005.1. Classification (NCBI taxonomy): domain Eukaryota; kingdom Metazoa; phylum Chordata; class Mammalia; order Artiodactyla; family Bovidae; genus Nanger; species Nanger dama. Next base: position 52,152,522 of record CAKJTW010000004.1, read on the forward strand.
TAAAAGCACACAGTTGGGAGAAAAGTCAGCATTTATCAAGGAAGTTATGGATAAGTAAATGGATACATTCATAGATAGGGCTTCCTGGGTGGCACAAAGGTAAAGACTCCTCCTGCTATGCAGGAGCCACAGGAGATGGGGGTTTGATCCCAGAGTCAAGAATATCCCCTGGAGGAGGACACAGCAACCCACTCCAGTATTCTTGCCTGAAGAACCCCATGGACAGAGAAGCTTGGTGGGCTACTGTCCATAGCATCACAAAGAGTCAAATACGACAGAAGGGCCTGAGCACACGTGCACAAACATGCATAGAATGGACTGTATATTACACGCAGGTAAAAGTAGTAAAGTAGATCCCTTATATAGCAACACAGATGGATATCAGAAATATATTATTGAGTAAAATAGTTTAAGAATGTAATATACTTATAGATCATTTATATAATTTCTAGTAACACATAAGGCAAAACTATATATTTTTCCTGTATACATACGTTGAAAATTTAAAATTCTGGAAGGATATGTTAAAATCATGATAGAGGAGCTCAAAAGGGGCTTCCTATACAATATGAACATATACAGCTGTATAGATACAGCTATATATAGGTATATTCACCTCTATAAGTGTGTATATATGTTTGAAGCAAAAGATAATAGTATAAACATGTGTTAATCCTGGATGATATGTATTAAGTGTTTTCATATTGTTCTCTGTCTCTGTGTTAAATTTTTCAAGTAGAAAATTTTCTCTCTTGGTGTGAAAGTTTTCCACATATTGGTTGTAGTTAAAGGAAATGATAGGTGTCATGCAGCAAAGAGACACAGATATAGATGTTCAAGGAGAGGGTGCTAATTGCACCTCTTAGTTTTGGTGTGAGTTTTTAAACCTTTGTGGTATCAACTGTTTTATGTGGCATTTTTCCTTAGCAATCAACTTAAAGTTCATATTATTCTAATAGTTATTGATTTATTGAGAAAGAGAATTGACTGTTTTGGGGCTTAATTTGATATTACAAATACAGTTCCTTATTGCTTCTTTTTCTAAATCTTTTGACCTTTATAGTTTAAAAGTGGATAGATGGCTTAACAATATGGTATCTAAAAACACTTTTACTATAGTGCTTTATAGTGGTTTAGCAGACATGTGCAGATGAATGAAGACCAGAAAAGAACTGTCAAGATGTTATTGTATTGTTATTAATATAGACCAGAGTTTCAGCCTTAAAATTACAGACATTTCGGGCTAGATATGTCTTTGTTGCAGGGCAGTCTTCTGTGCATTGTAAGATGTTGATCAGCATTCTGACCCCCACTCATTAGATGCCAAAAGCACTCCCTTCTCAGTTACCACAAGAAAAATGTCCTCAGACATTGTCCAATGTTCTCAGAGAGTATAGGGAAGGCAGAATTGCCTCAGTTGAAAGCCATTTCTATAATCCTCAGGAGTTCTTTCCTTAAATCTCTGAAGACTAAACTGCTGCCACCTTTTCTCAACGTTTTCTGAAGACAAATTTAACAGATTCTTCTAGATTTGACTAACTTTAAAGAAAAGCCACTTCTACCTCTTAATTAAAAAGCCCAAGTACTCTTACTTAGATTGTTGATTCTATTTTGTCAAGTGTTTGTATATTTGACAATCAACAGTATGTTTCTTTATTATAGCAGTTAATTAAAACTCTAGGATTTCACGATCTCAGATTCCTGATTACTATCTTCTAGGAGAGTATTAGAAGTAAAAACCGCACTATAGAGCAGAAAAAAGACACTAGATTGAATAAGATCAAAATCCTCACATTTGAAAAATATTATAATGTCAGAGTAAATAGGAAAGGTAATTATTTAGCAGTTGTAATTATTTTCAAGGTGTTTTGTTATATTTTTCTTTTAATTCTCCAGTGAAACCCTGAGTTCTTTGAAGGCCAAGATCCTGTTCTATATGTCTTGGAATGAAGATATAGAACATACTTTGTGTATTAATTATGGGTCCTCAATAAACATCATCTGTTGTGTTTGAATCTTATTCTCAAATGTAAAAATAAAAATCCAGTCTATTTTCAAACGAACACACAAACTCAAAAACTCACTTATATAAGTGACACAATAGAAATTATGTTGTCCAAAGCTGGTGGGAAAACAGGTAAACAACTGCAGGTTTCACAAAAGCTGCAAACAGCCAGCGTTTTGTCCCAAGGATTACCCACAGGAGAAAGGGGACGGATGCTTTCTTTGGGATGTGAACTAGACCTCATGGAACGAGCCAAAGGGAGAGATCAGCTTACTCACTGCAGAAACAAAGCGTTTACCCGTATCTTTGGCTAAAGAATGCATTTTGTTTCTTGTCTTTCCCCAGTTTATTTGAAGAAGAGATAATGTCATATGTGCCTCCACATGCCTTACTCCATCCCAGCTACTGTCAGTCCCCACGTGGCTCCCCTGTGTCCTCTCCCCCAGAACTCACCAGGTGAGTCCACCTGCTGCGTGCAGTGAATTCTCTAAGGAATGAGCCCTGAAGTCAAATGTTCTGTCCTCATAAAGGACAGTAAGGGAACACTTTGGATACATCTGTAGTGTTAACACAGGTTTCTGTGGCACTTCCTGTCTCTTAAAATGGCTTGTTTCCATGGGGAAACATTTTGACAGGAAGATAATGACATTCCAAAACAGGAGGATAAATATTAACAATATGAAATACACTGATGCAGAATTTACTTTTTGTTATGTCTCGTGGTATCTACTATGTCTTAGAAAATATTGAGCACAAAATACTATGTTAGCTTTTGGGATTTAAAAAATTCTAGTTAGGAGATTGATTCAGTGAATATTAAAAAGAAATCTCCAGTTTCAAGAAATAATACAGAATTAAAAATAGCCAGTTGAATGGTCTTAGATAATTTTTTTCCTTCAGTAGTCGCTAATTGCATTAGATAGGAAGACCAGAGATTCATGGACAGTAGAACATGTTGATAAATGAAATACACTAAAAATTTTAAGTTTAAATTCTTTTTGAAAGAGGTGTGATGTAAACAGAAGAATGAATGAATGAACGAATATAAAGTAGATAATGCAGCTTAGTAAATGAGTTTTTTTAAGGAAAGTAGTCATGATGTTGACAAAACGTCAGCTATATTTATCCTTATTATAAGCTATATGTTGTTCACACCATAGCAGGTATCAGAATTTAAAACTATTTTAATAGAAATCCAAACTCTGTCTGTGTCACTAAAAGTTGCTTTGTGTTCTTTGGCATATAACTTTTGTTTTCATATAATGGTATCATAATGAAGCTATAGACTAACTGAATACCACAAATAGGAAAAGGTCTATTAATTTGTTCATTTAACAGATTTAATGAGCATCCAGCTATGATCCAAGCACTGAATTAGACCCTGGTGCCTCAAAGATGAATAGTACCGTCTCTGCCTTTGAAAATTCATGGTGGGGCAGTGAGTCAACAAGTGACTGAAAGCTCTGTGGTTAGTCCTGTAATGAAGAGATGTATTGGGAACACAGATGTGGGAATGAGTCTTCCTTCAAGGTGTGGGGGTGGGGAGTTTAGGGACAGGTAAATACAACAGGTGTGAAGGGAAGCCTTGAAGAATGATGACCAGGATTTTACCAGGTGGTCCAAATGAATGAGGACATTGTAAGTAAAGAAGTAGCATGAGCTAAACCACAGAAACATAAAGCAGTTTAGGACAAATTAATACATACAAGTGAAGGCAAGTTCTCAGAGCTTAGGTTGGGAAAATAGGCTAGAGCCTCACTTTGTACTCCATGTGGAGCCACTGAAAATTTGCAAACAGAAGAGCAGAACTTGCTCTTCTTACAAAGTTCAGTTTGGTGGCCATGTGCAGAATGTATTAGAATATGACAGATTAGAGTTAGAGAATCCATCTGGGAACCTGTTGCATTAATTCAGGTGACACGATAAAGGGATGGACTATAGGGCTTCCCAGGTGGCACTAGGTTCTTTACCAGAACCTGCCTGTGAATGTAGGAGATGTAAGAGAAATGGGTTTGATCCCTGGGTCAGGAAGATCCCCTGGAGGAGGGCATGGCAACCCACTCCAGTATCCTATCCTGGGGAATCCCATGGACAGAGGAGCCTGATGGGCTACAGTCCATAGGATTGCAAAGAGTTGGACATGACTGAAGCAACTTAGCATGCAGTGGTGATGGAGAAAAGGAAGTTAATTGAAAAACTATGTTGAATCTACGTAGATTCTAGAACTTTGAGTCTAGGCAGGGATGAGTGAAGACAGATTCTGAGGTCCTCACCACACGGACTGCCTGGCAGATGGTAATGCCATTTACCAAGAAAGGGAAAAGGTTAGACTGAAGGGGGAGGGGATTAAAGGAAACTGATTTGGGACATGTTTTATTAAGGAATCTTTGGCCCATCCAACTGGAGATGCCCAGAGACAGCTGGAGAAGCAGTTTTGGAGCTCAGGAGAGGTTAGCAGTTAGGAACACAGGTTTACTGGTGGCAGTTGCAGCCCACAGGGTGGATCAGAGGAACTAGGGAGGACAGGTCAGTGGCAAACAAGAGAAAATAAAGGACAGTGACATAAGCAGCTCCAATATCCAAGAAGGGGTTGAGGATGCAAGTGAGAGAGTCAGTGGATTTGGAAGAGAATCAGGAACATCTTTTCAGGGAAGCCAGGTTTCAAGGAGGAAGGACTGGCTCCCAGGGCCAGGTGCTCAGAGGAGTCAAGAAGGATGAGGCCTGAGAAGAAGCTATTAGATTTGAAGATCATGAAGTTTTATATGACATTTCCCAGAGCAGTTTCCATGAATTAATAGGTCATAAACTGGAATGTTACCAGTTACAGGATGATAGGAGATGTGAAGTAGAAAAAGGGTGTAAAAAATACTCTTTTCATGAAACATGGAAGTGAAAATAAAGCAAAATAAAGCAATGCTTAGAAGGAGAAGAATTAAGGGAAGGATTTTAGGATGTGGAAGTGGAGTGTTTGTGTATGTTTTAAGGTCAAATAGTGTGGGTGGGAGGAAAGTGGTTTGTTGAATGGGGTGAAGAAGCAGCATTCAGCAAGCACAGGCCTGCGGGAAGGCAGGACACTGGAGGCAAAAGCACAGGCCAGCTTTAGAACGAAGTAGGAACCCTGTTTTGATGATACAGGATGGGGAAAAATGTATATGACTCTAGGGGTAAGTTAAAGGAGTAGGAGAAAGATTAATGGAATTCATTACTGGCCTTGGTCATTTACCAACTGTGTGTGACTTTGGGCAATTTACTGTCTTTCCTGAATTTGAATTTCTTTTTCTTTAATATGGAAATAATAACAATCACCTCCCATAGTTATCTGGAGAAGAACACCTTGCCTGGTACCTAGAACATGACAAGCATCCAATAAGTGTTAGTTTATCCCTTTTTCTTTCTTTCTGGAAATTGAAAAGTATAATTTGTTAATATTTGAACCACTAATAACTGGTTTGTATGAATCTACTTATTCCTGATTTACTGAACTAGCTGCCTAGAGTTTTAATCATTCTGACTGTTCTTAATCTTAGCTGGAACCTAAGGGGGTGTTTAAATGGGTTGTCCCGCTTTATGGTTAAATTAATGAAGCTCTTTGGAGTATTGCTCATTCCAGTCAAAGCTCTCCTTTCCAGACCTTTACTGTGGCCCCATCCTCCCAGAGAAAAAGGTAGATCTCTAGATTCTGTCCCTTCTGGGCCCTACAAAGGCATGTTCTCTCAATGACGAGTTTGACATTCTTGAGACTCTATGAACATTCTAAATAGTGACTAAGTTTCTTCTTTTTATATAGCATCACAAATGTCCATGCGTAATTCATGGTGGCAATAAATGCATTCTGGAAGCAGACTGAGAATTATACAATTTCCAAAGATATCTAAATTGCTTGCAGTGTTTGTGGTGGTTTTAATTTTCAGGAAGAATCATCTCCATATTCTTGGCCTACTCTCTTTCAGTGGGCTTTATTTGATCTTGAAGTTGGGATGTACTGCCTGATATCAACAGAAGTAACTATAACTAATTCCACATGATAACAAAGGCAGGACTAGCTTCATTTACCCTGTGGAAGAATCTCTGTTTCTTTGAGTAAAATAGCCTCTTCTACCAATACTCCTGAAGTTCTTATGAAAACATTTCAAATGGATTTTTGAAAGTTGTCTTATACTCTTTCCTATGACTAGAATTTCATCCTTTTTAGTGGTGTGAGAAATAATATTGTGAAAATTATGACAGTCATAAATTTTAATGATCTTTTGGAATGCCTAGGAACCTGCTAAACTTTCCTCATTCCAAGCACATTTACATGTCTTTTCAAGTGCAGGGGAGAGAAGGGCTTTGGAAACTTTGACTCACTGCTTTTTGCAGCTGTTATAGTGCTCACCTAAAGTTGTCAAAATTTTGGAATGTGAAAGTTTGTTTTTCTAGGTCCATTATAGTGCCAGTCCTGACCTTAGTTATGCCAGAAGGAAAAGACCTTTCCAATTACCGTATGGTTTATTATGCCAAATATAGGACCCAGAAGTTTATTTCAGAACTTTTTGTAACTGCACATTTCTAGGAATTTAAATGCAAGAACACCACATTTATCTGATATTGTTGGAGATGAGTTCACTTATGTGAATTTTCCACGTGACCAAAGCTACAATGTTGAACATCGGAGAATTTGTCTAACCAGCCGTTTGCTGAGACTTTTTAATCAGTGCATTATATCTCTCCCTGCTTCCCTATCCTCAGTGCCTTGAGGCTGTTTCATATTTGAGGGCATCTTCAGACAGAGCTGTGATTACTTGACTGGAACTGGAGCCTCTGGAAGCCAGTGGAGCACCAGGTCATGCTCAAGGGAAGTAACCAGACCAAAGAGCACTGAAGAGCCGTGTGGGTCGCTCCTGAAGGCTGTCTTGAGGGCAGTTATTTCTCCCAACACACAGTGCAGCTCCTTAAGGACCCTCTTTTCCCCTTTCCCTCCAAAGTCTTATCATCCAGCTTTTGCTTGTCTTGTCAGCTCTTTTCACAAATGTCCATCCTTCTCTTCCCTTCTCTCCCCCTCCTGCCTCCCTTTCTCCCTGACTTCCTCTTTTCCTGTTTCTCTCTGTCTCTCTCTCTCCCCCTTCTCCCTTCTTCCCTCTTGTCTTCTTCCCACCTTTCCTTCTCCCTCTCCCTTCCCTCCTTTCCCTCATAGTCTCTGAAGCAGCGTTATACTTGTTTTTAGAAAAGTAGTTTTATCCTTGCTTTTGTTTTAGTATCCTAGCTTTCTACTTGGAGAAGGAAATGGCAGCCCACTCCAGTGTTCTTGCCTGGAAAATCCCAAGGTCAGGGGAGCCTGATGGGCTGCCATCTATGGGGTCACACAGAGTTGGACACGACTGAAGCGACGCAGCAGTAGCAGCTTTCTGCTTGGTTTAACTGTATATTTGTGGGGCTCTATGCTCAGCCCCACAAAGATGATCTAGGAACCAGATAATACAAATGAAGGAAGCTCTTCACTAGTGGGTGGGGATGGGGGTAAGATTCCAAAGACTGAAGGAGAACCAAATACTACTGTCTCTGTCACAATGCGCAGGTGTTTTTATTTCTGTGTTTCTGTTGTTACTCTTCTTTGTTCCCCACTCTTGGTGTTCTCAGAGGATGCCAGTCCCTGGCATGCCCCCCAGCCTTGCTCTTTTAATAAACTGATTTTAATTTGCCAACATTTGAAAAACTAGATATGATTGGTTTTTTTAATGGTATATAAGTAGAGTCATCAACAAGGTCAAAACAGTGACGTGAGGGGCTTTCATTATTCTTAGAGAATAAAGCAAAAATGCTAGGACATCCTTGCTTGCACTCCATACCAGCTACTTTTGAGTTTTTTCTTAATTCCATTGTTGGTCTATGTTCCAGAAGATGGAGTTTTCCAGAAATTATTTTAGTGCTTGATAGTTTATTCTCATTCATTAACAGGGAATTATAAAAAGAAAATCATAGCGTTTATTGCTTTTAGAAAGTGAACAGAAAAGAAATGTGCTTCTGAGCATCCCAGTTCAGAAGCCTGGAACCATGCTGAACTGGGCTGAGCTTCACCTTCCCACCATAGACCAAGAGCCAGTCATCAGAGCATTCTGGGTTCTGGGTGTCACACCCAGCATCAAAGAAGACCCAGACTTCTTAGCAGTTTGATACCAAGATTTTTCTTAGTATCACCTAGAAAAGAAATCCTCTATCTGGTAGAGTTCTTGAAGTTTGTATAGGATTGTGCAGTTTTGTAAGAGTCTATGGAAGTCATATTAACAGCATTATATGGGGTGCTTGAGAACTGCTTAGCAATGTTTTTTTTCAAGTCTTACATCTGTTACTGAATTTTTTCCTGCAAATAATTAACATAATACTGACTCTTCATAAAAATCAGCCTTTTATTTGATCACTTCTTGTGTGCAGTGTTGATCTTTTGTATCTGACTTCCTTTTTTAAGACCGTGAAGACTATGACATGACTCTCTCTAAGTGAATCATATCCTAGAACTTCCCTTGCAGTTATGATTCTTATTCAGTTCTGTGAGCTCACTCTCCAAGATACTTTTTTCTTTATTTCCAAAGTGGAAATAATATTGTTTCTGCCATGGATTTTCTTGGCAGTTGCACCTGACTTGCATTAAGAATTTGACAAGGGCCAGCAACATAATTTACTGTAATTTTAAAACCATGATGTAATGTGTAAATGATTTTTTCATAGTAGAACTATTAGCAAAAGAATATTTGCGTTTAACAGTTTCTGTCTCCAGAGTCTCCGTAATTGAATTCCTTTACCCAGAGCTTAAATGGAGTTAGAGCTAATTTGTATTACGTGTCTGTGTTGATATTGACGGAATGCATTATGGCATTTCCCACATCCTTTTAAACATCTCAAATTATATGGCAGTAGAATATGTGCTGTTTTTAAAAAGTAATCAGCTCTCAAAGAATTGTGTTTCTTTTGTGTCTGGAAAGATTTTCAGTCTTTTGTTCCTCTTTTTCCGCTTCCCTATAAATGTCTGTACTCTTGAAAGCTGATTCATCATGGCTGCTTTCTGAGCTGTCTGGGTTTACTGGTCCGCAGTTACGCAGACTGCAGCCACACAGCTTTGTTCTGCCCGACTTGTGCTGCAGGGCTCTGTTTCTCAGCTCTCCAAGAGAGGAGACGGGAGTTCACGCAGATGGTGCTCCTTCACGTTGCAGAGGATGTCTTACAAATACATGGGAAGCACCCCCACTTTGTCCCTGGATGGTGCCCAGGGATTTCATTGGTTAGTTCTGACCTTCTTGTGGGAGATAATCGTTCTCAGCCTTGGCTGCATGTGGGAATCATCTGGAAACCTGCATGACACACGTATGTCTATGTCTTATCCCCACTGATTCTCATGTAGTATGTCCTGGTTGTGGCCTGAACATCGGGTTTTTAAAAAGCATCCTCAGTGATTCTGATATACATTCAACATTGAGAACTACTGCCTAGGAGCCTTCTATATCCTAGGCCTTTAAGGTCAAGTTTGTTTCCTTTATGCCATAGCTTTTTGGTAAGATTCATAATTATGCCAATAGAACTCTGCACATATTACTAATCAATAGATGATTTTATTAAATTCCACTCCCCAAATCCCACTGCATTTCCCCATGTGTTTAGTATTCACCTTTATGCAGATAATTGCAATAACAACATTTACAACAGACACTGACTCATTTAATCCCCAAGTGTGGCCTGGATCGCACACTGAAACTCCAGTACTGTTTTCAAGTGCTGATAGGGTATATGCACCTAAACAGCTGTCATCTCCAGCTTAGTATGTATAAAGCCTCCCATGCCCCCATCCTCCAGCATCAGTCGGAATGGGCTCAGATCCTGAATCCACCATTCACTGGCATGTGCCTTCAGCTTCCTTAGCTACAAAGTGGTGGTTACAGTAGTAATAACAATGCCTGCTTCTTAGACTTGCGAGGATTTCCCAAGATCCGCTTTGTGAAGTGAATGGTCCCTATTGCATAGCAGACACAACAAATGACAACTCCTGTTACTGTTTCAAAGGTTTTACATTACCACGTGAGCTCCCTGTTTCTCTTCCTTACTTACCTATGGTTACCAGTTCTTTTTCACATTGTGAAAGCCCCTCTGAGTCACGGCAGTCCGGGCTAGTCCTCTCCCTCAGGCTTCTGCTTCCAGCTACTCCTAACTGAATCTCCTCCCTCGCCTTTCCTCCTTCCTGTCCTTAATCTGCTTAACACCCTTTGAAAATCGTTTCTGAAAGAAAGCATCACTTGTTTGTTATTTCCTTGCTCGAGAACCTATAAAGGGTTCCCCCTGCTTGCTGCATCATGCTCACACTTCTTGGCTAGGTTTTTAAAAAGTCTTCTCATAATTTGGTATCAAACTTCTGACCAATGTAATATTCTACTTTTTAGCATTCCCTCTCTGCTCTAGGTTAGTGGGGTCTCCACAGTGTCTTCTGAACATGCAGGCAATGCTTATTCCAGCTCTTGCTGCCCTGCCTCAGTATAGCCTATGGGTTCTCCCATGTTTATAAAGCCATATAACATTTTGATCTCTGTTTATCCTCATTTACTATTACTTTTCTGTAGCACTGGTCTCAAATGCATTGTCACTGAAAGGCTGTGGCACAGTGGGGAGCTCAGGCTTCACCTCACGGGGCAACTGTCCTCCTAGGGAAATGCAAGCCAGTTGTTACAAAAGTCCCTAGATAATTTTCAGGAGAAATCAGATTTTTTTTTAACTTGATATCTCCTAAATTTTAAATGTAGACAGTTAATTTAAAAACATTACATGGCAAACAAAATAGATCGATAAGGCCAGGTACAGAGCTCAGCCATACCCAAGCTATAGTTTTATTTTTTGTTTCTATTAATATTTTTAAAAATAAATACCTTTATTTTTTAGTTTTATAGTTTTACTTTTTATTTTATAGGGCTGGGCTATAGTTTTATTCCTTCTGCTTTATAGGAGTTTGTATACCATCTAGTTTAGGACTTAACCATTCTCTAGTTGTTTGATATGTACTATTTCTGTCTTCCAAACCAAGATATCCACTCCAGAAACCTGACCTTGTTCATTTTGAGCATCTGTTGGTGAACAGTATTAGCAAAAAATAATCGTCACTTAGTTGATTCATGCATAAGGATATATGTAAAGAGCTTACATGGTGTGTAATATAAGATGCATCACAAGTTTTGTTTTCTTGTGGCTTTTATTGTGTTGTGAAATTTAGTGGAAATATCCCATATTTTTGTCATGGGGGCTGATTCCCATATTCATCATCAATTTTGTATCCCAGCTTGTCAGTTAATCACACTATAACACAGAATCAGATTTTTTTATGGAAAGGGGAACAAACTATGTTGCTTTTATATTTTATTAATTATGCTTGCCATGGAATGACATATAAAACATCTTTAGATAATCTGTAGGTAATCACAGTATTTGGCACATATTAAGAACACAAGTCATAGTATTATTTACTCTACACAACCAGGAGATGTGGGCTTTCTGCAGTTATGGCTGAATTTTGTTTCAGATCAGTATTATTCTACCCTGTAGTATGAAATGTATGTAATTATGTGTCTTCAATATTTCTTAGTTACATTATAGCATATATCAAAAATAAGTTTTTGAAGGTTTTTCGTCAAGTATGGAAACTCACTGTTCTTGCTTTGTGTACCACGTACTTTCACATTGTAACTTCCTGTCTAACTGCCATGATACCATCTCACCATTAGACATGAGTAATTCTGTTTGACTCATATTAGTTTGGGCTGAAGAGAGGAACATACTTGACTAACACATAGGCACCATTAATTCTTCAAACAGAATTGCTATTCTCAACCAAAAGGCCCCAAGGAAGACATCTAAGACATCTTAAGGTCCTGGGTAAGCCCTGTGATGCCCTTCGACTTGGAGAGGTGAAAGTGCAGGAACCTGAAAGTGTAGCCTCCTTTTACGTGTTAACTGTGGCCTCAGCCCCATGGTGATTTTTTTACATGATGTGATGAATATCAAATCCACTCCCTTGTCTCTTTGTGGTTTGCTGTAGGTACTCAGCGTGCCAATGCCCGTGCTCCAGCCCCTTACAAGCGAGACTTTGAAGCCAAACTAAGGAACTTTTACAGGAAGTTAGAGACTAAAGGATATGGACAAGGCCCAGGGAAATTAAAGTAAGTCAAAATGATACAAACCCCAGGATTGGTAGATGATAATACGATGCAGAGCTTTGGGGATTGTAGGAAATAGATTGTGATTTGGGATGACCAGAATCTGTTTAGTTGACATAATTATTTTGGTGTGTGTAAATCACAGTATCACCTAAAACATAGTTGTTGAATTAAGCACAATTAAACTTAAGGTTTTAAAGCAGACAGGAAAGTGACAATCACGTTTCCTGTAAAAATATAAGCAAAATTAAAAGCTAATTTATTTTGTTCTCTTGAAAAGTACCTCTTTGTTGACTGTTCACATGTTCAGTAGATATAAAGCTGTCACAGAGTCCTGTGTTGCACATCACTGCCTGGCTGATTGGAGTATAGTACCACCACTGCTTAGCTCTGTTTTCTTTTGTGAAATAAGCTTCACTTCCCTTTAAATGGGGAAATTGAAAGATCATCAGGCTGTTTGGCCCAGAATTAAGTGAATTTCCCACTTACCCATATTCCCTTCAGCCCCACTCCCTCCTCATCTCATGTCTCCACTAAAAATCACTATGCCACTTGAGAGAGGACAGAGAAGGGGGGTCTGACTGTAGCACCACCATGACCTGGGTGTGCTAGAAAAAGTGCCCAGCCCAACAGCTACACAGCTCACTGCCCCCGTGCAGGGCTTGCTCCACTGAACTCACAGGTTCCCCTTTCATCACCTTCAAAAACATCAACCTGCTCCAAACACTGTATGTCTCTGAGCTTCACTTATGAAGATCTTGATGATCAAACTTTCATGCCTTTGACTTCCCTGTCATCTCCCTTTCCATTACTATTTGCATTAAGGGCAAATTGACACCTGTTTAAAAATGACTTAAATTGCCATTGTCATAAATAGATTAATCAACTGCAAGTATCATTCATTTTTATCTGTCACCTAGAGAGTTTCAAGGTTCACCTAATTTTAAAGTTAGAAAAATTTATGTAAACTCCTCTTTTTAAAGGACACTAAGAATTTGTCTTTCTTGTTCTCGCTGTCATCTTTCTAGCTACTTAAGAACTGAATTCCTGGTCTAGGTGCATTCATTGCATAGAATGCTTAAAACATGACCTCCTAGGTTTAATCTTCCTTTCATAAACAAAAGTGTTATAAGGGTGTGTGTTGATTTTAATCATTTTCCTCCCAGGATAAATGAATTTGACCACCAGAACTTTTGCATTGTTTTTACAGGTCTTAGGTAGGATGCTCTATTTACCAGTGATTCTCTGATGTAACTTTTGTTAATGCTATTAAGAGTTAAAGACAGACATGTGCTTTATTGCAGACAGCAATGATAGTAAGTCATCCCACTTTTCACCTAGTTCTGGAAAGATAAGGATTAGGAAATCATCTGTGTTTTTTCAAATTGTCTCTTTACGGACAGGTTAATTATCAGAAGAGATCACTTGCTCGAAGATGCTTTTAATCAAATTATGGGCTACTCCAGAAAAGACCTGCAGAGAAATAAGCTGTATGTCACATTCGTCGGGGAGGAAGGGTGAGTAGCACAGAGAAGTGGCCTTTGAAGCGTGGGCTGCGGCTGCAGGCGGATGTTTCCCCACAACGTCCCCTGTGGTTGCCTAAAACAGGAAATCCTTCTGGCAGGAAATGCTGTTCTCATGCACTTAAACCTTTCAGCTGTTTTTTTTAAAGCTTCCCCTGGTTTTTAAATCATTTGACATAAAGATTCTTTGGTAAAAGCTCATAACTATAGATCATTTTTGAGAACAAAATCTTAGTTTCATTTCTTCTCTCTTTAACTCTTTCTCTGAAAAAGAAAATGTGCTTTTAAAAAATTGAAGTATAGTTGATTTATAGTGTTATATTAGTCTCTGCTGTAGAGCAAAGTGATTCAGTTATATATATGTACATTCTTTATAAAATTGTTTTCCATTATGGTTTATCCTAGGATATTGAATATAGTGCCCTGTGCTATACAGTAGGATCTTGTTGTTTATCCATTCTATATATAATGGTTTGCATCTGCTAATACCAAATTCCCATTCCATCCCTCCCCCAAGTCCTCCCCTTCGGAAACCATGAGTCTGTTTTCTGTCTGTGAGTCTGTTTCTGTTTTGTAGATAAGTTCATTTGTGTCATCTTTTAGATTGCACATATAAGTGATATCATATGGTATTTGTTTTTTTCTTTCTGATTTACTTCACTTAGTATGATAATATCTAGGTCGGTCCATGTTGCTACAAATGGCATAATTTCTTTTTATGGCTAAGTATTATTCCATTGTATATACGTGCCACATCTTCTTTATCCATTCATCTGTTGATAGACAGTTGGTTGTTTCCATTTCTTGGCTATTGTGAATAGTGCTGCTGTGAACATAGGGAGTATGTATCTTTTCAAATTAGAGTTTTGTCTGGTTATATGCCTAGAAGTGGGATTGCTGGATCATATGGTAACTCTAGTTTTCATTCTTTTGAGTAATCCTCTTACTATTGTCCATGGTGGCTTCACCATTTTACATTCCCACCAACAATATAAGAAGGTTCAAGACATGGACTTTGAGAGAAAAAGCAAGAAATTGCATTTTAACATCTATGAACTTGTTATGTGCACTGGAATGCAAAGTAAACCATACTTCATCTGTCAAAAAGTTCAGTTTTAGAATCACGAGTTAGAAACCAGTGTTTGCTAGAGGGGGGGGATGTGAGCATGGGGGAATGGGTGAAATAGACAAAGGGTATGAAGAAGGGCAGACTTCCAGTTGTAAAATAAATAAGTCACAGGATGTAATATATAGCAAGGAATATTGTCAGTAACAGTGTCATAGCTTTCCATGCTGACGAGATGGTAACTAGACTCACAGTGGTTTGGTGGTTATCACACAGTGTACAAAAATCTGGAATCACTATGTTGTACATCTGACACTGATAGTGTATGTCAACTATACTTTGATTAAAAAGAGAGAGAGACAAAAGAAAAAGAGAGGAAAAAATATGCTCCTATTCTACCTGGATACTTCCCTAGCAGTAACTTTTAGGCCTTAGTTCTTATTTTTCTGTCCCCACCTTTTCTCTTTCTTTGGCACACCTACCAAAATAACTACCTACCGTAAAAAGAGCCTAGCCTTCTGTGACTCTTCCATGAGTGTGCTCGTGGAGATAAAGTTAGTAAATGAATGCAGTGAAGACTCCTACACAGTGTTTATTCCATTCAGATAGGCACACCAGTGGTTTTATGACTCTTCAGAAGATGGCAGCTCTCATCTCTCCTAGAGTCATTCCTCTGTCCTCATTTCAGGTTTAGGTTTGGAGTCTTAGCACCTTCTTTGTAGACATCACTAGAGTGAATTTTAAAAATATCGCATGAGTGCTGAAATTCCAGTTGTCTTCTCTTTAACTGCTTCATTCCTATTGATTTGGATCATTCTAAGGCTACACACTCAGTCTTCCCAGGAATAAAGTAGATTATGGAATCTTAATAACATTCAACAAATTCAGCCATGTGGCATTTGGTTGATGAAATGGAGGTGTCAAAGTATAAAATAATTTTCATGGGCTAGTTGAACTAGATAATAGCAAAATTAAAATTCAAAATTAGGCCTCTTGCCTTCCATACAGCATTCTTAGACCAATATTAGGATTTAGGCAAAACTCCTGAACTCTGGGCTTCCTCGGTGTCTTAGACGGTAAGGAATCTGCCTGCAAGGTGGGAGGCCCCAGTTCAATCCCTGGGTTGGGAAGATTCCCTGCAGAAGGGAATGGCAACCCACTCCAGTATTCTTGCCTGGGGAATTCCATGGACAGAGGAGTCTGACATGCTACAGTCCATGGGATTGTAGAGGAGGACACGACTAAGCTACTAACATTTTCATTTCACTTCTTGAACTCTAATCTATCTGTATTTTTTCCTACCCATGGGTCTTTTCACTATTTCAGCTAGTGACTGATAATTTATCTTGCTAAATGTAGTGTCTCCCAGCTGTGCCTAGATTAAAATAAAATATTAGATGGGAAAACAATATAATGTGGGAAGTCTGAAAAGCTTGCCTGAGTCTTGACCTTTTTGTCGCTAATGAGCCTTAGTGGACTTCTAGCTTTTGTTAGTTGCCTTGAAGATGCAGGTGCACAGTTGAAAATGAAGGCAAATGTTTTTAGCCTAATCACAGGTATGCATGGGATTCCAAGTATTTCCTTACATAACCAGCCTAGTTTGGATGAGAATACTTTTCCTCCCTCAGAGCTCCAGCTGTCTTCCATAATTGTTAGACGACAGTTTGTTGAGATCTCAGAGACGTAGTCATGAGTCTTTGGAAGCGCTGTTACTTAGGTTTGAATAGAACAGATGCTTATCATGCTTTATCATCTTGAAGCTTTCTCCCCATGATCTGGACTGACATCCGTTCCTAGGAGGAGGCCCAGACAGAGTGGGGATTGAAACCTCTTTATTTTATTGCTACTAATGTCCAAATATTTCCTGCCTCCATTACCTGTCTTCTTCTTGTAACCCCAGAAGGAAAATAAGACAGAAGATATTTTGAGATGTGACCTTAGCCCTCAGGGACAATCTCTGCATAAGGCTTATTGA
This sequence comes from Nanger dama, assembly GCA_917880005.1. NCBI lineage: Eukaryota > Metazoa > Chordata > Mammalia > Artiodactyla > Bovidae > Nanger > Nanger dama. The sequence continues at coordinate 52,169,254 of CAKJTW010000004.1, forward strand.
GGCTGGAGTAGGGCCAGGTTATTTCTGATATCATGCTTTATCATATCAGTATCATACTTATGTATTATTAGATATCAATTTTATTTTGCTGTTAAGTCATTAGGAATATATCATATGTTTTGCAAGATTAACCTCAAAACAACATAAAATTAAGAAGTTATTTTAGCCTTTGCCATCTTATTACATTAAAATTAAAGATCATAACATTTCTCTTTGGTTTCTAATAAATACCCAAAGAGAAAAGCTTCCTAGGTTTTTCTGTGGAATTCTAGAATGGAACTGAAAATTTTCTGTCCCTTTTCCTTCATTAATTTTAATGTCCTCAAAATGTGTTATTTTGGAAGTTTTTCATGTTTAGCTCTAGTAATAGGTATTAAAAAGAATATACAACTAGTGTGTAGATGTTGGCTTTTAATATTGTTCTTTACTAAAGGGGACTAGAGCTCCTTGTAGACATGGATGATTCTCAGACTGGGGCAGGAATTGTACAAGACAGTGTCTGAAGCATCGTGTACCAGAAAGTATAGGGAAACTTAAAACAATTCACAGTGATGTCAAAGGGACACAAGAACCATATGAAAGAACTCCCAGTGGTCAAACCTGGAACAATTTGAGCAACAAAATAAAGTAGTATTGGATTAGAACCCTGAAGTATAAGATAAATATATGTTGATATAAATATACAATTGAATAACTAAATGAAGGAGAATAGACAAATCTCCTCTGCAGAAGATTTCCAAATAATTTTCTACGTAATTCAGTGCTCCTTATGAGTTGTACAAAGTGACTTCCTTCCAAACAGTACCCTACGAAAAGGGGTGGGAAAGGAGCAAACCTACAGTGGAGAAGCCTTACAAACACACAGGCAGGTGATCAAGGCTACAATCAAAAGATGACAGTGATCTATCCTGTTGATAGTATGTATCCTTGGTATGATGCGATGAGAATGGCGCTACCTTTATTGTCTTCCTCCCCAAAACGTGTAACACCAGTCTAATCAGGAGAAAAGTGTCAGATAAATCCAAACTGAGGGACATTCTACCAGATTACCTTACCAGTGCCCCTTAAAGCTGTCAAGGTCACCAAAAACCAGAAGCGCCGAAGAAGTGCTTAAGATGAGCCTAAGGAAACATAGCAATTAAATGTTGCATGGTACCCTGAATGGGATCCTGGAACAGAAAAGGGATATTAGGCAAAAGTGAAAAAGTCTGAATAAAGTGTGAGTTTTCGTTAATAATCTATCAATATCAGTTCATTAACTGTAACAAATATAGTATACTTGTGTAAAATGCTGTCAACAGGGAGACTAGGTGTAAGGTGGTATGAGAATTCTCCCTACTATCTTTGTAACCTTTCTATAAATCAAAAACTGTTCTAAAAGGATCACTTAGTAAAAGAAAGCATAGAGACAGGATTTAGGGAGATTCAGAAACTGTTTCCCTGAACAACTTTTCTTATTTTGTTTCTGCGTGAGGGAGGTCACCAGGTAATTTTGGCATGTGTATGCTTCCTTTTGCACTTGAGGTCAGTAGAGTAGTAAGTCTATCAGTTTAGTTCAGTTCAGTCACTAGAGAGAGTTAATTCTGTGGAAAGTCCAAATTAGTAGAGGTATTGGTGTGTATAGAGTATTCTTTTATGTTGCTAAAGTCAACTTTGTTATCTATGAGGGAATAATATGTTGCAATTTCTATTGATAATAACTCAACGATAGTATTTTCTACCTGTCATGATCAGGGTCTTTATTTACAATAGATTAGCGAGGGCATAAAGAGAAAGGATTTATCTTTTCAGAATAATGTGTCTGCCTACTCTCCAAAAAGTGTGAATTAGCAGATTCACTCAGAGACTTCAGTTCTGCTCTAAGATGTTTCTTTGTATAGGTCTTAACACATGATATATAGATTTTTCCTGAAATGGAAGAGCTGAGTCAAGAGAAATTGATGAGAAGTGTCATAGTCATAAATGTATAGGACAGCTACAAATCCCATGTGAGGTAGAATTAACCCCAGAATATTAGAGATACTTGTATTCAATTAAAAATGCAAAAATAATTATAGAGCCTTTTTATGTAGTTATGCTAGTTAACAAGTGATTAGTATATCTCACTAAACTAACGTCATGTTATGCTTGGCTTTTATGAAATACAGACAATTTCTAAGCCAACACTGTGATTTAATTTGGTCAGAGCTAGAGATTTTGTTCTAATCATTTAAATTTCCACCCAGCTTTATTTGGTTATCTGCTCTTGCAAAGTGGGGAGTAGGAGAAAACAACAGTGGAGGAATGACTTGGAAACTGAGTTGTCTGGACTGAGTGTGGCAGGAAATTGCATGGTCTGCTTGCCTCTTGGGCTTCTGTCTGCCTAGACATTGCTTCTTTAAGAGGGGAGCCACAGTACTGCATATTCTTCAGTGTATTATTTTCTTCTGAATTAAAAGTTTTAGCAACTAAAGCTTGTTGGTGTCAGAAGTTAGCTACGTAGACTGTTGTGTTCACATAGGACATCCTGGGCCATTCACTTCTTTTTCTTTTTATTGAAGTAGAATTGATTTATAATAGTGTGTTAGTTTCAGGTTTACATTCACTTCTTAGTACCCAAAACAAGTAAGGAAATAATGGCCTGGATCAAGAGAGGATGTTTACACTGTGATCGCCTCTGTTTTTTTGTCCTCCATGGCCAGCTCTATAAAAGGCACCTTTCTTTAACAAAGAAAGAGTTCATTATATGTAAGGTGCCTTCTATATGACATCAGTCATCCGTCTTGCAAAGACATACTTGGACTAGGGAGGGATGTGTGCAAACAGTTTTAGTTTGGGGATTTAAGTACAGGTGAGCTCTTCCTCTGATATTTCTACTTAGGCAAATGCACGAAACTAGGGGGGTGAGATCTGAAAGGTTTTTTTGAGTCCCTACTTATAAAATAACCAGCAGCTCTTACATCTGACTGATCTAGAAGTTGTTTTGGGTCCTTCTATTTTGAGGCTTTGGCTTGGTATCTCCAGGTAAAACGTTGTCATATTAATTGCTCACAAAATCCCTACTCACCTATCACTTCTTTAGTGGCTCAAGAACTAATGCCTTGCTGCTACAAATGTGAGAGTGAATCAGAAGGTGTGCCTGAACCAGCTTGTAAGAAAGAAAACCTTTCTGTCTTCCAGAAAAAGTGTAGGAAATGACAGTCAGACTTCCCAATGCCACTATCCTCTTTCGTTTTATAGTCTGCTTCCTTTGGGATACTTTGTTTTTGGTAATTTTTAGTTGAACATAAAGAATCAGAGAATAAAATTATTTAAGAAACATTGGATGCCGCTAACAACTCGGGTGGTGTCAGCCCAGCAACGTGATAGTGTTTAAAATGCCTTATCAGCATTTCATGGGGCTCAAAAGACATTGCCACCCTAAAGACATCTGTGCTTATTCCAAAATGCCCTCAGATGCAGCTGTTGTGTGGCTACACACCCGTTGTCCGGAGTTTCTGTATTTCCATGCCAAGTCTTTAGCTGTGGAACCAACCTAACTGGCAAAACAGGAATGTAACAAATGATCCCTGTGATATGAGTCATATTAACTATTTATATGGAAGAGGTTGCTAAGACATTACAGGAAGTGCACGCATAAGGTATCCTGCTGGGACAGGTCTTATTGAATTAGGTAGACGTATGTAATTTGTAATCAACAACCTGCTCTCAGATATGTGGTTCTAAATTTCAGATTGTAATCAAATCAAACTTTAAAAATGTCTTCACTTTAGAGTAACTCTATCAGTGCTGCTGGAGTTTAAAAAAAAAAAAAAAAAAAAAAGAGAGAGAGAGAGCAGATAAAGGCCTGACCAGTTGAGGAAGATACATTTTCCTCCTAGACCTAGATACATTGCCTCCAGGCCAGGGCTCATGGTTTCCTGCTTAGTAGTTATGACCACTCCTGAAGATTTCATATACCCTAGGATATTGTTGTGATTTTACCTTTTCTTGAAATGATCTTCACTAAAGAAGAGGATTTAGAGTAAGCCAGGTTTTTTAATAAAGTAACATTTTCCTCCTACTTTCTTCTGTAACAGAGGTTGGCAAACTTTTTTCCATAAAGAGCCATATAGTAAGTATTTTCAGCTTTTCAGGCCATTCCGTGTTGTACCTACTCACTTTGCCATCATAACAGCCCCAGACAACACATAAACAAATGAGCATGGCTGTGTTCCAGTAAAACTTTTTTACAAAGTGAAGGCCTGGACCAGACTTGGCCTGCAAGTCACAGTTTTCCGACCTCTCCTCTATAAGCAATGTTGTGTTTAGTCCTGATGAACGTTTTAAATATATTGAAGAGTGGACTGTAAAGAATAATGAACATCACACAGGGGGTCAGGAAACCTGGGTCAAGGCCTGGATCCTCCACTGCAGCTTTCATTTGATACAAGTCAGTGATTTCCTTCAGCCCCAGTCATCTCCTCAGTGAGGTGAGGGGATGGACAAAATGACCACTAAGATACTTTTGATTGGTATTCTCTGTTTCTGAAAAGACACAGGGGTCTGCTGATATAATTCATCATCAGTAGGAAATTTAGAGAGAAGTTTTGCATCCACAGGGATCTAGGTAGACAAGAATCACGAACTCAGTCTCACAAAGTGAAATTTCGTATGGCAAGTATTAATATTAGTGTCTAGTGCTTAGGTTTTAAAAAGACAGAGCGACGTGCAGACAGGGTGGGAGAGTCCTAGTTTAAAGCAACATAGGTGAAAGGTTTGAGCTGATGACTAGCTTGTGATGAGTCAACAAAGTCAAGTGACGGCCCACAAGGCAGGGTGACATTAAGCTGCAGTAGTAGAGCAAAGAGTCCAAGAAGAGAGGTCAAGAGCCCTAAGTTTTTGCTGACAAGACCACACCTTGAGTATTGTGATCAGTAGAGACACACCCCTTAGGTCAGACTTTGACACCTGGAGAGAGTTCAGAGCAGAGGACCAACACAACAAGGGGAATTCCCTGCCCTGCCTTGAGAGGAGGTTGTTCACGAGTGAGGAGGGGACAGGCACCAGGAATACAGACACTGCTGAACTTAGAATCTTGTAGAAAATGATGTAAAAATAAAACTTTGCATCTTTAGCATAGAGACTATTACCCAAAACCTAATAGGCACTCACATATTTGTTGAAGGAGAGCTTCTAAATGTGTGAAGAATGTTCAAGTGGAAGAAGTAACCTACTTGTTCTTGGTGGTGTCAGAGACCAGAACTAGGACAGTGGAAAGAAACCACCAGAAGCTGCCTTGGCCTATTCCATAGACTGATATTTTTATTTTAATATTTATGTGTTTATTTTCATGTGTGTTAGAAAAGAAATAAAGCTAACACATCATAATTCCAAAATATTTGTGTAAGACAAGGCTACATTGGAAAAGCAAGTAAAGCTGGAAATATTAAGTAAATAGTAGTGCATATATATTCAGATATGGCAATAATTAAGAACTTAGTATGTGGATAGCTGATGTCTGTTTTAAGAAAATTCTGTTAAACTTTCAACTAAGATATATGAAGGCCTTTAATTTTCCTTACTATTATTCCAGCTCCCTCTTCTACCTATAATAAGATCCTTTTCTCTGTCACACAATTCCATACCACACGTGTGGAATTTTTTCTTTGTCATAAAAAAATACAGACGTGGCCATTGAAGGAAATTCCATAGAGGGAAAAAAATAGATTGAACAAAGGAAGTCTTATTAAATCCCACCACCCAACTTATCCATTGCTTTCATTCCCCCTTCAGAATTCCTTCCTGTCTTTGAACCCTTATGTCAACTTTTTACCATAGGGTAGATAGATGTACTTTACATTTTTCATTTTAAATTGAGCATATCAAATTGCTTTATTATGTACTCCCCTTTGGTGCATTTTTTGTTCTCAGCATTGTTTGCTGCTTGTCAGTCCTCAAACCTCACACAATCATTTCTCAGATTTTACTTTGACCCTGATGTCTTTGTAAGTAAAATGGAAATTACACTGTTGTTCAGGTGCTAGAATTTCAGCCTCTTCTCAACTACCTTCCCAAGGAAGCTTTAGACACCCTCACTTTTCTTGTCTATAATTTTACTTGGTGTTTTATAATTTAAAAATTTCATCTGAACCCTATCATTCCATCTTTTGCCTCTGATCTCCCTAGGAGGCCTTATATCTGTAATATCCTCTCACCAATTCACTAAAGTCTCTTTTTGCCCCCATTTAAAAGTGTTTTGGAAAAAAAACGAGGACTCCGTGTTCCCGTGGATGTATCTAACTGATGCCCTCAGGTTTAACCTGCTTAAATAAGTCATTCCCACTGCAATCTCTCTCCCCATGGCCTGGCTCTGGGCACTTAAGTTATTTACCTTTTGATACATGACTTAATGACTAAACCACCACCACCAATCTTGATAATTAGACTTCCTGTTTTACAGAAAGTTGAGCACTATGTAAAACGTGCGTAATAAATAGAAAAAATAATGACTGCTCTTTTGTGAATTTTTAAAGGTTGGATTACAGTGGACCTTCCAGAGAGTTTTTCTTCCTGGTATCCAGAGAACTCTTTAACCCATATTATGGCTTATTTGAATATTCAGCCAATGACACATACACAGTACAAATAAGTCCCATGTCTGCCTTTGTAGACAATCACCATGAATGGTAAGTATTTTTCTCCCCAAATTTTTCTTTAGCTGATTTTCTGTGATATTAGTTTTTATAAGCACCTGAACTTTTTTGTTGTTGTTGTTGTTTTTTTTTTGAGAAAAGCATATTTTCAGTTAAAAATCTCATTTGACTCTTGTTTGCATTATCAAATTTAACATACAGGCACTTTCCAATCTAGGAATAGATTATGTTCTGTAAGACCAATTTTAAGTGAGTTGGGTAGAATCCAAAAGGTTTTCTCCTGAGAGAACATTGTAGATGATGTTAGGTTCTTAGCAAGGCCCTAAATCCTTGTCTGAAGCTTTGGGTGACTCTGAGCTGTGACAGGGCCCTGGGTGGGGGGAGGGAGTGAGTAGGGCAAAATCCTGACCCAAAGGACAGGCAGCTTCTAGAACAGTCCTTGGGGAAGTGGCTACCATGTAGGGAGGGGCAGAGCAGCTGGGCCTGTCGGTTTGCTAATGGGAGGGAGGACAGGAAGACAGAGTGGCTTACAGGAACCGATGGTGGCAGAGAATCCTGGCAGGCAAGCAGAGTTGTAGGGTCGCAGCAGTGCCCACTTATCCCCGTCACTGTTTCAAGTTTGTAGCCCAGAATTGCCCCGCTCCTATTTTTTCACACAAAATCAAGTAAAGCTGGTATAGGATTCCCATCTGGGAATTATTTATTCTTAAAACCTCAAATTGCACTCTGTGACATTTTTTACATGCCTGCATTTATAGACTTGAAGTATCTATATGACCCGTTTGCTTGTTTCTGTTCATTTTCACTATAGTAACAAAAAAAAGAACGAGAATAAGAATCATGGAAAAAATCTATTTTGAGTCATGAGGTTAATATTGGTAGGTGGAGGGCATTAAGGTTTAGGACTTATTCTTCAAATTAACTTCCGTTTAACTACAATTAGAAGTCTTCCTAAGAGTCGCTATTGCAGTTACGCTAACCTAAGTGGAAATAAAGAAAAACAAAGCTGCTGGGTATTCATCTTAAGATGGTTGCCTAACACTAAAATTATAGTTGGACACTATGAACCTCAGTGTGGATTTACACTTTCAGAAGGCATCAGGCTTTCAAAGGCTAGAAACTTGAATATTTTTGAAAAAGAAAATATATGTACATCTCAGCAAATCCAGTCATGACAGATATATTTAATAAAGTTTCCAAAGTGATTCAGAATAGAATTGAGCACTGAAATTTTAGAGGACAGAATGTCCCATGAGGAAACTCCCTCAAATGTACACATGCATAATTATTGGATGGTGACAGTTACTGTTAAGAGAGGGGTTTGAGAGAGAATAGAAGTAGGAACTTTCTCACTCCAAGACTGGGCTTTTCCTCAAAAGGGAATTGCTACTAGGTTTGCACTAGAGAAATCCCACTAATATTCATGCACACAAACTACAAGGGGACATTTTCCCCACCATTACTGATCTCATTCTGTCAACATTTCTTACAAGTGATTTAAGGAAATTCCATTGTCATGCTACCAGGGGATTTCATGTTGGCCATGTAGAGTGCTACATGCTGGACATCACTGACATGCGGAGAAGGTGCAGCAGTATCTTTCTGAATATCAGATTGAAACAGATTTCTTCTATAAGCAGATGTGAAAATCAACTAGTAAAGACACAGCCTACAGTGCATACAAATGCTCATGAACCTGGAAGGCAGTTCATCTTAGAAAATCTTAGGTGGTTAGAACTGGAAGGCATTCTTGAGAGGAAACAGAACCATTTAGAAACTGCTCCAAGACATGTAAACCATCTCCTGCTTTTCCTTCACAGGTTCCGGTTCAGTGGTAGGATCCTTGGTCTTGCACTAATTCACCAGTATTTGTTGGATGCCTTCTTCACACGACCCTTTTATAAGGCTCTTCTCAGAATGTAAGAGTATTTTTGTTGCTTGTGTAATTTGCATGTAAAGAATGAAGTATCTCCTTTATCCAAAAGAATCTTTTGTCAAGGTCATGTTTTGACTATCTCAAATCTGTTATTATTTACTTAATAGTGTTTTAGATTTCTGAACTAATCAACTGATCTAATTTCAAATATGGTTACTGGATTTTTCCAGCTTCTAATCCTTTATTCCTGTCTTGTTCCCAAAGGCTTAGTTTTGCTCTACTCTGAGTAATTGATTCTCATTTGTTGCTATACATGTTTCTTCAAAACAATTATACTTCAAATACAGTGCTGAAATTTCTGTGGTATTAATGCTAATTATTAATAGAATAGTTGTGGGTTAGTCTTGGTGACTCATAGCCCCCATCTTTCACAAGATGCCTTTTACATTTGGCCTTAAGCAAACGTTCAACTGCTTATTTTTGGTTCAAATTTTCACTCTTTTTAACATTTGTTTGTTAGAGGTAGGCCATATTTTTCAAGTCCCATGTTTTTCTTGAAATCTCTCTATATGCAAGGCAGTAATTTACGATGGCAGATGAAATTTTAGCATTCACAGAACTTTTTCTTCATTGTTACCACAGTGAAAGATTGCAATTATTGTAAAATGTAGAGCCAACAGTTTCTGTCCTGTAATCAGCAGTCATTTACAAGGCAACTGTCTGTGAGAGTAGTAGCTCAAACTTAAGTGCAGCATGATTGCATGGTTCTGACCAGCTCATTCCCTAACCAAGGCCATGTATCCATGTATCTGCTTTCTGTAAGCCTGCTGCTGCTAAGTCACTTCAATCGTGTCCAACTTCATGTGACGCCATAGACGGCAACCTACCAGGCTCCTCTATCCCTGGGATTCTCCAGGCAAGAACGCTGGAGTGGGTTGCCATTTCCTTCTCTAATGCATGAAAGTGAAAAGTGAAAGTGAAGTTGCTCAGTCCTGTCCGACTCTTTGCAACCTCATGGACTGCAGCCTTCCAGGCTCCTCCACCCATGGGGTTTTCCAGGCAAGAGTACTAGACCTCAACTGAAAGTATTTCTAATGGATTCTTAAAGAGGGCCAGTAGGAAGACTTTTGCCATCGTCTCTTTTGATATATAGGCCAATGAAGCCCTGAGCACCCGGACACTGGCCTTCTGCCTCTCTGGTTCTTCGCCCATTTGCATCTTTCCATTTCATTGCCTTATCGTTCATCTTCCCATTTAAACTTCCTGAGAGAATAGTCTATACTGACTGTTGACATGCCCTCAACACACTTCAGTCTAGTTTTTTTCCCACCAATAACCTATGGAAGCTTTTAAAGAATGGTTTTTAGTCTCTAATAGACCACTCTGCTGCTTTTGATAGTATTGACTCCTCCCAGACCCATCCATTTTTCTTGAGTTCGTCCTTCTCTGGTGTCCATGACACTATGCTCTCTGGGTTCACCTTTTACTTTTATGCCTCCTTTGTGGGTGTCCTGACTTGCCCTTTACCCTTGGTGTTCCTGAAGCTTCCATTCTGGTTCCCCTTCTTTTCTCTCTGTATGTATGCTCTCATGGGAAATCTCTTCAGCTCTCTCATCTACTGACTCTCCAGTCCACACTCTTGGATATGATCTCTCTTGAGTTGTAAGCTCAAGCAGTCAATATTTTACTTAATGTCTCTTCTTGTATGTCTCACAGGCACCTCAAAACCAACATGGTTAAAACTAGATTCATCAATTTCTCCTGACCTAAAAATATACCTTCCCCCATGTGCCTAGTCATAGTTCCTAGTGCCAACATTCTCAAATCACTGTGGTCAGAAATTGGGAGTCACCCTTAAACAGGGGTAGTAAATGCCCAGCACAGTTTCTTCTCTTCCCCACCTCCTGCCCCATTCCCATGGTACAAGTCACAAATCTTTCAGGTTGTTTTTCCTGCTAAACTTGTGGCCTTAGGAATTTTTCAACTAGTGGCCCTCAAGACTGGCAGTGAATCAGAGTTATCTTGTAACTTGAGTTCATTTGCTGTCTCATTTTAGATATGCTTCTTTTTACCCACCCACTACAATGGTTTACTCATTTCCACATTTGCCTCCTAAATAATTCTAAAGTTCATCTTCTCTACCCTAATATTCCTGCCTGGAAAATTCCATGGACAGAAGAGCCTGGTGGGCTACATTCCAGGAGGTTACAGAGTCAGGCACGATCGAACACATACCCAGTCTACCCTGATAGCTGTGCTCTAACTAAAATCTTTATCTTACTTTGGACAGGTTACTGTAGTGGTCTATTAATTGGTTTCCACCCAATGATACCTACCCCCCACCCCCATTATAAGTAAATCCTCTATACTGCCACTTCTGGATAAACAATTTAAAGCCACACCTCATATCTGATCATGTCATTGCCTGTTTTAAAACCTTTCAGTAGTTCTGAATCACCAAGCTCCTTAGAATGACCTTCAAGACCAGCTTCTAGATACATTTCCGGCCTCATTCTCTGGACATTCTGTCTTATGGTTAATTCTTCTGGTGCAGTCCATATGCTTGGAATATCTGTATTCTCCATCCCTTTGTGCTTTGTTCAGATTGTCTTCTCCTGCCTCTCTTTTCTCCCTTTCTCTTTTTGTTCATTCTCCTTTACCTCTTTAGCTTGAAACATCCTAAAGACTTTATTATAGGTATCATCTACTCCAAAAGCTTCTTCTAAATCTCCAGGTCATGATTATGTAGCTTGGTTGTTTATATCAGATATTATAGCTTCAGCACTTGGCACTTACAGTGCTTAATAATCTATTTAAAATCTGTCCAAAAATTAGTTTTTATTTCCAAATGTTTACATGGATTAGGTTGAGCTGTGTCTTAAATCAACTGTATAGAGTAAACTGAAGATGTCATTTGTTGCTGGAGAAAATGTAATACTATTGTTTTATCTTTTCAGTAGAATTTGCACTGGACAAAAATCAGATCAAAACAGATTTCCCCAGCCACTTTTGATCTTGACTTAGTTACTGATTTGCAGTTTTCTCATCTTAAAAATGAGAAAATGTTTTTTAAAACGTTGATCTGATTTCAAGCTGTGTCCCAGCTACCTACTGGCTGTGTGATATCAGGCAACTTATATAACATTCCTGAGCTGAGTTTCTCATCAGTAAAATTGAGATACGTATTCCTACTCTGTAACATTTTGGTGGAGACCCTATATGTGAAAGCATTATGGAGCCAATAAAATATTATATAGAAATATGTTTGTCTTACTAAATGAAAAATATAATCAGAAAACTCAGTCAGTCTCCACGTCAAAATAATGTCTTGCATGTTTGCTGTGGGAGGTCCTGGTATCTACCTTACGTGCCTTTTTCAATTTTAACTGCAGTGTAACATACATATAAAAAAGTGCACAAATAATGTGTTATCCACCCTAGGCTATTACTTATCACCTTAAATCAGCTTCTCTACTTGTGTCTTTGTTTCTCTAATGGTCTACATTAGCTCCTTGAGGGCAGTAACTGTTTATCAAGTAGCTATTAAGATGTTTGGCACACATAATTGGTGTCTCATACATGTGTAGACTGAACTAAACAAAATCATCTTTGAAACGGGGCTGAGAGGAGGAAATTCTGAAACAATAAAGCAAATCAGCTGCTACCACCTTTACAACAGGGACATGTAATAGTAGCTCCACCTCATGTAGAACTTCTCTCAGCAATGAAGAAAGAGAAATATAGAAAACTATTAAAGCTGTAGAGCAATTCTGTGGCTTTCAGTTTTCAGAATCATAGAAAGAGTAAAAATCATGAAGAAAAAAGGGATATATGTGAATGTATATCATAGATTCTAGTCTTGGGGGGGCAGAAAGCTTTGGGGGAAAAAAAGTTATAAAGTACAGTATAGAAATGTACAGAGAATTGCTAATTAGGAAAATGATAATTTAAAATAGTTTAACCTAGCCAAAGAATACTGAACCCAAGTTGTCAACCCAAGTCCCAGTTTTATCTCTGGCATTATTTGTGGGTGGCTATGCAAACGGCAGCCACTCTGCACCTCCAATTCTGTGTCTGTAGCAGCCATGAAATTAAAAGACGCTTACTCCTTGGAAGAAAAGTTATGACCAACCTAGATAGTATATTCAAAAACAGAAACATTACTTTGCCAACAAAGGACCGTCTAGTCAAGGCTATGGTTTTTCCAGTGGTCATGTATGAATGTGAGAGTTGGACTGTGAAGAAGGCTGAGCGCCGAAGAATTGATGCTTTTGAACTATGGTGTTGGAGAAGACTGTTGAGAGTCCCTTGGACTGCAAGGAGATCCAACCAGTCCATTCTAAAGGAGATCAACCCTGGGATTTCTTTGGAAGGAATGATGCTAAAGCTGAAACTCCAGTACTTTGGCCACCTCATGCGAAGAGTTGACTCATTGGAAAAGACTCTGATGCTGGGAGGGATTGGGGGGCAGGAAGAGAAGGGGATGACCGAGGATGAGATGGCTGGATGGCATCACAGACTCGATGGACGTGAGTCTGAGTGAACTCCGGGAGATGGTGATGGACAGGGAGGCCTGGCGTGCTGCGATTCATGGGGTCACAAAGAGTCTGACAGGACTGAGCGACTGAACTGAACTGAAAAGATAAAACAAATTGAATGATTCCTAAGGCATTTTACATATCATGATTTTACAGTTTTATGCATTTCTGAATTATTTCACTGCTTTGGTTACTGACTTTGACAAAACACATTCCAGAAATCACTGCCTATTTAGTTGATATTGTACTTATCACTAATTCTTAGTGTGTTTCTTCACAACTCTGTGTTTTGCTAACATCTATGCTTACATATTTGTTTCTCTTTGTCATCTTAGTCTCTGTGACCTGAGTGACCTAGAATACCTTGATGAAGAGTTCCATCAGAGCTTGCAGTGGATGAAAGACAATGACATCCACGACATCCTGGACCTCACGTTCACTGTGAACGAAGAAGTTTTTGGGCAGGTCTGTGTGTGAATAATGGTGATTGTATATGGTAATTGAAGACTATTGGTTGGTGAAGGATTAATTCAGTAGCTAAAATCAAATGTTTATGTATTTGTGGCTGGTTGGTGCTTTAAACCCAGATTTATGTATAGTTACAATAATCTTGGTTACAAAGGTTATTATAATGCTAGCTTCAGATTAAGAAGTTTTAATTTATAGATAGTGATAACTATTTGTGTGTTGTAAGCAATCTTCTTTTTATTTCCAACTAAAATATCCTCATATTATAATGTACCTGATATAAAATATAGTTTTTAAAAATCCATGCTACCTCTGAGTTGAATATTAAAATATTCAATTGGCACTTGTACTTAACTCTCATTCATGGTTAAGAACTAAAATGGATTGTTCTGAGGCTAGGGGAAAGTAAACACTATTTTGGTGAAGGCTTGAAAACACTTTTATTTTTTAATTGATAAAAGAGTTGGTTAAAAGATTTCTTTCAGAAATTGTGTACTGGTTCATAAGTAATATTCTTAGTTAGACATTAATACCTGGCTGGTCTCCTGAATTTCATATTTTGAAAGTAGGTCTCAAGTTAACATTTGCTTGAATGTATTTCTGCTCCCTTAAGGTAAACCTTAACCTAAATATTTGCTTTCTATATGTAGTTGATTCTGAATCCTAAAGAAATTTGTGATAATGTCTCGACATTCAAATAGCAGTGGCACAGAATTTGAAACCTCTTCATTTTCATTTAGAAGATTTATTTGTGGATTTAAAGCTTAACCTGGAGCACCTGTGGCACACATATATTTAGCCACAGAGGCGCTCAGGCATCAACTCATTGCCCGTTCTCCCTGAGCACGGCTGTACGCCCAGCGCGGTGCTGGTGCTGACCTCCAGCTTGTAGGATGTTCCCAGGGCTGGGACAGGTCGAGGCTGATTCCAGCTCATTGGTAGCAGCAGTCTTACATCATCAAACATACTGCTTTATGGTCATCCTTTTTGTTTTTTAATCACAGATTACTGAACGAGAGTTAAAACCAGGGGGTGCCAACATCCCAGTCACAGAGAAAAACAAGAAGGAGTACATTGAGAGGATGGTGAAATGGAGGATTGAGAGAGGCGTCGTGCAGCAGACAGAGAGCTTAGTGCGTGGCTTCTATGAGGTAAAGACGACCAGCTGTAGTGGGGTTCTCGGCTGACCCCAGTTGTACCTCGGTCCATCTCATTCTCCTTCATATGTGTGTCATATTCTCATTTCTCTTTTATTGTATTTACTGTTGCTAGTTCAATTTAAACACTTAAATAATTTTTCCTATATGTTTCAAGAATACACAAAAATTTATTGCCCTGTTACAAGAAATCATTGAAATAAAATGACCTGAATTCAACTAGCATTTGAGAGTTTAATGACCACTAATAACATTTAAGTCATGCATCTTACTCGTGCTTAGATATGGGTAATCAACTCTCGTGCCTGATCTGTGCCATGATAGTATCTTAGGGTCAGAATGAGTTGTTACAAGTATTTCATGTGGCTTCTTTTGTGAAAAAGCCCCATAGCTAAAATAAAAATAAACTATGAAAATGACTGGAGCACTAGATCTTCTCCAAGAGAAAAAAGAAAAGAATTCATTAGTGACCGATTGTAAAACAAAAATTGTGTTGAAAATTTCACCAACCTTGTACTAAAAATATATTTGTGCAGAACTTTACAGTTTTAAAAGCGCCTCCACAGAATACATTTATGTATTCCCAACACCCTTGTGCCCTCCTTTTTTGATGAAGTGTAATTGTAGCTGAGGCTTCTCCAGGTTCTTCAGCCATGTCCTGTATTCTTTTTATTCCGCAGGTGGTGGATGCCAGGCTGGTATCTGTTTTTGATGCGAGAGAACTAGAACTGGTCATCGCAGGCACGGCTGAAATAGACCTAAGTGATTGGAGAAACAACACAGAATATAGAGGAGGTGAAATTTGACTTATAGATGGCTGGGTTTTAAGTTTCAGACTAAAGGGAGGCAAGTGGTTCAGCACGTGGATCTGGATCCAGGACAAGCAGAGGCACTTGCACTCTAATCATAGGTCTGACGCACTATCCTTTGAGACCATGGGCAAGTACATGCCCTTCTTCCCCTAGCTGTCTCATCTGTCAAGTGGAAAGAGGACTGTTTATGCACCATCTGAGGATGTCATAAGTCTTTAATTGTTGGTGAAGAAATGTGACCATAGGAACAGTAATTAATTGTTTTATGGTGTTGTTAGTGAAGCATCAAGGAGCTCATATCCGACTGGTTAAACTCCACCTATTCTGTCTTCATTCTCAAACCTGAAGAGGCACACCCTCTTAACTCTTAATGAGCAAACATAGTTTTTCTACATTTCACTTGAACTACTTACCAGTTGTAATTCACAGTTGAAACTCATGAATAGAATAAGATACAGTTCTCAGATTTCAAATTTACTGAACAAGCCCTTTTTAGAATTCAAGCATTAGGTTCAACCAAAAAGGAAACTGCTGTAAGATTAGCTTAAAACTGCATGCATGCCCAGTGTCTTCAATTGTGTTTGGCTCTTTGTGACCCTACCCTTTGTAGCCCATAAGGCTCCTCTGTCCATGGGATTTCCCAGGCCAGAATACTGGAGTGGGTTGCCTTACTCTCTTCCAGGAGATCTTTCCCACCCAGGGATCAAACCGACATCTCCTCCATCTCCTGCATTGCAGGTGGATTCTTTACTGCTGAGCCACTGGGGAAGCAGCTTAAAACTGGACACGCCACCAGATAGGAAGCTTTGGGGCTGGCATTTCTATAGATCAGTACAAGTTTTCAATTAGCAGTTGGCATTAAAGCCATTATGATTTGATTGCTGAATCAGTATACTTGGAAAGGGACCTGATGCTAACCCGGAGTTGGTTTTATTCAATACTTTCAAGCAAAGAACAAATGCATTTTCTGAAATTTATTGTAGTGTTATTAAGTCTTCAGAAAGCCATGAAAAATGACAGTTGGGTTTTGCTTTTGTCTTTTAACTTAGAATGTAAGAGGAGAACAGTAATTATGAACTTGGAGAGTGAAGAATACAAGCTTTAAGTCACTGAATTAATCACTTAGCAGACTAAAATTAGAGCTGAGCAGTTCTCCAGTTATCGGTAAATTGAAACAGAGATTTAAAGGAAAAAAAACCCTTAAAACTGTGGAGTAAAAATATACCTTAACATTGGCTAAGCTGCTTTTATTTTGGCTTATGCTCGGCTCTTCCAGTCCATCACTATTGCCCTGGGCTGGCTTTGCCTGCCCGTTTTCTCTGAAAGGCAGGATTAACCTGCAGTGTCCATTGCTGCTATTTCTGAAGTCCAGTTGCTGTAATAAGTCTTTACCAATTGGCCCTCTGTATAATCCACATAGGCCTTGGCTGTTATACCTTTAACTAAACCAGTTTCATTCACTAAAATATAATTTCTCCAACATGCTGCATAACTTCTGTGTTGCCATAAATACTATTAACTCATTCCTTTACCCACCATGCACACCCCCAGGAAATTCTAATAACATTCAATCATATCAGCCAGTTTTGTGTTTACATAGGATAGACTTTTATTCTCTGTGTATGACGAATCAAGTACCTATTTATTTGCTTATTGTCAATCTTATCAAATAAAATGCTCGGGAAGAGAGTGCTGGGTGGAGGGAGGGGCAGGTAAAGGGCAAGATACCCAGTTGCCATGTTTGCTAACCCAGCTAGTTGGCACTGAGTGAAGGGGGCGGCTTTGCTGCCATTCGCCATATGTTCACAGGGCAGCTGTTTGTAGAGAATACGACGAGATACTTTCACTCCTCCTCCCTTTCTGAATGGTTTTGGCACAGACAGCAAAGGAGAGGCATAAAAGGGCCAGTTCAAAGGGTCAGAAAACTTTAAAGCTATAAAGAGCCGGTGCACTTATTTTATAGATGACAAAACTCTTTTCTCAGCACCAAATAACTAATCTTTGCCAAAGGCAGGACAACGAGCCTCTGGATTTCCGTGTCCAATCGAGTTGTATTTACCCTTCATTTGGTTCCCTTTCTTCTCCAAAGGGCATCACTGACCAAATGGTAAACAGTTTAAGGCGAGAGTCCCCTCTGAACCCATGTGAGGAAAAATTCAAAGGAAAATGGTTTCTACCCACCTTCTCTTCAGGACTAACTGCTACGGATTCAGAATTAGAGTAGCTCTCTCTGCACACTAAATATGTCAGTCAGCTGGTCTGAATCACTAACTGTGCCGTAATCTTTGTCAGCCTTCTCTCTGAACTTAATTTTTCTCCATCGAGTTTTTGGAATCCACTGCTACTCCCTTAATCCTCCTGGGGGATGATACTATTGACATTTTATTAAACTCTACTACAGTATGGAATAAAAGTAACATTTAGGTTGATGATTATTTGAAATTGACTCATTGAAGGAATGAAAGTAATATAATTATTTTCCCTTTTTGTGAACAAAAGTAATTTGATTTTAAAATATGAACATTATATATAGTTTTAAAATAGTTTGCAATATATGTTTATTTGTATAATTACTTGATTTATGTCTCTCTCTTTACCAGAAGTCCTGTGAGGGTCTATTTTCTTTGCTATTTTACCCTCAACCCTCAGACATAGTTCAGTGCTTGGCATAGTGGTTTGTTGTTCAGCGCACAGTTGTATCCAAATCTTTGTGACCTCGTGGACTGCAGCACGCAAGGCTTCCCTGTCTTTCACTATCTCCTGAAGTTTGCTCAGACTCCTATAGAAAATTATTTCTTAAATAAAGGAATGAAAGGTTCAAGCATTTCCAAAACCAGCAACTGTATTTTTCAAAAATGATGTGGTTAACAATAACTCACTTGTTCTGTCCTCTAGTTTCATTTAGTGGCTTCTAAATGGAAACAGCTTTCTTGGTTCCATTTAGTGTTTTGTTTTACTTTTGACACTCATGTGATCACATTAACAGTATTATTCCTTGGTCTAAAATTGTAAATAACCTTTAACGAATCCAAGATGATGATTTATGTCTGGGAGTCTTTTGTTGACATACCAGTGTCATAGTGACTTAAGACAGAAAACTCAAAGTAATACTAGCTTTCATGATTCGTTTGATAGGCTATCATGACAATCACATTGTAATTCGGTGGTTCTGGGCTGCAGTGGAAAGATTCAACAATGAACAACGACTGAGGTTGTTACAGGTAAGATGCCTTTAGTTAATCTTTTTATGCATTAATTATTGTTGGAATTTCATATTTTTAATAATGGATAAGTATACTCAGTAAATATATCCCATGTTTATCTGCATACTCTGAGTACACTGTTTTCAGACTCTTCTCATTGCATGGTTCTTTGGTTCCATCACTGTGCAGAACATCTCTAACGAGTCCAAGCATCTCATTAGAGTTGTGAGGAAGTACCGATTGCCATCTAAGAGTCCTCAGAACAACATCCACCTTCAGGGCAGTTTGATCCCTTCATCCAAAGGCCCTCCAAGTACTCTGCAGGCCAGCATCTCTGGCAACAGAAAGGGATAATCTTCAGTCTCATTTATCAAGAAATGATCCAGTTCCTTGATAGAGAGTCCCTTCTTTTCTTCCATCTAACTTTCCACAAATTTGATAACATTGAAGTTTAAGAATACTAGGAGAACTAACTCATTATTTTCTTATGCTTGGTGTTATAGTTATACAGAGAAATTGTTTATTGATTGCAGCTAAAGAAATATCAGACATAAGGAAGCCTTTTGTTTGCTCAGACAGTATCTTGCAAGCAGACTGGATCTTAGCTCCTTTGGATTACAGATCCGAGTCTCAAATTTGTAGGCCTATAAGTTCTTTTTGTTTTTCATTCACCTCAAATTGATCAGGGACTGATGCTAAGTAGACTTAGGTTAATTGACACGTCCACTTTTTAATCTCTAATGGAAAGTGTCTGTGGTTTAAGCTTCTAGGTTAAAGGATGTATAGGATGCTGTATTTTCTACAAACCGTCCACATGCCCTTTCCCTTTATAATGCACTGTCCTTGGGATTCTCCAGCTCTCTGTCTGAATTCTCACATTCTAGTTATTCTGTCTCTATGGTTTTTATCTTTTGAGCTTTACCACCAGTGAGCAGCACGCTGCTCTTCCCCAGGACCTCTGTATATGAATGACCTCTTTCCTAGAGACTGGTCTCTTGGCTTCACCTTCTCCTTCTGTTTTCTTGGGTTGATAGTTTGTTACAGGCACATCCAGCATTCCCTATGAAGGATTTGCTTCTCTCCGAGGCAGTAATGGCCCAAGAAGATTCTGTGTGGAGAAATGGGGGAAAATCACTGCTCTTCCCAGGTAAAGTAGAAAACATTTCTTTACTCTCACTACAGTGCTCTAGGGGGAACTTTAGCTTAAGTGTATGTTGACTTATTGCCGTTTTTATGTTGAAAGTTTGGAAGAGTGGAAAAGCTTTTAGAATGAATTGATCTTGGATTACCTTTCTAAATGATGGAAAGAAAGATATTCCTGATCATACTTGAAGTACATATGTACATATCTTAAAATACAAAACCCAACAGAACCAAAGCATTTGTTAGTGATAGGAGAAGCAATGTTGTCATACTTGTAGCTCTAATTTATGTTTCAGAAGCTCTAGTTTTAAGTTTATCATTGGTAGCTATTTTGAATCCCTTCACTAAAAATGACCACTGTGCTTTCTAAGGAAAATTAAATCATGTAAATATGTCTTTTCTATCTATCATATCATTCACCTTGTGAATGTTCTCTGCATTGTACTCTCATTCATAATAAAATGATATATTTCCTTGAGTGGAAAAAAATTGCTTTTCTGCTGCTACTAATAAATATAAAAGACTAGTAAGGCAGCATCTGTGAATTTAAAAACTGGGTTGAATGGAGCAAACTGGAATTGAAGCAGAAGAAAGGCAGGGAGCAAATAAAGAGGAAGAGAGAAGAGTTAGTTTCAGAACTCCTTTATCAATCAGCAGTAATATATTGAATTTTTGAGTAAAAGGATTTCAGATTGCCTCTCATTTTACTAATAATGAAACTGCTTTCTGGGAAGGTTAAGTCTTCCCAAGTGATATTAAGTTCCCGATGATGTTATCCTGAATTTAAGTACAGTCAGCCATCTGTATCCATGAGTTCTGCATCTATGAATTCAGCCAACCACGGATTCCCAACAACTACAGGTCAAATACATTTTTTTTGAAAAGTTTCCATAAAGTTACAGAAACAAAAGTTGAATTTGCTACATGCTGGAAACTATTACTTGTACTAGGTATTTCAAGCAATCTAGAGATGACTTGCTTCCCAGATGGCTCAGTGATAAGGAATCCACCTGCCAGTGCAGGAGATGCAAGAGACATGGGTTCAGTCCCTGGGTCGGGAAGATCCCTCGGAGTAGGAAATGGCAACCCACCCTAGTGTTCTTGCCTGGAAAATTCCATGGACAGAGGAGCCTGGCATGCTACAGTCCTTGGAGTCACAAAGAGTCATACACAACTGAACACAGGATGATTTAAAGTAGACAGGAAGACATGCATAGGTTAAATGCAAATAATATGCCTTTTTATATTTGAGCATCCATGGATTTTGGTATCTCTGAGGGAGTTCTGGAATCATCCCCTGGGGATACTAAGACAATTGTGCAGATGACTTTGAGAAACTTATTAAGAAGACTGACTTCTTAGCAGTTGTAAGGCACTGTTTTTTAAGAATAGCATTCTAAGCATAAACGTGTTTAAAAAGTGGTGCTGAAAATACAGATACAGAGAACAATGAATAGAGCTCACTCAGGGCTGACCTGAGCCACCTCTTTGGGTACGTCTCAATTTGTGGACAGAGGTGCTTGCATGCAAACATCTAAGTGTTAGCTGGCTGACTTGGTGTTCCAAATGTAAAAGATTTAATTTCATTATTTAAAGAAGAATTTTATTTTATTTTCCTTATGTCTGAAACATGGCTTTTCTTGATTAAGCTACATTTTCAACACAAAAGCAGACTTACACTCTCTGAGTAAGGCCTTTCACCTTTCTGAGAAACTCAAGGATGCATTAAAGAGGCAAGAAAAGACAGATGAATTGTATTCTTTCTCTTGAAATCTGTTTTTGTAAAGATTTACTTTTGTAAAGTAGATGGAATAGACTGTAATAGTAGGAAGATATATCAGCTGTTCATATTTAATCACTGAAATTTTCACCAAACCTGGTGAGCAAAGAAAGGCAATTTGGTGTAAACAACAAACTTTAGCTTCAGAGAGACTAAGCTCTACCCCAGTTCTGTTACTTGCCTGCAGTGTAGTCTTTGAGAAGTTGCTTAATCTTTCTGAACCTCTGTTTCCTCATCTACATTGTAGGTCAGTAGTTCTGAAGGTTAAATGAAATCATGCATATAATACATTTACTGCTGACCCTGGCCCAGCTGATGATGGCTGCCATTCTGACTTCTGCCATCATCATCTATAATATATGTCAGGCTGCAGCTTATTGGAAAGAGTGCAGGGTTGGAAGTTAGAAGACCTGGAGTTCTTGGGAGGTTGGGATTTCTTGCCCACCTCTGCCACCAGCTGACCTTGGGACCAGAAAAGACCACTTGGTCTCTCAGCCTGTTTCTCCACCTTTAAATGGCCAGGGAAGGGGGTGGTCTGTTAGGCTCGGTTCATCAATAAGTAGCACTGACAGTTTGCTGAAGAATCTTGGGGGTCAGGCCATATTTACTTGTCTACTTCCCCGGAGTTCCAGGAAGTTCATATACTTGACTCATCAAAAATGGTGGGGTTCTTCATAGCATTGCATACATACGGTTGGGTAACAGGCATTGTTGTTTCTTCCTTTCTTCATTGTGACCTGAGGCTCTAGGTTCTAGATTCCAGTTCTACCCAGATTGTAAACGTCATAGATAAAGATGATATGAGGCACATCAGGCAAGCAGACCATTTTCATACCTTGCCTGTAATAGGCTCTAATGTTTAAGTCCAGTGGGAGGAAAGAGCTACTTGACTATTCTACTTCACCAGTTCATCAGCTTACATAGTTCATCAATTTACATAGCCTCATTAGGAGATATGAGTGCAGACTTAAGCCCTTTGATACACTAGTTATGTGATCCTAAGAGCCTGGATCCATCTCTGAAGAGCAGAAATAACAATGCCATGGTCAAGGAGTATTTGTGACAAGTGAGTAAGAATAATGTGCATGAAAGTCCTTAAGGATAGTATGTTTTCTTTGTTCTTTTAAACCTTTTATTATGATTCTTCTGGGAGCCACCATACTGCTGAAACTATTAAAATCTGCTTCACAAAAGTGGTACATTGGAAGAAAAACATAAAAGGAGAACTTTAACTCATGACCATACAGTTTTATCAGAAGTGATTTCTTCACTGATAACTGTCATCTTGAAATGTGGTATGTTAAGTGCCAAAAAGATCTGTAAGATTGGCTCTGGTCTAAAGAGATGGTATATATGACTGAGCCCATTTTTTCATACTATCAGCACAGATACACTAAAGCCATCATTCCTGCTGTTTCCTCCTAGGTTTAAGTTGTAGAACTAAAGAACTGGTCTGTACCAAGCTATCCAACCCCCATGCATTTCTTTTTCTTATTTGTGAGATGATGTCTAACATTAAAAATGTGACATTGTACACACTGGGTACAAAATGAACAGATATACTTCTTCCTTAAAATGTGTATTCCCTAAGAAGTCTGGCATCATCTTGTGTCAGGCAGGGGAGGCTGTGCCCTGGAGAAGTGGAAGTGGAGGTGGACGTAAAGGATGAGGACAGGCAGCCCAAGCAGAAGGGAGGGCATCTTATTCTAGACATGGATGATGAGGGCCTTCCAGCCTTTCAAGGAAGCAAATGAGTCTCATTCTTTTCTCAGACTTCCTAGTCCTCATTGCAGTAGCAGTAAATAATACTACTCACAACGTGGGCCAAAAAGTGTATTAAAGTATATAGGGGTGTCTCTGAAGCCAGAACAAGTTGAATCCCTGGCTCTCTTTTTCTATCGTTTGGTAATAAAGTAACTAGAGACCAGATGGTAAATAATGATGGAGGCAGGCTGGTGTCTCTGTGTAGGTGTCTAACTTGAACACATTACTGCACTTCCTCTGCTTCCTGGTTGGTAGTTAGCTCTGTATTTTGCATTTCTGTAGATTTCCTGTCCCCTGTGCTCTGATGGGCTTCAGTTCAGTTTAGTTGCTCAGTCATGTCCGACTCTTTGGAGACTGTAAATTCACTTTATGGCAAATGCTCTCTTAAACATTCTGAAAAACAGGCTGCTCACATGCCCGCAGGAAAATGCAGGTCAGATCCTCTCTCCCAGGGTGGTGTAGACTTTACGTGTTCTTCCCAGAGGCTCTTGCCCAGTAGGCAGTGGGAGAGCTGCTGTCGTAATGGGGGACTGTTTGGTTTTGCCAAAGGAGGGAAACACTCATTTTAGAAAATGGCTGTGTCTGGAGATGATTATCAACGCAATGCTGACCCAAATTAAAAAATAAAAAGAGTTACTTATGAAATGAGTGTCTCAGGGAGACAGCTTTCCAGTGGAATAGAACTTTAAAAGATAAAATAATTTTTAAAGATAAATTTTTTTCATTAAAAAAGTTTTTAAATGATGTATAATTGATAACACAATATTATGTAAGTTACAAGTGTACAGTATAGTGGTTCACAATTTTAAAGATTACTTTCCATGTATTGTTATTATAAATTATTGGCTATATGCCCAATGTTGTATAATATATCCTTATAGCTTATTTTTTACAGAAGTTTGTACCTCTTACTCCCTAACCCCTGTATTGCTAGACATTTTTCACTTTTTAATCTTATGTAAAGAAAAGTGAAAAATGTTAGTTATTCAGTCATGTCTGACTCTTTGTGATCCCATGGACTGTACCCTGCCAGGTTCCTCTGTCCATGGGATTCTCCAGGCAAGAATACTGGAGTGGTTAGCCATTCCTTTCTCCAGGGGATCTTCCCAACCCAGGGACTGAACCTGGGTCTCCCGCATTGCAGGCAGATTCTTTACCATCTGAGCCACCAGGGAAGACCCATGTAAAGAAAAATTTTCACAAAAATGCCAAGAAGTTAAAAATAAAAAGATGGGCATATAATATACATACATATATAGTAATATATAATAAAATATATAATAAAATCAGTATTATAGTATATCATTATATACTATAATATAATTAATAAATATTATAGTAATATATAATAAAAATATATAAAGTCCACTACTGAGATAACCTCTAAACATACTTCTACTCATTTGTATACAACATACACATACATGACACACATTTGAAAACAAGATACAATCAGAGCATATGTACTGTTTATGACCTGCTTTTTGTTGACTAAATATCACTAATCATGACCATCTTTCAGTGTCATGAAATGTTGCTTTACAGTATCATCAGTAATTCAGCCCTTCCTCCTCTAGTACAGATAGCATTGTCTACTGGCAAATTGAACTGTAAACTAGGAAATAGGAAAGTAAGTGAGGAGCTCATGTCACTCTCTTTAATTAAAAAAGTTCAGAACAAGAGACAGACACTGAAAGGATCCCTTGGTGCCTCCTCTTTTTGTACTTGCCTTGGGGCATCCCTCCCTGGTCTCCTCGCCACGTGCTGGCCTTGGTTGAGAGGAAATTGGCAGAAGACTTTCCTATTATAAAGTTGTCTGCTCCATGGTTTAATCTCTTATATAAGGCCATCTCTCACCCTTTCCCTTTCTTCCTTCTTACTCAATTCATGCTCTCTAATATAATATTTTAAGGTTTTATTGTATCCTGCCATTGAATCAGCATGTGCTAACAAAGATATACCCATGATGACTAGAAATATTACTTTATTAAAGATGCTTAAATATGCTATTCCTTTTGGATTGGTCTTTACCTTGGGAAATGGATAAAATGTTCATAAAGCATACTTTGTCTAAAAAAGAACTGCAGTAAATAATGTAAAATACTATTGAAATAATTTGTAGTTCCTAAATGGAGTAAAAGTATTGATAGTTTTCATTGTTGCTTTCAACAGAACTGAGTCTTTCAAGTCACAACAGCTGTAAATCATAAAGTATGTGTTTGTGAATGACAGACATTACTGCTGATAAGGAATTGGTCATCCCCTTCTCTGTGGCTTCAAGACCAAAAACTAATTTGGGCTCATCTCTTTCCACCACCGTAGTCCACCGCACAAGCCCTTCTCCACGAGGTTATTGCCATAGCCTGCTGTCTACATGACTATTTCTGTATATACATACTGTAGTTCATTCTGCGCTCAGCAGCCAAAGTGAGCTTCTGAAACCTCCATATCACCTCCCTCCCCTACATATACCCATCGATGACTGCTAGTCATTAATCCACAATCCTTGCTGAGGACTGACTACCAGGGGGTGGCCTGGTCTGGCCTACTATCCCAACCTCCACTCATACACTCTCCCCTCACCTGCTGCAGCCACCAGCCTCCTCCTTGTTCCTCAAATTTACCAAGCTTAACTCTGCCTCAAGACTCTAGAACTTGCTGCCCCATCTCTTTTCTGCTGGTTCTGCATGTGACTGGCTTTGTCATCCCTAAGGACTCAGCTCAGTGCTCAGAAAGGCCCTCCAGGCTTCTGCTCCCAGTGTGCCTGTCATTCTGTCTCATCTTATGTACTGTACAGGACTCACTTTAGTTCTGTCATTGTATACCTATTGACTATCCCCCCCTCTCTAGGGTCCAACCCTGTGAGAACAAGGAGCTTGTTTGAATTGAATGTGGCTTTGCCTGTCATGCTAAGCCATAGCACATAATACTTTTGGCAAGCTCTCAAGTTTAACATATGCCTCTGGACCATTCCAGACAAGATATGCCAAAATCACTTTTGTGTCTTTATACCCTCATCTAAACAATTGGGACAGGCACTAGTAATTACATTACTAAGTTGTTCTGGAGATGAAGGGAGATGTTTTGTTGTTGTTCAGTTGCTAAGCCATGTCCGACTCTCTGCCACCCAGGGACTGCAGCATGCCAGGCTTCCCTGCCCTTCACTATCTCCCAAGGTTTGCTCAAATTCATGTCCATTGAGTCAGTGCTGCCGTTAATCATTTCATCCTCTGCTGCTCTCTTCTCCTTCTGCCTTCAATCTTTTCCCAACATCAGGGTCTTTTCTGATGACTCAGCTTTTTGCATCAGGTAGCCAAAGTGTTGGAGCTTCAGCTTCAGCATCAATCCCTCCAATAAGTATTCAGGGTTGATTTTCTTTAAAACTGACTGATTTGATCTCTTTGCAGTCCAAGGGACTCTCAAGAGTCTTCTCTAGTACCACGGTTCAAAAGCATCAATTCTTTGGCACTCAGCCTTCTTTATGGACCAGCTCTCACATCCATACATGACTACTGGATAAACCATAGCTTTGACTATATGAACCTTTGTTGGCGAACTGATGTCTTTTCCTTTTTTTTTTTGTATTTTTAAAAAAATTTTAATTGGAGGCTACTTTACAATATTGTGGTGGTTTTTGCCATACATTCACATGAATCAGCCATGGGTGTACATGTGTTCCCCATCCTGACCCTCCCTCCCAACCTCCCTCCCCATCCCATCCCTCAGGGTCATCCCAGTGCACCAGCCCTGAACACCCTGCCTCATGCGTCAAACCTGGACTGGCGATCTATTTCACATATGCTAATATACATGTTTCAATGCTATTCTCTCAAATCATCCTACCCTCGCCTTCTCCCACAGAATCCAACAGTCTGTTCTTTACCTCTGTGTCTCTTTTGCTGTCTCACATATAGGGTCATTGTTACTATCTTTCTAAATTATATATATATGCATTAATATACTGTATTGGTGTTTTTCTTTCTGACTTACTTTGCTCTGTATAATAGACGTCTTTGCTTTTTAATATGCTATCTAGGTTTGCCACCACTTACAATGGGCAAAGTGCTTAAAATGATGCCTAACACATCATTCAGAAGGCAATGGCACCCCACTCCAGTACTCCTGCCTGGAAAATCCCATGGACGGAAGAGCCTGGAAGGCTGCAGTCCACGGGGTCGCCGAGGGTCGGACATGACTGAGCGACTTCACTTTCACTTTTCACTTTCATGCATTGGAGAAGGAAATGGCAACCCACTCCAGTGTTCTTGCCTGGAGAATCTCAGGGATGGGGGAGCCTGGTGGGCTGCCGTCTATGAGGTCACACAGAGTCGGACACGACTGAAGTAACTTAGCAGCAACACATCATTCAATTAATTCAGCTGTTTTGACTGTTGTCACTAATCCCTAGCCTTCAGAGCTCACCTGGCATTTTACAATTTTTAGATATTTAAGAAATGTGCTGTATCCAGCCAGGATGTTTGTATTTTGTTTGAGTTCTCAATCTGGAACCCAGTACTCCTTACTGGGTTTTCTTCTGTTGGGTTTAAATTCTTACATTTGAAAAGTATGTACTCTTCATCTCTTCCCAGGGCTACCCACAGGTGAGACATGACCTGCTTACCAGGCACAGTTTGAAGAGTTTCTTCTGCTGATTAACCCCCATGCAGGAATTCCCACTGTGGGAACATTCTACACTGTATTTATAGATCCAGTTCATTTTAACCTGGGCAATCTAATAATACTTTAGAGTAAGATATTAGTTAGTAATCTAATTCCCTTAATAAGCCTTTAGATACTAATTACCTTGTGGGAGATATAAGTTGATCTCTTGTCAACATGGACTTTAAAACCTAGAGAAAGGACTAACAGATATTTCAATGAACAGGTAACCAACACCATTGCCAAATGGTGTATCACACACAGGTATTGGGTGTAGTAAGTGCCATAGAATTCCTTTCCGTTGTTTCACATTTACTGAACACCTGATAAGAGTCAGGGTTGTGCTGTGCCACCAGGACTGCACGAATACTTGTGAACTTGTCTTACTGAGAATTCCTGCCCTAAATCCCATGGTCCAAGAAAATGTTAGTGGGGATAAAAGAGAAATTGTGAATATTTTTAAAAGTCATGATAAAAGTTATAGCTTTATTTGTGTTAATAAATTTAGGCTAACAAAGCAATCACTGAATTACTTCAGTTGAATTGGTCAATCTGTGTGATTGGTAACTGTGTATTTCTCATGGCAGTTGCAAGCTCTAAATTCATCATCTTCATCCTTCTCCATTTCCTCGATTGCCTGTTGTGTTTAACAGCACCTCTGCCACCTTATGCTCCACACCCACTCACTAGCTGCCTTTAATGCATGGAATGAATGGAAAAGGTCTCTGCATTCACATCCAGTCTGGGCTCCTGTCACTCACGCACTTTAATTCTCAAGTTTCCTGCAGTGCTTCCTCTTGCTTTCAGGCAGTCTGCTGGGAACATCCTTCTCTTTGTCGTTGAACCAGAAAAGCCCTACACACCTACCAATCCTTCAAGGCTTGGCACAAATAGTGTCCTCTCTAAAGCCTTTCTTGACTCCAAAGAGCAGACTCTTAACTTGTTGTATGCAGGGTCACTAATAGCCCATAGGAATCTTTTTGGAGTTGACAAAGGTTTCTTTTAGTTTTCTGGAGAAAAGCAGCCCTGAGCTAGGGATTGTGAGTTGGTGAGCAGAGTCAAGGGTAGGCTGCATTTCAGACCCCTAGTATAGAGCACAGACTGTGTAACCTTTGGCAGGTCCCATTTGCCTGCACATTTTGTTTTCAGAGTATAAACATCTTATAGGCAGAGTCCAGACTCTTCATCCTTATATACAAAGGGACAGCTCAATGTCTGGCATGCAGTATGACCTCAGAACTTGTTTGTTCAATGAATTAAGGAATAAATGAAATGTAGGTTGAAAAATTAATTTTTATTCATCAGGGCACTTTGTATAGGAATTCCAAGCTTTCAAATATGGGGCCTTCAAGGGGTACATAATCAAAGAGAGTCTGAAGGTGCAGGGGCCCTGGAGAGCCTAAGAACAGAGCCCCTCTTTACCCACCTCACAGCCCAGCTCCTGGCCGACTCTGCCCCTTCATCCAGGCTGCCCTGCCAGCAAGACTGCCTGAACACCTGATTCCCTTGTGAGGAAGCTGGGCTCAGATGGGGAGAATCTGAGCTTGACAAATAAATTTGGTCAGGAATGCTCCTATTTCCAAAGAAATCATGGCATTAAAGTGTGATATTCTAATATCCTTTAGGGATTTTCCAGAATGCTTTTAAGTATTTGTTTTTGATTTATTAATTACTTGATGAAAAGGTTGAAATAGGAATAGGGAAACAAATCAGAAGGATTAGGTACCACTGCCAATTGAAAAGAGAGTATTGATAAAACACATTCTAAATGATAATGCAAATTAAAAGGGTTTATTAGATTTATATACATTTTATTTCTAGGGCTATATCTACTAGATAAAGTGAAGCCCATGGTTATTGGTTTTCTCATTCTCTCTTTAGAATCTTGATTCTAATTTCTTCTTTGCCTCATATTTTGAGTGTTATAAGCTTCCAAAACTGACTTCTGGAAGAATCAATTTATAAATGCATACACATACAGAAACACTTTGATCAATTAATCGATCTATGAAACCAGATAAAATTGTGATTCTTTGGGCTCATTGGATTTGGATAATCGACTTGTCTATATCTATAGGAAAGAAAGAGGGTTAAGCATATGACCTCCCTGATTAACATTTAAAGAATCCAGAAAGCACCAAGAGATCTATTAAGTCAGACCAGATGTCTGGAGGGCTTTTAAATCTTCTTTATATTAATGCCAGCATGATTTCCCAAAGACTAGTTCAGACCTGCCCTCCTTGAGTGGCTCTGGCTGCATAGAGTAAAATGAGGTAAACTCATTATAGCCTTAGTGTGGCTGGCTTTGAAAGATTTGAAAAATGTTCTTTTATTGAGACTGAATAACTGGATGTGCTTTTGCTGCCAATATCAACATAGTCCAAGGGCCCTTCTGTTATTTTCTGCTAGAGTTTTCTTAGGACATGGAATGGGGTGGGAGAGGGGGTGTGAGAAGCCTCAGAGGATTATGTTTTGTTTCGCTTTTTTTTCCCCTGTTCTTGGCTCACACAGCAAGTTGATGGTAAATATTGGGCAATTTATTTAACCACATGATTCCTCAATTTCCTTATTAGCAATGCTGACTTGTTTATAAGGAGTTTTGAAATTTTTGCAAGCACAAAAAACGCTGCTGAGAATAGCCAATATAGATATCTTATTTCTGATGTAATTGATGTCTTCCAATAGGGAGGCCTACCTGCGCCAGACTCATTTAGAGTGAGAGTTAAAAGCAGATCCCTAGGCCCACCCCAGACCTCCTAAAGTAGAATTTCAGAGGGTGCACCTAAAATCTCCATTGTAAACAAGTTTCTTGGATGATTCTGGTGAATTCCCCCTAGATCTCTCTGAATATCTCTGTTTTCTGGTGAGCCTGAGATAGAACTTGTTGGTTAGAGCACCCGAAAAATCCCTTGGTATCTCCCAGACTTTTCTGAACTGACCAAATCTGGACCATTTTCCCTGAAGCTCCTGTATGTTTTGATTGAGTCATTCATTTAAAAAAATATTTGAAGCTTTATTTTTCTAATTTCTGTCCTCAAAATGTGTGTAATCTGGTAAGGTGTTGATGACTAGCAGTTTAAAATCATAAAGTAGGATGAAATGAACACTCAGGCTTCCAAAACTGAAAAAAACCAAAGCATTACTTTCCCTGCTTTCAGTTTAATGTTGGACTTCCCCTAGGAACCCAAGGTTGTGGTCTATTCTTGATTTGACTTTGGGGGAACCATTTAATCTTTCTGCAGTTTCCCCCCTCAACAATACCTACTTTCTCCATCCTCATGAAACATTTTCCATAGGAGCTGTTCAGTTTATTCAGAGGAAAGTTCTGTTATGGTAACTATATATTATGCAACCAGGTGCAATTTAGGAATCCATGATAGCTTTAGGTTAAGGATCAATGATGCTGATTATGTCTTGTGACTGAAGAGGATCAAAAAAGTTGTCCAGTCCTTCCTTTTGTGTTGAGAACTGAATAAAAAATATGAGTATCCAGGCTTATGGATTTACTGGATAAGTTACTGAACAGCAGAGACATTCAGAGTTCCTGTTTCTTGCTCAGAAACCTGGGAGGATGAAAGGACTGCTGTTGACTCCCAGCTTCACACCACTGCCCTTGATAGGGGTGATGCTACTATATTACACTTATTACACTTAACTACCTCTTCTTAGGCTGTGCTACTACATTGAGACCTGTAGCAGTTTTCCAAAGCTGCATCACCAATTACCACCAATTTAGCAGCTTAAAACAACATGGTTACTGTGTCACTGTTTCTGTAATCAGGAGTCTGAGCACGATTGAGCCAGGTCTTCTGCTCAGCATCTGAAAGCTGATATCAAAATGTCTGCTGGATTGCATTCTCATCTGGAAGCTCAACTAGGGAAGGACCTGCTGCCAAACTCCCTTAGGTTGTTGGTAGAATTTATTCCTTGCATCTCCAGAATTCATGGCAGTCTACCTCTTCAAATCTAGCAATGGTGAGACTCTCTGACTTCTAGATGCTCTTTTAAAAGTCTCACCTAATTAGGTCAGGCCCAAGTTCAGGATCATCACCCTTTTAATTAACTTAAAATCAACTGATGTGAGACTTCATTACATCTTCAATATATCTTCACCTTTGCCATATTCTATTGGTTACAAATACAGGTCACCTGTCATACTTAAAAGATTGGGTTTATACAAAGGCATGGGTCATGGCAGATCATCTTAGAATTCTTCATAACACAAGACCACAGTGAATTAAAATTCATCATTCAATCCAAGCATGCATAAGAAGTTAATTGGAGGATTCAAACATTACTGTTTATGAATTGTCATCCTCATGTATTTGATTATTTTTGTTAATTCCTGATGAGGTAAAATTAACCTTCAGTTAAGAGAAATTATTTGGTTATCAAGAGGAAGAAACAGGCTTAAGAAGCATGTGATAGACATACTACACCTACAGTCCTGTCCTGTCCTAAGAAACCATCATCGGTAATAATTGGGCTTCCCTAATGGCTCAGATATGGAACAAGAGACTAATTCCAAATAGGAAACGGAGTACGTCAAGGCTGTATATTGTCACCCTGCTTATTTAACTTCTATGCAGAGTACATCATGAGAAACGCTGGGCTGGAAGAAGCACAAGCTGGAATCAAGGTTGCCAGGAGAAATATCAATAACCTCAGATATGCAGATGACACTACCCTTATGGCAGAAAGTAAAGAGGAACTAAAAGCCTCTTGATGAAAGTGAAAGAGGAGAGTGAAAAAGTTGGCTTTAAGCTCAACATTCAAAAAACTAAGATCATGGCATCTGTTCCATCACTTCATGGCAAATAGATGGTGAGACAGTGTCAGACTTTATTTTTTGGGACTCCAAAATCAATGCAGATGATGATTGCAGCCATGAAATTAAAAGACGATTACTCCTTGGAAGGAGTTATGACCAACCTAGATAGTATATTGAAAAGCAGAGATATTACTTTGCCAACAAAAATCCGTCCAGTCAAGGCTGTGGTTTTTCCAGTGGTCATGTATGGATGTGAGAGTTGGACTGTGAAAAAAGCTGAGCGCCAAAGAATTGATGCTTTTGAACTGTGGTGTTGGAGAAGACTCTTGAGAGTTCCTTGGACTGCAAGGAGATCCAACCAGTCCATCATAAGGAAATCAGTCCTGGGTATTCATTGGAAGGACTGATGCTGAAGCTGAAACTCCAATATTTTGGCTGCCTCATGCAAAGAGTGATTCATTGGAAAAGACCCTGATGCTGGGAGGGACTGGGGGCAAGAGGAGAAGGGGTGACAGAGGATGAGATGGCTGGATCAAAAACTGACTTGATGGACATGAGTTTGAGTGAACTCTGGGAGTTGGTGATGAACAGGCAGGCCTGGCGTGCTGTGATTCATGGGGTCGCAAAGAGTCAGACATGACTGAGCGACTAAACTGAATTTAACTGAATGGCTCAGACTATAAATAGCCTGTCTGCAGTGTAGGAGACCCAGGTTTAATCCCTAGGTCAGCAAGATCCCCTGGAGAAGGGAATGGCTACCCACTCCTATATTCTGACCTGGAGAATTGCGTGAACTACTGTCCATGGGATCACAGAGTTGGACATGACTGAGCAAGTAACACTTTCACTTCAGAGATTATTGCTTAACTAGAGAAAGGGTTTACTTGAATTATTTTATTTCCTAGTTTCCCTAGTATGATTCAGTTCACAAAAATGAATTCACACATATCTATTTGAGATTCAGTTCAGTTCAGTTCAGTCACTCAGTCCTGTCTGACTCTTTGCGACCCCATGAATTGCAGCATACCACACCTCCCTGTCCATCACCAACTCCCGGAGTTCACTCAAACTCGTGTCCATTGAGTCGGTGATGCCATCCAGCCATTTCATCCTCTGTCATCCCCTTCTCCTCCTGCCCCCAATCCTGCCCAGCATCAGGGTCTTTTCCAATCAGTCAACTCTTTGCATGAGGTGGCCAGAGTATTGCAGTTTCAGCTTCAGCATCAGTCCTTCCAATGAACACCCAGGACTGATTTCCTTTATGATGGACTGGTTGGATCTCCTTGCAGTCCAAGGAACTCTCAAGAGTCTTCTCCAACACCACAGTTCAAAAGCATCAATTCTTCGGTGCTCAGCTTTCTTCACAGTCCAACTCTCACATCTATACATGAACACTGGAAAAACTATAGCCTTGACTAGACAGACCTTTGTTGGCAAAGTAATGTCTCTGCTTTTCAATATACTATCTAGGTTGGTCATAACTCCTTCCAAGGAGTAAGCGTCTTTAATTTCATGGCTGCAGTCACCATCTGCATTGATTTTGGAGCTCAGAAAAATAGTCTGACACTGTTTCCACTGTTTCCCCATCTGTTTCCCATGAAGTGATGGGAACAGATGCCATGATCTTAGTTTTCTGAATGTTGAGCTTTAAGCCAACTTTTCACTCTCCTCTTTCACTTTCATCAAGAAGCTTTTTAGTTTCTCTTCACTTTCTGCCATAAGGGTGGTGTCATCTGCATATCTGAGGTTATTGATATTTCTCCCGGCAACCTTGATTCCAGCTTGTGCTTCTTCCAGCCCAGCGTTTCTCATGATGTACTCTGCATATAAGTTAAATAAGTAGGATAACAATATTACAGCCTTGATGTACTCCTTTTTCTATTTGGAACCTGTCTGTGGTTTCATGTCCAGTTCTAACTGTTGCTTCCTAACCTGAATATAGGTTTCTCAAGAGGCAGGTCAGATGGTCTGGTATTCCCATCTCTTTCAGAATTTTCCAGTTTATTGTGATCCACATAGTCAAAGGCTTTGGCATAGCCAATAAAGCAGAAATAGATGTTTTTCTGGAACTCTCTTCCTTTTTCCATGATCCAGCAGATGTATGGCAATTTAGTGAGAGATAATACAAGAGTAAATCTCTTTATTTTGAAGTATTTCTTACAAGTCAATAAGAAATCCTAAAACTTTAGATGATAAATTTATTTTACACTCATAAGAATGACTGTTAAAAAAAAATAACACGTGTTGGAGAGGATATAGAAAAATTGGAACCCATGTTCATAGCAATACTTTTTACAATAGCCAAAATGTAAAAACAACCCAAGTGTCAGTCAATGGTTGAATGGATTAACCAAACATAGTACATACAGACAATGGAATATTATTCAGCTGGGGAAAAGGAAATTGCAACCTATGCTACAACATGGACCTGGAAAATGCTAAGTGAAATAAGCCAGTCACAAGGGATGAATATTGTATGATTTCACATGTATGAGGTACTTAGAGTAGTCAAATTCATAGAGACAGAAAATAGATTGGTGGTTGCAGAGGTGAAAGGAAATAGGAATTAGTGTTCAATGGGTACAGATTTTCAGTTTGGAAAGGTAAAAAATTTCTGGAGATGGATAATGGTGATGGTTGCAGAACAATGTGGATGTACTTAATGTTACAGAACTGTGTACTTGACAGTGGTTATCAATGTGATGTGGTGTGTATTTATCAAAATAAAAATTTTTGAAGAAAAAATAAATGGCCAAAGGAAATGAACATATACATCACAAAATGGGAAATGTTACAAATAAACTGACTTGGGGAAAGAGTCTCAGCCTTGTTGGCAGCCAGTGAAGTGAAAATGTTTAAATTTCATCTAAAAGAAGTACCATCTTTAGTCTAATGGTATAATGAATGTTATGGGTCTCTCGCACAAAGCCTGGATGATCGTTATATTCAAACTGTGCTTCATTTCTCTGCTTCTTCCTCCCCTTTCCCTATAACAGATTTAAAGTTTTCAGTTAGTATTTTTATACCATTGTTTTACACAAGATATATATTTAAACCATTTCTAAGACTTTCACTATGCTAGTTCAGTTTCTTTAAAAAAGTAAAATGTTCTTCTTGAGACCCAAGTTAAGGCTCTGATGTAAGGAGGCATAATATGTACTATGTTAAATGCAATTTTGAAATAGTTTATGAAAAAGTATTTGATTGCAAAGATTGATTAAATGATTTTTCCCCAATATATTCTAGAGTTTGTAATATTAAGAACTTGTAAACTCTGAGCCAGTTCTATTTCTATGTCCTAAAATTGGTACAGACAGTCCCCGACTCAGGAAGGTTTGACTTAGAATTTTTGACTTTACAGTGGTTTGGAAATGATATGAGACTTTTCTGGTGGCTCAGTGGTGAAGAACCTGCCTGCCAGTGCAGGAGTCGTGGGTTCAATCCTTGGGTCAGGAAGATTTCCTGGCGAGCTATAGTTGATAGGGTCACAAATTAGTTGGACATGACTGAGCGCCACACACAAAAGTGATACACTTTCAGTAGAAATCGAATTTTTAGTTTTCAAAAGCCATGATCTTTTCCTAGGCTAACAATATTCAGTGCTATACTTTTTCATGATGCTGGACAGCATCAGTGAGCCTCAGCTCCTAGTCAGCCATGTGATCACCAGAGTTAAAAAAAAAAAAAAAAAAAAAACGGTAGACATACAACCATTCCATACCCATACAAACATTCTGTAACTCAATAAATTACATGAGATAGTCAACTCTTTATTATAGAAGAGTCTTTGTGTTAGATGATGTTGCCCAACTGTAGGCCAATGTAAGTGTTCTGAGCGTGATGTTCAGTTAGTTAGGTGTATCACATGCTTTTTTGGCTTATGATATTTTCAGTTTATGAGTGGTTTATCAGTATATGACCTCATTGTAAGCTGAGGAAGACCTGATTTTTCTAATATGACAGAGCCCTTTGTGTTAATGTTTTTAATAAGCTATGTGGCCACACACCTGCTTTATTTATTATCTCTTTGTTATCTCAGTTTCCACGAGTCATGATTATCCTTTGGCAATTTAATGAAGGCAATTAGAGTAAATATTTTTTATGGTAATGAAATGTACCTAAAAATGCACCTCTTATTAATTGGTCAAACACTGTGAGCCAGGCATTGAATAAGTGTGTTTCTGTGATTTCATTTAATCCTCATATCCTCTGAGATAAATAATAGTGTTTCTATGATTTCATTTAATCCTCATATCCTTCTGAAACACATAATATGATTCTCATTTTATAGATGAGAAATTGAGTGGCAGGTTTTTAATAATTCACTGCAAATCATACAGCTGGTCAGTAATGCTGAAATTCAAACTCAAGTTTCTCCAACTGCAAACCTCTGATCTTCCCACAATACTACACTGCAACTAGGAGTATAACTATATTTATGTCATAAATATTAAAGTTATTTATAAGAATAAAAGGTTAAAACCATGTGATTTTGTAATAACAGCCTGTTAGTGATCACAGCTCCTAAAATTCCATATTAATTCAGGAGCAGTTTTTAAAAGCAAAGTTGTTTAGCTCCTGCAAACAAACTTTTTGTACCTTCCAAATAAAATGCTTCCTATTTCATG
This sequence comes from Nanger dama, assembly GCA_917880005.1. Classification (NCBI taxonomy): domain Eukaryota; kingdom Metazoa; phylum Chordata; class Mammalia; order Artiodactyla; family Bovidae; genus Nanger; species Nanger dama. The sequence continues at coordinate 52,206,667 of CAKJTW010000004.1, forward strand.
TCAAAAGTGCAGATTTGCTTCCCGATAAGATGTGCTATTTGGAGGTTGTCTATTTTTTTATTGTGATTCAGGTGCAAATAACAGGAAAGCATATTTTTTCCTATCTTGGCCAAAGAGGAGGTATTTCTAAAGAAGAATGTAACATAATGATTTAAATGGCCATTATTTTGCATCATGAATTAGGAGAAATCAGATTATAGCACAGGAGTCAAAGAAGTAACAATGGTCTACTGACTACGACAGGAAAGTCCAGCCAGGGAATTTCCCAAAGCTCTAAGCCATGAGGTCTTCAGAGACACTCAGTGCTCTTCCCTGACCAACAAAATGAAAAAATGCAAAACATTGACTTTTTAAGAAACATTCAGGCAAATGCCAACTCTGAAAACAAATTACTTTGCAAGAGCTTATCTTCATGATTTTTTGGGGGGTGGGGGAAGCCTAACATCAAAAGAGAAATATAAAATACAAATTTGTCTTTGTAATTCTTAGACAACTAAACACATAGTAATATATATGTCATATAGATTTTAAATGATTGTGAAAATGTAAAGAAAAAAATTTTAAAGATATTATTTCCCTTAAAAGAATTCAGTTCTGAATTGTTCAAGTCAAAACATTTTCAAAGTGTTTCCAAAAGGAGTGTGAAAATTGGCAACAAACCAATTTGAATATGAAAGACAAGCATGCACAGACACCAGAAGAAAGGATCTCATTTCACTCAAAGCATTCTGAACTCTGTACTGCTTCTTCTGTTTGCAGAGCTCACACTTGTTTTAACCGTCTGGATCTCCCTCCATACCCATCCTTCTCCATGCTTTATGAAAAACTCTTGACAGCAGTTGAAGAGACCAGTACCTTTGGACTTGAGTGACCTGGAGGCAAAATGCCCAGCTCTGTGTAGACAGGCAATTCCAGAAGCTGCCTTCCTGAAGAATGGCTGAACGTTGGAAGTTTCAAGAGTCGCTTCCATTAGAGTAAAGCTGAATGCTGTTATTTTCAGGAACGGATGCTCTGTCACATTTGGGTACTGGATAGTGATGATGATCCTCTTGGAAGGATTTGGGTGAGCTTGATGCCCAGGGAACCACCCAACAGTCTTTCAATCAACAGTTCTTGACTGCCAAACTTTTTTCCATTTGTTATGTTCCAAGACAAAGATGAACCTGTACACGATCAGCTCCATGGTAACTTTTAGAGACTCAGGAGAATCATGAAACTTACCTTTGAACATGGTTCAAGCCAAACTGACAGCACTTGGCCCAATCTCCAAATTAGTGCAAGTTAAATAGTATAATAAAAACAAATATATTTCCTGAAAATACATTCATTTAAGCCCTAAGTTATAACAGAATATTCATTTTCTTGCTTATGAGTACCTGCATGGTGTGTACTATAGGTTTCAGCTTTCATGGGACACAAGTGGAAAATGAAACCAAGTCAATATGAGGTAACCTTTAAGATTTGCAATAAGGTGGTCTGTGACAATGTATATGCAAAGTGATATATATGTAATTATGGCTGAAGACAAACTGTTATACAATGAATTACTAATGACAGATTTTATGCTTTATAATGCATGAAAACAATTTTAAAATAATTAGCAATTAATCACAGCGTATCAGGAAAAAGTACACAGTGAGTTCTGTTTATTTTTTATAGTTTCATTATATTTATGTTCTCTAAGATGTAGATAAGAATCTACCTATCACACTATATGTATCATCTGCTCCATTTTCATGTTCCATGCTTATTTGGGCATCATGCTTGTATGTATCCTTTTAAGCACTCTCAAGGGAACAAAAGGGCCTTTTATTTTTATAAAGGTACAAAAAATTCCCCAAAATATTTTGCACTGAATGTACCAAAGTTGAAGGGACATTATAATATGACTAACAACAACTCCATCACTTGACAAGTATAATAGAAAATAGCTTCTAAATCAAACTTTCTTCACAGTGCCATGTCTACCACTACAAGGACTGTGCATCTAAGTAATAATTTTTTAAGACTCACTATATGTGATAGTATGATATGCATTTATTTAAAATGCATTAGACTCTTCCATCCATCAAATACTTTACAGGATGGCATTTAATACAGATATTTCGTATTTCCCCACTGCTTTTTATTTGTACAGCATCATTAAACACTAAGCTCAGTTAGGGAGCCATCAGCAACACCCAAGAGATCAGCTCTCTTTAGTAATAAGAATTCCATTTTCCCTCATCAGTGAAGACATCACAAATTGAAAGTCTCAGTACTCTATTTCTAAGTCTGCATTTTCACGGATACATAATTTTCTTATCGATATTAAGAAACAGTTTTTCTATAATATCTCAGAAACTGCATGACATCACTAGTGTTGTCTCTGCTTAGTTTATCAGAGGGTGTTTTTCATTTTTATTACTTTGGGGTTACTCACCATCATGGTTTATTTCTTGACTTATGGCCGCGACTAACCAGGTGTTCGATATAATTAAGTTAAATTGAGGGTAATAAAAGCATTGGAGTAAACGTTTGGTTTGCCAGCCTATGGTATTACAGGCATTGCCCAAACACTTCTTTGAGAACAACATTTATAGTAGCCATGGAATTCCTGTTATAGGGTGTTAGCAATCTTATGTTTTATAGAGGTCAAACGCATGATTTTCATAGATGGGATTGATGATGGTAAGAACCGATTACACTGTTGGTTAAACTACATTTACTATGGGGACCCTCAAGAGGAATACTACTTGTATTCCTACACTAAAAGGCAGGTACTGCGGTGTGGAGAAACATTCTGGGAAAAAAGGTTACAACAATCTGGAAGTAAGAAGGAAAGATTTATCTGTGTACTATAATTGTATCAGAAAGAAAGGGAAGAAAAAAAATCTTAACTGGAAATGTTAGTTTGTACTTACTTATCATGAATATAAGTATATATTTAATTTTACAAACTATTTTTACTTGTTTGTGTTTTTTTTTCATTATAAGGAAAATAGTATAACATACTTTTTAAAAACATGTTTTTGATGGTATATAAGATGTTTCAGAGCTGGCATTCCCTAAGTAGCCGATAGAAGGTTTCAAAAATACAGCATTTCTTTCAAAACTATTTTCATAGACCATGTTAGCTTGCATTTTGGTTTGTGACACTTTGTTGTCATATTCTGCATTATTACGTAAGAGATTTGAAATAAAATATATCTCTTTAATTATTTCTTTCCAAATACCAATATAATCATTAATTGTTACCATTCTCAGAATTGGAAATTATCCAAGATGTACCTATCACATCAGAATACCATGATAACGGATCTTTTATTTTTCATTTGTGTCAACAAAATAATCTGATAATAACTATTTAAAACATTAAATAACATTTCCACAGAATAATTCAACTTTAATATACTCTACAAATAGAAATATCCATAAATATTTTCTTCTGGACTATGAACCTAGATAATTTGGCTCTCTGGTCTTGTTTTCTTTAAAATGCTCATAAATGATGCATGTAGTATACCATTTTATAAAAGACAGTCGTGATGCATCAAATATATGTGGACATCTCTTAGGTGAGAGAAGAGGCATTGGCATTCACTCTGTGCCAGCTGCTATGGTTGATGGTTGAGCTACAAGATTCAAAATCTGTCCTCAAGAAGCTTACAGTCTAGTGGAATACATACCAAGGTTCAGAAAATATTTTAAGTAAAATTTGATATGTTTTACAATCAAGAGAATAGTTTGCTCCATCTGGAAGTTCAAGTGACAACTTCATATGTGGGAGATACTGTGGCTAAAAAAAAAAATCATATAAATGCTCTTTCTGTTGATACCTAATGGCATATAATAGTATGATGATACTAGTCAAGTGTGGAAGAAGGAAATGGAGTGGAGAAGGAAATGTAACCTACTCCAGTATTCTTTCCTGGGATATGCCATGACAAGAGCCTGGCAGGCTATGGTCCATGGGGTCACAAGAGAGATGCTGAGTGTGCACACATGCATGCACATGGAAGCCCGGAGCGCATTTACACACAGGGTTTAAAGTGTGAAGCTGAGGAACTGAACCATGATGGACCAACCCAAGGATCTTCAAGTTATCCCAAAAATGACACAGTTAAGTTCAATAGTTTCCCTGTTTCTTTTCATCTGCACTATGGTGTATTAGGTTGGTGCAAAAGTAACTATGGTTTCAGACCCTGAATTTTAAGTCATTATAACTAGGCTCAGATACATCTTTATTAATCAAAATAGGAACCATCACAGTCAACATGCTTTTGCCAATGAGAAATAAGTTTGTTTATTCCTGTATCATAAAAATCCATGCTTCAAGATTTGATGAACTCTTGGAAAACATTTTCTCTGCAAAAAACTGTTGAGATGCTTGAAGAAATGGTGGTCAGTTGTTGAGATGTCAGATGAATACAGCAGATGAGACAAAACCTCGTAGTCCAATTTGTTCAACTTTTGAAGAGTTGGTTATATGACCTGCTGTTGGGTGTTGTGGAGAACTGGGCCTTTTCTGTTGACCAGTGCTGGCTGCAGGCATTGAAGTTTTTGGTGCATCTGATCAATTTGCTGATCATACTTCTCGAATGTAATGGTTTCGCCAGGATTCAGAAAGCTGTAGTGGATCAGACCAGCATCAGACCACCAAACAGTGACCATGGCCCTTTATTTGGTGCAAGTTTGGCTGTAGTAAGTGCTTTAGAACTCCTTCTTGGTCCACCCACTGTGCTGGTCATTGCTGGTTGTTGTGTAAAATTCACTTTTTGTAGCATGTCACAATCTGGCCAAAAAATGGTTCATTGTTGCATAGAAAAAAGAAGATAACACTTGAAAATGATGGGCTTTTTTGATTGGTGGTCAGTTCATGAGGCACCCACTTACTGAGCTTTTTCATCTTTCCAGTTTGCTTCAAATGCCAGACGATCATAGAATTTTTGACTTGGGCAACTTCTCATGTAGTTGTAAGAGGATCAGCTTCGATGCTTCTCTCCATTGGTCGTTGTCAACTTGCAATGGCCAGCCACTGCATTCCTTATCTTCAAGGCTCTCGTCTCCTTTGCAGAACTTCTTGAACAACCACTGCACTATATGTTCATTAACAGTTTCTGGGCTAAATGCATTGTTGATGTTGCGAGTTGTCTCCACTGCTTTACCACACATTTTGAACTCAAATAATAAAATGGCTTGAATTTACCTTTTGTCTAACATAATTTCCATAGCCTAAAATACATATAAAATAAACAGCAAGTAATAACTCATTAGCAAAAAACATAAAGCAAGAAATGCACATTAAAATGATGTATAACATAGCCACATTTAAGAGTGTATTCCAGCAATAAATGGCAAAGCTCAGAAATGCAAAACCAAAGTTATACATTTGCACCAACCTAATACCTTTGCTTTGCAGTGTTAAAATCCCAGTTCCTGAACCCATCCACCTCTGGGGTCAAAATGTTTTCCTTGTGCAAAAAAAAAAAAAAAAAAGAATGGATCTTGGCCAAAGAAGTGTGATTGCAATTTTCTAGCATCTGTTACTTTGTAATTAAGAAAAAGTTCTGTAATAAATGAAGGAAAATTTGTTTCTCTTGTATAACAATCAAGTTTTTAAAAACTGCATTCAAATGATTAACAGTAATGGTGGAAAATGTTTAAATCGTGCTTTAGAGTTTCTCGGTACTTTCAGGTGCTTAGTTTGTCTTGATCTTCACATACTCCGTGGAGTAGAAGGTATCAAGTCCTGTCTGCATTGAGGCTGATTTTCACAAGTGGCTTGTGAGATCAGTTCCAGTACTTCACAGCTACAGTTCCAGGTTTCATCTTGAGAAATGTGGACACTAATATGTACACCAGCCTATTCCAGTTTCACTGAAATTTGCAAGCTGCTTTCTACCCAAACTCTCATTTTTTCAAACACTCTTAAAAACATGACACCTTCTGAAAAAAATCCTTGAAGAAATTAACATATTCATAGAAAAAACTCCCAATATCCTTAATGTTTCCATTTTACTACGTATTATGAGAAATTAAAAACAAAATGCAAAATTTGAATGCTTTTGGTGGATTTCTATATTATAGTAAGTTTAGTTTTCTCAAATATTATTTGGAAGCAAGATAATGAAACAGCACTTTAATCAGAAGCCTGATTTTATTTTTAATTTTAAACAAGGATGGATCTAGAAAACCCTAATGGCTGAGTTCCAGTGATATGGGTGAAGGGGCCACTGCAGGTTCTTTTCCTCTCTGTCTTCCTCACATTGATCCAACTTTTTTTCCTCTTTCTGCACAAATTATGACTTGATCACTTCTAACTAAGGCAAACATCTGATAATGAAGAGTCTTTCCAATCCAATCCAGTTTTGGAAACTCCCATTGAAGATGAAATGATGCCACACCATCATTACAAACTACTTATCACAAATACAAATAAAGACCATGGCCTCACCCTCAAACTGAATCTGACTTTCAGGCCCTTTTGTGTTCTTACCTGCTTTCTGATTTAATTGATGAGTGAAAATACTCTAAATCTTAGACACAGACACCTTACTTCTATAAAATTGAGTTTAAATTAATGAGAATGTCACTTTCACTTAGGTTCTAATTTTGCGAAGCCTATATTGCCTTTCTAATTCGATTGTGTTTTCTAGCTAGATTTTCCTGTCTCACATGGAAAAGTGATGTCAGAGACATCAAGCTTTCTAAATTGTGGCTTAAGGCCAACCACTTGCTGCTCACTAGAAGGATGATAGAAACAAAAAAATCAGAAAAGATGGAACCAGTAGTGGTGACCACCCCCTACCCCTGCCAAGAATGTAATGCTAATTATGGACCAACTGCCAAGATTCAGGAGTGGTAACTGCATTCCAAGGAGCTGGCCAAAGGATATGCTGAACATGTGTGCCCTACCCATATCCAAACACCAGCACTGTTGCAGGGAGAAAGTTAAAACAAGGGTGAAAGAATCACCTTATGGCTTGGCGGCTGTGGGTAGAAACATATACTTTGGTTTCTGACTTTGAGAAAAGAATTATGTGCTGCCCAATGAGAGCACTGCTTGGTAATCAGCCTGGTGGATTCTCTTATTTTCAGTAGGGTAATAACATTTTTCTGTATTGCAAAACAGAATTTAGTCCAAAAGTATTAAAGCTAACCATAGCTCAATTAGGAGATCCAATGATTTAGCATTAAATTGTGTTGTGGATTACTTTTAATTGTAGTTACTATAATTGAACTTTAGGGAAAAAGAGAGCACATGTTGCTTGACACATTTCTTTTGCTTAATTTGTTTTTTAGCAGACATTCTTTGACATTACAGTCACTTCCAAAACATTTTCATGGTTTCTAATGGTAACTTCTGTGTTCCCTGGTCATGTATAAGCAAAAAACCTAAGAATTGGGCTACTGAATTGCAAATAGAGATATAATCTGTAATTCCAATATAATCTAATCTGTATTTCCAGTTTTCAAGAAATTAATCGAGACTGAAATACATTTGCTTAGATTTAATCTATAAGGTAGTTTGTTTGGCTTTCATGATTAAACAGTTCAGCAGAAGGCCCTAGTTGTATGGATTCTGGGAAACACAGGAAAATTAAACTTATACATGAAATTTTTATGTGGAATGGCCTTGGGCAGGTGATATCTTTCTATCCAATTTTCTTTTAAGATATTACAACTCTGAGCAATGTTGATAGGTATGGTGTATGATTTAGCTGAATCAAATATTACTGATGCAGCTAAGGAATCAGTAAACTTCTGGTTACTATCACCTTCTATAAGAAAGGATGGATAATGTTCAGGAAATACCTTGGAAGGACTAACCAGGAAACACATAAAACTGAATGTTCTTTTAGGACCTTAATGCTCTAAAGATGGTATTACAACCTATTTTTCTTTATATGGTATCATAAGTAAAATTTGAGGCTGTTAATATGTTGGAAGGTGCATAATATCACATGTTTTTATAATAGGGATGCAGGCATTCCAAAGTAAATGAATAAAGATACATGCATTTCTCTTGCCTCTTACTGAAAGTATTACTCTAATTTTATAATAATGATTACTTTTTAATATTTAGGCTCTGTAAAAAAAAAAGCCACATTTATGTCCAAGATTTCAGTGGAGCACAGGTGGTATATTTTTTAAGCCTTCAAATTTCTTTTCACAAATTCCACCCATTGTGTCTATTACACCATGTCACAATTAACAGCTATTTTTCTATTTTTGTTGAGTTGCTTTAAGCCTCATATTTATTCAATGTTACTTTTAATAGAGAACAATAATGGGAAGTATTTGCTATTGACATTGAGATTATACAGCTCTCATTTTACCTTATATTTAAATTTCTTTTTTTTCTCCAAGCAAATAATGCAGACTGTTGACATCCTAGAAATGAATCATGGGTGGTCTTAAATGGAGCCTGGGACTCTGAAATGTAGACCTGTTTGTTTTCTGGAAAGTCTATATTCTTATCCTTACCCGAACCCCTGACTTTTGTGTTGTATTTTTTTATGATTCTGAAATGCTTTGAGGGAAAGATATTTTATGTGTACAACTTGTTTTATTTTCATACTGATCTCTATTTTTGTTTAAAACCATGTTACATCATGAAATCACTTAATCCAAAATAAATCTTCTTTAAAAAAATAGATTATGATTTTTCTGTGATACATTTGGGGAGGAAAAAAACTCAAGAGGAAAGAGAGAAAAGTAGGGATAAAGGTCTCATGGGATTAGTGTGCAGCTTTGTGGATACAGGAAGTTCTCTTTTCATGATATTTATAATTAGGCATCTATTTTGTTTATCCCTAAAAGGTTATTTTACTATTTGGTAGTACATAAAGTAATGTTAAAGGAATGAATTAACACAAATCATATTCTCTTAACTCACATGAGTTGAGACTGTTTGCTAAACCATCTTGGTTGAATGCTTATTTCATAACCACATATGCACACTACCACCACCACTACCATCCACATCAGTCTGATTGAGAGGTCACATATTCACAAGCCTACAGGGGCCAGACAAATAAAACAATATTAAAACAAGCATCTGGATGGGTGTATTTATTGAGTGCAACTAGCTGAGTGTAAGCAATAGAAAATGGTGGGTTTGCCTAAAGGAGGCATTGTAATACTTTGCTCCAGCAGATTCTACTCACATGAAATTCAGGTCAGTTTTGAAAGATTTAGGTCAGTGTTTATTTATCAGGAGAAACTCAGAAATCTAAAATTTTAGATTTCTAAAATTGTAGTATATCTAGGTCTCTTTAACACTGGGTGTAAGTGAAAGCAGTAGTGACTCTTTGTGACCCCAGGGACTGTAGCCCACCAGGCTTCTGTTCATGGAATTCTATAGGCAAGAACACTGGAGTGGGTAGCCATTCCCTTCTCCAGGGGATCTTCCCAACCCAGGGATCAAACCTGGGTCTCTTGCATTACAGGCAGATTCTTTACCAACTGAGCCATCAGGGCAGCCCCTTAATACTGGGTGGCTTAAAGCAAATGTGTAGGTTGCATTTACCTTGCAGTTCTTCCAGTTTGGAACACTTGATTTACTCTGTAATGTTACTTTGTGATGGTATTTACTTTTGGCTGGTAATATAAGTGAACTGACCAAATACTACTGAGACATAATAGGAGATATGGGGAAAGGCAAATATATGCTGGAAGGGTAGATAGTCACTAAATGATATACTTGAAAATGATGCATGCTTACCAGTATCTCATTGAAAACCAATTTGTGTTCATTCATGTAAGTTGAGAATCTATGTCAAGTTTTCATGAAATAGATGTGCCATTAAACTCATGCATTTTAAACTAGAAATGAATTTCCTATATCACATAAGAGCAATTAAAGCAAAGACTCATCTTCTATAACTAACTGAAGTCTGATATTGTCATTGAAAGAGAAGAGCAAGAGATTAACCTATGACACTGACTTCAAGGTTATTGTGCCATAATGTTCTCTCTATAACCTTTAACCTCACTGTGCTTTTATTATGATAAATTTATCTACCTTCATTATATTCTTTTAAGAAAACTTGAAATTCACTTGGTGAATGTTTTCAGTTCAGTCGCTCAATTGTGTCTGACTCTGCGACCCCATGAATCGCAGCACGCCAGGCCTCCCTTGTCCATTACCAACTCCCAGAGTTCATTCAGACTCATGTCCATCAAGTCAGTGATGCCATCCAGCCATCTCATCCTCTGTCATCCCCTTCTCCTCCTGCCCCCAATCCCTCCCAGCATCAAGGTCTTTTCCAATGAGTCAACTTTTCGCATGATGTGGCCAGAGAATTGGAATTTCAGCTTCAGCATCAGTCCTTCCAATGAACACCCAGGACTGGTCTCCTTTCAGATGGACTGGTTGGATCTTCTTGTAGTCCAAGGGACTCTCAAGAGTCTTCTCCAACACCACAGTTCAAAAGTATCAATCCTTCGGCGCTCAGCTTTCTTCACAGTCCAACTCTAACATCCATACATGACCACTGGAAAAACCGTAGTCTTGACTAGATGGACCTTTGTTTTAACCATGAATAATTCCCAGTATCGTTGTAATCACCTACAGGAAGTCTTTCTTGATTTTTAAAAAAAATTTCATCCTTTACCCAGAAAGCATTTAACCTCTTTATCAAGGATTGGAAAAAGTTTTTTTCATACTTTCCTCTATTTATTGATCAAAAAATGTTACCTATTAATGACATTTTTTTCCTTTAAATAGATACTTTCTTCTAAACATATATTAGGTTGACTCATATAGCATTTGTCAACCAAAGTAAACTTTGGAGTAACAGTAAGTTGAAATGGAAAAGAAATGCAGAAAAGCAAAATGGCTGTCTGCAGAGGCCTTACAAATAGCTGTGAAAAGAAGAGAAGCAAAAAGCAAAGGAGGAAAGGCAAGATTTAAGCATCTGAATGCAGAGTTCCAAAGAATAGCAAAGAGAGATAAGAAAGCCTTCCTCGGCGATCAATGCAAAGAAATAGAGGAAAACTACAGAATGGGAAAGACTAGAGATCACTTCAAGAAAATTAGAGATACCAAGGGAACATTTCATGCAAAGGTGGGCTCGATAAAGGACAGAAATGGTCTGGACCTAACAGAAGCAGAAGATATTAAGAAGAGGTGGCAAGAATACACAGAAGAACTGTACAAAAAAAGATCTTCATGACCAAGATAATCATGATGATGTGATCACTCACCTAAGCCAGACATCCTAGAATGTGAAGTCAAGTGAGCCTTAGGAAGCATCACTACAAAGAAAGCTAGTGGAGGTGATGGAATTCCAGTTGAGCTATTTCAAATCCTGAAAGATGATGCTGTGAAAGTGCTACACTCAATATGCTAGCAAATTTGGAAAACTCAGCAGTGGCCACAGGACTGGAAAAGGTCAGTTTTCATTCCAGTCCCAAAAAGAATGCTCAAACTACCGCACAATTGCAGTTATCTCACATGCTAGCAAAGTAATGCTCAAAATTCTCCAAGCCAGGCTTCAGCAATACATGAACCATGAACTTCCAGATGTTCAAGCTGGTTTTAGAAAAGGTAGAGGAACCAGAGATCAAATTGCCAACATCTGTGGGATCATCAAAAAAGCAAGAGAGTTCCAGAAAAACATCTATTTCTGCTTTCTTGACTATGCCAAAGCCTTTGACTATGTGGATCACAATAAAGTGTGGAAAATTCTGAAAGAGATGGGAATACCAGATCATCTGATCTGCCTATTGAGAAACCTATATTCAGGTCAGGAAGCAACAGTTAGAACTGGACATGGAACAACAGACTGGTTCCAAATAGGAAAAGGAGTACATCAAGGCTGTATATTGTCACCCTGCTTGTTTAACTTCTAAGCAGAGTACATCATGAGAAATGCTGGACTGGAAGAAGCACAAGCTGGAATCAAGGTTGCTAGGAGAAATATCAATAACCTCAGATATGCAGATAACACCACCCTTATGGCAGAAAGTGAAGAGGAACTAAAAAGCCTCTTGATGAAAGTGAAAGAGGAGAGTTAAAAAGTTGGCTTAAAGCTCAACATTCAGAAAATGAAGATCATGGCATCCGGTCCCATCACTTCATGGGAAATAGATGGGGAAACAGTGGAAACAGTGTCAGACTTTATTTTGGGGGCTCCAAAATCACTGCAGATGGTGATTGCAGCCATGAAATTAAAAGATGCTTACTCCTTGGAAGGAAAGTTATGACCAACCTAGATAGCATATTGAAAAGCAGAGACATTACTTTGCCAACAAAGGACCGTCTAGTCAAGGCTATGGTTTTTCCAGTGGTCATGTATGGATGTGAGAGTTGGACTATGAAGAAAGCTGAGCGCCAAAGAATTGATGCTTTTGAACTGTGGTGTTGGAGAAGACTCTTGAGAGTCCCTTGGACTGCAAGGAGATCCAACCAGTCCATCCTGGAGGAGATGCTGAAGCTGAAACTCCAATACTTTGGCCACCTCATGAGAAGAGTTGACTCATTGGAAAAGACTCTGATGCTGGGAGGGATTGGGGGCAGGAGGAGAAGGGGACAACAGAGGATGAGGTGGCTGGATGGCATCATCGACTTAATGGGCATGAGTTTGAGTAAATTCCGGGAGTTGGTGATGGACAGGAGGCCTGGCATTCTGTGATTCATGGGGTTGGAAGGAGTCAGACACGACTGGGCGACTAAACTGAAGTTGTAATGAGAATATCTAATAAAGATACATCATATATATTGATAGAAATGAATTTCACAGATTTTATTTGCCCAGTTATTATAAGTCATGTCAAAAGATGTTTAGCTGATGTCTAGTTTAATGAACTAAAAAGAAAAGCCAGCAATTTTCAAACCATAAATCTCTGTCAAATATATATTTCTTTGATAATTTATAATATTGTTATAAAATACTACCTCTTGCAACACTACATTCTTGGACATAATAATAATTCATGTCTGTCTGGTATTTAGTTGGCATTGGAAAATGGAACTCAAACCCAAACTATTGAACCTTGTCGTGACACTACCAACATATGCTCTCCCTAGCTCTCATAGAACAAAACAACAGAACAAACCATTTTAAGTTTGCTAAGGAACTATTCACCAATTTGGAAGATTTACTGTTGTTCCAGTTTCAATGAGGAAACCATATCATCATTTCTTAAATGTTGCATCAAATCACTAGTAGTGACAGAGGATGCTCCAAATATGGAAATGTAGCTTGAAGTCAGCTCCACCAACACAAAATCATATGAATGTTTCATTTACTTTCAAGTAAAACTTTTATATATCATCAGACTTGGTTTTAATTTGAAAATATGAATTTTTCCCATTAGCTTTAATAACAACTGCTTGCCCACTGCCCCAGATATAAAAGAAATGTGATGACCCAGTACATCACCACTTTAATTTTGTCCGTCCTTGGCCAGACATTGGGTAACTTGGGGTATGCACTCGTTGATTTGAAAAGCAATGTCTATATCATCAGAATCTCTCATACAATACTACTGATGATTTGGAGCTAAAATGTTTGGGTTTGTTTTCTCTCATCTGCAATTAAACTGTCTGTTATAACACTCAAAATGATGCTTATGGAGGAATGAAGATAATAGGCTGTCTGAATCTTGGAACCAAGCAAGAATGCCAGTAGATTTGTGGTGGGAGTATATGCACAGATCTTTACTAACCAGCCACACAGTTTGGGTGTGGTGATGGTTGTACACGTACACACTAGTAAACTAATGATTCCTAGCTGACTTTGGCCTGTCCTGAGTCAAGGTCCTTAGTTAAGGTATAAATCATATTTATTTAAAATCATATTTTTAAAGTTAGCACTTACTGACTCTGGGAAACATACAAGATGAGCCTGGTGCATCATGTAGTGCTGGAAAGTAAGGAAATATTTAAGAAAAAAAAAAAGACCTGCAATGGGAGTGTGTCAAAGGGATATAGGAGCCAACCAAAAAGCTGGAACAATTTGAGCAAGAAAAGTAGTATTGAATTAAACTACAACATATAAATATCCATAAGTCCATATTGATAATAAATACTTGAATAATTAATAAATGAAGAAGAGAGAAATCATCCATGCAGGAGAATTCCGAGTAATTTATGTAGATACTCCACCTTTAAATGTTGGTTGCTCAAATAACTCCCTTCCACAGAGCACACTGCAGAATAGGGAAGGGAGAGAAGAGAAACTTTAAAGTGAAAACACCTGACCAACACTACCTCAGCCAGGTAACCAAGCCAATATATCAATGGTCATAAATCATGTGGATTGTATATTCCCTTGACATGATATGATAAAAATAATACTTTTCCTCTGTGGTCTTCCCCAAACCTATAACTGTAGTTCAACCATTAGAAAAACAGACAAATTCCACTATAGGGACATTATAAAAATACCTGGCCTGTATTTCTTAAAACTATCAAGGTTATCAAAACCAGGAAAACCCTGAGAAACAGAGAAATAGTCACTCAAAGAGGAGCTTAATGAGACATAATGGTATGTATCCTGGATAGGATGCTGCTGCTGTTGCTAAGTCACTTCAGTCGTGTCTGACTCTGTGCGACCTCATAGACAGCAGCTCACCAGGCTCCCCCCCCCCTGGAATTCCCCAGGCAAGAACACTGGAGTGGGTTGCCATTTCCTTCTCCAATGCATGAAAGTGAAAAGTGAAAGTGAAGTCTCTCAGTCGTGTCCGACCCTCAGCGACCCCATGGACTGCAGCCATCCAGGCTTCTCTGCCCATGGGATTTTCCAGGCAAGAGTATTGGAGTAGGGTGCCATTGCCTTCTCCCTGGATAGGATCCTGGAATTGAAAAAGGCCATCATCTAAATACCAAGGAGAAATGAATAAAGCATGGACTTTAATAATAAATAATGTATCACATCATGAACTCACCAAACATTCTTGTTACATTAATAAATAGGATGTTGATGAGAACATTAGGCTTATTCTTGAATAAGAGAGTGAAAATTCCTGTCCCAAGTTTTAGAGAATGGTGTGAAGCAGTGGCTTTCCCACTTGGGTGTCATGTAGTAATAAAATTCAGCCCCATATAGGGCTCCAGAATCACTGCAGATGGTGATTGCAGCCATGAAATTAAAAGACACTTACTCCTTGGAAGAAAAGTTATGACCAACCTAGATGGCGTATTGAAAAGCAGAGACATTACTTTGCTAACAAAGGTCCGTCTAGTCAAGGCTACGGTTTTTCCAGTGGTCATGTATGGATTTGAGAATTGGACTGTGAAGAAATCTAAGCGCTGAAGAATTGTTGCTTTTGAACTGTGGAATTGGAGAAGACTCTTGAGAGTCCCTTGGACTGCAAGGAGATCCAACCAGTCCATTCCGAAGGAGATCAGCCCTGGGATTTCTTTGGAGGGAATGATGCTAAAGCTGAAACTCCAGTACTTTGGCCACCTCATGTGAAGAGTTGACTCATTGGAAAAGACTCTGATGCTGGGAGGGGTTGGGGGCAGGAGGAGAAGGGGACGACAGAGGATGAGGTGGCTGGATGGCATCACTGACTCAATGGACTTGAGTCTGAGTGAACTCTGGGAGTTGGTGATGGACAGGGAGGCCTGGAATACTGCGATTCATGGGGTCGCAAAGGGTCGGACGTGACTTGAGTGACTGAACTGAACTGAACTGATACAACCCAAAAGAAAAAAATGTGGTTAGTGGGGGCAGGGAAATGATTCAGTGTTACAAACTTTACATGTAGTTGAACATTTGCTAACAATTTGCAAGTATCATACACTCTTACAATTGTTATCATAAAATGTAATAAATTTTAACACCCACATAAAGAGAAAAGCAATCTCAGAATGAGGAACTATTATTTAAATAAATTAATATTTTTAATATTCAAGTTGGATTATGTTATTTATCTGGATGGTGGTTGCAGGATGTATATATATATTTAGATTTTATCAAGCTATACACTTATAATAGAATCAATTCTTATATGTAAGTTACAGGCCAATTAAAAAATGTTTTAAAGAAAGCAAATTTGTTTTAAAAGGAAAAACGTATGGTCTTTGACATATGATAAATCAAGGTCCATATTCTGGCTCTCTGTATTCTGTTTAATGACCTTGGGTAATCTCACCAATCTGAGTCTCACTTTTTTTCATTTGTAAAATAGAAAAAATTTCTTTCTCATGCAGTACTTTTATGTGAAATGAGATAATGTGTATTGAGCCCATTGCTGTGCACCTGGCAAATGCCTAGTATATTGACTTCCCTTTCCTCTCCGCCCCAGTATATCGGCCTCAAAGTTTCTTACCACCATCTCTCAGGCCTATTTTTAGGGAAAGGATGACGGATTTAACCTTGGTCCCAAAAGTTATCCAGCCTTCCCTGGGCCAGATTACCAACTCGCCTATTCCTCAAATCTTTGGCAACTGGGAATATTCACATGTCTGCCCATCCATTCATCCATCCATCGTCCATCCATCCATCTATCCATCCATTGAATCAACATTTATTGAATTGCTACTATGTTCCAGGCACCATGATAGGTGCTGGGGAAACACTGCTGAATAAAGCAGTCACAATTCCTGTCTGTTGGGAATTTACAGTCTCATGGGGAAGACAAGCAGTAAGCAAATAAATCCATAATTATTAATTATGATAAAAAGTGCTATAAAGAACAGGGCACAGCAATGGGCAGGTGAGAACTGGAGGTGGAAGAGAAGTCAGTCACTGGAAGATCAGAGGGAAAGCTTCTGCAGTATCCTATCATTGAAGTCTTATAACATCCCAAATAATTACAGAGTACACATAAAAGACATAATCACCACCAAAGTGAATCTTCTCACATATGAATTCTTGTTGTAACATCTGTTCTGCTTCCTCAGAAGAGTTGTTTGCATACTTCCTGTTTCTTAGAAGTTAGATACCAGGTAAGTAGCTTTTTGCTATAGTAATACAAACTCATTATTTTGTAAGCTGTTACAGACTTAATTTATTCTGACTTTTCCTAATAAACTTCGTTGTACTTGCAGGCAACCAAAGAAAGGATAATTGTAAATGTCTCTTAATAAAAATTTTTCCAGCTTATAAACAAGGAAAATAAAATATTTTTTTAAAAATTCATCTGTATAATATAATGTGTCATGAAGATGGGTCACACAGGGAAATAAAAAATAAGAACGAGTAACATACTACTTGGGATGTAGTGCAGTATACTGAGCAGGACATTGGATTTGTCATCTGAGTTCAAATTTTGGCTGCATTTCTAGCTGTATGACCTTAAGCCAGTCATTCAACTTCTTTGAGCCTGAGCTTCCTCACATGAGAACCAAGAATGGTGACCTCAAGGAAGGTGGTAAGAATTAAATGAAATGATATATACTTAGCATTTTGCATGAAGAAGTATTGCCATGCTTTATTTAGAACATTCCTGTCATTTCACCACAAAACTTAAATCCTGTGTACTTAGGTAGTCTCACCACAGAAATTTCAGCTTTTAGAAGTAGGTACATTCCTTTCTCTTAAATTTCTTTCTCAAACCTTGGCTGTTGGTTTGGAATTCTTAGTTCTGTGCTAAATCTTATTTCTTTAGGTGATAAATCATTCCTGATTTTCCTAATTCTCACCCAAAATGACCTCAGGCAATCCAGGAAATAAACATGACCTGGCCGGCTGGGGAGAAGTGAACACTGAGCTTGGGGGTGACACCAGGGCTCCTGGCGCTGCGTCCTCTGGGGGCTCAGCCTGCCTTGCCATCTGGCCTCTGGGCTCTCCTTTCCTCTCCATTGTTCTTGGTTGCTTTGTTGTTGGGCTTCCTGTAATGTTTCAGTAAACGAGGAGTGGGAGAGGAGAGAACGATAGTCAGATGATTTTGGTCCTGGATTGTCCTCTCAGGGGTGGCCCAGACAGGTCTACAGTCTACAGATCTAGGCTGAGCCCTCACCTCACTTGGGAAAGTCACTCTCAGAGTCCATTCTCATTTGTGACGTGGAACAGTTCTAGCCTTGCTTACGGTAAATGCAGGGTTGTTGAAGCTCAGACAAAATATTGTGTGTGAAAGCTCTCTATTCACTCTAAAATGCTGTCCAGACTTCAGGTGCTGTTAATACCAGTCTATCCTGTGCCATGTTCACATGCATGACTGGCTGGGAAGCTTCTTACACCTGCTCAGGACGGAGCTGCAAGAAGGGGACTTTTCTAGGTCAACCAGTAATGGAAAATGTCTCAAAGGTATTGCCTGTTTTTACTTTGAAAGGGCAACCTTCTCAGAGATAGGCTTTTAATAGTGAGAAGAACTCCAGGCTTGGAAGATTAAAAGAGAACTTGAAACTACATAAAACTAATCTATTCTGATGCATTGTGTAATTTATTTGGGCAAATATATAGGTGCTGTTGGCCAAAGTTAAACTGAGCAAGTCTCAATGAAGTGATGAGAACTGATCAAATCTTTGTTCTGCAATTTCCTGTTCTTAGCAAGTAGAGAAAAAAATACACCCTAGGTGAGAGACAGGAAGAAATAAGGCCAAATGAGTTTGTCTCTGCAGATTCTCTCAAATACACCCTCAAAAACCTCACATTTTAAAAGATGCACCTCCAAATTAGGTTTGCAAGAAGTAGGTTACCATTGGTCATTACATCTGCCTGTGTTTCAGTGCCTCAACTTATTCTGAAGGTAAGGTGTGCTGATGAATGTTTTTCTGTTGACTTCTCCTGTAAACAGACCTTTCCTCTGAGAAGTTAAATGTGGACATATCCAGATCCAAAACCCATAAACTCAAACCTAGACAAAGAGCCTGAGAGGGAATAAATAATGGATTACTGCGCCCATATGTGTTTGCTAAATTATTTCGAGACACTGCTTCAAAGGATCCTTAATCTAAGGTAGTATTTCAATTGTAAAAATGCTTTTTCTAGTCAAAATTAATTTAAGCCCCTCTTAATCTGAGTTAGCATGAAATTGGGAGATCTGTAGAGCCTAACTTTCTTTGTACTTCTCACTTTTGAAATCTAGCAAGAAAATGAGCAGAATAAAAATATTTTATAATTTGCTTGCCAAATTTTAAAAGGCAGAACCATTCCAGATCCTAGGAGCTCAAACAGAAAAGCATTATATTTTATATACTACATTAAATAATAAAGAAAAGTAACCTAACAGGAACCAGTTTCAAAATCCTTTCTGGATAATTTGGTACATTTGAAATCTAGTGTGCTTTTCTTGCCTTTCTTAAACACTCTATAAAACAAGATACTCTCAAATGTGTTAGAACATTTCTGTTTTGATTGGCTCAGAATGACTGGAGGTCCTTGAAATGACTTATAATGAACTAAGCACATGGCATGGTGTCATAAGTCATTCTCTTCAGAGCCTCTTGCTTGTTTTATAGAAATTACATAACTGGGAAGTAACACATGAAAATCTTATACTGTGCTGGTTGAAAGTTGGATCATAATTCCAAAACATAGGGAAAAGTTTAGAAGGCCAAAAGTTATTTTCATCTTTCAAAATGGTAAACATCTGAATTTATTTGTGTAGTTACTTGTTTTCTCTAGTAGATAAAGTAAAGGGTAAGTTTATTTTGCCTTTTTTTTTCCTTTAATTAATCTTGGTTCACTTATGGAATTTCAGAAAGGCTGATGTTGAAAGAGGTCAGGATGGAAGTTAACTAAGAAACCAGTTTTTGGTAGAATAGTCAGAGTTATTAACTGCAAGCATTAAGCATCTTTGGATGTTTGAAGTTGAAAAGGAACATTATTTAAAGCATACTGTCCAGCTCATAGAATAGAGATCCCAGCTGGAGAGTCAGTGTCAGGACAAGATAACCAGGAATAATAGCCAGATTCACATAAGTAGATTGTTCAGTTGAAGACACTGCTGCTGCCGAAATATGGGATTCTACAGCAATACGTGCTGCTGACACGACTAACAGTGGTCTAACGAGGTGCATTAGCGCTACAGCTTCCAGGGCTTATCTCCTTGCCACTCTGCTCCAGTATAAAGCTGTGTCTGGCCCCAGCCTCACTTTCTCCAAATTCTAAGGCTCAGTGTGTTCAGGTCGTTTCATAGGACCTAAGGCTGAAGCTGAAACTCCAGTACTTTGGCCACCTCATGAGAACAGCTGACTCATTGGAAAAGGCTCTGATGCTGGGAGGGCTTGGGGGCAGGAGGAGAAGGGGACGACCGAGGATGAGGTGGCTGGATGGCATCACGGACTCGATGAACGTGAGTCTGAGTGAACTCCGGGAGATGGTGATGGACAGGGAGGCGTGGTGTGCTGCAATTCATGACTTCGCAAAGAGTCGGACACGACTGAGCGACTGAACTGAACTGAAGGTAATTGCTTCTGACCTAGCTGCAAGGGAGGCTGGAAACATGAGTATGTGGCACTTTCATTTCTATAAACTCAGAAGGTGAGGAATTCTTAAAACACTGGAGGGGCTGAGATACAAGATGACAGTAGAATGACAAGTGTCCCAAAGCTGAAGGAGCGAATTGGCCACTGTGATCAGTACAGTAGTTCTTCTCTCCAGTTCTCAAGCTTTCTACACTCAGAAATTACTAACAATCCCAATGAGTTTTTGCTTATATAGGTAATTTCTATCTATCATGTGTATGAATTAAGAGAAATTTTAAAAAGATGTATTACTTTAACAATTACGGATCAATAATAACGGTTATGTCAACATCAGTTTAGTCAGTTCAGTTCAGTCACTCAGTTGTGTCCAACTTTTTGCGACCCCATAACCACAGCACACTAGGCCTCCTTGTCCATCACCAACTCCCAGAGTCCACCCAACCCATTTCCATCGAGTCAGTGATGCCATCCAGCCATCTCATCCTCTGTTGTCCCCTTCTCCTCCTGCCCCCAATCCCTCCCAGCATCAGGGTCTTTTCCAATGAGTCAACTCTTCGCATGAGGTGGCCAAAGTACTGGAGTTTCAGCTTCAGCATCAGTCCTTCCAATGAACAACCAGGACTGATCGATCTCCTTCGGAATGGACTGGTTGGATCTCCTTGCAGTCCAAGGGGCTCTCAAGAGTCTTCTCCAACACCACAGTTCAAAAGCATCAATTCTTCGGTGCTCAGCTTTCTTCACAGTCCAACTCTCACATCCATACATGACCACAGAAAAAACCATAGCCTTGACTAGACGGACCTTTCTTGACAAGGTAATATCTCTGCTTTTGAATATGCTCTCTAGGTTAATGATAACTTTCCTCCCAAAGAGTGTCTTTTAATTTCATGGCTGCAATCACCAACTGCAGTGATTTTGGAGCCCCCAAAATAAAGTCTGACACTGCTTCCTCTGTTTCCCCATCTATTTCCCATGAAGTGATGGGACCAGATGCCATGGTCTTAGTTTTCTGAATGTTGATCTTTAAGCCAACTTTTTCACTCTCCTCTTTCACCTTTATCAAGAGGCTTTTTAGTTCCTCTTCACTTTCTGCCATAAGGGTGGTGTCATCTGCATATCTGAGGTTATTGATATTTCTCCCAACAATCTTGATTCCAGCTTGTGCTTCTTCCAGCCCAGCGTTTCTCATGATGTACTCTGCATATAAGTTAAATAAGCAGAGTTACAATATATAGTCTTGATGTATCCCTTTTCCTATACTTTATGAAATATAGCTATATTACCCGAAACAAAGGAAGTGATAAAGATGGTATTATTTTACATGTTTGCAATTTGTCTGATTTCGAGCTTAATAGGAAGTGGTTGGATTCTCATAATTGCTTCTCCATTAACCTTTTGGTTAATGGTTTACAGATTACATTCTGTAATCTGGAAAACTAAACCATACACTTGTGAAAGAATAAGAGAGAAAAGGGTAAATATCATCTTAATATTATTATGAAAATAGTTTTGACATTGGAGACTACTTAAAAGGTACTGGGGTCTCCCTAACACAGTTTGAGAATTGTTAGATGAAAGATTTACTTTGTGATTGTAATTAGGTGATATATAGTATATTGAAGCACACAATTCTCTGGATCCTATTCTACTTCTACATATATATTTATATCCAAGACTTGGAAATTTTGCTTGAAGGTTGACAGGATAGAACCTGTATCAAATTATTATTATAATGATATTTTTAATAGACTGCAAAAATAATAGCAGGACTCTATTTTGGTTGTTCAATGGGGTTTTGTCCTCTCCTTTGATCTCACAGGTTATTTCCAACTCTAATTTCTGACTCTATAGTTCCCTAAATTTGCATATTATAAGCAATGACAGATTCATTTACTTTTTTTAAACAACCTTGTTATTTTAGAACAGGTTTAGATTTACAAACAGTAAAGAATCCTCCTGCAATGCAGGAGACCCAAGTTTGATCCCTGGGTCTGGAAGATCCCTGGAGACGCAATGGCTACCCACTCCAGTATTCTTGCCTGGAAAATTCCACGGACAGAGGAACTGGCAGGCTATAGTCCATAGGGTTGCAAAGGGTGAGACATGACTGAGTGACTAACACTTAGATTTACATAATCATTGCAATGATAGTCCAGAGTGTACCGCACGACCAATCTCCTATGATAGTGTCTTACACCTATAAGGCACATTTTGACGTATTAGTGATTAATTCATTACTGTTAACTGAAGTTCATAGTCTATTCTGATTTTCTTATCTATCTCTTGTTTAATGTCATTTGTCTGCTCCAAGATTCCATCTAGGACACCACATTATATTTAGTCATCATTTATCTTAGGTTCCAGTTGACTGTGACAGTTTCTCAGACTTACCTGTGTTTTGATGACCTTGACAGTTTTGAGAAGTATTTTGTAGGTCAAGTATTTTGTAGTATGTCTTCAACTGTGATTTGTCTGATGTTTTTCTCATGGTTGAACTGGGTTATGGGTTTTGTGGAAGAAGACCACAGAGGCAGCATGTCATTTGCATTACATCAAATAATGGGTATGTATTATCAAAATGACTTGCAACTATTGGTGTTAACTTTGATCCCTTGGCTTGATGTACTATTTTTCATGGTCTTCACCATAAAATTACTCTTTTCTTCTCCATTTCCATACTGTGCTCTTTGGAAGAAAGTCATTATGTACAGCCCATACTTAGGAAGTGGAGAGTTAGACTCTGCCAGCTAGAGGGTGGAGTGGCTACATAAACTGTTCATAATTCTGCATGAGAAGTTTGTCTGTTCTTTCCCATTTATTTATTCAATCATTTATATTTATATGTACTCACAGATATTTACTTTATACTTTGGTATATAATCCACTAGTACTTCATTTATTATATAGCTCAAACTGTTCTATCTTTAATCACTGGGGCTTGTCCAGTTGGCTCCTGAATCCCTTTGACACACCACCATCATTGTGTGGTCGCTTGTTTGTTTGTTGGTTGGTCGGTTTGCACTTCCTTCTTTCTCATGCGACACAGTGTTCCAGGCGCAGCTGTGTGTTTCCTGCCCCAGTCCTAGAAGCATCAATTTCTCCAAAGGGCTTTTTTTCCTTTTGTTGAAGAACAATATTAGAAACCAAGACACAAGTGAGAGGTGTACTTATTGCTCTTGGGGTGTCATTGCTTTTATGTGCTCTCAGCTGACAGAGCAAGAAGGTATGTGTCTTAACCCATGCACACACAGATATCTATAAATAAATCTATATGTAAACATCTGCATCTATATTAAACTAAACATTAGTTCATACCAATATCTCTAACTCTAATCCATTGCATATGGATCATTCTACACCCTTCTCCTCTTATATTTGTTATATACTTGTAAAATTATTTTAACAGTGAAGAAATTTTGGAATGGAGGTATAAGTAGAAACAAAAGAATGAACAGAGCCAGAACTCCAGTGACTAAAGTGAATTAAACATCCAAGAACCTGTACTCTATTGTTCATAGCTACAGTTATATAGTATCCACAGTAAAAGGCCTTATACAGATTAAACTTAAATCTTGTTACTACTCCACAAGTAACTCAGGTTACAGTTATATAGTATATAACTTCCTTGTCTCTTGAAGTTTCTTAACTTTAAAGCAGGCAAATATAGCACTTTGCTCATAGGAGTGTGAGGAGTAAATGTTTACCAAAAAAGCAAATTTAGAACAGGGCCAGGATCGAATTTATGACCAATTGTCACTATATACACTATGGTAAGCCTATGCCTCTCTTTTTTCATCTGTAAAGTATAAAAAGAGAGGCATACGGATGATATAACCTGCTCAAAATGTCATAGTTAGTAAACTACAGACCCACTTTCTCATAAACTATGCCTTTTAAAGGGCTTCTGAACAGCTCTATACTTATATCTCTTTTTATTACATTAGGATATAAAGTGCCACTCTGTAAATCTAAAGGGAAGGCTAACTACTGAAAACACTCAAGGATGCTTTGAATATTTTCAATGTCTCTTATATGAATTCATTGTCACATGGATCATTCCAGCCCTTCCTCTTGCATTTATTATATTGTATATCTAGTGATAATCATTATCATTTCCCACATTACCAACATTTTCATGCCAGGAAAGGACTCAGCTAGTGGAGCAGATGAGCCTTCTCAATGCTCATGTGTCACCTTTAGCCAGTTGAGGCAAAGGTTAAAAGTTAGCTCTGCCTTATCTATACATGTGCCTTCTTGTTATAAGAAGACTTGCTTAGTGAAAGATTCCTGGAAGCTTTACTATTTCTTACCTGTCATGTGTTCTGGGGAATGTGATACCAGGTCAAGATTCACGGAATATGCAGTTCGTAAAGACGTGTCTTAGAAGTACAAAAGGAGGTGCTTTGTTGTACAGAACCTGTAGACATTTATCTACTCAAATCAAGTCAATGACAATTTTGCACTCTATATTTACTTGCTCCATTCCATATCTCTTCCCCTTTGAACACTATGACTCTAATTCTTTTGTCTTGCATAACCCTCTGGACGTCAGTTGAACTTACAGTTTCATTTTGAGCCTGGTGTCACCGCCAGGTAGATTTTGAAGAAGGAAGCAGCTACCTCACTCTCCCCTTTCCTTATTACCATGTCGCCCCCACTCTCCCCCACCATTTCTCTCTCTTAGCATCAGTTATAAGATTTGAGGGGAATCATAAGTATCTTATAACATCATCTGACAAATATTCGTTTAGGACCTACTATGTCTCAGGGATTTTGCTAGTCACAAGATGCAGCATTGAGCCTGATACACATAGTCCTCATCCTCAGGGAGCCTGAAGACCACTGGAAAGTAACATCGGCTTGTATGAAGTGGGGGCTTCCTCTTGTCAGGCACTGGGCTCTCTGTGTGCTCTTTCACACTGAAATCTCCTGGAAGCAGCTATTCCTACTGTCCTCATTCTGCAGGGGAGAAGACTGAGGATTGCCAAGGCCACATACCTAGGAATGGTGGAGCTGGGACTTGAGTGCAGGTCTGTCTGATGTCACACACTTAACCACAAGTCCATCTTCTTGCCTGCCCCTCTCTCTGTCTCTCTCTCTCTCTCTCACACACACACACACACACACACACACACACACAGTCACACACCCACTCTCAGGAAGCAGGACCTCAGAGTCTGGTGTGTTTGTGGCTGGACTGAAGCTCTTTTCCAACTTTGCTGAAATTTCTACTGAATATTTTGATTTGCAAGTATAAAGGACTCTCTGAAGCACAGCCTTAAACAAATTGTGGTAGACAGCTGGGAGAGGACAGCTGCAGACAGAAAAATGTGGCCGGATGCTCCAGGCATGGGAGGAAGAGATGTGCAGTGAGGCGGCTGCGAGCAGAGGAAGCAGTGATAAGCAGAGGTAAACTGGATTGACAGATTAGACCACCCGGCCCCCAGACCACAGTGGAAGAAGGCCTTAAATACTCCAGCATGCCCTGTCTTTATCAGGTTATACAAATGCAGCTAAATTATGTTTTTCTTTGCCTATATTATTCAAGTGATTAGTCAAGTAAATTTAAAAATCCTCTTTCTCCCTGAAGAATGTCTGACATAATGAGGTAGGAAGACCTCAGGATTAAAAATAAGGAGACCTAAATTCTTGTCCGGATGGATGCCAGTAGTCTAGTTGCGCGATCTTCTGCAAGTTACTTAACTTCTCCCATTCCAGGTGCTCTTTCTTCTATATAAGGAAATAGGACCACTGAGCCTTAAGGGCTTCTGAAGTTCCTAACTGCTGTGATGCCATGATGTACCAAGAACTTACACTGTGTCTACTGCATTAAACAATTTAAGGTTCAGAGGCAAGCAGCGAACGTGTCAAGCCCTTTGGGCTTGTGCTGTCCAGTACTGGGGCTGCCAGCCACGTGTGGCTATGGAACACTTGTAATGTGATGGACCTGTAATTCTATGTCACTTTAATTAAATTTGAAATCAGAAAACGATACTGTATTCAGTTACTAAAAACTTTTACATTTGAAACAAGGTAAGGATATGAGTCTTTTTTCAGTGGTCCCCTGAGCTCAGCTGGTAAAGAATCCGTCTGCAATGCAGGAACCCCAGTTTGATTCCTGGGTCAGGAAGATCCCCTGGAGAAGGGATAGGCTACCCACTCCAGTATTCTTGGGCTTCCCTGGTGGCTCAGTTGGTTAAGAATCTGCCTGCAGTGTGGGAGAACTGGGCTCAAATCCTGGGTTGGGTAGCTCCCCTGGAGAAGGGAACAGCTACCCACTTCATTATTCTTGCCAGGAGACTTCCATGACAGAGGAGCAATGCAGGCTACAGTCCATGGGGTTACAAACAATGGACATGACTGAGCAACTTCCCTTTCACTTTCTTTCAAATTTTGTACAATGTAAATACAGATCAAGTGTTTCTGATGAAAATTTAGCATCCAAATTGAGATGTATTGTACATGTAAAATACACCAGATTTAAGACAATATAAAAAAAGGATGTAAAATATCTCCAGGAGACCTTCCTGACCCAGGGATCGAACTTGGATCTCCCGTGTTGCAGGCAGATACTTTACGGTCTGAGCCACCAGGAAGCCAAACCAAAATATCTCATTAATCATTTCTCATGTTGAAATGACAGACAATATTTTAGATATATGGGATTAGGTAAATGTTTTACTAAAATTAATTTCATCTATTTTTACCTTTAATGTGATCATGCCCCTTCATGAATCACAGGCTTTTTAGGTGAAGGGGCTTGCATAACTCAGTGCAGCTATGAGCTATGGCTTGCAAGGCTACCCAAGATGGACAAGTCATAGTGAAGAGTTCTGACAAAATGTAGTCCACTGGAGGGGAAAATGGCAAACCACTCCAGTGTTCTTAACACAAGAATCCCATAAACAGTATGAAGGCAAAAAGATATGATACCAGAAGATGAGCCCCCCAGGTCTGAAGGTGTCCAATATGCTACTGGGAAGAGTGGAGGGCAATTACTAATAGCTCCAGAAAGAAAGAAATGACTGGGCCAAAGTGGAAATGATGCTCATTTGTGGATGTGTCTGGTGGTGAAAGTAAAGCCTGATGCTGGGCAAGATTCTCTTAGAAGAAATGGAGTAGCCCTCATAGTCAACAGAAGAGTTCAAACTTCAGTACTTGGATACACTCTCAAAAATGACAAAATGATCTCAGTTTGTTTCCAAGGCAAATCATTCAATATCACAGAAACCCAAGTCTATGTCCCAACCAGTAATTCTAAAGAAGCTGAAGTTGAACAGTTCTATGAAGAGCTACAACAACTTCTAGAACTAACACCAAAAAAAAAAAATGTCCTTTTCATCATAGAGGACTGGAATGCAGAAGTAGGGAAGTGAATAGATATCCAGAATAATAGGCAAGTTTGGCCTTGGAATACAAAATGAAGAAGGGCAAAGGCTAACAGAGTTTTGTCACAAGAACATACTGGTCATAGCAAACACTCTCTCCTAACAACACAAGAGACGACTCTACACATGGACATCACCAAATGATCAATACCAAAATCAGATTAATTATATTCTTTGCAGCCAAAGATGTAGAAGCTGTATACAGTTAGCAAAAATAAGGCCTGCAGCTCACTCTGGCTCAGATCATCAGCTCCTTATTGCAAAATTCAGGCTTAAGTTGAAGAAAGTATGATACTTAGGAATATACCTACCTAAAGAAACTAAAGACCTATATATCGAAAACTATAAAACACTGATGAAAGAAATCAAAGAGGACACTAATAGATGGAGAAATATACCATGTTCATGCATTGGAAGAGTCAATATAGTAAAAATGAGTATACTACCCAAAGCAATCTACAAATTCAATGCAATCCCTATCAAGCTACCAACAGTATTTTTCACAGAACTAGAACAAACAATCTCAAGATTTGTATGGAAATACAAAAAACCTCGAATAGCAAAAAAGCAATCTTGAGAAAGAAGAATGGAACTGGAGGAATCAACTTGCCTGACTTCACGCTCTACTACAAAGCCACAGTCATTAAGACAGTATGGTACTGGCACAAAGACAGAAATATAGATCAATGGAACAAAATAGAAAGCCCTGAGATAAACCCACACACCTATGGACACCTTATCTTCGACAAAGGAGGCAAGAATATACAATGGAGTAAAGACAGTCTCTTTAACAGGTGGTGCTGGGAAAACTGGTCAACCACTTGTAAAAGAACAAAACTAGATCACTTTCTAACACCACACACAAAGATAAACTCAAAATGGATTAAAGATCTAAACGTTAAGACCAGAAACAATAAAACTCCTAGAGGAGAACATAGGCAAAATACTCTCCGACATAAATCACAGCAGGATCCTCTATGATCCACCTCCCAGTATACTGGAAATAAAAGCAAAAATAAACAAATGGGATCTAATTAAAATTAAAAGCTTCTGCACAACAAAGGAAACTATAAATAAGGTGAAAAGACAGCCTTCTGAATGGGAGAAAACAATAGCAAATGAAGCAACTGACAAACAACTAATCTCAAAGATATACAAGCAACTTATGCAGCTCAACTCCAGAAAAATAAACGATCCAATCAAAAAATGGGCCAAAGAACTAAATAGGCATTTCTCCAAAGAAGACATACAGATGGCTAACAAACATGTGAAAAGATGCTCAACATCACTCATTATCAGAGAAATGCAAATCAAGACCACAATGAGGTACCATTTCACACCAGTCAGAATGGCTGCGATCCAAAAGTCTACAAGCAATATATGCTGGAGAGGATGTGGAGAAGAGGGAACCCTCTTACACTGCTGGTGGGAATGCAAACTGGTACAGCCACTATGGAAAACAGTGTGGAGATTCTTTAAAAAATTGCAAATAGAACTGCCTTATGACCCAGCAATCCCACTGCTGGGTATACACACCGAGGAAACCAGAATTGAAAGAGACACATGTACCCCAATGTTCATTGCAGCATTGTTTATAATTGCCAGGACTTGGAAACAGCCTAGATGTCCATCAGCAGATGAGTGGATAAGAAAGCTGTGGTACATATACACAATGGAGTATTACTCAGCCCTTAAAAAGAATACATTTGACTCAGTTCTAATGAGATGGATGAAATTGGAACTGATTATACAGAGTGAAGTAAGCCAGAAAGAAAAACACCAATACAGTATACTGACACATATATATGGAATTTAGAAAGATAGTAACGATGACCCTGTATGTGAGACAACAAAAGAGACACAGAGGTATAGAACAGACTTTTGGCCTCTGAGGGAGAGGGAGAGGGTGGGATGATTTGGGAGAATGACACTGAAACATGTATACTATCATGTAAGAAATGAAGCGCCAGTCTGTGTTCAATACAGGATACAGGATGCTTGGGGCTGGTGCACGGGATGATCCGAGGAGATGGTGTGGGGTGGGAGGTGGGAGGGGGCTTCGGCATTGAGAGATCATATACACATGTGATTGATTCATGTCCATGTATGGCAAAACCAATACAGTAGTGTAAAGTAGAATAAAGTATTAAAAAAAAATAAATCATTAGGACAGGCAAAAAAAAAAAAGAAGAAAGTATGGAAAACCACTAGGTCATTCAGGTATCACCTAAGTCAAATCCCTTATGATTACACAGTGAAGAAAATGAGTAGATTCAAGGGATTAGTTCTGGTAGGCGGAGTTTCTGAAGAACTATGGATGGAGGTTTGTAAATTGTACAGGAGGCAGTGACCAAAACCATCCCTAAGAAAAAGAAATGCAAGAAGGCAAAGTGTTGTCTGAGGAGGCTTTATAAATAGCTAAGGAAAGATGAGAAGTGACAGTCAAGGGAGAAAGGAAAAGATATACCCAACTGAAAGCATAATTCCAGAGAATATCAGGGAGCGATAAGAAGGCCTTCTTAAATGAACAATGCAAAGACACAGAGAAAAATAATAGAATAGGAAAGACTAGAATCTCTTCAAGAAATATTTCATGCAAGGATAGGCACAAAAATGACAGAAACAGTAAGGACCTAACAGAAGCAGAAGAGAGTAAGAAGAGGTGACGGGAATATACAGAACTATACAGAAAAGATCTTCACGATCCTGATAACCACGATGGTGTGGTCACTTACCAAGAGCCAGATATCCTGGAGGGTGCAGTCGAGTAGGGAACCAAGCTAGTGGAAGTGATGCAATTCCCCCTGAGCTATTTCAGATCCTAAAAGATGATGTTGTTAAAGAACTGCACAAAATGCAGCAAATTGTGAAAGCTCAGCAGTGGCCACAGGACTGGAAAAGTGTTTTCACTCCAATCCTAAGAAGGGCAGTGCCAAAGAATGTTCAAAGTACCATACAGTTGCACTCATTTCACATGCTAGTAAGGTTATGCTCAAAATCCTTCAAGCTAGGCTTCAGCAGTATGTGAGCTGAGAACTTCCAAGTGCGTAATCTGGGTTTAGAAAAGGCAGGGGAACTAGAGATCAAATAGTCAACATTTGTTGGATCATAGAGAAAGCAAGGGAATTACAGGTAAACATCTGCTTCATTGATTATGCTAATGCCTTTGACTGTGTGGATCACAACAAACTGCAGAAAATTCTTAAAGTGATGGGAATACCAGACCCCTTTACCTATCTCCTGAGAAACCTGAACGCAGGTCAAGAAGTAACAGTTAGAACCAAACATGGAACAACGGACTGGTTCAAAATAGGGAAAGGTTATATGTTGTCAACCTGCTTATTTAGCTTACATGCAGAGTATATCATACTGACATGTGGTCAGCATGTAGTGACTGACCTGTGTGACTGAGGAGGGTCTCTTTCCCTGGAGAGAATGTGGTGAGTGTGCTGGCATGATCAAAGACCTCCATCCCTTGTCACTTCTTTGGGTTCCCTTGGAGTGACTGAGGAGCACTGCTGTGTCAGTTTCCTAGGGCTGCCATAACAAATACCATAGGCTTGTTGGCTTAAACAACAGAAATAAATTTTCTCACAGTTCTCGAGGCCAGAAGTCAATGGTTTCAGTTTCTTCTGAGGCCTCTCCCCTTGCCTTACAGATGACCACTTTCTCACTGTGTCCTCCGGTGGTCGTCCTTTAGTCTGTGTAGTCTGTGTCATAATCCATTTTTCAAAAGTTTTTTTTTTGTAAATTGAGGTATAATTGACTTATAATATTAGTTTCAGCTGTACAACATAAGATTTGATATTTGTATATATTGCCAAATGATCACCACAATAAATGTAGTTAACATCTGTCACCTTACATAGTTACAAAAAAACTCTTTTTCTAGCTATGGGAACTTTTAAGATATACTCAATTGGCAACTCTTAAATATGCAATATAGTGTAATACGGTGACTGTAGTCACCATGGTGTATATTACATCCCCATGACTTATTTATTTTATAAGCTTGTACCTTTTCTAACCCCTTCATTTTTTTCTCCTATTCTCCAGTCCCTGCCTCTGGCAATGATCAGTCTGTTTCCTGTGTCTACACACTTTGTGTGTGAGTGTGTGTGTGTGTTCTTTTGTATTTAATTCCTGCAGTCCATGGGGTCTCGAAGAGTCGGACACGACTGAGTGGCTTCACTTACACTTTTCACTTTCATGCATTGGAGAAGGAAATGGCAGCCCACTCCAGTGTTCTTGCCTGGAGAATCCCAGGGACAGGGGAGCTTGGTGGGCTGCCTTCTATGGGGTCGCACAGAGTCGGACACGACTGAAGTGACTTAGGAGCTTAGCCATGTGTCAGTGAGATAATACAGTAGCTTCTTTGTCTCTCTGACTTATTTCTATTAGAATAATGCCCTCAGTGTCCGTTTATATTGGATAAATGGCAAGATTTCATCATTTTTATGGCTGAATCATATTCTGGTGTGTGTGTGTGTATGTATATATATATATTTTTTTCTTTATCTAGTCATCTATTGATGGACATTTAGATTGTTTAGCTATTTTGACTATTGTAAATAATACTGCAATGAACATGGAGTGCATATATCTTTTCCACTTAATGTTTTCATTTTCTTCAGATAAATACCAAGAAGTGACATTTCTGGATCACAAAGCAGTTCTATTTTTAATTTTCAGGGGAACCCCCATAGTTCCATCACCAATTTACATTCCCACCTACAAGGTACAAGTGTTCCTTTTTCTCCCCATTCTTACCAACATTTTTTTTTTTTTGATAATAAGTATTCTGAGAAGTATGAGGTGATATTGCATTATGGTTTTTATTTGTATTTCCCTGATGATTAATGATGTTGAGTATTTTTTTCAAGTACACGTTGGAAAAGTGTATATTCAGATTGCCCATTTAAAAAAGAGATTGGATTTTTTTTTTTGCTATTGAGTTCTATGAGTTCTTTATGTATTTTGGATATTAACCCCTTATCAGATATATGACTTGAAAACATTTTTCCCATTCAGTAGGCTGCCTTTTCATTTTTGCTGAGGTGTAGTCTTTTCACCTTGGATTCTGGCCCACCTGTATGCTCTTGCCTGCCTGCTCAGTTACTTAGTTGTGTTCAACTCTGTCACCCCACGGACTATAAAAGCCCTAGCTCCAAACAGTGTCACATTCTGAGGTACTGGGGGCTAGGACCTCAACACATCAGTTTGGTGGAAACACATTCAGCCCATAACAATCACCATCTCTTGTCAGTGTGTGGTGTTCAAGGATTAGTTTATTGAACTGTGTGGTCAGCGGCAGTGACCACAGAATGAGCAGGAGGTCACATGGGGATTTCCCACTTGAAGGATGAAGGCAAGGACATGCACCTTTGACATGACTATGAATGACTTTAGCAAATAAGGTAGGATGAAGGGTGTTTTGACACCTGAGTTTTACTACAAAATCACAGATGGTACAGTCTGTTCCTCAATACCAGGAATTTCTTGTTACTTGTACCACAGAGCCTGAGACCAAGTAAGCGTAGCTGAATGCTCTTGATTTAAGATGATTCAGCAGGTAAAGAATCTGACTGCAATGTAGGAGACATGGGTTCAACTCCTGAGTTGGGAAGATTCCCCTGGAGAAGGAAATGGCAACCCTCTTCAGTATTCTTGCTTGGAGAATCCCATGAACAGAGAAACCTGGTGGGCTACAGTTCACAGGGTTGCAAAGAATCAGACATGACTGAGCAACTAAGCACACAAATGCTAGCTGGCAAATCTGACCCCAGGAGCAAGGGTTAACAATCTATTAGGGGCATAAGAGAAACACAAAGAACAAGTTTAAGTCCTGCACCTAGGAAAAGAGGGCAAAGAGATGATCACGCTGGGAGTAGAAAGCAGAAATCAGTCAAGATTTGTGATTTCTGGAAGATGTAACTTCTTCAAGTCAGAAATTTATGAATAGGTGCTGATGAGGAGGATGGTGAAAAGCTGGACCTAGGCAGAGGTAGAAAAAAACAAGACATGAAAAGACTTACCAGCCTAGTAGGGATTGGTTAGACCAGAGGGCTTGTGACCACAAGGAAGCTTGGTTTAAAGCAGTGATGGGAGAGGAAAAGGTCTGCAGTGTTAAAGGGATTTGGTTAGATGGGGTTAGAAGGAAAGATAGACTGAGTGTGAGGAGACTGCTAAGAGCTGGCTATTGATCAAATGTCGACACTGAGGAGGTCCAGAATTAAACACACACACACACACACACACACACACACACACAAGCACAGACAAAACAGAAATCACCACCATACTGCAGGCATGAGATTTCTGTAGGTTACTGGCCCAGTGCTAAGCCTTCTAGGAACCACCCCGTGTTCCTAAAAGAAAAGATGGAAACAACAGTCTCACTGCTTTTTATTCTTAGATAACGATAGCTGAAAAATCCATTACAGCATGCAGCTTTATTTTTTCTCCATCTTAACTTTAGGCTTGTCAGTCCAATTGTTAGCAACAAGAAAGTATATAGATGAAGGCAATATTCTCCAAGTGACAAGGTTTAGGGGATAGACACATTAAACTGGGATGAGTCAGTTAAGTAACAAGAAGACTTTTGTGAGTCATTTTATGTACTTATTTTGGGAAAAATACAATATGGAAGAGGAAATGGATGGCTTGATGGGAATTTGCTTGGAGAAGTCTGTTAAAAAACAATCCCCCTTCCCGGTATATGTTCCCAATGTTGTTGTTCAGTCACTAAGTTGTGGACTGTTTACAAGCTAATGGACTGTAGACTTCGGGGGCTCCTCTATCCGTGGGATTTCACAGGCAAGGATACTGGACTGGGTTGCCATTTGCTTTTCCAGAGGATCTTTCCAGACCAGGGATCGAACCTGTCTCTTCTGCATTGACAGGCAGACTCTTTACCACTGAGCCCACCAGGTTAGCCCTATCTTTCCAATAGTCTTATACATTATTAAAATACCCTTCAACTGTGTCTTCCACGAGACTTGCATATTTTTCTTTCTCTTGGATATATAACAGATCCTGAGTAGCTTGCTGAGGGGCTTTCATCTTTTCCCTTAACACCCTAAATGCATAAACAGTTATTCATCTTATTTGGACTCTCCTTACGCTGACTTCAGCCACGCCTCAGAAGACCTCAATTCGCTGGAGCTGACTTGAGAGGTGGAGCCCAAGTTCCATAAATCCCCAAGCGATGTTGATGCTTGCCAGGTTATAGAAAACTGGAGCCTCCACTGGCCGAGTGTGTTCAGGTGATAAGGAAAATGACTGGGAACAGTCTGAAAACAGGCACAGAAGTTTGGGAATGAGTCCGAAGCAGCGACTAATTTTGCTTCTTCCCGGTCCCTAGTTTGCAAATACTCAGTCCTTGTGGATTGACCACTCTGAAGGCCGGGATGCACTCGGTTGGAGCCGGTTGCGCGGTCAGGCTACCGCCCACCTCACTCGTCGCTCGCCGTAATTGCCAGAGCGCCCCACCTGCTGTGCAGCTCCGCCTAGCCTCCTACGGCCGGCGCCTGCCGCACCCCCTCACCGCTGAGCCCTGCCCCCGCAGCACGCGCTGTAGGCCGGCGCCCCGCCCCTCGCGTCACGTGACAGCCCAGCCCTCCGCGTGCGCTTGGATTGGTTCTCGAGACCCAGGGGGTGGGTTCTAGCCTGCAGCCCTGCCCCGCAACGCGGCTGCAGTTTTCAAACCTCAACTGTACGCTCCCGTCACCGTCTTCGCCGCCGTAGTCGGGAGCCACCTCACTGGGGAGGTCAGGTCACAATGTGTTAGCCGTTGTCCGGAAGGGTAAAAGTGGGTCCTGCCACGCGCGGAGCTGCGCGGCACCTCAAGGGGCTAGAGCTGGAGAACGTGTCCTGTCGTGGCCACCTGCGTGGGGCGGGATTGGAGCCCCCTTGGAGGGGGCAGCCCCAGGAGAACCTGCTGCGGCCCGAGCGGTCAGTGTCTTCCGCCTCGCGCGTCCTCGGTCCTGCTGGGTTTGGCGGGTAGGCTGGGCGCTGCGACTCCAAACCCCTAAAGCAGCCCCCTTTACTGGTGGAAAGGAGAACCAGAACGTGGGAGGGGTCCCGAGGAGGGATGCCAAGCAGTGTGGGTGGATCCGGGGTCGGCTCAGACCTCCGGCCTGGGGAAGAGGGGCTCGGACACCGTCGTCCCCGTGTGTCCCGGACTGCTCCGGACCCGTTGCCGCGTTCCGGCTGGAGTCCTGCTCCCTGGTTCCTTTGGGTGCGGTGCTCGGGACGGCGGCTGGACCTCCCAGTACCTTTCTCAGCCGGGTCCGTGTGTGTGTGTGCTTGCGCGTGTGTGTGTGTGGCCCGGTCTCTTCCCGGGTCGCATTCCGCGGGACCCCCTTCGCCACCGGCTCGCTCGCGTCCTTTCCACGTCGCGTCGACGTGGTCCCTTTGGACCACGAGTGGGGACTCCCACTCAGGTCCCACCCGAGTTCACAGCTGGGGTGTAGGGCCCAGGACGTGTTCACATCTGGACTCATGGACACATCCTGCTCACAGCTGCCTTTCGTCGGGAGAAAGTTTTTGCTCATCTTGTGGGACATTTTCAGTTACTACTTATGAACAGATTTTTTTAAGTCAGTGAATAGAGAAGTCGAGTTGCAGTTGTTTCCATGATTTCCTGCGATCTGGTTTTATTTTGACGCCATGTAATACAACTGCTTGACGGCTACGGTTTTGACATTTACTCAACTCTTTGTTTTATGCAGGGAAAGCTCTTCATTTGAATTCCCTTAGAGACGAAGCTGAAAGAGACTGTGGGCGGCTAGTAGCTGATGTTAGTTCTTCCTCTGGCTATGATGAGACAGAGGCCTTCCAACATCTATCTGCAAATTGAAATTAAGGGAAAGAAAACATTTTAAAGCCACATATTGATAAGATTTCAATCATATTAGGTCTGTGTGTCACATTCGCTGATTGTTTTGCCAGCGTGTAATGTTTACATCTCTGGTACTGATGGTGTGCTGTGATGTGTGATACATTGATTGCCCTTATAGGTTCTCAAGAGTTTGAGAATGTGTGCCCTGAGACAGCATGGTCTACTGAGATGGCTAGGCAAGTGGCAGCATATATAACCTGGCATTTTGAGCCTGGGCCCACAATCTTATTAAAAGATGATAAACCTACTTTGTCATTGATTCACCACTGGTTTTATAGTAAATTGTCCAGAAGTAGTTTTCAGCAACTTCCAAAGTGTTTGTTTTAAAATATTAAACCGCATGCCCATAAAATGCTGTGTGTTTGAAAAAGCTGGTCCACAGAAGCAGTGTCCTAGTTTAAAACTTCTCTTCTTTTCCCTTCACCCTCCTCTGAGCAGATGTTCAGTTTTTAATTTTTTTTTCTGTTTTAATAGCTGAACTTATTAGTAGCTGCTTTATTCTTGAGGTACCTAGCATACATTTTACATCACTTTTCTAAAATATGGACTTGAAATTAAGGTGAGCTATATTTACATGGCAATATGTTCAAGTTTTAAAAGTAAAAATTGTGTTATCGAAGTCCTTTCATTTTTGTGTGTGGGCAGAATAGTTGTAGATTCTCTTGGGCTCATTGAAAACTGAATTACCGGTTGGCTAAGATAGAATCCGGCTTCCCTCATAGCTTCAGTTGGTAAAGAATCCACCTGCAATCAGGAGACCCTGGTTCAGTTCCTGGATAGGGAAGATCCCCTGGAAAAGGGATAGTCTACTCACTCCAGTATTCTTGGGCTTCCCTGATGCCTCAGCTGGTAAAGAATCTTCCCACAGTGTGGGAGACCTGGGCTCAGTCCCTCAATTGGGAAGATCCCCTGGAGAAGGGAGGTGATCCACCCAGGATCCTGGCCTGGAGAATTCCATAGACTGTGTAGTCCATGGGGTCACAAAGAGTCAGAGGCGACTGAGCAACTTTCACTTAAAATGGAATCAGTTTTCAGGAAAGTTGAGACTTGACTAATTGATCACTGTGCCAGAATATTAATAGCAAAGCTGAAGAAGATACATGCATTTGATGGCATGTTTCCAATCAAACAATTCTATCTTTAAACTTGCAGCGAGAGTTTTACTAGTGTTAAGTAAACATTTAAATACATTTTAAATGCTTGGTTTTTGAAGCTGTTTGGTAATTATAAGAGAGAATTTCTTTATCAAAATTTCCTGTTTTTACTTACAGACCCAATTTTAAATGCAGGAATCAAGGAAATCCATTGCTGACACTTTCACTTGATCCTAAAATTGTCTTACAATTGCATGTATGCTATATTGGAGTGTGTATTGGCAGCTAAGTAGGACAGTGCTACTAGATGTATTGCTTTTAAAGGATTTTGGTGGTTTTTTTTTTTTTTAGGAATTCTTTGTGTTCTCTGGGTATTGGTTGTGTCAAAAACATTAACGATCATTTATGTACTTACTTTCCATTTGTGAAAACTAAATGTTTCAGTTATTTTAATATTTTACAGTTTTGATGACAAAATTCAGTGATTTTAAGTATTTTGTATTTATTCTACGATAGACTTTTATCAAAGGATTTCTTTGACTATTGCAGTTAATAGATGTTTGTAAGAATTAAGTTACATATGTTTATATAAATATGTTGTGACAAATGTAATTTTCAGGACATGCTTTATGAACTTTTGATTTTTTTGATTTATTTATTTATCATTTTCCCCCAAAATACATGTAACCTTGAACTTCAGGACCACACTAAACATCTAAACTAGTGAGTTTCTTTTCATTTATATGCAGCATGTGTTGTGGTGTCCTAGACCCTTTGCAACTTCTTTAAAAGAGGGAATAGTTAATATTTTTAGCATTTAAAAAATTTAGTATTAACAGTGAAATGATAGTTTCATCTTTAATCCTAGGATCGTATTTCATTTTGCATTGTAATATTACTGAATAAACAGTACTTCAGAGATGCTATAAGTAAACAGTACTTTATTTTGCAACAGAAACTTAATTTTCCATCTGATGAATGAAAAGCACTGTGTGTTTGTTGGCCCACTATATTTCCGTTCTCAACATCTTTCCATCCTGGTTCACAATTATAGGGTTTAGCTCTCCTTCTGAAGGTGGAAGAGATAGCACCTGGCCTTACTGAAGTGACACAGAATCAGGTCTAAGGTCATTACCTGGGACTTTAGCCCTTGGATAGTGTTTACTAGACTGGTTAGACTAGAGTCAGTTAGCTGGCTTCTTGTTGTGATTTTTCAAAGGATTAAATTCTTGGATTATACTTTCTATTCAGTCTTTAAAAAAAAACAAACAAACCGATGAACCTGTTAGTAGAATATGTAGAAAGAATGGTCACTTCCGTGAAACTGAAAAATCATCATCATCCCTTTCCCTACACCAATACCTTTGCTTCTAATCAATAACTAATTAGAAATGGGTTCTTCTGCCACACTAGCAGAAAGTTCTTTATTTTGATGGATTCTAGATAAATAAATCTCCAGGTCCTCTGTTTCATAGGGAAAACTTGGTAGCTATAAATGATCATGCAGAAAGAAAAAGCTTTTTTTCCCTGTAATCTTGTGCCTTACTTTGCTTTGCATTGCCTTTCAGATTTCTTCATGAGGATCTTAATTTATCAGTCCTTTTGCAGGACAAGTATCTGGATTTCCTGATTGAAATAGCTCTTAAAATATTAATGTTCTTAGCTGAAGTAGGGGCACAATAACATGTGGCTACCTAGTCTGGAAAGAGAGGTAAATGGAAAATAAATGATCTGTTGGTATTATATTATAATATATCATGATATAATAATTTTATCCATGTTTCCAGACTTCATGGCTATCCTGTTTAAAACTGAAGTTCTCTGATAGCAATTCAAAATATTACTTATTTTATTTAGCCAAATATTGAATTAAGCAGAGATTAGCTGCTTTTGAAGCCCCAATATTATAATTTCAAAATGGATCTCAAATTCTGCTAAACCCTTGAAGATGTGAGATGTACCTAAAAATTCTTGCTGTATCTCTTAATTCTTAAGAAATATTAAGTTAATATAAACTTAATATTCAATATTAAGTTCAGTTCATCAGACATTTAAAAAAATTCCCACCAGGTGCCAGACACCATGCTGGGAGTTTAGGCAAGAAAGCAAATGGTTGTTATCCTTTAGACACTAAATATAATTGCAGTCTAACATGATACATGTTGAGGTAAAGAGGTATGTCAGGGGTCCTCCTGTTTGAAGCATAAAGTACAGGCATTAAAGACAACCTGTGGGTTTTAGGCAAAGCTTCCTGGGGAAGATGACATTCTTTGTTGAGTTAAGAAGATTAAATAAAAACTTAACCATTTAAGGAAAGGTAGAAAGGATGTTCAGACAGAAAAGTGTAACAGAGATGTGGAGGCAAAATATGAGATACAAGTGTGGCAGGAAATGAAGCTGGCCACGAAGGGTTTTGTGTGTCTTGGTATAAGGGTTTGAACTAGGTACCAGGGAGCTAATGCAGGGATCAAAGCAGACAATTTAATTCTCTAGATGTTTTTATTTATTGTCATATGATGTGTTAGATTTTATGAAACATTTTTATAACATAACTTTGAGGTGAATATCATGATGAGCATTTTTAAATAGAGCTATTTAGAGGTTTATAAGGTTTTTTGTTTTTTTAATCTTACTATTGATCACATATTTGCTTTCTCCCTTCTAGTAAACTTAGGTCCAGATCAAGCCTAACATTTTCCCTCTTCCTTCCTTCACTGATCCCATCTGAATTCTTGTTGTAATTATTGTAATGAGAGTTAATGAAAAAAATCTCTACAAATAAACTTGAGATTCCATTATTCCTGGCAATACTGTGTAATTGGAAGCTTTATTGTATCTTGCCTTCTTCTATTATCCTCTGTTTTTAGTGCCTGATTATGTCTATAATTGTGTATGTACTCTCACATACACATTTTGCCTACTAAGTCCCTTGAGATTTTTTTTTTTAGTGTAGCCTAATAAAGTGTTATGGGCTCCCCATGTGGCTCTAGTGGTAAGGAACCCACCTGCTAATGCAGGAGATGTAAGAAATAAGAGTTCGATTCCCGAGTCAGGAAGATCCCCTGGAGGAGGGTATGACAGCCCTCTTCAGTATTCTTGCCTGGATAATCCTATGGACAGAAGAGCCTAGTGGGCTACAATCTATAGGGTCGCAAAGAGTCAGACATCCCTGAAACAACTTAGCACACATGCACGGAGTAAAGTTCTTTAAAGGGATCCATTGGTGATTTGGGCTTTCCTGGTGGCTCAGACAATAAAGAATCTGCCTGCAATGCTGGAGACACCAGTTTGATCCATGGGTTAGAAAGATCCCTTGGAGAAGGGAATGGCTACCTACTCCAATATTCTTGCCTGGAGAATTCCATGGACAGAGGAGCCTTGCAGACTACAGTCCATGGGGTCGCAAAGGATTGGACACAACTGAGTAACTAGCACAGATTATTGGTAATTTAGAATCGGTTATAGGTTGTGAATTATGGTAGAAAGCAAGAAAAGATCAGTGATTGCTTGTTGGAGTTAAAGAAAATTTCGTGAGAAATTTAGGAAGATGCAAGACAGAAAATTAACTGATAACCTTCATGTACCCAAGAATTAAATCTTACATAAAGGGTAGCATGGTGTTTGTGGAGGGACTGGTAGACAAAGGTGACATTCTTGCTCTGTTATATACAAAATTGGCCAAAGGATAGGAAATAGAAAAATATTTAGGCTGTGGCAGCTGGTGCTAGTGCTATAAATAGAAGGAAGATATGACTTGCGGCCGGCTGTACGGATCCCTAAAGCAGTTTGTAATATAGGTGTATTAGCAGTCTGTAGGTAAGTTTAAAGTCTAACCTTCAGAAATGTGTTTTTCCTTTTTTCTGGGACATAGTTTGTGTTTCCAGCATGTTCAGAGCCAGAGTGAAATGTAACACAATTCAAAAAATGATTTTTGAACCAGCATGTGTTTTAAAACTGCTGATTGTCCAGTGCTGATTTCAGCTGCATTTATAGCCGTACAAATATCCATAGGTCATTCATCCATTGTGATGACCAACAGTACACGTGAGGGGAAAAAATTTGTTAGGGTAAAAGACTAAGCATGCTCCAATGTCTAGTATTAGGAAATGCTATTAAGTAGCTTGATTATTAGGCCCTGTTTATATTATCATGATTTATTCCAGTCCTAAAAAACACTAGCTTTTATTTTCCTTCTAATAACTAAATAGGTATTATAAAACTTAATACCTGTTAGTATAATATTTAAATATCACACTTTGGATTTTTTTAAAGAGGGATCTCTGAGGCCTTTCTCTGGCTTGTGAATGGCCTTCTCCCTGTGTCTTCAAATGGTCTTCCCCTGTGTGTTTCTGTATCCTAATCACAATTTCTTAATGAAGATACTTAACTTGGCGTATTGCTTTAAGGTCTACCCTAATGGCCTCATTTTAATTTAATTACCCATTCAAAGGCCCTTTCTCCTAATACAGTCACTTTCTGAGGTACTAGGGGATTAGGACTTTAAGGTAGGAATTTTGAAGGGAGGGACATAATTCACCTCACAACAGCAGCAAAGGTAAAAATGCCTCATAACTGGTATGATGGATAAATGGGATTCAGACTCAGATGTGGCTCAGTCCAAATGTTATTTTCAGAGTGGTACTCTGCTAATTTTGGAACACTAGAGATGTACCTCAAAACTAGTTAGGTCTGTTTTTCCAAAGGCCAAGAGAAAACAAATGCCAACTTAAAACTAGGGAAATACAGAAACTGAACACACTCCCCTCTAATCACACTGTTCACTTGCTAAGTTGAATATAGGTGGCATTTGAATATAGGAAGGCATAGAACATGTCAAGTAGGAAATAGATGGAGGAAAAACGTGACAGAGAAGGAAAAAGCTTAGGGATTCTTGTAAGAGTGTACTAGAAGAATAATACTGGATCTTCTATTACATAGGCTTAACAGAAGAAAGTATCTAAAAATATGTAGTTTGTCATTATATGAATTCAATTAATGTGAAATAGTAGTTTTAATATTAAAACTGAATACTTGTAAATATCATAAAATTTCCAGATAAATATGAGCTTCAGATATAGATTAGAACTCCAGAATAGGGCTTTATGTATAGTTGCCCACTCATCCAACAAAATTATACAGCTCTTCATACTCTGTGCTGGGTTCTGAATCTAAGACCCATGAAGCAAGTCTATTTCTTTTAGTGACTCAGATGTCAGTAATATAACTCACAACATGTGAAATTTGCCACTATATTTGTTTGCCCATGTAAAATTAAATTTTAAATGAATAATTATTTTTCTATGTTAAATTATCTTGTTATGTGAAGATACAACTTTAAAGAATCAAAGTTTTAAAATGAAATTGAATTATTATATTACAATATTAACTTTTTAAAAGAATTTGGTAGGTCTTACAGGCATTTTCAGTAGTTTTATTCTGAAATGAAATTCAGTAACTTAGATGATACCAATTTATGTGTCTGGTCTTTGTTTTTCTTTTTATGGG
Organism: Nanger dama; assembly: GCA_917880005.1. Lineage (NCBI taxonomy): Eukaryota > Metazoa > Chordata > Mammalia > Artiodactyla > Bovidae > Nanger > Nanger dama. The sequence continues at coordinate 52,249,867 of CAKJTW010000004.1, forward strand.
GTAGAATATGCTTTTAAATCTTCTTCCGTCTTTTTCTTTTTTTTTTTTTTTTTGGTTGTACCTTATAGCTATATTTGGAGCTGTACAGTATAACGCATATCCTGTCTGAGATAACATTTTTTTCCCTTAATTGCATAAAAGTTATACCCTGCATCTTCTCTTTTTTAAACAGATAAAAATAAGTGACTGAAGAAGCCTCTCTGGGAGTCATCATGTTGAGGAGAAGATTTGATTGCCGAAGTATTTCAGGCATGCTGACTACCACTCCTCAAACTCCAATTAAAGTGGAAAACTTTAATAATTTTTATACACTTACATCTAAAGAACTGGGAAGGTAAGGAAACTTTTGATGTGTGTGTGTTTAAAATCACAGGATTTCTTTGTCTATACTTTTATAAAACTCACTTGATTATTATTTAACAATGATTAGAAAGAAAAGTCCTCATCTCTGCTGATATATACAGGGATCTAGTCTTAAGTGACCTGGAAATCAAATCCATGGAGGGTTACTGAGCGTGTATGATATATCACACCTCGCTTCATAGACCGTGGTGGGAAGTCAGGGCTTTTACTTGAGTTGGTCCAAAGGAAGAGGCAGCTTAGCATAGTGGACTGTCACATCCAAATTTGGGGTTAGCCATTTGCTATTTGATCTCAAATTACTGTTCCTCTCAGTTCTGTAGTTTCCTCATCTGAGAAGTGGGGATGAAGGTAATCGTATATATTTTACATGGTTGTTGTTGAGTCTTAAGTTAATATTTATAAAATAGTAGAATGCTATAAAGTTTTTGTTGAATAGCTTTTCTAATTCTTAGGATATTGTGCCAGCGTAAAAAGTGTGAGATTCTCCTCCTCCTCTTTTCTAAACAAAATGAATTAATTCATATTTGATAATATAATTCCATGTGACAAACAATGCATGTTCTGTAAGTAAAACCTGTATTTATTTACACTGATACTGATCCGTTTTTGTTTAACGAAGGTGTAAATTCCTTCAGGCCGAGGAGTGACCTGAGATTATGAGACCTAAATTTAACACTACCATTTGAATATATATGAAAATTACAAAAGATATACCAAATAATTTGTTATGTATTCAGCATTTGAGCTTTAAACACTTAACAAAGGGAGGATGGTGATCATTTTCTGTCTTTAGTTTAATTTTTATGTTAAAATAGTAAAAGCCCATGTTTGTGTTGATGGACGCACAGTAGAATAGTATGAATGATTTTTTGTCTTTGATAATGTCAATGTGAAAACAAAAATTGACTGAAACATGGCAAGTAATTCTGTTCTTGGTGGTCTTTTATGTCAAAGATGAAGGCAAGTCCTGGCTTTTTCACTTGTCAGATATTGGGAGCAGTCTTTCTTTTACAAAGTAAGGGTGATAATATCTATGTCATCAGACTAAGAACCAAATATGAAAGCATATTTATTTCATAATTCCAGGCATATTTATTTATTTAATTTTGTGTGTAAAATATTTGGGCATTTTAATGGCTTATGAAAAGATATAGTTTTTAAAACCTTTCAGGGTATTTTTAAGAAGTAGTTTAGTTCTAAGTCTGTAATTATTTCTCTTTGCATTATACAGGAAAGAGTAAGTGTTCTTTAGTTGACTGTATCTCATTACTCATTAAATAGTCATAGAGTCTTTCCTTTGGAAGAACTTCAATGGTCAGTGGCCTTCTAATATAATTTTTTATACAGTGCAGCAATTTTTCCTGTAATTTTCCTGACAAGTTTTTTTAATCTAGCCTCAATTTGAATGTCTCAGGAATAGGGAATTCACTTCCTCAGAATGTCTGTTCCATCTTGTGGGCACTTAGACACAGAATCCTGTTTTCAGCTAATCTCTACCTAATATACATGGTTCCCCTTTTGTAGCTGCATATAATATCCATGTAAAAATCCTTTAGAGATTTGAATGTAGCTAAATGTTACCAGTTTCCTTAGATGCTCATCTTATGACCTGATTTCCAGACAGTGTTCCTTGATCCATGTATCCTCTTCTGGATCACTTTGTAGCTTTTTATCCTCAGTCTTAAAATGAAACAGTCTAGAATGGATGCAATATTGTTAATATCTTACCATCTGGAATACAACAAAACTTTATTGAGATAGCTTGTGTGGGAGCTAGAAAGACTGATTTTTTTTTTCTCTGATGGTTTTGGAGAACATAAACTTTGGGAAGAATATTAATAATTTGAAATTGTTTTGTAAATGCGGTGCCATCATAAATCACAATCATACACTTGACTCAGTTTATAACATTTTAGAGCAAAAACTCATGATAAACTGATGAAAACAAATTCAGATTCCTAATATTTCATCTTTTAATAACTTCATGAAAGAGACCTTTTTTCTTTTAGTTGGTATGGCTTAATGAGTCACCTGGTAAATATTGATATGTCTCATTAATAAACCTTGATAAATTGATAAGCCTTTCATCTGCTATGAACTTGCTTTAAATTCTTTCAACGTTTTACCAATTTTGGTACTATCCCTCACTTTTGCAAAGTGAAAATTAGGATCATAATCTTGTTTCTTGTGAGGCTTATACATTTTGAAACATACAACATAATAATTCTAGCATGTGATGATTACAGAATTATCTTTATAAATCAGTTTTTAAATTAGTTTTAAGATGTTCAATGTTTTAGAATTTTTCTTTAAACAAATTAGAATAAGATATGTAAAAGTTAGCAGTCAATTTTTGACTGTTCTCGAAAAACTTTGCATTGTTCCTGTTTTTTAACATGTTGGGTAAGTTCTTTCCACCCCCTCCCCCAACTGAATCAAGGTTTCATAGGACTTCTTGTGGTTAGAAGGGTGAGGCAGATGCAGAAATAAACGTCAGCTTCTTTTGTGGCTTACCCTCCCCCCCTCCTTTCACATTTTATTGTCGGTTCTAGAATGTAGAAGAGTAACTAACTAGACCTTTTAGCTGCTGGGAAGTCTAGTTAGCCTTGCCCTTTAGGTTATACATTAAGTACTATTGTTAAGGTTTTAAATTTTCCTAAATGTTTCTGTTAAATTTCATATGGGGACATTCTGTGTTAAGTATTATTTTATCTGTGTGTTAGGCTCTCAGTCGTGTCTGACTCTGCAACACCATGGACTGTGTAGCCCTCCGGGCTTCCCTGTGCATGGGATTCTCCAGGCAGGAATACTGAGGCAGGTTTCCATTTCCTTCTCCAGGGGATCTTCCTGACCCAGGGATGGAACCCACGTCTTATATCTCCTGCATTGGCAGGCAGATATTTTACCACTAGTGCCACCTGGGAAGCCCTAACTATTATTTTGGATACTTCTAAATGACAATTAGCATTTTAGAATGGAAAACAAATACTTGGTTTTTTCCCCTAAGTCATCTGATAATTATGGTAAAAATATTTAAAGATCCTCTGGAGAAGAGAATGGCTACCCACTCTAGTATTCTTGCCTGGAGAATTCCATGGACAAAGGAGCCTGGTGGGTTACAGTCCATGGGATCACAAAGTGTCAGACACGACTGAGCGATTGATACACATAAATGAACATGTGTATAAAATTCTGAGTCTCAAAGAAGGTATAAAAATGTGAATGCTTTAAGTACAGTATACATAATAGCACAATGTATGGTACTGTACTAGGTCCATAACTCTTGCATTCATTCAACAGATATTTCAGTTTCTATTATGTGTTAGTTAGTGAAGTGTAGATTTTATGATTAGTAATTAGGACAGATAGGGTTTCTGCCCTCATAGGACTTTTATTTAGCGATGAACATTGGCAAATAAGTAATTACCAATATTGTTTGGTCATCTTTGCTCTGCATTAACAAGTACTATTCTTGTAAGCCTCATGAGAATACCTGAAACAGTTAAAGTGTTATTTAATTTTGCTCTTTGTTTCTGAGAGAATTCTGGCTTGTAGATGTAATTATAAAATTACAGCAGAACTTAATTGTTACAGCTGGTACTGTAAACTATTTCAGATGGACAGAGTACTTGGCTAACTAGCCTTTGTTTCCCAAATTTTACAAGGTGAATTTCTTCATACTTAAAATTTCCTTTTGTTTTAGGACAAATTTTCACTTCTGAATCTAAATAAGAATTGGCAGAAGTGAATCTACTTTTTAAAAAATAAAACTATCTTAAAGGAAGGAATTATTTTGTAGTGGTCAGAATAGAAAGCTAGGATTTCACATCCTGCAATTTAAGTCATGGCAGTCCATTTCCATATACGACGTTTCATGAGTCATTTAATCTTAGTCTGACTCAATTTATCCAGTATAAAATCTATAAACATGGACACTTTGAATATAAAACAAAGGGACTGATTAAGTTTTTTTGAGCTCATTGAAATGCTTTGATTTGTATTCCTTTTGCATATGGTGAGAAAATACAAATTAAACATTCTCAAATCTTGAATGAAAAGTTCTATCAAAAATAAGTTTGTGCATGCACATTTTCTGAGTTGATATTTTGATATATGTAAAAGAATAAAATTATAGCTTGACCACTTTCTTAAAATTTTTTTGGTATTAGTAGCTATGCCTTTTCATCTTAATTTCCAGTCAGTGCTTTTCATTGGCACCAATTTTGAGGAAATTGAGAATATAAAGAGTAGGGATCTTTGTCATCCTGCCCTTGACAACAGTAATTAAAAATGCATAAGCAATTTATTCTGTCCCTGACTTCTACCCCAAATCAAAAGTATATGAAAAATAGGTTTTTATTTATACCTGATTTGTTGATATTCAGTGAGTCATTTGAGCCTTGGGATACAAGTTCTTAATTTTAGAACCCAAGAACCAGGCTTAGGAACTTTATGGATAGTCTTGAAATCTAAAAACTCTCTGGAATTATATGTAAAACTTTATTTTTAAAGGCATGTGTACATTTTCTGGGTAGGCAGTCAATAATTTTTATTAGTTTCTTAAAACAATTTGACTCAAAATAGCTGAGTCTTTAGGAAACAAGATTTGGGAAAACTGTAGGCTTAGAATACACAGCTTCCCTTGTGGCTCAGCTGGTAAAGAATCTGCCTGCAATGTGAGAGACCTGAGTTCAGTCCCTGGGTTGGGAAGATCCCCTGGAGAAGGAAAGGCTACGCACTCCAGTATTCTGGCCTAGAGTTCCATGGCCCGTGTATAATCCATGGGGTCTCAAAGAGTCAGACACTACTGAGCAACTTTCACAATCTTTAGTTTAGAATACATAGGTTTGCCAGAGTCTTTCAAAAATTGGCTGAAATGTTGAACACTGTTATTGGATAGAGCTAAAACATGTTTATTCCTAAAACGATAAACATGACTTTAATAATGTGTTTGTACATAGCTTTTGATAACCACGAATTTTCTTAGTTAATCATGAAGTGTCGTTGGATACTTTCCCTAAAACATGTACACTTTTGATATCTGTTACAGACTTTGTGGACTGCTGAGCAGTACTAACAGATACTCTGGTAGAACAGCTGACAAACTGTGATAGAAAGCTTCAAAGGTTGTCAAAAGTGATGTTGAAAGGCAAAATGTTTACACTAATAGAAGTAAATAAGATGAATACCCATTTTTGCATTTAATTTTGTTTGTTTGAAGGAAAGCTAAAATTTTTAGCAGAGGGGAATAGACCAAGATACATATCTTCTCTGGAATCTGCCAGACAGAATAATATTTACTCTATAGGATTGTTATCATACTTAAACAAAGTAACTCATATCAAGAGTATGGCATGCAGTTGGTGGGCAAATGAGATCTCTCCCTACAATGGTAATGTATCATGTTAATGATATGATGGTGAAGAATAAATATAATTATGTCTTATATTACATTTGCCATTTGTATTTTTGTGTGATGATACTATAAATTTTATAAAAGTACATGTAGTATTTGATTAGATTAAGAGCAAAGATAAATTCCTAATGGCATGGATGTTTGAAGGATTGATAAAGTTATAACAGTATCTGTGTTATACTAACTTTTGTTCTTACTTTTCCCCCAGAGGAAAATTTGCTGTGGTTAGACAATGTATATCAAAATCTACTGGACAAGAATATGCTGCAAAGTTTCTAAAAAGAGAAGAAGAGGACAGGACTGTCGAGCAGAGATTCTACATGAAATTGCAGTACTTGAACTGGCAAAATCTTGTCCCCACGTGATTAATCTTCATGAAGTTTATGAAAATACAAGTGAAATCATTTTGATATTGGAATAGTAAGTATACTCTTTAAAAAATTGAAGTAAGTTTATTGTACCTATTTGAATTGGTGGGTAAGGTTGCTTGAAATATCAAGAACAAAAATGATAAAAGTATAACAAGAACTTATAAAGATTCCTGTTAATAAAATATTAGAGGAACATAGTATATATTCATATATTTTCAGAAAACTTATAATGTGTAGCCTCACACAGATACCCCAAAATGAATTAAACAGCATTCAGGAAAGAAATGACAATACAATGTTTATAGAGTATACTGAAATTGAGTATACTTTCATTGCCAGTGGCACAGAAAATAAAACTTTTCTGCAAAACAGTCTGATGGGCAGATAGGATTGAAATAATTTGTATATTCATTTATTTGAAAAGCACATCCAGTGAAGTTACCCAAGGAGAATAAAAAGGTAAACTTGCATGAATGAAAGGTAAACCATGTCGTCTGATTTTAATCTTCTACATGTTAACTTTATTGTGTTATGGGAGTTTTTTAAATGGTATTCTCGACTTCCTTACTAATTTCTAAACTGTGTTTTAGAAAGCTGTAAAAGACAAATGTAGATATAAATAATATATAGTACATAGATTTATGCGACAGTGTCACTATACTAAAGTACTACTCATATCCACTCACAGATGCACAACATATATACAAGCACATAAGCAAAAAAACATAAATACTCCAAATTTCTGAATTTCTTAGTTGAGTTCCTTCAAGGGGCAAACTTTTCAATAGAGAGGAAGGGTAGAAATATATCTGAGTTTACCTTTCAGGACAATAATGATATAAGTGGCTTCTCTGATTACAGAGAGATGTTTTCTTCTCTGTAGTCACTGCTCTGGGGGCCTTGTTTTAACAAAGGGTCTGTTAGTCTGCTGCTCCTCGCTGCTTTCCATTTACGCTTCCAGTTTCTGCTAACTTCTGCTGCTTGTGTTATCGCTTCCTCTCCTCCTTTTAACTCCTCTTCGTTTTCTGCTTACCATAGCTTCATCTTTGGAAAGCTGTGGTAAATTATGGAAAAGAGCGTTCCCTCTTTTGTGGGAAAAATGGCAGTCCTACATAAGGCACTGGTCAGCTGGTCAAACTAAGAGGTAGAGACAGTGTGATTGGCTGACAGTCACAGTGTTTGTTTGATCTCGTTACTGAAATAAACCCTTAGGATACTTTTCCTGATATAAAAATAGCATCTATTTATTGTGTTAGATTTAGAATCTATAGAAAATAGAAATCATTTGTAAACAGTGGTTATTTTATGACATATTCCTCTCTTTTGAAATTATTTTATTTTTCTATGTATGTATACTTTCAGAAACAAAATCGTGACCTATTAAGCGTATGGTATTATAATCCTTTTTTCCACTTAAGATATGTTGTGTGCATTTATATATATATAAGAAATATAGTGTTTCTAAAAATGAATTTTAATTTAGCAAAGACTTTTAAAGTTGACTTCGTAATCAGAGTTTAACAAGCAGCCCCCAAATTCAGAAAGGCTGGATGCTGGCTAGATTTGGAATTAATATTTGCTGACTCATTATAATAATAGCTAATATTTATTGAATATTTACTATGTGTCAAACACTGTATTAAATAATACAGGTGATCTGCTTTGATCCTTATAACATCTGTTGTACTCAGTACTGTATGTGACTTAACTGATTTAATTCTTACAGCAAGCCAGTGAAGTTAGAGCTGTCATTTTTTGTCATGTATCACTATGTAACAGTAGAAGAAACAGAAGCATGTTTTGTCCCAGCTCAGGTAACTAGTTAGGTTTTAGTGGGTACTTCCACAGGCAGCCTGTCCTCTTATGTCTAGGCACTGGGAAGTACTTTACATATGTTTTCTCAAGTAGTTTTCTTATATTTTATTTTGCATTTTAGAATTAATGCGGATTCTGTCTATTGAATTAACTTTATAGAGTGTAATATCAGTGTTGGTATATAAATAATTACAAAGTGTTCAAGAAGGAATTTTTCACCTAAGCATTTTATGCTGCCGTATACTGCTGTATACTGAAGGATTTAGATCTCTCTGGTATTTCCCATAGTTTTGGGTATTTTCCATATTTTAATAGTGGCTAGGAATCCATATTCCATACAATTTTCTTTTAATTTTTAATTATTTGGTCTGATTTCTTATCAGTTGTGTCTTATAAAGGACCTAGCAAAGAACTTATTCTAGGAGAATCTGAACTGTCTTCATTTTCTTATCTGCTTACAGTTGCATTATTAACTGTATCTGTAGTGTCCTTGCAGGAATGTATTTTGACCACTTCTTTTGAGAAGATTCATTTCATTAAAGCTGAATAACATAACCGGAGAGGGAAGAAGTGAGATATCCTAAGTAGCTTGGCCTGTGGCGTCCCTCTTCCCTAAGGAGACCTTGAGCAGGGTTATGACAAGTAAACAATTGATGTGCACACTGAGGGGCCACATGTGTAGTCTGAATATTAGCTATTCATAACGATCAGTTTCTTTTTTTAGATGAATGAATTTCTAACGTTGTCTTCCGGTACCTAACTTTGGAGGTCACTACTACAATGTTTTATAGCAAAGTAAATTTTTAATACTCAGATTGTCTTTACTATGAAATCTTGAAGTCAGATCTTGAAGTTAGTCTCTCATGAACTTTCTGGGAGTTTGAGGGGCTGGAAGTCATTGAGATATGAAGTAAACATTATTGAAGCATTACCACATGTGCCTTAGCAGCTGTCCCACAGATTTCTCTGAAATACTGTAAAGTGGGGAGCAGCAAAGCCCTGCAGCTTCTGACTGGCATGCTCTGTACAGATGCCCTGATAGCCTGGTTACCTCTGCAAGTGTGAAGGGTCAGTCCTGAGATTTTCAGTGAGACTCAGGTTTGTGACCACTGATTCTTTTTCCTTCTTGTGACTCCAGATATATATGACATACTTCTTCCTCTTGACAGTCACCAAGACTAATGAATTGTACTTTCAGCTGCTCTGAAGAATGACTGTCTATTCCATTATTCCTTCATTCAATAGACATTACTGTGTACCTTCTATGTGTCAGACACTCTTCTTGTTGCTGTGGATACAGGAGTGAACCAAAGGGGGGAAAATAGTGTTCTGTGAAATAAATGAGTTTCTGATTTATCATATAGAGTAGGCTTTACTTGAGATATTCCCAAACATATCTGATAAGTTTTTATTAATAACCATCTAGATTTTTTTGCATGATTTCTGACAGTTTTTATTTCATTCATTTAGATTTAGTCCTTAGGAAAAAGGACTAAATCAGTTCAGTTATATCTCTGTTTTACAGATGAGGAAGCTCAAATAAGTGATTGACCCTAAATTATATTCCTGGCAAATAGCAGATTTACAATTTAAATTTCAACCATTTGATTCCAAATCTAAGAATTTTTCATTATACATTTGTTGGCATTCTTCAGCTATTCAGTTCTTATAAACAAAGAAAAAAAATTGGGCTTCTGGCCCCAACTATTCTTTGTAAAGCTGCAATACAGGATATTGGTTAAGAATGTAGATTCTCATCCATATTATACAGATTCAGATTCTGCCCTCTCACTTAATTTCACCTCTTTGTACTTATTTCTTTATCTGTAAAATGGGAATGATACCCATGATTCACATGATTGCCTTGAGAATCAAAATATCTATCTATATACAGATGACAGGTATGTTTACATATAATGAATAAATGAGTAAAATAGAGCAGAGCTGAGCTCATAAGTAAATACTAGCACCAAGACTTTAAACTATTCTTGTCATTTATTTTATTTCTTAAAATCCCTCCCAGCACCATCCACCACCCCTATTAAATGTGTGTATATAGAGAGATTAAAGTTTAGGTGGCCATATCTTTTACTTAAAGTTATATAGTATTTAAAAGTTGTCATTTTTAGATCAATGATTTTTCAAGTTTCTATTCTTTGAATTCTATTTCAGTGCTGCAGGTGGAGAAATTTTCAATTTGTGTTTACCTGAGTTGGCTGAAATGGTTTCTGAAAATGACATTATCAGACTCATTAAACAAATACTTGAAGGAGTTCATTACCTACATCAGAATAACATTGTACACCTTGATTTAAAGGTAAGGTAATGTAGTTTTAAGTATCACTACATCTCTGTTCCTTCTCTGCTCTTGCTTTGCACAACTAACTGCAAACTGGTATTGAGAGGAAACAATAGGTCATGTTTGTCTAGACTGCGCATATGCTAGGTGGACTTACTTATGTATTGATTGGTAGAAGACTGCATTTGTGAGCAGCTCAGATTAATCCCTGGGCTTTTTAAAAACCATCATTACATAAGTTCTAATGCTACTGTCTTGTCACTCCATCCTGTGCTTATTGCCACATCTTGGACTTTTTGTCTTATAAAACCGTCTATCTCTGAAATAATTTTTAGCTACCTCTTGAAGATAACCTGCTAGTCCTTACTCCTTTGCTCCCATTATACTCATTCATCTTTCTCTTGAGGCTTTTAGTCTTTTGGCTTTTCCTTTCTCCACACCCCACCCCAGACCATTCAGGCCCCTTCCCAAACCCTGAGGTACCACTTCAGCCTCTCATTTTACTATCCTTTCTCCTTATCCTTCCTCTGTAGCCATACAAGAACCTTGAAATCTGAATCAAATTGTCTCTCATTATTTGAACACTGGACTCTTCCCTTCCTGGATGATCTCCTTTTATATACCCTTCCATGCCTCTTTTTATCTCAGGTACAATCCTGGGAATAGTCAGACACAGAGCCATACCACTGTACTGAACCATTAGCTCTTTTTGGGTGTAAATGCATTTTTATTTGTTCATGCCTTCTTTCGTGCTGTTCCCTAGACCGCTTTTCTCACTGGCATGCTTCTGTTTAGCCTTTAGGATTCATCTTAAGCATCATCTCTACTGCAAAGCCTTCTTGGACATTCTTATGGGCAGAATTAAGCAGTCTTTAATACTGAGTATTCTATATATCATTTAATCAATGTATCCATCTTTTTTATTAAAACCAAGAATACTCTTAAAGTGTATTTTTTTCTTTGATTTATCGTTGACTATATAGCTCCTCCTAAGTAGTAGTTCAGTAAATGTTTAGTGGATGACTCAATAAATGTTTAATAGCTAAACAAATTCTACTTAAGTTACCTCTGATTTAAGTATTCTTTTCTTGTTTTATATTATTTATCATTTCTTGTTATGCTTTATTAGCCACAGAATATATTATTGAGCAGCATATATCCTCTTGGGGACATAAAAATTGTAGATTTTGGAATGTCACGAAAAATAGGAAATGCATGTGAACTTCGGGAAATCATGGGAACACCGGAATACTTGGGTAAGAATTTCCTTTATTTTATATACCACTTTGAAATTTATTAATAAGTGATACCTATATAGAACTATTTTAGGGCATGTAACTCCAAGATATATTTGGTTCAAGGATTTTAGTGCATTGAAATTCAGTTTTGACACATTTAATGAATTGTGTATTCAGACAATCACAGTTTACAGGACATTGAACATATAAGTTAAAAGTTTAATGTTTGTGTGTAAAAGCTTTGTACATAAAGAAAAACAGGTAAAAAGGAAGTGAGGAATCAGAAGAAAATGAAAAAGAGGAAAACTGAATCAGTGTTACTGCATTTGAAGCCTTTTGGTTTAATAGATGTCACTTTTACTTCTGTCTTAGTGAGGTTTTTGCTGAGAGTTGTAAAAGGAGGATTTTGAAAAAGAAGGGTATTAAGTAGAATCTGTTATTAGATAATCTAGGAATATTGTACTATATCAACAAATTAGGTCATGGAGATGAAAGATATTTTTAAGTCTGTAAAGCAGCACATAAATGGTAAAGTATTTTAATTTAATTTAATTAATTTTAATTTAATTTGTAGTAACAATCTTTTTACACTTTTTTTTCTTCTTGCTCATATTGATATCCCTATGCAGGCATTGAAAAGACACGAGTAAACAGAACAGGTGCTACTCAGCAAGGGAGCTGACTTTCCCAAAATGGGAAACAAAGCAAATTACTAACTTCTAAATGCTGATAGAGGCTACAGTGTCCTAGAATAATGATTGTAATTATAAATAATATAGCTCACAGAAGTATGTGAAACATAGCAGGTGGTGCATTCAGGTTGACAATATATGTGACTCACAGGCTTTATTAACCAGACTGTTATGCTTGGAGAAGTTATGAAATCACATTGTGAAACTAAAAAGTTATTCAAATATAGATACTAGTTTGGACTCTACTAATTTGAAATTTATAGTAATGTTCAAAAAGTATAGAGAATTTATGTTGTACCATTAAATTTTTTTGGTGGTGGGTGGGCAAAAGAGGAGACAGTGGAAAATTAAATGCTTAGGAAACTAGGTTTTACATAGTTTAAAAGGGATATTCAATCTATTTGAAAATCTAAAACACTCCAGGAAGCTGGTTTGTTCATAGTGTCATTTTTGAATGCATATGAGTCCATTTACCCTGAGAAGAAAAATTGAAATCATTCTAATAAAATAAACTAATTCCTAACAGAGTAATAAAACTAAAATTGTAAAAAGATTTTAGCTTCTAACATTTTACTTCTTCATAGTTGCTTTTTCTGAGGTTAATCTTAATCATTAAAAAAAAAATACTGCATAACTACTGGTTACTCCCAGAATATAATTGGTGCTTTTGAACATTTAGTTATATAATTTTCTCAACATTAGTTATATCTAAATGTCCAATCACAGGATAATAAATACTGTGCTAAATTTCTATTGATATATTGGTAATTCTTTAAAATTAAATCCAGTTTACTGCAAAGCAATTTTCATGTTTTTAGATTTGTCAGTATTGAGTTTGAATTTTATTTTCTCTTTCAGCTCCAGAAATCCTGAACTACGATCCTATTACCACAGCAACAGATATGTGGTAAGATTTTGTTAGTTACTTGTATTCCTTTATTAAGAGCTGGTTAGTACATATGCTGTGGTTCTTTGGTTCAAAATGTAAATAGTAAGGCTACCTTTAAAATATTTTATTTGAATATCATTATTATGCCACAGGAAAACATTACCTGTTCATTCTTTTTAATAACACTTTGGCTCTGAGCCAAAGTACAGGAATAAATAGGAAAATCTCTGTCCTGGAGGAAGACTCCTTCTGGTAAAAGAACAAAATAGTCACAGTACTGTGCTATATGTTCTATAATAAAGATAGAATACTGTTTAATAACCATGAAAGAAGCAGCAGACAAGCACCAGATGGGAGACATATGATCTAGGTCTAGGAGAACTAGGAAGATATTTACTCAATAGAAAAATGAGATTAGATCCATTTAAAAGTTTAGTTTTATAAGAGTATATTTCTTGGGTATTGTGAGTTTATATGGTTGACACAGAGAGAATATTATAGAGTAGAGATGGCATTGATACCAGAACTTTACTTGAAACCACAGTGGCAGACTGACTCCATCAGACGAAGAGGAAGAGTTTAGTTTGCCATGTAGGGGGATGTTAAGAAAAAAGGGTCCTATGGCTAAATAAGTGGGTGAAATAGATGCTATATATGTATTGTCTTTTCTGGTTCCTGAACACAGGAGTTGTCATTAACATATTTATGGTTCTAAAAGTTGTGCAATTAAAAAGAAATCTGTCTGCCCAATACTGTACTTTACCAAACCTGCAGCCTCTGTTTGTATGGAATCCTATTTATGTCTCACAGATCATTACTGTGTCATTGAACACCATTTGGGAAATGCCACTCAGGACAGCTTTGTGTACTTGATAAACAGGTTATCTGTGTGAAGGGCAGACTGTAGATATAATGATACATATTTAATACATTATTTTTATATAAGATACATGTGTATTCCCTCAGTCTTTTTCTGTGAGGCAAACTTTGAGACATCATAATTATTTCAGCTTTAATAGTGTACTGTGGGACCTTTGAAAAGCAGTTTAAAGTCTGTAGTTTAACTGCACAAGATTTGAGGACAGGAATATGTCGAGAATCAATCTTACTTTATATAAATGTTTTAAGATTAACACACATTTTAAGTTCCCATCTTCTCAGTTATTTGTTTTTTCAGGAATGTTGGTGTAATAGCGTATATGTTATTAACTCACACATCCCCATTTGTGGGAGAAGATAATCAGGAAACATACCTCAATATTTCTCAAGTTAATGTAGATTATTCGGAAGAAACTTTTTCATCAGTTTCACAGCTGGCCACAGACTTCATCCAGAGCCTTTTAGTAAAAAATCCAGAGTAAGTAATATTAATTTACTTAAATATTATTACAAAATGAATTATATATGACTATTAAGAAAGATACATTATAAAACAGTATAGAATTATTAGATGTATGTTCTCTCAAGTTTCAGGTAAAATGGGAAGAGAGGTGGTATGAGATATCATTAAATGACAAATCCATAACTTCAAACATAGGAAATATAAAATATATAACAGGAAATCTTGAAATGAAGAGAAGATTTGGGTTGTCTCTCTGTCAACCTGCTACTATCCTCTGAAATTCCTTACAATGACTAGTAGTAGAACTGATGGCTCAGCAGTAAAGAATCCACTGCAATGCATGAGACACAGGGAGACGTGGGTTCAGTCCCTGGATCAGGAAGATCCCATGGAGGAAGAAATGGCAACCCACTCCAGTATTCTGGAAAATTCCATGGACAGAGGAGCCTGGTGGGCTATAGTCTGTGGGGTCACAAAGAGTCAGGCACAACTGAGCAACTGAACACATACCAAAGATTTATAATATACATGGCTGGTTATGATGAGACTTTGCTATGAGTTATTTATAGTGAAATAACCATAGTTGTATAACAAGTTCAGATACTGATTGTCAAATTCTTAAGGGCCAGATACTCTTTGCCTACTAAAGAAGGTCCTTGAAAGTATGTCTTAAAACTCTTAACCTCACTCATTGGCAACTTCAAAGCAGGAAAAGAAAAAGCTGACTTCCTTTTCTTTACCTGGATAAGTCCTGAATGTGTGTACTCAGTTGCTCAGTCGTGTCTGACTCTTTGCAACCCTATGGACTGTTGCCCACCAGGCTCCTCTGTGTGTGGAATTTTCCAGGCAGGAATACTGGAGTGAATTGCCATTTCCTCCTCCAGGGGATCTTACCAACACAGGGATGAAACCCACGTCTCCTGCATTGCTGGTGATTTCTTTACTGCTGAGCCACCTGGGAAGCCTCCAAATCAGCCCTATTTAACTTAAAATGCCTTGGCTGCATGTAACTCAGAAGCTGTGATATATATATACTGTCTTGGGCTGGGAGCCTGGTTTTGTTACTTGTCAAGTCTTCTTTCTCTGACAGTTACTTAATCTCCTGGAGGATTCACTTTCTTTATTTGCTTAAGAAGGAACACTTACACTTAATGCAAGTCTTAACAAACACTGACTAGCTCTATTTTGCGCTTCCCAGGTAGTGCTCTTGGTAAAGAACCTGCCTGCCAGTGCAGGAGACATAAGAGTCGTGGTTCGATCCCTGGGTCAGGAAGATCCCCTGGAGGAGGACATGGCAACCCACTCCAGTATTCTTGCCTGGAAAATTCTGTGGACAGAGAATCCTGGCAGGCTACCATTCATAGATGGCTATTTAATAGAAATAGTGATTATTCTATGTGTTTATAAACTGTTTAGTTTTCTTAAATATTTTTCACTTAGATTCTAAAATTTCTGTAATGAGCACCTTACTTTTTTTATAACCATAAAAATGGAACATAAAAACGAAGACTAAGGAAACCTACATTCTGATGGTAATGGTGGTTATGTTAAGGTTGAAGTTTTCTTTCTTTCTGAAATATTGTGACATTTGACCATGGTGCTTTCACAAGAGAAAACAAAATTTAAAAAGTAAAAATATTAGATAAACATCTTTGAAGAGTAGTCTCTGTTTTCAAGATTTAACTGTTACTATTTTTTAAGAATAAAGTAATTAATAATAGAGATTATAATTTACTTACATGTATTTTCCTTCAAAGTATTTATAAACCCGAGAGTCTTCATAATTTTACTGATTTTTATTTGCAAGGCTAAAATATGTTCCCAAGTGTTTTGACTAGATAGCCCTGTCTGTAAGCTTCATGATAAATTGAATTTTCAGTACATGTCAGACTTAAACTGTAGGTGTTCCACTTTTCTTATTATTATTCCATCCTGTACTGTGGGTGTGTATTATTTTCATAAGAAATTTTAAAAAGCCTATAATGTACTGAACTACAGACATTTCCAACCTGAGTTTTAGATCTCAATCTTTTCTTGGTGCTTTCGTTCAAAGGAAAAGACCGACAGCAGAAATCTGCCTTTCTCATTCTTGGCTACAGCAGTGGGACTTTGGAAACTTGTTTCACCCTGAAGAAACCTCCAGTTCCTCTCAAAGTCAGGATCATCCAGTAAGGTCCTCTGAGGACAGGACTCACAGGCCCTCTTGTAATGGCACCTGCAGTGACCGGGAAGACAAAGAGAATATCCCAGAGGACAGCAGCACGGTGTCCAAGAGATTCCGCTTTGACGACTCGCTGCCCAGCCCCCATGAGCTTGTGTCCGATTTGCTCTGTTAGCACTTTCCTCCTCACCCCATTTGAACTGAGTCTGGAATCTGAAATCCACTCCAGTGTGAGATTGTGGTTTGTAGCTTCATATATGGCATGTTTATATTGTAAATGCACTTTTGCATTGAAGAATTTAGGGAAATGTTTGAATGCTAAATTAGTAGTGACTAGCACAATTTCATTCCTTATACTGAGATATCAACTCTTCAAAAAATATTTAAATATGTAACAAAAATAAAATTGTACTTGTGAGTTTACATGTTAATGAAAGAGTTTGGGTTCAAATGAATTTATCAGAACGTCTTCCATATCAGGAAAAAAGTGATTTGGGTTATATTATGGTTGATGTAAACTAAGCAAAATGAAGACATTTGAATTTAATAGATTCTCCAAGATAAGCCCTACACCATGCCTCTATTGACAGGATTTTGTTTAGGATAAGTTTCGAGTTTAAATAAAAATAGAGCTATTCTATAGATGCTTGAGATATTTAACACTTGAAAATGTTTTTCAATCATGGATATTTTGAAACTGCATTACATATGATCTGTTATATGAGACAAATCCTTTAACCAGAGTAGAGGAGGGGTTAGAAAGTGGATTAGGGATATTCTATAGAAGGCAATGGCACCCCGCTCCAGTACTCTTGCCTGGAAAATCCCATGGACAGAGGAGCCTGGAAGGCTGCAGTCCATGGGGTCGCTGAGGGTTGGACACGACTGAGCGACTTCACTTTCACTTTCGTGCACTGGAGAAGGAAATGGCAACCCACTCCAGTGTTCTTGCCTGGAGAATCCCAGGGATGGGGGAGCCTAGTGGGCTGGCGTCTCTGGGGTTGCAGAGTTGGACATGACTGAAGCGACTTAGCAGCAGCAGCATACAAGTTAAAACAGAGAAAAGAACAGCATGGCATCATTTTTAACTCAAATGTCTTTTGCCCACTCTCACCATACTTCAGAGTTAACAAGGTCTGAAAGATGGAGAATAGAAGCTATACAAGTGTAGAAGGTTTTCATCCTCCAGATTCTCTAGAGTAGAAGATACTTAGATGAAACTGGATGTGCTCTATTTTCAGTCAATGAAACATATTTCTTAATTGAATGTAGAAGAAAGTACTGACAGATTTACACAACTTGCAGAATTTTAAGTATCTTCTGAGTCTTGGAGTACAAGCCAATCATTCGGAGTTGTAAAAGTATGCATAAAACATATCATAGCACAGTAGGACTGCTAGCACAATGCCAGTCAGCTGCAGCAAGGTGAATGTGATCATAAAACAGGAAGACATCAAGCTCTTCTAGAGTTGTGAAGAACTTCCTAGTGTGTGACAAGGCTCAGCAGAGTGGCCTTAATGGTGTTTCGCAGGGGCCACTGCAAGTAATAGTCCAAGGACAGCAGAATCATGGGAGGCCAGTGACCGTGTCCAGTCCTGGTGGGATGGGGATTGACTCCTATTTGGTGATCTTTGATGACTTTCCACCTGGAGACTATTTAAACTCACGTTATCAAGTTAAGGTAACTATAACTTTGCAACCATGATACTGTGTCAAAAGAAACTTGGTTTTGTCAAAAGAAATCCTTGAGTTTTTTCCCTTTGAATTAAATGTTATTCTAGAAAAACTTCTGAAATTTTGTGAGATTCCAAATAACTTAAAAACTTTTAAACAACCATCAGATTGCTTTATTTAGATAAATGGAGAATTCCTTTTACATCTTCAACATTTCTTGAAGGAAAAGTTATTTCTGCTTGTGTGTGTGTATATGTGTAAATGTGTTTGTATAGGTGTATGTATATATGTATAGATAGATGAAATAAGTCCTTAGACAACTTTCTGTTAGAGATTCTTCCCTCCAGTATATTGTACTCAGCTCAGGTGTTGAAGAAGCTCTCATCTTGAGACCTGTAAATATACGTTTCACTTCCTTAAGAAGTAGTTATCGGTTCAGTAAACTAGTCACTGCAGAAGCTAATTGGGCTTCTGTATATCTAAAATTGATGAGTTTTTTCTGAATCATTGGTTGTCCATTTATTTGCCTTCAGTATTAAGCTAATGCAGGTAAAGTTTAGTAAATCATTGGAGAAAGAGGAAATTATTACTTTTACAAAAGACCATATTATATTTTTTTAATTTCCAGAGGAATTATGCCATACTAAAAATCAAGCAGTGTTTGAATTTTGAATTACAAACTGTATCTTAAAAAATATTTTATGCACGTTTACTTTTATTCTGAGGGATCTTAAAATAGTTTATCTGCTTCCCCTTAGTTAATAGAATACACAGGGTTATAAATTTCCATACATTTTTACCCTACCAATTTTCATTGTAAAGCAACTAGTTGTTACCCAAACAGTATAAAAGTTCAATTTTTTCATAAAAATGAACTTAAAATTTTCTCTGATAGATGAGAATAAACCAATTTTTAAGGAACTTATTCACAAATAACAATTACTTACTAAATTTTTTTCTTGATAATTATAAAATAATTTGTACTTTCTTCCTGCAAGGTTGAAAGCAAGTGTTAATCAAAATGGTTGATATATGTCATTGAAGTGGGAATATGGAGATCCCCTCAGAGGTGAATAGATGTCAGTAATCGTCTGAAGATTAATGTTATATTGTGATGAGTTTATAAAGTATAATTTGTTTTTGGTTAGGATCTTTGAATCAATGGGATTAAAAATAGAAGAGATGTAGCTGACAATCATGTGTCATTTCAACTTTTTTCCCCCACACTAAAATTAACCTAACTCTGAGCAGTAAAATTATCATGGCACTTTAAAGAAAGTAAGCAGGACCTGTTCTCCAGGTTGTAATGAGATAAGGCACCTGTGCCAGAATATAAATCAGCACACTGCTTCCTTTATCAAGAAAGTCTTGGTATAAAAGAAATAGCCGATTAGTGACATAATAGATTTCCATTCTGGCACAAGTTCTTTCTTTCATTTTGAATGAGTCACAAATCATTCATATACCAACATTTGAATAGCCTTTCTGTAAGTAAGTAACATTTATAACTGTTGATATTTTATAACTGTTTACATTTCCTCTGTTTATATTTGAATTTTCAGTTTGACATCTGACTTGGAAACTTGTCCTTATTCATTGTTGTATAAGCAATTGTACTTTAATTTTGAATTGTATTAAAATAAGTTATCTGACTTCCAATTTGGGGAATTATTATTAGTTTATAATTTTATGAAAGTTTAAGGAACTTTAAACTCAAGTATAAATTTCACACAAATTACAACTGCCGTCCATCTCAACCTTTATTCAGTAATCATGTTGCTTAAGGCATATTGCCTACAATTGTTTTGAATACTCTAGTAAAAAAAAAATTACATCAACTTAATGATCCTTTTGGTTACAAATTAAAAAGCTTTTTTTTTTAACATTTGTGGTTGTCTTTTGCTTTAAAGTACTTTTAAATTCGTTGTTCCTAAATGCTAACCTCCTTGCCTGGAGTCTCTAGTCTTTGACCCACATCGTCTTTGAACGCCTTTTTCTAATACAGCTATGTTTATTAGACCCAGTCTGTTGGATAAAGCACATAAATTTGAAAACAAGAAGGGCTATTCACTTAGTCTAAGTAATAATACTTTTGGAAAATGTCAATATATGGCAGTGCACTGTGTTGCATAGAGATGAGTAAAATTACCATGTAAAAAGTATGAAGTGTGATGAGAGAAATGATGTGCAGACTTGACAATTCATAGGAAGGAGGTATTGATAAAAATTTGGAACTTTTTTTTCAGTTGTGTGAGCACGTTCAGGTTCCATATTTTCTTTTTCTGATACACAACCACTCCCTAGTTTTTCTCTTTAGCCCCTTTTCCTCCTAGTCACTGAAGTTACATGTGTTATCTTTATTTGGATATAAGTATCCTCAAATATAAACTGATGTAAGTAAATAAGCAAAAAAAAACAACTAAGTAAATTGATGATCATATTCTCCCTTTCTGTATTACCTCCTCACCTGAACTTCCTGGATTCATGTTATATCCCTTAGTTAACACAGGATTAAATCTCTAGGTGTCATTCTAAAAATTTTGTTCTCTTACTGCACCTCTTTCTATTAATTATTAATTTCTATCAATGATATTTCTTTATATATTTTATAGTCATTTCCTTTCAGCTCATACTGGTACAGATTATTTCATTTATATCTAGACTGTCTAGATCATGCAGAAAAATGTCAACAAAATTTTTCTATAAATGGCAAGTTATTAAATCTTTTAAGCTTTGCAGGCCATACAATGCCTTGTCACAACTACTGAATTCTGCTCTAGGAGTATGAACTGTTCAAGAATATCTCTAATGTGCAAGGGTGGGTGCAAATGTGGTCAGCATCAAATGAATAATATCTCACATTTAGATTCCATGCCAACTCCATGCTGTGGTCGACTTTCAGAATAAGCAAAAAAAGGGATTGTTTTATAATTAGTCGAAAGGATTCCGCCCTCTGTGGTTCACCACTGGAATTTAAATTTAGTGATTGTAATACCCCTTTGAAAGGCCAAAAGAAAGATATGTGCTAATTATACCAATATTTCTAGCCAGATGGTAAAATGCAAGTGGGTCACCAATTACAGATACAATTGTAAGTTGTAGAGGCACTCTAGTTATACTGAGTAAACAAATGAGTGCAAAATGTATGTGGAAAAAATTCGAAGACAGTATTCTTGAATAAAGAGTCTCCATGTCACAGATATATCTTCCTCTATTAATCACTATGAGTAAATTTATGAGGCTTCCTGGTTTTAACTGAATTCACTGCCTATACAGTCACAGGAAATCAAATTTTAGAAATGAAACATTGCAATTTACTTATTTCTTCTTCTGAAAAAAGTTGTTAGCCCAATTTATTAAGAACGTGATTGGTTTTATAATTGGGATTTGCACAAAAAGGCTTCTGAAATAAATGAATATTTAAGTAATCACAGACTAAAGACCATTGAAAACAAGCTATAAAGGGAGAAAAAGAGCTGTGCCATTTATTTAGGGGCCTTTTTGGCTGCTTTAACCTGTGTGAACATCAATTACTTCTTCAACAAAACAGCAGTAATCAGCTGTTTGCTGCTTTGATTAGTTCTGGTCCTAATTCATTTAATACTAATGATTAAGCATGGGATACTGCAAATAAACCTGTCTCCTTTATTCCCAGAAATAGAATAACTACAATGGCCAGTGGCTGAGGCCATTTATATCATCAATTTTGTAAGAGATTTAATTACTTAGGCTTTGCTCCCGTGTCCCAAACAGCTTGCAACATTGTATCTAAGTATCTGTTGAATTTTTGAAGATCTTTATGGTATGTGAATAGGTGTTGTGTGTTTATATAAAAATATTGCCTGTGAAGATATCTGTTCAGATATATAAGATGTTAATTAAAAGAGGAAGAATATAGTTTACTAAGGGCCCAAATTAGGGATACCAAGGGAACATTTCATGCAATGATGGACACAATAAAGGACAGAAATAATATGGACCTTAACAGAAGCAAAAGATATTAAGAAGAGGTGGCAAGAATACACAGAAGAACTATACAAAAAGATCTTCACGACCCAGATAATCACGATGGTGTGATCACTCACTTAGAGCCAGACATCCTGGAGTGCAAAGTCAAGTAGACCTAAGGAAGCATCACTACAAACAAAGCTAGTGGAGGCTATTTCAAATACTAAAAGATGATGCTGTGAAAGTGCTGCACTCAATATGCCAGCAAATTTGGAAAACTCAGCGGTGGCCACAGGACTGGAAGAGGTGTTTTCATGCCAATCCCAAAGAAAGACAATGCCAAAGAATGTTCAAACTACCACACAATTGCATTCATCTCACATGCTAGCAAAGTGATGCTCAAAATTCTCCAAGCCAGGTTTCAACAGTATGTGATCAACTTCCAGGTGTTCAAGCTGGATTTAGAAAAGGCAGAAGAACCAGAGACCAAATTGTCAACATCAGGTGGATCATTGAAAAAGCAAGAGAGTTCCAGAAAATCATCTGCTTTATTGACTATGCCAAAGCCTTTGACTGTGTGGATCACAACAAACTATGGAAAATTCTTAAAGAGATGGGAATACCAGACAACCTGACCTGCCTCTTGAGAAATCTGTATACAGGTTAGGAGGCAAAAGTTAGAACTGAACATGGAACAACAGACTTGTTCCAAATAGGGAAAAGAGTATGTCAAGGCTGTATACTGTTACCCTGCTTATTTAACTTATATGCAAAGTACATCATGAGATGCTGGGCTGGATGAAGCACAAGTTAAAGATTGCCAGGAGAAATATCAATAACCTCATATATACAGATGACACCACTGTTATAGCAGAAAGTGAAGAAGAACTAAAGTGCTTCTTGATGGAAGAGGAGAGTGAAAAAAATTGGCTTACAACTCAACATTCAGAAAACTAAGATCATAACATCTGGTCCCATCACTTCATGGCAAATAGATGGAGACAGTGGAAACAGTGACAGACTTTATTTTGGGGGTTCCAAAATCACTGCAGATGGTAATTGCAGCCATGAAATTAAAAGACGCGTGGTCCTTGGAAGAAAAGTTATAACCAACCCAGAGAGCATATTAAAAATCAGAGACATTACTTTGCCAACAAAGGTCCATCTAGTCAATGCTATGGTTTTTCTAGTAGTCATGTATGGATGTGAGAGTTGGACTGTGAAGAAAGCTGAGTGCCAAAGAATTGATGCTTTTGAATTGTGGTGTTGGAGAAGACTCTTGAGAGTCCCTTCGACACTAAGGAGATCTAACCAGTCCTTCCTAAAGGAAATCAGTCCTGAATATTCATTGGAAGGACTGATGCTGAAGCTGAAACTCCAATACTTTGGCCACCTGATGTGAAGAACCTACTCATTTGAAAAGACTCTGATTCTGGGAAAAATTGAAGGTAGGAGGAGAAGGGGATGACAGAGGATGAGATGGTTGGATGGCATCACCAACTCAATGGACATGAGTTTGAGTAAACTCTGGGAGTTGGTGATGGATAGGGAGGCCTGGTTGCTGCAGTCCATGGGGTCATAAAAAGTCAGACACGACTGAGTGACTGAATTGACTGACTGACTGAAGGGCACACATGAGTTGAGAATTATATTTGACCCTTTTATTCATGCTGTTTTATTTAATCTTTACAACTCTGCAAATTGAATACAGTTGGCCCTCTGTTATCCACTGGTTCTGCATCCAATGTTACAACCAACAGCAGATGGAAAATATTGGAAAAAAATTCCAAAAATTTTCCAAAAGCAGAATTTGTGTTTTGATGATTGTATTAGGTCTTATAAGAAATCTTATGATTTAAAGTACATTGAAGGCTGTGCATAGGTTTGTTATATGAAAATATTATATTTTTTATAGAGGACTAAGCCATCTGCAGATTTTACTATTCTCAATTCTCCTGGAATCAATCTTTCACAGATACTGAGGGATGATTGTATTTCTTTCATTTTGTAGATTTGTTCAAACTGAGTCTCAGGTTAAGCAATTTTTCAGTTACCTAATTATCACATGTGGGGATTTGAGCTCAAGTCCACCTGGGTTCAAATGCCTTCTTTGCCCTTTCTATTACACTAGATTGGAATTAAATTTTCCAGTAATAAATTTTTAAAAAACAGGAGAAAGTGATTAGAATCTGCATCATTTAGGAAAATAGATTAAATTTTAATTTATCTATGCTTGATTAAAAATTGAAAATGTATTATAAAGTCAATTAAAGTTAGGACTGAATCATTTTAGTCATAGTATTTATTTAGTGCTTGCTAAGTAGGAAAGACTAGTTAAATATTTATTTGACTGTGCCGCAGCAAATGAGATCTTTAGCTGCAGCATGAGGAACCTAGTTCTCTGATGAGGGATTGAACCCAGGCTGCTACAGTAGGAGCACAGGATCTTAGCTACTGGACCACCAGAGAAATCCTAAAAGCTGCTTCTTAAATAGACTTCATAAAAGACCTTCTTCAGGCAGAATGGGCCCTGAGGCACAAAATGCCAGATTCACTGAAGGGACCAAAAATTCTCCGGAGAGAGGTGAGACAAGGGGCTGGAGAGGAGGGCAGCTGCTGGGGCAGGCCTTTTACTTGAAGGTCCTGAGATGTCAGTTTTAAATGAGAGTTTCACATCAGTTCAGTTCAGTTCAGTTGCTCAGTCGTGTCTGACTCTTTGCAACCCCATGAATTACAGCATGTTGGGTCTCTCAGTCCATCACCAACTCCCAGAGTTCACTCAGACTCACATCCATCGAGTCCGTGATGCCATCCAGCCATCTCATCCTCTGTCGACCCCTTCTCCTCCTGCCCCCAATCCCTCCCAGCATCAGAGTCTTTTCTGTAATTTTTTCAAAAATATGTATTTGGCTGCACTGAGTCTTAGTTGCTGATGCAGGATCTTTTAGTTTAGGCATGCGGGATTCTAGTTCCCTGAACCGGGATCAAACCCTGAGCCCTGTACTGGGAAGACAGAGTCTTAGCCACTGGAACACTAGGGGAAGTTCCAGTTTCACATAATCTTAATTCATGTTTTTCGTTGTTTGGATACTGTATGGAGACCATCGAAAGAAGTAAATTTGAAAGCAGAGACCTACTTGGGAGAATTATTTCAGTCACCCTGGTAAGAAATGGTAGTGGCTGAAGAAGCTGAGAGAAATGGACAGATTCAAGTGAGATCTGAAATTTAGAACTGCTGCTGCTGCTGCTGCTGCTAAGTTGCTTCAGTCGTGGCTGACTCTGCGACCCCATAGACGACAGCCCACCAGGCTCCCCCATCCCTGGGATTCTCCAGGCAAGTTAGAACTGCTAGAGTTCCTAATTACTTGGCTGTATAAGATGATAGAGCACATAAAGGATGATTTTCAAGTTTTTCTTTTGAGTAACTATAGGGAAAGAACAAATTAGGTAAGAAGGCGTGGTCAGGCTCTATCGGCCCACATTTTGTGAATAATGACTATACAGTTGAGATCACTTATAGCATTGCACATGCGCAACCACAAGGTACTCGCTTGGTCACGGGCTGCTTTGTGTGGTGCGCCTATGTAAGCACCATCTGAGAAGGCCTTGAGACTGCAGAGAGGTTGTGTTATGTGAGATTAGATTATGGCTGTTTCTATGGCTCCTATGCTGCTGCTACTACTATGTCACTTCAGTAGTGTTTGACTCTGTGAGACCCCATAGATGGCAGCCCACCAGGCTCCCCTGTCCCTGGGATTCTCCAGGCAGGAACACTGGAGTGGGTTGCCATTTCCATCTCCAATGCATGAAAGTGAAAAGTGAAAGTGAAGTTGCTCAGTCATGCCTGACTCTTAGCGACCCCATGGACTGCAGCCTACCAGGCTCCTCCGTCCATAGGATTTTCCAGGCGAGAGCACTGGAGTGGGGTGCCATTGCCTTCTCCTGTGCTAGCCAGGAGGAAATAAGTCTGCAGCTCCTACTCCTGGAGCCTTCTTCCAGCCTCTTGGTGCGCACCTTGCCTTTCATGGGTTCAGCAGTGTGCACAGTGAGATATGCGAGACAACTGGCACTGTGAGCAGGATCAGTAATACAGTAACCATTTCAATGGTAATCAATTTAGTAATAAAGGTAACAGTGGAGGAGGAGCGTGTTTAACAGGAAAATGAGTTTGGCTGTGGAATGTGTTGCTCGATTTGGCTGTGGCCGGCCATGAAGCCAAGGTGTTGTCCCTGCAAAGCTGACTCGAATGAGGAAGCTAACCGGAGGTGGGCCAGGGAAATTGAGCAACGCCCTTCAGTGCCTTTCCGAGTGCAGCTCTCCATGCTGGAGTCATATTAACCTGCAGTGAAGTCGCGTCTTCAGCAAGACATGGGTTGGGAGAAGGAGAGGGGGTAATATAGGATGAAGAGAACTGATTGGATGAAGAGTGGAATGAATTCAGAGAGGTGGTTTTTGTGTGTTTTTTTTGGTAGCATACCCACCATTTCTATCAACAGAGAGAGGAGCATAAGACACTTGGGTGTTCATGGGTTGCCCTGCCAGAGTGGTGGCAGGTAAACCTGTCTCTACTTCTGTAAGCACCTCATTTCCTTCTTTATGCCCCCACTTCCCAATTCCTTTAAGGCTTTGTGCTCACGTTTTCTCCCTCTTATGAAGATTGCATCTTGGAAAGGAATATATTCATGCAAAAGTGAAAATGACTAATAGGAACTTTAAAAGTCATCCCTAGTGGCAAATTATATTTTCTGAAAAATAACCACAGAAATATTTGCAGTCACTCCCCTACCCCAGCCCCGCTGTGTGATTGTAGGAATAGGTGTCATTTGTGGGTTGTCTAAAATGCCTGTGAAAATTAAACAACAAAGGCTATCTAAATTAAACTGGCTATACTACATTTATTCTTAGAATGGTTAGTAATGGAAATAACCTCTATATGTGAGATTTATATAGAGTTTTTGTCAAAATGATTGCAAATGTAAATAAATCTTTTTCCAGTTCCTGGATAAGGAAGCTCATATTTACTTTGAACTATAGTAAAAGCCTGTGAGTTAAATTAATTTCTCTCAAAAATAACTCTTTAACTCAGGAAGCATAGTCTAACTCTATTCTTAAAAAGGCAGGGATCTATGAGTGAACCATCTGAAACTTGACTAGAGACTGTAATAATTATCTCCTGTGACTGTAAGAACATTTCAAACACGTCTAAAGAAATTTGATACCAAAGAGTGCTATGCAGTCAGGCAAACTCTCTTGCCAAAAATATGGTGGGTCCTTATTGGTACATTTAAATTATGAAAAATGAGCCAGTGTCTGAATATTTTCCACAATGTGCTGAGTACTCTTTTTAAATAACAGCTTTATTGAAACATAATTTTCATACCAAACGGTTCACCTATTTAAAGTGTGCAATTCAATGATTTTTAATATATTTACTAAAATATATCAACCATCACCACTGTCTAATTCCAGAACATTTTCATCTCCCCACAAAGAAACCCCAAACTTCTCAGCTCTAGGCAACTGCTAAACTACCTTATGTCTCTGTATGTTTTGCCTAGTCTATACATTTCATATAAATGGAATCAAAAAATAATCTTTTGTGACTAGCTTCTTTCACTTAGCATCACGTTTTCAAGGTTCATCCATATGGTCATATATATCAGCACTGCATTCCTTTTTATTGCTGAATAATATTCTTCTGTATGGATATATCACATTTTGCTTACCCATTCATCAGTTATTGAACATTTACCTTTTTACTTTTTGGCTGTTAAGAATAATGTTGCTAATACAAGTTTTTGTGTGGACATATATTTTCAAAGCTTTGTGTGGATATATATTTTCATTTCTCTTGAGTATATAACTAGGAGTAGAAATGCTGGGTCATATGGTAACTCTATGCTTAAACTTTGAGGAAACACCGTGTTTTCCAAAGTGATTATATCAATTTACATTCCCACCAACAGTATGTGGGTTCCAGTTTCTCCATATCCTTCCCTATACTTGTTACTGTCCTTTTGATAATTGACATCCTAGTGAGTATAAAGCTAAATTTCTTATGGTTTAGATTTTCACTTCCTTAATGACTAATGATGTTGAGCATCTTGTCATGTGCTTACTAGCCATTGGTATATCTTCTTTGAAGAAATGTCTGTTTAAATCTTGTGGCCATTTAAAAATTGGACTATATTTATTTTTCACTGTTGATTTTTAGTTTTCTACATAATCGAGATTCAAATAAGTCTCCTTAATTTCTAAGGAATTGCATCAAAGAAAATAAATAGAAGATAAATATTTTGTGTCAGCACCAAAACTGAGACAGATACATATGTGTGCAAATAAATATGTTTAATACTTTCATGTTTTAAACAATGAAAGCTCATTACTTGAAATAACAGAGCACTTAGAGTATACAAATATACTAAAGAATGTGCAAAATATACAGAACAGGAAACAAAGTTAAGCAAAATGTTAATCGTGATGTGTTCTCCATGACCTTGGATAATTCTATGATACATTATGTGAAAAGACATGCACATGCATACACACACAGTGTAATCTCAACTACATTAAAAATATACATATAGGAAAAAGTCAAGAAAACTTGCCAGTATACTAATCATATTAGCACATGGGTGGTGGAGTGATAGATGACATTTTTTCATGCTTCCTGGTTATCTACAATAAGCATGCATTTCTTTTATAATCAGGTATTTTATAGGGGAAGGAGCAAGGCTGCTTCAGCAAAAAATGTAAAACTAAAATATTATATTTCCCTTAAACTCTGATGATTTTGGAAATTCTTCATGACATTTTATTATATATCTTTTTGAGTAATGCCAGGAAGTTAGTCATCTTAGCGACAAAATCCCACAACCATTTACCTTGGACTTTATTCTTCCAAGACTTTAAGATACTTCTTGGAGGGTAGCTTGGTACACTGAAACATTTCCTTGTTCATAAACAATGCTTTACAGTATTAACACATTCCATCACCTTGAAAGGTCTGTTAAATCCTGATCAAGGACAAGTTTTGTTTGCCTTTTTTTTGTTTGCTTCATAGATTATTGAAAGAACTGCCTATCAAGCTTTGAAAAACATATGTTGTGCTTCCATAACCCTAGGCAATTTCTCTGTCTCAGAGGCCAGGGATATTCCGTGATGTAGGCAGGCCATGGGTCTCTGGCCACAATTCTTGCAACTGCTATCATTTCAAGACAAACCACTAATTGCTGAGGAATTCTCTGGGAGCTAAAAAGAACTTTGCTTCTTCCCTGTGTACTTCTTGAGCTTTCCAGCATATTTCTCTTGTTCTCAGGCCCCCACTTTTCATTATACATGACAGTTTTCATTCCCTGCTCTCCATGTGAATGTATTTTAAGGCAAAACTACTTTTGAAAAACAGAATATTCTGGTGGGTTTAGATTTGTAGCAACAGAGTACTGCTGGCACTAAACTGTGGACACATCTCCAAAACTGTTGTTTGTAAATGTGATAGCAATTTTGCTAAAAATAAGGACCTTCTTTGCAATTTATAGAGGTATGGATAGAGAAGCTGGTGTTGTCCTTTATTTTTCAAATGCCCTTTCATTTCCTGCTGTGTGCTGATGTTTCAAAGCCTCCACATGAATTAAAGTTCCAGTGAGATTTGCCATAGTGGTTTCTTGGGAATGTCCATAAATATTTTTTGCTTTGGTTTTTGTTCTCAGCAGAAAATGTTGCTTGTGATTATCCCTTTTCTAAATTATATCTCTCTTTAAAATCTGAAAAAAAATTAGCTTTTGTCTTTCCAGGAGGCAAACATTTTTTTTCCCCCAGACCTGCCTCAGGACTGAAAGGTTTTATTACTTTAGGGAACATGGAGCTAGAGTTTTCAATTACTGATTCGACAAAAAGCATCAGTAAGTTTACCCAACATTTTCCTGGATTAAGTCAACTTTTCTTACATTTTTACTGTAAGTGATCATTGTTTTTACCAGGTTAATTATTTTACCACATAATGTGGTCACTGGTTCCTCATGCTCAGGCTCTGAATAAATAAATCAGGCTCTTCCTTATATTGAGGCACTCATCTCCTAGCTTTAGCAACATTTACCAATTTACTCAGTGACCTTCATCTGTCTAGGCACTTAAGAGTTTGGTAGCATTTAAACAACCTTAAAGAAAAGAGAAGAATTATGGAATTTAAAAAGGATCCCTTGAAGCCTAACCCCTGCTGGGATCTGGGTCACAAAGCAGTGAGTATATTGTTCCCCAAGGCTTGGCAATATTAAATATGGTGAACGAAGCCTCTTCTTCCACTGATTTTTCCCTTTTTTAACAAAAGGATTCCATTAAGACACACACACACACAAAGTAGGAATGCAAGGGTATTTCCAAGTTCAGTTCCTTTCCAAGGACTGCACTGTTTACTCCCTGGGGAACATGTGCAAGTGGAGCAACGTGGGTGGTTGTTGACTGATTTTGCTGTTTGACGTCCTCCTCTGGCTGGGCACAAAGACCTGAGCAGGAGGCTTCAGATATACCAAATCAGATGATGAACCAATGGATGGGAATTATAGCTAAAGTTTACTTGTTTTGCCATGTGTATTTCAAATTCTATTTTTGTCACTCCTTCTCTCATTTAAATCTCACAGTCGCTGGAAGGAGTAGATATTATTGTTATTCCTGTTTCCTGGAGTCAGTGAGTTGGCCAAGGTTATGCAGCCAGTGCGCGGCAGTGACAGGGATTTAGTGCATCCACCCTTTATACCAATGAGCGCTGGCTTTCTACCCCTATTATTTTGGACTCAGTTACAAAAGTACCTACATCTGTCAGCTCTTCCTATTATTTCCACGTGCTTCCCACGGATAGGAGTGCAAGTTTGCAAATCTCAGCTCTTTGTCCACTGAAATAGTGCAAAACCACTATATTATACAAAATGTCTATATGTTTACAGCGTCTTCAACAGATGTTACATTCTAAATTACTTGAGATTGAATTGATATAAACTAGTAAAATATAAATTTTAATAAAGTTACTATCACAGAGATTTCAGGGTGAATGCTAGGTATCTATTTGCTTTAATAGCATTTAGAACTTTATCCATATTTAAGAAGTCTTGCATTATAGTTTATACACTTTTTAATAAAAAATTACATTATAATTTATAATTTTATTAAAGTGGTAAATGCATTCACTTTAGAAAATACAGAAAAACAAAAATTGAAAAATAATGAAAAATAATTAGATCCCTTGTTTAGGTATAACCACTCTAATGATGATGATTTTTTTACTTAATAAATCACAAATGTATTATTGCCACAAAATATATTTAATGATTATATTCTATATTATTGTATGGATATAGCATCTTTTATTTAACCAATCTCCTGTTTTCGGACATTTAATTTTTTTAAACTTCATTATTGAAAACAATACAACAAGTATTCTTCTAGGCGAATCTTTGTGTGCATTCATTGTTATTTCCTTTGAATATAATTTCTTAAATGTAGAATTTTAAAGTAAAAGAATACATAGAATATTGGGAATTTTTTCCCTTATGGGGAAACTGAACTAATCTTTTAAGGTCCAACAGCTAAGTGAAAGTGCCTCTTACTCTATCCTTGCCAACTTTGAGTATTTTCAGTTTTCAAGTGATTACCAATATTACAGAAATATTATATTTTAATTTTTATATTTTATCATTATGAGGCCAGGCATCTTTTCATGGTTTATCAGCCACTTGTATTTCTATTTTTATTACATTTTGAGAAGCAATATTTAAGAAAACTTGGGCCAGTCTAAGGAACATCAAATATTATGATGATAGGTTAACAAAAAATCTTTAGATTTTTATTTTGGGGAGCCTGCTTCCTTTATGCAGATGCCACAGGCATAGAATTTGGAGTTGGGGGTCAAACCTTAAAACTCAACACCAAGCTCTGATGGCCGTGCACATGGGCACTACGTGAGCATCTGAAAAAAAATGTACAAACAAATAATTAATCAGACCCAAACTAGACCTTTTCCTGACCTGACTCAAAACTAAAATGCTGAGTTGATAGTTATTTGTGGCTATAAAAATATTATTGGCAAATAATCTGGGGCTATCAAATTCTGTTCCATCTGTAACTAAATTACAGGCCCACATCCTTTTCTCAAAGGAGATTGGTATACCAAATGTCTTTGATGTTGAATAGTATTAAACAGGATTTCAGCCAATGAATGAAGTTTCTATTTGTGTCAAGGGTGATAAGCATGAAGAGTGGTAATATCAGTATTTTCTATCTAACAACTTAATAACTGAACAGAGATAGTGGGAAAATTCCTGCCAAACAAATACAAATGTTCTGTCCTGAGAAAGTGAGTTATAGTTTTGTGACATCTTAAAGGATCCAAAACAAATGCAAAACAAAAATACTTCAGATGGTGGCAATTATAGGCAGAAAGTTCCATGGAATCGTGCATATGTTTTGGGTCAATAAAAACACAAAAAACAAAAACCTGTTTCTGAATAGGCAAGGTAATGCCAGTATTATTCCCTCTTGTGTTGCTAGTGTGCTTGCTAGGATTTGGAAATCATCATTTGAATTGGTATATCTGCTTTCAGCCCTTACCCAGTGCTGCAGGCTCACACACATGCACACTCTTCAGTCAGGTTTGCAGTTCCTTAGCCATAAATTCCTCAAGGTACCAGACTTTGCATGTCCCAACTCCAACACCTAGTCTGGTACAGGGCAGTTGCTCACCAAGTGTGGGTCATGGAACAAAAGCACAAACCTGCCAAAATGTCCCAGGATAAAGCATTCTGGCAGACCATCCTGGCATCATCCTCTTCATTGTCAGATGAGAAGACCAAGGCTGATAGAGTTGAGACTTATCCAAGGTTGTATAATTACTGACAGAGCCAAGACCTGAGCTCACATCTCCTGGTCCTAGAATTATGTTCTTTCAACTATTGAAGAAAACCAGCTTCTGCATTTTTAAGCCTCCAGTCACTATCATAAAAGTAGATTTATTAATATTATAAAGGTTATTTTTTCCATTCTGTATTTATTTATACCTTCTCTCATTTCCCAGATAATTCAAAGCAACTGATGAATGCACACCCCATTCCAGTACTCTTTTGCCTGGAAAATTCCCTGAGAGAGAACCCTGGCGGGCTTCAGTCCATGGGGTCGCTAAGAGTCAGACATGACTGAGTGACCTCACTTTCGCTTTTCACTTTCATGCATTGGAGAAGGAAATGGCAACCCACTCCAGTGTTCCAGCCTGGAAAATCCCAGGGATGGGGAAGCCTGGTGGGCTGCTGTCTTTGGGGTTGCACAAGTTAGACATGACTGAAGCGACTACGCAGCAGCAGCAGCAGATGAATGTACAGTGAAGGAGAGAGAAAAGATTATGCACTGGGAAAATATACACCAGGATTATAATAGCTAATGTTTCATGAAATACTACGTGCCAAGCATTGTTCTAATCGCTTTACGTAAATTAACTCATTTAACACATACAATGACTCTGTGAGGTAGTTACTACTGTTATAATTGTACAATCGTAGGAAATGAAGCACAGAGAATTCCAGTAATTTTCTCAGGTCACAAAGCTAATATGTGATGAAACCTGGCTATAAATCTAAGTAGTCATGGCCTCAGAGCCAAGGTAGTGCTCCGTTTAGATATCCTTAGGGTCTGTAATTTACCAGCTTCTATCTTCAGATCCCTGCCCTAGAGAGCCATGCCTGTACATCTGCTTCCACATGTGGTTCTGAGAACCAAACTACAGGCTCCTCTCTCAGACTTACTACACTTCCACTTTGATAGACACATATTTATTGAGATCAGCATGTGGTGAGATTTTTAGTTGTGCTCAGGAAGAAGCTTGATTCATAGCAACTCCGGGTCCAAATTTTGAGCTCCCTTATTACTGGTTGGGGCTTCCCTGGTGGCTCAGACTCAGACAGTAAAGAATCTGCCTAGTGCAGGAGAAGGAAAGTTATGACCAACCTAGACAGCATATTCAAAAGCAGAGACATTACTTTGCCAACAAAGGTCCATCTCGTCAAGGCTATGGTTTTTCCAGTGGTCATGTATGGATGTGAGAGTTGGACTGTGAAGAAAGCTGAGCACCGAAGAATTGATGCTTTTGAACTGTGGTGTTGGAGAAGACCCTTGAGAGTCCCTTGGACTGCAAAGAGATACAACCAGTCCATTCTAAAGGAGATCTGAACATTCCCTGTTCTCAGAATCTATAATTCTCTAGGCAGAAACACTGGAGTGTGTGGCCATTCCCTTCCCTAGGGAATCTTCCCAACCCAGGGATCGAACCCAGGTCTCCTGCATTCAGTTCGGTTCAGTCGCTCAGTTGTGTCCGACTCTTTGCCACCCCATGAATCCCAGCACGCCAGGCCTCCCTGTCCATCACCAACTCCCGGAGTTCACTCAGACTCACGTCCATCGAGTCAGTGATGCCATCCAGCCATCTCATCCTCTGTCGGCCCCTTCTCCTCCTGCCCCCATTCCCTCCCAGCATCAGAGTCTTTTCCAATGAGTCGGCTCTTCCCATGAGGTGGCCAGAGTACTGGAGTTTCAGCTTTAGCATCATTCCTTCCAAAGAACACCCAAGACTGATCACCCAGAACTCCCTGGTGGCTCTTTCTGTAATTCTGACAACACCCAGACTCCCACACAGGAGCCTGGTGGGCTGCAGTCCATGGGGGAGCAAAGAGTCAGACATAACTGAGTGACTAACACTTGTGTGATCTTGGGCAAGGTACCTATATTCTTTGTGCCTCAGTTTTCTCATCTGTCGCATTTTGACAATATTACTATCATATGTTTGTTGTTGCTGCTAAGTCGCTTCAGTCGTGTCCGACTCTGTGCGACCCCATAGACAGCAGCTCACCAGGCTCCCCCGTCCCTGGGATTCTCCAGGCAAGAACACTGGAGTGGGTTGCCATTTCCTTCTCCAATGCAGGAAAGTGAAAAGTGAAAGTGAAGTCACTCAGTCTTGTCTGACGCTCAGTGACTCCATGGACTGCAGCCTTCCAGGCTCCTCTGCCCATGGGATTTTCCAGGCAAGAATACTGGAGTAGGGGTGCCATTGCCTTAGTGGAGCATTAAATTTGACTCTGGATGAAAAGCACTTGACACAGTATTTGGCATACAGTAGTAATTACTAAGTTGCTTCAGTCATGTCTGCCTCTGTGCGACCCCATAGACGGCAGCCCACCAGGCTCCCCATCCCTGGGATTCTCCAGGCAAGAACACTGGAGTGGGTTACCATTTCCTTCTCCAATGCATTAAAGTGAAAAGTGACAGTGAAGTTGCTCAGTCGTGCCTGATTCAGTGACCCCATGGACTGCAGCCTACCAGCCTCCTTCATCCATGGGATTTTCCAGGCAAGAGTATTGGAGTGGGTTGCCATTGCCTTCTCCAAATTGATATTAGCTCTTATAACTAATTATAAGAAAATATAGCACTTTTAAATCTCTACAGCTAGGTCCCAGTGTGGTCACTTTCTCAGAGAAGAATCTAGATCATCAGGACTAAGAAAATAAAATCAGGTCTAGGTAATATAACCACTGACTATTTGTAGTTTAGTGTCAGTTAAACCTGAGTTTTTGATTCAATTGGCTGACTTAAATTTGGAAATACTAGCTCATCCAGACTCAGGTATAATTTGTCTTTTGAATTTTTATAGCTATAGGCTCTCTAGATTTGTTTATTGTTTTAAATGTAAAATGTTAGAGTATAATGCTAATTACAAAAATTAGAAATCATAGAAATGTATAAAGGGGAAAAGTCATCAATAACCTCATCTTCCAACAAGTGTGAAAATTGAATAGATCATAATTATCAGTTGTGTTACACTGTTGTCAGTGGCTCAGCGTGGACATCTTTTATTTTGTTTATGTATCACTGTATAATGTAATGAATAGCAAAGACCCTGTGCCCTGTCAGGAGCTACAGGGCAGGAACTGACCTCTATCTATTTGTATTTTCCCTATTCCTCCTAACCCCACGCCTTGCTGCCAGAGAGAACTGCTACTGCTGCTGCTGCAAAGTCACTCCAGTCATGTCTGACTCTGTGCGACCCCATAGATGGCAGCCCACCAGGCTCCTCCGTCCATGGGATTCTCCAGGCAAGAGTACTGGAGTGGGGTGCCATTGCCTTCTCTTCCAGAGAGAACTACTGTCCCACATTTTTGTGTTTATCATCACTTTCTTAGTTTTGTCACACACACACAAGCATGCACATATATACCTACATGTGCCTAAATAATGTAATATTTTGTTTAGCTTGTTTTGATATATTTATTAAGATCCATCTATGTTGCCTTCATATGACTTATCTACTCATTTAAAAATTTTAAAATATTTTATCATGTGCCTATGTGTGTGCTAAGTCGCTTTAGTCGTGTCCATCCCTTTGTGACCCTATGGATTGTAGCCCAACAGGCTCCTCTTTTCATGGGATTCTCCAGGCAAGAATACTGGAGTGGATCCCCAGGCCTTCCTCTAGAGGATTTTCATGTCTCAGGGATAACACCTACGTCCCCTGTGACTCCTGCACTACAAGCAGACTTTTTACCACTGAGCCACCAGGGAAGCCCATCATGTCCCTATACCACAACTTATTTAACCTTTCTTTTGTTAATGGAATTCGGAGATATATTTCTTCCAGTCTTTAAAAATGTTTTTTAATGTTGTTAAGATAAAATGCTAAACACAATGTTGCTTCTGCCTTCTGCCCACCTTGTACTAGTCAGTATATTTAAGAATTTTGTCATTTTCTTTTAAATTTTAGAGAGAATAACATTTTTTTTTTGGCAGTGGATGTATCACAGTTTGCATGTGTGCCTACCTGCTAAGTTGATTCATCCAACTTTTTGCAACTCTGTGTACTATAGCCGCCATGAACCCAAAAGATGCTTGCTCCTTGGAAGAAAAGCTATGACCAATCTAGACAGCATATTAAAAACCAGAGGTGTTACTTTGCCGACAAAGGTCCATCTAGTCAAAGCTATGGTTTTTCCAGTAGTCGTGTATAGATGTGAGAGTTGGACTATAAAGAAAGCTGAGCACTGAAGAACTGTTGCTTTTGAACTGTGGCGTTGGAAAAGACTCTTGAGAGTCCCTTGGACTGCAAGGAGATCCAACCAGTCCATCCTAAAGGAAATCAGTCCTGAATATTCTTTGGAAGGACTGATACTGAAGCTGAAACTCCAATACTTTGGCCACCTGATGCTAAGAGCTGACTCACTGGAAAAGACCCTGATGCTGTGAAAGACTGAAAGCGGGAGGAGAAGGGGACAACAGAGGATGAGATGGTTGGGTGGCATCACTGACTTGATGGACATGAATACTGAGCAAGCTCTGGGAATTGGTGATGGACAGGGAAGATATGGGGTCACAAAGAGTTGGAAACGACTGAGGACTGAACTGTAGCCCACCAGGCTCCTCTGTTTATAGGATTCTCCAGGCAAGAATACTAAAATGGGTTACCATGCTTTCTTCCAGGGGGTCTTCCTGACCCAGGGATTGAACCCCGGTCTCTTTATGTCTCCTGCATTGGCAGGCAGGTTCTTTACCACTAGCACCACCTAGAAAGCCCATATCATAATTTATTTAACTGGATTTTGATTTCCAGGCATTTTAGATTGTATCTTATCTTGACTAACAAAATTACCATATAAACAAATATTATTGGATGTAAATTTGTCGGTGAATTTTGTGTTATTTCCTGGAAATGATTTTTGGAAGTGGAAGCACTGAGTGAGTTCAACACAAACACTGTCGAACTCTTGTCATGTAAGGTAACATAGTCACAAGGTTCAGGGGCAGGGCAAGGCCATCTCTGGGCAGCTTTCAGCCCTCCCCTGCAGGTAAACTGAACCAAGCTTGCAGATGAAAGGGATGAGAGCTGCTGTTATGGCCAGGTCACCCATATCCTCTGGAGAGAAGGCGCATGATGAAGACACTGTCAAACTGCAGTTATTGTCTCCTTTATATTACCAGGCTCTGCTGTAATCTTTTCTAGTTGGTAGCCCTAATTTAACCCAAGATGATCAATCCTTCTTGTCTCATCTTCATAATAATGACATTTGACATTTAAATTGAGTCTCTGTGCTCTATTTTAAGAGCTTTATCTGTACTAAATCATCATAAACCTCTGCAGCTGTTATTGCTGCTAATCCCATTTTACAGATGAGCAAATTCAACTGCAATTGCCTTGATTCACACAGCTCACTGTGTATGTGTACTTATTTTTATATAGGAGCTAATAGCCTGTGACTTGTAGCTCTCTTCCAAAGGTGGAAAATGAATTTAGGTTCTTACCACCAGGAATCAGTAAGGTCAGTAAGAATGCTTTTCCTTGGCAATGTTCACCATATCCAATGGGGTTTAAACAATAGGAAGTATATCCTCTCCCTAAGCAAGAAGTACAGGGTAGGGTTGGAAGAGGGTTAATCCAGCTGCTCAGTCATGTCAAGGCTCCTTTTATTAGGGAGGAAAACCTTTCCCACCGCCTCTAAGCAGTGTTTTCTATTTTTCTTTAAAACTTGATCCCTGCACCAGTCACTGGCGGAGGGGAATGGTAGGGCGTGAGTCGTCCCTGGGCCTGAGCCATCTGCTATGAGCACGTTGCTGCCTGAGCTCTGAACGAGGGCACTGGTCCATCAGCACAGGGGGATGAGAGCAGGGCAAGGGGACCTGCCTCCTGAGGCACACACCTTCACAGGGTGCAGAAGGAAGCTATCCAACACACTTAGAACAGACAATTCTCCAGCGGATCCCAGGGTTATCTCCTGCCACAGGAAAACACTAGGCCCTGGGACCATTCGTTGCTGCCATGAAAACAGACTTCACAGCTGCTCCTCGGCCACATCCAGGGTGCAGCGCAGGGCATGGTGTCCCCACAGTCCAGTGAAGCATCGTTGGGAGTGGTGTTTGCTTTCCTCCTTATCAGCACAACTCAAAGGATCCATGTGGTAAACAGTTCTCAACAACTTTGAAGATAATATTTTTTCACAAGGAAGGACGAAGTTCTTGTCATGGCCCAAATATGCACCTTTTCTGATAAGGCAGCTTTCATATTGACTGGAATTTTTTTGACGTCTGTTTGCATTTTTCCCAGAATAACCTATTTTACCAAGAGTCAAGCACGTGACATCTAATTTATCTTCCGAGAACAGAGGCCAAGCTGAGTCACCCACACAGGAACTCAAGCCTCCACTGCTTGTGGCTACAGGAGGCCGAGCAGGAGCCTGTGCTGATAGCTTTCTGCTCCCGCTCCCACAGCATCAGCCCATGTCAGCGTCTGACTCTGGATGCTTGACTCGTGTGTCATAGATGAGTGTCATAGTTACTAAACAAGTCATTCCTGCATCAGCGTTCCCATTGCCATTGGACCATTTCCATGTTCATTTCTTAAGAAAAGTAGGAATGTTTAGCCTGGAGGTCACTCAGCTAGTCATACATATTGAAGCCATGTTCTTTCTGTCCGAACATCCAAACAAGGAAGAGAAGACCCCTCATTGTTAATCAGTGACCCAACAATGGGCTGTCTGCTGGGGGGACTTCTCCTGTCTGCAGCGATGGCCTGGCCATGCTTCTGGCACAACCAAGGACAGGCAGCCTTGAACTGACTGGTATGTTAAAAATACAAAAGGAGGCAAGCGGCAGGGGACCACCTCTGGCTCTGACTTCAGCTCACATCACTGTGTCTCTTGCCTCCACTGCCATTTCTGCTTTTCCCCTGTGGATCAAAGTCCCAGGAGTGATTACCCCTCAGCAAGTTCAACGGTGCCCTGTGTACAGCTGAGGTCCTCCTTGAAGTTTGAGCCGGAAGGTGTTTTATGTGTAAATACAACCTTACGAAGAGTCCAACACATTTCTGATAACTCCTAATAAATGGTCCTGTAGGTCAGCAGAGTCAAGGATGAGGTTAGATGGGGGAAGTTTAGGTTTGGGGAAGTATTAAGGGCTTTTAGGCCCATTTGGTCCCAGAGGTGCCCCCCCCAGTCGCTGCTCTGTGGAGTTATCCTGTCTCTGGTCACTTTCACAGGCCTCCGCCAGGACCTGGCTGAATCACTCAGGTGCTGCAGCACCCGAGAAAGTCATTCCTTGTGTCAGTCACCCATGACGAAAGCTGAGGGGGGCACTGGAAGCAGTGTTCTTGTCTCTGTCACCCCTCCCCTCACCCTACAAGCATTGCTTTGCACTTTTCTTTGCTGCTTTGTATTGATAAATCCACATAGTGCCCTGCTAGCAGGTCTAAGATAATTCCTCTAATTGAAAGTGAGAGGTTATCTGCTTTGCTTAGTTTAGCATGAGTCACTGGTATGCCCGAAAAATGAAGTCCTAGCCTCTGTTATTGACACTGGAAACTGCACAGAAGGAATGAATTCCTGCAGTTGAGGACACACATTGTGAGCCTCACACCAGTGGTGCCCTGGCTATGCAGGGCAACAAAAAGAGAGTCAGATCCCTAAGGTGAAGGCGATCATGAAAACCCCAGATTTTATTAGAGGTCTTTGGGGAGCATAACATATTGAACTTTAATATTATGGACTTGAAGGAAAAGATTTCCTTTGTAGTAGGAAGCCTCTGTTATGTTTTGGAGGAATTTTCCAGTAAATCATCTAACAGCTGCTTTACTGTACAGGCCTTGAAATTTTATCCTTTCATTGGTTACATACTCTTTGGCTTTTGGAAACTTCACATGCGTCTCTCTACCAGTAATATTTTGTTCCCAAAATATCATCTCCTGGGGAGGATTTAATAAAGGCTGACCCAACAAGAAATGTTTCTGAGCAAACTTTTTGGATATCTTTGACTAAGTACCATGTCCTATTTAAGTACATCTCTATATAAGATTCCATGGACAGAGGAACCTGGCTGGCTACAGTCCATGGGGTCGTAAAGAGTCGGCCATGACTGAGCACATCAGGACTATGTAAGATTATTACTAAAAATCCAAAAGACCATCCTATAGAGATAAAGATTTTATGAGTGTTCACCATCTTGTAACAGAAAAGAGTTTTGTATGTGAGTATGGAAACAGTAACTATACTGGATGCTAGAAGTGGTATATGGCCTCTGTGTGTGTGTGTGTGTGTGTGTGTGTGTGTGTGTGTTGAAGCAGTGGAAAGGCATGATGAGACAAAGCCTTGGCAGAAACGCGACCAGTGGAAACTCTCTCCTTCAAATTACTGATGGAAGATTCCCTTGACAGAGAAGGAAAAACCCTCCAACAGGGATAGAAACAAATAACTTGCTCAATGCCACTTTACTGAAATGAGCCTGCAATTTTCCAGATTTATTCCACATGAAGGTCACCTGGAAGGTACATGATACAGAACAGAATCATGATGTGCTGATTTCTAGAAGAGGCTCCTGGTCAATAAGGATTGAAAAAAAAATTAGACTAGAAACTCACCAAGCATGATTTTAGTTCCTAGGACAAGAATTATCATTGAAATCCTTTATGAAAGGAAGATTCCCACTGATAGGACAAGACAGAATTTGAGGGAGAGAGGGAGAAGCAAAAGACTTTGCTCTGAGAAGTCCACTGGACATTGGTCTCAGTGTGTTATTAGGCAGAAATATAGGAGCTACTTAGAGAGGAGCTAGTCAATGAAAGCATTTTCAAGATTTTTTCAGTGATAAATTAGAAAGAATAAGAGCAGGAGAAAAGAAAAGAAGACTTGAAGAAGGGTCATAGGAACTACTGAAGCTGAAGCACACAGAGTAAAAACTGGGGTGAGGGGGAGTGGGTGGAGCCTCAGAGGCCTTTGGAATCGATCCAGCAATCTGTGTGTGTGCATACAAACACGTAAGATTTACTCTTTGTGTTGTACATTCTGTGACAAATATATAATTACATATATTCACCATTATGGTATCAATTTTTTATTTTTGTAATTAGAGAAAAGCTTATAAAAACAAAAATAATGCTTATTATACACACCATAGTGATAGGTATTTCATTGACTCTAGTAGGCTTAATTTACTGTAAAAGCTATGGCTTAATTTTACTGAAAGTAGACTAACTCTGAGTGTTCATTTCTATTTATTTCTTCTACTAATAATACCAGTTTTAACCTAGAAATGTATCCTCTTTCCCTGTTAATTTATATGTGTATCCTTTGGGTCTGAGAAGGCAATTAATTTCATTGAGGTCATTCTTCTTCAAAATATAGAACAAATGGAATATTTTTGCATCTGTTCAATTACATGTCTAAAACTATGCCAGGTATATTTGGGGGATATCAGGCCTGGGAGGGTCAGGGGAGACTGTAGAGGAAGTGGTCTTTGAACATGGTAAAGAAGAGAGAATAGTATTCAACCAAACAATAATGTTAATATGTTGGAAGTTGACATTATATGAATTCTTACAACAATTCATTATATGAATTTTTTAAAAAATAGACCATTTGAATACTTGAGCAAACACTTAATTGATAGAGTACCTTTGAATTTGCTTGGAATAAAGTTAAGTAAAAAAAAAGGATATAGAAGAAAAGTAAGCTCAGTCAAAATATTGTTGTTTTTTAGTCACTAAGTCACATCCAACTCTTTTGTGATCCTGTGAACTATAACCCACCAAGCTCCTCTGTCCATGGGATTTCCCGGGCAAGATACTAGAGTGGATTGCCATTTCCTTCTCCAGGGGATATTTCCAAACCAGGTATTGAACTCAGGTCTCCAACTTGGCAGGTAGTTTCTTTATCACTGGGCCACCTGGGAAGTCCCAATTGAAATATGGAAGATCATAACCTGAGTAGAAGTTCTATGTTGCACAATATAGAGACTGTATAGGGAAGAGAGTGGTGGGAGATAAGACTGGATTGGTAAAGAGGAAGGAATTGGAAGACAGTCTTCTGAAACAGAATTTGATGACATCAAACCCAAAGATGGAGCTGTTCTGCATCATTTTAGTGTGTGTGTGTGGGTGGGTGGGTTTTTGTTTTGTTTTGTTCTGTTTTGCTTTTAAGTGTGTGTATAGGATAGACCTCTAAGCGATTCCTGCCCATAGTAGTAGATATAATGGTCATCTGAGTTAAATTCACCCATTCCAGTCCATTTTAGTTCACTGATTCCTAAAATGTCAATGTTCCCTCTTGCCATCTCCTGTTTGACCACTTCCAATTTGCCTTGATTCATGGACCTAACATTCCAGGTTCTTATGCAGTATTGCTCTTTACAGCATCAGACCTTGCTTCTGTCACCAGTCACATCCACAACTGGGTACTGCTTTTGCTTTTGCTCCATTCTTTCATTCTTTCTGGAGTTATTTCTCCACTGATCTCCAGTAGCATATGGGGCATCTACCAACCCAGGGGGTTCCCCTTACAGTATCCTATCATTTTTGCCTTTTCATACTGTTCATGGGGAAGAATACTGAAGTGGTTTGCCATTCCCTTCTCCAGTGGACCACATTCCTTCAGACCTCTCCACCATGACCTATCCGTCTTGGGTGGCCCCACATGGCATGGCTTAGTTGCATTGAGTTAGACAAGGCTGCAGTCCATGTGATCAGATTGGATAGTTTTCTATGGTTTCAGTGTGTCTGCCCTCTGATGCCCTTTCACAACACCTACCGTCTTACTTGGGTTTCTCTTACCTTGGATGTGGGGTATCTCTTCAGGGCTGAGCGCAGCTGCTGCTCCTTACCTTGGAGGAGGTCACCCATCCTGACCTTGAATGTGGAGTAGCTCCTTTCCACCCTCCTGCACCCACGCAGCCACTGCTCCTTGGATGTGGGGTTGCTCCTCTCAGCCACCACCCCAACCTTGGCCGGGGGTAGCTCCTCTGGGCCGCCACCCCTGACCTCAGACGTGGGATAGTTCCTCTTGGCCACTCCTGTACCGTCTCAGCCTGGCACTCTTGGTCGGCCCCTGACCTTGGGCGTGGGGTGGCTCCTCTTGGCTGCATGGTCTGTCGCAGCCACTGTGCTTCTGGATCATCGAAAAAGCAAGAGAGTTCCAGAAAAACATCTATTTCTGCTTTATTGACTATGCCAAAGCCTTTGACTATGTGGATCACAATAAACTGGGGAAAATTCTGAAAGAGATGGGAAAACCAGACCACTTGACCTGCCTCTTGAGAAACCTATATGCAGGTCAGGAAGCAGCAGTTAGAACCGGACATGGAACAACAGACTGGTTCCAAATAGGAAAAGGAGTACATCAAGGCTGTATATTGTCACCCTGCTTAATTAACTTCTATGCAAAGTACATCATGAGAAACACTGGGCTGGAAGAAGCACAAGCTGGAATGAAGATTTCTGAGAGAAATAACTTCAGACATGCAGATGACTCCATCCTTATGGCAGAAAGTGAAGAGGAACTGAAAAGCCTATTGATGAAAGTGAAAGAAGAGAGTGAAAAAGTTGGCTTAAAGCTCAACATTCAGAAAACGAAGATTATGGCATCTGGTCCCATCATTTCATGGCAAATAGATGGGGAAACAGTGTCAGACTTTATTTATTTATTTATTTTTGGCTCCAATATCACTGCAGATGGTGATTGCCACCATGAAATTAAAAGACACTTACTCCTTGGAAGGAAAGTTATGATCAATCTGGATAGCATATTCAAAAGCAGAGACATTACTTTGCCAACAAAGGCCCATCTAGTCAAAGCTATGGTTTTTCCAGTG
Organism: Nanger dama; assembly: GCA_917880005.1. Taxonomy (NCBI): domain Eukaryota; kingdom Metazoa; phylum Chordata; class Mammalia; order Artiodactyla; family Bovidae; genus Nanger; species Nanger dama. The sequence goes on from CAKJTW010000004.1 coordinate 52,294,722, forward strand.
GTCACCTATGGATGTGAGATTTTGACTGTGAAGAAAGTTGAGCACCGAAGAACTGATGCTTTTGAACTGTGGTGTTGGAGAAGACTCTTGAGAGTCCCTTGGACTGCAAGGAGATCCAACCAGTCCATCCTAAAGGAGATCAGTCCTGGGTGTTCATTGGAAGGACTGATGCTGAAGCTGAAACTCCAATACTTTGGCCACCTCATGTGAAGTGTTGACTCATTGGAAAAGACTTTGATGCCGGGAGGGATTGGGGGCAGGAGGAGAAGGGGATGACAGAGGATGAGATGGCTGGATGGCATCACCAACTCGATAGACATGAGTTTGGGTAAACTCCAGGAGTTGGTGATGGACAGGGAGACCTGACGTGCTGTGATTCAGGGGGTCGCAGAGTTGGACACGACTGAATGACTGAACTGAACTGATAGGTTAGACTAGGGACCAAAACCAAACACCAAACAAACAAAAGAAAACCAACCAACCAAAGAGACCCAATTTAAAGATTCATACAGTTACCTGAGTGTTTGGAGTGTAGATTTTTAAAGTGGCAGTAGGATTAGAAAAAAATAAATGATCTATAAGACTTTCTACGGAAAAGTAATGATAGAAACTGACAGGATTTGGAGGACAAGGAGATAACCAAGATGAACTCAAGATACTGAGTACAGACTCCAAAAAATTTTTAAAATGGGACGAGAAGATCAGTTTTGTTTCCATAGCTCTGGACAGAATTACATTAAAAGGGAAAATGCATGTGGATCATTAGACATAGATATGTGTTCAAGTGACAGAGCACATAGGAGGAGACACAGACTTGGTATCCATAAGCCTCAAGGTGATAAAGAAGCTTTAAGAGTAGATGAACCATTGGTCTGAGATCTGAGGGGTGAGGGGACCCTCTGAGCTTTAAGGAATACTTACAAATGGATGGACAAGCAAAGAAGAGCCTAAAAAGCATGAAAGAACTAAAACAAGGCTGGGCAGTCACACAAAATCACAAAGGAGAGCATTTTAAGCAGGAAGTAATTAGCAACATCACACTCTGAATAGTGGTGGTGGTAGCTTAGTCCCTAAGTCATATCTGACTCTTGAGACCCCATGGACTGTAGCCTTCCAGACTCCTCTGTCCATGGGGCCCTCCAGGCAAGAATACTGGATGGGTCACCATTTCCTTCTCTAATTCTGAATAGTAGTTAAGAAAAACGAAATGTGGGTCAAGTTCAATTAATGATACTAGTCTAGTTGAATGGACTGAGAAAATAGAAGCCAGAGTATAGAAGATTTTCAAAGAGATCAAGTGACAAGAATTGGAAAATGGATTAAGTGGGTAAAGACCACCCATTTAAGGAATTGTATATGAAAGGAGGGAGAAATGGTGTAGAATTTAGAAGATAATATCAATTAAACATTTGAGTTAGCAGCTAAGAGCTATCTGAATGATTAAAAAGAGGAGGAAGGTGTCTGCTTCCATATTTTTTTCCGCATTTATTTTTAAAAACTGTCACCTTTACCTGAGTATTCTTTAAGAAATAATTACCATACCACTTATTTAAAAATAATGTTGCTTCCATTATAATACATAGTATTTGAAGGCACTTTCCTGTTGTGTTTGTTTGAGGAACGTGGAACCTTGTCTAGTGCTCCTTAAAGGGAATGGGGCCAGCCTAAAACAGAGCCACATTGCACATGGATCACATCACAGAGTTGCTCTGTGATTTAGTTGTCCTAAATCCTAAAAATTTAGGACAATGACTTTCTTGTATTATGATTTGACACTGGGGGAAGAGGTGATTCATTTCAAGGATGAATCTTTATCCACCATGACCTTGAAGAGTGTCCTTATTCCAGCTTCAGCACCCTTTTATTCTGCAGTTTTAATAATAAATAATGATAGGAACAGTCTCATTGCTGTCTCTGTGTATGCTGAAGGGGGAGAGTTCAAGCCCTGAGCTTTTGGAGTAGGAGCACTGACTCCAAGTCCCTAGACTACCAGAGAACTAACCCTGGGGAGTATCAAATAGTGAGAACTCACACAAAGGAAACCACTTGAATACAAGACTCAGCATCACCCAACCACCAGTAGCACCCCGTGCAGGATGCCTCCTCTAAACAACAAGCAAAACAAAAATACAAATGCAGTCATCAGCAGACAGGATTACCACCTCACTCAGCCTTGACCATCAGAGAAAAAACAAGCAAACAAACAAACAAAAACTCAACACAAATCTCACTTTACACAAAGCTTACACAAAACACTGGACCAACCTTAGATGGGTAGACCAAAAGGAAGAAAGAATTCAACCTTGAAGACTGGGAAAAGGAGATCTCAAACACAATACATTAAAAAAAAAATTAATGAAAAGAGAGAGAAATACTACACAAATGAAGAAACAAACTAGAAATACAGAAGTCCAAATAAATGAAGAGGAAATAGGCAAACTACCTGACAATGAATTTAAAATAATGATAGTAAAGATGATCAAAAACCTTAAAAACAAAATGGAGAAAATGCAAGAATCAATTAACAAAGACCTAGAAATTAAAGAATAAGCATTCAGAGACAGACAATACGATTACTGAAATTAAAAATACTATAGAAGGAATCAATAGCACAATATCTGAAGCAGAAAAATGAATCAGTGAGCTGGAAGATAAAATGGTGGGAAATTACTTCTGAAGAACAGAATAAAGTAAAAAGAATGAAAAGAACTGAGGATAGTCTCCGAGACCTCTGGAACAATATCAAAAGCACAAACATTCGAATTATAGGGGTCCCAGAAGAAGAAGAGAAAAAGAAAGGGAATGAGAAAATTTTTGAAGAGATTATAGTTGAAAATTTCCCCACCATGGAGAAGGAAATAGTCAATCGAGTCCAAGAGGCAAAGGGTCTCACACAGGATAAACCCAAAGAGAAACACGCTAAGACACATACTAATCAAACTAACAAAGACTAAACACCAAGAAAGAATATTAAAAACAGCAAGGGAGAAGCAACAAGTAACATACAAGGGAAACCCCATACACTTAACAGCTGATCTTTCAGCAGAAACTCTGCAGACTAGAAGGGAATGGCAGGGTATAATTAAAGGACCGAAAGGGAAAAAATCTACAACCAAGATTACAGTACACAGCAAGGATCTAATTCAAAACTGATGGAGAAATAAACAGCTTTTCAGACAAGCACAAGTTAAGAGAATTGAGTACCACCAAACCAGCTTTACAACAAATGTTAAAGCGACTTATATAGTTAAGAAATACAAGAGAAGAAAAAAGATCTACAAATCAACACCAAACAATTAAGAAAATGGCAATAGAAGCATCAGTTCAGTTCAGTCACTTAGTCGTGTCCAACTCTTTGCAACGCCATGAACCACAGCACTTCAGGCCTCCCTGTCCTTCACCAGCTCCCAGAGTTCACTCAAACTCATGTCCACTGAATCAGTAATTCGATCCAACTATCTCATCCTCTGTCATCCCCTTCCAAAGTATCAGAGGTTCAGCTTCAACATTAGTCCTTCCAGTGAACACCCAGGACTGATTTTCTTTAGGATGGACTGGTTGGATCTCCTTGCAGTCCAAGGGACTCTCAAGAGTCTTCTCCAACACCACAGTTCAAAAGCATCAATTCTTCAGTGCTCTGCTTTCTTTATAGTCCAACTCTCACATTCATCCATGACTAGTGGAAAAACCATAGCCTTGACTAGACAGACCTTTGTTATATCAATAATTACTTTAAATGTAAATGGATTAAATGCTCCAAACAAAAGACACAGACTGGCTGAATGGATACAAATACAAGACCCATATATATGCTGTTTACAAGAAACTCACTACAGACCTCAAGACGCATATAGACTGAAAGTGAGAGGATGGAAAAGTATATTCCATGCAAATGGGAAGCAAAAGAAAGCTAGAGTAGCAATTCTCATATCAGACAAAATACACCTTAAAGTAAAGATTACAAGAGATAAGCAAGGAAGCTACATAATGATCAAGGGATCAATCCAAGAGGAAGACATAACAATTATAAATACCTATGCACCCAACATAGGAGCACCTCAATACATAAGACAAACACTAACAGACATAAAAGGAGAAATTGACAGTAGCACAATAATAGTAGGAGACTTTAAAACCCCACTCACAGCAATGGACAAATCATCAAAACAGAAAATTAATAAGGAAACACAAGTCTTAATTAAATGATACATTAGATGAGATGGATTTCACTGAAATCTTCAAGACATTCCATCCAAATGCAGAAGAATGTGCACTTCTTCTCAAGTGCACATGGAACAGTCTCCAGGATAGACTACATCTTGTGTCACAAATCAAACCTCAGTAAATTTAAGAAAACTGAAATCATATCAGGCATCTTCTCTGATGACAATGCTATGAGACTAGACATCAATTACGAGAAAAAACTCTTAGAAACACAAACACATGAAGATTAAACAACACGTTTCTAAATAACCAACATGTTACTGAAGAAATCAAAAGGGAAATCAAAAATTTCTAGAAATAAATGACAATGAAAACATGACAACTCAAAACCTATGGGATGCAAGTTTATAGCAATACAACCCTACCTCAAGAAACAGGAAAAACATTGAATAGACAACCTAACTTTACCTAAAACAACTGGAAAAGAACAAAACCCCCACAAAATCAGTAGAAGGAAAGAATAAAGATATGAGCAGAAATAAATGAAAAAGAAAGAAACAAAAGTAAAGATTAATAAAACTAAGAGCTTTTCCTTTGAGAAGATAAACAAAATTGACAAACCTTTAGCCAGACTCAAGGAAAAAAGAGAGAAGAATCAAATCAACAAAATTAGAAATGAAAAGGAGAGGTAACACCAGACAATGAATAAACATAAAGAATTATAAGAGACTATTATGAACAACTATATGGCAATAGAATGAAAAACCTGGAAGAATGGAAGAAATGGACAGATTCTTAGATAATTTCAATCTCCCAAGACTGAACCAGGAAGAAATAGAAATTATGAACAACCCAGTTATAAGCACAGAAATTGAAGCTGTAATTGAAAATCTCCCAAAAACAAAAGCCCAGGACCAGATGGTTTCACAGGAGAATTTATTAAACATTTAGAGAATAGATAATGCCTATCCTTCTAAAACTCTTTCAAAGAATTGCAGAGGAAGGAACACTTCCAAACTCATTCTATGAGGACAATCACCCTGATAACAAAACCAGATAAGACAACACAAAAAGAGAAAACTACAGGCCAACATCACTGATGAACATAGACGCAAAAAATCCTCAACAAAATTTTAGCAAACAGAATTCAGAAACACATCAAAAAGTTCATACACCATGATCAAGTTGGGTTTATTTCAGGAATGCAAGGATTCTTCAATATATACAAATAAATAAATGTGATATACCATATTAACAATTGAAAGATAAAAACCATATGATAATAGATGCAGAAAAAGCCTTTGACCAAATTCAACACCCATTTATGATTAAAACTGTTCAGAAAATGGGCATAGAAGGAAATTGCCTCAACATAGTAAAGGCCATATATGATAAGCCTACAGCAAACATTATTCTTAATGGTGAAAAACTGAAAGCATTCCCCTTAAGATCAGGAACAAGACAAGGGTGTCTACTTTCACCACTACTATTCAACATAGTTCTGAAAGTCCTAGCTACAGCAATCAGAGAAGAAAAAGAAACAAAAGGAATCTAGACTAGAAAAGAAGTAAAGCTCTCACTGTTTGCAGATGACATGATACTGTACATAGAAAACCCTAAAGATAGTATTGGAAAATTATGAGAGCTAATCAGTGAATTTAGCAAAGTTGCAGATTAAAAATCAATACACAGAAATCACTTGCATTTCTATATACTAACAATGAAAAATAAGAAAGAGAAATTAGGGAATCAATCCCATTCACCATTGCAACAAAAATAATTAAATATCTAGGAATAAACTTACCTAAGGAGACAAAAAAACTGTACAAAGAAAATTATAAGACACTAATGAAAGAAATCAAAGATGACATATGCAGATGGAGAGATATTCCATGTTCCTGGGTAGGAAGAATCAATATTTTGAAAATGACTATCAGTTCAGTTCAGTTGCTCAGTCATGTCCGACTCTTTGCGACCCCATGAATCGAAGCATGCCAAGCCTCCCTGTCCATCACCATCTCCCGGAGTTCACTCAGACTCACGTCCATCGAGCCCGTGATGGCATCCAGCCATCTCATCCTCGGTCGTCCCCTTCTCCTCCTGCCCCCAATCCCTCCCAGCATCAGAGTCTTTTCCAATGAGTCAACACTTTGCATGAGGTGGCCAAAGTACTGGAGTTTCAGCTTTAGCATCATTCCCTCCAAAGAAATCCCAGGGCTGATCTCCTTCAGAATGGACTGGTTGGATCTCCTTGCAGTCCAAGGCACTCTCAAGAGTCTTCTCCAACACCACAGTTCAAAAGCATCAATTCTTCAGCGCTCAGCCTTCTTCACAGTCCAACTCTCACATCCATACATGACCACAGGAAAAACCATAGTCTTGACTAGACGGACCTTAGTCAGCAAAGTAATGTCTCTGCTTTTCAATATACTATCTAGGTTGGTCGTAACTTTTCTTCCAAGGAGTGTCTTTTAATTTCATGGCTGAAGTCACCATCTGCATTGATTTTGGGGCCCCCCAAAATAAAGTCTGATACTGTTTCCACTGTTTCCCCATCTATTTCCCATGAAGTGATGGGACCAGATGCCATGATCTTCATTTTCTGAATGTTGAGCTTTAAGTCAACTTTTTTCACTCTCCTCTTGCACTTTCATCAAGAGGCTTTTTAGTTCCTCTTCACTTTCTGCCATAAGGGTGATGTCATCTGCATATCTGAGGTTATTGATATTTCTCCCGGCAATCTTGATTCCAGCTTGTGCTTCTTCCAGCCCAGCGTTTCTCATGATGTACTCTGCATACAAGTTAAATAAGCAGGGTGAAAATATACAGTCTTGATGTACTTCTTTTCCTATTTGGAACCAGTCTGTTGTTCCATGTCCAGTTCTAACTGTTGCTTCTTAACCTGCATACCGATTTCTCAAGAGGCAGGTCAGGTGGTCTGGTTTTCCCATCTCTTGAAGAATTTTCCACAGTTTATTGTGATCCACACAGTCAAAGGATTTGGCATAGTCAATAAAGCAGAAATAGATGTTTTTCTTGAATTCTCTTGCTTTTTTGATGATCCAGCGGATGTTGGCAATTTGATCTCTGGTTCCCCTGCCTTTTCTAAAACCAGCTTGAACATCAGGGAGTTCACGGTTCACGTATAGCTGAAGCCTGGCTTGGAGAATTTTGAGCATTACTTTGTTATGCCCACAGTCCGAGTCCCCAAAGCTGAGAAAACAAGACATCCATGGCAATTCAAAAGCAAAAGGGTTTTATTACTAGCTCGAGCTAGGACCTCTGCCACCTCCAGCGCAGTAGAATGGTGCAAGGGCCCCGAGCCCTGAATTACAGCAGTATTTATAGACTTAGAACAAAGACAGGGAGTTGGCAAGGGCAGATTGGTTGCAAGGGGTTCTGGCATCTATTAATTCGCTAAGTTTTGCACATGCGGGCTCGCTTAAGGGACTTTTCATGTTATCTGGGCTAGCTCTAACCAGGCTATGGGCAATATGCTGACTGGCTGAGTCTCAATGTCGGAGGGATGATGATCTCAGCTCCTTCTAGGCAGTGACCCAGATTTTTCCGTGATTGTAGCTCTGACCTACTTTAGTCCTTGCAGCTTGTCATGGCTTCTGTCAGGTCTCAACATACTTTACTAGCGTGTGAGATGAGTGCAATTGTGTGGTAGTTTGAGCATTCTTTAGCATTGCCTTTCTTTGGGATTGGAATGAAAACTGACCTTTTCCAGTCCTGTGGCCACTGCTGAGTTTTCCCAATTTGCTGGTATATTGAGTGCACTTTCACGGCATCATCTTTCAGGGTTTCAAACAGCTCAACTGGAATTCCATCACCTCCACTAGCTTTGTTCATAGTGATGCTTTCTAAGGCCCACTTGACTTCACATTCCAAGATGTCTGACTCTAGATTAGTGATCACAGCATCATGATTATCTGGGTCGTGGAAAATCTTTTTTGTACAGTTCTTCTGTGTATTCTTGCTTCTTAATATTCACCGTGTATTCACCTCTTCTTAATATCTTCTGCTTCTGTTAGATCCAGACCATTTCTGTCCTTTATCGAGCCCATCTTTGCATGAAATGTTCCCTTGGTATCTCTAATTTTCTTGAAGAGATCTCTAGTCTTTCCCATTCTGTTCTTTTCCTCTATTTATTTGCATTGATCGCTGAAGAAGGCTTTCTTATCTCTTCTTGCTATTCTTTGGAACTCTGCGTTCAGATGCCTATATCTTTCCTTTTCTCCTTTGCTTTTCACCTCTCTTCTTTTCACAGCTATTTGTAAGGCCTCCTCAGAGAGCCATTTTGCTTTTTTTGCATTTCTTTTTCAAGCAAATGCAGTCTACAGATTCAGTGTGATCCCTATAAAATTACCAATGGCATTTTTCACAGACTAGAACAAAACTTTCACAATTCATATGGAAACACAAAAGACCCTGAATAGCCAAAGCAGTCTTGAGAAAGAAGAGTGGAGCTGGAGGAATCAACCTTCCTGACTTCAGATTATACTACAAAGCTACAGTCATCAAGACAGTACGGTACTGACACAAAAACAGATACATAGACCAATGGAATAGGATAGAAAGCCCAGAAATAATCCCATGCACTTATGGATGCCTTATTTTTGACAAAGGAGGCAAGACTATAAAATGGGGCAAAGACAGCCTCTTCAATAAACGGTGCTACATGTAAAACAATGAAATTAGAACATTTCCTAACACCACACACAAACATAAACTCAAAATGAAATAAAAACCTAAATGTAAGACCAGAAACTATAAAACTATTAGAGGAAAACATAAGCAAAACACTCAGTGACATAAATCAAAGCAAGATCCTCTGTGGCCCACCTCCTAGAGTAATGGAAATAAAAACTAAAGTAAACAAGTGGGACCTGATTAAACTTAAAAGCTTTTGCACAGCAAAGGAAGCAATAAGCAAGGTGAAAAGACAACCCTCAGAATGGGAGAAAATAATAACAAATGAAACAACTGACAAAGGATTAATTTCCAAAATATACAAGCAGCTCATACAACTCAATGCCGGGAAATGAACAGCCCAATCAAAAAGTGGGAAAAGACCTAAACAGACATTTCTCCAAGGAAGACATACAGATGGCTGACAAACACATGAAAAGATGCTCAACATCGCTCATTATTGGAGAAATCAAAGCCACAATGAGATGTCACCTCACACTGGTCAGAATGGCCATCATCAGAAAGTTCCACAAACAGTAGATGCTGGAGAGGGTGTGGAGAAAAGGGAATGCTCCTGCACTGTTGATGGGAATGTAAACTGATACAGTCACTATGGAAGACGGTATGGATATTCCTTAAAAAACTGGGAATAAAATCACCATAAGCTAAGCTAAGCTAAGCTAAGTCACTTCAGTCGTGTCTGACATTGTGTGACCCCATAGATGGCAGCCCACCAAGCTCCCCGGTCCCTGGGATTCTCCAGGCAAGAACACTGGAGTGGGTTGCCATTTCTTTCTCCAGTGCATGAAGGTGAAAAGTGAAAGGGAAGTCGCTCAGTCGTGTCCGACTCTTAGCGACCCTGTGGACTGGAGCCCACCAAGCTCCTCCGCCCATGGGATTTTCCAGGCAAGAGTACTGGAGTTGGGTGCCATTGTCTTCTCCTCAAAATCACCATATGACCCAGAAATCTTACTCCTAGACACATACCCTGTGGAAACCAGGGTTGAAAAAGACACATGTATCCCACTGCTCACTGCAGCACTATTTACAATAGCTAGAACATGGAAGCAACCTAGATGTCCATCGACAGATGAATGAATAAAGAAGTTGTGGTATATATCAGTTCATTTCAGTTCAGTCACTCAGTCGTGTCCGACTCTTTGCGACCCCATGAATCGCAGCACGCCAGGCCTATACACAGCCATAAAAACGAATGCATTTGAGTCAGTTCTGGTGAGGTGGATGAACCTAGAATTTATTATATAGAGTGTGGTGAGCCAGAAAGAGAAAGAAAAATATCATAATCTAATGTATGTATATGGAATCTAGAAAAATGGTACTGAAGAATTTATTTACAGGGCAGCAGTGGAGAAACAGACATAGAGAATAGACTTCTGGATGTGGGGAGAGGGGAGGAGAGGGTAAGCTGTATGGAAAGAGTAACCTGGAACCTTACATTACCATATGTGAAATAGATAGCCAACAGGAATTTGCGGCATGGCTCAGGAAACTCAAACAGGGGCTCTGTATCAACCTAGAGGGGTGGGATGGGGAGGGAGATGGGAAGGAGGTTTAAAAGGGAAGGGATATATGTATACCTATGGCTGATTCATGTTGAGGTTTGACAGAAAACAACACAATTCTATAAAGTAATTATCCTTCAATAAAAAAGAAAAATAATGATAAAATTTCATTGTCTGTTTCCATTCTATGTGTGGAAAATGGAGTCCTGAATGCCAACTCTCAGAGTTTTATAGGTGTCACATTACCACTCATACTTTTCTTTACTGTTAATAAGATTTGACAAAGAGGTTTAAAAAATGGCTTGCTGGTGATGAAAGTATTTATCATATATTCTGCTGTATTTTATCTGTGAGTGATAATCATTACCTCATGGTAACTAATCTGTTCCAAATGAAAGTGAATACTCATCAAAAATCATGGCAGAGATACCAGAGTATATGGTACAAATGTAAGCGTAATGTGTTATGCTTTGGGGTTCTTCCTTTTTATGAATTTACGGTTTAAATAGAAGAGATAAATTTCAGATGTTGTCCTCAGAATGATCTAAACTACCTACACACTTAATGTGAAGGAGTTTCATTGTCAAGCTGCATACCACAAAGTAAACTGAATGAAAACTGACACGGAAATACATCTAAACACAGCCTACCTCACGTAGAGCACTGTGACATATATTAAAGTTAAGCACTACAAAATATGACATAACATCAACTGTGCCTTTTAAGAGCCTACCTGGCTGGGGAGAGACGTGTCAATGAAATGGTTAAGTAGGACTGCCAGACATGAATTGCCAGATGATTGAACTGGGTAAATGTTAGAGGTGTTTGGAGAGGTGAGTTTATTTAGGCCGGGAATACCTCTTGGAAAAAGGAGGATCTGAGCTGGACCTTCATGGGAGTGGGGAGGTAGAATTTACATTTGTGGAGGGAAAGGGGAAGTCATTCCTCCAGGGATAGCAGTCCTCAGCAGACTTCCAATGCCACCTCTCTGCTCTCCTGACTCACGAGCCCATATTTATGAGTGGTTGATCACTTGAAAGGTCCTATATATATCCTTGTCCTGTAGAGCTCAGGACAATATAGCTGCAATGCAGCTCAGGTCATTCTGCACACAACCGCAGCATTTGACCAGTGCCTCAGAGCATGCAATCTGTGAATATATGATTTACAGTGTTGTTTTATAGAGCATTTCACAGGGAAGGAAAGGGAGACCCAGGGAACTTGGAACGCTTGGTTTTTTTCCCTAGGAGCAAAGCTAGATACTTTCCCTACAATATATGAATCAGCTCCACAATTCTAAAAGGTTGTGATTTCAATTTAGAGAAAAGAAAATAACAGTTCAGAAATGCAAAATAATGTTTGCCTTCACCACCAGTAGAGATGAAGTTAGGATTTATTTTGGAGATATAATTGTCATGTAACATTGGTTTAAGTTGTTCAGCATAATGATTTGATATATGTCTGAAATGATCACTTCAATACATTTAATTAACATCCATCCAAAGTCAGGATTCACAGCAGTTTGATTTCAGAAAATTGCCTCTTTTCCTATACTAGATTCCTTCTCTATGAATAGAAAAGATATTTTTTCCCCTTTCAATTACCAGAAGCATTTCCAGTGTTGAAGTTACAGAAAGGAGGACTTATTAAATTAGTTACAAGGTCAAAGAAAGTATTTGGTAGGCTGAGAGTTGTTGGATCAGGCTCATATTCAACCTTTGATCAGGAAAAGAGGACACTTTAGAGTATGTTCCTTGGAAAGATTACCAAAGTAAATAAAGGGAAAGTTTTTAGCTGCCCCAAGCAATCATGAAAACACTACATATCTATGTGATTACCTAGCAAAGTTGAAGAGCATTTTATTGGGCAAATAAAAAGCCCAGAATGAAGTCGGTGCCAATAACCTTTAAGTCACCTGAAAAACACCGAATGTAATGAAGTCCAGTACGTTCCCAGTGTCCACAGACATAAGGTCCAGAGTCAAAGCTTTTGACACTTCAGATTACAGTGAGCATATTACCAGAATTCATTGGGAGGAAGAACTGATGCTTCTGTAAATAAAAGTGGCCCGATTTCTGTATTATTGCTTTACTTTGCCCAAGAGAAAAATGATTAAGATGTCACTGGAAAATATAGCATATAATAAACATATATGAATAGCTTTTCAGCAAAACCTGGTTTAACAAAGAAATTGGGTTACTTTCCAAACATGTGTAATTTATTTTACTGTTAAGATATGATTAATTTCTCAATGATTGCAATAATATCAAAATTTTTAATATTCTATGATTCTATGATAAAAGAGTAATTGTATAGGAAAAAAGTTTTTTTCTCTCTCTGATTTGCAGCTGTATATATCTCCCTCTAGTGTTCAAAGAAACCAAGTGCCATCACTTTGTGTTTTTCCAGATCTGGTTGTGATTAGCTGAAGGTCGATGTGTGGCAATAAAGCAGCATCGTTATTTGTTTTTATGGGAATTGGTTCATATATAGCTCGGTATTTTCACAAACAAATACCTCACGCATGAACTGTCAACCAAATGTCATAGGATTCTTTTGTATCTAAGATATCCGTTGTAACTCTGTTCTTGCATAACTCTCTGTTAAAGGGTTGACAGAGTATGTAATTTTAAATTCCTAGTTTTCAGAAAGAGAATATGAGAGCCTTGGGGCTTGATCCTTGGACCACCTTTCTTTCTTGTTTCTGTTTACTCTGTCTTACTCGATTCCTTTTAATCTCATGGCTTCAGTTACCATCCGCTTATGGCTGAGCTTCTAATCTGTTCCTTGCCCAGAGCTATACCCAGGAGCTTTCAGTCTCCTCAGTGTCTCACTTGGATGGCTAATGGGCGTCTTGCATTTACTGTGTTTGAAAACCCACTGTTTTTTTTTTTTTTTTTCTTGCACTGTCCAGCATGTATCTTCCCACCCCTGCTTTCCCCTTTCAGTTAAATGTACTGCCATCTACCAAGCAGCTCAGACCAAAACAAACAAGTAGCCACAGACAAACAAAAAAACCCAGTCATTTCAGCCTAGTCTTATTACTTACATCTTGTCTATCAGAAAGTCCTACTGGGTTTTTCTCCCAGATATATCCCTTCTCTCCGTATCCACTACTTTCTTTAAATTCGAGCACCATTGTTACTTCCCTGACCTTCCCCAGGAAAAGTGTTAGTTGTGTCTGACTCTCTGCGACCCCTCCAGGCTCCTCTGTGCATGGAATTCTCCAGGCAAGAATACTGGAGTGGATTGCCATTCCCTTCTCCAGGGGATCTTGCCAACCTAGGGATCGAACCCAGGTCTCCTACCTTGCAGGCAAATATTTTACTGTCAGAATCACCAGGGAAGTCAAAACCCCAAGAGGCTCCTAACTGGCCTTCCTGCTTCCACTCTCACCCCCTTTCAATTCATAGTTTCTCCACCTATTTAAAATAAGATCCTTCTTCACTGTGTTCCTGGCCTTCTTCAGGCCCTCGAATATGTCACATTCATTTTCACATTCAGGTTCATCCATTACCTGGGAAACTCACTCCTGACATCTTTGTTTTTTTTTTTTAAATTAATTAATTAATTTATTTATTTTAAAAATTACAATACTGTATTTGTTTTGCCATACATTGACACGAATCAGCCATATTACCTGGGAAACTCACTCCTGACATCTTTGAAAGGCTAGTTCCTTTTGTCATTCAAGCCTTAGTTTAAATATCTCCTCCTTAGAGAGAATTTCCTTGACTGCAAGTCTCTCTCATTACCCTGTTTCATTTTCTTTTTGTGCTTTCACCATCTGAAATAAGTAATTGATTAATATACCTATTTTGCCATGCTAGTTGTCTCTTTTGTTTATGAGAACAGGAGGTTCTTAAGCCTAGAACAGTCCCTGGCCCATAGCTGATATTCAAGACATATTTGTCCACTGGGCAAGATGAGGATGAGTACAGGTTCACAGAGAGAAAAGGGCATGGGCAGAGAATATGGTATTCTGAGCTCTGCTTTAAGTTGTACACTTGATTTTCTCAGCCTCACACCACGCCCACAACCATAAAAAGCTGTCACACCCTCCTCAAAAAGAACATGTGTAACTCACACTCCTTCCTTTACACATGTTACAGTTTCAGAAGTGGAAGATGAAAAGATGAGTAGTAACAAATAACTTAAGTCAGAACTCAGCAGCATAAACTTACATAATATATTTGAAAGGAAAATAAAATATCTTCTCATAAAAGATTCCCTTAGAACCAGAACAAATTTGGGCATAAAATCCTTGAGCAAGCATTTGTTCATGTCTAATAAAATCATTTTAGCAAAAAAACACCAAAACCATCAAAGAAAACACAAGGTCATAAAGGCAACTGATCTTGACACTCCAGGAACCAAAGTATCAGCAAGTCAACATCTGTTCTTCATGTGGTCTTTCATATTTGGTTAAACTGAAGTAACCAGCTTCTATTCCCAGATACCTTCTCTTAAATGGACTTCCATCGTTGCAGATTAGTAAGTCAAAACCCTATAGATCATGCTACCCAAGTTAAGCACCAAGTAACTGCACGATGCAGTCTTTCAAGGAGACAAATAACAGGAGTGATAAAGTATCTTTCCGTAACTTTTGAGGAGTCCTATGACCCAACACATCTAATCAAAAACTTATTCCTAATATTTTTGGAAATATGTCAGGGTTTTGAGCCTACCTTAACCTGAATGGTAGGGACAGAGATTATATCTCAGCTACAGTCTACTTGGTGACATTACTGACTGCTATGAGAACTACCATGGGAATCCAGTGCCAGGAGCCACATTCCTCTTGGATCACGTGTGTGCTGTGTGCTAAGTAGCTTCAGTTGCATTCAACTCTTTGCGACCCCATGGACTGCAGCTTGTCAGGCCCCTCTGTCCATGGGGTTCTCCAGGCAAGAATACTGGAGTGGGTTGCCATGCCCTCCTCCAGGGGATCTTTCTGACCCAGGGATTGAACCTGTGTCTACTGCATCTTCTGTATAGGAATGTGAGGTCTTTATTACTTAGCGTCACTGGATCACAGTGTGGCAAATACTAAAAACTTCTCTTTGCCAAGTTTTAAGAAAGTATTTCTTTCCATGATTCTGGCAAGGTGCACAACAGAAGACAAATTTAGAAACAGAATTCTTCAGATGAGAGATTGACCCCAGTGGGGAGCTAGAAATGAAGGCAATGTAGAAAGTCAGAATTCCCTGATGCTTCTTTCAATTATGGTCTTTGAGTTTGGGGTGAACGGACTGTGAGACAGCAGAGCACCAAAGAAGAAAAATTTGCACATGGGGAAAAGGTTAATGGCTGACTTTTCCAGGTTCACCTCTGTCTAGATGATTGCTGTAATTCCTTCTGTTCCTCGCTGGCCTCTAGACAAGTACCCTCCATGAAGCAATCCAGTTGATACAGGGATTCTACCAATTACCCTAATTCCTTCTAAACACCCGGGAGCTACTGGGATTAGTTCTTTTGTCAGCATGTAGAGTGGTCACTCAGAGAAGGCAATGGCACCCCCACTCCAGTACTTTTGCCTGGAAAATCCCATGGGCAAAGGAGCCTGGTAGGCTGCAGTCCATGGGGTCACGAAGAGTTGGGCACGACTGAGTGACTTCACATTCACTTTTCACTTTCATGCTTTGGAGAAGGAAATAGCAATCCACTCCAGTGTTCTTGTCTGGAGAATCCCAGGGATGGAGGAGCCTGGTGGGCTGCCGTCTATGGGGTCGCACAGAGTTGGACACGACTGAAGCGACTTAGCAGCGGCAGCACGGTGGTAAATGGGCCTCCCAGGTGGCTCAGTGGGTAAAAAAATCCTCCTGCAATGCATGAGATGCAGGTAGACCGAGTTCAGTCCCCAGGCTGGGAAGATCCCCCGGAGGAGGGCATGGCAACCCACTCCAGTATTCTTGCCTGGAGAATCCCATGGACAGAGTAGCTTGGTGGGCTATAGTCCATAGGGTCACAAAGAGTCAGACAGGACTGAAGCAACTTAGCAGGCACATACGGGGCAGTTACTAAATCAATGACACCTCTGTATGTCTCTTGGTTACTGCCAGTGCTGTGAGCACTTAAAGGTTTTGTTTTTGGTTTGTTTCTCATGTTCTTACTTTCTACTTTTTTTTTTTTTTTTTGCTTCTCTTTGGCTGACTCAACCTTCCGTTAATCTATGAGTATTCAGAGCTTTTCATTGTGCCCTGGGGCTATGAAAACATCCTACACCTTTCCCCAGTCTCTGAACCTTACTGAAGTTTGTCTCTCCCTGAAGATTTTTTTTTTCCTATGTGGGATTTTCAATTCTTCCACATCCCAAGTTCAGGACAAGGGGTCCTCAGCATTTACTCTCCGTTTTCTAGTAAAAAAAATTCTTACTAATTTTAGGTTCATAGCACCTGCTCTCCTTGTCTCCTGTTTCATTCATTGAGGACTTGCTCATGGTTTTCCTTTCCACTCTGCTACTTCAACATTCAGGGGAACAAATGTAGTCTTAGCAACTTAGTTCCTTGATCCCCCATGGCCAAAATCCTTTACTTCCGTCATCTGTGTCTATGGCTTGTCAATACCTGGAATTGCTTGATTTCTGAAATGACAGTCAGTAGTCAACACCCTCATTCCTATCCTTTCTGCTTTGATGGTTAGTCCCTCCCAGTGTGTTACCCTCACGAAGACCACCACCTAGTCTTTCAACAGCCCTTTCTCCTCTACTTATTTTAGGTTCAAGATGATTTCAACTTCACTCTTATCAGATGCTCCATTCTTTTGCTCTGTTGTTGCTGGAGGTCATTGAGAGCATGTGACTGCCTTGACCCATAAGGTGGACCCAGGCAATCAGAGGCTCCCTGCCCCCTCTCCTGTCCTTGAAATGTATGTTCTTCTGTTCTCACAGTGAGAGCTGTTTGCAAAGACACAGTCTTATAGAGCAATGTATTGTTGAGACTACTTGGACCATATCTATGTGACTGAACCCCATTAATGCTTCTATATAAACTGAAAATACTGGCAGGTATGTGCAGAGATCTAAGCATCTTGCGAGCAACCAAGACAAGTCTCATGTGTAAGTTCCCTGGTTTATTAAGCCTGACACCTGCCAATCCTGAATGGCCTGTCTTCCTCTTTCTTTAGTCTGTCTGTGAGTCAAAAGTTATCCTGCTGACATACAAGCCTGGGAAATGTGTTTTTCTTTTCTGAGCCCGAGCCTGGTCTGTTGAACATCTTTGGAGTGTAGATTTCTGTCACTAATTCAGAGGCTTCAGCTTCATCTGGGCCTTTCATAAATTTCCTCGATCACTTCTGTTCTCTTCCCTTTTCTGCCAAGTTCAGTTCAGTCAGTTCAGTCATTTCAGTCGCTCAGTCGTGTCTGACTCTTTGTGACCCCATGAATCGCAGCATGCCAAGCCTCCCTGTCCATCACCAACTCCTGGAGTTCACTCAGACTCGTGTTCATCGAGTCAGTGATGCTATCCAGCCATCTCATCCTCTGTCGTCCCCTTCTCTTCCTGCCCCAAATCCCTCCCAGCATCAAAGTCTTTTCCAAGGAGTCAACTCATTGCATGAAGTGGCCAAAGTACTAGAGTTTCAGCTTCAGCATCAGTCCTTCCAAAGAAATCCCAGGGTTGATCTCCTTCAGAATGGACTGGTTGGATCTCCTTGCAGTCCAAGGGACTCTCAAGAGTCTTCTCCAATACCCCAGTTCAAAAGCATCAGTTCTTCAATGCTCAGCCTTCTTCACAGTTCAACACTCACATCCATACATGACCACTGGAAAAACCATAGCCTTGACTAGACAGATCTTTGTTGGCAAAGTAATGTCTCTGCTTTCTAATACGCTGTCTAGGTTGGTTATAACTTGCCTTCCAAGGAGTAAGCGTCTTTTAATTTCATGGCTGCAGTCACCATCTCCAGTGATTTTGGAGCCCCAAAACAAAATCAGCCAAGTCAGCCACTGTTTCCACTGATTCCTCATCTATTTCCCATGAAGTGATGGGACCAGATGCCATGATCTTTGTTTTCTGAATGTTGAGCTTTAGGCCCACTTTTTCACTCTCCTCTTGCACTTTCATCAAGAGGCTTCTTAATTCCTCTTCACTTCACCCTGCCATAAGGGTGGTGTCATCTGCATATCTGAGGTTATTGATATTTCTCCTGGCAATCTTGATTCCAGCTTGTGCTTCTTCCAGCCCAGCGTTTCTCATGATGTACTCTGCTTAGAAGTTAAATAAGCAGGGTGACAATATACAGCCTTGATGTACTCCTTTTCCTATTTGGAACCAGTCTGTTATTCCATGTCCAGTTCTAATTGTTGCTTCCTGAGCTGCATACAGGTTTCTCAAGAGGCAGGTCAGGTGGTCTGGTATTCCCATCTCTTGAAGAATTTTCCACAGTTTACTGTGATACACATAGTCAAAGGCTTTGGCATAGTCAATAAAGCAGAAGTAGATATATTTCTGGAACTCTCTTGCTTTTTCCATGATCCAGCAGATGTTGGAAATTTGATCTCTGGTTCCTCTGCCTTTTCTAAAACCAGTTTGATCATCTGGAAGTTCGCAGTTCACATATTGTTGAAGACTGGCTTGGAGAATTTTGAGCATTACTTTACTAGTGTGTGAGATGAGTGCAATTGTGTAGTAGTTTGAGCATTCTTTGGCATTAGCTTTCTTTGGGATTGGAATGTATGTGTGTGTGTGTGTGTATATATATACATATATATAATCTGCTTTCTGTCTTTCAACACAGTTTGGCTATGCACTTTTCACATACCTTCCACATTTTCAGGAGTAAACTAAGAAGTTTGCATTTTGTGTTCTGCTTGAGGACTGCAATTCCATGTTGTCAGCACTGCATTTTAACTGCTTATTTCAGTGCTCCCCTAGCCTGTGCTGAACGGATGGCGCCTTGGTAACTTTGTACTCCTAGTGCCAAGCACAGCATCTTTCATGCAGTAGACTATCCAGGAATGTTGGTTGAAATGAAGTCTTGATGGCTCTTTTTCTGATATTTCTTCCAAGGGATAGTTTTCTAGTGTGTGGGAAAAGTCAAAAGGGGAGTTGGAAACCCATGGAAAATAGGTGTTTACTTGCTCTAGACTTTGCATGCTTTGTTCTCCTACTTTGGCCCACATCAGCAGTGAAATCTGCAATCATTTCATTCCATGAGTAGTCCTCTGAGACCTTCTAGGCACAAAGTTAAAAAATAGGAGTTAAGGCAGGGACCTGGAGCACCCAGCTATGTTAGGAGGTTGCCGAAGTGTGATGGTCATCAAACAGTATTTACTTCTCCAGGCAGAAGGAGGAGCACGCACCGCCTTTAGCTGTTCAATGCACTCGCTGCAGAAGTACCACTTTGGCTCAGGCGCCACCCACCGCCTTGGAAAGTGCCTCCGGCTGGAATGCACTGCTAGTTCCACAGTGCGGTCCCTGGAGCACCAGATGACCGGAAAAGGAACGTGCGCGGGTCTGTTGCTTAGCAACGGACGCAGCCGGGACGCTAGACGGCCCCGGAGCGGAGGAAGCAGAGACTTCCGTGTCGCCGGGGGTCGCATCTCTCTTCCGAGGGGTTTCGTGGGGGCGCTGGCAGGAACGATCCAGGAGCCACCCGGTGCCTCCAGCGTATCCTTGCAGCCATGAGCAGCGAGCAGGTGAGAGGCTGGCTCCTGGGGGAGGCTCCTCCCCGCGACGAAGCTTCCCTAGTATTTCGAAAGTGATAGAAGCCTAGGGTTTTCCGGACTTCCCAAGTGTGACCCCGCGGGTTACAGCTTCTTTATCGCACTTGTGCTCTGGGATACTGAGATTTTCCGGTGAAAACTTTCATATGTACTCTTCCCAACCGTTTGTACTTGGTGTTGTCATAACAACCAAACACATCAGTGGAGCAGTGTGTCAGCAGTTTAAGTTACAGGTCCAGACTGCTCCCATTGTACTAATGGTGGGTGTGTTTGGGTGGGGAAAGCTCCGGGTGGGAAATTGCCTTTGATTTGGGCTCTAGGATTGGAATACAAGCCCCTTCATAGCGGTGCAATTTTGGGCAAATCACTTGATCTTACTGTCTTCTCTCTCTTTTATGCAAAAGGGAAGAATCAGAACAACTATTCCTTCCTTCTAAGGATATTATGAAATTCAAATAATATAAGATACCATGGTGTGGTCAGTGTCAAATGGAATTTCTTCTTAGGACAAGATTCCCATGGCATGTAACGGAAGATGCTTATAAAACCTTGTGTTAGTTGTATCTCTTTGCGACCCCACGGACTGTACCCATGTGTGTATCTTAGTTACACCTCACAGAACTAATTGGGCTTCCTGGTGGGTCAGTGATGAAGTTCAGTTCAGTTCAGTCGCTCAGTTGTGTCCGACTCAGTGATGAAGAACGCTGCAATGCAGGAGCCACAGGAGACATAGGTTCCATCCCTCGGTAGGGAAGATGCCCTGGAGGAGGAAATGGCAACCCATCCCAATATTCTTGCCTGGAGAATCCTGGCAAGAGGAGGAGCCTGGCAGACTATATAGTCCATGGGGTTACAAAGTGTTGAGCACGACTGAAACAACTTAGCACTCACAGAACTAATTACGATGCCTACCACACCAGTTCCCAATCACCTTTCCGTAGGCACTAGGCTCCCCTGGCCTCCTCCCAAGGCCCTGCTGCTATCCCATGAATATCCCAGCCCCCAGTTTTGAGATTTGCTGTCTTGTCTCCTTCTTGGCTTCCTTGTGAGTTAAGCTGTTTTTGCCACGAACCTCCCAGACTCATTGTTTTGTCTTGCTCTGCCTGTGGCCAAGGAAACTTGCTCTGTAACATAGTTGCAGTAGTTACTTTACAGAACTGTTTATTGAATTGAAGGGTAGCTGTAAACAAATGCTGAACAATGATCGAACTTTTAAATGTCAGAAGAGAATAGGAAGATGTTAAGTGTGGATGTTATTCTGGGCTAGCTAGAAAACAATGGTTAACTGCCAGCTTGTATGGAAGAGGCCCTCTAAGCCTCCTGGTACTGAACGGAAAACAGTTGCTTTTAAGCCTGCAAACTTTGCTTAGCTTCTTGGTTAGACACTGAACTATAGTTCTTTCCTTTACAAGGCTTTATAATATTTGAGGTGGGGTGGTGGTGGTAGTGTTAAGAGTTTACTGTGAAAACGTTAAAAATAACATTGAGTTGTAGATTATATGAATCAATATTTTCTTGATGCTTGCATCAGTCTCTGAGCTAATCTTGAATCATATTCTATGGTGTAGAAATTTAAAATACACATTTAGGATATTTGCAGTGGTATTTCTCAATAGCTATTATTTCACAAAGCCCCAGTTGATGAGTTTACAACTAAAAGGCTTCCACTAAATACATTTGGCAGTAAAGTTTTGCTTTATCTTAATAAAAGTGATGTTTGGAAATTACACTTCCCTCCCTGCAAAAGAACCTATATTATTGAAAAGCAGTGGGCTTTTGAAAGAACAGGCATAAGCCTGTCTAGAATTATTCACATTTTCTATATACTATATGTTTTTAAGCAGCAGAGGTCCCTCTCTCACTGCTTTGATATGTAATTTAAAAACTCTTAATACTTCCACTTATGCTAAGTTTGAGTATAATTTTCCTTTTGAAAGGGTGGAAGTTTTTTATATTTTAACCTGAAACAAACAGAATGGATTAAACTTTTAGAAATGCCATTTTTATGTGACATTTACTTATGTATTCATTTAGTTTGAAAAGTGAGCAGGTGGTAAAATCATATTTGCTGAAGGAGATTTTAATATGTTCAGCTCATTAGTGGAAGGTTTAGAGTGATATGGCATTTTTCAGGAATAGCAATTTGAACTCTTAAGTTAGGTATTTACCAGAAATATAAATCTCTTGCAACTGCTCATTTCATTTTTAAAATTACTTAAAACATAAGGCATTTTGAGTTTCAGTTGAAGAACTTTCCAGTGTTTAAAAATACAAATATCCAAAGAGCATGAAGCACCCCCCCCACCAAAAAAAAAAAATCCACTACAGATTGTGGGCAAAGAAGAGGGAAAAACTGTCAGTCTGTCTCTACCCAAGTGCTTTTTCTAGTTGTTAAATTAAGTAGTTTTGCATTTATATGCTCATTCTGTTTTCCTTCATCCTATCTTCTTGATGTTATTGCTTAAAAAGGAGATGAGAGTAAAACAGTTGGGTATGAAGCCAACAGCTTGGTATACTTTTAACAACCATAACTCAGAACATATTATAACTATATTTAAATCAACCTTACTAAATTTTGAGAGGTGGTAGTTGATTAAACCAGACAACTTCATAACATTATTGTTGATTTTAACCAGGCATATTCATAGATTCTGGTCATTTCATCAGAATGGTTAAATTTGGATTATACCAGGCTTAAAATATCTCTTCCAATAGACCAGTATCTGAAAATCAAAAAAAAGCTAACTTAAGGAAGACCTTAACTTTTAAGCAGTTTTAATTCTGGTAATGTAAAATCCGTCTAGTCAAGGCTATGGTTTTTCCTGTGGTCATGTATGGATGTGACAATTGGACTGTGAAGAAGGCTGAGTGCTGAAGAATTGATGCTTTTGAAGTGTGGTGTTGAAGAAGACTCTTGAGAGTCCCTTGGACTGCAAGGAGATCCAACCAGTCCATTCTGAAGGAGATCAGCCCTGGGATTTCTTTGGAAGGAATGATGCTAAAGCTGAAACACCAGTACTTTGGACACCTCATGCGAAGAGTTGACTCATTGGAAAAGACTCTGATGCTGGGAGGGACTGGGGGCAGGAGGAGAAGGGGACAACAGAGGATGAGATGGCTGGATGCCATCACCGACTCGATGGATGTAAGTCTGAGTGAACTCCGGGAGTTGGTGATGGATAGGGAGGCCTGGCGAGCTGCGATTCATGGGGTCTCAAAGAGTTGGACACGACTGAGTGACTGAACTGAAAATTATATTAGGAACCAAACAGGAAACAGATGGCATGCTCAGAAGGGTTAAATTGAAGAAAGTTTATAAAAAGACCATTTGGAGAGGTGTGGGCAAGGTTAAGGGGAGGAAGCCAACAAAGATAAGATGGCACTTAAGGATTAATAACAGGAAGTCTTCTCCATTCCTGGATCTTGCACTTCTGCTAAACTGATTCCTAAATATTTTATCTTTTTCAATACTGTTGTAAATTAGTTTCTTAATTTCAATTTTGGATCATTCATTGTTAGCATCTGGAAATACAGTTTTTATTTGTTCACTGTTATTATAGCATCTAGAAATACAATTTTTGCGTATTAATATTGAATCCTGTGATCTTGCTGAACATTCATTAACTCTAATAATCTTTTGTAGATTTCTTATGATTTTCTGTACACAGTATCCTGCTATCTGTAAAGTATGTTTTAATATATTTTAGATGGTAATGTGTTTTACTTTATATTAAACACTCAATAACATTTGGTTATATTAATCAATTTCAGTATTAAGAGAGTAACAGTTTGGTGTGTGTGTGTTTTTCATGCAGGATAAACCGCCCAGCAAAGAAAAAAAATCCAAGACGCAAGTCAGATTTTTACCACAGTTGTCTACGGTAATTTACCAATATCTCATAACTTAAAAATTTTTAAATTTATTTAATTTTAATTGAATGGTAATTGCTTGACAGAATTGTGTTGATTTGTGCTAAACATCAACATGAATCAACCATAGGTATACATATGTCCCCTCTATCTTGAACCTCCCTCCAACTTTCCTCCCATTCCACCCCTCTAGATTGTTATACAACATGGTATGATAATCTTAACATCATCAGTACAAATAGGTTCACAGTTAAAACATGTACTTTGAAATGTTGAAGCACATTCACCTAAAGTATTTCTTTGGAGTTTTTTTAATCTGAAAGAATCCTTAACTTCAAAGTATTAGAAATCTTCTCTGTGTGAAGCCACTCACATTCCATTTCATAGTTCATTCTGAGATTTTCAAATATGTTCTGGTTTGAGTTCCTTGAATCATACAGCAAATTCCCATTGGCTAACGATTTTACACATGGTAATGTAAGTTTGCATGTTACTTTCTCCATACATCCCACCCTCTCCCTCCTCCCTACTGCCTCTCACGTGCCTAAGTCTGTTTTCTGTATCTGTGTCTCCATTGCTGCCTTGCAAATAATTTCATCAGTACCATCTTTCTAGATTCCATACGTTAGTATATGATATATGGTACATAGTTTATTGTTTTTGTAATAATGTTGTTTACTAGTTTTCACACTTGCAAATAAGTTACTGAATTTCTGATTAAAAATTTCTGTGCTCCATTTCTTTTCTGATGGAGAATACCTAGGAGGTATATATTTTAGGAAGAATAACTGTCTTAATAAAGGAGCTGTAAGCTGTAATTACCTAGTATGTGCAGAATACTTGAGTATTCTGAACAAAAGAATTGTGAAGATGGGCTAGCAGAAGTAGTGCTAGAGCTGAGCAACACAGAGTTGGATTACAGGTTTTTCACTAGTGGCTCTATGACTGTTGCAGAGTCACTTATCTCTCTGAGCCCCAGTTTGAGTTTAAAATGAGAATAGCTAACTTGGTTTCTGAAGAGATGTCTCTTCTAGCACTTTTAGCTACAGGAGATTTTTTAGATCTTGGCATTCTTTTTCATGATTTTGATGTTAAATTATCATTGTCATGTGGAAAAGTTAGTTAAGAGACATTTTCAGCTAATCAAGTGCTGGACAAATTAGATTTTACTGCAGTAAGATTAACTGTCAAATAATTATATTGAGTTTAGTATCATTGAGTTGTATTCTGGTGATCCCTGGAAGTTGAGTGTGACTGGAAGTCCAAAGCAAATATTATTTATTTTGGAACATATTTGAAAATCTCAGAATGAACTATGAAATAGAATGAGTGGCTTCATACAGAGAAGATTTCTAATACTTTGAAAATAAGGATTCTTTCAGATTAAAAAAAAAACTCCAAAGAAATATTTTAGGTGAATGTGCTTCAACATTTCAAAGTACATGTTTTAATTGTGAACCTATTTGTATTGATGATGTTAAGATTATCACACCATGTTGTATAAAATCATAGCATCTTCTTTTTAGAATTGTAAATATCTAAAATATTCTATGTTGAGACAAAGATATGTAAAATGGAATAGACATTTTTATCTTTAAAAATTTAACTAATTTTAAAATGGAATAATATTGCAACTAGTTTGAAAAGATATTACTAGTTTATAGATTTTAGAAATATCAACTAAATTTAAATTTACTTACTGAATAAATATTCAGTGGCCAAGATTAATAATCCTTTCTAGCCTGTAAAGCATATAATTGTTTAAAATGCTTTTTTGGCTGATTTAAACCTTATAGTGTGCTCATATTTGACTGTATCTTGCAGTTTTCTTTTGTATCATTTGAGTTTTATGTCTCCTTAAGAGACCACCTGACCTGCCTCTTGAGAAACCTGTATACAGGTCAGGAAGGAACAGTAGAACTGGGCATGGAAGAACAGACTGGTTCCAAATAGGAAAAGGAGTATGTCAAGGTGGTATATTGTCATCCTGCTTATTTAACTTACATGCAGAGTACATCATGAGAAATGCTGGGCTGGGGGAAGCACAAGGTGGAATCAAGGTTGCCAGGAGAAATATCAATAACCTCAGATATGCAGATGACACCACTTTTATGGCAGAGAGCAAAGAAGAACTAAAGAGCCTATTGATGAAAGTGAAAGAGCAGAGTGAAAAAGTTGGCTTAAAGCTCAACATTCAGAAAACTAAGATCACGGCATCTGGTCCCATCACTTCATGGGAAATAGATGGGGAAACAGTGGAAACAGTGTCAGACTTTATTTTTCTGGGCTCCAAAATCACTACAGATGGTGATTGCAGCCATAAAATTAAAAGTTGCTTGCTCCTTGGAAGGAAAAGTTATGACCAACCTAGATAGCATATTGAAAAGCAGAGACATTACTTTGCCAGCATAGGTCCGTCTAGTCAAGGCTATGGTTTTTCCAGTAGTCATGTATGGATGTGAGAGTTGGACTATAAAGAAAGCTGAGTGCAGAAGAATTGATGCTTTTGAACTGTGGTGTTGGAGAAGACTCTTGAAAGTCCATCGGACTGCAAGGAGATCCAACAAGTCCATTCTAAAGGAGATCAGTCCTGGGTATTCATTGGAGGGACTGATGTTGAAGCTGAAACTCCAATACTTTGTCCACCTGATGCAAATAGTTGACTCACTTGAAAAGACCCTGATGCTGGGAAAGATTGAGTGCAGGAGGAGAAGGGGATGACAGAGGATGAGATGGTTGAATGGCATCACTGACACAATGGACATGGGTTTGGGTGGACTCCGGAAATGAGTCCATTGATGGACAGGGAGGCCTGGCGTGCTGTGGTTCATGGGGTCACAAAGTGTTGGACACGACTGAGCAACTGAACAGAACTGAAGGAATAATATTTGAAAGTTATTTTCTTTATTTAAAAATTTTCCTTTGAATGTTAAGGTTTGCACTCAAACTTTTGTGACATTAATGATTTGGATGGGGATACTGATTGCATTTTTTAAATTTTTGGTAAAAACTGATATGTTCTTAAATAACAGACATTGTAAATGTTTGAAAGAACAAATAGTAGAATTGGAGCCATCAGGCTATTTTAGCAATACATAGCTTTTCTTTTTTGGCTGGGGATGGGGGTGGGCTGGAGGGTAGTGGTGGTGGGTGTGGGTGTGGGGAGGGATTGCCGAAAAACACTGAAGTTACCAGCAGTTTTTCTTTTAGCCGATTCCACCCTCATAGCATCCATGACAGTAGACTCTTTCACTAAAGGAAGAAAGGTACAGTGAGTGGGGTTGGGGTAGTCGGCACTACTCACATTACCCTGGGTCATAAAGAAACAGACCGCTTGCCCTGTGGTCTCTGGTAAAGCACCCACTTTTTCCCAAAATCAGCTTCTAGTATTGTGTGCTCCACCCATCCAGAGAGTTTTTAAGCATACTGTGTGATGACCCAAAGTTTGGAGTTCTCACAATTGGCAGAAGTTGCTGGTATTTAAAAAGCTATGGATTTGCATCCCATAAATTCGATGAAAAAATAAGCCCCAGGCATCTAAGCCCAAATGAGTAAGTGAGCATATAAGGCCTTTCTATCTGAAAGACCTTGATGATTTTCATTACAGACCTTGATGCTCTCAGAGATGATCCTTGTTAAAATCAAGGGTGCCCAGCACTGGTAGCTGCCAGGCTCAGAGGTGGGGGACTTGACTCTCACCCTTGCTGCACACCTCACTCAGAGCCCTCCCATGAATCTGAAATCCTTTACGGAAGAAGGAGAGAGTGAACAAGTGGGGAGAGGTGGAAGGATAGAAGAGCATTGCTTTTGATGTCTTAGATGATTTCCTGTGAAAGAGCCTAAAGAGATGACATGTGTGCAGTTGGAGAGGTGATCCCAGAAAGCAGGAGTAAAGGATCAGGGAGAGTAAAACTAGGAGAAACCAATATGAGGCAGCTGGGATGAACTTGCCTGAACTTCATCCGTCTGAGGATGGTTAGAGTGGAGAATGGTAGCATCTAACCCATCAGCTCTCATCCTGTGTTGATGCAGGTTACTCTTGAGCATGTTAATATCCCACCTGCTTCCAGCTGTTCATGTGTGAGTGCAGAATGGGCTACCCTGAGGGTCTTGTGCATGCATGCTCAGTTGCATCTGACTCTTTGTGACCCTATGGTCTATAGCCCACCAGGCTTCTCTGCCCGTGGATTCTCCAGGCAAGAAAACTGGAGTTGGGTAGCCATTTCCTTCTAGAGGGAATCTTCCCAACCCAGGAATCAAACCCATGTATCCTGCATTGCAGGAAGATTCTTTACCACTTGAGCCATGGGGAAGCCCCCATGTTGGCATCAAAGACTCCTCACAGCACAAAGTATAAGACGCTTTTCTGAGCAGAAGCTCTGCTCTTTCTACATGAATGGAAGGCAGTACTGAACTGTTCACAGCAGCCACATCTGAAATCAAGAGGTGAGGCCAAGAGGATGTCAAAGAAAGTGTAGCAAGAGTTGTCTTCATAGAAAAATCAGTGTAATTCTTAGTCCACCCTCTCAAAAGTTACAAAGCAGAAGGAAGGAGTGGCATATGTCTAAGTCATCTCATGAATTGCTTATCAGCATTAAAAATATGTAGATATTTCTTTAAAATTCACCCCTCTGATTTTATTGAAGATCAGCATTACTTAGTTAGATGGTATTCAGGCTAATGTGTGACTGCTCTTTTGGTTTGCCAGAGGGCCACTATTTATAAAATATTATATATATATATATATATATATATATGCTGCAGTGCAGGGCAGAGAAAAACATGAAGGTGCTCACCACCCTTTACCTGGGGTGCTGATGAGAATAGGGTGGTAGCTCAGTGTGCAAAGGGATGCTGTAGAGATTCTAAGAAGTCAGGTGTATGGGAATTGGTATACAAGGCTGGGGTTAAGAAGACATTTTGTACTTCAATAGACTTCATCTGAGTTGCCCCTGTATCCCAGTATGATCATTTTAGGGAACTTGGACTATGAATTTCTTTCCTTCTATCATTTGCAGCTGTACTCTTAGGCTTTTTGCTACGTCCTCATTCTCTCCAAAGGGAAGCCTTTCACTCTGAGGACACTTGTTGCACTTTTAGCTCATAATATGTTTTACCCTTGTTTCCCTTTATACCCTATAGCCTACTGGGGATTAAAGAAAACAGAGTCATTTGTGGTATAGCATGGTATATGCATGAAACAATCACCTAATTTGGTGTTTGTTCTTTGGGAAGTATTGTTGGAAGCTCATTGCAGTTTTCTTTCACTTCTCATTTTATTGAGATACAACTGTATATATCTCACCCTCTCCTTCCCTCCCCCTGCAGCTGTGTCCATACGTCTGTTCTCTGTCCATTGCTGCTCTGCAAATAGGTTCATCAGTACCATTGTTCTAGATTCCATATATATTTGTTAGTATGTAATATTTGTTTTTCTCTTTCTGACTTCTTTCTCTCTGTACAAGAGACTCTAGGTTCATCCATCTCATTAGGACTGACTCAAATGTATTCCTTTTTCTCGCTGAGTAATTTTCATTGTATATATGTACCACAGCTTCTTTATCCATTCGTCGTCAATGGACATCTAGGTTGCTTCCATGTTCTAGCCATTGTAAATAAAGCTACAATGAGCATTATGTGTCTTTTTCAATTTTGGTTTTCTCAGGGTATATGCCTCAGAGTGGATTGCTGGGTCATATATTGGTTTTATTCCTAGTTTTTAAAGGAATTTCCATACTGTTCTTCATAGTGGCTGTATCAATTTACATCCCCACCAATAGTGTGAGAGGGTTCCCTTTTCTCCATACCCTTTCCAGCATTCTTTTGTTTGTAGATTTTTTGATGAGAGCCATTCTGACCATGTGAGGTAGTATCTCATTGTAGTTTTGATTTGCATTTCTCTAATAATGAGTGACTTTATTTTGGGGGCTCCAAAATCACTGCAAATGGTGATTGCAGCCATGAAATTAAAAGATGCTTCCTCCTTGGAAAGAAAGTTATGACCAACCTAGACAGCATATTAGAAAGCAGAGACATTACATTGTCAACAAAGGTCTATCTAGTCAAGGCTATGGTTTTTCCAGTAGTCATGAATGGATGTGAGAGTTGGACTATAAAGAAAGCTGAGTGCCGAAGAATTGATGCTTTTGAACTGTGGTGTTGGAGAAGACTCTTGAAAGTCCCTTGGACTGCGAGGAGATGCAACCAGTCCATCTAAAGGACATCAGTCCTGGGTGATCATTGGAAGGACTGATGTTGAAGCTGAAATGCCAGTGTTTTTCCCCCTGATGCGAATAGCTGACTCATTGGAAAAGACCCTGATGCTGTGAAAGATTGAAGGCGGGAGAAGAAGGGGACAACAGAGGATGAGATGGTTAGATGGCATCACCAACTCAATGGACATGAGTTTGGGTAGACTCCAGGAGCTGTTGATGGACAGGGAGGTCTGGTGTGCTGTGGTTCATGAAGTCACAAAGAGTCGGACACGACTGAGTGACTGAACTGAACTGAACTGAATAATGAGTGATGTTGAACATCTTTTCATCTGTTTATTAGCCATCTGTATGTCTTCTTTGGAGAAATGTCTGTTTAGGTCTTCTGCCCACTTTTTGATTGGGTTGTTTGTTTTCCAGGTATTGATTTCTATGACTCGCTTGTATATTTTTGAAATTAATCCTTTGACAGTTGTTTTATTTGCTATTATTTTCCCATTCTGAGGGTTGTCTTTCCCCTTGTTTATAGTTTTCTTTGCTGTGCAAAAGCTTTTAAGTTTAATTAGGTCCCAGTTGTTTGTTTTTGTTTTTATTTTCATTATTCTAGAAGGTGGGTCATAAGGGAATCTTGCTGTTATATATCTTTTTGGACAATGTTTATTCAGGTCCTCTGCCTATTTTAAAAGTTGGGTTATTTGTTTTTAGCATTGAGTTTTATAAGTTCCTTGTATATTTTGGATATTAATTTCTTATTGGATACATCATTTACAAGCAAATTCTCTGATTTTTGGAAGTGGGTGGCCTTCCATTTGTTGATAGTTTCCTTTGCTGTGCAAAACCATCTTTTTGATGTAGCTCCACTTGTTTATTTTTGCTTTTGTTTCCCTTGCCTGAGGAGACATAGCAAAAAATATATATACATGTATATATATCACTAAGACTGATGTCAAAAGGCATGCTACCTATGGTTTCTTCTAGAAGTTGTATGGTTTCAGATCTTATATTTATGTCTTTAAATACATTTTGAGTTTTTCTTTTATATTGTGTGAGAAAGTAGTCCTGTTTGATTCTTTTGCATATAGCTGTTCAGTTCCCTAATATCGTTTATTGAAGAGACTGCCTTTCCCCATTGCATATTTTTGCCTC
The DNA here is from genome assembly GCA_917880005.1 of Nanger dama. NCBI lineage: Eukaryota > Metazoa > Chordata > Mammalia > Artiodactyla > Bovidae > Nanger > Nanger dama. The sequence continues at coordinate 52,325,996 of CAKJTW010000004.1, forward strand.
CTTTGCTGTAGATTAATTGAATGTTGTTTCAATTGAATGCACTGTAAAGCTACAATAATCAAAAACAGACACACAGTGCAATTTGAGATAAAGGAGTATACCTCTAGCTTTGTTCTTTCTCTGGATTGTTTTGGCTCGTCAGGGTCTTTTGTGTTTCCACATAAAATAATTCTTCCAGTCCATGATACTGGGAGTCAGAGATACCGAATAATACCGTGTAAACTGAGAAGAAACTTTGAGGTTGAAAAATGAGGCAGGCAATTCATAAAGTGCATGTAGGAAGTATATTGTGGGTGTCTTACACACAGGCAGGAAATATTGAACAAATGATCTAGAGGCATTCACAGGTGCACTTAGAACCACAGAAAACGTGCAAGGGAGTTTAAAAGGACCAAAGCCAAAGACAGAATCTGACTGCTAGAGAGAAGCATGTCTGCACAGATGGGAACTGGGGATTTTTCCTGCACTTGAGTGTCTTATGACCATTAACCATCTGTGTCAGCAAAAACATATCTCCAGTTTTCAGGTATCACATGAAGACAAAGGTAAAAGTTGAATTGGAATTCATCAGGCTTGGGCATATTCCTTGTGAATTAGGCTAAAGCTTAATCATGTATAAAGTAGAGGGGTTGGACAGTGGGCCTAAGTTAGAGTTGACAAAAAGGAGTTAGTTAGGTCCAGTCACACTCATGAGCATGGTGTATCTTTCCATTTCCTTGTCTTCAGTTTCTTATCAGTGTCTTGCAGTTTCCAAGTACAAGTCTTCTGCCTCCTTATATTTATTCTTGTATATTTTATTCTTTCATTGCATTGTAAAAGATTGTTTACTTAAATTCTCTTTCTGATAGTTTTTTAGTGTATAGAAACAGCAGATTTCTGTATTAATTTTGTATTCTGCAACTTTACCAAATTCATTGAGTTTTAGTAATTTTTGGTAGCATCTTTACAATTTTTTATACATAGTATCATCTCGCCTGCAAACAGTGAGTTTCCATTCTTCCTTTTCCAATTAGTATTTCTTTTCTTATCTGATTGTTGTGGTTATTACTCCCAATACTATGTGGAATAAAAGTGGAGAGAGTGGGCAACCTTGTCTTTTCCTAATCTTAGAGAAATTCTTTCAGCTTTTCATTGTTGAGTATGATGTTAGCTGTGTGCTTGTCATACCTGGCCTTTATTATGTTGAGGCATATTCTCTGGTGGCCCAGATGGTAAAGAATCCACCTGCAATGCAGGAGACCTTGGTTTGATCCCTGGGTTGGGAAGATCCCCTGGAGAAGGGAGTGGCTACCCACTCCAGTATTCTTGCCTGGAGAATTCCATGGACAGAGGAACCTGACGGGCTACAGTCCACGGGGTTGCAAAGAGTCGGACATCACTGAGTAACTAATACATTCACTTATATTCATTCTGCACCCACATTGAAAGTTTTTATCATAAATGCATGTTGAGTTTTGTCCAAGACTGTTTTTTTGCACCTATTGAGAAGGAAATGGCAACCCACTCCCAGTATTATTGCCTGGAGAATCCCATGGGTGGAGGAGCCTGGTGGACTACAGTCCATGGGGTCACAAAGAGTCGGACACGCCTGAGCAACTTCACTATTGAGATGATCATATGGTTTTTATTCAGTTTGCTAATGTGTATCATGTTGATCGATTTTGAAAATACTGAACCATCCTTGCATCCCTGAGATAAGTCCCACTTGTTAATGGTATATGACTCTTTTACTGTATTGTTGAATTTGGTTTGCTAAAATTTTGATGAGGAATTTTACATCTGTGTTCATCAGTGATATTGACCTGTAATTTTCTTTTTTGTGGTGTCTTTGGCTGGATTGGTTATCAGGGTGATACTGACCTCATTAGAATGAGTTTGAAAGTGTTCCTTCTGTAATTTTTTTGAATAGTTTGACAAAATGGGTGCTGATTCTTCTTTAAATGTTTGGTAGAGTTGACTTGTGAAGCTGCCTGGTCCAGATTTTGTTTGGAAGAATTTTGTTTAATCACTGATTCAGTTCCATTACTGGTAATTGGTCTGTTTAAATTTTCTATTTCTTCCTGATTCAGCCTTGGGAGATTGTACATTTCTAGGAATTTGCCCATTTTATTGGCATGTAACAGTTCATAGTAATCGCTTGTGATCCTTTGTATTTCTGTGATATAAGTTATAACATTTTTCATTTCTGATTTTATTTGGGCCTTTATTTATATATTTCTTAATGAATTTGGCTAAAAGTTGATCAATTTTATCTTTTCAAAGATAAAAATTCTTAGTTTCATTGATCCTTTTTTTTTTTTTTTTTGAGTCTCTGTTTTGTAAAGGTCTGTCTAGTCAAAGCTATGGTTTTTCCAGTAGTCATGTATGGATGTGAGCGTTGGACTATAAAGAAAGCTGAGTGCCGAAAAATTGATGCTTTTGAACTGGATTGTTGGAGAAGACTCTTGAAAGTCCCTTGGACTGCAAGGAAATGCAACCAACCCATCCTAAAGGAGATCAGTCCTGGGTGTTCATTGGAAGGACTGATGTTGAAGCTGAAACTCCAATACCTTTGCCACCTGATGTGAAGAACTGACTCATTGGAAAAGACCTTGATGCTGGGAGAGATTGAAGGCAGGAGGAGAAGTGGACAGAGGATGAGGTGGTTGGATGGCATCAACGATGCAATGGATATGAGTTTGAGTAGGCTTTGGGAGTTGGTGATGGACAGGGAAGCCTGGCATGCTGCAGTCCATGGGGTCACAAAGAGTTGGACATGACTGAGCAACTGAACTATTTTGTATATTTCTGCTCTAATCACTGGGATTTTTTTTTCCTTCTACTAATTTTGGGTTTATTCTTTTTCTATTCTTTAGGTATAAGGTTAGGTTGTTAACTGAGGTTTTCTTATTTCCTGAGGTTGGCTTGTATTGCTATAAACCTCTCTCTCAGAATTGCTTTTTCTGTGTTTCATAGATTTTGGATTGTGTTTTCATTTTCATTAGTCTCCAGGTACCTTTTATTTCCTCTTTGATTCTTTAGTGGCTCATTGGTTGTTTAGTATCATATTGTTTAGCTTCCATGTGTTTGTGGGGTTTTCTTTTAGTTTTTTTCCTTATAGTTGATTTCTAGACCTCTACAGTTATGATCAGAAAAAGATGCTTGATATGATTTCATTCTTCTTTAAGTTACAGAAACTTGTTTTGTGGCCTAGCATGTGATATATCCTGGCAAATGTTCCATATACACTTAGAAAGAATGTGTATTCTGCTGCTTTTGGTTAGAGTGTTCTATATATATGATCTATTAAGTCCATCTGGTCTAATGTTTTGTCTAAGGCCAGTGTCTCCTTATTACTTTTTCTGTCTGGATGATCTGTCCGTTGATTAAGTCATGTCTTAAAGTCCCTAATATTATCCTATTATCATTACTTTCAGTTTCACTATTTTACCTTTTAGTCTTCCTTCTAGTTTTGTAAGTGGTTGATCTTTCTTTACTGTATATTGCCTTTACCAATGAGATTTTTTTTCTGTCATAATTTTCATATTTCACTTAGAGAACTCCCTTTAACATTTCTTATAAAGTCAGTTTTGTGATGCTGAACTCTTTTTAGTTTTTGCTTGTATGTAAAACTGATCTCTCCTTCAAATCTGATTGATGACTCTGCCACATAGAGTATTCTTGGTTGTAGGCTTTTCCCCTCTTTCATCCATTTAACTGTATCATGCCACCCCTCTTCTGGCCTGCAGCGTTTCTGCTGAAAAGTCAATTGATAGCCTTATGAGAGTTCCCTTGTCTGTAACTAGTTGCCTTTCCCTTGATCCTTGTAATATTCTATCTTTATTTTTTTTCCATTTTAATTTACAGTGTGTAATGTTGAGGCCCTCTCTTTCAGTTGATCTTGTTTGAGACGCTCTGTGCTTCCTGGACCTGGATGTCTATTTCCTTTCCCAGATTAAGAAATTTTTCGGCTATTATGTCTTCAAATGTGTTATCTTCTTTCTCTTTTATTCTGGGACCCCTATCATGTGAGTGTTGGTAAATTTAATGTTGTCCTGGGGAACAACATTAAACTCTTAAACTTCTTATGAAAACCTTTTTGCTTTTCAGCTTGAGTGATTTCCATTACTCTGTCATCTAGTGTTGATCTATTCCTTTATATCATCTGTCTCCTAATTTTGCCTAATTCTGTATTTTTATTTCTATATAATTGGTTGGATACTTTTTTTATATAAGTTGGATACTTTTCCCAATCTTGGAGAAGTGGCCTTATGTAGGAGATGCCCTATGGGGCCCAGCAGCATACTCATCTCTGGTCACCTGAGCTCAGTGCTCTAGGGTGCCCTCTGTGTGGGCTGTGTGGGCCCTTCTGCCATGGCAGGATGACTACTGACTACCTCTACTCCAGACAGATTGGTTGCCAGGCCCTTCCAAGTATGGAGGCTGCCAGCAACTGGTGGACAGGGCTGGGTCATGAGAAGGCTGGTGGCACAGCTCCAGGCAGTTCTGGAGCTAGTGCCAGCCCACTGGTGGGTGGAGTTGGGTCTTGAGTGGGGCTGGCTGCAAGTCTTGATGTCCCAGAACTAATATCAGCCTACTTGTGGGCAAGGCACCAGGACTGAGGGTGCTCCTGGGACTGATGTTCACTTGCTGTTAAGTGAGGCAGTATAATGTTGCTACTGCTGGTCCACTGATGTTTGGAGTTACATCTTAGGATCTCTGGCTTTGAGGGTCCCAGAGTTGCTGTTGGCCCCACTGGTGGGTGAGGCCAGGTCCCAGTGCTAATGCTGGCTTCCTGGTGGGTAAAGCCAGTTCTTGATGTGTCTGTCTGCAAGGTCCAGGATCTGGGAGTTGGTGTCTGCCTGATGGTGAGTAGTCCGGTTCCTGGGCCCCTCTGATGGGTAGGACCAAATTTTTAGGTGACTGGGAGCTGAAAGGGGTTGATGGCATCTAGTCTGCTGGTGGGTGAGGCTGGTAAGCTAGAGGGAGGGTTCTACAACAGCACTTGCTATCACCAATGTCCTTATGGTAGAATGAGCTCCCCAAAATGGCTGTCACCAGCATCTATGTCTCTAAGTTGAGTCCCAGTTGCCTGTTTCTGCTCTGGAAGGCTGTCTGGTATTAGTAAGTGGGTCTAACTTAGGCTTCTTTCAAATTATTGCTTCTACCCTGGGCCTTGGAGAGTGTGAGATTTTGCATGTATCCTTTTAGAGTAAAGTCTGGTTTCCTACAGCCTTCTGGCTCTCCCAAAAGCAAGTATGCTGGCCTTGAAAGCTAAATATTCGGGGGGCTTGTCTCCCTGGTTGGAGGCCCCTTGGCTGGAGAGCCTCATACACAGCTCAAAGAGATTTCTTCAGGAGAATCTCTGCAATTGAGATTATTCTCCCTTTTGTGGGCCACTTCAAACTACTGCACAACTGCACTCATCTCACATGCTAGTAAAGTAATGCTCAAAATTCTCCAAGCCAGGCTTCAGCAATACACTGTGAACTTCCAGATGTTCAAGCTGGTTTTAGAAAAGGCAGAGGAACCAGAGTTCAAATTGCCAACATCTGCTGGATCATGGAAAAAGCAAGAGAGTTCCAGAAAAACATCTACTTCTGCTTTATTAACTATGCCAAAGCCTTTGACTGTGTGGATCACAATAAACTGTGGAAAATTCTGAAAGAGATGGGAATACCAGACCACCTGACCTGCCTCTTGAGAGACCTATATTCAGGTCAGGAAGCAACAGTTAGAACTGGACATGGAACAACAGACTGGTTCCAAATAGGAAAAGGAGTACATCAAGGCTGTATATTGTCACTCTGCTTGTTTAACTTCTAAGCAGAGTACATCATGAGAAACGCTGGGCTGGAAGAAGCACAAGCTGGAATCAAGATTGCCAGGAGAAATATCAATAACCTCAGATATGCAGATGACACCACCCTTATGGCAGAAAGTGAAGAGGAACTAAAAGCCTCTTGATGAAAGTGAAAGAGGAGAGTGAAAAAGTTGGCTTAAAGCTCAACTTTCCGAAAACTAAGATCATGGCATCTGGGAAACTAAGCTCAACTTTCCGAAAACTAAGATCATGGCATTACTTCATGGGAAATAGATGGGGAAACAATGGAAACAGTGTCAGAATTTATTTTTCTGGGCTCCAAAATCACTGCAGATGGTGACTGCAGACATGAAATTAAAAGACGCTTACTCCGTGGAAGAAAAGTTATGACCAACCTAGACAGCATATTGAATAGCAGAGATATTACCTTGCCAACAAAGATCCTTCTAGTCAAGGCTATGGTTTTTCCTATGGTCATGTATGGATGTGAGAGTTCTGTGAAGAAACCTGAGTGCAGAAAAATTGATGCTTTTGAACTGTGGTGCTGGAGAAGACTCTTGAAAATCCATCGGACTGCAAGGACATCCAACCAGTCCATTCTAAAGGAGATCAGCCCTGAGTGTTCATTGGAAGGACTGATACTGAAGCTGAAACTGCAATACTTTGGCCACCTCATGCGAAGAGTTGACTCTATGGAAAAGACCCTATTTCTGGGAGGAATTTGGGGCAGGAGGAGAACGGGATGACAGAGGATGAGATGGCTGGATGGCATCACTGACTTGATGGACATAAGTCTGAGTGAACTCCAGGAGCTGGTGATGGACAGGGAGGCCTGGCGTGCTGTGATTCATGGGGTCGCAGAGTTGGACACAACTGAGCGACTGAACTGAACTGTGTAACATCTCTGTCCCTCATACATGTCTTATTCTGTCTTATTGTGGTTTCTTCTTTATATCTTTAATTGCAGAATATGTTTCTATAAGTCTTCAGGTCTTCTCATTGAGAGTTCTGTAACTCTTTGTGATTTTGGTGTGCCCATTGGGGAGGTGATCTCAGGGTTTTCCTACTCTGTCATCTTGGGCCTAATTCCTTTCTCTTTACTTTTTAAAGGCTTGGTTAACCAATTTATAATTTTTCTTATGATAAAGTTAATTATTTTAAGGTCAGTTTATCTAACTCTGTAAGACTGAATTATTAGTTGGCTGAGATGGAGCAGATTAACAGGGTAGGAGAGCAGGATAAATACATACAGAAATTATATTTCAGACAGAATTTAAACAGTAAGAGAATTACCAAAGGAGTGCTATACATATTTTAAAAATTGCTCATCTGCAATTGGAGGTTTTTAAAAAAATCTAAATTTAGTAGTGGTCTTGAAGAAAGTGTTGATTTTAACAGGGATATTGAGGGACACATTGGTGGCTCTGTTAGGGTACTTAATACTAGCTGAAATAACAGACAGACCCTCAAATCTCAGAGACTTAACCTAACAGAGATTACCCCTTGATCATGTGAAGTCAGATGAGAGTCAGTTAGCTCTCCTTCCCTGCTGAGTCCAGCTCCAGCAGCCAGGGAATCAACCTGAAGAGATGAGCAGTGTCGGCGAGAAATGATGCAGCCTCTCAGTTTTCTTGGACTGCATATGTATTTCAAGCTTAAGTTTCTCTTTTATACTTTACAAAAGCATTAGGTTGGAGGTTTGACATTTTCAGTTCCTACTGACCCAGATTTGTTGTCTCCATAAATCATTGTTGCCCCTCAAAAGAAGTTCCTGCCTCAGCAATTCTCTTACCTATTTCTTCTCATGTGTCCTTGTGAATACACTGGAACTCATGCTAATGTCTGGGCTGCATACCACATTCCTCAGTTTATTTTTATCTTTCTAAGTCCTGTTTGCCCCTAATATCCTAAGCTCACTATTTCTTAAAAAGGGCTTCTAGCTATTAATATCTCTAAAGTTCCTTATCTCTATAAGCTATAGTAGAATATGCTAACATTACAACATTCTTTAAATCTTTAGCTTCTAACTGTTTTAATTATTCCTAAGCCCTAAATTCAGCAAACTCCTTTGCCATAAACACAAATAGGCTTCAGATAGCAATCCCTCCCATGGCCTCAAGCTGTGGCCTACGTGCGCACCCTGGAACTGATTGAGGTTGATGGTGAAGTAAAAGGTATGACAATTCTCTTATTCAGTTCAGTTCAGTCACTCAGTCATGTCTGACTCTTTGTGACCCCATGAATCGCAGCACGCCAGGCCTCCCTGTCAATCACCAACTCCCGTAGTTCACTCAGACTTACATCCATCGAGTCGGTGATGCCATCCAGCCATCTCATCCTCTGTCGTCCCCTTCTCCTCCTGCCCTCAATCTCTCCCAGCATCAGAGACTTTTCCAATGAGTCAGCTCTTCGTATGAGGTGGCCAAAGTACTGGGGTTTCAGATTCAGCATCATTCCCTCCAAAGAAATCCTAGGGCTGATCTCCTTCAGAATGGACTGGTTGGATCTCCTTGCAGTTCAAGGCACTCTCAAGAGTCTTCTCCAACACCACAGTTCAAAAGCATCAATTCTTTGGTGCTCAGCCTTCTTCGCAGTCCAACTCTCACATCCATACATGACCATAGGAAAAACCATAGCCTTGACTAGACGGACCTTTGTTGGCAAAGTAATGTCTCTGCTTTTCAATATGCTATCTAGGTTGGTCATAACTTTTCTTCCACAGAGTAAGTGTCTTTTAATTTCATGGCTGTAGTCACCATCTGCAGTGATTCTGGAACCCAGAAAAATAAATTCTGACACTGTTTCCACTGTTTCCTATCTATTTCCCGTGAAGTGATGGGACCAGATGCCATGATGTTCGTTTTGTGAATGTTGAGCTTTAAGCCAACTTTTTCACTCTCCTCTTTCACCTTCATCAAGAGGCTTTTTAGTTCCTCTTCACTTCACCCTGCCATAAGGGTGGTGTCATCTGCATATCTGAGGTTATTGATATTTCTCCTGGCAATCTTGATTCCAGCTTGTGCTTCTTCCAGCCCAGCGTTTCTCATGATGTACTCTGCTTAGAAGTTAAATAAGCAGGGTGACAATATACAGCCTTGATGTACTCCTTTTCCTATTTGGAACCAGTCTGTTATTCCATGTCCAATTCTAATTGTTGCTTCCTGAGCTGCATACAGGTTTCTCAAGAGGCAGGTCAGGTGGTCTGGTATTCCCATCTCTTTCAGAATTTTCCACAGTTTATTGTGATCCACACAGTCAAAGGCTTTGGCATAGTTAATAAAGCAGAAGTAGATGTTTTTCTGGAACTCTCTTGCTTTTCCGTGATCCCCTCCCAAGTCATCATTTTTGCTAGCTACTCTCTCTGTCTTTAGTAAGTTTGATGCTGCTACTCTAGGAGATGCAGTTTCCATTCTTTTTCATTTTGGAGGTTTCTTTGAATACTGTGTTCCACACCATCTCCTATCCTGCATGAAAGCATATAATTTTTAATACTGACTGAACTGTGTACTTTCTGGAGGCAGAGACTACCTCACTGAAAAAGTCCTCATGGAAACTTCCCTGGTGGCCCAGTCGTTAGAAATCTGTCTTGCAATGCAGTGGATGTGGGCTCAATCCTGGTCAGGAACTAAGACCCCACATTCCTCAGAGCAGCTAAGCCACTGTGCCATGACTAAAGAATCCGTGCACCATGATGAAAGATCCCATATGATACCACAAATACCTGATGCAGAAAAATAAATGTATTTTTTTAAAGACATCATGTATACATTACTCACAAAACTGGTGCACTACTTATTTCACAGAGGTGTAAAGAGAACTGAATGAGGTAATTTTTGTAAACTTCTTAATGCATAGCACATGGTGTGATCAATACAAAATATATTCTCATCAATATAAAGATTGACAAGATAATTTAAATTTTTTTTGTACTTTGTACTATGTCTTCAAAATCTGTGTATTTTACTGTTTAACACATTTCACTTCATATGAGCCATATTTCAAGTAGTCAGTGGCTCCAAGTGGCTAATGGATGCTGTTTTGGATAGTGTAGCTGAAAACACAGAAATAGCAGACATGAAGCCATTCCTTTTGGGACCATGGGAGAGTGGCTCAGGGAAGAGACTTGGAATATGCATTCCTTCTCCAAAGCTTACATTAAGATCTCTTGGAGAGGAAATGGCTGTGACCTACCTGTGTGGCAAAGGCATTTGCTGAAATTTTGTAGGCTTAGACTGGAGGTAAGCAAACCATGTGCTTGCATGTGGAAGAATTTGAAAGGAAATCTCTTTCTGTGATGTAAGGGAAACATTCTGGAAAGCTGCCCTTAGGGATGCTCATGAAAACCTGTCACCCTGCTGGAGGGGGTCTGCCACTGGATCAGCCACATACCACAGGCTGGGAAGGTGCCCACAGGCAAGGATGCTAACTGGCAGCCATACCATGGAAACAATGAGAAAAACCCTGGAACCAGAAAGAGAGTCCCCTCCTCTCACAGGGTTGTTTTGATACCCTTTATTAGTTCTGGTTGGCAAAAGACAGATGTTTAGAGTCCTGTTCAAGAATCAAAAGGAGGGAAAAAGGTAGATTTGGAGCTGAGAGGCAATAAAATGACCATTAGTAGAAAACATAACTTATGTATGTATTTTTACATTTGTTTATTTTTAATTGAAGGATAATTGCTTTACAGTATTGTATTGGTTTCTGCCATACATCAACATGAATTAGCACAACTTATATATCTGCTTTATAGATGGAAGTATGATTCTCAATAGTGCCTTCTCTTACCTCAGTGAAATTCCTACCATGGAATCATACTCTACTCAGAGTATCAGCACTTTTTCCTGAAAGTTGCTGCTAAAAGTACATGTCACTTCCAGTAACTTTTGTTTCTTTTTTGCATTTATTTCTGCCCTAATTTTTAGGATTTCTTTCCTTCTACTAACTCTGGGGTTCTCTATTTCTTCCTTTTCCAGTTGCTTTAGGTGTAGAGTTAGGTTATTTATTTGGCTTTTTCTTGTTTCTTGAGGTATGCCTGTATTGCTATGAACTTTCCTCTTAGCACTGCTTTTATAGTATCCCATAGGTTCTGTGTAGTTGTGTTTTCATTTTCATTCGTTTCGATGCATAATTTGATTTCTTTTTGATTTCTTCTGTGATTTGTTGATTATTCAGAAGGGTGTTGTTCAGCCTCCAAATGTTGGAATTTTTAATAGCTTTTCTCCTGTAATTGAGATCTAACCTTAGTGCATTATGGTCACAGAAGATGCTTGGAATAATTTCAATTTTTTTGAATTTATCAAGGTTAGATTTATGACCCAGGATGTGATCTATCCTGGAAAAGGTTCTGTGTGCACTTGAGTAAAAGGTGAAATTCATTGCTTTGGGGTGAAATGTCCTATAGATATCAATTAGGTCTAACTGGTCTATCGTATCATTTAAAGTTTGCGTTTCTTTGTTAATTTTCTGCTTAGTTGATCTGTCCATAGGTGTGAGTGGGGTATTAAAGTCTCCCACTATTATTGTGTTATTATTAATTTCCCCTTTCATGCTTGCTAGCATTTGTCTTACATATTGCGGTGCTCCTATGTTGCTTGCATATATATTTATAATTGTTATATCTTCTTCATGGATTGATCTTTTATCATTATGTAGTGGCCTTCTTTGTCTCTTTTCATAGCCTTTGTTTTAAAGTTTATTTTATCGGATATGAATATTGCTACTCCTGCTTTCTTTTGGTCTCTATTTGCATGGAATATCTTTTTCCAGCCCTTCACTTTCAGTCTATATGTGTCCGTTATTTTGAGGTGGGTCTCTTGTAAGCAGCATATATAGGAATCTTGTTTTTGTATCCATTCAGCCAGTCTTTGCCTTTTGGTTGGGGCATTCAACCCATTTACATTTAAGGTAATTATTGATAAGTATGCTCCTGTTGCCATTTACTTTATTGTTTTGGGTTCGGGTTTATACGTCCTTTTTGTGTTTTTCCTGTCTAAAGTCTATCCTTTAGTATTTGTTGGAGAGCTGGTTTGTTGGTGCTGAATTCTCTCAGCTTTTGCTTGTCTGTAAAGACTTGACCAGAAAATTACTAGAGCTAATCAATGAATATAGTAAAGTTGCAGGATATAAAATCAACACTCAGAAATCCCTTGCATTCCTATACACTAATAATTAGAAAGTAGAAAAAGAAGTCAAGGAAACAATCCCATTCACCATTGCAACGAAAAGAATAAAATACTTAGGGATATACCTACCTAAAGAAACTAAAGACCTATGTATCGAAAACTATAAAACACTGATGAAAGAAATCAGAGGACACTAATAGATGGAGAAATATACCATCTTCATGGATTGGAAGAGTCAATATAGTGAAAATGAGTATACTACCCAAAGCAATCTACAGATTCAGTGCAATTCCTGTCAAGCTACCAGCAATATTTTTCACAGAACTAGATCAAATAATCTCAAGATTTGTATGGAAATACAAAAAACCTCGAATAGCCAAAGCAATCTTGAGAAAGAAGAATGGAACTGGAGGAATCAACTTGCCTGACTTCAGGCTCTACTACAAAGCCACAGTCATTAAGACAGTATGGTACTGGCACAAAGACAGAAATATAGATCAATGGAACAAAATGGAAAGCCCTGAGATAAATCCACACACCTATGAACACCTTATCTTCGACAAAGGAGGCAAGAATATACAATGGAGTAAAGACAGTCTCTTTAACAGGTGGTGCTGGGAAAACTGGTCAACCACTTGTAGAAGAATGAAACTAGACCTCTGTCTAACACCATACACAAAAATAAACTCAAAATGGATTAAAGATCTAAATGTAAGACCAGAAACTATAAAACTCCTAGAGGAGAACATAGGCAAAACACTCTCCAACATAAATCACAGCAGGATCCTCTACGATCCACCTCCCAGTATACTGGAAATAAAAGCAAAAATAAACAAATGGGATCTAATTAAAATTAAAAGCTTCTGCACAACAAAGGAAACTATAAGTAAGGTGAAAAGACAGCCTTCTGAATGGGAGAAAACAATAGCAAATGAAGCAACTGACAAACAACTAATCTCAAAGATATACAAGCAACTTATGCAGCTCAACTCCAGAAAAATAAACGAACCAATAAAAAAATGGGCCAAAGAACTAAATAGGCATTTCTCCAAAGAAGACATACGGATGGCTAACAAACACATGAAAAGATGCTCAACATCACTCATTATCAGAGAAATGCAAATCAAGACCACAATGAGGTACCATTTCACACCAGTCAGAATGGCTGCAATCCAAAAGTCTACAAGCAATAAATGCTGGAGAGGATGTGGAGAAAAGGGAACCCTCTTACACTGCTGGTGGGAATGCAAACTAGTACAGCCACTATGGAAAACAGTGTGGAGATTCCTTAAAAATTGCAAATAGAACTGCCTTATGATCCAGCAGTCCCACTGCTGGGCATACACACTGAGGAAACCAGAATTGAAAGAGACACATGTACCCCAATGTTCATTTGCAGCACTGTTTATAATAGCCAGGACATGGAAGCAACCTAGATGTCCATCAGCAGGTGAATGGATAAGAAAGCAGTGGTACATATACACAATGGAGTATACTCAGCCCTTAAAAAGAATAAATTCAACTCAGTTCTAATGAGATGGATGAAATTGGAGCCTATTATACAGAGTGAAGTAAGCCAGAAAGAAAAACACCAATACAATATACTGACACATATATATGGAATTTAGAAGGATAGTGATGATGACCCTCTATGTGAGACAACAAAAGAGACCCAGAGGTATAGAACGGACTTTTGGCCTCTGAGGGAGAGGAGAGGGGGAATGATTTGGGAGAACGGCACTGAAACATGTATACTATCTTGTAAGAACGAAGCATCAGTCTATGTTCAATACAGGATGCAGGATGCATGGGGCTGGTGCACGGATAATTTAGGGAGATGATATGGGGTGGGAGGGTGGGAGGGGCTTCGGCATTGGACACCTGTGGCTGATTCATGTCAATGTATGGCAAAACAAATACAGTATTGTAATGTAGAATAAAGTATTAAAAAAAAAAGGAAAAAAAAAAGTACATGTCACTTCCAGTAACTTGAGGCTATGTTAACTCGAATACACTGTCGGCTTAGTTAAGTGGAGCATTCTGGTTATCAGAGGACAAAAACGGTATTTTAATGATAGAGAAGGGAGATGGAGCAAAGTAAGCTGTGGACACGAACTAAATTCAGATAAATTCCAAGGAGATGATGTAATGGACGAGAGGCTTTGCACATTTTTAAAGCTTTCTGATAGGAATTGTTGGATACCACTTTCTTGCCTTGCCATATTTCAAGACAAACATTGAGAATAAAATCAAAATTAGTAGAGTATGCCTTTGAATGAATATTTTGGATACTAAGTGCTTTAGTCTAAAATTTGATTGTGAGAATAAGTTTTAGCTCTAACAAAATAAACTTTTTTTTTTTGTTTTGTTTTTGCACGTAGGATAAATCAACCAGCAAAGAAAAACCTAAGACACCAGGAAGAATTTTACCACAGTTGGCTATGGTAATTTACGTGTACACTCCCATTGGATTTTAGCCCTTTTAAAAATGTTTATTAGTTTTCAAACTCTTAAATAAGTAACTAAACTTATAATTTTGAATTTTGTGCTCAATTTGATTATTTTCTGATTGAGAAATTCTGAGGTGCACGTAAAAATAACTATCTTAATAAATGTAAACTATAATTTCCTACTATTCTCTACTGAATATTTTAATATCTGGATAGAAGTGTTTCCAAGGTGATCTAGCAGAAAATATTTCACTGTTGGAATTAGGGAGTGAAGCTGGGAGTTACGTCTTGTCACTAATGGCTCTGCCATCTAAAGGAGTCACTTACATCTCTGAGCCTTAGTTTCTGAGTTTGAACATAAGAAGGATTAATGATTTTGAGACGCATCTTCCAACACTGAAATTTACCATCTTTTTAAAATTTATCATTATGACTATAAATTGTCATTGTTCTGTGGAAGAGGCAGTTAACAAACATTTTCAGTTGACAAGTACTGGGAAAGATATACTTGACTGTAATAAATTTTTCCATTTAGTAGTTATATTGACTTTAATGACATTTAGTGTGCTCTTGTAACTCCTGGAAGTTGAGTTTAAGTGGAGGTTCAGTGCAAATAATGATGTTTTTTTTTAATTGTGTTAAAACATACATAACATACAATTGATCATTTAAACTGTTTAAATCTATAGTTCATTAATATTAAGCACATTTATATTGTTGTATAGCCATCACCACCATCCATCTTCAGAATTTTTTTATATTGCCAAACTGAAACTCTACCCATTAGACACTAACTCTCTGTTTTGCCCTCTCCTCAGTGCACAGCACCCAGCATTCTTTCCATCTCTATGTTTTTTTCCTATTCTAGGTACCTCATGTAAGTGGAATCATACAGTATTTATCTTCTGATGTCTGGCATATTTCACTTAGTATAATACTCTCAAATTTCATCCAAAGGATTATTTTTTGAAAGATATTTTAAAAGCTGAGAACAAACTATAGAATTGAATTTGTGTTGCTTTATACAGAAAGGTTCCTGATAATTTAAGATGGAGAGCATTTTTCACTTATAAGACTTCACTTACTATTCTTAGATAAAGTAAATGAATATTTCAAAATAAACATTTTAACTGAAAATTTTTTTAATAATGCCAGATTATACTTCAAAGTTCCATAGAATTGAGACTTTTCTGTGGTTCTACAAAATCTATCTTAAATTTTCGAGCTTAAAATATAGGACTTGAAATGGAATAGACACATGTTTAAAATTTGATAAATTTTAAAACAGAATTACCCTCAGTTTGTTGCATCGTGTTAGTATACAGATTTAGAGATGTAAACTCAATTAAAATTTTCTGACTTACGAGTCAGTTGCTGAGTTGAATAGTAATCCTTTCTTGTCATTGGCATATACTAGTCTGAAATGCTTTTGTTGGCTAATTTATACCTGGTTTTATGTTCTTATTTGGCCACATCTTGCATTTGTCGGCATTCTTTGAGTTTCATGTGTTTTAGGGGAGATCATATCTTTTCTTCAATTTCTACCTAATCAGGTTTTTAAAAATTTTTAAATTTTTAATATAAGCTTATTGAGAGATCATATTTTTAAGAGATTTTAAAAAGTCCACTGACAAGTGACTAAGAAACTTTTATTTGAATATTAAAATTTGTTCTTAGATAAAATTTTCCAGCAGTAGTTAAAACATAGAGTGATTTTCATTACTGGCCTTTGTTTCTGGTGGTGATCCTTGTTGAAATCAAAGGTAACCCAGTGCTGGGGGCTCTGATCCTCTTTGAGCTGGGGACCTGATTCTGAACCTTTGTGAACATCTCACTCACCTGAAATCCTTTATGGAGCAACATCACCGAAGAAGATTGGCAAGGCAGATGAAAGGATGGAAAAGCATTGACTTACTGTCTTAGCTTACTTTCCTGTGAAAGAAGAGCTTGAAAAAAGGATTTGTGTGCAACGACTTCACTTACACTTTTCACTTTCATGCACTGGAGAAGGAAATGGCAACCCACTCTAGTGTTCTTGCTTGGAGAATCCCAGGGATGGGGGAGCCTGGTGGATTGCTGTCTATGGGGTCGAACAGAGTCGAACAGAGTCGAACACGACTGAAGTGGCTTAGCAGCAGCAGTTTATTTAAAAGTAGCAATAAAGGATTGGGAAGAGTGAAACTAAAAGCCATTGCAAACATGGGCTATCAAGTTCTGGATATGAAAGGAAGACACAGATTCAACTGTCAATGCTTAAAAATAAGTACATTTTACTTTAAAGGCTGCACATCTGGGTTTCTTGAAGAGCCATAGGTTCTAGCAATAGTGGGTCTGTCTTCTGGCATTGTAGTAGCTGGCTTGAGCTAATTAACTGTTGCATTTTTTGAAGACAGAGGTTTTCTCCTAGGCCACAGTCCTCAAAGCCCTGTAACGTTTCCTAGTACTGAAGCTGGGTGCTGATTAGCTATCATCACTAGCTTTACTCCCTCTTTTATGATACTGGCCAGAATTGTGTAGGTATGATTTTATGACCCCTGCCTTAAATGATAGAATGAACATGTGAGTTGCCAGGGTAATCTAGCTGCTAAAGTCATGAGAATAGGAAGATCCTCTGGAGCTGGAATGTAGAGGAACTCATTAGCATTGGATCAGGCAAGATGGAAGACTGAAAAATCACTTGCCAATGTCTGGGGCTGAGTAAACTCTGTGGAATGAACACTCAAGTTAGGCAACAGGCACCCATATCAAACCAACAGCAGAGCACTTGCTGATGTATTCCAAATGTCACACACCATGCCATTCACAGGCTTTAATATGATTTGCTGTTGGGTGTTTATGCCTTCTTTCAGTTCAGTTCAGTCAGTCATGTCTGACTCTTTGCGACCCCATGGACTGCAACATGCCAGGCTTCCCTGTCTATCACCAACTCCCAGGGTTTACTCAAGCTCATGTCCATTGAGTCAGCGATGCCATCCAACCATCTCATCCTCTGTCATCCCCTTCTCCTCCCACCTTCAGTCTTTCCCAGCTTCAGGGTCTTTTCAAAAGAGTCAATTATTCACATCAGGTGGCCAAAGTATTGGAGTTTTCAGCTTCAGCATCAGTCCTTCCAGTGAATATTCAGAACTGATTTCCTTTAGGTTGGACTGGTTGGATCTCCTTGCAGTCTAAGGGACTCTTGAGCATCTTCTCCAACATTGCACTTCAAAAGCATCAATTCTTCGGTGCTCAGCTTTCTTTATAGTCCAACTCTCATATCTATACATGACCACTGGAAAAAATATAGCTTTGACTAGACGGATCTTTGTTGGCAAAGTAATGTTTCACCTTTCTAATATGCTGTCTAGGTTGGTCATAACTTTTCTTCCCAGGAGGAAGCATCTTTTAATTTTGTGACTACAGTCACCATCTGCAGTGATTTTGGAGCCACCCAAAATAAAGTCTGACACTGTTTCCTTATCTGTTTGCCATGAAGTGATGGGAACAGATGCCATAATCTTTGTTTTCTGAATGTTGAGTTTTAAACCAACTTTTCACTCTCCTCTTTCACTTTCAAGAGGCTCTTTAGTTCTTCTTTACTTTCTGCCATAGGATGGTGTCATCTGCATATCTGAGGTTATTGATATTTCTCCCGGCAATCTTGACTCCAGCTTGTGCTTCATCCAGCCCAGCGTTTCTCATGATGTACTCTGCATAGAAGTTAAATAAGGGTGACAGTATACGGCCTTGACATACTTCTTTCCCAGTTTGGAATCAGTCTGTTGTTCTATGTCTAGTTCTAACTGTTGCTTCCTGACCTGCATACAGATTTCTCAGGAGGTAGGTCAGGTGATCTGGTATGTCCATCTCTTTCAGAATTTTCCACAGTTTATTGTGATCCACATAGTCAAAGGCTTTGGCATAGTCAATAAAACAGAAGTGGATGTTTTTCTGGTGCTCTCTTGCTTTTTCAATGATCCAGCGGATGTTGGCAATTTGATCTCTGGCTCCTCTGCCTTTTCTAAAACCAGCTTGAACATCTGGAATTTCATGGTTCACGTACTTGAAGCCTGGGTTAGATAACTTTGAATATTACTTTACTAGTGTGTGAGATGAGTGCAGTTGTGTGGTAGTTTGAATATTCTTTGGTATTGCCTTTCTTTGGGATTAGAATGAAAACTGACCTTTTCCAGTCCTGTGGCCACTGCTGAATTTTCCAAATTCGCTGGTGTATTGAGTGCAGCACTTTCGCAGCGTCATCTGTTAGGATTTGAAATAGCTCAACTGGAATTCCATCACCTCTACCAGCTTTATTTGTAGTGATGTTTCCTAAGGTCCACTAGACTTTGCATTCCAGGGTGTCTGGCTCTGGGTGAGTGATCACATCATCATGATTATCTGGGTCGTGAAGATTTTTTGGGTATACTTCTTTTGTGTAGTCTTGCCACCTCTTCTTAATATCTTCTGCTTCTGTTAGGCCCATTCCATCTGTCCTTTATTGTGCCTATCTTTGCATGAAATGTTCCCTTCGTGTTTCTTAATTTTCATGAAGAGACCTCTAGTCTTTCCCATTCTGTTATTTCCCTCTATTTCTTTGCATTGATGACTGAAGAAGGCTTTCTTATCTCTCCTTGCTGTTCTTTGGAACTCTACATTTACATGCTTATATCTTTTCTTTTCTCCTTTGCCTTCACTTCTCTTCTTTTCACAGCTATTTGTAAGGCTTCCTCAGACAAACATTTGGCTTTTTTGCATTTCTTTTTCTTGGAGGTGGTCCTGATCCCTCCCTCCTGTACAATGTCATGAACCTCCATCCATAGTTCTTCAGGCACTCTTAAATATCTAATCCTTTGAGTCTATCTGTCACTTCCACTATATAATCATAAGGGATTTGACTTAAGCCATACCTGAATGGTCTAGTGGTTTTACCTACTTTCTTCAATTTAAGTCTGATTTTGGCAATAAGGAGCTCATGATCTGAGCTACAGTCAGCTGCCGGTCTTGTTTTGTTGATTGTCTAGAGCGTCTTCAACTTTGGCTGCAAAAATATAAGATGTCCTACTTTGTTT
The DNA here is from genome assembly GCA_917880005.1 of Nanger dama. Lineage (NCBI taxonomy): Eukaryota > Metazoa > Chordata > Mammalia > Artiodactyla > Bovidae > Nanger > Nanger dama. The sequence goes on from CAKJTW010000004.1 coordinate 52,345,419, forward strand.
GAGAAAATGTTGTGTTTATACATTCTTATGAATTTATGAAAAAAAAGCCTTTTTTCTGATCTTGTTTTGTTGATGCTATCTAAAATTTCATATTTCAGGTGAGTACAAAGCCCCAGTGGCAGCAGGCGGCTCCATCGTTCCATTTGAATGTAAAGCAGGATGAAGATATTCCAGAGCAGTTTAGTGTTAAAAATGAACAGTCATATGGTAAGAACTCTAATATTCTGTCTTAGATTTAAGGAAATTTCCTGGAGGCAAAAAAATCACAACATGTAGTTAAACCAATGAAGCTGGAAAGTTATAATTATGTTTATATCAAGTGGAAAAATTTATCCCAAAAGTGTTTCCTCAGAAAATACTCGATTTCATGTCTTAGTTGTTTCAGACTGTTGCAAATGCTATAAAAGCTGGTATTTTAGGAATTGCAATGTCTATAATAAAACTTTGATTAACTGTTTTCATAATTTGCCTCCGTGTCAAAGACTATTACTTCTAAATGATTCACATTAATATTTTTATTTTGACTTATTAGATTACAGTAAATGTTAACATCTTTTCCTCATAGTTCTTTAAACTTGCTAAAATAATTTTATAGTCTGTGTTTATAATAATTTTAATTTTAAGAAGGTTCTATGCAAAATAGTTGAAAATTTAAGTTTATTTGCATTTATCAAAATATAAAATTAATGAAATAAAGATTTCTATTATGATGACATCAGGTAAGATTAGTTTAACTTCAAGAAAGGAAATATGGTTACTTAAGAACTTAAAGAATGCAGTTTTTTCATTAAATGATGCTTCAGTGTTTTATTTTAACCAGTTAAATATTTTAACTTACTTTTAAAGATGACTAATTTACACCTTTTTTTTTCCTTTTTAATTCAAGCTGAATACAAGGAACACTTTGGGAAAAAGGGCAGGTTACTTGACCAGATTGATGATAGTCATGCTGGACCATCTACTTCCAGAGGAAAGAGCAAATCTCCACATAAAGAACGAGAGAACTTCAGAAGCACTCTTGTTAATGTCATCATGTAAGTTCTGTGAGCTAACCAGTGTGTGTTACCCTAATTAGAGTCCTTGGAAACTCTTTAATCTAAAATTATAAGAATTCTGTGCATCTCTAAGGATTCCTGAAAGCCTTGCTGGAATGAGGTTAGGTTATAAATAATGAAAGATTGAGCTTAACTCTATTAAGGTGTCCCATTTTTAAATATCATGAGCTGAAAAGGTATGCTGATGAGAATGATCAGTAAAATTCTGTATAGGGATAGAAGAGAGTTTTACTCAAGCCAAATTTAGGGCTGTAGTCTGGGAGATGCAGGTTCAGTATGCATTTTAATTCGTAGTCCTCTAGACTACAAAATGGGGGAGGCTTAAAAGGCAAAAATCAAGAATTATATTTGGAACTGGCAAAAAGGAAGGATGCTTGTTCAGTAAGGGTTGGTTGGGGTACAGAATAGTTGCATAGTTACAAGAAATTGTTGCTGACAGCTGCTAGCAGATATTATTTTGAGCATAACTGATGGTATCCTTGAGGTTGGTAACAGTTCAGAAAATACAGGTCCTCAGTTATACAGGAATATGTCTGAAACCATATCCACCTGGCTCAGTTTTAAATGCCTGAAACAGTTACTCCATTTAGATTTTTAAATTCAGTCTTCTCTTTAATGAAATTCAGTCTTCTCTTTAATGGTTAAAACAGATGTACAACGCATGTTTGATAGGTCATAAGACAGGCTTTTGGAGTTAGCATGAAGTTCAAGCCAAATCATGTATAAGCCAGAATGACTTCCCTGAACCTCAATATGTGAAAATTTCTTCCATCAGGTGTCAGTATTAATACTTGATGTTGGTTGAGAGAATGGGCTTTCTGGTTTTAGGTATGGTGGTTGGTGGAAGATTTAGGGCAGTTTTCCCCATCTTGTTTATTCAGGTGATGTGGCGAGTTCCCTGTAGTTGTAGATCTTTTTGCACATAAAAGGAAGGAACTGGGGTCAAGTGCTCAGCAGCACGGTCAGGGCAGGGCTTGCCCAGTCTAAAGTGGAGTGCAATGCAGATGCAAGGTACCAGTTCTTCTCTGCCTGGTTTTTTTTGTTTTTGTTTTCCCCCATTGCTTGGTGTTAGCTGTTCAGTACCCTGTTTCTTTCAGTATGACTCAAGGTGCACACATTGCCATTTGTGAACAGAGTTTAGTGACACATTGCATTAAGTCACTCACAGGAAAGCCCCGTTTTACTGTCCCCATGTGACATCTTACTGGCTGGATAGGCATCTTGGAGGGAGCAGTTTTGTGGGCCCCTGTGCAGTTAGAACCCAGGCAGGAGCCTCTGTGGAGTGGCTAGGAGTTGGCTGTTGCCAGGCACCATTGGACTTTACCATGTTGGCCCACTTATACCACTTTTTTTCAGTTAAACTCTCTCAGATCACACAAACTGTAAAATCAACATTACAAGCCATGGGTGGGTAGGCTTCTGGTTACAAATTCTTAGAAGCGACTCTCTCACTTCCCAGTGTCCTGGTCAAAACAGATGGTCTTTTTGACACTACGTTCCTATGCCTGTCATTTTTGGTTCTCCCCTGGTTGAGGATAGAGCCCATTTTGGGTTTGAGTTTTATACAGGGGTGTGAATTTTCCATTTAACTCTAGCCTACAAAATCATCTCCTGACCCCTATGAACATTAAAGTCCAAGGCTCTCTCCCACAAGGGCAGCCATAACCTCAGGGCTTGGCTGTTCTCTGCCTTATCATTCCATCTTTTTCCTCTTGAGTATTTCCTTTTTCCTTGAGAACTTGGCTATGCATTCAAAGAAACTTTGTGACATATTATTCAGTATGTATAGAATTGTACAGAGAGATTTTTCAGAGTATCTTTTCTGCTCAGTTTTAAGAAACAGAAGTCTCTTTTCAGCCATAAAACTCATGTCCATTGAGTCAGTAATGACATCCAACCATTTCATTCTCTGTTGCCCCCTTCTTCTGCCCTCAATCTTTCCCAGCATCAGGGTCTTTTGCAATGAGTCAGTTCTTCACATCAGGTGGCCAAAGTATCGGAGCTTCAGCATCAGTCCTTCCAATGAATATTCAGGATTGATTTCCTTTAGGATTGGCTGGTTTGATCTCCTTGCTGTCCAAGGGACTCAAGAGTCTTTTCCAACACCACAGTTCAAAAGCATCTATTCTTCGGTGCTCAGCCTTCTTTATGGTCCAACTGTCAAATCTGTACGTGACTACAGAAAAACCATAGCTTTTAGACAGTCCTTTGTCAGCAAAGTGATATCTGTGCTTTTTAATACACTTTCTAGGTTTATCATAGCTTTTCTTCCAAGGAGCAAGCATCTTTTAATTTCATGGCTTCAGTCATCCTCTGCAATCATTTTGGAGCCCAAGAAAATAAAGTTTGTCACTGTTTCCAGTTTTTCCATCTCTTTGCTATGAAGTGATGGGACCAGATGCCATGATCTTACTTTTTTGAGTGTTGAGTTTTAAGCCATCTTTTTCACTCTCCTCTTTCATTTTCATCAAGAGGTTCTTTAGTTCCTCTCTGCTTTCTGCCATTAGGGTGGTGTCATCTGCTTATCTGAGATTGTTGATATTTCTCCTGGCAATCTTGATTCTAGCTTGTCTTTCATCCAGCCTGGTGTTTCACATGATGTACTCAGCATATAAGTTAAATAAGCAGGGTGACAATACACAGCCTCGAGGTACTCCTTTCTCAATTTGGAACCGGTCTGTTGTTCCATGTCTGGTTCTAACTGTTGCTTCTTGACCTGCATATGGGTTTCTCAGGAGGCAGGTAAGGTGGACTAATTACAATTCAGTCTGAGTTTCTGGACTTCAGTAGCATGTTTAATCCCATTATTCAGTTCAGTTCAGTTCAGTTCAGTTCAGTCACTCAGTCATGTCCGACTCTTTGCGACCCCATGAATCACAGCATGCCAGGCCTCCCTGTTCATCACCATCTCTCGGAGTTCACTCAGACTCACGTCCATTATTGGTATTCTTGTATATGTAGGCTTAATTCTAACAGCTTATTTTGTATTTTCTATTTACTATATGTTGCCCTATTTAATCTTTTTATAATTTCTATTGAATTGAATTTTCCATTTTCTTCCTTTATTCCTGTTGTCTTAAAATTTATAAAATGTATTTTTATTGTTTTAGTGGTTATCCTAGCATTTGAAACCATATATTATAATTTATAGGGGCCTTCCCAAGTGGCACACTGGTAAAGAATCCACGTGCTAATACAAGAGATGCAGGTTTGATCTCTGGTTTCCGGAAGATCCCCTGGAGGAGGAAACGCAACACACTCCAGTATTCTTGTCTGGGAAATAATCCCATGGACAGAGGAGCCTGGCAGGCTACAGTCCATGGGGTCACAAAACTCTGACACAACTGAGCAACTGAGCACACACATGCACATACACACATTGTAATTTATATTTTCTGTTTAAAATTCATTTGATTCATTTTCTCCCTAAATAATATGAAAGGACTTTGAAGTGCTTTAGTTTAGCTCTGAACTTTCCTTGCATTTTTCATGTGATTGCATATTTTATTTCTACCAATATTTCTATAATATTTTAGTTTTACCTTTTTTTTCCCTAAAGTTAATACTTGCTTAGATTTACTAACATGTTTTCTAATTTTTTAGAAAATAGTCTTTGCATCCTGCTTCTTACCTCTAGGTTCATTTTCTTTTTACTGAAGTCCATCCCTTAGTAGCTCTTCCAGTGAGAATCTGTAGACAGTAAACCCAAAACTTCCATTTTATAAAAGTCTCTACTAATTTTGCCTTTCTCTTGAAATGATGAGTAAGCTGGCTGCAGAGTTAAAGGATAATAGTAGTTTTCCCCCTACAAATCTGGAAAACATTAGATTGAAAAATATTAACATTTTCCCCCTTTGGTGGTGGTGGTTTTAGTTGCTATGTTGTGTCCAACTCTTGCACCCCGTGAACAGTAGCCTGCCAGGCTCCTCTGTCCATGGGATTCTCCAGACAAGAGTACTAGAGTGGGTTGTCATTTCCTTCTCCAGGGGATCTTCCCAATGCAGGAACTGAACCTGGGTCTCCTGCATTGCAGACAAATTCTTTACCAACTGAGCTACGAGGAAGCCTCCTCTAGCTTTATTGACAAATAAAATTAAAGTGTATGATGTGATGACTTAATATACATTGTGAAAGAATTTCTACAGTCAATTTAGCACATCCATCACCTGATATATTTAAACCCCTCCCTTTTTTGATAAGAATCCTTAAGTTTTATTCAGTTAGCAAATTTTATTTACACAACGCAGTATTTTCTATAGCTGTTTGATGGCATGTATTATTGTTGATGAGAAGCCTGTGTTACTTTGTTATTACTTTGCAATCTGTGTTTGTACAGTCAGTTTGTCTTTTCCTTTTTTTTCTCTGAATGTTATGTTTTCATAGTTTTCTATATAGGCTTTAAAAACACAGCTTTATTAAGATATAATTTATACACTATTAAACTCACCCATATTAAATGTACACTGAATGAATATTAGTAAATTTCTATTGTTGTACAACCTTCACCAAAGTCCAGTTTTAGAATACTTCTGTCATCCATAAATTCCCATTTGCCAATTTCGATTAATCCTCTCTACCACTGGTTGCCCCAGGCAATCATTGATCTGCTTTTTATCTCTGTAGTTTTATCTTTTCTAAAATTTTACATAAATGGAATTGTACAGTATGTATGTATTAGAAATCCATCTTGTTTATCATTTGGGGCTATTATAAATGATGCTGCTATGAGTTTTACATGCAAGTCTTTTCATGGACATATGTTTTCACTTCTGGGAAGATACCTAGTTGTAAAAATTCTGTGTTATGTGTTGATAGGAGGTGCATGTGTAAATTAAGACAGTTCTAAATTTTCTTTTGCAAATCATCATACTATTTTACGTTCCCATAAGAATGAATAAAGAAGATTCTAATCTCTCCACATTCTTGCCTGTGCTTTGTCTTTTGTTTTGTCATTCCAGTAAGTGTACTGTTGTATCTTATCACGGCTTTAAGTTGTTATATCTCTAATGACCAATAACAATGGACATCTCTTTTGTAGTTGTTTGGCATTCACATAATTTCTTTGGGGAATTGTCAATTTAAATCTTTTGGTTTTTAATTTTAAACTTTTTGCCCATTATTAAAAATCAGGTTGTTTGTCTGATTATTGCATTGTAAAAGTTTTTATATGTTTTCTATGGAAGTTTTTATCAGATATATGCTTTGAAACTATTTTCTTCCAGTCAATGGTTTATCTTTTAGTTTTCCTAATGGAATTTTTTAAAAAGCAAAAGTTTAAAGTTTCAAGCTTGGCTTATTGATTTTTTTAATAGTTCATTCTTTTAGAGTCACATCTAAGAAACTTTTCCTATCACAAGATTGTAACTATTGTGTTTTCTTAGATATTTTAGCTTAACTCTAGTTTTAGTTTTGGCTCTCACATTTATATGTATGCTTTATTTCTATGTTGTGAGGTAAGGGTTAGCCCCATTGGTTGAAAAGACAGTTTTCATTAAATTAAGTTTATTAAATTACCTTGGCACCTTTGTCAAAAATCATTTTACTATATATAGGTTTCTATTTCCTTTCAACTGTCTGTATTTACACTGCTATCATGTTGTCTTGATCTCTACGGCTTTATATTAAGTTTTGAAATCAGGTAGTTTGAAGTGAAGTGAAGTTGCTCAGTCGTGTCCGACTCTGTGACCCCATGGACTGTAGCCTACCAGGCTCCCTGTTCATGGGATTTTCCAGGCCATAGTTCTGGAGTGGATTGCCATTTCCTTCTCCAGCGGATCTTCCCGACCCAGGATCGAACCCGAGTCTTCCGCATTGTAGACAGACACTTTACCATCTGAGCCACCATTCCACAAAATTTTCTTTCAAAATTGTTTTGGCTCTTCTAGGTCTTCTTCATTTCCATGTATGTACACTTTGATATAAAATTGTCACCTTCTTTATAAAAAAGAGAAAAGCTTACTGAGATATAGTAGACAATGTATTGAATCTGTAAATCAATTTTGAGAGAATTGCCATTTCAGTAATATTGAGCCTTCCAGTCCATGAACGTGTTATTTCCCTCTATTGATTTAGATTTTATTTAATTGCTCTCAATAGTGTCTTATATTTTTAATGTACAAATCTTAGACTTTTAAAGTTTATTCTTAAGTACTTCTCTTTTTGATGTGAATAAAGTTATTTAATTTCATTTTCTGGTTGTTCTTTGTCAGTATATAGAAAAATTGACTTTTGCTTGTTAATTTTGTATCATGAGACCTTACTGGTTACTAGTTCTGCAGCTTTTTAAAGGTTCCTTAGAGTTTCCTACATATCAACCATATTCTCTGCAAATATAGATTTATTTCTTCATTTTCAGTTTAGATGTTTTTCTTTTCTTTCTCTTTCCATTTTGCTCTTGGTAGATCTTTCAGTACATTGTTCAATAAAACCTGTGACAATGAAATTTCAGATCTTATAGGGAAAGCATTCAGTCATTCACATTTATGTAGCATGTGAAATGTAGGTTTTTAAGATATTCTTTATTAGATTAAGGTAGTTTTTGTGAGGTTTTGTCATGAGTGGGTGCTGGATTTTTATCAAATGCTGTTTTGATGTCCATTGTGATAATCATTTGATTTTTGTTATTTTTTAAATATGGCAGTTCAGTTCAGTCACTCTGTGACCCCATGGACTGCAGCATGCCAGGCTTCCCTGTCCTTCAGTCTCTCTCAGAGTTTGCTCAAACTCATGTACGCTGAGTTGGTGATGTCATCCAACCATATCATTCTCTGTCGTCCCCTTCTCCTGCCGCCTCAAGTCTTTCACAGTATCAGGACTTTTTCCATTGAGTCTCTTCTTCACAACAGATGGCCAAAGTATGGGAGTTTCAGCTTCAGCATCAGTCCTTCCAATAATATTCAGGACTGATTTCCTTTAGGATGGACTGGTTGGATCTCCTTGCAGTCCAACGGACTTTCAAGAGTCTTCTCCAACACCACGGTTCAAAAGCATCAGTTCTTCAGTGCTCAGCTTTCTTTATGGTCCAACTCTCACATCCATACATAACTATGGGAAAAACCATAACTTTGACTAAATGGACCTTTGTCGGTAGGGTAATGTCTTTGCTTTTTAATATGCTGTCTAGGTTTGTCATAGCTTTTCTTCCAAGGAGCAAGCATCTTTTAATTTCATGGCTGCAGTCACTATCTTCAGTGATTTTGGAACCCAAGGAAATAAAGTCTGTCACTGTTTCCTTTACATTAATTGCTTTGTATATGTTAAAGAAATCTTGTATTTCTTTTAACTTCATTGTTATTTATTTTTGTGCAATCCTTTTTATACACTTGTTAAAATTTTAAGGATTTTCAAGTCTACAAATGAATAATATGAGACTGTACTTATCTTGTGATGTCTTTGGCTTTGGTATCAGAGCACTACTGGCTTCTTAAAATCAGTCGGAAAGTGTTTCCAACTACTCTGTTTTCCAAATGAATTTGTGTAGAATTGGCATTAGTTATTCCTTATCTGTTTGATAAAACTTATTAGTGAGACCATCTGGACCTGCACTTTTCTTTGTAAAAAGGTTATTACTTATTAATTCAATTAGTTCACTTGATATAGATTGCATCATATTTTTAATCTTTTCTTGAATCATGTTTAATACTTTCTTGCCTTTTAGGAATATTTTCTTTTATTTAAATTGTCTAATTTGCTGGCATAAAGCTATTCAGATAACTTCCTTGTTCTTAGCCTTTGTGCTCATTTCCTCCCTTGGTACCTGTTGACTGCAAGTCCAGACCTTTTCCAGGAGTCTCCGAGGCAGATTTCAGTCTCTCCTGCGTGCGTTATTGTCTATGGTGTTTAAAATTGTTTCATCTCTTCTATATCTTCTTTTCATGTTTGAGGAATTTGTTGAAATAATTCCTCAACTGATGACCCTCTAGTTGCTTCACAATCATGGGCTAACATTACTACCATTTTCACAGAAAAACTTGAAAAAAATAGATGTTTATGTTACTATATTGAACCAAAAATCTCTATTGATAAAGAGAAAAAAATATCAATTTCATTCTTTCATTTTTGCAAAATAAAATACATCATACTTTCCCTTTAACCAGGTAAAAGTGTTTCTAGCACTGATTGATTTGTTTCTAAAAGGGATGTTGCTTTGATGGAAAGAGCATTGCAGTGTAGAAGCACCTATGGATAATGAAATCCCTTGTTTTTATATTTAATTAATGATGTGTAAAGGGGAAGTTATTTAATCTCTTTGACATTGTTTTTTCATCTGTACAGTGGGAATAATTATATCACTGTGCCCTGTAAGAGTAGGTGTATGATTTAGAGATAATATATGTGGAACTATTTAGGGCCTGACTAGGTGATCAGTAAAGAGCTTCTATTACTGTTTCCAGTGAGCAGAATTTTCACTTGTGGCCACAGAAAAATAGAGTCATGGAGTGTTAGAGCTGAACAGATCTTCGTTCTGATGGCAAGAATTTCTACAGCCTCTCTTGTTGCCCCCAGCCTCTTATCTTCTCTTCTCTCCCAACCTTGCTGCATCCTTTTAGGTCCATGTTACTCTCATAGAGGATGAAATTTGAGTGCCAGGATTCAGCAAATTAGATAAGATAAACATTTCTGCCATTAAAAAGAAAAACAACCAAGTTATTCAGGTCATATGCTTTACAGTGACAGAATCTGAGCCCAGACGTCCTGATTCCTGAAGAACATGATGGTCAGTTAGTATCTTTTTACTATGCAAACACCAAAATAATAAGGTGATTTCTTTTGCAGTTAAAATAACCCTTCTCTTTCCAACCACAGAATATCTTGATGATCTCTTACCACTCCTTTCATATGCTTATTCCCTCATTTGATAAACATTGATTCAGTTCAGTTCAGTTCAGTTGCTCAATCGTGTCCGACTCTTTGTGACCCCATGAATCACAGCATGCCAGGCCTCCCTGTCCATCACCAACTCCCGGAGTTTACCCAAACTCCATATCCATCGAGTTGGTGATGCCATCCAGCCATCTCATCCTCTGTCATCCCCTTCTCCTCCTGCCCCCAATCCTTCCCAGCATTTGAGTCTTTTCCAATGAGTAAACTCTTCACATGAGGTGGCCAAAGTACTAGAGTTTCAGCTTTAGCATCATTCCTTCCAAAGAAATCCCAGGGCTGATCTCCTTCAGAATGGACTGGTTGGATCTCCTTGCAGTCCAAGGGACTCTCAAGAGTCTTCTCCAACACCACAGTTCAAAAGCATCAATTCTTCAGCGCTCAGCCTTCTTCACAGTCCAACTCTCACATCCATACATGACCACTGGAAAAACCATAGCCTTGACTTAAAAGACAAAAATCCTAAATCCTAAAAGGATTTATGTTCTTTTATTTAAATTGTCTAATTTGCTGGCATAAAGCTGTTCAGATAACTTCCTTGTTCTTAGCCTTTGTATTCATTTCCTTCTTTGGTACCTGTTGACTGAAAGTCTAGACCTTTTCAGGAATCTCCTAGGCAGATTTCATTCCTAAATCTACTACACACTGAATTAAACTGAGACATTACCTGAGACTCTGCTTGAGACATTGCCTTGACTCTTTCCTCTGGTCTATTTAATTGAAAAGAGTAAGTGTGAAGCTCACAGAATAGTGGATTCCTAGATTTTCAAAAGACAAAATAAGTCAGAAGATCCATTCTGAGCACCTACTTTGGTATGATATTTAAGACAGATATTCCATAAACCTCCAGTCTCCACTCACTGGACAGTTTGTGGGAAAAAGTATTTTATTTCACTGTCACTAGCCTGTATCCATCCCAGATGAAGTTGGGATCTGCAGCATGATACAATCAATGATAAAGACTGTAAAGCTGTTTGAGAACAATTGATTTCTTTGAAGATGTGAACATAGGAGCCCCAGAGGAAGGCGCAAAATGTAGATCATATCTGGTACAGATTTTGAAGTAAATTATAACTAGAAACATTACATATTGTATGAACAATTAGTCAATAATAAACACAAAGCAGCATATGAACTTCTGTGTCACTTGTTGCTAACTTTTAATGTGGCCCTAGAAATCTGAGGAATGGTCTTTGGAAGAATATATCTGTGTCTTTGGCAAAACTATACTCAAAATCTTTCCCATCTATGCTTTTCTAAACCTCATTTATAAATAGTCATACATATTTCAGGAATAATGCAAGAAGATTTCTATAAAATTTCAGGAGAGAGATGATTTTGGAGCAGTGAAGAAGAATGAGTAAATCTTATCAAAAGGATGTGGCCTGTGCTTTAGATATTTCAAATCACTTCTGGTATACCTGGGTGTGTGTCTATGAATAAGAGAAAGTAATCTGGGAGGAATATGGTACCAAGTAAATGTTTTACATTTTAAAAACGTTCAATAATGTACTTTTCATATTTTTATAGACTGCAGTCTGATAAATCTATTGATATATGTTCTAACTGACCTTTATATACATTTGAATACTGTGTTTGTCATTTTCTTAGGCAAGAAGATGCTACCTTAGACTCAGCGACTCCTGATGAAAGCACACTTCCCAAACTAACCACTTCTGCAATAGAGAAAGATATCCTGGTAACAAGATATTTCTTTGTCAGTATAATTAAAAGTAAAGGAAGCCTTTGAAGGTGCTTTTATGCTTTTGAGATTATTCTGCACTTCTTCCTTATGGAACTATGTGAATGTAGGAGTAAATATGAAGTTCTATAAAATTGCTCCGTTGGATGAATGAAGGAAATTGTACTCTCCCTTTTCTCCTAAGACCACAGAGAATCTCAAGTCTCCTTGTTCCTATGTTAAAGCTAGCCTCATCATGTATAGCTTTTCCATGTCTTTATTCTATGAGAAATTATCTTAGTTATGTAATGTACATTTCACAAACCATATCAGCTTACTTTAGAAAAAGTGATTCTTCAAGGATTTCAAATATAAAATTTTTAAAAGTAAATATCAAAGACTTTAACATTGCTAATTTGAAAGTATTTTGATATTTTAATTCTTTTCTAAGTGACTTGTAAAAGCTTGTGAAAATACATTGAAGTTAAGTGTCCATTATTAGAGAAATACTGTCACATCTTAAAATAAATTTCTCATGCACATATTTAACAACATTTGTAAAATTATGGTATAGACTACCAATAGGCCAATTGGAAATTTCATAAATCCTATGGTATAATATGGAGAAGGAAGTGGCAACCCACTCCAGTACTCTTGCCTGGAGAATCCCATGGAGGGAAGAGCCTGGTAGGCTATAGTCCACGGGGTCGCAAAGAGTCGGACACAACTGAGCTAATTCACTTCACTTATGGTATAATATTTCTGAGATTAATAGGGAATATTGATTCACTTACAGCTTTTAATATCTACTTCTGATTGACAATAATACAAGGTTCCTGAAGCCATTTTCACACAATTCTACTTCCACATGGGTTCTGTTTAGTACATTACATATTTGGTAATCTAACTTCATGTTTTATAACATAGTTATGAATTAAGATAAGAGCTTTGACTTTCATGAAATAAAAGTCATTTTTTAATATAAGTAAGTAAGTGGGAGAAGACAATGGCACCCCACTCCAGCACTCCTGCCTGGAAAATCCCATGGACGGAGGAGCCTGGTGGGCTGCAGTCCATGGGGTCGCTGAGGGTCGGACACGACTGAGCGATTTCACTTTCACTTTTCACTTTCATGCATTGGAGAAAGAAATGACAACCCACTCCAGTGTTCTTGCCTGGAGAATCCCAGGGATGGGGGAGCCTGGTAGGATGCCATCTATGGGGTCACACAAGGTTGGACACGACTGAAGTGACTTAGCAGCAGCAAGTAAGCAAGTGAAGTCGCTCAGTCGTGTCCAACTCTTTGTGACCCATGGACTGTAGCCTACCAGGCTCCTCTGTCCATGGGATTTTCCAGGCAAGAGCTACTGGAGCAGGTTGCCATTTCCTTCTCCAGGGGATCTCCCAACTCAGGGATCAAACCCGGGTCTCCTGCACTGTAGGCAGACGCTTTACCCTCTGAGCCACCAGGGAAGCCCCAAATAGGAGAGATCAAATAATACCAGGACTTCTCAGGTGGCACAGTGGTAAAAAAAAAACCTGCCTGCCATGCAGGGGACACAAGGAAAGTAGGTTGGATCCCTGGGTTGGGAAGATCCCCGGGAGTAGAAAATGGCAACCTGCTCCAGTATTCTCACCTGGAAGATCCCATGGACAGAGAAGCCTGGCAGGTTACAGTCCATGGGATCTTGAAGAGTCGGATTCGACTGAATGACTAAACACAGCACACACAAATAATGGCAATACGAATTGCAGAGGATAATTTTTTATAATTTGTAAATTCTTTGTTCTGAAACTTTAATTTTGCTCAGTAGTTTTATTTTTGATAAATATTTCTCTTATTATAATACTACAGTGAAAGTGCTAGTTGCTCAGTCATGTCTGGCTCTTTGCGACCTCAAGGACTGTAAACCACCAGACTCCTATATCCATAGCATTCTCCAGCAAGAGTAGGTGGCCATTCTCTTCTCCAGGGGATCTTCCCAACCCAGGGAATGAACCCAGGTCTCCTGCATTGCTGGCAGATTCTTTACTATCTGACCCACTAGGGAAACCCATTATAGTACTAAACCCATCTCCATTTCTTGCTCTCTTTTCTATAGAGATATTACTATTATATCCACCATGGAATTGATACGGACCATGTAGCACCAATGGAAGATTCTTGGCTGGAGCATGTACTGAATTTAGTTCCCCAGCATCTGAAAGTCCTCACTAACAGCATACTTGCATTGTCTGATGAAATGAAAGAAGATTATCTTTTTAGTGTAAAAAAATCCATAGGTAAATCAGTGTTTCTCTTTGCTTTATGATTTGAATGTGTCATATTAAAGATGAATTTTTAAAAGTTTAAAGTTGACATCTATACTTGAAGCTATTTATTATATTTATTATGCTGTTTACTGTTATGCTGTTATATTACTTCAGGTCTCAGGCAAATTTCATTAATAAAATGTAGCAAAAAAATTTCAAAACAGTCTTTCTATTTGTAGGGGTATATCAACAGAAAACATTTTAATGTTAGTAAGTATTCAGTTCAGTTCAGTTCAGTTGCTCAGTCATGTCTGACTCTTTGTGACCCCATTAATCACAGCATGCCAGGCCTCCCTGTCCATCACCAACTCCCAGAGTTCACTCAAACTCATGTCCATCGAGTCAGTGATGCCATCCAGCCATCTCATCCTCTGTCATCCCCATTCTCCTCCTGCCCCCAATCCCTCCCAGCATCAGGGTCTTTTCCAATGAGTCAACTCTTCACATGAGGTGGCCAAAGTATTGGAGTTTCAGCTTTAGCATCAGTCCTTCAAATGAACACCCAGGACTGATCTCTTTTAGGATGGACTGGTTGGATCTCCTTGCAGTCCAAGGGACTCTCAAGAGTCTTCTCCAACACCACAGTTCAAAAGCATCAATTCTTCAGCGCTCAGCTTTCTTCACAGTCCAACTCTTACATCCATACACGACCATTGGAAAAACCATAGCCTTAATATTACTGATATCATAAAGTAGAAAGCAGTCAATTACCAAATTATTGCAATGGATCAGAGGTTAGCAAACTACAGCTCACAGGCCCAATTTGGCCCACTTCCTGATTTTGTAAATAAGGTTTTGCTGAAACACAGCTACACATGTTTATTTGCATGTTGTCTATAGCTGCTTTTGTACCAGAAGAGACTGAGTAGTTGTGATAGAGATCTTGTGGCTCACAAGTTGAAAATACCAGCGATCTAACCCTTTATATAAAAGGTTGCTGACTTGTGACATAAACCAATAGACTCTAAGACAGACTAATATTCAGCATCATTTAAAAAAATGCTCATTTCTGAGTGTTGATTTTTATATCCTGCAACTTTACTATATTCATTGATTAGCTCTAGTAGTTTTCTGGTCTAGTCTTTAGGATTTTCTATGTAGAGGATCGTGTCATCTGCAAACAGTGAGAGTTTTACTTCTTCTTTTCCAATTTGGATTCCTTTTATTTCTTTTTCTGCTCTGATTGCTGTGGCCAAAACTTCCAGAACTATATTGAATAGTAGTGGTGAAAGTGGGCACCCTTGTCTTGTTCCTGACTTTAGGGGAAATGCTTTCAATTTTTCACCATTGAGGATAATGTTTGCTGTGGGTTTGTCATATATTGCTTTTATTATGTTGAGGTACATTCCTTCTATTCATGCTTTCTGGAGAGTTTTTATCATAAATGGATGCTGGATTTTGTCAAAGGCCTTCTCTGCATCTATTGAGATAATCATATGATTTTTATTTTTCAGTTTGGTAATGTGGTGAATTACATTGATTGATTTGCGGATATTGAAGAATCCTTCCATCCCTGGGAAAAGCCCACTTGGTCATGGTGTATGATCTTTTTAATGGGTTGTTGGATTCTGATTGCTAGAATTTTGTTAAGGATTTTTGCATCTATGTTCATCAGTGATATTGGCCTGTAGTTTTCTTTGTTTGTGGCGTCTTTGTCAGGTTTTGGTATTAGGGTGCATTCCTATACACTAATAATGAGAAAGTAGAAAAAGAAGTTAAGGAAATAATTTCATTCACCATTGCAACAAAAGAATAAAATACTTAGGAATATACCTACTGAAAGAAACTAAATACCTATATATCAAAAACTATAAAACACTGATGAAAGAAATCAAAGAGGATACTAATAGATGGAGAAATATACCATGTTCATGGATCAGAAGAGTCAATATAGTGAAAATGAGTATACTACCCAAAGCAATCTACAGATTCAATGTAATCCCTATCAAGCTACCAGCAATATTTTTCACAGAACTAGATCAGATAATCTCAAGATTTGTATGGAAATACAAAAAACCTCGAATAGCAAAAGCAATCTTGAGAAAGAAGAATGGAACTGGAGGAATCAACTTGCCTGACTTCACGCTCTACTACAAAGCCACAGTCATTAAGACAGTATGGTACTGGCACAAAGACAGAAATATAGATCAATGGAACAAAATAGAAAGCCCTGAGATAAACCCACACACCTATGGACACCTTATCTTCGACAAAGGAGGCAAGAATATACAATGGAGTAAAGACAGTCTCTTTAACAGGTGGTGCTGGGAAAACTGGTCAACCACTTGTAAAAGAATGAAACTAGACCCCTTTCTAACACCATACACAAAAATAAACTCAAAATGGATTAAAGATCTAAATGTAAGACCAGAAACTATAAAACTCCTAGAGGAGAACATAGGCAAAACACTCTCCAACATAAATCACTGCAGGATTCTCTATGATCCACCTCCCAGTATACTGGAAATAAAAGCAAAAATAAACAAATGGGATCTAATTAAAATTAAAAGCTTCTGCACAACAAAGGAAACTATAAGTAAGGTGAAAAGACAGCCTTCTGAATGGGAGAAAACAATAGCAAATGAAACAACTGACAAACAACTAATCTCAAAGATATACAAGCAACTTATGCAGCTCAATTCCAGAAAAATAAACGAACCAATAAAAAAATGGGCCAAAGAACTAAATAGGCATTTCTCCAAAGAAGACATATGGATGGCTAACAAACACATGAAAAGATGCTCAACATCACTCATTATCAGAGAAATGCAAATCAAGACCACAATAAGGTACTATTTCACACCAGTCAGAATGGGTATGATCCAAAAGTCTACAAGCAATACATGCTGGAGAGGATATGGAGAAAAAGCAACCCTCTTACACTGTTGGTGGGAATGCAAACTAGTACAGCCATTATGGAAAACAGTGTGGAGATTCCTTAAAAAATTGCAAATAGAACTGCCTTATGACCCAGCAATCCCACTGCTGGGCAACCTACACAAAGGAAACCAGAATTGAAAGAGACACATGTACCCCAATGTTCATTGCAGCATTGTTTATAATTGCCAGGACATGGAAACAACCTAGATGTCCATCAGCAGATGAATGGATAAGAAAGCAGTGGTACATATACACAATGGAATACTACTCAGCCCTTAAAAAGAATAAATTTGACTCAGTTCTAATGAGATGGATGAAACTAGAGCCGATTATACGAGTGAAGTAAGCCAGAAAGAAAAACACCAATACAGTATACTGACACATATATATGGAATTTAGAAAGACAGTAATGATGACCCTGTATGTGAGACAACAAAAGAGACACAGAGGTATAGAATGGACTTTTGGACTCTGAGGGAGAGGGAGAGGGTGGGATGATTTGGGAGAATGGCATTGAAACATGTATACTATCATATAAGAAATGAAGCACCAGTCTATGTTCAATACAGGATACAGGATGCTTGGGGCTGGTGCATGGGATGATCCAGGGAGATGGTGTGGGGTGGGAGGTGGGGAGGGGGCTTCGGCATTGGGAGATCGTGTACACCTGTGGCTGATTCATGTCAATGTATGGCAAAACCAATACAGTATTGTAAAGTAGAATAAAGTATTAAAAAAAGAAAAAAATGTGAGAGTGGAAAAAAAAAAAGCTCATTTCTGCAGCCATCTGAATTAAAACCTCCGGAGGCAGGTCTTTCATATCTATGCTTTTTTAAAGAAAGGTTCTCTGGTTGTTTGTGGTAGTAAGCCTGATATAACTTACTCTGTGTCAGAGTGGGAGAAATCATATTGCTTTGAAATGGTCTGGGAACCCTTCAAGGAGGAGACCATTCGTTGCATTTAAGACTGCTGTTGAGTGTCTCGGTCATGTAAAGAGCCAAATTCTTGCCCCTGAAGAGTCTATAATGTAATAAGAGGGATGGACAGATTACTAAATGATAAAGCAGAGTAGCAAATACAGTGAGGAGAGAAATCGAGAACATGCTCTAAGGAGAAGAGGTCATCTAAGGGAGAAGAGGTCATGTCTGACTTGTTAGGAATTACTCTGGGGTACCTGAACTGAATCATGAAGGATGAACTAGGAAACATGCATGGCCTAAGAAATGGTGGAAATGATAGTAGACAAAAGTGAAAGGTTTTTCTGGGCTTGCAAGCCCTTCTTGGTGGCCCAAGAAAAGGGTGCATATCAGGAAGAGGGAAAGAATATTAAGGGCCTTACAAAAGGCAACTTCTTAAAAGCATTTGAAGATAAAGGTGAGTCACTGAAAGATTTTAAGTAGAGGGGTAGTAACATATTTGCATTTTAGAAAGAGCATCTTCAAAGAAAAGTAGGAAGAATAGAATTAACTGAATTAAGGACGACAGAAGCAGGGAGAGCTCACTTTACTGATTTTTAACAAGATAGTTCTATGCTCTTAAGCAATTTGACTTTAAATTCAATAAGACTACTTTCAGTGGTACATAGCTCAACAGGAAAATGTAATATTAAAAGCAATAATTTTCAAATGAAAGAATGGGACATCATTAAGAAAGAGTACATACATTCTCAAAGACACAGACATCATAGATTTTCTCATAAAAAATTTTAATATCTCTTGTGTTTATAAATACACAATTTGCTTACCATTTTAAAAAGCTTAATGTAAACAATTTTAAAGGAGTTAATTTTACAGTTGTTTGGGAAATACTATAATTACTATAAGATTGTTGATTGGAACTTTTCAATTTTCTTTTAGTTGATTTTGTTTTGAAAGATCCTAGAGAAAAGGAAGATGACAAAAAGGTAGAAGAACTTCCACCCCATCGTGCTGAGTAAGCAATCAATTTTCTCTAAGAATATTGACTTTGCGATCGTCTCTGTGTATGTGGATATCTTTATACACTGGTTATATTTTCTCATATATATGTTTATAATTTGTGTACTTCATTTATACAAGTGGTTGTACTATCTTTATGTGTTTAAGCCCTAATACGTTATGTTTGGGCTTCCCAGGTGGCTCAGTGGTAAAGAATCTGCCTGCTAATGCAGGAGACAGGGCTTCCATCCCTGGAGGAGGAAATGGCCACCCACTCCAGTATTCTTGCCTGAAAAATCCTATGGACAGAGGAATCTGGTGGGCCATAGTTCATGGGGCTGTAAAGAGTCAGACACGACTAAACAAAAACACATTATGTTTATAAATTGTTGGATAAATGGATAGGCAAGCAGACGTACTGACAGATGAATGCTTATGTGGTTAAAAAATAAGTATGCTGGTGAAAGAACTTGATACAGATCTTTGTATTTCCACAGTTCAAACCATGGACCTCAGATATGATGCAGACATGAAAGCTTGATGGCATTTTGAATGCCTCAAAACACATTGGGAACATTATAGAAAATATGCAAATATAGAACATATTTCATTTTATTACATGGATTAAAATATAGAATGCATAATACAAAAATTCACTTGCTATATATTTTCCCTAAAATAATTAACATTTAGGAATATGTCTCTTAAATAGTTTGACTATAACTTATGTAATTAAGTAACCACTTCAGTTTTGCTTTGTTTCTTTTATATCATTTAAAATTGTCCCAAATTGTTTATCTTAACAACAAAAAAAAAGAGTCAATATATTTTCTATGGAGAATATTTTTCTCCCAGATATAGACAAAATTATCCTTTGTACTTGTAAAGGTGGTATGGCCACAAATGACAAACTGAATTAAACTTACTGTATATTACAACAAGACTAAGTGTTTAATGAGTAAAAAAATTACAGGCATAAAATATAAATGTTTAAATACACTCTGAAAGATGAAGCTGGCCCATCTTTAATATATAAAAGATGATTATTCAAGTTGGAGGAGTTACAAAATATTATTATTAAACCCTCTATCATTCGTGTCTGACTCTTTACGACTCCATGAACTATAGCCTGTAGAGCTCCTCTGTCTATAGAATTGTCTAAGCGAGAATACGGCAGTGGGTTGTCATTTCCTTCTCCAGGGGTTCTTCCCGACCCAGTGGTCGAACCCTGGTCTCCTGCATTGCAGGCAGATTCTTTACCATCTAGCCATCAGCTACAGAATACATGTTTTTAAATAGAATGTTAATGTTTCTGATTTTGTAATGACCTTTAAGTCAGAGGTGAAATTTAAGGAGATTTCCAGGCTAGACTATATTCTTAAAATGTTTTAAAAACCATAGGTGTATAAAATGTTTAAATATTTCCTTTAAAAAATCTTTGAAGATGTACATAGAACATAGCTGGGTATTCTTTTCTGCTTAATTACTGTTAGTTATTTGTGGATTCCATCAGATCAATCTTTTAGGGAAAAAATTTCCTTATAAAAATTGAAATATAATTTTATATGCATTAGAAAGTATACTAAACCATAATGCATATGAATTTTATATAGTTTAATGCATAATTATATAACATGTTTTATTATTACCATGAGGGATAATTTAAATTAAACTCAAAAAGTATTACTCAAAAAGTATTTTGAATATTATCATATTTTTTGATTTTTAAAGAAGATAATTGAATATTTTCTCTGTTTTCAGGATGGAAATTCTTCCAAAGCCTTGGAGGAAATCATTTTTAGCTGCCAGCAGTTATATTCGGGATCACTTGAATGCAATGAACCCTACAATGTTGTCGGTGCTAGGTCTGTGGCACAGTACTTTTAAGTAAGCATTTCTGACCTTACTGAAGTTACTTTTTGTTGTTTGTTTTTAAGAGAGATGAAAGCTATTCTATCTTAATTATTTCATTTATTATTTAAACTGTAAATTTTAAAATTCTTGCAAACTTAACCTAAGTATTTAAACATGGTTGTAAATAACCATAGAATTACATGGAGTAATAAGTGAGCATCACCATCATCTCTAATTCAATTCTCCCTTCCCCACCCCCCACCCAATTACCAGATTTATTTTAAGGAGTAGTCATAGTTAAAGAACTGAATTGCCATGACTTGTTTTAAATCCCATGGAACATTAGCTGCTACAATAATCTGTATTGTTCAGAGGCCGAGGAAATACTGCCCATGTGACTGGCATGAGGTGAAGTTTCTGGGCAACTGTTGGAGATTATACATCTCCGTGTGGGTGATGTCGTGGTGTGAACACTGATGGGCACTGTGGTGCTGAAGGTCTTGGCCCTAGGCCTGAGGACACTTTACCTCACAGTTTAGAAGCTCGAGGTTTGTATGCTTCCCTTTGTGCCATCCCTTCCGAGGCACTGGGGGCATCCTAGCAGTAGGCACACGTGGACATATGTATTTATAAAATATGCAGAAGGAATATAGTTTCATATTATTTTTCTCAAAGAAGACCTCTCAAAACCTGGGGGGATCTCTGTCTAGAGGACACGGCACCCAGGTCTCCAGGGTGGTCCGTGAACCTTTTCTCACCCTCCCAGCCAAAGCTGCCACACTTTACTTGCAATCTGCTCTCCAGGGCCTCTTGGTCCTTAATAGCAGGTATTGCTATGAGGGCACAATAATGAGCACATTTTCTTGCCTCCCGCAGACCAGCGAAGGGAAAGCTAAGAGCTCTGTGTGCTACAGGAGTACAGCTGTTGTTTCTGTTCTGGGAAGCCCCCTGGACATACGCTGGGGAGGCCTCACTGACCAGCTTCTCTGAATTCCTTCCGAAGTTGGGATCCCTAGCACACAGCAACACCTAACCCTAACCAGGAAGCCAAGCCACCCAGAATCACCCCAGCTCTGGCACCCTCTCATCCAGAGGCCATCTCCAGTTCCCACCCGTGAGATGAATGTGGGTTTGCGGTGTCTGAGGCCCCTCCTCACCCTCCCTCTGTTCCTCTTTCCCCTTCTTCCTTTGTTGAACAAATTTTAATTTAATCTCTTTGTACAGACATATATGTAATCATATGTGATGACACAAATGTGATACACGCTTTTAAGTGCGATGCTCTTTTTCTTTACTTTACCTGACTTCACCAACCTGAACTTTCTTTTCCTCATGGCTTCCCTTCTTTCCACCAACCCAGCGAAAGACGTGACAACCATTAGTGGGGCATCGTCTCATTTTTGCTCTGGGCTCAAGTAGCCAAATGTGTATGTATGGCCACACACATGTATATACATACATAGCATAAAACTGGCCTTTGTCAGTGAGGCTACTTAACTGTTAGAAATGACATCCTGTCAACTTTCTGTTGTGTAATGTGGATTTATTTGTCTTTTGAGTTTGTCTTATAGGAATAGGAAGAGGCCATCTCCCTGCCTTGTGGTTTTTTATTCCTTTCTTTTGGGTACTGGTACTCAGATATCTCTCCTGGACAAGGCCTGTGATCTAGTTTTGTATGTAATGATAAGAGCATAGAATATAGTATATTGCTTTCACAAAGGGTGTTTATATGCACTAGTACATTTTCAAAACACTACCACAGTGTTGTTTTTGTTTTGTTTTAAAATACTGGTTCACAGATGGAGCTGCCAGAATACACTGGGCTGGACAGTGGAAGATGAGCATCATTGCCTAATATTGTCGTAAAGGGCTAGACTTTGTCGGTTACACAGTGAAAGGAGGCAAGAGACAAAATTAAAGGAGGAAGGGGAAGAAGTAAAAACAACAAAGCTGAGATCAGAAAACAGTTAATAGTGTATGTGTCCACAGTTAGTGTTTAGGGTTGTGGTGGCAGAGATATATTTAGTTGTAGCAGCTAAAGCAAGGACAAGTGAGGAAGGAGCTTTGTGGTCTGTGGGTGGGAAGAGAGCCCTACCAACTCCTGTGTTGCTTTGTTGGTGTAAGTCATTTTCACTCTGTGTGAATATTAAGAGTGGGCTGGGCTGTCAGAGTGCTGCTCCTCTGAGTAGAAGCCAGCATTGGACACACAGGGCATCCTTACTCTGAGTCTGCCCTGAATCTCAGCAGGTCTTGAAAAAACAGGCCATCTTTGTGTGACCGTCTGGTGGTTCAGATGGTAAAGAATCTGCCTGTAATGCAGGAGACCTGGGTTTGATCCCTGGGTTGGGAAGATCCCCTGGAGAAGGGAATGGCTATCCACTCAGTGGGCGATCCGAGTGACTAAGCATACACGCTCTGTGTAACAATGAGTTAGGGGTGAGTTGAGAATGGTAATGCAAACAATCATTGGAATAACTCTAAAATGCCTGAATGTAGAATTCTAAAGAGATGCTCTCTAGATGAAAATGTGCAATTTCATGTCACTCAATATTTAGGCTTATAGAACCACTTAATGTCAAAAATGCTATTTATAATGTATTCAAAAATGTACATAGCACCCAGGTATTTTTGCTTGAAAAATGGTGTATGGAGGGGGGACACATATATATACAGTGTATATATTAGTGTAGAAATTATCATAGAAATTACAGTAGAAATCAGAGGATGTCAAAGACAAGATAAAGTGGATTTTTAAATTCATGGTTTGACCAAGGTGAGTCCAATAAAATATTACTAGAACATCATGGATTAATTTACTGTACAGTACTCAGCGAGGATGCAGCTTGATTACCCTTTCAATTAAGGGTGCTTAAAAAGGTGCTTAAACTAACTCATAAGTAGAGACATGCAAAGAAATTGAAATAAAAACTACATTGAGATATCATTCTATTTTTCATTGGATTGACAAAATTCCAATACATTGACATCATGCATTGTTACTGAAGCTTGGAGAAATGGGCACCCTTTTGAGGGGAATCTGGTCATATCTATGAAAATTATAAATTCATTTACACTTGAATCCAGCAATCTCATTTCTGGGAAATTAGCTTACAGATTAAAACCCTGAAAATACAGCAAGTGATAGAGATTCAGCATTCTTTATTGTGCCAGGTGTTAAGAGGATAAGCCTGGAAACAACTGAGTAACCATTGATAGTAGACTGGTTCAGTAAATGATGGTATAGTCACACAATGGAATACAACTATGAAATACAAATAAGAACAGTATCAATGTGCTGCTATGGAAAAGTCTCCAGGATGTTTTAGTAAGAGAAGAAAGCAAGTGCAGAGCACTGCCTAGAGTGTGCTACTTCGAATGCAACAAAGGAGGATAACTGGCAAGAGCAGAACATGTTTCTAAATTCATGGAGCAAGCAAGAAATGTGAGCACTTGGGGTGTGATTGAAGAGGCAACTTGGGCCCAGTAAGCAGTGAGATTGTAGCAATTCCCTGGTGGCTCAGATGGTAAAGCATATGCCTGCATTGTGGGAGACCTGGGTTCGATCCCTGGGTTGGGATGATCCCCTGGAGAAGGAAATGGCAACCCACTCCAGTACTCTTGCCTAGAAAATTCCATGGATGGAGGAGCCTGGTGGGCTACAGTCCATGGGGTCATGAAGAATTGGACATGACTGAGCGACTTCATGAAGAAGTGAGATTAACTTTGAGAACCAGAAATCAAAGTCAGAGACTGACTTGATGTTAAGTCCAGAGTGTTGGGCCAAGACTGCTGAAGACCCTTCTGCCTGAAATCAGTGATGGATCCAAGGATCAAGGTAGGTTACAGACTGTGATGAGTATCAAGTGGCAGGTGTGAGGATGGGAGGGATCCATGACTGACTGCTGAGTCTCCAGAAATTGACATCTGCTTGCTTGCAGCAGGTAAAGGATAGGAAGAGTTCAGAGAAGAACTCAACATTCAATCTGGGTGATTTGGGACTGTTATTTGTTGAGTATCTTTTTTTTTTTTCTGACTCTTTCTGTAGTCTTAAACCAGTGATTAAAACTATTGTTCTACTCCTAGATTGTTGTAGGAATTGTCCTGAGAAAGTAGGACCAATGTCCGGTAGTATTTTTCCCATCTTCTTAAAACTTCAGCCTTTTGACCAAATAGGGGGCATTATCAGGGATTTCATGGGAAAAGTTCTGTAAAACATTTGTAAAAGCCTGTCAGTCTCAAAACAAGAAAGATGGGTACCCTGTACTTAGAAATGTCTCTAAATCAAATGCCAAGGAAGTGCGGGAAAATTGGTCTGGTTGCTCAGTGGCTCAGTGGCTTCCTGGGCTCCTGCCCTAGCAACTGCCCTTATTCAGGGCTGCTCCACATGGTATGCACCTGCACCCTGATTTATAGCTACAGCTTTAAAGCAGAAAGTCACCTTGAACATGTTGAGCTAGAAGCCTAAAGAGAGCAGACTATGTTTAGTATGTGCCGTCATGCTACATTTTAGAAATATTTTATGTAAAACTTTGCTTTGCACTTCTCAGTTGTCCAGAATAACGCATTACCAATGATTCTTCAGCAACGGCTATACCGACTTTGTGCATAATATATCACTGATGTCATGTACTGAACTCATTATAATCTAGGAGATGGACTTCCACTTGTGAAAAGAATCTAAATAGATGTGAAATGTGTTTTATTTACTAGCCAACATTTTATATTGGTCTTTAAGCAAAAATTAAATGTAATGTTAATGTTTACTACCTTTCAGATAACATAGAAAACGTTTGATCATGTAGAAATTGAAAAGCAATTTCTTTAGGAAAGTAATCTGTAGTTAAACTGAGGTGAATAACAATTATACTAATAGATACTATTGCTCTTTAATGTGCTGGAGAAAATTCTTGAGTGAAGCGTGTTTGTAACAAGGATCATAGTGTTGTAGTCAGAACTGAAAACTATTGGCTGAAGTAAATACAGTTTTCTGGGAAAAAAAAAAAAACCACACAAGTTGAAAAGATTTTTTTATACACTGGGTCATAATTAGGTGTGAGAACTCCCTCACCTCATGGCGTCTCAATTTCCAGGATTTCTCTCTTTTCAGAATGGGTACAGTTTTTGTTTTAGGAGGAGTGGACCTTGTAAGCTTTGAGCCCTACTTCTTTTCCTGTTACAATTATTCCAGTTTGAAGAAAAAGTCAGTCTAACTATCCATAAAATTTCAGTTATTATTTTCCTGTTGAATTTAATTATATTATTTTAAAATTAAAATGTTTTATGTTCTAGAATATTTTTATGAAACACAAATTTTAGTGATAAAACCTAGGAATATTGTTTTTGAGAAGGGAACAACCAATTAGCAAAATACCAAATACCAAACAAAGCCACTCATACATAAATCACTGTTCATTGACATCTCTTGCAGAAAGTTACGGTTAGTTGATATAGAAGAATTTCACAATCGTCAGGATGCATTGGAGCTGTCAACTTTTCAGACAATTGTCATGAAACACATGGAATCTGCCAAAGAGACTCTACTGAAAATGTAAAGTTTTGAAATTTCATGTACAAAGCATACGTTTTAAAATGTGATGATTGAGCTACTATAGTTTAACTGCTTTCAGAAAATCTCATTTTCACAAGTTTGTAATCATTTCTGATTGAGAGTTAAATATGATGTCTTTAACTGTCTTGCTCTGTGATGTCTATCCAGATGTTCTGTGCAGCATAGATAGTATAGAAACTAAGATGGTTACAATTGATGTTGTTTTTTTCAATGTCTTGTTTCTATGCTCTCCTCTGAGGGTAGGGTTGGATAACACGGGGGTGGGAGGGTAATTATCATGAACTAATCGTTCTCCAGATACTTCTTTGAGTCTGCTATGAAGACATGCAAAGTAATATGCCGATTACATTTTGATTTTGGATGGAGGATACAGAAGAGTTTAAAGGGAAAATATTCTTTAAAGGAGTTTACAGTTGTTTCGGGAGGGTAGACCTATCAAATGAGAATTAAACATCATTTTGATTTGGCCCTTCAAAATGCAGTAGACACAGATGATAATTATTGATACTGGTGCCAGATAATATGTTCTGAAACAATACAGGAAAATTGTCTCTGTTAGAGGTCATTAGTGAAATGAACTCACTCAGTCGTGTCTGACTCTTTGTGACCCTGTGGACTGTAGCCCGCCAGGCTCCTCCGTCCATGGGATTCTCCAGACAAGAATACTGCAGTGGGTTGCCATTTCCTTCTCCAGGGGATCTTCCCGACCCAGGGATTGAACCCGGGTCTCCTGTTTGGCGGGCAGATGCTTAGAGGTCATTAAGTTATTACAAATAGAACATTAAAATTGGATCACATTTAAGATGGCAGAGGACATGAAACTCCAGCTTGGTTCTATGATTTCTGAAAGGTACTCAGGAAGTTATCTTTTAACAGCTTATGGCTAAATCTTTCCTTTATGTTTTTTCTTCACTAATACATTAGAAGCAAATTCTTCGTTTGATATTACTTGAAAGAACTTCAGACTTTTATATAATATTAGTATTTATTTCTTATAAAAAATAGAGGGAAAGTGCGGAATGAAACTTCATAATTAATTGCAGAGAAGAATATGACCTCATAAGCACAGAATAAAACTAAATATAACTTATTCTATAACTTTAGGGTTCTACCCCAAGAATACATTTCCACTGCAAATGTTAGTAGACTGGATGTCAAAGAAAAAGTAGAGGATAAACCTTTATTGAATTATTTTGCTGAAAGATGTAGATTGATTAACTGTATATCTTGATGCTGCTTAATTGATTCTGAGGGAAGAACGCTCTGACCATACTTTAAATAGGAATCCAGAATGTGTTTTATCATGGCTGAAAGGCAGAACACCAGCTCACCACAGTGGAGAAACAATTAGTAAATGATTAACTGTGATATCATGCCAAACCCTAACGTCTTCTTAGTCCTCATCCTCCACTTCTATTCAGCAGTTGCTGTAGTTTATCTCCACCGCCTTCTCTAAGTCTCTGTTCTGTGTCCCTGTGTCTATTTCTTTTTGATCTCTCTTTCTGACTCTACTTAATCTTACTATCTTCTCTAAGAATAGAGGCTGTGCAGGTATTTGCTTTCATTTTTCTTCTCTGTATTCTCAGCACTTTCATGATTTCTTCTCTCTTAGCTGTCTTAAGAGCTTAGGTTTTCTGAGCTCTGTGTCCCTCTTACAAAATTTCTACTGTATATCTCCAGTTGAATGAAATGTCAGCACCTGGTTCTCAACATTTCCATAACAGTATTTACTCTTTATTCCAGACTTGCCATTCTTCTTCTGGACAATTCCCAGGCCAAGTTGAAAAGTTTTTACTTTTTCTATCTCTTTTACTCAGCATCTACATCCTCACCGTCTCCAGGCTGCCTCTAGCCATATTCAGTGTATCTTTAACTATTCTTTTTTGTTGAGATATATTTCACTTGTCTTCATCTCTTGCCTGAGCTACTGGAAGCTTCTCAGTCCCCTTAGTATCTGCGGTATCTCTCTCGCCTTAGTATTTGCTGCCTATCCTGTTTACCTGTTGCTTTAGCAGTCATGCCCCATTGCAGAAGGATATGCTGTTTATTCATAGAGCGTAAGTGTGTTCCAAGTTCTTGTGTTTAACTCCCAAGTTCTGCAAAGTCCTGCATACTTTGCCCCACATATTTATTCTGATTTTCTAGTCTGTTAGCTCTGATATGGATAGCAAAATGAATAGATATATTTGCCCTACCTCTCCCACCTATTTTTCATATCTTCTACTTCAGATCCTTTTCTCTTGGTCTTCTTTGCTTCATTTTTATCTATTCTTTAGTGAAATTGCCCTCTTCACTATAAAATTCTTCTCTAAGTAGAAAATATGACTCTATCCTTTGATTTCAAATGTATCTGCTTTTCTGCTATGACATGTTGCCTTCCCTATTCTAAAAGATAAAGGATTATGTCATATTTTTCATATCTCCTGAGGCACTGTCCCTAGCACAGAGGCACAAAACATGTATTTGTTAAAGGGACAAATACATACATTTAAAACTTTGATCTCTCCGGGAGCATTCAGGCAACTCCGAATTTATACTGATTGCTTAAAAATTCTATCTTATAAAGAGGTACAAATATTCCTTAATTTTAGTGTTGGACAGTGGTTTGTAAACTGAAAACTTGGCTTATCACAACATGTCTGTGAATATGAAATTCATTGTTTTCCTTTTATTACAAGGATGCATATACATTTGAAACTTGTTTTAAATCAGTCACTCTTTAGAATTTCTCATTAAGGACGATAAGAAAAGAACATACTTGATTTTGTTGTTTTGTATCTTGTTTTCAGCTATCATTGTGAAATAGAATAGCATAAAGTATCAAGTGGGTTGAACCAAAAAGGCCTCCCTTGATTTAATGTTACTCACATTTTAGCTTTAAATTGACAAATCCATGGGAAGCATGCCTTGTAATATCCAGTAAAGATAATTTTTATAATATCCAAAGAATGTCATACATGGAGTTCAAGTTGCGTTTTTATCACAGCATCATGTCATTGAGCCGTTTTCCATTGTCTATGATTAAAATTTCTTAGGAGGGATGAAATATGCTAGCATTTACATTTCAGAAAGTGGGTAATGTCACTTGGCAATATACCTCTCTATGAAGACCTTTGGATGTTCACAAGTTACTGTTAATGTAAGAGGAGTAATTCACTGAAAGTATTAACTTTTAAAAGTCTTTTGTTCTTGGAAGGTGGTTTCCAGAAGTGCAGAATATTTATTACCAAGGTAATAAAAAAAAACTATTGCCGACTGGTGACAGCAGTGCCAAAATGGAATCTTTTTTCAACTGTGCTGCTACACTAATGACTTTACAGCTGCAAGAACTCGCTTTGGTTTCCATGCAAGATTTCACAGACTTAATTGCACAACCTCCAGTAAGTAAGATTCAGTCATACCAATATTCACTTACCAATTTATTTTCAGTTCTTTGAGAGTGGGTAAGTATCTTTAGACCTATTACACTTAACTGTTTTAAAAAGACTTAGTGTCAACCTACATGTGTAGAATATATTATTATTATTATATTAGTGAGGTTAGTGGGAATAAGTGAAAATTCCCATCATTGGGAAATTTGGGTCATGATGACCGGGGAAGATTTCTTCAAACAACTCTTTTCTTACTGTAAGAAGGTCCTGATACACGGTGAGCAGTCTGGGAATTTGCATATTCTCCTCTTGGGCTCCTTCTTGCATGATTCTAGAGCCACTGCTATACACATTTTCCTTTTTCTGGCACCTTGACCCTATAGTAGATACCAACAAGTCTAGCTGGGAATGGCTCTTATCTTTTTGGTACGGCTCCTCCTTGGGTTAACTGTTTAGGTCATGAGAGGAAGAGTGTATTCCCCCGGGACCAGTGCCCTCCTTAGTCTCTCACAATTGCTATGCATATTTATGGATACTTTATAATATATATATTTTATATAATTTCTTTGTTGCAGGATTCTGTTAGAGCCTTTGAACATCCAGGTTTTATCATGAGGCTGATTCTTGATAACGACACCATTAAGTTTGAACCTGATTTCAATGATTATACAGACATTCTTCTAAATGTTTATGATATCATGATTAAGGCTGTGAATTTTGTGCCAAGAGTTGAGACAAAATTGTATTCCAAATGGGTAAGTAGCAAATATATTCTGATTGCTTGAATTTGCATGACAGTATTTCCTTCAAATAACTTCTAGAAGGTGTAGACTAGTATCCTCCACTTAACGGAATATAAATGACTTAATCACATTGGCTTATAAGGCAGTTTTGCTTGAAAACATACTATTTTCCCATTAGCTTCTCTTTAATACCAGTTTCTTAGACCAGTCTTTCATTGAACTCAGCTGAAAACTTTCTGAGGGGGAAGAATTAAAGTTGTGGTCAGGACTGGCTTCCCTTCTCTCTTTGGCCAAATATTTAGCAACATTCTGCTGAACTATAATATTTCAACAGTAGTTATTGCGATCTAGTATCTGAAATGAGCTTGCCTGAAAATTCATTTACTTAAAAGCTTTTCAAGTTTCCTAAGTCCAACCATTAGCTTTCTTTTTCCTTTTTATTGTTTAAATAGTTTATAAGTATTTCATGCATAAGAAGAGTATAGGACTCTTTAAAGTT
Source organism: Nanger dama (assembly GCA_917880005.1). NCBI lineage: Eukaryota > Metazoa > Chordata > Mammalia > Artiodactyla > Bovidae > Nanger > Nanger dama. The sequence continues at coordinate 52,376,180 of CAKJTW010000004.1, forward strand.
TTAAGGCTAATGTTTAAAGTTTTAAGTAGTAGTAAAGTTAACACCTTCATGCCTTCAATCTAACTCATACAATGTGGCCTTTAAGCTCTGCCCCCTCAGTTGTCCTTCTCTGTTCATAGTTTTGTTCTTCTACCTTCTAGCAAAGGATTCACTATCTTGCATTTTGTAGTTATTATTCCAAATTTTTAAAGATAAGCTTACTGTCAATACATGGCTGCATATTAAATTTCTTTTTAGTTTTTCCATATTGCTGTATAGATGGAGTCATCTTATAAATAGTCCGTGACTTGTTTTATTTTACTTAACATTGTGATTGTGACATTATTCATTTTGAGAATATTATCATCTCCATAGGTCTAACGTCTTTATTTTTATTTTCTCAGGACCCATTAACTTTGTTTTTCAACTAAACCTGATCATTTTTGATAGTCTCTTGTACTTAGTTATATATTCATTACTCTTCTCTGTGTGCCAGTCTGAGTCCTGCTCCTGGTGGTTTATTTCTGTAAGTTCTTTTCCTTTATTACTATGGCCTTAAGTGTCTGCCTGCAATGCAGGAGACCTGGGTTCGATCCCTGGGTCGGGAAGATCCCCTGGAGAAGGAAATGGCAACCCACTCCAGTATTCCTGCCTGGAGAATCCCATGGACAGAGGAGCCTGGTGGGCTACAGGCCACGGGGTCGCAAAGAGTCGGACATGACTGAGTGACTTCACTTGTACAGTTGAGAACTTTATGCAGGACGTCTTTAAGGCCTTAATTTGAATTGGTTCCTCTGGAATTTGCATATTGATAGGTGCTCTTGAGGCCCCTGCAAACCCAGTACCCTTTTAGACAAAATTTTTGCCTGAGGATTTGGTGGACAATACTGATAGCATGAACACTTTCCCGAATCTGTATGAGAACAGGTTTGTGGTTACAAATTCTTAAGATAACCATCCTTTTTCTTCACCACTGAAAAACAAGGCCCAGATAAGACATTTTCTCTTTATTGTCCCTCAACTTGCAGCATTCTGAAATTTTATGTCCTGAGAACCCTCATTTTGAGGTTGTGTCACCTCTCAATGTTCCTGGTTTTCTGTGGGGATACCAGTTATGACTTCCCACCTTACTTATTTTATGATGAATATTAATAAGATTCACATTGTTGTTGTTCAGTCACTAAGTCAGGTCCAATTCTTTGTGACCCCATGGACTGCAATACACCAGGCCTGCCTGTCCTTCACTATCTACCGAAATTGCTCAAACTCATGTCCATTGCGAGTTAGTGATGCTGTCCAATGATCTCATCCTCTGTTGCCACCTTCTCCTCCTGCCCTCAATCTTTCCCAGCATCAGGGTCTTTTCCAGTGAACCAGTTCTTTGCATTAAGTGGGCCAAAGTACTGGAGCTTCAGCTTCAGCATCAGTTCTTCCAGTGAATATTCAGGACTGATTTCCTTTAGGACTGACTGGTTTGATCTCCTTGCAATCCAAGGGGCTCTCAAGAGTCTTCCTCAGCACCACAGTTCAAAAGCATCAATTTTCTGGCACTTAGCTGTCTTTAGGGTCAAACTCTCACATCCATACATGACTACTGAAAAAACTATAGCTTTGACCATAGGGATCTTTGTCCGTAAAGTCTGTTCTTTTTAATACACTCTGTAGGTTTATCATAGCTTTTCTTCTCAGGAGCAAGTGTCTTTTAATTTCATGGATACAGTCAGTGTCCACAGTGGTTTTGGAGCCCAAGAAAATAAAATCTTTCACAGTTCCACTTTTTTCCCCATCTACTTGCCATGAAATCATGGTACCAGATACTGTGATCTTCGTTTTTAAATATTGAGTTTAAAGCCAGCTTTTCTCCTTCATCAAGAGACTCTTTAGTTCCACTTCGCTTTCTGCCATTAGAGTGGTATCATATGTATATATAAGGTTGTTGATATTTCTCCTGGGCAATCTTGATTCCAGCTTGTGATTCATCCAGCCTGGCATTTCGAATGATATACTTTGCATATAAGTTAAATAAGCAGGGTGACAATATACAGCCTTGTTGTACTCCTTCCCCAATTTTGAACCAGTCCGTTGTTCCATGTCTGGTTCTAACTGTTGCTTCTTGACCTGCATATAAATTTCTTAGGAGACAGGTAAGGTGGTCTGGTATTCCCATCTCTTTAAGAATTTTCCACAGTTTGTTGTGATCCACATAGCCAAAGGCTTTCATGTAGTCAATGAAGCAGAAGTAGATGTTTTTCTGGAATTCCCTTGGTTTCTCTGTGATCCAATGGATGTTGGCTACTTGAGCTCTGGTTCCTCTGCCTTTTCTAAAGCCAGCTTGTTAATCTGGAAGTTCTTGGATCATGTACTATGGAAGCATAGCTTGAAGGATTTTGAACATTACCCTGCTAGCCTATGAAACGAGTGCAGTTGTGCAGTAGTTTGAACATTCTTTGGCATTGCCTCTTTTGGGGATTGGAATGAAAACTGACCTTTTCCAGTCCTGTGGCCACTGCTGCGTTTTCCAAATTTGCTGGCATATTGAGTGTTAACATTTTAACAGCATCATCTTTTAGGATTTGAAACAGCTAAATCACCTCCACTAGCTTTGTTTGTAGTAATGCTTCCTAAGGCCCACTTGACTTCACATTTCAGGATGTCTGGCTCTAGGTGAGTAACCACACCATTGTGGTTATCCGGGTTGTTAAGACCTTTTGGTATATTTCTTCTGTGTATTCTTACCACCTCTTCTTAATCTCTTCTGCTTCTGTTAGTTCCTTGTCATTTCTGTCCTTTATTGTGCCTATCATCTTTGCATGAAATGTTCTCTTGGTATCTCCAATTTCCTTGGAGAGATCTCCAAGTCTTTGCCATTCTATTGTTCTCTATTTTTTTGCATTTTTCATTTAAGAAGGTTTTATCTCTTCTTGCTATTCTCTCTGGAATTCTACATTCAGTTGAATGTATCTTTCCCTTTCTCTTTTACCTTTTGTATCTCTTCTTTCCTCAGCTATATGTAAGGTCTTCTCAGACTACCACTTTGCCTTCTTGCATTTCTTTTTCTTCAGACTGGTTTTGGTCACCACCTCCTATACAGTGTTATGAACCTCCACCCACAGTTCTTCACGCACTTTATCTACCAGATCTAATCCCTTGAATCTATTCATCATCCACACTGCATAATCATAAGGGATTTTATTTAGATCATACCTTAATGTCCTAATGGTTTTCCCTACTTTCTTCAATTTAATCCTGAATTTTGTAATAAGGAGCTCATGATCTGAGCCACAGTTAGCTCCTGGTCTTTTTGTTGTTGTTGTTGGCTGTATACAACTTCTCCATCTTCAGACTGATTATATTCTTTGCAGTCAATTTCATTGTTGATCATCTGGTGATGTCCATGTGTAGAGTAGTCGAAAAGGGTGTTTGATATGACATCGTGTTTTCTTGACAAAACTCCCTTAGCCTTTGCCCTGCTTCATTTTGTACTCCATGGCCAAATTTGCCTGTTACTCCAGGAATCTCTTGATTTTCTCCTTTTGCATTTAATTCCCTATGATGAAAATGATATCCTTTTTGGTGTTAGTTCTAGAATGACTTGTAGGTCTTCACAGAACCATTTAAGTTCAGCTTCTTCAGCATTAGTGGTTGGGGCATAGATTTGGATTTCTATGATGTTGAATGGTTTGCCTTGGAAACCAATCAAGATTATTCTATAGTTTTTAAGACTGCACCCAAGTACTGCATTTTGGATTCTTTTTTGAGTATGAGGGCTCCTCCATTTCTTCTGAAAGACTCTTGTCCACGGTAGTAAATAAAATGGAATCAGTAAACTAAAATGGACAAGCTTCATATTAGACCCAACAATTTTACATTGCATAAATTTTACAATATGTATTTATTTATCTTAAAGTTCTTTTTCAGAAAGGATGACACTAAACATCTACTGTGCCCCAAGAGTAGGGTTGAGATGATAGTGAAGGTGATGGGATTCACTAATGTTCTCATGAATCATCTAGTTCTTAAAAAGTGTGATTTCCTGAAATGCCCACTAGGGGACATAGTGGGCAAATGCACCCTGGATACCTGAACAAATTACCCAGTTCGCTGAGGAATCTTTTGATATTATCAGTTTAAAATCTGTAGGATATTCACTACTGGCAATGATTTTTATTTGTGATAGTTAAAAATCCCTTCTCTGGAAAACAGGCAGAGAGAGAGAGAGAGAGAGTGTGTGTGGGTGTGTGTGTGTGTGTGTGTGTATTTAAACTATATCTTGGTTCAAGATAATAAACCATATTTGCACATTTACTTGTCTGTTGAGATTTGTTTGCTTATTTAAAATTATTGTCTGATAACATTCTTGCCCATGTTATTCTAACGGTGGTGGCAGAATGCAAATTTTGCAACTAGGGATTTTAGTCTGTTCTAGTTGCTGTTCACAGAATCAAAACTCAGGGTCCAATCAATGAGTAAACAGTCTTCCTTTGTTCCATATAAATTACTCCTCAAGGTGACTAAGTATTATGATCAAAGACTACAATCAAATGACATTGAGCTGGCTTATTTAAAAAAAAATAATGTACAATGCAAGCACTACCTTTTAAGCTAGCATATACAGTTGCACAAATAAAATCTGGATTTTGCTGTTTTGATATTCTAATTCTTAATTTGTGCATGTTCTCAAGTGACTGCTCTTTCACCCATACAGAAAAACAAAACATACTGAGATAGCCTCTAAGAAAAACAAAACATTATATGAAGCCTAGATATTTAAAATATGCTGTGATTAGACTGAATTTCCTTCTGTAGACATAGATTAGAAAAATCATAGTACGTTGAGAGTAAAAAGACAATGTGCTAAGATAGGCATTTTTACATAGCTAAATGATATGGTGTGGTTATTTGTTGACTCAGCCGTCAAGAATTCGCCTGCGATGCAGGAGATGTGTCTTTGATCTCTGTGCCAGAGAGATCCCCTGGAGAAGGGAATGGCTACTCACTCTAGTATTCTTGCCTGGGAAATCCCATGGACAGAGGAGCCTGGCAGGCCCATGATCTTGCAAAAGAGCTGGACATGACTTAAGTGACTAAACAGCACAACACAAATGATATGGCTACCTTAATTTAAGATATTTTAAATGACTCATATAGTTTTTATCCCTTTATTTAGGAAAGTAAGTCTAAACCAACAGTCTTGAAGCCAATAATTCTGAATGAAATTGTCGAAGCTCACAAAGAAAAGATTAAGGAGGTGATTATGCGTGAGAGCGTGGCACCCACTGAGCACCTCAGATTTTATGACAAGTATGATTTTTTAATAACCAGAAAAGCTGAGCAAGATGCTGATGCTTTCCTTGCAGAAAATCATCATTATGAGAGAATAATACAAGAAATTCGCAAATACCAAAAACTCATAGAGGATATACAGTACACATCTAGAAAGGTAAATCACCGATTATGTACAGCTGTTCTTTGTACCTAGTGATCTTTTCCCTGGTTTATTAGCATGTATTTCTATATTGTACAGTGAAAGAATTAGAGCATTATTATCAACAGATAACATTTACTGGACTTTTCTATATGCCAAGCATGTGGTAATCCCGGGCTATATGGAAACAGACAAAACACAAGATTCTTCTGCTCAGAGAGCTGATTACCGTGCAAGCCTGACTTTTAAGTACTTTTTAAATTTGACTCATCAAAAATATCAAGAACTATTTTTTTAATTGCTTTGGTGTTTATAAATACTTTGGAAAATAATGGTAATTATACCAAAATGTGGTTACTTCTGTTTAGTAGAAGACTGGTAATTAAACATTTTCTACTTTTGTCCTCTTTTTAAATATTTTTCAAAATTACTACCATGAACATTCATTACTTTTTATACAGAGCAAATATAATATTTAAATCTTGTACTGCCTATATAGCAATAACTTACTTCTCCAAAGTTTTTATATCCATTATTGTCCTGAAATAGAATTGGCTTAAGAATACTATTCAAGGAGATTTACTGAGAAGACAGTGGTAGAGTATTTTAAAAACCCAGCCTACATCATATTAAAAAACCCCAACAAACTCAATTGTATTAGATCATACACACAAAATCAGTATTGTGGAAAAGGCAAAATTGTGGGAATCATTTAAAATGTCATTTATTAAACTTTTAATACCCAACATTGCAGACTGTTCGTTTAGGAATGTTTGAAGTGCGCTGTGAGGAATTAATCAGAGCTTTGGTGAAGCGAGCAGATGTCATTTGTGGAAAACTTATTGCTAAAATGCTCAGAGATCATCAGGAAGTAAATACAAGGTACTGTGTGTAATACTTTTATTTGGGGGGGTGCAGTTTAAATAGAATCAACTGTCACCTAAAGTGTTGGATAAAACAGTGTCATAAATGACCTAAAAGAAAAGATAAAGCCAAACTTATTTCTACTTGAATCTATTTAGTGTCTTTTTTCACCATGAATATGTCTTTCCAGTTGTCTGAATCAAGGTGGTATTAAAATGCATTTGCATTTCTTTTGTACACGTCATGTGGACATTATCTAACTTCACATTTTTAAGTTTGTGTAATCAGTACACAGAGTGAGTTTTCAAAGTGGATATTCAGAGCAGTTGTCAAGGATCCCAAATTTGGAACATCATTTTACTGTAATTACCCTTCATGTCCATGGGAACATGTTATCTTAACTACAAACTCATTTGTTGTTCAACCTGGAGATTTTAAGGAAAACTAACTCTTGTTAAGTTAACTCAAAAATGCTAATGTATGAAGTGGAATACCTATTTAAGGCTAGAAGTGTGATTAGTGTAGTTTTCTAACACTGATGATAATGTGGCTCCATGAGCCTCTTTCCTGATATCAGTTACATGGGATAAATCCCCCAAATAATCAGAATTTTTATAGTTATAGTGTTAGAGAAAATATTATTAAAAGAATATTTCTTTTAGCCTTTGTAGAAGCCTAGAAGAAAGTCAGGCACAGCATTAGGGACATAGACTATGAACAAGGCTGCTGAAGTTATATTGCAGAAGTGGGCACCCAATCCAGTAAATTACAACAGGGAATAGTAGAGAAGGAAATGATCAGTTTTCTTCACAGTGAAGGTTGGAGGAGAGGGGAAAATCAGGGAAGGCTGAAAAGTGGCAGTGATATATGAATTCCTTTTGAAGGTTGAATAGGAGACCACCAGGTGAACAATGTGGGTGAAAGAGTTCCAGTTAGAGGATATAGTATGTAGAAGGAAGTGAGGTATGAAATGGCATGATGTGCTCCAGGAACAAGGAGTGGGTTATGTTGCTTTCACAGATACTGTGAGGGATGAGAGGTGGGGTTGGGGGAGGCTGAAGAGGGTGGCACCACATGAAAAAGGGCTAGGACTTGGGTGGTTTGTCTAAGACCCAGAATCATATGTTCATCTTAAAGTACCTTTTCCTCTGCAAGTGTAGAATAGTGAATATGTGTTTTACTTATAACATTTCATGCTGAGTTAAATAATTTCATAGCTATTTCCCTGCATCTTAGCTGCCCCTAGAGCTCATGCCAGTACTACTTTTCCCTTTTTCTCCTAAGTATGCCTCTCACCAGACTCACAGTATGTACAGAGGATACACCAGGACTATTACAGGAACTGTTAAGTACAAATACCCTCAACTCCTTGCTCTCATGTGTCTCAACTCAACTCTGCACAGACCCCTTCCTGTCTGACTCCCCACATTCTCACAGGGCAAGGGTCTGGCAACCATTCAGTGTTCTTGTCTCCACCCATAAGCTCAGCCTCATTGCCTCCTATCTCTCTGGACCTGTGCTTTTGAGTTGTCCCCTCTGTGTTTCATCTTAAATCTCTCCTTCACTGTTGATTCTGCCTCTGAGATTTGCAAACATGTTCAAAACCCTCTCCCATTCTCCATCTTGCACTTCAACTCAGCATCATCACCATCCATTCCCTCTCTTTCACCTCACAGCAATCTTCTTGAATAAATTTCTACGCATTATCTCAACTTTCTTAACCTCTCACAACGCTGTTTTTTTTTTTTTTTAATTTCATGGTGAGTTCATTATTTGTATTGCCCACAACTCAAGTCAGTAGGAAATATTTGCATACTACCAGAAGTTTCTGAGCACACCAGCCATTTTAACCATGCCTTCCAAACAGACCACCTTTTAGTACCATCTCAACTAAATCTCTGGTAGCATCCTTGAAACTCTAGGTTGGAAGTGGTTGTTCATAGTCTTGTCTTGCATACTGGAATGTGGACTATCTGAGAACCATTACTACCTCTTCCACGTTTCTGTATCTCTGTCACTTAATACAGTAGTTAGGAACATGGTGAATGATTAAATGTGTATTGAATGAATAACTAAGTACAAATTTGCTTTTAATTAATTAGATGTCATATACATAAGATAATCTATTTTTCATGTTCGGTTCAGTTCAGTCGCTCAGTCATGTCCGACTCTTTGCGACCCCATGAATCGCAGCATGCCAGGCCTCCCTGTTCATTACCATCTCTCGGAGTTCACTCAGACTCACGTCCATCAGGTCCGTGATGCCATCCAGCCATCTCATCCTCAGTCGTCCCCTTCTCCTCCTGCCCCCAATCCCTCCCAGCATCAGAGTCTTTTCCAATGAGTCAACTCTTCGCATGAGGTGGCCAAAGTACTGGAGTTTCAGCTTTAGCATCATTCCTTCCAAAGAAATTCCAGGGTTGACCTCCTTCAGAATGGACTGGTTGGATCTCCTTGCAGTCCAAGGGACTCTCAAGAGTCTTCTCCAACACCACAGTTCAAAAGCATCAATTCTCAGCGCTCAGCCTTACTCACAGTTAAAATCGTATACATGAATATATTTAGGAATAAAATTTAATTATATAAATGGTTTTTGTCTGGTTTTTCAGATTATGTGAGGAATTTGAAAAGATATCTGAAAAAGCTCTTAGCACACCTCCAAATACAGCAGAACTAATGGAAATGAAGGTATTGTTTATATTGTTTATAAGCTCTTTATAGTCATATGTATGTGAGTAAATTGCTTATTTTTCCCAGTTTTTTATAATTATTGACATGATAATATAGTAACAAATCACTCTAAAAGTTAAAACAGAGGCTTAAAATTGTAAGCTACGCACATACACTCTCTCTCTGTTTCTCTCTGTCTATCTCTCTCTGAAGCTTGGTGATGCAGGCTGGATACTCCTAGATGGTTCTGACTTAGCCAGATCAACTAGTTCTCAGTTGGGTTGACCATTATCATTACCTTCAGTAACTTTCTTCTGCTCCACTTTCCTCTCAAACTTCAGCAGTCTCACCTGTGCGTGTTTTCATGGAGTGATAGAGACAGAAAAGCAAGCCCAATCGCACATATGGTTTTTAAGTTTCTATTTGTGTCAGAATAGCAAGTAACCTATTGACTAAAGCAAGTCACATGGCCACAGAGTCTGTGGACACCCTAAGATTAGACAGTGGAAGAGGTGAAATATTGCCGTTATTAATGCAGTCGTCTGTCTACAAGGATCTTTTTGAGAGCACTGTTAATAATCATTACTATGCTAACAGGCATAAGCCAGGGCTGTCTTGGGAAACCTGAGATATGTGGTCATCCTTCATTTCTTAAATCAGTGAATGTTTAATCCTTAAGTAATGGTTTGCTTTGTTTTCCATAGGTTATCTTTTACTGTATCATGTATTAAACATTTCTGTGGTAGTTTGCTGAAAAATATTTTGAGCATAGGACTTATGGTACTGAAAATATTAGATAAGTCTCCTATGCCTGAGGTCTGCCTGATGATGAATAAAATAATGTAAGACACCCGGCTAATCATATTTTTATTTTGTTCCTTTTCCATTTGTGTAATGTTAAGCTTTTATAGGAGCTTTTTTTCCCCCTTTTCTAGCAATCACAAGATCCAAAATAGAACCTTGTGTTTCTAGATTTTAAAATATTTAAGCAAACACAGCAAAACATGTAAAATCATTCAAAAGTTTGTATAGGTAAGAAATTACAAAAGGAGTTCATATGATTATGTACATTAATCACTTAAAGAAAATTTTATTAAAATCATTAGAACCAACTTTTATATATCAGCCTCTATATATAATTCCTCTATTTCCTTTTCAAGTATTCATACTTGGATTGGGATTCTTGGCACCTGAATGTTTGTCTGTGTATCAAATACAAACATACCTATGGTATTTTTTTAGAATCTTTTATATTTTATGTTAGTTGTTGCAAAAGTGATATTTTAATATGAATGATTTTAAAGGTAGCTAGAGAGTTCCATAGCTGGAAATTCCTTTGAAAAATACTGAATATTGAGTATGAAGAGTGTTATTTATTTACCCCTTAGCCATCACTGGAATTATGTAGGAACTTGGAGTTATTTGGTGTGAATTTCTGTTTGTAGCAACATTTAACAGAATTAGCAAATAGCACTCACTACTTGATGTTATATTTCTGTATCTTGAATAAGTTTATTTCTGTAAGGTCATAAACATCTCATTTTACTCAGTACAGAAGTCAGTCATTTTTTATCAGTGAGAGAAAATAAAAGTACAGTTGTTTGATTGCTTAGAAAGCTGATTAACCAAATTGCAACAATGTATTTTCAATTAGACCTTTATTTGTATTTGCAATAAAAAACACCCTAATTAGAATGACATATGAAAGATTTCAAAACAATGTCTTTTTTTTTACTGAAGGATAATTGCTTCATAGTATTGTGCTGATTTCTACCAAATATCAACATGAATCAGCCATAGATTTACCCATGTCCCCTCCCACCTCCCTCCCTATCCCACCCCTCTAGGTTGTTCAGTTCCAGTTCAGTTCAGTTCAGTTCAGTTCAGTTCAGTCGCTCAGTCATGTCCGACTCTTTGTGACCCCATGAATCACAGCACGTCAGGCCTCCCTATCCATCACCAACTCCTGGAGTTCACCCAGACTCACATCCATCGAGTTGGTGATGCCATCCAGCCATCTCAACCTCTATCGTTTCCTTCTCCTCCTGCCTCCAATCCCTTCCAGCCTCAGGGTCTTTTCCAATGAGTTAGCTCTTCTTATGAGGTGGCCAAAGTGCTGGAGTTTCAGCTTTAGCATCATTCCTTCCAAAGAAATCCCAGGGCTGATCTCCTTCAGAATGGATTGGTTGGATCTCCTTGCAGTCCAAGGGACCCTCAAGAGTCTTCTCCAACACCACAATTCAAAAGCATCAATTCTTTGGTGCTCAGCCTTCTTCACAGTCTAGGTTGTTACCAAACCCCAATTTGAGTTCCCTGAGTCATACAGCAAATTACTATTGGCTATCTATTTTACATATGGTAATGTATGTTTACATGTTACTCTCTCTTTTTTTCCTCTTTATTTATAAAAGTGAAAAATACTATGGAATTGTATGAAATAAAAGTTCCTCTTTTCCATAATTTCTTTCTTTGAGGGTAACGGTTCTCTCCAATTGTGTGTGTATGTGTGTGTGTAGATAGACAGATAGCTGCTGCTGCTGCTAAGTCGCTTCAGTCGTGTTCGACTCTGTGCGACCCCATAGACGGCAGCCCACCAGGCTCCTGCGTCCCTAGGACTCTCCAGGCAAGAACACTGGAGTGGGTTGCCATTTCCTTCTCCAGTGCATGAAAGTGAAAAGTGAAAGGGAGGTCGTTCAGTCATGTCCGACTCTTAGCGACTCCATGGACTGCAGCCTATGAGGCTCCTCCGTCCATGGGATTTTCCAGGCAAGAGTACTGGAGTGGGCTGCCATTGCCTTCTCCAAGATAGACAGCAGAGAGTGACAAAAAGGAAGAGCAAGAGAGAGCTGGTAATAAGAAATTTAAAAGAACTTTAAAAGCATTAAAAAAAGGTATTTACTTCCTGGACAGGGAGATATGAGGTATAACACAGGTTGGGATAAGTAATTGCCAGTTTTCTCATTTTTCTGTAGGGTAGCAGGTTTCCTTCACCATTTATATATATAAGATATATGCCTAAGTTAATGGCTCAAAAGAACTTTGAGAGAACCACATGTATATGTGTACATACACACGGGCACTTCCATGTGTGTGCACATGCCTGCGCGTGCACACACGCACACACACACACATACCTATATATTCACCCACTCACACAAAAAGAGATCTGCTTCTGCAAAAATACAATCATTACTCCTACAAATTATTTTGTTCACGTAATAGTGTACCTTCTCTGTACTTCTAAGTAAATAGGCCTCTTAGTTTCTTCCAAAATCAATGGCCAATTACTTCAGTACAATATATTAAATGATTTGTCATTTCACCCCTGATTTGAAATGCCTCTTTTTCAACAGTAAATTTCCATACATATTTAAATCTATTTCTGAGCTCTACTCTTGTCTATTCTCTACTCCTGAAGCCAGAACAGGAACTGTTTAAATTACTGCATTTATATAGTGCATTTTGCTGTTTAGCAGAGCTAGTCTCTATCACTTCCCTTTTTCATGATTATCTTTGCCTTCTTGAGTATTTGGGCTCAGAGGGTAAAGCTTCTGCCTGCAATAGGAAAATCCCATGGAGAAGGAAATGGCAACCACTCCAGTATTCTTGCCTGGAGAATCCCATGGATGGAGGAGCCTGGTAGGCCACAGTCTACATGGTTGCAAAGAGTTGGACATGACTGAGTGACTTCACTTTCTTTCTTTCTCAAATATTTACTCTTGAGTACTTTCAGAGACTTAGAATCATATCAAATTTAGTTTCTTTCAATACCCTTGCAATTTTGAATGAAATTGCATTGACTTTCTAGACTGGAGGAGAAACTGTTAGTTGCTCAGTCATGTCTGACTCTGCGACTCCGTGGACTGTAGCTCCCCAGGCTCCTCTGTCTGTCCATGGAATTCTCCAGACAAGAATACTGTAGTGGGTTGCTATTTCCTTCTCCTGAGGAATGGCTTCCTTCATAGTTCAGTTGGTAAAGAATCCACATGCAATGCAGAAGACCCCTGTTCAATTCCTGGATTGGGACTACCCCCCGGAGAAGGGATGGGCTACCCACTCCAGTATTCTTGGGCTTCCCTTGTGGCTCAACTGGTAAAAAATTTTAAACAGTAAAGTGACATGTTAAATAAAACTTATTGTTATATTTGAATTTTAAAATCTGTTCTGTTTTGGGTGCTTATAAACTAGAATTCTGCCAAACTGTTGCTTATATATACTATCTTGTAATATGCTTTCTTGAGATATTTTTGTGTTCTAGAGATGAAGATTCTTACAGATGTGATACTGGGGACTGTGAAAATGAAAGTCACATAGTCTGACTCTTTGTGACCCCATGGACTATGTAGTCCATGGAATTCTCCAGGCCAGAGTACTGGAGTGGGTAGCCTTTCCCTTCTCCAGGGGTCTTTCGAACCCAGGTATCCCGCATTGCAGGCAGATTCTTTACCAGCTGAGCCACAAGGGAAGTCCACTGGGGACTGTAAGGAGACTCGGCCTGCAATACAGGAACCCTGGGTTTGATCCCTGGGTTGGGAAGATCCCCTGGAGAAGGGAAAGGCTACCCACTCCAGTATTCTGGCCTGGAGAGTTCCATGGACTATAACTATGGGGTCACAAAGAGTTGGACACAACTGAGCAACTTTCACTTTCTCCAGAGGCTCTTTCCAACCTAGGGATCAAACCCAGGTCTCCTGCATTGCAGGCGGATCCTTTACTGTCTGAGCCACCATTTATATCTTTATAATATTACATCTTAATATGTATTTCTATATTTGTTTGGTACTTTAAAAATGTCCCTCAATAAAGTACTGTAGTCTTCCTCATAGGTTTAGCACTTTCCTTGTTAAATTTGTCTATAGTTATATTTTAGTTTTTGCTCAGCTGTGTCAGACTCTTTATGACCCCATGGACTGTAGCCCACCAGGCTCTCCTGTTCATGGGATTCTCCAGCCAAGAGTACTGGAGTGGGTTGCCAAGTCCTCTTCCACAGGATCTTCCCAACCCAGGGATCGAACCCAGGTCTCCTGCATTGCAGGCAGATTCTTTACTGTCTGAGTCACCTGGAGAGCTCACATTTTAGTTTTCATAACTAAAGTCTTGCTGCACTTGTGTCGATGCAGATTTGCAATTTTACATTTGTTGAGTATGTAAACATTATTCAACTGTCTCTTCCACTAAACTTTAAGCTCTCTGAGGGCAAAACCCATGTCTGTTTTTGTCACACTGAATTGCCAACACTTGGCACAGTATCAGGCATACAGTAGGTGCCACAAAATGTTATTCTGGAAGAATTAATGGTATCACTCAACGTCTGCTTCTTTTGTTCCAGAGAACTGTAGCATTCCTTGGTTTTTAGTATTTCTGTACCCCCCGCCCCACCACCCCTGCTCTGTCAGTAAAAGTTTTCAGGAGGGATGAGAAGCAGACTGTGCTGCAGTCCCCTATTTAAACCAAAAGTCTGTCCTTCTAACAAGTCCGTACATATTTATGCAGTGTATTTCCACAGGCTATTTTTTGACATGAGCTGTTCCTTAAAATGCCATCTGTAATTTCCCCCCCTCAGGCTTATATTCAGAAAGTAGAGACAGTTGATATGGTTGAACTGGGACAAAGATTGGTGGATTCTAAAAACTGCCTCACCTTCCTCATTGAGTGTACCAACTTTTCCCCAGCTGACATTAGGCTCAATAATAATGTCTTCCAGTGGTATGGAAGAATGGAAGAAATTTTTGATGAACATAGGAAAATCATTAAGGAGAAAACAGAACAATATCAAGAAGGTCTTAAGGTAGGCATCGTGGATATTTTAAATTATTTTCATTTTCTGGAAATATTTAGCTTCCGACACAGCACTGTCAGCGCCTCTATTTCACAGTTCACATATCTTAGCTCTCTTCTTAATCTTAGTAGAAGATAGTACACATATTGGATGAATGTGGCATCATTTCTTGATTTTTCAAGGGAGAAAACTTTTTAATACATTGCCTATAAATGACTATTAATAAAAATATTATCTTACACAGTTTATAGTACTCTCTTGAGTTTACTTTTGTTAAGGCCAAAGCTCCCTTGATGAGGTATACCTTTACACTGTGTAAACGCCAACTTGCCTAAGTACTCCACCAAATCTAATGTTCAGTAATTTGAACCTTTTGTGTGTGTCCTACAAACAAGATGGTTTGTGATTTGCCCTAACTGTCCAGCCTCATCTCCTACCTCTTTCCACTCCTTGCTCTTGTCTCTTCAGTAACCCTCAGCAACTTCTGGCACCCACTCTCCTACACCTCTCATCTCTTGCCCACACTCCCCATTTCTTCTTCTTCTTCTTTTTTAAGTGTTTATTATTCACTTGCTTGCACTGGGTCCTCATTGCTGCACAGGCTTTTCTCTAGTTGCAGTTCACAAGCTTCTCACTGTGGTGGCCTCTTGCTGCGAGGCACAGACTCCACGTTGCATGGTTCTGGCAGTTGTGCACACAGTCCCTAGAGCACAGGCTCGGTAGTTGTGGCATGTGGGCTGAGTTGTTCTGTGGCATGCGGGGAGCTTCCCAGTCAGGGATCGAACCCGTGTTTCCTGCACTGGCAGGCAGATACTTATCCACCAAGTCACCGGGGAAGCTCCGCACTCTCTGTTTCATCTGGACTGCCCCACTGCCCCCCACACATGCCTGTCTACCCTGCAAAGTCATTGACTTCCAGAGAAGCCCTTTCAGCCAGACCTCAGTGCTGCTTCTCTGTTCCCGTGGTAGTTTTAACACGTCTCCATTGGGCTAATTATATTATTATTTTCAGCTTTTTCCCCCGCTAGTTGGTCACCTCTTTGATAGCAGGATTTTATTTTTACCTTTTCTCTATTTTTTAACCCTACTGGCTAGCACAGTGCCTGACACACAGAAATGCCATGAGCGCTTCATAGCTATGATCTGAATAAATGACACCCTATTTTCAGTCTCATTTTGCAGATGAAAAGGTTCCCAGGTGAAGGTGAACAGACTTGTTTCAAGTCAGCCAGTAGAGCTGTTTTTGATAGCAAGCCTAGCCTCTGTCTGCCACACTATAGCAAATACAATTTATTGGCAGAATATTTTTGGAGCATAAATTATAGACTTAAAAATTTCTTAATCCTTCATGTTAAACTGTTAAGGGTATATTGAAGTATTTATTTCTGTTTTACATTTAGGCCACGTCAGAATTTTTTAAAACCTGTAGAAAACATGAATATTAGATGCTTATGCCACAATATAATAGATTCTTAGGAAATCACTGGGTGACCCAGAATTATCTATACTTTGTGGTAATGTATACCATTCTACAAACTATACTTCACATTAATGAATTTTTATTCTCATTTTTCTTCTCTCACTGGGCCAGAGCAATAAATTGCCCAGGGAACTAAAGAGGATAGAAATCAACCTAGATAATCTATAAAATATAAAATTATTTTTAATAACCTAAATTTGAGTTTTGAGTGTTTTATTAAGAGCTGTTTAAGAACCATTTAATTTGGAATGTCTTTCCAATGACATTTTGTAAGAAACCTTTCATTAAAAAAACACACATGTTTGTTTTACACTGGAAGAGTTTGGTTTTAGGCTTTTAAATCTGTATGTATTTTTCTTTATTTCCTATGAAGTGAACTCATGGGACAAGAAAAATAAATTCAGAATGCTTTGTTTTAGCATTACTAATTGAAGAGGTATCTAAATATTAGAATGCAAATAAAGAAATTCAGTTTTTTCCAGTTAGTAAAAATGCTGCAGTTACCTTTATAAGTCTTTAAAAATTGGAGTTCTCTTAGTCCCATACTTGATTATCATGAGATTTTTTTCAAGTAAATATATATTAGCATACTAAAGAATGCCATTGTTTGTTCTTATACATTTTATTAATTAGAATTTATTCCATTGATGATAGAGAGATTCTCTATTTATGAGGTTCTCTACTTATCAGAGAGGTTCTCTGATTTATGAATTATAGGAATCTTAACCCATTAGTTTTAAATCCAGACTCTTAAAAATTCTACATGTTTTGGATTCCAGTCATCTTCAAGATCGTCCCTTTCTTTATATTTTGCCAGTGATGAAATGTAATAATTCTGATAACCCTTATAAATTCCAAAATTTCTCTTGATGCTTAAGGGGTTTTGCTCTTAAAAACAGTAACAAAAAACTGTTTTTTACTAGTTGCGGTGTGAACGGTTTGTGGAGGAATTGGAAAGTTATGCTAAACAGTCAGAAGAATTTTACTCCTTTGGAGATCTTCAGGATGTACAACGGTACCTGAAAAAGGCTCAGACACTGAATGGAAAGTTGGATTTAGCAGCAGACAAGGTATAATTTAAAAATTCTTCTAGGATGAATTAGTTCAACAGAAAGAGCATTTGACTTTGTATTGGGCATTCACCTTTAAGAAATGGATTCAAAGAGTTTAACGACATTTAATTAGAGATTAACATATATGGCACAAATAGATTTTATAGCCGTGCTTCAGGAAGAAGCAGCATTGCTGTTTTCTATTGGTAGTGATAACATTTTAGGGGCCTTCCTCTTTTATTTTAAAGATAGAGTTGTATCTGCATCTGCTTTTGAAGTTTTATTTTGTGTCACTTGATCATTTACATTATGTGATAGCACCTGGTTACTGTTTAGATTTTCCACCTTCATGGAAGCCAGCTTAGATTTCATGGCTGTGTTTTAATGGTCCATTGTTTTCTCCCATCAAGCCACTTTGTTTCCAATACCACTATCTCAGAAACCAGTGTTCTCAGTTAGAAGCTGGGTGGGGAAAAGCCATACTTTTTGCCATGTAAGATGTTTGAAATTTTTAATTATATTTTTTATAAAAAGGGGAAATAGAAAAATGGGCTTTTGTGGTGGTTCAGTGGTAAAGAACCTGTCTGCCAATGCAGGAGATGCGGGTTCAGTCCCTGGTTTGGGAAGATCCCCTGGAGCAGGAAATGGCGAGCCACTCCAGTATTCTTTCCTGGGAAATCCCATGGGCAGAGAGGCCTGGTGGGCTACAGCCCATGGGGTTGCAAAAGAGTCAGACACAACTTAGCAATTGAACAACAACAACAAAATATGAAAACAGACCATATTACAATTCTCTAACGTTTCTTATATATTGCAAGATTTTGATATTTTAGTTCAGGTAATTAAAGAGTTATAATAATCTCAGGTGTGTAAATATATGCTGAGAAAAGAGACATTATATTTTTTAAAAATTGATGCCACTGAAATTTAAGTAATATGCATAATTTGCATATCTAGCTCACTCTTTTCAATTCAGTTGATTACTCCCGTATACCCCCACATCCTTACAACCTCACTACTTTGCTAAGAGGAAATTAATGCTTTCTTTACATCTCTTATCCTACTTACCTTTAAGACTCAACTTCAGTTGTAACTTCTCTACAGGAGCATCTCTGATTGTGCTATTTCAGAAGGCTCTCTTGTCTTTGAGTGATAGCATTTTTAAAAATATACTATTCAATTTATATTAAGTGACTACTGTTCTAAGGCATTTCTTCTGTTGCTTATTTAATAAGTAACTGGTATTTAACTCCTCAACTGGATTACTAACTCCTTGGAATTGGTACTTTGCAATATACTTTTTTTCTGTTTTCCATAGTACCTAACACAATGTTGTATGTTTAAAAGTATTTAAATTCTTATTTAATAAAAGAAGCTATATCCTCAGTATATCTGGATGGGCAGAGACTTCTTTATATGTATAAATTTACTATTTTAACTAACTTAAGAAGTCATTGTTCTCTGAAAACTGTAATAAAAATGAAATAGGAATGGCAAAAACAAACAAAATACATAGGAAAAAGAGATTATTATTTTCCAGGCATGGCCTAATTTAAGTTTACCTTCAGCATTTGATGAGAGATCCTGGGGGTCACTTTGGATATATTTTTAAAACTTAATTTTGAATATCATTCCCTTTCAGAGTAGTGTGTTTAATACTTGTCCTTCCAGATTGAGCAGTTTAATACTGAAGAGGAGGCATTTGGTTGGCTACCTTCAATATATCCTCAGCGTAAAAAAATCCAAGATGGTTTGAACCCTTATCTCCGTCTCTATGAAACTGCTATAGAATTTAGCACCAAATACAGAGCATGGACAGAAGGACCATATAACAAGGTGAATCCAGACCAAGTGGAAACAGACGTTGGAAATTACTGGAGAGGACTCTATAAGCTGGAGAAAACCTTTCACGATTCTCCCAATGCATTGGCAATGACCCAAAAAATAAGAGCAAAGGTGGAAGATTTCAAGCAGCACATTCCTCTCATTCAAGTGATTTGTAATCCTGGTTTGCGCCCCAGGCACTGGGAGGCCATGTCCAACATAGTTGGTTACCCGCTGCAGCCAGCAGATGATTCCACTGTCTTCTCTTTCTTAGATATGAATCTGGAGCCGTATTTAGATAGGTTTGAGGGTATTAGTGAAGCAGCTAGCAAAGAATATTCTCTCGAAAAGGCCATGGAGAAGATGATTAATGAATGGGATGCAATGGAATTTGTCATTCTTCCTTATAGAGAAAGTGGGACGTCTATTTTGTCATCAGTTGATGAAGTTCAGATGTTGTTGGATGACCACATTATTAAGACACAAACTATGCGAGGATCTCCCTTCATTAAGCCTTATGAAAAGCAAATGAGGTAACGTGATATTTTTATGACAGTGTTTATAGCATGTTATTAAAATTATTACTCATATATAATATACAGTTCTTTTTGAAAATTGAGTCTGCACTTTATACTTAATATTTTAAATAGTACATTGGAAGGGATATTAACCTTTATTTCTTTTAGAAGAGTCTTGATACTTTTGCTATCATCTATATTCAGAGCAAAGGTAGTAGACAGTGTCCAGATATTCTTTTTATTGCCCACAGTCCGATCTCATATATTTGATGCTCAAAAACAATCTTGTGCCTATGAACATAGTTTATAGAACATATAAACAATAAATTGAAGATATTATGTATTTTTCCAAATAGACTAATTAGTTTGTTGTAGATGACCCTTATCCTGTCAATTTTTTTTTCAGTTTTTGTAATCTGTATTAAGCAGTTTATATTTTACCTTAAAAAAGAGTAAATCCAAATCAGATTGCCATCTTTATTGTGAATTTACATGGCAAGGGAAAGCTATCTGCTTGGAGATATCAGCCTCTGGTTCTGGGTACATTATCCTAAACCTGAGCTTGCCCAGCTATTGGTGTTGGCTCTGCCTCCTGCCCAGCTTGCTCCAATGTGTTCATCAAGAGTAATTTTTGAACTTCTCTGAAAGTGGCATGTCTAGATTCTATTTTTAAGAATTATGCATGAGCTCATTAGCTGGTGAGAAACTTTCTGCATTAGCAAGAATTAGATAGAGAGAGAGGGAAGAGCACCAGAAGGAAGCAAAAGCATTCATTTCCTTGTGTGAAAGACAAATTTATTGATGAACATGGAAAAGAAAGGCATTTTTAAAAGGCATTTTAAAATGCCTGGTGACTTTTGAACTCCTATATACATTTCTTGGTGTTTACAATCTAAAATTACAGATCACTACTTATAAATGATGAGTAATACATTAATCTATACATAAAGCCATCCAATATCTAAGTTTTGTTGCCTTTAACCAATCATTCTTCTTTATGGCTATGTTATCTCATAGCATAGTGATTACAACTGTCTAAGTTCAAATCTGGCTCTTTTGTTCATTAGCTTGATGCTTACCTGTATGTACCTTAATATCCCTACTGGTAAATAAATATTACATTCTGGACCCTGCCTCTGAGGGATGTTGTGAGGATAGAGCAAATACACACCAAGACCGTAGAACTGTGATTGTAAAATTGTTAGTTTATGCTGTAATTATATTTATTCTTAGGAAATTTAGTCATTTTAATTCAAAATGCCACACTAATATATGAGATCACAAAGAGTCAAACATGACTTAGCAACTGAACAGAACAGAATATACTTAACGATTGTGTAGGACTTTCTTTAAATGCCTATTATATCTTATCAATTGGAGTATTTTCTCTTGGAAAGATAGCCGTTATGGGTCCAAATTTTTAAAAAATGAAAAACAGAATTCATTCATCCAGAATGAATCTTGGATGTAATTACCTTTCCTAAGAAGAAGTTCAGAGTGCCTTTGATTGAGAATACCACTACTATTTCCAAAATCTCATTCTTAACTCATATTCTTTGGCATGGAATTGAATTGCAGAACAGTTTATTGAGATGACATATATAGAAACCAACCCTTTTGTAGATAGGTGCATCTGTATTAGCATAAATGTTGATGCTATTATTTAGATACAGATTTTATAGAGCCAATCTAGTGATCTATCTTTGATTGTAGGTAGATGAATGGAAATTGGCATAACAACATTGCATGTACTGTTAACAGTCTAGTTTTGAGTTTTATCATGTGAAACATTTCTTGATTTGCTATTGATAAGCACCACTGTGTTTTGCTTCTTAGGGAGTGGGAGGGCAAGCTCCTGCTGCTTCAGGAGATCCTGGATGAATGGCTCAAGGTCCAAGCCACATGGCTGTATTTGGAGCCCATTTTTAGTTCTCCAGACATTATGTCTCAAATGCCTGAGGAAGGGAGGCGATTTACAACTGTGGATAAAACATGGAGAGATATAATGAAAAGTGTCCTACAAGTAGGTAAAAATCTGTGAGAACATGATTATTTTGTTGAAGTAACATTTTTTCAAAACAATCCAAGGAAGCCATTGTCTTTTCCCCACATATCTAATATCCCACATTAGATATTATTTTAGAATCCCAAGAGCAAGAAACATCAAAAGGAAAATAGGTGTTTTCTCCTGATTACTTCTTGAGGTCCAAATTGAACTTGCGTTATTTGATGACAGTGGTTCCAGCAGTGGTTCTTACCAGATGCTCTGGCAGAAAGATAGCAACACATACCCAGCATGGGCTGTCCTGTCTATTCTCTGGCTCCCACATTACGGCTGCACCACCTCTGAAGTACTCTGCGGTGAGAAAAAAAGCAGCATGCCAACCACTCAATCAAGAAGTTTCTCTGTTGGGACTTAAAAAAAAGAGCTGCAAAGATATATATATATATATCTAAAGAGCCCAATAAATACACAAGATGCAGTCTATCAATCAAGCAATGCACAGATAAACAGTGGAGAAATTATACTTTGAGAGAATTTAATAAAAACCAGTAACACTCAAGGAAGTATGGTTTATGTTCAGTTCAAAAGACATGCCTGCAAAGCATAGTTTGTGTGTTAGTGGATGTTAAAATTAAAATAGAAGAAATATTAGTTATTATATCATTAAATGAATGTGAACTTCTCTATTGGTGTTTTGATCAAATATTGATATAAGTTTATTATAAAGTAGGGAGAAGATTATCTTAAATTTTTTTCTATATTAAAATGGAAATATGTTTATTTTTATTATTTAAACTTTTAAAATTGTGACTATAATCCTAAATGTTGATAATATTGTATCAGTGACAATTATATGATTTGATAGGAAAATATCCCACAAGATGGACATGGGTCTGTTTTTTTAATAAGTTTACTTTTATTTTATGTAATAATACTTGAAACAAAACATTGTATAAACCAAAATTTTGTAGAATTAATCCCATTGGAATTTCATATTTAAAGAACCTACTGATAAGTCACATTTTTTTTTCTTTTTCTAATTAATTTGCTTTGTAAATTTAGCTTCTCCTTTTATATATTGTTTCCTTACAACATGGAAAAATCCTTGTAACATGTATATGTTTTTGTTTGGAAGAGGATGATGTTGCCCCCATTTTTGTTGCCCCCAAAAGAATAAAGCAGATGCTTGTGTTCTCCTAGTTAATATAATTTTAAAGGTTAAAAAATTTTTTTGTTGACATTTGATCAAGAGAAGTCTACTCAGTCGTGTCAGACTCTTTGCGACCCCATGGGCTGTAGCCTACCAGGCTCCTCTGTCCATGGTATTTTCCAGGCAAGAGTACTGGAGTGGACTGCCATTTCCTTCTCCAGGGGATCTTCCCGACCTAGAGATCAAACTCAGGTCTCCCGCATTGCAGGCAGACGCTTTACTGGCTGAGCCACCAAGGAATCTGAATTAGGCATTTCATCAAAATGCTCATCAAAATTCATATTGCTAGGAAAATTTAATAGTTCAGTGCCTTGAAAGAGCAGCTATACTGAGACTAGTAATAATGGAAACAGACTTTTAATTCTATAAAACTGCTGAATTAAAAAACATACTAACAAAAAAGCATTACTTACTCGCATTCCCAAATAAGCAGTTTTCTTTGCATGACACTTCACTTACCTTTGTTATAAGATTTGATTATCTTCCTCAACTGCCTTTACATTTTCTTTTTTTCAGTATGTTAGCATCAGGACAGCTTTTGTCTATAATCTCCAAAGCCTTAAAAATAAACCTAAGTCCATATTCTCTTAGGAAGGCTAATGAGGATGATCTGTACAATCCAGATGGATTAAGTGCTTGGTACAAAAAGTCATCACTTTCACCCTTCAGTTCAGTTCAGTCACTCAGTTGTGTACGACTCTTTGCGACCCCATGAAGGGGGGTCAAACTCATGTCCATTGACATGTCCATTTACTCAAACTCATGTCCATTGAGTCAGTGATGCCATCCAGCCATCTCATCCTCTGTCATCCCCTTCTCCTCCTGCCCCCAATCCCTCCCAGCATCAAGGTCTTTTCCAGTGAGTCAACTCTTTGCATGAGGTGGCCAAAGTATTGGAGTTTCAGCTTTAGTATCAGTCCTTCCAATGAACATACAGGGCTGATCTCCTTCAGAATGGACTGGTTGGATCTCCTTGCAGTCCAAGGGACTCTCAGGAGTCTTCTCCAACACCACAATTCAAAAGCATCAATTCTTCGGTGCTCAGCTTTCTTCACGGTCCAACTCTTACATCCATACATGACCACTGGAAAAACCATAGCCTTGACTAGACGGTCCTTTGTTGGCAAAGTAATGTCTCTGCTTTTGAATATGCTATCTAGGTTGGTCATAACTTTCCTTCCAAGGACTAAGCGTCTTTTAATTTCATGGCTGAAGTCACCATCTGCAGTGATTTTGGAGCCCCCAAATAAAGTCTGACACTGTTTCCACTGTTTCTCCATTTATTTCTCATGAAGTGATGGGGTTTCTAAATGTTCTTTTAGAACTATGCCAAGAGAAAAGGCTCAGAGGAATAAAACAGAATGTAAATGATATTGTTAATATAATTGGCTTGATTGAGGTTATTTTGATTCCTTAAGGCATAAACATGAAATAATTTTATGTTTTGGTATCTTTTCCCAACTACGCTTGGCCAAAGGCTGTTTCTCACTGTAAAGGCTCTCCTACTGAAAGTTCATTCCAGAATTTTCCAGCCACTTTTGGTTAGGATAGTTTTGCCTATGAAGACTGAGCTATACCTCTTTGAGAACCTCAGTCTCATGTTATATTTAGAGCTCTCCTCTCCCACATAGTCAGGTACACCTGAGGCTTCTTTGGAGTGTGTGGCTGGGGACTGTGCTGTCCTGCACTGCTTTTCTCTTTCCTGTGCTTGTCACCAGGTACTGGGACAGGGAGGAGGTAGGGATGAGGTAAAGGGAGGGGGAGAAGGTAGAAAGAGGAAGGGAAAAAAAAAGGGAGAAAGAAAAATTCACTGGTGTAACTGATCCAGCCAAATTATCTGCTCTTTTTGTTGGTGGTCATAATTTGGATGACCTTCTGTCTCTGATGCCCATGTGCTGTGCCTTTACTCTTGGTCATCACAACTAGTCTAGCTTTTTGACCAACTATGGGCAGGTGAAGTCCACAGATTAACTCGTAGTGCACAGGTGAAGACCCGGACAAGTTCTGGTTCCCAAGAGACTCTACCTTGAGCATCTCCCCTAGGTTTTGTCATCCTTGGCCTCATCTTCACACTGACTGACCAGTGATGGCTTCTACCACGTTCTTCTCATATGTATCTTTTGCCCCATGCTACAGCAGCATTTCACAGGTTTGTAGCCCTTAATTTCACCTGGGGTCTGCAGCACTTGGGATCCATCCTCTCTACCTCTTAGTAACCTCGAGCACATGGCGCTTGGCTCTCTGGTCATCCCGCCACACCACCTTCTCCCAGAGCCTTTTTTGTTCTGATAGCACTGTAGCAGGTCAGCAGACTGGGGATAGCACAGACTTCTGGATGAAGACATTAGCCTTCTGTCTTTATATCCACTTGAAAAGTTTTCTAGGGGCTCTCTGAGAAGAGAGAATGTGGAAACTAATATGGGAACAATGAATTGCCTATCATTTGGAGCTGAAAGAAGTGGATGATCTTTTGCATTTATCCAAATTCGACTTTTGATCCACATGAATCTTTTTTATTTCCTGAGTTCAGTTCAGTCGCTCAGTTATGTCTTTTTGCAGCCTCTTTCATACAAGGCAGGAAAAGACATTCTTGAATTTCTCCCCAAACTTTTTGCTTTTATAGTGTAGCCCCATCTCAATAAATATGAACATTACTCTTCCTGTTTTTCAGGCCAAAAGCATAAGAGTCATTGTTTTTCTTTTTCCTTTTACTGTCATAAATATCACTTGGCACCAAATATCTCACCAGTTTCTAGGGAGCTGGAAAGCTAAAAATTATGTCTTCCAGACTCCTTAACAGCGAAGCTTCTGGAAATGAATTTGATTTTGATGGTTAGGTACACTCATCAGGGATTTGGAAGGCATACAGCAGCCGTCTTCTTGCCATTTTAGCTATTTCTGCTGTCAAAAAATGTCTCTTGTTTTCCTTTTCTTCAATGTCTGGTCACCAGATTGATGGGTACTTAAAGATGATGATGATGGTGGCTTCCTGACCCCCCTCTCTCACCCTAGAATCACAGCCACCGCGGTGTGTTTCTGAATGCAGTCGTTCCACTACTGGTGGTGTCCTTTTTTTTCTTACTGGGGCAGAGATAACCCTTCCAGAAGATCAGTTCCACAGGGTTCTCAGAGTTTTTCTGGAAAACCAGACTGGAGTGTGCTCCCCTAGACCTTTTAGTGATTTTTAATCACTTAATTCCCTATGTTAAATTTCTTTTTGCTTAATTACCTAGAAAGATCCTGCACTGAATTCTGAACACAGGTATCAAAACTTCAAAGTTGGGATCTAGGATTGTCTACCTGACCCACTTGGGCTTTAGGGTAGTTAAAATCTAGTTACCATCTGAAAATGAAACACTGGTGGTACCTAGCAGGCAGTGCAAAATTCACTTACTCAAATTATGCTACTGGTCTCGTGAAGCGAAGAGTCTGTTTTACAAGCAATGCTTTGGTGGACCAAGTGGCTGCTGGAAGAGGTCAGTACAGTATGAATTTGAAATACAAGGGATGTGAGATGGGCTGAATTTTTTCTAAAACCCTGGGAAAACTAAAGAAATGGTCTAATTAAAGGCTTAAATTCTCTGCTCAAGATATGGTCAGAGGATTAAGATGCTTCTATGATTACCCTCAGAGAGCCTCTTAATTCTCATAGCTACAATTCTGACATAGCCAAAAATGACAGTCTGATCCAGCAGATTGCCAAATTACAATGTAATTTAATTCACAGCCTTGTCATATCTGTTCTGTGAATGATAAATTCCTTATTGGGAAAGAGTGGGATGGTGAGAACTGAGAATTGGGATATTTGAGGGAATTTGATGAACTCTGGTTGCCCTAACTCTCACACTGAGAGCTTCCCTTGCCAGAAGCCTTTTCAGAATTCTAAGGAGTGTGGGAGGTATTGTATTGTAATAGTGCTTGTCTGGGGAGAACCAAAGTTAGATGCAGTCTAATGGTTAGATGCATCTAATCTGTTAAGATGCACTTAACAGATATTCGTGTTTCAATGAGATAGTCTCGGAGATGTGAGTCATTCTGTTTACTTACTTATTTCTGCCAAAACCTGCCTTAATAAGATTTAAACAAAGACTTGTTTATAGGTTTCTGCAAATTATGCTTGCATTATTCAGAAGCAAAAATTACAACCCCTCCCCACCTTAGGGATTGACTCAAAGCATAGTAGGAAGGGAATCCTTTCAGATGGTACAACATCAATTAATATTAGTTGTTTGGGGTTTTTTTGACCTTGCCTATAGAGATGGTCAGAAGTGTGGATATACATTCAGTTCAGTTCAGTCACTCAGTCGTGTCCGACTCTTTGCGACCCTATGAATCGCAGCATGCCAGGCCTCCCTGTCCATCACCAACTCCCAGAGTTCACTCAGACTCACGTCCATCGAGTCAGTGATGCCATCCAGCCATCTCATCCTCTGTCGTCCCCTTCTCCTCCTGCCCCCAGTCCCTCCCAGCATCAGAGTCTTTTCCAATGAGTGATCATAGTCAATAGTAAGCAGTTTGGCTATATGATCAAGGACTTAGAAGAAACAAGATTGAAAGACTGGTAATAAGGAGATCTATCAGGAATCACAGAATAGACTAGAATATGAGTATATCTGTGCTCCATGTAAATGTTTAATAAAAGGTAGTGCTGCCAAAGGAGGCACTTAATATAGCTGACCAGTTGATTTATTTGTAAATGTCAACCAGCATATGCCATTGTATGCACAGTGAGCTGTGAAATGGAAAAATCACATAATATATTGCCCAAACTGCAGAACTTCTGAAGGTTAGAGCAGTTATTAAGTAAGCCAGGAAAGCAAGCATAAGCCAGAACTCTCCTCATCAAACTGGGAATATGTGGTCAGTCAGGCTACAAGCAAAGAATTCATAATGGCAGAGATGGGAATTATGGAAGGTTTTGCCATCATGGGTTGTCCCTTAACCAACACTGCAGAGCATCCAAGCTGCCAACATCAGAAACGAACAAAATGCTTCTGACACAGGATCACACCTGAAGGGATCAGGCAGCCATTTAGAAGGAATTAAATACAGTGCACCTGTTTCAGAATAGAAGGGATCAGTGATTTGTCTGCACCAGAGGACTTTCTTTTCCAAGTTTCTGCCAACATTGTCATTCATTGACTTACTGAATGACTTATTGTCACAGTTTCCATACAATACTGCTTCTGCTATGGTATTCACATGACAAAGGAAATGAGGCAATTAACTGATACTCTTTTAGATTTACAGATCCTAATATGAACATTGACCTTATGAAAAGTGGAATGTCTCATGTTGAAGACTCAGTTGATATTATGAGCAGGAAGAAAATAGTTTGTGAGTTTGGCGTGCAGTTCTACATAGCCCATATTCTCAACCAGCTCTCAACCAGCTCCAGTATGCACAGTTCATGGGTCTGGGAATAAAGGAGTGAAAATGATGTTGACTTTCATACTAGTTCACCCAATAAACGACTCACAACAGTTCTGCTTCCCAACTTTGGGTCTTGCTAGTTGAAATATCTTAGTATCCAGGGGAGAAATGCTTCTGTATGGGACATAGCAGTAGTTTCATTGAGCAGGAAGTTCTTGATTTACTCACTTTACCCTTTTACCTCTCTGTCCTTATAACTTTCCACCTTACTTACTCTATTCTAGCCACGCTAGCTTCCTTTTTGAATCACACATGCCAAACATACTCCACCCTAGAACCTTTGTGCCTACTGGACTCTGTTCTTCCAAATAATCTGCAAAGCTGATCAGTGTCTTTGCTTCCTGGAGTCTTTTCTCAACTATTCCCTTTATAAAGAGGCTCACACTGAGCACTGTGCTTAAATTAAAACCCGCCTTTGCCTTTTCTGGCCATCCTGATGCCCCCTTTTCTTGTTTGCAGCATTCATTACCTTCTGACTGACTATCTGATGTGTGAATTATTTTGTTATTTATCACCTGTCTCCTCTTGGAGGCTGGGTCTTTGCTTTGTTCACAGTTGTGGCCCAAGCGCTGAAAACAGTGTCGGGCATGTAGCAGGCTCTCCAGAAATATTTGTCCAGAGTGAATGAATAATTAAATTGAGATTGATCCTTGAATTATTACTAGTTCTAAGAATTCTGAGTACATTCTGAACAACCTTCTCTAAAAATTCAGTGTTAGATAATTCCTGAGTCCTAAGAGCTGGAGTAATCCTAGAAACATCCTGCATCTTGAAAGGATTTCTATTTTTGGTGAGGTCGAAGGATCTGAAGGTTGCAAGGCAGTATAAAGGTCTGCTTGGTGAATCCATGTTTCCTTTCTAACACTTAATAGGTTTAGTGAAGATCTGACCAGTTTTCTGTTGTCCAGGGGTTTCTGATTAGGAAGCTTATGCTTTTGGAAGTTTAGTGAACTGGCTTGAACTTAATTCCATTAAGTGTACTTTCTATGCAGCTTCTCATGGCAGCAGTAATTAGAATGCCCTCTGTATACCCCCAATTAAAGTTTCGGGCCCTGATACCACCGGCATTTGCTTTAGAAATGTAAATTAGCCAGCCAGTAGCTTGTCATTTGAGTTGATGAGAGTGGTGATACTTGGGAAGCAAAAGAAGACACCTAAAATTTGTAAAATTATCCTTTAACCAAAAATATGGTAGTTAATAATTTCTTTTCCTCTCCAGAAGATAAAAAGTAATTTAAGTGTCAAAGGAGTTGCACTTAGTTTCACATTTCTGGTAGCTTTCTGTTTTAATATCTTACTGTTCTATCTTGACAGCATTAGCTAATGAGTTGGTACAGGAGGAAAACTTCAAAACTTTTTTGTTGGTACAAAAAAACTTCTTTGAGTTTGTGTTTCTGTGAACTGAACTCATCCTCATTCACTCAGTCAGTCAACAGATATTTATGGAATGCTTACTCTGTACCAGAATTTTGTGGCAGTGCCAGTGTGGAACTTAAAGCCAGTTTTATTTTACTATGATAATTATCTCACCAGAAGGAAGGCAGTTTATAAAATGTTCATTTTAGCTTCATTAAATCAATAGCATGATGTAAGTGACTTGCTCCATCCATTCCCCAGGGTAGTGTCTGTGTCTGTTTCTCTTCAGGAGACATTTATAGAAGGTGAAATGGAAAGGGTAATTTCAAGCGTATGTGTGTTCTAGGCACCATACTAGGTGCTTCCAATATTTTGTCTAATTTGATCCTCATAACAACTTTGAGAGATGGCTTCTATCCCCATTTTAAAGATAAAGAGACAGAGGCTCTGGTTAGTGAAGTCACTCAGTCGTGTCCAACTCTTTGCGACCCTGTGGACTGTAGCCCACCAGACTCCTCCATCCACGAGATTCTCCAGGCAAGAATCCTGGAGTGGGTTGCCATTTCCTTCTCCAGGGGATCTTCCCGACCCAGGGATTGAACCCGGGTCTCCCACATTGCAGGGAGATGCTTTAACCTCTGAGCCAAATGATCCAAAGTCACACAGGTAATAAGAAGGATGTTGGTTAGAAACAAGGCTGTGCTTTCCTTCATCTGATGCAGTTTCTATTCTGTTTACCTTCTCATGGAAAGAGAGTTCCTAGTCAGGATAATGATTACTTGTCTATATTTTTTTCTTAAGACCATATACCAAGGTACATAGATTATCACACGTATTCATTCAGAACTAGCATATTTGGTTCAGAGTCTTAAGCTGATCTAGATTAATAGGTTTCACCTCAGGAATTCAATAAAATTTTTTTCCTACTCAAATACTACATGTTTCCAGAAGTATTTCTTTTGTAATTATAATATTTAGGGAAAGAAATATGAACTGTTGTTTTAAATAACTGAATATTTTAACTTCAAATCTGTGATCTAAAACAGCAAATTGTGGTATATTCTTTGGCTGAAAATAAAACATTGTTAATTTGTGAAAGGAATTTTTCGCATTTAATAACTCATTTTTTCCCCCAACAAAGAAAAACATACTTCTCCAGAAGGTGGCACTCTAAGAACATCATTTTAGTTTTTTTAATCAAATACAAGAGTACTACTCCATACTTTTTTTTTTAATGAATTGCACATTAAATTATGACCTGAGTCTCTGTCATGCTGACTTTTGTGTGCATTTTAAAATGTTTATTTGAAGTATAAAACTCTTAGGAAATATAATAAAATGCCTTTAGAAAATTGTGCCATTTTAAAGATAAGTGAATTATATGTGTTGCATATTTCATATGAACCTGTCCTACTGAAAAACAGGTATTAATGATAATTATTTTGTTCTTTGATTAAATTTCTGTGTTCCCATTATGGTGTTATATTTTAAAACAAAGCAGAAAATTATCTTTCTTTCCAGTCACATTGAAAGTCTATTAACAAAAACATTTTCCTGCAGTGGAATCAAATTTCTGTATGAAACAATTTACAGTTGAAAATTTTGATTGATCTTTCAGTGAATACCAAACTCACTTTGGCTAAGTACCAAAAATAAGTTTAGTTAACTGAGGATCAAGTTAACTTGGCTTTTATGTAATTAAAGAGGCTGGTTAGATCTAGACCATGGAAGAGCACTTAAAAAAAAAAAAAGTATTCACTTTAAAATTTGTGTAACCTTTGTTATATTAAAACCATGCTATCTCAAATATAATATGAAGTCAGTATCTAGTATTTTTGAGTTGTGAATTTTGTTTTATTTTTAGGATAAACATGTTCTGTCAGTTGTAACTATTGAGAGGATGCTAGAGAGGCTGAAAAAAATCTAATGAGCTTTTGGAACTCATTCTTAAAGGACTTAATGAATATCTGGAAAAGAAACGTCTCTTCTTCCCCAGATTCTTTTTCTTGTCTAATGATGAACTTCTTGAGATCCTATCTGAGACTAAAGATCCCACTAGGTAAGTAAGACATATCAGTATTACTATCTATATCATAATGCATACATCATACATGGCTAAGTTGATCTGCTTAAATTTAATTTTCAGAATAATGCAGAACTTGTATATGATTGTTGTTGTTGTGTTAGTCAATCAGTTGTGTCTGGCTCTTTGCAACCCCATGGACTGTAACCCTCCAGGCTCCTCTGTCCATGGGATTCTCCAGGCAAGAATACGGGAATGTGTTGCCATTTCCTTCTCTAGTTATATATGATTATGTTACATAATAACTTAAGACTGTTGCATATCATTCCTGTAATCAATTTATTTGATGATTAAAACATAAGAAATACCATTGAATTATATTTTTCTAAGTCCGGGATGGATTTCTCTTTTTATCACATATTGTCTTGCAGATTTTTCAGAACACATCACTATTTTGCATCCCATGCAGAATAGAAGTCAGTGCCCTCTCGGTGCCTTGCAGTCACTCACCAGGCACTGCACCGTGATCCTCCCTATTCATCCGCCCTAGTTTTCTTGTTCATTCTTCTACAGTCCTTGCAGTTCTCCAAATAGAAGAGTCAGCCTCCTCTCTCAGCATATTGTTCTCTTGGCCTAGGATCCTCCTCACACAAATATTCACAAGACCTTTTTTGTTGTTATTCAGTCGCTAAGTTGTCTCCAACTTTTTGTGACCCTGTGGACTGCAGCACGCCAGGCTTGCCTGTCCTTCACTATCTTCCAGAGCTTGCTCAAACTCATGTCCATTGAGTTGGTGATGCCATTCAACCATCTCATCCTCTGTCATCCCCTTCTCTGCCTGCCTTCAATCTTTCCCAGCATCAGGGTCTTTTCCAGTGAGTTGGCTCTTTGCATCAGGTGACCAAAGGTCTGGAGCTTCAGCTCCAGCCTCAGTCCTTCCAATGAATATTCTGGATTGATTTCCTTTAGGCTTGACTGGTTAGATCTCCTTGCAGGCCAAGGGACTCTCAAGAGTCTTCTTCAGTACCACAGTTTAAAAGCATCAATTCTTCAGTGCTCAGCCTTCTTTATGGTCCAGGTCTCACATCCTTACATGACTACTGGAAAAACCATAGCTTTGACTATACAGACCATCTATTTGCCATGAAATAATGGGATTGGATGTCATGATCTTAGTTTTTTGAATGTTGACTTTTAAGCTAGCTTTTTCACTCTCTCCTTTCACCTTCATCAAAAGGCTCTTTATTTCCTCTTTACTTTCTGCCATTAGAATGATATCATCTGCATATCTGAGGTTATTGATATTTCTCCTGGCATCCTTGATTTCAGCTTGTGTTTCATCCAGTCTGGCATTTCACATGATGTACTCTGCAAAACCTGCTCAGACACCTGCCACTCAGGAAGGCCTTCCCTGGTCACTAGATTGCAGCCTCTTCCAGCATCCCCTAATCACCTTTCCTGATTATCTTCTCTGCCTTTTTTTTTCTTTTTTCCAGCAAGCTTTTTTGTCATCTGGTTTACTCTATAATGGGCTTATTTGCTTACTGTTTGATTTCCTCCAGCAGAACATAAGCTCCATAATGGCTGAGGTTTTTTAACTTTTTATCCCTACAGCTGATTCTTGATTCCTTAGAAGGGTATCTAGTATATATCAGACAGTGATTAGATATTTGTTACAATCCCTAGTTTTGTGTCTTGTGCTTTCAGAGTAAGAGATAAGCAATCTAGAACATGCCCAAAATGAGGAATTTAGTCAGTTCCATCTATACTACAGTGTGTAGACCAAAGCTGGGCACCTTCTGAGTAGTTGATTTATTTAAAATTCTAATCCTGTTGTATAATTTGCAAGCAGTGTCTGAAGATCCCAGTTGAAATATCAATATACTTTGGTGCATCTGAAGATTCTTCAGATTAGTGTTTTATCTGTTGGTCGAGATTGATTTGGTCCTTATATTACTTTTAATGTCTTTCAATTCATTGTGCTGGAAACAAAGCCTCATGTAGCTCTTATAATAGTTGTAATTTTATAGGTGTTTTGTGATTATTCAATTAATGATGACCTCCACCTGACTCATGTATGTATATTCCATATGTATGTTTTTTTTTCCTTCAACACTTCATCTGCAGCATCTAGCAGGGGCCTCATGCATAAAGCACATTTATGAATTTTGAATAAAGTTTAGAATACACAGAACATTGATATTTAGGGAATTCTTTTATTTGGCTAATTATTTTAAACATTCTTTTTCCTGACAGAGTGCAACCTCACTTGAAGAAATGTTTTGAAGGAATTGCCAAGGTGGAATTTACAGAAAGTTTGGACATTACTCACATGAAGAGTAGTGAGGGAGAGGTGGTGGAACTCGTAGACACCATTTCAACAGCCAAAGCCAGAGGTCAAGTGGAGAAGTGGTTGGTTGAGTTAGAGAGAGTTATGATTAAATCCATCCACAAGGTAGTTGGCTATATTTATTATTATTTCTAGTAAAGATGATAGAATGTTAATGTATTACTGATAAATGCACTGTTATTTAGACAAACTGAGTCATAAATTATCAATTCAATTATAATAGATTGAAGGCAAAGATATGGTCTGTGGTACTATTTTTGTAATGACTCGAAAAGCAATGCGTATTACAAAAAACTTGGTTTTTTTTTATCTTGAGTCCATCTCATTTCTTGTGCTTTTGATATTAGACACACTTTAATCGACGTGGTCTATCTTTAGTCTTGTCTAGGAAGCACCTCTCTACAGTTTCACATCAGTTTCTATGGTGCTTTCTTTTGTTCTGTGCATATGTAACGTATATACCAAAATGTTAGAAAATCATTAACAGTTACTTTACATCTCACATTAACACATTATCGTCTCAATCATTTGTAATATTTTTTTTTGTTACTAGAGAATTTTAAGTCATGGAGGCAAATAGATATTAGTTGAGCAGTTAAATTCATTTTTTACTGTAGTGTGAACTTATCATTCAAGTTCCTTACCAGGAGTAAAAATCATGATTCATCAGGGAAACTTGAGGGCAAGAACTAAAAGGAAACATGGCATCAGGTCCTAATCAACACAGTTTTCTTTAAGTTTTCAAATTCTATCATACATTATAGAAAAATTCATTGGAATCCAGGTATTTAATATACATCATGTACCTTAATGCCCCTTTCTCTCAAATATAATTTGAGTATCTCCTTGAATTATATTTTTTCAATAGGTGTAAAATCTTTTGGACAGTTTCCCATTTCTCCCTATTATGGACTAAATTATAATGAACGTCCTTATGATAGAAATGGCTTCTTTGATTTATTTATTTTCTCATGATACCTTATATATATAGGATCACTGGACAAAAGAGAATGAGCTTCCATACGTCTTGATAAGTATTGACAAACAATGTTTTCATTTATGTATCTATTAACAATTAAATGAATTCTACTTTGACCACTACTTAAATTGATTACATGGTTTGTTAATTGATGTGTGCAGTGATAACTCATTAATTTAGACATATTTAATACTATTTCAACTAATCTTTTAATTTTGCCAATGTATTCAGATAAAATATTTTGGTTATCATTTCAGACCATTAAGTTGAGTTGGAAAGGAATGGTATAGGAAATATGTTTTCCAAGTGTTCATGTGTAAGCTGGTGGGAAAATGCAAGTAAATGCAATATAAAATACTACAGATAGGAGATGTGTGTTACTGCGTTGTGCTGTATGTTATTTGCATGCTTGAAGGGCTACTGTGTGCCTAAAGTATGTGAATTTTGGGTCATTTGTAAATGATAAAATATCATGTTCTTGGCACCTTTGTCCCTTACCTTATTGTGTTATCATGGGTTTAATGTAGATTGCACCACCAAAATATATTTAATTTTTCATATATGGTATACATAGTTTAGTATTATATTTTATATATGATATCATAGAACTTTCTGTAATCATGTTTGTCCTCTTCCAACTATTTAGAAATCTGTGAATTAGAATATATGCTTCCCTCTCATTCTCTCCACAGAATCCTTCTAGAACACATATATATTTCATCCTTGGCATTTCTCTACTGTTCCTTCTAGTCTTTTCAATGTTTCTCCCATTTCTCCCTTTTCACCTGCCTTTTTGTGGCTATTTCTGGCCTTTTATTAATACATTTTCTTTATTATCAATAGTCAGCATTGCCCTTCATTTCAATTCAGCTCTGTAAATATCCTAGCTAAACTATAGCTAAACTATAGAAGTCCAGAAAGGTTCACATACCTTATATATTTCTCATAATAATGTAACTTTGACCACCTTTTTGGAAATTCAAACACTGACATGGCTATCACCTCATCAGTTCAGTTCAGTTCAGTTCAGTCACTCAGTTGTGTCTGACTCTTTGCGATCCAGTGAACCTCAGCACGCCAGGCCTCCCTGTCCATCACCAACTCCTGGCGTTCATGTCCATCGAGTCAGTGATGCCATCCAGCCATCTCATCCTCTGTCGTCCCCCTCTCCTCCTGCCCCCAATCCCTCCCAGCATCAGGGTCTTTTCCAATGAGTCAACTCTTCGCATGAGGTGGCCAAAGTATTGGAGTTTCAGCTTCAGCATCAGTCCTTCCAAAGAACACTCAGACTGATCTCCTTTAGGATGGACTGGTTGGATCTCCTTGCAGTCCAAGGGACTCACAAGAGTCTTCTCCAACACCACAGTTCAAAAGCATCAATTCTTTGGCCTGCAGCTTTCTTCACAGTCCAACTCTCACATCCATACATGACCACAGGAAAAACCATAGCCTTGACTAGACAGACCTTTGTTGGCCTTTACTATTTTTGGTTAATATAATAAATCAGACTGATTGAAAAAGTGGGTCTATGGGTCCACTGAAAACATATGCAGCAAAGCACGACTTAGACTTCCTGAATTTACAACTCTCAACTCTTTGTGAATGAAGTCTATATCCACCTTGTCAGCATAGCCTTTGGCATCAAAGGGAGCAAGATCTGGAAACACAGGAAAAACTTTAGAGGAGTTACGTAGTTTGCCTAATGTGCATGTACACATGTGCGCATGGCTGAGTGGGGATCTGATTAAGTTCAAAGTAAGTAATTATCTTAATTTGAAGGATCTCATTTTGGTTTTACTTGAACTTACATTTTGTAATAAAATTGCTTTTGTTTTTCAATCGAAAATTGTCTAAGACATCTTTGGCTAGTCAAAGAAATATTTCATATGATATGGTTCATATAAATAGATTATATATTAGCAAAATAAAATGCTATGTAAAATATTTTTTTGCTCACTGCTGCTGCTGCTGTTAAGTCGCTTCAGTCGTGTCTGACTCTGTGCGACCCCGTTTGCTCGCAGGTGTATGAAAATACTTTAAATAGTCTACTCACATGATTTTAATATTCATAATTGGCAGTACAAGTTAATCCATGTAGGAGTTAGCTCTTCATTGTTTAGCTTGTTCAAGTAAAGTGTGAAACTGTTTACCTTCAAGCATTTTCTTTTACAATTAGGTAATTAAAGATGCAATTCTTGCCTATACACAAAATGAACGAATTAACTGGGTAAGAGAGTGGCCTGGACAAACAGTTCTCTGTGTATCCCAAACCTTTTGGACATTAGAAGTACAAACAGCTATTGCAAAAGGACAAGAGGTAAGTTTTTATTACCCCAAGGTTTTTCAATCACCTTTAATAGTGATTATTGCCAAAATATAATTATTCTAAAAATTAAGACCATCTACCCAAAAGCCAAGATTACTGGAGCCTCAATCTTATTATTATATACATTTTTATGCTTTCAAAAATAGTGATAGTACGACAAAGAAACTTACTAAACTTAGAAGGATTAGGAAGAATTACATAATATAATTCTCTTTTATGCCCTCAATAAAACTACACTATGAAGTATGTTGTACTGAGTTGCTTCAGTCATGTCTGACTCTTTGCAACCCCCCTATGGACTGCAGCCCACCAGGCTCCTCTGTCCATGGGATTCTCCAGGCAAGAATACTGGAGGGAGTTGCCATTTCCTACTCCAGGGGATCATGTGAATGCAGAGTTCCAAAGAATAGCAAGGAGACATAAGAAAGCCTTCCTCAGTGATCAATGCAGAGAAATATAGGGAAACAACAGAATAGGAAAGACTAGAGATCTCTTCAAGAAAATTAGAGATACCAAGGGAACATTTCATGCAAAGATGGGCTCAATAAAGGACAGAAATGGTATGGACCTAACAGAAGCTGAAGATATTAAGAAGAGGTGGCAAGAATACACAGAAGAACTGTACAAAAAGATCTTCACAACCCAGGTAATCACGATGGTGTGATCACTCACCTAGAGCCAGACACCCTGGAATGTGAAGTCAAGTGGGCCTTAGAAAGCATCACTACAAACAAAGCTAGTGGAGGTGATGGAATTCCAGTTGAGCTGTTTCAGATCCTGAAAGATGATGCTGTGAAAGTGCTGCCCTCAATAAACCAGCAAATTTGGAAAGCTCAGCAGTGGCCACAGGACTGGAAAAGGTCAATTTTCATTCCAATCCCAAAGAAAGGCAATGCCAAAGAATGCTCAAACTACCACACAATTGCACTCATCTCACACACTAGTAAGTCAGTCAGTCAGTTCCGTCACTCAGTTGTGTCCAACTATTTGCGACCCCATGAATTGCAGCACGCCAGGCCTCCCTGTCCATCACCAACTCCTGGATTTCACCCAAACTCTTGTCCCTCGGAGTCGGTGATGCCATTGAGCCATCTCATCCTCTGCAGTCCCCTTCTCCTCCTGCCCCTAGTCCCTCCCAGCATCAGAGTCTTTTACAGTGAGTCAACTCTTCTCATGAGGTGACCACAGTATTGCAGTTTCAGCTTTAGCATCAGTCCTTCCAAAGAACACCCAGGACTGATCTCTTTTAGGATGGACTGGTTGGATCTCCTTGCAGTCCAAGGGACTCTCAAGAGTCTTCTCCAACACCACAATTCAAAGCATCAGTTCTTTGGCGCTCAGCTTTCTTCACAGTCCAACACTTACATCCATACATAACCACTGGAAAAACCATAGCCTTGACTAGATGGACCTTTATTGGCAAAGTAATGTCTCTGCTTTTGAACAGCTATCTAAGTTGGTCATAACTTTTTCCAAGGAGTAAGCATCTTTTAATTACAAAGCTGCAATCACACTAGCAAAGTAATGCTCAAAATTCTCCAAGCCAGGCTTCAGCAATACGTGAACTGTGAACTTCCAGATGTTCAAGCTGGTTTTAGAAAAGGCAGAGGAACCAGAGATCAAATTGCCAACATCTGCTGGATCATTGAAAAAGCAAGAGAGTTCCCCCTAAAACGTCAATTTCTGCTATATTGACTATGCCAAAGCCTTGGACTGTGTGGATCACAATAAACTGGGGAAAATTCTGAAAGAGATGGGAATAACAGACCACCTAACCTGCCGCTTGAGAAACCTGTATGCAGGTCAGAAAGCAACAGTTAGAACTGGACATAGAACAACAGACTGGTCCAAATAGGAAAAGGAGTATGTCAAAGCTGTGTATTGTCACCCTGCTTATTTAACTTATATGCAGAGTACATCATGAGAAACGCTGCACTGGAAGAAGCACAAGCTGGAATCAAGATTGCCTGGAGAAATATCAATAATCTCAGATATGCAGATGACACCACCCTTATGGCAGAAAGTGAAGAGGAACTAAAAAGCCTCTTGATGAAAATGAAAGAGGAGAATGAAAAAGTTGGCTTAAAGCTCAACATTCAGAAAACTAAGATCATGACATCTAGTCCCATCACTTCATGGGAAATAGATGGGGAAACAGTGGAAACAGTGTCAGACTTTATTTTTCTGGGCTCTAAATCACTGCAGATGGTGACTGCAGCCATGAAATTAAAAGACACTTACTCCTTGGAAGGAAGGTTATGACCAAACTAGATAGCATATTCAAAAGCAGAGACATTACTTTGCCGACTAAGGTCCGTCTAGTCAAGGCTATGGTTTTTCCAGTAGTCATGTATGGATGTGAGAAATGGGTTGTGAAGAAAATCGAGCAGCGAAGAATTGACGCTTTTGTACTGTGGTGTCAGAGAAGACTCTGAGAGTCCCTTGGACTGCAAGAAGATTCTGGGAAGCCCTGCAAAGAGAAGATATTAATTGACTTGTTGTGACTATTTTTATTTTTTGTATTATTTTTTAGTTAATGTTTTGAATAAATGAAATGAAAAGATAAAGTTGCTCAGTCGTGTCCAACTCTTTGCGACCCTGTGGACTGTAGCCTACAGGCTCCTCCGTCCATGGGATTCTCCAGGCAAGAATACTGGAGTGGGTTGCCATTTCCTTCTCCAGGGGATCTTCCCAATCCAGGGATCAAGCCCAGGTCTCCTGCATTGCAGGCAGACCCTTTAACCTCTTAACCACAAAGGAAGTAAAGCTTTATTTTAATTATTCTAGAAGATATATGAATTTACTCTTACTAATTGAGTTGCTATTATTAATTAAAAACAGAAACTGCATTCAGTGCAACATTCTTATCCTTAAAGTAGGATTTCAAGCAGATCAACTTTCACTTGACTGATGGGCCTATCAGAATTCAGCAATTGCAAATGTTGTTTAAAACCATGAATTTTAAACATTTTTTTTTACATGGAGTTTGGTCTTATTGTCTGTACGGTATTGGGGAACACTCAGTGTTGGGTTTGAGAGTCTTGTATTCCTTGTAAGCAAGCAGATGTCATAGAGGAACAAGCTGAGTAACACATGCTTAGTTCATTCCAGCTTGCCAACAAGTCACTTATTTCTCCTCTGGGGAAGAATAAAGATGTGGGGCAGGAAATCAGAGATTTTAGGGGAAAAAGTCTTTCTTCATGGAAATCAAAGCACAGAAGTGAGGGTTACTGCAATAAGCCCTTGGATACTCCTGGACTCTTGGCTCTTTGTCTCCATGTGTATTTTTCTTTTTCCCCAGTGGGTCCAGAAACTTCATTTTGTCTTCTCATTGTGAAGCTACCATTCAGCCACCTCCACACACAAAGGGATTCCTCCATTGCCAGTGTGGGTTACTGGGGATATGTGTAGCCTTCTGGTTCTTACTCCTTGCTGGCCCCAAACCATCAGGACAGCTTTCTCATTCATTGTTGTGGGAAATAGAGAGGACAAAGAAACAAGTGTGAGCAAATTGGGCAAATTCATGGGCATCTTCCATGTTTCTTTAGTTTAAATGTGGTGTCAATTAAACTGCACCCATCTGCCAAAACCATATTTTTCTCTGGTAAGAATAGGTAGGAGTTGAAGTAGAGTTTTTAAGTGTAAACCTTTCTTGTTTCTACTTACCTCCCAAGCATAATTTGAATCTCAAGAGACACACAATTCAAGTCATTCCATTTCAGTGTGTCCTCTGCTCAAAATACTCCTTCTGCTGCTGCTGCTGCTGCTAAGTCGCTTCAGTCATGTCCAACTCTGTGCGACCCCATAGACGGCAGCCCACCAGGCTCCTCCGTCCCTGGGATTCTCCAGGCAAGAACA
Source organism: Nanger dama (assembly GCA_917880005.1). NCBI lineage: Eukaryota > Metazoa > Chordata > Mammalia > Artiodactyla > Bovidae > Nanger > Nanger dama. Next base: position 52,417,311 of record CAKJTW010000004.1, read on the forward strand.
CTGGAGTGGGTTGCCAATGCATGAAAGTGAAAAGTAAAACTATCTGCTTGCAATTCTTCAGTTCAGTTCAGTTCAGTTCAGTCGCGCAGTCGTGTCCGATTCTTTGCGACCCCATGAATCACAGCACGCCAGGTCTCCCTGTCCGTCACCATCTCCCGGAGTTCACTCAGACTCAACGTTCATCGAGTCCTTGATGCCATCCAGCCATCTCATCCTCCACTGTCCCCTTCTCCTCCTGCCCCCAATCCTTCCCAGCATCATGGTCTTTTCCAATGAGTCAACTCTTTGCATGAAGTGGTCAAAGTACTGGAGTTTCAGCTTTAGCATCATTCCTTTCAAAGAAATCCCAGGGCTGATCTCCTTCAGAATGGAATGGTTGGATCTCCTTGCAGTCCAAGGGACTCTCAAGGGTCTTCTCCAACACCACAGTTCAAAAGCACCAATTCTTAAATTACTAATAGTTTCCCCCCCTACCTTGGTTTACATCAGTATCCACTGATACTGAGATGAGGTTATTTATTCACTCATTTATTAATTTACTCCATTTTTTCTGTCACTTAATATGGTACACATATAGAACCATTCACACAGAAAGACAAAAGGAGAATCCATGCCTTGAGTGACTGTTATTCCTATTCGTAGATGTAGGTCCTCTGAAGCTGTAATTTAGTGGGATTTAGAGAGTCTTTGCTGTTGTTTGCTAGATTGTTCTCTTCTGTTGTATTTTGTGGTATTTTACATAGCTAAATTTCATGGAATGAAATTAAGCTTTGTATGTATCCTTAAAAATTCTTTTCTTTTTCCTCTGCTTGTGAATACTCTGCAGATGCCCTTCATCTGCTCCTGTGTACCTTGTCCCTGTCACATTGCATGCATATTTGGTTTATTTAAGTTCTGTAGCAGCTTCAGGAGGGGCACATGTTTTAGTATTTGAAAGCACTGATGATTTAAGAAAATTTAATATGTAGTTCTATCTTGGGAGGATAGCAAATGTTTTTGTATTTTATGTGTTGATAACTTTTTCCTTAATTAATGTGTGGTTCACATCTGAAACTGATTACTTTACTTGAGTAGCTGGAGACTTCTTGGCAGCTTCAGAGAAGACTAGGCATTTCCACTTGCTGCAGACACCCCAAGTTGTCTAGAGCTTAATGCTATAATGACAGCTTGTTGTATGTCCTGCTCCCAGAAGACCTGTTCCCCTCAGGATCCATTTCCATTTATTTATTCAAAGAATATTGACTGTGGAACTAGTCAGTAAGAGGCATTAGAGTGGCTAAAAATGCATGAAGTAATCAAAACTTGGGTTATTGAAAATATTTATATGATTTTGAGTAAATGTATCATTGTGCATATCACGAATTCAATGGACATGAGTTTGAGCAAGCTCCAGGAGTTGGTGATAGTCAAGGAAGCCTGGTGTGCTGCAGTCCATGGGATTGGAAAGAGCCAGACATGACTGAGTAACTGAACTAAACTGAGGTATGATAAAAATATTTTATTCCAGACCAGGTTTATTTTGGCAGATTATATAATAGTAGTTATTTTTAGATTCATTAGTTTACTGTACAGAACAGTTTACAATGAAGAAAATATAACAAAAACAATTTGGTATCAAATTGATACCGATTTTTTTAGATAACAGTGATGTTATCTAACCATCTTATCCTCTGCTGCCTCTTTCTCCTTTTGCCTTCAATCTTCCCCACTGAAAGATTTTTCAATTGAAAGATCGTTGCCATTGAAAACCTAATACCTTTGTAGTAAAAAGAAATTGATTATTTTCAAGTTATGTAGTATTGCAAGTTATGATAAAAATGTAGATAAACTCTACTCTGTGTATGTGCTAGGTCAACAAATTTTTGTTCAAAGGGATTCTGACCACATTGAGTAATTATATCTTATTTTCTTTCAGGCCCTTGAGGAATATTTGGAAAGATGTAATAAGCAAATTGATGATATTGTCACCTTGGTTCGTGGCAAATTGTCCAAGCAAAATCGTGTTACTCTGGGAGCCCTTGTGGTGCTGGATGTCCATGCTAGAGATGTTCTCACAACACTTGTTAAAAAGAAAGTTAATGATGACTCAGACTTTGAGTGGTTAAGTCAGCTTAGGTACTATTGGCAAGTAAGTAATATTACTGAATGTTATTACACAGCAGTTTTAGATCACAACTGTTTAATTTGTACTTGCTAGCCCACATAGGTGATAGTATTGGTATATAGGATTTTTCTTGCTGATGGCTAACTATACCCAAACAAGCCTTCACCACACTGAAGATTAAGGCAGCCAAAGACTATATGTCATGTGTAGGAAAACTATGTGTGTGTCTATATCCAAATACATAGTTACATAGAAATACATATTCACATATAGACACACACAAACTGTGAGGAATTATAAAAACTTACTCAGTTGAAATTAGTCATTATGCTTGCTGAATCTGCAAAATGTTGAAACTAATCAGTTGAAATTTTTTTTGATTCCTGATACATCTAAAGAATGTACAAATCAGAATGTTTTAGTCTGGTTTAGTCATTAAACTTTTCTCGTATTGATCAGTTGAAGGAACCTGAAATAAGATCTGGAGGAAGGCTTTTATCAGCGGATCTGGGTGGCTGGTGATGGCAGTCACCCTCAGGGAAGCAGGAGGAGCGGAGACAGTACAGTGAACAAGGCTGGGCCTGTTGACAGTGGGAAGAGAGAGCTGATGACTGGAGATACAGACTCGAAAATTCTCATCATAGTCACTTTCGTGAAAGGTTTGGGGGATGTATGGAGTGGAAAGAGAAGAGATAAAAGAACCAGAACCCTGGAACACTATATGAGACTGTGTGCATAGTGGTTAGGAGCTCAGACTGTGGAATCATAGTTTCTAATGCTCTGTCTTCCCCTTACCAGTTGTGTGACTTTGGCAAGTTAAGTTGCTCTCTTCAGGCACCAGCTTCCTTAGATATAAAATGGTGATGATGATAATACTCTATCGTGAAAACTCATGGGACAAGTGATTGAAAATATAGAAGAATAATGAACGATCTAAAAGAATAATTAAGAAAGCAGTCCCATTTATAATTGCTCAAAAAAATATAATACCTAGGAATAAATTTAACCAAAAAAGTGAAGGCCCTATAAACTGAAAACTGTAAGATGCTAATGAAAGAAATTTAAGACACGAATGAAGGGAAAGATCTGTGGTCATGGATTGGAAGGATTAACATTATTAAAATGTCCATACTTCCCTAAGCAATCTACAGATTTAATACAATTTCTATCAAAATTCCAATGGCATATTTCACAAAAAACAGAACAATCCTAATATTTTTATGGAAACAGGAAAAACCCCAAATAGAAAAGCAGTCTTGAGAAAGAGCAAAGCTGGAAGCACCACATTTCCTGATTTCAAGTTTTATTACAAAGCTAAAGTAATAAATGAAGCTAAAGGTAAAGTAATAAAACCAGTATGGTATTGCCATAAAAACAGACACATAGATCATTGGAACAAAACAGAGTCCAGAAATAAATCTACATATGTATGGTAATTTATGACAAAGGAACCAAGAATATAAAATGTGGAAAGGACAATCTCTTTAATAAATGGTGTTGGGAAAACTGGAAACCACATGCAAAAGAATGAAGTAGGACTGTTATCTTACATCATGCCTCAAAATTAACTCAAAATGGATTAAAGAATTGAGTGTAAGACCTGAAGCCATAAAACTCTTAGAGAGGTAAGCACCTTGACTTTGGTAATAGGGATTTTTTTTTTTAAATTTGACACCAAAATCAAAGGCAGCAACAACAACAAAAAAACACAAGTGGGACTACATCAAACTAAAGGCCTTTTATACATCAAGGAAGACCATCAACAGAATGAGAAGGCAACCTACTGAATAGGAGAAAATATCTTCAAATTATATATCTGATAAGAGATTAAATCCAAAATGAAGAACACATACCATGGGATATCACTTATATGTGGAATCTAAAAAAACAAAAGAAAATAAAACGACAACACGAAACAAGCTAATAGATAAAGAAAACAGATTGGGGGTTCCCAAAGGCTGGGGGTGCAGGTTGAGAGTTGAGAGAAATGGGTGAAGGGAGTCAAAAGGTTCAAACTTCCAAGTACAAAACAATTAATTCATGGGGATGTAATATATAGCATGACAATAGTTAATAATACTGTTTTGTATGCTTGAAAGTTGCTAAGAGTAGATCTTCAAAGATCTCACAGGAAAAAAATTCTGTTACTATGTATGATGATAAATATTGATTTATTATGATGATCAGTTTGTAATAAATGTAAGAATAGAATCATTATGTTATGTACCTAAAACTAATATAATATTGTATGTCAATTATACCTTAATAAAATAGTGTTAGCAAACTTAAAGAAAACATGAGAAAGAACAAATAATATTTTCCAAAGTTCTATGGGAAAAATTGAGGCCAGTGACTTCAAGTCTTATCCAAGGAAATTAGATGTTGAATTGTTTACTGAATTATGGCTATTATTTATTAAAAAGCTTGAGATTTCATAGTATGTAAATTTTACAGTTTAAGCTAATTTCATTTTATCTGATTTATATTAGGAAAATAATTTAGAAACAAAGATGATCAATGCTGGCTTACGATATGGATATGAATATCTGGGCAATTCCCCTAGGCTGGTTATTACTCCACTCACAGACAGATGTTACAGGTAAACTCATTAATTTAAAGATCTAATTGGAAAAAAACTTTCACTCATCTCTAGATCATTTGATTTTTTTTAAGGACCAAAATATATCCTCTGTTGTCTTTCCTGCACTATTAATTATTTTCTCAAGTTGACCTTCAATTTCTTTCTCTGCTGACTTCTTCCTCTCGGCTCTAGACCTCTCAGCCCTAAGTATTATTGGGCTGTGCTATTGCTTTTTTACATTGTTAGTTTCTCCTTCCTTCTTAAAACTTTTTGACTGTTCCTTTGGATCATTTGAGGCAACCTGTTTCATCCCTTGAATTGTATTTTCATGGAGTGCTTTGTATCATGCTTCGTGGTTTCTTGAATGTTCTCATCTACTCTTAGACTTTTTAAAAAAGTTATTTATTTATGTATTTGGCTGCATACGGTCTTCGTTGTGGTACGTAGGAAGCTTGATCTTTGTTGTGATATGAGAACTCTTAGTTGTGGCATGTGGGATCTAGTTCCCTAACCAGGAATTGAACCCGGGGCTATCTGCATTGAGAGCTCGGAGTTAGCCACTGGACCACCATGGAAGTCTCTACTCTTTAGGCTTTAACAGCCTACATCCTGAAGATCCCCAAACCAGTGCCTCCAGCCAAGGCCTCTCTCCTGTAAGGTTTCACCACACACATACTGGTAGATATCTACATTATATATCTCATAGGTATTTACATGTACATTATTTCCTGTTGTCCTTCTGAATAATAAAAGACCTTTATTGTTAACTTCCAGTTTCCATTCACCATATTCCAGATTTGTTAAATACTAAATTAAACTTCATTTTTTCATTTTCTTCCAACGTAACTAGTTTATTGACTAAACTAGTTTCAGGATGCAAGCAGAAAGCAGTTTTATCCTTTTTATCACTATTCTTTTAAACTTGCTCTATCAAATATTATCCCCATTTATGGATAAAATCTAGGATAATCTACTCTTTCTCGGATATTCCCTACTCTTTCTGGTGATTCTACTGTATTAATAAATAGAGTTATTTTCAGATGTTAAAAGTCCATTTAGGTATAAAATCAGTTACTGTTTTTTTCATCCAGTTTAAAACTTCCCTTCCTCCCAGTTCAAATTTGACTCAAGCTTGTGGCCTGCATTTGGGAAGGTATTGATAAATGTGGTCAATCTTTCGTCATTATTATCCCTATCCATTGCACCCTCCCCTCAATAGCCCTTCTTCTGGCTTCTCCAGTGTTGGAAGTTGATAGAGGAGAGGTGAAGGAAAGGGAGAGGTAGGTTTACAGGTGACAGGTGTCTTGGGTAACAACTATCTTTTGCTATCTAGTGCCCTCCATGATGGCACAAGTTCAGATGTTCCACATGTCCCAAGGGATGTTTATGTGGACTTGGGGAAGCCCTCAATCACTTGATCCACCCACCTGTGGAAAACGCCTTCTCTGGCTGGCTGCTGGTGACTTTTGCTTCAGCCTCTACTGAGGTCAACTACACACAGACCCTCCTGATTCTGCGTGGGCTACTGCACCTGGGCCCACTCAGCTTAACTCAAGGCTGGCTCCCTACCAGTGGGATCTAGATCTTGTCAGATGATACACATGTGCTTTGCCATCAGTAAGAGTGCATCTTTCTTACTGTCCCTGTTTTCTCCTACTCTGCCATCAGCAGAAACTGCAGGCATCCTCTTGACTAAATATCTTAAAGCTCTCAGCTTGGGGGTTTAGTCAGAATTCTAAGACAAGCTGATCTCTGTTTATGTACTGTTACACATTTTTACAACTAATATGTAGGTGAGTGAAGTGAGTGAGTGAAGTTGCTCAGTCGTGTCTGACTCTTTGCAACCCCATGGACTGTAGCCTACCAGGCTTCTCAGTCTGTGGGATATTCCAGGCAAGAGCACTGGAATGGGTTGTCATTTCCTTCTCCAGGGGATCTTTCCAACCCAGGGTTCAAACCCAGGTCTCTCACAATGTAGGCAGATGCTTTACCCTCTGAGCCAACAGGGACGCATAGATAGGTTTGCCAAAAATTTTATCATCGCCTTTATTCACCATGGCTTTTTCCTTTGTCTAATTTTTGGTCTAATTTTTCTCCCTCTGAAGCAATAACTTTTAGTCATTGTTTATAGTAGTGAGCTATACCAGTATTTATCTAAAACGCCTCTTTGTTATTGTTTAGTTGCTCAGTTGTGTGTTACTCTTTGTGACCCCATGGACTGCAGCACGCCAGGCTTCCCTGTCCTTCACCATCTCCCGGAGCTTGCTCAAACTCATTTCTATTAAGTTGGTGTTGCCATCCAACTATCTCATCCTCTGTTGTCCCCTTCTCCTCCTGTCTTCAATCTTTCCCAGCATCAGGTTCTTTTCCAATGAGTCGGCTCTTAGTATTGGAGCTTCAGCTTCAGCATCAGTCCTTCCAGTGAATATTCAGGACTGATTTCCTTTAGGATTGACTGGTTGGATATCCTTGCTGTCCAAAGGACTCTCAAGAGTCTTCTCCAACACCACAGTTCAAAAGCATCAATTCTTTGGCGCTCAGCCTTCTTTGTGGTCCAACTCTCACATAAATACATGACTACTGAAAACACCATAGCTTTGACTATATGGACCTTTGTTGGCAAAGTAATATCTCTGCTTTTTAATAGGTTTATTGTAGCTTTTAATACGGTGTCTAGGTTTGTCATAGCTTTTCTTCCAAGGAGTAAGCGTCTTTTAATTTCATGGCTGCAGTCACCATCTGCAGTGATTTTGGAGCCCAAGAAAATAGTTTGTCACTGTTTCTATTGTTTCCCAACTCTTTGCCATGAAGTGATGGGACCGGATGCCATGATCTTAGTTTTCTGAATGTTGAGCTTTAAGGCAACTTTTTCACTCTCCTCTTTCACCTTCATCAAGAGGCTCTTTAGTTCCTCTTTGCTTTCTGCCACAAGGGTGGTATCATCTGCGTATCTGAGGTTATTGATATTTCTCCTGGCAATCTTGATTCCAGCTTCATCCAGCCCTGCATTTCGCATGATGTACTCTGCATATAAGTTAAAATGCCTCTTGCTCTTCTTTTTTTCTTGGTTTTCAAGATTGTTGCCATTCAGTCTCTCAGTTGTGTCCAACTTTTTCTACCTCATGGACTGCAGCACACCATACTTCCCTGTCCTTCACTGTCTCCCAAAGTTTGCTCAAACTCATATCCATTTAGTTGATGATGCCATCCAACCATCTCATCCTCTGTCACCCTCTTTTCCTCCTGCCCTAAATTTTTCTCAGCATCAGGGTCTTTTCCAATAGATTGATTAGCTAGGTGTAAAACTGTAGATGAACAGTAATTTCCCCTCAATTCTCCAAAGATGTTATTCTACTGGCATTTATTGCTACTGCTGACTAGTCTGTTATTCTAATTATTAGTTTCATTCCTTTATAAGTAACTTTCTCCTTTGTAGTTTTTAAGGTTTTCTCTTATTATTGATGTTCACTGGATATTATTAGATGTGAAGGAGTTTTTAATATATCCTACTTGGGACTTTTTCTAGTTAAAATCTTTCTTCACTTCTAGCAAACTTTCAGCCATTGTTTTTAGAATTTTGCCTTTTCCCCATTCTTTTCCTTCTTTTTCTTATTGTTGGCCTCTTTCCCTGGGTGATTTCCTCCTACTTATCTTCTAGTGTGCATAATTCTGTTTCTGTATGTTTTCTCTGCTATTTATTCTGTTCATTGAATTTTCAAAAGTTCAGAGATTATATTTTTCATTCTAGATTTCCAATTTCCTCTTTTATGAGATTGACTTTTTTTTTCCTCACAATTGTCTGATGTCTATTGCTTTTTATTTAAAATCTTCCTAAACCAACAGGATACCAAAGAAGGCAGAGTGCCATATATACAGTAGTCCTCTCAGACCATTGTCCAACTGCCTAATGCCTTTGTCATTGCAAGTCTGATTCTTAATTTTGATCTGTTTTTCTGGTTTTAACTGTGAGCTCATTTTAGTAAGATTGTTTCCCCGGGTGGTCTTCCATTTCTCAGTTGTGGAGGTGTCCATGTGGAACAGTTTTACATTTATCTCTGTGGAGGGCTCTAGAGTTTTCTCTGGTCCAGAACAAAATTTTAATGTTAATTTCTCAGTTTGATGTCATATGCCTATCAGTAAGCCATTCCCTTCTCTAGCGGATCTTTCCGACTCAGGGATCAAACTGGAGTCTTCTGCATTGCAGGTGGATTCTTTGCCAGCTGAGCTACCAGGGAATGGAAATTTGATGGCACTCTTTATGAATGATGTCGATTTCTCACTGGGCACCGCATGGAGTATAAACTTCCTGTCCCTTCATTGACTCCTCTTTGTCTCCTGAATAGGCTGCTGAAGTAATTTTAGTTCCCATTTACACCCAAGGCAACCTTTCAAATCTTCTGGGTTTAAATAGTGAATCCATTCCAGCTCCTCAGCTTGCTCAGTTCTAAGAGCTTTTGTTTCTGTGTGGGTATAAACGCACATGTGTTTATTTAGAAATTCCAAACCAATGTGCACCTCTACAGCTTCAGCACCTAATTACTTTTCCAGCTATGCAATGTCTCTTCTTTGATAATTTGCTTTTCGTTCTCTCAAAAATGGTTCTGTATTTCCAAAGTTATCATTTTTTATGTAGCATTTCCATATGCTTGCAGTAGGGTAATTGGATGGTTCAGGATCAACTGAATTCTCCAGAAGTCAGCGATGAATTTCAAAGGTGAATTTGTTCTGATTTTGTCACATATGCAGCTATTCAAGTAAAATATAAAATAGACAAAGATTTTCATAGGTTAGTAGGAAGAAAGGAATTTTTGGTGAGGAAGTAGAAAATTTAGCTCTTGATTTAAATTTTTTCTGAATGTATATAAAACTCACATTATTACACAAAGATTGTTTATTTCTTCTATTTCAGAACCTTATTTGGAGCCCTTCATCTGCACCTTGGAGGAGCACCTGAGGGGCCAGCTGGCACTGGAAAGACTGAAACTACTAAAGATTTAGCCAAAGCTGTAGCCAAGCAATGTGTTGTTTTCAACTGCTCTGATGGGTTGGACTATTTGGCTCTAGGAAAATTCTTTAAGGTTTGAGTTTACTCCTCATTTATGATATGATAACTTCTCAGAAAGACTTTTTATAATGAAACATAATTTGATGCATATAAGGGACTTGTTGTAAGTAGAGTTATATAAAAGCTTATTTGAGAAGGAGTTCTACCTCCCTCTCAGATAGTAAAGAATCCACCTGCAACATAGAAGACCCAGGTTCAATCCTTAGGTCAGGAAGATCCCCTGGAGAAGGGAATGGCAACCCACTCCAGTATCCTTGCCATAGAATTCCATGGACTGAGGAGCCTGTAGGCTGCAGTCCTTTGGGTTGCAGGGTGGGACACGACTGAGCTGACTAACACTTTCACACTTTCTACCTCCTTCTTCAGTCCTTGCTTTATAAAGGGTCAATATTCCTGATAGTAATGAATGAGTGGTGTCCCTTCAATACACTGGACAACTAGAAGTTTGAGAACCATTATTTTAAGTGAAAGTCGCTCAGTTATGTCCAAGTCTTTGTGACCCCATGAGTATAGTCCATGGAATTCTCCAGGCCAGAATACTGGAGTAGGTAGCCTTTCCCTTCTCTGGGGATCTTCCCAACCCAGGAATCGAACCCAGCTATCCCACATTGCAGGCAGATTCTTTACCAACTGAGCCACAAGGCAAGCCCAAGAATACTGGAATGGGTAGCCTATCCCTTCTCCAGTGGATCTTCCCGACCCAGGAATTAAACCTGGGTCTCCTGCATTGCAGGCAGATTCTTTACCAACTGAGCTATATTGCATCATGTAAATACTGAGTTCTCTAAAGACTTCATTATTAATGAGTTATGATTCAGTAATTTATTTTTATAGACACATTCTATTTAATCCTTTTGGTGAACTTGGAATCTTTCTATTTTTTCTTATTCTGAGTCAGACTCCCACTCTTACGAGTTGGTAAGACTGCAAAAAGGGGAGTGAAAGATATAAAGTCCCTGGCTAAGTTCATTGAGTAACCTTTGAACATCTGGTCATTTTGATGTTTTGTTGCTATAGTTTGTTGTTCTTTAAAATATTAGGTGGCACAGTTGAACACAAAATTATCCATGTGGGATTATGAGTTCCACATACTTGTTTTTTTAATTTCTATTTTTGTATACTTTGCAAATTACAGTTTAATGATTCTTTAATCCTTAATTTTCAAAGATAGCTCCAGAAAAAATTAACATTGAAAAAAATACTCAAATCATTTGTGTACCTATGACTGATTCGTGTTGATGTCTGGCAGAAACCAATGCCATATTGTAAAGCAATTGTCCTTCAGTTAAAAATAAACAAATTTTTAAAAAATTACTAGGCTATCCCACAATATAAAAATATTATAAATAAAGAACAAATAAATGTGTTTTAGGATAACAAAACGTAATAACCCTACCCTATGAGTAAACTATTCCTGACTGAAATATGGCCTAGTCATTTTATAAAAGATTTGGAACATCAGAAGTTTCTATATTTGTGACACTGAAACAATTAGAATAATAGTAAAATAAAGGAAAATATTATAATAAGTAAAATATGAAGAAAACATTTGAATGATCAGTAGCTATTTCAATCATCCTCTATAAATATATACAACCTCACTGTAATGCTTATTAAAGAAATAAACAGCAAATCTAAAAGATTCCCTTTGTACTTTAAATAGCCATTATATTCTTAAATGTTTCAAGAAAATTCTGGTATGCACTAAGTTTTCAAATCTATATAATAATATTCTTAATTTTTTGATATAGATTCATATATTAAAATATTGTTTTGTTATTGACAAGTATTGATTATATGGACAATTTATATTAGGATCATGCTGAACAATGGAGGTACAAAATTAAAAAGACAGAGATCTTACTAGAACCTCACAATCTATATAACTCTGAACACGTGAATTCATAAGCATTTTGTTCTCTGTGATTTTTAATCCTTTTATTATATCATATGTTAGCTTTCTAAGTCTTAGAGTCTTCACTAAATAATGAAAATGTGCTATTCTTTGACGTGCATGGTGTTCATGTTTAATCCAGTGTGTTTGCATAGATGGAACAGTACACATATCCAAGGTTAGCCACTATTAGATATGTGACATTGTACTAAATACTTAAGATCTTATGTGACATAGCCTTAGTTTCCTTGTATAAAAGATATATACAAAGTGCCAGGCATCATATCCTGCATATTATAGGTACTTAGTGAAACACACATACATACATATACAATCTAGAGGATGTACATTCAATAATCATTTTTGCATTTTTTAAAAACTTTAACTTGAATTTGGACTCAGCTACTCAAGTTTGACTTCCAGTTTTTCCTATGACCAAATGACACATAGTTACTTTTGAGGTAGCTGTAAGTTAGAATTGCAAGCTGGGGCCTCCGACAGTGTTAGCTGGTCATTAAGGTCCTCAGGTTAGTAGTCTCATTGACAACAGGAGTCACCTTATTTAAAGGATTATTACAGTCCATTCTATGGAGTCCGTAAAGAAAAAGTGAATAAAATCAACTTGTAACTAAAAATAAAAAAGGCTATAAAATTATAGATATACATCTAAATGCCAAAAAATACAGAGAAAGTAAAATAAAATCAATTGGAAAATTTTTCAGTTCATCAAACTCTTTATTCATGCAGGATAATGAATTGGTAATAAAAGAGTAAGCTGTCTTTAAAGATAAAGGTGAATAAGCAATTTTCTTGATAGGATATTAAATCTGTGAGGAGATGAGGTAAAAATACAACATTTCAATGTAATATTCAATCAGATAAAACTGAAAATTTTCATTACTCTTTTCTCCCAGGGACTGTTATCTTGTGGTGCCTGGGCTTGCTTTGATGAGTTTAACAGAATTGATTTGGAAGTGCTGTCTGTGGTTGCTCAACAAATTCTTACTATCCAGAGAGGTAATGGACTAGTTTGTCTCTGCATTGTGTGACAACAGTAGAAATATAGTGCACAGTGAATGGCACGAGTCACATTCATATGTGGAATTGCTAAGTCATTTCATTCTTGATCACCCACAGGTATTAATGCAGGTGCTGATTTACTGGTGTTTGAAGGAACTGAATTAAAACTTGACCCCACGTGTGCTGTCTTTATAACAATGAACCCTGGATATGCTGGACGATCAGAACTGCCTGATAATCTAAAGGTACAGAAAAGGCAATTATATAATGTTTCCTTTTTGTGATTTACAAAGTTAACATATAAAAAGAACATACTTTTCTTGAATTTTACATAAAACATTTCCTTTTAGATGTTATATTTTAGACAACTGTTTTAGAAAAATTTTAAAGCTTTGATTAACTTCAAAAATATGCGATTTCCAGAACTTCTATTTTAAACTGATGATAAGTATAAAAATTGGAAAACATCGGAAATATTGGAAAAGGTACCCATTCTACTGTTTACTGTATGGTATTCCTCAATATTAAATGTTGAAATCAGACAACTGTGAATACTGGGGGAAGGTCTGTTCATGTTAATATTATAATATGGGCATTTTTCTATCTTTATGAACATGATTCAAGCTGTAAATAAGTTTATTGAACTGTGTTTACAGTTTGAAATTTAGATTGTATTTAGTTTTCCTTCTTTATAGATAATACTGCAATGGGAAATGGGAAATTTTTGCTTAAGGCTTTTCTCTATTTTAAGGTATTTCATTAGGAGATTCATAGGACCAAGAGCTGTGTTGCTGAATTGCCTTCTAACAGAGGTTGAAACAATTTACATCCTATATCTGTTCTCAGTTCTCCTTAATACGTAGCACTGTTTGTTTTCTTGTAAGAACAAAATAGCTAATTGACTAGACTAGAATCTTCATTAAAAAACAACAACAACAACTTTGATTATTAGTGAAATATGACCTTTCCCCCATATCTTTGTTAGACCTTTTATATCCTTTTCTGGTGAACTGCAAGTTTATGGCTAGTGCGTGGAGAAAAAAGGTTGAATAATAATACAGTGGTAATTGCAGATCCAAAACCAAGTTTTCTGACTCTAAATCCTACATTCCTTCCATTATTCACATTTTTAGAATGACAGCTTCTTAGATTAGGTGAGGTATTTTTCTTTTCCACCAAAAAAACTTTTGATTGGACCAACTGCTGCCAAGAATTTTGTGGTATTTCTATTCCTTGCACTTTTCTTTGCTTGATGTGATGTTTTAGTACTTTGCCTTTATGAAGGAAGGTATGATTTAAAAATGAAAATTGGTAAATCCTCCTTCATCTAAGAAGCATTTTGTGACTTTTTATTCCAATATGCATTTGGAAAAATATACATTCCAACATGCATTGGAAAAAGCAAAATAGCTGTCTGAGGAAGCCTTACAAATAGCTGTGAAAAGAAGAGAAGTGAAAAGCAAAGGAGGAAAGGAAAGATATACTCATTTGAATGCAGAGTTCCAAAGAATAGCAAGGAGAGAGAAAAAGCCTTTCTCAGCTATCAATGCAAAGAAATAGAGGAAAACAACAGAATTGGAAAGACTAGAGATCTCTTCAAGAAAATTAGAGCTACCAAGGGAACATTTTATGCAAAGATGGGTTCAATAAAGGACGGAAATGGTGTGGACCTAACAGAAGCAGAAGATATTAAGAAGAGATGGCAAGAATATACAGAAGAACTGTTTAAAAAAGATCTTCACAGCCCAGATAATCACATTCGTGTAATCACTCACCTAGAGCCAGACATCCTGGAACGTGAAGTCAAGTGGGCCTTAGGAAGCATCACTAGGAACAAAGCTAGTGGAGGTGATGGAATTTCAGTTGAGCTGTTTCAAATCCTGAAAGATGATGCGTGAAAGTGCTGCACTCAATATGCCAGCAAATTTGGAAAACTCAGCAGTGGCCACAGGACTGGAAAAGGTCAGTTTTCATTCCAATCCCAAAGAAAGGCAATGCCAAAGAATGCTCAGACTACCACAAAATTGCACTCATCTCACACGTCAGTAAAGTTATGCTCAAAATTCTCCAAGCCAGGCTTCAGCAATACATGAACCATGAACTTCCAAATGTTCAAGCTGGTTTTACAAAGGCAGAGGAACAGAGATCAAATTGCCAGCATCCACTGGATCATCGAAAAAGCAAGAGAGTTCCAGAAAAACATCTATTTCTGCTTTATTGACTATGCCAAAGCCTTTGACTGTGTGGATCACCACAAACTGTGGAAAATTCTGAAAGAGATGGCAATTCCAAATCACCTGACCTGCCTCTTGAGAAACCTGTATGCAGGTCAGGACATGGAACAACAGACTGGTTCCAAATAGGAAAAGGAGTACGTCAAGGCTGTATATTGTCACCTTGCTTATTGAACTTCTG
Source organism: Nanger dama (assembly GCA_917880005.1). Classification (NCBI taxonomy): domain Eukaryota; kingdom Metazoa; phylum Chordata; class Mammalia; order Artiodactyla; family Bovidae; genus Nanger; species Nanger dama. Next base: position 52,432,390 of record CAKJTW010000004.1, read on the forward strand.
TGCAGAGTACATCATGAGAAATGCTGGGCTGGATGTAGCACAAGCTGGAATCAAGATTTTTGGGAAAAATATCAATAACTTCTGATATGCAGATGACATCACTCCTATGGCAGAAAGCGAAAAAGAACTAAAAAGCCTCTTGATGAAAGTGAAAGAGGAGAGTGAAAAAGTTGGCTTAAAGCTCAACACTCAGAAAACTAAAATCGTGGCATCTGGTCCCATCACGTCATGGCAAATAGATGGGGACACAGTGGAAACAGTGGCTGCCTTTATTTTTCTGGGCTCCAAAATCATGGCAGATGGTGGCTGCAGCCATGAAATTAAAAGATGCTTACTCCTTGGAAGGAAAGTTATGACCAACCTAGACAGCATATTAAAAGCAGAGACATTACTTTGTCAACAAAGGTCCATCTAGTCAAGGCTATGGTTTTTCCAGGGTCGTGTATGGATGTGAGAGTTGGACTATAAAGAAAGCTGAAAGTGGAAGAATTGATGCTTTTGAACTGTGGTGTTGGAGAAGACTTTTGAGAGTCCCTTGGACTGCAAGGAGATCCAACCAGTCCTTCCCAAAGGAGATCAGTCCTGGGTTTTCTCTGAAAGGATTGATGTTGAAGCTGAAACTCCAATACTTTGACCACCTGATGCGAAGAGCTGACTCATTGGAAAAGACCCTGATGTTGGGAAAGATTGAGGGCAGGAGGAGAAGGGACAACAGAGGATAAGATGGTTGGATGGCATCAGCGACTCAATGGACATGAGTTTGGATAGACTCTCGGAGTTGTTGATGGACAGGGAGGCCTGGTGTGCTGCGGTTCATGGAGTTGAAAAGAGTCGGACACGACTGAGTGACTGAATTGAACTGATACATTTGGAAAGCTCTTTTGGTCCAATTTTTTATTCACTCATGTTTTTCTTTTATTTGGTAGAACTGATATAATACATAAGTATTGGTAAAGGCAAAATATCTGTGAGCAGTTACATCATTAAAAATGGGGGCCATCATGGGTTGAGTCTGTTAATGCCCTGTGTGGACTCCTTCATGTTTCATTAATTGTGCGTGTTGAAACAGTGATGCTTGGAGTAGTTTCTTTCTATTTTAGGTCAAAAGCTGTTCTCAAATTCCATAGCTTTTTGTTGTTTTCATTTTTCCTTTTGTGCAGTCTTCTTGGTTAGAGCTGCTATAAAACATCGCTTTTCAAGTATATATGGAAGTACCTAACAATTTGGAAAAATGTCTTAGCCTGAAATGAAAGATATATAGATAAAAATATATGGACTTCCTAGATGGCACTAGTGGTAAAGAGTCCATCTGCCAATACAGAAGAAGCAAGAGACACAGGTTCGATCCCTGAGTTGGGAAGATCTCCTGGAGTAGGAAATGGCACCCCACTCCAGTGTTCTTGCCTGGAAAATTCCATGGATTGAGGAGCCTGGCAGGCTACAGCCCATGGGCCTGCAGAGAGTCAGACATAATTGAATGTCTGAAAACTATCTATTTAAAGCCTGCTGAGACCCGGGAAGTGTTTTCATGTCTTCAGGATCATCCTTGAAGCTTCCCTCTTCTTCACCCAGCGATTCCAGTTAGTTACCAAAGCCAGTCTTGTAACTCCTGCTGTTCCTGGCCGTGCCTTGCTCCCACTCCTCTTCAGGATTCTCTAACGTGTCTTACTGCAGTGGCTCACCTGTCACCGTTGCGATAGCTCTTTCTCTATATATATATATGATGGAAATATGTCTCACATATTCTTAAACATATATATACATATATAACATATTCTTATTCCAGGCATCAGCTTATGGGCACTTGGGTTGTTTCCATGTCTTGGCTGTTGTAAATAGTGCTGCTGTGAACATTGGGGTGCATTTATCTTCTCAAATTAGAATTTTCATTTTTTTCCCCCAGCTGTATGCCCAGGAGTTGGATTGCTGGAGCATATGGCAACTCTTTTTAGTTTATGAAATACCTCTATACAGCTTTCCGTGGTGGCTGCACAAATTTACATTCCCACTAACCATGAAGGAGGGTTCCCTTTTCTCCACACCCTCTCCAGCTTTTATTATTTGTAGACCTTTATATGATGGTCATTCTGACCACTGTGAGGGGCTAGCTCACTGTAGTTCTGATTTGTATTTCTCTACTAATGAGAGAAGTTGAGCATCTGTTCAGATGCCTGTTGGCCATATGTATGTGTACTTTGGAGAAATGTTTATTTAGGTCTTCTGCTCATTTTTTGATTGGGTTCTTTGCTTTTTTGCTGTTGAGTTATATGAGATGTTTGTATATTTTGGAAATTAAGCCCCTGTTGGTTGCATTGTTTGCAGGTGTTTTCTCCCAGTCTATTGGTTGTATTTTCATTTTGTTTATGATTTCCTTTGCTGTGAAAAAGTTTTGAAGTTTGATTATCCATTTGTTCATTTTTTGCCTTTATTTCCATTGCCTTGGGAGACTAACTTAAGAAAATATTGGTACAGTTTATGTCAGAGAATGTTTTGCTTGTGTTTTCTTCTAGGAGTTCTATGGTATCTGTCTTATATTTAAGTATCTAAGCCATTTTGACTTTTTTTTACTTTGGTGTGTGTAAAATGGGAGGGAATGTTATGACTTCTTTGATTTACAAGTGGCTGTCTAACTTTTCCAATACCACTTGCTAAAGAGACTTTGTCTCTATTGTATATTCTTGCCTTCTTTGTCAAAGATTGACTGTAGGTGTGTGGGTTTACTCCTGGACTCTCTATTCTGTTCCATTGATATGTCTGTTTTTGTGTCAGTACACTGCTGTTTGGATTAATAGAGCCTTGTAGTATCATCTGAAGTCTGGGTGGGTATGCCTCCAGCTTTGTTTTTTTTTTCCTCAGGATTGCTTTGGCAATTCTGAGTCTTCTATGTTCAGTCACTAAGTCATGTCACACTCTAAATTTTAGGATTTAGTTCTGTGGAAAATGTTGTGAGTAATGTGATGGGGATCTCATTAAATTCATAGATTGCTTTGGGTAGTATGGAAAATAGGCATATTCTATATTCTATATCTTCTGATGTCACAAAGTCAATAACATGATACATTGTGGCATCCAGCTCTAAAGGCACAACAAGAAGAAAATGCAAGTGAAACTGGATTAGTGACAGAGCCTGGCCTCTGTGACACAAGGCTGCTCTGCATGACAGAAGACAGAAGTAGGGAGCTGAAGGACATGTGTGTGTCTGGGGAGATTTGAAGGAGTCTGGTGTTCCAGGTGAACAAGAAGTCAGGGGTTCACTGAGGGTTTTGTTCTACAGTCAGGAGGATTTACAAATGCTAACACATTCTGATAAATAGCTTTCTTCAGAGTAAGCTGTGTGAAACACTCCATTAGTACAGAGAAAAAAGTGAAATGGATCCTAAATCCTCCATTTCACTCAAGTAAAACCTAGCTCATTTCTGAACAGGTTCCAACATTATGAAATCTATTTCTAATCTCTAAAGGAAGAAATGGTAACAAGTTACTGCTTGAGATTTTGTTGTTGTTATTCTTCCAAACATATAGTTCTTTGAAAGCCTCCTCTAGGAAGTATTTATAATTCCTTATGTAGTGCTTTTCTTCTTCCACCCTATAGGGCAGAGGCAGTAGAATAATTATTCTCAATTATTTATTTCTGCTGAGATAAACATGGAGGGTGATGCTAAAACTGATTACATGTACTGGAATTTATTCAAGCTCTGGCAGTTTACCTGGATCTATACTTTCCTGCGGTTTTTTTTTTTTTTTTTACACACAAGAAAGTATGCCATGGGGTAAGCCAGAATCCAAATTAATTTTTAAAGCACTAAATTACCCTTTAATTTCATGCAAGGATGCTCATGATAAAGGACAGAAATGGTAAGGACCTAACAGAAGCAGATGAGATTAAGAAGCAAGAATACACAGAAGAACTGTACAAAAATATCTTAATGACCCAGATAATCACTAAAGTTTGGTCACTTACTTAGAGCCAGACATCCTGGAGTGTGAGGTCAAGTAGACTTTAAGAAGCGTTATTATGAACAAAGTTAGTGGAGGTGATGGAATTCCAGCTGAGCTATTTCAGATCCTAAAAGATGATACTGTTAAAATGCTGCACTCAGTATGTCAGCAAATTTGGAATACTCAGCATTGGCTACAGGACTGGGGAAGGTGAGTTATCATTCCTGGACCAAAGAAGGACAATGCCAAAGAATGTTCAAACTACCATACAATTGTGTTCATTTCACATGCTAGCAAGATAATGCTCAAAATCCTTCAAGCTAGGCTTCAGCAAAATGTGAGCTGAGAACTTCCAGATGTACAAGCTGGGTTTACAAAAGGCAGAGGAACCAGAGATTAATTGCCAACATTTGTTGGTTCATGGAGAAAGCAAGAGAATTCCAGAAAAACATCTGCTTCATTGGCTATGCTAAAGCCTTTGACTGTATAGATCACAACAAGCTGTGGAAAATTCTTCAAGAAATGGGAATACCAGACTTCCTTACATGTCTCTTGAGAAACCTGTATGCAGGTCAAGAAGCAACAGTTAGAACCGGACATGGAACAATGGACTGGTTCAAAATTGGGAAAGGAGTACAAGCAGGTTGTGTACTGTCACCCTGCTTTTTTAATTTATATGTAGAGCACATCATGTGAAATACTGTTCTGGATGAAGCACAAGCTGAAATCAAGATTGCCAGGAGAAATACCAACAACCTCAGATATGTATCTAGTGTCACTCTAATGGCAGAAAGTGAAGAGGAACTAAAGAGTCTCTTGATGAGGGTGAAAGAAGAGAGTGAAAAACTGACTTAAAACTCAACATTCAAAAACTAAGATCATGGCATCCTGTCCCATCACTTCATGGCAAATAGAAGGAAAAGGTGGGAGCAATGGCAAGTTTTATTTTCTTGGGCTCCAAAATGACTGTGGACGATGACTGTGCCGTGAAATTAAAAGACTCCTTCCTACTTCTTGGTAGGAAAGTTATGACAAACCTCAGTTCAGTTCAGTTCAGTTCAGTCATTCAGTCATGTCCAGCTCTTTGTGACCCCATGGACTGCAGCACGCCAGGCCTCCCTGTCTATCACCAACTCCTGAAGTTCACTCAAACTCATGTCCTTGAGTCGGTGATGCCATCCAACCATCTCATCTTCTGTCATTCCCTTCTCCTGCGTTCAGTCTTTCCCAGCATCAGGGTCTTTTCTAATGAGTCAGTTCTCTGCATCAGGTGGCCAAAGTATTGGAGTTTCAGCTTCAGCATCAGTCCTTCCAATGAGTATTCAGGACTGATTTCTTTTAGGATGGACTTGTTGCATCTCCTTGCAGTCCAAGGGATTCTCAAGAGTCTTCTCCAACACCACAGTTCAAAAACATCAATTCTTTGGCACTCAGCTTTCTATATAGTCCAACTCTCACATCCATACATGACTACTGGAAAAACCATAGCTTTGACTAGATGGGCCTTTGTTGGTAAAGTAATGTCTCTGCTTTTTAATATGCTATAAAAAGTTGGCTTAAAACTCAACATTCAGCAAACTAAGATCATGGCATCTGGTCCCATCACTTCATGGCAAATAGATGGGAAACAGTGGAAACAATGACAGACTTTATTTTGGGGGCTCCAAAATCACTGCAGGTGGTGACTGCAGCCATGAAATTAAAAGACACTTGCTCCTTGGAAGAAAAGTTATGACCAACCTAGACTGCATGAGAAACCTAGATAGCTTATTAAAAGGCAGAGACATCACCTTGCTAACAAAGGCCCCCTATAGTCAAAGATATGGTTTCTCTAGTAGTAATGTATGGACGGATGTGAAAGTTGAACCATTAAGAAGGCAGAGTGCTGAAGAATTGATCCTTTTTAAATATGGTGCTGGAGAAAACTCTTGAGAGTCCCTTGGGCAGCAAGGAGATCAAACCAGTCAATACCAAAGGAAATCAACCCTGAATATTCATTGGAAGGACTCTTGCTGAAGCTCCAATCCTTTGATCACCTCATGCAAAGAGCCAACTCACTGAAAAAGACCCTGATGCTGAGAAAGACTGAAGGCAAAAGGAGAAAGGGGAGGCAGTGGATGAGATGGTCAGATAGCATCACTGACTCAATAGACATGAATGTGAGCAAAGTCTGGGAGATAGTGGAGGACAGAGAAGGCTGGCGTGCTACAGTCCATGGAATCACAAGGAGGTGGACATGACTTAGTGACCGAACAACCACAAAAGAAAGTTTGTATCACCCTAACTTACGCATTGACCAGCTAAATCACCAGTTCATTCATTCATTCTCTATTTTATTGATTAAGAAAAGTTGTTGAGAACCTACCCTTTAAAAGAGGTACCATCTTTATAGTAATTCTCTTGCATTTCCACCCCCAGGTATGTAGTAGTTTTAAGCACATGCTTAAGCATCTGTTACAAATTATTTGTTCATGCTCTGTACTTTTAATATTTTATTCTTTCCTTTCTTGAATGCTAAACTTATTGATAAAATAGCAGTGCTAAGACCTGTAGCTAGTAATTAATGTAATGCATTGGAAGAATCTTGCTTGATGCAAGTCTTTTATTTTAAATTAAGTATCATAACAGATCACTAAGGCAAAATGTCCTTATTCTCTACCTGCCTTGTGTTTTCGGTAACTTAGCTAGTCCCCAAAAGGTATTTATAACCTGTCTGAATGTGACTGTCATTCTGTGCAATTATTATTCATTATTTGAATATATTGTCATTTTATGTAACACTGTTCTCCTGCTTTAGTATAAGACAGCCATGTTTTCATGCTTGAGCTATTGAAATAAGTCCTGATAGAAACTCACTTTTAAAAATTAAATTTTCTTATTTTTTCCAAATATATTCAGTTTTCTATTTGCCTTCCATCACACAACATTTTTCCCACAAAATTTAAAATACCATGAGGAAAAATTATCTTAGAATTAGGAAAATGGATTTATCTCTAATAATAATCATCCTGTACTTGTTTTCAGCTTTTTTCCCTTTATTATGCTTGAACTGACATGGTGACTGAAGACGCAAAAAGGTTAAAAAATATCTCAAAATTCATCACTTATGTAACATACCCTTGTTATTAGAAGTTTCCTTAATCAATTCGATATCTAGAGATCTTCACTTAGAGCACCATCTCCCAATACCAGCCACTTTCTAACAGCTCCAATGAGAAACCCAACATCTCAGCAGAGTCTGATGCTTTTTCCCTGTAACATGTCACTTTTCTACAAAGAAATAGAACATAACGGATACTTAATACTTAAGTTAGTAATTCACCAAAGCCCTAAGTATGACAGAAATTTGAAGTGTTCTCAAAGCATAATTTCAGAAAAAATATTTGGATAAAAGTTAATGGTTTCTTCATTATATAACAATAATAAGAAGTCACATTTTAAAATGGTTTATCTGTGGGATATGGATATTATAACAGTATTATTGCAAAAAAGCTATAACGTTGTAGCATGCTGTAAAGAGTCGAGCTATCTTCGTGATGGCCTGTTTATAAAAGCACCTTTCCTCCACTCCCATAGGCGCTCTTTCGGACAGTGGCCATGATGGTGCCTGACTACGCTATGATTGCTGAAATCGTCCTGTACTCCTGTGGCTTTGTCACAGCTCGGCCACTGTCAGTGAAGATTGTGGCTACATATCGCCTGTGTTCAGAGCAGTTGTCATCACAGCATCACTATGACTATGGAATGAGAGCCGTGAAGTCAGTGCTTACAGCTGCTGGGAATCTAAAGGTAGAAAACTCAAGTAACTTCTTATTCATTCATTTCCTGTTTGTAAATCTCAGGACCATGTGTCTTTACAGAGCTCCAATAACTGATTGGTTCCATCAACTGGAAAAAAGTTCCTTATTGTACTAAAATAATTGATCATTTGCACATGGAAAAGGACATTTTATGATTTGTAAAACCTTAGCCATGTGATTAGTGATTTGAGTTCCATCCCACAGTTTTAATTATATGAAACTGAATACTACTGAGGAATAAAATTCCTTGCTGCTGAGAAATACTTGGAAAACATTTAGTCTATGTGAACATACATAATTGTAAAGGAAACAATGTATGTATAATTAACACAAATGTACAAAATTCCTAGACTTTGTTATTTAATATAATTATACAGTTGCAGCCAACTGTGGACTAGCAGTAATGGATCTGCAGGGTGCAATGGTAAAAATCCACGACACAAGAGACGCAAGTTCTGTCTCTGAGTCGGGAAGATCCCCTGGAGTAGGAAATGGCAATGTACTTCAGTATTCTTTCCTGGAAAATTCTATGGACAGAGGAGCCTGGTGGGCTAGAGTCCAGAGGGTTGCAAAGGGTCAGACATGACTGAGCATGCACACACGCACACCATCAGTAATGGATTGGCAGTTAATGTGTGCATTTTAAGATGGTATGAATCATAATTATATTGATAAAAAGGGCAAATATTTTAAGATTGGGGTAACTTTTCATTGGAAGTATTTTGCAGAAACATAAAATATAACTGTTCTTTTTTTCTTTATGAAAGTAAGCAAGATAGGCCATATGTGCTAAGTCGCTTCGGTCATGTCCAACTCTTTGAGACCCTGTGGACTGTAGCCTGCCAGGCTTCTCTGTCTATGGGATTAATTAACAGCAAAATGCAAACTTTGACCTTGTAGCTTATAAAAATTTTCATGTTCGTGACTGTGGGAGATTTTAAAATATATCCAATGTGATTAAAAACAATGGCATGCATTTTTGACTTCTAAGTGATGTTACCAAGAATTCTGATATATACTGGTGATATTCTATTTCACATTTGTCTAACACGACTTCACATCATTATTTTTAGTAATAAACAAATGCAACTAGAAGCAACAATTTGTATTAACCTGACGTGTCATGATTGCATTGTGGTCAGATAATGGGAAAGATAATGCTTTGCTCTACCGTATGTCATCACTGACATCTTGACTGTGGAATTGAACTATTAAAGTTACTCAGCAAATGAATTCTGCAAATGAATCCTGTCATCCTTTGTCAAAAGCTAATTTGGAATTGTTGAATGTGTTGGCTTGAATAGTTTGAAGTTTGTTTCTATTTTATCAGGAAACAATTTAAATGTTTGTTTTAAGATGATAGCCTTTTGACAAAACAGACTGCTGACACTTCATAATTGCTGTGTGGTTAGGTTGATGCAAAGACAAAGTCCATGTTAGCAGAGTTAGCTTTAGGTTTGGGAGCTCTGGTAATTCAGAGACAGCAGGCCTTACCTGCCAGGCATCATTGACTTTGTAAAGTTAAAGCCAGTTAAGTAGAAGCATGGAATTTACTAGAAATATTCCAGAGAACAGGATGAGGGTTCTGGAAACCTAAACTGATAATGGTGGGGATAGCTTTGGTGTGAAAATTTGAATAAAGTATAGAAGATGAGAGAAACATTTCTGAGTTCAGATTTTTATGTGAGTTACATGAACCATCTTACGGGCATGAGCAACAAATTGAGTTCAGCCACGTTTTTAGTAAACCTCTGTTTGCCACAGGTGTTTTGAAATTTAATATATATTTTTCAAAGCACCCTCTACTCAAGTGACAGTGCATTAACCAGCCCTCTCCACTCTGCCTGGGGAACACACTCAAGCATGCTAATACCAAGAGTGCAGTCAGAAGGTGGCATGCCACCCTGTCATCGCACTTGGTCAGGTGGCTTGTTCCCGAAACTTTCTGAAGCTAGTTGGTTATGTTATTGTTGTTATGTCCTTTAATTAACTGTCAATGAAACTGATGGTATATGAGCATGAAAAGAAGAGGTTTGTTTTTATGAAAACTGAGTTCCTTGTTTAAGAAAGACTGAGTAAAGATGAAATGCTAAAAGTTTACTTGGAATTAGGTGTGGATAAGAAAAGTAAGACTGAAAAAGAACAATTCATGAGGATGCTACATTTAGATTGTCTCCTAAGTATCTTTGAAGAGAATGATTATCTTTAAAAAACAGAAACAACAAAACAAAAATCCAGAGCGACGACTTGGTTTTGTTTTGTACAAGAAAAAATTGTGCAGAACTCCACCCTCAGAGAAAAAGCCTTGGCACCAAAATATGGGCAAATGAGTGAATATTTATATGTTTTAACTTTAAATCTTTTAATGAGTCCCCATTTTTAATGATTATTTACACTTATCTGCTGTAAATAATAACAGCAGACTGACTGCTGGTCTTGAATGCATAGGACAAACAAGGTCTTACCCAGGAGAGAAGCAAGGGCAAGTCCCAAACTCTGAAAATCATGACCAATAGCTTTTTACTGAGAGTATCTGTGGAAAGGCAGTTAGTTAAACTTAGAATTTCATTATGTACTAGCATAAAATTCAACAAGTATAATCGTCAGTTTCTGAAGTTAACAGCCCAGTGAAATGAAAATAAATAAACATTTTTGCATGAGTTTTAGTGCCCTCTGGGGCCTCGGTGCTTGTGTGTATGAGCATGCATGGAGTGATACAGATGTCCTCATGAGTATGTTTTCTTTCAGCTGAAATATCCAAATGAAAATGAAGAAATTCTGCTGCTTAGATCTATTATTGATGTAAATTTGCCAAAATTTTTATCCCATGATTTACCACTCTTCGAGGTAAGAATATTTTGGACTCTAATGTATCACAAGTCTTCTAATAATGTATTTATCAAGTGTACAAGTTTTCAAGTCCCATTGAGAAACTTCCAGTGTAGAAAACAGAGAAACATAGGTCACTCCATGTTTTATTTGAAATGTGTTTAGCTAACTTTGTTATTACAAGTAACTTTTAACAACTTGGGATTTTTTTAAGTAGTACTTTTTTCAACTGCAGAATATAATAAGCACACAAAAGTCACGGAATGTTAGCTTATAAATCTCACTAGGAAATTGACTCCATGGAGGAAAGTAATTGGTTAAACACACCACTGAATCCCTTACACAGAGGGATACTTTGCAAATATTTGTCAAAATTAATGATCGAAGAAGTAAAAACTAAGCGTAATTTCTTCAAAAGAGTGCAGTGTCTTTTATGAAATTGTTTTTTTCTTCAGGATAATTTAAGAACTAGGTTTAATAATATTGTTCCATTTAAAACTTAGATTATAAGTAATTGTAAAGAATTATTAGAGTAATGGTTAAAGTTCCTGTATTGTCATGTGATGTCATTGTTTTTCTTTTCCCATTCTTAGTGGAAGTGACTGGGGTGGTGGGTAGTGGGCCGCTGACCCATGGTAGAGTTACTCTGTCTGGCACTGCCGTGAGGTGTGGACAGTCAGCTTCCAGTGTGTAGAGACTGAGATCAGAAGACTCTCATAGGGAGGGGAGAAGTGACACTGCCCCTGTGGTGTGCTCCAGGGCCTTAGCCATCCATAGGAACAGAGTTTCATCCTTCTGAAAGAAGCTCCTGTTAGTATTTGGAACTGACGGTGCAAATATTTTATAGCTCAAATTTTCAGGGAATTGGTTCAAAATTTCTTGTTAAAAATTTCCCTCAGTTTCTTTGGTACTAGTACACTGTATAGATTTTCCAGGAATAAACATAAGTACAGCTATATTTATTTTTATGAAGTAGAGGTCTATCTCATTTAGATGTATTCTCCTATAGCTGTGTATTCATTGAGCAAATATTTCTTGAGCAATATTTTACAAATGGAGCATAACTGGCATTTTCATAGGATAGTTCCCAGTTGTGAGAGACTGTCCCATACGCTGCAAACTCTTGGCATCCCTGGTCCCCCAGTGTCTCTGGACTTTCACAGTAATACAAACAGAAGGACAACTCCATGTATTCCCTACTGTCTCCCTGGCAGAGAGGAACTTGTGAAAGGACCTGGTCTTGATTGAGAACCACTAACTACCAAATGTGATCTGGAATTGTCTGCTTCTTTAAGGTTAACCATAAATAATTTGAACAAACTGAGAAGATATTTTTGCTTACTTAGCAAACACCATGTATTTACAATGGACCCGACCCTGTTCTAAGAGTTTTATGAATAGTTACTCCAAGCACTGGTGGCTCAGGTGATAAAGAATCTGCCAATGATGTAGGAGATCTGATTTTGATTCCTTGGTCAGTAAGATCCCCTGGAGAAGGGCATGGCTACTGAGCCAGGCTTTAGCAATACATGAACCATGAACTTCCAGATGTACAAGATGGTTTTAGAAAAGGCAGAGAAACCAGAGATCAAATTGCCAATGTTCGCTGGATCATCAAAAAATAAAGAGAGTTCCAGAAAAACATCTATTTCTGCTTTATTGACTATGCCAAAAGCCTTTGACTGTGTGGATCACAATAAACTGTGGAAAATTCTGAAAGAGATGGGAATATCAGACCACCTGACCTGCCTCTTGAGAAACCTGTATGCTGGTCAGGAAGCAATAATTAGAACTAAACATGGAACAACATACTGGTTCCAAACAAACAGGAAAAGGAATACATCAAGGCTGTATATTGTCACCCTGCTTATTTAACTTCGATGCAGAGTACATCATGAGAAACACTGGGTTGGAAGAAGCACAAGCTGAAATCAAGATTGCCAGGAGAAATATCAATAACCTCAGATACGCAGATGACACCACCCTTATGGCAGAAAGTGAAGGAGAACTAAAGAGCCTGTTGTTGAAAGTGAAAGAGGAGAGTGAAAATGTTGACTTAAAACTCAACATTCAGAAAACTAAGATCATGGCATCTGATTCCATCAAAGTGAAGTCACTTAGTCATGTCCGACTCTTTGCGACCCCATGGACTGTAGCCCACCAGGCTCCTCCATCCATGGAATTTTCTAGGCAAGAATACTGGAGTGGGTTGCCATTTCCTTCTCCAGGGGATCTTCCCAACCCGGGGATTGAACCCAGATCTTCCACATTGCAGGCAGATGCTTTACCATCTGAGCCACTAGAGAATCCCAATACTTCATGGCAAATAGATGAGGAAACACTGGAAACAGTGGCTGAGTTTATTTTGGGGAGCTCCAAAGTCACTGCAGATGGTGACTGCAGCCATGAGATTAAAAGACGCTTACTCCTTGGAAGAAAAGTTATGACCAACCTAGACAGCATATTAAAAATCAGAGACATTCTTTTGTCAACAAAGGTTTGTCTAGTCAAGGCTATGGTTTTTCTAGTAGTCATGTATGGATGTGAGAGTCGGACTGTAAAGAAAGCTGAGCACTGAAGAGTTGATGCTTTTGAACTGTGATGCTGGAGAATACTCTTGAGAGTCCCTTGAACTATAAAGAGATCCAACCAGTCCATCCTAAAAGGAAATCAGTCCTGGGTGTTCATTGGAAGGACTGATGTTGAAGCTGAAATGCCAACATTTTGGCCACCTGATGCAAAGAGCTGACTCATTTGAAAAGACCCTGATGCTGGGAAAGACTGAGGGCAGGAGGAGAAGGGGAGGACAGAGGATGAGATGGTTGGGTGGAATCAGTGACTCAATGGCCATGGGTTTGTGTGAACTCCAGGAGTTGGTGATGGACAGGGAGGCCTGGCGTGCTGCGGTTCATGATGTCGCAGAGTCAGACATGACTGAGCAACTGAACTGAACTGAACTGAACCCACTCCAGTATTCTTGCCTGGAGAATCCCCTGGACAGAGGAGCCTGGCAAGATACAGTCCATAGGGTCACAAAGAGTTGGACACTACTGAGCGACTAACAAGCCCCCCAGTAGGACAGGAGCTATCATTATCTCTACTTTACAGATGGTGTAACTGAAGTACAGAGTTCATAAGTTACTTGGGGTCTTGGCCAGTATATGACAGAAAGAGAATTGCAGCCACTCAGCCAGGCTATATCCTACTGCATCGTCTTTGTCTCTCCTTTGCCCAACTTACTGCTCTGAACTGGAGTCAATTTCTCTGTAACAGCATTTAAAGAATTAAATTTAAGAGTGGTTAAACTGAAAGTTCGTCAGTTCTAAGGTATAATTCGAATGCATGCTTTCATGTTAACCTCTTCTAAATTTTCACTTTCACCTTCAGAGTGAAAAGAAGAGTTGTATTTCTCACATAGGTTGCTGTGAAGTGAAATGAATGTTGCTCAATTGTGTCTGACTCTTTGCGACCCCATGGACTGGGGTCTCTAGGCCACACATGAATTCCCCAGACATGAATTTTCCAGGCCAGAACACTGGAGTGGGTTGCCATTCCCTTATCCAGGGGAATCTTCCCAGCCCAGAAATCGAACCCAGGTCTCCCACATTGCAGGCAGATTCTTTACCAGCTGAGCCACCAGGGAAGCCCTAAGTTGCTATGATGCTTATGAAATAGCCTTAGTGGTTTATAAAGGAATGTTTCTTAGACCTTGAAAGTGACTTTATATTTTCATGTGAACTATATGTGGAATTATAATTCTTTCCAATCCTATATTGTATGATGATATTATTTTTCTAAAGCTTCCATAACAGAGCACCACAAACTTGGTGGCTTAAAACAACAGAAATTTATTTTCTCACAGTTCTGGAGGATAAAAGTCTGAAATAAGCTGTTGGTTACCTCTGAAAGAAGGTAAAGATTCTTTAGGAAAGAACCCTTCCTTGCTTTTTCTTAGCTTCTGGTGGCTACTGAGGATCTTTGATGTTCCTTGGCTTGTCATTGGTGTTCCCCTGGTGGCTTCAGCTTCTGTCCGCATCACTAGAATGGCCTTGTTTCCAGGAGTCTTTGAGTTTGCATCTTCCTCTCCTTTATGTTGTATACTCCAGTCACTGGAGTTAGGGTCCAGTAGGATCTCCTCTGATCTAATTAAATCTGCAAAGATCTTATTTCCAGATAAGGTGACATTCTGACATAAATTTTTGAGGAACACTAAAAGGATTAACATACTACCCACTACTATACTGATTAAAATACTGTTAAACTAATTTTTATGTATGATATGAAGTATGGATTCAAGTTCATTATTTTGATAAATCCAGGTATCCTAGCATACTTTGTTCAAAGACTACTTTTAAAAATCTTCACTGGATTGTTTTGCTTGAGAATGAGTTTTCATATGTGTCTGGATCTATATCTGGTTTCCCTCTTCTATTCCATTGTTATATTTTGTCTATTTTTATGCTAGTATGATACTGTTTTTATAATAAGCCTTGAAATAAGATAATATTTATCTTTTAACTTTTTAACTGAAAAATATGTAAAGCTATAACATCTGAAGAAGAAAACAGGAAAAATCCCTTGTGAATTTGGGTTAGGCAAAAATTTCTTGAATATACCACCGAAAGCACACTGCATGAAACAATAAATTGATAAAATAGGCTCATCAGAATTAAAAAAGCTTGCTCTTCAAAATACACTGTACGAGAATGAAAGGCAAGTTAGAGCTATAAAAGATAGTTGCCTGTTAGATGTATGGTGAAGCACTTGTAAGTAGAATGCTTAACAAATGGTCAAAACTTACCATGAAGAAGATAAACCAATTAAAGTAGGCAAAAGATTTGAGATAGAGCAAACTCCGGGAGATGGAGGACAGGGATGCCTGGTGTGCTGCAGTCCTTGGGGTCATGAAGAACTGGACCTGACTTGGTGACTAAAGAACAAGAACAACAAAAGATTTGAATAAACTTTTCACTAAAGAAGATATACATATGGCACAAAAGTAACACAAAAGTGTTACTCTTTAGCAAATACAAATTGAAGCCATAGCAAGATATGTTACAGACTTATTAAAAATACTGATTATACCAAATATTGAAACTCTCATACACTACTGAGGGGAATTTAAAATAAGACCACCATTTGGGAAAGCAGACAGTTTCTTCAAATGTTAGATACATACTTGCCATTGTTGTGTTGTATTTGATGGAGGAGCCTACCAGGCTCCTCCATCCATGGAGTTCTCCAGGCAAAAATACTGGAGAGTGGGTTGCCATTCCCTTCTCTGGGGGTTCTTCTTGACCCAGGGATTGGACCCAAGTCTCCTGCATTGCAGGCAGAGTCTTTACCATCTGAGTGTACTATCCAAGTATTCCACTTCTCAGTATTCACTTGAGAGAAATGAAAGCATTTGTTCATGCAAAGACTTGTGTGTACGTGTTCATGGCATCTTTATTTATTTCCAAAATGAAAAACAATGGAAATGTCCATCAGCAGGAAAATGGATTTAAAAACCGGTACCTCAGTATGGTGGACTACTTCAATGCAGTGAACTATTGATGTATGCAGTGACATGTTTGAGTTTTCAAATCTTTATGCCGAGTGCAAGAAGCGAGATTTTAAAAAAGTAGACACATAATGTGTAATTTCATCCCTATTAAAGTGTAGGCAATGAAAATAAAAATAGAAACAGAAAGCAAATTAGTGTGTGTGCAGATTGTCTGGGGATGGAGGTAGGTGTCAAGGAGAGGAAAGAGGAGGATTACAAAAGATCATAAGGAAACTTGTGGCAATGGTTGATACGTTGAGTATCTTCATTGAGTTGGTGGTTTCACTTATCAAATTATGCTCTTTAAATATAAGCAGTTCATTGTATGTCAGTCATACCTCTATGAAGCTGTTAAAAATACTGAGCTATTATTTAATGGCTCTATTTTCATCAGTATTAAATATGAGGATGTGAGAAATTTTATCAAGTTTATAAACATATACAGATGTGTATAGATGTACACATATACATACAAACATATATAGAGAGTTATATAATATAAGATATAAGTTAGTTATATTAATATAAGATATAATATAATATGTTAGATAATATAAGAGTTTATAGTTGTGTAATGTTAATATAAACATCCAAATCATCTATCATCAGGGAATTACTTCAGATTTGTTTCCTGGGGTGAAATTACCAAAACCAGATTACAACGATTTGCTGGGAGCTATCAAAGACAACTGTGACTCCATGAATTTGCAAATGACCAGATTCTTTTCTGAGAAGATTCTTCAGATATATGAAATGATGATTGTGCGTCATGGCTTTATGATTGTTGGAGAACCATTTGGAGGAAAAACCAGTGCATATCGCGTCTTAGCCGGAGCATTAAATGACCTATGTGAAAAGGTAAGTGTGGTATTAATCCATTAATTTACCAATAATCAGCTTTGTGTAAGATAGAATGTATGGTCACTTAAAAGGATACTTTAATGCAGCAACTTAAAATTATGAAAATACAGAGAAAATAGAAAAGTAATATGATTCAAGTAGGAAGTTCAGCATATAAAAATATGCCACAGATTTGCCTCAAAGCCTTTGGTTCTTTTTTAAAAAGTTTAATTATAAAGGTAACATTTTCATTGTAGAAAAAAATCTGAAAATGTGAAAAAACCTTATACTTTCATAGAGTATTTTATAATTTTATAGGAGAGTGTATTTTATTTTCTTGGTGTTCAGAGTCATAATACAAACTTCCTCCAGAGCTGTCTGTTAGTGGTATTGAACTGAAGTGTGTGTGTTGTGTGTATGCATAATATAATATGTATATAAGCATAGTAAATAATGATAATTATATTATTCAAAATTACTGTCCTAGTTGACTCAGTTTGATATACTTTGATATGCTAAAGGAGTGAGGCTGTTTTAAATTCTCCAACTAATACTGCATTTGTGTCTACTTATCTTTGTATTTCAAATAATTTTTGCCACATATATTTCAATGTTTGTAGGCGAATGGGATTTGTTATACCTTCATTGTGGAGCCTCCCCCTTCAGCCTATATAATATTATGTACTTGTGTTATTTGCCATGCATCCCCTGTGTCTAATTTCAGTGTTGCAAACCCCCGCTTTTTCCTTGCATACATATTTGCCCATGTTTGTAACTGTGACTCTCACTGTCACTGTGATTTACCTTTTTATGGAGAGTAAATAGTTTGACTTTTATTTTCTCCATTTGATGGACTTATCTTCTTATTGGGGAATTTAGATTCATTTGTATTTATTAGCAAACTGATGTGTGCTTATTTCTGTCATCTTTCCCTTTATGCTTTTATCCTTACATGTGCTTTCCTCTCTTCACCTCTCTTCCTTTCCTTTTATCCATCTTGCTTTCTTTTGCTGAGTTTTGTTTGCATTCTTCCTCCTTTGTTTTTTTATTATATGAACTAATTATTTTGCTATAAAAATAAACCTCTAAAAGCCAAATGTGGTGCCACTAAAAGATTTAAAAAGGTAAAGGTTATGACCATGTATTCCGGTACAATATAAAGCCTCAAAGTGATTCATTACCAGGAAATTCTAAGAGTGACATTGTGGTAAGGTAAATGGGGCTTCATAGTCACTGCCCACAACCTGCAGCTTCACACTAGCTCTGCTGCATTTGGGACAAAAATCTTTCTTTGATGGCAGGAACTTTGTCCTGACTGAGATATTCTAATAGAGCTTTACCATGCTTCTGAGTTAAGGATGACATATTGTTATTCCCTTTCTGGGAACAAAGAAGAAAGCAATGACATTGAGTTTATTTTACTGCTTCATATTATTATTCCCATATCTTTTCTTCAGTTTGGTGTTTCATGCCCCAAGCTCTACTGGTGGTGGGCATAAAGCAGTGTGGGAGAGTTGAACTAGGTATGTTGTTACATTCAGGTATGACCTAAATCAAATCCCCTATGATTATACAGTGGAAGTGACAGTTGGATTCAAGGGATTCGATCTGATATATAAAGTGCATGAAGAACTATGGATGTAGTTTCATAACATTGTACAGGAGACAATGATCAAGACTATCCCCAAGAAAAAGAAATGGAAAATGGCAAAATGGTTGTTTGAGGAGACCTTACAAATAGCTGAGAAAAGAATAGAAGCAAAAGACAAAGAAGAAAAGGAAAGATATACCCATCTCAATGAAGAGTTCCAAAGAATAGCAAGGAGAGATAACAAAGCCTTCCTCAAATATCAATGCAAAGACATAGAGGAAAACAACAGAATGGGAAAGACTAGAGATCTCTTGAAGAAAATTAGAGCTACCAAGGGAACATTTTGTGCAAAGATGGCCATAATAAAGGAGAGAAAACATATGGAAGCATAAGATATTAAAAATAGGTGACAAGAATACACAGAAAAACTATACAAAAAAGATCTTCATGACCTGGATAACCACAGTGGTGTGATCACTCACCTAGAGCCAGACATCCTGGAACATGAAGTTGAGTGGGCCTTAGGAAGCATCACTAGGAGCAAAGCTAGTGGAGATTATGGAATTCCAGTTGAGCTATTTCAAATCCTAAAAGATGATGCTGTGAAAGTGCTTCACTCAATATGCGAGCAAGTTTGGAAAACTCAGCAGTGGCCACAGGACTGGAAAAGGTCAGTTTTCATTCTAATCCCAAAGAAAGGCAATGCTAAGGAATGTTCAAACTACTGCAGAATTGCACTCATCTCACATGCTAGTGAAGTAATGCTCAAAATTCTCCAAGTCAAGCTTCAACAGTACATGAACTGTGAAATTCCAGATGTTCAAGCTGGATTTAGAAAGCACAGAGAAACCAGAGATCAAACTGCCAACATCCATTGCATCACTGAGAGAGAAAGATTCCTAGAAAAGCATCTATTTCTGCTTTATCGACTACACCAAAGCCTTTGACCGTGTGGATCACAACAAACTGTGGAAAATTCTTCAAGAGATGGGAATACCAGACCACCTGACCTGCCTCCTGGGAAATCTGTATGCATGTCAGGAAGCAACAGTTGGAACTGGACATGGAACAACAGACTGGTTCCAAATTGGGAAAGTAGTAAGTCAAGGCTGTATATTGTATCCCTCCTTATTTAACTTCTATGCAGAGTACATCATGCAAAATGCCAGGCTGGATGAAGCACAAGCTGGAATCAAGGTTGCTGGAAGAAATATCAGTAACCTCAGATGTGCAGATGACGCTACCCTTATTGCAGAAAGTGAAGAAGAACTAAAGAGCCTCTTGATAAAAGTGAAAGAGGAGAGTGAAAAGTTGGCTTAAAACTCAACATTCAGGAAACTAAGATCAAAGCATCTGGTCCCATCACTTCATGGCAAATAGATAGGGAAACAGTGGAAACAGTGTCTGACTTTTCTTGGGCTTCCAAATCACACAAATGGTGACTGCAGCCATGAAATTAAAAGATGCTTGCTGCCTGAAAGAAAAGCTATGTCCAACCTAGACAACCTATTAAAAAGCAGAGACATTACTTTGCCAACAAAGGTCCGTCTGGTCAAAGCTATGATTTTTCCAGTAGTCGTGTATGAATGTGAGAGTTGGACTTTATAAAATGCTTTTGAACTGTGGTGTTGGAGAAGACTCTTGAGAGTCCCTTGGACTGCAAAGGGATCCAACCAGTCCATCCTAAAGGAAATCAGTCCTGAATTCATTAGAAGGACCGATGATGAAACTGAAACTCCAATACTTTGGCCACCTGGTGTGAAGAACTGATTCATTTGAAAAGACCCTGATGCTAGGAAAGATTGAGGGCAGGAAGAAAAGGGGATGACAGAGGATGAGATGGTTGGATGGCTTCACCAACTACGGACATGAGTCTGAGTGAACTCCGGGAGTTGGTGATGGACAGGGAGGCCTGGCATGCTACAATCCATGAGGTCTCAAAGAGTCAGACACAATTGAGCAACTGAACTGATCTGACCTGAAAAAAAAAAGATCGTGAATAAGTAGAGCACAGTGAAACTAATCTGTATATGTTGTAATGGTGAATACATGATATAATGTATTTGGCAAAATCCATAGAACTGTCTAATACAAAGAATAAACCTTAGTAAGCCATGAGATTTAGTCAATAACAAGATATCCATATCAGTTCATCACTCATAATAATGCACCACACCAATGCCAGGCTTTAATAATAAGGGAAATTGTGTGTGTGGGTGGGAGGTGGAGGGAATATATGTGGATATATATACAGTAATTTCTGTTCAATTTTTCTGTAAACCTAAAGCTCTTCTTAAAAAACTATCAGAAACATAAAAAAAGCTTATGTCCTAGGTCTGTTAATACCTCTTATTAATTCCATATAACAGTTTTCAAGGTTTTAGTGGAAACTATCAACTTACCAATATGCACTTTTTCACAACATGAAAATGGTACATATTTCCATATATTTTAATTATTTAATTTTCACTCAAAGAATGTTTTGTAGCAAGAATCATCCAAGTTCAGCCCATGGGGCAAATTCAGCCCCAGACCTGTTTTTGTAATGCCAGTGAGTTTAGAATGGTGTTAACATTTTTAAGGTTTGTAAGGAAAAACAGAAAAGAATATCTAACCCGTAAAGCATATAATAACAACTATTTATAGATCTTGACCAACATTTACTGATCTATTCCTAAGTATCTTATGACTTTTTAAATCCATTTTAAATTGTACTTCTAAATTTTATTGTTAAGTTTTTCATTGACATTATTTAGAAAATACAATCAATGTTTAGATAACGGCCTTGTACTCTGGAACCTTGTTAAGTGAAGTCTTTACTTCTGATAGTTTCTGTTAGAGTCTTTAGGATTACCTACATATACAATCGTGTTTTCCATGAATAAAGACAGTATTCCTTTAAGTAAATAATTGTTTTCTGTTAAGGGATTAATGGAAGAAAACAAGGTTCAGATTACTGTTTTAAATCCGAAGTCCGTCACCATGGGTCAGCTGTATGGACAGTTTGATTTAGTGTCCCATGAGTGGTCCGATGGGATCCTTGCTGTGAGTTTCAGAGCATTTGCTGCTTCGTCGGTAAGTGCTAACACTTTGCATGTCTATTTGGACAGGCTATGAGAGCTCTGATTTTTTCAATTTCGAGTAAACTTTTGTATTTATAGTTCAAGGTACGTTTTTAAAGTGCACTACTGAATAGTCTGGCAGAGTTTCTGTGAAGAGCACTTGTGAGTCTTTATAAAGACGGCCAGAGACCATGGGGGCAGGCATATCTTGCTCAGTATGCACAGAAGAAAGGGCACGAGAAAAGGAGGCTGAGGAAAGCATTTCTGGCGCTCATTTTCCAGGCTAGGTGACCCAGCAAGGAGAGCATCTGAATAACAGGAGCCTTTTGATCCATCAGTAACATTCTTTGCCCTGCTGCTCAGCTGGCTGTCACTGTCAACCTGCTAATTGTTAGATAGACTCCAGGACTGAAAGAGCAAATTTCAGACCAACTCCAGTACTTCCCTGTAGTGTGCTGGGAGACATGAGCTGTCTGTGGAAGGAGAACGCAAGGGATGTGCCAGCTGCTGACCTCTGGGGAGGGGAGTGGAGACTTGCCTCTTCCTGGCATACCCTGCTGAGGGGGGCTGCTGCCCACTCTAAGAAAGGCCACAGACCAATAAATGTCAACTTGGTTGTTGTGTTAGCAGTCTCTACATGGACTATGATCAGAGAGAGACAGCTTGTTAAGGCTAGTCTTACAGGAAAAGGGGCCTAGGCTAGAGACATTTAATTGTTTTGTTAAATCATATATATATGTATATATATATATGTTAACCTTTATTCTGACTACCATACATCCTAAATTTGGTGCTGTCTACTCATTTAAGGACAAGACAGTCATGAGTCCATGTAATGACAGAAAAACGTTAAATCGCAGCTATACTTTTATTTTCCTGAAGGACCTTGAGCCATGAATAACATGAGGATCGGCTCTCATGGGGGCAGAGATCTTGTGCAGTGTCAGGAAATATAGGTGGGACACACAGAGATCTGGGACCACTGATGAAACTTCTCAGATCCTTTTGTCACAGTAAATGTGCTCTGGCCCAGATTAATGTGTGAAGTCTCCAGATAATGTGTACTATTGCATCATTTATACAGAAATAATCATGAGATACCTCTCATTTTATACTTAGCTACATAGTATGTGTTATATTTTCCAAGAAGCTACATCCCATATATATTAGTCTCAGGAAGGTTAAGTAGCTGTCCCCAAGTCACACAGCAGGGAAATAGTAAAGCCAGATTAAAAGTGAGGTCTCCCAGTTGTTGCAGGGCCCACCTGCTTACCGTCAGGGGAGTGTTTCTCAGTGTTGAGCCTAACAGCAGGAGGAAAAGTTGATCTGAAGGTTTTCTCCAAGACAACGCACTCTTCCATGCTTCCTGAGCATGGCCAGAGCTAGCTTCTGAGTGTGGCTATGGGGAACTTGAGTCCAGACAGACCCACTGTCTTGTGGATTAATGGAGAAGTTGTTAAGGTGGATTCAGATCCCTCACTACTTCAACTCAAGTGTGCATTTGCTGAAGGTGAACCCAAGGCATCATCTGTGTCCACAGGATGGCGTCTTCATCAGGGTCTGGAAAAGAGAATCAGTTTTTCTCACTGTGGGACTGTGAACATTATATTGATATTAATTCCAGATATTATACAACCACAAGACAGTTCAGCTCAAGAAGGATGTGTATGTGGGTGAATTCATTCAGTGGAGGGAGCAGAAAACTTGACCTAACACAAAAGAATAATTGATCTGTATGAATACTAAATAGAATGTCTATATAGTCAGACAGTCTGAATTAAAATTGTTTTCCCTGGCAGCTGCATTTTTTTTTCACTTTTCTAAAATATGTTGTATATGATTTCAGAGACGTTGGAAAAGATAAAATCTTAAGATGTTAAAATTTGTCTCGTCCAGGGCACATATAGGCTCCTTCAGTGAATATGTATGTATATTCACACGCATATGCGCTCTATTCCAAAGGTGCCTTTACATTTTGATGGTGAAATTAGTTTTAGGAGATACATTTTAAAATTGTAAAATAACATGAACGAACTGTTTCCTTCCATAACCATTTTTGCCCTTTATTCACCATCTGAATGAACCAGACACCAGATAGGAAATGGTTAATTTTTGATGGGCCAGTAGATGCAGTATGGATTGAGAATATGAACACTGTGCTGGATGATAACAAAAGTTATGCCTTATGAGTGGGGAGATTATCCAAATGTCACCACAGATGAATCTTATTTTTGAGCCGATGGATTTAGAAGTTGCTTCTCCTGCCACTGTAAGTTCTCAATTTTAACATCTGCTAATAAATTTGAAATGTTATAAATGTGTTTATTGCTTAGTAATTTTGACTCTAGCTGAAAAAAAGTATTTACAGAATTCATTCTAACAGCCATCTGTGATTCTCCAAGGGCAGACATGTCTGTTGATATACCTTGACAATGATAAGAGTCAGGGATATTTTCTTCTTTGTCTAGGACCATTTGGTAAAGTCATACATGAAAATTTAGATGAGGAAATTATATAAAAGTATGCCTTTTTCCTCCACCAGTTTCCTGAAAACTGTAAGAAACAGATGTACCGAGTCATCCTTCTTTTAAAAGCAGTACCTTGGTGGTAAACAGTGATTGTTTTTCCAGGTTTCCAGATGTGGAATGATATACATGGAGCCTCATATGCTAGGCTGGAGACCACTAATGTTGTCTTGGATAAATCTTTTACCTGCTACAATTACTGTTATTCAGAAGGAATTTATAATAGGCTTATTTGACAGAATGGTTCCTGTTTCTGTTGAATTTATTAGGAAACATACAAAGGTAAGAGGGATGAAAGTTTTAAGATTTAAAAAATAAATGGAAAATCCAAATTAGCTGTATATATACATTTTAATGTCTACTTTATTGTCAATTACCAGATATTAAAATAATTTCTTAATTAGTTTGATTAAAAACTCTTATTAAATTTTTTCATTAATATAGTTCTCCAAAAAGCATTTTAAACAAAGCATCTTATGGTTTGAGAAAATGTATGGATGATAATCTTTTCCCTTAAAAAACAAACTTGAAGTCCCACCTAATCACATCTAGGTGAAAATATTCTAAAAGGTGATCTCTCATTTCTGATGAACTATTATTTTAAAAATAATAAAACTAGAATTATAAAACTAGAATTATAAAACTCTTATAAAACTAGAATTATAATACTAACACCTTTTCATAGATGTTATGGCTGTTATAACTAAATGAGTTCAATAAAAATTAGTTGATACTGTTTAAATTAGTGCCTCATTTAAACTGCTCCATAGACTTTTTCTCTGATTTTTCAGGAATTATCTCCTACTTCAGATACAAACTTAGTCCGATCCCTAATGAATCTGATAGACTGTTTTATGAGTGACTTTGCTGATGAAGTCAAAGTAAGAGAGAGAAATGATCGAGAAACTTACTCTTTACTTGAGGTAAGTCCTTGTTCTCTTTACATGAGGTAAGTCTTTGAATCTTGCAATAGAAAAGGATTTACTGCTTTCCCCGGTAAATTTTCCTAATTAATTAACCTCATTTTTCCTGGAACTGGAGGCTGGATAATGGGTGGAAGCTAACAGTGAGAAAGAATCAGGTCCCAAATACCAGGTGCTGATAGGAAAACTCCTTGCCTGGTGTTGTATTGAGTCATGAAGTTTGGGTGGAGCCAGTGACCCCCAGAGATCTGCTAGTGATACTTTGAATCATTTGGCCCAGTCTCAAAGATGATGGCAGCTCTGTTGGTAAAGAATCTGCCTGCAGTGCAGGACCTGGATGTGATCCCTGGGTTGGGAAGATTCCTTGGAGGAGGGGAATGGCAACCCACTCCAGTATTCCTGCCTGGAGAATATCCATGGACAGAGAAGCCTGGTGGGTTGCAGTCCGTGGGGTCACAGTCAGATAAGACTGAGCGACTGAACACAGCACACAACAAAGATGATCAGTCCCCAAAATGTCAGTGACCATTTGACAAGATTCACTTCCCCCCTTCAACCTCCAAATTGTAATTTATTTTTTTCTTCCCTAATGTTTCTCCTTTTTCATGAGATATAAATATTTAAAATATATGTGTGCATATAAATATTTAGAATTAAGAAAGCAAGAAGGTATATAATCTATAAATGTTTTAAATATAGGAATAAAATTATCAACAGACCTTGAATCTTCTTTAATAAAAATTACATATTGCTAATGGTAGCATTTTTAATGTAGTCAGTGTTACTTTTCTGCTTATTTTTTATGAAAGGCATTTTAAATTTCCTTTAAAATAGTTTTCAAAAAGAGTCTGAATAATCTAGGAGTAGATGAATGTTGTCAAGCTAGAGTTCACAACTTTTATGAGTATAGTCAGAACTGTTTTAGCTTTGGCATGGAAAAAGAGATTTGATTTTAAAACAAGCAAACAGACCTTCTTATCTGAGTGGTGTCTTGTTCTGTTCCCTCTGCCTGAGTCTGATAAGAAAGCTTGCAGGACTGTGGTTCCAATGACACAGTCAATGCTTGGATAATTATTACAACAGGTAAATAAAAGTGTATGAATTTGTTTTACTTTACAAAACATTGTATCAAAATTTAATAAACATATATTGTGTGTTGATTATTCTTTATTAAAATATGCTTTTTACTCTAATAAAAAGTTATCTCAATATTCTTTTTAGTGTCAAAGTTCAGCTGTATACTTGAATTAGCACCTGATTTACCAGACTAATCATTCTAAGTTTTTACTATGCCTAGAATTTATGCTTTGCATTATATTGTCTTCTCTGATAGTAAGATTTTATGACATGTAACTTAATAGAAAAAACTAATTATTACAAAATCCCAAGATTACCTACTACCATATATCAGTTTATTCATTTCCATTCAAAGATATTAATCTGGCTGATCTTATTTAAGCTTCAGGATAGATTAAAGTTATTCTTTAATGCATTTTATCTTCTCATCTCTCCAAATCAGGGCATTTTTCTGTTTTCTTTGATCTGGTCTGTCGGTGCTTCTTGTAAAGATGATGATCGGTTGAAATTTAGTAAGATTCTTCGAGAACTAATGGAAGGCCCAATTTCAGATGTAACTCGAAATAGATTTAAATTACTGAGTGGAACCGAACAAACATCTTCAAAACAACTAACTGTTCCATTCCCTGAAAAAGGAACAATTTATGATTATCAGTTTATCACTGAGGTAAGAGTTCTGGAGCAAGATCTGCACCTGTCAATCAGGCAGGGTTTCCCTGGGAGACACATGGCATAGAATGGCTCTGTGGCCACCTTGTCTCCACTGTCTACCTAAGAGACAGCATGGAGCAGGAGATGGCATGCTGGACGTGAAGTCAGGTGCATCTGGGTCTGGCTTCTTTCTGTATAGCCTTGGACTGGTTTTTAATCTCCCCAAGGCTTGTTTTTCTCATTGATAAAATGGGATAAATAAAAGTGCTGATTGGGCCAGCTGTGCCATTACATACGATCACACATTAGGACATCCAGTCCAGCAGCAGGTGAGTGCTGCTCAAGGACGCACCTCTGGGAGGTTCATGGTGCAGGTCAGCGCATCACGGGCTGAGTTCCCGCAGGACCGCAGATGGGTTGTTAGGAACTCAGCACTTCCCAAGCAGAATGGACAAGATACCCTGGGTGGTGTTTGTTCACTTGTTTGTTTTTGTGTAACAGCTCCCATAAGTACAGTAATTGAGGGCAAAGTTTAGGCATACGTGTTATTTAAATAGGGGCTTCCCTGGTGGCACTAGTGGTAGATGACCCGCCTGCCGATGGGAATTCTTCCCTCCTGGGTTGGGAAGATCCCCTGTAGGAGGGCATGGTAGGCCACTCCAGTATTCTTTCCTGGAGAAATTCATGGACAGAGGAGCCTGCGGGGCTACAGTTCATAAGGTTACAAAGAGTCAGACACGACTGAAGTGACTTAGAATGCATGTGTAATTTAAATATATGCAGATTTTAGTGAAATTGGGATCACTCTATATCCTCACTGGGCAGTTTCATATCCTTCTTCTTCTCTTAATAAAGGGAACAACTCCATCTCACTGACGCTGCTTTAATAAAGCTTATTTTTCTAAAGCTCCCTATATTCTACCATTTCAGTGGACTATGACTGATTCAGTTTCCTAGTCTTGCACACTGAAGTGTTTTGTTGTTTTACTTTTAGTGCTTTGGTGAGTATTCTTGTATACAAGTCATTGTTTACATATCTGATTGTTTCTTTAGGATAGTTCATCATATGGGAATTAGTGTATCAATTTAAAAGTTTTTATGATTCTTGGGAATCATATTGCTGAACTCACCTCAGAAGAGACTCTTCACCCTGCCAATTGCAAGATACCTTTTTATATTTGCTAATTTTATGATATCCTAAATTTTCAGAGCACTTTGCAGTTAATTAAGTTTTCCCACAATCACTCTTATTTTATTTCCCAGTGAAATGGGAAAGATAGGATTATTTTCCAGATTTTACCATTGAGGGAACTGAGGCTCAGAGATATTTTGTGGTTTTCCCAGGACTGCACAGTCTCTAAACGATTATCTGTTCCAGGTTTTCTGATTCTTCATTTTTCCTTCCCCATAAAGTGGCAAAAGATTCATGTTAGAAAGATTTTCAAGAATATCAAAGGAGCATTGTTTCTTCATCAGTTTTAGAAAGTTCTAGTGATTTCTTTGAAATACTGTTTATAGAGTGATGCAAATTTAGCCTCCTTATATTTTCTACTCTATGCTCAACACTTCCAAATGATACAAAAATGAATAAAGGACAGTACTGTCTTGTGTGAGTTCCTGAATTTTTCAGGAGAATGTCATGTGTCAGTTCAGTTCAGTTGCTCAGTCATGTCCAACTCTTTGCGACCCCCTGAACCGCAGCACGCCAGGCCTCCCTGTCCATCAATAACTCCTGGAGTTCACCCAAACCCATGTATATCCAGTCAGTGATGCCATCCAACCATCTCATCCTCTCTTGTCCCCTTCTCCTCCTGCCCTCAATCTTTCCCAGCCTCAGAGTCTTTTCAAATGAGTCAGCTCTTCACATCAGGTAGCCAAAGTATTGGAGTCTCAGCTTCAACATCAGTCCTTCCAATGAACACCCGGGACTGATCTCCTTTCCGATGGACTGGTTGGATCTCCTTGCAGTCCAAGGGACTCTAGAGTCTTCTCCAACTCCACAGTTCAAAAGCATCACTTCTTCGGTGCTCAGCTTTCTTCACAGTCCATTTCTCACATCCATACATGACCACTGGAAAAATCATAGCCTTGACTAGATGGACCTTTGTTGGCAAAGTAATGTCTCTGCTTTTTAATATGCTGTCTAGGCTGCTCATAACTTTTCTTCCAAGGAGTAAGCATCTTTTAATTTCATGGCTGCAATCACCATCTGCAGTGATTTTGGAGCCCAGAAAAATAAAGTCAGATACTGTTTCCAGTGTTTCCCCATCTGTTTGGCATGAAGTGATGGGACTGGATGCCATGATCTTCATTTTCTGAATGTTGAGCTTTAAGCCAACATTTTCACTCACCTCTTTCACTTTCATCAAGAGGCTCTTTAGTTTTTCTTCACTTTCTGCCATAAGGGTGGTTTCATCTGCACAT
Organism: Nanger dama; assembly: GCA_917880005.1. NCBI lineage: Eukaryota > Metazoa > Chordata > Mammalia > Artiodactyla > Bovidae > Nanger > Nanger dama. The sequence goes on from CAKJTW010000004.1 coordinate 52,461,596, forward strand.
CTGAGGTTTTTGATATTTCTCCTGACAATCTTGATTCCAGCTTGTGCTTCCTCCAGCCCAGCATTTCTCATGATGTACTCTGCATATAAGTTAAATAAGCAGGGTGACAATATACAGCCTTGGCGTACTCCTTTTCCTATTTGGAACCAGTCTGTTGTTCCATGTCCAGTTCTAACTGCTACTTCCTGATCTGCATACAGGTTTCTCAAGAGGCAGGTCAGGTGGTCTGGTATTCCCATCTCTTTCAGAATTTTCCAAAGTTTATTGTGATCCACTCAGTCAAAGGCTTTGGCATAGTCAATAAAGCAGAAATAGATGTTTTTCTGGAACTCTCTTGCTTTTTCGATGATCCATGCACTAGGACAAAGAGTTCCATATGTCAAGGTCCAGGGACCTGGAGCATTTTGGAAACAGTAAACTCATCAGTGAGGCTGGGTTGTGGGATACTGGAAGATGTGAAGGAAGATGGGTTTGGATTTTAATATACTTTGAATGACCACGAGCTTATACTGGATTTTGTAAGAATGGACAGGGCAGTGGTGTTTTTCTAAGGACAGTTAACATACTTTTGAAATTTTTGCTATAGACACTGCCTTAGCCAATGAAAACTTTAGTTCACAAAGCTAATCGGATGCAAAGATACAGTGTAATGTTACCTCATAATAATAATAATCTCAGGTTAAGAAATCTTGTCTGTTCTAGATATCTCTTACACATCAACGTGAATTTAGCTAATAATATTGAGACATACACTTAAAAATGGTTGAAGGTAAGTTTTAGGTGTTTTTTTCTTTACTACAATTAAAAAAGGAGACATACTACTATAAATAAAATAGATAACTAATAAGGACCTATATATAGCACTGGGAGCTTTACTCAGTACTCTAATGATGTGTATGGAAAAATAATCTAAAAAGAATGGATATATGTATATGTATAACTGATTCACTTTGCTGTACAACAGATACACAACAGTGTAAATAAAATTTTTTTTTAAAGAGAAAGAAATCTTGCTTGAAAAATAAGCTGATGTTGCAAGTACCATTATAAAAGTCAAACAAATGCAGCTGATGGTCTGTATATTGGTTAACATTTATTGAATAATATTCTTTACTCTTTAACATATTGATTATATCAGTTTTCTCAGTGCTATTAAAGAATCTAATATTTGGCAAAAGTAACTGATCTTTGGGTTGATATAATCAGTGGTTCCAGGACATCAAATTATTACATCATTTCCATTTTATCTCTTTAACACAAAATTTAAAAAATTAGAGTGAAGAGTTTTAAAGGATAAAAACAAATGTACACATATCAAGGACTGTTGGTCTTGATCTTTCATCTTTTCTGCAGTGATGCAGAAGTACAGAGCTTCTGAATGTATTTTAAAACATGACATTCACTATTTGGTTATTTGTTGTAAACAGGGAATAGGAAAATGGGAACCATGGGTAAAGAAGTTAGCAGAAGCTCCTCCAATTCCTAAGGATGTGATGTTTAATGAAATCATTGTGCCAACTCTGGACACAATTCGATACTCTGCACTAATGGAATTGTTGACGACCCATCAAAAGCCTTCAATATTTGTAGGACCAACAGGAACGGGAAAGAGTGTTTACATTATTGTAAGTATTGTAGAAATATACATATTAAAATGTGCATAATAGTCCAAAGAATATTATTTCTTAAATGACCTGAACTGGTAGGCAGTGTTTTTAAAATACTTATGTATTTCTACATTTCCATGTTGGAACTTCCCTGGTGGCTCAGAGGTTAAAGCGTCTGCCTCCAATGCGGGAGACCCGGGTTCGATCCCTGGGTCAGGAAGTTCCCCTAGAGAAGGAAATGGCAATCCACTCCAGTATTCTTGCCTGGAGAATCCCATGGACGGAGAAGCCTAGTAGGTTACAGTCCACAGGGTCACAAAGAGTTGGACACAACTGAGTGACTTCACCTCATGTTGGAACCATAGAGAATTTTTGAGTAATTATCAAATTATTAAAATTACCACAACGTCTTTTTCCAAAGAGAATTTATTTTTGAAAATTGATTAAAGATATGCTACTTTACATCACTAAATTATTGTCCATGTAAAAGGTATTTTAATGAAAATACCTTATATAGAACAAAGAATTTTATCTGCCTTAAAAAAACAGTGTTTTGGTTGGTATTTCCTAAATGATTGAATATGTGAACATTACTGTGTGGTAATAAGACTGATTTTCTTTAATAATTTCTGGGATCATACCCACTGTGTGTTAAGAAAATGTTAGCTGTTATAAAAGATATGCCCCAAATCTCAGTAGCTTTATGAAACCTGAGTTCTCTTGTGTTTAAGGGGTCATACTAATCGAAGACCAGTTCTTGCCTCTAGTTTCAGATTTCTGAAAGCAGAAGGCTGGCTGGAACTGAGAGTGAATAGCACCTCCAGCCTTTGGCAGGGCGAGTGCAAGTTTCTCCCGGGTCAGTTGGACAAAGTTAAATATAAGTGAACCTGATCGTTCCTGGGACTCCATTGCATATATAGCTGCCCACAGCAGGGAGGGAATGCCACTGCTCCTCTTCAGTCAGCAAACTGTGCAATGGGAATGTTCCTCTGGAGTATCTAAGGAACCTTCCCGTCTGCTCTTCTCAGAGAGCAGACATTTGGAAGCTGCCCTGGGAGCAGGCAAGATAGCCTTAATCAGGAGGAATCACAATGACCCCAATGAATAGGACTTTTGCCTTCTCGGTCCAGCTGTGCTCACTACCCACCTGTGGGATAGGAAGAAGACAGAGGAGGCAGGTGGAGGAGAGGGGAGGACCTGTTAGTGGCCCCTCCCCCGTTGCAGGTTCCCAGTCAATTCTCTTTTCCCCAATTGTGGTAGTACTTGTTTATAGTTCTTTATTGATTCTATGTTTAATACAGTCCCCTCCCCTTTGGGTTATGTAGTCAAATAATTGTTCTGGTATTATTTGTTGAATAATTTCTTCCCCAACAGATTGAAATGTTGCTTTTATTGTACTAAATGCTGTATGTTTCAGAGAATATCCAAGAGGGGAGGGAAGAAGTTTAGAAACTGAGATTTTAAATCAAGGTGTTGAGTTGGACTGAATTTTTAAAAACTGTACAGAAAGCTAAAGGATTTATCTAAGATACTATCAAGAATTAAGAAATGAAGACATGATTCGAGGAGGTGGGTGGGAAAAAATAAAGCCTTCTGTCATTTGTACTCCCATCAAATGGCAGTCCAGCTAATAAACTGCCCAGGCCAAAAAAAAAAAAAATTACTTTTCACAACAGTGGAAACATACTTCGCATATTATTTTGTAATCTGCTTTTTTTCTTCTTCATGTTCTGTAAATAGTTTCCTATTTTATTATTCTTCTACAAGATGATTTGTTGGTTAAGAATCATTGTAATTGTACATGCTTTCCAGTTAATTCCATTTTGAAAGGACAAATTATATTATGTAAGCTTCCTAACTTATAGTCAGATAACTTGTAGAAAGATAATAAACTGTATTACAGAGAACTTTGATCTGTACAGAAACAAGTCGCAGTCTAAGTTATTGTCTCATTTCTGAGATCTTAAGCCAAGTTTCTTAAGCTCTGAGTCCCTATGATTTTATGGTGAGTAGGAATGTGTACTGGAGAAGGAAGTGGCACCCCAGTCCAGTACTCTTGCCTGGAAAATCCCCTGGACAGAGGAGCCTGGTTGGCTGCAGTCCATGGGGTCGCTAAGAGTTGGACACGACTGAGCAACTTCACTTTCACTCTTCACTTTCATGCATTGGAGAAGGAAATGGCAACCCACTCCAGTGTCCTTGCCTGGAGAATCTCAGGGATGGGGGAGCCTGGTGGGCTGCCATTTATGGGGTCACACAGAGTCAGACACAACTGAAGCTACTTAGCAGCAGCAGCAGCAGCAGCGAGGTGTGTACTCTGCGTGGTGTTTTTGGAAATCAGAAAGCCATGTGCCCAGGGCCTGGACAGATGGAGACATTCCATTGACTTGGTAACTGTTATGTCTATTGATTCCATCTCTTTTCACATTATGAAACTTGAAGATTAAATTTGAGCATGTCAACAATGATGCTTAGTGGTTATTTTCAAGTGTCAAAACATAATGGCAACTATGGCTTATCTTATTATTTCTTGCTATTATACAGAATTTTCTTTTAAAGCAACTTAATAAAGATATCTACAAGCCTCTGCTGATTAACTTCTCAGCACAAACTACAGCAGCTCAAACGCAAAATATTATCATGTCAAAACTAGACAAAAGAAGAAAAGGAGTTTTTGGTCCTCCTTTGGGCAAGAAAATGGTAATTGCTCTCTGTTTCTATACATATAATACAGCACTGTCACTATTGTTGGGCATTGTTACATTCAGAAAGGAAACCAGATATACTAGGACTTGACGTCTTTTTGTAGTACAGTTTTTATTAGTGTATCACAAATGTTGGTTAAGAAGTCTTAAAAGTGTTTTTATATTGTATGTGCATTTGGCAACTTGATATTAAAAACAAGCAGTTGCCTTTTGAATGCAAAGTAGAATATTCACCTGGGAAATTATCTACCTTCCTAATTCTCTCATTAACATTTTTACTCAGCAGAGTCTTTGCTGCTTGCTCTCTAGGCCTTTAAATAACCAAGCTCTCAATTGACTTTTCTGTGTTCCTCTGCCAAGAATACCCTTCTCAGCCTCACTCTTATCAGTAAGAGTTTATAATCATTTGAAGATCACACATTTCTCATTTATTTTAATTTATTGAAGTTTTACAAGGAAAAAGAAGGCATATTGAGAAACAAGTTATATGAGAGGATTAATAAGTTCTATACCGTTAGCTATAAAGGTGAGTAATAAGACTGCCTCCCTGTTCCTTGGTAACATGGATGCTAAGAGATAGTCTTGATGTGCAAAGAAATCATCACTTCTCACTTATGTACTTCATAGAAAGGTAATCTTATTCTTTGCCTGAACATTGTTGGCACCATAGGACACTATATTAAGATGCTAATGTTTTCTAATACCTTTTCTCCTTTCATTCTCAGGTTGTCTTTGTAGATGATGTCAATATGCCTGCTCGGGAGGTGTATGGGGCCCAGCCTCCCATCGAGTTACTTAGACAGTGGTTAGATCACTGGAATTGGTATGACCTAAAAGACTGTTCTATGATTAAACTAGTGGACATTCAAATTATGTGTGCTATGGGACCTCCAGGTATGTTTTCAGAGTTTGTGATCACTCTGGCTGTATGTAAAGAGCAGGAGAAAGAGAAATCCTGTCAGACAACCTGAGTTACGGTGTTTTGTGTATATATTTTCTGTGTCTCTGTTTGTTGTGGCCTAACAGAGTGGCCGCAGTGATCAGCACTGCACGTGGATTGCCTTCTTTGTGGTCTGTGCTGTGTGCTGTGTTTAGCTGCTCAATTGTGTCCGACTCTCTGCTATCCACTGGACTGTAGCCTGCAGGCTCCTGTGTCCATCGAATTATTCAGGCAAGAACACTGAAGTGGGTTGTCCTTTCCTTCTCCAGGGAAAAGGGTTGTCCTTTCCTTCTCCTGACCTGGGGATCAAACCCATGTCTCCTGCATTGCAGGCAGATTCTTTACCTGCTGAGCCATCAGAGAAGGCCTGTTTGGGGTGATTCTCCCCAAATCATACAGCTCTCCCAAATCCTTATTCTTCCATGTTCTCTTCCATGTTTGCTCCCCATTTCCTCTTCCTGCCTTTTGAGGTCTCAGATCCCCTGAGAACCCAGATTCCCCTGCAGAAGCTCATTTTCTTCTGTTTCATTCCTTAAAGTTTTAGCTGTATGAAACATCCCTGCTTTCTCCTATCCCAATAACTTCCCATTTTAGTGAGTCTCTGGATTTAGGCAAACTGTTGAGGGAATTTAAGTAGGAAATGATGAAAAGAATGAATTATTAGATATTCTTTATGCTTTTCAAGGGAAGTTTATAAACTCAGCGATCTCTATGTAGGAAAAAAGTTTCTTTTATTCTGAAGAAGTGAAGTGAAGTCGCTCAGTCATGTCCTACTCTTAGCGACTCCATAGACTGTAGCCTGTCAGGCTCCTCGGTCCATGGAATTTTCCAGGCAAGAGTCCTGGAGTGGGTTGCCATTTCCTTCTCCAGGGGATCTTCCCAACCCAGGGATCGAACCCAGGTCTCCCGCACTGCAGGCAGACGCTTATCTGAAATAGCTTGATTTAACTAACCGGACATCTTTTAACTGCTCTTTTCCTGAACTTAAGCTGTTGTTCTATATTTTTAATAACTTCCTTATTTCAATGTGCCATGTCTCAGGGAATTTCTCCACTATTTGCTTCTGAACCCTTGACCTTTATCTGACCTGTAATGGAGACAGTTTGCTCTGAGTCAGTAGTTGCTCTCAGCACCCTCTCGGGGCCACTTTGAATGCTATTTCCCCCTTCTTCTTTTTTTTTTTTCCTTCTCATTCTATTACTCCAGGGTCTCAGACTTCAGTTCTGCTTTGCCTCTTCCTATCCCCCAGCAGCCACTTGTAGTAAGTGTCTCCTTTCCCTGCCTCTTCGGGGACGGGACAGGGGAGCAGGCTGAACCCGTGAGATACCTTTTCCTCTTGGACCTCATTTTCTGAGAAAAGACCACCATTTCCGAGTGTTCTCTGGGAGGAAAGTTTGAAGGCACAGCTGGGTATATGATCTTACACATTTCCTTCTGTAGCCCTTTCTCTATCTCCTTAAACTTGCCCAGGTAAATTGGTGTTTATTATGAGCTTCTAAATACATAGCAATACCTAACTGTTTTGATCTATAGACTACTAGTTATATGCTTTCACACATTGTTTATGTTTTTAGAATCAGCACAGTATAATGCAGTGATACAAGCAAAGTACAGATTTATTTGGTTTAAAACAAACATAAAACCTGAACCTATAGGTTTTTAAGCAAAACATATATTAAAGATATTATGCATTTTTAAAACCACTCTTTACTGGAGATTTCATGATAGAATCCCTTTAAAGAGACAGTGCATTTTATTGATACATGTGAGGATGATAATATAAACCAATTTTATAAAATGGTGCTACATTCTAAATCTGTTTTTAAAATTTCATATTTGAGATCATAATAATTATTTTGTGAAAATGAGATATTTCTCCAGTTTTTAAAATCAAAAGCAGCCAGTGAAGTGGCCATGTGAACCACAAAGAATAGTCTTAGGGAGATTTATTTCAAGATGTGAGGGAAGAATGAGGCTGTAAGTCAAGGTCATGCTGAATTTCAGCTGTGTGAAAACGACCTTAAAGTGTGGTCAATCAGAACCATCAGAATTATATTAACATTTCATACAATATTATGTTAATATTATATAGTATTGTCCTAATATTGTATTGTAATGAGAATGTTTGACAGTTTACTGGTTTGGGCTGTGTATGAATCATGGAGAAAGTGGACACTGGGTCTTTCTGTCTGCTTGGATTTCCTTTGGTAAATAGACCTGACCAAGATTATATCTGATTGAACTTATACAGATCATTTTCAACTAGAAAACAATACTTTGAGGTTGAGGAAAAACTGTTTTAAGATCAAGGTTATCCGAATAATTGATTACTTCTCTCTGTGTGCCATTTGTCCATCTTTCACGCTGTTTCATGCTGTAAAGTGTAGAGAAAATACTCTGTTATATATAAGTAGCATTTTTAAGGATTGTCCTTTTTGATATTTAGGTGGTGGTCGAAATCCAGTAACTCCTCGATACATGCGGCATTTCAATATTATAACAATCAATGAGTTTAGTGATAAATCTATGTTTACAATATTTTCTAGAATCTTAACCTGGCATTTAAAAACCTGGTAAGTAATTGAAAGTGTGTTTTGTTTTTCCTTAGTGGGTATAAAATCTTTGGGGAACATGTCAGTATAAGTAGTGTTTCTCAAACTTTCACAAAAGCACCTCTAGACAAGGAAGAAGGTAACAGGCAGCAGTTGCTTCCCTCTGCGCCCATCTCCAGGAATGGAACAGAACACAAAACGCCTGCAGGATCTTTTCTTTTTCCTTTATTTGTCTGATGTCTGAGATTTTAACCTAAAAATTCATACACATTTTGCATCCCATTGTATAATATGTCCATGTTGGAACAATCAATATTTTGAATTTTTGCAAATGTAGTTCAGTTAATGCTGGAAAGATTGCCAGGTTTATCCTGTGACTTTGACACCCTCTAGTAAAACTCTTGAGTTCCCCAGGGGTGTCCATGTCCAGGTTTGGGTGTAGTCTTGGAGCCCATGCCCTGGGAAAATGTTGCTCCCTAGATCTGGACATTCAGCACTTCTTCACAAGATTCTTGGACGTAGGGAGCCAAGTGGCCCTGAGCAGTACAAGTCTTGGCTCCCGATGTGGACACCATTCTCAGGAAATTGTCATTCCTTGTCTTATGCAATGGTGATGGAGGGGAAAGCTGACTGCTCATCAAGCCAGAAGTGAAATAAAGCCAATTTTTCAAATGGATATTCTCTCCCCAGGTTCTTTCTACCTTAATCACTCCTTTGCCCTTTAAAAGAAGTCTTGGTTCACTATTTCACTTTGTTTTAACTCTCTTTTTTCTGTTTCCCTTTCCCTACTTTTTTCTGATTTTTTTCTCCCTTCCCTTTCTCTGAAACTACTCATTTCACCAGTGTTCTTCAAGGATTCTATCTATATGCAGCTAAGAATTCCAGGTAGTAGAAGAGGTTAGGAAGCATCATCTAGGAGATCTTGGGTTTAAGTTACATAATATGAGTTCCTTGGCTGGCTCTTCTGCCCATTTATTTAAGCAGTTTTAAGCTCATTAAACTGGTCCTGCTTACTCATGGAGTTCCTTTGAACATAAAATAATGAATGGAAAGTAGCTTTAAAAGAAGTAAAAATTCTATTTTATTATTATAACAAGAAATGGTAATTTTATAAACTAAATCAATTGATTTAATATAAGAAACATTCATGTTGTACTAAATATCACTATGTATCATAATTCTATGTTTGCTAACATTTTCTTTCTTTTTCATTTAAAAAAATTTTAAGTTATAAATTTCCAGATGACTTTCTAGATTTGACAACACAAATTGTAAATGGTACAATGACTCTGTATAAAGAAGCAATGAAGAATCTCTTGCCTACTCCAGCTAAATCTCACTACCTGTTCAACCTCCGAGATTTCTCCCGTGTCATTCAGGGTGTATGTTTGTCAAGACCAGAAACAGCAGAGACCAAAGAAGTGATTAAACGTCTTTGGGTTCATGAGGTAAATCTCTGTGCTACTAAAACATGATTATGCAAGAAAGAAAGATTTTACCATGCCAAAAACTGGGTGAAGAAATATCCAGCAATTGTTGAAATGCATTCCACTGTTTGGCATTATGAAGACCAATGGTCAGGATAATTTTTAAAAATACTTCACGCTAACATATTCTATGACACTTAAGATGCTTTATCTCTGATGGTCAGGACTTTCTATTGATTTATAGGCTGTTTCAAAGGAGCTATCATTTTAAGTCTCCTTTAAGTGACTTTAATCCTTTCAGTTTGACTTCAAATAATTTTGAGATGGACATACTTTTTTTTTTGTTAGTTCATGAGTGTTAGCAGACTTATTCATAATAGCCAAAAAGTGGAAACAATTCAAATATACATTGGCTGATGAACAGACAAACGAATGTGGGCTCTGTGTGTGTATGTGTGTGTGTGTGTGTGTGTGTGTGTGTGTGTGTGTGTATACATACACACAATGGGGCTCTTTTCAGCCCTAAAAAGAAATACTGATATATGTTACAACATGAACAAACCTAGAAAACATTACACTAAGAGAAAGAAGCGAGACACAAAAGGCCAGATACAATATATTATCTTTCCATTTATATGAAATGTCTGCAGTAAGCAGATGCATAGTGATAGAAAGTAGATCAATGGCTGCCAGAGGCTGTTGGGACATGGAGTAGGAATAGTAAGGAGTGACTGCTAATGGGTATAGGGTTTCTTTGGGGGTGTTGAATATGATCTAGAATTAGATGGTGGTAATGGTTATGGTTGCACAACACTGTGAATATTCTAAAAGCTGTTGAATTATATGCTTTAAAAGTGAATTTTATGATATGTAAATTATACATAATTAAAAGAATTTGTAATCAAGACTTTAAGATAAATAAGTTCAAAGCACAAATACAGGATAAATTCTTCCCTACAAAGGTTTAGATTTATAATGGAAACTTTTAAAAACATAAGGGATGGCAATAGAATAAAAGTTCCCTGTTGGGGAGGGAGGAGGGCAGCTATCCACAGAAGTGAAAGTGAGAGAGTCTGCTAAGGTATTGAGAATGTTCTATAACCTGATCTTGATGGTAGTTATGTGGGTGTATAATGTGTGAACATTCCTGGAGCTGTACACTGAAGATTTTTGTACCTTATGGTAAGGAAATTTTTAAAAAGAAAAAGAATCTTCCTAGTCATCCTCAAAATTTGTAAGTCAACAGATACAGAATGGGGCCCTAGATGCAGGTGTGTTGACTGTCTTTGAGAAACACTGTCTTGGGTTCTTGCTTAATTGCAGTTAGATAATATTATACTTGATTCATGCTTAAACACTGATGCCCAATATATGTGGTTGGCTTAATTTAGTTTCCTTTCCTCATTAAAAGAAAGAGGGCTTCAGCGTCTCAAGCTAAGGAAGTGACTATTGTCATATTTTGGGAAACCCAGTCGTCCAGGAGAGAAATTGCTTTTGGACTATTTGGTCAGAGTAAGTGGGAAGCCTCTATCACATCATTTATGTGGCCACTGGTGTTATGAAAAGGAATGACACTAGTATGTCAACTTGACAGCAGTGAAAATACTAAAATCATTATTCTTAAACATAATTAGGCTGATCCCAAGGCAGTTTGTAATAATTATTTCTCAGTTCTGTAGTGTTTTCATTCCGGTTGTCATTTCATTTTTGCCATGCATCTATGAGATTTGTAAGGCAAGTATTCCACTTCTATTTTATAAGGTGAAGAAGCTGATGCAGGCAGGATTAATGTTAGAAATTTTACTGGCAGAAATATGCGTTGCTTGTATCATATGAGTATTAGATTGCTAGTGTTGTCATAATAAAAATACCACAGACTGAGTATCTTAAACAGCAGAATTTTACCTTCCCATACCTCTGGAGGCCAAAAGTACAAAATGAAGGTGCTGTCTGTGTGGATTTCTGGTGGGGCTCTCTTCCTGGCTCACAGAGGTTTCCTTCTCACAGTGTCCTCACAAGCTCTTTCTTCTGTGTTCCTGCCGTGAGAGAATGAGGGCTCTGGTGTCCCTTCCTTTTCCTACAAGAACACCAGTCCTGTAGGATTAGGGCCCCACCCACATAACCTTTTTAAATTCAGTTACCTTCTTAATGGACCTCTCTCCAAATACAGTCACATTTAAGGGATAAGGCTTCAATGTACAGATGTGGGCACAGGAGAAACAATTCTGTCCAAAACAGACTGTAAAGTGAAAGTAAAAGTTGCTCAGTTGTGTCTTACTATTTGCGATTCTATGGACTATATAGTCCATGGAATTCTCCAAGCCAGAATAATGGAGTGGATAGCCTTTCCCTTCTCCAGGAGATCTTCCCAACCCAGGGATCGAACCCAGGTCTCCCACATTGCAGGGGGTTCTTTACCAGCTGAGCCCCAAGGGAAGCCCAAGAATACTGGAGTGGGTAGCCTGTCCCTTTTCCAGGGGATCTTCCTGACCCAGGAATTGAACCCAGGTCTCCTGGATTGCAGACAGATTCTTTACTGACTGAGCTATAGAGATATTCATACCACTTTAAGGAAATATTAATAGTTATGTAACAAACTTGATTAACTATTTTTGCAGTCTCTCAACATGTGCATTTAAGTGGAGATCTATTTTAGTACATTGCATCTACAGTTACTTACAACAAAAATAATTAACATGTCCAAAACAAAGTTTCCTCCATCTAAGACATTCTTGGTTTTCTATAAAATATGCTTTTATAAAGACAGTAATATCTATAGATTTGCCAATAAATTAAAAATATTATCTGGCTGGGAAAAGGAAACAATCACTGCAAGGGAGTTGCAAAACCCTAGACACTGGGGCCCAGTTCTGTTACCTATATCTGTATGACCAGCAAAGGCAGTCACCTCCCTCTCTACTCTTTTTCCCCTTCTCTAGTCCTTAGTGCACTTAACACCTCTATAATCTGCTGCAGTCTCCCTAATTTACCTTCATTTATCAGCAACAGCGTAGCTATGTTTTATTCCAAATATATGATCAAATTTAATATTTAAAATAAATATTATGCCGTTCTTTGTTTGGAAATGCTTTTAATAAAATCTATGGAAATTTATTGAGAGTACTTTTATATTTACTTCAGATTAGCACAGAAATAGCACTTTAAAATAGGAAAATTGATTCTTAAAGGTGCTTTTTAATTATTGTACAGGTCCTGAGAGTGTATTATGATCGCCTTCTGGATAATGCAGACAGAAGTTGGCTTATCAGCTACATTCAAGAAATCTTAAAAACATATATGGAGGAAAATTTTCATGAGCTTTTTCAAAGTTTGGATTTTGATAATGATGGGATAGTGGAAGAAGATGATTTACGCAGCTTAATGTTCTGTGATTTCCATGATCCCAAGAGAGAGGATACCAACTACAGAGAAATTGCAGATGTGGACGCTCTCCGGGTGATAGCAGAAGCTCACTTAGAAGAATACAACAATATGAGCAAAAAACGATGAACCTTGTCTTGTTCCGGTTTGCCATTGAGCACATCAGCAGAATTTCCAGGATCCTGAAACAGCCTCGCAGCCATGCTCTTCTGGTTGGTGTTGGAGGGAGTGGAAGGCAGTCCGTCACCAGATTAGCTGCCCACATGGCTGATTCTTCAGTTTTCCAGGTTGAAATTGCCAAGGGCTATGGTAACTCTGAGTGGCATGAAGATTTAAAAGTGATCTTAAGAAAATGTGCTGAAGGGGAGATGCAGGGTGTTTTCCTATTTACAGATACTCAGATTAAAAAGGAGTCATTTCTAGAAGATGTCAACAATCTACTCAACGCTGGGGAGGTTCCAAATCTCTTTGCATTGGATGAGAAACAGGAGATATGTGATAAGATGCGTCAGATAGATCGCCAACGGGATAAAACCAAACAAACAGACGGAAGCCCCATAGCTCTTTTCAACATGTTTGTTGACCGCTGCCGCAACCAGCTGCATGTTGTCCTTGCCATGAGTCCCATTGGAGATGCATTTCGAATTCGTCTTAGAAAGTTCCCTGCTCTAGTAAACTGCTGTACCATTGACTGGTTTCAGGTATTGTCATGTAAATTTTAGACAGAATTCTAGAAATACTGATTCTCCATCATCAGCATTACTTCTTTTAGAGTCCACCCCACCCCCGCAGTTGTTGCTCAGCAGAATTTTCTGATCAATAATAATATATTTTATGAAATAAAAATTCAAAAATCATTATAACAAAAACTTTTTAATACTAGTATATACGGTCACTGACATCAACTTATTGTAGAAAGTTTTAGGATAAAGTTGTGTATCTGACAGGTTCCTGACAGGGAAGAAAAAATACCTGGGAAGGCCTTACTGAGGAAAGTTGAATGAAGAAACTGTTCATGAAGGTATGGGCAGGATTAAAGGAACTTGAGAGGGATGGTGAGGCAGGAAATGGTAGAGCATAGCAAGAAGATGTTACTGCAGCTGGGTTTAAAGGGTCATAGGGAGGAAAACGTGTTACCGGAGCTTGAAGCTGTGAAAGTAGGAAAATCTGATGGGATCAGGGACCCCAGACCTAGAGTTCAGCTTCTGCTAGAAAGTAAGAGGGACAGAAATGCCTCTACCTCTCTCTGCTCCCACCCTCCAGTCTCTTTCCATTAGAAAACCTGGAAGAAAGTCAAAAGGAAGAAACTCCCAGTGACCACTTTTTCTGATAAATTTCAGTATCAGAAGTACAGAACACACAAGGGCATAGAGTAGGAAATTTGTGAGCTGTGGCAGAGATCCTGTGAGTGAGATTCAACACATAGGAATTTTTGACCTTGGGGAATGTACATAGCCCCTTTGTCCCTCCAGTGTCTGCTAAGATTTCATGAAAAAACATATTTATTGAACCCTTGCTTTGTAGCAGATCTTATTCTAAAGCTGGAGATGAGTCAGAAAATGAAATAGACTAGGCTTCTGCTTTTCTTGAGTTTACTTACATACTTGCAAATTAGTGAAAAATAATTCCCTCATACAGGGTAGCATAAATGGAGTAAAAGGTTTTCTGAATCAATGACCTTTAGGAGGAAAACATAAAGGACAAAAAGTGCCAGTACTGAGAGGATCTGGTCAGAGACAAGAAATTAGTGAAGACAAGAGCTTCATAGGAAGAGTGAATAGGGTGAGAAAAACTCAGGGTGACAAGGGCGTAGTACCTGAGGGGAAATCATAGAGTTGGGTTGGAAAGGTGGAAAGGGCCAGATCAAGTAGAGATTTACAGATTAGCTTTGGATTTTGTTTTGAATATGTTGGGAAGTCTTCAAACAATTGTAAATTGAGAGTGTGAAATTAGCTGTTAATAATCTGGATTTGATGAGATCACTCTGACGGCTCCATAGGGCACACAAGCATGGAGGACAATTGGGACACTGTTGAAATATTCCAGAAAAACGATAACAGAGTTGAACTGCAATGGTGATTATAGGTGTAGAAGGAAAAGAGGTGGAAGCTATTTTAGGGATGGTGCCCATAGAACTGGAATTCTAGATGGATATAGAATTGAGGTGTTCACTAAGTTGGGAAGATTGCAACCATTTCAGGTGTTATATGGGCCATGATTCAGACTTGTTGAGTTTGAGGCGATTATGGAAGAAATCAAGGAGGTAGCTATTCATCTAATTCTGGAGTTTAGGGTAACGGATAGTAACATTTACCTCAGAAATTTAGGGAGAATTGAATGAGATAATAATAGTAAAATGTGCAAAAAGATACGCATTCTATAAGTATGGTTCCTTTTTCTTCCTTGCTCCTGCAATACTCATGTACAATTTCTCTAACTCCTGAACAAACCAGGTAGAGTTAACATTACATGCCTTAGCTACTGGCTCCCTGTCCTAAGCAGTCAAGTACTTGGGGGGAAGTTTATCCTGAGTTTCTGTCCCACCCCATTCCTCATGCTTTCCCCTGCATTTCCACCCTCTGTGAAGGACCTCAGTAGTAACAGACTCCTGTCAGTAACTTTGATGATATGCTAAAACATTTATCTTACATTCAGTCCTGGCCTGAAGATGCACTACAGGCAGTTGCCTCCCGCTTCCTGGAAGACATTGAAATGTCAGAGGAAATACGAGATGGCTGTATTGAGATGTGTAAAAGCTTCCACACTTCTACTATAGATTTATCGACATCCTTCTGTGTTGAACTTCAGAGATACAATTATGTGACACCTACCTCTTATCTTGAATTAATCTCTACCTTCAAACTGTTGTTGGAAAAGAAAAGGAGGTAAAAATGAAATTTCTTATTCCTAAGTAAGCTATGGTGGTTTTAAAACATTTGTGTGGACAAAAAGACAGCAAAAATGAAGATTTTTATTTCATATACTGTGAGTTTTGTTGAATCATTTAATGATTTACTCCACAAACATTTTTTAGGTTAGGGAGCAGGGCTTACTCTTTTGTGCACATGATTGCCTAGCACGTCGTAAATGTATAATCATATTTAAGGAATGAAGATGTGCCACTCAGAGCTGCAGTAAGGCCCCAGGGTACTTTGACAGTGCTATTGGGTAAACATTACTAGTGAGTAATTTTTCTTCAATAAGTAATAAGATAAATAAGCCTTCTCTTTAGGTATTGAACAGCTGGAACCTAGAAACAGTCACTCAGTATACATAACTAGCTTTTCTTCTTTAAGTAAACTCTTGAGAACATCAATACAAACAGTAAACTTATATACTATAGAATGTGTCAGTGTGAGCTGTTTTGATGTTGTTGACGTTAACTTATACATGCAGAAAAGTTGATTCAATAGTTTCTTTGATTCTAAAAATTAATACTCCGTCTTCTTGGGTCAGGAAGATCCCCTGGAGAAGGAAATGGCAGCCCATTCTGGTATTCCTGCCTAGAAAATTCCATGGACAGAGGAGCCTGGTGGGCTACAGTCCGTGGGGTCACAGAGTCAGACATGACTGAGCACATGACACACTTTCCACAGACACACATATATATTATAAGATGCAAAACTAAAGACACGCATATATAAGATGTACAAACAAATTTCCTCTGAAGTTAGATGTTTAGAAATTTTACTAACCACCTTTAAGGAGGTCTTTTACTAGTGAAATTTATTTAAGCAATTTATATATTACATTTATAAATTTTAATATTATTATTACCCTGATTTAACAAACTAAACTTTCCCAGGTACTTAATTTATATAAAATCTGGTAAGTTAAACTTACACATATGGTAAGCTTTTAAGTTTTTTTAAGTGTTTGACTATTACCTATAGTCTTGATGGGATTTTTTTTTTTACTTAAAAATACAAATTAACTTGTTGCTCAATTATGCAACTTATCAGGGCTTTCCTGGTGGCTCAAACAGTAAAATATGTCCCTGCAGTGCAGGAGACTCATCAGGAAAGTCTCCTGGAGAAAGTATTGGCTATCCACTCGAGTATTCTTGCCTGGAGAATTCCATAGAGAGAGGAGCCTGGAGGGCTACAGTCCATGGGGTTGCAAAGAGTAGAACACGACTGAGCAACATACACATATATATTGAGGTACAAGTTCACGTTAGTTCAGTCGCTCAGTCTTGTCCGACTCTTTGCAACCCCATGAACCGCAGCACGCCAGGCCTCCCTGTCCATCACCAACTCCTGGAGCTCACCTCCATGTCCATCGAGTCGGTGATGCCATCCAACCATCTCATCCTCTGTCGTCCTCATCTCCTCCTGCCCTCAATCTTTCCCAGCATCAGGGTCTTTTCAAATGAGTCAGCTCTTCACATCAGGTGGCCAAAGTACTGGAGTTTCAGCTTCAACATCAGTCCTTCAATGAACACACAGGACTGATGTCCTTTAAATATTAAATATACTCTAAACACCAAATGTGCACAGAGTCCTTGACATTGCATTAGCGGTATATCTTTCTAAATTTTCCTATGACTATCTCATTATCTCAGGCATATTGAAGTACTTTTTCTTGTATTATCTAAGATGATATCTAGACTGGTGGGAAACTTCTCAGCAGTATTTACAGTGACTTTGGTAATGCCTTCTACAGCAGAGGTTTCATAACTTTCTATTCATCATGGTCCACACCCCGTATTGAATCATACTACCAATAGCATTCTTTCCATCTACTAGTGAAATCTGCAAGTCCCACCCAAGGCTACTACATAACTTGACTGAATTTTATTATTTCTTTGACTATCAAGATATTATCTTTCCATTTAGATCATAGGATTTTAACCTAATGGAATCTTGCTTTTCTCCCCCAGTATTTTCCTATTCAGGAGGATTAAAACCTCTTGGAGAGTCTGATTAATTGGGAGATATCACTTATATCTCTCTTTGACTATATGCTCACAGTATTTCAGGCCATCCTAACTGGAAGAAAGATTGTAAAAATGAGATACAAACTGAGAGATAAGTTGAAAATAATATTTTTCTAGGCATTTTTATATATTTTTGATGACATTGAAAATTTCCTCTTATTAAAAATGTTCTCCTTTGCCTCTACTAGAGCCCCCACCATATAGTTCAGTTCAGTTCAGTCACTCAGTCATGTCGAACTCTTTGCAACCCCAGGGACTGCAGAGTGCCAGGCCTCCCTGGCCATCACCAAGTCCTGGAGTTTATTCAAACCCATGTCCATTGATTCGGTGATGCCATCCAACCATCTCATCCTCTGTCATCCCCTTCTCCTCCTGCCTTCAATCTTTCCCAGCATAGGAGTCTTTTCAAATGAGTCAGATCTTTGTGTCAGGTGGCAAAAGTATTAGAGTTTCACCTTCAGTCCTTCCAAAGAATATTCAGGACTGACTTCCTTTAGGATAGACTGGTTGGATCTCCTTGCTGTCCAAGGACTCTGAAGAGTCTTGTCCAACATCACAGTTAAAAAGCATCAATTCTTCAGTGCTCAGCTTTCTTTATAGTCCAACTCTCACATCCATACGTGACTACTGGAAAAACCATAGCTTTGACTAGACAGACCTTTGTTGGCAAAGTAATGTCTTTGCTTTTAGTATGCTGTCTAGGTTGGTCATAGCTTTTCTTCCAAGGAGCAAGGATCTTTTAATTTCATGGCTGCAGTCACCATCTGCAGTGATTTTGGAGCCCACAAAAGTAAAGTCTGTCATTGTTTCCATCGTTTCCCCATCTATTTGCCATGAAGTGATGGGACTAGATGTCATGATCTTAGTTTTCTGAATGTTGAGTTTTAAACCAACTTTATCACTCTCCTGTTTCACTTTCATCAAGAGGCTGTTTAGGTCTTATTTGCTTTCTGCCATAAGGGTGGTGTCATCTGCATATCTGAGGTTATTGATAGTTCTGCCGGCAATCTTGATTCCAGCTTGTGCTTCACCCATCCCAGCATTTCTCATGTATTACTCTGCATAGAAGTTAAATAAGCACGGTGACAATATACAGCCTTGACATACTCCTTTCCCAATTTGGAACCAGTTTGTTGTTCCATGTCCAGTTCTAACTGTTGCTTCCTGACCTGCATACAGATTTCCCAGGAGGCAGGTCAAATGGTCTGGTATTCCCATCTCTTTCAGAATTTTCCACAGTTTGTTGTGATCCACACAATCAAAGGGGTGGCATAATCAATAAAGCAGAAGTAGATGCTTTTCTGGAACTCACTTGCTTTTTCAATCATCCAGTGGATGTTGGCAATTTGATCTCTAGTTTCTCTGACTTTTCTAAATCCAGCTTGAACATCTGGAAGTTCATGATTCACATATTGTTGAAGCTTGGCTTGAAAAATTTTGAGCATTACTTTACTAACGTGTGAGATGAGTGCAATTTTGTGGCAGTTTGACCATTCTTTGGCATTGCCTTTCTTTGGGACTGGAGTGAAAACTGACCTTTTCCAACTACAGTAACCCTGTAGTTACTCTTCCCTTAGTAGCTGAAGTCTTCAAATCTCTTTATAGCCAGGTAGTATTGTAACCTAGAAGCAAGCACTCAGATTCTATGCTGGGAAACCAGTGTTGTAGCCAACAAGGGGTCCCGTGGGTTGAGCCACCACATTGAAACTGCTTCATGGTGGCTGGGGGCCAGATCTTTCCTATGCTTGCTCCACAAGGGTTCCACTAAAACCAAACTCATAGGTTATATGGTATTCTCTCTCAAGTCTCTCAGTTCACATTGCTGCAACATATTTTGCTCAGAGGAATCAACTTATCACAGAATTTATAACATGTCATGACTTGCAATATTTTCTTTTTTTTTCAATGACAGCCTTTTCAGTTTTCTGGCTCAAACCAGTTAAGCACTCTGCTGAAGAGTGTGCTTCCATCTTTAGACAATTATCAGGTTGGTTAGTTACCAATGTCAACCTACTTTTTTTTTTTATAGTTGTAGTATATTTAATTGGTGACTTTCTGTAAGTTTTTATTTTTATTTATGGGACACAACCTACTTTTTGAAGAGAATTTCTAAAATGCGTCACTTTTTACTTTGAGACATTATGGCATCTCAGATATTTTAAATGAAATAAATTATAAAGCATTTTCTCTGCTCATGATGTGTAATTATCCTGGAACATATATGAATACAAATCAAAAATTTAAAGTATATTAAAATATTACATTATTTTGAGATCAATTATTATTACTTTATAGAATCTTGTACCAAAAGAAAAAAGAGTTGAGCTTTATTCTCTGGCCACTTGTATTTTAAATGAAAAATTCATATTTCAGGATACTTAACACATATTAAAATTATGTGCCACATTTGGCAATGTTCAAACAATATATTTTGGGTACTGAAGTCTATTTAAAATAATTGATTATAAAAAGATCTTAAGGAAAATATTGATGTTGGAATAAACTTCCCAAGATGACTAATTACAGAGGCACATCATTCATCTTGATGGAGGAGGTTCCTTGCCTTATACTTAGTATATTTTTCTTTTGAATTTGTTATATGCTTAGATACTGTGACAGACAAGGCAATGGCACCCCACTCCAGTACTACTCCTGCCTGGAAAATCCCATGGACAGAGGAGCCTGGAAGGCTGCAGTCCATGGGGTCGCTGAAAGTCGGACACGACTGAGCGAATTCACTTTCACTTTTCACTTTCATGCATTGGAGAAGGAAATGGCAATGCGCTCCAGTGTTTTTGTCTAGAGAATCCCAGGGACCGGGGAGCCTGGTAGGCTGCCGTCTATGGGGTCACACAGAGTCGAACATGACTGAAGTGACTTAGCAGTAGCAATAGATACTGTGATAGATACTGGCAGTACAAAAAACCCCAAGACATACTGTCTGCTTTTAATTGCACATAATCTAAAATTCTAGAGTTCATATTTTTTACCAACTGTTAATATATGAAAAAATCTTTCAAACCCCTTTTTAAAAGTTGAAGTATGCTTGATTTACAATGTTGTGTCAGTTTCAGGGGTTAAGCAAAGGGATTAAGTTATATGTGTGTGTGTGTGTGTGTGATTTTTCAGATTCTTTTCCATTATAGTTTATTACAAGATATTGCTTATAGTTCCCTGTGCTATACAGTAGGTCCACTTCTTTAGTTATGCCTTGAAAAAATCTGAAAAGCTAAAGAATACTTATTTTTTTTCTTGAAGAAGAAGCCTAGAGGCTGACAGCTAACCTTGTTTTACTTCTTTGCTTTCAGTGAAGTCATGAAAATGAAAAAGAGGTATGAAGTGGGTTTGGATAAACTGGATTCTGCCGCATCTCAAGTAGCCACAATGCAATTTGAGTTAGAGGCTCTACATCCTCAGTTAAAAGTTGCTAGCAAAGAGGTTGATGAAATGATGTTGATCATTGAGAGGGAATCTGTAGAAGTTTCCAAAACTGAAAAAATCGTGAAAGCTGATGAAACAATAGCAAACGAACAAGCTATGGCTGCCAAAGCCATCAAAGATGAATGTGATGCTGACCTGGCGGGAGCTTTGCCCATATTAGAGTCAGCACTGACAGCCCTTGACACCCTCACTGCACAGGTAAGAGCACAGCCCTCGGCTTGCTGGAAGACCTATTAGCATAACTTAAGGAAGTGCTTACCATTGTGTGCTGCAGTTTGGTCTTGTCTTTCCAAAGTCTTCACATTGAATGATTGAAATCATTTTCAAATTGGCCAAAAGTTTCCCTAATTGACCTGGAAAGAAAGAAATGGACATGCAAGACTAAGACGGTTTTGAAAAGAAAGTTTCCAAATGTTCTAAACAACCATACAACAATCATTATTTCAGGAAGTTTGCAGAGCAACTTTAATTGACAGGGGCATAAATAACATTTTTATTCTATGTACACTTTTTCATATTTAGAAGCTTGTAGCTGGATATGCCTTACAGTATATATGGTAAGGCATTGTGTCAGTGTCTGTCAGTGGATTTTGTGTGTGTGTGATACATATGACAAGTTATTTATGATTTTTAATAATTTATAATAATTGTTAGTATAAAAATTTATGTTTATAAAATAAAACAAATTTTTTATTTTATAATAACATAGCTTTGATAGTATTAAAAATTAAGACATGAAAGGGAACATTTCAGTTAAGAAAGATTAAAATGAATTTTGAAAAATAGTGTTGGCAATCTCAGCTAAACTTCTGGGTAAATTAGTAGAGGATGGGACTTCCCTTGTAAGAGATCTGGGTTTAATCCATGGGTTGGGAAGATTCCCTGGAGAAGGGAAAGCCTACCCACTCCAGTATTCTGGCCTGGAGAATTCCATGGACTTTATAGTCCATGGGGTGGCAAAGAGTTGGACATGACTGAATGACTTTCACACGCACACACAGGAGAAGATGTGTTAGATCCTTTCTTCACAACTTCCTCCAAAATAGGTTTCAGATAGAAATTTAAATATAAATTGTTATATTATATTATAAAATAGTATAAAATATAGGTCAGATGTTAATAATTGTGGAATATAAGCTAGGACTGAAGATTTCTTTGGTATAAGAAAAATCAGAGAAGAAAACTCTAAGTAATATTGTTTGTAATATATATGCTCTGGATACTGTCTTGTATTTTTCATAAATAAGAGAATTTTTGTACCTAAAAATGTAATGTTACATTTTTGTACCTAAAAAGTAATGAATTTTAGTACTTAAAAATCAACACATTTTATTTCATATAAACACCATGGATAGAAGTTTAGAAACACTAAGGGAAAAAATCTTTCAACTGCATGGCAAACAAAATATTAATACACTTCTGTGTGTAAACCTCTTACAAATCACTAACAGAAAAAAGTAGCTCTAATATAATATAGTAAATGATATAAAGAAGTACTAATTCAAAAGGAGGAAATGCAAATAATTAATAAAGGTATGAAAATATATCATACCTCACTTGTATGTAAAGTCTATACAGTTTATGGAATTCTCTAGGCCAGAATACTGGAGTGGGTAGCCCTTCTCTTCTCCAGGGGATCTTCTCAACCCAAGGATTGAACCCAGGT
Organism: Nanger dama; assembly: GCA_917880005.1. Lineage (NCBI taxonomy): Eukaryota > Metazoa > Chordata > Mammalia > Artiodactyla > Bovidae > Nanger > Nanger dama. Next base: position 52,484,254 of record CAKJTW010000004.1, read on the forward strand.
CTCCCACATTGCAGGTGGTTTCTTTATCAGTTGAACTACCAGGGAAGCCTAAAGAGTACTGGAGTAGGTAGTATGTCCCTTCTCCATTGGATCTTCCCAACCCAGGAATTGAACCAGGGTCTCCTGAATTACAGGTGGATTCTTTACCAGCTGAGCTACCAGGGAAGCCCCCAAAGAAATACAAATCAAAATAAAATTTCTTTTGCCTGATAGGATGCTTACCTGTGTTGTTAAAGGTATATGTAATAAAACAGGCACCCTTATATATTTTCTGCAGGTCAGTTTTTCAATATTTGTCAAAAGTTTAAAAAAAAAGACATTAAGACTTTAATTGTAATAGTAAAAAGAAAAAGGCATGGAGTGTTAGAATTAAGGTTCATATTTATACATCAGAAAGCTATGCAGCATTAAAAGTGATGTAAATGTTTACTAGTCCGAGAGTATGTTTATTATATATTATTAAAATAGAACAGTTTAAAACAGCATGTGTATTAGATATACTATGATTCCATAGGTTAAAATAGGGCAAATACACTGGTTTATAGCATATACATATGAAAAGATATAGAGAAATGTAAGATGTTTACAGGAGTTAACTATATATGATTGGTTTTACAGGAGACATATGTACAGTTTCTCTATATTTTTCTGTTTTCATCTATAACTTTTATAGTTTTTAAGAAGCAGCAAAGCTCTTACTTTGGGACAGTCAATAAAAAGCTCTTTCGTGTGTTCTTGAAGTGGATTTCATGTCATAAGCGATCTCAGGGTATTTTTCCCATTACTCTTTTTATTTTTAACTTTGCCTTTGAGATAAACTTCTCAACACTTCATGATACAATTCTATAACTGTCACCAGTTTCTGACACTGTCACTGTCAGTGAATAGCAAGTTTCTATCTTATGGCTTAGTTTGAAAATAGGAACCAAATACAAGTCATATGTAAACAATTCTTGCATGTTGTTATTTCAAGGACATTACAGTGGTAAAATCCATGAAGAGTCCTCCTGCTGGTGTCAAGCTTGTTATGGAAGCTATATGCATCTTGAAAGGCATCAAAGCTGACAAAATCCCTGACCCAACAGGTACAGGGAAAAAGATTGAGGATTTCTGGGGTCCTGCCAAAAGACTTCTAGGCGACATTCGATTTCTGCAGTCACTTCATGAATATGACAAGGACAATATTCCTCCAGCTTACATGAACATCATAAGAAAAATTATATTCCAAATCCAGATTTTGTTCCAGAAAAGATAAGAAATGCTTCTACAGCAGCCGAAGGTCTGTGCAAATGGGTCATAGCAATGGATTCATATGATAAGTAAGTAGTGACAAAAAGAAAACAGACTTTTTTTTTCAGGTTGGTTCTTCAGGTAATATAAAACCTATGAACTACATAGGTGAGAGGCTCCTCAGAAAGTCAGGTCTAATGCCTGCTCTGACATGTTTACTGGAGGCAAGACTATACTAACTACATAGTATAACACAATGATATTTAAATTTTGGGACTCAGGAACATTTTGTTGTTTTTGTTCAGTGGCTAAGTCCTGTCCGACTCTTTGTGACTCCATGGACTGAGGAGCACCAGGCTTTCCTGTCGTTCATTATCTCCCAGGGTTTGCTCAAACTCATGTCTGTTGATTCCGTGGTGATGGCATCTAACCATCTCAACCTTTTACACTCTAAAAATTACTATAGACCCCCAACCTTCTTATCAATATATTAGCAATTAAAACTGAGAATTTTTAAAAAAATTTATTTCCTGATTCATTTCTAAAAAGCAACAAATACTTTACATAAATACTTCTTTTTTAAAGTCCACATTTTCAAAAAATTTTGAAAGAAAAGTGGTGGCATTTTATACTTTTGCAAATCTCTTTACTATGTTCTTTAAGAGAAGACAGCTGGATTCTCAGATCTGCTTCTTCATTCAATCTGTGGTGGGCTGTTGTTTTGACTAAAGTATATGAAGAAAATACAGCCTCACACAGATGTTTAGTTGACAGGGAGAGCCTCATTGGAGTCCCTGAGGGGAAGGGGACATGTCTTGGACCACATTTTGAAAACAACACCTAGTGTACAGCCTTTGATTAAACAAACAGCCTTTATGGATGATTATATGAGAAACATTTATATCATATACAAAACAGTAAAAATTGTTGGTTATTCCTTTGAAAAGCAACTATTACAGGATATCTTTAAATCTCACATACAATTCTATTGTATATGAGACGTGTACATCTATATTACATTCTATATATGTTTTAGACAATGATGTATTCTGTTAATGATAAATTTTAATTTAATGTTTTATCATTTATTTGGGTTTCCCTGAGAGCTCAGCTGTAAACAATCTGCCTGCAACGCAGGAGATGCAGAAGACACAGGTTAGATCCCTGGGTTGGGAAGATCCCCTGGAAGAGGAAATGGCAATTCACTCCAGTATTCCTGCCTGAAAACTCCCGTGGACAGAGGAGCCTGGTGGGCTATAGTCCAAAGGGTCACAATGAGTCAGACACAGATGAGCAACTGAGCACACGTGCACACATGCATTTATTTAGAATGGTAACACCACTGATTCGATTTTCTAGAAGAGAATTTAAATCTGTAATTTTCCCCACATAGTCCCTTTTATTACTGACATACATATTAATAAGATATCTGGTTTTAGTTAAGGGTATATTTTGAAATTTGAAAAAAGTAAAATATAAAGACAGGAGCATCATTGTTATATGTATATAATAAGCCTAGAAGAGAAAAAACAAAAGAGTTGGGAAACTGAAGTAGCTGGATACAATATCATTTTAACTATTTTGAGATGAAAATAAAATAATATTAATCCACAAAATAATAAAAATTAAAATGGAAGAATAAAATGACATAAATAAAATACCCTTCCTTTCTTCATTGTTATTAAGCCTTAATGAGTTAGACTAGTTTCCATAAGCACTGTAATACACGTACGTGCTTATTCTCCTTTCCCAACTCACCAAAATTGACACTGCCAACAATTTAATATTTATCTATGGTTAAAAAAAAAAATCACTTATTTAGGGCTTTCCTAGTGACTCAAACAGTAAAGAATCTGTCTGCAATGCAGGAGACCCAAGTGTGATCTCTGGGTCGGGAAGATACCCTGCCTGGAGAATTCCATGGGACAGAAGAGCATGGAGGGCTATAGTCCATGGGGTCACAAAGAGTCAGAAGTGACTGAGCGACTAACACACATATGCAGTCACTTATTTGAAAATATTATATATATATTTGATATCTATTTTGAGAATCATATTTTATTGCTGGTATTAACTTTGCTAAATATAAGATATAGAAATCAGTATAGGTTTTATGTGAAGATGTGTTTTGAGTTATAATAAGGATTTTAGAAAAGTAATTCATGTATTCTCCTATTGTATGAAAATTGTGTAAATCTTAATTATGTTGAATTGGTTCACAGTGCTTTTCAGGTCTACTATATCCTTCTACCTTTCTGTATGTTCTAATTTGGGAGTTTGATATTGAAACTCCACCTAAAAATCTTACTTTATAGTAGAGCTATACATAATCTTGTTCTGTATTTTCCAAGTCTCCTGTAAATGTGTTATCATTCTTTCATAATTAAAAAGTAAATTCAGTGATGAAAAGTACACTAGAATATTAAACATGTATTTAATTTTCCAATTTTACTTGTGGCAGAGTGGCAAAAATCGTAGCTCCCAAAAAGATAAAACTGGCTGCAGCTGAAGGGGAGCTTAAAATTGCTATGGATGGTCTCAAGAAGAAGCAGGCAGCTCTTCGGGAAGTTCAGGACAAGCTGGCCAGGCTTCAGGACACACTCGAACTAAATAAACAAAAGAAAGCTGACTTAGAAAACCAGGTATAGTATAATACAAACAGACAGGCAAATCTGCAGTTACTCTAAATAATAATGTTCACGCAGCCTCAAAAACAGCAATACTGTTTTCTTCCTGGAAAACTTGTCAGGAGTTGGCAAACAGTGGACCACAGGATAAACCCACCTTTCTATGGCCCACGAGCTAATAATGACTTTGACATTTTTAAATGATGACATATTGAATGATTATACAAGTTTCTATATAATATCCTCAGTTTTGCCTCTTGCTCCATGAAGCCTATAATATTTATCTTCTGGCTCTTCTCCCACAAAAAGAAAAAAAATTGCCAACCATCTCTACTAGAGATTACTAGAATATTGAGCTAAATTATTTAAATCATTCTTCGTTATGAGTGAGAAAATGGAAAACCAAACTGTTAAGTAACAGTTATATAAAATTTAATGGCAGAGCTGAGATTAGAACTCAATACCCAGAACCATACTGTGTCCACTGGAAATGTTTTTAAGACTAAAATCATTACTCCAACTTAGTGATACCTTTTGTAAAAAGTAATTGCTAGGATCTAATTATGTTCCCCAGAAAAGTCCAAGTATTTGATATACAGTCAATATTTATTGAGTGCTTATCATGTGCAAGGCACTGTTGTTCTGAGAGCAATGCATATTATGTCACTGATTCTCACAAAAGCTTTCTGAGGGAAGTAATCTTTTTAGATTATTTTCTAGAAACTATAGCACAGAAAAATTAAGCAACTTGCTCATGGTCAACCCAGTTTCTAAGTTTAGATCCAAGTCCAGGCAATCTGACTCTGATACTTTTCTCTTTCCCATCCTACTAGGCTGCTTGTTTCTGTACAATATGTGCACAAATTCTATATTTATACAATCTGTGATATTGTGCTAATCTTAAAAATGTGTCCTATTATTTGGCATGGTCTTCAAATGATCAATTTTTGCTTAAATAATATAACTAATAGATAGACATGTGGTTGCTCACTGTAAACATTTTTCAACTGTGCTGTGTGTTTGAAATTATTTGTTTTTCATAATAAAACATTAGAAAATTATGGTAATGTAAAATGAATGTGTGTACTAAAAGCTTGCTTTTGGAAGAGAAATTTTGGTTAAAATTTTTTACATAGTAGTTTCTGATGGCAACTTTATTATGGTCCAAGACCTGATTTAACATTTTAGTTGAGAGAAGGATGTGTGAAGAAAGAAACCAGGATGCAAAAGGTAATAAAAAGAGGGAAAATTAACAGGAAAGGTTTTTAAAGAAGTATCAAAAATCTTACTAATTACATACCTTCTGCTTTTTAAACCCATCTTTATATAAACTCTTATGGTATTTTATATATTTAACTCTAAAGGCATTTATTATTATTAATATAAATACTAATAGCATAGGAAAAAGTACAAGCCAAATTCTCATTCTTAAATAATGTAAATGTCTCTATTTTTATCAATAATTTACTTCTTTTCATGTAAATTATTTCATTTTGAACTTTAAGATAACCTTTACTTAATCTTGTCATCCTCTAAAAATAATGATGTCACTTAAAATTAATCAAAATAATTCAGATATTCCACTGGAACATTGCTATTGCATGGTTTAAAATGGCTTTTGCCCAAGTTTTCCATATTTGTAATTATACTTCCTCTTTTTTGAAAATAACATTGCTTAATTATGTATAATCAAACTTGGTTGACAGTCTTATGCACAAAGTAGGCTCTTAGCTATTGACTGATGTCCTAATTTAAGGTTAATTGCAAGTGTCTTGAGTAGGCTGACACAATTTAGCAGCTTGGAAATTGTGCTTTGTAAGTAAGCATAAATTATTAAAATCTTTAAACATTTAACCTTTAAAATTATCATTAAATCAACCGTAAGTTAAATGAGGGGGAAACGTTCATAGAATATTTAAAATAAAATGCACTTTGATTATTAAAATGGAGGGTAAAACTTTCAGTTGCTCATAACCGTAGCTCATTTCCTTAAATAGAGCAGTTGTTTGTGTTATATGATAAATACCTGTTATGAGTTTCACAAATTAGATTAAAATACTTTTGCTATGAAAAAAGTCTAAAATGTCATGGACTCTCCTCTTCATAGTGAACTCCTGCACATTTTTCTTCCACAGAGAGAGAAAAACGGAAAACTCCAGGTGTAACTTTGTAATTTAAAATTTACCCCTGAGGTTAAAATCTGGAAGAATTTTTAACTTACTTTACTCGTAGGTATTGATAAAAGTTTACTTCTAATTTTGAGGTTGACCTGTGCAGCAAAAAGCTAGAACGAGCTGAACAATTGATTGGAGGCCTTGGGGGTGAAAAACACGATGGAGCCAGACAGCTCTGGAGCTGGGGCAGCTGTACATCAACCTGACGGGGGACATCCTCGTCTCTTCAGGGCTCGTGGCTTACCTGGGAGCCTTCACATCTAATTATCGACAGGTAAGCAAAACTTGTCCACCTCTAGGCTCTCCTCTTGATCCTCCTGGTACACCCAACATTAATCTTGGATTTTGTTGTTGTTGTTGTTCGGATTTCTTACTATGTATGAGGGAGAAAATGTTTGCAAGTGATTTTTAGTGGTGTATTTTAATTATTCAGTAAGTTAGCTTGGTGACAAAAAAATGCTATATTAAATCTCTTCTAATTGTTTTAGAATTGTTTTTGAAACAAAAAGATCTACTTTAGGACATAATGTGAAATGGTTCAGTTCAGTTCAGTTCAGTCACTCAGTCATGTCTGACTCTTAGTGACCCCATGAATCGCACCACACCAGGCCTCCCTGTCCATCACCAACTCCCAGAGTTCACTCAGACTCACGTCCATCGAGTCAGTGATGCCATCCAACCATCTCATCCTCTGTCATCCCCTTCTCCTCCTGCCCCCAATCCCTCCCAGCATCAGAGTCTTTTCCAATGAGTCAACTCTTCGCATGAGGTGGCCAAAGTACTGGAGTTTCAGCTTCAGCATCATTCCTTCCAAAGAAATCCCAGGGTTGATCTCCTTCAGAATGGACTGATTTGATCTCCTTGCAGTCCAAGGGAAAAAGCATCAATTCTTCAGCGCTCAGCTTTCTTTACAGTCCAACTCTCACATCCATACATGACCACTGGAAAAACCATAGCCTTGACTAGACGGACCTTTGTTGGCAAAGTAATGTCTCTGCTTTTGAATATGCTATCTAGGTTGGTCATAACTTTCCTTCCAAGGAGTAAGCGTCTTTTAATTTCATGGCTGCAGTCACCATCTGCAGTGATTTTGGAGCCCCCAAAATAAAGTCTGACACTGTTTTTACTGTTTCCCCATCTATTTGCCATGAAGTGATGGGACCGGATGCCATGGTCTTTGTTTTCTGAATGTTGAGCTTTAAGCCAACTTTTTCACTCTCCACTTTCACTTTCATCAAGAGGCCTTTTAGTTCCTCTTCACTTTTTGCCATAAGGATGGTGTCATCTGCATATCTGAGGTTATTGATATTTCTCCCGGCAATCTTGATTCCAGTTTGTGGCCTAGTAATAAAATTTTGGTTCTTATAAACAAGTATAAAGGTATCAGGATTTTTTTGATGATTTTAATCAACTACTCTCAATGAGTCTCAATAATAAATCATTTTTAAATGACTTCAGAAGCTAAAGCTTCCTAAACCTTCAGTTTTAGTTTAGGAAAAGATGAGCCTACCTAAAAACAATTGATCAGGGGCATCTTTCCTAAGAAAATAAATACCAGGTTCCCTGCTTCAAATTCCCACCCCTCTGATGAATTCTGCCTCAGTCTTATCCTTGACCCCACTCCTAACCCTACTTCTCCCACCTTTCTTCTTCCACTTTTCATTTTTTTTCTCAATGAGACCTAGCATTTCTTCAGCTCTCTTTAGGAATACAACCCAAGATGTGACCCTGCCAAAGCAGAAGAAGACAATCAGAATAAAGAGAAATTTGAAGCATTTGGCAATAGCTTTTGGTGTCAAAGGAGGAGAGAAAGAGCAAATGAAAACCCACTTCTAAAGTGGGGCTTTGTCACTTTACAAAGCATTTGTTTTGTTCATGGTCTTAGTTGAGATTCACTTGATCTCAAGGTTTCTCTTAAGTAGGGTTGATTCTTGGAGGCCACTATTTTGGTTTTTTGCTTGCTTTTAACCAAACTGGTTTAAATTCCTCATATTGATCATGCTTCTGTCTTCAGGCACCTGGGTTCTCGAAGCCCTTGTCCTGGCACATGAGTTTCATATTCTTCTTCGCGTTCTGTCTTCATATGATTCTGAACAACTATCTATGATTATTGCCTCTACATGAAAGTGAAAGAAGAGAGTGAAGAAGTTTGCTTAAAACTCAACATTCAGAAAACTAAGATCATGGCACCTGTTCCCATCAATTTATGGCAAATAGATGGGGAAACAATGGAAACAGTGACAGACTTTATTTTGGGGGGTCCAAAATCAATGCAGATGGTGGCTTCAGCCACAAAATTAAAAGACGCTTGCTCCTTGGAAGAAAAGCTATGACCAACCTAGACAGCATAGTAAAAAGCAGTGATATTACTTTACCAACAAAGGTTCGTCTAGTCAAAGCTATGGTTTTTCCAGTAGTCATGTATGGATGTGAGAGTCGGACCATAAAGTAAGCTGAGCACTGAAGAATTGATGCTTTCAAACTGTGGTGTTGGAGAAGACTCTTGAGAGTCCCTTGGACTGCAGGGGAGATCCAACCAGTCCATCCTAAAAGAGATCAGTCCTGGGTGTTCATTGGAGGGACTGATGCTGAAGCTGAAACTTCAATACTTTGGCCACCTGATGAGAAGAACCAATTCACTGGAAAAGACCCTGATGCTGGGAAAGTTTGAAGACCAGAGGAGAAGGGGACAACAGAGGATGAGATGGTTGGATGGCTGATCGACATGATGGACATGAGTTTGAGTAGGCTGTGGGAGTTGGTGATGGATAAGGAGGCCTGGTGTGCTGCAGTCCATGGGGTCGCAAAGATTGGATATGACTGAGCAACTGAACTGAACTGATAGCACTGACATCTTGTAGTTCAGATTTAATATGACACTATAATCTAGTCTCAAACTTGTTTCCTTGACAGTTTCAGAGCCTGAGGCTTATAAAGATTAAGAAAATTGCTTATAACCACACAGCTGGCTAATGATAGAGCAGAAATGAGACTTGTCATTACTTGAATCCTCATTGAGCCCTCTTTCTACTCTTCTACATCAACTTGGACTAATGAAAAAGTAGCTGCAGAGCCTCCTACACTTCCCTGTTAGTCTCCACCATACCCTGGGTGTCTGCACTGGCTCCAGTGCCTTGCTGAAAGTCAGAATCCTGGGGCACCCCTCCAAATCCAGCCCTCTCCAATGACTCCTTCCAAAACACAGCATCTTGTGCTCACTCCCTAGTCACCTGCTTCCACTAGAATGAGGGCTACCAGTTAGACCACCCACAAAAATGCTTCCAAAAAGCACTGAGACCAGAACTGAGACCTTGAAATCTATTGACAAGCAAAGCAACACTTCAGCTAGACACAAGATCTAAGCTCATAACGCCTTTCATGAACTCACATCCACTGTCCCCACCTCTGATTCAAGTAGACACATCATCCCATCCCATCTAAGAAGACTTGAAGGCAATTTTACCTCTTGCTTGTTTTACTGTAGGAACCTAGGCTTTTGCTTATCTAGTCTCTAATGTCACTGTTCCTTCCTTTGAATTTATTCTCCACATCCTACTCTGTAATCATTTATCTCTTTCTCCTGGGTCAGGGCAGCTGGCAATTTATGTCCCATCAAAAGTTTCCCATTTGATTCTAAACACAACGGTAATAGTAGCAACTTCACTTCTCTACCCAGATCCCCACCTGGCTTCCTGTGCTTCCACATCAAACAACCAGTGCCTGTGGCTTATTCTGGCTGACTTCCCTTGGGTTCTTAGAACCCACTTTGCCCAGTGCTTAGAGAGCTAAAATTGCCTGGGAATTTACTTCCCTTTGAGGTGGGCCTTAATGAAAGACAGATGTGAGAGCCTGAAGGTCTGTCTCCCTTCTGGTTGCCACAAATCCAAGGAATAACTTACACTCTCTATAAGATTAAGCTGAAACTACCTGTGCAGAACTTTGGCCAGTCCACCACCTTTTATTGGCTTCTTCCCTGTCCTTATACTGCCTCTCTTAATATCTCTTCCTTAATAAATCACTTCACATAAGTCTTCATGTCAGAGTCTGCTACTAGGAAACCCAAGTGAGGCAAAAGGTTTTAAAACAATCTTTTTTTTTTTTTTTCAACTCTAACATCAAAGGTTTTGGATACCAAGAGCCCATAGTAAGTAGCTACAGCCCCTCTGTCCAGTCTTGAGCCTGAGTAGTTGTCAATTATTCATCCACCCTTTTAGATTCTCTAGTCCTCCTCATGATAAAATGTAGAAAATTCCAATTCTCCTGACATAACTGGGGCCACATGTTTGACTGTAATGCCCATGCCAGTCTCAAAGACAAAATTCTACATTGCTGTAAGGACATACAGGCCCTGGAGTTGAATTAATTTAAACTTTTAAAGAGATCTTTTCCCTACCGATAATCAAAGTCAAAACTGCTCTGGTGGTGGTACATACTGTCACCAAATTGTCGTACAGTCGCTCAGTCACATCTGACTCTTTGTGACCCCATGGACTGCAGCACACCAGCTTCCCTGTCCTTCACCATCTCCTGGAGCTTGCTCAAACTCATGTCCATTGAGTTGGTGATGTCATTCAACCATCTTGTCCTCTGTTGTCCCCTTCTCCTCTTGCCTTCAATCTTTCCCAGCATCAGGGGCTTTTCTAAGGAGTTGGCTCTTCACATTAGGTGGCCAAAATATTGGAACTTCAACTTCAGCATCAGTCCTTCCAATGAATATTCAGGGTTGATTTCCTTTAGGATTGACTGGTTTGATCTCCTTGCAGTCCAAGGGACTCTCAAGAGTCTTCTCTAACACCATGGTTCAAAAGCATCAATTCTTCGGTGTTCATCCTTCTTTATGGTCCGACTCTCACATGCATACATGACTATCAGAAAACCCATGGCTTTGACTATACGGACCTTTGTCAGGAAAGTAATGTCTGCTTTTTAATACACCATCTAGGTTTGTGATAGCTTTTCTTCCAAACAAGGTGTCACCCTGAATGGTCAGTTTTCCCTTTCCACCATCTATTTTGCCACCTGATTATTAGCCAGGGTTCTTGGCTTGTATTTTTAGGGGCTTGTTCAGGGGCCCTCATGTTAATTTAACTTATTCTATGCTGCTAAATTCTTATAGATGTTGAATTGAGCCACTTAAATTTCTAACCAGAGTTCATCTGTGATGACATACTATACCTGTAAATAGAGAGAACATTCCACAGCAACTACTGCTTTCATTTTCCCTAGTGTTTCCTGTATCATTGGCTATGAAGCCTACACCAGCATCAAGCTCTATCTTGGAAAACCTTCAAACCTCCCCCAAATCTTCAGACCAACAACAACAAAAAAATCAAAACATGCCCATAGGAACTGTGTACTAGGGAGCAAACTGGAAATGCTACCTGCCCCTCCACTCTAATGGCCATGGCATCTGTTCCTAATACCAACAACCGAATCAAGCTACGAAAAGGCAGAGAAACCAGAGATCAAATTGCCAACATCCACTGGATCATCAAAAAAACAAGAGAGTTCCAGAAAAACATCTATTTCTGCTTTATTGACTATGCCAAAGCCTTTGACTGTGTGGATCCCAAGAAACTGTGGAAAATTCTGAAAGAGATGGGAATACCAGACCGCCTGACCTGCCTCTTGAGAAACCTATATGCAGGTCAGGAAGCAACAGTTAGAACTGGACATGGAACAACAGACTAGTTCCAAATAGGAAAAGGAGTCCATCAAGGCTGTATATTGTCACCCTGCTTATTTAACTTATACGCAGAGTACATCATGAGAAACACTGGGCTGGAAGAAACACAAGCTGGAATCAAGATTGCTGGGAGAAATATCAATAATTTCAGATATGCAGATGACACCACCCTTATGGCAGAAAGTGAAGAGAAACTGAAAAGCCTCTTGATGAAGGTGAAAGAGGAGAGTAAAAAAGTTGGCTTAAAGCTCAACATTCAGAAAACAAAGATCATCTGGTACCATCACTTCATGGGAAATAAACAACGCAAACAATATTTATTACGTATTCGTGAGTGTGCTGTCTTAATCTTGAATCATGATTTTCACAACTCTAAATTCCCTTTTATGGGCAGTTTGCCAAGCCCTCACCTCAACCATTTCCCTTATCAGACTATGATAAAGGATTAATCCTGGGTTGCAACAGGTGCATACCCAACTTCCAGAGGGCTTCCCTTGTGGCTCAGCTGGTAAATAATCCACGTGCAATGTGGGAGACCTGGGTTTGAGTCCTGGGTTTGGAAGATCCCCTGGAGAAGGGAAAGGCTACCCCCTCTAGTATTCTGGCCTGGAGAATTCCATGGACTGTATCGTCCATGGACTCACAAATAGTCAGACACGACTGAGTGACTTTCACTTTCGCAACTTCCAGAGACCACCCCCCCCCCAGATACCTAGTCCCTTCTTCCCAGTGCCTGTCTAACTAATCAAGAGACCAGTCCTCAGGAAGCCCAGGAAACCTAGCCAACTCCACCCCACTCTGCTTGACATTTGTAAACTGCCCCCTACAGTTCAAGCTCACTATTACCCTGTGTCAGGTGTAGCCTCCTGTTGGGGAGATTTCTCTTATTTGGAGCTTTGAGTAATGGAGTTCTGCCTCTCACCTAATGAGTGACTTTATGTTGTGTCCCACCATCCAAGAAAGCTTTAATCATACCTAAGATCATATAATTATGGCACAAAAGCCTGACAGGAAACACTTTAATCAAAATAAAAGTATCATCTATAAATGGACAGTGTGAAATTCCGTGCCATGGATGGGCTGCAGTGAGAAGAACACAATATTTCATCGATATTCCTGCCAAAGGTGCATAATCTGAACTGACTCTAGAGAACATCACACAGACGCAGTTGTGAGCCATTCTAGGGAATAACTGGGTAATCAAGGTCATGAAAGGCATCAGTTGTCCCCAAACCATCATAGTGTTTTCATGTGGCAAAGGAATATTGGTCCAGTCTACTCAGCAGGAACCTGAGGGAGATGGTAGTGCCTACCGTGCCCTCTCAGCTAGGCACACACTTGGCACACACAGCATCCTCATTTGCCCATGGACTGGTATCAATACCACATATATATGCCCCTTCCTAACCTATTTTCTCTCCAGTCATGTTTTTCCCTGTTTCTGAACCCTTTGATCTGTAACCTCATATTGGGCCTTGATTTCTGATTTTCTGAGTATGAACCTAAGCTTCATGCACCATTTTGTATTCCTGTGCATCCTAGCACACTGCGCCCCAGGTGGGGTATCCAAAACTCCAGTGTGTGCCCTAATTCTTATTTTGCCTAAGAGCCTGCTATATAGTCCCATCCCCAGAATAAGTGAGAGTCTGATACAGATGTTTTCTGGGTCCCCTACTGGTTCAAATTGGATTTACTTTCATACCACAGTATTATAGTAATACTGATTTTCATAACTTAAAGAAAATATATAGAAAAACATGGTAACCTCCATCTACGTTGTCAAATGAAGCTTTAGAATCATAACTGGCAATTATTTTTTTCCATATACGAAGTTCTGACTTCACTAGTAAGTGATCTATCTAAAATATACCTTAACAATAGATATAATTTTCATTTGAATACATAGTAGAGCTTCTGAATTTTAATTTTACTTCAAAATATGATGAACATAAATCAACTTTAAGGTATTTTCAATTTTCATCCGTGATTTGTTGGCTCAAAGTATAATTGAGAATTTTACAAAACAGCCTCATTTTTATATCTCTCTGTGTATGTCTCAAAGAACCAAATCAAGGAGTGGACAAATTTGTGCAAAAAAGAGATATCCCCTGCTCTGAAGATTATTCCCTTATGAATATCCTGGGAGAAGCAGTGACAATTCGAGCGTGGAATATTGCTGGATTACCTTCTGACTCATTTTCTATTGATAACGGGATTATCATAATGTAAGGAAAATGTTTTTCTCACAAATGTTCTCTGTCAATCAATAGATTTATTTATCTGTATACCTTTTTTTAATTCAGCAAGTAAACTTTTATAGTGTTGAAAAAATTACTTAATAAAGTAGTTAAATTAAATATAGATGAGCACATCCTTCACCAATTAATGTTGGAGCCATTGAGTACTGGAGACAGAAGTAATTAAACTAAAAACCTCAGATGACTTTTGCTTAATTTTCAATCAATTTTTGGCAAATAGCACAAAACCCTGCCATAAGTAAGTGAAGTCCCAACTTTTTATTCTCATAAAACACAGGGTTTTGTTATTGTAGGTTAATGAAACATCCAGGGTAAGTAAGTTTGTGGTGATGATGTCTTTAGTCCCTGCTGGGTGTGGGGCCACCTTAAGTGGTATGGGACCACCTTAAGTGGTATGGATACATTTCTGGGTACTGGACTGATTGGGGCTTTTCAAAAAGTGGTGCTGTTCCTAGAATCTCCTGGTTAGTAGATAAAACCCATGGAGGTGAGGTTGGGAGGATACTGGAGGCTCATCCAACCTTACCTTTCCTTGGGGTCTTGCCTTTCAGAAGCCAAGGACTTCACTCTGCCCTACTGTGAGGACAATTATTAATTGTGTTATTTTCAAGGTCACATCATGAAGGGTCTTCTATCACTGGGCCAGTCTTGTTGGAGGTTTTAGCATGTTAGGAATAGCACAAGTAAACCATCAGTAGGAAACATTCAGTCTTGTGTTATGTGTTTTGATTAGTTGTTAGTTTACTACTGAAAAATACTTGATATGATATTACTTAAAGTAAAAATGGTTGAGGCATGTAAAATTTTAAAATAGAATTAGCCACTATGGATAAGAACCAGTTATTAAGTTTTTATGAGTAATATTTATGAAAATTATTCTACAAATTAAAATTATAGTGAACAAATTTCTTAACTGTTCAGCAAATGATCCTGACATATGGATTTTTATAGCATTTATTTACTGGACTATTGTAAAAGGACTAAACTTTCCTAGGAAATACTACTCAGCCACAAAAAGATGAAATATTGCCACTTATAACAACATGGATGGACCTTGAGGGTGTTATGCTAAGTGAAATAAGTCAGATCGAAAAAGACAAATACTGTATGTTTTCACTCCTATGTGAAATATTAAATAAGTAAGTAGATAAATAATAAACAAAACAAGCAAACACATGCATACAGAGAGCAAAGTGGTTACCAGAGAGGAAGGGGGTGTGAGGGGAAGGTGAGATAGGTAAAGGGAATCAAAGGTTTGGTAATGAGTGGAAACTAATCCTTTGGTGGTGAGCATGCTGAAGTGAAAATGTAATATTGTACAAGTAACAATGATAATAAAACTTTATTTTTTAAATTTCAGTAGAAAAATAAAGAAGTCTACCTTTACCTTGTGCAACTAGACTGATTATCTTCAGCCTAAATAATAGTCCAGTTGTTCTTGTTGTTGCTGCTGCTGTTTTCCTCTCAAAAAAACCTTTGCTCTTCCCAAACGGTTGTGAAAATAATTGATCATGTCCCATATAGTAGTGGTTATGCATTTATTATTTTGATTTGCAATTTATATACCTTTGTTCTACCTAGTAGGGCATCTGAACCTATTCCTATAATTGTTATGTATTCAGTGGAGAATAATATACTTGTTAGTTTCTAGCAAATAAATGCCCTTTATTTTAGACCCAGTCATATTTCAATAATACTGGAACTGTCGATGAATATGTCCGCTTTTAAGATTCCAAATCTTTCAGTGATTATTTTTCAAGATGAACTCCCATTTCAGGAAGTAGAAAAATAGTTTTAATAAGCCATAACCCCTTTAGTTCAGTTCAGTCGCTCAGTCGTGTCCGACTCTTTGCGACCCCATGAATTGCAGCACGCCAGGCTTCCCTGTTCATTACCATCTCCCGGAGTTCACTCAGTCACGTCCATCAAGTCCATGATGCCATCCAGCCATCTCGTCCTCTGTCGTCCCCTTCTCCTCCTGCCCCCAATCCCTCCCAGCATCAGAGTCTTTTCCAATGAATCAACTCTTCGCATGAGGTGGCCAAAGTACTGGAGTTTCAGCTTTAGCATCATTCCCTCCAAAGAAATCCCAGGGTTGATCTCCTTCAGAATGGACTGATTTGATTTCCTTGCAGTCCAAGGCACTCTCAAGAGTCTTCTCCAACACCACGGTTCAAAAGCATCAATTCTTCAGCACTCAGCCTTCTTCACAGTCCAACTCTCACATCCATACATGACCACAGGAAAAACCATAGCCCTGACTAGACGGACCTTAGTTGGCAAAGTAATGTCTCTGCTTTTTAACATACTATCTAGGTTTGTCATAACTTTCCTTCCAAGGAGTAAACCCCTACGTGTTTGCTATATTTGTAAAAGTGTTGTTTTATTAGCAAGAAGTAATGGTAGAAACCTTACTAAGAAGGAAATAGTAACATTTTTCATTCTTGTTTTTTTTTTTTGGTCAATGATATTGGTAATCTTTTAGTGAGAGGTTTCAGGAAATAGGTTAAGGTGATCATTTTGAGGGCCTCCCAGGTGACTCAATGGTAAAGAATCCATCTACCAGTGTAGGAGATACAGGTTTTTATCCCTGACTGGGAAGATTTCCTGTAGTAGGAAATGACAATAGTCTCCAGTATTCTTGCCTGGAAAATTTCTTGGACATAAGAGCCTGGCGGGCTACAGCCCAGAAAGGGTCACAAAGATTCAGACACGACTGAGAGAGTGAGCACGCGTGCTCGATCATTTTGAAGCATCAGATAAGTCTTCCTTGTCAGTGTCTTCCTTCCCCAGAGATACTTACTCGATAATAATATCTAATACAGAGCACTTATGAAAGACCTGATTTTGTGTTAGATACTTTTCACGTACTGTCTCAGCTGAGGGAGGAGTCGATAATGTAGGAAACTGGAAGAATATATAAAATTTGGACAAGTTAGAATATACTTAACTTTTAGAGCTACTGACACTTGAAGGTCCTTGGCTAATCAGAATTTCAAGGACTAGTGATAACATTGAATGTAACTGGATAATATCTGAATTTTTCAAAGTATTGGGATTATTTAGCAACTTGGTGAGTAGGTCAGACCTATATCTAATATAACTCTGCTTCTAAAAGATGTCTTTAAATTTTCATTTCTACAGGAGTCAGATAAATTAGGTTTATTTCAGCAGCAATAATAACTGAGAAGAACATCCACCTTTATTTGTCTGTTGTGATCGAATTTTGTGTATGTATGTGTATGTGTAAAAAGAGGAAAACAGCAAAATCCTTTGAAATGCACCACTGCCATGTATCTAAATTCCTTCCTTCCACGCAGACTACATATATCATCGTGTTGTTCAGTCACTAAGTCGTGTCTGACTGTGACCCCATGGACTGCAGCACACCAGGCTTCTCCTGTCCTTCACTATCTCTCAAACTCACGCCTGCTGAGTTGATGATGCCATCCAACCATGGTGTGGTTGATATCACTGAAATTATATGTAACAGATTATTATTTTTCTGTTTTTACATCTTATTTTTTTGTTGCCCTCTTCCCCATTTCTTATTTTAGAATATTTGAATGATCCACCATTTTTAGTATCCCATTTTAATTTATCAATTTTTAACTATAATAATTTGCATTATTTTTCAGTACAAATTTTCACAATCTACCTAGAGATGTTTGACCAATTCAGTTAAAACGTAGAAGCCTTGTGACTGTACAAGTCCCCTCCCCCCTCCCCTGATTATGCTATTGTGGTCATATGTATTACAAGCACTGAAACTCTGCCCCTCCACACACACTCAGTGTTTTGCCTCAGTATTCATATACATTTAAAAGAACTTAAGAGGCAGAAATAGCCTGTTCTATTTACCATTTTTGCTCCTCCTTTATTTCTAAAATTCACTGTAGCATCATTTCCCCTAAGGGTGAAAAACTTTAGCATTAGCGTCTGTTTAGAGCAGATCTGCTGGCCCATAATTTTGAGAACATCTTCTTTTTGCCTTTATTCTTAAAGGATATTTTCAGTGGATATGAAATGCTGGGTTGACAGTTCTTTTTTCAACACTTTAAATATGTTCTACTGTGTTCTGGTTCCATGATTTCTGATATAAAATCTGCAATCTTTTGAATAATTGTCATCTAAATGTAATATATCATTACTCTCTGATGCTTTAAATATATATATTTTTCAAATCTTTGGTTCTCAGCAGTTTGATTATAATGAGGCTGGGTGTGGGTGGGGGTTTTTGGTTTTTAGTTTCTCCTTTTCAGAACTGAGTTTTGTGAAGCTGTGAATTTATGTGTTTCACTGAATTTAGGAAAGTTTCAAGTTTTCTCAAATATGTTTTCCACACCAATCTCTTTCTTCTTTCTGGCCCAAATGACATGAATATTAAATCTTTAAATATTTTCTCACAAGTCTTTGAAACTCTATTTCATTTTTACTATCCTTTTTATTATTCAAATTGGATAATTTTTATTCATAGGTCATCAAGTTCACTGATTGTCTACTATGGAGTTCTTACAGTGAAATTTTTATTTCAGATATTATCTTTTTCAGTTCTAAAATTTTTATTTGATTCTTATCATACTTTCTATTTATGTGCTAGAATACCTCTTTTCATTTGTTTTTAAAAGTACTCACCTTTACCAAATGAAGTGTTGTTATAATAACTGCTTTAAAGGGTTTTTTCCTGATAATTCTAGCATCTGTTTCTTTGAGAATTAGTCACATTCTGGTTCTTTGTATATTGGGTAATTTTGGATTTTTAATTTTTGAGTAATTTTGCACAGGTTATGACACCCCTCAGACTCTATGCACAGCAGAGGTCCCTTTCTCCAGCTCTTCTATCCAGAGAGAGAGATTTTCCCTCAGTGTTTTGGGTGGCTGTGTCACCACGCCACCGCTCTGCTGTGGCAATGCTGTAATGTGGCAGGGCTGGCCTGCGGGTAGGGGAGAGAGAGCAGAGACACCCCCTCCGAGCTCTCTGGCTCATGCATGATTCTTTTCTCCGTCTTCTCTTTTGAGTTTCTGCTGCCTGTGCCTGCTGCACAGTTCCCTGGATTAGGCCCATTCTCAGATCAAAACCGGAAGAGAGAGAAAACACACACGTGCACGCACACATGTGGAAGCAAGTCACCACTCCCTTATTGGTCATTCCTCAAGCTTTAACTTTTCTTCCATTCACTTATTACTTACTTTTTAGAATCTGCAAATTGTTGATTTTTGTATTTTATCCTACTGCCTTCAGTGTACTCAGTGACAGATACAGGCTCTAATGAACTTCGCCAAGTTTGGTCAACACCAGAAGTCCTTTCTTCTGATTTTGAGATGGTCTTCTTTGGACCAGTATTCTTCATTCAGGTGTAATCTCTTATAAACTGTCCATTTTAAGAATGTGTTAACTTATATGGTCTTTGTCAGATTTTTTTTTTTTTTTGCTGTTGCCACTTTAGTGGATTATCACATGCAAACTTTATTTGATTTAGGAAAAGAGGATAAAGAAGAGTCAGCATGGTTCCTCCCTCAGGATATATAATTTAGTTGAGTGATGCAGCTAATAAATTATAGGATTACTATGATAAAATATTTTCATTATATGGAAGTATATAAATGTAATATGGATGAATGGCTAAAGAAGTTCCATGAGAAAAGATATCAAGACAAGCTTTATGGACTGATAGCATTTGAGTTTGCCATGAAATGTAGGTAGTACCTGAACATGAGAGGATGGGAAGAGGTACATTTTGGACAAAGAAACAGCATGAACATGGTATTGTACCTAAAAAATGTGGAGGCAACAGAAGGAAGAGTGAGTCATTTTAGCTTCTTTAGGGAAGCATAAATGCTGTCTAACGCTCACATAATCCTCCAACCTTAAATATATTTCTAAAGTGTATAACAGAAAGAAATCTTAGATATGTTTTGTTTCTAATTTCCCTCTCACTTCGTTTAGTTTCTTATGGATAGGATCCCTTTTTATTAGTTTGTTGCATCTAAGATATTGCACTATTCTTTTGGTCTCATTTCTTCCTCAATATAATTAATATTATAACATGAGTTCTGTCCCCTTACCCACTACGAAATCATGAAGATATAATGTTGAAGATATAATCCACTATGCTATTATATCTGGAGATAGGGCCTTCAAGGTTAAATAAGGTCATAAGTATAGAACCCTTTTCCAGTGAGAATGGTGTCCTCCTAAGAAGAAGGAGAGATACCATGGACATACGTGCAAAGCAAAGGCCACATGAGGACACAGCAAGAGGTCTGTGTTTTCTGCAAATCAAGGACAGAGACCTCTTCCAGCACCTTGGTCTTGAACTTCCAGCCTCCAGAGATGGTAGAAAATAAATTTCTGTTAAGGCAGTCTGTGGTAGTTTGTTATGGCTGCCCAAGCTGATTAATACATTATATAATGCTAATATTGGAGAACTGTGGTTACTTCCATTTGGGACAAATTATCCAATGAAATTCTAAGTTTGTGTTATAATGAGATGGGAATTAATATATTATCCTGATTCACCCCCAGCTTTTTTTTCTTTTGTCCCAGTCACCTTTTATTTCTTCCTCCTGCTCTTCCCATGCTCTTCATGAATTTGCTGTGCTCACTTATGGAAGAGTACTCTTCCCTAAAAGAGTATCTTTAGGGAAACTGGCCAAAGTGACAACTTGTGTTTATTGAAACTTCTAAGAAAAAGAAAAAGAATGGTAATCTTAATGCTGTTTACATTTCACGGAAAGTAGAAAGCTATGTGGTTGGATACTATGTCCAGATGGCTGAAACTGTTTGTGACTCAACAACACCCTGAACTGTAAACTGGGTGCCTTGTGGTGGTTCACTGCTCTTGTTCTTATCCTCAAAAAGGA
This sequence comes from Nanger dama, assembly GCA_917880005.1. NCBI lineage: Eukaryota > Metazoa > Chordata > Mammalia > Artiodactyla > Bovidae > Nanger > Nanger dama. The sequence goes on from CAKJTW010000004.1 coordinate 52,505,093, forward strand.
GATATGAGCGACAATAAAGCAATAAGAGTGAGCTCTCTCATGGGGCAAACCCTGACTTCCATAGAATATATTTCTGTCCATAAGAAGCTCACATTCTCTGGGCAAGTATGTAGTGAACTATTGGATTGGCAAAAAAAAAAAAAAAATCACTTGGGTTTTTCCATAAGATCTTATGAAAAACTCGAATGAATTTTTGACTAACCCGATACAAATGTGACATTAGTTTACAAGTGCTTGAAGTTACTGGGTCAAAAATTGTGTTAACACTTAAGGGTTGATTGTCTTTATGAAGGTTAGATGATGCAAAATTTTGCTTCGCATCTTTATTTTTAGACCATTATATCTTTAATGGTCTAAATTTCAAAGAGATATGATGTCCCCATCTTTTCTCTTTCCCTCTTGTACAAATGATAGCAGACTGAAGATGAAGAAATGAAGTGGCTTGCCCAAGATCACAAGAGTGATAAACAGTAGGGCCTAGTGAAGAATTGGAGTTTCCTGATTTCTGGTACTCTTGACGGTTATGATTGTGATTTAAGTAGCAAGAACAGCAAACATTTTCAAAAATATCCTTTAACATTTAAGAAATTATAATTTTCCAAAAGGGGTAAAAGAACTTGTGTTAAGTTTGCCAGATGGCTTTTATAGTTGTCATTCTAGTAGCCTGTTCAATTTAAATGTCTCTGCTTCAAGAACTACAGTTTCTCAAAACAAGTTACAAAATAAAATAACACTATAAAGTATAAACTGTAAGAAAGTGATACATGCATCTTTAAATAGAGACAAATTGTGACTTGACCAGCATTGTCTTCCTTTCCCTTTCAGGAATGCAAGAAGATGGCCTCTGATGATAGATCCTCAAGGTCAGGCTAATAAGTGGATCAAGAACATGGAAAAGACCAATAGCCTTCACCTAATTAAATTAAGTGACCCTGACTATGTCAGAACTTTGGAAAACTGCATCCAGTTTGGTACCCCTGGTATGTAGTTGAACAATAAGCATGCATTACAGAAATATCTGGAAAGGGCACAGTTAAACCCAAAATGATCTAGGGTTTTTTAAAGGTATTTGAGTCAGGCTCATCTTAAATGATTACTTTGTTAATATCTTTCATTATTTATTGATAATGAATCAAGTGAGAACTTTAGAGATTATAGCTCTAACAGATTAGGATGCTTTTTTTGTCCCAAGATTCATTTGAGATGTGTCTTCCAATTTAAATTAGCTGATTTCTAGTATAGCTAATTTAGCTGTTGTTATTTTTGTCTGTTGTTTGCCCTTCCTTAGTTCTCATGATAGCTCTACTTCTACAATGAAAAGGGCCACTTGATATGCCAAAAACATTTTAACACATTAGTCTAAATATTTATTTATTCTTCTCTCTACTTATACTTATCCTACAAAAGTGGCAGAGAAATGGGTACGCATTTTATATGTCTGACTTGCCATTTATACTGGAGAAATTGAAAACATGCCAAGAATTTTTCAATGAAGTTCTATACACAGGCTACACTTGTCTACATAAACCAAAGTACTTATGATTTGAGTACATTGGGGTTATTAGCCACATTTTGAATCCATATTGTCTATCAAATTTTGACTATTTACCTGACCAAGTAAATTGTCAACATTAGGAAAGGACAATATGTTTAGCCCCAGGACAAGTTAAGCAGATCCCAGTTGCTAATAGAACCAGTGACACATGGAAAGAATAAAAACAGATACACCAAGTAGACTTAGTGACAGTTTATTTTTGCATATTAATATATTAATTGCAATTTTAGGCTTGGTTTGGATAAGAATGAGGTGAAAAAATCTAAGTCTACCTATAAAATGTTGTGTTTATATATATGGACACACACTTACGCAAGTAGTATTTCATTCATCTGACTGGCGTTCTTATAGTATAATGATATGGAGTTACCAAAAAAGAGACAGCCTGATCTGTGTATCAGATATTTTGCTTGTTTAATGGGCAGGATCAGACAATATATCTGTTATCCAAGTGGAAATTGAACATACTTCACTAGCCCTTGTTAGGACCACTGTGCACTGGCTCTGGAATCAGAGTACCTGCCTCTTTTACTCAGTACTTGGTTCAGTCACCTTTCTGAGACTCAATTTCCCCATTTATATTTTGTGCAAGGAAGAAATGAGTTACTGTAATTTGGGTACTTATGACAGTGTCTGATAAAATCAACTTATATTAGTTTTTTGTTTGGGATTTATTATGTGGTTTATCTATCAGTTTAGTTTATTTCAGTCCTCAGTTAGTCATGTCCAACTCTATGTGAGCCCATGGACTGCAGCATGCCAGGCTTCCCTGTCCTTCACCAACTTCTGAAGCTTGCTCAAACTCATGTCCATCGAGTCCATGATACCATCCAACCATCTCATCCTCTGTCGTCTCCTTCATCTCCTGCCTTCAACGTTTCCCAGCATCAGGGTCTTTTCCAGTGGGTCAGTTCTTTGCATCAGGTGGCCAGAGTATTGAAGTGGAGCTTCAGCTTCAGCATCAGTCCTTCCAATGAATGTTCAGGACTTATTTCCTTTAGGATGGACTGATTGGATCTCCTTGCAGTCCAAGGAACTCTCAAGAGTCTTCTCCAGTACCACAGTTCAAAAGCATCAATTCTTTGGTGCTCAGCCTTGTTTATTGTCCAACTCTCATATCTATACATGACTACTGGAAACACCATAGCTTTGACTAGACGGACCTTTGTTGGCAAAGTAACATCTCTGCTTTCTAATAGGTTTGTCATAGCTTTTCTTCCAAGGATCAAGTGTCTTTTAATCTCATGGATACAGTCACCACTCGCACTGATTTTGGAGTCCAAGAAAATGAAGTTTGTTGTTGTTTCTCCATCTATTTATCATGAAGTGATGGGATCAGAAGGCATGATCTTAGTTTTTTGAATGTTGAGTTTTAAGCCAACTTTTTCATATATTATCTCTTAATTACATTAGAATCATACATAGTTACATATAATATAGTTTGTATAATGAGAAAGGCCATACAGACAATCTGTCCAGTGTTTTTTTTAAACTATGGGTCACAACTGTAGGAGAGAGAACCAACTTAGTGGGTCATGACCAGCTTTTGTAAATGAAATGCAGTGGAGTAAAACATATTAAGTTGTATAGCATAAAGTAAGCATTGTTTCATGAAATTTTAAAAGTTTTATATGCACATGTGTATAATAGATCAAGATTTTAAATGTATTTCCTACTTGGAGTTGTGACCACAAAAGTCTAATATCTAATAGTAATTCTAATCACTCAGTTCAGTCGCTTATCATGTCCAACTCTTTGCGACCCCATGAATCTCAGCACGCCAGGCCTCCCTGTCCATCACCATCTCCCGGAGTTCACTCAAACTCATGTCCATCGAGTTAGTGATGCCATCCAGCCATCTCATCCTGTGTCGTCCCCTTTTCCTCCTGCCCCTAATCCCTCCCAGCATCTTCGCATGAGGTGGCCAAAGTATTGGAGTTTCAGCTTTAGCATCATCCCCTCCAAAGAAATCCCAGGGCTGATCTCCTTCAGAATGGACTGGTTGGATCTCCTTGCAGTCCAAGGCACTCTCAAGCGTCTTCTCCAACACCACAGTTCAAAAGCATCAATTCTTCAGTGCTCAGCCTTCTTCACAGTCCAACTCTCACATCCATACATGACCACAGGAAAAACCATAGGCTTGACTAGACGGACCTTAGTCAGCAAAGTAATGTCTCTGCTTTTGAATATACTATCTAGGTTGGTCATAACTTTCCTTCCAAGGAGTAAGTGTCTTTTAATTTCATGGCTGAAGTCACCATCTGCAGTGATTTTGGAGCCCCCCAAAATAAAGTCTGACACTGTTTCTACTGTTTCCCCATCTATTTCCCATGAAGTGGTGGGACCGGATGCCATGATCTTCATTTTCTGAATGTTGAGCTTTAAGCCAACTTTTTCACTCTCCTCTTTTACTTCCATCAAGAGGCTTTCTAGTTCCTCTTCACTTTCTGCCATAAGGGTGGTGTCATCTGCATATCTGAGGTTATTGATATTTCTCCTGGCAATCTTGATTCCAGCTTGTGTTTCTTCCAGCCCAGCTTTTCTCATGATGTACTCTGCATAGAAGTTAAATAAGCAGGGTGACAATATACAGCCTTGATGGACTCCTTTTCCTTTTTGGAACCAGTCTGTTGTTCCATGTTCAGTTCTAACTGTTGCTTCCTAACCTGCATACAGGTTTCTCAAGAGGCAGGTCAGGTGGTCTGGTATTCCCATCTCTTTCAGAATTTTCCACAGTTTATTGTGATCCACACAGTCAAAAGCTTTGGCATAGTCAATAAAGCAGAAATAAATGTTTTTCTGGAACTCTCTTGCTTTTTCCATGATCCAGCGGATGTTGGCAATTTAATCTCTAATTCCCCTGCCTTTTCTAAAACCAGCTTGAACATCAGGGAGTTCACAGTTCACGTATTGCTGAAGCCTGGCTTGGAGAATTTTGAGCATGACTTTACTAGCATGTGAGATGAGTGCAATGGTGCAGTAGTTTGAGCATTCTTTGGCATTGCCTTTCTTTGGGATTGGAATGAAAACTGACCTTTTCCAGTCCTGTGGCCACTGCTGAGTTTTCCAAATTTATTGGCATATTGAGTGCAGCACTTTCACAGCATCATCTTTCAGGATTTGAAATAGCTCCACTGGAATGCCATCACCTCCACTAGCTTTGTTTGTAGTGATGCTTTCTAAGGCCCACTTGACTTCATATTCCAGGATGTCTGGCTCTAGGTGAGTGATCATACCATCGTGATTATCCTGGTCGTGAAGATCTTTTTGTACAGTTCTGTGTATTCTTGCCACTTCGTAATTCTTATAACCACTACATTTTATTAACAAGCTACGTAAGGTGACAGAGGATGTTAGTTATGTGGTTTAACTAAGACTGTGGCTTCAGGTAAGGGAAGTGTTAAAACTAGTCCCCAAATCTTCTGCCTTTGTCCAGTGCTTTCTGTGTCACTCACAGTTGCTTTAACCTACTTTTTGGAATGAAATACTTTAAAAATGGATAATGATTATTCACAATGCCTTCTACCATTAATCATCAGGGAGAAATGAAAAGTTTTAAATCTATTATAGAAAGAGAAACAGATGGCAGATTTTATAACTGTTTTTATATTTAGCCTTCAGGGAAAAGAATCAGTTACTATTACAATTTTAAAACATAAGCAACTACAGATTGTTCCATTTAAGAAGTTCTCTTTAAGTTTTGACCTATTCCAGGAAAGTGACTTCTGATCCCTGCCAGGTGGCCTGGGTAGAGAAGGCAGAGGTTTTGCCTTCACCCACCTGCCTCTGCTGACCTCCTTTTTGTTGTTTATATTGAGCTTTAAGATAGAATCCTCTTTGAAAAAAGTATCCTGCTGCTTAAAGAAAAAGTTTGAAAGCGAATGTTCTAGAAAATAAAGGTACATCTGTATTAGCTACACCAGTGGTCAAGGTGTGTGTAGAATGTTATTCATGTTAATATTCTGATAAGTTAACCAGTTCACACTTCAATAAAGCTGGAAAACAAAAGAATACTTTTTTAATTTTTTTTTAAAATCAGTTTTAGAGGAGCTTTTAATGGCTTTGCATTAACTCTGTAAAAACATTATTTGCATTTAGGGCAAAACGTATCATTATTTGAGCCTTCCTTGGGCAAAGCTACTTCTGGTTCAGTGTTTCTTTCATTTCCTCAATTTCTTTGTTCATTCATTCATCTTACAAATATTTATTTTGCAGCTGGTATGTGCCACTGAAAACACAGCATGAAAATACAGACTTGGCCTCTGCTGTCTTTGAGCTTATTTGTTTAAAGAGGGATGCAGAGATTATGCATGGGATGAGGGTTAGATGGGAATACATGGCAGCTGGCAGTACATGTAACAAATGACATAGTTTCACATCCCTTAGCTTTCGTCTCTTCCATCATTTTGGTGAATTCCTTCAAATTTAATATGCAGGTCAAACACTTCTTTCTATGACATCTCTCTCAAGCTGTTCAATCAAGTGCCAAGATTAAAACATTTGCAGATTTCTACAACTGACCTTAGTGTTTTGTATATAACTTTTTCTCAACACCAGCTCTTTGAGGGTAGTCAGTAAGTGCCCAGTAATTGATGAATCAACTTTGAATGCAATATGCTGCACAGCTGAACACAGTGTGCATTGTTTCCTACTAATTTGAATATAGGATAATGTAGATAGTAGTGTAGAACATAGGATAATGTATATAGTAGTGTAGTGTTAGTAGCTCAGTCATGTCCAGCTCTTTACGACCCCGTGGACTGTATCTCGCCAGACTCGTCTGTCCATGGGATTCTCCAGGCAAGAATACTAGAGTGGGTTGCCATTCCCTCCTTCAGGGGATCTATCCTGACCCAGGATTGAATCCAGGTCTCTCACATTGCAGGCAGATTCTTTACCATCTGAGCCAGCAGGGAATACTATATTGTAGATAATTCATTAAACACACACACACACACACACACACACACACACACACACACACACACACACAAACGATGTCAGTTACAGTGGCTCAGTGGTAGAGAATCCGCCTGCAGTGCAGTAGACTGGAGTTTGACCCGAGTCGGGATGATCCGCAGGAGAAGGAAATGGCTGTCCATTCCAGTATTCTTTCCTGGAGAATCCCCATGGACAGAGGAGCCTGGAGGGCTACAGTCCATGGGGTCACAACCGAGTGACTTAGCATACAGCACAGATGAAACAAAAACCTAGGATGACATTAACAAGGCAGAGTAAAGAAATAACAAAATTTTACACACACACAAAACAACAAAAGACTTGAGTAAGGCATTGTTTTTTCACTGATCAAATCATTCTTGTACCAAAATGTGCTTCAGCTGAACTAAAGAGTTAAATATGAAAGACAAAAAGAGAAGACCTAAATGCTAAAATAAAACATGAGGGAATAACAATTGCCTTTGGAAAAGAAGTTTCTAAGAAAATATACAATGGAAAAAAAATTTTTTAAGGTAAAAAATAATAGATTTGATTCTACAAATTTATAATTTAAGCCAAAAACATTATATATAAAAAAACTTAGAGAATATCAATCACAATTTATGAAATATATTTGTATCCCAATTTAACAATCCAACACTAATTAAAGTTTTTAAAACAATGGGTAAACATATCCCCTGGCTTGATATTTGATGAAATTGTGAATTACTGATAATTTTTAAGATATGTTAATTTTTAAATAAGAGTCTTTAACTTTCAGAGATATCTACTCAAATATTTGCAGATGAAGTTTTATGATGCTGAGATTTCTTTGTAAATAATCCAGGGTGAGATAAGGAATAGATGAAACAAGAATGGGTGAAATTGGCAAAAATATACCGTCCTTTTTACCTCTGAAAAAAGTTTGAAAATTTCTACAGCAAAAGTTGAATTTTAAAAGAAATATAAACAGATTTAAAACCAAGCAGAAAACTGGGGGTGATGTTTGCTACAAACAATATTAAAAAATACAAATAAAGTTTTAAAAGCTAGCACATTGTGACACTGGGCACTGTTCCTAGTAATCATTCTTGCCTCCTGACTGTTAGCATTTTCTGTGTTTACCTGGGCACATTCCATTCAAAGCAAAGGAATAAATTTCCTAACTTCTGTAAATGTAAGTAGAAGTGCCATTTGTGATTCCCAGAAAATACCCTTAAACGATACATTTTTTCTTTTCTTTTCTTTTTTTTTTTCTTCTTGATGGCTGCAATGTGCATTTTCTTTGAAAGACTAATTTGGCCCCAAAGATAAAGCCATATGCCAAAAATGGTGAAGCAGCAAGATGGCAGGAATTTGGATCTCTGACAGTTTAAACACACTGTCCTCTTAGTCCTGGACAGATTACCTCAGGCTCCCCTTTACATGAGAGATAAATTCCTTCTTGCTTGTGTCACTATTACTTGGGGTTTTTTAATCACTTGTAGCTAAACCTAATGGTGAAAACATGCCCACGACAGGAAAATAGGCAAATATTGTAGCGTACAGTTTCTAGAAGAAAAAGTATAGTTAGGCAAAGAGCACCTAAAGCATCAAGCCCAAAATACACATTTTTAGAATATTTTTACCTATCAAATTATAGAAGTTATGAATGTAGCTCTTAATGCCCGCAGTTCCTGCTTTTGTCCTTCACTAGATGAAAACTTGTCACTTGCTTCAGTTTCCTCATCTGTAAAACTAGGTTAATAATATTTGATGCTTTTCAAAATTGTGAGGATGATGAGAAAAGGCCAACATGATGCCTAGTGTTTGTGAGTATAGTGATATTGAATAAGACGGATTTAAAAATAGAAGAGCTGCAATGAACACTGAGGTGTATATATCTTTTCAAATTCAGCTGGGATTGCAGGATCATACGGCAGCTTTATTTTTAATTGCTTGAGGAACCTGCATACTGTTTGCCATAGTAGCTGCACACATTTACATTCCCACCAACAGCAAAGGAGAGTTCCCTTTTCTCCACACTCTCTCCAGCATTTGTTATTTGTGGACTTTTTAATGATGGTAGAGCGCACTTCTTTATACTCAGAAGACAAAAATAGTTTTATGGGCAACCAGAAACAGCAGCAATTTAGAAGGCTGAAAGAATTTTGAGAGTTGGAAGTTTATAGTCACTATTTAAAATAACATGAAATCTTTTTCTGATTTTATTCCAGTGTTGCTAGAAAATGTGGGAGAAGAACTGGATCCGATCCTGGAACCTCTTCTACTAAAACAGACCTTTAAGCAGGGTGGAAGCACGTGCATACGACTCGGGGACTCTACCATTGAATATTCACCAGACTTCCGCTTTTATATTACTACCAAGCTAAGAAATCCTCATTATCTTCCTGAAACTTCAGTAAAGGCCAGTATCCAAAATAAATGTTTCTTTACCAGCTTTTGCAAGTCTGTATTTTCCTCCTGAGCCATGAAGAAAACAGGTCTTTCTAAGTCAAATGGATTTTGTCCTTGTTTGGCATTTCCTGAAATTCCTATAATAATTTCCAGATGTTGCTTTTGTGTGTGCATGTCAGTAATAAAGGAGCCTTCAGTATGCAGTGAAAAAAGACCATGATAATTTAATTTCTGCAATCAATATTATTCTTAGATTTTCACTGTTAAAAATAGATGACATACATACACATTCTTTCTTTGCCATAAATGATAACATGCTAATTCTTATATGGGGATTCAGGAACAGAGCTTCATTCTTTCTCAGAATAAGGTTGCTCCTATCTGATTTTAAGGAAATGTTTTTGATCACTTGTTCTTTTAAAATAATAAACATTCCTTTAAAAAGTAAAGTTAAAATTATAGTCAGTGACTAAAATGAATTGAGATGTTGAACTGTAACCAAGCTTCAGGAGCTTATTCCATTCATTATTCCCAGTTCCTAGTCCTGATCGGCATTTGATGTTTGACCAATTTTTGTAGAATGAATGAATGTGGAAGGGAAGGATAGTTTTCATTTATAGAAGCTCAGAGGAGAGAATGTTAAGAAATATTCAGATTTTGAAAGAAACGTATATAGAGACAAGATTTATCCAGATAATTCAAACACTGTTCATTATTATAAATATTTAAATGAACATAGGCATCTCTCTATAGAGCCAGAGAAAACACGAAGATGAAATAATTCATGCCCTCAAAGGTGAAAATACATGAAAGGTAAAAAGCTCTCAAGAGGCTTACACTGTAAATAATGTATATGTCAAGTGACATTTTTTTATGACTAGAAAGGCATAGAGGGATTCAGAGTTGGGGACACACTTTAGACTGTACATTCAGGGAAGCCAGGAAAACTGGGGGAAGGTGGAGTGACCCTTGAGCTTAGTTTTTAAAACACAGTGTTAAAATATGAAAATTCTTAGCCACTGTTTTTAATTATTAAAATAAATATGTTATCTAAACACCTAAAAATTTTGTTAAGTACTACTAGGAGAGGCAATATCTGCTAGTAGTGAAGAGCATGGAATCTGGAGTTAGACTTCCTTGATTCAGATCTCAGCTCTGTCACCTACCAGTTGTGTGAATTTGGCCATGTCGTTTAACTTCTCTGTGCCTCAGTTTCCTCATCTATAAAATGGGAATAATAAATGTCTAGCTCATAGAGTGATATGAAGACTAAATAATCTATGTAAAATGCTTGTAATAAGACCCAGCAATAGTATTATGATTGTTAAATGTTAGAATTATTAACTTTCAAATTTAAGTGGAAAAGAATGACTCATAAAAGAAAATAAAATCCCGAAGCTGCATTACCAAAAACCTTTTAAAATAAAACACATGGAACATCTTTTTTACTTTTCAGTAAAATTTATGAAAAGATCACAGATAACATAAATAACAATTTATGTACAGTAATAACTAGTTATAGTTGAAGTCATAAACCACTATGGATAGGGAACTATTTTATGATTCATTCTTGAAATCTTTGAGATCCCTAGAGTGTCTTATTGCTTCATTATTTTTAATTGCTGGGATTGATTAAAGAGGATTAGAAAACATAGTGAGGCAGTTACTTGCTTTCATTTACAAATTAAAATACTTCCTCTTGATCTTATTTTTAGGATCTTTTATGTACCTTTTGCTTTCAAAAGTACCCAGGGGATGATACTGTGCTGCTATAATTCATTTGAATCTAAATGAAAATGAAATTTGAAGCCATATTTGTATGGTTTTAAATGTTTGTTAGCAAAATGGCTAGATTTGCAAAATCTTGGTGTCAAAAGATCTAACATTAATGGAATATGAATGAATACCTCCTTGTGTCTGAGGTAAAAGTTGTCAAACAGACATTTCTCTGAGCACTGTGACACTGGTTTGGGGATTGAAACGAATGTAATCTGTATACTTGATTTCTCAGCCTAGCAGGGAAAATCTCTTAGAAACGTTAGTGATAATTTTTCCATGACTAAATCCTGAAGCAGTAGAGAATTGCACGACAACATTTAATCATTTTTAATTGCTCAGTTTAAAGGATTGTTGCTTATTATTCCATATAAATGTATGATTACAAGTGCCTATGTAATCAAACTTAGTGGCATCCGAGGCCTGCCACGGGGCAAGCTGGGGGAGAGGTTTAACTGGAAGACAGTACCATGGAGAAGGTGCCTGGTTGTGGGTGGAGGAGGTGGTCACCCTCACAGGGGTACATCAAGGAGCTGTTTTACACTTTCTGCTCACTGGTAGGAAATTTCTCACAAAAACAGAATTACTCTGTCTCCAAAGAGGAAGAAATTGTCTTACAAGGAAGGTGGGAAAACACAAGTTCTCCCAACTCAGCAGTCAGGGCTGAAGCATATGCAGATGGTTTATAGTCCGTGTGTCTGAGATTTCACAGTCAGTTCAAGGTAGGTACATTGAAAGGCATGTGAAAGGGAGAAGTGGGAAGTGATGCTCAGGACACAGGTGCAGACCTTAATTCAAGACTGAAGGCAGAGGACTGCACAATAGATGCTTAAAAGCGGGGGAACAAGGGAGGTCAAATTAAGCCAAGATCAGGTGTTTATTGGCTTATGGATCCATTGGTGACCAGAGCTAGAGAGTTGCTATAATTTATTGCTGTGAGTATTGATGGGTATGAGGAGGCAGGAATGAGAGTAGATTGTAGAGGTCTAAGAAATGAAGTGAGGCAGAGACAAAAGAATATACAAATAACATTTTCAGTTATACATTTAATAGTTATGAAGGCACAAAGAGAGATCCTTCAAGAGCTGAAAGAGATTGTGTGGATGGTTTGGTTTTTGCTTTTTAAAAAGAAAGACCTAAGCATGAAGGCAATGGCACCCCACTCCAGTACTCTTGTCTGGAAAGTCCCATGGATGGAGGAGCCTGGTGGGCGGCAGTCCATGGGGTCGCGAAGAGTTAGACATGACTGAGCGACTTCACTTTCACTCTTCACTTTCATGCATTGGAGAAGGAAATGGCAACCCACTCTAGTGTTCTTGTCAGGAGAATCCCAGGGATGAGGGAGCCTGGTGGACTGCTGTCCATGGGGTCGCACAGAATCGGACACAACTGAAGCGACTTAGCAGAGCAGAGCAGAAGCATGATTACTTTCCACGTATGGGAAAGACTCAGGAGACGGGTAACTTTAGGACTCAGGCAGCAGAGACCTGTGTGTAAGAGCCATTAACTGCTGAGATGAAGCAGGGTTAGCGGACCGCACTTGATGGATGCTGGTGAACTGTGTATTCCTTTGTTCATAATAGTGGCTGAGTATCATATTGTAATGTAACATGACACAATAGAATGTGCTATATTGTGATATGATTATATTATAGTATGTTACGGTTGCTGTTGTTGTTTAGTCACTAAGTTGTGTCCAACTCTTTGTGACCCCATGGACTATAGCCTGCCAGACTCCTTCATCCACGGGATTTTGCAGGCAAGAATACTGGAGTGGGTTGCCATTTCTTTCTTCAGAGGATCGTCCAGACCCATGGATTGAACTCTGGTTTCCTGTTTGACAGGCGATTCTTTTCCCGTGAGCCACCTGGGAAGCCCCTAGGTTTTTCTGAAACATCTTAAGGAAAAATCCAAACGAACTTTTGGCAAACTTAATATATACTCGTGACAAGTCATCACTGTATTCTTTTTTCTCTTGTGTCTCTGTTTGTTTCTCTTATCTCCTCTGCTTGTTTCTCTTATCTCCTCTGCTTTTGGACACCACTAGGCTCCTTAAAACATACATCAGCTTGTCCAGCCAATATGTAGGTTGGCCTGCAGCCTGATTCTGACTGATTTTAGGATTAATAGGTTGTCAGAAATTGAACGAATTTGAAATAAGAATTAATTGATCACCAAACACAACTCTCTGAAGTATTACATTTATGACCATGAAAAACTTTTGTAGGTTTTTAATTCAACAATCCAGTTTGCCTATATCATTGATCACAGTCTCCACAAATTCAACCTTTCATATATACTGTACTCAGTCACTCAGTCATGTCTGACTCTGTGCAGCCCTATGGACGGTAGCTCACCAGGCTCCTCTGTCCATGGGATTTTTCAGGCAAGCATACTGTAGTGGATTGCCATTTCCTCCTCCAGGGGATCTTCCCAACCCAGGAATTAAACGCACATCTCCTGCACTGCAGGTGGATTCTTTAGTGCTGAACCATCAGGGAAGCTCCTTCATGTATACTACTGTGATTATTAGAGTCAACTTTAAGATTAGAATTTGGAGCATATAAGCAGAGGCTTTCTCAACAGAAATATTGATGCAGTTGTTGTGTACTCTCATTTACAGGTGACACTGTTAAACTTCATGATCACTTCTGAAGGGATGCAGGATCAGCTTTTGGGAATTGTGGTAGCACGAGAAAGGCCAGATCTTGAAGAAGAAAAGCAAGCCTTAATATTACAAGGAGCAGAAAACAAAGGTTTTATATATTATAAAATACAGAATTATTCTTAACTTGTTTCAAGATCACTTAGAATCAGTTAAAGTACATATTAAAGATCTACGTTGTTAGGTTTAATAGGTGCATTGAAACGAAAGACTTGAGTGGAAAATAAAAGGTATAACAGTCTATATGTTAATTTGGAAAACTGCATTACAGAGTATATTTTTTACATACAGGTTCTCAGGCACTGAAAGGATTAGAAGGCCTACCACAAGTCAAGGCAATGTATTTTCAACTATTCCACCAACTTTTAGCACAAAAGTTTTAGTATTCATTATGTAGCTGAGGTTACCTGTTTTTGCTGGAGCATAGTCTGAATGAATATGTTGCATATCACTTTCTGCTTGTAATATCTGTATCATAGGTAGATAAGGGTAATGCCCTATAAGTTATGAAAAATTTCAGAAAATAAATGGAGTGGTACTTTCTATTCAATTGGGAGCTGAGCTTTTTGATGGCAGAGTAGATGGGCTTACTATCTCTCTCTAGTTACCATATAGATGATCATTAGAAAGAGAAGTGGAGCAGAAAGGCCTTTTTGACATTTTGAAAGATAAGAAATTAATTATATGGCATCAGCGTTCCAGATATTTGTCACAATGTGATGTATTTCTTTAGATTACATGCTCTCTGTTTCTTATAAAAGAATCTATACATGAAGTGATTTTTAATGATTTCTTTTTCTGAGAAAAATTTTTTTTTAATTCCAGGCAGTTAAAAGAAATAGAAGACAAGATTTTAGAAGTTCTTTCATCTTCCGAAGGCAATATATTAGAAGATGAAACTGCCATTAAGATATTATCTTCCTCCAAGGCTTTGGCTAATGAGATTTCTCAAAAGCAGGAAGTAGCTGAAGAGACAGAGAAGAAGATTGATAGCACCCGCATGGGCTATCGACCTATTGCCGTTCATTCCACCATCCTGTTTTTTTCTATTGCTGATTTAGCAAACATCGAGCCCATGTACCAATACTCACTGACTTGGTTTATTAACCTTTTCATCCTGTCTATTGAAAATTCAGAGAAGTCAGAAATTTTGTCAAAAAGGTACGTAAAAGCAATACTAATTAATACAAATAATAACTAATGCATGAAATATAGTAATTGGTGGCCTTCACTGTTGTTTCAGCATGGTGTTCACCTTACAGCCATATAGCTAGAATGAACTTGATTAATCACTGTAACAGAAATAAATTTGAGGGTTAGACATTGAACAGATGTGTCCAAATTCAGTCTGCCAGGAAATTGTTTACAGAGATATGGGATTATAATGTAATACTGAAAAGAGGAAGTGTTGTTCATCATTTGCAAAATGTATTTATGATTGGAGGTATGAAAAGAGGAAGTAATATCCCTAAAAGATACAATTCTTACTTTCTGTGAGCTTGCATTCCAAAAGGTACAAATTCACATTTTAATATACACATATATAAAACTGACAGACAAAAAGGTTTAAAAAAACAGTCTGCTGTGATTGCAATATTTGTTTTTATAAATACCTATTTTTCTGTTGGCTGTTGCAATAAGTAATGGAATAATCCATGAGAGAATAAAAATTTCATTTTTTTTTGTTGTCAGTGAGATAAATTTTAGCTTGGTATTAAAACATGTTTTTAATAGAGTCTAACATTAAATTATTTCTTGAACAAGACAATAATTACAATCTTTGCCCTTTATAATTTTATTGATCAACACAGAGCTAGATATTTCAGTTTTCTAACTTTTCATACTCACAAAGGAAACTCAGTTTACTAATATCATTCACATTTAAGAATTACCTTTTAGAAATTCAAAATGCTCATCTCCTAAGTCTAAAGTGAATTTTTCATTTATCATGGTAGAGTTTTGCTAAATTTTAAATATTCTTAGACTGAGTAATCTTTGGTTGGTATCATTCATTATTTTAAAAGCCTGTGTATGAGACTAATGAAGGTATAACACTGACGCTTGGCTTAACAAACAACTTTTCAAATACCTGCCCAGAAGAAAGAGAAGAAAGGGAAGAAGAGGATATCTTTAGGGAAGGAATGCACGATGGTAGAGTTTAAAAGTTTCTCTTTATATTATGAAATTTGAAAATATTTCTCTCAGTATCTGACATTTTCAAGGTGAGCAAGGATTACTGAAATATAGAAAACAGAAATTTAAGTGACCTTTCTTATGAAAGTTCCCAGCCATTTGCATTATGTTACTTACTTGAACAACCATGTCTGGTTTTCACATTAGATTCTGAGTTCCTGAAGCAACAATTTTTTTTTAATATTCCTAGAATCTAGAACTTATCACAGAGCTAATCACATAGAGTGACACAGTAAATGATGTTCTGCTTTTCATTGCAGTTCTTAATTTCTGTCTTGATTAAAACAAGACTACCAGAGCGTTATCATTTCAACTAACTTAAAATCTGTTGGTGTCTAGAGAAAAAACTTTGATTTTTCTCTTAAAGATCTATTTTGTATATAAGTTATATAAATTTGGACAATTTTAGACTTTAAAAATATCTATTGGTTCCTTTACTATCTCATTTATATGAAATTAGGATTTACTGACAGATATGATATCTCTTTCTTCATAACTATAATATAGCCCCTTACAATTTATAGAAAATCAAATTCTTTTACCCAGATGTAAGATTTGAATGAAGTCCAGAAAACAAAATGTGCTTTTTTCTTTTTAGTTAAAATCCTTTCATTTAGAAACAATGAAAATCATATTTATGACTACAGTGATCTTAAAAATATAATTCTAGAACCAAAGAGTAAATATTAAAAATACATTTGAAAACTTTGAAGTTATTGCTATATATACAGAAACATGCAGAAATCAGGAGCATTTGCAAAATAAAATTTTATGTGAACACACCTGTGTGACTAACACCCAGGTCAGGACATAGGACATTATCAACAGCCCAGAAACCACTCCGTGTCCCCTTCTTGTCACTATAACCCACATCCCCCAGGTAATCACTGTCTTGACTTTTCAATCCTAGAGATGAGTGTTGCCTAATTTAGAATGCTATTTAAATGGTACTACATGGTCTGTGCTCTTTTTTATCTGACATCTTACATTTAACATTGTGTTTGTGAAATTTATATTGTTTTGCACAGTGCAAAGAAGTGGTTTATTCACTTTCTTTGTTAAATATGGGCGCATTCCTGTGCTCCTATATTGTTGGGGAAGTGTGAAAACAAATCTTCTCCCAATCCAGAAAATTTCTCCACAAAGTAGTTGAGAAAGAAAACAGTTTTTACTGAATAAGTATTAAACTAGAATGGGATCTGCAGCACCAGCAGCAGTCCACTAAGAGAGTACATAGACAGAAATCTAACTTTCCTGACTTTAGCAAACTGGCTTCATCCAGAAGAAAAATGAATGTCTTATTTTTATGATAGGATGTAGTTTGGCAGCTCAGAGTCAGGTGCCCATGAAGTTAGCCCATGAAAATGGCTCTTAGATATTCAGAAGGGACATTCCTGGGTTGTAAAGTTGACAAAAGGCCTACCTATATTTCAAAGAGAAGGTACTTATAATTTTAAACTTTCAAAAGCAAATGCTCTAAGGAAAAAGAGGAGAGGGAAATCTCTTCTTAACATTTTCAGTATAAAAAGATTGGGCCTCTTATTTTTGTTTGTCCTTTCACCATACCACAAATTTTTCATTCATTCTACTGCTGAGGACATTTGGGTAGCTTCCAGCTTGGAGCTGTTATGAATTTTTGCTGTCTTGTACACTCTTGTATGTGGCTTTTGTATGTACATTTATCTGGTAAGTACATATCCAGGAGTGGAATTGATCATAACAGAGTATATGTATATGTAGGTTTCATTTTAATAAATATTGCCAAATAGAGTTCCAAAATGGCTACCACAAGGGAGACTCTACTAGTAACCTCGTTTAATCTTCCTTTTTTATTTTTAAGTAAAAAGTAGGAGGAAGCAAGATCTCGTTCAGAAATTAGAGTTCTCATAGAAATCATTTTTTTATTTGTCAATCATTGATAAACATCAGATAATCTGTTAAATATGTATAATTTTTACTTGTCAATCATACTTCAATAAAGCGGGGCAAAAAAACATTAGATAACATATGGTCTCTGGGCGATGATTAGTTTATAGCTAAAACAAAAGCATAGAAAGGATATGACTGTTAACAGTAGACTACTAAATTGTTGGAGAATCTTAATATTGGTCTAAAATTATTTCTAATTTTCTTTCATGAGAGATAAAAATATCTTTTTTGTTTGTATTCTGATTGTTACTATTCGTAATAATTATTTAATAATGCCAAACACATGTTATAACTAAATATATAAATACTGTGTATATACTATGAAATAACCAAAATAATCAGAATCATCTGTCTTTATAAAATTTTAATGCATTAAAATTTATTATGGCAAAATAAATAACTGTAGCAAAATGTACAGAAACAAAAATCTAACTAGAATATAATTTTGTTCCAGGAACCACACTGAAATCAATCTCTCTGTCTCTCACTCTCAAAAATACATGCAAGATCACACATGCCTGCATGCACACATAGAATTTTTCTTTCCCTTCTACTTCTGTCAAGATAATTTTCTCATGTTATTAAATATTCTTTTGAAATATAACTTTTAGCAGCTGTACAATATACTTTTAATGAATGAATGCACCATAATTTTCTTCATAATTTTCTTATTGTAAGATCTGCAAGTAGTCTCCAGCTTTTGTATTATAAATAACACAGTAATAAATATAAATGTCACCATCATCGATTTATTCCTTTGGCTAAATCCCCAAATTAGGACAAATGTGTTCACTTCTTTCAGACGCCTGATATAAATTCCTTTTCTGTAAGGTTATTCACACATCAGCATTGAAAAATAATAATTTTTCTCATGTTAAGGTTTACTATGAATACCAATTACACATGTTAGCATTTTCTAGAACATTGTTAGTTGCAAATATTGTGATTATTCATATTTCTATGACTTGTCTATGTGGTAAATAAAAATGTAGTTTATCAAGTTATATTATTAGTCCAGCTTTTATGGATTTATAAACACAGTAGCCCTCTTTTAAACTTAATTTAATAAAGAAACTATTAACTTTAGTCTGTTCATTTATAATAATATATGATATAGAACATATGTAAAAGTTTATGAAATATGGAAATCCAGTTTTGTCATAAGAAATGATTTATAGTTTTAAATAGTCCAAAACCTGTTAAATGTAATAGATTAATATACCATGAATTGACCTTTTTTCCAAAAGGAAGATTAAGTTTGTTAAAAAAAAAGGTCAGTTGATGGTAAAAATGCAATTCTACTGAAGTATTCCTACATTGTGTAACTCTCAAATTGGTGCCCCCAGTTAATAAGAATCCTTGATTTGTTTTGGGAGTAATTAACCAGAAAGTTTATTAGAAAAACACACATCTAAATGGTTTATAACAGGTTTCCCCAAGAGCATTTTTTGAGAGAATAATGCATTTTTATTTATTTACTTTTCTTTCTGTTGACCCTTAGGCTTCAGATTCTCAAGGATCACTTCACTTATTCCCTTTATGTTAACATCTGCCGATCCCTCTTTGAAAAGGATAAACTACTTTTTTCCTTTTGTCTAACTGTAAATCTGCTGATACATGAGCGATTGGTCAGTACTATTCTAATTTATGGAGAGAAAGTATTAATGTGAATTCATTAATTTATGAATTTGTGTGGGAATATATATAAAAGGATTGTTAATAGTTAGCAATTATTATAGTGAAGGCAAGATATCACAACTAGACTGAATTTCATAGGTGAAAAATAAATAAGCAGAGTTCTTTATGTAACTATTACTACTTAAATTTTTGTATGTTTTAGCTTAAAATAGTTTCTATCAGAATCTCATATATAAGGATGCATATAAACTTGCTAAATGTATTGATATATGTACCCCAGGTAATAGTATAAATGGTAATGTTTTTAGGAACTTTTTCAAGTTTGTCAAATCTAACCATTGGGCTTAACAATACCATCAATAATTTTAGCTATGTTTCAAATCTGTTTGCTTAAAATATGGGAAGCACTTTAAGAATTGAAGAGAGGTGTGTAAATTCATTATTTTATACACATGTGTTTAAGCTTTATTAATTTCATATGGCGATGTATTAGTTGAATTTTGAAGAAACATTTATTTTAGTATTTCTTGCAAAAATTTCATAGCAGTAACTCATTATATTTTATAGAAAATAATTGAAAACATGGCAGATACATGGCTTTCTGTCTTCCCACAACTTTTGCAAACAATAAAACTCTTAGCAGTCATTTTGGAAGGCATATATTAAAAAGAATAAAATTCAGATTTCCATGTTTTGATCAGAAATTCTGGAGGAAAATTATCAACAAATAGCTCTCTTAAATGGAACTATTTTGAAAACCGGTTATAATGAGTACATTGATTTCTTATGAATCAATACTGACCTATTCCAATAACTAGAATTTTATGGGGGATATTTGAAACTTGAAAATCAGTCAGTTTTTTAAAATGGTTGTAAGTTACCTATGTATATGATGAACTCATTTCTGACTCTTCATGCTACTTTGTTTTCCAAAGATTAATAAAGCTGAGTGGAGATTTCTGTTAACTGGTGGCATTGGCCTGGATAATCCTCATGCCAACCCTTGTACATGGCTCCCTCAAAAATCTTGGGATGAAATATGTCGACTGGACGATTTGCCTGCCTTCAAAAACATTCGTAGGGAGTTTATGCGCTTAAAGGATGGATGGAAAAAAGTATATGACAGTCTGGTATGCTTTTAACTCACTTGCTTGTTGCAAAGTTTTTAAATGGAGAAAATAATGTCAAATAATTTATTCTTGTCTGTAAGTAAGCGTTAAACAGCTGGTCAAATACAATGTTTCGATTAGGCTATCCCCACTTTCTAATTGGCTCTGTTTGTACTTCTCTTTAAATTCTTTGGAATCTGTAAAGATGCAAAAAGTTTCATGGTCCTTAAAAGTACACTTTTTGGATTTCCATGCCAGGTTTTTATTATCCACTTAGACTTTGGCAGTCATAATGGCAGATGACTTAAAATTTTATAGAGCAGGTTTTGTTTAGATTTTCTGAACACAGGGCACAAACTAATAAATATTTTTGTCATTTGACAAGAGGGAAAAATAATAGTTCTCAGACCTGATCTTGCTAGTTGAAGATTACTGTAGCTAACATATACCATGATGCTCAGTTTCCCTTCTGGAGTATAAACAAATTGTTGTCTTCCTTCACTCTTTCCTTAGCACAAGGGCTAATATTGTGATTCCCAGTTAATTTTTTCTAGTGTTTCTACTTTTTGATATTTTGCTTTCCTTGGGCTTAATATGCAACAGTTCTTTTTGGGGGTGGGGATTGGAGGAAGAAAAAGCAGGATGCGTGGAGAACACTTTGGTGACCTGTTTATTGTACTATACATGATAGAATGTGTCTGCACATGAATTTAAATATTTTGGTTTGGATCTCTTTTGGATTGATCCTTGTTAGTAATAAAAATACTTTTTCCACAGGCAAATATGTTTTTGTATGTAGTTGAGTCTAGTTTAAATAGAAATTTCCCTATGTTGAAGCATGGAGATTTCTGACCTGAGATACCCATAGCTTTCCCAGCTGTTTCAAAGATGCAAGGGTCTTCTTTTCCCATGTTTATTCTTCTTCCTGGGATCTTTATACATCTCTTCTTGCATATTTTTAATAAGATTCTTTGGCTGCTTTTTTATGTTGTGTGTGTAGAGGTGGAAAGGGAAGGAACGCGCATGCGCTCAGTCACATCCAACTTTTTGCAACCTCATGGACTGTAACCTGCCAGGCTCTTCTTTCCTTGGAATTTTCTAGGCAGGAATACTGGAACAAGTTGCTATTTTCTACTCCAGGGAATCTTCCTGACCCAGGGATCCAACTTGAGTCTCTTGAGTCACCTGTATTGGCAGGTGGATTCTTTACCACTGTGCCACCTGGGAAGCCCCTTCTTTAATATACACATTCCCAAATATTCCTTTCTTGAAAAGGTATCAAAATTTATCAAAATAAAAAGTAATGCAATAGCCTTTTTGTTTGCAATAAATGTTTATTTTTGTAAATAGATAATGAGAGTAGTTTTTGCCGACTCTATAGAGCTTCTCCATCTTTGGCTGCAAAGGATATAATCAGTCTGATTTCAGTGTTGACCATCTGGTGATGTCCATGTGTAGAATCTTCTCTTGTGTTGTTGGAAGAAGGTGTTTGCTATGACCAGTGTGTTCTCTTGGCAGAACTCTGCTAGCCTTTGCCCTGCTTCATTCTGTACTCCAAGGCCAAATTTGCCTGTTACTCCAAGTGTTTTTTACTTCCCTACTTTTGCATTCCGGTCCCCTATAATGAAAAGGACATCTTTTTGGGTGTTAGTTCTAGAAGGTCTTGTAGGTCTTTATAGAACCATTCAACTTAAGCTTCTTTAGCGTTACTGGCTGGGGTAATAGACTAATACAATAGACTTGTATTACTGTGATATTGACTGGGAGCTAACTGTGGCTCAGATCATGAACTCCTTATTGACAAATTCAGACTTAAAGAAAGTGGAGAAAACCATTAGACCATTGAGGTATGACCTAAATCAAATCCTTTATAACTATACAGTGGAAGTGAGAAATAGATTTAAGGGACTAGATCTGATAGACAGAGTGCCTGAGGAACTATGGACAGAGGTTCGTGACATTGTACAGGAGACAGGGATCAAGACCATCCCCAAGAAAAAGAATTGCAAAAAGTAAAATGGCTGTCTGAGGAGGCCTTACAGATATACCCATTTGAAAGCAGAGTTCCAAAGAATAGCAAGGAGAGATAAGAAAACCTTCCTCAGCTATCACTGCAAAGAAATAAAGGAAACCAATAGAATGGGAAAGACTAGCGATCTCTTCAAGAAAATTAGAGATACCAAGGGAACATTTCATGCAAAGATGAGCTCAATAAAGGACAGGAATGGTATGGACCTAAGAGAAGCAGAAGATATTAAGAAGAGGTGACAAGAATACACAGAAGAACTGTACAAAAAGATCTTCATGTCGTAGAGTGTTTTGCCTATGTTCTCCTCTAGGAGCTTTATAGTTTCTGGTCTTACATTTAGATCTTTAATCCATTTTGAGTTTATTTTTGTGTATGGTGTTAGAAAGGGGTCTAGTTTCATTCTTTTACAAGTGGTTGACCAGTTTTCCCAGCACCACCTGTTAAAGAGACTATCTTTACTCCATTGTATATTCTTGCCTCCTTTGTCGAAGATAAGGTGTCCATAGGTATGTGGGTTAATCTCAGGGCTTTCGATTTTGTTCCATTGATCTATATTTCTGTCTTTGTGCCAGTACCATAGCGTCTTAATGACTGTGGCTTTGTAGTAGAGCCTGAAGTCAGGCCAGTTGATTCCTCCAGTTCCATTTTTCTTTCTCAAGATTGCTTTGGCTATTCGAGGTTTTTGTATTTCCATACAAATCTTGAGATTATTTGATCTAGTTCTGAGAAAAATACTGCTGGTAGCTTGATGGGAATTGCATTGAATCTGTAGATTGCTTTGGGTAGTATACTCATTTTCACTATATTGATTCTTCCAAGCCATGAGCATGGTATATTCCTCCATCTATTAGTGTCCTCTTTGATTTCTTTCATCAGTGTTTTATAGTTTTCGATATATAGGTCTTTAGTTTCTTTAGGTAGGAATATTCCTAAGTATTTTATTCTTTTCGTTGCAATGGTGAATGGAATTGTTTCCTTGACTTCTTTTTTCTACTTTCTCGTTATTAGTGTATAGGAATGCAAGGGATTTCTGAGTGTTGATTTTATATCCTGCAACTTTACTATATTCACTGATTAGCTCTAGTAGTTTTCTGGTCGAGTCTTTAGGATTTTCTATGTAGAGGATCATGTCATCTGCAAACAGTGAGAGTTTTACTTCTTCTTTTCCAATTTGGATTCCTTGTATTTCTTTTTCTGCTCTGATTGCTGTGCCCAAAACTTCCAGTACGATGTTGAAGAGTAGTGGTGAAAGTGGACACCCTTGTCTTGTTCCTGACTTTAGGGGAAATGGTTTCAATTTTTCGCCATTGAGGATAATGTGAGCTGTGGGTTTGTCATATATAGCTTTTATTATGTTGAGGTATGTTCCTTCCAGTCCTGCTTTCTGGAGAGTTTTTATCATAAATGGATGCTGAATTTTGTCAAAGGCTTTTTCTGCATCTATTGAGATAATCATATGATTTTTATTTCTCAGTTTGTTAATGTGATGAATTACATTGATTGACTTGCAGATATTGAAGAATCCTTGCATCCCTGGGATAAAGCCCACTTGGTCATGGTGTATGATCTTTTTAATGTGTTGCTGGATTCTGATTGCTAGGATTTTGTTGAGGATTTTTGCATCTATGTTCATCAGTGATATTGGCCTGTAGTTTTCTTTTTTGTGCTGTCTTTGTCAGGTTTTGGTATTAGGGTGATGGAGGCCTCATAGAATGAGTTTGGAAGTTTACCTTCCTCTGCAATTTTCTGGAATAGTTTCAGTAAGATAGGTGTTAGCTCTTCTCGGAATTTTTGGTAGAATACAGCAGGATCCTCTATGGTCCAACTCCCAGTATACTGGAAATAAAAGCAAAGATAAACAAATGGGATCTAATTAAAATTAAAAGCTTCTGCACAACAAAGGAAACTATAAGCAAGGTGAAAAGACAGCCTTCTGAATGGGAGAAAACAATAGCAAATGAAACAACTGACAAACAACTAATCTCAAAGATATATAAGCAACTTATGCAGCTCAACTCCAGAAAAATAAACGATCCAATAAAAAAATGGGCCAAAGAACTAAATAGGCATTTCTCCAAAGAAGACATACGGATGGCTAACAAACACATGAAAAGATGTTCAACATCACTCATGATCAGAGAAATGCAAATCAAGACCACAATGAGGTACCATTTCACACCAGTCAGAATGGCTGCAATCCAAAAGTCTACAAGCAATAAATGCTGGAGAGGATGTGGAGAAAAGGGAACCCTCTTACACTGCTGGTGGGAATGCAAACTAGTTCAGCCATTATGGAAAACAGTGTGGAGATTCCTTTAAAAATTGCAAATAGAACTGCCTTATGACCCAGCAATCCCACTGCTGGGCATACACACTGAGGAAACCAGAAGTGAAAGAGACACATGTACCCCAATGTTCATTGCAGCACTGTTTATAATAGCCAGGTCATGGAAGCAACCTAGATGTCCATCAGCAGATGAATGGATAAGAAAGCTGTGGTTCATATACACTGTGGAATACTACTCAGCCCTTAAAAAGAATAAATTTGACTCAGTTCTAATGAGATGGATGGAATTGGAACCGATTATACAGAGTGAAGTAAGCCAGAAAGAAAAACACCAATACAGTATACTGACACATATATATGGAATTTAGAAGACAGTAATGATGACCCTATATGTGAGACAACAAGAGACACAGAGGTATAGAGTGGACTTTTGGACTCTGAGGGAGAGGGAAAGGGTGGCATGGTATGGGAGAATGGCAATGAAACATGTATATTTTCCTGTAAGAAACAAAACGCTAATCTATGTTCAATGTAGGATGCAGGAGGCATGGGGCTGATGCAGGAGGCATGGGGCTGATGCACAGGATGATTCAAGTAGAGGATGGGGGTGGGATGTGGGAGGGGGATTCGGCATTCGGAGACTGTGTTCACCTATGGCTGATTCGTATCAATGTATGGCAAAACAAATACAGTATTGTAATTAAAAATATAAAAAAATAAAAATAAAATAAAAAAAAAAAGATCTTCATGACCCAGATAATCATGAAGATGTGATCACTCACACTCACCTAGAGCTGGACATCCTGGAATGTGAAGTAAGGTGGCCTTAGGAAGCATCACTACAAACAAAGCTAGTGGATGTGATGGAATTTCAGTTGAGCTATTTAAATTCCTAAAATATGATGCTATGAAAGTGCTGCCCTCAATATGCCAGCAAATCTGGAAAACTCAGCAGTGGCCACAAGTCTGGAAAAGTTCAGTTTCAGTCCAATCCCAAAGAAAGGCAATGCCAAGGAATGCTCGAACTACCGCATAATTGTACTTATCTCACACACTAGTAAAGTAATGCTCAAAATTCCCCAAGCCAGGCTTCAGCAATATGTGAACCATGAAATTCCAGATGTTCAAGCTGGATTTAGAAAAGGCAGAGGAACCAAAGATCAAATTGCCAACATCTGCTGGATCATTGAAAAAGCAAGAGAGTTTGAGAAAAACATCTATGTCTCCTTTATTCACTATGCCAAAGCCTTTGACTGTGTGGATCACAATAAACTGTGGAAAATTCTTCAAGAGATGGGAATACCAGAACACCTGAAACTGCCTCTTGAGAAACCTGTATGCAGGTCAGGAAGCAACAATTAGAACTAGACATGAAACAACAGACTGGTTCTAAATAGGAAAAGGAGTATACAGTCAAGGCTGTATATTGTCACCCTGCTTATTTAACTTATATGCAGAGTACATCATGAGAAACATTGGACTGGAAGAAACACAAGCTGGAATCAAGATTGCTGGGAGAAATATCAATAACCTCAGATATGCAGATGACACCACCCTTATGGCAGAAAGTGAAGAGGAACTAAAGAGGCTCTTGATGAAAATGAAAGAGGAGAGTGAAAAAGTTGGCTTAAAACTCAACATTCAGAAAACTAAGATCATGGCATCCGGTCCCATCACTTCATGGCAAATAGATGTGGAAACAGTGGCTGACTTTATTTTTCTGGGCTCCAAAATCACTGCAGATGGTGATCGCAGCCATGAAATTAAAAGATGCTTACTCCTTGGAAAGAAATTTATGACCAACCTAGACAGCATATTAAAAAGCAGAGACATTATTTGCCAACAAAAGTCTGTCTAGTCAAAGCTATGGTTTTTCCTGTGGTCATGTATGGATGTTTGAGTTGGACTATAAAGGAAGCTGAACACTGAAGAATAGATGCTTTTGAACTGTGGTCTTGGAGAAGACTCTTGAGAGTCCCTTGGACTGCAAGGGAGATCCAACCAGTCCATCCTAAAGGAGATCAGTCCTTGGTGTTGATTGGAGGGACTTATGCTGAAGCTGAAACTCCAATACTCTGGCTACCTGATTTGAAGAGCTGACTCATTTGAAAAGACCCTGATGCTAGGAAAGATTGAGGGCAGGAGGAGCAGGGGACGACAGAGGATGAGATGGTTGGATGGCATTACCAAATCAATGGACATGAGTTTGAGTGAACTCTGGGAGTTGGTGATGGACAGGGAGGCCTGGTGTGCGGCTTTTCATGGGGTCACAGAGTCAGACACGACTGAGCAACTGAACTGAACTGAATGACAGTAGTTAGTTGGCAGGATTTGAAATGCCTTTGGAGAAATAATGGGAAAAAAATCTCCTAATGCACATTTATTGTAGTAACAGGAAACATTTGTGCAGTTGATTAACATTCATATTGACACTAACCTACTTATTTAATGTCTTAGTTTTGATTTTATTGGCAGTTAAAAATTTCTTATTTCTTATTTCATAGTTTTGCCCCAACCTAATATAATTTACATTAGATTTCTTAATTTCATTTAATCATTTTATGTTTTCTTTAAACTGAATTTAAAAGTCAAAATACTGGGTTTTGAGGTTTTTATTAATCTTTCAAATAATATTGAATTATATCCACTGTCATTTTAGGAACCACATCATGAGGTTTTTCCTGACGATTGGGAAGATAAAGCGAGTGAATTTCAAAGGATGCTTATCATTCGTTGCTTGAGGCCAGACAAGGTAAATGCTGTCTTTGGAAGCTGCTCAGTGAATTCCAGACCTTCCTAGGTCCGCATGCCAGCCAAACATGTGTTTCCCTATATAATCCTTGGGGGTGGGTTGGTAAAGGAGTCTGCAGGAAATAACCCCAATTCCCTCTAGTGCAGCCATTTTTTAAAAAGTGTATATTTATTATAACTGCACTAACTTAGTAATTCACCAGATTATGTTTAATAGTTTATTTATGATACAGCTCTTCCTTTTATCTGTGGAGAAGGGAATGGACAATATACTTCCTTTACATTTTTGTTCTTAACTGTTTTGATGACGTTGGTCAATGTTGTTTACATGAAGCTGATTTACTACATCTTCTGGTTCCTCAAATGCTATCCTGTACATAGTTCTTTTGGAAAGCTAGTAGAACATTGTTTTTAAGATGTTCATAATCGCTCACCACAAAGGAAAATGTCAACACTAATAATTTTCATTTCTTTAAGTAATAAATTATATAACCAGTGAATCAGCTGACCTGTCATATCAACAAATGAGAGTACTCATTGATATCCTCATTTGGATTATTAAACTATTTAAAAAAAACAAACTGTTCACTTAAGTGTAAAGACACATATCCAGAGAGATATCTACATAATTCTGAGGAACTGTAGACACTGGGAATGTTGGCAGAAAAACTGAAAATATATTCTAATTGTCCACTGTTACTACTCAAGTAAAAGTATACATAATTAACTTCAAAATTTACTGTATTCACAATTTGAGTTGCTAAGGATATAAGATAATACTTCCATTCTAACAGCAATAGAAAGACCAACACTTACTTGTATGATGAAGACAGTGTTTAATTTAAAAAAAAATTTTCTACACATCAGTGATAATATAAGACAGAGGCATTCTTTCCTCTGTAAGTCAGGGTCTGTTCGATGAACACATGTCGTTCTTTCTTGAATTGGCAGTGTGGCGTTAGCCAGGGCCAAAGTATCCATTAAGCATAGGACCTCGGGTCCATGTTACTCTTAGGAGTTCATGAAAGTGCTTTAATTTCTTTTAAAATGAGAAAATATACCAATCTGTTACAGTTTAATTATACAGAAACAGTTGAAAAATACATTCTTTTCTATTTATTGACGGAAGAAAGGGACCACAATGTGCCAAGGGTCCCTGAATGTCATAGTGTTGCCCAGCTTTTAGATGCTGGAAATAGTTCCCATTGTTGAAGATCTTTATTTAACTGCAGCTTGGGGGCCCTTTCAAAAATGAATCTTCATTGAAACTATTAGCATTCAGCCTCAGAAGTTTTCACTGAAAATATTAAATATGAAAGAATATGAAATAGTTCAGACTCCTGTCTAATATGACTTCTTCCTTTAAAGCTTTTTTTTTAATTTTCAAAGATTTTTGACTGTTTTCTAAGATAAAAACTGTTACATTAAATGGTTCTCTGTGTACCATTAACCTTCTTCCCTCAGTATTTGACAGAGAAGTTTCTGATCATAGTCTATATTTTTAGTTAAAAGTGATTAAGGAGCCATTTCCTAACTGCAGCAGTTTCATCTATAAATTCCTTTTCCCCAGTTTGTTTTTAAAATTTTGACATTTTAATCTGAAAATACATTGAGTACCAAATAGATCAAATATTATTTTCCATAGTCACTCTCTTTTTCAAGTGAGTATGAGGGAGCTGGGAAATTTAGATATTCAGGTTGAGGGACTTTTGTTCATTTTTTGAATCAGTTGAGGTTAAACTTACAGTCCTACTTCTCTTAACTCTCGTAACTCCTCTGCAGAATGCTTTAGCACTGTGTGTTATAACTTTTTCTTATATGTTTCCATATCTCCTCTAGAGTTTTCTTTGCATGGGTGGAAGAGTGTAAGCATTAATAGTTCTCAGCAGCATTCCTGGTTCTCTCCTGTGTATATTCGAGGTGGGGGCATTGTGGCCATTAACTTTGTTTTAGCCAGTAAAATGTGAGCGAAAGTGTCAGGGTGGAAGCATTTAGCTATCATTGTGAGGTTCTCCAGAATATTCCTCTTGCCATCAAAATTGCGGAATCATATGTTGATATTTAAGTGCCATAAACAGGCTGGAATGCTGAGTCAGAGCAGGGAGAGGTTGTTGCCTGGACACTCAGATGACTTTTCTGAGATGGTAAGCTTTTGTTGTGTTAAACCACTGATATCCTGAAGTTGTTTGCTACTATAGCATAGTTCAATTTGCCCTAAGTTAACTAGTTACCATTTAATTAGTTACCATTACCTATACTATCACACCTGTAATTCTTAATATATAAATAATTATCAGATTTCCCTGGTGGCTCAGATGGTAAAGAACCCACCTGCAATGTAAGAGACCTTGGTTCGATCCCTGGGTTGGGAAGATCTCCTGGAGAAGGGAATGGCTACCCACTGCAGTATTCTTGCCTGGGAAATCCCATGGACAGAGGTGCATGGAGGGCTACTGTTCATCGGGTCACAAAAGAGTCAGACATGACTGAGTGACTAACACTTTTGGATATCTTTCATGGGTCAGATGGTAAAGAAACTAGTTACCATTATGTATACCATCATACTTACAATCCTTAATATAGAAATAATTATTAGTATGCTCTTTTATTACTTGAAACCTCAAATCCTTCAATTTTGCTGTTACCAGGTACTCTAATTCCTAGTCATAAATCACTGATTTTGGAACCTGTGTATTCAAAAATGATATATGACTATAGTATTATGCTTTGAAAAGAATAATTTTCCAAAGCAAAATGGTATTAGCATGCCAGAGAAAAGAACAGTGCTATATAAGGCTAACAGTTAGGCTGCTGCTGCTGCTAAGTTGCTTCAGTCGTGTCCAACTCTGTGCGACCCCACAGACGGCAGCCCACCAGGCTCCCAGGTCCCTGGGATTCTCCAGGCAAGAACACTGGAGTGGGTTGCCATTTGCTTCTCCAATGCATGAAAGTGAAGAGTGAAAGTGAAGTCGCTCAGTTGTGTCTGACTCTTTGCGACCCCATGGACTGCAGCCTACCAGGCTCCTCCGTCCATGGGATTTTCCAGACAAGAGTATTGGAGTGGGGTGCCATTGCCTTCTCTGACAATTGGGCTAGTACTACATAAATAGATTTTATTTCTTTGCTATCTCTAAGTCAAGAAATATATATATCCCCACTAGGAAAATCTGTAATTGTTTGATCTCTAATATAAAGTATATATTATTTGTCACCATAATTTTTTTCTGTCTCCTTTCCATTGCTCTCCTTTCAAAACCGACTCCATCCCATGGTAAGAAGCCACAAATGCTAGGTTCTCTAATGCTGTAATTTGGAAAAATATAAAAGATGTTCACTAAACCACCAGTAGGAAAAATGAAATGTTTGCACTTTCCTTGGATTTCAATAGTTTATAGTGCTTTATTGACAAAAGCATATGAGATGTATAAATACTGAGATATGAAATGTTTTGAGCCCATTTACAAAATAAAGAGCTTCTGGCCACAGTTTTCTCCTTCTGGACTGTAAACAGAAAGCAAATTAAACAGCTTTTAATAAGAAACTTGTCAAATATAAGCTAATATGTTTCTCTAACCTCAGATAAATCTTGTAGGAACTTGCAAGACACAGAAAAACATACATAGAAGACCACAAACTTCTTTTCTGCCTTTGGGAAGATGGGTGCCTAAATTAGTCTGTAATTTTTGTTCCTGACAGATTTTATTTTATAGTTCTTACGCTTGCATAATCAGATTGCAGAAGCAAACCCAATTCCATCACCTTCCAAATTGAATAGCTTGCAGTTTCATTTGCCTCAGAAGTTACTGCTTAGTCTTGGGAACAGCTGGTCCCATTCAGTTGTTTTTTTGTGTTTGTTTTTTTTTAATTTTTGTGTTGACTATTGTGTTTTAATTTTTTAATTGGAGGAGAAAATTCCATGGGCAGAAGAGCCTGGCAGGCTACAGTTCATGGGGTCACAAAGAGCTGAACACGACTGAACAGCTAACACACACACACACACACACACACACACACACACACAACTGCTTTACAGTGTTGTGTTGGTTTTCGCTGTATAATAGCATGAGTCAGCTATAAGTATACATATATTCCCCCTATCTTGAGCCTCCCTCCCCTCCTGTCCCACCCCTCTAGGTCATCACAGAACACCAATCTGAATTCTCTGTGTCATACAGCAGCTTCCTGCTAGCTAGCTACTTTACACATGGTAGTGTATGTATGTCAATCTACTCTCAACTCATCCCACCCTTTCCTTCTCCGGCTGTGCCCCCAAGTCCACAATTTCTATGATCTTATTCAGTTTTAATGTTAAAAATGAAACAATGAAAATTATCATTTGAGCAGCCCTAACTGGATCTTCCTGTACTACCAGAAGACTCACTTCCCATCTGCCATGTTTGCACAAATTCAGTGAATGACCCCGGCCTGAAACACTCAGAGCTCAGACTTCCTAAAAGTGAAAGCCATGTGCTTTCGATTTGTTTGTAAAATTATAATTTAGTGAAGAGATTAGCCTTGAGAGGAGAGAGGTTATTAAAAACTATTTTGTTTTTCTTTGTAAATTGTTACTGTTCTTAACCTAGGGAGAAAAGACAGCCATAGCAAAAGAATAACAGGAAAAAGGGCAAGAACAAGGTCTGAGACAGGAAGTGGGGATATTTTCAGTTTTCTACCATCAGCTTGATATCTGTTCCCATACAAAATATCTGAAACATGAAATAGTTTCCTTGGAATAGAAACTTTATGCGTAGGTGAATTTATTGTTCAGTAATATTTATTTAGAATTTCTATAATTAGAGTCCCACCTTCATAAAAGAGAACATCCTAATTTATTCATTCACTCAGTAGATTTTTATTGTACAGGAACAATACATGAATAATCTCCTTAGGTATATCCATACCATTGTGGCATTTACACATTTGTTATTACCCTTCTATACCTTTCCATAGTTTTAAATTTTTTATTGATGTACAGTTGACTTAGAGCATTGCATTAATTTTTGGTATACACCAAAGTGATTCAGTTATACATATATATATATGTTCATTTTCAGATTCTTTTTCATTATGGTTGATTATAGGATATTGAATATAGTTAGTTCCCTGTGGTATAGAGTAGGTTTTTGTTGTTTATCTATTTTATATATGGTAGTGTGTATCAGCTAATCCTGAATTAATTTATCCCTCTCTCACCTCCTTTCCTCTTTGATAACCATAACATTGTTTTGTATGTTTGTGAGTCTGTTTCTGTTTTGTAAATAAGTTTACTTGTATCGTATTTTAGATTCCACATGTAAGTGATAGCATATGATATTTGCCCTTCTCCGACTTCACTTCGTGTGACAATCTCTGGCTCCTCCGTGTTGCTACAAATGGCATTACTCCATTCTTTTTATGTGTGTGTTAGTCACTCAGTCGTGCCCGACTCTTTGCAGCCCCACGGACTGCAATCCACCAGGTTCCTCTGTCCATGAGATTTTCCAGGCAAGGATACTGAAGTGGGTTGCCATTCTTTTATAGCTGAATAATATTCCATTGTACATATGTACCACATCTTTTTGAAAAGTTTTAATTTTGTATTGGAACATAGCTGGTCCTATAACTTCATGGAAAGTAGATGGGGGAAATTTTGAAACAGTGTCAGATTTCATTTTGGGGGACTACAAAATCAATGCAGATGGTGACTGCATCCATGAAACTAAAAGACACTTGCTCCTTGGAAGAATAGCTATGTCAAACCTAGGCAGTGTTTTAAAAAGCCAGAGGCATCACTTTGCTGACAAAGGTCCCTATAGTCAAAGCTATGGTTTTTCCAGTAATGTATGGATGTGAGAGTTTGACCATAAAGAAGGCTGAGAGCCAAAGAATTGATGCTTTCAAACTGTGGTGTTGGAGAAGACTCTTGAGAGTCCCTTGGACTGCAAGGAGATCAAACCAGTCCATCCTAAAGGAAATCAATCCTGAATACTCATTGGAATTACTAATGTTGAAGCTGAAGCTCCAATACTTTGGCCTCCTGATGCAAAGAGCTGACTCACTGGAAAAGACCTTGATGCTTGGGAAAACTGAGGGCAAGAGGAGAAGGGGGTGACAGAGGATTAGATGATTAGATGGTATCACTGACTCAATGGACATGAGTTTGAACAAACTCAGGGAGATGGTAAAGGACAGCGAAGCCTGATGTGCTATAGTTCATGGGGTTGCAAAGAGTCAGACACAACTTAGCAAGTGAACAACAACAACATAGCTGATTAACAATGTTGTGATAGTTTTGGGTGGATATGTACCACATCGTCTTTATCCATTCATCTGTCAAGGGGGTTGGTTCCATGTTTTGGTTATTCATACGTTCCCATGGTTGAATGAATCTATTGTGGAGACATTAAAAACATTTAAGTAAAGATCTTCCTTTACTGTTTCTTGGCTCCCAATCCTTACACACTGTCTCTCTTTCCCTCTCTCCCTCTTTCTCAATACACACATCTACCTGCACATATATCCACATCAGGACCAACACTATTTTTAAGGTATTGTGACTTGTTAATGAGTGTTACTTACAAATCTTGTATGGATAGATATTCTGAGAATGCACTATTAAAGTTTGGAGGTATTTGTAACTTTCTGTAGAGAAGACCACCTTTTGAGTTTCTTTGCATCTGTAAATTGCTCCTGCAATTCCCTTTTAAGTTCAGAAAAGTTACAGGATGGTGGAATCGGTGTTCTAATTTGGAGTGTTGTGTATACACACAACTCTATCCTTGAATATGAGCAGGTGTCCAGTTGGAGTGATTCTGAAGCTTTCAAGACATTCTCCTTTTTCTTTTCACTTCATTATTTCTCTTTGTGAGATCAGTTCAGTTCAGTCGCTCAGTTATGTCCAACTCTTTGTGACCCCATGGACTGCAGCACACCAGTCTTCCCTGTCCATCACCAATTTCTAGAGCTTGCTCAAACTCATGTCCATCTAGTCGGTGATGCCATCCAACCATATCATCCTGTCATCCCCTTCTCCTGCCTTCAGTGTTTCCCAGTATCAGGTCTTTTCCAGTGAGTCAGTTCTTTGCATCAGGTGGCCAAAGTATTGGAATGGAGCTTCAGCTTTAGCATCAGTCCTTCCAATGAATATTCAGGACTGATTTCCTTTAGGATGGACTGGTTGGATCTCCTTGCAGTCCAAGGGACTCTCAAGAGTCTTCTCCTTGAATATGTTTACACAATTTGTTAAGCTAGATACATGGATACTGGTTCATTAAACTTATTACTTGCTTGGCTTACTCCTGAGCCATTGCCTAGAGATGCCAGGTGTGGACGTTCATCAAAAAGAAGGAATGCTATACCTAAAGCTGTACCTCAGCCATATTGCTTACTGCAAGTCTGCTTCCACATCACTGCCTCAAAGGGACACATGGGCCCCAAAGTTCTTTTCTTTCTTAAGCATGTTCCCAGGAAAAGCACAAGCATGGTATCAGAAAGTTTATATGACATAATTTTGCCTCTTTTTGAAAGTATGCTTTCTCTTTCACAGTGCTTTTCCTTTTCTTTGTTTTTTCAGCTACATCAATCTTTCTTGGCATAGAATTGTATAAATCACACTAGAATCTACTTTTGAGTGGTGGACTTTGAAACATAGTCAAGTTGTACTTAAAAATTAAGTAAAGAATTAAGGTCTTTTAATATTCTTCATCCAGGGTATATTGAATACTAACTAAAAGGAAGAAAAATGCCTTTGAATTCTGGTGTCACCACCCACCTTTTATTGTGTTTTTTTCTTTTTTAATATAAATTTATTTAATTGGAGGTTAATTACTTTACAATATTGTGTTGATTTTGCCATACATTGTTTAAATAATGTATACTTTCCATCTAAGAGACAACTGTGCCTTTGACTCTTTATCAATGTTTACAAATACACACAAAAAAATGGAGAATCCTTTGTTATAAAATACCTTTGAATATGAAGTTTTTAAGGTTTTAGGCAGATTTCAAATATTCCTTGAAATCATTTCTTTTCCTTTTCTAGGTTATTCCAATGCTGCAGGAATTTATAACCAACAGATTGGGGCGTGCATTCATTGAACCACCCCCATTTGATCTATCCAAGGCATTTGCAGACAGTAACTGCTGCGCACCCCTGATATTCGTACTCTCTCCTGGAGCGGATCCCATGGCTGCCCTTCTAAAATTTGCTGATGATCAGGTAGGTACCTTAAAACTCTATTGTTTTCAGCTGCTTCTACCAGTTTGTGTCAATAAACTGTGGATATTCAGACAGGGCATTTTCCTCTACTGCTCCCATAACTCAAGGACTCTTCCACTGTGGCATTCAGATGGTAATTGTTCTAGAAATAGACTAGGGAGTCACAGACACCATCTCCCAAAAGTGTGGATGAATAAGGATATAGGAGAAATGAATTCCAGGCAAACATTCCCACAGATTTCCTTAAATGAACTTGAATGGAAATTAGAAGCTAATAGGTATTTTTACCTGAACTTT
Organism: Nanger dama; assembly: GCA_917880005.1. Taxonomy (NCBI): domain Eukaryota; kingdom Metazoa; phylum Chordata; class Mammalia; order Artiodactyla; family Bovidae; genus Nanger; species Nanger dama. Next base: position 52,540,854 of record CAKJTW010000004.1, read on the forward strand.
ATGCAGTAACCAAATTAGTTAAGATATAATTATTCAAAGATCTGGAGGAGACTAGGGTAAGTTCTCCACTTTATGCATAGTTTTCAGCTTTGAATTTTAGGAATTGCTGCATGATAGCAGGGCTTGTTCATCTCTTCATATTGAAAGTCTGTTTAACTTTTTCCTGCCTATTGTCTCAACAGTCAAAGACCCTACAGGATGTTTCATTTATTGCCGTGACTATTTCCTTCATGAACTGGCTTCTGTTGTATGTTGTTTATTGGCTTCTTAATCAGGAAAAGTTTTCTAGAGCTGTGTGTGCTTGGAAGCTCTGAGGGATGGAGCATGATTAAATTTTGTATTTAATGTATTTAATATGAACATTTTCTGTGATGATAATATTGATTCTTCTTCAAAATTTGATTTTAAATGACATCTTCACTATCCTCATACAGGGATATGGAGGAACAAAACTTAGCTCTTTATCTCTTGGTCAAGGCCAAGGGCCCATAGCAATGAAGATGTTAGAAAAAGCTGTCAAAGAAGGCACATGGGTTGTTCTTCAGAACTGTCACCTTGCCACCTCTTGGATGCCAACCCTCGAAAAAGTTTGCGAGGTAAAAATGCAAGCTTATTTTGATGAGACGGTAGGCCCCCAATGTAATTAGTGATGCATATATCATCTGAGTAGCTCCCCTCCTGTCCTGTGATTTGTGGGTGGCAGGTTTAGTGGCCTGGCTGGATTTTTAGGGGAGGTGGGCTCAAGTTAGAGCAAGAGGACAGCCCATGGCCAGGCCTTGCCTAATTCCTCCTACTAAGAGTGAGTTCTCATCCCACGGGTCAGAAATATCCTTGATCCAGAGGCACGGCCTCAAAGATAAGAATAAACCACAGGGTAAATAGAAAGCAATTTACTTTTCAGAGCAGTGGACCAAAAACAATGAAAAAAGCTTTTGGGGGAAATTCATGTGGCCCCTCTAAACCGGAAGGCTACAGGATGTAATTTTTCTGAAATTCCCTTCTCACCCACACAGCCTGTCACTCTGCCACAAAGGTTGAATCTGAAACCAGAAGAGCACTTCTCCCACCCACCTGTTGTAGTGGGTCATGGTACTTCCCTCTCTTTGTGGTCAGAGAGTCCAGAAAGAAAACCCCATGTAGCTCAGCTGAGTAAACATAAAACCTGGCACTTGGTTTCAACAGAGAAAAATGTGTCCAAATAATTACCCATGACTCTAGCCCTCTCCTCACTTACAGTCCTTCAGGCTGCTAAACTGATAGAACTTGCATTATCCAGACATCCACCTGACATTAAGGAGCAGACTGTGATGTTCTTTATGCCACTTGTCACCGTTTTGCTTTGTCCATCTCCTACCAGAATGTAAGCTCGCACTGTTTTTGTTCCCTGGTTTACCTCTGGCACCTTGAATAATGCCTGGCTCATGGGACATAATCAGGAGTAATTACTTAACTTGTGAATGAATAATGTTTCACTGCTTAGAGCCTTTCCATGGCTTTCCCTTGTGTGAAGACAATGTTCATGCCCCCATCATGGTTTCTTCATCTGAGCACTGCCTGCTTCTCAGGCATTTCTGTCTTGACTATGCTCCAGCCACTTGGCCTTTTTTTCACTTTCACTGGGAGAACACGCTTTCTCGAGAATGTGCGCCTCCATAATAAATCTTATTTCTATCTGAAAAACTTTAGTATTTTTTTGCCTTACTAACATCTTCACATGCTTTGGGCCTTATATTAGAGGCTTTATGTTTGTGCCTGTATCCATACAGTTCCTCTGTCTCTAGTCTGTTCTCTTGGCCTGTCAAATCGTATCGTATACCCATTAGAGAGTCAATCCAAGAGATAAGAGCTGCCTCCAATGAATAGTGAAATTGACCCAAAGTCCCATGAGTCATGCTACCTAAGTCACCAGGCATAGGCCAGCCAGTAGGAGAAAAGGATGGCACCTTCATTGAAAGGATGGCACCTGTTCATTAAAAATATATGTCTGTAAGCATCCTTCCAATCTCCCCACCCACCCCTTCACCACATGAATGCTCAAAAATTTTTTTAACTGATAAAGATTTGCAATTTAAAAAGCACAGATATTACTGACATGGACAGTTGGTAGGAGTTAGTAGAACAGGACAGAGGGCAAGCCTGGTGATATCATTCCAAGGCCTGATACTGCCTTCACAACAGTTCAGAGCGTTCTGTCATCCTCTATCCTCCTAGCAGGCCTTACTGTCCCCATAAACAAGTATCGCTAATAATGGTATGGTTTAGTGCTTCAGGATACACGAGTTCTTGTCTTTCAAACCTCCCTTTTTTGGTTCATCCCTACTTGGTTTAATATTGACTTATCTGAGTGTCTGGCTTATTCTTACAGCTTGGCTACTGCAAAAGACATCATTCTTAATATGGCTCTGGGGCTGAAAAGTATTTCTATAAGTATTTCAGCAACAGTAGTGAAGACACAAGATTTTTTGGAATGTCTTAGTCTTTGTCATGGCCAACTCTGAATTATGTAATGCCTTTGCGAACATTATGGTCATGTGTTTCAGTTGTATCAGGGAGAGAGGCAACCCTCTGGGCCTTTCCCAGTGGCGTATGCCCTTTCAGTGGCAGTGTTAGATTTTAAGGCTTTTGCCTTCAGTTGCAGCAGTAAGCCCTATTTTGTACAGCTGTTTCCTCTCACTTCTGGCCCACATGATCCAGAGATTTTCCTTCCATTTTATGTATCTGACGTGTCTGATTTGTTGTTGTTGTTGCAGGAATTAAGCATAGAAACCACGCATCCAGATTTCGAATTTGGCTGACAAGTTACCCATCTCCAAATTTCCCCGTGTCCGTGCTGCAGAATGGAGTGAAAATGACCAATGAAGCACCGAAAGGTTTACGGGCTAATATCATTCGCTCCTACCTCATGGACCCGATCTCTGACCCCGAGTTCTTTGGCAGCTGCAAAGCCTGTTAGTAATGGCTCAGTCTTGTTACCTTAGCCCCGTAAAGCAACTCAAGTGGCCCCCAGTGGTCCTGGATGTGTGTGCTGAGTAAAACTGCAAATTAAATAGGCCTCGTGCACTGCAGTGCAGTTGGTTTTGATTACTGATTATTGACTGTACCGAAGTCAATTTTATTAATATTTTATTTTAATCTTACCACTAGGCTCATTCCTGCTCAGCTGATATCTAGTGGGGTATTATTAATTATGCAGCCTTCTATTTAGAAAGTCAGCTGCAAGCCATTCCCCATACAAATCTGCAAGGTTGGAGAATCCTGTTTCAGGATATTAGCTGAGCCCTTTGCTATTTGAAGCCATATCTTTAAATTAAAACATAAAAATATTTCCTCCATATAACTATAATGAGAGCCAAAATGATTTTACTCCCTGATTGATGGGACTCATAAGGGTACTTTTTTTTTAGCATCACAAAGCAGGCAGGGAAGCCACCCACTGCTTTCATGATTAGAATTCTATGTGTGAATGTCTGTGACCTAAAATTGTTTCTCGGTGTTTTGCCATAATTAAAAATGGAAGAACTTCTTTTTAAGAGGGCTATGAACCTTGGTAAGTTTTTACCATTAAAAACCCACACTCTTGATGTTGGAATATGTTTTAAATACACATCAAAAGAAAACATTAAGAATAAAGAAGTACTTTCATTAAACAAAGTCTGGGGTAATAAAAAAGGGGAGCCTGTATTTAAAAGTAAGTCAGACCTTAATAGTTCAAGACCTGCTATATGACAAACTTTTGCGTTGATTTGGCCCAGAGAAAGCAGGTTACTCCCAGGTAGGTGATGAGGGCATTTCTGCACGTGATAGCTAGACAGAAGCCCTTTTGCAAAATGTCACTCCCTTTCTTCTAGATCCATAGGTCTCTCCAATAGTCGTCACAAACATGAGAAGTCCAGACATTTATGAACTGAATTCAAACCAAAAATCTCAAATGCCAAAGCAGCACACCATAGTACATATATTTTAGCTTTTCATTTGGAAATAATTTTAAACTCACAGAAAAGTTGTAAATATAAAAGTAATATAAAGAACAGCCTTATGCCCTTTACTTATATTTGCTTCCTGTTAACATGTACCATCTGCAGGAAAGTTAGACGTGACACTGCCCTTTCGTCCTAGATAAATAATTCAGTCTTCTTATTTCTTAAGAATAGAGATATTATCTTATCCAATTACAGTTATTATTGTAGTATTATTTTAGCAGGGATACACTATTGTATCTAATCTACCCAAATTTGTGTTTGTGTCCCAAATTTGTCAGTTGATGAAGTAACGTCCTTTAGAACATTTTCCCTGCTTTCCTGGGGGACTGGATCAGAGTTAGGATCACAGTTAGTTGCCATGCCTTTCTTTGTCTCCTTTACTCTGGACCATTACCTCAGCCTTCCTTTGTCTTTGATGGCCCCGACATTTCTGAAGAATTCATCGCCCTGGATTGTTTTTAATAGAACATGTCTTACTCCTTGAGATTGGTTTTAGGTTACAAGTTCTGAGCCACAGTGCGACTTGGGTGAAGTCATCTCCTCAGAGGCTTGTACTGGGAGGCATGCAATGCCCATTTATCTCTCACTGATGATACTAATTTTGATCCCCCAGACGAAGTATGGTCTGATTTCTTCACTCTATAATAACTGCTTTGTCCCTTGCAATGAATAATCTGTGAGAAGACACTTTGGACCATGAAGATATCCTCTTCCTCATCAAAATCTACCTGGGACCCGGATTTAGTAGCCAGTGATGATTCTTGATGGACCCACTTATTTCCTCTGGTGATTCCAACTCCAGAACTCCCTCCGCATTTGACACTTGACATGCTGTTGTCAGCAGCGGCCCTCCCTTCTATCTCATTTATTTATCTTTTATGGGTGTGAACCCATAAATTCTTTACATCTTTTCCAGTGGTTAGTAATTCATTACTATTATTAAGGTTTTTGCTCAAGTTTTGTCCAGAATTAGTTAGCAGGAGCTGCTTTTGTACTTGTTATAGGTCCCATTGTTTATTACTATTATTTCTCTTTCTGTTATAAGCTGCTTCAGGCTTATCTGTACCCCAGTCTTGGAACCAGCCATTTTTCTGAAGAGCGCTCGTTCCTGTTTCATGGGGAATGGTATTAGAGACCAAGATTTGGTTGTTAGACATGTAGCATTTATTGTCTTTATTTCTGATCCTTTTAGAGAGAACTTGAAACATATGCATGTACTCACAATATGTATATGCAAATCTGCATACACACATATAGTGCATACAGACAACCCTGTGCACACACAGACATCCATATACATGTTTTAGAAGTAACAAGTTCCTACTAATACCTCCAATTTCTGTTGCTTTACTCTGGGTTCTTTCCAGCTTTTCCTCATTCCGTATTCTCATGTCCCTTCTTCAATGGTGAGAAGCCTGGCTCCCACCTCAACACATTTATTGATTTGCTCAGTTCTCTAATATATCCAGAAGAGTTGCAGAATCAGCACAGCATGTTTAACTTCACTTCTCCCCACTCTGTGGTTAAACTTATGCTCCCTTCTGCTCGTCTCACACTTTCCCTTTCGATTTTATTCCACGGGGGTAACCTTCACCTTGCCCTTGGTTAAAACTTTGGGCAGTCTCCTGGCTTTCCTAATTAGTGTCAGGTAATTAAATGACCTATAGTCAATTTAAACTGCAGAGCCAGTCTTGAATCAGAAGTCAGAAAGTGCAACATGATATATTAATTGATATTCCAACTTTTGTGGAAAACAGGTTTCTGCTCTCTAGTATCTCACCCTGAGCCTGGTGAGGTTTCATACTATAGGGGAAAAAGGATAGAGCTGGCATCTTTCTTCTTTTTGTTGAAGTATAGTTTATTTATAATATTGTACTAGTTTCAGGTATACAGCAAAATGATTGTTTTTCAGGTTATATTCCATTGTAGGTTATTATAAGATAATGAATATAATTCCTAAGTGTTATATAGTAAACCCATGTTGTTTATTTCATGTTTGAAAGTGAAAGTGTTAGTCACTCAGCCATATCTGACTCTTTGTGACACATGAACTGTGGCTCACCAGACTCCTCTGTCCATGGAATTTCCAGGCAAGAATACTGAAGTGGGTTGCCATTTCCTTCTCCAGGGGATCTTCCCCCACGGATCAAACCTGGGTCTTCTGCATTGCAACCAGTTTCTTTATTATCTGAGCCACCAGGGAGATTTATGTTTATTTTGGGTTTAATAGTTTGTATCTGTTGATCCCATACTCCTTCCTCTTTTCTTTGGTCACCATTAGTTTGTTTTCTGTGTCTGTGAGTCTGTTTCTGTTTTGTAGATAGATTCATTTGTTTTATTCTTTAGATTCCATATATAAGTGATATCATACTGTATTTGTTTTTCTCTGAGTTATTTCACTAAGTAAAATATTTTCTAATTTCATCCATGTTGCTGCAAATGGCAGTATTTCTTTCTTTTCGTGGCTGTGATACTCCATTGTGTATATGTATACATCATATCTTCTTAAGCCAATTATATGTTGATGGAAGCCTGGGTTGTTTCCATGTCTTGGCTGTTGTAAATAGGGCTGCTATGAACCCTATTGTAAATAGAGTGCATGTATTATATCATTTTGAATTAGAATTTTCTTTCAGATATATACCCATAAATGGAATTACCGGATCATATTGTAGTTCTATTTTTAATTTTTGAAGGAACCTCAGTACTGTTTTCCATAGTGGCTCTCCCAATTTACATTCCTACCAACAGTGTACAAGGGTTCCCTTTTCTCCACACCTTCTCCAGCATTTGTTACTTGTCTTCTTGATGATAGCCATTCTGACTGGCGTGAGGTGGTAATACTGCATTGTGGTTTTGATTTACATTTCTCTAATAATTAGAAATGTTGAACATCTTTTCATGTGCCTGGAGCTCTTTTGACTTGGCTGGGATGTGAAGCTGACTGTTTCTGCCTTGTGAGTTCTCTCAGGGGTTCTTCCTTGGCTCCCTTTGCTGCTTGACTTCTCTGTGACTCCATCACCCTTGGCAATACCTCCCCTTCATCTGGCTGTTTCCTCTCAGCCTTTCGTTCTCCAGCCTTCACTTCATACCGGCTCTTACTTTTGGGATTTCCTTGTCCCACGACACAAGTCCCCTTGAGAAGAAAATCACTGAGATGACTACTGGCTGACATTCCTAGTCCAGCTCCCTATACACTCCTTGGGATTCACTCCAGATTGGCCCACCATGTGAAAAAGAGCTACTGATTTCTGCACCAAAGTCCACAGTCCGAGGCCATAGGCTGCACCATACTCCTAGACATGAATTTTGCATTTTTCCACTCTATCCCACGGAGAAGGCAATGGCACCCTACTCCAGTACTCTTGCCTGGAAAATCCTATGGATGGAGGAGCCTTGTAGGCTGCAGTCCATGGGGTCGCTAAGAGTCAGACATGACTGAGTGTATTCATTTTCACTTTCACTTTCATGCATTGGAGAAAGAAATGGCAACCCACTCCAGTGTTCCTGCCTGGAGAATTCTAGGGACAGGGAGCCTTGTAGGCTGCCATCCATGGGGTCGCACAGAGTCGGACATGACTAAAGCGACTTAACAGCAGCAGCAGCACTCTATCCCAGATGCAGGGTACCATGTATCAACTCTCTGAGTGGCCCCATGAATTCTTTCCTGGTAGCTTAGACCCAAAACACCCCTCTCCTCTTCCTGGATATAAGGACAAGGGGACTCCCAGTACAGCAGCTGCACTTCCAAGGAAGTCTTTTCACAAATCCTTTCTCAGGCTCTAGTTTGACCATTTTTATATCCTTGTGGAGGGTACAAATAATTAACATATTGCATTGTACCTTCTGACTTCTGAATCAACACTGAATTTGTGTTTGACAGTGACTCTAGAATGTTTATGGGCTTCTCAGTTGGCTCAGGGGGTAAAGAATCCACCTGCCAATGCAGAAGACACAGGAGATGCTTGGGTTCAGTCCCTGGGTCAGGAAGATCCCCTAGAGGAGGGCATGGCAATCCACTGCAATATTCTTACCTGGAGAATCCCATGGACAGAGGAGCCTGGAGGGCTATAGTACATAGGGTTGGACATGACTGAAGCGATTGAGCATGCACACACGCATGCACATAGGACTTCTGTAGTAGCATAAACACTGTGAGGCTGCCCAAAACTTCCAGTCCAAAAGTGCTTGTAGAGTTTCTCAATTGATTTGAACTATCTCCTTTGAAATTTCTCCATGGTGATCTGGGAACAAACATTGGAATTTATAGTTTTTGCTTTGCAGTGCTTAAGTTGAAATCCTCCAAAATCATGTGTATATACATATATCTGAAGAAGGAAGTAGCAACCCTCTCCAGTATTCTTGCCTGGAGAATCTCATGGACAGAGGAGACTGGTGGGCTATAGTCCATGGGGTTGCAAAGAGTTGGACACGACTGAGTGACTTCACAAAAACCACACACACACACACACACACACACATATAAGGTAACATTGAATTAAACAAGCTCACTATACTTTCTGAAACCTGGTGTACATAGAAGCTGTGTGTGTCAACTAAACATGTATACAAATGATCATATTTTTGCCTAAATAGCCAGTGAAAAAATTAATTCTGTTTTAGTTTCACTTTGACATGGATATATTTATAAGCAAAAGTAATTACTTTGATTTTAAAGTATGATAAGCATAATGCAACGTTGGAGAAGAAAGAATGATGCTATACCATTTCTTCTCATTACAGGAGGAATTCAAGAAACTACTATATGGCCTCTGTTTCTTTCATGCTTTGGTACAAGAGAGACGGAAGTTTGGCCCCCTGGGGTGGAATATTCCTTATGAGTTCAACGAGACTGATCTCAGAATCAGCGTGCAGCAGCTGCACATGTTCCTCAATCAGTATGAGGTACTATAACAATTACAGCAAGGACATTACCTGTTGTGCACTTTATCACAGTGTTTGTACAGTGAGCAAGGACGTCTGATTAATTTCTCCTTTTATAGAATAAATAGCAGGATATGCATTAGCTAACAGGGTTCTGAATGTATTGCAGTGGTCCACAGAGGAGGTGGGACCTAGGTAGCAATGAGAAGCTGTATCAGCTACTGCAGCCTTAAAACAAAGTTGTTGTCTCTTTGGACTTTAAAATCATTCCTGTGCAGTTTATTTTTGTTTAAACAAATAAACAAGAGGATTTTTTCCATGAGGGAGAAAATCATGAATAGCAGGATAGTTTCCCAAAGTTTTTTAAATAGGATTTTGTTGTAATAGGATATTATAAATGCCCTAGTAGGTAGTTAGGATGTCAGTTTATTTGTTAACAATCTGTATTTTATAATTTAAATTGATACATAAACATCTATGGCAATTTGAAAAGTGATCATATTGTACATATTTTGTAAAGGGTTTGGAAAGACCGTACATCAGCCAGTCTCCAAAATGGAAAAAAAAAAAAAAAAAAAAGACCAGACTGATTTCCCCTCCGTTCATGGCTTTATTTTGAGGGAAATGTCATAATACTATTTTTCTAGAGTTTGGGCCATTTGTCTGAGATCAGACAAACTACTTAAGCCAGTGGTGGTAACGTGAGTTACAGATCCTGGGAAGAAGCCCACAGTGTCATGTTGTCATGTCAGCCACATTTTGCCCCCTTGCTCTCCCTGCTCTGTCTCTGTCTCTCCTCTTTCTATCTGTCTCTCTTGGTCTCTCTCTGTCACAGGCATGTGCACACATGCTTTTTCTCTCTTTGCTACTTATCAGTTGGAATTTAATGTTTGAACTTAAAGAAAAAAACTGTTTGGGTAAGTCAGTCTAAGTGTCCTACACGAATTTTGTTCAGAATTAGCTGGAAATCTTTAAATAAATCAATCAAAAGCGTATTAAAAAAAAAAACACTTTAGTTTTTGAAACTTTTAATGAATTGTGATTATTTTTTAAAAAAGGTTTATGAACAGGAAGTCACTGGATTCTGTCTCTGTAAAGCAAAGGAAAAACCGAGCAAGATAAATAACAAGAGTTCAAATAACATATCTAAACTAAAATGAACATTTTATCTGGTCTTCTGTGTTTCTTTGGACAAATTTGTATTCTGTACTAAAATGAAATAAATTGAGAAGGCCTTTGATTTTGCAGCATTAAAATTTGGTGAAGCATTCAAAAGAAGCATTGGTTTGATGAACTTCTTTCTTATAATAATGTTTATTTTAAAATTATACTAAGAATGGAGGGAAAAAGTATAATGATATAGTGCATGTGGAAATATCTGAGGTAAAATAGAGTTTTCAATACAAACAAAAAGAATGAGGAGCTCCTTTAATTAGCAATTTGTTCAAAAATCTGTAGAGTATATTCCAATTTAAAATATTATAAACCTGTAGTGGAGTCAATTAAAAGTGTCAACAATTTTAAATTAAGTAACCATAAAATGAAACTTTGAAAAACATTATAGACAGTTTTACTTTAAAAATTAAAAATCTATGAGACCATATGAACCAGAAATTTTATAATGGTTGTCTTCAGTTTCGTTATTATTTTAAAAGCAGTGAACCACTTATAGGTAGCCAGGATGAAAACAGATTTAATCGCATACACACTACTTTTAAATTCCATATTACTAATCATCTTTAGTGCCCACGTTCATTCTTAAAGTGTTAAAGTTTTCTGACAATAGTTTATTTGGTCACCCTAGCTTTTTAAGCATCTGAACACAAACAGGGAGGTAAACAACTCAATGGATGTGATCAGGGAAGATTTCAGAGAGAAGGAGTTGCTTGGGAGTCAATGAATAGAAGGTTTTCAGAAGATATATAGAATATGATATATGATATAAAGATACATAGAATATGATGTATGATATAAAGAAGCAGCAATAAAAAGGTTTTAAAAAGTACAAATAGGTGAAAAGGTTTCGTGAAGGATAAGTGATTGGCAACAGTTGGAACTGGACATGGAACTACAGACTGGTTCCAAATAGGAAAAGGAGTACGTCAAGGCTGTATATTGTCACCCTGCTTATTTAACTTATATGCCGAGTACATCATGAGAAACACTGGGCTGGAAGAAGCACAAGCTGGAATCAAGATTGCCGGGAGAAATATCAGTACCCTCAGATATGCAGATGATACCACCATTATGGCAGAAAGTGAAGAGGAACTAAAGAGACTCTTGATGAAAGTGAAAGAAGAGAATGGAAAAAGTTGGCTTAAAGCTCAACATTCAGAAAACATTCAGAAAAGATCATGGCATCTGGTCCCATCACTTCATGGGAAATAGATGGGGAAACAGTGGAAACAGTGTCAGATTTTATTTTGGGGGCTCCAAAATCACTGCAGATGGTGACTGCAGCCATGAAATTAAGACGCTTACTCCTTGGAAGGAAAGTTATGACCAACCTAGATAGCATATTGAAAAGCAGAGACATTACTTTACCAACAAAGGTCCATCCAGTCAAGGCTATGGTTTTTCCAGTGGTCATGTATGGATGTGAGAGTTGGACTGTGAAGAAAGCTGAGTGCCAAAGAACTGATGCTTTTGAACTGTGGTGTTGGAGAAGATTCTTGAGAGTCCCTTGGACTGCAAGGAGATCCAACCAGTCCATTCTGAAGATCAGCCCTGGGTGTTCATTGGAAGAACTGATATTGAAACAGTACTTTGGCCACCTCATGCGAAGAGTTGACTCACTGGAAAAGACTCTGATGCTGAGAGGGATTGGGGGCAGGAGGAGAAGGGGACAACAGAGGATGAGATGGCTGGATGGCATCATGGACTCGATGGACGTGAGTCTGAGTGAACTCCGAGAGTTGGTGATGGACAGGGAGGCCTGGTGTGCTGCGATTCATGGGGTCGCAAAGAGTTGGACATGGCTGAGTGACTGAACTGAACTGAAGTGATTTGGAGCATCCTTGTATGCCATGTTAACTGATTGGGAATTATTATATTGTTATTGTTCTCCTTTTAGGAGAGCATTTGCATTTTAGAAGGACCACTGTAGCAACAGAGTGGACTTAGATGACAGCCTAGTTTTAGGTGATATGAGCTTAATTGTGTCCCCTACACCAAAAGATATGTTGAAGTTGTAATCCATGGTACCTCAGAATGTGAGCTTATTTAGGAATGGAATTGTTGCAGATATTATCAATTAAGCTAAGATGAGGTCATACTAGAGTAGGGTGGATCCTTAATAGAATATGACTGATATCTTAAATAAACCTTCCCTGATCACATCCAGTAATTTCTTACCTCCTTGTTTGTGTTCATAAGTTTAAAAAGCTAGGGTGATCAAATAAACTATTGTCAAAACACTGTTAACACTTTGAGAGTGAATGTGGGCATGAAAGATGATTAGTAATATGAAATTTAGGCAAATTTGGCCTTGGAATGTGGAATGAAGCAGGGCAAAGACGAATAGAGTTTTGCCAAGAGAACGCAGTGGTCATAGCAAACACCCTCTTCCAACAACACAAGAGAAGACTCTACACATGGACATCACCAGAGAGTCAACACCAAAATCAGATTGATTATATTCTTTGCAGCCAAAGATGGAGAAGCTCTATACAGTCAACAAAAACAAGACCAGGAGCTGACTGTGGCTCAGGTCATAAACTCCTTATTGCCAAATTCAGACTGAACTTGGAGAAAGTAGGGAAAACCACTGGACCATTCAGGTATGACCTAAATCAAATCCCTTATGATTATACAGTGGAAGTGAGAAATAGATTTAAGGGACTAGATCTGATAGATAGAGTGCCGGATGAACTATGGATGGAGGTTTGTGACATTGTACAGGAGATAGGGATCAAGACAATGCCCATGGAAAAGAAATGAAGAAAAGCAACTTGGCTGTCTGAGGAGGCCTTACAAATAGCTGTGAAAAGAAGAGAAGCAAAAAGCAAAGGAGAAAAGGAAAGATATAAGCATCTGAATGCAGAGTTCCAAAGAATAGCAAGAAGAGATAAGAAAGACTTTCTCAGCGATCAATGCAAAGAAATAGAGGAAAACAATAGAATGGGAAAGATCAGAGATCTCTTCAAGAAAATTAGAGATACCAAGGGAACATTTCATGCAAAGGTGGGCTCAATAAAGGACAGAAATGGTGTGGACCTAACAGAAGCAGAAGATATTAAGAAGAGGTGACAAGAATACACAGAAGAACTGTTTAAAAAAGATCTTCACGACCAGGATAATCACGATGGTATGATCACTCACCTAGAGCCAGACATCCTGGAATGTGAAGTCAAGTGGGCCTTAGAAAATATCACTACGAACAAAGCTAGTGGAGGTGATGGAATTCCAGTGGAGCTATTTCAAATCCTGAAAGATGATGCTGTGGAAGTACTGTACTCAATATGCCAGCAAATTTGGAAAACTCAGCAGTGGCCACAGGACTGGAAAAGGTCAGTTTTCATTCCAATCCCAAAGAAAGGCAATGCCAAAGTATGCTCAAACTACAGCATAATTGCACTGATTTCACATGCTAGTAAAGTAATGCTCAAAATTCTCCAAGCCAGCCTTCAGCAATATGTGATCCGTGGTCTTCCTGATATTCAAGCTGGTTTTAGAGAAGGCAGAGGAAGCAGAGATCAAATTGCCAACATCCGCTGGATCATGGAAAAAGCAAGAGATCCAGAAAAACATCTATTTCTGCTTTATTGACTATGCCAAAGCTTTTGACTGTGTGGATCACAATAAACTGTGGAAAATTCTGAAAGAGATAGGAATACCAGACCACCTGACCTGCCTCTTGAGAAACCTATATGCAAGTCAGGAAGCAACAGTTAGAACTGGACATGGAACAACAGACTGGTTCCAAAACAGGAAAAGGAGTATGTCAAGGCTATATATTGTCACCCTGCTTATTTAACTTATATGCAGAGTACATCTTGAGAAACGCTGGGCTGGAAGATGTACAAGCTGGAATCATGATTGCCGGGAGACATATCAATAACCTCAGATATGCAGATGACACCACCCTTATGGCAGAAAGTGAAAAGGAACTAAAAAGCCTCTTGATAAAGGTGAAAGAGGAGAGTGAAAAAGTTGGCTTAAAGCTCAACATTCAGAAAACAAAGATCATGGCATCCAGTCCCATCACTTCATGGTAAATAGATGGGGAAACAGTGGAAACAGTGTCAGACTTTATTTTGGGGGCTCCAAAATCACTGCAGATGGTGATTGCAGCCATGAAATTAAAAGACACTTACTCCTTGGAGGAAAGTTATGACCAACCTAGATAGCATATTGAAAAGCAGAGACATTAATTTGACAACAAAGGTCCATCTAGTCAAGGCTATGGTTTTTCCAGTGGTCATGTATGAATGCGAGAGCAGAACTGTGAAGAAAGCTGAGCGCTGAAGAATTGATGCTTTTGAAGTGTGGTGTTGGAGAAGACTCTTGAGAGTCCCTTGGACTGCAAGGAGATCCAGCCAGTCCATTCTGAAGGAGATCAGCCCTGGGATTTCTTTGGAGGGAATGATGCTGAAGCTGAAACTCCAGTACTTTGGCCACCTCATGTGAAAGAGTTGATTCATTGGAAAAACTCTGATGCTGGGAGTGATTGGAGGCAGGAGGAGAAGGAGACAACAGAGGATGAGATGGCTGAATGTGATCACTGATTCGATGGATGTGAGTCTGAGTGAACTCTGGGAGTTAGTGATGGACAGGGAGGCCTGGTGTGCTGCGATTCATGGGGTCGCAAAGAGTCAGACACGACTGAGTGACTGAACTGAACTGACCTGACTAGGACATTTTAAAACACTGTGTGTGTGTATTATGTATGTGTGTGTGTGTGTGTGTGTGTGTGTGTGTGTGTATCATTTATTTTTAACATTTGACTTCCCTGGTGGCTGAGACGGTAAAGCGCCTGTCTACAATGCGGGAGGCTGGGGTTTGATCCCCGGGTCGGGAAGATCCCCTGGAGAAGGGAATGGCAATCCACTCTAGTACTATTGCCTGGAAAATCCCATGGACAGAGGAGCCTGGTAGGCTACAGTCCATGGAGTCGCAAAAGAGTCGGACATGACTGAGCGACTTCACTCACTTGGGTATACAGAAAAGATAGCCAGAGACAGAGATTAGAATTATGCAGTTACAAACTAAGGAACACCTGGGACTAGAGAAGCTGGAAGAGGCAAGAAAAGATCCTCTTAGACGTTTTGGAGGTAGTGTGGCCCTGCCAACACCTTGATTTCAAACTTTTAGCCTCCAGCACTATCAGACAATGAATTTCTCTTATTTTAAGCCATTTATTGGCAGGCTAGGGAACTAATAAAGAAGACCATCACAATAACCTATGCAAGAGATGCTGAGAGTTTAAACCAAATCATTTGGACTAGGATGGGAAATGTGGAAGAGATAAAATAGATATGTAGGGACAAGGATTGAAATGACCTAGATATTAAATGGTAAAGGGATAAGAAGAAGTCTCTTAATGTTAGATTTTAGGTCTCAGTTGGTGCTCCATCCACTGATCAATCCAGACAGGAAATAGTATCAGGAATTAATAGTTGTATAATAGATGGGTTAGTGAAATGGGGATGGATGAGTGGATAAATAATTTAGTCTTGTATATTTTACATCTGAGATGTCTAGGTTGATAACCATGATATTTGATAGGCTTTTGGCATATAGAAGGTGAAGGTGAAGTCCCTCAGTCGTGTCCGACTCTTTTGCGACCCCCGTGGACTGTAACCTACTAGGCTTCCCCCGTCCATGGGATTCTCCAGGCAAGAATACTGGAATGGATTGCCATTTCCTTCTCCAGGGGATATTCCCAACCCAGGGATCGAACCCGGGTCTCCCACATTGGAGGCAGATGCTTTAACCTCTGAGCCACAAGCCCAGGAAAAGAAGGCATGAATAGAAAGCTGTAAGTTGTTAATGTGTAGGGAGAAGCTTGAGAACACCTGAGATTTAAAAGAAAGGCCTTTTAGAGTAAAAATGAATTAAAGCCTGACTGCTGGTGAGTATCCAATATCAGTAGTAGGAGAGAGGACCGGAGAAATGAAAGGTGCAGACAGAGCAGCCGGAAGAAGAGGAGAGAGAGCACACTGAGTAAATAAGGAATATCGGGAATTGTCTATCATAGCAAATGCTAGGGACTCTCTCACTGACATATAGGACTGACTGACCGGATTCCTACTGTTAAATGACAATTGAGCAGTACTTCCTGTTCCTCCAACAGAGTAATCATACAACAAACTGAACAAAACTGCTATGCACTAATCTCATATAAGCCATCAAGAGATACAAAGAGATTTTTTTGAGGAATGTAATTCACAGTTCCCTTTGATATTGAATCTAATGGAATTCTTCAGCAATCAAAATTTTGTTTTTGTATTAAAGTGCAATTTACCTGCAATATTCTGTTAGTTTCAGGTATACAACATGATTCAACATTTGTATATATTGCAAAGTGATTGCCACAATACTTCTAGTTATGTCACCATAGAACTAAAAACTATTTTTTTCTTGTGATGAAAACTTTTAAGATTTACTTAGCAACTATCAAATTTGCAATATGATATTACTAATGTCACGATGTACTTAGATCCCATGAATTATGACTGCAATGTGTGTCTTAGTCTCTTTTACCCATTTTGCCTTCCCCGCAACCCCTTGCCCCATGGTAGTCATCCGTCTATTCTTTGTATCTATAAGTTTTGTTTTATTTTTTAAAAGATTCTACATTTAAGTGCAATCATATGGCATTTGTCTTATCTCACTTATTTCACTTACTACTCTCAAGATCCATTCATTTTGTCACATATGGCAAGACTGCACTCTTTTTATGCCTCCGTAGTATTCCATTGATTGGAGAAGGAAATGGCAACCCACTCCAGTGTTCTTGCCTGGAGAATCCCAGGGACGGGGGAGTCCGGTGGGCTGCCGTCTATGGGGTCACACAGAGTTGGACACAACTGAAGCGACTTAGCAGCAGCAGCAGCAGCAGCAGCAGCAGTATTCCATTGTGTATTCCACATCTAGTCCACATCTCCTTTATCCATTCATCCATCAATGAACACTTACATTGCTTCCATGTCTTGGCTATTTAAATAATGCTGCAATAGACATAGGGGCGTATGTATCCTTTCAAATTAGTGCTTTCATTTTCTTTGAATAAATACCCAGAAGTGGAATTGCTGGGTCATATGGTAGTTCTGTTTCAAAACATTTTTTGAGCAACCTCTATACTGTTTTCCATAATGGCTGCACCAATTTACATTACCACCAACATATGTATTATTTCTTGTCTTTTGATAATAGCCTTTCTGACAGATGTGAAAGAACATCTCATTGTGATTTTGATTTGCATTTTCTTGGTGATTAGTGATGCTGAGTATCTTTCCATGTGCCTGTTGGCCACCTGTATGTCTTCTTTGGAAAAATATCTATTCAGATCCTCTGTCCATCCTTTAATCAGATCATTTGGTTTTTGTTATTGAGTTGTATGAATTCTTTATATATGTATTAATTTTTCAAGTAAATAAGAAAAATTATAAAAGAAGAAAATGCAAGTAGGTATATATAATGTACTTGGCTGATGGGAAATTCCCAGAGGTGTGTGTATGTCATTGTGTGTGTGTGACTGTGTGTAAATAAAAGTCCCACCCCTCACTGTCACCCTAACTTCACCCCAAAGCAACCGGTTTCACAGTAGGGCCTGTCCAGACTTCTTTTTGTGCACAATAGTTAACATATATACATATATATAGTATATGCACAAGTTTTCCTCAAAAACATAATCATATTTGCATATCATTTTCAGCTTGCTGTTCTTACGCACATATGTTGTGAACAATCATAGTATAGATCTTTGTCTCAATGGCCCATACAGCTTCTCCTTTTTGACTATCAGGATTTTATTTCCTTTTCATTTCTTACTATTCAATAATGGTGGTGATGGTTTAGTCGCCAGGTCGTGTCTGACTCTTGTGACCCCATGAGCAGTAGCCTGCCAGGCTCCTCTGTCCATGAGATTCTCCAGGCAAGCATATTGGAGTGGGTTGCCATTTCCTTCTCCAGGGGATCTTCCCAATCCAGGAATCGAACCTGGGTCTCCTGTATTGGCAGAAAGATTCTTTACCAACTGAGCTTCGAGGGAAGCCCTCTACTATTCAATAATAAGTAGAGTTAAAATGAGTAACTTCATATATTAACACAACCTTGCATCCTTGTTGCCTGGTTCTACACTCTCTCCCAGTCCATGGTCTCAACCTTCTTGTTACAGTGGAGCAGGGAAGCAGTCCGAGCAGAGAGCTGCTATTTCTGCAGCCCCAGACGATGGACCTGGGCCTCAAACACATTCCTGGGTTTGATTGATCGACCCTGTTGTGATGAAGCAGCTGAGATAAACACCAGTTTACCCATCAGTTCTCAGGGGAATGTTGGCAGATTTAACCCTTTATACGTAAATCAAATTCTTTCCTCTCCAGATGTCATTTTATGTCTGCCTCACAAAGCACTCCCAGGGGCCAGCTCATCCTCGTATACTAACTCATTTGTGTAGGAGTTTTTTTTTTTAACCACAGTTTTATGACCTATCAGCAAGGCAAACCCAAGCAGTGCCTGTATCTGCAAACTCCCCTCATTACCATGCCGGCTTCTCCCTCTTGGTTCTGCTTGTTTCTCGACCAGGTCTTGGTCCTGAGATGTTCTCCTAAATTCACTACCTTCCCTTCCAGCTCTACCAGAGAACTAGTCTCAAAATTCCCAACCCTGAATTCAGTAAATTCTTCCTTTGTAATTAGTACCACCTATTCTTCCCAAGAGCTATTTTTTTCTGTTGAAGGGATTCCTCAGAGTGGGATCACTGGGATGTACGATGTATATACTTAAACCTTTAGCAGATAACTGCAGGAAGATGTGTAGAACAACAACAACAAAAAATGATAGGAAAATATCCTAAAGTAAAAATTTTCTGTATTTTAGTAGCAAACATTTAAACACATGGCTATAATAAAAAGCCATAAACAATTAAACACCATAAAAATAAAAGACAAGATGACTTGGAGAAAATATCTAAAATTTGTATAACAAACTGATTCTGTATCTTTATAGAGCTTTTAATAATAAGCTTTTAATAATAAGAAAAAAGAAAACACTTAAAAGAAAAAAGTGGATTATTTAACAATAAGAAATACAAGTGGCGAATAAATATTTCTCAAATGTCAGTATCGAAAATAAAATTAAGATATGTAGCATACTGTATGGTGATTATTGTTAATACTATACTGCATATTTGAAAGTGGCTAAAGAAAACAGATCTTAAAAGTTCTCAACACAAAAAATTTTTGTAACTGTGATGATGAATGTTAAATGAGTTTGTTGTTATCATTTCACAGTACATACAAATACCAAATCATTATGTGGCATACCTGAAACAAATATGTTATATGTCAATTAAATCTCAAAATTAATTTAAAAATTAAAACAATTTTATTGTTTAATTATCATTTTATCTAAATGATAACACTCAGTTTTGTTGTGAGCAATGAGAGAGAATTCTTTATATTACTGGAGGGTATGTAAGTATTTAGGCTTCCCTGTTAGCTCATCTGGTAAAGAATCTGCCTGCAATGCAGGAGACCTCAGTCAGGAAGATCCCCTGGAGGAGGGCATGGCAACCCACTCCAGTATTCTTGCCTGGAAATTCCCACGGACAGAGAAGCCTGGGGGCACAAAGAGTTGGACATAACTGAGCAACTAAGCACAACACATGTAAGTATTTATGGTTAAGCTAAATAAAATTGCAATATGAAAAATCAGTTTATTTGCATTCATAAACATTTAGAAATTATGTATACTAGTGAATACAATAAAAAAGCAAAGTAACAGGGGAAAAATATCTCTACAAATTTGATAGAGGTCAATTTATAAAAGAGTTTATACAAATAAAATAAAACTATTAAAACTTCAATTAAAAAATGGATAGGAGGCTACTTCATAGAAGAACAAATGTTATTAGAAATTAAAAGATCATAGATTTTATTAGTATTCTAGAAAATGCAAATGAACATAATATTAATTATCTTTGGGCAATCACATTAGCAAAGATTTTAGAACTGTTTTAGCAACTACAGTTGCTACAGTCTTTAGGAAAGTAGTTTGAAAACATTAATCAATTGCTTTTTATAAATTCCTTTCCATTGATGTTGTAATTTCCTTTTTAGGAATTTAGACTAAAGAATCATTAGAAAATTCAAAAGACATATATTTAGTGAAACATAAGTTAACAAAGTAAAAATTAGGAGTCACTAAAGTCTTCAGTATTAGAATATGATTATTAAGATAGTATTTTCATATACTATTTTAAGGAACAGTAATATATATAATATGAGATTTGGTGAAAAATTATATGCAAAATTGTACATACAGTATGATTCCAATTGCCAAAATATCAATATATACAGGTATAAAAGATGGTGAAGGATATTAAAACTGATTATCTCAGATTTGATTGGTTTTGAACGTCACTTAGCAGTGGTAGATTTTCAAGGATGGGATTATGTTCTAATTTATTTTGCATCAGGCACATAGTAGGTGGTCCACTAATGCTGGTCGAATAGTAAGTGAGTTCATAAGTTATGGATCTTTCCTGATGGCTCACACGGTAAAGCGTCTGCCTACAATGCCCACCAGAGACCCAGGTTCAATGCCTGAGTCAGGAAGATCTCCTGGAGAAGGAAATGGCACCCCACTCCAGTACTCTTGCCTGGAAAATCCCATGAATGGTGGAACCTGGTAGGCTACAGTCCAAGGAGTCACAAAGAGTTGGACACGACTGAGCGATATCACTTTATCACAGGTTATAGAGGATTTCTTTTCTTTGCACTGACGGATTGAAAATGACAGACCACAAAAAGAGAGAGACCCTGAGAAAAACTGCAGCAACTTAGCTGGGAAGTGAACATATAAAGGGAAACTGTGGTGATGCAAATGTTTTGTAAACTGTTTAATAACGTGAGCAAACAAGAAACACGGTTCTGTATGATGTGGGGCTGCCAAGCCTTGCCTGGTTGAGCAACCTGAGCTCTCCTATAGGAACTGCCTTACGACGCCCTACGCTACATGACCGGCGAGTGCAATTACGGAGGCCGCGTGACTGACGACTGGGACCGGCGCACGCTGCGCAGCATCCTAAACAAATTCTTCAACCCGGAATTAGTTCAGAATCCGCACTATAAATTCGACTCCAGTGGCATCTATTTTGCGCCTCCTGCTGGGGATGTAAGTACATACGTTCTTCCAGAAAACTGAAAGCAGTCAAGCCTGAAATCCCTCTGATATGGTGATTTTTTTTCCTCCCCCAGAGGCTTTTTTTTTTTTTTTGGTTAATCATTGTGTGTCCTTCAGTCTTAAAGGGACAGAGCAAACCCTATGCAAAGATGGAGTTAGTGGTTTCCTGTTTGCTGTAATGTGAGGACTGTCAGAAACATTCCTCACCCAAGAATGGCTTCCTCAGTGACTTGAAATTCTCTTACTGTGAATTCAGTCCTTTGGGTCAAAAGACACTGGCCCCAATTAAAATGGAAATAGACATGAGAAGGGAGTTACAAAATAGTATTAACAGTAATAGTTAATATGTAGATCATGCTTAATTATTTACAAAGCAGTTACATGTAATTATCTCTTTAGAGCATCGAATTAACATTGATGCTATTATTCCTTCTCTTTTACAAGTAAGAAAGTGAGTTCACTAAACTGAAATGACTCCCCAAGATTGCAAAGGTAGAAAGGGACAGAGCATCACACCTGCTTCACAAGACCAAGGTTGTTGGCTCTTATTTTTTTCCAGTCCTAACAGATGTATTTGCCTTCAGATTATCACAGTAGACTTCTAGGGACTGCCAGTATAATTAAATTGGTTCTCATTTTATTCCCAAAAGTCAAAAGGGCACATATTGAACGTTAAACACACAGCCACAGGCAACAGAGGCACATACCTTGACTCCACATCTACTTGGATGAGTTCTAGCTGAGGGCAGACACTGAGAGAGAGGAAGAGAAACACCAGTTCCAGAGTCCAGGTCACAGATTGGGTGGGGCAAGTCAACACAAGGAGTCATGGTAACAGGATTTCCAGTGATGAATTGGAAAGTAAGAAGATGACAAGATAAAGTCAGGTTGTGTAATGAGCCCCATATTGAAAAATCATCAATGACCAATTGCCCCACCTCACTGTATGTATATGTGTATATACATTTGTATATGTATATATATATGAATGTGTATAACTATACATATCCTTCCCTGATTATACATATCTTCCCTGGTGGCTCAGATGGTAAAGAATCCACCTGCAATGCAGGAGACCTGAGTTCGATCCCTGGGTTGGGAAGTTCCCCTGGAGGAGGGCATGGCAACCTACTCCAGTATTCTTGGATAGAGAATCCTCTTGGACAGAGGAGCCTGGCAGGCTATAGTCCACGGGGTTGTAAAGAGTTGGACATGACTGAGCGACTAAGCACATATGAGCATCAATAAACGTATGGAATCTGTTTTAAAATCTTTTTATTAAACTTTTTACTTTATAGTGGAGTATGGCTGATTGACAATGTTGTGATAGTTTCAGGTGGACAATAAATGGACTCAGTCACACATGTACGTGTATCCATTCTCCTCCAAACTCCCTCCCTTCCAGGGAACCACATAGCACTGAGCAGAGTTCCCTGTGCTCTAAAGGAAAGTATGGATCCCTAGGTTGGGAAGATCCCCTGGAGAAGAAATAGCTATCCACTCCAGTATTCTGGCCTACAGAAATCCATGGACAGAGGAGCATGGCAGGCTACAGTCCATAGCGTCTCAAGGAGTCAGACACGACTAAGCAACTAACACTTTCAACACTCATGGAATCTTGTTGGAAGTTTGTGTAAATATAAAATATGTGTGCATGAGTATAAAAGATTTATATTAATGGTGGTTATCTCATGATAATAAAATCTCAGGTAATTTTTACTTTTCTGAATTAAGGCAATTTATCACACTAAGAGTAAACGGAAAAATCAGAGTAAAGCAGAAAAAAACACTACTGTGGTAAATTGAGAACAGTCATCAGCAAATGCAGCACAGAAACATTTCTGTGGAAGAAATTTCTAAATGAAGTATCCAGGATATTCCTCTCTCCATTTAAAAATTCATTTCAACTGAGTGGGACATTTTTTATCTTTCAAAATGTGTCCATATCTTCCCCTCACCTTTTTTTTTTAATGCTTTGGCCCTGGATGAAAGAAAATGAAAGCATTCAGTGTCCAGTCTCACAGGCTCATCCACTCAACAACCTGAGTACTGAAAATACCTCTTTTCAGTGAGCAAGTTCTATAGGATAATTGATTCCTAACCTCCTGGCTCTTTGTTATTTATCTTTGCAGCACAACAGCTACATTGAATACACAAAGACACTGCCTCTGACCCCAGCTCCAGAAATCTTTGGGATGAATGCCAATGCCGATATCACTAAAGATCAGTCAGAAACTCAACTGCTGTTCGATAACATTCTTCTCACACAGGTGTGTGATCTATGCAGCAACTGGATTCTGAGGCTGGAAAGGATGGTCCCCAAGCAGCATGAACCCACACAGGAGAGGCCCAGGCACAGAATTCCATCTGTTCAAGTGGAGAACCATTTTTAGGAAAAGAAATATATATATATATACCTTAAAAATAAGTTTAAACATAGAGTAAATGACTGCTTGAGTTTTGTTTTCATCAGGCTTGTGATTTGGAAAGCATCTTTGAGTATCATTCTGCTGCCAGCAGTTCTTTGAGTATCTCTGAGTATTCTTTGATATCATTCTGCTGCTAGGAATTCCATTTTGCCTCTCTTGGCTTGAATCGTGCCCCAGAACATATAATATGTCCTTTATAAATTTCTTAAAGTGGAAGAAGACTTTCAAAGGTGCCTGGAAGCAGTTTGATGCCAGAATTCATCTAGAATTTTCCCTATTTAATTTTCTAGCCTCTTACTAATGCAACATTTTTTTATTATTATTAAATTTATTTATTGTTTTAATTACAATACTGTATTTGTTTTGCCATATATTGACACGAATCAGCCATAGGTGAACACAATCTCCCAATGCCAAAGCCCCCTCCCCACCTCCCACCCCACATCCTCTACTTGAATCATCCTGTGCATCAGCCCCATGCATCCTGCATCCTACATTGAACATAGATTGGCGCTTCGTTTCTTACAAGAAAATATACATGTTTCATTGCCATTCTCCCAAACCATCCCACCCTTTCCCTCTCCCTCAGAGTCCAAAAGTCCGTTCTATACCTCTGTGTCTCTTTGTTGTCTCCCGAAAGAAAAACACCAATACAGTATACTGACACATATATATGGAATTTAGAAGACAGTAATGATGACCCTATATGTGAGACAACATAATGCAACATTTTTAATGGCTTATCTTTATCAAAAGTTCCAGAACATTTAATCTAGTTTGCGTAGTTTCTTTTCACATCAATATTTTATCAGATTATATAATATTTAAAATATAACAGTAAGTATGAAATGAATTAAGAGATTTAGGAGAACTATTGCCTCTGAGGCATGCAACTCTATTGGTGAGAGCACAAATGTAAGGGCACATCAGAGAATGATCTCTTAAGGCACCAGGATTCAGCATGCCATGGCACAGGTTGGTTCATTTGAGTGAAAGATGTTTAACCTTACTTGTCTGTTAAGAGTCTTCTCTTGTATTGTTTTCTGTTAGAAGATATGCTTGTTTGTTTTAGTTCTGAAAGCAAATTAGTCCAAATGGTGAATTCCCTTAATGACTGCATGAAATTTTAGTAAGTTGATTATTCATCAAGCAAATTATTCCCCTAACTGATTTCAAGCTGATCTTTTTTATTTTTATGGAATCTCAAAGTAATAATAATAATGATTAATTATTTTATAGTGCTTCTTGTATGGGAGCACTGTTCATTTAAACCATTTAGGTTTATGCAGAACAGTGTAATACCTACGACAGTCCTGTGAGGTAAGGTGCTAATTATTCCCATTTTGCAGCTAAAAGACTTAGACACAGGAAGATAAGTAGTTAACTCAAGGTCAGCTGGTGCAATTTAAAGCCAGGACTCTGAGCCAAGTAGTCCGACTCCCAATAGTTTGGCTCCAGAATCTGTGTTCTAAGCTGTGTGATACTCTTTCTAGATTCTAAAAATGGAATAAACCTCAAAGCCAGATAACCAGAGGTGCTAGGGGAACTAAGAACTGGAAAGAAAGAAAGAAAGCTAAAGAACTGGATTCAAAGAAAGAAAATGAAGTCGCTCAGTCGTGTCTGACTCTTTGCGACCCCATGGACTGTAGCCTGCAAGGTTCCTCCGTTCATGGGATTTTCCAGCAATCATACTGGAGTGAGTTGCCATTTCCTTCTCCAGGGTATCGTCCCGACCCAGGGATCGAACCTGGGTCTCTTGCACTGCAGGCAGACTTTTACCATCTGAGATACCAGGTAAGTCCAAGAACCAGACTTCTCTGGTGGCTCAAATGGTAAAGAACCAGATTAGGAGAATGAAATAGTGTGCTATCATAGATGAAAGAGTTCATGGAATTTCTGGCTCTGGTCTGTTTTCAAATAACATCTGCTAATAAGGCAGAAAGGACAAAGACCATATTTTAATATCCATTTTATATGTTAATACCACTAAGATCAACTATTGCTTGAATATGAAATCATATTTATATACAGACAAGAATACGTAGATCTTTAGCAACATTAGTGCATGTAGTATGCAATAGTCTGACAACAGGAGAGTTATAGAGTCTTTGGCTTTTTTTAAATTTGACGGACTGTGCCATACTACAGAATACATAATGCAGTGGGCTTCTTCCAACAGAAACGGACTCAGAATCAAACAAACAAGTCTAAATACACTTGGGGTATCTTCTCAGTATGTGATAAAACAATGTCTTTCAATATTCTCCAAATCAGATTGGCAAATACAAATTAATGTAATGGGTAGGCAGGAGTTCAGTGATTCTACACTGAGTTTACCACAGTTCAGAGGCCTCAAGACAGACCAGAACAGTGGTTTAGAGAGCAAGGTCATGAGGACAGGACCGTCACATTGTGTATTGAAATAAAATATCTTTTGAAGCGAGAGGAGCTAGTGGGGTTGAGAAGGTTACTTTTGCAGAGCTCTCTTACCTATGCTGAACTGCCAGGCTTGCTTTTGAATAAGAAAATTGTTTCGACATAAAATATTGTTAAATTAGAAATGGAAAGATTGAATTCCATGATGTCTCCTTGAAAATGGATCCCACTTATCTTTATTTGTTTAATAAAAGGAAAACAACTGTTAGAAGATTTCAAATGGTATTTGTGAAAACTCAAGAAAAGATGGTTAAAAAAGGAGCCAAGTTAAATAATTATGAATAAATAACACCCTTTTGTTCTTAATTCTCGGTATCAGTTGGATATTACTTTTAAAACGTATCTCCCCAACTCTGTGATTTTGGTGTGTGAGAAATAGGTGTAGCAATATTTGTGTTACTGAAATATTTTTCTTACATTTTTGAAGGGTTATAGGCCTAGGATTTATTTTGGGGGTGGTGGTTGGGGGTTTGGTGGAGGTGCAGCACTTGTTAAAAAACAGGAATGTTTTTAGTGAGTTTATAGTACCTTGTATGCACATCAAAAGACAAATAGAAATCAGCATATCATTCTCAAATGCAACAGAAATAGATATTTCACTAGTTTTGACCAAATATTCATTACTTTCTTTGTTATCTGTAATTTGTTTTATATATTTGGTTGTAAATCTAGTACTTTGAGATCGTGGTAAAGGATTACTATATTGGCATAGCCCCCCTTTTTCTAGCTTGTAATTAATACTAACAATTAATTTTTTATTGCACATTTTTATAGGAAGTTGTTAGGGTACCATTAAAAATCTTCCTAGAAACTCGCGTAGAAGTTACTGTCAATATGTATGGAATAGATCCAATATAGAAACTAGAAAATATAAAATCTGAAATTAAACTAAACACAATTTCCTTGGGCTGAAAAAATATGAGATGTATTCATTTATATTCTAATAGTGCGTATTCTCTCTCCATGCACACACACACACACACATTTATTTTGAGGATTTAAAAGGTTTTCTCAGAAAATATAGATTCATTTATACAGAGCCACTATAAACATAAGAAATAAAAATTGAAATGAAATTCCCCTTCCTTGCTTCCAGTGTGAATTACTGAAGTCTGCTCTCTCTATATAACTCTTCCAACTGCTTGGAAGATTAGAGCTTATTTTCTGTGCCCTCTTGGGTTCGAGGAGAAAGCTATTTCTCTGCTTTTGGCAACCAGTAGGCACCAGAGTTATTATTAGCAAATATATTTTTGGCAAGCTTTCTCATAGCAAAACTAGATTTCCTCCTTCTGGGCTTTGATGCTCATCATCACTTGACCACCCCACCATGGTGAATGCTTTTGCTCCCTCTGTCCACAGCATCTGCCCTTCCCTCAATTCCCAGAGAGCACAGTGCTTTCTCCAGACCTTTTGCATTGAACATTGTATATAACCTTCTAACAGATGTTTTCCTCCTGAAGCTCCATTCCCATGCCTGTTAACCATCACTTCAATAAGTCTTATGTGGAGAAGAATCATAGATAAAATAGCAAAGTAGAACTCATTTTTATAAAATTTACTTTAGGAATTTTCCTATCCAGCAATTCCAAAACCTTGCTGAGCATTTCTGATTCATAGTTTGAACTCTTCCCAGTCTCGTTCGGCAGATGCTGGTGCAAAATCATCAGATGAAGTGGTAGATGAGGTTGCTGGTGACATCTTGGGTAAACTTCCAAACAACTTTGACGTTGAGTCTGCAATGAGGAGATATCCAACCACGTACACTCAAAGCATGAACACAGTGCTTGTTCAAGAAATGGGACGGTTCAATAAGTTGCTGCAGACTATAAGAGACTCGTGCATTAACATCCAGAAAGCAATCAAGGTAAGGGCAAGTCCAGCAAGAAAAAAATCATCGAGATAAACAAATCGTTCATTTACTCAGCCAGCATGCATTGGGCACAGATTCTGTGAAAGCACTTTTCTTGGTTCTGGGATAGAAAGAAAATCCTTGCCCTTAAAATGTGTATGGAATTCTGGGGCTGGCAGTTAATAAGTGGGTAAGTGAGTATAGAGTATAGTACATAAAGCAGTTATTTGCTGGATGAGATCTATGCTAAGAAAGCAGAAAGCGTTAAGAGGTAAGAAAAACAAAGCTTCTGCCCTCACTGAGCTTACCTTAGTGAGGAAGACAAACAGTTAACAAATAAACTTTCAGTGAATGGTAAATTCTATGGAAAAAAATAAAATGGGATAAGGATGTGGAGGGTGAGAGGTGAGAAACGCAGTCATCTGGAGTCAGGGCATTCTGATGAGAGGCCCAATGGGAGGGGCAGGCCATGGAATGTTTGGGCAGCGGGTTGAGCCAGCAGGAAGGCCTGAGAGCAGCAGCCTGGCATGGCCGAGGGGTACCATGGGAAAGGCTGACTTGGCTCAAGCGGAGTAAGCACAAGGGAGATGGTAGAACAGAGAAAGGAAGGCGCAGGCTCGCGATGGCCTTGTCAGCCAAGGTTGGGATCTTCAACTCTATTCTAAAGTGTAAAGGCAAAGGGAGGCCTTCAGAGGAATTTAAGCAATAAAGTGAAATGACCTGTTTTGTATTTTTAAAGATTGCGCTGACCTCTGTGGAATGGATTGTAGGGAAACTGGAACATAGGCAGAAGCCAATTATAAGATGGAGGTCTTCCAGCTGAGCTGGTTTCTTGTAGTAGCAGTGGAAGTGGAGGAGAGTGGTTGGATATGAGTTATTGTTGAAAGAGGAGTCTATCTGGCCACCTGTGGTATGATCTGGCAGGGCTGTTTGGCTAAGTATTCAGTATCTTGTGTTTCTCCTTAACCTGGTTCTCCCTATTTCCTTCCTTCAAAATGAAGGCCTGGCTTTCCACATTCTAGAAGATAAAAGGGGAAAGAGGCCTGAGGGAGCTCGGCAGCTGATACATGCAGATTCACTTAACTCCCAATTTGGGTATGGGGAATTCTGACACCAACTAAGGCTGGCATTCTTCCCCTCTAAGGGTTTCTTCCTTTTCCTTTCCAGGTTTCATTCAAAGTAGGTGATGTGCAGTTTTGTGAGGAAAGACACAGGAGCCTGTTTTTTAAGGCAGATCTCAACCGTCTTCATTTTAGTACCACCTTCTTCTCCTCCCTAACTAAGGCCATCAATTCCGAATATTTGGAATATCCTAGTTGATTCTCAGCTTTGCCCTCTGCCAGTTTAGGATCGAGTTTCTCCTGACAACTAAGTCAGCTACCAACAGTCCCATGCTTTCTAGCTCCCAGTATTGTTTTGCTTCTTCCTGCACCTGTAGGCTTATGGGGGTTTTTGGAGGTGTAGTATTTTTTGTTTTTAGGGGGTGGATTTGGCCATACCACACAGCATACAGGATCTTAGTTTCCCACCAGGGATCGAACCTGTGCCCCCTGCAGTGGAAGCATGGAGTCTTAACCACTGAACACCAGGAAAATTCCTAGGCTTGTGCTTTGAAGAAATGAATTCCTCTACTGTTGTTTCAGGGTTTGGAGAATGAGGAAAATGAAATGTGGGTGTTTAATCCATTAAATTTACTCTAAAATTTTCTCCATATGTTAGTTGGAATGATATTGTCAGCTATGGAGAAAACAGAAATGATGGCAACTGGCCCAGTTGCAAGATCACATAGGAATTTTCAAGGGCTTCAAAGTTTTACCATCTGTTAGGATCTTCAATTTTATTCTAAAGTGTAAAGGTAAAAGGAAGTCTTCATTATGCAGTGAAGTAAAATGATCTATTTTACATTTGAAAATGGGATAAAATCAATTAGACTTCACAGTTGCAATCCAGGATATTCAACCTTTCAAGGCAGTTTGTATCATTTTGCTCATTTTATATTTATCACTATCCTTTTAAGAAGGCCAGGACAGAGGTATGTTAGTTGTCTGTTTAATAGAGAAATAAACTAGGTCAAAGTTAGGCTGTGATTTAATAGGCAGTGAGAACCCAAGTGTTGATTAAGATCTTCCAAGCTGGGCAAAATGGGTAAAGGTAGTCAAAAGGTACAAACTTCCAGTTACAAAATATGTCCTGGAGTTACAATGTACAGCTTAGTGACTGCAGTCAATAATACAGTATTGCATATTTCAAAGTTGTTAAGAGAGTAGATCTTAAAAGTTCTCATCACACACAAAAACTATAACTATGTTTGGTGATCAGTGTTAACTAGGCTTACTGTAGTGAACACTTCACAATATATACAAATATTGAATCATTATGTTATACATCTAAAACTAATACTGTATGTCAGTATTCTTCATATTTCAATAAAACTTTCTATTAAAATTTGATTAGATTAAAATTGTTAATATTTTTCCAAGAAATAATTCAAAGATTCCATGTCTTGTGAGTCAAAGAAAATACCTTTTGTTCCTCCTTTTTTTTTTGCTATACTTAACTAATCATAACTGTAAACAAGTTTAATTATAAAATTATTTAAATGCTAGAATACTGTCATGTCAAACAAATGGTTAAATGTGTTTCAGGGGCTTGTAGTGATGTCTACAGATCTTGAGGAAGTGGTTAGCAGTATTCTGAATGTCAAGATCCCAGGAATGTGGATGGGGAAATCATACCCAAGCCTTAAACCACTTGGGAGCTATGTGAATGACTTCCTTGCAAGACTAAAGTTTTTGCAGGTGAGTTCATCCGAATGCTCATATCTTAGGTTTCTTCTGATTTCATTTTCTTCACTAGGATTTGCGACTCCATGTACAGTAGTCTGCCAGGGTCCTCTGTCCATGGGATTCTCCAGGCAAGAATGTTAGAGTGGGTAGCCATTCCTTTCCGGGGGGATCTTCCTAACCCAGGGATCAAACCTGGGTCTCCAGCATTGAAGGTGGATTCTTTACCATCTGTACCACCAGGGAAGCCCATAATGAGCATTATTATCTAGATTTTCTGTGTATCTCAAGCATAAATGACCACTACTCAGTATCACATACAGTTTATATAACTATTTAAGTAAATTGTCAAAATACTAATATTGCAAGTAGAATCTCTGGAAGCTTCTTTAGGAGAGGTGTTCATGTTCAGTGAAATTAGAAATTCAAATCAATGACATTTGAAGAGAAAAACGGACTCACTGTGTTGATATTTCTATTGAATATTTAGCTTTAAGAGATGCCTACAATGGAGCACCCTACAAGGCCAGACAAGACTAGTAAGGAAATTATTTCTTGCTTGTGCTGCACTCTTCCAGGTCATGAAATCACTAGATTGCTATTTCAGCCCAAGTCAGTAATGGGCTAATTGTCTTGGAAGGTAGAGTGGGCAGAAGCCTGCCTCCCTAATTACCCGGCAATATTGGTTCTTAACTGTGTTCTTATTAACAGTTCTCTTTGTTAGAAGTATTAATTTCCTAAGTACTATATATAATGCATCAAAAATTGCCTGTGAGGAAATTTCTCCAGGGATGGACTGACTAAACTCCCTTCCATAATATAGGCCCTCTGTAGTACTAGACTTGGTACTAAAGAATTAAGACTGTTCTCGAAAAATAAAGACTCTGCCTTGAATGTTTATAGGGGAAGGTTCTTCAAATTCACTTCTTCAGACTGACTTCTGTAATTCACCACTTGGTCAGTCAGTACTCAACTACTTGTTACATGATATGAACAGAATTACCCAGGCATCTGGATACTTACAAAGATCTTAAGCTCTCACTACCCTGTATCTTCTGGGAGTTTGTTATACAATATAATGTCTTCATATGTTGGATTCATTGTATTTTAAGTGACGTAGAAGGGAAAACTTCTAAAGGAAAAATCTACTGGGTACTATAAACCAGAGAAGAAAAAAGTGAAAAAACATTATTATCTAACCAGACCTTGTAGGAAGATCTTCCTTATTCAACTAAACATGATCTAGCAGGCAACAGTATCTTAGAAACTCAGTATTGTAGGGAACTTTTCTGAAAGAATCACTGTGCTGCGCTCACACAGTCGTGTCTGACTGTCTGTGACCCCATGGACTGTAGCCCATCAGGCTCCTCTGTCCATGGGATTGATTCTCCCAGCAAGAATACTGGGGTGGGTTGCCATTTCCTGAAGTTATGTCTCTTACATCTCCTGCATTGGCAGGTGGATTCTTTACCACTAGCACTGCTTGATAAGCCAGAAACAATCACTGGGCATGTATAAAATAGTCATTTGTATCTGCATTCATATCATTGCACAAGTTGGTGCAATGGATACAAAATTGACGCCAGAACACATGCTGAATATGCTGGCTGTTTTTCAAACTTTGAGAGTCTGGCTTTTTATTCCTCCAAGTGTTAGCTTATTAGTTTACTAGAAAATAATAGGGGGAGTGTTTAGGGCAAATTGTATTAAGCAATGTTGTATTCAAAGTGGAAAAGGCTCTAGTGTCTGGACACTTCTGCTTTGACACCACAGCAATGGTACGAGGTCGGCCCTCCTCCAGTCTTCTGGCTTTCTGGCTTCTTCTTCACACAAGCCTTCCTGACTGGTGCCCAGCAAAACTATGCCAGGAAACACACCATCCCCATTGATCTTCTTGGGTTTGACTATGAAGTGATGGAAGATAAAGAATACAAGCATGCTCCAGAAGATGGTAAGTGGCAGTAGTGGAATGAGTTGACACGTATATCTTGACACGTAACAAAAACATCACCTTCTTGCTCAATTTTCTCAGCTGTTAAAAAGGCAGAATGAGCAAAAGAGAGCAAGAATAAGAAAAAAATGGGGATGAATTGAATCTGAATAAAGAGTATATGTCCCTTGCATTGTTTTAGTTTTACACAACTTTGTAATTCTGAAGTTATTTCTAAAACAATATGTTGGCTAGAAAGTAATCATCAAATTAACAATACATGGGATAATCAGCCATAATCTTCTTTTTATGGCTTGCTGTTTTAATTGATATACAGTTGATTTCCCATATTCTGTTCATTTTTGCTATACAGTGAAATGATTCAGTTATACATATGTATATATATAATATACATATGTATATATAATATATACATATGTTTTGTAAATATACATATACACACACATCCTTTTACATTCTTTTCCATTATGGTTTATCATAGGATACTGAATATAGTTTTCTGTACTATGCAGTAGGATTTTGTTGTTTATACTTTCCATATATAACAACTTACATCTGCTACCCCCAAACTCCCATTCCACCCCTTCACCAACTCCTTCCCCCTTGGCAATCACAAGTCTGTTCTCTGAGTCTGTTTCATAGATAGATTCATTAGTGTCATATTTTTAGATTCCACATATAAGTGATATCATACGGTATTTGTCTTTCTAACTTCACTTAGTATGACAACTCCAGGTCCATCATGTTGTTGTAAATGGCATTATTTCATTTTTTAGTGGTTGAGTAATAGTCCATTGTGTATATGTACCATGTCTTCTTTATTCATCGATGTATCGATGAACTTTTAGGTTGCTTCCATGTCTTGGCTATTGTAAACAGTATTGAAGTGGACACTGGGGTGCATGTATCCTTTTAAACCATGTTCTTCTCCAGATGTATGCCCAGGAAAGGGATTGTGGCTCATATGGTAGCTCTATTTTTAGTTTTCATTACTCTGAGAAATGAATCCAAAAAGATATTGCTGCAATTTATGTCAGAGTACCTATGTTTTCTACCAATGTTGTCTACATTCTACCTATGTTTTCTTCTAAGAGTATTTTAGTATTCATTATGACATTTACGTCTGTAATCCATTTTGAGTTTACTTTTGTGTATGGTGTTAAGTGTTCTAATTCATTTTTTTTTTTTAACACGTAGCAATTGTTTTCCCCACACTATTTATTGAAGAGACTGTCTTTTCTGTATAGTCTTGCCTCCTTTGTTGTAGATTAATTGACCATAGGTGCATGGGTTTATTTCTGGGCATTCTATTCTTTTCCACTGGTCTTTATTTCTGTTTTTGTGCCAGTACCATACTGTTTTGCTGACTGTAGCTTTGTAATAGTCTTAAGTCAGGGAGCATTGCTCTGGCTATTCAGGGTCTTTTGTGGGGTCTTGTGTATTTGGGGGCCATGAAAAAAGCTACTCACTCTTAAACTGACTTTAAAGTGGCCACAATGCCATTTTAAGTCCATCTAGATTTAGTATCATATATTCTACATGTATTTGCCTAAGATTTGTCTTAACTGAATCACCACCCAGTAGTTCAGATATCAATGGGAAAAGTACTACAAAGCAAGAAGGGGGCAGGAAGGAGTGAACAAGGGCTGGGGATGCTGCCACCTCCACTCTGTGCTGACCACAACTCACAGAAGCAAAGTGACTCACAGACCATGAAAGTGAAAGTCACTCAGTCATGCCCAACTCTTGGTGACCCCATGGACTATATAGTCCATGGATTTCTCCAGGCCAGAGTACTGGAGTGGGTAGCCTTTCCCTTCTCCAGGGGATCTTCCAAACCCAGGAATCGAACCGGGGTCTCCTGCATTGCAGGTGGATTCTCTACTAAAAGAGCTATCAGGGAAGCCCCACAGACCAGGAAGGGCTGTTAAAACAGGACCCAGTTAGTATCTCCTGTCATTTTGTTTTGTGTTTTCCATATGGCCCATGAAAGACAAAAATTTATTTGTCCCCATCACATTTCTTATAAAATTGTTGTTAGGTTGGAGGGAACTTCTATCCCCATTGCCGCTGTTCTTAAGGGGTTAAGATGAATTCTTCTCTTTACTCCCTCTGACAGAATCTTTCTTTTCCAAGTAAGGAGCAGATCACCCATTAGTTAAAGCCAGACATTTACTGGGCTGTGCTTACCAGTCAGCAAGGTCAGAGTATTAAAAGATCTCTGGGACCTGACTGCAATCTCCTCTACTTTCTCTGTTCCCATCTGTTCTTGTGACTGGCCTGCAGACTTACATCTGGCTGGAGATGTGGGCATGTAGGATGTGCTTGCAGACCTCAACTGGCCCCCTCAGGCAGGTCCACACCTGACCTGGCTCCAGGCTCAAGATGTGTTTTGCAATTCAGCTTTACTAGAGTTATTCTTGGGAAGTTACTGGACAAGTGCTTTGCCAGCAAATAAAATTGACCTTTTATTCCAGCTATTACTTCCATCAGTTAAAACCTAGAGAGAACAGAGGGTAAGTCTTCCCCTCAACATCCATCACTGGGCTATCTACATATGGCCTTTTAAATTTATAACTGAAATTAAAGTTAAATCTCTTGGTCCCACTAGCCATGTTTTCTATGTTTTAATAGCCAGTCATTATCGGAAAGGGAGAAGGCAATGGCAACCCACTCCAGTACTCTTGCCTGGATGGAGGAGCCTGGTAGGCTGCAGTCCGTGGGGTCGCTGAGAGTTGGACACGACTCAGTGACTTCACTTTCACTTTTCACTTCCATGCATTGGAGAAGGAAACGGCAACCCACTCCAGTGTTCTTGCCTGGAGAATCCCAGGGACGGGGGAGGCTGGTGGGCTGCCGTCTATGGGGTTGCACAGAGTTGGACACGACTGAAGTGACTTAGCAGCATATTGGAAAACACAGATATAAAATATTTCCATCACTGGAGAAAGTCCTATTGAACAGCACTGCCCAAGTGGATTTTCATATCCTATTTTTACAAACTACTTTCATCAGGATAGCTGATTTGATTCTAACTGTACAAGGTAGACAAAAACAGACATTCATTTCAGTTCAGTTGCTCAGTCATGTCTGACTCTTTGTGACACCATAGACTGCAGCACACCGGGCATTATTGTTTTACAAATATCTTCCAATTGTTCTCTGGATAAAAAACAAGATATAGAGTTAAATGAACCGTTCCAGATCACATCACACATTAGGAACTCTTCACCTATGTCTTCCTAAGTTTTTCTTGACTCCCTTCATATCTGTACAACAAATTACAATGAATATTTTTGTGTGCCCATTTGAATTGATACCCATATTCAATTCATGAAACTATACACAAGTGGATAGCCAGGGATGTGATCAAGGTTTCACGGATTCCTTAATTTCTGTTCTTCAGTTGATCATGTATGACATTGCCTTTTGGATTCTCATACAGATTGAGGTGTAGCCTTAGAATGAGAAGATTCTAAAAGGGGAGGAGAAATTTAACTCTAAGGACATAAGACATCAGCAGAAGGGTGTTTTGTTCCCATGCTGCCTAGAAGCCACTGGGTCCCTACAATGACATTAAGAACTTCTGTAGATTTTGTGGACTCAACATTATAGTCATTGGTCAATTAAAATATAAACCAATGTCTACCCAAACAGAGAACTTCATGTAAACTAAATTAAAATTCCTTCCCTCTTTTTGTCTCCCACATCAAGTTTTACTAGGCAAAGTATAGCTATTCTTAAATTAAGAATATTAACACAAACTCAGAAATTGACTTTTAGAGCAGATCTTCATTTGCTGACCTAGTGTCACTTGCACAGTATTCACCTGTAGGAATTTCAGCGTCACAACTCAATCTGTATGCATATGCAAAGTGTTGTGTTAACTTGCTTCTTTTATATTTAGGTGTTTTCATTCATGGACTATTTCTGGATGGAGCTTCCTGGAATAGAAAGATCAAGAAACTTGCAGAATCACACCCCAAAATTCTTTATGATACAGTGCCTGTGGTTAGTATTTTCTAATGATATTTATGTGAGAGGCTATTTTATACACGTACATAACATATGCAGTCAACTCTTATTATTTACAGTAGTTATGTTTTATAAACTTGCTACCAACATTAGTGAATACCGAACTCCTAGGCAAAATGTAAGGTTTTTGCAAAAATCTAAGCAGAAACACCTAGACAAAAATCAGGTGGCCACATTTTCATTAACTGATCAATATATAACTTTATTTGTGCTTCTGTTTAAAGATACCTTATTTAATATATACTGTTGATTCATTAACATTGAACTCATGGACTGTAACTCAATCCTAAACAGTATTTATAAGGCATATCGCAACCTTCTTGTATGAGGGACATCGATAGCACCTCAGCCCTACACTTAGGGGCTTTTTTTTTTTTTTTAATTTTATTTTTACTTTGTTCTACTTTACAATACTGTATTGGTTAGGGGCCTTTTTAAACAGAAAAATTACCAGCCAAAAAACAAAATGCAAAAAGCTTAGCATCGAGAAGATACTTGTTTATATTATAGTTTTGAGAGTTGAAACAAGGTGGCAGAATGTCACCAGGTTCAACTTCAGTTGGGAATATGCTTGCTGGTGACTTAGTTTTTGCTGCTCTGGCATGCTTACGAATGAACATGAAAGCACAGAATATCAATATTAGGATTAGGACTAAATCTTAGTGATAGGCAAATTTGCAAATATGGAACCCAGGAATAATGAGGACTGACTGTATACATGTATCCACATCTACACATAGGTTTATAATTTTTCTTACATGTACATTGACCTAAAAATGTGAAACTTGCAGATTAAAAGATAATTATATGAAAACCATCCATTTAAAAAAATGTCTTCTAGGCACCAGTCTTTAGCATGGGCACACTAAGCTATATAAATATTAAGTTTCCAACTGTTACTGCATTATGAGACGATGCCTAGAGAGATTTTCACATAATTTGAAGGATCAGTCTGGGATAGTGATAAAATATAGGCTGAGTTTTACATCAACTTATATGAATTCTGTTTGTGGGACACTGCTGCTAAGTCACTTCAGTCGTGTCCAACTCTGTGCGACCCCATAGACGGCAGCCCACCAGGCTCCCTCCTCCCTGGGATTCTCCAGGCAAGAACACTGGAGTGGGTTGCCATTTCCTTCTCCAATGCATGAAAGTGAAAAGTGAAAGGTAAGTTGCTCAGTCATGTCCAACTCTTAGCGACCCAACCCTTAGCGACTGCAGCCCACCAGGCTCCCCCATCCATGGGATTTTCCAGGAGAGAGTACTGGAGTGGGGGTGCCATTGCCTTCTGGAGCCACTCAAAGACAGGCAATAATCCTTCAGAGCAGTTCTAACAGGTACAGAGAGGGACCAGCTGACAGCTGATTATAAGAAACCTGCCTTATATACCAAGATACTGTGGGCAGATAGAGTTTCAAATATGAGACCCAAACTGAAAGTCACAAGGGCAAAATGTCTGCAATTTCAGGAGTCGATCTGGATCAGTTTTTTCTTCCATGTAGAAACTCAAGTTTGTGAATGAATAGGATTTTAAGTAGATAATCTTCTGAAAAAGAAGTCACTAGTAAGAAAAACTCCCATTAAAAAAATCCACTTAGTTGAAACAAACCATGTCCAATTTGAGTGTTAAGTCCTTGTATTTAACAGTATCTGAAGAACAGCTTTATAGATCTCCACAATTATGTGGGGAGAGACTAGCACCCTTATTAGCGCCTTCATACAGTTTGTGCTTAAACCTGAGAAACAACAACAAAAAAGGAATTCCAAACAATGGGGATGTCAAGAATTACTATTAGTACTGGACAAAGGTATTCAAGTTCTAAAAATAAAACACCGTTTCCCCTTTTGATCATAGTTTGTTCTTTACCCTTCTATTCAGAAATTAACTTGCTCTAAAATTTTATTGAGATTAGTGAGGTTCAACTATGCTTAACATTCCAGGAACGTGACTAATGAGTCTTTAAGAATAATCATAGAGTTGTATTGCAGTTATAAAGGCAACTATGTTTCAAACAGCACAAAATAATTGTCCTTTTAAAATAGTTACCTAACATGGGGGAGGTGATCTAGTTCAACAGTCACTGATAAAAATCCTTTCAGAATATTATGGGATTGGCCTTTAATAAAGCAACATCATTTTGATATCAGTGGTAGCAGTTCTCATCTTTGAAAAGTTTATCTGATTTTATTATTAGTGTAAGCACCAGAAGTCATCCTTAGGTAGGTGTGGTAGGGAGATGATGAATAGATGGGTAGTATGCTTTCTCAGAGTAGATCACTATTTTTTCTTATTTAGCTTCTAAACTGGTTCTGAAGATAATTCTGAGAGCTCTAAATGTTTTGAGCAATCACAGCACTGCTGACAAAAATAAAATCAATTTAGCCCATAGAAATTTGTAGACATAACTAACCTTATGCCAACAATCCCACATTAAGTTCAAATGTATGTAAATATAACAAACAGCCTTGACTTAAATTTTGTCTCCTTCCTTCTAGATGTGGCTAAAGCCCTGTAAGAGAACAGATATACCAGAACGACCAAGTTACACTGCCCCGTTGTATAAGACAAGTGAGCGGAGAGGAACACTGTCAACCACTGGCCATTCTACGAATTTTGTGATTGCCATGGTTCTTCCCTCTGACCAACCCAAGGAACACTGGATTGGACGGGGGTGTAGCACTGCTGTGTCAACTTAATTCATAATTAGAAGGTGTCATTTCCCTGTTTTCATATTCTTTGTTAGATAAGTCAGTAGAAAATATATTTCACTTTTTAAAGAAGTTATTTGGTTTAAATCAATTTGACTAAAGTTATACTTAATATTTA
This sequence comes from Nanger dama, assembly GCA_917880005.1. Taxonomy (NCBI): domain Eukaryota; kingdom Metazoa; phylum Chordata; class Mammalia; order Artiodactyla; family Bovidae; genus Nanger; species Nanger dama. Next base: position 52,580,376 of record CAKJTW010000004.1, read on the forward strand.
AAATGACTCATACTTCAAAGTTAGGAACTGTTCTAACAAAGATTAAATAAGACACACTGGTATATTTGCTCTTTTTGAATAATTTTATTTGGGGAGCGTTCCATAAGCATTAGGAACATACATAAAATGACACACCACTGTTGACAATGAAAAAACAGCATTTGATCATTTCCAGCTTTATAAATTTTTAAAAATGATTCAGTTACAACAACAAAAAAAAGTTTAGATATTTTAGCAAGTATCACCTTGCAGGACCATAATCACATTTAAGCCACTGACTTACTGTTAATGGAAAATATTCACACTGCATCTAGTTACTATAGTATTTCTAAGCATAATCACAGCTGATTGAATGCAATGTGATATACACCAAAATTCATATGAATGTCACACAGTGACAGCATTGTACAAGTAACATTAATGACCTCCAACAAACACATGTTAAATTAGACTGGTCAAGCTAAATGGAATGTTGGAGCCAAACAGAAATGTAGTGGAATTCAGATTGTCTAGTAAGACTTGAAATTATACATTAGGATGATGTAAAAAATAAAAACTAAATACTGGTGGAACCCCAAGAAAAATACTAGCAGCAACTGTTACAGCGCTCTTAGAAGTTTAAAAAAATCTAGCAAATAAAGATACTACCATTTTTGAGAGAATATACAGCTTTATATACTTCAGCATAACCTATTTGCTTTAAATCAGGCATTTATTTTTAAGACTGGGAGTATATTCCAGCTGTTGCTTTTCATAAAAGTTTTAAAATTAAGCAGATTTAATGCTGGAATGCAGAATCCTCCTTCGGCATACAGACCCCAAAATGAACTATAAATATACCTTGGTTCAGAAAGCAAGATATCTGAATCACTTGAAGTTGGCAGTACTAAATAAAATATCAGCACCTTTTAGCAAGGTTGCTTGAAGGGTCAAGCAATGAGATGAGGACTGTCCTAATTCAGTGCCCAATGCTGAAAGTAATCTATGTATAAAACTCCTACTTGTTATAGGAAGCCATGAAGAAGGCAAGAAACAATTTTTCAAATCCAAGCATAAATGAAGGGACTAACACCTAATGAACCCCTTGCTTACACCATACAGGAGAAACACCGGCAATACTCTTAATACCTGGATGCATGTGCTGCTCTCAGTTTTGTTTTAAAGTTCATGGAGTAAGAGAAAAGGAACTGGGGAAAGGAGGAGGACTAACTGAAAACATTTTAAATGGAATGGAATGAGTTTGGCTCTTAAATATCTGAACAGTAAGATTTTTAAAGCCGCTACACAGGTAGCCAAGCAGATCAAAACAAAGCTGCCAGCAGGTAGTTCAATTACAGTTTACCTGGCATAAATGAAGACCATGTGGCACAAGATGTAAACAGAAAAGCTACATGCATGTGATTAGTACTACAAATTATTAGGTCAAAATTCAGGGTAAATGTGGCTTGCACTTCTCACAAATCATTCACCATTTATGGCAGGAGAACAGGGCACCTAAAACAGAGACTAATCCCTACCAGGCACAAAAAGCTCATGTTGGCACAAAATGATAAGTGATTTCAGCCGAGTTACTTAACTGCATCTTCCAAGTAACCCAGTACCATGACAGCCAGGGCATCAATGGGGATCACCCTCAGAGCCATTCTTACACTCAACGTACAGATTACGGACATGGTAAACTTGCTGACTCACAGCCTTACTGCCAGCCACAGCATGTGCTCTAGGTTCCAGTGCCAAACTGGCAGAGCACTGTGTACATTTAAAACTTGAATTTCCCAAATAACTAATTATTCCTGTTAAAGTAGGGAATCTGAATATTTAGAACATGTTTGGATTCTTCATTTTGCTGACATTTTCTAAAGGAAAATTTAGAAATTTCAAGGAAATTTACAATTTTAAGGAAAAAAAAAACTTTACCACATGCTCTGAACCCCTTACCCTCACCAAAAACCTGAAACAAAAATAAAAGTTAAAAAAAGCCCAAACACCAAGTATAATATTAATACAAAGAACCATTATGAATCTTTCATTAAACTGAAGCTCACACAAATGTACAGTCACAAATTTCAGTAGTTTAGGCTGCAAGTTTAAATCCTATGCAAATATATACAAAAATAGTAACTCTAGATTCAAAGAATAAGGGCCTTTTCCCAATGCTAAATCCATACTCTAATGCAGCCTGAGCTTTCCTCTAGGTGCTACAGTCCTACTATATGCAGCTTCAAAGCTGTGTCATGTTGATCCCTATTACCATATGTAGCTGAATTAAAGGACACTACAATTCACTTTTAGCACAAAGAAAAGTCTGCCCGAAGTCCATTTAAAATATTTTTAAAGTTTAAGTGATTTTTTTTCTTTTTGGTTCAATTTCTATTTCTGCATAGCCACAGAAGTTTCTACTAATAGAGACTACTTTAGTGTTTTTATATGATTATTTCTTTATAAAAAGTCTTAATCAAACCTATATCAACATTGGTTCATGGAGTCCCATTTTCTCCTTTCTTTATCACAAGTTTTATATTTTTAAAAGGCCCTTTCATGCAGGGAAAACAGTACTGAGCACTGGTCTTTGTGGTTAGGCTCAAATCTATAAACTTGTAAGTAGTGCAAGCCACTGACTTTTCTTTGAGCAACGTGCTTACAGTACAAGGAACAGAAGCAAAGCTGCATGGTAACATTCTCACCAGCAGCAGTGATTGCTGGGAATGGTCAAAACTGGAGGTCAAACACAATTTTGTCTTCATAGAGGGCAATTACCAGCATAATGGCAAATCCAAACAGCAATCCTAAATTCTGAAGAATGAATTGCCCCACGGGACAGAAGCCGTGTTCTTCATTGTCACCATCACCATGCAACATTTCTGGAAGCTAAAAAATATTTTTAAAATATTTTAAAACAATTTTGTATAATCTCATTTTTAAACATTTTCCTACTTAAGAAAGTTAGTGGCTAAAGTATAACTACTAATAATTTTGAACATGGTGCTAACCATATTTTAGTCAAACGCTTAGAAATTTTATGCTCTAGCTATGTACTAAGTAAACACTAAATCTGTGCTCTCCTCACCTCCCAACAGAACACATCATATATGTATTAGTTACTTTTTAAACGTTTTACTGTCCACCAACATTTCTGCTAAAGTATAAACTTTAGCAGTTTTGCCAATGAAACTCAGAAAAGAACACCACAATTCCCACACTTACTGATATATTTTAAGCTCACTGAGAAAGTAAGATTCCTTTGGGGAATAGTTCATTCAAAACTATCATTTATTCACCCTTTTCCCTCTAAATTCTCATTTCCAACTGAACATTTCATCAAGGATACACAGTAACAAGACAATTCCAAAACTGATACCTCTATGCTCATAAAAGCCATTATTTTTCTTCCAATGATAGACAGAAATAGTGTATCAAGGCTGTGCAGCAGTACTACCAAGTTACGCACACTATCTGCACAATGTATTCTATTCTCCTAACAGTGAAAACCTAAGTTTCCAATATCTTTAAAGGCACAGTGCACTGAAAAGTATAGTTCAGCTTCTAAAGCACAAGCATATACCACATTTAAAAATAATCCATAGAAAAGTATAAAACTAAAATCTTTAACCTGTCTAAATAAAAGGATTTGCTGAAGAATAATGTATGTGCATTATTATAAGCATACATTCTTCCCACCCAAACATAATCAAAATTTAAAAAGAACTATTTCCAATTTTCATATTCATTTTTGTTTACTGTTTGTTTTTCAAGTTTGCAGTGAATATCTACAGGACACTGATATGCTACTCTATTTGACACTAAGCTTTTACTCCAAACAGTATCTTGGTACTTTGGGGTTTAGGGAGGAGAAATGCAGTGTTAAGTACATCATGTCTACAAGGAAAAAAAAACATTATTCATTATTAAATAATGAGTACAATTAATCCAATTACCATGCTCTGACAGTGCTACAGTATATTTAACAATCTCCTGAGAGTCCTACTTAAGAACTACTTCATGCTGGTTATCTGTTCGGTTTATAGAAGTCTGGGCAGTAGTATATGCTAATGGAGGTTACTGTTCTTATCCAGCAGAATTAAGTAGTAGAGACCATTATAAATGTCAAAGGTGAATAACTGTGACAGACACTATATGGTCCACAGAGTTTAAGTATTTATTATTGTTTCTTTTACAGAAAGTTTGCCAACCCCTAGATTAAGACTAAAACTGGCAGGTTCTTACCTGTCATTTTAGAAAGACTACTTTTATTGTTACAAAAACTTTTCCCCCAAGATTCTATGGTTACAAAACTTTTAACTTTCCGTAGTATTTAAGCATAAACAATATACATTTCACAGAAATATTCCCTCTAGACATGTGCACATACCAACAAGAAGAGGCACCATAGTGCCTTCCTCACACTCAGTTCTGTCCTGAATGCTAACGCCAATACTGTCTGTCACAACCACAGTTAAGAGCCAGCCAGTACCTACCTGTATGACCACAGGCGTTCACGTGCAGCAGTGCTTGTTGATAATCAGGTGCTATCCAAAGCTTCCAAAAACCAGAAACTTCCAACTTGTTGTCTAAAACTAAACTACTGGTATTGATGCTATCTTACTTAATGACTATATAAATCAATATAAACTTCCTCCTTCTAGTGAAAGTGGTCTTTATAAAACAAAAATGAGATAATGTCTGTCATTGTTGCTTAAACCTTTTAATGGTCTCCCCAAAATTCATTAGATAGACTAATCCTTTTTAGCATGGCAAATTATGTGACTCATGATCTCATCACCATCTACCTAATTAATGACACTGTAGATATATTACCTAATATATGTCCTAAATGAGTCCTAAAATATATGTGGATAGTTTGTTCCTGTCTTTTAGAACACCTAGGTATTTTCAATTGAGACATTGTAACTACTCTGCAAAAAGTATTTTTTTATGAAATATGATTCATTTTATTTGCTTGCTTTATAAGCAATAATCATTTTATTTCCTCAGAATATAGTCCCAGGAGTAGACTGACTAGTAAAAGAAATGATGTGATTTCTTACATGCCCTTTCCTCTTGATTCTGATAAACTCTTCTACCTTCTTTAAATACTTGGCTCAAATTTCCTATTCCAGAAAAACTTGCCTAATTTTATTTCCCAATTTTTAGCTGGACTCTAATTCCACAAACATGGTACATCAGTCTATCATGCATCCAAAGGATTGTAACTGATGGCTGCTTTTCTTCTTCATTAGACTATTAATTCCTTACTATAATGACACTCTTGTTCTTTTTACAAGTTTAGCTCTCTAGTATAAGAATTAGCTCATTTTCTTCATTCAATTAATTATGAATTAATTATATATCTCCAGCAGTAATTGAAATATTATAAAAATGCCTGCCTTCCAAGAACTGATTGCCTAATGGGGCACAAAATGAACTCAATAAATAAATAAAATGTTCAGTGTGTTATTAGTAAATTTAGATACAAGTGCAAATGAGAAAAAGTAAAGTAGGAATAAAAGATGTGAAATGTTGGTGTGGAGACTGAAATTTTAGATAGGGTGCCTCAAGAAGTAAGGGAACTGGCTGGGAGAATGTCTCAGGAAAATATTCCACAGAAGTGATCAGCGAGAGCCAAGACCCTGAGGCAGACTGTGCCTCCTGGAGGAGCAGAAGTGAGGTAAGGTTAGGAAAATTAGGGATGGAAAGGGAGAAGAAACAGGGGGATAAAAAACCTTGAAGATCAAAACAAGAACTCTGTGCCTCTGCTTTAATGAGATGGAAAACCACTGAAGGGTTTGAAGCTCACAAGTGATATTATCTAATCTAATCTTACAAGGATCACTTGGAAACAAAAGTTTACCCAAGGTGTGGTGATGAATGTCGAGTGTGGTGGCTAGGGCAAGAGCGAAGAAGCAGGGAGAACAGTTAGAAAGAGACGGTGGCGCCTGGACTGAGACTGGAGCCTAGGCGATGAGGAGATGGAGCCCCAGCATATGCGGGAGGGACGCAAAAGAAGAGAGTCAAAGAGAGATGCTCATGGTTTTGATCTGAGAAAGAATAAAAAAGAAGAAAAAGTTATTGTTAATAGATGGAGGATTTAAAAAAAAAATAGATGGAGGATTCTAAAGGAAGTGCTGGTGTAAGGAGCAGGGTTGGCAAATATCAAGAGCTGGTTTCTGAATATATTAAGTTTATAACACCTTTTAGATATTCAGGTAAGCTGGGAGATAATGCTAATCTGGAGTTAAGGAAATGGCCTGGGCTAAAGATGTAAAGAAAATGAAAGTGTTAGTCACTCAGTCATGTCCAACTCTTTGTGATCCCATGAACTGTAGCCTGCCAGACTTCTCTGTCCATGGAATTCTCCAGGCAAGAATACTGGAGTGGGTGGCCATTCCCTTCCCCAGGGGATCTTCCCAACTCAGGGATCAAACCTGGGTCTCCTGCATTGCAGGCCAATTCTTGACTGTCTGAGCCACCAGAGAAGCACAAAAATGTGATGTGATACACCCTCATTGTATGTGTGTGCTCAGTCGCTCAGCCGTGCCTGACTTTTTGTGACCTCATGGGCTATAGCTTATCAGGCTCCTCGGTCCACATGGTTTTCCAGGCAAGAACATTGGAGAGGGTTGCAGAGTTAGAAATTGTCAGCCAATAAATACTTAAAGCCATGAGACTTTAGCCATGAGACCAGGTAAGATTACTGAGAGGACTTTCATCAACATTCAGATTTAAGGGAAGAGAATAAAATCCAGCAAAAAACTAAGAAAAGGCCACAAACGTGGGAATTCAGGAAATAGTGGTGGTACAGAAGCCAAAGGCCAAGGAAATATTCCAAAGGGAAGAGAATGATCAACAGCCAAATGCTGTTGTTAGAAAAAGTGATATGAAGACGAACAGGGTAAGTGACCAGCGGATTTAGCAGTGTTCTGGTGAATGGTAGATCTGACAAAGTAACCTGGCAAAGCAGTCAAGGAGAAAACCTAATGAGCTAGACTCATGAGAGAAGAGAATTAAAAAACAAGAATGGGTAATCGCTATAACTGGGAAGGAGAATAATAAATAGGGCAGTAGCTAAAACTGAAACTGGAATTTAAAAAGATCCTCTTCCACCCTAACTTTTTGAGATAGGAAAAGTAACATGAGGTTTATATACTGATAGGAATGATCCAGCAGGAGGGAAAAATAAATGATGCAGGAAAAGGGAGAAATTTAAGGGAGTTGCGTGAGAAAGGGGATAGGTCTAGAGAACAGTTTGAAGGAGCTGGATCTAGCTAGGAACACAGATGTTTTTTCATAGTAACAGGGAAAAGGCATTGACACAGGGAAATGAGTAGAAATGTGACGGGAACTAGTGGGAAGTTGTCTCAGTGGCTTCAGTGTTCTCCATGAAATAGGAGGTAAGGTCATCAGCTAAACATGAGGACAGTGAGGTGTTAGAGGCTTAAGGAGAGAGGGAGGTAAATGGCTGCTTCTGGATATAAAATAAAAATTATTTTTTCTTACTGTCCAAACTTGCTATAATAAATATTCTGTAATTAAAAATTTAGGTTATATAACTGAAATGAGACTACCTAATAGAGTCTACTAGGTAGAAAAGTGAACACAGTTACCTAGTTAAAAACAAATTAACCAAATTATTCTGCAAGCACACACTGACTAACATATTTAGGATATAAAAGTAAAATTAAACTAATTAGTGTTACAGATTTATTTATTAACTTTAAACTGAAGTTAGAAATAAGGGCAATTACATAAACCCCTTGGAATATAAACCATTTTCTGCAGAAGGCTGGAGATAGATAGTACTTCCTTCCTATTTGCTATTAAGCAAGCTCAAAGAATTATTTTGTTAACCATAAAAAAACACTTCTAACCCAATATTACAAAATCTTCAAAGTACTATACTAATTTTGTAATTATACCTTTAAATATTATTGGTTACTTTGAATAGTAATATTATTTGATCAAAAACTTTCAAGATAACTGGTTGCCAAAGAAGGAATCCTCCTACTTAAATATCTTTTCTTAATAGATTATTTAAGATATCACATGTCTTTAAAATGGGTTATGTTTATCAGTCTTTCAAACTACATCCAAAGAGTTCTTCCATTTTTGGAAGTTCATTCTATTTACAGGTTTAGTATAAGAACAAAAATATAAAATAAGCTGTCTTACCATATCCACCAAGGCTACGTAGAGGAACATGCCTGCAGTGATTGCAAAGATCCAAAGTGTGATGTTATTGGCATACTGACCAACAGCTGTGCCTATGAGCATGCCTATGTAGGCCATCATGGCAGAGAGGAGGTTGTATACAATTGCTTGCTTTACAGTCATGCCTGCTTTAAGTAGAACTGCAAAATCACCTGCAGTTAAGACATAATGTAAGTTTTAAAACCACAGGATTTTACTTACAAATTCAGGAAAACACCAACAAAAAAAACAAAATTAAGAATGGCATAAAAAGATATACCTTTATAACTGAAATTTTATAATGAAATTTTATTTTACTTATTAAACCTTAATACATGCAAAACTTTGGGTGAATCCCAAAGGCATCATGCTGAAAAATAGTCTAGTTAAAAATCCAGTCAATTACTGGATGTTCAGTAGTACAGAATACTGAGGGCTGTTTCTTTCCCATGAGAAGAATACTGTTTCTTTCCCATGAGAAGGTATCTTACATGACTAAAAGCACATGATCTAGGTGTGTGTGTGTGTGTTTAAGCTATGATTACATGATTCTCATTTATAACAGATAAGTAGAATTTAACAACAAAGAAATTAGTGCAAGGCATTATTTTCTATGTTCTAATGAAATGCTATAAACTACATCCTGCAACATTATTGGGAAAGATAATACAATCGAGGAGATTACCTCCCAATGTCTTCTAAACTGCCATTCTCCAGTTTCCACCTAATATTACTATACATCCTCTATCTTCTCTCTCTCTCATCTTAAATACTTAATTCTCCTGCTGAGACTTGGATTCAATGTCAATTTTTATCTCTTCTCTAGAGTTTTAAGTTCCTCTGGCCTTTCTTCCTCAGCTTCCTCTAAGGAAAGAGTTCCCTAACTTCTTCCTCTACAAAGTTTCTCACCATACTTTCAATAATTCACCCATCTATTGTGTTAAAGGGACAATTTCATTTAGCAGGGTTTAGGTAATATAAAATGAGACTACAGAAGTGACTTTTAGTTTATACAATACAGTGTTTCCTTTTATAATTTCATATAGAATTTTTAAAGGAGCATTATTGAATACTCATTGAACCAAAGTATCTTAAGTACAAACATTAGTTCTGATGCCTTCCTGATAGTACTGGGTGGGAAGATGATTACTTTCATCCCTGAATAACCACCAAACAGCATGAATTAACTAGACAAGATTCCAGATGAGATATTTAGTTAATACTTTTTTAAATTAAGGTATAACTTACATATATAATCCTCCCCCTTTCTGATGCTGAGTTTTGACCAAAGTATATATTTTTAAAAAGTATATATATTATGTAAACATAACTATCAGACTCTGTTTCTTTACGTGCCCAAACCCCAAAATTTCCTTAGGTCTCTCACTTCTAGTGATCTGCTTTCTGTCCCTACAGTTTTGTCTTTCCCAGAACATCACGTAAATTATGTAGTCCTTTGAGTCTGGTTTTTTTTTTCTTTTTCACTTAGCGTGATGTAAGATTCATCCATGTTACAATTTATATCAGAAAATCATGGCTTTTTACCACTAAGTAATATTGCATAGATGAAAAATAGCTTATTTATCCCTTCAGTAGCTTAAAGACATTTAGGTTTTTTCCAATTTTTGGTAATTGTAAATAAAGCCATTATACACATTCATAAATAGATTTTTGTATCAACCAAAATTTTTGTCTCCTGTATGTAGATACCTAGGAGTGGGATTTCTGGCAGCAATTTATGGGAGTTCTGGTTGCTCCTGATCCTTTCCAGCCCACAATGACAAATCCAGTATTGAATTCTCATGTGTTTATCTGTTATCTGCATAACTTCTTTAGTGAAATGCCTGTTCAAGTATTTTACCCATTTTTTAAAAATTGTTGAATTGTTGGTTTTCTTATTACTGAGTTGAGAGGTCTTTAAACTTCCCAAAAGATTTTGGTCAGATATATATTTTCCAAATACTTATTCCTAGTCTTTGGCTTGTCTCTTCATTCTCTTCAAGTAGAGTCTTTTATGTAGAGTTTTTACTTTTTAGGAAGTCTACTTTATTACTTTTTCCTTAGTAGAGATGTTTTTGGCATTGTATATAAGAACAACTTGCTCAATCCAAAATACACAAGATTTTCTGTTTTCTTCTAAAATTCTTTTATATTTAAAACTTTTTTTCATTTAGATCAATCATCATTTTTAATTTCTGTCTATGGTAGGAGGACTTCTTTTTGCAACTAGATATCCAGTTACTGCAGAAACATTTGTTGAACTATTCATTCTATATGGGATTTCCTTTGCACTTTTGTTGCAAATAAGTTGCTATATGTGTGTGGATTCTATACCTCGTTCCACTGATTTACGTACCTATTTTTTAACCAATATAAATTGTTTTGGTTATTGTGGATTTACAGTAAGTCTTAAATTTAACCTTGGTTTACTTTTAAAAATTCTTCTGGCCATTCCTTTCCCTTTCCATGAAAGGTTTTGAAAAAAATTCATTTATCTCCAAAATAGTCTATTGAGATTTCAATTGGGAATGTACTGAATCTATAGGTAGAATTAGTATCTTAGAAATGCTAAGTCTTTTGGTCCATACACTTACAATAGATCTTCATTTACGTTTCCTCTGATTTCTTCTGTTCGCAAATTGTAGTTTTCAGCATACAGATTCTATTGTATATTTTGTTAGAAGTATTTGTATTTTTGGTGTTAAGTTAAAAAGTTTTTAAAAAGTTAAAAAGTTTTTAAAAAGTTAAGTGAACTTTTTAAAAATTTCAATTTCTAATTGTTCGATGCTAGTATATAGTAGTATAAATGACTTTTATATGATGTTCTTATATCATGATAAATCATTTAAGAATCTATCTTTGTCCTACTCTTATCTCAGGTTATAATTTCCTCAAAGTTATCTGCATATTTTTCTACCCTTCTCTTCTCAGTAAGAACCTATATAAACATTTGAAAAATAAATCAAAGGAATCCTCAGCTGGAATTTACACTGAATATTGATTTGTCAAAAGACAAATCAATATTCTTTCCTTTCTGCTGACAATGGATATCATTAGCACAAAGAATGAGGTGTGCCTACCAAAGCTGTTATATTAATGCAATCCAATGTTATAATTATGTTAATATCTGCCAATATGAAATCTTTTTTTTTAAAGTATATACTGTAAGGTTCTTTTTGTTTTAACTAATGCACGTATACAGATGTATAAATCTAAACAGTGAATGTTCAGTTTTCCCTGGGCAATTTAGCACATTATGAGTATCTTATTTTGAATTTATTTAATTCTTAATACTCACGAGAAGGAAGGAAAAAATGGACAACATTATAGACAGCCACTCTAAGCTGAGTCTTAACACATTATTGACCTGGGATTTTTAAAAAAACTAATGCCTATGGCATTAATACATCTCCAGTCCATAATGTGTTAGTAACACAGCTACATTTATTTATCAAAATGTTATTTCCTTAAGTTAAAACATTGCTCAATGTCAAGAAAAGAGTTTGGATCATCTACCTTTTTGGATTATCCTCAACCTCACTTCCCCTTTATACATTCTTATATAAGTTTTCTTATAAATTATTTTTCAAATGTTTCAAATATAGCTCCTTATGGAAAGGGTAGAAAAAAGTGGAAAGAATGCAAAAGAATAATATTGCAACTTACTTAAATTCAGCTACACAAGTTTGGCAAAAACAGAAGAAAGAGTAATAAATCAGGTAATCTCATATTCATTACCGTACACCACAGCAAACATGAAATGAGAAATCTGGGTTTTCTGTTTCCTCTGATGACTTCAATTTCTGCACCTCTTACAGGGGACCTCCTATATTATTCTAAGGTTTAAAAGTACATGTTTTTTTCATATAACATTCCCAAACACACAAAAACCTGGAACATAATTAGAGAAACAGAAAATCTGTTCAGAAGAGGAACATCGAAATTTGGAATTACTGAGTGGACTGAGGATCAGTCTCCAAGGTACTAGAATGTAAGTGACCCTTGAACAATGCAGGGGCCCAGTCGAAAATCTGTGTATAACTTATAGTCAGTCCTCCATATACTCTATTCCACATGTGCAGATTCCACCAACTGCAAATCGTGTAATACTGTGGTATATACTATAGACCTTTAAGACACAGTAATGGGCACTTTGGTAAAATAGGGCCTCTACTGATTAGATTATCCACTCATACTCATTTGGAGAAGAACAGAATGTAGAGAGAGGCATAGAAGCTTCGGAGTCAGAATTCCTAGGCGAGGAGAAAAACCCAGTCCCTTGGAGGCTGAGACAGATGCTTGGCAGTTGTATAAGTTGTATAACTTGGGCTTCCTCAGTGGCTCAGCTGGTAAAGAATCTGCCTGCAATGCAGGAGACCTGGGTTTGACCCCTGGGTAGGAAAGATCCCCTGGAGAAGGAAATGGCAACCCACTCCAGTACTCTTGCCTGGAGAATCCTATGGACAGAGGAGCTGGGCAGGCTACAGTCCAGGGGATCCCAAAGAGTTGGAAATGAAAGAAATTAACTTTCACTTCACTTTCATATACTATAGAAAAAAAAAATCTGCACGTACATTGACCAACACAGTTCAAACCCATGTTGTTCATTGGTCAACTGTACATGTTTTTCCCCTTACGGTATCACTTTAGTATAAAAATCTCAGAACAGTTTTAAGAATTCATAATCAAAAAATTTAGCTAGGAAAAAACAGGTTTTATATCAAAGTATCCTAGAATGTGACATATTAGGCTGCTTTGCAACATCTTAAACTGCTAAGTGGAAAGAGAACTTGTCCCTGTCCACCTGCCTAGTGTCTGTCACAGCCTCAAAAGGACTGGTTTTTCTCCTCGCCTAGGAATTCTGACTAAGAAGGTTCTATGCCTCTCTCTACATTCTGTTCTTCTCCAAATAAATATGGATAATCTAATCACAGTAGAGACATATATCTGGCCCTGTTTTACCAAAGTGCTCATTACTGTGTCTTAAAGGTAAAAGTTTCCTTTAGATCACCTCCACATTGTAGATGGATAAAAAAGCCAAAGCCCTTCTGGCCCACTCCAGAGGAGGAAGTTGGGTCATTTCTTTATGATCTTCCTTTTCCAGGAGCTTAGGCTACTAGCATGGGGCAGTTTGTCAACTTAGCACAAGGCACTGGGGGAAAACATACATTTTCATGTCTCACTCCTCTCCTTCTGGCAGAGCAGATGTATATCTGGATTGGAGTTTCCTCTTACAGCAATGTAAGAGCAATAATGTTAGTCGCTCAGTCGTATCCAACTTTTTGTGACCCCATGGTCTGTAGCCAACCAGGCTCCTCTGTACATGGAATTTCCCAGGCAAGAATACCAGAGTGGGTAACCGTTCCCTTCTCCAGATCTTCCCAACTCAGGAATCAAACCTAGGCCCCCTGCATTGCACGCAGATTCTTTACTGTCTGAGCCACCAGGATGGCCCCAAATAGTCACATCTTAATCTCTGGTTTGTAGGGTAGAACAGGTAGAGATTTGGAGTCTCAATATTTCACTGAGGTGTCTTGGCTCAGGCTTTCACCAGAACTCTGGACTGGGTATCAAGCAAGGGCTTCCCTAGCCAATAAGCTGTGTACTACATTTGTGTTATGTGTAGTTATCATTGTGTGTCACTCCTTCAATAAGCAAGTACAGGGGGAAAAAGGAGTAAGTGACAGGAAGGCCACCATCCCTCATTTCCAAAGTCTCTGCTGTCAATTCTGTGCTGAAATGGAGCATGGCAAGTGGGTCAAGGAGAATTCAGTATAACCATACTTAATCATAAAGTGGCCTGACATATTCCTTTTAGGGGGTAGTGGGTGGGTAGGAAGGAAGCTGAAGGCTTTCCTGGCATACTATGGATGTGTGTGTGTGACTATTCAAGTTTATTACTAAGCAAACTGAAAGAAAAAGGGTTAAAACAATTAGGCAATGTTTCTTATATATAAAAACTGACAGTCTTGATTTGTGTTGCTACTGAAATGCAAGGAAGTTATTTGGTACATCATTCTCTTACTAGCATAGGAAAGCAGTTAAATGTAACTGTGAGATATAATATCTCACAATGTGAGATAAAATATCTCACAATGTGAGATAAAATATCTCACAATGTGAGATATAATATCTCACAATGTGAGATATAATATCTGCACACAAAAAAACCTACATTATAAGAAAATAGGATATCTAAAAGGGAAATATGCTAAGCATTAAAAGAAGGACCTAGAGAAAGTAACTGATAAAGTTTAGAGGAAAGATAAACCTGAGGCATGGTGTACTGGAGGGCAGTACTGAAGTCAGAGGAAAAAAGACTTAACATACTACATTAGGGACAGATCTAGTAGGACAAGCCAATTAGGAGGAAATGAGCAAACAAACAGGTCAGGCACCCAGAGTGCAGGTTTGATGAACTGTGTTTGGGTGAAGTCGAAACAAGTAACATCAATTCAGTGAGTGAGGCTGAAAAGGTAGGTAGAAGCCAGATGTGAAGGTCACTGAAAGGAACATTAATGACTCCCAGCTTTTATTTTACACGTAAAGGAAGGGGACTGAAAGATTTTGATTAAGCAAGTCACATCTAGTCACATAGTAACATAGACATATGTCAACACAATAGGTATATAAGATACACTGGTCAGAATGAAACCAGAACTGTAAGTACTCCCTATGGAAAATGCCCAAGGAAAAGACAATGAAGGGTCTGGATAAAGGATTATGGGACATAAACAAGATATATGACTATATGCCCAAGGTTGACAAGGTAAATAAAACTATAAGGAATCAAGTCCTAAAGAATAAGCACCAAGTAAGCAATAAGAGATTTTTTTAATTTATATGAGCAGTTAGTAATTAAGAAAATTATATAAGTTAATTCTACTCAAAGTGAGCCAATCAGTGTACTACCAATCAAGATAAACAGTCAAAATGATAGACATTTCAGTCAGAAGAAAGAGCACAGAAGAAATTCCTTGGATACTCAAGAGATGCATTTTTTTTCTTCCAGATTTATGCTGCCTTCATATCCCTCATATTTTCTATGAGAATATATGTTCATATTTTTCTTCCATTTTTCAATTTATAGGAGGAAACCAAAACATAAGAGAAATTAAAAAAACAATTGCTGGATCAAAAAATGCCTATTAATACAATAAAGAAATATCACTGTACACCTTATAAATTGGCAAAAATTAGAGAGTTAATGCTAAGTGTTACTAGGGATATAGAAACAAAGGAATTCTCAGTTATTACTGCTAGAGAGGACCTAGTTTGGTCATTCTCCACAGTGACATGATACTCTAAGGCATGCATATCTTAGGATCCATCAGTTCTGTTCCCAGGTATATACCCCATAAGATGTTCTCACAAGGGTCTCTCAGCATCAAGTCTACAGATGTTCAATGCACCATTATCTGTGGTGGCAGGAATTTAAAGGATACATGGTAAGTCCAATTACTGGATGCTAAGCATGTAAAAATGTGGTAAATATGCACCTTCAAGTACTAGGCAGAAACATTAATTCATGGAGTTAAAAATATACTGATTAGTAAATAAGAAACAGAGTGGGCTATAACAATATTGTTTACATAAAATAAAAATACATAAAAAACAATACACACTTTTGGAAGCACATTAACAAAAATTTCAGTAAATAAGAGAATGATGACACTGAATACTCGCCATCAGCCATTTTTATGTTTTAACATCTCTAAAATTTAGATGCATTTATATTAATTCTTACATTTGATGAAATCTGATAAATTTTAAGATCATGTTACCTAATTCATGTGGCAGCTCATGACAGAAGACAGCTATAGAAGTACTGATTCCTCCCGTCAATCCAGCACTGAAAGCTGCTCCTAAGGTCGGGGGCGGGGCGGGGGTGAAAAAAAAATCCAAGTGACATTTACTGATCTCTTTTTAATTTTCATTCATAATGGCAGGTGCATTCTCTTTTACCTAATTTCATAATGTATGAGTGACTCACTAATCTCATATACTATAGTTTTTGAACACACAGAGAGTGAAGTACAACAGGTATGTGACAAACAGAGAGAGCTAATCAATGAAATAAATATTCCCTATTGAATTAAATTCTTTATTTGTGTAATCTTCTAATTCACTCACAGCGTCAGAGCAGTAAGGGTTTTAGTGTTTCAATCTCTGACCTCAATTTTAAGTCATGTAAGTCTATAACTGCACTTGTTCTTGCAAACTAATATTTATAGATATTCAAATATTTAAAAGTATCCATATCCAAATTTTTCTAGGTCTAGATCATGAATGGTATAAATTATTATTTGTCAGATGGTCCTGAATACTGAAATCAGAGGTATACATGCGTTTGCTACTACTTGTAAAATTCTTTACTCGTTAATGATGACAGCCACTGTAGCTTCAAAACTATGATCTCTCCTGAAAGAAACCAAAGCCTACTTCTGAATAATTATTTAATAGTCTGGATCTCAAAATTATGTATTGATCACATTTAATGTTCTCCAACTAGTAACATCAGTTTATATTAACAAGATTCTAATATATGTTTGGATTTGATATAATGGATTTTTACCATTGTAAAATTTTTCTTCACTTTTTAAAGTATAAAAAAATTTAAACCCAAGATTCAAATTCATTTGTTCTTATTTGGAAATGTATAAATGTATTTGAAAATACGTTAAGGTAGCTTTTTCAATATGGTAACTATCCCTTCAATAAGAAATCAAGTTACTAAAGAAGTATACTGCAGACATTTGTTTACATGTTCAAAGAAAAATCCACTGAAAGTATACCTTTATGCCCCCAAGTAGACTTACTAAAGATACTGACATCACCTTTGGAAAAGCCAAATGATAGGACTAATATATAATAGCATACTTGTTAAGCTCCAAGATTAGTACTAAAACAGTGGAAAACAGAAAATGGTCTTAAGGAATAACAAATTATCACCCAAGTTTTAAGCCTACTTACCAATTGCTAACCCATCACTGAAATTGTGGATGCCATCTCCCATGATTACCATCCAAGCGATATTAGCTATTCCTGTTTCTTTCAGATCTGATCCAGAATGACAGGGACCATGTGAATGATGAGAATGTTTGTGGTGCCACTGATGATTATGTTTCCTCAGCACAGTTTTACTCTCATCATGGTGGTTATGTGCAGTAGCATGGAGGTCATGCTCATGCATGGCATGCATTCCATCACTATGAGAATGGTCCATGATTTTCTCCTCTTCTATATGAAGGTAATTTTTAGGAGGGGATTCTTGCTGGCCTTCTAAATCAGTCAGTTCAGTTTCATTAAGTCGATCTTCCAGAAACAACCGAGTCATCAGTTCCTGTATTTATAATGGCAAAGGATATGCTTTATCAACAAGTACATGAATGCATATTTTCTTAATTTAAACCCAGACAAAATAGCAGTGTAATGAACAATTCCTAGGTGAAAGTCTTTTATAATTCCTAAATATATATTAAAAAACAAATAAATAAGGAAATATACATATGCATACACATAAACTGGGGTTTTGAGAGTCTAAAAGATGAATCAGATGAAGTAAATGAAGGGAACTGAAATCAACAGCAGACCAAGAGAGGGGAGAAACTGGCACTCATGAAGACATGTGAAGCTTAACGAACATATCACCAACAGTTGAAAATAAAAGTAGAAAGTTACTGTAGGATTCCCATGGTAACAAAATAAACCCATAATTTTTCAGAGAACAAAGGAACCTTAAAGTTTACCCACTCTAACTTTCTCTTATCATTTAAGAAAACAAAACTTAAATCACTTGCATCCTCTGGGTGCTTTACATATCTGAACAAGATCATTTCTAGATCATTATGAAAATGAAGTTTAAAAACCCATAAGTGATAACATCTGTCACATTTTAAAAAATGAAAGTTGGCCTCTCACCTAGTTTACAAAAATGTATTTTGGGGTAGAGTCTACAGTTAATATCTAGGCTGCCTCTTCTACAGAAAATCATTAGTAATATTCAGGGGAAAACATAAGTTCACAAATGGGAAAAATTAATCATAACATGAACAGAATCAGTTGAGACACATAAGGAAATAAAAGAAACTAATATTAGAGAAGCCACAAAGACAAATTTCAAACAACACAGGTACAGTTTAGATGCAAAATTTCAATTTTTATATTTTAAAGGTTTCTCTTTAGTCAGAACTGTTGTCTACCGGCAAGAGGCTTGAGCTGAAGCCAGTCAGCATCTGGTGTATTATTTAACTTATGATCTGAAAGCTTCCTTCCAATAGCCGATTCTTCTGTGTTCTGCTTCATAAACCATTTCTGTTTTCCCTAAAAAGAGAAAAATCTGGTATGAGCATTAAATCTGCAGGCACAATTAGCAACAGTATTCACTGTTAACATCTATGGGAATAAATGGTGGTAATTTTATAAAATATTTAGAAAAGGAGAAAAAACTTTCAGAAATTAATCAAAAAAATCTAACCAGGTGAAAACTCCAACTAAAGTTGCATGTTTTTTTTTCAAATATTCAACTAAATGGTCCAATTCATATACTTCCAAGATAAGAATAGGGTAAAGAGTACTGTATTATTATGTGCAACCCAAACAAAATGTGTGATATATATGTAATATTGCTCTCATTTAATACTGTGTAGGAATGGGAAATTTTAAAAAATGAAAGCTTATTCCTTTGAATTTCTTTCTATATTTATCACAATGCCACATTCCCCTATATGTGACAATAATAGAGACAAACTTGAATTAAAATCCTAAATCTACAGTTTACCTTTATGACACTTGGACAAGTTTATTAACCCTAAAAATATTCATCTATAAAATGAAAATGAGATTCTTACAAGGATTAAAAGAGATGATATATGAAAATGACCAATTAGTTACTGACTTAACAGCTTTGCAATAAAGACAACTTTCCTTTCTCATTTAATCTGTTCTCTACTAATAAAGTCTGTTATATTTCATTGTTTAGTTTTGAATTTTCCTACATTATCCCTTGATAGTCTGGCTTCTCATCAGTCTATCACTAACAACTCTTCTGACTTAAATTTATACTTCTAATCAATGTTCACTTTTTAAAAAGCAAATAACTATTTTAGAACAGAATGAAAATAAATCCTTGCTGGTTTTGCTTATAGGCTGTGAACTAATGTTTCAGATGTTTAACTCTTCTAACTGCGGCATAAGTAGATTTGTTATGGCTAGCTGAACGTGCAGTAGAGTCTCCAAAAGACGGTCACCATCAGTTTCTTTTCTTCCTGTATAAGTATTGTTTTCCATCCATAAGGAATCTTAGGGGGAATCTATTCAGAAAACTGAGATCATGGCATCCGGTCCTGTTACTTCATGGCAAATAGATGGGAAACATGGCTGACTTTATTTTTGGGGGTCCAAAATCACTGCAGATGGTGATTGCAGCCATGAAGTTAAACAACACTTACTCCTTGGAAGAAAAGTTATGACCAACCTAGGAAGCATATTCAAAAGCAGAGACATTACTTTGTCAACAAAGGTCCATCTAGTCAAGGCTATGATTTTTCCGGTAGTCACGTATAGATGTGACAGTTGGACTATAAAGAAAGCTGAGCGCTGAAGAACTGATGCTTTTGAAGTGTGGTGTTGGAGAAGACTCTTGAGAGTCCTTTGGACTGCAAGGAGATCCAACCAGTCCATCCTAAAGCAGATCAGTCCTGGGTGTTCATTGGAAGGACTGATGTTGAAGCTGAAACTCCAGTACTTTGGCCACCTGATGTGAAGAGCTGACTCTTTGGAAAACACCCTGATGATGGGAAAGATTGAGGGCAGGAGGAGAAGGGGACGACAGAGGAAGAGACGGTTGGATGGCATCACTGACTCAACGGACAGAAGTCTGGGTAAGCTCCGGGAGTTGGTGATGGACAGGGAGGCCTGGCATGCTGTGGTTCATGGGGCTGCAAAGAGTCGGACACGACTGAGTGTGTAAACTGAACTGAATTCCTTGTCCCTAAATTTTCGCAGGTCTTTTGACTTGCTTTGACCAAACAGAATCCAACAGAGGTGATTCTGTGCCGGTTCTGACCTAGTCTCAGATAAGCCTAGCACTTTTTGCTTTTTCCTCAGGGAATTTGCCCACTATGCTATGAAGAAGCTCAGTCTAGACTCTGAAGAGAAGCCAGGTGGAGGAGTACCAAGATGCAGAAACAGACTGAGGCATTCTGAGACCTTTCCAGCCCTGAACTGCCCTAGTCAACCCAGACCAGAGGAGTCTGAGTGAGTCACTCAAGCTGACACCATGTGGAGTAAAAGAACTGTCCCACTGAATCCTGCCTATTTTGGGGGCTTGGGGTTGTTCTGCTTCATAGCAATAGATAATACAAACTGAGGAAACAGAAAATGTTCAAAAGAAAGTAATATGGAGACACCCAAAAGAGAAGAAAAGAAACAGCAGCTTTAACATAAGATGAAGAAAAGAAAAAAGGAAGGAGGAGATAACAACAGTACACAAGTCAATGAGACAGATATAGAAAGTAAAACACCAGCTGGGAGTCTGTTTAACTGCTTTGTTTCCGACTGTCAACTTTCCTAAAAACTTGCCAAGTGACTACCCTCAAAGCCCCAACCTGCTGAAACCAGTCAGCATTTGGTATGTTACTTAACTTGTGTTCTGAAAGCTTCCTTCCAATAGTTGATTCATCTACACAGAACAACAAATGTCTGTTCTACTCAAGTATCACTAATTACCTTTCTTCAAAAAACACTATATACTTTTTCATCTTTGGTTACTTATTGTCCTATTTATCATAAAGGAGGAGAACTGATTTATCTACCTAGACTCTCTTCTTTGGTATACTTGAAGAATTCCTTACTATTACATTTAGAATGCCACAAAGAGAATGGTATACTTTTCAGATTTTTACTTCCCACAATTTCAAATATACAAAAAATTGCCATGTTTGGACAATTCTCTTCTCATGCATCAGTTTGCTTTATAAAAATGTGTTCAATTTTGTCAGTAAGTCTAAGTTCAAAACGAGTTCAAGATTAAATTATAAAAATTTATTTACTTTGAACTATATCTTAAAGGACTACATTTCACGGTTCACGTATTGTTGAAGCCTGGCTTGGAGAATTTTAAGCATTACTTTACTAGCATGTGAGATGAGTAAAGTTGTGCAGTAGTTTGAACATTCTTTGGCAGTGCCTTTCTTTGGAATTGGAATGTACATTGACCTTTTCCAGTCCTGTGGCCACTGCTGAGTTTTCCAAATTTGCTGGCATATTGAGTGCAGCACTTTCACAGCATCATCTTTTAGGATTTGAAATAGCTCAGCTGAAAGTCCATCACTCACACTAGCTTTGTTCCTAGTGATGCTTCCTAAGGCCCATTTGACTTCACATTCCAGGATGTCTGGCTCTAGGTGAGTGATCGCACCATTGTGGTTATCTGACTCATTAAGATCTCTTTTGTATAGTTCTTCTGTATATTCTTGCCACCTCTTCTTAATATCTTCTGCTTCTGTCGGTCCACACCATCTCTGTCCTTTGTTGTGCCCATCTTTGCATGAAATATTCCCTTGGTGTCTCTAATTTTCTTAAAGAGATCTCTAATCTTTCCCATTCTATTGTTTTCCTGTTTCTTTGCATCAGTGTTAGTACACACAACTGAAGAAAATTAGAGCCTCACAGTAATTCCACAACTTTTTTAGAACCCTGCAATTTGTACTGTGTTCTAAATTTGTTATTTACAGAGAGGGACTTTAAATTGTTTATCTAACCAACTTCTTCTAGATTCTTTCATTTAAATAATTATCTTAATCACATTCTCTTTCCCATGCCATGACTCAAGATTTCTTCACCTCTCCTCTAAATATCCTGCAGTAATCTCTGATTCATTTCCTTCCAGTCAATTTTACCTTGGCATCCCTCCCACCATTGTCAATTCTTCACCTATCCACATGACCTTTCACACAGCCCTTCACAAGCCAAATGCTGTTAGATCTTTTCACTTTTCTCTAAGTTGATCGTTCCCAGGTCCTTTGACCATTCCTGAGGTAACACTTCATTGAATGCACCAACCATCTTGATCAAATCTCCTCTGGAAGCAATGAAATACAATGCCCTGACTAAAATACGTCCATTAAAACTAAATACACTACTTGGAAATTGATATGAAAATACAGATGAGAAGTAGAATTTATTTCCCCATGCATTAGATAACAACTGGAAATCATGACTCATGAGTCAAAGTTTCAGAGCTAGTTTGTGGCTAGACAAGAAATAGAATCATTCTTCCTGAATCCCAGTTCAGAGTTCTATTCTAAGCCATATGTCCCAAGAGGATATATACAAAACACATACATACACAAACAAGAATATATCTGTAAAAAAACAGCATTAAAGTTCTATTATAAGAGTGGACTGTATATATTATGATGGCAATGACTATCCACTGTTCTTGAAGATTTTTTTTTAATATTTGTGGCTAACTAAGAAAATGTAAAAATTTTCTAACTTGTTATTTTGTGAAGCTTTCTGAAAATGTCCTCTAGGATTTACTTATACAAAATATACTGAAAACAATCAGCATCAGTATCACAATCATGTTAATGAGATGTATTCAAGAAGAGCCTTAGAGACAGATGTGAACAGGAAGTGTGTAAATCATAGTGAATGACAGTATCTTATTTTCTTGTGGGAAAAATTCTTTTAGATATTTGTCTTATTCTACTAAATGTGACCCAAAAGACAGTTCATGACAAACAGGGCATTTAATCAATAGTCCAAGTACCATCTCCAAAGTGTTTTGTTACTTTAAATGAACCACCAAATCCTTAATTTCATTAATATTTTCTTCCTACAAAGCCCTCTTAATCTAAATTCTTCTTACCTCTAGAACTTACTTATACCACTGGCAAGGCATTTCTGGTATAGAAATTTTGTGTGAAAACATTTTCATTAAAAGATATGTCAATGAAAGGCTCTAGTACTTGAAAATATTACCTATGAGGACCAATTAAGACTTACTTCTATTTATATATTTTTGCATTTTTAGTAGGCATAAATTGGCCAATATTTTTCCAAACTATTTAAGTTAACTAGATAAGAAGCAACACAAAATTAACTGAAACTGGACTCCTACAGCTTGATTATAAATGCTAAAACAAATGTAATGACAAAAAAACTGGCAAAGATCAGTTTTTCCTCTGAAGACAGTCTATTCAATGATACTTAATACATACCAACACCATGATTAAGAAAAAACACAAGGCCTTCCCCAAAATAAAGGTTTTGAGTTTTCCTTTCAGAAAACAAATAATTAAAAAATACTTACCCTTTGCTGTTTGTAGTGCTTAAACATTCTAATGCAATGTTCAATGATAAATAATAAGTAAATGCCTCCTAGAGCAACAAGTCCTTTCAATACAGCATCATATTCTTCCAGAAACTTCTTAGATTCATGTCCATGAGAATGTCCATGCCCATGTGCATGTTGATGACTGTGATCATGTCCACCTTGAGACTATTAATGAGAATAAGAAAAGCTTCTAAACCAGTAATTCAATGCTACTTTGCAAATATAATCTCCAGAAAAGAAAAACAATCCCCTGTTACATCACTTGAATATAAGTAGTCTTCCATTTAATTTTGTTATACTCAGTGGCCTGGCAAGTACTACACTTCATGGTAACTCTAAAACAAAGACCAAAAATTTCAAACAGCTATCAGGGTTAAGATATTAATACATCCTATAGTGAGAGAATTATCCAGGAGTAAGAATAGAGGGAATGATGGGTCCTTTGTAAACTGAAGTAAATATGACCCAGATATAAGACTTATTATCTGTAAAACTAAAATAGACTAATTCACCAGCAGGTAACCATTTCTAACTCCCTATAATCTAACTTTCTCTTAAGTTAATTTTTATAATACCTTTTATTAATTATTTCAAAGAAGTGAGGAGATGTTATGTCTGTGTATAGTTGAACATGAGCAAAAGTATATACTTAAACATGTATTTAATTTTCTACATTTTAGATCTTTAGCAAAAATAAATGTGTATACAGAAACAAAGCTCTTTTAAAACTGCAAAACATGTAAGTTCTATCATATTAATCTTAGAGAATGTAAAGAGAACTGGTCCTCAGTATTTTCCCTCTTTGTGACACTTATTTACATTCTTCCCTTATTTGCAAGTGGTCAACAGAAGAGGTTTCTAAACCTCTTAAAGAAGATAAGACCATTACAAAAGGTAATAGCGTCATTTAATTAACACTTAAGAAAATAAATAAGTTAAATAGCACTTAAACATTGTTTGTACTTCAACTGTTGGCCCAGTTCTGAAGCAGACTGCTGCTATGCTTGGTGGCTGGGGAGAAAGGGCAGGCAAGGGGTTAAAATAAATGGGAAAATAAGTTATTATATATAATGAATCAACATCAAAAAAAATGCACATTCACAGTCTTAATATTAATTTTTTTAAGGCAATGCCATACATTGTTCTAGATACTAGATTGGGAATTCTCAACCAGGAGTGCATAAAGGAAGAACAGGTGTACACAACACACAAATACAATACTGTCTCCCAAATCCTCCAGAAGGGAAGAGATGAGAACATAATATTCAGATCTATAATTTTACATGCAGAAAAGAAAAAAGCTCTGTTGTTTTCATAATTTGATGGACAGACAGTAATACTGGTTCAAACACTCTTAACTGCTGATAAGCCTTTTAAAAGGTTGATAAGCAAGGGAATAGGAGTGTGGTTCATGTGCCTGTACACGTGCTCAGTCATATCTGACTCTTAGCCCACCGGGCTCCTCTGTCCATGGGATTTTTCAGGCAAGAATACTGGAGTGAGTTGCCATTTCCTCCTCCAGGGGATCTTCCCTACCCAGGGATGGAACCCGCGTCTCTTGGGTCTTCCGCATTGGCAGATGGATTCTTTACCACTGCACCAGCTGAGAAACCCAGGAGTGTGGACTTATGATCATATCATTAGAAGTGTTCCCAAATGGAAGAACACAAGTGGTACACCAGGTGAAAAGATAAACGGCCCCATATGTAAAGAGCGTAAACATCTAAAATCATTAACTGAAGATGTCTGCCTATTCCACTCAAATAAAGATGCCTGTGGAGCACTGGCTATGTGCACAATCATTATAAAATACCATATACATTTCTTCTAATGGCTTTCTTGAGAAACCACAAAAATAAAACACTCACTGACCACTAAATATGCACTTTCAGAACTGCTAATAGAGCATTTTTAAAACTTCAGCTTCACTGAGGTGTAAGTGACATATGTAACTGTAAGAGAATGAAAATGTGCATTGTGATGATACAGTATGTATATGTTGTGACAAGTGAAGATAAAAGTGACACTAGCAGTTTTTGCTATTTTAAAATCTAATAAATTCAATTTTAAAAATACTACTTAATTTAAAACTGTACAAGTGAAAAAATGCTTCATCCTATAAGCAATAAAACAACAGAAATATTAGATTAGTATGCTACAGTTTGCTAATAAAGGACCCTTTTAGCTGAAATACTTTTACTTCTTAAAAAGATTGAAAAGGTTTCTTACATGGGGCAGTAGATGAAGAAGGGCGTCTCCACTCATTGTTCCTACAGCTAGTGCAACAAGGAATGTAAGAAGGAATTTGAAGCATCCTTGGTTAATGATGGGAACCAAGATCACGCCTAGCAAGGAAAGCAGGCTAATGACAGTGATAGAAATGATACCACAAATCCACGCTGTAGGAAGAAAGTAATGATCAATATTAGTATGCCATTATAAACAAAAAAGCTCCAAAGAATAAACATAAGATAAATGAGTCATGGAAGACTGATTATCCTACCCAGACTATGTTTTTAAGAAACTTTGTATTTTGGCACTACTGTGTTTAAAAACAAAACAATTATATTCAAGGTAGTTACCTTGAATACTTAAAAAGAATTAAACTCAGACCAAGTTAGAAATAATATTTTCAGTGGTCCACCTTATTAGAAACAGGGGCTTAAAATGACTTAAGGATGTGGTTCACTTACTCACTTACACTATTTAGCTTTAAATAAAATTTTGCTAATGTCTAAAGGTACAGTCATAGCAATAAAACTGTTTACTTAGAGACTCTCATTATAAAACTCTCCTGTGAGCACTAAAGAATCTAAGCATCCAACACACTATAATCTATGGAAATCTAATACAAAATTTAAGAAACTTTTAAATATCAGCTCCAAATAGAAATATACTCAGATAAGACCAAAAAAGCCTTGTTACTGGTTGCTTTACTGTATTTCTTATTTTTACAAAGGATAATTCAGTCCTATTTTCCTTAGTATCATCTTTCTTCCATACCCAGTTACAAATTCCCTTTCCCTCAATTTAGTTTTCTGTACAATTTACTACTTTTAACAGTATATAGTTTTAACTGGATCAGAACACAGGAGAAATGTTTTCATATGACTTGTAAGAAACAGGTGGAATTTTGTGCACATTTCTTTTTCTAGGCTATTCATAAGCAGGTATCACAAATTAATGCCAGTGGTTCAGGGAGTGAGGCGTTTTTGTTTAAACTGAGAGACTACTTTTTTTAATGGCCTAAAGACATGTTTTAAACTTTAATACTTACAGAAAATTTGACAGAGTGATATTTTTGAAAAGGTTTAATCTAAAATGATATTTTCCTAATCAAACCTAATAGGACTATAAATCTGCTGAAAGATTTTATGTTGTCTTATGATAAATGAATAAAGGAAAAATACATTTATCAAGATAACTTAAAATTTTGAAAAACAAACAGAAATAAAGATAGATTAAAAAAACTTTAATTGACCTGCTAAATGCTAAACTATCAATAAAAGTGTGTTTATTCATTGGACATTTTAGTCACACTATCCAATAACCTTAACACTACAGCTAATTCTCGTTAGCTAAATTAGTTCTGAATAAAACAATAGGTCATTTGTTATTAATGGAAGCATTGTGATTTATCCTAAATGTAACAGATAATTACTATGATATAAACACTGGGAAGCTAAAGGGTCAAAGAAGATTGAAACACAGCCAGAGACAGAATACACTGGCTTCCATCCTTCTTAAGGACTTGGGGGCAATAAAGTAACAGAAATTCAATTCTCAAAGAATCAAGGTCAGGGAAAGATTCATTATAAAGGCAACATCTTGGTTATTGGATCCAAAAATAAGGAGATTTCTCCCAACTACGGTTGGGACTACCAGGCACAGGGAACTGGAGTTAAACAAGCAAAAAATAACCTGTCATATAAAGAAAAATATAAGGTCAAACAAGGTTTAAAGACTGATTTCATAGCCCCATGTAAAGATTGGAACAATAAAATCAATGGGTTGGGAGAGCCTGGTTGGAGAAAAGCGACTGTAAGTATACGTGAAGTCAAGGAAGCAATAAAGTTACTGGTCAACTAAACCAAAAAGGTTTGTCAAAACTACTGCAACTCTCTAGCTCCAATCAAACTACTGGCGGGAAAATAATTAAAAGGGAGAGAACAAAAGATACAATAACTAAAAGGAAACACCAAGGCTAATAATGAAAACATTAAACCTGAATATAAAATGTCTTATATTAATATACAACTCTCCCTTCCCAAATATATTTTTCCTTAGTTTGTCAATAATCCAATCTAGAGGTAATATATTTCAAAAAGAGCCAATCTGAAAGATACTTTAATCAAGAAATTAAAGAAAAAGAGCACAGAATAGATAGTCTATGAAGCCATAAACATTTTAAAATGTTCTGTGATGATTTACAGTCTCAAGTGACTTTTGGTCAATTAGTCAAAACTCAGGTTACCAAATAAATCAAAATCGAATTCGGTGAAAATCAATCGCCAGTATGCTAACAGGTGAGCTAAATACATTGCAGTGTAAGTCATTCATTTTGTGTCTGACTCTGAGACCCCATGAACTGTAGCCTGTGAGGCTCCTCTGTCAATGGAACTCTCCAGACAAGAATACTGGAGTGGGTTGCCATTTCTTCCTTCAGGGGATGTCCCAACACAGGGGATCAAACCCAGGTCTCTTACTGTCTGAATCACCAGGGAAGACCAAATACATTAAAACTGAAGACTGATCAATAGCAGACTGATACACATATAAATCAGAAAAGTGTTTACACATGTAATTAAAGGAGAGTCTGTGTGTTAAAGAGTATACAAGTTCATATGTGCACAAATGGGTATATGTCACATATTACACATCCCAGGTACAATTTCTCACTGATCAGTGCTGATAATTATATCTCTTTCTCATCCATCTTAGAAAGCAAATCTGTAAACTAAAAGATGTCTGAAAGAGAGCAGCTCATTTAATGATTAGAAAATCACTGGTATTTGTGCTGACATCTGAAACTCAGAGAATACAAGAAAATATAATCCTGCAAAAGCATTACATGAATCAATCCCAGGTCACAGCATTGCCCAACTTCCAAGATGAAACTCAGATACAAGCATGCCTGTAGTCATTAGAGGATTATTGACAATAGGCAAGCATACATTGATGAATGAATGGATTAACAAAATGTAGTGTATATATGCCATGGAGTATTACTCAACCATAAAAAGAATGAAGTTCTGATACATGCTATAACATAAATGAACCTTAAAAACATTATGCTGAGGGTCTCTCTGGTGGTCAATGGTTAAGAGTTTGCCTGCCAGTGCAGGAGATGCAGGGGTTGATCCTAGATCCAGAAGGATCCATTTGCCACAGAACAACTAAGCCTGTGCACCACAACTATTGAGCCTGTTGCTCCAGAGACCAGAAGCCAAAACTACTGAGCCCAAGTGCCACAGCTACTGAAGCCTCAGTGCCCTAGAGTCTGTGCTCCACAAGAAGAGAAGCCACCGCAATGAGAAGCCTGTGCACTGCAACCAGAGAGTAGCTCCCACTCGCCACAGCTAAAAAATGCTCGAACAGCAATGAAGATCCAGCAAAGCCAAAATAAATAAATAAATTTATAAAAACAAAAATAAAACTAAACAATTTCCTACATTAGGAAAAAAATTAAGCATTTCACAATAAAGCAGACAAAAAGACAAACACTGTATGATTCCACTTAAATGAACTATCTAGAACAGTCAAATTCAGAGACAAAAGATTAGAGGTTACTGGAGGCTGAGGTTAAGGGGGAAATGAATTATTGCTTAATGATTACATAGCTTCTATCTGAAAGTGAAAGTTGCTCAGTTATGTACAACTCTTTCCAACCCCATGAACTATACAGTCCATGGAATTCTTCAGGCCAGAATACTGGAGTGGGTAGCCATTCTCTTCTCCAGGGGATCTTCCCAATCCAGGGATTGAACCCAAATCTCCCACACTGAAGGCATATTCTTTACCAGCTGAGCCACCAGGGAAGCTCAGCTTCTCTCTGGGGTGGTGGTTAAAATAAAAAGTTGTAAAAATAGCGTGATGGTTGCACAACATTGTGAATGCAACAAACGCACAATGGTTAAGGCAGCAAATTTGATGTTATATATATATTTTAGCATAATAAAAAATAGTTAAATAGCTAAAATGGCAAAGTCAAAACTAAACCCAAAGTCCCCTCTTAATCCATTGTTATTTCCAGTAAATCACGGTATTTTCAGAGAATTCTTGGCCAAGTGACTTATTTATCACTTTTGTCTCTCCTGGAGTAGCTTCATATAAAAGAGGAGACAGCTTCATATAAAAGGATTTATAAGAAAAATAAGTATATTTAAACATGAAAATAAGAATAAATACTAATTTTATTAATCCAAACGGCAATCACTCTTTCAAAATTTGAGCTAATTAGGACAGAGGAAGAGGGACAAAAGACTACTACCAAACTTGTAGCTATACAAGATTTTCAGAATATATGCCATTGAAAATACATGTAAGCATAAAGCTAATTAATTTCACATATCTATTACTTTTGCCAGTGCCAAGAAATAAAAGTTAGAGCCAAATTTCCTATTTCAGACAAATCAGAAATTTTTAGTTATTTTCTATAGATTACAACTATTCCACCACAACTGTTTCATTAGCAAAACAGCCTGATTATCCCATAAGTTTACATTATCATACGTGTTTTCTTTTGCTGATTTATTAATTTTAAATAATAATTTTAGCTTCCTAGCACTATAACTCTAAGGAGTAGTCATTTGCCTAACAAGTTATAAACATTCTTCAAGGAAAATTACTATTTCTTTGACCTATGAGTAATAAAAGTTGTTCTGAATTTACTGTCCTTGAAATACTTTCCCACGCTATTTAAGTACATACTTATTTCCACAAATAATAACATACACATTTAAAGCTCAAATAGCATAATTTCCTAGTTGTAAAAAAGCCAATAAAATTGTTTTGATTTCCAACCAAATTATTTATCTTTTTAAATCACAATTTGTTTGGTATAAAGCCAAAAGAAACCCAAAATAGCAATAAATGATAAACAATGAAAGGAATCTCATAAAATTTATACCAACCTAAGACTATGCAAACTATTAAGTACAACTAGCAAATGTTTTCTTTATTTGTACCCAGGATACCGTATGCAATAAAAACATTAAATGTCTGAAACAAGCTTCACTTATTCTGCAAATTAGGTTGCTTAAAACGTTAAAGGTCTTCAAGCTTAGTTATTCACCAGCTCCCTTTCTCATTATCTAGAGAGAAAATGAATTCTTTTAAAAAGAAGCGCTCATCTGTGGAAACTTTCTAATTAATTTGGTTCAAAGCATGTGCAAGATGGCAGTTTTCTACACTGTTTCAGCATTTTAATTGGTGGAAAATGCTTAGCAGTCTATTCACAACCTCCCCCCACACCTTGGTAATTAAGCTAGGGTCAACTCTATGACTAAATGAGCCAATCTTGAGAAACAAATGATTTCTAACATACACAGTATATAGCATATTTGGTTTACAGCAGTCTTTGAACAGTTAATGAGGTAGTAGCTGTGTCACTATGGGAGATTTATACAGAACAAGTTAACCTTCTTAAATGTTGCAGCAGTCATTAAAAATAATTACTAGCAGGGCATTCTAACAATTACTAACATCTATCAGGACATAATTAATTCAAGTTTCATTTCTGACAATGCTAATAACCACCTGCAAACAACTAATCAATATTCACTATTAGTAATGTACTTGTTTTCAAAGCAAGTACACTTTTCTCTAAGGCTTTTTAGACTGAATAAAGTGCAATTTTCAATATTACTATAGTCAAGCATCTGTCAACAGTTTTGTTAAAATATGTAGATTGTATCAATACTATGACATAGACAACTCTAAGTCATAACCCACAGCAAATGTGAAAATAACCAGAGTTTTTTAAGAAACTATAGAAATAGAAAAGGGTATTAGTTTTAACTCTAGATGCTTCAATCTTTTCAACTTCAATTCTTCCCCTATAAAGAACAAATGAATTTTATTTCTAATTAAGATAAATAATCTTAGACCTAGCACACACTTTAATTCCTGCCAGTGAGAATTTATGAGTGCCTGAGAGAGACACTGGCTCTCAAGGTGTTCAGTTATCTACAAAGATCAATGAGCATGAAGCCAGAAAGGGGACATATTTTGTCTATACAAAGATCATTATTCAAGTCTAGTGTGTGAACTCACTTTCGCTGCCCTTTCAGATCTTATCAGACTGAACCCAGCCTGTCTACTAGAAGACTATTCTTAGATTTTTTTTTAATGACTAATCTATACTTAGAGTAATACTTACATCAATATTTACCTGTACCACTTTCCTGTCTACATCTGCTTTATCTGTCAAAACACTAAACTCTCCTTATCTCCCTGTCAGTTACATTCTAGCCAAGCACACTTAAAAGCCTTTTCAGCAGGAAGCAGTAGAGCATAGCACAGGGAAAGAGCACAGTGGTTACATTAGAGGCTTTAGATGGAGAATACTCTAGTTCCTATCACAGCTCTGTTATGTGATTTGGGCATGTTACTTAACTTCTCCAACCTCCTTTCCTTAGTAAAGAGAAGTAAAGAAAAATGTCTAGCTCATGGGAATAACAAATTAAACTCTTATCAAAGTGGTGTTTAAAATAGCACATCGTAATACAGTTCTAATAAATATAGGCTATTATGATTAATTTATCCATTCTGAGGTTATTTTCCTATTGCTAAGAAATTAACCAAGAATAGGTAGGAACCTAAGAGACTTAGTTATATATTGAGAGCATCTCTTTTATGTGTAACTCTTTTAAGCATTAAGGAATGTCTCTGTCTCAAATGGAACTCTTATACTAGAATGCGATATTCATAAACATGTCTACCTTATTGCTCTACTGCTCTACACTATGAAAACTTTTAAAATGCTGCCCTTTCAATCTTTTATCTAATTTATCAAAATTCTGTTTTTTTCAGCTCATATTCATACACATAAATTTAGTCACTTTAATCACTATTCAGTTGGTACAGAATCTGCCTGTGATGCAGGAGACCTCAGCTCAATTCCTGGGTTGGGAAGATCTGCTGGAGAATGGATAGGCTATCCACTCCAGTATTCCTGGGCTTCTCTGGTGGCTCAGCTGGTAAAGAATCTGCCTGCAATGTGGAAGACCTCAGTTTGATCCAAGGTTGGGAAGATCCCCTGGAGAAGGAAAGGGTACCCACTCCAGTATTCTGGCCTGGAGAATTCCATGGACAGTCCATGGGGTTGCAAAGAGTTGGACATGACTGAGTGACTTTCATTTCATTTCAATACCACTATATCTTAGGCATTTCAACCAGAAGTGCATTCAACATTATTTTGCACATATGAAGTTCATGAAATACTACTCATGCTTCTTGAGAACACTGTATTATCAGTGTACACTAGGCTGACTTACACGTGTTCTTTCTAGGTTAGAAACAAAGCTTATAGACTAATATTAAGTAATTTATTCATTCAATCAATATATGAGTGTTTACTTTTTGTCCAAAGTATCTTAGGCCCTAGTGATGGTCAGATGAAAGACCCAGTCACTTCTTTTAAGCAATTAAAGGCAAACAAAAAGATAACTAATCCAATTATTAAGATCCCTGAACTCTGTACCATGATGGCAATATCCACAGGGTGTCAAGGCAGGGGACTTAATTAAACCTGGTACAGTCAGTTAAGTTATTCCAGGGAGACCAATCACTGAGGAATCACAGTGGTCAGCCAAGCAGAGATGCTTACAAAGTAAAAAGGCAGAGAAGAATCAAGGAAAACCAGCATTATCTATTATCACAGTTTAAAATTAGAGCGAAGGGGAAGAAATGATTGGTGGAAAACAGAGATGTGATAGTAGGTAGACATGGATCATATTCTGAAAAGCATGATTGGGGGGGTAAAAACAAACATATAAACTTTGAACAACATAGCATAATGCAGTATTTTAAAATAAATGAGGAAAACTATACCTAGCACATCACATCAAATCCACGTCCTCATAGCTACTACTAGTTCCAATATTAAAAAATGTAAAGAAAAATACTAGAGATCTAATGAAAATGTTAGTAGCATTAGCAATATGTGGCAAAATCACAAAGGGGATATCAGAATTTCCTAAATTTGGAAAACAGCACAGTGATTAACCTCAGACTTGGTGGATTTATCATTTATTAGGTCTGGGAACTGTGGGCAAGTTACTAACTTTTCTATACCTTACCTTACTTATTACCCATAAAAACAAGAATCATATAATAGCTTCTTCAAATAATTCAATTAGTATTAAAATTTAGTGAAGAAAAGTATGTAAAACACTTTGCACATATGAATACCAAAATGATTAAGATTCCCAGAACTGAACTCTACCACACTCACTCACTAGTTTTGAGACCTTGGGAAATATTTTAGGGTAACATTCTCTATTTCTTAGGACTGTTATGAGGAGTAAATGAACTGAGTATAGAACAGTGCCTACAATACATGTTTGTAAATAAATAAAAGCCCATGTATTAATAAATGCTGGCTATCACTAAAAGGAAAAATCTATGTCAGAGTGTCCAAATAAATCTAGCTTAAGTGCTAACCATGATCTATGAGGGGAACAGAAACACAGGCAGGGAAAATTATGGAGTTATTTCAACAATTCAGTAAAGAACCAAGGAGGATATGAACTAAATTTATGAGAGTGGAGAGAACTGGAAAATACTTAAGACTCAACTGGATTCAACAACTGACTATACAAGTGAAAATAGGAAATGAAAACGGAAACCACAGGTAGAGGAAAAACATCAAAGATTTTCAGATTTGATCAAAATCTGAAATGACATTTGTGATTCAATAAGAGGTACAAATTTCCTATGGAATAGAAGTTTCAGAAGGAGATACCTGTAAACATCAAAGTGGAGCAATCTAGCCAACTGGGTATGATAAAAAAATACAAAGAGAGAAGTTTAAAAGTAGTTTTGATTTTACCCGTTTGGTTTAACTCTCTAAGTGCCCATGATGAAGTTCATGTGCCAATCACTGGCATTCTGAGACATTCCTAGAGTTTAACCACACTAGCTTCCCTTTTCACGTCCTTAAAAACTTTGTAATCTTGGCTTTTCACTAGAGCCCCTCATCTTGCTAAATATTAATTATAACACCATGTAACTTTAATTAACGACCCTCTTATTAACAACTGCCCATAAAGAATCTATTTATGAAAAACCTGCATTTCCTTTCCAATCTATTAGTTCTCTGTCCACAACAAAATGTTCCTATGTAATGCCAGAAGAGATGAGTAAACTGTATTATGCCTGTCTTCCTCCAATCTTTTCTAAACACACATACTTAAACATGATTAAAATATACTAAAAGACACAAAAATAAGGCAATCATTTGGAATTGACTTCTGATTCCAACTATATATATTTTTTAAAGTACAGAGACTCTTTTGAGGAGAAAGAACTTAAATCTTACCTGATGCCCCTATATTTGCCTTATCTTCAGGAACCTGATTTTTATCCTTATTCAAATCTTCAACTAAAAGTTTGTCAAAATGCTCAATACAAAGTCGACTGTCAATTTGATATAACAAAGCAGGGCAAAGGTATGTAAATAGATCAGATGAGATTGGAGAGTTGGCACGATGACCATGGTGTTTTAACAACTGAGTGACGTTCAAACACTGCAAGAAAATTGATAAAAGAAATTAAGAGTACTTTAAGAAGATTAGGCAGAAAAAGTACTATATAGTAAAATATATTCTAAATATAATTTTAAAATAATCTGCAATATAAATATCTACTACAAAGAATGATTTTTAATAGGAATTTATGATAGGAAAGAATTCAACCTGATGGCCCAAAACTTTTTATGGATTTTAACCATTCTCCACCGCAACATATAAAAGATAATGACTTTCTGCCATTAATAAGAATGATTTAGAACTATATTCCCAAGATCCTGAAAGAATGAAAAAGAAAAAAATCACTTCCCTAGTCAAACTGCAATCATCAGTTGCTCGAGATTCTTATTTGGTGAAACTGTTAAATAGACTTAAGAGTACTTTAATAACTTCATATTAAAATATAAAAGGATACAGACATTTTTACTACCTAAGGTACCCCAGAAGAATATCGTATAGTGAAATTCAATCCCAGTGCTAAAACTGCAAGATTAAAAAACGCAGCTTTTATCCACTAGAACTTTTTAAGTACAAAGTATAAAAAAACTATGAAGAAAACAAATAACAAAAAAAAAATCTGGACCCATCATTATACAAATATCTAAAACTAAGGGAACGGAGTATCTCTTTTCTACATATATGCATTCTGGTTGCATGCTTGCTTACTGTATCTATAATGCAAAAACACAAAATCAAAACATACAAACAAATGATTCTTCTCATGTCAAGTCTTTACAGGAGGTACTACTACCCTATCTAATGCATAGACCATTTCCAGAAATCTTGAAAAATCCCCATTATGCATCAGGCCTATGAGGATACAAAATAATAAGACTGATGATCCAGACCCCCAAGTAGAATCCAAAGAGTAAACACTGATGTTTAGTTATGATAATGTCTAGTTATTATCAACAAGAGACTCTACAATATTGCCCATAGTAATAAATTAACAATTTCTTTAAAAGTACACTAGATTTTAAAATTTGCTGAAAACCAAATATCTGGTGATTTGTCTAGTTAAGAAACAAAGATATTACTTAGATGTAAAACACATTTCAGTAATAAGAGACCAAAACAAAGGTTGAGGTCGTCTTCCACAATAGATGCTGCTATGGCTTTTTATACATCTGAACAATAATAAATTCAATAGCTTTTCCTAAACTTTAATGAGAGCTAAATATAAGAATAAAGGTACTGATACACTTTTAATGAAACAAAAATGTTTTTAAGGTGAATAGCTGTTTAAAAATCAAGAAGTAACAAATTGAATGTGAAAGTATTGAAAGGAGAACAAAAATTCAAAAAGAGAATCATCCCATTGCTATTGGCATTTATCATTATTATACCTGTTTGCATTCAGTGTTCATCTGTCAAAAGCATGAGAAAAGAC
This sequence comes from Nanger dama, assembly GCA_917880005.1. Taxonomy (NCBI): domain Eukaryota; kingdom Metazoa; phylum Chordata; class Mammalia; order Artiodactyla; family Bovidae; genus Nanger; species Nanger dama. The sequence goes on from CAKJTW010000004.1 coordinate 52,617,043, forward strand.
TAATTTGAGCATGTAGGTCCTGTGATAAAAGTGACAGAAAAAACAAAGGTACCACACATGCAAAATACCTGACTTTGAAGCTAGATTAGTGACTAGAAATCACTCTGTAGTTAATTCAATAAGTTAATTATTATGAAACAGAAACTATCTAAACAAAAAAGGGCTTCAACTTTCAAGCATCTAGAAACTGGTTAACAGTAACAACACATAAGCTAACTTGGAGAGTCAAAGCAAGTCTTAAGCAAGAGAGTAAAATAAGGAATAAAAGAAATATATTTTCTGACAACCTTTAAACATTTAGAATTGAAGGAACCCAAATGTGAAAACACACAATGCAAGTAAAAATGCAGATAAAAGTCTTTAATCTGATTTTTATCCCTTAAAGTATTTTGTAACTGGAAACAAGTTTGAATACAGTCGTCTATTCCTGTTACTTTTCTTTTTACCTAAGAGTACTTCAGAATCATCTGAGAATTACAGAGCAACTGCCTTATTCTGCTTACCTCATGTTGACGATCATCTTCATTATGATCTTTGTGACTAGCAGCTGAATAAATTGCACTTTTTTTAACATGTGGTGCTTCTCGCTTTCTAGTATGTCGAAGTTCACCTTCAATATCAGGATCAAGATCTTGGTGTCCATGACCAGGATCATGACCATTATGTTCTGGAAGACGTACATGAGAATGACCTGGGTTATGTACACGATCAGGTTTGTGGACCCGATTATGTTCATACTGTTCACCCTGATCATGGTTAGAGGAAAACCTGGTGTAATAACCCCAGAATTTTCATTACTTTTCTTCTCTTTTCTCTTCCTCTTTCCTTTTGGTAGCTTACTTTCAGATTGCTCCTGTGTTTTATTGGTCTCTGCTGAAGGTTCATGGCTAGGCTCCCCATGCTCACTGTGAGTAATGGAATCATTAGGAAAATGGCGAGTAGTGTTATGATCAAGGTGATGACGCAAACAGTGGTGATGACATAAGCGATGACCGCGGTCATGCATATGTTTATCATCAGATTTTACAGACACTTCAATTGTCTCTTTCTCTGGATCACACTTATGGTTTCTTTTTGCCGATACACTGGTCACAGTTTGATTTTCTGAATTTAAGTGATTATGGGAATGCTGGTGGTTATGTGAGTGAAAATGCTTTCCCTCTTGAACTGCCAAAATATCTAAGTGAGAAACATGATCGTGGCCAAGATCCTCATGATTAATTTCAACTACTTTTATCTCTCCAAGGCCCAAGTTTGTTAAAAGTTTCTCCAGACCAAAAAAAGATAATCTTCCATTTTCACCATAACGGTCAAAAAGTTTTTCAATGTAATATTTTTTTTCATTTTCAGCATCCAGCACTGAAAATTCACTTGACTCCGATTCTGTCATTCCACGATGGTGTCTGTGATGCTCTTCAGAACCATGGTCATGTTCTTCATGGCAATGGTTGCAATGATGGAAAATAAATGTCAGCAAACAAATGAGGCAAAATTTTGTGTGCATATGTACCTTCATTTCTATTTTTCCTAAAGGGAAAGAAAAACAAGTATTAATTTATACTTATGCACATTAAAAATAAACAAAACTTTTCAGCTGTTGCCAATTTACTAGGCAGTGTTTTACCTCATTTCTTTCATGATTATGAATTGTCCTTTCCTAATTCAATCCCCTATAAAAATAGCCCCTTTTATCAGAATATTGTATAGCCCTTCAAATTAATACAAGATTGCTTAAAACTCACTTGCAAGATTACCGACTCCCTTTAAAGCACAATACTTTATAGTCTACGTACATTTATACAGGAAATGTTGGCTTCCTTCCTATCTAGTCCTTTACAAAAGGTTTATTGGTTTCTGTTCTTGAGATCCTGACCAGTACAATAATGCAGTAAGATGAAATACAATAAAAAATGTGTAAGAATCAGAAATGAAACTATCATTATTCACAAATGGCAGGACTGGGTATGCAGAAAGTACAAAAGAAACTATAAGAATTAATAAGTTAATTTAGTACAATTGCTAGACCTAAGGACAATTAACTGTATTTCTCTACACCAGCAATAATTAGAATATGAAATTAGAAAGTTTACCATTCATAGCAGCAAATAGCTAGAAATAAACCTAACAAAAGATGTGTAAGACTTTTTCATAAAAAAAGGATAACATATTTGGATGTTATAGAGATCCAATGTAATGCCCAACTAAAATTCCAAAAGTTATTTTATGAAAACTGATGAGGTAGTTTTTAAATTTTTATTTATTTGTTTTCGGTTGCCCTAGATCTTCATAGCTGTGCAGGGGCTTTCTATAGCTGTGAAAGTGGGGGCTACTCTCTAGTTGTGGTTGCATGCTTCTCATTGCAGTGGCTTCTTGTGTTGCAGAGTGCAGACTTGAGGGCACATGGGCTTCAGTAGTTGTAGCCCTTGGGCTCCAGAGCACAGGCTCAATAGTGGTGCCACATGAGCTTAGCTGCTCTGTGGCATGTGGCATCTTCCCAGACCAGTATCAAATCCATATTTCCTGCACTGGCAAGCAGATTCTTTACTACTGAGTTACCAGGAAACCCCTTGATGAGGTATTTTTAATGCTTATATGGAAACAGAAAGGGCCAATGAACAAGACACTCTGTCTACCAGTTACTAAAGATAGTGTGGATATTTGGTGTAAGAACAAATAATGTAATATGAAAACAGAAAAATTCTCTTTTCCTTGGAGCTTAGTCAGCTAGATATCCATATGGAAGAAAACTTGACTCCTACCTCATACCATATGTAAACATCAATTATAGATAGATTATAAATGTAAATCTGAAACAGTAAATTGTAGAGTAATAAAGGGTCCAAAACTGTACTACCCAATATAGTATGTTAAAAAAATTACTAAGAAGCACCTTGGCCTCAGGCTTAGGTTGCTCTTAAGCAGACAAAACAAGTTATTTTAAAATTAGTTTTATATGGTGATATCATTTGTTAACACAATGTAGCTTTTTACAAATATCCATAAATACTCTAAATTGGGTTATCAGGTAATTGTATTACGTACCTTTCAACAAGAACCTGTAAGCAGCAAGTTAATTTCACATAGTCCAAAACTTCAGCAGACTCTCATTGAACTGAGTGCTATTCATTATTTTTGGAAGTAGTCACATGCAGCTACTTAAATTTAAACTAACAAGTTAAATACAGGACTTCCTGGTGGTACAATGGATAAGAATCCATCTGCCAATGCAGAGGACAAGGGTTCGATCTCTGGTCCAAGAGAATTCCACATGCTGAGGAGAAACTAAGCCATGCACCACCAATTACTCAGCCCGTGTGATCTAGAACCCATGAGTCACCACTACTGAGCCCACATGCTGGAACCACTGAAGCCCATGCTTTTAGAGTCTGTGGTCCACAACAAGAGAAGCCAAGACAATGAGAAGCCTGTGTATTGCAACTAGAGAGTAGCCCCTGCACTTTGCAACTACAGAAAAGTCCAAGCACAGCAATTAAGACTCAGTGCAACCAAAAATAAAAATTAATTAACTTTAAATAAACAGCTTCTTGGGAGATCCCTGGCAGTCTAGTGGTTATAACGGTGCATTTGCTGCAGTGGCCCATGTTCAATCCCTGGTTGGGGAATTAAGAACCCATAAATCACATGGCACAGCCCCCAAAATTAAAAATATATATCTGCTTCTCAGTCATGAGGGTACATTTTAAATATTCAACACAAATACATGGCTCATGGCTCACACTAAACAGGGTAAACACAGATCATGTCCATCATCACAGAAAGTTCTCCTAGAGAGCATATTTCCAGAATATGGAAGTAAGTCATTCAAGCACTTTTAAAGTTCTCTAGAATAAACAGGTCAAAGTCATTTTCATCCTGTATTTTATTTAACCCACTATATCTTCAGATATTATCATTTCAGCATGCAACCAAAATTTATTAATGAAATTTATAACATTTTTAATACTATGCCTTTGAAAACTGGCATTTATTTTATACATCAGTTCAGTTGCTCAGTTGTGTCCAACTCTTTGAGACTCGATGAACTGCAGCACACCAGGCCTCCCTGGGTAGCCATCACCAATTCCTGGAGCTTGCGCAAACTCATGTCCATCGAGGTGGTGATGCCATCCAACCATCTCATCCTCTGTCATCACCTTCTCTTCCTGCCTTCAATCTTTCCCAGCCAGCCATCAGGGTCTTTTATAACGAGTCAGTTCTTCCCATCAGGTGGAGAGAGTATTGGAGTTTCAGCTTAAGCATCAGTTCTTCCAATGAATATTCAGGATTGGTTTCCTTGAGGACTGACTGGTTTGATCTCCTTGCAGTCCAAGAGACTCTCAAGAGTCTTCAGTAACAACACAGATGAAAAGCATCAATTCTTCAGCGCTCAGCTTTGTTTATAGTCCAACTCTCACATCCATATACGACTACTGGAAAAACCATAGTTTTAACTAGACAACCTTTGTCAGCAAAGTAATCTCTGCTTTTTAATATGCTGTCTAGCTTGGTCATAACTTTTCTTCTAAGAAGCAAATGTCTTTTAATTTCATGGATGGGGTCACCATCTTCCAGTGATTCTGGAGCCCAAGAAAATAAAATCTGTCATGGTTTCCATTGTTTCCCCATCTTTTGCCATGAAGTGATGGGACCTGATGCAACGATCCTCGTTTTCTAAATGTTGAGCTTTACACCAACTTTTTCACTCTCCTCTTTCACTTTCACCAAGAGGCTCTTTTAGTTCTTCTTCAGTTTCTGCCATAAGGGTGGTGTCATCTGCGTATCTGAGGTTACTGATATTTCACCCAGCAGTCTTGATTCCAGCTTGTGCTTCATCCACCCCAGCATTTCACATGATGTACTCTGCATGTAAGTTAAATAAGGAGGGTGACAATATACATCCTTAACATACTCCTTTCCAGATTTGGGTCCAGTCTGTTATTCCATGTCCCGTTCTAACTGATGCTTCTTGATCTTCCTACAGATTTCTCAGGAGGAAGGCAAGGTGGTCTGGTATTTCCATCTCTTGAAGAATGTTCCCATTTGTTGTGACCCACAGTCAAAGCCTTTGGCATAGTCAATAAAGCCAAACTAGTTGTTTTTCTGGAACTCTCTTGTTTTTTCAATGATCCAACTGATGTTGGCCATTTGATCTCTGGTTCCTCTGCCTTTTCTAAATCCACCTTACACATCTGAAAGTTCATGGTTCATGTACTGTTGAAGCCTGGGTTAAATAACTTTGAGCATTTCTGTGCTAGCATGTTAGATGAGTGTAATTGTGCAGTAGTTTGCACATTCTTTGGCATTGCCTTTCTTTGGGACTGGAATGAAAACAGACCTTTTCTAGTCCTATGGCCACTGCTGAGTTTTCCAAAGTTGCTGGCATATTGAATGCAACACTTTCACAGCATCATCATTTAGAATTTGAAATAGGTCAACTGGATTTCTATCACCTCCACTAGCTTTGTTTGTGGTAATGCTTCCTAAGGCCTACTTGACCTCACATTCCAGGATATTTGGCTCTAGGTGAGTGATCACACCACTGTGGTTATCTAAGTCATGAAAATTTGTTTTCTGTAGTTCTTCTGTGTATTCTTGCCACCTCTGCTTAATACTTTCTGCTTCTGTTAGGTCCATACCATTTCTGTCCTTTCTTGTGTCCATCTTTGCATGAAATGTTCCCTGGGTATCTCTAATTTTCTTGAAGAGATCTCTAGTCTTTCCCATTCTATTGTTTTCTTCTATTTCTTTGCATTAATCACTGAGGAAGGCGTTCTTATCTCTCCTTGCTATTCTTTGGAACTCTGCATTCAAATGGGTATATCTTTCCTTTTCTCCTTTGCCTTTGACTTCTCTTCTTTGCACAGCTATTTGTAAGGCCTCCTTGGACAACCATTTTGCCATTTTCCATTTCTTTTTCTTGGAGATGGCCTTGATCACTGCCTCCTGTACAATGTCATGAACCTACATCCATAGTTCTTCACACACTCTATCAGATCTAATCCCTTTAATCTATGTCACTTCCACTGTATAATCATAAGGGATCTGATTTAGGTCATATGTGAATGGTCTAGTGTTATTCTCTACTTTCTGCAATGTAAGTCTGAATGTGACAATAAGGAGTTCACGATCTGAGCCACAGTCAGCTCCTGGTCTTGTTTTTGCTGACTGTATAGAACTTCTCCATCTTTGGCTGCAAAGAACAGAATCAACCTGGTTTTGGTGTTGACCATCTGGTGATGTCCATGTGTACAGTTGTCTCTTGTGTTGTTGGCAGAGGGTTTTGCTATGACCAGTGCATTCTCTTGGCAAAATTCTGTTAGCCTTTTCCCTGCTTCATTTTGTACTCCAAGGTCAAATCTGCCTGTTACTCCAGCCATCTTTTGACTTCCTACTTTTGCATTCCAGTCCCCTATAATGAAAAGGACATCTTTTTTGTGTGTTAGTTCTAGAAGGTCTTATAAGACCTTCAAAGGACCATTCAACTTCAGCTTCTTTAGCATTGCTGGTCAGGGCATAGACTTGGATTACTGTGATAATGTATGGTTTATCTTGAAAACAAACAGAGATCCTCTGTTGGCTTTGAAACTGCACTCAGGAACTGCATTTTGGATTCTTCTGTTGACTATGACAATTTCATTTCTCCTAAGAGATTCTTGCCCACAATAGTAGATATAACAGTCATCTGAGTTAAATTCACCCATTCCAGTTCATTTTAGTTCACTGATTCCTAAAATGTTGATGTTCACCCTTGCCATCTTCTGTTTGACCACTTCCAATTTACCCTGATACGTGGACCTAACATTCCAGGTTCCAATGCAATACTGTCCTTTACCTCATTGGATTTTACTTCCATCACCAGTCACATCCGCAACAGGGCATTGTTTTTGCTTTGGCTCTGTCTCTTCATTCTTTCTGGAGTTAGTTTTCCACTCTTCTCCAGTGGCATATTGGGCACCTATCGACCTGGGGAGTTCATCTTATACTTGGACTTCCCTGGTGGCTCAGATGGTAAAGCGTCTGCCTACAGTATGGATCTTATACTTACAGAACTTTTTAAAAAATGTATCTATTTTAAATTAAGATTAAATGTATCTATTTTTACAATATTGTGTTTAGTTTTAGCCATACAGCAACATGCATAAGCCATAATTATACGTATGTCCCCTCCCTCTTGAACCTCCCTCCCAATTCCCATTGCTCTAGGTTGTCACACAGCCCCAGTCTGAGTTCCCTGCATCATACAGCAAATTTCCATATGGTAGGGTATAGGTTCCCATGCTATTCTCTCCATTTGTCCCACCCTCTTCTTCCCAGCATGGTGTCTACAAGTCTGTGCTCTATGTCTGCTTCTTCACTACTGCCCTGCAAATAGGTTCATCGGTATCATTTTTCTAGATTCCATATATATGCACCAATATACAGTATTTGTTTTTCTCTGACTTACTTCACTTTGCATAATAGGCTCTAGGTTTATACACTTCATTAGAACTGACTCAAATGCATTCCCTTCTATCACTGAGTAATATTCCATTGTGTCTATGAATCTCAGCTTCTTTATCCATTCATCTGCCAATGGACCTCTAGGTTGCTTCCATATCCTAGCTATTGTGAACAGTGCCACAGTGAACACTGGGTACATGTGTATTTTCAATTTCAGATTTCTCAGGGTATATACCTAATGTTGGAATTGCTGAGTCACATGGTAGTTTTATTTCTAGTTTAAGGAATCGCCACACTGTCTTCCATAGTGGCTATCAATTTACATTCCCACCAACAGTGCAAGAGGGTTCCCTTTTCTCCACACCCTATACAGCATTTATTGTTTGTAGATTTTTTAATGATGGCAATTCTGACCCAGGCGAGGTGATCTCTCATTGTAGTTTTGATTTGCATTTCTTTAATAATGAGTGACGTTGAACATCTTTCCATGTGTATATTAGCCGTCTGTATGTCTTCTTTGGAGAAACGTTTGTTTAGGTCTTCTGTCCACTTTTGGATTGAGTTGTTTTTCTGGTATTGAGTTGCATGAACTTCCTATGTATTTTAGAAATCAATAATTTGTCAATTGTTTTGCTTGCTTTTTCTCATTCTGAGGGTTGTTTCACCTTGTTTATAGTTTCTTTTGCTGTGCAAGTTTTTAAGTATAATTAGGTCCCATTTGTTTAGTTTTGTTTTTTATTTCCACTACTCTAGGACCTGACTCTAGCACTAGTCATTGAGGATCTTGCTGTGATTTATGTCATAGAGTGTTCTGCCTATGTTTTCCTCCAAGAGCTTTGTAGTTTCTAGTCTTATGTTTAGTTCTTTAATCCATTTTGAGTTTACCTTTGTGTATGGTGTTAGGAAGTGTTCTAATTTCATTCTTTTACATATAGCTGTCTAGTTTTCCCTGCACCACTTATTGAAGAGACTATCTTTTCTCCATTGTATATTCTTGCCTCCTTTGTCAAAGACAAATCCATACGCCTATGGGCCCCCTATCTCTGGGCTATCTTGTTCCACTGGTCTATAGTTCTGTTTTTATGCCAGTACCATACTGTCTTGTTGACTGTAGCTTTATAGTATAGTCTAACATCAGGATGGTTGATTCTTCCAGCTCCATTCTTCTTTCTCAAGATTTCCTTGGCCATTTGGGGTCTTTTGTATTTCCATACAAATTGTGAAATTTTTGTTCTAGTTCTGTGAAAAATGCCATTGGTAATTTGATAGGGATTGCTGAATCTGTAGATTGCATTTAGCAGTACAGTCATTTTCACAATATTGATTCTTCCAACCCAGGAACATGGAATATCTCTGTTTATATCATCTTTGATTTCTAACATCAGTGTCACAGTTTTCTATATACAGCCTTTTTGTCTCCTTAGGTAGGTTTATTCCTACATATTGTATTCTTTTACTGCAATGGTAAATGGGATTGATTTGTTAATCTCTGATTTTTCATTGTTAGTGTATAGGAATCCAAGTGATTTCTGTGTATTGATTTTGTATCCTGTGATTTTACTAAAGTCACTGATTAGCTCTAGTTAATTTTCAGATGTACTATCTTTAGGGTTTTCTTTGTATAGTATCTTGTCATCTGCAACGAGAATTTTACTTTTCCAATCTGGACTCCTTTTCTTTTCCTACTCTGCCATAGCTGCTGCTGCTGCTGCTAAGACGATTCAGTCGTGTCAACTCTGTGGGACCCCATAGACGGCAGCCCACCAGGTGCCATGCCATAGTTAGGACTTCCAAAAATATGCTGAATAATACTGACAAGAGTCGGCATTCCTGTCTTGTTCCTGATCTTAGAGAGAATGCTTTCAGTTTTTCACCATTGAGAATAATGTTTGCTGTGGGTTTTATCATACATGGCCTTTACTATTTTTAGGTAGGTTCCTTCTATGCCCATTTTTTAAGGTTTTTTTTTTTTTTTAATAAATAGGTGCTTAATTTGGTCAAAGGCTTTTGACATCTATTATCATGTGATTTTTATCTTTCAATTTGTTAGTATGATGTATCACATTGATTGATTTGTATATACTGAAGAATCTTTGCATCCCGGTATGAACCCAATGGTATATGATCTTTTTAATGTGTTGCTGAATTCTGTTTGCTAGAATTTTGTTGAGGATTTTTGCATCTCGTTCACCAGTGATACTGGCTTGCAATTTTTTTTGTGATAGCTTTATCTGTTTTGGGTATCAGAGTAATGGTGGCCCTGTAGAATGAGTTTAGAAATGTTCCTTCTTCTGTGATTTTCTGAAATCTTCAGAAGTATAGCCATTAGTTCTCTGCATGTTTGACAGCATTCACCTGTGAAGCAATCTAACCCTGAGCTTTTGTTTTGTGGGAGATTTTTGATCACAGTTTAAATTTCAGTTCCTGTGATTCGATTGTTCCTAATTCCTTTCTCCTTGGTTCAGTCTTGGAAGGTTGAACTTTTCTAAGGATCTGTCCGTTTCTTCCAGTTTGTCCATTTTACTGGAATATAGTTGCTCATAATGGTCTCTTATGATCCTTTGTATTTCTGTGTTGTCTGCTGTAATCTCTTTCCTTTTTCATTTCTAATTTTGTTGATTTGATCCTTCTCCCCCTTTTGCTTGATGAGTCTGGCTAATAGTTTTTCAACTTTATCTTCTCAAAGAACCAGCTTTTAGTTTCATTAATCTTTATTACTGTTTCCTTAATTTCTTTTTCATTTATTTTGGCTCTGATCTTTCTTTCTAACTTTGGAGTTTTTCTGTTCTATTTTAGGCTGTTTTAGGGATAAAGTGGAGAAGGCACGACTGAGCGACTTCTCTTTCACTTTTCACTTTCATGCATTGGAGAAGGAAATGGCAAACCACTCCTGTGTCCTTGCCTGGAGAATCCCAGGGACAGGGGAACCAGGTGGGCTGCCGTCTATGGGGTCGGACAGAGTCGGACACGACTTAAGCAACTTAGCAGCAGCAGGAATAAAGTTAGGTTCTCTATTCAATGTTTTTGCTGTTTCTGGAGGTAGGATTGCATTGCTATCAACTTACCTCTTATAACTGCTTCTGTGGCATTGCACAGATTTTGGGTCATGTTTTCATTGTCATTTGTTTCTAGGAATTTTTTGATTTCCCTTTTTATTTCTTCAGTAATGTGTTCATTATTTAGAAATATATTGTTAAATTTTCATGTGTTTGTATTTTTTTTTACAGTTTATTCCCCTGTAATTGATATCTAGTCTCTTAGTGTAGCTGCCAGAAAAGATGCTTGATATGATTTCAATTTTCTTAAATTTACTGAGGATTGATTTGTGTCCAAAGATATCTTAATACAGACTAGTCACATTTCAAATACTCAGCGGCCACATGTGGCTACTAATTACTGTACTGGAAAGTATAGATCTAGAAGATTTATATGGGAAACTAATTTCATGACTTTCAAGACAGGACATAATATGCATTATAAAGGAAAGACTGATAAAATATACATTAAAATAAAGAAATTGATGTTCATCGAGAGAGTAAAAAAGGCAACAACAGATTGGCAGAAGAGTATGGCAATGTTAATAGTCAAGAATATATAAGGAATTTTTACAAATCATTATGAGACAAATGAATGGAAAAATAGGTAGATTTTGAACAGGTATTTTATAAGAGGTTAGCCAAATTACTAAGAAGCATATGAAAAGACTCTCAACCTTAATAGAGAATTATAAATTAAAATCACAAGTAGATACCACTACATACCCACCAGAATGAATAAAAGATGCAGCAAGAATATGGAGTCAATTAGAACTTGCATACACTACTGGTGGGACTGTAGATTGGTAACCTTTGGAAAGCTGTTTGGCAGGATCTACCAGAAGATGAACATAAATACATTCTTTCACATGACAATACTTCTCTTGGTTGTATGTCAAAACGCATGTATAGGAACACCAAAAGAAACAAAGGAACATAAAAATTCACACAATCATTATTCATCATAGCTCAAAACAAGCAAAAGGCCAAATGTCCACCAACATTAAAATGTTAATAAACACATAAATGAATAAAACAGAACAATTTTACAATGGAATACTACACAGGAATGAAAATAAAATGAAAGCTTCACACACTAACATAAATGAATCTCACAAATTGACACTAAGCAAAAGGTAACTGTATATTTTATCAGTCTTTCCTTTATAATGCACATTATATCCTATATTGAAGGTCTTGAAGCTAAGTCTGCCAAATAAACCTTTCCAGCACAGTAGCCAGTAGCCACATGTGGTTACTGAGCACTTAAAATGTGACTAGCCTGAACATCACTTTGCTGACAAAGGTCCATAGAATCAAAGTTATGTTTTTTCCAGTAGTCATGAACAGATGTGAGAGCTGGACCATAGAGACGGCTGAGCACTGAAGAATTGATACTTTCGACTGTGGTGCTGCAGAAGACTCCTGAGAGTCCCTTAGGACTGCAAGGAGATCAAACCAGTCAATCCTAAAGGAACTCAACTGTGAATACTCATTGGAAGGACTGTTGCTGAAGCACCAATACTTTGGCCACCTGATGCAAAGAGACAACTCACTGGAAAGGACCCTGATGCTGGAAAAGATTGGAGGCAGGAGGAGAAGGGGACAATAGAGAATGAGATGGTTAGATGGCATCATCAGCTCAATGAACATGAGTCTGAGCAAACTCCAGGAGATAGTGAAGGACAGGGTAGCATGGTGTGTCACAGTGCATGGGGTTGTAGAGTTGGAAACAACTTAGTGACTGAACAAAAAAAAGATGACAAACACTACGTAAAACACTGACTTTTAAATAAATAAAAGTCTATTTACATATAATTTAAAATGGGCAAAATAGGTGCCCAATATGCTACTGGAGGTCAGTGGAGAAATAACTCCAGTAAGAATGAAGGGATGGAGCCAAAGCAAAAACAATACCCAGTTGTGGATGTGACTGGTGATAGAAGCAAGATCCGATGCTGTAAAGAGCAATACTGCATAGGAACCTGGAATGTCAGGTCCATGAATCCAGGCAAATAAGTGGTCAAACAAGAGCTGGTAAGGCTGAACATCGACATTACAGGAATCAGCAAACTAAAATGTACTGGAATGGGTGAATTTAACTCAAATTACATCTATTACTGTGGACAGGAACCCCCTCAGAAGAAATGGAGTAGCCATCATGGTCAACAAGAGTCTGAAATGCAGTACTTGGATGCAATCTCAAAAATGACAGAATGATCTCTGTTCGTCTCCAAGGCAAACCATTCAATATCAGTTATCCAAGTCTATGCCTCAACCAGCAACGCTGAAGAAGCTGAAATTGAACGGTTTTATGAAGACCTACAAGACCTTTTAGAACTAACACCTAAAATAGATGTCCTTCTCATTATAGGGGAATGGAATGCTAAAGTAGGAAGTCAAGAAACACCTGGAGTAACAGGCAAATTTGGCCTTGGAATGCGAATGAAGCAGGGCAAAGACTAATAGAGTTTTGCCAAGAAAATGCACTGGTCATAGCAAACACCCTCTTCCAACAACACAAGAGAAGACTCTACACATGGACATCACCAGATGGTCAACACCAAAATCAGATTGATTATATTCTATGCAGCCAAAGATGGAGAAGCTCTATACAGTCAACAAAAACAAGACCAGGAGCTGACTGTGGCTCAGATCCTGAACTCCTTATTACCAAATTCAGATTCAAATTGAAGAAAGTAGGGAAAACCGCTAGACCATTCAGGTATGAATCAAATCCCTTATGATTATACAGTGGAAGTGAGAAATAGATTTAAGGGCCTAGATCTGATAGAGTGCCTGATGAACTATGGAATGAGGTTCGTGACATTGTACGGGAGACAGGGATCAAGACCACCCTCATGGAAAAGAAATGCAAAAAAGTAAAATGGCTGTCTGGGGAGACCTTACAAACCGCTGTGAAAAGAAGAGGGGTGAAAAGCAAAGGAGAAAAGGAAAGATATAGGCATCTGAATGCAGAGTTCCAAAGAATAGCAAGAAGAGATAAGAAAGCCTTCCTCAGCGATCAATGCAAAGAAATAGAGGAAAAGAACAGAATGGGAAACATTAGAGATCTCTTCAAGAAAATTAGAGATACCAAGGGAACATTTCATGCAAAGATGGGCTTGATAAAGGACAGAAATGGTATGGACCTAACAGAAGCACAAGATATTAAGAAGAGGTGGCAAGAATACACGGAAGAACTGTACAAAAGAGATCTTCATGACCAAGATAATCAGGATGATGTGATCACTCATCTAGAGTCAGACATCTTGGAATGTGAAGTCAAGTGGGCCTTAGAAAGCATCACTACGAACAAAGCTAGTGGAGGTGATGGAATTCCTACTGAGCTATTTCAAATCCTGAAAGATGATGCTGTGAAAGTGCTGCACTCAATATGCCAGCAAATTTGGAAAACTCAGCAGTGGCCACAGGACTAGAAAAGGTCAGTTTTCATTCTAATCCCAAAGAAAGGCAATGCCAAAGAATGTTCAAACTACTGCACAATTGCACTCATCTCACTTGCTAGTAAAGTAATGCTCAAAATTCTCCAAACCAGGCTTCAGCAATATGTGAACCGTGAACTTTCTGATGTTCAAGCTGGTTTTAGAAAAGGCAGAGGAACCAGAGATCAAATTGCCAACATCCGCTGGATCATGGAAAAAGCAAGCGAGTTCCCAAAAACATGTTTTTGCTTTATTGACTATGCCAAAGCCTTTGACTGTGTGGATCACAATAAACTGTGGAAAATTCTGAAAGAGATGGGAATACCAGACCACCTAACTTGCCTCTTGAGAAATCTGTATGCACGTCAGGAAGCAACAGTTAGAACTGGACATGGAACAACAGACTGGTTTCAAATAGGAAAAGGAGTACGTCAAGGCTGTATATTGTCACCTTGCTTATTTAACTTCTATGCAGAGTACATTGTGAGAAACGCTGGGCTGGAAGAAGCACAAGCTGGAATCAAGATTGCCGGGAGAAATATCAATAACCTCAGATATGCAGATGACACCACCCTTATGGCAGAAAGTGTAGAGGAACTAAAAAGCCTCTTGATGAAAATGAAAGAGGAAAGTGAAAAAGTTGGCTTAAAGCTCTACATTCAGAAAATGAAGATCATGGCATCCAGTCCCATCACTTCATGGTAAATAGATAGGCAAACAGTGGAAACAGTGTCAGACTTTATTTTTGGGGGCTCCCAAATCACTGCAGATGGTGACTGCAGCCATGAAATTAAAAGACGCTTAGTCCTTGGAAGAAAAGTTATGACCAACCTAGATAGTATATTCAAAAGCAGAGACATTACTTTGTTGACTAAGGTCCGTCTAGTCAAGGCTATGGTTTTTCCTGTGGTCATGTATGGATGTGAGAGTTGGACTATGAAGAAGGCTGAGCACCGAAGAATTGATGCTTTTGAACTGTGGTGTTGGAGAAGACTCTTGAGTCCCTTGGACTGCAAGGAGATCCAACCAGTCCATTCTGAAGGAGATCAGCCCTGGGATTTCTTTGGAAGGAATGATGCTAAAGCTGAAACTCCAGTACTTTGGCAACCTCATGCGAAGAGTTGACCACTGGAAAAGACTCTGATGCTGGGAAGAATTTGGGGCAGGAGGAGAAGGGGACGACAGAGGATAAGATGGCTGGATGGCATCACAGACTCGATGGAAGTGAGTCTGAGTGAACTCCGGGAGATGGTGATGGACAGCGACTCATGGGTCACAAAGAGTCGGACACGACTGGGCGACTGAACTGAACTGAACTGAAATCAAGATTCCTTAATAGTTATTTTCTGAAGGGACAGTAGGGGGTAATGTTTGCTGCTGCTGCTAAGTCACTTTAGTCATGTCCAGCTCTGTGCAACCCCATAGACAGCAGCCCACCAGGCTCCACCATCCCTGGGATTCTCCAGGCAAGAACACTAGCATGGGTATAGTAATGTTTACTTTGTGATAATTCACTGTACTTATCATACTGTTTATTATACATATAGTACTTCAATAAAAAGTTTTTAAATATCATATTTTATCCAGTGAAAACCAATTAGATAACACAATGATAAAAATTACTAGGTTCCTAGACAGAAACAGAGTAAGACCATTAAAAGGAGAAGTGTATAAGATCCTGAAAGACAGTAAAGAAGAATTGCAAAAACTGTACAAAGACCACCTACATAAATGGAATGACCACCTTAAGATATAGTCTTCCAAGTGTATACAAATCTAATTCAATGTCAATCAAAATCCTGCAGCTGTCAACTTTTCGTGAGAATGCATAAGCTCTTCCAAAAATTCATATGGAAGAGCAAAACCGAAGGGTAATCAACAAAGTTCAGAAAACTAGCAAGATGACAAAGACTTCTTTTTAGAAAGTTACAATAACTAAAATAACAGATAGACCAAAGAAGAACAGAGTCCAGAAAATGAATCCATAACAGTGATTTTGTATATGATATAAAGAACATACGACATTAAGAGGCAAAAATTAATACCTGAAAATACCAGATGTTAATCAAAAATCTGATGTAAAGAAACAGAAATTACCTTACACTGCTGCCTCAATCCATCCTAACTTGAAAATACATTTAATATACATTATCTATTGAACATCATAGCTAGCCCAGCCTATTTTAAATGTGTTCAGACCACTTACCATTAATTAGCCTACAGTGGGGCAAAATCATCTAACACAAAGTCTGTTTCATAATAATTTCATGAACTTTACTGAATACTGAAAGTGAAAAACAGAAGGCTGTATGGGGGAAAAAAAAAATGGTTGTATGAATCGATACAGAATGCCTGTTTACCCCTGTGATTGCACACCTGACTGTGGGCTACAGCTCACTGCCACTGCCCAGCATCATGAGTGTATTGTACTGTATATCACTAGCTTGGGCAAAGATGAAAATTCGAAATTCAAATATTGAATGCATACTTCTTTTTCACCATTGTAAATTCAAAATACACTAAGTCAGAGGTCATCTGTACGGTATGTAGATTTTTAAAGTTTGATACCTAACCACCATCAGTGATTAATCAACATATATTGGAGGAGCAGCAGAAGCCGTATCATGATTACCTGAGAATTTCTTAGAAATGTAAATTCTTTCACCCCACCCAGACCTACTAAATCTGGAACTCTGGGGTTAGGCTCAGCAGTGTCAATCAGTCTTCCTAGTTGAGTCTGTTGCTAGCTAAAGTTTGAGGCACTACCTATACATGTAAATTATCAAACACTCCCATTTATGTCAAATGATACTCAATTAAATTGAGTATTACCTGAATAAATTAGGTTTAATTATCATATGTGGCTTATGTGAGTTAAGAATTTTGAATAATAGTCCTATAAAATATATTTAATCCCAAAACTACATTAAGTTGGAGATTTTGGTTTTTAATCCAAACACTTCAGTTTCTTATATAATAGTCTCAAGGATAAAGTCGCCATTTTAAACATATCAATTTTATAGGCTAATAAAAATGAAAGAGCATAGATAATTAAGACAATTGCTATTAATAGCAGAAAGAGGACATTACACACCCTACAATTACCTTGGTTTTCCACTAGAAGATGCTAGTGAAAGGCGATACTCTGAATGAATGTTGCTCTGTTCATCTGACATGTAAATGTCTTGCCGTTTCTTCAGTGCATATTATCCCACTGTCAAATGAATAAGTACCAGTGGTGAAAATAAAACATACATACATATTGATCAGGCAACATCAAATGAATGACTCCATGCAACACAAAAAATGTCAGTGATCTATATGAGCTTTAAATTGTCGTTTTTAAACACTTTTTAAACGTACTCAATTTGTTTACTGAAAAGATTCTGCTATCTTGAGTCCCCTAATCATAATCATTTACATTCAAGAGAGCATCACAGGAAGGCAAATAAATACATGAGTGACATTATACAGGTAATATTTAAATCTGTGTTAAGTATTCTTAAAAGTAAATCATACATTAACTTTGCAACTTTAGAATAGCTATAGCAGATATGTGCCTAAGAATCACTTGGATAAAGTATGCATTTGTCAGCACAGACTAAGCAGCTATTGCAAAGAAACTTCTCTCAAAGGGTAGTAGCTTAAGAAACAAGCAGTTTATTTCTCTTGATACCCGTCCAAGATGACTGCTCCAGGTTTGTGAGCCCCAGTCAGTCCGAGACACATCAGTCTTACATGAGGGCTATTCTTGTCAGTGATAAAACAATGAAAATCCAGGTTCAGAAATTTCTGAAGCAGCAAATAAAGTAGATATTGCTTTCATCACTTCTCAGACTTCATTGGCAAGAACATAGCCACATCGGCTCAATCAATCAAATAAATAAGGAGACTGGAAAATACAGTCTCACCTACAACTTACAGTTTCCCAAGCATTCTATGGAATCCTTAAGGATCCTTTTCTATCCATAGCAAAAAGATCTTCGGGGTGGAGGCAGGAATGGTGGAAATGTTGCCCAAGTCCATTTATCTCTCAATCCTAAATACTGGCCTTTACAGGACTCAGTTTTGCCCTAGACAAAATCTTCTGCTGTCACTTACGTTTCACAGTTTTCAAAGTTTTGGGAATTAAGAGTATTAGTTTTATAACTGATTTGGTTTTCAATTCAGCAAATATACATTAAGTTATTCACTCAAGACTTCTGGGTACTACAGACATAATCCTACTACACAAGAAAAGAATAGTTTCTGGAAAATAACTCGTAGTTGCCACCACACATTTAATTTCATCTTTTGTTATTGATTTCCAATTTACTATCACAGTGAAAGGTTTAAGTATTTTCTCATTGTGTAATTTCTACATGAAGGGTCAGTTTAATTCACAATTAAGAACTTTAGTCATTGTGCTGTGTACACTATTTCTGATGTGAATACATTACATTTGATGCAAAGAAAAAATGAAACCCACATTTTTTATAAAATTCACTAATATTTTAACACTAACATCAGACCTAAATATTCAGTGAGGCTAGTGGTTTTTTGGTGTGAGAAGTGATGAGAGGAACCAGGCAGGAGTTCTGTGCTACAGTTTGTGTTCTATCTTTACCCATAGGTGCTGGTTATCCAGGTGTGTTCATTTCATAAACTTGTCAAGATTTACACTTAACAACTACCCACTCCACTTCTGGCCTGGAGAATTCCATGGGGTCACAGAGAGTCAGTCACGACTGAGCGACTTTCACTTTCACTTCACTTTCACACTTAACATCTGGGTGCTTTTCTAGAGGTGTTCTATATTTCAGACAAAACATAACTTTTAATCTATTAAGAATACATATTTCAACTTTCAAGTAGTAAAATCAGTAATATGCAGTTTCTAGAAACAGATCCATACTTAACCATATCCAAAGATAAATTTACGTTTTCTAAAATAATTTAAGGCTCACAAGAACTTGAACTTGTGAAAATAGTTCAGAGTTTACTCATGTACTCTTTACCCAATACTCCCCAATGAAAACATTTTACATAAGCACAGTACATTTTCAAAACCAGGAAAGTGACATTGATATAATACTGTTAACTAAATTAGAGATCTTATTCTAACTTTACCAGTTTTTGCATGCATTACTAAAAATATCATAACAGGAAATCCATTTTTTAACCAGAGGAAAAAAATCATTTGTAACCAAGAATCTTGCTTAACAAAATATATGATTATACCTAAGGAAAAGGTTAACTAAAACTTTAAAAGGAAGTAATCAGGATTGATAATCTCCACAGTAAGTTCTTCTATAAATATTTACAAAAATTTTTAATTACAGGCTTTCAATTGTAGTTTTCCTACATAAAATGGCAAAAAAATTTTCAGTTTTTAAGTAAATAAAACACTTTCATCAAGAACATATCTGAAGTACACTAATCTGCCTATAGGTATTTTGCCTCAAGAAAGATAATGATCTTTATTTCATACAAATGAAAATAGGGTTGTACAAGGTTTAAGATGAAAAGATTCTTAAGTATAATCAACTAAACACTCTTTTTTTTAATACATGGATATCTAAGACCCAGATGTATACATATGATTAAAGTGATATTTCAAGTTTGTGGCAGTCCCCGGGGCTCTTTCTGCTACATCAGTGTATCTGTATATCTTAAAAACCAGAACACTGTGGGATAACTACTAATGCAATCCATCTAAAATATACTACCAAAACATTTTAAAGGGAAAAGAAATGGTCTCTAATATTTACAGTCAGTTTAAAAAAAGTTTATATCACTATGAGTACGCGTGCTAAGTGTCTGACCCTGCGACCCCGTGGACTGTAGCCTGCCAGGCTCCTCTGTCCATGGGATTCTCCAGGTAAGAACACTAGAGTGGGTTGCCATTTCCTCCTCCAGGGGATCTTCCCGACCCAGGGATTGAATCCACATCTCCTTTGCAGGAGGATTCTTAACCGCTGAGACACCGAGGAAGCCCTAATATCACTATATTACTTAACAAAATGATTGACTAATGTAAGAAAAATAATTCCCAATATGTGGTTCCTGTTACTAGAGAGGCCAACTAAGTATATCCTGTGTATAATCTATTCATTTGATTAAGAACAAAGCAAACAACTTTTACTCAAGGGGATTTTTTTTTTGAAGGAAAATGTAGGTCAAATGAAAGAACCAGAAGTTAATGTCTGTCTCAGGTTCTTGACTCTCACACATACAAATACATATATATACAAACTAACAATCAAACAAAAAATATTATAAGTCACTTACCAATGTTTTAAAAATAGCTATTTCAATATTCCAGATTGATATTTTAAAGGTCAATGAGGTGGAAACCAAGAGAGAAATCACTAAAACCCTCAACCTGGATTATAGACATATATCATGTATTAAGTAAACTTAACATGAAAATCTATTCAATAATACACATGGCACCCTAATTTCAAAAAAGACTTCATTTTTTTGGGAAAGGTTTCACAATCATGGCAGAAATTTGTTTTACTTATATCTTGAATCACATAAATATAATACAACTGGTATATTACTAAATTACTTCAGCAAAATTTATCCATGTAGTCAGACACCAATTTAGTTTTCCTCTATGATTCAACAGCAGTACACACAAAATGCATGAGAAGCAATGAGACTAGTTGTTTACTGAAGAAATACTAGTCTAAAAGGCAAAGATCTCAGAAACCTGGTCTTGCCACTTACTAGCTATAAGATCGGAGAAGGCAATGGCACTCCACTCCAGTACTCTTGCCTGGAAAATCCCAAGGATGGAGGAGCCTGGTAGGCTGCAGTCCATGGGGTCACGAAGAGTCGAACACGACTGAGCAACTTCACTTTCACTTCTCACGTTCATGCATTGGAGAAGGAAATGGCAACCCACTCCAGTGTTCTTGCCTGCAGAATCCCAGGGACGGCGGAGCCTGGTGGGCTGCCGTCTATGGGGGTCGCACAGAGTCAGACACAACTGAAGCAACTTAGCAGCAGGAGTAGCTGTAAGATGCTGGGCAAATTACTTAGCCTCTTTATTACACCAGCTATAAAGTGGGGGTTTAATTCCTGTTCTATTTCACAGTAATTATGAAGACCAAGTAAAATAATATGTATCCTTTTTTTGTAATGATAAAAGTTTTAAATGTTTTTCCATTTTATTGTAAATGTTTAAATGCTATTTAAGTACAAGTTATTAATAGTAATATAACTTGGATCTTCCTAGATCCACTTTTACTTGGTAAGCTCCAGGAGTTGGGGATGGACAGGAAGGCCTGGCGTGCTACGGTCCATGAGGTTACAAAGAGTCAAACACCACTGAGCGACGGAAGTTGGATCCATTTTAAATTGCATTTCTGATATAACCACCCAATGTAATAAACACAGAATAGAATCAGGAGTCAGAAACCTTCGTCTCTAGTTCATTGTCACTGTCTAGTTCATTGTCACTGTTTCCTCTCTGAAGAACAGGGGAAATAGTCCCTTCATATATCCACCAACTGAACTAATGTATATGAAATGTGTACTTTGTAAACTTTATTAACCTGAAGTATTACCACTATTTGATGTGGTACTACTAATTGTCTTTCACTTAACTTCTGAAAAGTACAGAACCAGAGTGGGGAAAAGGTCCCTTCGCTCTGACTCCTTCCAAAGAATGCTATCAAAAATATTCCGAGAGCATATGCAGTGTTAGTACATCCAAGAACAACTCTTAGATTACAGGAGGCATCCAACTGAAAAACAGTTGTGATGAATTACCATGACATACCAGTTTCACTGACTTTTATAAAACTTCAAGGCACAAAATTACTTCAGTAATGAGTCCTTATCAAGAAACCTTAAATCCTCTTAGAGCTTCAAGGTGTCCTTTTTCATTCCCCTATCTTACCTCAGTTTGGAATATCAATGTAGCTATTATCAAAATAAGCATAATCTCTAATATTTACCCTGCAACTCATTCATATGAAAATAGTAGAGGCATGCTAATAGAGCTCAGGCAAAATTCAGAGCTCCGTTTCACTTTTATTTTTCAAGAGACAGAATATAAACATGAGCATTGATCAAATGTACTAGATCAAGCAATCACACATCAAATCTATTATTGTATTCTAAACATTTATGTACAAACTTACATTTTCTCATTAAATGTTCAAACTATCTGAAGTCTCTGCTTTTCAAGCATTCATTACAGGGAATCTGGAACCACATTGTAGAAAGCCACCTTAAACATTCCTACGTCTGTTTTGCTGCTTGTGAATACAAAGAACATCGGAGATTTGTAAATGTATGAGCTGGCTGACCTTTATCAATCACAAAATATTGTGATGCCTTTTGAGGCTACTAAAATGTTTATAATTTTAGTTAGCCTTTCAATTAATAAGCTTCAATCTCTTTTCACTACAAATGCATATACACCTACAAAACATGTAGTCATAAAGAGGACTTAAAGACAGGGGGCTAACCTTAGGACCTGGATGAGAAACACATGCCTTTTCCTTTCAACTTAACAGAGCTGTGTTCTCTTTCCATTCATCACCCCTGACCATTGCCTTCATTCTAAGAATAGTTACTGCCACTGCCTCTAATCTTTATTACTCCATTCATTGTCACTGTACCTATTTTCCTTTTGCAGCATCTTGTCACTGTTACATGTCCCCAATTTTGTACCAACTTACCATTCATAAGCACTGCCAGGTAAAATGATCCTTCCTTTCCATAAGATTAGTGGGGGAAAAAAACACAGAATCTCCAAGGCAACATTTTCATAACATTAACAGTTTTTGATGCTGCTGACATGATAGAAAGCAAGGAAGCTTTCTATCTGATAAATTTTAGCTGTCCTTACAGCTGTTTAAATAAAGGTAAATGATTCTGTCCTGCCATTTAGCAGAATCTTACAATTATAATTCAAACGTCAAAACTACTTAATTTATACTAGCAAACAACAATTTCATTAATCAATTATCAATCCATCTTTATGATCAAGTTCAACCTTCTCCAATATAAAGAAAACTACACAAAATTCTTAAACAGAGTGTTTTAGGGCACATTCTCTGTCTTACAGAATCACATTCAGATACACAGACTGGGAGAGATTTTGTGATATATAGACATTTAGAAAAAGAAAAAAATAAGAAAATTATTAATGCCAGGGGAAAAAAGTTGTGCAGGGTAAGTACCAATTTACAGCTGCAATAACCTTTATAGTCATAAAAAATATAACACTACTGTTCTAAACCAGAATTATACTGAAAAACTGAGATATAGGAAATAAGAGGGCTCATGGAGAGGTCGGAAGAGTGCTAATAATCCAAAGCAGACGATGACTAAAATTGAAAATCAACAAGTTATGAATATATTGGAGACATGGCAGTGAACAGCAAAACAACTAAGAAACCAAAAGAGTTCCTTATATCTCTAGGCAGAATGTAAAAGACAGAGGGCTGATTTTTTTCTTTCCCCAACCTTAATTTCATAGAACTATTTAATTCTTTAAACTATATTCATGTATAATTCTGACTGAAAAAACTAAAATCTAGCAATTATAAAGCTTAGTTTCTGTTGAACAAAGTCACATTATGTCACATGTGGAGGAAAGTAAATTACAGTTTCAATATTTCACAAGCATTTGTTTATAGAGTTTTAATCACATTATATAATCATTTTAATTTCAATTTGTGCTATTGTTTTTAGTTACCTGCTTGGTTGGATAAGTCCAAGATATGGGGAAAGACC
This sequence comes from Nanger dama, assembly GCA_917880005.1. Lineage (NCBI taxonomy): Eukaryota > Metazoa > Chordata > Mammalia > Artiodactyla > Bovidae > Nanger > Nanger dama. Next base: position 52,640,702 of record CAKJTW010000004.1, read on the forward strand.
ACAAAATTCTGAATACTTTTCAGGCAGGTCTTGTTACATACTTTCAAATTGTTTTCTAGACAAATTAAATTTGGTTATACTGCCACCAGCTGTATGATCATAGTATTCCCATTAGTAGTTGCTACTATTAATTTTGGAACAGGTAAAATTCCCAGGTGGCAGAGGGGTGAAGAATTAGCCTGCCAATGCAGGAGACGCAAGAGAAGGAAGCATGTTTGATCCCTGGGTCAGGAAGAACCCCTGGAGAAGGAAACAGCAACGCACTCCAATATTCGTGCCTGGAAAATCCCATGGACAGAGCCTAGCACACTACAGTCCATGGGGTCGTAAAGGACTGCACACACACACACAATACAAAATCACCTTATTCTTATTTACATTTTCAAATTATTCCTGGTGTCTCAATATTTTTATAAACATGCACGAACTTTGTATATAACATTACTTAGTCATATTTTCTGCAGAAAACATCTTCAATTCTGTCCAATGCCTTTTTATTTTGATTACAATATTTTCCCTTTCATGGATAGATGTGTTTCCATGTACATGCACTGATGTCTATAATTTATTTTTGCAATTTCTTTATGACTTCTAAGTTTAAGAAGTTTTTTCCTCCCTATTTTTAATATTGTTCTCTTAAAAAAAAAAGCCGTAATTAAAATTAACAGGACCTGTAACATCCATTTCTTTTTAGGGAAAATAGAACAAGCACGGAACTAACAAACAATAGTCTTTCTAAGAAAGTTTACATTTTAGCCTTAATAAAACTTTCAAGTATGTGTGTTTAAGCAGAAATCTTCAGAGGAAAAGCTCTAAACATGTTTATATACAAATCATAAATTATATTGTAGATAATATTATATTTACAGTGTGCTTAAACACTTTTTCTTAAAATCTCTTTCAGTAATTTGTAGTTGATTTGCTTCTTCAGTTCTTTTTTTAAATTAATGATTATTTTCTTGAAAATAAACTTACTTACACCAGTTGTTGGTGCTATATAAACCAAATAACTAACCTTAGTTGAAAAAACAAGAGTATGCTAATCTAAAACAAAAATCTTAACATATATATTCTAAACATTAACAAGTTACGAAGTCAGTTGAAATTCTACATTAAACAAGGTCCATGGAAATAGAAAACATAATCCTGTTGCTTTGCGACATTACATTATATGTAATACATGGTATCTGTTCTCAATTTTGTTGTAATTATGCATACAATTATGTAACAATTACATTATAATTACATAAAATGTTTTTCAAATACTACACTTTTACTGACCTCACTGATTTGCAACTTAATAACAATTCGTATCTTACTCTAACTATCTTGATAGGTATATAAATCAATCTTTCCTTCATCATGAGGCTATGTTCTTCTACAACAAAGCACAAAGTACACTTATTCACATGTAAACAGAATAAAATAATGATTCCACTTTAGCAAACGTGCACTGAGAAGTATTACACCAAAACACCTGTTCACAGTTCTGTAAACATGCAAGCATGAATTGCTTTATGAGGGAAGTGGGAACAAAGGAGAAAGGAGGAAAGGGAAGAGGAAGGGGCAGGGAGAAGGCATAAAAATAAATATGAAACACTTTCTGTTCTGAAGGAGGTACAAGGAAGACAGTCACCTTTTAAACAAGAGAAGGTAAAGTGAGAGACACTGCATAAGTAGCAGTAGAAACACAGTGATAGAGCTAGGTAGTAGCTCTAGGTCGAAGACACATCACAACTCTTAAGCATCATAAATAAGGGTGCTATTCCTCTGACAGGAAAGAGACAAAAAGCTACTTATACTATTTATGTGAAGAATACCTGAGAACTCATAGTATTATTACCCATTCATTTATACTTGAATGCTTCTCTGCTGAAGTATTTTACTTATATAGGAACTAGGAAAATATAAATATTTTAAAGACAGCATCATGTCAAATAATGATAGAATATGAAGAACTGGATCCAGGAGTTGGCTGACTTAAAGGGTCAGATAGTTAACATTTTAGGATTTGCAGGCAGTATAGTCTCTATGGCACCTACTCAATTTTGTCATTATGGCACAAAGCAGCCATACACAATAAATTCATGCATCCATTAATATTTAATTTTCAAAAGCAAACTGATTTGGTCCATGGCCATACTTGCTGACCCTTGACGTAATCACACATTTTTAAAAATTTACCAATTCAACAGACAACAATAGAGGAAACCACTACTGTAAAACTCAAAACTTCACAGAACATGTAAAGTGAATTCAGAAAAAAGTTTAGAGGTATGAAGCACATCTGAAATTTTTGTTTTTTACAAACATTAAATTAACAGGGCAGTGGGATATATGTATTTGTGACCTTGTTACTAAAACTGAAAGCAATTTGATTTTCTACTTCTATGTGAGTATAAATAAATCTAAATACTAAAGTGATCACTGACTGACAAGTCTTTGATAATCACTAGAGCATTAAAAATAACTTTCATACAGCAGTTCACAGTAATTAGTAATTCTAATAACAATGCTTCTGGGTCCCATGAAAGTACATAATCTTATAATGATAAAAGGTATCTCAACATTCTGATTCACATTCTAATTTCTAAAAACCACTACGAATGGGAAGGATGGTCCCCCAAAATAAATGTAAACATGGCTGTATAAAATGTTAATGCAAAAACAACTATCTGATACCTTCTCTTTTGGCAGTAAAACATATATTATAAAGGGTAAATATAAACCATAACAGTTGTTGTTTAGCCACTAAGTCATGTCTGACTCTGGGACCCCATGGACTATAGCCTATCAGGCTCCTCTGTCCATGGGATTTCCCAGGCACAATACTGGAGTGGGTTACCGTTTCCCTCCAGGAGATCTTCCCAATACAGCAACTGAACTCCCTTCTCCTGCATTGGCAGGTGGATTCTTTACCACTGAGCCACCAGGAAAGCCTATAAATACAAAATCACAAAAATCATATACCACTAACTCTTAATGAAATTAACTAAAACTGTATTTGAAAAAAATTTTAGATTTTATCCATATATTTACATACCTGAAACATTCAAAAAACTAAGATTATGGCATCCAGTCCCATCACTTCATGGCAAATAGATGGGGAAACAGTGGGAAACAGTGAGAGACTTTATTTTCTTGGGCTCCAAAATCACTGCAGATGGTGACTGCAGTAATGAAATTAAGACACCTGCTTGTTGGAAGAAAAGCTATGGCCAACCCAGATAGCATATTAAAAAGCAGAGATATTGACAACAAAGGTCCATCTAGTCAAAGCTATGGTTTTCTAGTAGTCACATATGGATGTGAGAGTTGAACCAAAAAGAGCTGAGCGCCGAAAAATTGATGCTTCTGAACTGTGGTGGTGGAGAAGACTCTTGAGAGTTCCATGGACTGCAAACAGATCAAACCAGTCTATCATAAAGGAAATCAGTCCTGAATATTCACTGGAATGACTGATGCTGAAGCTCCAGTACTTTGGCCACGTGATGCAAAGAACTGACTCACTGGAAAAGACCCTGCTGCTGGGAAAGATTGAAGGCAGGAGAAGGGGATGACAGAGGATGAGATGGTTGGATGGCATCACTGACTCAATGGACATGAGCTTGAGCAAGTTCCAGGAGTTGGTGATGGACAGGGAAGCCTGGCATGCTACAGTCCATGGGGTTGCAGAGTCAGACGTGACTGAGCGACTGAACTGAAAAATCTGAAACCATCATCCCATTCAGTAACACCTTTTCACATGAAAAATCTAATACTAAAAATCTATTAGAGTTTGACACTGTATGTTCTATAATGTGCTGAGTATAAATTATTGTTCTGAATATTAAACATGATCTCTTAAACAGCTGAAAATAATTTCAATAATGCTATTGTTATTTAAACTTTACAATTTCAATTAAAAATTGCCTCATATCTACTGACACACTTTTGAATATTCTGATTATAGTACATATTTGTTAAGAATATTTGCTTATATATTTTGCTTATTTTGGAAAAACCTGTTTTGTGTGTGTGTGGTCTATTTACGGAACTTACAGAAAATGAAAATGAAAAAAATAGTTTGGAATACTGATAACTGGTATAATTTGACATTTTAATAAGAGTTTACATAAATGACTACATGAAATCTTATGGTTATTAAAAGTCCTTGAGACTATTTTTCAAATTTCATTCTATAAATGTTAGAGTTTCAAAAAACTTGAACTAAAAATAAAGGCTATGTGATTTTAACATTTTCAGTACAGTGGAGGCAATAGTTATATGAGACTAAGTTAAAAGAAGAAACCCAGACTGAAGTAACTGCTACTATTCATATACAAAGTTAATCTCAAAGATACATATTTAACATACAGCCCTCTTTCTGTCCGAAAAATTCCTCCAACATAATTTGCAAGAAAACAAGGACTTATACTGTTCAATCTCCATCCAAACTCACCCTCTATTTGAAACATTAGGGTGAAAAGCAATAGCTTTTTAACAGTTCAAAATGACTCACAGCAACATTAACCAGCTGGAGGAAATCTCAAAGTAAACTATGTAAATAGCACTAAAGAATCTAATTGCAACTTAAAATAGTTTTGTTTTAGGGAAAGGTAAAGATGAAGGGAATGAAAACTTCAAGGAGAATCAAACACTAGGGGGCAGCATCAAACTGTTGGGACAAACCTGAACTCTTCCAACGGCTAGTCTATTTTTAATAAGAATTACTCGTAATGAAAGATGACCTTATAGGTTATAAACCTGTTATAAAGCAAAATAACTAGCTCTTTTGATCACCTATACTTCTTTTCCATTTCCTACTGTATACTCTTTTTGTAACTTGTGAATAAGTTTAAAATACACTAGTGATAGTCCCTTTTGATATATATATTCAAAAATATTTCCATTCTTGAGGTAGCCACTACATAGATAAGGGCTAACATATAAAAATCCAAAGTATTTCCTTTGATTAGTACTGAATTTAAATTTTGTATCACTCAATTAACATTTTTAATTTGATTAAAGAGTTTTGTACATACATTCACTGGATGAGTTTTGTACATTCACTGTCACAAGTATCATTTGACAAAAAGTTATGGAGTATGTGCCCCTCAAGGAATTTAGTTTGGCAGAAAAAAGACATATATATTAATTATAAGTTAGAAAATGCAAAATAAAAAGAAATTTATGGATTATTACATATGAATAATGTAATAACAACAACTGTATCCTCCTCAGTGGCCCAGTAGAGACCATTAAACCTCATTCTGGAATCAAGATAGAAAGTAGTCCTTCAACCACTAACTGGAAGATTTGTATGTAGAAAGTGAAAGTGAAGTCGCTCAGTCGTGTCCGACTCTTTGCGACCCCATGACTGTAGCCTACAAGGCTCCTCCATCCGTGGGATTTTCTAAGCAAGAGTACTGGAATGGATTGCCATTTCCTTCTCCAGATCTTCCCAACCCAGGGATCGAACATTGCAGGCAAACGCTTTACCATCTGAGCCACCAGGGAAGACTCTTGTATGTAGAAAAGAAGGTAAAATGAATCATCTGTAGCCCTTTGATTCATTATGTCATTTAAAGGTCACAGTAAACCATGAGATAGATTTTTCTGGTACTTCCAAGTTCACAGATATAAGATTAAGATAAAGAAATTTGCTCAAGGCAACCAAACTAGTTAATAATGGATCAGTTTTGAACTTTAAGTCTCACTCCAAGCCCTACATTCTCTCGAATAGCGGCCAAAACAAGGGTCAAGGAAGTGGGGTAATAGAATGCTAACAACAATTCTCTTTTAATTAAAAGTAAATAATCATTCCTGTTGTTGAATAACTACCCTTTGTTACAACACCTATACCCTATATTCTTCATGCTGCTGCTGCTGCTAAGTCGCTTCAGTTGTGTCCAAATCTGTGCGACCCCACAGACGGCAGCCCAACAGGCTCCCCCATCCCTGGGATTCTCCAGGCAAGAACACTGGAGTGGGTTGCCATTTCCTTCTCCAATGCATGAATAAATCTGTTTACAAATGAAAAGAAAACACCAGAGATGTACCTGCATACCAAACTGGAGGCCTAAAAATGGCTTCAAATGAAGTGCTCAAAAAGTGGAGAAGTGTGTTGATTTTTAAGCTGTTAGTGGAATACAAATTAACACGAAGAATAAGAAAAGGTTGTTGTTTAATGGATAAATTGTGTCCCATTCTCTGTGACCTTATGGACTGTAGCCTATCAGACTCCTCTGTCCATGAGATTTCCCAGGCGAAAATACTGGAGTGGGTTGCCATTTCCTTCTCCAGGGGATCTTCCTGACCGAGGGTCAAACCCTTGTCTCCTGCATTGGCAGCCGATTTCTTCATCGCTGAGCTACCAGGGAAGCAAAAAGTTATCACATGATATACTGATGTCACCTCATAACTAACCACTTCTTCTAAAGTAGCACAAATTACAGAGGGGTTATTGACCAGGGAGCTGTATATAGAATTCAGGTTTGAGAATCTGGATATGGAAGGATACAGTAAAGTAACCTTAGTTATCCCTTCAGTTATAAATATAGGCCCCCCACCAAAAAAAATCAGTTAACTTGCAGCACCTGACACTACTAATATAAATCATTCAAATTAAATCCTATATTTAGTCTTCACTAGTTTGAAATTAGGCATTATGACCTGCCATTACTCTTGATATTTAATGCTTTACTAAAGCATGAATTCACTATTAATCTTTAAAATTTTGGTAATTATATTTTAGTATAACTGGATTCTCCAGCATCTTATGTATTCCATATACTTAAAATCACCATTCCGAACTTCACCGTACAAAAGTTTAAAAGCTCCTCCAGTACATCATTCTTTTCTTCTAATCACTCATCACTGATAATACACTGATAATCCTCTCTCGAGTATTTAGTGCAGGTAGGGATGTGAGATAACTGGTATGGTCTCAAGGTCTAGAATAAGAGACTGACTCAAGATGACTTAACATCTGTAGAATTAAGTCCTAACAAAAAACAGTACATAAGAGTCTTCAAGCTTTCAACTGAATTACTAAAATCAACTACATTTTAAATCTCCAGTTTTTCCAATATATTACTTGCTAGTTCTTAATTAGGTAAATTTAGATACCCGTCCAAAAAAAGAAGAAAAAAAAAAACCCACACAAATGGAACATAAACTTGTCACTTGCTCTTTTGCTCCATCAAGAATGACTCAGTTCCTAGGTGAAACCAGAGAACTGAACGGCGTAAAAGACTTTAAAAAGTCCACAGTATAACCTACCATCTTTTTAAATTATGTGCTTTAATGTTACTTTATTACTTAAAACAATCTGAACCAGGGACACTTCCAACTGAGGGCTGCGGATCCTGCGGGAGATCTCTCTTCCTTGTGCCCCGTTCATAAAGTCAGCCCATGTGGACAGGCTCCCGCCCACGTGAACAGTTCTTTAGAGAAGCCACAGGAAGCCCCACGTCGCCTGCACCCTCACCAGGCCTGGGCACTCGGGGATCCCAAGGGAGAAGGAAGGAGTTGAGCAGATCCCTGGACCCGGAGAGGGGGCTGCGAAGGTTCCCCGACGTAGTGCAGCCTGGTGGGGCCCCTAAGGGTCTCCGCCAAAGGGCTTTCACGAACAAAGCCCAGGCAGCCACGCCACCGCCCGGCTCAACCAGCCTCGACCACCGACCCAGCCCCACCCGAGCCCTCAGCTCCAGGGACCCCAGCTGGCTTCAATATCAACTCCCCCGCGCCCCGCCTCGGCTTTTCGGTTGGTCGGGGAGAAAGTAAGCCTCACCAGGCCTCCCGCGGTAGGATCAGAGGCGCCACCGTCCGTTAGCCTGCCGGGCCGGAACAGCGGCGCCCAGGCTCCATCCCGGGGATCCCCGTGACACACAAGAGGGGAGCATGCAAGAGGAAGATCGGGGGCGTTCGCCGCCGCCTGTCTCCAAGCCCCTCCGAGACCGGACTGCGGACCCTCCCATCCTCGGGCCAACGCGTCCCTGCCTCCACCGGCCACGCCAACCTCGGCCCCTAAACGGCCGCGCGCAGCCCCCCAACCGCCGCCGCCTGCTCAGCGGTGACTCCCCCACTCCCCGCACGGCTCCCCAGCCTCGGCAGGAGGCTGACTCGGGCGCGGGTCCCGAACGCGGGGCGGAGGCTACCCGATCACTAACCCAGCAGCAGCCCAGAGCGCACACGAGGAGCGGCGGCGCCCCCACGCGCAGCCCACCGCGCGCTCTGCCCGGCTCGCCGCCGCCGCCGCCGACTGCAGCAGCTGCGGGAAGCCCACAGCGCCCCGATCCCCGAAGGACTCAGCCCCGACTCCCCGGTTCCTGTCTTCCTTTCTACCCCCCGCCGTCCCGGGACTCGCAGTCTCCGCCGCGCACGGGGCCGGTTCTGGGGGAGGGAATGTAAACAAATCGGGGTTTTATAGTTACCTCACACTCGAGTGCCGTGTGCATCTCCTCTCCGCTCGGTACCAAACCCCGGCTGCACCAAATCGTGTATTCACCAAAGCCGGCTGCGCCAACTGCGTCGCGGAGACCCGCGCGTCGGACACCACGCTACGCTAGCGGCGTACACGGCCCACTCAAGTCCTTGCGCAGCCGCACCCGTCCGCCTATGGGCGCTACGCTCTGGGCGTACACGCACCACCCAGCCATTCACTTCGAATAACGCAAATAGCGTAGGGGAACTGCCCCACTCGAGGATTCCACACGGACCGTGAGAGCAATAGGAAATTCGAGTCTACGCAAACTGCGGAGCTCCGCGGCTCCGCGCTAGTTTTGTTCCAAGAAAAGACGCCGCGGGGGAGGTGAGAAGGCTTCTCACGCATGCGTGGAGCGACCATTTACCCCCTCGCCTCTTGTCCGGGCTTTGCCTGTTGGTTGCTGCGGCCCGCGGGAGGCGGACGAGTAGAGGAAACTCTAAACGAAAACGCTTCAGCCAGGTTTCAGATTGATAAATTAAAATGTTTATCTGTACAGGAGTTAAACATCTACGTTAATTTAACCCTTCCCTTTATTAAAGTAACCTTTCAATCTCCGAAGGGAAAAGAAACTAATACTTGCTTAGTGCTAAATGCAAGGTATTTTGCATAGTTCTCCCCACCCCCACCTCCCAGTTTATTCTAAAGAGCACTTCTTGTGGGCCTTCCAAGCCTAAAAGAAAAAGTTGAATCCAGAGAGCTTGTCACGCACGTAGAGGAATTCTCGAGGCTTCTGACCACTTTCCAACCTCTTCCACTACCTCCTACTGTTTAATCGATCATTCTTAACACCCAATAGCAAAACCTCCGGATTCAGCCAAGCAATTCCAAGGACTCCAGATCATGTCGTGCTCATTCTTGCTCCCATTGCTTTGCTCACACCGTACTTGGCATGTGAATTGTTTCCTCCCCTCTTCGGGAGCAATTCACAGCGGTACTTAAAAGGTGGCTGCCTTTACTCTATTACCCTGCTTTTGGCATTTGATCTTCATGGTGAGACTTGTCTATTTCGTCTGGTGTGTCTGATTGTGTATCCAGCCAGAGAGTTACGGGAATGTCTTACTGATATCTACCAGAGTGCATAAAACCATGAACAATAGTAATAGCAAGATTTACTCTTCAGCAAGTACTTCCTGTTTGCTCTGCATGTGTATTAGTTTCATTCTCCTAACAAAGAAGTCAGTATTATCCTGCCCCAGGAAACTGAGACACGAGTAACTTGTCTAAGGCTACTGAACAGGTAGAGAGGAGAGTTGAGATACAAACCCAGTTAGGACTACATATTCTGGTATTCTGCATATTTAATGAAGGAAGATTATTTTGTTTTTGTTTTGTATCCCTACAAACAATGTCTTTTAGGTCCTCAGTAAAGACCTACTGACTGCCAGGATACTCAGGTTCTCATATCCCTTTGTTTCTTTGAAAAAGACAACCCATTGAACTCACACCTGCAGGTTTTCTCTGCTGCTGTTGGGGAGAAGGAGAAGTCCTGAGGTTTAAAGAGATTAAGTTTGAGTACTAGCTTCAGGTGTCACCATTGTCACTAACTGGGAGGCAATGGCCATGGTCCTCAGATTCATGGATAAATTAAAAGAATTAGTCTAAATTTATTCCGAAGTCTTTAGAGTTTATAAAATCAGAACCAAGTCTTTAGGTTTCATAAAATCAATATAGAATACTTCTTTTGGGTTCAGAGCATAAAAAGCTTCCAAATTATCCTGATATTTTAAGGCTATAATTATTTTATTGAACATATTATTTCAGCAACTTTAAAATATATGCAATATCTTTCTCCTAAATTTCCATAAGGTAGAACACTTACATTCCTGATATTAATATTTTAAGGTACTTACACCTTCACTGCTTTCTCAGAAGAACCAGAGATCAAATTGCCAACATCCGCTGGATCATCGAAAAAGCAAGAGAGTCCCAGAAAAACATTTACTTCTGCTTTATTGACTATGCCAAAGCTTTTGACTGTGTGGATCACAATAAACTGAGGAAAACTCTGAAAGAGATGGGAATACCAGACCACCTGACCTACCTCTTAAGAAACCTGTATGCAGGTCAGGAGGCAACAGTTAGAACTGGACATGGAACAACAGACTGGTTTCAAATAGGAAAAGGAGTACGTCAAGGCTGTATATTGTCACCCTGCTTATTTAACTTATATGCAGAGTACATCATGAGAAATGCTGGGCTGGAAGAAGCACAAGCTGGAATCAAGATTGCCGGGAGAAATATCAATAACCTCAGATATGCAGATGACACCACCCTTATGGCAGAAAGTGAAGAAGAACTAAAGAGCCTCTTGATGAAAGTGAAAGAGGAAAGCGAAAAAGTTGGCTTAAAGCTCAACATTCAGAAAACTAAAATCATGGCATCTGGTCCTATCACTTCATGGGAAACAGATGGGGAAACAGTGGAAACAGTGGCTGACTAATTTTTTTTTGGCTCCAAAATCACTGCAGATGGTGATTGCAGCCATGAAATTAAAAGACATTTACTTCTTGGAAGGAAAGTTATGACCAACCTAGACAGCATATTAAAAGGTAGAGACGTTATTTTGCCGACTAAGGTCCGTCTAGTCAAGGCTATGGTTTTTCCAGTGGTCATGTATGGATGTGAAAGTTGGACTATAAAGAAAGCTGAGTGCCAAAGAATTGATGCTTTTGAACTGTGTTGTTGAAGACTCTTGAGAGTCCCTTGGACTGCAAGGAGATCCAACCAGTCCATCCTAAAGGAGATCAGTCCTGGGTGTTCATTGGAAGGACTGATGATGAAGCTGAAACTCCAGTACTTTGGCCACCTGATGTGAAGAGCTGACTCATTTGAAAAGACTGTGATGCTGGGAAAGATTGAGAGCAGGAGTAGAAGGAAATGACAGAGGATAAGATGGTTGGATGGCATCAGTGACTCAATGAACATGAGTTTGAGTAGGCTCCGGGAGTTGGTGACGGACAGGGAGGCCTGGTGTGCTGCAGTTCATGGGGTCGCAAAGAGTCAAACATGACTGAGCGACTGAACTGAACTGAACTCTGCATAGAAGTTAAATAAACAGAGTGACAATATATAGCCTTGACGTACTCCTTTCCCTATTTAGAATCAGTCAGTTGTTCCATGTCCTGTTCTAACTGTTACTTCTTGATCTGCATACAGATTTCTCAGCAGGCAGGTCAGGTGGTCTGGTATTCCCATCTCTTTCAGAATTTTCCACAGTTTATTGTGATCCACACAGTCAAAAGCTTTGGCATAGTCAATAAAGCAGAAGTAAATGTTTTTCTGGAACTCTCTTGCTTTTCGATGATCCAATGGATGTTGCCGATTATGCATTTACAAGGCTAATAATATCCAGCTGGTACACACAGGTACAGAGGACCATTGACCAAACATACAAGTTACTCAACAGCTACAGCTGAATTGAATTCCACCATGATACTCATCCCTGTTCCAGCCCTTTCTGTCAGGATTCCCTAGACGTCCCACATTTTAGGAACTATAGAGTTAATGCCTGGCTAAGAAAGACTTCTATTTTAATTGATAAGTCTTTATGCTCTATTAGTTTTATATATTTTAAATATCATCTCACTCAGACATTCATATATGCTCAAATATCAGCATATTGATTAGGACAAGACTTAGAGGAAAATTACTATGTAGGATAAATGAATGAGTTGCAAAGCAGTATATTGCTTTCCCTGTTGGGAAAAGGAATCTCAGACAGTGATGTGTAGGCTTACTCAGAATCACCTGCTAAGGTAAACAATGAGAAGTGCAGCAAAAATATCACTATAATGTTTTATTTTTACCAGTTTCATATTCATATCAGTTTTAGGGAAAGGAATTTCTAATATGTTAGAATCATGGAACTTTCTGAAAAGTCAGACTTTTTTTTTTTTGCAGTTATCTCATTTAATTCATAAGGAAGCTTATCTGAACTATAAAAACAGCTTAGATGATTTGCAATATGTGGGGAGAAGAGAAAGTATTGAATTATATGTAAGTGGTTGACCCTCATTTGCTTTGCTTCAGTCACAATTTTATTTCATGTATCTAAAATTTCAAGCATGAACAATCTACCTTTGTGAAGCAAGAGATAATAAATCCATTGTTTTTTTTGCACCTCAGAGGGTTAGAAAAGAACCAGCTACAATAAATAAAGAAAATAAGAACCATGCTTCATACCTCAATCTTTAGCTGTGAAAAAGAAAATCTGTCATAAAACTTTTTTTCCCTCTAGTAGAGGAGAAAATTGACATCATACACAACAAAATTAAGAACCTTTAATTAAATTTATTTAAAAATGAGTGCTTCTGAGAAATCAAGCCTTTCAAACTCAACAATTCTTTCCATGAATCAAAATTAGTAATAATCAAAGATAACATAAACTCCTTAAATCCATATTCAGTTTAAACTGATTTTTACATGACCAAAAATGTTTGGTTCAGACAAGTTTATACCTGAGAAGGAAGACTAAATTATATTGGTATATAGCCCTGATGTGGAGAGTACTAAGTACTAGGAATAGGTGTTAAAGAGTTGGGAAAAGAAGATCTCAGGAATATGTACTAAATCTAGACTCAAAATTAACTGCATATTCAGTTTTAGAGACTCCACATTTTAGCCTGAAATTAAGGCTTAAGCTTTAGATCTAAAGCCAGAGAAACATAAAAGGTATATTTCCCTCCTTGTTCTTTAAGGCCTGTAACACTATGTGACATTAAACATGTCAACCCTATCGTCAGGATGGGAATTGAGGCCTGTGGGGTCATCTTTTCTGATCCCTTGAGGAATTATGGCTCTATCTCATCTAAAGCCTTGCCATTCCTAAAGTGAAGATAAACAGACCCTCAGAACTTACATGGATATTCTCAGAGAGAAACACAGAAGCCCTGGTGTCTCTTTCTAAAAAGCAGGACTCATGAAATAGAGAAGGCCATCCTCTTCCAGAGAGCCCACCACTTTGAAAGGGTACACAAAGACAGGGAGAAAGGCACCAGGGAGAAAGGCACCCTAGTGAGAAACACATTTGATTGACATGCCTGGCAAGTGAGATCATTTTAAGCTGGTAGGCTAATTCAATAAAATCAGTTTCAAGTTCTCTGCAGAAATAAAAATAGATTGGAGAAATGAAACAAAACGACAAGTCAAGCAACTCACCCAGCCAGGGTAGAAGATTAGCTTAAAAATTTTTTTTTTCTTTTATATGCTTTGCCTAGATAATGCTAACAATAGACTTGCCAGATCCCTTGGTTTTAATTAACTGTGATACAAACAAAAGACCCTTAACATTAGATATCCCTACTGGGAGAAAGGCAATAATGGAGAAGCTTAGAACCTCTGATTTCAGCCAGCGATTTGCTATGGCACATCCTTTCAAAATAGGAATGAGACCTAGCCTAGGAGAAAGGGGAAGACCCACTCAGAAGAATAAACAAAAGCAAGAAGCTCAGTGCTAGAGCAAGGATAACAGGCCAATAACAGATTTGACCATGTGACAGTGATGGAAAATCTTCTCCCTCAAACCTACTCTATTGTCCTCACCAGCCCCGGAATTCCCATAATTAGAACTTTGTTCCTGGGCCTTGAAGCCAAAGAGACTTTGAGGGAAGTTTACTACCATTTTATTACCTATCTAGTGAGAAAATATTTTTAAGGTCTTTACTGAAGAGAAAGTTTTTAAGAAGGGAGGAAATTTGATTATCCAGATTTTTAAGAGTAGTGTGATATAAAAAGGACAGGAGGAAAAACGTACTGCCAACTTCTCAGTCTTGCTTCTAGCTACCTTGCTCACTCACAGAATACTGAAAGGAAGGAAAACAGAAGGCTTGGTAAGCAGCCCATTGTAACCAACCAAGGGGCCCTAGAGGCCAACAGACAGTCATCTTGAAATGCCAGGAGCACAGTGGAAATCAACTTTCCAAACCTTAACTCTCATTCCAAAGGAATATGTATTTATCACAAAACATAAATAGCCACATGAATATTACAGATTAAAGAATATTTGTGGATGGTGATGGTTCAATTTTATAGAAATTATCAACATGGAAATGAATTAACAGTAAGTTACCATGTAAATGTTTTTAAAAGCAAGTTCATTTGTATAACAAGTTAAATTAATAGAGTCATTTTTAAATTCATTTAAAAATGTCATCATATGAGAGCAAATTTCAAGTCTTGCCTAGGGCTTCCAAAATAATTAATAATGGGACTCATTTCACTAATGACATCTATGAAATAATCAAATACACCTTTTAAAGCCAAGATACACTTGGTTTATCTTAACAAATATTGCTTACCTTTATTTATTAAGAATCTGACAGCAAGAAAGCAGCAAAATTCTAAATATTTGGGAAGTCAGTAAATGAACTGTCAAAACTTGTAGGGATTTCTGAATTTTTCTTGCACTGTTTCTAAATAAAGCTCAAATCATATTTTATTTTTATTAGAACAAGCCACTTTTGCATTCTTCATAGAATCCCATAAATCACCTCTTCTTACCATCCACAAGTATTCTTACATCTTTACAAGTTTTTGAAACTTCCTAATACTTTGTGAGGAATGATTCTGGTAATACTCAGTAGTTAGCAACCTACTAGGCTTAACCTTTCCCTTATAAATCTCACTTATAGCCTCTAATGATTTCATCACATTTAAGTTTCATTCCAGTTACAATGATGGTTGCTTTCTCTAAGCAATTAGATTTCAGTTTTTCTTCCCACCCTAAACACATGAACGTGTATGGTTTAAAATGTGCCAGGTGCCATTTTAAGTACTGTGGATACGGTAACTTATTTTATTCCTATGACAGCTCTGCAAGGTAGATATTATTATGCCCATTTCATAGATAAAAAAAACAGGTGGTTAGCAAGGGGTTGGGGCCACAAGCCCAATCCAGACAGTATGGCTCTGGAGGTTATGTTCCTAATCCTTACATTACTTTATTCTTATCTAGATACTATGTGCAGGTCCCAATTTTTCTGAGAATATTTCCATACTTTCTCTGCAAAATTTGGTAATTAAAAAAAAAAAATAGTAGAACCATAAAGTGGTAGCTTTCCAGGCTGTAAATATAACAGGTCAATGAAAATTGTAAATGAAATAGAGAATAAAAACATTTAAAGATACTTATAATGTGAACATTTGATTTATCTTTGAGACTGACTAGCTTGACTCAGTTCCAAGGGAGATTATTCCCTCTTAAATTAAAATGTTAATTAGCCGATTTGGTTTACATTTAGATGAAAGCTTTCCTCTCTTTATGGTGACTTGATATAATTGTTCAAGTATTTATTTATGCTAGTTAGATCATTAAAAATTAGGCAGAATCAGGGTGTATGTTAATGACTTTGATCAAAGTCATATATATATGAGCTATTAACGTGGTAATCAATGAAGAATTGGTCAAGTGCAGGCAAATATATCCCAGCAGATTTAAACTAAAATTCAGTTAGGGGATTGAAGGTTCATTTCAGTCCTTGGATTTAGATGAATCTACCTCCTCTGCAAGTCTATCTTGGGGGAAAAAGGCAAATTTTAAGGGATGAAACTATTTATATGTAAAAGTTTGTGCTCCTTTGATGTGCAGGCCACTACGTAGCTGGAAAATGAAGGCAAAGAAAATATGATTCTTTACCTAAAGTTGCTTACAGCCCAGTCAAGGAGGTAATTGAAAAGACAATTACGGTACAGAGTGACAAGGGCTGTGTTTGCGATAATATGGGCTGCTGCTGCTAAGTCGCTTCAGTCGTGTCCAACTCTGTGCGACCCCACAGACAGCAGCCCACCAGGCTTCCCCATCCCTAGGATTTTCCAGGCAAGAACACTGGAGTGGGTTGCCATTTCCTTTTCCAATGCGTGACAGTGAAAAGTGAAAGGGAAGTCACTCAGTCGTGTCCAACCCTCAGCGACCCCATGGACTACAGCCTTCCAGTTTCCTCCATCCATGGAATTTTCCAGGCAAGAGTACTGGAGTTGGGTGCCTTTGTTGCTATGGCTGCAAAAATGCTAATGGCACTCCCAGCTTTATACAAGTCCCAGACCAAATCCCCTTCACTTACACTCACTCTGCCTCATTGGAGGCACAAGTAAACTGAAGATTCTGCATGAAGAATACCAAAATCACGTGTCTCCTGTTCTACCTTATGTGTCGGGTGTTTCCAGAGAGACCAGGAATGTGTGCTCTGAGGAAAGCCTTTTATGTTCTTAGGGTGGAGAGAGTCCACAACAAACATTCTACATTATCTTTACAGAGAATCACGTGTATGCATTAGTCTTTACTTAAACTTTCTAGAATTTACATCAAACAGTGACTACTTTTGAGTATGATTTTAGCATGAGCCTCTTCCTGTATGTTTCCCAGTTCTTTACATTTTTTAAGATACCTGATTCGTCAGCAATGTTAGAAATGTAAGTAGAATGTATCTGACCATTCCAGGTGATACTGATTGCAAAATAACCAAGCTTTGTAGCAGAGATATTTCGGATTTTTCTTCTACACCTTTTTATTAAGGTGTTTCATTATTTATTATTCCTATATTTATTATTATAGGAAGCACATTTGGGAAATATTTGCACCTTTGCTATCATCAAAAAGAGATGTTATAAATCACCTGTATTGTCTTCTATGGACTAATTTTCCTTTTATAATTATATAGGCATAAGGGAGTAGGAAATAGAAATTAGGTATCAACAGAATCCTAAAATTTCCAACTTGCTTTGCTCTATGAAATCTCTGGAGAACTAGCCAGTCTATTCAAAGACTAGATGAAACCCTACATCCTAGACAGTGGCTCCTCCAAATTAGATACTAGACCCAACATGTAACTGTGTCCACTGGAACTTTTAATAAAGGTTAAAAGAAAAGGTTAGAAAGCCTAAGTTTGGAAATCTATGTGTGCGATATTAAATCGGTTCAGAGAGCTTGATTGCCTGTGTCAGGCCAGATGGTATTTGTGCTTATGAAATAAGGCCCAGATTGGAAAACTATACCATCACTTGGGCTTCTCTGGTGGCTCATCAGTAAAGGATCCCCCTGCAATGCAGGAGCCGCATGAGACACGAGTGTGATTCCTGAGTGAGAAAGATCCCCTGGAGGAGAGCATAGCAACCCACACTAACTTTCATGCCTGGAGAATCCCCATGGGCAGAGGAGCCTGGCAGGCTATAGTCCATAAGGTTGCAAAGAGTCAGACACAACTAAAGTGACTTAGCATGCATGCACCCAACCAGCACTTAGGAAATAATCTCTTTGCAATTATGTTCCTAATTTAGTATCTGTCAAAGACTGTCTTTGGAGCATTTCAAATCTTCTTATCTAGAAGCTATGCTGAGCCAAGATACTAAATAATGCAATACTAAATGATAATAATTATTAATCATAATCATGACAAGCAGTTATAGTGTTTACTATGTGCTGACACTATGTTCCAAAGTTACATTATTGATGGTCAACAAACAAATAATAAATATGGGAAAAAGTATTCTTAAACCCATTCCCATGTTTTGCATGGGTAAAAAAAAAAAACTGTTCAGAAAAACACAGGCTTGGTCAAAAGTTGCTTTGGTCAATAATTTGAAGGTTGTTAGATTTTAATATTCTTTTTATAGATATAGGTAGGAGATTTAGGTAGACTAATAATTATTAACTCATTTGAGACATTAGCTGGGAATCATGTGTTTTTGGGCTTCCCTGGTGGCTCAGCAGTAAAGAGCCTGCCGGCCAAGGCATGAGATATAGGTTCGATCCCTGAGTCCGGAAGATCCCCTGGAGAAGGAAACGACAACACACTCCAGTATTCTTGCCTAGGAAATCCCATGGACAGAGGAGCCTGGTGGGCTACAGTCCATGTGTGAAAGAGTCAGACACAACTTAGCAACTAAACAACAAGTGTTTTCTAGCCTTTATACTGCCAGCAGGACCAGCTATAAAGCTTTATAGGGCCCAGTGAAAATGAAAATGTGGGACCCCTTGATCAAAACTATTAAAATTTCAAGATGGCAACAACAAAGCAATATTCCAAGCACAGACCCTTCTTAGCATGGGGTCCCATGTGATTGTACAGGTTGCATGGCCATGATGAAGCCAGCCCTGACTGGCCATTAATACTTTAGTGAATTTTTTTTTTTTTAATTCTTCCCAAAGGGAAAAAAAAATCTTGAAAATAAATTTATTTATAAGAAGGTAGTCAATAAATTAATCAAAATCTTTATAGATTTTATAAACTCTTTACATGATATGGCAAGTTAGTGAGAAGATAACCCCTTAGAAGGTATGGATCATGTGACATTTTTGTTTTGCAGAGACTGTTGAAATTATAACCAAAGGAGTATTCAACATATAGCATTTCAACATGGGAGCCTGTTTTGTTCCTAATTTGAAGAATTCAGTTGTAAAATGAAGTATGAGACAACTAGGAAATTTTAATACTGATGGGACATTTGATAATAAGGAAATATTATTAATTTTTAAATGTATAGTAATAAAATTGGGCCTAAGAAAAGAATTCTTCTCTTTTAGAGGAATAGAAGAGAAATAATAGATGAAATTAGATTGTCTGAGTTTTGCTTTAAAATAATCCAAAGAGAGTACAGATGATGCAAGGTTATTTCTGTAAAAATTGTTGAAGGGGGTGATGGTTATGGGTGCTCATTCTATTTTTTCTACTTTTGTATTTTAAAATTCCATAATAACAGTAAAACATGAAGCATTGCAATAAATGCAAGTTAACCAAATATACCTAGTGTTTATCATGTTCCTGTAATTGGACAAAATAGGCACACTGATGATTGTATAAATGTAGAGCTCTTTCAGAATTAGTCTGTATTGTTTCCTATTTTAAATAAGAAGTTCAAAAACTAACAATAGCCTTAGAGCTGGAGCAATTCCGAGATAAACAAAACGGATCAGTAATGACATCAGCCAATATGATGCAGTCATGCCTGTGCCTAACACTTATTTTTTTAATAAAATAGACCGATCATTGTGGGCAAACTGGGCATGTCTTGAAAGTGATGCAGATGTGATTTTAAAATTATTTGGCTCCATTCTAAAATAGACCCACCCTCTTCGAAGGAAACAAACAACCAAAAACTAATTTGCATCTAACTTAAACTTTCAGCTGTATTTAGAACAAAACTCTAATACTCCTACTTATATTTCATTGGAATTTTCATACTTTCTAGCATAAGTTGAACGGTTTTATGAAGGCTTACAAAACCTTTTAGAACTAACACCCAAAAAGATGTCCTTTTCATTATAGGGGACTAGAATGCTAAAGTAGGAAGTCAAGAAACACCTGGAGTAACAGGCAAATTTGGCCTTGGAATGCTGAATGAAGCAGGGCAAAGACTAATAGAGTTTTGCCAAGAAAATGCACTGGTCATAGCAAACACCCTCTTCCAACAACACAACAGAAGGCTCTACACATGGACATCACCAGATGGTCAACACCAATATCAGATTGATTATATTCTTTGCAGCCAAAGATGGAGAAGCTCTATACAGTCGATGAAAACAAGACGAGGAGCTGACTGTGGCTCAGATCATGAACTCCTTATTACCAAATTCAGACTTAAATTGAAGAAAGTAGGGAAAACCACTAGACCACTCAGGTATGACCTAAATCAAATTCCTTATGATTATACAGTGGAAGTGAGAAATAGATTTAAGGGCCTAGATGTGATAGATAGAGTGCCTGATGAACTATGGAATGAGGTTCGTGACATTGTACAAGAGACAGGGATCAAGACCATCCCCATGGAAAAGAAATGTAAAAAAGCAAAATGGCTCTCTGGGGAGGCCTTACAAATAGCTGTGAAAAGAAGAGAGGCGAAATGCAAAGGAGATAAGGAAAGATATATGCATCTGAATGCAGAGTTCCAAAGAATAGCAAGAAGAGATAAGAAAGCCTTCTTCAGCGATCAATGCAAAGAAATAGAGGAAAAGAACAGAATGGGAAAGACTAGAGATCTGTTCAAGAAAATTAGAGATACCAAGGGAACATTTCATGCAGAGATGGGCTCGATAAAGGACAGAAATGATCTGGACCTAACAGAAGCAGAAGATATTAAGAAGAGGTGGCAAGAATACATGGAAGAACTGTACAAACAAAAAGATCTTCATGACCCAGATAATCATGATGATATGATCACTAATCTAGAGCCAGATAACTTGGAATGTGAAGTCAAGTGGGCCTTAGAAAGCATCAGTATGAACAAAGCTAGTGGAGGTGATGGAATTCCAGTGGAGCTGTTTCAAATCCTGAAAGATGATGCTGTGAAAGTGCTGCACTCAATATGCTAGCAAATTTGGAAAGCTCAGCAGTGGCCACAGGACTGGAAAAGTCAGTTTTCATTCCAATCCCAAAGAAAGGCAATGCCAAAGAATGCTCAGACTACTGCACCATTGCACTCATCTCACATGCTAGTAAAGTAATGCTCAAAATTCTCCAAGCCAGGCTTCAGCAATATGTGAACCGTGAACTTCCTGATGTTCCAGCTGGTTTTAGAAAAGGCAGAGGAACCAGAGATCAAACTGCCAACGTTCACTGGATCACAGAAAAAGAGAGTTCCAGAAAAACATCTATTTCTGCTTTATTGACTATGCCAAAGCCTTTGACTATGTGGATCACAATAAGCTGTGGAAAATTCTGAAAGAGATGGGAATACCAGACCACCTAACCTGCTTTTTGAGAAACCTGTATGCAGGTCAGGAAGCAACAGTTAGAACTGGACATGGAACAACAGACTGGTTCCAAATAGGAAAAGGAGTATGGCAAGGCTGTATACTGTCACCTTGCTTATTTAACGTATATGCAGAGTACAGCATGAGAAATGCTGGACTAGAAGAAACACAAGCTGGAATCAAGATTGTCAGGAGAAATATCAATAACCTCAGATATGCAGATGATACTACCCTTATGGCAGAAAGTGAAGAAGAACTAAAGAGCCTCTTGATGAAAGTGAAAGAGGAAAGCGAAAAAGTTGGTTTAAAGCTCTACATTCAGAAAACGAAGATCGTGGCATCCAGTCCCATCACTTCATGGGAAATAGATGGAGAAAAAGTGGAAACAGTGTCAGACTTTACTTTTGGGGGGCTCTAAAAGTCACCATCTCTCACTGGAGATGGTGACTGCAGCCATGAAATTAAAAGATGCTTACTCCTTGGAAGAAAAATTATGACCAACCTAGACAGCATATTCAAAAGCAGAGACATTACTTTGCTGACTAAGGTCCGTCTAGTCAAGACTATGGTTTTTCCAGTGGTCATGTATGGATGTGAGAGTTGGACTGTGAAGAAGGCTGAGCGCCGAAGAATTGATGCTTTTGAACTGTGGTGTTGGAGAAGACTCTTGAGAGTCCCTTGGACTGCAAGGAGATCCAACCAGTCCATTCTGAAGGAGATCAGCCCTGGGATTTCTTTGGAAGGAATGATGCTAAAGCTGAAACTCCAATACTTTGGCCACCTCATGAGAAGAGTTGACTCATTGGAAAAGACTCTGATGCTGGAAGGGGTTGGGGGCAGGAGGAGAAGGGGACGACAGAGGATGAGATGGCTGGATGGCATCACTGACTCGATGAACGTGAGTCTGAGTGAACTCCAGGAGATGGTGATGGACAGGGAGGCCTGGCGTGCTGCGATTCATGGGGTCGCGAAGAGTCGGACAGGACTGAGCAACTGAAATGAACTGAACTGAACTGAGCATTCCATACTGGAAGCAAAGGGCATCGTTTAAGTATTTACTACTTTTGTGCAGTATTTAAACTATTAAATTTAAATAACAATTTAATAGCATTGTTAACGGAAAAGTTTGGTGATTATAATCAGTCAGTTCTAGATTAAACTGGTAGTGGGAATTGTGTTAAGAGCTAGAGAGGACTTATAGCAGCTAACCCCAAATTACTTTGACAATGAAGCTATGGTGAACTTGTCTTTATTGGCAGTAGGTGAATTGTCTTGTGGTCTAACCATGATTAAGAATGACAGATTCTTACCAGTTTGGGGCTGATGAGGCAGGTTCTGCCAGTGAAACACGACTGACCTGTAGAGGACAGGTAAGAAGGAGACTGAGAAATTCAGGTTCAAATTTCTGGTTTCTTCTTTCTTGTCTCCCTCATCCAACCCCAACCTAGGATAAGTTGGCACTTCTTTCAAACCATTAATAATTATTCTGCAAAATGATTTATCCATTCCAACAATTTATATAAGAGGTGATAGAATGACCAAATATCATTTTGCTGACTTTAATGTATAAGCAAAATAATATTATGTAATAACTATCTTCTATGCAGGATGAATGGAGATTTTACAGTATCAAATCAATCCACACAACAGAAATGAAACAAGGGCAAGTATTTCAGAAGAAGGGCATGTATTTCTTATTATTTTATGAGTAAACAGTGGTTATTTATACATTCTGACTTCTCTTTCCTTCCTTTCATAGCCAAGATTCTTAAAAAGTTTTTTATGTTTTCAAACAGACTCATTCAGCCTACTTACTCAACTCACCTACTGAAACTGAGCTTTCACCACTATCAGGTTACCCAGATGCCACCTTAGTTACTCACTCTAGTGCTCACTTTTAACTCTATTGTTTCATTTCTCTGCTCCTTTTCAGGCAGTTTCAAACCCTTCCTCCTTCAAATACTCAGGAAATTTGATGGATCTGATGATAGGTGAAGAAGACTTGCCCAGGACACAGAGCATGTAAAGTAACCAGAGAGGCGGTACCTTTCTACCAGACTGACTGCCCAACTAGTCAGAAGCCTGTCTAGCTGTCCCTCCACCAGCTTTGTTCCCCTTCAGGTTAGAGCCCTCCCCATTCATGTTAACAGAAGACAGCACTCTTCTGATAGTTTATCCACATGCTAGAGACTCCTTTCCTGTCTTCTTCACGGTCTTTTTCCTCTAAACTTCCACTCTTGTAAGCAGTTTCTTCTGGGTCCTCTTATTTATCATTCTACACCAGTGTTTGTGAAGGAGAATTCTAAGGATGACTTGTATCAGCATCAGAGACTATAAGGATTCTTATGAAAAGTGCAATTTAGCACCCTTACCCTAGTGAACCAGCATCTTGGGAACAAAACTCAAAATGTGAATTTTAAATCACCTCTCAGGTAATTCTTACTAAGAAATCAGGATTGAGAATTACTATTTTACCCACTCAACCTGGATTATTTTATCCAATCCCATGGCTTCAGTTACTATCAATATGTTGATGACATCTGTCTCCTTGTTTTCAGATATAAAGATTCTACTTGATATCTCTCAGGCATCTCCAATTTAAGATGTCCAAACTGAACACACTGTCTCCCAATCCTGCCATTCTTCCCTTGTTTCCCCTTAGTTTTCGACTTCACTCCCAGAAGGGGGAAAAAAGTAGTAGTGAAATAGTCATTCTTGTCTCCTCTCTCAATTCATTCTCTCCTTATGACATTTTTTCTTGGCCTCGTCATGAGGCATGTGGGATCTTAGTCTCCCAACCAGGTATAGAACCCACGCTGCCTGCATTGGAAGGTGGGGTCTTAACCACTGGACCACCAGAGAAATCCTCCTTATGACTCTTGACTCCTACTTTTCAGTACACCCAAGTCACTCCACTAGAACTAGACTAGTAGCCTAAAACTAGTTGGCATCTTTTCAAGCCCACCTCTGATCCATCCTCCACAGTGAAAATGAGAATCATCACTAACTCAATCAGATCACTCCCATGCAAAAACTTTTCAAAGCCTCACACCACCCTTTCACATTATCTTGGAAGATTTAACTATTTAGTTCAGTTCAGTGGCTCAGTCGTGTCTGACTCTTTGCGACCCCATGAATCGCAGCACGCCAGGCCTCCCTGCCCATCACCAACTCCCGGAGTTCACTCAGACTCACATCCATCGAGTCAGTGATGCCATTCAGCCATCTCATCCTCTGTCATCCCCTTCTCCTCACTTCACCCTAAAACTATACTGTCTAACATAGTAGCCCCTAGCCACATGTGACTGTTGAGCACTTGAAATGTGGTTAGTCCAATTTAAAATGTGCTTTAAGTGTAATTCACCTATTAGATTTCTCAAACATTGTACCAAAAAAAAAGTAAAAATGTGTCATTGATAATTTTCCATATTGGTTACATTGCTGAGATAATACGATTTTAAAATATTGGGCTAAATAAAATATTATTAAAATTTTTACCTGATTCCTTTTATTTTCTTAATGTGACTTCTAAAAATGTTTAAATCACATAGGTGCTTCACATTATACTTCTAGAACTCTATAATCTAGCCAAAGCGAAAGACTTGTTACTCCTTAAAAGTTATACTTTTCCTTGCTTAACGTGTCCCCTCTCCTCTGTACCCCTTTCCCTTCCTTCATCTGATTACCTCCTATTCATCCTTCAGCAATGTATACACACACGAAATTTCCTGCCCCTTTTCCTTCCCAAATCAGTTCTGAGTTAGCTTCTTACACGCTTGCACAAAGAGCACATAGCTTGCAATGTACAGCACTTGTGGTTTACTTGTCTACCCCAATCTTTGTCTCCTATGCACGTTCCAATTGCTTGTTAGCAGGACTATGGCTTGTTCAATGTGGTATCCTCAGTTTCTAGCACATTGCTTGGTTCAAAGTAGATATGGAAAAAATACTAGTGGAATGGCTGTAGAAAATGACTTCCATGAAACATAGCTAGTAGTATGTGGGGAAGGGGTAATAGGCTAAACCTCTATATCTTTATCCTTGATTTGTCCACACACCCTATCAAACAGCATCCCCAAAGCCTCTCTTGACCCTAGTAAAATCTTTAAACGTCATCAGTTAATTCAAATGATCAGAGAACAAAATAAACACAACTTTTGTCTTCTAAATATTTTTAAACTGCTTTACTGCTAGATGTTCATTGTGCGAAAAATTACCTATTCATTGGAAAACATTTTTATACCATTTCTGAAGATCAAGTCTTTGGAGGAATTTAAGTAAGACCTAAAATCAAATCATTTTTCTCTGTAATCTCACACTGCTGGCATTCACAGAGAAGTTTTGAATACATCAAAAATTCTGGCATACTCACATTATAATTAACATTTACCACATTACTCTCTGTTAAAAGGAAAAGTTAGCAGATAGCAAATATAAAAGCTATATAGTCCATGGAATTTTCTAGGCCAGAATACTGGAGTGGGTAACCTTTCCCTTCTCCAGGGGATCTTCCAACCCAGGGATCGAGCCCAGGTCTCCCACATTGCAGGTGGGTTCTTTACCAGCTGAGTCACAAGGGAGGGCTCTAAATATTAAAGCAGTAAGAACAGATCATAACTATTTCCTCAGTCTCATCAGATATAAATTTTAAGTGACTCCTCAGTGTTCATCCAACTAGATCACTCTGGGTTTTGTTTCATTTAAAGCTTTGAGATTTTTCATGCCTGTGTTCACCATGCGGACGAAATGGCTAACTCAAGTCACTACTGAACTGGACTATGTAAAAGAGACACAGGAGTCACTGAAAGAGATCCTAATGGCCAAGACTGGAACAATTTGAACAACAAAATAAATACAGTTTTGGATTACATGTAAAAATATGAAATAAATATCTAGGAATCCATACGGATATAAACAGATAATTAGATATATTTTAAAATGAGGGAGAATAAACAAATATCTCATGTAAAATAATTGCAAATTATTTATATGATCCTCTGTTTTCAAGAAGGGGTCTCCTCCTCTTAGTTGTGGGTCATGTATAATGACTTCCTTTTAAAGAGGACAGTATGAAGAGAAGCTAGGAGAGTAACTTCACAGGGAGGAAATCTAACAAACACTAACACAGCCAGGTGATCGAAAACACCAACACTGATAAATCATGCTGATAGTATGTACCTTTGAAGGAATGTGATTAAAATGGCACTTTCCCAGGACTTTGCAAACAGTGCACTGGTTAAGACTTCAAGGCAGGGGGTGTAGGTTCAATTTCTGGGCTAGGGAACTAAGATCTCACATGCCACACAGGGCAACCAATAAATAAATAAATAATATAGCATATTCCCTCCGTGATCTTCCTTCCTAAAAACTCCATAACCCCAGCCAAAATCATAAGAGAAACATAGGACCATTCTACAAAATACCTAGCCAGTATTCCTGAAAACTATTATTATCATCAAAAACATGGAAAATTTGAGAAACTGTCAAAACCAAGAGGAACCTAAGAAGATATGATGACTATAATATGATAACCTGGATAGGATTCTGAAACAACAATGACCAAGAACAAGACATTGGGCAAAAACTAAGGAAATCTAAATAAACTATGGACTTTAGTTAATAATGGTGCATCAATTCTGGTTCATCAGTTGCAGCAAATAGATCATCATACCAAAGTAAGATGTTAATAGGAAAAGCTAGATGCTGACTATGTAAGAATTCCCTGTAGTATCTACTACTTTTCTATGTATCTGAAAGTATTAAAAACAGATGTTTTTAAAGTCATCATTTATTTGTTACCTGCCAAATATTGCCTTTTGTAATCATCCTGTACTGTAGGATAATCACCTCGTGTAAACTCTCTCTTCTTTAGCCTCTTTACTAGTACTTCTCTTTATTCTCTTTCTGAATAGCACTCTTTTCCAGTCTTTAATAGTGGATTATTCTTCCCATTTTCTGACATTTCCTACATTTCTACCTTTGACTGCCTTGTCTTATCACTTTAGCTCTCACGGGGAAAGAAATCTTACCAGTTCCAACAACTTTAACTATAACTTTCATGATGAACATTCCAAGATCTGTATTCCAAGTCTAACCTCCCTTTTGCATATCAGACAAGGACATCCCTGGTTGGCACAGTGGATAAGAATCCACAGGTCAGTGCAGGGGACACACGTTTGGTCCCTGGTCTGGGAAGATCCCCACATACCACGGAGCAACTAAGCTTGTGTGCCACAACTACTGAGCCTACATGTTGCAACTACTGAAACCCCATGCACCTAGAGCCTGTGCTTTGAAACAAAAGAAGCCAATCAATGAGAAACCCATGCACCACAACTAGACAGTAGCCCCAGCTGTCTGCAACTAGAGAAAGCTAGCATGCAACAATGAAAGACCTAGAGCAACCAAAAATAAAAATAAATAAATAAACAAACTGTTAAAAAGCCAAACCATACTTCACCTACCTAACAGACAAATCTACCTACTGACTTTTAGGGATATCAATATAAGTATGTTCAAAGAAGAAGCCCTTGTTTTAAACCTTAATTCTGTGACTCCTATTTTGTTCTCATTCACAATTAAGAGAATTATAACTGTCCAGTCATGTAATATGGAGAAGGAAATGGCAACCCATTTCAGTATTTTTGCCTGGAAAATACCAAGGACAGAGGAGCCTGGCAGGTAACAGTCTGACATGACTGAGCAACTAAACAATAAACAGGTCATGTAATAGGATCCTTGCATATATCTGTGACTGTTTTCTTTACCATAATTTCCTCTCCAACTTCATATGAGTATTGTTTAGTTCTGTGTCTACTGCATTGATTTTCCCGGATAATAAGCCCCCTTGTGACTCAGATGGTAAAGAGTCTGCCTGTAATGCAGGAGACCCAGGTTCGATCCCTGGGTTGGGACAATCCCTTGGAGAAGGAAATGGCAACCCACTCCAGTAATCTTGCCTGGAAAATCCCATAGATGGAGGAGCCTGGCAGGTACAGTCCATGAAGTCGCAGAGTCAGACACAACTGAGCGACTTCACTTTCACTTTCTATTTCTACTGCATTGATCTTCCCAGATAATTACCAATTTAGCAATCAAAATAGCCTTGGCTGACTTGCAGAACCTAGAGGTGAGTCCATAGACAGCTGAGATCGCCAGTCCTGTTATGAGACAGTGATATGAGATATTATTGTTTTATGTTCCCTGGGAAAGAAAGAAACATCCCCAGCTTGGAACCAAAGAACACCACTGCTTTTGAGAGCCAGACCAGAGACTCAGGCTGATCCCCAATGGACATGAAAGGCAACTAACCATCTCTATTTTCTGTGTGCAGCTTTTGAAGAAAGAGTTCACCTAGAATCTGGCAGTCCAGGAGCACTGCAGTATGAGGTCCCTGTCCCTGAGACCTGAGAACCTTCTGCCAACATTTCCCAAAGACAAGTCATAGTTTGTGGATGGCACTGGAAAGATTCTCCTTCAGCTTCAAGTGTAGCCAGATCACTGATTTCTAATGAAGCCATTAACCATCTGGTCAATGGAATCCAGATTTTATTGAGATAACATAAAATCATCTACCAGGGCCCAAATGGTAAAACCCTGGACTAAACCAGGTAGTTTTCAAATTTTGGGGTTTCAGTAACTTTTTATACTCTTAAAAGTCCTGAAGATTACAACATACATTTGTTTACATGAGTCACATCTATCAATACCAGTTTAGAAACTAAAAGTCAAAAACCTTAAAGATATTAATTATAAAATAAAAATAATAAACCTGTTATATATTAATATAACTAACATTTTGGGGACAATATTATTTTTTCAAGATAAAAATTGAGAAATCTGGTTATAGGAAAAGTAGATTCTCATATCTGCTTCTGCATTCACTCTGTTGTTTGGTTGAAGTGCATTAAGAAAATCCAGCTTCATACAAATAAATAGCTGAAAAAAGTATTTTAATAGCCTCTTCAGGCAATCTTGGATATTCTTTGATACTACACCCAAACTCAAAAAATGGTTGTTCCTCAAAGGTTAGTTACAACACAGAATCTGAAACAGATCAATAAAATTTTATGTTCAGTTACCCTTAAATCTTTTAGTCTGTTTTGGGCTTTGGATCACCCATGAGTAATTTTATAACATGCATTGATCATTGGGAAAATACTGATTTATGAGTTATGAAGACCTTTCAAATGCTGACATATTTCATCACACCATATCAAAAATTATTTCTGTTAATACTACCATCAATATCATTAGAAAATATATTTAAATACTGGGAAGCTGTCAAGTCCACAGTGGTGGATGTGAGTTAGCCAGCATCGTAATTTTCACCTGAAAGCTTGAATTTTATCATTTGCAACAAATATTGTCAGTTAGTTGCTTTCCTTGAAGTTACAGGCTCACTTTGTTCACTTTCAAGAAAAATGTCAGCAAAACACCCATGTCTGAATAACCATACTTTGTCAGTCTTTTAGATTTTTTTTTATAGTGTTCCATGAAAAAAGCAGCCATTTTAGCTCACAACTTAAATCATACAATATGAGACTGAAATAACAAAAGCACTTCAGTACAGACCAGAAAACAACAAACTTTATGTGAGATCCTGGCAGTAAAGAACACAATGACTACTAGTACATTTTGATATCACAGGCACTGATCTGTGCTAAGCAACTGGGAGTATTACCCACCATTGCTGTTTTTCACTATCAGTGGAATGAAAAAGGCAGGAAACATCTTAGCATTTATTAGGGAAACCAATTTTAACCTTGTGAACTTCCTGAAAGAATCACTGGGCCCTCGAGTTTCATAAAACATTACTGACTTAAGTCAATGTGATATTCCATTTCATTTAACAATATGTTCTGGAATAGGTATGTGACATAATTCTGGTCAATAAGCCAAAAAGGCCTCTGAGATAGGTTTTTCCTTCCAGTGAGACATATGGAAGTAGAAATTTCCTCTTTCTGCCTTAAGACTTTTTATCTACATGGGAAATCTAGCAATAATCTGCTCACAAGGACAAACAACACACTGAATTTGTAAAATGGAAAGATGGAAAACATCTGGGCAAAGTGATGTTATTATTAAATCACTGAATTATTCAACTTTGTTGAAACTTTTACTATATTCAACTTTTGTCCTATCTCTAGAATTCTTATGTGAAGTCATAATTTCCCTTATTGTTTAAATGCCTTTTGACAGGTCTTATGTTCTTTAAAGATGAAAGCATCTTTATTCATTCTTTCATACTTCCTGTCAATCCATCACTATTCAAAAGACCCCGAAAGTTTGGTCACTACAGCTTGATACATTCCAAACTCCCTGAAATGAGCAGCAAAACAAAATTATTACAAACCATTTAACAATAGCTGAAAGAGGCATACCAAACTGAACAATTTAAATAGCTCCCTTATATGGAGGCAGATCAAATACGAGACAATGAATTTTAATAAAAACATGAGAACCATTAAAAGGATTAGAATATAACACCAAATTCTGAGGGACTTAAAAAACAATACTTTGGAATAACAAAGTAATCAGGATCAGAAAACAACCAGGCATTCAAAGTCAAAACACTTGGAATCTATCCAAGTATCAAGAAATCAAGTGGCACCTGGAGATTATCATACTAAGTGAAGTAAGTCAGACAGCAAAAGACAAATGTCATATAATATCACTTACATGTGGCATCTAAAAAAGAGATACAAATGAACTTATTTGCAAAGCAGAAACAGTCTCACAGACTTAGAGAACAAATTTATGGTTATGGGAAGGGGAAGGGTGGAGAGAGGAATAGATTCGGAATGTGGGACTGACAAGTACACAGTGCTATATTTAAAACAGATGACCAATAAGGACCTACTGTATAATATAGGGAATGCTACTCAATATTCTGTGATAACCTATATGGGAAAAGAATTTGAAAAATAATAGATACATGTATATGTATAATGGAATCACTTTGCTAGCACATTGTTAATCAACTACGTTCTGGTATAAAATAAAAATTAAAAGGAAAATTGCAGCACTATTTACAATAGCTAGAACATGGAAGCAACTTAGATGTCCACTGACAGATAAATGAATAAAGAAGCTGTGGTACATACATACAATGGAATATTACTTGGCCATAAAAAGGAATGCATTTGAGTTAGTTCAAGTTAGGTGGATGAACCTAGAGCCTATTGTACAGAGTGAAGTAAGTCAGAAAGAGAAATATAAATATCATATACTGATATATATATATGGAATCTAGAAAGATGGCAGTGATGAATTTATTTGCAGGGCAGCAATGGAGAAACAGACATAGAGAATAGACCTATGGTCACAGAGGGGAAGAGAAGAGGGAGAGGGTAAGACGTATGGAGAGAGTAACATGGAAACTTACAATATTATATGTAAAATAGATAGCCAATGGGAACTTACTGTATGGATCACGGAACTCAAACAGGGGCCCTGTGACAATCTAGAAGGGTGGAATGGGGAGAGAAATGGTAGGGAGGTTTGGAGGGAGGGGATATAGATGTATCTAGGGCTGACTTTTGTCGATATTTGACAGAAAACAACAAAATTCTATAGAGATTATCCTTTCATTAAAAAATGAGTAAAGTGGCAAAAAAAAAATCAAATTTCAAATTGTGTAGCGGCCGAATAAGGAAGTATTCATTATTCTACGTTAACACAACAAATGTATACCACCAAAATCGAAGATGTATTGATGAGTAAGAGATGTAACAATATACTTTTGAATTGTCAGGTTACAGTAAAGAGTTCTTTTCCAGATAGAACAGGCCCACCGTTTGATACCTATATATGGGTTTGAAGATTTCTAATTCAAATTATTTAACCTTTGAATCTCAGTGTGAGATTCAGAAAGGGAAATACATCAAAGAAATAGAAGAGAAACAAACTGTCTTCTAGATAGGAAAAATTATTTTCACTTTCATTTATTTCTCCTATCTACTTCACCTCTGTGTATCAGTGGAAAAGTAGAAATGGCCCACAGCTATTTGTGCCTTGCAAGATCAGAATTCCTGCCTCTTCAAGGAAAATATAGTCTACCATATAAAGAATGGCTTTAGGGAAATAATTATCTCTTTCTGTAAAAGTCAACATTCAATTCCTCTAATGTATTAATATAACAATTATATAACTAAATGACAGAAATATATGTTTTAAACTCAACGATAAGTACCATTGATTTACTTATGTATTTTAGTTTAAACTAGCTCTGGAATGAGTAGATGTTACCACATCAAGATCTGTTATTTTAGAAGTTTTGAAATAGAGAGGTGTAATCTTTTAATCACCAAATGAAGTAACAGCCTTTGAATGATAAAGTAGCTATAGTAACTCTGCTTTATAAGCATAATTAGTGGTCTTATATATAGTAGCATTCTGCATTTACTGAAGTTTTCCTTCCTGTGTAATAAATATAATCTAGTTGTTTTGTCTTTTATAGCTTATAAACATTGATCATCATATCCATAAAATTTTGCATTGCTTGTTACCTTAGAATGTAGTAAACTTGGGACTTCCCTTGTGGCCCAGTGGTTAAGACTCCTCTGGTTAAGAGCTTCAACAGCAGGGGACACAGGTTTGATCTCTGGTCTGCCTCTTGAGAAACCTGTATGCAGGTTGGGAAGCAACAGTTAGAACTGGACATGAAACAACAGACTGGTTCCAAATAGGAAAAGGAGTACGTCAAGGCTGTATATTGTCACCCTGCTATTTTAACTTCTATGCAGAGTACATCATGAGAAATGCTGGGCTGGAAGAAGCACAAGCTGGAATCAAGATTACCAGGAGAAATATCAATAACCTCAGATATGCAGATGACACCACCCTTATGGCAGAAAGTGAAGAAGAACTAAAGAGTCTCTTGCTGAAAGTGAAAGAGGAGAGTGAAAAAAGTTGGCTTAAATCTCAACATTCAGAAAATGAAGGTCATGGCATCTGGTCCCATCACTTCATGGCAGATACATGGGGAAACAGTTGAAACAGTGGCTGACTTTTTTTTTTTTTGGCTCCAAAATCACTGCAGATGGTGATTGCAGCCATGAAATTAAAAGACGCTTACTCCTTGGAAGGAAAGTTATGACCAACCTAGACAGCATATTAAAAAGCAGAGACATTACTATGCCAACAAAGGTCCATCTAGTCAAGGCCACGGTTTTTCCAGTGGTCATGTATGGATGTGAAAGTTGGACTATAAAGAAAGCTGAGCACCGAAGAATTGATGCTTTTGAACTGTGGTGTCGAAGAAGACTCTTGAGAGTCCCTTGGACTGCAAGGAGATCCAGCCAGTCTATCCTAAAGGAGATTAGTCCTGAGTGTTCATTGGAAGGACTGATGTTGAAGCTGAAACTCCAGTACTTTGGCCACCTGATGTGAAGAGCTGACTCACTGGAAAAGACCGTGATGCTGGGAAATTTGAGGGCAGGTGGAGAAGGGGATGACAGAGGATGAGATAGTTGGATGATATCATTGACTCGATGAACATGGGTTTGGATGGACTCCGGCAGTTGGTGATGGACAGGAAGGCCTGGTGTGCTGCGGTTCATGGGGTCACGAAGAGTCAGACATGACTGAGCGACTGAACTGAACTGAATTAGAAGTAAGATCCCATGTGCCATGCAGCAATGGCCAAAAGAAAAACAAAATGTAGTAAAATTCATCTTGTGATGATATCAGTATTTTCCCATATTCCTATTGCAAAGGACATAGATATTATACAATACTCTTCTTTTTCTAGCTGTACCACAGGGCATAGGGGATATTAGTTCCCCTTCCAGGAATTGAACTCAAGCCCCCTGTGATGAATCTTAACCACTAGACCACCAGGAAATTCCTATGCTGCTAAACATTCTTGATCACTAATTGAGATTTTTTCAAAAGTCATTTTCAGAGGTAACTCCAAATCAAAAACCCAGCCCGGATTAGTCTTTTTCCATTCAGTCACATGTTTTTGAACCACCCTAAAGTACTAACAGAAGACAAGATATTAGCAACTTTTAAGTAAATTATGGTTAAATGTTGTTGATGTTCATTCACTCAGTCATGTCTGACTCTTTGTGACCCCATGGACTGTGGCACACCAGCCTTCCCTATCATTTACCATCTCCCAGAGTTTGCTCAAACTCATGTCCATTGAGTCAGTGATGCCATCCAACCATCTCATCCTCTGTCATCCCCTTCTTCTCCTGCCTTAAATCTTTCCCAGCATCAGGGTCTTTTCTAATGAGTCGACTCTTTGCATCAGGTGGCCAAAGTACAGGAGCTTCAGTTTTAGCATCAGTCCTTCCCATGAATACTCAGGACTGATTTCCTTTAGGATGGACTGGTTTGATCTCCTTGCAGTCCAAGGGACTCTCAAGAGTCCTCTCCAGCTTCACAGTCGAAACCATCAATTCTTCAGTGCTCAGCCTTCTTTATGATCCAACTCTCACATACATACATGACTACTGGAAAAACCATTGCTTTGACTATACAGACCTTTGTCAGGAAAGTAATGTCTCTACTTTTTAATGGTTAAATGAATTGTTAAAAGTTCATCTACAACTTGCTCTCATTAAGACTCTACATTTCCGTTGAAGGGGGATGGGTTCAATCCCTGACTGTTGGTTGGGCAGCTAAGATCCTGAATGCTGCATGGAGCAGCCAAAAACATAAAAATAAAATTTTAAAATAAGTTTCTTTAAACTTTGAAGTAATGTGTTTTGAGAAAACATCTTTAGTTATTTTTAAAGCATATGCAGAGCTTGGGGCTAAGATATGTTTGGTGTTTTAATTAGAGATTGAATGTTCTAATCGGGATTCAATTTGCCATTTTAAAAATAGATGTCAAGTGAGATAACTTATTTAATAATTTCAGGAGCAGTATGGAAATATCTTTCTTCAAACTGCCCCTTTTAATCAGGTGCTACAGGGGAAATTATTGGTAGCCTTACTAGCATCTGAAAAAAATTGCAGATCATTTGCATAAGGGCAAAGCCTTTATCATAAGATATCCTGGAAAATATTAAGTGAAAGCGTCTCCTTTACCAGTCTGAGACTGACATGCTCATTCTGTGGCTCCACGGCTGTGAT
Organism: Nanger dama; assembly: GCA_917880005.1. Lineage (NCBI taxonomy): Eukaryota > Metazoa > Chordata > Mammalia > Artiodactyla > Bovidae > Nanger > Nanger dama. Next base: position 52,675,942 of record CAKJTW010000004.1, read on the forward strand.
TGTATCCAGGCATAGGTGTTAAGTATAAACTCTCTTATGTCATCATAGTAATCCAAGGAAAACATACTGGTATAGAAATAATGTCAAGAATAGTATCAGATTTGAGATATATCTGGGAGGTAGAATTGATAAGACTTGGCTATACCCCAGATAAGAATGTGTGTAGGGTAGGGAAGTTGATCAAGGATAACTTTTGGGTTTCTGGTATGAATAACTGTATAGGAATCTTCTACCACGAGTGAGAAGACTGGAGGAGGAACAGGTGCAGCGGCTGGGGAAGAGGATGAAGACTTAACAGTTGGAGATATTCCAACTTTGAGATACGTAAAGGACATCTCAGTGGAGATTTCCAGTTCAAGCTCCAAGGATAAGTGTAAGTGAAAGTTGCTCGGTCATGTCCGACTCTTGCGATCCCATGGACTGTCCATGGAATTCTCTAGGCCAGAATACTGGAGTGGGTAGCCTTTACCTTCTCCAAGAGATCTTCCCAACCCAAGGATTGAACCCAGGTCTTCCACATTGCAGGTGATTCCTTACCAGCTGAACCACAAAGGAAGTGTGAAGCGGGTAATAATTTTGAAGTTGTCAGTGTTTAGATGAAACCACAGGACTAGATAAGGCTGCTCAAGAATAACTGGGTAGAAAGTAAAGAAGGCCCAGGACCTCTGCCTGGACAACTTGAGAAATTGTCCTACTCTGTTTACCTAACTCTTTTCATATTTAGGTCTCTGCCTAATTTTTACTTTTTAAAAAGACTTCTCTGGACCACTTAATCTACATTAGGCAACACCACCTGCCCTGCCCAATATGTTTTCATCAAAGTTCTTACCACAGATTGCAATGAATTATTTGTGATTATTTATTTTGTATTTGTCTCTACACTGGAATGTATATTTCACGAATGTATGCTTCAGGGCAGAGGCCACTTGCTTTAATTTGTATTCCCAATGCCTGGCACATATAAATACTAAGCACTGAGTAATGAAAGAAAGTGGATAAATAATGAGTGAATGTAAAATGAGTCTGTTGAGGTGATAAAAATTTAGCAATTGTTAAAATATAAACCATATATAAAACAACTTGAGGTATTATCACTTATCTTGAACTTTTCTAAGAAAAATAAAATAGCAAAGAATTTAAGCATTTTACTTTATACTTTCATTCTTTACTGAGGGTCTCTATTGAGGGTCTTATATATAAATGTTTATGGAGAACTTTGTATGCTGAGAGTACAAATAATTCATCAACTGTACAAGTGTCCTATCATAAACTCCCAGAGTTTGGATCCTGTGTTATTCATCTTAATCTCTTCTCCTTCAAGGTTCTCGTATGTATGATGAATGGCCTATGTATATTTATTGTTCTAATGTTTACTTTAATTGTTACATTGAAACATTTATTTATATGTTTCAATTATAACTTTATAATAAAGGGGACATGACATTGATTTTGCTCACGTAGAGGAGCTATCTCACATTGAAGGTCAAGAAGGGCAGCAGTAAGGAGATACCCCTCATCCAAGGTAAGGAGCAGCAGCTGCACCTTGCTGAAGCAGCTGTGAAGAGATACCCCACGCCCAACGTAAGAGAAACCCAAGTAAGATGGTAGGTGTTGCAAGAGGGCATCAGGGGGCAGACCCACTAATACCATACTCACAGAAAACTAGTGAGTCTAATCACACTAGGACCACAGCCTTGTCTAACTCAATGAAACCAAGCCATGCCTGCAGGGCAACCCAAGATGGGCGAGTCATGGTGGAGAGGGCTGACAGAATGTCGTCCACAGGAGAAGGGAATGGCAAGCCACTTCAGTATTCTTGCCTTGAGAACCCCATGAACAGTATGAAAAGGCAATATGATAAGATACCAAAAGAGGAACTCCCCAGGTCATTAGGTGCCCAGTATGCTACTGGAGGTCGGTGGAGAAATAACTCCAGAAAGAATGAAGGGAAGGAGCCAAAGCAAAAATAATTCCCAGCTGTGGATGAGACTGGTGATAGAAGCAAGGTCCGATGCTGTAAACAGCAATATTGCATAGGAACCTGGAATGTCAGGTCCATGAATCAAGGCAAATTGGAAGTGGTCAAACAAGACATGGCAAGGGTGAACGTCAACATTCTAGGAATCAGAGAATTAAAATGGACTGGAATGGGTGAATTTAACTCAGATGACCATTATATCTACTACTGCGGGCAGGAATCCCTTAGAAGAAATGGAGTAGCCATCATGGTCAACAAAAAGAGTCCGAAATGCAGTACTTCGATGCAATCTCAAAAACAACAGAATGATCTCTGTTTGTCTCCAAGGCAAACCATTCAATATCACAGTTATCCAAGTCTATGCCCCAACCCGTAACGCTGAAGAAGCTGAAGTTGAATGGTTTTATGAAGATCTACAAGCCCTTTTAGAACAAACACCCAAAAAAGATGTCCTTTTCATTGTAGGGGACTGGAATGCAAAAGTAGGAAGAAAAGAAACACCTGGAGTAACAGGCAAATTTGGCCTTGGAATGCAGAATGAAGCAGGGCAAAGACTAATAGAGTTTTGCCAAGAAAATGCACTGGTCATAGCAAACACCCTCTTCCAACAACACAACAGAAAGCTCTACACATGGACATCACCAGATGGTTAACATCAAAATCAGATTGATTATATTCTTTGCAGCCAAAGATGGAGAAGCTCTATACAGTCAACAAAAACAAGACCAGGAGCTGACTGTAGCTCAGATCATGAACTCCTTATTACCAAATTCAGACTTAAATTGAAGAAAGCAGGGAAAACCGCTAGACCATTCAGGTATGACCTAAATCAAATCCCTTATGATTATACAGTGAGAGTGAGAAATAGATTTAAGGGCCTAGATCTGATAGATAAGAGTGCCTGATGAACTATGGAATGAGGTTCATGACATTGAACAGGAGACAGGGATCAAAACCATCCCCATGGAAAAGAAATGCAAAAAAGTAAAATGGCTGTCTGGGGAAGCCTTATAAATAGCTGTGAAAAGAAGAGACGTGAAAAGCAAAGGAGAAAAGGAAAGATATAGGCATCTGAATGCAGAGTTCCAAAGAATAGCAAGAAGAGATAAGAAAGCCTTCTTCAGCGATCAGTGCAAAGAAATAGAGGAAATGGGAAAGACTAGAGATCTCTTCAAGAAAATTAGAGATATCAAGGGAACATTTCATGCAAAGATGGGCTCTATAAAGGACAGAAATGGTATGGACCTAACAGAAGCAAAAGATATTAAGAAGAGGTGGCAAGAATACACAGAAGAACTGTACAAAAAGATCTTCATGACCCAGATAATCATGATGATGTGATCACTAATCTAGAGCTAGACAACTTGGAATGTGAAGTCAAGTGGGCCTTAGAAAGCATCACTACAAACAAAGCTAGTGGAGGTGATGGAATTCCAGTCGAGCTGTTTCAAATCCTGAAAGATGATGCTGTAAAAGTGCTGCACTCAATATGCCAGCAAATTTGGAAAACTCAACAGTGGCCACAGGACTGGAAAAGGTCAGTTTTCATTCCAATCCCAAAGAAAGGCAATGCCAAAGAATGCTCAAAGTGAAAGTGAAAGTGAAGTTGCTCAGTCGTGTCCTACTCTTTGCGACCCTGTGGACTGTAGCCCAACAGGCTCCTCAGTCCATGGGATTCTCCAGGCAAGAATACTGGAGTGGGTTGCCATTTCCTTCTCCAGGGGATCTTCCTGACCCAGGGATCGAACCCAGGTCTCCCGCATTGCAGGCATACGCTTTAACCTGTGAGCCACCAAAGAATGCTCAAACTACCGCACAATTGCACTCATCTCATATGCTAGTAAAGTCATGCTCCAAATTCTCCAAGCCAGGCTTCAGCAATATGTGAACCATGAACTCCCTGACGTTCAAGCTGGTTTTAGAAAAGGCAGAGGAACCAGAGATCAAATTGCCAATGTTCACTGGATCATGGAAAAAGAGTTCCAGAAAAACATCTGTTTCTGCTTTATTGACTATGCTAAAGCCTTTGACTGTGTGGATCACAATAAACTGGGGAAAATTCTGAAAGAGATGGGAATACTAGACCACCTGTCCTGCCTCTTGAGAAATCTGTATGCAGGTCAGGAAGCAACAGTTGGAACTGGACATGGAACAACAGACTAGTTCCAAATAGGAAAAGGAGTACGTCAAGGCTGTATACTGTCACCATGCTTATTTAACTTATATGCAGAGTACATCATGAGAAACGCTGGGCTGGAAGAAGCACAAGCTGGAATCAAGATTGCTGGGAGAAATACCAATAACCTCAGATATGCAGATGACACCACCCTTATGGCAGAAAGTGAAGAGGAACTAAAAGGAATCTTGATGAAAGTGATCGAAGAAAGCGAAAAAGTTGGCTTAAAGCTCAGCATTCAGAAAATGAAGATCATGGCATCTGGTCCCATCACTCCATGGGAAATAGATGGGGAAACAGTGTCAGACTTTGTTTTTTTGGGCTCCAAAATCACTGCAGATGGTGATTGCAGCCATGAAATTAAAAGACGTTTACTCCTTGGAAGAAAAGTTATGACCAACCTAGATAGCATATTCAAAACAGAGTCATTACTTCGCTGACTAAGGTCCGTCTAGTCAAGGCTATGGTTTTTCCTGTGGTCATGTATGGATGTGAGAGCTGGACTGTGAAGAAGGCTGAGCACCGTAGAACTGATGCTTTTGAACTGTGGTGTTGGAGAAGACTCTTGAGAGTCCCTTGGACTACTAGGAGATCCAGCCAGTCCATTCTGAAGGAGATCAGCCCTGGGATTTCTTTGGAAGGAATGATGCTAAAGCTGAAACTCCAGTATTTTGGCCACCTCATGTGAAGAGTTGACTCATTGGAAAAGACTCTGATGCTGGGAAGGATTTGGGGCAGGAGGAGAAGGGGACGACAGAGGATGAGATGGCTGGATGGCATCACTGACTCGATGAACGTGAATCTGAGCGAACTCCAGGAGATGGTGATGGACAGGGAGGCCTGGCGTGCTGTGATTCATGGGGTCGCAAAGAGTCAGACATGACAGAGCAACTGAACTGAACTGAACTTTGCTCATCTTGCTCAATATTCGCATGTTTATAAACATTCCTTATATCAGAAGTTCACTTCTAAAGTTTATTTTAATAAGTCTGAGAGATTTCTTTCACAAGACACAATAGACTATACATAGAGCAGACAACCACCAGAAATATGAAGTCTGCAAAATTTGATATTGACAACCATCGGTTCCTATCTGTGGAATTACTAATTCCCTCTACCATAATCAGTGGCTTTTGGCTGTCCCTCAGATTCTCAATGCAACATCCAGTCATTCGGTATATTATGTGCAGATGTAGATTTTCCTTCTTTCAGATTTACTACCTGTCTTGCTTGCAGTTCTTTCCTGGTCTTATTTCCTATTATGCAAGAAATGTCCAGTTTTGTTTTTACTTTGTTGTGAAACATAAATTATTCTGATAATTATAGAATGTTAGAACTGGCAAGTCTTTAGTTTGCCTCACTTTTTAGCTATTGATGTAATTAGTTTATTTTCTGAGGTTTGTTAATTTCCTTTACCCTATGTTGTTAATGGTGGGAAGCTGGTGCTGCTCAAATCACATCAGTAGTCCACTCTACACAAAATGACGTCAACTGGCCACTTATTTAAATGAGTGTCTTCACTGTTTACTCCATTTTAAAATAGAAGGATGGACAGTTGTTCAGATTGTAGCTATTCTGTTTAAATAAATCACAATGGCAGTTATGAATCATAGAGGATGGTTTGGTTTGGTTTGGTTTTAATGCAGATTTCTAAACCTACTGTTTCAAATGTTTTGAGAGTACGATCAGAATAAACTATCCAGAGTCGTAGAAAATTAGAATTAACATATATCCTTGGTTTAAAACTCCCGTTTTATATTTTATATTTCTTAGGCAATAGTTAACCCTTCATTTAATGCAGTAATGCAGTAACATTTTAAAATATAATTTTAAGGCAATCTTTGAGGTGTTGAGAATTTACTGATGCATCATCATGAATTTATTTCTGCCAAGAAACATAGATTAATACTTGAAGATAAAAACAGCCAGGGGACATGGGAAGACATTTATGTGCAAGGAGAGGAATTGTATCTTCAGGCTAAAACTATTTATCAGTTTTCCTGCCACTAAAACTTGCCAGCCAGTTTGTGAGCCTGAGATACAGATGAGTAACTCTGTATAGAGAACTCTTCTCTATGGGGAAAATACACTCAGGGAAATTACTACCCATTGATGATATTTTCCCTGACGTCCTCTTTGCCCTTATCTGCACTTTGCACAGTTCCTCTCCAACCGACCCTCTCTGACTAGCATCTATGCCCTGCAATAGATCTAAATCCTCCCTAAAATCGAGAAGTGGTTTCATTTTTAAAAGGAAGCTCTTTTACTTTCATTTCCACAGAATTACAGAAGATTGTTGTTGCTGTTTTTTAAAGAATTTAAGAAATTTTACATACATTAGTAATGTATATTTTGTAGCCATGAAAATAAATACTTGTATTTTCTTTTTCATATGTCAAATTAAAATGTTCATTACTTTCTCGTCTCAAAGCTTCAGGAAAAAAGCCATCAAGAAGGAAATGGTAAATAGCATTTAGGTATATAGCAATAAATGGTAAATAGCAATGGTAAATAGCAATAAATGGTAAATAGCAATAAATCTCATTCCGTCCTGATTAACTGTTAGAGACCATCAGGATAGAATGAGATTTATTGCTACCAGTTTTCACTACTTGAATCTTGCTGAGGCCTTTGTACCCCTAAGGGAATCTGATAAATTTTAGGGTTTCTGATCATACAGCTACTGTCTCTTGGAAAAAATAAAGAATAATATGTAACAGAAAATATCAGAGGTTTTTCATCTCAAGATGAAGGAGGTAAGAACAGGGTCTCATTTAGAATTTTTGAGGTCTGGAACTCTGGAAAGATTGTGATTCTTCACATGTTATTCAAATAAAGTCAACACCAGACTGTAAAATGCAAAATACAAAATTTACATGCCATGTAAATTAAGAGTTTCTCTCCAGTTATTTTTTGTATGTAGAAATTCGGATACTTTATCTTTGTTGAGCTTTCTTTAGTTTTTCACATCCCTGCTTTGCTGGTGTCCACTGAGCGATAGGTCCAGGATGGGCAAAAGATCTTATCTTAGGCATGCATTTTCCATGTTCCTCTCTCCTCGAGGAGCCTTGTACACAATAAGTGCCTCATAAATGGCTTGGAAGTGGAGATGAAGAGGGCAGATGGAGCACTGGCTGATTGGAGTTGTCAACAAAATTTTAAACTACTAATGCCTTATTGGACAAAGATGATGATTATTCTCTAACAGTCACATAAATTACTAATTTATGAGCATAACCTCTAACCTTCCTTCCTTCTGGGTAGGCAATTGCCGCATTTTGTATCTTTAGTGCATGGACACAACAGGCCTTCTTTCACATCTGGATTCAACTGAAAGGGTCACCAGATTTTGGCTAGTGAATGATCTCCCTAGTAGGTGATCTCTCCTTTATTTTCTTCCTGAGTACACATTTTCAGGAAATGGTAAAGCCTTTATTTTACATTTTAAATCCTGTCTAATTTTTCCCAATCTATATGTCTATGAGGGTATATACGTGTGCATGTGTGGCGGTTTTGGTTTGTTTGCTTGAATTTGGATTTTTGAATGAATGACTAAAACATCTTTACTTTGATAACATATTTTTGCAATGTTACAAAGTACATTCACAGTGTTTTCAGGTTCTTTCCTTTCTAAAGCAAGTTTCTGAGGAAAAAACATGGTATAAATAAAGGTATATAATATAGTGTGCTATTTTGCCCCATTTAAAATTTGATAATAAGTTATTTTATAAAGCCAAATGTTTTATTTTCAGGGCCAAACAAACTTTTTTTTGAGAGCTAAAGCATGCCAGTAATGGGCTGCTTCAAATTTTAGTGATGTAGAGCCAAAATAAAATTATTCCTTAAGACTATGTATGTGTAGAATACTGGTTATTTGTTCCACAGTAAATGCTTGCTTTAATATGGCCTCTTTTGTTTAAAGAAATGTATACTGAGCCCAAAAGGACACACTACAAAGTACAAAGATGCATCATTAAGAAGCAATCTAGGGCTTCCTGGATGGCTCAGTGGTAAAGAATCCACCTGCCAATGAAGATGCTGGTTCGATCCCTGGTCTGCGAAGGTTCCACATGCCAAGGAGCAGCTAAGCCCATGGGCCATAACTATTGAGTCTGGGCTCTAGGGCTCGGAACTGCAACCACTGAGCCCACATGCCACAGCTACTGAAGCCCATGCACCCTAAAGCCAGCGCGCCATAGTGAGAGAAGGCAGCATAATAAGAAGCCTGCATACTGTAATAGAGTGGCCCCCTCTCTCCACAACCAGAGAAAAACCCACGTAGCAACAGAGACCCAGCACAGCCAAAAATAAATAAGTAAAATGATGATAAAAAAGAAGTAATCCATTTAGGTAAATTATATAATACTGGGCAAAGTTGGAGTGGTGAAGGTTGAGGGGAAGGCAAGGAAACTGTATTCTTATAAAAACTTCTAAGGTCACTAAGGCAATTCTAAAGAAACATTAAACAGAAATATTAACATTTAAATATTACAACTTACACTTAGGAGAAAAGTCTGATTATCAATGGAACAGAACACTCAAATTCAATCATGTCAAGAAAATACATGCCCTTATATAATCTGGCAGAACAGCCCTGAATACAATACTTTTTATTTCAAACTCCACCTGAAAGTGACGTCATTTATTAACACACAAACATTCACCTTTAATTTCCTTGTATCTGTTTCCAGTATGCCTTCTGGGCTCATCTAATTTAGCCTTCCTAATTAATCTCTGCTATTGTCCTTCTGGTGGCTCAGAGGTTAAAGCGTCTGCCTCCAATGCGGGAGACCTGGGTTCGATCCCTGGGTCGGGAAGATCCCCTGGAGAAGGAAACGTAACCCACTCCAGTATTCTTGCCTGTAGAATCCCACGGACAGAGGAGCCTGGCAGGCTGCAGTCCACTGGGTTGCAAAGAGTCGGACATGACTGAGCGACTTCACTTTCACACTTTCGTTGTCCTTCTTGCTAGTTTCTCACACAGGTGTCATCAATGACATCCAAACTGTGTTTTGGCTTTTATTTACAAGTTACTTTGTCACATTCACCACAACTTCTCTTTCAAACACTTGAGTTCTCTTTAAACCCTCTGTCCTTAAAAATATCCCCTTGATCTGTGTCTGGGAGGCACAACTGACTAGTAACCATTTTGGTGATGTCATATAACCGCTTCAAACTGGAAAAGCTCACTTTAATTTAGTAGGTCTGCTTAACCCAAAACAGTTCTAGGAATGTTTGGAATGCTTGAACTTAAGAGGAAAAGTCTAATTCACTTGTTTTCTAAAAAACTGCACTAATAGAACCAATGTGACATACATAAATACAGTTTTGGAACCAGATAAATTTGAGCTTGAATGCCAGGACTGCCATTTTCTAAGTAGGGAAAATTATTATATGAGCCTCAGGTTTTTCTTCTATAAAATATTCCTTACATTGCAAAATGTCTATGAAGATTTAACAGATAATGTTTATTAAGCACCTAGCATATTTTCATTGGAGAAGGAAATGGCAACCCACACCAGCGTTCTTGCCTGGAGAATCCCAGGGACGGGGATGCCTGGTGGATTGCCATCTATGGGGTCTCACAGAGTTGGACACGACTGAAGTGACTTAGCAGCAGCAGCATGTTTTACATTGGAGAAGAAAATGGCAACCCCTCCAGTGTTCTTGCCTGGAGAGTCCCAGGGACGGGGGAGCCTGGTGGGCTGCCATCTATGGAGTCACACAGAGTCGGACACGACTGAAATGACTTAGCAGCAGCAGCAGCATATTTTACTATGCTTGGGAAATTGATCATTGGATTTATTATGGTCATAAATGATTGTTTTATAAAAACACAATTTGGGGATTTCTGGATTCCTCCCCCAACACCTTACATTTTATGTTCTCGAAGAGTCATCAAAGTCTGCCTGTTTATGCACAGTTAAAAAATCTATCATTGCCAAGCCAAACTCGGTTCCAGTGCTAGGTTGCTTCCTACTTTCTGCTACAAATTTATTCTGGTCGGTTTGCACGTCTCTGAATGCTGGAGAGTTTATCAGTAAAATGATCTTTTGATCTCACTGACCCTACAACTTTCTCCTTAATCCTACCTTCTGCTACTGCCAGGCCCTCTACCTGGAGAACTGGATCAAGTGATATAGGGATGCTTTGGATCAAGTGATATATGGTTGCTTCAAAGCATCTATAAATAAAAATTATGGGGGAACATGTCTTTCTATCCTACAGGTAACTTCTAAATCAGCATGGCTGACTTCAGCATGGCTGACTTCTGCAAAGATGGAAACAATCCTGTGCTCCTACACTGAGTTCAGTACCAAGGACACTAACTCTATCAAATACTATCTTCAAAGAAATCAAAGAACTCACAATCCATATGGCAATCAATTTCCAATTCTAAATATGCCTGTAAAAAACATTCAGCTAATTTCTAAACATGTATTCTGGTAGCAGCTTTCCTTCCAAGTATTTTGCATTACTAAGCATCTAAAAATACATATCTATATGTATTACATAAACAGAGTACCTACACGATGTATATTCTGATTTTGCCTATCTGAGTAATTAAAATTTACTCTCTTTATTAAAATAAATCTTCAAAAACCACCATCTTTTGTCACATTCACTGGTGACAGTCAACGAGCAGATAGTCAAAAGGAAATAAGGAAGCCTAGTGAATAAATTATGTCTTGAATGATTCTGAGACAAATTAAAACTACAGTCTGTGTTGTATTTGGAAAATATTAAATCCAGACTCTTGAATTTTCTACTTATTTTTGGAGCAGTGGGTCCCTACGTGCCCTCCACTGACCACTGAGATACCAGACTCAGGCAGGAATTTGGGAGGAATCAGAGGAAGGATCTAGGAAGTGGGAACTATGACAAGAGAGAGCTTTTCAAGAAAGTGGGTTTTAGAGGTGAGCAGCTAGTTGCTCAGTTCCTGTTACAGGGCCCTACTTTATCAGCTTTGGATACATTCTTAATTTTCTCTTTTATTTGCTCTCTGCCCATTTTTACCATGCAAAATAATGTCTCATGTGTATCATTTAAAAATATCACAGAATAAATAAATGGCTCTTGAAGGGGCCCTGATGGTGGAGATGGCCTTCTAGAATAGGGATCTTACAGTAGCAACTTGCACAAGATTTGTGCTGGATTTTTGCTGACAGGATCAGGAACTGGATTCTTAAGTACAGAGTTATTTGCTAAATAGAGGATTTCTCATGTAGCTCTCCATGCTTTTAAGACTCATAGAAGATTTCACAACCTCCAGATAACTTGTACTACTAAATGTAACTGTCATCTAATACTTAACCTTCATCTCAGAAAGTTTTGCCCCTTTATCTCATGCATATTAATTTACAGTTTACTCCTTTTCTGAACTCTGGGTAAATACTTATTTCTTCAGTGATCTGTTGTGAATAGTCACCATGTGTTCTCCTCTTCTCCAAGCCAACTCAAGTACATTTCATGTCTCAGCTATTATTTCTAACCTTTTAATTATCTTTCTTGCTCTTTGAATGTTCACCAGGATTTTAGTGCCTAAAAACCTGGAGCCTAAGCTCAGATATAATATACTGGGACTGGCATGTGGAACAAAGGCTAAATTATTATTGCTAAGATTGCCTCATGCTTCTTGTTATAGTTTATGTAGACTTGTATCAGCTTTTGTTGTTCTTATTATTACATGCTCTATTTGCAAGTCTGTCTTTTCCCACAATTTCAGAGGCAGTCATCTTTTATAGTGGGAATTCATAGACCTAACTGGTCATTCTCTAGCATCTCTATATGTAACTTCTTTCCTCAAGTAATTACCTTGTATGAATCAACATTAAATTATATATTTATTCCTAAATACATCAGAGTCTTTGCCCAGTGGCAGGTAAATGCAAAGAGTTCAAATATAGTGTTGATTAGTTATTAAGTTGTGTCTGACTCTTGCGACCCCATGGCTCGCAGCCCACCAGGTTACTTCTGTCCATGGGATTTCCCAGGCAAGAATACTGTAGTGGGTTGTTATTTCCTCCTCCAGGGGATCTTCCCAACCAAGGGATGGAACCCGTGTCTCCTGCATTGACAGGCAGATTCTTTACCACTGAGGCACCAGGGAAGCCCCTCAAATATAGTACTGATATCTAAAAGCTTAAAACCAAACTCATTCTTTTTATTGTCTTTTCCTCCCTAAATATGTTCCTTCTCTTTAAGTTCTCTGACTAGGTCTCAGCACCACTATAAGGTTACCCAAGGTTGAGAGATCGGTAGACTTTTTCCTACCTTCTCTTTCATTATGTACAACTAATTGGTTTCCAAGTTCTGCTGAGTTTATTTCTTAAATATGGCCCTTCCTTTCTATTTTACTCTACTACCCAAGTTCAGGTATTCAACACCTCTGGATTAGACTACAATAGTTTTTGACTTCTCTCCTCCAATCTGTCGTTCCCTCCTTTCTCAAAACATTTATCAAGTCATTTTTTTCCTTAAAAAATCACATTGTCTCCACTGTTTAATATGTATCTCCTGCCTTTTCAGTCCCCTCTTTTGCCACTTCTCTTCCTCCTCTATTTCTCCCAAATCAAATCCAACAAGGTAAAAACAAACAAGCAAACAACTAACAAAAATGCACAACACTATGAACAAATGCAAAAGGCTGATAGATATTAATATTCACATTCAAAAAGTGAAACTATAAAAAGCCTTTAAAAATCAGTAAGAAAATTACTAAACAACTGAATATAAATATGATAAGCAATAAGAAAACAAGTTTACAGAAAATATACAAAAATGGCTCTTAAACATAAGCTGTTCAACTTCACTCATGGGAGAAATTCAAATGAAAACTATTAAGATATCACTTTTACCAGTTAGATCTGAAAAACATTGAAAAGTTTGATAACACACTAATGAGAGGTGGTAGGGAAAAGAGGTCTTATATACTTTTGGTAAAAATGTACAATGCTACATTACTTATGGAATGCAATCTAACAGAACAAAATCACACATGCATATGCTCATGAATCGACAATTTCTCTTTGGATCAATTACAGATAAAGTTTCCTGTGCGAAAAATATCTAGATTACGAGGGTATTCATTGTGGCATTGTTTGCAATAATAAGATATTGCAAGCAACACATCTATTGGGGATATACTTAACACATGCGCACAATATAATAATTTTCAGTTTAAAGACAAGTGTTTTCTTATGAAAACTAAAGAAGCTCTCTCTGTACCAAAATGAGAAGAAATACAGAAAAAAAAAACTGTGAAGGGGGAAAAAGCATGGTTCAGAGGTGAAAACACAGTGCTTAATGCACATTTGTTTGAACACGCTTAAGATTCACTGGACACTAATAAGAGTTGCCACCTCTCTGGGGACTTGAGTGGGCGAAGGATAGGGGTAGTAAGATTTTTCAGTTGAAAAAGTGTAATTTACTTTAAAAAAATCATACAAATGCTAGTTTTCTCTCTCTGAAATGTTATTTACTCTTGTTCCGCACCTCTACCTGGACGTGTATCAGGCCTTAATCACTTCCTCCAAAAGACATTCTTTCTAATCTGGAAAAGTTCAGATTCCCTCAAGTCTCAGTCAGACTCTTACGTCCGTTTTTGCAAATTACTTGTGAATACCTGTTTTCCTCATTTGACTGTGAAGCTCTAGAAGCAGGGAGGAATGCATCGTCTTTTGCTTGTCACACCAGATCCCGGGCTGCTTGGCACATCAGCTCCTGAATGTTTGTTGAGTGAAGATATGTGTGTTTAGGGCACTGTGTGGGGATGGGGGTAGAGGAGTCCTGCTTGGGAAACCACAGGGAAAGATAAAAGCAGTGAGACAATGTCTGCCTTTAGGTAGCTTATCAACTAGGGAGGTAGATAAACACCCATATAATTATAAGGCAGAAAGCAGTCATTGCCTTAAGAGTTACAAATTTAGTTATATGAGACTTAGAGTAAGTAGACTGCAAGAAGAATTTTTTAACATGTTATATATATGATAAATGCAGTAATATTTGCAAAGGGGTTTTGAAAAACCCATGTGATTTCTTCAAGAAAGGGTGGGCTATTTAATGCAGAAAATTAAATATGTACAGGGGTCAGGCAGCTGAGGCACATCAGTGAATGTGGAGACTGATTAAAAACAAGATCTAGCAGTATACTAGCTTGGCTGGATACTAGCACCACTTGGGAGATTAAAAAGTAAAAAAATCCTTATGCTAAAACCGTAACACAAGTCAATTCACCAGGGGTAAGGAAGGGGAGAGGAGGATAAAAATGGAAGAGGAATCCAGTCATCTGCAGTTTTAAGAAACTGCCCGGGGAACAGTAATATGGACCAGGACAGGTCTCATTACCAGTGACTCATTAAAAATGCAGAATTCCAGCCCCACTCTGGATTTATAGAATCAGAATCCGAATTGTGAAGATACCTCCAGTGCTTCTGGTACACTCTGGCAAATTCAAGAAGCTCTGCTCTAAACAACTTTGTCTTTTTCCAAGGAAATGACCATTCATTAAGCAGTATCAGCGTTTCCCAGAGGGCATGCATGTTCTAGCTGTCAACGTTCTAATTTTGCCAGTTATACTGCTACTGCTGGCAACAAATCAACTGAGATCAGGAGGAAGCTGTCAAAGGTGACTGGACCCTGCCAAGCTGCTAGAGAGGGGATAGTGAGTTATCAGGGTTTGTCTAAGGATTATATTGTTCTAAGGCAGAAATTTTTTAATGTCGATTTTTGGTAGTTACTTAAATTTTATTTTGAGCAGTTGAACCATCCCAGTCAACAACACTGTGTGTGCGACAAAGTTCGATATGAAACTCTGCTCTCATTTAAGTGAGCAGTATTTTGGAGTACCAACAGCTCAGCAACTTTCCTTCCCCATCTCCCTAAAGCAAAATTTTAAGGATAAGATGAAAATAAAGCGAGGAAGGTTTGGAGGGCTTGGGATGCTAGAATAAAACTTATTTACTTAATTTGAACAATGTCAAGTCACTGTATTTTTAAGCAAGTCTTATAACTGCAATACAAACAAAAAGAAAACTCACTCCCTCATGATCTGGTTAGGAATACAACTGGCATAAAAGAAAGTTGAAAACTTTTATCCAACAAATGCTTATCAAGCTCCTACTATGAATCAAGTACTATTCCACGTCCTTTAATTTCATTCCTTTGGTGGTAATCCTAGTCAGCCAGCCTCCTGGAAAACTGATGTCACTGTTCCTAAAATGAACGATCTCAGAAGATAAAAGTGTGGATGAGTCAGATCAGCCCATGGCTCCAGCTGGACACTGTGAGCAGCTCAGAAGCCTGTCTTTGAATATTAAGAACCACTGAGACTGGGGAGCAAACACAGGGAGGAGTAATTCAGAACGGGTTACCACACACCTCTGGTCTCAACTTTGCTACGGAGCTTCACAACAGTTTACAGATTTTAAATAGCAATACTAGGACATGACTTTCATAGAATAATATCAGCAACTCTTGTTTTCTTTTTTTTTCTTATGTGGGATTTTAGTACCCTGGGGTTTCCCAGGTGACCCAGTGGTGAAGAATCTGCCTGCCAGTGCTGGAGACACAAGAGAGACAATGGTTCAGTCCCTGTGTTGGGAAGATCCTCTGGAGTAGAAAATGGCAACCTGCTCCAGTATTCTTGCCTGGAAAATTCCATGAGTAGAGGAGCCAGGCAGGCTACAGTCCATGGGATTGCAGAGTCAGACAAGACTGAGCACTGTTCCTTCCTTTCTTAGTTCCTTGACCAGAGATCAAACCTGCGCCTCTGCGTTGGGAGCACTGAATCTTAACCACTGGATTATCAGTAAAGTCTGTCAGCAACTCTTATGTTATTCTTTTATTATTTTTTAAGTTTTGCATTGTCTAACATTTTTATCTACCTCTGCTTAAATATATAAAGGTCACTCCATAGATAAATGTACAGAGTAATTGCAAATGAAAAATCAGTCAAAGCCTTAATCTATTGAACCTCTACTATGCTAAAACATGCATACTTCTGAAACAGTAGGTATTTTTATGAACAAGTCATAAGAACAAAAATAAAAGCTTCACGAAATGAGTTTCTGTTAGAAGTTTTCCAGGTTTTTTTTAAGATATTTCTCAGCACTTTCAAAACTTTAAATGCTCAAATAATATAATCGCTGAGAACAGTTACATTTACATTATCCCTTTATTATTTTAAGTGTTAGCCACTCAGTCGTGTCTGTCTCTTTGCAGCCCCATGGACAGTAGCCCATCAGGCTCCTCCGTCCATGGAATTCTTTAGGCAAGAATACTGGAGTGGGTAGCCATTCCCTTCTCCAGGGGATCTTTCCAACTCAGGGATCGAACCCATTATTATTTTAGAGAATGCATTTATTTTGTATTATTTTGATACTGAACTCATTTGTTTTTAAGATGTGCACTGAGCATAGTAACAAAAAGGCAAAAAAGGAGAGAGAGAGAGAGAATGCAATGTATCAGACAAGCCATCAAAAACAGAAAGAGAAGGGAAAAAAAAATTCTCCTGAGCTAAATAGAAAGAGAAAAAAGTACTATCATTAAGGCAGAAGAAAGGCATCTCTGAAGAAGGAATAAATATCTTCCCAGCAGTGAGCTGGGGGCTGTCGAGTGTGGTAGCAGAATAGAAGGGTATTGGGTGAGAAAGCATACTCCTCAAAGCACCTGTGAACAGAACTTCACTGTAAAGAATAAATCATCCACTTACAGGGCATGCTTAACTTCACCTGTTGGGAGGTAAGTTCAGTTTCTTTCTCCTTTTTTGAATGAACTGGGAAGGCTTCCGTTTTGCTTTCAGCCTCCCACCACAGGAATGTGTGCTATCTGCATGGTGGTTTTGAAACCATAGCTCTTAAAGGAGCTGTATCAACAGGTTTTTCCTCCTTAACACTGAGTCAATTGTAAATGTTGAATGGGAACCTTGAACAAGCTGAAAACTATCACAGGAATTTAAAACCAGCTCTCTCGCCAAAGTGTTTTTTAAATAGAATCACAATTTATATTTTTATCACTTCAGCCTTTTGGATCCAGAACTACAGAACTAACAAAGGACTATTTCCTGACAGCTTAATACAAAGGGAAGCCTGAAAGCTGGCCTTGCTGTGTCAGTTAGAGAGAGAACTCTTTCCCAGATGGAGTTTCCCAGATGGAAAGAGTTCTGAGGAAAAGAGTTCTGCTAATGTGGTTTTTAAAGAAGACACGGGAGACTCAAAAATGTCCTTCGAAGCAACGCAAAATTTGCCAAGCTTTTTACATATGTATCTAATGCAGTTCTATGTCCATTACCTTTCACCCAAATACTTTTCTCTTAACTTTGGCCTGTATACTTGCCATTCTGTCTTTAAATAAAACTGTTTTCAAAGGTGAGGCAAAACACTCAAAGTTTCACTCATCCAGCCCTACATGCTGGTGGCCAATGTCATAGGCAAATTCTAAGCACATTTTAAACTTTTGCCCATGATTGCTAAGCCTTGAGATTAACAAGTTTTTCTTCTTGTTGTTTTGCTTTTGTCTTCTCTTTTTTTTAGATTAACTCTTTTTAATTAAAGAGTTGGTGTCCAGAATTTGACTCGTCATGTTTGCACAGCCATTTGTCACTGTTTTCATGTCATTTGCAATTTATTCTACAGTACCAAGTGGTTCTCTTAAGAGGTTCTATGGCTTAATATAATTCGATTTCTCATGAAAACTCTCAAGCTTCATTTGGCATGAACTTCATTGAAAATGACTATAATATGATTTCAAACACTGAGCAATGATGTTACATAGAATTATATATATTTCCTCACAACTGAACAATAATACTATTAAAAATAAGCTAACGTTCTCAAAATGAAGACACAACTGAGAACTATCCTTAATGATAGGAAGTTCTCTGTAATAAAAAAACTGTTGAAAATTAATTTGCTAATTACCATGCACTGATTATTTTAACTGACCAGTTTCTAAGATGATCTATATATAAAATATAAAAAGGGTGGTATTTAGGTAATTGTTTAGATAACTTATTAATGTAGTAGATTCTAGGGCTCAAAGGAACCAAGTTGAATATCTGATGACTTTTCACATTTGAGGAAGCAAGATTAAGCAACAGCAAAAGTAGAAAAATCTGGGGGAAGTAGAATAAGGAATCAAAAGATAAAAAGTCAGCAATAAAGCTTCATAAAACAGTGACTAACTACATTTCACTGTTTTTCACAGTCTCCCTGGGATTTTGTTTGTTTAAATGTTTGTACTCTTCTTGAAGTTAAAAAAATACAAAAACTTTTAGGAAAAGTACTCAAAGTCAACTAACCTTCCTAGTGAACCTGGCTCTGGAAATAGCACTTGACACTATGACTTTATCACATCTTAAAGGGATATGTCACAGCTCTTTAAATCATTTCCAGAGGGCATGGATTATTTCCAAGAGTGAGGTAAGGATGTCTGTAATCATGTAAGCATTACTTATTTAGCCACTGCAAATTAAGATGATCAAATACCTCTATAAAGTGGGAATTATGAGTTTAAGTTTTATACTGACATGCCTACACATTTCCTTCTTTCCTCCTTTTCTTTCTTTCGTCCTCCCTCCCTCTCTTTTTTACCTTTTAATTTGAATTCTGATTCCAAGGTAACCCAAAGAATAAAACTAGAACAAGCATAACTGGTGCCTGTAAATCCTCTCCACAATTCTACTCAACACTATCCTACAGAGAAGGGGCCTGGAGAAAATTAAGAATCCACAGTGGAGATGCTCAAGGCAACTTTATTAAAAACAGCCAAATAATGGAAACAACATAAATATTCATCAACAGGGAAGGATAAATTGTATATTCACACAATGGAATACTATAAAGCAAAAGAACAATTATTGATACATAAAACAATATGTAAGAACCTCGCTGACTTAATTTTGCTCAAAATAAACCATATACCAAGAAAGTACAGTTGTGCTTTAATTCCTAGGAAATTCAAAATCAGGCAGAATTTAGAAGTAGTTTAAAGAATATTTATCATGGAAGGGTTATTGATTGGGCAGTGACTCAGGGAGCCTTCCATGAGTGATAAAAACATCCTAAGGTCCTGTTCTGCTTGAAGTATACAGATACAGCAATGTATAAAAAATCACTGAGTTATACACTTAAGATTTGTACACTTTATGTATGTTATTTGTATTTAAATTTTCTTAAGTGAAATTTAAGGAAAATTCACAGTACAGAAAGGAAAAACAAGCTAGAAATTCTCCACCAAAATACCAACAGGTTCTCATTTTGAAAAATATATAAATATTTCCTTTCACCCAGGGTTTTCCTTTTTGAAACTGAAACTGAAGTCACTCAGTCGTGTCCGACTCTTTGTGACCCTATGCACCATAACCTACGAGGCTCCTCCATCCGTGGAATTTTTTTTTTTTAATATTCCCTAAATCATCATGTGTGTGTCAGTGACTCTGTCATATGCGACTCTTTGCCACCCCATGGAATATAGTCCATCAAGCTCCTCTGTCCATGGGATTTTCCAGGCAAGAATACTGAGGATTCTTGGGTTTCCATTTCCTTCCTCAGGGGATCTTCCCCACCCAGGGACTGAAACTAGATCTCCCGCATTGCAGGCAGATTCTTTACCATCTGAGCCACCAGGGAAGCCCAAAAGTATCTGGACTTAACAACCACAGTGATTCTCACTGCATCTTTCTACAGCTACCCCTCACTGCCCCAGGATTTCATAGTTCTTTCCTGCTGTGTGCTGTGCTTAGTCTCTCAGTCATGTCTGACTCTTTGCGACCCCATGGACTATAGTCCACCAGGCTCCTCTGTGCATGGGGATTCTCCAGGCAAGAATACTGGAGTGGGTTGCCATGCCCTTCTTCAGGGATCTGCCCAACCCAAGGATAGAACCCAGGTCTCCCACATTGCAGGCGGATGTAGAAATAGGAAAATTAAAGAATGACAAAGTCTTCCCCCTAGACTAGGAAGGTTTGAGGACTTTGGTTAAGTTTCAGGATTTCTTGATTAAGGACACCTTTCTGTCTTCTCAATCATTATAGCAAGTATCCCGATTCTCTTTTGAGGGAGATCATCACAAAGAGTGACTGAGAGGACAAAAAGAAGTCGACTATCTGGGTTTCAGATACTCAAAGTTTGGCCTTAAGTTTACTTTCCTTATGGTTCAATAAAATTCAATAAAATGGGAAAGGCGGGAGAGCTGGCCAGGAAAGAAAAGACTTCTCTTTGTGTTCTCTGTGAAAAGCTACACAATGGATCTGGTATGTTGGGGCCAGAAGGGTGAGAAGCCCCAATATTTATTTCTAGTCAAACTCTACTGATATAATTTAAGTGCCCCCCAGGTCCCCCCTCTTTTTTTTCTAAATAGAACACTGGGAAAACAAATCCATATCTCCTTAGCCACATTTCCTCAGGATTTTTAGAAACACAATCTTTTTCTCCTGTTCTTCTCCCTGGGGGCATTCCCGACCCTGGCAGACCGTTTCTAACAGTGGAGGCTGTGACTGGGGTGATGATGTGTTGAGGGTTGTGGTGGAGCTCTTGAGCTTCAGGCTGTTGCATTCCAATATGGTCTTTGAATTTGAAACAACTGGATTGCTGCCTCATTCACTACCCAAAGTACAACCAGTTACAACCTGGCTGCATTTATGAAATTATTTAAAAATCCTGGACCAGAATTAATGGAGGAAATTATGGACAATAATCAAATTGAGCATTTAAGTAATATATATGGAGATGGGGGAGGCCAAAAGTGTAGGGCTTATCTATGGTGATGGGATTCCCAGGTGGCTCAGTGGTAAAGAATCCACCTACCAATGCAGGAAGATGTGGATTAGATTCCTGGATGGGGAAAATCCCCTGGAGGAGGAAATGGCAACCCACTCCAGTATTCTTGCCTGAGGAATCCCATGAACTTAGGAGCCTGGTGGTTCATGGGGTCACAAAGAGTTGCACATGACTTGGTGACTAAGCACATCTATGGTGATAGATGTTTTATATGCATTATTATTATACAACTATCTTGACACCTCTGTAAGCTAAAAATTAGCATCCCCATTTTATAAGTAGAAATCTCAGCCTTCAGTAAATAAAAGTCCTAAGTGTACATAGCTGAGGTTCAAGCCCAGGTCCATCGGACTTCAAAATCCTTTTATCTCCTGACCTCTCAGGAGAGGTGCCTTACTCAATATATGCAAAACTTAATTAATCTTTCATCCTAAGAAAAGAATATAAATTGTAAATTAAATCAGCTAAAATAGATGGTAATCTCCTTGAGGGCAAAGGCTGATGACTCATCTTTACTGTGACATAGAATAACACCTCAATGTGTTAGGTGAATACTTCTAAATAGTTGCACATGAGATAGATGTTGGTTTTCTCTGTTACATATGCATGCACACATACATGTGTAAGCATCTACAAAATTGTTATTATGGATTCAAATAACTGCATAAAAAATAAAATTTACTCATTTAAGTAAAAAGTGAAGCTAGTAAAATGGATGGTTAAACGCCAAGTAAGATAACAAAAAGAACTTTAAAGCTCATATATTGAATTACATTTGCTGCTCTTTTAAGCTTTAAAGGTGCATTGGCTAACATTTTTGTTATACCAGGAATAACAAGCAAGCACAAAGCTTTTCAAAGAATAACTGACCCTAAAGGTGGAATCACTTCAAAGAAAAGAACACAGGAATATGGGATGTTCTGCTTATACAAGATGGAACTTAAATGAGCGGACTAGAATCCAATGATTAGTAAAATTCCACTCTGATGACCAGTTCTTTACACCAAAGAACTAAAAATCTACTAAATACTTTTTCTTTCCAGGACTTTTCTCCTCCATTTCATTTTGATTTGTCTCTGTGGAAGAAAAGCACTGAACAAGATTGAAATTCTTAGTGCCTTATCCCGTCTGAAATTAGTTTATTTACTTTCAAATTAAGTCAGAATTTGTTACTGAAAGAATTGTACCTGGGTCTTTAGTTACAGTATTGCTAATGATTCTTTTCAGTTAAAGACATGCAGAATTCCAAGGTGATGTGCTTTGTTATTTACTTTTTACTAGTAGGATTCTCAGTTTGCTGAATGTAGAGTAAATAAGAATTTGAAATTATATCAAAGAATAAAAGGACTTCCTTCAACATTGGAGGCTCATTTGTCTTTCAGGTAGAATCATCCAGGTTTTCTTTCAGATTTGTGATTGCTGAGTTTTTGCTTCAGGATTCTCTAGGATAAATTTGCTTGTGACCCTAAACTCACTCTTAAATAATCATTTAATCTCCATTAACTAAAAACACGTCTGGTTAGGTCCATTTCTGACAGTATAAGAAACAAATCAGTATTTCTTTCTTTCCAGATTTTGTCTTCCTGATTTTTTCATGTTAGTTTAAACAGTAAGCAGATATTCCTGAAATTTTAATAATGTATATCTATGCAGTGTAAATGTTTTCTTCATTATTCCAAAATGTTTACTCTCAGTGTTTACTTTTGTGGTTCTCCACAACTTTTAGAATAGTCATTACCTGTCAAAAACAATATCCATAGAGAACAAACTTGTGGTTGCCAAGAGGGAGGGAGTGTGGGAGGCTAGAGTGGGACTTTGGGGTTAGAGAATGGATAAAAAACAAGTCTTACTGTATAGCATAGGAAACTGTATTCAATATCTTGTAATAAACAATAATGAAAAAAAATGAAAAAATAATATATATGTATGTATAACTGAGTCACTTTGCTGTACAGCAGAAATCAACCAACACTGTAAATCAAATATACTTTAAAAAAATGTCTATATTAGTTCATTATTTATGTAGTTGAGCTAATGAATATTAGTTCATTTTGGATTATTTTGAGAATCTTCAACTATCTCCTGCATAAAAAATTTAAAAATAAAAAAACCCTTTTCCACATTATGGTTCTTTAATCTGTCTTGGCACATAAATCTCCTTTCTATTCCTAAATTTTTAACGCTTTCCATAGTCTCAGCATTGTCTTAACTTTAATTCACATTTTTCTTATTCTTTTGTATGAATTTATAAATTTCTTCACTTTGATTGGCGGCTACTTCATTCTGTTTTCATCTTTAAACTTTTGGTTCCCAATGAGTCCCCTAGTGATGGCAATTCATTAATACGTCAAAGTTTTCTAGCAGAGCACACTCCTGAATGTGACACTTCTGGTGCACGTGGGGTGGCGGAGTGGGCATGCTCAAGACAGTGTCACCCAAAATTAAATACTAAAATAAATATTCAACATTTTAGCTTATTCATGTATTTTGCTAAGTAAGTATATAATTTTTTTTAAATTGGAAAATAAATGAAACTTACCCTTTTAAGAAGATTTCAGTGGATGATTTAGGATGTTTATGTCTTTATTTTTGCTCCATCCAATTCAGTTAATAAGAGTTATAGGGTCCTGTCGGGTCCAGAGACTGTGGAGACCACAAAAGGAAGGATAAGGGAAGGCCCTCCCCCCGCAATTTACATTCATTTAGATCAGTTGGAGTGCTAGGGCTTTCAAATCCCAAGCTTTATATGTGTTTCCTTAAAGAGTGAGTAGTAACTGTTTTCCCAGCCAGCGAGGATCTAGGTTCCTCGCTTTTAAAGCTTCAGGTTGTTCTTCAACTATCCTTTTACGTTGTATAGCCCTTAGGGGTTCATATCCGACTTCCATGTTTAATGTATTTTAATTCAGCTTTGTAATGATCTGTATACGCATTCATGAGCTCATCTTCCCCTTAGGGACTCACTCAGGTAGCTGAGATTATTTTGGCATTCCTTACTATTTTCTGGCAAGTACAAGTCTGACTTCATGAAAACCTTTATTTCTGTGCTTGCATCCAAAGGTTTCAGAACGAGAGTGATTACTTGATTAAATAAATAAAATAAGGTCTTTTGGATGGATTTTTTTCTAACACCATGACTAAACTCAACTGGCAACACACATGTGCTAGCTTTTCTGCTTTACTTGCTCCTCTTCCTTTTTTATTCCTGTGAGTGATCCTTTGAAATCTCTAAAGATTTGTATCCTTTCTCGTAACATGGACTATGCCTTTACCTCAACTGTATTTTGTGAATAGTTTGTCTACCTTACTGGCTTAGCCAAATAATTTATTTTGCATTTGAAGAGAAAGAATTTTCCCTTTCATTAATCTTTTAGTGAGGGAAGCAGGACCCAAAAGGAGAAAGCATGAGAGGGAGAGAAACAATGCCCTAAACAAAAACAATGCTCTTGACACAGTCCTCCGTGCTGCTTTCAAGGAAGTCATGGTCTAGAGGAATTCTATTTACTTATTTATTTGGCTGCATCATCTTAGTTGCAGTTTGTGGTATTTTGTTCCCCAACCAAGGATCAAACTGGGGCCCCCTACATTGGGAGCTCAGAGTCTTAGCCACTTAGACCACCAGGGAAGTCCCCTGGAGGAATTCCTAATTGAAATTGTATCATAACTGCCTTCTATCACCAACTCCATCATACTCTCCTCCCACTGCCCCATCACCAGCTGCGATATACTCTCTCATTTATTTATCTATTTATTTATTATCTGTTTATTTAATCTTTTAGCTACCTGGGTCTTCGTTGCTGTGTGAGAGCTTTCTCTAGTTTCACTGAGAAGGGCCTACTCTCTAGCTGCAGTGCAGCGTGCAGGCTGCTCATTGTAGTGGCTTCTTTTGTTATGGAGCATTGGCTCTATGTCCTGGCGTGGGCTCAGTTGTTATGGTTCTTGGGCTCTAGAGCACAGGCTGAGTAGTTGTGGCGCACGGGCTTAGTTTCTCTGTGGCATGTGAGATCCTCCTGAACTTGGAGGGTGGATTCTTAATCATTGGACCAACAGGGAAGTCTTCCTCTCTCATTTAAATAATTGTTCTACTCTATAATATAGTCATTTCTATACTGTCTCAGCTCCCCATTTAGTGTCTACTTCTCTGCCTATAGCACCTAGCCTGGTCCTAGGCTTACGATAAATTTTTGCTAAACTGAAATAAATGGGTTGGCCTTGCTTAGGATTACATAGAAAACATTTATCTCGGGTGATATCTTCATCTTGACTCTACACAGTGACTGTATGGTGACCAAAAACAACCTAAACAAGAGAAGCATGGTTGACTTCAAATAGCAGTGTAAGAAATTTTAGTATTTTTTTCCTGAAAAAACTTTTTTTTCTATTTTTCCTAAAAGATGAGCCACCCTTAATGTTTGGTGGTGTAGGCCTCAAGGTGCAGACAAAAGTGTTTTGTGATTTTAAATACTTCCTGCTTAGCATGGATAATAACCAAGACGATTTAAATATATGAAGCCCAGGAGTTACCTGGCTGTCCAGTGGTTAGAACTCTGTGTTTTCACTTCTGCAGGTTGGGAACTAATCCCCAAAATCACACAATGAGGCCAAAAATAAACAACAACAACAAAAACCCACAAAAAATATTAAGTGCAACATCACAAAAAGTTTACTAAATAAAGTGCAGCTTAAACTTGAGTTCATCTTTAGCCATATCTTTGTAGTACACATAATCATAAAAATTTGGTGAATCATTGGATTATATGTTTCCAAGTTACCCCACATTCAGATCTGTAAAAGTCAGACTGAGTGGCCTGATTTCATTTGCTGGATGCTGGATCCAGAAAGACAGAGACAGAGAAGGGGAATGGACTCCTCTGCAGTGCTCCTCTGTCTCCTGCTTTGTGCCTGCGTTCTCTTCTATGCAAGCTAAGCTACCAAACCACCACAAGGACACAGAGGAATAAATCAAACATCCTGTGGGTAGGAGGTCCCTGTGTCTGACAGGCTTATGAAGGAAGGCAGGGTATTAGAATTTGAAACAGAAAGTCAAAATATTCCCTTGTATCTGGGTCTTGTCATGAATAATCACAATTAGATTTTAACCTCTTGGAGTTGACTGGTTTACCTTTATTTCTTCCCTGTCACCTAGGCCTTCTGCTGCTGCTGTTGCTAAGTCGCTTCAGTCGTGTCCGACTCTGTGCGACCCCATAGACGGCAGCCCACTAGGCTCCCCCATCCCTGGGATTCTCTAGGCAAGAACACTGGAGTGGGTTGCCATTTCCTTCTCCAATGCATGAAAATGAAAAGTCAAAGTGAAGTCGCTCAGTCGTGTCCAACTCTTAGTGACCTCATAGACTGCAGCCTACCAGGCTCCTCCATCAATGGGATTTTCCAGGCAAGAGTACTGGAGTGGGGGTGCAATTGCCTTCTCCGCCACCTAGGCCTTCACACATGTTTAAATAATGAATTTTAAAGGTTACCGTGTCATTTGCATATATTGAAAAGTTATATGTATCTTAATTATCATAATGTTCTACCTAGCAAGTAAATATGAAGCACAGATATGTATGAAATTGGTTATGAAAAACTTTTTGATAATTTTGAATGAGAAAATTTAGTAAACTTCTCTGATAATAGGATTAAAGGAGGAGCTGCCTATGCCACTATGAAGTGGCTGGCATGTCCAGGCTGCCAAGGGCCCTGGGCCACCATAACAGTGGTTTCAAAACTGAAAGGCAAAGAAGGTGGTAATTATAAGGGATCATTAACATTTTAGGAAAAAACATCTGACCAGACACTGAAGATTGTTTGTTGTTAAACCATATAACCATACCCCTGTGCCTTGCTGAGGGTGACAAAAGCTTAATCTGGCCCCAGGGTGTGGATGCCATGTGGTAGATAGCTCTTCCCATAGTGTGAAGAGTAAATACCGACAAGGAAGCAAAATAAGATAATGGCCAGGGAGGCAGTGATTTTGCTAGATTAGGACATAGGTGGAACCAGCAACCCTCCACTGTCCGGAAAGACCAAATGTTTACTGGGTCATTAGATCCAGGCTAAGTGAGTTTGTAATAGAAGCTTGCATTTTGCATCTCTTGCTCCATCTCAGTGTGTTCAAGATAAAGGCGTAATTAATAATGTTTAAGAGTGTGATAATTGGGGTCAGATAGACCTGGGTTCAGATTTCCCTGATGACTCAGTGGTAAAGAATCCACCTGCCAATGCAAGAGACATGTGTTTGATCCGTGGGTGAGGAATAGCCCTTAGAGAAGGAAATGGCAACCCACTCCAGTATTCTTGCCTGGAAAATCCCATGGACAGAGGACCCTGGTGGGCTATAGACCACAGGGTCGCAGAAAGAGTCAGGCATGACTTACTGACTAAACAACAAAGACCTGAGTTTGACTCAGGTAATTTGTTATGTCATTTATTATGTTAGTTATGTGGCCACCGCCTCCTTCTCAACATTCAAGTCTCAGTTTCCTTATATGTAAAATAAAATAATAATTATACCTTCTACATACTTATTGGGTACTTGTTGTGCAGGTCAGATAACATAATATATGTAAATAAAGCACTGAAATGCCTGGCATTCTCAGTGGATGTCAGCTAAAAACAAACAATGGAACATCAACTGCTCAGCATCTCATGTCTATAAAAGGTGGCAGAATCAAGGAAAGCCCTGAAGTCCAGGATATCAAACAGCTTCATACTTTTGATACAATTCAGCTGCTGTTTACTCTCTGTCCTCTTGTTATTTTAGATCGCTTTCATGCTTCCCATCCTTGCCACTGGCAGAAGCTGCCAAAAACATTCATTCATTCAAGTAGTATTTATTAAATGCCAACTCTGTATCAAGTAGTGGCTTTGTTTTTGAAGATTGTGAACACCTCACAGAGATAGTTGAAAACATTCTTAAGATAAACACACAAATCCAGTCATTGTCACTTGTAAGAAGAAAAGACATGGGACTCTAGGTGTGTTGACAAAGGAAGACCTCTCTAAGGAAGGGAAATTTAAGCTAACAGGCCAAAGAAAGAGCAGACATGGTTTCCACAGCTTATGGCCTTACTCTAGGGTGCTTGTGATAATTGCCAAACTTATCCATCCTATAACTTCCCTGTATCTGCTATCATAATTCAGAGGAGTCCTCAAGAGACATGCAGGACAGATTGTTTCCTGCCAAAAATGATCCTAGGGTTGTGGTCACAGATGTAGCTACAGAGCAGTCACACACACACTTGCACAGGCTGTTACCACCCGAGGACGCTAGTCCAGCAGAGTGCCCTGCACAGACTGCATTCACCTGCCTTTTAGGAAGGGATGACTTTTCAGCTTCAAGGCAGAACATGTTGGTGGTCCTGTGCAGCCTCAGAATGAAAGCACACTCAAAACTGAAAGGTTCTTCAAAAGCAGGCTGGCACTAGGGACTCAAGATACCATCCCAGGATATCCCAACTGAGTTTCTAAGTATTAGTGACACAGAGGACCCATACGACTGTAGACTTGCACCATGATTTATAACCCACTTATCAGGGGAAGAATGTTTCTTCCTCTTGACATCAGAGGAATCAGGGTCCTCGCTGGCTTTCTAGCTGAGTGGAGCCCTGGGGGCTGTACCAGCCTGGGGAATGTTAGCTGGGCCCCTGTTGCTCAAGTCCCCACAAAACCCCCTTCCATTAACTGTCCCCACAACCGGCCTCAGTGGGCCAGTGCCAGACCCCGGAACTGTGACGGGTGGCATCCCTCTCAGGTTCTCAAAACAGAGCAGTTGTTTTTGTATTGGGAATAATTTTCCTTCATTCCAAAGCAGAATTACTCTTCTTGATTATCTATAAAACAAGCCACAAAGAATCCCACCTGGGTTGTGGTAATCTGTGGAAGTAATAAAGAAGAAATAGTGAGGGGAATGGAGAACGAAATGGCAACCCACTCCAGGATTCTTGCCTGGAGAATCCCGTGAACAGAGGAGCCTGGTGGGCTGCCATCTCTGGGGTCGCACAGAGTCAGACACGACTGAAGCGACTTAGCAGCAGCAGCAGCGGTGAGGGGAAAATTGTAGAAGACCGTGAGGTAAAAACAAGAGAATGTTAGGTAATGTTTGTACACTTACAGCAGTTGCCTAAGTAAAATATTTCAGGGAGGTAGAGGAAAGTTTTTACAAAGAATTGTGTTAAATTACTTTCAAGAGGTATAACCAAAAGGGGGAAAAATCTACACACAGTATTCTCTTGGCTAGCTTTCTTACATATTAAAACTTAAAATTATGCAGATAAATTTTCAGGCTAAGACATGTTTTGGCCTAATTAGCAGTACCTCAGACTAGCAAGCAGGACTCTATGATTTGAAAGATAGCACTTATACTTAAGGCAAGAACTAACAAAACTGGCCAGACCTGATTTTCTATCAGGGTTTCCTTGGAGGGAGTTAAAATAAAAAAAAGAAGAAAAAGGTATTAGTCTCTTAGAGAACTGAAGTGAAAGAAAGCAGAGCTGGACATTAATAATGCACAAATCTTATGTAGATTAATTTAGATTCATTAATTAAGAGAAATATAACTCTTCTACCACTTTGGAGACTACATAATTATAACCCTAGTTTATAGGCTTTGCAATTACAAAGCAGTTACAATTCCAATCCAGAAATCTCAGAAATTTGCTTCAGAGGGCCAGGAAGGAAGTCTTTGAGAGTGATGAAAGTATTCTGTATGTTGATTTCTGTAGTGGTTACAAGGCTTCATACATTCACTGAAAGTCCTCTAAACATGCACTTAAAATTATTGAACTTTATTGTATGTAGTTTGTACTTCAATAAAGTTGCCAAAAAAAAAAAAAAAAGGAAAAGAAACTATGACTTGAAAAATCCAGTATAATCAATGGTACATGCTTTTTTTTTCCATTGTGTTGCTAAATTGATTTTTACACTAGGAAAATCTATCAAATCTCTCTCTTCTTTTGAAAGAGGATATTTAAAAGCATCAGCATATTCATCTTTTAAATTGAAGTAATATAATTATTGAGTAATATGGGGAAAGCAAACAAAAATGAAAAAGTGAGAAAAATGACTTTGATAGAAAATATTTAGGACAGTTAAAAGAAAAAAATAAAGAGAAAGGATATTGTTCAAAGTCAGAAAGTAAGGACTGTTTGTTTCTAGAAAGGGGGCTTAAGTAGAAAGCTCTAACCAGATGGACAGGACTCAGTGGGCAGCCTTAGGGTTGAGTTTGCGGCTGCCAAGTAGTGTAGTCCATTTCCAGAAATTAGTTTGCACATATATTGTATGAATATATTATCTAGAGATCTGATATTAACTAAATCTTGAGCTTTAATACAATAAGCCTTATATTCAGAGCAGACATCTTATTTCTGCAGAACACACTGCAGACACTATATTCATATTCAAAAGATTTGTTTATCTCAGGATCAGTGTTGTGTCCCTGTTTTTGGCAATTAGACCTGCAACTCTTTAAGGAGTAAAAATTCCCTGCAGATTCACAATTATCCTAATGCATCCTGCCATATTATTGCTGCCTGGCACTCCCTTGCTGATCTGTCGGATCCATCCTGCTGCTCACATCTGATGAAGCCCAAAACTGAGGACATCTAAAGCCAATGTAGGAGAAGGCAATGGCAACCTACTCCAGTACTTTTGCCTGGAGAATCCCATGGATGGAAGAGCACGGTAGGCTGCAGTTCATGGGGTCGCTAAGAGTCAGATATGACTGAGCGACTTCACTTTCACTTTTCACTTTCATGCATTGGAGAAGGAAATGGCAACCCACTCTAGTGTTCTTGTCTGGAGAATCCTACGGACAGAGGAACCTGTTGGGTGCCACCTATGGGGTCATACAGAGTTGGACACGACTGACATGACTTAGCAGCAGCAAAGCCAATGTATTGATTGAAGATATTTCGTTTTCTACTTAACAGTAAGAATCCTTTTACCCTAAATCCACTGTAGCAGAACTTTCCTATTTCTTAAACTCATTAAAGGAAGGGACTATGTGCCAAATGATTGTTTTTTTCACACCCAGTCATTTTGGGGGCTGCTCATTCCTGATGTACATGCTGTCCTAAATACTTCAGGGCAAACGATTCTGAGATGCTATGACCTTGAATAGCGTCCTTTATGTCTAATGAAAATAAACACATGCTTGAAATACTGCATAGCAGGCACAGAAATAAATAATTCTGATGTCACCAAACCTTTTTCCGACAGTTTGTAAGGATTTTGGGAACCCTTGACAGCTTGTGGGAGATGGCATGGAGATGAAGGTTGATCCCTAATTTGTTCCGAGTCCAGTAGGACTGAATAGCCCACTGCACTGATGGGCAATGCATTTGAGAGGCAAAGTATGCCAGCGGTGAAATCAAGTGCGGGCTCGACTAGACTGTTAAGCTCGATTTCCTGGAGCCTCATCTCACATAAATACCATGACACCGATGCTGAGCCCAGCTCCACTGCTGCCCTGAGAATGCTCTCCAAGGCTAAAGGTCCAAGGCATCCTAATGTTTTGGGTATATTGCCTAAACATAGTTCTCATTCTGATAGGGACAGAGCAAAGAGATTAAGTAGGTAATTCGATAGTCAATCCCACTTATAAATAGTTAATATAGTTAATCCCAATTACAAGTAGAAAAAGTATGGGAGACCCCTGTAAGTCAATGATTACTTAAGAAAGCAGGCTTCCTTAACTACAAAAACAAGCAGGCTTGCTTAACAACGAAACCATGCAACAGAAGCATGAAATGTGACCCCAGTCAAACAAATGGTGGCATGAGCCTCACATCCTGCCCAGTGAGCTCTGTAAGTTAATGGTCTCTAGGACATGTTCTCTGCACACAGAAGAAACAATAATTTGTGGACCTAGCTTGACTATGTAGGGACAAGAAAACTCCCCTGCCCAACCTGAAAGAGGAGCTACTGATGAAACACGATGTCTATTCAAGAAAGTCAAAGAAGTTCTTCACCCCTCTCCCCACTTTTTCTTTGGTTGTAAAAGCGTAGCCCAGTAAGTTCTTGGGATATGGCACCCCATCACCTGCTGGCTTGTAAGGCTCAAAAGTGTCCTATTCTAATAAATCACTTCTTATCACTTTGCCTCTTGCTGAATTCTTTTCTGTGCTGAGACATTGTTACTGTTGTTGCTCAGTTATGTCTGACTCTTTGCGACCCCATGGACTGCAGCATGCCAGGCTTCCCTGTCCTTTACCAACTCCCAGAGCTTGCTCAAACTTATGTCCATTGAGTTAGTGATGCCATCCAACCATCTCGTCCTCTGTCATCCCCTTCTCCTCCTGCCTTCATTCTTTCCAAGCATCACAGTCTTTTCTAATGAGTTGGTTCTTCGCATCAGGTGGCCAAAGTATTGGAGCTTCAGCTTCAGCATCAGTCTTTCCAGTTTCTTTTAGGATTAACTGGCTTGATCTCCTTGCAGTCCAAGGGACTCTCAAGAGTCTTCTCCAACACCACAGTTCAAAACATCAGTTCTTTGGTGCTCAGCCTTCTTTATGGTCCAACTCTCACATCCATACATGACTACTGGAAAAACCATAGCTTTGACCAGATGGACCTTTGTTGACAAATATTGTGCTGAGACATAGAGGACTATGATACTGGAGCTCTTTGGAGCCCCTGAAGTGATGCCAAATGGTTTCAATTCCACTGAGGTGTATATATCACCTTGAGCAACCCCACATGAACATCAGCCAGTATGTGCATTGGCAGGAAAATTGAGAAGCACTCCAATAAGGCAAATGATACTATTATGTATTCAATTCTTCATTTTTTTAAAGATTGGATAGGACCCATGAAAAAGTACTACAGTCTCCAGACTTTAGAGTTAGACAAGAAACTTGGCTAAAATAGAATCAAAACTAGATTTTTAATTCAAAAGAATACCTTTCTTCAAGCTGGTTATCTGCCCAGAAAGCATTTCTTATGGCTTTCTTCAGCTAATCAAAGATGAAGTCTCAGAAGACATATATCTAAATGCTTCCTTCCTTTTGTCATTTTCCCAGCACATTCAGTCTCAGACAGTTTGACAAATAAGGTCAGAGTTTGAACTTGTGCACACTGATTGTTAATTCCTCAGAAAGAAAATCACTGATCAAGTGGGAGTGTCTCTACAGTTTCCATGGGGTTGAAACTAGGGCATTTTGGTTTCTGATACGAAATGGAAAAGGAAACCTCAGCAAATAGCATTGAAAAGTTTTTCATTTCCTTTGGAAGAGATCACTTAGAAGTGTCACAATGTCTCTTGTTTTCTCTTTGTGTGGCTTTTCTCCTTAACTACCATTGAGAAATCTGGTTTCTGTACTTTTAGGCTTCAATAGCAGGATAAGCAACTCTTATCAGAACAACTCGTTAGTGGAGTGTATTAATATAATTTTCTTGATGTTTTATGTTTAAATCAGTCAGGTTGCAACTTGGCAGTGGTAAAGATCATGACTTGGATTAGAGGTTGGCTAAGATTTTCTGAAAGGACCCATAGTGAATATTGTAGGCTTTGAGGCCATATGGTCTCTGTGGCACCTGTTCAACTTTGCTTTTATGGCAAAAGCAGCCCAAGACAATGCATAAATGAAGGAATATGGCTGTGTTCCAAAAAAACTGTAAGCCTGAAATTTGAATTTCATATAATGTTCACATGTCATAAAATATTGTTTTAATTTTTTTAACCACGGAAAAATGTAAAAATCATTCTGAGCCTCTAGACTGTAGAAAAATAGGTGGTGGACCTGATTCAGCATTTGGGGAGTAGCTTGTTGACCTCTGGCTTCAAAGTCACACCAAGCCACGCTCTGTCTTGGAACTTCTATAAAAAGACAAACCAGAAGCCCCCGAACCAGGTGTAAATAATTAAATAGTAATCTGGGGCTACTGGCACATGGCATTGCTTAGATTTGTCCTCAGGAATCCTCAAAAGACTGACTGAATGGTGGCTTCTCAAAGTTTTCACCAAAGTACTAATAGAATCACAGGGGAGGTCTGGGAGGTACAGGTTGTGTGAAGCTGTCCAGTCTCAAAAAGGAAATTTTTTTCTAGTTCTGTCTTTTGTCTTAAATGTTGTGAATTCTATTCATAATCTTTTTTCCCCTCAATTTTCTAAAAGTAAAGCTAATGATCCAGTAAAGCTAACAGGCAATATCTATTCACACAAAGCCCTGTTCTTCCAAGGATATGGTAGTTGAATCTGAGAAATCAAAGAGGCAGGTTTTAGCACTACCGTACTAAAAAAAAGTCCCATTATTTCATGGCAAATAGATGGGAGAACAATGGGAACAGTGAGAGACTTTATTTTTGAGGGGCTCCAAAATCACTGCAGATGGTGACTGCAGCCATGAAATTAAAGGACACTTGCTCCTTGGAAGGAAAGCTGTGACCAACCTGGATAGCATGTTATAAAGCAGAGACATTACTTTACCAACAAAGGTCTGTCTAGTCAAAGCAATAGTTTTTCCAGTAGTCATGTATGGGTATGAGAGTTGGACTATGAAGAAAGTTGATCAAACTTTTGGACTAAACATCAAACTAAACTGATGTTTTAGAACTGTGGTATTGGAGAAAACTTTGGAGACTCCCTTGAACTGCAAAGAGATACAGGCAGTGAATCTTCAAGGAAATCAGTCCTGAATAATCACTGGAAGGACTGATGCTGAAGCTGAAATGCCAATACTTTGGCCACCTGATGTGAAGAATCAGCTCATTTGAAAAGATCCTGATGCTGCAAAAGACTGAAGGCAGGAGGAGAAGGGGACGACAGAGGACGAGATGGTTGGATAGCATCACTGACACAATGGACGTGAGTTTGAGTAGGCTCTAGGAGTTGGTGATAGACAGGAAAGCCTGGCGTGCTGCAGTTCATGGGGCTGCAAAGAGCTGGACGTGACTGAACAACTGAACTGAACTGAGATTAAAAAAAAAAACAACTGGTCGCAGAATGCCATATAGTTAAATAGTTTCACCGGGAATAATTGTTATAAAAGTACACTGCTGCAATATGAACTTGTTTCATTTATGATTTTCTCTGAAAAGGGGAAAAGCTGAATAAAGTTATTAATGCACAAAAGCAATGTTTCAGAATGAAAAGAATATAGGAAAATAGCAATATCAAATCCATTGAAACGGAGTCTTCCATAAGTGGCAACCCCTTTCATGGACCACAGCCTTGTTGTGGTGAAGGAGCTTGCTAACTCAATGAAGCTATGAGCCATGCCTTCCAGGGCCATCCAAGAGGGACAAATCATAGTGGAGAGTTCTGACAAAACATGGTCCACTACAGGAAGGAATGGCAAATTACTCCAGTATTCTTAGCTCAAGAATCCTATGAACATGAACAGTATGAAAAGGCTAAAAGATATGACATTCGAAGATAAACTCCCTAGGTTGGAAGGTGTCCAATATACTACTGAGGAAGAGCAGAGGGCGATTACTAATAGCTCCAGAAAGAATGAAGTGCCTGGGCCAAAGCAGAAACTGTGCTCAAGTGTGGATGTGTCTGCTGGTGAAAGTAAAGTCTGATGCTGTAAAGAACAATATTGCATAGGAACTTCGAATATTAGGTCTATGAATCAAGGTAAATTGGATGTGGTCAAATAGGAGATGCAAGAGTGAACATCGACATTTTAGGAATCAGTGAACTAAAATGGATGGGAATGGATGAATTTAATTCAGATGATCATTATACTTTCTACTATGGTCAAGAATCCCTTAGAAGAAATGGAGTAGCCCTCATAGTACAGCAAAAGAGTCCAAAATGCACCTGCAGTATTAGGTGCAATCTCAAAAATGACCAGATGATCTCGGTTCATTTCCAAGGGAAACCATTCAACATCACAGTAATGCTATCAAATTGTGGTGCTGGAGGAGACTCTTGAGAATCCCTTGGGCTGGAAGGAGATCAAGCCAGTTAATCCTAATGGAAATCCACCCTGAATATTCACCGGAAGGACTGCTGCTGAAGCTGAAGCTCCAATACTTTAGCCACCTGATGCAAAGAGTCGACTCATTGGAAAAGAACTGATGGTGGGAAAGATTGAGGGCAGGAGGAGAAGGGGATGGCAGAAGATGAGATGGTTCAGTAGCATCACTGACTCAATGAATATGAATTTGAGCAAATTCCTGGAAGTAGTGAAGGACAAGGAAGCCTGGCATGCTGCAGTCCATGGGGTCACAAAGAGTCAGATACTAGTTAGCAATTGAACACCCACACACACATGTGACACCAGGATGACAACAGAGAAGGTAAAAGCAGAACACAATTCCTCTTTATATCTTCAGTTCTTATGAGAACATGCATATTTAAATTACCAAGTGCCTCCAGAAGTTTTTGGCTTTCATATTCTTTCTTTTATGTCCTGCTAGCCTCATGTGAATCTTTTCCTCTGCTACCCTCCTCCCACCCCACCAAAGATTTAGCAAGATTTACCAATTGACATATTTATGTTGTTTTCTCCCAGGGTAACTTCTGCCTTAAAAGTCCAAACTAAAATCTGAAATCAGTTTTGATACACTTCTAAAAGACTTTTTTCTGACTCTTTTAATGTAAGCACTTCATATCCTCTTTTAAGAATATAGCCCAAAATTGTACCCTGAAGCTGACAATAGTCTTATATCCTGTTTACCATGACAGCCCTCAGATTATCTTCTGAAAAACAGAAACAAGAGTTCCACCCTATTTCCATCACTGTATTACAGAGCTCCATCCTGTCCTTTGGGTCCTATAAGGAGAAGATCGGTGCTAATCGTGCTTCAGTTGGCTTCTTCAAAGCGATGAGAATGGGGGAAGATGCTATACTTTCCTTGAATGATTGCAGCCAAGTAAAAAGCCCTGTTAAAATCCTGGCATCAGCAGTTTGCTTTGGAAGATAGTTTTGATTTGGCTTTTCAGGTTTTTTTTTTTTTTTAACTTTTCTTCTTTTTAATGTGATGAGTATGGTTACACACCTAGAGGAGTTATGCTTTATAAAATGGAGCACCTCACTTCACAGCTTTACAAAACCCACCAAGGACCCACTTTGGAAGGTTGTTATTTTACGTTGAGAAGAGTCTGAAAACTGACTCATTACAGCAGCTCCAAGTTGTGGTTTTATTTGTATACCAACCAGATTGTCACCCTGGAGAAGGAAATGGCAACCCACTCCAGTACTCTTGCCTGGGAAATCCCATGGCTAGAGGAGATAGGAGGGCTACAGTCCATGGGGTGGCAAAGAGTCAGATACGACTGAGTGACTAAACAACACAACATATAATAGTATTAGCTTTTCATCCTTGGGGAAATGATGTTTTTACAATTGGTTGTCCTCTCCAAAAAAGAAAAGAAGAGTACAAATCAGATATTCAGTCAAAAACAATACATTGCCCTCCTGTCACCTTGGACTTCAAATCTTCAGTTAGTACATCTAGAAACGTTTGATAACTAAGAAGTCAAAGCATTTGGCCAATAAGATGATAAGTCAGAAACAGTTCATTTCTAGGCCTGTGTTCATGTTTAATTTATTAAAACAACAACAACAACACCACACACACCAAGAACAAAATGCTAACCTTGGCTCTTTTAGAAGGCCTTTAGAATGAAGCACTGAATACTGTTAAGTCTTGTGCTCAGTCATGCCCAAATCTTTGGAGTCCCATGGACTGTAGCCCACCAGGCTCCTCTGTCCGTGGAATTTTCCAAGCAAGAATACTGGAACTACTCCTGGCGATCTTCCCAAGTAGTTGATCCCAAGCCAGGGATCAAACCTGCATCTCTCCTGTCTCCTGCATTGGCAGGCAGATTCCTTTACCACTAGCGCCACCTAGGAAGCCCTGGCCAGCAGGCACACATTTCATTTTAGAGCTCTGCTGCTGCTGCTAAGTCGCCTCAGTCGTGTCTGACTCTGTGCGACCCCATAGACGGCAGCCCATGAGGCTCCCCTGTCCCTGGGACTCTCCAGTCAAGAACACTGGAGTGGGTTGCCATGTCCTTCTCCAATGCATGAAAGTGAAAAAAGTGAAGTCGCTCAGTTGTGTCCGACTCTTAGCGACCCCCACGGACTGCAGCCCACCAGGCTCCTCCATCCATGGGATTTTCCAGGCAAGAGTACTGGAGTGGGTCTTAGAGCTCTAGAGAGGTGTTGAAAATTAGGGATTCAAACAGTGAATTCCTAAACAGTGAATTTAGGGATCTAAAGCATCCTGGTCCACTGAAGTATTGTAGCAATCAGGGACCTGCTGACAAGTGGTCCTAACATTTCCCTTCATATCATCCTTCAGGCTCTGCATTCAGTGAGTGCTGTGTCTGTGGCACACTTTTACACATCTGCCCTGAAGTCCTTGAAACCTCAGTTGTTTGTGTTTCACAGTAAATGTGGGCTGTTTTCTTATTGATGGGTACTTCTTCTACCTGAGACATCCTATGGGAACTTCCATGATGTACAGCTTTATTTCTCAACTCTATTTTCTGAAACCTGAATATTTTAGTATTAGCCATTGCAAACTGAAAAGTACTCCTGTTTATGATAATTTTAAAAGAGGGAAAAGGGGTTTAAGAATTGAAAACTGAGTTGAAGAGAATGCATGTTAGTAAAAAGAAAAGAAACTTAAGAGGCAGAAGAAATTCCAGGCCTCTGGGCAGTATTTGGATGGTATCCTGTGAGAAACAACTGAGACTGGAGTGAAATAATCAGTGTGAAGATTTAAGAGGAGAGTTTAAGACTAGATCACCTTAGGGTTTAGAGAGGATTAAGAAATAGAAAGTTCTAGAACCCACAACAGATTTTCCAACTGGGGGATCCAGCAGAGGGACTGAGAAACCCCAGGGAATTTGACTTTGGAGGCCAATGGGAGACTGAGTCAGACTTGCTTATGAGTGTCCAGGAGTCTTGGCCTCTGGCCAAACAACAGCAAGGGAACACAGCCCTGCCCATCAACAGAAAATTGGATTAAAGATTTACTGAGCACGGCCCCGCCCATCAGAGCAAGAGTTTCCCCCACAGTCAGTCTCTGCCATCAGGAAGCTTTCATAAGCCTCTTATCTTTATTCATCAGTGGGTAGACAGAATGAAAACCACAATCATAGAAAACTAACCAAACTGATCACATGGACCACAGCCTTGTCTAACTCAATGATATTATGAACCATGCCATGTAGATCCACCCAAGACAGATAGGTCATGGTGGAGTTCTGACAAGACATGGTCCACTGGAGAAGGGAGTGGCAAATCACTTCAGTATTCTTGCTTTAATAGCCACATTAAATATATGAAAAGGCAGAAAGATAAGACACTGAAAGATGAAGTCCCCAGGTTCGTAGATGCCCAGTATGCTACTGAAGAAGAGTGGAAAACTAACTCCAGAAAGAATGGAGAGACAGAGTAAAGTGAAAACAATCCCCAGTTGTGGATGTGACCTGTGATGGAAGTAAAGTCCAATGCTGTAAAGAACAACATTGCACAGGAACTTGGAATATTGGGTCAATGAATCAAGGTAAATTGGATGTGGTCAAACAGGAGATGGCAAGAGTGAATATTGACATTTTAGGAATCAGTGAATTAAAACAGATTGGAATAGGTGAATTCAATTCAGATGAACATCATATCTACTACTGTGGGCAAGAATCCTTTAGAAGAAATGGAGTAGCCCTCACAGTCAACAAAAAGAGTCTGAAATGCAGTACTTGGGTGCAATCTCAAAAATAACAAAATGATCTCTGTTCATCTCTAAGGCAAACCATTCAATATCACAGTAATCCAAGTCTATATCCCAACCAGTAAAGCTGAAAAAGCTGAATGGTTCTATGATGAGCTACAAGACCTTCTAGAACTAATACCAAAAAAACATGTCCTTTTCATCATAGGAGACAGGAATGCAAAAGTAGGAAGTGAAGAGATACTTGGAGTAACAGGCAAGTTTGGCATTGGAGTACAAAATGAAGTAGAGCAAAGACTAACAGTTTTGCCAAGAGAATGCACTGGTTATGGCAAACACCCTCTTTCAACAACACAAGTGACAGCTTTACATATGGACATCACCAGATGGTCAACACTGAAATCAGATTGATTATATGCTTTGCAGCCGAAGATAGAGACGCTCTATACAGTCAGCAAAAATGAGACCGGGGAGCTGATTGTGGCGCTCAGATTATGAACTCCTTATTGCCAAAATCAGACTGAAATTGAAGAAAGCAGGGAAAACCAGTAGACCATTAAGGTATGAACTAGATCAAATCCATAACAGTGATTATATAGTGAAAGTGACAAACAGATTCAAGGGATTAGATTAGATAGATGGAGTGCCTGAAGAACTATGGATGTAGGTTCATGACATTGTACAGGAGGCAGTGATCAAGACCATCTCCATGAAAAAGAAAGGCAAAAATGCAAAATGGTTGTCTGAGGAGGCCTTACAAATAGCTGAGAAAAGAAGAGAAGCTAAAGGCAAAGGAGAAAAAGAAAGATATACCCATTTGAATGCAGAGTTCCAAAGAAGAGCAAGGAGAAATAAGAAAGCCTA
Organism: Nanger dama; assembly: GCA_917880005.1. Taxonomy (NCBI): domain Eukaryota; kingdom Metazoa; phylum Chordata; class Mammalia; order Artiodactyla; family Bovidae; genus Nanger; species Nanger dama. Next base: position 52,716,362 of record CAKJTW010000004.1, read on the forward strand.
TCTTAGTGATCAATGCAAAGAAATAGAGGAAAACAATAGAACAGGAAAGACTAGTGTTCCTTTGCCCACCAAGGGAACATTTCATGAAAAGATGGATGCAAGAAAGGACAGAAAAGGTATGGACCTAACAGAAGCAGAAGATATTAAGAGGAGGTGGCAAGAATACACAGAAGAACTATACACAAAAGATCTTGACCAGATAACCATGATGGAGTGATCACTCACCTAGAGCCAGACATCCTGGAGTCCAGAGTCAAATGGGCCTTAGGCAGCATCCCTACAAACAAAGCTAGGGAGTTGATGAAATTTCAGCTGAGCTATTTCATGTCCTAAAAGATGATGCTGTTAAAGAGCTGCACTCAATATGCCAGCAAATTTGGAAAACTCAGCAGTAGCCACAGGACTGGAAAATGTCAGTTTTCATTCCAATACCAAAGAAAGGCAATGCCAAAGAATGTTCAAACTACTGCACCATTTCACTCATCTCACACACTAGCAAAGAAATGCTCAAAATTCTCCAAGTGAAGCTTTGACAGTATGTGAACTGAGAACTTCCTGATGTTCAAGCTGGATTTAAAAAAGCAGAGGAACCAGAGATCAAATTGCCAACATCCATTGGATCACAGAAAAATCAAGAGTTCCAGAAAAACTTCTGCTTGATTGACTACGCCAAAGCCTTTTGTAGATCACAACACACTGTGGAAAATTCTTAAAGAGATGGGAATACCAGACACCTTACCTGCCTCCGGAGAAACCTGTATGCGGGTCAAGAAGCAAAAGTTAGAATCAGACATGGAACAACAGACTGGTTCTGAATTGGGAAAGGAGTACGTCAAGGCTGTATATTGTCACCCCGTTTATTTAACTTCTATGCAGAGTACATCATGAGACACTCTGGGCTGGAAGAAGCACAAGCTGGAATCAGGATTTCTGGGAGAAATATCAGTAACCTCAGATATGCAGATGACACCACACTTATGGCAGAAAGTGAAGAAGAACTAAAGAGCCTCTTGATGAACGTGAAAGAGGAGAGTGAAAAAGCTAGCTTAAACCTCAACATTCAAAAAAGGAAGATCATGGCATCTGGTCCCATCACTTCATGGCAAATAGATGGGGAAACAATGGAAACAGTGAGAGATTTTATTTTTGGGGCTCCAAAATCACTGCAGATGGTTACTACAGCCTTGAAATTACAAGACCCTTGCTCCTTTGAAGAAAGGCTATGACCAAACTAGACAACATACTAATAAGCAGAGACATTACTTTGCTAACAAAAGTCCATCTGGTCAAAGCTATGGTTTTTCCAGTAGTCATGTAAGGATGTGAGAGTTGGACCATAAATAAAGCTGAGTGCCAATGAATTGGTGGCTTTGAACTGTGGTTTGGAGAAAACTCTTGAGAGTCCCTTGGATTGCAAGAGGATACAACCAGTCCATCCTAAAGGAAATCAGTCCTGAATTTTCATTGGAAGCACTGATGCTGATTGGCCACCTGTTGTGAAGAACTGACTGATTAGAAAAGAACCTGATGCTGGGAAAGACTGAATGTGGGAGAAGAAGGGGACGACAGAGGATGAGATGGCTTGGTGGTATCACTGATTCGATGGACATGAGTTTGAGCAAGCTCTGGGAGCTAGTGAATGACAGGGAGGCCTGGCGTGCTACAGTCCATGGGGTCTCAAAGAGTCGGACAAAACTGAGCGACTGAACTGACTGATTGAAGAAATAGCGTACTTGGCTGTATTGAGTAGCTGGGGTCACCGAGGGTCGGATACGACTGAACGACTTCACCTTCACTTTTAACTTTCATGCATTGGAGAAGGAAATGGCAACCCACTCCAGTGTGATTGCCTTGAGAATCCCAGGGACTGGGGAGCCTGGTGAGCTGCTGTCTATGGGATCGCACAGATTCGGACACGACTGAAGTGACTTAGCAAGCAACATAACTAACAACAATCTAGAACCTAAAATTTTTTAATTCTTAAAATTATTTTATGATAAAGCAACTTGAGGATTGGGATCAGGGCCAAAGATCCTAAAACAAGCCACCACCACTCATGCCAATAGAAGAAAACAAAACTCAAGATTCACATTATCTGGAACAATACAACCTCACTGAATCTTGGTAGAATTGAAACTTTGAAACCTTGTAAATATCCATCATTATTGATATGGCACAGATATTAGGTTTATTTAGTCTGCTCACGTCATTGCTTTGTTTCTGTGGATGGTATAATAACCCTCAAGACTTCTGTAAGGCTCTTCTTGACCTCTATTTCCTGGGCACTATTTCTCCTTAATATTTTAATCTTCTTTTAAAAATATATTTTATTTTTATTTATTTAATTTATTTACTTGTCTGTGCCAGGTCTTAGCTGTGGCATGAAGGATCCAGTTTCCTGGCCAGGGATCAAACCCAGGCTGCCTGCAATGGGAACACAGAGTCCTAACCACTGGACCGGGAAGTCCCAAGGTTTTAACCTTCTAAATCATGTATTTTCTTAGAAAGGAGTTTTCAAAAATCTAAACTCGGGATTGTCTTCCTACATTTGGGAGCTGAAGATGTTTTAAGTTGACAAAGGGTCTGCATCCACAAGAGTTAATTCACACTTGGACCTTTCCAGGAATCTGGAGTCTGAGCTTCCATACCAGGGAGCAGACACCTCCATACACTTTGAAGTTGGTATTGATCTGAAACACCCACAGATTTGTCTGGGCCTGCAAGTAATTTTCTTTTATTTTTAAAATTGTACCCTTGGCACAGCTAATCTGAAGGTGCAACATACAAAAAATAATCTGAAGAGCACAAAACAATTCTAGCAAAAAAATATTTATATAAGGCAGGAATTGAAAAACTGTTACACATCTTCTGAATTCAATATTAGTTCCCAGGAAACACAAAAACTGTGTAATAACCTTATCATTCATTATCATAGTCTTTGTACTCTACAATTTGTATTATTTTTGATTACTCCACTTTTAATGTCAGCATCATAAAAACTGCACATGCTTTGAAAATATTTTAGACTTTCCTTGGTGGCTCAGATGGTAAAGCTTCTGTCTACAATGTGGGAGACCCAGGTTTGAGCCCTGGATTGGGAAGATCCCCTGGAGAAGGAAATGGCAATCCACTCCAGTACTATTGCCTGGAAAATCCCATGGACAGAGGAGCCTTGTAGGCTACAGTCTATGGGGTTGCAAAGAGTCGGACACGACTGAGAGACTTCACTTCACTTGAAAATATTTTAATGTGTATATTTTACATTATATGGAAATTTATCTGCATTTTTTCCATTGTCTATTCTTTCCAAACTTGATGTTCATTTACTATTCCATTTCATTAGTTCATAAGTGTTTGGCAAATCAGATCACATCTTCTAATTGATTGGCTTATAACAGGAAAATTTTTACTGTTTAGTTTTGTCCCTTGATTTTTCTGAATATATTCACTCATCACATTATTTAAGTATTTTGGGATTAATGATCAACTCAAAGAGATAAGTCATGCCAGCAGTACATCTTTTTCTTTACAATTTTACATATCTCACTGATTTAACAATTTTCTGATCAGCCTCAAAATCTTTGTTGATCAAATTGCTTATTTGCTGACTAAATTATGCACAAGCCTCAGTCTATTTATCTGGCTATTAACTGAAGGATTGTGGTGTGTTTCCTGTGCAGATTACCATGATGTTACGAACAACCGGCATACATATGCACCACTATCTGTGGATTCACAATTATTTCATAGTAAGAATTTTAAAGATTTTGTTGTTGTTTCCTTTTTCTTGATTTGAAAAGTTTATCAGGTGAAGGGATTCAGAACATCCAGCCCCAAATATGACGCTTTGGCATATTGATTATTTTGAGCTGAAAGTACTTGAGAAACAGCAGATGTATGAAGACTGTTGGACCTCCCCCTTTCTACCTAAAAGCAGTTTGCAAAATTTCCAATGAGAAAGGAGCCTTCCCTGTATCAGGAAGAGAACATTTTTATCACCAGACTGGGAGTAATGGCTGAATTGGACCTGTACAAGCTTCCTAATAATCTTTATCTTCCACTAATTTCATTTACTTTCTAGTCGCTGTCCCACAACCTACTGCCCCTAGATCAAGCCCCACAGTTTATTGTTTTTTGTGTAAAAGGCATATAACCTTTGGGGCCTGATGGCTTTTTCAGGTCTGGTCTTTATTTTACATCTGAAGACTCCTATAAATGTAAAAAAAAAAAATTAAATAAATGTGTTATGTTTTCCTTCTGTTAATTTGTCTTATGTCAGTTTAATTCTGAGGCCAGCCACAGAGCTAAGAAGGTAAAAGAAGTTTTCCTTCCAGATGAAGCAAAGTGCACACACACACATGAATTCTTCTGCACTTTTGCATAATACATTATATGATATTGCCTGATAACTGTGTTATACATCCAATCTTCTACATCGTCCTAGAATCTCAGAATTGAAGGAAATCTCGAGAGACAGGAGGAAGGGGGCAGAGCACAATCTTTAAAAGAATAATATAACTGTTTGAGGATGAGACCGATTAGACCCAAGATGACAGAAGGTTTGACTTTCAATAGACCTTGATCATTATTATACCTTCACTGTAAAACACTAGCATATGCTAAATGACACACCCACGGGTGCTATGATGACTCCAAGTTCAGTTCTGTTCAGTCACTCAGTCATGTCCAACTTGTTGTGATCCCATGGACTGTAGCACTCCAAGCTTCTCTATCCACGTTAGCTCCAAGGCCAACCATAAAAGGCCAAAAAGTGGGCAGTGGTCAATTCCTGGATATCCCCACCCCTTCTCCCCAAATAGTTGGAATAATCCTCTCATTCATTAGCCTATGAAATTACCCAGCTCATAAAAATGAACTAGCATTGCTGACTCAATGGACATGAATTTGAGCAAACTCCAGGAGATAGAGGAGGACAGGGAAGCTTGGCATGCTGTAGTCCATGGGATCTCAAAGAGTCAGACACAACTTAGCAACTCAATAACAACAACAATGTGCATCTTCCAAGGCTTCTTGGCTTCTGAGAGGATGATCCACATTCTGTCTATGGAGTGTGTATCTCTCTCAATAAACCCACTTCTTACCTAGCAATTTTCCTCTCTTAATTCTTTCTGCACTGAGACAAAGAACCGGTTCAAGTCTCAGTCTGAATTTTGGCTGGGTTCCAATTCCATCTAGGTTCAATTCTCAATCTGAGACCAGTTTCAAAATCAAATTTGTAATCTTTGTATTATTTGGTTCCTTAAAATTATAATTACAGTAGGACTATACTATTGATTCATTAATACCTAGATAAACACTTAAAAACTGTTTAGAAAGATGCAAAGAACTAGTCACTTGAGTTTTGTTACTCCTATAACCTCCTTTAAAAAACACAGATCAAACAATTTAAAGCTTCAAGTGAAATAATTCCCTGTGGATACAACAAACATCAATAATTTAACTTTCTATGTGCTAAGCTTCATGTAACTGGGAAGAGTTAATTTTGACTCTAAGTTAAGGCTTTAGCCCTGTTTTTGCCATTTTTGTTATTACAATCATACATAATGGCCTGCCTCAGAGAATCCTGTCCCCTCTGCCTGACCTTAAACTAAAGCACTTTGTTTAGCTCACAGGGAGATAATCTGACCATGCCCACTTGTGAATGACTGTAAAGGGAGAAAACTAACACATACCTCTGACTGAGACTTGCCATTCTAGGAGATATTTGCAAGAATTAAATGGCCTTTTACTTTGTTTCCTTACCTCTCCCTCTCTCCAATCCATGAAAGAACCTGGCACCCAGGCCTCAACAAGATGGTTACTTTGAGACATTAGTTTGCCATCTTTTCAGTCAGTCGGCTTTCCAGATAAAGTCATATCCCTTACTTCAGCACCTCATCTGTGGGATTTATTGGCCTCTCAAGTGATGAGCAGAGAGAGCTTGGACTCTCTCTGTTAATAGTTAATAGTTCCTGGATTTGCTACTGTGTTAAAAACATGAGAAAGAAGATTGGAAGAGAAAAGGAACAAGGTATAAGAATCTCAAAATCAAAGGTGGCAAAATTCTCCTTGGATAGTCAGTTTCTAAAATGTAAAAATTCAGATTTATGTCTTCTACAAAATATTTTACTAATACCCTGGAAGTACTCTGCCATCACTGAATCCTGGTTGAGTGCCATACCCCATGACATCAAATTTTAAAGTTTTAAATATAAGGAAATACACAAGCAGGTTACAGAGAGTTATTATCCTTTCCAAGGCCTTAGGTCATTCGCTCAGTCTAGTTCGACTCTGCGACCCCCTTGGACTGTAGCCTGCTAGGTTCCTCAGTTCTTGGTTGCTAGAGGAAAGTAGGAAGTGTGTTTTCAGTTAAAAAAAAGGTATGAAAAATACTAAAAAGAGTTATGCATGATCAGGATTTTCTAAAACTGGATTACAATTAGTTAGATAAATAGATTTTGTTAGGAATGACACAGTCATAAGAAAATTGGTTAGAGCCAATTAAGTCCAAGATGGCAGAGCTTTCACTAGACCTTAAGCCTTGTTATTTACGCCCATTGTGACATATCAGCAAGCTAAATAATACACCCATCAACACTGACTAAATCTGACCAAATGTTCTAAACCCTTTTAATTGATCTTTTTGATAAAACTTCCTAAATCAAATTCTTTTGAAGTTCTTTTGACCTCTAGCTAACTAGAGGTGCTTCAGAGGGCCCCTGAAACATCCCAAAGAGTGATATTAAACTGTGTATATTTGGTTGGTTAAATTATATGAAAAAATTATCAAATGAGTAATAAATCTGCTCATGTTATAATTTATGGTAAAATTACTAATACAGATATCCTAGAAATTATATGGAGTTCTTAACATTCTGATATGTCCTGGTATTCTAATGGAAAACCTGATGACTTCACAAAAGTCAACAAAAGGACTGAATGAACCAGCGAATATGCTTATAACTTGTATAGTTTCTGTCTGAAAAATTATGGGTTTGAATCTTATGTTTTCTGGGAGTAACAAAAACCTTCCTTTCAAACTAATTATGACAATTCTCTGATAAAATTATACATTATAAACAAAACAATTATATTTTCTCTCTGACTCCTCCTGAAATTGGAAACTGTTAGGTTTCCAGTGAGTTTATCAAATGAATTAGAAAGGTTATCTCACTAACATGTACAAAAATCTCAAGGAATTTTTGAGACCTTAAAAAGGAAAGAATTCACATAGATTTATTAGGCAAAATCTGTGATAAGCCTTTGGTATGAGTTTCCCAGCCTTGTTTTATTTTAAAAGTTCAGTCTGAGACTCTATAAATGTTTCAACAAAATAAAAAGTCTATGATCAATTGTGGTTATATAAATCATCAGGCCAAAATTAGTAAGAACAGACCTATATTGTAAACAAACTAGCCTTAATTTGGTTATATCTGATAAAAATGAGGGCAATTTTAGGGAGAAATAGATGTTTCAATAAATATTGAACCCTAGTTTGTTAATGAAGGCCTGCATGCAGTAAGACTCATTTCTTGGATAGTTCTTTGCTGTTATGTGATATTAATGTAAAATTTAATTCTTAGAAAACACCCTAAGTTTGTTTATGAATCTTGTCTCAGTAATTTATCTTTGGATGAAGATCAGATGCCTCATGACCTGCAACCGGGACTGAAAAAAGACATAATTTAAGGGACTGTCTCCAACTTGGATGAAAGGACTTTTTTTAATCAGGAGAAACTACACTACACCAGGATGAAAAGACAACATCAGAGGTAGACAGCTTGCCCAAGATGCTGGACCTGATTTGTATGATCATTCATAATGTTTTCTTGACTTCTTAGACCTTTGCATATAAATCAAATGCTTTTCTATCATAGGTCTGATCCTATGCTAGTTTTAGAAATCAATCCAATTGTTTTGTTTTTGGCCAATTACCTGTGTTTAGTTCTGGGTTACCTTTGTAAATTTCTCTACTACAAGACTTTAACTGGCTGGACTTGAAAAAATTTATTAAAAAAAAATTACAGTCATATTCAAGAAACTGTGATATTACTAGATGGAATCACCTCACTAGGCCAATTAATAATGCCTGCTCTGACTCTGGCCATAAATTTGAACTTTTTTCTATTACTCAAACTCAATCAGAGCAACAAGAAAATTTTCAGCAAAGGAAGAAAAAAATCTCCCACAATTATGGGATGGATTTATATAGATAACACCAGGCTATGGTAATTTAGGTTTAAAGTCTCTTCTGTGTTGGAAACAATTAAATCATACAATCAGTCTAGTAACACTAGAAAACTGGGCTATGTGCCTTATAGATGGTGGTGCCAATATGTAATTTCCCTGGAAGATAAAGATTCTACAGAGTAGACTAAGTCAGATGACCTGAGGCATACTGGGCTACATCTAATGGAAGCTCTTAACGTAAGTCTTACTTGTGACTTTTACTGCTGGCTATGTTATTTCTATTTCATCTGTTTTATAAAATTACTGTTTCTTACACTGCCAAATGTGTGACTGAGGCCTCTGATAGAATAATGTATAGTTCCATATGAGATCGATGATGGTAACAGTGTAACTCTAGATATGGGAAGAAGCAACAAGAGGAAATATTTTCCTGGACCGAGAGGCTAGTAAGACAGGTGGTCCAGAGAATTTTGGATACTGTTTTATGGCCTAGTCCAGTAAAGCACATTGAGTGGCCTGTCGACAAAATCTTTACCAAACCTGAGAATGGACAGTCTCAGCACCATGAGATAAAATGGTCATGAAATGCCCCCCTCAAAATCATGGTCAAGTTTATGAGCAAAAAGGGACTCTGCCAACTGAAAACTGACACTTGCCATCTACATCTACAAAGATTAAATCATGGCCACTGCAACTGCTGACCTTCAAATCCCCTGAAAAGAGTTCAGGGTGAAAATCAGGAATGAGGCACTCTGTGCTCTAGGAAAAATTGGCAGAACAAGCCTGCAGATAGTTAGATCTTTTCAGGAGAAGATTTTATGAGCTCCAATTCTTGCATCGTCTCATACCTAGAGAAACACTGACGTCACTGATGATGACATCTGCTTTGGCTATTAAGAAAAATTTTACAATTAAAAGTTAAAATAGAGTAGTGACGGTTCAGACATCCTGGGAAATAGCTATTTCCCAGATATCTGGGAGAAATTATATTATGGGTGTAATTTCAGATTAGACATTGTATTGCTAAACACTTGAGTTTTCTGAGTCATGTAAGGCTTAGATGCCACCATTCTCAAAACAATGTCTGCTGGAAGCTAGTAACTACAGCCTTACTTTTTATAAAACTAGGCAACTGGCTACCTGGCTACAAGTCTCGCCGAAGTGCCAGGTCCAGACTAGGTTTCAGGCCTATTCTTCTAAAAAGAAATGAGATTTATTTTGTCTATTAAAATTCCTCCTCCAGGAATTTATCCCTCCTCCAGCTAGTTCTGGCTTCCCTGGTGGCTCAGAGGTTAAAAAAGCATCTGCCTCCAATGCAGGAGACCTGGGTTTGATCCCTGGGTTGGGAAGATCCCCTAGAGGAGGAAATGGCAACCCACTCTAGTATTCTTGCCTGGAGAATCCCATGGATGGAGGAGCCTGGTAGGCTATAGTCCACAGGGGTCACAAAGAGTCGGACACGACTGAGCGACTTCACCTTCACCTTCACCTTCACCTTCACCAGCTAGTTCTAATTGGGTCTGTTACAACAAAATGGCAGACCAAGGGATTGAGATTTAATCATACAAAGCTCAGATCTAGGACTTGGAACTCAGGAATACTTCTAATTCAGTGTCTATTCTCCAAGCTGAGGCAGTCCTATGCCCCATTTTGACAGGAGTTATTGTAGTCATAGGGCTTCCCTGGTGGCTCAAAGGTTAAAGCATCTGCCTGCAATGTGGGAGACCTGGGTTTGATCCCTGGGTTGGGAAGTTTCCCTGGAGAAGGGAAATGGCAACCCACTCCAGTATTCTTGCCTGGAGAATCTCATGGACAGAGGGGCCTGGTGGGCTACAGTCCACGGGTCGCAAAGAGTCAGACACGACTGAGCAGCTCTTGGTATTGGTATCATAGTCATAGCTACCCCCACACCCGAGGCCAGGGGCAGTGGCAGGAGGAGCTAACCCAGGTCCAAGGAGTGGTGGCTGCGAGGGCGCAGGAGGGCTGAGAGGAGCTACTCCACGTGCAAGGTCAAAGGGGCGGTGGTGAGGAGATACCCCTCCTGCAAGGTAAGGAGCAGCGGCTGTGCTTTGCTGGAGCAGCTGTGAAAAGATACCCCACATCCAAGGTAAGAGAAACCCAAGTAAGATGGTAGGTGTTGCAAGAGGGCATCAGAGGGCAGACACACTGAAACCATACTCACAGAAAACTAGTCAATCTAATCATACTAGGACCACAGCCTTGTCTAACTCAATGAAACTAAGCCATGCCCTGTGGGGGCATGTGGTCCACTGGAGAAGGGAATGGCAAACCACTTCAGTATTCTTGCTTTGAGAATTCCATGAACAGTATGAAAAGGCAAAATGACAGGATACAGAAAGAACTCCCCAAGTCAGTACGTGCCCAATATGCTACTGGAGATCAGTGAAGAAATAACTCCAGAAAGAATGAAGGGATGGAGCCAAAGCAAAATCAATACCCAGTTGTGTATGTGACTGTGATAAAAGCAAGGTCCGATGCTGTAAAGAGCAATATTGCATAGGAACCTGGAATGTCAGGTCCATGAATCAAGGCAAATTGGAAGTGGTCAAACAAGACATGGCAAGGGTGACCGTCAATATTCTAGGAATCAGCGAACTAAAATGGACTGGAATGGGTGAATTTAACTCAGATGACCATTATATCTACTACTGCGAGCAGGAATCCCTCAGAAGAAACGGTGTAGCCATCATGGTCAACAAAAGAGTCCAAAATGCAGTACTTGGATGCAATCTCAAAAATGACAGAATGATCTCTGTTTGTTTCCAAAGCAAACCATTCAATTTCACAGTAATCCAAGTCTATGCCCCAACCAGTAATGCTAAAGATGCTGAAGTTGAACGGTTCTATGAAGACCTACAAGAACTTCAGAGCTAACACCCAAAAAAGATGTCCTTTTCATTATAAGGGACTGGAATGCAAAAGCAGGAAGTCAAGCAACAACTGGAGTAATAGGCAAATTTGGCCTTGGATATAGAATGAAGCAGGGCAACAGCTAATAGAATTTTGCCAAGAGAACACACTGGTCATAGCAAACACCCTCTTCCAACACAAGAGAAGACTCTAACATGGACATCACCAGATAGTCAACACCGAAATCAGATTGATTATATTCTTTGCAGCCAAAGATGGAGAAGCTCTATACAGTCAACAAAAATAAGACCAGGAGCTGACTGTGGCTCAGATCATGAACTCCTTATTGCCAAATTCAAACTTAAATTGAAGAAAGTGGGGAAAACCACTAGACCATTCAGGTAAGACCTAAATCAAATCCCTTATGATTATACAGTGGAAGTGAGAAATAGATTTAAGGGCCTAGATCTGATAGATAGAGTGCCTGATGAACTATGGAATTAGGTTTGTGACATTGTACAGGAGACAGGGATCAAGACCATTCCCATGGAGAAGAAATGCAAAAAAGCAAAATGGCTGTCTGGGGAAGCCTTACAAATAGCTGTGAAAAGAAGAGAAATGAAAAGCAAAGGAAGAAAGGAAAGATATAAGCATTTGAATGCAGAGTTCCAAGAAGAGCAAGAAGAGTAAAGAAAGCCTTACTCAGTGATCAATGCAAAGAAATAGAGGAAAAAACAGAATGGGAAAGACTAGTGATATCTTCAAGAAAATTAGAGATACCAAGGGAATATTTCATGCAAAGATGGGCTTGATGAAGGACAGAAATGGTATGACCTAACAGAAGCAGAAGATATTAAGAGATGGCAAGGATATACAGAAGAACTGTACAAAAAAAGATCTTCACGACTGAGATAATCATGATGGTTTGATCACTCACCTAGAGCCAGACATCCTGGAATGTGAAGTCAAGAGGGCCTTAGAAAGCATCACTACAAACAAAACTAGTGGAGGTTATGGCATTCCAGTTGAGCTATTTCAAATCCTGAAAGATGATGCTGTGGAAGTGCTGCACTCAATATGCCAGCAAATTTGGAAGACTCAGCAGTGGCCACAGGACTGGAAAAGGTCAGTTTTCATTCCAATCCCAAAGAAAGGCAATGCCAAAGAATGCTCAGACTACTGCACCATTGCACTCATCTCACATGCTAGTAAAGTAATGCTCAAAATTCTCCAAGCTAGGCTTCAGCAATACATGAACCGTGAACTTCCAGATGTTCCAGCTGGTTTTAGAAAAGGCAGAGGAACCAGAGATCAAATTGCCAATATCCGCTGGATCATAGAAAAAGCAAGAGAGTTCCAGAAAAACATCTATTTCTGCTTTATTGACTATGCCAAAGCCTTTGACTGTGTGGATCACAAGAAACTGTGAAAAATTCTGAAAGAGATGGGAATATCAGACCACCTAACCTGCTTTTTGAGAAACCTGTATGCAGGTAGGGAAGCAACAGTTAGAACTGGACATAGAACAACAGATTGGTTCCAAGTAGGAAAAGGAGTACTTCAAGGCTGTATATTGTCACCGTCTTATTTAACTTATATGCAGAGTACATCATGAGAAACGCTGGACTGGAAGAAGCACAAGCTTGAATCACGATTGCTGGGAGAAATATCAATAACCTCAGATATGCAGATGACACCACCCTTATGGCAGAAAGTGAAGAAGAACTAAAGAGCCTCTTGATAAAAGTGAAAGAGGAGAGTGAAAACGTTGGCTTAAAGCTCAACATTCAGAAAATGAAGATCATGGCATCTGGTCCCACCACTTCCTGGCAAATAGATGGGGAAACAGTGGAAACAGTGTCAGGCTTTATCTTTGGGGCTCTAAAATCACTGCAGATGGTGACTGAAGCCATGAAATTAAAAGACCCTTACTCCTTGGAAGGAAAGTTATGACCAACCTAGACAGCATATTGAAAAGCAGAGATATTACTTTGCCAACAAAGGTCCATTTAGTTAAGGCTATGGTTTTTCCAGTGGTCATGTATGAATGCGAGAGTTGGACTGTGAAGAAAGCTGAGTGCCGAAGAATTGATGCTTTTGAACTGTGGTGTTAGAGAAGACTCTTGAGAGTCCCTTGGACTGCAAGGAGATCCAACCAGTCCATTCTAAAAGAGATCTGCCCCGGGGTGTTCTTTTGAAGGACTGATGCTGAAGCTGAAACTCCAGTACTTTGGCCACCTCATGCGAAGAGTTGACTCATATGGATAAGACTTTGATGCTGGGAGGGATTGGGGGCAGGAGGAAAAGTGGATGACAGAGAATGAGATGGCTGGATGCCATCACCAACTAGATGGACATGAGTTTGAGTGAACTCCGGGAGATGGTGATGGATAGGGATGGCTGGCGTGCTGCGATTCATGGGGTTGCAAAGAGTCAGACACGACTGAGCGAGTGAACTGAACTGAATTATAGTCATAGTAGCCCAGTTCCCTAAATTAAAACTGAGCAAGAGTCTGTGGGGCTCTGAATTTCAGATCTGTTGTGTGTTCTCCATTTCTAATCTGTAGGATATAGGGTTCATTCAGCCTCCTTCACCTTTCCTGAGTTCCAATGGGTGTATTCAGACAATTGCTAATCAGGAAAGGGAGGGGATACAGAACAGAATAGAAACAATCAAATGGTGGTACAGCCTTGAGACAGGCTCCCAGTTCCTACTCAAAGAAATATGCATAACAATGTCTTTGAATTCTTCTAAAGAACTGGACCCCCACCGAGGTGGAGGATGGTAACTTCAGACTAAACACAAGATTCCTGGAGCACAGCTCTGTTTCTTCACCACCAACCAATACAAAAATAAAAATTAAAAAAAAAGTCACAAACCCTGCAAGCCTCACCCCAAATGTTGCCTCCTGTTTCTGGGGAGCAGTGATGACCATCCTGTTAGGTCTCCTATTTTGCCCCTTTCTATTTCATCTCTGAGAGGAGCCAACAGTTTCAAACTAAAATGCTGTTATTACATGGGTGAATGTTGATTTCAGGCAAAAAATACCTTGATTTAGATTGGGTAGAGAGAGACTTCTGCTCTGTTAGGCAGGACTATGCCCATGCACAGCAGGAAGAAGTTACAGAAGAAAGAGACCTCTGCCCCAGTTCCCAAGAAGTATCTTGAGTATGAAGTCTCTCAGGGGAGAGTTGTTAGGGGAAGCATACTGAAACCACCCACCCTGGCCAGGCACCACAGTAACCATTTGCATGAGTTGTTTTATGACAGGAGATCCTGATAAGGAATACAGAACTAATAAGCCACCACCAACTGTAAGAGTTTGGGAAAGGTTGAAAGAAGACACCGGGTGTCCTTCCACTTCCCAGAATCCCTCTGCTAGTGTCCATCTTGGCTGAGCGATGCATGCACCACCAGGAAAGACTCTGAATTAGAATGATTGGCCAAAGACTATCTGAAAACTAATCCCATCACTGTTCTCCTGGTTCCCTTACTCTACTGCTCTCCTCCTGGGTGCCCTTCCCAATAAAATCTCTTGCTTTGTCAGCACATGTCTCCTTGGACAATTCTTTTCAAGTGTTAGACAAGAGCCCATTTTGGGCCCCGGAAGGGGTCCCCTTTCCTGCAACAGATGGATCTAGAGGGCCCTGTGCTAAGGGAAATAAGTTAGACAAAGACAAATACTGTATGATCTCACTTATATGTGGAATCTGAAAAACAAATGAACAAACAAAACAGAAAAAGACATAGATACTGAGAGCAAACTGGTGATTGCCAGGGTGAGAGGAGGAGTTGGAGAGGATGGGTGAAATAGCCGAAGGGGATTGAGAGATACAAACTTTCAGCTACAAAATAAATAAGTTGCAAGTATAAGGTAAATATAGGGAAAAGAGTTAATAATACTGTAGTAATTTTGTACTGTGATAGGTAGTTACTAGATTTTTTGTTGTGATCATTTGGTAATGTATTTGATTGTTGGATTACTATGTTGTGCACCTGAAACTAACATAATGTTGTATGTCAATTGTATTTCATTAAATAAATAAATAAGAAGAGTAGCACAAGCAAAACAAAATTATCTATTTTCTAATTCCCTGACCTGATTGATACTTATAATGAATCAAGAGTATCAGATAATTTATCATTTGCTTACTTAATGGAAAATATGTTATAAGGAAAGTTTGTACTGGTGATCATTTTCACAGAAAAGTTATTTTTACCAAGCATTTATTGTTCTATGAAAGAAGGGGAAAACTTTGGTTTTTGACAGTTACCATTTCTGCTTCAGTTTTATACATTTACAGGAATATTAGTCAAGAAAGTCTAATCAACTATTGTGTCAGTCTTCTGCATCTAAAACTTATTTTTGCTCTAGAATGCATTCTGCTAAAAATGACTTTTCTAATTATTGTTGGTTTTCTCAGATCTCCCACTAATATCTTCTGCACATCTGCTCATCAAGTTGCGTAGTTTTCCAAATGGGATTAGCAGCTTTAACAACTTTGCTATTAGCTATACCAGTAGCATCTTTAAGGGTGCTTTGCTTATCTTCTGGTTTAGCAAATGCTTTACTGTTTTAGTATCATTTAGTATGCAAAACAATCTGGAATTTGCATCTGAACATATGAGTTTCTTATTTTTTAAAACCATACAAAAATAATTAATGATAATGATAAATGCCTGAAGGAATTTAATTTTACTGTATTAATTTCAATTACTGGAATATTGTAAAGAAAGCAGTCATATAAGTCTTTCTAAAACATTTATACTCATGCATATATTATTTAAATTGTATACATATATTTAGTAGTATATTCATATATATTCAGAGGAGGTCTTAAAGAATCTGGGAAAGATTTGGTGGGAAAGTTGACAAATCACTTTTCTGTGGCAAAAAAAATATATAACTTCCCTCAAGAATTGAAGGACTAATTTTGAGATAAGGTTTTTTTTTTTTTCCAAGAAAATATCTTCTCACTCCTAATATACTGTCCTCCTCACAAAACACAGAAAATAGGATAGTTGGTGAGCTTTTCCACTTAAAATAGTTTCCTCTTTCAGTATACAGAACTATTTTAAAAGAGACTGAGAATATTACCTTCTAAAATGCTTTTGTTATTTGATGTATTACATTATTTTTTTCATATCCTTTTCCATTTTAGTTTATTACAGGATATTGAATATAGTTCCCTGGGCTATACAGCAGGACCTTGTTGTTTATCCTTTCTGAATATAAGAGTTTGTATTTGCTAATCTCAAACTCCCAATCCAATCCTCCCCTACTCTCTCTGCCCCACCGACTACCACAAGTCTATTCTTTATGTCTGCAAATCTGTTTCATAATTAAGTTCATTTGTGTCATATTTTAGGTTCCATATATAAGTGATATCATACAATATTTGTTTTTCTCTTTCTTACTCTTTTTTTAGGCCGCTCCGCACAGCATATAGGATCTTGGTTCTCAGACCAAGGATCAAATTTGTGCTCCCTGCACTGGAAGCACAGAGTCTTATCACTGGACCACTAGAGAAGTCCTATCTTTCTCTTTCTGACTTGCTTTTCTTAGTATGACAATCTTTGTGTATCCATATAGTTGCAAATGGCATTATATCACTCTTTTTATAGTTGAGTAATATTCCACTGTATACGTATACTATATCTTCTTTATCCACTCATCTGTTGATGGACAGGTAGGTTTCTTTTCATGTCTTGTTTATTTTAAATAGTGCTCCTGTGAACATAGAGGTGCATGTATCTTTTCAAATTGTAGTTTTGTCCAGATTTATGCCCAGGATTGGAATTGCAGGATCATATGGCAACTCTATTTTTGTACACTTACATCTTTAGCATTTCTGTCATCTGTATCTACTTCAAAAGAGTAACATGACATTTTTTTATACTAAGTGGAATTTAATTTGCTTTAAAATTTTTTTGGGGGAAGGGGAAGCAACAGGTACTCAGAGTATTGAATCTTGCAAGTATAGTTTCTTTTTCACTTTGAGGAGATGATCTTTTCACTCTAATTTTTTCTTTCTTCCTTCTTTCCTCTCTTCTTCCTTTTCTCCCATCTTTCTTTTCTTTTTCTTTCCTCAAACTTTCTCTCCTCCTTCTTTTCCTTCCTTCCTCTCTTCCCCCTTTCCTTTCTTTCTTTCCTTTTCTCTCCACTTTCTCTCTTTTTTTTGGAAAAAGGTGGCTTAAAAGAAGGCAGTCACTGAGTCCTGAACCTGTTAAAAGTGTGTTAATAGCTTTTAGTAAGACACTGGAGTCATTTAGAAGCCACATGTAGCTTTATATATTTTTGAGAGGAGGAATATTGCACATTTTGTTGACTTCAGTATCAGGCTCATGACTAGATAACTATAAATTATTGAAAATCACAACCCTTGTTGGGAAATTAAGTCAGTGTCTAGAACATGAGGAGAATTGGGTAGTCCTAAGGCTATGTTTTTTCCAATGGTCATGTATGGATGTAAGAATTGGATTGTGAAGAAAGCTGAGAACTGAAGAATTGATGCTTTTGAACTGTGGTGTTGGAGAAGACTCTTGAGAGTCCCTTGGACTGCAAGGAGATCCAACCAGTCCATCCTAAAGGAGATCAGTCCTGGGTGTTCATTGGAGGGACTGATGCTGAAGCTGAAACTCCAATACTTTGGCCACCTCATGAGAAGAGCTGACTCACTGGAAAAGACTCTGATGCTGGGAGGGATTGGGGGCAGGAGGAGAAGGGGAAGACAGAGGATGAGTTGGCTGGATGGCATCACCGACTCGATGGACATGGGTTTAAGTGAACTCCAGGAGATGGTGATGGACAGGGAGGCCTGGTGTGCTGGGATTCATGGGGTTGCAAAGAGTCAGACACAGCTGAGCAACTGAATTGAATTGAACTGAACTGAACTGAGCTGAATGTTCACTTTGAACTTTACAGACACTGTGAGAAAACACTCTTCACTGTGCAAAAGGAGAAGTCCATCATCTTACTTGTTTGATATCCTAATATGGTTAGAGGTCAAAACAGGAAGTGCCATTGTTAACACGGAGAAACATGAAAGTTCTCTTCTTAAAAACACCTTGAACCTCCTTACCCATGAGGACATTTTGAATGCACGAACTTTGGGTGGGACCATATGATTTCCTGCATTATCTTCAATCAGTGTGGTAAAGTTTGTTTTTGTTTTAAAATGAAGTTAAAGGAGAGATATTTGCCTTTTCAGAGGAGAACAATATTTAGTTCCTTTTAGAGATTCATGAGCATCTGTGATCGTTTGTCATATGTGGCTAAAAAATGACCAGTACTGATGAAATACCATTTTATTTTTAGAGAAAAGCTTCAGCACACTTTCCCAAAATAATTTCTTAAAAAAACAACACAAAAACCTTTGCTTCCTTCCAGGAAGTTTTGTCTATGGCTAAATGTGGGTGCATATACTTTCATGATAAAGACCATCATTTTACCTAAATATACTGATGGTAAAAGCCTTAAGAGCTATGGACTCTGAACTAGAATTCCATTTCCTAGGTTCCTTGTGCATAAATATTGTCATTCTTATAACACTTGTTGGCTTGAAATAATAGTTTAAACAAAGATGAAAATGTCATAAACCTAAAAATAAAGGTGAAGAAAGACATAATGTGGTAATTAGATGTTTCAATCTCTAAACTTTCATTTCCAATCTTTCAAGTTTTCTCTTAGACCATGTCCGATGGTAAACAAATATTTTAAAACAAATCTAATCATTCAAAATAAAGATAGGCATACATTTTTTACAGGTAAATGAATCCAAGCCACTTTTTCTGTTTTCCTAATGAAATAAGACTATTTCAAACAAATATTATATAATAGATTGAGAGAACATTTTCAGCTCAGATGCTTAATTAGATGTTTGTCTTTACTGGTAAGTCATCATCGAACTAAAAATACTGCTTAATACACTGCAGAATATGTATACTCACAGCTGATTCACATTATTGTACAGCAGAAACCAACACAATATTGTAAAGCAATAACCCTCCAATTAAAAATAAATTTTAAACAATTAAAAAGTTAAACAAATGCAGTACAGAATAGAAGACAAAATCCCGGATAATGGACCAGGAAACTAAGATAAAACTTATCTCTATACAACTCAGATCCAGTTAGGAACTTGAACATTTTATGTATCTTTCTTTGTGGTCTTAAATACATTGAGTTCAGAGTTCCTTATGTACTTATTTCCTCATTCAACCTGTAGAAAAAGGTTTTCTGATCTACCTAGCATAGAATATGATACTTCCTGCCTTAAAGAAAAATAAGGAGCATTCTGCAAAACTACTGAACTAGTCTAAGAACAGTGGCTGTTGTACCAAATCTCATAATCCAATAATCGATTAGAACCTTCTTTAGTTTTTTTCTACTATCAAAATGTGGAAGGGGTGAAGTTGTAGAACCTGAATGAAACTCCCAAGAGCTTTCTTTATTTACATGTGTTATTGTAACAGAATTCGCTTAAAATTACATTTTTTAATATGTAAAAAACAAGAGAAGCAGCAAGAATGATTACATTAATCCTAGAGTCTCCATGTTTCAGAGTCTGATGTGGTCACGGGGCTATTTAGCTTAGCCCCTCGCCTTTTCTCTTTCCAAGATCATGGTGCTTCTGTTCACTTTTTGTTTTACAAGAGTTGAACATTTAATGCTTTTAAAATTTCTTAATGCAGTAAGAATTTTGAAATAGATGGGAACTGAAAAGGGAGAAAACACTCAAATGCAGGATAAAAGACTGATTTTTAAGTTGATATTTAAAAATTGTGGGATTCTTATAGGGAGCAATTAAAATCTTAAAAATCTTTAAATTTAAAATATTTTACAGTTTACAAAGCACTTCAAGTAAAATTATTTTATTTGAGCGCTCAATAAGGGAAGAGTAGGACTATAGCTTGAGTTACTGGCTCAGCTGTGACCTAACATCTTGTTTCCTAGTCTAAGACTCTGTATTTTCTCTTTCTCACTTGCTTTTCTCCCTCTCCTTCTCTTTCTCTTTCCCATCCTGTCCTCCCAACCTCCCATGATTGATTCTGAAACTTACTTTATGGATGTTAAACAACATAAAAATTAAGCTTTTGAGGGCAAATTCAGTGTTCTATTTTGCATCTCTAGTATCTAACCCAACATAAACACTCAGCTAAATACTTGTTTAATGAATGAATGAAATAAAGTAAGACAGTTGAAATGGAAATGACTTTTCAAGTAACAAATAAGAAAATGAAAACAAAAGAGCAATATTATAGAAAAAGACAACTATTTAGAATATCAAGTACTGTATTAGACACTATCTTTTTATCTGTCATCTATTTTGTTAGTCTTATTCAAGATAATACAATTTATTATTATTTATAAATTTTCAGGTTACTAAGTCATATTATAATTAGAAAAATTGGTCCTGTTTTGTTTACAACATGGAATTTAGAATTCATTCTTTAGTAATGTAAAGTTCATTGGAATACAACAAATAAAAATGGTCATACTTACCTACCACATCTGGGAGAATAAAAATTATGATCATTAACTCATATTTACAACCATTTTTCTTATTTAGTCACTCATATTTTCTTTATACATTTCACAGTTTTAAAGCATCAATGGATCATTATCATATTTTTCCATCAGTATGGCTTATCTATGACTAGATTTCAACTGACCAGGCTAAGATAAAAAAGTTTCTCTTATATAGCTTTTCCTACTTGCATGTCTAGATAAAGATCTTGATGTGAGGACATTTATTTTAGTTCTACAAAGTCTCCATAGGTAAATATTTGTGTGTGTGACTTGGAAGAGAATTTAGAAGAAGAACTAATTATTTATATAAGACTAGTTACTGGCTTCACGTATCACCCAGATACACCAAGGAAAGAGAATCTCAAACAATATACAAATTTTACAAAGCCAAATCTACACATCCAATAAAGATGAAATACCCAGGATCTGATTGAGACTCTTAGATTCATACCAAAAATAAAATAACAAAAAATGACCCAAGCTTCAACTTTGCCGACTTAATTACTGCTGTCAAGAAACACTGCATGATGCGATCTAGTGACAAATAATCAACCTATAATTAATCACTTAGAAATGATGGATCAAGGAGGTGAAATTCCCAGGATTTTAGATGTAAAGGGGGAAAACCTTCTGAAATAATTACATTTGGCAGTTTCATTTCTCCAGGTGTATGAAAATTTATCACTGATGCAATGTGGGAATTTTTATATGTCACCTACCTCCAAATCTGCACTTCCACCTCCTCGGCTTCTGCCTTTCACCATCCAGTCTGCAGTTGAACTTAGCAGTGAGGGGTGCTGTCCATGTTGCAGCCCCCGGTATAGTGACAGGTGGTAGAGGTGGAGCCCTTTAGAAAGCAGTCTCAACAAATGTTTTGCTTTGTTTTGTTTTTTAAAAAAGTGCTACAAAAAGGGAACCAAGATGATTCCTGAAACAATCTGTGCCCAATTAAAAATAATAACAACAATAATAAATAAACTGTTGAAAGTTCAAAGGGTAAAACTAAAATAGGGACCAGAGGAAATCATCTTTGTGCAGATCCAGTGCTACAGTGTTTCTTGTACCAAGTCCTCACAGAAAATGCCAGGACCTCTCTCTCTGAAAGGCTGTACACAGCATTATGCCCTAAGGAAATTAATTTTCTCCAACATTTCTCATCTTTTGTAAACATATGGCATAGATTTTTATTTTAAAGAGAAAGACCAAAGATCTGTCAACTGTGGGATTCTCACAGTCCAATAGTTTCTTTTTGGTTAATTTTTTATAGCTAGATTAACCAGTGCTGCTGCCGTAGGTATAAGAAAACAAGACACTTTGCTGCGTTCACGTATATCTGATTAAAGCTTAATAGGAATATTTTGGGTGCCTTGGAAAAATATCAAGTTAAAAATCTTGGTGAAAAAAAAGCTTATCAAAGTCTCCAGCTTCAAGTGTGTGTTTAGTTGTTTTCATTTCATTGTTGCCTACATGCTGTGATTGGAGCACAATGTGTGGAAATTGCATAACCATTATTTCCACAAATCAAAGCTCTTGAGAAATGGGAAGGAGCCGCTGGATGAAATGTTGATTAAAAGAAATTCAGCCTTTATGTCTAAAGTCTTCTTTTCAACTATTGTTTAGTTGTAACTATCCCTGGACTTCATTTTGCTTTTAAACTAAAATAATTAACCATGGGTGAAATAACAGTTTTTAAAAAGTGTTTTGTCTGAATTTCTTATATTTTCCCTGAGTTCCAGTTTTGTTTATTATTTTGATATCTTGGACTAGTCTAAGCCATGGCTCTTAATTCGAATACTAGAACTGTTGAGAAGCCATTCGGTGGAGTCTCTGAGTCTCAGAGGGAAGTGTGGATACTCTCAGCCCAGTCCATTCCAGATTTATGGGGGTTAGAGGGAGTCCTTTCTCTAATTCATTCACAGTTAAAATAGTAACCAGTTAGATTGTTATTTGGGTCTAAATGAGCCTGAATGCATTATAAGAAAGGGAAGAACAACTTCTCCCTTCAGCTTCCTGCATTCCTCTTTTGCTCCAGCAGAGAGGTTTGGTTGTACTACTCTGATAGCCACATGCTTCTTGCCTCAGTTATTAATAACAGCATCTTACTACAGATGCTAATAAGAGCAATTAAGAATATCAACAAAAATCTTGGGGGGAAGGTCTAGCTATTTCAATGATGTAAAAGAAAATTTTTTTTTCTTTAAAATAAAAAAGAGTTTACCCCAAATGAATAAAAAAAATTATTTGAATGGTTATTTAGAGTGAGAAAAATAAAATAGACATTTATGTGATTAAAACAAGATGATATTGCTACACTACCTAAAGTCGGCTTCCTGGTGGCTCAGACTGTAAAGAATCTGCCTGCCAATACAGGACACCCAGGTTCAATCCTTGGGGTGGAAAGATCCCCTGAAGAAGGGAATGACAACCCACTCCAGTATTCTTGCCTGCAGAATTCCATGGACAGAGGAGCCTTGTGGGCTACAGTCCACGGGATCACAGAGTCAAACATGACTGAACCACTATCATTTTCACTTTCTTGCCTCAGAGCCACCCACAAGCACCTATGAGAACTTGGAAATTTTCCTTTTGACAGCGAACACATCTGAGTTAGTCTGGGAATGAGTGGGAATCTCTAACATCCTTTTAGAAATTAGGAGATGAAAATGGTAATTTACTTAAAAGTGAAATGCACTTATGTTGGGAGAAATTCTACTGGGGTATTTTGTTAGCTCTTTCAATGTGCAGACTCATTTTGAGGAAGTTCATCTGCAAGTAAGGCATAAAATGCAGCTATGCATTCACACTTTCAGCACCTGAGATATATGGAGCACAAATATCTTTTTAGCTTCTGGATTTTTGATCAAAGCTTGTTTTCTTCTATAAAGTTTCTGCTTGAAGAGTGTTGCAGTGTTCTTCAAAGTACATTTCCAAGATTATAAGGCTAAAATAGTGATTAAAACAGAAGTCTCTGATCAGTCACCCAGTTGAACTTTGAATCAGGGTGGCAGTTTTTCTTTATCTTTAAATTTGGTGCTATTTTCTTCCTAATATTTTCACCCCTGGGATTTTTCTGGTTAGAGATGTATATAATTTCCTTTCTGCCCACATCCTCTTCTAAAAGAAACTGTCCCCACCCACAGACTCTGCTGGACAGATGGGCCAAGTCACCCATGATTACATCAGATG
The DNA here is from genome assembly GCA_917880005.1 of Nanger dama. Lineage (NCBI taxonomy): Eukaryota > Metazoa > Chordata > Mammalia > Artiodactyla > Bovidae > Nanger > Nanger dama. Next base: position 52,740,142 of record CAKJTW010000004.1, read on the forward strand.
ACCCTACTCCTTGGGTTGTAAGAGATGAGGACCAGCGTGTGGAGCTCTATGATGAGTGTCCATCTATACGTTAGACTAAGCCAATTGGATGATATCATTTGAAAATTTTAAACTATGTTGAAAAAGTTATACATGGGTAATGTAAATTGGATTTGCAAAATTACAGGTATTTGGTTTGGGAGTTGTTCCAGAACAAGCCTCAGCCATGTGTAAATCAAATTTATGAGGGATTCCAAATTTAAAAAACCTTGTATATAGAGCCAGAATAAGAGAGTGACATAGAATAGACAAGCAGAGAGAAGGTGCTAACAAGAGCTGTATTTGACATTTGTAAGATCCCTCCTTGTCATCCAGGCCTCATTCTACTTTCTAAATAAACAGTTTTCCAGCATTGTTTGGGGGTGGATTTGCCCAGCTGCAGGGTTAATTTCAGACTGTTTTGAGCCAATCAGCAATATAACATATTCCTGTCCAGGTGATTGGCTCAGAGTAGGCAGGTGAACAAATTAGAGACAAGTGAGGTCAAGGAGACAGTTGCAGGCCATTTTGGGGGAAGTTTCTTCTCTCTAATCCATGGGAGTTGCCTCAAAAGTACTTTCTGTTTTTCTGTCTTGGTAAATATGAATTAAGAAGCAAACAGCAAATAGGTTTTTCTGACGACCTTTTTAAAACCATGAGAAGAGACAGTTTTAACAGAAAAGCACATTGTAGAAGAAAATGCACAGTAATAGAAGGTATGTCTTTGTTGACATTATGGAATCAGTTGTTTTTTAAAGCCTGCTCAGTTTTTGGATTTCTCAGTAATATAAACAATAAAATCCTTTGTTTAAACTATCAATATTTGGATCTTAAATTTGAGTGAGACTAATAATTTTCTCTAGAGGAACTATCCCACGTTGAAGGTCAGGAAGGGAGGTGGTGAGGAGACACCCTTCATCCAAGGTAAGGAGCAGCAGCTGTGCTTTACTGGAGCAGCCATGAAGAGACACCTCATGCCCAAGGTAAGAGAAACCCAAGTAAGATGGTAGGTGTTGCAAGAGGGCATCAGAGGGCAGACACACTGAAACCATACTCACAGAAAACTAGTCAATCTAATCACACTAGGACAACAGCTTTGTCTAACTCAAGGAAACTAAGCCATCCCCATGGGACCACCCAAGACGGGCAGGTCACAGTGGAGAGCTCTGACAGAATGTGGTCCACCGGAGAAGGGAATGGCAAACCACTTCAGTATTCTTGCCTTGAGAACCTCATGAACAGTATGAAAAGGCAAAATGATAGGATACTGAAAGAGGAACTCCCCAGGTCAGTAGATGCCCAACAAGCTACTGGAGATCAGTGGAGAAATAACTCCAGAAAGAATGAAGGGATGGAGCCAAAGCAAAAACAATACCCAGTTGTGGATGTGACTGGTGATAGAAGCAAGTCCAATGCTGTAAAGAGCAATATTGCATAGGTGTCGGGGCCATGAATCAAGGCAAATTGGAAGTGGTCAAACAAGACATGGCAAGAGTGAACGTCAACATTCTAGGAATCAGCAAATTAAAATGGACTGGAATGGGTGAATTTAACTCAGATGACCATTATATTATATATACTACTGTGGGCAGGAATCCCTCCAAAGAAATGGAATAGCCATCATGGTCAACAAAAGAGTCAGAAATGCAGTGAAAGTGAAAGTGAAGTTGCTCAGTCATGTCCGACTCTTTGCGACCCTGTGGACTTGGATGCAATCTCAAAAATGACAGAATGATCTTTGTTCATTTACAAGGGAAACCATTCAATATCACAGTAATCCATGTCTATGCCAGAACCAGTAGTGCTGAAGAAGCTGAAGTTAAATGGTTCTATGAAGACCTACAAGACCTTCTAGAACTAACAACCCCCAGATATGTCCTTTTCATTATAGGGGACTGAATGCAAAAGTAGGAAGTCAAGAAACACCTGGAGTAACAGGCAAATCTGGCCTTGGAATGTGGAATGAAGCAGGGCAAAGACTAATAGAGTTTTGCCAAGAAAATGCACTGGTCATAGCAAACACCCTCTTCCAACAACACAAGAGAAGACTCTAACATGGACATCACCAGATAGTCAACACTGAAATCAGATTGATTATATTCTTTGCAGCCAAAGATGGAGAAGCTCTATACAGTCAACAAAAATAAGATCAGGAGCTGACTGTGGCTCAGATCATGAACTCCTTATTGCCAAATTCAGACTTAAATTGAAGAAGGTAGGGAAAACTGCTAGACCATTCAGGTATGACCTAAATCAAATCCTTCATGATTATACAGTGGAAGTGAGAAATAGATTTAAGGAACTAGATCTGATAGATAGAATGCCTGATGAACTATGGAATGAGGTTTGTGACACTAAACAGGAGACAGGGATCAAGACAATCCCCATGGAAAAGAAATGCAAAAAAGCAAAATGGCTGTCTGGGGAAGCCTTACAAATAGCTGTGAAAAGAAGAGAAGTGAAAAGCAAAGGAGGAAAGGAAAGATATAAGCATCTGAATGCAGAGTTCCAAAGAATAGCAAGAAGAGATAAGAAATCCTTCTTCAGCGATCAGTGCAAAGAAATAGAGGAAAACAACAGAATGGGAAAGACCAGAGATCTCTTCAAGAAAATTGGAGATACCAAGGGAACATTTCAGGCAAAGATGGGCTTGATGAAGGACAGAAATGGTTTGGACCTAACAGAAGCAGAAGATATTAAGAAAAGGTGGCAAGAATACACAGAAGAACTGTACAAAAAGATCTTCATGACCTAGATAATCATGATGATGTGATCACTATTCTAGAGCCAGACATCCTGGAATGTGAAGTCAAGTGGGCCTTAGAAAACATCAGTATGAACAAAGCTAGTGGAGGTGATGGAATTCCTATTGAGCTGTTTCAAATCCTGAAAGATGATGCTTTGAAAGTGCTGCACTCAATATGCCAGCAAATTTGGAAAACTCAGCAGTGGCCACAGGACTGGAAAAGGTACATTTTCATTCCAATCCCAAAGAAAGGCAATGCCAAAGAATGCTCAGACTACTGCACCATTGCACTCATCTCACATGCTAGTAAAATAATGCTCAAAATTCTCCAAGCCAGGCTTCTGCAATATGTGAACTGTGAACTTCCAGATGTTCCAGCTGGTTTTAGAAAAGGCAGAGGAACCAGAGATTAAATTGCCAACATCTACTGGATCATGGAAAAAGCAAGAGAATTCCAGAAAAAACATCTATTTCTGCTTTACTGACTATGCCAAAGCCTTTGACTGTGTGGATCACAATAAACTGTGGAAAATTCTGAAAGAGATGGGAATACCAGACCACCTGACCCACCTCTTGGGAAATCTGTATGCAGGTCAGGAAGCAACAGTTAGAACTGGACATGGAACAATAGACTGGTTACAAATAGGAAAAGGAGTACATCAAGGCTGTATATTGTCACTCTGTTTATTTAACTTCTATGCAGAGTACATTGTGAGAAACACTGGGCTGGAAGAAGCACAAGCTGGAATCAAGATTGCCGGGAGAAATATCAACAACCTCAGATATGCAGACGATACCACCTCTATGGCAGAAAGTGAAGAGGAACTAAAAAGCCTCTTGAAGAAAGTGAAAGTGGAGAGTGAAAAAGTTGGCTTAAAACTCAACATTCAGAAAATGAAGATCATGGCAACTGGTCCCATCACTTCATGGGTAATGGATGGGGAAACAGTGGAAACAGTGTCAGATTTTATTTTGAGGGGGCTCCATGATCACTGCAGATGGTGATTACAGCTATGAAATTAAAAGACGCTTACTCCTTGGAAGGAAAGTTATGACCAACCTAGACAGCATATTCAAAAGCAGAGACATTACTTTGCCGACTAAGGTCTATCTAGTCAAGGCCATGGTTTTTCCTGTGGTCATGTATGGATGTGAGACTTGGACTGTGAAGAAGGCTGAGCGCTGAAGAATTGATGGTTTTAAACTGTGGTGTTGGAGAAGACTCTTGAGAGTCCCTTGGACTGTGAGGTGATCCAACCAGTCCATTCTGAAGGAGATCAGCCCTGGGATTTCTTTGGAAGGAATGACACTAAAGCTGAAACTCCAGTACTTTGGCCACCTCATGGGCTGAGTTGACTCATTGGAAAAGACTCTGATGCTGGGAGGGATTGGGGGCAGGAGGAGAAGGGGACGACAGAGGATGAGGTGGCTGGATGGCATCACTGACTCGATGAACATGAGTCTGAGTGAACTCCCATAGTTGGTGATGGACAGGGAGGCCTGGCCTGCTGCGATTCATGGGGTTGCAAGACTTAGACATGACTGAGTGACTGAACTGAACTGAACTGAATAATTTTCTAGGTCTCAGAAAACCAAGCAGTCCCTTGAATTTTACCAGCCCCACAGATGAGCAGTTCTTAACACCGTTTTCTCCATTTTTGCCTGGTTATATTTTAGTTGCATCATCAATATTATTAAACAAAATATCTTTTCTTCTCTCAATAATATTTTCTGCATACAGTCTTTGAAAGAAGTACACATAGAGGAGGCATCTGACTTTCAGGTTGTATTAATATGAAGTGGTCTTAGAGAAGACAAAAGAAAACAAAACTAATGATGAAACTAATAGTGAAGTGAGGGTGATTAAGGAAGGACTCAGTCAGCTTCACCAAGACCAGGAAAGGTAGAGAGATAGTGCTATGAAAACAGACACCATAACACATGTTTCTTTTTCATATGTATTCTATAGATATCCTCATTCCTACCATGATAAAATTTCATTCTCTGCACTTGAAATGCAAATAGATAGGAAAAAAAGATTATATTTTTTTCTAATCAAAATCAAGGAGTGTATCTGGATTTTTGGAACATGACTTTACTTAATCCCCCCCCTAGTAGGGATCATTCATTCCATGATATGGGTGGGGGAAGTGAAGAGGAGAGATTAACTCATCCAAAAGAGTAAGTGACAGAATTGAGATAGGAATTAAAAGTTACAGTATAGCTTTATGTTAATTATTCAATTGTGATTAATTGATGGCTTCTCTGGCCTTGCTAGGTCTGGTTTACTTGCTGATATAGTGTCATCTTAAGTATAAATTATTTCTGGAAAAATCATAAAAAGATGGTAACACTGGTTTCCCCTCCAAGGGCACAAACTGTGTGACTGGGAGTAGAAATGTTTATTTTCCACTGCCCAGTGTTTTGTGCCTTTTGACATTTGAACAATATGCTTATATTGCTTTATGTAAAAAAGTAATAGATTTGGAAAAAAAATCACATCATGAAAATTTTTTGTCTGATAAAATGGTAGGCTTGTTTCAAATGATTTGTAGATTCTCTCCAGCTCTAAAATTATTTTATTGTGTTCTCCCGGTTTATGTTAATTTCAGGGCATTAAAAGGTTTTTGGTGTTTCAGGCATACGAATGCTCAAGTAGGTGTACTGAAAAGTTGTGCCATGTTTGACTTAATAGCTTCTTTTAACATTTGATTGGGATATCTGACCCTTGAAATTTTATAAATGTGAAGCATATGAAACTGTCTTTGGTAAAAGAGACAAGGTCAGCTCCAAATGTTCCTGTCTCCATGCATGTCTCCCGGTTTAGAGAAGAGACAGAGTCCTATCCTGAATGTTCTCCAAACCACTGAAATTGCTTAAAGGGATCTTTAAAAGGTTACTTATATTTTTGGCAGTATTACTTTTTTTTGAAAAATCAGATAAATTAAAATTTGGAAGTTAACCTTAAGATTTAGATTAGGGCAAATATCTGGAGAGTACAATAAAGCCCAAAGGGACCTGCCAGCATTTTCACTGGAAAGGATAACTTTGCTATGATTAACACTAAACTATCTAAGAAGTGGCTTAAGCAGCAGTTAGGAATCTGGCTATTAATCACCTTGGATATCTCCCATGGGTGAGGACAAGCTGAAGGCAAGTGTGTTTTGCACATTTTATTTTCTCAGGAACACAGCAGGCACCTTGTAAAATCACTAGGATTGGCCCCACAACCAAAACAGAGGAGGATAAAGAAGATTCATGAACACAGGCACTGGCAATTTGCCTTCATTCTCTAATGGCAAATCCTGCAGGAGACAGGAACATTTGGAGCTGACCTTGTCTCTTTTTACTAAAGACAGTTTCATATTCTTTACATTTATAAAATTTCAGGGGTCAGAGATCCCAATCGAATGTTATAAGAAGCTATTCGGTCAAACATGGCACAACTTTTCAGTATACCTACTTGAGCATTCATATTTTTGAACTGCCTGAAACACCGAAAACCTTTAATGCCCTGAAATTAACATAAATATGGGCCACATGGCTAAGTTCCACTCTTCTTAGCATTGAAGACAGTCACATGTAATTTTGCTGTTATATGAAGCAAATCACTTCTGCTAACTAAAGCCCACAGTATTTTGCACATTATTTTTCTGAATTCTATTTTAGTATTTGAAATGCTAAAAATTCTGCCCCAGAACTCTTTCTGGAGAAGTCTTTGTGTTGTCTTTTAATCTCTGTTATTGGTTCACAAGTCACTCATGGCTAAGTTATAATGATAAAGGGGGAAGGCTATTCATGGACTTTTGTATTATTTTTCTTTTATTCATCATACTGCATTTCCCCTTCTGAGGCTTCAGAATTCTGCTGCAAATTACAACAAGCAAGGACATTAACAGCCTTTGCTAAGATCTCAGAGTTATAGGAAAAGATCCCTGCATAGGATCCTGGCTTCAAAGGTTATTTCTGCCTTGTTGTGAAAGACATTTTACTCAGAATCTTAATTTTTGTAAGAGAAGAAGAGAAATGCGCTAGTGGAAAAATCTGTTGCATACTTGTAGCTGGCAATCCAATAAGCCTGGAGAAAATGCCAGAGTCATGCCTCTGTTTCTTCTCGTTCACAGGGGATGTCTATAGACAACTGTCCCAAGTCAAACTAGGAAATCTGGGCACTGGTTTCACAAGGACAGTGCTGAATGGAAGGCATTGTATGAACTACTTGTGTTATTGTCAGACATGAATCTGCTGATGTTGGTATAAGGCCTCACCTGGAGATGCTACATGGCCAATCAAATAGATTTTCTTCCAAACACTCATTCTTATCTGTCAAATATAGCATAACTTTTAGTTTATCTCCCTCTATTCCAATTTAGCTATAGCTTGAGGGTGCTCATAAAGCTTCATCGATTCAGTTGTCTCATTTAGTTCACCACCACAAGAAACTTCTGCTCCCTACTGTAAACTCTAATCTACAACGTGGCATCTTCTCTACCTGTGGTCTGATTTCTATTCCCTGTGTAATTGTTTAATGGAAGAAGGTAAAATCCTTCAAGAAAAGTAGTTCACAACTTTCTCTGTTTCATCTGGATACCTTTGTTCTGTTCTGCTTATAGTTTTATAAAAGTATTGAGACTTTCCTTAATAAAGATAACTCAGAGCCTCTCTCATGAACTTTGCTGAACTCAACTCAGAAAACCAGAATATATAAAACCCATTAGTTCATGAAGACACATAAAGAAAAACCTTAACACTCTGTGGCTCAAGCACTATGTAATTCTGAAATACAGATGAAAATGCCTTCCTTAAAGGGATGTTATTATGATAAAGGAGAAAAATGTGCATAACGTGTTCTTAGTTCCGGAAGCAAAAGTCCCATATAAGGGGATGTTATTATTTATTATTACTATCCAGATCTGGGACTATATATTTCCCAAGAACAAAATAAAATGTAGGAAAGATGTAAAAATTCCAGATTATTAACAAGCTCTAGGAAAACTAGCATATGGTGGCTATCCTTTGATAAATATGCTAAATACCTATTTATTTGATCAACTGACAATGGAATTAGAGATGCATTAGAGATGCATTAGATGCATTAGAGATGCATTTGAGCTCACCAGAGTTCTGTGAATTCCCTGGTGCACTAAATGAAAAATTCTACAGAGAGGAGGTAGTTACTTGCTAGTGTTTGGAATAGATCCCTTTCCCTTACTGTTGCTGGGAGCAATGACTAAGCAGAGAATCAGTGCTACTGGGGCTCTTTTATTTACTGTTAGTGGTAGTAAAACTTGGCGTAACTCTTTAAGAAGGCAATTTGACAATACGTATTGCAATAAAAAATTCATATCCTCTTTGACCCAGCAGTTACACAACTAAGATTTTACCCTATGGATATACTTGCATTATACTATTGTTTATAAGAGCAAAAATTAGAAACCACCCAAATGTTTGTTAATAAGAGGATGACCACATAACCTATTGTACACACATTCTATGACATATTATGCAAAAGAAAAAAAAGAATGAGGAAGATTTGTATCTGCAGATAGGGAAGGATGTCCAAGATATGCTCTTCAACAAGATGTATAGCAATATGTGTGGTATGACTGCAGTTCTGTAAATAAGAAAAAGGAAATGTATGTAAGTTGGGATATACATACAATATTTTTATATGTATATACACAACACAACTATTAACTGTGGTTAATTTTGGGAAGAGAAACTTGGAGTGTTGAGAGAAGGAAACCATCTCCTTATTTCATACTTTTTAAAACTATATATACATAATTTTTAAAATAGATTGCTTTTAAAGAAAGAAAGAGATCCTCTTTGCATTCTCCTGCAGCCTGGAAGAAGGCAACCTGAGGAGCATTCGGTCTCCTCAAGCATTTATCTCCTCAGTAGAAGCACCCTGGGCACCTACACTGTCTGCAGCAGTCTCCAACCTTTTTGGCACCTGGGACCAGTTTAGTGGAAGACAATTTTTCCATGAACTGGGGCAGGGGGACAGTTTCAGGATGATTCAAGTGCATTATATTTATTGTGCACTTTATTTTTATTAATATATCAGCTCCACCTCAGAGCAGCAAGCATTAGCTCCTGGGGTGGTGGGGTACCCTTGCTATAGAGACCTCATTGTTACCTGAGTGGCTTTATCAGAATCACCTGGCCTACATGGAAAATACCTGTGAGGCCAAACCTCATTCTCTAAGCCAGGGTAATGGTGTGGAGATAAAATGGTATTTATTTTCTAATTTCATCACCTGTGATTTTGTTAAAAGAATCCATTTATCTCAAATTCACCTCAGATATACCAGTGACTATGTAACTGATAGCCACAATCTTCATTTCTCATTGCTATAAATGTTTTAAAACCTGTAAATATTGCCTCTCCCTCATTCATAAAACCCCTGTTATTATTATAGTTAATAATCTTGAGCCTGTACATTTAAAGTAACATGCTTCCAACAAAAATATGAAAACCTAACATGCATTATTTCCCATAATAGACTTTCTTATATGAAAGTCAGCATATAACACATATTTGAAAAAAGTACTTACAAATATCCAATTGTGGACAAATGTAAAACTACACAATTATAAAAATATACAATTATGAAGGAATCTTATACTTCAGTGTGTTACAGTAAATGCATCATACAAAAACTATTTCAGGTTTCTCATTTTAAAGGAATTTTAAGCTAGTTGCTAAAAAAAAAGCACAGAATAGACATATTGGACAGCCATTATGCAAGTGTGACTCATGGTTAGAAAATAAGTCATTTATAAGCATAGTCAGTTAATATTTATCATTACGTTAATCTTTATTTTAGGTTCTTACACAACATCCCAGAGTTAGGGAGGAGAAGAAATCCTCAAATTATTTCTCCCTTGAAGTATGTTTTAATTGAAACAGGTCCTTTGACAAGGGCTGAACATAATGCCCTTGAATATTTCATATATGGTTTCCTAACGCAGTTTGGGGGATGTGTGTGCAAAACTACTGTGATGTAACTGAAGGAACCAAATGTTGCTCGTTTTTACCTTGATCCATGTGGAATGGCTGTGAGACCTCGTGGTAAAGTTGTTGTGTGGAATTATTCTCTTCCTTAGCAAATAATGTTGTATGACACTTGCCACCATGACTTCACTTTTTATGCTTTTAAAAGTATATATAAAGAGCTTGATTTTCTTCATGTTCCAGGCAGATTTAGCAAACTATTATCATTTTATTAGGCTGAAGAGCAGTAGTTCTCAACTACTCAATGTGTGGTTGCTGCATCAGCAGAATTAAATCATCTGGGAGCTTGTTAGAACTACTGTTTCTTGGACCTTGCCCCAGATCTACTGAGTCAGAAACCCTGAGTGTGAGGCCTAACGATGTATATTTAACAATCCCTAAAGCTAGAGAACAACATCTGTGTAGGAATTCCTACAGTGTGGGATCAAGTGCTATGAAATATTTTGCTGTATGTCTTTGGAAAAGGGCAGGTGATGTTGAATGACAGGGGAAGATGATACAATAATACATTTTGTGAAATGTATATTATCTACTTGAAATACTTCTCCCAGCCTGTGAACAATTGGAAGTTGACTAGAATGAAAGAAAATGCTAATTCTTCATGCTACACCTTCCCATTTAGGACAATTATTTACAGTCATTATAAACCTATACAGGGAGCCTAAACCAGCACAAGGCTGTGGAGGAGGGCTGTGCTCTGACTTCTGACCTGCTTTCACTGCTTCTGTGGCTTTCTTGCACTGAGATCTGCCTCTTGATAGCCAAACTATCTATCTAACAATCTATCTGCCTTCATGATGAAATGCCCTTTCCCATTCTGCATTTTCAAGCCTCAAAACAGGATCAAATAACTTATGCCACTTTAATATGACACATATATCAATATTTTTTAATCTTAACACCTATTGCTTTTATTTACTTAGATATGTTGGTCTCCCTTGAAGTGTAATCTCTGAAGAAGGCTATATCTTCCTATTTTCCTATTCTCAGTGGCCTGACACAGGCTGCACATTCAGAAGTGGCTATGAAGTAATTCTGGAAATAATAATAGTCATCCTTACTGAACAGTAACCATCTGACAAGGCGAGTCAAACTACAAAGACATCGCACAGAAAACGATATATACCACTACTTCTCTGTTTTAGAGATTTCTGTAATTTTGTGATACTTTTAATCATTTTAAAGCCCTGTTTTTCCTGCCATAGCAGTGGTAAAGCTCTTAAAAATAAGAATGTATTATGTGCTGGTTCCAAGAAGTGGAGAAATAGGGGTAAACCACATCCTACTGTCAATGGAACCAATGAAGACAGCGAATGATGACATTCGAAAGGCAGGCATGAAGAAGCCCAGGGTGTTGATGTGGATCTAATGCTGTGAGGGTTTATCAGCAGTGAGTTGTTCAAAAACATGACAGATTCCCTGTATTTTCACATAGCCAAGTGAGACATTTCTTTGTGGGAGGGAGACACAAGAAACTAAGAAAGAGATGCTCCCAGTTTCAGTTTCTTAGGATTGTTGTTCCAAGATACCACAAACCTGATGACTTAACAAACCAAATATCATGCTTGTGCAGTTCTGGAGGCTAGGAATCTAAGATCAAGGTGTCGGAAGGGTCCATTCCTTCTAGAGGCCCTGAAGGAGAAACTGTCTCTCTTTTATCTTCTGGTGGCTGCTGACAATCTTTGGCAATCCTTGACTTGTAGTTACCACTCCAGTCTCGCATATAGGCCTTTCTACTGCTTTGTGGGTGGAGGCATGAACGTCAGTGACGAGCTGAGGATGGCTTGGGAATACTGGGGTTCTGCTTCATAGACTCTCTCTCCTGACTTCACCCACCTAGGAGGATAAGGATAAGATGCATTATTTACTTCTATTTTTAAGGTTCTGAAATCATATTTGAAATAAATATGTATTTGAGTTTAATTAAAATAATTCTAAAACATATTTGCTATGAAGCACTTAGAGTCAATAGTTTACTTATATTTTTTAGATTTTTAAGTCATTTCATTGGAAATTCCCTGGTAGTCCAGTGGTTAAGATTCTGTGCTCTCAGTGAGAAGGACTCAGGTTCAATTCCTGGTTGGGGAACTAAGATCCTGCAAGCCAGGAGGCATGGTCAAACTTAAAAAAAAAAAAAAAAGTCATTTTATTATAGACATTTTTGAACATACACAAAAGTTGAGAAAATTGAATAATGAACCCCCATGTACCCATCATCAGCCATTATCAGTATTTTGGTATCTTGCTTCATCTATTTCCTATTCTGGATTTTTTTCCCCCTAGAATATTTTTAAGTAAAATCTAGACATCCTATCATTTCACTTACAAAGAACTTCAGAAGATATCTCTCACAAAGAATATTAGTGGGCTTATGTAAAAGAAGGCCCTTGTGTCCAATAAAATCTTACTCCTAGAATAAGATTCTCTCACGTGGATCAGTTTAATTAGAGTATTTTTTCACACTTAGCACCTGATATCAACCATTCCCCTGACCCGACCCCACTTCTCTGAGGCTGTTTACTTAAACGGATCACTGTTTTAGTTATGTATCGTTTTGTAACCAATTACCCCCAAAACTTAGCAACTTAAAACAACAAATAAGTATCATCTCAAGTTTCTATGGATCAGGAAGTCATGAGCTTAATTTTAACTAGGTGATTCCGGCTAAGAGTTTCTCATAAGACTGAAGTCATAATGTCAGTGGGAGCTGCATTCATCTGAAGGTTTGACTGGAGCTGGAGAATCTATTTCCAGGATGGTTCATCACATGGCTTCAGGCAGAAGGCCTTAGTTCCTTTAGCTGTTGGCAGAAGGCCACATGAAATTTTTCAGAGGGCTGCTTGAATATCCTCACAAAATGGTAGGTGACTTCCTTCAGAGTGAGTTGTTCAAGAGACAGCAGGGAGGAGACCATGGTGCCCTTTACGACCTAGTCTTGCTACTCAGACACTATCACTTCCACCACAATCTGTTTGTTCACTATCTGTTTATTCTATCTAGTCACTAAGTCCAGCCTACACTCAAAAGAGGAAGAAGTAAGCCTCGTTACCTCAAAGAAGGTGTATCATAGAATCTGTGAACATATTTTAAAATGACCATAACCATCGATGAGCAGGACATCATACAAAAATGAACAGGGTACTACACTGTATTATAAGTCATTAATTAACAACTGACTTAGCCTCTAGGAAAGAAGATGTTGTAAGCTACATCTAAACACATTCTGAAAACTTCCCTTTATTTTCCTTCTCTTGATTTCTGACTTCTTTTCTCCTTGCTACTGCATCCCAAATAACCTAAAGAATTTTCTAGCTGTCCTACTGCAGTGTTCTACCCAGACAAGTCTTCCTTCTCAAAAAGTCCACTGTACTTATAAATTATTGTCTAGCCATTTGCTTCCCATTACATCTAGTTATAATTTCTACTTCCTAGTGCAAACCATAGCAGACCTAGACTTTTAAAATCCAATTACATTTTTAAAGGTGGATGAAATGGATCTGTCAAATCATTTGACCGTTAGAAAAATCAACATGTCAAAATTTATACAAATAATAAAAGTAAAAGAGAAAACGCAACAGATAAACTGAAGAATTATGAAACAGGTGAGCTGAAAGTACTCTTAAAGATTTTCTAGTTTAGGTCCATGGTTTTCTCTTCAGTGGATGAAATGAGGCCCATTTAAACATTTTGTTCTAAAAGTCACCTAGCTAGTTAGTGGGCACAATTTAGACTATATCTCATTTTTTTTTCTTTTTAGCTTCCAGTTTAATATTCTTTCTAATATATCACAGTTCATTTTGATCTTTATTGTTGGACATTTTAATGGATTATTTCAGAATTTTATTTTAGCTTTACTTAGAGGAAGTCAAGTGGCAAGGTGAATCTAGGTTCTGTAATTCATGGTGTATTTAGTTCAGAAGGTAGAGTTAAGCATACATTTTGTTGTCCCAAGTAGGATTTCTTGGGAATAAAAGAAGGTGTTATTAGTAATTGTGTTAGGTTGACAAATGTAAATTGGAATGTCTTTGGGTAAACTGTTATAAGTGGCAAGCCATTAGTAGATGTATGATGAATAAAGATGCTTCTGAGTTGTTCTTATATTGATACTATATTTATGCTTTCTAAATATTTTTAATGCATATGTCAATTTGACTATAACACATAACAACAACAACAAAAATCCAAGAAAAGGGTTTTCTTTTCCATAATTGTTTTCCAGATATTTCTATAGTTCCTTTAAAAATGGTAGGAAAGAGAGGTCCAAATTCCTGATTGAGAGTAAACAATCAATCAATTATTTCAATAGATATGTATTGTTCATTGTATACCAGGCGTTATTTTAGGGGCCAGAAATATGACAATGAACAAAACATACAAAAACCTCTATGTTCTTGAGGCCTTTATTCTTGTAATGAAACAAAGCTGATTTTATTGATCTATGTAAAGATTCAGGTTTTGCATTGTTTGTTTCAGTGGTGATTCATGTATTGCTGAGACAACCCTGTTCTTAAGCCACATTCTTTGGAGACCCATATTCTCCAAATCAGTAGACTGAGATATAGTAAGGAATGCAGTGGAAGTCATGGCTCAGACAGTTTTTCCATGTGCGAAGCATCTGAGCAATATGGGAGTTGCTCTATGACCTTGAGCTATGTAGTCTGGTCGTCTGATCCAGTTAGCTGATTTGCTGCAACACGGTAAACTCATTTGTCTAGCCTAAGGGAAATATTTTGCCAATTTTACAGTTGGATAGTTTCTTTAAAAAAATGCATTAGTAGTTATTTCAGCATAAATCTGTGTAGATTTCCAACTGAGCTAGAATTCATGAAAATGATAGAGTCCTACTAATTACGATGTTAAATAAATCCTCATCCTCTCTGTAAATAACATAGGTGGTAATTTACTCTTCTGTAGATGTATAAATTAAGCCACCAGGAGGTTAACTAATCTGCTCAAGGTCACAGTATGTGGCAGGGTTGAAACTGAATCCAAAAACTTTTGATTCCTCATTTTTAAAATCAGTTGTTCTTTTTTCCCATGTTTAGCTTTATTTATGAATAAAAATCTCTCTATAAGTAATAGTCTATATATACAAATAATATCCTATTTCTAGAAATAATTTATCTATTTACCTACTATAATAATAATATGAATATAGTATTAACAATGAATAATATTGGGATTCATCTGGTAAGATCTTTTAAGTGATTATTTTATTCTAGTGATCTTCAAGAAGAGAAAACCTCAGAGAGATCAATAAGTTCAAAGTTAAAAAACATTTATATTTCCCAACTTGTTCAGCTGTTTGGTGGTAGCCTATAGGAAGAAGATTAACTGAACTTTCCTCATGATGTTTTATTCTCCTCCTAGGTTTACACTAGGGAAGAGTGGCCTGTAAATAGTTTTCTAAGCTATACAGAATGTCTGATAGTTACTTTCTGACATTTGACAAAGTTCCAGAATTTGGTGCACAGAATATATTTTTGTAGGAATATACCATCCTTAAGCCAATTATGAAATAGAAAGTTTAGTGGTATATTTACTTCTACCATAATCACCATTATCATCTAAACACCCACATGCATTTAGAAGTCTATAGTGTTTAAAAATTAGCTTTTAAAATTGTAGACAGTAATACATATCAAACTAATATGCACTGACCTTTTCAAAGCCTAGTCCCAGAGAAAACGTTTTGTAGAGTATAGGGGGTAGAAGGAAGGGAAGGAATAATTGTTTATTTAAAGTTAGCTTCTGCACTATCTTTTTCTCAATTATCTGCATGAAAAATAATGAGGAACATTTTGTGACTTAAAAAAAAGTCTATGATGTTTATAGTGATAGATAAAAGGGAAGCAAAACAAAGATCCTCAAATATTTCTTCAACTCTTGCTAGAGAATGATCATAGAACTTTTAAGAATTCTTGTGTACCCTAAAATAATTAATTAAAATAATTTTCTTCCAATTATTAATCCAAGAACTTTTTATTTAGTAAAAATACAAATAAGTTTAAGGATATCAGTGGGTAAAGATTGCATATAAATTGGTGAAAAGAAAATCTGCAATGATTTTTTTTTTAAACCATAGCCCTGGAAATAGATCCAATGTCTCAAACCAAACAAAAATGTCCCGAACACCAAAATAACCAAAATGTATACAGGCACTGTTTTTGTTTTATATATAAAGGATACATTTAGGGCTCATACTGTTCAATATATTTCTCCAAACATAAATTAATTGTTTGTCTGACAACTTATTAGACCTTGAGGAGGGTCTAGTCATAAAATTGATTCATACTCACAAATTTTATTGATATTTTTCAAAAATCTGCACAGGAAGTAACCAGGATTGAATCCTAGAAATCATACGTGGCTAAAGTAGATTTAATTTTGGAGGTGTTAATTTGGAAAGATCAAGGGATTAAGGGGGATAAAGTACTGCATACAAAAAAACCCCTTAATCTAATTTTCTGAGTGAATTCTTTTGGTCAGAATGGATGACAAACTTCAAACTTTAAGTAAAATGCTGTTTGCTTTCCAAATCTCTCTCTCTTTCACACACACACACACACATACACAAATGCAGAATCCATCTTCATCATCAAGAAAGCAAGAGAGTTCCAGAAAAACATCTACTTCTGCTTTATGGACTATGCCAAAGCCTTTGACTGTGTGGATCACAACAAACTGTAAAATTTTTAAAGAGATGGAAATACCAGACCACCTGATCTGCCTCCTGAGAAATCTGTAGGGAGGTCAAGAAGCAACAGTTAGAACTGTACATGGAACAACAGACTGGTGCCAAATTGGAAAAGGAGTACGGCAAGGCTGTATATTGTCACCCTGCTTATTTAACTTATATGCAGAGTACATCATGTGAAATGCTGGATGAAGCACAAACTGGAATCAGGATTTCTGGGAGAAATATCAATAACCTCAGATATGTGGATGACACCACCCTTATGGCAGAAAGCGAAGAACTAAAGTGCCTCTTGATGTAAGTGAAAGAGAAGAATGGAAAAATTGGTTTAAAACTCAACATTCAGAAAACTAAGATCATGGCATCTGGTCCCATCACTTCAGGGCAAATAGATGAGGAAACAATGGAAACAGTAAGAGTTAATTTTGGGGGCCCTAAAATCACTGCATATGATGACTGCTGCCATGAAATTAAAAGACACTTGCTCCTTGGAAGAAAAGCTATGACCGATGTAGACACCATATTAAAAAGCAGAGACATTACTTTGCCAATAAAGGTCTGTCAAGTCAAAGCCATGGTTTTTCCAGTAGTGATGTATGGGTGTGAGAGTTGGACTATAAAGAAAGTTGATTGCCAAAGAATTGATGTTTTTGAACTGTGGTGTTGGAGAAGGCTCATGTTTCTTGGACTGCTAGAGGATCAAACCAGTCAATCTTCAAGGAAATCAGTCCTGAATATTCACTGGAAGGAAGGACTGATACTGAAGCTGAAACTCCAATACTTGGCCACCTGATGTGAAGAACTAAGTCATTTGAAAATACTCAGATTCTGGGAAAGATTGAAGGCAGGAGGAGAAGGGGATGACAGAGGATGAGATGGTTGGATGGCATCACCAACTTGATGGACATGAGTTTGAGTAAGCTTTGGGAGTTGGTGATGCATAGGGAAGTCTGGCATGGTGTAGTCCATGGGGTTGCAAAAGTCAGACTTGACTGAGCAGTTGAAGTAAATTGATGATTCCAGAGAAGGTAGCATTATTGAATGGACTAACAAATCAGTAGAATATGTTTCTTATTATATGAACTACTGTCAGGTAGTTCATTAGAAAGTTGTATAAGCAAATATACCAAGAGGTCAATGAATCACTTTGTACATCAAGAAAATTCTAAGAGAACATAGGCAAATTCATCTGAAGCCCTTGAAGTGTTTTGTTATTGAATGATGAAATATACAAACAAGTAATTTCCCCTAGATTAAAAAAAAACAAAAACGAATCTCTTTGACTCATATCTCCCTTTGGCTACTGCTTCGTTTCTTTGCTTCCTTTTATAACAAACTTCTCTGAAAATATTACCAATTCATATTCTTCCCCTTCATGCTGGAATTAACTCCAATCAAGTTTTTGCCCTCATTGCGCCATTGAAGTGGTTCATGTCAGGGTTGCTGCTGACCCTCTTTTGTAAAATCAAATGTTTTTACCCAGTCTCCAACTTATTTGATGATTTATTACAGTCGATTTCTCTCTCTTTCTTGAAGCATCTTACTTTCTTCACTTGGCTTCTGAAATAAACCACTATCTTGGTTCTTCTATTATCTTACTGGTTTTCCTTCAAAACCCTTCAATGATTTCATCTCACAGCAAAAGCCAAGTGAAAGTGAAGTTGCCCAGTCATGTCCGACTCTCTGCGACCCCATGGACTGTAGCCTACCAGGCTCCTCTGTCCATGGGATTTTCCAGGCAATAGTACTGGAGTGGATTGCCATTCCCTTCTCCAGAGGATCTTCCTGACCCGGGGATCGAACCCGGGCCTCCTGCATTGTAGACAGGCGCTTTACCGTCTGAGCCACCAGGGAAGTCAAGGTCCTTACAATGGCCCATAAGGCACTGTTTTTCTTCCAGTCTCTTTTCCGTCTTACAAATTTTGTTTTACCACGCATTCTGTCACTGCCTTCATTCCTGCCATTTTGGCTTCTCTGTTTTTATGCACAAGCCAGGTATGCTCTTACCTCAGAGCTTTGCACTGGCCATTCCTCCTCCATGAATCGCTCCTTTACTTCCTTCAGGTTTTTACTCAAGTTACACTCTGTCCATGAACTTCCGACTCTCTCTATGCTCTTTATTCTACTTAACTTTCTTCTTTAGAGTTTATCACCACCCGACATATTACATATTTACTTTTAAAATTGGCTATTATCTATCTCTGTCAGTAGAATATAAGTTCAATGGGCAAACCCATCAGCTTATTCCATGCCATAACCTTAGCACTTAGAGTGATTGACACACAATGGCCCTCGATAAAAATGCACTGGAAAATGAATGCATAGAAGAAAGAATGATTGACTAAATGAATAAAGAAACACAATTTTGTTCATTAAAATACCTGGTAATAGATAACTAACAATTAAATTACTTTTAAATAAGTATCAATTATGCTAAATGGGATTGCTTTACTTAACCAACTTTGATACTCTAGCTGATCCAGAATTTCCTTATGCAGAACTAAAAAATTTGTACTGTTATCTGAATCATAATGATTCACTCAGTGAATTAAGGGGAATAGTTACTATATGTTATTGATTTATACACTGTTCACTCTGAGAAGGAAAAGCAACTGCACTAGAAAAGAAAAATGCATTTAAAAAATTTCCACCTAAAACTTATAGCAATTTTAGTGCACTGACTGGTACCGTCACTGATAGACATTAAAACTTCTACTTTACTCTACTTGGAATCTGGGAAGTTTCTGAGGGTCCAGTAGTTCCACGTATGATTATATTGGCTCGATAGTTAGACTTTCCTGGGTATAGTGAAAAAGGTAGGTGAAATAAAGTACTCAAGTAATTTTGAAAATTATTTAGAAAAATAAAATAAAAGTAGCCCTATATCTACTTATTTATTACCATTCTTTGCATGTTTTGGTCAAATTTAGATACATAAAACCTGAATAAACATAAAACCCTCAAGATTCAGTTTATGTACTTTCTTCCTCATGCTCATTTCTGCTCATAGTCTTACTGCATTTAGTCTCATTCTGCTGTTCTTCTAGCTAATGTGTAACTTAATGTTGACGTTCTCAAAGCCTTTCAGGATATGATTCATTTCCTTCTCGGTACTACTCTCTATTCCTGTAATATAATTATTGACCTTACTGCCTTCTTTTACCTTAAAAAAAAAAATCCATCTCCCATCAGACTGTGAGCTCCTTGGCAGGGCCAAGACTAACTCTTCATTTGTATTCCTGGTGCCTTGCACAGTGCCTGGCACATAGTAGGCTCTCCACACATATTTGTCAAAATAAATTGATTAGGGCTATTTTCAACAGTGACAGAAGGATAAACATCTGCTACTCTCTTGTTTTTAGAATGAAATATATTAATTACCTGCTGCGTTGAATTGTTTTAAGTACATTCTTACATAGTTGCTTATAACTCAGGGGTTCAGTCCTATCATTTTCAGCTGTTTGTACTTCCTAGGCTTAAGTTTTCCATGGAAAATGGACATAATAATAGTCAATAATAGAATTATGATGAGTAAATGAGACAATATATGGAAAGGATTTTGCATGGTGTCCAGAATGTAGTAAATATTCAGTTTATGTTAGTTACCTTTGTTCTTCTCGTTAGTAATTTTGGTTTGGTTTTGGTAAACAGTGCATTGTAACAGATGAAGAATACCATAAGCATTCAGTTCATACTAGCTCAAATTATTATTGCTTCGGTTTTAGTCTTAAGGCATCATCCAGTTGTAGAATTCATTATGTGTTTGCATAACTCTTCTTTTCATGATGAATGGGGTCCTGAAAGAATTTTCAAGCATAGCAGGTTGCCCTTCCCTGAGTTAGACCTGGCACATGTGTGCATATGTGTGTTTCCTTCTCTTCTCTGTCAAGAGTGTTAGACAATTACTTAAGCTTCCATAAGAAGGCAACTGACCTTTCAATCACTGAATCAGCTCTCTTGTGAGGTGTGGGCAACAGATTCTCTGGCAATGCTGAGGTTAGCCACACTTGGGACTGAGGAAGAGGGTAGGTGATGCCATGTTTGGATAAAGAGGCAGCATTAAATACAGATCATTTGAAAGCTGGTAAAAGAGCATCTGCCTGACTATGCCCGATGGGTGGATCCTTGGGTAGGGACAGTGGATTGTGATTCTTGATCTTCAAGGAATAGCACAATGTTCTTGAAAACCAAGACCTTGGGGGACAGCAGGAACATCTGATGTGAAAGGGCTGAGCTCCAAGCTTCTGCTGCTTCTTCTTCTTTTTTTTTTTGATCCAAGCGTTCTATTTCTTGCCTTGGCTAACTTCAGCATGGAAGACCATCAAATAAGCACAGTGTGCCTTGCTATGAGGTAGACAAGTAAGAATCATCTCAGAACATGATGCTAGAGGAAAAATCTTTGTCAGTGGAAATAAGAGTTTCAAAGCATAACTGAGGAAGATCAAAACAGCAAGTAATGCAGATTCTATAGTATCTAAATGACTGCCTTTTAATTGAATTTTTGTGATACTAGTTTTTTATTGTGGCAAAATATAACATAAATATTACCATTTTAACCATTTGCTGGGGTTGGGGAGTGGGGGAGACACCATTGTGTGCCTTTGAGATATTAGCTCCCCATCCAGGGATTGAACCTGGGCCTTCACCAGTGAGAGCAAGTACTCCTAACCACTGAACCAGCGGGGAATTCCCATTTTAACCATTTTGTTGTTGTTGTTTGAAATGTAGTTTGCTTTATTATTATTTAGTTTCAGATGTACAACATAGATATTCAATGTTTTTATAGGTTATACTCCATTTGAAGATATAAAAAATGATGACATTTTCCTGGTTGGACAGTATATCCTGGTTGCTTATTTATTTTATACTTAGTAGGCTGCATCTCTTAATCCTCTACCCCAGACTGCCTCCCCTTCCTATGGGTAACTGCCAGTTTGTTCTCTATATCTGTGAGTCTGTTTCGGTTTTGTTGTAGTCATTCATTTTTAGATCCCATATAAAAGTGATAACATACAGCATTTGTCTTTTTCTAACTTATTTTGCTAAGAATAATATCCTCAAGGTCCATCCACATTGTTGAAAATGACAGAATTTCATTCTTTTTATGGCTGAGTAATATTACATTTTTATGTACCACATCTTCTTTATCCACCTATTGTTTCTTCTGTATCTCAGTTGTAAATAATGTTACTATGAATATTGAAGTGCATCTTTTCAAATTAGTGTTTTTTTTTTTTTCAGATATATTCCCAGTAGTGAATTGCTGGATCATACGGAAGTTCTGTTTTTAGTGTTTAGTGGAACCTCCACACTATTTTCCATAGTGGCAGCATCAATTTACATTTCCACCAACAGTATACTAGATATTCCTTTTCTCTACATCCCTGCCAGTATCTGTTATTTTTAGACATGTTAGTGAGAGCCTTTCAGACAGATGTGAGGTTTCTGATTTACATTTTTCTGATGATTAGCAATTTGAGCATATTTTCATGTGCCTGTTGGACATTTGCATATCTTTTTGGAAAAATGTCTATTCAAATCTCATGCCCATTTTTAAATTGAGATCTCTTTTTATATTGAGTTGTATGAGCTGTTTATATATTTTGGATATTAACCTGTTATCAGTCACATCATTTGCAAATATTTTCTCCCATTCACTAAGTTGTCTTTTTGTTTTGTCAGTACTTTCTTTGCTGTGCAGAAGTTTTCAAGTTTAATTAGGTCCCATTTGCTTATTTTTGCTTAGTTGAAAAATCCAAAAGCATTGTACAATTTATGTCAAAGAGTGTTTCATTTTCTTCTAAGAGTTTTATGGTCTCCAGTCTTACATTTAGGTCTTTAATCCATTTTGAGCTTATTTTTGTATGTGGTATAGGAGAATGTTCTAATTTCATTCTTTCATGTGTAGCTGTCCATATGCCCAGCACCACTAACTGAAGAAACTGTTGGTTTCCCATCATATATTTTTGCCTCCTTTTTCTTAGTTCAACTGACCATAGGTATTTGGGCTTATTTCTGGGCTCTCTTTTGATATATGTGTCTGATTTTGTGTCAATACCAAGCTATTTTGATTGCTATAGCTTTGTAGTATTGACTACAGTCAGGGAGAGTGACATTTCAAATTTTGTTCTTTTTCTTAAGATTACTTTGGCAATTTGGGTTCTTCTGTGGTTCTATATAAATTTTAGGAATATTTTTTCTAGTTCTGTAAAAAGTGTCATGGGTATTTTGATAGGGATTGATTCATTTGTAGATATTGATTCTTTTTATATATTGTTGAATTTGATTTGCTAATGTTTTGTTAAGGATTTTTGCATATATATTCATCGGAGATATTGGTCTATAGCTTTCTTTTTTGTAGTGTCTTTGAGTGAATTTGGGAGTGTTCCTTCTTCTTTAATTTTTGGACTATTTTAATAAGTTTAGGGGTTAGTTTTATTTATGTTTGGTGGAGTTCTCCTGCAAAGTCATCTGGTCCTGGACTTTTGTTTGTAGGGAGTTTTTTTTTTTTTTTTTTTTTTTACAAATTAATTTGTGTCAGTTCTGGATTGGCATTAATTGATTTTCTACTTGTTATGAATTGTGTTTTGTTTCCTTGTTTCTGTGGATGACTGGTTGGTGGACTTGTGAATTATACCATGTTGGTACTGAATATCTTCATATTCCTGTAAATATTGAAATTTGTTTTATAATACACTTAAATTACCTGAAAACAATTTGTTCCCATTTGGATCTTGTTTTTAATGTCTGTTGGTAGAATCAGTACAGTATTTAATTTAGGTCTAATTATTCCTCACTTTCCAGTAGTCATGTATGGATGAGAGAGTTGGACTGTGAAGAAAGCTGAGCACCAAAGAATTGATGCTTTTGAACTGTGGTGTTGGAGAAGACTCTTGAGAGTCCCTTGGACTGCAAGGAGATCCAACCAGTCCATTCTAAAGGAGATTAGTCCTGGGTGTTCTTTGGAAGGAATGATAAAGCTGAAATTCCAGTACTTTGGCCACCTCATGTGAAGAGTTGACTCTGATGCTGGGAAGGATTGGGGTCAGGAGTAAAAGGGGGCAACAGAGGATGAGATGGCTGGATGGCATCACTGACTCGATGGATGTGAGTCTGAGTGAACTCCAGGAGTGGGTGATGGACAGGGAGACCTGGCGTGCTGTGATTCATGTGGTCGTAAAGAGTCGGACAGGACTGAGCAATGGAACTGAGCTGAACTGATTCCCCACTACTGAGGCAAGACTACTACTCAGTGGGAAAGGGAAAGGGATGCCCAGTTTAATGCAGAATATTCTAGAGAACAGCCAGGAGAGACAAGAAGACCTTCTTCAGTAAACAATGCAAAGAAATAAAGAAAAACAACAAAGGGTAAAGACTAGAGATATCTTCAAGAAAATTGGAGATATCAAAGGAATATTTATGCAAAAATGGGCACAATAAAGGACAGAAACAGTAAAGACACAATAGAAGCAGAAGAGATCAATAAGAGATGGCAAGAATACATAGAAGAACTGTACAAAAAGATATTAATGACCTGGATAACCATGTTGGTGGATGGTGACTGCAGCCATGAAATTAAAACACATTTGTTTCTTGGAAGGAAAGTTCTAACAAACCTAGACAGTGTGTTAAAAAGCAAAGACATCACTTTGCTGACAAAGGTCTGAATGGTCAAGGCTATGGAGTCATGCATGAATGTGAGAGTTGGACCATAAAGAAAGCTGAGCACTCAGGAATTGATGCTTTTGAACTGTGGTGCTCAAGAAGACTCTTGAGAGTCCTTTGGACAGCAAGGAAATCAAACCTGTCAATCCTAAAGGAAATCAACCCTGAATACTCACTGGAAGGACTGATGGTGAAGCTGAAGTTGAATCTCCAATACTCTGGCCACCTGATGCGAAGAACTGACTCATTGGAAAAGACCCCAGTGTTGGGAAGATTGAGGGCAAGAGGAGATGAGGCCAACAGAGGATGAGATGGTTGGATGGCATCACCAATTCAATGGATGTGAACTTGGGCAAACTCTGGGAGATAGTGAGGAACAGGGAGGCCTGGCGTGCTGCAGTCCATGGGATTGCAAAGAGTCAGACATGACTTGGCAACTGAAAAATAACAATACTACTACTCAATGAGTAATATACCCCAAATCCCACAAATCACAAGGTATATACAATATGGTTGAAAGTAGAGACTAGTCTTGGTCTTGTTTAAGTATGGGACACTCTTCTCTTTAATCCTCTAGTGGTTCTTTCCTGGTCAGGAGTAATTTCCTCACATGTTTACACTGATCAACACTCTTCTAAATACTCTCTAGTGGAACACTGAAAAATCTCTGGAGTTCTTGTTTTGTGCAACTCTCCCCTCTCTGGCTTGGCGAGATCTACCTGCCTTAAGTCTTCTGGACTGTCAGCATTATCCCCTCAACTCGGGCCTGTGCCAGGATACACTGTGTTTGTGATACGTCTTGGAAATTTTCTCTCTGTAGTAAGCCGTAGCACTTGTCTGGCTCACATCACTTACTTCCCATATCTCAGGAAGCACTCTTCTTCACTGCTTAATTCTCAATGCTTTGAAACTGTTATTTAATGTGTTTATATGTGTTTTGTGGGTTTTTTTTTTTTTTTTGGTTGTTACAGCCAGGAATATAAATTCATTCCTTGTGCTTCTACGTCTGCTGGAAGCAGAAGTTGCAAATTATTGCCTTAAAGAAAAAGCAGGTCAAGGGAAGAAGAGGAGGTGATAGCGCTGGCAGTGGCTGAATAGCAGAAATGCTTATTGCTAGGATTCCGCTAGTCATGGCTATGGTATTTGTGCTGATAGTAACCAGTCTGATAAAATAAAAAGAATATGGCTTCACAATTAGTGATTTGAATTCCAGTTCAGTCACTTACCAGTTGCATGACTTTGAACAAGATACTTAGTCCATCTGAGTCCTGGTTTCTTTATCTAACTATGAGAAAGAGGAGGAGAAGGGGATGACAGAAGATGAGATGGTTGGATGGCATCACCGATTCAATGGACATGAGTCTGAACAAACTCCAGGAGACTGTGAAGGACAGAGAAGCCAGGCGTGCTACAGCCTGTGGGGTTGTAGAGTCAGACATGACTGAGCAACTGAATAGCAACATGATAAAACAGAAATAAAACTATTTGACTCATGGTTCTATTGTAAAGATTAGATGAGATGATATATGCAAATTATCTGCTACAGTGTTTGGCCCAAGGTAGCCCCTAAGTAAATGTTTATTTCATTTTTTATTCACTGCTCTTATTCCTCATTCTCTTTATTTTTTCTATAAGATGATTGTTCATTATTTTCTATTGTGGTTTTAAATAGTCTGGAAGAAGAGCAAAAGATTTCATTATAAATTTCTTTAGGATATGGGACAAAGTGTTCTTGCTCCTTTCTTCTTTTATTTCTTCATACATCAAACATCCACTATATAAAAGGCAATGTACTGCAAACTATGGAATAAAAATATGCATGGCAGAGTCCTTGCTCTCTAAGAGCTCATAGAACAGCAATCAAGGTGGGCAAGTAACCCACAATATGATAAGATGGCACCACAGAAACACTATTTCTGTTTGCAAAAGAGAAAGTTGGCAGGTTGCTGGCTGACAGATAAAAGCACCATGTCTGTATCCAATCTGTCTTCAGCTTCTTTTGTTGTTTACTTCTTCAATATCTGATTTATTTCAAGGCTCAGGCTCTGATCTAGCTGACCCTGTCACTGCAGAAACCATTTGATTTTTCCTATTTAGTGTGTTCAAAAGTCACTTTGTGGTAGAACGTATCCTTAATGAGCTGACAAAGCTGGGGCCAGAGTTCCCTGAGTCACGGCACCTCATCTAGGGGACTCATTGCCTCTGGACAAGAAGTGATTACCTAAGGCACCAACTTTAGGAAAAGATGAAAGGCATCTCTTTATAAGCTTCCCTTGATCTTGACACTGAAGGCCTAGATGGCATTCTCATCAAGCTTTTACTAGCTCATCACCAACCAATCAATAGGAATTTGGCAGAGGGAAAGAAAGAAGGACAGGATTCTTCTCCTTCAGGCAGGGAATTAAATCCAGCAGAGTTAAAGAAGGACATTCTCACAGTGGAAAGAGCATAGGACTGGGAGTGAGGAGACCTAGCTTTCAATTCAGTCCTTTTATGTAAAATGACATTAAACAATTACTTTGAAGTTTTAAAATTCTAGGCTCTAACAACTGTGGAAACAATTAAATACTGTTTAGTGATATGCCTATCAGGAATACCAATAAAGATTTAACATTTTTATAACTTAAGAAAGGTTTTTCTTGCAATGTAGCATTAAATTAGTCTAAGACCAACTAAGATGTAATCTTACTTTTGATTAAAGGAGGTAAAGTAAATATGTCTCTTTCTTTTAATATTACTTTGATAGAAATAGAAAGGGAGGTTGCCTACAAACCAGAGAAGAAGTTGCACCTTCTGGAGAAACAGATTGACTATCTGTAGCCCCATCTGTGTGTGGGTGACTTGGGTAGTAGGTGTGTCTCTTTTGCTCTGACATCCTGCCAGGAAATTACCCCACTGTCTGTAGACCCAGGATTCACTTAACCCTTCTGGGGTGGATGCAAATGGCCATTTGACCCTGCATATCTCTGAAATACACTTCTGGTTATAAACTCCTGGAGGCAGGAAGTAGTCCTTAATATATGCCTGTTGAATGCATGCCAGACACACTAAAACCACCTTAGTATCTGAGAGGCAGCTTAGAATGAAGGCTCAGCATGTGGTCTTTGAAGCTGGATTCCTGCTCTGCCACTAATTCAGTGTGTATGTTGATTAACCTCTCAGGGTTTCAGTTTTCTCATCTGTAAAATGGGAATCACAGTTACCTCAATAGATTAGCCTAAGTATTACACAAAATAAAACAAGTCAGTACCTGACACAGGGCTGAGGAGATACTTCACTAATCCCAGGCGGTATAGGTGGAGCCAAGGAAGAGCAAAAGATGGTAACAATCAATAACTTGATAGTATAGGAAGAACAGCAATTGTTATTTTGTTTCTCAGATGAGGAGACTGAATTTCAGTGAACTAGAGCAGTAGCTTGTCTCGGGCCACACAGCTAGGATGGGCTAAACCAGTGCTACATCTCATGTTTTTAGATTCCTGTCAGGCCAGCACTGTCCCCATATGTCCCCATAATGAGCTGCTAAAAGGTGGATAAATATTATGACTTGTTCAGTCGGTCAAAGTTAACCTTGGAATACAGGGTAGTCTTCCTGCTGCCTTCCTCTCAGGTATTTCAGGTCAAATGGTATGTGCCATATTTAAACAAGGGACTGACTACACTTTTCTTTGATAGTAAAATGGAATATGTCTGCCAGTTTCTATAGAATACAAGGCTCAGGCACCATCAAGGAAATCAAGAACTTGGTGTTTACATGACAGATGACATTGTTTCCAAATAGGAGAGACCTTTTACAGAGATCCCTGAGAGTAGCAATTATCTCCTCTTAGAAAAGGGCTGAGAAATGACAGATGCTGACCTTTTGATCATCATTGGACATAGCTGTAAATCAGGTCTTTAAGACTAAAAAGGAAAAGGTGTTAATGTCCATGCAGCCAAACATGTTAGGTGATTTACATACTTATTTGTCATCACAACAGCCTAGAGAGATATAGTATATTATCTCTGTTTTATGATTTTTTTATCATGGTTATATATTGTATAAGGAGGTTAGGATTTGAACCTGTGACTTCTTCAAAGAAGCATCTTTCAGGCTCCTTCTCTTCAAGTATGTGATACTGCTTTGCTCTTAACAAACAAGCCAACAAATTAATAAACAGATATTCCATTCCATTTTCTTCATCAAAATGCAACTCAGAAATTATTTGTTGACATGTTACTCTATGTCCAGCCCTGTGCTATAGTTCTAAGCATCTTAAAACCTTGTTATGGAGCTTAAGTACCCTTATGTTTTAGACTGTGCTTTTGAACTGTGGTGCTGGAGAAGACTCGAAGGGCTTCTTTGGTGGCTGCCTGCAATGCAGAAGACCCGGGTTTGATGCCTCGGTCACGAAGATCCCCTGGAGAAGGGAACAGCTACCCACTCCAGTAATCTTGCCTGGACAGAGGGAGAGTCCCCTGGACTGCAAGGAGATCAAACCAATCAACCTAAAGGAAATCAACCCTGAATATTCACTGGAAGGGCTGATGCTGAAGCTGAAGTTCCAATACTTTGGCCACCTGATGCAAAGAGCTGACTCACTGGAAAAGACCCTCAAGCTGGGAAAAGTTGAGGGCAGGAAGAGAAAAGGGCAGCAGAGTATTAGATGGTTGGATGGCATCACTGACTCAGTGGACATGAGTTTGAGCAAACCCAGGGAGATGATGAAGGACTGGGAAGTCTGGTGTGCTGCAATTTATGATGTTGCAAAGAGTTGGACAGGCCTTAGCGACTGAACAACAATAGCATTTGAGGGAAAGCAGTAATTTAGGTTGTTCAGAGCTACTGCCTGGCATGTCTATTAGGCTTAATAATTATTTTGTGGAGGTGGAAGATAGATAGATAAAAAACCAGTTCATGCCAAAGAAAGACCTCCACATACAAGATCATTGGCTCTTTGTAGATGGTATGAAAAAGAACATGAGATGGCATGTATTTCATTAGGATAAGACACTAAAGGTATAATATCAAGTTCTGCGCCAAAACCAGATACTGTACTTTAAGACATCCTTGTATCACTATGAAGTAATTTAGTGCTGGAGCAGGGGTGGCTAAATACAGCCTGCAGGCCAGATTAAGCCCACCAAGATGTTTAGCCCGCACTCACTCCCACTGAGAAAAAGCAACAGCATTCAGCTGTGGGTGGATGCTGACTCACCGACTCAGAGCTCTGCCTGTGCCAACCAGCTGCAGGGAGCAGGGGAGGCCAGTGTGAACCTGGCCTCCCAAGCCCTTTGACTAGTACCCTCCGGGACTTGATGACTCAGTCCTGCCTACCACAGATCCTAGACTGGCAAGCTCACCCATGGAGACAGGCACGTGAGCATGGCTGGTGGCAATGGCAGAGAGGGGAAAGTAGCAGAGCTGCTGTAGAGCACGTCTGCCCTGTTTTTGCAGAACTTCAGTTCTCCTAGAATGACCCTTTAGTGTGTCTATGAGTCCCCAGGGTGGGATTCATTGTGCTTGGACCAGTGTGTGCCTGCCGGCTGCTGCCCTTCTTGGGAATCTTCTTCCAGTCTTTCACTAGGAATCACCAGCTCCATTGTA
This sequence comes from Nanger dama, assembly GCA_917880005.1. Classification (NCBI taxonomy): domain Eukaryota; kingdom Metazoa; phylum Chordata; class Mammalia; order Artiodactyla; family Bovidae; genus Nanger; species Nanger dama. The sequence goes on from CAKJTW010000004.1 coordinate 52,769,876, forward strand.
ACTGAGTCAGGAGCCTGCAGAGGCCACAGCTGCACCTTGCTTTGCTGGCTGCATAATGGGAAAAATGTTATTCTTCAGTTTTGAGTTACACTTTGTGTTTGCTTATGGACTCTTCTCACTATGGGCCTTAGAAAGGACACCTTGGGGGTCAGCCCTGAGACAAAGCAGAGCAACAGACACAATACTAGAGTCAGAAATGTTGCTTTTCTCTGATGGCCAAAGCTCTGTGCCTGCCTTCCTGTTCTGCTAGGGATGAGCCCTTTGCTAAGGGACTCTGAGTGCCTCATGCAAACAGGTTTCTGGAGGACCCAGCCACCAGCCTGCCAGACATATCCATGTCTGTGTGAGCCCTAGCAGTGGGCACAGTCTAGATCAAAGGGGAGCTTCCATGCACATGTGTATGCATCCACGTGGGCTGAAATAACAGAAAACTATAGACTGAGTGCCTCATAAACAACTGACATGTATTTCTCAGTGTTCCTGAGGGTGGAAAGTCCAAATTCAAGGCACAGGCAGATTCTAGGAGAGCCCATTTCTGGTTTGTAGATGGGCTATCTTCTCTCAGTATTCTCACACGGTGGAAGGGGCAAAGGAACTCTCTAGGGTCTGTTTTATCAGGGCACTAACCCTATTTATGAGGGCTCCACCCTCATGACTTAGTCATTTCCCAAAGGCCCCCCTCCTAATACCATCACACTAGGTGTTAGAATTTCAACATATGAATTTGAGTGGGAGAGGGGGAGCACAAACATTTAGTCTATAGCAGCAAGTTATTAATTAAAGTGTCAAATCCACTATTACTGCCCTTGAGTCAGCACAATGTAAGTAATCAGAATTCTAAGATTCTGTCTAAAATTAGGGAAAGTTATTTTAAAGAAATCTCTCAACTCTCAATATAACATAATATGGGGGTGAAAAATGCAAAGGAAAAGAAAAAAATATCAGGTAATACAGGAAAAGGAGTTGATAGGATGAAGAATACTAAAGGAATTGGATTTTTAACCCATTTTAGGCTTAACAGAGGGATTACACTTTTGCAAAAGAGTCACTTGCATTCTGTAAATAAAAATTAACTCTAAATTTAAAAATCAAAGTGGACAATAGAAAACACTGACATGTTAAACTATAAAGAAAACCAACTGGTATATAGAATGGAGAAGACTATGTACCTAATTGTATCAGTCTCTTTTAACTTTCATTTTCAAGGTTATCACCCTTTAGTGAAGATAAACACTACTAAAAGCTTGTCAGCTCTTTTTGAGACAGGAAAAAGAATTCATTTCTCTGCCTGTCTCAAGGAGATAGATGTGGACACCAGTGTCCTTCTACAAAGCAGTCGATGAGTCTAAAGAAGATGAAGTGGCAGCATGTTGATGGAGTATATTCAGAGGTGACAAGCAGTCTCGCAGACAGTAATGTTTTCTTCATTATTCTGCAAACAAGACTTTAGGGAGCTCTTACAACAGGAAAAGGGAAAAAGTTCCATGCCAAGGTTAGAAGTTAGGGACGCATTGTGCTTTGACGAGGGCCAGCCAACAGATGAGGACAAAGAGTTTCTTTTGCCTGAAGGACAAGAAGCACTTTCTTAAAAAAACAAAAAAACAGAAAACCCCCACGAATATATTAAACATTAATTTAGAATATTCACAGGTTGAAATATACTTCTGACTTTTTTTAAGGTTAGATTCAAAGTTCTTTTAAGAGAAATGTTACAATTCCCTTGGCAAAGAGTGTTCTGGGTAGCTCTTTGAATTTTGTAGGTAGTTAGAGCTGTGAAGGTTTTAAAGTACTATCTGGTCCTAGGAAGCTCAGACCCAGAAAATGTTAATTAAGTTACTTGGAATAACAGGGCTGCGAGGAGATCCAACCAGTACATCCCAAAGGAAATCAGTCCTGAATATTCATTGGAAGGACTGATGCTGAAGCTGAAATTCCAATACTTTGGCCACCTGATGCAAAGAACTGACTTGTTTGAAAAGACCCTGATGCTGGGAAAGAGTGAAGGTGGGAGGAGAAGGGGATGACAGAGGATGATGAGATGGTTGGATGGCATCACTAACTCAACAGACATGAGTTTGAGTAAACTGTGGGAGTTGGTGATGGACAGGGAGGCCTGGCATGCTTCAGTTCATGGGGTCACAAAGAGTCAGACACGACTGAGTGACTGAAGTGAACTGAACTGGAGTAACAGGGCAGGGCGAACATTAGCACTTTTAGTTTTCTAAGTTTTATACTATGCTATACTGAATATATACCATGGCATGCAAAATTACAGGAAATGTGTGTTTCTGTGTGTGTGTGAAAGAGAAAGTCTGTTGGGCTACCATGTCATGGCATTTTATTCCTTCTACTGAGGCTCCCCCTGCTGGGTAACACATAGGTAGGGCATTATCTCCTGAAAACATGGCTGCCATTTCCTCTGTGTCCTAAGTGGGACTTCTCAAGGTACCAACAGTGTTCTGTGGAGAAGAGTACTTCTACCCTCCTCCCTTTTTGGTCTTAAACTCTTTTGATTTTTTTTTTTTAAATGTAAGATTTTTTAGCATAAGTAGGCATGGGGCATAAGACTGTCAACTTTCCTTGAAGAGGGCCAGCCAACAGATTAGGTAGCCTCTGTGATCCATACACTGGACAACTGGAAGAAATTAGAATAATGTGTGGAATTGGTTATTGTTGCTACTTGAGTAGCTTTTATGAATTTCATGGGTGAAAAAGGAGACAAAGAGTTATAGCTGTACATCTTTTTTCTCGAGGCAACTTGGGCCTGTTGTTGTTCAGTAGCTAAGTAGTGTCTGACTCCTTGTGACCAAATGAACTGCAGCACACCAGGCTTCCCTGTCCCTCATTATCTCTCTAAGTTTGCTCAAACTCATGTCCTTGAGTCAGTGATGCCAACCAACCATCTCTTCCTCTGTTGCCTCCTTCTCTTCTTGCTGTCAGTCTTTCCCTGCATCAGGGTCTTTTCCAATGAGTTGGCTCTTCACGTCAAATGGGCCTCTAAGGGGCTCAAATTTGTTGGCAAGAAATCTGTTTTGAAACAAGCAGTTGATACGGGAGTGGGTTAGGGGAAGCTCTTTGCCATTCTCTCCATGTTTTGGCTCCAGTGCTTACTTGCCATGTGACCCTGGGCAAGCTATTTAATTCCTCAGAAACTTAGTTTCCTCATTTGTGATATAGGAATAATGAGAGTATTTCAAATATCTATTTTGAATGAAAGGAGAGAAAGCATTAAATCAGCTAACACCATGCTGACTCAATACACATTGTTATTGGTATTCTGTACCATTTCTTTCAGCAGGAGGCAATGATTAGGACAAAAGACTGGCAAGAATCTGGGAAATTATTTTATTTCTTTATATATTTAGTTGTAGACAAAGAGGCATAGGAGTGTTTACTGTTGAATATCTATTAAAAGTAAAAAAAAATTTATGGGGTTTTCATGACATAGGCAGTAAAGAGATCAGAACTGGCTTAAGGAATCCAAATGTCATCAGATTTCACCATTTGCCATGAAAAAAATGAGGTGCAGATGACATTAGTGCTCAGTTTTTGCTAGCTCAGTATGCCCACTAATGGGTCTGACCATTTAATCCCTTAAAAAAATTCCTTTTGACTTGATTTTTGGAAGACATCAGCCGTGTGTCACATGCATAACAAATTTGCTTTCCAGAGGTGCTGTGGGCACTGCATGCCTGTTGGAGTCTTGCTTGTTTCTGTAGGGTATCCTGGAATCAAAGAGTTTGCTATAGCTTCCTCTGTAGGCTTCCACCTCCAGGGATCCTCAGACTAGCTTAGGTCTAGGGACCGTGCTGAGTAGCAGAGGAAGTAATCCTCTTCATTTCATCCATTTTTGTCTCCTGGTTCCCCTTGAATAAACACTCTTCATAAACCCTACTATCCCTATACAAGGCAAGTTATTTAGAAAGATAAGAGAGCTTGAAAATAGAAGAGGCTCAGCAAAATTCATTTCACTTCACAGTGTGTGTGAACACACATACACATGGAAACACACATGTAAAAATTCTTCATGTTTTCCATCTGTTTAAAGTTATAGGTCTTAAGAGACAACCTAGTAGTGTTTATATAAGCACAAGTTGCTACACTCAGATTCAAGTAAATCATCACATTATTTATGTTTCTTGGACAACACAATTCTGTTTAAACTGTAGGACCAATGTTCTGATACTCTGCCTTGGAAATAATTACATTTAGTGGTGGTAAAATAAATTTGGGCATGTGTTATTTCTATATCCATAAAAATACTCTTGTTCATTTTCCCAACATGTTGGTTATTTAAGAATGTATCTAGAAAATAAATCTTTTTCTTATTGTTTCATTATCAGCTCATTTTTCAGATGTCTGTGTAAGGCATAACAATTAAGGTATGATATGTGCTGATAGTGTTAAAAATATCCATTCTCAAATGAATGAAACTTCAATACTGATTGCAGCAGCTTTTATCTAATTCATATGGATATACAGAATAATGAAATTTATTATGACATCATTCCCCTGGAAGAACATAGACAGCTCAACAGGTACAGAGCAAACTACTGATCAGAATCATCTCGGAGGATGTTGCATCTGTGTACATGGTATTAACCTTAAAATGATCAGATTGTGCCGTGAACAAATGGTGATGCCACTTTGCTCTCCCTTTATTAATGGTATGTAGATATATTTGTTCAGTTCAGTTCAGTTCAGTCAGTCGTGTCCGACTCTTTGCGACCCTATGAATCACAGCACGCCAGTCCTCCCTGTCCATCACCAACTTCCAGAGTTCACCCAAGCTCATGTGCATCGGGTTGGTGACGCCATCCAGCCATCTCATCCTCTGTCGTCCCCTTCTCCTCCTGACCCCAATCCCTCCCAGCATCAGAGTCTTTTCCAGTGAGTCAACTCTTCGCATGAGGTGGCCAAGTTCTGGAGTTTCAGCCTCAGCATCAGTTCTTCCAATGAACACCCAGGACTGGTCTCCTTTAGGATGGACTGGTTGGATCTCCTTGCAGTCCAGGGGATTCGCAAGAGTCTTCTCCAGCATCACAGCTAGAACTTTCTAAAACCAATTTCTATAGTTAACCTTTATAGTATGTTGGGCTTAATGACTTACTTTTACATTTCTCTTTTGTTTTCATTGGTTTTAAAATTAGAGTTTTAGAGTCTTTTAGTTAACAATACCTTATTTTTTGTCTTTCTAAAAAGTAATGTATATTGAAATATTAATTCTACAATAAACTACAACTTTAAATGTATAGTTTGTTGAGTTTTGACAAATTTGTATACTCATATAATCACCATCACAATCAAGACATAGCACTTTTTTATTATCCCAAAAGGTGCCTTTGTGCCATCCAAGATCCATCATGGTCCCATTACTGTCAATTCCTTTTTGTTTTTTCAGTAATAGCCTCCTGTTTTGAAAAATCACAGAAGCATATATATGATTATACTTAATCAGATTTCTTGAATAAGTGTGAAACTTTAGCTGCAGAAAAGACTGAAGTTGGTTTAAACAAATTTATTTCCAAAGTGCATGTTCTGGTACTCCTGAAGCTCCCTTGGATCCGATTGTTCATCAATTATGAGAACTACTGCAGATATTTCTGATAAATTCTCTTTTGGAATAAGCAAGTCATATGTAGTGAACTAACAGCAGGAATTATTTAAGTAAACTAGCAATTCTCTTGATAGAAATATGAACAAAATAGACAATTGAGGAATTCGTATGTTGGAAATTCTGCTTTGGTTTTTGGTTATCAGCTTCATTTGAGTTTATCATCATGAGCATAAGTGCAAACGTGTATCTGTGTGAGGATGCATGTTTCTCATAGGCCAGAAGGGGAACCAGAAGATAGGAAAGGGTGACAGAAGATCAGTATGTGTGATAGCCTTTTAGATTCTCTAGATATTGTGAGCCTAGAAATATGGCTTAGAAAGTGTAGCTTAAAACAATATGAATTATAGAGTTGTGGAAGCAGAATAATACAAATCCTTTCTTTGAAGAATAAAGGTAAGTTAGATATGGGAATCTTGCTTTAAAAAGGAAATCAGCTTTAATGGAAGAAAAATTGTGAGGCAAATGAGACCTGAAAGTACTCTTTGTTGATTCAGGCATTATGCTGTTAATTGCTTCTCTTTGATGATGAATAAAAAAGTGCAAATAGAGTCTGTAAGCCCATGGACCTAAACAAAAAAAATCTTCCTTCTAACAGATCCAGTTGAGACAGCCTCTCAAGTAAGATGAAAACTTGGTTCCACTCAACAGTAATTGGCAGATTCCTGGGATGTGTTTCCATTTATTGTAAAAAAACAAAAGCAAAAACCCCACAGATTCTCCTGCTCTCATACCATTTTATTAGCTAACAGTCAACCTTTGTATTGTCAAAATGATAAAATATATCTGAAAAAGTTATGAGGGGATGGAAGGCATAATTAGCATAGAAGAGAGATGATGACTCAGAAATAGTACTTACCTTTCTTTAGTCATAAACAAATTTAAAATTAATTTCAGTTAAATTTTGGTTTTAACATGTATACAAATTTGGAATATTTTTCTTTTTGTTTATAATGATCACCTTTTAATTTCACTATCTTCTTTTGCTTAAGATGAAAAAATAATGAGAGTGATTCTGACCATGTCTAAATCTAAAAGTAATTTAGAACTTTGTTTATGCTTCTATCATATATAATCCCTGTCCCACTATGTCAGGGAATGAAGTTATTTCTTCCTACCAGATGAAAGAAGGTTGAAAGGGGGATGCTGGAGCAGAGCTCACAGAGTCATTATAGGCAACTATTCATTTTGTTAATAATAAAATCATTAATATATTTTTCATGTGATTCTTAGTAAATTATAAAGTAATCTCTTTTCTGTCATCATGGCTGAGATTCCATGAACAAAGACTAGCAATTGATATGATTAATACAAGGACCAGAGGAATCTTGGAGTTGGAATATTAATTTCATTAAACTACAGTCATTAGTTGCCTACCTATTATTTGAAAATGTCTAGCATATAATTATTTAAGGATTTAAAAAGCATAATCAGATAATCAAAGTAAGATTGTGTCAAAAATTTTTAAACTACTTTCTTTTCTAAACTAGCATACTCTAATTATAAATGAAAAGAACTTGAAATATTCAGGTTCTCTCATTGCAAGGGAGAGGAGAATAATAATTTTCAAAAGTGGTTTTTTTTTTAATACTTTATTCTTTATTACAATACTCAAAAGTGTTTTGTGATAAGGTGGTACTGCTACTTCAGCCCTGCCATCAATCTTAAGCCCAAGATATACCTCTATGAAGTGTCATATTGCTGGCTCCAAATCTAAGTCTATCAAATATTCCCCATGTAATCAGCTGTCATCCATGGTAACTAGTAGGAGACAAACACCCCACTTGCACTTTATTCCTGCTTGAGAGCTCCGGCTCAAAACAGGGAGTCTGGTTTACATAAAATAAAGACATAAAATTCCTGCTTTGTTTCCTTTGCTTCCTCATCCCCTCCTCTTCTTGAACACATCCTTATCTCCCTCCCAGGCCAATAAAGTTTGGTGGAAGGATATCTCACCTTAGTGTTCTATTTTACTTCCCTCAGCGTGTTATCATCCTGGCACCATTTAATTGGGTCATTCAGAGGTTTCACCTCCTTAGAGAGAGGAGTGAGTCTACAGAGGCAGCTCTTCTCTTGAAAATTCTAATTAAACCCACTACAGTATCTTGAACCATCTTTCTATGTAGTTATTGGGTGTGACTATAAATTCTGATCTGTTCTTTCTGTGCTTGGTATAATTCCTGCTTATTTTTTTAAAGAGAGGGTTAGTCTTAGTTCTTTACATCTGTTATTTCCTCTTTAACAAACACAGCACTTCATAGTCATAATTTATGGGTAAATGTGCTTAACACATGAAACAGGACATCTGTATATAATGAAAGAGGAAAAAAAAACCTATCTCTAGATGCCCACATCATAACCATGGACCACAATTTTTTTCATGATGATAACTTCATTGTATGAAGTTATTTTCACAAAAGATTGAAAATAAGTAAGAAGAGGGTATGTAATGTTGTTTGATGGTTTTTATTTTGTCTTTCCTAGATTCATGTAACAAACTAGATAACTTGTCAAGATCCCTTTTACCTTTATAATAACATAAAAAATGTTGTTACTTTCTGATTTTAAACGAGGAAAAAAAAAAAAATCCCAGCACGGCCTCAAAGAAGTTTTTAATTTAATTTTATGAGATTCAGTTACTTTAATCTTTTTTGGTAGCTTGAGGTTTCACAATGGGAAACAGTAAGTGGATAATCTTCTATATGTTATTAAAAGACATGTGAGAAGTTGTAATAGAAAACAGATCAAGAGATAACAAGAGGACAAAAAATAAATGGGAAGGCACTGTAGTGAAAAGAAAAAGATAGGTAAGAACTTACATATTATTTTCAGTGTATACCATCGCTCCAAAGATTAGTACATGCCATCTTTCCAAGATGATCACCTTTCTCTAACAGGGGCTTCAGAGGTCCTTCTGAGTTCAATTCAGGACAATTTATTCTGATGAACAAGAAAGAAAAAAGCGTAAAAATAGCTGTTAATCATTTGGGAGAGAAGGCTATAGTTTCAATTTGTTCATTTCATTTCTTTTTTTTTAATTTTTATTTATTTATTTTTTTAAATTACAATACTGTATTTGTTTTGCCACACATTGACATGAATTAGCCACAGGTGAACACAATCTCCCAATGCCAAAGCCCCCTCCCACCTCCCACCCCACATCATCTACCTGAATCATCCTGTGCACCAGCCCCATGCATCCTGCATCCTGCATTGAACATAGACTGGCGCTTCATTTCTTACAAGAAAGTATACATGTTTCAATGCCATTCTCCCAAACCATCCCACCCTTTCCCTCTCCCTCAGAGTCCAAAAGTCCACTCTATACCTCTGTGTCTCTTTTGTTGTCTCACATATAGGGTCATCATTACTATCTTCTAAATTCCATATATATGTGTCAGTATACTGTATTGGTGTTTTTCTTTCTGGCTTACTTCACTCTGTATGATCGGTTCCAATTTCATCCATCTCATTAGAACTGAGTCAAATTTATTCTTTTTAAGGGCTGAGTAGTACTCCATTGTGTATATGTACCACAGCTTTCTTATCCATTCATCTGCTGATGGACATCTAGGTTGCTTCCATGTCCTGGCTATTATAAACAGTGCTGCAATGAACACTGGGGTACATGTGTCTCTTTCAATTCTGGTTTCCTCGGTGTGTATGCCCAGCAGTGGGATTGCTGGGTCATAAGGCAGTTCTATTTGCAATTCTTTAAGGATTTGTTCATTTCTTGATGGAATATTATACTTCTGATTTAACAGTAACAATTTGAAAATTTTAGACATTGTTATAATTGTCTTCTTTTGGCACCTGACATCCTCTCTTCATAACGTCAATGCTTTAATTCTTTTTAAATTTCCCACCTTCTCCTATTTATGCATTGACTTCATTTTTGGAATAAAATGAGATTTGTCTGAAGCAGCTATAATTTGAACTTTTAACTTCATTAAGAGTCTGGCACTGAATTTAATGTTTATATATTTCTGGGTGTCATTATTGAGTATTAGGAGGACCTTAGTCCTCCTGTGCCCTCTCAATCCCAATTCATTCCTCTCTTACCTGATTGCTAATATCTTAAAGCTTATCTCATGAATTTGCTTCCTTTGATATTAAAGTGCAGACACTACTGGGAAGAATCAGTCACTCACATTTTATTATGAATAAGACTTTCAGTTTCATTGAGATATAATTGACATATAGCAAAGGTGCACAACATAATAATTTCACTTTGGAAAAATTTTTTCCTTATGATGAGAACCTTAGGATATAGTCTCTCAACAGCTTTCATATATAACATACAACAGTGTTAATTATATTTATAATGTTGTATATTACATTTCTAGTAAGGAAATGGCAACACACTCAAGTGTTCTTGCCTGGAGAATTCCAGGGACGGGGGAGCCTGGTGGGTTGCCATCTATAGGGTCGCACAGAGTCAGACACAACTGAAGTGACTTAGCAGCTGCAGCAGCAGTACTTATTTATCTTGTAACTAAAAGTGACTTTGTACCTTTTACCTTTTGACCACCTTCACCCAATCCTCCTCCTTCCACTCCCCTACTCTGGTAATCACAAACATAATCTCTTTTTCTGTGAGTTTGTTTTTGAAGTATAATTGATTCCAACAAACACTATGTTGGTTCCTGTTATATAACAGTGACTCACAATTTCTATACATTTCAAAATGATCACCACAGCTAAGTCTGTTTACCATATGTCACCATATAAAGATATTACTTGATTATTGACTACATTCCCCACTCTGTGCATTTCATACCCATAACTCATTTATTTTGCAACTGGAAGTCTATACCTCATCCTCTCTCCCCCATTTTTCTACTCCTCTCATCACCCTTTCTTCTGGTAACCATCTGTTAGTTCTCTATGACTCTGTTTCTGTTCTTTGTGTTCATTTGTCTTGTTCTTTAGATTTCACATATAAGTGAAATCATACAGCATTTGTCTTTTTTAATCTGATTTATTTCACTTAGTTGTAATACTCCATCCATGTTGTCACAAATGGCAAGATTTCATTCTGTTTTATGACTGAGTAGTATTCAGTTGTGTATATGTAATATATACAGCTTCTTGATCCACTTTTCTGTTGATGGACATGCAGGTTGCTTCCATCTCTTGGCTATTGTAAACAATGCTGCACTGAACATAGGGTTATATGTATCTTTTCTAATTAGTGTTTTTCTTTTCTTTGAATAAGTAGCTGGGAATGGAATGGTTGGATTGTATGGTAGTTCTGTTTTTTAAGGAATCCCTATAGTGTTTCCCACAGAGGAGGAATTAATTTACATTCTCACCAATAGTGCACAAGGATTCCCTTTTTTCCACATCTCTGTCAACACTTGTTATTTGTTGTCTTTTGTACAATAGCCATTCTGACAGGTGGTAGCTCACTGTGGTTTTGATTTGCATTTCCCTGATTATTAGTGATGTTGAGAATCTTTTCATGTGTTTGTTGGCCGTCTGTATGTCTTTGGAAAAATCCGTGTTCAGATCCTTTTTTAGGAGCTGGGTTTTGATCAGTGATAGAGATGAAAGCAAGAGAACTCTGGCAACTGGTGCTATTGTTATTGCCACGGTAGAAAGGATGCTGAGTGTGTAGCTGGGTCTGCCACTCTTTGGCTCTGCGAACTTGGAGTCACTTCATTCTCCTGAGCCTCAGCTATGACATCTGAAATATAGAGTGATGCTTGCTTAGTTTACTTAGCAGGATTATTTGGAGCCTCAAATGAGAGTATATGTGTGACAAAATATTTGCAAATCATGACATTCTATACAAAGTAAAGACCAAAACAGAAAAAAAAATGTGGCAAAGGCAAAGTCTACCCATGTCACAACAAAGGTGGATCCTGGTACCACTTTATAATCACACTCTGGATTCTGAGTGTGAGAACACTCAGGGCTTCCCTGGTGGCTCAGACAGTAAAGAATCTGCCTGCAGTGCAGGAGACCTGGGTTCAACCTCTAGGTCGAGAAGATCCCCTGGAGAAGGAAATAGCAACATACTCCAGTATTCTTGCCTGGAGAATCTCCGTGGACAGAGAAGTCTGGTGGGCTACAGTCCATGGAGTTGCAAATAATTGGACATGGCAAACAGATGGGGAAACAGTGGAAACAGGTCAGACTTTATTTTTGGGGGCTCCAAAATCACTGCAGATGGTGACTGCAGTCATGAAATTAAAAGATGTTTACTCCTTGGAAGGAAAGTTATGACTAACCTAGATAGCATATTCAAAAGCAGAGACATTACTTTGCCAACAAAGGTCCATCTAGTCAAGGCTATGGTTTTTCCAGTGGTCATGTGTGGATGTGAGAGTTGGCCTGTGAAGAAAGCTGAGTGCCAAAGAATTGATGCTTTTGAACTGTGGTGTTAGAGAAGAGGAGAAGACTCTTGAGAGTCCCTTGGACTGCAAGGAGATCCAACCAGTCCATTCTAAAGGAGATCAGTCCTGGGTGTTCTTTGGAAGGACTAATGCTGAGGCTGAAACTCCAGTACTTTGGCCACCTCATGAGAAGAGTTGACTCATTGGAAAAGACTCTGATGCTGGGAAGGATTGGGGGCAGGAGGAGAAGGGGATGACAGAGGATGAGATGGCTGGATGGCATCACCGACTCAATGCACATGGGTTTGGGTGGACTCTGGGAGTTGGTGATGGATAGGGAGGCCTGGCGTGCTGCGATTCATGGGGTCACAAAGAGTCGGACATGACTGAGTGACTGAACTGACTGAGTAGCTAACACTTCACTTTCACTTTCAGAATTTGGACAAATAAGATGGTCAGGATGCATGCATTGCCTTCTGTGTTTCTCTGAGTCAAAGTAAGCCACTTTTCTTTCCACTTTGCTTCCCTTCTCCGGACCAGTCCATGTTAGGAAAGATGAGAGAGGATAGCTCCTGGAGCACAATTCATCCTTCACCTTAAAGGTTTATCTTTGCCCAGGATCTGAATCTTTAATAGGAGAGAATTATTTAGGTTTGTGGGAAGCAGTAATTCTTTAGGAACAATCTTCTTCAAGATCATTCTGAGACTAAAATTGGTAACTGTAATGTAGCAAATTGGAGTGATATTATATATCAAAGAATGCCCTAATATCTTCAAATGAAGAAGCCATCATTTAAACATGATCAAACTACAGGACTTCTTTAGTGGTGCAGTGGTTAAGATTCTGTGCTCCCAAGGCAAGGGTACAGGTTTGATTCCTGATCAGGGAACTAGATCCCACATGACACAACTAAGAGTTCTCATGCCGCAATAAGATACTGTGTGCTGCAAGGTGTGGCCAAGAAAGTAAAATAAAATAAAAAATTATCAAGCTGCAGATGTGTTAGTTGTTGTTTTTCTTGTTCAAGAAGGCTAATAAGCACTGATAAATGAATAAATGCCTGCTACCATACAGCCATGTGCACCAGAGCTGTCCATGTGTAGTAAGCAGAAAAATGGACCATAATAAGTGAACATCTTAATTTCTAGAACCTGTGATGATGCTATGCCACATGGAAAAGGGACTTCGCAAACTGAATTAGGACAGAGAGTTTTGTATCACCCATGTAGGCAGAATCTAATCACATGAGCCCTTAAAAGCAGAGAAGTCCCTCCAGCTGGAGGCAGAAGAGATAGGTGGAAAGAGAACTTAGATTATAAGTGTGAGCAGGATTTGACACGTCATTTCTGTCTCTGAGATGCAAGGGACCATCAGCAGGGAATAGATACGGGTCTGTAAGAGCTGATGGCGGTCCCTAGCTGACAGCCAACAAGGAAGCAGGAATCTACAACCACAAGGGACTGAATTCTGCCAATAACCTGAACTAGCTGGGAAATAAAGTCTTCCCAGAGCCTCCAGATAAGTCCAGCTGGCTGCTGACACCTTGGTTTTGGTCTTGTGAAGTTGGGAGCAGGGAAATCAGTTGAGCCAAACTTGTATTCTAACCTATAGAAACTGAGGGACTAAGGTTTTGGTAGCTAGTTTCAGTGAGAATAGAAAATTAAAACACTATGTGAGAGGCATCTGGACAGCAAATCAATATCTGCTGTTTCAAATAGCCACCCTATGATTTTCCATTTGGTCATGTTTGAATCATTATTTTTTTCTGATTATAGCATATGAACATGTGGTATATGACTGTTTAAACCAGCAAGTACCTCAGTTTCAGATGCTCTATACCAGACCACAGCATCTTTCATCTTTTAGTTACTGTCACCACTGAGGTCCCTCATGGTGAATTCTGTACACAGCTCTTTATATCTAGAACTTAAAAAAATTGGGTTATACATACATGCTTTCAGTAAAATGTACTATTATTAAATGCATAGCCTGATGAAGTTTTCCTATGAAAACACTTGAGAACCACGACCCAGGATCAAGATGTAGAATGCTTCCATCACTTCATTGCATCCCATAGGCCTTTTCTAGTCAGTCCTTTTCCCACTCAGAGTCCTCCACTATTCTGACTCTAATCATCTATTAGTTACCCCTGCTGAAATTCACATAAATGGAATCACAGAGTATGCACTTTTATGTCTGGCTTCTTTTGATCAGCATGTTTCTGAGACTCATTCATTGTAATTGTTGCAGTATCAACAAGTAGTTCATTCTTTTTAGTACTTTAGAGTTTTCTACTATATGCATATGCTTGTTCAGTCTCTCATGATGGCTAGGTGCTTTTTTCTAGTTTGGAGCTATTGTAATAAATTTGCCTTAAACCTTGTTGTACATGTCTTTTGGTGGATCAATCAGTTCAGTCACTCAGTTGTGTCTGACTCTTTGCAACCCCATGGACTGCAGCACACCAGGCTTCCCTGTCCACCACCGACTCCTAGAGCTTGCTCAAACTCATGTCCATTGAGTTGGTGATGACATTCATCCATCTCATCCTCTTTTGTTCCCTTCTCCTGCCTTCAATCTTTCCGAGCATCAGGGTCTCTTACAAGGAGTCAGTTCTTCACATCAGGTGGCCAAAGTATTGGAGCTTCAGCTTCAGCATCAGTCATTCTAATGAATATTCAGGACAGATCTCCTTTAGGATGGACTGGTTTGATCTTCTTGCAGTGGATGCATATATTCATTTTTCTTGGATACATAAATATAAGTGGAATTTCTGGATCATAGGGTAAATCAATCTATATTTTAAGTCAGGTTAGCCTAAATACTGGAGAAAGAAATGGCAACCCAGTATTCTTGCCTGGTGAATCCTATGGACAGAGGAGCCTGGCGGGCTACAGTCCCTGGAGTCACAAAGAGTCAGACACGATTGAAGTGACTTGGCACATCCTAAACACAGACTGGATAACCTGACTTAAAATATAGGTTGATTTACCCTATGATCCATGCTTCAAAATTGATAAAGTATGTCTAGCCATTTTCATGTGATGTATTACTGATAGAAATACTTCTATTTTTACAAATATACCACAGGTGTCATAACATAGGTGTGTTCTCTGCATGTAAGAAGAGCTCTATTTTTACAAAACAAGTACTGATTCAGAACTCTCTATGATTTAAAACAAGATACATACAGGAAAGCTTGATTTCTCAAAACTTAGAAGGGCATAGGGAAGGCAGTTCTACTTCCCTCTCTATTGTGTTTTGCTTTGCAGCATCTTCTGTTTTACTCAATAAAGACCATACTTCTCATCTCGAGACCTTTGCTCTCAGCATGAACAAGCACAACATGAACATTCATGATTTCACCAGCGCAGCCACTTTCCCTTCCTTATCTCTGAATACCT
The DNA here is from genome assembly GCA_917880005.1 of Nanger dama. Lineage (NCBI taxonomy): Eukaryota > Metazoa > Chordata > Mammalia > Artiodactyla > Bovidae > Nanger > Nanger dama. Next base: position 52,785,236 of record CAKJTW010000004.1, read on the forward strand.
AGGAACCCAACTCTTTGTTTTGCAAAGAGGTTTATATGTGCTCTGGACCATAGAGAGGCTGGTTTTTCTTTGGGCAGTCTGAGTGATTTCTGAAAAGTCTAATAGTCCATAGGCAACATATGGGCAGCTGTTGTGGACACATACATGGACACATTTTAGTCATGAGATGAAGCTAATGTGGTTCTCTGTCCACGTGGTGTGAGCTGCTCCCTCAGATGGTCTCTCCAGGCCATGGGTTGTTTCCCAAGCTCAGGCCACTCCACCATAGAGTTCTTTAGACTTTGAGTGTTAGCTCTGCTCCTCTCAATGTGCCCTTTCCACTTCCTCTACTTTCTTTATAAGTTTTCTGTTATTGTAGAAGCGCTTGGTCTTCTTTAAACTTCCTCTTTTGATTCATTGGCAACAGTCAGAAGTCAAAAGTAAACATTGCTTATCCTTCGTGAAGCATGTGGAAGTTTGGACGTCTCTGCTCACTTGGAGGAAGAGTGTGTGTGAAGGGGAAGAAAACCAGAAACAGTATTTCAGTTATGTCATGTATTAAGTCTCCGGGGAAACTAATTATTTATTAATGATAAGGAATTGGCTCACATGGTTATGGAGACTGGCATGTCCAAAATCTGCAGTGTGGGCCAGCAGTCTTGAGATCCAGGAGAGCTGCCAGTTCCAAGGCAGTCTGCTGGACTGCCAGCCATCCAGTCTTCTACACTGCTGCTCCCCTTGTTCGGGGAGATTGGCCTTTGTTCTATTTAGGCATTTAACTGATTGGCTGAGGCCCACTCACATTATAGCAAGCAATCTGATTTAATCAGAGTTCACTGATTTAAATGTTGATCTCATGGGAAAATACTCTGCAGGTTGACACACAATATTAACCATCACATGTCATAATACTCGTATCTTCCAGAACATGTGTCTAAATTGAGGTCTCTCTGTGCCCCCACTAGGGCAAGCTTTCATCATTTAGGGAGAAGAATGCACTGTAACTTAAAATGACATGGATTTGAATCCCAGTGATCCTTAGTGGCTAGGGCTTTCTAAGTGGCACTAGTGGTAAAGAACTCACCTGCCAATGTAGGAGACACAGGACATGAGTTCAATCTCTGGGCTGGGAAAATCTGGAGAAGGAAATGGCAACCTACTCCAGTATTCTTGCCTGGAAAATTCCATGGATAGAGGAGTCTGGTGGGCTACAGTCCTTGGGGCTGCAAAGAATTGGACATGACTGAGCACACACACATGCATGCACGATCCTTAGCAGCGATGTCATTTGGAAAGATCTTTAGTTTCAGTAATTATAGAGCAGTGGTTCTTAACTGCGCGCAATTTGTCCCTCCTTCTACCTCGTTAGAGGACATTTGATAATGTCTGAAAACATCTTTGATTGTTATAAACAGGGTGGGAGGAGGACTTGCTTCTTGCCTGTGATAAGTAGAGAGGCCAGAAGTCCTGTGAAATATCCTATAGGGCACAGTCCAGCCTCCCCTAGCAGGGAGTCTTCTGTCCCAAATGTCAACAGTGTTGAGGTTTTGAAACTTTGCACCAGAGGCACAGTGATCTAGCTAGCATATAATAAAATTGGAAAGAAATAGAAGACAGAAAATTTAGATGGCAAGGTAACCAATAAAATGATGCTCAAATTTCAAAAACTAATGTGTACACACATATTTTTTTCCCCCACCAGTTTCTAAATAAAAAATTGGGAAGGTGATATTGTAAGTTGAAGAAAGCATTATTGGAGGGCAAACTATGCTTGGGGAATAGACAGCAGACTCAGGTAGGTAAGAAAATAAGCGAAGATAATTTCTCCCTCATGTCATTGGCCTACAGGACACCACTAGGGTTTAAAGCCCTGGGGAGGCAATGGAGAAGGTGACATCACTGTGAGAAATTGTCTCAGGTCGAAAGAGGGGAGTGAATTGTGGCTAAGAAACCTAAGATAATATTTTTGTAAGAAGATGTAAAAGGATAACTACAGTATGACTTACCAAATGTCTTAAAGTAATAGATTACTATTTTGTTAGTTCATAATTTATTCTGGCAGTCTGTTTAACCATATGCACACTCTCTTGAATATGATTTAAATGTTAAATCCTAATTATGAAACTCTAATTCAAAACAATTTTAGGCAAGCCTGTCGAGAATTAATGGGAATGCAAATTATGAAGTCAGGCTCATTAGGGAAATTCACATTAATTTTAATTTTGGACAGGTGTAAGCCTCTCTGAACTAATACCAAGGAGATCTAAATTAAAAATAAAACTGGTCAAAACTTTTAAAAGGTTATATTTCTCTAACCTGACTGATCCAGGAATATGTAACATAATCTCTTAATAAACAATTTCAAGATAATTAAAAATGTATAGATTATTAGGGGTCTTAAAACTTTTAGGACTGATTTTGTTGACTTAGTTATCTCTTGTCTTGTTTCAACAGGCTTTCTCTGTACATACTGGATTACCAGAGTCAACTAACTTAGCATGCTGTGAGGTCACTATACGTGCCCTTTTGTTTAATCAGTCTCTGAAAAAAAGAAAGACAATTCAGTTCTATCAACTGTGACAAAGAGAAGAAGGAAGGCATTAAAGCAAATGTGAAATTCTTTCCATTTGACACACACAGTGAATATTGCTAATAACTTCTTGAATTTTCTGTCATGCCAATCAGTATACCCCTTTATTCATTACAGTCAGTATTGTAACATTATTGGATCATTCATCCATTATTCTTGCACTAACCATTTATTGTAACTTTAAATTTGTGCTCAGCCACTTCACTCTGAATGGGGATAGAGAAAACAACTAAGAACAGCTCACAATCTGGTGGGAGAGACTGACATTACCAAGCACGGTGGTGCTCTGCATTCTATGTCATAGCTATTCATGGAGGAGAGCTGGAGAATGCCTGCCAGTGGCCTGGGACAAGGAGAATACCTTAGGAAACCCCTAAGACATTGGGATTTATTTTAAGAGATGACAGTTGGTTAATTAGGGTGGCAACATAGTGGTAATGGGAAGTGATCATACCTGGAAATATTTTAAAGGTAGAGCTAACAATTTATGGAATGGAATAAAAACAGAGCAGTTAAGAATGGGTTCAAAGATTTTAGTAAAAACATTGAGGTTTGAATTGCTGTTTACTGAGATCAAGAAAGCTTAAAAAGTAGGTTTGGGGAGTAAATGTCTTTGGTTTTCTCACATGATATGTGTGACATGATAGACTAGGTAGCTGGGCTAAATAAGCTTGGAATTCAGGGAAGAATTGACATTGAGTACATTATTTAGGAATTTCAAGCATACATATGATATTTAAAACTGTATAACTGGGATAACTCCCTAACCAGCAATTATAGACAGCAAAGTGAAGCAATGAACTCTTTAGCAAAGTAATGTGTAGAGGCTAGAAGATGAAGAGAATCAGCAAAGAAGACTGAGATGGAGGGACCATTATGGGAGGAAGGAAATCTCAAGATGGTGTGCTCTCCAGAACTCAAGTGAAGACAGTGTCATGCAAGGGACTTCCCTTGTGGTTCAGTGACTAAGACTCCATGTTTCCACAACAAGGAGCATGGGTCTGATCCCTGGCCAGGGAACTAAGATCCTTTATGCTTGGTGCAGCAAAAACAAACAAACAAACAAAAAGGCTAAAAAAGAAGAAGACAGTGTCATGAGGAGGCAGGGAAGGGCTGAGTCAAAGACTCCTGATATGTAATATAATGACAGAATTAAGCCCTGTACCTGGTAATGTGGACGCCACTGTAATCTTGTTAAGAGCAGGTTTGATTGGAGGCTTGAGCTAAAAGCCTGATTAAAGTAGGCTGAAGAGAGAACGGAAGGTGTTGAACTGAAGAAAGCACAAAAATAGACTCTAAGAAGATATTTTTCTGAAAGAGAAGCAACGAAATGGGATAGTAGCTAGAACATGAGCAAAAACAGAGGTGATGTGTGTGTGTGTGTGTGTAGACTGGCTGGCAGCTGATCCGGTGGAAAGGTGTGTTAGCACTCGTAAGCACAAGAATACGGAGCAGAATCCTTTCTTCCACCTTGGTTAATTGTGTGTGCTCAGTCACTAAGTCAAGTCTGACTCTCTGCAACCCCATGGACTAAAGCCCGCCAGGCTCCTCCGTTCATGGGATTTTCCCGGCAAGAATACTGGAGTGGATTGCCATTTCCTTCTCCAGGGGATCTTCCTGATCCAGGGATCTAACCTGTGTCTCTTGTGTCTCCTGCCTTGACAGGCAGATTGTTTCCCACTGTGCCACCTGGGCTGTAATTATGTTTTTTCTGAAAGCCTAGAATGTTTTCAATCCTGGTTGTAGTTTAGAATCCCATGGAGAAATTCTGAAAAAATATTGATTCCTAGGGTCCACCCCCAGAGTTAATTGGTTTGCACACTAGCATTACAAAAAAAAAAAAAAAAAATTCTCCAAGTCAATGAGAACCACTGGATCAGATGTTATAACAGTTTATGTATTGTAAGTGACTGGAAAGTTGTACAATTTTGTGTGATGGCGCCATCAGCACTGTAAGAAACAGGACTCTTGTATTTTGGAAAGATAAGATTATGTTACGGCAAGCTGAGTTCTCAAGGAAGCAGGCGTTGAGACAGGCTGAATGTTTACTATGAAGGAAAGGAAAGCCGGCAGGATTGAGCTGAGCGAGAAATCGAGGTACAAAGCAGCCCCATGAGGACCTCTGCAGACCTGAGAGAGAGACCCGGAACTAAGATGCTGTCAGCGTTGTCCTGTGTTGGACTGGAACGACCAGAACTATGTGGATGACTCTATGGGTTCTCCCTGGGAAGGGTGTAGCTCCCTGTAGCGGCAGCTGACCCTGAAGGAGGTGGCAGCTCTGCCTGCTGACAGCGTGTTCAGCAACTGGGGCCGAAGCCCCTGCAGGGGCACTCTGAGGGGAGCCTCACAGCATCCACCACGTATGTCACTGTCACAGGTTACATACCTGGCTTTGGTCTGTGAGACAGGCTAGCAGGACAACATGGGCTTCCCTCTTAAGTCCCAGGAGACTCAGCCCGGAGGTAGGTTATTTTGAGGAACTTGTTTAAATAACAATATTTGAGTCAATGTTATCATTTTTCTTAAAGTTCTGCTCTGCGCATATGCAAACATAACTAGTTCACTAATGTGATCAAAGTTCATCTGTGACTGCAACTGAAGAAAGATTGGTTCCATTTCCTATAGTATGTTCTTTGATAACTCAGAAATATTGAAATCGTGGGAAGTTTTGGATAATTTTTTCTGTCGGTCCATTTATAGTTTAAGTATGTAACAACTTAAAATTATAAAGACAACTAGGAAGATGGATCAGTGGATGAAAATAAGATGCTTGATATCGGTGACAGTATTCATGGTAATGAGGGAAGTTGAGCAAACCTGAGACCAGGGAGCTGTGTTCTGTCCCTGAGACATTTTGCACTGTTATCAGCAGTGCTTTTGCCATCACAGTGAGAAAAATGCGTGGAGAAACCAAATGAAAAGAGACAGTACAAGAGAAAGATATACTTAGAAGTTTATTTGAAATGTGAAGCCTGTCATTGAGGAGATGCAAATGGGCCTAAAATACAGTATTTCTTGCAGCCATTATCATTGCAATGCTATATATGTATTTTCTAAAGTACACATTTTGAAGGAAAAATCACAAGATATCTTTCAACTAAACAGGGACATCATAGCTAGAGGTTATGTAACGAAAAGCATAAACCCCAATCAAATGAACGCTTGCTTGATAGTCCTTTTAAAGTCAGATAAACTAAGACTCTGGCTTCATTGCTATGAAGCTTTGAAAGTCTTCCCTTGAAAACAGAGCCATTGTAGGAAAAAGGAGGAGGGAGAAATGCTTTTATAGAGATGTATATCTTGAATTGACTCAACATTCACTTAAATGAGTCTGAAGCAGGACTATGTGAATTGCTTTTAATTGGAAAATTTAAATGTAATTTCCCTCCCCATCATCAGTGAGATAGGGTCTCACAAGGCGGTTTAATTCAATTATAGAAATTAAGAACACTACCTGATTACTTACTCATCTGTGTAAAATGTTAATTTTTCAGGTGACAAATGTATTATTTATTTTATTGAAAAAGAGTAATTATCCAAATGAGTTTAAATATTTAGTTTATGTTTTATTTACATGATAAAATGACAATATTTGTAATGAAGTAAAGAACAGCATCCACTATCTTTATACACAGAAAAAGTGATTTAATGAGTCTTTCCTTTGAAAGTCAAAGACATTGTATCATTGGTCATATGACGCCAGAGATTCTACTTATTAGCAAACTGGAACAGTTATAAAAATATCCACCAAAAAGTACCTAAAATTATTTTTCATCCAACACACTTTTGGCAACATTCTGGCAACAATTATTCTGACGTAGCTTATAAAGTAATTAAAAAAACTGTTGTCATCTGTATCCACATACTTATGTGAATCCTAGTTCTCAAAATACTATGACATTCATACCAAGAAGAGAAACTGATTAGGTGTCAAATCTACAGTGTGCACCAGCAGCAGTGGTTGTAATCTTTCATTCAGCTAGATTTTCTCAAATGGTTAGCAGTTAATTTCATTAGTGGCTTCATTAATGCACTCACTTTTCATCCATTAATCAATAAAGGAGGAAGGGATTTTATTGTTTTAGCTGATGGCAAGAATTTTTAAAAATTATTATTTTTTAACTTTTTAAAAATTTAAACTTATTTATTTTAGTTGGAGGCTAATTACTTTACAATATTGTATTGGTTTTGCCATACATCAACATGAATCCGCCATGGGTGTACACATGTTCCCCATCCTGAACCCCCTCCCCACTCCCTCCCCATACTATCCCTCTGGGTCATCCCAGTGCACCAGCCCCAAGCACCCTGTATCCTGCATCGAACCTGGACTGGAAATTTGTTTCTTATATGATATTATACATGTTTCAATGCCATTCTCCCAAATCATCCCACCCTCTCCCTCTCCCACAGAGTCCAGAAGACTGTTCTGCACTTCTGTGTCTCTTTTGCTGTCTTGCATACAGGGTTATCATCACCATTTTTCTAAATTCCATATATATGTATTAATATATTGTATTGGTGTTTTTCTTTCTGGCTTACTTCACTCTGTATAATCGGCTCCAGTTTCATCCACCTCATTAGAACTGATTCAAATGTATTCTTTTTAATGGCTGAGTAATACTTCATTGTGTATATGTACCACAGCTTTCTTATCCATTCATCTGCTGATGGACATCTAGGTTGCTTCCATGTCCTGGCTATTATAAACAGTGCTGCAATGAACATTAGTGTACACATGTCTCTTTCAATTCTGGTTTCCTCGGGTGTGTATGCCCAGCAGTGGGATTGCTGGGTCATAAGGCAGTTATATCTGCAGTATTTTAAGGAATCTCCACATTGTTCTCCATAATGGCTGTACTAGTTTGCATTCCCATCAACACTGTAGGAGGGTTCCCTTTTCTCCACACCTTCTCCAGCATTTATTGCTTGACTTTTGGATTGCAGCCATTCTGACTGGGGTGAAATGGTACCTCATTGTGGTTTTGATTTGCATTTCTCTGATAATAAGTGATGCTGAGCATCTTTTCATGTGTTTGTTAGCCATCTGTATGTCTTCTTTGGAGAAATGTCTGTTTAGTTCTTTGGCCCATTGTTTTATTGGGTCATTTATTTTTCTGGAATGGAGCTGCAGGCGTTCCTTGTATATTTTTGAGATTAGTTGTTTGTCAGTTGCTTCATTTGCTATTATTTTCTCCCATTCCAAAGGCTGTCTTTTTACCTTGCTTATAGTTTCCTTTGTTGTGAAGAAGTTTTTAATTTTAATTAGATCCCATTTGTTTATTTTTGCTTTTATTTCCAGTATTCTGGGAGGTGAGTCATAGAGGATCCTGCTGTGATTTATGTCGGAGAGTGTTTTGCCTATGTTCTCCTCTAGGAGTTTTATAGTTTCTGGTCTTACATTTAGATCTTTAGTCCATTTTGAGTTTATTTTTGTGTATGGTGTTAGAAAGTGTTCTAGTTTCATTCTTTTACAAGTGGTTGACCAGTTTTCCCAGCACCACTTGTTAAAAAGATTGTCTTTAATCCATTGTATATTCTTGCCTCCTTTGTCAAAGATAAGGTGTCCATAGGTGCATGGATTTATCTCTGGACTTTCTATTTTGTTCCATTGATCTATATTTCTGTCTTTGTGCCAGTACCATACTGTCTTGATGACTGTGGCTTTGTAGTAGAGCCTGAAGTCAGTCAGGCAGGTTGATTCCTCCAGTTCCATTCTTCTTTCTCAAGATTGCTTTGGCTATTCGATGTTTTTTGTATTTCCATACAAATTGTGAAATTATTTGTTCTAGCTCTGTGAAAAATACCATTGGTAGCTTGATAGGGATTGCACTGAATCTATAGATTGCTTTGGGTAGTATACTCATTTTCACTATATTGATTCTTCCAATCCATGAACATGGTATATTTCTCCATCTATTAGTGTCCTCTTTGATTTCTTTCACGAGTGTTTTATAGTTTTCTGTATATAGGTCTTTAGTTTCTTTAGGTAGATATATTCCTAAGTATTTTATTCTTTATGTAGCAGTGGTAAATGGAATTGTTTCCTTAATTTCTCTTTCTACTTTCTCAATTTTAGTGTATAGGAATGCAAGGGATTTCTGTGTGTTGATTTTATATCCTGAAACTTTACTATATTCTTTGATTAGCTCTAGTAATTTTCTGATGGAGTCTTTAGGGTTTTCTACATAGAGGATCTGGAGAAAGGATCTGGGGTGCAATGGCACCCCACTCCAGTACTCTTGCCGGGAAATCCCATGGACAGAGGAGCCTGGAAGGCTACAGTCCATGGGGTCGCTGAGGGTTGGACACGACTGAGCGACTTCACTTTCACTTTTCACTTTCTTGCATTGGAGAAGGAAATGGCAACCCACTCCAGTGTTCTTGCCTGGAGAATCCCAGGAACGGTGGAGCCTGGTGGGCTGCTGTCTATGGGTCGTGCAGAGTCAGACACGACTGAAGTGACTTAGCAGCAGCAGCATGTAGAGGATCATGTCATCTGCAAACAGTGAGAGTTTTACTTCTTGTTTTCCAATTTGGATTTCTTTTATTTCTTTTTCTGCTCTGATTGCTGTGGCCAAAACTTCCCAAACTATGTTGAATAGTAGTGGTGAAAGTGGGCACCCTTGTCTTGTTCCTGACTTTAGGGGAAATGCTTTCAATTTTTCACCATTGAGGATAATGTTTGCTGTGGTTTTTCATACATAGCTTTTATTATGTTGAGGTATGTTCCTTCTATTCCTGCTTTCTGGAGAGTTTTTATCATAAATGGATGTTGAATTTTGTCAAAGGCTTTCTCTGCATCTATTGAGATAATCATATGGCTTTTATTTTTCTATTTGTTAATGTGGTATATTACATTGATTTGTGGATATTGAAGAATCCTTGTATCCCTGGGATAAAGCCCACTTGGTCATGGTGTATGATCTTTTTAATGTGTTGCTGGATTCTGATTGCTAGAATTTTGTTAAGGATTTTTGCATCTATGTTCATCAGTGATATTGGTCTGTAGTTTTCTTTTTTTGTGGTATCTTTGTCAGGTTTTGGTATTAGGGTGATGGTGGCCTCATAGAATGAGTTTGGAAATTTACCTTCCTCTGCAATTTTCTGGAAGAGTTTCAGTAAGATAGGTGTTAGCTCTTCTCTAAATTTTTGGTAGAATTCACCTGTGAAGCCGTCTGGACCTGGGCTTTTGTTTGCTGGAAGATTTCTGATTATAGTTTCAATTTCTGTGCTTGTGATGGGTCTGTTAAGATTTTCTATTTCTTCCTGGTTCAGTTTTGGAAAGTTGTATTTTCTAAGAATTTGTCCATTTCTTCCAAGTTGTTCATTTTACTGGCATATAATTGCTCATAGTAGTCTCTTATGATTCTTTGTATTTCTGTGTTGTCTGTTGTGGTCTCTCCATTTTCATTTTTAATTTTATTGATTTGATTTTTCTCCCTTTGTTTCTTGATGAGTCTGGCTAATGGTTTGTCAATTTTATTTATCCTTTCAAAGAACCAGGTTTTGGCTTTGTTGATTTTTGCTATGGTCTCTTTTGTTTCTTTTGCATTTATTTCTGCCCTAATTTTTTAAGATTTCTTTCCTCCTACTAACCCTGGGGTTCTTTATTTCTTCTTTTTCTAGTTGCTTTAGGTGTTCAGTTCAGTCGCTCAGTCGTGTCCGAGTCTTTGCGACCCCATGAGTCGCAGCACGCCAGGCCTCCCCTATCCATCACCAACTCCCAGAGTTCACTCAGACTCACGTCCATCGAGTCAGTGATGCCATCCAGCCATCTCATCCTCGGTCGTCCCCTTCTTCTCCTGCCCCCAATCCCTCCCAGCATCAGAGTCTTTTCCAATCAGTCAACTCTTCTCACGAGGTGGCCAAAGTACTGGAGTTTCAGCTTTAGCATCATTTCTTCCAAAGAAATCCTAGGGTTGATCTCCTTCAGAATGGACTGATTGGATCTCCTTGCAGTCCAAGGGACTCTCAAGAGTCTTCTCCAATACCACAGTTCAAAAGCATCAATTCTTCGGCACTCAGCCTTCTTCACAGTCCAACTCTCACATCCATACCTGACTACTTGAAAAACCATAGCCTTGACTAGATGGACCTTAGTCGGCAAAGTAATGTCTCTGCTTTTGAATATGCTATCTAGCTTTAGGCATAGAGTTAGGTTATTTATTTGACTTTTTTCTTGTTTCTTGAGGTATGCCTGTATTGCTATGAACCTTCCCCTTAGCTCTGCTTTTACAGTGTCCCACAGGTTTTGGGTTGTTGTGTTTTCATTTTCATTTGTTTGTGTGCATATTTTGATTTCTTCTGTGATTTGTTGGTTATTCAGAAGCATGTTGTTCAGTCTCCGTATGTTGGAATTTTTAATAGTTTTTCTCCTGTAATTGAGATCTAATCTTACTGCATTGTGGTCAGAAAAGATGCTTGGAATGATTTTAATTTTTTTGAATTTACCAAGGCTAGATTTATGGCCCAGGATGTGATCTATCCTGAATAAGGTTCTGTGTGCGCTTGAGAAAAGGTGAAATTCATTGTTTTGGGGTGAAATGTCCTATAGATATCAATTAGGTCTAACTGGTCTATTGTATCATCTAAAATTTGTGTTTTCTTGTTAATTTTCTGTTTAGTTGATCTATCCATAGGTGTGAGTGGGGTATTAAAGTCTCACACTATTATTGTGTTATTGTTAATGTCCCCTTTCATACTTGTTAGCATTTGTCTTATATATTGCAGTGCTCCTATGTTGGATGTATATATATTTACAATTGTTATATCTTCTTCTTGGATTGATCCTTTGATCATTATGAGTGCCCTTCATTGTCTCTTTTCACAGCCTTTGTTTTAAAGTCTATTTTATCTGATATGAGTTTTGCTACCCCTGCTTTCTTTTGGTCTTTATTTGCATGAAATATCTTTTCCCAGCCCTTCACTTTCAGTCTGTATGTGTCCCCTGTTTTGAGGTGGGTCTCTTGTAGACAACATACATAGGGGTCTTGTTTTTGTATCCATTCAGTCAGTCTTTGTCTTTTGGTTAGGGCATTCAACCCATTTACGTTTAAGGTAAGAGTCGGACATGACTGAGCGACTGAACTGAACTGAACTGAACTGATGATCCCGTTGACATTTACTTTATGGTTTTGGGTTTGAGTTTATACACCTTTTTTGTGTATCCTGTCTAGAGAAGATCCTTTAGCATTTGTTGGAGAGCTGGTTTGGTGGTGCTGAATTCTCTCAGCTTTTGCTTGTCTGTAAAACTTTTGATTTCTCCTTCATATTTGAATGAGATCCTTGCTAGGTACAGTAAACTGGGCTATAGGTTATATTCTTTCATCACTTTAAGTGCGTCTTGTCATTCCCTCCTGGCCTGAAGGGTTTCTATTGAAAGATCAGCTGTTATCCTTATGGGAATCCCCTTGTGTGTTATTTGTTGTTTTTCTCTTGCTGCTTTTAATATTTGTTCTTTGTGTTTGATCTTTGTTAATTTGATAAATATGTGTCTTGGGGTGTTTCACCTTGGGTTTATCCTGTTTGGGATTCTCTGGGTGTCTTGGACTTGGGTGATTATTCCCTATTTTAGGGAAGTTTTCAACTATTATCTCCTCAAGTATTTTCTCATGGTCTTTCTTTTGTCATCTTCTTCAGGGACTCCTATGAGTCGAATGTTGGGCATTTAATATTGTCCTGGAGGTCTCTGAGATTGTCTTCATTTCTTTTAATTCTTTTTTTTTTTTCCTCTCTGATTCATTTATTTCTATCATTCTATCTTTGAATTCACTAATCCTATCTTCTGCCTCTGTTATTCTACTATTTGTTGCCTCCAGAGTGTTTTTGATCTAATTTATTGCATTATTCATTATATATTGACTCTTTTTTATTTCTTCTAGGTCCTTGTTAAATCTTTCTTGTATCTTCTCAGTCCTTGTCTCCAGGCTATTTATCTGTGATTCCACTTTGATTTCAAGATTTTGGATCATTTTCGCTATCATTATTTGGAATTCTTTATCAGGTAGATTCCCTATCTCTTCCTCTTTTGTTTGGTTTGGAGGGCATTTATCCTGTTCCTTTACCTGCTGGGTGTTCCTCTGTCTCTTCATCTTGTTTATATTGCTGAGTTTGGGGTGGCCTTTCTGTATTCTGGCAGTTTGTGGAGTTCTCTTTTTGTGGCATTTCCTCCCTGTGGGTGAGGTTGTAGAGAGGGGTGGCTTGTCAAGGTTTCTTGGTTAGGGACGCTTGTGTTGGTGTTCTGGTGGGTGGAACTGGATTTCTTCTCTCTGGAGTGCAATGAACTATCCAGTAACGAGTTATGAGATGTCAGTGGTTTTGGGGTAACTTTGGGCAGCCTGCATATTGAAGCTCAGGGCTGTGTGCCTGTGTTGCTGGAGAATTTGTGTGGTATGTCTTGCTCTGGAACTTGTTGGCCCTTGGGTGGTGCTTTGTTTCAGTGTAGGTATGGAGGCGTTTTATGACCTCCATCGATTAATGTTCCCTGGAGTCAGGAGTTCTCTGGTGTTTTCAGGATTTGGACTTAAGACTCCTGCTTCTGGTTTTCAGTCTTATTTTTACATTAGTCTCAAGACTTCTCCTTCTATACAGCACTGTTGATAAAATATCTAGGTTAAAGATGACAAGTTTCTCCACAGTGAGGGACATCCAGAGAGGTTTACAGAGTTACATGGAGAAGAGAAGAGGGAGGAGGGAGTTAGAGGTGACCCAAATGAGATGAGGTGGAATCAAAAGAGGAGAGAGCAAGCTAGCCTGTAATCACTTCCTTATGTGCACTCCACAGTCTGGACCCCTCAGAGATGTTCATGGAGTTATACAGAGAAGAGAAGAGGGAGGAAGGAGATAGATGTGGCCAGGAGGATAAAAGAGGGAAATCAAAAGGAGAGAAACAGATCCAGCCAGTAATCAGTTCCCTAAGTGTTCTCCACAGCCTGGAACACACAAAGAGATTCACAGAGTTGGGTAGAGAAGAGAAGGGGGAGGGAGGAGACAGAGGTGACCTGGTGGAGAAAAAGGAGAGTCCAAAGGAGGAGAGCAGTCAAGCCAGTAATCTGGCTCCCAAGTAAAAATGGGTACTAAAGATTGGGTTCTTAAAGGTACCAAATTGATAACAAATACCAAAAAGCAAAGATTAAAAATCTAGAGTAAAGGTTGGATTTTCAAAAATACAATATTAAAGAAAAGAAGAAAAAAGTCATAAAAATTATTTAAAAATATATAGGAAGTTTGCTTTAAAAAGGGTCTTCTTTTTTTTTTTTGCAAAGTATTAGTAGGTTGTAAAAATGAAAATTAAAGGAGTAATAGAGGATGTAAAAAAAAAAGATCGAAAAATAGTAAAAACATATCTAGGACTTTCTCTTGTGTTGTTGTGGGGAGTGTGGAGTCAGTTCATTTTCGGATAGTTTCTTGGTCTGGCTTATATTTCTCAAGATCTATAGGCCCCTTCCTATGTAGTTGGTAGTAACTACAGGGTTTTTATTCTGTTGTACCTGTCACTTCCAAGGTGGTTCCTTCTGTTTTAGCTTCTTCTGTTTGCTGGTCTCTTCAGTGTCTGAATTCCGCCCTGACTCAAGGGGCGGAAGGGGGGTGGTTGGTGGACGCTTTTTTAGGCTCACTTGTTCAGACGTGCTGTGGGGAAGGAGGGATGCTGCAAACAAATAACACTGGCATGTGCTCGCAGTGTCTCAGCCACACTGGGCCTGCCCCTGCTCACGGGACGTGTGCCCTCCCTGTGCACACTGCTCAGGCTCTAGGTTGCTCCACCGGGAACCATCTGAGGCCGGCCCTGGGCTGCATGTGGCTCCCAGGTCTAAGCTGCTCAAGTTCAGGCACTTGGGTAGTTCTCAGAGGCACAGACTTGGTTGGGCCTGCGTTTTGTGCCCTTCCCAAGTCCGAGCAGCTGAGGTGATAAGGTGTTTGGCAAGCACGGTTGCTGCGACTTATCGCCTCCCTCGTCCCTCCTGCTCGGTTTTCTGGTTGTACAACCAGCGCACCTTCTCAGGCGGATATTGACCATCCAGAACCCCAAGAAGTCTTAGTTAGCAAAAAAGCCTGCTTGCAATTTTGTAGATAATGTCTCTCTGGGGCTGCGATTGCCCCCTTCGGCTCTGGCTGCCTGTCACCGGAGGGGGATGGTCTGCAGCCGGCTAGCTCTGTTCATTCCTTTGTTCTGTGTGCAGGCATGGTGGTGTCTTAGGTTAGGGCTTTTTGCGTGGTAGCTATCCCACAGTCTGGTTTGCTAGCCCAAGTTACTTTGCTCAGATTGCCCTTGGGGCATTCAGGCCCACTCTTTACTCTAAGCAATGCAGCTCGCACCTCCCTGCCCAGCCCCTGCTTGCTAGTGGCAGGTGCAGGCGTCTGTGCTGCTGCTTCTCCGCTGGGGAGTTAACATTGGACTCGTAATTTGTGGGTTTTAATTATTTATTTGTTTTTCCTCCCTGTTATGTTGCCCTCTATGCTTCCAAGGCTTGCCACAGACTTGGCAGTGAGAATGTTTCCTGGTGTTTGGAAACTTCTCTCTTTTAAGACTCCCTTCCTGGGATGGATCTCCGTCCCTACCTCTTTTGCCTCTTTTTTGGTCTTTTATATTTTTTCTATCTCCTTTCAAAGACAATGGGCTGCTTTTTCTGGGTGCCTGTTGTCCTCTGCCAGCATTCAGAAGTTGTTTTGTGGAATTTACTCAGCGTTTAAATATTCTTTAGATGAATTTGTGGGGGAGAAAGTGGTCTTCCTGTCCTATTCCTCCACCATCTTAGGACCGCCTCCTTAAAATTATTTTTTATTGAAGGATAATTACAATATTGTGTTAATTTCTGCCATACATCAACATGGATCAACCATAGGTATACACATGTCCCCTTCCTCTGGAGCCTCCCTCCTTCCTTCTATTCCATCCCACTCCTCTAGGTTGTCACAGAGCTCTGCATTGGGTTCCCTGAGTCATATAGCAAATTCTCACTGGCTATCTATTTTATATATGTTTCCATATTATTCTTTCCATTTGTCCCACCTTCTCCTTCTTACCTGCCATGTCCATAAGCCATTCTCTATGTCTGCGTCTCCACTGCTGCTCTGCAAATGGGCTCATCAGTACCATCTTTTTAGGTTCCATATATATGAGTTAATGTACAATATTAGTATTTCTCTTTCTGATTTACTTTACTCTGTAGACTAGGCTCTAGGTTCATCTATCTTGTTAGCACTGATTCAAATGCATTCCTTTTTATGGCTGAGTAATATTCCATTGTATACATTTACCACAACTTCTTTATCCATTCATCTGTCAAGTGGCATCTCGGTTTCTTTCAGGTCTTATCTACTGTAAATAGTGCTGCAATGAAAATCTGGGTCTTTTTCAATTATAGTTTCTCAGGGTATATGCCCAGTACTGGGACTGGGTCATTTGGTGTTTTATTCCTTGTTTTCTAAGGACTCTCCATATTGTCTTCCATAGTGGCTATAATGATTTACAGTCCCACCAACAAAGCAAGAGTGTTCCCTTTTCTCCGCATCCTCTCCAGCATTTATTGTTTGTAGGCTTTTAGATGATGGCCATTCTGGCTGGTGTGAGGTGATATCTCATTGTAGTTTTGATTTTCCTTTCTCTAATTATGAGCAATGTTGAACATCTTTTCATGTGTTTATTAGCCATCTGTATGTCTTCTTTGGAAAAATGTCTGTTTAGGTCTTCTCACATTTTGATTGAGTTGTTGTTTTTTCTGTTATTGAGTTGCACGAGCTGCTTGTATTTTTGGAAAATTAATCCTTTGCTATTTGTTTCATTTGCTATTATTTTATCCCATTTTGAGGGCTGTCTTTTCACCTTGCTTATAATTTCTTTGATGTGCTAAAGCTTTTAAGTTTAATTAGGTCCCATTTGCTTATTTTTGTTATTTCCATTACTTTAGGGGATGAGTCATAGAGGATCTTGCTGTGATTTATGTCAGAGTGTTCTGCCTAAGTTTTCCTCTCAGAGTTTTATAGTTTCTGGTCTTGTATTTAGGTCTTAATCTATTTTGAGTTTATGTTTGTATATGGTGTTAGGAAGTATTCTAATTTCATTCTTTACATGTAGCTGTCCATTTTCCCAGAACCACTTATTGAAGAGACTGTCTTTGCCCCAAGATGGCAAGAAATTTTAAACTTTTATATTTTAACAGAAATTTAACCTCATCACATAAAGGATGGTAAAAATCATACATATTTTAAAGATAAGGACTGTTTAATTTTCAACATGTTGCCTTAACTTAAACACGCAAACTCCTTAGGAATAGCTCTACAGCCTTTACAGTTCAGTTCAGTTCATTCGCTCAGTCATGTCTGACTCTTTGTGACCCCATGGACTACAGTGTGCCAGGCCTCCCTGTCCATCACCAACTCCCAGAGTTTATTCAAACTCATGTCCATTGAGTTGGTCATGCCATCCAACCATCTCATCCTCTGTTGTCCCCTGCTCCTCATACCTTCAATCTTTCCTTACATCAGGGTCTTTTCAAATGAATTGGTTCCTCACATCAGGTGGCCAAAGTATCGGCACTTCAGCTTTAGCATCATTCCTCCAATGAATATTCAGGACTGATTTCCTTTAGGATGGACTGGTTGGGGATCTCCTTGCAGTCCAAGGGACTCAAGAGTCTTCTCCAACACCACAGTTCAAAAGCATCAATTCTTTGGCACTCAACTTTCCTTACAGTCCAACTCCACATCCATACACAACTACTGGAAAAACCGTAGCTTTTACTAGACAGACCTTTGTTGGCAAAGTAATGTCTCTGCTTTTTAATATGCTGTATAGGTTGGTCATAACTTTTCTTCCAAGGAGCAAGTGTCTTTTAATTTCATGGCTGCAGTCACCATCTGCAGTGATTTTGGAGCCCCCAAAATAAAGTCTGACACTGTTTCCAGGAGAAACTTCAGAAATATTGATGTGTATAAGTGAGATCCAGGAGAATTTTTCAAAAATTGACCTTACTCTTTGGAACAGCAAAATTGAGCAAAAAGTAGTTTCCATAGATCCCTGCCCTAGACATGCATAGCTGTCTCCATTATCAACATGCCCCACCAGAATGATATATTTGTTATAGTTGATGAAGTTCACTGATGCAGTATTATCACTCAGAGTCCATAGTTTACATTAGGATTCATTCTCTGTGTTGTACATCCTATAGACTTGGGCAAATTTACGGGTATTTAAGCAAGGGAGCAGAGTTGTTTTTAGAATTATTACTTTGATAGTCATTTAGGCTGTGTTGTAAAATATTGTAGCCTTAAAATTAATAATAGTAACACTTAAGTTGATTACTGTAGTCACATATAGCTTAATAGCTACATGTGGCTACTGTACTGGACAGCATAATGCAAGACTTTCTAACTGACAGTTATGTATCTAAAGGATGAACTATAGAGCGGAAAAACTGATAGCAAGAAAAACAACTAAGAATTTATTACTGTAGTAGGATATTGACTCAGAAAATGAGGTAAAAAATTATATTCCATAACACTTTTTGTTTCTTTTTGGCTGCACAGTGTGGCATAGTGGATCTTAGTTCCTCAAGCAGGGATTGAACTAATGACCCCTGGCATGGAAGTTCGGAGTCTTAACTACTGGACCACCAGGGAAGTCCCTTTATAATACTTTTTTACACAACATATTTTAAAAAATCATATTTTTTCAGGAAGAAAAAAAGAGGAGAAAGTAATCTACTAAAATACAATTAAACTTTAGACTGATTTTGTTATAATCACAGAATTTCCTCTAGAAATGAACTTCATAGTCTTTTTGTCTAAGCCCCTGTTTGACTGAATCCACTTCAATCAGTCATTCAGCTTATGTTTGAACATAAAACAGTGAGCACATGGTCTCCTGAGATGTGACATGTCACCTTGGAAGACTGTATAGATGGAATCTGTCCTGAAGTGGCTGATGCAGCCTTCTGGAAAGCTCAAGGCTTTCAGGGTTGTGTGTGATGATTACCAGTTAGGGAAAGAGCTGAGTCAGATCAGAAGGACTCTTGCATTTAGGTCCAAGCTCCACCTCTGAAAACATAGGCAGTCTCTTTTTCTGTATTTATCCTCACTTTCAAATAGAAATAAATAAATAAACCCCCAAAGGGGGAGGACCCTCTATAAAGAGCCACAGGATAAAGTTATATGGGGTAAGATGCTTGAGAAATTTGAAGTGCTGGGGGTGTAGAAGTTTTTATTATTACAAAGCCCTGGGGAACTGTGGTGTCAAAATCAAGTCCAAGAAAATTGATATCATAGCAGGGTAACCCCTTAAGGAGTTGAAAGTTGTTGTTACAGCAGGTCCACTTTATGAAACTTGTGAAAGAATAAGACTACAAAGTTATATTAGGTTATTAGAACATGCGTAAGTAAAGATTAATGTATTCCTAGTACAGGAGATCAGGAAAGGCATTCTCTTAAATATATTTCTTATTACTGGCTCAGGTAAGAACATGAAAATTCAGGTCTATGAAGTAGTGCAAAAGCCTTAGGACAAATAGACTTGGAGGACTAAAGCTACAAAACAAAGATCTAATTTTTTAAAAATAGATGAATCCTTGATCCCTATGTTGATTTTTATAAATAGATTCTTCTCTTTATTAATTTCAACAGAAATTTTGTGCACTTGGAAGTAGTATGTATGTGTGAAACATACACAATATTAGGTGCATTTATGGTTTCAGGTTTCTTATGAGAACTGTAAAACCTCTCCTCACCCTCCCTTCCACAAAGGATCTTCTGGCCACAGGTTAAGGGCATGTCTTCTACACTGTGTAAGCCTGTCCCTCTCTGATCTGCCTTTCATTAGCCTCCCCTCTGGCTTCACCACCATCATTATCCTAAAGATCTGTGGCTCTTGACATGAAGCACTGCTTGGACACTCTTTTCTCTTTTTGGTTCCTAAGACTAAAGAATGTCTACAGATCAGTCATCAAATATAGCTTACAACTGTGGTGATTTTTTTTTCTTGGTTGAGATATAACTGACATAAAACTTTGTATTAGTTTCAGGTATACTACAACTTTTATTAGTCAGGTGGGCCTTAGAAAGCATCCCTACGAACAAAGCTAGTGGAGATGATGGAATTCCAGTTGAGCTATTTCAAATCCTGAAAGATGATGCTGTGAAAGTGCTGTACTCAATATGCAGCAAATTTGGAAAACCCAGCAGTGGCCACAGGACTAGAAAAGGTCAGTTTTCATTCCAATCCCAAAGAAAGGCAATGGCAAAGAATGCTCAAACTACTGCACAATTGCACTCATCTCACATCCTAGTAAAGTAATGCTCAAAATTCTCCAAGCCAGGCTTCAGCAATACATGAACTGTAAACTTCCTGATGTTCAAGCTCGTTTTAGAAAAGGCAAAGCAACCAGAGATCAAATTGCCAACATCTGGGTCATGGAAAAAGCAAGAGAGTTCCAGAAAAACATCGGTTTCTGCTTTATTGACTATGCCAAAGCCTTTGACTGTGTGGATCACAATAAACTGTGGAAAATTCTGAAAGAGATGGGAATACCAGACCACCTGACCAGCCTCTTGAGAAACCTGTATGCAGGCCAGGAAGCAACCGTTAGAACTGGACATGGAACAACAGACTGGTTCCAAATAGGAAAAGGAGTACTTCAAGGCTATATATTGTCACCCTGCTTATTTAATGTATATGCAGAGTACATCATGCGAAATGCTGGGCTGGATGAAGCACAAGCTGGAATCAAGATTGCTGGGAGAAATATCAATAACCTCAGACTTCCCTGGTGGCTTAGAGGATAAAGCGTCTGACCACAGTGCCGGAGACCTGGGTTGGATCCCTGGGTAGGGAAGATCCCCTGGAGAAGGAAATGGCAACCCACTCCAGTACTCTTGCCTGGAAAATCCTGTGGAGGGAGGAGCCTGACTGGCTATAGTCCATGGGGGTCTCAAAGAGTCGGACATGACTGAACGACTTCACTTCATGCAGATGACACCACCCTTATGGCAGAAAGTGAAGAGGAACTAAAAAGCCTCTTGATGAAAGTGAAAGAAGAGAGTGAAAAATTTGGCCTAAAGCTCAACATTCACAAAACGAAGATCACGGCATCTGGTCCCATCACTTCATGCCAAATAGATGGGGAAACAGTGGAGACAGTGTTAGATTTTATTTTGGGGGGCTCCAAAATCACTGCAGATGGTGATTGCAGCCATGAAATTAAAAGATGCTTACTCCTTGGAAGAAAAGTTATGCCCAACCTAGATAGCATATTAAGAAGCAGAGATATTACTCTGCCAACAAAGGTCTGTCTAGTCAAGGCTGTGGTTTTTCCAGTGGTCATGTATGGATGTGAGAGTTGGACTGTGAAGAAAGCTGAGCGCCGAAGGAAGGACTGATGCTAAAGCTGAAACTCCAGTACTTTGGCCACCTCATGAGAATAGTTGCTGCTGCTGCTGCTGCTGCTGCTAAGTCACATCAGTCATGTCCGACTCTGTGCGACCTCAGAAATGGCGGCCCACCAGGCTCCTGTCCCTGGGATTCTCCAGGCAAGAATAATGGAGTGGGTTGCCATTTCCTTCTCCAGTGCATTAAAGTGAAAAGTGAAAGTGAAGTTGCTCAGTCCTGTCTGACTCTTCACTACCCAGTGGACTGTAGCCTACCAGGCTCTTCCATCCATGGGATTTCCCAGGCTAGAGTACTGGAGTAGGGTGCCATTGCCTTCTCCGTGAGAGTAGTTGACTCATTGGAAAAGACTCTGATGCTGGGAGGGATTGGGGACAGGAGGAGAAGGGGGCGACAGAGGGTGAGATGGCTGGGTGGCATCACCGACTCGATGGACGTCCCGGTGAACTCTGGGAGTTAGTGATGGACAGGGAGGCCTGGTGTGCTGCGATTCATGGGGTCGCAAAGAGTCGGACACAACTGAACTGAACTGAGACCTTTTATTTAGAATGAGTTTACATACATAGAATGAGAAAGTAAAACGTCCAGATATTTCTGGAAAAGTCTGCTAGTTTTAACATCAGGTCAATTTCCATTAAGGATAACAACCAGAAAGCTGATTTCCACTAGTAAAGACAATGACTATGCTGACACCATTTGGATTTTAATGAAATAAGTATTGGCTGAGGGTCTTGACTGTTTCACTGCTTCAGAAAATTTAGAAAAAAAGTCTACAAGTACTGAAGTTTGCTGTACTGCTATTGAGACAGAGGGAAGAAAGTGGTGCTGGTTTTTAATCTGAAACTAACAATAGGACAAAAAAAACTGTATGTGAAATAAATGCATATTGTTAGAAGTTGCCTAAGCAATTTTCTTTGGTAATTGAATCTGCCCTCATTTATGAAACAAATATACTGTGTATAGTATCACCTGGGTGCAGTAGGAGATTAAAAAGTAGTAGAATAAGAGGTAAATTTCTTCAGATGCTTAAAATCTTTCTTTTGTAAAAATGGAACTGGCCTTCCAAAGACAGTGTCCTGCTCCCTCACCCAATAGGCTACTTTCTGTCTAGTCTCCAACAGTCACTTTTCCTGGCCTCAGATTTCTCTTTCACATAATTCAGAAACTTGATTAGGTGAGCTGAGAAATATCATTATGGCTTTATTTCTACTTAATAGCAATAATTGTTGGACCTTTAATAAGGCCATTTATTGACATATTTTATCACATTTAATTTTCACAAAAATTATTCTTACACCATTGTATCTCCCTGACTTTGAGAGAGTAAATAATATATTCAAGGTCACAGATCTTGCAGGAGACAAAGACAGGATTTGATCCCATCCCCAGGACACCACAACATGTGTTTTGCACAGTGTTAAACTACTTTTGCAGCACAACCTGTGACTAACCAGAATAAATTTCTCAATCTGTTAGCAACCAGGGGGATCATAGCAGGACAAAGAGGCTCTCATACCCTGTATTTTTTGTATTTTTGTCATAAAGAGCCAAACCATGGTGAAATGAAAGAAATTATCAGGTTCAGGTGGTTAGGAGTGGTGACAACGTGACCATCTCAGCTCAGCTTATCTAAAAATCATTCAACTTTTGTGACATTCAATTCACCTTTATCAAAAAACATTTTACTTTTAGATAAGTGCAGATTCCCATGTAGCTCTCAGAAATAATACAGAGAAATCCCAGATGCCCTTCCCCTAGTTTTTCTTCCAGTTAACTCCTGAATTACTGCTCTTGGAGAGGAAGACATTTTCCTGTGCCTTCTAGGTTCTTCTGGCTGATTTAAGAATATAATTTACATGAGAGAGACTCACAGGAGAAAAATCAAACCAAAGCTTAAAAATATATATATGCTGGAGAGGGCTTCCCTGGTGGCTCAGTGATAAAGAATCCGCCTGCCGATGCAGGACAGACACTACTTAGCAGCTGAACGACAACAATAACAACAACAAATGCTGGGAAGACCCAGGAAAACTGAGTAATTCACCAAAATGGCCAGATATCTTAAATTCCATCCTCTGCTAAAGATAAAACAGGATGTTGACAGTGGTGAGAGTCAGTTAAGGGAAGGCTGAGTGCTAAAGAACTTTTGAATTGTGGTGATGGAGAAGACTCTTGAGAGTCCCTTGGACAGCAAGGAGATCAAAACGGTCAGTCCTAAAGGAAATCAATCCTGAATATTCACTAGAAGGACTGATGCTGAAGCTGAAGCTCTAATACTTTGGCCACCTGACGTGAAGAGCCAACTCACTGGAAAAGACCCTAATGCTGGGAAAGACTGACGGCAGGAGGAGAAGGGGGTGACGGGATGAGATGGTTGGACGGCATCACTGACTGACTCATTGGACAGGAGTTTGAGCAAACTTCGTGGGATAGTGAAGGACAGAGAAGCTTGGCATGCTGCAGTCCTTGGGGTTGCCGAGTTGGACACAACTTAGTAACTGAACAACGTACAACAAACCAGGTAAAGCACAGTAAATAAGGATAAGGTTGTTATGCAGGCTGAAGTCTATGCCTTTTCTATTGATAACAGTTTCTATAGATTTGGAAATCCTCTTCTTCCTGCTACATTCAGGGAGACACCCACCCTTAAAAGTGGAGATTTCCCTAATAAAAGCAAATGTTTCCTAAAAGGGGTAACTCCTCCTTCTTTTTAGTTTTCCCATGGCTAGTGTTTCTTAGAAAATGACAAGCTTAAAATAATTAATATGCCAAAGAGACATATTTTGAGGTGGCAAATTCTCCTCCCTTACACTGTAGTATAATACCACAAAATTGACATTGGTGCAATCCGTAAGTTTTATTCAGATTTTACCAGTTTACAAACATTCATTTGTGTGTATGTGTACTTTGTCTTGTGCAGTGTTATCACATGGGTACACTCATGTGACCATAACCACAGTCGTACACAGAACAATTACATCATCAGGATCCTTTGTGCTACCTTTTTAAAGCCATAACCACTCATCTCTAATCCCTGACAATCACTAATCTGTTCTTGATCTCTTTCAGTTTAGGTCAAGAATGTTAGATAAATGGAATCATACAGTATGTAATCTTTTAAGATGGCTTTTCCCCCTACTTAGTATAATTTTCTTGAGATCCGTTTAAGTTTAGTCAATTCCTTTTCATTGCTGAGCAGTATTCTATTCTATGATATACCACAATCTGTTTAACACTCTTTTATGGAAAGACATTTGGGTTGTTTCCAGCTTTGTCTTATTATAAGGAAAGCTGTTACAAACATTCAGGTACAAGTTTTTGTGTGAACATAAATTTTTACTTTCTTGTGATAAATGCCCAAGAGTACAATTGCCGGGTAGTATGATAAAACACGTTTAGTTATGTAAGAAACCACTACACTCTTCTTCAAAGTGGCTACATAATTTTTCATTCTCATTACCAACATATGAGTGATCTAGTTGCTCAGCGTTCTTACAGCATCAGGTGTGCTGCTTGCAGAGGAGCCTCTACTCTACAAAGAGGTCTGAGTGGGAATGAGCACACTGACCTTCAGACTGCATGGCCTGCCCCTCCCTGGGAGAGATACCACGGCCCTGGAATGTGAGCTGGAGGGTGGCCCTGGAATGTGAGCTGGAGGGTGAGGAATGGTTTTTTTGGTTTGTTTGTTTACATATGTACTTTTTTGTTTATGTATCTATTTATTTTTCTTAAAAATAAATATTTTTCTTGAGGGATGATAGTTGATTCTCAATGTTGTGTTAATTATTGCTGTACAGCAGAGTGATTCAGGTATACATTTACATACATTCTTTGTTTAAATATTCTTTTTCATTGTGGTTTATCATAGGATATTGAATATAATTCTTTGTGCCATACAGTAGGAACATGTTGTTTATCCATTCTATATAAAAAAGTTTACATATGCTAATCCTAACCTCCTACTCCATCCTTCCCTTATTCCCTTCCCCTTTGGCAACCATAAGCCTGTTCTATATGTCCCTGATTCTGTTTCTGCTTCATAGATAGGTTCATTTGTGCCATATTTTAGATTCTGCTTATAAGTGATATATAGTATTTATCTTTCTATTTCTGACTTACTTCACTTAGTATGATAATCTCTAGTTGCTTCCAAATTGCTACAGATGGCATTATTTCATTTCTTTAAATGGATGAGTATTATTCCGTTGTATATATGTACCACATCTTCTTTATCCATTCATCTCTTGATGGACATTTAGGTTGTTTCCATGTCTTGGCTATTGATGTATCTTTTTGAATTGTAGTTTTGTCTGGATATATGCCCAAAAGTGGGATTGCTGGATCATATGGTAATTCTATTTTTAGTTTTCTAAGGAACCTATACTATTTTCCACAGTGGCTACCTCACCTTACATTCCCACAACAGTGTAGGAGGGTTCCTTTTTCTTCACACCCTCTCCAGGAATTGTTGTGCTCTTGGTTGTACCCCGCTAGAATGGGAATTCTGTCAGGTTGAGTTGAGAGGGGCAACTAGGAAGTGGGATATGGTTCATTTTACAAACTCTTGCTGTTCTTACTGAATTTAGCAGATTTTCTTGAAAAAATGCTTCTTCCAGAGAATTTTCTTAGGAGTAATTTTACAAGTTATGATAGTTTCTCTGGGGAGTAGGTCTGCAGAGCCTCCTAAGCCATAATTCTGTGAATGGAATGCAGTATTGTTGAGTTTTAAGGTTCTCTATATATTCTACATGAAAGTCCTTTGCCAGATCTATAGTCTGGAAATTCTCTGCTGGTTTTTTTTTTTTCATATTTTGCACAGGTTCTTCTGCCAACAAAATATTTTAAATTTTGATGGGGTCCAATTTATCACCCCTTTCCTTTTTATAGATTGTGTTTTTAAGTGTCAAACCTAGTCATTGGTTCTGAAGATTTCCTCCCATGTCTTTGTTTAAAAGTTTTATATTTAGAAAAATCTTACATTTATGTCTATGATCCTTTTGGGTTAATTCTTGTATAAGAGGTAAGGTTTAGAGAGTTTTTTTTTTTTCTTAGCCTATGGTTGTCTAATATCTTTAGCGTCATTAGTTGAAAAGGATATATCTTTCCTCTATCAATTGCTTTGCACATTTGACATATTCATTTCAATCTACTTATTCATTCTCTGTTCTGTTCCCTTAATTTTTGCCTCTTTCTCTCCCCCAGACACCACACTGTCTGGATCACCATTGCTATGTAGTTAAATTATCATGGAGCAGAGTGATTTCTTCCACTTTACTCTTCCTTTGCAAAATTGCCTTAGCTGTTCTGATTCTTGTGCCTTTCTGTATACATTTTAGGTTAAGCTTGTCCATATCTACAACAACCCTGTTGGGAATTTGTTAGGAATTACAACTATAGATGAATTTGGGGAGTATGGACATCTTTACTATATCAAGCTACTTTTGAATCAATAGAACATTCAATTCATTTTTTGTTAGGTAAGTAAAGAATTGAGAAAACTTTCATCTAATTCATGATAAAAGCACATTGGTATCAATTTACTTATCATTAGGTGAGTGTGCCTTTTTTATCCTGAACTCTTTGGATTGATTTAATTTTCTATGTTAATGTTTATGTGAACAGTTTTATTTCTGTATTGACAAAGGCATGAATAATCAATGGAACTATGACTCCTATTCAAAATACAATTAAATGTATCCTATTCAAAATACAATTAAATGTATGAGTTTTGGGGTGAAAGCAGATTACTTAGTCAAATGACTCATGGATTGTAGCCCTCCAGAAAGGACTAGAATCACATGAAACCTTTCTAAGCTCTTCAGGATGAAAAAATGTGTTGCTAAAAAAGGATTTTTATTTTTATTTTTTTACCATACTCCCTCCATTAAATGGTGTTGAACTCTACCTCAATCTAACTTTTCCATTTTGTTCTGCCAGTTATATTATGTGAATGACTCCACACAGAGAGAGGGGCAAGTGAACTCCTTTGTCTGGTATTATTATTCCTCCTAGCTGAAAATTGGTATGCATGACTTTTTTTGTAACTACATTTGGGGATCACAAGAACTGGAAAAGTATCCATGCAGTTGGTGTTACAGTCATCATTTTTTCTGCCTTAAGAATAGAAACAAACCTTCAAATTGATCTTAATATATGTGCTATAGTTTTTTTTTATTATACTATGTTTTTATATCAAAAGTTTTTTCATCAACCAGTAGCAATAGAAATCTGATTCACAAGATGTTTTCTTTTGAACAATTTGTGGTAGTTATTTCTGCTAGATATTGGGATGGAGGAAAGTGGATTAAATGATTAAAAACTCAGGCAATAGGGTCCTTGCTTTAAATTAGAGCCAAGAAACTTGTTAACTATATATTTGTATTGCTCCTAGCTTTAGCCTCTTTTATTGATGGTAAATGAAAGTGAAATGCTTTATTCTTGTGTGTTCAAATCACTCTGTATCAAATATTCGGCTATTTGCATTCCCTCTGTAAATTCATACAACAATCTCTACAGTTATTTGTTAGTTAATATACTTTTGGTGGATAAGACAGAGAGCTCAGCTCAAGGCACTGACCTGAGTAACTGAAAAGCTAACTTGTAGACAGAACTGGATCTAAAGGTCCTAACAATGTCATCTGATCTCAGTTTCTTTCTGTCTGTTGACTCTTCTTTCAATTATGTTGGCTCACTTTTCAGGAAGGTTTTCCCTCTGTGGCTGACTGTGGATCAAGATAGATATTTGTGAATTTTCCTCTCCTCTTTACCATTGTAACTAAGATTTCAGACTGCTGTAATAGATCTAACTGGGTCATGTGTCCATTAATGAACCAGTTACTGTTATCAGGGATAGTCTATGCTGCAGTTAACTAGGCTTCTGGGTCAGAGGCTGACTTCTGTAGTCATAGAAGGGTTTGCATTCCAAACAAGCATGAGGAAAGAGTAAGTAATTCAGAAGTGTGTATACTGGGAGGGATGAAGGGTTACTGGGCAGGCAAAAGTCAACCACTGTCCACTACACCAGATTCTGAAGAGTTAAACATTAAAGAAAAAACTGGGTAATATAATACAAATTTATGCTCCTAAATTAAGAAGAATGGAGAAAATGATAAATAATGCCTTCAAAACAAAACCTTTCATGAAGGTATTTAATAAAATGATATAGGTTCTCAGCATTGTAGAGAGGGTAAAAACTTTTCCTTCTATCCACTTTGGCTTCTCCAACTGGGACTTTGTAAATTACACTGGTAAAACAGACTAACAAGAGAAAAAGAAACAAGTTTATTAACAGGTGTATCATACATACACAGGAGTGAGGGACATGGTGAAGGGACAAAGTAGATGATTAAATAGTTATTTGTCACAGACAGAGGGGCCTGCTGGGCTACAGTCCACGAGGTCGCAAAGAGTTGGACACACTTAGTGACTACACCACCACCCCCCACTGCAGTTCAGTTCAGTTCAGTCGCTCAGTCGTGTCCGACTCTTCGCGACCCCATGAATCGCAGCACGCCAGGCCTCCGTGTCCATCACCATCTCTCAGAGTTCACTCAGACTCACGTTCATCGAGTCAGTGATGCCATCCAGCCACCTCATCCTCTGTTGTCCCCTTCTCCTCCTGCCCCCAATCCTTCCCAGCATCAGAGTCTTTTCCAGTGAGTCAACTCTTCACATGAGGTGGCCAAAGTACTGGAGTTTCAGCTTTAGCATCATTCCTTCCAAAGAAATCCCAGGGCTGATCTCCTAGGGGATTGTAAATTAAAAATATGTCCCCTGTAAGTTAATGATTACTCAAAAAGTACGTTTGCTTAACCACAAAACCATGCAGGCTTGCTCAGCAACAAAACCATGCAGCAGAAGCATGAGACATGCCCCTGAACAATAAAACAATGGTGGCTTAAGACCCACATCCTGCTCAGTAGGTTAATGATCTCCAGAACATAGTCTCTACACTCATAAAAAAACAGTAATTTGTTGATCTATCCTGGCCATGTAGGGACAAGAAGACTCCCCTACTCAACCTGGAGGAGGAGCTGATGATAGAAGCATGACATTCTCAAGAAAGACAAACAAGTTCTTCTCCCCCCTCCAAATTTTTCCTTTGGTTATAAAACTATACCCCAGTAAGTTCTTGGGGCGCAGCATTTCTCATCTGTCCACTTGTAAACCTCATAACCATCTTATTCTAATAAATCACTTCTTATCTATCACTTTGCCTCTCACTGAATTCTGTTCTGCTCTAAGACATAAAGAACTGTGGTACCAGAGCTCTTCAGAGTCCCTGAAATGATATCTGTTTCAGGAGCACTCAGTGAGAAACCCAAGGGGTACTTAAAACTTGAGCTTATATACAGTCAAGCTAAATAAAGGAAAAGGAGTTTGGGACTGCTGGGTGAGGGAGGCAAATCATGGGGAGGTGACCAGGAAAAGAATGGTAAATGGTTATTATGGTTTATTATGCAGACTAAAGTGGTTTCTACCTCCTTGCTGTTGTTGTTTAGTTGCTCAGTCATATCTGACTCTTTGTAACCCCATGGGCTGCAGCACCCAGGCTTCCCACCATCCCCCAGAGCTTGCTCAAACTCATGCCTATTGAGTTGGTGATGCCATGCAACCATCTTGTCCTCTGTCCTCCTGCCTTCAATCTTTCCCAGCATCAGGGTCTTTTTTTAGTGAGTAGGCTCTTTGCATTAGGTGGCCAAAGTATTGTAGCTTCAGCTTTAGCATCATTCTTTCCAATGATTATTCAGTGTTGATTTCCTTTAGGATTAACTGGTTGGGTGGCCTTGCAGTCCAAGGGACTAGTTAAGACTCCTCCTCCTCCTAGTATGGGAGAGGAAGGACATCTTTACAAATAAAATTTTCTTTATAAATGTAAATTTCTTTTACAAAAGGAAAACCTGTGCCCTGTTTTTAGAGCTTTTTTCTGTTTCTGCTGGTTCTCAAAAGCCTTTAGCTCAAAATAATACATCTGCCATAAAGACTGTTTTGGGAGTGGCATATTCTGGTGCCTTTCAGCAACTTCTCTCTGGGCTTTTATTTACTCAAATAGAAATTTAGAGGGCTGATAAAATAATTTCTTAGCTGTCTCAGCTCTAACAGTCTATCATTCCATGATCAGTAGTCATCACTCCTGCTGAGTATATTGTCTCATTAAGCTTTGAGTGCTGAAGAAACTTGAGGATGATGTTGCCTTTGTGAATGCCAGTAGCCCTAGGTATTTTACATTTGAGCCAGATCCTTGGAGGAGTATATACATATGCACAGTTTGGAAAATATACAGGAGTAGAGAGTGCAGTTTTAGATAGCTTTAGAGCTTTTGGTTATAATCAGGGCACAAGGTGATTAGATGAAATATTCTATATATTGACTTAGAAACATTTTTGGTTTTTAATTTTGCAGAATGTATTTTGTTCAGAGGCATCTTGTAGCTATTGTATAACTGATTATTCCTATTTAGTTAACTTATCTTATATTTACTGAGATGATAGAAACCAGTTTCAAATTTGGGCAGGCCATGATTTGTCAACAATTTTCTCAGAGAGTCATTTAACGAATACGTATGGAATGTGTACTATGTGCCATTCACTGTTTTAGGAATGTGATGGTGAATAAGACTAATTCCCTGCTCTAATGGGGCTTGCACTGTACCAAGGAAGATAAACAAATATGTAATGGAACTTAGAGAGTAGTAAGTGCTATGAAAAAAAAAACAAAACAACAACGAGGGCAGGCAATTGGTTAAGAACGACTGCAGTGCTTGTATTATGGTCATCAGAGGAGACCTCTCTAAGAAGGTGACAGTAGAGCACAGACAGAAGTTAAATGGGGAAGCAAGCCATGTCTCTTCTAAGGGAGGCACATTCAGGTAGATGACAAACGAATGCAGAGGCCTTGAAGTGGGGAATCATGCCTGGATGTATTTGAAGAATTGTCAGGAGGCTCAAGAGACTGGAACAGAGTGAGAGGGGGAGAGCGGCAGGAAATGAGATCAGAGAAGCAGCCAGAGGCCAGATCATGCAGGTCAGAATAAGGACTTAGAATCTTTTCAAAGTATAATGGGAAACCTTGGAAAGCTGTGAGAAGAGAAGCAGCAAGATCTAGTTTGCATGGTAAAGGGTCTCCTGGGCTGCTGCTTGGAGAGCTGCCCTTAAGAAGAGCAGAGGGGAAGCCTCAGTGGAAGCCCTTGTAAGACTGTGTCTCCTGGATGGGGCAGCTCTCAAGGGAGCGGCAGTGCTTCTGCCTCCTGAATAACCTTTGATTCCTATTCTGAGCTCCTGAGACAAAAACCAAGCAGATTTCCTGCTCTCACAGTGGGGTTGAGCCAGCTATTCCTTATCCTCTACTTGGATGGGGGATGTGATTTACTATTGTTAAGATAAAACTGCTGCTGCTGCTGCTAAGTCGCTTCAGTCATGTCCGACTCTGTGGGACCCCAAAGACGGCAGCCCACCAGGGCTCCTCCATCCCTGGGATTCTCCAGGCAAGAGTACTGGAGTGGGTGCCATTGCCTTCTTCGTAAGATAAAACTGAGACATATTAAATTTGTAATTGGGTAGTGCCAAACCATAAGTGGTTAGGAGTGCTCCATTGCCAGAAGCTGGAACAGATGCTTATGCAGAAAACGTGGAAGAAAAGCAATTACCTTATTTGGGACAGTCTGCTTGGCTGTTTGTGACTGGTTGTCCTTACTTTTTGATCTTAACCTTGAGGCATCACAGACTTGGGTTTCTGTTTGCTTACATAGACACTAAGACATGAAAGCTGCCTCAGCCTAATGATTTCCTTTTAAAATGTACTAAATACTATTAAAAACAGCACCATGCATGGTAAAAGGGTGCTGTAGTAAACTTTAATACATTGTGAGTTGTATAAACTGTTCTGGGAAATAACCACTACTTAAAAGATTGTTTCTCAGGGATGTTATTTCCAAGTTTGAATCAACTGACCTAAAGATGTTTTGATATGTGTGTGTGTGTGTGTGTGTGTGTGTTAAGTTGCCTCAGTCCTGTCTGATTCTTTGTGATGGCATGGACTGACAGAGGAGCCTGGTGGGCTACAGTCCATGGGATTGAAAGAGTTGGACACAACTTAGCAACTAAACCACCACCACCACAACCTTATAATTAGTGTAAAGGCTTTGGTTAATCTCTTTTGTGCTACCTGTGTTCCTCTACTGCCTTCAACTAGTATGGGTAAATGCATATTGTTTCATACTACAGTTGTTCACAATCGAACATCATTCTATATGGAATATGTATGGGGTGAGTAGAAGTTCTCCAATGTTCAAACATTTTAGGAATTCTAGATAGTCTCTCAGATGTTAGTTATGTTTTGCAGTACTATACATGTAATAATAATGGAGAAGGCAATGGCATCCCACTCCAGTACTCTTGCCTGGAAACTCCCAAGAACGTAGGAGCCTGGTGGGCTGCAGTCCATGGGGTTGCTGAGTCAGACACGACTGAGCGACTTCACTTTGACTTTTCACTTTCATGCACTGGAGAAGGAAATGGCAACCCACTCCAGTGTTCTTGCCTGGAAAATCCCAGGGACGGTGAAGCCCAATGGGCTGCCATCTTTGGGATCACAGAGAGTCGGACACGATTGAAACGACTTAGCAGCAGCAGCAGCAGCAGCAGCACATGTAATAATGAAGATAATAATGAGTAGTAGTTATATGTGCTTTGTTTTGGACAATTAAGTGGTAATTATTTCTTTCCTCTTGTTAAATTATAAATGGAATGCCTTCATTATCATTGTTGTCTGGACCAAATCTTTCAGAATGGTTAATGAGACTATGATGCGGAATTGAATAAAAACTACAAAATCTTCTATAAGGCTATCACTGTGATGTAAAAATAATCTAGAGGGACATAATATGCTTTAAATTAAATCTTGTAGGACACTTAGCCCTATGGTCTTTATTTGGATAATACCAAACAGATTTTATCACTACCCACTCCGTCACCTCAGCTATAAAAAGTATAGCTGACTGCTAAATTTCCTAGGGATATCCTGTTGACTTTTTCAAAACTAGTGAGGGAGACTTCAAAATCTAGATCCATCTTTTTTAATACATGAAATTTTGAGTTAAACTGGAACTGAATGAAATGTTTATCCACTTGATTATTTGAAAGGAGAAATGACTGATGAAGGGAAAACAGATGAACAGAGCCAGGAGGGCAAATATCTGTGTCTAAATGTACATAAGTCAACCTCCTCTCTGCAGTGCCACTTTCTCATCAAGCAATAATGGCTCAGTGGCTCTTAATTGTTATTGTTTAGTCACTAAATGCCTGAATCTTTTGCAACTCTATGGACTATAGCCACCCAGGCTCCTCTGTCCATGGGATTTCCCAGGCAAGAATACTGGAATGGGTTGCTGTTCCCTTCTCCGGGGACCTTCCTGACCCAGGAATTGAACCTGTGTTTCTTGTGCCTCCTGCATTGGAAAGCAGATTCTTTATCCCTGAGCCATCAGGGAAGCACCGGTTCTTAACAGTAGAACTTCATTAATTAAAAGAATATGGGAGAGGACAAGATGGCAGAGGAGTAGGTGGACATGGAGTCCATCTCTCTCCATGGATACATCAGGAATACACCTTCAGACACAGAAGTGCATGCAGAACACCAGCTGGGAGCAAACAGGAGTACCTGGCCAGTGGGAAAGAATATATAGAATCATGCAGAACTCGGTAGGATGAAGGAACTAGGGGGAAAAACAGGAGTGTTAATAAGACTGGACCTGCCCTTGGGGGCTGGGGAAACTGAAGCAGGGGCACTTTGGGTCAACTGTCTGAGCAAAAGGAGAAACATTTAAGGCTGAAAGTGAATCAGCTGATCTGTGGCAGTCTAAACGGAAGGAGAATCAGACAGTTCTTACCGCAGCCATACATATCCCAGACATGGACACAGGTCCCCTGGAAGGCGCAACAGCTAGGAGCTGGAGTTTAGGGAGCAATTCCAGGGCGAGAGCTGATGTTGACTGTGGAGGGACAGATTGAGGGGATGTGAGGGAAGAGACTATTGGGGAAATGCCTATGGGGAAATGCCTATGGAGGAAAGCCGGGCAGCCATGGAAGAAAGGTAATAGTGCTGAGTCATGCATAGCAGGTGGAGCCATTACCATTAGCTTCTCTCTCCCCAGTGCCAGTATCAGCAACTGAACAATAGAGAAACTGGCCCATCAAATGCCTGACACACTGAACTACAGAGTAGGACCCCACCCGGGGGTCCCTCTATGTGTCTGGCCTGTGGAACAACAGAAAGGATGCCAGGTAAGGGAGCCCTCTAAGTGCCTGAATGGGCAGAGCTATGGAGAAAGACTGGCCAAAGAGACCTTCTGATTGCCAGCTGCAAGAGACTCAAAAAAGACTCTGATG
This sequence comes from Nanger dama, assembly GCA_917880005.1. NCBI lineage: Eukaryota > Metazoa > Chordata > Mammalia > Artiodactyla > Bovidae > Nanger > Nanger dama. The sequence goes on from CAKJTW010000004.1 coordinate 52,819,569, forward strand.
GGGCCGTAACCCCTGAGGTGGAGGCAGTCCTTGTCTCTGAACACTTGGCACTGCCAGGGTCCCTGCAAGCCAAGCAGCTGCACCACCTTCATGCTTACCTCTCACTGGGACAGAGCTGCCACAGGCAAAAAGTCCTGTGTCTATGTACACAGGGTTGCATTGGTAGTATCTGACTTTTTGTGACCCTGTAGACTGTGGCTTGCCAGGTTTCTCTGTCAGAGAGGGTGGGGGGTTCTCCAGGCAAGAATACTGGTGCATATTGGTCAATACTGGTTGCCATACCCAGCTAGAGTGCTATACCTCCTGCTGCCCTAGCTACCAATCCCCTGAGTACCTGGTGTTGCCAGAATGCCTGCAACCCAAACTGCTATACCATTTCCACACCTGGACCACACAGGGGCAAACCCAAGTCTTCCAGGGCAGCCTCAGGAGAACCCCAGTGCATGACCCACACGCAGAGGTGGAAATAAAACCACAATTGAAACCCAGGATTATGTAGCTAAGGAAGAAGACCCAAAACCTTCCTACCAGCTATATAAGCTGCAGATTAAATCCACATGATCAACCAGGCAGACTCTGTGTCTATGGAATATATAAAGGTCATTGAGAGTGCCTACAAAAGAAACACTAGTTCTGATAGCTGTGGACACTGGAGGCAAGAACACACAGGAGTAGGACTAGATTAGAATCTGAGCTGCCCCAACAGCAGGTCCAGAGATCAGCACAGTGTTGGAGGAATCCTAGGGAGGTGATGTGGACTGTGATAACCAGCAAGGGAAAAGACTCTGACAGCAGTGACTCAAGAAAAACATTTATTATTCTGACGTTTTGATTTGTTCTGTAGATTCTTTCGGATTTAAAAAAATTTTCTTCCCCCTTTCCCCCTCTCTGTTGAAGTTGTCAATTTTATTGGCACTATGAAATGTAATTAAGCTTTTGAGCTTTTTTTTTCCTCAGTCACATTTTTTATTGTTGTTATAAACCTCTACCTCTACGTTGGGCTTAAACAGTTCTGTGGAGTTTTCCTTTTACTTTCTTTTTTTTTTTTAATTTTAATTTTTAAACCTATTATTATTTTTCTACATTTATTCCTTTGTTTGCTTTTCCTACTGTTCTTTTCCCCTTGCAGTCAATCTTTAATGTATACAAATCTTCTATATTTACCTCTATTTAACTTTTTCTATCTATTCTTTCTTTCTTTTCTTTCTTTCCTTTTCTCTCAACATATTTGTTAATTTTATTTTCATTTGCTTTATTCCCCAATTGGCACTTTGCTTTAGTTTGTTTTCCAGTTGTGCTTTAGTTAATTTTATTCCGGTTAGATATAATTTGTGGTTTCCTTTGTTCACTGGGTCAATTTATTGTACTTTATTTATGTTGGATTGTTTATATTTTGCTTATGGGTGCATATGTATATGTGTATATTCAGTCACACTTTTTATTGTTGTTATAAACCATTGCCTCTGTGTTTGGCTTTTGCAGTTCTGTGGAGTTTTCTTTTATTTCTTTCTTCTTCCATTTTTTTCTTTTCTCTTTTTTATAACCTTAATTTTTAAGCCTATTATATTTTTTACATTTATTCCTTTGTTCACTTTTCTTATTGTTCTTTTCCCTTTGCAGTTAATCTTTCATGTATATAAATCTTTATCTACCTCTATTTAACTTTGCATATCTTCTTTTTCTCTTTCATTCTTCTCAAAATATCTGTTAGTTTTGCTTTCATTGCTTTATTCTCCACTTGGCACCTTGCTTTAGTTTTGTTTTTCAGTTTTTGCTTTAGTTAGTTTTGTTCTTAACTGGTAAATATAATTTTTATTTCCTTTGTTTGCCAGGTCAGTCTACTGTACTTTATTTTTGTTGGACTGTTTGGACTTTGCTCATGGATGTATATGTTATATGTATATTTCATTATTTTAATTATTATTTGCCTGATTTTGTAACTGCCATTTGTCTATGATTTATCTTTGGTTTTTCATTTGTTTTTTTTTAAAAATTTATTTATTTATTTATTTAAATTACAATACTGTATTTGTTTTGCCATACATTGACACGAATCAGCCATAGGTGAACACAATCTCCCAATGCCGAAGCCCCCTCCCACCTCCCACCCCACATCCTCTACTTGAATCATCCTGTGCATCAGCCCCATGCATCCTGCATCCTACATTGAACATAGATTGGCGTGTATATTTTCCTGGTTTTTCATTTGGATATTTGCTTTAATCTCACTTAATGCCATAACAAACCACTTGTGGAATCTTCGTTCCAGATCAGAGATCAAGCTCTGAGCCTTTGGAGTGGGAGAACTGATTCCAAGACCCTAGACTACCAGAGAACTAACCCTAGCAGTATCAAATAATGAGAACTCACAAAGGAAGCCAGTTGAATAACCCAACTACCAGTAGCACCTTGTGCAGGATGCCTCATTGAATCATCAAAATTTACCCTCGAGAGTGAAGTTGCTCAGTCATTTCTGACTTTCTGTGATCTCATGGACTGTAACCTAACAGTCTCCTTCATCCATGGAATTTCTCAGGCAAGAGTACTGAGTGGGTTGCCATTTCCTTCTCCAGGAAATCTTGCTGACCCAGGGATCAAACCCAGGTGTCCCACACTGCAGGCAGATTTTTTCCTCTGATCCACCAGGGAAGCCCTGGAGAAGGCAAAAAGGTACCCACTCCAGAAATTTGGCCTTGAGAACAAGTCCATGGGGTCACAAAATGTCAGACAGAACTGAGACTTTGACTTTCATTTGGTAGTGCTCTGGGCTTCCCTGGTAGCCTCATCTAAACAACAAACAAAACAAAAATAGAAACCAAATCATCAGCAGACAGGATTACCACCTCACTCAGCCTTGGCCATCAAAGGAAAAACAAACAAACAAAAACTCAGCGCACACTCACCCCATAGCAAGATTACACAACCACTGGATGGAACTTAGGGGGCAGAAACCAAAAGAGAAAGAATCCAACCTTGAAGCCTGGGAATAGGAGACCGCAAACATCCAGTTGTGGATGAGACTGGTGATAGAAGCAACGTTTGATGCTGTAAAGAGCAATATTGCATCAGAACCTGGAGAATGTTATGTCCCTGAATCAAGGCAAATTGGAAGTGGTCAAACAAGAGATGGCAAGAAAGAACATCGACATTCTAAGAATCAGTGAGCTAAGATAGACTGGAATGGGTGAATTGAACTCAGAGGACCATTATATCTACTACTGTGGGGAGGAATCCCTTAGAGGAAATGGAGTAGCCATCATAGTCAACAAAAGAGTCCATAATGCAGTACGTGGATGCAATCTGAAAAACGATAGAATGATCTCTGTTCATTTCCAAGGCAAACCATTCAATATCACGGTAATCCAAGTGTATGCCCTGACCAATAATGCTGAAGAAGCTGAAGTTGAACAGTTCTATGAAGACCTACAAGACCTGCTAGAACTAACACCCCAAAAGATGTCCTTTTCATTATAGGGGGCTGGAATGCAAAAGTAGGAAGTCAAGAAACACTTGGAATGACAGGCAAATTTGGCGTTGGAGTACAGAATGAAGCAGGGCAAAGGCTAACAGAGTTCTGCCAAGAGAATGCACTGGTCATAGCAAACATCCTCTTCCAACAACATAGGAGAAGTCTTTACACATGGACATCACTGGATGGTCAACACTGAAATCAGATTGATTATATCCTTTGCAGTTAAAGATGGAGAAACTCTATAGAGTCAGCAAAAACAAGATCAGGAGAAGACTGTGGCTCAGATCATGAACTCCTTATTGCCAAATTCAGACTTAAACTGAAGAAAGTGGGGAAAACCACTAGACCATTCAGGTATGACCTAAATCAAATTCCTTATGATTATACAGTGGAAGTGAGAAATAGATTTAAGGGACTAGATCTGATGGATAGAGTGCCTGATGAACTATGGATGGAGGTTTGTGACACTGTACATAAAATAGGGAGCCATACCATCCCCAAGGAAAAGAAATGCAAAATAGCAAAAATGGCTGTCTGAGCCATTACAAATAGCTGTGAAAAGAAGAGAAGTGAAAAGCAAAAGAGAAAAGGAAAGATATCCCATTTGAATGGATAATTCCAAAGAATAGCAAGGAGAGATAAGAAAGCCTTCCTCAGCGATCAATGCAAAGAAATAGAGGAAAACAATAGAGTGGGAAAAGCTAGTGATCTCTTCAAGAAAATGAGAGATACCAAGGGGACATTTCATGCAAAGATGGGCTCAATAAAGAAGAGAAATGGTATGGACCTAACAGAAGCAGAAGATATTAAGAAGATGTGGCAAGAATACACAGAAGAACTATACAAAAAAATCCTCAGGACCCAGATAATCATGAAGGTGTGATCACTCACACTCACCTAGAGCCAGACATCCTGGAATGTGAAGTCAGGTGGGCCTTAGGAAGCATCACTACGAACAAAGCTAGTGGAAGTGATGGAATTCCAGTTGAGCTATTTCAAATTCTAAAAGATGATGCTGTGAAAGTGCTGCACTAAATATGTCAGCAAATTTGGAAAACTGAGCAGTGGCCACAGGACTGGAAAGGTCAGTTTTCATTCCAGTCCCAAAGAAAGGTAATGCCAAAGAATGCTCAAACTACTGCACAGTTACACTCATCTCACACGCTAGTACCTCAACACAGTAAAGGCCATATTTGACAAGCCTACAGGAAGAATTCTCAATGGTGAAAAGCTGAAAGCATTACAACTAAGATCAGGATCAAATCAAGGGTGTCCACTTTCACCATTAGTATTCAACATAATTCTGGAAGTCCTAGATATAGCAATCAGAGAAGGAAAAGAAATAAAAGGAAGCCTGATCAGCAAAGAAGACGTAAAACTCTCATTGTTTGCAGATGACATGACACTGTTCCTAAAGAGAGTATCAGAAAACCACTAAAGCTAATCAGTGAATTTAACAAAGTTGCAGGATACAAAATCAATACACAGTAATCACTTGCATTTCTATATACTAACAATGAAAAATCAGAAAAAGAAATGAAAGAATCAATCCCCTTCACCACTGCAACCAAAAGGATTAAATATCTAGGAATAAACTTATGTAAGGAGACATAAGAACTGTACACAAGCGGCTCAGAGGGTAAAGCATCTGCCTGCAGTGTGGGAGACCTGGGTTTGATTCCTGGGTCAGGAAGATCCCCTGGAGAAGGAAATGGCAACCCACTCCAATACCCTTGCCTGGAGAATCCCATGGACGAAGAAGCCTGGTAGGCTACAGTCCATGGAGTCACAAAGAGTCGGACATGACTGAGCAACTTCATTTTCACTTCCAATGAAAGATATCAAAGATGACATAAACAGATGGAGAGATATTCCATGTCTTGGGTAGGAAGAATCAATATTGTGAAAATCAGTATACTACGAAATGCAATCTACAGATTCAGTGTGATCCCTATCAGATTACCAATGGCATTTTTCACAGAGGGTGAGCAAAAAATTTCACAAATCATATGGAAACACAATAGACCCCAAATAGCCAAAGCAGTCTTGAGAAAGAAGAGTGGAGCTGGAGGAGTTAACCTTCCTGACCTCAGATTATACTACAAAGCTACAGTTATCAAGACAGTAAAGTACTGGCACAAAAGCAGAAATATAAACAAATGGAACAAGATAGAGAGCCTAGACATGAACCCATGCACCTATGGGTACCTTATTTTGACAAAGGAGGCAAGAACATACAATAGGGCAAAGACAGCCTCTTTAATAAATGGTACTGGAAAAACTGGACAGCTACATGTAAAAGAATGAAATTAGAACACTTCCTAACACCATACACAAAGATAAACTGAAAATGGCTTAAAAACCTAAGTGTTGTACTAGAAAGTATAAAACTTTTTGAGGAACACATAGGCAGAACACTCGATGACTTAAATCAAAGCAAGATACTCTATGACCCTGCTCCTAGAATAGTGGAAATAAAAACAAAGCAAACAAGTCGGACTTGATTAAGCTTAAAAGCTTTTGGACAGCAAAAGGAACTATAAGCCACGTGAAAAGACAACCATGAGAACGGGAGAAAATAATAGCAAATGAAACAACAGACAAAGGAGTAAATTCCAAAATACACGAGCAGCTCATACAACTCTATACCAGGAAAACAAACATCCCAATCAAAAAGTGGGAAAAAGACCTAAGCAGACATTGCTCCGAAGAAGACATACAGACGGCTAACAAACATATGAAAAGATGCTAAATATCACTCATTATTTGAGAAATGCAAATCAAAACTACAATGAGATATCACTCAACCAATCAGAATGGCCATCATCAAAAGTCTACAAACAATGCTGGAGAGGGTGTGGAGAAAAGGGAACGCTCTTGCACTGTTGGTGGGAAGGTAAATTGATTCAACCACTGTGGAAGACCATATGGAGAGTCCTTGAAAAACTAGGAATAAAACCACTGTATGATATGACCCAACAATTCCACTCCTAAGTATAGGCCCTGAGGAAACCAAAATTGAAAAAGACACATGTATCCCATTGTTCATTGCAGCAGTATTTACAATAGCTAGAATATGCAAGCAACCTAGATATCCATTGACAGATGAATGGATAAAGAATTTGTGGTACATATACAAAAGGGAATATTACTCAGCCATAAAAAGGAACACATTTCAGTCAGTTTTAATGAGGTGGATGAACCTAGAACCTATTATACAGAGTGAAGTATGTCAGAAAGAGAAAGGTAAATATCATATTCTAACGCATACATACTAAATCTAAAAAGTGGTAGCGAAGAATTTGTTTCACTTCAGTCACTCATGGACCGCAGCACACAAGCTTCTTTGTCCATCACCAACTCCCAGAATTTACTCAGATTCATGTCCATCGAGTCAGTGATGCCATCCGACCATCTCATACTCTGTTGTCCCCTGCTCCTCATGCCTTCAATTTTTCCCCAAATCAGGGTCTTTTAAAATAAGTCAGCTCTTTGCATCAGGTGCCAAAGTACTGGAGTTTCAGCTTCAGCATCAGTACTTCAGATGAATACCAAGGACTGATTTTCTTTAAGATTAACTGGAGGGATCTCCTTGCAGTCCAAGGGACTCTCAAGAGTCTTCTCCAACACCACAGTTCAAAAGCATCAATTCTTTGGCACTCAGCTTTCTTCACAGTCCAGCTCTCACATCCATACATGACCACTGGAAAAACCATAGCCTTGACTAGACAGACCTTTGTTGGCAAAGTAATGTCTCTGCTTTTCAATATGCTATCTAGGTTGGTCATAACTTTTCTTCCAAGGAGTACACGTCTTTTAATTTCATGGCTACAGTCACCATCTGCAGTGATTTTGGAGCCCCCTAAAATAGTCTGACACTTTTTCCACTGTTTCCCCATCTATTTCCCATGAAGTGATGGGACCAGATGCCATGATCTTCGTTTTCTGAATGCTGAGCTTTAAGCCAACTATTTCACTCTCCACTTTCACTTTCATCAAAATGCTTTTAGTTCCTCTTCACTTTCTGCCATAAGGGTTGTGTCTTTTAATTTCTGAGAAAGTGTCTATTTCCACTTTAAGCCAACTTTTTCACTCTCCTCTTTCACTTTCATTAAGAGGCTCCTTAGTTCCTCTTCCCTTACTTCTTCATTTATTGCTGAGATGAGATTGGTACATTCACACAAAATTCCCAGAAACATCATTATACTTAAGCTTAGGATATAAAGAACAAGAAAGAGAGTGCCATGAATCTTGCTGATCAGGCTTAAAAATCTGTGAACTTTAGAGTCCTTAGTTCACATGAGATATCAAAAGTACTAGTCTCTCAGTCGTGTCCAACTGTTTGTGATCCCATAGATTGTAGCCTGCCAGACTCCTCTGTCTGTGGAATTCTCCAGGCAAGAATACTGTGGACTGCCATTACCTTCTCCATGAGATATCAAGGAAATGTCTTATATCCAATGTTGCAAGATAAATGGAAAGTCTTATTTCCATTTATCACCTACCAATGAAAATGAACCCTTCTGAAGCAGGTGCTGTGTGTGTTGCCCAGATCCCCCTCTCAGGATCAAGGTATTCATTCCTGCAGCTGATGAAAGAATTTGTTGATGGCTTACAATGGAGTCCCTTTCTAGAAACTGTCCTCAAGTGCAAGAAGCTTATTTACCTTGATTTCACTCCCACCTATATAGCTATCTCTATCTAATGACTGGTTTTTGTAGGGTACAAATGCTCAGGGCTTCCCAGGTGGTACAGTAGTAAAGAATCCCCTGATCAATGCAGGAAATGCAAGTTTGATCTCTGGGTTGGGAAGATCACCTGGAGAAGGAAATGGCAACTCACTCTCATATTCTTGCATGGGAAATCTCATGGACAGAGGAGCTGGTGGCTACAGTCATTGGGGTTGCAAAAGAGTCAGACATGACCGAGAGACTAAACAACAACAACAAATGCTCAGCCCTCTTGCTTTAACTCAAAGAACTCTGCAGGACTGTCTTATTTCCAGACATCTCTGAGACACTGTCTGTGGCTGCTGTAGTAAATTCTTCACAGGTCGAATCCTTCTTCTACCCAGTCCTTCTTCCCTCACCATCTATAGCTGTTCCCAAGAGCATCATCAAGGAACATTCTGTATGTAAATATCAGAGTCTTAGAGACTATTTTCCAGGGGGAAAAATTGACTGAAGTTGATACTTGAAGTGGATTGGCCTTAGGAAGTATATTCTAAGATGGGAAGTATAGGATTGGTCTAGGAAGTATATTCAGAGTTGGGAGATGGAGCATTGATAGAACCTGGCATGAGTTTGCAATGTAATTGTTAAAACTTTGACTGGTGAAAGGAAATACATTGGTAGGTGTGATAGGTCAAGCATCTGAGAGGTTCAGGTGAAACAGTGTTTTTAAAGATTATTGAATTGCATGACTGTTGCTGGGGTAGATTGATACTTTCAGTTCAGTTCAGTCAGTTCAGCTGCTCAGTCATGTCCGACTCTGCGACCCCAAGAATCGCAGCATGCTAGGCCTCCCTGTGCATCACCAACTCAAACTATTGCACAATTGCACTCATCTCATATGCTAGTAAAGTAATGCTCAAAATTCTCCAAACCAGGCTTCAGCAATATGTGAACCATGAACTTCCAGATGTTCAAGCTAGTTTTAGAAAAGTCAAGGGAACCAGAGATCAAATTGCCAACATCTGCTGGATTATCGAAAAAGCAAGAGAGGTCCAGAAAAATATCTATTTCTGCCTTATTGACTATGCCAAAGCCTTTGACTGTGTGGATCACAATAAACTGTGGAAAATTCTGAAAGAGTTGGGAATACCAGACCACCTGACCTGCCTCAGCATTAGAGAAAGACAATAAAGGCTAAGGGCAACTAATGATAATTATAAAGTGAAGAGTGGAAGCCAGAAGATCTCTTTAGAAGCCTAAACTAATTTTCTTTTAGAATAGTCTGAGGGTTAAAACAAGGAGTATGAGCAGCTCATGCTCAAAGACCCAAACTCCTGATGGCTTTCAGGGAAGGGTTTTTAAAGACAGTGTGAGGGAGAGGGTCCTAGGGTGTGCGATTAGCTCATGCACAGTTCTCTGACTGGCTGATGGTGAAGTAACAGGATGATGTTTCAGGAATCTTAGTTATTAACATTCTAGTTCTAACCTGTCTGGGGCCTATGTACTGGTGGTCAGCAGCTAACTTCCTTCACCTTTTGAGAGTTTTATTATTTGAAAAACAACTCAAGGATAGGCTCAGGATGTTATTAATATCTATAACCCTTGAAGAGGAACTGGAATTCCTTGAGCTTGTTTTATGGCTAAATTATTATTATTTTGTCTTGCTTGACTGTTTTTCTTTGTGTTAATAGTTTCTCATTTCTCTGACTACGTTTCTTCTTTGGAACTTGGGGAAGACCTAGGGAGGCTAAAGTTTTTCTACAAACAAGAGTCAGAAGGACACCAGGGGTTTATCCCTGGGAAGATCCTGCTTGGTTTCCATAGAGATTGCATTAATAAGAGAGGCACCAATATTGTTGAAATCAGTAGCAGCTTTCCTCTATAGGCAGGACTGGCAGAAGAAGATGTTATTATAGATCTTGGATCAACTGATAGCAAAAGGAATGAAAGAATCCTAAAATAACAGAGATCAAGTGGTATACTTATTAATTGCTATCAGAAACAAGGTAGATGTACTTGCTGTCAAGATCTAAGTTTAGAGTGAAAGCATGGTGTGCCTAATCCACAGAGAGCTGTGGAAAGAGAGCAAGGGATTCCTAGGAGTCAAATATCAATAGATTGGAAGTCAACAATGGGATTTCACAATCTATATAACCAAAATAAATCAAGTATTGATGATCAGGAAGCTAGGAAAAGGCACGCCAACAAATATCATAATCCCTTGCTCAGCTCACAGACCTGAGCCAGTTCTCAGATTTAGAATTCATTTACTAAAGGGAAAGCCAAGTTCCCATGAACAAAGGACCTTGAAACATCAACAGCATATAAAAGAGTGATGATCCATTCATACTGAAAGGCACCTGCGACTATTTACTAGGATATACTTTGGAAAGAGAGGTACAGGAATGTTTTGCTAACATTGTTGGACATAGGGTCCAAATTGACATTGATATCTGAGGACCCAAAGCATCATCATAGCTACTTTGTCAGGAGAATATGTGTACGTAATGGTCAGAATAATGGCCCCTCAAAGATGTTGTAATCTCCAGAACCTGTGAATATGTTAGGCTACATGGCAAAGGGAAATTAAAGTTTATTCTTCTACAAGGAAACATCCCACTGAAAGTAAAGGAAATGAGGATTTCCAGAATTCACATTTCCAAGATCTCACATCTTTGTAAGCCAACCCTAAAAACTATTCCTTGTTGGTTTTTCCAGCACTGATTCTGCTGGCAGTAGTTCCTTTTGAAATTGGCTTCCCTCATGGATACCTCCTTGGGAAGCTTATGAAAGTGGAAGCTCTTGTAGGGTCCTGGTATTTTCCATCTTATCAAGCAGCTGACAATGAACTCTGCCACACTATGATATCTGGATAGCTCACCATTTTTCTCATACCACTTAACAAAGACTCTCTTGGTTTTCTTAACGTTTTAGTGCATCATAGTTTAGTAAATAAAATTGTTCCAAAGATTCAGAGATTGAATTAAGAAAGCAGGCCTTGATACTTATGTTGAACTTTTATTCACTGAGACTTTCTCTTACATTTTCCAAGTAGGTCTAATGGAAAGTACTTTTCAGTATAAAGCTGTGTTATTCAATATGGTAGCATTAGCTTCATGTGGCTATTTAATTTTGAATTAATTAAAATTGCATTCAGTTACTCAGTTGTGCTAGCCACATGTATCTAGTGATTACCACAGTTGATAGTGCTGATGTAGAACATTTCTATCGTCCCAGACAGTACTACTGGATAGCACTGCTGCAGAGCTTGACCTCTCTACTAGGTATCTAGTTGACTGTCAAGTGCCTTAAACTCTTGATTACATATGCTTTCCTTCCTTCCCACTCCCAAGAGGGCAAAGAGTATATATATATATATATATATATATATATACACAGAGAGAGAGAGAGAGAGAGAGAGAGAGAGAGAGACAGCTTCAATATGCATTCTAATTTTCCCAAATTTTATGAAAAAAAGGTGTAATAGTTTCTCTGGATTACAAATTAAGATAGCATAATAGAATTATATTCTCTGCACTATGGCATATTAACAAATAGTAGTTAACACTTATTGTTGTGTACTATATGTGCTATGCAGGTACTATAATGCATTTTTATCTCCTTTAATCCTCACAACAGCACTATGTGTTAGATATCATTAATATTACTCCCATTTTGCACACAAGGCAACTGAGCATAAGAAAGGATGAATGACATACAAGATCATATAAGTGGCTGAGCCATATCTGAATGTGAATTTTTTTAGTTCTGAAGACCGTGCTTTAGGCCCCACTGAGCTATAACAGGAGAGCTATAGAAAAGCAGTTGGCAATAAATGTAAGTAGGTTCACATAATCTGAAATTCTGTTGAAGGCAATTTCTACTTCTCTACAAAATCTCTTGCCTTGATGCTTTCTTTCTTTCCTCACTGTCTTGGGAATTACTTCCAGAATGCAAAATTTAGACAGATTTTAGTTTTTGTGGGATGAGGCACTCATTCATTTACAGTGCTACAGAATTTTTTACCAATATCTTTTCCTTTCCAAATACTATTTAGCTTTTTTCCCCTTCAGTTTAAAATACAGACTATGAGCTTAAATAGTTCTTTATAGCAACAAGACGTGGCAAAGCCTGAGTCTGTGCAGATCTAAGATGCATACTGTGCCAAAATATAGATACCGTATGATTGCCTGTGATAGTAAGGCTGTTCTTCACTCTCAGAGGTGTCAGCAAATCCCTTTGTTGGCTGAAGCTTTGTATTCCAACTTCCTTAACAATCCCTGACAATCTGTTTTTAGCTCTTTTAGGATGCTGCAGAATTCTTTTAGAAACAAGATGGATTTTTTTTCTTCTAATAACCTCCATAATTTTTAAAAAGTGACTTTGTAATGAATTTGCCGCCTATCAATCATGTACCTAGCAAGCTGAACTTTAAATGACCTTTTTGTCCTTATTATTGCAGCTGTCAGTATCCAATTTTATATAGAAAATATAAAGAAAAGGGAATTTAATACAGAAATTTTTTACTGAGGCACACACAGCTTCAGCTGTTGTGGTTACAACAGTATCATCAAATACCAAACCTGACAAAAACCCATGGGGTCTATTTTCTAATTCAGTCTTGAAGGAAATTTACAAAAGTGAATCTCTATGGCAGTTGAGATTGGCCAAGATATAGATGACCCATTTCCTTATCTAATGAATTCAGGCTTTGCAAACTTTGCAAAAGCTTTAAACTGACAAAGTATCAAGAGAGTTGATGTGAAATTGAAAGACAGCTGGCATGGACTCAGAACCTCTTGAGTTTAGCTCGGGAAGCTGCAAACTTCCACAGCTGCTTGACTGTCAAAATGAAGATTCCAGCATAAAGACAGTCAAAATATTGCTATTAGATGAAGGACTTTGTGCCTAAATCCTTTACAGAGAAGAGTCTTCATTCTGAATAAAGAATGCATGTAATATATTTGCATCATTTATCTTCATTTTACTAAGATAAAATGATTGAGAATGTTTCCATCTTCAGCAACTCAGGTTTTACAAAAGTCCAATTAAACTTAAATTTGAAGGGCTTTTAAAAATTTAAATGACTGAATCTTATTCTTGGAAATAAAATGACTTTGATGTGCTTTTATTCTCAAGCTGTCTCTTTCCAATTCTTTGGTCTTAACAAGCCATGAGGATAATGTAATACTTTATTGTGTGATGAGAAGCTCATCAAGGTGTTTCAAGGTAAGAGCCTACTTAACAAATTATTAGGTAGAGAAACAAAGCTTTCTGGGTGTGGTGTTTTCAGGCAATACACTGTATCATCAGTGATAATTTTTATACATCTCTTTTAAGAAAAGCAAACCCCAACCTGAATGGTATTTACGGCACAGTGACATTTACTGATGGGTATATACTTCCACATTAAAAATGCAGTTTCTTGAACAGTAATTATAAGCTTGTTGTATTTATGAGAACTAAAAATTGGGCTACATTTTCAAAGAATCCCAGTCCTGACTTTTCATATAGCCCACCACAAAACACTTAGCAAACAATTTAAATTGTATCATAAACTGGCCATTTGTATTTGGGAAATAGCATTAAACTCTTGCAGTAGTGAAATCCCGCTGAATAGATTGGTATATGTAAACCATAATACAAGTGGACAACTGAGAAAAATAGGGGATAGGATAATTTATCACTTTACAATTGTAGCATGTTGCTTAAAATGCAGAAAAATAAATGCATAGATATTTTAAAATCATTTATTTTGGAAGTAGTAAGTCTTCCTCAACTACTGAAATACAAAATCAGTTCAGTTCAGTTCGGTCGCTCAGTCGTGTCTGACTCTTTGCGACCCCATGAATTGCAGCACGCCAAGCCTCCCTGTCCATCATCAACTCCCAGAGTTTACCCAAACTCATGTCCATCAAGTCGGTAATGCCATTCAGCCATCTCATCCTCTGTCATCCCCTTCTCCTCCTGCCCCCAATCCCTTCCAGCATCAGGGTCTTTCCAATGAGTCAACTCTTCACACAAGGTGGCCAAAGTATTGGAGTTTCAGCTTCAGCATCAGTCCTTCCAATGAACACCCAGGGCTGATCTCCTTTAGGATGGACTGGTTGGATCTCCTTGCAGTCCAAGGGACTCTCAAGAGTCTTCTCCAACACCACAGTTCAAAAGCATCAATTCTTTGGCGCTCAGCTTTCTTCACAGTCCAACTCTCACATCCATACATGACCACTGGAAAAACCATAGCATTGACTAGACGGACCTTTGTTGGCAAAGTAATGTCTCTGCTTTTTAATATGCTGTCTAGGTTGGTCATAACTTTCCTTCCAAGGAGTAAACGTCTTTTAATTTCATGGCTGCAGTCACCATCTGCAGTGATTTTGGAGCCCAGAGAAATATAAAATACCTCCCTGTTAATCCTTTTATGTTTACTGAGAATCATAAATTATGTTTAGTTTGTTTATAATTCATATGCTACTTGTCAACTACTTGTCAGCACATTCATTTTGAAAACTGATTTTTCTTTTTTGTAATTATATGGCTTTTTGGGTATAATATGAAATGCTAAATGTATCAATGTATTAAAACAAAATGGATTTGTAGACTAACTGTGGATTTCTGCACTGGAGACCCAGGTGAAGAGCATGAAAACTACCTCTGTCTTTACCTAGCAGAGTCAATCTCCTCTTTATTGCTTCGTGCCTGTACTGATTTCTACAATAATACTTTTAAAATGTATCAAAATAACTGTATATATTCCTTCTTTCCTGAAAGTAAACTCTTAACATGGCGAACCAGATTTTATCCCCATCTTCAGCCCTGATCCAGCAATTCAATGATATGATCACGGTCTGCTTTTCTTCTTTGCTCTGGCATTTACCTTGCTGAGTTTATTCTAAAGTTGGTTATTCTTGTAGCCGTTAGGATCACTGTGCATTTCCTGTAGGTGTAAGACAGCTGCTTTCATTCTCACATAAGTCCTAGGGGTGGGAGAATAGAGGGAGAGAGAGAGAGAGCACTTTTCCCCAAGCAAGGAACAATAGTACTTATGTCTAATGCAATTGTTTAGGTCCAATTCCAGGGTTTCTTTGGTGGTTCAGACAGTAAAGAATCTTCCTGCAATGCAGGAGACCCGAGTTTAACCCCTGGGTCAGGAAGATCCCCTGTAGGAAGAAACGGCAACCCACTCCTCTATTCTTGCCTGGAAAATCCCATGGACAGAGGAGCCTGGTGGGCTACAGTCCATGGGGTTGCAAAGAGTTGGGCACAGCTGAGCGACTAACACTTTCACTTTCAATTCCAGACTGGTAACTCACCAGGAAGAATGCCTTGTGTTGATTAGCTTAGACTAGAGTTCTCTAACCAGTCTTGGGTAAGGGAGAAGGACATAACAACTGCTTAGGTTAACTGGAGCTTTCTTTTGAAGGTGGAATCAGTTCCTCAAACTACATTAAAACTTTTAATGAAAGAGTGTTGAAATTAATGGTTACCTGTTTGAGCATGCTCTGTGAGTTGGTGTTGAACAGGGAAACCTTGCTTGCTGCAGTCCATGGGGTCACAAAGAGTCAGACAGGACTGAGCAACTGAAATGAACTAGCTGCCTGTAATGACCACTGCACAGGTTTTTAATATGCAGTGTTTCTCAAGCTTATCTGACTAGAGGCTCTTTATTCTTAGGAGGTTATGAAATGCCAGTTGGTAAGATTAAGTTCATATTCCTTTTTATGGTATGTGTGAGAAATATGCTCACCAGCCCAAAATCAAGGGATGGACTCGAAGACATGAAGCTCAGTGAAAGTGAGACTTTTAATGATGGTCTTGCAAGCTCAGGTGTCTGGTGGGCAGGCACATCCATGGCAGTTACAAGGAGCAGTGTATTCCCTAACACACAGGTCCCTCCCCTGGATTCCTCATTGACTAAATACTATGGAGGTGTACAATCTTCCTGGACGTCGCCTAAGTTTCATTATTTCCTTATAGGGTATCCTTCTTTCTCCTTTCCCAACTTATATTCACATTTTTCAACAAAGACTTTCTTGCTAGTTTATCCCATCCCCCAACATCCTCTTTGCTTAGGGACCCTCCGGGTGCATGAACTATGCCATGTCCACAAGTCATTAGACAAGTTTAGAGCCAGGGCCCAGGCGATGGGTGGAGTCCTAGCTCTTTAGGATGCATCTGATCTCCCTCCCCAACCCTAACTTTATCTGAAGAGTCCAGGTCTCAGCTTTATCTAAAGAGTCCAGGCTTCAACTTTATCTTGAAAATGGACCACTTCAAGTTTCTATTTCTTACTGTATGGAAAGCTTTTATAATATGGTGCCTGACTTCCAGCTACTGGTTCTGTGATCATGTCAAAGCTATGGTCTAGCAATGACAAATTTATTGCCTCTCTGCATCTTTTTATGTTCATTAATATTTCAAGACTTTATATTTTTCATCTTTGTTAGCAAGTTTTATTCCACTCTGATTGCCTTGTCATCCTTCAAATTCTAGATCAAAGACCATCTCTTCTGAAGTCTCCCCTTCTTTATACTCTTCTAGCATCTTGCACATAATTCATTTATTGCTTCTCCACATAACATTGTAATTATTTATGAACAGGTTTCTTGATTTTGAATGACTCGAGGGGAGGGTCTATGTCATATTTATCTTTGCAGTCACCAAGTTTGGTGGAGGATTGATGTGAAACGTCTCTTCAGTTTGAATTGTTCATTTAGTATGTTTTTAAACATCTAAGATCAATACTACATTTCCATACATTTTGTGTGTGTGTTCAGAAATATTAGATGTTTCAGTAGCTAACTGAAAGATCTTTATCTGGTGTCTTGAGTTAATCTCAGAATGAGCTTTAAAATAAATTTATTTTCATGATTCATGCTGCCTAATAACAGACTTAAACATCATAAAATTAGATGTAGGCTTTCTGATCAGGCACTATTTGTAAAATTTTAGATAAAAAACAGGCAGGATTGAGACTGCATTTTTATGAGAACTGTTTGCATAGTTGAAGCATCATTCTTAAGTATACAGACAAAGGTCTTTCTATGTGACAAACCTTCAAAAGTACACTTAGGATTGGTTTCTGAGTGTGTCAAAGGTTTAAAATTATTCAGGTGAGTTGCAGATTTAATTAATAAACATTTAAAAAATGTCACTAGACCTTTCATATGAAGTCATTACTGGGTCAAAGGTGAATTTTGACTAATTTTTCTCTCTCAAAATTCATAGGGTATATAGTTGATCTTATATGAGCTTACTTGTGGAAGGTGTTTATTTATTCATTTATTTACTCATTCAGTCTAACATCTATTTCTCCTTCTCTTGAACGTTTTACAGTTTTCTTTGGAGAAACTACCTCTCCCACATTGTGAGCAGCATTGGTCCAAAGACTCTTAATTCTTCTAGGTGGGTAACCAAGGTAGGCTAATCAGGATCTCCCCAGACTTGAGTTTGGGAAGGTCATGTCCACACCTTATATCTATATTTAAAATGGATAACTAACAAGGATCTATCGTATGGCCCGTGGAACTCTGCTTAATGTTGTGTGGCAGCCTGGGTGGAGGGACATTGAGGAGGAAGAGTGGGTGCCTGTATATGTATGGCTGAGTCCCTGTGCTGTTTACCTGAAACTATCACAACATTGTTCATTGCCTATGTGTGTGTGCTAGTCATTCAATCGTGTCCTGCTCTCTGTGACCCCATAGACTATAGCCCGCCAGACTTCCCTCTTCATGAATTCTCCAGGCAAGAGTACTGGAGTGGGTTGCCATTCCCCTCTCCAGGGGACCTTCCCAACCCAGGGATAGAACCCATGTCTCCTGCATTGCAGACAGATTCTTTTTCTTCGGAGCCATCAAGGAAGCCCATTAATCGACTATACCCCACTACAAAATAAAAAGTTTGAAAAATGAATCTCCCCAGACTTAATCTAGTGGAAAAGCAATTGGATCTGATTCACGCCAGGGTAGTGCCCAGGCCAAGCTACCCATTAGGTCTTGCCACCCACATTGGAGATACTCTGGATCCTGTCTTTCAGGCTTATTCTTTTGAGTTCCTCGATGTTCTACCTATAAGTTTAAGTTTCTTTCTGTTTAAGTTGGGCAAAGTCAGTTTTTGCTGTTTACCAACAAAGAACCCTGACCAATATAGTAGTCAAGGTCATTCCACTGTTGATTTGTTTTCAACCACATTTTCAAATTACATCTTAGTCAACTTTCTTCATTTTACTTCATTTGAATTTTACTGCTTCTTATATGGGAAAAATGCCATGAATCAAGTAGGCACAATTCTTTTTATTAGTTGCCAAATAAATTGTTTTTAAAGCTGAGTCTTGTCATGTTCAATCATTTTTCTGTAGTCCTTTTCACCTTCAACAAATGTAAGCTGCTTGTTGAGTGTGCTTGAGCCATTTCTTTGCGAATCATGTAAATAATTTGGGAAAAACAGTCTCACTCCTCTTTGCTGAGACAATTTTCTCACAGTTTAGAAATGCTTTTAGAGGAATCAGCTTTACAAAACTAAGAAATCTATTTCTTGTATTTCAAGTGAAAAACACAATAGAAAAGATATGTTTGCATGATGCATTCTCATACTCTGAGAGAATTGCAATCAATCTGTACTGATCTCTTCTTGGGAAACTTGTATCTGCAGAAAACATGAAGTTTTATTTTATTTGAGGGTATAGATGGACACTGAAAATCCAGAAACAAAGAAAAGAAATGCAATTGTATCTCTTATAACTTTAACAATATGTTCTAAGGGCTTGAATTCTATCACAGTGAAAGAGAAATGAACATTATTCAGATGAAGGTTAAAAGGTAGAAATGCTATTCTGAGTAATATGTCTATAATAACTGAAATTTGGAGCCACAGAAGCCAGTCAGTACTTTACCAGGTACTCTCCAAAATCTTTTTGTAGGCTTTAAAATACAAATGCCTTCAGAATGTCAAACTTATACTTCTTCAATGGAAAAGAAAATCCTTCTAGAATATTAAATGAACTTATAAAGGGGAGATTTTTGGCTAAAAGGAGATCAAATATTTTCTTTTGTCAAAAGCTCAGTTCATCATTGCAAGTGAAAAGATCATGGAATAGCTGCTTAGGATGACAAAGGGACTGTGATAGCTCTAGTTAATGATAGTGCACAGCCAATTTTGTCTTCTGCCTTTGTACTTGCTTATGGGAGTCCTCAGCATTGATTTTCTTTTGTACACTTCTTTTTGTTGACTACAGAACTTGATCATTATGAGTTTGAAAACTGTAGAGGTTTCCCCATATGACATCTAACTTTGTGAGGCAAAATTATACACTGATGTTCAAAGAAGGCAAATGAAAATGTAAGATGTATAATGTACATATGTGAAATCATTTTTTTCTATACTGGGAGATGTTGGAAGAACAGGGATGAAAATGTCTGGAGGAGTGTATTCATTTTCTGGAACCGACATAGTGACTCATGGTTCTGGAGGCTATGAGTCTGAAACCAAGGTATTAACAAGGTTGGCTTCTTCTGAGGGCCTTAATGGAATGATATTCTCCAGGCTTTTCTCCTTAGCTGGTATGTGGCCATCTTCTCCCTATGTCTTCACATGGCACTCTTCTAGTGTATTTTTCTGTTTCTGAATTTCCCTTACATGAAGGCATACCATATCATATTAGGGCCCACTCTACTGACCTCAGTTTAACCTGATTCCCTGTGTAAAGACTCCACCTTCAAATAAGATCACAATCTGTGGTACTAGGAGTTAAAACTTGAGTGTCTGAATTTTAGAGGTATACAATTCAACCCATGACAAGAAGCAAAGGGATGATTAAAGGGAAGATTACACATGTGATTTTTACCAGGGCAGGGAGGAAGAAAGGTTTTTTCCACATGCAATTTTTTATGAATCTAGTCCATAAAGGGTTTGCTGCTGAATTTTTTTCTTGTGGCCTTTTGACTTTGCTTGTATTAACAATTAGAAATGCATTTCATCTCTCTTGATTTAGACACTATGAAAAATTTATCACTATTTTTGTATTAACTGGCAATGATCATAGACTAGAAGGGACTTCCCTGATGGCTCAGCTGGTAAAACATCTATCAGATTTCTTTGAACAGAAAAGAGATATAAGATAGGAAACTTCTTTATATCTTGCATTAAAGGAGCAGGAAAATGATTTTAAAGGTTTTAGCAGTCCATTGTGGCTCCTTTGCTTGTGTTTGAAAGGGTTTCCTTGGTGGCTAAATGGTAAAGAATCTGCCTGAAATGTAGGAGACTTGGGTTCCATCCCTGGTTCAGGAAGATCCCTGGAGAAGGGAAGGGTAACCCATTTTGGTACTCTTGCCTGGAGAATGCCATGGACAGCAGAGCCTGATGGGTTATACAGTCCATGGGGTCACAAAGAGTCAGACACAACTTCGCCTGTGTGTACTGATAGAATAGAAATGGGAAATAGATCATGTTAATTTCTTTTGCTTTAACCTAAGTCTTCAGCAAGAAATAATTATTATACTGGAAGTCAGGCAAGTGAAAAGTGATAGTGAAGCCACTCAGTCATGTCACTGTAGCCTACCAGGCTCCTCTGTCCATGGGATTTTCCAGGCAATAGTACTGGAGTGGATTGCCATTTTCTTCTCCAGGGGATCTTCCCAACCCAGGGCTTGAACCCAGGTCTCCTGCATTGTAGACAGACGCTTTACTGTCTGAGCCACCAGGGAAGTCAGGCAAAGTTCTATACATTTAAATAGTCTGCACCTTCAGAGAGTTCTCTTCCACTGACCTTTGTCCTTTTGGTTCATCTCATATCATAATTAGCCTTTTTTGACTTGATTTAGTCAAGTGTTCTGGCTGGGCTTTGTTCTTCCTTGTAACTATCTCAAGAATTATAAATATGTGATTTCCTTAATAATTAAAATAGACAACTTTCTTCTGTTTGTGGGTGGTACTTGTGTATTTTTGTTGATAAGGTAAACAGTGAGTGAATAGTAGCTTGGATTAAAACCCAAGGGAAGGTGGATTCACTGCAAAGGCTGCTGGGAAGGAGGATACAGAGAATGCCCCACTCCCCTGCTTCATGGCAGGTAGTTTCAGATGATCTGCACTGGGGTGATTCCTCAAGTTTTATTTCAGGGGTAGATGTGACCTGCTGAAATCCAGCTAATATCTTCCTTAACTAGACCATTGATTACCTTTGTAGTCAATAGATTATTCATAAAATGAATGATCCTTTTTAAAAGTTACTTAATGAGACTCACTCATTTTTAAGGTCATTTTAATAAAATAAATATTTCTGCTAGGCATTGTGCTAATGATGAGCAAAACACTGACTCTGCCTTTCAAGGAATTCACTGTTCAACAGGTGAGACAAAACACAGACAATGACAATAAAATGTGATAAGGACTATAAGAGTAACATGCATTGAAGTCCAAAGGAGCAGACAGACTCCTCAGTAAATGATGAGTTGAAAGATCAGTTGGAATTTATCAGCTCTTGTTTAGAATGGGAGCAAATTAATGAGGGAAAGGCTTTCAGGTGATGAAAACAGCATAAGTAAAAAACCCAGCAAGGCTGAGAGCTGGGGAATACCATAGAAAGAAGCATGTGAGCAGGAATTAGATAAAAAGAGCTTCCTGTGCTTCGTTCATTCAGAGCTGGAAGACCTGAGTCACTGCCTAGACTCTTCCTGGGGAGTCGTGTGGCCTTGGGTAAGTCCCTGAAAAACCTCTGGCCCTTAGCTTTCCAGTCAAGGCACAGAGCAGCAGAGAATGGTTGGAGCCAGGTGTCTTATGGGTCAGCTGGCTCCCTGTAAATCCCTGGAAAGGGCTCAGAACTGGGTGACCCAATTTATAGGAGAGGTGGTACAAAGAAAAGTCTGAGACTAAATTTGCTCTTTCTTATTGCATTCTGACAGACTGGGGGTCTGTGATACTGTGATTTATAAGAAGAAATATATGTTTGGTCTTCATCTCCAGTTTTGGCATAGAATTCCTAAAATGCTTGGAATTTCTTAGTGATGAGAGCGGTGAGACACCTTTATTGTAATACTTGGTTCCTTGTCCTCCATTCCTGAAATAAGCCCCTTTCAACTGCACTTGAGTTTATGTTAATAAGGTAACTTCTGTAAAGTCTATAAAGATGGGAGCTGTTTGCCAGTGGAACCAACCATGTGATTAGAGGGTTGGAGCTTTTAGTCCCACCCCCTCTATCTTCTCTGGAGAGGCGAGAGGGTTTGGAGGTTGAATCAGTCACTGATAGCCAAAGATCTGATCAGTCAGGCCTATGTAGTGAAACCTCCATAAGAACCCAAAGGACGGGGTTTTGAGAGCTTCTGGGTTGGTGAACACATAGGGATGTTTGGAGGGTGCTGGGCATTGAAGCGCTTCACATTTTCCACCATACTTTGCCCCCATGTCTTCCTAAGGGCTATTTGTGAGTTGCATTCTCTTATAATAAACCAGCATCTAGTAGGTAAACTGTTTTCCTGAGTTCAGCAAACTGCTCTAGGAAATTAATTCAACTTGAGGAAGGAAGTCCTGGGAACTGCCAGTTTATAGTCAGTTGGGAAGAACCATAAATACCAACCTGGACTTGTGATTGTAGAAAACTGAGAGTAGAGGAGGCATGCAGGAGAAGTGTATTTTTCTTTTAGAGGGTCTCAAGGTCAAAAATTAAAGTTAATTATAAAAAAATACTAAAATATGATCTCTAGCTTACCTAAGTGTCTCATGTCCTCTAAAAGTTTCACACACAAGCAGTGGTGTGTGTGAGCTCAAGAGAGCCAACTGTTACATTTTCAGGTATTTTGTAAGATGGTTGTTAAGCACAGCCATTATGAAGTAGTAAATGGTATCAATTTACAATTACATTTTACTACTACTTATACTCTTGAATATCTACATGTATAGTATGATGGGAATACTATAAAAGGTGTTATGTGCATGCATGCTGAGTCATTCCAGCTGTGTCTGACTCTGTGACCCTATGGACTGTAGCCTGCCAGGCTCCTCTGTCCTTGGGACTCTCTAGGCAGGAATACTGGAGTAGGTTGCTGTGCCCTCCTCCAAGAGATCCTCCTGACCCAGGGATCGAATGGACATCTCCTGTGACTCCTTGCATTGCAGGTAGATTCTTTACCACTGAGCCACCAGGGAAGCCCAACTTCACATCTTTCACTAACGTGGTTTTCAGTGACATCACATAGGGAGCTTGAAATTGGCCACAGCTGAAATAGTTACAGCTGAAATATGGGAGCAGGCAAACACTACAAATCAGGAATTTCATTTCTATTTTTCTTCCTTTCTTTTCTTCTATCCTTTCTTTTTTCTTTCCCACCTCCCTGCCTTCCTCCATCCTCTCTTGCTCTTTGTTTCTTGAACATTCTGTTAAATATTTAGCAGCATACCAATGAAAACAAAGGAAGAATAAGAATGACAAAAGAAAAAGGTAAATGCAAACTAGACTTGAGAAGGTTAGGAACAGAAGGGGAATAGGTTTCAGGAAATGACTGAGGAATGAGTGTGGGTTAGCACTGAGATTGTGACTATCTTTCACACACAATGTAGCTGCCTTTCTAGTAGAAGGATATTTGGAAGAAAGTTTTTTGTTGGAATAAAAATCCATGGTGTTTTTTCAAAGGGCAACATGACTGCACCTAGGCATTTCAAATGCTGGCATTTGGCTTAGGCAGATAAGGCAGCAAACAGGACCAATTGATGTTTGCCTGCACTCTAAAGTACTTCAGAAAATCCACAAGTGCTGTGGATAAAGTTAGTAACAGATTCGCTAAGCAGATCATGAAAGATTAACTCAATGTGAAGGAAGCCAGAGAATTACTTTGCTCTCTAGCCAATGGGCCAAGCGTGCCTGTGGTCTCCTCCTCTAAGACAGAAGTACCACTTCAGCCTTCTTGCCGTGAATCTTGCTGTCTCCTCAGCATCTTTTCTAGTCTCATCTTCCTGCTTGTCTGAATACTTTACTGCTCTGGCTTTACTCTTGCTGAGTGTTCTTACAACTTTACTTTCATATTCTACTCTCTTTCTTTGCTATACTATTTTACTCTTCTGTAAGTTTTCTACTATGTTTTCTAGTTTTTCCATGACCTTCTCTTGCACAAACTTCTCGAATCTCCTCTATATTTTCCCTCCGTCTGTTTTCACCATCTGCTGTCTCTAAGTTCTTTGGATTCCTGTGCAAAGTGTCACTTTGTAGCAGTGTACTCTTAATCAAGTTAAGTTCTTGGAGCCTCAGTTTTTTTTTTTGTGGAATAGGAGGATTTCACCTCCCTCCCAGAACTTTTTGTAAGATTTAAATTATGTTATATATAAAGTACTTAAAAATTCCTGGCACCTAAAATGATTAATAAATGGTAACTACCATTTAAATAATGTCAATCAGAACTGAGTTAATTACCTATTAGCATCCAAACTAAACTCTCAATCAATGATTGCAAACTCCATTGCCTGCAGGGTTTAGGCAGAACAGAAATGAATGAAGTGGGTTGTGTTGGGAAGTGGTAGAGATGATGGTAAATTAAAGACCTCATAATATGTCCAAAAGAATCAGTCACTTTTCAATTCTGGCTGATTTATATCCTGCAGAAATGTGAGTTCAAAGCTGCCAGTTCCTCTAATTTTTAGGAAACAGTGAACATGGATATTTTTGAAAGTAATTTCTTAATGTAAAAATAACATTGCTCAGTATTGGATAAGAGTACTTCAAGGAAAATAGGTCTATTAGCTGTATTTGGCTTGTGGCCACTATTTTGAAACCTCTGCAGGATATATTTATTGAGCTGTGTTTGAGCACTTGGTTCTTTATTTATCAACAGGAAATCCTGTCTTTCACACACAGCGTAGTTGCCTTTCTAGTAAGAGTGTATTTGGAAGAAAGTTCTTGTTGGAATAAAAATCTATGGTGTTTTTTTCAAAGTTCAACCTAACCACACCTAGGCATTTCAAAGGCTGGCAGCTTCTTTTAACCTGTTAGAAAAATCTTTTACTCCTTATCAACTTTATGTCTAGTCTATATTAGTGAAATACTGAAAACCAGATTTACTTAATTAGAAAGAAAAGTTGAGAAAGTTTGGTACAGTAGGGATGGGAAGTTTACTAGATAAGAATTTGATTGGACTTCATAGACCAATGAGTCCATCCTTTATCACCAGGCTATAAGATGGGGTAAGCCACTTAAGCTACATGAATGTTAGTTTCCTTATTTGCGAAACAAAGGGCTTCAGTAAGCTATTCTTTACATTTCCTTCCAGAATCATTATTTTGTAAATCAATCTACTCACCTTTGGAGAATCTGATAACTGACTTGTTTAAACCTCTGCTAACTTTTGAAATAGGATATTTATTAGAGTATAGCTGATATCTTCATGTAAATTCAATTCAATTCATTAAACTTTTTAATTTTATTAAAAATTAATATAAAGAAGGTGATGGGACTTGAGGGATCATAAAATAAAGATGAGGTTTCCTTCAGTGAGTCTGAAGTTTAAAGAAAAAGGGAGAAATTATTGGTGGTGGTAGTGGACATCAAAACAAGTAACTAAAGGACAGAACAAAGTATTAGAAGGAGGAGGTGGATGAATTTCTCTTTTGCCTCAAAGCAAGGAAAGCTTTCTAACTGGCTCAAACTCGGAGGCAATAAAAGAAAGAGTGGTAATTTGATTACATAAACATTTCTCGGCATGGCAAAAAATGCTGTAAGCAAAAGACAAAGCCAACTGACAAACTGGAGGAAATGTTTACAACTTGAACCATGAAGGGTTAATACTCCTGCTGGAGAGAGAACTGAGAAACAAAGGACCAAAAGGCCCAATAGAAAAGAAGAGAAACAGACATGAACACATAATTCATACACACAAAAGCAAGATGTAAAAATGATCTAATGCACAGTATAATGATTATAGTCAACAATAGTGTATTATAAACTTTAAAGTTGTGAAGAGACTAGATCTTTATTGTTCCCACCACAAAAAAGAAATAATTATGTGATGTGATAGATGTGTTAGCTAACACTATAGTAATAAACATATGGCAATATACAAATGAAACAAATCAACAGGTTACTTACACAATGTTTAAAAAATTTGAACTTATTAAAATTAGAGAAATGGTAATCAAAACAGCATGGATATAACACATTTAACCTAGAATATTGGAAACATAAATGTGAATGTAAATGTGAGAATAGAAATTCTCTGGCGGTACAGTGGTTAGAACTCTGAGCTTTCACTGTTGGGATACAGGGTTCTATCCCTGGTTGGGACCTAAGATCCCACAATCCATGTGGTACAACCAAAAGTAAATAGATAAAAAAATAAAATAAAAAATATTAAAAGTTTGAGAATACATTATATTGGCAAGACTGTGGGGAACACATAGTTTCATACACTGCTGCTGGGAATTCAGACTGATACAATCCTTCTGAGGGAAAATTTAGAAAGATATATGGGTCTAACTTTTGACAAACAATCCTGCTTTCAGGAATTTATTCTGAAGATATACTACCAACAATAAGAAAATATATATGTGCAAGGCTATTCACTGCAGCACTGTTTATAATTTCAGAATTTTGAGAGCAACTTAAATACCCACATATAGGAGAGTTATTGAATAAACTATGGCACATTAACATTATAAAGTACATTTAGAGATATTGTGGGTCCCATTCCATACCACAGGAATAAAATAAATGTCTCAATAAAGCAAACCAAATTTTTTTGGTTTCTCAGGATGCGTAAATGTTATGTTTACTCTATACTGTAGTATGTTAAGTGTACAATAACATTATGTCTAGCTATTGCATAACTAAAAACAAATACACATAACACTAGACCATTTAGGTATAACCTAAATCAAATCCCTTACAATTATACAGTAGAAGTGACAAATAGATTCAAGGCATTAGATCTCATAGACAGAGTGCCTGAAGAACTATGGATGGAGTTTCATGACATTGTATAGGAGACAGATATCAAGACCATCCCCAAGAAAAAAAAAAGGCAGAAGGGAAAAATGGTTGTCTGAGGAAGCCTCACAAATAGCTGAGAAAAGAAGAGAAGCAAAAGGCAAAGGAGAAAAGGAAAGATACACTCATTTGAATGCAGAGTTCCAAAGAATAGCAAGGAGAGATAAGAAAGCCTTCCTCAGTGATCAAGCAAAGAAATAGAGGAAAACAATAGAATTGGAAATACTAGAGATCCCTTCAAGAAAATTAGAGATACAAAGGGAACATTTCATGCAAAGATGGGCACAATACAGGAAAGAAATGATATGGACCTAACAGAAGCAGAAGATACTAAGAAGAGGTGGCAAGAAAACAGAAGAACTGTGCAAAAAGATCTTCATGACTCAGATAATCACAATGGTACAATCACTCAGCTAGAGCCAGACATCCTGGAATGCAAAGTCAAGTGGGCCTTAGGAAGCATCATTATGAACAAAGCTAGTGGAAGGGATGAAATTCCAGTTGGGCTATTTCAAATCATAAAAGATGATGCTGTGAAAGTGCTGCCCTCAATATGATAGCATATCTGGAAAACTGAGCAGTGGCCACAGGACTGGAAAAGGTCAGTTTTCATTCCTATCCCAAAGAATGGCAATGCCAAAGAATGCTCAGACTACCACACAATTGCACTCATCTCACATGCTAGTAAAGTAATGCTCAAAATTCTCCAAGCCAGGACTCAATAATATGTGACTGTGAACTTCCAGATGTTCAAGCTGGATTTAGAAAAGGCAGAGGAACCAGAGATCAAATTGCCAACATCCATTGGATCATGGAAAAAGCAAGAGAGTTCCAGAAAAACATCTACTTCTTTTATATTGACTATGCCTAAGCCTTTGACTGTGTGGATCACAATAAACTGTGGAAAATTCTGAAAGACATGGGAATATCAGCCCACCTGACCTGCCTCCTGAGAAATGTGTATGCAGATCAAGAGGCAGCAGTTAAAACCGGACATGAACAACAGACTGGTTCCAAATTGGGAAAGGAGTACATCAACGCTGTATATGGTCACCCTGCTTATTTAACTTCTATGCAGAGTACATCATGAGAAACGCTGGACTGGATGAAGCACAAGCTGGAATCAGGATTTCTGGGAGAAATATCAATAACCTCAGATATGCAGATGATACCACCATTATGGCAGAAACTGAAGAACTGAAGAGGCTCTTGATGAAAGGAAAAAGGAGAATGAAAAAGTTGGCTTAAAGCTCAACATTCAGAAAACTAATATAATGGCATGTGGTCCCATCATTTCATGGCAAATAGATAGGGAGACAGTAGAAACAGTGACAGACTTTATTATTTGGTGCTCCAAAGTCAGTGCTAATGGTGATTGCAGCCGTGAAAATAAAAGACCCTTGCTGCTTGGAAGGAAAGTTATGACCAACCTAGACAGCATATTAAAAAGCAGAGACATTACTTTGTCATCAAAGGTTTATCTAGTCAAGGCTGTGGTTTTTCCAGTAGTCACATATGGATATGAGAGTTGGACTGTGAAGAAAGCTGAGCACTGAAGAATTGATGCTTTTGAACTGTGGTGTTGGAAAAGACTCTTGAGAGTCTCTTGTACTGCAAGGAGATCCAATCAGTCCATCCTAAAGGAAATCAGTCCTGAATATTCATTGGAAGGAGTGTTGCTGAAGCTGAAACTCCAATACTTTGGCCACCTGATGTGAAGAAATGACTCATTTGAAAAGACCCTGATGCTGGGAAAGACTGAAGGTGGGAGGAGAAGGGGATGACAGAGAATGAGATGGTTGATGGCATTACCGACTCAATGGACATGAGTGTGAGTGAACTCTGGGAGTTGGTGATGGACAGGGAGGCCTGGCGTGCTGCAGTCCATGGGGTCACAAAGCGTCAGACACGATTGAGCAACCGAACTGAACTGAACTGAAAAAAAATTTTTATTGCTGGGATCACCTTCGTGTTTTGGTAGCAAAGACCCCACGCTTCCAACGCAGGTGCTCTGGTTTCAATACCTAGTCAGAGAATTAGTTCCCACTTACTTCAACTAAAGATCCTGTGTGCCATAAGTAAATAAATATATATTTAAAAGAAATTCTTTATTGCTTAAAAATGCTAACCATCATCTGAGCTTTCAGCAAGCCATAATCCTTTTGCTGGTGGAGAGTTTTGCCTTGATATTGCTTGCTGCTGATAGATCCATGTGGTGCTTGCTGAAAATTCGGCTAGCTGTGGGAATTTCTTAAACTAAGACAACAATGAAGTTTGCCACACTGATTAACTCTTTCATGAATGGTTTCTCTGTAGAATTCACTGCTGTTTGATAGCATTTTACCTACAGTAGAACTTCTTTCAAAATTGGAGTTAATCTAGGCACTGAGGAGCCTCTCAGTGAAAGTGAGAGGAGAGTGGAAAGGTTGGCTTAAAATTCAACATTCAGAAAAAAAAAAAAAAAGATCATGGCATCCGGTCCCATCACTTCATGCAAGTAGATGGGGAAACAATGGAAATAATGACAGATCTTATTTTTTGGGCTCCAAAATCACTGCAGATGGTGACTGCAGCCATGAAAATAAAAGACCCTTGCTCTTTGGAAGAAAAGCTATGGCCAACCTAGACAGCATATTAAAAAGCAGACATTACTTTGCTAACAAAGGTCCATCTAATCAAAGCCATGGTTTTTCCAGTCTTGGACTGCAAGGAGATTCAGTCAATCCTTAAGGAAATCTATCCTGAATATTCTTTGGAAGGATTGGTGCTGAAGCTGAAGCGCCAATACTTTGGCCACCTGATGGGAAGAAGTGACTCATTATAAAAGACCTTGATGCTGGGAAAGATTGAAGGCAGGAGGAGAATGGGGTGACACAGGATTAGATGGTTGGATGGTATTACCAACTTGATGGACATGAGCTTGAGCAGGCTCCAGGAGTTGGTGATGGACAGGAAGCCTGGTGTGTTGTAGTCCATGGGGTTGCAAAGAGTCAGACACTACTGAGTGACTGAACTGAACTGAACCCTAGTCACTCTTTTATTAAGTTTTTGTAATATTCTAAACCTTCTGTTGCCTATTTAACAATTTTCACAGCTTCTTCAACTAGGAGTAGTTTTCATTTCAAGAAACTACTCTCTGCTCATCCGTAGAATCAACTCCTCATATATTCAAGTCTGATTATTAGATTTCAGCAATTCCGTTTCATTTTCAGTCTCCACTTCTAATTCTAGATCTTTTGCTATTTTCTGCCACATGTGCAGTTCCTCCCACAATTGAAGTCTTAAAAGATTAATTAATTAATTTATTGGTTGCACGGGATCTTTGCTGCTGAATGAGGAATTTCTCTAGTTGTGGCAAATGGGGCTACTCTTTGTTGAAGTGCACAGGCTTCCTGTTGTGGTGGCTTCTGCTGTTGTGGAGCATAGGCTCAAGGGCGTGTAGGCTTCAGTAGTGGAAGCATGTGAGCTCAGTGGTCATGGCTCCTGGGAACTAGAGCATGGGCTCAGTAGTTGTGGCACACCGGCTTAGCTGCTCCACAGCACGTGGAATCTTCCCAAACCAGGGATCAAACCCATGTTGTCTGAATTGGCAGGCAGATTCTTATACACTGTACCACCAGGGAAGTCCTGGTACTGAAGTCTTGAAAACTTCAAAGTCATCCATGAGGGTTATGATTCTAATCTAAAGCTGATTCACTTTTTCCAGACTCCTGTTAATTGTTGATATCTTGACTTATTCCTTTGAAACACAAATGTTCTTTATAGAATCTATTGATAGAATGGTGAATCATTTCCGGAAGATGTCTAATTTATTTTGCTCAGATCCATTGGAAGAATCACTATCTATTTGAGCAATAGCCTTATGAAATGTGTTTCATAAAGAAGACTTGGAAATCAAAAGTACGGCTTGAATCATGGGCAGCAGAATGGATGTTGCGCTAGCAGGCCTAAGACAACATTAGTCTTCAGTACACCTCCATCAGAGTTCTTGGGTGACCAGGTGCATTATATATGAGCAATATTTTTTCATGAATATATCATATTTTATTTATTCATTTACCAGTTATTTTTCACTATTTTTGATTAAGAACTGATTTTAAAATTTTTTGATTGAAGTATAGTTGATTTATAATATCATATAAGTTTCAAGTATGTGGCACAGCAGTTCAGTTATATATATATATATATATTCTTTTCTAGATTCTTTTCCTTCATAGTTTATTGCATAATATTAAGCATATTTCCCCATGCTATAGAATAGATACTTGTTGGTTATCTTTTATAGAGTCATATGTATATGTTAATTCCAGCCTCCTAATTTATCCCTCCCATGGCCCCCTTTTCCCTTTGGTAATTTTAAGTTTGATTTCAATGTGCAGTAATATTTTGAAATGAATCTTTTTTTCTTGAGCAGTAGGTCTCAAAATGGTCTTAAAATATTCAGTAAACCATGCTGTAAACAGGTGTGGTGCCATCTAGGCTTTGTTACTCCATTTATAGAGCATAGGCAGAGTAGATTTAGCATAATGCTTAATGGCCCTAGGATTTTCAGAATGGTAAATGAGCATTAATTAGCTTCAACTTCAAGTCACCAGCTGCATTAGTCTTTAACAAGAGAGTGAGCCTGTCTTCTGAAGCTTTGAAGTCAGACAATGACTTCTCCTGTCTGGCTATAAGAGTTCTGAATCTTCTTACAATAGAAAGTCATTTCATCTACATTGAAAAATCTTGTTTAGTGGGGCCTCCTTTGTTAATTATCTGAGCTAGATCTTCTGGATAATTTGCTGTGGCTTCTACATCAGCACTTGCTGCTTCACCTTGCACTTTTATGTTATGAAGAAGGCTTCTTTCCTTAAACTTATCAACCAACCTCTGCTGATTCAAGCTTTTCTTCTTTAGCTTCCTCATCTCTCCTAGCCTTTATAGAAGGACAGTAAGGGCCTTCCTCTGGATTAGGCTATGGCTTAAGGGAATGTTGTGGCTGGTTTGATCTCCTGTTCAAATCACTAAGGTTTTCTCTACATCAGTAATAAAGCTATTTTGCTTTCTGACCATTTGTGTGTTCACTGGAGTAGCATTTTTAATTTCCTTCAAGAACTTTTCCTTTGCATTCACAACTTAGCTAGCTGTTTTGTCCAAGAAGCGTGTCTTTTGGCCTGTTTCAGCTTTTGACATGCCTTCCTCACACTATTATTTCTAGCTTTTGATTTAAAGTGAGAGACATGTGACTCTTTCTTTCATGTTAACACTAAAGGTCATTAAATTGGCATAATTTCACTACTGTTGTGTCTTAGGTAATAGGGAGGCCCAAGGAAAAAGAGGTAGATAGGGAAATGGCTGGTCCCATGATCTGTTGACTGAAAGTTAGAGGGCTGGAAAAACCACCCAGTGGTGTAGCCCCAAGAACCATAAAAACCAATGATGTAAGCCCTGGTCCAAGTCTGAAAGTATGAGAAAGAGGAGTATAGATGTCTGAGGGCAGGAGAAGCAGAAGTGTCAGCTCAAGCAAAGAGCAAGTTTACTTTTGTTTTGCCTTTTTGTTCTAAATGAGCTGTCAATGGATTGAATGATGTCCACCTGTATTGGTAAAGGTATTCTTCTGAGTCAAATGGTGCTCTCTTCAAGAAACACTCAAAGACACACGAAGAAATAGGATTTGCCATCTATCTAGGCATCCCTTAACCCAGTTGACTTAACACATATAATTAACCATTACATCTTGTTTGATAGGAGTGTTGAGTATGTGTGGAGGAAGTGTGATAAACAAGTCTAGAACAGGAAGGCAGAGCCATATCCCTAAGGTTTTGAACATCTCAGGTTTGCAAAGAGAAGCCATTAGGATCAGTTAGGAGATCACTGAAGTAGTTTAGGTGGGAAATAACAGTTCAGTTCAGTTCAGTCGTTCAGTAGTGTCCTACTCTTTGTGACCCCATGAACTGAAGCACTCCAGGTCTCCCTGTCCATCACCAACTCCCAGAGTTCACTCAGACTCATGTCCATTGAGTCAGTGATGCCATCCAGCCGTCTCATCCTTGGTTGCCCCCTTCTCCTCCGGCCCCCAATCCCTCCCAGCATCAGAGTCTTTTCCAATGAGTCAACTCTTTGCGTGAGGTGGCCAAAGTACTGGAGTTTCAGCTTTAGCATCATTCCTTTCAAAGAAATCCCAGGGTTGATCTCCTTCAGAATGGACTGGTTGGATCTCTTTGCAGTCCAAGGGACTCTCAAGAGTCTTCTCCAAACATAGCCTTGACTAGACAGACCTTAGTCGGCAAAGTAATGTCTTTGCTTTTGAATATACTATCTAGTTGGTCATAACTTTTCTTCCAAGGAATAAGCGTCTTCTAATTTCATGGCTGCAGTCACCATCTGCAGTGATTTTGGAGCCCCCAAAATAAAGTCTGACACTGTTTCCATTGTTTCCCCATCTATTTCCCATGAAGTGATGGGACCAGATGCCATGATCCTCGTTTTCTGAATGTTGAGCTTTAAGCCAACTTTTTCACTCTTCTCTTTCACTTTCATCAAGAGGCTTTTTAGCTCCTTTTCACTTTCTGCCATAAAAGTGGTGTCATCTGCATATCTGAGGTTATTGATATTTCTACTGGAAATCTTGATGCCAGCTTGTGCTTCTTCCAGCCCAGTGTTTCTCATGATGTACTCTGCATATAAGTTAAATAAGCAGGATGACAATATATAGCCTTGACATTCTCATTTTCCTATTTGGAACCAGTCTGTTGTTCCATGTCCAGTTCTAACTGTGGCTTCCTGACCTGCATACAGATTTCTCAAGTGGCAGGTCAGGTGGTCTGGTATTCCCATCTCTTTCAGAATTTTCCACAGCTTATTGTGATCCACACAGTCAAAGGCTTTGGCATAGTCAATAAAGCAGAAATAGATGTTTTTCTGGAACTTTCTTGCTTTTTCCATGATCCAGGGATGTTGGCAATTTGATCTCTGGTTCCTCTGCCTTTTCTAAAACCAGCTTGAACATCAGGGAGTTCACAGTTCATGTATTGCTGAAGCCTGGCTTGGAGAATTTTGAGCATTACTTTACTAGCATGTGAGATGAGTGCAATTGTGCGGTAGTTTGAGCATTTTTTGGCATTGCCTTTCTTTGGGGACTGGAATGAAAACTGACCTTTTCTAGTCCTGTAGCCACTGCTGAGTTTTCAAATTTGCTGGCATATTGAGTGCAGCACTTTCACAGCATCATCTTTCAGGATTTGAAACAGCTCCACTGAATTCCATCACCTCCACTAGCTTTGTTCGTAGTGATGCTTTCTAAGGCCCATTTGACTTCACATTCCAAGATGTCTGGCTC
This sequence comes from Nanger dama, assembly GCA_917880005.1. Lineage (NCBI taxonomy): Eukaryota > Metazoa > Chordata > Mammalia > Artiodactyla > Bovidae > Nanger > Nanger dama. Next base: position 52,853,993 of record CAKJTW010000004.1, read on the forward strand.
TAGATTAGTGATCATATCATCATGATTATCTGGGTCATGAAGATCTTTTTTTACAGTTCTTCCATGTATTCATGCCACCTCTTCTTCATATCTTCTGCTTCTGTTAGGTCCAGACCATTTCTGTCCTTTATCAAGCTCATCTTTGCCTGAAATGTTCCCTTGGTATCTCTAATTTTCTTGAAGAGAGCTCTAGTCTTTCCCATTCTGTTGTTTTCCTCTATTTCTTTGCATTTATCACTGAGGAAGGCCTTCTTATCTCTTCTTGCTATTCTTTGGAACTCTGCATTCAGATGCTTATATCTTGCCTTTTCTCCTTTGCTTTTCACCTCTCTTCTTTTCACAGCTATTTATAAGGCCTCTCCAGACAGTCATTTTACTTTTTTGCATTTCTTTTCCATGGGGATGGTCTTGATCCCTGTCTCCCATACAATGTCACGAACCTCAATTAAGTTTTTCAAGTGTGATTAGAATGGAATGTTTGAGAGGGGGAGATTGCAAATACAGAATTGATATAACTCCAAACAGTGGCTAGTTGCCTTCACAATACCCATTTCCATTAACTTCCTTATAACAGGCTTCAACTCTGGAGGAATGGTTTCAGTATTTTCATTTAAAATTGATATTTCCTTGTCTTCCTTGTAGATAGTGGTATCCAGAAAAAGTTGAGTAGTGTTCCAGGAAAACTTTTTAAAAGAAAAGTAACACAGTGAACATTCATAGTTATCATTTACTGTCCCTACCCATCTTTTCTGCTCAGAATATGGACACTGTATTTGGCGTTCGACTAGCCATTTTAGACTATAGTCAAGACAAAAGCCATACACAAAGATAACAGCAGAAAGACTGGGGGATATCCTGGTTCCTTGAGGACATATCAGTTTAGGTGTATGTAAGTACTTATTTCAACAGTAAAGTGAGTGCACTTTCAGGTATTTACTTAGGTAAATATAATTTTTTAAATTACTGGTTAAAATAATTGTTTGTGGGGGTGAAAGGAAGTGTTATTTTGGTCTCTGATTCTTGTAGCTGTATGCAATTCTAAGTGATACAGTGACTAGGAGAAAGAGAAAGATGAAGCAAATTAACTATATTTTGTACATGGATAACTAGAAAAATAACAGTGCCATTAGGAAAGAAGAATTAATAATTTTAACAAAAGGTTATTAATTTAGTGAAAGTGAAAGTGTTAATCACTCAACCTTGTTTGACCCTTTGAGACCCCATGGAATGTAGCCTACCAGGCTCCTCTGTCCATGGAATTCTCCAAGCAAGAATATTGGAGTGGGTTGCATTTTCTTCTCCAGGTGATCTTCCCACCCCAAGGATGAAACCTGGGTCTCCTGCACTGCAGGCAGATTCTTTACCATCTAAGACACCAGGGAAGCCAACTATTAATTAAATATTTATTTTGCACCTATCATGTGCCAGACACTATTCTACAGATTCAGAATTGAGTGATGAGTACAATGGCCAATATGTCTGGTCTTATGTTAGTAGAGACAACAATGAACAACAGCAAGAACAGTAACAGAACCAGTAGGAAAGATTTGATTGTAATAAGCACTAGACAAAGACTTAACACAGAGTGATATTAAATAGTTATTGGATGACTCCTATAATAGGGTCAGTCAGTCAGTCAGTTCAGTCACTCAGTCATGTCTGACTCTTTGCAACCCCGTGAATCGCAGCACGCCAAGCCTCGCTGTCCATCACCAACTCCTAGAGTTCATTTCAAACTCATGTCCATCGAGTTGGTGATGCCGTCCAGCAATCTCATCCTCTGTCGTCCCCTTTTCCTCCTGCCCCCAATCCCTCCCAGCATCAGAGTCTTTTCCAATGAGTCAACTCTTCACATGAGGTGGCCAAAGTACTGGAGTTTCAGCTTTAGCATTATTCCTTCCAAGGAACACCCAGGGCTGATCTCCTTTAGAATGGACTGGTTGGATCTCCCTGCAGTTCAAGGACTCTCAGGAGTCTTCTCCAACACCACAGTTCAAAAACATCAATTCTTCGGCACTCAGCTTTCTTCACAGTCCAACTCTCACATCCATACGTGACCACTAGAAAAATCATAGCCCCTAGGGACAATGTTGAATTGATGGGTTTCTGGGTCAAATCAGTAAAAAATTTAGAAATGTGAATTTAGAGATTGGGAAAGGGGTTGGCCTAAATATTTAGTTGGGGAGTTTTCAATATAGAGGACAGTGGAAACAAAGTAGAGAAGAGTGAATAAAGAAACTTTACAATATGTAAAAATGGAGAAAGATTCATCCAAGGTTATTAGAGGAATCTGAGAAATGTTGTGTTCTGTCTCAACACATATATAAGATGTTTTAGAAAAGGGATTTATGCTGCAGATTCAAGGAAAGAGTCCTGATTTTGGCAAGTTTGTAGTCATCAATCATTAGTGACATTTGAAGAGCTGTTTAAAAAATAAACATGTGGTAAAAAATAAAGAAAACAAATGTGGGCCAGTCTAAACTCATTCTTCTCCCCTTCCAACACACATACAGACGTGGGTGATGAATAAGTAAGCATGGTTCCATTTTAAATGCTAGCAATGTTCATAACACAGCTCTTCATTTGACAGTGTTTAACTATTTCATTTAAACACCAACACAGGCATCTTATAGTAGCCTACAGCATTCCCTGAGTTCATTTGATTCCAGCAGCTCATATGATAATTGCTGAGAGAAAATAGCACTCTGAGTCACTCAGTTGTGTAAGAGCAGTATGTTTTATGACTTTTTCATCTCATAAAACAAGGCTAAATTTTCCTTACAGTTGGAAAAAAGTTTTAGACTGGAGTAAACCTGACCTGAGGCTCCAAGTTTATAGGTCCAATTTACTTCTATAAATTCATGGGACAACTCTATGTCAAGTCTCCCACAGGGTGTAAAATCTTAGTTTGGTCAGGTGTTCATGTTTTTCATGTAATTAAACAATTATTTCCAAGTGGATTAAAAATTTTAGAAGCTTTGAACAATGTTAGTAAAAGTAGCACTCTGCTGTATTTACATTTGGTCTTTATCCTAGTTGTTCAAAGAATGTTTATCAGTTGATGATTTGGCAAATGTTAGCATTTCTTCTTTGTAGGCAGAGAAATTATGTGATGCATTTGAAGTGATACTGAAAGACTAAAGTAGGAGATTCTGGATCAGAGCTTTAAACTAATTCCATTATCCATTAATACTGTTTCTCTTTTTCATCTCTCCTATACAAATACATCTATATAAGTATTTAAAGACATAGTATTAATTAGATAATATTTAAAAAGTGGTGGCTAAATTCTTAATTATTTTTGAAAGTGCTGTTTGAGAGTGGTGATTGTTGCTATGGGTTACCAGTTTATTCTGTAACCAGCCAATTACTGACATATTCACCAGGTTTCTTAAAACTCTACCAGTTTAAACATATAATCTATGTAGAAGTAGTATTTTTGTAATATAGATATAACTTGGAAACAAGTTCCCATTTTCCCTTTTTAAGAAGCCTTGTGCATGTGTATCTATGTATCTGTCTACCATCTATCAAAATTTTGCAGTTTCCACTAAGAGAATATATCCTCAAGTGAAAACATAAAGGAGAAAATGCAGCTCTTTCAACTGTCTACTCTAACAAATTCAGTGTCAGGCTCTACATAATTGGAGCTTCTAGGATCTTGTGCAGTGTGAAATTCTCTTAACATAGGATTCGTGTACCCCTCCATCTTGTTAACTCATCAGATTTAATAGATATGAATTGTTGACTGGTTGTGTGAAATGATACTACTGCCCCATTATCAGGAGAGAACAATGTCCACACCTTTATCAAATATTTAACTGTCTAAGAGCTTTGGGAGAGAATGGATACATGTATATGTATGGCTGAGTTCCTTTGCTGTCCACCTGAAACTATGAAAACATTGTTAATCAGCTATACACCAATATAAAATAAAAAGATTTTTAAAAAAGTATAGCTAAGAACAAGCTAAGACTGATAAGCTCTAATTTATGCCTCATAGTTATCTAGAAGAATTTTTAAAAACAAAATTTGAATGACTTGCAATGAATAGAATAAGTTTTAAAATTATACTTAGAAATGTAAAGTAAAAGGAAAATAACTTACAAGCGGAAAATACTGAAACCTACATGGAGCAAAAAGGTTATTTCCAAAGGCATGGTAATCAAATGGACACTAGACTTCAGTTAGTGATAGATATAAGACAAAAGAGATCAAAGCATCATTTAAACTTCAAGGTAAAAGAAGTCACTTTTTAGAAAAAGAGTGTGTTATCTTGTCAATCACAGATTTTTGGAAAGAACTAGTAAAGGATTGATTCAGTAAGGACAGAAGTAAACCAGAAAGATGGGATCAGAAAGAAAATGGAGAGAGAGAGAAAGTATAATTTGGACTGCTTATTCTGGTCCTAAGAACCTATCTTTTATAAAAGATCAGAATTATGCTACACAAGTGCATTTCCTTTGGGGTTACTCTTCAGCTGAATTCAATTACAAATTTGCTATCAAAGAAAGAAAGCACCCCATTATTTGCTAATTCAGAATGATGTTCAGAAAACTCATAGAGCCTTAAGTAAATCCTCTTCCAACCTGATTAACTTTCTAGTCTTGCCATTAATTGGGAGATTCATTTAAAAGCAGCTTGTTCATCAGTTTTTGCTGATATTGTCTGCCAAGACTATATATGTGGAGAATGTTGAGATTAACATAGAAATAACTCTGAAAATTGTCTAATTCAGTTCAATTATGTTGACCCCTAGTTTACAGCTCTCAAAATTAAAAATAAGAATTGATATGAAAGCAGAAACACATACATGTTGCACACAGAGGATGAAACAGTGTGCTGAGGGCTAGTGACAGGAATGAGCTGATGGATATTTCAAGTCAGGAGACATCTGCCAAGAAAGAGAGGGGGAAAGCTATTGATTCAGAGTCTAGATAGGTCGAGTTACAGATCATAAAACTAGTGTTAGGAGAATGGAAAAAGATCGGCTCCAGGCAATGTGGTGTTTAGAAATCAAACAGCTTTCAGAGAATCAAATTTCAGGACTAAAAGAGCATTTGTTGAGCACCTCCTATAGTCTGCTACCTGTGTTAGGTGCTAAGGAATTCAGAGATAATGTAAAATAAAAGCCATGGTCTCCAGAGGAAATCAGTTTAGGAGGAAGATAGACATTTATGGATAATTTCACAAGACATGCTAAAAGAGTGATTGAGAAAGGTGCTAAGAAAGTGAGAGAAAGGAGAATTTAATTTTAATTCAGGGTAATTGGAAAGTGCTTTAGAAGAGACTGGTTTAACTTGAATATTGAAGAATGGGTAAGAATTTTATATCAGACAATGGGGACGGGCATTCTAGGCAAAGATACAAAGGTAAGAAGTCTGGGAAAATAAAGCTTAAGATCCAGATGAAAGTATTCCCAGCTGGGTCTTCTATTTACTCGTTCTAGGACAAGAACTCATCTCTGTTGGGTAAAAGACTAGATAGATACATCTGAACAGAGAAGGAAGTAAAATGATAAGGAGAAAGACAACTGAAAAGAAAAGAGGCAAGTAGACACACACACACACACACACACACACACACACACACACAAATATATACACATAGATATATATAGTAAAGTCCGATACTGTAAAGAACAATATTGCATAGAAACCTGGAATGTTAGGTCTATGAATCAAGGTAAATGGGACCTGGTCAAGCAGGAGATGGCAAGAGTAAATGTTGACATCTTAGGAATCAGTGACCTAAACTGGATGGAAGTGAGTGAAAGTGAAAGTCGGCTCAATCGTGACCAACTCTTTGAGACCCCACGGGCTACACAGCCCATGAAATTCTCCAGGCCAGAAAACTGGAGTGGGTAGCCTTTCCCTTCTCCAGGGGATCTTCCCAACCAATGGATTGAACCCAGGTCTCCTGCATTGTAGGCGGATTCTTTAACAACTGAGCTATGTGTGAATTTAGTTCAAATGACAATTTTAACTACTACTGTGGGCAAGAATCCCTTAGAAGAAATAGAGTAGCCATCATAGTCAACAAAGAGTTCAAAATGCAGTACTTGGGTGCAACTTCAAAAACAAGAGGATGATCTCAGTTTATTTCAAAGGCAAACCATTCAGCATCTCAATAATCCAAGTCTATGCCCTAATCGCAAGAGAGGACTCTACACATGGGCATCACCAGATGGTTAACACCAAAATCAGATTGATTATATTCTTTGCAGCCAAAGATGGAGAAGCTCTATATGGTCAATAAAAAAAGACCAGGAGCTGACTGTGGTTCAGATCATAAATTCCTTATTGCCAAATTCAGACTTAAATTGAAGAAAGTAGGGAAAACCACTAGACTATTCAGGTATGACCTAAATCAAATCCCTGATGATTATAGAGTGGAAGTGAGAAATAGATTTAAGGGCCTAGATCTGATAGAGTGCCTGATGAATTATGGACTGAGGTTCATGACATTGTACAGAACAGGGATCAAGATGATCCCTATGGAAAAGAAATGCAAAAAGCAAAATGGCTGTCTGGGGAGACCTTACAAATAGATGTGAAAAGAAGAGAAGTGAAAAACAAAGGAGAAAAGGAAAGATATAAATATCTGAATGCAGAGTTCCAAAGAATAGCCAGAAGAGATAAGGCCTTCCTCAGTGATAAATGCAAAGAAATAGAGGAAAACAACAGAATGGGAAAGACTAGAGCTTTCTTCAAGAAAATTAGAGATACCAAGGGAACATTTCATGCAAAGATGGCCTCGATAAAGGACAGAAATGGTCTGGACGTGATAGAAGCAGAAGATATTAAGAGGAGGTGGCAAGAATACACAGAAGAACTGTACAAAAAAGAACTTCACGACCAGGATAATCACGATGGTATGATCACTCACCTAGAGCCAGACATCCTGGAATGTGAAGTCAAGTGGGCCTTAGAAAGCATCACTACGAACAAAGCTAGTGGAGGTGATGGAATTCCTACTGAGCTGTTTCAAATCCTGAAAGATGATACTGTGAAAGTGCTGCACTCAATATGCCAGCAAATTTGGAAAACTCAGCAGTGGCTACAGGATTGGAAAAGGTCAGTTTTCATTCCAATCCCAAAGAAAGGCAATGCCAAAAAAGCTCAAACTACTGCACAATTGCATTCATCTCACATGTTATTAAAGTAATGCTCAAAATTCTCCAAGCCAGGCTTCATCAATATGTGAACCATGAGCTTCCAGATGTTCAAGCTGGTTTTAGAAAGGCAGAGGAACCAGAGATCAAATTGCCAACATCTGCTGGATCATGGAAAAAGCAAGAGAGTTCCAGAAAAACATCTATTTCTGCTTTATTGACTATGCCAAAGCCTTTGACTGTGTGGATCACAATAAGCTGTGGAAAATTCTGAAAGAGATGGGAATACCAGACCACCTAACCTCCTTTTTGAGAAACCTATATGCAGGTCAGGAAGCAACAGTTAGAACTGGACATGGAACAACAGACTGGTTCCAAATAGGAAAATGAGTATGTCAAGGCTGTATTTTGTCACCCTGCTTATTTAACTTATATGCAGAGGACATCATGAACGAGCGGAAGAGCACAAGCAGAGGGAACATCGGCGAGAAAGCTGAGCTGGAAGAAGCACAAGCTGGAATCAAGATTTCCAGGAGAAATATCAGATAACAGGCCCAGATATGGACCAGATGGACACCACTTTTATGCAGCCAGAAAAAGCGCCCGCCCCCCCAAGGCAGAACGTGAAGAGAACTAAAGAAGGCCTCTTGATGAAAGTGAAAAAGGAAGTGAAAAAGTGAGCCCCCCCCCCTTAAGAACACTCAACATTCAGAAAACGAAGATCATGGCCTCTGGTCCCATCACTTCATGGGAAATGAACCGATGGGTGATGGAAGGAAAAATCCTTCAAGCTAGGCTTCAGCAGTATGTGAGCTGGAGAATTTCCAGATGTACATGCTGGGTTTGGTCTTAGGAAAGGAACACTAGATCTCATTGCCAACATCCACTGGATCATACGAGAAAGCATGCGGAATTCCAGAAAAACAAACATCTACTTCTGGTACATTGACTACACTAAAGAAACCTTTGATTGCGTTAATTGCAACAAACTGGAAAATTCTTGAGAGATCAGGGGAATACCAGACCACCTCACCTGCCTCCTGGGAAGCCTGACTATACAAGTACAAGAAGCCCAATAGTTAAAACCTTACATGGAACAACTGACTGGTTCCAAATTGGGGAGGAAGTAGGACAAGGCTGTATATTGTCATCTTGTTTATTTAACTTGCAGAGTGTGTTCACATGTGCTAAGTCTGATTCAGTCAGTCCATGTGACCACATGGACTGTAGCCTAGTCAGGCTCCTCTGTCCATAGGATTCTCCCAGGTAAGAATACTGGAGTGGGTGTTGCCATGCCTTCCTCCAGGAGATCTTCCTGACTCAGGGACTGAACCTGCATGTCTTATGTCTGCTACATTAGTGCGACCTGGGAAGCCCAATGATATATATATATTTCTAAGATAGAAGTTATGATAGTTTATTCATGTTTATTTCTATTCACACCTCCCACTCCCATTAGTGAGTCAGTTCAGTCACTCAGTTGTGTCTGACTCTTTGTGACTCTGTGGACTGCAGCATGCCAGGCCTCCTGTCCATCACCAACTCCTGGAGTTTACTCAAATTCATGTCCTTTGAGTTGGTGATGCCATCCAACTCATCTCATTCTCTGTTGTCCCCTTCTCCCTCACACCTTCAATCTTGCCCAGCATCAGGGTCTTTTCAAATGAATCATTTCTTCACATCAAATGGCCAAAGTATTGGAGCTTCGGTTTCAGTATCAGTCGTTCCAATGAATATTCAGGACTGGTTTCCTTTAGGATGGACTGGTTGGATCTCCTTGCAGTCCAAGCAGCTCTCAAGAGTCTTCTCCAACATCACAGTTCATAAGCATCAATTTTGGGGGCTCAGCCTTCTTCATAGTCCAACTCTCACATCCATACATGACCACTGGAAAAATTATAGCCTTGACTAGTTGGACCATTGTTGGCAAAGTAATGTCTCTGCTTTTTAACATGCTGTCTAGGTTGGTCACAACATTTTTCCAAGGACTGTCTTTTAATTTCATGGCTGCAATCACCATCTGCAGTGATTTTGGAGAACAAAAAAATAAAGTCAGCCACAGTTTCCACTGTTTCCCCATCTATTTGCCATGAAGTGATGGGACCAGATGCCATGATCTTCATTTTCTGAATGTTGAGTGTTAAGCTAACTTTTTCACTCTCCTCTTTCACTTTCATCAAGAGGCTCTTTAGTTCTTCACTTTCTGCCATAAGTGTGGTGTCATCTGCATATCTAAGGTTACTGATATTTCTCCCAGAAATCCTGATTCCAGCTTGTGCTTCATCCAGTCCAGCGTTTCTCATGATGTACTCTGCATAGAAGTTAAATAAGCAGGGTGACAATATATAGCATTGATGTACTCCTTTCCCGATTTGGAACCAGTCCAGTTCTAACTGTTGCTCCCTGACATGCATACAGATTTCTCAAGAGGCAGGTCAGGTCATGGGTTTTCCCATCTCCTTCAGAATTTTCTACAGTTTGTTGTGATCCACATAGTCAAAGGCTTTGGCATAGTAAATAAAGCAGAAATAGATGTTTTCCTGGAACTCTTGCTGTACTTAATAGATACTCATAATTATATTTTTTGATGCAGAAGGAAAAATGAAATTTGCTGGAAGTTGTGGGGAATGAGAGCTAAAAGGAGAAGACAAAAAAGTAAATGGGGAAGAAATAAGACTGACTTCAGTTAATTGCCAGTCATTTGGCAACCAGGAACACCTGGGACTCAGTCTGTCTATCCAGGAACAAGCAGGTAAAGAAGTGCTTTAAATAGAGACTCTGAGAGGCAGTGTTGAAGCTGAGTGAGTGCACTTAGTTTGGAGCCAGGCCCCATAGAGCAAGTCAAACCTGGCTTCTCTTCAATCTCTCTGAGTCTTTCGACGTTTAAAAAAAGGTGGCAATAAAAGTGTTAATAACAGCAATTACCTCTCTGGATATTGTGAAGATTTAACAAGAAAAACAAAATACTCCATGTAGGCAGTTATTATTTATAGCAATTTAACATGTTTTTGGAGAAGGAAATGGCAACCCACTCCAATATTCTTGCCTGGAGGATCCCATGGGCAGATGAGACTGGCAGGAAACATACAGTCCATGGGGTCGCAAGAGTTGGACATGACTTAGTGACTAAACCACCACCAAACATGTTTTCATCTTTTTCTCATGCCTTTCCTTTTCAGTTTCATTGACATAAATTGTTTATCAGATGCCATAGTTAGTCTTCTGGTTGCACTCCCTTCTGGCTCAGCTGGTAAAGAATATGCCTGCAGTGTGGGAGACCTGGGTGCGATCCCTGAGAAGATCCCCTGGAGAAGGGAAAGGCTACCCACTCCATGCCTGGAGAATCCCATGGACTGTATAGTCTATGGAGTTGCAAAAGAGTCGGACATGACTGAGCAACTTTCACTTTCACTTTGTACTCCTGAGTGTACTTTTAAGTGTGGACCACAAAATTTATTAATATATTCCAGACTTGACCAACCACAAGGAGTGTGTCAAAATATCAGTTTTCTGGTTTTAGACACTAAATGTAGTGAGGCATTTTAATATCAGAGCTATTTTGGCAGCTACTCCCAGTGTGAACTCTAACTGGGCTGGAAAAAAATCAACTATAATTCCCAAGGGCTTTGATACATCATCCTGTCATTGAGCTATGTCCTTAATAAACTGTAGCTGTTCAGTAGCTCAGATGTGTCCAACTCTTTGTGACCCCATGGACTACAGCATGCCAGTTTTCCCTGTCCTTCACCATCTCCCAGAGCTTGATCAAACTCATATTCACTGAGTGGGTGATGCCATCCAATCATCTCATTCGCTCTCACCCCTTCTCCTCCTGCCTTCAATCTTTCCTAGCATCAGGTCTTTCCAATCTTTCCAGTGAGCCAGGTCTTCGCATCAGGTGGCCAAAGTATTGGAGTTTCAGCTTTAGCATCAGTCCTTCAATGAATATTTAGGGTTGATTTCCTTTAGGATGGACTGGTTGGACCTCCTTGCAGTCCAAGATACTATATATAGCTAAGTACTTCTTTTTAAAAAACTCAATTACAATACTGTATGTTTATTCCTATTTCATTTCATTTTATTCAGTTTGGCCTTTCTTCAATTGTGATTCTGACTCTGTTATTCAATGTACATATTATTCCTCTTTTCTGTTAATAAAACAGACTCTTCGGGCTCACTGTATGTTTTGTCCAGTTAGGGACAAGCATGCAAAGACACAATTTATCTTGTTTTCTTTGTTCCTTCCACCTGATAACATTTCCTCCAGTTCTCTCTACCTAGAATGTTCATTCTTCAATTGTCCGCATAGCCAACTTCCTTAATTCCTTCATGTCTTCCTTAAGCTCTGGCTCCCATTTCACCTTCTCAACGAGGCCTTCCTTTCCTAACCATTTTGTTTAACACTGCAACCCCCATCTTTTGTACATATCCACCACTGCACTTCCCATTTTATTTCATAGCATTTAAAATAAGTGCATTTTACTAATAATGATTACTGTGTGCTCATCCCAATGTTCCATAAGGATAGGGATCTTTGTTTACTGATAGATCCCAAGTTCCTAGAAGAGTGCTGAACACATTGTGGGAAATCAATAAACATTAGTTGGGTAAAATGAATACATTTCAGGAAAGTTTTGGTTATGATAAATTAATATAAAAGTTTTTAAAGTCATATTGATAGTGAAGGTGCCTCTTGGATCCCCACAATCCACGGATCATCAGTTTCAGTTTTTACTATTTTGATAATTTGCTGTTTTTAAAAATTGTTTTTATTTTTAACAGATATTTTAGTGAGAAGCTGAGAAAGCCTGAATCAGGGAATCTTAGATGCCATTTTATACCAGGTATGTCAGAGAGTCTTTAATGAGAAAAATCTCCGACTAAGTCACTGATAAAAATATTGATTAGAAGACACCAAAGATAGAGTTCTGAAGTACAGCTCCTACAATCTCCCTCTAGTCATTTATCAACACTCTTTTATACAATCTTTTATCCAGTTGTTATTCACCTGCTAGAACCATCATTTATCCTATATTTTTTCTGTAAGCCACAAGGATATGAATATTAAAGTTGGTAAATACTGAGATCTATACTACTAAAGATAACAAAAAATGCTAGCATTTACTGAGTACTTACTATCTTCATAAGGGTGGACGACACCACCCTTATGGCAGAAAGTGAAGAAGAACTAAAGAGCCTCTTGATAAAAGTGAAAGAGGAGAGTGAAAAAGTTAGCTTAAATCTCAACATTCAGAAAACTAAGATTATGGCATCTGGTCCCATCACTTCATGGGAAATAGATGAGGAAGCAGTGGAAACAGTGGTTGACTTTATTTTTCTGGGCTCCAAAATCACTGCAGATGATGATTGCAGCCATGAAATTAAAAGACACTTACTCCTTGGAAGGAAAGTTATGACCAACCTAGACAGCATATTAAAAAGGAGAGACATTACTTTGTCAACAACAGTCCATGCTGTGGTGCATGGGATCACAAAGAGTCAGACATGACTGAGCGACTGAACTGAACTGAACTACTATCTTCTGGGTACTGTGCTAAATTTATTACATACCACATTTAATTTAGTGTATTTATGCCACTTCTTTCTCTCTCTCTCTCTTTTTTAAATATTGAATCACATTATAAAGCTAGTAAGTGATGGAATGAATATTTAACCCTAGACAGTCTGACTCCAGAGTATAATCACTGACTCTACTGGCTCCTTGATAGATATACTCCGTGGATGTCTCTGACTTACAACTCTATCCTGACATCAAGTATTTTTTGGAAAGCCTATTATGTGCCAAGATATGTGCTAAAAGAAGGGGGACAGATATGAATATGATCTGAAACCTTCCTCTAAGGTCTAAAAAGGGATATTTAGAATTATGAACTACTAAACAGATGAATCTCTCTTCTCCAGTTATTTTGTTGTTATGAAAATCCATGGATGTCTCTCCCTTTTTGCCAATGATACTTGGTTCCAAGAAACCTGTTGGTAGCCAATAAGTACAAAAATCCATGATAAACACACTTCTTATCAGAAGTTTCTAAAAAGCAGAAACTGGCCACCTTTTCTGATGAAGCATGCTTATTTATAGTGCCAAATAAATGCCAATTTTTTGAACCATGAGAGTAGCTGTGCTTAAACAGATACCCCTGACCTGCTGCCAATGTGCCATCTTTGATCTCGTGAGTCTTTACTAAGTTCTTATGTGATTTCATCTCACTGCCCCTTAACTGAGGGCAATTTTCATGTTTTATATTTAATCCTTTGGAAACACTGAGCCAGGTGGTGAATTAATTACTTCCATAGGATGAGAAAAGTTCCCAACTTCATTGTCGAATTCAGCTAAAGTTAGGAACTTTTTTTTCAAAGCTGTATTAATACATTTTAGGCTTTTATTTTGATTAAAAGTATGTTTAAAAGGCAGAGTAGTATGGTCTAATATGGTCTAAGGGCTGATTGTTAATGTTTGGGGATAAGGATTGCTTTAGACACTTTAGTCATGGATGAAACTATGAAGGACTATTTTTGTTCATAAACCAGTCAATTTTCAAGGCAGTGACAAATTTCCTTGGAGGTGATATGCTATGAGATCTTCATCACTGGAGGTAGAGGGGAAAAGTCAGGTTTGAAGTTTATAAAATTTACACTGGAGGGTTACTTCACCACATGCCAGAGAAACTCCTGCAAGCATAGGATTTCTCTGAGAGGAAAAGGTAGGTGAGCAAAGGAAAGAAATAAGTGAGGGGGTATCAAGAGGTTCTGTTAACAGCCCTCCCCAAGCCAGTCACCAGCAGTGATCCTTTTGTCTGGGGTCAATAGAAGGAAACCCAGTTTGATTCAGAAATAAAGGATCAGAGAATGAAGAGGTGTGAATTCTGGTGTACACACTTCCGCCGTCAGACTGTGGGCAGGACTGCTTTAGAGGGGTGGGCTGCTCACTTGGGAGGGCAAGGGTACACCTTATGGGTCTGGTACAACTGTGCTGATTGAAGCGCCAGGTGGAGCACCTGTTGCACATGGCCCACTGAAATGGAAGTGGGGAAGGAACGGTATGAAAGCAGTCAAAAGTACAAACTTCCAGTTATTAATTTAAGTACAGCATGATAAATATAATTAACTGCTGTAAGTTACATACGGCAGTTGTTAAGAGAATAAATCCTAAGAGTTCTCATCACAGGTAAAAAATACTTTTTTCTATTTCTTTAATTTTGTATGTATATGACATGACAGATGTTCACTAAATTTATTGTGGTAATCATTTTGTAATGCATGTAAGTCAAATTATTATGCTGTATATCTTAAGCTTATACTGTGCTGTCAATTATATCTCAACATAACTGGGAAAAAGAAAAGAAGAGACAAAAAAATAAAGAGAGAAAAGGAGAGAAAGAGAAAGGTGGAAGAATTAAGAGAGTTGTGTACTTGAAATGAAAGCCTACTGCTCTAAATCTTATTTCCATCACTAACTTGAAATGCTACCTTGGCCAAATCACTTAACATCACTAAATCTCAGTCTCTTTGCTTATAAAATGGGAATAATGATGCTTCCTCATAGGATCCACTGAAATAAAGCTATTAATAATAAATAAAGTTATTAATAATAAATTGCCTGTAAAAATGCTAATGATATTTACATCATGACACTCAAATACATTACCAATTATTGTGGTTCTTTATGCACTGGATATTATCATTGCCGTTGGAGAGGAAGTGACCATTACTATCCTCTTTTACAAGTGGAAAACTTTTTAAAATATAAATTTATTTATTTTAATTGGAGGCTAATTACTTTACAATATTGTATTGGTTTTGCTATACATTGACATGAATCCGCCACGGGTGTGCATGTGTCCCCCATCCCGAACCACTCTCCCACCTCCCTCCCCATACCATCCCTCTGGGTCATCCCAGTGCACCAGCCCTCAGCACCCCGTATCATGCTTCAAACTTGGACATGTTTCAATGACATTCTCCTAAATCATCCCACCCTCACCCTCTCCCACAGAGTCCAAAAGACTGTTGTATACATCTGTGTATCTCTTGCTGTCTCACATACAGGGTTATCGTTACCATCTTTTAAATAACCTGAACCTCATCATTTAGAAAGAGGCAGAGATGCTGTCTTCTGACAAACACTTTCCCTATGAGTTCTTGTTCAATAGCAAGCAATATAGTAATAGAAGGAAAAGCCTCTCTTAAATCAAGTAGAATACATCTTCCTTGAGTGATTGAATGCAAACCTTGACTATGTAAGCATTTTCAGAAGAAGGTCATTGTCTGTGGAATTAATTTTCATTCTTGGCTTAACAATACCTGTTGGCCATCAGAGCTTGGTGAAAATCCCATCTATTTAGTTAAGGACTGGCCTGATTGATGGAGAAAGATTGACAGGAGTTACAGGATAAGTCCTGTACCTTGGAATAAATTATTTAAGTGTCCTTTATTCTGAGTAGAAACTAGGGCTCTGTCTAGACATGTAATATAAAATAGCAGGTAAAAGTGAATATAGCTAAGTAATGAAAGCCTTCATGTATCTCACACAAAATAGATGCTTAATGAACTTTGTTAATTCTGTGAATCAAACAAACAAACAAACAAACAAAAAACACCAATTTTTTTCTTTCTTAAATTATCCAGATAGTTCTCACTTAATACATGTAAGTCCAGTACATGTATTATACCTTTATATATATTTTTTTCCACTTGATCTTCACATACATCAGCCAAGCCTTGTTCTGTGCAACTTTAGTCTGAAAATAATTAATACATAATAGTTAAAGCAAATCTAAATTTTCAAACTACCCACATTCCATTCTTTGAAATGCTTAAAAAAAAAAGATTCCCCATTATTCCCAAATCCATCCTCTGAGAATTG
Organism: Nanger dama; assembly: GCA_917880005.1. Taxonomy (NCBI): domain Eukaryota; kingdom Metazoa; phylum Chordata; class Mammalia; order Artiodactyla; family Bovidae; genus Nanger; species Nanger dama. The sequence goes on from CAKJTW010000004.1 coordinate 52,869,991, forward strand.
CCAGAGTCTGTTTTGAGTTTATCATTAGTCCACATATAAAAGCATTTTGTATCATATTGCCAATGTATTTAATATATCTTTCATTAATTACTACCAGAAAGTGATTCCAGGAAAAAGAGCTAATACTAAGTGAAAATCATAGTGTGTAAGACTAGAATGAAACACAGCATAAAGAAATCTATATTTTAAATGATAAATAGTTCAAATACAGCATAAAGAAATTATATTTTTAAATGATAAATATTTTAAGATTTAAAATATATATAACAAGAAAAAATTTTTAATGTAAAATCACTTGGTTTTAGAAAAAGCCTATGATCAGAAGATTAAGTTTGACAATTTGAGTTTATTTTCAATTAAAACTTATGAGGCAATTGCAGTCTATTAGTCTGTATTTGCTCTTCTCATTTTAATATGTCAGTGTGTGTGTGTGTTCAGTCACTCAGTCATGCCTGACTTTTGTGACCCCATGGACTATAGCCACAGGCTCCTCTGTCCATGGGATTTCCCAGGCAAAAATATTGGAATGGATTGCCATTTCCTAGTCCAGGGGATCTTCTCAACCCAGGGATTGAACCCACATCTTCTGCACTCTCAGTCGGATTCTACACCACCGAGTCCCCAGGGAAGCCCAAATTAGTAATTAAAGCAATGGCTTAGGTTCCACCATAATAAGAGCTGACAGTCTAATAGGGAAAATTAGACATGAAGAAAAAGAATCTAAATATGAGGCAAAATGTGCTAAGAATATAAATAAATTATTACTGAAGCTGAAGAGAAGGTAGGATTTCTTTCTTTCCTGCTAGGGGGAGGGGAAGACAGGAAGGAGAATTTGAAGAACTCTGTGGAGGAGTTGTCTTTTTGTGTTCGTCTACCAAGAATGAAGCATAGGCAGAGCAGGAAAGATCTCATGAGCCTCCCATGATCAAGTGTGCTGCCCACTCACCCATCAGTCACAACTAGTGTCACTCCTTTCCCTTGAGGTCAAACCTCCTTATATTTTCCCCAAAACAGCCATGCTCTCCACGCCTATGTGCTTTGGCACAGGCTTTTTCCTTAGGATATCTCTTTTCCTATTATTTCATGTAAACTCTCACCCTTTCTTCAACACTATCTAGAAATCATTCTGCCTTCTCCTCCAGTCTCCCAAAGTTTGGTCACCATTTCCTTTGTCCTACATAAATTTTGTGTATTCTTTATTATAATAGTCATTACTCTGTTTTGCCATGAATTTGTTCATCGTTATTAAAAGTGTCAAGAAACATGATGCATCTTTATAAAACTATTACTCATTTCAATGCATGGCACTGAGAAAATAATACATGTTAGTTGACTAAACAAATGAGACAATGAGTAAAGTGTGTTTTGTATGTTATCTCATTCTGGTGCTTTGCATTTTCCTGATTATTAACAATGTTGAGCATCTTTGCTTGTCCTGTTGACCATTTATAGGCCTATTTTGTGAAACAGCCATTCAAATTTTGCCAATTAAAATTTTTTTGTTTGTTTAAATGGATTGTATGAGCTACATATACAGTCAGCAGTGTATATGCAATTTTGCCAAGAGAACACACTGGTCATAGCAAACACCCTCATCCAGAAACAGAAGAGACGGCCATCACCAGATGGTCAACATTGAAATCAGATTGATTAAATTCTTTGCAGCCAAAGATGGAGCTCTATACAGTCAGCAAAAATAAGAGCAGAAGCTGACTATGGCTTAGATCAGGAGTTCCTTATTGCAAAATTCAGACTTAAATTGAAGAAAGTAGGGAAAACCACTACACCATTCAGATATGATCTAAATCAAATCCCTTACAGCGGAAGTGACAGATTCAAGGCATTAGATCTCATAGACAGAGTATCTGAAGAACTAAGGATGGAGGTTCGTGACATTGTACAGAAGGCAGGGATCAAGACCATCCCCAAGAAAAAGGAAGGCAAAAAGGCAAAATGGTTCTCTGAGGAGGCCTTACAAATAGCTGAGAAAAGAAGAGAAGTGAAAGGCAAAGGAGAAAAGGAAAGATGTACCCATTTGAATGCAGAGTTCCATAGAATAGCAAGGAGAGATAAGAAAGCCTTCCTCAGTGACCAATGCAAAGAAACAGAGGAAAACAATAGAATGGGGAAGACTAGAGATCTCTTCAAGAAAATTAGAGATACCAAGGGAACATTTCATGAAAAGGTGGGCACAGGAAAGGACAGAAATGGTATGGCCCTAACAAAAGAAGAGGTGGCAAGAATACACAGAAGAACTATATAAAAAGACCTTCATGACCCAGATAATCACAATGGTGTTATCACTCACCTAGAGCCAGACTTTCTGGAATGTGAAGTCAAGAGGGCCTTGGGAAGCATCACTACAAACAAAGCTAGTGGAGGTGATGGAATTCCTCCTGGGCTATTTCAAGTCCTAAAAGATGATGCTATGAAAGTGCTGCCCTCAATATGATAGCAAATTTGGAAAACTCAGCAATGGCCACAGGACTGGAAAAGGTCAGTTTTCATTCCAATCCCAAGAAAGGCAATGCCAAAGAATGCTCAAACTATACAATTACACTCATCTCACATGCTGCTAAAGTAATGCTCAAAATTCTCCAAGCCAGTCTTCAACAGTACATGAACCATGAACTTCCAGAAGTTCAAGCTGGATTTAGAAAAGGCAGAGGAACCAGAGATCAAATTGGCAATATCCCTTGGATCATAGAAAAAGCAAGAGAGCTCCAGAAAACATCTATTTCTGCTATATTGACTATGCCAAAGCTTTTGACTGTGTAGGTTACACTGAACTGTGGAAAATTCTTCAAGAGATAGAAACACCAGACCATCTGACTTACCTCTTGAGAAATGTGTATGCAGGTCAAGAGGCAGCAGTTAGAACCAGACATGGAACAGACAGGTTTCAAAAGAGTGTGTCAAGGCTGTATATTGTCACTCTGCTTATTTAACTTATATGAAGAGTACATCATGTGAAAGCAGGTTGAATGAAGCACAGCTGGAATCAAGATTGCTGGAAGAAATATCAATAACCTCAGATATGCAGATGACACCACCTTTATGGCAGAAAGTAAAGAGGAACTAAAGAGCCTCTCGATGAAAGTCAAAGAGGAGAGTGAAAAAGCTGACTTAAAACTCAACATTCAAAAACTAAAATCATGGCATCTGGTCCCATCAGTTCATGGCAAATAGATAGGGAAACAGTGGAAATCATGACAGACTTATTTCCCTGAGCTCCAAAATTACTGCAGATGGTGACTGCAGCCATGAAATTAAAAGATGCTTGCTCCTTGGGAGAAATACTATGATCAACCTAGACAGCATATTAAAAAGCAGAGACATTACTTTGCCAACAAAGGCCCATCTGGTCAAAGTTATGTTTTTTCCTGTAGTCATGTAAGGATGTGAGAGTTGGACTATAAAGAAAGCTGAATGCCGAAGGATTGATGCTTTTGAACTGTGGTGTTGGAGAAGACTCTTGAAATTCCCTTTGGTTGAAAGGAGATCCAACTAGTTCATCCTCAAGAAAATCAGTCCTGAATATTCATTGGGAGGACTGAGGCTGAAGCTGAAACTTCAATACTTTGGTCACCTGATGTGAAGAACTGACTCATTTGAAAAGACCCTGATGCTGGGAAAGACTGAAGGCAGGAGGATATGGGGACAAGAGAGGATGAGATGGTTGGATGGCCTCACTGACTCAATAGACATGAGTGTGAGCAAACTCCAGGAGTTGGTGATGGACAGGGAGGCCTGGCATGCTGCAGTCCATGGATCACAAAGAGTCAGACACAACTGAGTGACTGAACTGAGTGATGAGCTACGTATATTTTGTAGTTTACTGAAATTTTGACTTAATTGTGGCAGTTGATTAGATTCCAGCCATAGTACCTTCCATACTTCCTAGAGATGGTAGACTGCAAAATAAGGGCCAAAATTTCCCTCATCCTAGGAAGTGACATCATTACTTATCCAATCAAGAGTGTCTACTTCTTTATTTCCTTGAATTTAAGCTGGTCTTGTGACTTTCTTTGGCTAACAGAATGTATCAAAAGAAACAAATGGGATCTAATTAAAATTAAAAGCTTTTGCACAACAAAGGAAACTATAAGCAAGGTGAAAAGACAGCCTTCTGAATGGGAGAAAACAATAGCAAATGAAACAACTGACAAACAACTAATCTCAAAGATATACAAGCAACTTATGCAGCTCAACTCCAGAAAAATAAACTATCCAATAAAAAAATGGGCCAAAGAACTAAATAGGCATTTCTCCAAAGAAGACGTACAGATGGCTAACAAACACATGAAAAGATGTTCAACATCACTCATTATCAGAGAAATGCAAATCAAGACCACAATGAGGTACCATTTCACACCAGTCAGAATGGCTGCGATCCAAAAGTCTACAAACAATAAATGCTGGAGAGGATGTGGAGAAAAGGGAACCCTCTTACACTGCTGGTGGGAATGCAAACTAGTACAGCCACTATGGAAAACAGTGTGGAGATTCCTTAAAAATTGCAAATAGAACTGCCTTATGACCCAGCAATCCCACTGCTGGGCATACACACTGAGGAAACCAGAATTGAAAGAGACACATGTACCCCAATGTTCATTGCAGCACTGTTTATAATAGCCAGGACATGGAAACAACCTAGATGTCCATCAGCAGATGAATGGATAAGAAAGCAGTGGTACATAAACACAATGGAGTACTACTTAGCCCTTAAAAAGAATAAATTTGACTCAGTTCTAATGAGATGGATGAAATTGGAACCGCTTATACAGAGTGAAGTAAGCCAGAAAGAAAAACACCAATACAGTATACTGACACATATATATGGAATTTAGAAGGATAGTAATGAAGACCCTCTATGTGAGACAACAAAGAGACACAGAGGTATAGAGTGGACTTTTGGACTCTGAGGGAGAGGGAAAGGGTGGATGGTTTGGGAGAATGGCATTGAAACATGTATACTATCTTGTAAGAAATGAAGCACCAGTCTATGTTCAATGCAGGATGCAGAATGCTTGGGGCTGGTGCACAGGATGATTCAGGGAGAGGATGTGGGGTGGGAGGTGGGAGGGGGCTTCGGCATTGGGAGATTGTGTTCACCTGTGGCTGATTCATGTCAATGTATGGCAAAACAAATACAGTATTGTAATTAAAAAAAATAAAAATAAAACAAAAACAAAACAAAACAAAAAAAACAAAAGTGACACTGTATGAATGCCAAGGCATCCACAGGCTTTGCTTCTTCAAATTTCACCTTCTAAATTCAGCTGCCACATGGAGAAGCCAAACCTATGAAGCAGCCCAGGATTCTACTTCTTAGAGGATGAAGAGAGATTCAGTCACCTCCTCTGAGAACTCCAGAAGAAGACTCTCCCAGTCAAGTCACAGAATCATGATAAATAATCAGTGATGGTTGTTTGAAGTCATAGACTTTTTCAGTAATTCGTCACAAAGCAGTAGTTGGCACATTTCAACTGAAATACGCTCAATAAGTGCTTCATTCATTGGATTGGGGTTGAACAAGATGAATTTTAAAACATTTGCTACCTTCAAAAAGCAGAGACTGAATAGAAACACAATCCCATCTTCTGACCAGTGTTTGAATTATCTACAACACACATATTAGAGGAAAAATACAATTTTTTGATTTTAGGTCCTATTCAGACATATCTGAGGAACTGGATTTTAATCTCACACAAAAAATGGCATTTGGGAAGTTGAAAGAGTGAAGAAATTAACAACTTGGACCATATATATAGTGGTACAAATATTACAGTATTTTTGGAAACAGTCCCAAATAATATCAGAACAAAAAATGTATGCATATAGTTGGCAAGTAAAGTAAAATTTTCAAATCCTGTAATGTTCTGATAAATTTTAATCCTCCCTTGCAGAATACAAGTGCAATTTTCACATAATACAAATAAATATGTTATCCCTGAGAGATGAAAGTTTTGAGGGAATTATGTGTATAGTATGACAGTTTGAACATTCACGCTAGCAAGGTAATGCTCAAAATCCTTCAAACAAGGCTTCTGCAGTACATGAACCTGGAACTTTCAGATGTACAAGCTGGATTTAGAAAAGGGAGAGGAGCTTGCGATCAAATTGCCAACATATGCTGGATCATAGAAAGGGCAAAGAATTCCAGAAAAACATTTACTTCTGCTTCATTGATTACACTAAAGCTTTTGAATGTGTGGATCACACCAAACTGTGAAAAATTCTTAAGGAGATGGGAATACCAGACCACCTTACCTGCCTCTTGAGAAACCTGTATGTGAGTTAAGAAGCAACAGTTAGAACTGGACATGGAGCAATAGACTGGTTCAAAATTGGGAAAGGAGTACATCAAGGCTGTATATTGTCGCTCTGCTTGTTAACTTGTATGCAGAGTATGCCACGTGAAATGCCAGGCTGGATGAATCACAAACTGGAATCAGAACTGTAGGGAGAAATATCAACAGTCTCAGATACACAGATGATACCACTCTAATGGCAGAAAGTGAAGAGGAACAAAAGAGTCTCTTGATGAGGGTTAAAGAGGAGAGTGAAAAAGCTGACATAAAACTCAACATTCAAAAAACTAAGATCATTGCATTTGATCCCATCAGTTCATGGCAAATAGATGGGGGAAAAGTGGAAAGAGTGACAGATTTTATTTTATTGTGCTCCAAAATCACTGTGGATGTTGATTGCAGTCATGACATTCAAAGACACTTGCTCCTTGGAACAAAAGCTATGACAAACCTAGATAGCATATAGCATATTAAAAAGCAGAGAAATCACGTTGCCAACAAAGATTCTTACAGTCAAAGCTTTGGTTTTTCCAGTAGTCATGTATAGATGTGAGGCTTGGGACATAAAGAAGATTGAATGCTGAAGAATTGATGCTTTCTAACATATTAAATGATTTACCTACTTATTTATCATCACAACAGCCTAGATAGATATAGTATATTATCTCTGTTTTATGATTTTTCCCAAGGTTATACATTATGTAAGGGGGTAAGGATTTGAACCTGTGACTTCTTCAAAGAACCAACTTCAAGGCTCCTTCTCTTCCAGTATGATACTGCTCTGCTCTCAACAAACAAACCAACAAACTAACAAACAGATATTTCATTCCATTTAATTCATCAAAATGCAACTTAAATTATTTTTGAGATGTTACTCTATGTCCAGCCCTGTGTAACAATTCTAAGCATCTTAAAAACTTATTATGGAGTTTCAATATCTTTATGTTTTAGACTGTGCTTTCAAATTGTGGTGCTGGAGAAGTCTCTTGAGGAGACTCTTGAGAAGACTCCAAAAGACCCTGGACTGCAAGAAGATCAAACTAATCAGTCCTAAAGGAAATCAACCCTAAATATTTATTGGAAGAATGGCTGCTGAAGCTGAAGCCACCTTATATGAAGAGCTGACTCATAGGAAGACCCTGATGAAGGGGAAAAGGTAAAGGGACAACAGAGGATGAAATGGTTGGATGGTATCACTGACTCAATGGACGTGAGTTTGAGCAAACTCTGGAAGATAGTAAAGAAAAGGAAGTGTGGAATGCTACAATTAATGGGGTTGCAAAAGCTGGACACTACATGACTTATCAACTGAACAACAGCAATGTGTAGACACTCAAACATCTGCTGATTGGATGAATTGATTGATTCCTTTATATACTAAGCACTATCACATTGTTAATCTTATACATCAAAAATAGAATAATGGTACTAAAAACACTACTGCTGCTGTGTGGCGCAGGAGCAGCCCAGAGGAGATATCCCATGTCCAAGGTAAGGAGCAGTGGCTGTGGTTTGCTGGAGCAGACATGAAGACATACCCCACGTCCAAGGTAGACGAAACCCAAGTAAGATGGTAGGTGCTGAGAGAGGGCATTAGAGGGCAAACAGACTGCAACCACAATCACAGAAAATTAGCCAATCTGATTACATGGACCACAGCCTTGTCTAAAGCAATGAATTTAAGCCATGCCATGTGGGGCTGCCCAAGATGAATGGGCCATGGTGGAGAAGTCTGGCAGAATGTGGGCCACTGGAGAAAGGAATGGCAAACAACTTCAGCATTCTTGCCTTGAGAACCCCGAGAACAGTATGAAAAGGCAAAATGATAGGACATGGAAAGATGAATTCCCCAGGTCGGTAGGTGCCCAATATGCTACTGGAGATCAGGGGAAAAATAACTCCAGAAAGAATGAAAGGATAGAGCCAAAGCAAAAACAACACCAAGTTGTGGATATCACTGGTGATAGAAGCAGGGTTTGATGCTGTAAAGAGTAATGTTGCATAGGAACCTGGAATGTTAGGTCCATGAATCAAGGCAAAATGGAAGTGGTCAAACAGGAGATGGCAAGAGTGAGCATCGACATTCTAGGAATCAGCAGACTAACGTGTACTGGATTGGGTGAATTTAACTCAGATGACCATTATGTCTACTACTGTGGGGAGGAATCCCTTAGAAGAAATGGGGTAGTCATCATAGTCAACAAAAGAGTCCAAAATGCAGTACTTGGATGTAATCTCAAAAACATCAGAATGATCTCTGTTCATTTCCACAGCAAACCATTCAATATCACAGTAATCCATGTCTATGCCCCAACCAGTAATGCTGAAGAAGCTGAAGTTGAACCATTCTATGAAGAACTACAAGACCTTCTACAACTAACACCGAAAAAGATGTCCTTTTCATTACAGGGGACTGGCATGCAAAGGTAGAAAGTCAAGAAGCACCTGGAGTAACAGGCAAATTTGGCTTTGGAGTACAGAATGAAGAAGGGCAAAGGATAACAGAGTTTTGCAAAGCAAACACACTGGTCATAGCAAACATCCTCTTCCAACAGCACAAGAGAAGACTCTGTACACATGGGCATCACCAGATGGCCAACACTGAAAATTGATTGATTATATTCTTTGCAGCCAAAGATGGAGAAGCTCTATATAGTCAGCAAAAACAAGACTGGAAGCTGACTGTGGCTCAGATTAAGAGTTCCTTATTGCAAAATTTAGGCTTAAATTGAAGAAAGTGGGGAAAACTAGTAGACCATTCAGGTATGACCTAAATAAAATCCCTTATGATTTTACAGTGGAAGTGAGAAATAGATTTAAGGGACTAGATCTGATAGAGTGCCTGATGAACTATGGACGGAGGTTCGTGACATTGTACAGGAGAGAGGAATCAAGACCATCCCCATGGAAAAGAAATGCAAAACAGCAAAATGGCTGTCTGAGGAGGCCTCACAAATAGCTATGAAAAGAAGAGAGGTGAAAAGCAAAGGAGAGAACGAAAGATATACGCATTTGAATGCAGAGCTCCAAAGAATAGCAAGAAGAAATAAGAAAGTCTTCCTCAGTGATCAATGCAAAGAAATAGAGGAAAACAATAGAATGGGAAAGACTAGAGATCTCTTCAAGAAAATTAGAGATACCAAGGGAATATTTCATGCAAAGATGGGCACAATAAAGGCCAGAAATGGTATGGACCTAGCAGAAGCAGAAGATATTAAGAAGAGGTGGCAAGAATACACAGAAGAACTGTACAAAAATGATCTTAATGACCCAGATAATTATGATGGTACAATCACTCACCTAGAGCCAGACATCCTGGAATGTGAGTGAATTCAAGTGGGCCTCAGGAAACATCACTATGAAAAAGCTAGTGGAGATGAAGGAAGGAATTCCTCCTGAGCTATTTCAAATCCTAAAAGATGATGCTGTGAAAATGCTGTACTCAATATGTTAGCAAATCTGAGAAAAATCAGCAGTGGCTATAGGATTAGAAAAGGTCAGTTTTCATTCCAATCCCAAAGCAAGGCAATGCCAAAGAATGCTCAAACTACTGCACAACTGCACTCATTTCACACACTAGCAAAGTAATGCTCAAAATTCTCCAAGCCAGGCTTCAGCAATATGTGAACCATGAACTTTCAGAGGTTCATGCTGATTTTAGAAAAGGCAGAGGAACCAGAGATCAAATTGCCTACACCCACCGGATCATGGAAAGAGAAAGAGAGTTCCAGAAAAACATCTGTTTCTACTTTATTGGCTATGCCAAAGACGTTGACTGTGTGGATCACAATAAACTGTGGACAATTCTGAAAGATATGGGAATACCAGACCACCTGACCTGCCTCTTAAAAAACCTATATGCAGGTCAGGAAGCAACAGTTAGACCTGGACATGGAACAACAGACTGGTTCCAAATAGGAAAAGGAGTACGTCAAGGCTGTATACTGTCACCCTACTTATTTAACTTATATGCAGAGTACACCATGAGAAAGCCTGGGCTGGAAGAAGCACAAGCTGGAATCAAGATTGCTGAAAGAAATATCAATAACCTCAGATATGCAGATGACACCACCCTCATGGCAGAGTGAAGAACTAAAGAGCCTCTTGACAGAAGTGAAAGAGAGTGAAAAAGTTGGCTTAAAACTCAACATTCAGAAAACTAAGATCATGGCATTTGGTCCCATCACTTCATGGCAAATAGATGAGGAAACAGTGTCAGACTTTATTTTTTGGGGCTCCAAAATCACTGCAGATGGTGATAGTAGTCATGAAATTAAAAGACACTTACTCCTTGGAAGGAAAGTTAAGACCAACTTAGACAGCATATTAAAAAGCAGAGACATTATTTAGTCAACAAAGTTCCATCTAGTCAAGGCTGTGGTTTTCCCAGTAGTCATTTATGGATGTGAGCGTTGGACTATAAAGAAAGCTGAGTGCAAAATAATTGATTCTTTTGATCTGCAGTGTTGGATAAGATTCTTCAGAGTCCCTTGGACTGCAAGGTGATCCAACCGGTCCCTCCTAAAGGATATCAGTCCTGAGTGTTCATTGGAAGGACTCATGTTGAAGGTGAAACTCCAATACTTTGGCCACCTGATGGGAAGAGCTGACTCATTTGAAAAGACCCTGATTCTTGGAATGATTGAGGGCAGGAGGAGAATGGGATGATAGAGGATGAGATGGTTGGATAGCATCACTGACTCAATGGACATGAGTTTGGGTAAACTCTGGGAGTTGGTGATGGACAGGGATGCCTGGCGTGCTGTGGTTCATCGGATTGGAAAGAGTCGGATAGGACTGAGTAATTGAACTGAACTAAAAACATATTTAGGGCAAATACAAAGAAATACAAAGTCACCATATATTTGAAGTCTTTATCCAGGCGAATGATCCCATGTGAATTAGCAGTTAGATCCTATAGGTATTCCAAATGGTATCTGTGGAAATTTATTTAGCACCAAATTATATTCCCCACCTACTAGACAATTAGAACATAGCACATGTGTGCATATTCAGGACAGGGGAGGACAGTGCAGGACAGGGGAGGAAATCATCTATCAAGAATAGCTCAAGGCAATTGGCAAATGTCCAGATTTCGGAGAAACCTAGTTAGTGTCCTATTCTAACTGCAAAAGTAATTTTCTTCCTGAAATGAAAAATTAATGGGATGTTCCTGAAGGGAAACATTTAATAATAATCAAGTCAAGGCCATAAGGCACTTGATTCCCTTCTGTGACCTTAGCTCTAACATAGTAATAACCCTGCGACTCTGCTCTTAATTAGAGTGTGGTTCAGAGACCAAATCATTGAACTCTGATGTTCAGATACTCTCTTTGCCCCCATGTCATATGATAATCAGTGTTGAGCTGATGGATATTGCTAAAAAGTATAAGAAACTTCTTTTCCCCACTTTTTTAAAAAAACTAAACTATAGTTCAATAACATTAAAAGGAAGAAATAATTTTAATGAGTTATGTTATGATAAAACACTGGCTTATATGTTTCCACATACTTCAGTTCAGTTCAGTCAGTTCAGTCACTCAGTCATGTCCGACTTTTTGCAACCTCATGAATTGCAGAAGACCAGGCTTCCCTGTCTATCACCAACTCTCGGAGTTTACCCAAACTCATGTCCATCGAGTCGGTGATGCCATCCAACCATCTCATCCTTTATCGTCCCCTTCTCCTCCTGTCCCTAATCCCTCCCAGCATTAGGGTCTTTTCCAATGAATCAATTCTTTGCACGAGGTGGCCAAAGTATTGGAGTTTCAGCTTCAACATCAGTCTTTCCAATGAAAACCCAGGACTGATCTCCTTTAGGATGGACTGGTTGGCTCTCCTGGCAGTCCAGGGGGTTCTCAAGAGTCTTCTCTGACACCACAGTTCAAAAGCATCAATTCTTTGGCGCTCAGCTTTCTTCACAGTCCAAATCCCACATCCATACATGACCACTGGAAAAACCATAGCCTTGACTAGACGGATCTTTGTTGCCAAAGTAACGTCTCTGCTTTTTAATATGCTGTTTAGGTTGGTCATAACTTTCCTTAAGGAGTAAGTATCTTTTAATTTCATGGCTGCAATCACCATCACCATTGTAATTAATTAGATATCTAAACCAGACATAAGAATATACATTAACATTTCATAAGAATAGTATTTTGCAATAAAATACCAATTGCAATGGAAAATTATAGTTACAAAAATACATTAGAAATTTCAAAAATTCAATTTAATCATTATAAAACCACTAATAAAAATAGCATTTAATAGAACAAGTAACACTGAATAGAAAACATATATATGTTTCAACAGGAGATGTCTTAGCAATTGTGATTTTTCCCTTAGTTTGTTGCATTTTAAGCTCTGGTTCTATGGAACTCCACACACTTAGCACTATTGTAGAATCTTGAAATCAAGATTTCAATTTTCTGCCTATGAAGGAGTCTCTTCCATGGCATGTCTGATGAGTGCTCCAGGTTGAAATATTTTCACAGAGAACCCAAACAAGAAGCCTACTTCCTTATACTACAAGACACTTCAGTGTTTAACAATTGAAATTTGAGCCAAATTTTCCTGCCTGGAGTCCTGGTTCTGCTTGACAGAGAAAATTCCTCTTACATAACATAGCCCTTCAAATATTTGTCAGCAACTATTATGGCATGGAGAGAAGGCAATGGCAACCCACTCTAGTACTTTTGCCTGGAAAATCCCATGGATTAAGGAACCTGGTAGGCTGTAGTCCATGGGGTTGCTAAGAGTCAGACACGACTGAACGACTTCACTTTCACTTTTCACTTTCATGCATTGGAGAAGGAAATGGCACCCCCACTCCAGTGTTCTTGCCTGGAGAATCCCAAGGATGGAGGAGCATGGTGGGCTGCCTTCTATGGGGTCGCACAGAGTCGGACATGACTGAAGCGACTTAGCAGCAGCAGCAGCATTATGACATGGGTAGATTCATTTTAGGAAGCTCACTTTTGCTGCAGGGTGGGATAAAGTGAAAGAAATAAAGCCAAAAGAAATTAGGGAAAGTGACTGCCCAACAGATTATAAGGAATGGAAAAAAGAACAACCTCTGGCTTTGTATTCCCCAGATGTTCAGTTTATGCCACTGGGAATTTAATATTCATTTGACATAATAATTAAACTGGCTAATCATTTTGGAAATGATTTTAAAATTAAATTCCTACTATACACAGAACAACAAAATGAACTGGAAATGAATTAAAGATTCATTGCATTGCAGCACTGTTTATAATAGCCAGGACATGGAAGCAACCTAGATGTCCATCAGCATATGAATGGATAAGAAAGCTGTGGTACATATACACAATGGAGTACTACTCAGCCCGTAAAAAGAATAAATTTGACTCAGTTCTAATGAGATGGATGAAATTGGAACCGATTATACAGAGTGAAGTAAGCCAGAAAAAAAAACACCAATACAGTATACTGACACATATATAAGGAATTTAGAAGATAGTAATGATGACCCTATATGTGAGACAACAAAAGAGACACAGAGGTATAGAATGGACTTTTGGACTCTGAGGGAGAGGGAAAGGGTGGGATGGTTTGGGAGAATGGCATTGAAACATGTATACTATCTTGTAAGAAACGAAGCGCCAGTCTATGTTCAATGCAGGATGCAGAATGCATGGGGCTGGTGCACAGGATGATTCAGGTAGATGATGTGGGGTGGGAGGTGGGAGGGGGCTTTGGCATTGGGAGATTGTGTTCACCTGTGGCTAATTCATGTCAATGTATGGCAAAACAAATACAGTATTGTAATTAAAAAATAAATAAATAAAAATTAAAAAAATAAATAAATTAAAAAAATAAAAAGAAACCATTGATGTATTAGAAAAATTTACAGGCCAATAAAAAACATTCTTGGATGGTAAATAATATTCTTAGCACTATCTCAAAATAAAAAATATATTTAAGAAAATATTTTAAAATCTAATCATTTAGCAAGTATAAAACTCAGACCCCAAACTTTAGTATGCAGTCAAGACTTTGTTTTCTCAAATTTCAATCTTCTAACAGGTTGTCAGTGAATTCCAACCTTGATCTCGTTGATGCCCTCTTCTCTCCCTCAAGTTGTATGAAATCAGAGAGGCTTATATGGCAGGGAGAAAAGAAGGCCAGTTGATGGTGGAGTGGGAAGGGATAACAGGATACAAATGCCAGTGCTTTTAATTTCCAGGGAATTTCTCATGCTGTCATTATCAACATTCAAGTCCATGGTTGGCCCTTGGTCGGGTAGCTCTCTATAGTTTCTGTGTCACATGGAAACTTAGGGAACCAGCCACCCTGAAGTGGGATGCAACCTTCTCTGGGATTTCACCATCTCCCAGAACCCTGCCAGGAGCAGCTCTGAAGCCAGAAGTCCTTTCTCTTTTAACAAGTTCTTTACAGAGGATGAGATGGTTGGATGGCATCACCGACTCAATGGACATGGGTTTGGGTAGACTCCAGCAGTTGGTTATGGACAGGGAGGCCTGGCGTGCTGTGGTTCATGGGGTTGCAAAAGTCGGACACAACTGAGCGACTGAACTGAACTGAACTTACAGTGGTGGGAAAACCCCACTCTAATGCCTGTCTACACTCTGTGTCTCCTTTACTACCTTCTCCTCTCCCTCTTTTTCTGCTATAATGGATTTTAAGGGTGCATTTTAAAACATTCATCACATCATAACTACAGCTTTTTTTCCCAAATGTCTGTGTAGAAAAAAATCATGCCCCAAAGTATTGAAAGAAAAAAAAAAACTGGGGAAATTATTCCAATGTACATGATAAACAGAGAAAGAGCTTTTACAAATTAAAATGCAAAAGACAGTGTCTCATATAAAAGTTCTCAAAGAACAAAGAACACAATCTAGAGGAAGAAACATAAATTTTCAGTAAATATGTACAATTACTTACACTTACTAGAAATTTTAAAAACATAAAGTAACAACTAACAATTATTTAAAAACAATCATACTGGAATATTTTTATTTTAATATCAGACCCTAAAAATAACAATTAATAATATTTTGGCAAAAATCAATCCAAAAATCCATGATGAAGAAAATATCAAAATTTTAAATAAAGGCAGGATCCAACCCTGCACGTATATAACTTTAATTCTGTCCCTGCAAATAATGGTGAATATCAGGAGAAATAACACTCATGTACATTGTGAATGACCTTTAAGTTAGTGGGCAATTTGGCAATACGTTTCTACAGTTGAAAAATACATAGCCCTTGACATAAAAATTCCACTTTGGAGAATTTGTAATAAAACAATATGATGAATGAATAGAGGTATCAACACATTGAGCTTCCGTGATAGCTCAGTTGGTAAAGAATCCACCTGTAATGCAGGAGACCCCAATTTGATTTCTAGGTGGGGAAATCCCTGGAGAAGGGATAGACTACCCGCTCCAGTATTCTTGGGCTTCCCTTGTGGCTCAGTTGGTAAAGAATTCGCCTGCAATGTGGGAGACCTGGGTTTGATCCCTGAGTTGGGGATCCCCTGGAGAAGGGAACGGCTACTCACTACAGTATTCTGGCCTGGAGAATTTCATGAACTGTATAGTCCATGGGGTGGCAAAGAGTCAGACACAACTGAGGAACTTTCACTTTTTGGTTAGGAATTTCCTGTAGATCAAAGGGTAAAGAAATCTGCCTGTGATACAGACCAGGCAGGAGATCTGGGTTCAGTCCTTGGGTTGGGAAGTTCCTCTGGAGAAGGGAATGGCAATCCACTCTAGTATTCTTGCCTTGAGAATTCCATGGACAGAGAAGTCTGCTGGGCTATAGTCCGTGGAGCACATTAATAAGCACATTGCAAAGAATGATAAACAATTATTTAAATAATTTATGCCATAGCCACTCATCAGAATAATATTGAGCAATTAAAAAGATGTAGACACAGATGCTTTTACATAGACACTTGAGCTATACTATATAAGTAAAAGCTTTCATTTTTAGGAAGACACAAAAAGACCCACTAATTTTTTTTGGTGAAGTTTATACATGTATACATACATATATATGTGTATGCATATATGCATATGCACACACATTATCTATCTCTATGAATGAATTAAAATTTAGAAAGATGAATCTTGAAGCATTAACTGTAGTTATCTCTGGGGGTAGAATATGGACTATTTATTTCTTTCTAAATTTCTGTATTAGTGAAATTTTTCTGACTCCTAAATTTATTCCACCAAGTTGGAGGAGGAGGGAGAACTCAGCCAAAAACTTTCCATCAAAGGAATAACTAAGATACCAAAATCCCCAAATCATGAGAAAAAGTCTAAAAGCTGTTCAGCTCATTTTTCACCTGCCTTAGAAGATGACATCTGGAAAAATCTAATAGGGACTGTACCACTTATAGTCCCAGGATTTTCCCAAGTCTTCTTCTTCCCTTTTGTTTTGAACAAATATGTTTTCAAGTTCTGGGTTTCACTTTTATATACCCTTGAATGCTGCAATAATGGCACCCTAATTCTAAAATAGATCGCTTTTATAGCCAAGTAAAGAGTTGGAAAAGAATTGATGCTTTTGAACTGTGGTGTTGGAGAAGACTCCTGAGAGTCCCTTGGACTGCAAGGAGATTCAACTAGTCCATTCTAAAGGAGATCAGCCCTGGGTGTTCCTTGGAAGGAATGATGCTAAAGCTGAAACTCCAATACTTTGGCCACCTCATGAGAAATGTTGACTCATTGGAAAAGACTCTGATGCTGGGAGGGATTGGGGGCAGGAGGAGAAGGGGACGACCGAGGATGAGATGGTTGGATGGCATCACAGACTGGATGGACGTGAGCCTGAGTGAACTCCGAGAGATGGTGATGAACAGGGAGGCCTGGTGTGCTGCGATTCATGGGGTTGCAAAGAGTCGGAAACGACTGAGAGACTGAACTGAACTGATCCTTCTATGCCAGTCCCTTGACCACAGTTAGCAACAGGAAAGAAAAACAAGACAACACCATGCCCTAAAACTTGGGAGAAAGCCTAATGTCATGACAGCAAGAGGAGAAAATTTCAAGAAGCCACCAAGCAATGCCAAATTCTATAAAAATTTAAAGGTATGGAGACTAAGTCTAGATTGTTGGATTAGGGAACTGGAGATCAGTGGTCACTTTCAAGGGTATGTTTGGAAGTGAAATGTCAGGAGTTTTTATGAAAGGATGCTGGAACATTGGGTAAGAACCAAGACAATGGGTAAGAAAGAGCTAGAACTTTACAAAGTGCAATTTGAGTGAGAAGTAGTGGAAAGAGAAGGACTTGACAAGATAGGAAAAAGAGAAGCTCTAAGCACTTAAAAAGTGAAGAGAAAGGGAGATATATTAAAATGACATTTTACAGTAGAAGTAAATGAAGGAAAATAGTCATGGGGAATGTAGGACTGACAAGGATCTAAAATCAAATGTGAATGTGTGCAAATTACCTAGGCCTCCAGATTTGATTCTTTAGTCGAACATGGGTCACAAGAGTCTGCATTTTTAACAAGCTCTCAGGTGTTGCTGATGCTTCTGCTCTTCAGGACACACTTAGAGAAGCAAGGGGCCCAGACTCAGTGAAAGGAAAGGGAGACCTCTTTCTCTGAGAATTGATTAAGGAAAGCGACAGATAGGTGTAGAAATCAAGCCCGAGAAGAGAACAGGTAAGGGAGTCTATGCTAAAGTCTATGCTTTAGCTCCTCTGTAAAATATGAGTGAGCTCATTTGTTGAGAATGAGGGAGTGTGGAGAAATGAGGTCTCGGAAGCAGTGGGGAAGTTTCAGATGAACTGTTGCAAGATGCTTATTATGAGATCAAGAAGAGATGAACTGCTTCTTTTGGTGAGGTGCACTATTAACATAATTAAACCATAAAGTGAAGTGTGGGCTTTAGGAAAAGGAAGTAAAGATGACTTTCCCCAATTAAAATTAATGAGATAAAGTTCGCCTGTGGTGGCCACAATGCGCTTGCTAATGACTGCCTTAAAAGGATCAGGAATGCAGTTCACCTCAATACTTACATCTTTGAAATAGTCTACCCACAATTTAACTCACTTATCTAAACTTTTTCTATTTATCTTGTGTCCAGCAAGTGAATATGAAAAATACAGCCTTGAACTGTAAGCAGGCTGCCTAGAAACAATAACAATTTAAAAAAAAAGGATGAAAAAATGAGAGCTTCTAGATTGGTTAATATTTGGGCAAAGGGTAGTTTTCAACTTAGCCAAGTTAATTTTTCCATGAGCAATTATCCTTGTTGGCATCTACCCAGGACTTGAGGTTGACACTATTCCTTCAGCAGAAAATGGCACGGGGATCTCTAATGACCTAAAATTCTCCTGGTGTCTCCTTGGCCCCACTGTGCCTCTTCTGAAAACTCACTTTTCTGTCATCATCTGCACAGCCCTCCAGTGCTCTAAATTGAGGATTCAGCTTCAGATATTGCCTTGGAATTTGGTTCTATGTGTGAAATGAACATTGCTAGAAAATGAACTTCCCCTATGTGTTAGTCTGTTCATTAAAAATGGAATAGCAAAAGGAGAAAATAAATTGCAAGGAGTCCCTTAGCCGCCCTCAATATTCACAACATTCACAGAGTTGGCTATTAAAATATGAAAAGGCAAACATGGAAGAGCTGAAAATGAACCGAATCACAGCCCCCAGGTCTCCCCTGTTCTGTTCCAGCAGCAGCTGCAGCTCTCCAATCCCAATAATTTAATGTTATGATCACTCTCTCATTATTAGTAATTTTATGCACTATGAACTTCCATGCTTTTCTCATCTACTGATTATTTCTACCAGACTCATTCCCCAAATTCATCTGCTATATTCCTCACCAGGCCTTCTCTGAAGTCATTTTCCTCTTCACTAAATTATCAAAGTGATTCCTTATTTCACCTATCATCTCTCTGTTTTATGGTTATTTACATATCATATCTCCCATGTTAAATCATTAGATTCTCAAGAACAGAAATCCCAGCTTACTTTGTTTCATATCTTTCATAACATCTAATCATATTTTTAAAGTTTTTTTTTAATCTGTATGATTTTTTTTTTTTTGTAAAAGGGATTCAGTTAGAGGCTCACATGAAGCTAAAATAAATGGCAATTATAAAAACATGTTTCAATTCTGGAATTCTGTAAGCATAATAAAGGGTACCACCTCAGTTTTCCCTATATTCATCCTTGTTCTTACTCTTGGTTGCACGCAGAATATATGGTATGTATTCCAAAAGATGTTTGCAAAGGAGCTAATCAGACCCACATAATACACTTTTGATCAGTTAGACTCTGTACCACACATAAACCACAATGAAATGTCTAAACTTTATAGCAACACTTTCTCTCACATTCTCAAACTGCAGAAAGCAGAGATGATGGGAAATGTCATAAAATTAAGAACAATAAAAACATGCAGGAAAAAAATCACCCAAGGGTTTTACAATCCTCTCTCCATTCAGCAAAAATACTCAATCCTTTTCAATGAATGTAGTGAATACCATTTTGCATTTTACATATATCATATGGCTAATTACTTTTTAAATATGGAATTGACAAGATAGTTTGGGGTGAGACAATACTAATCTCATTTGCTGGAAAGTTCTAGAAGAATTTTTGTAATCTATTATCAGCAAATTTCCAGAACAGACCAAGTAAAATTTTCCAAAATATCTCAGGCTTTTTACTTTGTATGGTATCACCTTTTCACTTTTTCATTAACATATCAATAAAGTGAAGAGGAACTAAAAAGCCTCTTGATGAAAGTGAAAGAGGAAAGCAAAAAAGTTGGCTTAAAGCTCAACATTCAGAAAACGAAGATCATGGCATCCGGTCCCATCAGTTCATGGGAAATAGATGGAGAAACAGTGTCAGACTTTATTTTTTGGGCTCCAAAGTCACTGCAGATGACGACTGCAGCCATGAAATTAAAAGACGCTTACTCCTTGGAAGAAAAGTTATGACCAACCTAGACAGCATATTCAAAAGCAGAGACATTACTTTGCCAACTAAGGTCCATCTAGTCAAGGCTATGGTTTTTCCTGTGGCCATGTATGGATGTAAGAGTTGGACTGTGAAGAAGGCTGAGCGCTGAAGAATTGATGCTTTTGAACTGTGGTGTTGGAGAAGACTCTTGAGAGTCCCTTGGACTGCAAGGAGATCCAACCAGTCCATTCTGAAGGAGATCACCCCTGGGATTTCTTTGGAAGGAATGATGCTAAAGCTGAAATTCCAGTACTTTGGCCACCTCATGCGAAGAGTTGACTCATTGGAAAAGATTCTGATGCTGGGAAGGATTGTGGGCAGGAGGAGAAGGGGATGACCGAGGATGAGATGGCTGGATGGCATCAGTGACTCAATGAACGTGAGTCTGAGTGAACTCTGGGAGTTGGTGATGGACAGGGAGGCCTGACGTGCTGCAACTCATGCGGTCGCAAAGAGTCAGACACCACTGAGCGACTGAACTGAACTGACTCTTTCACAGCTTAAAAAATTGATGCCTAATCTCAAAAAACTTTTTTTCCCCTGCCCTGCCAACAACCATAAGGGTTTTCTTCAATGGATTAAAATACTACTGCTTTATACTAAGTAACATTTAAATTAAACTGGGACACACTATATATCTTTTCTTTGAGATATGTTTATAAATACATAATTGGCATGACATTTCCCACATAGAAAGAAGCCTTCCCTGGCGGCTCAGATGGTAAGGAATCTATCTGCCTGTAATGCAGGAGACCCTGGTTAGAGCCCTAGGGCTTTCACTTTTTCCCCTAAATAGAACATAATAAATAAGATTTACAACATTTACTTTTCAGTATATGGCACATTTCTCCTAAAAGTGTTTTTAAAATAACTTCTCTGACAAGGGCAAAAGAAGGCCCTGATAATTATCTGATAAATGCCCCAAATTAGGAAATCCATTGACTGTAGCCCTCCAGGCTCTTCTGTCCATGGAATTCTCCAGGCAAGGATACTGGAGTGGGTAGCCATTCCCTTCTCCATGGGATCTTTCCAACCCAGGGATCAAACACATGTCTCCCACATTGCAGGTAAATTCTTTACCATCTGAGCCCAGCAGAGAAGCCCGTACAGTGAATAGAATCATAGAATCAGAGTGGACTTTCTTATAAGACAATCAAAACTGGCAATTACAGAGTAATTTAAAATATATTTTATAAATATGTGTATAAATATATATTTATAAAATGCTTTAAGTATAATTTTAAAATATGTCTCTCTTCAGCCACAAACACAGATAGTCTACTTGCTTAATTCCGACTCTTATGGATAAAATTTCTAGCCTCAAAGTGTGAGGTGTTCACTGGTCCATTGAAAAATATGATAAACATCTGAGAGGTGGAAAAAACCAAATGACTTAAAATGGTATAGCTGCTACTTCCCTCCATTGTTTTCAGTCAGTATAAATTAACAGTATAATTAGGGAAGTTAAGTCAAAGATTGTGATAGCCAAAAAAGATTATTATGAGCCAAATCCAACCAAAATATTTTAATTATTACTTGGAAAAAGTCAACATGTGAGTTTTATCAATAAAAACTAATCTGGAATAGCAATCTTAACTACTTTAGCAGAAAGCAAGTGGGAAATAGATTCATCCTTTTCAAATTACTTTCTGACCTGTGACCATCATGGAGACTTTGAAATGAGCAGAGTAACATAATCTACCTCTTTGCCAAAGCATTACATCAACCTGTCTCTATCTACATGGGTGAATCTTATGTTTGGGAACATTAATAAAATTATCAATTAAGACCACCATCCTGAAACCATGATCAAACCTGATTATCCTTTGTAAACACCAATTTTAAATGCCATAACAAGAATCTAGTCTCTCTTTCTTATCTCCAACCATACTCCAGAAAGAGATTTCAAAATGGAAATCTTTCTATTTTTGTTTGCACAGCCTGCACAGGCATTTGCTCCCACAGATGTTCCACATTTACACACAGGAAAGAAGAATGTTTGAAATCCACCTCCATCATTTACAAAATGATGATGATACTGACTCCCTATTGGGGCTTTGTTAAATGGTTCCAGATATTTATCATCTGTGACCATTGGGACTATCTGGCCTAGATTTGTCTTTTGGAGGTCCTCCTCAAAGCTCTCCCACCCTCTTCTCTAGGACAAAAGTGTTCTGCTTGGTGTAAGAAAATTGCTAATTATATGAGGACATTTCCTGGCTAATCATTAAAGGAGGCTTGTTAATGATGGTCTTAAAGAGGCTTACATATCATTTAAAGGTAAATGAAATTATTTAACTGACAGCTTATGCATCCAAAAATTATTACTCTTTGTAAAATAGTAATGTTCAGGCATGATAAAATGGTATCTAACTGCACAGTTACTTTATTATTTAGTACTTAGTGGAGGAAAAAAGTTAATTGAAATATGAAAAATGTTTAGTAAGGATTGGTAGTAATTTACCAAATAATGTTGACTCCAGTCACTTTTACAACTTGAATTTGCTGAAACACCTAGCAATTATTTATACACAGTAAAAAAATGTTGGGTTGGCTAATCAATAAAACATTCACCCCTTCTAGAAGCACTTTTTAAACCCCAAGCAAAACCCAAAAGGGCACTGTTTTATTTCTACTGAATATACAAATCCCATCAAGCATTTAGATCTAAATTTTATAGATTCTAACACTCACCAGAAGCAATATAAAATCAGTGTTTTTCTACATGGGCCCCTGCTGAGGGGAAGACCCTTTTAACTTGTTTGAAAATATTAGTATGTCTTAAAGGGCTCAAACTCTATTACCTTGTTCATTAACACACACACCAACTGAGTCATAACTAAATCAGCAGTGGATTTAAAACATATCTTATAAAAAGTAAAGTGTAGGGGTACCTAAATGGTGATTTAAATGCGTATGCTTCTGTAAAAGGAATTTTATTTTATTTTTAAATTAATTTTTATTGGAGTATAGTTGTTTATAATGTTGTATTAGATTTTGCTGTACAGCAAAGTGAATCAGTTAGTGGAGGTGATGGAATTCCAGTTGAGCTATTTCAAATCCTAAAAGACAAAGCTTTGAAAGTACTGCACTCAATATGCCAGCAAATTTGGAAAACTCAGCAGTGGCCACAGGACCGGAAAAGGTCAGTTTTCATTCCTATCCCAAAGAAAGGCCATGCCAAAGAATGCTCAAACTACTGCACAGTTGCATTCATCTCACATGCTAGTAAAATTATGCTCAAAATTCTCCAAGCCAGGCTTCAACAGTACGTGAACCATGAACTTCCAGACATTCACACTGGATTTAGAAAAGGCAGAGGAACCAGAGATCAAATTGCCAACACCCACTGTATCACTGAAAAAGAGAGTTCCAGAAAAACATCTGTTTCTGCTTTATTGACTATGCCAAAGACTTTGACTGTGTGGATCACAACAAACTGTAGAAAATTCTGAAAGAGATGGGAACACCAGACCACCTAAGCTGCCTCTTGAGAAACCTATATTCAGGTCAGGAAGCAACAGTTAGAACTGGACATGGAACAATAGACTGGTTCCAAATTGGGAAAGGAGTTTGTCAACGCTGTATATTGTCACCCTGCTTGTTTAACTTATATGCAGAGTACATCATGAGAAACACTGGACTGGATGAAGCACAAGCTGGAATCAGGATTGCTGGGAGAAATATCAATAACCTCAGATACGCAGATGACACCACCCTTATGGCAGAAAGCGAAGAAAAACTAAAGAGCCTCTTGATGAAAGTGAAAGAGGAGAGTGTTTTAAAAAGCTGGCTTAAAATTCAACATTCAAAAAACTAAGGTCATGGCATCTGGTCCCATCATTTCATGGCAAATAGATGGGGAGACAATGGAAACCATTACAGACTTTATTAGGGGGCTTCAAAATCAATGCAGATGGTGATTGCAACCATTAATTAAAATATGCTTCCTCCTTAGAAGAAAAGCTGTGATGAACCTAGACAGCATATTAAAAAGCAGAGACATTACTTCACCAACAAAGGTCTGTCTAGACAAAGCTATGGCTTTTCCAGTCGTCATGTATGGATGTGAGAGTTGAACTATAAAGAAGGCTGAGTGCCGAAGAATCGATACTTTTGAATTGTGGTGTTGGAGAAGACTCTTGAGAGTCCTTTGGACTGTAAGGAGATCCAACCAGTCCATCCTAAAAGAAATTAGTCCTGGGTGTTCACTGGATGGACTGATGCTGAAGCTGAAACTCCAATACTTTGGCCACCTGATGTTAAGAACTGACTCCTTGGAAAAGACTCTGATGCTGGGAAAGACTGAAGGCAAGATGAGAAGGGGACGACAGAGGATGAGATGGTTGAATGGTATCACCGACTCAACGGACATGAGTTTGAGTAAACTCCAGGAGTTGGTGATGGACAGGGAGGCGTATCATGATGCAGTCCATGGGGTCGCAAAGAGTCGGACATGACTGAGTGACTGAACTGAACTAAATTGATACATATGTTCCTTATTTTTGTATTTCCTTACCATATATGTCACTACAGAGCATTGAGGAGAGCTCCCTGTGCTATACAATAGGTTCTCATTAGTTATCTATTTCATATATTTTATATATAGTAGTGTATATATGTTGATCTCAATCTCCCAATGCATCCCATACCTCCCTTCCCCCTTTGGTATCCATAAATTTGTTCTCTACATCTGTGACTCTGTTTCTACCTTGTAAATAAGTTTTTCTGTACCATATTTCTAGATTCCACATATAAGTGATAGTATATTTACGTTCTTTCTTTCTAACTTACTTCACTCTCTGTGAAAGTCTCTAGGTCCATTAATCCCTCTGCAAATGGCACAATTTTGTTCCTTTTACGGCTGAGTAATATTCCATTATATATATGTACCATATCTTCTCTATCCATTCCTCTGTTGATTGACTTTTAGATTGCTTCCATGTCTTTGGTATTGTAATGTAAAAGGAAATTTAAAAGATTTGGTTTATATTAAATATTGTGGCTCATCTGATTTAGCATCTCCCTGTTATTGTGTTTTTA
This sequence comes from Nanger dama, assembly GCA_917880005.1. Classification (NCBI taxonomy): domain Eukaryota; kingdom Metazoa; phylum Chordata; class Mammalia; order Artiodactyla; family Bovidae; genus Nanger; species Nanger dama. The sequence goes on from CAKJTW010000004.1 coordinate 52,895,329, forward strand.
TTTACTGTCATTCTTACCACCAGTCTTGCTCTAGTATATGATTTTTTTAAGACAAAAGTACAAATCTTATGTTACTTTACAATGAACACTATTGTACAATGAACTATTTACAATGAGCACTATTAAAACTTACATGTCTCAGTTGACAAAGGAAAAAAATTCTTTTAGATCTCCCAATGGGGTAGATGTATTCTACCAGAATAAAAATGGCATATTAAAATAATTTTTTAGAAAAGTTAGATAAGTTTAGGAAAAATTCCGGAGAAAAGCTGCTTTTATTTAAGGGATTTTTATGGTAACTCTTCAGTGATTTTTATTGTTTGTTATTTTTGACATTCCCTCAGTAGGGGAGTACATTTAGCCACATTTTACAAAGAAAGGAAAGTTGTGCGTGTTTATGTGTTTTGTCAGGAGTAGTGTTAGTGATCCATCACTTCAACTATCAAACCACTCATTAAAATTCTTCTTTTGCTGTCTCTCTTCTTTACTGTCTAATCCTTCATCCACAGTTACAAATTAGAATATAAAGATATGTCCAGTCTGCTTATTCTACTAACTCTTTCCTCTGTTGTATCTACTCCTTAGAACACTCTGCATATTCTCAAATACTGTGAGAATATTTCTAAAACTTATCTCTTCCCATTTCAGTTCTCCAAGAAAATTTCCAACTCTTCCTTTATAGTTCTTATGACCTTTCCAACTATGAGGACAGAAGTTTAAGAATATGCACACCTTACTCCAGCAAAAATTACTTGTAGTCCCTATACTAGATATTCAAAGCCTTGGTGGGAAAAAGCTGTGCTTGATTTACCATTAGTATTATTTCTCAAGAACCCTTTGATTTTATTCTCAAGAAGAAAGATTTGACAGTAATTTTAAGAAAAAGTTGAGACTAATTTTGGGAAACCTGGTTCCAAGGAGACTGTGGGACTCACTCTACATGAAGTGCCTAAATTGGAAGAAATACTGTGTACATTTATGTGTGTGTGTGTGCGTGCGCGCATGTGTGTGAGTGCACAGAGGACAGGACAGAGAGGAGAGAGGAGAAGGAGAAGGGAAAGAAGGAGGAGGAGTAGGTGTAAATAAATAGAAGTGGTACGAGAATAAAGACACTATCTGTTTCCAGACAACATTCCTCTTAAAAGTCATATGAAGGTGAACAGGGTAGAAGCCATAGTCTAAGTCATAAGTTCAGACTTGATGAAGACAGAACCTTTACTACCAGATTCCAACAAGCACATATTGGTAAAAGTACATATACTTTGAAATAGTCATTTATTCTCTGCATATTTTAAGTCTATTTTTTTTTTTTTACCCTTTTTCTCACTTCAATGATACCTATTTTAGGATGTGAGTTCTGCAAGGAGAAGAAATTCATCTGTTATGCTTTCTTGGCACAGCACTGAGCACAGTAAATGGGAGTATTAAATAAATATTAGTGGAAGAGGAAAAAATGGAGGAGGAACAGTAAAGATTGGCTAATCCCACCTCCCCCTTTTACTGGCCATGCTATGAGGCTTGTAGGATCTTAGTTCCTCATCCAAGGAGTTAACCTGGGCCCTTGGCAGTATAAGCAAAGAGTCCTAAACACTGACTGCCAGAGAATTCCCTAATTTCATCTTTGACCTATTCTTTATCCTGTTAAATTTTCCTTTTATGAGACTAGGTATAAACATATCTGTTTATCTTATATAAATTCCTGAAACTGATTCACTATACAAAAGAATATTCTGAGTTCTTTCTTCCTAGATACTGCATAGTGACATTGAAACACTGATATTTTTGGTGAATCCTTTGCCTCGGAGAAAATTAGAATTCTGAATGACTTTGACAAGCTGGAAGAAATAAGTAAAATGAAGCTCCCAGGGGATAAATAAAAGATACTTTTATTTGTGAAGAAAAAAACCTGCAGAAGAGAATGCAAAGCATTAGTCACACAAAGATATCCATTAAAATTGTTTCACTGGAGAAAATCATAAAACCGTGAGACAATAAAGATCTAATCCAGTTCCTACCATCTATATATATGTACACTGGAATGCAGATGATTTGGATGACTTAACACAACTCAGAACAGCTAATAAGCAGGAAAGGGGGACTGTGTTTTGTCTTTGTACTCAGTTGCATCCAACTCCTGTGGCCCCATGGACTGTAACCCACCAGGCCCCTCTGTCCAGGGAATTTTCTATGCAAGAATACTAGAGTAGGTAGCCATTATCTACTCCAGGGGATCTTCCCAACCCAGGGATAGAACCTGAGTCTTTTGCATCTCTTGCATTGGCAGGGAGATTCTTTACCATTAGCACCACCTGGGAAGCGGGAAAGGCAGAAATAGATGCTAAATCTCCTGACTCCTAGACCAGTTCTCACAAGATGGAGTGGTATGATGATAGAGATTCTTTAATAATAAATTATGGAATATGTCCAATTTGGATCTCAACAATTTTAAGACTCGTGAAAAAATAAGGAGAACTCGGAATATTTATTTTTGGTTGCACTGGGTCTTTGTTGCTGTTGCATAATGAAGTAACTGATTAAAGGTTTAAAAGTTTAGAAAAGGAGTTTCAAGAATCATAGCTATTAAATCTTCAGGGGAAACTTAATTACAAACTTCAAATATATGATGTTATTGTATACAGAATGGCAACCAGATGTTTTCTCTTCAGCAAAGTCAGAAAAGGAGGACACAGAATTGATGAAACTTACTATTAATAGTTAAGTATAAGGTGGTTTCCTGTCTAATCATGTGAGAATCAGTTGTTTTGGGGATATAAAATTCTATGAAAAAATTTGAACAGAAAAACAAATCTGAAAATCAAGCATTGTGTCACTGATGGCATCAAATTTTTAAATAGTTAAGGTTTGTTTGATGCCATTTCTAGACTTTTAAAGAAGATCTTTGATTAATATGCCTAAAAATTATAGCATCAAAATGGTAGTGAATCTATTTTGCTTTGGGAAAACAGATTTTTTCCCCATAATGGTATAAAAGAAACATGTGAAGGTCTCAATGTAATGTCGTTCCCAAGTCCTATGTTATATTACTCAGTTAGTTGCAATATCTCATTTTTCCTGTAGGAAAGATTTACATTATCTTGAAATTAATCCAAGTTTTGTTTCTAGTAAATGGAAATTGTGACAAAGAAGTGTGGAAAAATACTTTCTTAAATGTCTCCACGTATTTTATATGACCAATGAATGGTATTTGTTGTAAAAGAACTGATGCTTCAATATAGCACTACACACAGAAAAAAACACTCACTTCACTATATCATCAATTCTAATAATTTAAGTTGGCTGATACACATACGTTGTGAGATACTTATTGACATGAAGACTAAATAGCATTCATGCCACAAAGCATACATCAAACTTTAAAAATTAGTCTCATTTTCCAAGAGTCATAATTCTAGGTTTATATAATTCAGTAAAAAAAAAAAAGTGTGTAAGAAAATGTTTTATGAGTTTTTCCAAAGCAAAATTGTGTAAGCAACAAAAATTCTATGAGTTGCAAGGAGGGAAACATATATTCTGAAAATACTCTTCAACTATAGAAGGAATCAAAAATTGACCAAGGAAATAATCTTGATATTCTAAGAAATTTATGTTCAAAATTTTTTTACCTTTCACTTAGTAAGAATTGTATTTTTATCTTGACAGGCACATTATTGTATATAAATGAATATCCGCTTCACACACACCTGCATATGGATGACTGAAACACGATTCATGTATCAATTACTTCTCTTACTTTTCCTAGCCGAAAAGTGAAAGTTCCTCAGTCATATCTGACTCTTTGCAACCTCATGGACTATACAGTTCATGGAATTCTCTGGGCCAGAATACTGGAGTGGGTAGCCTTTCCCTTCTGCCGGCGATCTTCTCAACCTAGGAATCGAACCCAGGAATCAAACCCAGGTCTCCTACATTGCATGCTGATTCTTTACCAGCTGAGACACAAGGGAAGACCAATAGTACTGGAGTGGGCAGCCTATTTCTTCTCCACTGTATCTTTCCAACTAAGGAATTGAAATGGGGTCTCCTGCATTGCGGTAGATTCTTTATTAACTGAGTTATGAGAGAAGCCTTGTACATACATAATGACCATTAAAATTAAAATGTTAAAAGAACATAGGACTTTTATCTGTATCATTACCTTTCATATTTGGTCCAATAAATTAAAATGCACTACAAGGTGAGGTCTAATTTTTATTTGAATCATTGATGTTTATGGATATTTTGACCACATCTTATATTTATGTCTCTTAACTTTCTGTAGCTTGTTTTTTTTTATGATACAGTACTTTTACTGCCCCTAGTAGCCATGACTATAAATCTATTTTAAACTGCTTGAGACCCATTAACAACCATTTTCATATTCTAAACCATACCTGTGCCAAAACATGATTTAATAAGGTACTTATGACTACTCCCAATAGTACCTTATTGTCTTTTGACATAATACATTTTCAGAAAATAAATATCCCTGACTTATTACCTATTTGAAAATGTATTAGTTATTAGAAAGTAATAGTCTTTACAGTTCAATGCTAATATTGTTCAAACAATTTCATGAATCAGAGCTTGCATAGTAAATTTGATCCCTGTTTTACTTTGTCATAAAACTGATAAGAATTAAATACAAGTGCATTCAAAAACAAGTGAAGGCTCAGCTCGTAAAACTAAAGTGACAATTTAATAATAGCCCAGACATTCAGATTAACCATGCAGAATGGGATGGCAATAGCCATTGTGTCCTGAAAATGTTTTAGAGGTGAAATTAGGACAATGCATGTAAAGTGGCAAAAGATGAGACTAGGAGGACAGTGTGCATTATTAGTATTCTCAGGTACAATGTTTTCCAAGCTTCTCCCTGAGAAAAATATCAGTTCTAATTTTCCTTCTTTTTTATAAGAAAGATTTTATAGAGAATGAGTGAGGTTAGGTTAGGCTTATCTGCTATATTAGTCAGAGTTCTGTCAGTTCAGTTCAGTTGCTCAGTCATGTCCACCTCTCTGCTACCCCATGAATCGCAGCACACCAGGCCTCCCTGTCCATCACCAACTCCTGGAGTTCACTCAGACTCAGGTCCGTCAAGTCAGTGATGCCATCCAGTCATCTCATCCTCAGTCGTTCCCTTCTCCTCCTGCCCCCAATCCCTCCCAGCATCAAAGTCTTTTCCAATAAGTCAACTCTTCACATGAGGTGGCCAAAGTACTGGAGTTTCAGCTTTAGCATCATTCCTTCCAAAGAAATCCCAGGGCTGATCTCCTTCAGAATGGACTGGTTGGATCTCCTTGCAGTCCAAGGGACTCTCAAGAATCTTCTCCAACACCATAGTTCAAAAGCATCAGTTCTTCAGCGTTCAGCCTTCTTCACAGTCCAACTCTCACATCCATACATGACTACTGGAAAAACCATAACCTTGACTAGATGCAGCTTAGTCAGCAAAGTAACGTCTCTGCTTTTGAATATGCTGTCTAGGTTGGTCATAACTTTTCTTCCAAAGAGTAAGCGTCTTTTAATTTCATGGCTGCAGTCACCATCTGTAGTGATTTTGGAGCCCCAAAATATAAAGTCTGACACTGTTTCCACTGTTTCTCCATCTATTTCCCATGGAGTGATGGGACCAGATGATCTTCATTTTCTGAATGTTGAGCTTTAAGCCAACTTTTTCACTCTCCTCTTTTACTTTCATCAAGAGGCTTTTGAGTTCCTCTTCACTTTCTGCCATAAGGGTGGTGTCATCTACATATCTGAGGTTATTGATATTTCTCCCGGCAATCTTGATTCCAGCTTGTGTTTCTTCCAGCCCAGCATTTCTCATGATGTACCCTGCTTAGAAGTTAAATAAGCAGGGTGACAATATATAGCCTTGATGTACTCCTTTTCCTATTTGGAACCAGTCTGTTGTTCCATGTCCAGTTCTAACTGTTGCTTCCTGGCCTGCATACAGATTTTTCAAGAGGCAGGTTAGGTGGTCTGGTATTCCCATCTCTTTCAGAATTTTCCACAGTTTATTGTGATCCACACAGTCAAAGGCTTTGGCATAGTCAATAAAGCAGAAATAGATGGTTTTCTGGAACTCTTTTGCTTTTTCCATGATCCAGCAGATGTTGGCAATTTCATCTCTAGTTCTCTGCCTTTTCTAAAACCAGCTTGAACATCAGGAAGTTCATGGTTTATGTATTGCTGAAGCCTGGCTTGGAGAATTGTGAGCAATACTTTACTAGCGTGTGAGATGAGTGCAATTGTGTGGTACAGAGCTCTGAAGAGAAATAGAATTAATAAGATGTATAGTACACTATATATATATAATGGACTTGTCTGGTGGCTCAGAGGGTAAAGCGTCTGCCTACCATGCAGGAGACCTGGGTTCAATCCTTGGTCGTGAAGATCTCCTGGAGAAGGAAATGGCAACCGATCCAGTATTCTTGCCTGGAAAATCCCAAGGATAGAGGAACCTGATCGGCTACAGTCCAGGAGTCACAAAGAGCCAGACACGACCAAGTAACTTCACTTTCACTTTCATATACATATATATGTAACATCCAGTAGGATGTATGTAAGCATGAGTGTGTGTATGAGTGTGTTTTTTGAATATATGTACTGAGAGAGACAGCAAGAGAAAGAGAAATTTATTTCAAGGAATTGGCTCACACAATTGTAGGGGCTGGCAAGTCCAAAATCAAAAGGCAGGCCAGCAGGCTAGAGACCCAGGGAAGAGTTGATATTGTAGTCTCAAGTCCAAAGACAGTGGGAATGCAGAATTACTTTGTCTTCAGGAGACTTCCGTCTTTTAAGTCTTTCCACTGATAGGAGCAACTCCCCCCTCCCCCCACAATATTTGGCTGCTTTACTTAAAGTTTGCTCATTTAAATGTTAATCATATTTGAAAAATACCTTCACAGCAACACCTGACTGGTGTTTGATCAAAGAACTGGGCAACATGGCCTATCCAGGTTGACATATAATATTAACTGTCATATCCATCTAGATTAGATACTTCTATTAGTCATTACTGTCGTACCTGCCTTGACATGCTGGATAAGGCAGGTAGATATAACCAAGTTAGATACTGTCATATTCTTTCAGAAACCTATCTGGGGTTATATTGGCATTTTATACCCTCATACATCTGTTCTCTTTGGTTGTGTGTGCTAAGTTGCTTCAGTTGTGTCCAACTATTTGCAACCCTATGGGCTGTAGCCTGCCAGGTTCCTCTGTCCATGGGATTCTCCTCCAGGCAAGAATGCTGGAGAAGGTGGCCATGTCCTTCTTCAGAGGATCTTCCTGACCTGGGGATTGAACCAGCATCTTTTATGTCACCTGCACTGGCAGATGGGTTCTTTACCACTAGTGCCACATGGGAAGCCCTCCCGTTGGTTAAGACCCTGGAAAATGGAATAGATCTTTCCTCTAGCTCCTAAATAATGCTTATTTTATATCATCCTCTTTAAATGACTCTTATTCTTACTATTTTAAAAGATTTCCTATTTTCTCTTCCTGTTAAAAGCTTCCTACACACACTATGTTTTCCCTTATCTCCACAGCACAGCTCTTTGATTTGAGTTAGCCAGGCTTGTCTTGTTATATAACAGAATAGTTTTGAAATTTAGAAAGTCTTTTACTTTCTTAATGAAATTAGACTAGGAGAAATTGAGCTTTATATATTTATTTTGGGTGTCAAAAGCAGAAAGTACAGATTCTGTATTTTCTGCCATAAAATTTTTAATTCTCTCTTGGGCAATGGGTTAAAAGAGAAAAAGATCACACACAAGGACGTTAGCAAAAGAAAACACTCTAATCTGTTTAAAAATACATTTTCCTGTTACACAACAATTATGCACTGGGTTTTGGAAGATTTGAGAGAGTTTTAGAGAACAGTTGGGGAAGTACTGCAAGATGATTAACAGTGGATTTGTCAAAAGTTTATTCAGATTTCCTGTAACATCTTACAGAAAGACCTGAAGGAACATTTTGGCCAACCCAACAGCAATATGTGGGCTTCCCAGGAGGTGCTACAGGTAAAGAACTCTCCTGCCAATGAAGGACACATAAAGAGACATAGGTTCGACCCCTGGTTGGGAAAGATCCCCTGGAGAATGAAACAGCAACCCACTCCAGTATTCTTGCCTGGAAAATCCCATGGACAGAGAAGACTGGTGGGGCGCAGTCCACAGTGTCTCAAAAGAGTCAAACACGACTGAAGCAACTTCAGTTTAGTTCAGTTCAGTCACTCAGTCTTGTCCGACTCTTTGCAACTCATGGACTGCAGCATGTCAGGCTTCCCTGTCCATCACCAACTCCTAGAGTTTTCTCAAACTCATTTCCATTGAGTTGGTGATGCCATTCAACCATCTCATCCTCTACTGTCCCCTTCTCTTCCTGCCTTTAATCTTTCCCAGCATCAGGGTCTTTTCAAATAAGTCAGCTCTTCACATCACGTGGCTAAAGCACTGGAACTTCAGATTCAGGATCAGTCCTTCCAATGAACATTCAGGACTGATTTCCTTTAGGATGGACTGGTTGGATCTCCTTGCAGTCCAAGGGACTTTCAAGAGTCTTCTCCAACACCACAGTTCAAAAGTATTAATTCTTCAGTGCTCAGCTTTCTTTATGATACTCTCACATTCATACATGACTACTGGAAAACCATGGCTTTGACTAGATGGACCTTTGTTAGCAAAGTAATGTCTCTCCTTTTAATATGCCGTCTAGGTTGGTCATAGCTTTTCTTTCAAACAGCAAGCATCTTTTAATTTTATGGCTGCAGTCACCATCTGCAGTGATTTTGCTGCCCAAGAAAATAAAGTCTGTCATGGTTTCCATTTTTATCCCCATTTATTTGCCATGGAGTGGTGGGACTGGATGCCATAATCTCAGTTTTTTTGATTGTTGAGTTTTAAATCAGCTTTTTCACACTACTCTTTCACATTCATCAAGAGGCTCTTTAGTTCTTCTTCACTTTCTGTCATAAGGGTTGTGTCATCTGCATATCTGAGGTTACTGATATTTCTCCCAGCAATCTTGACTCCTTCTTGTGCTTCATCCAGCTGGGGCATTTCACATGATGTACTCAGTATATAAGTTAAATAAGCAGGGTGACAATATACAGCCTTGATGTATTACTTTCCCAATTTGGAACCAGTCTCTTGTTCCATATCCAGTTCTAAATGTTGTTTCTTGACCTGCATCCAGATTTCTCAGGAGGCAGGTAAGGTGGTCTGGTACCCATCTCTTTCAGTATTTTCCACAGTTTGTTGTGATCCACACAGTTAAAGGCTCTGATAGTCAATAAAGCAGAAGTACTAGTCTTTCTGGAACCCTCTTGCTTTTCCTATGATCCAATGGATGTTGGCAATTTGATCTTTGATTCCTCTGCCTTTTCCAGACCCAGTGTGAACATCTGGAAGTTCTTGGTTCAAGTAGTGTCAAAGCCTGGCTTGGACAATTTTGAGCATTACATTGCTAGTGTGTGAGATGAGTGCTGTGTGGTAGTTTGGACATTCTTTGGCATTGCTTTTCTTTGGAATTATAATGAAAACTGACCTTTTCTAATCCTGTGGCCACTGCTCAGTTTTCCAAAGTTGCTGGTGTATTGAGGGCAGCACTTTCACAGCATCATCTTTTAGGACTTGAAATAGCTCAGGAGGAATTCCATCACCTCCACTAGCTTTGTTCCTAGGATGTCTGGCTCTAGATGAGTGATCACTCCATATGGTTATCTGGGTCTTTGATATCTTTTTTGTTCAGTTCTTCTGCATATTCTTGTCACCTCTTAATATCTTCTGCTTCTGTAAGGTCCATACCATTTCTGCCCTTTCCTGTGCCTATCTTTTCATGAAATGTTCCCTTGATATCTCTAATTTCCTTGAAGAGATCTCTAGTTTTTCCCATTCTGTTGTTTTCCTCTATTTCTTTGCATTGATCACTGAGGAAGGCTTTCTTATCTCTCCTTGTTATTCTTTGGAGCTCTGCATTCCAATGGGTGTATCTTTCCTTTTCTCCTTAGTCTTTCACTTCTTTTCACAGCTATTTGTAAGGCCTCTTCAGACAAGAATTTTGCCTTTTCCATTTCTTTTTCTTGGGGATGGCCTTGTTCTCTGCCTCCTATACAATGTGATTAACCTCTGTCCATTGTTCTTTAGGCACTCTGTCTATCAGATCTAATGCCTTGAATCTATTTGTCACTTCCACCTGTATAATTGTAAGCGATTTGATGTATTTCATACCTGAATGGTCTACTGGTTTTCCCTACTTTCTTCAATTTAAGTCTGAATTTTGCAATAAAGAGTTCATGACCTGAGCCATAGTCAGCTTCTGGTCTTGTTTTTGCTGACTGTATAGAGCTTCTCCAACTTTGGCTGCAAAGAATATAATCAATCTGATTTTGATATTGACCATCTGGTGATGTCCGTGTGTAGTGTTGTCTCTTATGTTTTTGGAAAAGGGTGATTGCTATGACCAGAGCATTCTCTTGGCAAAACTCTGTTAGCCTTGCCCTGCTTCATTTTGTACTCCAAGGCCAAACTTGCTTGTTATTTCAAGTATGTCTTGACTTCCTACTTTTGCATTCCAGTCCCTATAATGAAAAGGACATCTTTTTGGGTGTTAGTTCTAGAAGGTCTTGTAAGTCTTCATAAAGCCATTCAACTTCAGCTTCTTTGGCATTAGTGGTTGGGTTATAGACTTGAATTACTGTGATAGTGCATGATTTGCCTTGGAAATGAACAGAGATGATTCTGTCATGTTTGAGACTACACCTAAGTTCTGCACTATGGGGTCTTTGGTTGCCTATGAGGGCTACTCCATTTCTTCTAAGGGATTCTTGCCCACAGTAGTAGATATAATGGTCATCTGAATTGAATTCACCCATTCTAGTTTTGTCAGAACTCTTCAGTATGACAAAATGTGAAGGGACTTAGCATATAGCAATATAAAGACGTATAAGCTCAGGGGAAAATAAAGTAAACAGTAGTTCAGAGGAGAAGCAGTAACAAAAGCAGTTTTTCCTGGCCCTGTTATAAGTTCAATCACTAAATCATGTCTGACTCCTTGCAATCAGTGGACTGCTTCCCTATCCATCACCAACTCCTGGAGCTTACTCAAACTCATGTCCATCAAGTCAGTGATGCCATCCAACCATCTCATCCTCTGTCATCCCCTTCTCCCACCTTCAATCTTTCCCAGCATCAGGGTCTTTTCTAGTGAGTCAGTTTGCATCACGTGGCCAAAAGGATCTCCTTGCAGTCCAAGGGACTCACAAGAGTCTTTTCCAACACCACAGTTCAGAAGCATCAGTTCTTCAGTGCTTGGCTATAACACAGGCCTATAACTATAGGCTATAACACAGCTATAACGGAGGCCCTGTTATAAGACTATGTAAAACCATGAGTGATATTTTGCACCAGATTTTCAGTAGGGGTTGGCAGGACCGTAAGTGCATCTCCTGGATCTTCAACTCTAATTCTGTGGCCTTTCACCATGTGCAGGCTTGTCTTGACCTGGATCATCAGTTTCCCTACACTGGTTCCAGCTAACCTGAAGTTCACTATAAGGATAGCACTGTTTCTGCTTGGGGGTTCATCTTGCTTACCTGATCAATAGGGGAAAATCTTCTTTTCTAGATGTGCCCAAATGACCCCTTTACTTTGGCCTTAGGCTTCCCTGTACTGATCTTTTATTGGCAACCTTTGTAAGCCTGAGAATGTGACAATGCACATCCATTTTGAATTAGAATGATAATTCTTTTAGGACTTATTATTAAACCACAAAATAAAGCCAGAGGGTTTTCACCTTTCTTCATTTACTTTGTTACTTTAAAAATGCAAGAAGGAAGAAAATCCAAATAGTAAAATAATTGTTGCCAACATTTTATATTGCTGTGCACACTACTTTTGATGCATACAGTAAGTTACTCATCTCATGTCTATCTAATCATTATTTTTGAAAACCTAACTTATTAATTTATACTTTTAATGCAATTTTTTTGCAATTTGGGTGTTATATAAACATATGTAAGATGGAGTGATCTGCAGGGCTATTTTTATTCTGTACTCTTCCACCGTGTCAGAGATTTTTAAACAGTCAATTTAAGCATTTCTCAGTCTGTGAGCAGAAAAGATGACCCTGAATGAGGTGAGAAGGTGATAATCTTTTTCTGTCTTAAGCAGGTAGTGCTGTGTACTTAGTTGCTCAGTTGTGTCCAACTCTTTGTGACTCCATGGACTATAGCCCACCAGGCTTCTGTGTGCACAGGGATTCTCCAGGCGAGAATACTGAAGTGGGATGCCATGCATTCCTCTAGGGGATCGTTCCAATCCAGGGATCGAACCCAGGTCTCGCTCATTGTAGGCAGATTCTTTACCAGCTGAGCCACAAGGGAAGCCCAAGAATACTGGAGTGGGTAGTCTATCCCTTTCCAGCAGATCTTCCCCCACCCAGGTATTGAACTATGGTCTCCTGCATTACAGGCTGATGCTTTACCAACTGAGCTAGGTTAGCTGTGCCCTTCTGTCTTCTTCCTTGCTCAGTCCACTTACTTGTGTCAGTTCATCAGTTTCCCCAGATGATTTCATGGCTTTTCAGATATGAGAAGTGCTCTCTTTCCAAAAGCCCAGTGCCTTCCCTTAAATGATTCTGTTAAAGTGCTAGAATTCCATCTATTCAGCAGCACTAGAGCCTGAGTATTTAGATTCTTTCTTCAGACAGAACATAATAGTTATGACAACATGAGTGATACAGCTGCTATATTCATACAGCCACTAACATATTAGCAGAGATTAATCTGTTGCTTCCTAATAATTTTTCAGTCTGAACACAGCTCAACTTCTCTTTATCTCCTGCTGATGTTGTTCTTGCCTGGAAGCTCACCATTCATTATATTGTACTTTCTTTTCCTCACTGAGGAATCCCATTAATGGCTATTCCCATCAGTACATTTATATAAGATTCTTCTGAAAAGTTAAAAGGAAAGGGAGCCAATGACATTTATGTCCTGTTGGCATGAATTTCTATCCACTTCAGTAGTCATGTCAGGACTATTGTGTATAAAGTCCTTCCTAAATAACTACTCGGACATAGCATGATTTCTGGAAAAACAACAAAACCAACTCTTATACACTTATTGTACAGCAGAAACAAACACAATATTGTAAAGCAATTATATTCCAATAATAAAATTTTAAAGTAAAGTAAAAAAAAACAAAGAAGCAAAAGACCCCGCAATTCTTGCTGCTAATATCCACAAAACAGAGAGCTATATTCTAGGCAAGCACATCACCATGTAGCTGATTTCTCAATATTCTAATACCCTTTCAGTTTTCAGAAAATCCTCTTTCTGAGCAGATAGGATGATCAAAAATGTCACTCAGAAAATGCAATTAGTGATTTTCCCACCTCAGCAGCTTTAAGATTATACACTAGCCTGGACTTGTTTCCTCAGCATATTTTACAAGCTTTTTGGCTGCTCCTGACCAATCCATAATTTGATAGTGGTGGAGTCTATGTGATAGGCAAGTCCTAAATGGATTTACTTAAGACAATCTTATTTTTCTTCTTATGCCTTCCCTAGGTTATCTCCTTACAGGTACACATCCATCAGATTTTTTACTGTGCTACTTCCTATGAAATTATAGCCCTCAGCACATAGCTTTTCGTTGGTTCTGATCAGTGCACTAAAACTGTAAGAAAGAACGCTGAAAAAAAAAGCATAGAGTTCACAGTCTTCCTTTCATATAAACATAATAGGATGAAATTACCTGCAGGGTCATTTTTATTCTATATTCTCCCGCTGTGTCAAATTCAGCTATATTGGACTTGGAAAGCTAAAGGTATGAAATGGTGACTATTTTTCTAAAAGTCATTTCTCTGGGCATCTCAGTGGTAGTCTCCAAGTTATATAGCAATCCTTTTCTGTTGAAAGGTCATTTCTCTTTCCTTTTTCATCTAATAATTTAACTGGTCGTTTATTTGCTTGAAAATTGTAAAAGGCAGAACTAAAAGGTCCATGGATTCCACCATATGGAGTAAATACGATCTTATTTATGTGTGTGCATATTCATTCACATATATATGTATAAATGTAATAATCCCATAAGTATTAAAAGCTTCGAAGTGCTTTTAACTTCCATATAATCCTCACAACAAAGAGGGTGGACGTTATATAAATGTGTCAATTGTTAAAATTGAGGATCAGAAAGGTTAAGTGAGTTGTGAAACTAGGTCTTTTAGTATATTATTTAGTACATCCCCCTCCCCCCCGACAATATCACTTCAATTCACAGCAACAGGATAACTTAATCATGTTAATATAGAAGCTCTAGATGACAATTAAGAAAATTCATAAATGTACTTGAAATGAACTTTACTATCATTCACAAATGTATGTATAAGAATTTGTTCAAGTCCTTGACAGAAAACTGAGGTCAGAGGATATGGTGAAAAGGATAGCCAAGTTTTGCTGCTGGGACTAGAGAAGCTTGGGGTAAATGTCATAGATAGCATATGGAATTTGACAGTGAAGGAGAGATAATAAGAAAATGCCCTAGGTGAAGAGTGAAATGTATAAAACAGATTTCCCTCATGCTTTGCCCTGGTAAGAGATTCCTTTTGCTATGTTTATAGGGACTTAATTTTGATACTTTTTTTCTAAAGTAGCATTCATGGCTTCAGTTTATATATATGTTATATAATCAAAACCTAAAAATAATTAAATGATCTGTTTAAATATTATCCTTTTTAAGAAAAAATATTGTTGGACTATTTGTATTAAAATTCTCTCCACATGATGGAGAAAGAGGGGTTCAAGCCTCATCCTCTTTTTATAAGGGCACTAATACCATCAATATTAGTAGTCATGTATAGATGTGAGAGTTAGACCATAAAGAAGGCTGAAAACTGATGCTTTTGAACTGTACTGTTGGCAAAGACACTTGAGAGTCCCTTGGACTGCAAGCTGATCAAACCAGTCAAGCCTAAAGGAAATCAACCCTGAATATTCATTGGAAGCACTGGTTTTGAAGCTGAAGTTACAATCTTTTGGCTTCTTGATGTGAAGAGCTGACTTATTGTAAAAGACCCTGATGCTGGGAAAGACTGAAAACAGGAAGAGAAGGGGATGACAGAGGATGCAATGGTTGGATGGCATCACTGATTCAAGGAACATGAGTTTGAGCAAACTCCAGGAGATTGTGAAGGGCAGGGAAGCCTGGTGTACCACAGCGCATGGAGTCACAAAGAGTCGGACCTGACTGAGCAACTGAACAACAATACCATCAGAAAGGCCCCACCATCATGGCCCTGTCTAAATCTAGTTACTCCCCTAAAGCCCCTAGTGCTGTCACATCGGGGATTAGGGCTTCAACATGTGAATTTGGGGAATAAGAGGACACAAATATTCAGTCATAGAAGGTAATACAAACTTTAAAAATCTAATGAATACAAATTAATGATTACAAATTTAATGATCTGAGGCAGGGATAATTTCTTCTTTTCTTTTCTTTCAGATATGCTCACTACTTACTTGTTCAAAGATGAAAGTCTTAATGCTCATGTTTACCTTTTAAATACTGGAGAACCACAAACATGCTATACCAGAAAAGTATAGAAAATGCATTTAAGATGAAAAAAGGTAGAGTTATTTTTTAAACAGGATGGTGAATTTCCTTGGGTAGGCAGAAATATGCAGGTTGTCTTAAAGAGTTTAAGATGCATTTTCTAAGGCTGACATGGTGGCACTGTAATTAGAAACAGGTGCATATAAATTAGAAAATGGAGAAGACTAATTGTTACTAATGAACCTTTTAAAGTAAAAACTTTACTTAATGAAATGTATAATTAAGCATTAATGGCCAAAAAAGATGGGTAATTTTTCACTTGCACTAAATTGTGGCTTAAGGTGAAGCCTTTTTACTAAATGCTAACAGCATCACTTCTCCTTTACATTTATAGAAACAAGTAAAACAATGACATGATTTTAGAATGCCGATTTTAATATGCATTGAAAAACTGACCATTTCTTGATATGAAAGTGATGGAGGGAAATGTTAAGAGCACAGTACCCAGGCTGTAGTGTCAGATAGCAGTTACAGGATTTCTATAAGCAAAAAGGATATCTCTCTATTTTAGAGCTAAAAAGATCTATGCACACAGAGTTCAAATCTTTTTGGATAGTTCTAGACATCAATTACTGCAATGCTTGTCAGCCTTGGAGTCACACTGATTACCTGGAGGAATTAAAAAAAAAAAGTTATACTCAGGTTCACCTGAGAGTTATTGATCTGAATGTTTGTTTGTAGGGGGTGGGGTTCACCCAGGCCTGAATATTTTTAAAGCCTCTAGAAATATACTGAGTTCTGGGAAAGGACTTTTGCAGAGTTTTCTAATGGATAATATAGTATTATTTGCTTTTCCCTTTGCCAGGGATTCATTTGCCCATCTTCTACCCAGAGCTATTTATCCTTCACAGCCCAGTCCAGCTGTCATTCTGCTGGGAAGCTCTCCCATCAGTTAATCACCTGAACGTCACCTCTGTGCTACCTCTACTGTAGCTTGTAAGTAATTATTGTGTTTAGCATACTCTTCCAGAATTTGTAAATTAATCCTGTCTTTTGTCAACCTTTACAAATTTACAGGTTAGTAGAAAAGGTAGACTAAGGAAACCAATTCAGCTTTGTATTCCCAGCAGCTAGAGGAGTGCTTGACCCAATATATGATTGTCGAATTGTTTGATGGAATATTCTTGATGACTCCTGCTTGTCGACAAGTTCACTTGATATATTCTTGTGATGTGTTTATGTATTCAGTAATTTTGCATATATGAATTCAAAATTTATGCCATTTCTGTGTTGGCAGAGGCAATGGAGATGTGTTATGAAAAATGTGAACTTGTTTGACTAAACACTTTTATTTCTCAAATTTGTCATATATTTTACAAAGTTCTTATCACCATCAAAATTTATAAGGAATGGTAGTGTTTATGACCTTAAACCTATAATTTATTGCTTATTTTCTTGTGTTCTATAACCTATAGAGTAAATCTATATTTCAATTTATGTCAAAGGAGAAACATTAACTACAAACTTCGCTTTTTTAAACAAAAGTGTAATTCATTTTTACATTGTGGACATGTATATTTTCACATGAGAGTCAGCTATTTTGTGCTTGAAAAAGGAATGTTCCTAGAAAAGTACAGAGTTAATTTTATTTCAATGAGAAATAAAGTGTCACAAGCTAAAAATTTTAAATCTCTTTGGGAATAATAAACTACCTACAAAATTATTTAAATATTATTTTTTAATTATTAAAAATAGCCTTCCAGTATAGAATGATGGTACATCTATAAAATAGAGCTGCCTAAAAATGTTTGGAGTAATCTTCAAAACAAATCATTAATTAAAAATACAATGAGCAGAAGAATGTGTACTGTAAGTTTCTTTTCAAGTAAGAAGTATTGGCTTGTGTGGTGAATATGTATGTGTCTCTGTGTGTGTACTGCTAATGTTTTAAAAAAGAAACAGAGCCCAAACGTAATAAACTGATTACTTAGAGGAGTGTGGAGACAAGTGGAAAGAGACAGGGATGGAAGCTAGACCTGTACTAAGCTGCTTTGTTGTATAGTTTTGGCTTGGGAATCATGTAAGTATTTCATGTAGTTAAAAACAGAATTAATTTTAAAATCAAATTAATTTTAAAATCAACCTGTAAACTAGAGAACAAACAGAAGTTAAAGAACTTAATTGTATGTCACAGAAAACTAAGCAAAGAATGATTTTCAGTGCTTTTGAGCATAGTATTTTAACTTTACATGACTGGTGAGATATACTGTAAAGACAATGGAAACACAAAGAAATATTAAGCTGCATTCATGGTACTACTGCTGGTGATACTGGCATTGTTAATCTAAAGGTATTATTAATAGATCCATAGATACTGAAAAGCAAATAAGTAATTATTTTAATGTTAGGAGCTAGGATATTCAGAGTAAGAGGGAAAAAGATAAAATATCAAATAAAAAAGTTAAGTAAAAATCCTGTGTTAACTTGAATTGGAGATGCATATACTTATTTCTTTTTCTCTACCTGAAAAAATATATTTTCTAGCTTTGTACACTGAAAAACACTAGTGGCAATAAACACGTAGTCACAATGACTTTTCTAGAACTCAGACAGAAGCTTCTAAGTCCCATTTTCCACTAAAAGAAACCAAGGCTCTTTAGAGAAAGAACTGATTGGAAGTCAGGGCAGGAATAGTACAAGATGAGCCTGGGACATCTTGTCAGGCAGATAAAAGAAAGCTATCCAAGCATATTATGATCATGTCAAAATTACACAGCAGCAAACCCGAAGGGCTCCCACTGCTCAAGGATGGGACAAAAGAATAATGACCACAATACCGTGAAACACTTAATGATACTCAAAGTAAAACCAAAAAGCATAGAAGCAAAAACACAAACCTCTTGAACACTTTTGGAACTGGCTAGGGCATCAACTCATTTTTTGGACAATCAATAAAAGGGAGAATTCAGTTATTTCTTCTGTCTTTTCTATACAGACATATTTCAGAATACCTAATAGTTTTTGAGAGAGAATCTCTTATTTGTGGAAATATCATTGCTATTAGACGCATGGAAAATATCACCATTTTGTAAGACCTAATAAAATAATGGATCAGGACAATAATCATAAATGACTACCAGAAGCATTAAGTGAAAGGTTGATGGGGAACTTGATAATGTAGGGGCTGCTGGAGAAGACTCTTGAGAGTTCCTTGAACTGCAAGGAGATCCAACCAATCCACACCTAAAGGAAATCAGTCCTGAATATTCATTGGAAGGACTGATGCTGAAGCTGAAACTCCAATATTTTGGCCACCTGATGGGAAGAACTGCCTCATTTGAAAAGACCCTGATGCCAGGAAAGATTCAAGGCGGGAGAAGAAGGGGATGACAGAGATGAGATGGTTGGATGGCATCACCGACTCAATGGACATGAGTTTGAGTAAACTTCGGGAGTTGGTGATGGACAGGGAGGCCTGGCATGCTGCAGTCCATGGAGTTGCAGACTGAGCAACTGAACTGAACTGAACTGACTATTTTGACCTTTACCAATAGCAAAATTTTTTTCAATCAAAAAACTAAGTTTAATTGATGAATTATTATCATTCATTTATTTTATTAAACATAGAAAAAGAAAATGAGTTGGATTGAGCATTCCATAAACGTACTGCCCTCTCATCTCAGTGCTTTTTTCTTCATATATTTAAAATGCTAATGAGATCCATGCATACAGCTTATTGTCATCGGGAAAGAATTAAACTAATTGGAAATAATAGGATTCAAAGCAACCATTTTGGACTTAATATGATTGAGCCTTATTCTGATCTAAATCAAATGTTCATATGCACTCATGAATTGATCATTTAAAATCACCAAATTATGAAACATAATACACTTATAGAATTTAAGAACTTCCAAAGAATGAAATAAAACCACCAAGAAACCATAAGAGCTTATATTGAGGAAGTGATAATTTTGTTGTAAGACAAGACTTCTTGATTATTCTAAAATCATGCTTTGTGGAAGTGAAGAGGAACTAAAAAGCCTCTTGATGAAAGTGAAAGAGAAGAGTGAAAAAGTTGGCTTAAAGCTCAACATTCAGAAAATGAAGATCATGGCATCTGGTCCCATCACTTCATGGCAAATAGATGGGGAAACAGTGGAAACAGTGTCAGACTTTATCTTTTGGGGGCTCCAAAATCACTGCAGATGGTGACTGCAGCCATGAAATTAAAAGACACTTACTCCTTGGAAGAAAAGTTATGACCAACCTACATAGCAGAGTCATTACTTTATCAACAAAGGTCCATCTAGTCAAGGCTATGGTTTTTCCAGTGGTAATGTATGGATGTGAGAGTTGGACTGTGAAGAAAGCTGAGCGCCGAAGAATTGATGCTTTTGAACTGTGGTGTTGGAGAAGACTCTTGAGAGCCCCTTGGACTGCAAGGAGATCCAACCAGTCCATCCTAAAGGAGATCAGTCCTGGGTGTTCTTTGGAAGGAGTGATGCTAAAGCTGAAACTCCAGTACTTTGGCCACCTCAGGCGAAGAGTTGACTCACTGGAAAAGACTCTGATGCTGGGAGGGATTGGGAGCAGGAGGAGAAGGGGACGACCAAGGATGAGATGGCTGAATGGCATCACCAACTTGATGGATGTGAGTTTGAATGAACTCCGGGAGTTGGTGATGGCCAGGGGAGGCCTGGCGTGTTGCAATTCATGGGGTTGCAGAGTCGGACATGACTGAGCAACTGAACTGAACTGAACTGATGACTTCAACTTATTGAAAAAAATATAAGCAGTTTGATTGACATAAAAATACATCAACTTTGGGGACATGAAGCCTGATAATAGGCAAATTAAGACTTTAGAGGCAAAACTATTTTATTTCTAATTCCAGTTCTGTCATATATCTGCTTTATAAATACTTAGTTGAGTTGCAACTTAGGACTGTTTTGATTGTTTACAAAATGCAGTGACAAATTATATAACTTATAATTGTCTCCAGAATGTTTTATGCATAAGAAAGTACTTTCAAGTACTTTGATTTTGGGAAGTGTGCTGAAAATTATATATCTTAAAAGTGACCACTCAAAAATAAATGAAGAGGGAAAACAAGATGGCAGAGGAGTAGGCGGCCATGGAGTACATCTCTCTCCACAGATACATCAGGAATACACCTTCAGACACAGAAGTGCATGCACAACACCAGCTGAGAGCAGACAGGAGTACCTGACAGTGGAAAAGAATATATAGACTCATTCAAAGCTCAGTAAGACAAAGGAACTAGGGGAAAAACAAGAGTGTTAGTAGGATTGGACCTGCCCTTGGCTGGAACTGAAACAGGGGTCTGAGCCCCACGTCAGGGCAATTGTCTGAGTCAGAGGAGAAACATTTAAGGCTGAGAGTGAAATAGCTGATCTGTGACAGCCTAAATGGAATGAGAATCAGACAGTCCTTGCTGCAGCCATACATATCCTGGACTGGGATGCAGATCCGCTGGAAGGCACAGCAGCTGGGAGCTGGAGTTCAGGGATGTGGAGCAATCCCAGGACGAGGGCCAATGTTGACTGTGGAAAGATGGATTGAGATGTGAGGAAGGAGACTGTGGGGGAAATGTCTGTGAAGAAAAGCTGGAAAGCCATGGAAGCAAGGTGATACTGCTGAGTCATGCTAGTGGGTGTGGCCATCACCATAGCTTTTCTCTCCCCACACGCCAGCATTGGCAGCAGAACAATAGAGAGGCTGGCCCATCAAATGCCTAGTGCACTGAACTACAGAATAGGACCCCACCAAGGAGGCCCCTTTATGTGCCTGGTGTGCCCAACAACAGAGAACGACCCCAGGCAAGGGAGCCCTCTAAGTGCCTGAATGGGCAGAGCTCCAGGGAGATTGGCCAAAAGGTCTTTTGATTGCCAGCTACAAGAGGCTCAAAAAAAGACTGATAGGGCCATAACACCTGCAGGAGAGGCAATCCGGGTCCCTGCAAAATTGGCACCACCAGGGTCCCAGCAAGCCAAGCAGCTGCATCACCTTCACACTCAACTCTCAGTGGGGCAGAGCTGCTACAGGCAAAAAAAGTCTTGTTTCTATGCGCGCAGGGTTGCATCGGCAGTGTCTGACTTTTTTGCAACCCTGTAGACTGTGGCTTGCCAGACTTCTCTGTCAGGGAAGAGGCGGGGTTCTCCAGGCAAGAATACTGGCACGTATTGGCCAATACTGGTTGCCATACCCATCTAGAGCACTATATCTCCTGCTGCCCTAAACGCCAACTCCCTGAGTACCTGGTGTTGCCAGAACCCCTGCAATCCAAACAGCTGTACCATTTCCACACCTGGCCCTCACAGGGGCAAACCCAAGTCTTCCAGGGCAGCCTCAGGAGCAAATCCCAGTGCATGACCCACATGCAGAGGTAGAAATAAAATAACAACTGAAACCCAGGGGCAGTGTAGCTAAGAAAGAAGACCCCAAATCTTCCCACCAGCTGTACAAGCTGCAGATTAAATCCACATGATCAACTAGGCAGACTCTGTGCCTGTGGAATATATAAAAGGCCATTAAGAGCTCCTACAAAAGAAAACATACTAGTTCTGGTAGCTGTGGACATTTGAGGGAAGAACACATAGGGGAAGGACCAGATTAGAATCTGAGCAGCCCCCACAACAGGTCCAGAGATCAGCACAGTGTTGGAGTGCAGTGACTCAAATAAAACATTTATTATTCTGATGTTTTGACTTGTTCTGTAGATTCTCTTTTGGATTTTTTCTTTTTTGTGTGTGTGGGGGAAGGGGCTCATGTTCATTACAGATGGGAGGCCAGCTGAAGAGAAGGTGGCAGGTGGCACACCTTATACAGCACATCATACTGGTCCACCGTCAGACCACTGATGGCCTCGGCTCCATCATCCCCCAGGCTGACTCTGGCTCCTGCCTGGCTCTGCCTGGCCACCACAGTCCCTTGGGACCATTCAGAGGCATCACTGGGGGGTGTGTGGTTAGTTGAGCAGCTGGTGATCCTCCCCATATCCTCGCTGGTCACAGGGAGCTCTTGTTTCTCTGGTGGAAGGCATTCCTGACTCCTCTCATGAACAGGCTTCATATTGCTTTGTGGTATTCCTGGAGCCTGGAATGGGTCAGCTTGTTCCTTGGGGGCATCAGAAGGGGCTACTTTGTGGCTCTCCTGTACTCCTCTGTACTTCCCTGGTGACTCAGACGGTAAAAGCATCTGCCTACAATGCAGGACACCTGGGTTCAATCCCTGGATCGGGAAGATCCTCTGGAGAAAGAAATGACAACTCACTCCAGTATTCTTGCTTGGGAAATCCCATGGATGGAGAAGCCTGGAGGGCTACAATCCATGGGGTTGCAAAGAATTGGACACGACTGAGCGACTTCACTTTTCTTTCTGTACTCCTCTGTGCTGTTGGCTGGGGCGCCCATATCTGAGTTTCCAGTGGTGCTTCCGAGAAGCTGTAATAAGAAACAGTGTCCTCCCCACTGTTGGGAGCAGGCCCATCTCACGGTGCTCCCCAGGCTCCTCCCGCTGGTCCTGGAGCCGCCTCAACCACGGCTGCCACCGTCCCCGGCCCCAGAGCCACTCCACACCCAGCGTTCGCCCAGCTGGGTGGATTTTTTCCTTTTTTTTTTTCCCTTTCTCCCCCATCCTCTGTCATAGTTGTCAATTTAATTGGCACTATGAAATGTAATTAAGCTTTTGAGCTTTTTCTTCTCAGTCACATTTTTTATTGTTACAAACCTCTACCGCTATGTTGGGCTTTTGCAGTTCTGTGGAGTTTTCCTTTGTTCTCTCTCTCTCTCTTTTTTCAATTTTAATTTTTAATATTTTAAACCTATTATTGCTTTTTCTACAATATCCCTTTGCTTGCTTTTCTCACTGTTCTCTGCCCCCTGCAGTCAATCTTTGATATATATAAATCTTCTTTATCTAGCTCTATTTAGCTCTTCATATCTAGTCTTTCTTTCCTTTCCTCTCAATGTATTTGCTAGTTTTGTTTTCATTGCTTTATTCCCCACTAGGCACCTTACTTTAGTTTTGTTTTCCAGTTTGTGCTTTAGTTAATTTTGTTCTTAACTGGTAAATATGATTTTTGATTTCCTTTGTTCACCAGATCAATCTATTGTACCTTGTTTATGTCAGACTGTTTTGACTTTGCTCATGGGTGTATATGTATATTCCATTATTTTAAACTATTATTTGCCTGATTTTGTAACTGCCATTTGTCTGAGGTTCATCTTTGGTTTCTCATTTTTGGATATTTATTTTAATCTCGCTTAATACTATAACAAACCATTTGTGGAATCTATGTTCCTGACCAAAGACCAAGCCCTGAGCCTTCAGAGTGGGAGCACTGACTCTAAGATGCTAGACTACCAGAGAACTAACCCTAGGGGGTATCAAATAGTAAGAACTTACACAAAGGAAACCAGTTGAATACAAAACTCACAAAGGAAACCAGTTGAATACAAAACTCAGCATCACCTAACCATGAGCAGCACCCTGTGCTTGATGCATCATCTAAACAACAAATAAAACAAAAATACAAACCCAATCATCAGCAGATAGGATAACCACCTCACTCAGCCCTACCCATCAGAGGAAACAACAAACAAACAAACAAACACTTAGCACAAAACTCAACCTACACAAAGCTTACACAAACCACTGGATCAAGCTTAGGAGGGCAGCAACCAAAAGGAAGAAAGAATTCGAACTTGAAGCCTGGCTAAAGAGACCTTAAACATAGTAAGTTACAAAAAAATAATGAAAGGGCAGAGAAATACTACACAAATGAAGGAACAAATCAGAAACACAGAAGTCCAAATACATGAAGAAGAAATAGACAAACTACCTGAAAAGAATTCAGAATAATGATAGTAAAGATGATCAAAAACCTTGAAAAAAATGGAGAATATGCAGGAATCAATTAACAAAGACCTAGAAGAATTAAAGAATAAACATACAGAGACAAACACCATTACTGAAATTAAAAACACTCTAGGAGGAATCAATAACACAATATCTGAAGCAGAAGAACAAATCAGTGAGCTGGAAGATAAAATGGTGGATATAACTTCTGAGAAGTTATAATTTTGGAAAGGAGATGGCAATCCACTTCAGTATTCTTGCCTGGAGAATACCATGGACAGAGGAGTCTGGCAGGCTATAGTCCATGGGGTCGCAAGAGTCGAACATGACTTAATGACTAAACCACCACTACTTCTGAGTTCAGTTCAGTTCAGTTGCTCAGTCATGTCTGACTCTTTGTGACCCCAAGAACTGTAGCACACCAGGCCTCCTTGTCCATCACCAATGCCAGAGTCTACCCAAACCCATGTCCATTGAGTCCGTGATGCCATCCAGCCATCTTGTCCTCTGTCGTCCCTTTCTCCTCCTGCCCTCAATCTTTCCCACATCAGGGTCTTTTCAAATGAGTCAGCTCTTCACATCAAGTGGCCAAAGTAATTACTTCTGAAGAGCAGAATAAAGTAAAAAGAATGAAAAGAATTGAGAATAGTCTCAGAGACCTCTGAGACAATATCAAATGTATCAACATTCAAATTATAGGGGTCCCAGAAGAAGAAGAGAAAAAGAAAGTGTATGAGAAAAATTTTGAAGAGATTATAGTTGAAAATTTCCCCAACAATGAAAAGGAAATAGTCAATCAAGTCCAAGAAGCACAAAGAGTCCCATACAGGATAAATCTAAGAAGAAAGATGCCACGACACATACTAATCAAACTAACAAAGACTAAACACAAAGAAAGAATATTAAAAGCATCAAGGGAGAAGCAACAAGTAACATACAAGGAAAACCCCATACACTTAACAGCTGATCTTAGAGCAGAAACTCTGCGGCCAAAAGAGAATGGCAGGATATATTTAAAGTACTGAAAGGGAAAAATCTACAACCAAGATTACTGTACCCATCAAGGATTTCATTCAAAATTGATAGAGAAATAAAAGCTTTTCAGACAAGCAAAAGTTAAGAGAATTAAGTACTACCAAACCAGCTTTGCAATAAATGTTAAAGGGACTTTTATAGTCAAGAAATAAAAGAGAAGAAAAAAGATCTACAAAACAAACCCCAGACAACTATGAAAATGGCAATAGGAACATATATCAATGATTACTTTAAGTGTAAATGGATTAAATGCCCCAACCAAATGACATGGACTGGCTGAATGGATACAAAAACAAGACCCATATATATGCTGTCTACAGAAGCCTACTTCATACTTAAAGACACATATAGACTGAAAGTGAGAGGATAGAAACATGTATTCCATGTAAATGGAAACAAAAGAAAGCTGGAGTAGCAATCCTCATATCAGACAAAATAGACCTTAAAGCAAAGAAGATTACAAGAGATAAGGAAGGACACTACACAATGATCAAGGGATCAATCCAAGAGGAAGACATAACAATCATAAATATCTATGCACCTAATATAGAAGCACCTTAGTACATAAGACAAACACTAACAGACATAAAAGGAAATCGACAGGAACACAATAATAGTAGGAGACTTAAACACCCCACTAACACCAACGGACAGATCATCAAAACATAAAAGTAATAAGAAAACACAAGTTTTAAATGATACATGAGATGTGATGGATCTCATTGACATCTTCAGGACATTTCATCCAAATACAGAAGAATACACTTCTTCTTAAGTGTACATGGAACATTCTCCAGGATAGACCACATCTTGGGTCACAAATCAAACTTCAGTAAAGTTAAAAAAATTTAAATCGTATCAAACATCTTCTCTGACCACAATGATATGAGACTAGACATCAATTACAAGAAAAAAACTGTAAACACAAACACATGGAGATTAAACAACACATTTTCAAATAACCAACAGTTTACTGAAGAAATCGAAAGGGAAATAAAAACATTTCTAGAAACAAATGTCAATGAAAACATAACAACTCAAAACCTATGTGATGCAGTAAAAGTAGTAAGAGGGAAGTTTATAGCAATATAATCCCACCTCAAGAAATAAGAAAAACATTGAATAGACAACTTAACTTTACAACTAAAACAACAGGAAAAAGAACAACAACAACAACAAACCCATAATTAGCAGAAGGAAAAAAAAATTATAAAGATCTGAGCAGAAATAAATGAAAAAAGAAAGAAACAACAATAAAGATTAATAAAACTAAAAGCTGGTTCTTTGAGAAGATAAACAAAACTGAGAAAACTTTAGCCAGAGTCACCAAGAAAATGAGAAAAGAATCATATCAACAAAGTTAGAAATGAAAAATGAGAGGTTATAACAGACAATGCAGAAATACAAAGGATTATAAGAGACTATTGAGTTCACTTCAGCCGCTCAGTTGTATCCGACTCTTTGTTACCCCATGAATCACAGCACACCAGGCCTCCCTGTCCATCACCAACTCCCAGAGTTCACCCAAACTCACGTCCATCGAGTCAGTCTTGCCATCCAGCCATCTCATCCTCTGTTGTCCCCTTCTCCTCCTGCCACTAATCCCTCCCAGCATCAGAGTCTTTTCCAATGAGTTAACACTTTGCATGAGGTGGCCAAAGTACTGCAGTTTCAGCTTCAACATCAGTCCTTCCAAAGAACACCAAGGACTGATCTCCTTTAGAATGGACTGGTTGGATCTCCTTGCAGTCCAAGGGACTCTCAAGAGTCTTCTCTGACACCACAGTTCAAAAGCATCAATTCTTTGGCGCTCAGCCTTCTTCACAGTCCAACTCTCACATCCATACATGACCACAGGAAAAACCATAGCCTTGACCAGATGGACCTTTGTTGACAAAGTAATGTCTCTGCTTTTCAATATGCTATCTAGGTTGGTTATAAAGCTGCAATTACCATCTGCAATGATTTTGGTGTCCCCCAAAATAAAGTCTGACACTGTTTCCACTGTTTCCCCATCTATTTGCCATGAAGTGATGGGACCAGATGCCATGATCTTCGTTTTCTGAATGTTGAGCTTTAGGCCAACTTTTTCACTCTCCTCTTTCACTTTCATCAAGAGGCTTTTTAGCTCCTCTTCACTTTCTGCCACAAGGGTGGTGTCATCTGCATATGTGAGGTTATTGATATTTCTCCTGGAAATCTTGATTCCAGCTTGTGCTTCTTCCAGCCCAGCATTTCTTATGATGTACTGTGCATAGAAGTTAAATAAGCAGGGTGACAATATACAGCCTGATGTACTCCTTTTCCTATTTGGAACCAGTCTGTTGTTCCATGTTCAGTTCTAACTGTGGCTTTCTGACTTACATACAGGTTTCTCAAGAGGCAGATCAGGTGGTCTGGTATTCCCATCTCTTTCAGAGTTTTCCGCAGTTTATTGTGATCCACACAGTCAAAGGCTTTGGCATAGTCAATAAAGCAGAAATAGAGGTTTTTCTGGAACTCTCTTGCTTTTTCCATGATCCAGCAGATGTTGGCAATTTGATCTCTGGTTCCTCTGCCTTTTCTAAAACCAGCTTGAACATCTGGAAGTTCATGGTTCACAGATTGCTGAAGTCTGGCTTGGAGAATTTTGAACATTACTAGCGTGTGAGATGAGTGCAATTGTGTGGTAGTTTGAGCATTCTTTGACATTGCCTTTCTTTGGGATTGGAATGAAAGGAGACTATTATAAACAACTATATAGAAATAAAATGGATAACCTGGAAGAAATGGACAGATTCCTAGAAAAGCTCAATCTTCCAACAATGAACCAGGAAGAAGTAGAAATTATGAACAACCCAATTACAACCACTGAAATTGAAGCTGTGATTAAAAAAAAAAAATCTCCCTAAAAACAAAAGCTCAGGACCAGATGGCTTCACAGGAGAATTCTATCAAGCATTTAGAGAAAAGCTAATGTCTATCCTGAAACTCTTTCAAAAAATCTCAGAGGAAGAAACACTTCCAAATTCATTCTATGAGGCCACCATCAACCTACTACCAAAATCAGATGAAGACAACACACAAAAAAAGAAACCTACATGCCAATATCACAGTGAACATAGATGTAAAAGTCCTCAAGAAAATTTTAGCAAAAAGAATTCAGCAACACATTGAAGAGCTCATATACCATGATCAAGCTGGGTTTATTCCAGGAATGCAAGGATTCTTCAATATGTGCAAATCAATCAATGTGATACACTATGTTAACAAATTGAAAGATAAAAACCACATGATCATCTCAACAGATGCAGAAAAAGCCTCTGACAAAATTCAGCACCAATTTATGATTAAAACTCAAAAATAAACTGGCATAAAAGGAACCTACCTCAATATAGTGAAGGCCATACATGACAAGCCTACAGCAAACATTATTCTCAGTGGTGAAAACCTGAAAGCATTCTGCCTATGATCAGGAACAAGACAAGGGTGTCCAATTTCATCACTATTATTCAACATAGTTCTGGAAATTCTAGATACAGCAATCAGAGAAGAAAAAGAAATAAAAGGAAGCCAGATCATAAAAGAAGTAAAGCTTCCAGTGTTTGTAGATGACATGACACTGTACATAGAAAACACTTAATATAGTATCAGAAAACTGCTAGAGCTAATCAGTGAGTTTAGCAAATTTGCAGGACACAAAATCAATACACTGAAATCGCTTGCATTTTCATATGTTAACAATGAAAAATCAGAAAGAGAAATGAAGGATTAATCCCATTCACTACTGCAACAAAAAAGAATTAAATATCTAGGTATAAACCTACCTAAGGAGACAAAAGAACTATATACAGAAAATTATGAGACACTGATGAAAGATATCAAAGAGAACATAAACTGTTGGAGAGAAATTCCATGTTCCGGGGTAGGAAAAATCAATATTGTGAAAATGACTTTACTACCAAATGCAATCTACAGATTCAATATGATCCCTATCAAATTACCAATGACATTTTTACAGACGGTGAACAAAAAATTTTACAATTTATATGGAAACCCAAAAGACCCTGAATAGCCAAAGCAGTCTTGAGAAAGAAGAATGGAGCTGAAGGAATCAACCTTCCTGACTTCAGATTATCCTACAAAGCTACAGTCATGAAGATAGTATGTTACTGGCACAAAAACGAATTATAGACCAATGGAACAAGACAGATAGTCCAGACATAAACCCATGCAACCTATGGGTACCTTATTTTGACAAAAGAGGCAAGAATATACAATGGGGGCAAAGACCTTTTCAATAAATGGTGCTGGAAAAACTGGATGTCTACATGTAAAAGAATGAAATTAGAACACTTCCTAACACCATACACAAACATAAACTCCAAATGGCTTAAAGACCTAAATGTAAGACCAGAAACTATAGAATTTATTTACAGGGTAGTTATGGAGAAATAGGGCTTCCCTGATGGCTCAGAGGTTAAAGCGTCTGCCTGGAATGCAGGAGACCGGGGTTCGATCCCTGAGTGGGGAAGATCCCCTGGAGAAGGAAATGGCAACCCACTCTAGTACTCTTGCCTTGAGAATCCCATGGAGGAAAAAGCCTGGTAGGCTACAGTCCATGGGGTCACAAAGAGTCGGACACATTTGAGTGACTTCACTTCACTTCTTCACTTATGGAGAAACAGACATAGAGAATAGTCTTATGGATATGCGGGGGAGGGGTGGAGAGGGTGAAATGTATGCAAAGAGTAACATGTAAACTTACACTACGATATGTAAAATAGATAGCCTATGGGAATTTGCTGTATGGCTAAGGAAACTCAAACAACTCTATATCAACCTAGAGGGGTGGGATGGGGAGGGAGGTTCAAAGGGATGGGATATATATATACCTATGGATAATTCATGTTGAGGTTTGACAGAAGACAACAAAATTCTGTAAAGAAAAATCTTTCAATAAAAAGAAGAAAAAGGAAAACAAAAAAATGAAACAAAGGAAAAAAAAGAGAGAAATGAAAGATTAAGTGTGACCAGGAGGTGGTTTTAGGTGTGTACATTTCTCAAGGCCCATTTATCTTTGATGGGTTGTGGTATCACTATTTTAGATAATGTTTATTTTCAATGCAATGCATAAATCATATCTGTACTCTGTGATCATTTCTCTCCTTTTGGATAAACATAATTGGAATTTCTCAAAATGGTTGGACTATACCTATTTCTTATCTTTTATAGAACAGAGAGAATCAATTCAATTTTAATCATCTCTATAGCTACCTCTTGGGTTTTAAATAATTAAAAACAACAAATGCTCTTTTATCATTGTTCCTTTACTTGTGAACCACTGTAAAAATCAACTCAATGATTGCCCAGATTACTCCCAAAAGATCATATCTTCATCTTGTGTCTTATTTTTCCAACTAAAACTACATTTTATACACCAGAGATTTTAAGAGTTTGTACAGTATAAAGTTCATGAATTGATTCCCCATAGCTAAATTTACTTAATTCTAGTATCATAATTGTAGGCCTAATCCTAGAAGACCAAATGATGTTGAAGTAGGTGAAAGAAGAAAGCAATCAGTATTTTTGAGTATTCGTTCAGTGCTAGGAATCTGATAGAGCATTGTCTATCTCAAATAATCTCTGTGATAATGTTGTGAAAAGGATATAACTATTTCTACCTTCTTCTTTAAGTGAGCAGAAATGGAGACTTGTGAGATGAAGCCACTTAAAGTTTATACAGCTAACAAAAAGGAAGTCTAATCTTAGCTGTGATTCCAAAACTATCTCCTCAGCTCTATCAATTTCCTTACATGAACATTGACACTGTTTTCTACTTTCCAGTGCCCAATATTGACAGGTCCTCTTCCTCATTTCAGTTTCTTAAATGAAATACTACTAGATGGATCCTCCAGAGACTCCTACTTTAAGATATTTTGGAAAATTTGTATGCAATTGGAGATATTTGATTTGGCTAGGGAGATATTTTTCATAGACAATAGTATGAGTTTCCAACATTACTCAATTTTATCCTAGAGGGAGTTTCTTTATCTTGATTTTGAACACCCAGAATTATTCAAGTACTTGCTCATCATTCTCCTGGTTCATCAAGTTCTTAATAATTTGTACCATGTACTATTTTAGCTATTCTTGGGTATCCTGAACACAGTATTTTAAATAATATAAAATATCAAGAGTAATACACTGACTATATTTTTCTCATCCTCCATCATAGAAAAAAACACAATGAGGATGTTAATGTTCAGCTCTTGTGCTGTGCTGCACTTAGTCACTCAGTCGTGTCTGACTCCTTGTGACCCCTTGGACTATAGGCCATCAAGCTCCTCTGTCCATGGAGATTCTCCAGGCAAGAATACTGGAGTAGGTTGCCATGTCCTCCTCCATGGGATCTTCCCAACCCAGGGATCAAACCCAGGTCTCCCACATTGCAGACAGATTCTTTACCATCTGAGCTACCAGGGAAGTCCAAGAATACTGGAGTGAGTAGCCTATCCCTTCTTTAGGGGATCTTCCTGACCCAGGAGTTGAACTGGGGTCTTCTGCATTGCAGGCATATTCTTTACCAGCTGAGCTACCAGGGAAGCCCGTTCAGCTCATACTTAGGGTTATTTTGCAGACAATAACTACTATTTTATCTAATGAGAACAAAATAATGAGCTCAGTAGGAACAGAAGAATGTCTCTAATAATGACTGTCTCCCTTATCAACATCTGATTCCCCCATAGTCTACAGCATATTGATATAGTTCATTGAATAATTTCTGAGTGAGTTAAGCATTAACATTCACCAAATGTTTGTTCTAGTCACTTGGGAAAGGCAGAAAGAAGTCAAGTGATTTCCAGTGACTACTTCATAAATAATATGGTACCTAGATTGATATTTTAAATTTTAGACTATTTGAAATCCACTTATAAAATTTACAATGTCCTGTTAAGGGGAAAAGAATATTTTTCACTTTGAAGGGATTAATACCTTTTTAGAAATGTAAATATCTGATATTTATTTTAATTTGGGTTAGGAAGATTTTAATACCCTTCACAGGAATCAGGTTATGAAGGAATTTCCTAGAATCTAGAAATATATCTGAGTTCTAAATATCTGGTTCAGTGTTTTGGTTGTCATGGTCTGATTACTCACTAACTTGTTGAGTCACCATGATACACTGACAAATGCAAACCACTACAATTGCAAACGAATTCCTTTGGAACGAATTCCTTGGAACTGCTGATGCTAATTTCACTGTGTTTCTCAACTCTGTCATCTTTGGCTGCCATTTACAAAATATCTACTTTTCACATGGTGGTGGTTTAGTTGCTAAATCATGTCCAACTCTTGTGACCCCATGGACTGTAGCCTGCCAGGCTCCTCTGTCCATGGGATTCTCCAGGCAAGAAGACTGGAGTGGATTGCCATTTCCTTCTCCGATTTTCTCACATATTTTAAGTTTTGCATTGCCTTGTTCATCCTTTCCTCTTGGCCTACCCTCTTGCTACTGATTTCTTTCTCAACCCTTTCCACTGTGACCTGTGGAACTCTGCTTTCTAAACAAATTTTCTTGAATCTTGCTTATACATTTAACTCAAGAAAGCCAATTCTTGGCCTTCTAGGATCAAACCTACAAGAATCAGTTAGCCTAAAAACTGGTATCTCATCTTGCCTTCCTCTGCTCCTAGTAAATACTAAACATTCAATTATAAGCTTATTAGAAACATATTAATAAACTAATTTCTCCATTAAAAGTCTCTATGGTGGGGCTGATGCACAGGATGATTCAGGTAGAGGATGTGGGGTGGGAGGTGGGAGGGGGCTTCAGCATTGGGAGATTGTGTTCACCTATGGCTGATTCGTGTCAATGTATGGCAAAACAAATACAGTATTGTAATTAAAAAAATAAATAAATTAAAAAAAAATAAATAAAAGTCTCTATGGGATAGACAATGACACATTTTATGGCATATACCATGCTTATTTTATCTCCTCTTAAATTCTCCCATTCTATGTGCATGATACAGTAAACTCATTTCAGAATAGCTTCTCATCAAAGAACTGCCCTGTTCTGATAGTTCTCCACTTTTCCTTACTTTTGAAATTTAACATTATTTAAGATCCAGTGAAAATTTCACTTTCTTCAAGAAGCCTTCTTAAATACAACTAATTTGAACCAGACATTCTTTCCACAGTACTGTGATTGTATTTTGTACTCTTTTATACAATCTGTCATATTATATGTCATGTGTGGCTATATTTATTTTCTACCTGGTTGCAAGACTTTTAGGAACAAAACTCTCCTTAAGTCATCTTTGAACCCTTGGAATGATAGTTCAGAGCTGGAATCACAGCAGGCCACTTAAACAAGAATATCTTTCTGGCAGGAACAGAAAAGCCTTGAAAAGCACTCAACAAGAAGGTTATTGTAAGGACAACTGGTGAAATCACACAGACATCTAAATACAGGCACCAGAGTATGTATCAGACTCTTGGGAAATGGAACTGGGAAAACATTAGAAACTAAGGATTTTGTTTTCTCTCTCTCTCTCCCTCAGGGGATGCATGGCCTGTCTCATTTCTGTCTCATGTTCTCCCTGTCAGATCAGCTTCCTCTAAATCTGATGGCACAATGTCCACACTGTTCTAGCATGGACTGTACATGACTTCATCTTTTGGCTTTTATCACTATCTAGCAATTTTTCTCCATAGTTTCTTAGTTCAAATTTCCAAGGGAGGATTCTTTTAGTTCCTATTTTATATCCAGGCCATAATTTGTTATGGTTCCTGGGTAAACTAAAGATTGGCAACTCTTGAGCCAGGTGTATACCCTGATTTAAAGGCCTCAGTAAGGTGAGGAAGAAGGGTGGGAGCAAAGAGACAGAAAACATGGCAATGAGTGCCACAGGGCCTGGTGGAAGGACTGATTCTTCCAAAGTCTCTGGAGAATGCTTAGCACAGTAGCTCTTCTAAGGAGTTATTGAATCAAATAAATATAAACCTACTGTGAACAAAATTTGGTTCAACTGTCACCACAATAGTTATTTTTCTCCTCAAAGAGTATGTTTAGAATAAGATACTTCATTAAGTACATATTCATTCAAAGTTAATTATACTATTTAATCATTTTCTATTTATGAAATCAATTTATTCACATACAGTTTTGAGACTGCATGCTGGATACATCAAGATTTGTGAATTATAGTTCTTTAAGATGGTAATTTGATATTTTAAGCTCTATTTAAAAATACAGCAATTTTTGTCTACACTTACTTTCTCAAATCAACATCAGGTTTTTCTACTGGTTCCCATTGTATGGGTGGTGTCATTTAGTTTATAGCTTTGTACCTAGATTTAGAGAATTACTATGGAATTTCCACATCCAGACAAGCTTTGCTGTCAGAGCAGGAGAAACAATGATGATAATAATAATGCTTAAATTTCCAATGACTTGAAAGTTGAATGAAATAATGTTTACATGGAACACAGAAGTTTTTTGATAAGTGACATTATTTTAAAATATATAGTTATCAGGTCAGTTTCCCTACCACTTTCTTCATTTTGCTCTCTTGAGGCTCTCTTTCTGCTCTCATATTTTCTAACTGATCTCTTGCAAAATTCTCCACTTGTCTCCCCATCCTCTTTATTATATCCTTCCAAGATATTCCAGTTTACTCTGTGCCTTAGTTTATTTTTCTCTTTTGGAATGCTCTGCATTCTCTTAATTTTGATAAATTTTATACTTGTTTAACGGCCAGTTCAGATCCTACCATTCTCAGGAGAGATAGCTCAGTATAATGGAGTGAATCTAGATTCTCATGCCAGAACATTTGGATTTGAATTCTTACTTATGAGTTATGTGACTCTAAACAAATTGCATAATCTCACTTTATTTATCTGTGAAATGGGGATTAAAAATGTTAAAATGGAATCTTTCACATATATACTAGATACAGGGATATTTTCCTTTCTGATTTTTTTCCCCTTGGTCTATACATGTAATGGTATAACAGCTTGTGTATTTCTTTTCTTGTCTTTAGGCTGGCCCAGTCTCATGAAAATTATGGCTCTATGTTTTAAAACAACATATTAATATTAAAATGTTCTGTGTTTTCTGGAAGACTAGATTTTAACAGTTGGAGCTTTAATAGCAAGCAGGTGACTATTGTTTAGTTGTTAGCAAGGCTTGATTAAATTTCAAGACTGAGAGAATTGTTCCCACTCTGTGATCATATATCCAATATCCTTAAGGTAGTCTTGACTTCCCCAGAGAGGCATTTTTCTATTTCATGGCAAGTCCACCCTGGATAATTGCCCAGATCTTCTCTTTGAGTTTAGTTTGAGGAAAATACTG
This sequence comes from Nanger dama, assembly GCA_917880005.1. NCBI lineage: Eukaryota > Metazoa > Chordata > Mammalia > Artiodactyla > Bovidae > Nanger > Nanger dama. The sequence goes on from CAKJTW010000004.1 coordinate 52,931,149, forward strand.
GGAAGAGGAAAAAAAAAAAAAAAAAGTGGCCTTTGCTCCCACTGTTGTAGCGTGAATTATTTGCCTGAATAATTAGAGTCTAAGTGCTGTCATTATAGAGATTAAAGGCTGTTATAACATTTCCTAAGGCTCCCTCCTAGTTTAAGTACCAGCTGCCTCTAGGAGTAGTGAGGCACGTTGCTGAAGATGGTGGTTTTGTGGGCTTCCAAGTGAGGGTAGGATATGCCGCCTGATTTAATAGCAACTGAAACAAAGTCTATTTAGGCTGTGAGAATACCATAAATGTGCATGAATTACTGTGGGGACAAAGTCTTGATCTTTATCACAGCATTATTGTTCAAAGTTAATGTTTCTTTTGCATGAATAAAAAGATTTCTTTTCTTTATCTTGTAAGTGGCTGAACAGAATATTTATTGCTCTAAGTCCCATTTCCTTAAAGAGATTCTGGTTTCTCTTACATGTATCCTAATAGAAAGCTTACCATCTACTTTAGTGAGTTTTCTACATTGCAGCCAGGTGTCGCACAGGTGTGACTAAGCATCTACTCCATCACTTGCCTCTGGCCACATTCCTGCTTTGGCTACCATTTATGAAAGGCAGAAGGGCACCATGACTAAGTGTGTAGACTCTGTGGCCAGAATTTAACTCCACCACCTATCAGGTGTGATGTTGAGTCAGGTAGATAATCTCTCTCAGTTTTTCAGTCTTCTACTCTGTAATCCCTCAAAGGGTTCATAAGAAAATTAAATAAGTTAATACTTTAAAAAGTGCTTAGCAGATAACAAACATTTAATACTTACTGCTTTTAATATTCTTCTTATTATTGAACACATATAGCACTTGAATTTTAATCCATGTAGAAGGTTTCTGGGAAGTAGACTTACCACAATTAAATAGATATAGAAATTCTGGTTTAGCAACTTAGTAAATATATAATCTGCTTTGAGACTGTATTTTCAAATTTTGAACACAGAAGATACATGGAATGGAGGCACAGCCACAATTGTATTTGGAAACAATGATCTAGTGAGTTCCAAGCAGCTCTGAACACCCTAGAAGCTATGGCAGACTATTTACAATAGTCAAGACATGGTAGCAACCTAAATGTCCACTAGCAGATGAATAGATAAAGAAGATACAGTGTATATACACACAATGGAATATCAGTCATAAAAAGGATGAAATACTGCCATTTGCAGCAACATGGATAGACCTAGAGATTATCATATTTAAGGGAAGTAAAACAGGCAGAGAAAGACATATACCATTCATATGTGGAATCTAAAAAAAATGAGGTGAACTTATTTACAAAATGGTAACAGACTAACAGACATAGAAAACCTTACGGTTACCAAAGAGGAAAGGGGGAAGGGATAAATTAAGAGTTTGGGATTCCGTTCAGTCACTCAGTCATGTCCGACTTTTGCCATCCCATGGACTGCAGTGTGCCAGGCCTCCCTGTCCATCACCAACTCCAGGAACCTACTCAAACTCATGTCCATTCAGTCAGTGATGCCATCCAACCATCTCCTCCCTTGTCATCCCCTTCTCTACCTTCCTTCAATCTTTCCCAGCATCAGGGTCTTTTCAAATGAGTCAGTTCTTTGCATCAGGTGGCCAAAGTATTGGAGTTTCAGCTTCAGTATTAGTCTTTCCAGTGAATATTCAGGACTGATTTCCCTTAGGATGGACTGGTTGGATCTCCTTGCAGTCCAAGGGACTCTCAAGAGTCTTCTCCAACACCACAGTTCAAAAGTAACAATTCTTTGGTGCTCAGCATTTTTATAGTCCAACTCTCACATCCATACATGGCTACTGGAAAAACCATAGCTTTGACTAGATAGACCTTTGTTAATTAATGTCTCTGCTTTTTAATATGTTGCCTAGGTTGGTCATAGCTTTTCTTTAAGGAGCAAGTGTCTTTTAATTTCATGGCTGTAATCACCATCTGTAGTGACTTTGGGGCCCAAGAAAATCAAGACTCACTGTTTCCATTGTTTCCCCATCTATTTGAAATGAAGGGATGGGACCAGATGCCATGATCTTAGTTTCCTGAATGTTGAGTTTTAAGCCAACTTTTTCACTCTCCTCTTTCACTTTCATCAAGAGGCTCTTTAGTTCACCTTTGCTTTCTGCCATAAGAGTGGTGTCATCTGCACATCTGAGGTTATTGATATTTCTCCCGGCAATCTTGATTCCAGCTTGTGCTTCATCCAGTCCAGCGTTTCTCATGAGGTACTCTGCATATAAGTTAAATAAGCAGGGTGACAATATGCAGCCTTGACATACTCCTTTCCTGATTTGGAACCAGTCCATTTTTCCATGTCCGATTCTAACTGTTGCTTCTTGACCTGCATGCACATTTCTCAGGAGGCAGGTAAGGTGGTCTGGTATTCCCATCTCTTGAAGAATTTTTACAGTTTGTTGTGATCCACACAAAGAATTTGGTGTAGTCAATAAAACAGAAGTAGATGTTTTTCTGGAACTCTCTTCCTTTTTCAGTGATCCAGCAGATGTTGGCAATTTGATCTCTGGTTCCTCTGCCTTTTCTAAAACCAGCTTGAACATCTGGAAGTTCACGGTTCATGTACTATTGAAGCTTGGCTTGGAGAATTTTGAACATTACTTTACTAGTGTGTGAGATAAAACAACTGTGCAGTAGTTTGAACATTCTTTGGCATTGCCTTTTTTGGGATTGGAGTGAAAACTGACCTTTTCCAGTCCTGTGGTCACTGCTGAGTTTTCCACATTTGCTGGCATATTGAGGGCAGCACTTTCACAGCATCATCTTTTATGATTTGAAATAGCTCAATTGGAATTCCATCATCTCCACTAGCTTTGTTCACAGTGATGCTTCCTAAGGCCCATTTGACTTCACATTTCAGGATGTCTGGCTCTAGGTGAGTGATCATACCATTGTGGTTATTTGGGTTATGAAGATATTTTTGTATAGTTTTTCTGGGTATTAGTTTGTGCTTAGCTGATACAAACTATTATATATAAAATATACAACAAGGTCCTATGGGGAGCTATATTCAACATCTTATGATAAACTATAATGGAAAAGAATCTGAAAAGTGTATAGATTTATGATGAATGGAAATGATATTCATTGAATATACAATATTCATTAGGTGTTTTGTTTATTTGTTAATCCTCAGAACCCATAAAATTGGTGGGTGGGAGTGTATTATCCTTATAGATGTCAATATTAAAACCCAGGGGGAAAAAGATGGCGGAGGAATAGGATGGGGAGAACATTTTCTCCCTCACTACTTCATCATAAGAACATTTCAATGCTGAGTAAATTCCACAAAACAACTTCTGATTGCTGGCAGAGGACATCAGTCATCCAGCAAAGCAGATCATTGGCTTCAAAACCAGGTAGGAATAATTATAAAGGACGAAAGTGGAGACAAATGAGGTAGGGAGGGAGCCCCATCCCGGGAAGGGAATCCCATCCCAGGAAGAGACTCTTAAATGAGAGGTTTCCTGGGGTCAGGAAAGATTCTCACAGCCGTGCCTGTGGCGAGCCCTGGAAGCACAGAGGGCAACATAACAGGAAGGAAGAATAAATAAATAATCAAAACTAACAGATTACGAATTCAACAGTAAAACCCACAGTGGATAAGCAGCGCAAACGCCTGCTTCCAACAGTAGCAGTGGGGGTTGGGCAGGGAGGAGCACGCCAGCGACAGTGCTTTCTAAGAATTGGGCCACGGGAGACGTAGGCTGCAGGGCTTTTCTCGAGTATTGGGCTGTAATGGGGCTAGAATCGGGTCCGCGCGTGGCTAGAATGAACTATCTTGGAATAGCAAACCAGACTGTGGGATAGCTAACACGCGAAACACTCGAACATAAGACACTGACAGGCCCGTGCACAGAACAAAGGACGGATCAGAAATAGCCAGCTGCAGACCATCCCCTCTGGCGACAAGCAGCCAGAGCCTTAAGGGCTGGAAGGGGGCAACCGCAGCTCAAGAGAGACATTACCTACCAAATTGCAAGCAGGTTTCTTTGCTAATTAAGACTTCTGGGGGCTCTGAATAGTCATCATCTGCCTGAGAAAGAGCCCCAGTGGTACTCCCAGAAAACTGAATGACCTGGAAAGGCCAGAAGTTGCAGCTATTGCGTGCGCCAAACTCCTAGCTACTCGGACCTGGGAAGGGAACAAAGCCCAGGCTCAACCAAATCCGAGACTTGGAGGGCTTCCTGAGGGCCAAAACTGAACGGCTTAGACCGGGGAGGTGCATGAAGCCTTGGGCAGGCCCCAGACGGTTATCCCACGGAGTAACGGACAGCCTGAGCGGTGTGCGCTGTGAGAAGGGGCAAGCCCAGTGCAGAGTCCACCACCCCCATCCCCGTGTCAAGACGGAAATCAGACACGGAAGAGACCAGCAAACAGAGGAAGTCAAACAGAGGGAACTGCCTTGGTAGCGACCCCACACAGCCCACAACGACAGAGAAAGTGCCAGACACACCATTACTACTTTTATGATCAAATTTTTTTTTTTGGGGGGGTTGATGTGGAAGCATGATTTTTTTTTAAGAATTTTTTTTCTTTAAAATTTTTTTTTGAAAAAAATTTGTTTTTTCTTCTTTCTTTTTCGTCTTTTTTTCCAAACTTGGTTAAATTTTTAAGTCCTCTATATCTCTCTCCATTTACTACTTTTATATCCTAATATTACTTTTCAAAAAAAAACAAAAACAAAAACCCTATCTTTAAAGCAAACGCCGTATACAGTCCTTTTGGTGATGGAAGATGTTGTCTTTTAATAATTCTGGAGTTTTTTATTTTATCTTTTTTCTTTTTTTTATTATTTTTTCTCCTTTTTACTTTAATAGTTTATCTTTGAAAATCCAATCTCTACTCCAGATTTTTAATCTCGGCATTTTGGTATTTGTTGACAATTTTGTACTTTTAAAAATCTAATCTTCACTACCCAATTTTACATGAGTGCGAGATTACAGGCTTGACCACTCTCTCCTCCTTTGGAATCTCTTTTCTCCACCTGGTGGCTTCTGTCTCCTCCCTCCCCCTCCTCTTCTCTACCCAACTCTATGAATCTCTGTGTATTCCAGAAGGTGGAGAATTCTCAGGGAACTGTCACTGGCCAGATCTGTATCCCTCCATTGGATCTTCCTCTTTTATCCTCCTGGCCACCTCTATCTACTTCCTCCCTCTCCTCTTCCATGTATAACTCTGTGACCACCTCTGAAAGGTCCAGACTTTGGAGCACACACAAGAAAGTGGTTATGGGCTAGCTTGCTCTTTCCTCTTTTGATTCCACCTCATCCCATTCCACTCACCTCTAACTACCCCCTCCCTCTTCTCTCCTCCAAGTAACTCAGTGATCCTCTAGGGGCGACCCTCAAGGTGGAGAAACCTATCATCATTAACCTAGATGTTTTAACATTAGTGCTGTATAGATGGAGAAATCATGAGGCTATTGTAAAAATAAATCTGAAAACCAGAATCAGGAGGCTTAAGTCCAAATCCTGAGATCATCAGAGAATTCACCCAAGAGCCAACAAGTTCCAGAGCAAGACATACCATGCAAATTCTCCAGCAACACAAGAACAAGCCCCTGAGCTTCAATATACAGGCAGCTCAAAATACTCCAAAACCACTGATGTCTCATAACCCATTACTAGACATTTCACAGCACTCTAGAGAGAGGAAATCCAGCTCCATCCACCAGAACTCCAACACAAGCCTCCCTAATCAAGAAACTTTGACAAGCCACTGATATAACCCCACACACAGAGAGGAAGCTCAATAATAAAGAGAATTCCACAAATTCCCAGAATATAGAAAAGCCACCACAAACGCAGCAATATAACCAAGATGAAGAGACAGAGGAATACCCAGCAGGTAAAGGAACAGGAGACATGCCCACCAAACCAAACAAAAGAGGAAGAGATAGGGAATCTACCTGAGAAAGAATTCCAAATACTGATAGTGAAAATGATCCAAAATCTTGAAATCAAAATGGAATCACAGATAAATAGCCTTGGGTCAAGGATTGAGAAGATACAAGAAAGATTTAACAAGGACCTAGAAGAAATAAAAAGAGTCAACATATAATGAATAATGCAATAAATGAGATCAGAAACACTCTGGAGGCAACAAATAGAAGATAGGATTAGTGAAATAGAAGATAGAATGGTAGAAATAAATGAATCAGCAAGGGAAAAAGAAAGACAAATTAAAAGATATGAGGACAACCTCAGAGACCTCCAAGACAATATGAAACGCTCCAACATTCGAATTATAGGAGTCCAAGAAGAAAAGACAAAAGAAAGACCATGAAAAATACTTGAGGAGATAATAGTTGAAAACTTCCCTAAAATTGGGAAGGAAATAATCACCCAAGTCCAAGAAACCCAGAGAGTGCCAAACAGGATAAACCCAAGGCAAAACATATATATTAATCAAACTAACAAAGACCAAAAACAAAGAACAAATATTAAAAGCAGCAAGGGAAAAACAACAAATAACACACAAGGGGATCCCCATAAGAATAACTGCAGATCTCTCAATAGAAACTCTTCAGGCCAGAAGGGAATGGCAAGACATACTTAAAGTGATGAAAGATAATAACCTTCAGCCAAGACTACTGTACCCAGCAAGGATCTCATTCAAACATGAAGGACAAATCAAAAGCTTTACAGACAAGCAAAAGCTGAGAGAATTTAGCACCACCAAACCAGCTCTCCAACAAATACTAAAGGACTGACTTTAGACAGGAAACACAAAAAGGGCATATAAACCCAAACCCAAAACAATAAAGTAAATGGCAACAGGAGCATACTTATCAATAATTACCTTAAATGTAAGTGGGTTGAATGCCCCAACCAAAAGGCATAGACTGGCTGAATGGATACAAAAACAAGATCCCTATATATGCTGCTTACAAGAGACCCACCTCAAAACAACAGACACATACAGACTGAAAGTGAAGGGCTGGAAAAAGATATTCCATGCAAATAAAGACCAAAAGAAAGCAGGAGTAGCAATACTCATATCCGATAAAATAGACTTTAAAACAAAGGCTGTGAAAAGGGACAAAGAAGGCCACTACATAATGATTAAAGGATCAATCCAAGAAGAAGATATAACAATTATAAATATATATGCACCCAACATAGGAGCACCGCAATATGTAAGACAAATGCTAACAAGCATGAAAGGGGAAATTAATATTAACACAATAATAGTGGGAGACTTTAATACCCTACTCACACCTATGGACAGATCAACTAAACAGAAAATTAACAAAGAAACGCAAACTTTAAATGATACAATAGACCAGTTAGACCTAATTGATATCTATAGAACATTTCACCCCAAAACAATGAATTTCACCTTTTTCTCAAGTGCACACGGAACATTTTCCAGGATAGATCACATCCTGGGTCATAAATCTAACCTTGATAAATTCAAAAAAATTGAAATTATTCCAAGCATCTTCTCTGACCATAATGCACTAAGGTTAGATCTCAATTATAGGAGAAAACTATTAAAAATTCCAACATTTGGAGGCTGAACAACACCCTTCTGAATAATCTAATCAATAAATCACAGAAGAAATCAAAAAGAAATCAAAATATGCATCGAAACGAATGAAAAATGAAAACACAACTACACAGAACCTGTGGGACACTATAAAAGCAGTGCTAAGAGGAAAGTTCATAGCAATACAGGCATACCTCAAGAAACAAGAAAAAGTCAAATAAATAACCTAACTCTACACCTAAAGCAACTAGAAAAGGAAGAAATAGAGAACCCCAGAGCTAGTAGAAGGAAAGAAATCCTAAAAATTAGGGCAGAATTAAATGCAAAAGAAACAAAAGAGACCATAGCAAAAATCAACAAAGCCAAAACCTGGTTCTTTGAAAGGATAAATAAAATTGACAAACCATTAGCCAGACTCATCAAGAAACAAAGAGAAAAAAATCAGATCAATAAAATTAGAAATGAAAATGGAGAGATCACGACAGACAACACAGAAATACAAAGAATCATAAGAGACTACTATCAGCAATTATATGCCAATAAACTAGACAACTTGGAAGAAATGGACAAATTCTTAGAAAAGTACAACTTTCCAAAACTGAACCAGGAAGAAATAGAGAATCTTAACAGATCCATCACAAGCATGGAAATTGAAACTGTAATCAGAAATCTTCCAGCAAACAAAAGCCAGACCGCTTCACAGCTGAATTCTACCAAAAATTTCAAGAAGAGCTAACACCTATCTTACTGAAACTATTCCAGAAAATTGCAGAGGAAAGTAAACTCCCAAACTCATTCTATGAGGCCACCATCACCCTAATACCTAAAACTGACAAAGACACCACAAAAAAAGAAAACTACAGGCCAATATCACTGATGAACATAGATGCAAAAATCCTCAACAAAATCCTAGCAATCAGAATCCAGCAACACATTAAAAAGATCATACACCATGACCAAGTGGGCTTTATCCCAGGGATGCAAGGATTCTTCAATATCCACAAATCAATCAATGTAATTCACCACATTAACAAATTGAAAAATAAAAATCATATGATTATCTCAATAGATGCAGAGAAGGCCTTTGACAAAATTCAACATCCATTTATGATAAAAAACTCTCCAGAAAGCAGGAATAGAAGGAACGTACCTCAACATAATAAAAGCTATATATTACAAACCCACAGCAAACATTATCCTCAATGGTGAAAAATTGAAAGCATTTCCCCTAAAGTCAGGAACAAGACAAGGGTGTCCACTTTCACCACTACTATTCAATATAGTTCTGGAAGTTTTGGCCACAGCAATCAGAGCAGAAAAAGAAATAAAAGGAATCCAAATTGGAAAAGAAGAAGTAAAACTCTCACTGTTTGCAGATGACACGATCCTCTACATAGAAAATCCTAAAGACTTGACCAGAAAACTACTAGAGCCAATCAATGAATATAGTAAAGTGGCAGGATATAAAATAAACACTCAGAAATCCCTTGCATTCCTATACACTAATAATGAGAAAGTAGAAAAAGAAGTTAAGGAAACAATTCCATTCATCATTGCAACAAAAGAATAAAATACTTAGGAATATTCCTACCTAAAGAAACTAAAGACCTATATATCGAAAACTATAAAACACTGATGAAAGAAATCAAAGAGGACACTAATAGATGGAGAAATATACCATGCTCATGGGTCAGAAGAGTCAATATAGTGAAAATGAGTATACTATCCAAAGCAATCTACAGATTCAATGCAATTCCTATCAAGCTACCAGCAATATTTTTCACAGAACTAGATCAAATAATCTCAAGATTTGTATGGAAATACAAAAAACCTCGAATAGCAAAAGCAATCTTGAGAAAGAAGGATGGAACTGGAGGAATCAACTTGCCGGACTTCAGGCTCTACTACAAAGCCACAGTCATTAAGACGGTATGGTACTGGCACAAAGACAGAAATATAGATCAGTGGAACAAAATAGAAAGCCCTGAGATAAATCCACACACCTATGGACACCTTATCTTCGACAAAGGAGGCAAGAATATACAATGGAGTAAAGACAGTCTCTTTAACAGGTGGTGTAGGAAAACTGGTCAACTACTTGTAAAAGAATGAAACTAGACCTCTTTCTAACACCATACACAAAAATAAAATCAAAATGGATTAAAGGTCTAAATGTAAGACCAGAAACTATAAAACTCCTAGAGGAAAACATAGGCAAAACACTCTCCGACATAAATCACAGCAGGATCCTCTATGATCCACCTCCCAGTATACTGGAAATAAAAGCAAAAATAAACAAATGGGATCTAATTAAAATTAAAAGCTTCTGCACAACAAAGGAAACTATAAGCAAGGTGAAAAGACAGCCTTCTGAATGGGAGAAAACAATAGCAAATGAAACAACTGACAAACAACTAATCTCAAAGATATATAAGCAAATGATGCAGCTCAACTCCAGAAAAATAAATGAACCAATCAAAAAATGGGCCAAAGAACTAAATAGGCATTTCTCCAAAGAAGACATACAGATGGCTAACAAACACGTGAAAAGATGCTCAACATCACTCATTATCAGAGAAATGCAAATCAAGATCACAATGAGGTACCATTTCACACCAGTCAGAATGGCTGCGATCCAAAAGTCTACAAGCAATAAATGCTGGAGAGGATGTGGAGAAAAGGGAACCCTCTTATGCTGCTGGTGGGAATGCAAACTCATACAACCACCATGGAAAACAGTGTGGAGATTCCTTAAAAATTGCAAATAGAACTGCCTTATGACCCAGCAATCCCACTGCTGGGCATACACACTGAGAAAACCAAATTGAAAGAGACACATGTTCATTGCAGCACTGTTTATAATAGCCAGGACTTGGAAACAACCTAGATGTCCATCAGCAGATGAATGGATAAGAAAGCTGTGGTACATATACACAATGGAGTATGACTCAGCCCTAAAAAGAATACATTTGACTCAGTTCTAATGAGATGGATGAAACTGGAGCCAATTATACAGAGTGAAGTAAGCCAGAAAGAAAAACACCAATACAGTATACTGACAGATACATATGGAATTTAGAAAGATAGTAATGATGACCCTCTATGTGAGACAACAAAAGAGACACAGAGGTATAGACGGACTTTTGGACTCTGAGGGAGAGGGAGAGGGTGGGATGATTCGGGAGAATGGCATTGAAACATGCATACTATCATGTAAGAAACGAAGCGCCAGTCTATGTTCAATACAGGATACAGGATGCTTGGGGTGGTGCACGGGAGGATCCAGGGAGATGATATGGGGTGGGAGGGGGCTTTGGCATTGGGAGATCGTGTACACCTGTGGCTGATTCATGTCAATGTATGGCAAAACAAATACAGTATTGTAATGTAGAAAAAAAATAATAAAATAAAAAAAGGAAAAAAAATAAAATTAAACTTGCTGATGAAAAAAAAAAAAAACAGGAAAGTTAAATGACTTGCCCAAGGTCTCATAGCTAGCAAACATTCAAGTCAGAATCAAGTCCATGTCTTATTGACTCTGCTCTATCAATCATGCCTTTCTTCTTGACTTTTCCCTGAAGTGAGTATCTAATGAGCAAATATTTCTATTAGTACTTTTCAAGATACAAAGTATATGTCTATACACACTACTGTTTAATATTCATAATAATATTAATTAAATAGTATTATCAGATTGATTTTAAAGAGAAAACTGAGACTCATAGAGATGAAATGAAATACTACTACTACTACTACTACTAAGTCGCTTCAGTCGTGTCTGACTCTGTGAGACCCATGGGACGGCATCCCACCAGGCTCCCCATCCCTGGGACTCTCCAGGCAAGAACACTGGAGTGGGTTGCCATTTCCTTCTCCAATGCATGAAAGTGAAAAGTCAAAGTGAAGTCGCTCAGTCGTCTCCGACTCTTAGCAACCCCATGGACCGCAGCTCACCAGGCTCCTCTGTCCATGGGATTTTCCAGGCAAAATGACTGGAGTGGGGTGCCATTGCCTTCTCCAAATGAAACTGGAAAGTTGCATATTCTCAAGTCTTTGACTCAAAAATCTCTGCTCTTTTCAATAAGCTAGAGGTCAAGCAGAAGTGACATTACTTGGTTTAAAAAACTGGAATTTAAATCCAGTTCCAGTTATTTTACCTTGGGATTTTAAGTACTCTAAGTCTCAGTTTTCTCTGTGTAAAATGGGGATAATGATAATATTTAACTTATTATGAGGATTTAATGAGACAACAAATCTAAAGCACTTAGAATAGTTCCTGGTATACAGTCAGTGTAAAATAAAACTTAGCTGTTAATATAATGTTGGGGAGAAGAAAGCAGCCTATAATTATAAGTCACATGTGGTACCCTATAATTAAATGTTAGAGATGTGGTTTTGATATAATTACAGCAGAAGTTCAGAGCAGAGATATGACCTACACATGCACACAGACTTCTAGATTCCCAGGAATACATCAGAGTTTTCAAAGCCCCCTGTGGGTGTCTCCTTTTCCAGCTTTTCCTTTTCAACTTTTTGGTTAGTTTGCTTGCCCCAACTCTAATTCACCACCTCAGGCAACTATAGCGTTAAACAATTTCCTCTGATTATTTTTCACTAATGCTCCCAGGGAAAAGACTGTACAAAGTAAGCTCTGAGTCAGGGAACCACTGAATAGGTCAGATAATGCCGTTCTCTGGAAATGGGGCTTTGTATAGTAAAAGCTTCAACCCATTCTGCTCTATCAACTTTTAGATGGCTGGATTTTTTTTCCTTCTATGATTATTGTGAGCTGTTGGTTTTGAAGGCTTACTGAATAGCTGGGGAAAGGAGAGAAGAATACAGCAAGTTCAAATGCCACAAAACTTGTTCTTACTAAAATTAAATTAAAAAAGACTCCTTAAATTGAGACAAGCATTTAATTTTCAGAGTTCTAGAAAAGTTTATTCCAACAAACTGTCTTCAGCATTCGCACTTGCCTTGATGGAGAAGAGGATTTTCAGAGGGCCTTACTCCACTATTGTTAATATTTAATTAAATAATATAATTACAATAATGATTTTGGGCAAAGCTGTGACTCAATTGGTGGGAATAGAGGTGCCCAGGATTATATGAGAGAACTACAGACTTTGAACACTCAGCACACCATGGGCAGGTCAGTGTGCTTTAGGAAGTGACTGGATGGTTTTGTTTTTGCAAATAGATAAATAGATTATGTCAAAAAAGCTTCTATTGCACATGATTATAAAGACTTAAAATGTTTTACTGTGATCCAGTTTCTAAGCACAAATCATTTCTGAATTTACTGAACTATTCTTAAGTTTGAGATCAGTCTAATATTCGAATAGCATTTTGAAGGGTCATAATATTTTGGGTTCTGTAAGTTTAAAGTAGGGGAAACAGTTGAATGGCAGCTCTGTATTCAGTCTGTAACAGAAACTGAGCCTGGCAAAGTCATGAACACTTTTAAACACCTGGGAGACTTCCTTGCCAGTCCAGTGCTTAGGAGTCTATACTTCTACTGCCGTGGGCCTCAGTTTGATCCCTAGTCAGGGAACTAAGATCTTGCTATCTCTGTGGTGCAGAAAACAATACATCTGAGAATGTTTTTCTTCTCAAGCCAGCCTCATCTGACACTCGCTGTTTGAGTATGTCCTCTTCATTTTCCTTCTTGTGCAGCCTTGATGTTTCTGGGAGAGCTGCAGGGTAAATTCAGTCTTCTGCTTGTTACTTAGTGTTTCCTTTGTTACTGTCATTTTAATGGAGTGGAAATCACATACAGAATATCTTGTGTAGCTACAATAGTGATCAGGTCACTGATATTTTTTTCAGTTGGAAGGAGCTTGTCTACATTTCCGATTGATCTGAAGATATTATGCAGTACAGTGTAAAGTATATTATCAGATGTTCTTAACTGCTATCCTACCTACTTCCTTGTCAGTAAAGATGTATTTCCCTTTCTTCACTTTTAAAAACACCTGTATTGACATATATGTTCCATATCATAAAATTTATCCATTTTAGTCATATAATTCAATGATCTTCATAAATTTTTACTGAGTGGTACAACTATCACCATAAATCAATTTTAGAACATTTTCATCTCCCTGATAAGATCCCTCATGTCTATTTACATGTCCCCTTTCCCAACACTCAGCCTCAAGCAACCACTGCTTGACTTTTTGTCTTTATAAATTTGCCCCTTTTTTTTGACATTTCATGTAAATGGAACCATCCAATACATAGCTTTTCATGTCTGAATTTTTCACTTTGCACAATGTTTTTGAGGTTCATGTCTGATACAGAAAATGCCAGTAGTTTGTTCTTTTACATTTTTGAAGAATATCCCACTGTATGGATCTCCATATTTTGCCTATCTTTTCTTCAGCTGATGGCCATTTAGTTATCTCTAGTTTTTGGCTGTTATGAATACTGTTACTATAAACATTCATGTGCAAGTCTTTGTAGGAATGAAATAACCTGACTGAACAGACAATGCTCTCCCCAGTGAGCTGACTTGACACTTTTTCAGAAATCAATTAACTATAAATATCAGTTTATTTATGGACTTAATTCTGCTTTGTTGGCCTACCTATGTCTATCCTTATATTTGTATCACTATCACACCTTCTTGATGACCATAACTTTACAGTTAGTTTCAAAATTAGAAAGTAAAAGACCTCCAACTTTATTCTTTTTCAAAATGCTTTTGAATAGTTGTTTTCCATTTCTGTATAAATTTAAGGATCTGTTTACCAAATGCTACAAAAATACCTGTAGGCATTTTCATAAGGTTATATTGAATCTATAGCACAATGTAGGGAGAATTACAATTTTTATAATAAGAGGTCTTCTAATCCACAAATGTGGAGTGTCTCCATTTATTTCCCCTCAACAAAGTTTTGTAACTTTCTCTATACCAGTAATGTAATGTAAAAAATGTATGTGTGTGTGCTTAATCATGCCCGACTCTTTGTGACTCATGGACTGTAGCCTGCCAGACTCCTCTGTCCACGGGATTTCCCAGGCAAGAATACTGGAGTGGGATGCCTTTTCCCATTCCAGGGGATCTTTCTGACCCAGGGATCAAACCCATGTCTCTTGCATCTCCTGCACTAGCAGGCAGAATCTTTGCCACTTGATTGTACTTTTGTTAAATTTATTCCTAAACTTTTTATTTTGGGGGTACTGTTATGAATGGATTGTAGTCTTAATTTTACTTTTAGATTGTTCACTGCTCATATTTAAAGCTGAACAGATCTCATTTATTTTTATGCCTACCAGAAAAATTTATGTGATAGAAGAGTCCTGGCTGATTTAAAGTGATGCTATAAATTCTTAAGGTGATTATAAACCTTTCATGTATAAAATCATATCTTATTCACTGGAGTATACCTAAAGCCCTTAGAATAGGTCTTGCACATGATGGGAGTTCATCATATTACTACTGAATAAATACATGCATCTTGGAACATTATTCCTTCAGTTTAAAGCATCTTGGTTACAGGTATACATTGGTCAGTTGTGTTGATGGAATCCTTATCTATATCTATAATGTGAGTTGAAAATTTACCATAAGCTCTTAGAAAGTTAGGAATTAAGGGTGTTACCACTGGCCCATTCCAACACAGCAGACAGGGCCTTTGTTGATAAAATTGCACTATGACACAAAATAAGAATAGCTAAATCTTCTGATGTCAGGTAGAGGTGGGAGGTAACCTCTTGAGGTACAAGCCAATTAAGCTGTGGCCCGTGCTATGGGTTGTGAAACTCATGAAGTTATTATCAGTCATTGGGGTCAGAAAGGAAAGAGGATTTTAGGTTAAGTGAATATAAAAAATCTATATGGAGAAATAGAGGCTGAGGTGTCCTGCTTTATAGGGTACAGAGATCTAATTAAAGTGGAATTGCCATTTACTGTTTAGTTATAAATCTAAACCTACTTATACGTTTTGGCAATTGGTAACTTTTAATGTTTAATAGCTCTCAAAAGTCAAAAAGGCATTAAATATGATGAACTGAGTAGTAAATTTCTGATGCTTAAGTATAACTCATACAGAATGTTTGTTGACATTTAGCAACCAACATGCAAGGCACATGGAGAGCGACATAACTGCCCCTGAAAATCTGAAGGTATAAAACTAAACCATCTACTTCAAATATTAATAGTTCATATAAGGACATTATGCTTGAAGACCACCATTTAACATGTGAATCTGTAGAATGTGCCGTTAAATATCACTCTGGGAAATATGACATTTAATTTTTATCAAATGACTACTCTTGCAAATTAGTTCTGTCCCTTCTCAATTGAATTTTATTGTACACCAATGACACAATTCTGTTTATGTGTCAGTTTTAAAAGTAGACATTTGGAATCAGTTAAATAATGTCAGTTTTATATCCTGTCATCAGATATTTCAAACAAAATATTTTTTGTTTTATATTTTTATGTTAATTCATAGAAGCTATGGTAAAATTTTGGAAATTTATTCTACTGGAGCTGAAACAAGTGACATTATTTTGAATCTTATCAGAAATTTAGTTGAAAAAGAACATTATTGGTAAATCATTTGTTTTTAAAGTAATATGTATATGAATTTTGGTAGAACAAAAAGATATGGCAAAAATAATGTTCTCATTAAATTAAAATTTGACTATAGGATTACTTGCAGTACAGCATTCTGTATAATTAAAGCTAAAATTCTATAAATTTGTGTAACTTGTTAATGTTAATGTTAAATGTTCAATAAATACTGTAAACTGGTGGCATGTATTTTTTCTTTTTGCTATCCATTATCAAATGGATTTTAAGAACATTTAAACCCTTGATTAATTTCTTTGTAAATTAGCTTCAGTTTAACTGTGATGATATATAAATTTTAACTAAACAAGTTCATAGTTTTTATTTCATCTTTGTGAAAATAAAAATGTATTTTTATAAAAATAAATGGAATATTTTAATCAATGTAGTTAATGAACATAGTTCCCAAAATATCAGCATTAAAAACTCTCAGCAAGCCTTAATCATTGCAAAAACTTATGACATAGAGCCTTTTCCAATAACAAAACTGACCTTATGATTGCAAATGGTGTATAAGATTTAAACTTGAAATTCTTTAACTTCATATTGAAGTATCTTGACTTGCAAGGAGACTCTTTTATGAAGCTTCTATTTTTAATTAGATAAATTTATATTCTTTTCCAGAACGAAATGAAACTGAGAAGGACTGTGATTTTGCAGCATCTAAGTCTGGCAAAGCAATAAAAAGAACCATAAAAAGATGATTTATTTGATGAGATGAGTCTTGTAAAAATATTTTTAAAGACAACATTTTGAATGGAAGCAAAAACCTATGCTTGTGAAAATATTTGGGTTGAAATTGACACATTTCAGTTTAAAATTATTATTGATAAATTCCTTTGTAACAGATATTCCTAGATGTCTACCAAGCATCTCAGCACCCATACAGAATTATCTTATATTAAAGTGTTGTGACCTATAAGGAGTATCAATTGAGGAAGTCAATAATATCAGAATGTTGAAGAAAACTGCAGGCAGTTTTATGAAAAAGAATAAGATTATACAGAAAAACCAATTCTTCAGAAAAGTACTAGGACACAGCATTAGAGCAAAATATTGTTTTAAAACATTAAAATGGGAATAATTTTTTGCTTCTATTATTTGTTAATGTCCATATTCTCAACACAGGTTTTTAAGATTTTGTTTAATGTTCTAGATGTGTTATTTTTAGTTTGGGGAAAAATTTTATTTTCAAAAATAGTATTTGGATAGTATCTACTTAAAGTATAGGAAAAGATCAATTTTCATTCCAATCCCAAACAAAAGGCAGTGCCAAAGAATGTTCAAACTACGGCACAATTGCACTCAACTCACACACTAGTAAAGTAATGCTCAAAATTCTCCAATCTAGGCTTCAACAGTACATAAACTGAGAACTTCCAGATGTTCAAGCTGGATTTAGAAAAGGCAGAGGAACCAGAAATCAAATCACCAACATCTGTTGGGTCATAGAAAAAGAGAGTTCCAGAAAAACATCTACTTCTGCTTTATTGAATACACCAAAGTCTTTGACTGTATGGATCACAACAAACTGTGGAAAATTCTTCAAGAGATGGGAAATACCCGACCACCTTACCTGCCTTCTGAGAAACCTGTATGCAGGTCAAGAAGCAACAGCTAGAACCAGACATGGAACAATGGACTGGTTTCAAATCAGGAAAGGAGTACGTCAAGGCTGTATATTGTCACCCTGCTTATTTAACTTATATGCTGAGTACCTCATGGGAAATATTAGACTGGATGAAACACAAGTAATCAAGATTACTGGGAGAAATATCAGTAACCTCAGATATTCAGATGACACCACCCTTATGGCAGAAAGCAAAGAAGAACTAAAGAGCCTCTTGATGAAAGTGAAAGAGGAGAGTGAAAAAGTTGGTTTAAAACTCAACATTCAGAAAACTAAGATCATGGCATCTGGTCCCATCACTTCATGGCAAATCGATGGGAAACAGTGGAAACAGTGAGAGACTTGATTTTCTTGTGCTCCAAAATCACTGCAGATGGTGACTACACCATGAAATTAAAAGACACCTACTCCTTGGAAGAAAAGCTATGACCAACCTAGACAGCATATTAAAAAGCAAAGACATTACTTTCTTAACAAAGGTCTGTCTAGTCAAAGCTATGGTTTTTCAGTATACTCACATCCAGTATATATGGATGTGAGAGTTGGATCATAAAGAGAGCTGGGCACCAAAGAAGTGATGCTTTTGAACTGTAGTCTTGGAGAAGACTTTTGAGAATCCCTTTGGACTGCAAGGAGGTCACACCAGTTACTCCTAAAGGAAATCAATCCTGAATATTTATTGGAAGGACTGATGCTGAAGCTGAAACTCCAATACTTTGGTCACCTGATGTGAAGCGTTGACTCATTTGAAAAGACCCTGATGCTGGGAAAGATTGAAGGCAGAAGGAGAAAGGCATGACAAAGTATAAATTGGTTGGATGGCATCACTGACTGGATGGACGAGTTTGAGCAAGCTCCAGGAGTTGGTAATGGACAGGAATGCCTGCTGTGCTGAAGCCCATGGGGTTACAAAGAGTCATACATGACTGAGTGGCTGAACAGCAATAATTATTTAAAGTAGTAAACAATCTAATAATATATTACAAATAATTTGTTGGTCAATAATATTTCAAAAAATCATATAATTTAAATTATTTTTATCCCCTATTTAACTTTGAGAAGTTCCACCTGGGATTATGGTCACTCTGTGTGTAAGGGATATTATAGCCAGAAATACATCTTGAGATTCATTCTGGACCACGTGTACTTAGCACTTAAGTGGCTTCTACCAACTCCATGCTTCAGTTCAGTTCAGTCGCTCAGTCGTGTCCGACTCTGTGAACCCATGAATCGCAGCACGCCAGGCCTCCCTGTCCATCACCAACTCCCAGCCTCTTTCAGTATCCTATCATTTTGCCTTTTCATACTGTTCATGGGGTTCTCAAGGCAAAAATACTGGAAGTGGTTTGCCATTCCCTTCTCCAGTGGACCACATTCTGTCAGACCTCTCCACTATGACCCGCCCGTCTTGGGTGGCCCCACACTTAACCTGGGGTATTTTGCTTATTTCCCATTCTTTCCTTCCCTACATCCACCCATGACTTTTGGGTCTCAGTAGTTCTAAACATGGCAATGTCTCTTGCATCAATATGTAGGCAGAAATAGTGATATGATTCCTTTGTTTTTGTCTTAGAAAACTTTCTTGACAATCCCTCTCTCAAAGTCCCATTTAAGAATGTTTAAGAATCCTTTCTGCCTGGGCCTCAGTTTCAGTCCTTTCGAGTTCTGTATTGAGCAGTGTTGTTGATCGCCAACCTTTAGTTTTTATCATTTTTACTTGTTAAATTTGTTTTATTTTTGCCTCCAAGAGAATGTATTCAATATTTCAGACTCCTACCTTAGGGACAAGGTTTAATTCACTTATATTTTAGTCTGAATTATCTAAATCAGATAACCAGATATTCAGATCAATGCCTATTAACAGGATGACTTATTTACATTTTAGCTTATTAATTACTTTAAATCATGAAACTGCTATCTCTTATTTTTCTGACCATCTGAATTTTAGGACAAACTCTTTATAAAGGCAACTATTTGCTGAATTCTGCAGGGCCACCACTGTATCAAGAAAGTTAATTAATTTGAGTTTTGTCACCCTTCTGAAATACCAAGGAGCTTTCTCTCTATTAGGATATTCCACTAAAAATAATACCATCAGCAATTATAATAAGATTCACCCATGGAAATTAATTTCTGATTATCCCACAATTAATAACCTTATCTGTAAAAATTATAATATGCAGGTTGATAATATTCAGCTACTCGTTTTGTGTGGAAAAAAAGCAAAACTAGTTATAATGATAACAATTTTTCCTGGTTTTAATCATTATAAATATGACACAAATACCCCCTATATTGGATGATAGCTTTTTTGTAATCCACAGAATACAAAATATTCCTGATGACACTATATCACAAGAAATAACTAACAAGACATTTTTACTGGACAAATCAATCAAGGAAAAAAAATTTTGTTTGCTCTTGAGTTAATTAAACTTTTCTATTGTAACCTAAGATACTCAAGATGCATACTGACAAAAATTACCAAAATTTTAGGCTATGTGCATGTGCCTTGGTATATTTACATGGTGGTAATATCAACTCATGGGCTTCCCGGGTGGCACAGCAGTAAAGAATCCACCTGCCAATGTAGGAGATGCAAGAGACACAGGTTTGATCCCTGGATCGGGAAGATCCCCTGGAGTAGGAAATGACAATCCACTTCGGTATTCTTGCCTGAAAGATTCCAGGAACAGAGGAGTCTAGTGGGCTACAGTACAAGGTGCTGCAAAGGCTCAGACACAACTGAGGGACTGAGCACACACACAGTATCAACTCACACTGGGAACTTGCAGAGAGGTAGGAGGATGCCATCTGGGAAGGAGTTATATGTGATAACTCTATATCGGTAGTATCTAAAATAAATTGTTCTTTCATCTAACTATTGACATTCAAATCTACCAGTAGAGGATGGAGATACTAGTTTCCATTGCTCTGAGCACAGGTTTCTCTCTTGGCTTTAGGTCCTTAAATGCTATATTTGAAACTAGTTTTACAATTGCAATAATAGCAAATGATACTGTGTAGACTGTGTATGCTATACAAACACAACAAAAAAGCTTCAGACTTGCTTGTCTAGAGGTGCTAGGCCACAGAATCACTTTAGGTATTTTAGTCATTAAAAAGGTAACATTTGTGTGCTGTTTAATAACTCCTATTGCATTTGGATTCTTAAGTAAAATTCAGTAGTAATCCAGTTGGACGCCCAACATGGGGAAAACCAATCCATTGGATATTGCTTCTGTTTAGGACTTGTCCAAATAGAAAATTGTTTGAGATGCTTTATAAACATTTGTTATGTCACTTTTACTTGTTGCTACTGTCAGTTCAGTTCAGTTGCTCAGTCGTGTCCGACTCTTTCCGCGCCATGGACTGCAGCACACCTGGCTTCCCCTGTTCACTACCAACTCCCAGAGCTTGCTTAAACTCATGTCCATTGAGTTGGTGATCCAGCCAACCACCTCATTCTCTGTCGTTCCCTTCTCCACATGCCTTCAATCTTTCCCAGTATCAGAGTCTTAGGAGTCAGATGTTTGCATCAGGTGGTCAAAGTATTGGAGTTTCAGCTTTAGCATCAGTCCTTCCAATGAATACTCAGGACTGATTTCCTTCAGGAAAGTATCAATTCTTTAGTGCTCTTTTATAGAGGACCTTAAATTTTTCGAGGAGCCATCATCCAGTATACTCATATACCAGATAACTTTACATAAAAAACTTGAATAATCTGAGTAAATATGATGAAATTTTGTGAGAATGATGCTCAAAACCAATATGGTGACATAGACCCTAAAATCTGAGAATTTATTTATCCATTGTGTGCTCATCTTATTGCTTCAGGGTAAAGAAATAGAAGAGGGACTAGAAAAAGATTTTTTTCCCCTTTTTAACCTTACAATAGAACTTTCTCAGGATGTATGAAAGTTGAATGCTGGGCTTCATTAGAGTTTATTCCCATCAACTAAAGCTGATAAAGGACCATGAACTTTGAGGGTCTTCAGTAAACCAGACCTCTATTAGAGCTAAATGAAGACTCTTGATGAATGAGTAATGGAATTTTTTTCCTCCTCTGACTGAGGATTTCATTAAAAATATGATCATGTCAAAAGTCTTTGTGTATGTGTGTGTTTGTGTGTAGGTCCATGACTTTTAACCTTTGTACAGATTTGTGCTATCACCACCATAACCAATTGTTGTCCACTCATTCATGTTTGACTCTTTGTGACCCCATGGACTGCAGCATACCAGGCTTTCCTGTCCTTCACCATCTCCTGGAGCTTGCTCAAACTCATGTCCATTGAGATGGTGATGCCACCCAACCATCTTGTTCTCTGTCAACCCCTTCTCCTCCTGCCTTCAATCTTTCCCAGCATCAGGGCCTTTTCTAACAAGTCAGCTCTTCACATCAGATGGCCAAATATTGGACACAAAACAATTCCATCATACACTAAATTCTTCTCCTACTGCCTTTTTGTAGTCAAATATTCTTTTACCCCAGTCCTTGGTACTGACATGTTCTCTGTTTCATAATTTTGCTTTTTATAGGATATTATATATATGATCATCTATATGTAATCATAGCATATGGGGCCTTTGGAACTAACTTCCTCCACTCAGCACAATCCTTTAGGATCTCTGTTGTTACACTTGTCATAATTTGTTTTTTTTTAATTGTAGCCCATTGTGTGAGTATAACACAATTTATTGTCCATTAACCTATTGAAGGATATTTGTTTTTTTTTCTCTCTAGGTTTTAGAGATTATAAATAAAGTCATTTTAACTATTTATGTACAGATTTTTGTAAGAAATGTTTTAATTTCCCTAGGATAAATACCTAGGCGTAGGAATGTTCGGTAGATAACAGACATATGTTTAATTACTTAAGAAACTGTCAAACTGTTTTCCAAAATACCTGTGCTATTTTACATTCCCATCAACAATGTTTTGAATTCTGGTTTCTCTGCATACTCATCAGCAGTTTGCACTGCCAATTAAAAAAATATATATCTGTAATGTTTGCAGAGATAATTCATTACTGTTTTAATTTGCATTTCTACAAAGGTTAGTGAGCATGGTATTATGTGGTTGTTTTCCATCTGTATATTTCTTTGGTAAAAATCCATCTAGTCAAAGCTATGGTTTTTTAGTAGTCATGTATGGATGTGAGAATTGGACCATAAAGAAAGCTGAGCACTGAAGAACTGATGCTTTTGAACTGTGGTATTGGAGAAGACTCTTGAGAGTCCTGTGGACTGCAAGGAGATCAAACCAGTCAATTCTGAAGGAAATTAGTCCTGAATATTCATTGGAAGGACTGATCCTGAAGCTGAAACTCCAATACTTTGGCCACCTGATGCAAAGAACTAACTCACTGGAAAAGACCCGGATGCTGGGAAAGATTGAAGGCAGGAGGAGAAGGGGATGACAGAGGATGAGCTGGTTGGATGACATCACCAAATTGATGGACGTGAGTTTGAACAAGCTCTGTGAGTTGGTGATGGACAGGGAAGCCTGGCATACTGCAGTCCATGGGGTCACAAAGAGTCGGACATGACTGAGCAACTGAACTGAACTGAAAGTGTTAGTGCAAATATTTTGCATGATTTAAAAAAAGTAGATTGCTATTACTGAGTTTTGAGATTTTTAGAAAATATAAATTCTGGATACAAGTACTTTGGGAAAATTAATTTGCTTTAAGAAACTATGTACTGACAATATGTATTTATTTGATTTTTATCCAGAGGGTTAATTTTCAATGCTTAACTAGAATAAACACTGTGAACTCCTTCCTTCTTTTCAGCAATTAAATCCCCAACTTTTCCCTCTCATCTGACCTATGTTCCATTGCTTGTCAAGTCAATAGATTTGGATTTAACAACAACAACAACAATCTAGTGGCCTTTTACAATTTTTTGAGTTTTAATACAGAATCTGTTATCTCCCAACCAGACTGCCTTGGACATGTTACTTAACTTTACAAGGACTCATTTATTTCACTGTAAAATAAAGATGTGTCTTAGAATTTTTGTGAAGATTAAATAAGGTAATGTGTATAAAGTGTTCAATTAGAGCCTGGCACTTGGAAGTTCAATAATATCTCTTTCTGCTCTATCAATAATATTAGTTTTGGCAGCTTTAAGCATATAATTTGATATTGCAAGGCATCAAAAGCACAGGGAACAAGGTTTAGACAACCTGGCAGTAAAGTAAGATTCTCAATAAAGGACATTTTTCAGATTTCTAGTATTTTCTGCCAGGTACTGTGGTTTTGTTACTAGCTATTTAGGAAGTAGGAAAATTGGCCTGTCAATCTTATTATGGACAATTGCATAATTTACTTACTTAGTAAACTCAATTAGAGCTACAGCCATAGATGGGAGGAGGCCAAAAAAAGTGATTAGAGCTCATAAAGGCATTAGCAGTCCAATAATTGCATAATGAAGAGCAAGCAAGTGCTTCCACAATCATGGAAAAAATGTAAGGTGCTTAGTTAAACAGTTTTTTGATGTTAATAGAAGACTATTTTCTGACAATAAATTGATAGCTGTGATTTTATTTACCCAGAATAATCAGATTCTCTTAGATTTTCCTAACGTAAATGTAAAGATTTTAAGGAATGATTATGGAAGCTATTTTAAAAGTATCCAAGCATAACATTTAATTTTGGAAGATAATTCAAATAGGGATAAACTATAGAAAAACACATAATCCATGCAAAGAGACAGAGAGAATGAGAGGGAGAGGGTTTATCATTGTTAGTCTCCATCACGGGTCTGCTGCACACTGGGCTCACTCTAGGGAAAGATCTTTAAAAGATATTGGATAGTGATGCTTGGTTTCCGACCCCAGACATTCTAATTTAATTGGCATGTTGGGAATATATTTCCCAATTTAATTGATATCCTGGATCCTAAGAATTTAAAAACTGTATCAGGTGATTCTAGTGTACAACAAAGTTTAAGAACCACTGAATATTTTGGTGTGTGGTGTTAGAAAGTGATCTAGTTTCATTCTTTTACAAGTGGTTGACGAGTTTTCCCAGCACCACTTGTTAAAGAGATTGTCTTTACTCCATTGTATATTCTGCCCCCTTTGTTGAAGATAAGGTGTCCATAGGTGTGTGGATTTATCTCTGGGCTTTCTATTTTGTTCTATTGATCTATATTTCTGTCTTTGTTCCAGTACCATACCGTCTTAATGACTGTGGCTTTGTAGTAGAGCCTGAAGTCAGGCAAGTTGATTCCTCCAGTTCCATTCTTCTTTCTCAAGATTGCTTTTGCTATTCGAGGTTTTTTGTATTTCCATACAAATCTTGAAATTATTTGTTATAGTTCTGTGAAAAGTACTGCTGGTAGCTTGATAGGAATTGCATTGAATCTGTAGATTGCTTTGGGTAGTATACTCATTTTCACTATATTGACTCTTCCGATCCATGAACATGGTCTATTTCTCCATCTATTAGTGTCCTCTTTGATTTTTTTAATCAGTGTTTTATAGTTTTCGATATATAGGTCTTTAGTTTCTTTAGGTAGGTATATTCCTAAGTATTTTATTCTTTTCATTGCAATGGTGAATGGAATTGTTTCCTTAACTTTTTTTCTACTTTCTCATTATTAGTGTATAGGAATGCAAGGGATTTCTGAGTGTTTATTTTATATCCTGCCACTTTACTATATTCATTGATTAGCTCTAGTAGTTTTCTGGTCGAGTCTTTAGGATTTTCTATGTAGAGGATCATGTCATCTGCAAACAGTGAGAGTTTTATTTCTTCTTTGCCAATTTTATTCCTTTTATTTCTTTTTCTGCTCTGATTGCTGTGGCCAAAACTTCCAGAACTATGTTGAATAGTAGTGGTGAAAGTGGGCACCCTTGTCTTGTTCCTGACTTTAGGGGAAATGCTTTCAATTTTTCGCCATTGAGGATAATGTTTGCTGTGGGTTTGTCATATATAGCTTTTATTATGTTGAGGTACGTTCCTTCTATTCCTGCTTTCTGGAGAGTTTTTTTATCATAAATGGATGTTGAATTTTGTCAAAGGCCTTCTCTGTATCTATTGAGATAATCATATGGCTTTTTTTTTTCAATTTGTTAATGTGGTGAATTACATTGATTGATTTGTGGATATTGAAGAATCCTTGCATCCCTGGGATAAAGCCCACTTGGTCATGGTGTATGATCTTTTTAATGTATTATTGGATTCTGATTGCTAGAATTTTGTTAAGGATTTTTGCATCTATGTTCATCAGTGATATTGGCCTGTAATTTTCTGGATTAAAGATCTAAACGTAAGACCAGAAACTATAAAACTCCTAGAGGAGAACATAGGCAAAACACTCTCCAACATAAATCACAGCAGGATCCTCTATGATCCACCTCCCAGTATACTGGAAATAAAAGCAAAAATAAACAAATGAGATCTAATTAAAATTAAAAGCTTGTGCACAACAAAGGAAACTATAAGAAGGTGAAAAGACAGCCTTCTGAATGGGAGAAAACAATAGCAAATGAAGCAACTGACAAACAACTAACCTTGAAAATATACAAGCAAATTATGCAGCTCAACTCCAGAAAAATAAACGATCCAGTCAAAAAATGGGCCAAAGAACTAAATAGGCATTTCTCCAAAGAAGATATATGGATGGCCAACAAACACATGAAAAGATGCTCAACATCACTCATGATCAGAGAAATGCAAATCAAGACCACAATGAGGTACCATTTCACACCAATGAGAATGGCTGCGATCCAAAAGTCTACAAGCAATAAATGCTGGAGAGGATGCAGAGAAAAGGCAACCCTCTTACACTGTTGGTGGGAATGCAAACTAGTACAGCCATTATGGAAAACAGTGTGGAGATTCCTTTAAAAATTGCAAATAGAGCTGCCTTATGACCCAGCAATCCCACTGCTGGGCATACACATGGAGGAAACCAGAATTGAAAGAGACACATGTACCCCAATGTTCATTGCAGCACTGTTTATAATAGCCAGGACATGGAAACAGCCTAGATGTCCATCAGCAGATGAATGGATAAGAAAGCTGTGGTACATATACACAATGGAGTATTACTCAGTCCTTAAAAAGAATAAATTTGAATCAGTTCTAATGAGATGGATGAAACCGGAGCCAATTATACAGAGTGAAGTAAGCCAGAAGGAAAAACACCAATACAGTATACTGACAGATACACATGGAATTTAGAAAGATAGTAATGAAGACCCTCTATGTGAGACAACAAAAGAGACACAGAGGTATAGAACAGATTTTTGGCCTCTGAGGAAGGGGGAGAGGGTGGGATGATTTGGGAGAATGGCATTGAAACATGTATACTATCATGTAAGAAACGAAGCGCCAGTCTATGTTCAATGCAGGATACAGGATGCTTGGGGCTGGTGCACGGGATGATCCAGGGGGATGATATGGTGTGGGAGGTGGGAGGGGGCTTTGGCATTGGGAGATCGTGTACACCTGTGGCTGATTCACGTCAATGTATGGCAAAACCAATACAGTATTATAAAGTAGAATAAAGTAAAAATAAAATTAATAAAAATAAAACAAACAAACAAACAAAAAGAACCACTGAATAAGGTATAAATGAAAAAAAAGTCTGGTTAAAGGTCACTCTTGACTGACAGCTGTGTGGGAAGGAAATAGTGTCCCATAACATTAAATTAAGCTGCAGCAGAAACTTGCTTAAACATTTTGCCAGAACTATTCATTTCTTCCCCAAAGGAGGAAAAGGTTGGCTTCCATACGAAGTTCAAGACAGTAGCAACCAAGAAACTGGATTCTTGGCCTACCTTGGTTCTCACTGCCTCACTCAACTAGGTGTGTTATATTGGGAACTTGTTAACTTTGCTCGCTTTTAGCTTCTTTACAGTAAATAATGGTACAGGACTAGATACATTTTATGACATTTTCTAGTTCTAAATTTCTATAATTTTATAAATTAATAAAAGTAATGACTACTAAGTATGGGTAGGATAAAAATGGAAAAAATAAGATAGTAAAGTTTATTAAACATATACCTTTAATATACTGAAATGGCCAAAGTTCAGGTTTATTGGTAACATTGTACAGAAAAACTCAAAATTTTGGCCACCCAATATGCAATGTGAATAAGGTGAGCCATCTTGGTGGTGGCAGCAGCATGGAATTGTGTTTAAATACACCCACACACATATGCATACAGTCACACACACACACACACACACTGAGTTGCCATGGTGACCACTTTCCATTTCTAATTGGCTTTAGTAACCATGACAGTTCAAGTCTGTAGTAAATCTGGACTGTCCATTCCTTTGATACTGATCTACCTCAGCTGCTTCTGGTTATTCAAATTGTGCTGCACAATTGACTTTGTTGATTCATATCTGACCTCCTTAATAGAAGGAGGCACAATTTATTTCTCTCTGAGGAGATTAGCACTGATACAGCATATAAGCAAAAGAGTGTTAAAGTTTTAACATCTTGGATTTTTGAATATATACCAAAATCATAGTCCTCCAAAGTTAGACTTTGCAGAATTATCTAAATTCTTTAACTTTCATTAATATATTAAGATGTAGGTTTGGTGAGCTTGACTATCAAGGATTCTATTAGCCAGGAGCAAAGAAAATTTTCTGCTATACAGGAAGGAAGGATGGTCTTCCTTTATAAACATGAGAGAGTGAAGGGAGGGAAAATCAGTCAGTCAGTCAGTCAGTCAGTCAGTCAGTCAGTTCGGTTTCTCAGTAGTGCCTGACTCTTCGTTACCCCATGGATTGTAGCACGTCAGGCATCTTTATCCATCACAACTCTCAGAGCTTGCTCAAACTTCTGTCCATTGAGTTGGTGATGCTGACTGGTGATGTCAACCATCTCATCCTCTGTCATCCCCTTTTCCTGCTGTCCTCAATCTTTCCCAGCATCAGCGTCTTTTCCAAGGAGTCAGTTCTTCACATCAGGTGGCCAAAGTATTGGAGTTTAAGCTTTAGCATCAGTCCTTTCAATGAATTTATTCAGGACTTATTTCCTTTATAATGGACTGATTGGATCTCTTTGCAGTCTAAGGGACTCTCAAGAGTCTTCTCCAATACCACAGTTCAAAACCATCACTTCTTCGGACTCAACTTTCTTTATATTCCAACTCTCACATCCACAGAGGACTACTGGAAAAACCATAGCCTTGACTAGATGGAGCTTTGTTGGCAAAGTAATGTCTCTGCTTTTCAATATGCTGTCTAGGTTGGTCATAGCTTTTCTCTCAAGGAGAAAGCGTCTTTTAATTTCATGGCTGCAGTCACCATCTGCAGTGATTTTGGAGCCCAAGAAAATTAAGTCTCTCACTGTTTCCATTATTTCCCCTTCTATTTGCCATGAAATGATGTGGCCAGCTGCCATGATCTTCATTTTTTAAAGGTTGAATTTAAGCCAGGTTTTAGAAACACTCTCCTCTTTCACTTTCATCAAGAAACTCTTCAGTTCCTCTTCACTTTCTGCCATAAGGGTGGTGCCATCTGCATATTTGAGGTTATTAATATCTCCTGGCAATCTTGATTCCAGCTTGTGCTTCTTCCAGACTGGCATTTCTCATAATGTACTCTACATATAAGTTAAATAAGCAGGGTGACAATATATAGACTTGATGTACTCCTTTCCCAATTTGGAACCAGCCTGTTCCTTGTGCAGATCTAATTGTTGCTTCTTGACCTGCATACAGGTTTCTCAGGAGGCCAGTCAGGTGGTCTGGTATTCCCATCTCTTGAAAATTTTTCTACAGTTTGTTGTGACATACACAGTCAAAGGCTTTGGCATAATTAATAAAGTAAATGTTTTTTTATGGAATTCTGTTGCTTTTTCTATGACCCAACGGATGTTGGCAATTTGATATCTGGTTCTTCTGCCTTTTCCAAATCCAGCTTGGACGTCTGGGAGTTCATGGTTCATGTACAGTTGAATCTTGGCTTGGAGAATTTTGAGCATTACTTTACTAGCATGTGAGATGAGTGCAATTGTGTGGTAGTTTGAACATTCTTTGACATTGCCCTTCTTTGAGATTGAAATAAAAACTGACCTTTTCCAGTCCTGTGGCCACTGCTGAGTTTTCCAAATTTGCTGGCATATTGAGTGCAACACTTTCACAGTATTTTAGGATTTGAAATAGCTCAACTGGAATTCCATCACCTCCACTAGCTTTGTTCATAGTGATGCTCCCTAAGGCCCACTTGACATCACATCCCAGGATATCTTGCTCTAGGTGAGTGACCAAACCATCGTGGTTATCTGGGTCATGAAAATCTTTTTGTATTGTTCTTCTGTGTATTCTAGCCACCTCTTTTAATACCTTCTGCTTCTGTTAGGTCCATTCCATTTTTGTCCTTTATTGTGCCCATATTTGTGTGAAATATTCCCTTGAGAGAGATAAACTGAGAAGTTAGATTTGGAGGGTGGTGGAGTGTGGCTAATGAGCACCTGGGAGAAACTCCAGAGTAGGCGTGGACTCTGTCTCAGGGAGCTAGTGCAGACTTGGTGGGAGGTGGGTAGTTAGTTAAGCCTAAACCAGAGCTCCTATCTTCCATGGTCTGTGTGTGGAGGCTGGGATCTCGAATCTCTGTATCCTGAGGGCAGTGGACAAAGAGCTGTAATGTGGAGGTGCTGAAAGAATTTGTGGGGCTAGTGAAGACAGGAGTGGATGTAAGGGTATGATAAGCTGGATCCATAAAATTCAATCTAGAACAGACAGATTAGCCACACTTCAGGAAAGCAGGCCTTGGCCAGCAACTCTGCAGCAGAAACCAATGGTGGACTTGAGGATGGATTAGATGTGTTTACATCTTGAGGACTCCTTCTGTGTCACCATGAAGTCAAGTAAGCCCTACCACAAAGCCACTTGCCATGATGGTAGAAGTAGGGGAAAAAGGAGAATCTCCAAAAGACAAAGTATTTATCTAAAAGATGAATTATTCCAAATAATTTAAAATCTACAAGAACCTGAAATAGCGTACACTGACACAATGTTCCCTACAACGTGTACTCTGCCAACTTCTCCACTATTCAATGGGAGCTTATAAAAAAGTGAAATCAGTTCTGAAAAATAAGAGACCTATATTTTCTTTTCACATTTAATAGTTTAATGTACATTTTCATCCCTCCTATGCATGAATTCTAACAATTCTCCACCTTGGAGTATACTCTTTCTGGGCAGCTAGACGGTTGATACAAAAACAAGTGTCTTAAATTCCTAATTTTAGATCTGTCAACTTTTACTCAGACTCAGGAATTTTTCAGTGATAAGGGCATCTTTGTACTGTCCTGGTGGCATGTGCCAGTTGTTCATCCACATTTATTCGCTCAGCAAATATTTACTGAATTCTACAAGGCATCAGAAGAATGCCCCAGCTCTCAGGGATATTATGTATTATAGGTGAGAGATAGGCAGTAAGTAAGAAAGAAAAATAAATGTATACATTCTAGTCCAAGACTAGAATGTATGTAAAATCTGTGTTTCTGAGTCTAACACAGTTATTCCTGCAAGCAAGCAGTCTTTCCCCAAAGATCCAGCTGGGCTCTGGCAGCAACTTGGCCACCAGGTAACCCATTCTTTGCCAGAGGAACAGAACAAGGGCTCTGAACCCCTCCAATCTTCTCTGTCACTGTCCTCTTTTATTCAGAAAGGATTCTAGATAAGAAATTAGATGTTTATGCAGATAGATTCCCCAGCCTGGAATATTACATAGAGATTTCTTTGATTTCCTCAATTTGGTGAACTCTCATAATACACTGTAATCACGTAAATCAGCCATTCTGCAGCCTGGCATGCCAGTGTGGCAAAGGCCCAAGCTGAGGATTTGCTCAAACAGCAAGTGATCTCTTCTGCTTGGAGCAAAGACAGGCATGTTATTAGTTATTTTAATATTTTGTCCCTCTCATGTATTCATATTTTTACTTTTATCATTTCAAAGTGGATCTTTTTCAACTTAGTCAATCGCTTTCTCTTGTCCTCATATACTTATATAAGGACAAGAGAAGGTGTTTATATGCATATTCAGTTAACTTCCTCAGTAACTTTGGAATGAGGTCAAGTATATATACATCAATAAGAAAACAGAATTAAAAGCCTAATAATTTCAATGAGATATTGTCATGCTGATAAAGGTAAATCCATCATACACAAAGATTTTTCCCTTTCCCTATAACTGTATAATTGTTCTTTAGAGCCTCTTTTTCCCTACAGAGTAATGTAGACACTTCCTTCTGTATCCCCCTGAATGTTCTAATGCTATAAATTGTTAGAATTCTTTAAAGAGGAACATGTATAATTTTGCCTATGAATTGAATCCTGTGCTTTAAAGTATTTGAAAACCCCACCATAGTAAAATATACAGAAATCTTTCATCAGAGTTGGATTTATTATAATTTCACATGACTTTATTTTTAATTTAGTTCAGTGAGGCATCACTTTTGAAGGCTAATGAGCTAAATTAGCCATTAGGAGAGTTGATTTTTCATGATAAAATATTTCTATATTCTATGACAAGTATTTTATAAAGTGCATGTCCTCAAGTGTTCTCAAGTGCAGGCCATTGCCCCACTCAGGATGACCTTTTGACCCAATTCTCTCCTGGATTCCCACATGTACTCTATTCCCTAATCCTTTCTTGTTATGGGTAATAACAGCTCTTCTACTACTAGCCCTGGGTTACTTTTTATCCCTTAGATATTCCTTTATTTCCATAATTTTGTGAGCATCCCCTTTGCCAAAAGTATAGTGATGGATCCAAAGTACTTTCTTTTCTTTTTGGGGGTTTAGTTCAGTTCAGTTCAGTTGCTCAGCCGTGTCCGACTCTTTGCGACCCCGTGAATCGCAGCACGTCAGGCCTCCTGTCCACCACCAACTCCCGGAGTTCACTCAGACTCACGTCCATCGAGTCCGTGATGTCATCCAGCCATCTCATCCTCAGTTGTCCCCTTCTTCTCCTGCCCCCAATCCCTCCCAGCATCAGATCTTTTCCAATGAGTCAACTCTTCACATGAGGTGGCTTGCTTTTGTTTGTGTAAGGCATCCAGCCTAAATGGATTAACTTCAGAGTTAATTTCTTAAATCGGGGACTCTTAGGTCACGTGGTAGTGTACATTCAAATTCTAAATGTATCGTTTTCTCCAGCTACATGTCCGGAAGTAGGATTTCAGGATCTTATGGTGACTCTGGTTTTAGTTTTTAAGGAAACTTAATACTGTTTTCCATAGTAGCTGCACCAGTTTACATTCTCACCAACAGTGTAGGAGGGTTTCCTTTTCTCCACACTGTTTCCAACATTTATTATTTATAGACTTTTTGATGATGGCCATTCTGACTGAAGTGAGGTGATCTCTCATTGCAGTTTTGATTTGCATTTCTCTAATGATAACAAAATGGAGAAGGCAATGGCACCCCACTCCAGTACTCTTGCCTGGAAAATCCCATGGACCGAGGAGCCTGGTGGGCTGTGGTCCATGGGGTCGCTAAGGGTCGGACACGACTGAGCGACTTCACTTTCACTTTTCACTTTCATATACTGGAGAAGGAAATAGCAACCCACTCTAGTGTTCTTGTCTGGAGAATCCCAGGAACGAGGGAGCCTGGTGGGCTGCCGTCTATGGGGTCACATAGAGTTAGACACGACTGAAATGACTTAGCAGTAGCAGCAATTATAGCAATGCTGAGCATTTTCTCATGTGCTTTTGGCAATCTCACTATCTTTTTTGAGAAATGTCTATATCTGGAGAAAACTATAATTTGAGATGATCATAATCCCAGTGTTCATAGCAGCACTATTTACAATAGTCAAGACATGAAAGCAATCTAAATGTCCATCAACAGAGGAATGCATAAAGAAGATATGGTATGTAATATATAATATATATTTGATGGAATAATATAAATATGTGATGGAATATTACTCACTCATAAAAAGAATGAAATTATGTCATTTGCAGCAACATGGATGGACCTAGAGATTATCATACCAAGTGAAGTAAGACAGAACGAGAAGACAAATATATGATACCACTTATACTGGGAATCTAAAAAAAAAAATGATAAAAATAAACTTATTTAGCAAATAGAAACAGATGCACAGACGTAAAAACCAAATTTATGGTTACCAAAGGGGAAAGGGAAAAGGGACAAATTAGGAGTTTGGGATTAACAGATATATACTACCATATATAAAATAAACAATGAGGACCTATTGTATAGCACAGGAACTATATTCATTATCTTATAATAACCTATAATAGAAAAGAATTTGAAAAATAATATATAACTACATAACTTGTGCACTTGAAACTTGCTGTTGTTGCTTAGTTGCTAAGTTGTGTCTGACTCTTTTGTGATCACATGGACTATAGCCCACCAGGTTCCTCTGCTTATGGGATCTCCCAGGCAAGAATACTGGACTGGGTTGCCATTTTCTTCTCCCAGGAATCTTCCTGACCCAGGGATTGAACCTAGATCTCCTGCATTGGTAGGTGGATTCTTTACCACTCAACCACTAGAGAAACCTGCACCTGAAACTAACAAATTGTGAATCAATTATACTTCAATAAGGAAAAAGTGACTTCATTTCTAGGCTTCCTAAGATGCTTGCTCCTTGGACAAAAAGCTATGACCAACCTAGATAGCATATTAAAAAGCAGAGACATTTGCTGACAAAAGTCTGTCTAGTCAGAGCTATGGATTTTCCAGTAGCGTATGGATGTGAGAGTTAAACTACAAAGAAAGCTGAGTGTTGAAGAATTGATGCTTTTGAACTGTGGTGTTGGAGAAGACTCTTGAGAGTCCTGTGGACTGCAAGGAGATCAACCAGTCAATCCTAGAGGAAATCAGTCCTGAATATTCATTGGAAAGACTGATGCTGAAGCTGAAACTCCAGTACTTTGGCCACCTGATATGAAGAACTGACTCCTTAGAAAAGACCCTGATACTGGGAAAAATTAAAGCAAGGAGGTGAAGAGGATGACAGAGGATGAGATGGTTGGATGGCATCACTGACTCGATGGGGATGAGTTTGAGCAGGCTCTGGGAATTGGTAATGGACAGGGATGCCTGGTGTGCTGCAGTCCATGGGGTCTCAAAGAGTTGGACATAACTGAACAACTGAACTGAACTTACACATAGTGATATGAGAAAAATCTTGTCAATTGCGTATAATTAGAATCCATATGATCCACTTTCATGGAAAGTGTAAAGGCCTTTCCTTCTAGCCTTTTTTTCTGTGAGAAAGTTCAGACATGATGGGTTGAGTTGGAGTAGTCTTCTTGGGCTAGGAAGTGCTGTCATATATTGTGGGTGACAGAAGAATAAGACAGAAATACTCATGCTTCCAAGTTGTATCAGTCATGGACACCTTAGTGTTTGGAGAGAGAAATTAGCTTGCCTTTTGTTTAAGTCATTCTTATTTTGTATGTGGGTCACCTATAGCTAAACTCCATTATTACTAATACAGAAATTACTAAAAGAAAGAAAAGTAGGTCTTACATATGAAAAAAATCTAAAATGTGACATTGGTTTAATCTGCTTGAGGATGTCAGGGACTCAGATATTAAAGCTAGGAAATCTGGTGATCTTTATTACATCATGGCAAAATATTTTAATTAAATTTCACTAATAATTCCATGGAAGGTAATCTTTGGGCTGACTGAGGCAATGGCATTGAGAAAAGTATTAAGGTAAAGGTAAATTCAGAATTCTGGTATACATTGGTTATTTCATGTTTCACAGGGCTAAAAATGTGATAAACTCAGGTTAGAGTGGACTGGCCTTCAAGTGCAGTTGAAACACAACTCTTCCAAGAGACGCTGTGTTTCCCAGCCCTACTCAGGCACCTTTTAATATGAGCTCTGTGACAGAAAATAAGATTCAGTATTGCAGCAGAGATCATATTTAGATATTTTCTTCCCACTTAAGCCAATTATTTCCATTGGCTTTAAGGGATCTGCCTTTAAGGGAGAAAGAGGGAGAGTTATTACATGAAGCCAATAAATACAAGATCAGAATTTCAGACATACATCTGAGATGAGATTTTTAGCATGGCTTATATGCATAAGAAATTGATGTGAGCAAATAGATAAAAATTCTACTAAAAATTTGACGGACTTTTTTTTCTTGTGTGTGTGTGAAAGAAGCAAGGAGTCTGTTTTAAGAGAGTCAGTTTAACTCCTTGTGAGGAGCCTGTGCAAACTCCCCCACTCCCTTGTCCACCATCTAAACCAAGAAACAGGCTACAGTGAATGTGCAGCTCCCCAAGCAGACATGTTCTAGATGCACAACTCAGATGTGGTCTAAGAGGAAAACAAGTAGAAAAGCACTTCTCAGCCAATAAAGGCAGAGGCCAAAAGGACAGTGGAGAAAGAAGGAAGATTTCCCAGAGAACAGAATCAGTTGCTTCCAGATGGCCTAACCAAGGAACTTTCCAAACTGCTTTTTCCTTCCAGCAAATAATCTGTGGTACGAGATAGTGCACAAACTTAGGAACCTCAATTTTAATACTTTCAGTTGGAAAAACATCCAACATTAAATATATTACTAAAAACTCAAATGCTTCATGTTCTCTAGTAGATGCCATTGTATAGATAGTAAAGGGAGATTGAAGTCGCTCAGTCGTGTCCAACTCTCTGAGACCCCATGGACTGTAACCTACCAGGCTCCTCTGTCCAAGGGATTTTCTAGGCAAGAGTACTGGAGGGGGTTGCCATTTTCTTCTTCAGGGGATCTATCCAACCGTAGGATTGAACCCAGGTCTCCCACATTGCAGGCAGATGCTTTACCATCTAAGCCACCAGGGAAGATAGTAAAATGATATTATTTTTGGTTCTCTGCTTCTATCCCTTGAATACTTACTGGTATGAAAAATGTGGCTCAGACGGTAAAGCGTCTGTCTACAATGCGGGAGACCCAGGTTTGATCCCTGGGTTGGGAAGATCCCCTGGAGAAGGAAATGGCAATCCACTCCAGGACTACTGCCTGGAAAATCCCATGGACAGAGTAGCCTAGTAGGCTACAGCCCATGAGGTTGCAAAGAGTCGACATGACTGAGCGATTTCACCTCACTTCTTTCAACTTCACCCAATCTAAATTCATTTGTAAACACTAAATGCATTTGTAAATACGATATGCTTAAATATCAACTTATAGTTTACTTCCTTTGCTTAAAAATAAGTTTTACCACTTGTCTGTTTGTTACAGTGTTATTTGCAGTATAGAATCTATAACATGTTGTCTAAAATTTCCATTATGTGTATGTATCTTATCACCTCACCTGACTAAGCTCTTGGAGGGCAGAGATGTTTACCTTACTGATTTTATCAGTATCTTCAAGATAAAGAAATAAACAAATTTTCCCTTACTGAAAGCCTGCTGCATTTTCTTAACATTTATGGAAATCCTTTCCTATGATTGATATGTATACAGTAATTTGGAGACAGAACTCCTAATGACTTAACAACACTATAACAATTCAAAGAAAGCCTTCATTAGGTCTTAGTGATCTCGAGTGGTCTACTTTTGTATACTGAGAATAAAAATTAGAAAAACTCTGCTGCTGTCAGTTATTCATCTCATACTATCACCACTAAAAACTGGTAGGTTTGTGTCAATCAGCTGTGTTAAGCCACAGGAATTAGGCAGGAATTTATACTTGATGGTTGTTTGATGGGAGTGGGATGAGTGGAAAGAGATACCTCATATTTCTTATAGGTATTTTGAGTATCTTTTGACATTTAAACATTCTTCATATTTTTAGGGATTAACTTTGTTTGAAAACCCTTAGTTTTTAGGCTTTATATCATGATTCAATTGATCCACATTGAAGACAGTGAAACAATTAATTACTTTTATTTAATTAATTTTTATTAAAATATATTTTAAGGATTCTTACATGTTTCAAAATTGTGTATTCTGGAATACATGGTCTCATTTAAAAAATTTACCATTTAATTTATTTTATGTCTGAACTATAATCTGAAAAAGATTTACTTAAAAGATGGCTTCTAAAAGGGTGAATTAGCTGCTTGTGGCCTTTGAAAGTGGGGAAATTTTACTCCTAATTAAGATGGACATTGGAAAATTATTTCCTTACCTTTCACTCTTTGGGTAAGAGCTTTATCTTATAATTTCTTTCAGGCAAAAAGTGTTATACCTCATCTACTACATCTGTCTGTGTTCTTTTTGATATGGGGAAGGGAATTTATCCACCTGATAGGGGATAGAAGAGCACTAGAGACTGCTTCCATTTCCAGAAAAGCAGTCCTAGAGAAAATTCTCATTTGTCAGCTGCTGATAAGCTCTAGGCTGTTGAATCATGTTGGCCTGAAAACTTCACACAGACACAGAGTATTCCTTAGGGAGGTTTAGCTTGACCTTAAAAGATTAAGGATGAGATGGAAACAACAAAAAACATTCAAATCCTATTAAAAAAAAATAGAGGTGTAGTAGATATTGACTGCAACAGCTCAGATAAATGAGAAAGGCATTAAATAATATCTGCTGCTGCTGCTGCTGCTTCAGTCGTGTCCGACTCTGTGCGACCCCAGAGATGGCAGCCTACCAGACTCTTCTGTCCCTGGGACTCTCCAGGCAAGAACACTGGAGTGGGTTGCCATTTCCTTCGCCAATGCATGAAAGTGAAAAGTGAAAGTGAAGTTGCTCAGTCGTGTAAGACTTAGCAGTCCCATGGACTGCAGCCTACCAGGCTCCTCCATCCATGGGACTCTCCAAGCAAGAATACTAGAGTGGGGTGCCATTGCCTTCTCCAAAATAATATCTAGATTCTTTTTAAATAATGACTTTTAGGACTGTCATTATTATTGTTACATTTAGCTATGTTAACAAAGAGTCTACTTTGATTTATGAAAGAATCACTGTAGGAAAAAGGATCTAGTTTTTCTCAATAGTTTTTTTAGACGCATAGTATTTTATAAATAATTCAGTCTTCATTGCTCTTTGGAAATAATAGCAAAAATATATGAGCAAATGAGTAATTCTTTGAGGAGAGTTTAAAGCTTCATTCTTTAAAATGGATAAAGTGTGCCAGCAATAGTACCTGAGATTCAATAGCGTGTCTTGACAGTTTCTGCATTAGTTCAGTTTTTACCTTTGCGGATGTCCGAACAGGTATGCTGAGACAAGCAAACAAGTAATTGTTTAGGGTAGAGAGCGATGGATTGTATTTGAAACCCTGAAAGCCTAAAGAGAGCTTTATCATGGCAAGAACTGAGATCCAACACACCATAGTCAGCAGCTTATGTAGCCTGATGCACTCCTGAATTTTAGTCAACATTGGCTATGAATAGCAATCACTTGGGAACCTTTTTAAAAACACAAATATCTGGGCCCTGCCCAGAGTAAGTCTAAGTGGACTGGTTTCAGATGAGGCCTCAAAATGAATATTTTTAAAAAGTTGATCAGAGATTCTGATCTGAAGCTAGGATGAAGAACCATTGCTCATATTAGTACACTCTAATCATAACAATAAATAACATGTCTATACATCAAGAAGAGCTGTGTGTGTGTGTGGGTGTGTGTTTGGGGGTAGGTGATGCTGAGTGTTCTACTTTCACTTAATGCTCAACCTCAATACAACTCTGCTTTTTTCTCTAAGAACATCATCATATTCATCAGAAAGAAACTGGCAACGTATCTTAGAGATGATCTTTCTTTTTATATCCCTATAACATACCACCGGCAGAAAAGCAATACCACTGAACAAATGAGCCAATACTTAAAACAATGCTTCCAGAGCTATTGACATAATGCCTGGGCATGCTATCTTGCTTTGGTAAACTTATCTTAATCAGGCTCCCACTGCTTCCTTGTGTGATTTATCTACTGTACAACAGCTGTGGATGATGCTATCACTGCCTAATGTGTGTGACCCAGCAAAGCTTCTCTGCAGAAAGCTCCTGAGGGCATAACTCCACCACCCTAAAGAAAAGGTAGAGTGTTTTTTGTAATAGGAGAAGAATTCATGTTACTATCCTATATGAAATTCTTCAGTAGTTCCCTGTTTCCCTCAAATGGTATAAGACCATTGTCTTTCCTACCTGGCCAGATTTAATATGCCATCCCCGCCTTCCCTACTCCTAATCCTCCTTTCACATATACATGGTGGAAGTGGGGAAGATAATTGCTCACTTCCTAGGGCTGTATCAAATTAGAATTCCTTAAAAGTACTTCGTATAGTGCCTAGAATTTAATAAAAGCTCAAAACAAGATTAAACATACATATGCACACACAGAAAAATAAACAACAACAAATTTATTCCTGTCATCATGAAGCAGTTTACTTCTTCCTTCACATTTAGGGAGCACAATTTGCATATGTCTATTATTAGCTTAACGCATGTTACAGGTAATGGTAACATGCATAGGTACGAAATTAATGTTTCATGAAATCAAATGACACTGATTTAGGATTTGCAAGGAATGACTGTTTGTTTCTTGGGTCAGCCATCAATTCTGTCTCAAATATTCAGAATTTTAAATATTAATTCAATGAATGACTAAATGAAAGTAAAAGTCACTCAGTCATGTCTGACTCTTTGCAACCCCATGGACTATACAGTCCATGGAATTCTCCAGGCCAGAATACTGGAGATGGTAGCCTTTCCCTTCTCCAGGAGATCTTTCCAACTCAGGGATCCAACCCAGGTCTCCTGCATTGCAGACAGATTCTTTACCAGCTGAGCCACAAGGGAAGCCCAAGAATACTGGAGTGGGTAGCTAATCCCTTCTCCAGTGGATCTTCCCAATCCAGGAATTAAACCAGGGCCTCCTGCATTGTAGGCAATTCTATGCCAACTAAGCTATCAGGAAATGAATGAATGATTCCTTTTATAATCAAGAACTGGTAAGAACAATGTATGCAGTTCAAAAAGTGATGGGAACACACCACAGATGGCTCAAAATTCTCACCCTCAGCTTTTTTTTTTTCCTTTAACACTTTTCCTCCACAACATTAATCTCTTCAGTTCAGTTCAGTCACTCAGTTGTGACCGATTCTTTGCGATTCCATGAACTGCAGCACGCCAGGCCTCCCTGTCCATTACTAACTCCTGGAGTCTACTCAAACTCATGACCATTGAGTCAGTGATACCATCCAGCCATCTCATCCTCTGTTGCCCCTTCTCCTCCTGCCCCTAATCTCTCCCAGCCAGGGTTTTCCAATGAGTTAGCTCTTCTTATCAGGTGGCAAAAGTATTGGAGTTTCAGCTTCAACATCAGTCCCTCCAGTGAACATCCAGGACTGATCTCCTTTAGGATGGACTGGTTGGATCTCCTTGTAGTCCAAGGGACTCTCAAGAGTCCTCACAGTTCAAAACCATCAATTCTTCAGCACTCAGCTTTCTTCACAGTCTAACTCTCACATCCATACATGACCACTGGGAAAACCATAGCTTTAACTAGATGGACCTTGGTTGGCAAAGTAATGTCTCTGCTTTTTAATAAGCTGTCTAATTATCTTTAACTAGCTCTAAAACTAGTAGAGGAAAATTTAAACTAAAGTCTATACATTTTCTAGGGACTTTGAGCTAAAGTCTATAATACATCTTCCTTGGCACTATAGTTGAAATTCAGTTGCTGAAATCTATTTTGTTGAAAAAGAATGAATTATCAAGGCACATCTGTTTTTATTTTTCTCTTTTAACAGGGCCAGTGGTGTAAGTAGGTCAGCACTGAATGTGGTTACCAGAGTTTGATATTATAGGTTTTTATGGTGTAACTGTTAGTTTTCCTTTTATGGAAATAGATGTGTTAGAAGATGGTTAGTCATTCGCACTGAATTTTCAAAGTCTAGCTTAGGAAATTAGAATAAATTATTGTCTTTAGCAGAGTTGGCTGTGAGCAAATTTGTAAGGATGCATCTAGCTTATTCCTCTGGGACTCTGGTGCTTGCATGGTGTTCTAGAATAAATTCTCAAATTCTGTAGCTTGGGTCCTTGAAGCCCAATATGGTAAAGTTTCATTCAGTAATTACTTATTGAATTCTAACCATATGCTGGGCAATTTGACTGGTTAAGCAAAAGGATTAATTAGGTAATTTCTGTCACTATGGCAAGGGAGGGATGAGCACTGGGCATCAGTGGGGCTTCATTTGGAACTTCTTACATTTCAGTACATGATCGCACCTTTTGTTGTTCCCTGGGGGTACCACAGGCCTGCTGCTCTTTGGGTCTATTACACTATTTACTTATGTTCTCCATTCCTTCCCTTTCTCCTTCCTTCTTTCCTTTGTAGTTACTTGTTCATCTGTCGTCAGTCTCAGGCTCTTAGATTGTCAACTGTATAAAGGTGAGACTCTTGTATATGTTGCCATCCATTTCATCAGTGCTTGTCAGAATAGGGATATATTCTGGTTCTAGATGGGCAGCTTGAAGCAGGTTCTTTTTCCTCTAGCTGAGCACTTCTTTATATCAAGTCATAGACATATTAGTAGCATACAAATAACATGTAAGAAAGAGAGTTCAGTTCAGTCGCTCAGTCGTGTCTGACTCTGTGACCCCAAGGTCACAAAGACTCCTGCAGCATGCCAGGCTTCCCTGTCCATCACCAACTCTTGGAGCTCACTCAAACTCATGTCCATTGAGTTAGTCATGCCGTTCAACCATCTCATCCTCTGGTGTTCCCTGCTCCTCATGCCTTTAATCTTTCCCTGCATCAGGGTCTTTTCAAATGAGTTGGTTCCTCACATCAGGTGGCCAAAGTATTGGCATTTCAGCTTCAGCAACAGTCCTTCCAATGAATATTCAGGACTGATTTCCTTTAGGATGGACTGGTTGGATCTTCTTGCAGTCCAAGGGGCTCTCAAGAGTCTTCTCCAACACCACAGTTCAAAAGCATCGAGGGTTAGCTTGAGACAAAAAGGGAATTAGTTGTTGACATTCCAGGCAAT
Source organism: Nanger dama (assembly GCA_917880005.1). Classification (NCBI taxonomy): domain Eukaryota; kingdom Metazoa; phylum Chordata; class Mammalia; order Artiodactyla; family Bovidae; genus Nanger; species Nanger dama. Next base: position 52,973,792 of record CAKJTW010000004.1, read on the forward strand.
GTTTGGTACATGCTGATGATGAGCAGGAGAAGGTGAGAATTTTCTGATAACCTATAGATCCTCAGAAATCTTAATATAAACTTGTTTGGTTAGAGGAAAACTAACCAGGTGAGTACAAGGTTGTTTCACAGGACTGGCCAGGTATAATCCTGACCCTTGTGGGTGACCAGCTATTTAGATGCAATCCATGTGGGTAACCACAGCTGAAGATTTGAGCTGTATAATGACAATGAAAGTTTTTCAGAGGCCAGGCTGCTCAAAAAGAGAAAATAATCATTAAAAAATATATCAAGATTAAAACTAAATATACCCTCGGATGTCAAATATAGCATTGACATCTGAATGTACCTTGCTATAAATAATCAAGTTGTAGCTGCCTATTTTATATCTAGACAGATATAAGACATGTATAGTAGCCAGTAACCACTTCACAGGAGAGCCTATATCTGAAGAATGTCTTATTTTAAGAGTATTTCCTTTGGATAGTTCTTAGATTCCTGGAAGGGGAGCATTCCAAGGGCCTCATGCATCAAGATAAAATTTAATAAGTGACTATTGAAGTTCCAAAAGGGAGTTGAATGCTCTAAAGGGAGATTAGTGGTCTTCCTATCAAGGTTGGATATACGGAGACCCCACTAATTGCTCCCACTGTGGAGTGGGTCCAGGGCTTCAGAACTCTGGTCCAATTCAGGCAGGACCCCAGTCTACTGAGAGAAGGCAACCATTATACCTACTGAGACAGGGGAAAAGAATGACAAGAAAAGGGTATCTACTTCCCATTCTAAGACCAAACTGCAGCGTCCACATAAATACTCTCTCACAAGAGACTGACTGTAACAGGGACAGGAGACAAAGTAAATAATGACTGATAGGAGGCAATCAGATCAACAAAACAGTATAGACTGCTTTAAGGACCCAGGAATGACTTCATTATTCAGAATTCTTTCCTGTACTAGTTTTTGTTTGTTATTATTAAAAATTTACCTACTTTTTCAATATTTCAAATAACTTACACTGGGTTATATAAGATATAGAAATAAAATTATACTTTGATTACAAAATAGTCCACAGGCTGTGAAGAAACTACCACCCACGATTTTATGCAGTGCCTATTCATTCTCCAAACATTAGTCATCCACATTCAAAGGGTTAGCTTGCACAAAATGAAGTTCAGGTTTTTTTCCCCTTTCTTTTTCTTTTTTTCAAATCTTACCTTCTTGAAATGCTCAAGGCTTTTTCCAGCAATTAAAGATAAAACATAAAAATGATCTTGGCCTAACAATTTTGACAAAATAAAAAATACGCTAAGAGGTTCAGCTATGTTATCTAAAGGATATTAGTAGCAAATATTCTTCTGAAGTGCACATAAAAACACATTCAGCACCTTTCATTCAGTCACATGTTATTGACAATAGCTTTTAACTTGTGTTTATTCCAAAGTTTAAAAGGGAATCAGAAAAATATTTAATCTATTCAGTTCTTTTTGTCTTGTGCCAAAGTATATCTCAGAATTTTAGGGAGTCAAACTAGTTGAATAAAAAGAAAAGATCAAAGACAATGTTTAGAATTTGGGTAAGAAACACATAGTGGAATTTTAAATAATACCTAAGATAAACAAGTGGATATTTTTATATAGGGCACAACAGCATAGGCAGTAACTACCAAACCCTGGCAGAGCTGTGTGTGAGCAAATATTCATGTATAAAAGAGATCAGCAACATTGCCATGGGTATGTAGCATAACTTCCAGCACCTGAAACATTTGCTTCTGCTCCAACAGAGCTATCAGTCATGAGCTTTAGTTTGTTGAACTGTTTGGGGTCTGTTCCCTAGGGTATAAACTTAAGTGACTCTTCACTCTGGGCTGGGGAGAGTGGAAGTTCGTCATTCCTTGTTAAGACATGTTCAGCCCTAAGATGCTGTATTTTTATGGTGCTGACCAACAGGTGCTTCTATCTTCCTTTGGGATAGGCAACTAACTGGATTAAACTAGGAACACGTTGAGCTAAGCTTATTATTGATAATCATCAGTATCAAATATTTTTCTAGGAAAAAAAAGCAGTTGTTTATCTGTACTCTCAAATAATACTGCTAAGTGCTTTGTATTTCTGTTAATAGTATTCATTTTATCCTCTTTTGTATTCTGCTTAGCTGTTTACATAAACATTTCTGTTTCTTCAACTAGATGCCAAACAAATTGGAGGTGAGCATCTGCTTAATTAGTGCATGTATTCTTCATAGTTGGGCATTATTCTTCCAGCTTTCCCAGGCCCCCAGAAATGACTGGGACTCAGGCAGGGCTGCAGATGCTGGGCTGCTGGGTATCAGCAGTGACAGAGGCCTGTTGTATGGAGCAGTGTAAGAAGATAGTGGAGTTGCCCAAGGAAAAGTGAGAATCTTGTACAAGAAAATGACTCATGAATCATCAGATTTAAAGGCATCAAGTGTGACACTCTAGTCAGGAGGTTGAAGCAAGAGGTCTTGGGGCTGAAGATTAGGTTCATGAAACAAGATGTGGAATGAGGGAACATTAGTGATTGAGAATGAGAGCAAAGGAAAGATGCTAGGGATCAAAATTACTGGATGTTGAGACAAAGGAGCTTACTGATTTAAAGGTACAGGGTTAAGCCAGCCAAGGATACATTACTTATTATAGGTACACAATGAACATCTTTGGGGTTAATCAAAGTAGTTGTATATTCCACAGAGTGAAAATAAGGTGGCCTAACTCTAGGCTCTTGACTGAGTGAAACAACAATAGCTTGATGAGTATATGCTTCTCATTAGAAGAAAAGCTTTTGGAATAATATTCAGCCTAAAATCTATTTCTGTTGTACTCCTCAAATAAAAATCCCCCTGTTGCATTGGGAAAGTATTTGGCAAAAACAGCTTTAGCAGGAGTATTTTGTGAAACATATATTGTAAGGGAGCCTCATCTTCTGAAATCATCCATATTTGTATAGTCATATGGCAGATTGTATTTTCCAAAGATGGTCTCCACAGTTTCTGCTATTTCATATGCAATTTCCACACTGTGAGCTGATAAGTCTCCCATCCATAGATAGGGCCCATTCCCTTCCCCTTAAACTAGGAAGACCTTGTAACTGCCTTAACTAATAGATGTAGCTGAGTGATTCTATATGACTTCAGAGGTGAAGTCATAAAAATGCCATGCATATTCACACTGTCCTCTTGCAATATTCTTGGATATCAACCACCACGCTATTAAGAAGGCAAGCAACCATATGAAGGACCACAATTACGTGTTCTTGCAGGAGCTAAAGTTCCATCTATCCCACAGCCATCGTAACCACCAGCTGTGTGAGTGTGTGAGCCTTCAGATGGTTCCATTCCCAGCTAAGACATCCTCGGTTTCTTGGATGGAGGTGACAGCACTGCGCCTCCAGCTGATGGTGCCTGAGACATTGCCACTGACTTAGGCTTACATTTCTAGTTGTGAGCAAAATAATGATGGTTTAAGTTACTAAATTTGGAGTGGTTTGTTACTCAGCAAAAGACAACTGGAACAAATCATAAACAGAAATAAACATAGCTTGTGTTACAAAAATATCACTTTGATGAAGATAGTTGAAGACTTTTCTCATGAACCTGGTTTCATTTCTTTCAATGCTCTTACCAAGGGAGAAATTCATCATATGAACATAACATATTTTCATCTTTGATGAATGTTAGTTTCAAAACAAGAAAAAATATTAGCAACAATTTATGCTTACAATGTAAAATGACTCCTGACTATTAACAAGTATTTTTCTTGCCTCTGAATACCACTGAACATGTTTCATTGATGAAAAAACAAAAACAATCTTAGGCAGAATTTTTTCCAATACTTTAAAAGGACAATGATAAAATTCTGTCCCTAGACACAAGTTTTTTTCCAGAAATACAATTTGTAGAAATGTCAGAACAAAGTGACTTATAATTCAATACAACACTAAATATTTTAAAAACTGAATTACTCATTCAAAGGAAATCTCCAGTTTCCTGTGACTGTCTTCCATATCAAGAAAAGCTAAAAGTTCCATTATAACATTTTGGGTAAAAAAAGAAAACATCTAACATTTATGTTTTAATTAAGTTTTAAGACTTCAGTGATATAGCATGTGATTTGCCAGGGAAAATAAAAATATCTTCAGATAAAAAGTGTTAAGAAAGCTTGTCCTGAAATAACTAGGTATTATGCATTTGAGAAATTACTCTTTAAATATCTAAATGATTATCCACGTTAATTTGACTCAAATGACAAATAAAAGTGACTGCAAGCCCCTCAAATAGGGGCATGATAAAGCCAAAAAACACCTGAGTAAGATGATTAATAGTGATGCATGTGTGAAACATATTGATAAAACCTGTGATTCTCAAGAGACTGAGGTTGGAAGGAGTAGATACAGGACACAGAGAGATTTCTTCACTGGAGAATTAGAAACATTTCTCCCACAACCTCCCATCTTCCAAGGGTGAACCAATGGAATAACAGGGAATGCTAAGAATTCTGAAAAGGCTTGGGCCAAGTTGTATGAAGAAAAATTAAAGGACAGGACAAAGAAACTTGGTTTAGGAAAAAGATATTTTTATTTGGATATAGTAACAAAGAATGGTAATGCCAAAGAATGTTCAAACAACTGCACAATTGCACTCATCTCACATGCTGGCAAAGTAGTGCTCAATTTTCTCCAAGTCAGGCTTCAATAGCACATGAATCATGAACTTCTAGATGTTCAAGCTGGATTTAGAAAAGGCAGAGGAACCAGAGATCAAACTGCCAACATCCTTTGGGTTATTGAAAAGCAAGAGAGTTCCAGAAAAACACCTACATCTGTTTTATTGACTACACCAAAACCTTTGTGTGAATCACAACAAACTGGAAAATTCTTCAAGAGATGGAAATACCAGATCACCTCACCTGCCTCCTGAGAAATGTGTATGCAGGTCAAGAAGCAATATTTAGAACTGGACATGGAACAACAGACTGGTTCCAAATTGGAAAAGGAGTACATCAAGGCTGTATATTGTCACTCTGTTTATTTAACTTAAATGCAGAGTACATCATGAGAAATGCCAGGCTGGAAGGAGCACAAGATGGAATCAAGACTGCCAGGAGAATTATCAGTAACCTCAGATATTCAGATGACACCATCCTCATGGCAGAAAGCAAAGAAGAAATAAAGAGCCCCTTGATGAAAGTGAGAGAGGAGACTATAAAAGTTGGCTTAAAACTCAACATTCAGAAAACTAAGATCATGGCATCTGGTCACATCACTTCATTTCAAATAGATGGGGAAACAGTGGAAACAGTAGGAGACTTTATTTCCTTGGTCTCCAAAATCACTGCAGATGGTGACTGCAGCCATGAAATTAAAAAACTCTTGCTCTTTGGGATAAAAGCTATGACCACCCTAGACAGCATATTAAAAGCAGAGGCACTACTTTGCCAACAAAAATCCATTTAGTCAAATATTGACTAGATGGTCCAAAGTAGTGATGTATGGATGTGAGAGTTGGACCTTAAAGACAGCTGAGCACTGAAGTATTGATGCTTTTGAACTGTGGTGTTGGAGAAGACTCTTGAGAGTCCCTTGGACTGCAAGGAGATCCAACCAGTCCATCCTAAAGGAAATCAGTCCTGAATATTCATTGGAAGGACTTATGTTGAAGCTGAAACTCCAATACTTTGGCCACCACATGTGAAAAACTGACTCATTTGAAAAGACCCTGATGCTGGGAAAGATTGAAGGCGGGAGGAGAAGGAGATGACAAGGGAGGAGATGGTTGGATGGCATCACCAACTGAATGGACCTGAGTTTGAGCAAACTCCAGGAGACAGTGAAGGACAGAGAAGCCTGGCATGCTTCAGTCCATGGGGTCACAAAGAGTTGAACATGACTGAGTGACTGAACTGAACTGAACTGAATGCTAATGAAGATTTAAGTTAAGAGTTAAAGGGGATTTCCTGGAGGTCTAGTGGTTAAGAATCCACCTTGCATGAGTTTAATCCCTGTTGGGGGAATGAAGATCTCAAATCCTATGGAGCAACTAAGCTTTGTTGTCAACTCCTGAGCCCATGCCCCCTGCAACCATTTAGCCACAACTAGGGAGTCCATGTGCCACAAGGAAAGAGCTCATATGTTACAGTAAAGATCCTTGTGTCACAACTAAGACCCAACACCATCAAATAAATAGATAGATATTTTTAAAAAGAGACTTTGAATGGTACAAGAAAATGGGATATAAGAATGTGAGAGAAAGAAAAACTGTCTTATTTAAAAGACAGTCTCCTTATTTAAAAAACAGCCTTTTGTATCTTAGCAATGAATTGTTTATAGTTTTTAAAAGGAAAGAAAGGAATTGATTCTGTGAAGCAATTGATATTTTTGTATTTCAATAAAACCTGGTTCATCTTCATGTATAGGAAGCTCAATATATTTTCTATACAGAATTTTTACTTTGAATTATGTGATTTAAGTGGGCTTCCCTGATAGCTCAGTTGGTAAAGCATCAGCCTGCAATGCAGGCAATCCTATTCAGTTCCTGGATGGGGAAGATCCCCTGGAGAAGGGAGAGGCTACCCACTCCAGTATTCTTGGACTTCCCTTGTGGCTCAGTTGGTAAAGAATCTACTTGCAATGCAGAAGACCTGAGTTCGATCGCTAGGTTGGGAAGATCCCCTGGAGGAGGGAAAGGCTACCCACTCCAGTATTCTGGCCTGGAGAATTTCATGGACTGTATAGTCCCTGGGGTCCAAAAAGTTGGGCACAACTGGGTGAATTTCACATGTGATTTAATGTGACAAAATAGGTCATTTTCCACTGAAATATGAAAATGTTAGTTTGGAGCATAGAGAATAATATTTTAAGGGCTGCTAACTTATTCTTGGTAATGTTCTTTCTATATTAGCAAGTACACCAGTTTTTTAAAAAAATAGATATATTAACTTAAAAAATCCTATGAACTACTTTTGATAGACATCTTTTTCTTAAGTATGTGGCTACTGGATATACTATGGTTTTTCTAAGGCCTCATCTGCTACATTTGCTATCTCTGATCTCAGTTCTTTCAAGTTTCCCTCCCTCTACCCACATATGACCTGACTCTCACATTCTTACCCTTCTGTTTATCACAATAATCTAGCCCTGAGTCAGTCAGTTCAGTCGCTCAGTCCTGTCCAACTCTTTGTGACTCCATGGACTGAAGCATGCCAGGCCTCCCTGTCCATCACCAAATCCCAGAGTTTACTCAAATTCATGTTCATTCAGTCGGTGATGCCATCCAATCATTTCATCCTCTGTCATCTCCTTCTCCTCCCACCTTCAAACTTTCCCAGCATCAGGGTCTTTTCAAATGAGTCAGTTCTTCACATCTGGTGGCCAAAGTATTGGAGTTTCAGCTTCAACATAAGTCCTTCCAGTGAATATTCAGGACTGATTTCCCTTAGGATGGACTGGTTGGATCTCCTTGCAGTCCAAGGGACTCTCAAGAGTCTTCTCCAACACCACAGTTCAAAAGCTTCAATACTTCAGTGCTCAGCTTTCTTTATAGTCCAACTCTCACATCCATACATAACTACTGGAAAACCATAGCTTTGACTAGAAAGACCTTTGTTGGCAAAGTAATGCCTCTGCTTTAAAATATGTGTACTAGGATGGTCATAGCTTTTCTCCCAAGGAGCAAGAGTTTTTTAATTTCATGGCTGCAGTCACCATCTGCAGTGATTTTGGAGACCAAGGAAATAAAGTCTCCTACTGTTTCCATTGTTTCCCCATCTATTTGAAATGAAGCGATGTGACCAGATGCCATGATCTTAGTTTTCTGAATGTTGAGTTTTAAACCAACGTTTTCACTCTTCTCTTTCACTTTCATCAAGAGGCTCTTTAGTTCTTTGCGTTTTGCCATAAGGGTGTTGTCATCTCCGTATCTGAGGTTATTGATAATTCTCTCTTGATTCCAGCTTGTGCTACATCAGCATTTTTGCTCAGCCTGACATTTGTCATGAGGTACTCTGCATATAAGTTAAATAAGCAGAGTGACAGTATACAGCCTTGACATACCTCCTTTTTCAATTTGGAACCAGTCTGCTGTTCCATGTCTGATTCTAACTGTTGCTTCTTGACCTGGATACAGATTTCTCAGGAGTCAAGTACGGTGGTCTGCTATTCCCATCTCTTTAAGAATTTCCACAGTTTGTTGTGATCCACACAGTCAAAGGCTTTGGTATAGTCAGTAAAGCAGAAATAGATATTTTTCTGAAACTCTCTCGCTTTTTCGATGATCCAGTGGATATTGGCAATTTGATCTCTAGTTCCTCTGCCTTTTCAAAATCCAGCTTCAACATCTGGAAGTTCTTGGTTCATGTATTGTTGAAGCCTCACTTGGAGACTTAACCATTACTTTGCCAGCATGTGAGATGAATGCAATTGTGCAGTAGTTTGAGCATTCTTTGGCATTTCCCTTCTTTGGAATTGGAATGAAAAATGACCTTTTCCAGCCCTGTGGCCACTGCTCAGTTTTCCAAATTTTCTGGAATGTTAAATGAAGCACTTTAACTGCATCATGTTATAGAATTAGAAGTAGCTCAACTGGAATTCCATCACCTCCGTTAGCTTTGTTCGTAGTTATGCTTCCTAAGGCCCACTTATCTTCGCTCACATTCTAGGATGTCTGGCTCTCGGTGAGTGATCACATCATTGTGGTTATCTGGGTCATTAAGATCTTTTTGTATAGTTCTTCTGTGTATTCTTGCCACTTCTATTTAATATCTTCTGCTTGATTTAGGTCCATACGTTTTCTGTCCTTTATTGTGCCCATATTTGCATGAAATGTTCCCTTGATATCTCTAATTTTCTTGACGAGATCTCTAGTCTTTCCCATTCTATTGTTTTCCTCTATTTCTTTGCATTGATCAATGAGGAAGGCTTTCTTATCTCTCCTTGCTATTCTTTGGAACTCTGCATTCATATGGGCATATCTTTCTTTTTCTCCTTTGCCTCTCATTTCTCTTCTTAGCTATTTTTAAGGCCTTCTTAGAAAAAGATTTTCCTTTTTGCATTTATTTTTCTTGGGGATGGATCTACACACCCATAACCCCTGACAGTTGGCCAATAACCTCATAACCTGGTAAAATAGTGTGGGTAGTGTTTAAAGACCTGTTTCCTCCATGTTTTCCTTTGGTGTGAATAGAACAGTTTTCTCTGTTAACTCTGGCGTCTTCAGTTTTTGGTAATTTTTCTAATTCAATGCAAAATGAAGTTCATAAACACTCTTTACAACCTGGATGAAGAGGTGTATACAGAAAGGTGTACACATAGTTAGCCTGATCTCCATTTTATAGCCTTGAGTATTTTAAAACTCAGCATTCCGAGGGTGTTCCGTGGTGGAGCTCCATTTAGCTTCGCTACAGTCAATGTTTTAGCCTTAAGGAAGTCTATCCCCCAAAGAAGTGCTGAGTCCCTAAATGTCAAAACATTCTCCTTTTTGAAAGGACAGTTTCTTTTGTGTACAAAGGTCTTCCTTTGATTCACTCAGTGTGTTCTCCCTAGCATTAAAAAATAAACAGAAGTGACATATCCTTAAAATAGCTATCTGAACTTGAGTCACCTGTGTCTCCCTGAAGCTCTCTAAATGAATGAACTGTCAAACATCTCACAGAGGTGGGAATTAAAACTGCTAAACCTATGGTATTAGAGACAATATAGGGCTTCTTCAGGGCAGTATGTCTGCCAGAGTTCACACTACTGCTGTGTCACTGCATTTCTCCCAATGTATTAAAACATTCCCTTTGAATAACACAGGGTCTATGCTACATTACATGACCTCTGGGTGATTTGAAGCCTCTAAACCATCATCCGATTAGAGTTGACACTCTTCAGGTTACCTAATATATATTTGGAAGAAGAACTGGTACAAAGGGGAATTTAAGAAAAAGAAATGTTGCTTTGACTGGACATAAGTTAACTTGTAGAATTGTGAGAATTTATTATCAGAGTATTTTAGTTCAATGCAATGTTTATCTGTGAATTGCCTAAAAGCTGTAACATTCATTTCCAAATTGCCTGTTTAACTTACTGTAACAGAGATGTTGCTGCTCCTCTGACTCCTAACCCTTTCCCTCAAATGGCAGCCTTTTATAAATGTTGGTAGCAGACAAAAGTTTGTTCATCTGGCCTCCTACTTACAAGTTTATCTTTCACTGAATCTATCATTATAGGCTTCCCTGGTGGCTCAGATGGTAAAAGTCTGCCTGCAATGCAGGAGACCTGGGTTTGAGGCCTGGGTCAGGAAGATCCCCTGAAGAAGGAAATGGCAGCTCATTCCAGTGTCTTGCCTGGAGAATTCCATGGACAGAGGAGCCTGGCAGCCTACAGTCCACAGGACTGCAAAGAGTCAGACATGACTGAAGTGACTAAGCATAGCCCATCATTATAGCCAGTAGTGAACAGAGGTGCAAAGCCCTTCTTTTCTGCTGGCTGTTGTTGTTGTTCAGTTGTTCATGTCTGACTCTTTGCATCCCCCTCGTCCAAGGTAAGGAGCAGCGGCTGTGCTTTGCTGGAGAAGCCATAAAGAGATACCCCACTCACAAGGTAAGAGAAAACCAAGTAAGAAGGTAGGTGTTGTAAGAGGGAATCAGAGAGCAGACACACTGAAACCATACTCACAGAAAACTAGTCAATCTAATCACACTAGGACCACAGCCTTGTCTAACTCAATGAAACCAAGCCATGCCCGTGGGGCAACCCAAGACGGGTGGGTCATGGTGGACAGGTCTGATAGAATGTGGTCCATTGGAGAAGGGAAAGGCAAACCACTTCAGTATTCTTGCCTCGAGAACCACACAAACAGTATGAAAAGGCAAAATGATAGGATACCAAAAGAGGAACTCCCCAGGTCATTAGGTGCCCAATATACTACTGGAGATCAGTGGAGAAATAACTCCAGGAAGAATGAAGGGATGGAGCCAAAGCAAAAACAATACCCAGCCGTGGATGTGACTGGTGATAGAAGCAAGGTCCGAGGCTGTAAAGAGCAATATTGCATAGGAACCTGGAATGTCAGGTCCATGAATCAAGGCAAATTGGAAGTGGTCAGACAAGAGATGGCAAGAGTGAACATCGACATTCTAGGAATCAGCGAACTAAAATGGACTGGAATGGGTGAATTTAACTCAGATGACCATTATATCTACTATTGCAGGCAGGAATCCCTCAGAAGAAATGGAGTAGCCATCATGGTCAACAAAAGAGTCCAAAATGCAGTACTTAGATGCAATCTCAAAAGGACAAAATGATCTCTATTCATCTCCAAGGCAAACCATTCAATATCACAGTTATCCAAGTCTATGCCCCAACCAATAACACTGAAGAAGCTGAAGCTGAACAGTTTTATGAAGACCTACAAGACCTTTTAGAACTAACACGAAAAAAGATGTCCTTTTCATTCTAGGGGACTGGAATGCTAAAGTAATAAGTCAAGAAACACCTGGCGTAACGGGCAAATTTGGCCTTGGAATGCAGAATGAAGCAGGGCAAAGACTAATAGAGTTTTGCCAAGAAAATGCACTGGTCATAGCAAACACCCTCTTCCAACAACACAAGAGAAGACTCTACACATGGACATCACCAGATGGTCAACACCGAAATCAGACTGATTATATTCTATGTAGCCAAAGATGGAGAAGCTCTATACAGTCAACAAAAACAAGACCAGGAGCTGACTGTGGCTCAGATCATGAACTCCTTATTACCAAATTCAGACTCAAATTGAAGAAAGTAGGGAAAACCGCTAGACCATTCAGGTATGACCTAACTCAAATCCCTTATGATTATACAGTGGAACTGAGAAATAGATTTAAGGGTCTAGATCTGATAGAGTGCCTGATGAACTATGGAATGAGGTTCATGACATTGTACAGGAGACAAGGATCGAGACCATCCCCATGGAAAAGAAACACAAAAAAGCAAAATGGCTGTCTGAGGAGGCCTTACAAAAGGCTGTGAAAAGGAGAGAGGCCAAAAGCAAAGGAGAAAAGGAAAGATATAAGCATCTGAATGCAGAGTTCCAGAGAATAGCAAGAAGAGATAAGAAAGCCTTCTTCAGCGATCAATGTGAAGAAATAGAGGAAAAGAACAGAATGGGAAAGACTAGAGATCTCTTCAAGAAAATTAGAGATACCAAGGGAACATTTCATGCAAAGATGGGCTCGAAAAGGACAGAAATGGTCTGGACCTGACAGAAGCAGAAGATATTAAGAAGAGGTGGCAAGAATACACAGAAGAACTGTACAAAAAATATCTTCATGACCCAGATAATCATGATGATGTGATCACTAATCTAGAGCCAGACATCTTGGAATGTGAAGTCAAGTGGGCCTTGGAAAGCATCACTACGAACAAAGCTAGTAGAGTTGATGGATTCCAGTTGAGCTGTTTCAAATCCTGAAAAATAATGCTGTGAAACTGCTGCACTCAATATGCCAGCAAATTTGGAAAATTCAGCAGTGGCCACAGGACTGGAAAAGGTCAGTTTTCATTCCAATTCCAAAGAAAGACAATGCCAAAGAATGCTCAAACTACCGCACAATTGCACTCATCTCACATGCTAGTAAAGTAATGCTCAAAATTCTCCAAGCCAGGCTTCAGCAATATGTGAACCATGAACTTCCTGATGTTCAAGCTGGTTTTAGATAAGGCAGAGGAACCAGAGATCAAATTGGCAACATCCGCTGAATCATGGAAAGAGCAAGAGAGTTCCTGAAAAACATCTATTTCTGCCTTATTGACTATGCCAAAGTCTTTGACTGTGTGAATCACAGTAAACTGTGGAAAATTCTGAAAGAGATGGGAATACCAGACCACCTGATCTGCCTCTTGAGAAATCTGTATGCAGGTCAGGAAGCAACATGGAACAACAGACTGGTTCCAAATAGGAAACGGAGTATGTCAAGGCTGTATATTGTCACCTTGCTTATTTAACTTCTATGCAGAGTACATCATGAGAAACGCTGGGCTGGAAGAAACACAAGCTGGAATCAAGACTGCCGGGAGAAATATCAATAACCTCAGATATGCAGACGACATCACCCTTATGACAGAAAGTGAAGAGGGACTCAAAAGCCTCTTGATGAAAGTGAAAGTGGACAGTGAAGAAGTTGGCCTGAAGCTCAACATTCAGAAAACTAAGATTATGACATCCGGTCCCATCACTTCATGGGAAATAGATGGGGGAATCAGTGGAAACAGTGTCAGAGTTTATTTTCTTTGGCTCCAAAATTACTGCAGATGGTGATTTCAGCCATGAAATTAAAAGTCACTTAGTCCTTGAAAGAAAAGTTATGACTAACCTAGATAGTATATTCAAAAGCAGAGACATTACTTTGCCAACTAAGGTCCATCTAGTCAAGGCTATGGTTTTTCCTGTGGTATGGATGTCAGAGTTGGACTGTGAAGAAGGCTGAGTGCCGAAGAACTGATGCTTTTGAAGTGTGGTGTTGGAGAAGACTCTTGAGAGTCCCTTGGACTGCAGGGAGATCCAACCAGTCCATTCTGAAGGAGATCAGCCCTGGGATTACTTTGGAAGGAATGATGCTAAAGCTGAAGTTCCAGTACTTGGCCACCTCATGCAAAGAGTTGACTCATTGGAAAAGACTCTGATGCTGGGAGGGATTGGGGGCAGGAGGAGAAGGGAACAACAGAGGATGAGATGGCTGGATGGCAACACTGACTCGATGGACGTGAGTCTGAGTGAACTCTGGGAGATGGTGATGGACAGGAAGGCCTGGCATGCTGTGATTCATGGGGTCTCAAAGAGTTGGACACGACTGAGCGACTGAACTGAACTGACCTGGACTGCAGCAAGCCACACTTCCCTGTCCTTCACCATCTCCCAGAGCTTGATCAAACTCATGTCCATTGAGTTGGCTGTATTATCCAAACATCTTGTCCTCTGTTGTCCCCTTGTCTTTCCACCTTCAATCATCCCCAGCATCAGGGTCTTTTCACATGAGTCAGTCATTCACATCAAGTTTCCAAAGTATTGGAGTTTCAGCTTCAGGTTCAGTCCTTCCAATGAATATTCTGGACTGATTTCCTTTATAATTTACTGATTTGATCTCCTTGAAGTCCAAGGGACTCTCAAGAGTCTTTTCCGACACTACAGTTCAAAATCATAAATTCTTTGGTGGTCAGCTTTCTTTATGGTTCAACTCTCATGTCCATACATGACTATTGGAAACACCATAGCTTTGACTAGAGGAACATACGTTGGCAAAGTAATGTCTCTGCTTTTGAATATGCAGTCTATGCCTGTTGTAGCTTTTCTTCCAAGGAGCAAGCGTCCTTTAATTTCATAGCTGCAGTCTTTTAACTTCATGGCTTCTTTGGAGCCCAAGAAAATAAAGTCTGTCACAGTTTCCACTGTTTCCCCATTTATATGCCATGAAGTGATGGGACCGGATGCCATGATCTTAGTTTTTTGAATGTTGAGTTTTAAGCAAGCTTTTTCACTCTCCTCTTTCACTTTCATCAGGAAGCTCTTTTAATTCCCTTTGCTTTCTGCCATAAGGGTGGTGTCATCTGCATATCTCAGGTGGTTGACATTTCTCCTAGCAATGTTGATTCCAGCTTGTGATTGATCCAGCCCATCATTTTGCATACTGGAGCGCAAAATAAATGCCACGGAACAACTGTCTCCCCCTGAGCATCTTGCCCCTTCAACACACTAATATTCTACATTTTTATATATGCAAGATTTTACAGGGCATTCTCAGGAGGAAATGACAACAGAGTTGAAGTTCTACTTCATCTAGATGCTACTTTTACACTAGCCATTCAGGTGATTTTGCATAAGTCTTTCTCTTTAGAACGTTCCTGTCTTTCCACAAGAGCACATGTGATTTTCTCAGGTTTAAGTGAGACCCTGGACTTCAGCTGGATGAGAGTTCATGGTCACCTCTGTGCTTTCTCACAGGCTGTAGGTATATCATTAACTTTTGTATGAGTAAAAGTGAAAGTGAATTCTCCAATAACTGGCCGCTTTTCCCATGGCTCTTCTATTGTCCTTGCTTGATGATCTAGTTAAATAAGCACATCTCTTTCAGAGAAATCTGGATGTTTGTTTGATTGTTTTTTGGATAGTGTAGCCTCTCTATTAGTGAGGGGAGATTTGTTTGTCTCTATTTTCAGAGTCTTCCTTGTCCTTGTTTTTTAGGGACAATGGGGCCACTTGATTGGGCTAAGAAACTTTAGGCCCATTCCAGCTCCAAGATGCAGTGACACTCCATGAGCACACAGTTTAAAAAAATATATAGTTGATTTACAATATTATGTTAGTTTTGGTTGTACAGCAAAGTGATTCAGACACACACACACACACACACACACACACACATACTTCCTCTATATATTCAATATTCATAGAACTATGATCATAGCATCCAGTCCCACCACTTCATAGAAAATAAGAGGAGAAAAAGTAGAAGCAGTGAGAGATTTTATTTCTTAGGCTCCAAAATCACTGTGGATGGTGACTGCAGCCACAAAATTTAATGATGCTTACTCCTTGGAAGGGAAGCTATGATAAACCTAGACAGCATATTATAAAGCAAAGACATCACTTTGCTGACAAAGGTCCATATAGTCAAAGCTATGGTTTTCCCAGTGGTCATGTAGGGAAGTGAGAGTAGCACTGTGAAGAAGGCTGAGCAATGAAGGACTGATGTTTTTTGAACCGTGGTGCTGGAGAAGATTCTTGAGCATCCCTTTGACAGCAAGGAAATCAAACCAGTCAATCCTAAAGGAAACTGATAGCTATGGTGAATGATGTCAGATTCATGATCTCTGAAGAAGATTTAGTTTTGGGACCAGAGACCAGACTTGACCACTCAGGGCTCTTGTGTGGCAGAAGTTTTATTACAGTGAAAAGGGACAGAGAACGTTTCTGACATAGACATCAGAAGGGGTGGAGAGTGCCCCACTTGCTAATGTTTAGCAAGGGAGCTATGTAATTTTCAAATTAAGTTATCACAATAAATCAAAAGAATGTTGTAAAATTTTTGTAAATGTTGTAAAAATTTGTAAAAATCAAGGTTGTAAAAATTTTACCAGACCCACTCCCACATTTAAATTTTAAGATAACAGGATTAGAATTTAACAATAGAAAGATCCAACCAGACCCACACCCATAATATACATTCTAAGATATTAGGACTAGACAGAAAGTTTTCAGGAAGGAGAAACTGCCATTAAGCAGAATACATTATTGCTATTTAACCCCTAGTATAGAATTTGAAGGTCAGGAATGGCAGTGGTAAGAAGATACCCTCATTCAAGGTAAGGAGCAGAAGCTGTGCTTTGCTGGAGAAGCTGTGAAGAGATACCCCACTCCCAAGGTAAGAGAAAACCAAGTAAGATGGTAGGTGTTGCAAGAGGGCATCAGAGGGCAGACACAATGAAACCATACTCACAGAAAACTAGTCAATCTAATCACACTAGGACCACAGCCTTGTCTAACTCGATGAAACCAAGCCATGCCCGTGGAGCAACCCAAGACGAGCGGGTCATGGTGGAGAGGGCTGACAGAATGTGGTCCACTGGAGAAGGGAAAGGCAAACCACTTCAGTATTCTTGCCTCGAGAACCACACAAACAGTATGAAAAGGCAAAATGATAGGATACCAAAAGAGGAACTCCCCAGGTCATTAGGTGCCCAATATACTACTGGAGATCAGTGGAGAAATAACTCCAGGAAGAATGAAGGGATGGAGCCAAAGCAAAAACAATACCCAGCCGTGGATGTGACTGGTGATAGAAGCAAGGTCCGAGGCTGTAAAGAGCAATATTGCATAGGAACCTGGAATGTCAGGTCCATGAATCAAGGCAAATTGGAAGTGGTCAGACAAGAGATGGCAAGAGTGAACATCGACATTCTAGGAATCAGCGAACTAAAATGGACTGGAATGGGTGAATTTAACTCAGATGACCATTATATCTACTATTGCAGGCAGGAATCCCTCAGAAGAAATGGAGTAGCCATCATGGTCAACAAAAGAGTCCAAAATGCAGTACTTAGATGCAATCTCAAAAAGGACAAAATGATCTCTATTCATCTCCAAGGCAAACCATTCAATATCACAGTTATCCAAGTCTATGCCCCAACCAATAACACTGAAGAAGCTGAAGCTGAACAGTTTTATGAAGACCTACAAGACCTTTTAGAACTAACACGAAAAAAAGATGTCCTTTTCATTCTAGGGGACTGGAATGCTAAAGTAATAAGTCAAGAAACACCTGGCGTAACGGGCAAATTTGGCCTTGGAATGCAGAATGAAGCAGGGCAAAGACTAATAGAGTTTTGCCAAGAAAATGCACTGGTCATAGCAAACACCCTCTTCCAACAACACAAGAGAAGACTCTACACATGGACATCACCAGATGGTCAACACCGAAATCAGACTGATTATATTCTATGTAGCCAAAGATGGAGAAGCTCTATACAGTCAACAAAAACAAGACCAGGAGCTGACTGTGGCTCAGATCATGAACTCCTTATTACCAAATTCAGACTCAAATTGAAGAAAGTAGGGAAAACCGCTAGACCATTCAGGTATGACCTAACTCAAATCCCTTTATGATTATACAGTGGAACTGAGAAATAGATTTAAGGGTCTAGATCTGATAGATAGAGTGCCTGATGAACTATGGAATGAGGTTCATACCATTGTACAGGAGACAGGGATCAAGACCATCCCCATGGAAAAGGAAGAGAGATGAAAAGCAAAGGAGAAAAGGAAAGATATAAGCATCTGAATGCAGAGTTCCAGAGAATAGCAAGAAGAGATAAGAAAGCCTTCTTCAGCGATCAATGTGAAGAAATGGAAGAAAACAACAGAGTGGGAAAGACTAGAGATCTCTTCAAGAAAATTAGAGATACCAAGGGAACATTTCATGCAAAGATGGGCTTGATAAAGGACAGAAATGGTCTGGACCTGACAGAAGCAGAAGATATTAAGAAGAGGTGGCAAGAATACACAGAAGAACTGTACAAAAAATATCTTCACAACCGAGATAATTGTGATGATGTGATCACTAATCTAGAGCCAGATATCTTGGAATGTGAAGTCAAGTGGGCCTTGGAAAACATCACTATGAACAAAGCTAGTGGAGCTGATGGAATTCCAGTTGAGCTGTTTCAAATCCTGAAAGATGATGCTGTGAAACTGCTGCACTCAATATGCCAGCAAATTTGAAAACTCAGCAGTGGCCACAGGACTGGAAAAGGTCAGTTTCATTCCAATTCCAAAAATAGACAATGCCAAAGAATGCTCAAACTACCACACAATTGCACTCATCTCACATGCTAGTAAAGTAATGCTCAAAATTCTCCAAGCCAGGCATCAACAGAACCGTGAACTCTTGATGTTCAAGCTGGTTTTACAAAAGGCAGAGGAACCAGAGATCAAATTGTCAACATCCTCTGCATCATGAAAAAAGCAAAAGAGTTCCAGAAAAACATCTATTTCTGCTTTATTGACAATGCCAAAGCCTTTGACTGTGTGGATCACCACAAACTGTGGAAAATTCTGAAAGAGATGGGAGTACCAGACCACCTAACCTGCCTCTTTAGAAATCTGTATTCTGGTCAGGAAGCAACAGTTAGTACTGGACATGGAACAACAGACTGGTTCCAAATAGGAAAAGGAGTACATCAAGGCTGTATATTGTCACCTTGCTTATTTAACTTCTATGCAGAGTACATCATGAGAAACGCTGGGCTGGAAGAAACACAAGCTGGAATCAAGATTGCTGGGAGAAATATCAATAACCTCAGATATGCCGATGACACCACCTTTATGGGAGAAAGTGAAGAGGAGCTAAAGGGCCTCTTGATGAAGGTGAAAGAGGAGGGTGAGAAAGTTGTCTTAAAGCTCAACATTCAGAAAACGAAGATCATGGTATCTGGTCCCATCACTTCATGGGAAATAGATGGGGAATCAGTGGATACAGTGTCAGACATTTTTTTGGGCTCCAGAATCACTGCAGATGGTGACTGCAGCCATGAAATTAAAAGTCGCCTAGTCCTTGGAAGAATAAATTATGACTAACCTAGACAGTATATTCAAAAGCAGAGACATCACTTTGCCAACTAAGGTCCGTCTAGTCAAAGCTATGGTTTTTCCTGTGGTCATATATGGATGTGAGAGTTGGACTGTGAAGAAGGCTGAGTGCTGAAGAATTGATGCTTTTGAAGTGTGGTGTTGGAGAAGACTCTTGAGAGTCCCTTGGGCTGCAAGGAGATTCAACCAGTCCATTCTGATGGAGATCAGCCCTGGGATTTCTTTGGAAGGAATGATGCTAAAGCTGAAACTCCAGTACTTTGGCCGCCTCATGTGAAGAGTTGACTCATTGGAAAAGACTCTGATGCTGGGAGGGATCAGGGGCAGGAGGAGAAGGGGACAACCGAGGATGAGATCGCTGGATGGCATCACTGACTCAATGGACGTGAGTCTCTGTGAACTCGGAGAGATGGTGATGAACAGGGAGGCCTGGCGTGCTACAATTCATGGGGTTGCAAAGAGTCGGACACGACTGAGTGACTGAACTGAACTGATAGAGTTTAAACTGAATTGTTTGTTTTGTAATCATCAGTTTAATGTTTTATGTAACTAAGACTAAGGAATGTAGAGGGGGAAAAAATGTTTGTCCTTCCCTCCTCCTGAGAGACTTCCTTGGTGGCTCATATGGTAAAGTGTCTGTCTACAATGTGGGAGACCCAGGTTCGATCCCTGCATCAGGAAGATCTCCCGGAGAAGGAAATCGCAATCCACTCAAGTACCATTGCCTGGAAAATCCCATGAACAGAGGAGCCTGGTAGGCTACAGTCCATGGGGTCGCAAAGAGTCAGACATGACTGAATGACTTCATTTCTCCTTGAGAATTCCAGATCCCTATCACCTCAGGAACCCTAGACTTCTTATCAATCTGATTCTCTCTAAATCAACCCTGAATATTCATTGGAAGGACTGACGTTGAAGCTGAAGCTCCAATCCTTTGCCCACCTAATGCAAAGAGGAAACTTAATGGGAAAAGATCCTGATACTAGGAAAGACTGAACACAAAAGAATAGGGTAACAGAGGATGAGATAGTGTACTTAAGGAACAGAAATTTGAGCAAACTCCAGGAGAGAGTGAATGCGAGGGAACCCTGGTATGCTACAGTCCATGGGGTTGCAAAGAGTCAGACATGACTTAGCGACTGAACAAAAACAATATATATATATATATATCAGATTATTTTCCATTATAGGTTATTAGAACATACACTTTTAAGTGAATATTCTTTTTGTTACCCAGGGAATATCTCCCAAGTTGATGAAATTCTTTCATGGAGAATGTGATAAGCTGGAAAAGGGAGGGTTTGTGTGCATGCTGCTGCTGCTGTCACTTCAGTTGTGTCCGACTCTGTGTGACCCCATAGATAGCAGCCCACCAGGCTCCGCTGTTCCTGGGATTCTCCAGGCGAGAACACTGGAGTGGTTTGCCATTTCCTTCTCCAATATCTGCTACATTTATCCCTCACTGTGAACTCAGTATTTGCTCAGGGCTGATTCAGTTTTCACCTTTATAATTTTCCCTCATGTTACCACTAACACTGTCTTCCACAAACAGATCATTTCACAAAGAGGTTCCCTCTCCTTTAGAAAATCTTCCCCTCCTTCTCATGCTTGTGATAACCTTCATTCCACATATCCTTGCTCAGCGCAAGTTGTCTATGCTACTCTTTTGGCACCTGATTTGTATTAGTTTTACTGAAGTGAAGTGAAAGTTGCTCAGTCATGTCTGACTCTTTGCAACCCTGTGGACTACAGTCCATGGAATTCTCCAGGCCAGAAAACTGGAGTGGGTAGCCTTTCCCTTCTGCAGGGGATCTTCCCAACCCAGGGACTGAACCCAGGTCTCTCTCATTGCAGGCTGATTCTTTACCAGCTGAGCCACCAGGGAAGCCCATTTGAGTTTTCATTAAAAAAAAAAAAAAAAAAAAAGACAAGACTGCATTGCATGGCTTAAATAACAGAAATGAATTTTCTTAGAATTCTGAAGACTCAAAGTCCCAGATCAAGGTTTAGCAGGGTGTGGTTCCTGCTAAACCAGAGAGACAACACCCTTTCTGGCCTGCAGATGGCTGTGCTTCTCATGGCATCCTCACAGGGTCTTTCCTTTGTGCACAAATGGAGTGAAAGACTGAGCTCTCTGAATTCTCCTAAGAACACTAACGCTATCAGATCAGAGCTCCACCCTTACTGTTTCATTTAAATTTAATTACTTCTCAAATTCTTAAGTTCTTAAAAACGTACTTCTTTAAAGGCCCTATCTTCAAATATAGCCTGGGTGTCAGGGCTTTAACATTTGAATTTGGAAGGGGCACAAATATTCAGTTAGTAACACATTCATTTTACTGTGTGTTTAGAGTTTTTATACATGTATGTATATAAATATGTGCGTATATATGTACATTTTATCAAGGAATTATAAGCTCTTGTAAATGTGTCTTATACATTTTTATAGCTTATCTTTTGTTAGTACTGAATTCATGTTTTCTAATTGACAAAATGTGTTAAGATATGAGCCACTGACATGTTAATTTTCACATTCACTTTCTAACATACATTATTTAATTTTTTAAAAATCTCCACTTCCAAGATTACTTTAAAAGTCTAGAGGATGCTTTAGGAAAAAAAAATAACATGTTGAAAATATCTAAATTTGAAGGGTTGAAAATGTCAAGAATCTTTTCTAAAAATCTATTTTTGCTCACATACATGATGCGACATACTTAATTTCTTAGATCAGATAATTTATGTTAACTTTTATTTGTTTTTCTTTCTAATTCTGAATTTCAGTGCTTCTGGTAGAAAGATAGTTCTTTGAATAATATTTTGTTGTTATATGCTAAATTACATATTTAATTCTGATTTTCTTCCATATCTTATAATTTTTAATATAGTAATACCATGCTGCTGCTGCTGCTGCTGCTAAGTTGCTTCAGTCATGTCCGACTCTGTGCAACCCCACAGACGGCAGCCCAACAGGCTCCCCTGTCCCTGGGATTCTCCAGGCAAGAGTACTGGAGTGGGGTGCTATTGCTTTCTCCAATGCATGAAAGTGAAAAGTGAAAGAAAACTCGCTCAGTCCTGTCCGACTCTTAGCGACCCCATGGACTGCAGCCTACCAGGCTCCTCTGTCCATGGGATTTTCCAGGCAAGAGTACTGGAGTGGGGTGCCATTGCCTTCTCCGAGTAAAACCATAAGTATGTATACTCAAAGTTGGAAAACTGAAAAATATTGAATGAAATACATATAACAGTGTTTTTATTGGCACTAATAGACACATAGCACATTAAATAATCAAATTCATGCTACAGAGCGTTGTATAAAGAAGACTTTCCTGAACTATTTTGTAAAGCTTCCCATGTCTTTTTCAGTGAACATAAATTTTATTTTCTAATTTTCACATAGCATCGAACTCTCTGGAAATCTTGACTTCACATAAGTTTTTCTCAATTATGTATATTTTATTTAAAGATTTTTATTTTGAAAAGAACTAATCATCATTAAAATTACACTGGATATTTCATATAAAGATACTGTTTGCAAGTACTCTTTATAATGCTGCAAGCAGAGGAAGAAGAATTAAAACAATGTGGATAAGTGCCATTTAAACTCAGTTTCAGAGTTTTTAAATCCCAGAAAGGGAAATATTTGAGATAATAGATTAAGACAAATGATGGAATTATTTAGCTACTGGATTCTTAGCTTGAGCAAAACTCTCGTAACTCCATCTTGTTTATTTATTTTTAAAACTTGTATTTTTGTAGGAAAATAGTTTATGGAGATTCCAGAATTTTCTTTAAGAGACCATACTGGTTATTGTTAAAAGATTTGATCTCTTAAAGAATGCATGAGAGAATGCATGAAGCTGCTCACAAGATTAACATTAGTACTCAGTGAACTCAGTGAGTTTATATTGATTAAACAACATTGTTTCCATTTTCACCTGTCAAGAATCACTAACACTGAATATATATTCTACTACATTGAGGAAATTGATTGTCAATGGTTACATGTGATATAAATGTCAGGAAATGAGGACCTAATTTTTCCATTAATGGTAGTAAAGAACTTGTCTGCCAATAGAGGAGACATAAGAGATAAAGGGATTCCTGGGAAGGGAAGATGTCCTGGAGAAAGGCATGGCAACCAATTCCAGTACCCTTGCATGGAGAATCCCCTGGACAGAGGATCCTGGTGGGCTAGTCCATAAGGTTGCAGAGTCAGACACAACTGAAAGCAACTTCGCATGCAAGCACATAAGATATTTAGTACTCAATTTTGTGCACATTATTGCTATTGATTTCTTTAAAATAGTAATATCACAAACTATTTAGTATTAAGGACTGAGAGTTAAAAAGACAGAAATAAATGTCACCATGACTATAAAATATTAATGTAGAATTCTAATAAATGGACTTGATGGGGAAAGAAATCTGATGGAATAAAAAAGTAATTACTACAAAACCATTGATAGTGTAGGTAAATGACTTGTCCCTAAAATTAAAAAGTCAAACTTAGTTAATTATATCTTAGCTAATAAAAACTTCAGTGATAAGGTTTATAAACTGATGAAAAATTAATGAACACTTTAATGAATTTTTTGGTAAATTGTATAAGTCAGAAGTAACTTAATAAGGAGTCTGGAAATGTTCAGAAGAGATTAGATTTACTAAGATATAAAGTAAGGCTGGAAATAGTGAAACTCTATTTCTATACAGGAAGAATTTAAAATTAAATCTGGTTTATTAAATTGTACTTCATTGTCTAAAACAGGCTAGGGCAATGTAGAGTTTAACAAATAATTACTACATAGATTAACGCTAAAATTAGGTACTGTATAAAAAGGCTTCCTGGGTGGATAGACAGTAGAGAGACCCTCCAACGCAGGAGACCTGGGTTTGATCCCTGGGTTGAGAAGATCCCCTGGAGAAGGAAATGGCTACCCAGTTCCACAGATAGAGGAGCCTGGCGAACTACAGTCCATGAAGGGTCGCACACTTTCACTGTATGAAAATAAACGTGGGGGTGTGTAGTAGTGGTGGTGTTGGTGATGGGTTGTGTTTGTATGAACTCTGGGACTATACACAACATTTCAAAGTGATAAATTAGTAATAACACTTAACTTGAGATCTACCTTTAATAAATTTTTAGGTGTACAATGCAGTATTATTAACTATAGGCATGATGTTGTTGTACAACAGAACTCTAGAACCTTTCTTGTGTAACTGAAACTTTGTACCCAATGAACAGGGCTTCCCTGGTAGCTCAAATGGTAAAATATGTGCTTGCACTGCAGGAGAAACTGGATTTGATCCTTGGGTCAAGAAGATTGCCTGGAGAGGGGAATGGCTTCTTGCCTAGGAAATCCCATGGTCAGAGGAGCCTGGCGGGCTACAGTCCAGGGGATTGCAAAGAGTCAGACACAACTGAGTGACTAACATACACAATGAATAGAAACTCCCTATTTTCTCTTTCCTGAAACCCTGGAAATCACCATTCTATTTTTTTTTCCTCTATGAGTTTGGCTATTTAGATAACTCATGTGAGTAGAAGCATGCAGTATTTTTCCTTTATGACTGTCTTATTTCACTTAGCATAATGTCTCCAAGTTCATTCATGTTGTCACATATTGCAAGATTTCTTTCTTTTCAAAGGCTCAAATAATATTCCATTGTATGTATACATCACATTAAAAATCCATTCATCCTTTGGTGGACATTTAGGTTGTTTCTACCTCCTGGCTTATGGGAGTTCAAATCTCTTTAAGATCTTGAGTTAAAAATAATTTTGTATTAATACTCAAGAATAGAATTGTTGGATTATATGGTAATTGCATTTTTAATTTTTTGAGGAATCTCCATGTTGCTTTCCATAATAGCTGTACCATTTTACCTTCCCACCAATAGTGAACAAGGGTTTTAATTTTTCCACAGCCTTTCTAACATTTGTTATCTTTGGTTTCCTGAAATTGGCATCCAGCAGGTGTGAGGTGATATCTCATTATAGTTTGGTTTGCTTTTCCCCGATTGACCAGTAATGTTGAGCACGTTTTCATGTGCCTATTGGTCATCTGTATGTCTTCTTTGTGAAGATGTCTACTCAGGTATTTTGCCCATTTTAAAAATCTGATTACATGTTTTTTCTCTCTTTTTTTTAACAGTTAAATTGTAAGAGTTCCTTATATATTTTTGATATTAGTCCCTTATCAGATGCATTGTTTGTAAATGTTTTTTTCCCATTCTCTAGATTATTTTTCACTCTTTTAACTGTTTCCTTTGCTGTGCAGTAGCTTTTCAGTTTTATTGCATTCCTATTTGTTTACTTTGGATTTTGTTGCCTTTGCTTGTGGTGTTATATCCAAGAAATCATTGTCAAAATTAATATCATTAACATTTTTTTCTGTGTTCTCTTCTAGGAGTTTTAAGTCAATCTATTTTTGAGCTAATTTTTATGTATAGTGTGAAATAAAGATCCAAGGTTATTCTTTTACATGGGGATATCCAGTTTTCTCAACATTATTTACGGAAGATATATCCTTTCCCCATTGTATATTCTTGGGACCCTTACCAAAGATCAGTTGGCTGTATTTGGAAGAGTTTTTTTCTTTTTCTGAATTTTGTATTCTGTCACATTGGTCTAAATATCTGTCTTTCTGCCAGTACTATACTGTTTTGATTACTAAGCTTTGTAATATATTTTAAAATCAGGAAGTATGAGGCCTCCAGCTTTGTTATTTCTCAAGATTGATTTGTCTATTTAGGGTTCTTTGTGGTTTCAAATATATTTTAGGATTGCTTTTCCTATTTCTGTGAAAAATGCCATTGGGACTTTAATAGGGTTTATAGTGAATTTGTAGATCACTTTGGGTTGTACAGACATTTTAACAATATTAATGTATTATTGGCTGGAAACATATTAACCCCACAGGTGTTAGTTTCTGCAAAAATCCCCTGGTCAATTATGTGTGAAGTCTTTCAATCCAGGAATATGGTTTGCCTTTCAAATTGTGTGTATCTTTAATTTCTTCCATCATTGTTTTATGGTTTTTAGTGTACAAGTCTTTAGCCTTGTTGATTAAATTTTGCTTAAGTATTTTATCCATTTTGGATAATTCTAAATGGGATTATCTTCTTAATTTCCTTTTCAGACTGTTGTTTAGTGACTAGAAATGCAACTAATTTTTGAAAGTTGATTTTGTGTCCTTCAGTTTCACTAATTTGTTGAGTTCCAGTTTCTTTGAGTGACTCTTTAGGGTTTTCTTTATATAAGATTATGTCATTTGAAAACAGAGAAATTTTACTTCTTCCTTCATGAGTTGGATGCCTTTTACTTCTATTTCTTGCATAATTGCCCTGGATAGAACCTCCACTATTATGTTAAATAGGAGTGGTGAAAGTCGACACTCGTGTCTTATTCCTGAACTTGGAAGAAAAGCTTTTGGTTTTACACCATTAAGTATAAAATTTGCTGTGAGCTTTTCATTTATGATCTTTATAATGTTGAGGTTATTTCCTTCTATTCCTAATTTGTTGAGAACTTTTATCATGAAATGGTGTTGCATTTTATTCAATGCATTTTCTGCATCTATTGGGATAACCGTATGATTTTTAACCTTTATTCTGTTAATGTTTCATATCACATTAATTGATTTTCATATGCTGAATCACTCTCATATCCAAGGGATAAATCCCACTTGCTCATGATATGTATCTTTTTAATGTATTGTTGAATTCAGTTTTCTAGTATTTTGTTAATGATTTTGGCATCTGTGTTTACCAGGAATCAGTTCAGTTCAGTTCAGTCAGTCGTGTCCGACTCTTTGCAACCCCATGAATCGCAGCACGCCAGGCCTCCCTGTCCATCACTAACTCCCAGAGTTCACTCAGAATCACATCCATCAAGTCAGCGAGGCCATCCAGTCATCTCATCCTCTGTTGTCCCCTTCTCCTCCTGCCCCCAATCCCTCCCAGCATCAGAGTCTTTTCCAATGAGTCAACTCTTCACATGAGGTGGCCAAAGTACTGAACTTCAGCTTTAGCATCATTCCTTCCAAAGAAATCCCAGGGTTGATCTCCTTCAGAATGGACTGGTTGGATCTCCTTGCAGTCCAAGGGACTCTCAAGAGTCTTCTCCAACACCACAGTTCAAAAGCATCAATTCTTCAGTGCTCAGCCTTCTTCTCAGTCCAACTCTCACATCCATACATGACTACAGGAAAAACCATAGCCTTGACTAGATGGACCTTAGTCGGCAAAGTAATGTCTCTGCTTTTGAATATATTATCTAGGTTGGTCATAACTTTTCTTCCAAGGAGTAAGCATCTTTTAATTTCATGGCTGCAATCACCATCTGCAGTGATTCTGGAGCCCCCAAAATAAACTCTGACACTGTTTCCACTGTTTCTCCATCTATTTCCCATGAAGTGATGGGACCAGATGCCATGATCTTCGTTTTCTGAATGTTGAGCTTTACGCCAACTTTTTCACTCTCCACTTTCACTTTCATCAAGAGGCTTTTTAGTTCCTTTTGACTTTCTGCCACAGGGGTGGTGTCATCTGCATATCTGAGGTTATTGATATTTCTCCCAGCAATCTTGATTCCAGCTTGTGTTTCTTCCAGCCCAGTGTTTCTCATGATGTACTCTGCATATAAGTTAAATAGTAATGGCCTATAATTTTCTTATACTGTCCTTATCTGGCTTTGCTGTAACAGGAATGCTGGCCTCCTCAAATAAGTTTGTGTTTCTCCCTTTTCACTTTTTTGGAAGATTTTGAGAAGAACTGGCATCAATTCCTATTTAAATGTTTGGTGGGAATTCACCCATGAAGCCATCTGCTTTGGGGCTTTTCTTTGTTGGGAGCTTTTTGATTACTGATTCAATCACTTTACTAATTATAGGCCTGTTCCAACTTCCTATTTCTTTATGTTTCATTCTTAATATGCTGTGTGTTTCCAGGAATTTGTCCATTTATTTTAGATTATCGAGTCTGGTGGTGTATAATTTTTCA
Source organism: Nanger dama (assembly GCA_917880005.1). Classification (NCBI taxonomy): domain Eukaryota; kingdom Metazoa; phylum Chordata; class Mammalia; order Artiodactyla; family Bovidae; genus Nanger; species Nanger dama. The sequence continues at coordinate 53,001,910 of CAKJTW010000004.1, forward strand.
CAGTAATATCTAATGTCTTTTGTTACATTTTCTTCTCTAATCTTTGTTATCTCCTTTCTTCTGCTAACTTTGGGCTTGTTTGTTGAGATATTTCTTCTTTTTTAATGTAGGTAATTATTGCTATAAACTTCCCTCTTAGTGCTGCTTTTCCTGAATCTCATAGGTTTTAGTATGTTGTGTTTTCATATTTGTTTGCTGGAAGGTATTTTCAATTTTCTCTTTTGATTTCTTCTTTGACAAATTGGTTGTTCAGGAGTGTGTTGTTTAATTTCCACACATTTGTGAAATTTCAAGTTTTTCTTTTGCTATTTACTTGTAGCTTCATTCAGTTGCAGTTGGAAAATATACTTGGTATGATTTGAGTCTGTTTAAGTTTGTTGAGACTTGCTTCTGACTCAACATATGTTGTATCCTAAAGAAGGTTCCGTGTGCAATTGAAAAGAATGTATACTTTCTGTTGTTGGGTAGAAGGTTCTGCATATATCAGTCAGGTCTATTTGGTCTTCTGAGTGATCAAAGTTTGTTTTCTGTACTTTGCACTTCTCTCACTATTTCTTTCCCTCCTTCCCTAATTAAGAATTTCATATTGCCTTTTTTATGTTCAAAACATAAATTCTCCAAATACACATACCTAATTTTTGTTGTTGCTTAGTCACCTAGTCGTGTCCAACTCTTTGTGACCACATGGGCTACAGCACACTAGGCCCCCCTGTCCCTCATCATCTCCCAGAGTTTGCCCAAGTCCATGTCCATTGAATCAGTGATGCCATCCAACCATCTCATCCTCTGTCACTTTCTTCTTCTTCTGTCCTCAATCTTTTCCAGCATCAGAGTCTTTTCCAGTAAGTCCAGCTCTTTGCATAAGGTGGCCAAAGTATTGTAGCTTCAGCTTCAGCATCAATCCTTCCAATGAGTATTTAGGGTTGACCTCCTTTAGGATTGACTGGCTTGATCTCCTTGCTGTCCAAGGGACTCTCAAGAGTCTTCTCCAGCACCACAGTTCAAAAGCATCATTCTTTGGCACTCTGCCTTCTTTATGGTCCAACTCTCACATCTGTACATGACTACTAGAAAGTCAATAAAAGTGAAAGTGAAGTAGCTCAGTCATGTCCAACTCTTTGCGACCCCATGGGCTGTAGCCTACCAGGCTCCTCTCTCCATGGGATTCTCCAGGCAAGAGTACTGGAGTGGGTTGCCATTTTCCTTCTCCAGGGCATCTTCCCAACCCAGTGATTGAACCTGGGTCTCCTGCATTCCAGGCAGACGCTTTAACCTCTGAGCCACTTGGGACTCCAGAAAGACAGTATACGGACCTTTGTCAACAAAGTGATATCTTTGCTTTTTAATACACTGTCTAAGTTTGTCACAGCTTTCCTTCCAAGAAGCAATTGCCTTCTAATTTCATGGCTGCAATCACCATCCTCAGTGATTTTAGAGTCCAAAAAAGGAAATCTGTCACTGCTTCTACCTTTCCCACTCCTATTTGTCATGAAGTGATGGGATCAGATGCCATGATCTTAGTTTTTTTTAATATTGAGTTTTCAGCTGGCTTTTTCACTCTCCTCTTTCACACTCATTAAGAGGGTGATGAATCCTCTTCAGTTCCTTTTTGCTTTCTGCCATTAGAGTGGTATCATCTGCATATCTGGGGTTGTTGATATTTCTCCCAGCAGTCTTGATTCCATCTTGTAATTCATCCAGTCTGGTATTTTGCATGATGTTATAAGTTAAATATAAGTTAAATAATAGGGTGACAATATATAGCTTTATCATACTCCTTTCTCAATTTTGAACCAGTCAGTTGTTCCATATAAGGTTCTAACTGTTGCTTCATGACCTGCATACACATTTCTCAGGAGATAGGTAAGACAGTCTGATATTTCCATCTCTTTAAAAGTTTTCTACAGTCTGTTATGATCCACACAGCCAAAGGTTTGTGCTTTCTCTATGATTCAGCACATATTGGCAATTTGATCTCTGGTTCCTCTGCTTTTTCTAATCCCAGCTTACACATCTGGAAGTTCTTGATGTTAAGTACTGCTGAAGCCTAGCTTGAAGGATTTTGAAGCATCTCTAAAAGTACATTTTCCCCTTCTAAAATGTCTCATATTCCCAACCTAAATTTTTATTCTCTTTCTCACTCTAATTAAAATACTTATCAGTATACTTGAATTCCTGGGCTGGATGATATTCTGACTATTATATGCAATGGGATTTGGTTTTGGTGTCCTAGTATCTTTGCCTATTTGGGGGCTGAAAATGGGAGAGGATGCTTATCTAGTTTCATTCAATTTTGGCACAAAAAGTTTTCTAACTACTACGTAGGTTTATCATGGCCAAGTGATTTAATGAACATCCACATTCACATGCACAGAGCCCCTATCTGTCCTAATAATAACTATATAATCTGATTTTTTTATGTTAGAGAAATAAAAAGTATTCATCACATAAACATATTTATCTCTCTCCACCAAATGTACTGCTTTAGTTTGTTTTACAGGTGATTATAGAAAGCTGTGGGTTCCCAGCTGGTGCTAGTGGTGAAGAACCCACCTGCCAATGCAGGGGCCACTAAAGACTGGGGTTTTATCCCTCAGTTGGAAAGACCCCCTGGAGGAGGGAATGGAGGAGGGCATGGCAACCCACTCCAGTATTCTTGCCTGGAGAACCCCAGGCAAGAGGAGGTTGGCAGGTTATAGTCCATAACATTGCACACAGTTGAACACAACTGAAGTGACTTAACACACATGCACACATAGAAAGCTGTAAATATTCAATTTTTGCAAATAAAAATATGAATTTTGAGGCATAACTGCAAAATTTGCAAGCAACTCTGAAGCCCACGAAAAACAATGTTTGAGAACTGCTATAATCACATGCAACTGCTAGTCTGTCAGTCATGTCCGATGCTTTGTGATCCTATGGACTGTAGCCTGCCAGGCTCCTCTGTCTGCAGAATTCTCCAGGCAAGAATACTGGAGTGGGTAGCCAATCCCTTCTCCAAGGGATCTTCCTGACCCCAGGGATCAAATTGGGGTCTCCCACATTCAGGCAGATTCTTGACCATCTAAGCCACCAGGGAAGTCCAATCACATGGAAAACCACTGATAAATGAGGATCTGGCAGAGTTTCACAAGCTAATAGTTAAAGTGAAAAATGACAAGTATGATGATTAGATGAGTTCTTCAAAAGAAAATTTGAATTTCAAAGGATTAGGAAAGGTCCTTTAGGAAAATAAATGAACCCCTGAGTAACACTGTAAGAAAACAACCCTCTTATATGATCCTGCTGTCAAGCTTGAGGTAAAAACATCATATAATTTTGTGTGAATAATAAAAATGATTAAAGGATACAATAGACTTATTTTTGGTATAAATTCTAAGAATTGTCATATGTTTGTAAATATAACTTCTACTTAATCCACTAGAAAAAAAACTTTTTAAATTTTATGTTTCAAAATAAAGTCTCATTTGTACATTTTTTACTATATATGTAAAATTTTGTCCTGGTTTTAAGGGGGTTACTTAAATGTCTTTCCCTTTGACACTATGAAAACTGAATAATGACAACTCTTTATATGTGAGCCAATGTGTGTGTATGTGTTTTGCTATGTAGGTTAAATCCATTTTTCCAGAAAAGACTAATTCTTGATTTGTCTCAGTAGTGAAAGAAGCTTCCAGTGCCTGGGCACTTTGTGTATGCATGCATGCATGCTCACCTGCTTCAGTCGTGCCCAATTCTTTGTGACCCCATGGACTATAGCCTGCCAGGCTCCTCTGTCCATGGAATTTCCAGGCAAGAATTCCATGGAGTGGGTTGCCATTCCTTTCTCCAGGGGATCTTCTCAATCCAGGGACTGAACCTGGGTCTTGTGCATTGCAGGCAGATTCTTTACCACTGGCCATCAGGAAAACCCTCACTTTCTATATATCTACAATCAAGTAATCTTTTTTATAATGGTAGATACACATGCCTATTTAATCACTTTCCTATGATAAGGAACTTAACTTTAACTCAATAGCTAAAAACCAAATAATTTGATTTTAAAATAGGCAAAATACCTGAAAAAAACATTTTTTCAAAGAAGACATACAAATGGCCAATAGGCACAAGAAAAGGTGTTCAACATTATAAATCATCAGATAAACACAAATCAAAACCTCTGTGAGATACCATTGCACACCTGTTAGGATGGCATTTAGTAGAAAGACAACAGATAATGAGTGCTGGCAAGGATTTGGAGATAAGGGAATTCTTGTTACACCTCTGTGAGGAATGTAAATTGATATAGCCACTATGGAAAACAGAACAGTTTTCTCAAAAAGTTAAAAATAGAAATATGATTCAGTAATCTCACTTCTAGGTATTTACTTAAACAACTGAAATCTGTGTCTCAGATACAGCTTCATTTCTGTGTTCATTGCTTTATTATTCACAACAGCCAAGATAGAGAAACAACCTGTGTCCATTGACAGATAAATAAAGAAGATGTGATACACACACACACACACACACACACACACACACACACACACACACAATGGAATATCAGTAAGCCATGAGAAAGAAGGAAATCTCACCATTTGCAAGTACAGAAATAATGTAGAGGACATTATTTAAGTGAAATTAGCCAGACAAAGACAAATACTGTATGAGCTCATTGATACATGGAATCTTAAAAAACTGAACTCAGAAACATAGAGTCAAATGGTGGTTTGCAGGAACTGGGGTAGAGTGGTGGGAAAGATGGAGAGATGCTAGTCAAAAGGTACAAGTCTTTAGTTATAAGATGAATAAGCTATGGGGATACAATGTATAGCAATGACTATAGTCAATAATATTGCATCGTGACTTTAAATTTGTTGAGGGTAGACCTTAACTGTTTTTAACCATATACAAAAATAAGAGAACCATGGGATGTGCAAAATGTGCAAACTAACCTGGTTGTAATCATTTCACAAAGCATATGTATATCAAACCCATCACATGGTTCATTTTAAATATATACAGTTTTATTTTTCAATTATGCTCCAATAAAGCTGGAAAAATAAAAAGTACCCCTACACTCACTTTTATATGAAAATATATGCATTATATTTTAATATCATTTAAAATACCCTCTTAATTGTTCAAGTGTTTTCCCTTTAAATAGAAAATTTCACGAAGTAAGGAGGAAATAATACTGTAATATATACCTATGCGCATGTGTATTCAGTTGTGTCTGAATCTTTCTGACCCATGGACTGAAGCCAGCCAGGCTCCTCTGTCCATGGGAGTTCTCCAGTTAGAGATCTTCCTAACCAAAGGATGGAACCCAGGTATCCTGTATCTCCTGATTGGCAGGTGACACACCTATACTATAGGTAATAATATAGTATTGCCATCTAGTAACAAGTCTTCCCTGGTGGCTCAGAGAGTAAAGAATCTGCCTGCAGTGTGGGAGACCTGGGTTTGATCCCTGGGTTGGGAAGATCCGCTTGAGGAGGGCATGGCAACCCACTCTACTATTCTTACCTGGAGAATCCCCATAGACAGTGAAGCCTGGCGAGCTATAGTCCATGGGGTCGCAACGAATCAGACATGACTGAGAGAACACACACACACATCTAATAACAAGCACTTTTAACACTGTAGTATGCTAATATCTTTCCTTCTAGTTTTTCCTACCTGTGACAATATTGAATTTCCGTCGCTGTTATCTTGGAATTGCTTTTAGAATCCCAAAACCAACCAGCCAAACATCCAAACCAATAACAAACAGGTGACCAAATGCAGGTAGCACGTACATCCACACTCTACAAGACAGCTTTCAAAATGGCATCAGTTATATTTCCATAAGATTATTAAGGTGGCATAACCAGCCACCCTCTTCATCCCTCCGCCTTTCCCTAGTGTATATGAGTACTGGCCTCAAGGAATCTTATGACCTTTTAGAGATGTGAGCTGTTGGCTTCAGCAGAAGTATGACATGTGCAACAGGGTTCCAACAGAATACTTGTAAACATGGGGGGAGGTGTGACCAGGAAAAGAGTGATAGGCATATTATTTCTCAGTTGGGCACTTATACATCAGATTTAACGATCTGTCTTCTGTGCCTTTTGAAGTGGAAATAAGGAAAATAATTCAAGAGTGGTTGAAGGAGGAAGATAGACAAGTAAAACTGTCTTTCACTGTAATTTCTTATTGGGATGAAGATGTATCTTTTGCTAGTGGGTCCAAGGAACATCAAAAAGGCATTTGAGTATCAGTAATATGGCCCACCTGGGAGAACTGGCCTATGGAAAGGGGATACCAGATGAAGGACTGTATGTGAATGCTAGAGATGGATGTGAAGTGGAAATGGAGTTAAAAATCAGCTAAACTGAAGTGAAATCCCCATGTCAGCAGAAGGCTCAGTGCGGAGGTCTCCCTCAGGGTCTGCAGGAACCAGTACCAGAAGCCACTGGGAATATTTATAGCTGTGAGGGACTAGAGCAGCTGCATTAAGAGTACACCTATAATCTACTTCTGTAATCTCATTTTTTTAATTATTTATTTTTACAATATTGTATTGGTTTTGCCATACATTGACATGAATCCACCATGGGTGTACATGAGCTCCCAATACTAAATCCCCCTCCCACCACCCTCCCCGTATCATCTCTCTGGGTCATCCCAGTGCACCAGCCCCAAGCATCCTGTATCCTGTATTGAACATAGACTGGTGCTTCATTCTTACAAGATAGTATACATGTTTCAATGCCGTTCTCCCAAATCATCCCACCCTCTCCCTCTCCCTCAAAGTCCAAAAGTCCATTCTATACCTCTGAGTCTCTTTTGTTGTCTCACATAGAGGGTCTTCATTACTATCCTTCTAAATTCCATATATATGTGTCAGTATACTGTATTGGTGTTTTTCTTTCTGGCTTACTTCACTCTGTATAATCGGCTTCATCCATCTCATTAGAACTGAGTTGAATTTATTCTTTTTAAGGGCCGAGTAGTACTCCATTGTGTATATGTACCACAGCTTTCTTATCCATTCATCTGCTGATGGACATCTAGGTTGTTTCCAAGTCCTGGCTATTATAAACAGTGCTGCAATAAACATTGGGGTACATGTGTCTCTTTCAATTCTGGTTTCCTCGGTGTGTATGCCCAGCAGTGGGATTGCTGGATCATAAGGCAGTTCTATTTGCAATTTTTTAAGGAATCTCCACACTGTTTTCCATAGTGGCTGTACTAGTTTGCATTCCCACCAGCAGTGTAAGAGGGTTCCCTTTTCTCCACATCCTCTCCAGCATTTACTGCTTGTTTTTCTACCCATTTTTGGAAGTGCTAGAAAAAAATAAGCAAAGAAGAGGGTAAGAGTGAAGAAGTGCCCTTGTTTTCATTCCAAGGTCCCTCCTATAAGGGGATTGGCCATGATGAACAAAGAACTGAAGGCAAGATTGAGATTTTTAAACACTGTTAGACTAGACTGAAATTTTTAACACTTGAGAATGGTTGGAAGCTATAGGATTTGTCTGAGACATCACTGGAGTACAGAATGAATCAGGGCAAAGGCTAATAGAGTTTTGCCAAGAGAATGCACTGGTCATATCAAACACTGTCTTCCAGCAACACAAGAGAAGACTCTGTACATGGACATCACCAGATGGCCAACACTGAAATCAGATTTATTATATTCTTTGCAGCCAAAGATGGAGAAGATCTATACACTCAGCAAAAATAAGACCAGGAGCAAGACTGTGGCTCAGATCATGAACTCCTTATTGCCAAATTCAGAATTAAATTGAAGAAAGTGGGGAAAATCACTAGACCATTCAGGTATGACCTAAATCAAATCCCTTATGATTATACAGTGAAAGTGAGAAATAGATTTAAGGGACTAGATCTAACAGACAGAGTGCCTGATAAATTATAGATGGAGGTTCATGACATTGTACACGAAGCAGTGATCAAGACCATCCCCAAGAAAAAGAAATGCAAAACAGCAAAATGGCTGTCTGAGGAGGCCTTACAAATAGCTATGAAAAGAAGAGGAGTGAAAAGCAAAAAGAAAAGATATACCCATTTGAATGCAGAGTTCCAAAGAATAGCAAGGAGAGATAAGAAAGCCTTCCTCAGTGATCAATGTGAAGAAATAGAGGAAAAGAACAGAATGGGAAAGACTAGAGATCTCTTCAAGAAAATTAGAGATACCAAGGGAATATTTCAAGCAAAGATGGGCACAATAAAGGACAGAAATGTTATGGACCTAAAAGAAGCAGATGATATTAATAAGAGGTGGCAAGAATACAAAAAAGATCTTCATAACTCAGATAATCACGATGGTGTGATCACTCACCTAGAGCCAGACATCCTGGAATATGAAGCGAAATGGGCCTTAGGAAGCATCACTACGAACAACCTAGTGGAGGTAATGGAATGCCAGTTGAGCTATTTCAAATCCTGAAAGATGAAGCTGTGAAAGTGCTGTACTCAATATGTAGGCAAATTTGGAAAACTCAGCAGTGACCACAAGACTGGAAAAGGAGAGTTTTCACTCCAGTCTCAAAGAAAGGCAATGCTCAAACTACCGTACAGTTGCACTCATCTCGCCCGCTAGTAAAATAATGCTCAAAATTCTCCAAGCCAGGCTTAAGCAGTACATGAACCGTGAACTTCCAGATGTTCAAGCTGGTTTTAGAAAAGGCAGAGAAATCAGAGATCAAATTGCCAACATCCATTGGATCATCAAAAAGCAAAAGAGTTCGTGAAAAACATCTATTTCTTCTTTATTGACTATGCCAAAGCCTTTGACTGTGTGGATCACAATAAACTGTGAAAAATTCTGAAAGAGATGGGAATACCAGACCACCTGAAACTGCCTCTTGAGAAAGCTGTATGCATGTCAGGAAGCAACAGTTAGAATTGGACATGGAACAACAGACTGGTTCCAAATAGGAAAAGGAATACGTCAAGGCTGTCTATGGTCACTCTGCTTTTTGAACTTATATGCAGAGAGTACATCATGAGAAAAGCTGGGCTTGAGGAAGCACAAGCTGGAATCAAGATTGCCAGGAGAAATATCAATAACCTGATATGCAGATGACACCACCCTTATGGCAGAAAGTGAAGAAGAATTAAAGAACCTCTTGATGAACTTTAAAGAGGAGGGTGAAAAAGTTGGTTTAAAGCTCAACATTCAGAAAACTAAGATCATGGCATCCAGTCCCATCAGTTCATGGCAAATAGATGGGGAAACAGTGGCTGACTTTATTTTTCTAGGCTCCAAAATTACTGCAGATGGTGATTGCAGCCATGAAATTAAAAGACACTTACTCCTTGGAAGGAAAGTTATGACCAACCTTCAGTTCAGTTTAGTTCAGTCACTCAGTCGTATCTGACTCTTTGCGACCCCATGAATCGCAGCACACCAGGCCTCCCTGTCCATCACCAACTCCCGGAGTTCACTCAGACTCACATCCATCGAGTCAGTGATGCCATCCAGCCATCTCATCCTTTGTCCAGTTCTTCACCTGCCCCCAATCCCTCCCAGCATCAAAGTCTTTTCCAATGAGTCATCTCTTCGCAAGAGGTGGCCAAAGTACTGGAGCTTCAGCTTTAGCATCATTCCTTCCAAAGAAATCCCAGGGTTGATCTCCTTCAGAATGGACTGGTTGGATCTCCTTGTAGTCCAAGGGACTCTCAAGAGTCTTCTCCAACACCATAGTTCAAAAGCATTCATTCTTCAGCGCTCAGCCTTCTTCACAGTCCAACTCTCATATTCATACATGACCACTGGAAAAATCATAGACTTAACTGGATGGACCTTAGTTGGCAAAGTAATGTCTCTGCTTTTGAATGTGCTGTCTAGGTTGGTCATAACTTTTCTTCCAAGGAGTAAGCGTCTTTTAACTTCATGGCTGCAATCATAATCTGCAGTAATTTTGGAGCCTCCAAAATAAAGTCTGACACTGTTTCCACTGTTTCTCCATCTATTTCCCATGGAGTGATGGGACCAGATGCCATGATCTTCGTTTTCTGAATGTTGAGCTTTAGGCCAACATTTTCACTCTTTTCTTTCACTTTCATCAAGAGGCTTCTGAGTTCCTCTTTACTTTCTGCCATAAAAGTGGTGTCATCTGCATATCTGAGGTTATTGATATTTCTCCCGGCAATCTTGATTCCAGCTTGTGTTTCTTCCAGTCCAGTGTTTCTCATGATGTACTCTGCATAGAAGTTAAATAAGCAGGGTGACAGTATACAGCTTTGACGTACTCCTTTTCCTATATAGAAACAGTCTGTTGTTCCATGTCCAGGTCTAACTGTTGCTTCCTGGCCTGCATACAGATTTCTCAAGAGGCAGGTCAGGTGGTCTGGTATTCCTATCTTTTTCAGAATTTTTCACAGTTTATTGTGATCCACACAATCAAAGGCTTTGGCATAGTCAATAAAGCAGAAATAGATGTTTTTCTGGAACTCTCTTGCTCTTTCCATGATCCAGCGGATGTTGGCAATTTGATCTCTAGTTCCTCTGCCTTTTCTAAAACCAGCTTGAACATCAGGAAGTTCATGGTTCACATATTGCTGAAGCCTGGCTTGGAGACTCTTGAGCATTACTTAACTAGTGTGAGATGAGTGCAATTGTGCAGTAGTTTGAGCATTCTTTGGCATTGTCTTTCTTTGGGATTGGAATGAAAACTGACCTTTTCCAGTCCTGTGGCCACTGCTGAGTTTTCCAAATTTGCTGGCATATTGAGCGCAGCACTTTCACAGCATCATCTTTCAGGATTTGAAACAGCTCAACTGGAATTCCATCACCTCCACTAGCTTTGTTTGTAGTGATGCTTTCTAAGGCCCACTTGACTTCACATTCCAGGATGTCTGGCTCTAGATGAGTGATCACTCCATCATGATTATCTGGGTCATGAAGATCCTTTTGTACAGTTCTTCTGTGTATTCTTGCCATGTCTTCTTAATATCTTCTGCTTCTATTAGGTCCATACCATTTCTGTCCTTTATTGAGCCCATCTTTGCAGGAAATGTTCCCTTGGTATCTCTAATTTTCTTGAAGAGATCTCTAGACAGCATATTAAAAATCAGAGACATTACTTTGTCAACTTAGTTCCATCTAGTCAAGGCTATGATTTTTCTAGTAGTCATGGATGGATGTGAGAGTTGGACTGTAAAGAAGGCTGAGTGCCGAAGAATTGATGCTTTTGAAGTGTGGTGTTGGAGAAGACTCTTGAGAGTCCTTTGGACTGAAAGGAGATTCAATCAGTCCATCCTAAAGGAGATCATTGTTCACTGATCATTGATCATTGTTCATTGGAAGAACTGATGTTGAAGCTGAAACTCCAGTATTTTGGCCACCTGATGCAAAGAGCTGACTCATTTGAAAACACCCTGATGCTGGGAAAGATTGAGGGCAGGAGGAGAAGGGGATGATAGAAGATGAGATGGTTGGATGGCATCACTAACTCAATGGACATGAGTCTGGTTAAACTCCAGGAGTTGGTAATGGCCATTGAGGCCCTGTATGCTGTGGTTCATGGATTGCAAACAGTCGGAGATGACTGAGCAACTGAACCGAACTGAGACATCATTAAAGGATGGGAAAAAGGAAATTCAACAGAGCATGTTTGAAGGTAGTGAAAGGAGAAAAATAAAACCACACCATCTTTGTATTTCACTGAATTCAAGGGCTATTCAATGGATCAGTCTTATGTGCATCACAGACAGCTGAGGTTATACTACTGATTTCACAATATTGTTTTGTTTTCAAAATTTAACTATGGTGTCAAAATATTTTTCTATATTATTAAAAAGTTTCTGTTATTTATATCTGTTTATGATTGAGGTAATAGATGGGGAAACAGTGGAAACAGTGGCTAGCTTCATTTTTGTGGGGCTCCAAAATCACTGCAGATGGTGATTGCAGCCATGAAATTAAAAGACGCTTACTCCTTGGAAGGGAAGTTATGACCAACCTAGACAGCATATTCAAAAGCAGAGACATTACTTTGGCAACGAAGGTCCGTCTAGTCAAGGCTATGGTTTTTTCAGCAGTCATGTGTGGATGTGAGAGTTGGACTATAACGAAAGCTGAACACAGAAGAATTGATGCTTTTGAACTGTGGTGTTGAAGACTGTTGCGAATCTCTTCCAACCAGTCAATCCTAAAGGAAATCAGCCAGCCCTGGGTGTTCATTGGAAGGACTGATGTTGAAGCTGAAACTCCAGTACTTTGGCCACCTGGTGTAAAGAGCTGACTCCTTTGAAAAGACCCTGATGTTGGGAAAGATTGAAGGCAGGAGAGGAAGGGGGACAACAGAGGATGAGATGGTTAGATGGCATCACTGACTGAATGGACACTAGTCTGGATAAACTCTGGGAGTTGGTGATGGACAGGGAGGCCTGGAGTGCTGCAGTTCATGGGGTCGCAGAGAGTCAGACATGACTGGGCGACTGAAATGAACTAAACTGAATGATTGAGGTGTTTAGGAAGTAAAGCCTAAACTCACAGAGAAGAGAACAGCCTTACTCATCTTGCAGCCTGGTACTCAAAGAGCAAGACACTTGATTCTCTAATCCTGAACTTAGCTCTTCAGGGAGAAGGTAGTAGAGAAAGGATGTGTTTGTGTGTGGGGTGTGTGTGTCCTCTCTTATCTGTGCTAGTATCTCTCATGGCTGAACACTGAAATAAGATGTTTTGCACAAAGTAAAAGGGATTAAACATAATATTAAAAGACAATGTGGCCTATTCTATAGACTATCATCAACTAGTTCTTTTTCTCCAATTTTACTGTTTTAAATAAAGCTTTCTTAATCTTTGCTTGCTATTCATTGGACCTCTGCATTGAGATGGGTATATCTTTCCTTTTTTTCCTTTTTGTTTCACTTCTCTTCTTTTCTCAGCAATTTGTAAGGCCTCCTCAGACAACCATTTTGCCTTTCTTTTTTGGGGGAGGGTTTTGATCATTACCTCCTGTACAGTGTTATAAACCTTCGTCCATAGATCTTCAGGCACCCTATCTATCAGATTTACTGTCTTGAATCTGTTACTTCCACTGTATAATCATAAGGGATTTGATTTAGGTTATACCTGAATGGCCTAGCAGCCTTCCCTACTTTCTTCAGTTTAAGTCTGAATTTTGCAATAAGAATTTCATGATCTGAGCCACAGTAGCTCCTGCTCTTGTTTTTGCTGACTATACAAAGCTTCTCCATCCCTGGATGCAAACAATATAATCAATCTGATTTTGGTATTGATCATCTGGTGATGTCCATGTGTAGAGTCGTCTCTTTTGTTGCTGGAACAAGGTGTTTGCTATGCCCAGTGTGCTAAATAAATCAGTGCATAAACGTCTTTGTATAGAAAATTTTTATTCATTTAGGATTATTTTCTTAGGATGGATTTCTATAAATTACAACTGGAATAGATATAACACATATTTATAATGTTGATTATATATAAAAATTTCCTCTTAGAGATGTGTTATAAGAAAATTAAGAAGACAACAAAATCATGTTATATACCATCAATCAGAGAAATACATTACAACTATTTTCTTCCAATATTTTCCCTAAGCTTAAATATTTTAAAAGTGAGATCATGATGTATAGTAAGATACTTCTATACTTCTATACTTCTATACTTCTTCCTAATTAATAAAATGAGAATTTTTCCATATTCAAGTTTTTTTTTAATTTGGTTTTAAAGACTTTAGTATGTTACTGAATTGATTGATAAAACTTTAGTTTTCTTTTACTTTACCATGAAGAGTTAAATTGTTTAAGGATTATGATATTGCACTGAACATCCATGAATAAAACTTTTTCACATATATGTCTGATTATTTTTTAAACTGGATTCCTAGAAATGGAATTATTGCATCAAAAGTTAGAGTATTTTGCTACCTTCCTTTCAAGGAAGTTAGTACCAAATTTTCAGTCCTACCAGCAATTTATGAGAGGCATGCATTTTTATTATTACTATGTTGGTGCAAATGTAATTGTGGTTTTGAACTGTGAATTTAAATCATTATAACTAGGTTCAAATGCATCTTTAGTAACAAAATAGGAACCATTACAATCAAGACATTTCTGCCAATAAGAAATAAATATGTTTATTCCTATAGTGTAAAACTCTGTCCTTAAGGATTTGAAGAACTCTTGGAAACCATTTTCTGCTTCCTCTTGGTTGTGGAAGCATTTTCCCTGCAAAAAGTTGCCAAGATATTTGAAGAAGTGGTGGTCAGCTGGCGAGAGGTGAATGCAGTAGATGAGGCAGACCTTCAGAGTGCAATTTGTTCACGTTTGAAGTGTTGGTTGTGCAACTTATGGTCTGGTGTTATTGTGGATAAGACTTGGGCATTTCTGTTGATCAATAATGGCTGCAGGCACTGTGGTTTTCGGGGCATCTCATTGATTTCCTGAAAATACTTCTCAGATGTAATGGTTTCACTGGAATTCGAGAGAGCTGTTGTGGGTCAGACTGTTAGCAGACCATCAAACAATGATCGTGAACTTTTTGGGTACAAGTTTGGTTTGGGGAAGTGCTTTGTAGTTCTTCTGGGTCCAACTACTGAGCTGGCTGTTGCTGGTTGTATAAAATCTACTTTTCATCACACACCACAATCAGATCCAGAAATGATTTGTTGTGCACAATAAGAGAAGATGCCACTTCAAAATAATTTTAAAAAAATTTTGGTCATCTCATGAAGCACCCACTTATTGAGTTTTTTTACCTTTCCAATTTGCTTCAAATGCAGCATGACCATAGAAAGGTTGACATTGAGTTCTTCAGCAACTTCTTTCATATTTGTGAGAGGATCAGCTTTGATGATGCCTCTCAATTGGTCATTGTCCACTTCCAATTGCCAGCCACTGTGCTTCTCATCTTCAAGACTCTCGTCTCCTTTGTAAAACTTCTTGAACCACCATTGCATGTGTTGTTGACATTGTGATTTGTTTCTGCTGTTTTACGACCCATTTTGTACTCAGATAAGGAAATTCCTCAAATTTGCTTTTTGTCTAACATCATTTCCATAGTCTAAAATAAAATAAACATAAAGCAATAATCATTGGGGCCTCCTAGGTGGCGCTAGTGGTAAAGAAACTGCCTGCCAATGCAGGAGATATAAAAGATGCTGGTTTGATCCCTGGGTTGCGAAGATTCCCTTGGGTAGGAAATGGTAACCCATTCCAGTATTCTTGCCTGGATAATCCCATGGATAGAGGAGCCTAGTGTTCATAGGGTCGCAAAGAGTCGGATATGACTGAAGCAACTTAGCACACACACAATGTCATTAACCAAAACATAAAGTGAGAAATGTGCATTAAAATATTGTATACCATAACCACAGTTATTTAAGAATGTATTCCAACATCAAATGTCAAACTTCAACAATGCAAAAACTGCTATCACTTTTGCACCAACCTAATATTTATATCCCACGTGGCCTTGAGAATTACATGAAAATTTTTGCAAGTTTCATGAGGAAAACTGATATCATTTTAATGTTCCTATCTTTGATTATTAATGAGGTTGAACTTTTCATTTAATGTTTATTATCCATTTGTGTTTCCTCTTGAGTGTTCTCTGTTCATCTTTTTTGCTCATTTAGCTATTTGATGCATTTGCATTTTAAAAGAGGAACTCGTTAACACAAATAAATCACTAATTAGTGAACCTATGTAGGAAATACTTTCCAAGTGGGGGATCATTTTTGCTCTTATCTACTTTAAAAATATATATATTTGATTAAAAAAATGTATTGAGCATCTACCTGGCATAAGGAACTCCGCACTCTGGGAAATAAATTGGAAAATAAAAGTTTCTGATTTTCAGGGAAGAGACTATCGTATGGCTCAAGGTTATATGACAGTGTCTTTTGCTTCTAAAAGCTCACTGATTTCTCATTAAGAAATTATAAAAATGAACTGAAGTGTGTTAGAGAAATTATGAGTAATAACAAATACAAGAGAATAATTTACTGATAATTCTTTCACTTTAATGTATCACTTTAATACTTCTTAGAGCTTTCTATTTTCCCCATATCTTGATACAGATGTACTCTCTACATGGTACTTTGCATATTGCTCTTTTCTACTTCACATTAGAGCTTAACCTAGTCTTTTATTAGTATATGTCATTATTCTAATAACTGGCTGCTGCTGCTGCTGCTAAGTCGCTTCAGTCGTATCTGACTCTGTGTGACCCCATAGACGGCAGCCCACCAGGCTCCACCATCCCTGGGATTCTCCGGGCAAGAACACTGGAGTGGGTTGCCATTTCCTTCTCCAATGTGTGAAAGTGAAGAGTGAAAGGGAAGTTGCTCAGTCATGTCCGACTCTTAGCGCCCCCGACTCTTAGCGACCCCATGGACTGCAGCCTACCAGGCTCCTCCGTCCACGGGATTTTCCAGGCAAGAGTACTGAAGTGAGTTGCCATTGCCTTCTCCACTAAGGACTGGATCCCTCTATAATTTATTTAATTACACTCATATTTGGGGGCATTTCCATTTTTTCTTTTTTTTCAGTATAATTTCTTTAGATCCAGTTTTTATTTCTTAGCAACTTTTCTTACTTAACAATGTATGGTGGGCATATTACTGAACTATTCACATTTAAAATATAAAATTATAGACAAAACTATTTAGGAAGATTTAAAGATTGACAAAGAATGATTTTGGGGGAAAGTCATGCCACTTTTTGTAGGTGATAATTCTTTGGATAGTTTCCTCGTGTATTCCAGATTATACCACCATAACTGCTACTTGCATTGTGTTGCAGTGGAGAGAGCTGTAGACTCAGTGATAAGAGATCTGGTTCAAACCTCCCTGAGTGATCTTGGCTAAATTATGCTTTTAGAGTCTCTGTTTTTCTGTATGTAAAGTATATCTTCTAAAACGTGCCCTGTCCAATATTGGTATGAGGATTGAATGAAATTGCTAAATGCCTACTATAAGAATGAGATCCACATTAGTCCAGGTTAATGTTAGTCCTCACCCCCTCATCTAATCCCCTCCTTTCATTCTGGCTGTTTGGGAGGAAAACTGAAGCTTAAGTTGGTTTGAGGGGTTAGAGCTTTTATTTCTCTTTTGCAAATGCTTATGAACACACTCTTAATTGTAGCTGAATCTTAAATTTTTTTTATGAAAGTGAAAGTGAAGTCGCTCAGTCGTGTCCAACTGTTCGCGGCCCCATGGACTGTAGTCTATCAGGCTCCTCCATCCATGGGATTTTCCAGGCAGTAGTACTGGAGTGGGTTGCCATTTCCTTCTCCAGGGGATCTTCTCCACCCAGAGATCGAATCCGGATTTACCCCATTGTAGACAGATGCTTTACAGTCGGAGCCACCAGGGGGAAGTATTGTAGCTGAATCTTAATTATTTTTAGATAATACCCCCCTCCCAAATACGGTCTTCCCTGGTGGCTCAGCTGGTAAAGAATCTGACTGCAATGCGGGAGACCTGGGTTCGATTCCTGGATTGGGAAGATCCTCTGGAGGAGGGAATAGCTATCCACTCTAGTATTTTGGCCTGTAGAATTCTGTGGACTCTATAGTCCACAAGATCGCAGAGTCAGACATAACTGAGTGACTTTCACTTTCAAATATAGTAATTACTAATTTTCAACAGTTCAGTAAAATTTCTAAGGCAGTGTGTGAATGCAATGTCAATTGAATGAAATCTTTTCTATCTTTTCTTTGGTTGACATTTTCCAGAAGTATGTCAGGTAGAGCCAGGATTCTGAGTCCTAGCTCATGAAACCTGCTTTTTCATGAAGCCAGGCTCCTGCCCCTCCTTTGCACTTCCACTAGACTTCATTCTCCCTAATCATGTTCTTAAAGCTTATTCTTTACACATTTCACTTATCAAATAAAATGTTTTACACAACTTGAACAGAATTACTCAAGATATTCTATCCTAGTCCCACAATAATATAGCTGAAGTTACATTTCTGGAGGCAAAATAAGATTTTAAAAGTGCACCTGCATACAATACCTTTCATTCTCATGAGAAATAATAATCTGTATATATGTGCTTTTCCTGTCAAACACAAAGGTTTCATGGAAATAAAATGGGAAATCCCTGTTCTGAAAAGGCTGCTTTCAGTTTTAGAAACCAAAGTCAAAGGGAAACCGAAATTTAATCTACCATAATTGTGTCCTTCACTGTATAGCATGTGCTTTACTTAACATGAATGAGACAGATCGTAATGTCAGTAGTTTGCCTATGAGCAGAATGAAGGAACATCACACATATATATTGAAAAAGAAAAGCCATTTCTCCCAGGTGATTTTAAAAAAGCAGAAATGCCATAAAATTTATTGTTTAAAAACATGTTTTGATATCATTATTGCATATCATATATAGCTTATATTTTTCTGTCTCTGTGTTAGAATGATAATGGATATGTAGGGAAGGTAATGAATTCTATTGAAGTTATCTAGATCAAATGCGTGTAGGATAGGAAATTGGGGGAGCAGGGGGTGAAGGCATAAGAGAGGGTAAAGCCTGGACTGTTTTCTAGAGCTAGAGGACTTCATTTCAATAATATATGTGTTCTGAACTACCTGCTTGACCCTGGGCAAACTGATTAAATTATCTAAGCCTCTGTTTCTTACTTTTAAATTTGAATAATAATACCTACCATATACTGTTGCTATGAAGTGAAATTACATTGGCAGGGTACCACAAAGTAAATATTCTTATAGTGGAAAGTTATTGTTATTTTAAATAAATTTTAGCACCTCATATTTTGCTATAAAATAATTTGATTGAGACTAGTGGTGGTCAGTAGTTTGATAGCTTAATAAATTCAAAGGGATAACTACTGATTTGGTTATTTAAAAAGCCTGTCCCAAACCACCCATCTAATCCAAGTTATAAGGATAAAATACAATACAGAGCTTAGTTATTTATATAATATTTTTAAACAGTGACAGTAAAAGCAAATTGTAGGAGAAACTGATTTGCATATTTAGAGTTATGCTGTTAGGAATTCTAATATTCCTTACTGCCTGCTTCTTTTGAAGTGCAAATTTTTGAAGAATACTGACTACTTTAATTCACTAGTACCTTGGTGCAAATGTTTTTTATCAGACCTGTTTCTTTCTTCAACTGGAAAGAACTGCATGAAACCACTTGGGAAAAGAATGAATAAAACAAGCCATGGAGAAAGTGGGAAAAGAAGGTAGAAAGGAGAGAAGCAAGACCTGTTACATAAGTTTCTGAGTTCATAATGTTACTTCCAACCATGTATGAAAAAATATTTTGCTTGATTTTCTATGATTTCTTTAAACATTCTCAAGAAAAATGTCAAATAAATTGCTTGGGAAAACTTGTTTTCAAGATTAAGCCTTTTGAAAAGAACATGCAATGATAAAAAAATTATTCTTGAGTCTAGCATCTGTTTGAGTTAACAATCCAAACTCACTCCTTTCATTCTTAGCTAAACTTTTCTTTAAAAATAAACTCTTTATTCTAGAATAAATTTAGATTTAGAAAAAGTTGTAAAGATAGTACAGAGTTCCAAATACTCTTCACTCAGCTTCCCTAATTTTAACATCTTACATAACCATGGTATATTTGTCAAAACCAAGGAATTCACACTGGTATGATGCTGTTAACTAAACTCTAGACTTTATTTGAATTTCAACTTTCTATTAATGTCCTTTTTCAGTCCCATGATTTGATCCAGGACATTAGATTACATTTAGTCTTCTCTGCTCTGTGACAGTTTCTCAGTCTTTCCTTGTATAGTAGTTTCCCATTGCTGCTGGAACAAAACCCCACAAATTTAGTGGCTTTGTTGTTGTTCAGTCACTCAGTCATGTCTGACACTTGGAGATCCCATGGACTGCAGCACACCAGGCTTCCCTGTCCTTCACTATCTCCCGGAGCTTGCTCAAGCCCATGTCCATCGAGTTGGTGATGCCATCCAACCAACCATCTCATCCTCTGTCATCCCCTTCTCCACCTGCCTTCAATCTTTCCCAGTATGAGTCTTTTCCAAAGAATCAGCTCTTCACATCAGGTGGCCAGAGTATTGTAGCTTCAGCTTCAGCATCAGTCCTTCCAATGAATATTCAAGGTTGACTTCCTTTAAGCTTAAAACAATGCAAATGTATTATCCTACGGTTCAGGAGGTCAGAAGTCAGAAAGTGGGGTAAACTTTTACTGGGATGAAATTCAGGTGTCCATAGGACTGCATTCCTTTCTGGAGACTTTAGGGGAGAATCCATTTTCTTGCCCTTTCTAGCTTCCACAGGCTGCTCACATTCCTTAGTTTCATAACCCTCTTTCAAATCTTCAGAGCTGTCAAGTCTTTTCACAATGCCATCTCTCTGTACTGACTCTTCATCTCCCTCTTTCCCATTTAAAGATACATGTGATTATATAGGAATCACCATGATAATCCAGGATAATCTTCTTAAAGTCAGCTGATTGCAGACAATGAGCAATTGTGGACCATTGCAATTTGGTGGACCATTATTCTGCCTACTACAACTTACCTTCTGGTTCCTAAAGACTCTTATCTGTTTTACATCTAAAATATATTTATTTCTTATGCCAAAGCCTTTGACTGTGTGGATCACAATAAACTGTGGAAAATTCTGAAAGAGATGGGAATACCAGACCACCTGATCTGCCTCTGGAGAAACCTATATGCAGGTCAGGAAGCAAGAGTTAGAACTGGACATGGAACAACAGACTGGTTCCAAATAGGAAAAGGAGTACGGCAGGGCCGTATATTGTCACCCTGCTTATTTAACTCGGATGCAAAGTACATTATGAGAAACGCTGGGCTGAAAGAAGCACAAGCTGGAATCAAGATTTCCAGGAGAAATATCAATAACCTCAGATATGCAGATGACACCACTTTTATGGCAGAAAGTGAAGAGGAACTAAAAGCCTCTTGATGAAAGTGAAAGAGGAGAGTGAAAAAGTTGGCTTAAAGTTCAACATTCAGAAAACGAAGATCATGGCATCTGGTCCCATCACTTCATGGGAAATAGATGGGGAAACAGTGGAAACAGTGTCAGACTATTTTTTGGGGCTCCAAAATCACTGCAGATAGTGATTGCAGTTATGAAATTAAAAGATGCTTACTCCTTGGAAGAAAAGTTATGATCAACCTAGATAGCATATTCAAAAGCAGAGACGTTACTTTGCCAACAAAGGCCCATCTAGTCAAGGCTATGGTTTTTCCAGTGGTCATGTATGGATGCGAGAGTTGGCCTTTGAAAAAGCTGAGGCTGAAGAATTGATGCTTTTCAACTGTGGTATTGGAGAAGACTCTTTAGAGTCCCTTGGACAACCAGTCCATTCTGAAGGAGATCAACCCTGGAATTTCTTTGGAGGGAATGATGCTGAAGCTGAAACTCCAGCACTTTGGCCACCTCATGCAAAGAATTGACTCACTGGAAAAGACTTTGATGCTGGGAGAGATTGGGGGCAGGAGGAGAAGGGGACGACAGAGGATAAGATGGCTGGATGGCATCACTGACTTGATGGACATGAGTCTGACTGAACTCCAGGAATTGGTTATGGACAGGGAGGCCTGGCGTGCTGCGATTCATGGGGCCACAAAGAGTTGGACACGACTGAGCGACTGAATTGAACTGAACTGAACTGAAAGGTCTACAAAGCATCAAGTCCAAAATATCATTGCTCAGAAGTCCCTAGTCTCATGATCGAAATCAATTTTAAGAGTAAGGGTCTGTGTAGAATTCATCTGGGCCATGATTTTTATCTGTGAACATGAAACTCAAGAAACGAATTATTTACTTCCAAAATACAGTGAGTGGTGGGATAGGCAAAGAATATCGGCTATAGATGTTTGGTTCAAAAGAGAAGAAAACAGAAGGGGAAAAAAAAAGGAGTTGTAGAGTATTAAAATGAACCTTTAAAGATTCATATTTTCCTGTTGACTCAATAGGCCCACAGTCAGGCTCTGCGCATTCTGCCCAGGTGACCATTTGTACCACCCTGGTGAGGCTGGGCCCTGCCACAAGTGTCCCTTCTTATCCTCCTCTGACTGTGATCTCATGACATTCAAATGCACTCATGAAATCCCCTCGTGCCTTCTCTTGCCTACTTCACTCTGAGTCCCAATAAAGGCACTTGCCCAGAAGGCCTCTCTCTCTTGGCTCCCCACCTGCTTGTGAACTTACTCTCTGATGCTCCTTTCTGTATCACCCCCTCCTGGAGTATAACAGTTGTGTCTCTGGGATCTAAGAGTATAATAAACTTTTTTTTTTTTCCTGAGTCTCTCCTCTTGTCTCCTTTTGTGGTCACACTTGACTGACCATCTTATAAAAGAATACAAAACACATGGGTCCCAAGCAATTTAAAAATGCCTCCTGGCCCTCCATTCTGCCCTCTGGGTTTAACACTCTGCTCCTGGAGTCATCATTCCTTTTCAATAAAAGCTAGTGCACATTTACAGCTGGGTAGCTTTATCTGCCTTTTTGCCAGTAGAATTTTGGGGGTCTGACAGGATTCTTCAATTTTGTACTTTTTCTTTTAGTCCAAACTTAGCTTCTGCTGGTATAAAATTCTCAGGAGCCTAACAACATCATGATTTTAGCCCAGTGAGACCTATGCCTGACTTCTAACCTACAGAGCTATCAGATAATAAATTTGTGTTGTTTTAAGCCACTAAGTTTGTGGTAATTCATTACTGCAGCAATAGAAAACTATTACAATTGGATTTAGTAGTATGGAGATCTTTCATGATATTGATAAAAGCTATTTCGGGGAAATGAGAAATGGAAGGCTCTTTAGAAGGGGTTCAAAAGAGAAAGAGAAGAACAACTGGAGAGAGTGCATATATACCATCCCATATATGCCATACATTCTTACCTCTGTTTTAGCTCATTACCTTCCTTGACTGGCTGTCCATCCTAATTCCACTCCATTTTTATGGTTAATTCTTTCACTAAGCCCTCCCTTACTCTCTGTCTGGTTTAGCACTTTCTCCTTTGGGTTCCTATCACTGAGACATTTACTACAGTGTAGGATGTGAACTCTCTCCCCAGTAAATTCCTTTGTATGCCCAATGCTGAGCAGAGTGTTTAATTGGAATTGATGTCAATAAATACTTATTGAATTAATAATTATTGGGGGGCTCTTGCATATTGATAAATTAAGAGTTACAAAATATACTCTATTTCTTTATGAAGTTTATTACTTATGTTCTTCAGGTACAGTTAAGTAGTTAGGCTCTGGCCAAATATTTGGTAAGATAAGCAGAACCAACAGAACAAATACCCATCAAGTTTCAATCAAATTCTAGCTCAACACATAAAATCTGTTTACTTAGATGAAAGCCACATTTCCCAGAGAAATATCTGTAGATCATTATCCTTAGTTTCAAAAGTAAATTTCTAAGTCTCAAGTTATATCTTTCCTTGGAAATTTTTAAAAGACACACATAAAACTGAATATGAAACTATTTAAATTTTAGGAAAGAGGATGCTAGGAAAAGCTGTAAACATTAGAAAGCCTAAACACATCTGCATTGAAAGCTTAAACACACAGAGACATGGGAACTAGAAACTTAAACCAATTACGATAACCAGGAAGCAAAATTTATCCAAGTAAACAGAAAATACGATTTGAGTTTTAAGGTGTTAAAGAATTTTACTTCCTCGAACTTTTAAACTTTTTCATTTGTTCCTCTCAATTCCCTATACTTCCTCTTGGCAATGCACCCCTCTGTAGACAAAATATCCTGTGGCTTGAAAAACCACATTGTTCAGTTAATTTTTCCTGCCCTCTCACCATGCACCAATTCCCACACTTTGTCTTTTATTATCTGATAGGCACTGAAATTTGCTTTGAGTAAGCACCACCATCTTACATAATTAGGAGTCTTTTATCTTGCAACTACACCCCTTTGAAACAACCTGAAACAAGGAAGAAAACAAGAGCTGTTTCTGAACAGCCTGGGACAAAGTCACAAACACCAGCCCCTGTAATTCAAAGAGTTACTTTTTGGAGAGTGCCTCAGGCCCTCCCTAAGTATTATTATTATTATTTTTTGGCATAGCCCATTTATCAATGTATTCTGAGAACATTAATGACTGATGTCATAAAACAATAACCAATATTAATGATATGATTTTGAATAATAAGTACAAGTTAACTAGTGTTTTGCAAATTAGAATAAATTACAACAGCTCATCTCTGGAAGAGTGCCATCCAAAATGCCTGAAAAATTTGAGCACTTAAGTAGGATTTATTAATTTACAAAATATGTTTTTTGGAATATATAATTTTCTAATAATGCAGAACAAATTTTTCATTTGAATCACCAGCAGTACCTTGTCATTTTTAATTTACTTTACTTTTAAAATTAAATATGTTTGTGCAACAGTTCAGGATGATTGAAGAAATCCCAGGGCATCACAAAACCTACTAGGGTCCGCATGATGTAAAGGCTATAGAAAGTATGGCACTTGAGTCAAAATTAGCCAAAGTGACTCTCCAGATATCTTGAGTTCCACTCATTGCTCTGCCACTGTTGAGCTCTATGAACTTCTGAACTACATTACTATACTCTGCCTCAGCTTCTTCATGTGTGAAAAGAGAATAATAAATGTAGCTGCTTCTTAGTGTGGGGCACAAATTGAAACAATCAATTTTATTTGTTTTAACTTTTTCTATATATTTTTAGCTTTATCAGAAACATATCCTTTAGGGGCATAGAGAGAAATAACAGAGAATTACAAAATCTTAGTATTGGAAGGACCTTAAAAACTATTCAGTGAAAGGAATTTAGAAACTAGTACAACTTTCACCTAATATAGGAATCTTTTCTTAAATTCCCTATAGTCATTTAACATCTACACGGAAAATCCATGGCAAGGAGCTAACTTTTTAAGGGCCGTGTGTGTGTGTGTGTGTGTGTGTGTGTGTGGCATGGCTCTGCTGGCTTCATCTATTCACTCTAGTCTACCTTTACAGCAGTAGAGAAAAAAAATATTCACCGTTTATAGGGTGCAGGCAGAATTCTAGGTAATGTGCCATATACTTTACATGAATCATTGCTACTTCTTGTAATAATTCTACAGAATTAATATTGCTAGATATTAAAAATAGAAGCACAGAAGGCCAAAGATCTTTTCTGAGATCATACAGTTAATATAAGTTTTAAAATGATGAAGTATGAGTAATAGCCCTCTAAAATAGTTGAAA
This sequence comes from Nanger dama, assembly GCA_917880005.1. Classification (NCBI taxonomy): domain Eukaryota; kingdom Metazoa; phylum Chordata; class Mammalia; order Artiodactyla; family Bovidae; genus Nanger; species Nanger dama. Next base: position 53,027,091 of record CAKJTW010000004.1, read on the forward strand.
ATATATATTAATTTACTGTAAGTTCCCTTTCCACAGCAAGCAACTTCTCAGCTATTCTTATATGATATGAAGAGTGCATTTCCTATTTGTCACCCATTCATGAATACTTAGAAAATTTAATATTGCTCTTAAGTGTTACACCCAGGTGTGAATATTTTTCTCTACATAGATATTCAGTTCAGTTCAGTTCAGGCACTCAGTCATGTCCGACTGTTTGTGACCCCATGAATTGCAGCACGCCAGGCCTTCCTGTCCATAACCAACTCCCAGAGTTCACTCAGACTCACGTCCATCGAGTCAGTGATGCCATCCAGCCATCTTATCCTCTGTCTTTTCCAATGAGTCAATTCTTCGCATGAGGTGGCCAGAGTACTGGAGTTTCAGCTTCAGCATCATTCCCTCCAAAGAAATCCCAGGGCTGATCTCCTTCAGAATGGACTGGTTGGATCTTATCTATCCTGATTTTACTATTACTGTATTACACAGCCTAAGACTTTTTTTTTTGCAGCTGTATCAAAATGTTGACTAATGTTCAACTAAAGCTTCTAGGGTTTTTTTTTCCCCCATGAATAAAAATGCTATCAAGTCTGATCTCACCCATCTTGTACACATGCAGGGTATTTGTTTGTTCATTAGTCTGCTTTTTTATTCATAGCATGTCTATTAATTTTATTGTACGCATTTCATCTTAGTGTTCAGCCTTGTCAAGAGCATTTTGAATCTTAATTCTGTCATCCAACAGATTAGCTCTGCCTTTCAACTTAGTGTTATTTTAAATTTGATAACCATCCTTTTCATGGTATCATCCAGGCTGTTGATAAAAAATATTTACTAGGAAAAGGGTAAAGATATAATTCTATAGCATGCTATCAGAGAAATTTTAGTTAATGATGCTCCACCTAAATGAATAATGGTCCAGCTTTTAAAATAGTAGTTATGGTTTCAAAACCATTGTGATCTACTCCAATAATCATTGCTATCTAACCAGGTAGACAGAGAAGTCAAATTCAGTAACAACAGGCATAAGGGGAGTGGTAAGTGCCTGCTGTGCGCTGGGATTTTAGGAGCTTTGGAAAGGCACCCCAGAATTCTCATCATTCATGACCATATGAATTCAAAGGAACTTTATTCTTGTGACTTAAGTAAAATAGTGTTTGTAAACTATTTATTTATTTATTTATTTATTATTTTTCATTTTTTTAAATGTAAACTATTTAAAATGCCAATCTTTTCCATTTTTTCATCATAGCACTTATTACCATATTATGTTGCTGCTACTGCTGCTAAGTTGCTTCAGTCGTGTCCGACTCTCTGTGACCCCATGGACAGCAGCCCAACAGGGCTCCTCCGTCCCTGGGATTCTCCAGGCAAGAACACTGGAGTGGGTTGCCATTTCCTTCTCCAGTGCATGAAAGTGAAAAGTGAATGTGAAGTCACTCAGTCATGTCCGACTCTTCATGTTCTACTTATTTTCTTTATTCTTTATCCCATCATAGGGCAGGAATTCTTTTCCTATTTTGCTCACTGTTATTTTTCAGCACCAAATCACATGGTAGATGCTTATACTAGATTCTCAAAAACCTCTAATAAGTGAATAAAAATCTTTTTAAGGTTTATATGTCTGTTAAGTTTTGCATAAATGTGTTTTATATTCTGCAGAACGAGTTTTGATAAGTTCAGCTTTATCAAGGCAGTGAATGTCTGTGAACCAAACAAACGTGAGCTCTCTGCCACTGACCCCTGCTCCCTTGTGTCCTCTGTCACCTTCGTTTTACTGACCCAGGATGTAGCGAGCATGTTCTCCTGCTTTACTAGTACTTTCTCCATGTGGCTCAGATCTAAGGCTGGCCCTCTAGTCCCAATTCAAATTTGTTTTCTAGTGAACAGTCTAGTCTTACAGCTTTTCTAACGTGAAAAACATCTTGCTTCAGGCAGATGCTGAGAGCCTGCCTGCAGTTCTCCGTATTGCTCATTTGCATTCTTTGTTGCTCAGATTCTTCCCGTTATCTGCTTAGATTCCTTAATAGGGATGCACAACTACTTCACTTGTTATCTCAACATGCTGCTTGCCCATAGCTTCACTGCAGATGCTGTGAACTCCCAGGCCAAAATGCAGATGCCTTAGGCTCTGGGCTCAGCTGGATCTGACCAAGGGCTTGTCCCTCTCATTATCGGCCCTATCGCATATTCAACTGCAGTGGCCCCAAGGTATTTCAGACAGAGTGGGAGGATACATGAGGTCATTGATAGCTGGAAGACAAGACATTTAAAAGCCAAATAACTATGCCTATGACTTGGTTTTGCATAGAAAGCCCCTTCTTATTACTAAAATACCTTGTATTATTGAATAGTGTCAGGAAATAAAATATATGTTAAAGACCAAAAGAACATTTTTTTCTGTTTTTAGGCCAGAGAAAGAGAAGTGACCTAATTATTGTTTTCAACTACATGACGGATTGTGTCCATCTGTTTTTGTCCTCCACCAGGAATAGAACTGGAGCAAACAGACTTAATCTGTAGCCTGAGTTTTGTAGTTCAAACAGAAAGGGAATTTTTCTGACAGTGAGTAGCAAATTGTGGAATGAGTTTCTTATGAGATTTTTCCATCTGTTTAGAGTATGTTCGATGCAGTTGTCTGTCTCTGAAGGTAGTAGAGATGGGTATTCATGGTGGTTAAATGACTTCTCAAATATTCTTATTTCTAAGAATTCATTATTAACCTAAAAAGAACTGCAATGGCTTCTTCCTTTCCTAAATTTTAAATGCAGGATAATATTATAATTTATTGGGGGAGTATATTTAAAATTAACTTCAAAATGAAAGTTCAGCCACTTCTAGAGTGTAGGAGGGCAGATCTCTGAATTTTGAAAAGAGTGAACATGATTCACTAAAATGTGTTTCTGGGCTTGCCCTAGATAAAGTTATTATTTATTCAGGTATGTTTTATATTTCTGAGATTGAGTTTGAATTTGGAATGAATATTATTTTTTTCATGTGAAAATATTTGTGTTAGATAGTATCAGTGACAGTGACCTTAATGCCCATTATCTTTGCCTTTGAGTGGAAAGAAAAGCTTTATGATAGACAATGGGAAAAGAAATAAAATCAACCCAGTGACTGAATTATACAATAAGGTCATTTAAAAGACATGGCATAGTTAGAGAGTAACTGAACTAGAAATAAATGACAATAGATGAAGAAGGAAGATGAGATTCAAAGTGACCTCAGGGTTACTTCAGACACCTATATAAACATCAAAGTATTGAAAATCTGCTAAACTTACATAAGGCACATGCATGAAAATAATCATCTCAAAAGTAAGTGCAAAATATTAAAAATGTGAAATTTTGAATCATGATAGAAATTGTTAAATGTTAAAGACTTACAATTAAAAAGAGATTTTACACATTTGTAATATTTTGCACTTACTTTTGAGATGATTATTTTCATGCATGTGTCTTATGTAAGTTTAGCAGTCACTAATTTTCACTAAGATATCTGTGTGCCTTTCAAGTTAGAAGATGGATGTTTTATTCGCTTTCTTGATTATATTGATATTTAAAATTCAATTTGCACAAATGGAAAAAATAAATTTAATTTACACCAACAATAATGTTTTAATGATTTGATTACCACATTTTAATTAGCAAATTTTGAAAGAATATTAAAATTATGTTATAGAGACTGTCAGATGATGATATTTGATAATAATTTAGACAATGTGAATTAATATTCAGGTTAGATCTTTCTTTCTTAGATATATGAAGGAAAGCAAAGCCTCCCTAAGACATATCTAAGGCAGGTGACATTGTTAAGGATTTTCCTGGGGTAAATTCCAGGAAAGGGTTGTTTCTCCCTTGTTCTTAGCTTTGTTTTAAAAAAGAAAAGTGATTCAGGAATCTGTCAGTCAAGGTATGTACAATAAACTAATATCTTCCAGATGAATAGAAATTAAAGTTTGAGAAAACTTTCAGGTATTACACATAGGTTAAAAAAATTAAGAGTTTCACAATTCTGGCAGAACTGGTGAGTTGCAGGTAGAAATCACAAATCTTATGTGACTGAAGTTCATATTCTGTGGGAAATATATTACTTTGGTTTTCCTTTCCTGACAGTCTTCTGCCTATTCTGACTTCCCTGGTGGCTCAGACGGTAAAGCATCTGTCTATAATGTGGGAGACCTGGGTTCAAGCCCTGGGTTGGAAGATCCCCTGGAGAAGGAAATGGCAATCCACTCTAGTACTATTGCCTGGAAAACCCCATGGACAGAGGAGCCTGGTATGCGACAGTCTACGGGGTTGCAAAGAGTCGGACACGACTGAGTGACTTCACTTTCACTTTCTGCCTACTTACTGAGTTTGCATCTCTGTCATTTCTTGGGTCCCAATATGATTGTATGTAGCTTGTGTTTTACTTTACTCATACAACAGGGCTTCACTTAGTATTTTGGGTAGACTTACATATTCCCACCACATGTGCTTAGTCACTCAGTCATGTCCGACTCTTTGTGACCCCATGGACTGGGCCTCACCAGGCTTTTCTGTCCATGGAATTTTCCAGGCAAGAATACTGGAGTGGGTTGCCATTTCCTTCTCCAGTTCCCACCATAGCTCTCATCATTTTTTCAGTACAAGTAGCAAACTGAGAGCATGTGGCAGTATTAGAATAGGACATTCTGGATTTGTATGTGATTAGAAAGTTTTGAGGATACAATTGTAAGGGGTCCTATATCGTGTTTGAAAAATGAATGATTTGGGTGAGAGACTCAGACTGAGAAATCATTTTCTAACATTGAAAAATAATCTTTGAGGTCATATTTAAATATGCTAACAAAGGTAGATTTTAGCTAGAAAAAGATGAAGAGTTTTGAGAATCTATTACAAGACCCATTATTATATAAACTGTTAAAAGTAGAAAAAGCTTCAAGGTTTTAATACCTTCAGGAATATTGCTAGTTATCCTTCTTACAAAATCTATTTTTCTTTTCTTTGTGGGCACATGGTCACACACAACCTTACTCCACCTCTTTGCTGACACATTTCCTTGCCAGAGAATGTGAGGGAAAGCAATGTGTACAACTTTGCCCTCACTTTGCCCTCACTTGCTCTGAGTTAATCCCGTTTTCATGTCTTGTGAGCTGGAATGTGGACATGGTCAAGACCTCACTTGACCCCAAGATGAGGACTATGGCCAAGGGCATGGTAGAATCGCAAGGTAAAAAAGAACACGAAGTGAAGTTGCTCAGTTGTGTCTGATTCTTTGCAGCCCCACGGACTGTAGCTTATCAGGCGCCTCCATCCATGGTATTCTCCAGGCAAGAATACTGGAGTGGGTTGCCATTTCCTTCTCCAGGAGATCCTTCCAACCCAGGAATTGAACCTGGGTCTCCCACATTGCAGGCAGATGCTTTACCACCTGAGCCATTAGGGAAGTCCAAAAAGAACACAGACCTTTGATAACTGAATGGAATGCAACTACCCTACCAAGCTGACCATTCACCTCCGAAAAAGTGTGAGAGATACTTACTTTTTAAAATCATCATAAAAGGAGTTTCTTTTAATACAGAAGTTTATCTGTTATCTAACTTAAATACTTTGTAGACAAATATTTCAAACCAAGAAAAAAATTTAGAGTTTAAATTAAAATTTAGATGTTAAATAGTTTTGATGGGGAGGATTACAAAGAAAGACTTTAAGTTATGCATATTTGTGGCATCATCTCCTTACTCTCTTCTCCATCCTATTCACTGTCCCTAGGAGACAGCCTATACGGATTATAAAAACAGACTTTCTTGTCCTCTGGCTCCTGGTTGGGTTTAACCAAAAGGGAGATTTGGCAAAGGATGAGAGGTATATGAATGAGGTCAAGGTATTTACTTCCTGGCGTTTTCCATATAAAGATGCCTTTGGCTGTTTTCATTAGTCAAACTGAAGGTAACTGAAGTTATTGCTCCTTCTTCTGTCCCTTTTAAGTTAATAAACCTAGGGTACAGAAGGATCCTTTGTGGTTCCTCTTACCCTGTCAACACCATTGCAAATAGTCACTTTGTAATTAAACTCTCCCTGAATTATCTTGAGTGTTCCTTCTGTTTCCTGTTGGGAACCTAACTAAAACACTATTTGTGCATCATTCTTTTAAGTATAATGCTATCTGAATGCTAAGAAATTATTTATGATCAGCTTGAAATTGCTTTATTTTTATGAAGACATTATTATAACTGAATGAAAATTGGAGAGAAAGCATGCAATTTATATTCCAGGTAGTTAAACCTATATAACTACAATTATCTTATAGTGAAAACCTAAATTAGAATCTTGTTTCTTTTCTGTAGAAGAAGCTTACTTAAATTATAGAGTGCTTGGGAAAAACCAACTAAACAAACAAAAACAAAGACTTCTAGGGAATGACACTAAAGTTAGTCTATTCTAGGAAGTGACAGACATCATGGGGACTTCTTTCTTTCTTTTAATTGGGATATAGTTTATTTACAATGTGTTAGTTTCAGGTGCACAGCAAAGTAAATCTGTTATACAAATATCTGCATATATCTGCTTTTCTTTAAAATTCTTTTCTCATATAGGCCATTACAGAGTACTGAGTTCCTTGTGCTATAAGTCCTTTCAGTTATCTGTTTTCTATATAGCAGTGTGTATGTGTCAATCCCAATCTTCAAATTTATTCCTCCAGTCTTTGAATTTATTCCTCCCTTTACATTACCCCCAGTAGCCATAAGTTTATTTTCTACACTTGTAGCTCTATTTCTGTTCTGTAGATAAGTTCATTTGTACCTTTTTTTAAAAAGATTCCATATGTAAGCCATATCATATATTTCCTTCTCTGACTTCCTTTACTTAGTATGACAATCTTTAGGTCTACCCATGTTGCTGAAAATGTCATTATTTCATTTTTAAAATGGATGAATAATATCCCACTAGACTGTAGCCTGCAAGGCTCCTCTGTACATGGAATTCTCAAGATAAGAATACTGGAGTGGTTAGCCATTTCATTCTCCAGGGGCTCTTCCCAACCAAGGAACGAGCCCAGGTCTCCCACATTATAGATGGATTCTTTACCATCTGAGCCACCAGGGAAGCCCATATATGAACCACATCTTTATCCATTCCTCTGTTGATGGACCTTCAGGTTGCTTCCACGTCCTGGCTATTGTAAATAGTACTGCATTGAACATTGAGGTGCATGTATCTTTTGAATTATGGTTTTCTGTGAATATATGCCCAGGAGTGGGATTGCCGGATCATCTGGCAGCTCTGTTTTTAAAGGTGCCTCCTTACTATCTCCCTAGTGACTGTACCAATTTACGTTGGAGAAGGAAACAGCAATCCACTCCAGTACTATTGCCTAGAAAATCTCATGGATGGATGAGCCTGATAAATTACAGTCCATGGGGTTGCAAAGAGTCAGACACGACTGAGTGACTTCACTTTCACTTTCACCAATAGTGTAGGATGGTTCCCTCTATTCCACAGCTCTCCAGCATTTATTGTTTGTCGATTTTTTTCATGATGGCCATTCTGACTGGTGTGAGGTCATACTTCACTGTAGTCTTGATTTACATTTCTCTAACAATTAATGACGTTGAGCATCTTTTCATGTTCTTTTAAACCATCTGTATGTCTTTTTGGACAAATGTCTCTTTAGATCTTCTACCCATTTTTTGACTGGGATTTTTTTTTTCTGATTCTGAGCTGTATGAGCTATTTGTATATTTTGGAGATTAATCCCTTGTTGGTTGCTTCCTTTGCAAATTTTCTCCCACTCTCAGGGTTGTCTTTTCATTTTATTTATGGTTTCCTTTGCTGTGCAAAAGCTTTTAAGTTTAATTAGGTCCCATTTGCTTATTTTTGTTTTTATTTTCATTACTCTAGGAGGTATACTGAAAAAGATCTTCTTGTGATTTATATCAGAGAGTGTTCTGCTGACATTTTCCTCTAAGACTTTTATAGCTATCCAGCCTTCCATTTAGGTTTTTTAATCAAAGTTGAATTTATTTTTGTGTATGGTGTTACAGTGTGTTCTAATTTCATTCTTTTACATGTAACTGTCCAGTTCTTTCAGCACCACTTATTGATGAGATTGCCTTTTTTCCATTGTATATTCTTGCTTCAATTTGTCATAGATTAGATGACCACAGGTACATGGGTTTATTCATAGTCTGTGACCCCATGGGAACAGAGACTTTTTCTGTTTCAGAGTTGATATCAGATCTCACAGAGGCACTGTGACTGGTTTCATCTGGTTTGTGTGGTGAGGAGATGTCATACGTTGCATGACGAGGTTGGCTCCTGCTGCCAGTTCTGTGGTCAAGAAGGAAGGACCAAGTATCATGACTGACAACCATCTAGAATTATGAAATTGAGGAAGACTAGGCATTTTAAAGTCAAACATCTCTCTTATAATTACTCTAGAAATGAGGCTGAATGTTTTTTAAATGTTTGGTAGAAAAGTGAATGTTCTTGGACATTTACTTCTAGTTAACAGCTGGCTTGGTAATTTTGACCAACCCTGCCTCTCAAGAAAATGCTGAATAAAATACTTAAAATTTTTACTTAAAAGCATCAAATATGTGCAAGAGAAGGTCTTGAACCAAAACCCCAGGAAAAGTGAAGTTCAGAGAAGCAGGAGCAGCACTTGGCTGCTTTAACTCAAAGGATTTGTGTTATTTTCTTGGAAGTGTTACTAACCAGGGTTCTTGACCTTCCATAATCAATAGAAATTGATAAGATGCCCGACAAGAAATTCAGACAAGGCTTTACTGGGGCTTCTGCTGCAGCAGGAAGGAATGAAAAGAAGTGAACAAGTTCCTTTGCTCAGCTCCCCAAGTGGGGGTAACCTAGTTCCTTATATAGGGTAAGGGTAGGGGCGGGTTCAGAGATGAGGCCAGGGGAATAATTTAGGTGGTTCTCCCACCCCTTTACTGGTGTTAGATGCACGGGGCATGTGATGTACCCTCAGGCGTGTGATGTCCCCTGCCTTTGCTCCTGGTACCCTGGTTTTTGCTCCTGGCTTTTCAGAAATGGTCATTGGGTTTTTGGTCTTTTTGTAACTTGTCCATAATTTGCCCCAACTATTGTAGCCATGAAATTAAAAGATGCTTACTCCTTGAAGGGAAGTTATGACCAACCTAGATAGCATATTCAAAAGCAGAGACATTACTTTGCCGACTAAGGTCCATCTAGTCAAGGCTATGGTTTTTCCAGTGGTCATGTATGGATGTGAGAGTTGGACTGTAAAGAAAGCTGAGCACCGAAGAATTCATGTTTTTGAACTGTGGTGTTGGAGAAGACTCTTGAGAGTTCCTTGGACTGCAAGGAGATCCAACCAGTCCATTCTGAAGGAGATCAGCCCTGGGATTTCTTTGGAAGGAATGATGCTAAAGCTGAAACTCCAGTACTTTGGCCACTTCATGAGAAGAGGTGACTTATTGGAAAAGACTCTGATGCTGGGAGGGATTGGGGGCAGGAGGAGAAGGGAACAACAGAGGATGAGATGGCTGGATGGCATCACTGACTCGATGAATGTGAGTCTGAGTGAACTCTGGGAGTTGGTGATAGGGAGGCCTGGCATGCTGCGATTCATGGGGTTGCAAAGAGTCAGACACAACTGAGTGACTGAACTGAACCGATGCAAGCATGCTGCTATTTTTCTCCCCTTAGTTTCTTTGCATTTTGCTGCTTGAGGAGACCTTTGTTCAGGTGTAATCACTGCAGCAAAGGGTCCCAGGTCCCAGGTCCCAGCCTGTCTCAGAAGCATCTTTGAAACTGGGCTTGATAATAATGATGTATTTCTATCACAAATGCATTTCTATCATAAATGCATTATTATTAAACAAAATACAAACTATATGATTCTTATCATTTGAAATGTGTTGAACCTTATTCTGAGGGTCTCATTAGCTGAATGGTTCAATATTTTTTCTGAAGGGGTTTTCTCAGGAAAGATCTGGAAAATTTTGAGAGTCTTCACTAAACTGTCCATAAAGTTGAAGAGAGAAATGGTAGACAGTGGTGAAGGTAGTTGGACTTGGGGGGAAGGGAGGAAAAATAGGTCTGATGACTTGAAGCATCCAAGATTTAGATAACAGGGAATTATTTTTTATGAGGTTTCCTTTTTAAAAACAAGCACATGAAGAACCAGTGAACACTCTTTCACAATGTGTTTTGACTGTCTTAGGAAAAAGGCCGAAGGTAGATTAAGTTTTTATATTGTTTTTTTGTCTTTAAATAAAAAACTAGGAGAATCTCATAACTTTCCACAACTTTACATGTTTTTTTGGCTTAATTGGGCTCTCATTTTATTTCTAGTATTCAAAGATAAAAATGACCAGCACAAAAATAGATGGATATTTTTCCATTTAGAAGTTATTCCTTCACAAAAATGAGAGAAAAAAACCTCTTTAAAAAATCTCTAGTGAAGAATTCAGATGATGTTGTTCAAGAAAAGGGCATATCTTACTGTGCTACCCACATATCATAATGATTTCCTCACAGGATAATCCCAGTATTTGGCATTAACAATTATACTGCTTTCATTCAACACTAAATTTATTTTGTGGATTGCCTGAGGTAGTGAGAACTGTGTGGAAAGTCATTTCTGAGCTCTGTCTAGGGCCATCAGTTGAGTTATTTTTACTTCATTTCCTAAAATTTCAGAATGTGGATGTAGTAGTCAAGTCCTTCAAATTCACAGAGGAGTAAGTGAGTCCACATTGATACTTCATTTATATAAGTCAAACGAAGCCTGCAGCTCCATATGAAAAAAGTGTTCATCAGGGGTAGAACTTAAGAAGCTCCAGTAAATCCATTTTAATATAGTAATCTCTTCTGAAAACCAGCCTTACGCTAAAAGGCAATATAGTTGTGGGAAATTTAAGAAGCCTTAGTTCCATCAGTGAATGCAGAATCTTTTCTCTGAAAGTGAGGAGAGGGATTCATATTGGAAAGGAGCTCAATTTCAGTTCTAAGAACTTGTATTTGAATAAACACATTAAAGTTGTTTATAATCTGCCTGCTCAGCCTAGTGTTACAAACAGAGTAGCTTTAGTGGTTTTGTTTTGTTTTGTTTTTCATATCTGACATAAGTATTAGTTGCTCAGTCATGTCTGACTCTTTGCAACCCCATGGACGGTAGCCCGCCAGGCTCCTCTGTCCATGAAATTCTCCTGGCAAGAATACTGGAGTGGGTAGCCATTCCCTTCTCCAGGGAATCTCCCGAACCCACGGATCAAACCCAGATCTCCCGCATTGCTGGCAGATTACCGTCTCAGCCACCAGGGAAGCATCTCAGCATACATTACGTAAAATGCAAAACAATAAAACCATGTATTTTCTGGATTTCTCCTTTCCTTTTTTTTTTGGGGGGGTAGTTATGGCTTCCCATGGTTAAGTGACAACTAGGGATTAAAGGTGATAAAATTAATGTAGGCAAGTTTTATTTTACACCAGGTTTCAGCACAGATCAAAGAAGATGAATGTGCAGCCATTAGAAAGCAATTAAAATATACTGCATCACACAGGAGTTTTTGCTCTTATTTCTCCATGTGTAACACCAAGAACTCTTCACCCTCTTCCTCCCTCTTGTTCCTAACTTACCTTAACCTCTTCTCAGATGTTCAATGTAAAAACTTTTTAAATTTAGTTCTTTATTTTGACTTGGAAAATTTTTTGGTGGACAGTTCTGTTGCTTCCTAAGGGAGAGGTGAAAGGAAGAACTGAAGAAATGGTCAAAATCAACTCATTTCTAGTCTTCACTAGATGATTGACAGTGGTCAATTATTTGTCTGGTTACCTTGTCTACTAGAACTAATCAGAGTTCCACGTGTGGTTATTTTGTGATTTAAAGCCTTAGCCTCCCTGTTCCTTTAGCTAGCTTTTAATACTAAAACAAACAAACAAATGTTAAGTGTAAAATTTAGAGATGCTCTAATGAATTTTTAAAACAAATATCCTAATATATATTATATCCACCCAGACCCCTAATATATAGTTGCTTTTGTTTTTAAGAATTAATTGAGCATAATCAAAATTAATTGGCATTTATTCTATTAATAGTTAAGATCAATCTTAGGGAACTCTGGGAAGTAGGTATAATTGATCTTTGATTGATCTTTGATTGATCTTTGAGAGGATCTTTGATCCTTTCCATCCAGTTTTGATTTTGAGTCATCCTTTTCCTTCTCTTCTGCCTGCAATACAGGAGACCTGGGTTCGATCCCTGGGTCAGGAAGATTCCCCTGGAGAAGAAAAAGGCAACCCACTCAGGTACTCTTGCCTGGAAAATCCCATGGACGGAGAAGCCTGATAAGCTACAGTCCATGGGGCTGAAAAGAGTCAGACATGACTGAGCGACTTCACTTTCACTTTTCCTTGTCTTAGCACATTTTCGAGGTGCTCAGGACAGTCTTAACTTTATCAAAGCCATGCCCCAACTTCCACCCTTCCACTGACACTGATATTTTTTTCAGCAGTATGTTTGAAAATTCTTTGTATCCTTCGAGACTTCTTTGTCATCAAAGTTGTGTTCACCTTTATCCTAGTATGTTAGAGTCCTATCAAGTTACTTGCAAATCTAATCAACAACATTAAACCAAAATGCTAAAGGCTGATATAATAAAATAGCGTATATTTTGATCTAAAGGAATTAGCATTTTGTGGATTTCAGGCCTCTGTCAGAGCCCATGAAAAGCATTTTTAGGTGATATTTCTTCTATTAGAGCTAAATAGATTATATCATTTTAAAGTGAAAATAGAGAGGGAAAAATGCCCAGGGAACAGCCCAAAGTGTACCTGACAGGTTTTACCATCACTGATTTCTATATATTTCACAGGTAACTTTCTCTTACTACTGCCTTCCTTCTCTCATCACCTTGGAGGCTTCAAAACATTCTGCATATTATGATTAGGACATTATGGGTAGCATTCCATGGGGGCGGGTATTCTCCTTCTATTTTGATGCTTATATTATGTCAGTGATGATGGCTGAATCTTCTTGCATGGCTGGAATGCAGTATTTCACGTATGGAATTTTCTTTTGTAAATACACCAGATTAGGATGACATACATTAATGATTGGTGGTCTTAACAAAGAGTTTTCAATTTTTCATTTATGAAAGTCTTCTATTTAAAATGGTGAATAGGCCAAGAATTTAATCTGTTTAACTTGACCACATAACAGTCTTCATTATGACTAAGTTTAAGAGGTGTTTAAAATATACTTCTTGAGGGAAGAGACTCAGAAAAATTATTTTTACACTTGGGTTTGTATTTTATATTTTAAAGAGCTATAATCTTTGTGCAATGAACACTAGCAACTTAAAAATTGCTTCATTGTGATGTTTGACCTTATTACAAAATCTAGGTTTACAGTAAAGCAACAACTGAGTAATTTTCATCTTTGGAAACATCAACATAAAATTTTTATTAATGTGAAATTCATGTAGTATTAATTTGCCACATGAGAATTCATAATAAACAGACTGACAAGTTCTTGACCTCAGAGTAGCAGTTACAGTGTTTCTCAGGAAAGAGAAACTGAACACTGTTATTCTCATGTTTTATAATTTATAATTTTTATTTTTCCATAATGCAGTGAATGAAATTCAGCCATCATTTACTGAAGTCTATTACCTGATGGTTTAGAACATTCTTGATATTTAGCAAGCAAGATAACTAAATTAAAATTGTGGCTTATGAATAATGAAACAGACAAATTCCACTGGTGAAATGGAAATATATATTGTATACCTTTCCACTTATTTATTTGTTCATTTTACTCACTCACTCACCCATAGAATTAAGTTTCCTCTCTCCTCCTCTATTTTTAAATGAAAATGACTAGGCAGTGGTTCCAGTAGAGAAATTTATTTTCAGAAACATTAAGGTTTTTATTCCATTTGTAAGCACTACTGTTTGCAATTATATATATTATTAATTTAAAATGAAAAATCTAAGGTAATGATGGTGGTGAGGCATCTATAATGGGGGATATTCCCAAATTAAAACTTCCTTTCCTATTCAGAAAGTGACCTAGAAAGTGACTAGGCTATTTGGACTCATCAGCCTCAGGGAGGGTCACAAGATACAAGTTGTCTCTGAAGTTTGTCTTTATGTTCTATGAACAAGCCTCAACCTGGAGGCTATGTGTGATGTATAGGCTTGGCTTGTTTCCACCTGTCACAGAGGTAACCTGGGGAGGCCAAGGCAGCAGCTAAGCCATCAGTTAGTTACCCAAAGGCTTGCTGTAACCAGCTGATTTGGAATCCCTTTTCTCACTTTCTTTCCTGAGCTGTGTTCATTATTATTGATAGTCATGATTCTGGCAGCCACTCTATCTGAAAAGGCAGCCTTTCAGGTCTTTTTATTTTTATTTTTTGTTTTCAGCTTGTACCTCTCCTGGCTGTGGTAGTTAAATTTGATAGTGTTTAAGTTCAGCTTATTTTGAAATACTGTGATTACCAGTTTATGACTATATTATGAATAAAGTTCCTTTCATATAGTCTTAATATTTGAATACCTGAAGAAAAGGGATGAATTCAGAAACTGAATTTCTCTTTCAGGTTTATTTTTTCTACTTGAAAAATGGTAGCTAATCTAGAATGGCTTTAAGTTAGAGCACATAATTCTTTTTCTGCCTTGGTCAAGATGGGATCCAAGGTCTTTAATAGGGTTAGCTGAAAGGTGACGCTACACAATGCATCATTGGAGAGTGGAGAAAGTTTTTTTTAAAGCTATTCTGGGGCTTAACAGTATAATATTATTATTTTATTTGGAAGAATTCCCAGAGTTTAGCTGTATTAGAATATAATAGTACTGTTGACTATATGCTAAGTATGTTAAGTATATTATTTCATTTAATATTACCTGCTCTGCTGCTAAGTCGCTGCAGTTGTGCCTGACTCTGTGCGACCCCATAGACGGCAGCCTACCAGGCTCCTCCATTCCAGGGATTCTCCAGGCAAGAACACTGGGGTGGGTTGCCACTGCCTTCTCTGTAATATTACCTAGTAGTAGTTATTATTATTACTGATTTTTACAGATGGGGGTTCTGAAACACTGATGGATTTACTAACCTGCCTAAAGGTCACAAAGCTAATAAGAAGTAGAGCCAATAACTGATCTCAGGCCACTGCCTCTATGACACATTCTCTTCACCACTGTGGTAATTACTGATAATACCCAAAGACAAAGAAAATAAGTTAAACCATTGTACCATGATTTAACCCAGCTTCATTTTACAATGACTAGTTTAGAAACTGTGTAGGAAATATTACTTCAGTGATTCCAAAATGCACCTATTGCAATACACACATATTTTAACACATCTCAATTTGGAATGTTTGTAATAGTCACTGAAATTTTATAATTATTGACCATCAGGTGGTTGCCCTAACCAATTTATTTTTCTTATATTTTCCTGTTTATGTATGCTAATAGAGTGATATAGTAAAGAAAATCAATGTCAAAATAAAGCTCAAAAGATCTTTTTCTAAATGTAAAATAAAAAGTTTAAATGATAGGAAAGAAACTTGTCAATTGTCAGTGAAGTGTTTTCCTTCTTACTGGGACATAAAATAATGTGTTTAACAACATTTTAGATTCAATAAAGTACAACATGTGTTATGACTATACATTAGCTATTCAGTCTATTAGTATTAAGAAAAAAAAGTACCAGTACTACATTTCTCATTGTGCCTCTTAAAAGGTAACATTTCTGTAATTCTATATCATTCAGTGTAGTGTCTGGCAAGTGACAGATACCGAATAAACCTATTTTGAGTTGAATGAGACTGATTTTCTTGTGTTCACCACAGGGAAATTCAAAATAAGAGTTCCTGAAATATTTTAAGCAGCATCAGCATCACTGTAATTATTGTAGAACCTCCTATGATGATGACCTTCTTGCAATATCATGCTAATTTTAATGTATTCATTATAAAGAGTGGTAGCCTCTTAGAAAGGGCACAGTTTAGGAAGTCAGGAGATTTTAATTTTAATTCTGCCACAACCTTCCAATGACATCTTAGGTAAATCACTTAACCACACATTCTGAGCCATATGTAAGAATAATAATTAAAAGTTCTCATAGCTACTGTACACAAAGTCACTATGACTTTAAGTGAAATTATAAATGAAAAATCATTCTAAAAGGTTTAGAAAATCCTCATAATATATAAAGTGCATCTTTGTAAATAAAACGGTGCTAAATGAGCTTGAAGTTTTCAACAGAATTCCAGTCAGAACTAGGAGCCCCAGCTTGCTATGAACATCATCAGGACAGAGACTGTCTTACTCATTTTCTTCTAGGTACTATTCTTCCTGGGCTTCCCTGATGGCTCAGTGGTAAAGAATCTGCCTGCCAATGCAGGAGAAGTGGGTTAGGTCCCTGGGTGGGGAAGATCCCCTGGAGAAGGAAATGGCAGCCCACTCCAGTATTCTTGCCTGGGAAATTCCATGGACAGAGGAACCTGGTGGGCTATAGTCCATGGGGACACAAAAGTGTTGGACATGATTTAGTGAATAAATAACAATAGCAACAACTGTTCTTCCCATGGTATACATTCAGGATCATTATTTAATAAAAGTTTAAATGAATACAGAGGCAGAACAAATACCTACAGTAGATTTAAGGGGCTATCCATCAATTTTTTTCTCATATAACTGCATAATCCATTGAAAAGGAATGTGGAGCAAGGTGGAGGGAGGTTAATATTGTTATGGATTATGTGCCACTCAAAAATTCTTGCCCTTTTGTCCTCAGTCTAATATACTTGAAATTTCTGAACAGAAATGATAATATTTCTGTATAATAAGCCAGTTTTCTTTCGGAAACTATGCAAATTTTCATACCAGTAGTCACTATATAGCCAATAAGGTTTGGAATCTGGATTCTTATTTTTAATACTTTTTTAAAAACAAATACCGATAACTGTAGATTGAATTTTCATGTTTAAAAAAGTTATCATAGCAAGTTTACTTATGAATTTTTAAAAATATGCTTTTCTTCTACAATATGACTTGGACACTTGTGGTAGTGATTTAGTCACTAAGTCGTGACTCTTGCAACCCCATGGACTGTAGTCTGCCTGGCTCTTCTGTCAATGGGATTCTCCAGGCAAGAATACTGGAATGAGAACCTGGGTCTCTGCATTGCAGACAGACTCTTTACCGACTAAGCTACGAGGGAAGCCCTGGACACTTGAAGCATATGCTTTAAATCAAGCATATAAGCCTATTTCTCTTAAGAATGTGAGCACAATTAACAAAGGTAAAATATATCTTTCAAAAAAAAAAACAAAACAGACTAGACTTAGGAATATGATATACTGCCGCTTGGTGGCACTCTTTACTCGTTTAAAGCAGCTTTGATAAGGAAACAAAGTGCTTATAATAAAGGAAAGTGACATCCAGGGAGAATTTCAATAGTCTAATTTTAGACACCGCATTCAGGTGTTTTGGTATTCTGATAGCCTGGATCAGCTGGTTTCTGGAGCTTGCCAGTGTGCTGGTAAGTCTAAAGAATGTCACTCAGGTTATGAAATGCATCAGGTATGCATATAATGATGTTTTTCCCCTGCAAAATTTAGCATGTTAAATTTACCTCTTTGATTTTCTTTTGTCTCCTTTCTGGAGGACATGGTTTTAATAGCCTGACCAATATATACACAGTGAATAGACATAATGAGTGATTTTCCAAAAGAAAATTCTTCTTTTAAGAAGAAATAACTTGGATCAGCCAAAATTCAGCAAGGTAATGGATAACAACTTTTTGGTTACTGCATAGCTGAGCCTTATTTACAAGTAAGATTTAGAAAAAGGTAATCAAGCAACAACTGTCATGAGCCAGTTTATTCATTAAAGAGCATTTTTTAGGTATGCAAATTGGGGTAAAGATACACACATAATATTGAGTGGAATGGGACTGTTGTTAAGTCAGTCTGAATGCAAACTGTTAAAAAATGGGATCCTGGTCAACTGTCACACTTTCACATAATCAGCTACTACTTCAAGGTTTAATTTGAAATCAATCACTTTAATAGAACATTAGACAAGAAATTATATTAGAATATTGTCACTGAGATACAAGAGAACAGAAATTTCTGACTCTGTCTTACTTTTGCTATGTATAAAAATACTCAATGCTAGCTATTTTTCAATATTTAAGGTAGGGAGTGGACATCATGAAAGACCCATGCCTATCTTCATTATAGTTACAGAGTCTGGGCATCAGTCCCAGCCTCCAGCATAACGAACCTCCCAGAGCGTAGCGTGTTAGTGAGTAGAGTTCAGCTTTATCAGCCAGAGCATCAGTCACATTCAGAACAGTTATATCAGCTCCCCACCCAAGCTGCTCAATTATGAGAATCTGTCCAATGAAGAACTAGCATGCCACTGTATTCAAAATCCATTTAGACAAGTTCATTGACACTAAGATACTCCGCCCCTCATTTTAACAGATGAAGTTCATTGAGAAGCAGTCACACATTTTAGGACACTGTTTCTCCAAGTGTAGCTGAGGAAAAAAATATGTTTCCAAATTCCAGATAATGGCTAAAACACGTTTCCATGGTCTCTTGAAGGAATGGGGGTTAGCAGAAGATATCACTATTCTAAACAAGCTTTCTGAGTGATCCTAACGCTTACTAAAGTTTGAGAATCACCATTTGGCAAGAGATGACTCTTATGATTATTTAAACATCCCAAACATAATTTCTTTTTTTCAGTGTTTGCCACTGTTCATCTAAACAGTGGGAAGGATTTTAATCACTCTAGGGTTCTTCGGAAGCAGGGATTGGGAGTTAGGAATTTAGAATATATCAAATATCTCAGAACCAGATAAGCTTCGAATTTAAACCACAGAGGTGTATCTTGCTTTAATGTTTGTTTTTTCAGAAATACATCGTTTCTACAAATATTACTTGTCTCATATAAATATTCAAGAATAATTATTAGGGATGGTATTTTTCCCCAGGAACTAAACATTTGTTGCTCATCTACTCTGCAACAGGTTCTTTATATTTTAATATCCCAATTAATCTAAAATTGTTCTCTTTAATCTCTTATTCATTTCTTACAAAATGATGCCAATACATCATTGAAGCCTGTTAAGATAGCAATGGGGCTGTTTTGCCCACTGTTAATCAGGTTCTCTCAGACACATTTAATACCGTTGAGATGCACTCTGAAGACTGCTGACAATCTCTGTAACGATCCTTACTTGTGTCTTTTTCTATTTTGAAAATCTTGTATCATATGGGGTATTTTTAGATACTGCCACAGGTTGTGGTCTTACCTTTCATTTTTTTAAGCTCATTATAATAAACTATGGTCTTGAGCCACAAGTCCAGTCATTTACTTCCCTTTAGGTTTTCCACTACAATATTTCTTCAGCTAGTACAGAAAGTTTACATCAATGAAAAGGCATACTTTGTATGCTAAACAAGCTAAAATAGTCAAAAGGGACATAATTGTGAATAACAGTATCTGATTTTAAGTCTTCTGTTTTGATTCTATATTTTTAGGAGGATATTCTACTGCAATGTGAAACTTCACAAGAATAATGATCACTTTACCTTCTTAACCACCATGAGAGTCCATGATAATGCTTCTAGTTCTCCAGAAAGGCAGCCAGGAAATCACACAAATTAGACTTAAAAGCTCCATTTGGTTCCTACAAGAAATTAATTCCATGAGGACCATTATGTGATATAAGTGGATGAGAAAGCTTTTCTAGGTTCATCAACATTCTGTTCTTTACCCACAACTTATTGATATGAAAACCATGCTGCCAATAATTGAGACTGTTTGCTTCTATCGTTTTTCTTTAAGGTTTGCCTACTGATGGTACTAGGGAATAGCTTTCATTATTTCAACTTTTGCTGGCTAATGACTGTCTAAAATGTTTTGAGAGTAATGTGAACAAGATCTCTAAAAAATGCAGCCACTTTCAAGGTTACAGTTAATAGTCAATATCATCTATTACTCGTTGAATTTTAGACTGAAATGGACTATAGAAATAGTGCTGTTTAAACCTCTTATTTTACAAGAAGGGAAATATGTTTAAAGACCAATTTTATTTTCACTGTAAAAATCAAATTTACAGCTTTGCATAATAAAAGTCTAATATGAATGCATAGGAATGAATAAAACTTGATCATTCAGGCTTGCACTTTATGGTTGAAAAGTCACAAGCTGCTTTTCATTTTGTTTTATTGTCTTTTGACTTCTTTCTACCATCATTTATACTTAATCCACATTTTTCTAGATGAGATATAAATAAAAACCCTAGCTTTCTCCAGTTGTTTCTATATTATATATTTTTTTTTCTGGAAAATATGCATTTAGTTTGACAGTCATAAAGGGAATTATTTAATAATATTCATTATCATTCTCAATAGTGTTTGTCACAGATTTTTTTTTCTTTTTCTGGTATATTCTGCTCTCCCTTTTGGACTGAGAGACTTGACTTTAAAGAGTTAATTGCTTATGAAATTTATCTGTTGATGGTACTCTGGCTGTGCTCTTGATGCTTCTGACAGTCCCTGAAAGAAAAAGGTAAGGAGGAGGTGAAGGCAGAGGAATGAACTCATTAACAGAGAGACTGTGTTGTCTCCTTGGTGGGACTGCATTGGGCCTAGCTCTACAAAGAGTTGAGCTGTGTAGATTGCAGTGAATAAAGACAGACACAGTGTTTGATGGGGCCAGCACAGGTTAGGATTCCTTTTGTTTTAGCCTACAATGTATGGCATACAGCATACATGAGTGAGTCTTCTTTTTCTACATTACCTTCTCACATCTAGTCACTCACATACCCTTGCCATTTTCTTCTTCACTGGGTCTTTTGCACTTGTTCTCTTCAATAAAAATTTTACTTTGAGACAGTATTAGAGGTCATCCTGCTCAACCACATATCCATGACAAAAATCACTTCTATTGCATTATTGATAGTTGATCTTTCAATTTGCACTTGACAATTTCTAGTTCCAAATAACTCACTGCTTTTTAAGAATTTAATTTTATTATTGGATAACTCTGTTAGAAATTCTTTCACTCAAATTTTAGTGAAAATTATTTCCCCTGTAGTGTTTAGCCTTTGGTCTTGTTTTCATACATTATTCATTAAGCATTTAGAGTCAGCTGTTATTTACCTGGGCAACCCTCCGCTATCCCCCAACCATACACACGTGGATACACATATTTCCCTTTTCAGGCCAAACATCCTCAAATAATTCATGTGACATTGTGGTTTATGGACCATTTATCCACCTGGTTACTGTTATGCCTTTATCATACTACATTAGCCTCTTTCTAAAATAACGCATTCAAATTGAACACAATAATCTTCCTTAATCTGAAGATTATGTTTCAGCCAAAGTCCAAATCTGAGATTGCACTAGTTTGTTGGTTTTAGTAGCACATTCATTTTGGCCTTCAAGCCAACCACTTTCCCGTTCTCTCCTTCACATGAACTCTCGAATCCACATTTCCTCATTGTGCACCTCTGCAATTCGTTTACTGAATGTTACTTTCATAATTGTTTTCCACTGTTTCCAGTCTTTCACTCTTTGAAAAAAATTCACTCAGTTCTTTCAATCAGCATAGAAATTTGTCCCAGCTTTGTGCCATGTCAAAAGTAGAAAGGCATATCTTCATCCATATTAAACACGGACATTTGAAGCACAACCATGCAGAGAACTCACTCTGTAGGTCGATCAACCACGAATCCACATAGCTGCATTGCCTGTGTGTTACAAAGACTTGTCAGATCTTTTGTCTCTGTCAAGATTCTCTACTTCTTATACTGTTCTCATCATTTACAGTTGTTCTCTATCTCTGGTCCCTCATTTTGTTCTTAGTTTGCTGCAATATTTGCTAGGTTCAGGTACTTTCTCATCTCTGTTTCCTAGATGTTGAATTGTTTTCTTAAATACTATTCTTTAGCATTGAACCAGGATGGCAATATGACATTAATGGGCCAAGGTGCTTTTTGCTTTGTGGGCTCCTCCCTCCACAAAAATATTTAAAATTATATTTTACAATTGTATTGGCATAAAGCTTTCCAACCTAGAAGTTAATATCTTATTTGCATCTTGAAAAGAATTAAAACATTATGGGCCTTACCATGATGCCAGCTGCACCTAATACATAAACCAGCCCTGCACTGAAGCCTAACATCAAGTTTGTGTTTTCAAGCCTACCCTGATAGTTCCTCCACAACTCTGCCATCTTTAGTCCATTTATCTAAGGCTTCCTCAGACTGTACTTAAAAAATTGGTTCCTATATTTCAGATGGCCTACATCCTGACTTCCTTGATCATCAGTTCTACTTCTTTTATATGCCATGACAGTTGTGTATTGAGTAGCTGTTCAATACATACTTATTAGACAATTTATTTCTTTGTTAAATACAGTAAAATTTTTACTTTGATACTTATTTTAGAATAAATAATGATTATCATCATTGGCAGTTAATACAGATTTTATTATGACACTATTGTCAATTGATAACTTCCTGACAAAGCTTTCTTCATTAATTTTTTTCTGATTCATGCATGTAGTACAAATACAATGGAAAAAAATCTGAAAAATATTGGAAGTTATATAATAGAAAATGTGTCACCCAGAATCCTATCATAGATAGAAAAAAAGTACATTTATTTTATTCTATTTCTTTCTAGATATTTTATACATAAACAAACTTTTAGTGAAGTTAAAATTATACAACTTTGTATACATTAGCCCATGTATTCTTTGCCACAGTGGTAAAGAATCCGCCTGCCAATGCAGGAGATTCAAGAGACATGGGTTCAATTCCTGGGTCAGGAAGATCCCCTAGAATAGGAAATGGCAACACACTCCAGTATTCTTGCTGGAAAATTCTATGGACGGAGGAGCCTGGCAGGCTACAGTCCATAGGGTTATGAAGAGTCAGACACGACTGGGCACTCACATCTATGACTACTACTCAATTAAATTTCTTTTCTGCATAGTTTATTCAACCTGTCATCTATTTGGAGGAATTTAGTTTGATTCCAATTTTTATAAGGTTATATTTGCCTCTATTGCATTTATTTTTGTTAATCGTAATTGCTGTTGAAAAATTCAGTATCTTGATAAATGGTGGCAAATGGGAAGTTTGACAAATACAGTATCATCAAAATTTCTGGGTGTTTTTTATTTCTAAATGTAGATCTTAAAAATTATACTGTTTTACCCTGAGTTAAAGAAATATGATGTGAAGAATTCATATTTCATTTTCCCCAATAAAAATTAGCAGCAATTGTTTCAAAAATGAAAATTTTCATAAGGTTATCTTTAAAAAAATATCACAATAGTAATATTTTGTCAGTGAAAGTTTAATCTGCTTATAATGAATGAACTGGCTTATCAAAATAATCCCAGATTTTCTTTTGGTTTCAACATTGGAGAAGCTGTTTATTGCTCTGAGTGCTTTACTTAATAAATGCTGCTTAAACAACTAAAAAAACAACAAAAATTTGTGAAATTACATGATATATAATGGTCTGGAAGTGCAGTGTGAAGAATCTCTGCTATTAGGCATTGTCTACCATTTTAAAAAGAAAGATGGATTGATAAAAGCTATTAAAAACTGGAATTAATGCATATTTTATGAACTCTACAACATTAAAGGAAAGATTAAACTTAAAGGTGGCCACTTCAGGCTGTACACAGCAGTTTTTAATTTTATTTTCATCTTTTTGAATAATGTGGGTGTAATGCCAGCAGACCAATTATGTTCTATAAATGAAATAACCATCTTCAGGAGCTTGACAAGGCTCTATTGTCTAAAAATCTTCCTAGTGTTTATAATGATCTCTGTTCGTTTCCAAGGCAAACCATTGAATATCACAGTAATCCAAATCTATGCCCCAACCAGTAATGCTGAAGAAGCTGAAGTTGAACAGCTCTATGAAGACCTACAAGACCTTTTAGAACACCCAAAAAGGTGATGTCCTTTTCATTATAGGGGACTGGAATGCAAAAGTAGGGAAGTCAAGAAACACCTGGAGTAACAGCCAAATTTGGCCTTGGAATGTGGAATGAAGCAGGGTAAAGACTAATAGAGTTTTGCCAAGAAAATGCACTGGTCATAGCAAACACCCTCTTCCAACAACACAAGAGAAGACTCTACACGTGGACATCACCAGATGGTCAACACTGAAATCAGATTATATTCTTTGCAGCCAAAGATGGAGAAGCTTTACATAGTCAACAAAAACAAGACCAGGAACTGACTGTGGTTCAGATCATGAACTCCTTATTGCCAAATTCAAACTTAAATTGAAGAAAGTAGGGAAAACCACTAGACCATTCAGGTATGACCTAAATCAAATCCTTATGATTATACAGTGCAAGTGAGAAATAGATTTAAGGGCCTAGATCTGATAGATAGAGTACCTGATGAACTATGGACAGAGGTTCGTGACATTGCATAGGAGACAGGGATCAAGACCATCTCCATGGAAAAGAAATGCAAAAAACCCAAAATGGCTGTCTGGCGAGGCCTTACAAATAGCTGTGAAAAGAAGAGAAGTGAAAAGCAAAGGAGAACAGAAAAGATATAAGTTCCGAAGAATAGCAAAGAAAGATAGGAAAGCCTTCCTCAGCGATCGATACAAAAATAGAGGAAAACAACAGAATGGGAAAGACTAGAGATCTCTTCAAGAAAATTAGAGATACCCATGGAACATTTCACCCAAACATGGGCTCGATAAAGGACAGAAATGGTATGGACCTAATAGAAGCAGAAGATATTAAGAAGAGGTGGCAAGAATACACAGAAGAACTCTACAAAAAGATCTTCAAGACCAAGATAATCAGGATGGTGTGATCACTCACCTAGAGCCAGACATCCTGGAATGTGAAATCAAGTGGGCCTTAGAAAGCATAACTATGAACAAAGCTAGTGGAGGTGATGGAATTCCAGTTGAGCTATTTCAAATCCTGAAAGATGATACTGTGAAAGTGCTGTACTCAATATGCCAGCAGATTTGGAAAACTCAGCAGTGGCCACAGGACTGGAAAAAGTCAGTTTTCATTCCAATCCCAAAGAAAGACAATGCCAAAGAATGCTCAAACTACAGCACAATTGCACTCATCTCACATGCTAGTAAAGTAATGCTCAAAATTCTCCAAGCCAGGCTTCAGCAATATGTGAACCGTGAACTTCCTGATGTTTAAGCTGGTTTTAGAAAAGGTAGAGGAACCAGAGATCAAATTGCCAACATCTGCTGGATGATGGATAAAGCAAGAGAGTTCCAGAAGAACATCTATTTCTGCTTTATTGACTATGCCAAAGCATTTGACTGTGTGTATCTCAATAAACTGTGGAAAATTCTGAAAGAGATGGGAATACCAGACCACCTGACCTGCACCTTGAGAAATCTATTTGCAGGTCAGGAAGCAACAGTTAGAATTGGACATGGAACAACAGACAGGTTCCAAATAGGAAAAGGAGTACGTCAAGGCTGTATACTGTCACAATGCTTATTTAACATATGCAGAGTACATCATAAGAAATGCTGGACTGGAAGAAGCATAAGGTGGAATCAAGATTGCCAGGAGAAATATCAATAACCTCAGATAGCAGATGACACCACCCTTATGGCAGAAAGTGAAGAAGAACTAAAAAGCCTCTTGATGAAAGTGAAAGTGGACAGTGAAAAAGTTGGCTTAAAGCTCAACATTCAGAAAACTAAGATCATGGCATCTGGCCCCATCACTTCATGGGAAATAGATGGGGAAACAGTGGAAACAGTGTCAGACTTTATTTTTTGGACTCCATAATCACGGCAGATGGTGACTGCAGCCATAAAATTAAAAGACACTTACTTCTTGGAAGAAAAGTTATGATCAACCTAGATAGCATATTGAAAAGCAGAGACATTACTTTGCCAACAAAGGTCCGTCTAGTCAAGGCTATGGTTTTTCCTGTGGTCATGTATGGATGTGAGAGTTGGACTGTGAAGAAAGCTGAGTGCCGAAGAATTGATGGTTTTGAAGTGTGGTGTTGGAGAAGACTCTTGAGAGTCCCTTGGACTGCAAGGAGATCCAACCAGTCCATTCTGAAGGAGATCAACCCTGGGATTTCTTTGGAAGGAGTGATGTTAAAACTGAAACTCCTGTACTTTGGTCACCTCATGCGAAGAGTTGAGTCATTGGAAAAGACCCTGATGCTGGGAGGGACGACAGAGGATGAGATGGCTGAATGGCATCACTGACTTGATGGATGTAAGTCTGAGTGAACTCTGGGAGTTGGTGATGGACAGGGAGGCCTGGCATGCTGCAATTCATGGGGTCTCAAAGACACGACTGAGAGACTCAACTGAACTGATAGGGTCTTTATGATTTAGTGGCAAGCAATTTTTCTATAAAGAAGTCAGCACAGTAAATGTTTTCTTTAAGCCTTATCCATGAAACAGTCATTATCTTTAGCAAAAGTAGTCAAATGTTTTTCTCTTTTCAGAGTTCTTCTCACTTGCTAAATTACAAGTCAATGGTTTCTCTGTTTTCTGGCACAGTATGAGTCTTACAACTTTTCTGAAAACTATTTAGCATAAGCCCTCCCCACCACCACCTCACACACATACCTCATACACCAAGAACAAGCAAATGCACAACCTTGGACTGGAGAAGTCCTATCCATCCTATCCTTGCTTGGATAGGGCTAGGTAACATTGGATAGGAAAAAGGTTGCATACATGAAACTTCTCTTCACAAGGACTAGAAGTGAAAGAGAACCATTCACTTCTCTTCACATTGCCCTTCACAACAAATCTGGTAGTTCAAGCATGAAAAAGGGAAATAAGCTCAGGTCTGGGGAGGGACAGCTACCTTGTCCACAGTCTCACTTTTTCTCTACCTCTTTCCATCTTAGTTGTATACAATCCACATGAAAACTCCACCTTAAGAAAAAGAAAATGTAGATGGAGTGAATTATTTTTAAACAGTTTACAATTAAACTAATTTTTGAAAATTGGAGGTAATGAAAGCTTACAGCCTCTCTCTCCCATCTCATACTTTTGCCTGCACCCTACACCTCCCTCTCTGCAGCCAGAGCACCCCTTCCTCCCTGCCTCCTCCTCTTCTCTTCCTTCTCCTCATTCTCCTATTCTTGCTCTCCCCTCTTCTGTTCTGTTTTCTCTCCCATTTCCCTCCCTTTCTCTTTCTCTTCCATCCTTCTCTTCCCTTTCTAGTACAGCTTTATTCTCAGGCTTTCTCTTTGTCTCAGCAGCATAATCTCTACCAGTTAAATGATGGAACAGAATGTCAAGGGAATTCATATTCTATAGACTAATAATAACTAACATTTATCAAGTGTTGCATATGCCTAAGCACTTAGCAAGAATATACATTCTTCATAGTATTTACTTTAATCCTGAAAATAATCTACAGAGGTGGATTCTATTATTTTCCTCATTTTTTAGATTAGGAAAACAAGGATAAGAAATAAGCAACTTGTCAAAAGTCACATTCTGTTTAAATGAAAATCAGATTTCAATATTTTTGTCCACTTTGTAAATATAGCTCAGAAGAATATCACCAAATTGGGAAAATGCTTAGAATAGTCAGACTTAAAATGTAGGCACTGTATCATATAAAAATCACTTTGGAAGATCTCAGAGAAACTCTTCAAAACGGCAGGCTGAAATTTCCCAGAAAGAGTCTATCTGAGGCTTAACTGCCATTCAGAAGGGACAGGCAAACAGTGATTGAAAATATGACCCACAAATCTGATCTATCTCTCTCTGTCTCTCTCTCTTTCACACACACACACACACACACACACACACACACACACACACACACAGCATCATATATAGATTTGCAAGCACTGATCTGTGACAAAGATGATTCTTATAGGGGAAACTTCAAAGAGTGTGCTCTGGTATAAAAATTACATATTTAATGATGGTTAATATGTCTCTAGATAGCAGTTATTTGTATATATGATATACAAATAACCCATCCAAACAATTATT
Organism: Nanger dama; assembly: GCA_917880005.1. NCBI lineage: Eukaryota > Metazoa > Chordata > Mammalia > Artiodactyla > Bovidae > Nanger > Nanger dama. The sequence goes on from CAKJTW010000004.1 coordinate 53,055,106, forward strand.
CTATCAATTATTTGGGCAGCAGAATTTTGGCTGGAGGGTGTTCCACAAACTCAAGGTGTATACTTTGGGGGTACTTTGCCAGAGGTTGGACAACCCACAGAGCAATGCCAAATTGTTCACTAGCAAAAATGCCATCATAATCAAACATGCTAACTCAATCATGAAAGAATATTGTAGGTGGCTAAGAATTTAGAGTTGGGAAACAAATCAAAAAAGTTAAAGAGGTTATCAGATACAGACTGCAGTCTCCAGAGTTCATTCAGTACCAACCACAGCAGAAATATGGCTGATCAACTATTACAAAGTGTGTTTGGAAAAATGTAGCTTGTTATTGTTGTTGTTCAGTGGCTCAGTCATGTCCGATTCTTTGCGACCGTGGACTGCAGCACTCCATGCTTCCCTGTCCTTCACTGTCTCCCAGAGCTTACTCAAATTCATGTCCATTGAACCGGTTATACCATCTGTTGTCCCCATCTCTGCCAATCTTTCTCAGTAGCAGGGTCTTTTCCAGTGAGTTGGCTCTTTGTATCAGGTGGCCAAAGTATTGGAGTTTCAGCTTCAGCATCAGTCCTTCCAATGAATATTCAGGGGTGATTTCCTTTAGGATTGACTGGTTTGATCTCCTTACAGTCCAAGGGACTCTCAAGAGTCTTCTCCAGCACCACAGTCTGAAAGCATCAATGCTTTGGTACTCAGCCATTTATGGTCCTACTCTCACATATGTACATGACTACTGGAAAAACCATAGCTTTGACTAAGAATGTAGTCTTTGCAATTACACAGATGTCGGTTCACATAGCAGCTCTGCAAGCAGTCACTTAGCCTCTCCCTCACCACCTCTTGCCAGTCTTAGTTTTTTATTTTTATTTTTTTAGTTTTTAACTTATTTTAATTTTTAAAATAATAATAGTACTTGGTGTATTCTTTGTAAGGATTTGATATTACATTCATAAATGATCTATCTAGGATATATAGATATTTGATAAGTAAAAACTGTTTTAGTATTATATTTTTAAATTGACTAGCACCTGGTTATGTGTTAAATGGAATGTCTTCATATTAAAATATTAAAACATTTCATTTATATTCAAATTACAATACTATGGACCATAGCCTGCCCAGGCTCCTCTGTCCATGGGATTCTCCAGGCAAGAATAGTGGACCCATTCCCTCCTCTAGTGGATCTTCCTCACCCAAGGATCAAACCCTTGTCTCTGGCATCTCCTTCATCGGCAGGTGGGTTCTTTACCCCTAGCGCCACCCGGGAAGCCCTGAGCACTTGGCAATGTCATATAAAATGTCTTTTTTATTACTAGAGTGGAAGGTCAGAAATGCTTATGTGGGCCTGTGAACCTTGGAAACCATCTGAATTCAGCCAGGATAAAAAAGCAGATGCCTTGATTCATGGAGCTGACATTGCAGATTCCTATTCAATATTGCTCTTTACAGCATTCTATCACCAGTCACATCCACAACTGGGTATTGTTTTTGTTTTGGCCCCATGCCTTCATTCTTTCTGGAGTTATTTCTCCACTGATCTCCAGTAGCAATTGGGCACCTACTGACCAGGGGATTTCCTCTGTCAGTATCCTATCATTTTGCCTTTTCATACTGTTCATGGGGTTCTCCAGGCAAGAATACTAAAGTGGTTTGCCATTCCCTTCTCCAGTGGACCACATTCTGTCAGACCTCTCCACCATGACCTGCCCATCTTGGTGCCCCCCCGCCCCGGGCATGGCTTAGTTTCATAGTTTCACTGAGTTAGACAAGGCTGTGGTCCTAGTGTGATTAGATTGACTAGTTTTCTGTGAGTATGGTTTCAGTGTGTCTGCCCTCTGATGCCCTCTTGCAACACCTACCGTCTTAGTTGGGTTTCTCTTAGCTTGGGCGTGAGGTATCTCTTCACGGCTGCTCCAGCAAAGCACTGCCGCTGCTCCTTACCTTGGATGTGTTGTATCTCCTCACCGCCACCTCTCCTGACCTTGAATGTGGAATAGCTCCTCTAGGCCCTCCTGCATCCGCACAGCCACCACTCCTTAGATGTGGGGTTGCTCCTCCGGGCCGCTGCCCCTGGCCTCGGGTATGGAGTAGCCCTCCCAGTTGCCTCCCCTGGCCTTGGACGTGGCGTAGCTCCTCACGGCTGCTCCTGCGCTGTCGCAGCCTGGCACTCTTGGCCGTTGCCACTGACCACCGATATGGGGTAGCTCCTCTTGGCCGTTCCTGTGCCGTGGCAGCCTGGCACTCTTGGCCACTGCCCTTGACCTCTGATGTCAGGTAACTCTTCTTGGACACTGCCCCTCGGGCCATGGGGTCCTCCCGGATTCTGCCCCTGACCTCGGACATGGGGTAGCTCCTCTTGGCCATGCTATGTGCGCCAGTCACAGCCACCTGAGATATAAAAGCCCTATAGTTATAGACTATTTACCAGGACCCAGAGATAAAATGCAAAATTTTATCTGTCTTGATCTATTGCTTGGAGGATTTGATATTTTTACAACTTGTACTGATCCATCTTATTATAACTGATTACATTGGACTACTTAAGTCCCAGTGGATTACATCCTCATGAAATGGTATATAATCAGTTTGATGAAGCATACCTGGTATGTCACTGTAGAACAGGTTATATCTTACATATTAGAAGCTGGATCACTGAAAATAAATTTCACTCTTGGAAGCTTATATAGTCATTTTCTTTTTGTGGGTCAATATGCTGCAAAAATTCCTACATATTTTGTTGAAAACTTGTGTGACTTTTGCATATCTATAGCTAGGTCTTTACTATTTTAGTAAATATTTAATATGTATTTTAAAAATAAAACTGTTTATTAGAAGATTAATCAGTTAAGAGAATTGTCTACTTTATCTTTTAAGAATTTAAAATTATATTTGTAATTTCATCAAATCAAATACAGGATGTCTCAGATCTTATCTCTTGACCCAAGGCTGATTTCTGATAACCTTGTTAACATGAAGATTCTTTTTGAATCTAGATTTTTGTCCCTTGTTTCTAAGTTTTTTGAGAAATGACATTTCCATGCAATTAAGTCTCATCATCTGCAAAATGTTGTCACAGTAGCTTCAGTTGAGGTTGACTTGAACAAACTGTTTTACAATATTACATGTGATACTATGCCAGCAAGCCAGCTTAGAACATGATGCATAACACTGCTCTCAGCAAAATTTTACTGCCAGTTCCAGCAATAATCTGTACACACCAAGATACAAAATTAGATAGTTACTATTCAATTTGGACTTTTATGAGCTCCTACAAAAGTAGCTCATAAATGTACAAAAAATGGAGAATTTTACCTCTTAGCTTAGGAGACAAAAAAGACCAACTAATATCTGCAGCATGCAAGACTAGATTATGTTTAAGTTCCCAGAGTTATAAGAGCTCTTACATGGTAAACCCTCACATGGTAACTTTATTATCTTCTGAATTTGTATATGTAATTTTTCTCAGAACTTTTAGAATAAGCCTATCCAAGGTAGAAAACATACACAGTGCAATTAAAAAATTCCACTTGCATACTGAACATAGGTCAATATTATGATGTCATTAATTTTACCCTCGTAAAGTGGTTTCATGTACAGTATGATCTTACTGAATTTTTACTGTTACCTTAGAAGTCAATGAGAGTTGTGATCTCATGTAAATATCTTAAATGTATCATTGTGCTTGGGACTGAGAAGTTATGGGAAAACAGTAGAAAGACAAGAGAAATAAGAAGTCTCATAACTAGTTCTATTTCAATGACACTAGAAGTGTATATTTCATGTTTGGTTTTTCCTCCTTTCAGGGGAAAAAATATTTTAAGTGGATTTGAATCCACTTATTTTATTCTTTAAATCTAGACTGATTTACTTTTGCTTATGTGCCAATGGGTCAATTTTTTTCTACATTGCATTATTGAATTTCCCAAAATAGTGGTTGTACAGATGGTATTTTCACATTTCCTTTCTGTATTACAATGCCTTAAAAATCCGTAAGTCAAAATACAGATTTGGTAAATTACAGCATATTTATGTTAAAATTTCATTTCATAGAGTTTATTTTGCTGATCTATGATTTTAACCAGCTAGTTGTTTCAGCTTTCTTGCTATAAACAGGTAGTTTCTGCTGCCTGACCAATAACATAGCAATACCTGCAACTACTTCTGATATTGATCCCTTGAGATCCTTTCAAGCAGCTTTCTGAAATGAAGTGTCACCAGAAGTTAAAATGCTGCTTCTATTTCTACCACAAATCAAGCTTTCAGAAGGTGAAGCCCAAACCAGAGACCGAGTTCCTTTTTTTTTCCCTTGAAATCTTTGAGAGAAAACAGAACAAAAGGCAAGAAAGGACAAGTGAGGGATCTGAGTCAGCAAAAGACAGAGATCATTATACAAAACCAACATGCTTCAGAAGTGTTAATGAGTGTCTTTGTACTAACCAAGTGCAGAGCAGCAAAAGGAATTGGATAAAATCCACGAGTAATGGAAGCTAAATGATATTCTCATTTTGTTTTCCTAGTGGTTTCTTGATGAATCTAAGCTAACTTGAACAATTGTGAAAATCCCTGTGAAAATAGTTTCCATGTGGATGTGATGAGAGTTTAAAAACCAATGGTAATAGTACTCATAGGAATTAATATTGTTTAGAGGCTTATTTGGAGAAGGCAATGGCAACCCACTCCAGTACTCTTGCCTGGAAAATCCCATGGGTGGAGGAGCCTGGTAGGCTACAGTCCATAGGGTCGAGAAGAGTCGGACACGACTAAGCGACGTCACTTTCACTTTTCACTTTCATGTATTGGAGAAGGAAATGGCAACCCACTCCAGTGTTCTTGCCTGGAGAATCCTAGGGACAGGGGAGCCTGGTGGGCTGCTGTCTATGGGCTCACACAGAGTTGGACACGACTGAAGCGACTTAGCAGCAGCAGCAGCAGCAACAGCAGAGGCTTATTATTTTCCAGAGACTTAAAAAACTGTTTTGCATGTGTTTCATAATTTGTATAATAATTCCAAGTGATGGTTATTGTTTTGACAGTTTTACAGAGGAGGAAACTGAGGAACAAGGAACATATTTAATTTAACCAATTAAGAATCAATCAGGTGCTTCAGGTCGGATCTTAGTTTTAATCCCAATGCCTAAAGAAATGGAAGAACAGAGTATCTCATCATATTCCAGCCCAGATTGCAAAACCAGGGCTTTGCCAAATGGTGCATCACAGACAATCCATGCTAGAATCACTCTTATAGACTGTCACACTCACTATATAATCTCCACATTTCTGTCCTTTTCTATTTTAATTTCTGGTATTCCTCTACTTATAACAACTATTTTCTAATCATATTTGTTATTCTGACTGCTTGGGCAAAACAGTTTGGAATATCTCCAAAGACAAAAATAAAATATTTTCTGGCACAATGTAACATCTTAAATGCTACTTAATGTCCTTCCTTATACACTGATATTGGATAAGAGAAGTAGAGAATTGTGACAATGTTCTGAAGTTTTTCAAGGGAAAATGCCAAGGAGAATTAGATCTATTATTCAAGCAATTGTTAAAATTTTATGTTCTATTTATTTCTGGTTGAACTGAACTGGTTTTTGATTTTTACTTTGTATATATGGTAGTTAGGTCTCTGAAGAAACACCAATGAATTAGTGACTTGGATAACTATTCATGCAACCCAGCCAATTGCTTTCCTACTGCTGTTCTTCAAATGTCCTGAAGGCACTTGCCTCATTCATTGCTACTGTTTTCGCATTTCTTTCACATTTTTTTTTACTGCATAGAATTTTCTTCACTGACCTTACTTGAAATTTATTTCTGAATACATGTATATAAAATAAATACATATTTCTACTGAAAATCATATACATGTACTACTTTATTTATGAGGGCTCATTGGTAATTAAAGCCACATTGGTGTGTGTATGTGCAGTGTGTGTGTGTGTGTGTGTGTGTGTGTGTGTATTTAACAAGCCCCAAATCACTGCAGATGGTGATTGCAGCCATGAAATTAAAAGATGCTTACTCCTTGGAAGAAAAGTTATGATCAACCTAGATAGCATATTCAAAAGCAGAGACATTACTTTGCCAACAAAGCTCTGTCTAGTCAAGGCTATGGTTTTTCCATTAGTCATGTATGGATGTGAGAGTTGGACAGTGAAGAAAGCTGAGTGCTGAAGAATTGATGCTTTTGACCTGTGGTGTTGGAGAAGACTCTTGGGAGTCCCTCGCACTGCAAGGAGATCCAACCAGTCCATTCTAAAGGAGATCAGTCCTGGGTGTTCTTTGGAAGGACTGATGCTAAAGCTGAAACTCCAGTACTTTGGCCACCTCATATGAAGAGTTGACTCATTGGAAAAGACTCTGATGCTGGGAGGGATTGTGGGCAGGAGGAGAAGGGGACGACAGAGGATGAGATGGCTGGATGGCATCACTGACTCGATGAATGTGAGTTTGAGTGAACTCTGGGAGTTGGTGATGGACAGGGAGGCCTGGTGTGCTGCGATTCACAGGGTCGCAAAGAGTCAGACACAACTGAGCGACTGAACTGAACTGAACTGACCCTTTGGAAAACTATAAAACTAAGACAAGAAAAGTTTTTAAATACTTAGGGTAGGTGCATTCAGAATTGAGACAATTAAAAGCAAAATCTTAGGGTTTAAGTATGGCTCAAAAGAGTGGAGATACTTCTGTCTTTATAATCTTGAATATTATGTAACATCTTTTATTTTAGAGCTACAGATCACTTGAAATGTTAACATAATGAACATTTGAAAATTTCTAAAAGCACAAAGGAGAAAGTAAACCTACCCAAATCTCCTCAATTTAAACACTAAAATAAAACCACTGATTTTTTTAATACATGGTAAAAGGTCTTTATATATATATTCACTGACATATAAAAAAACATTGTTGTTCTTTAGTTGCTAAGTCCATCTCTTTTTCACTCTGTGGGCTATATAGCCTGCCAGGCTCCTGGCTCCTTTATCCATGGGATTTTCCTGGCAAAAATACCGGAGTGGGTTTGCCACTTCTTTCTCCATCTATATATAGATACATATATGAAAAAAAAAACATGATAAAAGCAATATTATAAAATAAGCACCATTTTTATCTTGCTCTTTCTCATCTGACTATAATAAAATACTTTTAATGTTGAACATTCTTCCATAATAGCATTCTTATCCTCTCTTATTACTGGGGCTGCTCTGGCTGTGATGCATATTATTATGGACTGATCTGTGCCCCACCCACCCCCCCACAGCAATAGATATGTGGAAAATCGAACCCTCAGTAACTCAGAATGTGACTTTGTTGGAGATAGGGTCTTTCTGGAGATAAATCAAAATGATATCTTTAGAGTGAAGCATAATCCAATATGACTGGTGTCCTTATAAAATGGGGAAACTTGGTGACAGATAGAGGGAGAATGTCATGTGAAGTTGAAGGCAGAAATTGGGGTGATGCTTCCACAAAGTCAAAGAATATCAAAGATGGACAGCAAACCACAAGAAGGCAGAAGAGAGAGGCATGGAAAAGATTTTTGTTCACAGCCCTCAGGTGAAACCAGTCTAACTGAGATCCTGATCTTAGATTTCTAGCCTCTAGAACTATAAAGCAGTACATTTCTGATGTTTAAACCATTCAGTTTGAAGTACTTTTTCTGGCAGCCCAAGCAACCTAATAATATACTATGGACTCCATTCTCAGAATAATGTTTTTAAACTTATAAAAATACCTAGGGTTAAAAAATAGTTATGAGAATATTAGAAACATTTTGTGACAGAACAATTAACATATGACTGTGTACTGACTACACATCACATTTCCCAGTAGGTCTAATAATTTAACAGGCTATAATTTAACAATAGTGAGTCAAGTTATCCTTGACAACTACAACATGATAGGATAATATCTGTGATTTCTGTTGCTGACAACATAACAAGTACTGTTAATACTACTGTGGTTTATTTTCTCTATCCATAATTGAAACATCAACTATGGTTTAGTGAAAATAAGGAGGTCAGTTTTTCTTTTTTCATCCAAGTTCATGGGTCCCAGATGAAAAAATCTTCATACAATATGACATTTTCTCAATGGCTTCATACTATAAGACCATTATTTTCAGGATACATGCTAGCAAATAGTAGATACTCGATGAGAAAAATAATACATTTGTCAATTTTGAATATAAAATAATGCATCAAAGGAATCAAATCATGCATACTCCACTACCTCCCACTGTAAAATGCCTTATCTTCAGTCCAGATAGCCCTTTAGATTTCTGTACCTATTTATTTGCTGGCTATTTTCACTTGGATGTCCTACAGAGCCTCCAACTCAACATGCACAAAACTCACTAAAGTCCAGTATTAGACCACATTTTCTAGAAAAGAGAGCCTGAGGCAAAGCTACCTGCTAGCACCCCACCTACTGCAAGGTTTGATCCCAGGAGATTTCGAGTGACCAATAAGGCAGGTCTTGCCCTCAGGATGTGTTAGGCAGAATTTAGCTGACAGCAATGAGAGGCAGCCCATTCAGCTGAACATACAATAGCCGCCTAATTCCACCAAGCAATTTACCAGCCCCCTCCCCTAATATGTGGAGAAGGAAATCGCACCCCACTTCAGTACTCTTGCCTCGAAAATCCCATGGACAGAGGAGCCTAGTAGGCTACAGTCCATGGTGTCGCTAACAGTTGGACACGACTGAGTGACTTCACTTTCACTTTTCACTTTCAAGCATTGGAGAAGGAAATGGCAACCCACTCCAGTATTCTTGCCTGGAGAGTCCCAGGGATGGAGGAGCCTGGTGGGCTGCTATCTATGGCACTGCAGAGTTGGTTACGACTGAAGCGACTTAGCAACAGCAGCAGCCCCTACCACACTCCCATCAGCCATCACAACACCAAAATAGTCAGTCCCCCACCTTGGCTCCAAAGTGCTCCCCATTGGGCAACTGGTGGGACATTCCCTACTCTGGCACATGACATATCTCACACTATCCTGTAATAATGTAACTTCTGGCGGCCTCTGGACTCAAGGCTTCCCGTATGGTGCTAGTGGTAAAAGAACCCACCTGCAGGAGAAATAAGAAATGGCAGGGTCAGTCCATGGGTCAGGAAGATCCCCAGGAAGAGGGCATGGCAACCCACTCCAGTATTCTTGCCTGGGGAAGCCCATGGACAGAGGAGCCTGGCGGGCTACAGTCCATAGGGTTGCAGAGATGGATGGGACTGAAGCGACTTAGAACACACACATTAACTGCTCCTAAATACTTCATGAATACATACATCCAGTTCTAACAGGACATGTCCTTATGCAAAGGACATGTGCAGTAGAGCATCTTGTTATATAACCTACAACTGTCACAGCTCCCCCTGGATTATGCAAAAGGTCTTTGCCTTAAAAACTCTATATCCCAGCGGTCCAGGGCCTTGGCGTGGCCCAGCTTTCTCTTGAGGTGTTCTCTCTGTTCTTTGTGTGTGCTCAGTCCTGTCTGGCTGTTTGTGACCTGTTCTTTTTCCTCATTAATAAATTTTCCTACAAGGGGTAAAAACCTTAGATTCTTCTTTTTATCCTTACCAAGCACAAAGGCCCACGGGAGAAAGGGTGCCTAAACTGCTCCGTTAACAGTTTGCAGCCAGTTTCACCTCTTGCTGAATTTCCCAGCACATCTTCCCGGAGCCACTCTGAAACAACTGCATCCTGGAAGAGTCTCCAGTAGCGGGAGAGTAGAAAACAAGAATTCAACTTCTTATCCTTTAGAGCGTCTCATCTCCTCTCTCGCATGAGTCGGTTATACAGTTGGGTCTTCACTCAGCAGCCCTTCTAGGTTGTATTATCCAGCTCCTTTTTCTTCCCCTTTCTCCTTTTTTTCCCTTCCTTAATTCAGGCAGCAGCCCAGGCGCAGGACCCAGCAGAGCAGGTGGGCTGCTGAGGGGAGAACGTGAGCGAAGGGGGAGAGCAGCGGACAGTCTGCGGTAGGGCCACCTCAGCCTCTTTTGCTCACGCAACACTCTCTTCAGCGACCGTGGGGCCTCACTGTCGCCTCAGGGCCCACCAGTGCACCGCCGCCGCCGCCATCTTGGGGCAGCCTTTCTTGAGCAGTGGCTTTCTTTCTCCCTCTTCTTTCTCGGGCCTTCGGGGAATGGCACAGGAGATGGATTTCAGGATGGCAGCCGTGGCACGATTAGCGGCCTGCATGGTGCCTCAGTATGGTGGTCGCAGCTTGCAGCCCCTCAGACTTTGTTGGGTGAACTTGTGCACTTGCGCTGGGTAACGCAACGCTGGGCAACGCTGGGTTCTCCCTTGAGGCCCAGAGCCAGGAAGGAATCCCCAGGTGAGAAGTTCAGTACTATACATCATCTTTGGTAGCTGCAAAGAATTATGGGTAAGTGCTTACCTTTCCAGATGCTAGGTGTAATCCTATTCACACTTTGTTCTGTGTAGGACCCTTACATGGACCAGAGAGGAGCATATTTCTCATTTCAGGAAAAGTTGCATCATTTCAAGCAAACAAGCATGTTACCAGTCAACTGTAAAGTTCCATCTTTAAACTTGGATTAGTTCTGTTTCTGGTTTTACTGCTTTGCTTGTCCGGTTCCATTTGAATTGTCTTCTGCCCTATTGTATTTGGCACAAATCTAATAGTAGGATAGAAGACTCTGTGAGCATGTCTCCACTAAGGTATACACTGTACAAATTATCTAGAAAACAACTAAATAATAAAAGGCACTGCTACATCTTTTCTAATATTATTATTTAAAAATATTCTGAAAAGTCTCATTCCCCACAATATATTTTACAAAGGATTAAATATAAATAGTTTGAAACACATTCTTGAAATTAAACCTTTCTTATTGACATCTATTAGATCCTTGGACTACTTCTAGTACGACTCCCCAAGAAGCAGCTTTCAAAATCAATAGGGAGTCTTGAACCAAGAGAAATCTGCCTAGGATGGAAGTGGAATTAGGGCAAAAGAAAAGATATATTTAACAAAATATTTTTCAAAAGCTACTTTTTAAAAATAGCTATAGACTGTTAAAATGCCTATAGTCAGTTAGATGCAGGCTTCAAAATGTTAAAGAATCCAAGTGTGATATTATATAGTTCTTATAATTTAACTTGATTTTTACAACACTTATTTCTCAGTTGACAAGCTTAGAACATATATGAAAGAGCCATCAAAGGGGCAATTATTGCTGGTACTAATCTCACCTAAGAAAATGTGGAGATATGTTTTAAGGAAAAAAGGTGAAGATTTGTAAGTATTTTATTTTTAATAAATTCTGTCATGTCATTAAATAAAGATTATTTAATTTTGCATGAAATTTATGGATTGAGGAGTGAATCTGTTAATACAGAACATATTTCCTGACTTTATTAGTGGGCTATATATCTTTTTGTCTGCATACTATAGGCAACCTTAGTCATTTTTATGTGCTCTCTTGAGAAAAATCTTCAACAAGCATAAATGAATGACTCAGTTTTATATTTTTGTTCTCAAGATTATAAATATTCTTTTATCTGGTCTAATGTCTATATGGTTAATGTCTACGTGATACTAAAACATAAATTTCATAATCTTTTGGAGAATTTAGTGCTTATCTTCTGATACAACAGAATTAAACTCTAGGTTTTATTTTACCCAGTCAAAAACACTCTTGCTATTCTGTGACGCAAGCATGAAACGAGTATCCTGATCTTACCTGACAAGTCTAGATGTTGGTTCGGATACAAATGGATGTGGATACAATAATTTTCTAGAAGTGTTAATTGTTTCTCCCTATGAACAATGTGTTTGTCAGAGTACTGAGGAGTAGTGTATTTCTTAAAACACTGCTCTGTCTATATTATAGTTATCTGTACAGTCTATCTATGCTTGTTAACCAGGAATAAAAGTCTGTGTTTGAACTTCTTTATGGGATTTTGAGTCATTGATTTACTATATTTTAGTTGGAATAAAATTATTTTTTGGAGGAGAAATCAAAAATTATATCTAGGGTTGGTTAAAATAATTCTACATTATCATACTGTTTAATCTACTGCACTGTTTCCAGAGTAAGAGTGGTGGGCTGTATCTCAGGAATAATTTTAATTACAGTAGGGGTTTACAAGAAGCAAAACAGTGTTTGCTGTGTTAGGCTGAAGGGGGTCATATAGCATCTGTGACCAAATGGAGTAATATTGCTTTTGGTTTAATGTTTTGGAACATCATAACTTCATATAGGTTTATGAAGAGATGTCCAGTCAGCACTCACTGTGTGGCATCAAGTGGGCACAGAGGGAGGATATGTGCATGCGTGAATTTTGAGATCCTCACATTAAGAAGACATTTCATCCACAACCAAAGTGCTGTCACTTTGGGAGTCGGATGATGTGGAGAGTGATTTCCCAGCTCCAGTAACTCTGCACAGCAGTCTGCAGCAGGAACCAAGGGGGTATAATAAGCAAATAATGCAAATTGCTGCAAACCAAATAAATTCTGCCATCGCCCATGATTAGTAAAGGATTCAGCTCATTTTGCAGAAGGCTCTGAAGATTAAATTCCAGCTCAGAAATGTACAGCTTGATCAGTAAAGTTTGTAAATGGCTTTACAGATGAGGGATGCCATTCAATAGTGGAGATGCACTTCAATTGCCAAGCCATTTTAAAAACTCCGCAGCTGAGTTGTGCTGCAGCCCAGAAGCAGGTGCCTGGATCTGTTATAGTTTGAATGGAATCAGCAGAGTATTCATATTCACTAAGAGTATGGTCTAAAAGAACATAAATGATATACAGTGAGTGTGTTATTTATTGAGTTCTCCAAGTCAATTAGCAAAAGAGGCCACCATCTAATAGGTATAGTCTGAGACTAAATGAGGAAATTGAGCTTTCTCAGAAATAATGATGACATTGTGTCATTGAGGTATCTCAAATTTACCCTAGGCCACTGTCATCCTTCCTTACAGGGGTGCATCACAGGAAAAATGGCATACAGGTGGAACATACCAAATTATTGTTGGCTGGGCTTGGGTCCTCAACCATAATACAGAGAACTCTCTACTAAGCTGATCCATGGCCACAGTTTTTCTTCAACAAGTCAGATTTCATAGCTTCATATCAAAAAACTATAGGTGGGTAAAGCCCACTCACTTGCATATTTCCCCAAAACCAAGTTTCAGATTTTACTTCTAAACAATATATAGAAAGAAATCAAATGGACGGAGGTGAGGAAGAGGAAAACTGGAAGAGAGACAGAGAGATTGGTAGTTTCAAGTCTTTGTCAGTTCAAATGGGCTTCATATTTACTGCTTTAGTTCTATAGCACATTTTTTTTTTTTTGCAGAAAATATTACCCACAAGTGCTAATACACAGCCTCCATACCCTTCTGCAGATATGTTTGCCATGTGTGTGGAGATGGGATCAAACAGGTTTTGACTGCCAGCCCTTGCCTCTCTCTGAACTGCTGATTTACATATCACACTGTCTCCCAAGTTTGGGTGGAACTCTCAGACATAACATTTTTGAAGACTTAATTTTTTTTTCCTACCTAACTATATTCTTACCTCTTTCACATTCCCATCTCAAAAGTTTTTCTCCATTTAGTAAGGTATTCCCATCATTTCCTTAGTTGCCCAAGGCTGAAATATAAGTGCATCCTTGATTTCTCTCTTTCCCTCATACCTCACATCCAGTCTTCCAATGCAGCATAATCAGTTCTCCCAGATGTATCTCCAACGTAGTCATCTTTCTTAAACTTTGGCAACATCCGTTCATTTAGACCAACACTTCTTATCCATGGGACTACTGTAGCAGCCTCTCTGCATCTGCTCTTGGTCCTCTCCATTCTGTTCTCCATACAGCAGCCAGAGAGATGATTAAAACTACAAATTTGTTCATGGCCTTCTGCTACTTATAACAGCTCAGGGTGTTCTGTTGGATACAGAATTGCTCTATATGGCAAATCTTTAACTGGCTTGCCCTCTCTCCCTCCTGCTCACTGTGTTCCTTATATTCTGTGTTGCTTTTACTTCTTTAGATATGCCAAGTTCTTCCCAGGATTAGGGATTTTGCCCATATTTTTTGAACACTCTTTGTCCTGCGTCTCATGACCAACTTCACTCAATCATTCTGGTCTCACTCTGCATGCCACCTTTTCACAGACACTATTCCTGACCACTCTGTCTGAAATAAGTCCTTAACTTCTCACGTTACTTATTTTCTCAGCAACTTCTTTGTTCACTCCTTTTCATTGCCCTTATCACAAATAATAATTGTCCAATTACTACTCTATTAAATCATGTACATTATTTTCTGGAAAAAAATAACCAATATTGAGATATTTAGTGATTTGGGCCCAATCACACATAATGTTTTCCTCTTAATATGCACTCTTGTGTTATTGGTCATCTAGATATCACACAGTAGGTCTATTTTTTAATAATCAGTTTTGGTTATGCCATCCTGCATTCAGTTCAGTTCAGTTCAGTTGCTCAGTCATGTCTGACTCTTTTCAACCCCATGAATCTCAGCATGCCAGGCCTCCATGTCCATTGCCAGCTCCCAGAGTTCACTCAGACTCAAGTCCATCGAGTCAGTGATGCCATCCAGCCATCTCATCCTCTGTCCTTCCCTATTCTACCTGCTACTACAGACTCTCAGGTATCCATTGAAAGATAAACTAAGGTGTTGAAATTTTGTCATATAAAATCAGGTGCTAGAGCTTTGTTATTCAACAGACTATAAGTAAAGTTCAGTTTACCAAGGGTGTGATTAGAGAATGGGTCTCAATTGGATTGCATCTTATCATACGTGAGTGACACATGCTATCCATTGGAAATACTGAACAGATGAGTAAAAATCAAATGACTTAGAAAACTATTAGAAATTAAGCTATGTTTTATACATGTTCAAGAGTAATATTTTTATGCAAGATTATACTACAGGGAAGGAATTGATTATTATGTTCCACTGTTGCAGAGTTGTTGGCTTTCCCATCACTGGTCATTACTGCCTTTATAATGATCACATACTAAAAGACTGCATATTCAGTGAATTGCCTTTTGAATGTTTCTGTTGGGTTGGCCAGAAAGCTTGTTCAGGGTTTTTCTTATGAATGAACTTTCTGGCCAACTCAATACATGAAGAATCTAAGATTACATGATGCAAACTAGAGACAATAGATATAACAAGGGATCAGAAAAATATTAACCTTAAAGCACCATGCCTAGTTTAAAAGTTTGTCTAATTCTCTTCCCTTTCTCCTTTTCCTTTCTTCCTTTTTCCTTCCTTTCTGTTATGGTTTTGGAAGGTAGTGGTCACTGGGAGAAGCAGTTATAGTCTGTGAAATGGTTTTAGAGTTTGTTTCTTATTGTTTTGACCAATGCATTGATACTTGAATTAGTTTACTATGGATGGCTATGGGTATGGTGTTTTCCAGCATTTAGTATTTATTTATGACCTGATTAAAATTATAATAATAAAAAAACTATTATAGAAGAGAAGTACTTACAGGTTGGTTATAGACTTATGACAAAATAATAAGAATTTTAATGCTGAAACACCAAGCATGAAAAACAATACTTGCATTTGATTTTAAAAATTGATTTCTATCATTCATTCATTTATTTACCCCAAAGTTATTTAGCAACAACTGAATGCCAGACAGTACATTAGGGTTGAGAATTCAACAATTAGTAAAATAAGTTTCTCCCTAATACAATATATCTTTTATAGATAGAAGACATGAAATAGAGATACAAACATGGCAGAGGAGTGATGAATGCTATAGAAAACAAACAAAGGTAGGCTAAGGAAAATTGATCACAGAAGTGTGTGCATGGGTGTGCATATGTAAAACAGTATTTTTAGAAAATGATGAATTTGGAATAGGCACTTAAAGGACCTAAGAGAGTAAGCCATGTGACTATGGTCAAAAGCACACCAAGAAAAGGGGAAAAAAATAAACAAAGTCTCTGAAACACAATATGGAAGTCAGAATTGGGAGAAAGGAGCTGAATAGAGATAATTGGTGTCACAAGGTAGATAAGGTCGAAGTGATGGTATAGGTCTAGACTATGTAGGATTTTAAAATATCTTGAGTACTAGATGAATTTATTTATTGATAAGAATATAAAAATATTTATTTTGCATTTTAAAATTACATATTAAGTTATTGGTGGTGAAAGTACATGTTAGATCAAAGTCAGAATTTTTTTTTTAACAAAGGATATCTTTATGGATCTTTTGGATATTTGACAAAATTCTCAGCTTTTTATTTCATACCATAATTTTAAGACATTAAATCTACATACATTTATAAGTCACCTAGTTAAATGATTCCTTATTCTGCAAGGGTTCTTTTTGATTATAGTATTAATTAATGCATTATTTCCTCTCCAAAAATAATTTATCTATAAGAAAGAAGTTTACTTTAGATGTGACTTTATGTTAGCATATAACTGATTCAACAGTGAGAGAAAAGAAAAAGGGAAGACAAATCAATTTTGATGGCTTTGCTTTTCAAAAACTATAATAAATTCAAGACTGAGGATTGAGAGTGGCAATCAGAAATGGTGTGAACTCCTTTAAGCAGAATTATATTTCACTGACACAATCCAGCAGGCTGGGTAATAGAGAAAATTCATAACTAATTGCTGCTATATCAGTTTTAATAGCCACCCTCATTTTGAGAACTTGATATATCCCAACTCTCAAGGGTATGCCTATAATTATGCTTTTGAGGTGTTCAAGTGCTTTATCACAGAGAGACACTTGAACTCCACTGTGAGAAGGTTAATTATTTACAATATCCTTGAAAACATTCTCTGGTATGAGTGGATTACATGAAGACACCTGAAAAGTGACTACAGATGTCCCAAGAAAGATAAATGTAAAAATCAATGATTTGTCTATGCTGTGTCTTAGAAGACTGCTTTGAATATTAATGATATTAGCTACTAACCTTGTTTTCAAAACTGTTTAAAAATGTTATTTCTCTTTCTAGCAATGAATACCTCTGGAGGATTGTGCTTAAATTTAGCTAAGATTTACAATTTCCTGACTTCTATTATGGGATTAATCCATGTAAACCATTTGGTGATAAATAAACATGGCTTGCCTGCCATGTGTGTCTCTCTGGTTTTTAGTGTATGATTTCATGATTAGGACTTCCCTGGTGGCTCAGACGGTAAAGCGTCTGTCTACAATGTGGGAGACCTGGTTTCAAGCCCTGGGTTGGGAA
Source organism: Nanger dama (assembly GCA_917880005.1). Lineage (NCBI taxonomy): Eukaryota > Metazoa > Chordata > Mammalia > Artiodactyla > Bovidae > Nanger > Nanger dama. The sequence continues at coordinate 53,072,340 of CAKJTW010000004.1, forward strand.
GATCCCCTGGAGAAGGAAATGGCAACCCACTCCAGTACTATTGTCTGGAAAATCCCATGGACAGAGGAGCCTGGCAGCCTGCAGTCTCTGGGGTCACAAAGAGTCAGACACGACTGAGCGCCTTCACTTCACTTCATGATTACAGTCTTTAAATAATTAAAACAAGGAATTGTCATTATTCTGAACTACTAGTTAGAATGCTTCTGGGTTTAGACTATTCTCTGTTTAAAAGTCTCATGAGAGAAAAATTTATACAACTTATTAAACATAAATTGGGAGGAAGTTTGAAGTTTCAGTCGTCTGCTTCCTTGGCCACGTGTTAGATGTCCAAGAAATGTTTCTAGACTGAATGTCCTGAATTAAACAAATGTGTTTTCAGATCCTTGTTTACATTTCTACCTCTTTTTGTAAGCCTACTTTCTTCATTAAAAATGAGAAATTTCCCTAAAAATATAAAATTTTCTTTTTTATTCTATGTAATAACATAGAAACCATTTTTTTCCTTCTTCATCCCCCTAGGTTTTAATTCCTCTATCTCTTCAGTGTTATCAGTGGTCCAAACAAAATTCTTACCTCAGTGACCCCATCTTCATGGAGTTTTGGTTCTCTCCAGGGCTGCCAACTGAACTTGGCTCAGTGTAGGTAACAGATTACATCATATAACTCAGATGATATTTTACTTACTATATTTAAAGAATCATTCTTTTGGATGCTCCCTTAGCTTTAGCATGAAGGGCAATTTTCTAGGTGGGTGCTGACTTATCTCAGAGAGCCCTAAGAAGAGTTGATCAACCAGGGAAGAACTAGGGCTCTCTGAATCAGCATTTGTGGGTCTTCCCTTTACTACACTGATATTAATAGGATCTTGTTCCATTGACACCTAGTTTCTGTGACTGTTGATAAAAACTACAAATTTCCAAGAGAGAGAGCTTGATTGGTTAGCTTAGGGTCTGGTGACCGTCCCTGGTCAATTATCTGAAACTGTAAATGAGGTCTTATAGTAGAAGTGTTACATGAGGGCTTCCCTGGTGGCTCAGTGGTAAAGAACTTGCCTGCAATGCAGGAGCCTCAGGGAGACAAGAGTTCAGTCCCGGGGTCTGGAAGGTCCCCTGGAAAAGAGCATAGCAACCCACTCCAAGATATTCTTGCCTGGAGAATTCCATGAAGAGAGGAACTTGCTGGGCTATGGTCCATGGGGTTGCAGGTTGGGCACAACTTAAGTGACTTAGCACCACCAATAGATATGTTAGAGACCCATTCCTGTGAGAAGAGGAGATGATAGTGAGTTCAGCCTTGAACTCCTCTCCTGTGATGGACAGGGAAGCCTAGTGTGCCACAGTCCATGGGGTTGCAGAGAGTCAGGCACGACTGAGAGACTGAATTGAACTCCTCACCCACAGTGAGTAGTAATATCACATACTGACACAGGAAGGGAGGCAGGGCACCAACTTTATTTAATTTTTTAAATTTATTTTGTTTTTAATATAAATTTATTTATTTTAATTGGAGGTTAATTACTGGAGCCTATTATACAGAGTGAAGTAAGCTAGAAAGAAAAACACCAATACAGTATACTAACACATGTATATGGAAATTAGAAAGATGGTAATGATAACCCTATATGCGTGACAACAAAAGGGCACCAACTTTAAAGGAATGATATAGCCTGAGGACATGGCAATTAGTTTGGTTCTAACTGATTAGAACCAAATAGGTCCAGGATGGCAGACTAGTCAACTTCCACTGGATCCTGAGCCTCAGTATACTCTTATTGTAACACAACAGTAAGCTAAGCAACACACTTATAGCTGCCATGACAGTTCCAAGGTCAACCATAAAGGTCAAAGAGTGGACAATGACCCAATTCCTGGAAATCCCCACCCTTTCCCTAAATATGTGAAATACTGCTCCCATTCATTAGCCTATGAAATTACCCACCTCTATAAAAACTGACAACCGTATATCCTGGTGCTTCTAGGCTTTCAAGGTGGCCCACACTCTGTCTATGAAGTGTATTTCTCCATGAATAAACCTTCTTTTACTTTACTAAAGTTCTCACTTGAATTCTTTCCTATGCAAAGCTAAGAACCCATACTTGGCAGCAGTCCAAGGGACTCTGATGTGACCTGGGATGTGACCATCCTGTTTCACTTGACTCTTTTTCCTGCAACAATAATACTTCTCAATATGAGTGCTTTCACATTTTCCATGCTTTGCTATTATATATAGTCACTGATAGAGTAAGGAAACTTTTTACAGTTTACCTAATTAAGTTGCCAAACCAAAGCTCTTATGGGAAATTTTTTCTGATATTTTATTCTTATTTATCTTATTACTTTATTTTTGGCTATCTTTTTATGTAATATCACATCAAATAAATAGCAGATATTTAATAAATGTTGCAGATGCAAATGTCATTTGTTAACATTTGCACAAATACTGATCAGATGTTTTGTTCCAGAAAGAATCAATTATGTACAAGACACTGTCAGTGGTGAGGCTTAGGTGGTAGTCCAAGATAGAGAAGATGGAGAGATTTTATTAAGTTATTGGCAGTGAGAATGAAGAAAAGTGGATGGAACTGAGATATTTGTGTAGTGCAATTACCTTTTTTTGGTAATTGATGGATGTTGGGAGGCATCTCTCTTCCATGAATGTATTGAAAATAGTGACACAAACAATTTTTGTTCTACAAGTCTGAATTGGTTTCTAATAAAAGCATTAAAAAATTTATTAGTGCTCATGTTCCACGCAGCCTTATGAAAGTAAACATATTTTAAAGATGCAGTTTTCCTGATGTTTGTTTTTGTATCATGAAATTTATACAAAACATGTTCAACATAAACCTTTAAAATACACTAACAAGAAAGCAAAATAGATTTGTCAACAACTAAATAGGTTGTCAAAATAAATCTGTATAATGTCAGATAAAAGTCACAAACATTGAATAAAAAAATTAAATGTGTTTTTAAGTTTCCATTTTTAAACAACCTGAAACAAATGTTGTTTCAAATCTTCCTCTTGCCAGTAGATGTTATTACTGAGGAGGGATAATTTCACTAGTAGGTGCATACTGCCACCTAAAATAGAGTCCACATCATCACAGATGTTCCTCAGACAAGCAGATGGGGACTTCATGGACGATTTGTCCTTCTTCCCAGGAGCAAATGTCATTATAGAGGTGATTTGAAAACCCGCCTTTTAGTATCAGGTCAAAACACTCATTTAATCTGAATTTATGTTCCAATGGTTACCACAGTGTAGAAACTTTTATCTTAAGTTTATCATGTAAACAAAACATTAACCATGGGACAAGATGGTAGCTTCACAGTTTTAGATGTGTTTATGTCTTTCATTTTCTTCCTTTCCACAAAGGAACTGCATCCCATGGTTGATTTTTAAATAAAATACTTCAGGTATCCTATATGCCTAGAGAATAAGATACTTAGAAATGCACTATCCAGCTTGAAAAGGACAAAAGAACTCTATGTACCTTTTCAGATCACATTTGTCTCTATAGCTGTCAGAGGTAGTCTCTATTTTGAATTTTGAATATTCTGTCCTTATGCATTTCTTTATACATTTACTACATATATATTAAATATAAAATATTGTTTGTGGGTGTTCTAAGTCCCTTCAGTTGTGTCCAACTCTCTGCAACCCCATGGACTGTAGCCTGCCAGGCTCCTCTGTCCATGGGTTTCTTTCTCTAGGTAACAATAATGGAGTGGGTTGCCATATGCCTTTCTCCAGGAGACCTTCCCAACTCAGGGATGGACCCAAGTTGACAAGCAGTTTATTAACCACTAGTGCCACCTGGGAAGCCCAAAATATTGTTTATTATTGTAGTTTAGTCACTAAGTTGTATCTGACTCTTTGTGATCCCATGGACTGCAGCACGCCAGTCTTTCCTGTTCTTCACTATCTCTCAGAATTTACTCAAACTCATGTCCTTTGGTAGGTTTTAAACATTAAATACTGTGTCAGTTATTCAACAGTTATCTCTCAACTCTTGCCAAACCTTTTAACACTTTGCTGTATGATGCTGGGGCAGGGATTGTACAGAATACATTTCTGCTTCACTGGCTGGTTCTCTGTTGGGCTGTGCCATTAGAGGTACTAGAGTGAGACTGGCAGGTTGGAGAAAATAGGGATTTGCTTCTTGTTTGCTTCCCGTCCCTGTGACACTTAGATTGACAATCGCTTTTATGGTACAACATCAGTTCCTTCCATAGTTCAGTTCAGTTCAGTTCAGTCGCTCATTCGTGTCCGACTCTTTGCGACCCCATGAATCGCAGCACGCCAGGGCTCCCTGTCCATCACCAGCTCCCGGAGTTCACTCGGACTCACGTCCATCGAGTCGGTGATGCCATCCAGCCATCTCGTCCTCTGTCGTCCCCTTCTCCTCCTGCCCCCAATCCCTCCCAGCATCAGGGTCTTTTCCAGTGAGTCAACTCTTCTCATGAGGTGGCCAAAGTACTGGAGTTCCTTCCATAAACAGCAGCTAAATCCAGTTTGCAGTTTTGACCTTCCCAGAAGCACCTTTGTTGCTTCCGCCTCAGAGGCTAGGCAGCAGCCACAGATGCCTGTCACATTAAAGGTTTGGATCCTTGCCTTAAGGGGTCCTTCTTGTTTTGCAAACAATGTATCAATTAATTAGGCCACTTCCTCCAAGGTCTGAGTTTCAGTTTTGTTCTCACAGCCCCAGGGAATCTAGGTACTTCCTACTCTTTCTACTGAATTCCAGGAGTCCCCTTTTTGCTTTTTAAATAACTTCATTAACTAGAGATAAGGTGGTTGTTGTTAACAATTCAATTTGTTAAATTCTCTATGTTTTCTGATTCTAATTTAAATAGAACCATTAACATAGGTGGTATTCTTGAATGTGCAATTTTCAGACAGAATTTTGTTTCTGAGGTCCATAGGTGGTGTTTGTATGAATCTGAAGTGAAAGTAAAAGTGCGAGTAGCTCAGTCCTGTCTGACTCTTTGTGATCCCATGGACTATACAGTTCATGGAATTATCCATGCAAGAATACTGGAGTGGGTAGTCTTTCCCTTCTCTGTGGGCTCTTCCCAACCCAGGGATCAAACCCAGGTCTCCTGCATTGCAGGCAGATCCTTTACCAGCTGAGCCACAAGACAAGCCCAAGAATACTGGAGTGGGTATCCTATCCCTTCTTCAGAGAATCTTCCTGACCCAGGAATCGAACCGGGGTCTCCTGCATTGCAGGTGGATTCTTTACCAAGAAATAAGTTGAGTGAAATAGTTTCCACTGATGTATTTTCCCTTGTAGATATGTCACAATTTATTCATTCTTCTTGGAAAGGGTTGTTTAAGAGTGCCACTCTATTTCTGTATGGACTTGGAACAAATGCTCATCTAACCATTTTATATGTATACTAGAGATTCTCAGGAAATTACCAAGAAGTCAATTTATTGATCCATAGAATTTGTGCATTTTTAACTTTGTAAAATATTGCCAAGTTGTTTTCCAGTGTAGTTGTATCAATTTATACTCCCAAAAGAATAGTGTAAAAAATCTCAGTGTTCTTCTAGGTATTGTTAGATTTGTTAGATTTAAAAAAAAATTCTGTAATTCTTAATAAGAATGATATTTTACTGTAATTTTAATTTGCAATTTTTCTAAGGTTGTACATTTTCCTCTGTTTTTTGGTCATTTTTATTTCTTTCTTTATTTGTTTACATGTTTTGTCCATTCTTTTCATGGCTCTTGGTCTTCTGTTGATTTAGTAATATTTGATACATATGATAGGATTTAATTTTATGCCATTTAAAATGGTTTTCAAATATTTTATCCCATTCTATGGCATCTCTTCCTCTTTAATGGTATCTTTTAATGAACTGACATTTTTATTTTGAATATACTCAAACTTATGAATTTTAATATTTATAATTTATTAATTTTAATATAAATATTAAATTTAAATTTTAATATTTAATTTATAATTTGGTGCCTTGTTAAAAATTCCTTGAAATAACAAAATTATTCACCTGTATTTTCTTCTAAACATTTAAATATATGTTTATTATCTTTTGGCCTTTAATCTACTGATATTTTTGCATAGAAATTCAATTTTTTTTCATGTAATCTATCACCTATTAAATGATTTATCCTTTTATAGTAATCTATAATGCCACTTCTAATATTTATAAAATTTCCATATATTAGTTTAGACTGTTTCCATGGTCTAGTGATCTATTTGCCTACTACCATGACAGATTTTGATTGTTACCACTTCATAAAAATACTTGATTTTTTTTTTTTTTTAAAGATTGAAAATCTTTCCTGTGCCCCTACTACTACCATCACTTTCTTCTACTCCTTCAAAATTATCTTGGCATTCCTTACCCTTTATCATTCATATAAAAGTTCAGTGTTTATTAATTTCCATTAAAAATCATCTTGGAATTTTTATTGGGTTTTCATGATGCCTATAGATTAATTGGAATTTTGGCATCTTTAATATCTAGTCTTTATTCTTCATGAATGTGGTATATATCTCTTTTTGCATAGGTCTTCTTTATTATCTTTTATTATATTTTAATAATTTTCTCCCTTAAACACCATGAACTTTTTAAAAATACTCTTTCCTAGGAACCCCATTACTTTTTGTTGCTATTATAAGTGGTTTTTTAAAATTTGTATTTTCTGTTTGTCGCTGTAATAAGGATGTGATTAATTTCTACATATCTTATATAAGAAAGCTTGTGAACTCTTATTTTAACAATTTATAGCTTTTTAACATTTCCTATAAAAGCCATTGTTACCTTCAAATAATGACAGTTTTGATTTTTATTTCTAACTACTATACATTTAAGTTACTTTACTAGGTAGATTAGGACCACCTCCTATACAATACTAAATAATCAATGACAGGAAACACGCTAGTTTTTCCTTTTGCCTGATTTCAAGGAGAGTATCTTTAAACTTTATCATTCAGGGTGTGTTTCCCTTTGTATAACTGATAGATACTTTTTTTTCAGATTGGTATCAGATTGAATAATTTTTTCAGATTATTCGTAGTTTGCTGTTTATTTACTTAGCATGAATGGGTGTGTAATTTTATAGGAAGCTTTGTCTACATCTAATGAGATAATAACCCTTGAACCAGGAGCAGGACTCAATAGAATGTGAGCAAAAACAGCCTTATTCTCATCTCTTCTCCTTTGCATCATACCTGTTTTATGCCCTAATTCTTTCTTTGAACTTGAATGAAACATAATGTAGATCTTGTGGTATTTCCTGCCACTTCTGGTCTTCATTCATTTCTAAGCTCAGAAATAATCTCATTTCAGTAGCTAAATTATCGATGTGAGGATAATCTGAAGTTTGAATTTCTGTCCTAAAGCCTTTCCCCATTTTCCATCTTGGTTTTATATCAGGCCTGGAAGATTAAAGTAGGAAAGGAGCGTGGTCAGCTTTTCTCGAAACTCTTGTCTTCTATTCTACTGCTCAGTAGCTGTTGTGGGCCCTCCAGAGTCACTTCTAGAAAAAGGGAACTAAGGAAAAAGGAACAGGCTTAAAGAGCTGGTATTCTCCTGCCTCGGTGTTGGAAACTTCTGGACTTAGCTGACATTCAAAGCTGCTTTTTTTTTTTTTATGGAGGGCATTCCTGGTATATCTAGAGGTTTTCCTCCTGGTAACCTTCAACCTCAATAAGTCTTACAGGCTATATCATCTTCAGTTTGGCATTTATCACTCTGACTCTCAGTTTCTGTGCTTTTAGGAATTCTTTGATTTGCTTGTTCCCCTCTCCAGGAAGTTCTTTTGGACATCCTATTTATGATGATTTCATATTTGTTGCATCTTTGAAACAACTATGCCACCAGAAGTTTCACCAGCCTGTGATTCCACCTAACCTCTCTGCTGCCCTGAGACTATAGCTACAATCTCTTACCTTTATTTTTTAAGGCATGTTTAAGAAACTACTCTTTTGTGAGTTATAAACTCCAGGAACATACATATCAAGCAGTTGCCTTGTATTTCATCTCTATTAGCTTGAAGAATCCTCTTCCCACTTTACTTGAAAGTTGCCAGGAAGAAATATACAGTATCCAACAGATCTCTGCAAAAGACTATTCTCAATCAGCTGATCAACACTTTAATTACCCCTTATATATCCTCATATTAGGTGATGAACTAAGCATCAAACTAGTTTTATACAATGTCTTCTGCAAATTCTGAATTAGTTGGACTAGATTCTTGTTAAAATATGCAGTTTTATGAGACTTACTGTTTCTGTTCTTTGTGGTTTCATAAAAGTTCCATTTTAGTGTACACTTATAAGATGATCAAACAGATGGAGAAACAATGGAAACAGTGACAAACTTATTTTTGGGGGCTCCAAAATCACTGCAGATGCTGACTGCAGCCATGAAATTAAAAGACACTCCTTGGAAGGAAAGTTATGACCAACCTAGACAGCATATTAAAAAGCAGAGATATTACTTTGTCAACAAAGGTCAGTCTAGTCCAGGCTATAGTTTTTCCAGTAGTCATGTATGGATGTGAGAGTTGGACTATAAACAAAGCCGAGCACTGAAGAATTGATGCTTTTGAACTATGGTGTTGAAGAAGACTCTCGAGAGTCCCTTGGACTGCAAGATGATACAACCAGTCCATCCTAAAGGAGATCAGTCCTGGGTGTTCATTGGAAGAACTGATGTTGAAGCTGAAATTCCAATACTTTGGCCACCTGATGTGAAAAGCTGACTCATTTGAAAAGACCCTAATTCTGGGAAAGATTGAGGGCAGGAGGAAAAGGGGACGACAGAGAATGAGATGGTTGGATAGCATCTCTGACTCTATAAACATGGGTTTGGGTGAACTCCAGGAGTTGGTGATGGACAGGGAGGTCTGGCATGCTGTGGTTCATGGGGTCGTAAAGAGTTGGACATTACTGCGTGACTGAACTAAACTGATAAAATGATCCACCATTTTTTTTTTAGTCTATTAATGTAGTGAATTAAATTACATTTTCTAGTGTTAAACTATATTGCATTTTATCTATGTTTATAAGTAATTATTCACAAAAGAACAGCAAAATATTATCATCTATACTTAATTGAAGTTCTCATGACAAGTATACCATTCCCTCCTCCAGTGGATCATATTTTGTCAGAGCTTTCCACTATGATCTGTCCATCTTGGGTAGCCCTACATAGCATGGCCCTTAGCTTCAATGAATTACACAAGCCCCTTCACCACCACAAGGCAGTGATCTGTGAGTTCCAAAGAATAGTAAGGAGAGACAAGAAGGCCTTCTTAAATGAACAGTGCATAAAAATAGAGGGAAACAACAGAAAGGTAAAGACTAGAGATCTCTTCAGGAAAATTGGAAACATCAAGGGAACACTTTGCCCAAAGAAGGGCACAATAAAGGACAAAAACTGTAGAGACCTTGTAGATGCAGTAGAGATCGTGAAGAGATGGAAAGAATACACAGAAGAATTGTACAGAAAGATATTAATGAACTGGATAACTACAAAGGTGTGGTCAGTCACTCAGAGCCAGACATTCTGCAGTGTGAAGTCAAGCAGTCAAGCAGGCCTTAGGAATCATTGCTGTCAATAAAACTAGTGGATGCAGTGGAATTACAGTAGAGCTATTCAAAACCCTAACGAATGATGCTATTAAAGTGTTACACTCACTATATCAGCAAATCTGGAAGACCTAGCAGTGGCCACAGGACTGGTAAAGGTCAACCCTTATGCCAGTTCCCAAGAAGAGTAGTAGTAAAGAATGTCCACATCATCAGGTAGTTGTACTCACCTTCTACATTAGTAAGGTTATGCTTAAAATCTTGCATACTAGGCTTCAACATTACTCAAACCAAGAACTTCCAGACATCTAAACTGGGTTTAGACAGGGCAGAGGTACCAGAAATCAAATTTCCAACATTTGTTGGATCATGGAGAAAGCAAGGGGATTCCAGGAAAAAACATCTACCTCTGCTTCATGGACTATGCTAACGCCTTTCACTATGTGCCTGCTAAGTCACTGCAGTTGTGTCTGACTCTGTGTGACTCTATGGACTCTAGCCTGCCAGGTTCCTCTGTTCATGGGATTCTCCAGGCAAAAATACTTGAGAGGGTTGCCACTTGCTACTCCAGGGGATTTTCCTGACCCAGGGATTGAACCAGTGTCTCTTGTGTCTCCTACAATAGCAGAGGGGATCTTTACAACTAGTGCCACCTGACTGTGAGGATCATAACAAACTGTAGAAAGCTCTTAAAGAGATAGGAATACCAGACCATCTTACCTGTCTCCTGGAGAAACCTGTATGCAGGTCAAGAAGCAGCTGTTGGTGTTGGGACCTAACAAACGCCATGATAGGCTTCAGGGACTAAAGTAGGCCTCACGGGAAAAGCTGAGTCATTGCCCAGTGAGGTCATCCCCGTGGATGCTAGGACTTGTCCAATCAGCATACTCCCGTAACCTGGTTTGAGTCTATCAGGACATAAAAACATCCCCCAAGGAAGCCCGCGCTGCGAAAGACCAGCCAATTAGTAAATAACAGGAAACCCCTGAAGCCAATAAAGACCAGCCAATTAGTAAATACCAGGAAACCCCTCCAGCCAATCCGCCCTTGCCAACTCTCTGTCTTTGTTCTAAACCTATAAATACTGCTGTAATTCTGGGCTCAGCGCTCTTGCTCCACTCCACTGCGTTGGATGTGGCAAGAGCCCTAGCTCAAGCTAGAAATAAAACCCATTCATGCTTTTGCATTGCCATGGACGTCTTATTCTCTCAGTTTTGGGGACTTGGACTATGGGCATAACAGTTGGAACCCTGTATGGAAAAACTGATTGGTTCAGGATTGAGAAAGGAGTCTGACAGGGCTGTCTGCTGTCACCCTTCTTGTTTAATCTGTATGCTGAGCACATCATGAGAAAGGCCAGGCTCGATGAGTTACAAGGAATTAAGATAGGTGGGCAAAACATCAACCACTTCAGAAGCGATGATGTCATTCTAATGGCAGAAAGTGAAGAGGAACTAAAAAGCCTCTTGATGAGGGTGAAGGAGGGGAGTGAAAGAGCCAGCTTAAAACTAAATATTAAAAAAGCTAATCATGGTATCTGGCCACATTCAGTTCAGTTTAGACTCTCAGTTGTGTCCGACTCTTTGTGATCCCATGAATTGCAGCACGCCAGGCCTCCTTGTCCATCACTAACTTCTGCAGTTAACCCAAACTCATGTGCATTCAGTCGGTGATGCCATCCAGCAATCTCATCCTCTGTCGTCCCCTTCTCCTCCTGCCCCCAATCCCTCCCAGCATCAGGGTCTTTTCTAATGAGTCAACCCTTCTCATGAGGTGGCTAAAGTATTGGAGTTTCAGCCTCAGCATAAATCCTTCCAATGAACACTCAGGACTGGTCTCCTTCAGGATGGACTGGTCGGATCTCCTTGCAGTCCAAGGGACTCTCAAGAGTCTTTTCCAACACCACAGCTCAAAAGCATCAATTCTTTGGTGCTCAGCTTTCTTCACAGTCTGACTCTCACATCAATACATGACCACTAGAAAAGCCATAGCCTTGACTAGATGGACCTTTGTGGGCAAAGTAATCTCTGCTTTTGAATATGCTATATAGGTTGGTCATAACTTTCCTTCCAAGGAGTAAGCGCCTTTTAATTTCATGGCTGCATTCACCATCTGCAGTGATTTTGGAGCCCCCAAAATAAAGTCTGACACTGTTTCCACTGTTTTCCATCTATTTCCCATGAAGTGGTGGGACCAGATGCCATGATCTTCGTTTTCTGAATGTTGAGCTTTAAGCCAGTTTTTTCACTCTCCTCTTTCACTTTCATCAAGAGGCTTTTAGTTCCTCTTCACTTTCTGCCATAAGGATGGTGTCATCTGCATATCGAGGTTATTGATAATTTCTCCCAGCAATCTTGATTCCAGCTTGTGCTTCTTCCAGTCCAGCGTTTCTCATGATGTAAACTGCATATAAGTTAAATAAGCAGGGTGACCATATACAGCCTTTATGTACTCCTTTTCCTATTTGGAACCAGTCTGTTGTTCCATGTCCAGTTCTAACTGTTGCTTCCTGACCTGCATAGACGTTTCTCAAGAGGCAGGTCAGGTGGTCTGGTATTTCCATTTTTAAAGAATTGTCCACAGTTTATTGTGATCCACACAGTCAAAGGCTTTGACATAGTCAATAAAGCAGAAATAGATGTTTTTCTGGAACTCTCTTGCTTTTTCCATCATCCAGCAGACGTTGGCAACTTGATCTCTGGTTCCTCTGCCTTTTCTAAAGCCAGCTTGAGCATCTGGAATTTCACAGTTCACGTATTGTTGAAGCCTGGCTTGAAGAATTTTGAGCATTACTTTACTAGCGTGTGAGATGAGTGCGATTGTGCAGTAGTTTGAGCATTCTCTGGCATTGCCTTTCTTTGGGATTGGAATGAAAACTGACCTTTTCCAGTCCTGTGGCCACTGCTGAGTTTTCCAAATTTGCTGGCTTATTGAGTGCAGCACTTTCACAGCATTACCTTTAAGGATTTGAAAGAGCTCAACAGGAATTCCATCACCTCCACTAGCTTTGTTTGTAGTGATGCTTTGTAAGGCCCACTTGACTTCACATTCCAGGATGTCTGGCTCTAGGTGAGTGATCACACCATCCTGATTATCTGGGTCATGAAGATCTTTTTGTAGAGTTCTTCTGTGTATTCTTGCCACCACTTCTTAATATCTTCTGCTTCTGTTGTGAAAGTGAAAATGAAGTTGCTCAGTTGTGTCCTGTGTCCGAGTCTTTGGGACCCCATGGACTGTAGCCTATCAGGCCCCTCCATCCATGGGATTTTCCAGGCAAGAGTGCTGGAGTAGATTGTCATTTCCTTCTCCAGAGGATCTTCCCCACCAAAGAATCGAACCCGGGTGCCCCACATTGTAGGCAGACACTTTACTATCTGAGCTTCCAGGGAAGCCTTCAGCTTCTGTTAGGTCCCATTATTTCATAGCAAATTGGGATGAGGGGAGGTAGTAGTGACAGATTTCCTCTTCTTGGGCCCAAAATCCTGTGGAAAGTGCCTGCAGCCTGATATCAGAAGATGATTGCTTCTTGCAGGAAAAGTATAACAAACTTGGATAGTGTGTTGAAAAGCAGAAACATCATTCTGCCAACAAAGGTCCATATAGTCAAGGCTGTGGTCTTCCCAGTGATCATGTATGGTTGAGAGAGCTGGACGTAAAGAAGACGGGGTGCCAAAGAATTGATACCTTTGAACTGTGGTGCTGGAGAAGACTCCTGAGAGTTTATTGGACAGAGGGGAGATCAACCCAATCAATCTTAAGGGAAATAAACCCTGAATACCCACTGGAAGGACTGAAGCTGAAGCTCCAGTATTTTGGTCATCTGATGTGAACAGCCAATTCATTGGAAAAGTCCTTGATGCTAGGAAAGGTTGAGGGCAGAAGGAGAAGAGAGCGTCAGAGGATGACATGGCTGGATGGATCACCAATGCAATGGACACGAACTTGGGCAAACTTTGTGAGATGTTGAGGGACAAGGAGGCCTGGTGTGCTGCTGTTCATGGGGTCACAAAAAGTTGGACATGATGGGGTGACTGAACAATACTTAACTGAACAAAGTCAGTTTGATTGCCATTTCTTTGCAGAGAATGTGTCTCTTCTTTCTGTTTGTTTGCTTTCTGTGATTTTCCCATATGTGGTTTTCTTTTGTTTATCCTGTTTGGGAGTCATCATATCTCCTAAATTTAAGGATTTATGCTTTTCATCAATTCAGGAAAATTTTCAATGATAATGTCTTTCAAATTTCCTTTTTTGCACCTGTTCATTATGTTTTGGGACTCTAATTAAAATATGTTCACACTAACTCTATCCTCCATGGCTCTTAACCTCTATTCTTTATTTTTCTTTCTCTGTCTTCCTAATTTATTTACACTTATTTTTCTCATCTTTTCAGATGTCTTTAACTTGCTATTTCTACATATTAAAAGTATTATTATTTCAATTTTTATATTATTTGTTTCACTTTAAAATTTGTCTGCTTGCTTCAGACAGTATACTATTTTCTGAATTTTTAGATTCAACATTTTATTCTTTAAAAGATATAAAATACATTTATATTATATTCTAGGTCTTATGATTCTGATGTCTGAAGACATTGGGAATGTAATTTGCTTTTTTAATCTGATGGCTTTTAAAAAATAGTGACTTTTTTCCTCATATGTTTTAGTTGTATAATATTGACATGGGGCACATGTTTGGGATGTTTTTCAGTACTTACCTTGTTAAGCATATTTTAATGATGTCCCCATAGAGTGCTATCAACTAGGGACAACTTTATGGTAATTTCTGAGCATTGTTTTCTGAATACTGGTAACATAGATTTCAACCTCAAGCCCTTGTAAAGACATCTAAGGTTGAGAATTTTCAGGGTAGGTGCTTCCTTTTTACTTATCCAGAGCTCCATCCATTTTTATTTAGTTGGACTAGGCTAGACTGTGCTATGGTAACACATCTTGAAATCTCATTGACTGAGTGCAACAAATGTTTATTTATTACTCAGGTCAAATCCAATGTGGGTCCTATGGGGGTTCTTCTATATCTGATGACTTACAATGCAGGTTCCTTCTATCTTGTGACATCACCATCTTAATACAAGGCTTCTAAAGATATGTGTCAGGAAGAATATTTGGACTATCGTATTGCTAATATAGAAATCATGTATATGTCTTCAATTAGTATAATTCATTATTTGTGATCAGTTCATGGAATTTGAAACTCAAGAAAAACTTTAAACTTTTTATTCCCACTTAGCCAAGGAAATATTTTTTGTGAAGGATAATATATAAATAAATGTACATATGTATAAATATATGTATGTATGAAAATATACATCTAAATATATACATATATACATGTGTGCCACATGCTCAGTCATGTCTGACTCTTTGCAACCCCATGTACTGTAGCCCACCAGGCTCCTCTGTTCATGGAACTTCCAGGCAAGAATACTGGAATGGGTTGTCGTTTCCTTCTTCAGGGAATCTTCCTGACCAAGAGATCAAACACATGTCTCTGGTGATTCCTGCATTGCAGATAAATTTTTAACTTACTCAACCATCAGAGAAACCACTATATACATATGTGTATATATACATATATATATATGTATATTTGTTTTGCATATAATTATGTATATACATACACATAGATTAGTATACAAAAGACCCCAATTCCCTGAAGTCAAATGTAAAAACATAAAAAGTCTCTAAGAACAATTTCCCCTAGCCCTGCAACTAGCCACCTAATACCAGGCTTCACTAAGCAGGGGCTGGGACCAGCCCTGGACCTCCCTGGAGCCAACAACCAATCAACTCCAGATCCATAGCCCCTTCTACCAGCAAGCCAACATCATCTCCAGAGCCTCTTGGTTCCAAAGTGAGGCATGCCAAGATCTTGCACTGCCAACCAGTCAGGTGGCAGCCATCACCTGAAGCATGGCCTAACAACTAACCAGGCCAGAAACTAACCCTTTCTACTAGCATCTCACAATATATAGTCTTACCACAACAGAAGTGCCCATACAAATCATAAGAATGGGTTTTTATTCACTTTAAAGAATAAGGGCAGATTAAGAGACTTTGGGGATAACATATAGTGTACTAACATCCTCACTCTAGGGGTTTCAGAAGGAAGAGAGAGAAAGAGGCAGGAAACTTATCTGAAAGAAATAATACCTGAAAACTTCAACTAGGAAAAGGAAATTGCTGTTCAGGTCCATAAAGCATAGAGAATCCCCAAAAAGGCGAACCCAAAGAGAGTTGCACCAAGAGTTGTTATAATTAAATGGTAAAAATTAAAGATAAAGAGAGAATTTTAAATCAAGCAAGAGAAAAGAGAGCAACTAGTTATGTAAAGGCCAACCCCTATAAGACCATCAGCAGAAACACTGCAGACTAGAAGGAAGTGGCACAGTATATTGAAAATGATTAAAAGAAAAAAACCTAAAACCAAGAATACTCTAGCTGCAAGACTATCATTCAGATTTAAATGAGAGGTAAAGAGTTTCACAGAAAACCAAAAGCTGAGAGTTCAGTACCACTAAAATGGCCTTATAAGAAATATTAAAGGGCTTCTTTCTCTATGCAGAAAAGACTACAACTAGAAATATAAAAATTATAAAAGAAAAATCTGATTGTTAAAAGCAAATATACAGCAAAGGTAGTAGATCAACTACTTATAAACTTAGTAGGAGGATTAAAAGACAAAAGTAGCATCTTTCGTGACTATCACTGATAGGGATATGCAAAACAGAAGGGATATGCAAAACAGAAAAATACAAAAAATTAAATGTGAAGAGAGGGAGTAAAAAGGTAGGGCTGTTAGAGTGCACTGGAACATAGATCATCAACTTAAAATAATCATATATAGGTAGATAGATAGATAGATAGTAGTAATAGTTTATCGCTCAGTCGTGTCCGATTCTTTGCGACCCCGTGGACTGTAGCCCACCAGGCTCCTCCCTCCATGGGATTCTCCAGGCAAGAGTGCTGGAGTGGGTTGCCATTTCCTTCTCCAGGGGATCTTCCTGACCCAGGGATCAAACCTGGGTCTCCCGCATTCCAGGCAGATGCTTTAACCTCTGAGCCACCAGGGAAGCCCATATATATATATACATATATATATATATACACACACATATATATATACATATATACATATATATATATACATATATATACATATATACATATATATATACACACACACACACACAATTACATATTAAAATCATGGTAACCACAAATTAAAAACTTATAAGGATATAAAGACACCAAAAAAAAAAAAAAAGAGAGAGAGAGAGAGAGAGAGAAAGAACTTCAAACATAACACTAAACCTAGTCATCAAATCCCCCATACTACCCAAGGCAATCTAAAGATTCAATCCAATCCCTATCAAAATACCACTGCCATTTTCCCCAAAACTAGAACAAATTATTCTAAAATTTACGTGGAAATGAAAACAGCTCCAAGTAGCCAAAGCAATCTTAAGAAGGAACAGCAAAGCTGAAGGTATTATCCTTCCTGATTTCAAACTATACTACAAAATTACAGTCATCAAAACAGTATGGTACTGGCACCAAAAAGATGCATATATCAATGACATAAAATAGAGAGCCCAGAAATAAACTCACAGAGTCAATTAATTTAAGACAAAAGAAGCAAGAAATATACAATAGGGAAAAGATAGCCTCATTAATACATGGTTTTGGCAAAACTGGATAGCTACATGGAAAAGAATCAAACTGAACTACTTTCTCAGACCCTGTAGGAAAATAACTTCAAAGTAAATTAAAGACTTACTAAGTTCTGAAATCATAAAAATCCTGGAAGCAAATACAGGTAGTTTAATACTTGACATCAATCTTAGCAACACTTATTTTTGTATTATATCTTTTCAGCCAGAGAAACAAAAGAAAAAATATAGCAAACTAAAAGTTTTTGCACAACAAAGGAAACTATCAGCAAAATTAAAAGGCAGGCTAATGAATGAGAGAAGATATTTGCACACTATATATTCAATAAGGGGTTCATATCCAAAATACACAAAGAATTCACTCAACTCAGCATTGTAAAACAACCTGATTTAAAAAATGGACAGAGGACCTGAATAGACATGTTTCTAAAGAACACATGTAGATGACTAAGAGGCACATGGAAAGATACTCAACATCACTAATCATTAGGGGAAATGCATATCAAATCCACAATGAAACACCACCTCACATATATCAGAATGGCTATCATCAAAAAGACAAGTGTTAGCAAGGATGTGGAGAAAAGGGAACTCTTAAGCACTGTTGATGGGAATGTAAATTGGTATACACACTATGGAAAATAATATAAAAATTCCTCATAAAGTTAACAATAGAACTGTCAGATGATCCAACAATTGCATTTGTGGGTATTTTTCTGAGGAAAGAAAAAGACTAATTCAAAAGGATACATGCATTTCAGTGATCATTGCAATATTATTTACAATAGCCAAGATATGGAAGCACATTAAGTGTCAATCAATAATAGATGAATTGGATATAGGTGATATGGAATACACGTGTATTAATCATCATTAAGCTATATTAATCAACATTAAGCTATATTAATCAGCACTAAGATAGAGCAATGGGCTTCCCGTGCAGCTCAGATGGCAAAGGATCTGCCTGCAGTGCAGGAGAACTGGGTTCAATCCCTAGGTCGGAAAGATGCCCTGGAGAAGGAAATGGCAACCCACTTCAGTATTCTTACCTGGAGAATTCCATGGACAGAGGAGCCTGGTGGGCTACAGTCCATGGGGTCTCAAAGAGTCAGACATGACTGAGTGACTAACATACACACATAAGATAGAGTAATATTGAAAGATAAATACCATATGATATCACTGATATGTGGAATCTAAAATATGATGCAAATGAACTTATTTACAAAGCAGAAAAAGCCTCATAGGTATAGGAAACAAACTTATGGTTACCAAAGGGAAAAAGGGATTTGAAGGGTTAAATTAGGAGCTTGTGATTATCAGATACAAACTACAAAATATAAAATAGATTAAAAAAAAAAACAAGGCCCTACTGAATAGCTCAGTTCAGTTCAGTCACTCAGTCGTGTCCAATTCTTTGCGAGCCCATGAATCATAGCATGCCAGGCCTCCCTGTTCATCATCAACTCCCGGAGTTCACTCAGACTCACATCCATCAAGTCAGTGATGCCTCAGGGAACTATTTTATTCAGTTCAGTCACTCAGTCATATTCCACTCTTCACAAAACCCATGGACCACAAAACATCAGGCCTCCCTGTCCAAAATCAACTCCCACAGTCTACTCAAATTTATTCCCATTGAGTCAGTGATGCCATCCAGCAATCTCATCCTCTGTCATCCCCTTCTCCTCCTGCCTTCAATCTTTCCCAGCATCAGGGTCTTTTCAAATGAGTCAGCTCTTGGCATCAGGTGGCCAAAGTATTGGAGTTTCAGCTTCAACATCAGTCCTTCCAATGAACATTCAGGACTGATTTCCTTTAGAATGGACTGGCTGGACCTTCTTGCAGTCCAAGGAATCTCAAGAGTCTTCTCCAACACCACAGTTCAAAAGTATCTATTCTTCAGCTTTCAGCTTTCTTTATAGTCCAACTCTCACATCCATACATGACTACTGGAAAAACCATAGCTTTGACTAGATGGACCTTTGTTGGCAAAGTAATGTCTCTGCTTTTTAGTATACTGCCTAGGTTGATCATAACTTTCCTTCCAAGGAGTAAGTGTCTTTTAATTTCATGGCTGTAGTCATCATCTGCAGTGATTTTGGAGCCCAAGAAAATAAAGTCAGCCACTGTTTCCACTGTTTCCCCATCTGTTTGCCATGAAGTGATGGGACCAGATGCCATGATCTTAGTTTTTTGAATGTTGAGCTTTAAGGCAGTGATCTTCCATCGTGATTATCTGAGTCATGAAGATCTTTTCTTGTACCGTTTGCCTGTGTATTCTTGTCACTTCTTAATATCTTCTGCTTCTATTAGGTCCATGCCATTTCTGTCCTTTATTGAGCCCATCTTTGCATGAAATGTTCCCTTGGCATCTCTAATTTTCTTGAAGAGATCTTTAGTCTTTCCCAGTCTATTGTTTTCCTCTATTTCTTTGCAGTGATCACTGAGGAAGGCTTTCTTATCTTTCCTTGCTATTCCTTGGAACTGTCTATTTAAATGGGTATATCTTTCCTTTTCTTCTTTGCTTTTTGCTTCCCTTCTTTTCACAGCTATTTGTAAGGCCTCCTCAGACAGCCATTTTGCTTTTTTGCCTTTGTATTTCTTGGGGATGGTCTTGATCCCTGTCTCTTGCAGAAATCACAAACTTCCACCCATAGTTCATCAGGCACTCTGCCTATTAGATCTAGTCCCTTAAATCTATTTGTCACTTCCAATGTATAATCATAAGGCATTTGATTTAGGTCATACCTGAATGGTCTAGTGGTTTTCCCCAGTTTCTTCAATTTAAGTCTGAATTTGGCAATGAGGAGTTCATGATCTGAGCCACAGTCAGCTATATAATTGGGATCAAATGTTGTCAATTATAGAAGAGAAATGTGACCTGAGTACAGTTCAGTTCAGTTCAGTCACTCAGTCATGTCTGACTCTTTGCAACCCCATAAATCACAGCACACCAGGCCTCCCTGTACATCACCAACTCCCGGAGTTCACTCAAACTCAGGTCCATCGAGTCAGTGATGCCATCCAGCCATCTCATCCTTTGTTGTCCCCTTCTCCTCCTGCCCCCAATCCCTCCCAGCATCAGAGTCTTTTCCAATGAGTCAACTCTTCGCATGAGGTAGCCAAAGTACTGGAGTTTCAGTTTTAGCATCATTCCTTCCAAAGAACACCCAGGGCTGATAGTGGAGCACAAAAAGTAAGATTTTCAATTCTACCTGCTAATTCAAGAAAAGTTTCAAATAGAAATTCATCCTTGAGGGGTAAGTTGAAGTGAAGGATGATTAGCTACACTATAAACAGTTACACTATGCTGTGTGGTAAATAGGAAGCCACTGAAAGATTTTAGTTGGAAAATAAAGTGATCAAATCTAACAAGATCATTAATGGACTGAAGTTAGGCAAGACCAGAAGCAGGAAGTCTGTTATAATCTGAGCTTCTACTGCTGCGTCTTTGATATACTCTATATTCAATCTCAATCATTAAACTGTACCAGTGAAGTCACCTATGTGTGCTACAAACTCAATGATTTCTTTTCAGTATTCATCCTCTCTGATACATTTGCTAATTTTTGCTCTTCTCTTCCTTTTGAAATTGCCTTCCTCCAACCAATAAGACATCATTTACTGGAGAACAGAATTTTCTCTATATCTGGAGAGTTGAAGGCAGAAATAATGATCAAGCATTTCTCTGCTTTCCCCATTCCATGATGATATGATCTTCTTGATGCTGAATTTGGTTCAGATCCAGGAAAGCCTAATGATGAAAATATCCCTTTAAACAGAGGTGCAATGACTATAAATATAGTTTCTTTCTGGAAGGTAAGTGTATAAACAAGGAACACAGTCCAAAATGTGTTTGTTTTCTCAGTTTTAGTAGCAGTGCACTTGAAGAGGTTAAGCAAAAAGTACTGAGGTATGTTTATTGCATGTCCATAGATTTCAGTATTCTTAGTTAAATAAACTTGGAAATTGCATGAGTGGGTTTTGGGGTGCATTTCTGGGTGGGAGCAGGGGAATCTATGATGGCAGGCATGTGAGGTTCTAGTCAATCTGTAACTCTCCTGAAGTGCTGTACTTTCTTGTTACTATAAAGTCTCCTCTAATTGACCCATCTAGTGTTGTTTCCTTGTTTTTATGCCTACTATTGTGAACTACACCCAAGTGATGCTCCAAGACACATTTTTCTGATATGGAAGGCCTGATCTCTTAGTACTCCTCCTTTAGCACACTTCACAATCATTTTCTCCCCATATAGAATTCTACAATGATATACTTCATCTATTTTTAATGAGAACAGCTTTTCTATTTTATTTTGAAATAACGAAGCCACACTGTGAGGACCCGATGAAGGCAGAGACAGAGTATTAGTTTCCCATTCTGGTCCTCTGCTCTATTAATCCCTAAAACCTCCTGAAGATGCCAGTAAGACAGCTTGACTCTTGTGTAGATGCCAAAAGCTTACTCTTCTTTGGTTCCTTTCCTTAACATCTGGTGCAATGGTTAAGTAGGTCTCAAAGATCCCCTCTGCTGGAATCCAAGCATTTTGTTTAGCAAAGGTGAGCAAAGAACCAGTGAAACAAATGAAAAAAGTCATTGAGAAAAACATTTATAATATGTTGGTAAATTTAAGCGTAACATTACCCATCCTTTCATAAAGGGAACTGAGAACAACTTGCTGGGAAAAACCAAAAGTGGAACTTCTCATGAGTTCCTTGCTGTTATGAAGCTATATTCCCTCTGCTGGAAAGTATTCAATATCCATCATCTGTTTAAGGCTTTGAAAATTGTGCAGAAGAAAAGTTCTTGGTTTTTCTCTTTAGAATAAATGATGGTGTGATGATGATAGCTTCTCAGACAATACGTGCATTTATGTGCATTGACAAGAGAAGACAGAGTACTAGAAATAATGGTAATGTGCATTCAGACATTAACTGCATATTCAAAAGTGTTTTAAAAACAGCTGTATAGAAAATACATAAAATTATGTCCCTTGAACACTAAAATTGAGTCATACTTAAGGGATTCTACTGCTAAAATATACCCATTTGAATGAAGAGTTCCAAAGAATAGCACAAAGAGATAAGAAAGCCTTCCTCAGTGATCAATGCAAAGAAATAGAGGAAAACAATAGAATAGAAAGACTAAAGATCTCTTCAAGAAAATTAGAGATATCACAAGCTGGAATCAAGATTGCTGGGAGAAACATTAATAACTTCAGATATGCAGATGACCCCAGCCTTATAGCAGAAAGTGAAGAAGAATTAAAGAGCCTCTTGATGAAAGTGAAAGAGGAGAGTGAAAAATCTGGCTTAAAACTCAACATTCAGAAAACTAAGATAATGGCATCCAGTCCCATCAATTCATGGCATATAGATGGGAAAACAATGGAAATGATGAGAGACTTTATTTTCTTGGGCTCCAAAATCACTGCAGATGGTGACTGCAGTCACCTTGGAAGAAAAGATTTGACAAACCTAGCACATTAAAGTGCAGAGATATTACTTTACCAACAAAGGCAGATCTAGTCAAGGCTATGTTTTTCCAGTAGATATGTATGGATGTGAGAGTTGGACTATAAAGAAAGTTGGGTGCCAAAGAGTTGATGCTTTTGAACTGTGGTGTTGGAGAAGACTCTTGAGAGTTCCTTGGACTGCAAGGAGATCCAACCAGTCCATCGTAAAGGAAGTCAGTCCTGAATATTCATTGGAAGGACTGATGCTGAAGCTGAAATTGCAATACTTTGGCCACCTGATATGAAGAACCAACTCATTTGAAAGGATCCTGATGCTGGGAAAGATTGAGGGCAGGAGGAGAAGGGGACAACAGAGGATCAGATGGTTGGATGACATCACCAACACAATGGACATGAGTTTGAGTAGACTCTGGGTGTTGGTGATGGATGGGGAAGCCTGGCGTGCTGCAGTCCATGGGGTCGCAAAGAGTCGGACATGACTGAACGACTGAACTGAACTGAAGGAAACATTTCATGCAAAGATGGGCAAAATAAAGGACAGAAGTGGTATGGACCTAACAGAACCAGAAGATATTAAAAAGAGGTGGCAAGAATACACAGAAGAACTATACAAAGGAGATCTTCATGATACAGATAACACTCACCTAGAGCCAGACATCGTGGAATGTGAAGTCAAGTGTTCCTCAGGAAGCATCACTATGGACAAAGCTAGTGGAGGTGATGGAATTCCAGTTGAGCTTTTTCATATCCTAAACGATGAAACTGTGAAAATGCTGCACTCAGTATGCCAGCAAATTTGGAAAACTGAGCAGTGGCTACAGGACTGGAAAAGGTCAGAGTTCATTCCAGTCCCAAAGAAAGGCAATGCCAAAGTTGTTCAGACTATTGCACAACTGTACTCATGTGACACACTAGCAAAGTAATGCTCAAAATTCTCCAAGCCAGGCTTCAACAGTATGTGAACTGTGAACTTCCAGATGTTCAAGTTGGATTTAGAAAGGGCAGAGGAACCAGAGATCAAATTGCCAATATCTGTTGGATCATCAAAAAAAGCAAGAGAGTTCCAGAAAAATATCTACTTCTGCTTTATTGACTATGTCAAAGCCTTTGACTGTGTGGATCACAACAAACTGGAAAATTCCTCCAGAGATGGGAATACCAGACCACTTGACCTGCCTCTTGAGAAATCAGCATCCAGGTCAAGAAGCAATAGTTAGAACCAGACATGGAACAACAGACTTGTTCCAAATAGGGAAAAGGAGTATGTCAAGTATGTCACCAAGATTATTTAACTTATATGCAGAGTACATCATGTGAAATATCAGGCTGGATGCAGCACAAGCTTGAATCAAGTTTTCCGGGAGAAATATCAATAACCTCACATATGCAGATGACACCACCCTTATGGCAGAAAGGAAAGAAGAACTAAAGGGTCTCTTGATGAAAGTGAAAGAGGAGAGCAAAAACGTTGGCTTAAAATTCAACATTCTAAAACTAAGATCATGTCATCTGGTCCCATTACTTCATGGCAAATAGATGGGAAAAAAATGGAAACAGTGGCTGACTTTATTTTTAGGGAGTCTCCAAAATCACTGCAGATGATGACTGCAGCCATAAAATTAAACTACACTTGCTCCTTGGAAGACAAGCTATGATCACCTCGACTGCTGCTGTTGCTGTTGCTTCAGTCATGTCTAACTCTGTGGGACCCCATAGATGGAAGCCCATCAGGCTCCCCCGTCCCTGGGATTCTCCAGACAAGAACACTGGAGTGGGTTGCCATTTCCTTCTCCAGTGCATGAAAGTGAAAAGTGAAAGTGAACTTGCTCAGTCGTGTCTGACTCTTAGTGATCCCATGAACTGCAGCCTACCAGGCTCCTCCATCCACGGGATTTTCCAGGCAAGAGTACTAAAGTGGGATGCCAGTGCCTTCTCTGATGACCACCTTGACAGCATTTATAAAACAGAGACATTGCCAACAAATGTCCATCTAGTCAAAGCTATGGTTTTTCCAGTAGTCATGTATGGATGTGGGAATTGGACTTTGAAGAAAGCTGAGAGCTGAAGAATAGATGCTTTTGAACTGTGGTGTTGGAGAAGACTCTTGCGATTCCTTGGACTGCAAGAAGGTCCAGCCAGTCCATCTTAAAGGAAATCAGTCCTGAATGTTCATTGGAAGAACTGATGCTGAAGCTGAAACTCCACTTTGGCCACCTGATGGGAAGAACTGACTCACTGGAAAGACTCTGATGCTGGGAAAGATTGAAGGCAGGAGAAGGGGATGACAGAGAATGAGATGGTTGGATGGCATCACCAACTTGGTGGATATGAATTTGAGCAAGCTTCAGGAGTTGGTGATGGACTGGGAAGCTTGGCATGCCTCAGTTCATGGGTCAGAAAGAGTTGGACAGGACTGAGTGACTGAATTGAGCTGAACTGTTTGAAGAAATATTAGATTTGGAGTTAGTATTTGGAAGGTTCCTAAAGGAATGTTATAGCAGTTTGATTTCAGTAAAATGAATGTTTATAGTTCATGAAAGGAGACTATGTGAACTAGATTTATGGAAACAGTCAGAACAATTAGAATTGGAAAGTACTGATTCCTATGTTGCTGAAGAATTTTTGCCAAAATAAACTGACAATAGTTCATTAAAGACAGTTAATAATATCATGAGAAACAATACTAACAAGTAATTCAATAAAATATAAAGTGAAAATATGCTTAATAGTCTAAGGTCTATATTATTTTGGAAATAGTATACCTTTTAAAGCCAGGAATTCAAGTTTCTATTACCACTTACTAGTAATGAGGCCTTGAAAAATTCTCAGACCTCAATTATTGTAATTCTAAAATGGATTATAAGAATTACTTTATTAGGTTTCTGTGAGGATTACTTGAAATTAAATATATGTCAAAGCATTTTTAAACTGTAAACTACTATGTCAATGCTACACTTTAATGCTACCTTTACATTTGCCATTATGAATGGCATCATACTTACTAATTATATTGTAACCTATTCAGTCAAGGGAGAAAAACCTGACATAAACCGATTTAGATTAAAAAAAAATAATAATGACAATTTTAAATATAGCTGATCCCGTTTCTCAAATAGTGGCTGCTGCTGCTGCTAAGTCGCTTCAGTTGTGTCCAACTCTGTGTGACCCCATAGACGGCAGCCCACCAGGCTCCCCCGTCCCTGGGATTCTCAAGGCAAGAATACCAGAGTGGGTTGCCATTTCCTTCTCCAGTGCATGAAAGTGAAAAGTGAAAGTGAAGTCATTCAGTTGTGCCAGACTCTTAGCGACCCCATGGACTGCAGGCCACCAGGCTCCTCTGTCCATGGGATTTTCCAGGCAAGAGTACTGGAATGGGTTGCCATTGCCTTCTCCGACTCAAACAGTGGAAAGGCAAACATATTAACGTGAGGCAGAAGTTACAGAGAGAATGAGCAACATCACAAGTCTTTTTATAACACCAATAAAATGGACAAACTCCTAGTGTGAATAAGCAGGGGATAAAGACAAGAAACAAATTGTCAGCAATATTTGTGAGATAAGTACAGCATTAGAAGTATTGAAAAAAATTAATCAGGTAAAAGTGGATATTCTTGGTAACTCATATCAATAAATTTGAAGATTATATAAAATTTAAGAATCCTTAGAAAAATATAATTTATCAAAATTATTCAAGAAGAATGAGAAATCTGTACAGTTCAAAGCAATTAAGAGATAGAATGAGTGGTCAAAATTTTCTCATAAAATTGGTATAACTTGTGAGTTCTAAGCTTTTTTTTTTTTTTTAATTAATTGATTTTATTTTTGGTTGCACTGGGTCTTCATTGCTGCATGAGGGCTTTCTCTAGGTACTGCAAGTGGGGGTACTCTTCACTGGGGTGCCTGGGTTTCTCCTTGTGATGGCTTAGTAGTTGTGGCTCACAGGCTTAGTTGTTCTGCAGTATATGAGATCTTCCTGGACCAGGGATTGAACCTGTGTCCCCTGCATTGGTAGTCAAATTCTTTAACCACTGGATTACCAGGAAAGTCTCAGCCTAATTGATTTTACTAGTGAGTTCTGTCATTTTAAAATGACCAAAACCAATTGGGAATACTCCTTAACTTGTATAACAAGACCTGTATAACTTGTTACCCAAACCTGTAAGGACAGTATTAAGGCCAATCTCATTTGTGAACATAGATGAAAAATTTATAAAGAAAATCGTAGCAAAAAGAATCTCCTTTTTTTTTTTAAAGAGTACTATATTTTGACAGAGTTGGGTTTCTCTCAAGGTTTTAATCTTAGTTTAACTTTAGACAATTATTAATAATTAAATTCCCAACATTATTGGATTACAGTCTTATCAATAGATGCAGAAAAGGCATTTGGTAAAATTTTTATCCTTTCTAACAGGAATAGTAAGCAAACTAGAACAAATATTTGGTAACTACAATGAACTTAAATAATGTTCATAAATGTTCAATGTTCATAATTTTCAATAAATACTGTTGACAGTGTTGAACTCTCTCTTTAAGACTGCCACATCAAAAAAAAAAAAAAAAAGACTGCCACATCTAGATAACATTATATTTGAAGTGGTAGCCAGTTAAGTGGAGAAAGAAAAAAAAGGATTAGAAAAGAAAACATAAAACTGAGATTATAGTGAAGATTACTTAAATAGAAAACCAGAGGATCCACAAATAAACTATGATAATTAATGAGTTTAACAGATTTTTGAATTTAAAGTGAATTATTAATCAATATACCAATAAGAAATATAAAAATTTTTAATGTCATTCTAATACATAAAAACTATCACATATCTAAAACAAATATATAAAAAGTTATGCAGGGCCAACAATGTAGAAACTATAAAACATAACTGAGAGACATTAGAAAGATCTGTGTAGAGATATGTACCATGAACTTGGATTTCAAAACAATGGTGATTTAGAACTTGAATATAATTCCAGTGAAAGCTCTCAGTAGGGTGTTTTATTCTGTTTTGTTTTCAGTAGAACTTGGGATATAGGTTCTACAATGCACATATAAAAACAAAGGGCCAAGAATGGAGAAGACATATATAAAGAAGTACATAGTGAAAATATTTTCTCCACAATATGTCATTTTTTTTACAATAAATTGCTGTAATTAAGACAGAGGTAGATAAACAGGTCAATGGAGTGTCATAGAGAGCCCCCAAAACCCCCACACCTATGAATCCTTGATATATGATATAAGTAGCCTGACAGAAATATAAGGACGGATTTTTCAATAAATAGTTCTGGGTCACTTGTGTATGTATATATGTATGTATATGTGCATGTATTATGTATGTATATACCCATCTATTCTGTTATCCCCTATTCTCAGCATCTGGTCACCTTTTCACCTATTCATATTTCAATATTTTTCAAAAGATTTGAGATAGCTAAAATTCATGAAAGAGGAAAAAAAGAATTTAAAGGATCAGGAATTGTCTTTTAATGTATAAATTGTTATTTCTGTAGAATAGTCCAAGGATAACTAAAATCAGGAAAGGGTTTCCTATGGATGTGAAATGGCATAAATCAAGACCTTTGCATGGCCATCCATCAAAAGGACTTGTAGTTTCTTAGAAATACATTTTGGACAGTACCTTTTAAACTGGTTAGAATTTAAAATTGAGAGATGATTCTATTTGGCAGAAAAAAAGGACTAATTGATATTAGAATCATGTTTCCCGATTGTTTAGCTTTATGTTTTTCTGGCAGAATTGAATTGATACCATGAGATTACTGTGACCTTTGACGGTTTCTAGGTCTAGCTAAGTGAATTGTTTTGATTTGTGGTTCGTGTGCCAAGAATTTTAGCTCCATAATCATTAACCTATATGGGTTAGATACCCTATTAAATGAGAGTATATATTATCCATAGCATGTTAGGTATATATTGACTATGTTAGTGATATTATGCTATTTATTATAAACTAGTGTTTTTATAATCCTTTAGCATTTTGGTAAATTTTAAGTTCAAAAATTTTCCAAACTGATTGTTTTAAACGAAACCATTTATTTTTTCTTTAAAGATGATTAGAAATTAGCAAGCTCTTCTTTAGCAGTAAACCATAACCCACATCAGGAGGGACACACGCACAGATACATACTTAAGTATATACATATATAACCTGAGAAAGGAAGCTATTTCAAAGAACTTTCAATAAATCTCTTAAATTATATAACTGTATAGTACTGTTTTATAGACAAGAAGAGACCATGGTGCTGGGAATATGTAAAGTTCCATTTGTAGAAACCTTCAAAGTATGAATGATGCCTCACTGACAGTTTATCATTAACAAAACTTCAAAATATTTGAAGACTTTAATATCTGAAAGAAAATGTTGGATTGTATAGATTAAAAATACTAGATTTTATAGGTGACAACACCTTAACATTACTATGAACTGACCAGACCATGGCAGATGATATCACAATATCTCTCCAATTTGGTATTTTATGAGAAGACAATTATACCAAGAGTTACATACAGTACTGTTAAAAACTTCAGAATAAAATCTTTCAAACAGAAAGTTATAACAGATGTAATTTAAGGAAAGATCTGGTACCTACGAAGATTGTTCTCAGGATGGATTTTTGAAGCCTGGAGCTTACATACTTTTCAGAGTAAAAGTTTAAATCTTCCCAGGAGTAGCCAACAGACAGAGTGTGGTGCTGAGTTGCTTTAGTCATGTCCAACTCTTTGCGACCCCATGGACCATAGGCTGCCAGGCTCCTCTGTCCATGGGGATCCTCCAGGCGAGAATACTAGAGTGGGTTGCCATGCCCTCCTCCAGGAGCTCTTCTGTGGTTTAGACTCTGCACTTCCAGTACAAGGGATGCAGTTTTGATTCCTGGTCGGTTAACTAAGATTCCACATGCCACTCAGTGAGAACAAGAACAACAACAAAATAAAGAAAACAAAAGAAAAAGTAGAGGGCTGCCTAATAGTGGACCTAAGATGTGGAACTGGATGAATACTCTATGTAGGGCAGCATTAGGCAGGCACCTTACCATCCAGTCAAGCACACTGGTGACTCACATTATGCAACCATGAAACACTGGACTCAACTATTTCCTGTACCTTAAGATGCAGGTACCAAAAATGTAATAAAAATATGAAAAGTAGTAGGAAAAACTGGGACTGATAGGGCATGTTTGTTACTTCATACAGTTTTTAGCAAAATAAGTATGGCAAAAGAAAAAGCCAGTCTGAGGGTCACAATTCTAGAAGTAGAAAGAGAAGGAATTTTGCTGAGAGAAAATATCTGCCCTGGTCTACACAGTGAATTGTCTAAGAGACTAAAAATTGACAGAATAGCAGAGTCAGATAATTGAAGCCAAAATAAAGAGGACACACAGCAGAAGAAAAACCTTAGAGGACTGTTACACAGTCTCTGCTAGACAAGTTGCTAAGTCACTTCAGTCGTGTCCGACTCTGTGTGACCCCATAGACGGCAGCCCACCAGACTCCCCCATCCCTGGGATTCTCCAGGCAAGAACACTGGAGTGGGTTGCCATTTCCTTCTCCGATGCATGAAAGTGAAAAGTGAAAGTGAAGTCGCTCAGTCGTGTCTGACTCTTAGCGACCCTGTGGACTGCAGCCTACCAGCCTCCTCCGTCCATGGGATTTTCCAGGCAAGAATACTGGAGTTGGGTGCCATTGCCAGTGTAAAACCAAGATCAGATTAACAGTGTGGCCTCTCCAGCCAAAAAAGTGACTCAACATCATAGCAAACTACTGTACATGTACCAAGGGCGGCAAGATCTGGGCCATTTACTACGCAACATCCCATGAAAAAAATTCAAAGTAATGATGAAATTTCTTAACCCTAAAACACTTCCATCTTACTACTTGAATTCTTTAAGAATCAAACTTATTTGCTCTTTTCCCAGGGTTTTGAAATGTTTAATGTATTTTAAAAGTTGGATGACCACTGAAATGAAAGCTGAAAGAAGTATATAACTGAAATGAAAGCTGAAAGAAGTATATAGCACAGTCACTAGGAGTTTAATCTATGTGGCCAAACCCAGATTTAAAGACATGAATGACCCTGTGACACTAATTTCTCTCTTCTCTCTAAGCTTCAGTTTCCCAGTCTTTACATTAGGGCCTGTCTCTTGGAGTTCACAAGAGAATTAAATAAAATGAGGCATATAAACTTCATAATATATTCCCAGGCCCATAGCAAGCAACAGATCATTATTATAATGAGTTCTATTATAAAACATTTATATGGACATGGATCCCAAATGAAGATTAAAAGATAAACTCAAAGCTGTTCCTTGGAATTTTTAAAGATATTTTCTTAATTAAAAGATTTTATATGATAATGGCTGATAAGAGAAGATTATGAGTTATGGCTAAAAAGAGAAGATTCACAGCAACACTCTGACAATTTAATATTAAAATTTTCATTATTTAAGTAACAGATATAGACTTTAGAACTATAGAGCAAGAAGATAATCAGGGATGTCAGATAAGAGGAAGTACTTAAGGGAAAATATCCTACTGAGGATGGCAAAATAAAACTGGGTTGAGAAACTCCTCTCAAAATTTAACAAAGTCCAATATTCATTTAAAAGAAGGGGCTCAACAAACATAAGGCACTACCAGCAACAAAACAGCAAACAAGACAAAGTTCATGGCACAGACTTTGCAGACTGTTTAACTCAGTCTACAGCATTGTTCCCATCACACCAATCCAGTCTTCACTAGGAAAAAAAAAAAGAGGGCAAACAAAAATCCTCAGAATCCTTATTAACACAATCTCCATGCTTTTTCCTAATCTCCATTGTTAGGGCTGGGGGTAGGGGGAGGGAAGGAAGGCAGATAAGAGAGGAGGAGTTTTCACTCTGGGAAAAATTTGAGAAAAGCCATCAGCAAATGTGGGCATTCATCTCAAAAGCAAAATAAACAACTAGAGATTTCTGTTTTGATATCTTGCTTTGATATTCCCCAGAAAAGCAAATAAGGAGGAAAAATGGCCATGATCACACCAGCACCAATAGACTATGACTTAAAGAAATTGAAAGGAATAGAGAAAACAAACTTGAGAGGAAACAAGAAGCTAACTAATAAACAATGAGAATGGAATTCTATAAAACAATGGAAACTCCAACTACATCCAACAACATAAAGAAATCTCCCAAATGTAATATTGAGCTAAAGAAAAAAATTCATTAAGAACATATAAGTTTAATTTCATGTTTCCAGGAGTACAGAAATAATTTATCATCTGAAAAGTGAAAGTGAAAGTCACTCAGTCATGTCCAACTCTTTGCAACCCCATGGACTATATAGTCCATGGAATTCTCCAAGCCAGAATACTCGATTGGGTAGTCTTTCCTTTCTCCAGGGGAACTTCCCAACCCAGGGATTGAATCCAGGTCTCTGGCATTGCAGGCAGATTCTTTAGCATCTGAGTCACAAGGGAAGCCCAAGAATACTGGAGTGGGTTCAGCCTATCCCTTCTCCAGTGGATCTTTCGGACCCAGAAATGGAACCAGGGTCTCCTGCATTGCAGGTGGATTATTTACCAACTGAGCTATCTGGGAAGCCCAATTATCATCTACAAACATTTAAATAGTTTACTTTCAAACATAAAATGTATATTTATTTGCTTATATTTGCTATACGGATAAATATTCTTTTTTTTTCCCCCCAGTAGAGGTCTGCAGATTAGTTCCTCTTCGATTTTCTCATCATTATTAATTTCCAACCAGTCCATTCTGAAGGAGATCAACCCTGGGATTTCTTTGGAAGGAATGATGCTAAAGCTGAAACTCCAGTACTTTGGCCACCTCATGCGAAGAGTTGACTCATTGGAAAAGACTTTGATGCTGGGAGGGATTGAGGGCAGGAGAAGAAGGGGACGACAGAGGATGAGATGGCTGGATGGCATCTCTGACTCAACGGATTCAAGTCTGAGTGAACTCTGGGAATTGGTGATGAACAGGGAGGCTTGGCGTGCTGCGATTCATGAGGTCACAAAGAATCGGACACGACTGAGCGACTGAACTGACTGAGAAACAAAAACTTCAGAACAACTGTGAAACAAACTGAGGGCAGAACCCTTCGAGGAATCTACGAAGTTGTTTACATTATATTGATGCCAGTCATGTCAGATTTCATAGCAATATTTTTTCAGGAATTTACCTTCATCAAATTTGAAAAAGCATAAAATTATGTTTTATAGAAACATCTCCCTTGCTTTTACATGTTAACTGAATTTTAAAAAATGCTTAATCAAATAATGTAATCATAACTTCCACAACATGTAAAACATGTTTGGGAAAAAGCACAACTTAGTCTTGACAAGCACAAAACTGAGTTAGTGCAAATACAATATATGGGCCACAGGTGGCCACCACAAGTCATGCTTGTTCTGTTTTACAGATGAAAGAGTATCACATGATTGGACAGATTACTTGAATGACACAAGTCAGCTAACATGACATAAAACTGAGATTAATGTCAGAATGTCAGAAAAAAATAAAATAGAAGAAAATGGCAGAAAGATAAATACAATTAAAAGATTATTGACTTGGGTGGGGGCAGGGGAAAGGAGATCAGCATAAGGAACAATGATTATTCAACAAAAGTTATTTAACCTTAAGTACTGAACTCATACAGAGTATTTTCATACATAATAAAATTTCATTTCAGTAAGTAACGGAAAACCTGAATCTGCAAGTAGTAAGACATAGCATATTATAGGCAATATTAATATGGGCTAAATTAGTAGTAAACTTTTTTTTAAAGTCTTAATTATGTTGAGTTTTCAAGACAAGAAATATTTCCTGAGACACTGAGGTAGGCAAAAAAAAAAAAGAAAAATGTGTTATTTAAATAAGTAAAACATTAGGCTAGCCTCATAATACTCCAAACAATATCCAATGCCAAAAAAAAAAAAAAAGAATAACAATGTTTACAAATTTCTGAGGTAAATTAAATGTAAACTAGAAATTTAGACCCAACTAAGTTGTTATTCTAGAATACAGGCATTACCAAACATGAAAGAATTCAGAAAATATAGCACCAAATATACATGATCATACAACTGAAACTAAATATTAAGAGAGAAATTTACATTTCAAAAGTGTTAAAATGACATAGAACTTGACAAAATGATAACACAGTGTCTTTAATAATCTTTTCAATTTAAAAGAAATCTTTTAGGAAATAATTTCTGTGATGAAAAACAAGCTTAGCAATTTCTTTAGCTTACCAATTTTATTTTTTCTGTTAAATTCAATTAAAATTAAAATTAATGAATTTTTATTGTTAAATAGCACATATCCCATTATGTCATTTTTATAAAGTTATAATCTGTCTAGTCTCCTTTCGGAGAAGGCAATGGCACCCCACTCCAGTACTCTTGCCTGGAAAGTCCCATGGATGGAGGAGCCTGGTGGGCTGCAGTCCATGGGGTCGCTAAGAGTCAGACACGACTGAGCGACTTCACTTTCACTTTTCAGTTTCATGCACTGGAGAAGGAAATGGCAACCCACTCCAGTGTTCTTGCCTGGAGGATCCCAGGGTCGGGGGAGTGTGGTGGGCTGCCGTCTATGGGGTCGCACAGAGTTGGACATGACTGAAGTGACTTCGCAGCAGCAGCAGCAGTCTTCTTTCATTATATTGCACACAAATAATCTGAAATTATAATTAGTTAATTTTAACTCCATCATTATTTCTGGGTGGTAAATTTTGAGATTTTTTTCTGTACGTTTGAACTTTTTGTAAGGGATTTAATAATGCCTCTGTAATGTATTTTATAAAGACAGTTAACATGATTATTCTAAAAGAAAAGTTAGAATATACAGGAAATTATAAGTACAATAAAGATAAAATTGGGCTAACTGTCCGTCCTTTGCTTTAACAAAGCTCTTCATTTTCAGTAATACTCAGCTGATCAGAATCCTACATCTGACTGCATAGTGAACACACCATTAATTTTTAAAAATAAGTTAATAAAAAAGCAGACTGCTATGCTAGTAGCCAGTCCTGCAGAATACTTTTAGAAATTTCCCTCATTAATCCCTTGTCAAGCAAAAGTACTAATTGACTCTAGAAGAGAAATTGGTGGAGGAAGAAAGGAAATGGTTTAAGAGGATGCAAAGCTTTGCTCTCTCACAAATCACATAGGTGATTATTATTCTGTGTTACAGACTGAATAATTATACTCTGTTAGGACCCTGTTGTATTTTCCAGTGAGTGCAGGTTTTTCTAGTATTTTTGAGGTTGTAAGGCACACTGGGAGCCTTCTAGTTCCAAAGCATATGTTAACGCCATATATTAACAACTTTTCCTATATGGAAAGTTAAAAATGAAATTCATTCTAAAAAACTAAATGGTCCCTTTTATAGGTGAAAAATAAAAGAAAGCCATTTTAAGTTAGAAAAAACTGAACATGTCAACACTGTGAAACAAAAGTTACAGTAGTTTCGAGTTTGAGAAAGAAGAAGACTTTTTATGAAGGGCAATTATTTTTTGCCTTTGTCACATGAAGACTTCTTTTTAATGATCTGTTTATTTCTAGTGTTGAGTTAAATTTAAGTTTAAATTGCTTTATCTGGGAATATAGTTGAAAAATGATAAATACTTAAACATCACCTAGGTAAGTTTGGTGATCTGAAATAGAAAAAAAAAAGTCATTCAAAGGGAAAACAGTTGTTCAAATCTCAGGTCCTTATAGGCCATGTAAATCTAGTTAACACTCTAATGTTCTGACTAAGACTTTGTGTGTGTGCATGCTAACTCTCTCCTGTCCTGTCTAACTCTTTGTGACCCTATGGACTTCAGCCTGCCAGGCTCCTCT
The DNA here is from genome assembly GCA_917880005.1 of Nanger dama. Classification (NCBI taxonomy): domain Eukaryota; kingdom Metazoa; phylum Chordata; class Mammalia; order Artiodactyla; family Bovidae; genus Nanger; species Nanger dama. Next base: position 53,107,926 of record CAKJTW010000004.1, read on the forward strand.
GTCCACAGGATTCTCCAGGCAAGAATATTAGAGGGGATTGCCAAGCCCTCCTCCAGGGGATCTTCCTGACTCAGGGATCAAACCCCTATATCTTATGTCTCCTGCACTGGCAGGTGGGTTCTTTAAAACAGAGCCACATGGGAAGTCCCAGTTAAATCTATGATAACACATCATGTTGTTTTTTAGAAGACACATAAAGTTACTCAGTTATAAAAATTTATTCACATTATAGAGTTAATTGTTTCTATTGTGTTTAACTGTGGTTTACATGCTGCTGCTGCTGCTGCTAAGCCACTTCCGTCGTGTCCGACTCTGTGCGACCCCATAGACGACACCCCACCAGGCTCCGCTGTTCCTGGCATTCTCCTGGCAAGAACACTGGAGTGGGTTGCCATTTCTTTCTCCAATGCATGAAAGTGAAAAGTGAAAGTGAAGTCACTCAGTAAGTGTCCGACTCTTGCGACCCCATGGACTGCAGCCTTCAAGGCTCTTCCGTCCATGGGATTTTCCAGGCAAGAGTACTGGGGTGGGTTGCCATTGCCTTCTCCGATGCTTTACGTATTTTAAAATAAATAAAAAGAAAGGAAAAAGAGATTCTGGGTTTTAAAAAAGTATAGCATCAATTATTTATATCAGCAATGAATCAAAAATATATCCTTAATTAATTTCCTGTGCCTCTTTAACTTTTGAATATTTACTCTACACTTACAAAATGTCAGACCTAGTGCTATAAACTGGAGCTAGAGAAATAATAAAAAAACGTACACTCTCGTTATGAACAAAATTAGAGGAAGGAAAAAGACAATCAAAGAAATGAAAAGTGAAACTGTATTTTTGACTAGTGGTTTGAGGTGTGATATATAATCCTATGAAGATTTATAATAATGATATTTGACCTGGAAATATTTTTTTATTTTGGCCAAAAACTATTTTTTGTTTGTAGCTAAAACCTAAGGACATTTTAAACATATTTGTTTCCGATAGCAACCGTCTTTGAAATGATGTGGTCCCTGTAACGTTTTAGAAACAACTTTAAGTGCAGTTGTAGCATGGAGAACTTGGAAAGAGAAACTGAATTCCAAGGTTTCACCAAAAATATTCACATGTAAAGGTGAACACTTTCTAAAGAGAAAAATTTCCATTGAAATGATAATGCAGTGAACTTTCAAAAGCAATAGAATTCATATATATGAAAGAGAAGACATTAAAATATTAAAAAAGTAGACAAAGTAGGAGAAAATTACTCTTTTTAAACTTTGGGGAATTTAAAATCTATCAAGTATTTATAAATTCACTAATAGAAATATAATGTCATTTTAAAAGATGAAAGTATCTTAAATTTCATAAGCAGATTTTAAAACTTTATATCTCCTTGATATTTGATGGTTAATTATAGTTAAATGTTTTACAATGTCTAAAATATGATACTTTAAGTAACTTTAAAGGGAGACTAAAGAAATAAATCATACACACGGCTTTTATCTTGCAAAGCACAGTAAACAAGGGTATGCCTGTCATGCAGATTTAAATCCATGTTTTCTCCTTTAAGCATGAGCCACAGACTTCCCTGGTGGCTCAGATGGCAAAGCATCTGTCTACAATGTGGGAGACCTGGGTTTGAGCCCTGGGTTGGGAAGCTCCCTGGAGAAGGAAATGGCAATCCACTCCAGTACTATTGCCTGGAAAATCCCATGGACAGAGGAGCCTGGTAGGCTACAGTCTATGGGGTCACAGAGTCGGACACAACCGAGCAACTTCACTTTCACTTTTCTCCATTAATAAGTTTCTAGAGACTTAGTTTATCCTCCTCTTCCAGGTACACATAGGGAGAAACTCTTATAAATGGAGATTTACCTTATAAATATAATTTCTCTTTAAAAGAGTAACTGCTACCAGTTTTTTGAGATTTTTATATATCTGCAGTTACTTAAAAATAACTGGTTCAAGATAAACCTTATGCCAGAGTCATATCTGAGGGTGCCAAATCTTGCTACCTTTTCCTGGGCTTCAGGTACATCCATATTTAGCTTACAAGAATGCAAATGCGGTTGTGTACTTGCAGTGTTCTAAGGCTTGTACTCAGAACTAGCGCTGGTCACTCCTGCTCCCATTCCATTGGCAAGAACATGGTCATAGGAGGACATTCTAGGAATGCTGGGCTGGGAAGTACAGTCTTCAGCTGGTGGGCACTTGGCTCACTATAACTTTTATTTCCTACCAAAGAAAGGGAAAGCAGATTTTGGTGCTATCAGGAAGGGGAAAATTTTCCTTTCTCCTCCTTTCTTCTTGGTCCTTTTGGCTAGCTGAGTAATTAAAACAGCATAAGCTAGATTAACAAAAGAAAATCAAATTTAGTTTTGCATGTATGGGAATGATCTTGGATGGTCTTGGTCTGCAGTGGCTTGAAGCAAGACTTTGCTTCCCATCCAGAGACTGAAGTCAGGCTGCATCAGTGAGAGCTCCGAATCATAGCCACTAGGCCACCAGGGAGCAGGGGCCAGTGACAAGGCCTTGGCCCATCTCCTGTATAAAAATGAATCTGCATAGAGATGAAAAGTAGTTATACAAGTGTTTCTTAGGAGGAAAACAGTAAAGTGTGGATGGAAAAACAGGCAGGCTCAGAGAGAGAGTCATACCTGTGTTAGTTTGAATTGCTTTTATGGGACATTTCTTGTGACTTCCTTTGACCAATTATGTTGCTTTGCCTGGTTCTGAGTCCATATTCGGTATATCTCAGAGTCCTCCCATATGTGCCTACACATCTCTTAGACAAGTTGGATTCTAGCAAAGAGATCTATGGGTAGTTGCATCACTTACTATGAGGTGATGCCCCTCCCTTTTAGACCTTCAAGGAGCCTTTCTGCACTTGTGTAATCTACAAGGTCTCCTAGACTTTGAGAATGAGGAACATGTGGTCTTTTATCTTTTGTCTGTGCAGGGCTCAGCTTTCTCTCTCCTGCTCAGCCTGGGACCCATCTATCTCCTTCCTGAGTAATACCATATAAATAAGCCACAAGCGTAAGTGGCTCAAAGACAGAAAGGTAAAATGAAGTATATATGCCATCCTGAACTAAGAAATAAGATTGGGCCCTGGGGCTTCCAAGGAGAGGAGGGTCATTCACAAGATGGTAAGAGTATATGTTTGGTAATAATCAGATGTTTGCCCTACCATATAAATGGGGCCATTTAGATTTTTTTTTTTTAATCCCTGGTAATAATTCCTTTCGGAGAAGGCAGTGGCACCCCACTCCAGTACTCTTGCCTGGAGAATCCCAAGGACGGGGGGAGTCTGGTAGGCTGCGATCTATGGGGTCGCACAGAATTGGACACGATTGAAGTGACTTGGCAGCAGCAATAACTCCTTTTCTGGGAAAAATCCCCAATTTAAATTCATATAGATAATTTAGGGATGGATCAAGGCTATGGTTTTTCCTGTGGTCATGTATGGATGTGAGATTTGGATTGTGAAGAAGGCTGAGTGCTGAAGAACTGATGCTTTTGAACTGTGGTGTTGGAGAAGACTCTTGAGAGTCCCTTGGACTGCAAGGAGATCCAACCAGTCCATTCTAAAGGAGATCAGCCCTGGGATTTCTTTGGAAGGAATGATGTTAAACCTGAAACTCCAGTACTTTGGCCACCTCATGCGAAGAGTGGACTCACTGGAAAAGACTCTGATGCTGGGAGGGATTGGGGGCAGGAGGAGAAGGTGACGACCGAGGATGAGATGGCTGGATGGCATCACGGACTCAATGGACGTGAATCTGAGTGAACTCTGGGAGATGGTGATGAACAGGGAGGCCTGGCGTGCTGTGATTCATGGGGTCGCAAAGTGCTGAACACGACTGAGCGACTGAACTGAACTGAACTGAAGTGGTTACTCTTCAACTCACAATTGTCTCTGCAGCCTTTAGCGCAGAATAATTCACATACCAAAGTGGCACATGAAGGCCTGTTCTGAACCCCACCCACAGGGCATATTTAGCAGTTTCTCCCATAAAGCTGACTTACATTGAATTTAATTATGCTTAAAATATCATGTATCATCAAATTTTTTATTTAAAAAATTTGCTACTCACCACCTTGTTTTGTCACCTAAAATATTCATTCTTTCTACAAATACTTATTGAGCAGCTACTACATACTGGTACAGTAGTAGGAATGTAGCATACAGAGTATATGTCAGAGTCTTAGAATTTCAGAAATTTGCCATATAGTTGCAATGGATATATATCAACTACTGTGGCAGGTGATTTGAACAAGTCTGTTTTTAATAGTAATGAAAACTCTTAGAACAAATCTGTAAATATCAGAAAAATTTGGGGTTGTAAAAGTAACACAAATATAAAGACCAGGATTCACAGATCTATCTTTTCTAAAGCCAGTATTATTTGCTATAAATAGTGAAGCTGATCTAACACAATCCAATTGTTAAATCAAATACTCACAAATTAGAAATCTTCCACAGTGGCTCAGAGGTTAAAGCATCTGCCTCCAATGCGGGAGACCTGGGTTTGATCCCTGGGTCGGGAAGATTCCCTGGAGAAGGAAATGGCAACTCACTCCAGTATTCTTGCCTGGAGAATCCCATGGATGGAGGAGCCTGGTAGGCTACAGTCCACGGGGTCGCAAAGAGTTGGACACGACTGAGCGACATCACCACCACCACTACCATCAATTTTTACTGAATTTCAAGAACCCAAGAAGTGAAGAGGTTTATACACAGCAGATGAAAACAGATAGCTACAGCTTTACATCACAATTGCAGAGTGTATGTATACATGCTAAGTTACTTCAGTCATGTCTGACTCTATGTAACCCTATGAACTGTATGTGCCAGGTTCTTCTGTCCATGGGATTCTCCAGGCAACAATACTGGAGTGGGTTGCCATTTCCTTCTCCAAGGGATCTTCCCAACACAGGGACTGAATCTGAGTTTCTTATGTCTCCTGCATTGGCAGACTGGTTCTTTACCACCAGTGCACCCTCCTTCAGGAGATCTTCCAGACCCAGGGATCAAAGCTGTGTCTCTTACATTTCCTGCACAGGCAGGTGGGTTCTTTACCACTAATGCCACCAGGAAACCACACTTGCAGAGAACCATCCATAAATGTTAGGCTTCAGCATTATGCAAACCAAGAACTTCCAGATGTCCAAGTTGGATTCAAAAAGGAAGAGGAATGAGAGATCAAATTGCTAACATTCGCTGAACTATAGAGAAAGCTAGGGAATTCCAGAAAAAAAAAAAAAAAAACTACCTCTGTTTCATTGACTACTCCAGTGACTGTGTGGATCATAATGAAGAGGTGGGAATACCAGACCATCTTATCTGTCTCCCTGAGAAATCTGTATGCAGGTCAAGAAGCAACTGTTGGAACCCTGTACAGAAAAACTGATTGGTTCAGGATTGAGAAAGGAGTATGACAGGGCTGTCTGCTGTCACCCTTCTTGTTTAATCTGTATGCTGAGCACATTATGAGAAATGCCAGGCTTGAAGAGTTACAAGCTGGAATTAAAATGGGAGGGTGAAGGAGGGGAGTGGAAGAGCCAGCTTAAAACTAAATATTAAAAAAGCTAAGATCATGGTATCTGGCCCCATTATTTCATGGCAAATGGGGAACAGTGGGAGGAAGCAGTGACAGATTTCCTCTTCTTGGGCTCTAAAATCCCTGAGGATGGTAACTGTAGTCATGAAATCAGAAAGTGAAAGTGAAGTCGCTCAGTCGTGTCCGACTCTTTGTGACCCCCATGGACGGTAGCCCACCAGGCTCTTCCGTCCATGGGATTCTCCAGGCAAGAATACTGGAGTGGGTTGTCATTTCCTTCTCCAGGGGATCTTCCCGACCCAGGGATTGAACCCAGGTCTCCCACATTGCAGGCAGATGCTTTAACCTTTGAGCCACCAGGAAGGGTATGAAATCAGAAGACGACTGCTTCTTGGCAGGAAAGCTATGACAAACTTAGACTGTGTTGAAAAGCAGAGATGTCATTCTGCCAACAAAGGTCCATACAGTCAAGGCTATGGTCTTCCCAGTGGTCAAGCACGGTTGTGAGAACTGGACATAAAGAAGGCAGAGTACCAAAGAATTGATACCTTTGAACTGTGGTGCTGGAGAAGATTCCTGAGAGTTCCTTGAACAGCAAGATCAAAGCAATCTTAAGGGAAATCAACCCTGAATACTCATTGAAGGACTGATGCTGAAGCTGAAGCTCCAGTATTTTGGTCATCTGAGGCAAACAGCTGACTCACTGGAAAAGTCCCAGATGCTAGGAAAGATTGAGTTGAGAAGGAGAACAAGGTGTCAGAGGATGAGATGGTTGGATGGCATCACTGATGCAATGGACATGAACTTGGGCAAACTTCAGGAGATGCTGAGGGACAGGGAGGCCTGGCATGCTGCAATCCATGGGGTTGCAAAGAGTTGGACATGACTGGGCAACTGAACAACAACAACAAATCCATAAATCAGTAGGTCTGTTTACTATAAACAAGCTTAGACAATTAGGTACATCCTGAGATAAGGATTCCAGAGATAAGGTCTCCCAGGTAACAAACACTGTGTGTTTGTTAGCCTAGTCCAGATCACCTGCCTTCTTTCCTTATAAGAGTGACACAGACACACATTCTCAATCCAACTCACCAAGTGAATGGATTATAGACTTGCTGTGATAACCATTTCATTCTCACCAAGTTCTAGTTTCTTTCTCCAGATTTCCTATGTCACCAATTATCATTCATGGTTAAATAAACTTAGTTGCAGAGCTATCAACTTTTACACAAATATGAATGTTTCTACAAACTGTTTTACTAAACAAAAATTGTAAGTTTGCACAAATAGATGGCATAGGTAATTATCCAACTCCACCAAATTAAAAAAAAAATTTTTTTCTCAATACAGAGACATAGTTAAAGGAGGGAGAAAAAGCAGTTACATAATAGAAACTAATTATCCATATGCCAAATTAAAGGAACTTCCCAGGTGGCAGTAGTGGTAAAGAATCCACCTACAAATGCAGGAGACCTAAGAAACATGGGTTCAATCTCTGGGTTGGAAGACACCTTGGAAAAGGCCATGGCAACCCACTCTAGTATTCTTGCTGGAGAATTCCATTGACAGAGGAGCCTGGCAAGCTACCAGTCCATGGTGTCACAAAGAGTTGAACATGGCTGAAATGACTTAGCACACACACAACCAAATTTAAAAAAAATAATTTTTTTCTAAGTGCAGAGATGCAGTGAAAGTAGGTAGAAGAAGCCATTATATGATATCCTTCTTAGAGAAGAGCCAGAAGCTTGAAAACTAAAGTCGTGATCTTTCCAAGTTCTGTTACTACTATAGCCATGAGTCTAAGCAAAGGTATTCACGGCTGGGGTCTGAAGAGACTCAGAATACGAAAGTGAAGTGAAGACAACTGACAAAATGAAAGTGATAAAAGAGAAAGATATAGAAAATGCTAAATAACTTTTCTCTTTTTAAAGTATATCTAGATTCAATCACATGGGGTCTCTAGACTCTCATAGAAATCACTTTTCCTTATTGGCCATTATGGATAGTTTAAAAACCTATGGAGAATTAAGATGCTCTGAACTGAGACTGCAAGCTTCATTTTATCTGGCTTTGAGAGTCACTGCTGCTATATTCCAGAAAATTAATTTTCCACTTAGTGGTTTTCTTTGGTTTTCCCATTATGGAACAAAAATCTACAGATCTAAGAATTTAAAAGCTGTAGGCAGTGTTCAGTCAACTAGCTCTAACACAGCCCAAGATACCCTGAAATTAAGGGCAGAGGGATTGCTTTTACTGAAGCTATGAGGATGAAGATCCCCTGCCTCCTCCCCACCCCTTTTGTTTTCTTTATTTATTAAAGTATACTTTATTTACAATGTTGAGCTATTAATAGTTTCTGGTGTATAGTACAGTGATTCAATTATATATATATATATATATATATATATTCTTTTCTATATTATTTTCCATTAGAATTTATTACCCATATAATCATGATGGTGTGATCATTTACCTAGAACCAGACATCCTGGACTGTGAAATCAAGTGGGCCTCAGGAAGCATCATTACAAACAAAGCTAGTGAAGGTGAACAGAATTCCATTGAGCTATTTCAAATCCTGAAAGATGATGCTGTGAAAGTGCTGCACTCAGTATGCCAGCAAATTTGAAAAACTCAGCAATGGCCACAGGACTGGAAAAGGTCAGTTTTCATTCCAATCCCAAAGAAAGGCAATGCCAGAGAATGCTCAAACTACCACACAATTGCACTCATCTCACATGATAGTAAAGTAATGCTCAAAATTCTCCAAGCCAGGCTTCAGCAATATGTAAACCGTGAACTTCCAGATGTTCAAGCTGGTTTTAGAAAGGGCAGAGGAGCCAGAGATCAAATTGCCAACATCCGCTGGATCACCAAAAAAGCAAGAGAGTTCCAGAAAAACATCTATTTCTGCTTTATTGACTATGCCAAAGCCTTTGACTGTGTGGATCACAACAAACTGTGGAAAAGTCTTCAAGAGATGGGAATACTAGACCGCCTGACCTGCCTCTTGAGAAACCTATATGCAGGTCAGGAAGCAACAGTTAGAACTGGACATGAAACAACAGACTGGTTCCAAATAGGAAAAAGAGTACATCAAGGCTGTATATTGTCACCCTGCTTATTTAACTTATATGCAGAGTACATTATGAGAAAGGCTGGGTTCCAGCACAAGCTGGAATCAAGACTGCAGGAGAAATATCAATAACCTATCATGTACAGATGACATCACCCTTATGGCAGAAAGCAAAGAAGAACTAGAGAGCCTCTGCATGAAAGTGAAAGGAAAGAGTGAAAAAGTTGGCTTAAAGCTCAACATTTAGAAAACTAAGATCACGGCATCTGGTCCCATCACTTCATGGCAAATAGATGGAGAAACAGTGGCTGACTTTATTTTAGGGGGCCAAGATCACTACAGATGGTGACTGCAGCCATGAAATTAAAAATGCTTACTCCTTGGAAGGAAAGCAGTGACCAACCTAGACAGCATATTAAAAAGCAGAGACATTAATTTTCCAACAAAGGTTCATCTAGTCAAGGCTATGGGTTTTCCAGTGGTCATGTATAGATGTGAGAGTTGGACTGCTAAGAAGGCTGAGCGCCAAAGAATTGATGCTTTTGAACTGTGGTGTTGGAGAAGACTCTTGTGAGTCCCTTGGACTGGAAGGAGGTCCAAACAGTCCATCCTAAAGGAGATCAGTCCTGGGTATTCACTGGAAAGACTGATGTTGAAGCTGAAACTCCAATACTTTGGCCACGTGATGCAAAGACTGACTCATTTTGAAAAGACCCTGATGCTGGGAAAGATTGAGGGCAGGAGGAGAAGGGGACAACAGAGGATGAAATGGTTGAATGGCATCACCGACTCGATGGACATGTGTTTGGGTGGACTCCAGGAGTTAGTTATGGACAGGGAGGCCTGGAGTGCTGCAGTCCATCCATGAGGTTGCAAAGAATCAGACATGACTGAGCCACTAAACTGAACTGAACTGATATGTTCTCATGATTATCTTTCTTAACAGACTTAGAGCTTGTTATTGGCAAAAACAGTGTCTAGCACATTGTTGAAACTCAGTACTTCATTGCTGAATAAATGAGAGAGAAATAAAGGAAAGAATATAAAATAAAAATGAATAGATTAAACTTATAATTAAGAATACCTTTGCCTTTAAAGGGGAAAGAAAGGAAGATAGGTTATGATCTGATCAGAAAAACTAAAACAATGATGTAATAGAAAATCAAACAAACTAAAAAGGGATCATATATCAACTCCATGGAAAACTAAAATTTATACAAGAAAGGAATACTGTATACACATAGATGAACTTGGAGCCAATGTGAGCAACTGTAGCTCTGTGTTTTTCTCCAAGGATGTCTGCAGTCATAATACTGACTCTTGGCAAGGACTGGAATAAAATGTACTGCCTGTGGATTTATAATGTGCAGTTTGAATTCCAAAACTTCCTTAGAGGCACTCAATAGCAAGTGTCTATATTGTTCATTGAGTATAGAATGATGCTTTGCACCTGATTTAACCAGTTAAAAAGGGCTTCCCCAGTGGCTCAGCAGTGAAGGATCTGCCTACAACACAGGAGACACAGGAGGTGCAGCTTTGATCCCTGGGTTGGAAAGATCCCTCGAGAAGGAAATGGCAACCCATTCCAATATTCATGCTAGGTCAATCCCAGTGACAGGGGAACCTAGCAGGCTATAGTCTGAGGGGTTGCAAAGAGTTGGACACTACTGAGCAGAAGCACTATAAGATCAAGCAAAGAAAAAGAATTTTAGAAATAAATGTTTAATTTCAAATGCCTCTATTTCCTCTTCCTTATTTATTAATAGTGATATTTCAACAATCCAATATTGATTCCATTTCCATGCATATTAAATAAACATTCACTTGATCCTATGTCATTTCTTCACTATCTTCAGTCTGTTAGTTCAGTTCAGTCTCTCAGTCGTGTCCGACTCTTTGTGACTCCATGAATTGCAGCACACCAGGCCTCCCTGTCCATCACCATCTCCCAGAGTTTACTCAGACTCACATCCATCGAGTCAGTGATGCAATCCAGCCATCTCATCTTCAGTCGTCCCCTTCTCCTCCTGCCCCCAATCCCTCCCAGCATCAGAGTCTTTTCCAGTGAGTCCACTCTTCACATGAGGTGGCCAAAGTACTGGAGTTTCAGCTTTAGCATCATTCCTTCCAAAGAAATCCCAGGGCTGATCTCCTTCAGAATGGATTGGTTGGATCTCCTTGCAGTCCAAGGGACTCTCAAGAGTCTTCTCCAACACCACAGGTCAAAAGCTTCAATTCTTTGGCACTCAGCATTCTTCACAGTCCAACTCTCACATCCATACATGACCACTGGTAAAAGCATAGCCTTGACTAGATGGACCTTTGTTGGCAAAGTAATGTCTCTGCTTTTCAATATGCTATCTAGATTGGTCATAACTTTTCTTCCAAGGAGCAAGCGTCTTTTAATTTCATGGCTGCAATCACCACTATCTTACACCTTCCCAATTAATATGCAGATGAGCACATGCCTTTTTTCAATTATGGTAAACACACATAGGGGCTTCCTTGGTGGCTCAGATGGTAAAGAATCTGCCTGCAATGCAGGAGACCCTCATTTGATCCTTGAATCATGAAGATCCCTGGAGAACGGAATGGCTACCAACTCCAGTATTCTTGCCTGGAGAATTCCATGGACAGAGGAGCCTGGTGTGCTTCAGTCCATGTGATCGCAAAGATTCGGACATGACTGAGTGACTAACAGTAAAGGCTTCCTGGTTGCTCAGTCAGTAAAGAATCCACCTGCAAGAGACCCCCTGAGTGTGGGCAACCTGTGTTCCATCCCTGGGTGGGACAATCCCCTAGGGAAGGAAATGGCAACCAACTCCAGTATTCTTGCCTGAAGAATTCCACAGACAGAGGAGCCTGGCAGGCTACAGTCCACAGGATCACAAGAGTCGGAGACAACTTAGCCACTGAACCACCAAGCACACATAAGCATACACACACATACACATATAACAGGAGCTCTGTTCTCTTAACAGACTTCCCTGGTGGCTCAGACGGTAAAGTGTCTATCTACAGTGTGGGAGACCTGGGTTTGAGCCCTGGGTTGGGAAGATCCCCTGGAGAAATTTTAAGTGTGCAGTATGGTATTTTTAACTATGACCACAATGTTGTACAGCAGAACTCTAAAATGTTTTAATCCTGCATAATCGAAACTTTATCCCCTTGAACAGCAATTTCTCATCTACCCCTTCTTTTCAACCCCTGGCAACCACCATATTGTTTTCTGTTTCTATGAACCATATTGCCAATCTATTAGTTTTGCCTAATAACTAGTATGAATCCAATACTATGTTAGTTTTATTGATAGTTCCCCAAGGAATAACCCTCTTAATTCTGCCTATTGAATGGAGTTGTATTTGTATTCTTCAGTCAAAATGAAAAGATCAACTAATTGTAATGCAGCTGCCTTGCAGCCTGAGTTTTCACTCTCTGCCCTTGAGTTACAGTCTGTGAACTGTGCTACTTATGAGGCAGCCTTAGACAGCATTCTAGTCCGAATTCTAGGACTGCTGAATGGTAGTCATGGGTTTTTGCCAAAGGCTTTAACCAGCCTTGAGTTTTCTAGTGGTTTATATTTCTACTGTCATTTGAGCATCAAGTTAGAGTGGGGCTGTACAGGTCAATGGCCATTTAAAGCTTCAAGAGAGAGCCTGATGCTGTTTAAAGCATTATTCAAATTAAGCTTTTTCTGTTGTTATTCTGTGAATAGGCACCAATAAAATTGATAGATGTGGTATGTGATTTCTTCAGAAACCAGGCAATCTTTATGGCTCTAGTTTCAGTTTTGGAGCTGGAGAGACAATAACTCATTGTGATTGGTTGAGGAATGCTGCTAGTGGGTCTGGCCCATGTAATTACTCAGAATTTTATCATTTATGTTGGACCCTGTATTTTAGCTCAGTTCGTTAGTTACTCCCTGGTGGTTATATAATTAACCAGCATTTGGAATTCATGCTTAGCTTGATTTTTAGATTTAGATATCAACATTATATTATTTATGTAATGAATAACAGTACTTCTCGACTGAATTAAATCAACATCTTTTCTCACCAAGTTGTGGTTACAAGCAGGATAATTTAAATATCCCCATAGGTGCACAGTAAATGTGTACTGGAGTCTGTTTCACATGAATACAAATTTGATTTTTATTTTCTTTCAAAATAGGAATCTAAAAGGAAGCATTATTCAGATTGATCACAGAATATCAACTACCTTTAGTCTGTGGTAGATCTTGAATTGTTAACACTTTAATAGGAATGGCTTGATGCTATTGAAGGCTCCTCTTTATTCAGTTCTTTGGAGTCTAAAGTTATTCTCCAGGATTCATCAGCTTTCCTCACATGCTCTACTGGACTATCAAAAAGGAATTTGTAGATACTAATTCACTTGCATTTACCATATCTTTAATCAAAACTAAAAGTTCTTGATGCTCCTTTCTCTCCCCCACCTCTTCTTACCTTTCCTAGGTATTCTTATTCCTAGGTATTCTATTGTTTTATGTTAAACTTTTGAATGGGTTTAGGTCCCTCCCATCTAACATGCCCAATTAAAAGATAAAGAAGAGTAGATCTGTGTGATCTTATTTCCAAAGGCTTGGATAAGTCAAGAATTTCTCATTCATACATTATACCCATTCTGGTAATATATTCTGGTATGGGTGATGCAACAATCTTACATAGCTTTTATTCATAAATTCCTACATTGAACCACACTTTTATTTCTGAATATTTTACCTTATCCCACTACTTAATCACATTTCCCCTTACCCTTTCATTAGCAGGTTGTATACTGTACACCAGTGTCTAGAAAGTTCATTAAAATTTCTTTACTGCCCTTGTTAGGTTTTCTTGCATACCAAATAAAAATGACCTTTCGTTGCTGGCACTCTGCACTACCAGTCTCTGGCCACCTTGTCATTCAGATTAATCTTTTTAAACTCTCATATTTTAAGCTGAACTGCTTTGAAAGAGACTGCAGATTCTCCTTTTATGCCATTATTAGATTTATAAAATTCATTAAGGCTAGGATAAATTGAAGAGTTGGTCAAGCAGCCAGATCACATAATCTCCTGTAAGTAATCCATTAAAATTTTCATAGTTACTTCATCTACCTCTCCTTTTCCATACACTATGAACACTTCTACTCAGCTTCAATGTCTTTAGTTTTTTATCCATTTTATTCATATTTTTCCTTTCTTCTTTATAATTCAGCTCTATCTATAAGAAATGAATCAAGATGTCAATGGCAGCTTCTCTTAGATAATCCAACTTATCTGTTAGTACAAGAACATAAGGGAATAATTAAGTATTTGGAAGCCCTTTAATCATGACATCAATCACCGCTTTAGTTAAAGGTGTATGATTTTGGGAAACTTTAGCATCATCATATAATCAATTCAAAATTACTGATATTTTCAATATTTCAGAAGCTTTCTAAGAATTATTTCATGTGGTATTTATGAGTATTTCATTTAGTATCTAATATCCCCTCTATAGGTGTATGTTATATGCCTCAGCTTTTCTAGCTCTATAGATTTGGAGTTTGACCCTCTAACCATGTTTCTGTAAAAGTGGCAACTAATTGAAGATCCTAAATCTAAACATATTTTTCCAGCCAGCAATACCTAATACAAGGGAAACAGCTCCTTGAATCTGAATACATAAAATTCACTTTAGAATAAGCTTCCTAGAAACCTGTGTGCTGCTAAGTCGCTTCAGTCATGTCCGACTCTGTGCAACCCCATAGATAGATGGCAGCCCACCAGGCTCCCCATCCCTGGGGAGAACACTGGAGTGGGTTGCCATTTCCTTCTCCAATGCATGAAAGTGAAAAGTGAAAGTGAAGTCGCTCAGTTGAGTCGGACCCTCAGCGACCCCATGGACTGCAGCCTTCCAGGCTCCTCTGTCCATGGGATTTTCCAGGCAGGAGTACTGGAGTGGGTTGCCACTGCCTTCTCCATCACTCCTCAAATAACTGAATGCATTTTGCTTGTCTTTTGTTTCCTCTCTTGGCAAACTGTATAGTCTTTTTATACTGAGATACAATATGATCAAAAGAAACATTTACCCAATTCTCTTTTTGGTGTGCAGTGTCCTTAGGATCCAAAAATCATAATGGCAGTCTTAGTTTTTTCTGCTTCTTTCATTTTTCAAAATAGCCAAAATCACAAATTCTCAACTGACTTCCCTTATACCTGAATTTCCTTCTTAATTTATGTAACTCTTTCTTTTGCTTCAGTATCTGCAGTCCCCAAGTTCAACTGATATGCTTTTCTTCCCATCAGTGGTCACATCATTTGAGAGATCTCAAACCAGAAGTGACCCAGAAGTCCACCTATTGTCAAAGGTTCACAGCTCTCTTTCTTCATCTTGCTTTTGCCAAAAATCTTAGCCATCAATTAAATTATACAGTCAAGGATCACTTCTATACTCTACTCAATGTACCATTGCATCAGTTACAGAATGTTGGAGAACTGACAGGACTCCACAGGGTATATTAACATGTGACTGATGAAGGTGAAGCCTAAAGTTTAGCAGGAAAATGAAAGCACAGGTAAGCATTAGAGAGATATGAGACTTTTAGGCACAGCCCTTATGGTGCTTTCTCAGTTTTGCAGCATGTGCTTTGTCTTTGGATTATGACTCACCAAGATATGTGTGAGATACCTTTGTCTTAGGAAAGCCAAGCACATGTTTCCTGAGGAAACTTGTATAAACTATCAGTCAATAGCTAATAAGGCTATGAAACTAGTGATTATGTGCATGCCCAGCCTCAAGAACACTGATTGTGCTGTCATTTCCTACCCAAGGGATCTTCACAATCCAGGGATCAAACCTGTGTCTTCTGCATCTTCTTCACTGGCAGCTGGATTCCTTACCACTGTGCCACCTGGGACTTGTAGTGCTGAGACCTACATAACGTTTCTGAGTTCCAAAGTAGGGATTAATTACTAAACATTACATACTTACAATATCTCTAAATATTGTCTGAATTTCTAAAGGACTGGCAGTATGAGTTGTTTTTTCTCCTCCCATGTCTAAGCTGAGATGAACAATTACTACTTCATTTTACCTAGTGGACAAGATGGTCCTATAAGTTTTAACTTATCCAACACCACTCCATATGACAGGGAATGGATGAAGTGGAAAACACTGACTAGACTCATACTCCTGGCCAACTGTAATAAAATCCTCTTCTGAACATGATAATCCTACCCAAGGAAGAACATCTTGTTAAAAATTAGTGATAAATTGTAATAAGAGGAAATGATTGTTGAAAGAAAGCCTAAAAATGGACAACAACAACAACAACAGGCTTAATTTACACTGGTAACTTGTGATTAAGTAAAAGAATGATATTATCTCAACTATATTTACAGATTTTGGTAAGAGTGAGACAATTCTTGTATAGATAACTCTTCCTCTGTTTCAAGCTAAAGGTGCCCCCTGCTTATGACATGTTGTAAATGAATATCTGAAATTTCCATTTTTCAGAATACATCTAAAGAGAATAGATCATTTTGAAAGGTAACATGCTGAAATTTTGCTTCCAAAGTGTAATTGCCTCAGATTCTCAAACAATATATAGTGACATGCAGAATTTATTTCAGTGATGGGAGCAATAGAGACAGTAGCTAGATTCAGTTTTCGGAGACAATATTGATATCTTGAGGGTTACATTAGCAGTAGTGTATTCATGAAATCAGTTCAGTGGTATGTGAATCAAACCCTTCTCTAGCTACATTAAGCTACATGGTATTCTTTAATAAAATACTTTTTGCTTAAATTTTTCAGAGACTTTTTATCACTTGAATTGAAAACCTTGAGTATTACTAAACTGCATATTTAAAAGTAACGGGCAAAAAAAAAGATATCCAGAAAGGAACCAGTGTCTTCTGTGTCTCCTGCATTGCAGGCAGATTCTTTACCACTAGCACCAGCTGGGAAGCCCCCAAAAACAGTGAAAATGAAAGTAAAAATCACTCAGTTGTGTCTGACTCGTTGTGAGCCCATGGACTATACATTCCATGGAATTCTCCAGGCCAGAATACTGGAGCAGGTAGCCTTTCCCTTCTCCAGGGATTTTTCCAACCCAGAGATTGAACCCAGGTCTCTCAAATTTCAAGCTGATTCTTTAACAGCTGAGCCACAAGGGAAGCCCAAAAATACTGGAGTGGGTAGCTTATCCCTTCTCCAGGAGGATCTTCCTGACCCAGGAATCCAACCAAGGTATCCTGCATTGCAGGAGAATTCTTTACCAACTGAGCTATTAGGGGAAACCCTGATACCTGACTGCCAACAGTTAATGTCTGATTACCAACAGGCAGTAGTTAGGTAATCAAGTCCGTATATAGTATTTGGGGATTTCATCACAAACTTACACCCTGGTCCAGATCCACAAACTTAATAGTCTTCGGGAACTATTTGTTGAGTAAATGAATGGGGGCAGGTCATAATAGTAAGGTGGATACTAAGATAGGTAATTAATACCAATAAATTCATGCAAAAAAGGTTGCTGCTAAGTCACTTCAGTGGTGTCCAACTCTGTGCGACCCCATAGATGGCAGCCCACCAGGCTATCCCCGACCCTGGGATTCTCCAGGCCACTGCCTTCTCCAAAAGGAGTTATTACCAGGGATTAAAAAAAAAAAAAAAAAAAACCCTAAATGGCCCCATTTATATGGTAGGCCAAACATCTAATTAAACATCTAATTACCAAACATATACTCTTATCATCTTGTGAATGACTCTCCTCTCCTTCGAAGCCCCAGGGCCCAATCTCATTTCTTAGCTCAGGATGGCATATATACTTCATTTTATCTTTCTGTCTTTGAGCCACTGGAGTGGGTTGCCATTTCTTTCTCCAAAAAAAAAAAAAAGTTTAGTACCGAAATAAAAGGGTGGAGCACAGGACCAGGGCGGATGGCGGCAGCAGCAGTGTGATGACAGTGGCGGCAAATAGTCAGTGACAAGGGTCTATAGCTGATGCAGGGGCCAGATGCTGGGTTGGGACATGGCCCAAGACTCAGGTTCTTAAAGGAGCTGGGGGAAGAGAATAAGATCCCAGCCTAAGAGAACAGATCTGCTGGTGAGAGAGAAAACGTATTTCAAAGTGGATATCCCAGGGAACAGAAAGTCTTGTATCAAGGTTGAATTGATGCAGAATTACTTAAGATCTGAAATGGGACAGTTTTGGCCCTAGAATCTCAGTTAGGTTTGAACCTTTACAAGAGAATCAGTGTTTCAGATTATGAGGGGAAGTAGTTATAGCAAATAAAGTCAGTTAATATTTATTATGGCATTTTGACTTTTCTTTTCCATGAAATCACAAAGAGGCAATAACAGAAACTATATCCCAAGTAAAATGATTTGCAATTAAGGAACATATGAGACAGATTATTAATTAAATATCTCAACTCATAAAGCAAGTTTCACAATAATCTAAGAGACAGCTTGAAGCAGATGTGGATCAACCTGTTGAGCAATAATCCTCATGGGTCTCTAGTGTTTCTGCACATTTTGCCAGTGAGATTCTGACAGCTCTTTGTTCTGGACTATCATTTCAAGGATGTGTGTATAATACCTTGGAAGACAGAACTAGTGTCTCTCAGAGAAAAGTGCAGCCATGCTTACTGTCTATTACAGTAAAAATGTCTCATAAATCCATTTTTTTAAGAGCTTGCATTTTATTGTAGTCTTTAATCTTACTTTGGACCACTTGTACCTAGTATTTGATCCTACTATAGACTTTTTAACTTAATCAACGAAATCAAAAGTGGTTTCTGACCAGATTTACAGAGGATATAAACATTTATTACCATCAAAGTGTTTGCATAAAAAGTACAATAATAAAGATGAAAATGCCTCCTATTTCTTTTAGAAAGTAGTGCATTATAAGCTTGCTGCATCTTTAATGTCTTTACTATCAGATGACAATGACAGAAGAAAAGAACTCTATACTTGAATTATGATAGCTCATCCATCACAGATTAATCTTAAAATGGAGTTTCTAAGGAAACAGGAACTATTTTAACAAAGAGAAAAAATACCTCATTCAAACCTCTTTGAGCAGTAATGGCTGCAAACCTGCAACACTTAAAAACTATGCTTATCAACAGCTTTGTCTTATGGACTTAGATTGATGAAATCTAGAAAGCAGATAAAAGTAGTTTTAGTAAAACTACTGATGGTTCCTTGATCTAATATTAACGTGATGTCTGTGTAATATGATAAAAAGAATCAGTGTTAAGTCACGTTTTAGTGCCTATCATTCTGCATTATCTCAGACTGTTAATGTGTTCTTTCTGAGTAGTTTGATTGAATCACTGTATACAGTTACTGTCTTATGTTAACAGTTTTGTCCTGATTTCATAATTTAAGTGGATAGAAGCTTTGATTATTTTCGTTATTAAATCTATGTTCCTTGGAGCCACATTATTATGAATTTTCGTGCTTTTATACATTGGATGTCTTAAGCTGAATGCAGTTTAGGGGATCCTTTCTAATTATGGAAGGACTTCCTTCCTTCAACAGTGATCTGACCTGTGACAAATCTATACTATACACTACGTAAATGGCTAATAAGTCAATTGCAAACCAACTGAATGTACAAATCTTAGTGCTGGTGCTGAAATCTCTTCAGAATAGTCACCATGATCTCAAAGTCTGTTTCAAAATTTGTAAGCATCAAGTGTCAATCAAAACTGAAGATGAAACATTAATGAGTGTTGAATTCTCATGCTTTAGTGCATTTCCTTTTAAAAGTTTTTGGTTGTCTGTTATTTTTACCATACTGTTTCATTTAAATTTCCTACATGCTAACTTCATTTGTGCGATTGAAATAAAATTAAAATAAATAAATTCATATTGAGAAAAAAAAGAAGTTACATCTGAAAAAAAAAGAAATAAAATTGCAGTATATAAAGGAAAAATCTCTTTCTGGAGCCCAGGGCAAGCATAATTATTGCCCATTACAAAAGATCCTGATTGTCTTGGGGTTCCTTTCTTGAAACACAGCCCATAGTGTGTGCTTTGTCATCTGGATCTCTTCATGTCACCCTGTAGTAATTGGGGCTTGGGGAACCAGCACAAAAATACTGGTGCTGTGGCTACCATTATCAGTATGAGTAAAAACCATCCTTTGTCTCTCACCTAGGAATATCATTTATTCTACCAGCATTCCTTAAACTTGAATATTCTGAACTGAACATCTAGTTATTAGATTTAAAGGAGCAATGAAAAGGGGGAAGAGAATGTTGGAGGACTTAGGGAAGAGAATGTGGGATGAATATCTTTTGAATCAATCTTATTGATTCAAATCATCATGCATATTCTAGCTATTGTTTTTTCCCAGCTAAAAATGATCCTATTTTCAAAGATCTGTTATGGGAATTGTTGATTTCTAAAAGTGTTTGGGGATAGTACATTGGGATGTTATAAAAAAAAAGTGTTAGCTTTTCCACAAGAAAACTTGGCTTAATATTCCAGATTGTGGAAGTCTTACTTTATGACCTTGAACAACTCAGTTATCTTCTTTGAACACCAAGTTCCTCGTCATAATTCAATAAAAGAAAAAAGACAATGTCCTGCTCACCTAACACACATTGCTTTGAAAATTTTTAGATGTTAACACTTTTATTTTAAGTAGAAAGTTAAGAAAATACCATAGTAGTTACTATGTGGATTTCTGTAATAGCCAACTAGAGTCTATTACAGTCTTTTTAATATCCAGTATTATTCCTTATATGCTTCCCTGGTGGCTCAATGGTAAAGAATCCACCTGGCAATGAAGGACTTGATCCTTGCGTCAGGAAGATCCCCTGGAGAAGGAAATGGCAACCCACTTCCACTATTCTTGCCTGGGAAATGCCATGGACAGAGGAGCCTGGTGGGCTACAGTCCATGAGATTGCAAAGAGTCAGACATGACTTAGCGACTAACAACAACAACTTATTCCTTATGGCCATGTCTTGAGAAACAGTTAGACCACACTGGGATAAAACTATGTGCAGAGAACACACCCTTTCTGACAGTGGAAATGATGATGAATAGAAGCTCACGTTGGTATTTAAAGTACATGACATTCAAACAATGATATTTCAAGTTTGTAATGAAATATATTCATTTCTGAAGTAAAATCCCAGGAATGTTTTCATGAAAGCAATTCTTTTGGCCCATTGATCAATTACTATGTTTTGCTGAATAACAAACATGAGTAATTTACCAAAGTTAACTTATGAAAACCTTTCTTCTTCTAAATATTCATAATGTTTGCAGACATTTATATGATGGTTTATTACAACCTAGGTTGTTTTGGGCAACTTGGACAACAAAATTTTCACCAAATTTTCACCTTTCTCTTAGTCTGTGTTCTCTCTGCCTTTCAATCTACTCTCTCCTTGCTACAGAACCTTGTCATCTCTTCTCTCTGCCTGTTAACTTGTCTCCCTCTCTCAGTCTTCACTCTCTTAGCTTCTGCTTCTTTATTCTCCTTTCTTTTCTCTGTTGCTCTCCTCTCCTTGTTCCTTAAAGTCCTCCCATTTCCCTGTTGATGTCTCTTTTTATTTTTTGTTACTGGAGCATAATTGCTTTACAATGTTGTGTTGGTTTCAGCCATACGCCAATGTGAACTGATACCTCTTCTTTCTGCTCTCCCTCCAAATATTTGACTTGGTCCCTGTGTCCTGGTCTTCTCCTTTCACTTTTTCACTCTCCTATCTCCTGGCTTCTTCCTGTTTTTCTGAGATAGCACAGTATCCCAGGAACTCTTTGTGCTCATTGTGTTTTCTTCCTTCTCTCAGCAAACTGCTTCCTCTATCCAACTGTTTAAGCTGCAGGAGCAACAGCAGCAGCAGCAGCAGCAGCAGCAAGCAGAAAACCAGGGCAAAGGTCAATTAAATAATTCTTATATGTTACCATCTTCTAAGTTCAAAGTGACAGAACGTGGTCCACTGGAAAACGGAATGGCAAACCATTTCAGTATTCTTGCCTTGAAAACCCCATGAACAGTATGAAAAGGCAAAAAGATAGGACAAGGAAAGATGAACTCCCCAGGTCGGTAGGTGCCCAATATGCTACTGGAGATCAGTGGAGAAACAACTCCAAAAAGAATGAAGGGATGGAGCCAAAGCAAAAACAATACTCAATTGTGGATGTGACTGATGTTGGTAGTAAAGTCCAATGCTGTAAAGAGCAATACTGCATAAGAACCTGGAATGTTAGGTCCATGAATCAAGGCAAATTGGAAGTGGTCAAAAAGGAGATGGTAAGAGTGAATGTCGACATTCTAAAAATCATTGAACTAAAATGGACTGGAATAGGTGAATTTAATTCAGATGAACATTTTATCTACCACTGTGGGCAGGAATGCCTTAGAAGAAATGGAGTAGCCATCATAGTCAACAAAAGAGTCCAAAATGCAGTACTTGGATGCAGTCTCAAAAATGACAGAATGATCTCTGTTCGTTTCCAAGGCAAACAACTCAATGTCACGGTAATCCAAGTCTATGCCCCTATTAGTAATGCTGAAGAAGCTGAAGTTGAATGTTTCTTTGAAGACCTACAAGACCTTTTAGAACTAAACAGCAAAAAGATGTCCTTTTCATTGTAAGGGACTGGAATGCAAAAGTAGGAAGTCCAGAAACACCTGGCGTAACAGGCAAATTTTGCCTTGGATATGGAAGCATCACTAAGAACAAAGCAAGTGGAGGTGATGGAATTCCAGTTGAGCTCTTTCAAATCCTCAGAGATGATGCTGTGAAAGTGATGTTGCATTCAATATGTCAGCAAATTTGGAAAACTCAGCAGGGGCCACAGGACTGGTAAAGGTCAGTTTTCATTCCAATCCAAAAGAAAGACAATACCAAGGAATGCTCAAACTACTGCACAGTTGCACTCATCTCTCATGCTAGTAAAGTAATGCTCAAAATTCTCCAAGCCAGGCTTCAGCAATACGTGAACTGTGAACTCCCTGATGTTCAAGCTGGTTTTAGAAAAGGCAGAGGAACCAGAGATGAAATTGCCAACATCTGCTGGATCATGGAAAAAAGCAAGAGAGTTCCAGAATAATATCTATTTCTGCTTTATTGACTATGCCAAAGCCTTTGACTGTGTGGATCACTAAACTGTGGAAAATTCTTCAAGATATGGGAATACTAGACCACCTAATCTGCCTCTTGAGAAACCTGTATGCAGGTCAGGAAGCAATAGCTAGAACTGGACATGGAAAAACAGACTGGTCCCCAACAAAAAAAGGAGCATGTCAAGCGTGTATATTGTCACCCTGCTTATTTAACTTCTATGCAGAGTACATCATGAGAAATGCTGGGCTGCATGAAGCACAAGCTGGAATCAAGATTGCCGGGAGAAATATCAATAACCTCTGATATGCAGAAGACACCATCCATATGGCAAAAAGTGAAGAAGAACTAAAGAGCTTCTTGATGAAAGTGAAAGAGGAGAGTGAAAAAGTTGGCTTAAAGCTCAACATTCAGAAAACGAAGATCATGGCATCTGGTCCCATTACTTCATGGCAAATAGATGGGGAAACAGTGGAAACAGTGGCTGACTTTATTTTTTTGGGGCTCCAAAATAACTGTATATGGTGATTGCAGCCATGAAATTAAAAGACGCTTACTCCTTGGAAAGAAAGTTCTGACAAACCTAGGCAGCATCTTCGAAAGCAGAGACATTACTTTGTCAACAAAGGTCCATCTACTCATGGCTATGGTTTTTCCTGTAGTCGTGTATGGATGTAAGAGTTGGACTATAAGGAAAGCTGAGTGCCTAAGAATTGATGCTTTTGAACTGTGTTGTTGGAGAAGACTCTTGAGAGTCCCTTAGACTGCAAGGAGATCCAATCAGTCCATCCTAAAGGAGATCAGTCCTGGGTATTCACTGGAAAGACTAATGTTGAAGCTGAAATTCCAATACTTTGGCCATGTGATGCCAAGAGCTGACTCATTTGAAAAGACCCTGATGCTGGGAAAGATTGAGGGCAGGAAGAGAAGCAGAAGACAGAGGATGTGATGGTTGGATGGCATCACCGATTCAACAGACATGAGTTTGGGTAAACTCCGGGAGTTGGTGATGGACAGGGACGCCTGGCATGCTGCGGTTCATGGGATCACAAAGTGTCAGACATGTTGGAGCTGAACTGACCCATCTTCTCATAAGTTAAAAATCTAGATAACACTGCACATTCAGGATGAATGCCACAAACCTTTACGGAGTGGAAAAAAAAGGGGGTACTTTCCAGTATATTGCTAATTTTGACAAAGAAGAGAAATTAATCATTGGCATATTGTTCCTTTGGGAAATTGAATTTCCGATATATTAATTTCTGGTAAATTGACCTAGAATCATTTGGAATGGAAGGCAATGAAGCATTCAGCATCATTCCAAAATCCATCCAAGGAAGAAGTCAGTTCATTGCCTCCTGACTTTTGTCAGAGTTGGTCCCTGAATGTAGGGTCACTAGCTGTGGTTGGGGGCAGCAAATGAAAATACAGAAAGTGGGAAGACAGTGTCTTAGTTTCTTTTCATTCAACTTTTTGCTCATATTTCTTTATGAATTCAGAGTGGATAAAACTTGTAATAATTTTTGATAGAACTGTAAATGTAAGCTATTCCAAATTTAGAGAGACTTCTAAATTTTGAAATATTTGAGTGAATGACAGAACTTTCTTGTCCCCAAATATGTGGGACTTAATTTTGTAGCCATGCCAGGCAGCTGCTATCAATTTACTGGAGTGTGTTTTTCTGGGGAACCTAAATTAAATGCTACCAATTGGAATTCTGAGAAGATGTCAAAGAATTTTTAATAAACAAGTTGATGACAAAAGTGAGAAATAAAGTTTCAGAGTGGATAAAGTGTGACAAGATGCATTAGTGAACTTAAAAGTAGTGTTGATGTGTAATTAGAAACCAGTTTGGAATGACTATTTCTGCGTACTTTCATTTCTGATATCTACCCAGTCCAAGCCCATGGCATCCAGAATGAAAGCCCTATCTGTCTCCTAAACACCAGTGATCCCTTAATGGAAGAACAAATCCCACTTCAGCCATAAATCTTTTCTGGGCAACATCTGAAAAGATCATTCCCTCTTTTGAATTCTAATGTTAATTACAATTTGGTGGCTCTAGTGGTGAAGAATCCACTTGCGATGCAGGAGCTGCAGGAGACACCGGTTAGATCCCTGGTCAGGAAAATCCCTGGAGAAGGAAATGGCAACCCACTCCACTATTCTTGCCTAGGAAATCCCATGGATAGAGAAGCCTGACGGGCTAGAGTCCATGGGGTCGTAAAGAGTTGGACACGACTTAGTGACTGAGCATACTACGTACATCTGACAATTATGCCTTGTGACACCTCTTTTCTTTTACTATCTTAACGTGTCATTGAAAGTGAATTTATTTTAAAACACTACATATGTGTTCATATCCTGTCTGTAAAACTAGAATGTAAACTCTTTGAGGGAAGAAATCTTCTAATATTTGTTTATTCATAGCATGCATGCAGTGCTTTGAAAATAATGTGTTCCTTAAATACCTGTGGATTTGAGTAAAGAGCTTAAAATGATAAGAAAAAAATAATTATACTGTATGAGATTGCTGAGCATATAGTGTTTAATCTGACTTCTTTTTCCTATGCTGAGTTCTCAGAGACATAGATTTAATGTAGTAATTCCAATCGATTTAAAGTAAAATAAAAGTACCAGGAATGGAAAACTGTTGGCACTTTGTAATAGCATGTAATAAGTTTATAGACTTAGAAGCAATATTTTTAACCTTGGCATTTATTTCAGAATGTGTTTTATTTCCTACCACTTTTGCTAATTACTGGTGGAATATTGGATTATTGAACTGAAGAGTTCATAATGCTCTCATCATTTGTCAGCATAGTGTTTGAAAACCATGGTATCAGAGAGAGAAAAGTTGTGATTTATATTGTCACTTTTAAATCTGCTGTGTGACAGTCTTCTGGAGAGCGTGAGATGTAAGCAATGGATGAAAATTAAGGTAGTGCACGACATTTTATTCAGATAAATGAGATAGATGATGAGATATTAAATACTGTCTTGCTATTTTTGTTCATCTGTTTGTTTAACAATGTTTCTTACTATTCTCAATAAAAATTAGGGTTATTATATTTTACAACCTGCGTATTAAGCAGAATCATATAAAATTGCCAATATTTGGTCATTTTTTACTTACTCAAAAAGCAATTTCTTATAGTTCAACCTAAAATTTAGCTTTGTAAATTTCTGCTTTATATGTATACTACTTGAAAAAAATCTTAACAGTTTTTTCTATCTGTGAATCTACATTTAATTTTATTTAAAGTGTATGGTTGCTTTCAAGATGATTATTGAATCTTATTTATTTTTTCCCCTATTTGGATGTTGTGGCACATGGCAGGATACTCACATCCTGAGTCTGATACACAGCACAGTTTCCTTATAGCATCAAATGATCAAATGTCCAGCTTCTGAATACTAGCCTTTTAGCATCTGGTGTCACCATTTTTGCCAAGAACAGCCCAGAAAACTCTCCAGTCTGGAACCAGTGATACTAGAAACACTCTTTGAATTAGTGCAATCCAACAGCAACATTTATGATGGGGAAATATGAGGTTTAAAAGTTCTCTTATACCTTTAAAGTGTTGTGTGATTGTAGGACACACTAGGAAATAGCTTTTGGCTGAAGAAGAAGTTAAATGATAAAGTTAGGGGCTGCTTTTAGGGCAGATCATGAAGATCAGGTGGCAGTGACTCAAATGACAGAAAATTGAAAGAAATTATTAGTGTTAATAAAAGAAATGTTTTAAAAGAAAATGTGTCAGAACTTAATGATAGATTGATCATTTTGTTAGCACAATGAAAACCTCTGCTCTAGAGGATATAGATGAAGATTGTCAATACTGTGTGTTTCAATGGTCTCTGCACAAATGATGTGAGCACAGGTTTATACCATCTGGTGTGGCTGGTGTAATCCACGTGGTTGTTGTTACACTATTTTATCTGAAAGACCAAATTTGTATTAGTAGATTCTTTCTGGTTATGTAGACATCTGAGTTAGACAAAGCAATGTAAAGTGACTGAGCTAAAGCATCTAAATTGAGTTTGTGCCACACTGTGTGAAGAGATTGAAGTCTCTATCGTCTGTGTGGAGAGACTGAAGTCTCTATTAAACACTAATAAGCAATTGTAGGCTATGCATATTACATTCCTAAATGTCACCAATGTCTGGTGGTTGTAAATAAAGATCTATCATAGATTTTCCAGGTTTGTAATATTTAATCAATTCTTTTATACAAGCAAACTCTTTCCAATTAATTTTGATGAGTTCATTAATTCATCCTAACATGCAGTTTAAAATATTAGTCCACAAAGTATGAGGGCAGATGTTTCCATCAGATGTACATCCACTTATCGCTTGTCATTTGATATCTAGGAAATATACTTCTTCAGATTTAAGGCATATATAATACATATTGATTCAAAGAAGACTCCAAATATTTCATTAATGTAGGACTGGTGCCAAAGCTGACACTCTAATACTTTGGCCACCTAATACAAAGAACTGACTTATTGGAAAGGACTCTGATGCTGGGAAAGACTGAAGGCAACAGGAGAAGGGGACAATAGAGGATGAGCTGGTTGGATGGCATCATTGCCATCATTTGGCCATCATGGCCAAACTTGATGGCCATGAGTTTGAGTAAACTCTGGAAGTTGGTGGTGGACAGGGAAGCCTGGCATGCTGCAGTCCATGAGGTCACAAAGAGCTGGACACGACTGAGTGACTAAACTGAACTGAATGTAATACACATAGTTATGAAACATTCTCTGTCTTAAGAACCTTCTCTTTTTCTCTGGGCAAGAGTAGTTACTTGTCTTTACTGTTTCCAATTATAACTTAGATCTATAATCTTAGAGGAAGGTGTTTATTATCTAATATTATAATATATTAAGTATATGTATAACATATTACAAATGTGGGTATATGAGTAGGAGGTGTGCTCAGGAACCAGGCTGCCTGGCTTTAGCACCTGGTTATTTCAGTTGCCTGCGTCTGTATTCTTGAGCAAGCTATTTAATTTCTTGAAAATCTGTAAAAATGTAAATAATATTACCTATCTCACAGAGATTAAATAAGCATCAATAAATGTTAGCTATTATTATTAATAACTACTGTTCTCAGTAAAATGTATATTAAAGGTTAAGAAGACTATCTACATGTAAAAAAACTGAATTTAGACACAGACTTTACAAAAATCAACTCAAAATGGATCACAAACCTAGATGCAAAATGCAAAACTATAAGAATTCTAGGCAGTATCATAGGAAAAAAATCTACGTAACTTTGGATTTGGTGACTTTTTACCTACAACACCAAAGGCATGATCCATGAAAGAAACAGTCAATAACTGGACTTCATTCTCATTCATTGCTAGTGGGAATGCAAAATGGTACAGACACTTTGGAAAGAAATTTGGTAGAGTTCTTACAATACATAACATACACTTAACCATATGAAGCAGCAATTGTCCTTCTTGGTATTTTCCCAAAGAAGTTGAAAGCTTATATCCATACAAAAATCTGCACATGGATATTTACAGCAACTTTATCTGTAATTTCCACAACTTGGAAACTACCAAGATGTCCTTCATAGCTGAACAGATATATAAATTGTGGTACATTCAGACAATGGAATATTATTCCACTCCAGAAAGAAATGAGCTATGAAGCAATGAAAAGACAGAAAAAACCTTAAACGCATATTTCTAAGTGAAAGAAGCCATCCGAAAAGGCTACATACTGTATATTTTCAGCTACATGACAAAATCATATGGAAAAGACAAAACTACAGGGACACGAAAAAACTCAGCAGTTGTCATTAATTATCTGCCACTAATCACCTGGTACTGGGGGAGAGAGGAATGAATAGACAGAAGACAGAGGACTTTTAGGGCAGTGAAACTATTCTGTACGATACTATTATGAAGATACATATCATGCATTTGTTTAAATCCATAGTCTGTATGGATTTTAGAAAAGGCAGAGGAACCAGAGATCAAATTGCCAACATTCACTGGATCGTTGGAAAAGCAAGAGACTTCTAGAAAAACATCTATTTCTGCTTTATTGACTATGCCAAAGCTTTTGACTGTGTGGATCACAACAAACTGTGGAAAATTCTGAAAGAGATGGGAATACCAGACCACTTGACCTGCCTCTTGAGAAACCTGTAGGCAGGTCAGGAAACAATAGTTATAACTGGACATGGAACAGACTGGTTCCAAATAGGAAAAGGAGTACATCAAGGCTGTATATTGTCGCCCTGCTTATTTAACTTATATTCAGAGTACATCATGAGAAACACTGGGCTGGAGGAAGCACAAGCTAGAATCAAAATTGCGGGGAGAAATCAGTAACCTCAGATATGCAGATGACACCACCCTTATGGGAAAAGGTGAAGAAGAATTAAAGAGCCTCTGGATGAAAATGAAAGAGGAGAGTGAAAAAAGTTGGCTTAAAGCTCAACATTCAGAAAACAAAGATCATGGCATCTGGTCCCATCACTTCATGGGAAATAGATGGAGAAACAGTGGAAACAGTGGCTAACTTTACTTTGGGGGCTCCAAAATCATTGTAGGTGGTGATTGCAGCCATGAAATTAAAAGACACTTACTCCTTGGAAAGAAAGTTATGACCAACCTAGACAGCATATTCAAAAGCAGAGACATTACTTTGTCAACAAATGTCTGTCTAGTCAAGGCTATGGTTTTTCTAGTGGTCATGTATAGATGTGAGAGTTGGACTATAAAGAAAGCTGAGTGCCGAAGAACTGATGCTTTTGAACGGTGGTGCTGGAGAAGACTCTGAGAGTCCCTTAGACTGCAAGGAGATCCAACCAATCCATCCTAAAGGAGACCAGTCCTGGGTGTTCACTGGAAGGACTGATGTTGAAGCTGAAGCTCCAATACTTTGGCCACCTGATGCGAAGAGTTGACTCGCTGGAAAAGCCCCTGATGCTGGGAAAGATTGAGGATAGGAGGAGAAGGAGATGACAGAGGATGTGATGGTTGGATGGCATCAGCGACTCAATGGACATAAGTTTGGGTAAACTCCAGGAGTTGGTGATGAACAGGAAGGCCTGATGTGCTGCGGTTTATGGGGTCGTAAAGAGTTGGACAGGACAGAGCAACTGAACTGAACAAATAGAATGTATATCACCAAGAGTAAATTGTAAACTTGTGACTTGGGGTGATTATGATGTCATTGTAGGTTCATCAATTGTAACAAGTATACCACTATGGTGGAAGATGTTGATAATGGAAGAGACTATATGTAAGAAAGGTATGGGTGGGAATTCTGTAGTGTCCAATGGTTTGAACTCAACAGTTCCACCACAGAGGACCTCAGTTCAATCTCTTGTTGAGAAGCTAAGGCCTTGCAAGGCATACAAAGTTGCTTTTATTAGTTCTATGAGTCATTCTAATAAATTATTGAACCTGAGTTTGGTCATGGGAACCCCCAAATTTTAGTAAACTGATCAGATATGAGGGTGACTCAGGAGACTCTTGAACTTGTGGTTGATATCTGAATTGAGGGCTGTGTCTTTAACCTTAAGTTTGACAAACTCATTGTAGACACTGAAAGAAATCCAGCACCAAGGAGTGTCCACTTCGTACGTTGTATATTGTAGTTAACCAGAGTTGAGGAACAGGCAGCCCAAACATTGCCTAGTTCTCAGCTGCAGACCCTAGTTGTAGTTTTCTGCAAGATTGTTTACGTATATGGGAAAAGAACCTTAAAAGACTGGGTATGTTTCAATGCCATTCTCCCAAATCATCCCATCCTCTCCCTCATGTATAACATCATATAAGAAATGAATTGCCAGTTTAGGTTCAATGCAGGATGCAGGATGCTTGGGGCTGGTGCACTGGGATGACCCAGATGGTACGGGGAGGGAGGTGGGAGAGGGGTTCAAGACTGGGAACACGTGTACACCCATGGCGGATTCGTGTTGATGTATGGCAAAACCAATACAATATTGTAAAGTAATTAGCCTCCAATTAAAATAAATAAATTTTTTTAAAAAGACTGGATATATGTATTTGGCAACCCAGCCCAGTATTCTTGCTTGAAGAATCCTCAAACATAGAGGTGCCTGGTGGGCTACAGTCCATGGAAACACAGAGAGTCGGACATGACTGAGTGACTAAGCACACATACGTATAACAGATTTACTTTGCTGCACACCTGAAACTAACACATTATAAATAAACTATATCCAATAAAATTTTTAAAAACGTATCAAGAA
The DNA here is from genome assembly GCA_917880005.1 of Nanger dama. Taxonomy (NCBI): domain Eukaryota; kingdom Metazoa; phylum Chordata; class Mammalia; order Artiodactyla; family Bovidae; genus Nanger; species Nanger dama. The sequence goes on from CAKJTW010000004.1 coordinate 53,138,882, forward strand.
AAAATATTTAGATGAGAGCTATTTTTTAATATTAAAATGGATGATAATATGTTTAGTGTTTCTTTTGGAACTATAATAAATAAAGTGTCAAAAACCATGCAGAGAATGGTGTTGATCAACTTTTTATCTAAGTCCATTAGAAATGTTCTGTTTTGTCGTACTTTGTACTAAGTTAATGTGTAAAGGTATAAGCATAGAGTGAAAACTGTAGTTCAAAATAAGTGTATGGTAAAGTTTTTTTCTTGAATTCTTTAAAAAAAAAGGAAGAGCATTGTATTTTATTTTTCATAAACTGTCATGAGACCAAATTTTGAAATGATAAAAGAAATATTTTCCCATTCTCTTTAAGAATTAGTTTTTTGAGACTCAACATTCTTTTGTCAAAGCAGACAGCTAGCCACAGTAGTTGATAAGAAGTAAAGCACTCCAATAAGTGAGAGGAATTTACTTAGGTGGCAGATTCAGCTCTAAAATAAAAACGAGGAACAGTTAATTTTGTGGGGAAAAAAACACACTTCAATAGCCTTTCAAAATGACTTTTCCTCAATAGTGTTATTCTAATGTAATTTACAGAAAAGTGATTTTAAAAAATATAGCCAGAGACACATTCAAATATGATTTTAACTTATGCAAATAACACTTAATGTTACTTTTGGAAAGGTGAAGGTTAAGTGCAGTAAATACTAGTAATAGCAATATAGTTTGCAAGTAAAATTAGCAAGAACATTTTAATAAGTCCCTGAAGTGTGAACTAGCAATAAGAAGAAAAATGTTCCAGATAAAATCTTATCTGAAGGTCAAGGTCTTAAAGTCATAGTATTCATGATCATTGCTGAATGCAAGATGAATATATTGGTGAAAATCTTTATATGTTCAAGTAAAGTACATTAAAAGCACAGAGTACAGGATTTGGTGAAGTAATTTGCTTAAAACAAATTCAGGTACAATTTCACACTTTTATTCATTATAAATATGCCACTGAGATAATTTGGAAGGATCAAAAGATCTAGGGCTTCCCAGATGGTGCAGTGGTAAAGAATCCACCTGTCAATGCAGGAGACACAGAAGACATGAGTTGAATCTCTGAGTCGGGAGGATCCTCTGGAGTAGGAAATGGCAACCCACTCCAGTATTTTTGCCTGGACAATCCCATGCACAGAGGAGTCTGGGAGGCTACAGTCCATGGGGGCCCAAAAGAATCAAACACGATGAGGCACTGAGCAAACAGACAGAAAGAATCTGACTGGTATCTTAAAGGAAAGGCTTTTGAATTTAAGTTTTTGTAAGTTGTAAAACACTACATCTAGCATGATGATATTATGTAAAACAAAAACAAAAACCCAGATTGTTCAAGGATATGAATGAATATGATATACTTAATCTGGAGAGGGAGAAGAGAGAAAGAGATGGGATGCCTTATTAGTTTACCTTTTTTCTTTATTTAATGTAGTCTGATAAAATGTAGTAAGATAATTGCATCAATTGTTGGGAAGATCCCTCGGAGGAGGAAATGGCAATCCACTTCAGTATTCTTGCCTGGAGAATCCCCATGGACAGAGGAGCCTGGCAGGCTACAGTCCACGGGTCACAAAGAGTCAGACATGAATGACTAAGCACACAACCTTGCTTTACATTATCTTCTATACAAGTCTATGTGTTTGAGCATTTCACTTTAAAAATAAAAAGCTTAAATATTTTAGTAGTTTTTCAAACTATAAAGTGTATAATGCAAGACGTATTCATAGTAAAAGCATTATGTTTTAATAAAAATTGCTAAAATTCATAAATGTCTATTATATGACAGGAATTTCCCTAAATATTTTACGTGTATTATTTATTAAATCCTCTCAAAACTACATGAAACAGGCACTGTTACAGTCTGTTTTTACTGATAAAGATTTTGAGATTTTGAGAGTTACAGTAGGGATCTTCACCATCTTTTTAATTGCTGTCCCCTGGTATCTAGAAAAACTGCCAGCTTTTAGTAAATTGACAAAAATTTAATTTAAATCACAAATATATTTAAAAGCAAATATAATAAGACATACTACTAGAGATGTAATACTAAATAAAGTAAAATATATATGATATCATTTATATATGGAATCTAAAAAAGGATACACAAGAACTTATCTACAAAATAGAAATAGAGTTACAGATGTAGAAAATGAACTTATGGTTACCAGGGGCTAAGAAGGGGATAAATTGAGAGATTCAGATTGACATATACACACAACTATATATAGGGATAAAATAAACAACTAACAAGGACCTACTGAATAGCACAGGGAACTCAACTCAATACTCTGTAATGACATATATGGGAAAATAATCTTAAAAAGATTGGATATGTATATTATAATTGATTCACTCTGATGTACCGCAGCAACTAACACATGCTCTAAATTAACTGTACTGCAATAATTTTTTTTAAAAATATGCTTTCTTAGGGTTTTTATTCTTGTAGGAGAGATAGGCAAAAATGCTGATGAAAGTGTCACAAAAACAGATTAAAAAGGAAAGAAAGCAAACGAATGGAAGTGATCTGAATAACATTTGTGTATGGAGAGACAGTGCTCTTTGGGTCTGTTACACTCTTGTAAATCTTGCTGGACATGCCAGACTGCTATATTATTTTTCAGGTTTGTTTCTCAAGGTTGAGAAATGAGATAATGGCTCTGCCCTGCCTTGAACAAACATGTTTACTGAATTCCCCAAACTCAGTGTTCTTCACCTGTGATGCAAACCTGTTGCTCATATAGCATCCATGTGGGTTTATCATGTTGCCCTGTGGAAACTGGGGCAAAAGAGCCCATGCAAGTGTGCTGACACTTATATTCCTTTTTGTGCTGTGAGTAATAAAGACCATTGTCTCTGACCCAGAAATCTCATGTCTTTGCTGCTGGTGCTGCTGCTACTGCTAAGTCACTTCAGTCGTGTCCGACTCTGTGCGACCCCATAGACCGCAGCCCACCAGGCTCCCCCATCAAATAGTTACAGCGAACTTATAAGCAGAGTAAAATAAAATACCAGATCCGATAATCAGAATCATTAAGGTGGGCACATGGGCTTCAGATCCGGATCTTTTTGATTGCAGAACCTATCTCTAATCACTCTGGCAGTTATATTGGCATTATACATACCTAATTATATTTTAATACCTCTTAGTTTGAAAAACTAATAACATTTATCTATTCATGTTTTCAGTGCTTTATATTTAATTTCTTTGAATTAAAGTATCTTTTTCTGTCATTACGGTCTCACTGACTATCAACAAATTTCACAGGTGTGTTATTTCATACCTCATAAACATAGCAAACTTTGTTAATTATTTTATATTTTTAATATAAAATAAAATTATATTTAAATAAAATAAAAACATAAGCAAGCTATATTTCTCAGTTCATTCTTTTGATCATTTATTGTGTCCTAGATACTACAGAGGAAATGGCAACCCACTCCAGTATTCTTGCCTGGAGAATCCCATGGACAGAGGAGCCTGGTGGGCTACAGTCCACAGGGTCGCAAAGAGTTGGACATGACTGAGCAACTTCACTTTCAGATACTGCATAATGCTGATAAGAAAACAAATATTATTAGACACAATCTTTGTTCTTGAAAAGTTCAGTATGGTTTCTGCAAGTAATATATTACTGGATATACTATATATCGTTTTAAAATATAAGCTTGGAAAAACTACATGTGGCCAAATTGTGACTTCATTGACAGTCATTGCCAAACTTTTTTAGTGGGTTCTATTACCCGATGGTGGACCACAGAAGTAAGGACAATTCTGTATTAATGACAGTGTCTTCTATATTGGCCTCATGTGCTCTGTTGAACCATATTTTGAGACTTACGTATAGATTCAGTATAAATCCAAACATGCATTAATGTCATTATTTTATATTTTTATTGCAGTATAGTTGATTTATAATATGTTAGTTTCCAGTGTACAGCAAAGTGATTCATATTCTCCTCCGTTATGGTTTATTGCAGAATATTGAATATAGTTCCTGCTATAAATTGGACCTGTTGTTTATCTATTTTATATGTAGTAGTTTGTATCTGCTAATATATCTAAATGTCTTTTTTTTTTTTGCATATAACCAGATTCATTTATTTTGCCTCAAACTTTTCCTTCCTTACAGTGCCTCCTTTTTCTTTATCTGCATCTCAGCTGTGTCTAGTTTCTGAACCAATCTTGACAGATTTTAGGAGGAAGTATGTTAATGACCTTTGCTTTCTGTCTTGAAATAACCCATCAGTGGGATCTATTGACTCTAACTGTTAGATTCCAGTGGTTATTTCTCTGACTCTTTTCTGAGGCTAATCCAACACAAGAATAAAACTAATTTTTTTTTTTTTTAAGTAAATGCCAATCTTACTCCCTTTACTTTCATATACTGTCTTGGTCCCCAGTATATGAACTTTGAACTCTACTTTTCAGTTCTACCTGATTCTTTCAGTCCCTTTAAAAACAGTATTCTTCCCTCAACCTCTGTCTTGAATGGGGAAAGTGAAATTCTAGATTTCTTTGGCTTATTAGCATATAATGAAGTGTTATGTTTCCTACAATATACATATAAGTTACTTATATCAAGTCTTTGGAATTGTTCAAGATCTGGAGTGAAAATCTTGTTCTTGTACAGGGTTTAAGGTAATAAATTATAGTATTATGATTTGTGCTTATACTGTTATCTTTGATCCAAGGTGCAAGTTTAAAGAACGATGTCAGTGTTAATTAGAATGACAAGCAAGTTTTCACTTTATTTTTCTAAAGTGATATGGCCATCTGTTTATCCATCTATTTCCCATCTGTCTATCTACTTTCATATTTTTATGTTGTCTGAGTTTGAGTTAAGCAAAGTCTTTTTAATTATTATCTTCTAAGTCCATGCATATAAAACTAGGAGAAAAGGGCAACAAATGCTTTAATTACTCTTTTATGAATTTGATATTAAAAACAAAATTAGTTTATCTGAAATATGTACACAATGTCAATCCCATATGATTTTAATTTGGAGTTAGATTTGGCATTAATAAAATAAGCATTTGCGTCTATTGAGAATTATAGATTTATTTTGTTGAACTATGCCTGACATTTAACTTAGCTTGGGAAAGGTAAATAAAACAGTGCCTTATTAATAGAGGAAATCATGTTTTATGTAGGTTGTAATTGTGAATGCTCCATAAAAGAGCTATAATAATAAAATATTCAAACCAGAAGAAATTGTACTTGGTGTTTAAGTAGAACAGACATAAGTCAGTTAAAAAATAACATTTTACATATGAAAAAGCCATGGCAAAGGCTATTTTGCACTATAATAGAATGGAACTGAAGAGCATTTGCCTTGCATTTTCAATCCTCCTTGTATATATAAGCTGTACTCTGGCTTCACTCCAGGCTCCTATCTTGACTACAGTCTGTCTTCAAAATGGACTCATTATGACTTTCAGTGCTTTTACCAGTCTATTTTTTTCTGTTCTCACTCAAATGAAAGCAGCTATCTACTTCCTCTACTGCTACCCCTGGACTTTACACAGATCAATACACATCTTTCTGACCATAAACTTAGAGTATTTCAACCTCAATTGAGCTTTCAGAACTGTTTGGAATCATTTTTCTTTTCCCTTTCCAACTCCCATTTGAATTTTCATAATATCCATACAAAAACCTTTATTCTGAATCCTAATGTACTTTCAATACCATCACACTCAACAGATCCTTAATTCACAGAGAAAGCCAAGATTATCAGGTGAAATATCCTATAACTTTGTATTCCCTCTTAATACTCCTATTGTGAGGCTCATCCTTCTCTTCTGACTTGGATGCTGAGGTGCTTTCTCTTATCTATCAAGGTAGCTGCTCCACCTGTGCCTTAGGGACAATCTTCTGCTAGGCCACTGAAGCCTAGACAGTCTTTCTAGGGATCACTTCTCCTAAGCCTACATGCATGCATGCTAAGTTGCTTCAGTCATGTCCGACGCTTAGAGATCCTGTGGACTGCAGCTTGCCAGGCTCCTCTGTCCATATGATTCTCCAGGCAAGATTACTGGAGTGGGTTGCCATGTCTTCCTCCAGGCAACCTTTCTGATCCAGGGATTGAGCCTACCTCTCTTGTGGCTCCTATATTGCATGTGGATTCTTTGCCACTGTGCCACTGGGGAAGCCCCCTCAGCTTACGAGGAAGCTCAGATATTCTCATCCTTCATCTACGTTTCCTTCAAGCCTTACTTCCTCATTTAATTCTTTACCAAAATTTATGACAATATAGCCTAGGCTTGCTTTTTCAAATATCTTAATTTCTACCTATTAATTACTCAAACTGGGAATGTTGAGTGCCTAAACATTCCTATAGTCATCTCTTAATTGCCAATAGAGCTGCACTTTTGAACCTCATCTTACTCATCTTTTGCCCTTGCTATTTTTGATCACTCTCTCCTTGAATTTGTACCAGTATTTTCTAGGATATCTTTTCTTAAAATTTGTATCCACATCTGAAAATTGCCCTTCATGGTCCTTTAATAGTTATCTCCTCCTTCACTTTTCCTTTATATTTTTGTATTCCCCAGAGTTCAATTCTTTGATTCTCTTTTTCACTCTAAATTTCCTCACTCTAACATTATCCCTGGATATATTTGGTATTTTCAGTTGTCATGTTAACCTATATTTCTTAAAGTGACTTCAAAATTAATATGTTAAAACCAAATTTTACTTATTTTCCTATAGCAGGTTTCCATTCTAATCTTTTCCACTTTAATGAAAAGATCACAATCCATGCCATATTTTAATCTGAAATCTGGGGAAAATGCTAGGCTTTTGTGCTTTCCCTTCACTTTGTCTCTTTCTTAACCTACTTTAATCAGTTCTAACTGAAAAGTTATTGAAGTCTAACTTTGAAAAATTATTGACTTTAGTTCTTCTTTTCATCCTTTCTGGTACTGCCTTTGAAGACGTCACTTTTTTTTTCCTACCTTTGGAAAAGCCACTTTGTGTGGTTTCCCTACATCTAACTTCACCCTACCTCCTGAATTATTGTCATTTCTCTATCAAAATTTATCTTTAATCTTCTTAATGCTCCCAGAAATAGATTCAGATTTCTTGACTTGCCTTAGAAAACTTTCTACAATTTAGTCCCAACTAAAAATTTAGAATTTTTAGTCTCATCATCCACTAGCCTGTGTATGCAACTTTATTTCAGCTAAGTTCATTTATTCATCTTTGCTGACATGGTACACTGTCATTAAAGCTACTTCATTTCTTCTCCATGTTACAGATTATTTCCTCCTCAAAACCTAACCCAAATACCAGTTTCTCCACATTGCATTTTGCAACAAGGAATTTTTTTAAAAGTCATGCTTTCTCTTGGACCTGACTCTGCTGTATCTTCCTCAAATGTAAGGAAGTGTTTTATTTTGCATTTTATCTAGGCACATATTTATGTTATATACATGATATATTATTTATCGTGAGTCTATGGGTTGCCTAGACTAGGCTTAGATGATTTTGGCTGGGCTTAATCATCATTTGTGGTAACCTGGGGTTGGCTGTGGATGTGTTGATGTAGGTGATTCTAATGAATGAATTGATTCTGCTTCAAGGTGTATCTCATTTTCCAGAAGGCTGATCTGAGCTTGATACCCTGGTAGAGCCAGAGGTCCCAAGAAATGTGGAGATGCATAAAAGCTGTTATAGCCTAGATTTGAAACTGGCACTCTGTTGCTTCCATTCCATTCTGTTTGGACAAGGGAAGTCACAAAGCCAGCCTACATTCCAAGCGGTAGTGGGGCAGATTCTGAGCCTTAATGAAAGGAGAGCTACACAGCAACATTACTGAAAAAGAATGGAAAATTTGGGCGTTTTACAGTCAATTGCAACAAACCAAAGGGGTATTTTAAAATATAACATATTAATCACATAATATTCTGTAATTATTGAATCTTGTAGAAGTGAATGAGTAAAAATAATAATAAAATATGGTAGGAATAATATGCTGCTGTTATGCTATGTATGTTGTAATTCTAGGTTTCCCTCAGATTTCAGATGTATAGAAAACTTTAAATTACAAATTATAGGGATTCAATAAAGTTTGAGTCTTAATAGTAAATAGAACGATTTGAAAATGTTAAAAAGTATAACATTAAATAAAAACAATTTTCTTGGAAATAAAAGTTATGCTAAAGCGCATCTTCAATATGATGACAGAGAACTGACAATAAAATATCATAGCTTGAGAAAGTCAAGGAAAAAAAATCTTAGATTACTCTAAAAAATATTATCGCTAGTACTGCTGAATAATTCTGAGAACTCTTCAACAGGCATGCAGAAATTATCTGCAAGATGACTGGCTACAGTTGATATTGTCAATTTGTTCATGGCATGGCTTCCAAGTACTGAGCACCTGAAGCTTGCATTCAGCTGACAGAGAGGCACGCTTCACTGAAGTGGCATTGGAATACAAATAAATTGGATACCACTTAGAGACCTGAAATGCCACTGTGAGATGAAAGACAAACTCCACTGAAACTGACAGCAATATTTTCTTTTCTAGCTAGGGAAAATATATAGAAAAAGATGAGAGACCTTTTAATGGAATAAAGAAAAATGATACTGCTTCTATAATCTAAGCACTATGGTTCTTAATACAATTCAGTAAATGCCTCAAAATAAAAGTACATTAAACTTCAAGGCAATCAGAACACAAGTGCTGGATTGTCACAATATGGTAAAAGAAGTGTTATTGAAAGCTGGCAAAGACACGTATACTAAGTATGAAGCATCAAGGATTTTGGAGTCATTTGACAGTCTCTCTGATGGTGCATATTGAATGTGTTGTCTTCCTCACTGAATATTTTTGTGTGTTTCAAAATAAGCCGAATGATAGAATTCTTCTTTTCTTAAAAAAACTTAGGTTAATTGATCTCAAGACACTGACTTCACATCAAACTTAAAATCCTGACATTTTACACACATAAGCCATAGCCTGCTAAATAGTCTCATAGAAATGCACACTTCATTCTTAAACTAATCAAGCATGTCTTGCTCATTTCTCAAGACATTGTTGGCATATTAAATCTCTAAAGGTTTAGCCATTAAGTTTTTAAGATATGAGTCTGAGGTAGTTGGCAGGAATGGCATATTAGCTACAGCAGAATAAATCTCATTTGAGTTTTATTAAATAGAATGTGTTTTAATCATCAAATACTCATATAGCTATTCTTAACACATCCATTGTTTTGACATGAAATATATATATATATATTCACTGATATACGTAAGCACTCTTATATATATTTCACATAGATGTTCTACATTGTGCATGAAAAAATACACTATTCCTACAAATCCCTATATATCAAGACAGTCTTAAAAATTTGCTTGACTGTTGTTGTTTAGTTGCTAAATCATGTCTGAAGTCTTTGCAACACCATGGACTGTAGTCCACCAGACTCCTCTGTCCACAGGATTTCCTATGCAAACGTACTGGACTGGGTTGGCATTTCCTTTCCTAGGGGGATCTTCCCAACGAAGGGACTGAACTCACATCTCTTGTACTGGCAGGCAGATTCTTTACTGCTGAGCCACCAGAAAAATGTACTTTGTTTGACTAGCTTTCCAATATTGAAAGAAAGTCTGAAAAAATTTGAGCATTTTTTGATTGTGCTTAAACAATGTAAACTTGCCCTGGCATACTATGCTGCTGCTGCTAAGTCGCTTCACTTGTGTCGAATTCTGTGCGACCCCATAGATGGCAGCCCACCAAACTCCCCGTCCCTGGGATTCTCCAGGCAAGAACACCAGAGTGGGTTGCCATTTCCTTCTCCAATGCATGAAAGAACAAGTGAAAGTGAAATCGCTCAGTCATGTCTGACTCTTAGCGACCCCATGGACTGCAGCCTACCAGGCTCCTCCATCCATGGGATTTTCCAGGTGAGAGTACTGGAGTGGGTTGCCATTGCCTTCTATAGTTTAGCAATAATTACTCATTTTACACTTGCCAATGATGTGGTCCACTGGAGAAGGAAATGGCAAACCACTTCAGTATTCTTGCCTTGAGAACACCATGAACAGTATGAAAAGGCAAAATGATAGGACACTGAAAGAGGAACTCCCCAGGTCAGTAGGTGCCCAATATGCTACTGGAGATCAGTGGAGAAATAACTCCAGAAAGAATGAAGGGATGGAGCCAAAGCAAAAACAATACCCAGTTGTGGATATGACTGGTGATAGAAACAAGGTCTGATGCTGTAAAGAGCAATATTGCATAGGAACCTGGAATATTAGGTCCATGCATCAAGGCAAATTGGAAGTGGTCAAACAGGAGATGGCAAGAGTGAATGTCGACATTCTAGGAATCAGCAAACTAAAAGGGACTGGGATGGGTGAATTTAACTCAGATGACCATTATATCTACTACTGCAGGCAGGAATCCCTCAGAAGAAATGGAGTAGTCATCATGGTCAACAAAAGAGTCAGAAATGTAGTACTTGGATGCAATCTCAAAAACAACAGAATGATCTCTGTTCATTTCAAGGCAAATCATTCAATATCACAGTTATCCAAGTCTATGTCCCAACCAGTAATGCTCAAGAAGCTGAAGGTGAATGGTTCTATGAAAACCTACAAGACCTTTTAGAACTAACATCCCAAAAATATGTCCTTTTCATTACAGGGGACTGGAATGCAAAAGTAGGATGTCAAGAAACACCTGGAGTAACAGGCAAATTTGGCCGTGGAATATGGAATGAAGCAGAGCAAAGGCTAATAGAATTTTGCCAAGAGAATAGACTGGTCATAGCAAACACCCTCTTCCAACAACACAAGAGAAGACTCTACACATGGACATCACCAGATGGTCAACACTGAAATCATATTGATTATATTCTTTGCAGCCAAAGATGGAGAAGCTTTATATAGTCAGCAAAAACAAGACTGGGAGCTCTCTGTGGCTCAGATCATGAACACCTTATTGCCAAATTCAGACTTAAATTGAAGAAAGTAGGGAAAACCACTAGACCATTCAGATATGACCTAAATCAAATCCCTTATGATTGTACAGTGGAAGTGAGAAATAGATGTAAGGGACTAGATCTGATAGATAGAGTGCCTGATGAACTATGGACAGAGGTTCGTGACATTGTACAGGAGACAGGGAACAAGATCATCCCCACGGAAAAGAAATTTAAAAAAGCAAAATGGCTGTCTGGGAAGTCCTTACAAATAGCTGTGAAAAGAAGAGAAGTGAAAAGCAAAGGAGAAAAGGAAAGATATAAGCATCTGAATGCACAGTTCCAAAGAATAGCAAAAAGAGATAAGAAGGCCTTCCTCAGGGATCAATGCAAAGAAATAGAGGAAAAGAATAGAATGGGAAAGACTAGAGATCTCTTCAAGAAAATTAGAGATACTAAGGGAACATTTCATGCAAAGATGGGCTCGATAAAGGACAGAAATGGTATGGACCTAAGAGAAGCAGAAGATATTAAGAAGAGGTGGCAAGAATACACAGAAGAACTGTACAAAAAGATCTTCACGACCAAGATAATCACAATGTTATGATCACTCACCTAGAGCCAGACATCCTGGACTGTGAAGTCAAGTAGGCCTTAGAAAGCTTCACTATGAACAAAGCTAGTGGAGGTGATGGAATTCCAGTTGAGCTCTTTCAAATCCTCAGAGATGATGCTGTGAAAGTGCTGCACTCAATATGCCAGCAAATTTGGAAAACTCAGCAGTGGCGACAGGACTGGAAAAGGTCAGTTTTCATTCCAATCCCAAAGAAAGGCAATGACAAAGAATGTTTAAACTACCACACATTGTACTCATCTCTCATGCTAATAAAGTAATGCTCAAAATTCTCCAAGCCAGGCTTCCACAATACGTGAACTGTGAAGTCCCTGATGTTCAAGATGGTTTTAGAAAAGGCAGAGGAACCAGAGATCAAATTGCCAACATCCGCTGGATCATGGAAAACCCAAGAGAGTTCCAGAAAAACATCTATTTCTGCTTTATTGACTATGCCAAAGCTTTTGACTGTGTGGAGCACAAGAAACTGTGGAAAATTCTGAAAGAGATAGGAATACCAGACCACCTGACCTTCCTCTTGAGAAACCTGTATGCAGATCAGGAAGCAACAGTTAGAACTGGACATGGAACAACAGACAGGTTCCAAATAGGAAAAGGAGTACGTCAAGGCTGTATATTGTCACCCTGCTTATTTAACTTCTATGCAGAGTCCATCATGAGAAACGCTGGACTGGAAGAAGCACAAGCTGGAATCAAGGTTGCCAGGAGAAATATCAATCACCTCAGATATGCAGATGACACAACCCTTATGGCAGGAAGTAAAGAGGAACTAAAAAGCCTCTTGATGAAAGTGAAAGAGAAGAGTGAGAAAAAGTTGGCTTAAAGCTCAACATTCAGAAAACTAAGATCATGGCATCCAGTCCCATCACTTCATGGGAAATAGATGGGGCAACAGTGGAAACAGTGTTAGATTTTATTTTGGGGGTTCCAAAATCACTGCAGATGGTGACTGCAGCCATGAAATTAAAAGACGCTTACTCCTTGGAAGAAAAGTTATGACCAACCTGGATGGCATATTCAAAAGCAGAGATATTACTTTGCCAACAAAGGTCCGTCTAGTCAAGGCTATTGTTTTCCAAGTGGTCATGTATGGATGTAAGAGTTGGACTGTGAAGAAAGCTGAGCGCTGAAGAATTGATGCTTTTGAAGTGTGGTGTTGGAGAAGACTCTTGAGAATCCCTTGGACTGCAAGGAGATCCAACCAATCCATTTTAAAGGAGATCAGTCCTGGGTGTTCTTTGGAAGGAATGATGCTAAATCTGAAACTCCAGTACTTTGGCCACCTCATGCAAAGAGTTGACCCATTGGAAAAGACTCTGATGCTGGGAGGGATTGGAGGCAGGTGGAAAGGGGTCAGTAGAGGATGAGATTTCTGGATGGCATCACAGACTCGATGAACGTGAGTCTGAGTTAACTCCGGGAGATGGTGAGGGACAGGGAGGCCTGGCGTGCAGCAATTCATGGGGTCACAAAGATTGGACACGACTGAGCAACTGAACTGAACTGAATGATGCTATTTGTTTTACTACTCCTGTGTTTTATGGGCTTGATTTTATGTTTACACAAGAATATGTTGACATAGTCTTACTCAGACTCTGAAATTGAATTTTCATGAATTTTAAGCACATCTAAACTTTACTAATATGTCTCTACCTACTAATAGCCAAATGATTACAGAATATTTATTATAAACAAACAGATTTAGTTACAGAAATATAAAGACATAAATAATTGAATCTAATTGAATGATTGCTTCTGGACGATATGGACTTCTGGCAATTTTTCAAGCCCCTGTCTGGTTACAAGGGCTGAATTAGGATAGGAATGGGAGGGTGACTACTAGACTTTTCAGATCACAATATCTTTGCAAGCAGCCACTTACTCCATCTATATATGAGATAAAATAACCATATTATATTTCTCTTAGTTTTCATGTCTCAGGATTGCTAAAATTAGGATTTTCTCATATAAATATTTCAGAGCAATTACCTCACATTTCTCCATTTTGTTCTTCATGTAGCATATTATGAAGAAAGAGATTTGTTACTCATCAAAATCATTGTTACAGTTCATTTTAGTTGCTCAGTCATATCTTACTCTTTGCAACCCCATGGACTGCAGCATGCCATGTTTCCCTGTCCATCACCAACTCTGCCATTAAGTCAGTGATACCATCCAACCGTCTCATCCTCTATTGTCCCCTTCTCCTCCTGCCTTCACTTTTCCCCAGCATCAAGGTCTTTTCCAATGAGTCAGTTCTTCTCATCAGGTGGCCAAAGTATTGTAGCTTCAGCTTTAGCATCAGTCCTTTCAGTGAATAGTCAGGACTGATTTCCTTTAGGATTGACTGATCAATTTATCATTGTTACAGGCATACTAAATAGTGATTTGGCCTTGGAAACTTTGTATTCCTGACTTTGAATGTTAAAGTCACTCAGTTGTTTCCAACTCTTTGCGACCCCAGGCACTATACAGTCCATGAAATTCTCCAGGCAAAAATACTGGAGTGGGTAACCCATGAATCAAACCCAGGTCTCCGACATTGCAGGCAATTGTTTATCAGCTGAGCCACAATGTAAGCCCAAGAATACTGGCGTAGGTAACCTATCCCTTCTGCAGCAGACCTTCCTGACCCAGGAATAGAACTGGGGTCTCCCTGAATTGCAGGTGGGTTCTTTACCAACTAAGCTATCAGGGAAACCTGATATCAGGTAAAGTTCCTGACTTTAATTATGTGTAAAATAAGATTAGACTAGCCATCAATAAAATTTGCATAGTGTAAACAGTCTTTGATTATATTAGAGTTTCCAGTAAAGAACAGGCATTTAAGAATCTAATTATGGGGACTTTTCTGGTGGTCCAATGCCTAAGACTCTACAGTTCCCAATATAGGGGGCTCAGGTTCAATCCCTGATCAGGGAACTAGATGTCACATGCCACCATGAAGATCAAAGATTCCATGTTTGGCAGTTAAGACTTGGCACAACCAATAAATGCATAAATAAATAAACATATTTTCTAAAAGAATCTAATATAAAGTCTATCAGGTATACACCAGTAAGATGGAGCCTCTACCTATCTTTTTATCCATTAGTTGATCTACAGCTATATTAAAATGCATAGTGAGAAAAAGAGTGTTCCTTTCATTTGTATGTAACTCTCATTTCCTCTCAGTCAGTAAAGAATCAGACTGCAGTGTAGGAGACCCGGGTTCAACCTCTGTGTCTGGGAAGATTCCCCGGAGAAGGCAAAGGTAACCCACTCCAGTATTCTTGCCTGGAAAATCCCATGGACAGAGGAGCCTGGTGGGCTACAGTCCATAGGGTTGCAAGAATAGGACACAATTTAGCGACTAAACCACCACCACCCATTTCCTCTATAGACACACATGAAGAAGGAAATGTATAGCGGTGTTTATATAGGAAATGGGAGTTACATATGGATGAAGGCAACACTTCTTTTAATCAGCAGCTAGGTTTTTAACATAGCTCATCCTGACTATTCATTGTGATTTAACAGATAAGAAATAATAAACTAGTGTTTGGTTTCATGCAGTTCTATACTGTTGAACCGATTCTATCACTTCTTATTCCTATTGGAGTAACACACATGGGGAAAGTAAATTACTTCGGACATTTTAACACACCTGAAGCCAGGGTAAACCTAGATTATAGCGTACTGCCACCATTTTCTCCGCACTCTGTCTTATGTCTTTTCTCTCCACCACTTAGTTGCCTTTTTTTTCCATTATAGGTTTTTTCCTCTAGCTCCTTCCTATCCTTACTTTTTTTCATTCAACTTACTTTTGTTGAGATTTTGAAGCAAGGTGAAAAGAAAGACTCAGGAACAAGGAAATAGAAGTAAAGTCAATTTCAAAACATAAGTAGAGATAGCCATTGCCTACTACATCCTCTAAGCAAGGATGATATAGGAAAGGGAAAGCAAAGGCAAATCCTCTTCCTAATTCAATGTAAGGACTCAGTCTTTAGGATTACTTATGATAAAGCGAAGCTAAGAAAACCAGGTATGTTGTAAACAATGCTGCCAAATTCCACTACCATAGAAAATTGACACTGCTTTGTGAAGAATTTAAAATATTACCAAACCTAATAGTAAGGACAAATCATATGATTTCCTTCCTTTCTACTTTTGATATTAAGATATATCAGCCAGCCGGTTGGCATGGTATCATATTGGGCCCATCTTAGAGTCTTTTGTGAGTGCTTTAAAAAAAAATAATTAGGGCTCACCTGAGACCCATGAAGTCATAATCTCCAGGTTGCTTCACTATATTTTCAAAGCTCCACAATCATTCTATCTTGTAGCTATGTTCAAGAATTTCTAACTATAGGAATAAGAAGAGAAAGGAATAGTTTCATCCTGGAACTTCCCCAAATGTCCCAACATAAGTAATACATTTTAATACTCTTAAAAATGAAGGAATGGCTATTTTACTGAATACACTGGACACTGCTAGCCAGAACCCCTTTTCTTCTAGAGGCTAACCAGATTGTATCAATAGTTAAAAGCACAAGAGCCTTGGAATAGCATATGTTTTCTAACACATAAGGAAGTACATGACCAAGTGTGCTTGCTGCAAGACAGAAGGAGTCTCAGAACCAAAAAATAAAGTTATTTGACAAAATTTCTCTGTAGAAGTTCTGCCTTCAGCCATGTGGTTTATTGGATGATGTTTGTTTCCCAGGAGTCTCAGTCAGGTCAGTCACTTCTCCCAAGCAGTAAAGAAAATGAATGGAGTGGAAAGAAGACAGTTTTGTTACTTGAAAACACTATTTTCAAGTGTTTCATTTAACATGAAAGCCCTTTATGGAAGCATGATGACAAGGGAATATAAAAATCCCTCTTGCTTTCTTTGGGTCTCAAGCAAAAACTATGCCATGTCAACATATAGAATTGGATCTTAGTGTTACATTTAAGACCTTACAGTTCAAAAATATAATTTTATTTAGATGACAAGGTTTCTTCCATTGTTGTGTAATAAATCTAAAATAGTCACATTGTTAATAGTGAAGACATTTAAAATATAATAAAAGTAAAATATAATTGTATATAATGTATAAGATACAATTATATATATATCACTAAATAATTTTAAAAATGTCATGTATCCTAGAAAACTATAAGATATTGTTTCACATTATTTAGTGCAATGTCATTCATAATTATCAGTTCAGTTCAGTTCAGTCTCTCAGTCGTGTCTGACTCTGTGCGACCCCATGAATCGCAGCACGCCAGGCCTCCCTGTCCATACCAACTCCAGGATTTTACTCAGACTCACGTCCATCGAGTCCGTGATGCCATCCAGCCATCTCATCCTCGGTCGTCCCCTTCTCTATAGAAAAAATAAAAGAATCTCAGTCTCTATTAGGGAAGACTAAAAAATTAGTCACATCACACAATGAAATAGTATGCTTCCAGAATATTACAGAATATTTAATAACACAAAAATGCAAATGATACTTTTAAAATAAAAGCAAGATAAATGACATATAGATGATTTTCCTTATTTAGCACATATGTGTATATATGCACACATTGTTGTTGTTTAGTCACTAAGTAGTGCCTGACTCTTTGTAACCCTACGGACTGTACCTTGCCAGTTCCTCTGTTCATGGAATTTTCCAGGCAAGAATACTAGAACGGGTTGCCATTTTCTTCTCAAGGGGATATTCCCAGCTCAGGGATCAAACCCATGTCTCCTGCATTGCAGGAAGATTCTTTACTGCTGAGCCACGACAGAAGCCCCATATGTACATGTATGTAGATAGATATAATTATATGTGCATATACACACATACACACCCTTATACATGCACACATATATACATACTGTCTCAGTTTTCCATTTCTGCTGTAACAAATTACCACAATCTTCAGTTCAGTTGCTCAGTCGTGTCCAACTCTTTGCGACCCCATGAACTGCAGCATGCCAGGCCTCCCTGTCCATCACGAACTCACTCAGACTCATGTCCATCGAGTCAGTGATGCCATCCAGCCATCTCATCCTCTGTCGTCCCTTTTTCCTCCTGCCCCCAATCCCTCTCAGCATCAGAGTCTTTTCCAATGAGTCAACTCTTCTCATGAAGTGGCCAAAGTGCTGGAGTTTCAGCTTTAGCATCATTCCTTCCAAAGAACACCCAGGACTGATCTCCTTCAGAATGGACTGGTTGGATCTCCTTGCAGTCTAAGGGACTCTCAAGAGTCTTCTCCAATACCACAGTTCAAAAACATCAGTTCTTCAGCACTCAGCTTTCTTTGCAGTCCAACTCTCACATCCATTAATGACTACTGAAAAAACTATAGCCTTAACTAGATGGACCTTTGTTGGCAAAGTAATGTCTCTGCTTTTGAATACGCCATCCAGGTTGGTCATAAAGTTCCTTTCAAGGAGTAAGCATTTTTAATTTCATGGCTGCAGTGACCATCTGCAGTGATTTTGGAGCCCCCAAAAATAAAGTCTGACACTGTTTCCACTGTTTCCCCATCTATTTCCCATGAAGTGATGGATCTGGATGCCATGATCTTAGTTTCCTGAATGTGGAGCTTTAAGCCAACTTTTTCACTCTTCTCTTTCACTTTCATCAAGAGACTCTGAGTTCCTCTTCACTTTCTGCCATAAGGGTGGTGTCATCTGCATATCTGAGGTGATTGATATTTCTCCTGGCAATCTTGATTCCAGCTTGTGCTTCTTCCAGTCCAGCGTTTCTCATGATGGACTCTGCATAGAAGTTAAATAAGCAGGGTGACAATATACAGCCTTGATGTACTCCTTTTCCTATTTGTAACCTGTCTGTTGTTCCATGTCCAGTTCTAACTGTTGCTTCCTGACCTCCATACAGGTTTCTCAAGAGGCAGGTCAGATAATCTGGTATTCCCATCTCTTTCAGAATTTTCCACAGTTTATTGTGATCCATGCAGTCAAAGGCTCTGGCATAGTCAGTAAAGCAGAAATAGATGTTTTTCTGGAACTCTCTTGGGTTTTCCATGATCCAGCAGATGTTGGCAATTTGATTTCTGGTTCCTCTGCCTTTTCTAAAACCAGCTTGAACCTCTGGAATTTCATGGTTCAGGTATTGACTTGAAATAACATACATTTCTTATCTTACAGTTCTGTAAGTTAAAAGTCCAAAGTGTTAGTTAGCCTGTGTTGCTTTCTGGAAGTCCTAAGGAAGAATGTTTCCTTGCATTTTCTAACTTTGAGGGCCACCTCTACTGGTTGGTTTTGGCCCCTTTCATCCATCTTCAAAGCTGAAAAATGTGTCGAATTCTTGTCATATCATATCACTCTTCCCTCCTTTTCTGCCTCCACCTTCTACTTTTAAGGACTCTTGCCCTTACACTGGCCCCACCTAAACAGTCCAGAATGCATGCTTGAGTGCTCAATTACCCAGTTGTGTCTGACTCTTTGCAAGCCCATAAACTGTAACCCACCAAACTACAGTCCATGGGGTTTCCCATGACAAGAATACTGGAGTTGGTTGCCACTACTCAGGGGATCTTCCTGACCTAGGGATTGAACCGCAGTCTCCTGCATCTTCTGCACTGGTAGATGGATTCTCTTTTTTTCCTCCAACACAATTTAACATAGTTTACTCATGACCTGGTGGTGCCACCCAAGCTGATCAGGGGAGAGTATAAATCCATGGAAGCATGTGAGTGGGGCATACTCTCTCTTCCTTCTCCTCCAGAGCCTTTCCTCAAACACTTGTCCACTATCTTCTGTCTTTTGCCAGTTCAAGTTGCATGTTCCTCAGGAAAGCCTTCTTCCTCTTTTGATCCAACTTGCATTATCAACATCCTCTCAGCTTCAAGTGCAGTTTGTACTATGGCAATTTCCACCTGTAGGCTGGCTGCTTTGTGAGGGGTTCTTGGAGGTGAATGTGGGCTTAATCTAGTCAAGACAGATGGATTCTTTACCACTGAGCCACCTGGGAAGCCCGAACAATCCAGGATGCTCTCCCTCTTTTAAGGGCAGCTGGCTAGCAACCTTAGTTCCATCTGCTGCCCAGTTCCCCTTTGCCATGCTACCTATCAGATTTACAGGTTCCAGGGCTTAGGATGTGGAAATCTTTGGTGGGGGGGTCATTGTTCTCCCCACCATACACACACACACACACACACACACACACACACAAAGAACTTCTAAAGATATGTATCATATCATTAATAGTAGGTGGCTGAGTTGTGGTATTTTGTTCTCTATATTTCTATTATTTAGATTTTCTGTAGTAAATACAAATACAAAATGTCTAATAAATGCTTTTTTACTGCAAGCCTTTAAATTATATTTTACTACTTATTTACTGGAAAATTTTTAGACAAATATCATCCATTGAAGTGTATAACTTGAGCACTTAAAAGTAATTTATTTTAAAATTTGATGGTGCATGATGAACGTCACATACTCAGAGGCATAGGAAAGAGGCCAACCAGGAGAGAAGATCTGGCCTTCTCAGCCATTGATTTCTGTACGATCAATTGACTTGGATCATGCAGTTAATCCAATTCAGTAGTTAAGAAAATTGAAAAGACCAGCTGTGTGGTCTTTAGGTCCAGTGTTTTCTTTCTTTCTTTTTTTTAATGACACAGAAAGCAATGTCATTTTTTTCCAGCTTGTCTAGAGATTTACAAAAGTGAAAAAACAAAGAAACCAAAAGCATTTTTCCCCTTCTGTTGCAAAATAATATTTTCTAGAGACAATATTAAAATATATATCACTGATTCTCATGGGGATGCCATGTAAACAGAAAATAAAACTATATTAATATGTTCTGTGAGTCATACTAAAATTCTATGACTACTTAGATTAGCATATTTAAGGGAAGTCAATTTAAGTTAAAATAGAGAAACCTCAGTTTGTTGAAGTCTTTAAAATTAACTTTCATCTTTCATATCTAAAATTATTTAAGAGCAAATAATTCCATTTGCTCTTAAATAAAAAAATATAAACAAGTCATACTTGGGTGCCAGTAAGTGCCATGTTAATAAAGTCTGGTCTGTATGTCACTTCTCATTATAATTTGATGAATCATTACATTCAAACATAATGTAAAAAAGAAAATAAACAATTATTTGCTCTTTTATTCTCTTAAATACAGAAAATGATTCAATTAGGTGTTAAAGGATGCATATTAACTACTACTGGAATTATAACTAATTTGCTCTTTGTGAAATCAATCCTGTTTTAAGATCATAAAATAAGACCTTTACTTCTCTCTACATACTTGTTAATTACATAGTACTTCACAGGCTTTTGTTGAATTGAAGAAGGAAAATTAGTCAAGAAAAGGTCACTTTCTTTCTTTACCAGTTGTATGCTAATTAGGAACAACTTGTGAGGTGATAGAATATTTGAACTGTGGTAGATAATAAATGATAAAAAAATACAGATGAAATGAGAAACATGGGAAGAACATGAGATCCTATTATCACAGCTGGGAAAGCTTAGCTACTACTTGAAACTTTAATTCTTTCCTAGGATGTGTGGCAGTTTGCGGTTCCAAATCACCTCTTGTTCAATTTCAGAAGATGTATCTTTTTATTGCTATAATAAGATCTTTTGACTTGAGCTTTCTAAACTATCCGGTCATCCACCTGGAAAAGTTCCATGTATGGTCACCTATCCTAATTCCTCCTGCTAGTGAAGAGGGAAAGTCACTTTACTTTTCTAGGACTAATCCTTCCACCTGAATTATTTTCCCTATGATTACCTTAAGAATTTCAGTCTACCAAATAAATCTTATCATTAGAGTGAACAATCACCCTAAATACAGCACTTTAAAGCTGCACTGTTCAATATACTAGCCACTAGCCACATGAAATGTAAGTTAAATGAAATTATTGAATTACACAAGTCACATTCAAGTGCTCAATAGCCACATTAGCTGGTAACTATAACACCATATTGAACAGTCTGGATATAGAACAGTTCGATCAGCACTGAAAGTTCAACTGAACGGTGCCATGGTAGATAGTGAAGGATAGTGAAGGACAGGGAAGCCTGTCATTCTTCAGTCCATAGGGTCACAAAAAGCCAGACTTGACTTAGTGAATGAACAATAACAATGGTGGAGAGTGAAGTTGGGAACTATTAATAACAATGAATAGCAGGTATAAACTGGGCACTGTCAGCAGCAAACTAGGACATATGTTCAACCCACTTATCTTCAGCTTCTCTCTCTTCTGGCTCCTTTTCTGTGTGCAGGTGCACATGTTGTTCCTGTATCAAAACATGATTAACATTAACAATAACTAGCTGCCATACTCCTACACTGAGGCTGTTTGTGACACTAAATACTTAGCCAATTAAATAAAGATAAAAATTAGCCACACTATTTTTTAGCTATCAGTAGCCAAAGCAAACATTTGATTTAGTTTGTTAGTAAGATACAACTGGTTGTTGCAGAAAGCTGCTAGTAAGAGCTGCCATTAACTGAGCATTTGTGATGTGCTTTAAATGGTGGTAAATCTTTCATATTTATTATTGTATTATTTAATTTTCATAATAACCACTTGGTGAGTGATTTGAGGCTAGTAATTGCTCTGGGGGTTCTGAGGCGCCAATAAAGACAGAGAATCCTGAGGTTACGAGGTGCCAATAAAGACAGAGAATCCTGAGGTTACCTGAAGTGAGCGAGAAATTAGAAGACAAAATTAGAAGCTGGAGGAGCTTAATGCTGAAACATTCGTCAAAGGAGGAGCTGAATTTTAAAGTAAATTACAGAGATGCAGTTGACTCTCATAGAAGACAATTATGGACTAAAGCAGGGAAAGCAGGAGGATCTCTGACAATTTATCTAAATATAATTTCGCACCTTTGACTTGTTTTAATGGGTAAGTATAGGATCTGTGAATGTGTCAAACTGGTAGACTTGTATAAAAACATAGCATAAAGGAGTGCAAGCCCTATGATGATAATACCTGACTGACTGTAAGTTTCACTAGTCCGTTTCAACTCCTTGGATATTATTACATCTGAACTTAACCTAAGATTTTCATCCATCCTTTGACATTGTCATTTAAACTTTGCTCTGCTTCAGGCTGGTTTAAGTTCTCTTACACAACTAGAATTATGCATTTGAATATGATGCTACAATTTCCTCAATGGATCTAAGCAAGACTTTTGAAATTCATTCTTTGTTTCCTAAGTCATATCTATGAAATGTAAGAAGTACTAAGGCATTCAGAGTTTTCTTGGGAAGAAGAGGGGATGTGATTTATAAGTATATAAAGATTAAGTTATGAAAACATAAAGTCATAAAATTTCCTTTTCAGAAAGGATCTTACATGGAAAACTCAAGAAGCATATATGAATACCTGACAATGAAAAAGCATTTACATGTTGAGTTCTGTATAAGGCTTAATATACAGGATAAAGGAAACAACTCTAAATTATTTCCTTCCATTAAAGAAAATAGAAATGTATTTTGGGAGTTTAAAAATACTCCCACGTAACTGGTTTGGTTTAATTATATAAAGGCTCTGTATCACAAACCATTTGATGCTGTAAAATGTACATTTTTATAACTTAAGAAACTATTGCAATATCATTTCTTTTACAGACACATCAGATATTTGAAGTATCTTTTTTAAGACAGGAAACTGAAGTTACCATAAAGGCAAAAATGATGAGTTCTCTTCTTCATTATGCATATATGTCACTTTGATTTAATATGCTATATTCCAAAAACATTAACTTCAATCATGTATACAGCTAAAATCTTGGTGATTTATCAAGTATTAAACTTTTTCTTGAGAGACATGTTTTGCAGCTTACTTGAAAGAAGGAATGTGAAAGGGTATCTTGGATTACTTCCAAGACGCTTACTCCTTGGAAGGAAAGTTATGACCAACCTAGATAGCATGTTGAAAAGCAGAGACATTATTTGCCGACTAAGGTCCGTCTAGTCAAGGCTATGGTTTTTCCTGTGGTCATGTATGGATGTGAGAGTTGGACTGTGAGAGTTGCGCCAAAGAATTGATGCTTTTGAACTGTGGTGTTGGAGAAGACTCTTGAGAGTCCCTTGGGCTGCAAGGAGATCCAACCAGTCCATTCTGAAGGAGATCAGCCCTGGGATTTCTTTGGAAGGAATGATACTGAAGCTGAAACTCCAGTACTTTGGCCACCTCATGCGAAGAGTTGACTCATTGGAAAAGACTCTGATGCTGGGAGGGATTGGGGGCAGGAGAGGAAGGGATGACCAAGGATAAGATGGCTGGATTGCATCACGGGCTCAATGGACGTGAATCTGGTGAACTCCGAGAGATGGTAATGAACAGGGAGGCCTGGCGTGCTGCGATTCATGGGGTCGCAAAGAGTCGGACACGACTGAGCGACTGAACTGAACTGAACTGGATTACTTTGGAAAAATATGACTAGCATGGATAGATTCTTCTTATTGGATATTAAAATATATAATAAAAGTTCAGTAATTATTGAGAGAATAATTTGGTACTGGATCAAGTTCAGGAGAATAAAAGGAGCAAAACGAAAGTTCCAGAAATAGTCCCAAATTAAATAAGACTATTTTATAAAAGCAGCATCTCAGTCAGTACATAAAGGATGGATTATCTAATAAATAGGCAGCCACTGTGCAAAAGGGAGGGAATGTCCATTATTCATGTCTTCTTCACAAATTTCAGACATATTACAGACATGTAATATGGGACCCTAGACATGTTCAAACGGAACCCTAGATTCAAAAAAAATAAGCTGAATATTTAGCTAAATTTGAAACTAGGGATTTATTTTATAAGCTTATTAACATGACAATGATAAAGGAAGAGACCGATTTATTTAGCACCCTCAAGTTAAATAGCTCTGTTTCAAAAATAACACAAAGAAAATTATAAGACAAACTAAAAGAGAGGGGAAAGTTTTCATTAGATATGACAAAAGACTGTAATTCCAAATTTATAAAAATATTATCTCAAATGAATGGGCAAGCTAAAAATCAAGGGTGCAACTTCATATTTCATCCTAACACTTCATATCCAACCCATCGACAAGAATATCACTATCTCCAAATACTCCTGTACTATTGTAGCTCGGGTCAAGCCTCATTCCCTCTTTCTTAAATTCTTACAACAGATTTCTGACCCCACTCTTCTTTTCTGACAGTTGATGAGCCCTGGAGCCCAGAGTGACTGTTTAAAAGCCTGACTCATCATTCCCTCATTTAGACATCTCCAGAGGTTTTCCTTGCATGTAAGAAAATAATCCCCTGCCCACACCCAGTATTATTCTTGGCTCAAGTCTTTTGCATTGATTTTTCATCTTCTTAGAACTGTTCCTGCAGATCTTCTCTTGATTAATTCTCATTATTCAGATCTCGAACCACATGTTTCTTCCTCAAGAGATATTCACTTGCCACCTGAGCTAAAACAGTTTTTCTTTCATTCCCTATCAAATGGTGAATTTTTTGTAGTACTTGCTACTTCCTTTCTTTGTGTTTTTTTGTTGTTGTTGTTGTTTGTTTTTAAAATTTTCTTCCCGCTAGAATGTTAACTCCTTGCGAAGAGATTACTCTCTGCCCGTTTAACCCTCTAGCAGGTAGAAATGGATGCTTAGCTAAATATACTGCAGTACATCTGTACAAAGGAATGTACAGTAATATAGAAAAATGTTTAATAATGAGATGCATTATGAAATCAAAAAAGCACAATTTCTATTTGAAAAGAAAAAAACAGGTTTACATATGCATACAAAAAGCTGGAATATATACACAGAAGGATTAAAATAAGATATCATGATAGAAATATGCTGGTTATTCTTTTCCTTTTTTTCAACTAAATTAAATTTTATGACTAAATTCTTTTGCTAAAGAAAAAGTGGTTGATGTAAGAAGTAGAAAACAGACTTTTGATATCAGTTTTGGTTTTGAGCACTAGCCAATTCATAGGTGGAGAACTTGTAACAATGTAAGAATTAATATGAATAATTTCTTGATGACATGATATACTGTACATAGAATCAAAAGTAAATGAAACTTTTAAACTTATTTTCATTAAAATTTCAAAAGGGTTAATGTTATTCTCAACATTTAGAAAACAGTTCATGGCATCTGGTCCCATCACTTCATGGCAAATAGTTGGGGAAACACTGGAATCAGTGTCAGACTTTATTTTCTGGGCTCCAGAATCACTGCAGATGGTGACTGCAGCCGGAAGTTAAAAGACGCTTACTCCTTGGAAGGAAAGTTATGGCTAACCTAGACAGCTAGACTGTGGCTCAGATCATGAACTCCTTATTACCAAATTCAGACTTAAATTGAAGAAAGTAGGGAAAACAGCTAGACTATTCAAGTATGACCTAAATCAAATCCCTTATGATTATACAATGGAAGTCAGAAATAGATTTAAGGGACTAGATTTGATAGATAGAGTGCCTGATGAACTATGGACAGAGGTTTGTCACATTGTACGAGAGAGAGGGATCAAGACCATCCCCATGGAAAAGAAATGCAAAAAAGCAAAATGGCTATCTGGAGAGGCCTTACAAATAGCTGTGAAAAGAAGAGAGAGGTGAAAAGCAAATGAGAAAAGGAAAGATATAAGCATTTGAATGCAGAGTTCCAAAGAATAGCAAGAAGAGATAAGAAAGCCTTCTTCAGCGATCAGTGCAAAGAAATAGAGAAAAACAACAGATTGGGAAAGATGAGAGATCTCTTCAAGAAAATTAGAGATACCAAGGGAACATTTCATGCAAAGATGGGCTCAATAAAGGACAGAAATGGTATGGACCTAACAGAAGCAGAAGATGTTAAGAAGAGGTGGCAAGACTACACAGAACTGTACAAAAAGATCTTCACGACCCAGATAATCACGATGGTATGATCACTCACCTACAGCCAGACATCCTGGAATGTGAAGTCAAGTGGGCCTTAGAAAGCATCACTACGAACAAAGCTAGTGGGGGTGATGGAATTCCAGTGGAGCTGTTTCAAATCCTGAAAGATGATGCTGTGAAAGTGCTGCACTCAATATGCCAGCAAATTTGGAAAACTCAGCAGTGGCCACAGGACTGGAAAAGGTCAGTTTTCTTCCCAATTCCAAAGAAAGGCAATGCCAAAGAATGCTCAGACTACAGCACAATTGCACTCATCTCACATGCTAGTAAAGTAATGCTCAAAATTCTCCACGCCAGGCTTCAGCAATACGTGAACTGTGAACTCCCTGATGTTCAAGCTGGTTTCGAAAAGGCAGAGGAACCAGAGATCAAATTACCAACATTTGCTGGATCATGGAGAAAGCATGAGAGTTCCAGAAAAGCATCTATTTCTTCTTTATCGACTATGCCAAAGCTTTTGACTGTGTGGATCACAACAAACTGTGGAAAATTCTGAAAGAGATGGGACTACCAGACCACCTGACCTGCCTCTTGAGAAATCTATATGCAGATCAGGAAGCAACAGTTAGAACTGGACATGGAACAACAGACAGGTTACAAATAGGAAAAGGAGTACGTCAAGGCTGTATATGGTCACCCTGCTTATTTAACTTCTATGCAGAGTACATCATGAGAAACGCTGGGATGGAACAAACACAAGCTGAAATCAAGATTGCCGGGAGAAATATCAATAACCTCAGATATGCAGATGACACCACCCTTATGGCAGAAAGTGAAGAGGAGCTAAAAAGCCTCTTGATGAAAGTGAAAGAGGAGAGTGGAAAAGTTGGCTTAAAGCTCCACATTCAGAAAACGAAGATCATGGCTTCTGGTCCCATCACTTCATGGGAAATAGATGGGGAAACAGTGGAAACAGTGTCAGACTTTATTTTTGGGGGCTCCAAAATCACTGCAGATGGCGACTGCAGCCATGAAATTAAAGACGCTTAGTCCTTGGAAGAAAAGTTATGACCAACCTAGATAGTATATTCAAAAGCAGAGACATTACTCTGCCGACTAAGGTCCATCCAGTCAAGGCTATGGGTTTTCCTGTGGTCATGTATGGATGTGAGAGTTGGACTGTAAAGAAAGCTGAGCGCCAAAGAATTGATGTTTTTGAACTGTGGTGTTGGAGAAGACTCTTGAGAGTTCCTTGGACTGCAAGGAGATCCAACCAGTCCATTCTGAAGGGAGATCAGCCCTGGCATTTCTTTGGAAGGAATGATGCTAAAGCTGAAACTCCAGTACTTTGGCCACCTCATGTGAAGAGCTGACTCATTGGAAAAGACTCTGATGCTGGGAGGGATTGGGGGCAGGAGGAGAAGGGGACGACAGAGGATGAGATGGCTGGATGGCATCACGGACTCGATGGACGTGAGTCTGAGTGAACTCCAGGAGATGGTGATGAACAGGGAGGCCCGGCGTGCTGCGATTCATAGGTTCGCAAAGAGTCGGACACAACTGAGTGACTGAACTGAACCAAGACAACATATTAAAAAGCAGAGACATTAGTTTGCCAACAAAGTCCATCTAGTTAAGGCTATGGTTTTTCCAGTAGTCATGTATGGATGTGAGAGTTGGACTGTAAAGAAAGCTGACTGCAGAATAATTGATGCTTTTGAACTGTGGTGTTGGGAAGACTCTTGAGAGTCCCTTGGATGGCAAGGAAATCAAACCAGTCAATCCTATTGGAAATCAGTCCTAAATATTCATTGGAAGGACTGATGCTGAAGGTGAAGCTCAATACTTTGGCCATCTGATACGAAGAACTGACTTATTTGAAAAGACCTTGAGGCTGTGAAAGAATGAAGGTGGGAGGAGAAGGGGACAACAGGGGATGAAATGGCTGGATGGCATCACTGATTTAATGAACATGAGTTTGGGTAAACTCCAGGAGTTGATAATGGACAGGGAGGCCTGGCGTGCTGTAGACCATGGGTTTGCAAAGAGCTGGACACGACTGAGCAACTGAACAGAACTGAATGGTATTCTATTTATGATTCCCCAATAAAGCACCACTGAGCTCTATTTTCATGCATTTTTTTTTCCATTGGAGGCCATGTATAAGTGTTAACATGGCAGATCTGTGACTGCTGAGATGGTTTATCCTTACAAGGCCTGTGTACAAGTTGGCCCTTTGCTGACATCTGGAAATTTTGATATTCTACCATTAACTGGTAAGAGGGCTTACACTGACCAAACTGTTTTCATAAACAATATGGTTCGATGCTGAACTTCTACTTCTTTCTGAATGTCTGGAGTTTTGCTATGTGCCAGGTAGAGGCGGCCCCCTTGACAACCCCAGCAAATGCTCTGGGCGCTCTCTGAGCTTCCTTGGTTAGACAAATTTCATGCATACTATTATAGCCCATTTCTCAGGGATGAAGGGCTGCTGGTGTTACTCCACTGGGTGAAGACCCCTGGCAACTTATGCCTGGCTTCACCTAGATTTCACTCCATGTGCCTTTTTCCTTTGCTGATTTTGTTTTACATTTGTTTTTGCTGTAATAAATCATAGCCCTGAGTACAACTCTATGCTAGTCCTGTGAGTCCTGCTAGTAACTTATTGAATCTGGCTGTGGTTGCTGGTGATACGGAGCCTTTGGCACAGAAGCCAATTCACAGAGTAGGATCTATAGCCTGTCTTCTATATGCTTGTGTTAGCGATACTATGATGAACTTACAGGATTTCTCCTTTACAATATGATATAAAGAATCCATAGCTTATCCCCCTGCATTGTGCTATATTTTACCAAACTCATTCTCACAAGGTGAATCTCTAAGTATGCTAAGTCGCTTCAGTCGTGTCCGACTCTGTGCGACCCCATAGACAACAGCCCATCAGGCTCCCACCATCCTGGGACTCTCCAGGCAAGAACACTGGAGTGGGTTGCCATTTCCTTCTCCAATGCATGAAAGTGAAAAGTGAAAGGAAAGTTACTCAGTCGTGTCCGACTCTTAGCAACCCTATGGACTGCAGTCCACAAGGCTTCTCTGTCTATGGGATTTTCCAGGCAAGAGTACTGGAGTGGGGTGCCACTGCCTTCTCCAATCTCTAAGTATAACCAGACTCAAAACAACAACAACAACAACAACAACAAAACAGACTCCTTTGAGTCTGACTGGGCTGAATCCTGGAATGTATTGAGAAACCATGTTCTTCTTGTTGGAGTACAATTAAGGTATTGGTGATACCCCATGGGAAACTATGTCCTTTTACTTTCTTAACTGAAAATTATTATAGAGCCATCTGGGAAGTGGAACACGGCTTCCCAGGAGGCTCTAGTGGTAAAGAACCTGCCTGCCCATGCAGGAGATAACAGGACATGTAAAGAGATGTGGGTTTGATCCCTGGGTTGGGAAGATCCTCTGGATTTCGTTTCTCTATTTATTGATATGGGTACCAAGTTTGCAATGTTTTAGGGCATGACAACCCACTCTATTATTCTTGCCTGGAGAATCCCATAGATAGAGGAGCCTGGCAGGCTACACTTCACAGGGTCACAAAGAGTTAGCCATGATTGAAGCGACGTAGCGCACACACGTGCGCGTGCGTGCGGAGAAAGTGGAACAGGAGCTAAGAGTCGTAGAACAGAATTCCGTAAATCATGATATCTGGATCATAAGCAAGATCAGATTATTTTCTCTCCATGTTTTTAAAAATTGCTTATAATGAATGCCATTGTTTTCAAAAAGTGTTTGCTCTTGGAAACTTCCTACTACTGGAAAACAAGCTACTATTTTTGTATAAAATCAAACACATAACAACGTGATGTGCCTTTCTCAAGGCATTTGTTTACCTTGTATTATGGCCTGGAATTTGGTCAAGCACAGAGATTCAGTCATGGTTCTGCTCTGCCACCAATAAGCTGTGTTATCATGGGTAAATTATTTAACATTTTAAGCATCTGTTTTGTCACTGGGAAGAATAACACTACTGTCTGTTCTCTATGGCTCTTAGTAATGCTATGAGACACAATATTTACATGGTCATTAAATAATGGTTCTCTTCCTATACTGAGTATAGATCCAAATGAGACAGATGTAATCAGACACAAGGAAATAAAGATATCAGCAGTATTATGAAGAACCTTAGTTGTTGGACGTGACTTTAGATCTACAATCAAGTGTGTTTACCAATATATCATCCCCGAGTCAAACTTACTCATCTAATCACTGCCACACCTGAATAACTATAGACTTCCTCTTCAGGGGACAATTCAGTTCATTTACTCACTTGTGTCTGACTCTTTGTGACCCCATGGACTGCAGCACGCCAGGCCTCCCTGTCCATCACCAACTCATGGAGTTTACCCAAACTTATGTCTGTTGAGTCGGAGATGCCATCCAACCATCTCATCCTCTGTCGTCCCTTTCTCCTCCAGCCTTCAATCTTTCCCAGCATCAGGGTCTTTTCCAGTGAGTCAGCTCTTCATATCACGTGGCCAAATTATTGGAGTTTCAGCTTCAGCATCAGTCCTTCCAGTGAATATTCAAGACTGATTTCCTTTAGGACGGACTAGCTGGATCTCCTTGCTGTCAAAGGACTCTCAATAGTCTTCTCCAACACCACAGTTTAAAAGCATCAATTCTTTGGCACTCAGCTTTCTTTATAGTTCAACTCTGATATTCATACATAACTACTGGAAAAACCATAGCTTTGACTAGATGGACCTTTGTCGGCAAAGCAATGTCTCTACTTTTTCTTTTTAAATATCACTTTACTTATTTTACGGAAGAACTGTACAAAAAAGATTTTCACGACCCAGATAGTCATGATGATGTGATCACTAATCTAGAACCAGATATCTTGGAATGTGAAATCAAGTGGGCCTTAGAAAGCATCACTACGAACAAAGCTAGTGGAGGTGATGGAATTCCAATTGAGCTGTTTTAAATCCTGAAAGATGATGCTGTGAAAGTGCTGCATTCAATATGCCAGCAAATTTGGAAAATTCAGCAGTGGCCACAGGACTGGAAAAGGTCAGTTTTCATCCCAATTCCAAGAAAGGCAATGCCAAAGATGCTCAAACTACTGCACAATTGCACTCATCTCACACACTAGTAAAGTAATGCTCAAATTCTCGAAGCCAGGCTTCAGCAATACGTGAACTGTGAACTCCTGATGTTCAAGCTGGTTTTCAAAAGGCAGAGGAACCAGAGATCAAATTGCCAGCATCCGCTGGATCATGGAAAACCCAAGAGAGTTCCAGAAAAACATCTATTTCTGCTTTATCGACTATGCCAAAGCCTTTATGTGGATCACAATAAACTGCAGAAAATTCTGAAAGAGATGGGAATAGCAGACCACCTGACCTGCCTCTTGAGAAATCTGTATGCAGGCCAGAAAGCAACAGTTAGAACTGGACATGGAACAACAGACAGGTTACAAATAGGAAAAGGAGTACGTCAGAGCTGTATATGGTCACCCTGCTTATTTAACTTCTATGCAGAGTTTATCATGAGAAACTTTGGACTGGAAGAAACACAAGCTGGAATCAAGATTGCTGGGAGAAATATCAATAACCTCAGATATGCAGATGACACCACCCTTGTTTGCAGAAAGTGAAGAGGAGCTAAAAGCCTCTTGATGAAAGTGAAAGAGGAGAGTGAAAAAGTTGGCCTAAAGCTCCACATTCAGAAAACGAAGATCATGGCTTCTGGTCCCATCACTTCATGGGAAATAGATGGGCAAACAGTGGAAACATTGTCAGACTTTATTTTTTGGGCTCCAGAATCACTGCAGATGGTGACTGCAGCCATGAAATTAAAAGATGCTTAGTCCTTGGAAGAAAAGTTATGACCAACCTAGATAGTATATTCAAAAGCAGAGACATTACTTTGCCGACTAAGGTCCGTCTAGTCAAGGCTCTGGTTTTCCTGTGGTCATGTATGGATGTGAGAGTTGGACTGTGAAGAAGGCTGAGCACCAAAGAATTGATGCTTTTGAAGTGTGGTGTTGGAGAAGACTCTTGAGAGTCCCTTGGACTGCAAGGAGATCCAACCAGTCCATTCTGAAGGAGATCAGCCCTGGGATTTCTTTGGAGGGAATGATGCTAAAGCTGAAACTCCAGTACTTTGGCCACCTCATGTGAAGAGTTGACTCATTGGAAAAGACTCTGATGCTGGGAGGGATTGGGGGCAGGAGGAGAAGGGGACGAACGAGGATGAGATTTCTGGATGGCATCACGGACTCGATGAGTATGAGTGAACTCTGGGAGATGGTAATGAACAGGGAGGCCTGGCGTGCTGTGATTCATAGGGTCACAAAGAGTCGGACATGACTGAGTGACTGAACTGAACTGAATTACTTTACAATATTATATTGGTTTTGCCATACATCATCATCAATCCGTCATGGGTGTACACATGTTCTCCATCCTGAATCCCCCCTCCCACCTCCCTCCCCGTACCATCCTTTCTGGGTTATTCCAGTGCACCAGCCCCGAGAATTCTGTATCCTGCACCGAACCTGGACTGGCGATTCATTTCATATATGATATTATACATGTTTCAATGCCATAAATCATCCCAATTTCTCCCTCTCAGAGTCCAAAAGACTAATACATCTGTGTGTCTTTTGCTGTCTCACATACAGGGTTATCGTTACCATCTTTCTAAATTCCATATATATACCTTAGTATACTGTATTGGTGTTTTTCTTTCTGGCTTACTTCACTCTGTGTAATTGGCTCCAGTTTCTCCACCTCATTAGAACTGATTTAAATGTATTCTTTTTAATGGCTGAGTAAAACTCCATTGTGTATATGTACCACAGCTTTCTTATCCATTCGTCTGCTGATGGACATCTAGGTTACTTCCACATCCTGGCTATTATAAACAGTGCTGCGATGAACACTGGGGTACACGTGTCTCTTTCAATTCTGGTTTCCTTGGTGTGTATGCCCAGCAGTGGGACTGCTGGGTCATAAGGCAGTTCTATTTGCAATTTTTAAAGGAATCTCCACACTGTTCTCCATAGTGGCTGTACTAGTTTGCATTCCCACCAACAGTGTAAGAGGGTTCCCTTTTCTCCACACCCTCTCCAGCATTTATTGCTTATAGACTTTTGGATCGCAGCCATTCTGACTGGCATGAGATGGTACCTTATTGTGGTTTTGACTTGCATTTCTCTGATAATGAGTGATGTTGAGCATTTTTAAATGTGTTTGTTAGCCATCTGTGTGTCTTCTTTGGAGAAATACCTGTTTAGTTCTTTGGCCCATTTTTTTGATTGGGTCGTTTATTTTTCTGGAATGGAGCTGCAGGAGTTGCTTGTATATTTTTGAGATTAGCCCTTTGTCAGTTGCTTCATTTGCTATTATTTTGTCCCATTCTGAAGGCTGTCTTTTAACTTTGCTTATAGTTTCCTTTGTTGTGCAGAAGCTTTTAACTTTAATTAGGCCCCATTTGTTTATTTTTGCTTTTATTTCCAATATTCTGGGAGGTGGGTCATAGAGGATCCTGCTGTGATTTATGTCTGAGAGTATTTTGCCTATGTTCTCCTCTAGGAGTTATATAGTTTCTGGTCTTACGTTTAGATCTTTAATCCATCTTGAGTTTATTTTTGTATATGGTATTAGAAACTGTTCTAGTTTCATTCTTTTACAAGTGGTTGATCAGTTTTCTCAGCACCACTTATTAAAGAGATTGTCTTTTCTCCATTTGCTTTTTAATTTAAATTTAATTTTATTTATTTTAACAGGAGGCTAATTACTTTACAATATTGTATTGGTTCTGCCACACATCAACATGAATCCACCATGGGCATACACATGTTCCCCATCCTGAACCCCCCTACCCCTTCCCTCCCTGGACCATCCCTCTGGGTCATCCCAGTGCACCAGCCCCAAGGATCCTGTACTGAACCTGGACTGGTGATTCATTTCTTATATGATATTATACATGTTTCCATGACATTCCCCCAAATCATCTGACCCTCTTCCTCTCCCACAGAGTCCAAAAGACAGTTCTATACATCTGTGTCTTTTGCTGTCTCATATCCATTTGCTTTTTAATATTATTGTCTAGGTTGGTCATAGCATTTCTTCCAAGGAGGAAGGATCTTTTAATTTCATGGCTGCAGTCACTTTCTGCAGTGATTTTGGAGCCCCCAAAATAAAGCATCTCACTGTTTCCATTGCTTCCGCATCTATTTGCCATGAAGTGATGGAACCAGATGCCAAGAACTTAGTTTTCTGAATGTTGAGTTTTAAGCCAACTTTTTCACTTTCCTCTTTCACTTTCATCAAGAGACTCTTTAGTTCTTCCCTTTCTATCATAAGAGTGATGTCATCTGCATATCTGAGGTTACTGCTATTTCTCCTGACAATCTTGGTTCCGCTTGTGCTTCATCCAGCCCAGCGTTTCTCATGATGTACTCTGCATAGAAGTTAAATAAGCAGGGTGACAATATACAGCCTTGATGTACTCCTTTTCCTATTTGGAGCCAGTCTGTTGTTCCATGTCCAGTTCTAACTGTTGCTTCCTGACCTGTATACAAGTTTCTCAAGAGGCAGGTCAGGTGGTCCGGTATTCCCATCTCTCAGATTTTTCCACAGTTTATTGTGAACCAGACAGTCAAAAGCTTTGGCATAGTCAATAAAGCAGAAATAGATGTTTTTCTGGAACTCTCTTGCTTTTTCCATGATCCAGCGAATGTTGGCAATTTGATCTCTGGTTCCTCTACCTTTTGTAAATTCAGCTTGAACATATGGAAGTTCATGGTTCACATATTGTTGAAGCCTGGCTGGAGAATTTTGAGCATTACTTTACTAGTGTGTGAGATGAGTGCAATTGTACGGTATTTAAAATGATATATTTCCTTTTATTATACCCATTTTTTAAAATGAGCATACTCTTCTTTTAAAAAATATTGATATATAGTAAAACTGGCTTATTTGGAAAGAACACCCTCCAGTGGAACCTTGCTGCCTAGAGAGTTCAAACTTCTCAACATTCGGGTCTTCTACAATTTGGGCCCAATTTTTCTTTATCAATTATCTCCTTTCATTCTTCTATATGAAACTTGCTCTCTAAAAAAATTTAGTTCTATTCTATGTTTTTTAAACACAACTAAACAATTTTACCCTCTCCATAGTATTTCTTCTTCCTTGAGTGCCATTTGACTGTGTCTACCTTTTAGTATTCTGTTCTTCAGGATTTAGATTAATCCTAGTATTTTCATATTCTTCTCTGATCTTATTAAACCTTCTCTCTCTCTCCGTGTGAAACTTCTTCTTTGGTTGGTTTTATTTGTTTTCTTATTTGTAGGGTTCATTCTTGCTTGCATTTGAATTCATCATAGTGCTTAGTAGTGTGTCTTGCTTTTTAGTAGTCATCTTCTAAATGTTTATTAGTTGAAAAAAAACACCTCAATAAAATAAATGGCCCAATGACGACTGTCCCTCAGTAGTTTTACCTGAAAACAAAATTATTCCCTTAGGATAGCATAATTTAGAAGAATGAAAGCGCCAACCATTAGCCTGATAGTTTTTAAACCTTTAAAAGCCAAGAAAATCTAATAATGAATGCATTAAAATTTGTTTTTCTTTTTGTTTCATTATTTCCCTGTTTTAGGTATTACTGATTAACTTGTAATCACCATGCTAATGAGGTCCCTTGTGGGCTACTTTACATCTTTAAACTATGCCCATAAGGTAAGCTGCAAATATACCCCTTAATCAAAATTAGAATCTAATGAAATACTTTCAATGCAGCAACGTGTTATTGGCTGCAATTCTGGGAAACAGTTTAAAACACATCAAAATGGGTAAACAGAATTATATTTGCAAAAGAAGGATACTGCTTCATTTAGAATATCTCTGTGTGACATATATGAGGAAGTCCACCTGAATAATACTATTATCTCAATTTACTATAATGCATTAGGTATAACTAACATGAAAAGGCATTATGTGCCTGGATATTATAAAGTAATCAGAATAATAAAATAAAAAAGTTAAAAACATCCTAACAATAGCTATTAGCTATGCATTATACAAAATGAAAAAGAAGAAAATATAATGTTATATTACATACATAGCATATATTTTGCATAAATATAATGACAGGAAAGGTTATTATCTTACCATGAAGAATAGTGTCAACAAATATTTTGCAGGTAGATAAGCTGTCATGATAACATTTCTATCTTTTTTTTCCACAAGATATGGCCAAAATAAGCACTGTATTCATCAGCTGTGACTTTAAAAAGATAGCACCTTTGTCATTTGGTTTAAAACGTATTTTCCATAATATATTTTACAAATAAAATTTAAAAGAATAAGGTAATTAAAATTCATTTAGAATAGTTGAAAACAAAGGTATTTTCTTACTAAAATTTACATTGCACATGTAAATAAATTTCACCAAAATCATCTCAAGTGCCAGTGTGAAAACTTTTTAGTTTTTCCAAATGATCTAGTTTAAAAATACTTTGCCTTTCAGAAAATACACTCCCTGCATTCGTATCCTGATAATAGGAATATTTAAGTAGTAAAACAGTTCTCAACATAAAAAAACAATTATGCAAAATTTCTCAAAAATATCATGCAGCTCCTTTCCTATGACATATATTTGTAAATATTTAGTGTGCATCACCTTTTTACTTATTATTTTCATATAACCTGTAAAATAAAAGTTTTCCTCAGTCAAAATTGTTCTTTAAATTTTTTTCTCCTTATCAAATTAGATGGCATAGGAAAACATTCTGACAACCGCATTCAAGTTGACTTAAATCGTTATTTTTTACCCAGTTTTATTCTTTGCAGCACAGTTTTTATAAGTTAAAGTGTAAGTATGACATTTCATCACAAGAAAAAAAATTGTAGCTATGTATGGTGATGGATAATAGCTTGCCTAATTCTAGCAATCACTTTGAAATATATGGAAATATAATTTTTCTGTTGTACACCAGACACTAATATTACATTGCACCTATACATAAATTTTTAAAAGTAAATATGACAATGCATGCTGAGCAGACAAATATTTCAAGTCATATACATTTGGCTTCAACTGAAAATCAAATTCAAGCATTCTTATGGAAGCTTTTAAAGAAGGTTAATGAAGTAAACAATAGTGGATCTGGACATCCTAGAGATATTTAAGTATTTTCTTTTATCAAGGAGCAATATTGTTCTAAAAGCAGAAGGTTGAGGGGAGACAAGTTTCATAGACTCCTAAAGTTGTATATTTTATGATTTTTAGATTTTGTTTCATAGGAGAAATATAAGCACTTTAATTATCTTAAGTCCATGATGACAAAGGCCTTTGTCTTATGTCATTTGGAAATTTAGAAAGAGATTTCAATTATTATGACTTTTATTTGGCCAAAGGTAACATAAAATATCTGCGGCAAATTTTAGATAAGTTTATAAAACTTAAAACATTTGACACATTAAAATTTATTATTAGCGTAGATTGGTATTTATAGCCTTCTTCAAGGCTCCCATGAGTATTTTTAGGAAATAGAATTTCTTGAAAAACTGTGTGAGAGATAAAATGACACAACTCAAATAGGATTAAGTAACATTCTCTCCCAATATTGGATGAAAGGGTATCAGCATCCATCTCTATAAAATTTCTATTTTTGAAACAATTTGGAATTAAAGAAAATAATATATAAATAAAATAAGCTTTCTAGGCTTAGGAAGGAGTAAGGGAAGTTATGAAACAAATTTTAGGATGCTAGGGCTCATAAAGTGAAGTAGATGAAGAAATTGAAAGAAGGAATAAAACAACCCAGAAAGTACTCATTTTATTTCAGAAATCCAACAAGCAAGGTATTTTCACATATGTTGTGCTGTCAGCCTGCATTAGTAACTCCTGGCCTTGTCCATTCTCTACTGTCTCCAAAGAATCACAGTCATCATTAACAGTCTCAGAGTCCATGTCCACTTTATTACTGTGCCACTTCCTTGTCTTTTCTGACTGTTGCATTTTAAACTCGTCCTTTGTTTCTCCATCTCAAGGTACCTGATGTAGTTGGAAGCTCCTACTCATAATAACCCAAAGTTCAAAACTGTTAGTAATTTTGCCCAACCTCCTTTTTTCCTTGATTAATAAATTTTTAATGTAATGCTAATTTAAATATATATGACCCTGATGCTGGGAAAGATTGAGGGCAAGAGGAGAAGGGGGTAACAGAGGATGAGTTGGTTGGATGGCATCATCAACTCAATCAATGTGAGTCTGAGCAAACTCTGGGAGATTGTTAAAGACAAGGAAGCCTGGCGTGCTGCAGTCCATGGGGTTGCAAAGAGTCAGACATGACTTAGAACTGAACAACAACAAATATATAAAGTAAAATTAATATCAATTTATGCTTATTATCCTGACAGATTACAAAATTAATTTTGTGAATTAAGTGCTAACAAGACTTCAAAACCAGTGAAGCCCAAATAATCTACCTTGATGTGATGGGATAGATGTTGATATTACTTTGGAGGAACTCAATGCAGTCAGCAATGCGAGTAAGGTGCTAGGTTTTCATTTCCACATCTTACCTCTGAGATTTTAGTGATAGCTGAATTTGGTCTCCCCTCTTCTCTCTTGCAATGACTGTTAAAACTTTCCTCTTAGGATTTTGTCTTGACATCACCTCAAGCTAATGTAGAATACATTTTCCACAGAATAAATCTGCTTTGTGTCATCTTTCATAATCCTTGACAATAACATTTTTGCTACCTGAGACCAAAGACATCTTAGTCAAAAATGCAAACCTAGGCACTAAAATCCCATACTTCTAAGATGGTACTTGAAATAGTCGAAAACATATTTATATTTTTATTACTTTCTAAGAGTAACATAAAATGATGGTACAAAATCTGAAAGTTGGCAGATTTTAATAGGCAAGCCAGCAGAGGGTGTTTGTATGAAGGAGAATGAGAATAGAATATTGGGGAAATAAGTAGTAATCCATTATTTTGAAGTATAAAGTACAAGCATACAAGTAGTGGAAGATAAAGTGTAGGTTGGAGATACTTGTGAAGGATGTTGAATTCAGGGATAAAAACATTGTCGATTAGCATTGGAGGGGTTCATACATACAGAGGATGTGACCGCCGTTTGACCCAGAGCTGGTTGAAGGAAATTGGCGGCTTCCCATAGGTTCTTCTGTCCTTGTAATGTACGTTTCTACCACCTCTCCGCGCTAGAAGCTGTTTTCAAGCACACAAACTTGAGAGAGTAAGGTGTTTCTGAGACCGTCTGTACAAAACGCGTGGCTGAACCCAGGGAAGACCTCTGTATAAAAGTTTCAGATTCTCCCAGCGCCTGCAGATACCTCCTCTTTTAGCCGCCGGTTGGAGACGGCCTCGTAGGTAAGTCTCCTTGCTTGTGCATCCCGCCAATTACCAGTTTGGAGCGGCGTGCAGTATTCTTCTGGTTCTTCTTGCCCTCTGTATTTGGGGGACCAGTTTGGTATTTCACCCAGGGCTACCCCAGAGTTTTCGAACTAACAAAGAGTGAGGCATTTTGAGCAAATCAGTGAAATGTTGGGAAAGCAACACTGTGATTTTGCAGGGAGGAAATGGAAATGAAAACAGCTGGGAGAGTATTCTAAGATTCAGGAATCAGGTGAAAGATCTTAACTTAGGGTTGTTAACAACTGAAAGGAAAAAAAAAAAAAGGAAGATACATACTTTTTACCAGAGAGAATTTATCGGATAGACTGACTGTGGGGTTGAACCGATTAAAGAGGCGGAATTAAATCTGAAGCCTATTTTAGAGAACAGCGTGTAAATCTGAGCACTGAAAGACTGGCTTCTGAAGTACCTTTTAACTCTGTTGTTTTTGAGGCTTATGTTTGTTGTGTCTGGCAGTGGACATCTTAGGTTAGCCTCAGAGTTCTTTCTGGGAAATAGTCCATTTTCAGTTTTCTATTGCTTTTGTGGTTACTGAAATATTCGTCCCTCAGCATTTAAGTACAGTTTTAAATGTGCTAGTAATGTGAATGATTTTTCTTGTTTATTTGTTTGATGATGCTTTTCTCATCAGTTAATTAAAAAAATATATGTTTTATTGTTGGTTAAAATATCATAAGCAAAGATAATGCTTACCATACAATTACATATGCTGTGTACAAATTCTAAATGCATTTAATAATATTTTTGTTAATGCCACACTGAGATATTATTAAAACTCAAGGTTGATTGATTCATTTTTATGATTATGGAGTAAAATTTGTCTTGAGTGAATATTTTATGACATGTTTTTGAATTTGGGGAAATACATTATTCAATATATATCAGTATGATATACAACCAGAGTCGTCTCCAACACCACAGTTCAAAAGCATCAATTATTTGGTGCTCAGCCTTCTTTATGGTCCAACTCTCACATCCATATATGACTACTGGAAACACCATAGCTTTGACTATATGGACCTTTGTTGACAAAGTGATGTCTCTGGTGTTTAATATGCTGTCTAGGTTTATCATAGCTATTCTTGAAAGTCCCTTAGACAGCAAGGAGATCAAACCAGTCAATCCTAAAGGAAATCAGCTCTATTTTTTGGAAGGACTGATGCTGAAGATGAAGCTCCAATACTTTGGCTACCTGATGTGATGAGCTAACTCACTGGAAAAGACCCTGATGCTGGGAAAGACTGAGGGCAAGAGTAGAAGGGAGAGACAGAAGACGAGATGGTTGATGGCATCACTGACTCAATGGATGTGTTTGAGCAAACTCAGGGAGATACTGATGGGCAGAGAAGCCTAGCTTGCTACAGTTCGTGGGGTCGCAAAGTGTGGGACATGACTTAGTGACTGAACAAAAACAACAACAATTCATGAAGAGGTCAAATAAAGACACAAATTTCTGAGTCATGGGATAACGTTCACTTAAGATCATAATTAGACTTAAAATTTTTGAGGCAAAATCTTCCATCACAACAACATTCCGCTGTGAAACTGAAAGTCTATGTTTAAAAAATATTTAGCAAATTATTGCTATTGGAATTTGTTTTCAGGAAAAGCAAAAACAAAAGAAGGAAAAGTCTCTGGAAATTCAGCTAGCTCCTTGTGATTTGGGTTTTCAGAGAAGTCAGTTCATATTTCTTAGTTACAAATCAAGGGCAAGCTTTCCAAGGAAGTGCAAAACGCTCAAGGAGCTGATACATCAGGGTTTAACCAGGTCTTTGATGCAGCATTTCTTTGAAGCTGTTTGGAAGTTATTTCATCTCAGTATGACTTTTTTCCCTCGAATTCTAACTTGAGATAAATTTAGTTTATATTGGTGCTCTACCCACTCTCAGTCAGGTTGTACCAGGTAGGGTACAGTGGAAGCTATGGCTTAGGGAAAACCCTCTGGAACAGAGTATCTGCATTGGGATCACAGCTTGCCACCTGCTAGCTGCTGCTGCTGGACAGAATACTTCTCTGTGCTTCAGGTTTCTCACTTATATGATGGTGATTATCTACCTCATGATCTGTCATGAAAACTAAACACAGAGATTTAGTTCAGTGCTTGAAAAGTAGTAAACAGCACACAAGAGTTTGCATACAAAATTTAGACAACTGGAAATTTATATCAAAAAACTAAGTTTGATATGCTAATTTCCTGGAAGTTTTATCTGAACATAATTAATAATAATAAAGAGGGTCATGGAGGATTTAAATTCATTCTCTAACTTAATTCTTAAATCAGTCCTATGACAGTATTGTATCTTTCTTCCACAAGTAAATAACTGAGAATTGGAGAGACACTGTATACTTAACCAAACTCTTTAAGCTTAAATAAACAGATTGGGCTTCAAATTTATGTATTCTTAGAGATCTAGAACTTAATTTCTATGCTATGCAACTTCCAAATCTGAGAAAAGTACCGGGAAAGATGAGCCCTCAGTGAGCATTGGCAGGAAGGTGGTAGGTAAAATGAGTTAGCAAATGACAGGAACATTTGCATGATGTGTCTGAGTGTGAAGCTGCAGTCTTGGCCTTCCTGATTTTCCTTTAAGAGCTTCCAGAAATAATAGTACCTTGAATAGGAAGAAATGAAATATATTTATGAGCACAACATTATTAGCACCACACTTAGTTTTCATCTTCAGATAGAAAGAATCAAATTGTCAAGTAATCCTCCTACATCTGTTGGCTACTAACAAGTAATGAAGCAGTTCATTTTTATTTCGCTAAAAAAATTTTTTTCTCCAAAGAACGGATTACATGTTATTTAAAAAATAGTTTTTGTTATGTTTTACCTGTCTTGATGTTATCATTTGAATCCCATCATATCACTGTACCTTCCAGATCATGAGAAGACTTTGAAAGAGTGAAGGGACTTCTGTACTAGTAAGGATTAATGAGCTGTCTTTATCACCTTCAGCAGGGAACTAAATGAGGCTCACACTAATGATCATTTCTATTCTAAGTAAATACCTACTTGTTAACCAGAAATATAGCAGATTTAAAAACGAAATCCACAGGTTTGCGTGGCACAAAGAAACAATTATGGAGAACTATTTCTAACTCTTTTCATCCCTTTAAATTTTATTCTATTTTCCCTATAATTCTAACCAATTAATTTTTATGTGTCAAGACTATTGATTTCTCTGTTATTTTTCTTTTCATCATAGGGAACACACTATTATATGCAATCTGTTGGGAGTGGGAGGAAGTGAATATTCATCAAAATGATATAT
Source organism: Nanger dama (assembly GCA_917880005.1). Lineage (NCBI taxonomy): Eukaryota > Metazoa > Chordata > Mammalia > Artiodactyla > Bovidae > Nanger > Nanger dama. The sequence goes on from CAKJTW010000004.1 coordinate 53,182,022, forward strand.
CTGGCCAAAGAACTGGAACTGGTGATTGGGATATTTTCCTGGTCATTTCATATCATACATAGTTATTGGGCATCAGTTATATGCTGAGTACAATGATAGGTACTGAGGACTCAAAAATGTGGTGCTGTCCTTTTGGATTTTTTGTTATCTATCAATGGACCTAGATATAAATAATTGAGTATAAAATAAGGTGGTAAGTGTTTTGATGGGGGAGTATGTGGAGGAGGAGATTAAAAAAGGACAAAAATATTTGCTATGTACTATTTAGTCACAGTATTTGGTCACTGTGCTAGGTCCTAATATATGTTATTTAATTAATGAGGTTGAGCTTATCTCCATTGTACAGATGAGAAAACTGAGAAGCTGAGTTAGTTGGGTATCACACAGCTAGTGATTCTAACTCTGATTAAAATGCAAATGTCTCATTTTCCAAAGCACTTGCTTTTTATACTATTAGCAGTGTTTATAAAACTAGCCTGATCATAATAAATCAGCTGGGGTATTTCTTAAAGGACAGCTTCATAGCCCCAGTACCACAGGTACTAAATCAGACACTCTAGGGCAGAGGGTGGAGAATCTGTCTTTAGTAAGCACCTCTGAAAGCTTTTTTTTAATGTTTGTTTCAAATCAAGTTTTATAATCTTGGATTATCAGCCAGCTACATTTGCTACCTTCTATACTTGTTATGAAGGAGAGAAAGATCACATCTGGGTGGAGGCGGGAGGAATATATAAGAATACTTTGGAAGGGAAATGGTTTTTATGTTTGACCTTGAGAGCTGAATAGGAATTTGCTAAGCAGTGATGGGAGAACTTTTTTTTGTTGTTGTTGCATTTCTTTTCCATGGGGATGGCCTTGATCCCTGTCTCCTGTACAATGTCATGAACCTCCGTCCATAGTTCATCAGGCACTCTATCCATCAGATCTAGTCCCTTAAATCTATTTCTCACTTCCACTGTATAATCATAAGGGATTTGATTTAGGTCATACCTGAATGGTCTAGTGGTTTTCCCTACTTTCTTCAGTTTCAGTCTGAAGGAGATCAGCCCTGGGATTTCTTTGGAAGGAATGATGCTGAAGCTGAAACTCCAGTACTTTGGCCACCTCATGCGAAGAGTTGACTCATTGGAAAAGACTCTGATGCTGGGAGGGATTGGGGGCAGGAGGAGAAGGGGACGACAGAGGATGAGATGGCTGGATAGCATCACGGACTCGATGGACATGAGTCTGAGTGAACTCCGGGATTTGGTGATGGACAGGGAGGCCTGGTGTGCTGCGATTCATGGGGTCGCAAAGAGTCGGACACGACTAAGCGACTAAACTGAACTGAAGGGAGAACTTTTGATAATGACTTTGTTTAGAGAAATATTTTACAGCTTGATGTTGGTAAAGGTAAAATAGATTTCCTGTCTTCTGGAGTTATCTGATCTCTAATTCATTGTGATAAATCGTAGAGAGGTAGGTAGATAGACATATACATACATATATATCCTACTTAATCTCTCATTTGTATTGTATATAGGTAGACTTTGTTGTATATTTTTAAAAGTCATATCAGAAACTCCAAGATGATACAACAAAGGTAGATGGACCTCCTTTAATGAAGAATTAAATAATTCCCTTAAATAGAAAATTTCAAAAATGTGTTGATTTATTTATATAAGCTTATTCATTATCTTTTTAAATTAAAAATATAATAAATAGATTTATAGAAAGCTTGGACATTGGGAGATTTTCTGTATTCTACCTATATTACTACATATAAATATATCTATCTAACTGTTCCCACCACCTTAACAATGAAATTTGAAGTATTTCCTCTTATCAATCCTTAAATATATATATTTACATGTTTTTTGTGTTTCCTGCTCTTAAAAAATTATCATTTTTATCTTTGCCAACTAATGAGCACAGAGTAAAAGCAATCAGATAATACCAGTGAACTTAAAATGAGATATGGCATTCCTCATTAAACCATTCCTCATAAGACCAGCTTCTCAGAGACAATAACTTTCAGTTCTTTTAACTGTTTCTTCAGATACTTACCTTAGTGTTTTCAAATAATAAATACACTTACACTGTGTGATAGAGGTTGTGATGTGCTGTGCAGATTCCTCTTCATGAATAAAGGAATTACTACTCAGATGCTGGACAAGACACTGGCAGATAGCCTCCAGTTACCAATCTCTTCCAGGAATCACCTCAGCTAAGACAGCTACCTCCCCTAAGATCTTAACCTTTCCTTGGTTAATGTGTGTCTTCCCTGTTACAGGGCAGAACAGGATGCATGGATGGATGGATGGGTGATATATGGATAGATATAAAGTCATTTGCCAGCCTCACTGTTTCCACACATATACTCCAAGACTTTTTCAAAAAGTCACTTTAACTCTAGACTGCTCTAAATGGTCATCCTATCTTCAGAGCAGGGTTAGCTGAAGATTCACTGAAAGTGCAATGCTGCTTAATTTTTCACCTTTGTCTAATCCTACTGTCTTTCCTTCCCTCCCAAGACACTGAGCCCAAGAGCACTCCTTAATATGCTATAAGCTAATTTACATCTCAAAGTTGTCTTTCCAGGGAACTCAACTTACATTATTGGTATTTATTTATTTCTATTGGAAGCTGAAACTCCAATACTTTGGCCACCTCATGCAAAAAGTTTACTCATTGGAAAAGACCCTGATGCTGGGAGGGATTGGGGGCAGGAGGAGAAGGGGATGACAGAGGATGAGATGGCTGGATGGCATCACCGACTCGATGGACATGAGTTTGAGTAAACTCCAGGAGTTGGTGATGGACAGGGAGGCCTGGCGTGCTGCGATTCATGGGGTCGCAAAGAGTTAGACACGACTGAGTGACTGAACTGAACTGAACTGATTGGGACTACCGAGGTGGCTCAATGGTAAAGAATCTGCTTGCTGCTGCAGGAGAAGAGGGTTTGATCCCTGGATTGGGAAGATCTCCTAGAGAAGGAAATAGCAATTTACTTCAGTAATCTTGCCTGGGAAATCCCATAGACAAAGGAGCCTGGGGGCTACATTCTATAGCGTTGCAAAAGAGTTGGACATGACTTAGCAACTAAACAATACAATAACAATGTTCTCGATATTATATATTGACTTTCAACTGTGATTCAGAAAACTCTTGCAGCACAGAATCAGCTTGCCCCCGTTTTCTAATTTCTTTTCCTCTCCCCAAACTGCTATACCAGAACTCTGAATTAAATCTAAGAGTACATATTTTAACTAAGAAAATAGTGCTTACAGTTTAGTCAAGTGGTGTATTCTAACTTTTTTCTTATAGAACTTTGTCTGAGTTAATAATTGCTTAATCTTTTAATTTTTCTAATTCTTCTCAAGTAAATCCAGATATTTGGAATCACTCAGTATTATTTTTACAAGGCCAACTGCCATATGATTTATCTTTTCCTTCCCAGAATACCTTACTGCTTATACCAGCTCTATGCTGTCTAGGCCTGTTGCATATTTATCATTCTAAGCTTTTTCTTCATCATTGTTTATATTTACAGAATCACATGTCTCCTTTTTAATTGTTTACATATTCATTTTGTTTGGAATATATCCTTCAGTGAATTTCCTAAGAATGAGCAAAGGGAGGTAATTTTTTTGTCTTACACTTGAATATCTCTTTATCCTTTTGCTCTACATTTCCATGATTATAAGTGTTTCTCTTGGTCAAAAAAAATATTATTATGCTAGATGATTAATCTAGGAGATATTTTTCTTTTTCCTGTTGTTTTCTTATATAATTTCCTGCTTTCTACCTTATCTTATTAATGACTACTAACTTATTGGTAATTTGACTTAAAAGTCTTGTTAATTAGATAGATTTTTGTATGGACCCTTTAACTATAATTTTTTTCTCAATATTTTTATCATTTTATTTTTGGAGACTTTCCTGACTCTTCCAAAATTGCAATTGATTTAAAAATTTCAATTGTCATATATTTTCAGTTTCCAAATTCTTTGTTGTTCCTCTTTGTTCCTTTTGCATATTAAAAATGTCCCTATTTTATAAACACAATTCTCATTTCCTCAAGAATATTAGGTATATTTCCTCATTTGGTTTTATCCTACTCCTTGCATTTTCTCTATTTCCTTTTTTCTCTTTATTTGTGTTTTGTTTCTGTTTACAGTGGCTTTCCCCTTCTATCTACTGATTTCTTTGTTGTTTGTTTAAATTTAAAAGTGAGATATAAAGACTTCCAGGAAGTTTTGTGTGTATCTGCTAGTGGGTTTCACTGTATGATTATGTGATAGAGTCAGCCTTTTTTGTGGGAAGATTAAGTTCTTGGCATATTGTGGTTTGTGCTTTTTCCAAAGAAGAATCCTGTCCTCTCTAGCCTCAGAGTAAATGAAGATGGCTGTATATGTCTGGCTGACAACATTCTGATACCATAATCATGAGGTCCATTATTTAATTGCTAAGTTAGGAGTTTTTTTCTTTACATTTGTGAGGGGTATAGTCCTGTGATTTTTCTTTCTTTTAATGTTCTTTTCAAGTTTGGATGTTAAAGTTATTCTAGATTAATCTAACAACTTATAATATTTGTTTGTATTTTTTATTCTTTGGAATATTTATATTAAATTGATATTTTTCCTTCAATCATTTAAAAAAAAACCTGAAACCATCTGTGATGATTTTGTGGAATAGTTAATTTTATATTTGATTTCCTAAATAGATACAAAACTATTCAGATTTTTTTTCTTGTATCAGTTATGGTTTTCCAAAACTTGTCCAGTTCGCCTGTATTTTCTAATTTTTGGTGCAGGTCCTTCAGATATTTTATTATGACTTTTTACTGTTTCTTGGCTTTATAAAGATTTTCTTCCTCACCCCTGATATCCTTGCTTTTTTCTCTTTTTTGGTTTCACTGGATAGTCTATTAGTCTTCAAAGAACCAAGTTTTGGCTTTTTATTCTTTTATTGTATTTGTTTCTCACTTTATTATTTCTGCTTTTGTCTTCATTATTTCTCTCCTTCAACTTCTTGGCACTTTCTGAAATGTATATATTCTATATGCATATGCATTCTGTATGTTTTCATACTAGATAATCTCAGTTTTGAAAGTTAAGTTATATACTTCTAAATATCAAATTTATCAAAGAAGAAATAAAAAGAAATTCAAAATAGTTTAAATTGAAAGATTAAAAAAATATGACTCACTTCCAATTCTGGTTGAGTTTTCAGAAGTATCAAGATTCTATTACTCTTAAGCTTAAGAGCTGAACAAGCCAGATGAACAATAAAGTTATATTAAAAATCCATGAGTTGAAAACACAAAGAAACTTAGCTGAATAGAATTCCAGAAAACAGTAAGAATTGAACTACATTAGAGAGAAGAAACCCACAATGTTCTCATTCCAGGTGAAAATGGTACCTAGAGAAAATCTATTATCGACAGCGTTAAATGGAAACCAGCCAAATTTTAAAAGACTTTTTAAAGGCCACATGTAGGCTTTGGGATGGATTACAGTTATGGGGAAATCCAGTCAAAGATCAAACCTGCACCCATCTTTCAACTGTTTACCATAAACTCTCCCAAAGGCTTGGAAGTAATATGCCAAAGCCTGGGAACAAAGCAGGAGAGATGAGATATCCACTCTCATCTCATAGATTCCCTGAAGTTCAAAGTAGCTTCCCTCTGAAAGTAAGGGTGTAATAGGAATGTTGAAAGAAACTTATTAAAGGAACTCTGGACTCTTGGACTGAAAGCAAGAGAGCTAAGAGAAATCCATGTGAAGTGCTCTAGAATTTCAGCTACAAAAAGACTGAAACTGAGGAAGAAGTGAAAGAAGCTCCCCTTGAGGAAGTCTGAATGGTCACTGAATGTAAGACATCCACATTCCCAAAGCTAGGAGCAGGACAGCAGACCAGAGAGAGCACTCGTTCAAAATGCAGAAAACCAAGGATGGGAACGTAGAGCAAAGAGAAAAATACTAACTCAAAAAGTGGGATGATAGCTGATAAAGAAGATATCCTAATTTGGAAGTTAATGCTTAAATGTAATGCAACAAGAAATCTCTTCAATCTCAGTAATCTTTGGACCTCTCAAGCCCTGCTGAAGGGAAAATCCTAGCCTGTCCTTCAAAGCAATTGAAGACAGTGTTAAACAGATTTGAGATCATAATGAGATTATTTTATGATTTTCCTTTCTTTTAATGTCCTTGTTAGGTTTTAGTGTCAGCACACAGATTGTGTTTTCAATCCGTGAAATTTGTTGAGACTGCTTTTATGGCCTAGCATAATGTCCAGTTTTCTAAATCTTCCATGAGCATCTGAAAGGAATATATGTTCTGCAATGTTATTTTAGTGCTCTTGAGTCAATTTTATTGTGTTATTAAAATCATCTATGTTTCTTATATTTTGTTTGTTGGCTCTATCAGTTACTGAGAGAAATGAGTTGAGGTCTCCTAACATGATTGTTCTTTACATTTCGCCTTGTATTTTGTCAATATGTGTGTGTGCTAAGTTGCTTTAGTCATGTCTGTCTCTGTGTGACCCCATAGACCACAGCCCACCAGGCTCCTCTGTCCATGGGATTCTCCAGGCAAGAATACTGGAGTTGATTGCCATACCCTCCTTCAGGGGATCTTCCTGACCCAGGGATTGAACCTGTTTCTCATGTTTCCTGCATTGGCAAGCAAGTTCTTTAACACTAGGCTTCCCTGGTGGCTCAGAGGTTTAAGTGTCTGCCTCCAATGCGGGAGACCCAGGTTCGATCCCTGGGTCGGGAAGATCCCCTGAGAAGGAAATGACAATCCACTCCAGTATTCTTGCCTGGAGAATCCCATGGACGGAGAAGTCTAGTAGGTTACAGTCCACGGGGTCGCAAAGAGTCGGACATGACTGAGCGATTTCACCTTCACCTTCACAGCACCACCTGTAGACTTCATATTTTTGAGATAACATTATAAGGTATATTCAAATTCAGAATTGTTTTATTTCTTGTAAGCTGACAGCTTTATCATTATAACATGTCCTTTCTAAATCTCTAACGATACCTCCTGTCTATTTTGTTTGACATTAAAAAATGTTTATTTATTTTTGGCTGTGCTGGGTCTTTGTTGCTGCATAGGTTTTTCTCTAGTTGGGACTAGTTTTCTCTAGTTGCGATTCTCTAGTTGCAGTGCATGAACTTCTCATTGCAGTGGACTCTCTTGTGGAACATTGGCCCTAGGACACACCGGCTTCAGTAGTTGCAACCTGTGGGCTCAGTAGTTGTGACTCTCCAGCTCTAGAGCACTGGTTTAGTAGTTGCGGCACACAGGACTTAATTTGCTCTGTGGTATGTGGGATCTTCCTGGATCCAGGGATTGAATCTGTGTCTCCTGCATTGGCAGGCAGATTCTTTACCACTGAGCCACCAGGGAAGCCCCTTGACAAATTAACATGTGAATACCAGCTATCATTTACTTAAGTGTTTGTATGGTGTATCTTTTCCCCTTCTCTTATTTTCAGTCTTTCTATGTTGTTATGTTTGAGATGATTCTTTTGTTAAGTTGCTTGTATTTGAATTTCCATTAGCCAGTTCATCTTCTCTTCATTTCATGTATTCTTTTTATTTTCTTTTTGTTGTTTTCAGATTAATATTTTCTATGATTCCATTTACCCTCCATTAGCTTGTAGGTTAGAGTTTCTTTTACAATTTTTTTTTTCCTGATCTGCCACAACCTGGAAGTAGATGAAGAATTTAAAAATCATTTAACAGTTTCTAAAGAGTTGGTCAGGTACCTTGGAATGTCATTATGAATAAATCTTGGTTCCTTAGGCAAAACATTAAATTTAATATCATTTGCAATGACATTTGACAGATATGCTTTGTGTTTTAAGGCAACAAAACCCTCAGAATTGTTATATTAAAGTTTCATGTCAAATTACTTAGAAAATGGGGAGGGAAGTGAGGTACGAAATTCCCTGAAACTTCATTTTATTGAAAGGGTTATATTTAGATGCAAAGAATTTTATGTTGTGTGAATTATGGGTTGTTTGTGAAAAAGGAGAGAAGTGGCTAAATTCTACCTTTATCAACTCACTTCACCATTTGCTTGTTGTGTTGATAATGATGATACTTCTTTTTTTTTTAGTGTGATTTTTGTGAGTTTTTTTTTTTAATGTGTGAGTTTTGTGAGTTTCAAGGAAATAGAGTAAAAAGACATTACTTCATATTCTTTATTTGGAAGTTTGTTCTACAAAAATTTAAGGGTAGCCACTTATCAATGATTAGCAGAGTTTCTGAGGGGAAGTTTGACATGATTGAGACTTTAATTTCTTGACTGTTTCTATGCTCACTACAACAGAATATTTCTTTTCAGAAATACTATGGATACACTGGTCACCTAGGTTATTTATGCAGCTGAGTAATTGGTTCCATTGATTTGGATCTGTGATGATGATGATAATTCAAAAATTGCTTGTTGAGGACATGCCATGGACAGGCATTGTTCTGGGCATGTGTCTGTAACAGACAAAAATCTCTGACTTCATGGAACTTAAATCTTACTGTTGCGGGAAGGGAGACCCCTTCCGGGGCCCCAAACTGGGCTCTTGTCTAACACTTGGAAATGAATTGTCTGAGGAGACACATGTGCTGACAAAGCAAGAGATTTTATTGGGAAAGGGCATCTGGGTGGAGAGCAGTAGGGTAAGGGAACCCAGGAGAACAGCTCAGCCACATGGCTTGAAGTCTCGGGTTTTATGGTGATGGGATTAGTTTCCCGGTTGTCTTTAGCCAATCATTCTGACTCAGAGTTCTTCCTGATGGTGGACACCTTGTTCAGCCAAGATGAATGCCAGAGAGAAGGATTCTGGGAGGTGGTCGGACATGGGACATTGATGTCTCATTTTGACCTTTCCCAAACTCTTCCGGTTGGTGGAGGCTTATTAGTTCCATGTTTCTTTCCAGGACCTCCTGTCATAAAACAACTTATGCAGATTGTTACTATAGTGCCTGGCCAGGGTGGACAGTGTGTTTCCCCTAACATTACTATGTGGGAGATTTGGTAAAAGGTAAACTATTAACATTTATTGAACATTTACTGCATGAAAGGCATGCTTTTATGTGATCTTCATATGTTAACTCATGTAAGCATCTCATCAGTCCCATGCAACCATATGTGGAAGAAATATCAAGTATATAAGAGTTAAGTAATTTGGCCAAGGTCATTTGTTTAGTAAGTAATACACTTAAGAGTTCAAATCTAGGGTGATTTCAGAACCTCACTCTTAAACTCAATAATATGGCCATGGTAATACATGAAGTGATTTTGATGATAATTTTGAAGGAAAGCCATGGCTGTAAGTTAAGTCCAGATGGACTGTCATTCTAAGGTCATTACATGGTTTTTAGTTTTCTTCTTGATGGAATTAAGGTATTGATTGTAATATTGAAGATTTCACTTCAACTTGTAGCATTATAAGATGTTGTTATTTTCAGTGTAATGGATTAAGATATTTGAATGCTTTTATTGTCTTTTTTAGAATTAAAAAAATCTACTGTGGAATATTTCTTAACTCTAAGCATGTTTTATGTGTTTGTAGTTACCACTTTTTATGTAGACTTTACTTTTTAGAACAATTTCAGATTTTTAGAAAAATTGGGGTGTTAATATAAAAGTTCCCATATATACTTGTATACTGTTTTCCCTGTTATTAATATTGTATCAATACTTTAGTATGGTATGTTTGTTCTGATTAGTGAACCAGTGTTGATGTGTTGTGCTTAGTTGCTCAGCTGGGTCTGACTCTTTGTGACCCCATGTACTATTGCCCCCAGGCTCCTCTGTCCAAGGGGATTCTCCAGGCAAGAATATTGGATTGGGTTGCCATGCCATTCCATAGAGGGATCCAGGGAATCTTCCCATCTCAGGGATCAAACCCAGGTCTCCCACATTGCAGGTAGATTCTTTACTGTCTGAACCACCAGGGAAGCCCAGTATTGATATGTTCTTATTAACTGAAGTTCACAGTTTACTTGCCTAGTGGCTCAGTAGTAAAGAATCCACCTGCCAGTACAGGAGCTGTGGGTTTGATCCCTGGGTCAGGAAGATGCCCTTGGGAAGGAACTGGAAACCCACTCCAGTATTCTTGCCTAGGAAATCCCATGGATGGAGAAGCCTGGTGGGGTACAGTCCATGGGGTCACAAAAGAGATGACTTAGCCACAACAACAATAGTTTATATACAGATTTTACTAGTTTTTAACCTAATGTATTTTTTTCCTATTCGAAGATCCCATCCAGTTTGCTATACTACATTTAGTCATTATATCTTTTTAGGCCTCTCTTGGCTGTGACAGTTTTCAGACTTGCCTTGTTTTCGATGACCTTGACAGTTTTGAAGAATATTAGTCAGGATTGTAGGATTCCTCTTGACTGGAATTTGTATGATTTTTCCCCCTCATGATTATGGGTTAGGGTTTGAGAGTGGAAGATCACAAAGCAAAGTACCATTTTCATCACCATATATTAAGGGTACCTACTAGTAATATCATCATGACTTTATACTGTTGTGGTTGACCTTGATTCCCTGGCTAAAGTAGTGTTTGCCAGGCTTTTCCACTGTTAAGTTTCTTTTCCCCTTTCCACTCCTTATACCCTTTCCCCACAGGGAGTCACTATGCACAGTCTATACTTAATGGAGTGGGGAGTTATCTGCTCTCTTCTTGAGAATGGAGTATCAATATACATTACTTGAAATTATTCTGCACAGGAAGTTTGCCCTTTCTTCTCACTTATTTGTTTATTCAGTATTTTATTTATATCAATATAGACTTATGGATATTTGTTTTATTATTTAGGCCCTATAACTCAATGCTAATTTATTTATTTGTGTGTGTTTCTTTGATATATTCTCATCAATGTGGGTTTTTTGGTTGTTGTTGTTTTTGTCTTTGTTTCATGTTGAGCATTTAACATGATTATTTTATTTTCTGGCGCTACAGTTAGCTGCACACTTATCTTGTATGTTCCTATGTCAGTCCTAGAATCCGCTATTTCTCCAAGAAACCCTGGCTCCTTTTGTTGGAGAATGGTAGAAGAAATCAAGATTCAGGCACTGAGTGTGCTTGTTTCTACTGGGGTATTATTCCATTTAGGCCCTCTCAGTTGACAGAGCTAGGAAATAAATGCATATGTACTGTCTTATATAAATATATAATATATATTTCGTATTATCATTTATACAATCTTATTTGTATAAATAAATAATATATATAATTTAACACAAATGAGATATACTTGTATATTATATATATAAATATATAACATTTATATTTATTTCCATATGTGTATGTGTATAATATATAGTACATATTATATGCATATATGTGTATATATATGATCATCTTGTCTATATTAAGTTAAACATAAGTTCATACTGATATTTCCAATTCTAATGCAGTACCATTTAAGGGAGCAAAATTTGCCATATCAAAATGTGTCTCGGGCATAAGGGTTAATTTAGGCTCATTGTTTTTTAAGAAACAGAAGTTTCAGAAAGTTATTGTGAGATATCTGCAAAGAATGTGGGCAAGGCCTAGAGACAGGCCCAGCAAACATTTTTGTACCAAATATTTCTTTTCCAGCTCCATATGAATTGACTTCTTCCATTTTGAAGTCCCAGGCCACTACCTGAATATTTTCTTTTGTCTCTAGGTGAATATGGTATTTAAGGTAAGGGTTTTGGCCCTTTTGGCAAGTTACTCAGTTTTTCTGGGTCTTTCCCATGTATACGTGTCATTAAACTTTTGTTTGATCTTTTTTTCTGTTGATGCTGCTGCTAAGTCACTTCAGTTGTGTCCGATTCTGTGTGATTCCCTGACTCTGTGCAGTCTCATAGATGGCAGCCCACCAGGCTCCTCTGTCCCTGGGATTCTCCAGGCAAGAATACTGGACTGGGTTGCCATTTCCTTCTGCATTTTCCTGTTAATCTGTCTCTTGTCACTGTAATTCTTAGACCAGTCAGAAGAGCTTAAAAGAGTAGAGGCAAATTTCTTCCTCCTCAACAGTCAGGTGGGTCATTCTAGGCTCCTCCTCTTATTTGTTATTTCCTGCTTTAATAATGGGTTTTATCATTCATATATATACTATTCAGTTCCAGTGTACATGTATAATAGTATTGAGATTATTAATGTGTACTCTCATGAAAAGGAGCTTTATTAACTAAATTTCAGTGCTTATATATAGTTCCTTTTACTTTTCTCTTAGCAGACTTCACTCATTTCCTAAATTACTTTGGTCAGTGACATTTCCCCACTTTCTTCAGCGAGATCATTTCATACCTTTGTAATAGATTTAGATTCTCTTGTTACAACCTCAGCTATTTTCATAAGGCAAAATCTATTGAAAAATAGAGATTAGAGTTTAGTGATGAAGAGCTGAATTTTAAATAGCTTTGTACTAATGACCAAACAATAAATGAGAGTTATCTCATCTATTTCCTGTTTGTATTCTAATTTTTTTATAGATGCTCATTTACTGTGGTTATTGTTATCTATTGCTAAACTTGTTTTAGTACTATGTACTAAAGCCGGCAAACTCTAAATAATGAAGTATGATTTAATTTGTAAATGACTATATCTTCCAGTTTGTCCTTTATTTATGCAGTATGAGACATCAGGCAGCCCTGAAGTCTAGGCTGTTGAGAGGAAGTTGGTAGAAATAAATCCTGGAAAACTGACCCAGTGAAATGAACCTTTAGTTCTCCCAGCTTACAGCAATCATGCAGAATTGACTGGGTTGTGACTTGCTGAGTCAAGACTCCAGGATAGTTGAGAGGACAGTATCAGCAGTATCTGAAGGCTTTTGTGGGGTCTTGAGAGCAGCGAAGCTTGCCTTTCCACCTGGGAGTGGTGGTGAATATCTAGTTCTGATGGCTTTCTGTGTAATGTCGAGTTATCTTTTTCTGCATTATAGTTAACCCATTTCTTTTCACCTTGATAGTATTTCTCACTTAATCACATCAGTGTCAGGTTATAATAACAACCACATGTTTTATTATGTGGTTTCAATCGTAACACTTCTTAAAAAAAAAAAAAAAATTTCCCCCCTTATTCTCAGAGTTAGTCTTTATACTTCTCTCAGTTCAGCCATAGCTTATTTTCATCTGTAATCTCACTCTTCTTTCTATGCATGTAGCCATGGAAACCATCACAGAATGCCTGCATTTTACAAATTGTGGTATAAATTACAGGCCATTACAATTGTTACATTATTGTTCTGGTAAGATTGCTGCGTTTTCACCTATGAAAAGGGTTATGACTGCTATTAATTCTAAGAGGATTTGCAGTGGTTTGGTGTGGGAGGAGGTCAGGAGCACTGTGGTCTTCTCCTCAGTCAGTGTCACAGTGAGATAAGTTATTAGTGGATAGTTTTAATAGCTGCTTTTAAGTTTACTGTGAATGACTGTGTCCCTAATTAAGGTCCCTGATTGTGATTTAATTTTCTATTAAATATTAAATCTCACAAAACTCCCTTTAGGAATGCAATTCCACATATTCGTGAAACATTTACTTTGTGCTGGGCACTGTGCCGGGTATTACAGGCAATGATTTCAAAGAGTAATGGAGAGAATGAAATGAATATGTAAATCGGCATAACACAGAGCAGAATATGGGGTATTCATCAGTCAGGGATGGACGAGGAAAATAGAAAACACTCCGTGTATTTATGATGGAGAGAATTTCACGCAGGGAATTGGTTATCTAGTTGATTGAAGAGAGTAAGAAGTAAACCAGAGAACAGTGAAGCATCCTGGAGATCTGCAAGGACAAAAGATGCTACCAGTTCTGGGCTACAGGGGCAGAAGTAAGAGGCAGTGTTGCTGGAGCCCAGGGATTCAGGTCCTTGGGTCACTGAGTGCAAGATGGAATCACAGAGAGCTTGTCTGGCCAGTGCTAAAATGGCAGAAAGGACACAGCAGCTGTCAGACACACCTGTAACATCAGAGGAGTGGGGAAAGCATTTGACTTCTGTCATCTTCCTGACCCCCAATCTCTCACCAGTGCTTTAAGCTGGCCAAAACCAGCTGAGCATCTTCTGTATGATTGCCAGGGTACAAGGATCAACCCCTATTAGGACACTGGGAAAGCAGGAGAAGGGCAAGGAATGGATCTGAAGAAACAACCCAGGCCTGGTAGTGAGTGCTACTGAAGGTACCACGTGGGCATAGCTGAGGATTCAGAGTTATTCTCACATGCCAAAACTGGCTGTATCTTAACTGCATCATCAGATACACTGACTGAACAATTTCTGTTTCATGGAAAGACAGATTTTGATAATAGATATCAATTATTGCAATGAATATAGCTTACGAATTTGGTCTCTATTCCTATGTGCAGATGTTTCCCTACCTTTAGTTCTAACCCCTTGCTTAAAACAAAACGAGAATAAGACAAAGCAATGCTTTAAGCCCCTCCTACATCCCTGCAGTTTCTTTGAGCTGGCAAAGGGTTATTTGTAATATCAAGGACTGCTTCTGTTCAGAACAAAAGGAAAATTGTAAAAAAAAAAAAAAAAAAAAAAGGCAACCACATACACACACACACACACACACACACCCCAAAAACCTGGAGTTGATCATGGGTAATTCATACCTCTCCATGCTTCAGCAAGTTATTTTGCATTATATAGGGCTATTATATTTTTATAGTAAAGAACATGCTAAATTATATAATGTAAAGCTGTATTAATACTTATATAGATAGTTGAGTCTATAAACAACTTGTTAAAGTATTTTTAGAAAAGATAGTCACATACATACCCAATACATAATTAAATATGAACACTCTACACTTAGATGATAGAACAACAAGATTTAATAGTTTTGGGAGGCCAGAGTTGCCAAATTTCCTAAACTTTGTGATGTTATTGCACAATAAAAATGTTGTGAATCTGAGGTCCAGCAAACCATAAGATCATTTTGATATTTAATTTTTCTACCTTTGCTCTTCCTTTCATTCTTTTCTATTTGTTCTAAATATGGATACATCCCATGGTTTGTATTTAGTTGTTACTTTCTACTTCCTGCCCATGCCATTCTTTGGAGATTCCATCCTCTGCTGTGGATCTCATTGTTATATTTGTGCAGGTATTTTTCCAAACATAAATTTTTAGTTCTCAATTCATTCATTTGTTTCTCCAGTTAAGTGCTGACACCTCACTGCTTGCATATTCTGTCAAACCAAACATTTCAGTATCAGTAAGGGTCCACAAAGGAAACAGAATGTTTATTCAAAGGGTTAACTGGAGAGATTTAAGTGTAAACTGTTTACAGAGAGTGTGAGTAGGAATAAGACAATCAGCTAAGGGTGATAATACATCCAGGGACTACCAATATTAATAAACTGGGAATATCTAGGAAAGACAGTAGTTACTAGAACCCAGAGAGAAGTTAAGCTATGAAGGAAATCTTCCTGAGCAAAGCTGTGACCATGGGTAGAAGATTTCCTATAATCCAATTTGGAAGAATCATGGAAAGAAAATACCTGACTCTTTTTCCTCCCAGCCTCTTATTTCCTGGATTTCTCACTGGCCTAACCTAACAGGAATCCAGAAGATGAGGAAACATAAATGATGCACATGATGCCAATCAGTCTTCTCATGGGAGTACAGAGTGGACCAGAGAAGAGAAGAGAGTAGGTCTGGAGGCACCACAAACTGTGGAAAACCCTTAAAGGGATGGGACTACCAGACCACCTGACCTGCCTCTTGAGAAATCTGTATGCAGGTCAGGAAGCAACAGTTAGAACTGGACATGGAACAACAGACTGGTTCCAAAAAGAAAAGGAGTACGTCAAGGCTGGGTATTGTCACCCTGCTTATTTAACTTATATGCAGAGTACATCATGAGAAATGCTGGACTGGAAGAAACACAAGCTGGAATCAAGATTGCCGGGAGAAATATCAATAACCTCAGATATGCAGATGACACCACCCTTATGGCAGAAGGCAAAGAAGAACTAAAGAGCCTCTTGATAAAAGTGAAAGAGGAGAGTGAAAAAGTTGGCTTAAAGCTCAACATTCAGAAAGCGAAGATCATGGCATCTGGTCCCATCACTTCATGGGAAATAGATGGGGAAACAATGGAAACAGTGTCAGACTTTATATTGTGGGGCTCCAAACTCACTGCAGATGGCGACTGCAGCCATGAAGTTAAAAGATGCTTACCCCTTGGAAGGAAAGTTATGACCAACCTCGATATATTCAAAAGTAGAGACATTATTTTGCCAACAAAGGTCCGTCTAGTCAAGGTTATGGTTTTTCCTGTGGTCATGTATGGATGTAAGAGTTGGACTGTGAAGAAAACTGAGCATGGAAGAATTGATGCTTTTGAATTGTGGTGTTGAAGAAGACTCTTGAGAGTCCCTTGGACTGCAAGGAGATTCAACCAGTTCATCCTAAAGGAGATCAGTCCTGGGTGTTCATTGGAAGGACTGATGTAGAAGCTGAAACTCCAATACTTTGGCCACCTTATATGAAGAGTTGACTCACTGGAAAAGACCCTGATACTGGGAGGGATTGGGGGCAGGAGGAGAAGGGGATGACAGAGGATGAGATGGCTGGATGGCATCACTGACTCGATGGACATGAATTTGGGTGAACTTCGGGAGTTGGTGATGGACAGGGAGGCCTGGCATGCTGCGATTCATGGGGTTTCAAAGAGTCAGACACGACTGAGCAACTGAACTGAACTGACAGCATCAAATGCTATAAAGAATCAAGCCAAATAAAGTTTGAAAAGTTTTTCTTGTTCATCTGTTTCCTGTCCATAGGGTTATAGATCATCTGGTGAGCTGTTGTCGTATAGAATTCAAGGAATTGGTATAAATGTTGGGTTAACAAGACTGAATAGAAGAAGGACACACATGAATGAAGCCAGCAGTCATGATTATAGAAGTACTATAACATATTAGATAAGAGGGGACATTGTGAATCTTCCCATAGGAAACAAGGCAGAACAGAAAATAGGTAACAGAATGTAAGCAGGTTGAAGTGATGTGAAACAAAGCAGACTCTCAACTTAGAATTTATTCAACTCTGACTCTTTTACATAAAGGCTCATCTAAATCTTTTTCTTTTTTAAAAACTTTGTTTTAATTATAGGTAAACTGCTTTATAATGTTGTGTTGGTTTTGCCATATAACAACAAAAATCAGTCATAATTGTTATATATATATATATATATATATATATATATTCCCTCCCTTGTGAACCTCCCTCCCCTTCCCTAAATCTTTTCATTTATTTTTCTCCTCTATTCTCTATTCTGTTCTTTCCTTTATATGTACTTCTGATGTCATTTGTTACCTCCTTTTCTGATACTTTGATCAACAAATTGATGACTTTTCCTCTCCTTTATTATCATCCATATTTCCCTTCCTATTAGCTTTCTTTCTAGCCTATGAAGTGAAGTGAAGTGAAGTGAAAGTCACTCAGTTGTGTCCGACTCTTTGCGACCCCATGGCCTATACAGTTCGTGGAATTCTCCAGGACAGAATACTGGAATGGGTAGCCTTTCCCTTCTCCAGGGCATCTTCCCAACCCAGGGATCAAACCCTTGCAGGCAGATTCTTTTACTAGCTAAGCCACAAGGCAATAACTGCATCTAAATATCATCCATATTAAAAAAGATTTTGCTGAGCCTTCTCTTTCTTTAGCTATCATTTTATCTTTCATTTCCTCTACTGCCAATCTTCTTGAAAAGATATGTTCATTGTTTCCCATTTGTCACCTCAGATTCATCTCTACATCTGTCCTGATTTGGCAGCAGTTACTCCACCAAATATGTTCTGTTGGAAGTCATGATTGAATTGTGGTCTGTGACTTTACCAGCACATCATTCTCATGACACTCCACCCAAGGCCTTGAGTAGTAAACAGGGCTACTCAAGTAGCCTTACTTCAGTAAGGCTTACTTTCCTTTTGTTTGTAGCCTAACTTGTTTCATTAAACAACATTTTTAATATCAAGAATACATAAGAACTTGGGGGTTTCTGTAATAGCACTTTGGTATCTAAATGTTGGACTGGTGAATAAAGAGATGACAGTTTGTAGAGGAGGCATGAAAAAGAAAGAGGCTGTGGGGAGCTGAAGCTGCTGATGGAAAGATAGTTAACCTTATCAGCCCTGGGGTTCAGGCTGGCTAGGGAAGGAGGTGAGAAAAGGGGGCACTGAAAAAATTGAAGAAAGGTTCTGTGAGAAGGAGAGTGAGGAATCTGGTCTGGATCTGGTCAAAGAATGTGTGCAAATGATGTGTTGACAGAGAAAACTGTGGTAATAGAATTGGGTGTAATAGGTTTACATACTTACCAGGAAGCATTTCTGGGTGATGGTAAATTCTAGACCATGAAGTGATTTGATGGAGATTGAGGTGAAGAGTTTCAGCTTGAAATACTGAAAAATTGTGAGGTTATGTGTTTATTTATTGAAGGATTAGAACATGAAGGCTTTGTCAATAGCATGAAATATTAGTCTTTGGTGATAAGAGAAACAAGGATGAGAAAAATTGAGCAACTATAATCCAGACCTTTTTGTTTGACAAAAACACAGGTGGAAGGGAATAATTTGACAAAAGTTGGGGAATGATTAACCATCTCTCTTGTCACCAATTCACAACTGTCTCTCCATTCCTAATCCCCTTTTCACTTACATTTATTGTTATACAGTTCTTTTATGTAGATGTCTTGCATAGTCTAGCTGAAAGCTGTAAACTGTATTCTCTTATTTGCAGTTTATTTCATGTGTGCTTATTATTTAATCTTAAAACAGATTGTAATCATTTATTTGGGCGGAAAATTTGTATATGCCTAGGACAGTATCTTGATCACTGTGTTTTTTTTTTAAATAACTGTTGACTAGTTCATTAAAGAATGTGACCTGTTCATATTCTTAAACAGCTTATGCATCATAAAAGCTTAAAATGGTCTTATCTTTGAGTAATACATTCTTTGCATTGATCACTGACAAAGGCTTTCTTTTCTCTCCTTGCTATTCTTTGGAACTCTGCATTCAGATGCTTATATCTTTCCTTTTCTCCTTTGCCTTTCATTTCTCTTCTTTTCACAGCTATTTGTAAGGCCTCCTCAGATAAGAATTCTGCCTTTATGCAGTTCTTTTTCTTGGGGATGGTCTTGATCCTTGCCTCTTGTAAAATGTCACGAACCTCTGTCCATAGTTCTTCAGGCACTCTTTCTATCAGATCTAATCCATTGAATCTATTTGTCACTTCCACTGATTTGATTTAGGTCATACCTGAATGGTCTAGTGTTTTTCCCTACTTAATTCAATTTAAGTCTGAATTTGGCAATAAGGAGTTCATGATCTGAGCCACAGTCAGCTCCCAGTCTTATTTTTGTTGACTGTTTAGAGCTTCTCCATCTTTGGCTGCAAAGAATATAATCAATCTGATTTTGGTATTGACCATCTGGTGATGTCCACGTGTAGAGTCTTGTGTTGTTGGAAGAGGGTGATTGCTATGACCAGTGCGTTCTCTTGGCAAAACTCTATTAGCCTTTGCCCTGCTTCATTCTGTACTCCATGGACAAATTTGCCTGTTATTCCAGGTATTTCTGACTTCTGACTTCCTACTTTTGCATTCCAGTCCCCTATAATGAAAAGTTCCAGAAGGTCTTGGAGGTCTTCAAAGAACCATTCAACTTCAGCTTCTTCAGCATTACTGGTTGGGGCATAGACATGGATTACTGTGATACTGAATGGTTTGCCTTGGAAATGAACAGAGATCATTCTGTCATTTTTGAGATTGCATCCAAGTACTGCATTTTGGACTCTTTTGTTGACCACGATGGCTACTCCATTTCCTCTAAGGGAGTCTTGCCCACAGTGGTAGATATAATGGTCATCTGAGTTAAATTCACCCATTCCAGTCCATCTTAGTTCACTGATTCCTAGAATGTCGATGTTCACACTTGCCATCTCCTGTTTGACCATTTCCAATTTACCTGGATTCATGGACCTAACATTCCAAGTTCCTATGCAATATTGCTGTCTACAGCATCAGACTTTATTTCCATCACCAGTCACATCCACAACTTGGTGTTATCTTTGCTTTGGCTCTGTCTCTTCATTCTTTCCGGAGTTATTTCTCCACTGAACTCCAGTAGCATATTGGGCACCTATTGACCTGGAGAGTTCATCTTTCAGTGTCCTATCTTTTTGCCTTTTGTACTGTTCATGGGGTTCTCAAGGAAAGAATACTGAAGTGGTTTGACATTCCCCTCTCCAGTGGACCATGTTTTATCAGAACTCTCTACCTCAGTGATTAATACAAGAAATAGAGGAAAACAGTAGAACAGGAAAGACTAGAGATCTCTTCAAGAAAATTAAAGTTATGAAAGGAACATTTCATGCAAAGATGGGCACAAAAAGGGCAGAAATGGTTTGGACTTACCAAAAACAGAAGATATTAAGAAGAGTTGGCAAGCATATGCGAAGAACTACACAAAAAAGATCTTCCTGACTCAGATAATCACGATGGTGTGCTCACTCATCTACTGCTAGACATTCTGGAATGTGAAGTCAAGTGGGTCTTAGAAAGCATCACTATGAACAAAGCTAGTGGAGGTGATGGAATTCCAGTGGAGCTATTTCAAATCCTCAAAGGTGATGCTGTGAAAGTGACGCTACACTCAACATGACAGCAAATTTGGAAAACTCGGCTGTGGCCACAGGACTGGAAAAGATCAGTTTTCTTTCCAATCCCAAAGAAAGGCAATGCCAAAGAATGCTCAAACTACCACATGGTTACAGTCATCTGACATGCTAGAAAAGTAATGCTCAAAATTCACCAAGCCAGGCTTCAATAGCACGTGAACTGTGAATTTCCAGATGTACAAGCTGAACTTAGAAAAGGCAGAGGAACCAAAGATCAAATTGCCATCATCTGTTGGATCATTGAAAAAGCAAGAGAGTTACAGAAAAACATCTATTTCTGCTTTATGGACTATGCCAATGGCTTTGACTGTGTGGTTCACAACAAACTGTGGAAAATTCTGAAAGTGATGGGAATACCAGACCACCTGACCTGCCCCCTGAGAAATCAGTATGCAGGTCAGGAAGCAACAGTTAGAACTGGACATGGAACAACAGACTAGTTTAAAATAGGAAAAGGAGTATGTCAGTGCTGTATATTGTCACCCTGCTTATTTAACTTATATGCCGAGTACATCATGAGAAACGCTGGGATGGAAGAAGCACAAGCTGGAATCAAGACTGCCGGGAGAAATGTCAATAACCTCAGATATGCAGATGACACCACACTTATGACAGAAAGCAAAGAGGAACCAAAGAGCCTCTTGATGATCGTGAAAGTGGAGAGTGAAAAAGTTGGCTTAAAGCTCAACATTCAGAAAACGAAGATCATGACATCTCACTTCATGGCACATAGACAGGGAAATAATGGAAACAAGTGAGACTTTATTTTTTTGTCCTCCAAAATCACTGCATATGGTGACTGTAGCCATGACATTAAAAGACACTTTCTCCTTGGAAGAAAAGCTATGACCAACCTAGAGAGCATATTAAAAAGCAGAAGCATTACTTTGCTGACAAAGTTCCATCTAGTCAAAGCTATGGTTTTTCCAGTGGTCGTGTATGGATGTGAGAGTTGTATTAAGAAAACTGAATGCTGAAGAATTGAAGCTTTTGAACTGTAGTGTTGGAGGAGACTCTTGAGAGTCCCTTGGACAGCAAGGAGATCCAACCAGTCCATCCTAAAGGAAATCAGTCCTGAATATTCACTGGAAGGACTGATGCTGAAGCTGAAACTCCAATAATTTGGCTACCTGATGTGAAGAACTGACTCATATGAAGGTATCCTGATGCTGGGAAAAATTAATGGTGGGAGGAAAAGGGGACAACAGAGAATGAGATGGATGGATGGCATCACTAATTCAATGGACAGGAGTTTGAGTAAGCTCTGGGAGTTGGTGATTGACAGGAAGGCCTGGTGTGCTGCAATTCATGGGGTCACAAAGGGTCGGACATGACTGAGCGACTGAACTGAACTGAACTGAGTATATTCTTGATTATTTAGAAAATGTATTTATGACAAACTATTTACCTAGGAGCACTGACATCTTTTTTAACAAATTTATATCACTTTTTTCATTATACTAATTAAACTAAATCTTTCTCAGGTAATCAATTCATTGATACCTATTGTGAATTAAATATATACTAATTGGTACATATTTTGAATTAAAATAATTGACAGAAGTCTTACATTTTTACATTCATAGCTTTTGTTTGAATTTCTATTAAAATGTTGATGAGAATTTTTTTCTGTGATAGTCATGAGTCTTTGAGAAGGAAACAGCTGCAGATGTTGGGGGATGGAGGGAAACTTTAAGAGTATATTCTGTTTCCTCTCTAAGACAAAAGGGAGAGAAATCTGTTAGCTCAGCAGGGGAAGGTTGTTTTGCAACTTGAAAAAGCCTTTGATTTTCTTTTTATTTGTTTTTTTATTTTTTTATTTGGGAAACTGCTGGAAGGCTGTACTAGCAGAAATTTTGGAACCAGAGAAAGTCAAGTTTTTAAACACAGAGTAGAAACTGAACCAGGTTGAATCGAGACACAAGGATGTTTCAAAAAAGCAAGCTGTGTACACACATGGAGAATTCTGACCTCTCATTTGGCTGTCCTAAGATTCTTCATCCCAGAAAGCTCTGTGAATCAGGGATCATAGTCTTACAATACATTGCATTTGATCCTGAACCCAGAAATTATTCAAGCTTGTAAAGACATTTTAAAATATCTACTTGCACTAATCTCTTCTGTCCAGCATTTAAAAATATTAAAGCATAAATGAGCCTACTTCTGCACTAACTGTATTTCCATTTTATTTTTTTAAGTGCTCTGTTTTGAGCATGTGAAAAATAAAGACTGATTTTTAAACCCTTAGGGAGAAAATTGCTTCAAAAAACCTATTCCATTCTTCAAGACTATTATTACAGACCAAAACATTAAAATGCCAGAAAGCTGGTGGAACAATAAAGTAAAGGTCAGTCGGCATGATACTAACTTAGTCAAAGAAAGTACTTCCCAGGTAAAAGCATTTCTGCTTTTCCTAAAAAATGGAAATGGTAAAGAAAACAATTTATTCACATGAGGTTCATTTGATTTTCTCTGGGAAATAGATTTTATTTTCACTGCCTGGATTAGGGAAGCCTGGAAAAAAATCACTGTGAGCTGCTATTTGCATTTCACAGGTTGACTGATTGACTGGCTAATAGCCACATCTTACTCTATAGGGGGAGAATGAAGGGGAAAAAGGAGAATGTAAGTGTGCCTCTGTGTATGTGTGTGTGTTTGTGTGTGCACGCCTGCACATGCTCCTGCCTGTTTGTGCATTTCAAAGGATAGTTTTAAAAAATAAGGAATGGCCTCTATTAGAAAGAGATTATGAGATTGTGTCTGGAGTTTTTTGATCCTTTTGAATTGCTTAATAGTTAAAAAAATAAAACTTTTATTTTTATTTTTGGAAGCACAGTACTGCTGTTGTTATGTGCAAAACATGGTGTTAGCAGTTCAGACCGGTTGTTTAAAAAAATCTCTTAAACTTATCTGACTATATTAAGATGACTAAATACTGCATTTAAGATGACTAAATACTGAGCATAACTTTTCAATTAGTTTTGCTACAAATATTCATTAAGCAACTGCTGTGTGCTCTGTAATATGCTCTGTGCTGAGGATAGAGATGTGGAAGCATATCCTTTGTCTTCAGATTGCTTGCAAGTTGTGTTTTCTGTAACTGCTTATAGAGATTTTGGTAAGGTACTTTGGGGAATAGGGTCAAAGTTCTGGAAAAGCTTAAGCCTCTAAGATGGTGGCGGTGGTTGAAACATAAGGTAGGGTCAGGAAGACAAGCACATAGGAGGAGTCTTGCACACATGGTAAGAGATTTGAAAGACAAAAGCATGGGTTCATGCAATCTTCATTTTCTCCCTTTCAAAACCTTTGTCTTTGCCTCTCTCAAAGCAATGCATTTACTTGTAACTGTAAACTGTATTTCATTTTCCAAGAGAAAAGTGAAATATGAAAAAATATTTTCTAATTAAGGTGTTTACAGTTGAATCTGACACCATCAAAATAATACATTAAATATACAGGCTTCAGGAACCCATTGTAATTGTTTATTTCTTTTGGTGTCTGAGGATTGTCCACAGCTCAGTTGTTGGCTCAGTGAAATGAATTTTCCTTGAAATCTATAAATATAAGAAGCAGGCATAGTTGAGCTATGCTTTATCATAACATGTAACTGTTACTATGTTTCCGTTATTCACTTCCTGAAGCATGCATGTATCTGTTTATTTAAATATAATGTTTTATTTGCATATTTTAACATTTATTTCTATAGTATTTCACTCCAATAAGAAGTTTATAAACTGACGTGTTACTTGTCTGAGCTTTTGCACTTGAGTCAGGCAATAAAGGATCTAGCAGACACAATAGCTTCTTTCCTACATTTCATTGCCCCATAATGGCTTGATGATGGGGCTTCCCTGGTGAGTAAGTGATAAGAGAATACGCCTGCAATTCAGGAGACACAGGTTTGGTCCCTGGATCGGGAAGATCCCCTGGAGAAGGAAATGACAACCCACTCCTCTGTATTCTTGCCTGGAAAATCCCATGGAGAGAGGAGCCTGTGGGCTACAGTCCATGGAGTTGTAGAGAGATGGACATGACTTAGCGACTAAAGAACAACAACAAAAGCTTGATTATGAATTTTAAAGATTATTTCTTTGGTACATGTTCCTTTCAGCAATATTAATATGCTAGTGTGTGTGTGTGTGTGTATGTGTGTGCATGTATGTATATGTATGGATTTGTATTTTGCTTTTTATTTTGACTTTTCCTCCAAGGGCCATTTTTATTTATTTAAAATTAAAAAAATTGTTTTTATATATTGGAATGTAGCCAATTAACAATGTTATAAGAGTTTTGGGCAAGGGCCATTTTTTAAACAATATCTGGTATAAAGCCATGTTAAGGCAATCAACCAAACAAGCGATGTTTCGATGTTTTATAAAATTCCTTTAACTGACCGAGGAGTCTCAGCATGACTCTAAGAGATGTCTAGGAAAGTGAACTTTGCTTTCCAGTCTCATTGTTAAATGCAGAAAGATCCTTGGACCAAGCTTTGCCAGCAAAGAAAATCTAGTGGAGGAATGTGCTTATTTCCTAGTGTTATGTATTCTTTGTTCTCCAGAATCCTATAGTATATATACAACCACGAGATTAATGAGGATCACCTGGTCTAGATGAGGGGGGCTCAGATAGCACATGCATTTGGTCTCATTATGTGTACATTCAACTCAAAGGAACAGTTAAGTTTTCAGAAAGCTCATTTTTAGAGTGATCATGTAATACAATGTCCAAGAAGGATATTTTTGAGAGACAAAGGAGTCACTGGTAATGATTATGCAGGAATAATAGGTATGAACAAGGATTGTCTTGAAATTTAGTTGTTCTATCCAGTTGCTCTAGACTCAGATACAACACTCATTCACTCACTCACACATATCCTTCTAGGCTGTATGTTCACTTGTGAACATTTCAGGGTACACATGCTTGCATCTTTTCCTTTCCTAAAAATGTTTGCTGATTTCTCAAATTTTGATATCTTTGCTATGGTGACTTATTTCTGTATTCTTTAGATGAGTAGACCTTGTCTGTATCTGCTTTTTGTCTGTTTATAAAGCTTGCTGTTGATGTTTCTGAAAATGGGAGTTGTGCAGATATAATATGCATGTATTGTATATAAATACAAATAATTCTTACTTTGGGCAATTGCTTAACTACTCTCTGACTTTATTATAGTAGTATTGATCTTAGATCTATTATAATATTTATTAGTATTTCGGTATATTGAACTTTGAACAGTGTCTATCATGACTTCCCTGGTGGCTCAGACAGTAAAGCGCTTGTCTACAATGTGGGAGACCTGGGTTCAAGCCCTGGGTTGGGAAGATCCCCTGGAGAAGGAAATGGCAATCCACTCCAGTACTATTGCCTGGAAGATCCCATGGACAGAGGAGCCTGGTAGGCTACAGTCTATGGGGTTGCAAAGAGTCGGACATGACTGAGTGACTTCACTTTCACTTTATCATGTACAAAACCATTATGTAAGATGGTTATTCTTATTCACTTTCTCACTGCCTCACTCATAGTTCTAGATGCTGTGTTCTTTCAAGAGACCTACTTAGGAGAAGTTATCTGTATATTATATGTATTTGTTCATATCTTCAGTTTTTCTTAGTTTTGGTAACACTTGACTGAATATACCATTTTTTCCTCACACTGGTTTGTTATTGTTGTGATGTGTTGCTTACTGACTTCCCCTCAGCTTAACTTCACAAACAGTACAACCTTAGAGAAGCCAGAAAGAAAACACCCCGATTCATCAGAGTGACCTGCTATCTGTCTCTGTAGCTGATGGTCATATTCCCTTTGTTTTCATTCTTTCTAAGGGGCACAAAGAGAAAGAAAACAGTGTCACTGTGCTTGCTGCAGGCCCAACAGCAACACGTGGTGCATTGTAGGTATTCAGCATATATCTGTTGAATTAAACAGCATTTTAAACTTTGTTAAATCTATTTTAGAAATACGCCTGACAAATTCCACAGTGTTTTCCTTTGACTAGAGATAATTACATGGTTTGTAATCATATAATGATGATTTTGATGTTGTTGACAGTTTCACGTGACCTGTGGCAGTGTACTGTTAGCAAAGTTAATGCCAGATATCTTTGTATGCTGGCATCACATTTCTTTGTCAGCAATTGAGTGAACTTAAGATAAATATTTCAGAGAAATTGCTAACAATAGCACTTATACTCCCAGAGTGTATACACAGTAGTCTTTGATGCTAAAGGTAGTTGGGAAGAAATTAACTTTTGGGGAATATTTGGTTTTATGAGAAGTTAGAAATTTACAAGTTCCATCAGTGAAGAAGGTTAAATGACTACTGTATGTTAGACACCAAACTAAACATTACTGGAATAAAGAAAAATAGTATGTGGCCCCAGCTGTTGGCATAATACGTTTTAAGTTATTCTTTAAACATGCAAGTGGAGATGGAACTTGTTGAGTGGGCAGTTAGATGAAGAAGCCCACAGATCATGTGAAAGTTCCAGGCTTAGAACAAAAGTTTAGAAGTGCCGACTTACAGATGACATTCAGTTTTGATGAACTCACCAGTAAAGGGAGTCTAGATTATAAAATAAGAACCATCCAGACCTGAATTCTCAGATGCTACAATGTTAGGGTACAATATTCTTTCATTGTCCAAGGGGGGACAGTTATGCCAGTGACCTTCTTTGAGGTCTCAAGGCCAGTTGAATTCAGTTGGAAAGCATAATGTTATATTATCTATAGTTTATTTTGACATGTTGGCAGAACCATGGTAAACTATGCCTCATTTATTTAGTTTTGATTATCACTCAAGGATGGTTAGTTATTTTTGAACTGCAGTGATCAGGAATTTGAAAGACTTATGGAAACTTTGTTCTACAAAATAATTCTGCTATCTGAATTTTCCATCAATCCCATAGGGTGTGCCGTGTAACCAACAGAGAATAGAATTTTACCATTACTGAAGTTTTGTTACTGGAATGAGTGGATTCAAGATATGTGGATCTAGAAGTATACAAACAATCCCACTCTTTATGAATCAGATAAAATAATCTAATGAGTCCAATAGCCTCCACCCTTTAGTGATGTACCCTGGGTTTAAGATTTCTGTCTGACCTGTGTTCAGAGATTTCTGGAGGATTCTGTTTTCTGACCAGTAGTTTTGCTGAATCTTGCTGCTAGAATTACTGTTGCACCTGCCTTGACCAAATTTTCAGAGTACTTTCTCTTAAAAGGACAGAGAATTGAGACTGCACCAAATTATTCAGTTTAACATTTTGTGTTTGCTTGATAAGAAATATCTGTGTAGGTGGCAGAATATAGTTAGATACTATCTTTTGTCAGATAGTGACTTTCATTATTATGTATGACATAGTAGCAAAGAGTGTGTGTCTCTGTGTGCTTGTATATCTGTGTGTTTATATGTGTATATGCATGTGCATACATATGTGCCCTCAACCACCTTAGACTATTGGAGACTCTACTGATTTCTGTCAAAAGAACTTACTAATTATGGTAACAGTATGTAATTATTAGTTTGAAATATGACATTACTTGAGCATCTAGTGTGATAGAGTAATTCAAACCTATTATAGCAGTTTATAAGGGGAATGAAACACCCAAAATGTATATAGCATACAGAGATAAATGTAATTAAAACAAAATCTTCTAACCCAGAAATCTCTTCCACACAGATATTAGGGAAAGAAAACAATTTTATTATTGAATAAACAGTGAAACCAGAATGTGATGTGTATCACAGGCAATTGGCAAAGACAGGAAAGAATCTCAGACTCTTCTGTAGTTAAGTTATAACCCATTACACACATCTCACCACCACCACCACCACCACCAAGTCGCCTCAGTCGTGTTTGACTCTGTGCGACCCCATAGACGGCAGCACACACATCTCAAGATAAGCCATAACCAGTCTTCAAGTAAGAAGCATTCGTGGCATCATTTGTTACATATAGTTCTTTCCAACTTTACCTGGTGATTAATTGGGGTGTTAGCTAACTGACTTTATTGAGGCAAAGCAAACATATTTCTTATGACAGGAAAGAATTTTGCAACTTGGAGCAAGATGCCTACAGAAGTTAAACTCCTACCCTCTCACAGAAAGAGGAGATAGGAGTGCTATCTCTCCTGATATTTACGTTTCAAAAAGATGGCTCCCAGGTCCTTGAGAAAGATATTCCTGGGTCTTAAAGCTGACAAAAGACCGATTTTGTCTTCAAAAGGATAAAAAGAGGAAAAAGTATTTAAAAGTATAAGTAAATAAATGCTCAAAGAAAAAGGAGAGGAGAAAAATCTGCTTCCCTTATTTTCAACAGAAAGAATTAAGCCTCTTATTTTTCATTTGTAGTTTACAAATAGAACAAGATAGGACTTTATTTGAAAGGCAGTTAAGTTCTACATATTTCATAAGAAGGCTGGTTGCACAAGGAATGAGGCTTATTCACGACTACATGGGGGAGGTAGATTCAAGGAACTGAAGATTAGTTAGAATTTAGAAATATGTAAATTAAAGTAAATGATGATGAATACAGCTGAACATGCTTTCATTCTGGGAGAAGTTGATGTGTCTAGAGTGGATGACTCGGGTTCCTAGTGTTTTTAGCTGTGGCAGTGTTGTAGCCACACATTCTGGGAAACAAACTCAGAAGGACAAAGCAGATAGTGGAGTGCAGTTTATCACACAGGTGGGCCCAAGGCAGAGTCTCCTCTTCACCAAGGACCCCGACCCATTTTTGTGAAAACCTTTTATACTCTAAGTGTATGTGCCCAAACCCACCTCCCCAAATTCCCTGAGACTAGTCTGAACAAAGGAAAAGAAAGATACAATAAAAGTTAACCCGTGATTCATAAGCCTTAAGCCTAGGTAGTTAACAGTGGACAATTATCAATAGGCCTGTGGTCATACCCCAATAAGCATTATAGAATTTATGATTCTATTCAGTTGCACAGATAATTAGGGTATTCTTTTAGGATACAGAGAGTCTAGGTACGAGCCCTGGGGCTCTTCCATCCAGGGTCTGGTTTTCCAGTTGGCATGTTGTTTCCATACGTACTGGGCATATAGCTCAAAGTCCACAGTCTGGCCCAAGATGGAGCCTGTTCTGTCTGTTTCCTTATTCAGCAGAGCCAACTGCATGGAGGAAGACTATCACTTCCAAGGCTAAGGGGAAGTGTTGTGAGGATAAGCTAGAGAAGCCTCAGAGCAAAGCACCTAAGAGAGAAATCAGGGTCCATGTTCCCTATGGAAGCATGTGAAAGATATTAGCTGGGAATAGGAAGTAGAGAAGCATAAACAAGAGATTAAGAACTGGGAGATCTCCTGAGGACATGTTAACATGTCAGCTCTGTTTCAAGGTGCTAAGGCAGGACAGGCATAAACTCTATAATGAAAAACATAGCATGTGTATTTCTATCAGTCCAGTTCAGTCTCTCAGTCGCGTCTGACTCTCTGCACCCTGATGAATCACAGCACGCCAGGCATCCCTGTCCATCACCAGCTCCTGGAGTTTACTCAAACTCATGTCCATCAAGTTGGTGATGCCATCCAGCCATCTCATCCTCTGTTGTCCCCTTCTCCTCCTGCCCCTAATCCCTCCCAGCATTAGGGTCTTTTCCAATGAGTCAACTCTTCGCATGAGGTGGCCAAAGTATTGAAGTTTCAGTTTTAGCGTCAGTCCTTCCAGTGAACACCCAGGACTGATCTCCTTCAGAATGGACTGGTTGGATCTCCTTGCAGTCCAAGGGACTCTCAAGAGTCTTCTCCAACACAACAGTTCAAAAGTATCAATTTTTCGGCGCTCAGCTTTCTTCACAGTCCAACTCTCACATCCATACATGACCATAGGAAAAACTATAGCCTTGACTAGATGGACCTTTGTTGGCAAAGTAATATCTCTGCTTTTCAATATGCTATCTAGATTGGTCATAACTTTCCTTCCAAGGAGTAAGTGTCTTTTGATTTCATGGCTGCAATCACCATCTGCAGTGATTTTGGAGCCCCCAAAATAAAGTCTGACACTATTTCCACTGTTTCCCCATCTATTTCCCATGAAATGATGGGACCAGATGCCATGATCTTAATTTTATGAATGTTGAGCTTTAAGCCAACATTTTCACTTTCCTCTTTTGAAAGAGGAAACAGACAGAGCTGGACTCCATCTTAGGCCTGTTCATGCTGAACATGCTTGGCCACCTCTCCAGTGGATTCTGAACTCTGTGCTTGGTTCCTATGGAAACTACAATAGAAGGATAAGACCCCCTCTGGACAGGGGAATCTTAAAGATCACATCCAGGTTACTCATCGCCTAAGAGAAAAGGTACTCTAATCACCTCTGCCTCTGGACAGGTCATAAATTCTTTCTGTATCTACTGGGATGTAACAACAGGCTTATTGATTATTAACTGTTTGAACACCTAACACATGAGTGATAGGGTTATTGTGATTGTATTCACCCTTCCTTTGTTTTATGTAAGTCTCAAGGAAATTAGGGTGGTGGGTTCAGACATGTACACATGGGGTATAAAAGATTTTCACAAATGCTGGTCGGGGTCCTTGGCTAAGAAGAGACTCTGCCTTGGGCCCGCCAGTGTAATAAACTGCATTCCACTATCTGCATTGTCCTTCTGAGTGAGTTTGTTTCCCGGAATGCGTGGCTATAATACTTTCACTTTCATCAGGAGGCTCTTTAGCTCCTCTTCACTTTCTTCCATAACGGTGGTGTCATCTGCATATCTGAAATTATTGATATTTCTTCCAGCAGTCTTGATTCCAGCTTGTATTTCTTCCAGCCCAGTGTTTCTCATGATGGACTCTGAATATAAGTTAAATAAGCAGGGTGACCATATACAGCCTTGATGTACTCCTTTCCCTATTTGGAACCAGTCTATTGTTCCATGTCCAGTTCTGTTGCTTCCTGATATGCATACAGGTTTCTCAAGAGGCAGATAAGGTGGTCTGTTTCAGAATTTTCAATTTTCCACAGTTTATTGTGATCCACACAGTCAAAGGCTTTGGCATAGTTAATAAAGCAGAAACAGATTTTTTTTTTTCTGGAACGCTCTTGCTTTTTGATGATCCATTGGATGTTGGCAATTTGATCTCTGGTTCCTCTACCTTTTCTAAAACCAGCTTGAACATCTGGAAGTTTACAGTTCATGTATTGATGAAACCTGGCTTAGAGAATTTTGAGCATTACTTTACTATGTGTGAGATGAGTGCAGTTGTGCAGTAGTTTGAGCATTCTTTGGCATTGCCTCTCTTTGGGATTGGGATGAAAACTGACCTTTTCCAGTCCTGTGGCCACTGTGGAGTTTTCCAAATTTTCTGGCATATTGAGTGCAGCACTTTCACAGCATCATCTTTCAGGATTTGGAATAGCTCAACTGGAATTCCATCACCTCCACTAGCTTTGTTCGTAGTGATGCTTTCTAAGGCCCACTTGACTTCACATTCCAGGATGTCTGGCTCTAGATGAGTGATCACACCATCATGCTTATCTCAGTCATGAAGATCTTTTTTATACAGTTCTTCTGTGTACTCTTGCCACCTCTTCTTAATATCTTCTGCTTCTGTTAGGTCCATACCATTTCTGTCCTTTATCGAGCCCATCTTTGCATGAAATGTTCCCTTGGTATCTCTAATTTTCTTGAAGAGATCTCTAGTCTTTCCCATTCTGTTGGTTTCCTCTATTTCATTGCATTGATCACTGAGGAACGCTTTCTTATCTCTCCTTGCTATTCTTTGGAAGTCTGCATTTCTATGGGGCCAAGAAAATAAAAGTTTAGCTTGGAAAAATATTATAGAGGGCTTATGAGAGAAGAAGGTTGTTGCCCTACCTCATTCTGAATATATTTTTTGGGGAATTATATAGAGTAAACAAATAGTAAGTTACATATAATGAAGATCCTGAAAGAAAGTAGAATGTTTTAAATGAATAGGAAAAAGGAAATTTTAGAGCATGGGGAAAACTTGTATTGATATAATTGATCTCACACATTTGTTTAAGCAACATAACAGTCACAATAACAATTAAAAAGAACATGATCATCTGTGTAATTCTTCAATTAAAACAAAAGAAGCCTTAAAAAGGAAGCAATATTTTAACACAAAAGTTTGAAAAATATTTAAATACAATCATTTAGAAAAGACTTAAACAATGTCCTCAACAATGTTTAACAGCAAAAGCAGTGAAAATGAGTTTGGTTAATAATTTTGATAGGTTGGCATGAAGTGGGCATAAATTGAAAAGATTGGAAAGATAGATTATGATTTGTTCATAGAGGGCTATGGTTAACCGGTTAATCAAGGTGTTTGAACTTTATCTAATTGGTGATAGGAAGCTATGAAAAGCTTTTAAGTAGAGTGACTTACATGACATCATCAGTGGGAAGATGGTTGAAACATTGTGTTCCAGATAGATTAGAAATGAAGGGCTTTTTAAAGGACTGTGCTATCATCTAGGTGTGAGATGATAAGAAAGTATGCTCAAGAATGGAAAGAAAAGGAAAACTATAGGAGATATTGAGGAAAAATATCTACAGAACTTTGCTATCCATCCAATATGGAGGGAGAAGTATTTGTGAAATAATGAATTGCAACTTTGAAAAAGGAGGGTAAGTTAATAATTATTCCAATCAGAAGGATAAGGAGCAGAGGAGAAAGAACTAATAGTAGTTTTGGACTTAACTTTGGGGTATCGCTGGAGAAGTTCAGTTAAGAAATTTGGAATACCTATGGATACTCTGTATCCATCAAGGCTGGACATAGAGATACAGGGGCATATACGTACATACATATAGAGGTAGTTATCCATATAGAGGTTATAGTAGGAGCCATTCTTTTACACATGGATATTATGCAAAATTTTAAGACTCTCAGGTCTAAAAATGACAACTTAAATTTGATGTCTAGTACATACGTTTTTCTTCACAGGTCTCTAAACAATTATAGTTGTTATTATGAATAACCACCTAGCAGGAATATGGAAAGTGCTATTGAGATAGGAGCATACATTGTTTTTTTGGGGAAAGTGCAGACTATTTTGTGTAGAAGTACAGAATATCAGTATTTTCCTATGAAAACACTGGCACCTCAGTGTGTTTGTAAAGTCTTCTCTCTATTGGGATTGAAACAGAAATATCTGTGAGTGTTGTCACAGAAGCTGATATTTTATATTTATGCCAAAAATACTTCTGTCCAATTGTAAGTCTGTTTTTTTTGCTCCTGTTCCAAACTGACAGAGATTCTTTCAGACAAAGGGAGCTGAATATCTCCATTCTAATCACTCTGTTGTGTCGGAG
This sequence comes from Nanger dama, assembly GCA_917880005.1. Lineage (NCBI taxonomy): Eukaryota > Metazoa > Chordata > Mammalia > Artiodactyla > Bovidae > Nanger > Nanger dama. The sequence continues at coordinate 53,216,011 of CAKJTW010000004.1, forward strand.
AGCATACAGATAAGGATCAAGTGGACAGAGCTCAGCAGAATACAAACAAGGTGACAAAGATAACAGCTACCATTTTTAAGAGGGGATGGAAGGGAAGATTTACTATGTATTGATATAGTTGTAAATGCCAAGATTTATCAAACTAAATTATCTGAGTGCTCACTCAAAGTAGAGCTCACATAGAACTCTTTAAGATCTTTTCTTAGGTGAGATGATGTTTTAGGTATTCACCCATCTTGCGTTTTGCCATTCCTGGTCCCAGGGCCTTTGCCTGCAATGTAGTTTTTAAAATCTGAGTCCTTAACATAAAATAGCAGGAGTAATTGATAGGCTTTCTCCAAACAATTCCAGAAAGGTGGCTGGCTGCTTGTGAAATAAATGGAAAATAGACCTGTTTGGATATGACTTCACGTGGGCCTATTACACCTTAACTCAAGATTACTGGATGGCATTAGAAGCTAAACATTGTCATTAGAACTCTTGGTATCTCTAATACTTTAAATAAAATAATCTTTTTATCACTATACAATAAAAGGTAAATGTTTACTACATTATTGGGGCTTCCATGGTGGCTCAGTGGTAAAGAATCGGCCTGCTAATGCAGGAGATGCAGGTTTGATTCCTGGGTGGGGATGATTCCCTGGAGAAGGAAATGGCTACCCACTCAGGTATTCTTGGAAAGAGATGGAATTTTGGAAAATCTCCTGCACAGAGGAGCCTGCTGGGCTATAGTCCTTGGGTCACAAAAGAGTTGGACATGACTTAGCGACTAAACAGCTACATTATTATCATTTTATTCTTAAAAAAGTAAAAGCAAAAATCTTTGTTCTCTAAAAAGTCAGAATCGGAAATCAGTTAAAGTCTTTTAGCATATGGATACTTGGATGTGGGAAATATCGTTAGATGGTTACATTAGAGTAGATAAAATCAGAGAAGTTAGGGTCCCTATAGAAAGATCTTTTAAATAGGCTATTTCTGCTAGGGTGTGCTCCATGCATTATGTGCACCTTCAAGTTCAGTTAATTGGTCAGTACTATTCTTTGACTCTTTATCTTCATTTTTCTTTTCTTTTACATGCATTCAGTATTAGGATGAATTATGCTTATCTCAGAAAAAAAAAATTGGGCATTTTCTACTGAAGGAAATTTAGTCCTAACACCTATCTGTGAGGTAGATGTTAGGATTTACCTCATTTTACTGATGAAGAAACAGAAGCTAAGTTAATGCAGTTTTCTCCAGAGTCTCCTAGCTGGGAAGTGGTAGAGACAGGTTCAAGCCCCTTGAATGACCAATTTACATCCTGTTGTTTACTAACAATTATGATTTTTTTTTTTCTGAAGTCTTCCTGTATCTTATTTCAAATAAAGGATTAGCTATTAACCTTTCTTCCTATGGAGCTCCTCTGGTGGCTCAGACCAGGGAAAGAATCTGCCTGCAATGGAGGAGACGAGTTCGATCCGTGGGTTGGGAAGATTTTCTGGAGAAGGGAATAGCTATGCACTCCAGTTTTCTTGCCTGGAGAATTCCATTCACAGAGGAGTCTGGCAGACTACAGTCCCATGGGGTTGCAAAGAGTCACGCACAACTGAAGGACTAACAATTTTCTTCTTACACATTAAACACAGCAGGTCTTTGCTTTGTATTTAATCTTTGTTGTCATCTGATCTTGCTTCTGTCCAGCTCCATTTCCACTAAGCTTTGAGGTTTTCAATTTATCTATTTGGTTTCAATTTCCAATTGCTCAGAACTGTTAGAGGAAATTGGCATATAAACAAACCTGACATCAAGTATATTTATAAATTTGTAATAATGATATGAAAGGACTTTTCATTATTTCTTTGTTTATTTTGCATTGTTTTTCACCTGGGTAATGTGGTGGTAAAGAATTGCTCTTTATCAGTGCCAGAAACACAGTGGAGCCATGATGTGTGAATACTGTGCCAAAACAATGAACTAAGAGTTAAAATGTCAATCATGTCTGTTTCGTTGCTGTTGTTCCCCAACCCAGGTCCCCAGACTAGTTGGAGTGACTTTTTCAATTAATCTGTTTGTTGATTTTTCTTTATATAAGCAGTTCGATAGTCAAATATTGTTTTCCTTTTAACATCACTTATTAATTAAAATATGATTTTTTCTTTTTTGAAGCCAATGCCTAGCTTGTCAGAAACTACATTCTTTCATTTTTCTAGATACATAATTACCATGAGAAACAAAGTTATTGGATGGAAATTACATTTAATCCCTTTGAGTCCTAACAAACACATCAATATTTCACATCTAAGGAAAAGTTCAGGCTCAGAAGACAGCTACAAAGATTTTATCTCACCTTTTTAGGCAAATGACCTACACATTACAATTATTTTATAAGTAGGATTTTGGAAACTCATGAAATTGGCTTGTTTTTCTTTCTATTCTCAGGATAAATACTATTAATGCTAAATGTAATTTTTAAAAAGAAGTTTATTTATTTGTTTTTGGCTGTGCTGGGTCTTCATTGCTGCACAAGCTTTTCTCTAGTTGCAGAGAGCAGGGGCTACTCTTGTTGCACAAAGGCTTCTCATTGTGGTGGCTTCTCTTGTGGAGCAGGGGCTGTAGTGTGCACAGGCTTCAGTAGTTGCGGCTTCTGGGCTCTAGAGGACAGGTTCAATAGTTGTGGCACACAGGCTTAGTTACTCTGTGGTGTGTGGGGTCTTCCCAGATTAGGGATTGAACCTGTGTGTCCTGTATTGGCAGGTAGACTCCTTAACACTGAGCCACCAGGGAAGCCCAAAACATATGTAATCTTGGTTTTGAGTTGGATCCCCCAAAGGTCAAATGGTAAAGAGGTGCTAAGCACTGATGCAAGCCTAATGTTTGACAGCTTTAACTCAACCAATAGTTCCATAAAATATTCCATCAAAGGCCTTTTAAACTAAATGTTGTGTGTGTGAATGCGTGGAAAATTTTTTGACAAAACAGAGTGATTAACCCAGATTCTCCTGCTTTCTTTGATCTGATTTGCACATCAACAGTTAAAGGCAAAAGGCACCAGAGAGCAAGCTAACTTGATGAGATGAAATACTAACCCTCATCATGATCCTGTACCTGAGACCATAGTTTTGCACATCACCCTGACATTTGGCTAAGCCAAAGTTATATTGAGGAATATTAGAATTTGAAGATTTTTAACTAGTATAAAAATCATGATTCTCATGAATCATGAAAATTCATGAGAAACGCTGGGCTGGATGAAGCACAAGCTGGAATCAAGATTGCCAGGAGAAATATCAATAACTTCAGATATGCAGATGATACCGCCCTTATGGCAGAAAATGAAGAGGAACTAAAAAGCTTCTTGATGAAAGTGAAAGTGGAGAGTGAAAAACTTGGCTTAAAGCTCAACATTCAGAAAGCAAAGATGATGGCATCTAGTCCCATCACTTCATGGGAAATAAATGGGGAAACAGTGGAAACAGTGTCAGACTTTATTTTTGGGCTCCAAAATCACTGCAGATGGTGACTGCAGCCATGAAATTAAAAGACGATTACTCCTTGGAAGAAAAGTTATGACCAACCTAGATAGCATATTCAAAAGCAGAGACATTACTTTGTCAACAAAGGTCCGTCTAGTCAAGGCTGTCGTTTTTCCAGTGGTCATGTATGGATGTGAGAGTTGGACTGTGAAGAAAGCTGAGCACTGAAGAATTGATGCTTTTGAAGTGTGGTGTTGGAGAAGACTCTTGAGAGTCCCTTGGACTGCAAGGAGATCCAACCAGTCCATTCTGAAGGAGATCAGCCCTGGGATTTCTTTGGGGCAATGATGCTGAAGCTGAAACTTCAATACTTTGGCCACCTCATGTGAAGAGTTGATTTGTTGGAAAAGACTCTGATGCTGGGAGGGATTGGGGATGGGAGGAGAAGGGAACAACAGAGGATGAGATGGCTGGATGGCACTGCTGACTCGATGGACGTGAGTCTGAGTGAACTACAGGAGATGATGATGGACACGGAGGCCTGGTGTGCTGCAATTCATGGAGTCGCAAAGAGTTGGACACGACTGAGCGACTGAACTGAACTGAACTGAACTGAACTAGTCAGTTTAGAAGAGTAATAAGTATATGAAACTAAATTATAACTTTTAAAATGACAGCAGAGATTGGTTTATTATAAACTAATAATTAGTATGATAAATACTCTTTTCAACTAAAAGGTAGTTTGATTTAAATCAGAAATAACACAGAATGGAGCTTCTTTGGTGGCTCAGTGGTAAAGAGTCCACTTGCCAATGCAAGAGACATGGGTTTGATCCCTGATCTAGGAAAATTCCACATTCTGCAGAGCGACTAAGCCTGTGTGCCACAACTACCGAGCCTGGGCTCTAGAGCCTGGGAACTTCAACTACTGAGCCTGCATGCTGCAACTACTGAAGCTCTAGAGCCCGTGCTCTGCAGCAGGAGAAGCCATCACAGTGAGAAGCCCAAGCACCGCAGCTACAGAGTATCCCTCGCTCACTGCAACTAGAGAAAACCTGCACATCAACGAAGACCTAGTCCAGCCATAAATGAACAAAATTATGTGTAAAAATGAAATAACACAGCATGGACCTGATCTTAGGAAGTATAGAATTATACTGTGATTGTGAGTAAAATATGGAAATGTATACCATGATTCTTCAATTCTTTTCAGAAACCATTTGAATAGTTACTTTCTGAATAGGAGATTTTGTTCAATAATTGCTTTTGATTCATGATGTTGTATAATATACAATCTACAATTAATTCAAAATATAAGGATTAACTGAAATAATTAAAAATGAATGAACAAGTTAAGAGGAATAGCAAAATGCTTTCAAAACATGATAATATACATAATTCATCTGATCCTACTTTTTGTGGGCAGGTAGAGGAGTAAAAGCAGTAAACATTTCGTTAAGAAAGGGAGACTGACTATTAGTTTTCTATTTCAATTGCTGTAGAACTCTATATAGCCCAGAAAGACTACACAGACTCCCTGCTATATGAAGAGGGAAAATACAATTAATCCTTCAATAGTGGATGGTTGTTTATAACCAGTCACCATCATTGAACATTCTCCTTTATCTTGTTACTCTCTCATATGACTCCTACCTTCTGAAAATGCACACCCTTAGATGCCCTTGTGACTAGGATGTAGGTAGCTGACAGTTGTTTTACAATCAGATGTGGACTCAGATTAGCAACATTGCAAGGTAGCCTTGTAGGGGGAGATAGTGTTCTTTTTTTTTTTTTAAGTTAATTTTTATTGGAGCACAGTTGCTTTACAATGGTGTGTGTTTCTGCTGTACAGCAAATCGAATCAGCCATTATGTATCTCCTTCTTTTTTGGCTTTCCTTCCCATTTAGGTCATCACAGAACACTGAGTAGAGTTCTTTGAGCTATACAGCAGGTTCTCATTAGTTATCTGTTTTGTACGTAGTAGGGTATATAGTGTTAATCACTTGGTTGTGTCTAACTCTTTGTGACTCCATGAACTGTAGTCTGCCAGGCTCCTCTGTCAATGAAATTCTCCAGGCAAGGATACTGGAGTGGGTTGCCATTTCCTTCTCCAGGGGCTCTTCTTGACCCCGGGATCAAACCCAGGTCACCTGCATTGCAGGCAGATTCGTTACCATCTGAGCCACAGGAAAGCCACTGAGGCTAACTGTCAATCCCAATCTCCCAGTTCATCCCACCCCTTCTTCCCCTTGATATCTATACATTTGTTCTCTACATCTGAATCTCTGTTTCTGTTTTTCAAATAAGATCATCTATACCATTTTCTAGATTTCACATATATGTGTTAATATATGAATTGGTTTTTCTCTATCTGACTTATATGGAATATTATTCCACTGTAAAAAAAACACAAAATTGGGTCATTTATAGAGACATGGATTGACCTAGGGTGATAATGTTCTGATAAGCATAATGGTGAAGGTACACAGTTTCCTGGGTGGCAGTAGCAAATGTTTTGGAGTTTAGATGTGAGGCTTTCTGACCAAGGCAGGGATGTTTTAGGTCAGATGTTGTACATTTGTATGGCCATGATGTGTCACACGTGTGGGGATAATTTCAGAGATATGTTTACCAGCTCCGAGATTCTACGAGCTACCTATTGTCTTTTAATAGTTTTTTGTTGTTGTTGTTTTTTGTTTAGTATGGAAACTGGCCATACTGGATTTTCTTTACTGGACTAGAATAGATATTCTTCCTTCAGCCCTTCCCACTGCCAGTGGGGCTTCCTCTGTAAGTTAAGCTTGAATACTTTGGCCACCTGATGTGAAGAGCTGACTCATTGGAGAAGACCCTAGGTTGGGAAAGATTGAAGGCAGAAGGAGGAGAGGGTGACAGAGGATGAGATGGTTAAATAGCATGGCTGACTAATCGACATAAATTTGAACAAACTCTAGGAGGTAGTGGAGGACAGAGGAGCCTGGTGTGTTGTAGTCCTTGGGGTTGCAAAGAGGTGGACATGACTTAGTGACTGAACAACAACAACTGGTCTCTTTAAACATGAGTATTTAATTCTTTGCTTCCCAGATAGAAAGTGAATTGTAAAATTCCTTTGGTGGAATGCTAATTGAAATTAAGAGATTGTCCTGGCTGTCTTTTTTAGGGCTACTCTCAACCAGTGATTTTTTTTTTTCAGGGGCCTTGTTGAGGGTACTAAGGCAGTCTTCTCTGATAAGACTTTCAATGAGATAACATTTTACAGCTCTTTTTTTGTTGTTTATTTGTTTCCCTTTTCAAACTTTATAGGAAATGTGAAATATTTATGTTACTCAGAACAAACAGATCCATGGCTATTTCTTGTGATGCTATTATGTTTCCAACAGAAGAAAATGTTTTTCTCTGGGACTTTGGGGTACCATATTTGGAAACAGGGAAGGGTCAGTATAATATAGGGACCTGAGAGTGGTGTCTTCTTTCTCGATGGACACTATGCTTTTAATATTTTCTTCTCAGCTCTCTGAGAATTTTCATCATATCAAACAAAGGAAAAATGAAACATGTGAGGAAAACAAAGTATTTTGTTGTTGTTGTTAAGATTCTCATCTAATAATCATTTAAGCACCCGCAGAATTCCAACACTGTGCAAGATATTCCACTCAAGACATTCTCTTTTAGAAATGTAAACAGTTATTAAGAATGAAAACATCCAAGAAAAGTTTGAAAAGTTCCCAGTAGAAAAATATGAGCTGATATTTACTTTGTACTTGTGCTGTATTAGACTCTGAGATAAACATTTTATATGTCATCTCATTTAATCTTCACAATTTCCCTATGGGATAGATAATATCTTCATATTACAGAGAAAGAAACTGAAGCTTAGTGATATGAAAACAATTGTTTGAGCTCATGTGACTTCCATGTCTGCTTATCACTAACTGTACTATGTCAATGTCTTGGTTAGAAGCAGCTCTAGATTTTTTCAACTATTGATTGAAACACTGAAATGCTTCCAGGGATAATATTGTAGAGTCTGTCAGAATGTGAACTTAAGGATTCCTCAATGGAAACCATCTTCCTTTCCTTTTGGAGTTCTTAAGAATTGTCCATATATGTGCCATATCAGAATCATGTAAAATCCTTATTTAAAATATAAATTTCTTGTTATATGTAGTTATATCTCAATGAAACTAGAAAAAGTTAAGGAAAAATATAGGTTTCAGAAAAAAATTTACAGATTCTTGAGTCCCATCGTAGGCTTTCCAGTTAGAATTCATAGAAACAGAAATGGAAATTTACATCTATTACAAACATCTCATGTGATTCCCAGGCCCACTAACTCTGAGAAACACTGATTCTAAGTCTTGCACTCTGAGAAGAGGCAGGGCACTTCACATTATTTGTAAGAAAAGAAAATCAGTGTGGTCTTTGATTAATGGCTCTGAGAAAGAGAATAAGAAACGTATCTAAAAATACTACCTTAGAATTGGAAAGGTTGATGGGTGAGAACAATAAGTTATTAAAAACCAAGAATAATTTAAGAACTAATTTTACAGATAATTGATAATGAAATGATCTGATAATAGTGCAAGGATAGTACATAAGGATGAGTTTTGAAGAAGCTGTAATTAAGAGGATTAAAGAGACCAGCTGAAAAGAATTAAAGAATTTAAGATAAATTATAACAGAGCAGGGGCAAGAAACTTACTTTCCAGAGATAAGGCAGGCTTAGGAAAGAGACATTAGGTATGAGATTTATATGGAAATCCGTAATGGAGTTTAAAAAGTATGACACTTTGGTCTTACAGAGAAAATTTCATAGATGAAATCTTTCTTGAGAAGTTTGTGTGTTACCTGGATCAAAAGATTCTTCTTTGCTTGTATGATAACAGTGAGCATGTATTTTCATGCTGGACACTATTTTCCAGTGTTTAACTAAAAACATTGCTAGCACTTCTAGTCAATACATCAGAATTGTAATTTCCCATGCATAAAGCATGATTTATATGTAATATGCAGCTGAAAAAATAGAATTTACATCATTTTGATAGAATAACAGTATTTACATTGAGTGAAACATTTAATATATCAAATAACTTAATTAAAATATATGATGATAATAACTTACAAAATACTATATATTGCTTTCCAGAAGCTTAAAGCAATTTTCTCTGATGTAAATAATAATCCCTGGAAATCAATATTTATGAATAATAATGAGTATATTTCTTGATTTTACATTTCAGTCCATTGACTAATCTATTTTCATACCAATACCTATTGGATGAAATCATACCAATAACTAATTTTAGAGTAAACTATGCATTCTGATGGGCTTCCCTGGTAGCTCAGGTGGTAAAGAATCCACCTGCAATGTGAGAGACCTGGGTTTGATCCCTGGATTGGGAAGATCCCTTGGAAGAGGGCATGGCAAATCACTCTAGTATTATTCTGTCATTAATATATCTGTATGAAGCTGGAGATCATTTTGAGCAAATCCCAACCCACAACACACACAAAGTGGGGACTGATTGTAATTGAATTAAACATTAAAATAAACATTAATTTTAGGAGAATTGATAGGTTGTGCTCTGAATCATTCCATTCAATATCAATGCCCACGCAGCCCAGGGCTACTAAAAACAAACAGCCTGTTGTTAAGCAGGTTGGGGTTATTGTTTTTGAAATGAAGGAGAACACACATCATGGGGAACCATGGGGTGTTTCAGAGTATTAAAAGGACCTATTATAGGGTTCATGTCCTAAGTCACTTCAGTCATGTCTGACTGTGACCCTGTGGACTGCAACCCGCCAGGGTCCTCTGTCCATGGGATTCTCCAGGCAGGACTACTGGAGTGGGTTGCCATGCTCTTCTCCAGGGAATCTTCCTGACCCAGAGGTCGAACCCATGTCTCTTACGTCTTCTGCCTTGACGGGTGGGTTCTTACCAGTAGTACCACTTGGGAAGCCAAGATAGGGTTTAATGAAGTGAAGTCACTCAGTCATGTCTGACTCTTTGCAACCCCATGGACTGTAGCTTACCATGCCCCTCCATCTATCTAATTTTCCAGGCAAGAGTACTGGAGTGGGTTGCCATTTCCTTCTCCAGAGGATCTTCGTGACCCAGGGATTGAACCCAAGTCTTGTGTGTTGTAAGCAGACCCTTTATCATCTGAGCCACCAGGGAAGATAGGGTTTAGGTTTTGTTAAATGATTTTGGAGAGGATTCAAGAAAGTCAGTTGGGCTTTGTTCTGGATTGGATCCTGTAAGAAAGCAGAGGTGACTCTACAGTTAGTTGGGGGGAGGTGGGGAGGTAATAATATCATCTAGAAGGCAGGAAGAATGTCATGAAGCTAGAGGTATAACTGGTAAAGAAGAAGTAGGCACTCATTTTAACCAGGATATAGGGTGTGGAATAGTTTTGTTATTTGAATAATATTCACAGTTTTGTCTGTGTTCAGACCTGATTAGGTAGTACTCTTATTTTTATTCATTCTGGTGATAAAGTAGCCTTGTTTGATGGTGTTACTCAATGAAACCAGGCATCTTTGACAAAAGTACATGTGAGGGCCAGGTCAGCTCCCAGGTGTCACAGGACTGCTTTTCTCTTTCTCACCAGGAAGATGGTATGAGTTTCCATTTGTTCAGATCTTCTTTTATTTCTTTTAATAACATTTTATAGTTTTCCTTATATTGTTCTTCCTTGACATGTTTGTTATTAAATATATTTTTTGATTTTGTTATCAAAAGAGATTTTCCCTGTGTTTTCATTTGTTGGTATTTATTGCTAAAATAGAGAAAGCTATTTGATTTTACATGTTTATATTGTATCTTTTTACCTTAGCAAAGTATTTAATTAATTTTGTTTGAACATTTCATATCTTAGATTATCTGCTATCCAAACAGGATAATGTCTCTTCTGGTGCTTATGCTAGTTATTTAATTTTATTGGATATTTGTTTTTGTTGAAGCTTTCAAAGCAGCATTTACTATTGTGATGGTGTTCATCCCTGTCTAAAGGGAAAGATTTTAGTGTTTATTTGTTTATTATAATGGGTCCTATAGGGAAGTGGTAAGATAGTCTTGATTGTAGTTACAAATTTTGTTACTGTTAAAATTTTATTTAGGTTTTATTGGAAATGATTGCTGAATTTTGTCAGGTATGATTTAGTCATTTGGGGCTTCCCAAGTGGTGCTAGTGGTAAAGAGCATGCCTGCCAAAGCAGGGGACATGAAAGATGTAGATTCGATCCGGGTGGAGAAGATCCTCTGGAGAAGCACATGGCAACCCACTTCAGGTCTCATGTCTGGAGAATCCCAAAGACAGAGGAGCCTAGTGGGCTGCAGTCCATAGGGCTGTAAAGAGCCAGACACGACTGCAGCGACTTAGCACAATTTAACCATTTAGTGATGTCATATATTTTTATTATTATGTAGTGCATCGTGTTATATATCTTACTTTTATACTGATGAGAAAGATAATGTGTTTAAAAAAGTAGCAAAGATCTTGACTTGAATGATCAACAAACATGAGAAAAAAAGGTTCAAATGTGGTAAGAAATATGCATATACATACACACACACAACCAAACACAGAAAAAAGACATTATGTTATATTCATATGCCTGTCCAAAAAATTCCTATATTTTTCATCACTGGTGAGTGATGTGAAGAATTAATTCTTTTGCCCACTAGGAATATGAGTGTTAATGCTGCTACTTTAGAGATAATTTGTCAGTATTATTAAAATAAAGATACACATAACTTTGTTTACCAATTTTATTCACAGGAATATATTATATAGATAAATAAAAGCATCATTGCTTAATGAAGTATGTGAAAATATCTTGAATAAGAGAAAAGGAAAGAAGTATAGTGGAAACAAAGATAATGCCTATCAAGAGGGGAATGATTTTATAAACTAGGAGGATCCACGCCATGGAACATTATCCTGCCATTAAAAATATTGTTTAGCTTCCTCTTAGTTAACTACAGAGAGTTTCATGATGCATTTTGGAGTGAGAAAAAAGCAAAATTTGTGTCTGGTTATATGCACCTATTATATGTTACATCTTACATATTGTATGAAAAGCTATTTAAAATCTTTCTTTACTATAAAATATTGTTTTCTTCTTGTATATTCAAGTAAATTGTTTCTCTCCATGTGGATACAAAATTCAGTTATTTTAATCTGAAAGTATACAATAATTTTTAATGTGCCTGGTGTCCACATTCTTCTGTATGAGTGAGTGAGTAAAAGTTGCTCAGTCATGTCTAACTCTTTGCGAACCCGTGGATTACAGTCCATGGAATTCTCCAGGCCGGAATACTGGAGTGGGTAGCCTTTCCCTTCTTCAAGGGATCTTCCCAATCCAGGAATCGAGCCTGGGTCTCCTGCATTGCAGGTGAATTCTTTACCAGCTGAGCCACAAGGGAAGCCCATTCTTCTGAATAAATGATCTTAAAAAGTAAACACAGGAATTTCCTTGTTGGTCCAGTGGTTAAGACTTTACACTGCCAATGCCAGGGCATGGGTTCAATCCCTGGTTGGGGAACTAAGATCCCACACGCTGCACAGCACCATTCCCCTCAAAAAACAAACAAACAAAAATCCAATAAATACAAAACCTAAAGAGTCCTGGCCTTTAGAATATTAATTATATAGCAAAATTTCCAAAACCATTCATATTATTATTTCATGTCTTCATGTCCCAAGATTCAAAACATGAACAATTTTAGTACTTTGAGATAGAATTTAAGTTATGTGATGCAACATTAAAAAACAAATTTAACTTTGAATAAAGCTTTCTGTAAAAATGCAAACTGTATCTCAAAATACTAACATGTATCCAAAATTGAAGATCAAGTAAAATAAGAAGTGATAGTGTAAAACATGCCTTTTAAAATGATTTATTATAGTAAAAGAGGAGGGGACAGTGAAAAAGTGAGCAGAGGGAGGAACTCTCCTCCAATCCTATTTCTGTCACAGCTGGAAGTGCATAGTTTCCTTGTTCTTATAAAGGAATTACTACCACATGGTGAGCTTCCACAAGAAAAGTTAAATATGAATTGGCTTTGCTTCTTAAATGTTAATAATCCAATCATATGGAAGAAAGGGTTTAGTAATGTACAGTGTAATTAGAAAAGTCAGCTCTAAGAGTTAGAGATTTTCTTGGAGAGTTATTCAGAGGCTGTCATCTTTATGTGATGACAGTCCTTCTGAACAAGTGTTTGTATTGATAGTGAAAGTCCATTTAAAGTGAAATATTTATATCTATAAGCTCATTAGCTGTTTAAATCAGTATGATCTAAAAATGGAACTAATTTTTAAAAAAATAAATAGCATAATTTGATACAGTGGATATTAGGCTTTATTTCTCCCTCGGTGTCTCCTTCCCTCCCTCCTTCCTTTCTTCTTACATTTTCCCCTTTTTCCTTCCTTCCCCTTTCCTTCCTTCCTCCTTTTTCTCCCTTCCTTCTTTCTTTTCTTCCTCTTTTTTTCTTTTCTTCTCCTTCTACCATTAAATGGTCTATAGACATAGACTAAGAAAAGAGGACATTTGTTTGCCTCCTAGGTTCTTAAAGGAAAATAGCTTTCAAAACTTAATTTTTATTATGTTTTTGCAAACTTGCTAAACCTAGAGAAAAGCAATGCTGTGAGGGGGAGGGGAAGTAAGTTTACATAATACTTATAAATATTTCCTTGATATCTATAAATATTTGCTCAGTCTACAGCAACTAGTATTCTACTATCACCAAGTTCAGTTTAAAACTGTTTTTATCAGTTAATCCCTAAAGATATCAATGGGATGTGCAGTCAGGGGTAAAAATCAACAAGTTTAGGTACGTTTAAGAAAGGCCCAAGAAGGAAAAGAGGAAGTACATAGAGAAATGGAGAAGGAAATGGCAACCCACTCCAGTGTTCTTGCCTGGAGAATCCCAGGGATGGGGAGGCTGCCGTCTATGGGGTCGCACAGAGTTGGACACGATTGAAGCGACTTAGCAGCAGCAGCAGCAACATAGAGAAAATAATCTTTTTTTTTTCTGATGTAGCCATTAATTTTTTTATTTTTATTTTTATTTATTTATTTATTTATTTTTTAATACTTTATTCTACGTTACAATACTGTATTGGTTTTGCCATACATTGACATGAATCAGCCACAGGTGTACACGATCTCCCAATGCCAAAGCCCCCTCCCACCTCCCGCCCCATATCATCTCTCTGGATCATCCCGTGCACAAGCCCCAAGCATCCTGTATCCTGCATTGAACATAGACTGGCAAGTCATTTCTTATATGATAGTATACACGTTTCAATGCCATTCTCCCAAATCATCCCACCCTCTCCCTCTCCCTCAGAGGCCAAAAGTCTGTTCTATACCTCTGTGTCTTTTCTGTTGTCTCACATAGAGGGTCATCTTACTATCTTTCTAAATTCCATATGTATGTGTCAGTATACTGTATTGATGTTTTTCTTTCTGGCTTACTTCACTGTGTATAATCAGCTCTAGTTTTATCCGTCTCATTAGAACTGATTCAAATGTATTCTTTTTAAGGGCTGAGTAATACTCCATTGTGTATATGTACCACAGCTTTCTTATCCATTCATCTGCTGATGGACATCTAGGTTGCTTCCATGTCCTGGCTATTATAAACAATGCTGCAATGAGCATTGGGGTACATGTGTCTCTTTCAATTCTGGTTTCCTCGGTGTGTATGCCCAGCAGTGGGATTGCTGGGTCATAAGGCAGTTCTATTTGCAATTTTTTAAGGAATCTCCACACTGTTCTCCATAGTGGCTGTACTAGTTTGCATTCCCACCAACAGTGTAAGAGGGTTCCCTTTTCTCCACATCCTCTCCAGCATTTATTGCTTGTAGACTTTTGGCTTGCAGCCATTCTGACTGGTGTGAAATGGTACCTCATTGTGGTCTTGATTTGCATTTCTCTGATAATGAGTGATGTTGAGCATCTCTTCATGTGTTTGTTAGCCATCCGTATGTCTTCTTTGGAGAAATGCCTATTTAGTTCTTTGGCCCATTTTTTGATTGGATTGTTTATTTTTCTTTTTTTATTTTTATTTTTAAAATTACAATACTGTATTTGTTTTGCCACTTCTGGAATTAAGCTGCATAAGTTGCTTGTGTATTTTTGAGATTAGTTGTTTGTCAGTTGCTTCATTTGCTATTGTTTTCTCCCATTCAGAAGGCTGTCTTTTCACCTTACTTACAGTTTCCTTTGTTGTGCAGAAGTATTCAATTTTAATTAGATCCCATTTGTTTATTTTTGCTTTTATTTCAGTATACTGGGAGGTGGATCATAGAGGATCTTGCTGTGATATATGTCGGAGAGTGTTTTGCCTATGTTCTCCTCTAGGAGTTTTATAGTTTCTGGTCTTACGTTTAGATCTTTAATCCATTTTGAGTTTATTTTTGTGTGTGGTGTTAGAAAGTGATCTAGTAGCCATTAATTTCTTTAACAAATATTTATTGAATGCCAAGGACTCTTCCAGGTGCTATAAATTCAGCTGCAGTTGAAGAGAAAATTCCCCTAGAGCTTACTTCCTAGTTGAGATCTCCCCAGGAAAGAATGAAAACAACCCTTAGAAATAATATTGAGTGTACTTGAAGAAAGGATATTACCCCAGGGAAATAAAAACTTCCCAATAAAATAATGCACCACTGAAGTTTCATGGTCACCAATGTTTTAAATATCAAATATCAGAAAGGGAAGTATAGTATATATAACTGAAGAAAATAGTATCTAGTGATCCATTGTTTAATATACTCTCTAATAGATTATTGAAAGACACTCTTTTTATTAGTAAGCAATGTGGATTATTTAAATATACAAAAGTGATGCTTGTATTCTTGTTTTTCTCTGTTTGCAAACAAATGAACATAATATTACCAATAGAAATAGGCTCATACACATGTTTTTACTTTAAATAATGCATTAGAATAGAAAGTACTTATGAAGAAACAACCAGAGCAAACGGAAATTATTTATAAAAGACTGGGGAATAAATACATTTTATCAAGAGATTGAATTAGAGCATTGCACCAAGGAAGGCAGTTGGGTCAAGAATTATGAGAGAATTAAAAATCAAGTGACGTTGGCAGATCATTAGTTTTATATTAACATACTGAGTTTTGAAGTATTAAAATTCTCTAGAATGCCTACATGGGAGAAAGAAGAAATTTAATATTTGCTTATTGGTAAATTTGAATTTACTTGGATCTATCATGTTAAGATAGATAAATTTCTGAGACAGTCATACTCTCATTCTCTCTTTAGAGCTCCACAAACATGTTCAATTCATTTTGCTAAGTATTTATAGCATTGCATCCAGCTGAAAACTGCCTGCCATGAGTCTATCTGTCACAATCTTCTAATGCAATAATACATGAGTATTTAAACTAGAGTATAGTAAGAATGGGATTCTCTAGGCAAGAGTGCTGGAGTGGGTTGCCATTTCCTTCTCCAGGGGATCTTCCCAATGCAGGGATCGAACCCAGGTCTCCTGCATTCCAGGCAGATGCTTTAACCTCTGAGCCACGAGGGAAGCCCATAGTAAAAATAGAAAGTACTACAAAAACAAAAGATGTATGCATGGTTAAGAGTTGCCTGACCAAAAAGTGATGAAGATGGAAAATTCTATGGAGGAGGGATGTCTAGAGTTGAATCTTGCAAGTTTACAGATTTGGATAGAAATCAAATATGTGTGAAGCTTGGTGAACTCCATTAACAAAACTGAAGCTGGAACAGTGTATATGATGGGAACAATCTCACTAGAGTGATAGATCTTTGAGGGCCATAGGGAAATAAAAGTTATAATGAATTCAGATTTCTCAGGAGATCTGTGTAGCAAAATATAGATGATGGACTTAAAAAAATTTTTTTTAATCTATTCATTCATTTCTTTGGCTGTGTCAGGTCTAAGTTGCAGCAAGGGACCTTTCATTGTGGTGCATGGGCTTCTCTAGTTGTGGCATGGGTTTAGTTGCCCATGAGGCATGTGGGATCTTAGCTTCCTGACCAGGGTCAAACTCATGTCCCCTGCACTGCAAAGTAGATTTTTAACTACTTGATTGCCAGGGAAGTCTCGAAGATGGATTTATTTTAAGAGGCAACAAGAAGGTACTGCATATCAATGAGTATTATACCAATGAGTAATATAACTTGAGCATTAGGATATTATGGAAGCTATTGGAAACATGAGATATGGAAGATGGGATCACGCACCTCACAAAAGCACAAACTGTAAGAATGTATACTATAAAAGGAGGTTTTCTCAAGACACAGAAAGGTTATTTGGGCTGTAAAAAGGCAAAATTAGGAGAGCAAATAAAAAGAGTTCCATTAAATTATCCCATAGAAGGGACTCTGTGCCATTTTCTTGAGCCAAATTTCTCTTCCATAGTGCTAATATACAGTAAATGGGCTTCCCAGGTGGCTCAATGGGTAAAGAATTCACCTGCAATGCTGGAGACACAAGTGATGGGTTCGATCCCTGAGTGGGGAAGATCCCCTGGAGAAGAGCAGGGCAACCTACTCCAGTATTCTTACCTGGAGAATCCTGTGGACAGAGGAGCCTGGCAGGCTACAGTCCATAGGGTCACAGAGTCAGACTGACTGAAGCGATTGAGCACAGTATACAGTAAATAGGTTTCTGGAGTATGAGAGTAGAAGTTACCTGTGACTTACTTCTTTGGAAAATATCTTCCAAGGAGGACTACAAAAGAATAAATAACTATATGGTGTGTCTAGGGAGATAAGGGTCGTAGAAAGTTTCATCTAGTTTATGCTTGGTTTGAAGTAAGATACTACATTTTTATATTCTCAGAGTGGCAAGGAATTAACTACGAGAATCCAGAGCCTAGGAGGGAGTTCTGATTTGTGAAAAGGCATGAGGAGTTACAGGAATATACTGATGATCAATTACCACAAGACATGAGGTTTGAGCTCTCCAAGGATAGGTGATGATCAGGGACCAGATGGGAGTTTCCTATCTCTTACACCTTGGTTGCACACATTTTCTTCAATTTGTAAGTCCAACAAATTGTGTGTATGTATGTGTGTGTGTATGTATGATGTAAGAGGTGGAAAGATGTGAGACCAAATTATATATCTGTAAGAATGGGAACATGTTCAAAATATAAGGATGGTTATAAGGAAAAACAAAGGTTAACTAGTATTTACTCCCTGTAAATATAGCTAATTGATTATAACTTCTGGTACCTTTTGGGGGGTTGGATATAAGTTCTCAATAAATATTTGTCAATTAAATAGAATTATTGATTGAATTGGGTGAGATCATATATTTTCTGACATTCCCTTTAAACAACCATATTTCCTAAAATTAGTGGAAAGTTATAAAATCCCTAATTTAACTGGGTGTGTAGGTCTTTTTATTCTGCTTTATGTCTTCCCTAAACTTACATTCATCCTTCAGGCCTATATATTTTGGCATATTTCCCCTTGAAAATCCTTCTGACTTGAAACACTACAGTTATTTGGAATTTCTTCAATGTACAAAAATAGAGATTTCTTAAATGTAGCAAATTAACAGAGGGTGGTCCTAAGATGGTGGAGGAGGAATAGGATGGGGAGACCACTTTCTCCCCCACAAATGATCAAAAGATCATTTGAACGCTGAACAAAGTTCACAAAACAACTTCTGAACAATGGCAGAAGACACCAGGTACCCAGAAAGGCAACCCATTGTCTTTGAAAGGTGGTAGGACAAAATATAAAAGATAAAAAGAGAGACAAAGAGTTAGGGATGGAGACCTGTCCCAGGGAGGAGCTGTAAAAGAAGTTTCCAAGCATCAGGAAACCTTCTCACTAGCAGGTCCCTGGGGGAATTTTGGAATCTCAGAAGGCAACATAACTGAGAGGACAAAATAAAACTCACAGATTACCCACCGGACATCAACTCCCAGCGGAGAAGTAGCCCAGATGCTCACATCTGCCACCAGCAAGTTGGGACTAAACCGGGAAGCGTAGGCTGCATTGCTTAGGGTAAGGACCGGTCCTGAATGCCCCTGAGGACAATTTGAGGTAGGAACCCAAACTGTGGGATAGCCAGAGAGAGAGAGAAAAAAAGGGAGAGAGAGAGAGAGAGAGAGAGAGAGAGAGAAGACTTTCCCGCAAAAAACTCTAACCTAAGGCACCGCTGGGCCCATTCACAGAACAAAGGATTGAGTGAATGCCAGAGGAGCCTAGCTAGCTGGCTGCAGACCAGCCCATCCCCTGCCTGAGGCAGAGAGGCAAACGGGCTACAGGGCTAGAGTCATGGAAGGCAAGGAGCAATCTTGGCCTCAGAGACAGCATCCTCCACCAAATTGTGAGCAGGCTCCAAGTTGCTAACCAAGTCTTCCTGGGATCCTGGACAGTTGACATCCGCCAGGAGGACTGCAGCCAGAGATCAGCTCCTCAGAGGAGACACATGGTACACCTGAGATGGTGCTCCCGCTGCACACCCAGGAAACTGAGTGGCTGGGACAGGGGAGGTGATAAGATGCACTGTCCACCTGAGGAGCGTGCACTCGCCAAGCACCTGGGTCACCTGAGCTGCTCGGACCTGGGAAGGGCACAAAATGCAGGCCCAACCAAGTCTGTGCCTTTGTGGAGCATTCGAGAACTTGAATCTGAGTGGCTTAAACATGAGAAGTGCATGCAACCCAGGGCCCTGCAGCGCAGCCTAGAACTTGAGCGATGTAGACTGGGAAAACACACATGCCAAGAGCGGGGACAAAGCCAGTGTGACCCAGACACGGTGAGCACTCCCCCCACATGCCAGTGATATTTGTTTGCAGTACTCTTCCCTCCCCACAGCACAACTCAACAAGTGAGCCTAAATAAGTGACCACCTCTGCCCCCCTTGCCAGAGCAGAAATTAAGCACTGAAGAGACTTGCAAACAGAAGAAGCCAAAATAAACAGAGGGAACCGCTTTGGAAGTGATAGGTGCAACAGATTAAAACCCTGTAGTTAGCTGGCTTAGATGGTAAAGCGTCTACCTGAAATTTGGGAGACCCAGGTTCGATCCCTGGGTTGGGAAGATCCTTGGAGAAGGAAATGACAACTCACTCCAATATTCTTGCCTAGAAAATTCCATGGATTGAGGAGCCTGGTGGGCTACAGTCCACAGGGTCGCAAAGAGTCAGACATGACTGAGTGACTTCGCTTTCACTTTCACTTTGGAAGGAACCTATAGACTGTGAGAAGAAGTATAAGCTGGAACAAGAAACTATCTGAACTGACACCACACTGCCCACAACAGCTCCAGAGAAATTCTTAGATATATTTTACTATTATCATTTTTTAAATTTTTAAAATTAAAACAAATTTAAGCCCTTCATTACTCTTTTAATTTTCATTTTTATAACCTATTATTATCTTGCATAAAAAGGACCCTATTTTTAAAGCAAATTTCATACATATATTTTATAATTTTTGTGATTTTTTTAAATATTGTATTTTTGAGAGTCTAACCTCTATTCTAGATTTTTAATCTGTGCTTTTTAGTAGTTGTTATCAATTTTGTACCTGTATGAATGCAATCTTCTGTACCCATTTTTATTTAGGAGTGTGATTACTGGTTTGATTGCCCTCTCCATCTTTAAACTCTCCTTTTTCTCCCCTAGGTCAACCTCTATCTCCTCCCTCCCTCTTCTCTTCTCTACCCAACTCTGTGAATCTCTTTGGGTATTCTGGGCTGTGGAGACTACTTAGGGAACTTATTACTGGCTAGATCTGTCTCTCTCCATTTGACTCCCCTATTCTCCTCCTCGTCACTTTTGTCTCCTTCCTCCCTCTTCTCTTCTCTGTGTAACTGTGTGAACCTCTCTGGGCGTTCTAGGCTGTGGAGAGCATATAGGGAATTGATTACTGGCTAAATTGCTCTCTCCCCTTTTGATTCCCCCTCTTCTCCTCCTAGTCACCTCTATCTCCCTCCTCCCTCTTTTCTTCTCCATGTAACTCTGTGAATCTCTCTGGGTGTCCATCACTGTGGAGAATCTTTATCCATTAACCTAGATGTTTTATGTGATATGGATGGAGAAGTCTTGACGCTACTGTAAGAATAAGACTGAAAACCAGAGGCAGGAGTCTTAAATAAAAACTTGAGAACACCAGAAAACTCCTGACTCCAGGGAGTATTAATTGACAAGAGCTCATCCAAAAGCCTCCATACCTACACTGAAACCAAGCTCCACCCAAGAGCTAACAAGTTTCAGAGCATGCTAATTCTCCAGCAACACAGGACCTGAGCATTAATATACAGGCTACCCAAAGTCACACCAAACCCATAGACACTTCAAAACTCACTACTGGACACTTCATTGTACTCCAGAGAGAAGAGATCCAGCTCCACCCACCAGAACACCGATGCAAGCTTCCCTAACCAAGAAACCTTGATACGCCATTCGTCCAACTCCAACCACAGGGAGGAACCATCCCAATGAAGAGGAACCACAGACTTTGAGCATACAGAAAGGCCACCCCAAACACAGCAATCTAAACAAGATGAAAAGGCAGATAAATATTCAGCAGGTAAAAGGATATGATAAATGCCCACCAAACCAAACAAAAGAGGAGGAAATAGGGAGTCTACCTGAAAAGAAATTCAGAATAATGATAGTAAAAGTGATCCAAAATCTTGAAAACAAGATGGAGTTACAGATAAATAGTCTGGAGACAAGGATTGAGAAGATGCAAGAAATGTTTAACAAGGACCTAAAACAAATAAAAAAGAATCGATCAATAATGAATAATACAATAACTGAAATCAAAAACACTTTGGAGGAAACCCACAGTAAAATAACTGAGGCAGAAGATAGGATAAGTGAGGTGGAAGATAGAATGGTGGAAATAAATGAAGCAGAGAGGAAAAAAGAAAAAAAATGAGGACAACCTCAGAGACCTCTGAGACAATGTCAAACACCTCAAAATTCGAACCATAGGAGTCCCAGAAGAAGACAAAAACGCCATGAGAAAATACTTGAGGAGATTATAGTTGAAAACTTCCCTAAAATGGGGAAGGAAATAGCCACCCAAGTCCAAGAAACCCAGAGTCCAAAACAGGATAAACCCAAGGCAAAACACCACAAGACATATTAATCAAATTAGTGAAGATCAAACACAAAGAACGAATATTAAAAGCAGCAAGAGAAAAACAACAAAACAGCTGATCTTTCAATAGAAACTATTCAGGCTAGAAGGGAATGACAGGACATACTTAAAGTGATGAAAGAAAAACCTATAACCTAGATTACTGTACCCAGCAAGGATCTCATTCAAATATGAAGGACAAATAAAAACTTTACAGACAAGCAAAAGCTGAGAGAACTCAGCACCACAAAACCAGCTCTTCAGCAAATGCTAAAGGATCTTCTCTAGACAGGAAACGCAGAAAAGGTGTATAAACTCAAACCCAAAATAACAAAGTAAATGGCATTGGGATCATACCTATCAAAAATTACCTTAAACGTAAATGGGTTGAATGCCCCAACCAAAAGACAAAGATTGGCTGAATGGATACAAAAATAAGACTGCTATATATGCTGTCTACAAGAGACCTACCTCAAAATAAGGGACACATACAGACTGAAAGTGAAGGTCTGGGAAAAGATATTTCATGCAAATGGAGACCAAAAGAAAGCAGTGTAGCGGTACTCATATCAGATAAAATAGACTTTGAAATAAAGGCTGTGAAAAGAGACAAGGATGCTACATAATGATCAGAGGATCCATCCAAGAAGAAAATATAACAATTATAAATATATATGCACCCAACATATGAGCACCACAATATGTAAGGCAAATGCTAAAAAGTTTGAAAGGGAAAATTAACAGTAACACAATAATATTGGAAAACTTTAATACCCCACTCACACCTATGGGTAGATCAACTAACAGAAAATTAGCAAGGAAACACAAACTTTAAATGATACAATGGACCAGTTAGGCCTAATTGATATCTATCTATAGGATATTTCATCCCAAACAATGAATTTCATCATTTTCTCAAGTGCACAGGGAAGCTTCTCCAGGATAGATCATATCTTGGGCCATAAATCTAGCCTTGATAAAATAAAAAAAAAATAAAATCATTCCAGGCATCTTTTCTGATCACAATGTGGTAAGATTAGATGTCAACTATAGGAAAAAAACTATTAAAACTACAAACATATGGAGGCTAAACAACACACTTCTGAATAACCAATAAATCATAGGAGAAATAAAAAAATAAAAATATGAATAGAAATGAATGAAAATGAAAACACAACCATCCCAAACCTATGGGACTCAGTAAAAGCAGTGCTAAGGGGAAGGTTCATAGCAGTATGAGTACCTCAAAAAACAAGAGAAAAGTCAAATACACCTAAAGTAGGTAGAAAAGGAAGAAATGAAGAACCCCAGGGTTAGTAAAAGGAAAGAAATAATAAAAATTAGGGCAGAAATGAATGAAAAAGAAACAAAGGAGACCATAGCAAAAATCAACAAAGCTAAAAGCTGGTTCTTTGAGAAGTTAAGTGAAATAGACAAACCGTTAGCCAGACTCATCAAGAAAAAAAGGGAGAAGAATCAAGTAACAAAATTAGAAATGAAAATGGAGAAATCAGAACAGATAACAGAAATACAAAGAATCATAAGAGACTACTATCAGCAACTATATACCTATAAAATGGACAACTTGGAAGAAATGGACAAATTCTTAGAAAACTGAACCAGGAAGAAATAGAAAATCTTAACAAGCCCATCATAAACATGGAAATTGAAACTGTAATCAGAAATCTTCCAACAAACAAAAGCCCAGGACCAGACAGCTTCATAGCTGAATTCTACCAAAAATTTAGAGAAGAGCTAACGCCTATCCTACTCAAACTCTTCCAGAAAAACTGCAGAGGAAGGTAAACTTCCAAACTCATTCTGTGAGGCCACAATCACCCTAATACCAAAGCCAGACAAAGATGCCAGAAAAAAAGAAAACTACAGGCCAATATCACTAATGAACATAGATGCAAAAATCCTTATCAAAATTCTAGCAAACAGAATCCAACAACATATTAAGAGGATCATACATCATGACCAACTGAACTTTATCCCAGGGATGAAAGGATTCTTTAATATTTGCAAATCAATCAATGCGATACACCACATTAACAAGTTGAAAGATAAAAAAACTGTATGATTATCTCAATAGATGCAGAGAAAGCCTTTGACAAAATTCAACATCCATTTATGATAAAAACACTCCAGAAAGCAGGCATAGAAGGAACATACCTCAACATACTAAAAACCATATATGATAAACCCACAGGAACCATTATCCTCAATGGTGAAAAATTGAAAGCATTTCCCCTAAAGTCAGGAACAAGACAAGGGTGCTCACTCTCACCACTACTGTTCAACATAGTTTTGGAAGTTTTACCAAAGCAATCAGAGAACAAAAAAGAAATAAAAGGAATCCAGATTGGAAAAGAAGAAGTAAAGCTCTCACTATTTGCAGATGACATGATCCTCTACATAGAAATCCCTAAGGACTCCACCAGAAAATTACTAGAGCTAATAAATGAATATAGTAAAGTTGCAAGATATAAAACTAACACACAGAAATCCCTTGCATTCCTATACACTAACAATGAGACAATAGAAAGAAATTAAGGAAACAATTACATTCACCATTGCAATGAAAATAATAAAATACTTAGGAATAAAGATACCTAAAGAAAAAAAAAGACCTATATATAGAAAGCTATAAAACACTGATGAAAAAAATCAAAGAGAACACAAATAGGTGGAGAAATATACCATGTTCATGGATTGGAATTATCAATATAGTGAAAATGAGTATACTACCCAAAGCAGTCTATAGATTCAATGTAATCCCTATTAAGCTACTAATGGTATTTTTCAGAGAACTAGAACAAATAATTCCAAAATTTGTATAGAAATACAAAAAAAAACTTGAATAGCCAAAGCATCTTGAGAAAGAAGAATGAAACTGGAGGAATCAACTTGCCTGACTTCAAGCTCTACTACAAAGCCACAGTCATCAAGACAGTGGCACAAAGACAGAAATATAGATCAGTGGAACAAAATAGAAAGCCCAGAGATAAATCCATGCACCTATGGACACCTTATCTTTGCCAAAGGAGGCAAGAATATACAATGGAGCAAAGACAATCTCTTTAACAAGTGGTACTGGGAAAGCTGGTCAACCACTTGTAAAATCATGAAACTAGAACACTTTATAACACCATACACACACAAAAAAACTTAAATTGGATTAAAGATCTAAATGTAAGACTAGAAACTATAAAATTCCTAGAGGAAAACATAGGCAAAATACTCTCTGACATAAATCAGAAGACATACAGATGGATAACAAACACATGAAAAGATGCTCAACATCACTCATTATCAGAGAAATGCAAATCAAAACCACAATGAGATACGATTTCACACCAGTCAGAATGACTGCGATCCAAACGTCTACAAGCAATAAATGCTGGAGAGGGTGTGGAGAAAAGGGAACCCTCTTACACTATTGGTAGGAATGCAAGCTAGTACAGCCACTATTGAAAACAGTGTGGAGATTCCTTAAAAAACTGGAAATAGAACTGCCTTATGACCCAGCAATCCCACTGCTGGGCATATCCACTGAGGAAACCAGATTGAAAGAGACACATGTACCCCAATGTTCATCGCAGCCAGGACATGGAAGCAATATAGATGTCCATCAGCATATGAATGGATAAGAAAGCTGTGATACATATACACAATGGGGTATTACTCAGCCATTAAAAAGAGTACATTTGAATCAGTTCTAATGAGGTGGATGAAACTGGAGCCTATTATACAGAGTGAAGTAAGCCGGAAAGAAAAACACCAATACAGTATACTGACATATATGGACTTTAGAAAGATGGTAACGATAACCCTGTATGTGAAACAGCAAAAGAGACACAGATGTGTAGAACAGTCTTTTGGACTCTGTGAGAGAGGGAGAGGGTGGGATGATTTGGGAGAATGTCATGGAAACATGTACAATATCATATATGAAACGAATCACCAGTCCAGGTTTGATGCATGATACTGGATGCTTGGGGCTGGTGCACTGAGAGACCCAGAGAGATGATACGGGGAGGGAGGGGGTTCAGGATGGGAAACACTTGTATACCTGTGGTGGATTCATGCTGATGTATGGCAAAACCAATAGAATATTGTAAAGTATTTAACCTCCAATTAAAATAAATAAATTTATATTTAAAAAAAGAAATGATAATATAGTTATTCTCTATTTGTTGTCTAAAAACATATTTATTTTTCTTTATTAAAAATGCAAGATTGCAAAACCTAAGTCCTATAAATACAAAGATTCAAAACAATGTTCCTTTCCAATTTGGTGCTCATTTAATATTGGTGAACTGTTACGATTTGTAAAAATCTAGAGGCTTCTTTGTCTTCTGTGTCTAGAAAATCATCTCATATACAGTAGGCACTCAGTAACTGTGAGAACTGAGGGCGTCTCCTTGTTGGATTAAAGGTAAAGTGACTTGTTTTTTTACAGACAATTAGTTTATTATCAATTGATGTAACTATAGACTATGTTATACAGATTAGCTGAGTATGTAATACTGTTGGGGCAATGGCTCTTTTGTAAAATTCTTTATGGTTTTCCCCTATTTTTGTTTATAACTGTCCCATGTGGTCTGTTACCCTTTTATTTTTATCTAAAAATCAGAAATAATATTTCTATTGAGATTTTCCATTGATATGCACAAGCAACTGTGCTGCCTAAAACTCTTTTAGTTAATGCAACACTGAGCTGTAGAAGTTCCTAGAGTGAAATAAAATGGCTCTCTTTAGACTGACAAAAATACCCTGAGGCACTCTGCTTATTTAAATAGTGTTCTTCAGCAAAGGTTGTTCCATCAACAATTAGTGTCTTCTTCATAACTCCTAAATTATTCATTAATGCAAATCCAAAATCTAATCACTTTATTCTCCAGCAAAGTTGAAAGGAGAAAATTAAGGCTATTTATTTCTTTGAAATATACTTTCTAGTTCTTTTGCTCTTAATGTGTTTGAATAATGATAAATATGATTTTGATATGCAAGGTTTCCGTGGCAATTTAATTTTTGAGTAACAAAAGAATGATGAAGACAGGATTTTACGGGTTTCTTTTACTTCTCATAGAGTCCTGACTAATAAACTGTATTTTCTATACACATGAATTTCTTTTTGCTGGCAGCAAAATTCTGCTAATAGTTTCATATCCATTTCACACTTGTGCATTGACTAGTTTATGGCATATCCTTAATCTACATCTTCCCTCCTTCCCTGCCACAGGCTTCATAAACAGGATAAAAATAAGGCTGCAGGCTTCTTCTTATTACTGTAGAATAGTAACTACCATTTCAAGGCACTTTCTTCAAGGTTACCTTCTGGCCAGTGCGACCTTTTTGTGTTCTTGGCTCCGTTCACTGAGAAAGAAAAATCAGATATTGGTCATGGTTTTAACTAGGCAAAGCAGTGTCTCTTTGTGTGTTTTTAAGTCTTACAGAAACTATTGAGTCTTTGGGAAGCTGATCATGTTCACCTTGTTCTTCCCGGTCTGAACCTTAAGTTATATACAAATTAATGGTAGTTATTATGATTATTCTTTTTAAAAATTATATTCCTGCTCTCTTACTGCTCTTGTTTTTATTTAGTTATAATGTCAAAATACATTTTGTTTCATCTTAGAGTAAAGCATATTTTCCTGTAAACCGTGCTGGAATCTTTCATAGAATGATGTGGAGTATAAATATAGACATATAGACAGAAATTTATGTTGTATATACTGTGCATCTCTGCTGTGCTGGAAGAATGACAGCTAGTAGGACCAGCAGGTGTATCTTTCTCTTCTATAAGAGGACATTGTAAGACAAAGCACAATCCTCTGCTTTTCACCTAGAGAGGATAGGCCTATATTATTCAGTTATGGAAGAAAAAGTTTAATCCAAAGGTTAAGCAACATAGGTAACGAATAACAAGACAATTCCTTGATACCTTGTTGTCTGTATAGCCACGACAAAGGAACATTTATATTTAAGCATTTATATAACAAGAATGGACTCTCCCAGGTGGTGGTAGTAGTTAAAAACAAACAAACAAACCTGCCTGCCAATGCAGGAGACTTGGGTTTGATCCCAGAATTGGGAAGATCCTCTGGAGAAGGGCCTGGCAACTCACATTAACATTGTTGCCTGGAGATTTTCATGGACAGAGGAGCCTGGTGGGCTGCATACAGTCCATAGGGTCTCAAAAAGTTGCACATAACTGAAGTGATTTAGCACACATGCACACATAACAAGAAGAGATCATATCATGATTTTTAACTCTTACATAAATATTTTCTGATCATGTGACATACGTGAAGCCAGTCTAGATATTTCAGCTGCCCCAATGCTTGGCTCAGCAGCAGGGCTAAGACCTGCTCAGATCAATGAGAAGCAGTTAGTTTAAAAGACCCAGTCATGGGAGAAATAAGATTAGATTTTGAACTTTTCAGAAGATAAGTAATCAGTTCTTTGTTCAGAGGTTAAGCAGTAAACATTTATTATCTCTTTATTTTTAAAAAATGCACTAATTTAAGATTACTGTAAGTGACACTCATGATGCATCAGACAACAATAGTTGAGAAAGCATTCTATGCTACTGACTTGATGCAATGCTCAGGGAAAGCCATCAGGGATCCCAGGTATGTCTGTGTAAATTATGGATTAAATAATCCTTAGGCAATTCATATAGTCTATAGCATGAACAACAACATATCTCAGGATTTATGAATTTTATGACCTGCACAAAAGCCAGGTCTAAATGATTAATTTTAGAACTCAGCCGCAACTTATTCAACTTTTTTTTAATGAAAATATGGTTTTATGTATCATGATGGGAAAGCCAGTTAGGTTATATGAAATTGGCATTGTAGACATTTTAACAGTAATTGAGAATCTCATTTGTTTCATACTTTTATAAAAGATGTTAGTCCTTTGAAGTACATATATAGTACATATGTACATATACTACATATATCTACATTGTTTGAACAATAGATAAGCTCTCAACCTTTTCTTTTCAGAGTGTTGACTGTTTTGAGATTGGACAAGAGAGAAGTTTTTAACAGTGTATTACAGCTAGCAATAGATTTGTGTTAAAACAATTTTATTGACCACTTCAGGGTCTAAAAAAATACATTAAACTTTTAATTGCAGGGCATTTGTTAGTAAAGGGTTGTGGTAAAATTGTTAGTGAGCTTTCAGAAGCATTTCTTGAGAGATAATGTTTGAATAATCTACTGCCAGAATTTGAATAATTTATGCATGAACCAGTGTAGAGTTATAATTGCAATTACAATGTTCAGTTCAGTAGCAGTGAGTTGCATTTGAAGTTGGATGCCGATCACTCTGTATAGCTTAGGCTCTGCTTTCATTTTATTTTTAACAAAGGGTTCTGAGTAAAGGGAGATGGCTTAGAGCTTGACAAAAGTTCCCAAGTGAAGTTTTTAAAGAGTTTCTTTCTAAAGATTTTTATTTCATTTCATTTTTTTAAAATATTCAAAGTCTGAAATCCAATCTTGCTTGCTTCTGTGCCATAGAGATAAAGCAAGGGACTGAAAGTGCCCCTGGTTGGACAGAAAGGACTTTTCTACTTCTCCTCTGAATGAGCAGCTGCTCTCATCAATAATTTCCTGAAGCAATAGTCCTGGAGTGTAAACAATATTTTATACGGATGACAGTGGAACAGAATATGTTATTGCTAAAATTTGTGCACTTCACTGTGGAGAATGGATTAACCCTGTGTAACACAGCATCAAATACATTATATTTTCTGAATTAAGTGAAAGGGTTAAGCATTTTTATATGATAGGAGTCTCTGACTCAAAAAGAAACAATAATTTTCTTTTCACAAATGTACAAAAATGTTATATCACATACCCTTCTAAGTAATTAATATAACTCATCTTAGCATTTTGCCAGTTGGTGGAATTAATTTTGTGATGTGATGATGAATTTGTGCTTCCTTGAAAAATTTAAAAACTCTACTAAAGTGTTGACAGTTTTAGAGGGCTAATTTACTTTATTTCAAAAGTGTCAATGGGCCACAAATTATTTTTATATTCTTTGAACTCAACAAACAAACATTAATACTTTAGTTGGTTTGACCCAAATTAAAACAATTTTAATTGTCTCTAGAAGTCAAACATTTCCATGGAAATCATTTGTTTCTAGAAACTTTGAGATTTATTTTCGTTCATTATAGTCAAATGTTTACTGACCTTTGTCCAAATTTTGTTTACTCTTATTATGATATAAGAATATTTCTTAATTTTACCATTCATATTAAAGTTGTTCTCAAATGGGTATTGACTAGGGAACTGAGAAATATAAAATGAATCTCAGAGGCAAAATTGTGTAACTTTTCCGTCATGTATATCCTAACACAGAATTGTAAATTTATGAACTTATACCTTGTAAAGGAAATGAGTTCATTTATATTTGTACCTCACTCTAATCAAAACACAACATTACAGAAATATTGTAGACATCCTTTGGCAAAAACCTTAATATCAAATCAAATTATACAGGCTTTCAAAATAACTGTTTTTCTTCTTTAATAAGACTTACATTCAGAAATATAATTTGTTCTGATGTAATTTAGATCTATTCTCTCCTGCTACTTTCTAATTTCTAAATTTACTTTTGAGATTATTAAAAGAATATTAAAGATGAGCTAGTTAAGTGTATACACCTCCTTAGGATTGAGAAATTAAAAATCAAGTGTGTAACCAAAGGTTTGCATGCTAAGTCACTTCAGTCATGTCAACTCTTTGTGAGCCATGTACTGTGGCCCGCCAGGGTTCTCTGCCCATGGGATTCTCCAGACAAGAATGATGAAGTGGGTTGCCATTTCTTCCTCCAGGGGATCTTCCTGACCTAGGAATCAAATCTGCATCTCTTATGTCTCCTGCATTGACAGGCAGGTTCTTTACCGCTAGTGCCACCTGGGAAGCCCAAAGGTTTATTTTATTGTAAATTTTATTGGATCAAAATTAGTTTTTATTTTTTAGGAACTTCTCAAAGAAATTTAATATTTTAACTTATCTTTTCATATGAAAATGAAAAAATAGACACGTTTCAATTCTCAGAATTATACATTAAGCAAATTTTGGAACTAAATGTATAGTTTTAATTATAGCTAATGATTACTTGGTATGAAATATGCATTGCACAACCCAAATTCAATTTATAAAATTTGTTTTCAATGTTCTCTTCTTGTTTAAAAATGATCAACAGAGATGAATCTATTCAGACTATAGTAATTTACAGTTGGCTAATTACAAGTGGCACAGGGTGGACTTCATAAAGAATTAGTTTTGCCTAAGCAACATAATAATGTAATCAACATTGTAAGATACTATGTTTTAAGAGAACATACTTAAGAAAAAAATTTGTTTTTCACATTTATTGTAGAGGAGTAGTGGATAGGAGTGTGAGCCTTGCAGTTAGACTAATCTGCCCCTTATGATGCATTGCGGTATTGGGAAGATCAATTGGAAAAGTCTTAGTTTGCTCACCAGTGAAAAGTAATTATCTGATAGGACTGCAATTATTTTATTTGTTAAGGACATAGAACATTACTTGACCTATAGTTGGTATTCTGTAGTATTTGTTATTAATTATGGGTTATATTTATTTCTTATTGTTTAGTTGCTAAGTTGTGTCTGACTCTTTTGCGACCCCATGGATTGTAGTTTGCCAGGCTCCTCTGTCCATGGGATTTCCCAGGCAAGAATACTAGAGTGAGCTGCCATTTTCTTCTCGAGAGGATCTTCCCAGCCAAGGGATCAAACCTGCTTTTCATGCACTTACATATAGGGAAATCCCCTATATGTAAGGAAGATAGCATTTATTTTAGGTAAGTTTATCTTCTTCCCAGGTGGCTCAGTGGTAAAGAATCTTCCTGCCAGTGTCTAAGAAGAGGGTTTGATCACTGCATTGGGAAGATCCCCTGGAGCCACTATAGTGATGTTTGCTCACTTTACAGTGATGTTTGCTCACTTTGAGACTTCCCTGGTAGCTTAGAGGGAAAGCGTCTGCTTGCAATGCACGAGACCCAGAAAACTAGTCAAACTAATCACACAACCACAGACTCATCTAACTCAAAGAAACTAAGCCATGTCCTGTGGGGCCACCCAAGATGGGCGGGTCATGGTGCAGTGGTCTGACAGAATGTGGTTCACTGGAGAAGGGAATGGCAAACGGCTTCAGTATTCTTGCTTTGAGAACCCCATGAACAGTATGAAAAGGCAAAATGATAGGATACTGAAAGAGGAACTCCCCAGGTCAGTAGGTACCCAACATATTACTGGAGATCAGTGGAGAAATAACTCCAGAAAGAATGAAGGGATGGAGCCAAAGCAAAAATAATACCCAGTTGTGGATGTGACTGGTGCTATATAGAAGCAAGATTCGATGCTGTAAGACCAATATTGCATAGGAACCTGGAGAACGCAATGGCACCCCACTCCAGTACTCTTGCCTGGAGAATCCCATGGATGGAGGAGCCTGGTGGGCTGCAGCCCATGGGGTCACTAGGAGTCAGACACGACTGAGCGACTTCACTTTCATGCATTGGAGAAGGAAATGGCAACCCACTCCAGTGTTCTTGCCTGGAGAACCCCAGGGATGGGGGGAGCCTGGTGGGCTGCCATCTATGGAGTCGCACAGAGTCAGACACGACTGAAGCGACTTAGCAGCAGCAGCAGCAGCAGCATAGGAAACTGGAATGTTAGGTCCATGAATCAAGGCAAATTGGAAGTGGTCAAACAGGAGATCGCAAGAGTGAACGTTGATATTCTACGAATCAAAGAATTAAAGTGGGCTGGAATGGGTGAATTTAACTCAGATGACTATTATATCTACTACTGCAGACAGGAATCTCTTAGAAGAAATGAAGTAACCATGGTCAACAAAAGGGTCTGAAATGCAGTACTTGGATGCAATCTCAAAAACAACAGAATGATCTCTGTTCATTTCCAAGGCAAACCATTCAATATCACAGTAATCCAAGTCTATGCCCCAACCAGTAATGCTGAAGAAGCTGAGGTTTGAACAGCTCTATGAAGACCTACAAGACCTTTTAGAACTAACACCCAAAAAGATGTCTTTTTCATTATAGGGGACTGGAATGCAAAAGTGGGAAGTCAAGAAACACCTGGAGTAACAGGCAAATTTGGCCTTAGAGTATGGAATGAAGCAGGGCAAAGACTAATAGAGTTTTGCCAAGAGAACGGACTGGTCATAGTAAACACTTCTTCCAACAACACAAGAGAACACTCTACACATGGACATTACCAGATGGTCAACATCGAAATCAGATTGATTATATTCTTTGCAGCTAAAGATGGAGAAGCTCTATACAGTCAGCAAAAACAAGACTGGGAGCTGACTGTGGCTCATATCATGAACTCCTTATTACAAAATTCAGACTGAAATTGAAGAAAGTAGGGAAAACAACTAGACCATTCAGATATGACCTAAATCAAATCCCTTATGATTGTACAGTGGAAGTGAGAAATATATTTAAGGGCCTAGATGTGACAAATAGAGTGCCTGATGAACTATGGAATGAGGTTCGTGACATTGTACAGGAGACAGGGATCAAGACCATCCCCATGGAAAAGAAATGCAAAAAAGCAAAATGGCTCTCTGGGGAGGCCTTACAAATAGCTGTGAAAAGAAGAGAGGTGAAAAGCAAAGGAGAAAAGGAAAGATATAAGCATATGAATGCAGAGTTCCAGAGAATAGCAAGAAGAGATAAGAAAGTCTTCCTTAGCTATCAGTGCAAATAAATAGAGGAAAAGAACAGAATGGGAAAGACTAGAGTTCTCTTCAAGAATATTAGAGATATGAAGGGAACATTTTATGCAAAGATGGGCTTTATAAAGGACAGAAATGGTATGGACCTAACAGAAGCAGAAGATACTAAGAAGAGGTGGCAAGAATACACTGAAGAACTCTACAAAAAGATCTTCATGACCAAGATAATCATGATGATGTGATCACTCACCTAGAGCCAGACATCCTGGAACATGAAGTCAAGTGGGCCTTAGAAAGCATCACTATGAACAAAGCTAGTGGAGGTGATGGAATTCCAGTTGAGTGATTTCAAATCCTCAAAGATGATGCTGTGAAAGTGCTGTACTCACTATGTCAGCAAATTTGGAAAACTCAGCAGTGGCCACAGGACTGGAAAAAGTCAGTTTTCATTCCAATGCCAAAGAAAGGCAATGTCAAAGAATGCTCAAACTACCGCACAATTGCACTCATCTCACACACTAGTAAAGTAATGCCCCAAATTCTCCAAGCCAGGCTTCAGCAATACATGAACAATGAACTTCCAGATGTTCAGGCTGGTTTTAGAAAAGGCAGAAGAGCCAGAGATCAAGTTGCCAACATCCGCTGGATTATCCAAAAGCAAGAGAGTTCCAGAGAAACATCTGTTTCTTCTTTATTGACTATGCGAAAGCCTTTGACTGTGTGGATCACAATAAACTGTGGAAAATTCTGATAGAGATGGGAATACCAGACCACTTGACCGGCCTCTTGAGAAACCTATCACAGGTCAGGAAGCAACAGTTAGAACTGGACATGGAACAACAGACTGGTTCCAAATAGGAAAAGGAGAACATCAAGGCTATATATTGTCACCCTGCTTATTTAACTTCTATGCAGAGTGCATCATGAGAAACACTTTGCTGGATGAAGTACAAGCTGGAATTAAGACTGGCAGGAGAAATATCAATAATCTCAGATATGCAGATGACACCACCCTTATGGCAGAAAGTGAAGAGGAACTCAAAATCCTCCTGATGAAAGTGAAAGAGGAAAGTGAAAAAGTTGGCTTAAAGCTCAACATTCAGAAAACGAAGATTATGGCATCTGGTCCCATCACTTCACGGGAAATAGATGGGGAAACAGTGGGAATAGTGTCAGACTTTATATTTTTGGGCTCCAGAATCACTGCAGTTGGTGATTGCAGCCATGAAATTAAAAGACGCTTACTCCTTGGAAAGAAAGTTATGACCAACCTAGATATCATATGGAAAAGCAGAGACATTAACTTGCCAACAAAGGTCCGTCTAGTCAAGGCTATGGTTTTTCCAGTGGTCATGTATGGATGTGAGAGTTGGACTGTGGAGAAAGCTAAGCGCCGAAGAACTGATGCTTTTGAACTAGAGAAGACTCTTGAGAGTCCCTTGGACTGCAAGGAGATCCAACTAGTCCATTCTAAAGGAAATCAGTCTTGGATGTTCTTTGGAAGGAATGATGCTAAAAGCTTCAGTACTTTTTTTTACTCCAGTACTTTGACCACCTCATGCGAAGAGTTGACTCACTGGAAAAGACTCTGATGCTGGGAGGGATTGGGGGCAGGAGGAGAAGGGGACAACAGAAGATGAGATGGCTGGATGGCATTACTGACTTGATAGACATGAGTCTGAGTGAACTCCGGGAGTTGGTGATGGACAGGGAGGCTTGGCATGCTGCAATTCATGGGATCACAAAGAGTTGGACATGACTGAGCAACTGAACTGAACTGAATTTGCTCACTTTGTTTGTTTGTTTGTTTGTTTGTTTTTGGTCACATTTTGGTAATTCAGTGTTTCAAACTGTTTTCATGATCATTCTGTTCGTTATTGTGATCTGTGACCAGTGATCTTTGATGTTATTGCTACAACATGCTGATGCTTAGACAGTTGTTAATATTTTACCAATAAAGTATTATTTGATTGATAGTACATTGTTTTTTAGACATAACACTATTGCACAGATTATTAGTAGAATATAGCATTGTGAAAACATAATTTTATATGGACTGGGGAACTAAGACATTTCATGTGACTTATTTTGTTGTGAAATTTGTTTTATTGTGGTGGTCTGAGATATAGCTATAATAGTCAATAGATCACTCATAGCATAATATTCTAAGGAAACACTAAAGTATTTTTCTTAAGCAATTTTTTCTAATATGATCAACAGGAATTCCTGTCAGGACTTAAAAGAGACTAGAAAACACATCATCCTGAAGTTATGTCTCTTTGTATTTGGTCCCAGATGGAGTTCCACTAATCCTTTTCTGTTGTATGCATTTAAAAGTCTCTTTTGTAGATGGTATACTTTTTAACTAAGTTATTTGATTGAAAAATGCTAGACAATACACGAGTTATTCTCAAGTCTATATTATATTAATATACATTGTTTTCCCAGAAATATAACAGTATCTCTTGTAATTTTCTGAATTATGGGCTATTCTTCTAAAAACTGTAATAGCTTTACATAAGTTTATGCTTTACATCTTAGAGGAGCCTTTACACATGTGCCTCTTGTATAAAATAGGGTGGTGATGAATTGCAGGTTATCACAAAATGAAGAAAATCTGCATCATGATTAAAAACCTAGATTTAGGGTCAACCACTTTCTAGCTCCATGGTCTTAATAAGTTACTTGACTTTCTTAAAGCCTCAGTTTATGTATTTGTGAAATGAGCCCAGATAACTACATGCTCAATTATTTAGTAAATATTTGTTATCATTATGAAAATCGTGGATGACATTTCCTCATCCACATGGCAAGAGATATAATAGGCTAATTTTCTCTCAATTCTAAATGTTTCTGTTATTAGCCATATAGTCCATTGAAGAAAGGTAAAATGATTGATTTCAATATAAGGACTTAAATGTAAGCTTTTATTAAACTTATAAAGCTGTTTCTTTGCAACTGTGTACACACAGGGGTCCAGAACTGTATAACCACAGAACTATTAGTGTCTCAGCTGAGAATGTCTAAAAAGATTTTAGCAACAGGTGCAAAACAGCTGCAGTTCTATTTCAGTAATTATAATGGATGGATTTATTCTCTATGGGCTCTCTTTTATGCATTCTGAACTGACAGTAACATTTAGGACACAAAGGAAATGAAATAATACCCCCAAATTACATTTTCGTGGGTGAGGAAAACTTGAGCATTAAGAAGTGAGTATTTAGAATATGCAATGATAACTCACTGTCAAAGTCTAGTCATTCTTTACCATCATGCTGAATTGTAATATCAGTATTAGCATTGGACAGTAGGGTAAATGTGTTTTAAAGTTTGCAAAGTAGTTTTTCTAATAGCAAACACTGCTTTGTAGTGAAATTTGGTTTGGATATCATTTTAATTCCAAACAAGTTTAAGAGGATGAATAGTTTACGTATTGATACTATCAGCAACTTTTGTCAGAGTATTTTTAATATGCTTCCTGGTTCTAAAAGATACTCCAGATTTGAGCTTTTGTTTAATGTACCTCAATATGGGATACAACTATGGTTAATTGTAAAAGTATTTATGCAGTACACGGTATATGGAATGGCTTAAGTAACTTGGAGGTAGCAAACCCTATAGCCTCAAGCAGGATACTGGGATGAATAATAACATGAATTCATGTTATTCAGGAAACTGGAGAGGCATTCCTTTGGGGAGGTAAATACAATATCAGTTTTTGACAAATTGCATTTCAGATAATGGTGGGATATCCAAGAGGGATTTCAATGTGACGGTTGTTATATCTGTTTTCATTCTGCTGGTCAACCCATCCAATGATTATGTATTTCATTTAATACATTATTCATATCTAAATGGAGAAGGCAATGGCAACCCACTCCAGTACTCTTGCCTGGAAAATCCCATGGACGGAGGAGCCTGGTAGGCTGCAGTCCATGAGGTTGCTAAGTTGGACACGACTGAGTGACTTCACTTTCACTTTTCACTTTCATGCGTTGGAGAAGGAAATGGCAGCCCACTCCAGTGTTCTTGCCTGGAGAATCCCAGTAACAGGGGAGCCTGGTGGGCTGCCGTCTATGGAGTCGCACAGGGTTGGACATGACTGAAGCAACTTAGCAGCAGCAGCATATCTAAATATCATCAAATGATTTTTATTAAAAACATATGCCCTTGCTTCATGTTTATAAGATTCTCTAAATTCTCTCAGAGAATAATAATTCTGTTTTAAATTTTGGTTCTTTCTGTTTCATTAGTTCTATTTCCTCTGACATAGTTTTTCTACATATTGTTCTTATTTCATAATGCTAAATACTGTGAATGTCTCAGGTTTCGTGGCTGTGCAAGCTGCTTCACTTCTTCTGAGACTCTCATTCTCCTCTGCATGCCATGTACATTTGGAAGATGAACAAATACTGTAGCCTGGGCCTGAGCTCTTTGCCCTGGTTTGGAGTAAAGAGTGTGATGTATCTATGGTGGTGGTTTAGTCCCTAAGTCATGTCTGACTATTGCAATCCCATGGACTGTAGTCCACCAGGCTCCTCTGTTTATGGGGTTTCCCAGGCAAGAATGGTGGAGTGAGTTGCCATTTCCTTCTCTAGGGATCTTCCCCACAGGGATCAAACCCAGGTCTCCTGCACTCAGGTAGCTCTCGTGCATTGTGGGTGGAGCCACCAGAGAAACCTATGTGTGCAGCGTGTTTTCTTTTTCTTAGTTTGACATCTTAAACTGAAGAAAATATTTGTCCTCCTGTTTCGGGCCAGGGCTTATTCAGCTGATGTGGTTAGCTGAGCAGATGTTCAGACAAGATGTAAAAATTACCTAAAAATTTAACTAAATTAAAATAGGTTTATTCAACATAGATTAAAACAATTATTTCTCTTTAAACTATTATTTGTATCTTTTAAGGATTTCCAATTGAGATTTATCCTATAAGAGCTAGGATGTAGTGAGTTAAGTAGAAAGTGTAGGTTTAGATTTCACAGTCTTATTGCTAAGGCCCATCTCAGAAAGAATTGTGGAAGGTGCATATTCATCTTGTTAGTGTCCCTACATCCTTCAGCCTCATTAGCCTGTCTCTCACACTTCAGCCTATCCTAACCACTCAAATAGCCACTGGGTATTCAGAGTTCTTCATTAAGGACTTAGCCAATCCCTAATCACTTAAGACCTCACACAGAGGTAGTATTTTAGTCCAAGGAGCCACCAATGGCAGTGCAATGAAAGTTCTTCTCCTTTTTTAAGTAGTTTATTAGAAATTATGTTTCCTTTAGTTAGAAATAAAAAAAAAAAGAAATTGAAAAGCATGTTTGGTAGACTTGGACTAAAAGTAGCATGCAGATGGTGACTGCAGCCATGAAATTAAAAAGTGCTTGCTCCTAGAAAGAGAAGCTATGTCCAACCTAGACAGCATATTAAAAAGCAGAGACATTACTTCACTGACAAAGGTCCGAGTAGTCAAAACTATGGTTTTTTTCAGTAGTCATGTATGGATGTGCAAATTGGATCATAAAGAAAGCTGACCACTGAAGAATTGATACTTTTGAACTGTGGTGTTGGAGAAGACTCTTGAGAGTCCCTTGAACTGCATGGAGGTCAAACCAGTCAATCCTGAAGGAAATCAGTCCTAAATATTCATTGGAAGGATTGATGTTGAAACGGAAACTCCAATACTTTGGCCACCTGATGCGAAGAACTGACTCATTGGAAAAGACCCTGATGTTGGGAAAGATTGAAGGCAGGAGGAGAAGGGAACAACCAAGGATGAGATGGTTGAATCACATCACTGGCTCGATGGACATGAGTTTGAGTTGGTGATGGACAGGGAAGCCTGACATGCTTCAGTCCATGAGGTCGCAAAGAGTTGGATACTACTGAGTGACTGAATTGCACTGAACTGAACTGAAAAAATAGTATGAAGTTATAACTGTGGAAAATTCTGAAAGAGATGGGAATACCAGATCACCTGACCTGCCTCTTCAGAAATCTGTATGCAGGACAGGAAGCAACAGTTAGAACTGGACATGGAATAACAGACTGGTTTCAAATAGGAAAAGGAGTACATCAAGGCTACATATTGTCACCCTGCTTATTTAACTTATATGCAGAGTACATCATGAGAAATGCTGGACTGGAAGAAACACAAGCTGGAATCAAGGTTGCCAGGAGAAATATCAATAACCTCAGATATTCAGATGACACCACCCTTATGGCAGAAAGTGAAGAGGAACTAAAAATCCTCTTGATGAAAGTGAAAGAGGAGAGTTAAAAAGTTGGCTTAAAGCTCAACATTCAGAAAACGAAGATCATGGCATCCTGTTCCATTACTTCATGGGAAATAGATGGAGAAACAGTGGAAAGTGTCAGACTTTATTTTGGGGGCTCCAGAATCACTGCAGATGGTGACTGCAGCCATGAAATTAAAAGATGCTTACTCCTTGGAAGAAAAGTTACGACCAATCTAGA
Organism: Nanger dama; assembly: GCA_917880005.1. Taxonomy (NCBI): domain Eukaryota; kingdom Metazoa; phylum Chordata; class Mammalia; order Artiodactyla; family Bovidae; genus Nanger; species Nanger dama. The sequence continues at coordinate 53,255,802 of CAKJTW010000004.1, forward strand.
TAGCATGTTGAAAAGCAGAGACATTACTTTGCCGACTAAGGTCCATCTAGTCAAGGCTATGGTTTTTCCTGTGGTCATGTATGGATGTGAGAGTTGGACTGTGAAGAAGGCTGAGTGCTGAAGAATTGATGCTTTTGAAGTGTGGTGTTGGAGAAGACTCTTGAGAGTCCCTTGGACTGCAAGGAAATCCAACCAGTCCATTCTGAAGGAGATCAACCCTGAGATTTCTTTGGAAGGAATGATGCTAAAGCTGAAACCCCAGTACTTTGGCCACCTCATGTGAAGAGTTGACTCATTGGAAAAGACTCTGATGGTGGGAGGGATTGTGGGAAGGAGGAGAAGGGGACGACAGAGGATGAGATGGCTAGATGGCATCACTGACTCGATGGACATGAGTCTGAGTGCACTCTGGGAGTTGGTGAGGGACAGGGAGGCCTGGCGTGCTGCAGTTCATGGGGTCGCAAAGAGTTGGATGCGACTGAGCGACTGAACTGAACTGATAGTTTGCAATTTCTTGGATCTGATGAAGTAGTAGTCATTGAACGATATCTTTTATATAATACTGTGTATATACATATATTTTCAAATATACATGATATGGCCAAGAAATTTTAACAATAAAGATGAAATTGTCTTAATTATCTATATTTTCCCACATTCAGTCTAACTTACTTGTTATGATTTCACATGTTGTTGTTATTTTTTTGTCTCAGTTACTTTTAATGAATCATTTATGTCTATCTGCTTGCTTGTCTGTCTTTCTTTCTTTGTATCTGTGTCTATCTGCCTGCCTGTCTGCCTCTCTATATGTATCTATCTAGGCATGCATGCATTCATTCATCCATATGTCTCTGCTGCATTTATCTTGACGCCTGTGATTGATACTAGCAACAAATAAAAATACTTTTAATCTACTGTAGTATGGAATATTAACTTGTTGTTATAATACTGAACTTTCATCACAATTAAAAATAGGAAAAGGTTTTAAAAGACAAATTGAACCATTGGTGACAAGAACACCTGACAGTGTTGTAAAGTCTATCGTACTTTGGCTTCATGTCTGAGAAATTTCTTTATGGTGAGTTGTATGATCTTAAGACATGTATGTTTTGAAACTTTTTAGTTTGTATTGGGGTATAGCGGATTAACAATGTTGTGATAGTTTCAAGTGAACACTAAATGGACTCAGCCATATATATATATATACATGTATCCATTCTCCCCAAAACACCTCGCCAATCCAGGTTGCCACATATCCGTGGAGCAGATTACAACAAGCAATATAGTAGGTCCTTGTTCATTGTCCATTAGGACATATATTTTTATTCGTAAATTCAAAATTGATTTTTGACAAATAAAAAGATTATTTCTCTCAATTCATATTGATGGAACACAAATATTTTGTAAATAACTTTACAATTGAGATATTTTCCCTTCTGGATAATTTATTTTTGGGGGAGGTCTAATTTATAGATGATCTACCTACTAGAGTATTAGAAAAAAGTGACAGCATAAGACTGTGGGATACATGTTTGAATCATGGTATACAGTTGATTCCATTTAATAAATATCTATTAATGAAATCATCTATGTGATAGACTTTTATGAATAACACTGTCTGATTCCCTTAGTGAAACAAAGATGAATTAAAATGCTGTTTTCTAGCTTTTTGTAGCAAAAATTATACACAATAATTGGTATACTGGTTATCAATAATTTTGGGTACTGTTAAACATGATCTATATCTCTTATGTTTAACTGTCAAATTCCAAATTACTATAGAACATTTAGAAAGATGACCTTCAATAATCTAAGATACTTTTACATTTAGAAAATAATGTCTTTAAAGATTTCTGGTAATATTATCATTTAATTTATTTAGTATTAAGCCCTTTTTAAGACTTGAGACAAATGATACTTTTAAAATTACACATGTATGCTTCAGGTTTTGAAATTAATAAAAATGTTTAATGTAAATCATTTAAAACCAAAAATCATTCACAGATTATTTAGAGACTCAAGCTAATTATTATGTACATTTTATTACTAGACAGAAAAATTGTTCCCAAGTCAGCCTGTTCTAACTGAACAGCTATTGTAGACCCTCACAATCTAACTTCATAATGGAGGCTGCTGCATTCACTGGTAAGAGTATTTCTGCTTTGTTGGTTAATGAAGCTGTAATACTTCAAAGCTAGCAATTAATTTTTGGTCAGAAACATGCCTTGGACCTCCCTCTAGATGGAAACCACAAACAGTGTTAAAAATAAAAAGAATAATATGCTGCTTTAGATACTTAAAACCTACGACTTGGTGCATGTCTGGATTTGGTGTGTTTGAGCGAGAACATGCTACACATGAACATAATTACTGCTTTCAAAGAACAGTGTTCTTAGGAAGCCATTTAAGGAAATAGTTTATGATAGGCAACATGTAATCAAGGTAAGCTAAGATCAATTAAATTTTCAGGGGCTAGTGGAGAAGTCAGTTGTATTAATAGTTTGAATTTAGTTCCAAATTATAGCAGGGCAATAGTTGAGATAGACAGGCTAAATCTGCAAGGCACAGGTAGAACTGTAGGCAACTCAAAGAAGGCTCAGGCTCTAGATCAAAGAAATCCAATGATTTAATGGAAAGGAAAAGAAAGTAAAGAGGGCAGGACCACTGTCACCTTTATGGGAAATGTTTTTTGTCTCCTTGCCTACTTGGCTAGCTCGTTTTTACCCTTGAAGCATCAGATCAAATTACTTAGTCTTATTTTCTGTGCTGACTCTAATTTCTGTTCTGTATTCCCACTGCACTTGGCACAAACTACCATTTCTGACTACCATTAGCTCTTAGTTTCTTTAGCCATCTCTGTCTTGAGACCACAGGAAAGTTCTCTCATTTATCTTTGCATTTCACTACCAGAAAAACACCTAGTACATAATAGTTGTTGAAAAAATGTGTGTTTGTATTTCTTCAGGAAAGATAGTGAATGGGTTTTCAAAATTCCAAGTTGTGCTCTGTATATCTGCATTTTTGAGTGATAGCTGGCATTAGAATTATTAGGCAAGTAGTAGTACTGATTGCTCATAAGTGGATAATGTGGGGAGAGACCTGGAACCTTTGTAGAAGGGTCTGGAATTGACTACAAATGTGGTGCTGATGGCCAGTATCAGAGCTCAGGTAATAGGCACAGTTGAGTTGTTGCAGGTGTTTGTGAAAAGGGCTAATCAGGGGAGTTGATTAGCACAGCAAAGGCAAAAACTTGACTCCTAAACCTCCATTCTAAACCTCACATGCAAGGAGGAATGAAATCTGTGCAAACTGTTTTAGGAGTTTATAGTAAAAAACTACTGAATGCGCAAATGGGAAATTCTTTGAATTTTTGAGCAGGGAAGTATAGTAATTTATATATCCTTCACTAAAGAACTGTCCTCCACTATGAGAGAAAGTCATCTTCTTCCACCTTGTACACAGCCCATACAAATGTGAAACTCAAGGTATTGTTTTTCAGGATGATTATGCCTCTTAAGGCAGAAGACCTTAGCATTAGAAAACATAAGCTAAGATGAAAACCCTAAATTGCAGGATCTTGTGGAAAAGAGAAAGTTAAAAATAAAGTGCCATGGAAGAGGACCAAAATAGGAGTCAGGAAGACCGAAGAATCTAACAAGCATGTGGCTCTTCCCACCGAGTTACTGCTGGGCTCTTGGGAGGAGTTCATCATAGCGTGTTCTGCAGATCAAAAGGAATAAGTTACAAACTGGAAAGAGTGAGGATATCTTTACATAAAAAAAAACAGAAGATCTGGAGCTTATTAGCAGCTCCTATGAAGTAGTCTAAGCATGTTGTGGGTATTGATATCCCCATTTTTCAAATGAGGAAACTGAGGCACAGAAAGCTTAAGTAACTTTTCCACATATAAAATGATGGAGTCAGATTTTTCCCTATGCAATATGTTCAGACAGAGAACAGATTCTTTGTCACTATTCTATGTTTAAAATCAAGGTGATTTTAATAATGATAAAAAAGCAGAATTGGAAATCTAGCTTGATCACTCATTAAAATTGGCTTTCTAATACATATATCCCAAATTGAACTTATCCATCCTAACACTGGCTGAGTTGGAGAACCACAATCTTGTTCCCAGAGTTTGAGTCTCTTCCAAAAAACATTCCACACATATGAGTAGAGAATGCAAGAGCATAGAGGGCAGGATGCTACGAATGAGAGACCAAGGCTGACAAGGTATGCACAGCTTTGTCTTAGTCTTTCTAATTTGATAAGTAACCATTCCCCTGAGAAATATAATGGGATGGATAGTACTTTCCTAAGGAGTGGGAATTACTGCTGCTTTATGGAAATGCTCAAAGAAAGCACTTAGGATGGGTTGGAACACACAATCAGAATATGGAAATGCAAATCATACTTTATTGAAGTTTGAAATAGGAAGCAGAATTGTATATGGTTAAGTGTGTGGGCTTTAGAGGTAACAGGCCTATTTTGGCTTCTAGATCTACACTTGCTATCTGTGTGGTCTTAGGCAATTTATTTTTCTTTCTCAGAGTCAGCTTCTGTATCCTAAAAATGGAGATAAAAATATATATCTTTTGGAGTTGTGGCATTTTATATGAAAGAATATATCTAGTGAAATTTTATAGTCCATATCTAAGCCTTTTGGGTGAAGAATCTGACAAATAGCTTTCTAATTGGGCTACATTTTGATCCTCAAAAACATTGCTCTGTAGACTTAGGATTCAAAAGCAAGGCCTGACTGCTTCTTGTGAATGTGGGATGTTGAAGAAATAGATTTTTCTAATTAACTTAAGATGGCAATCTCCCAAAGCTGTCTGTTTTCAGGATTGTAGGTATTTCATTTTCATTCTGTTGTGATAAAGAGGAATGTGATGAAGATGATCAGAATTACCTCCTATTATGAGCTTGTTAATTTGTCTGCTGTAATTTTCTAAGCGTTTTCTTGGAACACATCCAGAAATTTATAAAAGAGATCATCTTCTATTTCATACTGTTACAGACTGTGAAACAATAGGTAATTTGAGATAATAAGTATTGTAGCTTATGTAAACATACGTAAATACAAAACATGCTAGAAGCAAGTACACCAACCAGGACTAGAAGAGAGAGATTTTTAGCAAAGTTTACTCTTGTATATGATGAGACAAAGGTATGAATATATGCTAAGACATTAGTACACTCATTCCATTAATCATTTGTCCAATAAGTATTTATTAAGTACCTATTGTATATCAAGTATGGTTTAAAGCAGTACCCATTGTGGAGGAGTTTATAAGATCAGCACACATTTGCTGGACTTTGACAAGTTTTTTCCCCTAAAGTGTTTTCTCTCAAAGTTTATTTTATTTACCAAAATATATTTGTTTGTAAAATTATTCATAGTCTTTGTTTCCATAGTGATAGTAAAAACTGATTTACTTGCATCTTATTCATTTCTAGCAGTGACACATACCACCTCCATTCATGAGTAGGAAAATTCATGACTCCTCTTTTTATGTGACAGCTGGTATGTGTAATCTGCACTGCATTGCAGGAAACTGATGTGAAGTTTTCCTACTGAAGTGGTAGTAGAATAAAATTTACTTTGGTAGGTTTTGAGTTTTCAGTGTATATCACTGTCATTCTTTGAAAACTGGAAGGCATGTAATATACATGTGATAATGCATCATAAGTGAAAATATTTGATTTACTCATATGGCCCATTTATCAGTCATTTCAAATGACTGAATTATATTTTCAACCATTCTTCCTCATTTTCTTTAAAATGGTAAAGGATTTGCCATTTATTGAAAAATAACTTAGGAAAATGCTTCGTATAAAAAAATAGTTTTAATCTCAGTTATAATGATGAAAGATTTGTTATGATCCTCAATTTTCAGATGAGGCAATGGAGGCTCATGTTACTATATAACTTTCTCAAAGTCACACAACTTTCATGTGGCAGGCCCCAAATTGAAATCCAGATCTGTTTAGATTGAATTCAATGTTCTATTACATTATTTTACTGCCTGTAGAAACTTGAATGAGCTTCTGGAGACAGTTTCTTAACTGAGGTCTGTGGTAGAGTTTGAAAGATTTTCTGAGAGTATATCACATGAAAGAGAGATATCAAATATCCAATTCAAAGATAAAAGTGCATATCAGTTCAATTCAGTCGCTCAGTCATGTCTGACTCTTTGTGACCCCATGAATCACGGCATGCCAGGGCTCCCTGTCCATTACCAACTCCCTGAGTTCACCCAAACTCATGTCCATCGAGTCAGTGATGCCATCCAGCCATCTCATTCTCTGTCATCCCCTTCTCCTCCTGCCCTCAATCCCTCCCAGCATCAGAGTCTTTTCCAATGAGTCAGCTCTTTACATGAGGTGGCCAAAGTATTGGAGTTTCAGCTTCAGCATCAGTCCTTCCAATGAACACCCAGGACTGATCTCCTTTAGGATGAACTGGTTGGATCTCCTTGCAGTCCAAGGGACTCTCAAGAGTCTTATCCAACACCACAGTTCAAAAGCATCAATTCTTCGGTGCTCAGCTTCCTTCACAGTCCAACTCTCACATCCATACATGACCACTGGAAAACCATAGCCTTAACTAGATGGACCTTTGTTGGCTCAGTGATGTCTCTTTTAATATGCCATCTAGGTTGGTCATAACTTTCCTTCCAAGGAGGAAGTGTCTTTTAATTTCATGGCTGCAGTCACCATCTGCAGTCATTTTGGAGCCCAGAAAAATAAAGTCTGACACTGTTTCCACTGTTGCCCCGTCTATTTCCCATGAAGTGATGGGACCAGATGCCATGATCTTAATTTTCTGAATGTTGAGCTTTGAGCCAACTTTTTCACTCTCCTCTTTCACTTTCCTCAAGAGGCTTTTAGTTCCTCTTCACTTTCTGCCATAAGGGTGATGTCATCTGCATATCTATCAAGTTATTGATATTTCTCCCCGCAATCTTGATTCCAGCTTGTGCTTCTTCCAGCTCAGCATTTCTCATGATGTACTCTGCATATAAGTTAAACAAGCAGGGTGACAACATACAGCCTTTATGTACTCCTTTTCCTATTTGGAACCAGTCTGTTATTCCATGTCCAGTTCTAACTGTTGCTTCCTGACCTGCATATAGGTTTCTCAAGAGGCAGGTCAGGTGGTCTGGTATTCCCATCTCTTTCAGAACTTTCCACAATTAATTGTGATCCACATAGTCAAAGGCTTTGGCATAGTCAATAAAGTAGAAAAAGATGGTTTTCTGGAACTCTCTAGCTTTTTCAAAGATCCAGCGGATGTTGGTAATTTGATCTCTGGTTCCTCTGCCTTTTCTAAAACCAGCTTGAACATCTGGAAGTTCACTGTTCATGTATATATAATTGTATATATAATCATACAAAAATCACAGCAGCATCAGATGAAAAAAATTGCTGTTTTATACTAAAATGCGTTCAAAAATTGATTAATTGCATTTTCATAATGCATAGATGTGGACTGAAATAAGGCTATTACTATTGTTGTTTGTTTTATCAGATTAAATTGGTCTTTAAATTTTGATTGGTATATATCATAGAATTACCTGTAAGACCTCTTTTATTTCAATTCTATGATATTTATTTTTAAGCTATTTTGACATAATTTCAAACTTTCAGAGAAGCTATAAGGCTACTATAGAAAACTTTCATAAACCTTTAGCTAGATTCACTAGTTCTTAAAATTTTGTACCTTTTTTTTGGTGATTTCACATGAGACATGCAGGAATGTTAGTTCCCTGATTAGGGATCAAACCTGTGCCCCCTGCAGTGACAGCATGAATTAACCACTGGACCACCAAGGAAGTCCCTTTACCTTTGTTTTCCCTGAAGTACTTGTGAGTCTGAGTGCACTCCCAGAGTTGGTGATGGACAGGGAGGCCTGGCATGCTGCAATTCATGGGGTCACAAGAAGTCGGACATGATTGAACGACTGAACTGAACTGAACTGAACGGAACTTGAGAATAATTTCCAGAAGTCTTGCTTTTTGCTAAATATCCAAGGACAATGCTAGAAAGATTTGTGCTGAAGAGAAATCTGTGAGCCAGGTGTTTAAATTTTTTAGCAAATGAGGGGTACATATCAGTGAGGACTTGTATTACTTGTTTCTCTTATGTAATTACAATAACACTAGGAGTGTATAACCTATTAGTCTCAAAATTTCTAGAAATAATGATTTCTGTATCCCTTGACTTGTCTGCTTAGACAGGCTTTAATGACTTTGTCCATTGACAGGACAGAGCATCAGCCACTACTCTGATGGGCTATGCCCTAGTTCTTCATTTTTGCAAAACTTCATTATTGCTAAACTAATAAATTCAGATGTTTGCTTTGGATCACAGCTCCCTAGCTTTCTTCATACCCACTCATTTCTTCCTGTCTTCTTCCTTCCCTAAGTTGTTTAGATCCCATGGTTCATGGTATTCATGAATAGGCTTACAACCTTTTCTCACTGTCCTTCTATTTTGCCAACCTAATAAAACCCCTGAACTTGATAAATCCATCTGTCCATTTGTTCTTAACTTCCCTGGTAGCTTGGACGGTAAAGCGTTTGCCTAAAATGTGGGAAACCTGGGTTTGGTCTCTGGGTCGGGAAGATCCCCTGGAGAAGGAAATGGCAACCCACTCCAGTATTCATGCCTGGAAAATCCCATGGACAGAGGAGTCTGGTGGACTACAGTCCATGGGGTCACAAAGAGTCGGACACGACTGAGCGACTTCTCTTCTCTCTTCATGCTGTGGATGGTGAAAAGATGGTTGCTCCTGTAAATTCATGGTCCTCAACTTCATCTACATTCTCCTCAGCTCCAGGCAAGCCCAGCTGCAATCTTACTTTCTTACCTGTGACTATTGAAAATTTTGTCTTATCACTTCATGGGCATATCTACTAATTATCTTGTTTCTCTTCTGTAACTTCAAATTCTATCATTTTATAGATTCTTTCCCTTTAAAATGTAATCAGCTATACTCTCATATGGAGAGGGGACCCTGCTATAGCCTCTGTGGAGTCAAGATTCTTTAGTACATCTACCTACATCATCCTTACAACCTTTTTGAAATTATAGCATTGGTGCCTCACCAGGGCTAAGAGTTCAACCTCTTATGAAGTTCTGCTCCTCTGAAGATTAGATCCTGAGAGTGGTTCTCAGTACAGTCAGCTCTCCAGTTAGAGAAAGTGAGTGATTCTTTGAAATCTGACAAAGAAGTTCTCTGGATTTCAGTACTTTGCTTTCAGTGGTTGATTGAAAGTTATTTTCTTTCTTCAAAGAATCACTGGTACTCAGAAACAGCTGTTCCATTCCAGAGTCCTTACAACTTCTATTTTCCTCACACTTTTCAAATGCCAGAGATACTGTACAAGACAGTGCATACCCTTCCAGTGTGTCCTGTTCCATTCACTCCAGCTAAAAGTACAAACAATTACACTCCACAGCATGTCAGGGATTATCCATCATACATCCATCACCGGTGATTCTGGGTCCATTACCAGCTGACTGGTGTGTAATCCAACTTAGAATCCCATAGAGTAAGCTGCCTAGGATAATCTCACTACCAATTTTCTGACTCAACCTTCAAAACAGAATGTGAGACAGATTCAGTTGTACATGATTTTCTGAGAGTTTTTTTTTTTTAAAAAAAACAACAAAAAACAGTATGAATGGGAAATGAGAGAAGCAAAACTGCAAAGGGAAAAGACTGAGCTTGGATAAAGCCTGTTGTTGTTGTTCAGTCACTCAGTCGTGTCTGACTGTGCAATCCCATGGACTGCAGCACGCCAAGCTTCCCTGTCCTTCACCATCTCCCAGTGCTCAAACTCATATCCATTGAGTTGGTGATGCCGTCCAAACATCTCATCCTCTCTTGTCCCCTTCTTCTCCTGCCCTCAATCTTTCCCAGCATCGGTTTCTTTTCTAATGAGTCAGCTCTTCACATCAGGTGGCCAAAGTATTGGAGCTTCAGTTTCAGCATCAGTCCTTCCAACAAATATTCAGGACTGATTTCCTTTAGAATTGACTGGCTGGATCTCCTTGCAGTCCAAGGACTTTGAACAGTCTTCTCCAACACCACTGTTCAAAAGCATCAATTTTTAACTCTCACCTTTCTTTATGGTTCAACTCCCACATCCACATGACTACTGGAAAAACCATAGCTTTGATGAGACAGAGCTTTGTTGGCAAACTCTTGACATTACTTTGGTGGCAAAGTAATTTCTCTGTTATTTAATAAGCTGTTTAAGTTGGTCACAGCTTTTCTTCCAAGGAGCAAGCGTCTTTTATTCCATGCCTGCAGTTACCATCTGCAGTGATTTTGGAGCCCAATAAAATAAAGTCTGACACTGTTTCCATGTCTATTTGCCATGAAGTGATGGGACCTGATGCCATGATCTTCATTTTTGAATGCTGAGTTTTAAGTCAGTAATTTTACTTTCCTCTTTCACTTTCATCAAGGGGCTGTTTCATTCCTCTTCACTTTCTGCCATAAGGGTGGTATCATCTGCATATCTGAGGTTATTGATATTTCTCCCTGGAATCTTGACCAGCTTGTGATTCATCCAGCCTAGCATTTCTCAAGATGTACTCTGCATATATGGAGAATGAAATGGAAACTCACTCCAGTATTCTTGCCTAGAGAATTTCATGAACAAGCATGGTGGGCTACAATCCATGGGGTCACAAAGAGTCGGACACGATTAAGTGGCTAACTTCCTTTACTTTACTCTGCTTTTAAGTAAGAAGAATGAGAATATACAGTCTTGAAATACCCATTTCCCAATTTGAAACCAGTCCATTGTTCCATGTCTGGCTCTAACTGTTGCTTCTTAATCTGCATACAGATATCTCAGGAGGCAGGGAAGATGGTCTGGTATTCCCCATCTCTTTCAGAATTTCCCACAGTTTGTTGTGATCCACACGGTCAAAGGCTTCAGCATAGTCAATAAAGCAGAAGTAGATGTTTTTCTGGAATTCTCTTGCTTTTTCTATGATCCAGTTGATGCTGGCAATTTGATCTCTGGTTCCTTTGTCTTTTCGAACCAGCCTGAACATCTGGAAGTTCTTGGTTCATGTTCTGTTGAAGCCTGGCTTGAAGAATTTTGAGCACTACTTTGCTAGTGTGTGAGATGGTACCATCAGTCAGTCCAATTCTGTAGAGTAACAGAGCAGTTATTATCAATAGCAGTCTTACCCTATGGCAAGTAGCCAAGCAGTGGCCTATTTAAAAGATGCTGTTACATGGATGATCCTCAAAAATTTGATATTGAAAGAGGAAAAGATAGGCACAAATAGTACATACTGTGTGATGGTTTCCACAGGGTGAGGAAAATGAACTTAAGGGAAAAATGAGACTTAAGATAATGGAAATATTATATATCCTCATATCTGGTATTCCAGAATCAGGTATGGACTGTGGATGGGAGGTCAAAAGAAAAGTGCTGAATATTTGCATCCTCGCTCAAAATATGATTAAAAATTTGTGCACAAGGTAGATAAGAATCCTGTGAGTAGAGGAGTATCATTATGACTCTACCTAAATAGTGAGGGAGTTTTCTTTCTTGCTTGCTTTCCTCCTAAATTATCAACTCGTTAATTAACTCTACACCTGAGGCCTGGCGTGCTGCAGTCCATGGGGTCGCAAATAGTTGGACATGACTGACCGACTGAACTGAATGAAACTGATCCATACAAAGCTTTGTCTCTCACAGTGTTTAAATATTGATTGAATACATGGATGTCACAACATTATTTTTTACCAAAACATTTATTTTAATCATTCCGTATATTTGTAGCATTAGTATCAATATATTGGAGAAAGCACTGGCAACCCACTCCAGTACTCTTGCCTGGAAAATCCCATGGACGGAGGAGCCTGGTAGGCTGCAGTCCATGGGGTCACTAAGAGTTGCACACGACTGAGCGACTTCACTTTCACTTTTCACTTTCATGCATTGGAGAAGGAAATGGTGACCCACTCTGGTGTTCTTACCTGGAGAATCCCAGGGACAGGGGAGCCTGGTGGGCTGCCATCTATGGGGTTGCACAAAGTCGGACATGACTGAAGGACTTAGCAGCAGCAGCAGTAGTATCAGTATATGAGTTATGCTATTGTTTATAAAAGAAACAATTACAAAACTTGTGATGAAAAGAGGGATGATGCAGAATTAACCCATTATTTCATAGTGTAAAAAATGACACTGATGTGTGTTGTAGGGATATATGTATATGTGTAGTGCTAAGTCACTACAGTTGTTTCCAGCTCTTTGTGACCCTGTGGACTATAGCCTGCCAGGCATCTCTGTCCATGGGGATTCTCTAGACAAGAATACTGGAGTGGGTTGCCATGCTCTCCGACCCAGGAATTGAATCTGTGTCTCTTATGTCTCCTTCTTTAGCAGGGTTCTTTACCACTAGCGCCACCTAGGAAGCCACATTGCAGGAATATAGATTATCTTAAAGTTCATTGGTTACTTTCATAATTCTTTTCCCATTTTGAAGAAATGTAGAATAGAGATTTAAGCAAGAACCGTAAAGTAAGAGTAAAGAAATTATGAAAACAACTTAAAAGCACCTTTGCTATTTTGGTATAAATGAATAAATTTCAGCTGAGGAGAGCTTTTTACCGTATGGATGATTATGTTCATTTCTGGCAGCTATCAGTTATAACTGATGTCCACCATAATCTTGACTGATGTTTAATGCCAATCATTTCCAGTTATTTTGGCTTAAAAATGAAAAAGTTCTCATGAAGTGAATTTACCTGCTTGACAACCCCTTTTGCAGTTTCTCTTATTAAGGATCTACTTTTGACACATCTGTATGTCTTTTAGTATTCTCATTATATCCTCCTCTTTACTGTCTCTCAGTTTTTCTGTCCCCATCTCAACTTCTTCATGTGAACTATACTGGAAGAGCTTGACATTCCAGGTCTGAGAAAAATGTGTAGTGTCTATCTACAACAGACGGTATTTTATGCCTGTATTTATTAGTATCTATTTCTTTGTCTGTTTCTGACATGCAAAATTAGAGTTTTGTAGACTTACATACATGTCCAACTCGTTTGTGACCCCATGAACCTCTCTCCTCTGTCCATGGGATTTCCCAGGCAAGAATACTGGAGTGGGTTGCCATTTCCTTCCCCAGGGGATCTTCTCCACCCAGAAATAGAACCCAGATCTCCTGCTTGGCAGGCAGATTTTTTAAATCACTGAACTACCTGAGAAGTCCCATATATATGTGTACTCTTTTACATATATATGTGTATATAAATGTATGCACATATGTATATCTATATGTTTATGTATATGTGTGAGAAAAATTACAAGGGGTGTATGGGAAAACTACATATTTTCTTTATTTTTTAAAAAATTGATGAAGTATTATTAGTATTTACATGATTACTCTGATTATGACCATAAACAGCATGGTCATAATTTGTTGCCTTGAAAACACTGGTGGAACCTTGAAGCATTTATCTTCTGTGGCAATCCATAATGTGTTTTGTATTAATAGATTTTACATGTCTTTTAGTTTGAAACAAATAGTACTGGAAACCCTGATGAAGAAGCATTATCAAATAATCCTTCCTGAGAGAGAAGGAGAGAAAGAGAAAGATATTAGAGTTCTAATCACCTACCTTTAGTGACATTGATATATTTTAAATCTGCAGTGCTAACTTGGTACAAAGTCAGGACCACTGCTGAGACTGGTTGGGATTTTCCTTGTGACACAAAGTGAAGGTTAAATCTTTTCCCTTGGTTTTGTGTGGTGTCTTTGATTTATTGATTTTCAGTCTCTTAAGTTTGAGGCTTTCTCTCTAAAATCTCCGATCATCAGATAAGTTTTGCTGTAGTAATAAGCTACTCTAATATTTCACAGGCTTGCTGTTGCTGTTTAGTTGCTAAGCTGTACCTGCCTCTTTTGTGACCCTGTGGACTGCAGCCCACCAGGTTCCTCTGTCCATGGGATTTTCCAGGCAAGAATACTGGACTTGGTTGCCATTTTCTTCTTCAGGAGATCTTCTGACCGAGGGATCAAACCTGTATTTCCTGCATTGGCAGGTGGATTCCTTCCCACTGAGCCACCAAAGGCTATGGTACAAGTATTTATTTACTTATTTTTTCTCTATGTGATCATTGCAAATTGATTCTGATTCTGTTCCACCTTGCCTTAACTCTGGACTCAAGAATGAAGGAAGCAGACACTACCGGGAACTTTGCTAATTCGCATGGCATAGAGAAAAAAAAAAAAATAGTACATTGGCTCTTAGAGCTGCTCAGAAATGTTACCCACCACTCCGGTCATGTTGTTGTCCTAAGCAAATAATATGGCCAGGCCTGACTTACACAGTGTGGTAATGTAATAATACCCCAGGGAGGTCAGTGAAAAATATTTGTCATCGAAATACATCCTACAGTGGATCCTTTTCACCCTGTGTGTTAAGTCACTTTAGTTGTGTCTGTGGACTGTAGGCCATGGGCCTCCTCTGTCCATGGGATTCTCCAGGCAAGAGTACTGGAGTGGGTTGCCATGCCCTTCTCCAAGGGATCTTCCAGACCCAGAGACTGAACCTGCATCTGTTACATCTCCTGCACTGGCAGGTGGATTCTTTACCCAGCCCTACCTAATCAGCCACACATAACTGAAAATCACAGCCTTCATTCTAGGTTTCCTTTTACCTAAGAAGAGGTGAAAGAATAGAGTGTGCAACTGTTTTGTCTGCCACAGTGGCCTGGAATCTGTCAGTTAACACCAAGTTGGAGACTTGATTGTGGTAGGGGGTCTCTATTTTATTCTTTTCTAAAGGTGGGAGAAAAGCATTGATTTTTCTTTCTTTGAGGTAGGACCACAGAAAATCTACTTATTTGGGATAGAGTAACATCAAACAGCTGGGTGTAAAACTGTAATCATTAGAACACAAAATGAATATTTTGTATTTTTGTTTCAAGTTAAAAATAAGGATTAACTCAGATTCATTTAGAATACAATTAGTTTTCATCAGTATTTTTATAGTTTTAAAGTAAATAAGTGCATATTATTCTTAATTTAAATTGATATCCAGTATGTTATGTCTGGAATAGTATGTAGATGATCTTCGTGTCCCTCAAGGGAGCTGGAGAGTTAGTTAAAACATCTTTGATGATACATACTGATTTTATTTGAAGGTGTGAGTTAAATACATTAAGTAAGTAGAGCTAAAAATATACATTCATTTCATTAAATATATCATGGTGATATTAGTTTTAAGGTTACATTATTTAATAGAATATTAAAATCATTTTTTATCCTTTCACTACAGATATACATAATTTACTGACCTTGATATTATGCAAACTTGATTTAAAACTATAAGAAATAAATTACTAGTTTTTAAGGTCATAAATGTGCAGCTTTTACATGTGACAGATAGTACAGTAATATTCAGATGTAATCTTATTTTCCTCTAAAAATTATTGTTTTTATAAGTCAAATATAATTCCAGATGTTTTGTATTAGAACTGTGAGATTTTTGAAGAAGCAACTTTTCATATGCTTGGCATTAGTAAGAAAATTTTGAAAGAAGCTTTGCTGTAAACTTGCATTAGTTCTGATCCAGCCAGGATGACTGTGGATGCCAACACCATAGGAGTCCTGGGGACGAATTCTACTGTGTGCTTGCTGACATTCCCTGGATTTTCTTGGAAGTTTAATTTTGATGAATATAATTTCTTCCTCAATGAACAAGTTGGAGCTAACTTTTTTGGGGGAAAGTTCATAGGGGTTAGACTTTTTGCCTCAAATAACCTACCCCAGATATCAGGCTTCCATGCGTCAGAACTCACATCAGTAGTGTTTGACCCTTGCGACCCAATGGACTGTAGTCCATCAGGCTCCTCTGTTCATGGGATTCTCCAGGCAGGAATATGGGAGTGGGTTGCCATACCCTCCACCAGAGGATCTTCACAACCCAGGGATAAAACCTGCATCTCCTGCTCTGCAGGATGATTCTTTACCACTGAACCACCAGAGAAACCCAAATATCAGTCACTCTGCCAAAATGTAAGCATTTTAAAGTATTCCTCTATCTTCTAAAAAGTTTGTCTTGCCTTGGATTCCATGATTCTTGACTCTCTTGACTTTTCTTCCAACATCTCCCAATGCCCTTTGCTACTTTCTCTCTCTCAGCACTGGCACCATTTTCCTCCCTGGTTTTCTTAACTAGTTCAAATAAAACCCAAACTTCTCTAGGGGGCCATTTATAGGTTCTTAAGGATCTGTCCCCAATGTAAATCTCTGTCTTCATTTCTATCAAGTCGTCAACTCCTTCATGCAGATCATTTACTTCAATCATGCTAGCTAAACTCTCTCTTTTTCCCTTTGGTCTTTGTATATCCTATTCCTCTGCTTGGAACACATCTTTATCTCTCTTTGTCTTCATTATGTCTCAGTGGTTTTAAGTCTGACTTTCCTAACTCTCCTCCATGGGTTTGGTGCCTTGTTTTGTGTCTTAGGGGACACTGTTCTTAATTACAATTGACACTCATCTCACTTTACTGTAACTACCTGTTTACTTACCATTCTCTTCAACTCCTTGTATGTAGATGGAATGATATTATTCCCCATTGTGTCCCTAGTTCCTAGCAAGGTGACTAAAGGATGCTTATTATTTACATGGTTTAGAATGAATTAATGATAATCCTGAGTCATATCAGACTAAACCAAATGAAATGCTTTTGTTTCTTTATGTGAACTATTAGGTATAATATTGTTGATGACATTTTCACCTGGCCTTCCTGGTGGCATGTAATATACTTGTGTGTGTGTGTGTGTGTGTGTGTGTTAAACTGCTTCAGTCCTGACCGTCTCTTTGTGACCTCATGGACTGTAACCACCCAGGCTCCTCTGTCCGTGGGATTCTCTAGGCAAGAATACTGGAATGTGTTGCCATGCCTTCCTGCAGGGGATCTTTCCAATCCAGGGATCGAACTCAAGTCTCTTATATCTTCTGCATTGGCAGGTGGGTTATTTACCACGTGCACCACCTGGGAAGCCCAATATACCTTTAATAAATGTTTATTTGCCATTCTGGCAATCAGAAACTATGTTTGTCAATGAAATAAATGCATATTTTTATCTTCCTCAAACTTCACTGTCTCGTGGACACTAACATTTTCAGTTCAGTTCTGTTCAGTCACTCAGTCATGTCTGACTCTTTGCGACCCCATGAACCACAGCATGCCAGGCCTCCCTGCCCATCACCAACTCCCAGAGTCCACCCAAACCTATGTCTATCAAGTCAGTGATGCCATCCAACCGTCTTATCCTCTGTCATTCCCTTCTCCTCCTGCCCTCAATCATTCCCAGCATCAGGGTCTTTTCAGATGAGTCAGCTCTTTGCATCAGGTGACCAAAGTATTGGAGTTTCAGCTTCAGCATCAGTCCTTCCAGTGAACACCCAGGACTGATCTCCTTTAGGATGGACTGGTTGGATCTCCTTGCAGTCCAAGGGACTCTCAAGAGTCCTCCTCAACACCACAGTTCAAAAGCATCAATTCTTCAGCATGCAGCTTTCTTTATAATGTTTTAGCAGCTTATAAAGAAACCATCTTACCCAGTCTCATCTCTTCTAAAATCTAATAATCTTCTAAAAATAAGTTATTGTTGCCCCCAAATCTTCAAAAACTAGTTCTTCTCTCCTTTGAATTTTCTGCTCTTGCCATCTCTCATCTGTAATATTTCAGGTTTCTCCTCTAATTGCTATCTTTATCTCTGTACTATTGCTGTCAATCTTGAGTTTCAGAATGTAGTTTTCTTATCAACCCAAACCTGTCTCCATGCTCATAATTTTTTTTTTAAAGCAGGCTTTATTAATGGCCTGGCATTCTGAGAACTTTCTTACTGTACTCTCAAGAGGATCAGGATCACATGTGAATTCAGTGTTTCTTATGAGTCCAGTTGCTGTAGATAAAGGAGATAGTTAGAGCTCAGAAAATCTGGGATTGTCATTTCAATGGAAGATGCAATGAAACGTTCATAATTCATCTTGGCTCACAGTTTACCATAATAAATGCTTCAGAGATGAATGCTTTTAACGTTCACTGAGATTTTTCTGAACTTTAAAAAATGCATTCACTTTTACTATTCTCAAATTTATATACTGTGAATATTTATTAAGATTAATTTATAAAACACTGCTGAATTGTGAGGAATTTAATAATGTATCTTGTTGTAAGACAGTCTTCTGATATTTACAGAGCTTCAGTAAGCCTTTGAATACTTTTTCAAATTTTTTTCATTTTAATATTAAACAAGAGAATAATTGAGATCCCCACTATACTCACATTAATATATTTTGTTAACTGTTGAGTGAGTTTAACTGTATATTACGTATTTTGCTATCGGGAGGTTAGTTATAACTATGAAAGCTAGTATAGGAGATTATGTGAAGTCATTCGAAACAAAGGAGGAAAAAAATTCTCAAACGATTAATCTTTATCAAAGAAAAACCACAAATCATACTTTTCAGAATTATGTTTGTCACAGTCATTGCACTGGTGGAATTGTCCTTCAATATAGTTTCTCTTGTCAGTTAAAAATATTCTCAAGAAAATGACACAAGTTGTCCCACATACTTTAGGTTGAGTATTTAGGGAAAATTTTCCCATGTAACTCAGTGCCATCTATTCAGGCTAAAACTGAATGTTGTGGCTTAATAACCTCTTCTCAAAGAAGTAAACATGTGTGAACTTTACCATTGGAAATTATCTCATTACTTGTAATTGAATAAATCTTAACATTGTTGACATATTAAGTTGGAGGGCAGGTACAGTGAAAATGCAATCTGGATGCTAGGAACTTTACATTGAGCTTTAACATGAATTTCAGAATTGCTGCTTAGTATTCTGCTAAGTACAATAAAATCAGACAAAGAAGGATAAATACTGTATGATATCACTTATATGTAGAATCTAAAAATACAACAAACAAGTGAATGTAACATGCACATTAAAAAAGCAGCAGACTCACAGACACAGAGAACAGACTCATGGCTACCAGTGGGGAGAGGGAAAAGGCGGGGGGGCAAGACAGAGGTCAGGGATTAAGAAATAAAAACTACTAGGTATAAAATAAGCTACAAGGATATATTGTACAACATGTGGAATATAGCAAATTTCATAAGAACTGTAAATGGAGGGGAACCTTTAAAAACTGTGAATCACTCTTATTATACACCTGGGATTTATGTAATATTATATATCAAGTGATGGAGAAGGCAATGGCACCCCACTCCAGTACTCTTGCCCAGAGAATCCCAGGAATGGGGGAGCCTGGTGGGCTGCCATCAATGGGGTGGCACAGAGCTGGACACGACTGAAGCGACTTAGCAGTAGTAGCAGCAGCAACATATATCAAGTGAAGTGAAGTGAAGTGAAAGTCTTTCAGTTGTGTCCAACTTTTTCCGATCCCATGGACTATAGAGTAATCTCTGTAATCAGTTACTTGAAGTGAAGTGAAATTCTCTCAGTCATGTCCAATCTTTGTGACCCCATGGACTATATAGTCCATGGAATTCTCCAGGCTGGAATGCTGGAATGGCTAGCCTATCCCTTCTCCAGCGGATCTTCCTGACCCAGGAATCAAACTGAGGTCTCCTGCATTACAGGCAGATTCTTTACCAACTGAGCAATCAGGGACAGTTCGTTAAAAATGTTAGGTATTTTTGAGATTAGTTGTTTGTCAGTTGCTTCATTTGCTATTGTTTTCTCCCATTCAGAAGGCTGTCTTTTCACCTTACTTATAGTTTCCTTTGTTGTGAAGAAGCTTTTAATTTTAATTAGATCCCATTTGTTTATTTTTGCTTTTATTTCCAGTATACTGGGAGGTGGATCATAGAGGATCCTGCTGTGATTTATGTCAGAGAGTGTTTTGCCTATGTTCTCCTCTAGGAGTTTTATAGTTTCTGGTCTTACATTTAGATCTTTAATCCATCTGAGTTTATTTTTGTGTGTGGTGTTAGAAAGTGATCTAGTTTCATTCTTTTACAAGTGGCTGACCAGTTTTCCCAGCACCACTTGTTAAAGAGATTGTCTTTACTCCATTGTATATTCTTGCCTCCTTTGTCGAAGATAAGGTATCCATAGGTGTGTGGATTTATCTCAGGGCTTTCTATTTCGTTCCATTGATCTATATTTCTGTCTTTGTGCCAGTACCATACTGTTTTAATGACTGTGGCTTTGTAGTAGAGCCTGAAGTCTGGCAAGTTGATTCCTCCAGTTCCATTCTTCTTTCTCAAGATTGCTTTTGCTATTCGAGGTTTTTTGTATTTCCATACAAATCTTGAGATTATTTGTTCCAGTTCTGTGAAAAATACTGCTTAATACTACTGGTAGCTTGATAGAGATTGCATTGAATCTGTAGATTGCTTTGGGTAGTATACTCATTTTCACTATATTGACTCTTCCGATCCATGAACATGGTCTATTTCTTCATCTATTAGTGTCCTCTTTGATTTCTTTCATCACTGTTTTATAGTTTTTCAATATATAGGTCTTTAGTTTCTTTAGGTAGGTATATTCCTAAGTATTTTATTCTTTTTGTTGCAATGGTGAATGGAATTGTTTCCTTAACTTCTTTTTCTGCTTTCTCATTATTAGTGTATAGGAATGCAAGGGATTTCTGAGTGTTGATTTTATATCCTGCCACTTTACTATATTCATTGATTAGCTCTAGTAGTTTTCTGGTCAAGTCTTTAGGATTTTCTATGTAGAGGATCATGTCATCTGCAAACAGTGAGAGTTTTACTTCTTCTTTTCCAATTTGGATTCCTTTTATTTCTTTTTCTGCTCTGATTGCTGTGGCCAAAACTTCCAGAACTATGTTGAATAGTAGTGGTGAAAGTGGGCACCCTTGTCTTGTTCCTGACTTTAGGGGAAGTACTTTCAATTTTTCACCATTGATGATAATGTTTGCTGTGGGTTTGTCATATATAGCTTTTATTATGTTGAGGTACGTTCCTTCTATCCCTGCTTTCTGGAGAGTTTTTTTTTTATCATAAATGGATGTTGAATTTTGTCAAAGGCCTTCTCTGCATCTATTGAGATAATCATATGATTTTTATTTTTCAATTTGTTAATGTGGTGAATTACATTGATTGATTTGCAAATATTAAAGAAACCTTGCATCCCTGGGATAAAGCCCACTTGGTCATGGTGTATGATCTTTTTAATGTGTTGTTGGATTCTGATTGCTAGAATTTTGTTGAGGATTTTTGCACCTATGTTCATTAGACATATTGGCCTGTAGTTTTCTTTTTTTTGGCGTCTTTGTCAGGTTTTGGTATTAGGGTGACAATCAAAAAATGGGCCAAAGAACTAAACAGACATTTCTCCAAAGAAGACATACCGATGGCTAACAAACACATGAAAAGATGCTCAACATCACTCATTATCAGAGAAATGCAAATCAAGACCACAATGAGGTACCATTTCACACCAGTCAGAATGGCTGTGAGCCAAAAGTCTACAAGCAATAAATGCTGGAGAGGATGTGGAGAAAAGGGAACCCTCTTACACTGCTGGTGGGAATGCAAACTAGTACAGCCACTATTGAAAACACTGTGGAGATTCCTTAAAAATTGCAAATATAACTGCTTTATGACCCAGCAATCCCACTGCTGGGCATACACACCGAGGAAACCAGAATTGAAAGAGACACATGTACCCCAATGTTCACTGCAGTATTGTTTATAATAGCCAGGACATGGAAACAACCTAGATGTCCATCAGCAGATGAATGGATAAGAAAGCTGTGGTACATATACACAATGGAGTATTACTCAGCCCTTAAAAAGAATAAATTTGACTCAGTTCTAATGAGATGGATGAAACTGGAGCCTATTATACAGAGTGAAGTAAGCCAGAAAGAAAAACACCAATACAGTATACTGACACATATATATGGAATTTAGAAAGATAGTAATGATGACCCTATATGTGAGACAACAAAAGAGAAACAGATGTATAGAACGGACTTTTGGACTCTGAGGGAGAGGGAGAGGGAGAGGGTGGGATGATTTGGGAGAATGGTATTGAAATATGTATACTATCATGTAAGAAACGAAGTGCCAGTCTATGTTCAATACAGGATACAGGATGCTTGGGGCTGGTGCATGGGATGATCCAGAGAGATGATATGGGGTAGGAGGTGGGAGGGGCTTTGGCATTGGGAGATCATGTACACCTATGGCTGATTCATGTCAATGTATGGCAAAACCATTACAGTATTGTAACGTAGAATAAGTATTAAAAAATAATAATTAAAAATGAATTAAAATGTTATGTATTAAATAATTTAAAGAGATAATTTACTGAAGGTAGAACATTTAAATGAAAAGCTCAAGAGAAAAAAAAATTTCCTGTAATCTTACCACCTAATTAATTATTCTTTTCTATAATCTGTAATTTCTATAAAGAAAATCTAAATCTATAGTTTTCTTCTATAATCTTTCATATACACTGTCCCTAAGTATCCTCAGGGGATTGGTCCCAGGAACCCCTCTGTGGATGCAAGGTCTGTGGGCTCAAGTCCCTTGCAGTTGCTCCTCTCAATCCATGGATTCCCCCTTCCACAGATTCAATAAAGGGCTGATCGAACATTTCCACTTGTATATTTATCATATAATAAGAATAGATTTCCATTATACTCACAGTCATGAAGGAGAGTCATGTATCTCATTTTCCTCAATTGAATTTCTTTCTCCTTTCTTGAATTGGTAGGAAATCTAATCTCTAATTTGCCCAGTTTTGTCATTGAACACCCATAGGCTACATTTTTCATGACCCCTTGACCTTTCTTATAGTGGTTATACTTGTTACATCTAGAACTCTTCAGCTGCTATTCATCTTTTCTCTATGTTCTTTGTTTTTTTTTCTTGTAATACCAAGCAACAGTGTTTCCAGGGTTAAAGTATGTAATGTTAAGCTTAAAATAATATTTAAAAAAGCAATCCCAATGCTTTTGGATCATGAGTTGTGATGATAATATGTTTCAATTTAAAATGTTATGGAAATAATTTGAATTTTGATTGTGACAAAATTTAGCATTTTTGTTAAGAAAACTATTTGTAAACTGTGAAGCTCAAATCTTTCTGGTGATATTTTCTGTTTATATGTACTACCATCTATGTACCTTGCTATATTAGAACATGGTGTTCCCATTTCCAGTTCTTACCTATGAATATAGAATTAATTTTGGATAATGTTAGGTATAGAAGGAAGAAGGGCATTTTACTTTTACTTTATTTTTCTAAAGTTTTATTGAATTTGTTACAATATTGCTTCTGTTTTAGGTTTTGGCTATTTGGCTGAGAGTGATCTGGGATCTTTGCTCCTCAACCAGGGATCCAGCCCTCAACCCTTGCTTTGGAAAGGAAAATCTTAAGCTTATACCACCAGGGAAGTCCCTAGAAAGGCATTTTAAATAAAAACAAATGTAACATTTTTGTTTCATTTACTCAATGGCTTTATGTCCCTCAGTAGAATTTAAGTTTTATGTAGATTTTATCAGTTTTTATTAATTTTGTAAATTTCTAAGAATTTTTGTTGCTCTGTAAATAGTAACTTTTCTTTCATTATATTTGATTTTCGTTACTTGCTACAGTAGAGCTTTTATTGTTTCTAATACTTCATAAGATTTGATTCTCTTGGTATTTACCAATACATGTATATCATCTACCACTAGTGCCTGCTTCTATCTTTCAATTTTTATTTATTTCTTCTATTATCTCGTTGCATTGAACAGTTTACAGCAGTGTTAGGTTATAATGGTGTAGCAGTTACCATTATTTATTATGTTTCTACGTGCTCTGCTGCTGCTGCTGCTAAGTCACTTCAGTCGTGTATGACTCTGTGTGATCCCGTAGATGGCAGCTCACCAGGCTCCCCCGTCCCTGGGATTCTCCAGGCAAGAACACTGGAGTGGGTTGCCATTTCCTTCTCCAATGCATGAAAGTGAAAAGTGAAAGTGAAATCACTCAGTAGTGTCCAACTCTTCGCGACCCCATGGACTGCAGCCTACCAGGCTCCTCCGCCCATGGGATTTTCCAGGCAAGAGTACTGGAGTGGGTTGCCATTGCCTTCTCTGCTATGTGCTTTAAGCATCCATATATTTTAGAGTTCTGAGTCACTTCTGGTCATGTGTTCTTCTGATGGATTTGTTGCTCAAAGCCTATTTAAAACTTTTGCATCATATTTAAACTCATGGTCTTGTTTTTATTGTGATATCTTGGTCAGATTTTCACATCAATGTCAAGTTGACTGTGTGAAAAAGCAATGGTGAGTGTGATGGTTAATTGTGTCTGTCAACTTGAATAGGCTGTGCTGCCCAGTTGTTTGACAAATACTACTTTAGATCTTACTGTAAAAATATTTTGTAGCTGCCATCAATATTAACTATCAGTTAATTCTAAGTAAAGGTGATTACTATCAGTAATAATAGGGGACACCTCATCTAACCAATTAAAGAATAAAATCTGAGGTTTCCTGGGAAGAAAGGAATTCTGTGTCAAAATTGCATCAAACTCAGAAAACTTGCCTGAGTTCCCAGCATGCTCTTCTGTCTCTTAGACTGAAACTTACTCAACCCGCATAGTTTCTGAACCATTGGTTTCGGATGGTTCAGTTTCTCTGGAGAACCCTGAATGGTATATTAGGTTTCCTTTTCCCTTCCCTCTCCATGACTAGGAAGGCAGTATAAATCCAGGGACAGGCTTCCCAGGTGGCACCAGTGGTAAAGAGCCCACCTGCCAATTCAGGAAATATAGAGACATAGGTTTGATCCCTGGGTAGGGAAGATGCCCTGGAGGAGGGCACAGCAACCCACACCAGTATGCTTGCCTGGAGAAACCCACGGACAGAGGAGACTGGCAGGCTGAAGTCCATGGGGTCGCAAAGGGTCAGACATGACTGAAGTAACTTAACAGACACACACACACACACACACACACATACACAGATCCATTGACAGGGAAGCCTGGCGTGTTACAGTCCAGGGGTTGTAAAGAGCCCCACATGACTTAGCAATTAAACAACATAGATCCATGGGGGCTTCCCTGGTGGCTCAGCCATAAAGAATCCACCTGCCAATGTAGAAGATGTGGATTTGATATGTGGGTTGGGAAGATACCCTGGAGAAGGAAATGGTAACCTTCTCCAATATTCTTGCCTGGAAAATCCCATGGACAGAGGAGCCTATAGTCCATGGGGTCACAAAGAGTTGGACTCAAATTAGTGGCTAAACCACCACCACATAGATAGCATGGTAGTTAGGAGGATGGACACTGAAGATATAACCTTAAATTTTCTGTCTACTTATCACATCACATAGGAATGTGACAACTGTGTTTTTTCCTTTTCAATCATCATCTATTTGCTGTTGTTGCTGTTCTCATATTGTTGTACTGATTAGGATCTCTAATAAAATGTTAAATAAGATAGGTGATATTGCTTTGTTTTCTTTCTTCTCTCAAAGGGAAATGATGTTTTGTTTCAGGTTTTTTGTTAATATAGAATAAATACTAGACAGAAAACCCCACTGTATTATTTGTAAATGCATTTGAAAAATAAATGCCATAATTCAATAAACTAAGCATATGAAGAGCTTCTCCCATTTGATGTTACGTATATTTGTAAGATATATTTCTCATCTATGGAAGATGTTAAAATCAGTTATTAAAATAATGTGAGCATAGAAACAGTTATTCACATCACTGTGTCATTAAATGTTAAATTTTCAAAAATTAAGCAGAGAGTCAATCGCATTGCATCAGTGAAAATTATCAAAGACAAAATTCTATTGAGAGCAAAGTTCTTTTATATTGTAAAGATACTAGAAAAACACAAAATTATTTGAAAATAGTTATTCTTAAATATTTTAAAATGTTTATTTTTGTTTTTATCTCCTGAATAAAATATGTTTATGCATGTATGTATTCAGTTCAGTTTAGTTTAGTCACTCAGTCGTGTCTGACTCTTGTGACCCAATGGACTGCAGCATGCCAGGCTTCAAATCCATCACCAGCTCCTGGAGCTTACTCAAACTCATGTCTTTCGCAGCAGTGATGCCATCCAACCATCTCATCCTCTGTCGTTCTCTTTTCCTCCCAGCTCCAATCTTTCCCAGCATCAGGGTCTTTTCCAATGAGTCAGTTCTTCCCATCAGGTAGCCAAAATATTGGAGTTTCTGCTTCAGCCTCAGTCCTTCCAATTCAGGAATTCAGACTGATTTCCTTTAAGACTTACTAGTTGGATCTTTTTGAAGTCCAAGGGAAACTCAAGAGTCTTCTCCAAGTTCAACTTCTCCACAGTTCAAAAGCATAAATTCTTCAGTGCTCAGCTTTCTTTATAGTCTAACTCTCCCATCCATACATGAGTACTGGAAAAAGCAGGGCTTTGACTAGATGGTGAGGAAGGCTTTCTTATCTCTCCTTGCTATTCTTTGGAACTCTGCATTCAGATGCTTATATCTTTCCTTTTCTCCTTTGCTTTTCACTTCCTGTCTTTTCACAGCTGGTTGTAAGGCCTCCTCAGACAGCCATTTTGCTTTTTCGCATTTCTTTTTCTTGGGGATGATCTCCTCTACAGTGTCACAAACCTTCATCCATATTTCATCAGGCATGCTGTTTATCAGATCTAGTCCATTAAATCTATTTCTCACTTCCACTGTATAGTCATAAGGGATTTGATTTAGGTCATACCTGAATGGTCTAGTGGTTTTCTCCACTTTCTTCAATTTCAGTCTGAATTTGGCAACAAGGAGTTCATGATCCAAGCCACAGTCAGCTCCTGGTCTTGTTTTTGCTGACTGTATAGAGCTTCTCCATCTTTGGCTGCAAAGAATATAATCAATCTGATTTGGATATCAACAGTCTGGTGATGTCCATGTGTACAGTCTTTTCTTGTGTTGTTGGTAGAGGGTGTTTGCTATGACCAGTGCATTCTCTTGCCAGAACTCTATTAGTCTTTACCCTGCTTCATTCTGTACTCCAAGGCCAAATTTGCCTGTTACTCTAGGTGTTTCTTGACTTCCTACTTTTGCATTCCAGTCCCCTATAATAAAAAAGACATCTTTTGGGGGTGTTAATTCTAAAAGGTCTTGTATGTCTTCATAGAACTGTTAAGCTTCTTTGGCATTCCCGGTTGGGGCATAGACTTGAATTACCATGATATTGAATGATTTGCCTTGGAAATGAACAGAGATCTTTCTGTCATTCTGTTGTTTTTGAGATTGCATCCAAGTACTGCATTTCGGAATCTTTTGTTGACTATGATGGCTACTCCATTTCTTCTAAGGGATTCTTGCCCACAGTAGTAGATAAAATGGTCATCTGAGTTAAGTTCACCCATTCCAGTCCATCTTAGTTCACTGATACCTAGAATGTCGATGTTCACTCTTGTCATCTCCTGTTTGACCACTTTCAATTTTCCTTGATTTATGGACCTAACATTCCAGGTTCTTGTGCAATATTGCTCTTAACAGCATCAAATCTTGCTTCTGTCACCAGTCTCATTTACAACTGGGTGTTGTTTTTGCTTTGGCTCCATCCCTTCATTTTTCCTGGAGTTATTTCTCCACTGATCTCCAGTGGCATATTGGGTACCTACTGACCTGGGGAGTTCATCTTTCAGTGTCCTATCTTTTTGTCTTTTCATACTGTTCATGGGGTTCTCAAGGCAAGAATACTCAAGTGGTTAGCCATTCCCTTCTCCAGTGGACCACATTCTGTCTAGACAAAGCTATGGTTTTTCCAGTGGTCATGTATAGATGTGAGAGTTAGACTATAAAGAAAGCAGAGCTCCAAAGAAGTGATGCTTTTGAACGGTGGTGTTGGAGAAGACTCTTGAGAGTCCCTTGGACTGCAAGGAGATCCAACCAGTCCATCCTAAAGGAGATCAGTCCTCAGTGTTCATTGGAAGGACTGATAGTGAAGCTGAAACTCCAATACTTTGGCCACCTGATGTGAAGAGCTGACTCACTGGAAAAGACCCTGATGTTGGGGAAGATTTAGGGCAGGAGGAGGAGACTAGAGGATGAGATGGTTGGATGGCATTGATGACTCAATGGACGTGGGTTTGTGTGGACTCTGGGAATTGGGGATGGGCAGGGAGGCCTGGCTTGCTGTGGTTCATGTAGTCACAAAGAGTTGGACACGACTGAACAAATAAACTGAACTGAACTGACTAGATGGATGTTTGTTGGCAAAGTAATGTCTCTGCTTTTTAATATGCTGTTTAGGTTGTTCATAACTTTTCTTCCAAGGAGCAAGTATCTTTTAATTTCATGGTTGCAGTCACCACCTGCAGTGATTTTAGAGCCCCTCCAAAGTAAAGTCTGCCACTGTTTCCATTGTTTCCCTATCTATTAGTGATGGTACTGGATGCCGTGATCTTAGTTTTTGAATGTTGAGTTTTAAGCCAACTTTTTCACTCTCCTCTTTCACTTTGATTAAGAGGCTCCTTAGGTCTTTTTCACTTTCTGCCGTATGGGTAGTGTCATCTGCATGTCTGAGGTTATTGATATTTTCCCCAGCAACCTTGATTACAGTTTGTATTTCATTCAGCCTGGCATTTCTCATGATGTAGTCTGCATATAAGTTAAGTAAGCAGGGTGACAATTTACAGCCTTGACATACTCCTTTCCCAATTTGGAACCAGTCTTGTTTCATTTCCAGTTCTCACTGTTGCTTCTTGACCAGGATACAGATTTCTCAAGAGGCAGGTCAGGTGGTCTGGTATTCCCATCTCATGAATTTCCCACAGTTTGCTGTGATCCACACAGTCGAAGGCTTTAGCATAGTCAATAAAGCAGTAGTAGGTGTTTTTCTTGAACCCTCTTGCTTTTTGATGATCCAATGAATGTTGGAAATTTGATCTCTGGTTCCACTGCCTTTCCTAATCCAGCTTGAACATCTTGAAGTTCACAGTTCATGTACTGTTGAAGCCTGGCTTGGAGAATTTTCAGCATTACTTTACTAGCATGTGAGATGAGGGCAATTGTGCGGTAGTTTGAGCATTCTTTGGTCTTGTCTTTCTTTGGGATTGGAATGAAAACTGACCTTTTCCAGTTCTGTGGCCACTGCTGAGTTTTCTAAGTTTGCTGGCATATTGAGTGCAGCACTTTCACAGCATCATTTTAGGATTTGAAACAGCTCAACTGGAATTCCATCACCTCCACTAGCTTTGTTCATAGTGATGCTTCCTAAAGCCCACTTGACTTTGCATTCCAGAATGTCTGGCTCTAGGTGAATGATCATACCATCCTGTTTATCTGGGTTGTGAAGGTCTTTTTTGTATAAATTTTCTTTGTATTCTTGACACCTCTTCTGGTGAGCTGCCATCTCTGGGGTCGCACAGAGTCGGACACGACTGAAGTGACTTAGCAGCAGCAGCAGCAACAGCAGCTTCTTAATATCTTCTGCTTCTGTTAGGGCCATACCATTTCTATCCTTTATTGAGCCCATCTTTGCATGAAATGTTCCCTTGGTGTCTCTGTTTTTCTTGAAGTGATCTCTAGTCTTTCCCATTCTATTGTTTTCGTCTGTTTCTTTGGATATATTACCAATAAATAAATATAAATATATAAATATGGAGTAATATTGGCAAGAACGAACTTCTTCTGATAGTCACGGTAAAAATATTTGGTAATTTTTATACCATAGTATTCTTTGCAATCATAGTGTTTCTGATTGAACTTTAAACACTACCTTTAGACTTGAGCTCTCAAAATTTTGATGTTTTTTTAAGTGAAGATTACCATGTGGTTAAGAACTTTTCTCTTCAGGGCTGTATACACGTGAAAGCCAGAGTGTTTTTAAAGAATGGGCAGATAGATAGGAGGCATGTGTGAAAGTCAAAGGTACAGATCAAAACAGAAACCAGTTTTTAAACTTGGTATCTAGATTAACAGAAGGGATCAAGAGAATGATCCAGAAGTATTTATCTTAATGGTTTTGGGTAAAATAGTTAAAGGTTGGTGGTTAAACTCTTTGTAAGGAAAAAACAAAACAAAACAATTCCTTAGGCACAGAGCTGCAGGAAGTTGTCAACATATACGGTATCTCTATAGACTGTTCACCTCTGAGGTCAGCCGAGGGAGATACACACAAATAATCATTCTTCTGCTAAAGTTCTGCTAAATCTTTGAGACATCCAAACAAAGCTACCAAGTATATGGGTGGATACATGTTGGACTATAAAGAAAGCTGAGCGCTGAAGAATTGATGCTTTTGAACTGTGGTGTTGGGAAGACTCTTGAGAGTCCCTTGGACTGCAAGGAGATCCCAACCCGTCCATACTAAAGATCAGTCCTGTGTGTTCATTGGAAGGACTGATGTTGACGCTGAAACTCCAATACTTTTGCCACCTGATGTGAAGAGCTGACTCATTTGAAAAGACCCTGATGCTGGGAAAGATTGAGGGCAGGAAGAGAAGGGTACGACAGAGGATGAGATGGTTGGATGGGGTCACTGACTCAATGGACATGGGTTTGGATGAACTCCAGGAGTTGGTGATGGACAGGGAGGCCTGGCATGCTGCTGTTCATGGAGTCCCAGAGTTGGACATGACTGAGTGACTGAACTGAACTGAACTGAACTGATATGAGTCGGGAGTTTAGACAAGATTCAGAGTAGGGGATATTTATTAATTGGTTATGGTATTTTAGAAGGTAATAACACTTTAATAAAGGAATAGATGTGGTTACCAAGGGAAAGAGTATATAATGAAAAAATAGTCATAGATGCAATCTGAGATTTAGACTTTTAAGTAGCAGACAAAGATACGATGATGGGGACTGAGATGAAGTAGCTAGAGAAGAGAGAAAATAAGAGTGAAGCAACATGGATGCTGATTAAAAAAAAATAGCCATTCTATATTCTTCATAAATATCTTCATAAATATTTCATAAAATTCAGGTTAATGGATGCTACATAATAAATAACTTATAACACAGTTCAGTTTTTCTCCCTAAAAGGCTAAAAATCTCTGCCTATATATACCTTATTTTGGAGAAGAATCAAAACCAAATAAGGATGGATGGAGTGCTTCCTTTATTCATGTAAATAATTTTCTAGCATCTAGAAAGGTCCTCATATTCCAATCTGTTATCTTTTCACTTGGGTAAACAGTAGACCAACAGAAAGTGCTTCTGTTGTGCTTCCTATATTATACCTGCCCTGAAGATTTATCTGATATTCACAGCTATCATTGGTACCCTGCTTCCTGCCCCAGGTTGAAGGAGGTCTTTAGGTTTAGTAAGAATGAGTGGGTGCAGTTATAATTGATTGATAGCAGAAAGAGTGGACAAGTTGTCCAGCTGTTGCAAGAATTCTTTTGATGAGTCAAGCAGAGATATTGCTGTAACAAGGCAGCAGGATGAAGTCAGTAGTGGGGAGAATTCATGTTCTCTTTCTTCCATTTTGATCCTGGAATAGCTGGAAGGCTTAATTCAGAGAACTAATATAGATTCTTTCTTTTTTCCTGCACAATTTGTTGGTACCCTCAGGTTGATAATTTAAAAACTAATTGCTAAATTATTAAATCCCCCAAAAGATAGAATTAGTTTAACAATTGCTGTGAAATCATGCATAAGATCTAACCCACACTGGTCTTTATTATATCTGGTCTATAGAAAAAATGAGCAAGAATTGGAATCTAATTATATCTGGTAGAAAGCTGAGCTAAAGGTAAGGAGGATTCTACTATATGGGAAAAATGACAAATAAATATTATAGAATATTTCAGATTGCTAGAATGGAATATAAATTTAATTCATTGGTCTTTATCTCTGCTTTTTAATAAAAGTAGAATTTTCTTCATGATAATATCATTAGTTCAAAAGTATTGTGTTTAACTCCCTCCAAACTCTATTATAATAAAGTCAATCCAGTTGTATTCTGGATTTAATATAAGGCTTTTCACAGTCTGATAGTTGCTCAGTCATGCCTGACTCTTTGCAACCCCATGGACTGTAGCCTGCCAGCCTCCTCTGTCCATGGAATTCTCCAGGTCAGATTACTGGAGTGGGTTGCCATTTCCTCCTCCAGGGGATCTTCCTGACCCTGGGATCCTGCATTGTAGGATTCACAGTCTGAGAAAATCTCAGTTCTTAGTTTGCTAATTGCATCATTGTCCCAAATGTTATACATTTGGATATATAACAAGAAGATACCAAGAATCATAGTAAAAGACTGTGGTGGCTTTTTTTTTGGGGGGGTGGGGGCGGCGGGAAGCACTATAAAACTTTAAGTTATTTAAATAAAATTAGAAGTGAGAGATAACTTTTCATGGAGCTATGGGTTCTCAGGTATCCCCAAGTTCCTCTTGGGAACAGTCGGTGAGAAGATAACAGTGCACATCCTCAGAAGTCTATACCATTCTCTAGAACTCTGTGATGCAACCTGAGCCACTTGACTGTTGCAGAGATCTAGTCCTTCATCTACGACCTTACAAGATACTGGAAATGATTGAAAAAATTCTGTTTACTGCATGATAAAGATATTGTTTCCCAGTAGCATCTCTCTGTAGCTCTAGACATTAGGTATCTCTGAGCTCATTTCTCCAAAAAGAAACCATGAAGTGATGTCAAATAATTAATCACCTAAAATGTTTACTTCATGCCTACATCCACCACTAATATTCTCAAGAAAATGAATAAATATTAATTATATTTTTGTGTCTATTGTTCCCTGTATTTCATATATTTGAAATTAAAGTTGGTAAAATATCTCATTTTTGATGTAGATGATACCATGTGTATGTCGCTAAAGGTGAAAAGTAAAAATATTTGCTTTCTTTAAATGTGAATAGCAGCCCCAAAGCATTGGAGGGACAGCAGTCACATTGCTTGGCTTCCACTTTTTCTTTCAGGTAAAGAGACTGAAAAGTCCAAATTTAAAAAATTTGTTGTAGATTCCCTTGTAGATTTTCCTTTCAGTTATTCTCTGGAAAACAGATAAACCTCTGAGAGGTTTAGAAGGCAAAAGGAGGTACACTCCAACTTCCTACTGCTGTTGCAGCCAGCAAACAATGTCCAGAAACACTGATATTTATAAACAGTTGACAAAGCTTGTAATTTCTTAATCTATTTCTATCAGGTTTTAACATTTGTTTGCATAGAATTAATTCCTTGAGTCTTCTCTCATTTTAGGATTACAGTTTTCCAAGTAAAAAACTGTGCCCTTTTCTTACCAGGAGTGCTGATGAATTCTTTGCTTGCTTTACTGTTTGTTTTACTACCATTGATTATTTTTGGTTCCTTTTGCTAGGTATTTGGGAAAAGGTCTTTGAATCTCAATATTGTCCTTCTGCTATGCTATCCTGTCCCCTAGGTGCATTCAATCTTTATGGGTGGTGTGAGTGCCAGGGAGAACATAGGCAAGCCTCATTTTATGTCTTTTCACTTTACTGTTCTTTACACATACTGTGTCTTTTACAAATAGAAGGCTTTTAACAACCCTGTATTGAGCAAGTCTATTGGTGCCATTTTTCCAACAGCATTTGCTCCTCTCATGTCTCTGCATCACATTTTGGAAATTCTCACAATATTTCAAAATTTTCATTACACTTGTATTTGTAATGATGAACTGTTATGAGTAATTTTGGTGTTACTACTATGATTTGCTAACGGCTCAGATGAGGGTTAGAAATTTTTACCGATATAACAGATTTTAATTAAGGTATGTGAGTTATTTTTAGGTATAATGCTATTGTACACCAAATAGACTGCAGTACAGTATAAACATATCTTTCAGTTCAGTTCAGTCGCTCAGTTGTGTTCGACTATTTCTGACCCCATAAATCACAGCACACCAGGCCTCCCTGTCCATCACCATCTCCCGGAGTACACTCAGACTCACGTCCATCGAGTCAGTGATGCCATCCAGCTATCTCATCCTCTGTTGTCCCATTCTGCTCTGGCTCTCAATCCCTCCCAGCATCAGAGTCTTTTCCAATGAGAACTTTTCGCATGAGGTGGCCAAAGTACTGGAGTTTCAGCTTTAGCATCATTCCTCCCAAAGAAATCCCAGGGCTGATCTCCTTCAGAATGGACTGGTTGGATCTCCTTGCAGTCCAAGGGACTCTCAAGAGTCTTCTCCAACACCCCAGTTCAAAAGCATCAATTCTTTGGTGCTCAGCCTTCTTCACAGTCCAACTCATATCCATACATGACCACAGGAAAAACCATAGCCTCGACTAGATGGACCTTTGTTGACGAAGTAATGTCTCTGCTTTTGAATATGCTGTCTAGGTTGGTCATAACTTTTCTTCCAAGGAGTAAGTGTCTTATTAATTTCATGGCTACAGTCACTGTCTGCACTGATTTTGGAGCCCCCCAAAATAAAATCAGCCACTGTTTCCACTGTTTCCCCATCTATTTCCCATGAAGTGATGGGACCAGATGCCATGATCTTCATTTCTCTTTTTTTTCTTTCTTTCTTTCTTTTTTTTTTTTTACCAAAACAAGTCTACTTTAATGCTACATTAAAAAGAAACAACTATTTCATAGTTACTAAAATTATATATAAAATATGGGGCTGGTGCACTGGGATGACCCAGAGGGATGGTATGGGGAGGGAGGTGGGAAGGGGCCTCAGGATGGGGAAACATGTGTATATCTGTGGAGGATTCATGTTGCTGCATGGCAAAATTAACACAATATTGTAAAGTAATTAGCCTTTAATTAAAATAAATAAATTTATTAAAAATTATATATGAAATACATATTTTAATGAAATTTTATAAATCACATCTTAATCTTTGTTAATTCATAAAACATAAGAAATTTATTAGATCCTCATTTAGCATTCACTGTATATTTTAAATTTCCATACTTGACTTCAATAGCTTTCTCATAATCACAGAATGAATATCATCAGTTTAAAGCTGACTTTACTTTTAATGTTATCATTTGTTTACTATTATTTTTTAATACTTTATTCTACATTACAATACTATATTTGTTTTGCCATACATTGACATGAATCAGCCACAGGTGAACACGATCTCCCAATGCCAAAGCCCCTCCCACCTCCCACCCCACACTATCTCCCTGAATCATCCTGTGCACCAGCCCCATGCATCCTGCATCCTGCATTGAACATAGACTGGCACTTTGTTTCTTACAAGATAGTATACATGTTTCAATGCCATTCTCCCAAACCATCCCACCCTCTCCCTCTCCCTCAGAGTCCAAAAGTCCGTTCTATACCTCTGTGTCTCTTTTGTTGTCTCACATAGAGGGTCATCATTACTCTCTTTCTAAATTCCATATATATGTGTCAGTATACTGTATTGGTGTTTTTCTTTCTGGCTTACTTCACTCTGTATAATCGGCTTCAGTTTCATCCATCTCATTAGAACTGAGTCAAATTTATTCTTTTTAAGGGCTGAGTAGTACTCCATTGTGTATATGTACCACAGCTTTCTTATCCATTCATCTGCTGATGGACATCTAGGTTGCTTCCATGACCTGGCTATTATAAACAGTGCTGCAATGAGCATTGGGGTACATGTGTCTCTTTCAATTCTGGTTCCCTCGGTGTGTATGCCCAGCAGTGGGATTGCTGGGTCATAAGGCAGTTCTATTTGCAATTTTTAAGGAATCTCCACACTGTTCTCCATAGTGGCTGTACTAGTTTGCATTCCCACCAGCAGTGTAAGAGGGTTCCCTTTTCTCCACATCCTCTCCAGCATTTATTGCTTGTAGACTTTTGGATCGCAGCCATTCTGACTGGTGTGAAATGGTACCTCATTGTGGTCTTGATTTGCATTTTTCTGATAATGAGTGATGTTGAACATCTTTTCATGTGTTTGTTAGCCATCTGTATGTCTTCTTTGGAGAAATGCCTATTTAGTTCTTTGGCCCATTTTTTTATTGGTTCATTTATTTTTCTGGAGTTGAGCTGCGTAAGTTGCTTGTATATCTTTGAGATTAGTTGTTTGTCAGTTGTTTCATTTGCTATTGTTTTCTCCCACTCAGAAGGCTGTCTTTTCACCTTGCTTATAGTTTCCTTTGTTGTGCAAAAATGAATGTTGACCTTTAAGCCAACTTTTTCCCTCTCCACTTTCACTTTCATCAAGAAGCTTTTTAGTTCCTTTTCACATTCTGCCATAAGGGTGGTGTCATCTGCATATCTGAAGTTATTGATATTTCTTCCAGCAATCTTGATTCCAGCTTGCACTTCTTCCAGCTCCAGCGTTTCTCATGATGTACTCTGCATAGAAGTTAAATAAGCAGGGTGACAATATACAGCCTTGATGTACTCCTTTTCCTATTTGGAACCAGTCTGTTGTCCCATGTTCAGTTCTAACTTTTGCTTCCTGACCTGCACATAGGTTTCTCAAGAGGCAGGTCAGGTGGTCTGGTATTCCCATCTCTTTCAGAATTTTTCACAGTTTATTGTGAACCACACAGTCAAACACTTTGGAATAGTCAATAAATCAGAAATAGATGATTTTCTAGAACTCTCTTGATTTTTCAATGATCCAACAGATTTTGGCAATTTGACCTCTGGTTCCTCTGCCTTTTCTAAAACCAACTTGAGCATCTGGAAGTTCACGGTTCACATGTTGCTGAAGTCTGGCTTGAGAATTTTGAGCATTGCTTTACTAGCTTGTGAGACGAGGGCAATTGTGTGGTAGTTTGAGCATTCTTTGGGATTTCCTTTCTTTGGGATTGGAATGAAAACTGACCTTTTCCAGTCCTGTGGCCACTGCTGAGTTTTCCAAAGTAACTCCAGAAAGAATGAAGGGATGGAGCCAAAGCAAAACAGTACCCAGTTGTGGATGTGACTGATGATAGAAGCAAGGTCCGATGCTGTGAAGAGCAGTATTGCATAGGAACCTGAAATGTCAGGTCCATGATCAAGGCAAATTGGAAGTGGTCCAACAGGAGATGGCAAGGGTGAACGTCAACATTCTATGAATCAGCGAACTGAAATGGACTAGAATGGGTGAATTTAACTCAGATGACCATTATATCTACTACTGTGGGCAAGAATCCCTTAGAAGAAATGGAGTAGCCATCATGGTCAACCAAAGAGTCTGAAATGCAGTACTTGGATGCAATCTGAAAAACGACAGAATGATCTCTTTTCTTTTCCAAGGCAAACCATTCAGTATCCCAGTAATCCAAGTCTATGCCCCAACCAGTAACGCTGAAGAAGCTGAAGTTAAACGTTTCTATGAAGACCTACAAGACCTTTAGAACAGCCCAAAAGGTGATGTCCTTTTCATTATAGGGGAATGAAATGCAAAAGTAGGAAGTCAAGAAACACCTGGAGTAACAGGCAAATTTGGCCTTGAGTACGGAATGAAGCAGGGCAAAGACTAATTGAGTTTTTCCAAGAAAATGTATGGGTCATAACAAACACCCTCTGCCAACAATGCAAGAGAAGACTCTACACATGGACATCACCAGATGGTCAACACCAAAATCAGATTGATTATATTCTTTGCAGCCAAAGATGGAGAAGCTCTATACAGTCAACAAAGACAAGAACAGGAGCTGACTGTGGCTCAGATCATGAACTCCTTATTGCCAAATTCAGACTTAAATTGAAGAAAGTAGGGAAAACCGCGAGACCATTCAGGTATGACCTAAATCAAATCCCTTATGATTATACAGTGGGACTGAGAAATGGATTTAAGGGCCTAGATCTGATAGACAGAGTGCCTGATAAACTATCGAATGAGGTTTGTGACATTGTGCAGGAGACAGGGATCAAGACCATCCCCATGGAAAAGAAATGCAAAAAAGCAAAATGGCTGTCTGAGGAGGCCTTACAAATAGCTGTGAAAAGAAGAGACGCAAAAGCAAAGGAGAAAAGGAAAGATATAAGCATCTGAATGCAGAGTTCCAAAGAATAGCAAGGAGATATAAGAAAGCCTCTTCATGATCAATACAATGAAATAGAGGCAAACAACAGAATGGGAAGGACTACAGATCTCATAAAGAAAATCAGAGATACCAAGGGAACACTTCATGCAAAGATGGGCTCGATAAAGGACAGAAGTGGTATGGACCTAACAGAGGTGAGGTGAGGTGAAGTCGCTCAGTCGTGTCTGACTCTTTGCGACCCCGTGGACTATAACCTACTAGGCTTCTCTGTCCATGGGAATCTCCAGGCAAGTATACTGGAGTGGATTGCCATTTCCTTCTCCAGGGGATCTTCCCAAAGCAGGGATCGAACCTGGGTCTCCCGCATTGGAGGCAGACGCTTTAACCTCTGAGCCACCAGGGAAGCAGAAGATATTAAGAAGAGATGGCAAGAATACACAGAAGAACTATACAAAAAGATCTTTATGGCCATGATAATCACAATGATGTGATCATTCACCCAGAGCCAGACATCCTGGAATGTGAAGTCAAGTGGGCCTTAAAAAGCATCAGTACGATCAAAGCTAGTGGAGGTGATGGAATGCCAGTTGAGCTATTTCAAATCCTGGAAAGATGATGCTGTGAAAGTGCTGCACTCAATATGCCAGCAAATTTGGAAACTATGTCTTTAATATGAACTAAAAACTAAAAAGTATTTCTTGCTTTATTGTGATAGTCACTTGACTGTGGGGCTCTGGACTAATCCTACAATATTTCCGTGTATGTGTGTAATCCACTCAGTTGGGTCAGTTTATAGGAACCACCAAATCTGGAAAATGAGCTAGCCATTTCCACAGTTCTTCTTCTTTTTTTTTTTTCTCTCCCATTCAGTAGTAAATAACTGATGAAGCAACATGTATCAACAAAGATTTACTTGCACTGACTACATTGAAAGATACCAAACACCTGAGATAGTTAAGAATTCATTCCCCACACTTCTCTCTATCCCAGTAAGAACTTCACTAGACACTTGCCGTTTACTGTTTACTTCCTTTGCTTATTGCTTTACATATAATATGGTTATTAGAACCAGGGTAGGCATGGGGTTAGGGGGAGTGAATTGTAACTGGTAATGGTGCCCGTTAAGTTCTGTCTCAGCTGGGACCTCCCCTCCGTTTGACTAAAAGTCACTTGTGTTCCTGCCTCATCCCACCTGTACGGTAGCAGTAAATTAGAGACTTTCTAGTTGCTGTCTCCTTGTCTACTTTGATGTCCTTAATGTCTCCCTAAATTTACTAAGATCCAAAACATTCCCACTCTTTAGTTCAATACATCTTTTTATTCCTTAGTCCAAATATATCTATTTAGTGTATAATAAATTTCTAGTTTATAATTATTTTCATATTATCTTTATGACAGATGCTAAATAATATAAATTAACTTTGTCAGTATTCAAAGCTGTGAAAATATAAATACATGAAAAAATATTTTTATCCCTTAATCAGCATGAATTAATATTTTCTTTACTTAATTCTTTTATCACCTGCTTAAATCATTATATTATAAAACATAATGTAATTACAATGCAGAATTATAATAGGTCAATAATAATGAGTTAAAGAACTGAAAATTTTAAAAATCACACAGTATTTTATAGTTTACAAATATATTATCAAGCAATTTGATAAAGTTACTTTTTCTTAGAAGAAGGACTACTGCAAAGGGAATTCTTGAATTAATAGAAGCCTCATGAATAATGGCAAGCTGATGCTTCATGAAACAGAATGAAACTGTGCTTCATGGTGGCCTTGAATATGAAATTTCCTTTCTGAAAGTGCTCCTGGGTTTTCATTCAGCTCTTGGAATTTAACAGCACTTAGGCTTTTGTGTGTAGAGATTAGATATTTCATGAACTGAAGGACCTGTCTAATTGCTTGTGAATTCTTAGAATTCTGTAAAAATAATAGAAATAAATTCTTGTGAAGGAGCAAAGAACACAGATCTAGGGGTGGGATTTTAAGAACAAAGCCTGAGATATTTCATTAACTTTGGAAGACTTGTTGCCTGAAATCTCCTGTTAAGACGTGTTTATTCAGGTGCCAAGAATGATAGGTTGATGGATAACCATACAAAAGGGAAAAAGGAGAGGAAGGTACAGCACTACATATGTTACTAAACTCATTTCACCTGTAAAGAAAAGAATATTGATTTCATTCATCTCACTTAGTGGGAGTCTGACTTAAGAAAAATTTGAGTTCATTGACATCAACTCTAAAGATGACAGGATTGTACTGAGAACAGAAAAAAAAGGGACCAGAAAAATGATAAATGTAATTTCATTAAGAAAATTTAAAAACACTATTTTTCTTCATGATAAGGCAGCAAAGGAGCCAGAGATTCTGGCTGCATCTTTAATCTATGGTGACCTCAATGGCATTTGTGATCTATGGGCTTTAACTTATGAGCATGCATGAAGTGTGTGTGTGTGTGTGTGTGTGCTTTCAAGAACAAGCAGGACACACAGGTCAATAGAAGTAGTGCATAAAACTTTTTTTCTCTGAAGGATACTTGTTTTACATGTGCATGTGTTTTGAAAATAACAAGAAACTTTACAAAATAATTCAGTAAATATAATATTTCACTATCACAGTTTTTTCATCAAAATAATTAGTTTTTTCACCTATTGTTCTCTTTTACTTCTTCATAATAATTTTTAAAAATTAAAACAAAATTTTATGCAATTTTAATAGGTTACTTTCAATTTACAGTTATCACAAAATATTGGTTATATCCTTACATTGTACAATACAAACTTGAGCCAATCTTATACCCAATGATTTGTACCATCCACTCCACCCCTCCCCTATTTTGATCCCCCACTTCCCACAACTGGTAACACCTAGTTTGTTCTCTATATCTGGGAGTCTGCTTTTTTGTTATGTTCACTACTTTGTTGTATTTTTTTAAATTCCACATATATATGTGATATCATACAATATGTCTTTCTCTATCTAACTTACTTCACTTAGCATAATGCCTGGCAGATTCATACATGTTACTGCAAATGGCAAATTTTCATTCTTTTTAATGACTAAGTAGTATCCCATTATGTTAATATAGATATGTGTGTGTCTGTGTGTGTGTTTGTGTGCATGTGGTGCATGGCTACATACACATACATATATGGGCTTTCCAGGTAGCTCAGTGAAAAGAATCTATCTGCTAATATAGGAGATGACAATTTCATCCCTGGGTAGGAAGATACCCTGGGGAGGGAAATAGAAACACACTCCAGTATTCTTCCCTGAAAAATCCCCATGGATAGTGGAGCCTGGTGGGCAACAGTCCATGGGTCAGAAAAGTCTGACATGACTTAATGCCTGAGCATACATATGTTCCACATCATTTTTTATCCATTCATCTACTGATGGACCATCTGTGTCCATTAGTGGAGTCTTCTCTCAACACAACATTAGTGGTATTGGAAGAGAGTGTTTACTATGACCAGTGCATTCTCTTGGCAAAATTCTGTTAGCCTTTGCCCTGCTTCATTTTGTACTCCAAGGCCAAACTTACCTGTTACTCCAGGTATCTCTTGACTTCCTACTTTTGCATTCAGTCCCCTATAATGAAAAGGACATATTTTTGGGGGTGTTAGATCTAGAAGGTCTTGTAGGTCTTCCTAGAACCATTTAACTTCAGCTTCTTCAGCATTACTGGTTGGGACATAGACTTGGATTACCATGATATTGAATGGTTTGCCTTGGAAATGAACAGAGATCATTCTGTCGTTTTTGAGATTGCATCCAAGTACTGCATTTCAGACTCTTGTTGACTATGATGTCTACTCCATTTCTTCTAAGGGATTCTTGCCCACAGTAGTAGATATAATGGTCATCTGAGTTAAATTCACCCATTCCAGTCCATTTTCATTGATTCCTAAAATGTTGATGTTCACACTTGCCATCTCCTGTTTGACCACTTTCAGTTTACCTTGATTCATGGACCTGACATTCCAGGTTCCTATGCAGTATCGTTCTTTACAGCATCGGAATTCACTCCATCACCAGTCACATCCACAGCTGGGTTTTGTTTTTGCTTTGGCTTCATCTCTTCATTCTTTCTAGAGTTATTTCTTCAATCCTCTCTGGTAGGATATTTGGCACCTATTGACCTGGGGAGTTCATCTTTCTGTGTCCTATCATTTTGCCTTTTCATACTGTTGATGGGGTTCTCACTAGATGGTCTTCACCATATGGTCAATTCTGAAAAGACTGATTATATTCTTTGCAGCCAAAGATGGAGAAGCTCTATATAGTCAGCAAAAACAAGACTGGGACTGGGAGTTAACTGTGGCTCACATCATGAACTCTTTATTGCCAAATTCATACTTAAATTGAAGAAACTAGGGAAAACCACTAGATCATTCAGTATGACCCAAATCAAATCCCTTATGATTATACAGTAGAAGTGAGAAAGTGAGTCAAAGGATTAGATCTGATAGACAGGGTGCCTGAAAACTATGGATGAAGGTTCAGGACATTGTACAGGGAGCAGTAATCAAGACCACTCCATAATTAGAAAGACTAGAGATCTCTTCAAGAAACTTAGAGATAGCAAGGGGTCATTTCATGCAAAGATGGGCATAATAAAGGACAGAAATGGTATGAACCTAACAGAAGCAGAAGATATTAAGAAGAGGTGGAAAGAACACACAGAAGAACTACACAAAACCATCTTCATGACCCATATAACCACAGTGGTGTGATCACTCACCTAGAGTCAGACATCCTGGAATGTGAAGTCAAGTGGGCCTTAGGGAAGCATCACTATGAACAAAGCTAGTGGAGGTAATGGAATTCCTTTGTGCTATTTCAAATCCTTAAAATTGATTCTGGAAAAGTGCTGCACTCAATATGCCAGCAAATTTGGAAAACTCAGCAGTGGCCACAGGACTGGAAAAGGTCAGTTTTCATTCCAATCCCAAAGAAAGGCAATGCCAAAGAATGGTCTAACTACTGCACAATTGCACTCATCTCACACACTAGTAAAGTAATGCTCAAAATTCTCCAAGCCAGGCTTCAGGAATACATGAACTGTGAACTTCCAGATGTTCAAGCTGTATTTAGAAAAGGCAGAGGAACCAGAGATCAAATTGCCAACATCTGTTGGGTCATCAAAAAAAGCAAGAGAGTTCCAAAAACATCTACTTCTGATTTATCAGCTATGGCAAACTCTTTGATTGTGTGGATCACAACAAACTGTGGAGAATTCTTCAAGAGATGGGAATATGAGGCCACCT
Organism: Nanger dama; assembly: GCA_917880005.1. Classification (NCBI taxonomy): domain Eukaryota; kingdom Metazoa; phylum Chordata; class Mammalia; order Artiodactyla; family Bovidae; genus Nanger; species Nanger dama. The sequence goes on from CAKJTW010000004.1 coordinate 53,298,982, forward strand.
GACCTGCCTCATATGCAAGTCAAGAAGCAATAGTGAGAACGGTCTGCTGTTCCAAATTGGGAAAAGAGTATGCCAAGGCTGTATAATGTCACCCTGGTTATTGAACTTATATGCAGAGTGCATCATGTGGAATGCTGGACTGAATGAAGCACAAGCTGGAATCAAGATTGCCAGGAGAAATATCAATAACCTCAGACATGCAGATGACACCGCCTTTATGGCAGAAAGTAAAGAACTAAGGAGCCTCTTAATCAAGGTGAAAGAGGAGAGTGAGAAACCTAACTTAAAACTCAACTTTCTAAAAACTAAGATCTTGGCATCTGGTCTAACTAACTTCATGGCAAATAGATGGAGAAACAATGGAAACAGTAAGATACTTTATTTTGGGGGGCTCTAAAATCACTGCAGAAGATCACTTCAGCCAGGAAATTAAAAGATGCTTTCTCCTTAGAAGAAAAGCTATGACAAACCTAGACAGCATGTTAAAAAGCGGAGGTGTTACTTTGCCAACAGAGGTCCATCTAGTCAAAGTTATGGCTTTTCCAGTATTCATGTATAGATGAGAGAGTTGGACTATATAGAAAGCTGAATGCTGAAGAATTGATTTTTTTGAAGTGTGGTGTTGGAGAAGACTGTTGAGAGTCCTTTGGACTGCAAGGAGATAAACCAGTCCATCCTATAGGAAATCATTCATGAATATTCATTGGAAGGACGGATGTGGAATCTGAGACTCCAATACTTGGCCACCTGATGCAAAGAACTGACTCGTTTGAAAAGACCTTGATACTGGGAAAGATTGAAGGCAAGAGGAGAAAGGGACCACAGAGGATGAGATATTTGGGTGGCATCACTGACTCAATGGACTTGAGTCTGAATAAGCTCCCAGAGTTGATGATGGACAGGAAGCCTGGCTTGTTTCCGTCCATGGGATCGTAAAAAGTCAGACGTGACTGAGTGACTGAACTGTATTGATGGACACTTTGGTTGCTTCCATATTTTGGCAATTGTCAATAATGCTGCTATAAACATTGGGCTGCATTTATCTTTAGTGACTAGTGTTTTTGTTATTTTTTTCAAATAGATATCCAAGGGTGGAATTGCTAGATCATATAGTAGTTCTATTTTCAGTTTTTTGAGAGACCTTCATACTTTTCCACAGTGAGTGCACCAATTTACATTCCTACCAACAGTGTACAAGTGTTCCCATCCTCACCAATAATTGTTATTTGTGTTCTTTTGATGATAATCATTCTGAAAAATACGAGGCAATACTTCATTGTATTTGTGTTTCTCTAATGATTTATGATATTGAGCATCTTTTCATGAACCTGTTGGCGATCTTTATTTACCATACTTAAAAAAAATCATGGAAAGTATCACCATTGCTCACTCTGAGTGTTAAAATGTATGCTGTGACTCTTTAATTCTTGCATATATTTGAATGTCTTCTACATATAAAGTATTACATTAGATACTGTGAGAGACATACAGATAAATTAAATGAAGAAGGTAACTTCAGGGAGATGATAGGATATTCCTTTCATCTACTACTTAAGACACTGTTTTCTGGTGAAAGTTTTTTTCTAATTCTGGATGGCAGACACTCTTTGGAAGGCAAGAACTACTGTCCTTATCTAGTGGGAATTATTACATGCAGAATATGAGTGTGATCTGCCACCTGAATGAAAGCAGGGTCCACCGTTGTAAACAGAAAAGGCACCTAGATAGATCGTTTGGAACCTTCTTGCAATAAAGGACTGTTAGAATGCTATTCAGTTTACTGGCAAGAAGTAGAACTCGCCAATAGAAATTCTTGTATTGACTTCATCTGACAGTCAACATACACTTCTACAGGTGGTGCCACAGTGAGTCCTAATATCAGAATGAGAGTTGGAGAGTCAGAAGATTTGATGGATTCAGGAGAATGAGTTAATAATATTTAGGGCCAGAGAGAGGCTACTTGAGAGATTGAATTTCAGGCAGGTGATTAAAAATTCATTACTTATTTCCTATGGCCTATATATAATTATAAAAAGATAAATTAGTTTTACACAATTTAAACACCCAAAGTAGATTTTTAATTTGACAAATTGGGCAAGGTAACATACTTTATCATTTCATGTAAATTCTTCTGAACTATTGTGTTCAGATATGTAAAAAGATAAAGGCAAAGCTCCTTTTAAGCAGCTAAGAGTGGCTGGGTTCATTAAGTTATTACCTATAGCAATTTTGTACAAAGTAATTAGTAAAGGCTGTGAGCAATAAGCTCCAAATGAGGGAGGTGTGAATGACTAGAAGATGGCTAAGGGAATAAATCTCTCCTAAATTATAGGTAACTTGTAAGTATCTCTTGCCTTCTGTTGGTAGTAGCAGGAACTAGGTAAAGGAGAAGCAACAACCCTTCATCAAAAAGATAAGAAAGCCTTAACCACTTTACAGCTAAATGGAAATGATAAGGTCACAGATAAATGCCTTATTTTACATAAGCCTTCATCAGCAAGTCAGTTTGGGAGAGCAAATAATTAAACTGGAATGTTTGGGTTTTCAGCTTTTCTACCTAGACACTGAGAGGTGAGGTGCTGAGGTGAAAGACTAGAGCACAGAACTGTTGAAGCCTAGTTAAAGATTTGGGGTAAATTTTCGTTTTGCACCTCATTAGGAGATTATCTGATCTAGATTAAGTAATTATAGATAAAAGTTGAAATATATGAAAGGCAGAATATTTAATTCAGTGCATATTATGGTTTCCTCATTTTATCATTCTTTCCTTAAAACTGCTATCGATGGTAAAGAATATGCCTGAAATGTGGCAGACCTGGGTTTGATCACTGGGTCAGGAAGATCCCTTGGAGAAGGGAATGGCTACCTACTTCAGTATTCTAGCCTGAAGTATTCCATGGGCAGGGCAGCCTGGTAGGCTGCAGTCCATGGATTTGCAAAGAGTTGGACACAACTGAGCAACTATCACTCACTATCACTATCACTATATATAGTTTGGCAATTTTTGCTGTTTTATATTTTTAGTACTAACTAAAACATCTATTTCTGCTTTATTGACTATGCCTGTGACTGTGTAGATCACAATAAACTGAAAAATTCTGAAAGAGATGGGAATACCAGACCACCTTGACCTGCCTCTTGAGAAATTTGTATGCAGGTCAGGAAGCAACAGTTAGAACTGTACATGGAACAACACACTGGTTCCAAATAGGAACAGGAGTACATCAGGGCTGTATATTGTCACCCTGCTTATTTAACTTATTTGCAGAGTACATCATGAGAAACGCTGGAAAGGTGGAATCAAGATTGCCAGGAGAAATATCAATAACCTCAGATATGCAAACGACACCACCCTTATGGCAGAAAGTGAAGAAGAACTAAAAGCCTCTTGGTGAAAGTGAAAGAGGAAAGGAAAAGTTGGCATAAAGCTCAACATTCAGAAAACGAAGATCATGGCATCTTGTCCCATCACTTCATGGCAAATAGATGGGGAAACAGTGGAAAAGTGTCAGACTTCATTTTGGGGGCTCCAAAATCACTGCAGATGGTGACTGCAGCCATGAAATTAAAAGACGCTTACTCCTTGGAAGAAACGTTATGACCAACCTAGATAGCATATTCAAAAGCAGAGACATTACTTTGCCGGCTAAGGTCCATCTAGTCAAGGCTATGGTTTTTCCAGTGGTCATGTATGGATGTGAGAGTTGGACTGTGAAGAAGGCTGAGCACCGAAGAATTGATGCTTTTGAACTGTGGTGTTGGAGAAGACTCTTGAAAGTCCCTTGGACTGCAAGGAGATCCAACCAGTCCATTCTGGGAGATCAACCCTGGGGTTCTTTGGAAGCAATGATGCTAAAGCTGAAACTCCAGTACTTTGGCCACCTCATGTGAAGAGTTGACTCATTGGAAAAGACTCTGATGCTGGGAGGGATTAGGGGCAGGAGGAGAAGGGGACAACCGAGGATGAGATGGCTAGATGGCATCACAGACTCAATGAACGTGAGTCTAAGTGAACTCCGGGAGATGGTGATGAACAGGGAGGCCTGGCGTGCTGCGATTCATGGGGTCACAAAAAGTCGGACACAACTGAGCGACTGAACTGAACTGAACACCAACTGAATCCCATGCTAAACTATATGAATGAAAGACAGCATAGTTAGGCAATTGGGTACTGGAAAATACACATTTTTTTTTTTTTTAAATATAGGGAAGATAAAGCAGGTAACTTCTAGAATAACTTCCAAGAAATGGGACATGCATTACCTTGTTAACTGTAAAATTCAAAAGGCAGCTATGGCTGTGAAATTCGTGGTTGTTTTCCTCTTAGGGACACAATGTTCCAGAACAATGTATGGAACAGGAGCTCGCTTAATGCTGGTTAAACAAAATGCTAGCTGCTTTGCTTGAATGATAATCCCTTTAATTGGACATGTTGAGCTACAGACTAGTAACTAAATGTTATCTCTTTTGTGCTAGCCGAGTCACTTTGTTTCCCTACTCAGATCCATAGACATACATGAAACGTATTCATTTAACACAATTGGGTTCTCACTGCTTTCAAGCACATCAATCCAGAAAACCCAGGGAGAAATGTACTTGTATTAAACATAATGTAGTGCGAAAATGTAAATTCCCAAAGAACAGCATATATAACATGGTAAATGAAAAACAAAAGTGTATAATGCTCCTTATTCAATTGAACTTCACCTCAGTCTTTTCTCTCCACTCGTCTGTTATTCTGTACAGAAAACTGAGAGAGGCTTGATGGCATTTTCCTTAAGAACTAGGAAGTGTTTTAGAATTTAGTATCAATGTCAAGGTAGAAAATCTGTTTTTAACACTTTTAAGACAATTTATTTGTTGCCATTCATATTTTCTGCAACTGTGTCTTTTTTTTCTTTTCCTAGAAGCTTTCCTTTCCCCTTTCATTCTAATATGAAGAACTTCTGCATTTCATTTTTAACATTTCTACTTCTTGTTCAAACTGTGCTTGCTAAAAGCCTTGTTGTAGGCTACAAAACTGATTACAAGCCATTGACAGAGATTTTACACATAAACTGGCTGAGATTTTGACATTTTTATTCAAGGAAAAATAGCTCCTTTAGGTAGTGGTTAATTATTCACAACTTCAGAGAAATCTGTCTTATCTTCAAACTAACTTTTGAAAAAGGACTTGTGTTTCTTTGGAAGTCATTTTAAGGACTCTGTAGAAATTTTTGAGTTTATGAAATGTTTAGTTTTTTCCTTTATATGGAGGATAAAGGTTGATTTCTTTACCGTTTTTTATTCCCATGCACACTTTTCTTATTTGAGAAACACTACTCCCAGATGCTAGCAAATAAGATTTAACTACACTATGACCTTTTCAGTAAAGAGTAGCAAGTAACATTTAGGGGGAAATATAACTGCAAAAGAGCTTTAAGACATTTACTCCTCGTAATAAACTAAATATATGGACAACTTACTGAATGAAACACTATGTTCTATTTCTCCATTATATAGTGGGTGTGCACTCAGTTGCTTTAGTTGTGTCTGACTCCTTGCAGTCCTATGGCCTGTAGCCCACTAGACTCCTCAGTCCATGGAATTCTCCAGGCAAGAATACTGGAGTGGGTGCTCTGCCCTCGTCCAGGGGATCTTCCCAAACCAGAGATCGAACCCAAGTCTCGTGCATTGCGAGAGTATTCTTTACTGATGATGCACTGGAGAAGGCCCCATTATATAATACATAAAGAGCTATAAAGTATAATTGGCCTTATATGAAAAAAGTATTAGAGATGACATCTATCTACTTAAAATAGATTAAGTTGCATATCAGTTCAGTCACTCAGTCATATCTGACTCTTGGTGACCCCACGGACTGTAGCATACCAGGCTTCCCTGTTCTTTAGCAACTCTTGAAGCTTGCTCAAACTCAGGTCTATTGAGTAATGCCATCCAACCATCTCATCCTCTGTCATCACTTTTTCCTCATACCTTCAATCATTCCCAGCATCAGGGTCTTATCAAATGAGTCAGCTGTTTGCATCAGGTGGCCAAGTATTGAAGTTTCAGCTTCATAATCAGTCCTTCAAATGAACACCCAGGACTGATTTCCTTTAGGATGGACTGGCTGTATCTCTTTGCAGTCCAAGGGACTCTCAAGAGTCTTCTCCAAAACCACAGTTCAAAAACATCAATTCTTCAGCACTCAGCTTTCTTTATAGTCCAACTCTCACATCCATTCACGAATACTGGAAAAACCATAGCCTTGTCTAGATGGACCTTTGTTCACAAAGTAATATCTCTGCTTTTTAATATGCTCTCTAGGTTGGTCTTGTAGGTCTTCATAGAACATTCAACTTCAGCTTCTTCAGTGTTACTGGTTGGGGCACAGACTTGGATTACAGTGATATTGAATGGTTTGCCTTGGAAATGAACAGAGATCACTCTTGTTTTTGAGATTGCATCCAAGTACTGAATTTCGGACTCTTTTGTTGACCATGATGGCTACTGCATTTCTTCTAAGGGATTCCTGCCTGCAGTAGTAGGTATAATGGTCATCTGAGTTAAATTCACCCATTCCAGTCGACTTTAGTTTGCTGATTCCTAGAATGTCGTCGTTAGTTCTTACCATTTCTTGTCCAATTTGCCTTGATTCATGGACCTGACATTCCAGGTTCCTATGCAATATTGCTCTTTACAGCATCGGACCTTGCTTCTATCACCAGTCACATGCACAACTGGGTATTGTCTGTGCTTTGGCTCTATCCCTTCATTGTTTCTGGAGTTATTTCTCCACTGATCTCCAGTAGCATATTGGGCACCTACTGACCTGGGGAGTTCCTCTTTCAGTAACCTATCATTTTGCCTTTTCATACTATTCATGGGGTTCTCAAGGCAAGAATACTGCAGTGGTTAGCCATTCCCCTCTCCAGTGGACCACATTCTGTCAGACCTCTCCACCATGACCTGCCTGTGTTGGGTTGCCCCGCGAGCATGGCTTAGTTTCATTGAGTTAGATAAGGCTGTGGTCTTAGTGTGATTAGATTGAGACCTTTTAGAATTAACACCCCCAAAAGATGTCTTTTTCATTATAGGGGACTGGAATGCAAAAGTGGGAAGTCAAGAAACACCTTGAATAACAGGGCAATTTTGGCCTTGGAATACAAAATGAAGCAGGGCAAAGACTAATAGAGTTTTGCCAAGAAAATGCACTGGTCATAGCAAACACCTTCTTCCAACAACACAAGAGAAGACTCTACACATGTTCATCACCAGATAGTCAACACCAAAATCAGATTGATTATATTCTTTGCAGCCAAAGATGGAGAAGCTCTCTACGGTCAACAAAGACAAGAACAGGAGCTGACTGTGGCTCAGATGATGAACTCCTTATTGCCAAATTCAGACTTAAATTGAAGGAAGTAGAGAAAACCACTAGACCATTCAGGTATGACCTAAATCAAATCTCTTATGATTATACAGCAGAAGCGATAAATAGATTTAAGGGCCTACATCTGATAAATAGAGTGCCTGATGAACTATACACTGAGGTTTGTGACATTGTACAGGAGACAGGGATCAAGAACATCCTCTTGGAAAAGAAATGCAAAAAGCAAAATGGCTGTCTGGGGAGGTCTTACATATAGCTGTGAAAGGAAGAGAAGTGAAAAGCCAAGGAGAAAAGGAAAGATACAAGGATCTGAATACAGAGTTCCAAAGAATAGCAAGAAGATATAAGAAAGCCTTCCTCAGAAATCAATACAAAGAAATAGAGGCAAACAACAGAATGGGAAAAACTAGAAATTGCTTCAAGAAAATTAGAGATACCAAGGGAACATTTCATGCAAGTTGGGCTTGATAAAGGACAGAAATGGTATGGACCTAATAGAAGCAGAAGATATTAAGAAGAGGTGGCAAGAATACACAGAACTATACAAAAATCTTCATGACCAAGATAATCACAGTAGTGTGATCACTCACCGAGAGCCAGACATCATGTAATGTGAATTCAAGTGGGCCTTACAAAACATCACTACAAACAAAGCTAGTGGAGGTGATGGAATTCCAGTGGAGCTATTTCAAATCCTGAAAGATGATGCTTTGAAAGTGCTGCACTCAATATGCCAGCAAATTTGGAAAACTCAGCAGTGGCCACAGGACTGGAAAAGGTCAGTTTTCATTCCAATCCCAAAGAAAGGCAATGCCAAAGAATGGTCTAACTACTGCACAATTGCACTCATCTCACACACTAGTAAAGTAATGCTCAAAATTCTCCAGGCCAGATTTCAACAGTACATGAACAGTGAACTTCCAGAGGTTCAAAGCTGGTTTTAGAAAAGATAGAGGAACCAGAGATCAAATTGCCAGCATCAGCTAGATCATGGACAAAGCAAGAGAGTTCCAGGAAAACATCTATTTCTGCTTTATTGACTATGCCAAAGCCTTTGACTGTGTGGATCACAAGCAACTGTGGAAAATTCTGAAAGACATGGGAATACCAGACCACCTGACTTGCCTCTTGAGAAACCTATGTGCAGGTCAGGAAACAACAGTTAGAACTGGACATGGAACAACAGACTGGCTCCAAATAGGAAAGGAGTACATCAAGGCTGTATATTGTCACCCTGCTGTCTAACTTATATACAGAGTACATCATGAGAAACGCTGGGCTGGAACAAGCACAAGCTAGAATCAAGATTGCTGGGGAAATATCAATGACGTCAGATATGCAGATGACACCATGCTTATGGCAGAATGTGAAGTGGAACTAAAGAGGCCTCTTGATAAAAGTCATCGTGGAGAGTGAAAAAGTTGGCTTAAAGCTCAACATTCAGAAAATGAAGATCATGGCATCTGGTCCCATCACTTCATGGGAAATAGATGGGGAAACAGTGGAAATAGTGTTAGACTTTATTTTGGGGGTCTCCAAAATTACTGCAGATGGTGACTGTAGCCATAAAATTAAAAGATGCTTATCCTTGGAGGAAAAGTTATGACCAACCTGGATAGCATATTCAAAAGCAGATCATTGCTTTTCCAACAAAAGTCCAGCTAATCAAGGCTATGGTTTTTCCTGTGGTCATGTATGGATGTGAGAGTTGGACTGTGAAGAAGGCTGAGCATTGAAAAATTGATAGTTTTGAACTGTGGTGTTGGAGAAGACTCTTGAGAGTACCTTGGACTGCAAGGAGACCCAACCAGTCCATTCTGAAGGAGATCAGCCCTGGGATTTCTTTGGAAGGAATGATGCTAAAGCTGAAACTCCAGTACTTTGGCCACCTCATGCGAAGAGGTGACTCATTGGAAAAGACTCTGATGCTGGGAGGGATTAGGGGCAAGAGGAGAAGGGGACAACAGAGGGTGAGATGGCTGGATGGCATCATTGACTAGATGGATGTGAGTCTGAGTGAACTCCGGGAGATTTTTATGGACAGGGAGGCCTGGCATGGTGTGTTTCATGGGGTTGCAAAGAGTCGGATATACTGAGTGACTGAACTGAATTGAACTAGGTTGGTTATAAGTTTTCTCCTAAGGAGTAAGCATCTTTTATTTCATGGCTGCAGTCACTGTCTGCAGTGATTTGGAAGCCAAAAAATAAATAAATAAAATAAAGTCAGCCACTGTTTCCACTGTTTTCCATCTATTTGCCATGAAGTGATGAGACCAGATTCCATGATCTTTGTTTTCAGAATGTGGAGCTTTAAGTGAACTTTTTCACTCTCCTCTTTCATTTTCACCAAGAGGCTCTTTAGTTCTTCTTCACTTTCTGCCATAAGGGTAGTGTCATCTGCCTATCTGAGGTTTTTGATTTTTCTCCCAGCAGTCTTGATTCCAGTTTGTTCTTCCTCCAGCCTAACGTTTTTCATGATGTACTCTGCATAAATGTTAAATATGCATATAAGTTAAATAAGCAGGGTGACAATATACAGCCTTGATGTATTCCTTTTCCAGTGTGGAACTGGTCTGTTGTTCCATGTCCATTTCTGACTGTTGCTTCTTTACCTGCATACAGATTTCTCAAGAGGCAGGTCAGGTGGTCTGGTATTCCCATCTCTTTCTGAATTTCCCACAGTTTATTGTGATCTGCATAGTCAAAGGCTTTCGCTTTGTCAATAAAGCAGAAATAGATATCTTTCTGGAAATCTCTTGCTTTTGCAATGTTCCAGTGGATGTTGGCAATTTGACCTCTGCCTTTTCTAAAACCAGCTTGAACATGTGGACTTTCACAGTTCATGTATTGTTGAAGCCTGGCTTGGAGAATTTTGAGCAGTACTTTGCTAACATGTGAGATGAGTGTAATTGTGTGGTAGTTTGCTCCTTCTTTGGCATTGCCTTTCATAGGGATTGGAATGAAAGCTGACAATTTCCAGATCTGAGGCCAATGCTGAGTTTTCCAAATTGCTGGCATATTGAGTACAGCACTTTGACAGCATCATCTTTTAGTATTGGAAATAGCTCCACTGGAATTCCATCACCTCCACTAGCTTTGTTCATAGAGATGCTTCCTATGGCCCACTTGACTTCACATTTCAGGATGTCTGGCTCTAGGTGAGTGAACACACCATCGTGATTATCTGGGTCATGAAGCTCCTTTTTGTACAGTTCATCTGTGTATTCTTGCCACCTTTTCTTAATATCTTCTGCTTCTGTTAGGTCCATACCATGTCTGTCCTTTATTGAGCCCATCTTTGCATGAAATGTTCCCTTGGTATCTCTAATTTTCTTGATGAGATAGCTGCTGTTGCTGCTGTTGCATACTTCAGTTTCTCTGACACTGTGCGACCCCATAGCAGGCAGCCTACCAGACTCCCCTGTTCCTGGGATTCACCAGGCAAGAACACTGGAGTGGGTTACCATTTCCTTCTCCATTGCATGAAAGTGAAAAGTGAAAGTGAAGTCACTCAGTCATGTCTGACTCTTAGCAACCCCATGGACTGCAGCCTACCAGGCTCCCCCACCCATGGGATTTTTCAGGTAAGAGTACTGGAGTGGTGTGCCATTTTCTCTCTGTGATGAGATTGCTAGTCTTTTCCATTATATTGTTTTCCTCTATTTCTTTGCACTGATCACTGAGGAAGGCTTTTTAGAATTAACAATAGAAAGGTCTTAGCAGACCCACTCCCACAGTATACACAGTTCACAGTTCAGTCGCTCAGTTGTGTCCAACTCTTTGCGACCCCATGAGTCGCAGCACGCCAAGCCTCCCTGTTCATCACTATCTCTCGGAGTTCACTTAGACTCACGTCCACTGAGTCCGTGATGCCATCCAGCCATCTCATCTTCTGTTGTCCCCTTCTCCTCCTGCTCCCAATCCCTCTCAGCATCAGAGTCTTTTCCAATGAGTCAACTCTTCGCATGAGGTGGCCAAAGTACTGGAGTTTCAGCTTTAGCATCATTGCTTCCAAAGAAATCCCAGGGCTGATCTCCTTCAGAACAGACTGGTTGGATCTCCTTGCAGTCAAAGGGACTCTCAAGAATCTTCTCCAACATCACAGTTCAAAAGCATCAATTCTTCGGCGCTCAGCCTTATTCACAGTCCAACTCTCACATCCATACATGACCACAGGAAAAACCATAGCCTTGACTAGATGGACCTTAGTTGTCAAAGTAATGTCTCTGCTTTTGAACAGTACACAAATTTTAAGATAAGATTAGGCAGATGGTTCTTGTTAAGGAGAAACACATCCTTGGGTAAGACACATTGTTATATTGACTAAGACAAAGCAATGTAGAGAAAAGAGTTTGTCCTTTTCTCCTTGAGAGCCTCCAACTCCTTTCTCCTTCTTGAGCCCTCTGGACCCCTTTGTCCTCCTCGGAGACCTTGGACTTATTTTCAGCTGGCTAGGAGATGTAAGCAAAATGAATAATAATTATTGTTTGCAGAGACTAAAACTTCAGTTTTCAAAAATATCATCTCCAATTAGCATTTATCTAGTTTTTATTTGGTATGAGTATGAGTCTGTATGTGTGTGTTTCTGGGATTTCTGTAAGCTTCCTAGGTTTTCCTAGGCATGTGGTAATATTCAAGAAATTTGTCTAAATGGTTCATGGTTGTGTGTTATTGATTTTTGCTTCTCCAGTAGAGGTCATCTCATCCTTATATGTATTCTTTTAGTCTGATAGTAGTAGGAGGAAAAGAAGAAAGAGTATTGAAGCCATAATTCTTTCTTTCTATCTCTTTATTTATTTTTATTTTTATTTTTTTTTCTAATTATTAAATTTATTTATTTTTTAAATTACAATACTGTATTTGTTTTGCCATACATTGACACGAATCAGCCATAGGTGAACACAATCTCCCAGTGCTGAAGCCCCCTCCCCCTCCCACCCCACATCCTCTACTTGAATCATCCTGTGCATCAGTCCCATGCATCTTGCATCCTACATTGAACATAGATTGGCGCTTCGTTTCTTACAAGAAAATATACATGTTTCATTGCCATTCTCCCAAACCATCCCACCCTTTCCCTCTCCCTCAGAGTCCAAAAGTCCACTCTATACCTCTGTGTCTCTTTGTTGTCTCACATATAGGGTCATCATTACTGTCTTCTAAATTCCATATATATGTGTCAACCAAAGTTCTTAAGTAGAAGAGTTTGAGTTTTTTTTTTTTAAATTTAGGACCAGTGTCAAAATATCAACTCCTTCTTCCTCTACCAAATGATTAAAAGATAGATGTTGCATACGCTTTGAAACATAAAATATACATCAACGTGAACATTTAAAATATTATTTAAAAATTCCATAAGATTTAATTACATAAAACTAAAGTCTAGAAATTTATTATATGGTTCTAGAATATAGATATCTTACCCTGTGAATAAAATTGGAATTTTGTCTCTGGAATGTTTATATAAGTCAAAAATATTTATATGTCAGAATATTTATATAATGATGAGTGTAATGTTATTATGTGTAATAGGAATTTTTATCTGTCTTTGTTCATATTGTAGGATGCCCTGAAGGAATATTTATACGCTGCAATAGAAAAAGTATATGATAATGAAGAAATTAAAATTAGAAAGACTACATATTCACTTTATTTGATAGGTACATAAATTTCACCCTAAAATGTTGACATATTTCAAAATTAAGAGAAAAATCTGTATTGTTTTTAGTCTACTGAAATAGCTCATTTTTTTCCTTATGTTCTTTCAACTGTTAATATTTTATAATTTGAATTTATTTCAGCAGTTTCAATTATATCAGAAAATAGATAGATATCATTGGGCATTAACTATATGTCAACTTATAGGTTAAGATTTAAAATGTATTTCTTCTTGTTTAATTAAGCTTTAATGGGAAATTTCACAGTTTTGAGTTTTTCTCCAACATGCTTGACCTGTAAAACATACTGAAATGGTAATTTTAAAGACACGAGCTCACAATATATTCAGATTTTTATTTGAACATGTGGATTGTTACTGGGTGAATACAGAATGTAATACAGGTATAGTTTTATCTCAAAAAATTACCCAATGTGATAGTTACAATTTTATAATGGTCTCTGTAAAATCTTTGAACCTAGGCCAGGAAAGACTGCTTCACACAAACAATTGATGAATTTATAGAATAATATTGTATATTATTAACTCACATTAACTCGAAATGAGAGCACTATAGTTATAGTTTCTGTTTCCTCATGTTTGATGTAATATTAAACTACCTCAATTAAATACCTTCCTCATTCATTCATAAAAAAGTTGAAGTAGATTTAACAAAATTATTGAAAATCAACACATCACATACTTTTTAGAGCTCATTTGAATTCATGAATTATGTCATTAAGTACCTTATTTATATAGAACTGACTTATTAAATAGCTAAGAACTTAAATATTTTATAATAGCTAAAAATTACTTTGCTCTTTTACAGTTTTATAGATAGTAATATATGGTGCAATAAAAGCAAAGTGAAATACAGGGAATACAAATTTTTTAATGTATAATATTTTCCTGAAAAATATGAAAAACTGAAATATATTGAAATTTACACTTTAAAATAATCAAAGACCAAAAAGTGAATATTATTTTGATCTGGATTTTTTCCTTCAAAGGATATTTGTGCAGAATTTATTTGGGAAACATTTGTTATCCTGTGTTGTCTAATAATTTATATTTCTGTATATTGAAGATAAATAATACCATAAAATGTAAAACACAAAGCAGAAATATCATCTTATATAGTAATTCTACGAAAGCCCAAAAAGCAGTTCAGCAACATATTGAACCTATTGCTGATTATTGACCTCAAATTTATTGAATTAGCACTCTGATGATTGAAAATGGTTTCTCAAAAATAGTAAACAAAATCCATTACAGCTTCAAGATTCTTTGGGAAGTGGGACTTACCTTTGTAGAAGCAAAGCTCATTTTCGTTATTATTTTTAATTATTCCCGTAGTACAAAACAATGGTTCTGAAACTTTAGTATATATCAGAATCACATGAAAGACTTTTTGGAAACAAGTTGGTTCAGAACCACACTTTGAGAACCACTGGTATAGAGCAATTGTAGTATTCATAATCATTATACAGAAACTTTTAAAAATATAGATTCCTGGACCTACTTCCAGACCCTCTGATACACGTGTCTAGCTGCCAAATACCTTATGTGATTATGCCAGTGGTCCTAGGCTACACGCTCAGAAACATAATTGCAGAGATTAGATTAAAATATTGTACAATTTGGTCAAAAAATGCAGAACAAAGAGATGTTGGATTAAATCAACAGATTTTGAAAGTCACAATTTCATTTTGTGAAGTTCATTTTTATAGGCTTTCAGGTATTTTATTGATAGGAAGGCATAGCATACATCTATTACAGATCTCATTAGCATCAGATTCAGACATTTAAAGGAAGTGAGATGACATCACAGAATAGGGGCAAATGATACCTATACTGGAATGAATTTCTCTTGGAATTTGCTTAGCTAAAGTAGAATATTTCATGCAAAATGGGCTCGATAAAGGACAGAAATGGTATGGACCTAACAGAAGCAGAAGATATTAAGAAGTGGCAAGAATACACTGAAGAACTCCACAAAAGATCTTTACTACCAAGATAATCACAATGGTGTGATCACTCACCGAGAGCCAGACATCCTGGAATGTGAAGTCAAGTGGGCCTTAGAAAGCATCACTACAAACAAAACTAGTGGAGGTGATGGAATTCCAGTGGAGCTATTTCAAATCCTGAAAGATGATGCTGTGAAGGTGCCGCACTCAATAGGCCAGCAAGTTTGGAAAACTTAGCAGTGGCCACAGGACTGGAAAAGGTCAGTTTTCATTCCAATCCCAAAGAAAGGCAATGCCAAAGAATGGTCAAACTACTGCACAACTGCATTCATCTCACACGCTAGTAAAGTAATGCTCAAAATTCTCCAAGCCAGGCTTCAGCAATACGTGAACAGTGAAATTCCTGATGTTCAAGCTGGTTTTAGAAAAGGCAGAAGAACCAGAGATCAAATTGCCAAAGTCTGTTGGATCATGGAAAAAGCAGGAGAGTTCCAGAAAAACATCTATTTCTGCTTTATTGACTATGCCAAAGCCTTTGACTGTGTGGATCACAAGAAACTGTGTAAAATGCTGAAAGAGATGGGAATACCAGACCACCTGATCTGCCTTTTGAGAAATCTGTATGCAAGTCAGGAAGCAACAGTTAGAACTGGACATGGAACAACAGACTGGTTCCAAATAGGAAAAGGAGTACGTCAAGGCTGTATATTGTCACTCTGCTTATTTAACTTATATGCAGAGTACATCATGAGAAATGCTGGGCCAATAGAAGCACAAGCTGGAATCAAGATTGCCAGGAGAAATATCAATAACCTCAGATATGCAAACAACACCACCCTTATGGCAGAAAGTGAAGAGGAACTAAAAGCCTCTTGATGAAAGTGAAAGTGGAGAGTGTGAAAAAGTTGGCTTAAAACTTAACATTCAGAAAACTAACATCATGGCTTCTGGTCCCATCACTTCATGGGAAATAGTTGGGGAAACAGTGGAAACAGTGTCAGACTTTATTTTTGGGGCTCCAAAATCACTGCAGATGGTGACTGCAGCCATGAAATTAAAAGACACTTACTCCTTGGAAGAAATGTTATGACCAATCTAGATAGCATATTCAAAAGCAGAGACATTACTTTGCCAACAAGTGTCCGTCTAATCAAGGCTATGGTTTTTCCAGTGGTCATGTGTGGATTGAGAGTTGGACTGTGAAGAAAGCTGAGTGCCAAAGAATTGATGCTTTTGAACCGTGGTGTTGGAGAAGACTCTTGAGAGTCCCTTGGACTGCAAGGAGATCCAGCCAGTCCATTCTGAAGATCAGCCCTGGGATTTCTTTGGAAGGCATGAGAAGAGTTGACTCATTGGAAAAGACTCTGATGCTGAGAGGGATTGGGGGCAAGAGGAGAAGGGGACAACCAAGGATGAGATGGCTGGATGACATCACTGACTTGATGGACGTGAGTCTGGAGTGAACTCCAGGAGATGGTGATGAATAGGGTGGCCTGGTGTGCTGCGATTCATGGGGTCGCAAAGAGTTGGACACGACTGAGGGACTAAACTGACCTGAACTAAACTGAACTAAAGTAGACATGATCCTACAGATTTATAAAAATAACAGAGATTTTTGTTTCTGCCTTTAAAAAAAAAGTACTCAGAACTTACCTGATTTTTATTAAGGGAGAATGTGACTAATAAGCCCTTATTTAAAGACATATTTACATATTTTAAGGTTATTAATCCATCCAGTTTCAGCTCTGTTATGTAAAGAGTTTGGAAGCCATCACTGCCAATCCTATAATAAGAGACAAACTGAACAAACTGAAACCAACAACTTTTCTTGGATCCATCAAAGAATTGATGTCACAGGGCAAACTACCATCCTGAAATCTGGAGAGACAGGCAAATCTCAACAGTGACAGCTGAGGTCTGCTTACCTGGAGTAGAAGATGCTGGAGCCATAAGTTGTTAGGAATGTTTAAATGGTAATTTTGATACATTTCTTTCGGTTGAGTATTGACTAACTTGAGATGAGAAGATTCTGGGGGCCATGGTCTTTAGGGTGGGAGCTCATGCTTTTGTAGATTTTTCCTCTGGGAGCCTGCTAGTTTCTCCTAGTGGAGAGTCAAGAAATATCTCCTTGTAGATCTCACAAGGGGAGAGGAGACAGAAACCTTGTGAAACACAATGATTTCTCTGTAACAAAAGCCTGTTATTCCAAGGAAGTGAGCTTACCAGGACCTTATTGCTCCTGGAGAGAAGGGTATTTTATAGATTCTAATTCCTGCTAGCCTTTCTGTCTCATCAAAGGGAAGGATGGGAAGCAGCTAAGAAACATATTTAAGGTCACAGCTGAGGGACACAGAATAACTAAAAGTCTGAGATTTAAACATAGGATTATAAAATGTTTGCCTTTTCCACACTTTACTACCACAACAAGGTTGTATTATAAATATAGTGGATTACAGCTGAGAGAGCTATAAAATACAAACTCTTAACAATAGAGGAATTCTTAGAAAAGCCCAAAGAAAACAAGAGTGACAAAAACAAGGACACTAGAGTCCAGATGACCCTTGAGCAATGTGAGAGTTAGGGATGCTGACTCCCGTGTGTTTGAAAATCCCTGTGTAACTTCATAGTTGACCTTTACAACTGTGATTTCCCAGCTATGGATTAAACCAACAACAGATAGTAAAATATTGTAATGTATATTTATTGAAAAAATTCATGTATAAGTTGTCTTAAGAAGTTCCAACACATATTGCTCAAGGTCAACTGTAATTTGAAGTCTCTGACACCTATAGCTAAAGCAACATTAAACAGCCCTCCTACGCTAGTAAAGTAATGCTCAAAATTCTCCAAGCCAGGCTTCAGCAATACATGAACTGTGAACTTCCAGATGTTCAAGCTGGTTTTAGAAAAGGCAGAGGAACCAGAGATCAAATTACCAAGATCCGCTGGATCTTTGAAAAAGCTAGAGAGTTCCAGAAAACCATCTTTTTCTACTTTATTGACTATGCCAAAGCCTTTGACTATGTGGATCACAATTAATTGTGGAAAGTTCTGAAAGAGATGGGAATACCAGACCACCTGACCTACCTCTTGAGAAATCTGTATGCAGGTCAGGAGCAACAGTTAGAACGGGATATGGAACAACAGACTGGTTCCAAATAGGAAAAGGAGTACATCAAGGCTGTATATTGTCACCCTGCTTATTTAACTTATATGCAGAGTACATCATGAGAAATGCTGGGCTGGAGGAAGCACAAGCTGAAATCAAGATTGCCGGGAGAAATATCAATAACCTCAGATATGCAGATGACACCACCCTTATGGCAGAAAGTGAAGAAGAACTTGATGAAAGTGAAAGCCTCTTGATGAAAGTGAAAGAGGAGAGTGAAAAAATTCACTTAAAGCTCAACATTCTGAAAACAAAGATATCATGGCATCCGGTCCCATCACTTCATGGCAAATAGATGGAAAACAGTGGAAACAGTGGCTGACTTTATTTTGGGGGCTCCAAAATCATTGCAGATGGTGACTGCAGTCATGAAGTTGAAAGATGCTTAGTCCTTGGAAGGAAAGTTATGATCAACCTAGACAGTGTATTAAAAAGCAGAGACATTACTTTGTCAACAAAGGTCCATCTAGTCAAGGCTATGGTTTTTCCAGTGGCCATGTATGGATGTGAGAGTTGGACTGTGAAGAAAGCTGAGCACTGAAGAATTGATGCTTTTGAACTGTGGTGTTGGAGAAGACTCCTGAGAGTCTTTTGGACTGCAAGGAGATCCCACCAGTCCATTCTAAGTAGATCAGCCCTTGGATTTCTTTGGAAGGAATGATGCTAAAGCTGAAACTCCAGTACTTTGGCCACCTCATGAGAAGAGTTGAATCACTGGAAAAGACTCTGATGCTGAGAGGGATTGGGGGTAGAAGGAAAAGGAGATGATAGAGGATGAGATGGTTGAATGGTATCAGTGACTCAATGAACATGGGTTTGGGTCGACCCCGGAGTCGGTGATGGACAGGGAGGCCTGGTGTGCTGCGTTTCATGGCGTCACAAAGAATTGGACATGACTGAGCAACTGAACTGAACTGAGGGGGATTAAAAAAAAACTTCAGTTCCTTGACCTTATACATCATATTTAGCTTTCAACCAATAATTTCAAGGCATGTGAAAAGATTAAAAAAAAAAACTACATTCTGAAGAGGCGACGTATACACACTAGAGAAGACTCCGGATTTAACATAAATTTTGAAATTAACAAAGAGGGAATATAAAGTAACCATGATTGCTATGTTAAAGGCTCAAATGGAGAAAGTAAACAAATATAAGAACAAGTGTGAAATAAGCAGAGAGAAGAAAACTCTAAGAAAAAAAAAAAAGAAAGGCTATAAATTTTTTTTTGTCTTTTTAAATAAATCTTTATTTCTCAAACTCAAAGCTTTATTTCACCAGGTTCTAACACATGTTGCGTTGACAAGTGATTTCACCTGCATCCCATGAGAAGGTCAGTGGCCATACACCAAAGAGGAAACCTCATACAACCTAGGAAATTAATATTGGAAAGGCTATGCAAGTAGAGAACAAAAAAAGCTTTCAATTTAGTCTAATTTGTATCTTTTCATCTATAGTAATTTGGAAATTAATGGATAAAGACTTAATTTTCCTAAAGCAGCAATTTTTTTAATTCACTAAAAAAAAAAAAAAATCAGATGGCTTGAGTTTTGAAACACCCAGAGTACCATATTATTTAACGACTTCCTCTTTAGTGGATGGTTTTCTCACCTTCGTATGCAAACACACTTGATGATTTGCACCAACTCCCACTAGCCCAGGCAAAACTCTAAGCATTTTCTTTTGCTTCCACTTAAAACTATTTTTTAAGTGATAGTAAACAAGATTTAGAACTTGACCTCACAAAAAGCATTTTCTTTCCTGATCCTCACCTTGGAAGCCTCCACAAATAATCCTGAAAGGTTGCCTGGTCTTTTAAAAATATATCCCCTGCTATACACCCCCTCCCTTGGTGCTCTGAATGGAACTGACCGAACCAGAGTATGTTCCAAAGTCAGCTGTGACATTCTGGTCTCTGCCAGATGAAAAATTCAAATCCAGCCTTGGCAACTGGAAGCTCTTCCACCTCACAGAGTCCACCCCAAGGGTTCTTCCCCAGTGTGGACTCCCAGTCAGATACCCAGGAAGCAACTTCCCTGGGGAGCATCAGGGTCTCTGCTCACAAACACATAACTCTCATTTGTTCTCTGGAAGAGGAAGTTTGAGCTCAGAATCCAGCTGCATCCTAAAACAAGGCACCGGGACCAGAAAGTTAACTAAAAAGGAGGTGTTCAAGTGCAAGTTCTAATACACCACAGTTCAAGTGCAAATTCTAATATAAATGCAAGCAGCCTCATTTTGCTTCAGGGCTCTGAGCGTTTTTCTGATGCTTTCTGCAGGCATGCGGCTTGTTAGCCCAGCCTGCTTCTTGGAGTTAGGTTAAGCAGCCACGGGATTAAAGCAGTACTGTTCCCCCCCTTGTGTTGGCAGAAGAGGACACATCAGATCCTGGACTTGAGCTTCATCTCACCTTTAAATCTTCCCTTGGCAGTGAGACGCTATTCCTCACTCCATAATTTCAGCTCTGAAACCAAACAACATCACTGACACCTTCAGATCAGGGTTCCTGCTGACTGCATGTGGGAGGTGGCATGGCTCACAGCTGGGGGACCTGGCGGATGGAGAGAGGTGGGTAGGAAAGATGCTAGGTTCCTAATATGTGGTAACAGATGTGGTTTGGCATTCAAGGTTTGTTTTTGTTTTCTTCCCCCACTTTGACTTTTTCTTACCCCCCTGGGCATTAGAGTCACAGGAGAGCTGTGTGTGAACCTGTGTTTTGTGGTGATGCATTAGTAATCAAATTGCTAAAACCCTTCTTGTCCTTCACCTTCTCTGCTAGCACTAGCCCATTACCGTCACAGTAGATTACAACTAGTACTGCTTTGTGAACTTTGGGAAATAGTGCCACTCAAAAGCGACTTCCTAACTTTAAGAAAGGCTATAAATTAAAAATTTCAGAATTAAAAAAATATACAGAATGAACAATGCTTTTAATGAGCTAATCTGTGGATTGGATGTGGCCAGAAGGAAAACCAATGAACTTGAAGATAGGTCAATAGAGTTCCCAAACTAAAACTCCAGGATAAATCAGAATTGAAAACCAGAAAAGGCCCAGAAAATCTAAGTACACTAGGACAGTTTCAAGAAGTGTAACATATAAATAATTGGAATACTAATAAGAGAAGAAAGAGAAAACAGAGTGGAATAAATAGTTGAAATAATGATGACTGTGAGGAGCTTCCCAGGCTGTCCATTGGTTCAGACTCTGTGCTCCCAATTCAGTGAGCATGGGTTTGATCTTTTGTTGGGGAACTCAGATCCCACATTCCCCTCAGCATGGCCAAAACTGTGACTGAGAATTTTCTAAAATTAGATCCACATCGTAGTTCTAAGAAGCTCAGAAGATACCAGGTAGAATAAAAGACAAAACATCGGCTCTGAGGCATATCATATTCAAATTGTGGAAAATCAAAGACAAAGAAGAAAATTTGAAAGCAGCCAGAGGAGGGAAAAAAACAAACAATAGAACACCTTATCTGTAGAACAAGGGAATGAATTATAACAGGCTTATCATCAGTAGCATGCAAGCAATAAGAGAGTGGGGTGAAATAAAATATTGAAAGGAAAACAATTAGAATTCTATATCTAGAAAATTAGACTTCAGAATTGAAGAAAAATAAAAAAGTTTCACAGAAAAACCAAAACCGAGGGAATTCATCACCAGCAGACCTATGCAAAAGAATTTTTAAAAGGAGTTATTTTTGGAAAAGAAAAAATTGGCCTTTGTCTAAGTCAGACAAAAATTGGCCTTTGTCTAAGTCAGACCTTTGTCTAGGTCAGAAACTCAGATCTACATAAAAGAAAGTTAGAATTTGGAGAAGGAATAAAGGCAAAGTGAAGTCCTGTATTTTTCTTATTCTTAATTGATGTAAAAAGTAACTGTTTAGTAATAGTAACAATGTTTTGAGAGATTGTGACATATGAATAAGTGAAGTGAACGATAGCAATGTTGCAAGGGGCATGAGAGAAGGATTGGGACTGGTCTGTATAAAGTAGTGCATTAGATGTAAAGCAATACAGTGTCATTTGAAGGTGGACTAAGATTAGTTAAAAATTTATATTTCACACTTAAAAGCAACCAGTAAAAAAATTTATGAGGCTTCCCTGGTGCCTCTGTGGTAAAGAATCTGCCTGCCAATGCAGAAGACGTGGGCTTGATTCCTGGGTTGGGAAGATCCCCTGGAGAAGGAAATGGCAACTTGCTCCAGTATTCCTGCCTGGGAAATCCCATGGACAGACAAGTCTGATGGACTACAGTCCACAGGGTCACAAAGAGTCAGACATAACTTAGGGACTAAACAACAACAAAATTTATAGGTCATAAGATAATCCAGAACAGTATATGTGTTCGTATTCATACGTTTTTAAGCAAAACTAAGCCCCATCAGTAGTTGGAATAATTCATTTCCTATTACATAGAGAGAAACTGACATGATATTTGAGCTAATTTCAGTATCAGTAAATGTATTTGGAGGATAAAGGAGTGATTCTACTCAGTATTGAATGATATAAATGCCAGAATGTTTCTATGTCACAAAGGGCTTATCTTCTTGAAATTCAGTCTTGATTGTGAATGCTTCTGGTTCTAAGATTGGTCCAAGTGTAACCATCTCAAATCTTATTTTCTTACAAGTTCAATAAAGAAGCAGAAGAATGAAAAACAAATGAAACTGACAAATTCACCTTATAATAGGTTAGCTTAGAGTTTCCCAGTCTCTTACTCCATCTCGTAATAAAATTACATATGTCCTTTCTCATGTGGTTCTGCAGTGACTTCAACTAGGGGCAGAGTATAGTTCTGTGCACTGCTGGTCCTGTGTTTTCTTGGCCATGCAGTTTGCTTGGCCAATGGAATGTGTGTAATAGCAACACTGTGTTGGATTTTAGTTGAGATCATTAGAGGCATCACTCTTTTCTATTAACCCATTTCTTTTCCATGATTGCAATAAACATTGCATGTTCCAGGTAGCTGCTGTATTATCAGTCTGGGACTCAGGGTGTGAAACATGTAGAGTAGATGGAAACTCATCAAGCTGCCTAGAGTCCAGCCTGCTCCAGCTGAGACCAACCTCGATCGCTGGAACTGCAGGTGACTTGAAGAATGCATGAACATGAAAATGGATCTTGGTGTTGCTACTGAGATGGTTTTTTTTTTTTTTTTTTACATAGAAACAACCAGTACATACTTTTTGTTCTTAAACTTAAACCTGCAAGGCACACTAATAAAAATTTTTATATATGTATATTTTAAATTCTAACAATTGTATATTTTTAATTCTAACAATATTTTTAATTCTAACTTGCGTATATTTATTCAAAGAGAGACAATTTGTTTTACAATTGTTTAGATATTCTGATTAGATATAGACATACTTACTATAAAATAAATTCTGATATATAAAGATGATGCAGTTTTTCCTATGGCTGGTTTAATATGGCTTAATCTACCAATTCTGTGAAAAACAGTTGAAACTAACAAAGTTAGTTATTTAATGTAGCTAGTTATCTAGTGGGCTGAATATACTGTCAAAATGTGAGGTAGTCTTAAATAGCTAAGAAGGGTCATATTCTCAAATTATTGTTTATTACTCTTTTCTATGGTATACCTTTAAAGTTGAAATGTTTACTTGGATAACTTAATATGTCTATACTTTTTTCCATGTTATACCTGTGCAGTGAAACTATTTAGTTGGATAACTTAATATTTCTGTACTAAGGTTGTTGTTCAGTTACCAAGTTGTGTCTGACTCTTTGTGACCACAGGAACTGCAGCATGCCAGACTTCCCTGTCCTTCACTATCTCCCAGAGTTTGCTCAGATTGAGTCATTGAATCCACTGAGTCACTGATGCTATCTAACCGTCTCATCCTCTGCCACCCTGTTCTCCTTTTGCTTTCAATCTTTTCTAGCATCAGGGTCTTTCCAATGAGTTGGCTCTTCCCATTAGATGGCCAAAGTTTTGGAGCCTCAGCTTCAGCATCAGTCCTTCCTATGAATATTCAGGGTTGATTTCCTTTAGGATTGACTGGTTTGATATCCTTGCTATCCAAGAGATTCTCAAGAGTCTTCTCTAGCACCACAAATAGAAAGTATTGATCCTTTGTTCTTGGCCTTCTTAATAGTCCAACTCTCACATTTGTATATGACTACTAGAAAAACCATAACTGACTGTACAGACTTTTGTTGGCAAACTGATGTTTTTGCTTTTTAATATATTGTCTGGGTTTGTCATAGCTTTCCTTCCAAGGAGCAAGTGTCTTTTAATTTCATGGCTGCCATCACTATCTGCAGTGATTTTGGAGCCTAAGAAAATAAAATCTGTCACTGCTTCCACTTTTGCACTTCTATTTATCATGAACTGATGGAACCGGATGCCATGATCTTCATTTTTGAATGTTGAATTTTAAGCCAGCTTTTTCACTCTTCTCTTTCACCTTCATCAAGAGGCTCTTTTGTTCCTCTTTGCTTTCTACCATTAGAAATGGTATCATCTTCCTATCTGAGGTTGTTGGTTTTTCTCCTGGGAATCTTGATTTCAGCTTTTGAGTCATCCAGCCTGGTATTTCTCACGATGTACTGTGCATTTGAGTTAAATAAACAGGGTGGCAATATACAGCTTTGTTGTACTCCTTAAATGAACCAGTCAGTTGTTCCATGTATGGTTCTAATTCTTGCTTCTTGACCTACATACCAGTTTCTTCAGAGATAAGTAAGGTGGTCAGATGATTGTATTATTCAGAGATTTCATTTCTTCTTTTTACAGTATTTTCTCTTTTTGTAAGAACTCCTAGGTGGTGCAGTGGTAAAAACGTGCCTCCCAACGCAGGAGAGTTAAGAGACACAGGTTGGATCCCTGGGTCAGGAAGAGCCCCTGGAGGAGGAAATGGCCACTCACTCCAGTATTCTTGCCTGGAGAATCCCATGGACAATGGAGCCTGGTGGGCTACAGTCCATAGGGGTGCAAAGAGTCAGACATGACTGAAGTGACTTGGCATTTCTAAATAATTTCCTGTTCAGACATACTTTCTGTTTTCCCTCATTCAGTCCTCTTTAAGTTCCTTATTCTCTATTCTTTGATATCTTCTCATTTAATTTTATTTTTGTGTGATTTTAGTTTATCTTATACACATGTTTCTTTCTAATACTGATTCTTTTCTTTTATGTACAGCTCTTTGAGAATTCTGAAATAGTTTCTTCAATTTTTTTTCTCAGTTCCTGGTATGCAGCGTGTGGTGAATAAATGTTGAATGAATGAGTGCTAATGATCTAGCCAAGAAACAATCATCCTGTCAAAGCTCCTTTTTCTCAAAATTGCTTAGGACTGAAAACAAAAGTCAACAGCAGAAGCTGTTTCCTAAACTTTACATGTGATTCAGCAGCCTTGAGTTTCATCTGGGCTCATCTAGGACAACCGAGATGATGCTTTCTAAACAGCTGACACTCATCTCGGGCGTTGTTGACAGGCCCTGCCGGCCAGTGACCATTAGTGCCTTTGCTCTGGGGCTAAACTCTCCTAATTGCTGAATTCTTAGTATGAGTGACGTTTTTGCCTGATAATTCCAACACTGTCATGTCTTTTATCCCTTTACTGTTGACATCAACCTTTAACCAGTACTTATAGTCTCTAATAAGCAGAAGACCTTTTCCTTCTAAGAATCCCTCTGAACTCATAAACCTTCTTACTTATTAGATCAGGTGGTTAAAGTAAAATATCTCAGACAATATTTACTAATGAAAGTGCTGATACAAAAACTAAACCATTATAAAAATAAATCTATAAAAAGCCCTTCATATACTCAAAATATAATAGCAGATGTTGTGTCATATTACTAGAGGCATTTAAAATAAGGACCTGTGAACTGAATTGATTATCACAAAACTCCAAAATAATATTGTCTGGACAGATTGTTGAGGCATTATCTTGTTTTGTTATTAAGAATTTGTAGTCAAAATTAGAAAAGAAAAGTTTTTCAGGCTAAACCATCTATGGTGAATAGTACTTTTAATCATCACATATCTCTTAAATGTTTACGACTTGACCTTTGAGGAATCATAGCAAACCAAAAGCTCTTTGGTGTGTTAATTGAATGACTCCTGAGGAGAGCCTGAGGAGCTTAAATACCAGTTGATTTCGTGAAATATCAGACTTGAAAGTGGGGCTCGCACACCTGCCAGGCGGCATTAGCAGGGGCAACCGAATCAGCAGCACAGAGTAAGAGCAGAGGCTCTTTCAAACCTTCTATTCCACCTAAAATAGGATTGAATTTCATTTCTCCCTGATGCTTTCGGGTCTTTATTCTTTATGCAGGGCTTGCTTTTCCTGTAACCTGAACCAGGAGATCTTTCTGTCTACATCAATATCTTAATTCTTCACCTTCTAAATTAAATCAATAGCAAGTTCTTTTCATTTTTCGTAGTTATTCTTCAGACTTTTAAAATGATATAGCTCATGCAAGGGCACAAAAAATAAAATATTGAAAAAAATAGGCAGTAAAATGTACTAGAAATAGGATATATCTATTCATGTGTTCATTAATTCAACAAATAATTTTGAGTGCCTAGTATATATAAACACTGACTATTCTAGGCTTCAAAGATATGACAAGAAACAGTATATTGTAAAACTAATGAGGCAGTGAGGGAGAAAGTGAGATATAAGAACAGAGAGGGATAATGATAAAAAAATAAACTTTTTGCATCTTTCTGTTCAAAAACTGAATTTTTCTTCCATTAATTACTTACTGTCATGTATTCTTACCCTTCTTTTATTTTTTAATCTTGAGGTCTATATATTACCAGGAAATATCATATCATTGTGCAGAATGATTGCCTTACATATCTGTGCTTTATATTTTGCAAGGCAAGTGCTTCTTTGAAATTGTCTGGATATGATTCATTTAAATATATTTAACATTGAAATTTAATTGATTTCATCATTCAATTAACTGAATCAGACATTGAAAAATAATTTATTATTGAATTACTTTTCTAACACTTAATAGAAACTTATAGGAAATCCTTTAGGTAATGGTTTCATTGGTATATTTTATCATCTATGATATCACATGCAGAAGCATGACTCATACCCTCTTATAGCAGAAGTACCTGTTAAAGAAAACATTACAGATTTCTGAAGCTGAGACTCAGAAAGACTGGGAAAATACTTACTCTTATAATTTATGCTAATTTAACAACCCTGAAGTCTCTGATTAACACAGCAGTGCATGCTGATTTTAATAATTTTTATTCCAAAAATTAGTCATCATTTGCTGCATGCTCAGCTATAATGACATTTTCTAAAGGACTTCCTAAAGCTTCTCAAGAGAGAAATTAATTTTGGAAATCTCCAAAGTGAAGTTTTCTGGGCTTGAAGAAATGCTACCTAAAGAATGATCATTTTCTAAAAAATAGCCAGTGATACTCTGCCTAGTATTATAAATGCTAGAGCAAATTCCAACAATCCCTTCCTCTTCCTTTGTATAATGTCCTCCTCTTGAGTACAGAAGGAACCTGTGATTTGTTTCTAACAATTGAGTATAACAAAGTTGAATGGGGTGGTATTCCCTTGATTTGCTTACACTACCTAAGATGTAGTCTTAGAAGGAGAGAGTCTTTTGATGGTCTTGAAGAAACACTACTGTGATGTGAGCTGCCTATGGTGAGGGTTGAAGAGCAGGGAACTGAGAGCAGCCTCTAGGAGTGAAGAATCCGGCATACAGCCACAAGGAAAGTGAGTTCTACAACCTCTTGAGTTTGGAAGATGACTGTGAGCTCCATGAAAATCCTACCCTTCCTGACATTTTGATGACAGTCTTGAACAGGGGACCCAGATAAGCTGTGTCCAGACTCCTGACCCATTTAAACTGTGAAATGAAAATGTCTGGTATTTTCAAGTGCTAAATGTGTGGTGATTTGTTACACAGTAATTGAACCCCAATATACTTTGTCTCATGTATTGTTGGTTATAGAAGAGGGTGGTAAAATACGCTTGTTCAGTATAATGACTAAGTTGGAACTGCTAATCGATGAATAACATACATGCACCAAATCACACTAATCATAATAGTACGACTACTTGAAGTTTTATAAATGAAATAAGCTGCTGTAACCAGCATCCAGTAGAAGACTAGAACATTATCACCACTCCAGATTTTCTTTCCATCTCCCTTTTTAGCCACTATTTTCCATTCCCCCTGCAAGGGTATCCATTTTTATTTTATCGTGATTCCTCATCCAGCACCATTGATTGGTTTCACCTATTTTGGAACTTATGGAAATGAAAGTATACTGTATGTATGCTCTGTCACAACATATCAGCTTAGTTTTTTTAAGATTTATTTATTTATGGCTGTGCTAGGTCTGTTGCTGCATGTGGGCTTTCTCTACTTGCGGCAAGTGGGGTCTACTCTTTAGCAGCGGTGCGTGGGCTTCTCATTGCAGTGATCTCTCTTGCTGTGGAGTATGAGCTTTAGTAGCTGCAACTCCTGAACTGTAGAGTACTAGTTCATAGCTGCAGTGCACAGGCTTATTTTCCCCATGTCATGTGTTATCTTCCCAGACCAGGGATCGAAACTGTCCCCTACATCGGCAGGCAGATTCTTTACCACTGTATTCTTTACCAGGAAGCCCCACGACAACTTACTTTTACAAAGCTAACAGAAAAACTATTTTCAGTCTTCATTGAAATTTAGAGAAAGGACATCACCTTTGTTGTATAATGTAACATAATCAAGGGCTTGACTATGCCATTTTACTCAAGGTCCTACCCACACTCAAGGAGAGGTGATTATATTGATGTGTACCCCAGTGGAAAAGAATCTTGGAAGCCATCTGAGAATTCGGCCTACTGCAAGGAGAATACCATTGTTTTACAGTTTATTTAATGGCTGGTGAAATATGACACCTTGAGTCTCAATAATTTGTTGCAATAGGTTGTTTTAATTGAAATATTTGACGAAAATTTGGTCTCACAGTTGAAAAAGGTGGGATTTTTTTCAACAGTTTTTCTTAATACTGCAATCACCCACTTAGAACTGTTAATTTCTTAGAGATTAGTTGCAATGTGCAACCAGAACCATCAGAAATCTCTGTGTACTCTTTGACATTAAAATCCACTGATCTTTCTTGTTTTTTAAATGGATCTTTTACCTACACATGATTGATGCCTTGCATGATGCTGAAATTTTTGCAACAAATATCAGCTGTTTTTTTTTTTTCAAGTGATAGGCTCATTTCACTAATTTTCAAGATAATGTCTGCCAAAGGCCTCAGATGTACAGGAAATACAAAAGTAAGAGTAATTTTCTTTATTTTTACTTGATAGCATGTCTTTTTTTTTTAAAAAAAATATTTATTTGGCTGCATTTATTCTTGGTTGTGGCTCACAGCATCTTCATTGTGTCATGTGAGAGTGAGATCTTTTGTTGTGGCACGTGGGTTGTCTAGTTGTGGCACGCAGATTCAGTAGTGGTGGCATGAGGTCTTAGTTGCTCTGCAGAATGTGGGATCTTAGTTCCCAATCAGTGATTGACCCCATGTCCCCTGCAATGTAAGGCTGATTCTTAATTACTGGACTACCAGTAATTAAGAATTAATTAATACTTTCCACCAGGAAAGTCCTGATATATCTTTTTAAAATCAGCAAAAAGGATCAAATTAATGGTTAAATTGGTTTGAATTAATTATTTATTATGTATTATCCTGCTCTGCCTTCTCCTATAAACATGGGAAGTATAATTTATAAGATAACATATGGAGACATTCATTCATTGATAGGATTTCTTCTTCACATGTGACATTTATTCTTTGATCTGTAGCACATCTTTTGCTGTGAAAAAGTATTTTGCTTTCTCCTTTAGTCAAAGTTATGGGCCAAAAGTAGCATTTCATTTCTTTATGATTTTATTAAAATGTACATTTTATCTTTCAGATTATGTTAAAAATATTTGAAATGAGTTGTTTCCATAAAATTCTATAAACAGTGAGTCTAAAACTCCAGTTTATGTCTTCAGCTACATAAGCCTAATGAGCCATGTGTGGACTACCATTCTTTTTGTACTTATGTGGTAATTTCTGATTAATATTAATTAATGGCATGTCACTGTTCATTTAAAATGAATGATGAAAATGATTATTCAATCCTGATAGTGACATCACTTAGCAACTTGGCACCAGATATCTGTGTCAGGAGGTGGTGCCAGACTTATAAAGACTGTGTTATTTTTACTTTCTGCTACAGTAAACTGAAATTAAATGATGTTTGTTTTTAGGTAGAGTAAGCCTCTAAAGTCATGATGGATGATTTGGCTTCTTATTGGAGCTTCTGTTTGAGTTATTTATAGATGGTGGCAAATTACATAAACTGCATAGCCTCAGAAGAGCTAAGAAGGACTTGTCTAACAAAAAGTCAGATATACACACATTTCTTTAACATCACTTCTTCCATCTTTACTGTTTTCTTGTGTGTGTGTGTGTGTGTGTGTGTGTGTGTGTGTGTTTTCTTTAAGGATTCTGTTTACTCAATATCTGGGTTTTAAGAAGGGTTTTTTACTATCAGAGTTCTTAATATTTCTTTTCCTTATGTTTATTATTTTTAGTGAAAATTAGGTTAACTATGCAGATGAATGCTTTGCCAATTTGGAAAATACTGTATGTGCATCCATATATTAGTGTGTGTGTGTTTATAAGTGTATGTTTGTGTGTGTGTGTGTAACAAATGAGACCATGGTATTATATGTAGCTTGGGTCAAAGGACAGTCAGTATCATTAAATTTATTTTTTTTCCTCTAAAAGCTACTCTTCTGTCTAAAAACTGCCAATAACAGGCACAATCAGATAAGTAAACTAAAATCAAAAGAATATTTTGCCTAATTTTCCATAAAGATCACCATCAAAGCTATGTCAAAAAATAAGCTGGATTTATTAATGATTTTTCTAGCAATGAAAAAAGCTTTTAAGACCAGAATTTCAATAATAACTAAAACAGGGAGGCGTGTGTATACATATAGCTCATTTCTTAGTTCTTCACCAAGTTCTACTTCTTGAATGTTCAGTTATAAAGTTCACTTCCTGTGAAAAGCTTCAGGTTTGTTTTGATAGAGATGGAAATTGCCAATGCTAGATATTATTTCCTAAGGAGTTTTAGAACATAATATAATTCTTAAAGAGATGGGAATACCAGACCACCTGACCTGCCTCCTGAAAAATCTGTATGCAGGTTAAGAAGCAACAGTTAGAACTGTATATGGAAAAATGGACTGGTTCCAAATCAGGAAAGGAGTACGTCAAAGCTGTATATTGTCACCCTGCTTATTTAACTTATGTGCAGTGTGCATCAAGCAAAATGCTGGGCTGCATGAAGCACAAGCTGGAATCAAGATTTTTAGGAGAAATATCAATAACCTCAGATATGCAAAAGACACCACCATTATGGCAGAAAGCCAAGGAGAACTAAAGAGTGTCTTGATGAACGTGAAAGAGGAGAGTGAAAAAGTTGGCTTAAAACTCAACATTCAGAAACCTAAGATCAAGGCATCCAGTCCCATCACTTAATAGCAAATAGGTGGGGAAACAGTGGAAACAGTGACAGATTTCATTTTTGGGGCTCCAAAATCACGGCAGATGATGAATGCAGCGGTAAAATTAAAAGACGCTTGCTCCTTGGAAGAAAAGCTATGACCAAACTAGAAAGCATATTAAAGAGCAGAGACATTACTTTGCAAATAAAGGTCTGTCTAGTCAAGGCTATGGTTTTTCCCAGTAATCGTATATGGATGTGAGAGTTGGACTATAAAGAAAGCTGAGCACTGAAGAATTGATGCTTTTGAACTGTGGTGTTAGAGAAGACTCTTGAGAATCCCTTTGGACTGCAAGGAGGTCAAACCAGTTACTCCTAAAGGAAATCAGTCCTGACCATTTATTGGAAGGACTGGTGCTGAAGCTGTAACTCCAATAATTTGGCCACCTGATGCCAAGAGCTGACTCATTTGAAAAGACCCCGATGCTGGGAAAGATTGAAGGCGGGAGGAGAAGGGGATGAGAGAGGATAAGATGGTTGTATGGCATCACTGACATGATGGACATGAGTTTGCGTAGGCTCTGGGAGATGGTGAAGGACAGGCAAGCCTGGCATGCTGCAGTCCACAGGGTCACAAAGAGTCAGACATGACTGAGTGACTGAACTGAACTGAATTGAACTGAAGGAGCTTTAGGCTTTTGCTTGTCTGACTCAGTGTTGTATTTGCCATCTAGTG
Source organism: Nanger dama (assembly GCA_917880005.1). Classification (NCBI taxonomy): domain Eukaryota; kingdom Metazoa; phylum Chordata; class Mammalia; order Artiodactyla; family Bovidae; genus Nanger; species Nanger dama. The sequence continues at coordinate 53,331,401 of CAKJTW010000004.1, forward strand.
GTTGAAAGAAAATACTCATGAAACCAATTTATTGTCTTGAGGTGACTGGTACTAAAGGAAGCTGGATGGCACCCAAAGAAAATTGGGAACAACTTGACTTTTGATTTGATTGTATCTTTTAGCATAATCATGAGTAAATCATAGCCAGGCATTGGATGAAGGATGATAAGAGCAGTAATAAGAACAGGGACATTTAGGAAGCTATAGTAAAGGAGCTACAAGTGTTAGAACCATCTAGAACCTTAAGCCAACAGAAAATAAAATATCTAGGAAAATAAAGAACATGGTTGTGCAGATAAAACATGATTATTTGTGTTTCTGGTCGTCTGGGTTGTGGCAAATGGCTTTTGAACATAAAGTGTTAACGTTAGAAGTCATGTACCTGATCCAAAGTCATGGTCAAAGCTGTCTGCTTTATGATTTCTATGTTTGGGGACTTTCTGGAGGCCTTGTCTTGGGGTCAACCAAGAGTTTGGATTGCAAATGGAACTCTCATTTTAATATTGTGGAATTTGGACACACGTTGTGTGTGTATCACTTCACTAATTACTGAATTTTGATTACTGTGTTTAGTCAGTAGTACTTGATAAGATTCTTTCCAACAAGGTTCACGTGTAGCCTTTCTTTGTTAATTTTTACAAATAACAAACATTCAGGTTGAAGCTTGTATAACTGTGGAGGAGAGATGTTGTGGAAAGGCAGCTTTAATTTCTTGATGATAAGACAATTTGGACAATATACTAAATTAACCCCTTATAATATTTAACTAACTCAGCTTAAAGAAGATTCAAGGCCAAATAGGTGATGTTATCTCCAAGTGACTCATTTTTTTCCCAGCATTATGTTGATTATGAGTTGTGAACCAGCCACATCATCACTCACCAATATTAGTTCTTCATAGCAAGCAACTTTTGTCTTTTATAAGGGGAATCTTTGTGAATAATTCTCTTGATTATCCATTTGAGGCTATCAGATGCCAAAGTGAATTCCGCTCATTCGTGTCTGACTCTTTGTGACCCCATGGACTATAGCCCACCAGGCTCCTTCCATCCATGGAATTTTCTAGGCAAGAATACTGGAGTGGGTTGCCGTTACCTTCTCCAGGGGATCTTCCCGACCCAGGGACTGAACCCGGGTCTCCCACATTGCAGGCTTTACCATCTGAGCCACAAGGGAATCCCATCAGATGCCAACACTCAGCTATTTTGGTATCACAAAATTTAACTTTAGACTGTTCAACCAGATCCTTCACAGTGTTTTTCTCAGAATCTAAGACTCGCTTTTGTAATGGACCCTTTGAAAGAATTCATATATTTATTTGTCAATTATTGAATGGTTGTTTTATGCCAATCTGTGTTAAAGGAGCTTGTTTGGAATGGTGATGAGCCAGGGCATGTCTAATATCAGGGTCTAGAGCTTGACTGTATAAAACAGTAGATATTAGCCATATGTGACTATAAACACTTGAATTTTGGATAGTCTGGATGGAGATGTTTTATAAGTATGAAAACAATAAAAATAAAACATGTGAAATATAGAATTAATATTATTGTATTGGTTACATATTAAAACAATATTTTGGTCACATTTGTTTAACATATGGTATTCAAATTAACTACACACTTGTTTTGTTTTTAAATATAAATTTATATATTTTAATTGGAGGCTAATTACGCTACAATATTGTATTGGTTTTGCCATACATCAACACGATGTTTTAATTTCTTTTAAGTGGTGGTGGTTTAGTTGCTGAGTCATGTCCGAGTGTTTTGCAACCCCATCGACTGTGGCCCGCCAGGCTCCTCTGTGCATGGGATTTCCCAGGCAAGAATAATGGAGTGGGTTGTCATCTCCTTCTCCAGGGGATCTTCTCTACCTAGAGATCAAACTTGGGTCTCTTGCATTGCAGGTGGTCTTTTTCATTGCAGGTGAATTTATTACCAACTGAGAAATGAAGGAAGCATCTATAAAATCAAAAAGATGAATTTGACTAATATTTCTGGCTTGATTATATTTTTATTGAACAGCCAGGTTTCCAGACTTTGTAGTTTAGATTTTGACTTCTATTTAAATGATACCTATTTATTCCAACAATCGAAGAGATTCTAGTAATTCTAGTGTTTACTGCCTGTTTGCATTGAGGGCATCAGATATAGGAATTTTCCCTTTTCCACAGCAAGCCAAAGTCATGTGTGACTCATATCTTCTATCAGTATGGATATTGGCTGTTTCTTTGGCAATTTGGCAGTTTCTAGACTAGACAAAGCTAAAACTTCTTGGAATTTTGCTACACCTCTGGTAAGGAATTGAATTCTAAAGGTTAAAAAAGATGGTTACTTATACTTAACCTGGTATTTTCTTTGTTCAGTCTTTAAGTAAATGCCATCTATAAAACTAAATTAGGAATCAAATCTATGAATAGTGGTCTAAAAATCTTTGAGGTAAGTGTGTTTCCATATCTTATGAAGAAAATATGTAGAGTGAGATTGCTTGGTCATTTGGCAGATCTGTGTTTATCTTTATAAGAAATTAACAAAATCTTTCCCCATATGGCTATACTGTTATACATTTTCAGTGGCAATATAGGGTAGTGTTGGCTTCCTTGGTGGCTCAGACGGTAAAGATCTTCCTGGGTTAAGAAGATCCTGTGAAGGAGGACATGGCAACCCACTCCAGTATTTTTGCCTGAAGAATTCCATGGACAAAGGAGCCTTGGAGTCTACAGTCTGTGGGATTGGAAAGAATCAGACACGGCTGAGTGACGCGCGCGCACACACACACACACACACACACACACACACACACACACACAGAAGAATGCCAGTTGCTCCAGTTGCTTGCCAAAATTTTGACATTTTCAATCTTTAAAACTGTTATTCTAATGGATACGTGGTGGTACCTTATTGTAGGTTTAATCTGCATTTCCCTAAAGACCTAGGTTCACATCTTTACATGTGCTTAACTGTCACTCTTATCTCTTCTTTCATGAAGTGCCTGTTTAAATCTTGTGCTCATTTTTATTGGGTTGGTTGTCATCTTATTATTGAATTCAACTTTCAAAAATATGTATTATTTTATCAGTCCTTTATCAGATAAATGTTTTACAAATATTAATACTAGCCTATGGTTTGCCTTTTAATTTCCTTAACAGTGTCTTTCAAAGAGTAGAAGTCTTATATTTGATAAAGTACAAATTGTTAATTATTTTTCTTTAGTAATTGTACTGCTTTGTTCTATTTAAGACATCTTTGTCTACACTATGATGGCAGAAGAGTTTATGCTACATTTAATTTTGGACATTTTAGAGTTTCCACTTTTTAATGTCTGTGACTAATTTTGAGTTAATTTTCATATAAAATGTGAAGAAAAATCCAAGTCTATTTTTTCCATATATGTCCAGTTATTCTAGTTGAAGGATATTCATTGAAAAGACTATTATTTTTCCACTGAATTATCTTAGTAAATTTGGTCATAAAAATCAATTAAGCATTATGTTGTTTATTTCTTGAATTTTTCTTTACTTCCATTGATATTTTATGTCTATCCCTTGCACCAGTATTACACTAATGTGATTGCTGTGGCTTTATAGTAAGCCTTAAAATAGCAGTGGCCTCTAACTTATTCACTTTTGAAAATTATTTTGGCTTTTATAGGTTCTTTGAATTCTATGAAGAAAGAAATTGGCCAGTTTATTTAAAACCTTGTATTCTGATGGAATTTGAGTTGCACCTTTAGATCAAATTTGAGAGAAATTCCAGTATAGCTATATTTAATCTTCTGATCATGAACATCATAAAGTTTTTTGTTTTTGTAAATTTCTCTTTATATTATTTTATAGTTTTTATTATATAGGTCTAGCACATCTATTACCCTTATGGCAGAAAATGAAGAGGAACTAAAAGCCTCTTGATGAAAGTGAAAGAGGAGAGTGAAAATTTGGCTTAAAGCTCAACATTCAGAAAACAAAGATCATGGCATCCGTTCCCATCACTTCACTGGAAATAGATGGGGAAACAGTGGAAACAGTGTCAGTCTTTATTTTTGGGGGTCCAAAATCACTGCAGATGGTGACTGCAGCCATGAAATTAAAAGACGCTTACTCCTTGGAAGAAAAGTTATGACCAACCTAGATAGCATATTGAAAAGCAGAGACATTACTTTGCCAACAAAGGTCATTCTCTTCAAGGCTATGGTTTTTCCAGTGGTCATGTATGGTTGTGAGAGCTGGACTGTGAAGAAAACTGAGCGCCGAAGAATTGATGCTTTTGAACTGTGGTGTTGGAGAAGACTCCTGAGAGTCTTTTGGACTGCAAGGAGATCCCACCAGTCCATTCTAAGGAGATCAGCCCTCTGATTTCTTTGGAAGGAATGATGCTAAAGCTGAAACTCCAGTACTGTGGCCACCTCATGAGAAGAGTTGAATCACTGGAAAAGACTCTGATGCTGAGAGGGATTGGGGGTAGGAGGAAAAGGGGACAACAGAGGATGAGATGGCTGGATGCCATCACTGACTTGATGGACGTGTTTGAGTGAACTCCGGGAGCTGGTGATGGACAGGGGAGGCCTGGCATGCTGTGATTCATGGGGTCGCAAAGAGTTGGACATGACTGAGTGACTGAACCGAACAGAGCTGAGCACATATATTATTAAATTATCTCAAGATATTTTATGTTTTTAATGTTACTTTAAAATAATATGGCTTTTATTTCAGTTCTCAATGATTCTTGAGATATTGAAGTACAGTTATTTTTGTCTATTTATTTTTCTATTGCCCTTTTATTCTGCAACACTGCTAAATTTGCTTATTAGTTCTAGTAGCATTTTTGGTAGATGGCATTAAATATTCTACATAAATGGTTATATAATTAGAAAATTAAAAATATTTTGCCTCTTGTTTCTAATAAATACGTATTTTATTCTTCTCTTTTTCTTAATTTAGATTTATTTATTTTAATTGGAGGCTAATAACTTTACAATATTGGTTTGGTTTTGCCCCATCCTGAACCCCCTTCCCTCCTTGCTACCCATACCATCCCTCTGGGTCATCCCAGTGCACCATCCCCAAGCATTCTGTATCGAACCTGGATGGCGATTAGTTTCTTATATGATATTATACATGTTTCAATTCCTTTCTCCCAAATCATCCCACCCTCTCCCTCTCCCACAGAGTCCAAAAGACTGTCCTGTACATTTGTGTCTCTTTTGCTGTCTCGCATACAGGGTTATCATTACCATCTTTCTAAATTCCATATATATGCATTAGTATACTGTATTGGTGTTGTTCTTTCTGGCTTACTTCACTCTGTATAATAGTTTCCAGTTTCATCCACCTCATTAGAACTGATTCAAATGTATTCTTTTTAATGACTGAGTAATACTCCATTGTGTATATGTACCACAGCTTTCTTATCCATTCGTCTGCTGATGGGCATCTAGGTTGCTTCCATGTCCTGGCTATTATAAACAGTGCTGCGATGAACATTGGGGTACATGTGTCTCTTTCAATTCTGGTTTCCTCTCATTGCCCTCTTTGGCTCCTACTTTAAGGAAATCAGTTATTTAGGATAAGTTTGTGTATATCAATATGAACATTTTATGGATTATCAGTTGTTTTTAGTCCATATGTAGTTTTGACCAAAACCAATTCTTCCATTTTGCTTTGAATCTCACATGGTACAGGTACAAAGATGATCAGCTCAGCAATAAATTGTAAATAGGTAGACACATTTTCTGGGGCTTCTAAAAAGAGCCTTTGAATGTCCATCGTATTGTACAATAAGTTTCTCATGGTAAAACTGACAGGGGTGGTATTTAGTTTTCTCTTCTTCTGGTTTACAAAATTCTTTGATAATGACATGAAGCTCAGTCTGAACAAATATTGAAGTTCCATCTGCAAATATTATATTTCTACCTGCATAATAATTCTGGTTTCAGGATTATTAAATCTGAAGGGAAATTAGAAAGTTTTCTTCAAGGAACTTTCTGAGGAAAAGAACATTCTAATAAAGGCTCCTTTTGCAGAGGATCATTCTTGCAGAGGCTGAAGGAATGGTAGAAGATAAGGAGATGGTAATCCTAAAAGATAGAGCTTTGAAGATGCCAATTTAAGCTCTGTTTTTCTTTTGAAGATTGTTGCATACCAATTGAAAAATGATTATTGGTAGTTAATAATATAGTATTGTATACTTGAAAGTTATTGAGTGTAGATCTTTTTTTAAATTTTTTATTTTACTTTACAACACTGTATTGGTTTTGCCATACATCAACATGTTGATGGTAGATCTTAAGCATTCTCGTCACATACACGAAAGTGCAGAGTTACCTATATGAGGTAATGGATGTGTTAATCATCTTGATCTTGATAATCATTCCACACTGCATACATATATCAAATCATCACACTTTAAACTTATAGAACTATATTTGTTATTAAATCCTTAATAAAGTTGTAAAAATGATTATTGGATGTTTAGAGACTTAATACCTTTCCTATTGTCCACCTCAAAGACATACAATATTATATATATCAAATGTTCCATCCAGAATGGCTAGTATAATTCTAAATTGTCCTTGATAAAAAATTATGCCCTTTGGAAGGATATATGCATGAAGTGAGATTTGGATATGAATGCTTAAAAGAGCCTGCAGATGATTCTAGGAAGCAGTTTATATTTAGTTATATATACTAACAAATATACTATACTATACCAGTATATATACTACAGTAGTATACTATACTATACTACTATATATACTATAGTAGTATACTATACTATCAGTTCAGTTCATTTCAGTCGCTCAGTCATGTTCGACTCTTTGTGATCCCGTGAATCACAGCATGCCAGGCATCCCTGTCCATCACCATCTCCAGGAGTTCAGTCAGACTCACGTCCGTCGAGTCAGTGATGCCATCCAGCCATCTCATCCTCGGTCGTCCCCTTCTCCTCCTGCCCCCAGTCCCTCCCAGCATCAGAGTCTTTTCCAATGAGTCAACTCTTCGCATGAGGTGGCCAAAATACTGGAGTTTCAGCTTTAGCATCATTCCTTCCAAAGAAATCCCAGGGCTGATCTCCTTCAGAATGGACTCGTTGGATCTCTTTGCAGTCCAAGGGACTCTCAAGAGTCTTCTCCAACACCACAGTTCAAAAGCATCAATTCTTCAGCGCTCAGCCTTCTTCACAGTCCAACTCTCACATCCATACATGACTACTGGAAAAACCATAGCCTTGAACACTAACTAACAAATACAGTTAGTTAAAAGTTTCTGTTTATAGTATTCCATGTCTCAAGTCTCCTCCATCCCATCCTGATGATCAGGCCATCTCTAGACACCAACCAAGTAGTGGCCTCTAATAGATAGAATATATGGGGAAGTAATCTGGATGAATTACAAGCTGGAGTCAAGATTGCCAGGAGAAATATCAACAACCTCACATGTGCAGATGATACCACTCTAATGAAAGAAAGTGAAGAGGAGCTAGAGCCTCTTGATGAGGGTGAAAGAGGAGAGTGAAAAACGTGGCTTTAAACTCAACATTCAGAAAAGATAATGGCATCCAGTTTGATCACTTCTTGGCAAATTGAAGGGGAAAAAGTGAAAACAGTGACCAGTTTTATTTTCTTTGGTGGATGGTTGCTGAAGCCATGAAATTAAGATATTTACTCCTTGGAAGGAGTGACAGTCCTCAACAGTATGTTAAAAAGCAGAGACATCACTTTGCCAACAAAGGTCCATATAGTCAAATCCATGGTTTTTCCAGTAGTCTCATAGGAATGTGAGAGTTGGACTGTAAAGAAGGCTGGGTACCAAAGACCTGCTGTTTTTGAATTGTAGTGCTGGAAAACACTCTCAAGAGTCCTTTGGACAGTAAGCAGAGCAAAGCAGTTAATCATAAAGAAAATCAACCCTGAATATGTATTGGAAGGACTGATGCTGGAGCTGACACTGCAATACTTTAACCACCTGAGGCCAAGAGCCAACCCTTCCTGATGCTGCAAAAGATTAAAGAAAAAAGGAGCAGAGGGCGGCAGAAGATGAGATGGTTATATAGTATCACCAACTTAATGGACATGAATTTGAGCAACTCCAGGAGGTAATGGGGAGAAGGAAATGGCAACCCATTTCAGTATTCTTGCCTGGAGCATCCTGTGGACAGAGGAGCCTGGTGGGCTGCTGTCCATGGGGTTGCACAGAGTTGGACATGACTGAAGCAACTTAACATGCATGTGTGCAGTGGAGAAGGAAATGGCAACCCACTCCAGTGTTCTTGCTTGCTTGTTCTTGCTCCTCTGTGGACAGGGGGAGCCTGGTGGGCTGCCGTCTATGGGGTCTCAGAGTTGGACATGACTGAAGCGACTTAGCAGCAGCAGCAGCAGCAGGAGGTAATGGAGGGCACAGGAGCTTGGCATGCTACTGTCCATAAGGTTACAAAGAATTGGACATGACCTAGCGACTGAACAACAACATCAACAAATCTCTCCAAAAGTAAGTTCCTCGACAGGAGTCAATATGGAGGTGGGTTTTAATAGTTTTGACAGTGTCTCAAGCCATAGATTTTTATAGGAAAGATGACAGCCAACCAGAACTTTTGCCTACTAGTCTTTAGGGAACATTTGGAGAGCAATCTTAGTAGGGAGTATGTCTGTCTTCTATCCTTTTATGAGTCTACTTGTGTAAATGCACAACAGAAAATGATATTCTTTGGACCTGACAAATTAGGAGGCAGTTTTCACCAAGGAAATTAAGTGTTCATTTTAATTATTATTAGGTCTTAAAATATTACTGAAGGACCAATTTCAGGATGGAGCAGAGGGCTTTTTTTTTTCATATATATCAGAGTCATACCTATTGTTAGAAAGTTATTTACCACAGTAGCCTAGGATATGCTTCTGGTAAGAGTAGGTCAGGTGGGTCTTGAGAGTGCAAGGGAATCCTAAATCAAAAATCTTAAGCTGTATAAGATAGATAGATCACAGTGGAGCCTCATGAAACTATTAAATCTCCTCAAATCACCAGGTAAATGATTATTAAAAAACAAGTTGACTTTATTAATAATCTTGCCCACAAATAAAGTCTTGAAAACAAAAGCTACAAAGAAAGTTTTATAGAATTGGAACTGGTACCTATATAATTTTTGAGGTGGAGTTTCTAAAGCAAGGAATGCATAGAGATTGGATAACCTGGGCAGACTGAAGTCACTTTTAATAATCTGGAGACTGTTGAGCAGGATCTTTAAGCAAACTGTGTACTGAAACTTCAGGTTCTTATCTTTCCAGAACAGTTATGGCAATGGAACCAATTTATACTTGCTTTGTGGTTTGGCAAATTTATGTTTCTTGGGTTCTTAAGTTCAGGTTTCATTACTCAAATTGAATTTTAGGTTGCCTCACATGGCATAGATGATAGTAAGACTATCTCCATCCTTTTACAGACATTCAGTTATTAATCATTCGAAATCAATTGAGATAAAAAATAGTATAGTCCAAGTGCTTTAGATATGTTAAAAGCCATGTATAATCCCTTAAAAGTAATCTGTTTAACATGTCAAATGAATTAGAGGATGAAGATGGTCATAAAAGAAGTGTGACACCTAATGTTGTTATGTTGCAAGACATCCTTAAGCATTACCTCAAAATCCTAGGGGACACTTGGTGACAATGAACAGCATGATGTTTTGATATACACATACATTGTGAAATGATTACCACTATCAAGCTAATTAATACATCATTCAATTTAAGTCAGTATGCATTGCCCTATGTTTTCAAAACTAGAAGGATGACTATGAATAATAGGCATTAATGCACTTGTTTATTTAAATAAAGGATGGAGGAATACAATAATACTTTGTCTTCAGAAATATAGCTGAATAAATTAGGTGAAAATTTTCAACAAGAAAGACATTTTAAAAGATACCTTATCTTATTCTTTTAATGAGTAATTTCAGAAATCTTTTATACCAAATCATGCTCTTCGTTTTAAACACCCAGCATTCTACAGTAGTGCAAAAAAGATTTTCAGGCTTCCATGTTCTCTAGGGAGTTAATCAAATAGAAAAATCTTGTTGCTTAAGGTCTTTTACATTCAGATGAACAAAAATATAATCTAAATGATAGATACAAGTCTATAATTTTTATGATCTGATAGCATATATTAATTTTCTTAGTTTTGGCCATAAAATAATGAATAACTAAAATAAGGATTTTGGCTCTGGTATCCCAAAAGTTTAAGCATTACAATAAGCAAAAATTAAAAACAAAAATTTAGAACTGAAGCTGCATCATGATCTTTGTGGTTTGAATTTAGTAGTAATAAATTAAAGCTGAGTATTTTCTAAAAGAGGTTGGTTTATTAGATAATGAATCTGTCAGAAATTATATATATAAGTTGTAGAAATTATGAATAGAGATGACTGAATAGTTGTGTCTCTAATCAAGAGTTCTTAACCTTTTTAATATTATATAAAGATTTTTCCAAGTGAAAACACATTCAATTTTGTAGAGAAAAGATTTTGTTAATATAGGTTACTAATAATAGTATCACTAAAATAAGATCCACTAAAAGCATGCATCAGCATTATTTCGATACCAAGAAGCCCAACTCATTTTTTAAAAACACTGTAGTACAGAAACATGAAACCTGTGACAGTTAATTTCTGAATTGTGATCGGCTAAATGGCAACCCACTCCAGTTTCCTTGCCTGGAGAATCCCACGGATGGAGGAGCCTAGTGGGCTGCCGTCTATGGGGTCACGCAGAGTCAGACACAACTGAAGCAGCTTAGCAGCAGCAGCAGCAGCAACTGGTAGCTCAGCTTGTAAAGAATCTGCCTGCAATGCAGGAGACCCCGATTTGATTCCTGGGTTGGGAAGATCCACTGGTGAAGGCATAGGCTACCCACTCCAATATTCCTGGGCTTCCCTTGTGGTTCAGATAGTAAAGAATCTGCCTGCATTGCCAGAGACCTGGGTTCAATCCCTGGGTTGGGAAGATCCCCTGGAAAAGAGACAGGCTACACATTTTAGTATTCTGGCCTGGAGAATTCCATGGACAGAGGAGCCTGGCAGGCAAAGATTCATACACAACTGAGCAACTTTCACTTTCAACCTAGATATTCTATCTGTTTATGTCATAGGACTTCAGTTCAGTTCAGTTCAGTCGCTCAGTCATGTCCAACTCTTCATGACCCCATGAACGGCAGCACACCAAGCCTCCCTGTCCATCACCAACTCCCGGAGTTCACCCAAACCCATGTCCATCGAGTCGGTGATGCCATCCAACCATCTCATCCTCCGTTGTCCCCTTCTTCTCCAGCCCTCAGTCTTTCCCAGCATCAGGGTCTTTTCAAATGAGTCAGCTCTTCGCATGAGGTAGCCAAAGTACTGGAATTTCAGCTTTAGCATCAGTCCATCCAGTGAACATCCAGAACTGATCTCCTTTAGGATGGACTGGTTGGATCTCCTTGCAGTCCAAGGGATTCTCAAGAGTTTTCTCCAACATTGCAGTTCAAAAGCATCAATTCTTCACTTCAGTTGTGTCTAACTTTTTGTGACCCTGTGGACAGTAGCCCACCAGGTGCCTGTCTCCATGAGATTTTCCAGGCAAGAATACTGGAATGAGTTGCCACACCCTCCTCCAAGGGATCTTCCCAACCCAGAGACTGAACTTGCTTCTCTTACGTCCCCTGCATTGGCAGGTGGAGTTCTTTACCTCTACCACTACTTGCAAAGCCCAGAAACTACCTTATTGTTCTTCAGTCCTAGTCGTGTCTGACTCTTTACAACCCCATGGACTGCAGCACACCAGGCCACCCTATCCCTCACAATCTCCTGGAGTTTGCCAGGAGTTCATGTCCATCACATCAGTGATGCCATCCAGTCATCTCATCTTCTGCTTCTGCTTTCAATCTCTTCTTCTCCTTCTGCTCTCAATCTTTCCCAGCATCAGGGACTTTCCCAATGAATTGTCTGTTTGCATCAGATGCCATACCAGAGCTTCAGCTTTAGCATCGGTCCTACGGCAGGAGAAGGGGATGACAGAGGATGAGATGGCTGGATGGCATCACTGACTTGATGGACATGAATCTGAGTGAACTCTGGGAGTTGGTGATGGACAGGGAGGCCTGGTGTGCTGCAGTTCATGGGGTCACAAAGAGTCAGACACAACTGAGCAACTGAACTGAACTGAACTACCAGTGAGCGTTCAGCATTAATCTTCCTTAAGATTGGTTTGATCTCCTTGCTGTCCAAGGGAGAAAGTACCTACTCAAACCTAATTATTTAATTAGCATAATGTGACTGAATCTAACAGACGGAAAATACCTGTTCAAAATCATAGAGCAAGTTTATTACTAGTAAGTATATCCTAAATTGCCTGAATTCATCTTAATTTTTTAGAATTTTTGAAATAGTTCATTCTGTGTGGTACCAGGTTTGAGGACAATGCCATGAAGGTAGTTTCAGAAAAAATTAAGATTGAACTAAAATCCTGGGGCTTTCAAATGCCCCCTTTCCAGAACATTTATCTCAGCAACTCTTTTGACTATGACCACTGTCTTGGCACTGATACTTTAACCCTAACTCACATATGAACTCCAAATGCTAATTATCTGTGTATTCAGCTAACCATTGGAAATTTCTACCTGGATGTTCTGTAGGCATTGATCTCAAAAGCAATTTATCCCCAGCTACTTGAGAACTTAGTCTGTCTCATTTGCTTCTGTTGACATTTTGTTAATTGTTGCTTGAGTTGGTGTTGTTCAAGATGCCTTGCCTTACATTTGTGAAGAATACAGCTATGGTTTATATGCAATGCTGAATTTTAAAAAAAAAACTTATTTTAAACACTTTCTCAAACATTTAAATACTATTCACGTGACTAATAAACCACAAGTTACTTTAAGTTGAATTCTCTTGAATATATTAAGAATCAATAACAAAACTAAGTTCTGCTAAACAATTCAAACAATAACAGTTCCTAAATATTTTGATGACTTAAGTCTCATTAAAATTGTTACAATAATTATAACATAATATTGTATCATAGTATTTTTGAAAATATAAATAATATGGCTGAACAACTGGAAATTTTCTGTTCTAAAAGTAACAGTTGGTATAGTTCACAGTAAGGAGATCTATAGAGGACCTGGTCTTTTTGATGGGGAATCCTGAAATAACAGTATCTATAAGTCTTTCTATGGGCTTCCCTGGTAGCTCAGCTGGTAAAGAATCCACCTGCAATGTGGGAGACCTGGGTTCGATCCTTGGGTTGGAGAGACCCCCTTGAGGAGGGCGTGGCAACCTGTTTCAGTATTCTTTCCTGGAGAATTCCATGGACAGAAGAGCTTGGCAGGCTACAGTCCATGGGCTTGCAAAGAGTCAGAGAGAACTACGTGACTTAGCACAGCACATAAGGCTTTCTGTAGGACATTTACTCTTTCTTCTGCCCATGATGATATAAACCATCCCTCACCAGTATTCTGGGAAAAGTACAGGTACTTGGAAGAGGTATCAATATTTAATGTGAAAACTATTACTTAATGTGCCTAGTTTCAGAATGTCATCCAATCAGCCTCAAAGCTTCAATTCAGATCATCTCTCCTTCAAATGCAGGAAGAAAACCGTTCACCTTCTGCTATGTGAGGTGACAGTGGGTTGGAGAGGAGAGCAGTGTTGGGTGTAGCCTCATTCAGCAGGCTTTGAAAGAATGCTTCTGTTAACTCCACCTTACATTCTGTACCTGACACATTTTATGATGAAAATATGCTTATTTTCCACTGTCCCTTCCCCCATACCTTGTAGGCAGTTACAATTCAGCTTTCATTCAGGTCTGATAATATATTTTCTAGAATCAGCCATTTTGACTAGTTTTTCTAGTATGTTTATATAACCTTATATGTAACCCTTTCTTTCAACTCTGTTTTATGGTATATGACAAATATATCTAATTTATGATGGGATATTAAGAAAAGGAGCCCATAATGAATCTGTAGGTGTTCTTCTGAGGTCTTGTACTAATGTATTTGATATATTATTTTTCCTCACCTTTACCTTCTTCCATTGTAAGATGACACTTCTGTGGACAAAATATTCAGCTTTAAGTTATGTGTGCTGTACTTACTTGTATCCAGGCTCTTCCATCCATGGGGATTCTCCAAGCAAGAATACTGGGGTGGGTAGCCATGCCCTCTTACGGGGACTTCCCTACCCAGGGACAGAACCCAGATTTCTTGTGTTGCAGGCAGATTCTTTACCATCTGATCCATCAAGGAAGCCCAAGAATACTGGAGTGGGTAGCCTATCCCTTCTCCAGAGGATCTTCCCAGCCCAGGAACTGAACCAAGGTCTCCTGATTGCAAGTGGATACTTTACCAGCTGAGCTACCAAGGACGCCCTGTAAGTTATATTTCCTCTTAAATATTTTATTCTTAAGATTGAAATTCTAAATATTTTGAAAATTGGAGTTATCCTGTTAGCCTACATCTTGACATATTTGAAGTCATTAAATTCGAAAGTCACTGAGTTTCTATAATATTGACTAAGGTGACTGATGACATTGACAACAATGAGGAAGGAAAGATTTGTTTTTAGTATGGACCACAGTCAGGTTGATTCCTGCCATAGTTGGGTTGGATAGAATTATTCTAGCAATGAAATATCTAGAGAGAATTATGCTTGTGACAGAGAAGCCATGTAGTATCATGTGCTCAGAATTATAAGCATCTGAAGGGTCCAACGCTTCATTAAGAAAGCAGGCAGTTCACATTTTGTAAAGTACATTGGAGATAAGCAAAGCCTTTATACAATTCATTGATGGAGTCTGTACGGGAAATGAGCTTTTGCAAATAGAATGGCTAAAGACTTGGGCAAATAGAAAAAAGCATCCTAAAATAGGGAAATAACTACTCTTACAGTAAATGGTGTGTTATAGGAAGAACAATGGATCTAAAAATGTAAAAGGAGAAGAACAGGATGAATAAAAATTCTTGCCAAAAGTCTCCATTGGTTCTTTACTGAGGAGAAACTAGAAGTATGTGTGTACACACATATGAACATGCACACATACATCACAGGCCAAGGCAGATGTATATACTACAGGTACATCTTGGCTGCATACACTTCTAGGCAGTGTTTTATAATCAGTTATTTAGCGTTCTTATCTAGACCTGTGATTTAGTCACTCCCAGCAAATCCTTTTGCTATCCTCCTAAATTCTAAGGTAAAAACACGTCCTTCAGGCATTGTAATTCTTGAATAATCTATCTTACTATCACCACACAGATATTTTTCTGAATGAAATTATACATTATACTGGCACAAAAGGATATCTCTGATAAAAGTCGTAAGTGCCAGTCTGACTTCTTGTCGTGAAGCCCTTATCTCTGCCAAGGCCCCCAAATTGGGGTCATTTAGTTCATATCTGTCAGCTCACCTGACTGAGAGAAATTTCTCTCCTGGGCAAATTGAAACTCTACCTGAGGAAGCTGAGGAGTACAAATTTTATGACTGATTTGAGAATGTTTGTTGTTTTTGAGGTAAGTTATGATATATTTTACCAAGAAGGCAATGGCACCCCACTCTAGTACTTTTACCTGGAAAATCTCATGGACCGAGGAGCCTGGTGGGCTGCAGTCCATGGGGCCGCTAGAGTCGGACATGACTGAGGGACTTCACTTTCACTCTTTACTCTCATGCATTGGAGAAGGGAGTGGCAGCCCAGGGAGAGTCCCAGGGACGGGGAAGCCTGGTGGGCTGGCATCTATGGGGTCGCACAGAGTCGGACGCGACTGAAGTGACTTAGCAGCAGCAGCAGCAGCAGGTCAAAAATGTAATGAAAATAATATTTGTCTCTTCATTTCCTCTCCTAATGCAGGCAACAGTGCATGCTTAACTTCTGAAAGTTACAGGATGATTGCATTTTTTTTTTTAAATGAGTGAAGCTTTACTTTGTGGGTGCCTGCTACTTTGCACATAAAAGAACATATGCATGTGTGCATGCTAAGTCACTTCATTCGTGTCCGACTCTGCAACCCTATGGAGGGATATAACCTGCGTCCCCTGCATCTCCTGTGTTCCAGGTGGATTCTTTATCATTGAGCCACCTGGGAAGACCAAAAGACCATATAACCAATTCTTTTTCTGCTGAAAACCTAGCTGATGGTATGAAAGTTTGCAAGCATTGACAAAACAATTTCAACAATATTGTAAAATCATTCAGGTAACAGATAGTATTTAGAAATGGCTTCTCTGAGGGATGAGGTTGCAGGAAACCATTGCAGCTACATGATTTGCTGATTGCTTTAAACTGGATACCTCTAGTGATCTAATGCCATGTGTCTTTTGCAATACTATAGCCACCACTCAGGAAAAAAAAATAACAAAAATACACACGGTTCAGAAACCTGCAACAGCTCATGAAAGACCTTGGCATTTGCAATTAACACTAGCTGGGGTAAAGGCTGATTTTCTGATCTTTCCATGGAAAACTACTTGTTAAAAGTGCATCCCAGGGGTTCATTTTTATCTACATTTGTTCATCAAGTTTTCATCTGGTTAATCTATGGCAAAATCTTCTTCCCTATCCATGCTCATCATTCTGAGTTTCATATTGTTGGTTCTGTCTCCAGGCCTCTTCTTGCACTTACCTTTCCAACTTCAAACATGCATTTTCTTCAGGAAGCTTTTCTGATTGGTCTCTTTTGATCATTTCTGTGGCCAGATTTAGTCAGATGTATAACTAATATTTTGTTCATTTGTATTCTTGGATATGTCAGTTTGTAATACTTCTTCAGTTGTTTATTATTTATGTGGGTAACCTATTTATTTTAGTATTCTTGGTACATCTATTAAACTGTCAAGTCAGTGGTATAATAAGATGTGGAGAGAACTCTAATGACTGACCCAAAGTTAGATGGAATAGGTAGAATAAGAAAAGATAAAGTAAAAAAACAACCCTAGAATTCCATTGTGAAATTTAGTGTTCAGATTTATGCATGAGTTCTGAGATGTACTGCTTTAACATTTGGGACTTGTAGTTGGCGACTCCCCTATTGATCTAAACTCAGATCATGTAGGTAGTGGTACTAAATATAGCTATGTAATTTTTTCAAAACAAATGAATCTCAGCTATCTATTTTCTGGAAGTTGAATAAACAATAGATTATAAAACAGAATAGACTCTTTCTATATATTGAGAACAAGGAAAATACAAGAGACATTAATTTCAAAGAAGCTGTGCAACATAAATTCATAGGAATGAAAATATACACTGCCCAATATGGTAATTATATACTTATGAATAGATATTTTTTTCATCTCCTACTTTCAGCATGAGGTCCTTTGAGAAAAAAACTCTTGGCAGATGACTGTCATTAATAGCCTCAAGGAAACAGAAATTCTGTAGAAGTAGCTTTAGAAGAAAAATGGATTTCTTATTTTTTGCCAAAGAATGGAGAAAATGTAAAGCAGAATAACCAGTATAAATGAAACTCTTTTCTACCTGTTGCATTTACATTTTAAAGAAAATAATGCACATTTGCTGACAGCTTAATAGCATTTTTAAAATATATCGTCAACAGACTATAAAAATTAATACCATCAGCAACTTATAACTGTTCAACATTTATATATGGCTTATATATTGTAGTATTTTCATAATATGTCATTTCCTTTCATCCACATAGTAGTCCTTTTATGTTAGATTTTTAACATAAAGATCTCCCATTTTACAGATGATTAAATAAGTTGCCCAAATTAGCAAGCTAAGATGCATTAGAACTGGGAATCTCATTTCTTCTATCCAGTCTAAACTCAGTTGCCTTGAAATTGTATTAAAAGTTTGTGATAAAACATTAACTCATAAGCTGCAAAGGAGTTTCAGAAAGTTTTAAAGAACATGATTCACAGAGTGAGTTCAAATTATTTTCTAAGAAATTTCTACTTTACTTTAACAGGTAATCTAATTTTTTTAACACCTGAAATTTCCTCCATTGGCCTAAAAGTGGTAAAAATTGTCTATTAATCTTCCCTTAGACATAACAGAATGGTCTCACAAAATAAAGCAAGAGTCAGAAATAAGGGCAAAAGAAGAAAGGGAGGAATAGATAATAACTATGCTGTATATATGTTAAAAACTGAATATTCTGTCATCCTATTTCCTATATAGTTGCATTCTCAGATTTCTAAGTTTATATATATACTTTCATTGAGTAATCATGTGACTAAATGGGAAAAGCAAGTAGATAGATTTCACCTGAGAAATGGCATACCAAGAATTATTCTAGATAGGATTTTTGGTATATAAGTTTTGGGCTCTCCTGATTCTATGAAAAGCTAAAATGGGCTGCAATCTTATATAATGATTGATGC
Source organism: Nanger dama (assembly GCA_917880005.1). Classification (NCBI taxonomy): domain Eukaryota; kingdom Metazoa; phylum Chordata; class Mammalia; order Artiodactyla; family Bovidae; genus Nanger; species Nanger dama. The sequence goes on from CAKJTW010000004.1 coordinate 53,349,766, forward strand.
TATTGTTGTTACTATGTCCTAAGAGAATTATAACAGAAACATATGACAGATATATTTTAAAAAAATTCATAGTAATCTTTGATAGAAGCCATTTTCACAAGACAGTGATTGTGACCTAAGTTATTCTTTTGGGAATTATGTTTATCTCAATACCAGAAATAAAGGCACACATATTATGTGCTAAATATTGTGCAACACATTATACATAAGCAAATTAATATCATGCTCATAACAACTTGTCTAATTCTGGTAAGACTGCTGTAACAGAATACCATAGACTGGGTGGTTTGCCAACGACAGAGATTTATTTCTTATAGTTCTGGAGCCTGGGAAGTTCCAGATTAAGTGTCTAGTGAGAACCCACTTTATGGTTCACAGATGACTGTCGTCTTGCTGTGTTTCCCCTAGGGCGGAAAGGATGAGAGAGAGCTCTCTGCAGTCTCTTAAAGGGCGCTAATGAAATCAGTCCTGGGTGTTCATTGGAAGGACTGATGATGAAACTGAAATGGCAATATTTTGACCACCTGATGTGAAGAGCTGACTCATTTAAAAAGACCCTGATGTTGGGGAAGATTGAGGGCAGGAAGAGAAGGGGACGGCAGAGGATGGGATGGTTGGATGGCATCACCAACTCAATGGACATGAATTTGGGTAAACTCTGAGAGTTCGTGATGGACAAGGAGGCCTGGCATGCTGCAGTTCATGGGGTTACAAAGAGTCAGACACGACTGAGTGACTGAACTGAACTGAATGCCATTTATGAGGGTCCTACTCTCATGACCTATATACCTCTCAAAAGTCCTACCTCTATATCATCACATTGATAGGATTTCAACAGGAGGATACAAACTTTTAGTCCGTAACACAACTCTAAGAGGAAAGTGCTATTTTAAAAAATCATAAACTCCAATTTAGAACACTTTAGTAACTTTCCCCATTATACAGCTATGAATGTAGGAAGCTGTACTTGAATTGAGGTTTGTGAATACCAATACCCAAGTTTATAACAAGTTTTTTGACTAGGAAGTTGTCATCTCTCTCCTTCAGAGGACATACTTTACTAACAAATATTATTTTTATTTCCATTTCCCCTGAAGGATAGAGTTTATATAAACCTCAGGTTGAATTTTTTCAATAAATTAAATTATTTAATATTTGGAGCAAGCAGAGAGAATGTGGTAAAATTGCATCATTCTACCAAATGCATATACATTTTCACAAATACTCTCTAGATTTTGAGTTTCTTCAAAAATATAATCCATAAGCTTTTACTACAGAGACTAGGGTAGCGAATGCCAAGGTGACTGTCAGTCTCTCTTGTACTACAGTTTCGTTTTGTACATTGACTTTCAGCAACTTAAGGGGGGCAACCTGAAAAGCATTAAAATTTTGTAGTTCTAGAAGTTTCAAGAAATTTTGCTTTCTTTTCCTTGCTGATAACTTGAAACTGAGTTCTCAAAATTCCCTGCTCAAGACTCACTTCTTAAAGCGATCTTTTTGTTTAATTGTAAATAGTCTTCTTCTTGGTTGTTTCCCTCTCTTCATTTTTCATAGTAATGCTCAGTTTATGTATTACAGGATATAAATCTTCAGCTTCATTCTCTGTTATCAAATGACTAGAATGATTTTTTTCTAATGATTTTCATATAAAGATAAATTAGCAAGTCAGAGAAGAATATCCTAGATTTCCTTGGTCCTGAGAATTTCCTTGCTGAGGATGAGTAACTGAAGCCACCATAATCCTCAGTGTCAGTGGGTGTGATAAGGGCAAAGCTGAGGGAAAAAATAAGCATATACTGATTCGTTGCTCTCAGTTATTTTAATTTTCAGTGTAATTGGGGAAAGGAGTTCCTTTCTAAAGTGTGAATTTTTCTTTTCTTTCTTTCTCTGACTTCTCAGTTAATGAAGAAGCAGGCTGGTGGGCTTTTGTTGTTCCAAACAAAAACAGAACTGACAACAGAAATAGGGCCTCTTTTGTTTATCTGAAATTCTTTGCTTCAGAAACAATAAATGCTTCAATAACCTGGCTGCTGAAAATCCTTAATGGAAGTTTTGATTTTCATCTTCTGATCTAATTCATTTCACAGTAAGGTATGGGCTTAATATAGGAACTTTTGTTTTGTTTATGACATTTTCACACCTACAGATATTTGTAGACTCATGGAGGGGCTGCAAGCACCTGATTGTTTCTGAAATTAGCTCAGTAGAGACACAGAGCAGTGCCTGCGAATAACTCATGTTTAAAAAGTGAAAATTTCAAAGGGCAAGGATGCTTTATAAATAAAACCTCTGTAATCTGTTTTAATGTAGTTTAATTTTTGTATTTATTAATTTGTGAAATCCAGCTCTAGTGCAATTAGGGTATACATTGAAAAAATCTTTACTTTTGAGAAAGTCATATTCATCTTATTTGAATAAGCCAAAAAGTTAATGGAGATTTTGGAAAGCTAGAAGTCTTCATTTTTTAATTGTTCAGATACTACACAAGGTAGAGGCAGGACTGGAGAAGGCAATCTCTCAGGTCCTTTACTTACCAAGGAAACTGGCAATAAAGCCAAGTTTTAAAGAAAGCTCATAGCACTTTGTTCTTGTGTTTCTCTGGAATTAATGTTAAATAGATGAAAACTGGATATATGTGATATCTTATCAGTAATAGACATCAGGTAATTTACCCAGGGAACAAGCAGCATTTCACTAAGCTCCTGGGGTTACAGGCAGTGAATATACATAAAAACAGTTACCAGATTAAAAAACCATTCCCCTAACCTCTTGTAAATCCCAAGTATGAGTTATAATGAGGATATTTTTAGAATTCTCCAAAATGATCTATTATTTATCTACTGGGGGAAAATAAACTGGAGTGAAAATAGACTCCCAATTAAATAACTCCAACTTAAACTTTTGGTTTTGGGAAAGAGTTTCTAATTTTGAAATATATGTACACATATACATTTAATAAAGAGGAAATATTTTCCTTAAGACAAATAGATTAGGTCAGCATGTATTTGTTTTGCATTTAATCAGGGTGAAAATTGATGTTTATTTTGAGTTCCCAAGAAGAACAGGACACTATTCAGTACATGAAAAGTCTTAATAGTCATGTCAACTGTTTTTAATTTAGTTTGTAAAAATAATGTCTAGAAGTCTAGAGTCGCTTACATTCCTAGACATAGTCAAGAAGCATATTTCTCTTCCGTAAAAGTTATTCCACTTGTATTTCACATTTCTGTGCTATTTTTATATATTGACATTTAATTTGAAATTTATAATTTTTAGCACAATGATTTGTATTGTCTTGAGGGAAAGAGATGGAGTAGTAAAGTACCTCTAGAGAAAATTACTTGAAGCTCACACGAAATTAGGCTGTTTTCTTTTCTATCACATTCTAGTTACAGAATAAACAGCTGATTGAAATCGCAGATTATCATGTGCTTTAGTGTCCTTGTGAGGTTTATATTATCACTTTTTTTTACAGAAATCATTTGATTAAAGTCATAAAAATTTTACATATAAAAGACACATCCACTCCACCTAAGGTTCAACTGATCACTTTTTACTTCTACTACCAGTTGACATTTGTGAAAATATTTCTTTAGAATGTATTGCTGAATCTTCCAAATAGGTTACCTCATGCTCCTTTCAAGCTCAGAGGATCTCTTTTCTTATATCAGACCAACTGTTTAAAGCTGGCATTATATTTAGCAGCTGTTTACCCTCTGGAAGGTGAGACCTTAGCAAACTAATCTATTAGAGTCCTAGCTGACAGTTCCTCATTGTGAACAGCTTTTATGTAAAATGTGTTTAACATAGTTTTAATCATGCAGCAATTAAGAGTAACATTTAGAGAGAAATCTGGAGATGGTTCCTTGTCTTTCTTCTGCTCTATCCTTCTGTCGATTGAAAATTGAATTTATGCCTATAACAACTTGTTTCACCTTTATTTTTGGTTTGTTAGTTTCCTGAAAGTATGGAATTAAATCTTCAAATGGTCATGGTGACAGTATTTTCTTGAAAACTCAAGAGCCTTTGTAGTAACATAAGAAATGCTGGTGATTTGCTCTTGGATTATCATGTACTATGATTTCAAGTATCTTGAGGTGCGCTCTGATGTGCAGTTTCAATGTAGATGCTTTATTTTCTACCTCTGACATGATTTTGCAGTGCAGCAAGGGGGAAAGATCAAATAAACTCATGAAACTAAATTTGATCCATCTGAAAATTCTGTCTCATAAATTCAGTTTCTTCAGACATTTGTCTATTTGAATAAGAAAGTGTTGTAGATTTTCTCCTCTTCCCTGCTTCTTTCCAAGGTGATATGTGTGTCCTGGGGACCTTATGTAATCTGGCAGCTAGGAAGGCAGTACACATCTCAGTGTTTAGGTCTATGCTTGGTTTTCTTTGCTTGGTTTTCTGCTTCTCAGAACTTTGCAGTGATGGCCTAACCTGGTGGTCTCACTGTAACAGGACCTTCTGTGTAGTTTTTTGTCACGTTGGTTGGGGTTCTTTGCTACTGACCTGGCTTCACATCAGCCCCCTCTGAGGTCTAGTTGTAACTTCTCTTTGCTCCTTAACCTTAGGTAAACTCTGTGGACTTTAAATAGTCAATTGTCTCTCCCAGAAGCAATCTCTTTCCATGGGAACCTGCCTTTATTTTTCTGTGCAAAATGGGATTCTAGGATGACCAGATGAGGGTAAGTCTGGACTTCACCTCCCTAACCCTGGGGGTCCCCAGGGTTGCCTTGGTAATACCCCTGTAATTTCCAAGTGGAAAACAGCACAAAACCCCTATATTCAATGTCTTTTTCTTTACCCATCTAACACTCCAAAGACTGTCCTCACCATGACTTCACTGAAGAGAAGGGTGATTGGGGATGACTTGACTTTTTATGTATTTCTACTTTCCTTTCTTGTCTTCATTCCACAGTCATCAAGGAAAGAAAGATCAGGTTTTCCCCTCCCTCTTTCTAGCGTTCAGAAAAATCTCTTTAAGTCATACTTATTACAGTGATACCACACTTTTCCTGGATTCAATAATGGCAGTTGGGGCATAGGTATTTCAAAAATACATTACCTGTTATACTTGAGTAACTCTGAACACAAAATGTGATCCATCTGCTCTGCTATGTATATTTGAGAGATCACCTTCCTTTTCTGGTTCTTACTAAACAAAATTGAAATGAAGTTTATAGCTTTTCTCTCCCTAGAAGAATGCTCAAACTACCGCACAGTTGTACTCATCTCACATGCTGGTAAAGTAATGCTCAAAATTCTCCCAGCCAAGCTTCAGCAGTACATGAATCTTGAACTTCCAGCGTTGAAGCTGGTTTTAGAAAAGGCAGAGGAACCAGAGATCAAATTGTGAACATCTGGATCATCAAAAAGAAGGAGAGTTCCAGAAAAACATCTATTTCTGCTTTATAGACTATGCCAAATCCTTTGACTGTGTGTCACAATAAACTGTGGAAAATTCTGAAAGAGATGGGAATACCAGACCACCTGACCTGCCTCTTGAGAAATCTGTATGCAGGTCAGGAAGCAACAGTTAGAACTGGACATGGAGCAACAGACTGGTTCCAAATAGGGAAAGGAGTACATCAAGGCTGTGTATCATCACCCTGCTTATTTAACTTCTATGCAGAGTACATCATGAGAAACACTGGGCTGGAAGAAGCACAAGCTGGAATGAAGATTTCTGGGAGAAATATCAATAACTTCAGATATGCAGATGATACCACTCTTATGGCAGAAAGTGAAGAAGAACTAAAAAGCCTCTTGATGAAAGTGAAAGAGGAGAGTGAAAAAGTTAGCTTAAAGCTCAACATTCAGAAAACTAAGACATGGCATCTGGTCCCATCACTTCATGGAAAATACATGGGAAACAGTGGAAATAGTAGCTGACTTTATTTTTTTGTGCTCCAAAATCACTGCATATGGTAACTGCAGCCATGAAATAAAAAGACACTCCTTGGAAGAAAAGCTATGACCAACCTAGACAGCATATTAAAAAAACAGAGACATTACCTTGTCAACAAAGGTCCATCTAGTCAAAGCTATAGTTTTTCCTGTGGTCATGTATGGATGTGAGAGTTGGACTGTTAAGAAAGTTGAGCACTGAAGAATTGATGCTTTTGAACTGTGGTGTTGGAGAAGACTCTTGAGAGTCCCTTGGACTGCAAGGAGATCCAACCAGTCCATTCTAAAGGAGATCAGTCATGGGTGTTCATTGGAAGGACTGATGTTGAAGCTGAAACTCCAATACTTTGGCCACCTCATGAGAAGAGTTGACTCATTGGAAAAGACCCTAATGTTGGGAAAGATTGAGGGCAGGAGGAGAAGGGGACGACAGAAGATGAGATGGCTGCATGGTATCACTGACTCATTGGACATGGGTTTGGGTAGACTCTGGCAATTGGTGATGGACAGGGAGGCCTGACGTGCTGCAGTTCATGGGGTTGCAGACTGAGCAAGTGAACTGAACTCCCTAGAAAATCTGAAAGCTACCAAAAAATTGACTTTGTTATGTCTGAGTGGCCCATGTGACTGTTAGAATGTTAACTTAGATTTTCCTTGATGATGTGCCATGATTTTCTGCATGGAACTGACACTTAGCATAAGCCCAAATGTGACTCATTCATTTTAGTTTCAGTGTCTACATCTTTACTTCCCTTTCCTCCTGATGTCCGTCATGAGCTAAAGGCCCCTAGCCTAACCATAGCCACAGCCAGGTGTGAAGAACACTTGATCTGTAGGCTACAACCTCTAGTCTTTAGAAGTTGTTTTGGCCTTGAGGGCTTCTCTTGTGGCTCAGACAGTAAATAATCTGCCTGCAATGCAGGAGACCTGGATTCAATCTCTGGGTCAGGAAGATCCCCTAGAGGAGGGCATGGCAGTATTCTCGCCTGGAGAGTTCTGTGTATAGAGGTGGCTACAGTCCATAGGGTCACAAAGAGTCAGACATGACTGAGTGACTAACACTTTCACTTTCTTTTGGACTCAGAGGAGGAAGTTTTGAGTTCCCAGTAGTGAAATTCCTTTAGTAAATCAAGGTCTTGATCTATTAGAATTCCTTGTCCCAATTTGCTGGAATCCCTTGTCTGAATCCATGGATGCTTCTCTCCCCTCAGAGCCTGCTCATCCTGGCTATGCTCTGTCTTGACTTCCTTTGGGACTTTTGGAAACAGAGATTGGGGTACTTTCCTCACATTGTGGAGAATGGCATTTTGCAGATGATAGTCTTCATGGAGAGGTAGATGACAGTCTTTCCCAAGCTCTTCACATAAGCAGCAGAGCTGGGATTGTTACCTCCGTCTCATGTTAAAATGGGACTTGGTGAAAACAAACTTTGGGTTTTCCTCCCATAAAAACATCTCTCCACATATAGTCTGATGGAGCAGACCTCTACACTGAGGGAGAATGTCTCCCCATAGGCAGCAGCCCTCCTTTTCTGAGGAAAGAGCAGCAGCTCGTGGAAACTAAAGCATTCTCACAATCTCTCCCCATAGAAGGTAATGAATTGGATAACACAACTGAACTGCTGGAGTGAGGGAAGATTTAGTGTGAAGAATGTGCAAACAAAGTACACCTGAGGGCAAGACTGTCCCAATATTTGGAGAGTGGAGAATGAAGGCTTTCCTGCTGACCATCTCGGGGTTGAGGAACATTGAACATATGGGTGCTTCTTGAGAATGTGAAAACATCTTATCTCTGATCAACCACCTACTGGAGGGCTGGACAACTTTCCTGGTGATGTGGTGGCTGAGCCTGGCTACTTTAAGGAAAAGGGCCACCAGCTTGGCATGTCAAGCCAGCACTGCAGTGATTACTCAGTGACAGCACTGGATGAATCCGTGATCAGAAAGCCCAGACTGAGGTGCACAGTAGGATATAGTGCAGGTTAGGTGCAACCCTGGGTGCCCTTGAACTGAGGCAAGTGCTGTCTAAGCAGTACTCTCTGCTGAAGTGGCAGGACATTTGGAGAGGTGACTCTGGTGGTTGACTGGCATTATCTGCTAAATAGCATGAAGTGGAAACCTGGAATGTGCATATCATAGTATCTTTTGTGAAGTAGGAAGACCTCTGTATGCTATAAGAGAGTATCACAAATTGGGTGATTTAAACAACAGAAATATATTCTCTCAGATTCCTTGGGGCTGGAAGTCTGAAATTAAATATTAGTGGGCCATGCTCCCTTTGAATTGGCTTCCTTGTCTATTCCTTAGTCTCTGGTGGTTGCCAGCAAGCCTTGAATTTCCTTGGCTTGTAGATGCATCACTCCAATCTTTCCTTCCATTGTCACATAGACTTCTCCCCTGTGTGTCCCTGTGTCTTTACATAGCTTTCTTATAAGGACACAAGTCATTGGATTTAAAGCCCATCCTAACCTATTAAGGCTGTCCTGCTTATTTAACTTATATGCAGAGTACATCATGAGAAATGCTGGGGTGGAAGAAGCACAAGCTGGAATCAAGATTGCTGGGAGAAATATCAATAACCTCAGATATGCAGATGACACCACCCTTATGGCAGAAAGTGAAGAGGAACTAAAGAGCCTCTTGATGAAAGTGAAAGAGGAGAGTGGAAAAGTTGGCTTAAAGCTCAACATTCAGAAAACAAAGATCATGGCATCTGGTCCCATCACTTCATGGCAAATAGATGGGGAAACAGTGGAAACTGTGTCAGACTATTTTTTTGTGCTCCAAAATCCCTGCAGATGGTGACTATAGCCATGAAATTAAAAGACACTTATTCCTTGGAAGGAAAGTTATGACCAACCTAGATAGCATATTGAAAAGCAGAGATATTACTTTGCCAACAAAGGGTCCGTCTAGTCAAGGCTATGGTTTTTCCAGTGGTCATGTATGGATGTGAGAGACTATGAAGAAAGCTGAGTGCTGAAGAATTGATGCTTTTCAACTGTGGTGTTGGAGAAGACTTTTTTTTTTTTTCTTTTCCCTAGACAGATGTTTCTTATTTAATTAAAGGGAAAATACATTTTAAACAATTCAGGCTGGTTATGGTGTTTTCTCCTTGGGTCTTGAGAAAATAATCTAAACTTAATGCTTTCAAAAACATTAACACTGAATGTCTTAATTTGTACCTCCAAAACTTTATGAATTCAAAAGGTATATGTTATTGGAAAGCAAATATCTCTTTTCAGAAAAATGTGAACATGTCAACTCAATGAGAATCCCTTGGGCTACAAGGAGATCCAACCAGTCCCTCCTAAAGGAGACCAGTCCTGGGTGTTCATTGGAAGGACTGATGCTAAATCTGAAACTCCAATACTTTGGCCACCTCATGCGTAGAGTTGACTCATTGGAAAAACCCTGATCCTAGGAGGGATTGAGAGCAGGAGGAGAATGGAGACAACAGAGGATGAGATGGACATGAGTTTTTGTGAACTCTGGGAGTTGGTGATGGACAGGGAGGCCTGGTGTGCTGCAATTCATGGGGTCGCAAAGAGTCAGACATGACTGAGCTACTGAACTGAACCTACTATGCTCTTATGTTAACTAATTGCATCTACAAAGACCTTATTTCCAAAATAAGATCACTTAGGTTCCTTTTGTCCTCCACAGTTCTCATCACCATCTGACATATGTTTTTGTTTGTTGTTTTAATTAATTTATTTTTAATTGAAGGATAGTTGCTTTACAGTATTGTATTTGTTTCTGCCAAACATCAGCATGAGTCATAGGTATACATATGTCCCCTCCCTCACATCTTCCTCCCCATACCACCCCTCTAGGTTGTTACAGAGCTCCAGTTTGAGTTCCCTGAGTCTTATAGCACATTCCCATTGGCTGTTTATAGAAATGTATGTTTTCATGTTACTGTCTCTGTACATCCCACCCTCTTCTTCCTCACCTCCCCCACCATGTCCATAAGTCTGTTCTCTATGTCTGGATCTCCACTGTTATCCTGCAATTAATTTCATCAGTACCATCTTTCTAGATTCCATATATATGTGTAGGTATACAGTATTTTTTTTTTCTCTTTCTGACTTACTTCACTCTGTATAATAGCCTCTAGATTCATCTACCTCCTTAGAACTGACTCAAATGCATTTCTTTTCATGGATGAGTAATATTCCATTGTATATATGTATGCCACAGCTTCTTTATCCATTCATCTGTTGATGCACATCTAGGCTACTTCCATGTCCTAGCTATTGTAAATAGTGCTGCATGAACATTGGAGTACATGAGTTTTTTTTCAATTTTGTTTTCCTCAGGTTATATGCCTAGGAGTGGGATTGCTGGGTTATATAGTGGTTTTATTCCTACTATTTTCAGGAATCTCCATACTGTCTTCTATAGAAGCTATATCAATTTACATTCCCACCAACAGTGTAAGGGGATTCCCTTTTCTCCACACCCTCTCCAGCATCTATTGTTTGTAGACTTTTTGATGATGGCCATTCTGACTGGTGTGAAGTGACATCTCATTATAGTTTTGATTTCCATGTCTTTAATAATGAGTGATGTTGAGCATCTTTTCATGTGTTTATTTGCCATCTGTATCAGATTTTATTTTTATTTATAAAATACACTTCTTTTTCCCTCCACTAGATGGAAGTTTCATGAACAAAGAGAGATTGTTTTAAATTTTGACTCTGTATCACTAACAAGTAAGGTGGTGTTTGACCTGTAGCAGGAACTCAGTACATCTCTTTTAAATATATTTGTATGTTGGGAAAAAGATACCTGAACTGCTGTGGTGGCCACACAGGGACTTCTGGGAGGCATGTTACCACCACCTGAGTAAAAGCAGAGGATGCAAATACCATGTAGAGGAAAACGGGCAAGGTGAGATGGGCTATGAGGGTGGAAAGAGAGGGAGAGACTTGTTGGCAATGAGTCCATTATTCTTATCTTTAAAATCTGCTTCCAGCATCTTCTTTTCTCCTTGGTATTCTAGCCAATAAATTGCTCATTTGATTTTGAGTTAACAATGGGCAGAAGACCTAAATAGACAGTTCTTAGAACACATACAAATGGCCAAGAGGCACATGAAAAGATGTTCAACATTGTTAATTAGTAGAGAATCAAAACTAAATGAGATATCACTTACATTAGTCAGAATGGCTTTCATCAAAAAATCCACAAACAATAAATACTGGAAAGGATGTGGAGAGAGAGGAACCCTCCTAAACTGTTGGTGTGAATGTAAATTGGCACAGCCACTATGGAAAATAGTATGGAGGTTGCTTAAAAACTTGACATAGAGCTGCCATCTGACCCTGCAGTCCTACTCTTGGGCTTATATCTGGAGAAAAACAGGATCCGAAAGGATACATGCACTCTAGTGTTCCTTGTAGCACTGTTTACAATAGCCAAGACATGGAAGCAACCTAAATGTTCATTGACAGAGGAATGGATAAAGAAGATATGACACATATAGACAATGGAATATTACTTAGCCATTAAAGAAAATGAAATGATGCCATCTGAAGCAACAAGGATGGACCTAGAGATTGTCATCCCGAAGGAAGGAAGTCAGAGAAGGAGAAATATCATATGACATCCCTTATATGTGGAATCTAAAAGGAAATGATACAAATGAGCTTACAAAACAGAAAGAGATCCACAGACTTAGAGAAGGAGCTTACTGTGGCTGGGGGGAAAGGTGAGGGGTTAGGATAGTTAGGATTAGAAAGTGAAGTTGCTCAGCCGTGTCCGACTCTTTGCGACCGCATGGACTGTAGCCTACCAGACTCCTCTGTCCATGGGATTTTCAGGCAATAGTACTGGAGTGGATCGCCATTTCCTTTTCCAGGGGATCTTCCCGACCCAGGGATTGAACCCGGGTCTCCTGCGTTGTAGACAGACGCTTTACCGTCTGAGCCACACATGAAAAAAAAAGGGATGCAGAACTGGATCTGAAATAGAAAAGAAATAATTTGGAAGGTCTCATCGCATCAAAGGTTCATCCCTAGAAACCTAAGGAATCTACTTTGAAAATGATCTATAGTTCACTGGCCCCAGGGGAAACTCAGAATGTCTGCTGAGGGCATGGTCCTCCTTAAGCTGTGTCTATGGGAGGTACCAGGGACAGCAACCATCTAAGTGTGACCAACAATCTTTTATGGGCAGTTAGAGGAGAAAAGAGGGGAGCCTAGCTGAAGCATAAAGGGAACAATGAACAGGGCTTAAAATTTTTTTTTCCAAACGTCTCATGATAGAATCACGTGAGCTCTGAGTCATATTCTTTCAGACCAAGAGGTAGAGACTTGCCCTGAACATAAGACAAATTCAACATTATTTATGCCCTGAAGTTCAAGGTGCTGCCTAAGAGGAAGCTTCTGTATTTGTGTCGTGAGATTTTCACAGAACACTTTAAAAATCTTCCATAGATTTTTTTTTCTGATGCAAATAAATGTGACTTTAACCAAATTAGGAAAATTTTCATAAGCCTTGCAGAGAAAAAGAAAACCAGTAGGAGCAGAAAACGAAGCATTATTTCAAACACTTACTTTGACTGTAATGCCAGGAGTGATATAAACATAAAAATCCTGTTGTTACAGTAATTTAAGGCTGTTTTAAACACATTTTTTTTTGACAGCAGCAGACAATGCAAAATTACAGGGTCATTTTCAGAGTGCTGCTTAATTGGAATTATTTTCTATTAGAGTTTGTTTGCTATCCTAAGGGGTGCTTTCACCTACATCAGAGTCAAGAAAATGCACGTATAGTTCTAGTTATTTTGGACCTAGCAAAGTAAATATGGGTCACCCCATAATGCTGTCTTTAGTGTCTTGGGAAGAATGTAGAGTCCATTATCGTTTCTTCAAAAGTAATTTTAAAATGCAAATACAGGTGCCAACAGATTCTTGTCTCCATAAGATTGTCAATTTTCTTACCCCACACTCATTTATTTTTCATGAAGAATGAAATATGGGGCAGAGATTTATTTGTTGACAGTTACCACAACTAACTCAGTCTCAACTCTGACCTAAATTCTTCCTGCTTAGACACAGTGAAGTAGAAAATAATGAAGGCTGAGATATTTCTGAAATGTAAAGCCTGAAATTGCCAGAATTTACTCAAGTTTCTTGAAGGTAAAGAGTTGAGAGCATTTTCTGTTGAACTGTTCCCTAACAATGATGATTCTCTGTCCTTTAATTTACTCTGCTTTCCCGTTAAACCCACACCTGTTCCCACTGACCCTTACATTAAATTGTGTGCTCCAAGTTTTGTTTTAGTTTTTATTTTTTGTCTGCCTTTAGGAAATCAACTGTACCATGTGCAAGCTATCTCTCTGGAGTTAACTTACAAATGCTAGGAGTTAGAATGATGTTGATTTCTGTAGGGCTGAAATGTCTAACCTAATTTCTCAGACCTGCTTATTTTGAAAATGCTAGGCATATTTACTATTGTAAATGATATTCATATTAATAAGCAAAATGTTCACAGTAACTCATACAGAGAATTTGATTGTTTAAATAATAAGTGTATATATACCTTTAACTATTAATGTGTAATTTTTATGAGCTGTTGTGTTCTTCATAGATCATGAAAATATTTTAGGACTATAGTTCTTGTATCCATACTTAATGTATTTTTGTGATAGCATCAAAAGACTGTTACCCAATTTATGAGGAAAAGTCAATCCTTGACTTTTACTTACATCAGTTCAGTCAGTCAGTCAGTTCAGTTGCTGAGTCATGTCTGACTCTTTGCTACCCCGTGAATCACAGCACACCAGGCCTCCCTGTCCATCATCAACTCCCGGAGTTCACTTAAACTCACGTCCATCCAGTTGGTGATGCTATCCAGCCATCTCATCCTCTGTCATTCCCTTTTCCTCCTGTCCCCAATCCCTCCCAGTATCAGAGTCTTTTCCAATGAGTCAGTTCTTCGCATGAGGTGGCCAAAGTACTGGAGTTTCAGCTTTAGCATCATTCTCTCCAAGGAACACCCAGGGCTGATCTCCTTTAGAATGGACTGGTTGGATCTCCTTGCAGTCCAAGGGACTCTCAAGAGTCTTCTCCAATAACACAGTTCAAAAGCATCAATTCTTTGGTGCTCAGCTTTCTTCACAGTCCAACTCTGGCATCCATACATGACCACAGGAAAAGCCATAGCCTTGAAGAGACGGATCTTTGTTGGTAAAGTAATGTCTCTGCTTTTCAATATGCTATCTAGGTTGGTCATAACTTTCCTTTCAAGGAGTAAACGTACATGATATTTATCTATTCTAAATAATGTTTCATCAGTATTTAGCATATTTCAAATTAATTTAAGGAAGGGAATATGCTAGAAGTGGGTGAAATTTGAATTTTGGTGCCTGAGTCTGCTTTCTCATTTCCTGCACTTGGAGTCAGGTGCTCCAGACCCTTCCTAACCTGCTGTACTCCTCCTTCCATCCAACACACATGCCTCAGGATTCCAGATGTCTGTGTCTTCTGTGTTACCACTTCTGTTTATTTCCCCTATCCAATCCTATTTTCTGAAGAATAATTTGATTCTTAACATGAATAGAATATATATCAGCATTTGTCAAACTCTGTCATGGGTTGAGTGATGTTAAGCAAGCAGTGTTTGGGGAAAATGGTGTGCCATACCAACAAATGCCCTGGGTATAGGCATTTTAAATCCTTCCTTGGAATTTCAAAATGCAAGTTAATATATGAAAGTTTCTGAAAGTGAAACAAGAAACATATTTAATTTTGCTTTACAGTTAAACAAGCCAACTCATTTGCTAAACGGAAGACCAATCTGGCTGTATCTATTACTATCCCTAAATAGCTATATTTCTTAACAACAGCTTAAGCTGAGCTAACTTTTGTCAAGAAAGAGAGATAAATTAAAAGGAAAAGATCAGTATATAGGCAGTCTTCTGCTTTCTTCTAAGTGAAGCTCTCACAGACTCATGCCTGGGTCAGAAAACTTTCCTCCAGCATGAGGGTGTGTGCATCTAATAGAGCCAAGTCCATTTGTAGAGAGGTGATTGGAGACAGTTCATAAAATCACAACAAAGTAAACTTTTAGGGAGTTCTAGGTATATCATATCCATACTGGAGAGCCATCAAAATCTTTTAAGGAGAAGGTACATGAAAAGATCTGTGTTGCCAAAGATAGTTGGAGTGACAAGGTGGAGGTGGAGGGGTAGGAGACCATGACTCAGGCAGCTGGTTTTAGGTTGCTACAGTAAACCCAGTGGGAATGTTGCGGTCCTGATCTGTGATCACAAGTATGGAAAGGAATCGAGAAACACTTGCTTAGGAAGATTTAGCAGAAGAAAGTATGGGAAAGTAATGCTCCACAATGACTCAGTTTTCTAGCTTTGTTGACATAACATAATTAACTGAAACAAAGAAGAAGGAAGAAAAGGCTGCGAGGACAGAGGGCCAGGGGTAATGAATTTAATTTTGGTCTTGGATGAGTAATGAGAACAAACTATCTTAAATGTAACCATACTTGCTAGTGTTGCCTAAGGGAGAAAGAGGCAGTGAGATGTTCTCTCTAGGCATCTCTCAGTGCCCACTTATTGCCAGTGGGCCACATGCCTCACACTCTTTTCTCGTTGACTGACTAGTGACCACTCTGACATTTTTCATGGTTTTGCCTCACAGGGTTCTGTCTACTTGTCAAAATTTTCTTTCAGTCATTGTGAGTGAAAATCAAGGACAAAGTGATTTAAGAGGAAAAATCTTGCAAAAATACTCCCATGACTTTAGTCTGTAAACAAAACAAATAGGGCCACTGGTGCAGCCAAAAGTTACATTAAGTTTTTGAAAATGGGAGTGAACATAGGTTCAATTAGCATAGTGAGAATAGCAGGGCACCTATTTGGTGTAATGTGAAGTATCAAAGGACTCTCAAGTATATATCTACACATTTAGCTTGCTCCAAAATGATCATTGGTCCTGTTTTTAAGTGGAGGGTGACTGGGATAAAATTATTCCCACTAAGAAATAAAAACAAGGCTTCCCTGATAGCTCAGTCAGTAAAGAATCCACCTGCAATTCAGGAGATCTGAGTTCAGTCAATCCCTGAGTTGAGAAGATCTGGAGAAGGAAATAGCAACCCATCCCAATATTCTTGCATGGAAATCTCATGGATAGAAGAGCCTGGTGGGCTATAGTGCATAGGGTCTCAAAGATTCACAAATGACTGAGTGACTGAGCACACACACTCACAACTAGGACTGTACCTTCAGTATCATAGGAAAATGGAGGGCTCTTTTCAAAGTGATTCTTAGAACATCTCTTCTCCACTGGTCCCTTTCCAACCCTCATGATAAACACACACACATACCATTTCCATATAAATGCTGTCTTCCCTATCCTAGAATATTTTTGCCTCTTCAGAACTTCATTTGAATAATGTATAATGATGCTCCAAGACTCAGCTTAGATATCACCTCCACTTTTCCAGGCCTGCATAGTGGGCTGTTTTTGGTTCTTATGTATTCTGTGCATGACTTTATCATGATGCTGACTCTGTTACAAAATTATAGATATTACTGAACATACACACACTATGTATTTACATGTTTGGCTTTCTCTAATGACTGTGAGCTCTCTGACTATAGGATCATATGAAATTAATTTTTATTTCCATTGGATCTAGCACAGTGTCTCATATATAAAAAATGCCAACAAATATTCAGAGTCAACTGAATATGAGATTTTTAGAGAACTGAACAGTGTGAAAGAAATTAGTTGCTGGGCTTTTGGAAGATGTGATGTATTAGTAGTGGCGGTGTAGGAGGAAATTTAGAGGTAAATATATGACTTCCCTGGTGGCTCACACAGTAAAGAATTTGCCTGCAATGCAGGAGACCCAGGTTCAATCCCTGGATCAGAAAGATCCCCTGGAGAAGGGAATAGCTACCCACTCCAGTATTCTTGCCTAGAGAATTACATAGATAGAGGAGCTTGGTGGGCTACAGTCCACAGGGTCACAAAGGGTCAGATACGACTCAATGACAAACACTTTCACTTTCATGTGATCCTCAAATTATAATCTATCAGGTTTTGTGTTGTTCATTATTACTATTTTTTTCTTAAAGATTCACAACTCCATTTGTTTGCTTATTCTAAAATAATTATCCAACACTTATACGTTCAGACACTGTGGCAGAAAAATAAATCTGATATAGGACTTACAGAGGCAAGTAGAAGGTGTACAACTCCCTTGTAAGTGCAAGGCAAAGAGGGAAAAGTGTTTAGAAAGACAGGGCATAATCGAGTAGAGTACAGCTTCTTATTTCAAATGTCTATCTTTTAATCCTTCCCCTATCATTCCCTAACATGCAACCTTAAAGAAGTTACTTAACCTTTCTGTGCCTCAGTTTACTCATCTAAAAAATGAGGATATTAGCACTTTGTACATTACTACTTTGTTGTTAACATTATGTGAATTAATCTCCAACAAAATTATTTCTAGTTATTGCTATTTGGGGATTTCTAAATTATTTCCATGTAGCAGTGGGAGTGTTATGCCAATGAGCATCAACACATTTCCAGGCTTTTCATATTTATTACTAACTTGTCTTTTTAAATTATTGTATTACTTATTTTAACAACTGTTAATAAATTTATTAGTTTTCCTGCAACATTGCCAAATTTCGTTTTTTGTTATAGGTACAAAATAGCACTTAATAGAATTTTAAAAATTTTGTATAGATATAGTTGGTGTGGTTGAGCATCTTTTGTACACTCTGATTCTATTGTATTCCTCTATATGAATTGTCTGTGACTTTTTTTTTCCTTCTTTGGCAACATGTGTGCTGTGTATAAAGAGATGATTCCAATAACCTATTTGACATTACATAATAGTTGCTGAGAATTTACTTGTTCCAAAACATCTTGCTTTGGTTTGCAATGCAAAACTACTCTTCTGCATTTCTTTTAACCTCTGTTCATAGTGCCTTCTGAGTTTGCTTTGCTGGCTCATCTTGTGACTGGCTTTTAGATATTAATGCTTTTAGATATTAGAGATTTTAAATTCTCCCCACAGATGAACAAGCAGGGTTTTATACAATCTATGTACTGATGGTTCCCACATTTATATTTCCAGCCCAAACTTTTTCTCTAACTCCAGCTTTGTTTCACTCCATCATGATGTGATCTTGGAGATCACAACAGAAAGCAGTCTCAACACGTTCTTATATAGATGTTTGGTTCATCTCACTCCCCAGTCCTTGATTCTTAACAATATTTTTAAACCTCCACTGAGTAGTACCACCATTATTCATGTTACACAAACATGAAAATTTAGGGTTATTTGGATATTTCTCTCTTCCAGAACAATAACTGTCTTTTTACATTTTGTCTTCTTTGTATCAGCTCTTTCCCATTCCCTTCTTTGATGTTGATCACGCTCAAGAAACTACTCTCTGTCTAAACTAGTAATAGAGTCTTGAGAGATCTCCTTGACCCCACAATGTGATGCTTTTAGCATTTAAAACTAACAGGCAACTTTTACTGCTTAAAACTTCCTGACATCCTACTGGCATTAGAATTAAGGTCTACGAAGCCCTGCGTTATCTGTACTATCTTCTTACCACTCTCAGCACTGTATTTCAATTGCTCTCTATTCTATCAAGTCACCATGTCATGCTCTTCCCATCTCAGGGTGTCAACACAAGCTGTTTTCTCGGCACCATTTCCCATTATCTACATAATCCCTACCCTTTGTTAATCAGCTGTAACATTATTAACATAGGAAACCTTCCTTGGAGTCAGGACTAGGTCCCTTTGTAGCTGTACTTACTATAGCCTGGATTTTCCCTTCATAACAGTTATCATTAGCATAATTGAATATTTGATGGAATAATTAAATTTATTCCTCCAATAGACCATAAGCTCAACAAGAATAAGGCTAGTACAGACAAGAAACTAGTAATTATTGATGTTCTATTGATCTATAGGTGTTGATCTATTGATCTATATCTAGTTCATGGGATTTCTCATGATGTACTCTGCATATAAGTTAAATAAGCAGGGTGACAATATACAGCCTTGACGTACTCCTTTCCCTATTTGGAACCAGTCTGTTGTTCCATGTCCAGTTCTAAGTGTTGCTTCCTGACCTGCATATAGGTTTCTCAAGGGGCAGGTCAAGTGGTCTGGTACTTCATCTCTTTCGGAATTTTCCACAGTTTGTTGTGATCCACACAGTCAAAGGCTTTGGCATAGTCAATAAAGCAGAAATAGATGTTTTTCTGGAACTCTCTTGCTTTATCAATGATCCAGCTGATGTTGGCAATTTGATATCTGGTTCCTCTGCCTTTTCTAAAACTAGCTTGAACATCTGGAAGTTCATGGTTCATGTATTACTGAAGCCTGGTTTGAAGAATTTTGAGCATTACTTTACTAGTGTGTGAGATGAGTGCAACTGTGTGATGTGATAGTTTGAACATTCTTTGGCATTGCCTTTCTTAGGGATTGGAATGAACACTGACCTTTTCCAGTCCTGTGTCCACTGCTGAGTTTTCCAAATTTGCTGGCATATTGAGTGCAGCACTTTCACAGCATCATCTTTCAGGATTTGAAATAGCTCAACTGGAATTTCATCACCTCCACTAGCTTTGTTCCTAGTGATGCTTTCTAAAGCCCACTTGACTTCACATTCCAGAATGTCTGGCTCTAGGTGAGTGATCACACCATCATGATTATCTGGGTCGTGAAGATCTTTCTTGTACAGTTCTGTGTATTTTTGTCACCTCTTCTTAATATCTTCTGCTTCTCTTGGGTATATACCATTTCTGATCTTTATTGAGCTCATCTTTGCATGAAATGTTCCTTGTATCTCTAATTTTATTCAAGAGATCTCTAGTCTTTCCCATTCTATTGTTTTCCTCTATTTCTTTGCATTGATCACGAGAAAGGCTTTCTTATTTCACCTTGCTATTCTTTGGAACTCTGCATTTGAATGGGTATATCTTTCCTTTTCTCCTTTGCTTTTTACTTCCCATCTTTGCACAGTTATTTTTAAGGCCTCTTCAGACAGCCATTTTGCTGTTTTGCACTTTTTTTTTTCCTTTGGGATGGTCTTGATCCCTGTCTCCAGTATAATGTCACGAACCTCCATCCATAGTTCACTCAGCACTCTGTCTATCAAATCTAGTCGCTTAAATCTATTTCTCAGTTCTACTGTGTAATCATAAGGGAATTGATTTAGGTCATACCTGAGTGGTCTGGTGGTTTTCCCCAGTTTCTTCAATTTAAGTCTGAATTTGACAATAAGTAGTTCATAATCTGAACCACTGTCAGCTCCTGTTCTTGTTTTTGCTGACTGTATAGAGCTTCTCCATCTTTGGCTGCAAAGAATATAATCAGTCTGATTTCAGTTTTGACCATCTGGTGATGTCCATGTGTAGAGTCTTCTCTTGTGTTGTTGGAAGAGTGTATTTGCTATGACCAGTTCATTCTCTTGGCAAAACTATTACCCTTTGCCCTTCTTCATTTTGTATTCCAAGGCCAAATTTGCCTGTTTTTCCAGGTGTATCTTGACCTCCTACTTTTACATTCCAGTCCCCTGTAATGAAAAGGACATCTTCTATGGCTGTTAGTTCTAAAAGGTCTTGTAGGTCTTCAAAGGACCGTTCAGCTTCAGCTTCTTCAGTATTACTAGTTGGGGCATAGACTTGGATTACTGTGATATTGAATGGTTTGCCTTGGAAATGAACAGAGATCATTCTGTCATTTTTGAGATTGCATCCAAGTACTGCATTTCGGACTCTTTTGTTGACCATGATGGCTACTCCATTTCTTCTAAGGGATTCCTGCCCACAGCGGTGGATATAATGATCATCCAAGTTAAATTCACCCATCCCAGTCCATTTTAGTTCGCTGATTCCTAGAATGTCGACGTTCACTCTTGCCATCTCCTGTTTGACCACTTCCAATTTGCCTTGATGCATGGACCTAATAGTCCAGGTTCGTATGCAGTATTGCTCTTTACAGCATCAGACCTTGTTTCTGTCACCAGTCACATCCACAACTGGGTATTGTTTTTGCTTTGGCTCCATCTCTTCATTCTTTCTGGAGTTATTTCTCCACTGATCTCCAGTAGCATATTGGGCACCTAGCAACTTGGGGAGTTCATCTTTCCGTGTCCTATCTTTTTGCCTTTTCATACTGTTCATGGGCTTCTCAAGGCAAGAATACTGAAGTGTTTTGCATTCCCTTCTCCAGTGGACCACATTCTGTCTGACCTCTCCACCATGACCCGTCCATCTTGGGAGGCCCCATGCGGTATGGTTTAGTTTCATTGAGTTAGACAGGGATGTGGTCTGTTTGATCAGATTGGCAAGTTCTCTGTGATATTGGTTTCAGTCTGTCTGCCTTCAGATGCCCTCTCTCAGTGCCTACCATCTTACTTGGGCTTCTCTTACCTTGGACATTGAGTATCTCTTCAGGGATGCTCCAGCAAAGAAGGCTGAGCACTGAAGAAGTGATGCTTTTGAACTGTGGTGTTGGAGAATACTCTTGAAAGTCCCTTGCCTGCAAGGAGATCAAACCAGTCAGTTGTAAAGGAAATCAATCCTGAATATTCATTGGAGGGACTGATGCTGAAGCTCAAGCTCCAATAATTTGGCCACCTGATGGGAAGAACTGACTCATTGTAAAAGACCCTGATGCTGGGGAAAACTGAAGGCAGGAGGAGAAGGGGACAACAGAGTATGAGATGATTGGGTGGCATCACCCACTCAATTGACATGAGTTTGAGCAAGCTCAAGGAGATGGTGAAGGACAGGGAATCCTGGCATGCTGCAGTCAGTGGGGTTGCAGAGTTGTACATGACTGAGCGACTTAACAAATATGCTTTAACATCATTATTTCTTGTCTGTCAAACTTTATGGCCCAATTTAATTAGATAATTGAAAATTCTCTAGTTTTTGTTGAGTAGAATCAATGTATATATCCTAAAGCATTTTGCAGAGCAACATTACTTTATGAATACATCCATATTGGAGTTTAACGTTGGTTTAAGTATTTATGTGACCTTATAATTCTCCTTCTTTTATCACTATGAGTGATGCTGAAAAAAACGCTGGTTTTACTTTTTTAGTCACATAACATCTTAGAGGCATTGCTAATTTATGCAAGCAAATTTTGCTTTTCTTAATTACTTGGATACTCTAGAGGATTCATTAGATGGTAACTCAACATGGTTAAAATATATATCTCCTTTTATTACTTACAGGTACATCATCCTGGGTATTTAATACTTTATCATTTATTTATTTTTACATGATAATTAGGCATTAACAAAGGCATAGGACTACAGAGCTAGAATTATGTAATATGTCTAATTGTAAAGTTTACATGTAATTATTAATATTTAAGTTCTGGTTAGTTGTCATGAAATATGCTTTGTCCTCTAGTACTTTTAATTATTCATTTTCAATTTAATATATTCAGAGCCTCTGTTTTTCAATTTTCTCATTTCTAATCTCATATTCTACCTTTACTCTTATTATTTTAATCTTTAAAACTGCAGTTTTAATTTTTAAAAGTCTTTCTTTTCTTTTCTTTTAAAATGTATCTTGCAGTGTAGTATTGCATATGTTTAATGTTTTTTATGTTTAAGTTTCCTAACTTTTGTTGGATTTTAGTGATGTTTTGTGAATTTTTTCTTTCCCTCTTTCTTGAGGCAGTGGCCACATTGCCCCCAGACACATAGTAATTGCTTATAAAAAGCAGGAAAATGCTCAGAGTCAGAATATAGATCTGAAAAAAATAAAATGAGAAGTGTTAAAGATTCCTATGCATCATGAGGAAGAGAGTTTATAACAGCAATTTCCATGTTTCTGATGAAAGTTAAACCACAATTAGCAACAGGTAAATGCAAAAGAATTATTTAACACACCTTAAAGTATTCACATCCTGTTCCCAAGATTATTCTGGATGTTTTAAAGAACTGCCAGATTTCTAATGCTGCAGTATTTTTGGAGAAGTGTGTCAAACATATCCGAAAGTACTGTTAATTACTCCTTCAGAGTATCTGTTCTTCAGATCCAATGTCCTAAAATTTTTGTTGCAATTTTTAAAGTGACAAATCTCAAGAAACTAGTTTTTGTGTTATAAAAATCTATGCAGCCTTAAAGAGTAATATAGGAATAATTGTCTCAGCTTGTATAAAAATTAACTTCAGAATATAGAAGGTACAATATTTTAATTATTTTATTTAACCAAATTTAAAGAGAAATATGTCTTCAGTATATGTTGATTCAGTATATTGTGCAGGCTTTTTGTAAATCTTCTAAATTTAGACAATTTCAGTTTGACCTCAACAGTCTCTATATGTTCATTATCCATTTACTTTGTTGTTAAATGTCAAAGAAAGCCTTAGCTTAAAAATTTTTTAGAATATGTTGTAGTTTAGCATTATACAATGGACACAAGATATTTCTTAGCGGTTTTCATTTTTTTTAAAATAAAGTTCTAAGACACACTGTTTTCTATTTTAGTACTTTAGAAATAAAAATCAGAATTGGCCTTATTTTATAATCCTCATTGAAAGCAACTGATCACCATCACCAATAAAAAAATTCAAGAATAAAAAGTAGGGGTGTAAAAATATATGTATGTTATATATATATATATATATGATGTTTTTTTCACTGCCTCATGCAAGAATTATCATTAGATTGGGTTGGGTTATTTACTATTATAATTCTAAGGATTGATTGATTTTAACATAATTGTGAGATTCTAATTATTGCTATTTTAGGGGATAAGAGTGATAGAAAATGAAAACAAAAAGTTACTATATCCTCAGAATATTGTCTGTCATATGCCAATCAATACAATTAAAGATAATAGAATAGCCAAATTTCTTGTATGTGGTATATATAACAGAAATTGTAATGCTATCACAACAGTGGGAGGAGTGACGCTTATGTGTCATGAAGGGCTATCTTTCAGGCCAAAAGCATCTTCAGACTTCCCACTGACTTTCAAGGTAAGTAGTGTAACTTTTTCAATAGATATACTCTAAGGGGTGGAAGGTGGGAAACTGTATCTAATCAGGATTTCAAAGAAATTTAAGATCACCTACCTCAACTTTCCAAATTGTAGAGTCAGGGAAAGGAATTTTCCCCTGATCTTCCAAGAGGAGATTGTCTTTCCTATGTGTTCTCATTGTTGCAGTTTCTAGCAATTGTCACAGAATGATCGTTATTGTCTATTTACTTGTTTGTATTTTCCATTAAATCATACATTTCTTGAGTACAGAACTGTGGATTCTGTGTCCTTAGAGCACAGACCTCTACCCAGAATATAGAGAACATTGTTGACTAAATGGATATATGATTTTCTTCTATTAATACCAGAAGTGGTCACCAATATATATTTTTAAACATCATGGCTAGAAAACTGAAAATAATACATGACCATGATTTCCATTTTAAAGATTTTTAAAATTTCTCTTGATGTAGGGCACTTACATATGTCCTTGTAAATACTACATATTAGCTAATTCTACTACCTTGTAATTATGAACAATGGTGTTATGCATGCTTCTCTGTGACACTGTCTCTAGTATTTGAAGGCCACTCATATCTCTTCCTCATGGCCATTTACATTCTGATTCTCATGCCATCTGTTTGTTTTGTTGTTTGTTATTGTTTGTAGTAGTATATTAAGTTATATTTCTGTTCAGCCCTGTAAAAATTATCAATGTACTAGGCACTCTGCTAGATAAAGTGTAAAGATGAATAGGCATATACTGTTATAGGGAAATAGTAGGTAAACATATAATTGCAAAATACTGTGGGATTTTTATCACATAATGTATTATTTTAACATGGTGTCTGAGACTCAGATATGCACAAGGTACTATATGAGTGTAAAATTAGGCTTTTAGCCCAACTAAAGAGATCACATGAGCAACTATTATTTCATTTCATCCTCTTAGAGAACCTTCTTTTTCCCATAGTGACTGCACCAATTTACATTCCAACCAACAGATTCAAGGATTCCTTTTCTCCACATTTTCACCAACAATTTGTTGTTTATATACTTTTTAATAATAGCCATTCTGACAGGCATGAGGTGAAATCTCATTGTGGTTTGATTTGCATTTTTCTGATGATTAGTGATTTTGAGCATCTTTTTATATGCCTGTTGATCATCTGCATTTCCTCTTTTGAAAATTCAGTACTAATGCACATTTTCAAATCAAGTTGTTTGTTTTTTGATGTTGAGTTGTACAAACTGTTTATATGTATTGCATGTTAATTCATTATCAATCATATCATTTGCAAATATTTTCTCCCATTCAATAGGTTGTCTTTTTGTTTTGTCTATGGTTTCCTTTGCACAGCAAAGGAAGTTTAAGTTTAATTTAGTTTCAAGTTTAATTAGGTTCAGTTAGTTTGTGTTTATGTTTACTTCTTATATGTTAGGAGACAGATCCAAAAAAATATAGGTGTGATTTCTGTCAGAGTGTTCTACCTATATTTTCCTTGAGGAGTTTTAGAGTATCCATTCTTACATTTAGGTCTTTAATCCATTTTGAGTTTATTTTTTGTGTATCACATTAGAGAATATTTTAATTTTATTCTTTTATGTGTAGCTGTTCGGTTTTTCTAGCACTACTTATTGAAGAGAATATCTTTTCTACACCATATATTCTTGCTTTTTTTGTCATAGATTATTTGGCCATAAGTGTGTGGGTTTATTTCTAGGCTCTTTATTTTATTGATCTATGTGTCTATTTTTGTGCAAATGCCATACTGTTTTGATTCCTATAGCTTTGTATTATAGTCTGGAATCAGGGAGTGTGATTCCACCAGCTCTATTCTTTCTTAAGATTGTTTTTGCTATTCAGGGTCTTTTATATTTCCCTATAAGCTTTAAAATTATTTGTTTTAGTTCTCTCAAAAATGCCATTGGTAATTTGATATTGCGTTATACCTGTAGATTGCCTTGGGGAATATCTTAACAATATTAATTCTTTCAATCCAAGAAGATTACTATGAACCTTAGGAAGCATTACTATGAATATAGCTAGTGGAGGTGACGGAATCCCAATTGAGCTACCTCACATCCTAAAAGATGATGCTGTTAAAGTGCTACACTCAAGATGCCAGCGAATTTGGAAAGCTCAGCAATGGCCACAGGACTGGAAAATGTCAGTGTTCATTCCAATACCAAAGAAGGGCAATGATGAAGGATATTCAAAATACCATACAATTGCACTAATTCCACATGGTAGGAAAGTTATGCTCAAAATCCTTGAAGCTAGGTTTCACCAGTATATGAACTGAGAACGTTCAGGTGGATAAACTGGGTTTACAAAAGGCAGAAGAACCAGAGATTAAATTTCTAGCATTCATTAGATCATAGAAAAAGCAAGGGAATTTCAGAAAACCATCTATTTCTGCTTCATTGACTATGCTAAAGCCTTTGACTATGTGGATCACAACAAAGTGTGGAAAATTCTTAAAGAGATGGGAATACCAGTCCACCATACCTGTTTCCTGAAAAACCTGTATGTTTTACAGAAGCAATAGTCAGAACCAGGCATGGAACAAATGACTGGTCCAAAATTGGGCAGTGTATATGAAGGCTGTATATTGTCACCTTGCTTATTTAACTAATATGCAGAGTGCATCATGGAAAATGCTGGGCTGGATGAATCAAAAGCTGGAATCAAGACTGCCAGGATAAATATCAATTACCTCAGATATGCAGATGATATCATTCTAATGGCAGAAAGTGAAGTGGAACTAAGGAGTCTCTTGATGAGGGTGAAAGAGGAGAGTGAAAAAGCTGACTTGAAACTCAACATTCAAAAACAAAGATCATGGCATCTAGTCCCATCACTTCATGGCAAATTGAAGGGAAAAAGTGGAAGCAGCGACAGATTTTATTTTCTTGGGCTGTAAAATCACTGTGGACAGTGACTGCAGCCATGAAATTAAAAGAGGCTTGCTCCTTGGAAGAAAAGCTATGACAAACCTAGACAGCATATTGAAAATTAAAGACATCACTTTGCTGACCAATATCTGTATAGTCAAAGCTATTGTTTTTCCAGTAGTTATATATAGATTTGAGAATTGGACCATAAAGAAGGCTGCACACCAGAGAACTGATGCTTTCAAATTGTGGTGCTGAATAAGACTGTTGAGAATCCCTTGGACTTCTAGGAGATCCAGCCAGTCAATCTTAAAGGAGATCAACCCTGAATTTTCACTGGAAGGACTGATGCTGAAGCTGAAGCTCCAATATTTTGGCCAGTTAATGTGAAAAGCCAACTCATTGGAAAAGACCCTGATGTGGGGAGAGACTGAAAGCAAAAGGACAAGTAGGAGGCAGAGGATGAGATGGTTTAATAGCTGCACTGACTCAACGGACATGAATTTGAGCAAACTTTGAGAAACAGTGAAAGACAAGGAAGCCTGGTGTGCTGCAAGCCATAAGGTCCCAAAGAATTGGACATGACTTAGCAACTGAATAGAAACAACAGCCAATTCAAAATACAGTTTATCTTTCCATCTCTTTGTGTCATCTTTAGTTTTCTTTATCAGTGTCTTATAGATTTCAGAGTACAGATTTTTTGCCTCCTGTGTGTGTGTGTGCTTAGTCACTCAGTTCTGTCTGACTCTTTGCCACCCCATGGACTGTAGCCCACTGGGCTCCTCTGTCCATGAAATTCTCTAGGCAAGAATACTGGAGTGGGTTACCATGCCCTCCTCCAGGAAATCTTCCTCTCTCAGGGATCAAACCCAAGTCTCCTGCATTGCAGGCAGATTCTTACTACCTGAGCAACCAGAGAAACCCTTGAAGTAAGTTTATTTTGGGATATTTTACTCTTTTTGATGTGATAAGAAATGGGATTATTTAATTTCTCTTTCTGATATATTGTTGTTAGTAATGTAGAAATATAATGGATTTCTGTATATTAATTTTTTTTATCCTACAGCTTTACCAAATTCATTAATGAATAGTTCTGGTGACATCTTTGGGATTTTTGTTGTAATATAATGTCATCTGCAAATAATGACAGCTTTATTTCTTCCTTCATTAGGTGTATATTTACTGTCTAGATTGTAAGCTTCTCAAGGGCAAGAATTATTTTTTTTTTCAGTGATGTCTTTCTGGTGCCTGGAATAATGTCTGTCACTCATAGGAACTTAGTATATTTTTGAAAGAAAAAGAGAAGAAAGAAAATACTTTCTCTTTAATAAAGTGTACAGATGAGGTTTAAATATATAGGAATTAGTTATGATTTAATGTTTTCCTCTATTGTCTTTATTGTGTTGTTGTTCAGTTTCCAAGTCATGTCCGACTCTTTGCTACCCCCATGGACTGCAGGATGCCAGGCTTCCCTGTCCTTCACTGTCTCCTGGAGTTTGCCCAAGTTCATGTCCACTGAATCAGTGATGCCACCCAACCATCTCATTATCTGTTGCCCTCTTCTTCTATTATTGTTATTGCATATATCAAGAAAACACTTTTGATGGGTATGAAATATTTACCTGTTTTTAAATAAGTAACTAAAAAATGGAAAGTATTTTGATTTATCTCAGAAAAGCATATACTTTGGGTGATAAAACATTTAAATCCACATTTCATTTTCAATCTCAGTTTGTTATTATATGGTGACTGGTTCTGTTAGTCTTTACTGCATAATTGTTGGATTTTGCTCTGTGTGTATTTTTATGCTTATATAGGGGACTCAAAGATAAGGAACTTTAAAACTTTATCAAAACTTTTGCTAAAGAATTGCAAGGAAAGGGGCTTTTATTTTCATTCTTTCCACCCTGGTAACAACCCACACTGCTTATACTTAAAGTAAATGCTAGAGAGCTGCTACCAAATGTCATATCCACAAACAGTAAGGAAATGAAAGCAATATCTATTTTTCTTAAGCATGTATTACCATAAAATGTAAAATATGAATGTTTCATATTGTAAATTATGGATTGGAACTATTATTTTAATAATATTTCAATATTATTTGAAAATAAAATTCTACACTTGAGACCACTAGTATAATTAATTGTCTAAAAGAAAAAAAATATATATATCTATAAGCATATACAAGAATACAGAACATTTGTATGAATAAAGTCTGTTGAGATCATGCAAGAAGACACTGACTTCCTCCCATTATCCTCCAAGGACAGGTAAGGGGCATTTTGTGGCAATATCTGCAAGCTTTCAAGAGGAGAAACCTAACTGGAGCATTTTCTGTTTAGGGAAAGATAAAGGCCTTTTTGTCTTTAGCATAGTGAACTGGAGGCACAATAGGCCTGATCATTGCTCGCCAGATTGCTTGTGAATCATTTGTTTCTTTTATTAGCTCTTTCTTACATTACCATCATGTCTGTTTCTTCCTTGCTGCTCTTCCTGCATTTTGGACAGCAGAATCGGGAAATATGCTGCACTTGGTGAGTGGTGAAAATCAGAAGTGAGTGACTGCCTGGTTCCCATGTTATAATGTTAGCTCTGCTGCACATCAGATATTTAAGTGTGTGTCTCTCAGCACTGCCAGATGGGCATGAATCTGGGCTCCCAGGACCTGAAGTCCTAAATTGATCAAAACACATTGTGAAAATAGTAGCTGCTTTTCATTGAGCTGTCTATTCACTGGGAATGTGGCTGCTGTTTCCTGATATATATACTACCCGAGGACTTTTAGATTTTTAACTCAATTCTTGTTTAGGAGGACTTTGGAGGAGAATCTGACATAACTGCTTTGGGAGATAGAGGTTGGCATGTGGCAAAATATATCAAATGTTATCTAGTAGAAGAAAAACTAGTTTTAATGAGAACAAAATCTGTTCTATAATTAGATTTAAGTAGTAACTAAATCAGTCTTTATTTTTGTAGCACCACAAGATATCTACTTTTCTACAAACTCAGTTTACATATAATTGTTGCTATTTATTAATTACTCTTCCTGGACTGCTTACTACAGCACATGAGATAAAACTTAAATTGTTGTTGAAAGCCTCCTACAGATTTGAAAGAATGCACACTTGTGAGCACCTCATGGGTTTGTTGTATGCCGCAGTGCACAGGGACCATCAATCAGTTTACTGCCTCTTGGTCCTTCCAAGTTTTTTATTGCTTTTATAAACCCCAAAAGGACTCATTAGGCTTGCTTCCTTTCCATTTCTCAGCCCTAGTGCTTAGACCACTTTTGCAAATAATGATTTGAACTTGGGTGAAAGTTTCTGAAACATACCAAAGATAAAACTAATCATCTAATATCAAACGTTTCAAGTGACAGGACCTAGAAGTAAAATATATTTCTAAATTATCCATCATGAATTCATTAAGAGACTGTGATAATCATACCCCCAGAAAATATATCTAAGTGAAAAATGCAGAAGCACTGGGGAAGATAAGTATATTGGCATTAGTTAGTATAACCAAGTCTGTGCATCAAGAATGAGAGAGAGAAAGGGGCAAAGAGAGAGTGATCAAAACAGTTTATGTTCTCTCTGTTTATGCTTCTTTTGAAAAACACCTACCAGTTCAAATACAACTCATTGACCTGACTTATGACTATTACAACTAGAATGGACTTTTATCTCCTAGGTATGCTTAAATTATACAAATATACATTTCAGACCCCTCAAACAGGGTCATCCAAAACTTCAGGGATTGTATACTTAGAAATTTGGGGAACATATCTAGGCGGCAGACAGACCCTCCTGTGAGGCTCAGAAGATAGTTTTTAAAATGACTTAGAATGCTCTGAGATGGGTAGTGTGCATTCTTTCTAGCTTAGAACTAGAATACTACTCCTTACTCAATCCTGCTTCTTACTGAAATATAAAGTGTCACCCATTTATGTTACATTTGTACCATCCTCTGATATTATTAGAGATTTTTGTCTCTTCAGTTGCTAACACATCTGATTGAGACAATGTTTTTACAATGAAATAATTATGCTTTAAAATTAAATAAATAATAAATATATTTATTTTATTGTTCCTGAAAGGAACATAAATCATTATTTTGGGGCACATTATTTAGCATATTTTTCTTTAATGCTGAAGTATTTGACTCATGTGGAATTTCTCTTTTGCTATCTAAATAAATTTCAGTCAATACTAGCTCTTTCTCTTGACACTAGAGAATATTTCATCGCCTTGAGTCATTCTTCTCATGGCTTTACTGACACCATGTATATATGCACACATACAACATGATATAAAATAGTTGAAGGATGTGTGTGATATACACTTCATTAACTATTCAAGTGCAAGTCTTCTGAGATCTTGAGTTCATAGGGAATGAGACTAATATAAACTTCAAATTTTTTACATATCATTTTAATAGGAAAGTATTTTAGAGTGTTTTTATTTTAATTTATTACTGCTACTTTTCATTCCCTTGATTTATAGAAGCAATTACCTTAGTTATACATTTTGCCCCTAATATAGTTGACTTTACAAGTTCATAAAAATGAAAAAGAACTCAGCATTAGTAAATTAAAGAAAAATATTGGAATTTCTGCCAGAAAGTCATAAATAGTGTCTTCTTCCCTGGCACAGTCTTTTCCTTCTCTATTGAACACTTTGAAAGCACAGGAAGAGGAAGGAGCCTCTGTATGTAAGTTAATCATTTCCTTGTTAACCTTTTGCCGTCAGCCACAATGAGATTCATTCTTCATATCACAGTAGACTCATCAGCAGGAATATACTTTTATCTTTGTTGCCTGGTTTTACAGGACTGGAGGGAATTGGCACCACCAGGGAATCATTAAAGAGATAATGGAGAAATTATTTTCTCATATCTTTATTCAGACTTCTTTCTCACTGGTGCCCTCATCCTCAGTAAGCATCAATCAAATTTACTTATTAAGAACTGAGGATAGAATAGTGTCCTGGGAGTGAAGAGGGGAGGGGGAGGTAAAAGAAACAAGCAAAAAAACAAAAAACTTGGGAGCAAGTAGACTCAGATCTAGTATGTCAGAAAGAAAAAGGACTGTTTCAAGTGGATGTTTTCTAGTTAAAGAGGTTGGAACAGTACTGAGTGACTTACCCATATTAAAGCTATCAGAACATATGTAACCTACAATCTTTATAAATTAATCTCCCACAAAAGAAACTTCAGTAATAGCCAGAACTTTTTCATTTTGTAAAGTTTTCTTTTTCCATTCATGCAGTAAAGACTAGTTGCTAATCATTTAGGTTGAGCATCTGTCTTGTTGAGAGAAAAAAAGCACTATGAAGGAAAAATTGCATCAGATGAGTTTCACAGTCAGAGAAGATTTTGTTCAAGAATATTTCAGTTCAGGAGGCAAACTATTTCAGTAGGGGAGAGGGAATGGACTCAATAGTGCTGAAATAGATAGCGGGAGGATTTTTACATTCTGAGCCAAGCTAATGGAAAAGTCCTGGAGGGTGTTCAGAGTGGGCTAATCTGTGTGCTTAGGCCATCTGCATTTACTGATTTTGCTTCTTGAAGTTAGGCTCCTACCCTGCCACAGAAACTGAGTCTCTCCTTCATGATCCCATTTCAAAGAGATGTCTTCAAGGACCTTGAGAGAGAGATTTCTGGATTGTAGAAGATTTACATGTAAAGGCGGCAGAGAATGAATTTACAATGGCAAATGTTCTAAAGTGAATACTCCAAAAAGGGAAGTCAGGCGCCTATAGTCAGGAAAATTGAGGTCTAAAGTTTAATCAAGCTGAGAGGAATGTTAAAGTCCTTTTGGTCAGTAATTTGAATGTAGGACTTTCCTTCCACAGATGACTGTTGAGAGTAAGGCTCACACTGTGATCAAAAGACTTGTCATGTCTCAAACTTTATATCATATTGCTTATCTCAGGACAGGTTATGGGAAGAATTTCATCATGAAATTCTTGATTTAGAGAAAACAAGGGCCCAGTGAATTTTAAAGGACTACTTTGAATTTTACTTGCAGAGGAATATCCCCCTGGACGTGAGATGATTTAGCATGCCTTCTTCCAGCCTGATGGCTTAGTGTGAACTCAGTTGTTCTCTGGGTTGAACTCATGCCTTCAGGCTGTAAGGGAAAACAAGATTCAATTTGTCAGACTTCTTTATTGTGTATTAATGATTCTCAAATGCCAAGCAGATTTCCGGACACACAGATGTCACAAAAAATTTTCGAGACAATGCTGCAAGTGACATGATGTTATTATCTAGTTCTTAATACACATAGAAATGACATAGATTCGTGATTGTATGAATAGTGTTGAATATTTTTCCCACAGGAAATATTCTTTGTTTTTCAGTTTTAATTTCCTATAGTTAAGCAAGATACACTGCTTTTTGGCAATGTAATATGTATTTTTTCATGGAAGAATAATATTGTGAATTCTTGGGCAATGAATAGAAAAATTACAAATTCTATTTGTAGTTTTAATGTGGCTTTTTGGGGAACTTTCTCATCCTTTTCTATTCCAAATTTAGCAGGTGGATACACTGTGTTTAACTTAAAATTATTGCAGGCTACTTTATGAAACATGAGCAAACCAAGCTATGAATTGAACTTTAAGTTTGCCATAGTAAAAATGTGAAGAGGGAAAATGATGGCATCACTAGTGGCTCAAAGGAACAAGGTTATGACTAAATTGCTCACTAGTCTATGTATTTTTAGTAAAGAGATTTGAGAATAGTGCAACTAATCCCCAATGCCCAATTAAAGTCTCTTAACTAATTTAACAGACATATTGTAAACGTGTAGTTGGAAATACTTTAAATAAACAAAAATTGCATGGGAGGAAGTTTAATAGCTAAACAAACAGAAAATCACTTTGATTTAGCCTTCTCAAAGTTCTTAGCAGAATAGTTATAAGAAAAACTGCAAACACAATTAACATGCAAAGCATCAAGAGAGTTTTTTGTTCAGGTGATGATATATTCTGCAGTATTTGCCTTCTAAGAAAATCTTAAGACAGGAAAAGGGTCTCAGTCATTGGAAAAAAAAAGTACCGATTCCTTTTCTGCTTCTTTTGTGTGTAATCTTATTGTACATATATAGTTCACTGATAGATAATAGATACGTAGAGATATAGAAATGGATAAGATACTACCCAATCTGCTTAAACAGATATAGGTTGCTTACAAATGACTGATTGCTGACCCACATGGAGATGTAAGATTTATAGGTAGCATGTCCTTGCTTTTTGGCAGTATTTTCTGCAGAGACTGCCAAATAAATGAAGCCTGTGACTTTCTGGGAAAGCTGGTCCTCAAGTTCTCATGCATTGGTTTGATCCTAAAGGAGTTCTTCCAGAGTGTGCAAACTGCACTTCAATTAAAGAAGTCTGCAGGGCACACTGAGTGGATGAACAGCAAGTGTTCTGGGACTTCTTTTGAGGAGACTCTGGCAGGTGGGAAGCCCAAATGCAAAGCAGGCATTTGGAAATGTTATATGGGAGCAAATATTTAACATACCAGGGGATTGGGGAGTAATGTTGATTTCTCATTATGTTTCCTATTTACTTGGACTCTCTAGAAGGAAGTGTTTATGATTCCAAATAATACAAAGAATCCAACACTTTCAAGTCTGAGTGGTTGCAAATTCCAAACTTGGTGTTTTTAAACAGCTGTCCAGAGAAAAGGCAGTAGTTATTAATAAACGCACAACATCTTTTGAAAATATTGACTATATTCATTTTGGCTAAGGTTGTTCTTTGGAAGCGTTAAAAATTCCTAGTGAGAGTCTTTCAGTTTTGTTGGTGTAGATGATTTACTGTTGGCTTTTGCTAAACTTCAGCTGACTTTCATGTAAATATACCACAGAGAGGGGGTTAAAATGACAGATGGTCACTGCAGTGTTGTTCTGACTTGTCCTTCTCCTTTCCTTCACCCCTTTCATATGCTGCAATGCCCAGGAATGAGGAATTGGGACAGAAATGTGAATTATTTTTAAGGATGTTCTGGCTGCTTTACCAAATTAAAAACTAGGTAATTAAGTGATTTCATTCATTTAGTTGAGACTTCACTTCTCTGAATAAGACATTTCCAGAGGAGGGGGTCTGGTATTATTTTAATAAAAATTACAAGTAGTTGTAATAGTACAGTTAATGGTCAAGAATAACTCAGCTTATGAACAACAATGTTTATTCATTCTCTACTGTTCTTGATGTCTAAAGCTGTCCATATGGCTTCCATTCACTTCCAGACCAAATGGAAAACTTCAGGAGATATCCTGGAATCTAGGAAAAGAGACTAGTATGGCAGCTAGAAAGAGTCAGAATGCTCTCACCATCACCCTGATTTGTTCCGAGTTCTTCTGAAACACTAGGATAGTTAAGAATGTTGGATAGGCTGATGAATGATAAAATCACTGAACTGTAATAACAGATGAGTTTGGTCCTAGTCATTTAAAGATCTTTAGCATGATATGATATTCAAATATAGAAAAAATGTAACCTTAACTGTAAAGCAAATATCTTTTGCAGAAGGAAGTAGATCCTTTAAGTCTTTTATTTTTTTATTTAGATCCTTTGCTTTTTAATGATCATAATCGTGAATATTGTAGATATGAATATTTCTTATAAGCTTTATTACTTAGAAATATTTTGGATAGTAAATATTTATCATGGGCTTCCCAGGTGATGCAGGGACAAAGAATCTGCCTGCTAATGCAGAAGATGCAAAAGACATGGGTTCAATCCCTAGATGGGGAAGAACGCCTGAAGCAGGAAATGGCAACCCCAAACTGGAAATTTTCCAGTATTCTTGCCTGGAAAATTCCATGGACAGAGGAGCCTGGCAGGCTGCAGTCTATGGTGTAGTTAAGGGAGAAGAGTAAATGACTAAGCACACACACACACCTCCCCCCAATATTTATAATACCCAAGGGAATTGGATATAAGGGGTAATTCTGCTGGACAGGAATGATATTCTTATTATCTACTTGTTCATTTAGGGAGGTACTAGGCAATGGCACCCCCACCCAGTACTCTTGCCTGGAAAATCCCATGGACGGAGGAGCCTGGTAGGCTGCAGTCCATGGGGTCGCTAAGAGTCAGACACGACTGAGCATCTTCACTTTCACTTTTCACTTTCATTCTTTGGAGAAGGAAATGGCAACCCACTCCAGCGTTCTTGCCTGGAGAATCCCAGGGTCAAGAGAGCCTGGTGGGCTGCTGTCCATGGGGTTGCACAGACATGACTGAAGACTTAGCAGGAGCAGCAGGAACTATACTGGGAATTATACAAATATTAATAAAGTCCTCAGTTCAGTTCAGTTGCTCAGTCATGTCTGACTCTGTGACCCCATGAACTGCAGCATACCAGGCCTTCCTGTCTGTCACCAATTCCTGGAGTTTACTCAAACTCTCACATTGAGTCAGTGATGCCATCCAACCATCTCAGCCTCTGTTGTTCCCTTCTTCTCCTTACTTCAATCTTTACTATCCTCATTTTAAGCTTATGAAGCTTAGTCAACTTTACCAATACAAATTACTATGCAGTTAGTGAGTGAAAGAGCAGGATGAGACCCAAGAGCTATCTGAACCCAACTTCATGCTATTGACTCTGCTGCCTTGTTAATGGACTTCCCAGGTGGTGCTAGTGGTAAACAACCTGCCTGCCAATGCAGGAGACCCAGGTTCGATTCCTGCGACTGGAAGATCCCCTGGAGGAGGGGGAGGGCCACCTACTCTAGTATTCTTGCCTGGAGAATCCTATCGACAGAGGAGCCTGGCAGGATATATATAGTTCATAGGGTTGCAGAGAGTCGGACATGACTGAAGCAATATAGCCCAGACCTTGTTAATAAAATTAGAATTCTGATTTATTCAGACACTACTTTTGTTTTATTCCTTTCCAAGTAAGTATTATTTCTATGCATGTAAGTGTGAAGGAGGTGGGAACAAGTTAGCTAAACTCATATTCTCTAAATCAACACTTGAAAGCAGCTCTACTGTTTTAGTGGAATTTTTCATCCACACAATTAGCCAGTTAGCTAAGTTTACACATTTAGCATGGGAAAACTGACCTACCAGATCTGAGTCAGTATAACTTTTATGCAAATTAAGGGCAATACTGGAAAAGCCTTAACTCAACTGTATTTGAAAAAGTTCTTCTGTTGTAGCCATTTTTTTTTTTTTTTTTAAACACAGATCATGGCTATTTCTATTCAATGAAGCAGACGTAGAAAGTCCAATGCAGTAAGTCACATTCACAGTGAATGATATGTTTAAATGAGCAAATACAGCCCTGTTTCCTTGTATTATGGAAAAGAAAGCAGTGGAGTCTTGTGAGAGACGGCTCCCATGGGTAGACTACACTGGAGTATATATCTCTCCTGCATCCTTGCTGGTGGTAAGAACAAGTTTGTCTTTTTCTAGCTCCTTGTGAGCTTTTTGAAGGCAGGGATTAGATTTATTCATGACCAAATTGCCAGTGGCTTACATAGTCTCTGACACGTGAGTAGTGGGAAGTTAGGAAGGAATAAAGGAAGGAAGACCTAGCCATCAAGCTTTGCTCTTCCAGCGACTGACTGTGGAACTTCCATTAATTCTTTAATCTCCCTCAACGTCGCTTTCCTCCTGTCTGAAATGAAGATAATATGTATTGTATTGTTGTGAGTTATGTGAAGAATGCAGTGGGCTGCATAAATTCAAGAGGGTATTTTGCATCTAATAGTGAGTATAATAATCACCTAAGAAGTTGGATATAATAAATACAGAAAATTAATGAATATATAAAACTCACCAAGAATGTGAGCTCTGATAATTTAACATCATAACTGATTAATGTTCATTAAGGCTCTTTAGGCAAATTAGATAAGAATTTATTTTCCTGGTATTTGAGTCATATTTTGATTTGCTTAATACGAATGACTTCAAAGGAATTCTTTGCTTGTTGTTGTGCTTAAATCATCTTTAAGTGAGTTCAAAAACAAGTGTTAAATGATCCTTGGAACATAAAGCAGTTCAAAGTGCTAAATTGTGTAGTGATGGACTTTTAAAATGTGCTGTTGTATGAGGAAGGGGTAAGGCTGGATGACAGGATAAATAACATTTATAAATTATTAAGTGTGAGCTGATAGACTACCTTGCAAAGTCATGTTTCCCATTCACAGACCTCTGAAGGAGAATACTAATTTCTTTTTGTATAACTTCACTAGTGAAATGTCACACCTTCAATGGCATGATCACACAACAGTAAAATCAGAATCTAAGAGGTGGGAGTGAATTTAGAAGCATCAGTTGCTTAGGTATTTTGTATCTCTTGTTTCTCATAGAATTTTTTTTTTCCCCCAGATGTTCATAATAAGGCTGACTGGCTTTTTCTGGCCACTCAGGACTCAGCTTAGATATCATATCCTCAGAGAGGCTGACAGACCACCCAATTTCATATCATCCCATGGGGGAGGCTCTCTCTATTTCATTGCTTCATGTCACTTATTGCTGTTGGATATGTGCTCTTTTGTTTGTTTGCTCTTTCTTCTCATTGCTTCTCTTATCCTTGGAATGGAAGCACATTGACTTTGACTGCTTGGGTCCTGCTGTGGCCGAAGCATCTGGGCATCCACACATAGTAGGAAATCAATACAGTTTTTCAAAGTTGGATGAATAAACCCCTTATTTACATATGAGGACACAGGGTAAACTAAGGACTTTGCCCAGGGTCACACAGATGCTCACCAGCAGAGCTGGAGACAGAGCCGGTTCTCCTG
Organism: Nanger dama; assembly: GCA_917880005.1. Classification (NCBI taxonomy): domain Eukaryota; kingdom Metazoa; phylum Chordata; class Mammalia; order Artiodactyla; family Bovidae; genus Nanger; species Nanger dama. Next base: position 53,388,360 of record CAKJTW010000004.1, read on the forward strand.
ACACACAGCTTAGTGCTTTGTTCACTGCACCCTGTAGCTATGCTTAGAGTTAGATATGCTTGTCCTTACACAAAGGGGCACAGAACATAAAGTCTAGCTGTAAGCTTTTTCCATTCTCTTCTGGGCAGTGCACTTCAGGCAGGAATATTTTTCTCCAGAGCAGTTAGCATTATTCATTGTAATCTGATCCAGCTCTTAATTCACATTCTATTAGTATCCTGTTAGTCCCATAATTCTACTTTGTTTCTACATAGAAGAATAGAATAAAACAGAAAACTTTGTTTTAGGATACAAAGAGAAAACTGAGATCTGTATCACTTAGGTAGCAGGGGCACCTCTACACTGACATACTGGAAGTGCTGTGTACAAAGTGGTATATAGGCTTCTGATCAAATGATATGAGATCAGAAAGAAAGTAGCAATGAATGCTGAATGGAAAGATAAGTCTTCAAAAAAAAAAAAAAAAAACAAAAACAAAAACCAACCAAAAACCCAAAACAGTACAATATGAGCATTTTTTAAATAGTAGGTCATTATATCCTAAAAAGTGAATGGGACAGGGACTGTCTTCATTGTTAGTGGGAAAGCAAAATGGCCACTTAGGAAGATAGTTTGGCAATTTTTACACAGCTATACCAACTCTTAGCATACGATTCAGCAATCATGTTTCTTGGTATTTACCCATGTGAATTAAAAACTTGTGTTTACACACACACAAGCCTTCATATATATGATTATAGGAGTTTTATTTATAACTGTCAAAACTTGAAAGCCACCAGAATGTTTTTCAATAGGTGAAACACAAATTGTGGTATATACACAAATTGTGGTATATCTATACAAAAGAGTATACTTCTGCAAGAAGTAGAAATTAGCTATCAGGCCATGAGAAGACATGGAGGAAACGTAAATGCAAAGTTGCTAAGTGAAAGAAACCAGTCATCAAAGAGTATATATTATATGATTGCAACTCTGTGACATTCTGGAAAAGTAAAACTGAGGAGACAATGAAAAGACCAGTGGTTGCCAGTGGTTTAGGAGGGAATGGAGTTGAATAGATGGAACATAAGACTGCTTGGGGACTTCCAGGGTGGCTCAGATGGTAAAGAATCTGCCTGCAATGCAGGAAACATGGGTTTGACCCATGGGTCAGGAAGATCCCTGGAGAACAGAATGGCTACCCACTGCAGTATTCTTGCCTGGAGAATCCCATGGACAGAGATGCCTGGTAGGCTACAGTCCATGAGGTCACAGAGTCAGACACAGCTGAACGACTAAGCACCACTAAGACCTTTTTAGAACTGTGAAGCAATTCTATATAATACTGTAGTAGTGGGTACATGTCAGTATACATTTGTCAAAACTCATAGAACTCTACAACACCAAGAGTAGCTTCCAAAGTAAACTGTGGACTTCAGTTAATAATTCTCTACCAATATTGGCTTACCAGATATAACAGATGTAGTATGCTGATCAAGAGTTAATAATAAGGGAAACTGGGAAGGGGAGTGAGGGGGTATTTGAGAACTCTTTGTATTTTCTTCTTAATTTTTTTGGTAAACTTAATTGTTCAAAAATCAAGTCTATTAATAAAAAAATAGTGAATAAGATCAACAGCATTTCTGGCAGAAGTGAAATCAGTGCAATTTTTCAGAAGAATAATGTATCGATTACTCTATGAAATATTTACAAAGTGCGTACTTGACTCTCTTCTTTGTGCCAAGCACTGAGATTGATGAATAAAACTTGATCTCTGCTGTGAAAGAACTTATGGTCTCTTAGAGAGCAATGGCTATGCCAAAAAGGCCAATATGTTATTGTAAGAATTTTGGTAGAAATACATATAGAGTACTGTTGTTTTTCAGTTTCATGTCCAACTCCTTGCAACCTCATGGAATGCAGCACAACAGGCTTCCCCAGCTCCCAGTCCTTCACCATTTCCCAGTTTGTTTGGGGAATGTCAGTGTAGCCAGGATGTTGGTTTTTGTCCCGGGTTGGATGTTAACAGTTAAGCAATGGAGAAGAAAGCCCCATAAACAGATGCTAGATCTTGAGAAGACTGCAGGGTCTAGTAAGTCATTTGACTGGCACTGAGCAAGATGAGGTTAGAGGTATGTGTTGGATTTCAGGAATTTCTGCAAGAAGTTTTTCAGACAACTTGATCTTAACATTTGATCAAGATTCTCAGAGGCCTGTGATATAGAGAGACTCAGTGCAGTTGCTCAGTCGTGTCTGACTCTTTGTGACCCCATGGATTGTAGCATGCCAGACCTCCCTGTCCATCCCCAACTCCCAGAGTTTACTCAAACTCATGTCCATTGAGTCAGTGATGCCATCTAACCATCTCATCCTCTGTTGTCCCCTTTTCCTCCTGCATTCATCTTTCCCAGCATTAGAGTCTTTTCCAGTGAGTCAGTTCTTCACATCAGGTGGCCAAAGTATTGGAGTTTCAGCTTTAGCATCAGTCCTTCCAATGAAACATTCAGGACTGATTTCCTTTAGGATGGACTGATTGGATCTCCTTGCAGTCCAAGGGACTCTCAATAATCTTCTCCAACACCACAGTTCAAAAACATCAATTCTTCGGCGCTTAGCTTTCTTTAGAGTCCAACTCTCACATCCATATATGGCTACTGGAAAAACCATAGCTTTGACTAGATGGACTTCTGCTGACAAAGTAATGTCTCTGCTTTTTAAATGCCGCCTAGGTTGGTCATAACTTTCCTTCCAAGGAGTAAGTGTCTTTTAATTTCATAGCTGCAGCCACCATCTGCAGTGATTTTGGAGCCCCCCAAAATAAAGTCTGTCACTGTTTCCACTGTTTCCCCATCTATTTCCCATGAAGTGATGGGACCAGATGCCATGATCTTAGTTTTTTGAATATTGAATTTTAAGCCAACTTTTTCACTCTCCTCATTCACTTTTATCAAGAGCCTCTTAAGTTCTTCTTCAATTCCTGCCATAACGGTGGTGTCATCTGCATATCTGAGGTTATTGATATTTCTTCTGGCAATCTTGATTCCAGCTTGTCCTTTTCCAGCCCAGCATTTCTCATGATGTACCGTGCGTATAAATTAAATAAGCAGGGTGACGATACACAGACTTGACGTACTCCTTTTCCTATTTGGAACCAGTCTGTTGTTCCATGTCCAGTTCTGACTGTTGCTTCCTGACCTGCTTACAGATTTTTCAGGAGGCAGGTCAAGTGGTCTGATATTCCCATCTCTTTCGGAATTTTCCTCAGTTTAATGTGATCCACACAGTCAAAGGCTTTGGTATAGTCAGTAAAGCAGAAATAGATGTTTTTTTCTGGAACTCTCTTGCTTTTTTGATGATCCATTGGACGTAGGCAATTTGATCTCTGGTTCCTCTGGAAGTTCATGGTTCATGTACTGCTGAAGCCTGGCTTGGAGAATTTTGAGCATTACTTTACTAGTGTGTGAGATGAGTGCAATTGTGTGGTAGTTTGAGCATTCTTTGGCTTTGCCTTTCTTTGGGGAGAAAGAGAGACTCAGAGGTATCTAAAGTGAGTTTAAAGATATCACATTTGATCATAGTTTTCTCCAGAGAGAAAAAAATTTTTCCTTTTTCACATGTCAGTTTAATAGTTTAAGGCAGTGAGAAATCCCATAGCTCTGCTAGGGATAATGGTCACAAATTTCCATTCATAGATAAACCTTTCTGCTGCAACCAGCTTTGAGGGGTACACAGTGATACTGGTGAACACCTAAGGGCCTGGATATTAAATAAGGCATTGTCAGTTTAAGTGGTGAGATGTGCATGGGAGAGATGTAAGAATAGGGATGGAAAACAGCCAGAGAACAGCACAAGTGAGACATAAAGAGAGTGAAAACAGTGAGGACTGAGTCAGATACAAGAGTTAAGGATAACTACAGAGGGACATGCATCCCTAAAAATCCCATTCTAGGGTTTTTTGAACAGAAGGGTAGTGAACTATTTTGGTAAAGAAACACATTTAAGTTTAAATTAAAGAAACAGGGTTAGTTTTGAAATGTGTAATGAAACAGTTATTATTTTCACATTGTCGTGACAATAGAAATTTATTTATAGAGGTTGCACTAGACTATAAATGTGTCATTCCATAAATGCACAAAAAATGTGTTCCTTACACTTAATCATTTATGTGGGTGTCTGCAAATTTCTTTTGAAGGGAGCATGTTTCAGAAGTAAATTTCCTTCGTCATGAAAAGTATCCTAATAAAATAGTGGTATTTCAAAAAAATGACTAATTCTAGAAAGAGCAAATTAGGAAGCATCAGCTAATGCATTCTTTAAAAAAAAAAAAAACTAGGTTAAGAATGGCAACAGAGACATTGGAATATCCTTGTCATTTAGTGCAAATATGCGTGAAATGGGAACGCTTTCTAATTGTGCTCCTCAGCTACAGATAAAACCCAGGGAGGCTCAAGGGGCATGAATGAATGAATGGCTTGTGTCCACTCTAAACCAGTACTGCTGTTCACCAGTACTTATCAAAAAACCAAAGGGGTCAAGAAAACTAGATTTCTAACCTTAATATGATAATCACTGCCATCGCTTACTCACTTTGCTGCCTGGACTGCTTAGGCTGTTGGGGCTTCAGTTTCCTCAAATAACAGTCCACACCAAAAGTTGTTACAAGGAGTAAGTGGGAACAGGGCTTAGGGGTGTATGTGGAATACAGAATAAAGTTTCAATAAATAGGTTATTTTTAAAAGACCAGGCTCAGTAAAAGAAAATAACCAATCACAAATTTTACTAGTGCTCTCATCTATAAAGTGGAGTATTAATAGTATACATTTTATGTTGTCAGGATGTTTTGTTAACATAATATCTGTTAAGCATTTCAACAGTCCTGGCGCATAGAAAGCAATCAATGGATGCTATTTCTTCTTATATAATTTATCTTCATTAACTTGCTTCTTACTACTATCTGGGGCTGGCAGTGTTTAAAGCAGGGGCCGAAAAATGACCACCCACACGTGCTGGATCGCCTTGCTGTGTTTTGTTTTGTCCACACATGACATAAGGACTGAATTTGGATCCCTGTGGATGCAGCCTGTGTGTCCTCATTTGTCATAGTCCCGCAGTGGCTTTTGTCTTATACCTGGCACAGTGGAAAAACTTAGGCCATCTTCTTGATTTCTAAACTGTTTGTTCTAAAATACTTTGTCAATGGTGCTTCCCTTTGCTCTTTTGTTCTCATTTGTAAAACTCACTACTTCTCTTCCAGTTCTATTTAATATGAAGGATAAAAATAGTTTATGCATTTGCAGAAACCCTGATAATAACACTTCATTGGCTTGCAACAGGAAAATGAACATTGGGTCAATATGCCATCTTGAAAGTTGCTCTGAAGAGAATTCAATTAATTACCTTTAGTGGGGCTTTCTTCAGTGTAACACAAATGAAAATGAGTAATATAGATTTTCATTTCCTCATTTTTCTTTCCTTTATGAGATAGTTCATTCTTGAATTATGTATTGTTAGTTGTTCACAAAAGGTATTCTAAGTTTCATTTTTATAAAGTAGCTAACACACACCTAACATAAAAGCCTCACAATAATACTAATATATTAAATGAATGCAAAGTAATGAAAGTATTCTGGGACCAAAGTGTGTCTTTATAGAGATACATTATTTTTTCTTTCATAGGAGGTGATAGTTACTGGCCCAGTAACTATAGTTACATGAATTGACTCAGTGGAATCTGTGATGATTAACATCACCACTTGGGGGCAGAGGGTTTTCCAGGTGGTGCAGTGGTAAAGAATCCACCTCCCAATGGAGGACACGCATGAGACATGTGTTCAGTCCCTGGGTTGGGAAGATCCGCTGAAGCATGAAATGACAAGCTGCTCCAGTATTCTTGCCTGGAAAATTCCATGAATAGAGGAGCTTGGCAGGCTGCAGTCCATGGGGTCCAAAAAGAGTCAGACATGACTGAGGGCACACACACTTGAGGGCAGAGTTAATTTTTTCAGTGCAGGAGAATGTCCACAGACTTCTCCAGTGAAATGAAGCATTTCTCAAAATGCATACAACACATAAATGTAGTGGGTTATTTTTAATGAAAATAAATTTTTATCACATAAAAGATACTGGCTGAAATACTTACATTTTATATATTACATAACCTCTTTTTTTTTTTTTTTCTTCTGTAGGAAGTAGTTACTACAGGTATTTTTATTGGCCAATAGGTAGGGTATGAATGTTTGGGGGATCGAAGAATAAAAAAGTAGTACAGGTCTTCATACCCAGATATAAGGTGTTTGTAAGACCTCAGTAGCATAAGTTCCTGCCTGCTTCTTGATAACAGTCACTCACTGTTTCTATTTACTCGATATTATTGTAGTTTATGTTATAAATTAAGACTTTTAGTTTTCCTAATGTTATTGAATTTTGTCTGGCACAAAATTCAAGTTTTTGTGTCTAAGCTTTCACAGTTCTGTAGTGAAAGGATTCCCTAGTTAATACATTTGAAGTAATGCTATATAAGATCCATAAGATTCATAAAACACATGAATATGTTGAAGCCTTTGATGATTCCTATCTTTAAAAACCTGTTAGGCTTTAACTTAGTTTCTCACAATGGTTTTATATTATAGAACTATTTATTGTTAAATATCTGTTAATTTTCTAAGGAGAACTGAATTAGGGATGCTGCTATATATCATTTATTTTTCTTATAACTTTGACCTAACATATTTATTTTAATTTTGTCTCAAATTTCTCCTTCCTACATGTCCCTACAGTGTTAATACTCACTGCTAAATGACTTAACTCTTTTGTTGTTCACTTTTGGTTTTCTTTTTCTTTCTTTTTTTTTTTTTTTAAGTAGAAATTCCTAAGGGAGGGATTTAAGTTCCTGCTGTGATGCACCAGTTTGTGGTGGACCACTACTTTCACTGAGGAAAATTTGGAAAATCAGATGAAAAAGAAATGTCTGAAGGCAATGGATAATCTGTGCAGGTACTTGGTCTTGAGCAGGCAAAATCCCGATAAAGCAGATTCTGTGCCCAGAAGTGAAAAGATACTCCACAACCATTATTTATCTCCCCTGCGGCATTTTGGATCTCAGAATGGGAATAGAGTTGATATTACCGTGAGACAGAAAAGTTTGTGGAAATTCTGATAGTCTCACAGAGCTCAAGAAACAAAAATTTGAGATTTAAGGGGCCAGGATTCCTCATAATAAGAGAGAACTAAGGGCTTAGCTCAGCATTCTTCTGAGAGAATAAAAAGCAGAGCAGAGATTTTACAGTCCCGTGGTGGTGGCTAGCATTCAGTGGAGAGGCCCTGCGGACACCTGGCCCCCCATCCTCTTTAGTTAAAACCTACCAAGTGATACACTCTGGGGTCTACGACAAAGAGACTGATAGATCAAAACTGTAGTCCAGCCTCAGGTCAACTCCTAGTTGGAAGGAGTTGATCAACTTCCAGTCTCTTTACTTACCAAAGGAAAGGAGACCCTCCCCTGAATGAAGAAAACATCATCAGAACCACAACATTTTTCATATACAGTCTTCAGCTTGCCCTTTAAAATCTAAGGAGAAAAAAACCAGACAGTGGAAGCAAGTACAGATGACACAGATAGTGAAAATAATTACACAAGGGCTTTAAAATAGCACTAATTAATATAGTCAAGAAAATAAGAAAGGTATTTGATGATGGGAATAGATGATTAAAATCTTTAAGCATCTTTTTTTCTGAAAGAGAAAATTTAATTGAGCACATGCTCTTGTATTATGTAGTAAGTATTGGCAAGTCAATAGATTGGTAGATTAATTACTGAAGTTAGAAGGTCATATACTCCAGTTTTCCTAGGCTGAGAAAGGGAACTCATGTCATGTAATAATTTGCCTATATGACTCTGCTGCTTTAGCAAAAATTTTGGGTTGTGGTCAGTAAGGCACCATGATATGTCTGGCATATATTTAATGAAACATTTAAAATATTGTATGCCACATATGAGCAAAATGATAAACAGGCATGGATATTTCTTGCTGCACTGTTTAAATTTCATTTGTACAGACTATTTGCAAAATGCATATATTAACCATTGAACCCACATGCCACCACTAGTGAAGCCTTCGTGCTCTAGAGCCCATGCTCCACGACAAGAGAAGCCATGGCAACGACAATGAGGAGCCTGCAGCCACAACAAGGGAGTAGCCCCTGCTCACTGCAACTAGGGAAAAGCCCATGCAGCAACAAAGACCTAGTACAGCCAAAAATATATAACATTTTTAAAAAGTAAAGCAAGTACAGAAATAAAAAATATTATCTGTCAACAAGAATATTTCAGATAAGTAAAGGTTTAGAAAACAGGGATGTGACAGTGGTCAAATTTAGGGCTTCCCTGGTGGCTCAGATGGTAAACAATCTGCTTACAATGTGGGAGACCTGGGTTTGATCCCTGGGTTGAGAATGTTCCCTGGAGGAGGGCATGGCAACCCATTCCAGTATTCTCGCCTGGAGAATCCCCATGGACAGAGGAGCCTGTCGGGCTACAGTCCAGTCATGAAGAGTCAGACACGACTGAGCAACTAAGCACAGCACAGTGGTCAAATTTACAATAGAGAAATAGAGATGAAAATCAAAGGTTTATTTCCCAGACTTGGTTCTAAAACATTTGCTTCTTGTTGTTGTTGAGTTACCCCTCATGTCCAACTCTTTGTGGCCCCATGGTCTGCAGCTCACCAGGCCTCCCTTGTCCCTCACCATCTTCCGGGGTTTGCCCACGTTCATGTTCATTGCATCAGTGATGCCATCCAGCCATCTCCTCCTCTGACACCCTCTTCTCCTTCTGCTCTCAGTCTTTTCTAGCATCAGGGACTGTTCCAGTGAATCATCTGTTTGCATCAGATGAGATTGACTGGTTTGATCTCTTTGCTTTTCAAGGGACTTTCAAGAATCTTCTCCAGCACCACAGTTGGAAGGCATCAATTCTTTGGTGTTCTGCCTTCTTTAAGGTCCAGCTCTCATAACTGTATGTGGCCACTGGGAAGACCATAGCTTTCGCTATATGGACCTTTGTCAGCAGTGTAATGTCCCTGCTTTTCAACACACTGTCTAGGTTTGTCATCATTTTCCTAGTAAGACACAGTCATCTTCTGATTTCATTTACTAGAAAACATTTACTATCTAGGATCAAAGAGATCAAAGTCCTTTGGTGATAGTGTAGAGTTCTTATATATGATTTCTATCTATGACCAGTCTAACTGTGGTATGGGCACCTTCAATATGTAGGCATCTACGTGTGCCAAAATGTGAGCTAAAGATACTCACATTGAAGAATGCAAATCCAAATCAGTGGTTAGACTAATTGTAGCATATGTACCATGAGTTGAAATTATTATACATATTTTAGGTAAATATTTTTATATTTTCAGAATTTTCTACTTTCTGGGAAGTAAGTTTACTCCAACTCTTCTTATAAAATTTCATTCCTCAGTTCAGCTTATCTTTGCATACCCTAATTCTGTAGGTTTAAACATGCCCTTTATTTAAATTTATTTGGTATTATTTTAATATGTAATGAGAACTACAGCTAAAAGTTGATATTGTTAATAGGAAATATAACAATATAATTGATGGAGATTTCAACTAATATTTTGATCCTCTAATGGCATCCTCATTAACTGGCTCTTTACCTAAATTAAAAATAAATTCTTCAACAGATTCCTTTTATAATTTTTCTACCTCCAACTTCATTTTCATACATCTGTTCATCATACATATGTGACTTTTCTATTAGAATCTCTGTTACCTTGTTTCTCTTTTAGTGAATGAGCTTTATACTGAAATTAGAATGTAACTTTAAGTTCTATGCAAATGAGGATTATATTTACTTGTTTCCCCTAGTAGTAAATAGATACTCAATGATTATGATATATAATAATGATATGCAATGACTAAGCATAGTATCTTTGGTGAAATGGCCATTTTTGTGTTTTTTCCTAAAATTTTATGGAAGTATATTTAATTTACAATATTGTTTTAGTTTCAAGTGTACAGAAAAGTGACTGTTTTATATATATATAATATATATAAAATATATAAATATATAATATATATATATATTCAGTTTCAAATTCTTTTTCTATTACATGTTATTATAAGATGTTGGGTATGGTTCCCTGTGCTATGCAGTAGGTCTTTGTTATTTATCTGTTTTATACATATTAGTTATTATATCAGAGAAGTCAATGGCACCTACTCCACTACTCTTGCCTGGAAAATCCCATGGACGGAGGAGCCTGGTGGGTTGCAGTCCATGGGGTCGCTAGAGTCGGACACGACTGAGCGACTTCACTTTCACTTTTCACTTTTATGCATTGGAGGAGGAAATGGCACTCCACTCTCATACTCTTGCCTGGAGAATCCCAGGGACGGCAGAGCCTGGTGGGCTGCCGATTGCGGGGTCACACAGAGTCGGACTGATTGAAGCGACTTAGCAGCAGCAGCAGCAGCAGTTATTATATGTTAATCCCAAATTCCTAGTTTACCTTGCTTCTCCTGCTGCCTCACTATGCCCTTTAGTAACCATGTGTTTGTTTTCTATGTCTGTGAGCCTGTTTCTATTTTGTAAGTTCATTTGTATCATTTTTTTAAGATTTGCCGTAAAAGTTATATTTGTCTTTCTCTGTCTGATATGCTTCACCTAGGAAGACAGTCTCTTAACCCATCCACATCACTCCCAAATGACATTCTTTCTTTTTTTTTATAGTTGAATGGGTCGCAGAGTCAGACATGACTGAAGTGACATAGCACAGCACAGCATTCCTATACATACACACAGACACACACACACACACATACACACACACACACCACGTCTTCTTTATCCATTCTTCTGTTGATGGACATTTAGGTTGCTGCCATGTCTTCGTTGTTGTAAAGTGCTGCTATGGACATTGGGGTGCATGTACCTTTTTGAATTAAAGTGTTTTTGGGGGGACATATGTCTAGAGTGGGATCAATGGATCATATGGTAACTCTGTTAGTTTTTAAGGTGCCTCCACTGTTCTCCATAGTGGCTGCACCAATTTATATTCCTACCAACTGAGTAGGAGGATTCCTTTATCCCTGCACCCTCTCCAACATTCACTATTTGCAGACTTAGATGATCTGTATTCTGACTCGAATGAGATGGTGCTTCATTAGAATTCTGATTTGCATTTCTCTAATAATTAGTGATGATGAACAACTTATCTTGTTTCTATTGGCCATCTATATGCATTCTTTGGAGAAATGTCTGTTTAGGTCTTCTGCCCATTTTTGATTGGGTTGTTTTTTGTTACTGAATTGTAGAAACTATTTATTTAGGTAATTAATCCCATGTTGGTAACATCATTTGCAGATATTGTCTCTCAGTCCATTGATTGTCTATTTTTTGCATTTTTATATCTTATAGGTAGCTCAATGGATTTACTTGGTCACATTTTAGAAATTGACTTGTTTTATACTTTAATGATTTTGATGACTTACTAGGTCCCAGCTCTGATTCATTTGACTATATGGCTTTAGCAAGTCACTGTTTCTTAATACTAACCTGGACGATCTCTTAGGAGATATCTAGCAAGACTTTTTCTATATCATGCCTTCTGTCATTTTGTTACCATGCAATTAAAAGTGTATTATGGCATAGAATTAGAGACAGTAGAATTTGGAAAAGATCTTTAAACTTCATCCAGGTCAAAATGTGATACACAGGAAGGATGCAGCTAAATAATAACAGAAGGCTATGATACTAGATTGCTCTCAAATACTTCTTTAGAATACTTCCCAGTGTCCTAGATGCCTCCATTTTTCTATAAGACCAGTAGAGAAAATAATACCACTGGGACACTCTTATCAAAAGTGTGGCATTTCATCACAGGAAGGAGTGATTCAATTAGTTGATAATGCCACATATTTTCTATAATATTTGGCAATCCTAGAAAATGTCTGAAAGAAGTCTGTATCATTTTTATCTTCAAACACTGAACTAGAAAGGCACCTCTGGTTGTTATGGTATCAAACACAGCACCCTTAAAAGCAGCACATTGGTCAATTCTTCCACCCTGATTATTGGATGTCCCTGTTAAAACTAATACACCTTAATGAGTTTAAATTAGACAGCAAGCAGCTATGGGTAAACCACAAGAAAATGAGCACATGAAAGCTTTGATTTATTGCTATTCAGTGATCACTTTGGAACTTTTGGACAAAATCTGAGGGAATAGTAAGACTGGATCCTTTGGAGTATCTTTACAACAAAAATGATCAACAGTATAACATGTAATAAAATCTAGATGATGCATTTCATATCATTAAAGTATATGGCTTCCCTGGTGGCTCAGAGGTTAAAGCGTCTGCCTGCAGTATCACATTTTGACCTGGATGAAGTTTAAAGATCTTTTCCAAATTCTACTGTCTCTAATTCTATGCCATAATACACTTTTAATTGCATGGTAACAAAATGACAGAAGGCATGATATAGAAAAAGCCTTGCTAGATATCTCCTAAGAGATCTTCCAGGTTAGTATTAAAAAACAGTGACTTGCTAAAGCCATATAGTCAAATGAATCAGAGCTGGGACCTCGTAAGTCATCAAAATATTCACACTCCATGCCTCCATCTCTATACCTTATATGTATAAGCTGTACTGCTTGGCCTACCACAGTCCTCTGGGTATCAGTTCAGTTCAGTTCAGTCGCTCAGTCGTGTCCGACTCTTTTGTGATCTCATGGACTGCAGCATGCCAGGCTTCCATGCCCATCACCAACTCCCAAAGCTTGCTCAAACTCATGTCCATCACATCAGTGATGCCATCCAACCATCTCATCCTCTATCATCCCCTTCTCCTCCTCTCCTCCTGCCTGCAGTCTTTCCCAGCAGCAGGGTCTTTTCCAAGAGTCAGTTCGTTGCATCAGGTGGCCAAAGTATTGAAGTTTCAGATTCAGCATCAGTCCTTCCAATGAATATTCAGGACTGATTTCCTTTAGGATGGGCTGGTTGGATCTCTCAAGAGTCTTCTCCAAACACCACAGTTGAAAAGCATCAATTCTTTGATTCTCAGCTTTCTTTATAGTCCAACTCTCCAAAAGTGACTACTGGAAAGGCAATAGCTTTGACTAGATGGACCTTTTCAGCAAAGTGATGTCTCTGCTTTTTAATATGCTATCTATGTTGGTCATAGCTTTTCTTCCAAGGAGAAAGCATCTTTTAATTTCATGGCTGCAGTCACCATCTGCAGTGAGTTTGGAGCCCAAGAAAATAAACTCTGTTACTGTTTCCATTGTTTCCTCATCTATTTCATTCTTCTTGGCTTTCTGCCATAAGGGTGGTGTCATATGCATATCTAAAGTTATTGATATTTCTCCTGGCAATCTTGATGCCAGTTGTGCTTCTTCCAGCTTCCAGTACATCATTTCACATGATGTACTTGGCATATAAGTTAAATAAACAGGGTGAAATATGCAGCCTTGATGTACTCCTTTCCCAATTTTGAACCATTCTGTTGCTCCATGTTTGGTTCTAACTGTTGCTTCTTGACCTGCATACAGATTTCTCAGGAGGCAGGTAAGGTGATCTGGTATTCTCATCTGTTGAAGAATTTTCCACAGTTTGTTGTGATCTGCACAGTCAAATGATGTGATCTTCACAGAAAAAATATTGAAAGTGAAAGAGGAGAGTGGAAAAGTTGGCTTGAAACTCAACATTCAGAAAACTAAGACCATGGCATCCAGACACATCACTTCATGGAAAATACATGGTGAAACAGTGGAAACAGTGAGAGACTTTTTTTTTTTTTTTTTTTTGCTCCCAAATTACTGCAGATGGTGACTGCAGCCATGAAATTAAAAGATACTTGCTCCTTGGAAGAAAAGCTATGACCATATTAGACAGCATGTTAAAAAGCAGAGACATTACTTTGCCAACAAAGGTCCGTCTGGTCAAGGCTATGATTTTTCCAGTAGTCAGATATGGAGGTGAGTTGAACTTTAAAGAAAGCTGAGCATCAAAGAATTGATGCTTTTGAACTATGGTTTTGGAGAAGACTCTTGAGAGTCCCTTGGACTGCAAGCAGATCCAACCAGTGCATCCTAAAGGAAATCAATCCTGAGTATTCATTGGAAGGACTGATGCTGAAGCTGAAACTGCAAAACTTTGGCCACCTGATGTGAAGAACTGACTCATTTGAAAAGAACTTGATGCTGGGAAAGATTGAGGGCAGGAGGAGAAGGGGATGACAGAGGATGAGATGGTTGGATGGCATCACTGATGTGATGGACATGAGTTTGAGTGAACTCTGGGAGTTGGTGATGGACAGGGAGGCCTGGCATGCTGCACTCTGTGGGGTCACAAAAATTCAGACACAAATGAGCGAATGAACTGAACTGAACTGAACACAGTCAAAGGCTTTGGTGTAATCAATAAAGCAGAAGTAGATGTTTTTCTGGTATTCTGTTTCTTTTTCAATGATCCAACGGTTATTGGCAATTTGCTCTGTTTCTTCTGCCTTTTCTATATCCAGCTTGAACATCTGAAAGTTCACAGTTCAAGTGCTGTGGAAACCTGGGTTGGAGAATTTTGAGCTAGCATGTGAGATGAGTGCAATTGTGCAGTAGTTTGAGCATTCTTTTGCATTGCCTTTCTTGGGATTGGAATGAAAACTGAACAGATTAGCCACTGAAATGAGAAATTTAGTGATACATATGTAACAGGTGCAAACGATTTTTTCTCTTAAAACATTTCTAGTATTGACATTTTTGTAAGACATGTGTCAAGAATTTTCTCTAGCATTGAAAGGAATGCTTCTCTTTATGTATCTATAGGTGAGAAAAATGCATATACTGGTTTAGAATATTTTATAATCTTTATATAAATAATTAGGTCAAGTCTCTGGGACTTCCCTGGTGGCTCAGACCATAAAGAATGCCTGCAATGCAGGCAAACTCAGGTTTAATCTGTAGGTTGGGAAGATCCCCCAGAGAAGGGAATGGCTACCACCTCCAGTATTCTTGCCTAGAGAATTCCATGGACAGAGGAGCCTGGCAGGCTATACTACATGGGGTTGCAAAGAGTCACACGACTGAATAACTAACACTTTTTGACTTTTATAAATTAGTTTATTCATATGGGAAATAAGCATACCAGATTTTTTTCAAAATATAAAATTTTGTAGATAAATCTTTTGGATACATTGTTACTGATAAACATATATTTGTTCAAAACATTTACGTTTATATATTAATAGAGGAAAGATAATACTATAAATTGTTTTGTATGATTGCAAAATGTTCATTTTACATTTTAGAAAATGGTATCATTTCATTACACTAAATAATGCAGTTAATATAGCATCATATTTTATCATGTTACTGACACTATTAACTTCCATGTTTTGTCATTAATTATGGCTTAGATCTTTTGAAGAGGGTTGGAAATAATATTTAAAGAAATAGATACAGAATAAAGAGGGATTTTTTTGAAGTATTTAATTCTGGAATACATTAAATTTTTTGAAAACCTTTTGAATAAACTTTTAGGGTGCCAGAGTAATTTTTCTATATGAAAATAAGCATAAGAATAGTAATAGTACACAAAAAGGAACTTAGGGACCATTCTCACAATGACTATAGATACAATATTTTGACTAAATAGTATCCAACTGAACGCAGCAATTATATGAAAAATACTTGTTTGTAGATCATATTTAATTAATTTTACATCAGAAAATCAAAAGTTGCTCGATATCAGTGAAGTTCTATACATTTTATTTAATACTAACTATTAAAATCAATGGAGAAGGCAATGGCACCCCACTCCAGTATTCTTGCTTGGAAAATCCCATGGATGGAGAAGCCTGGTGGGCTGCAGTCCATGGGATTGCGAAGCTGGACACAACTGAGCAACTTTACTTTCACTTTTCACTCTCATGCATTGGAGAAGGAAATGGCAAGCCACTCTGGTGTTCTTGCCTGGAGAATCCCAGGGATGGAAGAGCCTGGTAGGCTGCCATCTCTGGGGTCGAACAAAGAATCAGACACAACTGAAGTGACTTATCAGCAGCAGCAGCAGTAAAAACAAGATGAATCAAATGATGATTTTAATAGCAAAAAGAGAAAAAGCATTCATATGATGAATGAGGCATTAAAGTAAGTGGGTAAAAATAAAAATAAGTGGATAAAGGATGATTTATTCGATGAATGTTATTAGAACCATTAGCTTTCCATATGGTTAAAGTAAAATTAGATCCTAATCTCACACCATACCAAAAAAGTAAACTCCAGATGGTTTTAGGATCTTAATGTGAAAAATAGCTTTAAGAATTTTAGAAAACAGGAACAAATATTTTTAATGCATTCTAGGTAGAGATGGGTTTCTGATGCAAGACACACAGAGAAGGAATCATATGGAAAAGACATAATAAAATACATCACATTAAAATGAAAACTTTTATAACAAGATATGCCATAAGTATATTCACTCTATAAAACAAACTGAATGGTTGTATTATATAAAAACTGACATACAGAACACATAACAGTGATTCAGTTCAGTTCAGTTCAGTTGCTCAGTCGTGTCCAACTCTTTGCAACCCCATGAATTGCAGCACACCAGGCCTCCCTGTCTTTCACCAACTCCCGGAATTTACTCAGACTCACATCCATGTGAGCAATGCCATCCAGCCATCTCATCCTCTTCCGTCCCCTTCTCCTCCTGCCCCTAATCCCTCCCAGCATCAGAGTCTTTTCCAATGAGTCACCTCTTCGCGTGAGGTGGCCAAAGTACTGGAGTTTCAGCTTTACCATCATTCCTTCCAAAGAAATCCCAGGGCTGATCTCCTTCAGAATGGACTGGTTGGATCTCCTTGCAGTTTAAGGGACTCTCAAGAGTCTTCTCCAACACCACAGTTCAAAAACATCAATTCTTTGGTGCTCAGCTTTCTTCACAGTCCAACTCTCACATCTATACATAACCACTGGAAAAACCATAGCCTTGACTAGATGGACCTTTGTTGGCAAAGTAATGTCTCTGCTTTTGAATATGCTATCTAGGTTAGTCATAGCTTTTCTTCCAAGGAGTAAGCGTCTTCTAATTTCATGGGTGCAGTCACCATCTGCAGTGATTTTGGAGCCCCAAAAATAAAGTCAGCCACTGTTTCCTCTGTTTCCCATCTATTTCCCATGAAGTGATGGGACCAGATGCCATGATCTTTGTTTTCTGAATGTTGAGCTTTAAAGCCAACTTTTTAACAATGATTTCAAATCAACAAAATGAAGTAGTCTAAAAATGGAAAAAAAGGTTATAAATATGAAATTCATAGCAGGAAATAACCAACCCAATAAACATCTTCATTAGTAATGGGAAATAATCAAAATAATATTGGAAGCCATTTTATACCTCATAGATCTTCAGGGCCACTGTCAGACTGCTCTTTGGCACTTATTCAGTTGTTGTGACCCTGCTTCCTTCCCATGCACATCATCTTGGGTGTGGTCTTGGTCTATTCTGAAAAGCCTGATGTCTTTCAGGTATGTTACTTGTAGCCCTTTCTCACATTTCCCAGATCTTCTACCAAATCGTGCAATCCATCCCAGATACCTATTTTGGTGGTTGGTAGGTAGTGGGAAGTAAGAAGTAAAGACTTTCGCATATTACTTTTATATCTATACTTTCTCTTCTAGAATCCCGCTCCTTAAGTAGCTCCTCCTCCTAGCAAAAGAAAAGTTTTGTCTTAATTCTTTGCCCAGTCTTCTCTCACCTGTGGAAGGGGAAAAGTTTTAGTTAAATCTAAACAATAAATTTGAATAGTAGTTGAATGTAAAACAATGAATAAATGGATTATGGAACCTATCTCTATGAGGGAAGGTGTTTTTACTTTTTGTGTTTTGTATTTGAAAGAAGTGATAGATGTATGATGACAGTGAATTGCAGGATAAGACAGGTATGAAAATGGATTCCAAACCTAGGATTCTTACTATAGAACCATATTACCTAAAATTATTCTTGCCCTTTGATTGTGAAATATTGTTTGTACATACTCTGATGTCTTTTCCTTTCAAAGTAAGCATAGGGGGTACTGCAAAAGCATTCTATTCTTTAGTGCTTACTCTGAAAAATGGCCTTAACATTATCAGTGTAAAGATCTTTAATTGATGTCTAAGAATTTTTTATTTTTTCTAAACAATATATATATATATATATCAGAATTATATAGTATGTGGTTAAAACCAAAAATCATAAAAATAAAGGAAACTGAATTGAATAAGTAAACTCTTTGCTGTTAGCACTTTTAGACCTGTGTTCATCTCAAACTAAAACTTATCATCTCTTAATTCAAAGATAGCCCAATAGGACTTATTCTCAAGTTCTATTCAGAAAGAAACCATTCCTTAGCAAAGAGATTGCTATTTTTTTAATATACTTTAAATATTCTTAATATAATGGTAATGAGATTTTTAAAAATAGAATGGATTAAGAAATATTTCACTAGCTGCCTTTCTTTGTTGGATGAATCATTTAACTATGCCAGTGATGGACTGTAGACAGAATACCTTTTTCTTTCATTACTTTGAAATGTCTAACCATTTTTCAATATTTATTTATTTAGAACAAGTGGTACTTGTAGTTTTTGAAGGCTTCCTGAAAACATGTTTGTTTTATTAATTTAGTGGTAAAAGGGAGCTTGTTTAATATACACTTGTCATCTAAGAAGATCTTTTTCTTAGATATGGATCATTCCACTAATAACCTGGCCATGTATGCTTTGCTGTTCAGACAACAGCAATTTTTATCGCCAGACTTAACACAGCTCATGAAAGCTATATAGGTTGATGAGACTTTATGGAAAAGCATTGGTTTTAAAGCATTTCTAGTTAAACCAATCTTTTCATGATGTATCTATTCTCTAAAGAAGCTTTCGGCAAAGAGAGAGAAAGACCATATTGGACTCACTTGGGGAGCTATGCTATCATTCATGGAACCTACACATGTCTTTCTTTTCAGATCTTCCAGTTGTCAATCCTGTGTCTAAATAATACTTGCACAAATGTTGTAGAACATTGTCTTTGAACCTTTAAACTTCCTGAATATTTTTCCATATATGAGACCTATAAAATTAATTCAAGATATTTACTTTTTATCTTTAGTTACTATAATAATTCTTACCACCTGTAGTTATTAAACTGTGTAACCTGCTTATAGCTGTCTGCAATAGTCTAGAGTTGCAGCAATTTAATGACATTTCTAAAACTTTTTTATTGTAAGTATACAAAGTAAAAATGATTAAGTGGCAACCAAGAGATTCCAAGAAACAATAGCATCCATTAATTATAGTTTTACTTAAGGGGAAGAAACAGGAACCAGCAACAAATAGATTTAATAGCAAAGAATCAGAACATAGGGACTATAGCATTGAGAAGCCAGAATGAAAAATTAGATTCCACTGAGCACTGGTGACATAAACCACTCTGCATTTAATTGATAGATCGTGGGACTTAGCTAGACAGGTAAGCCTTCCAGGCTTCTAGGCTTCTTTCCAATTCTGCACCTGAGGAAGCTGAAAAGCCTTTATTTTAATAGCTTAGGAAATGATAGTTATCTGATATCTTAGGCTCACAGGAGAGAGTTGCTATGGAGCTAAAAGGATTATAATGGCACCCTAGAGGAGGTTGGGGCTTATACACTGATATCCAAGGAGCCTGATAGGAGTCTGACCTACAGGGATGAGCTTGAGAGAAAAGTCTTTAAATCAGATACAGGTGAAATCTGATCTGACCAGATTCACCTAAAACTGAAGAGAACTTTTGAGCCCCTTTGGTTGTGTAATATATTCTCTGACCTCAAAAACATTGAAAAATATACTGTGTATTTATAATCATGCATATGTTACAAATATACTGGCTAAAACTCCAATATAAGCTGATGTTTCTAAATGAGAAAATGACTATTGAATATATGATGTGCTTTTGTGTACCTTAAAAAAAAAAATCAAGGCCACAATTAAAGCATTCTGATTTAAGGAGTTGTGTGTATATCTGTGTGTGTATACACTTATATTTCCTGTTGGGGATATTAGACTATGAAAGACTGAAAATAAATCACACAAAATCATTCTTTTAGACTTTGAGTTAATATATAAACATGTAATTTACTGAGAATTAAAAATATATATATTGAAACAATTTACAGACATACTATTTTCTAGGTAATTGCTGGTATACAAAATTGGCTGTCACAAGCAGACTTATGCAAATAATGTTTTTTCTGTTTCATGATTGAAGGCAGTCTGCCCCACTTTTTGTAGTGACATAGGGAATCAGGAATTTAGCTCTTAGGACAGAGATACTTAATAGGAATGGGAGAAAGTTTTGACTTGCTTGAGCTAAGAGGTGTAGGCTGATGGAGAGCCACTTTGTTCAGAAATTCCTGCATTGGGCACTGGATATATTTATTATACATGTGTAGTGGACATGACTGCACAACTTCACTTTCACTTTCATGCATTGCAGAAGGAAATGGCAACCCACTCCAGTGTTCTTGCCTGGAAAATCCCAGGGACGGGAGAGCCTCGTGGGCTGCTGTCTATGGGGTGGCACAGAATTGGACATGACTGAAGTGACTTGAAATTAAAAGATGCTTACTCCTTGGAGGGAAAGTTATGACCAACCTAGATATCATATTCAAAAGCAGAGACATTACTTTGCCAACTAAAGTCCGTCTAGTCAAGGCTATGATTTTTCCAGTGGTCATGTATGGATGCAACAGTTGGACTGTGAAGAAAGCTGAGCACTGAGGAATTGTTGCTTTTGAACTGTGGTG
Organism: Nanger dama; assembly: GCA_917880005.1. Taxonomy (NCBI): domain Eukaryota; kingdom Metazoa; phylum Chordata; class Mammalia; order Artiodactyla; family Bovidae; genus Nanger; species Nanger dama. The sequence goes on from CAKJTW010000004.1 coordinate 53,409,177, forward strand.
TTGGAGAAGACTCTTGAGAGTCCCTTGGACTGCAAGGAGATCCAACCAGTCCATTCTAAAGGAGATCAGTCTTAGGTGTTCTTTGGAAAGAATGGTGCTAAAGCTGAAACTCCAGTACTTTGGCCACCTCATGCAAAGAGGTGACTCATTGAAAGACTCTGATGCTGGGAGGGATTGGGGGCAGGAGCAGAAGGGGACGAGAGGATGAGATGGCTGGATGGCATCACTGACTGAATGGACATGAGTTTGAGTGAACTCTGGGAGTTGGTGATGGACAGGGAGGCCTGGCGTGCTGCGGTTCATGGGGTCACAAAGAGTCGGACGCGACCAAGCGACTGAACTAAACTGAACTGAAGCGACTTAGCCGCAGCAGCAGTGGTGCCTTAGTGGTCCAGTCACCTAGGACAAGTTATTGTCATGAGAAAGAGGTAGAGAGAGGGAACTAATAGTTTTTTTGGCTGCATGTGGTACTTTTTAGAATCAGGTTTGGTACATAAAAGCAGATTACATAGATGAATTTAATTGTAGTAGCCTCTCTGTGAGGAAATAGTCTGAGATATTTAGAAATTTGCTTAAATTCACATGACCAGTGAAAAGTGAAAGTGAAAAGTGTTAGTCACTTAGTTGCATCCAACTCTTTGCCACCCCATGGACTATAACCTGCCATGCTCCTCTAGGCAAGAATTCCAGAGTGGGTTGCCATTCACAGGGTCAGTACTAGCTGGATTTTGATGGAGGTGTGCTTGGTGCCAAATGTTACAGCTCCCCTACTCCTATAGACGGCAACCACCCCAATTACTAAATTTCCACTGGTATAAGAAAACTGAAGCCCACTGGTAGAAACTGGAAAAGTCTAGAAGGATAAGAAAGAAAATTGGCACCTGAGGGCAAGGAAGGAGCCCAATTACCAGCTGCATGAAGTTAACAAGCTAGTATGGGACACAGTGTGAGAGTGGGCCTTGGAATCCAATGCTGAATGTGGTTTATTTCTCCTATCAGGGCTCAGGTCTGGGGTTGAGAATGGGAAAGAGGGCTTAGATGTCAGGTGGCCATTAGTGGTGTCAGTGGTGAATGTGTGACTGTGTAAAAGGTAGAAAAGTAGTTAGAGTTTGGTCTCTGAAAGCTGTGTGAACCATTAGTGCTGTAACAGTGTTTCAGGTACGGTGTGAAATGACTGCCTAAGGCACAGTGAAAGTTATGCATAACTGAATTGTCTACAGAGGATACTTTCAAGGCATCAGTTCCGAAGAATGATTACAGTTCATAGATTAAAAGATCATATATTTGTGTATAGATTGCTACCAGCAGTATATCATCCTCTCTGAATATCCTGGACGCTAAGATTTATGACCACAGCTGCTAACAAGCCACCACATATGAGTGGTTATATAGCAGATATAATGCTATTGAGATAATGTTTTTAGGCTAAAATCTTCCCCTTGATTTATTTTCCTTGTTTCCTTTTTATTATTAAATTGCTCAATAAACTTGCAATAGATTCTGAAGCATGTGCTTCTAAAATTGTTAGAGAGTTTTGAGAAAATTTGAAATTGCTCAGGTGGAAAGAGTCCATTAAGTTGCCTTTTAACTCCATTAAGGCAAAGAAAATCCAGTACCTTATAGCAAACGACCATTTTTTGAAAACTTTCGTTTCATGTAACATTTAGAGACTCCCTTGTCTTACGCCAAACCCACACCCTTGATAATACCTTTTTTCTTTTTTGCAAACTTTCTGAAGGTAACTTTCTGAAACCACACTAGGGGACAAGACTCTGGGAGCAGAACTTAAGGGGATCTGTGATGAAACTGAAACATGCCTACTTGAATTCAGGTTGTTTGAATACACCCATCATGAATTAATCACTAGACCATATCCTCATGACTGATTCTGTTTTCCTTCCACTCAATAAGCACTGGTCAGACTCTCAAGGGAAGGGAAAGAGCAGCAAATGTACTTGTACTATTCAGGGTCGTCCTTCTTTACTCAGCTCATCCCTAGTGTGACTGCTGCTCCCATAGATGCACATGGCAGAGCAGCAGAGGATGTGGTCATGCCTGTAACACATGACTGGCATCCCACCCAGGATATGTACACGTAAGCTTAGTGCTCTGTGGCATGTGGAATCTTCCCAGACCAGGGATTAAACTGGTGTCCTTTGCACTGCAAGGTGGATTCTTAACCACTGGACCACCCGGGAAGCCCTAAGGTAAACTTTAATTTCTTTTTTATGTGCTGTGCGTTTTGGAAAAGGGAGTGAAAAAAATTTACAAAGGATTTTGTCAAGACAGTAGAAGCATACTGCTTTCTCAAAACTCTCACATAAATGCTATGGTAACAGATATCTCAATGCCCCCTTTTTTCTCAACCAGTGTTAGGCATAACATTGTTAGATTTGGTAAAAGTATTTTTAAGTGCTTTCCATACAGTATTTTCTTTCACTTACTCAGAACCTCAAGTGGTAATATTAGTCTTATCTCTACTTTACAGATTAGAAAAGTGAGACCCAGAGAGAAAGCTAAGTTTACGCTAAGGCGAATAAGGAACACAGCATTTATATCCAGCATAAGAGCTTGTGCTCTAACCTTTGAGTGCGCTGCAACCTACCACAGGGCTTATTCTCCAACTGGAAGGAACTCCCCTTCCTCTAAACTCTCTCTACATGTTTTCTTATGCTCCTTAACACATTCTATCTTGCATAATCTATGTGCACGTTTTATCTCTTTGACAGCAAGAATAACACCTTAATCATGTTTTTCACTCCTCTGCTGTCATTCACATGTCATTCATTCAACACTTGTTGAATGAATAATGCAACATTTCATTTCATGAGAAAATTTCTGAAAAATAAAGTGTGAGAAGAAAACCACAAAGTAAAAAGCAGTTCTTCAAAATGTCAAATAGTAAATAATCCTGGCTCAGTTTATTTTTCATATAAGTCATAGTTTCCTTGAAAGAAGATGATCACATTTTTTTCCTTGAAAGAAGATGACAAAAACTTTAAAATAGTGTGGATATTTGTTTCACAAACATAAATAATAACATTAATCCTAATTTCTTACATATTTACCAATTGGAAATTACTTTGTGTATAAGTACAATGTTTCAGTGGAATGGTTAACACTCTGGAAATCCTGAAATTATTGTTAAATTATCTTAATGATATGGAAGGATATAAAAGTGATCAAGATGTATATAGCTGTTCCTAAAACCTGATTGTATATGACATATGACATTACTTTGGAAAGCTCAGTTGAGGCATTTCTACAAAGAAAATGGGAAAATAAAAATTATTTCCATTATATCCATCTTCTTTTTTCTTTTTTTAAATTTTGTTTTCTTTTAATTGAAGGATACTTGCTTTACAGTATTGGTTTGGTTTTTGTCATACATCAACATGAATTATACATAGGTATGCGTATGTCCTCTCCCTCTTGAACCTCCCTCTGACCTCTCACCCTTTCCCACCCCCTCTAGGTTGTTACAGAGTACTGGTTATAGTATCCTGAGTCATATAGCAAGTTCCCATGTGCTTTCTATTTTACATATGGTAGTATACATGTACACACTAAAAACAACAACAACAACAACATTAAAAGCCAAAAATTGAAGAAAAAGTTACCTACAAATTCCGTGTATGTAGAAACTGTTGAAATGTGAATAAATTCTACAGTTCAATATTGTGTGTCTGTGTTAATTTCATATTTTGAAAATGTACCCTGGCTGTGTAAAATGTTCACTGGGGAAAGTGAAGTGAAGGTAAATAGACTCTATCATTTTTGCAACTTCTTGTGATCTTATATTATTTCAAAATGTAACAAAACAAACTGAAGAAAACTATGTACAAATCTCTACCCAGAGATAGCTATTGATAATGTATTTTAAATCTCCTTCCAATATTAAAAGTAAAATTTCCAGCACTTAATTCTCAGAACTACACAAGTCTTAGTGGAGCTTCAGAATCTCATTTAAATATCTATCTTTATTTATCTATCTGTCTACCATCTATGGTAGAAAAAGTTATGATCTATGATGAGGAATAATCTACAATAAAGAAAGTTAATGTTTGATAATAAGTAGTTTATTTGCACATGATTGTAAGACTCTCTATGAAATAAGATAAATTATACTTTCATCAAGTATTTGTTCTTAAGTCTACATTTAATTTCCACCTGCTTCAGAAAGGGCTGATGTGAAGATACGCTGTTCCATGGTAAACATCCCTGGGGAAATGACAAGGGAGAGAAAAGAGAATGCAACTTTTTATTTGTTATATGTGATGCTGTGTTGTCTCATACTGCCCAAAATGGTGTTATTTTTTCCTTCTATTTTCCAAGAGCACTTTTGCAACTTTTTCCGGCATATTTTTGCCTTTATTGCAGTTAATTGTTTCTACTTGAATCTGTGAAATAAATTATGAGTTTTTAAATGGCATATTCATGACTTATTCACTTATCTCCATCCCCAGACCATAAAATGATTTTCTTACTGATTACTCCTTCCTTCCATTTATTTTGTGTAGCCAAATAATTCAGTGTAATTGAACTAGAGAGAAACCAGGGAGGAAATGAATTCTATAACCTAATTTTTTTTGGAAAGATACTATTCTTTTCTGGAGATTCTCAAGAAGTATATTCCTGAATGGGATCTGGGATCCCCTAGTAAATACTTTCCTTGTGGACATATATGTCCATTGTTCATAATTAAGATTTGTGATATTGATACTCCATTTCTTGTAGGATGTCTTTCTACACAGAGAGATACTAACATTCATGTATCTTGGAATTAACAGCCACTATACAGGGGGAGGCTACATTGTGGAAAACCCTGGTTTTCCAGGTTCTGGAAAGAAATTCGTACTTCTAAAGTGTCACCAAATCAGGTGTTGCTGACTTTCAGATATGAGATAGAAGACAAGGATTGCAAATCTGATAATTTCTTCTATTTTTGTATCCAATCTAGGTCTCTCCAAATTTTTCACCAGCCTAGCTAGACCAGAACTTAGATTTATATGGGTGCCTCTTCCATAACTGAGTTGGTGGGATGAAGACTAATATCCACTGCACATTTATTAACATGAAGTTGCTATCTATATCTTATTTAAGTGAAGCTCTAAATAGCCAGAAGTATTCCAGTTGTGCACTGATAGCAGTGGTAAATAAGATTTAGGCTGGGATATGAAAACATTGTTGGTTGAAATAATTCCATTTTGTTTTTGCATTCTCCATTGTACACCCCATTGTTCTACTTTCTCTTGATAAATCTAAAAGCTTTAGCACTCCTCTTGTTCATAGTAAGATCTGTTCATATGCAATTTGATATTATATATCATCAAAGTTTAGTTTTCCTCCTGAGCTTGAATCTGAATTTTTCTCATCCAGCTGTTTTTGTCAATAATACAAAAGATGATTTGAGATTTTTATGTGCCAGTGTTGTTACTACATTATATGACACGGGTGCTGGCTGTAAAATGCTTATATAGGTTATATAGTTCTGTTTCTGTATGACATTCAAAATATATTTCTCTAAAGGGAAAAATAGAACAAGAGGATGGAAAAAAGGATTGTTGTATTAGCCAATTTTATTTTTCTTTTGCTAGTAAGTTTATCTTAGCAAAGTCTAAACATAGTTTTATGAGTTGCTAAATTAAAATCTATTAATTTATTAGAATATAGTTTCAGTTCAGTTCATTCACTCAGTTGTATCTTACTCTTTGTGACCCCATGAATTGCAGCATGCCACGCCTTCCTGTCCATCAGCAACTCCTGGAGTTTACCCAAAACATGTCCATACAGGTGGTGATGCCATATGACCATCTCATCCTCTGTTGTCCCCTTTTCCTCCTGCCCCCAATCCCTTCCAGCATCAGGGTCTTTTCAAATGAGTCAGCTCTTCGCATGAGGTGGCCAAAGTATTGGAGTTTCAGATTCAACATCAATCCTTCCAATGAACACCCAGGACTGATCTCCTTTAGGATGGACTGGTGGGATCTCCTTGCAGTCCAAGGGACTCTCAAGAGTCTTCTCCAACAGCACAGTTCAAAAGCATCAATTTTTCTGCAGCTTTTTTATAGTCCAACTCTCACATGCATACATGACGACTAGAAAAACCATAGCCTTGACTAGATGGACCTTTTTGACAAAGTAATGTCTACTTTTTAATATGCTGTCTAGGTTGATCATAACTTTCCTTCCAAGGAGTAAGCATCTTTTAATTTCATGGCTGCAATCACCATCTGCAGTGAATCTGGAGCCCCGAAAACTAAAGTCGGCCACTGTACCCACTGTTTCCCCATCTATTTGCCATGAGGGGTTGGGGCTGGATGCCATGATCTTAGTTTTCTGAATGTTGAGCTTTAAGCCAACTTTTTCACTCTCCTGTTTCACTTTCATGAAGAAGCTCTTTAGTTGTTCTTTACTTTCAGCCATAAGGGTGGTGTCATCTGCATATCTGAGGTTATTGATATTTCTCCCAGCAGTCTTGATTCCAGCTTGTACTTCATCCCAGCTTGTACTTCCAGCCCAGTGTTTCTCTGGTGGTAATTCCTAAACACTATTTTAATGACAAAAAATAAAAAATGCCTGTTTAAATATTCCTTTCCAATAAATACATTACTAAAATAATAAAAATAATAATTTAAAAGTAAGCCTCTTTATAAATAAGTGGGTGCTTTAAAAGTTACATAGTTAGGAGAGTTAGGGCCACTGCTTTGGTTGTAGAAAGGCTTTCAACAATATAGATGTGTTAGTTTATTTAGTCTACATTCAGTTCAGCTCAGTTTAGTTGCTCAGTTGTGTCTGACTCTTTGTGACCCCATGAACTGCAGCATACCAGGCCTCCCTGTCCATCACCAACTCCTGGAGTTCACCCAAACTCATGTCCATCCAGTCGGTGATGCCATCCAGCCATCTCATCCTCTGTCATCCCCTTCTCCTCCTGCCCCCAATCCCTCCCAGCATGAATTTTTCCATTGAGTCAACTCTTTGCATGAGGTGGCCAAAGTACTGGAGTTTCAGCTTTAATATCATTCCTTCAAAAGAACACCCAAGACTGATCTCCTTTAGAATGGACTGGTTGGATCTCCTTGCAGTCCAAGGGACTCAAGAGTCTGCTCCAACACCACAGTCCAAAAATATCAATTCTTCGGCACTCAGCCTTCTTCACAGTCCAACTCTCACATCCATACATGACCACAGGAAAAACCATAGCCTTGACTAGACGGACCTTAGTCGGCAAATAATGTCTCTGCTTTTCAACATGCTATCTAGGTTGGTCATAACTTTCCTTCCAAGGAGTAAGCATCTTTTAATTTCATGGCTGCAGTCACCATCTGCAGTAATTTTGGAGCCCAGAAAAATAAAATCTGTCACTGTTTCCACTGCTTCCCTATCTATTTCCCATGAAGTAATGGGACCGGATGCCATGATCTTCATTTTCTGAATGTTGAGCTTTAAGCCAACTTTTTCACTCTCTTCTTTCACTTTCATCAAGAGGCTTTTAGTTCCTCTTCACTTTCTGCCATAAGGGTGGTGTCATCTGCATATCTGAGGTTATTGATATTTCTCCTGGCAATCTTGATTCCAGCTTGTGCTTCCTCCAGCCCAGCGTTTCTCATGATGTACTCTGTGTATAAGTTAAATAAGCAGGGTGACAATATACAGCCTTGACATACTCTTTTTCCTATTTGGAACCAGTCTGTTGTTCCATGTCCCTCTAACTGTTGCTTCCTGACCTGCATATAGGTTTTTCAAGAGACAGGTCAGGTTAGGACTAACCCAAGTATTTGAAATATGTATTTGATTAACTGAAACATTTTGTTTTCTATGTAACTTACAAATGTATATACAATTACTTTTTGCAAGTCTCAAAACACAGCTATAGTGAATATATATAATACACACATACACACACATACACATTATACATACTCACCCACTGGTTCATTGAAAAGCAAGAGAGTTCTAGAAAACATCTATTTCTGCTTTATTGACTATGCCAAAGCCTTTGACTGTGTGGATCACAATAAACTGTGGAAAATTCTAAAAGAGAAGGGAATATCAGATCACCTGATCTGCCTCTTGAGTAACCTATATGCAGGTCGGGAATAACAGTTAAAATTGCACATGAAACAACAGACAGGTTCCAAATAGGAAAAGGAGTACGTCAAGGCTGTATATTGTCACCCTGCTTATTTAACTTATATGCAGAGTACATCATGAAAAACTCTGGACTGGAAGAAATACAAGCTGGAATCAAGATTGCTGGGAGAAATATCAATAACCTCAGATATGCAGATGACACCACTCTTATGGCTTAAAGTGAAGAGGAACTAAAGAGCTTCTTGATGAAAGGGAAACAGGAGAGTGAAGACGTTGGCTTAAAGCTCAACATTCAGAAAAGTAAGATCATGGCATCCAGTCCCATCACCTCATGGCAAATAGATGGGGAAACAGTGGAAACAGTGGCTGACTTTATTTTTCCGGGCTCCAAAAGCACTACAGGTGGTGATTTCAGCCATGAAGTTGAAAGATGCTTACTCCTTGGAAGGAAAGTTATAACCAACCTAGACAGCATATTGAAAAACAGAGACATTACTTTGCCAACAAAGGTCCGTCTAGTCAAGACTATGGCTTTACCAGCGGTCATGTATGATGTGAGAGTTGGACTATAAAGAAAGCTGAGCACCAAAGAGTTGATGCTTGAACTGTGGTGTTGGAGAAGACTCTTCAGAGTCCTTTGGACTGCATGGAGATCCAACCAGGCTATCCTAAAGGAGATCAGTCCTGGGTGTTCATTGGAAGGACTGATGTTGAATCTGAAACTCCAATACTTTGGCCACCTCATGCGAAGAGCTGACTCATTTGAAAAGACTCTGATGCTGGGAAAGATTGAGGGCAGGAGAAGGGGACGACAGAGGATAAGATGGCTGGATGGCATCACCAACTTGATGAATGTGAGTGGTGGACTTTGGGAGTTGCTGATAGACAGGGAGGCCTGGTGTGCTGTGATTCATGGGGTTGTAAAGAGTTGGACACGGCTGAGTGACTGAAGTGAACTGAATATATATAATGTATAACATATACTAAGGTATATGGATAATATCAAGGTAAAAATCAATTTTATATTGTTATTAGAGCATTAGTTTCCTATTGTTGATAAGAAATTAACATGTTAAATTATTATATTAAACACTTTCATAAAGGTAAATAGGTCCAGACTAGCTAACCAAAGTCAGTGATTTACATACTCTTCTCAGTTTATTGTTTGTTTTTCCACATTTCATAAAGAAATATTTCTCTGACATCAGAAAAACAATAATATTATCCTAATGATAAAAGACAACAAATGCTCTTCTCATCCTTCAAGAACTACTATAGAGAGGTGAAATATTTAGGAAAAGGGTGAATAAATGCTGATGCTCCCACCAACTCTTGCCAAATTTTTAAAAAGTAACCCCAAATTTTGACAGTTATCAAAAATCCCTTGAATTTTAAATGCTGAAAATTTGAATTTTAAAAATACATTGTATAGACTAAACAGAATACTTCTACTGTGGGCCTCCCTGGTGGCTCAGAGGTTAAAGCATCTGCCTGCAATGAGGGAGACCTGGGTTCGATCCCTGGGTTGGGAAGATCCCCTGGAGAAGGATGTGGCAACCCATTCCAGTGTTCTTGCCTGGAGAATCCCATGGACGGAGTAGCCTTGTGAGCTACAGTCCACAGGGTCACAAATTTTAAAATTTGAATTTTAAAAGTACATTGTATAGACTAAACAGAATACTTCTACAAGCTGGACTCAATCTATGCTGCATTTTGTGAAATCTGATGTAGATAATATACTGCCTCGGGGTCACACAGTTATACCCTTGGACTTATAATGCTCCCTTCTCACTTGAGTTGGGACAGCAAACAATATTATTGTAATTATTATTATTCCTTCATACTCATATCATGATAAAGGTTTGCAGTGTTTCCCCAAAGCTCTAGCGAAAACATAAGGAGTAATATCATATTTTTGCCTTTTAGCCTATGTTCTGAATTTACCTGCTTGTTTTAGGTCCCTTCATAGCAGTGGCTTCCAAAATTCTGATTTCCAACTGCCTTTTTTTTTTTTTTTTCTTTTTCAGTTACTGTCATTTACTATGTTTGTAGAGTATTTGGATGACTAGCTCCAATGTATCTTAACTAAAGGCACTTAAAATATTCAGGTCATAAATTAGACTTGCTATTTCTAAATGAATTTTGACTCAGGCATTTAACCTACCTGTGAATTTTATAACAATTTCCCAGTAAAAAGGGGAAAATATAAACTGTGGAAAGATGATTGCTAGTTATTCAGCAACACGTGATAGTACGCCTAGAGATTTTATTTTCCTCAGAAACTACTACTACTTATAAAGTTCATCCATCATATGTAATGAGAGCTGTCAGGAATATTTAGTGAGAAATAGCTACTTGATATGCTAATAGCAGCCCCTCAGTGAATTCATTTTGTTCTGCTTCTTGACATTAATGGTTTTCATAATCTAATGAATGATGTGTGCAATAGAAGCAAGGCTACAGGGAAAGATCATATAAAGGTAAAGTAGGAAAAATCTTTATCAGTATTTGCATTCATTTAGTAGAATGCATTTATATATATATATATATCTGTATTTACCATGACTTTTACTGATTTCCAATTTAAGATATTATTTGAAATTAGGTATTCTAGTTTACTTACTGCCAGTTTGCCTTCCCCTAATGGTGCAGTTGTTTTGACTTCTCACTTAATATGGTTAGTAAAAATGCTAGTGAGGAGTGATCTCTTATATCCTCAGAAGTAAATGAAAATTTTTAGTCCTTAAATTGCTACTGATTTGTAAGCAAAAGCAATTGGAACCATGGAAGTGCTGATGCAATCCATAATAATTTGATTGGTTAAATCAGCAGTGCCATTCTGAGCTCCCTATTCTCTAGAACTATGTGTAGAATTAATTTATATGAACTTCTTGCAGTATGGCTTTAAAAGTAGAGTAGATGCACATTTGTCAGGGACAGTTAAGTAGGATGCTGCCTGAGAGTGGCTATGTAAATGACCTCTCAAGATCCCTTCCAGTCTTAAGATTTTATGAATCTATAGTAATCAGAATGAAGTTATGGAAATCAGTACTTAAGAATGTACATACAAGGTTATAAATACAAACAAAACTGTAGACAAGATGTGCCCCTAATATTTCTCAGCAGATAGCTCAATTCTATTTTTAAAACAAGATATTTAAGCAAAATATAATAATTATTTTAAGTGCAAATATTAACACATTTTAACTAATGACTATAAATTTTATTTCTTTAGTTAAACATTAACAAATCTGAAACAAACTTTTTTTTGTTTTGCTATATCTGTCCTTTATAAGCTTGAGTTTATATTGTTTTACAATGTTATATTGTAAAAAGACAGCACTTAAAAAATAAGTATAATATGGGCCTTAATTTTTGGTTAGACCAAAAAAGGCTTTTTTTTTTAAAAAAAAATTAATTTAATTAATTTATTTATTTTTTAAATTACAATACTGTATTTGTTTTGCCATACATTGACACAAATCAGCCATAGGTGAACACAATCTCCCAATGCTGAAGCCCCTTCCCACCTCCCACCCCACATCCTCTACTTGAATCATCCTGTACATCAGCCCCATGCATCCTGCATCCTACATTGAACATAGATTGGCGCTTCGTTTCTTACAGGAAAATATACATGTTTCATTGCCATTCTCCCAAACCATCCCACCCTTTCCCTCTCCCTCAGAGTCCAAAAGTCCACTCTATACCTCTGTGTCTCTTTGTTGTCTCACATATAGGGTCATCATTACTGTCTTCTAAATTCCATATATATGTGTCAGTATACTGTTTTGGTGTTTTTCTTTCTGGCTTACTTCACTCTGTATAATTGGTTCCAATTTCATCCATCTCAATGGAAAACAGTGTGGAGATTCCTTAAAAATTGCAAATAGAACTGCCTTATGACCCAGCAATCCCACTGCTGGGCATACACACCGAGGAAACCAGAACTGAAAGAGACACATGTACCCCAATGTTCATTGCAGCGCTGTTTATAATAGCCAGGACATGGAAGCAACCTAGATGCCCATCAGCAGATGAATGGATAAGAAAGCTGTGGTACATATACACTATGGAATACTACTCAGCCCTTAAAAAGAATAAATTTGACTCAGTTCTAAAAAGGCTTTTTTTTTTAAAGTAGAGAAAAAGAGAATTCTATCTAAATAAATATCCTTTTTAATAAAGCAAATGAGCCAAATTCACAGGAATCAATGGTTAATTAATTTACATTTGTATCTTACTTTTTGTGGCAATAACTCTTTTTCTTTTTCATTTCTACTGCAGATTTTGTATTTGTGTATGCTATGCTGTGCTAAGTCACTTCAGTTCCATCTGACTCTTTGAGACCCTATGGACTGTAGTCTGCCAGGCTCTTCTGTTCATGGGGATTCTCCAGGCAGGAATGCTGGAGTGGGTTGCCATGCCCTCCTCCAGAGGATCTTCCTGACCCAGGGATTGAGCCTGTATCTCTTATTTCTCCTGTGTTGGCAGGCAGATTCTTTACCACTAGCACCACCTGGGAAGCCCGTATTGTGTATAGCAGTTTTGAAATTGGGAAGGAATTGACTTCATACCCATCTGACTTTATGTGGTTGCATTGGGTGTGGTTATATTTTATGTGACCAGTTACATTGTGAACACCTAAGTAGTCTACATCATTGCTGAATACCTGTGGGTCAGATTGTCTTGGTTGGAACATACACTTGCCAGTACTGTGTTACTGTCCAAAGCATTTAAGTTCTCTGTACTGTAGTTTCTTCAAATGTGGAGTGTGGATTACAGTGATACCTTTATCCAAGGGTTGCTGTGAAAGTTAAAAAGATAAAAGTACTTAGAACAGAGACATAGATACTAATGCTCAACGTGTGCAAGCTGTTTTATTCATTTAACAAATATTCAATGAGTGCCTACTTAGGTGCTGTTCCAGACATAGGGGATTGATGGGATGAGATAAAATTCCTGATCTCATGGAATTTACATTCGTATGGTCTTAAAACATTTATTATTCCTAAATCATAGTGTAGGATATTGAAAAGTTATGCAATAATTGTTTACTGACTAAGTGAATGAATGGATGGAATGGATGAATGAGTGAGTAAATAAACAAATACCTATATCTCTGACCTACTTATTCTAACTATATACAAGGCAGAGTGAACAAATATAAAATGAATATTAACTCACAGTAGGGAAATTAAGGGTATTAGCCACAGAAATGAATACTGATCTGCTGTGTGTATGAGTGCTAAGTCATTTCACTCATGTCTCACTCTTTGTGACACTATTGACCACAGACCGCAAAGCTCCTCTGTGCATGGGATTCTCCAGGCAAGAATACTGGTATGGATTGCCATGTCCTCCTCCACACTTATTCAGAAGTGTTGTAGAAAGAGCAGAAAGTAGAAGGGCTGATTGTGAGATATCAAAATGTCTTTTCTATGTATAGAGGGGTACACAAATCCCTGAGTATCCACTGTTTTAGCTTACTAGTGAGTTTGATTTCAAGAACATAGTTCTTGAACTTTGGGTCCAAAAATAATCTTCCCTTATGAACACGTGAAAACTATTAGCAAGTTATCCCTTAATTTTACATGTGGATGCTCAGTTGTCTAGATATCATTTGTTGAAAAAAAACCCTATTCTTTCCCCATTTAATTGTTTTTACTTGCACTGGCACTCTTGTCAAAATAAATGTAAAGGTTTTGTTCCACATTCTCAGTTCCATCCCACTAATCTGTGCCTTGATACTGTAGTTTCTAAGTTTGTTTTTTTTTTTTTTAATTACAATACTGTATTTGTTTTGCCATACATTGACACGAATCAGCCATAGGTGAACACAATCTCCCAATGCCGAAGCCCCCTCCCACCTCCCACCCCACATCCTCTACTTGAATCATCCTGTGCATCAGCCCCATGCATCCTGCATCCTACATTGAACATAGATTGGCGCTTCGTTTCTTACAGGAAAATATACATGTTTCATTGCCATTCTCCCAAACCATCCCACCCTTTCCCTCTCCCTCAGAGTCCAAAAGTCCACTCTATACCTCTGTGTCTCTTGGTTGTCTCACATACAGGGTCATCATTACTGTCTTCTAAATTCCATATATATGTGTCAGTATACTGTATTGGTGTTTTTCTTTCTGGCTTACTTCACTCTGTATAATTGGTTCCAATTTCATCCATCTCATTAGAACTGAGTCAAATTTATTCTTTTTAAGGGCTGAGTAGTATTCCATAGTGAATATGTACCACAGCTTTCTTATCCATTCATCTGCTGATGGACATCTAGGTTGCTTCCATGTCCTGGCTATTATTAGTTTTGAAATTAAGAAGTGGTTTTAGAAAAGGCAAAGGAACCAGACATCAAATTGCCAACATCCGCTGGATCATGGAGAAAGCAAGAGAGTTCCAGAAAAACATCTATTTCTGCTTGATTGACTATACCAAAGCCTTTGACTGTGTGGATCACAATAAACTGTGGAAAATTCTGAAAGAGATGGGAATACCAGACCACCTGACCTGCCTCTTGAGAAACCTGTATGCAGATCAGGAAGCAACATTTAGAACTGGACATGGAACAACAGACTGATTCCAAATAGGAAAAGGAGTACATCTAGGCTGTATATGGTCACCCTGCTTGTTTATCTTATATGCAGAGTACATCCTGAGAAACGCTGGGCTGGAGGAAGCACAAGCTGGAAACAAGATTGCTTGGAGAAATATCAATAACTTCAGATATGCAGATGACACCACCCTTATGGCTGAAAGTGAAGAACTAAAGAACCTCTTGATGAAAGGGAAACAAGAGAGTGAAAAATTTGGCTTAAAGAAAAAGAAGATCATGGCATCTGGTCCCACCACTTCATGGGAAATAGATGGGGAAACAGTGTCAGACTTTATTTTGAGGGGCTCCAAAATCACTGCAGATGGTGATTGCAGCCATGAAATTAAAAGACACTTAGTCTTTGGAAGGAAAATTATGACCAACCTAAATAGCATTTTGAAAAGCAGAGACATTACTTTGCAGACTAAGGTCCGTCTAGTCAAGGCTATGGTTTTTCCTGTGGTCATGTATGGATGTGAGAGTTGGACTGTGAGGAAGGCTGAGTGCCAAAGAATTGATGCTTTTGAACTGTGGTGTTGGAGAAGACTCTTGAGAGTCCCTTGGACTGCAAGGAGATCCAACCAGTCCATTCTGAAGGAGATCAACCCTGGGATTTCTTTGGAAGGAATAATGCTAAAACTGAAACTCCAGTACTTTGGCCACCTCATGCAAAGAGTTGATTCATTGGAAAAGACTCTGATGCTGGGAGGGATTGTGGGCAGGAGGAAAAGAGGATGACAGAGGATGAGATGGCTGGATGGCATCACTGACTTGATGGACGTGAGTCTGAGTGAAGTCTGGGGGTTGGTGATGGACAGGGAGGCCTGGCATGCTGTGATTCATGGGGTTGCATAGAGTCAGACACGACTGAACAACTGAACTAAACTGAACTGACGTGTGTTTATTCCTTAGGATTTTTCATATATGATAGTGTATAGAGATAGTTTTCCATTTTTTTTCCGCTTTAGATGCTTTTTACTTATTATGTTTTTGAAAATGTAAATATCATCAAAGCTATGAGGCATAGAACTTTCAGCTGCCACTATTTAATGACATTGATTTTATTAGAGCTTTCTTTCAAAGTTATAGGAAAGGTAAGAAAAAAAATTTTTCTGATTACATGTTTAAAAAGAGTGCAGAAAGAAGGGTAAAAGTGACCTACTTAGCTTAAATTCACTTTTTCATCTGGAATGCTCCCTGTTTCTTGATTACCTGGTCTCAGTTTCTGTCTTAGAGAACTCAAAAGCTATGGCAGCGCTCAGTGTGTTGTGTTTTTTCCAAAGGTTCATAAGACAGGAATGTATAAGTTATCAGTTCAGTCACTCAGTCGTGTTTGATTTTGTGACCCTATGGACTGCAGCCTGTCAGGCTTCCTTGTCTATCACCAACTCCCGGAGCTTACTCACACTCATGTCCATGGACTTGGTGATGCCATCCAACCATCTCATCCTCTGTTGTCCCCATCTCCTCCTGCCTACCGTCTTTCTCAGTATCAGGGTCTTTTCTAGTGAGTCTAATAATTTGTAGACACTATCCATTCTATCAACAGATTTAAATGTTGTTTCTATTTTCTATAAGATATGCCAGCTCATGTAAGACAATTAAAATCTATTTTTCAAATCATAATTCTCAGTCATTACATCCACTCAGTGAAATATAAATCCATCACATTTACTACATTCACTTCATCCATGAATTATGTATTTCAATTGAGAAAGTAATTAAGTTTGCTTGACATGATTTACTTTTTTAAAAATGCATCAAGCACATTGCTTATGTTTTCATTATGTTTCATTAACTTGTTATTTTGGTTGGTGGTTTATCAATGATTCCACAAGAGATTGAAAATTGACTTATAGGCAGCCTAAGACTTTTTAGATAGGGTCAACGAATTTATTTTAGCCTATTGTAGTTTTATTAAATTTTTTCAAAATAATGGATCATGTATCAACTCTGAAATTCATTATTAACTGATTTTTATTAAAGACTGTTTTTATGAAAAATACTTAAAATTCATTTTTACCTAAATGTTACTTTTTTCTGGCTAAACGAATTCTCATATTTATCAGTGTACCTGCATACCTAAATCATTAAGTAGAAAATATATTTTGGATTTGATGTGAAGTCTCACTCATGTAGTATTTATGTTCCTTTTATATGCTGATATGGAAAAACAAAATTGTATTATTAAGACAAATTATTGAGTGACTATTATATAGCAAGAATTGTGAGACCTATAGTGTGTGGGATTTAATTTCTGCCTTTGAAGAGATTAATTGATCAATTTAATCTTCTAAAATGCTTGTTGTTCAGTCTGTCATGTCTGACTCTTTGTGACCCCGATGGACTGCAGCATACCAGGCTTACCTGTCCCTCACCATTTCCCAGAACTTTCTCAAACTCATGTCCATTGAATTGGTGATGCTCTCCAACCAGCTTATCCTCTGTCATCCCCCCCTCTCCTTCTGCCTTCTATCTTTTCCAGCATCAGGGTTTTTTCCAGTGAGTCAGCTCTTTGCATCAGGTGGCCAAAGTATTGGAGCTTCAGCTTCAGCATCCGTCCTTAACACATTTTATTTTTGTTTTAAAAAAACTGTCTATATTATAATGTATTGCTGCTGCTGCTAAGTCGCTTCAGTCATGTCCAACTCTGTAGGACCCCATAGATGGCAGCCCACCAGGCTCCCCTGTCCCTGGGATTCTCTAGGCAAGAACACTGGAGTGGGTTGCCATTTCCTTCTCCAATGCATGAAAGTGAAAAGTGAAAGTGAAGTCACTCAGTCATCCAACTCTTTGCAATCTCATGGACTGCAGCCTACAAGGCTCCTCTGTCCATGGGATATTCCAGGCAAGAGTACTGGAGTAGGTTGTGCCTTCTCCTTATAATGTCTTAAATCACTATTTACTTTTTATTGTAGTATATACTATAATCCTAATTCAAATAAATTTTACCACTCCAAATATATTTTATTTTATTCTTAATTTTTATTATGAACTATAGTTCAAACATACAAATATAGGTTAAATAATATAATGAACTTAATGCTTATCACCCAGTTACAGCAGTCATCACATGGCTGGTATTTTCTCATATATATTCCTACTCATTTACTTTCTTCTCATATTAAAGAAAATTCTATGACTTATTAGTAAACATTTTAGTATTTACTTCTTAAAATACCTTTTAAAAATAGGAAATAAAACAATTTCTTACTATTATCAAATATCTAGTAGATGATAAGATATCCAATTATCTTATAAATGTTATATATGTTTAGTTGTTTTGTTTGCCTAAGAATTTAAACAACAAAATGTAGGGCTTCCCTGGTGGCTTAGGTGGTAAAGAATCTTCCTGCAATGCAGAGACCTGGGTTTGATCCCTGAGTGAGGAAGATCCCCTGATTAAAAAAATGGCAACCTACTCCAGTATTCTTGCCTGGACAATTCTATGGACAAAGAAACCTGGTGGGCTAGATAGAGTATATGGGGCCGCAAAGAGTAGGACATGACTGAGAGACTAATACACAACTAAATAGAGTCCACATATTGTGATTAATTTGTATGTTAGTTATCTCCTCTAATCTATAGATTTTCATTTCATCTCTTCATTCTCTTATAATTTGTTTGAAGTAACTAAATCATATGATCTGCATTATTTTTTATAGTCTAGATTATATCTCTTAATTGATAAATGATATGATTAGTATGTTCTAGTCTCTGTATTTACTCTGTAGTATTAGTAGTCAGATCTATTGGACTGAAAAGATTCAGGAAGATTTTTTTGTATGTCAAGACTACTTCATGAGTGGTGGTTTGTTCTTCCCTTAGGAGGCACAATGTATCTCCATGACTTTCTTTTCATGATGGTACTAATGGTTGTGGGCTTCCCAAGTAGCTTAGTGGTAAAGAATCCATCTGCCTGTGCAAGAGACTCAAGAGATGTGGGTTCGATCCCTGAGCTGGGAAGATCTCCTGGAGAGGAAATGGCAAGCTGCTCCAATATTCTTGCCTAGGAAATTTCAGAGGAGGGAAATGGATAGAGGATCCTGGAGGGCTACAGTCTATGGGGTCACAAAGAGTTGGATATGACTGAGTGACTGAGCACACACACACTTAACTGTTGATTGGCAAAGCCTATATGTTAATTCATTAAATGCTGTTATATATATGGGGGGTCTATATTTATGTATATTTTCATATATTGTAATATATATGAATTTACACACATGTGTATATATGCATGATATATATCTGTTGATATAATGTATATGTGTATACTATATATATATATATGTATATATACATATAGGAAGAGAAAGAAGAGATGAGAGGGGAGCTAGGAGAGAAGAGAGAAAACAAGAAAGAAAAAGAGAAAGATTTCTCACTTACCAACTTGTGTTATGTGTAAAGCATGTGTACTATAAATGATAACCCACTTATGAGTAAAGAAATGTTCTAGTACAGAGCCATAAAAATGCTATTTTCCTTCCTTGCTTTCTCCACACAACTTATCGAGTCATTTTTTCCATTTCATCATGGGAGGTAACCTCTCCAGTGCTTACTCCTACCCTTAGTGTCTTGCTCTAAACCCCACATAAACCACAGGCCATGAGTTGCTGGTCATCACTCTGGGTTTGAATGATCTCTGCATTGACTAAGGATATTATATTCCTATTTTTAAACTTAGCCATTATAAACACATTATTATATGTGGCTTTATAGCTTTATTTGTGTTTAAGTGTGGATATTTTTCCATATCAGCTCAGTCATCCATATTTCCTAGAGGTTTTCTTAACACATTGTATGTGTGTGTGAGTGTGTGCATGTATAACACTTTTCCTAAGATCAGATGTCTTTCAAACATGTAAACATACTGTGGAATATAAATATACTTTTCTATAAAAGATACAGCTATTCATACAGGAATCCTACTCACCTGAATTAACATGACTGAAGATTGAGCTCATTTAATATTATATATTATAATGTACTTTTAGTTTTATAACAATTCATACTGTATGATGGATCTAAATTATTAAAATGTACAGATATGTAATTGGAAACAGAGATGCAAAACATGTGCCTTTACTTGAAGATAGCTAAGATCATGACTTCCTACATAGTAGGTTTTTCATGCAAATCCTAATATGAATTATTAGTCCATGAGTTACATTAAAATATTATTTTTAATAATATATCATATTAAGTTTTAAATTCAGAAATTAAATTTCACAAAATTTATAATGCTATCTTTTATCATGGTTCATGTTTGCAATAAGAGGTTGCACCTGACCTGTCAGTTCTGGTAATGATACCAGAGCTTAGTTTCCATGGATGTCCTACCACATCGATGGTTGCTGATTGATTTAAATCACTGTTAACACTACTTCTTGTGTCATGACTTTTGGACTTCCTAAATTTCTAAAATGGCAGGCTATAGAGGGATCATTTACATTGAAATTGAATATTTATTATAGCAGGCTGCTAATTTTTAAAGTTCAATATCTCTCTAGTGGCACTCATAAGAGACTGTAACTACCTCTAAATTATTACTTTATAATAAATACAGAGATGAATGTTCTTATTATAACTTTTTCTTCTTCTTGCTGACAGGAAGTAGCGTTATGGTTGGCTTTACCTCATTAATAACTAAGAAAATCAGGTAGATATTCTATTTCATAGATCTTTTTATGGTACCATTAAGTTGCATATTCAACAATTCATGTAGGGACTTGCCTGCTAAAAGCAAAGAAACTGAACTACATTTCCTTCATGAGTTATCAAAAACACATAGCACGTTACCATATTAAGACAGATATCCAGGTCAGGTTATGCCCCAATTAATTAACAGAGAAATATACAGAAGAGAGAAACAAGCAGAATTAAAAAGGGCCTTGGTTTTGGAGAACAAGACTATGACTCCTTGGAGAGAGACTGATAATAAAGCAAGTTTCAGCAGCCAAAAGGGAACATGGCAGAGATAGTCCAGTTCCTGAACAAGAGGAGAGAACTGATGCAGAACTATGGGGACGGACACTTAACTTTCTTGGAGATAATAATATATGTCTGCTCAGTGTGAATATACATCCATGTAGTTCTAGCAGAAGCTCACTTTTAATGCCAAGAAAGCTATTAAGATTACTTGATATTTGTCTCTACTATGGGAGCCATCTTTGCCTTTAACTCTCTTCAATAGCTGTCCCCTCATATGGTTCCATAAGATCTCTCTGTCCATTCAGATGCACTGTGGGTAGTCCCAGGAGTCAGAAACTCATACACTGATTCTAAAGATCCATCATGATCAAAAGGTCAGCACACTTTTATACCTTTTCATCAGCAAATATTTTTATACTCATAATTTTTTGTTCAATAATAATTTCAAAATATGAAAAATAGGAAACAGTTGTAACTACAGACATGTAAAGATATTTATGTGACTAATAGCTATTCAGACATATATATTGATGCATCCTTAGAAATGCAGAATTCAAAATCCTCTAGTAACTTTTGTTATGCCATCTGGGAAGATGAAACAGACATTCCAGAAATGTATGCATACTAAAACAATGAAGCAGTAATGGAAGAATTCATGAGGAAATGTCAATTGTCAAGAAAAGTGAAATGTAAAGAAAGCTCAACATTTCTAGCTGGGTTCCTTAACTAAGCTTTCTGAATAACAGCTTCTTTCTCTGTTCTTCTTCACATCTAACAAGTACCAAGACATATCAAGTGTGCCATCTAAGGAGCGTTTAAGTCTTTATCTATCTTCTGTTGCTATCATCTTAATTCCTAACACTATTTCCTCTCTTAGATAGTCCCGAGCACCTCTGAAATAGCATTTCCATTTGTACCCCTCTTCTTCCTCACATTCCTTGTTGCTATCACTTGGTAGGGAAAAGGTTGAAGAGGACCCTTTTCATGGGCCTTGGGTCCTGGTAAGGATACAAAAAGAATCTGAGGTCTTACCCATGGTAAAAAACAAGTTTATTAAGAAAGAAACAGAAAAACAGAAAGAACACCTCAAGGGAGAGGTGGGCCAAGCCAAGAGAGACACGGGTGCCGGAATGATGAGGTACCAGGGTATACAAGACAGGGCTTTTACATATTCATCTAGACTGGCATGGACCGACAGTATTTTGTTTTTTAGTTCTACCAGTTTATTGCTACCAACCCATCTCCCTCTGCCCTCACGTATGCATGCTCAGTCATGTAACCCCTTGGACTGTAGTCCAAACTGACAGTTTTGACTGACAGTTGCAGCTTACATAACAATAGGCTCTATTGCATGTGTCTTTCCCATAATTCAATTGTTATAATCAAATTCCCTTGTGGCTAAGCTGGTAAAGAATCCATCTGCAATGTGGGAGACCTGGGTTCAATCCCTGGGTTGGGAAGATCCCCTGGAGAAGGGAAAAGCTACCCACTGCAGTATTCTGGCCTGGAGAATTCCATGGACTGTACAACATGGGTTTGTAAAGAGTTGGACAGGACTGAGCGACTTACTTTCACTTTACTTCATGTATGTATAGAATATTTATGAATCCTTAATAGGTCCTGGCTGCCAAAGGTTACATGAGGACACAACTGTGCATCAAGGGCACATGTGCCAGACTTGGAGAAGCCCCTGTGGTTGCTTTGTATGCACTTACCATGTGCTGGAGTTGGGAAAATCTCTGTAGTTATTTCTGTAGCACATCTGTGAGCTCTCCTGGGCTGCACTGGGGAGTGTCTGGGGTAATGTTTAGAGATCAGCTTGAATCTTTTTTTGACTAGGCCACTCCTCCTTGCTTATGCCTACCTTCCAACCTTACATCCCCATTATAACCTAATCAAGATTTACAAAATAAATCAGATTATTTCATTCTCCTGTGCAAAACTTTCATAAAATTCTGACTTAAAATCTAAAAATACTCACCTCAGTCTTTGAAGCCCTATATGACTCATCCCCTAATTATGGAACTTCTTCTGCTGGTACTCTTCCCTCTCCATACTGGTGAAATTAAACAATAGAACATTTGCAAGTGATGTTCTCTTTGCCTGGAATATTCTCTCCCCCACACCCAGCCTAAGTGAAAATTTTAAGTGTTATTTTCTCAGAAAAGTCTTTGCTGCATGTCTTATATCATTGTGTTCTTATTTCTCATCAAATTTTTTTCTTCTCAGAATATTTCTGTTAATTTGTAATTCTAAATATATAGTATAATTCTTAAAAATGTCTGTCCTAATTGAAAATTGGCTCCATGAGGGCTGTAACTCCAGGATGTGATAGAATTTTTGCATGTAGAAAGTGCTCAGAGAAGGGTTGTTGATGAATTGATTCATAGGCAAGGGGATAAGAAACCTGGAAGAAGGATTCATATAGAAGCTTTCATCTTCCTTGGGGCAGTGGTGGTTGAAGAAAATAGAGATGATCAGTCATCATTCTTAAACTTAGAACTATTCAAGAACTATTTTCTTTTTAATTTAAAAAATTATCTTCAAGTAGGACTTTATGCCTTTTCTAAATATGAATGAAAGACCTGTAAGTGCAAGTTGGATGGCATTGGAAACAGGATGAGATTGATAAAGCAAATCTCATTTGACAATATATTTCTAGTCTTTATTATTTAAAGACACTAAATTTTAGCTAACAGCAAAGATATTTACAAAGTTAGGTAATACAATATTTTATAATGGTATTTTGACTCTAAAGATAATACAATTTTACTTGACTAAGGATATTTACTTTGTGTAGAGAGATAAATAGTTCTATGTCTTCTACTAAATGAGACTTCCAGTAAAATTAGACTTTCCCCATTCAGATAGGAAGGCATTACCTATAAGTCTATTGGAGTACATTGTTTCTTGGAGCTAAGTCATGTCTGACTCTTTTGCAACCCCATGGAATGAAGCCTGCCAGGCTCCTCTGTCCATGAGATTTGGAAATGAAGATGCTATCATGCTTGGGTTCCAGATTTCATTTGCCCTGGAAAATTTTGCTTCAATTTACTTGCTCACACTTCACATTTATTGTGTACAAAAGTCCACAATCAGCCAAAAAATGTTTCATAAGTGGTATATATATAAGCATCTGAATGCAGAGTTCCAAAGAATAGCAAGAAGAGATAAGAAAGCCTTCTTCAGTGATCAGTGCAAAGAAATGGAGGAAAAGAACAGAATGGGAAAGACTAGAGATCTTTTGAAGAAAATTAGAGATACCAAGAGAACATTTCATGCAAAGATGGGCTCGATAAAGGACATAAATGGTATGGACCTAACAGAAGCAGAAGATAAGAAGAAGTGGCAGGAATACACAGAAGAACTGTACAGAAAAAGATCTTCATAACCCAGATAATTATGATGGTGTGATCACTCATCTAGAGCCGGACATCCTGGAATGTGAAGTGAAGTGGGCCTTAGAAAGCATCACTATGAACAAAGCTAGTGGAGGTGATGGAATTCCAGTTGAGCTATTTCAAATCCTGAAAGATGATGCTATGAAAGTGCTGCACTCAATATGCCAACAAATTTGGAAAACTCAGCAGTGGCCACAGGACTGGAAAAGGTCAGCTTTCAGTCCAACCCCAAAGAAAGGCAATGCCAAAGAATGCTCAGACTACCACACAATTGCACTCATCTCACACGCTAGTAAAGTAATGCTCAAAATTCTCCAAACCAGGCTTCAGCAATACGTGAACTGTGAACTTTCTGATGTTCAAGCTGGTTTTGGAAAAGGCAGAGGAACCAGAGATCAAATTGCCAACAACCGCTGGATCATGGAGAAAGCAAGAGAGTTCCAGGAAAAACATCTATTTCTGCTTTATTGACTATGCCAAAGCCTTTGACTGTGTGGATCACAAGAAACTGTGGAAAATTTTGAAAGAGATGGGAATACCAGAACACCTGACCTGCCTCTTGAGAAATCTGTATGCAAGTCAGGATGCAACAGTTAGAACTGGACATGGAACAACAGACTGGTTCCAAATAGGAAAAGGAGTACATAAAGGCTGTATGTTGTCACCCTGCTTATTTAACTTCTATGCAGTGTACATAATGAGAAATGCCAGACTGGAAGAAACACAAGCTGGAATCAAGATTGCCGGGAGAAATATCAATAAACTCAGATATGCAGATGACAACACCCTTAAGGCAGAAAGTGAAGAGGAACTAAAAAGTCTCTTGATGAAAGTGAAAGAAGAGAGTGAAAACGTTGGCTTAAAGCTCAACATTCAGAAAACGAAGATCATGGCATCTGGTCCCATCACTTCATGGGAAATAGATGGGGAAACAGTGGAAACAGTGTCAGACTTTATTTTGAGGGGCTCCAAAATCACTGCAGATGGTGACTGCAGCCATGAAATTAGAAGACACTTACTCCTTGGAAGAAAAGTTATGACCAACCTAGATAGCATATTCAAAAGTAGAGACATTACTTTGCCGACTAAGGTCCGTCTAGTCAAGACCATGGTTTTTTCCTGTGGCCATGTATGGATGTGAAAGTTGGATTGTGAAGAAGGCTGAGTGCCGAAGAGTTGATGCTTTTGAATTGTGGTGTTGGAGAAGACTCTTGAGAATCCCTTGGACTGCAAGGATATCCAACCAGATCATTCTGAGGGAGATCAGCCCTGGGATTTTTTTGGAAGGAATGATGCTAAAGCTGAAGCTCCAGTCCTTTGGCCACCTCATGCCAAATAATTACAAATACTTAATTAATATTCTGAAAGGTCATCTATATATAAATATTTAAATATAGAGGAATTAGGTATATATTAAAGGAAAATAATGAAAACCTTAAACCGTAATTTCATTTAAATGAAAAGAAAAAAATACTCTTTGAAGATTTATTTTCTCATTGTATTAATTCCTATTACCTCTTTAAAATAATACAGAAATGGTTTGAATTGTAAATAAGGGAAGCTAGAGAAGCATGCTTGAATGTTCAAAATTAGTGTGCAGGGATGGATGGGGAACAGTCACGGCACATGTTTACAAACATGTAAGTGGGAGCTGTGCATGCAAATTTTATTAATATTATGAACTTTTTGCTTTTATTGCTTTATGAATGTACAAAGAGCAGAAGGATACATATCTCTCTAATTAATCAGCAAACATATATTAGAAGCCTGAACAAATTTAAAAAGAACATTTCTGTTCATTGTTATGACAGAAATGTCCTTAATCACATTCAGTTTTTTCCCATTCTTTAATCACATTTAATCCCCTTCCCAATTTAAATTAATGCTTTCTCTGAGTTTGCAAGGCAAGACAGTATCTATTTTCTTTTGATAAGTCACAAAATATTATTCTTGTCCCATAAAAAATCTTTATACTTCCTCACTGTGTGCCCATGAGGTTCTCTATAATTCTGAACATGAATAGAAATATATTTCCACAAGTGGGAACCACAAGAATAACATCTGAGAGCAATAACACATGAGAACTAGTCTGGTCTTGAACAACTTGTGATACATCTGAGTGAAGAAAATGTACTTAGTACAAAAGAAGTGTCATGTATAGTTTCAGGAAACAAACAAGAACAAAAGCTAACAGCGTGGTCTATGAGCTGGTTATCCCAATCACAGCATTCTAGTATGGCTTCGTAAACTAATTTGTTGCTACCTGATGAAAAGGAAGAAAACAAAAACAGAATCTCCAGCATGTCAGCTTTCATTAGAATTGTGTTTGTGTGAGATTTTGTTATTTGCAATTGCTCATCTGTTAAATTAGAACTTTTAATTCTTCACAGTTTGGCACCTTTTTAATTCTGGTCTGTTGACATGCATTTAAAAAAAAAAATCCAAAAGAAGTTGAAAATGCAATTTGAAAGCAAATTAGCAACTACGTTGGCTGTTAAAAAATAAAAATGCCTCATGCTTCATCTGTGTTATTTAAGCATGCTTTAAAAGATGAACCAGCCATGTTAATAAGTTATTAATCTATTTTTTTTCTAAACAGCTGCCACATTAGCCAATGTAATGGAATTGCTAGAATTTTAAAAGTCTTTGCCTGTCATTTCCTCTTTTCCATAACATACCAGAGGACATTGGTGATTTGAAATAAATGTTTATTTGAAATGATAAAAAGAGTCCATAAAAATCTTAATATAGTAATGGATAGGTCAAGTAAATAAAAATAAAGGATGTATAATAAATATAAAATATAAAATGAAATAGTACATAGTAAGCCAAGCAACCGAAAGTAGGCACCAGATATTTCTAGGGCATTTAGGAAATTATGGAATTTCAAATGCTTAAGACACGGCATGAGATCCCATCACTTCATGGGAAATAGATGGGGAAACAGTGGAAACAGTGTCAAACTTTATTTTGGGGAGGCTCCAAAATCACTGCAGATGGTGATTGCAGCCATGAAATTAAAAGACACTTACTCCTTGGAAGAAAAGTTACGACCAACCTAGATAGTATATTCTAAAGCAGAGACATTACTTTGCCGACTAAGGTCCGTCTAGTCAAGACTATGGTTGTTCCAGTGGTCATGTATGGATGTGAGAGTTGGACTGTGAAGAAGGCTGAGCACCGAAGAATTGATGCTTTTGAACTGTGATGTTGGAGAAGACTCTTGAGAGTCCCTTGGACTGCAAGGAGTCCAACCAGTCCATTCTGAAGGAGATCAGCCCTGGGATTTCTTTGGAAGCAATGATGCTAAAGCTGAAACTCCAGTACTTTGGCCACCTCATGGGAAGAGTTGACTCATTGGAAAAGACTCTGATCCTGGGAGGGATTGGGGGCAGGAGGAGAAGGGGACGACAGAGGATGAGATGGCTGGATGGCATCACTGACTCGATGGATGTGGGTCTGCGTGAACTCCAAGAGCTGGTGATGGACAGGGAGGCCTGGCGTGCTGCAATTCATGGGGTCGCAAAGAGTTGGACATGACTGAGAGACTGAACTCTACTGAACTGAAGACATGAAAAATAGTCAACAGCACTGATATGAAAGAAATTCAAATTAAGTCCAAATAGGGAAATTTACCTAGTAAAGACACATTTTTAAAAGTTGAGGGGTAGTATTTCCAAAAGCATGGAAAAAATGAGCTCTCTTATGTATCGTTGATGATCATCTGGATTGTTGGGACATTTTTGTGGAGTTTACCAGCAGTTGGGAATATATCCCTGGAAAAATACAGTGAATAATATGGATATGTTCATTGTAACATTGCTTGAAATCTCAAAATATATCTCTGTAGAAGAATGTTTGTATCAGTTGTAGTATATCTCCATTATAAACAGTATGTATGTTTGTCTTGTTTAAATAAGGGTAATCTGTGTGTACCACCTTAGAGAAACACTTATGATCCAATAAGTGTAAAAGCAAGTTACAAACCTACATGCCTCACCTTACCAATAGCATGGAAAGAAAAAGAAATTTACTGTTATAAAATACATAGAGATATATGGTCTAAATATTCTATCCTTTGTTTTGCTCTCTGTATATGATTAAAAATTATATTATTTTTTGATCTAACAATTCAATGAGCTATTTAGATGAACATAATTCATAGAAAGGGCTTCCCTGGTGACTAAGTGGTAAAGAATCTGCCTTCAATACAGGAGATGTGGACTTGATCCCTGAGTCAGGAAGATATTATGGAGAAAGAAATGGAAACTCACTCCAATATTCTTGCCTGGGAAATCAATGGAGAGAGGAGCATGGTGGGTTATAGTACATGGGATCTCAAAGAGATGCAACCTTGTGACTAAACTACCACTGCAACCAATTCATAAAAAGAGAGATAGGGAGATGAAGAGGTAGGAAGGAAGATCAGGGAGGCCCTGAATGCATATATATATATACACACACACACACACTAAAAAGTTAATAATGATAACCATGAGAGAAATTTAGAGAGCTTAAGTGATGAGCTCACTTATCAGTAAGTGAGTAAGAAGTCCAGTTAATGAACAAAAGAGTGGTATGGCTTATTTGCTTTATTAATAACAAAGACTTCGTATCTTGAAGGAATGCTGTGAGAACAACAAAGACTATCAAGTACAAAGAATTTTTATAGAATGGAAAAAAAATGAATTAGTATTTACCATTACCAATGAGGACGAAATTGCTAGGTAGTTGGTGAAGAAGTCTGAGATCTTGGTATTGTTTTCAGTAAACAACTTGCTCCAGTAGCCTAAATCTATACCCTTTGTCAATCCCAAAGAAAGGCAATGCCAAAGAACACTCAAACTACCACACAGTTCTTCAGCTAGGATTCATAAATAGGAGAACCATGAAATTCCAAATGTTCAAGCTGTTTTTAGAAAAGGCAGAGGAACTGGAGATTAAACTGTAAAAACGCAATGGATCATTAAAAAAGCAAGAGAATTCCAGAATAAAATCTATTTCTGCTTTATTGACTATGCCAAAGCCTTTGACCATGTGGATCACAATAAACTGTGGAAAATTCTGAAAGAGCTGGGAATACCAGAACACCTGACCTGCCTCCTGAGAAACCTGTATGTGGGTGAGGAAACAACAGTTAGAACTGGACATGGAACAGACTGGATCCAAATAGGAAAAGGAGTCCATCAAGGCTGTATATTGTCACCCTGCTTATTTAACTTACATGCAGAGTGCATCATGATACACACGGGGCTGGAGGAAGCACAGGTTGGAATCAAGACTGCCGGAAAAATATCAGTCACCTCAGATATGCAGATGACACTACCCTTACTGCAGAAAGTGAAGAAGAACTAAAGAGTCTGTTGATGAAAGTGAAAGAGGAAAGTGAAAAAGTTGGCTTAAAGCTCAACATTCAGAAAACAAAGATCATGGCATCTGGTCCCATCACTTCATGGCAAATAGATGGGCAAACAGTGGAAACAGTATCAGACTTTAGTTTGGGGGGCTCCAAAAATCACTGCAGATGGTGACTGCAGCCATGAAATTAAAAGATGCTTACTCCTTGGAAGGAAAGTTATGACCAATCTAGACAGCATATTTAAAATCAGAGACATTACTTTGTCAACAAACGTCTGTCTAGTCAAGGATATGGTTTTTCCAGTGGTCATTTATGGATGTGAGAGCTGGACTGTGAAGACAGCTGAGCGCCGAAGAGTTGATCCTTTTGAACTGTGGTGTTGAGGAAGACTCTTGAGAGTCCCTTGGACTGCAAGGAGGTCCAACCAGTCCATCCTAAAGGAAATAAATTCTGGGTGTTCATTGGTGGGACTAATGTTGAAGCTGAAATTTCAATACTTTGGCAACCTGAAGTGAAGATCTGACTCATTTGAAAAGACCCTGATGCTGGGAACCATTGAGGGCAAGAGGAGAGGGGGATGACAGAGGATGAGATGGTTGGATGGCATCACTGACACAATGGACATGGGTTCGTGTGGACTCTGGGAGCTGGTGATGGATAGGGGCACTGGCACGCTGCGCATAATGAGGTCACAAAGAGTTGGACACGACTGAGTGACTGAACTAAACTGATACCCTTTGTCCAAAATTTCTGAAATATGTCCTTGGCTTGATAAATTATCAGCACCCAGATCCAGAAAAGGGGAATAATTAACTTCTGTTCCAAATGCCTGAGGGAAAAACAGCTGGTGATCATTAAATTCAGTTCAGTAGCTCAGTCATGTCCAACTCTTTGTCACCCCATGAATGACAGCATACCAGGCCTCCCTGTCCATCACCAACTCCCGGAGTTTACCCAAGCTCAGATCCATCGAGTCGGTGATGCCATCCAGCCATCTCATGCTCTGTCGTCCCCTTCTCCTCCTGCCCCCAATCCATCCCAGCATCAGGGTTTTTTCCAGTGAGTCAACTCTTCGCATGAGGTGGCCAAAGTAACCGAGTTACAGCTTCAGCATCAGTCCTTGCAATGAACACCCAGGACTGATCTCTTTTAGGATGGACTGGTTGGATCTCCTTGCAGTTCAAGGGATTCTCAAGAGTCTTTCTCAACACCACAGTTTAAAAGCATCAGTTCTTTGGTGCTCAGCCTTCTTCACAATCCAAATCTCATATCCATACATGACCACTGGAAAAACCATAGCCTTGACTGGACAGACCTTTGTTGACAAAGTAATGTTTCTGCTTTTCAATATGCTATCTAGGTTGGTCATGACTTTCCTTCCAAGGAGTAAGCCTCTTTTAACCTCATGGCTGCAGTCACTATCTGCAGTGATTTTGGAGCCCCCCCAAAATAAAGTCTGACACTGTTTCCATTGTTGCCCCAATTATTTGCCATGAGTGATGGGACCAGATGCCATGATCTTTGTTTTCTGAATGTTGAATTTTGAGCCAACTTTTTCATTCTCCTCTTTCACTTTCATCAAGAGGCTTTTTAGTTCTTCTTTACTTTCTGCAGTAAGGGTGGTGTCATCTGCATATCTGAGATTACTGATATTTCTCCAAGCAATCTTGATTCCAGCTTGTGCTTCCTCCAGCCCTGCATTTCTCATGATGTACTCTGCATAGAAGTTAAATAAACATGGTGGCAATATACAGCCTTGACATACTCCTTTTCCTATTTGGAACCAGTTTATTGTTCCATGTCCAGTTCTAACTGTTACTTCCTGACCTGCATACAGATTTCTCAAGAGGCAGACTAGATGGTCTGGTATTCCCATTTCTTTCAGAATTTTCCACAGTTTATTGAGATCCATACAAAGTGATTTGGCATAGTCAATAAAACAGAAATAGATGGACTCTCTTGCTTTTTCCATGATCCAACGGATGTTGGCAATTTGATCTCTGGTTCTTCTGCCTTTTCTAAAATCAGCTTGAACATCTAGAAATTCATGGTTCACGTATTGCTGAAGCCTGGCTTGGAGAATTTTGAGCATTACTTTACTAGCATGTGAGATGAGTGCAATTGTGCAGTAGTTTGAGCATTCTTTGGCATTGCCTTTCTTTGGGATTGGAATGAAAGCTATCCTTTTCCAGTCCTGTGTCCACTGCTGAGTTTTCCAAATTTGTTGGCATATTGAGTGCAGCACTTTCACAGCATCATCTTTCAGGATTTGAAATAGCTCAACTGGTATTCCATTACCTACACTAGCTTTGTTCATAGTGATGCTTTCTAAGGCCCATTTGACTTCACATTCCAGGATGTCTGGCTCTAAGTGAGTGATCACACCATCTTGAACATCTGGATCGTGAAGATCTTTTTTGTACAGTTCTTCTGTGTATTCTTGCAACCTCTTCTTAATATCTTCTGCTTCTGTTAGGTCTATACCATTTATGTCCTTTATTGAGCCCATCTTTGCATGAAATATTCCCTTGGTATCTCTAATTTTCTTGAAGAAATCTCTAGTCTTTCTCATTCTGTTATTTTTCTCTATTTCTTTGCATTGATCGCTGAGAAAGGCTTTTTTTAATCTCTCCTTTCTCTTCTTTGGAACTGTGCATTCAGTTGCTTATATCATTTCTTTTCTCCTTTGCTTTTTACTTCTCTTCTTTTTCCAGCTATTTGTAAGGCCTCCTCAGACAGCCAACTTGCTTTTTCTCTTTTTTTTTTTTTCCCTATGAGAATGGTCTTGATCCTTATCTCCTGTACAATGTCACGAACCTCTGTCTATAGCTCATCAGGCACTCTCTCAGATCTAGTCCCTTACATCTATTTCTGACTCCCACTGTGTAATCATAAGGGATTTGATTTAGGTCATACCTGAATGATCTAGTGGTTCTCCCTACTTTCTTTAATTTAAGTCTGAATTTGGCAATAAAGAGTTCATGATCTGAGCCACAGTCAGCTGCTGGTCTTGTTTTTGCTGACTGTATAGAGCTTCTCCATCTTTGGCTGCAAAGAATATAATCAATCTGATTTTGATATTGACCATCTGGTGATGTCCATGTGTAGAGTCTTCTCTTGTGTTGTTGGAAGTGGGTGTTTGCTATGACCAGTGCATTTTCTTGGCAAAACCATTAGCTTTTGCCCTGCTTCATTAAGTACCCAAGGCCAAAGCTGCCTGTTACTCCAGGTGCTTCTTGACTTCCTACTTTTGCATTCCAGTCCCCTATAATGAAAAGGACATCTTTTTGGATTTTATTTCTAAAAGTCTTGTAGGTTCGTAGAACTGTTCAACTTCAGCTTCTTCAGTATTATTGGTTGGGGCATAGGCTTGGATTACCGTGATGTTGAATGGTTTTCCTTGGAAATGAACAGAGATCATTCTGTCGTTTTTAAGATTGCATCCAAGTACTTCATTTTGGACTCTTTTCTTGACCATAATGGCTACTCCATTTCTTCTGAGGGATTCTTGCCCGCAGTAGCAGATATAATGGTCATCTGAGTTAAATTCACCCATTCCAGTCCATTTTAGTTCGCTGATTCCTAGAATGTTGATGTTCTCTCTTTCTATCTCCTGTTTGACCACTTCCAATTTGCCTTGATTCATGGACCTAACATTCCAGGTTCTTATGCAACATTCAACTTTCCAGCATCGTATCTTGCTTCTATCACCAGTCACATCCACACTGGGTATTGTTTTTGCTTTGGCTCCATCCCTTCATTTTTTCTGGAGTTATTTCTCCACTTATCTCCAGTAGCATATTGGGCACCTACCAACCCAGGGAGTTCCTCTTTCAGTATCTTATCATTTTGCCTTTTCATACTGTTCATGGGATTCTCAAGGCAAGAATACTGAAGTGGTTTGCCATTCTCTTCTCCAGTGGACCACATTCTGTCTGACCTCTCCACCATGACCCATCCGTCTTGGGTGGCCCCACTCGGCATGGCTGAGTTTCATTGCTTTAGACAAGGCTATGGTCCATGTGATTAGATTGGCTGTTTTTCTGTGATTATGGTTTCAGTGTGTCTGCCTTCTGATGCCCTCTCACAATACCTACCTTCTTACTTGGGTTTCTCTTACCTTGGATGTGTGGTATCTCTTCACAGCTGCTCCAGCAAAGTGCAGCCATTGCTCCTTACCTTGGTTCAGGTAGCCCCTCCTGACCTTGAACATGGAGTAGTAGCTCCTTTCGGCTCTCTTGCACCTGTGCAGCTGCCACTCCTTGAACTGGAGGTGCTCATCTTGGCCGCTGCTCCTGACCTCGGTCGTGAGGTAGTTCATCTCTGCTGCCACCCCTGACCTCGAATAGACAGGGATAGCTCCTCCTGCGAGCTCATTAAGTGAAAATGAAGTCACTCAGTTGTGTCCGATTCTTTCAACCCCATGGACTTTAGCCCACCATGCTCCTCCATCCATGGGATTTTCCAGGCAAGAGTACTGGAGTGAGTTGCCATTAATAGCTCATTAATCTTAAGCCTATACAACTGGTACATTGTAAAATGGCCAGGGGTTATGAAAAATGATGTTGACTTAATTCAAGGATCAAGAGGAGCCATAAAGATGTTATGCATCCTGACCTTTAAACTGATTGGTTAAAAATGATGATTTTAAGGACAACAGCCAACCAAAAATGTACAGATTAAGGATATAAAAACTGCTATTATGCCCTGCCTTTGGGGGCTTTTTGCCCCCTCTCAGTGTCTATGCTGAGGGCTTTGTAGTTTCCTTCTCTTTAATAAGTCATATTCTCTTGCTACTGTGAGTGTTTGTGTGTTCATGGATTCCATTCTTTGGCTGCATGAACAAGAACTCAGATTCCCATTTCACCAAGAATACTGCTAGTGCTGCTGCCCTGAGACACTACCTGAGATTGACCTGGTGATTCTCAGACATATGTATCCTACCAAGAGCGGACTTGAGAATTAGTTAACAAAAGGAAATTGCAATTTATGCTTAGGTCATGCATAGGAAACAGAAAGCCCAGAAATATTGTTTGAGAGAGAACTCGAGCACAGAGAGAGAGTGATGTTATCTTAACTCTCCTGTGCATGGTCTTTTTCATCTTTGTGGGCATTTTTGATACTATTCACAGGCCACATATGGCTACTCACCTGACTTTTCCAAGCCACATGCTAAACCCACAGGATAAACGATAAAGAAGTTGGTTTGATGTTTGTCACTGAGTCCAAACTCGATCTGCTCACTGCTTGACAGGCCAATTAACTGAGATGTGAGATGTTGAGACAAGGACTATAATTTATCCAGAAAACTGGCTGACCCATAAGATGGTAGACTAATGTCTCAAAATAACCATCTTATTGGCGTCTGGATGCCTGATTCTTTTAAAGGACAGAGACTGGAGAAGTTGAGGCAGTAAAGACCATTGTCTTGCATGTATCTCCTGGAATGGCTGCTCTCAGGGAGGGGATGCGTTAGTCTCTTCACGCAAAGAGATAGGGTTCCCTGAGGCAGGCTATTAGGCAGGGGAATGTGTTACTCAGTGTTACCTGAGGCGGTCATTATATATGATTAGAATAACAAAAGCAATGAAAAACAAATGTTTGAAAGAGAAAGATCCATCATGGAGTCAGAACTGGCTCTTCCTGCAACAAGCACCCAGGAAATGGTTCAGGAAACTCCTTCAGTTACTGTTCCTAAGTTTCTAGCAGACACTTTGGTGGAAGTTGGGGGTACTGAAGAACTCCTATTGTATTCAGCCAACTAAGTATTCCGCTGTGAGACTATGCATTTCTTTTGAGGAAAGAATTAATTTTGAGATTTTCTTTGGCCGTAAGCTGGTTCACCAGGTCAGAAACTTAGCACTGTTTTTCTATGGAGATGATTATGCAGAAGTGTAGAAAGTGTCTTTGGGAACTTCTCCCAAGACTTTTATCTTTCCTCTGTGATAAGAGTCAACACCATTGTGGGTGCTCTCTCAAGGACACCAGGAGGTTGTTGTTTTCTTGTCCTCAAATCTAACTCAAAGCTTAAGCTTTGGGGTTCTTCCTTTGCCAGTGCTCTTAACTCTGAGAGGGATATTTATCTTTTCCCTTCAAAGTAAAGAAAATATTTCATTTACATTATCCTTTTGTTGCTATTATGCTATAACATGCACACTTGAACTGAATGTGCTAATTACAAATGATTATGCTATTCAGAGGAGAAGACAATAGCGACCCACTCCAGTACTCTTGCCTGGAAAACCCCATGGACGGAGGAGCCTGATAGGCTGCAGTCCATGGAGTCGCTAAGTGTCAGATACGACTGAGCGACTTCACTTTCACTCTTCACTTTCATGCACTGGAGAAGGACATGGCAACCCACTCCAATGTTGTTGCCTAGATAATCCCAGGGACAGAGGAACCTGGTGGGCTGCCGTCTGTGGGGTCGCACAGAATCAGACACGACTGAAGCGACTTAGCAGCAGCATGCTCTTCAGATAGCTTTTAATTTCTCATCAACAAAATAATGCACAACTGAAAAAGGGAAGGATTGGATTCTACACTTTGTGTAGTTAGGTTTCCAGGTAAAAGCAGAGGCTGATTGTAAAGGTGAACATGAGTTCCATATGAAAACATTTATTAATACATGAGTTTTGAAATTAACATTTTACTGTTTGTTCATGGTGGTTTCATGGTTTAAGCTAGTTTATTAAGTATCTTTATTTTAACCTAAGGTAATGGAATTGCATTATTTCAGTTGACTTTGTTCTACTTCAAACTATTTTTATTTTTGTCTCATTAATGCTTTTAAGCTATCAAGACACATTCTATAAAGTGGTATTCAACATTGTAATCACTTGACGTAGGAAAGAATGTAAAAGATGTAGGGGGAAAAAAAGTGAATTTTGTGTATTTTGAACTCATTTTTAAAAAAATTTTCTTTAATTTTCTATATTTTTATTTTCTGGTCAGCTTTTAAAGTTTCATTTCTTATCAGTAAGTTTCCTATAATCTATTTATATTTTTAAGATGGTTAAAAGGAGAATAAATTATAGTCAACATTTCTTTTTAAGAAGACCTCCCACACTCCACCACACCCCACCTTGGAAAGTGTGACTCAGAGAACAATGGTTCAGACCCTAAAGTTTTTGAAGCATTGACACAGATTGAAGGACTTGGGGGAAAGAGAAAATTGAACCCTGAGAATCTGTCCAGCTATTGTTCAAACAATCAATGAGAAAGATACCCTATTACGTTGGTAACAGTCTCTTTTGAATAGAAGCTGTCAGGCTTGTGATTATTTTTTTAACCTTGTTGATTTTTCCCCTCTATGAAAAATTGTATGGAAGTTACAGTATAAATAAGAGAAAATTCTCAAAGGCAAGTCAGGATATTGCAGCGAATAATGCCATCAAGACACAGATACCAAGGCTCTTGATGAGTGAGTTTAGTGTCTCAGAGAAAAGGAAAAAATGAAAGCACTATGACTTGAACTTCCTGGATAAACACAAAACACAATTTAAAGATCTTTTGAATATATTTGGCAAAATACGTTTCACATTGATAGTCACACATACAAAGCTTATTTTAAGTAAGAACATCAGATTTTTGCTGTCAAATTGTTTTGCTTACAAAGCTGTATTATAGCATTTTGTAGAATATCTATTTATAAATTGATCTCTGACATTGAGTTGTCCTTTCTTTCCTTTTCTTTTCTTTTTTTGTTCAAGCACTAAACAAGGGAAAAAAAATCAGCTTTGGTTGCTTCACTAACCTAGGATATGATGAGGTTGGTAAACTCAGTTCAAGCTAAATTTTTACCAATGGTATTGCACTTTTGAGGTCTATATTCACTCTAGTGGAAAATTGGTTGCAGTAAGCTAAATATTTATAGGCTACTAGACTTTTAGAAACTACTAATTCTTATGTTAGCCTTTCTGACTGATAGCATATTCTGTACCTATCATTTTAAAATTATTTATTCTTTGTTTCCCCTATGAAGGTAGAGGACACTGGGCTAAAAACTTGAATGGTTGTATACCCATAATATGAATAGCTTTATAGACTTTCTGAAAGAAGCTGTTCTATTTTCTACAAAATGGGAGAGGATAACATTTCAAAGTTTAAAATAACAAATGAAAAATTTTTAACAAAAACATTAAAATGAAATATTTTAAGACAGTTAAGTGGCTAAAGAAATATATATATATATATATAT
Organism: Nanger dama; assembly: GCA_917880005.1. Classification (NCBI taxonomy): domain Eukaryota; kingdom Metazoa; phylum Chordata; class Mammalia; order Artiodactyla; family Bovidae; genus Nanger; species Nanger dama. The sequence goes on from CAKJTW010000004.1 coordinate 53,446,778, forward strand.
ATATTTGATTCAAAAATGATCTATTTGAGTATAAAGATTTTACATGTATGTGTATCTATGTATATACACACAGGTATATGCAAACAATGTGTGTTTGCATGTAATTATGATTTATGCTTATCTGTATATCTCCATGTATATTTAAGAAAAATTGTAAGTGTTGACCTGGATAAGGAAATGGCAACCCACTCCCGTATTCTTGCCTGGAGAATTCCATGGACAGAGGAGCCTAGTGGGCTACAGTCCATGGGGTCGCAAAGAGTCAGACATGACTGAGGAAATAAACCTGAAAGCATTAAATATGTGCATGGGATTCTAACTCAGTTTTAGCTTACATAAATAGAGGAGTGTATAGTTATATATTCATTAACTCTTGGGGATGTATTTTTCTGAAGTTATCACTATTTGTCAGTACTAATAGATGTTTTGGCCTAAGCATATCAGAGATAAATTTTATCTAGGGTAGAAATGGTACTGAATATAGAGTCAGAATAACAAGTCCTGCATTATGGCTATGTCAAATACTCTGAGATCTTTAAAAATGTCAATTGCTTTTCTGCAGTATGGTAAATAGATTGCTTAGTATACAGAACTGTTGGGAAGTTTACACATGATTATACTAATGAAGCTGCTTTATAAGACCAAATAGGGCCATAGTGCTACCATCTTTATATCATTATTTTTGTGTCAAATTTTAGGAGTGGAGAATAAGGATGATATGTGAGACATGTCAGTACCTAAAGCAAACTTTAATATATTTGGAATAAAGGGTGGGGAACAGGTATTGATAGTTTTTCAGAGTAAGAATTTATGTGCTCTCTCTCCTTGAGAGTGGAGTCTCTACATACATTATTTGTAGTGTTTCCTCATGGGAGACTTTTTTCTTCCTGATTTATTTATTTATTCAATAATTAATTTATATCAGTATGGATTCAAGGATATTTATTTTATTGCAAGATAAAATCCAATATAACATTTCTTTTCTTGTGCCAGTTGTTCCACTTTTGGCCATTGGGGGCCTTTTTCAGTTTACTCTCTTATATCCCTTTGGCAGGCATATACTCATTGTTGTGTGCTTTTGTTTTGTGGTTTATTTCTTTATTTAGCATTTACCTACTTTCTGGTACTACAACATGCTCCAGACTCATCTATTTCCTGCACACATTCCAGAATCTTCCATTTCTCCAAAAAGGCTTGTTTTTTAAATTGGAGAATGGAATTAGAAACCAAGATATGGATGCAGGTATCCTTGTTGCAACTGAGATGTGGTTGCTTTGAGGTTTTCTTGACTGACAGTAGAAAAAAAAATATGTTGGTACTTATCTGTTGTTGTTGATCAGTTGCTATGTCCAGCTCTGCAAACCCATGGACTACAGCATGCCAGGTTTCCCTGTCCTTCATCATCTCCCAGAGTATGCTCAAATTCACGTCCATGGCATTGTTGATGTCATCCAAACATCGTCTCCTCTGTTGCCCTCTTTTCCTCCTGCCCTAAGTCTTTCCCAGCATTAGGGTCTTTGCCAATGACAAGGCTTTTTGCATCAGGTAGCCAAAGTATTGGAGCTTCAGCTTCAGAATCAGTCCTTCCAATGAGTATCCAGAGTTGATTTCCTTTAGGATTGACTGATTTGATCTCCTTGCTGTCCAAGGGACTCCCAAGAGTCTTCTCCAGTACCGCAGTTCATGTAACCTTCTTTATGGTCCAAGTCTCATATCCATACATGACTATTGGAAAAACCATAGCTTTGACTATATGGACCTTTGTTGGCAAAGTGATGTCTCTGCTTTTTAATACCTGTCTAGTTTTGTCATAGTTTTTCTTCCAAGGAGCAGGCATATTTTAATTTCATGGCTGCAGTCACCATTTGCAGTGGTTTTGGAGCCTAAGAAATCAAAATCTGCCACTGTCCCCATTTCCCCACAATCTGTGTATATCTAACTATCTATAATATTCCTCTATATAATTAAATGTATTATATATATAATATTATTATAATATATAATATTATATATATATATTAAACTAAACATGCTGTCTTCAATTCTAATCCATTACCACATGGATCATTCTAGTCCCCTCCCCTTCTGTATCTGTAAACTCCAATGCCAACAATGAGAAACCTGGCTTCCACCCTTCACTATTAATTTACTTATTTTTTAAATTCCTATGTGTGTGTGTGTGTGTGTATATATATGTATATATATATGTATATATATATATGTGTATATATATGTATGTATATATATATATATATATATATAAATTGTTAACCCGTTTTCTGTTACTTTTTTTCTGCCCTTGAATATTTGGATTTATTATTATTTTTAATCTTTACACATTTATCCAGGTGGCTATTTCTTCTCTTCTCTTTTCTCTTGAAAATCCTCAAACTACCCTTTCTCTCCACTTATATATGATTTCTTCAGTCAATAAGTTTTAATCTTAGAGGATGTGTATCAAGCTACTTCAACTTCTTTTGAATATGTCCAGGTTACAAGAAATTATCCAATTAGTATCAGTCAAGAAGTCATTAAGAAAATAAAATTTTAGATTACTGACTAATTTTGAACCATTATATGCTCTTAAGATTTAGATACATTGTTAATAAATATGCTCTTAATAAATGTTAAGCAATATTATATTTACATGAATTTTGAAATATACTTAAATTGTTTTATTTCTCTGATTATATGCACTTTGATTACAAACTGCTTCTGTTTGCCAGTAGAAAAAATTAGGTGGTATGTTTGGCATTGAAAAGAATGATAAGCTCCATTACTGGGTCAGAAACTATATAAAGTTATGAAATATGATGTTATTTGTGTTGTCTTTTTCTTTCCTATGGAAATGGGGAACATAAAATGACTTTTGGAACACCTGATGAAATATTTCAGTATATAGCTTTAGAGAATATAGCAGCAATACAAAATATGTACTGCATAAATAATCTTTCTGGAAGATCCCATAGAATCTGTGTTCTAGGCATAGTGGAAGTGCTGTCTCATTTACAAGAAAAGCTACAAGAACAGCAAGAGTACTGAAAATTTCTCTGGAAATGTATGCTGATCTGAGACAAGAGTACAATCATTATAGATATTTATTCATTTATTGAATCCTGCTAATGTTACATACAAAATAATTTCCATACATGTGAATTTCCATTCTTCTGTCTTAAAGGAACATTTATGTAAACCACTGATTCTCTAAACGTGCAGCATTTAGTAGTATGCTTATAAGGCATAGGATAGCCCACCAGAAAATTAGAATCATCTAGTTCAAAATGTCAATAGGCTGAGGTTGAAAAACTCTGATCTAAGTAATTAACAATACTTTTTCATACTGTTAAGAATGGTGTATATATATATATGCAGAAATCAATTTAATTGGTACAGTCATTTCAGTAACTAACTATGTGGAGTTAGGCCAAACTTTCAAGGTTAAGTATAGTATTCTTACTTCAGACGTCAGCTGTGAGTTCAGGGGTATCCCAGGCCACTTGTACCTCTGATTATTTGACTATGAATTCAGGGTTCCTCTTTACTCCTTCAGGGGTTTGATAATTTACCAGAACAGCTCACAGAACTCTTTAAAACATTAAACATAGGGTTAAAGTTTTATTATAGCCAAAAGATACAAATCAGAACCAGCCAAAAGAAGAGACAGATAGGGTGAGATGGTTCCAGAGATAAAGCTTCTATGTCCTCTCCCTGTGGACTCAGGACACATCTCTGTTTTGGCACATCAATTTGTGACAATATTCAGAGTATTGCCAAATAAGAAAGCTCACCTGACCTTCAAAGCCTAGAAGTTTTGTTGGGGTTTTATTACATAGGAATGATTGATCAGATCACTGGCTATGTGGCTGACTTCAATCTCTGAGAGAGTCATTTCCTAGGCAGGTTGATAAGAAGTCTAGGGGTCCCCAAGGAGAGAAGGGTCTGGAATTCTCAAGGAGGAAGAAAGGACAAACTTTTTTTTCCCTCTACATTCCTTAGGATTATATAACAATAATGTATCCTGCCTGAGGACAGTCTCTGGATTAAACATTCTGGCTAATCCTGTTATCTTAAAATGTAAATTATGGGAGTAGGTCTGGTGAGGTCTTTACAACTTCCAGACATTCTTCTGATTTATTGGAGAGTATATAACTCCACTGCTAACACTAGCAAGGGGGTACTCTTTCTGTTCCCTTCTGATGCCTATGTCAGAAGCTTTCTCTGTCTCCTTTATACTTTAATAAAACTTTATTACACAAAAGCTCTGAGCATTCAAGCCTCAGATTGAATTCTTCTCCTCCAGAGGCCAAGAATCCCAGCGTCTTTTCGTGGTTCAGCAACAACCTTTCACCTGTAGAGCCCCTCTGCTTCCTAGAGGTCAGGTTGATATTACATGGGTTGAGGAATGGCCAGTCCCCAAACTGAATCATCTCTTTAGTACAAACAATCTCAGTTCCATTCAGTTGCTCAGCTGGGTCCGACTCTTTGTGACCCCATGAATTGCAGCACACCAGGCCTCCCTGTCCATCACCAACTCCCAGAGTTGACCAAAACTCATGTCCATTGAGTTGGTGATGCCATCCAGTCATCTCTTCCTCTGTCATCCCCTTCTCCTCCTGCCCCCAATCCCTCCCAGCATCAGGGTCTTTTCCAACGAGTCAACTCTTTGCATGACGTAGCCAAAGTAACAGAGTTTCAGCTTTAGCATCAGTCCTTCCAATGAACACCCAGGACTGATCTCCTTTAGAATGGACTGATTGGATCTCCTTGCAGTCCAAGGGACTCTCAAGAGTCTTCTCTAACACCACAGCTCAAAAGCATCAATTCTTTAGCACTCACCTTTCTTTCATATGACCACTGGAAAAACCATAGCCTTGAGTAGACGGACCTTTGTTGGCAAAGTAATGTCTCTGCTTTTGAATATGCTATCCAGAGCCAGAGTCCAGCTCCAGAAACCAGGGAGTCAGCCTGAAGGGATGAGTGGTGTTGTCTGGGGATGATGTAGCCACTGACCCAAAGTACAAGACTATATGTTTATTTCAAGCTTCAGATTTTCTTTTATACTTTGACAAAAGCATTAGGTCAGAGGTTTGACGTTTTTAGCTTCCCCCACCCTGATTTATTGTCTCCAGAAATCATTGTTGCCCTACAGAGTTCTTGCTTCAGCAATTCTCTCAGAATCTACTTTACTATCTATTATCTACTTCCTCTTATGTGTCCTATACTTAACTTGTGATTACATTGTAACTCATGCTACATTCCTCAGTTTATTTCTTATCTTTCTAAATCCTGTTTGCCCCTAGCATTTTAAGATCACTATCTCCTAAAAAGGATTCTACCTATTAATAATTATTCCTAAACCCTAAGCTCAGGAAGCTTCTTTTGCCATAAACATTCCCCTTACAAACAGGTCTCAGATAACAGTCCTTCCCATGGCCTCAAGCTGCGGCCAACATGCTCATCCTGGAACATTCTTTGTAAATATCCTTGAACAAATGTCAATGGTTACTTTATAGATTATTTTTTGGGTACAACTGCAGAAGGTTTTATGCTTTCTCATGCTTTTCTCAAGAACAATAAGCACCTTAACATTCTTTCCAGCCAACTCAACCGAAGAAAGGAAAGAACAAGTCAGAATCACAAAACCTAACTCCTTCATCCTGGGACCGTGCCTGTGGGGTGAGGAGAGGGAGTTGGGGCCATGCCTCCATTTTGTCAGTAATGCCTAATGTGCCTCCCAACAATCGAGGTTGGTCATAACTTTCCTTCCAAGTAGTAATCATCTTTTAATTTCATGGCTGCAGTGAACATCTGCAGTGATTTTCAAGCCCCCAAAATAAAGTCTGAAACTGTTTCCACTGTTTCCCCATCTGTTTGTCATCAAGTGATGGGACCAGATGCCATGATCTTAATTTTCTGAATGTTGAGCTTTAAGCCAACTTTTTCACTCTCCTGTTTCCCTTTCATCAAGAGGCTTTTAGCTCCTCTTCACTTTCTGCCATAAGGGTGGTGTCATCTGCATATCTGAAGTTATTGATATTTCTCCCAGCAAATTTGATTCCAACTTGTGCTTCTTCCAATCCAGCGTTTCTCATGATGTACTCTGCATAGAAGTTAAATAAGCAGGGTGACAACATACAGCCTTGATGTACTCCTTTTCCTATTTGGAACATCCAGTTCTAACTGTTTCTTCCTCACCTGCATACAGGTTTCTCAAGAGTCAGGTCAGGTGGTCTGGTACTTCCATCTCTTTCAGAATTTTCCACAGTTTATTGTGATCCACACAGTCAAAGGCTTTGGCATAGTCAATAAAGCATAAATAGATGTTTTTCTGGAACTCTCTTGCTTTTTCCACAATCCAGCAAATGTTGGCAATTTGATGTCTGGTTCCTCTGCCTTTTCTAAAACCAGCTTCAGCATCTGGAAGTTCATGGTTTACATATTTTTGAAGCCTGGCTTGGAGAATTTTGAGCATTATTTTACTTTACTAGCGTGTGAGATGAGTGCAATTGTGTGATAGTTTGAGCATTCTTTGGTGTTGCCTTTTTTGGTATTGGAATGAAAAATGACCTTTTCCAGTCCTATGTCCACTGCTGAGTTTTCCAAATTTGCTGGCATATTGAGTGCAGCACTTTCACAGCATCATCCTTCAGGATTTGAAATAGCTCAACTGAAATTCCATCACCTCCAGTAACTTTGTTTGTAGTGGTACTTTCTAAGGCTGACTTGACTTCACATTCCAGGACGTCTGGCTCTAGGTGAATGATCACACCATCGTGATTATCTGGGTTGTGAAAATCTTTTTTGTACAGTTCTGTGGATTCTTGCTACCTCTTCTTAATATCTTCTGCTTCTGTTAGATCCATACCATTTTTGTCCTTTATCAAGCCCATCTTTGCATGAAATATTCCTTTGGTATCTCTAATTTTTTTGAAGAGATCTCTAGTCTTTCCATTCTGTTCTTTTCCTCTATTTCTTTGCATTGCATTGATTGCTTATGAAGGCTTTCTTATCTCTCCTTGCTCTTCTTTGGATATCTGCAATCAGATGCTCTTATCTTTCCTTTTATCCTTTACTTTTTGCTTCTCTTCTTTTCAAAGCTATTTGTAAGGCCTCCTCAGACAGCCATTTTGCTTTTTTGCATTTCTTTTCCATAGGGATGGTCCTGATCCCTGTCTCCTGTACAATGTCACAAACCTCTGTCTATAGTTCATCAGGCACTCTATCAGGTCTAGTCCCTTAAATCTACTTCTCATTTCCACTGTATAATCATAAGGAATTTGATTCAGGTCATACCTGAATGGTCTAGTGGTTTTCCCTACTTTTTTCAATTTAAGTCTGAATTTGGCAATAAGGAGTTCATTTTAATGAGTCATCTCATTAGCACAAGCCAGCAATTTCTCACCATTGATAACAAAGATAGTTCTATCACTTGGAAAATACCAAAGATTTTATAGACTGTCTTCAGTGACAAAGACAAACCAATGTCCCTATTATTGCAGAATTGATTTTCTAGCTAGATGAATGTATAGCAGTGAAATAATACCATTTTAATCTGAATATTTATCAAATATTTTTACCAACATTAAATTTTACAAATATAAACAGGAAGGAGCAATTGAATCCATTTCAGTCAGAGAAGATAAGAGAACAAAAATACATATTAATTTAGAAACTAATTTGTAACTTTACATCTCTAATAACACAAAAATCTAATATAAGTCAGAGAATTTTGTGTAATCAATTTGGCAACTGCCACTGAATAATCAAAAAGCGAGAGAGTTCCAGACAAAACATCTATTTTTGCTTTATTGACTATGCTAAAGCCTTTGATTGTGGGGATCACAACAAACTCTGGAAAATTCTGGAAGAGATGGTAATACCAGGTCCCCTGACCTGCCTCCTGAGAAATCTGTGTGCAGGTCAAGAAGCAACTGTTAGAACTGGACATGGAACAACAGACTGGTTCCAAATCAGGAAAGGAGTATGTAAAGACTGTATACTGTTACCCTGCTTCTTTAACTTATATTCAGAGTACATCATGAGAAATGCTGGGCTGGATGAAGCACAAGCTGGAATCAAGATTGCTGGGAGAAATGTCAGTAACTTCAGATATGCAGTAGACACCACCCTTATGGCAGAAGGCAATGAAGAACTAAAGAAAGAGCCTCTTGATGAAAGTGAAAGAGGAGAGTGAAAAAGTTAGCTTAAACTCAACATTCAGAAAACTAAGCTCATGACATCTGGTCCTGTTACTTCATGGGAAATAGATTGGGAAACCATGTCAGACTTTATGTTTTGGGGCTCCCAAATCACTGCAGATGGTGAGTGTAGCCATGAAATCAAAAGACGCTTACTCCTTGGAAGGAAAGTTATGACCAACCTAGATAGCATATTCAAAAGCAGACACATTACTTTGCCAACAAAGGTCTGTCTAGTCAAGGCTATGGTTTTTCCAGTGGTCATGTGTAGATGTGACAATTGGACTGTGAAGAAAACTGAGCGGCGAAGAATTGATGCTTTTTAACTGTGGTGTTGGAGAAGACTCTTGAGAGTCCCTTGGACTGCAAGGAGATCCAACCAATCTATCCTAAAGGAGACCAGTCCTGGGTGTTCATTAGAAGGGCAAATGCTGAGGCTGAAACTTCAAAACTTTGGCCACCTCACGCGAAGAGTTGACTCACTGAAAAGACCCTGGTGCTGGGAAGGAATGGGGGCAGAAGGAGAAGGGGACGACAGAGGTGAGATGGCTGGATGGCATCACTGAGTTGATGGACAAGTTTTTGATGAACTCTGGGAGTTGGTTATGCACAGGGATTCCTGGGTGTGCTATAGTTCATGGAATCACAAAGAATCAAAAATGACTGAGCAACTGAACTGAACTGAACTGAGAACAAATGAGGTATTTATAAAAATAATTTCAAGAGGGTAGAAATGATGTATAGTGTTACTCTGAAAGTGAAAGTGTTAATTGCTCTGTTGTATCCGACTCTTCCTGAATCCCATGCACTGTAGCCTGCCAGGGTCTTCTGTTGGTAGAATTCTCCAGGTGAGAAAACTGGTGTGTATACCCATTTCATTCTCTGGTATCTTCCCTAACCCAGAGCTCGAACCTGGGTATCCTGCATTGCAGGTCGATTCTTTACAGTCTGAGCCACCAGGGATGTATGCATACAAAAAATGTGTGAGAGCAGAAAGGAGGTGAAGAATAAATTGTAAACAAACAATTAAAAACCTGCATAACATAATTCTGAGGAAGGCTATTTGGAAACTATCAGGATAAACAGAATATCAATCTTTTTTTTTAAGAGTATTTATTTATTTTTTTAAATTACAATACTGTATTTGTTTTGCCATACATTGACATGAATCAGCCACAGGTGAACACAATCTCCCAATGCCGAAGCCTCCTCCCACCTCTCACCCCACATCATCTCCCTGAATCATCCTGTGCACCAGCCCCATGCATCCTGCATCCTGCATTGAACATAGACTGGTGCTTCGTTTCTTACAAGAAAGTATACATGTTTCAATGCCATTCTCCCAAACCATCCCACCCTCTCCCTCTCCCTCAGAGTCCAAAAGTCCGTTCTATACCTCTGTGTCTCTTTTGTTGTCTCACATATAGGGTCATCATTACTATCTTCTAAATTCCATATTTATGTGTCAGTATACGGTATTGGTGTTTTTCTTTCTGGCTTACTTCACTCTGTATAATCAGTTCCAATTTCATCCATCTCATTAGAACTGAAGAATATCAATCTTTTGAGAAGCACTACAACACCTGGAAAGTTTCTAGTTAACCAAGATTTAAGGAGGGAGGAAACAATAGCTTTCTTTTGTCCCGAATGTTATAAAATTGGAGGTGTAGGGTGGGATATTGTAGTTGAGTGAGGAAGACAAAGAAGTATTTTCTAGAGCATAGTACAGATGAATATGGATGGAAAAAATGTATCTAACTTAAAAGGCAAGAGAAAAGGAGTACAAATTTGATGAAAATATAATGAAAACTGAATTTATTGTTTTCAGTTAAAAATTCTGGTTTGTTTCACAGAGGAAATAGTAATGTATGTCTAAATATTTTTATGAAATACCATTCCTTTAAAAGTTCATTAAACGATGCTTCCAGTATTACCCTGCTTGATTGTTTCAAAAGTAAATGTCTTCTCAAAGGTCTTTCTGCCTTCTGATCCTAGGACTCTAACCATCATAGATATACAATATTTTATGGACTCCAAACAGAGAAGGGTGAGAGTTCTTTGGGGAAATATATTAATCTCTACAATAGGAATGCTTGGATGACTTTATTTATGACATTTTTTGACATTTTGTACACCATTTTAGGTTTTTGCTTTGATTCATTTGTGTGATGCAAAAGAAAAACAATATCATAATTTGTGGATTTATGGTTTGTATTGTAATTACAGTTGAATTCACTTTAATGTTGAATTTCTTTAAGAGTTACTAGAATATAATAGATTAAAAGATATCAAGCAGTTAGCCTGTAATGTCTTAATATGTATTTGTTAATTTATTAACATTCTTTTAATATCATTGTCCTTGCATTGGTTCCTATAAGCCAAACAGCCTATAATCAACTGGGCCCACTCTGAGCTCTGCACAGCCATTATTCATATATGTCCTACCAATATCCTGAGACTGAGAACATACTTTGCTCTATTTGAAAAATATAATCATCATTAAGGTTTTACAAAATTCCTGTCTGCTATCTTTTTAAAAAAATAAGACATACTTTATGAATTTTAATCAGTTGGCTTACTATAAGAATATATCAAGCAATTTGTACATTGGATAAAGAGCAAAATAATATTGTAGAAGGATAGTGTAGCAACCTATTAATAAAATTAGAAAGGTTTCAGAGATGGCCTTTTGATAAGCAAGTGAATTTTATTAGGAGTGTGGATAGAGTAACCACTATAATGAATGACTCAGAGATTCCTATGAGTAGTAGTAATAGAGAACTGGAGAGTTGGGGAAATGAAATGTGAAACTCTAATATTATAATGCTTACTATTTCTTAATTTGATGTTGACTACTATATGGATTGGAGAAGGAAATGGCAACCCACTCCAGTGTTCTTGCCTGGAGAATCCCAAGGATGGGGGGCCTGGTGGGCTGCTGTCTATAGGGTCGCACAGAGTCGGACATGACTGAAGCGACTTAGCAGCAACAGCAGCAGCAGTATATGTATGTTATATATGTGAATATATCTAAATATATTATATGTATGTATATATTTATGGGTTTCCCTAGTGGTTCCGTGGTAAAAAAACCCATCTGTAATGCATAGAACACAGAAGCCTCAGGTTCAATTCCCGAGTCAGATCCCCTGGAGGAGGGCATGTTAACCCACTCCAGTACCCTTGCCTAGAGAATTCCATGGATAGAGGACCCTGGTGGGCTATACAGTCCATGGGGTTGCAAAGAGTTGGACAGGACTGAGCAACTAACACTGATGGTTTCTCAAGTCTTTGGCACACATCTTCATATCTAAGTAGGAAACCAGTAAAATAACATTTTTGTTTTCTTATAGAAGTTTTAAATTATAGGCTTAGTGGTAATAGCAATATTAAATCACAAAAGGCTTACTGTTGTCCTGGTGTTATTGCTAGTAAAAATTCTGCAACCTATAATATAGTATTAGTCAATTTGCCTTTGTATTAGCATATTTCTATATGTGTAGTTTAGTCCTCACTGAATTTATTTATATTTCATTCAATATTTAAGCATAATTTTTCTTCAAATTTTATTTATCTGAATACATTATTTTACCTAGGATCCAAGTATTGTTAAAAATACATCATATTTATTACTTTATTGTTTTCACAAAAGGAAACATTTCCTCCTTACTTTTTAGAATTATAGTTTTGTTTCCTGAAATGAGTTGTTGAAGCCTTCTAGGAAATTAAGGGATATTGTAACTAAAGCAAAAAAAGATACCTGAATTTTGCAAACTTAAAAGTGGTAACTAGTAAATTTTCAGGTACAATATTCTTCTATTCTAGTGATATTGTTAAGTTTATTGAGCATCTAGTTTAGCATTCAAACCTTCTCATCGTAACTGCACCTCTTTCAATGACTCCGTATTCTTCCAGACTATTGTTTCTTCTGACTCCAAACACCGAAATGGAAACATCTAAATTTGGTCATTGACATTTAGAACCAGGGATAGTGCCCACCATGTGAGCATTTGGTGTTTAATTGCTGGCACTCTCTATTCTGTTTGTGCTCATTAAAGAGGTCTTCTTTCAAGCCTTACTTTGCACCATATGTAAAAATAAAACAGGCACATTGATTATCAATTAATATAAACTGCATACTTAATTAAAAAATAACTCAGTTGAGAAGGGAGATTTGTTTTGATCTACTTCTGAAGCAGTTCACAAATGGTAATGCCAGTAAACATACATTTAAAAATTCTGGTTTTGTTTGTTTTTTCCCTGAGAGAAATAATCACACTAATTCACCCTACTAACTTTGAAGGTAAACTAAATCATTTCCACAATGGAAGAAATAAGAACAATCACTTCAGAAGTTTCCTCTCAGCAGTTCTTTTCTATAAGGATTAATTCTTATAGAAACCTTTATAATTATCACTGAGTCTCCAATCTGGTTTCAAACATTCCTAATTTTATTTTCTTTTAAATGTAACTCTGTAATTGATTTAAGATATTACATAGTCCTAGGTTATTTATATTTGTGGATTTTTGTTCACAAAGAGAATTTCACTAAACAGCAAATGCAAGATTGTTTTTATCTAGATTCACTGTCTCTAGGAAAGAAAGAAGACCCTTAAGATGAAGTCAGTTTAGCAGGCACTGATTCAAAAGCAAAATGACCCAAAACAAAACAATCAAAACAGAACAAAGCACTAGTGTTTCATATAGCTGATGCATTGTCATTCAAAATTCGGTAATGACTAGATTTATAAGCACTGCAATTTTTTTTGACAGATAGTTTTTGAAACTAGAAAGCATGTACAAAATTTTGATTGCTATTCTTCTTTAGCAGAAATAATTTTGCTACTACTTTTAACTGAATCTCATTACTGAATGCCTTTAGGGAAGAAGTGGAGCAGATATGAATAAAATGAAGAAAACAGGTATACTTTCTTAAAGTAATATGAGGAATAGATCTTTAAAGTATATTATTTTTATATTTTATATTTATATTATTCTATTAAAATGCTTGTTTGGAGTATCAAAAACATTTACAATATGCACATTATACATTCCTTTTAGATAAAACATTGATTAAGTAGTTTTATTCAAGTGACTAAATTACATACATCAAATCATCATTCTATTTTTAGAGAAATAAAGGAGAGAAAGAGACTTAAAAACATAATACTAAGATTATAAGTACTGCTTTTTTTTTTAAAGAACTTCAATCAGTCATCTCAAAGGGAAAGGATTGTGTTAATGAATAGTCCACAACACTTCACTGCATCTTTAAAAGTTAAATTTAAGTGGTGGATACTATATTAGACAATATAAAATAATTTAATAGAATAATATGAAATTAACCTTACTAAGAACCTAGTAGTGATGTTTATTTATAATATATTACACTATGTAATTACAAAGTTGTCTGTAGTTACCAGCTTATACATTATTAATTAAATTTGTTTCACAGAGTAGATGCCCAATTTTAAAATGGCTGAAGAGGGCAATAGCAGTAAACATAGAACAAACTAATCTCTACAAATCAACAGAAAATGTTATTCAACTTTCTGAAGGCCTAATACTGTGCTGTTGTATTTAGACAAAGATATGATACAGATTTGGAGAAGGCGATGGCACCCCACTCCAGTAGTCTTGCCTGGAAAATCCCATGGACAGAGGGGCGGCCTGGTAGGCTGCAGTTCATGGGTTCGCTAGGAGTTGGACACGACTGAGCGACTTCACTTTCACTTTTCACTTTCATGCATTGGAGAAGGAAATGGCAACCCACTCCAGTGTTCTTGCTTAGAGAATCCCAGGTACAGGGGAGCCTGGGGGGCTGCCGTCTGTGGGGTCGCACAGAGTCGGGCATGACTGAAGCGACTTAGCAGCAGCAGCAGCATGATACAGATTATTAACATTTCTAAATTGTGCATCACAAAGAGTGAATATTTATGTTTAGGAAGGGGAGAAACGTTGTGTGAAAACATTCTTTGGAAGAGGTGAAAAATCCATTGTAGACAGTGTACAAAGCATGAATTTAGAAATCTGAGGTTGTTCTTCCAGTTTATTTTGTAAAATATCTTGAACATGTTAAATATAGGACATATGCACAAGCAAATAGGAATAATAAAATATTATGTTACCCATTAAGTAAAATATATTAGGAGAAGCATATTTGACACATGTCCTATAAATCATATAAAAATAGATTGCTGAATTGAAATTTAAATACCAGCTATTAAATGAAAAATTACTGTTATAATTCTGCAACTATATGAAGTAAACTCTAATCACCAGCAAGTAATTGGTAGTCTCCTTTTTATGAGTACCCTTCTCTAGTAAGAATAGTATTGGCAAAGAAAACACTAGCTGCAGTAATAAATCCCAGCATATCAGCGACTTACCACAATAGTGATGCACTTCTCACACATGTAACAACAATTGAGGCTACTCCTGATCAGCATCAATTTCCATCTTATGGTTTGACCAATCCCTAGGTTCTGAGGCCGTCTGAACCAAGAAAGTACATGGGGAAAAATAGGGAGGAAGCCATACCTACTTCTCAATTGCCACAGCCAAGAAACAGCACAAATCTCTTTCATGCTCCTTTGGTGAGTGTTTGGACGTGTTGCCATAGGTTGGGCAGCACTTCCCAGCAAGTACTCTGCAGAAGCAGAGACACCAGTATTGGTGGGTAGTTTGTCACCTCTGTTACCAGAATAAAATATAGCCAAGTTTGTTTCCTATGTCGAAACAATTAGGATAATTTCAAATCTTACGAAAAAGCTGGAAATAAAGGCTTACTAATTCATTCAACACACACAGACACACAGACACACACAGACACACACACACACACACACACACACACACACACTTTCTACTCTGTGCCTCTGCTTGCAGGGTTAATTCCAATAGACCTAGAATTAGCTGGAGCTGTTCCACTGAAATAAGAAATGTCCCTGTATGACACTAATCCCTAGGAATGACATGAACTGTGCTGATAATAGTGTTGACCTGAAACTATGGATTCTAGGAGTTTTGAGGCAGTCTGTACCAGCTTATCAGCATTGTATTTGGTAGCAGGAAATTCTTATTTGCCCAGGGTCTCTGTGAGACACCTCAAGAAATCCCAGCAGAGTCTCTGTTTCACGTGTCCTGGTTCTGAGGTGTTCTCTGCACACATCTGTGGTTCCTGATATGAGCAAAGAAGTGTGTGCATATCAGCCTTTCAGAGAGAGAGGGCAGTAGCACTCACCTGGCCTTTGCAGCCTTCTCCTGAGATAAACTTTGCTGTGATGCATATCCTGACTTGACATTGTTGCTATGTTCCTCCCTTTTAGGTAAATAACTTCAGGTATGTAAGCACTGCCATTTTGATTCTTGTGTGTCTTCCTCAGCCATCCAAGCCTGTGTAACTGTTAAGTTCAGTCACTCAGTCATGTGTGACTCTTTGGAACACCATGGACTGTAGCCCGCCAGGCTCCTCTGTTCATGAGATTCTCCAGGCAAGAATGCTGAAAGTCCCACCCGTAAGTGAAGTGACGCACAATGTTAGTTATTGTGGAAATAATAATGCATGATAAGTGAAATTTTTATTTTAAAAACCTACTGTTTTATTAGGAATCTGATGATTTCAGATAGTGATAAAACTACCTGAAGGGAATAAAATATGGCAGTAGAATTGGGAGTTACTGGAAATAGGGAGAAGCTAACTATGGTGTTTAGTGATAGCTTCTAAGAGAATGAGTCGTTGTACTAAATCATTAAGATAGAAAAAAAGAAAAAAAAAAGATAAAACAGTAATGTCAAGATCTGGGATAAAAGTGACCCCTGTGTAGAAAATTGTAGGAATGAAGACTAATTGATTGCACTTATATTTAGCATTGTGAAAATTGAAACTTCTGCCCATGTTGATCAATAAACTTGATTAAGCTTCAAAGAGGGTCACTCTGGCTGAGGAAGAGAGAGCAGGAGGAAGAGATGAGCACCCAGTCAGAGAGCACTGCAGGGACCAGAGCATGTAGGGCCTTGTGATCCACGGCAAGAATTTTGCTTGTCATTTTAATTGCTATGGGGCTAACTAACCCTGGTGGGTTAGATGGTAGAGAATCCGCCTGCAATGCAGGAGACCTAGGTTCGATCCCTGAGTTGAGAAGATCCCCTGGAGAAGGGAATGGCTACCCACTCCAGTATTCTTGCCTGGAGAATTCCATGGACAGAGGAGGCTAGCAGGCTACAGTCCATGGGGTTGCAAAGAGTCGGACACAACTGAGTGACTAAGAGTTTCACTTTCACTTAGTTGCTATGGAAAAGTTTGGATGGTTTTAATCCTTGGATAATGTTATAATTTAAATTTAGTGAAGAGATCAGACTAAAAATCTTTACTTGCTGCCATCCTATAAATACCTATTAATCTACAGTAATTTAAATTAATTTGGTATTTACTTTGGAAAGAGAAGTCTTATGACATCACCATTGCTAATTTATCATGTTCCTTGATCAATATAGATAAGTTTCAAGTTCCAGTTTTCTCATTGCTTTGTATAGACATAAAGTCTGTTATTATAACTACTGTTGTTTTGAAGATTTGTTTTTATAGTTTTATCTAGCACAATAAGAGTGACTCAGATGATAAAGAATCTGTCTACAATGTGGGAGACCTGGGTTCGAACGCTGGGTTGGGAAGATCCCCTGGAGGAGGGGCGCGGTGACCCACTCCAGTATTCTTGCCTGGAGAATTCCTGTTGACAGAGGAGCCTGGCAGACTACAGTCCATGGGTTTGAAAAGAGCTGGACACAACTGTGTGACTAAGCACAGCACAATGCAATAAGAACTACTAATCACTTTTTTCAACAATTAGGTATGTTTTATATTTTAAAAGGAATTGGTTCTTTTTCACTTTCTAAATGATGGGAGTCTCAGCTGAACAAAAATATTTCAAAGTTAATATCAAGGAGTATTTTACCTTCTTACTTAAAGGACTGCTTTTAAGGACATTGTAATGACTCTTTGAAAAAGTAGCTTTACAAAAGGTGTGTTACAAAATTGAAAGAATATTATTTTAATTTTGCTTCTTCCAAATATATATATCCCACTGATTCTAAGGAGGACAACTTTTTCCCACATTTTAGCATCTCAGAAGTAAGGTACATCTTTCAGTCAATGATAAAATATAGTTTAACTAGAGTTTTTTTCTTTATTAATGGTCCTTAAAATAATGGTGTTTTTGCATTTGATGATATCTTATATTGAGGAAATTTATTATATTTCCAGTGGTAAATGACATAATTCAGAAAAGTCCTAAAGGTAAAAGAAAGCATAATTTACCACTTGATTATACATTAGATTAAGAGTAGAATTAAATACTGTTTTTTTAGAATCAGCAGGTTCTTGCTGTATTTTGTTTCTATTGTTTTGGATAGAGGAAAACTCCAAAAAATTTTCAGTTGAATACTTTTATTTTGTAAGGTGGAAAGTTTGTTTTCTATAAAAATATGATGACAAAATTGCAATTTTACAACACCTTTCAGTTTTGTTTTGTCTTTTAAAAGAGAAATGGTAGAGGAAAGACTGTCTCTGATTAGCTAGATACTATTTATTTGGAAGTCCCCAAACTTCCACTTAACAGGTAGATGAATTAAGTCCATAGACGTATGATGATTTATCTGAAGTTACACAACAAGTCAATGGTATAACCATGTTTCTTTATGTGAACAGTGTTGTTTTCCATGAAAGCATTAGGTATCCCTTTGAAGAAACATTTTGCAAAACTGGTAGGCAGAATTATTAGTGAAGGCACACTTATACTTTTAAAAATTTGGAATATCTCAAAGTTTATGCCATGAAACAATAATATCAACTGAGATTTTAATAGGTGATCTGAAAAATAATTTCTGTGATCAAAATATTTGTCAAATACTGAAGTTTTTTCATTTAATTTGTTACTCTTAGTTTCTGTTTCAGGAGTTTCTTTTTATATATAGGTATGTAGAAATTACTTCATATTTAAATTTAAAACCTTTGACTATGAATATATGTTTAAACCAAAATCTTGATATTCTACTAAATATTATTTGTTCCATGATACTTATTTTCCCCCAAATTCTATTAAATGCTCTATATTGTGAGAGATTATATTAGTAGCTTTGTTCTGATAAAGCTTATTCATGGACTTTACATTTTATTCTGCAAGATTTTAGTAGGATTTAATGAGATTATCTGTACCTCTATTCTTCCTTGAATGCTCCCTTGATGGCATCAGCTCCCTGAAGCATGTATTATAGCATGGCTCCATCTCTTCTGCACATAAGGCCTTGAGCTTGACATACAGATAAGATAGTCATTGGCTATTGTTATGGATTGTATGTATTTGAACTTCCCTAATTCATATGGTTTTGCCCGGAGAATCCCATGGAGGGAGGAGCCTTGTAGGCTACAGTCCACAGGGTCGCAAATAGTCAGACACAGCTGAGCTACTTCACTCACTCAATTCATATGTTGAATCCTGACTCTCTCTCTCTTTTTTCTTTTTGAAATTCTGTTAATGTGATGATATTAGGGGCAGGAGAGGGGTGGGGATGATTAAGTCAGAAGGGTGGAACCCTCATAAATGGGATTAATGTCCTTATAAAACAGATGGAGCTCCCTTTTCTGCTTATCTTTTCTGCTCTGTGAGGACACAGAGAAGAGACAGCCTTCTATGAATAAAGAGGCAGGCCCTCACCAGACACAGAATCTGCTGGTGGCTTGACCTTAGACTTCTCAGCTCCCAGACTGTGAGAAATAAATTTTTATTTTATGTTTAAGCCATCTTGTTTATGATATTTTTGTTTTAGCAACCTGCATGGACTAAGACAGTTGTCCTAATATGGTTTGCTTTCCAACTGAAATGTAAAGTTAGAGGTCAGGATGGTTAGAAGGGAGAGGAAGTACCAGCAGAGCAAATGCAGGCAGCATGAAGTAGCCTCTCGAGAGCAAATAATGGTGGTACCCTGTGACCATCCACACAGCAAGTCCTGAAATCTATAAATTTTAATCTACATTGCAACTGTTTGGGGCCTTTGTGAAACATAGGTTAAGTTTAGGTGCCTAC
Organism: Nanger dama; assembly: GCA_917880005.1. Lineage (NCBI taxonomy): Eukaryota > Metazoa > Chordata > Mammalia > Artiodactyla > Bovidae > Nanger > Nanger dama. Next base: position 53,466,057 of record CAKJTW010000004.1, read on the forward strand.
TCACTGGTTGCATAATTTCTGATTATCAAAATGTAAATTTTTAAAATATGTTCTAGTTAAATATGGGACTTGTTTGGAAACTAGAAATAAAAATATATAAAAATATCCATAAGACAAAGACATTATGAAATATTATTGTCACTTGACCCTGGTTATGTTCCTGAAAACTGACATTACATAGTGAAGTTAACCATAGCTGAGAATTTTATAAGAAATGCAAAGCTGTGAAGTACATCCTTTTAATAATATTTGAGAACATTATTAATAAAGTAAGGCTACTTGATCATAGGTGAAAAAGTTATAAATGATAATGAGAGTATAATTAACATTAATTTCTGACTTTGCCAATAACTTTCTTCCTACAATGTTTCAAATGTTATGGATTTCTTTAGTTTTTCAGCTTTGGTGGCATGACTGCTTGAAGGTAAAATGCCAATTTTTCTAAGGCTTAAAATGTTTGGGAAATTCAGTCTTTAGGCAAGATAGTTTATTTTTAATACATCTGGCTCTGCTTCTGACTTAGAGTGCTCCTTTGGTATGCTTAATGTTATAAATGTCTTCTTGATGTCCAGTATGTAAAGTTTACTTATGCCTCATTTCAGGAACAAGGGAAGGCCTTGCATGAATGTAACTAGTTTGATTAGAAAAAATGCAGAAGACCGGATATGTATTTTGTCCTTCATCCTTTTCTGTCCTCTCTCTCTTCCGGTTTTCTTGATTTCTGTAATATGGTTTAATTAGTCAATCCTGAAGTGCAATAAAACTATCTACTGTGATCTCTCAATATGAAAAGGACAGGCCTGAATGGAGAAGAGGGTAAAGCTCATGTGAATCTCATGCTAAAAATGTCCAGATGCTTCTAAGAAGCTTATAATTGTTCTTTCATGTATTTTCTTTGTTAAAGATTTATTATTATCATATAGAACTTTCACAGCAGAATGTGGCAGCATTATAACAAAAAAAGCTCAAAAACTAATAAGCAAAAATTCCTATTCATTTTTCAACGTTAAAATCAGATATTCGAGGAAAAAACACTTTCATGCTTTAGATAATTACTGTTTATTCTTGCTTAAACTATTCCTGGCTTTGCACTGAGGAACAGAATGAAAGGCCAGTTTATTCTTGCAGCCTTTTCTATCCTGCAATCTCATGCAGTTGGGAAAAGTCTCTAATATTCACTTCTTCAGTTCATTTCAATTCAAAACATTTCAGTGCAATGTTAATATGATCTGGGTCTTTGGACTCTTTAATCAATATAAATTGATGTGGCCAGATGAAAAATTCAGGCAAGGCTTCATTGGGACTCATGCTGCTGTGGGAGGGAGTGAAAACAAGTAACAGGTGACCTTGGTTGCTCTCTGAGGAGGGCAGGCTGCCTCCTTAAATGGGGTAAAAGTAGGGGCATATCGGTGGGTCAGGTTAGATGGGTAGCCAAGTGGGCTGCCCACCCCTTAGTGGGGCTGAATGCAGGGATCATGGCAGTATCATCCCTGTTTTTGCTCCCGGAAACTCAGAAGTGACAGTTGGTTTGTGGCTTTTCTGTATCTTGTTGTGCATACCTGTCTGCACAGAAATGCAGTTATAGTCTCTTCTAGCTTCTTTGTATTCTGTTGCTAGGAGAGACTTTTGTCCAGGTGTAAGTATAAGCAGAAATAGATGTTTTTCTGGAACTCTCTTGCTTTTTCGATGATCCAGCAGATGTTTTCAATTTGATCTCTGGTTCCTCTGCCTTTTCCAAAACCAGCTTGATCATCTGGACATTCATGGTTCACATATTGCTGAAGCCTGGCTTGGAGAATTCTGAGCATTACTTTACTAGCATGTGAGATGAGTATGATTTTGTGGTAGTCTGAGCATTCTTTGGCATTGCCTTTCTTTGAGATTGGAATGAAAACTGTCCTTTTCCAGTCCTGTGGCCACTGCTGAGTTTTCCAAATTTGCTGGCATATTGAGTGCAGCACTTTCACAGCATCATCTTTTAGGATTTGAAACAGCTCTACTGGAATTCCGTCACCCCTGGTGGCTCAGAGGTTAAAGCGTCTGCCTCCAATGCGGGAGACCCGGGTTCGATCCCTGGGTTGGGAAGATCCCCTGGAGAAGGAAATGGCAATCTACTCCAGTATTCTTGCCTGGAGAATCCCATGGACAGAGAAGCCTAATAGGTTATAGTCCACAGGGTCGCAAAAGAATCGAACATGACTGAGCGTATTGGTCCACAGTTGGTGGTCCACTAGCTTTGTTCATAGTGATGCTTTCTAAGGCCCACTTGACTTCACATGCCAGGATATCTGGCTCTAGGTGAGTGATCACACCATCGTGACTATCTGGGTCATGAAGATCTTTTTGTACAGTTCTGTGTAATCTTGCCACCTCTTCTTAATATCTTCTGCTTCTGTTAGGTTCATACCATTTCTGTCCTTTACTGAGCACATCTTTGCATGAAATGTTCCCTTGGTATCTCTAATTTTCTTGAAGAGATCTCTAGTCTTTCCCATTCTATTGTTTTCCTCTATTTCTTTGCATTGATCGCTGAAGAAGGCTTTCTTATCTCTCCTTGCTATGCCAAAGATTTTGACTGTGTGGATCACAATAAACTGTGGAAAATTCTGAAAGAGATGGGAATCCCAGACCACCTGACCTGCCTCTTGAGAAACCTATATGCAGGTCAAGAAGCAAAAGTTAGAACTGGATGGAACAACAGACTGGTTCCAAATAGGAAAAGGAAGGAGTACCTCAAGGCTGTGTATTGTCACCCTGCTTATTTATATGCAGAGTACATCATGAGAAATGCTGGGCTGGAAGAAGCACAAGCTGAAATCAAGATTGCTGGTAGAAATATCAATAACCTCAGATATGCAGATGACACCACCTTTATGGCAGAAAGTGAAGAGGAACTCAAAAGCCTCTTGATGAAAGTGAAAGAGGAGAGTGAAAAAGTTGGCTTAAAGCTCAACATTCAGAAAATGAAGATCATGGCATCTGGTCCCATCACTTCATGGGAAATGAATGGGGAAACAGTGGAAACAGTGTCAGACTTTATTTTGGGGGCTCCAAAATCACTGCAGATGGTGACTGCAGTCATGAAATTAAAATACATTTACTCCTTGGAAGAAAAGTTATGACCAGCCTAGACAGCATATTGAAAAGCAGAGACATTACTTTGCCAACAAAGGTCCATCTAGTCATGGTTTTTCCAGTGGTCATGTATGGATGTGAGAGTTGGACTGTGAAGAAAGCTGAGCACCGAAGAATTGATGCTTTTGAACTGTGGTGTTGGAGAAGACTCTTGAGAGTCCCTTGGACTGCAAGATCCAACCAGTCCATTCTGAAGGAGATCAGCCCTGGGATTTCTTTGGAAGGAATGATGCTAAAGCTGAAACTCCAGTACTTTGGCCACCTCATGTGAAGAGTTGACTCATTGGAAAAGACTCTGATGCTGGGAGGGATTGGGGACAGGAGGAGAAGGGGAAGACAGAGGATGAGATGGCTGGATGGCATCACAAACTCGATGGATGTGAGTCTGAGTGAACTCCAGGAGTTGGTGATAGGAAGGCTCGGCATGCTGCGATTCATGGGGTCGCAAAGAGTTGGACACGACTGAGAGACTGAACTGAAGTATAAGCATTTTGGTAAAGGGTACCAGGTACCAAACCAGCTCACTATAGTTTAGTTTAAATTAGTTCAGTTTTCCAGCAGTATATTAGAAACAATATAGAAGGGAACAACGAACGAGTTGAGTACAATATATTTTTAAAAATCTGATGTTTAGTCCAACAGATGTTTGTGGACATCTATTTTCCAAACATTGTTATCTTGGTAACTAAACCTATTTTCCCTCCAGGGATCACTCATTCTTCCCTTTTGTCTCATGTGTTTCCAGTGGCATTTACTCCATCCACAAAGACCTAATCCACACAGCATATTGTATTGTTCAGGCCTCTATGGTGGGTTTAAGGAAAACCATCAAAGCCAGTAGAACAATGGAACAAAATGACAGGGAAAAATCTCGTTGTTTTTGTTTGGCTTTGAACCTGGACATTTCAAGCAGTTCTCTTCAAAACTATGTGAGAATAAAACACATAGAAGAAATGTAGTGGAGAAACAGAGTAACCAGTTTCTTGTAATATAGTTTGAGCTATGGGTTCAGCCAAGACCTGAGATTTTAGATAAATAAAGTCCATGATTCTGGAATGTTCACTTTTTTCTGCTGAGGTTAGTTTGAGCTGAGTTTCTTTTATTTGCCAAGCAACATATTTTAAGAGATACACTAGATATAAAAACAGTGAAGCAATTTATACAGGAAATAGTATCAAGAGGGATTAATAAATAATTTTTTTCTTGAAAATCAAGAATATTGAGCTCAAACACATCTATCTTGTAGACAATTTATATGTGGGTCTTGTTTTTCTTAATTCGACAGTCTGTCTTTTTAATGAGCATATTCAGATTACTTTCATTATGGTGATTATTAATACAGTTAGATTAATATCTACTCAATCTCTCAAACTATATATCAGGTAAAAGGATTTTAGTGTGAAGATTATTTTTATCTGGCTAGGAGTTAGCCCATGTTTATTGGTTGCTCTGATTGTATTGTCAGAGCAACCCACCAGGCTCCTCCGTCCATGGGATTTTACAGGCAAGAGTACTGGAGTGGGTTGCCATTGCCTTCCTGGGTTCAGTTCCTGGGTTGGGAAGATCTCCTGAAGAAGAAAATGGCAACCTATTCCAGTATTCTTGCCTGGAAAAATCCCATGGACAGAGGAGCCTAGATTCTTTAAAAAGGTCTGAAGCTTACCTTTCTTTCAGCTTCAATCCATTGTTATTACACCAGAGCCCTGCTGATAAAACAGTAGGCTGTAGAAGGGGGAGAAGTGTTCAGTAGTCCTATGATTGGGTATCAGTCTTTAAATGAACCTAAATTGGGTATTTTTCTTTCCCAGGTTGGTTAATCTTTGGCTAAAACCCCCAGTTGGTTTAGTCTCTGGTAAAATACGTTTCTTTGAAGGAAGAAGGGGGAGCTCTGTGTGTACTTCAAAAGGTTACTTTTTCCCTCCTTCTGTATAAAGTACAAAGGGATTTCTCTCTAATGTTTACAGTGGCAGAAATAGGCTTTCTGTAGGTAAAACTCACAAGAAGGTGTGTGGAAGGGCTAGTACTTGAGCTCTGCAGAGTTTTTGACTCCCAATCTCATCTGCGTTGCTGCTGCTGCTGCTAAGTCGCTTCAGTCATGTCTGACTCTGTATGACCCCATAGACGGGAGCCCACTAGGCTCCTCTGTCCCTGGGATTCTCCAGGCAAGAATACTGGAGTGGGTTGCCATTTCCTTTCCAATGCATGAGAACGAAAAGTGAAAGTGAAATCGCTCAGTCATGCCTGTCTCTTAGCGACCCCATGCACTGCAGCCAACGAGGCTCCCCCATCCATGAGATTTTCCGGGCAAGAGTACTGGAGTGTGGTGCCATTACCTTCTCCGCATCTACGCTGAGCCTGCAACAATTCACCAGTTACAATCTAAAATTGTTTTACCTATGTCTCCAGCTCTGATAGCTGACCCTAGGTTCTGGGACTACCCCCTGGATTTTACTCCTGGTAAGCTGTGATTCTGTTTTTATTTGTCTGACCAGATTCTGGGCAATAGATTCTGAGAAATAGAATTCAATCTATTAAATCAATTCAGTTCAATCTAAAAATAGATTCAATCTATTTTCAATAGATTCCTAATTTCTCTGATGCATCAATGAAGACCGGTCAATTTCAGTTTATCTTTTTCTTTTTACAGTCCTGAGTGATGACTTCTGAGCTGTTTACATGTTGGTCCAGAAAGTAGAAGTCCTCATCCACTCTCTTTCCAACTGTGCTGCTGCTGCTAAGTCGCTTCAGTCATGTCCGACTCTGTGCAACCCCATAAACGGCAGCCCATCAGGTTCCCCTGTTCCTGGGATTCTCCAGGCAAGAATACTGGAGTGGGTTGACGTTTCCTTCTCCAACGCATGCATGCATGCTAAATCACTTCAGTCAGGTCCGACTCTGTGCGACCCCATAGACAGCAGCCCGCCAGGCTCCTCTGTCCCTGGGATTCTCCAGGCAAGAATACCGGAGTGGGTTGCCATTTCCTTCTCTAGGTTCCAACTGTGAGTTTTTCTTAATTATTTTCAGAAGCTTCCAAGGAGTCCTGGTCTTAAAAATCTTTATGGTGGAAGATTATGTTACTGAAAGAAGCTTTAATTTGTGTGAGCCTTAAGGGTAAATGTAGATTAATATTCACTGAACATTATTATGTGCCAGGCAGCTTGGGAGGTGTTTTCACTTTTTTTTTTTTTTGGTGTGCATTTTGTGGTGCTCATATGAGGCTGCATAGAGCTTAACAGGTCGGAATCCTGAACCTAGCTCCAGCAGTTACTGTTGAGTTGGCCCTTGGCAAGTTTCTCAGCGTCTCTTTGTATTTCAGTTTCTCTACCTATGAAGGAAAATAGTGCCTGTTCTGGGAATTAAGTTAAATGATAGCATTATAATTGTTATGGTGACACAATGTATCCTAATTCTTGCTTTGCTTCTGCCATTTAATAACTCATTTTTGCCAGTTCAAAAATTTTCTTTATAAAGGTTTTTTGAATGTTTTGTCACTGAAAGCAGCCTAATACACTCCTTCTATTTATTGTGATCATTTAAATAACAACTAGTATGCTCTATTTCCTTTGAAAATTAAAAATAAAATGCAATGAGTGAAATTTTAGTTGCATATACAAGAAATTTACCAAGTTTTGTAAAAGCGTATGTGGGAAAATTTTTTATATTGCTAGAGAAAGTCATTTTGATATCATGTAATTGTATGGTGTCATGTATGATTCCCTGGAGGAGCAAATGGGAACCTGCTCCAGTATTCTTGTCTGGAAAATTCCATGGAGAGAGGAGCCTGCAGGTTACAGTCCATGGGGTTACAGAGAGTCAGATATGACTGAACACGCAGTGGTATGGTGATTGCACATTCATTATTCAGTTGAGTTTTTATCAGTTTAAGCAGAACACACGTTTCTTTTAAAGCAACAAAGTGGCATGCCAATGACTATTCAATGTTGTCAATTAGGATATGTGCTGTGTCGGCAAGCAGATACGCCATTGGACATTAAAGGAGTTGACTAAATCAGCAACCCAATCTTAGAGTCTAGCTACAAGATCTTAAAAAACAGCAAAGACAAGAGATGTTTATAGATTAGTTTATTTATATACTATTTTATAAAATATAAACATATACTTAAATTTTTTATTTTGATCCTCATATTATATAACATGGAATATGTTATTTCAATAATAAGAGCCTAAAGTAGTAATGTTAATAATAAAGAAACCATTGTTAGTTTCAAAATTGAGCTATTATCAAAGAAGGAAGGATGTGGGACTACACTATTGAAATCATCCTCTAAGTTAATGTTGTTGTCGTTGCTGTGAAAGATTAAGAGGTTGTATGTGTTGGATTAGTGAGGTTATTGTGTTTTAATATCTTAAAAAATATATTTCAATGTCCTATAAATACTGAAATTATTAATTTTTTATAGTTAGTGTGTACTTCATATTTGTTTTCTCAATATATGATCACAGCAGACAGGCTCCATTGTTTATCCACGTTTTACCAATGAGATGGAGGCTCATGGAGGTTAGATTTATACTAGTATAAATGACAGACCAGACACAGAATCAATATAGTATGACTTAAAATTTTTTGTTCTTTCCACCACATCAGAGTTCCAGATATCTGAAGTATCATATCATTTCATGTTTTATGGATTCTTTGAAATCATCAGTCCAGCCATCTCTCTGATAGACAGTTTAGGATCTCTCAACCAGGAATCTTTTTAATCCAACTATTGCTAAAGTAACACCAACATCAGGAAGTGAACATCTCTGCAGAAATAACACTCATAAAGGAGGATAAAGAGCACAATATCTATAAGGCTTATTTTGTTTTCTTCTAAAACTAACTGACCCAGACTAGTTTAAATTGGTATCTATTGTATCCTTAGCATTTATTCAAACCATGTGAATTCATTACTTTCCCTGTAGCTCAGACAATAAGACTATCTACAGTGCAGGAGATCTGGACAATTCCTGAGTCAGGAAGATCCCCCTGAGAAGGGAATGGCACCCCACTCCAGTATTCTTGCCTGGAGAATTCCATGGGTAGAGGAGCCTGGCAGGCTACAGTCCATGGGGTCGCAAAGAGTTGGACACTGCTGAGTGAATAACACTATCCTGCTATCTAAGCCATGTCTAAAGGGAGTGAATGGCACTGACTGTGTTTTCCACTAGGATGTGTAAGTTTACTTCTAATAGAAAAGTCTCATAGCAGATAATGTTCTTTGGTTTTTCTTCTGAAGGCAAGGAAAAAGAATGGTTAAAACGAAACAAATCTGGAATTCTAGTTAGAAGAAGAATTTTTTTTCCTCTTTGTCAAACTATCTTAAAGAGTTTATAACTTCAGAAATACTTATGTTAGCAAAAAGAACTCATCATAAGGCAAACTGCTGGAAAACCAACAGAGAGGTAAATACTAATATGTGAAATAATAAGATAAAATAATTCCTTTGTTTTATTAGCATACTCAGCAATCTTGTTTCCTCTTAAAATCACACTTCCTCCACTAAGTGTTCCCTAAACTCATAAGATGGTCAGCATATCCTATTTAGCTGTCAAATTATAATAGTTTATTTGTTGTATTTCAAGATCCTCTCTCTTAACAAGCATAAAGTATTAATATAGTTATATTTATTTGCTCATTCATTATTCAACTGGTTCCTATTCATTTTGAGTCTGTCATTGTTGTTTATTACATATTTTGATATACACACACAGAATGAGGGAGCAAGAAAAATAGAATAATGGAGAGAGAAAAATAAAAGGATTTTTTGAAATTATTTTAAGGAATTGGCTCAGATTATTGTGGAGGCTGATACATGCAAAATCTTTAGGACAGCACACCAAACTGGAGACCCAAAAGAGTTGCAGTTCCGGTCCATAGGCATTTGGCTGGTAGGATTCTTGGGGGAAAGTCAGTGTTTTTTACTTAAGGACTCCAACTGAATGGATAAGGCCCGCATTATGAAAGATGATTTGCTATACTCAGTCTACTAATTTAAATGTTAATCCCATCAGCCATGAAAAAATGAAGAAATCTCACCACTTTTGACAACATGGATGGACCTTGAATACATTATGTTAAGTGAAATGTCAGACAGAGAATGACAAATCTCACTAGTATTTGTAATTCAAAAAAATAATAATAAAAACAAACAGACTCATAGAAAAAGGGATCAAACTTGTGATTACCAGAGGTGAAGAGAGGGTAGGATAGGGGAAATTAGAGGAAGATGGTCAAAAGGTATACAGTTCCATCTATAAGACAAACGAGAGATTTAAAATATAATATGATGATTATCATTAACACTGTTGTATGATATGTAGACAAGATGTTGAGTGTAAACCCTAAGTATTCTCACCCCCAAATAGTTTTCCTTTTCTTTTTATTGTATCTGTGAGATGGTGGATAATAAGTGCATCTATTGTAGCAATTCAGTTGAGTTCAATTCAGTTCAGTCGCTCAGTCATGTCCGACTCTTTGCGACCCCATGAATCGCAGCACGCCAGGACTCCCTGTCATCACCATCTCCCGGAGTTCACTCAGATTCACGTCCATCGAGTTAGTGATGGTATCCAGCAATCTCATACTCAGTCGTCCCCTTCCCCTCTTGCCCGTAATCCCTCCCAGCATCAGAGTCTTTTCCAGTGAGTCAACTCTTCGCATGAGGTGGCCAAAGTACTGGAGTTTCAGCTTTAGCATCATTCCTTCCAAAGAAATCCCAGGGCTGATCTCCTTTATTTCACAATAAAAGTAAAATTAGATCATCATGCTGTGTGTCTTAAAATTTATACCATGATATATGTCAGTTATTTCTCAAAGAAACTGAAAACAATGTTAAGCTCATCCAAAAATCTTCAAATAAATATTTAGAATACTGTTTTACAAATTAATCAGAGTTGTGGTCTAGTCAAGTTGTCAGAGAGAAGTGAAGAAAAACAAATTGGACACTATATATATATATGTGTGTGTGTATATATATATATATATATATATATATATATATATATGATTTCCTTTAGATGGACTGATTGGATCTCCTTGCAGACCAAGGGACTCTCAAGAGTCTTCTCCAACACCACAGTTGAAAAGCATCAATTCTTTGGTTCTCAGCTTTCTTTATATTCCAAATATCATATACATACATGACTATTGGAAAAACCATAGCTTTGACTAGATGAACCTTTGTTGACAAAGTAATATCTCTGCTTCTTAATATGCTATCTAGGTTGGTCATAGCTTTTCTTCAAAAGAGCAAGTGTCTTTTAATTTCATGACTGCAGTCACCATCTGCAGTGATTTTGGAGCCCCAAAGATAAGTCTCTCACTGTTTGTTGTTTCCCCATGTATTTGCCATGAAATTATTGGGACCAGATGCCATGATATTAGTTTTCTGAATGTTGAGCTTTAAGCCAACTTTTTCACTCTCCTCTTTTAATCAAGAGGCTGTTTATTTCTTCACTTTCACCATAAAGGTAGTGTCTTCTGCATATCTGATGTTATTGATATTACTCTCTACAATCTTGATTCCAGCCTATGCTTCATCCAGCCTGACATTTCTCATGATGTACTCTGCATTTAAGTTAAATAAGCAGGGTGACAGTATACAGCCTTAACATACTCTGTTCCTTATTTGGAACCAGTCTGCTGTTCCATGTCCATTTCTAACTGTGGCTTCTTGACCTGTGTACAGATTTCTCAAGAGGTAGGTCAGGTAGTCTGTTATTCCATCTCTTGAAGAATATTCCACAGTTTGTTGTGATCCACACAGTCAAAAGCTTTGGGGTAGTCAGTAAAGCAGAAGTAGATGTTTTTCAGGAATTCTCTTGCTTTTTCAATGATCCAATGGATGTTGGAAATTTGATCTCTGGTTCCTCTGCTTTTTAAATCTAACTTGAACAGCTGGAAGTTCACGTTTCACATACTGTTGAATCCTGCCTTGGAGAATTTTGAGCATTACTTTGCTAGTGTGTGAGATGAGTGCAATTGTGCAGTAGTTTGAACATTCTTTGGCATTTCCTTTCTTTGGGGTTGGAATGAAAACTGACCTTTTCAAGTCCTGTGGCCACTGCTGAGTTTTGCAAATTTGCTGGCATATTGAGTGCAGCACTTTCACAGCATCAACTTTTAGGATTTGAAATAGCTCAACTGGAACTCCATCACCTCCACTTTCTTTGTTCATAGTGATGCTTCTGAAGGCCCACTTAACTTCACATTTCAGGATGTTTGGCTCTAGGTGAATGATCACACCATCGTGGTTATCTGGGTCATGAAGATCCTTTGTATATAGTTCTTCTGCGTATTCTTGCCACCTCTTCTTAATATCTTCTGCTTCCATTAACTGCCATACCATTTCTGTCCTTTATTGTGTCCATCTTTGCATGAGGTGTTCCCTTGGTATCGCTTTTTTTTTTTTTTGAAGAGATCTCTAGTCTTTCCCATTTTATTGTTTTTCTCTAATTCTTTGCATTGATCATTGTGGAAGGATTTCTTATCTCTCCTTGCTATTTTTTGGAACTCTACATTCAAATGGATATATCTTTTCTTTTCTCCTTTACCTTTTGCTTTTCTTTCCATAGCTATTTGTAAGGCCTCCTCAGACAACCATTTTGCATTTCTGCATTTCTTTTCTTGGGGCTGGTCTTGATTACTGCCTCCTATACAATGTCATGAACCTCTGTCAATAGTTTTTCAGGCACTCTGTGAATCAGATCTAATCCCTTGAATCTATTTCTCATTTCCATATATAATTGTAACAGATGTGATCTAGGTCACACCTGAATGGTTTAGTGGTTTTCCCTACTTTCTTCAATTTAAGTCTGAATTTGGCAATAAGGAATTTATGATCAGAGCCACAGTTGGCTCCTGGTCTTGTTTTTGCTGACTGTATAGAGCTTCTCCATCTTTGGCTGCAAAGAACATAGTCAATCTGATTTTGCTATTGACCATCTGGTGATGTCCATGTGCAGGGTCTTCTCTTGTGTTGCTGGAAGAGTGTGCTTGCTAAGACCAGTGAGTTCTTTTGGCAAAACTCTGTTAGCTTTTGATCTCCTTTGTTTTGTACTCCAAGGCCAAACTTGCATGTTACTCCAGGTATCTCTTGAATTCCTACTTTTGTGTTCCAGTTCCGTATAATGAAAAAGACATCTTTTGAGGGTATTTGTTCTAGGTCTTGTAGGTCTTCATAGAACCGTTCAACTTCAGCTTCTTTGCCATTATTGGTCGGGGCATAAAGTTGGGTTACTGTGATATTGAATGGTTTGCCTTGGAAACGAACAGACATCATTCTGTCATTTTTGAGATTTCATCCACGTACTGCATTTTGGACCGCTTTTGGGCAATAATGGCTACCTCATTTATTTTCAATATTTGTGTATTTTGTATATTTGTTTATAATTATATATATGTGCATATTTTATTATATATATATGAAATTAAAAATTTAAAAATAATGTCTGGAATAAAAGCTAAATTAGTTATTCTTGAAATAAAAAATGATGACTTTTGAGACACTCACTCAGATGCTGCACACAAATAACAGTTATGAGAGGATAGTTTGAAGACACTGAAGATATACTGTGAGATATATTATCGAAAAACAAACTTACCTGGCTGAGCTTCACTGAGAGAACTTTTTAAAAGATCCACATCAACAAAATGTAATAGGGGAGTAAAATTTTTAAGCATATTAGCTTGATTTATTTACCTACTTACAGAGGATGAGATGGTTGGATGGCATCACCGATGAAATAGACATGAACTTGGGCAAACTCTGGGAGATGGTGAAGGACAGGGAAACCTGGCATGCTGCAGTCCATTGGGTTGTGAAGAGTTGGACACGACTTGGCGACTGAACAACAAAATGTGTTATATAAGAATTAATTAATTAAGAAGTAACAACAAGAAGGTGAAAAGTAGATGGATTTCTTCTGACACAAATTAAGGATTTTGGTTTAACATAAACACTGTGGATGGAGATAATCGGTAACCAAAAGCTAAAAGAGACACTGTCACTCTATTAAACCAGCACTGATTTAATAAAGAAGGAGATCTTGAATCAATAAATGAAGGACAAGAAATCCAAGAAAAAACTGAGCAAAGATACAAGCATAATTCCCAGAAAGAAAAACATAAATCACTAGCAAGTATACTAAATATTTAAATTCATAAATAATTAGAAAAATGAAAATGCTTAAAAAGGCAATATCTGTTTACAGTCATTGGGTTAGCAAGAATTAAATAGTTACATAGTGTCAGTTTTGGAAAACTGAATTCTTCTTGCAGAGTTTGTGGGAGTTTATACACTGCTTTGGCCATTCTAGTGTGTAATGCTTCAGTATGTTGTCAGATTATTTGTATTTATGCTGTGTATACATTTATTTTATAACTAGCTGTATATATCACAAACAGGGCCATAGAAAGCCAAATATAATGAAGTGGGGAGTTGAAAGTGATCTTCATGCTGCCAGAGCAGATTGTATAAATAAAATATAGTGGATGTGTGCTATGGACCTTTAAAAATATTAGAAACAGCAAGCTAGGTATAAACTCAGCAGTACCAATAACTTTTAAGAACACAGTGCTTAATGAATAGAGTAAGAAACAGAATGTGGTCTTAACACAATAAAATTTATGTGCATTTAAAATATTCTCAAAACAAATCCTGGCATATTTTTAAATGGATGTATAAAACTCAAGAACACACATTCAGTACAGTAGAGTATTTGCTTTTGGAGGAATCAATTAAGAACAAAGAATTTTTTTTTTTTAATAAATAAAACAAGAGGTGCCTTACACAGAACAGCTATATAGTTTTCCAGATAGTATAAGTATTTTTTTTGTATATCTGAGAGAAAATAATAATGAAAATAGCAGGATAATAATAATAGTGTCAGTTACTATATTTTTATCAGTAGAGAAATAAAGGCGATCAATTGGAAACTGTACCTAGTTTGAGAATTGTTAATAGACAGTTAAAGTGTGTATGAACAAAACAAGGATGTCCACTGTCTCCTCTACTACTTAACATTGTTTTGAATTTATTAGCCAATATAATCATATAAAAGAAGTCAATTAGAAAAGTAAAATTAGAAAGGTAGTAAGACTCTCTTTTCAGATGATCTGATTGTAAAGCTAGAAAACAAAAGAGGAACAATGATAAACTTAACACAAGTTAAAACTATTCATTATCTTAGCAGAATATAAAATTAACCTGAAAATAAATAGCCTGTGACTTCTGGTTGCTGATCTGTCATCTCAAATCTTGGACTTAATTAAAATATAGAATTTCTCCTCTGTGAAAAACACTATTAAGGAAATTAAAGTTCAAGCTCAGACTGAGAAAAAATACTTGAAAACATAAATAATAAAGAATTTGGGTCCAAAATAATGAACTCTTAAAACTAAACAATAAAAAACAAATAATTCACAATTTAAAATGAATAAAAGATCTGAATAGACATCTCACTAAAGATACATGGATGATGAATAAGTGTATGAAAAAGCACCTCATCATTGCAAATTAAAACAACAGCAAGCTACCATAGTACTCCTATGATGGTGGTGGTGGTTTAGTTGCTAATTCGTGTCTGATTCTTGTGACTCCATAGACTGTAGCCTACCAGGGGCCTCTGTCTGTGGCATTTCCCAGGCAAGACTTCTAGAATTGGTTGCCATTTCCCTCTCCAGGGGATCTTCCTGAACCAGGAATTGAATCTGGATCTCCTGCACTGTAGATGGATTCTTTACTGACTGAAGCACCAGGGCAGCCCCAGCACTCCTATGAGAACATCTAAAATCACCCCAAATAACAATAACTGTTGTTGGTGAGGATGTAGAGCATTTGCTGCTACTGAGAGTGCAAAACTACTACAGACAGTTTGCAAGACAGTTTGATAGCTTACCAAAAGATCTAGCAGTCTCCTCTAAGTGTTACCCAGCTGATTTGAAATTTATGTCCACATAAAAATCCACATAAGAATGCTTAAAACATCTTTAGTCATACAGGCCTCAACCAAAATTTTCTTCAACTAGTGAATTAATAAAACAAATTGTGATATAGTCCTATAGTGGAATATTATTTAGTGCTGATCCTATAAGGACCACTACATTTTTGAAACATGCTATCCTGTGCTTGAAGAGGCCTCAAGTGTTTTTACTGTTCTCTTCATAGCCAAAATTTAATTAGTCACAACCAACCAGACTAGGATTTCAGCTAGTATGAGGATAGCAGAAACTTAACTGAAGCAAAAACAGTTAGTGAGACAGGATTTCCTCTCTATTCACATCCAAGCCGGCTTCCCAATGGCTCAGTAGTAAAAAACCTGCCTGCAGTACAGGAGAAACAAGAGACATGAGAGACATGGGTTCGATACCCGGATCAGGAAGATCTTCTGGAGGAGGGCATGGCAACCCACTGCAGTATTCCTGCCTGGAAAATTCCGTGGATAAAGGAGCCTGATGGGCTACAGGCCATAAGATCACAAAGAGTTGGACACGACTAAAGCACTTAGCAGGCATGTATGGTACTAATTCACAAATTTTTGCACCATATGTTATAAAACTAGTTTACACTTATATAGTAATAGATATGCATATTTTACTAGGCCATTATGCTTATTTATATTATATGAATACTGTTACATATCCTTTTTAACCCATTATAAGATTTTTTACATATTTATATAATTGACATATGTTACTTATGACTTAGAACTTTATTAAATAATCTTTCTGACAAGTAGAGTACAGTTTGTTGTTGTTTAGGCACTAAGTCCTATCCAGCTCTTATTGACCTATGGACTGTAGCCTGCAATGCTCCTCTGTCCATGGGATTTCTCAGGCAAAAATATTGGAGTGGGTTGCCATGCCCTCTTCCAGGGGATTTTCCTGACCCAGGGATTGAACCCATGTCTTTTGTATATTCTGCCTTGGGAGGCAAATTCTAGAGATTGCTTCAAGAAAATTAGAGATACCAAGGGAGCATGGCATGCAAAGATGGGCACAATAAAGGACAGAAATGGTATGGACCTAACAAAAGCAGAAGATAAGAAGAGGTGGCAAGAATACACAGAAGAACTACACAAGAAAGATCTTCATTACCCAGATGATCACAATTGTGTGATTACTCACCTAGAGCCAGAAATCCTGGAATGTGAAGTCAAGTGGGCCTTAGGAAGCATCACTACAAACAAAGCTAGTGTAGATGATAGAATTCCAGCTGAGCTATTTCAAATCCTAAAACGATGCTGTGAAAGCACTGCATTCAATATGTCAGCAAATTTGGAAAACAGCAGTGGCCACAGGACTGGGAAAGGTCAGTTTTCATCCCAATCCCAAAGAAAGGCAATGTCAAAAATGCCCAAGGTACTGGACAATTGCTCTCATCTTATGCTAACAAAGTAATGTTCAAAATTCTCCAAGCCAGGCTTCAGCAATACACGAACTGTGAAATTCCAGATGTTCAAGCTGGTTTTAGAAAAGGCAGAGGAACCAGAGATCAAATTGGCAACATGCACTGGATCATCGAAAAAGCAAGAGAGTTCCAAAAAACATCTATTTCTGCTTTATTGACTATGCCAAAGCTTTTGACTGCATGGATCACAACAAACTGTGGAAAATTCTGAAAGAGATGCGAGTATCTGACCACCTCATGTGCCTCTTGAGAAATCTGTATGCAGGTCAAGAAGCCACAGTTAGAACTGGGCATGGAAAAACAGACTGGTTCCAAATAGGAAAAGAAGTAGGTCAAGGCTGTATATTGTCACCCTGCTTATTTAACTTATGTGCAAATTTCATCATGAGAAATGCTGGGCTGGAAGAAGCACAAGATAGAATCCAGATTGCCGGGGGAAATATCCATAACCTCAGATATGCAGATAACACCACCCTTATGGCAGAAAGTGAAGAAGAACTAAAGAGCCTCTTGATGAAAGTGAAAGAGGAGAGTGAAAAAGTTGGCTTAAAGCTCAACATTCAGAAAACTAAGATCATGGCATTCCGTCCCATCACTTCATGGCAAATAGATGGGGAGACAGTGGAAACAGTGGCTGACTTTATTTTTTTGTGATTCAAAATCACTGCAGATTGTGATTGCAGTTATGAATTTAAAAGACGCTTGCTCTTTGCAAGAAAAGCTATGAGCAAACTAGACAGCATATTAAAAAGCAGAGACATTACTTTGCCAACAAAGGTCCATCTAGTCAAAGCTATGGTTTTTCCGGTAGTCATGTATCAACGTGTGATTTGGACTATAAGAAAGCTGAAAGCTGAAGAATTGATGCTTTTGAACTGTGGTGTTGGAAAAGACTCTTGAGAGTCCCTTCTTGGACTTCAAGGAAATCCAACCAGTCCATCCTAAAGGAGATCAGTCCTGAGTGTTCACTGGAAGGACTGATGTTGACACTGAAACTCCACTGCATTGGCCACCTCATGGAAGAGCTGACTCATTGGAAAAGACCCTGAATCTCAGAAAGATTGAAGGCAGGAGGAGAACGGGACAACAGAGGATGAGATGGTTGGATGGCATCACCAACTAAATGGACATGAGTTTGGGTAAATTCTGGGAGTTGGTGATGGACAGGGAAGGCTGGCCTGCTGCAGTCCATGGGGTCACGAAGAATCAGACATGACTGAGTGACCATTCTGAACTGAACTGGGCAACCAGGAAAGCCCAGGAACAATAAATTGTGCAAAAATTAAACACTGAGAGCAAATCTACTTCAGTATTTTACTGACATCTTTAT
Source organism: Nanger dama (assembly GCA_917880005.1). Taxonomy (NCBI): domain Eukaryota; kingdom Metazoa; phylum Chordata; class Mammalia; order Artiodactyla; family Bovidae; genus Nanger; species Nanger dama. Next base: position 53,483,934 of record CAKJTW010000004.1, read on the forward strand.
GTGTAGCCCAATGGATAATTATGTTTTTAGTTCTTTGAAGAAATAAAAGTAATTCAAGCTCCCATAGCAGCACAGAAGAATCAGATGGAAATTCACTAAATATAACAAATGAAAAATATTTATATTCAGTATTAAGAAAAACTTAAGGATTTACAGTTCTCAGAAATGTTTTATTTAATATTCATATCTGAAAGTGGTTTTCCATTCATTGATACTCCTTATGCTACATTATTGGTTCTTTATAAACTACTTCTAAAATCAGCATAATAACAGTGATTTAAAAACTAGAAGAGTTTAGCTTCTCTGCATAAACATGTTGATGTTTTCATTAGCAATAAAAATCTAAATTTTGTTTAATAACATAAAAATTTACTTTTACTATTTTAAATCCTTAACATTTTATATTATGGGAAGAAAAAAAGAAAAACTCTCCTTTGTTATTAGTGGAACATATAAACTAACATTTTAGCATATGTTTTTCCCTGGCTATATGTAGCTGCTTTGAGGGAATTTCATGTTACAGAATCTATTTTACTTAAGTAAAAATAAAAAAAATAATGTTTTTTTAATTTATACTATTAGTGATTTTAATGGTCATTAACAGTACACTTTAATATCCCCCAAACATATATCCGTATTAATAAAAAAATGGCATAGCCATGTAGATTGAATTATTCAGCTTTGTATCATCTAAGGACGTTCTTTTTTTGGAGAAGAATTTTCTATCTCTTACTACTGTATACAGAGAAACATCACTGCGATGGAACGTACCTATGCTATGCTGGGGGTTCATCTTCCATTCATGAGTATTCCAAAGGCACCCAAGTGCTTGCTAACTCCCAGTCTCCAAATTCTATTGGTGACTGCATAAAAACATTCAGTTGGATGGTGAAGTGCCAAATCCTTATAAGCTAAATGGTTATAGAGTAAAAATTTGATACATGCCCAAGGAAGAATGATACACTCTTCTTGCCAAGTGAAAGTAAAAGCTTATGGTATTCTATGCATGTTTGAATGAAGAAAAAATCATTTACTAGGATAGCAGCTATATTCCAATTGCCACAGGCTGCATCGATTTAACTACTGCAAATTATGACATTATTTTTTATACGCTCTAAGAAGATCCCTGAGTTTGAACGTTAGCCATAAAATAAGAATTTAGGATGCAAGGGTATTTATTTTGTAATTTCCATTCATACTGATTGGCTAATAATGTTCCCTAGGCTAATATTCTCCACACTGTTCTGCCTGACTCAGCATGCTCCAGCAGAGAGTAAAAGTCCTTGGGCAGATGATGTGGTTATAATAAAAAGCCTTCAGTGTGTACAAGGAAAATGGAAGTTTAGATACATGGACAGGACACTCACATCATCTGCTAAAAATTGAAAAATAAAACACACTATTCCCTCTATTTGGTTTTGTTGTTCAGTTGCTAAGTCCTGTCTGACTCTTTGCAACCCCATGGACTGTAGCACACCAGGCTTCCCTGTCCTTCACTTTCTGAGGAGGGAGTGTTTTTGCTATACAGTTTGTTCAGATTCATGTCCATCAAGTTGATGATGCTATATAATCATCTTATCCTCTGCTGCTCCCTTCTCTTTTTGCCTTCAAATTTTCCCATAATTGGGGTCTTTGCAGTGAGTCGGCTCTTTGCATTAGGTGGCCAAAGTATTGGAGCTTCAGCTTCAGCATCAGTTCTTCCAATGAATATTCAAGGTTGATTTCCTTTAGGATGGATTGGCTTGATCTCCTTGCTGTCCAAGGGTCTCTCAAGAATTTTCTCCAGCACCACAGTTCATAAACATCAATTCTTCAGTGTTCAGCCTTCTTTATTGTCCAGCTCTCACATCCAATACATAACTACTGAGAAAACCACAACTTTGACTAGATGGACCTTTGTCAGCAAAGCATAGCCTCTGCTTTTAATACACTGTCTAGGTTGGTCATAGCTTTTCTTTGAAGGAGAAAATGTCTTTTAATTTTATGGCTACTGTCACCATTGGCAGTGATTTTGGGGACTAATAAATTCTGTCACTGCTTCCAAATTTTCCCCCTTCTATTTTCCATGAAGTGATGGGATTGGATACCATGATCTTAGTTTTTGAATGTTGCATTTTAAGCAAGATTTTTCACTTTCCTCTTTCACCCTCATCAAGAGGATCCTTAGTTTCTCTTTGCTTTCTGCTGTTAGAGTTGTATCATCTGCATATCTGATGTTTTTGATATTTCTTCTGGCAATCTTTATTTCAGCTTATGATTCATCCATCCACCCTGGCATTTTGCATGGTGTACTCTGCATATAAATTAAATAAGCAAGGTGACAATATACAGCCTTGACATTCTCCTTTTCAAATTTTGAACCAGTCTGTTCAGTGTGTGATCCTGTTGTTTCCTGACTTGCATACAGGCTTCTCAGGAGGCAGATAAGGTGGTCTGGTATTCCCATCTCTTGAAGAATTTTCCACAGTTTGTTGTGATCCACACAGTCAAAGGCTTTAGCATAGTCAATGAAGAAGAAGTAGATGTTTTTCTGTAATTCCCTTTCTTTTTCTATAATCCAATAGATGTCAGCAATTTGGTCTCTGGTTCCCTTTTTCTAAATATTGCACATACATCTGGAAATTCTCTGTTCACGTACTACTGAAGCCTAACTTGAAGGTTTTTGAGCATTACTTCGCTAGTGTGTGAAATGAATGCAATTGTGCGGTAGTTTGAACATTCTTTCTTGTTGTCCTTCTTTAGGATTGGAATGAAAACTGACCTTTTTCAGTCCTGTGGCAGTTGGTGAGTGTGTCAAATTTGCTGGCATACTGAGTGCAGCATTTTAACAGGATCATCTTTTAGGATTTGAAATAGCTCAGCTGAAATTCTGTCCCGTTCACTAGCTTTGTTCGTAGTAATGCTTCCTAAGACCCACTTGGCTTCACATTCCAGGATGTCTGACTCTAGGTGAGTGATCACACCATCATGGTTATCTAGGTCATTAAGATCTTTTTGCATACTTCTGGATTTTCTTGCCACTTCTTCTTAATCTCTTCTGCTTCTGTTAGTTCCTTAATTGTGCCCATCCTTGTATGAAATGTTCCGTTGATACCTCCAGTTTTCTTGATGAGATCTCAGTTTTTCTTGAAAAAACTTTGTTAGCCTTTGCCCTACTTCATTTTGTACTCCAAGGCCAAACTTTCTTGTTACCCCAGGTATCTCTTGACTTACTTTTGTATTTCATTCTCCTACAATGAAAAGGACTTTTTGGGGGCATTAGTTCTAGAAGTTCTTGTGGGTCTTCATAAAACTGGTCAACATCAGCTTCTTTGACGTCAGGTGTTAGGGAATAGACTTGGAGTATTGTGATATTGAAGGTTTGCCTTGAAAACAGATCATTCTGTCATTTTTTGAGACTGCACCCAAGTACTGCATTTTGGACTCTTTTGTTGACTATGAGGGTTGCTTCCTTAGTTCTAAGGGATTCTTGCCCATAGTAGTAAATATAATTTTCATCTGAATTAAATTTGCCCATTCCTGTACATTTTAGTTCACTAATTCCTGATGTCAGTGTTCACTCTTACCATCTGTTACTTGACCACGTCCAATTTATCTTCATTCATTGACCTAACATTCCAGGTTCCTATGCAGTTCCTATGTTTGTTGCCGCATCAGACTTTACTTTCGCCACCAAACAGACACATCCACAACTGAGCGTTGATTTCACTTTGGCCCAGCCGCTTCATTCTTTGAGGGGCTACTAGTAATTGCCCTCTGGTCTTCCCCAGGAGTATATTGGACACCTTCCAACCTGGGAGGCTCATCGTCTGGTGTCATACCCTTTTGTCTTTTCATACTGTTCATGGAGTTCTCAAGGAAATGATACTGGAGTGGTTTTCCATTACCTCCTTCAGTGGACCACGTTTTGTCAGAACTCTCCACTTTGACCCATCCATCTTTGGTGACCCTGCGTGGCATGGCTCCTAGCTTCATTTAGTTGCACAAGCTTCTTCACTATGACAAGGCTGAAATCCATGAATGGGGCTGTTCCCTCTAGCTACTGCCCTATTTCTCTCCTTCTTAAAGCAAAATTCCTTTGAATAAGTCTTTAATAATTTTATTTGTAATTTATTTCATCATTTGCGTGTTCAGTCTGACAGTTATTTTCTCAGACCCACCACATCACTGAAACCATTCAATATGGCTGTAGCTTCTTCTAGTTTGACATGTTCTTGATACTCAGGGGTATTTAGCATATGGAGGCTGAACTCTAACTTGTGTTTTACTCACTGAACCATGCCTCTTTTGTGGATTTTTATCCACCCAGCAAAAATAGCACTTTTTCCTAGTTTGTACCAAGGGACAGTATATGTGGCTTATCAGTGTCACCAATGATTATTCATCTAGTTAACTTCTGTGACTGATTGTGAGTAATTATCTCGGTCCACAAGCAACGCTCATCAGATTTGGAACACCTTCTCCTACTCTGCTTCTAGTTCGCAACATCCTCCAATGTGACCATTGTCCATTTTTGCTAATTTCTTTACGTCTCAGATCTCGAAACATTTGAGGGTCCAAAACACTTAGATTTTGGGAACTTAAAAATTTTTTATCGATATACCATTCTCTAGAGGTATCATTCATTCTCCTACTGGATGTATTTTAAATATATATAGAGCACTGACTGCTGTTTTGGACTCCAGATTCAGCTTGAATTTAAAATACTTGATTAAATAACATATTCTAATCAGAAATATTGCTCTCATTTCCACTTTGTTTTTTTGTCGTTTCATTAAATTGCTATTCTATGCTTCCTTGGTCAGGCAAGGGATCTTAGAGTCATCTTTGTCTTTTTTTTTTTTCTGTTTTTACCAATCTCCATAGCCAATCCAGGCAAATCCTGTTACTTCCACCTTCCAAATCAATTCTAAATATATGGCTGAAAGTTAGGATGACTGATGAGAGTGTATATAGATAGCAAAAAAAAATATAATGATGATATTTATTGAGCCTTACTATGTGCCAGGCACTTTCACAATACATTAAACCCACTTTATTGCTAGATATAAAATGTTACTTATATGCATCAAGATTGTTGTCTCATGCTGTAAAGAGAAACTCAGTACCCTAAGTTTCTCTATAAAGGATGCTGTGCCTTTCGAGTGCATACCAAATTTTTACTCTACTCTGATATTCTTGACATAAAAGGTTTATTCAGTGCACCCACTAAAATGAGAATAATTCCCTCTAACTACATTTGCTTAACATTAGACCCAAATTAGCGTTTTCTTATGCCTCTGACAGAATTTTTAGGGAAGGCAGCTTCTTTTCTATTTTCAGCTCCTCTGCTCAAAAATCAGATATAAAGCCATGGATCTTAGTCACTAGTGATTCAACAAAAGTCACCATGTTGCACTTAAACTTTCCTACTTTCATTCATCCAGGGTTGCATCTTTCCAAGGAGATTACCAAACTTTTAGCTAGAAAGACCTGTGGTAGAATTCCACACTTATCTGAACTAATGATTCCAGCAGTGCTTATTGAGAGCTAGCTTTTCAACAGGTAGAAATTTGCACCATTTGAATTTATATTGAGATCTTTTATTTTGACCTAAGCACCTGAATTGTCAACTGTACTAGAAAAGGATTCTCTGGCCTAATTCTAAATTTAAACGTAGAATTTGCCTTTTCCCATATCTCTTATGTGTTCCCTTTCGGTTCTTAATTTTCCTGCTGATCACTTGTTATTCCCTTCATAATGCTTGATTTTTTCCCCCTCAGATGTTAGGTAAGAGGCGTGAATATTATCTGTATCTCAGCTTGAAGTTTAGTATTAGTGGTTTTCTTTGCAAGTGTGCCCTTTGATATTGACATGCCACTGCAGGGATGACATTAATGATAAACCCCAATTTATTACTATTTTAAGTCATTTTATTCATTTACTACAGTCTGAAGAGCTAAAAGGCACTTTTACAAAATGACAACTAGTAATTTATCTTCACTACAGCCCTTAAAGAGGCACATCAATATCAAAGTTCCAGGGCTGGTTGAGAAAGTTAGCTGTCTCACACACTACAGAGGAGCCTCCAGGGACACTTTGGCAGTTTGTTGGTTAACAAACAATGAAAAGATTTACTTGAAGAGAGGAGAAGTTTGGCAGGGGAGAAGTTAGGATGTGAAGTAATTTATTTGGTACAAAATGTGAATAACAAATTTAGTAAGTGTTACCATAATGTATATAAAGATGGCTTTTAATGGTATTTCACAATTTTTAAACTCATGTTTTTATTGGTAAAATAAACAACCAATATTGTTTTGTTTATGTCACAGTAATTTTTATATATTTCCTTGATAATTTGCTTATCTTTTCCTAACTTAATCTAAAATATGAATAATGTAAGGAAGAATATTATAAATGTCTTGAATCTTAATTTTTAATACTAGGTTTATTTTTTTATAAACAATTGCTTAGTTATATATTGGTTAGGTACCAAATTAATTATAATCTTCACTAACTATGTTTCCCTCCATATTTTAGCCTTATTAATGGGTCAGAAAATTGAGGCTGCATATGATTCATAAATGCTGGAGGATGATATTTGCATTAAGAATTTCATTTACTTTCAAGTTTAAAATTTTAAACTTGACTGTCTTTATTAGGAAAAGGGTTGTAAATTTCTATTTATTTTAATATTTATTGAATAAAAAGTAATATTTGCTTATTATCTAAAAAAGTGATAAATTTTATACCAGAGCTCAGAATTGCAAGCCTTCAAAGATGTTTTAGTTTTATAGAGAAAATAAAGAAAAAGGGAAAGAAAATTCAGTATTCCATGTATTATTATCGGTAAAGCACAGATGGGCTTCCCTGGTGCCTCAGACAGTAAAGAATCCACTTGCAATGTTGGAGACCTGGATTCGATCCCTGGGTTGGGAAGATGCCCTGGAGGAGGGTATGGCAACCCACTCCAGTATTCTTGTCTAGAAAATCCTCATGGACAGAAGAGCCTGGTGGGCTATAGTCTGTGGGATTGCAAAGAGTCAGACATGAGTGAGCAATTAAGCACAAAGCACAGGTACTAAATGAGGATGTAGTAGAAGTGCCTTATACTAGGGAACGCTTTCTGCCCTATGTGTCACATGGTCAGAAGAGGGAGACTTGACTAGAATTTGTCCAGGGAAAGAGGGAGTAAAACACGTTTTTAGAAAGAAGAGATTATGTAGACAAAGACCTGGAAACTAAATTAAATATGATTATTTGCAAACTAAGCAAAAATTCCATATACCTGATGTGTATAGAATTTAAAGGGAAAAATGGCAAGATAGAAACTGTGAAAGTTAAGCAAAGGAACCATTTTGAATTGACTTGTATTTTATATCAATGATGTTAGTGTTAATTCTGAGGAAAACTTGGAACTATAGAAAAGTTTAAGTATTGAAGTGCTCTTATGTATAATTTATGCTCTAGAAAAGTGTCTCCCACATCTGTATAGAGTTTGGCTTGGAAAGGGACTAACTTTAATAAAATCAGATGAGAGACTTTATCAATAATCCAGGAAAGATTTAATGTTGCCTTGCATGATCCAGCCTCATGTTTTGATATTTGATTACATTTTATTATATAAAGCTCTGAATTTTATGAAGAAAAATTTTGTCTCCCCAGGAACTTGAAAGAATTTGAATATTCCCTCTTTTGAAATTGTTTATTTATTATATTGTGGCATTAATAACATTCTGCCTCCAACTATGGTTTCTTGAATTCACTTATACCCTTTTGCCAATGTTTTTGAATTTTGTACCACTGTATTATTAATTTCTTTACATTCAGTTATATATTGAAGTATCTGAAAAAGTATTTGTAAATCTTTAAAAATTTATTTTATCAAGTATCTTCAAAATTCATGTTTTATTTAGCAATTAGATAAATGAACATATGTGAATGAATTAATGAATAGCATGTACGTGTATCTAACCCAGTCCAAAGTTTGGATATCTCTAGTCTCTTCAGCTTGCCCTATTCATAAGTAAGCCAACAATGGACTGGGGCATTTTAGTATGAATATCGCCCCAGTTATGAACTGGGTTGGAGAAGGAAATGGCAATCCATTCCAGTCTTCTTGCTTAGAGAATTCCATGGGCAGAGGAACATGGTGGGCTACAGTCCACAGGGTTGCAAAGAGTTGGACATGACTCAGCAACTAACACTATGAGCTAGACAGAAAAGGCCAAGAGGCTTGGTGATGTCTGCCACCCATTAAGAACACTGACACGTTAGAACTGTATATATAAAGTCCTAAGATTTGATTAATTTATAATATACTTTCAAAGTTTTCAATATAACTAGAATCCTTCAATGAAGTCAAGGCCCTGAGTATATCTTTGGATTCTTTCAATACCTGTTACCTACAAGAACAGTAATTCATGTTAATGACCCAAGTTTCTTATACTCAGAATGGTATAAAATGGATACTGGTTGCTTTATGCAAAGGATTGGCACACATTCAGTGTTTATTATAAGACAGTTTTAAGTTATAAGTGATTTTAGATGCAGGAATATTCTGAGGGAAATTTGCAGACCTATAAAAAAAGATACTGTAGAAAAACAAAACTAGATGTATGATGAATTGTTACATAGACTGCTGCTGTGGACTATGCTAGTGTTTACTGTATGAGGATAGTTTATAGAAAAAAGCTTTATTCTTTATGTTTGGAATTATACAGAACTATAAAATGTAATGGTTGGTTTAACCTATAAAGAGTTTTCTAATCAGTTAGTTCCTGACAGAAGGTGGAAATTGTATCTTATAAAGATTTATTTTATTTCTCTCCCTTTAATTTCAGAGCTCAGGAATGCTTTGAAGATGTTTGAGAGAACCTGATAAATTTTCACAGCATTGTGTACAAGCTGTGTGAATAGAAAAACATGTCTAGAAAATGCTAACTTGTTTGCATGTGCTTCCCAGTTTTGTTAGTTCCTCCACATTCATATTGATAAAGATGGAAATTATAAAAGAACTGAATTTATGGATTGAGGTAGCAGTTTGATCTCTATGGCAACACACAAAGATGATAAAGTAATTAAATATAACATTTATAGTTTGTTGAATAATTTAGTTGTCTGCTAATTATTAGCATGATTATAAAGTGACGTAAACAACTGTGTGGCTCAGTGTGTGATTATGTACAGTATATGCCAAGCTTGCACTTACTGAACATATTTTGCTGATTTTACAGACAATTAATAAATACTCACATAAAGCAGCTGTGCTGAAAATGTTAAATAGTTGTGTATGTGTGTGTGTTTCATCTAGATGGATTTATGCTGGTACTGAGCTAAGTGGCACTGCTCATTAATAGGTCAAAATGTAATTTAACCACCACTTCAGTAGTAAAAACATTTTAAGGTGAAGTAAGCTTTATTTTCTTAATCCAATTTTCAAACTTTATTTTGACTTCTAGGTAGAACTTATTGTCATGATTGTCAGAATAAAAGTATTCTACATTAAAAGAAATCAAAACTAATGTTTCAGATTTTTATCAAAATGGAAAGCATTTTTGCACATTGAAAAAATATAAAATGGAAATTTATATAAAATTTTTCAAAATCCTGTCTCCTGGACAAGTAGGGGTCCAGGGTGCTGAGGCCAGTAGAGGGTAGAGCATCTCACAACCCGGGGTTGGTATGGGAGATGCCATAATATCTGCCTTATGGCTGTAATTGATGGGAGGGAAGTCTGGATGGATGATATTATAAGAGCTGTTCTGTAGAAGAAAAGGTGCTGGTATCCTAGAATGCTGTTGCTGCTGCTAAGTCACTTCAGTTGTGTCTAACTCTGTGTGACCCCATAGACAGCAGCCCACCAGGCTCCTCCATCCCTGGGATTCTCTAGGCAAGAACACTGGAGTGGGTTGCCATTTCCTTCTCCAAAGCATGAAAGTGAAAAGTGAAAGGGAAGTCGCACAGTCATGTCTGACACTTCGCGACCCCATGTACTGCAGCCTACCAGGCTCCTCCGTCCATGGGATTTTCCAGGCAAGAGTACTGGAGTGGAGTGCCACTGCCTTCTCCCAACCTTGGATATAACTGAATAATTTTAGGGCCCTTAAGTAGACTGATGCCCAAACATAGGAATAAGTGCTGAGGGCTATACTCTCTTCAGTTTACCAAATCATTAATAATAATAATAATGACAATAGCAACAGTAAAAATGATGACAATTATTTTTAACTCCCCAGCCCCACCCAGGAAACCACTCTCATCTCTTTCAATGTCTACCATCTTTATGAATAGCCACACTAAGCATCAAGTTATTGAATTCATACTTCCAGAAATAATGCATGGCAGCTCTTCAACAAACCCTCTCACACCTCATCATAGTCCATCCCTATGTCCTATTTATAATTACCTTCTAAATATCCGTTTGGCTTCCCTGGTAGCTCAGCTGGTAAAGAATCTACCTGCAATGCAGGAGACCCTGGTTGGATTCCTGGATTGGCAAGGTCCCCTGGAGAAGGGATAGACTACCTAGTTCAATATTCTTGGGCTTCCCTGGTGGCTCAGATGGTAAAGAATCTACCTGCAATGTGGGAGACCTGGGTTTGATCTCTGGGTTGGAAAGATCCCATGGAGGATGGCATAGCAACCCACTCTAGTATTCCTTCAAAGAGAATCTCCATGGACAGAGGAGCCTGGCAGGCTACAGTCCATGGGGCTGCAAAGAGCTGGACACAACTGAGCAACTAAGCACAGAACAGCACAAATATTCATTATCTCAATTCTCTTCATGTTTTCCTTTTTCACCAAGCTACAGTCCTGGCTCAACTAAACGATATAATTGCCCTTTCCCCTGATTAGATTATGTTAAGGATATTCAATTCATTCTCCCGTTGGAAGAGTGTAATTCATTACTTAGCCTTAGTAGTATGAATAGGAGAGTGTAAGACTTTAGTGGTTCATGCTTAAAATATGCATTTTAGGAGATGTGCCTTCTTGTGCTTTTATCATTACTGTAGGAAAAACATGCCCAGCTAGTTCACTGGTCCAAGGAGGGTGGGGCAAGATACCCACACAGCTTAATATAAAAAATGAAAGCAGACATTTGAAAATTGATTCTATTTTAGTATTTATATTAAAATAGTCATTTTAAATTGACCTGTATTTTTCAAGAGCTTATGAGAAACTTTATCATATATGATAATTTTCACAATATACCCAATCATGAAGCATCAACCACTGATACCATTAAATGTGATTATACTAAAGCAAAACAACAAAAAAATGAAGCAAAAGTTTGCTTCTTTTTTATGCATAATACGCAATCTATACTAAAAAATACTTCTTTCGTTTGGAGGTTATCAAATGATGAAGACCCTGATATTGAAACTCATCTTTATGGGACATTGATTGTGCAAGCCCAGATGTAACAAGAAGGATCAAATCATTGTAAGGAAACACATTTTGGGGAAATATCTCCAGGCATGAGATGATGCATTAGTAGTGGCTACCTAATCCTTGGGAGGTAATACAGTGTTGGAAAATGATACAAAATGATAAAACTGCTGCGAAAGAAAATAAAATTTTAAATCAACAATTCAACTTAGAGCAGAAAAAATTATTTTAATGTATTCAAATATACATCACACTATGGAATGCCCATTGTCTTATGCCTTTTTTCACAAGTGTGCTTAACATGACAGTAAACGGATAAATGATTCATTTTATTCTGCTGAAAGAGACCTATTCTATAAAGTAATGCAAGGAGAGTGAAATCAATAATGACAACAATGTTAATATTCAGATACCTTCACATAGTGTCTGTTTATAGATAAAGCCAGAGTCAAAGAGGGAGTAAGAGAGGGAGCCTGGTTGTGATGACTTTTCTTTCATTTCTTACTTTACTTGTATCCTCTATTTTTTTCTTAATGAGTGAGAATAGCTAAAGGATATACCCTTTTAAACTCCTCTTTCCCATCATTTGTATTTTTGAGATCATATTTTACATCTCTTGCATGTCCCTTAACTATTTATTGTAGTTATAGTTGATTTTTCAATTTTTGTGTTTTAATCTTCATTTTAGCTTGTTTGAGTGATTGATCCTCCATAGTCTTGACTATATTTTTGTCATTACTAGTGTGATTTTTTTTTCTTTCCTATATATTATTATTTCTCCTTATAGCCTTTTCTTTTTCACTTAAGAAATACCCTTTACCACTTCTTGGAGTTTGATTTAGAACATTTTAATTATTTTTAATTACAATGTTGTGTTGGTGTGCCATAAACACTGTACATATGTCCTCTCCCTCTTGAAACTTCCTCCCACCTCCTCTCTATCCCACACCTCTAGGTTGTTACGAGCACTGGGTGCAGCTTCCCACTGCCTATCTATTTTATATATGGTAATGTATATGTTTCAATGCTACTCGCTCAATTCATTCCATCCTCTCCTTACCCCTCTGTGCCTACAAGTCTGTTTTCTATGTCTGTGTGTTTATTCCTACACTGTAAACAGGTTCATCAGTGCCACTTTTCTAGATTCCATATATGTGCATGGTTGCTGTTGGCTACTAAGTCATGTCCAACTCTTTGTGACTTCATGGGACCTAGCAATACAGGTTCCTCTGTCCTCCAGTATCTCCTAGAGTATCCTCAAATTCATGTCCATTGATTCGGTGATGACATCCAACTCTCTCATTCTGTTGGCCCCTTATCCTCTTGCCCTCAATCTTTCCCAGCATCAGAATCTTTTCCAATGCGTTGTCTCTTCGCATCAGGAGACTAAAGTATTGGAGCTTCAGCATCAGTCCTTCCAATGAATATTCAGGGTTGGTTTCTTTTAGGATTGACTGGTTTAATCACCTTACTGTCCAAGGGACTCTTCTCCAGCACCATATTTGAAAGCATCAATTCTTCAGTGCTCAGCCTTCTTTATGATCCAACTCTCATGTCTGTACATGACTACTGGAAAAACCATAGCTTTGATTAGAAGGATCTTTGTCAACAAAGTGATGTCTTTGCTTTTAATACACTGTCTTGGTTTGTCATAGTTTTTCTCTCAAGGAGCATGGGTCTTATAATTTCATGGCTGAAGTCCCTGTCCATACTGTTTTTTGAGCCCCAGAAAATAAAGTCTGTCACTGTTTCCATTGTTTCCCCATCTATTTGCTATGCGGTGATGGGACTGGATGCCATGATCTTCATTTTTGGAATATTGAGTTTTAAGCTACCTTTTCACTCTCTTTCACCTTCATTAAAAAGCTCTTTCATTCCTCTTCGCTTTCTGCCATCAGGGTGGTGTCATCTGCAAATCTGAAGTTGTTAATATGTCTCCCAGCAATCCTTATTCCAGCTGTGATTCATCCAGCCTGGCATTTCACACAAGGTACTCTGTATATAAGTTAAATAAGCAGGTGACAATATTCAGCATTGACATACTCCTTTCCCAGTTTTTTTTTTAATTAATTAATTTATTTATTTATTTTAAATTACAATACTGTATTTGTTTTGCCATACATTGACACGAATCAGCCATAGGTGAACACAATCTCCCAATGCCGAAGCCCCCTCCCACCTCCCACCCCACATCCTCTACTTGAATCATCCTGTGCATCAGCCCCATGCATCCTGCATCCTACATTGAACATAGATTGGCGCTTCGTTTCTTACACGAAACCAATCTGTTGTTCCATGTCTGGTTCTAACTGATGTTTGTTTTTCATTTCTTACTTCACTCTATATAAGAGGCTCTTGAAACATCCATTTTACTAAGACTGATTCAAATATTTCCTTTTTATTGCTAATATTCCATTGTATACGTGTGCTACAACTTCTTGGTTTAGTATTGATAAATTATTTTAATTTTTGCCTGTGTGAGAAGTCCTTTTCTCTCCTTCAATTCTGAATAATAACCTTACTAGGTAATGTATCCTAGCTTGTATGTTTTTCCCTTTCAACACTTTATATATGTCATGCCACTCCCTTCTGGCCTGCAACATTTTTGCAGAAAATTCGTGGTGCTGTCTGTATGTGACTCTGTGTTTTTCCCTTACTGTTTTTAGGATTGTCTCTTTAACTTTTCCATTTTAATTATAACATGTCCTGGTATGGATTCGTTTGGGTTCATCATGTTTGGTACATCTATGCTTCCTGTACCTACAAATATGTTTCATTCTTTAGCTTTAAGAAACTTTCAGCCATGATGATTAAATACATTTTCTACCACTTTCTCTCTCTTCTCCTGGAACCTCTATAATGTTAGAATCCTTGATGTTCCGGTGTTTCACTAAACTATCCTTATTTTTTAAAATTTGTTTTCTTTTTCTGTTCTGATTGATACTTTTTATTATTCTATTTTCTAGGTCACTCAACTTTCTTCTGTATCACCTAGTCTGCTATTGATTTGGTTTAGTGTATCTTTTAAAAATGTCTGTTATTGTGTATTATTCAGTTGTATCTTTTTAAAATGCCTATTATTGTATTACTTAAGTTCTTACTGGTTCTTTTTTATATGTTACAGTTTCTTGTTAAAATTCTCACTATGGCCACTCATTTTTTCCCTCAAGTTCAGTTAGCATTCTTATACCATTTCTTTGAACTCTTTACCTGGTAAATTATTTATCTCTGTTCATTAGCTTTTTTTTTTAAATTGTTTTTCTTTTTCTTTCATTTGAAACATGTTTCTCTTATTTTGTTTAACTTTCTCTATGTCTATGAACTTGGGTGAGTCAGTTACCTATCCTAATCATCAAAGAGTGTACTCATACAAGCGCATCCCTAGGCAGTCTGCCTGTGCCCAGGGTGGGAGAGCTAGAGCTGAAGGGAAAACAGTGTCATTTTCCCTTAGGTGTCCGCAGCTACCACCTTGGTGGCAGTTAAGGCTGGAGATGAAGGAGCTAAGACAGAATCAGATATGAGCTGAGGTTTCTCCTGTGTTCAGTGGTCATTACCCTATTGAGTAAAGTTTTGGGGTCTAGGGTGCTGGAACAGAAGCCCTTCAGGCAAAGTCTGAGTTGGTTCCACTTCCTCTAAGTTTACACACTCTCCTTGACAATTGCAGCCTCTCAGTTCAGTTCAGTTCAGTCGCTCATTCGTGTCCGACTCTGCGATCCCACGAATCGCAGCACGCAGGGCCTCCCTGTCCAGCACCATCTCCCGGAATTCACTCAAACTCACGTCCATCAAGTCGATGATGCCATCCAGCCATCTCATCCTCTGTCATCCCCTTCTCCTCCTGCCCCCAAACCCTCCCAACATCAGGGTCTTTTCCAGTGAGTCAACTCTTCGCATGAGGTGGCCAAGTACTGGAGTTTCAGCTTTAGCATCTTTCCTTCCAAAGAAATCCCAGGGTTGATCTCCTTCAGAATAGACTGGTTGGATCCCCTTGCAGTCCAAGGGACTCTCAAGAGTCTTCTCCAACACCACAGTTGAAAAGCATCAATTCTTCGGTGCTCAGCATTCTTCACAGTCCAACTCTCACATCCATACACAACCACTGGAAAAACCATAGCCCTGACTAGATGGACCTTTGTTGGCAAAGTAATGTCTCTGCTTTTCAACATGCTATCTAGGTTGGTCATAACTTTCCTTCCAAGGAGTGTGCATCTTTTAATTTCATGGCTGCAGTCATCATCTGCAGTGATTTTGGAGCCCCCAAACATAAAGTCTGACACAGTTTCCACTGTTTCCCCATCTATTTCCCATGAAGTGATGGGACCAGATGCCATGATATTCATTTTCTGAATGTTGAGCTTCAAGCCAACTTTTTCACTCTCCTCTTTCATTTTCATCAAGAGGCTCTCTAGTTCCTCTTCACTTTCTGCCATAAGGGTAGTGTCATCTACATATCTGAGGTTATTGATATTTCTCCTGGCAATCTTGATTCCAGCTTGTGCTTCTTCCAGCCCAGTGTTTCTCATGATGTACTCTGCATATAAGTGAAATAAGAAGAGAGACAATATACAACCTTGATGTCCTCCTTTTCCTATTTGGAACCAGTCTGTTGTTCCATGTCCAGTTCTAACTGTTGCTTCCTGACCTGCATATAGGTTTCTCAAGAGGCAGGCCCCAACCAGTAACACTAAAGAAGCTGAAGTTGAACGGTTCTATGAAGACCTACAAGACCTTTTAGAACTAACACCCGAAAAGATGTCCTTTTCATTATAGGGGACTAGAATGCTAAAGTAGGAAGTCAAGAAACACCTGGAGTAGCAGGCAAATTTGGCCTTGGAATATGGAATGAAGCAGGGCAAAGGCTAATAGAATTTTGCCAAGAGAACACACTTGTCATAGCAAACACCTTCTTCCAATAATACAAGAGAAGACTCTACACATGGACATCACCAGATGGTCAACACTGAAATCAGGTTGATTATATTCTTTGCAGTCAAAGATGGAGAAGCTCTATACTGTCAGCAGAAACAAGACCAGGAGGTGACTGTGGCTCAGATCATGAACTCCTTATTGCCAAATTCAGACTTAAATTGAAGAAAGTAGGGAAAACAGCTAGACCATTCAGGTATGACCTAAATCACATCCTTTATGATTATACAGTGAAAGTGAGAAATAGATTTAAGGGCCTAGATCTGATAGAGTGCCTGATGAACTATGGAATGAGGTTCATGACACTGTATAGGAGATAGGGATCAAGACCATCCCCATGGAAAAGAAATGCAAAAAAGCAAAATGGTTGTCTGGGGAGGCCTTACAGATAGCTGTGAAAAGAAGAGAAGCGAAAAGCAAAGGAGAAAAGGAAAGATACAAGCATCCAAATGCAGAGTTCCAAAGAATAGCAAGAAGAGTTAAGAAAGCCTTCCTCAGCAATCAATGCAAAGAAATAGAGGAAACAACAGAATGGGAAAGACTAGAGATCTCGTAAAGAAAATTAGAGATACCAAGGGAACATTTCATGCAGCCTCTACACTAGTGGAGAATAGCACCTGAGCAAGAGAGGTGCCTGGTGAGGGGCTAGGGTGTACCCTGCTGTGGTCACAGACCATGGGCAGGAGCTCAGGTATATTTTCAATCTGCTTTCTCGTTGTTGTTATTGGGAGTATATACATGTGTTTGTGCTCTTTAGGATCAGAGTTTAGATTTCCTCGAGGGCTCTGTTAAGTCTCACTGTTTTTCAAACCAGCTGAGGAGATTTGTCCTATTGTTTTCAGATCCCAGGACTGGGGTGTCCAATGTGGCGCAGACCTCCACTCCTCATGGAGGGTTTTTGAGCTCACAATATCCCCTCCTCTTCTGTGTCCTCTGCCACGGACATGGGGCCCAAACCAATTGCTTTTCTCTTCCTACCTGACTCTGTATAGTCTTTCTTTATAGTCGTGGCTGTAGTAGAGCCTTTCTGCCAGTCACCAGATTGTTTTCAGTGAGAGTTACTTCACATATAAATGTATTTTTGTTTTATTCATGGGTGAGTTGAGCTCAGCTTCCTCCTACTTTGCCATCTTGATCTCCCTCCTCTAGTTTTGAATATATTTTATTTGATGTTTGTATCATTTTGGCATTGGCCATGAATATGAAACCCTTTATGTATTTTGTTTATAATATGAGCCGAAAAAGGGATTGCATGTAGATAGAGAAGAAGTCAACAGACATGGAGCTGAGTTGCCCAGATTCCCCCGTAAGAGTTTAAGACTGCTCTCAGTACACAGCCTCCATCTGAAAGCTATTTCAGATTTTGCCTCAGCTGACCTGTTTGGGCCTTCTCCACCCAGTGACTGATGGTCTGTACCATTTCAGCTCAATTCAGAGCAACTCTGACTCTGCTTCCATTGGATTCTCTTAAGGCTGCCATAACTCTGCCCTGCAACTCCTTTTCCTACCCTGTAATTTTATTTTTCTCTTCTTTCCACAGATGTTGATCTGTAATAAATATTTTATATGCCAGACTTTATGTCAGTATCTTTTATTCAGAGAACTGAATCTGTGATATTAATAAAATACAAGAATTAAACATTGAAAGCCCTCTGGTACTTAGAAGTCGGGAATTTTAGGGCAAATCAGAAAAGAAGACAGCCAGAGAAGTGGGAAAAAATCCACAAAGATAGTTCCTTATCAGCTAAAAGATGATGGTCATGCAAAAATGGAGAACATCATCCATGTTAAAAGCTGCTGGTAGAAGTGATTGGGAAGCAGGAGTGATCTCTGGTTTTAGTAACAGCAGTGATGACTTTCAGAAGAACAGTATAAGTGTAAGAGCAGAGCCAAAGGCTGCCCAGTTGCTTGGAATAGTCTTCTTCCACTGCTTCTTCCTTTTACCACTTGGAAACCTTCCTTACTTTCTTCAAGTATTGCCTTAAGTTTAGTCTTTGATAATACTTACAGTGACGAACCTATTTAATGTTGCATGTTGCCCTTGCTTCTTACTCTATTCCCCAATATTTATTTCTCTCTCTTTTAAAACCAGGTTATTATGACCTATGTATTTTACTTATTTATTATGTTTACTATGTGTTTTTCCCTCCTGTCATAAGGTAAGCCCCATAAAGGCAAGGTTCTGTCTATATTGTTCATTGATGATTTCAAAAAGTCTAAAACAATGCTAGGATCAGAGCAGGTGTCCAATAAAATGAGTTAATAAATGCATTTATAATTCATATGGATTTATAGCAGGAATTCCTCCTTCAGCTTTTCCAGATTTACTTAGGAAGCTCTATAAGCTCATCTTCTTCTGTAATTCAATAGACACCTAACATATATGTAATATTCACTTCAGTTCAGTCACTCAGTCATGTCCAACTTTTTGTGACCCCATGGACTGTAGCATGCCAGGCTCCCTGTCCATATTTAATCCATATTTTATATTATTTTAAAATAAGGAATGACTAATAACATGTATTTAATTCAAGAAATACTTATTATACAAATAAAGAAATATTTATTGATCAAATGATGCTATGGGTTCTGTGGCATATAATGGTAGCTTGCTTCCTTCTTTTAGTTTACAGTTGGCTATTAAAAAATTATGGGGCTTTCCAGGTGGCATTAGTGGTAAAGAACCTGCCTGCCAATGTGGGAGACAAAAGAGATGTGGGCTCGATTCCTGGGTCAGAAAGATCCCCTGGAGAAGGACATAGCAACCTACTCCAGTATTCTTGCCTAGAGAATCCCATGGATAGAGGAATCTGGTGAGCTATAGTCCATAGGGTTTCAGAGTTGGACATGACTGAAGTGCCTTGGTAGATGAAAAAAATGACAGTGAAAAAAACACGTCCTATCTGATGGTGATTTTAATGGATTGGTAGTGATGATTTAGAAACTGTGCTGAGACATGTCAGTTAGCACTGCCTCTAAGCTGTTGTGAGTGGAGTTTGGCCTCATGAGTGCCATATAAGTACTATCTCTGAACTATGCTGTAAATTACATGAAATTAGATACCACCTTTACTTTGGCACAATTCTATTCTCAGAAACTAGCATATAAGTAGTGTTTAATAATTATGTTGAATAAATAAATACCACTTATCATGCCATGAATTGATATAATAAGATATTAGTAGAAAACTATTTTCACCTCCTAAGTTTCTTTCACCTCCAGTTTCACTAAGGAACTGGTATCATAGATACATTGTACTAAAGCACAAATAAGACAAATCTCCATTGGCAGACTTTTCAGAGGAAAAAGCGAAAAGCAAAATAAAACTTGACTCTTTAACCTTGTTACTTCAAGATGTAGAAATGGGTGAGAGTGGGAAATGAGAGGAAAAGTATATTTCATGAAAGGCTTATCTCTGAAAAGGTATGTACTCTGAAGAGTCATATAAAATGTTGGTAGAGGGAGAGGAATATATCTCATTTGGCAGAAATATCATGAGGAGGATCCTGGGAAACACTTGGAAAGAGTGAAAAGTTCAGGAAACTGGTGAAAGAGAGAGCCTTCATATAGAACCACCAGTCATCCACTCTATAAAGACTTACACTGCTGGTTGTTTCATGGCACCTTAGATGGCTCCTTATAAACTTCTGTCTTGATTGCTTAGCATATGCCTGATTCTTGAAATGAGTATTTTGAGAGTATTTTGTTTCTATAAATTTAGAATATGCATGGTTTCCATGCAGCACTATTTTCCTGACTTTTTGATCAAAGTGATTATATCAACTATCTCAGAGCTTCTCTATCCCCTAAGTAGAAATCAGATCTCCTATAGAAGTAGCTTTAACAAAGAAGAATGACCTATCTCTATGTGAAAAGATCATTAAGACTTAAAACATTATTTTAACATTTGAATTGTAATTGATGAAAATGTCTAGATAATTTTGCATTAATTTAGCATTCCAATAATCATAAGCATTATTGTGCCTGTTACTGTAAGAACACTTATGTACAAATAATGCTCTTCTCTTAGTTTGATTAATTAGCATTAACAAAGGTGAAGTAGGCATTGCTGCCTGACCATAAATTGAGTATTAAACATTGGATTTTAGACATTCTAGCAAGTTGATCCTCAGTAAGGCCTAAGGACCTTACAGTGTATGGGATTAAGATCTCTATATCACTTACTCTTAGACAATATATGATGTAGAAGACTGAACAGCAATATAGTTGCTCCAAACTTTAAATTATTTTTTAACCAAATTTTTAGTATGAGATCATTTCTTATAATATGGTTCTCATTTCAAAGTTAAGGAAAATCTTTATTAATTGAAGCCATGGCTCTGGGTTTCTGTTAATCAAGTTTTACTGTGTCTTCTTTCTAAATTCACCTTTGATGTTAATTGGAAATTTAATTTTTAATTCTCATACCTTTGTGACTATAACTATCCTCTTTAGATATTGATGCACTTTCAATTTTTAAGATATATCATTAAAAGATCATAAGCTGCAAAATATTATTCCTGACATGGGAAAATCTCCTTAATGAAGGAAGGAAAACCTAAAGTAATAGTTATAGTTATTAGTTAATAAGTAGTTTGATTATAAGCAAGTCTTAAAATATTCTAAATTTATTTTGTTATACTTTTACTTGTCATGTGTCATACTAATTTTAACTTTTCAAAATGTGTTCAAATTTTTTACTATCATTTCTGGTGTATCTTTGAAAAGACTCATTTGAACTTCAAACACCAAAATATGGCCCTCAGTTGATCAAAGAGAATAGAAATCATGAAGTAACTCAAATTATTCTTTCCCTTTATTTTCTGTTCATCCATGCACTCCTTGATATTTACTTTTTCATAATTATTCTATGGAAGGGGAACTACTGACATGTGGTCTCTGTCTAACTGGTGGCATACTTTTTTACTATAGTAAACAACATATTTTACCCATTTACTTCCTACAGGAAAAAATTACATTATCCAGTGACTTTAGCATAATTTAGTGAATTTCTAATCCCATGGATGGAGGAGCCTGGTGAGATGCAGTCCATGGGGTCGCTACAAGTTGGACACGACTGAGCAACTTCACTTTGACTTTTCACTTTCATGCATTGGAGAAGGAAATGGCAACCCACTCCAGTGTTCTTGCCAGGAGAATCCCAGGGATGCGGGAGCCTGGTGGGCTGCCATTTATGGGGTCGCACAGAGTCGGACACGACTAAAGCGACTTAGCAGCAGCAGCAGCAGTGAATTTCTAAAGTGACCAGATAAAAAGCTTCTCTATCTATAAGGTAAATGCACTATAATCCCAAGAAGTGTCTCATACAAGCTACAAAATTGTGCTAAATCACTTTAATCATGTCTGATTCTTTGCAACCTGGTGGACTCTAGATTGCCAGGATCCTCTGTCTCCTACAGGAGATACAGGTTTCATCCTGGGTCAGGAAGTTCCCCTGGAGGAGAAAATGGCAATGAACATTAGTGCCATGAACACTAGGGTTCATGTATCTTTCCAAATTAGAGTTTTCATCTTTTCTGGATATATGTCCAGGAGTAGGATTGCTGGATTGTATGGTGACTCAATGTTTGTTTTTTAAGGGACCTCCATCTTGTTCGCCATAGTGACTGCACCAGTTTACGTTCCAATTAACAGCACAGGAGGATTATCTTTGCTCCACACCCTCTCCAGCATTTATTATTTGTAAACCTTGATGATAGCCATTCTGACAGATGTGAGGTGATACCTCGTTAATAGTTTGATTTAAATTTCTCTAATAATTAACCATCTTGAGGATCTTTTTATGTGCCTATTAGCCATCTCTATGTCTTTGGAGAAATGTCTGTTTGGGTCTTCTTCAAAAAAAATTTTTAATTTGGGGTTTTGTTTATTGATTTTGAGCTGTATGAACTGTTTTCATATTTTGGAAATTAACCCTTCATTGTAACATCACTTACAAATATTTTCTTCTGTTTTGTAGGTTGCCTTTTCATTTTGCTTATGGTTTCCTTTGTCGTACCAAAGTTTTAAGTTTAATTAGGTCTCATTGTTTATTTTTGCTTTATTTCCATTACTTTAGGAAATGGATCCAAATACTATTGCTGCAATTTATGTCAAAGAGTGTTCTGCCTATGTTTTCCTCTAGGAGTTTTATAGTGTCTGGTCTTAAATTTAGGTCTTTAATCTGTTTTGAGTTTGTTTTTGTATATGGTATTAGAGAATGTTTTAATTTCATTCTTTTACATGTAGCTGTCCAGTTTTTCCAGCACCACTTATTGAAGAAACTGTTTTTCCATTGTATATTTTTGTCTCTTTTGTAGTAGATTAATTGGCCATAAGTCCATGGGTTTATTTCTGGGCTTTCTATCCTGTTCCATTGATCTAGTGTCTGTTTTTGTGCCAATGCAATATTGTTTTGATTACTGTAGTTTATAGTATAGTTTGAAGTCAGGAAGTCTGGTTCCTCCAGCTCCATTCTTCTTTCTTGAGATCGTTCGATCTATTCAGAGTCTTTTGTGTTTCCATACAAATTGTAAAACTGTACTGTCTGTCTAGTTCTGTGAAAAATGCCATTAGTAATTTTGTAGGTATTGCTTTGAATCTGTAGAGTGCCTTGGGTAGTATGGTCATTTTTATAAAATTTATTCTTCCAATCCAAGAACACAATATATCTTTAGATCTGTTTGTGTCATCTTCAGTTTCTTTCATCAACATATTATAGTTTTCTGAGTGCAGGTCTTTTGCCTCTTTATGTAGTTTTATTTCAGGTATTTTAATCTTTTGATGTTATGGTAAATAGAATTGCTTTCTTAATTTCTGTTTCTGATATTTTATTGTTAGTATACATGAATACAACATCTTTCTGTATATTAACTTATCCTGAAACTTTACCAGACTCACTGATGAGCTCTAGTAGTTTTCTCATGGTATCTTTAGGATTTTATATTTGTAGTATCAGTCATCTACAAACAGAGACAGTTGTACTCTTTTCCCAATTTGAATTCTTTTTATTTCTTTTCTTCTCTGATTGCTGAGGATAGGACTTTTAAAGCTATGTTGATTGAAAGTGGCTAAGGTGACCATTCTTGTCTTATTCCTGATTTTAGAGGAAATGCTTTTAGCTTTTTACAGTTGAGTATGATATTAGCTATGGGGCTGTCATTATATGGCCTTATTATGTTGAAGTATGTTCCCTCTATGCTCACCTTCTGGAGAGCTTTTATCATAATTGATATTCAGTTCAGTTCAGTGGCTCAGTTGTGTCTGACTCTTTGTGACTCCATGGAGCATAGCATGCTAGGCTTCCCTGTCCATCACCAACTCCCAGAGCTTACTCAAACTCATGTCCATTGAGTCAGTGATGGCATCCAACCATCTCATCCTCTGTCATCCCCTTCTCCTTCTGCCTTCAGTCTTTCCCAGCCTCAGGGTCTTTTCCATTGAGTCAGCTTCCCTGTCCATCACCAACTCCCAGAGCTTACTCAAACTCATGTCCATTGAGTCAATGATGGCATCCAACCATCTCATCCTCTGTCATCCCCTTCTCCTTCTGCCTTCAGTCTTTCCCAGCCTCAGGGTCTTTTCCATTGAGTCAGTTCTTTGTATCAGGTGGCCAAAGCACTGGAGTTTTAGCTTTAGTATCAGTCCTTCCAGTGAATATTCAGGACTGATTTCCTTTATGAGTGACTGGTTTGATCTCCTTGCAGCCCAACTGGCTCTGAAGAGTCTTTTCCAATACCACAGCTCAAAAGCATCAGTTCTTCGGTGCTCAGCTTTCTTTATAGTCCAAATCTCACATCCATACATGACTACTAGAAAAATCATAGCTTTGACTAGACAGACCTTTGTTGGCAAAGTAATGCCTCTGCTTTTAAATATGCTATCTAGGTTGGTCATAGCTTTTCTTCCAAGGAGCAAATGTCTTTTAATTTCATGGCTGCAGTCACCATGTGCAGTGATTTTGGAGCTCAAAAAAATAAAGTCTGTCATTGTTTCCATTGTTTCCCCATCTATTTGCCATTAAGTGATGGAACCAGATGCCATGATCTTAGCTTTCTTAATGTTAAGTTTTAAGCCAGTTTTTTCACTCTCCTCTTTGACTTTCATCAAGAAGCTCTTTAGTTCTTCTTCACATTCTGCCATAAGAGTAGTGTCATCTGCATATCTGAGGTTACTGATACTTCTCCCAGCAATTTTGATTCCAGCTTGTGCTTCATCCAGCCCAGCAATTGATGTTGAACTTAATCAAAAGATTTCTCTGCCTGTATTGAACTGATCATATGGCTTTTATTCTTTAATCTGTTAATGTCGTATATTTCATTGGTTAATTTGCAAGTATTGAAGAACCCTTGCATCCCTGGGATAAACTTGACTAGATAATGGCTTATGATCCTTTTAATATATTGTTTGATTCAATTTTTAGTATTTTGTCGAGAATTTTTGTTGTGTCTATTTCATCAGTGATATCAGCCTGTAATTTTCCAGCCCAATTTACCCAATAACAATATGTAAAATTTCAAACAGTTTCTTAAAAATATATATTTTCCCTTTGACATCATTCTGTAGATAGATTCTGAAAGCAATACTCATTTCAAAAGCAGAAATGCAAGACTGATATTTCAGTTCCACTATTTATAAAATGCATACTCTATATATGTATGTATGTATACATATACAAGTACATACACACATATATAGTCATATAAATAGGATGAAACTGGGAAGATCTTAAAATCAAATTTAAATATTAACATTAAAATCATATACAGTGAATTAATATTTTGTCAGGTAGTTACTCAACCTATATTTGAACATTTTCAATGGTTCTATATCCAAGTCATTACTTTGCCTACAAAGGTCCGTCTAGTCAAAGCTATGGTTTTCCAGTAGTCACATATGGATGTGACAAGAGTTGGACTATATAGAAAGTTGAATGCCAAAGAATTGATGCTTTTGAACTGCGGTGTTGGAGAAGACTCAAGAGAGAGTCCCTTGGACTACAGGGCGATCTGACCAGTCCATCCTAAAGGAAACCAGTCCTAAATATTCATTGGAATGACTTATCCTGAAGCTGAAACTCCAATGCTTTGGCCACCTGATGCAAAGGACTGACTCATTTGAAAATACCCTAAGGCTGGGAAAGATTGAAAGTGGGAGGAGAAGAGGATGCCAGAGGATGAGATGGTTGGATGGCATCACTGACTCAATGGACATCAGTATGAATAAGCTCTGGGTGTTGGTGATGGACAGGGATGCCTGGAGTACTGCAGTCCATGGGGTTGCAATGAGTCGGACATAACTGAGTGACTGAGCTGAACTGAACTGTTATTCAAGACTACTGATTTTATCTTGAATTGAGTCTATTAGTAAACCAAATTGATGGTTAAATTTTTTTTTCAATCTGAAACATGTGAATGTACTAAAATAGCCTAATAACAATTTACTGGTAACTGAG
The DNA here is from genome assembly GCA_917880005.1 of Nanger dama. Lineage (NCBI taxonomy): Eukaryota > Metazoa > Chordata > Mammalia > Artiodactyla > Bovidae > Nanger > Nanger dama. The sequence continues at coordinate 53,509,684 of CAKJTW010000004.1, forward strand.
TGAATCCATGTAAATAGTTTAGCACCTAAGTGTTGTGTTTAAACATTGGTTATCATAAGAAATGATTTAGGTCATAGAGGATCAAGAAGAAAACATGAATTTTCAATTTTATATGAGTCACAGATTATTAATTGTCACTTTAAAAGCACTCAAGATCTTGAGTAAAACAACATTTAGTACCACCCCAATGCCAATTCCAGCTGCAGCTGCATTCTAGACAGATTGGGGGTGTGTCAGCAGTGCTTAATGTTCAGCTGTTCACCATAGCCCACTGCCAAGATGAAGGGTCATCTACTACACACAGCATCTCTGCAATGTTTGGTAATATACACGAGCAGTAAGCAATGCAGTATATGTATCTAAGGTTAGAAAAATATAAAAATGCTTTTACTCTGTTGAACAAAGTTTATGTGACTTGCATTCGATATTATCATCAAAGTTTTAGCTGGAGGACTATAAAGGATGTATCTCCATGTAAGTATAATGAAATTGTTCACTATGCTTGCTGCATTCTTTTACACAGAAATTCACATTTACTATTTATTGGTTTTTTTTTGTTTGTTTGTTTTATATCCTATGTTGATTCAATTGATGAATTACTCTTATTCAGAAAAAAGAATGAAATGGAGATGGCTTTAAATTTTCTTTGTCCTTTTTCCCCATCACTCCATCACTTTTTTCTTCTAAGCTAATTAATTTTAATCCTTAGATTATGTAACAGTATCTTCAGAAGACAAAATTTGAAATAACAATATATCCTAAACATCTGCTAGGGAATTTATTGTAGCATTGAAAGATGAGCAGTACATAGAAGAAGTTGTTTCATTCTTGAAAATGACTCCACAGAATAGTATCTGCACCCTTACCCCTCTTTCACAGAAAACTGTTATAACCTTGATTTTGACTTTCTAAAAAACAACCTGTTTCTTGCATACAAATTCAATACAAGCATTGTTGTACCAAGTTTTAATATCTTGGTAAAAAACTGCTCATTTTTGACCTTAAGGCAATAATTTTAAAAAGATACAAGGCAGCCAAGTATGTCATTTTCTCTTACTGTTTCTATCTATTGCATATGAGAATTTTACAGGCTAGAATAGGATTGTGTCCAGTTGAACTCAGAAAATAAAGGAGTAAAAATGAACTATTTGTAAATATTCTGAAATACTTAAGTGGAAAAATGACTTTTGATATACAACTGTTTATAAGATGGAAGAAAGCATAGTTTTCTATTATTAGATTAATATTAAAAGAATATTCCATGCCAGTAACAATGATTATTCCATTGGATATTCATAAAAGTATTTAAACAAGAAGAGCCATTTAAATGTACAGTTTAATATGGAGCTTATGTCCCATACTTAGAAAATAAAATACATCAAAAATTTATTTTTTGAGTTGACAACAAGAGATAGTGAATAGTGACTATGTAACTGATAAATTTTCTCAACTGGGGAAATATTTCAAGTTGTGATTTAACTCACTGAATCATGAAATGGCTCACAGCGAAGTAACTAGAGTTTTGTTGATTAATGTGCTACTATTTGTATGGTAAGATGAAAAATTAATGGGGAGAGACAGACGGTTATATGAGCTAAGCAAATCTAATCCAGTCCTGAACATTAGATGAAAAGATAGAATTAATCAAATAACAAATCATTTCACAAAAGACTCATTTCCATGTCTTTTGTATAAGCCAATAAACAATTTTTACATAAATGTAAAAATACTATTTCACTAGTTTTATTTTAAACCAAGGCCAACCTGGACTTGCTATCATGGCAAAAAAAAAAATCTTCAAGTCTATTTTCTATCAGTCTATGACCCACTGGTTTCTGTTCTATTCAAGATTTCACGGTTGTGACTGACATGTAATTGACTGTTTGACTATGAGTTCACATACTGGGTTTGGTGATGTGTGCGTGATACTTTCAATATACCTGAGATAAAGTGTTATTTTTCTGTACTAACATTCATTGTTTTTAGAGTAGAACACCTGTGGTAGGGGGATAGTCAGGACATCCTTGGTGTTGAAAAAAGTCATTGGAAACTAAATTACATGGAAATATTAGTTCCTGTGAAAGTTTATGTGTTTCTAAGTTAATCTCTGTAGATAGCTATGATTTCTATTCTTATCTTTTATGGGCCGTCTTTTAAATAAAATCTCTGATGTCACTACTTGTAAGATTTCAGAGAAATATTTTTGAATTTTAGAGTGAGTGAAAATAAATTGTTGTATCTTGATTAAAATGAAATAGTAAAGTTTTCTTTGCAAACCTTTGTTCTAAAGCAAGAGAAAGAGGGTTTGCTATTATAACTCAGATGATCAGAAGATATTTATACTACTTATTCTGCCTCCTGTGTATGTGTGTGTGTGTGTGTGTGTGTGTGTGTGGTGTTTGTGTTTGCACACTGTAAGCTCATATATCCAGGGCTTCTCTTGCTCAGTCAGTAAAAGGATATATTCTATTTACACTTAATTGTTATGAGTGGTAAAGAGCCCTCATGTCAATGCAGGAGAAATAAAAGACATAGGTTTGATCCCTGGATTGGGAGGATCCCCTGGAGAAGGGCATGGCAACTCACACCAGTATTCTTGCCTGGACAGTCTTATGGACAGAGGAACCTATGGTGGGCTACCGTCCATAGGGTTGCAAAGAGTCAGACAGGACTAAAGCAACTTAGCATGCACACAAGATGAAGCAGAAAAAACTCTTTTCTCCTTCTGCCAAAATGCCCAACCATTATATTTTTAAGTACGGAAATTTACAATATATTATAAGCATTTCTATTCTTAATAAGAACTGAGTGTCTTATTTCAGATAGACATTCTTTTGCCTGTCTTTTGGAAGACATTACATAAATAACCAAAGTAACATTTGGGTTGTTTTATCTTTGAAATGTGCTGTGCGTTAATAATCTTGAATTGTGTTGTTGAACTCTCATTGCACTTTTATGTTTTCCTAGGTTAAGCCCTTATTTTAGAGAGCAAAATAAATCTATATAGCTAGAGTTCATTCAGATCATTGCTCTCATATTGCTCTCTTTTACTTTTTCTTGGCAATTTTCACCTTTTTTGATATATGGTACACATTTTATCTTGGTTTGCAGCTATTTGTGGAGATATGCTTCTCCTTTTCCCACCAAATAGTAGGACAAAAATGACTATTTTTCCATTCTTTTGTGAAAATTACCTGCCATTTAGTTCACATAGTCTATTTATCTTTGTTACCTTCTTTGCTTGCAGTTGATGACCAACAAAAGGCAAGGCCCTTGTGTTGCCTATTTCTGTCAACACAAGTAAACCACTACAGTATAACATCTCAAATTTATCTTTCTATCCTTCATTGTTCAAATTCCTCCAAGTTATATGCTCCTTTTTATGCATAGTGCTGAGCGACTGAACTGAACTGATATGCACATAGCCAACATTTCTTCATCACAGAAATGTTACAATATATAATTTGAAATTCAGCTACTGTGTAAGTAGGAAATTTAGTAAACAAGAATAAAAACATATTTCACTGAACTTCTATCCTATTTGACTATCATATAAATTGTGACAAAAAAGCAAATTCAAGAGTATAATTCAGAGACTCTAACTTTTTAAATTTATTTCAAATGAAAATGAAAATAGAATATTCCTTTAGTAAATTTGCTAATATTTACAGTGCTATGTGGGCTTCCCTTGTGGCTCAGTTGGTAAAGAATCAGTCCACAATGTGTGAAACCTGGGTTCAATCCCTGGGTTAGGAAGATACCCTGGAGAAGAGAAAGGCTACCCACTCCAGCATTCTAGCCCAGAGAAATCCGTGGACTGTATCGTCCATGGGGTAGCAAAAATTCAGACACAACTAAGCAACTTTCACATTTACTTTCACTTTCACAGTGCTATGTTATATCTCAACTGATAATTCTTTTTATTTATACTTTATGGTGGAACTGCTGCTTAAACACTTGTTAATAGATTTGTACTTTTCTAAATTAGTTTTGATAGCTAAACAATACATAGTTATGCGGAATAGCAAATTAATAAATAAAATACAATTTAGAAAACAGGAGATTAATTTTAAAGGCTATTTTTTTTCAGACTTTTTATTTTCTTACTTTGTTCCTCACATCCTGACATATACACTGGCCTTCAGTCAATGAGGCTTAACGGGATTGCTTAGATGAAAAAGAAATCTATGCATTTGCTTTAATTTTTATCTCTAGCACTCACTGATCTCCAGAACAAATATTAACTCCTTTGGAGATGACAAGCATATGAAAGAAAACCCTTCTAAATTATATTATGTACTCACACAGTTTTTAATAAGACTGTGTGAAAAATTAGAAACACATCACACTGCAGATTGATAGGCATATTTATATCAGTTTTCTTGGGAGAATTTCTCCTTTTAAAGTTGTAGTTGTTTAGATTTTAGTTATTATTCCTGAAATTCATGGACAAAGTTTAAATTTAACCCAAACAGCACATATACATAACAGCATATATTTTGTGCAAATATTTTTATAGTTACTATTTTCTGGCATTAAGCAACAAAACAATGTAAATCAACTATTTTGCCTTCTGCCTCCATGGTATGCAAATATTTTGTGCAAATGTTCTTATATACACAAACACAAACAAATTGAGATGATGAGAATGTATTTTTATAGTTTATTTCAGCCAATATTCTATTTTATTAAGTTAATATAAACACTATACCAGTAATTAATGAACTCTCTGAACAATAGTTCAGTTGCTCAGTTGTATCTGACTCTTTGTCAACCCATGGACTGTAGCATGCAGTCATCCCTGTCCATCACCAACTTCTGGAGCCTACTCAAACTCATGTCTATTATGTCGGTGATGCCATCTAATTATTTCATCCTCTGTCATCCCCTTCTCCTCCCGCATTTAATCTTTCCAAGAATCAGGGTCTTTTCCCATGAGTTGGTTCCTCACACCAGGTGGCCAAAGTATTGGAATTTCAGCTTCAGCATCAGTCCTTCTAATGAACATTCAGGACTGATTTCCTCTAGGATTGACTGGTTTGATCTCCTTGCAGTCCAAGGGACTCTCAAGAGTCTTCTCTAACACACAGTTCAAAAGCATCAATTCTTTGGCACTCAGCTTTCTTTATAGTCCAAAACTCATATGCATATATAACTACTGGAAAAACCGTAGCTTTGATTAGGCAGACCTTTGTTGGCCAAGTAAAGTCTCTGCTATGCTGTCTAGTTTGGTCATAGCTTTTCTTCCAAGGAGCAAGAGTCTTTTAATTTCATGGCTGCAATCACCATCTGCTGTGATTTTGGAGCCCTGCAAAATAAAATCTGTCAGTGTTTCCTTTGTTTCCCCATGTATTTGCCATGAAGTGATGGGACTGGATGCCATAATCTTAGTTTTCTGATTGTTGAGTTTTAAGCCAACTTTTATACTCTCCACTTTGACTTTCATCAAGAGGCTCTTTATTTCTTCTTCACTTTCTGCCATAAGGTTGATGTCATCTGCGTATCTGAGGTTATTTATATTTCTCCTGGAAATTTTTAATATAAATTTATTTATTTTAATTGGAGGTTAATTACTTTATAATATTGTATTGGTTTTGCCATACATCAACATGTATCTGCCAAAGGTATACATGTGTTCCCCATCCTGAACCCCCTCCTCCCTCCCCGTACCATCCCTCTGGGTTGTCTCAATGCACCAGCCCCAAGCATCCAGTATCATGCATTAAACCTGACTGATGACTTATTTCATATATGATATTATATATGTTTCAATGCCATTCTCCCACATCAGCCCACCCTCTCCCTCTCCCACAGAGTCCAAAAGTCCGTTCTATACATCTGTGTCTCTTTTGCTATCTCACATACAGGATTATCATTACCATCTTTCTAAATTTTATATATATGCATTAGTATACTGTATTGGTGTTTTTCTTTCTGGCTTACTTCACTCTGTATGATAGGTTCCAGTTTCATCCACCTCATTACAACTGATTCAAATGTATTCTTTTTAATGGCTGAATATACTCCATTGTATATATGTACCACAGCTTTCTTATCCATTCATCTGCTGATGGACATCTAGGTTGCTTCCATATCCTGGCTACTATAAACAGTGCTGCGATGAACATTGGGGTACATGTGTCTCTTTCCATTCTGGTTTCCTCAGTGTGTATGCCTAGCAGTGGGATTACTGGGTCATAAGGCAGTTCTATTTCCAGTTTTTAAAGGAATCTTCACACTGTTTTCCATAATGGCTGTACTAGTTTGCATTCCCACCAACAGTGTAAGAGAGTTCCCTTTTCTCCACACCCTCTCCAGCATTTATTTTGTAGACTTTTGGATCGCAGCCATTCTGACTGGTGTGAAATGGTACTTCACTGTAGTTTTGATTTGCATTTCTCTGATAATGAGTGATGTTGAGCATCTTTTCATGTTTTGTTAACCATCTGTATGTCTTCTTTGGAGAAATGTCTATTTAGTTCTTTGGCCCATTTTTTTTTTGATTGGGTCGTTTATTTTTCTGGAATTGAGCTGCAGGAGTTGCTTGTATATTTTTGAGATTAGTTGTTCGTCAGTTGCTTCATTTGTTATTATTTTCTCCCATTCTGAAGGCTTTTTCACCTTGCTCATAGTTTCCTTTGTTGTGCAGAAGCTTTTAAGTTTAATTAGGTCCCATTTGTTTATTTTTGGGTTTTTTCCCCCAGTATTCTGGGAGGTAGGTCATAGAGGATCCTGCTATGATATATGTCAGAGAGTCTTTTGCCTATGTTCTCTTTTAGGAGTTTTAGAATTTCTGGTCTTATGTTTAGATCTTTAGTCTATTTTGAGTTTATTTTTGTGTATGGTGTTAGAAAGTGTTCTAGTTTCATTCTTTTACAGGTGGTTGGCCAGTTTTCCCAGCACCACTTGTTAAAGAGATTATCTTTAATTCATTGTGCATTCTTGCCTCCTTTGTCAAAGATAAGGTGTCCATAGGTGTGTGGATTTATCTCTGGGCTTTCTATTTTGTTCCATTGATCTGTATTTCTGTCTTTGTGCCAGTACCATACTGTCTTGATGACCGTGGCTTTGTAGTAGAGTCTGAAGTCAGGCAGGTTGATTCCTCCAGTTCCATTCTTCTTTCTCAAGATTGCTTTGGCTATTCAAGGTTTTTTGTATTTCCATACAAATTGTGAAATTATTTGTTCTAGCTCTGTGAAAAATACCATTGGTAGCTTGATAGGGATTTCATTGAATCTATAGATTGTTTTGTGTAAAATACTCATTTTCACTATATTGATTCTTCCAATACATGAACATGGTATATTTCTCCATCTATTAGTGTCCTCTTTGATTTCTTTCACCAGTGTTTTATAGTTTTCTATATATAGGTCTTTAATTTCTTTAGGTAGATATATTCCTATGTATTTTATTCTTCTTGTTGCAATGGTGAATGGAATTGTTTCCTTCATTTCTCTTTCTATTTTCTCATTATTACTGTATAGGAATGCAAGGGATTTCTGTGTGTTGATTTTATATCCTGCAACTTTACTATATTCATTGATTAGCTCTAGTAATTTTCTGGTGGAGTCTTTAGGGTTCTATGCAGAGGATCGTGTCATCTACAAACAGTGAGAGTTTTATTTCTTCTTTTCCAATTTGGATTCTTTTATTTCTTTTTCTGCTCTGATTGCTTTGGCCAAAACTTCCAGAACTATGTTGAATAGTAGTGGTGAAAGTGGGCACCTTGTCTTGTTCCTGACTTTAGGGAAATGCTTTGAGTTTTTCACCATAGAGGATAATGTTTGCTGTGGGTTTGCATATATAGCTTTTATTATGTTGAGGTATGTTCCTTCTGTTCCTGCTTTCTGGAGAGCTTTTATCATAAATGGATGTTGAATTTTGTCAAAGGCTTTCTCTGTATCTATTGAGATAATCATATAATTTTATGGTTTTTATTTTTCAATTTGTTAATGTGGTATATTACATTGATTGATTTGTAGATATTGAAGAATCCTTGTATCCCTGGGATAAAGCCCATTTAGTCATGGTATATGATTTTTTTAATGCGTTGTTGGATTCTATTGCTAGAATTTTGTTAAGGATTTTTGCATATATGTTCATCAGTGATATTGGCCTGTAGTTTTCTTTTTTTTGTGGCATCTTTATCAGGTTTTGGTATTAGGGTGATGGTGGTCTCATAGAATGAGTTTGGAAGTTTACCTTCCTCTGCAATTTTCTGGAAAAGTTTGAGTAGGATAGGTGTGAGCTCCTCTCGAAATTTTTGGTAGAATTCAGCTGTGAAGCCATCTGGACCTGGGCTTTTGTTTGCTGGAAGATTCGTGATTACAGTTTCAATTTCTGTGCTTGTGATGGGTCTGCTAAGATTTTCTATTTCTTCCTGGTTCAGTTTTGGAAAGTTGTATTTTTCTAAGAATTTGTCCATTTCTTTCGCGTTGTCCATTTTATTGGCATATAATTGCTGATAGTAGACTCTTATGATCCTTTGTATTTCTGTGTTGTCTGTTGTGATCTCTCCATTTTCATTTCTAATTTTATTGATTGATTTTTCTCCCTTTGTTTCTTGATGAGTCTGGCTAATGGTTTGTCAATTTTATTCATCCTTTCAAAGAACCAGATTTTGGCTTTGTTGATTCTTGCTATGGTCTCTTTTGTTTCTTTTGCATTTATTTCTGCCCTAATTTTTAAGATTTCTTTCCTTCTATTAGCCCTGGGATTCTTCATTTCTTCCTTTTCTAGTCGCTTTAGGTGTAGAGTTAGGTTATTTATTTGACTTTTTTCTTGTTTCTTGAGGTATGCCTGTATTGCTGTGAACTTTCCCCCTAGCACCGCTTTTACAGTGTCCCACAGGTTTTGGGTTGTTGTGTTTTCATTTTGATTCATTTCTATGCATATTTTGATTTCTTTTGATTTCTTCTGTGGTTTGTTGGTTATTCAGCAGTGTGTTGTTCAGCCTCCATATGTTGGAATTTTTAATAGTTTTTCTCCTGTAATTGAGATCTAAACTTACTGCATTGTGGTCAGGAAAGATGCTTGGAATGATTTCAATTTTTTTGAATTTACCAAGGCTAGATTTATGGCCCAGGATGTGATCTATCCTGGAGAAGGTTCTGTGAGCACTTGAGAAAAAGGTGAAATTCATTGTTTTGGGGTGAAATGTCCTGTAGAGATCAATTAGGTCTAACTGGTCTACTGTATCATTTAAAGTTTGTATTTCCTTGTTAATTTTCTGTTTAGTTGATCTATCCATAGGTGTGAGTGGGGTATTAAAGTCTCCCACTATTATTGTGTTATTGTTAATTTCCCCTTTCATACTTGTTAGCATTTGTCTTACATATTGTGGTGCTCCTATGTTGGGTGCATATGTATTTATAATTGTTGTATCTTCTTCTTGGATTGATTCTTTGATCATTACATAGTGTCCTTCTTTATCTCTTTTCACAGCCTTAGTTTTAAAGTCTATTTTATCTGATATGAGTATTGCTACTCCTGCTTTCTTTTGGTCTCTAATTGCATGGAATATCTTTTTCCAGCCCTTCACTTTCATTTTGTATGTGTCCCCTGTTTTGAGGTGGGTCTCTTGTAGACAACATATATAGGGATCTTATTTTTGTATCCATTCAGCCAGTCTTTGTCTTTTGGTTGGGGCATTCAACCCATTTACGTTTAAGGTAATTATTGATAAGCATGATCCCATTGCCATTTACTTTATTGTTTTGGGTTCGAGTTTATACACCCTTTTTGTGTTTCCTGTCTAGAGAATATCCTTTAGCATTTGTTGGAGAGCTGGTTTGGTGGTGCTGAATTCTCTCAGCTTTTGCTTGTCTGTAAAGCTTTTGATTTCTCCTTCATATTTGAATGAGATCCTTGCTGGGTACAGTAATCTGGGCTGTAGGTTATTTCCTTTCATCACTTTAAGTATGTCTTGCCATTTCCTCCTGGCTTGAAGAATTTCTATTGAAAGGTCAGTGTTATCCTTATGGGAATCCCCTTGTGTGTTATTTGTTGTTTTTCCCTTGCTGCTTTTAATATTTGTTCTTTGTGTTTGATCTTTGTTAATTTGATTAATATGTGTCTTGGGATGTTTCACCTTGGGTTTACCCTGTTTGGGATTCTCTGGGTTTTTGGACTTGGGTGATTATTTCCTTCCCCATTTTAGGGAAGTTTTCAACTATTAACTCCTCAAGTATTTTCTCATGGTCTTTCTTTTTGTCTTCTTCTTCTGGGACTCCTATGATTTGAATGTTGGGGCATGTAACACTGTCCTGGAGGCCTTCAAGATTGTCCTCATTTCTTTTAATTTGTTTTTCTTTTTTCCTCTCTGATTCATTTATTTCTACCATTATATCTTCTACTTCACTAATCTTATCTTCTGCTTCTGTTATTCTACTATATGTGCTTCCAGAGTGTTTTTGATCTCACTTATTGCATTACTCATTGTATATTGACCCTTTTTATTTCTTCTAGGTCCTTGTTAAACCTTTTTGCATCTTCTCAATCCTTGTCTCCAGGCTATTTATTTGTGATTCCATTTTGATTTCAATATTTTGGATCATTTTCACTATCATTATTTGGAATTCTTTATCAGGTAGATTCCCTATCTCTTCCTCTTTTGTTTGGTTTGGTGGGCTTTTATCCTGTTCCTTTACCTGATGGGTATTCCTCTGTCTCTTCATCTTGTTTATATTCTGAGTTTGGGGTGTCCTTTCTGTATTCTGGCAGTTTGTGATGTTCTCTTTATTGTTGAGTTTCCTCACTGTGGATGGGATTGTGAAGGTGGCTTGTCAAGGTTTCTTGGTTAGGGAAGCTTGTGTCAGTGTTCTGGTGGGTGGAACTGGATTTCCTCTCTCTGGATTGCAATGTATCCAGTAATGAGTTATGAGATGTCTATGGTTTTGGAGTAACTTTGTGCAGCCTGTATATTGGAACTCAGGGCTGTGTTCTTGTGTTGCTGAACAATTTGCATGGTATGGCTTGCTCTGGAATTTGTTAGTCCATGGGTGGTGCTTGGTTTCAGTGTAGGTATGGAGGCGTTTGATGAACTCCTGTCAGTTAATATTCCAAGGAGTCAGGAGCTCTCTGATGTTCTCAGAGTTTGGACTTAAGCCTCCTGCTTCTGGTTTTCAGTCTTATTTTTACAGTAGTCTCAAAACTTCTCCTTCTATACAGCACCATTGATAAAACATCTAGGTTAAAGACGCAAAGTTTCGCCACAGTGAGGGACACCCAGAGAGGTTCACAGAACAGAGTTACATGGAGAAAAAAAGAGAGAGGAGGGAGTTAGAAGTGACCCAAATGAGATGAGATGGAATCAAAGGAGGAGAGAGCAAGCTAGCCAGTAATCACTTCCTTATGTGCATTCCACGGCTGGACTGCTCAGAGATGTTCACGGAGTTATACAGAGAAGAGAAGAGGGAGGAAGGAGACAGAGGTGGCCAGGAGGATAAAAGGGGAGGATGAAAAGGGAGAGAGACAGATCCATCCAATAATCAGTTCCCTAAGTGTTCTCCACTATTTGGAACCCACAGTTATTCACAGAGTTGGGTAGAGAAGAGGGGTTAGTGAGGAGACACAGGTGACCTGGTGGAGAAAAAAGGAGAGTCCAAAGGGGGAGAGATCAGTCAAGCCAGTAATCTTGCTCCCAAGTAAAAATGGGTACTGAATATTGGGTTCTTAAAGGTACAAAATTGATGACAAATACCAAAAAGCAAAGATTATAAATCTAGAGTAGAGTTTGGAATTTCAAAAATAAAGTATTAAAGAAAAGGAAAAAAAGGGAGAGAGAAAAACAAAGTCACAAAATTAAAAAAAAATATATATATATATATATGAGGTTTGCTTTTGAAAACTAGGGTCTTTTTTTGCAAAGTAATAGTAGGTTATAAAAGTGAAAATTAGAGGAGTAATAAAGGATTTAAAAATTAAAAAAAAATTAAAAAGGATGATCGTAAAAATAGTAAAAATATATGCAGGACTTTCTCTGGTGTTGTGGGTATTGTGGGGTCCTTCATTTTTGGATAGTCCTTTGGTCTGGCTTATATTTCTTAAGATCATAGGCCCCTTACTATGTAGTCAGTACTAATGACAGGGTTTTAATCTATTGCACCTGTCACTTCCAAGGTGGTTCCCTCTGTTTTAGCTTCTGTTTGCTGGTCTCTTCAGTGTCTGATTTCCACCCTGACACAAAGGGAGTGGTGGTGGACACTTATTTTAGGCTCACTTGTTCAGTCGCACTGTGGGGAAGGACGCTGCAAACAAATAGCACTGGTGTGTGCTCACAGTGCCTCAACCACACTGGGCCTGCCCCTGCTCACGGCGCATGTACCCTCCCTGCCCACTCTGCTCAGGCTCTAGGTTGCTCCGCAGGGAACTGTCGGAGGCTGGCCCTGGGCTGCATGTACCTCCCAGGTCTAAGCCGCTCAGATTCAGGCACTCAGGTAGTCATCAGAGGCGCAGACTCAGTTGAGCCTGTGTTTTGTGCCCTTCCTACGTCCTAGAAGCTCAGGTGATGAGGTGTTTGGCAAGCATGGTTGCTGCGACTTACCACCTCCCCAATCCCTGCCATTCGGTTTTCTGGGTATAAAACCGGCTCACCTTCTCAGGCGGATGTTGACTGTCCAGAACCCCAAGAAGTCTTAGTTAGCAAAGAAGCCTGCTTACAGTTTTGTAGATAATGTCTCTCAGGGGTTGCGATTGCCCCCCTTCTGTCTCTGGCTGCCTGTCACCAGAGGGGGATGGTCTGCAGCTGACTAGCTCTGTTCAGTCCTTTGTTCTGTGCCTGGGCCTGGCAGTGTCTTAGGTTAGGGCTGGCTTTTTGCATGGTAGTTATCCCATAGCCTGGTTTGCTAGCCCAAGTTAGGGCTCGGGCATTCAGGCCAAATCCTTACGCTAAGCAATGCAGCCCACGCCTCCCTGCCCAGCCCCCACTTGCTGGTGCAGGCGTCTGCACTGCTTCTTCACTGGGGGAGTTACCGTCGGGCTCGTAATCTGTGGGTTTTAATTATTTATTTCCTCCCTGTTATGTTGCCCTGTGTGCTTCCAAGGCTTGCCATAGACTCGGCAGTGAGAGCGTTTCCTCGTGTTTGGAAACTTCTCTCTTTTTAAGATTCCCTTCCTGGGACGGAGCTCGGTCCCTACCTCTTTTTGTCTCTTTTTTTGTCTTTTATACCTTTCAAAGACAATGGGTTGCTTTTTGGGCACTTGATGTTCTCTGCCAGCATTCAGAGGTTGCTTTGTGGAATTTACTCAGCGTTTAAATGTTCTTTTGATGAATTTGTGGGGGAGAAAGGGGTCTCCCCATCCTATTCCTCCGCATCTTAGGAGTGCCTCCTCTCCAAGAAATCTTGATCCCAGCTTGTGCTTCACTCAGCCCAGCATTTCTCATGATGTACTCAGCATAAAAGTTAAATAAGCAGGGGACAATATACAGCCTTGACGTACTCCTTTTCCTATTTGGAACTAGTCTGTTGTCCCATGTCCAGTTCTAACTGTTGCTTCTTGACCTGCATACAGATTTCTTAGGAGGCAAGTCAGGTGGTGTAATATTCCCATTTCTTTAAGAATTTTCCATAGTTTGTTGTGATCCACACAGTCAAAGGCATAGTCAGTAAAGCAGAAGTATGTGGTTTTATAGAAATCTCTTGCTTTTTCGATGATCCAGCAAATGTTGGCAATTTGATCTCTGGTTCCTCTGCCTTTTCTAAATCCAGCTTGAAGATTTGGAATTTCACAGTTCACATTCTGTTGAAACCTGGCTTGGAGAATTTTGAGCATTACTTTACTAGTGTGTGAGATGAGTGCAATTGTGCGGTAGCTTGAGCATTCTTTGGCATTGCCTTTCTTTAGGATTGAAATATAAACTGACATTTTCCAGTCCTGTGGCCACTGCTGAGTTTTCCCAATTTGCTGGCATATTGAGTACAGCACTTTCACAGCATCATCTTTTAGGATTTGAAATAGCTCAACTGGAACTCCATCACCTCTACTAGTTTTGTCCATAGTGATGCTGTTTTATTGCTTGACTTTTCATGAATCAGACCTCTAAAAAAAAAAAACAAACAAACACATTATTGAGTAGAATGAGATAAAAATAGAGTTGAAAGTTATATTTAGGTAGTCACATATTTAGATGTCATCAGATATTTATATTTATATCAAATTATTGTAGGTGATTATATATTTAAATAATTGAAGACATCCATTCATTACATTGATTTTTTTTTAAAAGTGTCTATTCTGGTAATAATGCTGAGCCTATAATATGTATTCTCATGTTCATGTAGCTGATAGTAGGCTTGCTCCAAATAATTGTCATCCAGTTTGATACCCGTTGGCATGAGGAGAGCACAGGATATTATATGGGGATACCTGGAGCTCACTGCCATGTGAAACAAGCATCTGGAAATCTGACTAAAATGCTCACTTCCACTTTGGATGTTTTGATGGTGTGTAGACATTTCTACTTTCAGTATATTCATCACAGCTGTGCTTTCTTTCCTGTAATCTCTAGAGAATTCTCAAAAGAATGTTGAATTTTGTGTAATGTTAATGATAGTCTTTCTTGCTTATTCAGCATTATATTATAAATGTTTTTATAAAAGATTATATTGAAGTGGAGTGCTCTAATGAGGCTCACTAACATCAACTGGAAGATTCATAAAGTAGGAAGGAAAAGAATTAAGATGATTTCTTGATAATATGAAATCACAATCTGACAGGTTTAGTAAGAACTGAGAACCTTTCAAGAGAGTCCCAAGTTTCTAAGCAGTTTGAGTAAACAGGAACTTTAGGAATGCTAATTCGGAATTGAAATGTCCTGCTCTTTAGCTGTGTCAGCCTGTATAATACAATATCTTCTAATTTGTGTTTAAGAAGAATGTTATCGTAGTTTTTTCAGTAATTTTTCTTTAAAATTCCTATGCTTATTGTAATTTTAGAGGCATAATACCCATCAGAGATTGGAAAATGATGAATGATAAAATTACATAGTAAGACAAAACACATTCTGAGAATTTACCCTGTGCTAAGTACTACTTTAGGTGCTCTGGATCACTAACTTAGTGAATTCTCATGACAGGGCTGAAAAAGGAAATGTAGATCACATCTCCATTTACAGACAAGGAAACTGAGACACTGAGTGATTAGTATTTTTCCAGTGTCACAGAGCTAATAAATGACTGAACTAAATAAGGAGGTCTTGCTTCAGAGTATACACTTTATAAATACACGGCCTCTAATACAGTTCAGTTCAGTTCAGTCACTCAGTCGTGTCTGACTCTTTTTGACCCCATGAATCACAGCATGCCAGACCTCCCTGACCATTATCACTCCCAAAGTTCACCGAAACTCATATGCATCGAGTCGGTGAGGCCATCCAGCCATCTCATCCTCTGTCGTCCCCTTCTCCTCCTGTCCCCAATCCCTCCCAGCATCAGAGTCTTTTCCAATGAGTCAACTCTTCGCATAAGGTGGCCAAAGTATCAGAGTTTCAGCTTCAGCATCAGTCCTTCCAATGAGCACCCAGGACTGATCTCCTTTAGGATGGACTGGTTGGATCTCCTTGCAGTCCAAGGGAATCTCAAGAGTCTTCTCCAACACCACAGTTCAAAACCATCAATTCTTCGGTGCTCAGCCTTCTGCACAGTCCAACTCTCACATCCATACATGACCACTGGAAAAACCATAGCCTTGACTAGATGGAACTTTGTTGACAAAGTAATATCTCTGCTTTGGAATACACTATCTAGGTTGGTCATAACTTTCCTTCCAAGGAGTAAGTGTCTTTTAATTTCATGGGTGCAATCACCATCTGTAGTGATTTTGTAGCCCCCCCAAAATAAAGTCTGACACATGGTCCACTGGAGAAGAGAATGGCAAGCCACTTCAGTATTCTTGCCTTGAGAGCCCCATGAACAGTATGAAAAGGCAAAATGATAGGATACCAAAAGAGGAACTCCTCAGGTCATTAGGTGCCTAATATGCTATTGGAGATCAGTGGAGAAATAACTCCAGAAAGAATGAAGGGATGGAGCCAAAGCAAAACGATACTCAGTTGTGCATGTGACTGGTGATAGAAGCAAGGTCTGATGCTGTAAAGAGCAATATTGCATAGGAACCTGGAATGTCAGGTCCATGAATCAAGGCAAATTGGAAGTGGTCAAACAAGAGATGGCAATTGTGAATGTTGACATTCTAGGAATAAGTGAACTAAAATGGACTGGAATGGGTGAATTTAACTCAGATGACCATTATATCTACTACTGTAGGCAGGAATCTCTCAGAAGAAATGGAGTAACCATCATGGTCAACAAAAGAGTCAGAAATGCAGTACTTGGATGCAATCTCAAAAATGACAGAATGATCTCTGTTTGTCTTCAAGGCAAACCATTCACTATCACAGTTATCCAAGTCTATGTCCCAACCAGTAATTCTGAAGAAGCTGAAGTTGAACGGTTTTATGAAGACCTACAAGACCTTTTAGAACTAACATCCCCAAAAGATGTCCTTTTCATTATAGGGGACTGGAATGCTAAAGTAGGAACTCAAGAAACACCTGGAGTAACAGACAAATTTGACCTTGGAACGCAGAATGAAGCAGGGCAAAGACTAACAGAGGTTTGCCAAGAAAATGCACTGGTCATAGCAAACACCCTCTTCCAACAACACAAGGGAAGACTGTACACATGGACATCACCAGATAGTCAACACTGAAATCAGATTGATTATATTCTATGCAGCCAAAGATGGGGAAGCTCTATAAAGTCAACAAAAAAGACCAGAAGTTGACTGTGGTCAGATCATGAACTCCTTATTATCAAATTCAGACTTAAATTGAAGAAAGTAGGGAAAACCGTTAGACCATTCAAGTATGACCTAAATCAAATCCCTTATGATTATACAGTGGAAGTGAGAAATAGATTTAAGGGCCTAGATCTGATAAATAAAGTGCCTGATGAACTATGGACAGTGTTTGTGACATTCTACAGGAGACAGGGATCAAGACCATCCTCATGGAAAAGAAATGCAAAAAAGCAAAATGGCTGTCTGGGGGGCCTTCCAAATAGCTGTGAAAAGAAGAGAAGTGAAAAGCAAAGGAGAAAAGGAAAGACATAAGCATCTGAATGCAGAATTCTAAAGAATAGCAAGAATAGATAAAAAGCCTTCCTCAGTGATCAATGCAAAGAAATAGAGGAAAAGAACAGAATGGGAAAAACTAGAGATCTCTTCAAGAAAATTAGAGATACCAAGGGAACATTTCATGCAAAGATAGGCTTGATAAAGGGTAGAAATGGTATGGACCTAACAGAAAGGGATATTAAGAAGAGGTGGCAAGAATACACAGAAGAACTGTACAAAAAATGATCTTCACGACCCAGATAATCATGATGATATGATCACTCATCTAGAGCCAGACATCTTGGAATCTGAAGTCAAGTGGGCCTTAGAAAGCATCACTACGAACAGAGGTAGTGGAGGTGATGGAATACCAGTTGAGCTATTTCAAATCCTGAAAGATGATGCTGTGAAAGTGATGCCCACAATATGCCAGCAAATTTGGAAAGCTTAGCAGTGGCCACAGGGCTAGAAAAGGTCAGTTTTCATCCCAATTCCAAACAAAGGCAATGCTAAAGAATGCTCAAACTACTGCACAATTGCACTCATCTCACATGCTAGTCAAGTAATGCTTAAAATTCTCCCTGCCAGGCTTCAGCAATACGTGAACCGTGAACTCCCCTGATGTTTAAGCTGGGTTTAGAAAAGGCAGAGGAACGAGAGATCAAATTGCCAACATCCACTGGATCATGGAAAAAGAGTACCAGAAAAACATCTATTTCTGCTTTATTGACTATGCCAAAGCCTTTGACTATGTGGATCACAATCAACTGTAGAAAATTCTGAAAGGGATGGGAATATTAAACCACCTAACCTGCCTCTTGAGAAATCTGTGTGCAGGTCAGGAAGCAACAGTTAGAACTGGACATGGAAAAACAGACTGGTTCCAAATAGGAAAAGGAGTACATCAAGGCGGTATATTGTCACCTTGCTTATTTAACTTATATGTAGAGTACATCATGAGAAACACTGGACTGGAGGAAACACAAGCTGGAATCAAGATTGCCAGGAGAAATATCAATAACCTCATATATGCAGATGACACCACCCTTATGGCAGAAAGTGAAGAGGAGCTAAAAGCCTCTTGATGAAAGTGAAGAGGAGAGTAA
The DNA here is from genome assembly GCA_917880005.1 of Nanger dama. NCBI lineage: Eukaryota > Metazoa > Chordata > Mammalia > Artiodactyla > Bovidae > Nanger > Nanger dama. The sequence goes on from CAKJTW010000004.1 coordinate 53,527,905, forward strand.
TAAAGTTGGCTTAAAGCTCAACATTCAGAAAACGAAGATCATGGCATCTGGTCCCATCACTTCATGGGAAATAGATGGGAAACAGTGGAAACAGTGTCAGACTTTATTTTGGGGGCTCCAAAATCACTGCAGATGGTGACTGCAGCCATGAAATTAAGACGCTTACTCCTTGGAAGAAAAGTTATGACCAACCTAGATAGTATATTCAAAAGCAGAGACATTACTTTGCCGACTAAGGCCCATGTAGTCAAGACTATGGTTTTTCCAGTGGTTGTGTATGGATGTGAGAGTTGGACTGTGAAGAAGGCTGAGCACCAAAGAATTGATCCTTTTGAACTGTGGTGTTGGAGAAGACTCTTGAGAGTCCCTTGGACTGCAAGGAGATCCAACCAGTCCATTCTGAAGGAAATCAGCCCTGGGATTTCTTTGGAAGGAATGATGCTAAAGCTGAAACTCCAGTACTTTGGCCACCTCATGCGAAGAGTTGACTCATTTGAAAAGTCTCTGATGCTGGGAGGGACTGGGGACAGGAGGAGAAGGGGACGACAGAGGATGAGATGGCTGGATGGCATCACGGACTCAATGTACGTGAGTCTGAGTGAACCCCGGGCTTTGGTGATGAACAGGGAAGCCTGGCATGCTGCAATTCATGGGGTCGCAAAGAGTCGGACACGACTGAGCGACTGAAGTTAACTGACACTCTTCCCACAGTTTCCCCATCTATCTGCCATGAAGTGATGGGACTGGATGCCATGATCTTCGTTTTCTGAATGTAGAGCTTTAAGTCCACTTTTTCACTTTCCTCTTTCACTTTTATCAATATGCTTTTGAGTTCCTCTTCACTTTTTGCCATAAGGGTGGTGTCTTCTGCATATCTGAGGTTATTGATATTTCTCCTGGCAATCTGATTCAAGCTTGTGCTTCTTCCAACCCAGCATTTCTCATGATGTACTCTACATACGAATTAAATAAGCAGGGGACAATATACAGCCTTGACATACTCCGTTTGCTATTTGGAACCAGTCTCTTGTTCTATATCCAGTTCTAACTGTTGCTTCCTGACTGCATGCAGATTTCTCAAGAGGTAGGTTAGGTGATCTGGTATTCCCATCTCTTTCAGAATTTTCCACAGTTTCTTGTGGTCCACACAGTCAAAAGCTTTTGGCATAGTCAATAAAGCAGAAATAGATGTTTTTCTGGTACTCTCTTGCTTTTTCGATGATCTAGCAGATGTTGGCAATTTGATCTCTGGTTCCTCTGCCTTTTCTAACACCAACTTGAACATCCGGAATTTCATGGTTCACATATTGCTGAAGCCTGGCTTGGAGAATTTTGAGCATTATTTTACTAGTGTGTGAGATGAGTGAAATTGTGTGGTAGCTTGAGCATTCTTTGTCATTGCCTTTCTTTGGGATTGGAATGAAAACTGACCTTTTCCAGTCCTGTTGCCACTGCTAAGTTTTCCTAATTTGCTGGCATATTGAAAACTCAGCAGTGGCCTCTAATTTGCCTCATGAGAATATTTCCATTTCCTTAGTCTATTATTTGTGGTTACAATATTATTATTTTTGCTACATTTGACATTCATGCGTGTGTGCTAGATCGCTTCAGTCATGTTTGACACTTGTGACCCTATAGACTATAGCCCATCAGGCTCCTCTGTCTGTGGGGCTCTCCTTTCAAGAAACCTGGAGTGGGTTGCCATGCCCTAAAACATTGCAAAGTTGGTACCAACATCAATAACTAGGAAACAAATTTTAATCAACCTGTGGATAAAAGTAGTAATACAGGAATAGAGAAATAAGGATATCTAACATTAGTCTGCCAAGTACTTTTACAATGTACTATTTTCCCTTACCTTTATAGTTTTTTAAAATTTTAACAAAGGATTTGGTTTGAAGGCATTAATCATGGTAAGCAGTACACTGCTTTTCTAAGCTATTGTGGTGGCCAGGTGCAAAAAAGAATCTTTCACAATTTTGAATTCTCTCTACTCTGATATATGCATCTCTTTATTGATAGAAATCTGTTTCTAAACAAATTATTATCATCAATTAATTATAATCATTAAATTGAACTTAAGACTTTTTACAAAATTTCTTATTTTCTCATTTCTAAGGAAAGAAAGAAATGAAGTCACTCAGTCGTGTCTGACTCTTTGCAACCCCATGGACTGTAGCCTACCAGGGTCCTCTGTCCATGTGATTTTCCAGGCAAGAATACTGGAGTGGGTTACCATTTCCTTCTTCAGGACATCTTCCCAACGCAGGGATCAAACCTGGGTTTCCCACACTGTGGGCAGATGCTTTATCGTCTGAGTCACCAGGGAAGCCCATTTCTAAAGTTATTATCTATTATTATTCATATTTAAAATTGTGTTCTGTATCTCATATAGTTTACAAAATTCATCTCCAGATTTCTGGTCTATAAAATGAAATTTTAAATATATTTTGTCTCAAGCACACTATAAGAAGTGAATAAAAATAAAATATTGGGAAGAAGACATGAGGAAAGAAATTCCTAGTACTATCAAATTCAGTTATATGAAAATGTACATTTAACTTTTTCCTATGTTTTGAGCCTAACACCACCCTATTTAATCACTCTTGCTAGAGAATGTATATTTTACTCCCTATTCCAAGTACCTATGTGCTTGTTACTATAAGCAGGTAAAACTGAGTCAAAGCCTTCAGCTCTGTTCACTTTTGTTAAGCTGTCTTGTTTTGCACTAAATCATGTTGAGTATACAGAAGAGTCTAAAGTCACTTCACATGGCTTTCTCATGTGTCTCCATTCCTCTTCTTAATAATTTAGAAATAATTTTAGTTTTTCTTTCTTCATAGAAAAGATACTCTCTATGTATAATAAATGTATGTCTTACATAAAGTTATGTTTTATGTATTTCTATCTAAATTATACTATATATAAATATGCTTTATTACCTCCTCTGTGTCTAGCTCCTGTCTCTTTATGGATCAGGTCAGTAGTGCCAGCAATACTCAAGGTATCCAAACTAGCAGAAACATATTATCTTCTCTAAACCTAAAATCTTAGTCCTTACTCTTCTTATTTTATATTTTGTAAATGTTTTAGTATGACTGAAAGTGAACATGAAAGTTGTTCAGTTGTGCCTGACTTTTGTGACCCCATGGAGTATATAGTCCATGGAATTCTCTAGGGTGGAGTGGGTAGCCTTTCCCTTCTCCAGGGGATCTTTCCAACTCAGGGATCAAACTCAGGTCTCCCGCATTACAGGCAGATTCTTTACCTTCCGAGCCACAAGGGAAGCCCAAGAATACCGGAGTGGGTAGTCTATCCCTTCTCCAGTGGATCTTCCCAACCCAGGAGCCAAACTGGGGTCTCCTGTGTTGCACATGGATTCTTTACCAAGTGAGCTATCAGGAAGCCCCTTGGTATGACTATAACATTATAATTTTAAATACTTCATAGGTACTATCGCTGAAGTACACAGATAAAATAATGAAACAATACTAATTGTTTCACAAAACTGTTGTAAAACTTTAGTTTTACAAACTGATCACAAAACTGATGTAAACCTAATGTCATTACTGTTTATGATTTCAGTTTGATATGAAATATTCAATGTCTGAAAAAAACGTTGTAAAAATATACCTAAGCCTTCTAATAGCTACTTAGTAGAGAAAAAGGAATGAAAAATAAGCAGAATCAAAAGTAAAAGAGGGAAGAAAAACAAAGTGGTATATGGTAAGAATGAGAATGGGCCATTGATTTCACTAATTATTGATTACAAGGCCCTTATGACAATGTCTAATATTTTCTAGAATTGAGATGCCATACTATCTTACTGGTCTTTATTTCTTTGTTAGTTAGTAAGTATTCTATGAGTTATGTTTTCATCTGAACTGAAAGGAGTGGAAATTATTTATGCATTCTTCCTTTTGAAATATTATAAAATTGCTTATTATATGGAAAACAATATTTTAAGAGATTAGTAATTAGTTCATTAAAAATAGATTCCCTTTCTAGTCATTCTTACAGTCTTATTGTTTAAATTAGGTAGAATTTTCTTTGGTAAGTATAATTAATTAAAGTATTTGGGGGAAGAGATTATATATTTGTCATCTTAAAAGTTATGTCACTCATTTATTCAGGGAAAAATCTCTCATACTGAGTTACTTCTGTGAAAAGTGTATTATTGACTGTGTGTTAATAAAGATGGATAGAATCTCCAATTTGGGCATACTGTATTTTCTTTTTTTTTACATTGATACAATATTTTATTTTATGTTATTTGTTACATCGTCATAGTACATTTCCTACAGTTTTCCATAAAAATAGGTTCAGTAATTTTCAGTAGAGTGTTCTGTCATCATCATTTAAGCCCCTGTTTAGAGAATCCTTCAGAGTATTGTTATAGTTCCATGAACTAGTCAACTTATATTTCTTATATTTCCCTAAATTGTTTCTTCATTAAAGTGAATCACAGATACTATTATTCCTCTATAGTGTGTTCCATGTCAGATTAAACATGAGTTTTACAAAATAGTTGTGTGGGATAAAGAAATATAAGAGGGGCTGGAGGTTAAGTAGCTGGTTAATGCCTTGGCAGATGTTCCTGATTGAGAAGTACAGTTTGATTGTTCTTCTTTTAAGAAAGGAACAATTTTATTTTAATGTTTGCTGTACAACCCTACATGCCAATGTGGGAGAACCAAAATAAATTTATTATGCTAAATTGACTGATATTCTTCAAGGTAATCATCATGAGAGCTTTTCAACTCCACTAGGGGGCAATTTCATATTAGATATTTGCTATTTCTCACTACCAGTAAAGAAACCTCTTAGATGTCAGCCTGAAATTATTGACAGACAAAGTAAATTTTGAAGGTGTAAAATCTGATATCTGATATCAGTGTAAGCCTTAACTGTATTTCAGTACTAGGCAGGCTTTTAGAGCCAATGGGGATAGGAAAGCTAGCATTTTAAGAAACTTTCTAGGAGGAGACTGTTTTCTAGAAGGCAGGAAGAAGATAATTTTGTCATGAAGAGAAGGGGACTTAATAAAGGCAAGGCCTTCTGAGGGTGACTGAGTTTATATTACCTTGAACCATGCTTTAATTTTAGAAGCCCATATTATGGAGTCAAAAAAAGCCTAAGGGTATTTTTATGGTAACGTATTTTCTTATATAAGTGATGACACTAGTTTTAGTTGTTTGATTCTAACGTTTATGGAACAGTTTTTGAACAGTAACAATACCTCAGCAGGCTCCATGCAATTTTTACAAAAGAAAAGAAAAGGGAATTTAATGATTTTAAGCACTGTTTTGTTATAAATCATGGTACTTTAAAAATCCATGAAGTGTACTCAACCTCCATTTTTATATGCATGACATTTAGTAACACCAGGCCTTTGGAGTCTTTCTTATATAGAAACCCCAGCATCTCAAGACCATTGTTTATTTTGGCTAAGCCTGAAGTAGCAAGTCCCTCTTTAAGATCATGGAATTTCACCACTATTATCAAAATTTCACCACCAATTGCCTTCGTTTCATGGTGACACAGAATGATAGATAGAATGGTGTAATTGTGATATTGTCCTCTAGATTATATATGTACATGCTGCTGCTGCTGCTGCTGCTGCTAAGTCACTTCAGTTGTGTCCGACTCTGTGCGACCCCGTAGCCGGCAGCCCATGAGTCTCCCCCGTCCCTGGGATTCTCCAGGCAAGAATACTGGAGTGGGTTGCCATTTCCTTCTCCAATGCATGAAAGTGAAAAGTGAAAGTGAAGTCGCTCAGTCGTGTCCAACTCTTAGCGACCCCATGGACTGCGGCCCACCAGGCTCCTCTGTCCATGGGATTTTCCAGGCAAGAGTACTGGAGTGGGATGCCATTGCCTTCTCCGATATAAGTACATAGAGTATGATTTTTAAACATATACAGTACATATAATTGCATTACATATAATCAAAATGTTATAAACCAGCACTTTAAATTCACTGTAGGCTATAATTTAATAATCCATACTGTAATTATTAGTAAAAATTTAAAAAAAAAACTTGAAGACTAAATAAGAATAATTTATGTGAAAGAACTTTACAAACAAACGTATTATCATTACGCTCCTTGAGGTTAAAGCCACGCCCAATTCACTTGTCTATGCCTAGACCCCAAGGTAGGGGCTGGCATATACTACACATTCAAAAGAATTTGCTGCTGTAACACACTGAGGATTTTAGTAGAGAGCTTATCAATTCGCTGAGATAATAAACAGTAATGTTTAAAAGCCCAGAATTTGGAATTTTCAACAAGGAATGCTTATATTCGTGGATTGAGTGTAGCATAAGATTGAATAGAAGCATTAAAAAATGTGATAAACATCATACCTTTCCTCTGGAATAAGTCAGAATTCTAAATCTGATTTAAGACTTATGAAAGACATTTGTACTGCTTGGATGTGGTTAAGAAATAGAGGGATAGAGGGCAATGATAATGATTTTCTAAGGAAACAGACACACACTAAAGTCGTGTCCAGGATCGATCTGTTGTACAATATATGTGAAGGACAGCCAACTTTTGAAGAATTGGGCACCACTTGTCATTCTTATGTTATTATCCAGGTATTTCCTGAAATTCAGTCAGGGCAAATACAGTAGGAATGCATCGCTTGGGTGATTACCAGTGCTCTCAAGATTTTCAATCAGTTCAGTTCAGTCACTCACTGTGTCTGACTCTTTGCAACCCAATGAACTACAGCACACCAGGTTTCTCTCTGCATCACCAACTCCTGGAGCTTGCTCAAACTCATGTTCATCGAGTTGGTGATGCCATCCACCATCTCATTCTCTGTTGTCCCCTTGTCCTCCTTCCTTCAGTCTTTCCTAGCCTTAGGGTCTTCTCCAGTGAGTCAGTTCTTCCCATCAGGTGGTTGAAGTACAGAGCTTCAGCTTCAAACATCAGTCCTTCCAATGAATATTCAGGACTAACTTCCTTTAGGATGGACTGGCTGGATCTCCTTGCAGTCCAAGGGACTCTCAAGAGTCTTCTCCAACAACACAGTTTAAAAGCATCAATTCTTTATTTTTTTAATTTTTATTTATTATTTTTTAAAATTACAATACTGTATTTGTTTTGCCATACATTGACATGAATCAGCCACAGGTGAACACAATCTCCCAATGCCGAAGCCCCCTCCCACCTCCCACCCCCAATCATCTACCTGAATTATCCTGTGCACCAGCCCCATGCATCCTGCATCCTGCATTGAACATAGACTGGTGCTTCATTTCTTACAAGACAGTATACATGTTTCAATGCCATTCTCCTAAACCATCCCACCCTTTCCCTCTCCCTCAGAGTCCAAAAGTCCGTTCTATACCTCTGTGTCTCTTTTGTTGTCTCACATATAGGGTCATCATTACTATCTTCTAAATTCCATATATATGTGTCAGTATACGGTATTGGTGTTTTTCTTTCTGGCTTACTTCACTCTGTATAATCAGTTCCAATTTCATCCATCTCATTAGAACTGAGTCAAATTTATTCTTTTTAAGGGCTGAGTAGTACACCATTGTGTATATGTACCACAGCTTTCTTATCCATTCATCTGCTGATGGACATCTAGGTTGCTTCCATGTCCTGGCTATTATAAACAGTGCTGCAATGAACATTGGGTTACATGTGTCTCAATTCTGGTTTCCTCAGTGTGTATGCCCAGCAGTGGGATTGCTGGGTCATAAGGCAGTTCTATTTGCAATTTTTTAAGGAATCTCCACACTGTTTTCCATAATGGCTGTACTAGTTTGCATTCCCACCAGCAGTGTATGATCCAACTCCCAGGATACTGGAAATAAAAGCAAAAATAAACAAATGGGATCTAATTAAAATTAAAAGCTTCTGCACAACAAGGGAAACTATAAGCAAGGTGAAAAGACAGCCTTCTGAATGGGAGAAAACAATAGCAAGTGAAACAACTGACAAACAACTAATCTCAAAGATATATAAGCAACTTATGCAGCTCAACTCCAGAAAAATAAATGATCCAATAAAAAAATGGGCCAAAGAACTAAATAGGCATTTCTCCAAAGAAGACATATGGATGGCTAACAAACACATGAAAGGATGTTCAACATCACTCATTATCAGAGAAATGCAAATCAAGACCACAGTGAGGTACCATTTCACACCAGTCAGAATGGCTGCGATCCAAAAGTCTACAAGCAATAAATGCTGGAGAGGATGTGGAGTAAAAGCATCAATTCTTTAGCACTCAACTTTCTTTATAATCCAACTCTCATATCCATACATGACTATTGGAAAAACTATAGCTTTGACAAAACAGACCTTTGGTGGCAAAGTAATGTCTCTGCTTTTTAATATGCTGTCAAGGTTGGTCAATAGCTTTTCTTCCAAAGAACAAGAGTCTTTTAATTTCATGGCTACAGTCACCACCTGCAGTGATTTTGGAGCTCCCCAAAATAAAATTTGTCACAGTTTCCATTGTTTCCCCATGTATTTGCCATGAAGTGATGGGACTGGCTTCCATGATCTTAGTTTTCTGAATGTTGAGTTTTAAGCCAGCTTTTTCACTCTCCCCTTTCACTTTCATCAAGAGGTTCTTTATTTCCTCTCCATTTTCTGCCATAAGGATTATGTTATCTGCATATCTGAGGTTATTGATATTTCTCCAAGCAATCTTGATTCCTTGTATTTTATCTAGTCTGGGCATTTCACATGATACACCTGATTTTGGTTGATGTGAAATCTTTTAATAGTTCTTAAACACATGGAAGTTAAACATATTAATGCAAAAAGCAAGAGATTAGGTTAGACATTGGTTTCAGCTTAAAGAAATAGAAATGCTAATTAAATTGAGATAGCATATAAAGAAACAGTACTACACATATTGAGAGATAATACCTATTGTAAATCAATCACTTTAACTACCCCATTGGTGCTCTATAAGGGATAATCACAGTTTTACCATCTATGCTGAAATTAAAAGATGCTTACTCCTTTGAAGAAAAGTTATGACCAACCTAGATAGCATATTCAAAAGCAGAGACATTACTTTGCCGACTAAGGTTCATCTAGTCAAGGCTATGGTTTTTCCTGTGGTCACGTATGGATGTGAGAGTTGGACTGTGAAGAAGGCTTAGTGCTGAAGAATTGATGCTTTTGAACTGTGGTGTTGGAGAAGACTCTTGACAGTCCCTCGGACTGCAAGGAGATCCAACCAGTCCATTCTAAAGGAGATTAACCCTGGGATTTCTTTGGAAGGAATGATGCTAAAGCTGAAACTCCAGTACTTTGGCCACCTCATGTGAAGAGTTGACTCATTGGAAAAGACTCTGATGCTGGGAGGGACTGGGGGCAGGAGAAGACGAGGATGACCAAGGATAAGATGGCTGGATGGCATCACAGACTTGATGGACGTGAGTCTGAGTGAACTCAGGGAGTTGGTGATGGACAGGGAGGTGTCGCATGCTGTGATTCATGGGCTCGCAAAGAGTCGAACATGACTGAGCAGATGAACTGAACTGAACTGAGAATTTGGTAGAGTGCTTTCTCATAGTTATTTGCATTTTCATTTAGGATTAAGAGTTTCCCTCCTTGCCACCCCCCATGGTAAAAATAACAATAATTTACATATTAGTTTGGGATCAATTTGGCCTCATGAATTTGTCTGGGCCAGATGTATTGATTTAGTTTGTTTCTTTAAGACTTTCTTTTTTAAATAGGAGTTTTAGGCTCACAGCAAAATTGAGAGAAAGTTACAGAGATTTCCCTTACATTCCTCCCCTTACACAATCAGTTTGCCTCATTATCAACATCTACATCAGAGTAGTACATTTGTTAGAATTAATGAATTTACAGTGACACATCATAACCTCCTAAAGTCCATAGTTTACATTAGGCTTCTCTCTTTTCCAGATAATTTTTAGTGAATCATTTAATAATAGTACCTGTATACAACACCTAATTTTTTTAAGTTGTTAAGAATTTTGATGGTGAATAAGAGAAGGCAGAGTCGAATGATGGGGAAACAAACAGGATAAATGAAAGGCTAATAGGTAAATCAATTAAGGACAGCTATAATGCAAGTGTGGCTCTAGGAATGGCCCCAAATCAAAGTCTATGTATCAAGAGAGGTCAAAAGGTATCTCTGGGGAAAAGTACCAGAATTTTGTGTATTAATGAAAATTTTATAGTTAACTGATGAATTAAAACATAAAATATTTCTCATATAGTCTGAGAGAAAGAAAAGTGAACATTAGTGTATATCATAAATACTCTTTGTGGTAATTATAAATCTTATGAGGAAAAGAAAACAGTCTGAGAGAAAGGAAAGTGAACATTAGTGTATATCATAAATACTCTTTGTGGTAATTATAAATCTTATGAGGAAAAGAAAACTGTCTGAGAGAACAAAATGAGAATTAAAGAGGGTTAAAATTTCATATAGTGTTTTGAAGGAAGAATTTTTGAGATGATATATGAGCATGTACCTGAATGATGAGAAAACTCAAGGGAAGAGTTTTCCAGACAGAAGGATAGAGAAAGATAATAATTCTCAAAATATAGGCAAGGTTGGTATGTCTGAGGAACAGGAAGCAAACAAGTAGGAATATAGTTCTCTGTCCAAGATCGGAGATGAATGTCAATAGTTCTGTGCTTCAAAAATAATGCCTTGCTCAAGAGACATGATCAAGAAGAATACTGACATTGGGTAGAAGGGAGAGGCTTATATGTGTAAACAATTTACATGTATACTGGGTGTTTATACTGGCGCTTCCCTCATATCTCAGTTGGTAAAGAATCTGCCTGCAGTGCAGGAGACCTGGGTTCGATTCCTGGATTAGAAAGATCCCTTGGAGAAAGAAATGGCAACCCACTCCAGTATTCTTGCCTGGAGAATCCCGTGGACAGAGGAGCCTGGCAGGCTACAGTTCATGGGGTCACAAGAGTCAGATACAACGTAGTGACTAAAGCACCAAAGCATACTGGGTGTTATTGATTCACTCAATTTCTTTATTGCTTTTCTTGATTTTAGAAGGGGGAAAGCTAAAAATGTTTCCCAGACTCCCTTGGAGATACAATTCTGGAAGTAATTTGAATTCCTTTGATTACATATACTTAATGTTACAAAAGTAAAAAGTGGAGACCATATTTCTTCTCATCTCCTAGAAGGCAAGGTCATATACCCTGGGTGTTTGGAAACAGTTCCATTGGCCCTAGTTACCATTCATAGACCCATTATCTTTCTGAGGATAAAAGGCCCTTTTGAAGAGGGCATGATGACTATAGCAGCATCTTTCTGAAAGCCGAATGACTGCACAACATTCATATCCTTGAGTTTAAAAGACCTGAATTCTTCTTGAAGCTCTCCAATGATTTCAGAGCATTTAATTTCATATATTAAATTTTTTCTGTCCTAAATTTCCAAGTCATCACTCTCTTTAAAAAATATTTATTTTTTATTTTTGTTTACTTGACTGCACCAGTCCTTATTTGTTACAGGTAAGATCTTTAATCTTTGTTGAGGCATGCAGGATCGTTAGCTGGAACCTGGGCCCCCTGCATTGGGAGCTCCAAGTCTTAGCCACTGGACCACCAGGGAAGTTTTCAAGTCATCACACATTTAATAGTCTTTGAACTAAAGCAGATCATTGTAACCTACTTCAGCTCAGGTAGTGAGGAGAATGAACTAAGAACTGACTCTGATATAATAACTCATAATGGAACACCCTTACAGATACTACAGAATATGACAAGTACTTACAGAAAACCATCTGTCATGACTTTACTGCTCATTCTCATCTAATAATAAAGTCTTCTTTCATTAATTAACTTCACATTCAGATTTCCTTAAGGAAATCCATTGGATTATTTTGATTTTTAGTAAAGATAATTTAAAAATTTCAAATATAGGAACCTGTTCTATTTTGGTCTGCTTAGTTTATCTGGTACTTCTAGAACTTCACTCGTCTGCACTAGTGCTGCTTAAGGTGGGAAAAGGAGTTTTCCTAGGCTAGACTGCCCAGGTTCCCTGGAACAAAGAGACTACCTAGTACAGGCTGCTTTTTACAGTATAGTCTCTCTGCCTTTCTCTTGTTGTCCAGTCACTCTGGTATCTCTGATTGGAGAAAGAGAGTCGTGGGGAATAAGGATTTTCGTCCTGGCCACTAATTGTGAGTTGGACTCCCAAATAATATGCCATTGCTGGTAACTCTGTGCTCATGTGGTGCTTTCGAGAGAGTCTTTGTATGATGATTACAGATTTGTTATTATTTAGGGGTAGGCTGATTGAATTAAAGTTTACATAAAATAGTTATTTTGAATGTTTAAAAGTATTCTAATTAATATATGTTTACAGGCAATACACAGAAATTCTTATGTATTGAAAGTTTCAACAAGATTCTATTTTCAAATAGCAACCATGCTATTTGAATATGAACAAATTCTATTTATGCATGCTTTGCAGGAGCATTATATTGTGCATAGTTTTATATATCTATACCACAGATATATCAATGCAATCTTTGTACAAATGTGTAAAGCACATTATATTTTATTATGCAGAAATTATTATTCTATGAAAAATTTTAAACATATTTCTATGGTGAAGATGTTATTCTTGGGAAGATAAGCGATTTTTTCCAAATGCTTTCATGTCCATCTGTGAAGCTACTAAGCCTTCTAAAATTATTTCACTCAATCTTTCATGTAAGCATTCAATATTTAACTTAAAATTTTATTTTTTTTAATTTTGCTCAGCAATACTAAGATATAAATATTTGAGAAACAGAATGACACTGAGCTCATTAAATATTATGTGCTAGGACATATTTCTAGTATTTTGACCTTTGGATTAACAGCACAATAGTGTTCATCATTTTTTTTTAACTTCAGAAATTCTAAACACTTCATTTGTAAGTCAGAAATTTTCAGTTTCATCCTAAAGCCATAGATAAATAAAGAGAAAAACCAGTGAGTATTTGACAACCTATCATATGTAAAGTATTTTTGGTAGGTGTTAAGAGGGCTGCAAAAAGTGAGAACACTACTTATAGGAACTTATAATTAAATTGGAATAATGCAACACTAACATATTATAGAGGATATGAATTATAGGTTCAGTTATGCAGAACTGATGTGTATCTTTATGTTTTATATCAACTAATTCTAAATTCTGACACCTGTCCATGCTCTCAGCTACAGGTCAACCTCAGTCATATGACTTGATCCCTTCTTACACTCTATCAATATTATATAGTTACTCTAGCATCTTACATTGAGAGATAGCAATTATTACTCAGCCGCCCTCAATGGTATCCACTGACATACCCATTATCCCACTTTCTAGGATCTCTTTAGGTTCAGAAGCTCTGCTATTTTTGTGTCATCTTTGAGGTATTTGCAGAAAACCTCAGTATCTGATTCGTTCTAGCATATGTGGACATTCTTCTCTGAAGTTTTCCTGTTCCTCAGGCTGCTGCCAGCCACAGGACCAATAGCTTCTGTTAGAAAGTGTTTTCCCTTTCCATGTATGTTCTTAGTCACTCAGTCATATCCAGCTCTTTGCAACCCCATGGACTGTAGCCTGTCAGGCTCCTCATGGGGATTCTCCAGGCAAGAATACTGGACTGGGTTGCTATGCCCTCCTCCAGGAGACCTTCCCAACCCAGGGAAGGTCTCCCACACGGCAGGAGAATTCTTTACTGTCTGAGCCACCAGGAAATCCCTTCCCTTTCCATAGTCTCTCTTAATTCTTATTCCTAAAAACCCTCTCTCTTCTCTTCCCTCATGAGGGGTGACCCTTCCAGAGATTGATATAAAAGATTGGAAAAGCTGATGACTACAGCTGTTTTTACTCGCAGCTAGCTGGAGGCCCTCAGAAAAGGAAGTACATGCTCTCATCTACCTTCATGGAAAGAAGCAAGTATATGATTCTTCAGATTATTGTATTACTACACTGTTGTTGTTCAGTCACTCAGTCATGTCTGACTCTTTGAAAGTCAATGGACTGCAGCACGCCAGGCTTCCCTATCCTTCACCATCTCCTGGAGTTTGCTCAGACTAACATCCATTGAGTCAATGATGCTGTTGTCCCCCTTTCCTCCAGCCTTCCATCTTTCCCAGAATCAGGGCCTTTTCTAATAATTCAGCTGTTCGCATTAGGTGGCTAACGTTTGGAGTTTCAGATTCAGCGTCAGTCCTTCCAATGAATATTCGGGATTGATTTCCTTTAGGACTGACTTGTTGGATCTCCTTGCAGTCCAAGGGACTCTTGAGTCTTCTCCAACACCACAGTTCAAAAGCATCAATTCTTCAGTGCTCAGCTTTCTTTATGGTCCAACTCTCACATCCATACAGACTACTAGAACCATAGCTTTTATATGGACTTTTTTGTTAAAGTAATGTCTCTGCTTTTTAATATGCTATCTAGGTTGGTCATAGCTTCTCTTCCAATGAGCAAACATCTTTTAATTTCATGGCTGCATTCACCATCTGCAATGATTTTGGAGCCCAAGAAAATCAAGTCTGTCACTGTTCTCATTGTTTCCCCATCTATTTGCCTTGTATTGATGGTATTGGATGCCATGATCTTCATTTTTTGAATGTTGAGTTTTAAGCCAGCTCTCCTACCACAATGACTGAACCATGAGATAAAATGAAATATTTGAATCAGACAATAAATATTGCAGAAGGTTGGAATATGAGTAAGGAGTGTGACTTGACATGGAGTTGGATCAGATCAGGTACAACATTCCATGGGGTCTCAAAGAGGTGGATGTGACTTAGTGACTGAACGGCAATAACAAAGGTACAACAGAGAGATATATTTTGAAAGTATGCTTATATTTCAAATGATAGGAAAGTAGCATGTCTATGATGTTTAAAATAAATGGTTTCACACAGCATTATATATAAAATGGATAACTAATAAGGACCTGCTGACACAGGGGACTCTACTCAATATTCTGTAATGGCCTATTTAGAATTTAAAAAGTAGATATTTGTATATGCATAATTAATTCACCTTACTGTACAGTAGAAAGTAGCTCAACATTGTAAATCAACTATACTTAATAAAATTTAAAATAAATAAATAAATAAAATGGTTTCATAGGAAGTAAATTGAAGTCACTCAGTCATGTCTGACTCTTTGCGACACTGTGGACTGTAGCGTATCAGGCTCCTCTGTCCTTTGGATTTTCCAGGCAAGGGTACTGGAATGTGTTGCCATTTCCTTCTCCAGGGGATCTTCCTGACCCAGGGATCAAACCCAGGTCTCCCACATTGCAGGCAGATGCTTTACCATCTGAACCACCAGGGAAGCCTTTCACAGGAAATAAGTAAAATGAATTAATAAAAAGTACAATTTTTTTTTGTTTTCTCATTACAAAAGATATACGTAACACAGTTTGGAATTTATAGCTTACGAAGAAGTGGTAATGAGAAAGGTTAAAGTTAGATAATGACAGAGTAGCTTTGACAATGACTGTGTTGATAAATATCAAAAGGAAATGGAATGAGCTGACCCTCACACTTCCTATATCAATTAATTTGCTACAGTTTGCATGATATTATAAACACCCAATTGAGTGCTTGATGACATGTTACATATGACATTAGTGATCTTTCTAAATAAGAATATTCAATATTAAACAAGAAAAAAAGATTTCAAATAAAGAAAATCGTGTGACTTTTGAGAAATATGAATGTTTATACTCTTATAAATGCTGTGGGTTTGGGCAATTTTAAGTCTTAGACATCAATGTAAAAAGAAACATGACATATTTTATAAAGAGCTGTGAAAGTTATATTAGCTAAGTGAGAAAGCACATTCTTTTATTCACATTATTTCAATAAAATGTAGCTATTACATACAACCTGAGATAAGAGCCAGATCTGCAAGTTTACAATACATTGTGCAGTCTATGTATAAAAAGTAAGCTGTGAAGAGTTTTCTCATTGTGGTCTTGATTTGCATTTCTCTGATAATAAGTGATGTTGAGCATCTTTTCATGTGTTTGTTAGCCATCCGTATGTCTTCTTTGGAGAAATGCCTATTTAGTTCTTTGGCCCATTTTTTTATTGGTTCGTTTATTTTTCTGGAGTTGAGCTGCATAAGTTGCTTGTATATCTTTGAGATTAGTTGTTTGTCAGTTGTTTCATTTGCTATTGTTTTCTCCCATTCAGAAGGCTGTCTTTTCACCTTGCTTATAGTTTCCTTTGTTGTGCAGAAGCTTTTCAGAGAAATGCAAATCAAGACCACAATGAGGTATCATTTCACACCAGTCAGAATGGCTGCGATCCAAAAGTCTACAAGCAATAAATGCTGGAGAGGATGTGGAGAAAAGGGAACCCTCTTACACTGCTGGTGGGAATGCAAACTAGTACAGCCACTATAGAAAACAGTGTGGAGATTCCTTAAAAAATTGCAAATAGAACTGCCTTATGATCCAGCAATCCCACTGCTGGGCATACACACTGAGGAAACCAGAATTGAAAGAGACACATGTACCCCAATGTTCATTGCAGCACTGTTTATAATAGCCAGGACATGGAAACAACCTAGATGTCCATCAGCAGATGAATGGATAAGAAAGCGGTGGTACATATACACAATGGAGTACTACTCAGCCCTTAAAAAGAATAAATTCGACTCAGTTCTAATGAGATGGATGAAATTGAAGCCGATTATACAGAGTGAAGTAAGCCAGAAACAAAAACACCAATACAGCATACTGACACATATATATGGAATTTAGAAGGATAGTAATGAAGACCCTCTATGTGAGACAACAAAAGAGACTCAGAGGTATAGAACGGACTTTTGGACTCTGAGGGAGAGGGAGAGGGTGGGATGATTTGGGAGAATGGCACTGAAACATGTATACTATCATATAAGAATGAAGCGCCCGTCTATGTTCAATACAGGATGCAGGACGCATGGGGCTGGTGCACGGGATGATTCAGGGAGAGGATGTGGGGTGGGAGGTGGGAGGGGGCTTCGGCATTGGGAGATCGTGGACACCTGTGGCTGATTCATGTCAATGTATGGCAAAACAAATACAGTATTGTAATGTAGAATAAAGTATTAAAAACAAAACAAACAAACAAAAAATAAACTACCTGTAAACAAAACAAAACAAAAGAAAAAAAAAGTAAGCTGTGAAGAGTTTTCTGAGGGGGAAGACAAAAACAAACAAAAAACAAAATATAGACCTCACAAAAAATCTTTTGTCATGCTAAATGCTTTCTTAAATGTGATGCTTCCTTTTTATTTAATTATTTTCTAGTGATGATGTACATCATTATAAGCCAATCATAAGATATTTATCAATTATTACTGTGCAATTATCACTGCATCACACATATTTTATCTACAACTCTTGCTCAGTATGGAATAATTTTAATTATGTATTTTGGAAAATTATACTGAATTCTAGATGGTATGTAGTAGACTGGTCTATTACAGTGGTTCTCAAATCAGCCTTTGGAGTCCAGTTACCTGGTCATTTCCTGCTATGAAATCTTGGATACTGGATTTCATCTCTTTGAGCCTCTGTTTCTTCAGTTCTAAATGTTAGTAATAATGATACATAATTTAATTAGACTGAGATACCACAAATATTACCATATGCATTATAAATATAGTGAAAGGTAATAGTTCTATAATATGACTTGGTGATATGACAGAAAACCACTTAAGTGTCCTGATCCCTCAAGTATGTTCAACTGGGCTCACCCTGCTTCTTTAAATTTCACCCAGGGTGTCATTCTCTTGGATTGAAATTGTCTTTAGTAAAATATATTACCAGGGGTAAACAATTAAGCTCTTATTAGTGTAAATTTGTCAGATCCTTTCCAACTTGAAAGTTAGTTTAATCTGATCAATTTCATGTAACACTGATTTTAACAGTAATATACCAAGCAAATAAACATATATGCAAAAATATTATTAGTGTTATAAATGTGTAAGTTTGATTTTTTATGGACATTGTTCCCTATGTTATGCCCTTGCTTAAATTGAGGCAGTGGTCTCAGCTCAGTTTGCATACTTTAATAATCTGTATACTTTAATAATCTGCATACTTTAATAATCTGTAAATTTTCAAAAATTTACCAGGGCCTGATCCTCACCCTCAATAATTATAATTTAACTAGTCCTGGACTTCAGAATTTTCTAAAATATTTTCAAATGAATCTAGTAAGTTGAATGTTTTAGCAGAACTAAATTTTAAAAAGTGTTGAAAAGTAAATTATGTCACTAGATGCATTGTGCCTAAAACAGTTAAGCTTGAAATATGATTAGCTTTATATATGGAAAATATACTGAAGGATTAAAAATCATATAAATTTGTTTTTTCTAATATTTTAAATCAATAAACAATGCATGTATACATCAATCATCAATAAAATATGATTTTTAAAGAAGAGTTTGCTTTTTATGTGAGAACTTGAGTCCATTTCTGTCACTTACTCAAAGGACTAAATTAATTTTACATCAAGGATTTTGTGAAGTTCATAAAAAATTTGCAGTAAATTCCCTGATATGAATATTTGTATTCTGTATTCAAGATGTTGAGGATCTTAATTGCACTAGATAAAGAAAGGTAGAACATGGAAAAAAGTGGGGAAAGAGTTCACACCAAGTCACAACTAGAAATTGAACCAACCAGTCACAAAAGAAATAAAATTATTAATGAATATTCTAATGAAGGTAAAAGTGGAAATCATGAGGGTAGTAAAAGCTCAAGTTGAAGGGGATTTAGAAAGACGATAATGACATATTCTACCTCCTGATCAGCATCTGCCTAAATCTGAAGTAGAAAGTAATCCCAAATCAGCAACCTGGGTCTAATGTAATAGTGAGGATATCATGACAAAGAAAAGAAAACTCAAGATAAATATAGTTTATAATTATTTAAATTTCACTGTTTTAATAACCTGTATGATCTGCTCCTCAGTCTTACATATAATGTAATTTTCTTACATTTTGAGATCACTGTTTTCCTCACATGCTTTCTGATTGGTCTGGGAATTAAACCACTTGTTTTATGTATAGGTCTTAGAACCTCAGGTACTCCTCCAAACTGTACAATTTTCTTTATTTATTTGAAGTACTGGGTGTTTGCTGGTTGTGAAAATAGGAAAGTTCAAAGTTACTGATTGGTTAACTATTAATGATGTGATCCTAGCAGGTCAACTAAATTCTCTGAGCCTTGGCTATAAAGAAGAGGCATATTTCTGGTACCTCACCAAAATGTAGAAATCAGGGGAGGGGAGTTACTGAAAAGAAGGTGCTGATCCTTTTGTCAATACATCTGAAGGCAGTAGTAAGTTTAAAATAATTATAGACTTAACAAAGCTTAGAAACAAGTCAACCATAGATTATCTGACTAAGGCCTGACACTAGCAACCTGAGAGTAAAGTGATTTTGCCTGTTTGTGGAGATAAATATTATTTATTTTAGTCTCCAGCACTCCATCCATGGCATTTTCCAGGCAAGAGTACTGGAGTGGGTTGCCATTTCCTTCTCCAGGGTGTCTTCCCAGCCCAGGGATTGAACCCGGGTCTCCTGCATTGCAACCAGATGCTTTACCATCTGGGCAACCAGGGAAGCCACTTTTCACAAAATTCCTGACTTTCAGTCAATGAGATTATGAGACACATTAAAAATCAAGAGTCCATATAGCTCATTGACAAAGGAGGAAATAATGTAATTAACCTCAGAGAAGCCTCAATGTTGGAATTATCAAACAAGGATCTTAATACTTTAAATTAACTACAATGAATATAATAAAGTATCAATGAGAACAAGTTTTATAAAAATATTTAGTTTCATCAGAGCCATGGATACATTCCTAGGTGCTCAGTCATGTCCAACCCTTTGTGTCCCCTTATCCAGGCAAGAATATTGGAACTGGTCTCCATTTCCTACTTCATGAGATCTTCCTGACTCAAGGATGGAAATCATGTCTCTTGTGTCCCCTACATTGTCAGGCGGATTCTTTACCACTGAGCCACCAGGGAAGCCCCTAGAGTCATGGGGAACTATGTAGTAAAATTCTAGAAATTTAAAATATAATTTCAGAAATGAAGGATTTATTTAAGTAGGTTAAAAACAAACTAGACACATCATAGGAAAGTATCATGATGTTGAATGCAGGTAGAAAAAAATTCCAACCAAAGTACAAAGAGAAAAAAAAGGAAAAACTACAAATAGTAAAGACAAATAATGTATCCAAGATTTGTGAAATAATACCAAAATGTCTAAAAACTCAGTAAATAAAAGAAGGAAATTATAAAATAAAACAAGATTGAATATCAATAAAAATTGATTAAATTTCTATATATGAGCTTACCTGGTGGCTCAGGCAGTAAAGAATCTCCTTGCAGTGTGAGAGACCCAGGTTCCATCCCTGAGTTGGGAAGATCCCCTGGAGAAGGGAAAGGCTACCCACTCCAGTGTTCTTGAGTGATTAATTCCATGGTCCATGAGGGCCAAAGTGTGGGACACAACTGAGCAATTATCAGTATATATTAGCAAAAATAATTGGAAAATAAATTTTTTAAATATTTCAGGATATAATAATATCAAAATGATATAAAACATCTTAGAATAAATCTAATAAAATTTCAGCAAGATCACAACATTTAAGTAATCAAGTCTTTTTGAGGAAGACAAAGAGCTGTATAAATAGATATATCATGTTAATGCATTGGAAGACAATATTAAGATTCTCCCAAAGTACATCTACAAAATTTCCTTCAGGTATTTTAAAACATAATAGATAATCAGTTCTAAAATGCACTTGGATATATATAGAATGTAAAATACCAAAGCAATTTTGAAAAATAAGCATAAAATTTTGGAGATACTACACTATATGATTTCAGTACTTATCATAAAGCTACAGCAATACAGAGAATGTTTTAAAGGTTACTCAACTTTAGATATTTGAATGACTCACAGGTCACCGAAGAACATTTTAATGTCAGGCTTTAAATAAGAAGAAAGTATAGATACAGCAAGAAAAAAAAGAATGTTGACAAGCATTGAATTTGAGAGTTCTAGATGAAGATTCACCATGTTCTTACAAAAAAATGCAGTTTTTCTCAAGGTTAAACAATCAAGATTGTTTGAAGAATCTTGGCTTATTAGAGCTCAAGACTGAAATTTCTAGTGATATATTTTTATACGCTCCAGTAACATAACCAAGCCAACTTCTTGTGCCAGTTGAAAGCCACCAAAGTGAGTGTCAGGAAGGGTGTTTATGATTTAAACAGCACATCGTTGATTATTAGTGAATTGTTTAGCACAAAGACCACATCTGGTTAGCACTCTGAACCACTGACATAATAGTTGAAGCTAGATGCCCAGCTTCCTGAACATAAACAGGGAGTTCCCCTATCCAGCTGTAAAATAACTCCATCCTGTATAGTGTGGTATTAGCACTGATAGGGATAGACAAATAAACCAATTACATACACTAGAGAGTTAAGAAATAAACCCTCACATATATATGTTTAATTGATATTCAACAAGGAGCTGAGCAACTACAATGGAAAAAGGAAAGCTTTTTGTTTTTAGTTTGTTTTTAGTTTAAAATATTATAGATTGACAGCACATGGTAAAGATAGTACAGAAAGAACCTGGACTCAATTTCTGTGCTCAATCCAGTTTCCTCCATATTTAGACCCTCAGTCATGTTGGGCTCTTGTGACCCCATGGACTGTAACCCACCAGGCTCCTGTATTCATGGGATTTCCCAGGTTACATCTTAAATGCTTATAGTACAATATATAAAATATGAATTTGACATTGGTACAAAGTGTGTGTATAGTTCTATGTCATTTTATCACATGTGCATTTATGTATTCACCACCTTACCCCAAAAATCTTTCTAGTGTTACTCATTTGTGGTTGCCCTGCCCACATCACCATCACTAATCTCTGACAACCACTAATCAGTTCTTCTTCTCTATTAATCTTGGCATTTGGAGAATGATATGTAGATAGAATTGTATTTTGATATTGATTTTTTTTTACTCAGTGTAGCTTGAGTAATCTATTCAAGCTATTACATGTATCAATAGTTCGTTCATTTTTATAGCTAAGTAGTAGTTCACTGCATGTCTGAACCACCTTTTTTAAAAAATCATTCATGTATTGTAGGATATTTCAGTGGTTTCTAATTTTTAACCATTGCAGATAAAGCTGCTTTGAACAAATGTGTGCATATTTTATGTAGACAGATGTTCTTATTTTTCTGAAATAAATGTCTAGGAGTGTGATTGCTCTATTATATGCACATTAAAGGTTTAGTTTTAAAAGAAACTATCAAACCTTTCTTCCAGAGTAATACTACCACTCAATATTTCTGCAGGAGATATATTAAAGACCCAGTTTATCTACATCTTCAGCAGAATTTGGTATTGTCACTATTAAAAAATTAGTCATTTTAATAGCTATAGGCATATCTGTACACCTGTACAGGAAATAATTCAGATTCAGTTCCAGATCACTGCAGTAAAGCAAATATCACAATAAAATAAGTGACATGATTTTTTTTAATTTTTCAGCTCATATAAAAAGTTATGTTTACACTATACTATAGCCTAGTAAGTATATAATACCTGTATGCCTAGGTTTCCCTGGTGGCTCAGATGGTAAATAATCCACCTGTAATACAGGAGACCTGGGTTGGATCACTGGGTTGAAAAGATCCCTTGGAGGAAGGCATGGTAACCCACTCCAGTATTCTTGCCTAGAGAATCCCCCTAGACAGAGGTGTCTGGTGGGCTACAGTCCACGGGGTCACAAAGAGTCAGACACGACTGAGCAAGGAAGCACAGCACAGCATTATGTCTACAAAAATGTACACATGTTAATTAAAAAACAATGCTGTTGGGAGAATGGTGCCAATAGACTTGCTTGACAGGTTTCTTCAATTTTGGGAGAAAAAAAAAAAAGCAACAACTGTGAAGCACAAAAATGTGAAGTGCCATAAAAGGAGATATGTAGTGATAACTCATTGTGCTCTTAATTTGTGTTTTCATAGTGGCTGGTGATGTTGGACGTTATTTAATGAGCTTATTTGCCATCTCTATAACCTCTTTGGTAATATATCTCATCATGTTCTTTGCCATTTGCTAATTGTTTTATTACTATCCTGTGGGAAATGGGAGTGGGCTAGATGATTAAATAAATGGAAGAAATGTGGCCTAAGATGCAGTTATGACATGGATAGAGGAGTATAATTAACCCAAGTCTGTGTACCTGAATCTAAAAACAATACCACCACTGACAGCAGATGTATGAGGGATATGAAAATCTTTTAAATTTCAATTACTTTACTTGGTTAAGTTCCACTTTGAATAGGTACTTATTATCAGTGCCTGCTGAACTTTTGGTCTGTTATCTACTGCTTCATGCTAAATTTACACTTTCAAAATTTAAGGTAATGCTAAGGAAAGCTAGGTTATGGTCAAAATCCTACAGGTTAGGTTCCAGCAGTACATGAACTGAGAACTTCCAAATGTTCAGGCTGGATTTAGAAAAGGCAGAGGAACCAGAGATCAAATTGGCAACATCCACTGAATCATAGAAAAAGCAAAGGAGTTTCAGAAAAACATCTACTTCTGCTTCATTAACTATGCTAAAGCCTTTGAATGTGTGGATCAGAAGAAACTGTGGAAAATTCTGAAAGAGATGGAAATACCAGACCACCTTACCTATCTCCTGAGAAGCCTGTATGTGGGTGAAGAAGCAACAGTTAGAAGCAGACATAGAACAACTGACTGGTTCAAAACTGGGACAGGAATACAAAAAGGCTGTATATTGTCACCCTGTTTGTTTAACTTATATGCAGAATACGTCATGTGAAATGCCAGCCTGCATGAGCACAAGTTGGAATCAAGATTGCTAGAAGAAATACCAACAACCTAAGACATGCAGATGATACCACTCTAGTGGCAGAAAGTGAAAAGGAGCTAAAGAGACTCTTGATCAGGATGAAAGAGGAGTGTGAAAAACCTGGCTTAAAACTCAACATTTAAAAACCCAAGATCATGGTATCTGGTCCCATCACGTCATGGCAAACTGAAGGGGAAAATGAGGAAGCAGTGACAGATTTTCTTTTCTTGGGCTCCAAAATCACTGTGGACAATGATTACAGCCATGAAATAAAAAGATGCTTGCTCCTTGGAAAGAAAGTTCTGACAAACCTAGTTGTTGTTCAGTTGCCAAGTCGTGTCTGACTCTGCGACCCCATGGACTGCAGCATGCCAAGCATCCCTATCCCCCACCATCATCCAGAGTTTGCCCAAGTTCATGTCCATTGCATTGGTGATGCCGTCCAGCCATCTCTTTCTCTGTTGTCCTCTGTCATCTGCTGACAATACTAGACTGCATATTAAAAAGCAGAGATATCGCTTTGCCAACAGAGAATCACGTTGTCAAAGTTACAGTTTTACCAGTAGTCGTGTATGGATGTGAGAGTTAGACCATAAAGAAGACTGATCACTGAAAAATGGATATTTCTGAATCGTGGAGCTAAAGAAGACTCTTGACGGTCCCCTGGACAGCAAGGGGATCAAACAAGTCAATCCTAACAGAAATCAACACTATTTATTGAAGGGACTGATGCTGAACCTGAAGCTCCAATACTTTGGCCACCTCATGAAAAAGCCAATGCACTGGAGAAGACCTGGATGCTGAGAAAAGTGAGGGCAAAGGAGAAGGGGTGGCAGAGAGGAGATGGTTAAACAGCATCTTCGACTCAATGGATGCAAACTTGAGCAAACTCTGGGAGATAGTATAGGACAGAGGAGCCTTGCGTGCTTCAGTCCGTAACGTCCCGAAGAATTGGCCACAGTTTAGTGACAACAACAGAGGAAGCAAAATGAATATTGTGAAAATCAATACAATCCATTCATTTTTACATGACGCCAAATTCCTTAAAATTAACAAACTAAAGCTTCAAAATTTTCAACGTTGTTCCCATAATAATATAACCTGGAAGATACATACATATAATTTTATCATAAACATACTTTCTCCATTTCCATCCTAGACTAATTAAAGTAGAGTCTGAGGTCTAGAGCCCTGGCATTGTTAGGGCTTTAATATCTCCTTAGGCGATTCAAAGGTGCCTTTGTGAGGAAGCGGGGTTAGGTGTAGTTGTAGGATTAGGGATTTTTTTTTTTTTTTTTGCTGCCGCAAGATATATGAAGACTGTGCTTATCTGAGTTCCTTTTAGAAATACAATGGGAATTACAAATA
Organism: Nanger dama; assembly: GCA_917880005.1. Classification (NCBI taxonomy): domain Eukaryota; kingdom Metazoa; phylum Chordata; class Mammalia; order Artiodactyla; family Bovidae; genus Nanger; species Nanger dama. The sequence continues at coordinate 53,553,185 of CAKJTW010000004.1, forward strand.
GTGCATGGGTAGAAGTCAGCTGTTATACCCTTTCCATTCTTTTGTAGGTGGGATCATAGTTTTAGGCTAGACATTTTTCTCCTTTGGCTTGCCTTTTTTTTTTTTTTTAAATCACGGTGTGTTAATTAGATACAGAAACATAATTCTGTTTCTGTGAAACATAATTCTGTTATCAGCAAAACCACATTCTGCCCAAGGTGATTTCTCCAAAGGCTTTAATCTTCCTTTTCAAATCCATGAAATAAAGAGCCTTCCAAACTAGGGAATGAGTAGTCATTTGGCCTAAAAGAGACTTTCAGTTTAGATTTCAGATATTCTAACCCACTGTGAAAGTTTGATAAAAAGTGAACCAGGGCTTTTAATTAATTATGTACAGAAAGTTGACAAAATTCTGTTGGGAGACATTCCTAATAATCCATGCACATAGTGTAGTGGGAATTGTTTATAAATATAAATGAATTGAAAGGTTTATAACCTTGGAACAAGACAAGGAAAAATCAAACCATGGTTGGCAAACTCACAATTAAATTCTCAGTTAGTAAATGACTTACTTGAGAATTCTCTTTAATCTTTGTTTTCCAATATGTTCCTGGAAGCAAAGAGAAAAGAAAAATCTCAGCCAGAGCTTGAATAGAAAACTCTTAGAGAGACTATGTTACATACATATAATTTTAATAACTCTTGGCTGGTTTGAAGAACCTTAAATTCACATGAAAACATAATCTTCTTTCTGTATGTGTGTGTAATACATACATAGACATATATATATGCAATCTAAAATTTTGACAGAGATTTATTGACCTTTCCAAATGTAAAAATAAAAAAAAAATCAAATTATTAGTTTGGAAGAAAAACTGTTATTTCTGAAGAAGAAATTGATTTTGCCTGTGTGATGTTTATGTATTTTTATATCTGACATTTTGTATTGAATATTTTATAGAAGTAGGAAAGAAACATTTATTTAATGATGAGGCTAGGTACAAGTTCTAATAACTGGCTGTATCAGATTTAGCTGCTCATAAAATTATTCCCTACTCTTATAAGCAGATTCATATGTTTAGTTTTCCAAATGTCACCAAATAAATTTGTGTTAAATCATATTTCACTCTTTAAAATTACTTCTGATATTTCATCTTCTTCAAAATTATATCTAGAAGTCACTTTATATCAGTGAAAATGTCAAGGTGTACCTTGTACTTTGTGATGCCTTGAATGATCACATTTGTCTGTCTCTCACACTTGTTCATTGCTTTCCTGAGGGCAGGAAGTGTGATTTTGGTACTCCAGTACATCATCTAGCACAATCCTTGGGAAATATTATGTGGCTTATGAATTATATTTTTGAAATCAACTGAATCAAGCTTTATACTATGTACAAATATTCCAAAGTTTGATAATACCATTACACTGAAAAGTTCTGTGTTGATGAAAGTGAAAGTGAAAGTTGCTCAGTCGTGTTGGACTCTGCGATCCCATGGACTAACACAGTCCATGGAATTCTCTAGGCCAAATGCTGGAGTGGATAATCTTTCCCTTCTCCAGGGGGTAATCCCAACCCAAGGATCAAACCCAGGTCTCCTATATTGCAGGTGGATTCTTTGCCAACTGAGCCACAAGGGAAGCCCAAGAATACTGGAGTGGGCAGCCTATCCTTTCTTCCACTGATCTTCCCAATCCAGGAACTGAACTGGGTCTCCTGCATTGCAGGCAGATTCTTCACCAGCTGAGCTATCAGTGACAGCTCTAATCCAAAGGATGATTCTTTTCCAGTATAAGTCTAATCATTTGAGGTGTAACTATAGAACATGATTCTCTTCTTATACAGGTTGACTGGTCTGGATGTTCATACATTTATCACCACAGATATGCCATGCTACCATAAGATGTGGAGTTACTAAGGCAAATAATCTATTCAATAAGAAAAACTGATTGGTTTCAAAGGCATCTAATCCTAGTTGATCTTTCCATTATCTTTACATTTAGGCATGAATCAAGTTATAAATTACATATGCACTGATATCAATGCACTACCTAGAATGAATTGGTCTGCTCAAACTTTGCCACATCAGTAATCTAATATAGAGAAGAAATCTAGATAACATGTTTTATAAGGCAAATATTTTCAATTACTCCATCCTAAGAGTTCTTAGGGACAACTTTGCAGAACTACAAAATCATTTTAGGACAGAAGTAGAAACTGGCAAAAACAGAATTTTCAACTAATTATGACAAAGGAAATATATATTTATGTTGGTAATATTTTATGAATCACAAATATTGGCAAAAATGTTTCTAAATTTTGAGGTCAGTTTTGATAAATGAAATTAATAGGTACAAATTTCACTTTCTAGTACTGTGCACTCTCTACAATATTTCTATATAATTATTCTATTCTTTTTAAATTCTCTGCATGCTATATAAGATATTATTATCCCAAATGTATATACAGAAAGAATTTTTGTTTGGGAATACTGTCCAGAACCATTTAACATCTAAATATTGAAAACTGTGCTGTTTGAAGTTCTGTTTAATAAGAGGCTATAAACACTACATTGTATGGCCAATGAGAACCAAAACCTATTTTCCCATAAAAATTGGGTCCAAGGTTGGTTACTTTGTTTGTTTCCATCTCTAGCTCTACAGAATATCACTCTCTTGGCCCCACATTCATACATAAAAGATAAAAGTGTAGTTGTTAAAAGACTGGTATAACTTGAGTCAGTATTTCTTATTTAGTAATAACTTTGAAGTATTTTACAACAGAACTTTAAAATCTCTTTTGAAAAGTATAGCTTTGACAAGATGCCATTAAATTGTTAAGAGATAATGATGTGGTTTTCTAGGAGGAACACTATTTTCTATTTTAGTTTCAGAACTAAGGCTATTCATTTCCCCCTAAACAAGATGATTACTTCCAAGTAAATATTGTATCTTGAGTGTTACAATGTGATAAGGTTTTTACATTGATTGCGTCTATAGTTGTCCTGGGTTCAAAGCTTTATTACTACCTGCATGTCCTAGGGTAATTATTATATACACACTGTACCTTGATTTTCAAATAGTATTAGGTTCTACCTTAAGAGTTTTGTAATGATTAAATGAAGTTAATACTTGCAGTGTTGTGTCTAGCATTTAGAGAAGCTCAATAAAAATTATGTATTATCATTCTTCTTATTTCATTGAATCTAAGATACTGATGATTGTAAGGTATGCTGTTATATGGATCACTAAGGAAAAAATGCTACCAATTATGCTATTCATTAAATATGCTCATGTAAAAAATAGCCACAAACAGTGTATCATTTTTATGAAAAAGCAGTACTAAATGTTCCAGTTCAGTTCAGTCGCTCAGTCGTGTCTGACTCTTTGCGACCCCATGAATTGTAGCACACCAGGCCTCCCTGTCCATCACCAACTCCTGGAGTTCACTCAGACTCATGTCCATCGAGTCTGTGATGTCATCCAGCCATCTCATCCTCTGTCGTCCCCTTCTCCTCCTGCCCTCAATCCCTCCAAGCATCAAAATCTTTTCCAATGAGTCAACTCTTCACATGAGGTGGCCAAAGTACTGGAGTTTCAGCTTTAGCATCATTCCTTCCAAAGAAATCCCAGGGCTGATCTCCTTCAGAATGGACTGGTTGGATCTCCTCACAGTCCAAGGGACTCTCGAGTCTTCTCCAACATCACAGTTCAAAAGCATCAATTCTTTGGTGCTCAGCCTTCTTCACAGTTCAACTCTCACATTCATACATGACCACAGGTAAAACCATAGCCTTGACTAGGCGGACCTTAGTCAGCAAAGTAATGTCTCTGCTTTTGAATATGCCATCTAGGTTGGTCATAACTTTTCTTCCAAGGAGTAAGCATCTTTTAATTTCATGGCTGCAGTCACCATCTGCAGTGATTTTGGAGCCCCCAAAATAAAGTCTGACACTGCTTCCACCGTTTCCCCATCTATTTCCCATGAAGTGATGGGACCGGATGCCATGATCTTTGTTTTCTGAATGTTGAGCTTTAAGCCAGCTTTTTCACTCTCCACTTTCACTTTCTCCAAGAGGCTTTTTGGTTCCTCTTCACTTTCTGCATAAGGGTGGTGTCATCTGCATATCTGAGGTTATTGATATTTCTCCTGGCACTCTTGATTCCAGCTTGTGTTTCTTCCAGTCCAGCATTTCTCATGATGTACTCTGCATGTAAGTTAACTAAGCAAGGTGACAATATACAACCTTTATGTATTCCTTTTCATTATATCTACTACTGCAGGCAGGAATCCCTCAGAAGAAATGGAGTAGCCATCATGGTCAACAAAAGAGTCAGAAATGCAGTACTTGAATGCAATCTCAGAAACGATGGAATGATCTCTGTTAGTTTCCAAGGCAAACCATTCAATATCACAGTAATCCAAGTCTATGCCCCAACCAGTAATGCTGAAGAAGCTGATTTTGAATGGTTCTATGAGGACCTACAAGACCTTTTAGAACTAACACCAGAAAAAGATGTCCTTTTCATTATAGGGGACTGTAATGCAAAAGTAGGAAGTCAAGAAACACCTGGAGTAACAGGCAAATTTGGCCTTGGAATGCGGAATGAAGCAGAGCAAAGACTAATAGAGTTTTGCCAAGAATTCAAAATGTTCCAGAGGTTTGCTGTAAAACAAACTGGTATAATGAAAAAGTATACTTGTTTGATAATAATATGAGCTGATATGTAGTGGCACGATTATATATTTCATTAACAGATAAAACTATCCCCACTTGATTTAGACATTTAATAAGGGAAACATAAAAAAATGAAATATTGAGACAAAATAAAAATCACTTTAAGATGAAAGGTACACTTAATATTTTAAAATTGTTATTTTTTAAATGGAATTTTAGAATACAGAAGCATTACTCACCTTATCTGATCTTTGTTTTATGACAAATATTCTACATGTAGAGAAATCTCTTTCATTTTTTGAAAAGAAAGTGAAAGTGAAAGTCACTCAGTCGTGTCTAACTCTTTGTGACCCCATGAACTATATAGTATATGGAATTATCCAGGCCAGAAAACTGGACTGGGTAGCCTTTCCTTTCTCCAGGTGATCTTCCCAACCCAGGGATTGAACCCAGGTCTCCCACATTGCAGGCAGATTCTTTGCCAGCTCAGCCACCAGGAAAGCCCTTCATTTTTTGGTTTATATCAACTAAATTGTCCAGAAGGCTTATGAAACCTTCTGCAGGGTTGATGTTAGATAGCATAATGCTTTAAGTTCAGTTTCTTTCTGTGAAGATTAAAATTTTTTCTGCTCTCCCTCAGTTTTGCTTTGCCATTAATTCATTGCTTCCGGTAATTATAATTTTAGGTTTGTTTCAAGTTCTTATTGGGGTATTCCATATCAGTATTCACATCTTTTTCTCTTTGCACTTCTTCTGTTATGGTTAATATTTGCAAAGAACTATAGCCTATAGTGAATATGAAAACACTGGAAAGCACCAGTTTCTTAGTGCTGCAGAACTGGTTTTCAATGTCAACTAGAAATCAGCTAGACTTAAAAATCATATTAAATATATGTCAGCATTACCCAGTGTGCATTATTTTTGATGATTCTGATAGACTGAAGTAAATTTTACTCTTGATCTCAGAACCTGATTATTTGACTTGTAAAGAATTATAGCTTAATAATGTGGATTATTCTACTTTTTTGGTATTGATTTCATATCCCAGGATGACTTAAACAATTAGAATCCACTTTGAGACTGAAGCATTATAGAAAATAGCAATTTTTGTGTGTGTGAAATGAGAGTTTTCATAAAGGAAGAGATATTATTTGTCCTCTTTAGAAAAAAAATATAACATAAATAACATGCTTGTTTGCCAACAAAGGTCCATGTATGGATATGAGAGCTGGACCGTAATGAAGACTGAGTGCCGAAGAATTGATGCTTTTAAACTGTGGTGTTGGAGGAGATTCTTGAGAGTCCTTTGGACTGCAAAGAGATCAAATCAGTCCTAACGGGAATTAGCTCTGAATATTCATTGGAAGGACTGATGCTGTCAACTACAAATTGGCACTTACCAAGATCATTGCCAACAACTGAACAACAACGGCATTTGCCATCTGCCTCTAAGGAGACTAAACCCTACACTGATATAGCTGTTGACCTTCAAAAGCCCCTGAGGAAATTCAGGGTGGAGTGAGGTATTCTGTGCTCCAGGGAATCTAATGGGACAGCTGGATGTTTTTAGGAACAGATTTTATGATCTCAGTCCTTGCATCTTCTCTTATCTAGAGAAGTACTAAATCCCTTCATGGTGACATCAGGTCCTCATGATGAACAAAAAACCTTTTGTAAAATGAATGCTTAATGATGGTACTGAGCTCCGCCTTTACCAAAACCTTATATATTGACCTTCTCCACTGCTGCTTTGGAGCAATCTCTCAGGGATATCTGAGATACTGCCTCCTGGGCTGCAGTCCTCATTTGCCCCAGATAAAACTTAACTCACAATTCTCAAGTTGTACATCTTTTTAGTCATCAATGCTGAAGTTTAAGTTTCAATACTTTGGCCACCTGATGCGAAGAGCTGACTCATTAGAAAAGACCCTGACGGTGGAAAAGATTGAAGGTTGGAAGAAAAAGGGGATGACAGAGGACGGGATGCTTGGATGGCATCACTGACTCAATAGACCTATTGAGTCTGAGCAAGCTCTAGGAGATGGTGATGGACAGGAAAGCCTGGAGTGCTGCAGTCTATGGCGTCGCAGAGTCAGATATGATTGAGTACAGAACAGCAACAAGCATTAGACAAGCAGTTTCCAGGAGAGAATAAGTTTCTCCTTATTTCTTCATTTTGCTTTATTTCTTGGTAAAGCTATCTAGTTCTACTGAGAGACCATTCCAGTTATGAATTATTAATTTTCAGCCAGTTATCATAATGATTGTAGAAGGTGAATAATGAGTAAGCAGATTGGTACCAAAAAAATGGAAAAATCAAAAACAAAAAACAAACCTGCACAACTTTATACTGATTTTAAAACTGAAATAGTCAACTATGTGAAGAAATTTACTTAAAATATTATGTTCTTATAGCTGACACAAAGGTAAAGGAACACTGTAAATCTTCATGAATCAATGAAGAATTAATTACTTAGGCAACTCAAGCAAAGAGGGGGTGATATCTGATATAATGATCTTTAGTAGTTATTTAAAAAAACAACAAACCTAAAACTTTAAATATTAAAAAGCTGTATTATTTATTTTTATTGAGCTAAGTGCATTTATTGTTATTGAAGAATGGGATAATATCATAGTGAATGGGAGTGGCTGGGAGGCTCAAGAGAGAGGGGATATATGTATATGAAAGGTTGCTGCTGTGAGCCATGAACGACTCCAGGATTCTTGGCCTCTGGAAAAGAGGAATTTGATCTGAAGCTAGTGACAGGGCTTGATCACTCAGAGTTTTTGTGTAATAAAGTTTTATTAAAGTATAAAAGAGATAGAGAAAACCTCTGACATAGACATCAGAAGGGTGCAGACCAGAGTGCCCCTTTGCTAGTTTTTAGCAAGGAGTTATATTTCTATTAGCAAGCTGCTAATTAGAGAAAGGAAATGTCTCAAAACTCAGAGAGTTGCACAAGGCCCCCTAACCAACAACATGTATTTTGAGATAATGTTGGGAAAATGTGAGTCATCTTGGGCAATAAAACAATTGACCTGAATCTTGAAGAAAGGCAGATTTCCAAGCAAATACATAGTTTCATTAACATAGCTTAAGAAAAGCATTTCCATTAGAAAAACGTATTGGTTAGCTCAAGATTTGAGAAAAGTCAAGTTCAGGTGGAACCAGGTGTCATCACAGCAACACAGAATTTTAAAAGAAACTTCCTTTTAATTTTGTATAGAGAAGAAGAAGAAAAGAAAGGTCTGACACTTGTAGTTTGTTTCCTTCTGCCCCTTAATGAGAGAGGAAAAAAAAAGTCTGACACTTTTAGTCAATTTCCTATGCTTGGGGACCCCTGCCTTCCTGCCTGTTGCCCTCTCATATACATATAGCTGATTCACTTTGTTGTACAGCAGAAACTAATACAACATTGTAAAGCAATTATATTCCAATACATGTGTTAACTAAAATACATGTATAACTTGAGAACTGCAAGTTAAGTTTTATTTGGGGCAAAATGAGGACTGCAGCCCAGGAAGCAGCATCTCAGATATCCTTGAGAGACTACTCTAAAGCAGCAGTGGGGAAGGTCAATATATAAGGTTTTGGTGAAGGGGAAGTTCAATAAAATGAAGCACTCATTCTACAAAAGGGTTTTTGTTAGTCATGAGGATCTGATGTCACCATGAAGGGACTGAGTGCTTCTCTAGATATGAGAAGATGCAAGGACTGAGACCATAATAGCAGCCATTGCAGCAAGGGGTTCAGTCTCTGTAGAGGCACATGGCATATACCTTTGTTCAGTCATTGGCAATGATTTTGATAAGTGCCAATTTGTAGTGCACACACACACACGCGTGCACACACACACAGTTCTAATTGAATTCAGTTTCTAAGATCTTGGTCTCTCTGTTGCTTTGACCTGAGACTTTCAAAAATAGAGACTGTACGGTAAGGGGCCAGGAGCTTAGTTGCTTTTCTCAAGGAACCAGATTGGACAACATAGAAACCCATGCACATTTTTTAGAGTTTCAATGTGTAAAATTGAGAGATTACTATGGTAAAAATGAAGGTCACATATGAAGCTCACAATTAAAAATACAATAGTAGATGGCCTTTCAATTTTATTTTTATTTTTTTCATTTTCTGAATGTTGAGCTTTTCTTTTTTCTTTTTACTTTATTTTACTTTACAATACTGTATTGGTTTTGCCATACATTGACATGAATCCGCCACAGGTGTACATGAGTTCCCATTCCTGAACCCCCTCCCACCTCCCACCCCATATCATCTCTCTGGATCATCCTCATGCACCAGCCCCAAGCATCCTGTATCCTTTATCGAACATAGACTGGCAATTCGTTTCTTACATGATGGTATACATGTTTCAATGCCATTCTCCCACATCATCCCACCGTCTCCCTCTCCTTCAGAGTCCAAAAGTCCATTCTATACATCTGTGTCTCTTTTGCTGTCGCACATACAGGGTTATCATTACCATCTTTCTAAATTCCATATATATGTGTTAGTATACTGTATTGGGGTTTTTCTTTCTGGCTTACTTCACTCTGTTTAATAGGCTCCAGTTTCATCCACCTCATTACAACTGATTCAAATGTATTCTTTTTAATGGCTGAGTCATCTGCTGATGGACATCTAGGTTGTTTCCATGTCCTGGCTACTATAAACAGTGCTGCAATGAACACTGGGGTACGTGTGTCTCTTTCAGTTCTGGTTTCCTCAGTGTGTATGTCCAGCAGTGGGATTGCTCGGTCATAAGGTAGTTCTATTTGGAAATTTTTAAGGAATCTCCACACTGTTTTCCATAGTGGCTGTACTAGTTTGCATTCCCACCAACCGTGTAAGAGAGTTCCCTTTTCTCCACACTCTCTCCAGCATTTATTGCTTGTAGACTTTTGGATCGCAGCCATTCTGACTGGTATGAAATGGTACCTCATTGTGGTCTTGATTTGCATTTCTCTGATGATGAGTGATGTTGAGCATCTTTTCCTGTGTTTGTTAGCCATCCGTATGTCTTCTTTGGAGAAATGTCTATTTAGGTCTTTGGCCCATTTTTTGATTGGGTCGTTTATTTTTCTGGAATTGAGCTGCATAAGTTGCTTGTATATTTTTGAGATTAGTTGTTTGTCCATTGCTTCATTTGTTATTATTTTCTCCCATTCTGAAGGCTGTCTTTTCACCTTGCTTCTAGTTTCCTTTGTTGTGCAGAAGCTTTTAATTTTAATTAGATCCCATTTGTTTATTTTTGCTTTTATTTCCAGTATATTGGGAGGTGGATCATAGAGGATCCTGCTGTGATTTATGTCGGAGAGTGTTTTGCCTATGTTCTCCTCTAGGAATTTTATAGTTTCTGGTCTTATGTTTAGATCTTTAATCCATTTTGAGTTTATTTTTGTGTGTGGTTTTAGAAAGTGATCTAGTTTCATTCTTTTACAAGTGGTTGATTTATGGCTGTTAGTGCAAAGTCAACATATGCTGTGGACACATATTACAGCAGTAACTCATTTCTAAAAATGTAGCTCATTGCCACATCAAATATATTTTATAACTTAATGTAAAAAGGTATACTGTTCAAAGTGCAAAGGCTATCCTAATGTTTGTTGAGGTTCAGAATTTACAAGATGACTTTAGAAATTAGAAACAAATGTGGTTCCTTAGAGATGTGTTTCTACAACAGGAGTTTTGGGGATCAAGCACCCTTTCTAAAAATACAGTTAATTCCCATTCTTCTGAGCAACAGCATTAACACCCATATGATACATAAAAGCAATTAATATTTTTCTATCTTTGTCAGTATATTCTATCTTTGGTAGTTTCTTTACACACAGTCAACTCATTCTCTAAAACGAAGTCAAGGCAGCTGATAGACTGTAGTTTATCTTGAAAGATGGAAATGGCAACAGGTACATTTTGTTTTGTTTTGTTTTTACTGGAAAGAAAGCTAAGAGAAGCCTCCTATAATATATATATGAGTGTGTGTAAGAGTGGCTTCAGTTGTGTCCTACTCTTTGAGACTTAATGGACTCTAACCCACCTGGGGGCTCCTCTATCCATGGGATTCTCCAAGCAAGACTACTGGAGTGGATTGCCATGCCCTTCTCCAGGGAATCATCCCCACTTGGGGATGGAACACTCATCTCTTAAGGCTCCTGCATTGGCCACTAGCGCCACCTACAATCAAATGTATGAATTTGCAATGGATAAGAAGCCATAATCCTATCTTTGACAAATTTCAACAAGAAAATGAAGACTTGAACATCAGCATAATAACAATATTAGACATCCTTCATTTCCTCCTCTTTTTAACAACTAAAATTTGGCATGTACCCATGAACGAAAGTGTCTCTATGAGAGTTGTGGAATCCAGCACTGTAGCCATGGCACTTGTGTATCTGGTGATAGACCTCAATACTGGCAGTGGAGCTGCCAGGAGCTTGTAAACAAGTTTTTGTTTCTTTCCACTGTGGTTTGGAATCACCTGGAGGGTGCTGACTTGGACAAATGCCCATAGATAAAAGAGCGTTTGTAGAAGTCCAGGTTTCCTGAGGAGAGATTCCAGCACTCTGTTGAACAACAGCAACAATATATGAGTTTGGCTGCACTGGAGAGGGTGAAAGGAGCGTTGCCAGCATTGCTCCTCCACTAAGATAGCACAGTATGGGGCTGAAGTGGTGATCTCTCCCATGGGCGAAAGACAAGCATTGAATGAATACCTAGCTTTCCCAGTTGTGTGGGATGCAGATGGAGAAACTCTTTTCTCTTCCACAGTACCTAGAATATTGAAGAAAAACTCTGTCCCTGAGGGAGTGGAGAGATCCAGAAAGAGGTAGATAACAATTTCAGAGGTCATAAACAGATGTGGTTCCAGACTCCAGCAGGAGGTCTGCCCACATGCCACTGGGAAAACCTCACGTGATGATCCCGTGAATGGGTCCATGGGCATCCCTAATGCCTCAATGCCAGAGCTACACTATCCCCCACTCTGTGGCCAGTGGCAGAAGAGTGCTCCAGCAGACAGAGAGTAAGAGCTGAAGACAGACCAGGATCTGCAGGAGAAGGAGAAATCACAAACTGATGCCAAAGCCCCACCTTTGGGAAAACAACCTCAAATAGCTAAAGTAGTGCTAGCAAAGACTGAGGGCAAGAGGAGAATGGGGCAATGAAGGATGAGACGGTTGGATGGCATCACTGATCAATGGCAATGAGTTTGCGTATATTCCTGGAGATAGTGAAGGACAGGGAAGCCTGGTGTGCTGCAGTCATGGGGTTGCAGAGTCCCACACGACTCTTAGGGACTGAACAACAGCAACCACTTCTTCCTATATCATGTAAAACATGATTCTTATTAATAACTCAGCACAGTTTTTTTTCACAATGAATTAAAAAAAAGTTTATGTGTTTACATAATTTAGGTAGAAAATCGATTTAATCAGATTTTCCTGTTCCCCAGGCGTTCTGGCTAAACAAGATTTTGTTATCTCTAAAGCAAAGGAGTTTGAAAGTGCTATATCTGGTAATTATTTTTTCATCCTAAACTTGGTCACACTTCTGTGACCCTCCTGTGATGAATTTTCAAAATCTCCTCAGGGTTAAGCCCATGTCTGTTCATGGAGGCATGACGAGCTTCAGGTAGAAAAACTGACAACCAAATGTGATACATTCTAATTAGATTGTTCTGTCATCTAGGCTAGGAGCTCTTGTAGTAATAAACCCACAATAAGGAGAAAGTTGAGTATTAAAGGCTAATGAAGGAATCTTAATAAAAATTTTTAAACACTTTCAAACTGAGTACAAATTAAGGCAGTTGGACTCTGTTTAACTTTATAGGTACAACATTTCCTTAGATTGCTGCTGCCTTACAATCTGAGAAAACTGTTATCTTATAAAAGGCCTCTGTTCATAAATTTAGGATTATAAAATTCCTAGAGTTTTCTTTTCTTATTTTTTAAAATATTATTCCACATCTTTATTAGAGTATCTCCAAGATGTGCTTCAGTAGAATTTTCATTCTTCGTTATAGCTGTTGTTCAGTTTTTTTTTTTTGTTTGTTTGTTAGTTTTTAAATGAATCCTTTAGGCCACAGTGGGTTAATTTAGAAAAGATCTTAGTAACTTTTGGGAGCTTTATGTCAATTTATCATTTTGTCAAAGTATGAGTCATTGGACTGTTGATATTGATCACACCTACACTTCACAGCAGCAAGCTAAGAACAGATAATTGATATTTTGCAGGTTCTTTAAAACAAGGCAGATAGCAGCACATGAAAATCTCCCCAGATGGCATGTTTGGCACATGGACCTTATATTACCAGCTCCTAATATGGACTTAATTTTTCAGTTATCATTTACTTTGACTTTGATGATTTCTTCTACTTCTGTCTAGTTCTATTGACATTTCATTGGCTCACAGTAATTTTTATAATGGCCTACTGTTTTGCTGACATTTTGATAATGTTGAAATGCAATGTATTTTTGTATATTACTAAGTATTGTGGTGGCTAATTTTATGTCACCTTGACTGGGCTAAGGTATGCCCAGATAGCTGGTAAAACATTATTTCTGGATGTGTCTGTGTGGGTGTTTGTGGAAGAGATCAGTATTTAGATCCGTAAATGGGAAGGAGGATCCTGCTCACCAATGTAGGTGGGTACCTTTCAATCCATTGCAGGTCTGAGCAGAATGAAGAAGTGGAGGAAGACCAAATCCACTCTCTGCTTCAGCTAGGACATTCATCTTCTCTGCACTTGGATATTGTCCCTACTGATTTTGAGGTCTTTAGACTCAGATCGGAATTTATACCATTGGTTCTTATGGTTCTCAGGCCTTCAGGTTTGGACTGGAACTCCACTACTGGCTTTCAGGGTCTCCAGATTGCAGATAGCATGTCATGGGGCTTCACAGCTTCCGTTATTATTGAGCCAATCTCTCATAAGAAATCTACTTCTATATATTTATGTCTGTCTATATGTACCTATAATCTATTTTCTATCATCTCTTACTAGTTCTGTTTCTCTAGAGAACACTGATTAATGCATTTTGTAGTTCATAATAAATATGTTGTGGTCCCTTGTTTTATAATATTAAGACAAAGATCATAGGATTCAACCTATGTGACAAAAAGTGCATCCTCCTATCTTACTGAAAATATTATCATGTGTTTTGTTTTATATTTTATAACTGTTGGTGAATTTCTTGAGTTGGAAGAGATGCCTCTCTAAATAGGTGTTTGTTCAACTTTAAGTACTAACAAAATATAAGCAGTAAGTTTTAAAATTATAGTTAAATAATCTGTATGACAATCTCCCTTATCACTTTCCTCCTGATTATAAAAGTATAGAACAAAGAACAGGGACTTTAATTTTTTGGTAGATATATATTTTCATATTGAAGATAACTTGTGAACTGAATGATATTTTATGAGTGATAAAAGTGTAAGCAGATACTTCTTAATATAATTTCACTTGCTTCCATAATTTCTTAAACGTTATTCAAGACATTATACCAGTGACATAATAATTTTGTAGGTCCTACAGCTTATTTATTTATTAAGGACATGACGTGCAAATGGGGATGAACAAAACCATTATCTCTAAACTAAGAACATTAAAAAAATTTCACAGATATTTACTGCAAGTCTGTTACACTAGTTTGTCATGTCTGATTTAGAAAGAATTAGCGTGATGGATGACATCTGGGTCCCTGAACATCAGCTTTCTTTATCAGTTGCCTCTGCAGACAACCCTTTGTCATTCTAGAAAGAGACAACCATTGTGCAAAGGAAAAGTATAATATAATAAGCACTGATTATGGAATAAGAATTTTGCTCCCAAATCCTAACTTAATGTAGAGCTTCTGTTTCTTAAAAGCTTGAGTAGACTAATGTATGCACCAGAGACTCCTTTCTAAGGAAGCATAAACACTTATTTTTTTATTGAATTAACTGTTGATTATAATTTTTGATAAGTACCTCTACTTACTTATGACCTTTAGCTTAATAATATATATGCCATTTCTGCTTTTATAGGGTAAAGTAATGGAAGGCATGTGAGACCACAAATAAAAATGTATCACCAAAGGGCCTAATACAGGTAGGAATCCCTGCTTAACACATTAGGGCAGAACTGCAAGGAATGGCTTTGCTAATTCTATTTTTCTAGTTGGTTTTCTGTCTTTAGCCATAACACATGTGTTTCATTTATTATCTCACACCGTCTATGTTTACAGTAAGATTGATTTTTATATTTTTCATTTTATCACTCCTACTCTGTGAGGAAAGGAACTGTGCTGGTCCTTGGTCAATATTCACTAAAGACATAAAGCCATTTCTTAATGCATTAAATCAGTCTCCTCTATTTCCTTTATTGTAGGTGTGCATGTATATAAATATATTACTGTATGCTCTTCCGAGTATAGAATGTATGTATTCAATTAATAAGGATCCAATTATCTAAACTTCCTGAAAATGTCTTTCTTGTTCCATTTAGACAGCCGTATAATGTAAAGTCATTACATAAGTGCTATTTCTACTCTGTTTCCTGGTCACATTTGCTTTTAGGTCTAAACTTTTTCTGAACTCTCTGACAAAAGATTTACATTCTAAACTGAATTAAATGCTGGAACATCACAGAGAGCACTTTGTAATGGAATATTGCCAACAAAATATCCATATACATTAACACACTATAGACAACCCCCAAAACATGATTGTTAATGTTCCATAGTTCTGGTACAAAGTCTTTAGGTGGCACTGTGGTTCCAGCAATAACATTCAATATTAAAGAGCTTCCCATTAGGTCTGTGAATAAAGAATATGGCCATTGGTTTTCCATCTATTTTCCATAATTATGCTTTATATTTAAGGGGTTATTTTTAAATTATAGAGCTTTTCTCATATATTACTTCACATTATTTATAAACCTAAAAACAAGGCAAAGCATCCATTTCATTCCCCTTTGACAGATGTCAAAAATAAGTTCAGAAAAGTTAAGCAGTTTCATAGGCTCCTTTATACCTTATAGTATATTTTCAAAAATAAGATATTTTACTTTCTTCCTCGGCTGGATCTGCATTAGTGTCATGGGTTTTCCCCAGTCTCCTTGGCTCCAATGTGATTAACAGTGACTTTGGTGATGTTCAGCACCTGAAGTTATCGGAAATGGTATTGGAGAAAGTTCCTGTTGCACAGAGAGCTGTGAAGGTATCAATACGCCATGAGTCTCTTAATTTCTTCATTGCTTTGTTCTTTTCTACATATCTACTTAATTTTACATAGGCTATCAAAGTTAAATAGATGTTAGGATAATTAATGAATGTATGGCATAAAATATAGAACCACATTCTAAATGAGTTTTTTTTTTTTTTTCCATATATTGGAGAAGGGAATGGCAATCCACTCCAGTACTATTGCCTGGAAAATCCCATGGACAGAGGAGCCTGGTAGGCTACAGCCCATGGGGTCGCAAAGAGTCGGACATGACTGAGCGACTTTACCTTAAAAGGAAAAATACCAAATCTGATTAATCGTCCCCTTAGTGTTCTTTTACAGGAATTCTTACTTATATACTCTCAGTTTCTAAATTTTATATCTTATTTAAGATTTTACTTATCTATGGAAATTTCTTCTTCTTCCAAACTTGAATATACAATCTCTATCCAGCTTTTGGTAAAACCTAACACCTATCTGTATGGTTAACATGGGACCCAAATTCATCCTCACTTCCCTAGAGGACTTTTCCCTAACTTTGCCAGTTTATAACCAATAGAAGATATCTGGGGTTTCAATTCAAAATTCTGTAACCCACAGAGGAGTCCCTCAGTGGGCAGTGGGCTGGACACTTCCAAAATACATGCTCTTTTTAGTTATTTCACCAGAAAATACAGACATGCCTTTGTAATTTTCTCTGCACACACTTACCTAGCTTTTGAGGCTACCTGGCTTCTATGGAGCTAATACCCCCTTATTAGTCAGAACATCATCCTATTTTCAAACTGTGCTTTTCAACTGACAGAATTTGGTCCATGCTGATCTATACATTCTTAAAAACCACTTCCTTGACTGTACCAAGACTTGACTAAGGTTTTCCATTTGCAAGTAGTCAATCAATTGAATTCTTAGTAAAGGGCTCTTCTCTTCCCCAATCTAAAGAAAAGGAAAAGGAAGAATTTATATTGTTCTAATTTTAATTTAAACTGATATAATTGATTGCAAATATGAATTATGGACAAAGGAGCCATGACTTTTATGCTATAAAGTCATAAAGTTTATGACTTTCTAAAATGGCAACTGCTTATAGTGAAATTCTAAAGGGAGATCAGAGTACTTAATCATGGAGAATTAAAAGTTGAGGGAAAGGTAGAGTCAGGTGGAAGGAAATAGTGTGGCTGATTTGACTGATGAAAGTTGAGCATGAATTTCCCGATAACACTGGGTTTAAAAAGTTGAATTTGAGTAATCTCTAAAATTTCCTAATGCCTTGCTTTAAATTTTCTTAATGTTCTTAATTTTATATTTGGGTTACATTTATCTTGTATTAGAAGCACTCCACGGAGAAGGCAATGACATCCTACTCCAGTACTCTTGCCTGGAAAATCCCACGGTTGGAGGAGCCTGGTGGGCTGCAGTCCATGGGGTCGCTAAGAGTCAGACATGACTGAGCAACTTCACTTTCATGCACTGGAGAAGGAAATAGCACCCTACTCCAGTGTTCTTGCCTGGAGAATCCCAGGGACGGGGGGGAGCCTGATGGGCTGCCGTCTATGGAGTTGCAGAGTCAGGAACGACTGAAGTGCCTTAGCAGCAGCAGCAGCAGCAGAAGCACTTCAATAAGAAATATTATGTTTTTTTGTGTGTGTTTTATTGTGTTTATTTTTTTCCCATCATAAGATATCTAGAGGTCTTACAGTGAGACTATCTTACCAGTCTCGGGTTAGAGGGACAAATTCACTTATTTCTGTAGTATTACTTGGGTGAGTGTAATCCAAACAAAACTTGTAGTAACAACGTCTAAAACCACTATCTTTAGATTTCAGCATTTACCATTTTCACGTATGTGTATATGTTGCAACATGAGCATTTAGTAGGTATAAATTTAATGTATCACTGTAGAACCCTAAAAGAAAGGAATATTAGCATAGAAATAAGAACTCAAGTAAGTTAACTGACTTATGAAAGAAGGAGATGATATCCATTTTATGGCTGAGTTAAATGCCTTTCAGGATTCAAGCTGGAATCAAACAGGATTCAAGCTGGAATCAAGCTGGATTCAAGCTGGAATCAAGATTGCCAGGAGAAACATCACTAACCTCAGATATGCAGATGACATCACCCTTATGGCAGAAAGTGAAGGGGAACTAAAAAGCCTCTTGATAAAAGTGAAAGTGGAGAGTGAAAAAGTTGGCTTAAAGCTCAACATTCAGAAAACGAAGATTATGGCATCTGGTCCCATCACTTCATGGGAAATAGATGGAGAAACGTGGAAACAGTGTCAAACTTTATTTTTGGGGGCTCCAAAATCACTGCAGATGGTGACTGTAGCCATGAAATTAAAAGATGCTTACTCCTTGGAAGGAAAGTTATGACCAACCTAGATAGTATATTCAAAAGCAGAGATATTACTTTGCCAACAAAGGTCCGTCTTGTCAAGGCTATTGTTTTTCCGGTGGTCGTGTATGGATGTGAGATTTGGACTGTGAAGAAAGCTGAGTGCCGAAGAACTGATGCTTTTGACTGTGGTGTTGGAGAAGACTCTTGAGAGTCTCTTGAACTGCAAGGAGATCCAACCAGTCCATCCTAAAGGAGATCAGTCCTGGGTGTTCAATGGAAGGACTGATGCAGAAGCTGAAACTCCAGTACTTTGGCCACCTCATGTGAAAAGTTGACTCACTGGGAAAGACTCTGATGCTGGGAGGGACGGGGGGCAGGAGGAGAAGGGGACAACAGAGGATGAGATGGCTGGATTGCATCACCGACTCAATGGAGTGAACTCCAAGAGTTGGTGATAGACAGGGAGGCCTGGTGTGCTGCGATTCATGGGATCGCAGAGTCAGACACGACTGAGCATCTGAACTGAACTGAATCTTCCTTTCAATAAGGAGCCCAATCTTTTCTGTGATTTTAACTATATTTTATATATTTCTAAGACAAAATTTACAGTGTAAGAAATTATACTGGAACTATTTTCACTTATAAGTATAGAAGAAATAAAGCATAATTTACCTTTTGGAGAATTTAAACATTTGTGAACACCAGAGTTATGCAGATGGTCTTAATATGTCGATATGTTATTATTAAACATATATTATTTTGACAAGATGCAATACATATCTACAACATTTCATATAAGCTTGAGTTTTAAAAGTTTCATTATTATCAAATTATTACTTCTTAAAAGCTGTAAAAATTATATTTGGAATTTGGGAGACAAATAACTGAATGGTAAGTGAAAATTTACTCAATACAATTAGGTTAATGCCAAATAAGGCAGAGAAAAAAAAGAAATAATGTACATATATATATAATATTAAAGAATTACATGCATAAGTAAAATATATATATATATATAGTTTAAAATTTATTGGTAAATTTTAAAAGTATTTCTTAGTTATTGACATTTAATTAAAAATAGTGAAGTTAAGTAAAGTCTGGTTATACTTTTAGTGTTAAAAAATGAGATTTAGGTTCATAGAGAACTAAATTTCAGTAAAGGCTCTGACACTTTGCTGTTTTGAACAGTTTCTTAATCTCTGAAACCTTAATTTAATTACTTCAAAATAAGTTTTGTTCCTAGCTTGTGCGATTGTGGTGAAGATGAAATGACATGGCAGAATGCCTAACCAGGGGCATTTTAATGGCTTGATAACAGTGTAATAAATGATAGGTATTACTCTGAGCTACTACAATGGCACCGACCAGTTCTTGACATATTTATACAGGAATGATAATCGCACAGATGTATTTTTAAAATATGTATATTGAAGAGAGCACAAAATCTCTTTGTACTAATTAGTAGATTTGTTTCATAACATTTATTTCATTTTATTACACATTTTATTACAATTGTGCTTTTTGCAAATATTCCAAATTTCCTTTAATATCTAAAAAAGTTATGATTGATATATATTCTGATTATGAAGAGACAGTTTTCATTGAATACATTGTGAAGATTAAATATGACTAATTAGTTTAGATATCACTTTAAAAAATTCACTTTCAATAATCAATAGTTATATTTTCTACCTCCTGGCTTAACTTTAGTGTTGATAACTTTGTTATAGCAAGAATTTGAGTAGTTTTTGGTAAATATTCTAGTCCAGGATTATAAAATGCTTATTCTTTCTCTGTATCCTAACAAGGCAGTTTTGGAGGTTTCTGCTAGATTTAACAAGTTTGACTTCATGCAAATTCAACATTATGTTTATATATCAATTAAATATTCTTGTTCTTCCAATTTTGTCAATGATTAGACCAAAAATCTCAATGTAATTCAAGAGTTTAGCTAAATTTATGGCATACTTTTGCATTATAAAAATAAATAGTTATTTTGATTTATCTCTGGAATAAAACTAGAGTTCTGTGATGTAAGAGGTATATTTTCAGCATATCACACTCAAGAACTGAGATCACATTATCAAAACACAATGAAATGAATGGCATCAGAACCTCTTATGGTTGTTATATTAGAAAACAGTTAAGGAACATACATGGAAGAAATTCTGAGAACCACTTCCATTTTCTGCAAAGGCTAATGCACCTAAAAGTGTCATTAAAAAAAAAAAAAAAGACCCCTTGAGGAGGCTTCTGATGTTATTCCCTCAAGATGTTTGGCGACTGTGGACTATTTAAAGTTGGAGGGGTAGTTTGGCTAGGATGGAAGCTGTCACTTTGTCCATTTAAGTCCTCTATAACAAGAAGAAACTGAGCGACTTCACTTTCACTTTTCAGTTTCATGCATTGGAGAAGGAAATGGCAACTCACTCCAGTGTTCTTGCCTGGAGAATCTCAGTGACAGGGTAGCCTGGTGGGCTGCCATCTATGGGGTCACACAGAGTCAGACACGACTGACGCGACTTAGCAGCAGCAGCAGCACGTGTGAGTTTTGGGTTGAATGCTCTCGCCCACATGAAAGCCCCCTTTGTCAAACTCTGCAGTACTTTCAAGACATACTGCCGTTCAGGTTTTGAATGCCCAGGGCTGTCTCCATAAATCAGGGCTCCTAATCCTCCTATACCCTTTTGTGAGTGACTGAGAAGGCCAACCAGGGAAATTTCCTATTCCTGATTTGACTTCCAGGGGAAAATTCTATTGCTTTATAACTTGAGTAAGATTATTCTAGCATGTATTTCTGACTCATTGCTCTATTTTTGCTCAGCATCTGTATGAATGGTCCTCTCTTCCAACCAGTACAGATATTAGACTTTAGAGCTTTCCCAACCCCTAGATTTTCCTCCTCTTCTTCCTCCTCCAGGGGTTTTATGGGTTCTTCTTTTAGACTCAGTAGAATTGAGCTGATGTACTTTTCTCATCACCCTCTGCCAAAAAGAGACAGCCACAGTCTTCTTGCCATTTAAGTTTCTTCAGTAACTAGTTCTCCTTCTCTGGCGACCAAACTACCAATTCAACTAATCAACCAAATAAAACATCTTAGGCATGATGTTTCACTACTTCTTTTCCATTTGAAATATGTTCATTCAAACAGTAATTTGTATGTGTTTATATCCTGTCCAGATTTTAAATTTCTTAAAGACAAAAATCAAACTATATCGTTATGTATTTTCTTTGTTGACTCCTAAATATTTGTTGAAAGAAAAAAATAAGTGTAAAGAAATCACTCTTTTATGTTTTTTTTTTTAAATGAAAATGCAAAGCCTGTGTAGACTGAGGTATGAAAGTTATATAAAACTGAAGATACTACTGTATAACACAAAGAAGTATATGCAATGTCCTGGAATAAATGATTATGGAAAAGAATATAAAAAGAATGGAAACTTCTTGAGTCACTTTTACAACAGGAATTAACACAACACTGTAAATCAACCACACTTTCACTAATAATAATAACAAAAACTTAAGGAATGAGAGCAAACAATAGATGAGGTCTGTATCTTTAAAACATATTGAATTCTTCTTAAACTGTGACTCTGGAAGAATATGTAAATACACTATGCTCTGAGAAACTAAAATGAAAGACTGTTATATTGTATATGATACAATGAGAAAATTTCACCCTCAATCTTCATTTTGAGTGAAATATTTGCTTTCTATTTTTAATCTCTCACCTTGAACAAAACTTTTCTTGAACTATTTAAATTTCAGTATGAAGAAGGCAAAGTTCTCTTTTTATCATGATCATATATCCTCCCTCTGTACCTCAGAGGAGACAAGTTTTTTACATATAAAGATGTCTGAATCCTCAAAATGTTCTTTGTGTCTCTGGTTTCTTAATTTCTAAAGTGCTTTTTACAAAATAAAGACACTCTGTTACTTAGCAATAACACTGATGTTAACCATAACAAGAAGCAGTTGAGAACTGAAAAGCATTCTGGGTAATGTCATAAAAATTAGCATGCTAAGAATTTATTTTTACTAGCATACTGATTAAGGCTTGTAGAGTAATTCAATGATATTCTTCATCATTAAATTAAGACTAATAATAAAAAGGCAAATTGAAAAGAAAAAGAAAAAAATACTAACTGTTTGATTGGAATGCTTTCTTAAATATAAGCAGTTCATTGCCAAGAAGGAGTACTAAAAATCTTACCATTTGTGCTGGTAGAATAAGAAACCTGATTTATATACAAATAAACAAATTTCAGTTTAAAATAAGTATATCAGCAAGTTGCATATTTGCATGGAAATGGTAACCCACTCCAGTACTCTACCCTGGAAAATCCCATGTACAGAGGAGCTTGGTAGGCTGTAGTCCATGGGGTCACAGAGTCAGACACAGCTGAGTGACTTCATTACTTTTTATGACATGAGGAAAAAAAAAAAAATTCTGTGTTTATATCTGATGCTGTAGCAGTATCTGCTGTTACTGCTGCTGCTATGTTTATAGAATACAATTCTGATATCTATGTGCTTCTGGGCATTTATTTTATTTTGAAGAAAATAAGTATTTGGCTACTCCCCATTCCTACTGCATATGATGCTTAAATAAATTATAGTTATTTATATTTAAGGACATTTAGTGTACACTATTCCTTATAAAAATTATTTATCTTTTATGAAAAAAGATGTAATTATAATTTACTGGTCATGTTTAGTTGATAGTTTCAATTTTATTTATGATTCTTTCTCAAAAAATTATATATTAAAATATTTTCTATAATATAGGTTGATTTTGATACTTGTTTCATATTCTTGGAAGTTCTTGAAGGATAAGAGTAATTATGAAGACTATGTTTAACCTACTTGTAATATATTTCAAGGCCAAAGACTAAGTACCCCAGCAAATATAAAGTTTAATTGTATTTATTAAAAAAAAAAAAAAAATCCTAATGGGCCTCTCAGCTCCAGTCAGGTTTTAACATCTCTCAGTTTTTACTTCATGTGTGTATCTTTTTCAGTCTTTGGTAGTTGACCTTGCTTGCCTTTAAGCACTGCTTAGATCGCACCTTCTTTGTGAAGCTCTTACTGATCAACTCTATTCATCTTCAGTCAGTTCATTCACTTAAGCATTTCATTAGCACTTATGCATGTAATTTAATAAGACCATTGAATAATTTCCTCCATGCTTCTTGTAAACAAGCAAATAAACAGCAAATGGAGTAGTTACTTTGATTCAATTCCCAAATCTTCTACCTACTGACACGACTCATTTTTTTTCTCTGTAAGATAGGACAACAGTTAGTATCTTTGATGTTGTGATTATATTTCATTAAAATATAAAGCTTGAGTTAGAGAATCCCATATTGAGTACAGCATACATATTTCATCAATTCTGGCTTAATTTGTCTATCTCACATCCTAAAGGTTATCTATGTTGACATGAAAAGTAAATTTTAAAGATAAATAATTTATAACTATTTAATTTTAACTATTTATAAAATAATTTTATAACATTTGAATGCTTAGACATTTACTTTTAATCACTAGTTAGTTAATTTACTAACAACTGATGTGAAAAGAAGACATAGCTTAAAACTCTTTAAAACTAAACTCCTATTTTATAAGTTACTATTAGGTAACTCTGTACTCAGCTTTAATTAATTACCCCTCTTGTCTGGGGTAAAGCATATCTTTTCAATATTTGTTCTTGAACTCAGATGTATTAATATCCTAGTCAGTGTAGTGTCAAGTAATAATTTTTATAACGTGTGAACATGAAGACTAGATGGTCAAAATATCAATTCAATTTAATATGATAATTATTAATTAAACACCCTTCATCTGTAAGACCCTGAGGGAGATTCACAGATAGTCAAAGAGTCCTCTTCTATGAAAGATGTATAACATATTGAGGGAGATGAACACATAATGCATCAGTAATAAACATATAAATAATTTTCTCAGGCTCATGCTGTCTGCTGAATATGCTGAAACTGGGAACAATTTTCAGTATCTAGAATTGATTCAAACTCCTGTTCAGTGTTTAAGTATCCCATTTCTTTAAGGTTTCTGTTATTTTATTTTTATTTTATACTTTACAGATGTTGCAATGATAATATATCATATATGTTACATATATGATATATATCATTACAATGATATATTATTACAATTATAATGTAAGATTTTATATTATAAACTATTATTACATTATAATGCTTCAGTTCAGTTACTCAGTCATGTCCGACTCTTTGTGACCCCATAGACCACAACATGCCAGGCCTCCCTGTCCATCACCAGTTCCCGGAGTTCACCTAAAGTCATGTCCATTGAGTCAGTGATGCCATCCAACCATCTCATCCTCTGTTGTTCCCTTCATCTCCCACCCTCAATCTTTCCCAGCATTGGGGCCTTTTCAAATGAGCCAGCTCTTCGCCTCTGTGGCCAAAGTATTGGAATATCAGCTTTAACATCAACCCTTCCAGTGAACACTCAGGACTGATCTCCTTTAGGATGGACTGGTTGGATCTCAGGGATTATAATAAATAATTCATGTTTATTATTACTACTTATACAAGTGAAGTCACTCAGTCATATCTGACTCTTTGTGACCCCATTGACTCCTTGGCAGGAGTCCATGCCCAGCTCCTCCATCCATGGGATTTTCCAGGCAAGAATACTGGAGTGGGTTGCCATTTCCTCCTCCAAGGGATCTTCCTGACCCAGGGATTGAACCCAGGTCTCTCACACTGCAGGCAGACTCTTTACCATCTGAGCAACCATGGAAGCTCCCAATTTATACAATGAACATGAAAAATAGATATCATTATCTCTATTATTATTTTGCAAAAGAGACTCAGAAAAGTTAAATGACTAATGACTTACTTAAACCCTCAAAGGCCTCAGATAGGGAGGTTTCAGTCCTATCTGTGTACCTCTGAGGCTTATGCAGAGCATGATATGCAACAGGAGCATGATATGCAACAGAGTCTCTAAAATGTAGGGTATGAGGTTGCATGTTGTAAGGGGAAATCAGCTTATAGTCATCTAGTTTTATGTTCAAATTTATAGTTTGCCTTTTCCTATTGCACAGTTATTTTATTTCTTTGAATCTTGTTTTCATAATCTGTAAAATGGGATTAATTGGAAGAAGCAAGTTGATTGATGTTTTTGGAACTAGATAAAAGCAAGATGTATAAAGGAATTCTACAGTGTTTGAGGAATTTTAAGTTGCTTTGTTTGCAAAATGGATAAAACATATCAAAGGGCATTCTTTCCACTAAGTACAGCTAAACCCCTGGACATTTTATGTAAATCATACCTAAGGAAACACTAAAAGGTATATAGAGAAGGAAGACTGGCTAGGAACATTAGGAACTCAAAAAAATATTATACTGGAAAGTTCTTTGAGTATTTTTCCCCATATTTCTCTGATATAGAACTGAAGAAGCTAACAGTACAGAAATATAAGAACCTCAACTACAACTGCATTTTCAGCCAAAACCTATGGCCAAAAAGTCAGATAAATCTCTTAGTACTTTTCCTATTCCAGCCAAACACTATAGAAAAAATGTGACCACACTCCTACCCACATTGGCAAAGACTAAGTGGGCAACTTATACTTTTACTCTCTAAAGTCTGTAATAAGGGTCTTCAATATAACTGCTGGGGTGGTCTTATAGAGACCAATGAGGGAGCCTGGATTTCCACAGGAGGTCTAGTATAGAGTCAGAATTTCCATCCCATTAGTGGTCATGAGGCAATCCCACTGAGACCACATAGGGAGCCAAACTCCAACTTCCTTCCAGCAATAAAGAGTATTCCCAAAGTGTCAGAGTCTGGGTGAGGAATCTGAACATCTAAACTTGTGGCTATAACTTAGGCAATGTTACCCCTCCTACTGGAGTAATTTTAGGTAAAGTCAACTGAACATTTAAATATTATCCAGAATCTCCAAACGTATTATGAATATCTCTTCAGTTCAGTTCAGTTCAGTTCAGTTGCTCAGTCATGTCCGACTCTTTGCGACCCCATGAATTGTAGCACGCCAGGCCTCCCCTGTCCATCACCATTTCCAGGAGTTCACTCAGACTCACATTCATCGAGTCCTTGATGCCATCCAGCAATCTCATCCTCGGTCGTCCCCTTCTCCTGCCTCCAGTCCTTCCAAGCATCAGAGTCATTTCCAAAGAATCAACTCTTTGCATGAGGTGGCCAAAGTACTGAACTTTCAACTTTAGCATCATTCCTTCCAAAGAACACCCAGGGCTGATCTCCTTCAGAATGAACTGGTTGGATCTCCTTGCAGTCCAAGAGACTCTCAAGAGTCTTCTCCAACACCACAATTCAAAAGCATCAATTCTTCAGTGCTCAGCCTTCTTCACAGTCCAACTCTCACTTCCATACATGACCTCAGGAAAAACTATAGCCTTGACTAGACGGACCTTAGTCAGCAAAGTCAGCAAAGTGATGTCTCTGCTTTTGAATATACTTTCTAGGTTGATCATAACTTTTCTTCCAAGGAGTAAGTGTCTTTTAATATCATAGCTGCAGTCACTATCTGCAGTGATTTTGGAGCCCCAAAAATAAAGTCTGACACTGTTTCCACTGTTTCCCCATCTATTTCCCATGAAGTGATAGGACCAGATGCCATGATCTTCATTTCTGAATGCTGAGCTTTAAGCCAAGTTTTTCACTTTCCTCTTTCACTTTCATCAAGAGGCTTTTGAGTTCCTCTTCACTTTCTGCCATAAGGGTGGTGTCATCTGCATATCTGAGGTTATTGATATTTCTCCCAGCAATCTCGATTCCAGCTCGAGTTTCTTCCAGTCCAGCGTTTCTCATGATGTACTCTGCATATAGGTTAAATAATCTCTTCAACTGAACATCACTTATCATACCAAGAGCAGGGAGATCTCAAACTGAGGGGGAAAAAGGAAATCAGCAGACGTTACAGTGAGAAGACAGAGATGTGACTCCATATATTGAAAGGCAACAGAAGGAAAAAATCACATGATCATATCAGTTGATGCAAGAAAGTGACAAAATTCAAAATCAATTCTTGATAAAACCCTCAATAAAACAGAAATAAAAGGGAAAGCCCTCATTCTGATAAAAAAGATCAACAAATAAAAAGAGGAAGTAAAACAAATCCTGAACCCTACATTAAATATTATACTTAATGGTTAAAAGACCATGAATTTTTTCACCTTAATATCAAAAATAAGCCATGTAATTCTTTCTCAATTTTTATTGAAGAACAAGTCATCTATTTCCGCTCAAACTAGTCTTATTCAGTATTTTGCTGAAAGTTCTAGAAAGTATTTACAACAAGCCAAGAAAAAGAAATAAAGGACATAGAAGATCAGAAATGAAGAGAACTGGCCCTATTCAGAGATAATATAATTACCTTCATTAAAAGGAAATACCAAAAAGTCTACCCAAAAAATCCTTCTTGAGCTAATAAACAAGTACAGCAGGATCACTGGATATGATACACATATAAAAATTACTTATATTTTATATAATATTAATTATCTCAGGGACACAGTCATTAAAAATAAAGTTACTTAAACTGCACAAAAGTAAAATACTTAGGCTTGAATTTATCAAAATATATATGAGATTTGTATTTGAAAACTACACAAGATGATGAAAGATATAACAGAATTTCTAAATAAATGAATAGAGATACTATGTTTATGGATTGAAAGATAATAATAAAGATGACAACTCTCCCCAGATTGACATATAAGTTCAACCAATCCCTATTGAAATAGTTAACTTTATGTGCCAACTTGACTGACCATAGAGTGCCCAGATACTTGTTTAAACATTATTCTGGGTGTTTTTAGGTGAAATTAAGATTGGATTAGGACACTGGGCAGATTGCTTTTTCCACTGTGGGTGGACTTCATCAAGTCCATTGAGGCCTTGACTAGAACAAATAGGCTGGTAAGAAAGAATTTGCAAACTCACCCTCTCTCTCTTTCTTTGCCTATCTTTCAGCTAGGACATTGCTCTTCTCTTGCCTTTGGACTTGAACTGGGATTGGTCCATCAGCTTTCCTAGGTTTCCAGCTTGCTTTCTGCAGATCTTGGGACTTCTCAGCCTTTTAATCACATGAATCAATTCTCTACACACACACAAACCCTACCCCATCCCACACACTGTTCTCTGGAGAACACATATCAAAGTATAGACAATAATTTTCTAAAATTTATATAAAAATAAAAGAAACTATAATAGTTAAGACAAATTGGAAAAGGATAAATTGGGAGAAACAAATTTGTTTTCAAGACATTATATTGCTACAGTAATCAAAACTGTATTGTACTGGCCAAGAGATAGACACAAAGACCAGTGGAAGAGATTAGAAAATCTAGAATTAGATTCATACAAACATACTCAATTGACTATTAACAAACATGTTAGTTGCTCAGTCATGCCTGACTCTTTGCTACCCCATGGACTGGAGACTGCCAGTCTCCCTTAACCATAGAATTTTCCAGACAAGAATACTGTAGTGGGTTGTCATTACCTTCTCCAGATCTTCTTGACCCAGGAATAGATCCCAGGTCTGCATTGCAGGCAGATTCTTTACATTTTTTTTTCACCAGGGAAGCCCAACTTGTATGATTCCATTTATATAATATTCTTGAAATGGCAACACTGTATAAATGAAGATGAGGACAGTAGTTGCCAGGGGTAAGGAGTAGTGTAATTGGGAGAGGCTATGCGGGGGCTGCGAAAAGGCAACATGAGAGATCTTAGTATCAGTGGAAATATTCTGTATCTTCACTTTCACTGTCAATATCTTAGTTGTGACGTTTGTTTTAGAAACATATTACCACTGTGGAAAACTGACAGAGTAGAAGTTATGTCTCTGTACTGTTTCTTATAACTGCATGTGAACCTATAGTTATCTCAAAATAAAAACTTCATTAAAAAGCATAAGGTAGAGAATTGTAGTATCAAAACTATCATTATAGTATGTAAAATGTATGTAAAAGTCACTCAATCATGTCCAACTCTTTGTGACCCCATGGATTGTACACCACCAAGGAAACTCATTCCCCAGGAGATTTTCCAGGCAAGAATACTAGAGTGGATTGCCATTTATAAAACTATAAAAGAAATGCACATACAGCCAGATTAGGAACCATTTTAAATGCTGTACTTGAAGATGTATAGACTTTGGACTTGCCTTAGAGATGAGGAGGAATCATCAAAATGATCTAAATACAAAATATTTATAATTTGGAAATTTATTCCTTTTTTCTATAGTAATGTTAGTTAGTTCAGTCACTCAGTCGTGTCCGACTCCTTGCGACCATGCCAGACCTCCTTGTCCATCACCAACTCCCGGAGTTCACTCATACTCACGTCCATCAAGTCAGTGACACCATCCAGCCATCTCATTCTCTGTCGTCCCCTTCTCCTGCTGCCCCCAATCCCTCCCAGCATCAGAGTCTTTTCCAATGAGTCAACTCTTTGCATGAGTACTGGAGTTTCAGCTTTAGCATTATTCCTTCCAAAGAAATCCCAGGGCTGATCTCCTTCAGAATGGACTGGTTGGATCTCCTCACAGCCCAAGGGACTCTCAAGAGTCTTCTCCAACACCACAGTTCAAAAGCATCAATTCTTCGGCACTCAGCTTTCTTCACAGTCCAACTCTCACATCCAACATGACCACTGGAAAAACCATCGTCTTGACTAAATGTACCTTAGTCGGCAAAGTGATGTCTCTACTTTTGAATACATTTTCTAGGTTGGTCATAACTTTTTTCCCAAGGAGTAAGTGTCTTTTAATTTCATGGCTGCAATCACCATCTGCAGTGATTTTGGAGCCCCTCAAAATAAAGTCTGACACTGTTTCCAGTGTTACACAAGAATAATATTGTAATTTTTAGGAAATGACTGTTTCGGTTTAGTTGAAGGAAATAAAATATCAGTATAAAAAAAGATGTTTTTCAGAGGTAGGAGATTCAAAATATTTAGCCTGACTGGAAGCTTAATTGGTGGAGAAGGGTGTTGAGAATGTAAAAATCAAACCTGACTTTATAATTTCTAGCCTGAGTGACTGGATGAATAGTAATACCACTAACTGAAATAGACAAGGCAGGCAGAGCCACAGATTTGTGAAGGAAGGCATGAATGATGGAGGTAGTAGAGATTTGATCATAGGTTTTAATTTGAGGTACATTAAATTTAAGGTGTTTGTGGAATATCCAAATGAGTTTCATATTAGACATGAGGAAGTATGAGTTTGTAATTCTGGGAAGTCATTTAATCTATAAAAGTCTTTGGTAGGCATTGACATATAAGGTATATATTGAAACCATGGAGTGGAAGAGAAATTGTCAAGAAATAAAGCAAACTTAGATGTAAGTTTCAAGATTCAAAGCATAGTAGAAGAAAGGGGGAAACTTCAAGAGAAATTAATGAAAATTTATCAGAGATATAGAAGGATAACCAAAATAGAATAGTTTTCTGGAAGTCAAAGGAGGAATTGGTCAAGAAGAAAATAATCATTAAAACTATATTCTGCTTACAACTTTGAAAATCTACCTTTAAATTTGCAAGTAAGAGATAATTTATGAACTTTTGAGTGCCATTCAAATTTAATGGTATGAATGAAAACCATCTCAATTGCAGTGAACATAAGGAGTTGGAAATAAGAAAAAGAAGAAAAGAAGAGGAAACATAGTTGCTAGAGATGGAAGTAGAGAATGGGAAAGAATGGGAATACGACAGTAGGAGAGAAGATAGAAGATAATTTAACTGATTTCTTTGTGTATCAGACTTGGTGAAGAATCCGCCTATAATGCAGGAGAACTGGGCTTGATCCCTGGGCAAGAAATAACCCCTAGAGAAGGGAATGGCAACCCACTCCAGAATTCCTGCCTGGGAAATGCCATGGACAGAGGAGCCTGCAGGGCTACAGTCCATGAGGTCACAGAAGAGTGAGACATGACCTAGCAACTAACACTTCACACTTCAGAGATTTAAAAGAGAAATTCTTTAGAGAAACTGAATAAAGGATTGGAGGCTAGAATGATCATATATCTACCAGCTTATTTATAGAACATACTCATTTTAACCATGAATTTTAAAATGGCTTTTTTTTTTGCAGTAGCTGCTGCTGCTGCTAAGTCACCTCAGTCATATCCAACTCTGTGAGACCCCATAAACGGCAGCCCACCAGGCTCCCCCATCCCTGGGATTTTTCAGGCAAGCACACTAGAGTGGGTTGCCACTGGAGTGGGTTGCCACTGGAGTGGGTTGCCATTTCCTTCTCCAATGCATGAAAGTGAAAAGTGAAAGTGAAGTCGCACAGTCATGTCCGACCCTAAGCGACGCCATGGACTGCAGCCTTCCAGGCTCCTCCCTCCATGGGGTTTTCCAGGCAAGAGTACTGGAGTGGAGTGCCTTTGCCTTCTCTGTTGTTGCAGTAGATTTGAATATAAAAACAATAGGCTTACAAGGCATGGCAGGCTGTTGATGAGAGTTTTCATTGAAACTGGAAAGCACACTGAGAAGCAGCTGTTGGTTGTAGGTAAACCATTTTAAAACAGTTAAAAATATAAGGGATAATGCTAAGTTTCTGTGCTTCAAACCATGAGAGTTCCCCAAGTATTTTATCTAAGAAAATTACTCATCTTTCAGATGTAGAATTACCAGCTGCCATGCGGTTTTTCTTTATGATGTATTTTGCCAGTGAGTTAAAGAAAGCAATGTGAATTGTGCAATTGGTTATTGTAATGATTACAATATGTAAAAGATGATGAAGGGAAGTCCTCACGTTTTACTATATATTTCACTTATGTAGTAAATAGTGAGCTGGTTCAAAACTCTGTTACTCTAATTTCTATATAATGTTGTTATTATAAACCCCAACACTTACAAGACACTATGTCCCTAGATATGGGCTTATAAGTAACTTGGGCCACTGAACAGCATCATTTTTAACATTATATGTATTTTTACATTAAAAGTGTGGGGCTCTCATACTGCTTGAGTTCACATCCTGGTTTTGCTATGTAACATGTATGATTGAGGCAAGTCACAGAATCTCTCTGTGCCTCAAATTTGAAACAACTCCTTAAGACATAGATGTTTTGAGACAAGTTAGGAAAGCCTCAGCTAATACTTTTAAAGCACTTAAAATGCTGTCTGCCATTGATTTTATAGATGATAGTCATTTCCTACTTGTATGTTCAGTCTCTTACTCTAATAGAAAACATTTTTTAATATCTTAACTGGATACCAAATAAGTGATTTCAGAAAGCAAAATATCTCAAAACAAAAAATGTAGTTTCATGTACTTTTCTAAGTATATGAAATGGAAAAATATGAATTTTTATAATGCTTTGCCAAGAAATCTAATTGACCTTTCAGTAAGAGAAGAAGGTAAATTGTCAGCTGGAATTTTTATTGCCTTGAACATTTTTCCTTCAGTTATGTGGTATAGCTACAGATAACTAGAATGCTATCACTTCTTCTGTCCTACATCTTTAAAATTTGAAAGTATGAAATTATTTAACTTTTTTTTAGCTTACAAGTGATTTTTCTGAGCCATTCAAATCATAAAACAAGGATTTCAGACCATTTTTGTATGGACTTCACACGGAACAT
The DNA here is from genome assembly GCA_917880005.1 of Nanger dama. NCBI lineage: Eukaryota > Metazoa > Chordata > Mammalia > Artiodactyla > Bovidae > Nanger > Nanger dama. Next base: position 53,586,032 of record CAKJTW010000004.1, read on the forward strand.
CCCTACAGGACTTTGCAACAGGAAGACAGAATTTCTAGTGTCAGGAATGACAGAATGCTGTTTGGAATGGGAAACCCTGTGGGTCATTTTATTTTCATTTGCTAGTGAAGCAGAAAATCAACATGTTTTGTGTCAGAATACAATGGGATGTACTCCTTGGCAGTTTGATTTTTGGCCATTGGTGTGGGGGAAATATCGAAAGCAAGCTGTCAAGGTGTAACTTCACATAGAGAGGTCTGGTTTAAAGTAGACAGGTAGTCTGCATCTTGATATTATCAGAAATAGAAAGGGCCCTTTAACTTGAACTAGATGCCTTAGGGAATTGTTGCTCCTATGAAATCTGATGCTCTGATGGTTGGTCGTCTAGTCTGAAATGAAATGTCTTAAGCCTTCCTTTTGAATCTTTCTACCTTGCTTACACTTTATAAAGATTGAAAAAGGAAACTAGTAAAGGGAAAAGAATAGCCATGCTGGACTTTCAGTCTGAAGTAGAGAATAATTCTTCAATTAATAAGTTGATTTAATAGTAATATGACATTTTTAAAATTTAATAAGTTGAATTTTTAAGACCTGTGAATAATGTTTTTCATTTATATTTTGCTAAATAAGAGGATAATCAGGATAATTTACATAGATTATTTAAATGATAAATTCAAACAGTTTATCATTTGTGCTATTTTGTATTATTTATGTATATTTTTACAAATTGAAATTGTTCATGACAAAATGACAGATGATAACTGAATATGAAATAACCCACAGTGGAAAGTTGCAAAGTTAAGTGAAAGTTTTTATCCATCATTGCTGAAAATCCCACTACCCAGCATTAAGCACAAGAAATATTTATGTGTACACCTTAATGAACAAACATGAAATACATACATACATACATGTGTACATATACATATAAGCAGAAAAATCAGATGTGGTGGTGGGTAAAATTGATATCAATCTAAACAGACTGTTACGTGAGCTGTTATTTAATACTTGAGTACACTGTATGCTAACATATGTTAGATTATTAATATCTTTATGATATATCATTTGTCAGTTACCTTGATTATAATACATTTTGCTATACAGAGGTCTCTGCTATACACAAACATTTTGTTCTATTGTAGCTTCTCGGTTTTCCTATTATACTTAAAAGTCTCCTCTATTCTTCAGTTCAGTTCAGTCACTCAGTTGTGTCCGGCTCTTTGTGACCCCATGAACCACAGCAAGCCAGGCCTTCCTGTCCATCACCAACTCCCAGAGTTTACCCAAACTCATGTCCATTGAGTCGGTGGTACAATCTAACCATCTCATCCTTTGTCGTCCCCTTCTCTTACTGCCTTCAATCTTTCCTAACATCAGGGTATTTTCAAATGAGTCAGCTCTTTGCATCACATGGCCAAAGTATTGGAGTTTCAGCTTCAACATCAATCCTTCCAATGAACACCCAGGACTAATGTCCTTTAGGATGGACTAGTTGGATATCCTTGCAGTCAAAGGGACTCTCAAGAGTCTTCTCCAACACCACAATTCAAAAGAATCAATACTTCTGTGCTTAGCTTTCTTTATAGTCCAACTCTCACATCCATACATGACTACTGGAAAAACCATAGCCTTAACTAGAGGGACCTTTGTTGGCAAAATAATGTCTCTGCTTTTTAATATGCTGTCTAGGTTGGTCATAACTTTTCTTCCAAGGAGTAAGCGTCTTTTAATTTCACAGCTGCAATCACCATCTGCAGTGATTTTGGAGCCCCCAAAATAAAGTCAGTCACTGTTTCCACTGTTTCCCCATCTACTTCCCATGAAGTGATGAGACCGGATGCCATGATCTTTGTTTTCTGAATGTTGAGCTTTAAGCCAACTTTTTTGCTTTTCTGTGTCACTTGCATCAAGAGGCTCTTTAGTTCTTCTTAACTTTCTCCCATAAGGGTGGTTTCATCTGCATATCTGAAGTTATTGATATTTCTCCTCTATTCTTAAATATAATCCAATGACTTTTACTGAATTAAAAATATGCATATCATCTTTCATCTTTCAGATACCCGAACATGAAGAAGTACCTTTCAGAAATTATCATATGCTCCAAGATGCATTTATTATTGTATCATAACTATATAATCCTTGTATTCATAGTTTTGTATGTGTATGTGTGTGTTTGTATGTCTGTTTATGCATAATAGGTATGGATAACGTCTTACCATTTTTTTCTTATTAATTTTTTTGGCTATTTTGTACATTTATATTTCTGGCTATAATTAGTTTGTTAATTTCTACCCAAAGGTAGACTGCCTTGAATTTATTGAGTGATTTTTTAAATTTATATATTTACAATATTCAGTACATTCATATAAAATGAAGGTGAAGGTGCTCAGTCATATCTGACTCTTTGCAACCCCATGGATTGTAGCCAAGGCTCCCCCTTCCTTGGAATTTTCCAGGCAAGAAAACTGAAGTAGGTTGCTATTTCCTTCTCCAACATTCATACAAAATGACATACAAAATCATTTGATAGATATTTAAAGTTTGTAGGTATTTTTAGTAAATATTTTTGGCCTTTTGTTAAGGTTACTAATATTGTATAATACTTTTATTTCTGTGTGCTTATTCCAGAAATTATCAGTTGATTAACAAATATTTTATAATTAGATAACATACTGTCTTTAATCAATGTTTTTCTTCTTTCCCAAGACACACACATGTAGATATACATATATACATATGTATGCATATGCGTTTTTTTGCCTTTAATCCATTGGCACAATGTTAAAAAATAATGATTATTGCATATATTCTTCCTAATTCTTGACTTCAAGGGAGATTCTAGTATGCTAAAATGAAATATGTAAATTTCTGGCATCTACATTTTATCATGTTAAAGAAAATTTTCTGTTGACTGGAACGAGGATCTCTAGCCAAGCTCACACCATATCACCTATTTATATGTGTGATACTTGGGCAAGTTACCTAAATTTCTTATGCCTCAATTTTGTCTTCTGTATATGGAATAGAATCATATTTATTACTTCAGAATGTGGTGAGACTGAGTTCATAAATGTAAAGTTAGAACATTACCTGCTTCAGAATAATATGCAAAATATGTTAATGTATTAGCTATTTGTTTATTAAATATTTTCCTTCATCAACCAATAAAGTTACAAGTTGTTTTTATTTCTTTGACTCATTTGTATAATATAGTACATTGGAAGATATCATAGTTCAGTAACTCACATGTTTGGGGTACTATGCCCTAGAAATTAATCCATTATTATTTTAATTTGAACTGATTTGCTAGTATTTTTAAGATATTTTACATCAGTATTCATGAATGAGAAGGTAGATAACTTCCTCATATATATATATATATATATATATATATATGTGTGTGTGTGTGTGTGTGTGTGTGTGTGTGTGTGTGCGACCCCATAGATGGCAGCCCACCAGGCTCCTCTGTCAATGGGATTTTCCAGGCAAGAGTACTAGAGTAGGGTGCCATTGCCTTCTCCATATATATATATAAATTTAAAGTTTATATAGAGGAAGTTAAGGCTTTGCTTTTAAAATTAAAGAAAACAAAAAAAAAAAGCTCTGCACTTGAACTAAAGAAAAAGTTGGGAACTAGGACCCAAGTTCATGGTGGTCTCAGGAAGTTGCTCATGATCTAACAACTAAATATGAAAGATGTAAAGAATGAAATTGTGAAATGAAATATTGAAAATATTGTAGCTAGATTTTAACCCACTTGAGCTTAAATATTTTGTTTACTCATGTTTGTTGCTCCAAAAAATAGCCCACACTGGACACATAGCAGGAACTTCATCAATGTTGTCTATGGAATTAATGATTAAACACTTGTATCAGCAATTTAAAAAGTGATATGTACTCTGGGCCTCCCTAGGTGGCTCAGTGATAAAGAATTCACCTGGCAATGCAGGAGATGTGGGTTTTATCCCTGGGTTGGAATGATCCTCTGGAGAAGGAAATGGAAACCCATTCCAGTATTCTCACCTGGGAAATCCCATGGACAGAGGAGCCTGATAAGGGCTACAGTTCATGGGACACAAAACAGTCCAGCATGACTTAGCAACTTAATAATACGAACATTGGGTATCAGGCAAGACTTCATGAAACAGAAAGTAGAAAGAATTTTATGTGGACTTAGTCAAGAAAATAACATTTTTGTTACTTTACTGTTGCTGGGTAGGGATTACCCACAATAGAGAGAAAAGAATGTGTGCTCTATCATTTAAAGCTGGGGTTCACAATCCCTGGGTCATGGACTGTTAGGAACTCAACCACCCAGCAGGAGGTGAGTGACAGATGATTGTGTGAAACTTCATCTATATTTATAGCTATTCCCCATCACTTATATTTTGCCTGAGCTCCGCCTCCTGTCAAATCAATAGCAGCATTTGATTCTCATAGGAGTAAAAACCCTTACCCTAAATCAAGGGTTGGGTATAATAAAACCTAATATCCTGGGTTTTATGTAAAAACTCTAATATTGAGTTGGATATATATAAACCCTAATATCCTGAGATTGCCATAAATATAAATAAAGTACATAATAAAGTATAATGTGCTTAAATCATCCTGAAAGCATCACCGCCACCATCCCTGGAACAATCGTCTTCCACAAAACTAGTCCCTAGTGCCAAAGAGTTTGGGGCCTGCTGGTCTAAGAAATTTGGAGAAAAATAGTAATACAAATTGTTTTAAGCTTAGAATACCAGTGCAGTAGAAGCATCCTTCCAAAATTATCATTTAGTTTTGAATTAATTAATATTTTAAAAAATCACAATAGTTGGGAAAAATCAGAATCTTACAGGCCATTATATCAGACTTTGTTGGTAGTCTCCCACGCACACTTCTTTTTACTCCTTGCTGGTAGAGTTATGGTCCTCACTTTTTTGCTCAACTCTCACTTTCTCAATGAAATGATTATCCTATTAATTTTCACAACACTCCTTCCTCCACACATTCCTAATCCTTCTTATCCTGTTCTCCATCTATGTATGTGTCATTTTTCTTTAACATTTAATCACTCTTTAACATCATGTGTTGTTTACTTATTTCATCCATAATTTACTTTATTTCCCACACCAGAATGTAGGCTCCATGAGGGCTCTATTTTTCACTTGAAAAAGTTATTTTTTGAATACCCAGAAGAGTACCTAGTACTTAGTAGAGATTCAGAATTTATTTTGATGAATCCCCATTTAACAGATGAGGAAATTGAGACTCATTATAAATTAGTTACCTGAGTTTTCATACCTACTGTTGGCTCAGTCCTGATTTTTGTCTTACACTAGAAACTGAATTCCTTAATGCCATTTGTTATCACCTCCTTTTAAGAAAAGCTTCTTCAAAATGTCTTTATTGCTAAGCCATAAATTGAACTCACTACCCTGACTATGCTGGAGATGCAGGAGATATGGGTTTGATCCCTGGGTCAGGAAGATCTCCTGGAGAAGGAAATGGCAACTCACTCTAGTATTCTTGTCTGGAAAATTCCAAGGACAGAGGAGCCTGGTGGGCTACAGGCCATAGGGTGGCAATAAGTCCAACATGAATGAGACACTCTGATTTCAGTTAAGTTAGAGTCAATGACCCATCAACATGAAGTCATCCCATGGCTTACCCAGAGGCCAATGATGTTCATGGATTAAGAAATGGATCCCTGTATACTGAATGAAGAGTTTATATATATCAGATATACATCAGATATATCCTCTTATGAAATTTGCAGAAAAACCTTACTTATGGTTTATTCATAATGACAACAGAAGAAATCATTAAGGAAATGATATCCAAGTTGCCACCATGAGAGAAAGTTTGAATAAATAATGAAATATGCCCTTTGCTCTTGCTGCTGTGAGAAGAGGACAATAAGATCACTTGTTTTGTGTCTTAAGAAACTAATGACATCACTGAGGAGCCCAGTGATACTGGATACTCTTCTGGAATACTTTCCCATCATTCCTTACATTTTGTTTGTCCTCACAATAATGCACAATTGGCCTAGAAAACTGCCACATATATTTGTTCTTTGGAATAAACCGAACAATCAGAAAAATCCTTTCAGATGTCAAAGTTATTTAAGGATGTGCAAGGTCATCTCTTTCTACTATGTATTTCTTTTGTCTTGTTCAGTTATTTCAAGAGCAAATTAAAGTATTTTTCAAAAAGCCTTCTAGGAGATATAAAATAGTTATGATGTGCTCTCTTTATCTTGTAAATGAATTTAATCATTTTTCATTCACCAAACAATGCATTTTCGCTTTTGTGAAGTCAATTCTGCCACACTAAACCTTATCCTTTTATGTCTATCATGCCACAAAATACAATTACTTATTCTTCTGTCTTAAGTGGCTTAGAACACAGATGCATATGCATGTTAAAATAGACTGTTATTGCTGGTGGTTTCTATTTTCATTGAAGAATATGTTCTATAATTTTTCAACATTGAAGTAAGTTATCTACTTGCTTTCATTTATTGTTTGATTAAGTCTAGCAAGGTTTGATTTTATATCCTCTAATTATCCCAAATATTTATTTTCTGCAGTGATTTAAGGACAATCATACTTGAGATCCTTATGTATCATTGAATTGCTTTCTATTCTCCATTATGGGCCTCACTGCAATGATACTAATATATTTCTTTGTTTGCATATCATTTTATCACAGCAAATATAGTCTTAACTTTTTTTCCTCAAATGATCATGTATATTTTATCTTTTAAGAGTATAAATGAGGATAATTTTTTTTTTTTACTGAAAGAGAATTTTCAGAATCCATTATGTCAGTTTGTTTTCTTCAGAAATTGCTTCAGTCTGTTTTATTAAGATAGTAATGATAAATGCCTCAGAGTTGGGGAAAGAAAAAGTAATTGCACTCTGTGTCTTTACTGTATTAATATGGTGGCATTCATTAATATACAGCATACAAAATTATTTTCCTGATTGCCTTCTCTTTAGGACACAATGCATGAAATCTCTTAATCATGTTAAAATTTAGACTAGACACTAGATTTGTGATTGCAATAGCTATTTATTTTTCCTCCATAGCATAAAGAGGAAAATATTGGGAGATCTTTCTCTCCATATGCCTGTATGATTCATGGTAATTTGTATTTACATTAAGTCATTATTGATATTCCTATGATAATTTTTCACTATTTCTATGAAGAGATTACTAAAAATAATACATTGTTACTATTGTCAATATTTCTAGAAAAATGTCTTCACTCTAGGAAGTCACTGGGAACCAAAGAGCGGAGTAAATACAATAAGGAAGCATCTTTTGTTTCTCCTTGTAGAATAGATCTTTATTAAGATATTTATTTACTCATTCTCCTGCACTTTTCCTTCTCCCTATATCAGCAGGTAGTCAATGTCAGTGCTGTTTAGTTTTGTAGAAGGTCTGAAGACGCCAGTGTGTGTTAATTGTTCAGTTGTGTCTAACTCTTTGAGATCCCATGGACTGTAGCCCGCCAGGTTTCTCTGTCCATGTAATTCTCCAGACAAGATACTGGAGTGGGTAGCCATTCCCTTCTCCTGGGGTCTTCCCAGGCCAGGGATAAAATCAAATTGCAGGTAGATTCTTCATAATTTGAGCCACCAAGGAAGCTTACAGAGGCCAGTATTAAAGCTGAATTTGTATTAAGTTCTTTTTCAGCACTTCTCCCCTTCCTCTTTTTATGTATTTCCTCTTCCTTCCTTCTTTCAATTCTACAGTACTTGAAGGGATTATATTAAGGGTCCTGAGGTACAGAGAGGGGAGGAGTAGTAAGCTTGGGCAACAAAAAAAAAAAAAGGGGAGAGATGGGGAGATTTCTCCCAGATTGGTTGTAAAAAGGATAGATTTTATTACTCTAGACATTTCCCTGGGAAAAAGAAATGCAAAAAAGCAAAATGGCTGTCTGGGGAGGCCTTACAAATAGCTGTGAAAAGAAGAGAGGCCAAGAGCAAAGGAGAAAAGGAAAGATATAAACATATGAATGCAGAGTTCCAAGAATAGCAAGAAGAGATAGGAAAGCCTTCTTCAGTGATCACTGCAAAGAAATAGAGGGAAACAACAGAATGGGAAAGACTAGAGATCTCTTCAAGAAAATTAGAGCTACCAAGAGAACATTTCATGCAAAGATGGGCTCGATAAAGGACAGAAATGGTATGGACCTAACAGAAGCAGAAGATATTAAGAAGAGGTAGCAAGAATACACAGAAAAACTGTACAAAAAGATTTTCATGACCTGGATAATCACGATGGTGTGATCACTCATCTAGAGCCAGACATCCTGGAATGTGAAGTGAAGTGGGCCTTAGAAAGCATCACTGTGAACAAAGCTAGTGGAGGTGATGGAATTCCAATTGAGCCATTTCAAATCCTGAAAGATGATGCTGTGAAAGTGCTGCCCTCAATATGCCAGCAAATTTGGAAAACTCAGCAGTGGCCACACGACTGGAAAAGGCCAGTTTTCATTCCAATCTCAAAGAAAGGCAATGCCAAAGAATGCTCAAACTACCGCACAATCGCACTCATCTCACATGCTAGTAAAGTAATGCTCAAAATTCTCCAAGCGAGGCTTCAGCAGTATGTGAACCGTGAACTTCCTGATGTTCAAGATGGTTTTAGAAAAGGCAGAGGAACCAGAGATCAAATTGCCAACATCCACTGGATCATGGAAAAAGCAAAAGAGTTCCAGAAAAACATGTATTTCTGCTTTATTGACTATGCCAAAGCCTTTGACTATGTGGATCACAGTCAACTGTGGAAAATTCTGAAAGAGATGGGAATACCAGACCACCTAACCTGCCTCCTGAGAAATCTGTATGCAGGCCAGGAAGCAGCAGTTAGAACTTGAAATGGAACAACAGACTGGTTCCAAATAGGAAAAGGAATACGTCAAGGCTGTATATTGTCACCCTGCTTATTTAACTTCTATGCAGAGTACATCATGAGAAAGGCTGGACTAGAAGAAACACAAGCTGGAATCAAGATTGCTGGGAGAAATATCAATCACCTCAGATATGCAGATGACACCACCTTTATGGCAGAAAGTGAAGAGGAGCTAAAAAGCCTCTTGATGAAAGTGAAAGAGGAGAGTGAAAAAGTTGGCTTAAAGCTCAACATTCAGAAAAGAAGATCATGGCATCTGGTCCCATCACTTCATGGGAAATAGATGGGGAAACAGTGGATACAGTGTCAGACTATTTTGGGGGGCTCCAAAATCACTGCAGATGGTGACTGCCACCATGAAATTAGAAGACGCTTACTCCTTGGAAGAAAAGTTATGACCAACCTAGATAGCATATTGAAAAGCAGAGACATTACTTTGCCAACAAAGGTCTGTCTAGTCAAGGCTATTGTTTTTCCAGTGGTTGTGTATGGATGTGAGAGTTGGACTGTGAAGAAGGCTGAGCACCGAAGAATTGATGCTTTTGAACTGTGGTGTTGGAGAAGACTCTTGAGAGTCCCTTGGACTGCAAGGAGATCCAACCATCCATTCTGACGGAGATCAGCCCTGGGATTCTTTGGAGAGAATGATGCTGAAGCTGAAACTCCAGTACTTTGGCCACCTCATGGGAAGAGTTGACTCATTGGTAAAGACTTTGATGTTCGGAGGGATTGGGGGCTGGAGGAGAAGGGGACGACAGAGAATGAAATAGCTGAATGGAGTGACTGACTCGATGGATGTGAGTCTGAATGAACTCCGGGAGTTGTTGATGGACAGTGAGGCCTGGTGTGGTGTGATTCATGGGGCTGCAAAGAGTCGGACAGGACTGAATGACTGAACTGAACTGAACCACATGTGGTTATTGAATATTTTACTTGTGACTAGTACAAAAGACAAACTGTTAAATCTTACTTAAGTTGTATTAATTCAAATATAAATATCCACATAGGCTCAGTTCAGTTCAGTTCAGTTGTTCAGTCGTGTCTGACTCTTTGCGACCCCATTGACTGCAGCATGCCAGATCTCACTGTCCGTCACCAACTCCCGGAATTTACTCAAACTCACGTCTACTGAGTCTAGTGACTACTCTATTAAACAGAACATATCTATATTGATGTTTTACATGTAATATTCTGTTAATAAATTATTAATGAGAGTGATAAAATTCACTCCTATTCTTATAATTAAATACATTATTTTCTCATATTTTTCTTCTATGGCTTTAGTAGTAATTTTCACTAGAAAATAACTGTTAACTTTTTATTTAAATTTATAAATGAGCTCATACTAGTAGCTGTACAACCACTATCTCTGAGTTTCCCCTTATCTCATATCTGGTATTCAAATAAATTAAAAAAAGAAAAAGAAATATATATATTTTTTTTTCTGAAAAAAATAAATGGAACAAATTGTTTAATGTTTAATATAGTATGTATCATGCTTATTTGTAACATGTTCTAGGTAATGCATGATGTACTAAATAATAGTAAATTCTGTTTTACCTATTGAACATGGGCTAAGTGATTAGTTGTGGCTTTATATCAATGTATTTTGTTTGCATGTGGCAATTAATTACTATTTTATAGCATCAACATTTGCGACTGAAAGCCTTATTAACTAGAAGAAATTCTCTTCTAATCTGAAACTGAATAATAGACAAATTTAATGAAGGTCACAGATTTTTCTTCTTGTTACTAAAGTTAATTGTAAAACTAAAGAGATTCATTTGTAATTTTAATATGAATAGAAAGCAATTACTTAGTATTGACATAGAATTTGAAATTTTGAATGGTAGTGAGTATAGATATAGTAAGTACTTAATAAAACTCCTTTCCATGTATTTTAACAGTTATAAATACCAAGTCCTACAAGTTCAAGTTGATAATGAGAAAAATAACATGTCTATTATATATGTAATGATATAATATTTGTTAGTTTTTAATTTTTCTATTTTTCTAAATATGTTTTATAAAATAGGGTGCATAAATAAGAAAGTCAAACTTCACTGCAAGGTTTACTTTTGATAGATTTATAATCTATGTGTGTTAATAAGATTAGTTACTAGTAATTTTAATATTAAATACATATTTACATATTATTGATGTATATTTAAACATATAAAATGTATATTTACATATGATTATTTTAAGTTGATCTCAAATTCAAACACATTCTAACAACCCTTCATTTTCACTCCCTGCCCATGTTTAACTTTTGTCACATCATATTTCACATCTTTTTGTTTTGTGTCTCCTGTGTACTTATTGCAGACATAGGTGACTTTACTACTTTGTCTTTGAACCTTCTTACAAGCTTTCTAAGTGACTGATATACCTTTACTGTATGTTTGCCTATACCAGTGAAACTTTTTCCTTTCATAATTTTTATATTTCTTATTCTAGTCATGTTTTCTACTTAGAAAAATCTCTTTAACATTACTTACATAGCTGGTTTAGTTGTGCTGAGCTTTATTTTTCAGAAAACTCTATCTCTTCTTCAAATCCGAATCATTGCCTTGCTAGGCAGTGTACTCCTGGTTATAGTTTTTCTTGTTTGTTTCTTGTTGTGCTTTCTTTCATCATTTTGAGTATATCGTACCACTACCTCTTGACATGCAAAGTTTCTGCTGAAAAGTCAGCTTATCATCTTTTGGGAGTTCCCTTGCACATAACTAGTTGTTTTTCTCTTGCTTCTTTTAAAAATGTCTCTTTAATCTTAGGGCTTCTTAGATAGTTCAGTGGTAAAGAAAGTGCCTAAGGAAGGAGACATGGGTTCCATCTCTGGGTCAGGAAGGTCCCCTGGAGAAAGAAATGGTAACCCATTCCAGTATTCTTGCCTGGGCAATCCCTTGGACAGAAGAGACTGGCATGGTGTCACAAATGAGTTGGATACAACTTATCTACTAAACAACAACAACGAAAACTTTAATCTTGATTTTTGCCATTTTAATTGCTGTGTGTTTTGGTTTGGACATCTTTGGATTAATTTTGTTTGGAAGTTTCTGTACTTCCTGAATTTGATGTCTGTTTCCTTTTTGATTCTATGGAAAATTTCAGCTATTATTTCTTCAAATAAATTATCTACCCCTTTCTCTCTGTTTTCTCCTTTTCCTTCACTTTATAATATGAATGTTGGTACACTTGATGTTGTTTCAGAGATATCTTAAATTATCCTTATTTTAAAATTATTTTTTTCTGTCTTGTTTTTAGTTTGGGTAATTTATACTACCCTGTCTTCCAGCTCACTGATCTCCTTCTTTGTATTATCTAATCTACTGTTGATTCCTACTAGTTAATTTTTTATTTCAGCCATTGCATACTTCAGCTCTGTTTAGTTCTTTTTATAATTTCTCTTTGTTAAACTTCTCACTGAGTTCATCCATTTCTTTGCTGAGTTCATTAAGCATCTTTATAATCATTAGCATATTAAAAGCAGAGATATTACTTTGCCAACAAAGGTCCGTCTAGTCAAGGTTATGGTTTTTCCAGTGGTCATGTATGAATGTGAGAGCTGGACTATAGAGAAAGCTGAGTGCTGAAGAATTGATGCTTTTGAACTGTGGTATAGGAGAACACTCTTGAGAGGCCCTGGACTGCAAGAAGATAAAACCAGTCCATCCTAAAGGAAATCGGTCCTGGGTGTTCATTGGAAGGACTGATGTTGAAGCTGAAACTCCAGTACTTTGGCCACTTCATGTGAAGAGTTGACTCATTGGAAAAACCCTGATGCAGGGAGGGATTGGGGGCAGGATGAGAAGGGGATGACGGAGGATGACATGGCTGGATGGCATCATCGACTTGATGGACATGAGTTTAGGTAAATTCTGGGAGTTGGTGATGGACAGGGAGGCCTGACATGCTGCGGTTCATAGGGTCGCAAAGAATCAGACAGGACTGAGCAACTGAACTGAACTGATAATCATTATCTTGAACTCTTTGTTAGGTAGATTGCTTATCTCCTCTTCACTTAGTTTTCCTATTTAGCTTTTGTCTTGTTCCTTCATCTCCTCACTTTTCCTAGTTCTATGATTTTATTTCTATGTATTTGGTTCAGTTCAGTTCAGTTGGTCAGTCCTGTCCAACTCTTTGCGACCCCCTTAAATGCAGCACACCAGGTCTCACTGTCCATCACCAACTCCCAGAGTTCACTCAAACTCATGTCCATCAAGTTGGTGGTGCCATCCAGCCATCTCATCCTCTGCCTTCCCCTTCTCATCCTGCCCCCAATCCCTCCCAGCATCAGAGTCTTTTCCAATGAGTCAACTCTTCACATGAAGTGGCCGAAGTATTGTAGTTTCAGCTTTAGCATCAGTCCTTCCAATGAACACCTAGGACTGATCTCCTTTAGAATGGACTGGATGTATTTGGCAGTGGGTTATATTTCCTGATATTTCTGTTCTTTAACAATTCTCCAAGCTTAGGTATCCATAATGTAACAGACTAAATGTTGATGACTCTCACATAATTTGTATGTTAAAATCATAATGCAAAATGTGATGGAATTAGAAGGTGGGAGCCTTTAAGGGGGTGATTAGTTCATGACTAACCTCAAATATGCAGATAACACCAACCTTATGGCAGAAAGTGAAGAACTAAAAGCCTCTTGATGAAAGTGAAAGAGGAAAGTGAAAAAGTTGGTTAAAGCTCATTATTCAGAAAACTAAGATCATGGCATCTGGTCGTAACATTTCATGGCCAGTAGATGGGGAAACAGTGGAAACAGTGTCAGACTTTATTTTGGGGGCTCCAAAATCACTGCAGATGGTGACTGCAGCCATAAATTAAAAAACGCCTACTCCTTGGAAGGAAAGTTATGACCAACCTAAACAGTATATTAAAAAGCAGAGACATTACTTTGTCAACAAAGGTCCATCTAGTCAAGACTATGGTTATTCCAGCAGTCATGTATGAATGTGAGAGTTGGACTATAAAGAAAGCTGAGTATTGAAGAATTGATGCTTTTGAACTGGAGTGTTGAAGACTCTTGAGAGTCCCTTGAACTGCAAGGAGATCCAACCAGTCTATCCTAAAGGAGATCAGTCCTGGGAGCTCATTGGAAGGACTGATGTTGAAGCTGAAACTCCAATACTTTGGCCATCTGATGCGAAGAGCTGACTCATTCAAAAAGACCCTGATTCTGGGAAAGATTGAGTACAAGAGGAGAAGGGGACAAAAGAGGATGAGATGGTTAGATGGCATCACTGACTCAATGGACATGAGTTTGGTAAAATCTGAGAGTTGGTGATGGACAGGGAGGCCTGGCATGCAGTGATTCACAGGGATGCAAAGATTCGGACATGACTGAGTGACTGAACTGAACTGAACTGAGTTCATGACAGCAGATTTCCCATGAATGAGGTTAGTCCCCTTATATAAGAGATCCCAGAGAGCTCAAGAGAGAAGCTTCTATAATGTGAGGACACAGTGAGAAATTGATCGTCTATAAATTAAGAAATGGACTCTCACTAGACACTGTATCTGCCTGTGTCTTGATCTTGGATTTACTAGCCTCCAGGATGTGGTCCACTGGAGAAGGGAATGGCAAACCACTTCAGTATTCTTGCCTTGAAAACCCCATGAAAAGTATGAAAAGGCAAAATGATAGGATACTGAAAGAGGAACTCTCCAAGTTAGTGGGTGCCCAATATGCTACTGGAAATCAGTGGAGAAATAACTCCAGAAAGAATGAAGGGATGGAGCCAAAGCAAAAACAATACCTAGCTGTGGATGTGACTGGTGATAGAAGCAAGGTCTGATGCTATAAAGAGCAATAGGAACATGGAATGTCAGGCCCATGAATCAAGGCAAATTGGAAGTGGTCAAACAACAGATGGCAAGAGTGAATGTTGACATTCTAGGAATCAACAAACTAAAATTGACTGGAATGGGTGAATTTAACTCAGATGACCATTATATCTACTACTGCTGGCAGGAATCCTCAGAGGAAATGGAGTAGCCATCATAATCAACAAAAGAGTACAAAATGCAGTACTTGGATGCAATCTCAAAAATGACAGAATGATCTCTGTTCGTCTCCAAGGCAATCCATTCAGTATCACAGTTATCCAAGTCTATGCCCCAACCAGTAATGCTGAAGAAGCTGAAGTTGAATGGTTTACTACCACAAGACCTTTTAGAACTAACACCCAAAAAACATGTCCTTTTCATTTTAGAGGACTGGATTGCAAAAGTAGGAAGTCAAGAAACACCTGGAGTAACAGGCAAATTTGGCCTAGGAATGCATAATGAAGCAGGGCAAAGACTAATAGAGTTTTGCCAAGAAAATGCACTGGTCATAGCAAACACCATCTTCCAACAACACAAGAGAAGACTCTACACATGGACATCACCAGATGGTCAACAACAAAATTAGATTGATTATATTCTATGTAGCCAAAGATGGGGAAGCTTTAAGCTTTATACAGTCAACAAAAACAAGACCAGGAGCTGACTGTGGCTCCGATCATGTACTCCTTATTACCAAATTCAGACTGAAATTGAAGAAAGTAGGGAAAACCTATAGACCTTTCAGGTCTGACCTAAATCAAATCCCTTATGATTATACAGTGGAAGTGAGAAATAGATTTAAGGGCCTAGATCTGATAGAGTGCCTGATGAACTTTGGAATGAGATACATGCCATTGTACAGGAGACAGGGATCAAGACCATCTCCATGGAAAAGAAATGCAAAAAGCAAAATGGCTGTCTGGGGGAGGCCTTACAAATAGCTATGAAAAGAAGAGAGGTGAAAAGCAAAGGAGAAAAGGAAAGATATAAACATATGAATGCAGAGTTCCAAGAATAGCAAGAAGAGATAAGAAAGCCTTCCTCAGCAATCAATGCAAAGAAATAGAGGAAAAGAACAAAATGGGAAAGACTAGAGATCTCTTCAAGAAAATTAGAGATACCAAGAGAACATTTCATGCAAAGATGGGCTCAATAAAGGACAGAAATGGTATGGACCTAACAGAAGCAGAAGATATTAAGAAGAGGTAGCAAGAATACACAGAAAAACTGTACAAAAAGATTTTCATGACCTGGATAATCACGATGGTGTGATCACTCATCTAGAGCCAGACATCCTGGAATGTGAAGTGAAGTGGGCCTTAGAAAGCATCACTATGAACAAAGCTAGTGGAGGTGATGGAATTCCAGTTGAGCTATTTCAAATCCTGAAAGATGATGCTGTGAAAGTGCTGCCCTCAATATGCCAGCAAATTTGGAAAACTCAGCAGTGGTCACAGGCCTGGAAAAGGTCCATTTTCATTCCAATCCCAAAGAAAGGCAATGCCAGTGAATGCTCAAACTACCACACAATTGCATTCATCTCACATGCTAGTAAAGTAATGCTCAAAATTCTCCAAGCCAGGCTTTAGCAATATGTGAACCGTGAACTCCCTTATATTCAAGCTGGTTTTAGAAAAGGCAGAAGAACCAGAGATCAAATTGCCAACGTCCACTGGATCATGGAAAAAGCAAAAGAGTTCCAGAAAAACATCTATTTCTGCTTTATTGACTATGCCAAAGCCTTTGACTGTGTGGATCACAATAAAATGTGGAAAAGTCTGAGAGAGATGGGAATACCAGACCACCTAACCTGCCTCCTGAGAAATCTGTATGCAGGCCAGGAAGCAACTGTTAGAACTGGATATGGAACAACAGACTGGTTCCAAATAGGAAAAGGAATATGTCAAGGCTGTATATTGTCACCCTGCTTATTTAACTTCTATGCAGAGTACATAATGAGAAAGGCTGGACTAGAAGAAACACAAGCTGGAATCAAGATTGCTGGGAGAAATATCAATCACCTCAGATATGCAGATGACACCACCCTTAAGGAAGAAAGTGAAGAGGAACTAAAAAGCCTTTCACTTTTAGTGAAAGTGAAAGAGGAAAAGGAAAAATTTGGCTTAAAGCTCAACGTTCAGAAAACGAAGATCATGGCATCTGGTCCCATCACTTCATGGGAAATAGATGGGGAAACAGTGGAAACAGTGTCAGATTTTATTTTTTTGGGCTCCAAAATCAGTGCAGATAGTGACTGCAGCCATTAAATTAAAAGACACTTATTCTTTGGAAGAAAAGTTATGACCAACCTAGATAGCATATTCAAAAGCAAAGACATTACTTTGCCAACTAAGGTCTGCCTATTCAAGGCTATGGTTTTTCCAGTGGCCATGTATGGATGTGAGAGTTAGACTGTGAAGAAGGCTGAGCACTTAAGATTTGATGGTTTTGAACTATGGTGTTGGAGAACACTCTTGAGAGTCCCTTGGACTGTGAGGAGATCCAACCAGTCCATTCTGAAGGAGATCAACCCTGGGATTTCTTTGGAGGGAATGATGCTAAAGCTGAAACTCCAGTACTTTGGCCACGTCATGCAAAGAGTTGACTCATTGGAAAAGACTTTTTGCTGGGAGGGATTGGGGGCAGGAGGAGAAGTGGACGACCAAGGATGAGATGGCTAGATGGCATCACTGACTCAATGGATGTGAGTCTGAGTAAATCCCGGGAGTTGGTGATGGACAGGGAGGCCTGGCATGCTGCAATTCATGGTGTTTCAAAGAGTTAGACACACTGAGCTACTGCACTGAACTGAGGACTGGTGAGAAATAAATTATATTGTTTAAGTCACCCTGTTTATGGAATTTTTGTTATAGTGGTGTGAATGGATTAAGACACTTCAGATGAAAACCAATAGCTAGTAAAAAATATTTTTTTTCATCTATACATACAGCACTTTGCTTATGAAAACATTTAGCAGCAAAATGCTCTGTTGCTGCTGCTAAGTCACTTCAGTCATGTCCGTCTCTGTGCCACCCCCACAAACGGCAGCCCACCAGGCTCCCTTGTCCCTGGGATTCTCTAGGCGAGAACACTGGAGTGGGTTGCCATTTCCTTCTCCAGCAACACGCTCTACTAGTCATTAAGAACTGTTGTATTTAAAAATGGATAACCAACAAGGACCTATTGTATAGCACATGGAACTTTGCTCAGTGATATGTGGCATCCTGGATGGAAGGGGAGTTTAAGGGAGAATGGAAACATGTATATGTATGGCTAAATCCCTTCACTCTTCACCTGAAAATATTACAGCATTGTTAATTGGCTATACCCTAATACAAAATAAAATGTTTAAATGAAAAAAGAAAAATCATAGACTAAGTGAAAGTTTTAAAACTCTAATTAATTCCATTATTATTTCTCAAATTATAGTCCAAAATCTATATATTTTTACACATATAAACACCAAGTAATAACTAAAACCTTCAGTAAAATAATAATAATTATAGTTTGAATTTTTGTATTATTGTGTCTTTACAGTTATTGCCCTCTTAAACTGCCTTAATCACTATGGCAATTTCTCTGTTTACTACTGTGATGTCAAACTAGTGAACAGGTGGCATTACAGCAACTTTCTCAATACCATCAATGCAAATTATGTTTGAAGTTTTTTATAATACTAGATATTTTAGGAAATTTGAAAGTTTTCTTATGATTTTTTTGTCATTCTTTTTCCTGAGGTATAAGCAACAGGAAAAAGACATGGGTACTTAAAGACCCATTGACAGATGTGAGCAATCAACTTAGAAATACTGATAGCTATGGACTAAATACCAGAGATGATTTGGGGAGGAAAATCCCTAAGAATATAATGATATAGATGAAATTTTCCTTTTTGGAGGAAGTTTCTTAGTCCAAATGTGTACTTTATGCACATTCCATTTTTCTCATCCTTTCTGTTTGTCATCTTTGATTGCTCCCTCTTTATTACTATAAAGGAAAAGTCTCAGATTTAAAAATTATTGAGCATTTTATTACATTGAAGCTTATAATAATAAAAAAATGAGGCTGATAGGCATAAGAAACTTACTGGAGGCATCTTTCTCTCTTTACCAATGGTTATTTTACTATTTTTATGATTTTCTTAAATTCTTAAAATGTGTAGTCAAGTCATCAAGACCACTCATGTTCATAAGACACAGGAGTGGCCAGCAATAATGAGGATCTGACTCTAAATATGAGAGCATGAGTGTGATTATGTGTGTGTGTAACTATTTCTCTCTAAAATTTGTCTAAGATGAATTGATAGAATCCTTACCAATGGAACAGAAATCATTCTTCGTATTTTCCAAAGTGAATTCATTTTCAAAGTTGCACAAAGATAGAAGAATATTTTGACAAAAGATACTAAGAATGTACTTGAACATTTGGAACTTAGGACAATCATTGTAACATTGTAACAGGTATAAAAAATGGTTAAAAAAACAGAGATAATGAATTCTGTGAACAAAGCTAAGGTCAAATACAAACTCTGTGCACAAATACTCTCTATAGATCTTTTGTCATTCTGAATGAGAAAATATTAGGACAGATTGATCCTTCAAACAATACTGAAGAACAAAAAGAACAGTGGGAAAGATAACCAATTCAATATTCAGAAAAGCAGAAAACTGTTGACACTTAAGTCAAAAGATGAAGAAAGGAAATCTTTTAGGAGTCATGTTTGACATTCTTGAGAGAACCATAATTTATTACATCAAGTGAGACACTTTGAGAATAAAAAAGGGAAAATGATTACACTAGGAAAACATACAGAAACCAGGACTATACTGGGCATACCAATATGTACAATCACCCTAACAATAGAATATGAGAAAATGTGTATGTATGTAACACATATCGACAAGATGATGGAATAAGAAAAGAAGAAGAAGTAGTAAAAATAAGAAACTGAGATTTTTTAAAAGGATAGATTGAGATGGAAAAATTGCAGAGTGTTCAGTAATAACTGTAGTGTAGGGGAGGAAAAAGTGTTCCCAACTCTCTTGGGCCTGACTGGGTCTGAAAATTAAACTAACAAAGGTAGATTAACAGGAAAAATATTCAAATTTATTTAATGTCAGTTTTAAATTACATAGCAGGCTTCATAAGGAAATGAAGATCCAAAGAAAGGGTTATATATTTTCATGCTCAGGTTGATAAAGAGTGGACAATTGTGAAGGAATATGATAAGGAGTATGCTGCTGCTACTGCTAAGTCTCTTCAGTCGTGTCCGACTCTGTGCGACCCCATAGATGGTAGCCCACCAGACTCCCCGTCCCTGGGACTCTCCAGGCAAGAACACTGAGTGGGTTGCCATTTCCTTCTCCAATGCATGAAAGTGAAAAGTGAAAGTGAAGTCGCTCAGTCGTGCCCAACTCTTAGCGACCCCATGGACTGCAGCCTACCAGGCTCCTCTGTCCATGGGATTTTCCAGGCAAGAGTACTGGAGTGGGGTGCCTTTGTAGATAATTATAATAAACTGGAGGAACTTAACAAGGCCTATTTGTTAGGATTCTTCTTGGTGTCCCTTCATTTTAGGAGACAGGATATGTCTTTCCTTTGGGAATAGGGAGGGCACTTTTCATGTGAGGATTTTATGACTTGTTTCAGAGAAGAAGGGCAAGGGGGATGGAGAACAGACTGATCTTCCTGCCATTTCCCTAAACTCCTTCAGCTTAAAAGATTCAGTATATGAAGGTGCTATATTTTGGGGTGGCACATCCTGGACCCCATCAGAATAACTGAAGTCTCTAACAGGGTAAAAGTGACATTGATAAAAACCAAATGAGTGTTATGCTATTAGTTATGTTATGTTATGTTATGCTATCAGTGTTAGTGTTATGGAGTAAAACCTGAATAACCTTCCCATAATGTTGAGCAGAGGGAGCAAGTAATGAATATGATCGTGTGTTACCTATGGAATGTGAAAAATGATAATGAAGTTAAACCTTAGTTATTCATGAGAAAGCAACAGGAATGTGGATAAAAGTATTAATTCAAAAGTATATAAAGAAAACTTTCTGCCAAAAGAAACAAATCATACTTGTTAAGTACATTTTTATATTAGTATTTACTAAAAGACTTTAGCTGCATATTTCTACCCTTTGAACATGGAGTGAAGACGTAACTGAGAAGGAGTTAAAAAAAAAAGTGCTGGTTTCTTGGTAATGGGGTGCAGTTTGAGATCCATGACTAAATTTTGATTGTAGTGGTGAAATTGCCTACTGTGGAGGATCAGGGGAAAGGGAGCAGTTACCACAAGTTTTTCTTTTTTTCTACAACACATTCTACCTTTTAATCTGCTCTTCAGCACGCTTTTATTTCAAGAAATGTTAATTAGAGCTCAACTTTAACATATTATGATTTCAGTTTACTGATTCTGAAATTAAAAGAAAGATTGAGGCTGTTTTGAATTTTTAAATTATGACTGTAATGTTTTGTATGATTGATACCTCATTTCACCCATCACATTAAGATATAGGCTATCTTAAGATAATTCTTCAGAGATTCTAAGTAGGAAAAAACATGTCATGGAGAAAATAAACTAGGGTATGTTAATTAAAAAAAAAACAGTTTTAAAGCATTTAAGAATTTGTTGATAAAATGTGATATTTTAGCAATGCAAAGCATAAGAGCAATATTAAAATGGGGGAATAAATACCTGAGTCCAAAACTAAAGAGCATTTGTTCTGACTGATATTCTAGAAATATAATTTTGGTGAAAATCTCACTGATCAATAGCTACAAGAAAGAATAGAATTCTTGTTTTATCAACTGATAAAATGTTTCAAAAAATTACACCCTCTTCTGGAGAATTGGAAAACTCACCTAGGTAGTACCTCCCATTCTAAATTTATGCTGCAAATTACATTGTGTTTGTAATTAGAAACTTTTTTTTTCCCATTTAAGTTGACTTTCTGTCCATGTTAAAAGGACACCAAATATTGAGATAAGGACTTTCACTGTTATTGTCTAGAGAAGAGCTATTTGGATAGGGGCAGCAAACTTATTGTGGTGGGTAAGATACTGCTCGCTAGAAACTTATCTAAAACAAATATATCTCTGATAGCTGTAACCTCTTGAAGACAAGTGGCAGAAAAAATTAGCACTTCATTTTCTTCTCATATTAAAGTTTGATGGTAACTGTAGTTTGTACAGAGGTAGGGAGGCTAAAATAGCCTTGAACTTTAAAGTGTCAAGGTGAATAATACTGGTATGATAAAGTTAAAATACTTCTACAGCCCAGTAGTTAATTAAGAGATAGACTAGACCAATTTTATAAGTTACTATCATAGGAATTAAATTCACCATTGCTCTGTACTCCCTTTCAGTGACTTTGGTTTACAACTAATTCAAGGACCCTTTGGTAACTGGTGTTCCATTGCTGTAAAGCCTAATAATCACTGTTAAATGTTAACTGACAGTGATTTAAAATTTAATCTTTAAATTGGAGTTTATGTGCTTAGGAACCATTTTGAAAACCAGAATTGCATGGTTTCAAGACTTAATCGTGCTGAAATTTAGATCCTAAAAAGTGGAAGGAGATAAGAAATCTTATAGGCTCTCACTATGCATTTGTGTTATAAGAGATTATTTTTATTTATGTCAAAGATAACTCTATTTAACCATTAGAGTGCCAGGTTAATAGTCATAAGTTAATGTTATTATCTTACAGAATACAATTTTTGTTGAATTTTTTTCCTCTTCCTATTATTTCTACATTTTTGTCAGTAAATAATTATGTATGACTATCTTACAGAGGAGCTCATGCATAAAGTATAATTGCAGTTATTAAATTATAGATTTCCCTTGTATGCTTTTCTCACTCATTTTAAATGGTAAAAAACCTTGTAAATATTAAAATACAAAGAAAGTGTTTTAAGTACAACAAAGGAATAAAACAACACGTATTATTAGATTTTATGCATTATAGATTAAGTACAAAGATTATTTTTACATACATCTTTTACCACCCAAAAATAAATTTTTAGATTCAAGTAAATTTTTAGATTTCAGAGACTTCCCTTGTGGCTCAGACAGTAAAGAATCTCACTTGCAATCTCACTTGTAGAAGTCCTGGGTTTGATCACTGGGTCTAAAGATTTCTTGGAGAAGGGAATGGATACGTACTCCAGTATTCTTGCCTGGAGAATTCCATGGACAGAGGAGTCTGGCAGGCTACAGTCTGTAGGGTCAGAAAAGAGTCAGACACTACTGAGCAACTAAGCACACACACACACACACACACACACACAGCATTTAAAAGATTTATTAAAAGTGGATCTCACAGATAAAATGAAGGACTAGGTACTGAATATAGTCTTATATCCAAAACAGATGATTCAGTGATTGCTATGATACCACAGCTTATGGCCTCAAGAGAATTTGGGCCAGTAGCACAAGGGAGAAATCAGACAGCCTGGTGGACTCCCTGAGTTATGGAGACAGAGTCAAAAGTCCAGGGAAACTAAAGCAGCTACAGTTCACAAGACAGAGTATTGGAAAGGAGAATGTTGCACAAAGCTATAAATCTGGAGATGTACAAAAGTTTCCCCTGAATAATTCAGTTGAGTACTAATGAACATGTGCATATGAGAAAACTACTTAAGGATGGGGAAAAAAAGCAAAACACAACACAACACGTACAGTTTGGAGGTAACCTGCCTAGTGCTCACAGAGGACTGAAAATAAAGGAATAATGTTTGTTTCCACAGCCAGTGTAGAAATGAGGCATTTTGCATAGTACACAATTTTAGAAAAATATGTCTCAGTCTTAGAGAAAAATGAGCTTTAGTCTGATTACTCTTCCAGTTCTATCTGACAGATCTTAACAATAAGGATCCCCCTCCATCCCAGCCACCAAATTGTTTCCATCTGCATGCCAGGAAAAACAAAATCTCAGGAATATTTATAGAAAAATATAAATATCCTGCACCAAAGAAGCTAAAATTAAAAACGTCTGGCATTCAATAAAAATTGCCAGTCATGTACAAAAGCAAGAAGATATAACTCAATAATGACAAGAAAAATTAATCAACTGAAACTGACTCAAAACTGACATAGATATGAGAATTATCAGCCAAGATCATTAAAACCATTTTAGCTATATTTCATATGTTCACAAAGTTAGAAACATGGAAAGCAATTTATACTTATAAATTGTAAGCAGTAATTAGAGGAAAATTTATAACATTAAACACCTGTATTAGAAAAGATGAAAGTTCTCAAATCAATGCCCACAGCATCTACCTTGAGAAAATGCAAATAATAGAAAATTAAACTCAAAGTAAAAAGAAGAAAATAGCAATGATCAGTGTGAAAATAAGTGAAATGTAAAAAGCAATAGAGAAAAATCAGTGAAAACAAAAGATATATTTTTTTAAGTCAATAAAATGTATTAATCCATAGCCAGAATGATCAGAGGAAAAAAAACCCAAAAAGATTTCAATTAATACTGTAGACAATATATACTATGTATTTTAATTTTTCAAATTTATTTAAAGAGACAAATATAGTATAAACTAAGTTTCACTGGACTAGACAAACTGCAATAAATATGTTAAGAATGGCCCTGGAAATTAAAAATAAAATGCATAGACATATGTAGTACAGCTGAGAATAAAGAATTATACTGAAATGCTTAAAAAGAAATAAAAATGCTTGTGCCTGAGGCCCAGGGATCAGTAGAATTTTAAAAATGAGTATAAATGATTTTACTCCAAAACCTAACGTGTCTTATATATATGAAAAAGATTTTTGTAGTTCATTAGCTTCCTTAGTAACTAATTAACTATAAAGAAAATCATTGAATTAGTAGCTAATTAACTAAAAGGTAGAAGGAAGCAATTTAGGAAGAACAGAAGTAAAAGCTACACTATGACTAATTGTCTCCCAAAAGCCACATTAAAGGCAAGAAGACAGTAGAGTATTATCTTGATAATGCTCTGAGAAATAGAATTCTCTACCCAAATAATTGCTCCTTTGGAAATTAAGATATGATACATATCGTTTCACAAAAAGATATACAAAATGCACCACACAAAGACATTCTCTCAAAGATCTACATGAAGATATTCTTTATTTCAAATGAAATTGAACCCAAAAGACTTTAGTGTGATACAAAAAGCAATGGCAAATAAGTCAATAAGTATGAACTCTAAATGCAAATTGACAGAAATAAAAATAGTAAGTGCCAGGATGGGAATGGAATTGGTACAACAAAATGTGGTTTATTAATTTCCTGTTTGCGCTGTAACAGATTATAACCAATTAGCTTAAAAGAACACAAACTTGTTATCATGCTGGAGTTGAAAAATACAAAATAGTGCCATTTGGGCTAAAATCCAGGTGTCAGTAGGTCCACATTCCTCCTGGAGGTTCCAGAAGAAGATTCTTGTTGAGGCTGCCTATGTTTCTGGGTTCCTGCCCTCCCTCCTGAAATCTCATCCCTCTGACCTCTTCATTCAACATCTCCTTTTTGCACTCTCCTACCTAGCTCTTTCACTTGTAAGGACCCTTGTGATACATATTTAATCACATCTGTAAAGTACCTTTTGACATGTGAGATTAATATATTCAAAGATTCTAGGAATTAGTGTGAAACATCTTTGGAGATTGGGGTGGGGGAGGCATTATTCAACTCACTGCAGTAAAATCCTAAAGCAAAGGTAAAATGGAAAAGAGAGAGCAAAATGGAATTAAAATGCAATATATATTTCTAATTTTATTGACTAGAGTCCTCTCCCTTTATCATAAAAAACAGTGGAAGGAATAAAAGGTATTATAAAAATTGATTAATCTAATACAAAAAGGAAAAAAATAAGAATACTAGAGAAATTAATGTAGAAAAGATAAGTTTGCACAATGTCATTAGTAAAAAGACAAAATCAGTATTTGGGCAATTATATTTAATAAAATTGAAAATTAAATGGTATATTTCTGAGACATAAGTGTTCTGAAAAGTTGGAAAATAAAATTATGGTAAAAGATGCAGCCTGTATGTTCTAAAATAGAAAAGAAAAGCTGATGTGGCTGGACTAGTGGTTCTAAACAAGAGTTGCTTTTGTACCTCATAAGCGAACTGGTAATGTCTGGAGATATTTTTGTTTGTCACAGATTTTGTATGTGTGTGTGAGGGGGAATGTTCTAATTACTCTAACTTTGTAAGTCTTAAATGCAAGGTGTATTAAGTATTCCAGTTTTCTTCTGCTTCTTCAAAATTAATACTGTTCTTTTAAAATTAAATTCAGACAATGCACGACACATATGTTTTCTGAGCCATATAGAAAGTATTCTCTGAGTTCATATAGAATATATTCTCTTACCAAAATAAAATTCTTACATAAAAATAATTAGGCATGAAAAATATTCAGTATTTGGAAATTAGACCATCTTTTAAAAACATAGTAATTTTCCTGTTTATTTCATCCCTAAATGAGCATTGGGAAGTAAAAAAAAAGTGGAACAAAATCAGATTGTGACTTTGAATTCAAAATTGCATATTCAGTCTCTATCTACTTAGTGAAAGTGAAAGTCACTCAGTCGTGTACTTTTTTCGACCCCATGGACTATAGAGTCCATGGAATTCTCCAGGAGTGAGTAGCCTTTCCCTTCTCCAGGGGATCTTCCCAAACCTGGAATTGAACCCAGGTCTCCCTCATTGCAGGCAGATTCTTTACCAGCTGAGCCACAAAGGAAGCCTGTATCTACTTAAGCACACGTTAATGGCATTTCTCTAGATATTTGCATTGAGACAAAGGGAAACAGTAGGCTCTTTTGATAACCAAAGATGATCAGTCCCATTGCACTGTGTATTTTCTCCATTACTAACAATTTCAAATGGCAGAAATCAGGAAGGATCAGAGCAATCAACTTTCATCTTTCCTCTAGCTCTTCAATCACTGTCTACTTCTATTTTGTAACTTTCATGTAGATTTGAAATTGGAGTATTTGCATTTTGGCAGGTACCTGATTGACTTGTATGGTCTTGAATTACTTGCAATGGGTAGAATATTCATTTTTATATTTTCTTTCTAACAGACTAGTTTTAATAGAATCTTAACTCATTTCGAGTAACTCATTGAAGGCTGTAAAAAGAATCTAAAAATACTCCAAACACTGGGCAGTTTTCTTCAAGTCCTTCCAAACTGCAAACTCAAAAACACAAAAGCCTGAGGAATGACAGGCAGTGGTTTAGTCATCTGCATCACTGTGAGACTTAAGGATGAGACTTTGTGTCAATTTTGAACAGCTACGCTTAGATGACTCCATAGTTCTTTCACCCAGGTAATTCACATTTAAATTATGCTTAGATAAGGTTAACTTGTGTGGGTTAACTTTATAATCCTGTTGAATTCATGATAATGTCATCCGTAGTTTGAGTGCAACCCATGTCATTTGGTGTGCTCATTGCAGAGGGAACTCCAGCTAGGACTGGTAGCCCAGGGCATGCTGCTTGTGTATTCAGTTTCTGTGATGAGCTGATGAGCAGAGAGGCTGGGACTAGGGATGGCAGCAGTCAAGGGGAGAGAAATAGAGGGCAATTGCTCTGGGAATAAATTTAAAAGCCTTCCTGCTGGGATTAAGGATGTTCTAAAGACAAGCAGCCAAATGTGTTCATAAAGGCACTTACTGAGGCAGCTGGCAGCTGCATTTTGTCAAGCACGTTAGATAAAGGCTGAAGAAAGTAAGGGACGGAATTAGGAATTTCTGATCCTGGGGAGTGGATGAATTTCTCTTTCACCTTTTTCACTCACTGTAAAGGGAATGGAGAAATATTCTTTCATTTTGACTGAGGCAGAAAGTTCATGGGCTACTCTTCACTTGAAGTATTGTTAAGAGGCCTTGAAAGTAAGGGTACAGTCCCTTGGAGATTTATTTTCACAGCTATTCCTGGTAGATTTCCATGTTAGAAGGATTATCATACCCATCAGAGAGCAATCCAATGCTGTTTTAGGCTTGGCTGCACATGCATGACACACATAACCACTTCTTAAGCAACTATTTCATAAAGTACTAATTTACAAATATTTTCTCACATAAAAGTTGAGTGGTTCTCACTAATTATCCCATCACTTAACTGATGCCTGGGCAGGAAATGATGGCTTGTGGTTGATTCTGCATAGGAAAAAGTGTGAAGGAAGACATGAATGCTATGATCAGAAATATTTTGCAAATAATTTTGACAATTTTGATCTGTACATTGTTTCCTAGATAGCGGTATGGGCATCCATAATTGTCAGCTTACATATTTAGGTATTGAGAGATGAACATTAATATCTTGCCAAAATGTGAAGAAAGGACTTGCAGATTCTGCTGCAGAAATACTGAGAGACAGTATACAAGTAGACAGTGGCTAGATCATAAATGCAAAACAGAACTCTAACCTGCAACCAGCTCAGGAAACCAATCTCTTTTATACAGTAACTAACCTAGGAAGCCAGTCTGCTAGTAAGTCAGAGTTGTAGGAAGTCATGCTGTTCTTTCTACCTTAACTTTCTAGAAAATCAAGCAATGACTCTGGCAACAATTGGCCCCATATCATAAATTAATAACTGACAGCTTCCTTAATCTTTATCCCTGCTTCAAATATCAGACCAACTAGAGAAAGCCAAAGATTCACTCCTAACCAATTGCATGGCACTCCTCAGGTGGCTCAGTGGTAAAGAGTCCACCCGCCACAGGAGATGCAGGTTTGATTCCTGGGTCAGGAAGATCCCCTGGAGTAGGAAATGGCAATCCGCTTCAGTATTCTTGCCTGGTAAATTCCATGGACAGAGGAGCTGGTGGGCCACCGTCCAGGGGGTCACAAAGAGTGAAATGGACTGAGTAACTGAGCATGCATGCATAACCAGTTGCATAAGATGCCCCTCTACTTTGCATTCCCAGTTTCTCCCTGTCAGCTGTCTCCAATCAAGGCAGACAGGAAGCCTTTCTTTGTTTCCACTGTCAAGCTTTCCCACTACTCTGCCTGCCTCTGAGTCTCCGCCAAATCACAAATGGTAGTGGCTGACATCCTTGCTACGTGAAAGTGAAAAGTTAGTCATTTGTGTCCAACTCTTGGTACCCCTGTAGCCCACCAGGCTCCTCTGACCATTGAATTCTCCAGGCAAGAATACTGGAGTGGGTTGCCATTCCCTTCTCCAGGGATCTTGCCAATTCAGGGATCAAATCAGTCTCGTGTACCGCAGGCAGATTCTTTACCTTCTCAGCCACCAGGGTAGCAAACTCTTCATAAACAGCCTGTGCTTTTCTCTTTTGTAAAATTCCATTTGTTAACCTTTTATTTCAAACTGTGGGTATGTGCTGATACTTAAATCTTTAATTCATTCTTTGCCTTTTTCTAATCTACTGTTTAGCTCCATTTATTTAATGTTTCAAGTCTTTAAGAATTGTCGTTTTCAATTTTTTAAATAATTCTGAATTGATTCTTTGCTACATTCACCTATACTTGATTCTTATGTGCAGAGATTCCTTATCTGTTTAATATATTTAGGATTTTATTTTTTAGATACTTTTATAATCTTTATAATATCTGAGGGTTTTAAGTTATGATTTTAAAGCACTTTCAGTTTGCTGTATTACTTCTGTTTCTTTGGGCATATGTTCTTTTATCTTTCAAGTTTATTAATGAGTTGTTTTTTTGTTTTGTTTTTTTTTTTTTTTTTTACCATTAGTAAAATGGTAGTTTAAGTTTTTTTCTTTAGTTTTACCATTACTTCTCCTATGGCTCAGTGGTAAAGAATCTGCATGCCAGTGTGGAGCTGCAGGTTCTGTCCCTGGGTTGGGAAGATCCCCTGGAGGAGGAAATGGCAACCCACTCCAATATTATTGTCTGGAGAGTCCAGTGGACAGAGGAACCTGGTGGGCTGTAGTTCATGGGGTCACAAAGAGTTGGATACTACCAAGCAACTGAGCATGCACACATACATTTATGTGTGACTGGGATTTGAGAGCGCCTATCTTGAATTTTCATTTTCTTTTATCCCTTTTCTCCATTTTCTGTTTTATGGTTCCATGATTATGTCATCCAGTGATACCTAGATTTTAGGGATAGTATTATACTAGCAGTTCAGACTTTTACTACATGTAGATACCACCTTCTTATCCTCTCCACCTCATATAAACAACAATCCATTTTCCATTTCCCAGTTAACACACCCCTAGAAAACCCTATGTCAGTGGTTGGCTGTATTTTCTGTATTCACTGATGAGAGAGTGGATAGCATCCTAATTTTAATCTCAAATAGAGAAGCTGATTCTACTTATTCATTTCAGGTGAAATGTAGTCAGTTTGATTTTCACAGAGGAGTGAACTTTAGTATCTGCACTGCTTGCTTTTGAGGTCTGGACCCTTCTGTAACAGCCTTACTACCTGAGTCACTGCTCAACACTGTGAGTTCCCTATATAATTTCTGATCCAGAGAGGTATTTTTATTCTTTGTGTTAGAATGTAACTATATATTCTTAATACATTTGGATATATTTAATTTATAATTTCTTTTTGTTTGAAGCAGATATGTGATTACAAACTGCATACTGTGTTAATAAGCATTTCTTTATCAGCCGTGTTTTTGCTTAGATTACAGTCAGTATGATTTTAGCAGCCCTCTTTCTTCCCCAAGTTTTATTTAGACATACTTGACCAATAAAAATTGTATATATTTAAAGTGTATGATGTGATATTTGATATGTGTGGATTATGAAATGATTACCACAATCAAGTTTTAACAAACCTTTTTTATTGTAAGGCAATTTTTTTTTTGATTTAAGAATAATCTCAGAGTATTTTTCTTCAGTTGTGGATTGTGAAATGATTACCACAGTCAAGTTTTAACAAACTCTTTTTATTATAAAACCATATCTTTTGACTGAAGAATAATCTGAGAGTATTTTTCTTCGGTTAAATGTATTTACATTCTAAATCATTAGCTGGAGTGCTTTCTGGCTGCAAAGTGTTATCTTGATTAAGACAATAGGCTTTCAAGTCACATTAGGGTTTGAGTCCTGATGGGCTTCTCAGGTGGTACTGGTGGCAAAGAACCCACCTGCCACTGCAGGAGATGTGAGAGATGCAGGTTCGATCCCTGGGTGGGAACGATCCCCTGGAGGGGGCATGACCCCAGTATTCTTCCCTGGATAATCCCATGGACAGTGGAGCCTCGTGGGGCTACTGCCCATAGGGTCACAAAGAATCAGACATGACTGAAGCAACTTAGCAAAGAGCACACACATGATGGTACTGCTTATCAGCGATCTGACATTTGGCAAGTTAGATCTTTCTGAAGCCCAGTTCTCTCATATGTAATGTGGAAGTGGAAAAATTATCTATTAGTCCCTGGGGTCACAAAGAGTCAGACATGACTGAAGCAACTTAGCACAGACAGGATTCAGAGAGTTAAATAGCGAACTGTATAGCACCTAACGCTGTGCCTGGCGCATAGCTAGCACTGGATACAGTGTTTACTTCTACTGCAGTTGCTCTTGTTTTTATACTCAAGCTAAAACCAAAATACCTTCATTCCACTTGTTTCTTTCTTTTTAACAATTATTTCTTTAACCCCTCACCTACTCATTTTTTCTTGTATTTTTTTAGGGGAGGATTATTGGCTTGGTAATTTTACTCTGGTTATGAAATGAATATATTCAAAATCTGTATTTCAGAGTATTTTCTTTTTAAGGAAGAAGGGCTAATAATTTAATATACAATTAAGCAAAAGATAGATATTTATTCATAAACTACATTATTCTTTGGTTTGAAGGGATATACACCACAGAAATAAATAAATATATATATATATATATATATATATATGTCATTGAGTTAATATTACATGGAGGGCCACAGTTGGTTTAAAGAATAGTACACACTAAGTGCCACATACACAGTGGACTTGATAAATACTCATTTAAAAATATGATTGCTATAGTCTTCCCAGAGATATTTTGTTTAAATTTGATGAACAAATAGATGAAACATGTAATTACTAAAAAACACATTATCATGGATAGAATTATAGCAATAATCCAAGTTTAAATCTTGAACATATAAACACCACACAAAAATTATAATATCACAGTCATATTTGGTTTGCTTTTAGCTATTCAATTGCAGAATTATTGCAGAACTGATGTTTGCATTCTGATTTTATTATAAAAAGTGAACACATAATTAAATGCTCTAAACCCTTTGTGAAGGACAAATTTTAGTGCTTATGACTGTAATAGTATCCTGTTATTACACAATCTCATGTGATGCATTAAAATTGTACTGTTATATAATACAAAAACCCACATGTACTTATAAACTCTACCTTTAGGTTACATCTTAATATTGTGCTTTTCAGATTAGCTTTGGGAAGATATTCTATATTATTTCCCATTTTAAAAGCAGTAACCATTTGCTAAGTTTTTCATCTTAAACTGATTTCTGTCATTACTCTGCATTAATAATGATATTTTCCTTTATTTTATGACACCTCACTCAGAAATAAGACAATACCTTTTCTTAAAAACTGAAAAATTGCATCACTAAATAGTATCCTATAAATCAAAGTATATATTTTTGCATTTAGATCTGTAAGTGGAAAGAAAGTGCTTTAAGAAACATGTATTTTACAAGTTCTACTTATGCTTGATTCTATTAAAACATACACTTGTCGCTATTTAAAATTTGATATTAATAGCTGTATTTTTAGTATGTGAATTAGCTACTTTTAAGTCAAATGACTCAGTTTTAGTGAAACAATGACCTTTGAGTTTACAGACAACATCTGGAGGAAACAGCTGGATAACAGATCAGGTGTTTTTTCTCGTAGAAGTGCAATGTGGTGTTCCTGTGGTACTGTTTAGAGATTTTCAATTCTCACATCATGTAGCACACAGTGGTGCTATTAATTAGAAACTGATGGAAAGCCAGAAATAAATCCTTATGTCAAGCAGGATGTCTTACATGGAGGAGATTCGAAAGTCATGCAACTTTTTGAAATTGAAATGTTCAGAGAAACAGCAAGGATAACAGACTCCCCACTGCCAAGTCAATATTTTCCAACTGCTGAATGTTAATTTCTCTAATATCTGGCTCCTCTCTTAAATGCATAACATTAAAATGGACTTCCCTATCCTTTAAAAAATTAGTGTTGCAAAAGTATTAAATTGTTCAGGCTCTATTGTGTATGCCTTACAAAATAATTTCAAATATTATTGCAAGCATACTAGTTACAAAATTATGTTATAATTTCCTCTCACTACAGTGCGTTTACCCCTTCCTTGGCTCCCAGTGATGATTGTATTACTGATTGTTACTAACAGATAAGTCATAAACTTCAAATATAATCTTTGGCAGGTAGAATGAACTTTGCTGGTGTGTGCTAAGTTGCCTCACTAGTGTCTGATTCTTTGCAACCCTATGAAGTGTAGCCACTGAGGCTCCTTTGTCCAGGGAATTTTCCAGGCAAGAATACTGGAGGTGGGTTGCCATTTCCTTCTCCAGGGGATCTTTCTGACCCAGGGAACGAACATGTGTCTCCTGAGGCTCATGCACTGCAGGTGGATGCTTTACCACTGAGCCACCGGGGAAGCCCAAGATGCTGCTGGAATATCTGACAGCACTGTTCTCTTAACATCTGCTTAGTACACTAGAGAGCTTCTGGTGCCAGTTTCTTGTACATTTCTTTTGTAACAACCTGGCTAAATCTGATTCACTGTTAAAAATAATATTGTTGTTGTTGTTCAGTTGCTAAGTTGTGTTCAACTCTTTGTGACCCCATGTAGTGCGGCACACTTTATTGCTATTCAATATGTATTTTGTGGGCCAGAAGACTGCACATCACCTGGAAGCTTCTTAGAAATGCAAGATCTCAGACCTTATGCAGAACCTACTGCATCAGAATCTGAAGTTTTGTAAGATATATGGGTAATTTGCACATTAAATGTTGAGAAGCCTTGCATGGTTCTCTACCATGCTGCATATTAACATACTTGTGAAACTGAAAGTCGCTCAGTTGTCTCTGTCTGCCTCTTTGTGACCCTGTGGACTGTAGCCTGCCAGGTTCATCTGGTCATGGAATTCTCCAGGCCAGAATACTGGAGTGGGTTGCCTTTTCCTTCTCCAGGGGATCTTTCCAACCCAGGGTTCGAACCCAGGTCTCCTGCATTGCAGGCAGATTCTTTACTGTCTGAGCCACCAGGGAAGCCCAAGAATACTGGAGTGGGTAGTCTATTACTTCTCCAGAGGATCTTCCCAGCCCAGGTATCGAATTG
Organism: Nanger dama; assembly: GCA_917880005.1. Taxonomy (NCBI): domain Eukaryota; kingdom Metazoa; phylum Chordata; class Mammalia; order Artiodactyla; family Bovidae; genus Nanger; species Nanger dama. The sequence continues at coordinate 53,620,067 of CAKJTW010000004.1, forward strand.
GGGTCTTCTGCATTGCAGGCGGATTATTAACCAACTGAGCTACCAGGGAAGACTTGTGTTAGTATACTCTTACCTGAACTCCATCCCACTGAAATGGGATTTTGATGTAGGGGAAGTCTGGAGGGTAGGAGATAGACTAAGCTTGTACATTTCACAAAAGCTCCCAGATGATTTTGATGCAATGAGAGATTTAAAAGCAAATTATTTTGTGGATGATATCAGAATCATCCAGGGGTGCCTGTGAAAATGCACATTTCTGGCTCTTTCTGCAGAGATTTGTATTCTTTAAAAATAGAATAGCTGTTTTAAATTTTCCAATCTATCACCTCACAGTTCACAGACTACTATCTTGTTAAAACTATTGTAAGAAATCTGGCCTTTTGCAGACTTCCCTAGCAGTCCAGTGTTTGACTGCAAGCTTCTATTGCAGAGAGCACAAGTTCAACACTTGGTCACAGAACTAAGATCCTGCATGCTACGTGAGTTTTATGCATGTTTAGATATGGTTGAGCATTCTAAGATTCTCCCATCTATGCCTCTTCCAGCATCATATTCATCCTTTGGAAGGTAACATTCACAGGGATCATTCATATTTTTGTTTCAAACCGACTAGAGAAAAAGATAGCACTTTTTAGAATTTTTGAAGGATAAAGAATCTTCTTTCCCAGAAAGTTTTAGCAAACATATCAATCATGTTTGTCTTTAACAACTGTGAGCAGGTCCTTTGCTGATTGGCTTAAGCTTGTTCGTGATGTCAGGACTGCTACAACACACACAAAAAGGCAAATTCTACTAAAGGTGACCCAGGGTACTTTTGACAGAAAAGAAAGGAAATCTTTGCTTGCGAGAAACAGAAGATATTCTTTTAGAGTTGTTTTGTTACAGGTACTTTGAAGATTTAAACTTTGTAAATAGCTTTATCTTTGCAAAATACAGCAATTTTGGACTCAATATAAAGTCATAATAACATAGAAACCTGTGCAATCTAGAAAAATATTACAAATCAATGCTATTTATAATCTATAATATTAAATAATTCTTAAAAATAAAATGTTTGCACTTAAAATCCTGAATGTAGTATCTGCCTCTGCTGCTGCTGCTGCTGCTGCTAAGTCGCTTCAGTCGTGCCTGACTCTGTGCAACCCCACAGACGGCAGCCAACCAGGCTCCCCTCTCCCTGGGATTCTCCAGGGAAGAACACTGGAGTGGGTTGTCATTTCCTTCTCCAGTGCAGGAAGGTGAAAAGTGAAAGTCAAGTAGCTCATTTGTGTCCGACTTTTCGCGACCCCATGGACTGCAGCCTACCAGGCTCCTCCGCCCATGGGATTTTCCAGGCAAGAGTACTGGAGTGGGGTGCCACTGACATACCCCAATAAAAGACAGTTCTTTCTCAAAGTATTATTAATTTTCATGCAATGAAAACTGATTTTGCTTCTTTCAGCATAGATTTAAATTCTAGTTACAGAATCACTTTCAGCATATGAAATTCTACACTACGAATTCTGTGTTACATTTAAGATAATCAATCATGTTTCAATGTAATCCACATTGCATAGGAGACTTTTATTATAATCATTATCATTGTAGTAGTATAGTAAAGTGCATTGTTAATGAAGCGTGGAAAAGGAATAATTTCAACTAATAGGCATATATGTCAAATTTCAATTAGGATTGTGTTGAAATCCAAAAAGAGATATGAGCCTATAAATTTAAACCTTTGACCTTCACCATAAAGAACAAGGTCTAAGAGAGAAATTAAACTATTTTGATGTGGCATACAAATTTGAAAAAAATTAATGTATCTGAACTGTTTCTCATAAATCTTTGACTGCATATGATTTTTAAAATTTTTATGTACTTGCAGTTTATGATTTTGAACTATTTACTTCTATTCTGTATATTAAAATATTCATGAATGAAAGAAAACCAACATTCAACAAAAGTTTATTGTTTATCTACTTCTTTAGACCATGTACCGATATGTGGAAGACTAGTTCTAAGTTAATGACCAATGAAACAGACCAAGCTTACAGAAATGTTTTCCTTAAGAAAATGATAATAATCCTTAGTATTACTAAAGTCAGTGAATTTTCAGTTTTCGTTGATTAATGTACAATTGCTTTTGCAGATGGTATATTTGAATCAGAATGCAAATGTTCACACATTGAATTTAACTTGGTTGACCTCTTCTTTAATTCTATCATAATCTGTTGATTGCATCCCCTCTTTACAGTGTTTTAAATTGATGAACTATGTTATTGTTTTTACAGTTTTTCACATTATAAATTTATCTGATTGTATATTTGTAATCATTTTTAAAAGGTGTCCCTCTGCTCCATATATTTTCTGAAATTATGTCTAGAGATCTGTTCTGATTAGAGTCTGATAATTTTTGTCAAAAATATTTCATGAGGGTTATGAGCATGTATGATTTTTTAAATGAATGTTTTATTCAACATTTGAAAGTGAAATGACTTTAAAATGTGAAAACACACACACTCACAAATATACATACATATTTGGAGAATCATCTTCCTCATGAAGGTATACACAGATGTTATTTGACCTATTCCAATTATAATTCTCCATTTCAAGAAAAAGATTTTAAAATTTTTACTTTATTTTCTTTCTGCATTCTGTTTTAGCAAAAATATCTTCAATATAAGAAATTCTCAAGTTACTCTATTACATTTAGAAGGACATTTAATTTTTGTTTGAAAGTAGATTTTGCTCCCATCCTTAGTCTTAAAATCTAATCTTTCTCTTCTTCTCAAGTCATTTTTCAGACATAAAAGTATAAAAAGCAATTTATTACATAAGAAATAAGATAAAGGGCATAGAATTTAGGAATTGAGATCGATGACATGTTGTATATTCTTCTGAGCTGAGGTAACTGAGGTCAAACAGAAGTAAGATTAAACTGTTATCCCCTCTATTCTCAATGCCTTTTCCAAAAATATACAGGAATGAGACATGGAGAAACTTTAATTCAAATGTCAACTGAGACTTAGTAATGTATCTGAAATGCACAGATACAAAAAAAATCAGCAAAGTTAAGTAATGCATCATGCTATAGGCAATTGATGAAAACATCTCGTAACCAGAGGGCACATGTGAATTAACACTAAGGTGTATATTTCCTTAGCTAGATTTAGAAATTAAATGTTATTTACAACATGCAGTTTTATCTATAGGTGTGACTAGTACTGAGCAGACTTTGTAAATCTTAAAAATGTAGGAAATTACTATATTTTTGAAAATATATCTTTAAAATTGCTGTATCTATGAACTAACAGTGAAATGTATTATTAAAAAATAAAATCTTGGTTATTTTAGAGAAATCTTAGGATCCTTTTACTCAATTTTGTTTTCATTTTAAATACATGGAAAATGAAGCCCCAAGTGACTACCATTTGAGCGCTGTCAGAAAGTGAGTTAAAGGAAAGACTGAAACTTGAACCTAGGACTCAAGGAGCATCATTGTTGTCTTCTTATTTTTTTATGCTACCTCAGTTACTGATTTGGTTTTCATTTTCTGGAAAAAACTTCTAATGTCTAATATAATTGTTCTTTGTTATCATTTAGTAACAAAGTGGCATCTGACTCTTTTGTGACCCTATAGAGTGCAGCCCACCAGCTTCTTCTATCCATGAGATTTCCCAGGCAAGAGTACTACAGTGGGTTGCCATTTCCTTCTCCAGGAATCTTCCAGACCCTGGGATTGAACTCACATCTCCTGCATTGGCAAGTAGATTCTTAATGAGTGAACCACTTGGGATGCCCTTATCTAATATAATACTTCCATTCATTTAGTATATAATCTGGTTTTATGAACATCAATTAATATATCAATTTTCTAAAATATATAAACCTAAACTATTTTTATGGTCTCTTTCTTTTTTAATTTTTAATTTATGAAAGCATGATAACACATTTATAGGAGACTTGGAAAATACATAGCAAAGTTACATATTGTTGTTCAGTCACTATGTTGTGCTTAACTGTTTGAGAGCAGATGGGCTGCAGCATGTCAGGCTTCCCTGCTCACCATCTCCCCAAGTTTGCTCAAAATCGTGTCCATTGAGTTGGTGATGCCACCCAGACATCTTGTTCTCTGTCTCCCCCTTCTCCTTCTGCCTTCAATGTTTCCCAGCATCAGGGTTTTTTCCAATGAGCCAGCTCTTTGCATCATGTGACCAAAATATTGGAGCTTCAGCTTCAGCGTCAGTCCTTCCAGTGAATATAAGAGTTGATTTCCTTATTGTTTTGAATCTCCTTGCTGTCTAAGGGACTCTCAAGAATCTTCTCCAGCACCACAGTTCAAAAGCATCAGTTCTTTGGTCCTTAGTCTTCTTTATGGTTCACTGTATATCACAGTTATTTTTAAGTACATAAATTTAGACTCTTAGTTGGAGTTTCAATATCAAATCCTCAAAACTTAGTAGAATGAATATACAGAAAAGTAGAGGGGTATAGTTGACATGAAAAACACTATGAAAAAATTCAATTTAATCAGGATTTATGCAATTTTAACATATCAGTAGGATAAAAATTCTATCCAATTTCCCATAGACTATAAACTAGGAGGCAGTGAACCATATCCAGGGACATAAATTGCAAAAATTGCAAAAATACCTGCTAAAGGTATTGAAATCACATGGAGTCTATTCTCTTATGACTGTCAAATTATGTTCAGTCCAGTTCAGTCACTCAGTTGTGTCCGACTCTTTGAGACCCCATGAATCGCAGCATGACTGTCCATCACCAAATCCCAGAGTTCACTCAGACTCACGTCCATCGAGTCAGTGATGCCATCCAGCCATCTCATCTTCCGTTGTCCCCTTTTCCTCCTGCCCCCAATCCCTCCCAGCATCAAAGTCTTTTCCAATGAGTCAGCTCTTCGCATAAGGTGGCCAAAGTACTGGAGCTTCAGCTTTAGCATCTTTCCTTCCAAAGAAATCCCAGGGTTGATCTCCTTCAGAATGGACTGGTTGAATCTCCTTGCAGTCCAAGAGACTCTCAAGAGTCTTCTCCAACACCACAGTTCAAAAGCATCAATTCTTTGGCGCTCAGCCTTCTTCACAGTCAAACTCTCACATCCATACATGACCACAGGTAAAACCATAGCCTTGACTAGACAGACCTTAGTCGGCAAAGTAATGTCTCTGCTTTTGAATATGCTATCTAGGTTCGTCATAACTTTCCTTCCAAGAAGTAAGCATCTTTTAATTTCATGGCTGCAGTCACCATCTGCAGTGATTTTGGAGCCCAAAAATATAAAGTCTGACACTGTTTCCACTGTTTCTCCATCTATTTCCCATGGAGTGATGGCACCAGATGCCATGATCTTCTTGTTCTGAATGTAGAGCTTTAAGCCAACTTTTTCACTCTCCTCTTTCACTTTCATCTAGGGGCTTTTAGTTCCTCTTCACTTTCTGCCATAAAGGTGGTGTCATCTGCATATCTGAGGTTATTGATATTTCTCTAGGAGGACCTAGAGGAGCCATCCCACGTTGAAGGTCAGGAATGGTGGCGGGAGGAGATACCCATCATCCAAGGTAAAGAGCGGTGGCTGTGCTTTGCTGGAGCAGCCGTGAAGAGATAACCCATGCCCAAGGCAAGAGAAACCCAAGTAAGATGGTAGGTGTTTCAAGAGGGCATCAAAGAGCAGACACACTGAAACCATACTCACAGAAATCTAGTCAGTCTAATCACACTAGGACCACAGCATTGTCTAACACAATGAAATTAAGCCATGCCCATGGGGCAACCCAAGACTGGTGGGTCATGGTGGAGGTCTGACAGAATGTGGTCCACTGGAGAAGGGAATGGCAAACAACTTTAGTATTCTTGCCTTGAGAACCCCATGAACAGTATGAAAAGCAAAATGGTAGGATACTGAACGAGGTACTCCCCAGGTCAGTAGGTGCCCAATTTGCTACTGGAGATCAGTGGAGAAATAAATCCAGGAAGAATGAAGGAATGGAGCCAAAGCAAAAACAATATCCAGCTGTGGATGTGACTGGTGATAGAAGCAAGGTCCGATGCTGTAAAGAGCAATATTGCATAGGAACCTGGAATGTCAGGTCCATGAATCAAGGCAAATTGGAAGTGGTCAAACAAGAGATGGCAAGAGTAAACGTCGACATTCTAGGAATCATTGTACTAAAATGGGCTGGAATGGGTGAATTTAACTCAGATGACCATTATATCTACTTCTGTGGGTAGGATTCCCTCAGAAGAAATGGATTAGCCATCATGGGCAACAGAAGAGTCCAAAATGCATTACTTGGATGCAACCTCAAAAATGACAGAATGATCTCTGTTCATTTACAAGGCAAACCATTCAGTATCAAAGCAATCCAAGTCTATGCCCCAACCAGTAACGAATTATGTTAGAAATCAATTATCAAAATATTTTAAAATAACCCACATATTTTCAAGTGCAATGTGTCATTTACCAAGAAAAATCTTTGATTTAGTCATTGAAAGCCTCAATAAAGTTATAAGACTGTAAAAACACAGAGGGTAACTGTACAGATAAAGTATTTAAATGATAAATTAATATAAAAATGAGAAATTAACATCAAAGATACCTAAAAACCCATGTTTGGAAATTAAATATCCACTTTTATATCATGGATGTATCAAAAAAGCCACAATAGGGAAAGAAAGAAAATATTTATAACAGAATAAAACTAAAAAGATAATTTACCAGAATTTGTTGTATGCAGCTGAAGTCACTAAATGCAACTAAATACAACATGGAATCTTGAATAAGGTATGAAAACAATGGACACTAGCATAAAATTTTGTGAAATTTGAACAAAATCTATACTGTAGTTAATAATACTATATCATGTTATTTTCGTTTGTTTCAATGGCATAATTTTTCTTTATACTCTCAAAATTGGATAAGAAATTTAAAGCCCCATTCAAATTTTATTTTTAAATCACTAAGATAATAAACTTTCTAGACTTTTAGCAGTTATTAGATGCCAGCATACATGGAACTACATCAAATTAGAAATTTAGCATTCTATTCATACTAGGTCAAAAAGTGGTATCAAAATGTCAAATTTGTTAGCTAAGCAAAAGTTCATGAATTTTCTAAAATATATATATTATACATTATATATATTATACATTATATATATACATATATATATATATATATATACATGTATATACACACACATACATTTTCTAATTTTCTACTATCTAAAGCCAAACTATTTTAAAGGGCATTTTGCATGTATATTTCATTCTCTCAACAGAGGCCATTATTTCACATACTGTACTCAAATGATGTTTATTTTCAATTTTAAATTAAAAACTCACTAAATACTTCTATTGGGATTTTCACCCTTGGGAATAACAGGGGTAATGCAATAACTGCCATGCTAGTGAACAGTTCATTCATCTGCCTTCAGAAATTATTCCATAACCTTAATATTTTCTAATAAACTTATTGATAACTATATCCTTTCTTGCTTTCTAAGGGATATTATAAATTTATACACTATATTCCTGGTCTGTGTTTGATTGGTTTATACAAAAGTTTTATGCATATATGCAGAGAAATAAAATGATAAATTTATAGTGTTAGTTATTTCTTCTATTTTAGTTTATTCTGTGGTCTTAGATCTACAAATAGCCACCTTTATTCTCTATTAATAGTACTCAGAATGCAGTGGCAAATACTCTATGACTCACTGATTAATTTTATAGATGTAGAAAATATTCACACATTCCATAATATCTTGCTGAAAGGACAATTTGATTTTAAACCATGCAGACATACATTGGACAAGGCTGTGATAATGGCAAAGAGTAGGTGGATTTCTGGGAATCTGATACTTTCTATGGTGTTTGTCTTTAAACTATTATTTAATTTGAATTGATGTCTTAGTTTGGAATATGATGATTCTTTCATCTAATTAATGTTTTACAGGGATTGGAAAATGCACATATTAAGTCCAAAGAGATCGATAGCTTCTATACTGATGCAAGTCACACCATTACGGCAATTTCCTGAACCATATTCTGTGGCCTTGTGGGAGTGTTAAATGTTTGTAACTTTTGCTTGTTTCTCTAATCTTGCATACCAATAAAGTTTATTTCAAGAAAGCCATGTCCAATAATAAGTGTAATTTAAAATTCAAAATTGAAAATTATGTTTCAAAATAAGAACTAAATTCATAAGGTGAGTTCATTGCTATAAAAAAGAGATAACATTTTCTATTATTCAGATGATTATGCTTATTAGTGAAAGAAATCACTTGATGTGTATGATAAGAAGGTTTCTAGCAGATGTCTCTTTGATGTAAGATATAAAACAGCACATACCTCATTAAACAACACATCAAAAGCATAAAAATGCAACTGTTAATCTATATTTTATAATATCCTCACAATAACTCTAAGTAAAACTCATTGAACACAAATGAAAGAGCTGTAGAATAAGGTGATATTTAAATTCACATATGCTTCAGTCCTTGTTCCTTTGAGTTCTATCAAACATCTGTTGGTCCAAATAGAATATAAAGAATAAAAAATAGTTTAATATATGAATGATGACTTAGGAATATTTCCAACAGGTAAAATAATCACTTTAAGAGTTCATCAAATACATACATGTTATCAAAGAATGTAGGATTCTGATTAGATACTAAATACCATCAAACACAATTCCTGCATTTTACAGATGAATAAATTGAGGTATGTAGCAATTAACTAATTAATTGCTTTAGCTCATACAATTAATCATATTCAAGTCTTGATTAGAATTGAAGTTTTCTAGAAGTATACTTTCTAACTCAGAGTATCTTTATTTCTTAGAGTTGAAAGAATGCCTTATGATAAAGATATTTGTAATTCAACAGCATTAAACAGAAGCCCAGGGCAAGTGTAATACATGAAGTACAGCAATAAGTATCATTAGGATAGAAAGCCTCTTTATTTGATAAACCCCTACTGATCTTTATTATTCATTAACTACATCAGGCATAACCTTCATGAACATGCTTTAACACCGGTGTTTCTTATATTATTACCAGAAGTCTCAAGATCTTCTTTTGAGCTGTTTTGGTTTTTTCAAGTTAGTATTAAAAAGCCACACATCTTTCAAATCTATTCACTTTTCTTCTGTCTAAGTCAATTACTTGTGCTGTTACCACCATCCTTCTCCTCACATAAGCACCATTCTGTATACTATTCTTTATGTCCTGAGTTCTTTTCACTTTCTTCAACATATCTGCCTAACCTTGCAGCCCATTTCCTGTCATTCTGAGACCACGTTAGTTTCCTCCCCTGGCGTTCCACAGTGACCTTTTTAAAATCATTAACCCAGCATTTTATCACACGAATCTGAATCTGACGGTATATGTACTCGCCTCAACCAACATATGCTCCTTGAGACCAGGAATTGTACCCAAGTAACTGCTGTATCTCAAACATTATAATTGTATCTAGCTTATTGAAAACACACACCTCCACATATATACACATACATGTAACTTTCTGAACAACTGCAATAATTAGTCCAAATTTTAGGAAGAAATCTTTGATTACACAAGTCCATAACTTTCTCTAAAATATATCTGTCATTTTCTGACAAGGATAACATGTTCCTAGGGTTAGCATTTTTATTTATCCTGTGTGGATCACAACAAACTGTGGAAAATTCTTAAAGAGATGAAAACATCAGACCACCTGACCTGCCTCTTGAAAAATCTGTATGCAGGTCAGGAAGCAACAGTTAGAACTGGACATGGAACAAAAGAGTGGTTCCAAATAGGAAAAGGAGTATGTCAAGGCTGTATATTGTCACCCTGCTTGGTTAACTTATATGCAGAGTATATCATGAGAAATGCTGGACTGGATGAAGCACAAGCTGGAATCAAGATTGCCAGGAGAAATATCAATCACCTCAGATATGCAGATGACACCACCCTTATGGCAGAAAGTGAAGAACTAAAGAGTCTCTTGATGAAAGTGAAAGAGGAGAGTGAAAAAGTTGGCTTAAAACTCACCATTCAGAAAAATAAGATCATGGCATCTGGTCCTATCACTTCATGGCAAATAGCTGGGGAAACAGTGGAAACAGTGACAGACTTTATTTTTTTGTGCTCCAAAATCACTGCAGATGGTGACTGAAGCCATGGAATTAAAAGACACTTACTCCTTGGAAGAAAAGTTATGATCAACCTAAACAGCATATTAAAAAGCAGAGATATCACTTTGCCAACAAAGGTCCATTTAGTCAAAGCTATGGTTTTTCCAGTAGTCATGTATGGATGTGAGAGTTGGACAATAAAGAAAGCTGGGCACTGAAGAATTGATGCTTTTGAACTGTGGTGTTGGAGTAGACCCTTGAGAATCCCTTGAACAGCAAGGAGATCCAACCAGTCCATCCTAAAGGAAATCAATCATGAATATTCATGATGTTGAAGCTGAAACTCCAATACTTTGACCACCTGATGCAAAGAACTGGCTTGTAGGAAAAGACCCTGATGATGGGAAAGATTGAAGGCGAGAGGAGAATTGGAACCACAGAGGATGAGATTGTTGGATGGTACCACCAATTCAATGGATATGAATTTGAGTAAACTCTGGGAGTTGGTGATGGACAGGGAAGCCTGGTGTGCTGCATTCTATGGGGGTCGCAAAAAGTCATATACAACTGAGTGCCTGAACTAAACTGAACCTGTTTATTGTAATAGTGGAATAAATTAATTCCATATATTATTGAGATGAGCTCCCTGTCTAGCAAATGCTACTTGATAATGAATAAGCATCCCATCTTTTCCTGAAAACTATAATGTGGTTTGTTTTGATCTCCTCTTTCCTGCTTGGGGCTTCTCAGGTGGAGCTAGTGCTAAAGAACTCACCTACCAACACAGGAGACATGAGAGACACACGGGTTTGATTCCTGGGTCGGAAGGATCCCCTGGAGGAGGAAATGCCAAATAACACCAGTACTCTTGCCTTGAGAATCCCATGGACATAGGCGCCTGGTGGGCTATGGTCCATAGGATTGCAAAGAGTCAGACACGACTGAAAAGACTTTGCATGCACACATGCTGCTGGATCAGTAGTGACTATTTAGAATTAATCTGTTGCAGTTTTCAGTGCAGAAATTACCAATGAACAATTATTTTGCTCACCGAAAGAGTGTCCTGAAAACACCTGCATTTTATTAAAAATATTCAGGCTGCAATTATATGTAAATATAGTTGCTATTATGAAATTTAAATATTCATATAATATCAAGATATAAAATTACAAAAAGAGATAATAGCAACAAAATAAATTATCTGCTGATTACACTTAGCTTCAGGGCTTTAAAATCATTCTAACATATGTAAACTGTCATGTGACTTTATATGAGCTAGTAAGTCAAATAATAAGGAAAAAAAAGTTTAACAAATTTTCTAGCAATCCCACTGCTGGGCATACACACCGAGGAAACCAGAATTGAAAGAGACACATGTACCCCAATGTTCATTGCAGCATTGTTTATAATAGCCAGGACATGGAAACAACCTATATGTCCATCAGCAGATGAATGAATAAGAAAGCTGTGGTACATATACACAATGGAGTATGACTCAGCCCTTAAAAAGAATAAATGTGAATCAGTTCTAATGAGATGGAGGAAACTGGAGCTGATTATACAGAGTGAAGTAAGCCAGAAAGAAAAACACCAATACAGTATACTGACACATATATATGGAATTTAGAAAGATAGTAATGATGACCCTATATGTGAGACAACAAAAGAGACACAGATGTATAGAATGGACTTTTGGCCTCTGAGAGAGAGGGTGGGATGATTTGGGAGAATGGCATTGAAACTTGTATACTATCATGTAAGAAATGAAGCGCCAGTCTATGTTCGATACAGGATACAGGATGCTTGGGGCTGGAGCACGGGGATGATCCAGAGAAATGATATGCGGTGGAGGTGGGAGGGAGTTTCAGGATTGGGAACTCGTATACACCTGTGGCTGATTCATGTCAATGTATGGCAAAACCAATACAGTATTGTAAAGTAGAATAAAGTAAAAATAAAATTAAAACAAAACAAATTTTCTTACTCTAATTCTTACAGGACACTATTTTATTATTAACATATTGACATTTACTATATTAGACCATATGTTTGTTATATGGTGTGTCCATGGCATCTTTGCACAATTTATTTCTGTATCAGGAAGGAATAATATGCAGGGCACAATTTCATCCATTTTCCTCCTCCCCAGTTTTACGATATGAAATGAAGACACTGACAGCCTTCCATGTCTGGATGAGATGAGTATGAAGATTTATTTAATATTTCATTGCTGAAATTTAAACTTTAAAATATTCATTATGCTTTTGGATACATTTTAATAAGACTATTATATAGTGAATATGTTATCTGGAGAAATAAATGTAATTAGGACAAATAAATTATAAACAATTTTATTTACATTTGAGTACATTTCTCCATTGCAATTTTCAGACTGTTACTTATTATACAGAAGTAAATTTATTAAAAATTCAAACTACACAGAGTTTTATGACTATCATCTATAGCTACTATACTATTTGAACTCAGTCTAACTTATTAAATCCCTTTGAAAAAAGTAATGCCAGCTAACTATTATTTAGTACTTGTGCTTGCATTAATCTCAGTATTTTGCTTTCATTACTCACCTAATCCTATGACCAAAAAGTTTGGCACTATTTTTATCTTCATTTTATGGATGAAAAAATTGAAACAAAAAGAAGTTAAATAACCAACCCATGATCACACAGTTTGTCAATGGGGAATTCAGATTTTGAATCTAGGCAGTTTATCTCAACGCTTTTAACCCCGCTATTATTATGCTTCTCTGAAGAAAAAAATAATTTCACTTCTCTTCAGGCAGATAGAATTTTAGATACTCTGAAAAAAGTTTCATGCTTATTTGTTAATATTCTGGTTATTTTAAATGGGCTAAAAATCAAAATCAAATAAGTAAATCTAACTTTCTAATGAAGTGAAGTGAAGTTGCTCAGTCGTGTCCGACTCTTTGCGACCCCATGGACTGTAGCCACCAGGCTCCTCAGTCCATGGGATTTTCCAGGCAAGAGTCCTGGAGTGGGTTGCCATTTCCTTCTCCAGGGGATCTTCCTGACCCAGGGATCGAACCCAGGTCTCCCGCATTGTAGGCAGATGCTTTACCATCTGAGCCACCAGGGAAGTGGAATCATAACTATACTTGTAATACTGGGAGTTTTAGTGTCAGAATAGCATATTTACTAAGTTAAAGTAACTTTTCAGAAGCAACTGGATGTTTGGGTCTACTGAAGCAAGTTACCCTCTGAAATTTCAATTTACAACCGGTGGTGTTTTTAAATTCTTTCTTGACTAATTTAATTGTGGAAGGAAATTTGGATAGTCTTAGTTTTCTAAAATGGTTCATTTTAGTAGTCCAATTGGATAATCTACTTCATGGAGACATTTTTAATACATTAGTGCTTCATAGCATTCGGTACAAAGTTCTCAATTTAGTAGATTACTTAGCTTTACTATAAGGTCCATCTAGTCAAGTCTATGGTTTTTCCAGTAGTCATGTATGGATGTGAGAGTTGGACTCTAAAGAAACCTGAACGTTGAAGAATTTATGCTTTTGAATTGTGGTGTTGGAGGAGACTTTTTCTTTTTTTTTTTTTAATTAGGACTTAAAAAAAATTTACTTAAATTTACTTTACAGTACTGTATTAGTTTTGCCATACATTGATATGAATCCACCATGGGTGTACATGAGTTCCCAATCCTGAACCCCTCTCCCACCTCCCTCCCCATATCATCTCTCTGGGTCATCCCTGTGCACCAGCCCCAAGCATCCTGTATCCTGCATCGAACATAGACTGGCGATTCGTTTCTTACATGATGGTATACATGTTTCAATGCCATTCTCCCAAATCATCCCACCCTTTCCCTCTCCCTCAGAGTCCAAAAGTCTGTTCTATACATCTGTGTCTCTTTTGCTGTCTCGTATACAGGGTTATCATTACCATCTTTCTAAATTCCATATATATGTGTTAGTATACTGTATTGGTGTTTTTCTTTCTGGCTTACTTCACTCTGTATAATCAGCTCCAGTTTCCTCCATCTCATTAGAACTGATTCAAATTTATTCTTTTTAAGGGCTGAGTCATACTCCATTGTGTATATGTACCACAGCTTTCTTATCCATTCATCTGCTGATGGACATCTAGGTTGCTTCTATGTCCTGGCTATTATAAATAGTGCTGCGATGAACATTGGGGTACATGTGTCTCTTTCAGTTTTGGTTTCCTCAGTGTGTATGCCAAGCAGTGGGATTGCTGGATCATAAGGCGGTTCTATTTGAAATTTTTTAAGGAGTTTCCACATTGTTCTCCATAGTGGCTGTACTAGTTTGCATTCCCACCAACTTTCCCTTTTCTCCACATCCTCTCCAGCATTTATTGCTTGTAGGCTTTTGGACTGCAGTCATTCTGACTGGTGTGAAATGGTACGTTATTGTGGTCTCAATTTGCATTTCTCTGATAATGAGTGATGTTGAGCATCTTTTCATGTGTTTGTTAGCCATCCATATGTCTTCTTTGGAGAAATGTCTATTTAGGTCTTTGGCCCATTTTTTGATTGTGTCGTTTATTTTTCTGGAATCGAACTGCATAAGTTGCTTGTATATTTTTGAGATTAGTTGTTAGTTGCTTTATTTGCTATTATTGCTCCCATTCTGAAGGTTGTCTTTTCCCCTTGCTTATAGTTCCTTTGTTTTGCAGAAGCTTTTAAGTTTAATTAGATCCCATTTGTTTATTTTTGCTTTTATTTCCAGTATTCTGGGAGGTGGATCATAGGGGATCCTGCTGTGATTTATGTCGGAGAGTGTTTTGCCTATGTTCTCCTTTAGGAGTTTTATAGTTTCTGGTCTTACATTTAGATCTTTAATCCATTTTGAGTTTATTTTTGTGTATGGTATTAGAAAGTGAGAAAGTGTTGTAGTTTCATTCTTTAACAAGTGGTTGACCAGTTTTCCCAGCACCACTTGCTAAAGAGATTGTCTTTAATCCATTGTATATTCTTGCCTCCTTTGTCAAAGATAAGGTGTCCTTAGGTGTGTGGATTTATCTCTGGGCTTTCTATTTTGTTCCCTTGATCTATATTTCTGTCTTTGTGCCAGTACCATACTGTCTTGATGACTGTGGCTTTGTAGCAGAGCCTGAAGTCAGGCAGGTTGATTCCTCCAGTTCCATTCTTCTTTCTCAAGATTGTTTTTGCTATTCGAGTTTTTTGTATTTCCATATGAATGTTGAAATTATTCTAGCTCTGTGAAAAATACCGCTAGTAGCTTGATAGGGATTGCATTGAATCTATAGATTGCTTTGGGTAGTATACTCATTTTCACTATATTGATTCTTCCAGTTCATGTACATGGTATATTTCTCCATTTATTAGTGTCCTTTTTGATTTCTTTCATTAGTGTTTTATAGTTTTCAATATATACATCTTTAGTTTCTTTAGGTATATATATTCCTACATATTTTATTCTGTTCATTGCAATGGTGAATGGAATTGTTTCCTTAATTTCTTTTTTCTACTTTCTCATTATTAGTGTATAGGAATGCAAGGGATTTCTGAGTGTTGATTTTATATCCTGCAACTGTACTATATTCATTGATTAGCTCTAGTAATTTTCTGGTGGAGTCTTTAGGGATTTCTATGTAGAGGATCATGTCATCTGCAAACAGTGAGAGTTTTACTTCTTCTTTTCCAATTTGGATTCCTTTTATTTCTTTTTCTGCTCTGATTGCTGTGGCCAAAACTTCCAGAACTATGTTGAATAGTAGTGGTAAAAGTGGGCACCCTTATCTTGTTCCTGACTTTAGGGGAAATGCTTTCAGTTTTTTCACCATTGAGGATAATGTTTGCTGTGGGTTTGCCATATATAGTTTTTATTATGTTGAGATATGTTCCTTCTATTCCTGCTTTCTGGAGAGTTTTTATCATAAATGGATGTTGAATTTTGTCAAAGGCTTTCTCTGCATCTATTGAGATAATCATATGGCTTTTATTTTTCAGTTTGTTAATGTGGTGAATTACATTGATTGATTTGCGGATATTGAAGAATCCTTGCATCCCTGGGATAAAGCTCACTTGGTCATGGTCTGCTGGCAGCCAGCACGAGGAATCACACCCATGGCAAAGGTCATTGGGAAGAGACCCAACAGGCAAAGGTCAGTCGGATCTTATGGGAACCTCCCTGGAACTACTCGAGCATCTACCACAAAACCAGAATCTGTCTGCCCTACGATATTATGCCTTTCACCAGCTCCTCTGATATTAACAAGGGGCTGTCCCCCCACTACCTTTTTCTGGAAAAAATTAATTTAGAGCTTTTAGATAATAAGTCTCCTGGGCATAATAAGAGTGTTTCAATCCAAAAACCCCTTTGATGGCTTTCTAGCCTGCCTGACAGGTTTATCCAGACTCTTATAGCTATGCATATTATTGTTTACAGCCTCCCAACCACAAGGGGTGCAGGAAGCTTAAAAATCCTAGGAATGTAAGGCTTTCAGAGCAGTCAAAATCATTCGAATAAGACTGATTAAGTGTTTCTTTGTTGAGTCAATACTTGCTGCCAAGTTTTCATATCTTTTTTGTTGATATAGTTGGTATGTAGAAAAAACAGGTAGTAGCCCTGGCATTAGAAACATTAGTTCTTTGAGTTAAGTACTTTCTTTGTTATAACCCACTGCACCTTTGTTCTACAGGAATGTAACTTTATTTATTACTTTGAGGGTGATGGAGATTAAAGAGAAAACACTTCAAGGGAAAATGAGTTTTCTGGTTGATAGATATTTATCTAGGAAAAGAGCCATAAAAATGTTAACAGGCCTCTTGGCCAGAAGATAATGTAAATCACCTGAGACCTTTTGTATACGGGAAGGTATGCAAAAAGAAAGCCTGGTCTCAATAAGGATCAGGACTGCTGCCCCTGCATAACTCTGCATATTCCATTATTTCTTTATGTATAACTTGGGGTATATAAATTGCCTTTGAAAATAAAGTTGTGGGTCTTGCACCGATGGTTGGCTCCCCCATATCATTCTTTTCTTATTTTCCCATTTCAGGCTGAATTCCCATCTGCAGCATAGAGGCTCACTGTGCCTACTTATTTTCCTGGGCTTCTAAAACTCACATGAGAGGGAGCCCAAGGTGGGGCACCCTCTGCTATTCAAGCAGGTGCCTGTGGCCTGTGTAGACAGTGCAAATGCCTTGTCTCGGGGCTTTATTGGCTTTCTATGTAAACCAAGGAATACAGCCTCTTTTCTCCTCTATTTTTTCGCTACATTATTCTTCTCTAATCTCTCTTTAAATCTCTAATTAATCTCTCTTTAATCGCTGACTCCGTCCCCTCTTTGAATTCCCTGGATCCACCGGGGCTGGACCCTGGCAATGGTATATGATCTTTTAATGTATTGTTGGATTCTGATTGCTAGAATTTTGTTAAGGATTTTTGCATTTATGTTCACCAGTGATACTGGCCTGTAGTTTTCTTTTTTTATGGCATCTTTGTCAGGTTTTGGTATTAGGGTGATGGTGGCCTCAGAATGAGTTTGGAAGTTTACGTTCCTCTGCAATTTTCTGGAAGAGTTTGAGTAGGATAGGTGTTAGTTCTCTAAATTTTTGGTAGAATTCAGCTGTGAAGCCATCTGGACCTGGGCTTTTGTTTGCTGGAAGATTTCTGATTACAGTTTCAATTTCTGTGCTTGTGATGGGTCTGTTAAGATTTTCTATTTCTTCCTGGTTCAGTTTTGGAAAGTTGTGTCTTTCTAAGAAAATTTCCATTTCTTCCATGTTGTCCATTTTATTGGCATATAATTGCTGATAGTAGTCTCTTATGATCCTTTGTATTTCTGTGTTGTCTGTTGTGATCTCTCCATTTCCATTTCTACTTTTATTGATTTGATTTTTCTCCCTTTGTTTCTTGATGAGTCTGGCTAATGGTTTGTCAATTTTATTTATCCTTTCAAAGAACCAGATTTTTGCTTTGTTGATTTTTGCTATGGTCTCTTTTGTTTCTTTTGCATTTATTTCTGCCCTAATTTTTAGGATTTCTTTCCTTCTACTAACTCTGGGGTTCTCTATTTCTTCCTTTTCTAGTTGCTTTAGGTGTAGAGTTAGGTTATTTATTTGACTTTTTCTTGTTTCTTGAGGTATGCCTGTATTGCTGTGAACTTTCCCCCTAGCACTGCTTTTACAGTGTCCCACAGGTTTGGGTTGTTGTGTTTTCATTTTCATTTGTTTCTATGCATATTTTGATTTCTTTTTGATTTCTTCTGTGATTGGCTGTTCAGAAGCATATTGTTCAGCCTCCGTATGTTGGAATTTTTAATAGTTTTTCTCCTGTAATTGAGATCTAAACTTACTGCATTGTGGTCAGAAAAGATGCTTGGAATGATTTCAATTTTTTTGAATTTATCAAGGCTAGATTTATGGCCCAGGATGTGATCTATCCTGGAGAAGGTTCTGTGAGCACTTGAGAAAAAGGTGAAATTCATTGTTTTGGGGTGAAATGTCCTATAGAGATCAATTAGGTCTAACTGGTCTATTGTATCATTTTAAAGTTTGCATTTCTTTGTTAATTTTCTGTTTAGTTGATCTATCCATAGGTGTGAGTGGGGTATTAAAGTCTCCCACTATTATTGTGTTACTGTTAATTTCCCCTTTCATAGTTGTTAGCATTTGTCTTACATATTGCGGTGCTCCTATGTTGGGTGCATATATATTTATAATTGTTATATCTTCTTCTTGGGTTGATCCTTTGATCATTATGTAGTGACCTTCTTTTAGCCTTAGTTTTAAAGTCTATTTTATCTGATATGAGTATTGCTACTCCTGCTTTCTTTTGGTCTCTAATTGCATGGAATATCTTTTCCAGCCCTTCACTTTCAGTCTGTATGTGTCCCCTGTTTTGAGGTGGGTCTCTTGTAGACAACATATATAAGGGATTTGTTTTTGTACCCATTCAGCCAGTCTTTGTCATTTGGTTGGGGCATTCAACCTATTTACATTTAAGGTAATTATTGATACGTATGATCCCATTGCCATTTACTTTATTGTTTTGGGTTCGAGTTTATACACCCTTTTTGTGTTTCCTGTCTAGAGAATATCCTTTAGCATTTGTTGGAGAGCTGGTTTGGTGGTGCTGAACTCTCTCAGCTTTTGCTTGTCTGTAAAGCTTTTGATTTCTCCTTCAAATTTGAATGAGATCCTTGCTAGGTACAGTAATCTCAGCTGTAGGTTATTTCCTTTCATCACTTTAAGTATGTCTTGCCATTCCCTCCTGGACTGAAGGGTTTCTATTGAAATATCAGCTGTTATCCTTATGGGAATCCCTTTGTGTGTTATTTGTTGTTTTTCCCTTGCTGCTTTTAATATATGTTCTTTGTGTTTGATCTTTGTTAATTTGATTAATATGTTTCTTGGGATGTTTCACCTTGGGTTTATCCTCTTTGAGACTCTCTGGGTTTCTTGGACTTGGGTGATTATTTCCTTCCCCATTTTAGGGAAGTTTTCAACTATTAACTCCTCAAGTATTTTCTCATGGTCTTTCTTTTGTCTTCTTCTTCTGGGAATCCTATATTTCGAATGTTGGAACATTTCATATTGTCCTGGAGGTCTCTGAGATTGTCCTCATTTCTTGTAATTCGTATTTCTTATTTCCTCTCTGATTCATTTATTTCTACCATTCTATCTTCTATTTCACTAATCCTATCTTCTCTCTCCATTATTCTATCATTTGTTGCCTCCAGAGTGTTTCTGATCTAACTGGGCATGGAACAATAGACTAGTTCCAAATAGTAAAAGGAGTACGTCAAGGCTGTATATTGTCACTGTGCTTATTTAACTTACATGCAGAGTACATCATGAGAAACGCTGGATTGAAAGAAACACAAACTGGAATCAAGATTGCCGGGAGAAATATCAATAACCTCAGATATGCAGATGACACCACCCTTATGGCAGAAAGTGAAGAGGAACTAAAAGCCCCTTGATGAAAGTGAAAGAGGAGAGTGAAAAAGTTGGCTTAAAGCTCAACATTCAAAAAATGAAGATCATGGCATCCGGTCCCATCACTTCATGGGAAATAGATGGAGCAACAGTGGAAACAGTGTCAGACTCTATTTTGGGGGCTCCAAAATCACAGCAGATGGTGACTGCAGCCATGAAATTAAAGACGCTTACTCCTTGGAAGAAAAGTTATGACCAACCTAGATAGCATATTCAAAAGCAGAGACATTATTTTGCTGACTAAGGTCCGTCTAGTCAAGGCTATGGTTTTTCCAGTAGTCATGGATATGAGAGTTGGACTGTGAAGAAGACTGAGTGCCGAAGAATTGATGCTTTTGAATTGTGGTGTTGATAAGGACTCTTGAGAGTCCCTTGGACTGCAAGGAGATCCAACCAGTCCATTCTGAAGGAGATCAGCCCTGGGATTTCTTTGGAAGGAAACATGCTAAAGCTAAAACTCCAGTACTTTGGCCACCTCATGTGAAGACTCATTGAAAAAGACTTTGATACTGGGAGGGATTGGGGGCAGGAGAAAAAGGGGACGACAAAGGATGTGATGGCTGGATGGCATCACTGACTCGATGAACGTTGGTCTGAGTGAACTCCAGCTGTTGGTGATGGACAGGGAGGCCTGGCGTGTTGCGATTCATGGGGTTGCAAAAAGTCAGATGCAACTGAGAGACTGAACTTAAATGATTGCATTATTCATTATATATTTACTCTTTTTATTTCTTCTAGGTCCTTGTTAAACCTTTCTTGTATCTTCTCCATCCTTTTCTCCAGGATATTTATCTGTGATTACATTTTGATTTCAAGATTTTGGATCATTTTCACTATCATTATTCAGAATTCTTTATCAAGTAGATTCCCTATCTCTTCCTCTTTTGTTTTGTTGGTTTGGTGGGCATTTATCCTGTTCTTTTATCTGCTGGGTATTTCTCTGTCTCTTCATCTTGGTTATATTGCTGCATTTGGGTTGGTGTTTCTGTATTCTGGCAGTTTGTGGAGTTCTCTTTATTATATAGTTTCCTCACTGTGGGTGGGGTTATATCAGTGGCTTGTCAAGGTTTCTTGGTAAGGGAAGTTGTGTCAGAGTTCTGGTGGCTGGAGCTGTATCTCTTCTCTCTGGAGTGCAATGAAGTGCCCAGTAATGACTTATGAGATGTCAATGGTTTTGGTGTAACTTTGAGCTGCCTGTATATTGAAGCTCAGGGGTGTGTTCCTGTGTTGCTGGAGAATTTGCGTGGTATGTCTTGCTCTGGAACTTGTTGGCCCTTAGGTGGTGCTTGGTTTCAGTGTAGGTATGGAGGCGTTTGATGAGCTCCTGTCGATTAATGTTCCCTGGAGTCAGGAGTTCTCTGAGGTTCTCAGAATTTGGACTTAAGCCTACTGTTTCTGGTTTTCAGTTTTATTTTTACAGTAGCCTCAAGACTTCTCCATCTATATAGCACCAATGATAAAACATCTAGGTTAAAGATGAAAAATTTCTCCACATTGAGGGACACACAGAGAGGTTCACTGAGTTACACTGAGAAGAGAAGAGAGAGGGGCTAGTTAGAGGTGACTGAAATGAGATGAGGTGGGATCAAAAGAGGAGAGAGCAAGCTAGCCAGTATCAATTCCTTATGTGCACTCCACAGTCTGGACCACTCAGAGATATTCACAGAGTTATACAGAGAAGAGGAGAGGGAGGAAGGAGACAGAGGTGGCCAGGAGGATAAAAGAGGGACATGAAAAGGAGAGAGACAGATCCAGCCAGTAACCACTTCCTTAAGTGTTCTCCACCATCTGGAACACACAGAGATTCACAGAGTTGGGTAGAGAAGAGAAGGGGGAGGGAGGAGACAGAGGCAACCTGGTGGAGAAAAAGGAGAGTCCAAAGGAGGAGAAAAGGAGAGTCCAAAGGAGGAGACAGCAGTCAAGCCAGTAATCTCGCTCTCAAGTAAAAATGGGTACTGAAGACTGGGTTTTTAAAGGTACAAAATTGATAACAAATCCCAAAAGCAAAGATAAAAATCTAGAGGTTGGATTTTCAAAAATACAGTATTAAAGAAAAGAAGAAGAAGAAGAAAGTCACAAGAATTATTAAAAAACAACAACAGCCATGAAAAAATATATATGGCATTTGCTTTAAAAATAGGGTCTTTTTTTGAAAAGTAATAGTAGGTTAAAAAAATTAAAATCAAAATTAAAGGAGAAATAGAGGACTTAAAAATTAAAAAATGTTTAAAAAAAAAAGAAACGAAGTAAGAACAAACTAACAAACAAAAAGAATGATCATAAAAATAGTAAAGGTCTGTCTGGGACTTTCTCTGGTGTTTTTGTGAGCAGTGTGGGGTCAGTTCATTTTCGGATAGTTCCTTCATCCGGCTTATATTTCTCAGGATCTATAGACCCCCTTCCTATGTAGTCGGTACTAACGACAGGGTTTTAATCTATTGCACCTGTCACTTCCAAGGTCGTTCCCTCTGTTTTAGCTTCTTCTCTTTTTTGGTCTCTTCAGTTTCTGATTTCCGCCCTGACACAAGCGGGGTGGTGGTGGATACTTTTTTAGGCTCACTTGTTCAGTTAGCTGTGGGGAGGGAGGGACGCTGCAAACAAATAACACTGGTATGTGTTTGCAGAGTCTCAGCCACACTGGGCCTGCCCCCACTCGCAGTGCACACAGCTCAGGCTCTAGGTTACTCCATGGGGGAACCATCTGAGGCCGGCCCTGGGCTGCATACACCTCCCGGTCTAAGCCGCTCAGGCTCAGGCACTCAGGTAGTCCTCAGAGGAGCAGACTCAATTGGGCCTGTGTTTTGTGCCCTTCCCAAGTCCAAGTAGCTCAGGTGTTTGGCGAGCATGGTCACTGCGACTTATTGCCTTTCCCATCCCTGCTGCTCAGTTTTCTGGGTGTACAGCTTTCTCCCCTTCTCAGGCAGATGGTGACTGTCCAGAACCCCAAGAAGTCTTAGTTAGCAAAGAAGCTTGCTTGCAGTTTGATAGTTAATGTCTCTCTGGGGCTGTGATTGCCCCCTTCCGGCCCTTCTGGCTCTGGCTGCCAGTCACTGGAGGGGGATGGTCTGCAGATGGCTAATTCTGTTCCATCCTTTTTTCAGTGTGCGGTCCTGGCAGTGTCTTATATTAGAGCTTTTGCATGGTAGCTATCTCACAGTCTGGTTTGCTAGCCCAGGTTAGTTTGCTCTGGTTACACTCGGGGCATTCTGGCCTGATTCTTAAAAAGCACTGCAGCCTGTGCCTCCCTGCCCAGCCCCCCGCTTGCTACTGGTGGATGCAGGCATCTGTGCAGCTTCTCCGCTGGGGGAGTTACCGTTGGTCTCATAATCTGTTGGTTTTAATTATATATTCATTTTTCTTTCCTGTTATGTTGCCCTCTGTGCTTCCAAGGTGCGCCATAGACTCAGCAGCGAGAGTGTTTCCTGGTGTTTGGAAACTTCTCTCTTTTAAGACTCCCTTCCTGGGACGTAGTTCGCTCCCTATCTCTTTTGTCTCTTTTTTCATCTTTTATATTCTTTCCTACTTGTTTTTGAAGACAATGATCTGCTTTTCTGGGTGCCTGATGTCCTCTGTAAGCATTCAAAAGTTGTTGTTTTTGGAATTTACTCAGCGTTGAAATGTTCTTTTGATGAATTTTTGAGGGAGAGAGTGGTCTCCCCATCCTATTCCTGTACCATCTTAGGACCGCCCCCAAGAAGACTCTTGAGAGTCCCTTGGACTGCAAGGAGATCCAACCGGTCCATCCAAAAGGTGATCAGTCCTGAGTTCTGGATCATCAAAAAGCTAGAGAGTTCCAGAAAAACATCTATTTCTGCTTTATTGACTATGCCAAAGCCTTTGACTGTGTGGATCATAATAAACTGTGGAAAATTCTGAAAGAGATGGGAATACCAGACCACCTGACCTGTCTCTTGAAAACCCTGTATGCAGGTCAAAAAGCAACAGTTAGAACTGGACAAGGAACAACAGACTGGTTCCAAATAGGAAAAAGAATACATCAAGATTGTATATTGTCACCTTGCTTATTTAACATATATGCAGAATACATCATGAGAAACACTGGGCTGGAAGAAGCACAAGCTGGAATCAAGACTGCTGGGATAAATATCAATAACCTCAGATATGCAGATGACAACACCCTTATGGCAGAAAGTGAAGAGCAGCTAAAAAGCCTCTTGATGAAAGTGAAAGAGGAGAGTGAAAAAGTTCACTTAAAGCTCAACATTCTGAAAACTACGATCATGGCATCTGGTCCCATCCCTTCATGGAAAATAGATGGAAAACAGTGGAAATAGTGGCTGACTTTATTTTGGGGGGCTCCCAAATCATTACAGAAGGTGATTTCAGTCATGAAATTGAAAGATGCTTACTCCTTGGAAGGAAAGTTATGACCAACCTAGACAGCATATTAAAAAGCAGAGACATTACTTTGTCAACAAAGGTCCATCTAGTCAAGGCTATGGTTTTTCCAGTGGTCATGTATGGATGTGAGAGTTGGACTCTAAAGAAAACTGAGCACTGAAGAAGTGATGCTTTTGAACTGTGGTGTTGGAGAAGACTCTTGAGATTCCCTTGGACTGCAAGGAGATCCAACCAGTCCATCCTAAAGGAGATCAGTCCTGGGTGTTCATTGGTAGGACTGATGTTGAAGCTGAATCTCCAATACTTGGGCCACCTAATGTGGAGAGCTGACTCATTTGAAAAGACCCTGATGCTGGAAAAGATTGAAGACAGGAGGAGAAGGAGTTGACAGAGGATGAGATGGTTGGGTGCCATCACCAACTCAATGGACATGAATTTGGGACAACTCTGGGAATTGATGATGGACAGGGATACCTGGCATGCTGCAGTTCATGTGTTCAGAAAGAGTCAGACACGACTGAGAGATTGAACTGACCTACCTTTATTATAACAACTCAGAAGGTCGAGCAATAACTTCAGAGTCTTGAAACTATAAGAACTTTTCAGAGGCAATTGTTATGACATTTTCAAATAGTCCTTTTAGATGATTTTAGGCATTGCCTGTTTTTATTTTTTGAGACTTTTTGAGAAATTTATTCCACAAATCTATTCCAGTGCCTTTTGTTGCACTGCTGTGAAATTTTCTGTAAAGCCATTTATATATTTTAAAGTTCAGGGTAATGGTCATTCTGCCATCTGTGAAAAAGATGACCCTTCTGCTTTTTCAAATATCACTTGCTCAGAACTATCAATTTCAACTTAAAGTCTAATGTTATATAAGGCACAGTGACCTTGAATTTGAAATTTAACTTTCTTATGTACTTAGTTACTGTTAATGTAATTGGTATCTCATTATCAAAAGATTAAAAGTGTTTTGAGTTGCTTCAATTCAAAACACAAAATATCCAGCTTAAAACTTCATTTAATAAAATAGCAAAATAAATAATTTAAAAGATGTACCTCTACTTAGATTTGAATACAGATTGATGAGGAAACTAGGAATAGAAATATACTGGAATTTTCATGATCTGTTGTGTTTGACAGACAGTGATATTAAGGGAGGCAAAGAATAAGAGATGAGAAGTTGCAGTTCAATGATTAGAAATTCCAATATTTATGAGGTCCAGGCAGAAGCTGAAATGAAGGAAAAGGAACTGGGTAAGAACTGTAGCAAACCTAAAAATGAACCTATTGAAATGTGGGAGTTTCAGCTAATTGTTAACCTGCCGAAAAGTAGAGTCACTGTAACCAAGTTCAAAAGAGGTATGACATCCAGATTATGAAAAAAAAAATCCATATTCAAATCCCAGAAACTAATCCAAACATTTAAAAATTTTCAGTGAACTAATCAAAATACATATGCTGACCAGACCTTGGCCCAATAACATCAATTCAAGACGACCCATTGTAGGAGAGAATGCATAAAATGGGTGGGACATTATTAGATACAAAGTCTGAGTGAAGGAATCACCAAGACTTTTGGGCAAGGAGAGAGCCACAAGTTGAAAACTTAAAGGAAATGAAAGCTCACACTTCCAAGTGAGTATTTTATTTTGAAATAGCCCTCTTCACTACTAGTTTATTTTCAGTGATACTAATACTCATTCCTTAAAAATCTTTTGATGTATATCTTTCAATTTCGTTAGGGAAAG
This sequence comes from Nanger dama, assembly GCA_917880005.1. Classification (NCBI taxonomy): domain Eukaryota; kingdom Metazoa; phylum Chordata; class Mammalia; order Artiodactyla; family Bovidae; genus Nanger; species Nanger dama. The sequence goes on from CAKJTW010000004.1 coordinate 53,646,278, forward strand.
TTTACTTATCATACATTAAAATGAGCCTCATTACTTTATAATCAACACTGATTCATCATCATTTTTAATACAGTGAAAATAACAATTATTGGACACATACCATTTAGCAAACTCTATTGAAAATGAAAAATACACTAGTCTGCTTGATCTAATTGTAGAGTAGGAAACTGACATGGAAATAATCATTCAAAAAATGTGTATCCCATGGTGAATGTGGTATTAGTGTTATGTGTAGGCTTATTTGAGGTCTTAATGGAAAGAAAAACATTATGAAATAAATAGTGATCAGAGGAGGATGAATGTGATAGAGCCATCAGCAAACAAAGTGTGAAAATGAACAAAGAAATGTACATGGGTTTTTCATGAAACTTTTAGGAATGACATTAGCTTGAAAAGGGAAGAAGTTCCCTTGTGGAATAAAGGGAGAAATGATGGGATACACAGGCCATAACATAGGTGTTTGATAGTTATTACATTGTCCTTAAACTGTAGTATCCATTTGAATTTTGAACTGAGAGAAAGCAACATGCCTGGAATAATATGTCTGTAGAAGACACATACTTGATAATTTCTCTAGTATCTAATCTAAGAAATATAAATGCCCACACATGTCTACATACAGTCTCTCTCACACACATAAGCTAGATGATTTTCCCAAAATGAAGAAAGAGGAAATGTGTTTGCACGTGTACACTGTTTGTCATCCTCTGTGTCTATGAGATAGAACGGTAGGGATGTTGTCAGAAGAAAGTTCTTCTACCCTACTATGTTCTGGCTGTTTTGAAAATTAGTTGAAGTAAAACAAATTGATCTAACAACGGTTCAATAATATGTATATTTGGAAGAGACTCAGGAAAACTGAGTAATTCACCAAAGTGATTGAAATTTTCACCTTAAGTACCATATTCAGATAAAGAACAAGGATTTTGGAGGTAGTAGTTTGGGTTTCCCAAGGAAGGAAGGAAGGCAATTCACATGGAGATGGAAAAGCAAAAAGCAAAATTTGATAAAAGGTTTTGGGTCTTGCAGAGGTATTGGAACACTGAGTGGACACTGTTCTTTAGGCCCTGCCTAGAGTTTCTCCTATTACATCTACCTTTTTTTCCTTGAAAATAACTCTAGTGATAGATCTTTTCCATTCCAAGAATAGTACCTCTATCTAAATTATTTTTAGGCAGTTGAGGGGTAAGTCAGAATGTTTTCTTGAGTCTTTTGGGCCTTGATTGTTTTCAGCATGAACTACTCTGCATATCAAAGAGACATTTTGGAGTGGCAATTTTGTTCCTTACAATTGAAGCAGGAATCTGAATTCTTGTTTGCAGAGCCAGAGTGAACTTCATGAACATGCAAACACACACAGTACCAAGTGAATAAGATTTATTTTAGAGAAAAGAAAATTATAAAGCTCTCAACATAGACACTGAGAGGGGGTAAATTGTCCCCCCAAAGGCGGGACTTACAGCAGTTTATATGTTTATTAGTATTAATCTATGCAGTTTTGCTAGGCTCTTATCTTTAATATACATCATTTTTAGTGTGACACCTTTATGGCTTCTATTGATTCTGTTTCTAAGTCTCCTCAGACACTGAGTCAACCATCCTGTGACCCTATCTTATGTCCCCTGGCCATTTTACAAAGAATGAGATATGGGCCAAAATTTGATGGTCTACCTATTGTTTTCCTTTTAAATAAGAGGGTCAGGAGTTAATGGTTGTCCTGTTCTGGATCTGGGCGTTTTATGATCTATCAGACAAAGAACACATTTCTCCAGAAGTCAGGAACAAAGGGTATAGCTTTAGGTCAATGGAGCAAGATGTTTATTGAAAGTAAGACTGAGGTCTCAGAATCTTACAATGATGGCCAAGCAATTTCTAACAAACAATGGTATGATGTGAATCAACAAGACAGTTACAAAGAAGACTTTTGAGGGGATGAAAAGGAAATGGTGGTTTGTTTGTGGTTTTTCTTGCATTCCAAACATACTGCTAATATTGTACAATAATAAAACTATAAAATATACTTTCAATTTTTAACATAATATGCCAAGAATAGATATACAATCCTACAACTCTGTAAACTCAAGGACTCTCTTCTTCTGTTACTTTGGGTAAAGAAAATCATCACTTTAATTTTATACTCATGATACATCTTGATATATAATGTTAATTAGTTTTGAAGTGATTGATTTAAATCTAGAGTAGACATCTAAAGTCTTTTTTTTAATTTTTAAAAAGCCTGAAACTGATATCTGATATACATATATCTACCTATATCTATCCATAATTTCATCAAGGTTATAAGAACATGGTATCATTGCCCTGAAACTTTGAGAATTAATTAATGTAGTAGGCAAGTAAGCATGAAAAAAACATATAGAAGTCAAATTGATTCATTTCTAAGCAAAATCTCCAACTTGCAAATATTCTTAGTTTTTGCATTTTTACGGAGAATCGCTGGATCCTCCACAATGTCTCCTCCTCCAACACAGAAATATTCATCTTTGCTTATCTTCAGTTTAGTTCAGTCACTCGGTTGTGTCCAACTCTTTGTGAACCCATGGACTGCAGCATGCCAGGCTTCCCTGTCCATCGTTAACTCCCAGAGATTGCTCAGACTCGTGTCCAGTGAGCCAGTGATGACATCCAACCACCTCATCCTCTGCTGTCCCCTACTCTTCCAGCATTCAATATTTCCTAGCATCAGAGTATTTTCCAAAGTGGCAGTTATTTGCATCAGGTGGCCAAATTATTGAAGTTTCAGCTTCAGCATCAGTCCTTCCAATGAATATTCAGGACTCATTTCCTTTATGATTGACTGGTTACATCTCCTTGCAGTCCAAGGGACTCTCAAGAGTCTTCTCCAGCACTCAGGCTACTTTATTGTTCAAATCTCATATCCATACATGACTACTGGAAAAACCACAGCTTTGACTAGATGACCTTTGTGAGTAATGTCTCTGTTTTTTAATATGTTGTCTAGGTTGGTCATAACTTTTCTTCCAAGAGGCAAATGTCTTTTAATTTCATACTGTAGTCACTATCTGCAGTAATTCTGGAGCCCATGAAAATAAACCCTGTCACTGCGTCCATTGTTTCCCAAACTATTTGCCATAAAGTGATGATACTGGATGAAGTGATCTTCGTTTTTGAATGTTGAGTTTTAAGTCTGCTTTTTCAGTCTCCTTTTTCACTTTTATCAAGAGGCTCTTTAGTTCCTCTTTGCTTCCCACCATAAGGATGATGTCATCTGCATATCTGAAGTTATTGATATTTCTCCTGGCAATCTTGATTCCAGCTTGTGCTTCATCGATCACAGCATTTCTCATGATGTACTCTGCCTATAAGTTAAATAAGCAGGTGACAATATAGAGCCTTGAGATACGCCTTTTCCAATTTGGAACCAGTCTTTTTTTTCATGTCTGGTTCTAGCTATTGTTTCTTGACCTGAGTACAGATTTCTCAGGAGGCAGGTAAGGTGGTCTGATAGTCCCATCTCTTGAAGAATTGTCCACAGTTTCTTGTGACCCACATAATCAAAGGCTTCAGTGTAGTCAATGAAGCAGAAGTAGATGTTTTCTGGGAACTCTTGCTTTTTCAGTGATCTAATGGATGGTGGCAATTTGATCTCTGGTTCTTCTGCCTTTTCTAAATCCAGCTTGAACATCTGGAAGTTCATAGTTCATGTACTGTTGAAGCCTCACTTGGAGAATTTTGAACGTTACTTTCCTAGCGTGTGAGATGAGTGCAACTGTACAACAGTTTAAACATTCTTTGGCACTGCCTTTGTTTGGGATTGGAATGAAAACTGACATTTTCTAGTCCTGTGGCCACTGCTGAGTTTTCCAAATTTGATGGCATATTGAGTTCAGCACTTTCACAGCATCATGTTTTAGAATTTGAAATAGCTCAGCTAGAATTCCATCACCTCCACCAGCTTTGTTCGTATTGATGCTTCCCAAGGCCCACTTGACTTCACAAGCCGAATGTCTTGCTCTAGGTGAGTGATCACACCATCGTGATTATCTGGGTCATTAAGATCTTTCTTGTGTAGTTCTTCTGTGTATTCTTGCCACCTCTTCTTAATATCTTCTGCTTCTGTTAGTTCCCTACCATTTCTATCCTTTATTGCGCCCATCTTTGCATGAAGTGTTCCCTTGGTATCTCTAATTTTCTTGAAGAGATGTCTAGTCTTTCCCATTCTATTGTTTTCCTCTATTTATTTCTCTCCTTGCTATTCTTTGGAACTCTGCATTCAGATGGCTATGTCTTTCCTTATCTCCTTTGCCTTCATCTTCTCTTCTTTTTCAGCTGTTTGTAAGGCCTCCTCAGACAACTATTTTGCTTTTTGCATTTCTTTCTCTTGGGGATGGTCTTGATCATCACTTCCTGTACAAAGTTACAAACCTCTCTGCATAGCCCTTTGCACTCTATCAGATCTAACCCCTCGAATCTATTTATCACTTCCACTGTATAGTCATAAGGGATTTGATTTAGGTCATACCTGAATGGTCTACTGGTTTTCCCTACTTTCTTCAGTTTAAGTCTGAATTTGGCAATAATGAGTTCATAATCTGAGCCACAGTCAGCTCCTGGTCTTGTGTTTGCTGACTGTATAGAGCTTCTCCACCTTTGGCTGCAAAGAATATAATGAATCTGATTTTGGTATTGACTGTCTGGTGATGTCCATGTGTAGAGTTGACTCTTGTGTAATTGGAAGAGTGTGTTTGCTAACCAATGCATTCTCTTGGCAAAACTCTGTTAGCTTTTGCCCTGCTTCATTTTGTAGTCCAAGGCCAAACTTGCCTGTTACTCCAGATATCTCATGACTTTCTACTTTTACATTCTAGTCCCCTATGATGAAAAGGACATCTTTTTTTGGTGTTAGTTCTAGAAGGTCATTAGGTCTTGCAGGGACTTACTTTTGCTATTTTTCAGCAATTTCGACTGACAAAATCTCTATAAGGTGATAAGTTAGTCACTCTAAATAAATAAATACAAAACTGACCTGCTTCTATAGTTAGAAGTGATAAGACTTGAAAGAGATGGCTTAGAAGATATGTGGGAGACATTTAGCATATCAAAAGGAGATTTATAATTATATAATCTGCATATAAGAAAGGGGCTTAAATTTACATAAAAGTGAATTGTTTTGGATTAAACATATTAATAGAAACTAAAATTACCTGAACAAAATTTTATTTTTACTTTCTGTTGATTGTAATCCGAATCAAAATGTCAAATGATTATACATCAGAGGAGTATAGCAGAATAACTCTTTTATACATACTTTAAACTAGAAACATCATTGAAAGGCATTTAAAGTTTTGATATTTAGCTGATTTTATGACTACTTTGGAATTTCATTTGGGGTGTCCAAATGTATTTGTGTAAGAAGGTAGAAGTCAAGGGAACTGGTTCATGGATGGCTCTAAAAGCATCTAGCATAAAGGGAAAATCTAAAACTAAACTGAGTTTTTGAATGTCATCAATAGATACATGCAAGGGATGATTTAGAGTCATTAACTCTTGAGACTGAACTCCATAAGGCTGCCTAAAACTAAATTCAGAGGATCTCCATCTCAGCTTCCATTCTCTGCTCTCTCTTCTTACCCTGTGAACTCTTGCCATTTAAGAATTATTCTAAAGTGGGAAAAGTAGTGTTGGACTGACCTCCAGAGCTTCTTTCTCTTCAAGATACTGGCTCTTCAAGTCCTAGCTTCAAATAGAAATTTGTTAATTTATTTGTCAGTATTTTGCCAAGGTTATATTGTTGCTTGTTTGTAAAAGGATACATTGCAGAAAGGTTCTTTATCATTAAAGATGCTGAAATCCCTCTCTCAGATTTTTACATCTGTCTCTCAATAGATTCTGAGTTGGGCAGAGAAGAGACGAATCATTTTAGAGTCTTTCAAAATGTGATTTAAAAGTAGAGATGAAAACTATGTGAAAGAAACTGAAGAAAACAAACAGATTGAGAAAAAATTAGAGACAGAGATGGGCAAAATGGAGCATTTAACCTAGTGTGAAAAACAAAGTTCCTAGAATCTTGTTGAGATTTAAGAGTTGTATATGGAAGAATCATTTGTACTTTAAGGTAAACATCGCAATCTAAAATGGCTGCAATACAATAGCTTCCAAAGCTGATTTATTTAAAATGTATTTCCTCTGTAAATAAAAGTTCATTCTATATATAAAATTTGAATTTATATAAATTAGTTATTTTAATATTTAATAGAATATTTGTTCATGTGGTACAAAAACATATGAATTCAGTCACCAAAAAGAGAGAGAGGGAAGGAAAAAACAAAACAAAACAGAACAGGATCTGGTTAAGGACAGTGATAATGTTCTTACTTTGCTTTGTGTTGGACTCACAAATTTCATAACCTCCACAACTCTTTCATAAGTTAAGACAAATGAGCATCAACTCATGTTTTTTTAACCGTATAATACTTTGCTCTTTATTTTAATTTAATGTTTAGAGTCTTCTCTCATAGCATTGATATCATTGATAGAACAATTTATAGAAATCATCACTGGACATTTGACACTGCTGTTGCTGCTGAATATGTGGAAAAAACTCAAGCAATTTTTAATTTGCATACTGCCATCATGATTTTGTTTGTGCCTTGAAGTATAAGATTCTTCTCATCTACATGTTTTATTTGACCTTACAAGTAACTAAAAAATAATGAGAGAAATAGCAAACTTGTATTCCCCAAAATATTTCCAACATCTTAACTGATCTTTCTAGAATTCCCAAAGATTATTTCACAAACTGCTGATTTCATGGGATACTCTGCTGCATTTTCTCGGTATTCTTGACCAAGATAAACCCTAAAGAAGCTGTCATGAATTGGACTGGCTGCTCTATATAAAAGATATGCAAATCAAAGCATTATTATGTTAAATGCTCCACTTCAAAACTTCATGAATCAAACATGGACTGAGTCCCATCGATTTCTGTTTCATAATGTGTGGTTTATTTGCTCTCTTAAAAAAACACAAAGTATTTTAAAAAATCATATAATTTATAGATCTTCAAAAACATAGGTCTGAAAAAGAGTAGTGTTACTTTCCAAGTAATAAACAGTTTGGAAAGTGAAAGAACACTCAGATAAGTGTTTTACTTACTTAAGGCCAACTTATGCCTTAATGCTGAAGAAGGAAACAGTATCTTAATGAGTTTTCTGTACTGGGTTCACTTGAGCTGATTATATGGAAATGATAAGACAGGAAATGAAGAAAAAAAAGGTGAGTTTTCACTTCAGGCTCCAGTGATACTTTGCAGAGATGTTATGCTAAGAATTTTTAGACATGTGGTTAAACCATTTAAGGTTAAGCTAGGATCCTAGGAATAGCCTTTTTTTTTTTTTTGAGATTGTGTGACAGGTATCAGAGTGATGATACTAGCCTGTAGTGGGGAGGTTATTAATACATTTTTACTTTATAGTAATTAGACAAAATAATAGGACAAAAAAGCAGAGTTCACAATAATGAGTTAACTATTTTGCATATTTTGCAGTTGTCAACATATGTTCATAATAAGATAAAAGCACGCTACTCTAAAAGTAGGTATATTGTTAGATGTTGTAAAGCTCAATCTTATTTCATAAAATACTGTATCTAATATTCAAGAAAAGTTTATGAAGCTTCTTCACTCCCTATCATACAGTATAAAAAATTGTATATTAGAACATTTTCTGTTTGAGCACTGATATATTAAAATAGCAACTTGCCTAATATTCTCTTGCTCATCGGCTTTGTTATCTGTCTTGAGACTGGTTATTTCCCTGTAAGTTTGAGAGTTTTAAAAAATATTGTTTTATTTTCTTATAGATTTCATGTTGAAAAATTGATTTAATGCCTCCCAACAAAGCTAATTGTGTGATTATCATGCACATAAGAAATTGAAATGCCATTTCTTACGACTGAAATGCCTTCTTTGGGCATCAAGGACTCCTTCTCCTCCAACCTTCCCATTTAAAAGTCAATCCCACTTTAGAGAGTGAGAGTATTGGAAGGTAAGTCTCCAGATAATTGAGCATTTTATCCTTGAACTAATTTTCCAACATAATTTGGAGAATAACTTGTTTAAATAGGGGGAAAACTCCAAACTCCCTTTCTATAAACCTCCACTGTGTAATCCAAGTATTTTTTGAATTAAACAGAAAAACTAATTAAGGAAAATCTAAAGACTTACTCAACTATTTCTTCTGTTCTCTTGTTGAGGTTTCCCTGGTGTCTCAGATGGTAAAGCATCTGCCTGCACATACGGGAGACCCGGGTTTGATCCCTGGGATGGAAAGATCCCCTGGAGAAGGAAATGGCAACCCACTCCAGTACTCTTGCCTGGAAAATTCCATGGATAGAGGAGCCTGGTGGCTACAGTCCTTGGGGTCACAAAGGTCGGACACAACTGAGTGACTTCATTTCACTTATTTCTTCTATTATTTATACAAAAATATATTTAAAATACAACTATATTTGCATATATTAAATACAAACAAAGCTAGTGGAGGTGATGGAACCCCAGTTGAGCTATTTCAATGAAATATGGTGAAAGATGATGCTGTGAAAGTGCTGCACTCAATATGCCAGAAAATTTGGAAAACTCAGCAGTGGTCACAGGACTGGAAAAGGTCAGTTTTCATTCCAATCCCAAACAAAGGGGATGCCAAAGAATGCTCAAACTACTGCACAATTGCACTCATCTCACATGCTAGTAAAGTAATGTTCAAAATTCTCCAAGCCAGGCTTTAGCAATATGTGAACCGTGAACTTCCAGATGTTCAAGCTGGTTTTAGAAAAGGCAGAGGAACCAGAGATCAAATTGCCAACATCCGCTGGATCATGGAAAAAGCAAGAGAGTTCCAGAAAAACATCTATTTCTGCTTTATTGACTATGCCAAAGCCTTTGACTGTGTGGATCACAATAAACTGTGGCAAATTCCAAAAGAGATGGAAATACCAGACCACCTGACCTGCCTCCTGAGAAATCTGTATGCAGGCCGGGAAGCAACAGTTAGAACTGGACATGGGACAACAGACTGGTTCTGAATAGGTAAAGGAGTACGTCAAGGCTGTATATTGTCACCCTGCTTATTTAACTTATATGCAGAGTACATCATGAGAAAGGCTGGACTAGAAGAAACACAAACTGGAATCAAAATTGCCAGGAGAAATATCAATAATCCCAGATATGCAGATGACACCACTTTTATGGCAGAAAGTGAAGAGGAACTCAAAAGCCTCTTGATGAAAGTGAAAGTGGAGAGCGAAAAAGTTGGCCTAAAGCTCAACATTCAGAAAACAAAGATCATGGCATCCGGTCCCATCACTTCATGGGAAATAGATGGGGCAACAGTGGAAACAGTTTCAGACTTTATTTTGGGGGCTCCAAAATCACTGCAGATGGTGACTGCAGCCATGAAATTAAAAGACACTTAGTCCTTGGAAGAAAAGTTATGACCAACCTAGATAGCATATTTAAAAACAGAGACATTACTTTGCTGACTAAGGTCCATCTTGTCAAGGCTATGGTTTTTCCTGTGGTCATGTATGGATGTGAGAGTTGGACTGTGAAGAAGGCTGAGCGCCGAAGAAGTGATGCTTTTAAACTGTGGTGTTGGGGAAGACTCTTGAGAGTCCCTTGGACTCTGAGGAGATCCAACCAGTCCATTCTGAAGGAGATCAGCCCTGGGATTTCTTTGAAAAGAATGATGCTAAAGCTGAAACTCCAGTGCTTTGGCCACCTTACGCGAAGAGTTGACTCCTTGGAAAAGACTCTGATGCTGGGAGTGATTGTGGGCAGGAGAAGGGGATGACAGAGGATGAGATGGCTGGATGGTGTTGCTGACCTGATGGAAGTGAGTCTGAGTGAATTCTTGAAGTTGGTGATGGACAAGGAGGCCTGGCGTGCTGCGATTCATGGGGTCTCAAAGTGTCGGACACAATTGAGTGACCAAACTGAACTGTATATATTTTTATATCTATATATTTATAACAATGCATATATGAAAATAGCAAATATAATATGTAGAAATATCCCTGTTCCTATGAAATTTAATCAGTTAGAAGTGGTAACAGAGGGTAATTCTCAGGTGATAGTCATTTGAAACAAGCCAGAATAAACGTGGGGAGATAAGGTATTTCAAGATAAGAAATATTAATGCAAGAAGTTGAAGACAAGGATACATTTTAAGTCACTGTGGATTAGTAGAAAAGTGTAGGGAGACTTTGATCAATGACAGTGAAGAAAAAGTGAGGAACTTCAATCAAGACCATCCAAAGCACTGTATAAGCTTGGGAAAATATAAAAGCCTGAGCAATTCAGATCAGAGGCATAAAAACCCTAGTAGATACAAATGAAAATGAAGCATCTGACAATCTGGTTACTTCTGATGATGCAGACATCTTATTTTCAAATTGTGATCAAAAAATAACAATAAATATGAGTAACTTAATAAATGAAAAATGAGGTTTGGTATCTAGTTATTTTCTGGTGATACACTCATTTCATTTTCACTGCTTTCCAGTGATGAACAAAAGTACATTGAGAGTTGGACTGATCTTATAAAGGAACAAGATTGTATATATCTATTTGTTATTTGAAACTATTTAAAATAATCATGCAATTTTCAGAACTTTTACTGTTTAAGAAAAGATAAAGTCATTTTAAGTAATAAAATGTTTTATTTATTATTTTAAAGTATCAATATTGGAAGTAAAAATGTCTGTATAAGTAAATATACAGAGTGTTGATATTTTTGAACGTGTATTATACGTGTGGAACTGTTCTAAAAGCTTTGTGTGTTTCATCCTAATGACAGCCCTGATGAAGTAGGCGATATTATATTGCACCAATTTTATAGTGGTAAAATCATTGAGTCCTAAGATGTTATCATCAAAAGACACACAACTAACAAGTAGTGAAACCAGGATCCACACTTAGAGAGTTTGGCTGTAGGGCCCAGACTCTCTTTTTATCTACTCCATTTCCCTCTCTGTCTCTTTGTATGTATTATATACATACATACATATGTATGTATACATACATATATAATACATACATATAATATGTATAATACATACATATATAATACATATATATTATACTTCTATTTACATATATATACACCAAAGTAAGAGAGGAAGGGTGGAGTAGTTCACTGAAATTCACGTGACTTGAATTTAAAATTAAGCCTTTGTTCCTCTCCTCTCCCAATCTAATAAAAGAAATTGCACTGCCACTTTCTCTACTTTATTATGCACTGAAAATTGCAGAAGAGAAACTCAATCTAAAGTTTAGAATCATATGTAACAGAGAAACAAATAGGGAAAAATAAAAACCAGACACTAAAGGAAGAAAAATATTAACTTAAACATTCATTCAGTTTTCAAAGTTAAAAAAAAAAAAAACTCCTTGAAGATTATGATTAGAGAAATTTTATTTTTAATCACCATTGTAGGTGCAATCTCATTTAGGCCAAGGTTTCTCAGTCTCAGAATTACTGAGATTTTGAACCAGATAGCTATTTGGGTGAGGGGCTATCTTTTGCATTGGAGTATGTTTAGCAATGTTTAGCAACTCCCCGGGTCTAGATACCCCTCCCCAGCGTGACATCCAAAAATATCTTCAAGCATTGCCAAGTATTACATAGGAGACAAAAGTCACCTGTAGCTGAGAACTGAAACACTGGAATGGACTGCTCGAGTCCGGGATCACTTTGGCAATGTTTGTTAACCCGTAGGAGATTTATACTCAGTCCTCGGAGGAAAAACTATAAGTCTGACACAGTCACCCATTTACATCAAAATCACTTGTAGTAACGATCACAACTTGTAAATAACAATTTGTTTTGCCCACATAGTTGAGAGTTAACTGGCTATGGTAATTAGTCCAATTGGACATGAATGTTTCCTCAGTTAAAAAAAAAAAAAAAAGAAGTACTTTCATGTTAGTGAAAATTCCCTCTGAGTATGAGAGTGATGAATAATACATATGAGATAAAACATGTTCTGACTCTGGTTCACAGACCTGAGATCCAAAGAGAGGCACAGCACTATTACAGACTTGCTAATCATCAGACCCAAATTGTTTAAGCTTTAGGCCTTAAATAGACCAAAACATTAACTATTAGGAGTTAATGACATGAAATTTAGCAGGCTAGGAGCCAACACAAAGTAACAGTAGAATTCATCAAAAAAGAAGGAAGTGAATGTGAATGGTACTTTGGCTGTGAGTTAGTTTCCAGAATTAATTTATATTGTGCAGCATTTTAGATCTTTAGAAGCAGTCTTTAAAATAAGACTTAACACTTCATAATGTCATTTTGCTATTATATCCTATGTAAGACTAACCAGATGTGATTCCTGACCTTTAAGATCTTGCCATTTTAAGATCTTGGCATTTTTATTAGACATTTAAGAATCTTTGTTTTTAATTATATGTTGTATTCAAACAATTTATTAGCTATGCATCCAGACTATGTGATGACAAGTAATCTCAGAAAATTAAGGAAGAAAATCTTATTTTATTGAAAAAATCAAACCAGACAATAGTTTTTACATAAATTCAACCTGGTTTTGCAATTATAAAACATGGTTTCTGTTCTATTAATACCTCCATTACCTCTAAAGTATATGACTTTGCCTCCCCAAATACTTCTCTGTAAATTGATAATAATAAGATTTGGCCTACATATTTCACAAGGTTATTTTGGAAATTGTATTAAAAGTGTAAGAAATGACAATATAAATTCTAAAACTAATTAGTCTTTTTAGAGAATTTACTTTTAGAATCTGTCCAAAATGATTCAGTTGCCCCTTGAAAGTAAGTAGAATTAATCATAGGTCACTGGTGATTATTCATAACTCAAAGGCAGTAGGATTTCCAAATAAAGATGCAGGAAGACAGTAAAGGTTCATTTGTGCTTTTACACAAGGGCTAATGTGGGTCATTTTATAATGAAAGACCAGAAATATTTTCAGGGAGCAGAAGTATACTTGTGGGATCGGCAGACAGTTTTTCTACTAGTACTTGTCCTGGAAACTAATCCTTTTCCTTTAATATTTGAAAAGACAGAGAAGAAAAGTCCAATTTTGCATTAATTTCATAATGAGAAATAAATTTTTGTTTTGTTTTGTTATATGTTTTAAGTATAGTTACTTACAGAAAGTTGTGACAGTGAATCAAATTGATAGGTTTGGGAGGAGGAATGAAGAGTTCAGAAACAAATATAAATGTATATGTATACATATATATGTTTTATGTATATATATACACACACACATACATATATAAAACATATACAAAGTGTTATCACATTTTTGTTAGATGTTTTGTCTTGCATATTGGATGATTTTATAGAGATTCAGTACCATAATTTAATTTTTTTTTTTTTTTGATGCACAACTCTGTGTGAATGTGATGGAAGAGTAAGTAAAGAAAGTTTGATCTTTTTGGCTTCATTTGTTTTATTTTTTCAGACTTGAAGTTTTTACTCAAATAATACTGGTATTTTTATGTCAATTATTTGCCTATTATGCCAGGAGTTTAAGATCTCTGAGAAAGTTTCATTTTATCATTTTGAGTGATTTTTTTCCCCCATTTTTCATAGAGTTTCCCAGTGCCAACAGTTGTTGATGTCTCTAGGAACAGATGGTTTGTGGGAGGATTGTTGAGTGAGATATTCTGCATCATGGTCCCAAGACTGCACAGTTGCTGTTGGAAAGGTTACAGAAATGACAACTGGTATAAAAGAAGTTGCAAACTAGAGAGTGAAAATAGCCAGACAACTGTATGGAGAATATCCAAATTAAAAGACTTTTTGATGAAATCTTGGCATTTCTTACAGAAGAAAATGCAGCAATTGCAGGAAGTTTGGACGGTATGAAGGTGGTTGACATACTGGCAATGCTTTTCATATCTATACGTTAACAAGTTTCACAATTCAACTTGAGGATGATGACTCTATAAAGAAATTTTTTTTAATGTTCTTAGTTTAGAGATAATGGTTTTGTTCATCCCCATTTGCACGTCATGTCCCTAGCTAAACTAAAAGTATCATTTTTATTCCATTAAAATAATAGAATGGTTAAGGAAACAAATTTTCCTTATCACTTAATTAAGGCATTCTTTATCAGAGAAAATAGTAAGATTTAGAAAATGAGACAAATAGTGTAACCCCTTTATGGGGAATTTGGGTGTTAGTTAGAAACAGTTGGCATGCATTTCTGGGATTCCCAGTGTTCAGTAGCGCATATCATGAATGTGTCATAAGTAAGTTTCTTTCAAATCTCTTATTACATGTTTGACTAGACATGTCAAAAGATATGGGCTTCCTAGGTGGCTCAATGGATAAAGAACCTGCCTACAATGCAGGAGACACAGGATTTATGGCTTCAGTTCCTTGGTTGAGATCCCCTGGAGGAGGGCATGGCAACCCACTCCAGTATACAGTCCATAGGTCACAAAGAGTCAGACACAACTGAAGTGACTAAGCACATGAGCATGTCAACAGATATGGCTTAATTTTTTTTAATATTTTTTCCTTCCTTAATCTTTTATGGGTGCTCCCATCTATTACAGTCCAGTGCATAAAATTAGCACCTCTATTCATTTATCTGAGTATTTAAAAGTGAAAGAAAGTATAATAAATATAATAGTGAATTATATTATTAAATGTACATTGTTTCTACCATATGATGTCAATTAAGTCATACTAACTTAGATTTCAAAGTATGGTTAAAAGTACTATTAGTGGATATTTGGATCTATAAACACATAAAATGAAGGCTCATACAGAAGCTGTAAGTAACATCTGTACAGTTTAAGTAGCATTAGGTAGAGTTCATTTATGAACTCCAATTGTCTTTTCTACTTCTCTCCTTCCCACTTTTTATCTTCTTATATACTTCCTCTTTTTTATTTCCTTCTTTTATTTTGTGAAGAGGATTTTTAAAAATTATTCTCTTTAGCAACTTCAAAAATGCAATACATTATAGTCACCATACTGTATATTATATTCCCACAACTTATTTATTATATAACTAGATATTTGTACCTTCTGATCCCCTTCACTCATTTCACTTATCCCCTACCTCCCGCCTCTAGAAACTGCCAATCTCTTCTTTGTATCTATAAGTCTTTTTTTGTTTGTTTTTGTTTCTAAATACCACGTATAAGAGAGATCCTATGGTGTTCATCTAGTTCTACCTGACTTATTTCACTTAGCATAATGCTCTCAAGTCCCATCCATGTCACAAATGGCAAGATATCTTTTTCATGTGTGTGGCTAAATAGTATTTGATTTTGTGTGTGGGTGTATCTTTTATACATTCATCCATCAAGAGATACTTATCTCCTTCTTTCTAATAATCCCCAAAGACAGGGCCAACAGTTTTAAAAGTAAAAGAAAGCATATAGTAAATACTGCTGGCCCTGTCTTTGGGGATTATTAGAAAGGAGATAAGTATCTTTTAAGTCATAAGTGTCAATTAAGTCATACTAAGATTTCAAAGTATAGTAAAAGTACTATTGAAAGTGACAGTGAAGTCCCTCAGCCATGTCCGACTCTTTGCGACCCCATTGACTGTAGCCTACCAGGCTTCTCTGTCCATAGGATTCTCCAGGCAAGAATACTGGAGTGGGTTACCATTTCTTTCTTCAGGGGATCTTCCTGACACACGGATTGAACCCTGGTCTCCCGCACTGGAGGCAGACGCTTTAACCTCTGAGCCACCAACGTACTATTAGTGAATAGTTTTTGTGAGAGAGAGAGAGATAAAACTTGTAGATTTCCTTCTTTGAAATGATAAGACAATATAAAAAGACAAAACAAAAAACTCCCAAAACAACCTATGATAGGTTCCTGGAAACAACCTGGAAGCAAGAACAGCCTGGGAACTTGAAGGAGGGGCTGGTAGTCTGCATATACCAATTGCTTCCGTTCAGTTCATTCTCTCAGTCGTGTCCGACTCTTTGCGACCCCATGAATTGCAGCACGCTAGGCCTCCCTGTCCATCACCAACTCCTGGGGTCACTCAGACTCACATTCATCGAGTCCATGATGCCATCCAGCCATCTCATTGTCTGTCGTCCCCTTCTCCTCCTGTCCCCAATAACCCCCCCAGCATCAGAGTCTTTTCCAATGAGTCAGCTCTTCGCATGAGGCGGCCAAAGTACTGGAGTTTCAGCTTTAACATCATTCCTTCCAAAGAAATCCCAGGGCTGATCTCCTTCAGAATGGACTGGCTGGATCTCCTGGCAGTCCAAGGGACTCTCAAGAGTCTTCTCCAACACCACAGTTCAAAAGCAGCAATTCTTCCGCACTCAGCCTTCTTCACAGTCCAACTCTCACATCCATACATGACCACAGGAAAAACCATAGCCTTGACTAGACGGACCTTTGTTGGCAAAGTAATGTGTCTGCTTTTGAATATACTGTCTAGGATGGTCATAACTTTTCTTCCAAGTAGTAAGCATCTTTTAATTTCATGGCTGCAATCACCATCTGCAGTGATTTTGGAGCCCAAAAAATAAAGTCAGCCACTGTTTCCACTGTTTCCCCATCTATTTCCCATGAAGTGATGGGACCGGATGCCATGATCTTCATTTTCTGAATGTTGAGCTTTAGGCCAGCTTTTTCACTCTCCACTTTATTTTCATCAAGAGGCTTTTTAGTTCCTCTTCACTTTCTGCCATAAGGGTAATCTGCATATCTGAGGTTACTGATACTTCTCCCAGCAATCTTAATTCCAGCTTGTGTTTCTTCCAGTCCAGCATTTCTCATGATGTACTCTGCATATAAGTTAAATAAGCAGGGTGACAATATACAGCCTTGACGTACTCCTTTTCCTATGTGGAACCAGTCTGTTGTTCCATGTCCAGTTCTAACTGTTGCTTCCTGGCCTGCATACAGATTTCTCAAGAGGCAGGTCAGGTGTTCTGGTATTCCCATCTTTTTCAGAATTTTCCACAGTTTATTGTTTAAAACAATATAAGACAACTATTATCTGATCATCAGTTAATTGGTTTGCTTCAGGGAGGGATAAATGGATATTTCAGCTTCATTGTCCCATTTCACAGTGAAATTAAATGGACAAGTCAATGTAATATATGTTATAATATGTATTATTATATTATATTCTATAATATTCTATATGTTATATTTGCTTGAATTTCTCTTTGCATTTTAGTTTCTGGACCTTTTTTTTGTTTGTTTCATTTTTGTTTCCAGTCATTTTTATTTTAAACCTATGGATCACTGAGAGAGTTACCATTGTTCTGGAAATGATTTTGATGCATATAACAAAGCTATAAAAAGAACATCAGGAAAGTGGATACATTTGTGAAGTTTCAAGATAGCCAGCAGGATTATAAGATCATATTATATTTCAAAATTTTTTACCCTAATACCTTGACATTAATTTTAGGGAATGATACACAAAATCATAATGCAATATAGAGAGACAAGTGAGAGGGAAGAGTATTTTTAAAATAAATATGCTTTAGTTCTTATAGCACTTTTAGGTTTAGAGAAAAATTGAGTGGGAAGTACATAGCATTTCTGTTTATTTCCTCTTCTCACCCTGCACAGTTACATTCACCAACCCCACTCCAGTTTCCTCTGTTACTAGCGTCTTGCTTTGGCGTGGTACATTTGTCACAGCTGATAAACCATTATTGACATGTTATTAACTAAAGCCCATAGTTTACATTACATTTCTTTGTGTTGTACATATCTAAGGGTTTTGCAAAATGTATAATGTTATATACACACCATTGTGATACTGTACAGAATAGTTTACTGCACTAAAAATATATGTGGTCCAGTTATTCATCCCTTCCCCCTACCTCTCAGCTCCTGCCAAACACTGATCTTTTTATTGTCTCAATCCTTTTACCTTGGGAGATAAAGGATTTTAATTCAAATGCCTCTTTATATTAAATGGGTTATTTTTTTCTTGAATGATGTTTCAATTTTGAAAAGAAATGACACAAAGTTTAAAAATTATATGAGGAGTACCAGCTGTGTTAAGTATTTGCTTAAGACTTAAATGTGGGAATTTGTGTGGCTAATTTATTTTAAAAATAGAAAATATGAGCTAATGATGATAATATAGACTTAATGGTAGATTTAATTGTAGCAATTAAAAAACCCATGCCTCTGGGAAATGCTTTCATTTTGTTGGTTGGTTTTGACTGATGCTTTAGTAATCTAGATACAACTTACAGTAGCAAAGTCACTTTCTAACCGAAATGTAATGATTACTGCATTTAGTTTATGGTTGGGTCCATTTGGAAAATCAATAGTGATCAGAGCAGAGGAGATTGGGGCCAAAGATGTAAGTGGCAGATGGTCACAAAATAGTTCCTTTACAATATAAAATGACCTAGCAAATAAAGAACAGCCAGGGGGAGCAGAAAGAGTTTTTAGATGGGAACAAGCAATGCAGTGCAGTTCCAGACTCACAACTGATTGCTTCTTCTATAAAGTAACTTCCAATAATTCTCTGAAGAATTTTAAAGCCTCTTAAATATTGTACCAGGGGAGGAAACTATTTTTGCATTGGCAGCGCTTCCAAGAGTGAAATTTTGGCAAACTCAGCTCTATTCCCTTGCTATACAGTACATGGTAATATTCATTATGACTGTATTGAAAATGATCCATTTGGTATAGTACTAAATATGCTGTAATTCAAAAGTGAATTCGAATTCCACAAAACTCAACAATAAAGCTGAACACATTTTTCTTCTTTTATTGATACTGCTTTTGTCATACTTAAATTGCTTTTTATTTTTATACTTAATTTAAAGGTTTTATTCTAAAGATAAAAGCATTTATTATGTTAGAAAATCAATTATATATTTTATAAGAAACTAAGAAATACTCATGACAATCATTTCAACACCCTAGAATTTACTTAATTTTCAGTCTGAGAAGGGAGCAAAGTTATTACATATATGCTATATCAAGGACTACAACTATAAAGGTTGTGCACATTAACTGTTTTAAGGTTTTCTGCTTAATACTGAAGAACTTTTAGGTTAAGGAATTATAGTAGTTTTGATGTTAGCAAAACAAGGCTTTTGGGATAATGAATTTCTCTTTGTTATAAATCATTGTATTCGTCTTTCTGTAAGAATGTAACTTCATTTAGTGCTTTCTGAGAAGGGCACTGGAAAACTTCTAGGTTAAGAGTTAAACCTGGAAGGCAGAATATGCCGCATAGCTTTCCCCCTTATCTTGATGACTCAGAGCCTCCTGACTGCTCCGTATTCTTAACTGATGACTTATAACAGACCTTTCCTCAAGGATGCATTTCCCTGTACCAGGCACCGCAGGGTGGTCAGTCAACTGTCTTTACTAAATCACCTGTAAACCATCCCCACCAATCAAATGTCTCCACTTCATCCCTAGACCCCCTTATCGCATTGTTCCCTACATTCCGATCTCATTCCCAGTTGTCTTTGATCTTTCTACATAAAAATCCCTCTCGGTGAGTGTTCGAGGTTCGCTCCTCCTAAGGAGATCGAACCCGGTGCGCCGGCCTAATAAATCCTCTTGCTGATTGCATCGAATTTGAGTCACTGTGGTCTTTGGGGCGACGGTTCCCGAGAAAAGGCCGCGAGGTCTTACAATACTACAGATGATGCATATTCATTCATTATAACATTAGTCTCCAATTTTGTTAAATAATAGCACTCAGTCCCTCATGATTGAAAAATCTATTTATTGAGTAGGAAATAGTAAATAAAGATCCAAAGAAGTATTTAAAACACCCAGTGGAAATTAAGATTTTTAAGTACATTTAAAAAGATGTAAATTTCAAAAGCAATGCACATATATCCTATTCAATTAAATATTAGCATTTGAAAAAGTTAAACATGCCATGTTTTTTATGGATAACTACAATGTAAGTTCCACAATATACAACTGACTCTTGTATAATAGGAGTTTGAACTGCACAGATCCATTTATAGGAAGGTTTTTGTTTTTGTTTTTCCCCAATAGAGAATAGCCTTCCTTCTGTTTGGAAATTTCTCATGCACAGATTTAACCAATCTGCAATGTAAATGGTTGATTCTACAACTGTGCATTGTGCAGATGAGGAGGATGGACTGTACCAAGCCATTTTATATGAGGTACTTGAGTATACATGGATTTGGTTATTCCTGAGGGCTCTTGGAACCAAACCCCCAAGGATACAAACGGACAACTGTAGTATAACAGAAGAGGCACATTAAAAAGTGAATTGTAATTGGGACTGAACAGAATGGAGATCCAAAGCTAGAGTCTGAACCTCATTAGCTAAAGCCCACATTGTAAATTTCTTCCCCAAAATGCATGCTCCTTAAGACACTCAATGAAAAATAAATTTGTGTCTGTATCTAGATATTTAAAAAATATGAGAAAAATATGCAGTGATTCTCCCTTGCCAATTAATATCCAATATTAGAATATTAACCACCTTAAGAATAGCATATCTGAGTGAATATTGACTAATGTCAATAGTATATGAGTTGAAAGAGCAGACGCAGACATTTGAATAAATCAAACAAGATTTATTATTCATCCAAGCAATGATAAGGTATGCTATTATAGCCGAGATGTAAAGAAAGAATGAACACTTTTTAAGAGTAGCAAAGATTTCCAGCCCTCAAACCCCAGTTGTGGGAAACATAGTTCCAAATAGTAAGTTCTGAGTGAGAATCATATCGGACACTATATGGAGTAACTATAATAGCTGTTACCTAAGTCTTGGATGCTCTTGCATGTGTTAAATAGTATTGCCTGTATATATGTCATAGGATACATTGTGTGAGTCACATCAATCTCAGAATTATCAAACTATGAAGCACAGTATTGCTAAGGTAGGATGAGGTGAAGTCGCTCTCAGTCATGTCCAACTCTTTGCGACCCCGTGGACTGTAACCTACTAGGTAGGCTTCTCTGCCCATGGGATTCTCCAGGCAAGAATAGTGGAGTGGATTGCCATTTCCTTCTCCAGGGGATCTTCCCGACTCAGGGATCGAACCCGAGTCTCCTGCATCAAAGGCAGGCGCTTTCACCTCTGAGCCATATTCAAGTATAAGCTTTTTTTTTTTTTTTTACATCATGCTATCTCTCCATGATCATACAAATGGATTCAAATATGTTTCTAAAATGCTTTTATGGTCATTCATTCAATTATTCACTGATTCCAACTGTTCCATTAGTCCTGGACAAAGTGTTCCATTGTCTGTCTGGCAGATTTATGGATATATAGATAGTACAAATTTAGCCATTCTGCCCACCAGTGACATGAACTTAACTCTCAATTTTTCATTCTTGCTTGATGCATGAGGGTATTATATATCACTTATGTGTGTAATTCTGTATCTCAAGTCACTGTTTTTATATATCATTATATAGGCTATCTTTCTGGCTACTTTGTGTTGGGTTGGCTAGTACCATTAGTTTGGGATCATCCTAAAGGCCTGAGAACCTAGCCCTTATTTAGGAATTTCTAGAACTACCTCTGTGTGAAATGAGTGTTGAGCAGAACTAGCTCAGCTTTGCCAGCAAAAAAGTGATCCAACACATTTTCTGCAGCACCCTGGCAGTAGCTTCAAGTGCTTAGCTTGTGTTGCAAGTTGGAGCAGCACTGCTTCGGGAATGAGGCTAACAAGAAATTTTAACTTTATTTTAGGGCTTGCTGTTCACTGTGTGCAAACAACAGAAACAAATTTTTTAAAAAACCTAGTTTTGTGCTTTGTCCTAGCTCATAGGGAGCTCTTTATCTATAGGTATTTCTGCACATGTAAAATGAAGTATTAATGCATGACCCCAGAGAGGCTAAGAAAATGACTCGTGAAATAGGCATGTCTACTTCCATTCCTAACATGAATCTGCTCTTCTAGTCTTTGAAAATCTACCTGAGGAATATGATGATTGCTGATGCTGACATCATTATAACTTTTTAGAACAGCTTTTGCACATGCCAGTTGCTCAAGTCATTGTGCCTGAATATTAAATAGCCACCAATGATAAAATGTAATACCAGAAAAGAAACTTTGTGAACGTTTGACACCTTAGCTAGATGTAAGCAAGCTAAAGCCATTATGACATTTGATAGTTATATTAGCATTGACAGGTAGGAGCTATTATTGTCCATTCCAAAATGAGAGAGTGCAACTTTGGCGAGTTAAAGAATATTTAAATTCGTATGCCAGTAAGTGTTAGCATTGATAGTTGAACTTATATTGTTTGATTCTAAGATTCCTTGCTCACATCCAAGAAGCACTGAACTAGAGCCACAAGCCAAAAATTAATGGTATTTTAGGAAAGAGGAACAATATTGGAGTTGTTTAGGAAAAATAAAATTTTCAAAGTTAAAATATCAAGTTAATGTTTGCTGAGAGAAAAATTAGCATAGGATTTCAAAACATAACTTTAAGAATGCCAAATGAAAAGGATTCTTGCTTCTATTTCATCTAAAAATATTATGTAATATTTTCAATAGACTTTCTCCATTTCTTATAATGTTTCATTCTTTTTTATATCATACAGTTTAAATGTCTCCTTTTAAAACTTATGTCAATGGTTAGGACATCCTTTGTGGCCTGTAAATCTCTGGCTTTAGTGACTTTAGTCTTTTCCCATACCAGGGGTTTGAACAGCCTGCATTTCATTATTTAATAAAAATGCCTCTGTATACCTGTCATCCCTATCTATCTATCATCTGTGTAACTATCTATCCATCATTTCATCTTTCTATCACGTATTAATTATAGCAGTTATTCATTAGAAAGACTATGGTCTTTGGGGTCTGGCAGCCATGGTATCAATTCTGCCAACTGTGTGAAATCTATCAGATGTATTAAATCTATTGCAACTTAAATTATCACAAACTTGATGGTTTGAAAGAGTACATGTTTATTATTGTACAGTTTTCATGGATCATGAGTTAAGGCATAAGAATATCTTGGTCCCCTGTTGAGGATCTCAAATGGACTGCAGGATTGGGGGTTCATTCCAGGCTCAGGGTCTTCTAAACTCTCATGGTTGTTGACTAAATTCTTTTCTCACTGCTGTAGAATTCATGGGTGCCTGCTCCTTCAAGGCCAACAGGAGAATCTCTCATCTCAAGGAAAGCCTCTAATGGCTTGACTCTTAAATCTGTATTTTCTGATCTGTATATAGATATAATGACATACCTTTTAGGGTTTTTGTGAATTTCAAATGAGACAATAATATAGCAGTATCTGATATATAAATAGTTAAAATATTACTCATTTTAAAATGAATTCACCATTTTCCTTCATCATCAAAATAATCTGTATACCTTCCATTCTAGATTATAGTTCATTTATAATTTACTTACACTTTTCAATTTCTAGGTAACTATTACAGAATATTTGGTTTTAGAAATTTTATAAATAAAAGGTTAAAAAATGTGGCCACATATAGAGGTAAGTATACAGATTTTATGTAGAAGAATAAGCATTTTCAATGTCATTGTTTGTATTTTCTCAGTTTAGTGATGAAGATTCTGGTGAGGTAAGATCATATGAAAATACTTTTTAACCATTGTACATAAATTTTGATACAGGCTGATGTGGACTCAGTCTAGAGTAAAGATAGGGAAAATTCAGGAGAGATGAATAGGAGGGAATATTGTGAAGAAAAACCAGATTTGGAATAATTCAGGACCTGTGTCATTGCATACACATTAGTTGACTATTAAATAATATTTATGAAGCAGGACACTGAGGTAATAAGCAGGACTTCAAGAGATTGCCACTTAAACATTTTCTATAATTTTTCTGTTAGAGGGACAGAGCAAGTTATCCAAAGGACTGAACCCTTTTATTTAAAAAGACCAACTTTGAACGTTCCTCTTTGTTATTTAAATCTAAGCACAATTAATTCCATTATTCTAGGAAGAGATCTTTTATGATTTGTGATGGTCTTTTGAATTATTTTTGTATTGATGCAAAGAAACTTTCTTAGAAGGAAAGGAACTAGAACTTAGTTGTTTACCTTTTGAGGCTGTGTTTTTATGATCTCTCTGATAAGCAGAGATGATCTTAATTTAGCTGGCTGTAAATATGTTCAAGTCTCCAGCAAAAGGAAATGAGAATCTGGCTGGTGCTGTCAATTTAGTATCAAGAGCTGACCAGTATAACAAGAGGGCTGGTTTTGACCCAGCCTGTGACTGACACTAGAGTCTTCCTCTTGGTGATTTCGGGTATCCCCAGTGCAAGGCTATATTTAGGAGCAACGGGTAGACATGAATACATAAACCAGAGAGCTCTCACTTTGGATGCCAATCAAGCAAAACTCCTAGCCAAATAAGGGAATGGCATCACATTCCTCACTAACTATTTTACTCTGTGAGGAAATGAGCTGAGCAAAGGCTTTATTGAGAAATAGGTACACAGCAAAAAGAGCAGCATTAGTTTTAAATGTGACCTCTATGCCAGTGAAAAAATGCAAAGTGAAGTCGCTCAGTCGTGTCCGACCCTCAGCGGCCCCACGGATTGCAGCCTTCCAGGCTCCTCTGTCCATAGGATTTTCCAGACAAGAGTGGATTGCCATTTCCTTCTCCAGGGGATCTTCCTGACCCAGGAATCGAACCCAGGTCTCCCGCACTGGAGGCAGACACTTTACCAGCTGAGCCACCAGGTACTGATTAAAATTAATGTTCATGTTTAGATTATTCAGGTTCTCTAAGCAAGTCTTTCCCTAGTTTTTGGAAACAGAGTTAGATTGGGGCTGATTAAAATCCCAGCATTATTTAATTTTAGGACCCCCAAATGAGAAACTGGATGTTCTGCTAATTTGGGCAGGTTATGGCTCAAGTGATTAATTTGAATTGAAAAGCTGATGGAGAACGAAAAAGAAGATGTGCCTATAAAAGTACTTCAAAGTCTTATTTAAATCAGTACTACCATTAGCCATTTAACAATCATTTAACAAACATTTTTTTATAACTCCAATATGCCTTAATTTACTATTATGCATCAGAAGGTCAAAAAACTTTGCAACACCACCAGACCATATGAGAGAGTAGCAGACCTGTATTTATTTCATAGTCACCTTGCAACTAATAATAAACAGAAAGTAGAACTTTATTCTCAGTGTATTTTCAAGGTAAATCAAACAGTCACCCATGATTATTTTTCACATCCACCCTTTTAGGGAGTATCAACTTTCTTTGTTCCAGTTTGTGATTTTTCAAAGCAAAAGTTCTACATTAAAAATACAAGACTGAGGGAACTGCGCATCGAAAGGGAAAAAGGAGAAATGTCAGGTCAAGAACCTGGGGACGAGAAAGAATATCTGGGGATTGTTTGAATCACAGTGTACCTTCAAAAACTGAGTGATGCTTTTAGAATTGCTTCTGGTTTCTTAATTATCTGGGCAGTTTCTAAACTGATGATAATTTTCCATCCTCTATAAAGTTGACTCATTGGAAAAGACCTTGATACTGGAAAAGATTGAATGCAAAAGGAGAAGCGGACAGCAGAGAATGAGGTGGATAGATAGCATCACTGACTCAATAGACATCAATTTGAGCAAACTGTGGGAGATAGAGGAGGACAGAGGAGCCTGGCATGCTGCAGTTCATGGGGTCACAAAGAGTCAGACATGACTTAGAGACTCAAAACCAATAAAAACAAGTAAAATTTAAAAATAATCAGTGTAAATAAGATATTTCATTCTCATGCTAACCACAAATTTATTCTAAACATTGATTTTAAAAGTTCTATGTAGAAATGTTCATCACTTAACTTTTCCCAACTTCAGTTTCCTCACGTGTAATATTGAGACAATATGTCAATGTATGGCAAAAAACACTGCATTATTGTAAAGTAATTAGACTCCAGTTAAGATAAATTAATTAATTAAATAAAAAAAGAAAAAATATGTTTTCTAGTACCATATCAAATAAACATACTTCTAAAAAATATTAGAAGCATTGTAATCTAATACTTAAAGATTGGAAGATAATGCCAGGCACAATAATAGAAACCAGGTTATTTAGTTGATAAAAAACCTATTGGGAGAGAATCAGCAGTTTTCTTTGCCTTACATTTGCTATTGCAAGAAAACCATAAAGCCTAATTGATTTTTACTCAATTTGATAAAAAGCTACTGAGAATCAACATACTGTAAAGTTCTACTTGGGATTTTACTCTCCCATTTTTAATAAATATTTTGTTTTCATTACTACAAGAGAAGTGAATCATTAGTCACTGTCTTCTTGTCTTTGAATAAAATGACCACCAGTAAATATTTTTAAGGAAATGCATCTTTTAAGATCTACTGAAATACAATGAATCTCATTATTAGTTGGTTCTATATTTGCAAATTGGCTTGCTCTTTGACATTCATTTGTAACCCTAAAATCAATACTCATGACTCCTTTGAGGTCATTTACAGACACGGGCAGATGTGTAGAGCAGCAGATAGGTTGAGTTGCCTGATGGACAAGCTCCCAGCTGAGGCAGATCAAGCCACAAGGCAACATTGAGTTCTTGTTTCACCCTCATATTATAAAGACATGTCCTTTATGCATTGGTCTTTTTAGTGTGACCACTAATGTCTGGGGCATTTTTGCTTTTTTGTTGATAATTCACTGTTTAAGATGGCCCCTGAGCATAGTACAGGGATGGAAACTAGTAATGCTAAGTGTGAGAAAGCTGTGATGTCTTTTCAGAGAAAATTCATGTATTAGGTAGGTTTCATTCAGACATGTTTTTTAGTGTTTCTGACGGTGAGTTCAGTGTTAGTGAATCAGCAATTATATGTTAGGTCAGGTGCTATAAACAAAAATACACATGAAACCAAGTTGTGTGTTTTTGATTGAAAAAATAGTAGCTTGCATAACCCAACTGTGTATTTCTCCTAGGAGCAATGGTTCAAATAAGCTAATTCAGTGGTTATGGCAATTTTATAGAATATAACTATTGTGAATAATGAAAATCCACTGTAGCAGAAAAAATGAAAGTTTAATGTCTAGATTTACTGGGGTGATGAATGAATGTTTATGTTTTTGTGAAGGGACATTGGGAGAGATAATTTTTCTTTATTATAACATCTCCAGTAGCCTCTCTTAGGAATTCACAGTAACAAAACTCAGACTCACAAAGTTGTATGATTTCATTTTGCACACACAGTAGAGTGGATACAGTCTGTGAAATCCTTGTGCTAATTTACATGTATTCAGACAAATCTGGTTCTCATGACAGAGCAGTTTCTGTATTCTTACCCATAATTCATAGTGGTGGCAGTGATGCAACAGCTAAATCTAAAATGCCTGAAAAGTGTTTATTCATTCATGTCTTAAACAGCTATTCTGCACTTACTATATGACATCTATTGTTCTACTCATAGTTAAAGCTGTGTTTTATCCAGTAGTCATGTATGGATGTGAGAGTTGGACCATAAATCAGACTGAATGCCAAGAACTGATGCTTTCAAACTGTGGTTTTGGAGAAGACTCTTCAGAGTCACTTGAACTGCAAGGAGACCAAACCAGGCAATCCTAAAGGAAATCAGCCCTGAATATTAATTGGAAGGACTGATACTGAAGCTGAGGTTCCAATACTTAGGCCAACTTATGCAAAGAGCCAACTCAAGGGAAAAGTCTCTGATGCTGGGAAAGATAGATGGCAGGAGGAGAAGGGGATAAGAGGATGAGGGGGTATCACCGACTCTATAGACATAGTATAAGCAACCTCCAAGAGACGGTGAAGGACAGGGAAGCCTGGCGTGCTGGACTCCATGGGGTTGCAAAGAGTCAGACACAACTGAATAATAACAAAATTGCTCTATTTACACAGATAAACATCTCACAGTCTGTAGAAAAGGAAATAGGAAATTAAATTCGAGTTTCTGAATTTGAGAGTCATTTCTCAGTATGAGAAAGAAAGCAATGAGGGCTGTTTTTCCTTTTTTTTTCTTAATTGAGATATAACTGACCTTTAATTGGGGGCTTCCCAGTTGGCCTATTGGTAAAGAATCTGCTTGCCCATGCAGGAGACATAAGAGACACGGGTCAATCCCTGGGTTGGGAAGATACCCTGGAGGTGGACATGGCGACCCACTGCAGTATTTTTGCCTGGAGAATCCCACAGACAGAAGAGCCTGGGGGGTTACAGTCCATGGGGTCACAAAGAATCAGACACAATTGAAACTACTTAGCACCCATACAGGGCTTCCCTGGTAGGGCAGCTGGTAAAGAATCTGCCTGCAATACAGGAGATGCTTGCTTGATTCAGGAAGATCTGCTGGAGGAGGAATAGGCTACTCACTTCAGCATTCTTGGCTTCCCTGGTGGCTCAGTTGGTAAAAAATCTGCCTGCAATGTGAGACAGCTGTGTTCGATCCCTGGGTTGGGCAGATACCTTGGAGGAGGGAAAGACTACCCACTCCAGTATTCTTAACAGAGAATCCCCATGGGCAGAGGAACCTGGCGGACTGCAGTTCACAGTGTTGCAGAGTTGGACACGACTAAGTAAGTAAGCACAGCACAGCACACGTGCAATTGACCTGTAACATTATATTATTTTCAGGTACATAACAAAATGAGTCAATATTGTACAGAGAGTGAAGCTTCTGAATAATTAGGAAGTCTCTTTCAATAATGTTTAATCTAGACAGTTAACGTACCCCCTAAAATCAGCAAAACTTTAGTAGACATTGGGTACAAGATATTTTTATAGTGACATTCATAGTCTCTTTTAAGTAGAAGACTAGAAAGAGAGTCATGCTTCCAGAATTTTCAGTATTTCATAAATTTGTGAATTTTCACATTGGAATAGAAATAGCTAAACCAATAAAAGTATCATTTGAGAAAGCTCATGTAGTAAAGGGAAAATCTTGCTTTGAGATTGAATTTAGAGCATTTGAAGACATGTCGAATCATAGTTTTCTTCTATCAATATATCAAGACCAGTAAAAAGTAGTTACCATCTGACATGGGCAAACTTGGACAGGTATAGGGCAAAGAAGCACATTAGATATTTCAATTTGGGAAAAGGATTAGTGAAACTGACAAGAAGAAGGGAAATAGTTTGTAGCAAGCTTCTTACTCATAACTTACTGTTACCAAAGACACAGTAATGAAATACTGGTATTTAAAACCATATCCACCTTTTATTTATGAATAAATATTTTGACAATCTGATGGTACTTTTGCTTAGGTTAACCATATACAAATCTGTTTTGAATTCAGCAGGTAGAGTATTTCAGTCTCCTTCAATAATAACTTTTTCCTTTATAAACTTTTACTTGGTTTCAATCTTTCATCCTGTCTTAATAGCATGGCCTCTTCCAGGCACTCTATCAATGTCACTCATTCCATTTCCTCACTTAACACTTGATATGTTGGTCCTGTCCAGATCTTTGACTTTTCTGAATTGTAAACATGTGTATCCAACAGTTGGCCTGACATTTCCACTTGGATATTTCAAAGGTCTCTCAAAAACAAATGTGTCCAAAAAGTTTTCTTCTAAATATGATCCTTTTCCTGTGTCCACTATCTCAGTGAACGGCACACACTTCTCTCTAATTGCAGAAGGAAGAAATTCTGCTTTATCTCCCGTCACATCTAAACAAACATCTGTTGATTTTAAGCCCTGTGTTCTTCTCTCTCCTTTGTTAATACCATAGTTCATGCTACCTCCATAATTTACAATTTGGTGTCATATCCACTTCACTCTCTGTCCAAATGCTCCTCTCAGCCAATATGAGTCCCAACAACTGATGGAACAGTTTTCAAAACTCTTTCCCATTTCTCTGTCCCTAATATTATTGTTTTCCTCCTCAATATAACGTATTCTCAAATTTCTACCTCTTCTTGCTATCTCAGAGCCTTTGTACTTTCTCTTGCTTTTATTTATTATTTTTTAAAATTTATTTATTTGGTTGTGTCAGGTCTGGGTCTTATTTGAGGTGCACCAGCTTAGGTGCTCCCTTGTGTATGGAATCTTAGTTCCCTAACTAGGGGCTGAACCTACATCCCCAGAATTGGAAGGTGGATTCTCACCACTGGACAACCAGGGAAGTCTCTCTGTTGCCTTTAGGTGCTCTCAACCCACTCCCCATTTCTATCTTTATCTACTTATCTTTTACTCATCTGTCAGATTACAGCTGAAATATCAAGTTATGATAGACTAAGTTCCCAGGCAATACATTCTTTTGACCTGATCTTCTATACTAAACTCATCATTTTTTTTTTTTCTTCATTGAATTTTAGTCCATGGGGTCGCACAGAGTCGGACGACTGAGCAACTTCACTTTACTTCACTTCACTTCATTGAATTTAGCATTGTTTGTAGTTATAAGCTTGGTCATTGATATTCTGTTTTTCTCACTATTTTGAGGAAATACTAGAGTTAAGTGGTTAAAGAAAATTTTGGTATATTTTAAAAGAATGGTGAACAACATTATTTTTTGGCAAGCATTACCAGCGATCTGGAAACAGCATAGGATCGCTTGTCCACCTAGCAAAGCTTTTTATA
Organism: Nanger dama; assembly: GCA_917880005.1. Lineage (NCBI taxonomy): Eukaryota > Metazoa > Chordata > Mammalia > Artiodactyla > Bovidae > Nanger > Nanger dama. The sequence goes on from CAKJTW010000004.1 coordinate 53,676,801, forward strand.
AGACAGGATGTTGACTAGACCCTCTTGAAGGCCTGTTTCTGAGATAATGTGTTCTATTCTAAAGATGTGGATTAACCTAGACAGTTCCACTTCTCTGTCATTTCATTTAAACCCAAAATATAAATATAAATTACCCATTGTGCTCTTATTAATTGTTACCCTGACCAAAAACTGAACAAAACAATATAAGAACAAGCCTGTAGCCAATAGCAGATCATATATATACAGACATACATGCATATGTATATATGCATTTATATATCATTTGGTCCTAGGAAACTATGTCTTTTATTAGCAGATATTTTAAAGTCATGTCTTCCCCAAGAAACAAAAAACAATGAGATATATTTACACCTGAAAAATAGAAATGTACATATTGTTTAAAAATGAAACAAGCCACCACAATTAGGAAAAAATATCACAAATAGCTTCCCTGAATTCAGTTTCAAGAACCTATCTAGAGAATATTATTTTTCCCCTTTCTGTTAATTCTGAATTGTTATTTTTGATACTCAGTGCTGCTGGCTCATAGAGTATGCCTTAATGTTCGTATGGACTTGTTAGGTGGTCTTCAAATGAAGTGCACATCATAATTACCTGAGAAGCATTTTTAGAATCCAGATACCAAATATCCATCTTCTGAATGAGAATTTCTAGTTGTGAGCTCACACATGTACAATAAATACAAAAGCAAAATCTTTAACCACCATTTGGATACAGAGTTATGAAAGGCAATCATTTTGCCAGACATTTCACATATTGGAAAATTTTAGATATTAAGTGTTTCAAATCTAAGACATTTTTGTTATTTCAAATATACTTAGTAAATCATTTTTAGGCTGAATTACTTTCTTAATTTTCTTTCTAGAATATATAAATTTAAGTAGTCATTAACAAATAGGATTTATTTTAGATCTTTTGTTATATTAGGTCTACAGTAACTAATGTATGTGGGATTAAAGAGTAGCCATCCACATTAAGTTTAAAAGAAAAATTATGCAATGTTATAGTATGTAGGTAAAGAGAAACATCTGAATTTAAAGATGATTCTGCATTGTTATGAGATACTCAAGAAAATGCTAGGTTTAGAGCATTTATTTCTATTTGGAAATACATTAAAATGTCTTTAAATGTGGACAATTCCTTAGTATTTTAATATTCTGTTAGGCAAATTCTAGTAGAGGTACTGTTATGAAACACAAAGAAAATTCAGAGGTATTTAATTCAAACTGTCAACATTGCATGTTAGCAAGTGTATGAATTACTAGACAGAATTTCCAGGGCATACATCCACTAAAATTAAGAATGAATGCACAACAAATGGGTGCTTGTATAAATCAGAGTGTTGTTGGCTGCATAAAACTAAAACTGATTAAATATGCTTTAAATATAAAGGAAAATGTATTAGTTAACAAAATCATAAATAACAGGTTTTCCCCAACTTTCTGCTCTGTTATGCTCAGCATGTTTGCTTTGGCTACCTAGAATAAAAGATGCATTTAATAGCTTCAAGAATTACCCAGTCATACAATTATTAGCAAAATAAGTTAAAAAGGAAGCAGCCTAAAAAGCTTCTGTGTGTGTGTCATTGACCACAGCTATCCTGTATGTATATGTGAACTTGAGGGAAGAGTTCCAACTATGTTTAGGTTGGGGGTGGTGTGTGTGTGTGTGTGTGTGTGTGTGTGTGTGTGTGTGTGATGAGAGCTCAGTTTCTCAGTCATGCCCAACTCTTTGCAACCTCATGGACTGTAGCTTGCCATGTTCCTCTGTCCGTGGAATTTTCCAGGCAAGAATACTTGAGTGGGTTGCCATTTCCTTCTCCAGGGGATCTTTCCCAACCCAGGGATGGAGCCCACAACTCCTACATCTCCTGCATTGACAGGCAGATTCTTTACCACTGAGCCACCAGGGAAGCTCCATGTTTAGCTTAGACCACTCATATTTTATTCTCTAGGGATATTTTATTCATCCCTGAGGTGTATGGCAATATAGAGGAGAATGAACAATCAAGGGCTCTATTAGCAAAGATGAGGAATGGCTGACTATTAGGTAGATGAAAGAGGATTATCTGACATCTGATGGAGAATGGATCATTTTAGGTAACAAGACATTTGGGCAAAACGTTTCATTCAAGAAAGCTGACAGTGTTCAAGTGAAGAGACACCGATAGTTTTGATTTGAGTAAAGCTCTGAAACCATTGGGCTTCCCTGATAGCTCAGTTTGTAAAGAATCTGCCCGCAGTGAGGGAGACCTGGGTTCAATCCCTGGTTTGGGAAGATTCCCTGGAGAAGAGAAAGGCTACCCACTCCAGTATTCCGGCCTGGAGAATTCCATGGATAATCCATGGGGTTGCAAAAAGTAGGACACAACTGAGTGACTTTCACTTCATTTCACTTCACTTCTGATGCCATGGGGATTTTTATACAGTCCAACAAAAGTATTTTTCTCATGCTGAGAACAGCCTCAAACATAGGCCAGGCTCAGAAACTGAATGTAAAGAGTAAGGTGATGAGGTATACTGACTTTTTCTGGTCCTGCTTAAATCCTTATTAGGATTATAATATTGCACACACTGCGGATGATGAATAAATTATCTCAACTAATTGAGTTCCACATATATTTGTCCTTACCACAAAGAGTAAGAGCATATATTTTTTTCTTACAACAATAGCAAATAAACTCATTATAGGTATTACAAATAAAATTCATTATATTGTTTTCTTATATGAAAGAGAAAAAATGTATTTAATTATTTAGCCTTTCCTGTGGACATTGTATTTAAAAATTAACAGCTCAACTTTTATATATTGAGAAAAGCAATTTAACCAAGAATTAGCCTTGTAAAAGAAGTTAGGGGAACTCAACAGGGGATGAAACATGACTTAAGGACCTCAGTTTATTATTGAATATATTAAAAACATTGCCTTTGGAAGAGCTTTCTGCCATAATATTAAACCTTAACATTTATGCACTCTATTAGCTGTATGTCAAAATTGCAAAATAACTGATATCCAAAAAGCTCAGAAATACTATTGAGTTTACAGAGCAACTCAAAAATTTTCACACACACACAAATACAAAAAAGGTAAAACACAGGAGAATGTGGAATTAAAGTCCAATAAGCTCAGGTTTGTTTAATGAAATGTTAACAATTCTTCTCATACTAAAAGGTATATTGAAAGGAAGCTATGATCCTTTTACAGTGGAAGTTGGGATTATGGCAAAACACAGGAGGATAAGAAAGGTGAGCCAGTTTAAATGACCTTTATTCAAGCTCTACTGAAACAAATGAATAAGAGGATTTGTCTAACAGTCTATAAAACAAAATTAGAAAAAAGATCCAGATACACAAATGAATATACTTTCATCGCAGGAAATTTATAAATGTGTAATTATATAGTAAAGTATTTACTCTGGATTTTTAAAACTAAAAAACCATATTTGTTGACACACTTATGTTTCTGATATGCACAAATTAAAACATTAGCTATATATATATATATATATCTTGTTTAAACAATTTTTACACAATTTAGAACATTCCCAATTGCTCAAATATAGTCATATGTTTTTGTTTCAGAAAATTTAAAAAAAAAATTCTAAACCATTAGATCAAGTGTCAAAGAACTGGGCTTCCCTGGTGGCTCAGACAGTAATGAATCTGCCTGCAGTGCAGGAGACCCGACTTCTATCCCTGGGTTGGGAAGATCCCCTGGAGAAGGGAATGGCCATCCACTCCAGTATTCTTTTCCTGGATAATTCAATCTACAGAGCTCTGAGCCTGGTGGGCTACAGTCCTTGGGGTCGCAGAGTCTACACAACTCTTACCGTTAAGTTTTTCTATGTGCTCTTCTCTGGTATCTCAAAAAGATTATACAGTCTCAAGTGTTCAGATGTAGTAATATTAGCAAGAGAACAATCACTTTCTTCTGTTAGCATTTATGATATAATTCAGAGCTTCCTTCCTTGTAATAATTTTGTTACTACACTAGTGTGTACAACCTGAGGATTGTTTTCCTCAAACTAATTTTCTTTAATGACCATAAAATGAAACAAATCCAATGGAAAAATTCTGGGCAGAAATTAAAAAAGAACTCTGAGGGTCAATTGGGGATAGTGTGTATAAACATGTTGTTAGTCTCTAGGTTGTGTCTGACTCTTTTGCAACCCCATGCATTATAGCCTGCCAGGCTCCTTTGTCCATGCAATTTCCCAGACAAGAATACTAGAGTGGGTTACCATTCCTTTCTCCAGGGCATCTTACCAACTCAAGGATTGAATTTGCATGTCTTGCTTGGTAGGTAGATTCTTTACCACTGAGCTTCCAGGGAAGTCCATGATCCAACATGGTAAATAAGTACTGAGTACCATTATTGAGGAAGAATCAAGTATAGGAGAATATCTCTTTTCAAGGAAGTAAAAATATTGCAGAGTTGTTCACATTTTGGGCTGGATTTTTAAGTATAAGTAACAGTCTGTTCAGTACAAAAAATGGGAGAAATTATTTTAAGCAAAGGGAACAATATGAGGAAAAGCACTGAATCACAAATACTTAACGCATTGGTACAGGGGCTTCCCTTGTGGCTCAGTTGGTAAAAATCTGCCTGCAATGCAGGAGACCTGGGTTCAATCCCTGGATTGCAAAGATCCCCTAAAGAATGGAAAGGCTACCCACTCCAGTATTCTGGCCTAGAGAATTCCATGGACTGTGTAGTCCATGGGGTCTAAAAGTTGGACATGACTGAGTCACTTTCACTTCATTTCACTTCATACATTTGTAAAACAATGAGAAAGATAATGTAACTGGATCATGAAGAATGGAGAATAGAGAAAGGGTCAGAGAAACTAGTTTCTGTTAGCATAATTTTGTTTCATAGTGTCTAGCTACCCTGATGAACAAGTGAAATTGACTTTCCAGACTGAAAAGTTAGAGTATACCAATGGGCCCACACATTGTGAGATAGCCTGAATCAGATTGCTTTTCACCTGTTTATATTAAAACTGCCATACAATACTAATGGTTATGAATAAAACTGTCATTTCATTTCCAAGGTAGCCCAGAATTATAACCATATGGTATTCCCCTTTTTTTTTCCAGAATAGTCCACTAAAAAGAATACCTGTGAATTTCTGGCTAGGTGTACATTTTTAGGTGCATGATTAATCTTTCCTTAATGTTTTTCATGTCATTGTTGTGAATGTGAAGTCTGTATGATTTTATATATTTTGGGGCAGTCTTGCTAATGTTATCACGGGAGAAAGGTTTAATAAACTGTTCATTATTTCGTGACATGTGAGATGGAGTGAAAACATAGGGGAAATAATGGGTCACATTTGCTGTTATCTCCAAAGCTGTTATCTCCAAACATACTCTAAGGAGTATGTTCCTGTGGAAAAAAATTCAAGGTGTTTGCAGCTATCTTGTTTTTCTATAAATAGTTCTGCAATTTGCTGGAAAGATCATATAAACCAAACAAAAACTAGATTAGTTCACTGTCAAGGAATTTTAACTCAAATGACAGATAAATATCTGGGAAGAAAATGTTAATTTCATTCAAGAAGAATGAAGTAAGACAGACAAAAGAATCCTACAAAGGATAACTTTAATAATAACAACATTGCAAAGTCAGTGAAAGGAAATAAACAAAATCAGGTGGAAAAGATTTAGGACTTTAAGTGATTTGTTTCCACAAAGAATGCTCTGCAAATGAAGAAAGGGAAAGGAATTTTCATAAACAGAAATATGTGAAAATAACCTGGGTTATCTAATATGTTTACCTTTTCTAAAGAAAAGAACCTTTAAAAAAATCTTACCAAGGAAGAATACAATTGAATAATTTGACACATATCTTACACAAACACAATAAATCTAGAAATATTTCTGAGTGTATTCCTGTTGAAGAGTTCTCAGATAGGAGACATCTAATTAGGGTTTGCATAAATTTTGCAAATTGCATTGATTTTTTTGCACTAAATCTTTCTTTCTTTAGTAGTTATTTGCTATCAGAAATCTAGGGAATTGTTCGTTTGTCAGGAATATAAAACAACCTTTTTGGTTTTCTCATTTGGTATTCTTTTTAGTTTAACATATATCAAATGAATGACAGAAATGTTGATTTACGATAAGAGAATGATTTATAGATGTTTGGTCCCTTGCATGAGTATAAATATGTTTTCCCAAGAAAACATCAAAGGGGCAACTTACATTTTGAATCTTTGTTTAATAGAGGGCAAATGATTAGTATGACAGTTGATGATCCATAACGTCATCAAGCATATACTAAGCACTTAGCATTGTTCAAATAGCCATGAAGAATATAGATGAGGTACAGTGAGTTTAAATTTTATTTGAGAACAAGACTAACATGTTATTGCAAGGAAAAAATTTCAAATTGCACTCTGTAGAACACAGCACCTTTGGAATTCAGGAGAGTCTCTTGGAACAATTGAAACATAATCTGAGCCTTAAAATATGGTTTAGATTACATAAAAGGAAACAAAAAGCAAATTTGCAGAAAGGACCCTAACCTAAAGCAAGGCAAATGATATAATTCATGCTTCAAAAAAAAAAAAAAAAAGGAAAGAAGAAAGAGAAGAAAAGAAAATTGGTAAAAGAAGAGTATGCTAAAAGCAGACCAGATGGATGTACTTAATAAATTTGCACAAAAGAGGCATACTTACCAAATTTGTGAAAAAGAGATGTGGCTACTAAATTTTAACCAACTTTAATATCAAGCCATCAGACTTGATTTTAAAAAGTCATCACATAGAAAAAATTTGCCATATTGTGTTTTGCTTTCAGTCATCATTTGACATGATTAAATGATTGTTCTTAAAGCATGTGCCTGAGCAGAGGCAGATGAACTATCCAGTTAAGGATTTTTTTTTTTTTCCCTTTTAAATCCAGTTAAGTGACAGTTTGGAGCTAGATTAAGAGTAAGATGAGAAATAATATAAAAGGAGAAAATAGGGAATTGTATGAAAAGACTCAGTGAGTAAGATGACTGAGCTTGTTTGTTCTCGGGCCCAGGAATGATATGGCCACCCAGAGGATGTTTCCTGGGATTGGGAGCCACAAGTTAATAAATGTGATCTTGGACTCAGGTAGCTTGAGGATTTCAGAGTAATTATTTTCTCTCCATTCTCACTTGATTGACATTGTGATTTAGTTAAATAAGAATAGAGTAGGCAAAGTCTATTTGAAGGATGAATTTTGAGATGCTGTATTTTGGATTTTTAGAGTCACTTATAAAATTGTACTTGTACAAATCAGATATGGAAGGATGTAATTAAACTCCCCTTCAAAGCAGCACTAACCTGTCCTGTGTCCTCAGCAGAGGTAACATCTAATCAGTCGGAGGGCTTCTTTATAGAACTATGCATATTTTTGCATATATTTATTCATCTGTATATATTTCTATATAGTTCTGAAAGGAAATATATACATACATTATCTAAATGTATTCATGCATTTCTCAACCTTTTTTCTTTCTGTTCACTAGCCTTAAGATCTTTCTGTGACAGCATATTTAAATACACTTTATACTTTTAAAAAGTTTATTGTAGTCTTTGCTGAACTGAATTATTATTCTTAACTCTCCTCTAGCAGTATTTTAGGTCCACAAAACTTGCTCTAGCCTCCTGGTGAATGAGATGTGCTTTCTTGTCTCATGACCATGTGATTTTCTGTGGCCACTGGGATTTTCATGCATAAGCGCAGAGTCTGGACAAGTCATTTGTGGTAGGGCTTACTCCAGTATATTATTGCCAAAGTGAGGACAAGAGCAAAGTCTGGGAGCCACCATCACTCTGCCTCATGCCAGTGTGACACAGCTCCACAGCTGAAGTGACTCGTAACCACACACAGATCCTCAGACTAAAACAGATCTCCTCGTTCAGGCAAATTCTTACCTGTGAAGGAGACATAAATGCCTGTTTCTGTATCTCACATAGACTTTATGTTTGCTCTAATGTATTAACAGATAGCTAATGTATATTCTTTAATATATTTGTACTATATTTATTTAATCTGGCATCTCATGCATTAGCAGGCAGATTCTTTACCACTAGCGCAGTTGCCTGTAAATCATGAAGCCCTTTACCATTTCTGATGTTGCTATTTTTATTCTACATGTTAGCTTTTAAGCACCACTATTTGGCCTATTCTACTCCTAAAACCTATTACCCCTTTGAAAGAAATGAAAGGCTCCACAGAAAGTTATTCTACCTGGTCTATAGAGGAAAGTCCTATTGAATAGATTTTCAAAACTTCTGACTCCTTACTAGTGAATATGATATCATTTTAGTAATAAAAGATGTCTTCTGGGCCATCTGGAAACACTGTGACCCAGTTGATTCCCTGGTCTTATATAATTAATTCCCTGCAGTATTTCCACTTCTCAAGCTCCCTGACCTCATTCTTAATACTCTGCCAAAGCAGTTCCAACTCTCATTCTTTACAGTATGCCATTATCTATAAACTTAAAGAAACCATTGCACCATCATAATAAAAACAGCTTCAGGTATCCTGCCAAGATGTTAAATTCAAACTCAAAGAGTGATTCCTTATTAATAAACTCTCGGCTCACCAGTCTTGAATTTTACCTTCCTTGCTTCAAACCTGTGTATGTTCTCTTGGTTTCTGCAAGTAGGTATATGCCAGGCTCAGAAGCTCTTTTCAGTTAAGGATCCATTTCTCTTTGAACCAGGATCCCTACTTAGGCTGTGCTAAACACTGACAGTAGTTGTTGCTCTGGAAACAATGAAAGGTAGAAGGGACACTTGATGCAGTAAGCATTATCTTTGGAGGTCTTCTTATCAAGTGAGGCATTTCCTTTATCTCCAGCCAGTGGTGGTGGTGGCAGGCAGTCTCCATCGACAACGGGAGGGATGCTGTTGCCTGCCAGTCTGGAGGTTTAAAGAAATGTGAGAAGTTTAAGCTGCTCAAGAGAATCTATCCTAGTCCTCAGGACAGCAGTTGTTCACTTCCTCACTATTGAGACCCTCAATTTAACATAAGCAATCATTAGACTGTGTATACTACTATGTAATTTCATCACTTTTACAACTAAACTTTCAGTTTTATTGCCAGTACAATCTGTGCTTTAGCTGCAAGAAACAAGATATGTTTAAATGCCATGGAGGTTTCCTGGCTTCATAGTGTGTCTTGAGTTAATTGCTTGCTGAAGCTGAACACTGAACAGTATTTTTTTTTTTTTTTTTAAGCAGTTAAAAAGAAGACAGAATCTACAATCATTTTAATTACCCTGTCTTTCAAGTCATGGAGCTAGTACATGCCAGTGCTTCTCCTTTCCCTTGTATCTTGTCACAAAGCACCACTCATGAGAGCGTTAGGATGAGAGATAATGATGAGTACAAGGAATGTGTTCTGGAGATTATGTCAAGGAGGTGAATAGGTGAATTGGAAATGGAGAGTTGAGTCAAGGAAGGGAGGAAAGATGATGGGGGTTTGATTCCCAGATCAGGATGTGCAACTTGAAGAGTCTGTGTAGAAAACACCTGAAAATTGTTCCACTGAGGGGCAAAGAAGCTGAGATATTGATTCATCAACTCCTGTCTTTATTTTCTTTTTTTTTTTAAATTAAATTTATTTATTTTTTAATTACAATACTGTATTTGTTTTGCCATACATTGACACAAATCAGCCATAGGTGAACACAATCGCCCAATGCCGAAGCCCCCTCCCACCTCCCACCCCACATCCTCTACCTGAATCATCCTGTGCATCAGCCCCATGCATCCTGCATCCTACACCAAACATAGATTAGCGCTTCGTTTCTTACAGGAAAATACACATGCCATTCTCCCAAACCATCCCACCCTTTCCCTCTCCCTCAGAGTCCAAAAGTCCACTCTATACCTCTGTGTCTCTTTGTTGTCTCACATATAGGGTCATCATTACTGTCTTCTAAATTCCATATATATGTGTCAGTATACTATATTGGTGTTTTTCTTTCTGGCTTACTGAGAGTTATTCCTGAGAACATAAACTCCCTATTTTGGCCTGTTCTGAGCTCTACTTGAGGTAGCTTCTATGGCCAGAGAAACACAGGTATATAAGATAGAAAGTTGTAAGTTTTTGATTTCTCAAGCTGTAGGTGCCATCTAGGATAGAATAAAGAGATATAGTTGTCACCAAAATATAAAATCATGCTATCACCATAAAACAAACTTATGATGCAAATTAAGCTTAATGCAGTGTTACTGAGGGACCAAGATCATGTTAAAATATATAGCTTTTATGAGTCAATTTACTTTTAATTTTTGTATTATGTTTTATGTCTGAATATCAGAGAATGTTGACATACATGGCTAAAGCAGTTTTTGTTTACTACCCATCCAATAGTTTTCTTAAATATATATATTTTATAAGTTTTAGGATTTTAGTGAAAATTTCAAATACTTGGCAACCTTAATTAAAGTTAGAACATAAACACAGTTAACCAAGGCCACCTAAAATTCACAAACATTTACATTTTTGCTTTTATTAAATAGTTTGAATAATTTATTTTCTTTGATGTTGCCTGTGTATTTACAACAGCAATATAATTCTGAACCCTAGAGTCTCTTATTTGAAGAGATTTGTTATTATTCTTTAAATTTTAAGTAAATTGTTTAGATTGATACCCTGAAATAACTTAACTTTGTTCCAAAGTTGCTTTGTTTTCTGTTATTTTTATACAGTCTGCTTAAACTTTAATTTTTGGTGAATATTTTGTTTGATTTTGCAGAGCAAACAAATTATCACAAAATATCATGTAGATTCTAGAAGATTGTTTTCCTTGTTTGTTATTAAGCATTAAAATTTATGTTAAACTGAAGATAGAAAAGAAATGTATTATGCAAAGGACAATTTGATCAGAGGATTTGAAATAAAAAAGAAAAAAACAGCTCATTTTGAATATAACAAGTGGGAAAAAGTTCATATATATATATATATATATTTCCATATGAATTCTATTATTTAGATACAAATCATTCTGAGAGCATACAATAATTCCAAAATTATTTGAATATCCAAAAGTGATGTGCTTACAGATTGAGAAATATAATCACAAGAAGTAAAATATGTGACTTGTTTCAACCTTAGAAAATGAATGCTATATTAATATAATGATTTCATGCTGTCTAGCAAATTGATGGATCTTGCTCATAAACTTGGGGTTGGTACATTATTACATATATGGGCTATTTTAAGGATGGGATTGAATTATATCCACATTTCTCTAATTGTGTTTCAAAATGAAAGTCTACTGGGCAAATGAGTATGAAATTCACCACCTGCAATAGATTGTAAATTGGTATTAAGGAAGTAAGAAAGTTACTTTTTAGAAATCTGATCCTAAATTCACTTTAGAAATCTGGAGCCAGATATTTTCTGAGCATTCCCTGTTCTTTATACTCTTTGAACTTTTATTTGTATGTTAATTTTATTTGTAGTTGTGTAAAAGTAACATTCCTTTGCCCCAAAAGAACAGACTTTTAAAGAGGTTCTGTGAAGATGACAGTGTGTCCATATTACTTCATTTCACAACTCCCATCCAACCACCAAATATCTTTCTGGGGTAGAAATTTGCTGTATCTGACAGATCAGTAGGGCCTGGGGAGTGAGTAAGTCCATGGTCTAAAAGACTGATAGAGTTCTGGACCACAATATTTTCCTCTTCAGTCAGAAGACAGCCTGCGTAAGGTACCAGTAGTAGAGGACCTTAGGTCAAAACTTAACATGCTGGATTCTCCAGAAAGCTTGACTGAAGAAACTCATGGATCCTGTACAGGTGTGAGTTTGTTTTATTTAGATTAATTAATTTTTTAATTTAAGGATGTTTTCTGTCAAACATCAACATGAATCAGCCATAGTTACACATATATCCCCTCACTTTTGAATTTCCCTGGCATCTCCCTCCCCATTCCTTGCTTCTAGGTTGATACAGACCCCCTGCTTGAGTTTCCTTAACCATACAACAAATACCTGTTGGCTATCTATTTTACATATGGTAATGTAATCATGATGGTATGATCACTCACCTAGAGCCAGATATCCTGGAATGTGAAGTCAAGTGGGCCTTAGAAAGCATCACTACAAACAAAGCTAGTGGGGGTGATGGAATTCCTGTGGAGCTACTTCAATTCCTGAAAGATGATGCTGTGAAAGTGCTGCACTTAATATGCCAGCAAATTTGGAACACTCAGCAGTGGCCACAGAACAGGAAAAGTCAATTTTCATTCCAATCCCAAAGAATGGCAATGGCAAAAATGCTCAAACTACTACACAACTGCAGGATCTCACACACTAGTAAAGTAATGCTAAAAATTCTCCAAGCCAGGCTTTAGCAATACGTGAATTGTAAACTTCCAGATGTTCAAACTGGTTTTAGAAAAGCCAGAGGAATGAGAGATCAAATTGCCAACATCCGCTGGATCATAGAAAAAGCAAGTAAGTTCCAGAAAAGCATCTATTTCTGCTTTATTGACTATGCCAAAGCCTTTGACTGTGTGGATCACAATAAACAGTGGGAAATTCTGAAAGAGATGGGAATACCAGACCACCTAATCTGCCTCTTGAGAAATCTAAATGTAGGCCAGGAAGCAACAGTTAGAACTGGACATAGAACTGCAGACTAATTTTAAATAGGAAAAGGAGTACGAAAGTCTGTATATTGTCACCTTGCTTATTTAAATTATATGCAGAGTACATCATGAGAAATGCTGGGCTGGAAGAAGAACAAGATGAAATCAAGATTGCTGGGAGAAATATCAATAACCTCAGATATGCAGATGGCACTACCCATATGGCAGAAAGTGAAGAGGAACTAAAAAGCCTCTTGATGAAAGTGAAAGTGAGTGAAAAAGTTGGCTTAAAGCTCAAAGTTCAGAAAACTAAAATCATGGAATCTGGTCCTATCACTTCATGTCAAATAGATGGGGAAACAGTGGAAACAGTGTCAGACTTTATTTCTGAGGCTCCAAAATCATTGCAGATGGTGATAGCAGCCATGAAATTAAAAGATGCTTACTCCTTGCAAGGAAAGTTATGACCAGCCTAGATAGCTTATTTAAAAGCAGAGACATTACTTTGCCAACAAAGGTCCATCTAGTCAAGGCTATGGTTTTTCCAGTAGTCATGTATGGATGCAAGAGTTGGACTGTGAAGAAAGCTGAGCACTGAAGAATAGATGGTTTTGAACTGTGGTGTTGGAGAAGACTCTTGAGAGTCCTTTTGACCGTGAGGAGATCCATCCAGTCCATCCTAAAGGAGATCAGTTCTAGGTGTTCTGGAAGGACTAATGCTAAAGCTGAAACTCCAATACTTTGGCTACCTCATATGAAGAGTTGACTCATTGGAAAAGACTCTGATGCTGGGAGGGATTGGGGGCAGGAGGAGAAGAGGACGAAAGAGGATGAGATGGTGGATGGCATCACCAACTCAATGGACATGATATGAGTAAACTCCAGGAATTGGTGATGGACAGGGAGGCCTGGCATTCTGCAATTCATGGGGTCGCAAAGAACTGGACATGACTTAGTGACTGAACTGACTGAAATGAATGTAAGTTTCCATGTTACTCTTTCTATACATCTCACCCTCTCCTACCCTCTTCTCATTTCCACAAGTCTATTCCCTATGTCTGTTTCTCCATTGCTTTCCTGTAAGTAAATTATTCAGTATCATTTTTCTAGATTTTTAGATATTTATCTTTCTCTTTCTGACTTACATACTTTGTGTAATAGGTCCTAGGTTCATCTACCTAATTAAAACTGAATCAAAGGTGTTCCTTTCCATGGCTGAGTAATATTTCATTGTGTATATTTAGCTTTGAAGGGAATGATGCTGAAGCTGAAACTCCAGTACTTTGGCTACCTCATGCAAAGAGTTGACTCATTGCTGGGACTCTGATGCTGGGAGAGATTGGGGGCAGGAAGAGAAGGGGATGACAGAGGATGAGATGGCTGGGTGGCATCACTGACTTGATGGATGTGAGTCTGACTGAGCTCCGGGAGTTGGTGGTGGACAGGGAGGCCTGGCCTGCTGCGATTCATGGGGTCGCAAAAAGTTGGACACGACTGAGTGACTGGAGTGGAACTGACTAAACCAAAACTTATTTATCCATTCATCTGTCGATGGACATCTAGGTTGTTTCCTTGTCCTACTGTTGCAAATAGTTCTGCAATGAACAATGGACCAGCGTCAGAGCTCGCCCAGTCCATGTCTGACCTTTGCAAGCCCATGAATAGCACACAGCCACCAAAAACGTCATCACCATCTCCCGGGGTTGAGTCACACTCCCCGCCCCCAAGCCCGAGTGCCACCCACCCACCCCCCCGGGTGGTGGCCCCCTTCCCCCCCTGCCCCCAACCCCTCTCAGCATCTCTTTGGCACCTTGCCAATGAATCAACTCTTTGCATAAGGGGCCAACTGGAAGCTCGAGAGAACATTCTTTCCAAAAGAAATCCCAGGGCTGATCTCCTTCAGAGGGGGCCATCTCCGTCCAAGGGTCTTCTCCAGGCCACAGTTCAAAAGCATCAATTCTTTGGTGCTCAGCCTTCTTCACAGTCCAACTCTCGCATCCATACATGACCACAGGAAAAATCATAGCCTTGACTAGACGGACCTTTTTGGCAAAGTAATGTCTCTGCTTTGAATTTACTAACTAGGTAGGTCATAACTTTTGAGTTCCAAGCCACTGTTTCCACTGTTTCCCCATTTATTTCTCATGAAGTGATGGGACCAGATGCCATGATCTTCGATTTCTGAATGTTGAGCTTAAGCCAACTTTTCACTCTCCACTTCACTTTCATCAAGAGGCTTAGTTCCTCTCACTCTGCCATAAGAGTGGTGTCCTCTGCATATCTGAGGTTACTGATATTTCTCCCAGCAATCTTGATTCCAGCTTGTGTTCTTCCAGTCCTGGGTTTCTTCCAGTCCAGTGTTTCTCATGATGTACTCTGCATACTAAGTTAAATAAGCAGAGTGACAATAACAGCCTTGACATACTCCTTTTCCTATGGAACCAGTCTGTGTCCACCAGTTCTAACTGTTGTTCTGACTGCATACACATTTTTCAAGAGGTGGGTGAGGGTTCCTGTTTTCCCTTCTCTTGGAAGGTCCACCGCTTATTTATCACCCAACATCAAAGGCTTTGGCATAGTCAAAAACAGAAAAGAGTTTCTGAACTCTCCTTCCATATCCAGTGGAGTGGCAATTTCTTCTCCCTGCGTTTCTTGAACTCAGGAGCTCAACTGGTTCCATCAGCTGAACCTAGCTTTGATTCATTGATGCTTTACTAAGCCATTGACTTCAGATGAGTGCAAGATGTCTGGCTCTAGTTGAGTCATACATTGGCATTGCCTTATCTTGGGTCATGAAGATCTTTTTTGTACAGTTCTGTGTATTCTTGCCACCTTTTTCCAAATTTGCTGCTAATGAGAACTTTACCATCTCATTCAGGCTTTGAAACAGCTCAACTGGAATTCCAGACCATTTCTGTCCTTTTTTGAGCCCATCTTTGCATTCCAAGATGTCTGGCCCTAGATGGTGATCACATCTAATTTTATCTTGAATCACATTCTATTCTCCACCTCCTAATATCTTCTGCTTCTGTTAGGCCCAACCATTTCTGTCCTTTATTGAGCCCACTTAATTCCCTTGGTATCTCTAATTTTCTGTAAGTCTTTCCCATTCTGTTGTTTTCCCCTATTTCTTTGCATGGATTGCTGCAGAAGGCTTTCTTATCTCTTCTTTCTATTCTTTGGAACTCTGCATTCAGATGGCTATATATTTCCTTTTCTCCTTTGCTTTTCACCTCTCTTCTTTTCACAGCTATTTGTAAGGCCTCCCCAGACAGCCATTTTGCTTTTTTGCATTTCTTTTCCATGGGAATGGTCTTGATCCCTGTCTCCTGTACAATGTCACGAACCTCATTCCATAGTTCATCAGGCACTCTATCAGATCTAGTCCCTTAAATCTATTTCTCACTTTCACTGTATAATCATAAAGGATTTGATTTAGGTTATACTTGAATGGTGTAACAGTTATCCCTACTTTCTTCAATTTCAGTCTGAATTTGGTAATAAGGAGTTCATGATCTGAGCCACAGTCAACTCCTGGTCATGTTTTCATTGACTGTATAGAGCTTCTCCATCTTTGGCTGCAAATAATATAATCAATCTGATTTTGGTGTTGACCATCTGGTGATGTTCATGTGTAGAGTCTTCTCTTGTGTTGTGGGAAGAGGGTATTTGCTATGACCAGTGCATTTTCTTGGCAAAACTGTATTAGTCTTTGCCCTGCTTCATTCCACATTTCAAGGCCAAATTTGCCTATTACTCCAGGTGTTTCTTGACTTCCCACTTTAGCATTCCAGTCCACTATAATGAAAAGGACATCTTTTGGGGGTGTTAATTCTACAAGGTCTTGTAGGTCTCATAAAACTGTTCAACTTCAGCTTCTTCAGCATTACTGGTTGGGGCACAGACTTGGATAACTGTGATGCTGAATTGTTTGTTTTGGAGATGAACAGAGATCATTCTGTCATTTTTGAGATTGCATCCAAGTACTGCATTTTGGACTCTTTTGAGATACATGTATGTTTTTCAATTTTGGTTTCCTCAGGGTACATTCCTTGGAGTGGGATTGCTGGGCCATATGCTGGTTTTATTCCTAGTTTTTAAGGACTCTCCATACTGTCTTTCATATTGGCTGTATCAATTTTCATTCCCACCAATGGTGCAAGAGTGTTCCCTTTTCTCCACACCCTCTCCAGCATTTATTGTTTATAGATGTTTTGATGATGGCCATTCTGACCCGTGTGAGGTGATATCTCATGGTAGTTTTGATTTGTATTTCTTAATAATGAGCAATGTTAAGCATTTTCCCATGTGTTTGTTAGTCATCGGTATGTCTTCTTTTGAGAAATATTTGCTTAAGTGTTTTCCCACTTTTTGATCGGATTGTTTGTTTTTCTGGTATTGAGTTGTGGGAGCTGCTTGTCAAGACTATGGTTTTTCCAGTGGTCATGTGTGGTTGTGAGATTTGGTCTGTGAAGAGAGCTGAGCACTGAAGAATTGATGGTTTTGAACTGTGATGTTAGAGAAGACTCTTGAGAGTCCCTTGGGCTATAAGGAGATCCAACCAGTCTATCCTAAAGGAGATCAATCCTGGGTGTTCTTTGGAAAGACTGATGCTAAAGCAGAAACTCTAGTACTTTGGCCACCTCATGCGAAGAGTTGACTCAATGGAAAAGACTCTGATGCTGGGAGGGATTGGGGGCAGGAGGAGAAGGAGATGAGAGAGGATGAGATGGCTGGATAGCATCACTGACTTGATGAACGAGAGTCTGACTGAACTCCAGGAGTTGATGGTGGACAGGGAGACCTGGCATGCTGCAATTCATGGGGTGGCAAGGAGTCGGACATGACTGAGTGGCTGAACAGGACTGAACTGAGCTGTCTCTTTCGTTTCTTTTTAATTATTTTTTCTCTGATCTTTATGACTTATTTCCTTCTACTAACTTTGCTGTTGTTGTTGTTGTTCTTCTTCTTCTTTTTCCAGTTGTTTTAAGTGTAAAGTTAGTTTGTCTATTCGAGGTAGGGTTGTAGTGCTGTAAACTTCCCCCTTAGAATTGCTTTTGCTGCATTCAATTATTTTTGAGTTGTCATGTTTTCATTGTCTCTTGTTTCCAGAATTTTTTTATTTCTTCAATAACCTGTTTGTTATTTAGAAATGTGTTGTTTAATCTCCTTTTTTTTTTTTTCTTGCAGTTGATATCTAGGCACATAGCTTTATGGTCAAAAAATACTTGATATGATTTCAATTTTCTTAAATTTACTGAATTTTGACTTGTGACCCAAGATGTAATCTCGCCTGGAGAATGTTCCATGTGCACTTGAGAAGCTGTATTCTTCCGCATTTGGATGGAATGTCCTGAAGATATCAATGAGACCAATCTCATCTAATGTATCATTTAACACTTGTGTTTTCTTATTAATTTTCTGTTTTGATGATCTGTCCATTGTGAATGGGGTGTTAAAGTCTCCTACTATTATTGTATTATTGTCAATTTCTCCTTTTCTGTCTGTTAGTGTTTGTCTCATGTATTGAGGTGCCCTATATTGGGTGCATAGATATTTATAATTGTTATGTCTTCCTCTTGGATTGATCCCTCAATCACTATGTAGTGTCCTTCCTTATCTCTTGTAATCTTTATTACTTTAAGATCTATTTTGTCTGACATGAAGAATGCTACTTCAGCTTTCTTTTGCTTCCCATTTGCATGGAATATATTTTTCCATCCTCTCACTTTCAGTATATATATGTCTTGAGATCTGTAGTGGGTTTCTTGTAGACAGCATATATGTGTCTTGTTTTTGTATTCATTCAGCCAGTCTGTGTCTTTTGGTTGGAGCATAGAATCCATTTACATTTAAAGTAATTTTTAGATATATATATATATATATATATATATATATATATATATGTTCCTATTGCCATTTTCTTATTTGTTTGGGGTTGATTTTCTAGATCTTTTTGTATTTCTCGGTCTTCTCTTGTATTTCTTGACTATATAAGGCCCTTTAACATCTGATGTAAAGCTGGCTTGGTAGTACTGAATTCTCTTTAACTTTTGCTTGTCTGAAAGCTTTTTATTTCTCCATCAGTTTTGAATGAGTTCCTTGGCAGATACAATAATCTGGTTGTAGAATTTTCCCTTTCAGTACTTTAAATATATCCTTTTATTCCCTTCTGGCCTGCAGAGTTTTTGCTGAAAGATCAGCTGTTAAACATATGGAGTTTCTCTTGTATGTTATTTGTTGCTTTTCCCTAGCTGCTTTTAATATTGTGTTTAGCACTGTTAGTTTGATTAGTATGTATCTCCATGGGTCTATCCTGTATGGGACTCTGTGCCTCTTGGACTTGATTAACTATTTCCTTTTCCATGTTGGGGAAATTTTCAACTAAAATCTCTTCAAAAATTTTCTCAAACTTTCTTTATCTCTTTTTCTTCTGGGACTCCTATACTTTGAATGTTGGTGCAATTGATATTGACCCAGAGGTCTCTGAGACTGTCCTCAGTTCTTTTCATTTTTTTTTTACATTATTCTGCTCTTCAGAAGTTATTTCCACTATTTTATCATCCAGCTCACTGATTTATTTTTCTACTTCTAATATTCTGCTATTGATTCCTTCTTCAGTTCAGTTCAGTCACTCAGTCGTATCTGATTCTTTGTAACCCCATGAACCGAAGCACACCAGGCCTACCTGTCCATCGCCAACTTCCAGAGCCCACCCAAACTCATGTCCATCGAGTCAGTGATGCCATCCAACCATCTCATTCTCTGTCGTTCCCTTCTCCTCCTACCCTCAATCTTTCCCAACATCAAGGTATTTTCAAATGAGTCAGCTCTTCGCACCAGGTGGCCAAAATATTGGAATTTCAGATTCAACATCAGTCCTTCCAGTGAATACCCAGGGCTGATCTCATTTAGGATGGCCTGGTTGGATCTCCTTGCAGTCCAAGAGACTCTCAAGAGTCTTCTCCAACACGACAGCTCAAAAGCATCAATTCTTTGGCTCTCAGCTTTCTTTATAGTCCAACTCTCATATCCATACATGACTATTGGAAAAACCATAGCTTGATTAGACAGATCTTTGTGGGCAAAGTAATGTCTCTGCTTTTGAATATGCTATCTAGGATGGTCATAACATTCCTTCCAAGGAGAAAGCGTCTTTTAATTTCATGGCTGCAATCACCATCTGCAGTGATTTTGGAGACCAAAAACATAAAGTCAGGCATTGTTTCCACTGTTTCCCCATCTATTTCCCATGAAGTGATGGGACCAGATGCCATCATCTTAGATTTCTGAATGTTGAGCTTTAAGCCAACTTTTCCACTCTCCTCTTTCACTTTCATCAAGAGACTCTTTAGTTCCCTTCACTTTAGTTCCTCTTCACTTTCTGCCATAAGGGTGGTGTCATCTGCATATCTGAGGTTATTGATATTTCTCCCAACAATCTTGATTCCAATTTGTGCTTCTTCCAGCCCAGTGTTTCTCATGATGTACTCTGCATATAAGTTAAATAAGCAGGGTGACAATACACAGCTTTGACGTGCTCCTTTTCCTGTTTGGGACTAGTCTTTTGTTCCATGTCCAGTTCTAACTGTTGCTTCTTGACCTGCATACAGATTTCTCAAGAGGCAGGTAGGGTGTTCTGGTATTCCCATCTCTTTCAGAATTTTCCACAGTTGATTGTGATCCACGGTCAAAGGCTTTGGCATAGTCAATAAAGCAGTAAAAGATGTTTTTCTGGAACTCTCTTGCTTTTTCCATGATCCAACGGATATTGGACACTTGTCCTCTGGTTCCTTTGCCTTTTCTAAAACCAACATGAGCATCTGGAAGTTCATGGTTCACATATTGCTGAAGCCTGGCTTGGAGAATTTTGAGCATTACTTTACTAGTGTGTGAGATGAGTGCAATTGTGTAGTAGTTTGAGCATTCTTTGGCGTTGCCTTTCTTTGGGATTGGAATGAAAACTACTTTTTCCATTCCTGTGGCCACTGCTGAGTGTTCCCAATTTGCTGGCATATTGAGTGCAGCACTTTCACAGTGTCATCTTTCAGGATTTGAAATAGCTCAACTGGAATTCCATCTCCTCCAGTAGCTTTGTTCATATTGATGCTTCCTAAGGCCTACTTGACTTCACATTCCAGAACGTCTGGCTCTAGGTGAATGATCACACCATCATGATTATCTGGGTCATGAAGATCTTTTTTTGTACAGATCTTCTGTGTATTCTTGCCACCTCTTCTTTATATCGTCTGCTTCTGTTAGGTCCCTACCATTTGTATCCTTTATTGGGCCCTTCTTTGTATGAAATGTTCCATTGATATCTCTAATTTTCTTGAAGAGATCCCTAGTCTTTCTCATTCTATTTTTCCCTCTATTTCTTTGCATTGATTGCTGAGGAAGGCTTTCTTATCTCTCCTTGCTCTTCTTTGAAACTTTGCATTCAAATGGGTATATCTTTCCATTTCTCCCTTGCTTTTGGCTTCCCTTCTTTTCACAGCTATTTGTAAGGCTTTCTCAGACAGCCATTTTGCTTTTTGCATTTCTTTTTCTTGGGAATGGTCTTGATTCCTGTTTCCTGTACAATGTCAGGAACCTTCACCCATAGTTCATCAGGCACTCTATCACCTCTAATCCCTTAAATCTTTTCTCACTTCTACTCTATAGTCATAAGGGATTTGATTTAGGTCATACCTGAATGTCTAGTGGCTTTCTCCACTTTCTTCAATTTCAGCCTGAACTTAGCAATAAGGAGTTCATTATCTGAGCCACAGTCTGCTCCCAGTCTTGTTTTTGCTTACTGCATAGAGCTTCTTCATCTTTGGCTGCAAAGAATATATTCAATCTGATTTCAGTGTTGACCATCTGGTGATGTCCATGTGTAGAGTCTTCTTTTGTGTTGTTGGAATAGGGTGTTTGCTATGACTAGTGCATTCTCTTGACAGAACTCTATTAGCTTTTGTCCTGCTTCATTCTGTACTCTAAGGCCAAATTTGCCTGTTCCTCCAGATGTTTCTTGACTTCCTACTTTTGCATTCCAGTCCCCATGAAAAGGATATCTTTTGTGGGTGTTAGTTCTAGATGGTCTTGTAGGTCTTCATAGAACTATTCAACTTCAGCTTTTCAGTGTTACTGATTCCTTCTATAGTATTTTTAATTTCAGTAATTATGTTGTTTTTCTCTGTTTTTATTCTTTAATTCTTGTAAGTCTGTTAATTTTTTTCTTGCGCTTTCTATATTTTGTTTTCCAGGTTTTTGATCATCTTTACTATCATTATTCTGAATTCTTTTTCAGGTAGTTTACCTATTTCCTCTTCATTAATTTGGACTCCTGTGCTTCTAGTTTGTTCATTTGTGTAGTGTTTCTCTGATTTTCCATTTTTTAAAACTTATTGTGTTTGACTTCTCCTTTTCCTATCTTCAAGGTTGAATTCTTTCTTCCTTTTGATTTCTGCCTTCCTATGGTTGGTCCAGTGGTTTGTGTAAGCTTCCTATAGGGTGAGATTTGTGCTGAGTTTTGTTTGTTTGTCTGTTTTTCCTCTGATGAGCAAGTGTGAGTGAGGTGGTAGTCAGGTCTGCTGATGATTGGGTTTGTATTTTTGTTTTGTTTGTTGTTTAGATGATGAGTCCTTAACAGGTGTTACTGATGGTTGGGTGATGCTGGGTCTTGTGTTCAAGTGGTTTCCTTTGTGTGAGTTATCACTATTTGATACTCCCCAGGGTTAGTTCTCTGGTAGTCTAGGATCTTGTAGTCAGTGCTCCCACTCCAAAAGCTCAGGACTTGATCTCTCCCTAGGATGCTCTCCAACACTGTGCTGATCTCTCAACCTATTGTGGGGGCAGCTCAGATTCTAATCTGGTCCTGCTCCTGTATGTTCTCCAATATCCACAGCTATTAGAACTAGTACATTTTCTTTTGTGGGAGCTCTCAATGTCCTTTTATATGTTCATTGACACAGAGTCTGCCTAGTTGATCTAGTGGATTTAATCTGAAGCTTGAACAGCTGGTGAAAGGTTTTGGGTCTTCTTCCTTAGCCACACTGCCCCTGCATTTCAATTATGGTCTTATTCTCACCTCTCCATGAGGGTTTTACACTGGGGTTTGCTCCTTAGGTTGCCCTGGAGTACTTGGTTTTGCCCCTGTGAGGGCCAGGTGTGGCAGTGGTGCAACTGTTTGGGTTGCAGGGGTTCTGGCAGCACCGAGTACTCAGGGGAGCTGGCGGCTAGTGCAGCAGGAAATATAGTGCTCTAGAAGGGTACGGCAACCAGTATTGGCCAATACACTCCAGAATTCTCGACTGGAGAATTCCCCTGACAGAGAAGCCTGGCAGGCCACAGTCTACAGGGTCACAAAGAGTTGGACATGATTGAAGTGACTATGCATACATAGATGCAATATATTTTTGGGCCTGTGGCAGCTCTGCCCTAGTGAGAGTTGAGTGTGAAAGTAGCACAGCTGCTTGGCTTCTAGGGGCACTGGTGGCACAGAGTGTGCAGGGACATGGACTGCCACCACCCCAGGAGTTATGGCCCTAGCAGGGTCTTTTTTTTTTTTGAGCTTCTTGTAGCTGGCGATCAGAATGCCTCTTTGGCCAGTCTTTCTCCATAGCTCTGACCATTCAGGCACTTAGAGGATTCCCTTGCCTGTGGTCCTTCTCTGCTGTTCAGCACGTTAGGCACATGGAGGGCTCCCTTGACTGGGGTCTTACTCTGTAGATTGGTGCATCAAGCACTTAAAGGGGCACCCTGCGTGGGGTCCTACTCTGTAGTTCAGCATGTCAGGTGTTTGATGGGCCTGCCTCTCTATTGTTCAGCTGCTGATGCTGGCATGCTGAGGGAGAGAGAGGCTATGGTTATGGCTCCATCCCCTATGTGTGACTCAGCAGTATTGCCTTGCTTCCATGGTTGCCTGGCTTTCCTCTACAGGCATTTCCCACCACAGTCTCTTCTCTCACATCCCCTTGATCCGTCTCTCCATAGTCAACAGCAGCTGCTCCACAGTCCCTAAAATCCAGCTCCCACCTGCTGTGCTTAGCAGGGGACCTGCATCCCTGTCTGGGATATGTATGGTATGCAGCAAGGACTGTCTGATTCTCATTCCATTTACGCTGCCACAGATCAGCTGTTTACTCTCAGTCTTAAATGTTTCTCCTCTGACCCAGACAGTTGCCCCGATGTGGGGATTGGACCCCTGCTTCAATTCCCCCACTCCACCAAGGGCAAGTTCAGTCCTACTAATACTCCTGTTTTTCCCTCTAGTTCCTTCATCCTACCAAGTTTTGTGTGGTTCTATATATTCTTTTCCACTAGTCAGGTATTCCTGTCAGCTCTCAGCTGGTGTATTGCATGCATTACTGTGTCTGAAAGTGTATTCCTGATGTATCTGTGGAGAGAGATGTACTCCATGTCCACCTACTCCTCCACCATCTTGTTCTCTCTGAGTTGTTTTTAGATTACTATTGCTATCATGCTTCTTACCATTCATCACCTTCAGGTCTGCTGTACTGGTCTTGCATTTCATATGTAAATAGATTTATGACTGCAAAATGAATGATAAAAACTCCCTAGAAATTGTGAACTTCCAGAATGAATTTGTGAGGAGTGCAAGGAACTTAGTGGACTGTCTCATCAGTGAAACAAACCATTTAAATGGTGAAATTTATTCTTGAAAAAGTTAAAGTCGGAAAACTGCCTTAAGGGCCTATGGTAAATGGATAAAAATTTATTTAAAGAAATCAACTTTCATTAAGAACAGGGTACATCTCTGGCATTTGAACCATAACTCCCACATTCCTCCCTTCTTTACTCCAGCTAAGTGTGATGGAATCTCTATTTTGGGTTAATGTGGTCAAAAAAATAAGACTTCCACTTCCTCCAGCTCCCAGGTATGATTATGATTTCATCCCCAGAGGGATCAGCCTTAGATATTTGTCATATCTTCCAGCTATCTGTTGCAGTAGCTCTATTCCATTCAGGCATGGATATAAAAGAGGAAATGAGCTCTCTTCTGCCATCTAACTCTCATTCACAGAGCACAATGTCTACTTTAGTTGTAACTGGTTGAGAATACTTGGCTCCACCCTCCAAGCTTGTTCATACAGATTTTACACTAGAAGGGCAAAGCTAATAAAAACCGTGATACCATCCTCATCCTGTAGACTGTTCGTAGAGAAATAATGGGAAATTGTTCACAGAAGGAAGCAGGCTTTTGTCCCTCTTTAGTTCCAGTGCAGTGGTTCAGAAGCTCTGCTTAGAGGGAAAAGCAGACCGTAAAAGCTGAGAATTTCACAGCTTGCCCCAAAGCAGGGGGTGACCTTATTTTGGAAAAGAGTACAAAGTTTATTCTTAAAGCTATGTGAAAACAAGGAACATTTTGTTGTTGGTTAATTAAGAAGGGATTGCAGCTCCATGATACTATTAATATTAACAATAAGAATAGTGATAAATCAGCTAGAAGTTTAATTGAGAGAACCAGGGAAAGAGTAAGATAAATCCTCCTTTGGTCACTGCAGACTTCAGAGACTAGAAGCAAGATGCCCTGCAAAAAGGGTTGAAATTTAATTGGATTAGACTCTGGAGCAATTGATAAATACCCCAAGTGTGGCTAGGGGCAAGGAACCCACCTGCAAATGCAGGAGACCTAAGAGACACAGGTTTGATCTCTGGGTCAGGAAGATCTCCTGGAGGAGGGCATGGCAACCCACTCCAGTATTCTAGCCTTGAGAATTCCATGGACAGAGGAACCTGGCAGGCTATAGTTCATAGGATCATAAAGAGTTGGACACGACTCAAGCAACTTTGCATTCACGCACCAGGACATTTTCAAACACAATAAAATAATCATATACTGACTAGCAGAAGCTGTAAGATTGGCTTGATAAATAGAAGGCCAGTCAGAAGTTTAGTGGATAAAACAAAGAGATTTTCTACAGTCTAAGAGAGCCTGGCTAAAGTGACAGCCAACTGTGGTGGTCTAAGGCATTGTTCACATACCCAAGACTGTTCTTTCCAAGAACACCATCAAAAGTTGCATAATGTGGAGGCAATAATATTTTCTTAACTCTTGCAGTGAAGTCACTAAATAAATATGCAAGCAAATAATATAAACAATAAGCCCTAGAGTGGCAGGATTTATATCCAGAGATACTGTAATATATTATCTAAAATATCGCTCTGTGTGTGTGTGTGTGCTCAGTCATGTCTAACTCTTTCACCACCCATGGACTGTAGTCCCCAGTTTCCTCTGTCCATGGAATCTTCCAGGCAAGAATACTGGAGTGGATTGCCATTTCCTACTCCACATGATCTTCCTGACCTAGGAATCAAATCTGCATCTGCACTGTCAGGTGAATTCTTTACTACTGTGCCACCTAATCAAGAAAACAGATTCTCAGACATATAAAGAAACATGAAAGTATGATGTGCATACAGTAAGTAAATAAAGAAGAGGAAAAAAGAAACAGCAGAAAATAGAAAGTTTGCATGAGGGAGTTCATGCATTGAACTGACAAGAAAAGGACTTTAAATAGTTATTTAACTAAGTACTTCAGATGCTACCAGAACAGTTTGGTTTTGAGGATTACTCATTCAGCAAAAGAGTGCTCCAGTTCCAACATTCTAAAAGTTGCGAGGAGAATTAACATTTAGCAGAGATCTGCAAGTTGGCACAGTTAATCTCACAAAATTACAGAAAAATACATAAAACAGTAGGATAGAGTCAGAGTCAGACCCCAAACAGACATCTACGGTTGTTAAAAGGCTGAAAATCTGTAGCAGCAGATGTATTTGTATATTTGTCCTGTATTTTATTTTACCACATATGGTTCCATATTACCACTGAACATGATTATTGTAGTTCTGCTCATCTTGTTAGAGTTAAGGCAATAATGCCATTTGTAAACATTTTTTTCACCTAGGTATTCCACTTATATTAAACTTTATACAATTTTCTATGACTTTAACTTGTCATAATGTTAGGCCATTGAAAGCATAAAATATCACAGTAGAAGATTTTCATTTTATTTCTTCTGATAGACTCAGCATCGGAGTTTATGAAATTATGTGTATCTCCCATTTTCCATCAGTTTCACTGAAAAGTTTTTAGGGCAGGGAGAATCTTACCTACAGACACACAGGTGGCTACATCCCCTAGAAATGTTGATCTCTCCAAGCTCTGATTTCAGACTCTTTTCTCCCTCACCTCCCGCCCCACCCGCCACCCCTTGCCTTTGGACTCCATCTGTAGCTTCCAGAGAAAAAGATACTTCGAAAACACAAGAACTAACAGTTGCCAACCAGTGGGTCTGGCTTCAGGAAGCAATAGTTTTTACATTCAGAGGCTGTGCAACCTTCTTTCCACTTGAGCAGACTAGGTAGTAAGGGGTTGAAAAAACAATGTATTGATTGGTTTTTTTTTTTTACATTTTTATTGATTTTTATTCCTGTATGATGAAAAGGATAGTACTCAAAAAGCCATTGGATTCTGGAAGTATTCTATCTTACTTGATAGATTTTAGTTGAGACACTTCTTAGTTTAGCCATATCCCTTTGGTCTGTTGTAACTCAAAACATCACTGTATTCACTTGTAATATATTAGAGTCATTGAAGACACCAGCCTTGGACATGACCTTTCTGTGCGCCTCATCTTCCATCAGTAAATTAATAGATTTGTGCAGAACTGGAACAGATCAAACAATATTTTTAGCTTTTTTTTATATCCTCATAGTTAAGTAAAACTACCCAAAATTTGTAAATTTTGTCTTATGTGAATCATGCTAGGCATTTTAATGAAGTGATTTCATCTTGTTGAAGATAAGAGATTGAGTCTTAACCTCTCATTCTCTAAACTGGTGTGAATTGCTGATATCTCAGTAAACAGTTCACATCTTTATTCTTTATACTGCTTCTTCTCTCTTACCCTGTCCACTATCTTTGTGATTGAAAAGCCCATGCTAATAAAATCCGCTTGAAATCAGACAATTTTTTTCACATTTCTTTACACAGATATATTTTTGACTACCTTCAATGATGTTTAGTCACTAAGTCATGTCTGATTCTTTTGTGACCCCATGAACCCATAGCCTGCCAGGCCCTTATGTCCATGGGATTTCCCAGGGAAGAATACTAGATTGGATTGCCATTTCCTTTTCAATAAGTAGCTATAATTAGAGTTATAAGGTATCTTAGCTATTATTCTGGTTCAAACACTGTTTCACAAGTGGGGAATGAGTTGCAATATCATGATTTAAAATATATCCATGTAAGCTGAAAATAAATATTTTTGTTACAATGTAAAAATGTATCTCCAGCACCTTAAGATTTTAGATAAATAAATGTGAATTATAAGCAGGTGCCTGTGTAACTATTTAGTGTTTCACAGAGGTCATATCTGATTCAGATTATCTTTAAGAATTAGTTTTTATATGTGATTATATTTTTGTCTGGGGCTTCCCCGCTGGCTTAACAGTGAAAAATCTGCTTGCAGTGCAGGTATATCCCTGGGTTGGGAAGATCCCTTGGAGGAGGGCATGGCAACCCACTAGTATTCTTGCCTTGAGAATCCCATGGACAGAGGAACCTGATGGGCTAACAGTCCCTAGAATCACAAAGACTCGGACACGACTAAAGCAACTTAGCACACACACAAGCATACTTATGTTAGATGAGCCAGTTATAATATTAAGTTCACCAGAATTAATAATGGAAGATAGCTGGCTATAATTTCCACAGTTTATTTAAATGTTTATATCAAAAATGTATTTAGTACTGTGTCCCTATTTTTAAAACTGAACATACTGCATTCTGTTGAACACTTAATTATGGCATGAAAATGTCAATATATACTATTTCATGTTGATAAATCCTCAAAACAAGAAGTAAAACAATAAATTGCATACTATTAATTATTTAAGTTAAAACTTGATATTTAGAAATAGAAATAATGATTGTGGACTGTCCTGATACAATTGTTTTATAAGTTAAACATAAATTTTATAAATAAAAAGAAGCAACTATTAAGAAACATACTATAGAAAATCTGTAAAATAAATAATTAAAATTTATTTCTTAAGAAATTCCAATAAAATAAACAGTTTTATGGGAAATACAAGGAAGAGGAACAATGAGAGAGAAAAAGAAAGAGGAACAGATTTTAAAAAATTAGAATTAAGGGGAAAATACAGTGGCCGTGAATATAGAGAATTTTCGTAATTCTAAGAAAATATTTTGCATGAACTATTAATGCTATTTCTAGTTATAACTAGTGCATTAAATGCCTTTTGAACAGATATTATGATAGTGAACACCCTTCCCTTGCTCTTTACCTTAAGAGAATTGGGTTTAATACCTTATGATTAAGGAGAAATTTAATGGACAGTCTTCATCACAGTTACCAAAGTTCTCTGAATTCCTCATCAGCCAGGACTGTTGGGTATAGTTTGTGTTCAGGTTGTTTCAGATTTACCTCTGCATGACTCTCATTTTCCTTGAGCCAATGCATGTAAGCCATGACAGAAGTGCGAGAGAGATCAGCAGAAACATATGACTTCTCCAAGACATAGACTTGAAATGGGCACTTCTGCTCATATCCCACTGGCTAGAGTAAGTGACATGGTCAAGTCCAGAGTTAACAAGGACAGGGAATATATTCTGCCTGTAGCTGGAGGAACTGTATACAATAATGACAGAGCAGAAGGTTGGGATACAGAAAAGGGTAAGGAATAGGGAATAATAAAGCAATCTGCTGCAATATTCTTACTGAGTATTGTTAGATTTTAAAACCTATTAGAACTTAAAACTTGCTTTTGTTTGAGAAAGAAAAAGTGTTTAGTGCAATGCTATGAATACTTGCTTTAAATGTAGACTCCAATAGTTATGAACTAAGTAGCATTTATCTATCTAAAAAACAGGATAAGACAATCTGACAACTTTGAAATGTCAAAAGCACTTTTAGTCTCTGTTTGTAAATGACAGAAATAGTGAAGTTTAAAAAGTTAATTTCACATTTAAAATCATTTATTTTTAAAAACATATACTTAGTCAATCATACATGAGTGTAAACTTTTAGAATTTCAACAGCAAGTGAGGTTTTACCTAAAATTAAATGATGCATTTTAAATATAAAAGTATATAATTCTCTGAGTAGAAATTATCTTTTTTAAAATTTCTGAAGAGTAAATTGAATACTTTAAAGTGTACTGATAAGATGACAGTATATGCTTATGTCTAAGGTCCTAGTGAACAGAAAGATATGATTAGAGAAAATTAATTGTAATATTCTCACGTTATATGCAATCATGACATTTCTCTAGTTTTACTTTTTCTTTACTTCATCAATGTCTCTCCCTTTTTATACCTCCAATAATCTACCCTCCTCTCAGTTGGTCCCCATATTTTATTTATCTTCCCAGCATCTGTTCATTTCTGTACCTTCTTCTCCCAACACTTCTTCCTTCATCAGTCTCAATTCTTCCTTCACTTTCTCTCTCTTTGTTATCTTTCCTTGATCAATAGTGAGCACCTTCAGTTCAGTTCAGTTCAGTCACTCAGTCGTGTCTGACTCTTTGTGACCCCATGAATCGAAGCACGCCAGGCCTCCCTGTCCAACACCAACTCTTGGAGCTCACTCAGACTCATGTCCATCGAGTTGGTGATGCCATCCAGCCATTTCATCCTCTGTCATCCCCTTCTCCTCCTGCCCCAATCCCTCTGAGCATCAGAGTTTTTTCCAATGAGTCAACTCTTTGCATGAGGTGGCCAAAGTACTGGAGTTTCAGCTTTAACATCATTCCTTCAAAAGAATAACCAGGACTGATCTCCTTTAGAATGGGCTGGTTGGATCTCCTTGCAGTCCAAGGAACTTTCAAGAGTCTTCTCCAACACCACAGTTCAAAAGCATCAATTCTTCTGCACTCAGCTTTCTTCACAGTCCAACTCTCACATTCATACATGACCACAGGAAGAACCATATCCTTGACTAGACGGACCTTTGTTGGCAAAGTAATGTTTCTGCTTTTAAATATTCTATCTAGGTTGGTCATAACTTTCCTGCCAAGGAGTAAGCGTCTTTTAATTTCATGGCTGCAGTCACCATCTGCAGTGATTTTGGAGCCCCAAAATATAAAGTCTGACATGGTTTCCACTGTTTCCCCATCTATTTCCCATGGAGTTATGGGACCAGATGCCATGATCTTCATTTTCTGAATGTTGAGCTGTAAGCCAACTTTTTCACTCTCCTCTTTCACTTTCATCAAGAGGTTCTTTAGTTCCTCTTCACTTTCTGCCATAAGGGTGGTGTCCTCTGCAAATCTGAGCTTATTGATACTTCTTCCGGCAATCTTGATTCCAGTTTGTGCTTCTTCCAATCCAGCGTTTCTCACGATGTACTCTGCATATAGTTTAAATAAGCAGGGTGACAATATACAGCTTTAGATCTGTGTTATTTTTTCCTTTGAGGATGTATTCCTCTAATGAAATCAACTCAATTGTCTGATAACAGGTATTGCATATTGGAACAAAGCCCAGGGCCTGACAGATGCTGTCACTGTAAGGAGAGAGACAAGAGCTCTATAACTGGGCTTAACCACCCTTCTTTGTTACCCTGTAAGCAACAAATCTGCCCTTCAGTGACTTTCTGTTTCTCTTCCTTCTACATACTCTGAGATCTTTCCTCTCTTGTTTTTAATTTGTCTTACCTTCAAGGTATGAAGGAACAAAGAGGGAATGGAGTGGGATGGTTACACTGGACATGTTGTAATCCAGTTTATTCCAGTACTGGCTCTAGTGAATTGCTGAAATTAAACATCAATCACAACATTCTGGGATGGCTTTGCTGTCACACTGTCATGCAGACGCAGTTGAAGAGGCAATGATCCAGTCTGGACATGCAGGAAGAGAGCAAAGATCTCCAGTCCTCTGCCTGACTATGGTGTCAGGCGTTCCTCATGCTCAAGATGTTGTTTCCTCCTCATTCCTAGTAGCCTGTAGCCATGCTCTGTCCTTAAGCAATCTGCTTTTCACCTTGACGCAAATAACGTGGTATAAAGTATGGACACTAATTTGTTCATACATACATATTTAAATATAGATAACTTCATTTCTAATTAGATGAGGAAAATCAGAAAAGAAAGTAAAATAAATAATCATCCCTAAGGAGTACATTGCCACTGGAGTCTTCCAAAAATCACTTTGAAAAAAGCAGCATATATAGTATTACTAAAAATAGAGAAGAAGAGAAGATTAGGAATAAAGTATGTGTGTAAGAATCATTTGCAGAGTAAGTTTCCATAAAATGTAAGGTATTGACTTTGTTTATGTTGTAGTCTCTTTGTAAATATGATTTGGCCCTAGAAATAGGATCCATCCATGTGTTATGAACAGCTTACATCCTACTATTTTCCAACAAATAAGTACAGTAGTGATATTAGAAAGCCACAGTTTGCTGAAGGAAAAACCCATTAAAACATTAGCCAATAACATAAATGTATATGATATAAATAATATCTTATCAATAATATGTTATAGTAATGATAGATGTTTACTGATTTTGCAATAAAATTGCATATTTCTAATGGTTAATTGTTTAAGCTAGTTTTAGAAAAGGCAGAGGAGCCAGAGATCAAATTGTCAACATCTGCTGGAAAGTCAAAAAAGCAAGAGAGTTCCAGAAAAGCATCTATTTCTGCTTTGTTGACTATGCCAAGGCCTTTGACTATGTGGATAACAATAAACTGGAAAATTCTGAGAGTGATGGGAATACCAGAGCACCTGACCCTGCCTCTTGAGAAACCTATATGCAGGCCAGGAAGCAACAGTTAGAACTGGACATGGAATAACAGACTGGTTCCAAATAGGAAAAGGAGTACATCAAGGATGTATATTGTCACACGACTTATTCAACTTCCATGCAAATTACATCATGAGAAATGCTGGACTGGAAGAAACACAAGCTGGAATCAAGATTGCCGGGAGAAATATCAATAACCTCAGATATGCAGAGGACACCACCCTGATGACAGAAAGTGAAGAGGAACTCAAAAGCCTCTTGATGAAAGTGAAAGTGTAGAGTGAAAAAGTTGGCTTAAAGATCAACATTCAGAAATCTAAAATCATGGCATCAGGTCCCATCACTCCATGGGAAGTAAATGGGGAAACAGTGGAAGCAGTGTCAGACTTTATTCTTTTGGGCCAGAAATCACTGCAGATGGTGACTGCAGCTATAAAATTAAAGATGCTTACTCCTTGGCAGGAAAGTTATGACCAACCTAGATAGCATATTTAAAAGCAGAAACATTACTTTGCCAACAAAGATCCGTCTAGTCATGGATATTGTTCTTCCTGTGGTCATGTATGGATGTGAGAGTTGGACTGTAAAGAAAGCTGAGTGCCGAAGAATTGATGCTTTTGAACTGTAGTGTTGGAGAAGACTCTTGAGAGTCCATCTGACTGCAAGGAGATCCAACCAGTCCATTCTGAAGATCAGCCCTGGGATTTCTTTGGAAGGGATGATGTTAAGCTGAAACTCCAGTACTTTGGCCACCTCATGCGAAGAGTTGATTCACTGGAAAAGACTCTGATGCTGGGAGAGGTTGGGGGCAGAAGGAAAAGGGGACGACAGAGGATGAGATGGCTGGATGGCATCACTGACTTGATGGATGTGAGTCTGAGTGAGCTCCGGGAGTTGGTGATGGACAGGGAGGCCTGGCGTGCTGCGATTCATGGGGTTACAAAGTGTCGGATACGACTGAGTGAATGAACTGAACTGAATGGTTAATTAAGCTATTAATGTGTTTATATTTTACAAATCCCAGACATACAGACTAAGATAATAAAAACAATTGAGTTTTTTATATTGGCATAAAAATAAATGAAACTCCTCTAAAGTCCAACTAGTTCAACTGTTTTGGTGTCATCTGCTAGAAAATGGAATGACATTAAATAGCTGACTGTGGCTCAGATCATAAACTCCTTATTACCAAATTCAGACTCAAAGAAAGTAGGGAAAACAGCTAGACCATTCAGGTATGACCTATATCAAATCCCTTACGATTATACAGTGGAAGTGAGAAATAGATTTAAGGGACTAGATCTGATAAATAGAGTGCCGAATGAACTATGGAATGAGGTTCGTGACATTGTACAGGAGACAGGGATCAAGACCATCCACATGGGAAATAAAGCAAAAAAGCAAAATGGCTATCTGGGGAGGCCTCACAAATAGCTGTGAAAAGAAGAGAGGCAAAAAGCAAAGGAGAAAAGGAAAGATATAAACATCTGAATGCAGAGTTCCAAAGAATAGCAAGAAGAGACAAGAAAGCCTTCTTCAGCGATCAGTGCAAAGAAATAGAGGAAAAGAACAGAATGGGAAAGACTAGAGATCTCTTCAAGAAAATTAGAGATACCAAGGGAACATTTCATGGAAAGATGTGCTCGATAAAGGACATAAATTGTCTGGACCTAACAGAAGCAGAAGATATTAAGAAGAGGTGGCAAGAATACACGGAAGAACTATACTAAAAAGATTGTCATGACCCAGATAATCATGATGATGTGATGACTAATCTAGAGTCAGACATCTTGGAATGTGAAATCAAGTGGGCCTTAGAAAGCATCACTACGAACAAACCTAGTGGAGGTGATGGAACTCCCAGCTGAGCTGTTTCAAATCCTGAAAGATGATACTGTGGAAGTGCTGCACTCAATATGCCAGCAAATTTGGAAAACTCAGCAGTGGCCACAGGAATGGAAAAAGTCAGTTTTCATTCCAATTCCAAAGAAAGGCAATGCCAAAGAATGCCCAAACTACCGCACAATTGCACTCATCCCACATGCTAGTAAAGTAATGCTCAAAATTCTCCTAGCCAAGCTTCAGCAATATGTGAACCGTGAACTTCCTGATGTTTAAGCTGTTTTTAGAAAAGGCAGAAAAACCAGAGATCACATTGCCAACATCCTGTGGATCATGCAAAAAGCAAGAGAGTTCCAGAAAAACATCTATTTCTGCTTTATTGACTATGCCAAAGCCTTTGACTGTGTGGATCACAATAAACTGTGGAAAATTCTGTAAGAGATGGGAATACCAGACCACCTGACCTGCCTCTTGAGAAATCTGTATGCATGTCAGGAAGCAACAGTTAGAACTGGACATGGAACAACAGACTGGTTCCAAATAGGGAAAAGAGTATGTCAAAGCTGTATATTGTCACCCTGCTTATTTAACTTCTATGCAGAGTACATCATGAGAAACGCTGGACTGGAAGAAACACAAGCTGGAATCAAGATTTCCAGAAGAAATATCAATAACCTCAGATTTCAGATGACACAACCCTTATGGCAGAAAGTGAAAAGGAACTCAAAAGCCTCTTGATGAAAGTGAAAGTGGAGAGCAAAAAGTTGGCTTAAAGCTCAACATTCATAAAATGAAGATCATGGCATCCGGTCCCATCACTTTATGGGAAATGGGGAAACAGTGGAAACCGTATCAGATTTTACTTTTGGGCTCCAAAATCACTGCAGATGGTGACTGCAGCCATGAAATTAAAAGACACTTACTCCTTGGAATGAAAGTTATGACCAACCTAGATAGTAAATTCAAAAGCAGAAACATTACTTTGCCCACTAAGGTCCGTCTAGTCAAGGCTATTGTATTTCCTGTGGTCATGTATGGATGCAAGAATTATACTGTGAAGAAGGCTGAGCACCAAAGAATTGATGCTTTTGAACTGTGGTGTTGGAGAAGACTCTTGAGAGTCCCTTGGACTGCAAGGAGATCCAACCAGTCCATTCTGAAAGAGATCAACCTTGGGATTTCTTTGGAAGGAATGATGCTAAGGCTGAAACTCCAGTACTTTGGCCACCTCATGTGAATAGTTGACTCATTGGAAAAGATGATGCTGGGATTGATTGGAGGCAGGAGGAGAAGGGGACCACAGAGGATGAGATGGCTGGATGGCATCACGGACTCGATGGACCTGAGTCCGAGTGACCTCTGGGAGTTGATGATGGACAGGGAGGCCTGGCGTGCCGCAATTCTTGGGTTCGCAAAAGTTGGAGGTGACTGAGCGACTGAACTGAATTGGTATTTATACGGATTGTGCAGATTAGTTATACAAATTAAGTTGTTTCTCATTCCTCCCTATGTATTACTCTTACATTTGAAATAACATTTTCTTAAGCACATGGACTTTAAATCTAATTCTTTATTTTATGTAGA
Organism: Nanger dama; assembly: GCA_917880005.1. Taxonomy (NCBI): domain Eukaryota; kingdom Metazoa; phylum Chordata; class Mammalia; order Artiodactyla; family Bovidae; genus Nanger; species Nanger dama. Next base: position 53,712,603 of record CAKJTW010000004.1, read on the forward strand.
TACTTGTCAAATCAAATTTTCCAATGTTTTCTTGGTTACATGTCACTTAAGACTTTGAGTAGAACTTAAAATTTTACATGCACCTTAAATTTTATTTTTTTTTAATTTTGGTAATGAAGATAAGCAGCATTACTTACTCCAAAGAGAGTGAGGTGGGCTCAACATACACTATGTTTAAACATTTAAATTTGAGCAACTCATTAACATGGGGTTGCAAAGAATCAGACAAGACTGAACACTGAACTGAACTGATTAGCAGCAGATAGTTGAAAAACAGAGATATGCTGGTCTAATTATTCCTAGAAGTTTTGTTGTTTTTGTTGTGTTGTGTTTTAGTAGCTAATTTCAAAATGTTTGATAAACATTTCAATATCTTTGGAAATATGGTAATGGTAATATGTCACCATTTCTAATAAATCTTAAATCTGCACTCATAACAGTATATTGATATGGGTATTTTCCAAATCATTGGTTGGAGTATTCTACACAATGCATCCCTCATAAATCATATATATATGTTTTTATCCCTTTGTACTTTACCTTCATTGGGAATGAGGTATACTTCACATGCTAGCCACAGTGAAAGCATTGAGAATATATCATTTGCTACTGAGTTTATTTCCACTGTTTGTTGCTAATATACTTTGTGGCAGCAATCACAGATAAGCAAAATAGAAGGAATATTCTTTAATTAAGAAAGAAATTTAATTTATAGTTTAAATGGTAAACCAAGTTGGCAATGAAAAATAATTTGTGCAAAATGAAAAGCATTTTAAAGTAAGAAATATATGCTGTTATAAAACACTCTTAAAACTGATATATGGGATAAATTATTTGAAAAAATAAAGTTATTTTAAGAGTTATGGTGACCTCAAGCTAATCATACTTCTATAGACTCTGACTTTTTTTTTTTTTTTTGCAATATAAAGGAAACAATTTTATGGGTAGTATGTTAAATTCTATAATTTTTAAAAAGTTAGTAGAAGCATTTTAAATATGTTTCTCCAAATTCCACTTAAACACACTTTACTATTAACCTATTACAATAAAATAACATCTGATTTTAATTTTAATTCTGCTCACGGATCAGAAATAAATTACTAATATATTTTTTCTCTAATGATTTTGAAGTTGTATACTATTTTCTTCTCTGTTTTGTTGTTGTTATGTAAATAAGTCTTGTCCAACACTTTGCAAATCCTTGGACTGTAGCATGCCAGGCTCTTCTGTCCTCCACTATGTCCTGGAGTTTGTTCAGATTCATGTCCATTGAGTCAGTGATGCTATCTAATCATCTCATACTCTGCCAATTCCCTTCTCCTTTTGTTTTCAGTCTTTCCTAGCATCAGGATCTTTTCCAGTGAGCTGGATCTGTGCATCAGGTGGCAAAAATATTGGAGTTTCAGCTTCAACATCAGTCCTTCCAATGAATATTTAGAATTTATTTCCTTAAGATTGACTGGCTTGATATCCCTTACTGTCCAAGGGACTCTCAAGGGTCTACTCTAGCACCACAGCTCAAAACCATCAATTCTTCAGTGCTTTTCATGTTCTTTATGTTCCCACTCTCACATTCATACATGATTACTGGAAAAAAAACCATAGCTTTGACTCTACAGACCTTTGTCTGCAAAGTGGTATCTCCATTTTTGAATATGCTGTCTAGGTTTGTCTTAGCTTTCTTTCCAAGGAGCAAGATTTGGGAGCCCAAGAAAATAAAACCTGTCAGATTCCACTTTTTCTCCTTTGATTTGCCATGAAATGATGGTACCAGATGTTGTGATCTTAGTTTTTGAATGTTGAGTTTTAAGCCAGGTTTTTCACACTTCTCTTTCACTCTCATCAAGAAGCTCTTTAGTTTTGCTTCACTTTTGCCATTAGAGAGTATAATCTGAATATCTGATTATTTCTCCCAGCAATCTTAACTCCAGTTTGTCATTCATTTAGCTCAGCATTTTGTATGATGTACTTTGCATATGTTAAATAACCAGGGTAACAAGATGCAACCTTGTCATACTTCTTTCTCAATTTTGAACTTGACAGTTGTTCCATGTTCAATTCTGTTTCTTCTTGACCCACATACAGGTTTCTCAGGAGACAGATAAGGTGGTCTAGTACTCCCATCTCTTGAAGAATTTTTCCACAGTTTGTTGTTATTCAAACAGTCAACACTTTAGTGTAGTCAATTAAACAGAAGTCAATGATTTTCTGGAATTCCCTTGATTTCTCCTTTTTTCTTTATATATATAATTCTTCTGTGTATTCTTGCCACCTCTTCTTAAACTCTTCTTTTTCTGTTAGGTCCTTATTCTTTCTATCGTTTATCATGCTCATCTTTGTATGAAATATTCCCTTGGTGGCTCTCATTTTCTTGCAGAGAACTCTAGTCTTTCCCACTCCTCCCCTCTCCTCTGTTTTTTTTGCATTGTTTATTTCAGAAGGCCTTCTTATATCTCCTTGCTATTCTCTGGAGTTCTGCATTCAGTCAGTATAACTTCCCTTTCTTCTTTGCCTTTCAGTTTTCTTCTTTACTCAGCTATTTTTTGTTATACTCGCATAAATCAGCATATCCTTTTACTCCTGAAAAAATATGGGGATCTTTACATGTTAGCACTCTGTTATCTCCTTTTAATCATTCATAATCTAATTATTTGCATATATCATGGATCATTATATACTATTTTTAATATTGTGTTATTTTTTGTACTGAAACTGCCCAAATTATTCAATGTTTATTTAGCTGTATCAACTTGTTTATAGTATCTTTACTCTCTTTGTTGCAAACAAACACTAAGGTGGTCCACTTGATCCTTCTCTTCAGGTATTCAAATGTTCTCTGCAGGAGTGTCTTACATCTATCTCTTGGGAAGTGTCAAAAATGATGGGATGTATGTGGCTCTTTTTGGTTATGTTATATAAAACTATAATGCCCATATTTTAATGTGATACACATCATTGCTGGTTTGGAAGAAGAAAGAAACCTTTTAGAAAGCTCCTACAGCCACTGATGGAGGGTCGTTTTGGAGCAACACCAGCAAGAATGTGAGGCCCTCAATTTGACAACATCCACATAAGTTTGGAAAAGAATGTCATATTAGGTGAGCTTACAGATGAGGAACCAGTCCTGGTCAGCACCTTGATTATCTTTTTGAGACTGTGAAATGGAGGACTCAATTAATCTATGCACAGATTCCTGACTCACAGAAGCTGTGAGATAAAAATTATATTGTTTTGGGCTTCTAAATTTGTGATAACTTCATCATGTAGCAATAGATAATGCACTCTTATCAGTGTAATTTTTTATCAGAAATTATGTCACATCAATTTATAATATTTCTCTTTATTTAAAATTTACTTCACAGTTCTACTCAGTATGATATTAATATCATTTCTTCCTTTTGTATCACTTTCTGTGTTTTTTTCATGCATCTCTTGCAAAAGACTCCTTTCTCTTGGTTTTAATTTTCTTCTCACTGAGACACATTCCTTATTAGTTCTTTGACTGGGATTTATTTGTAATCTTTTATATTTATCTACTGGGGTTTCCTGCATGGCTCAGCAGTAAAGAATCTGCCTACAATGCAGGAGGTACAGGAGATGTGGTTTTGATCTCTAGGTCGGGAAGATACCCTGGAGAAGGAAACAGCAGCCCACGCCAATATTCTTGCCTGAAAAATCCCATAGAGGAGCCTGGCAGGCAGTAGTCCAGAGGCTTGCAAAGAATAGGACATGACTCAGTAACTGAACATGGATATTTATCTAATAGTGTTCACGTTTTACCCCCATTCTTAAATAATAGCTTAAGTGGTTATTAAAAAGATAAGTTAATAGATATTTCCCCTCAGTACTTGAAGATATTATTTTATTGCTTCTAGCCTATCATTACTTATAATAATATTTCTGTAAATTATTGTTTTGTATAAATAGAATAAATCTTCTATATGCCTTCTTTTTAAAGACAAGTATTGAGATTGAGCTATAATTTTCATACAGTAAATTATTATAATTAAATTTTAGAGCATAACTCAATGAACTTTGAAACATATATAGTTATGGAAACACCATCAAAATCAACATGGAGAATGTGTCTATTAATCCAAAAATGTTTTCATGTCCATTGAAGTCAAGTTTCCCTTTCCTTCACCCACTTCAAGGATTATTTGACTTTTTGTTCCTTTATTTTGGCTTTTCTCATATGACATACAAACAGAATCACTATACAGCTTATTTGTGTGGCTTCTTTCACTTAGCAAAAAATTTTTGAAATTTATTTACACTGATGCAAGTATCAATAGATCATTTACTTTTATTTACCAGTAGTATTTCAGTTGCATGGAAAATTCACTGTATGTTTATTTATCCCCAGGATAATGGACATTTGAATTGTTTTAGCCACTGACAAACATAAATAAACTTGCTGTAAGCATTATTCATCTAAGAGTCTTTGTGTAGATATATTTTTTTATTTCATGGGTAAAATATATGTACATATACTTAATATATATTTTAAGTGGGTCTTTTGATAACTGTGTGTTTAACTAGATAACTATCAATGCTTCAAAATATTTTTCAAGGGGCTTTATCATTTTGCATCCTCTCTAAAATACAGAACTCTTCTCTGAATTCTTTCTAGCACTTAATTAACAGATTATGTGTATGAGTGTGTGTGTGTGTGTGTGTGTGTGTGTGTGTGTGTGTGTGTATGTGTGTATTGCCCTTCAGTAGGTATAGAGTGCAAACCTATTGTGGTTTCAGTTTGCATTTCCTTAAGAATTAATGATTTTGAGCACATTTCATGAACTTATTTGCTAACAGTGTAGTTTCTGTTATAAAGTGTCCTTTTAGATCTTTCATCCTTTATTTAATTGTGCTGTTTGTCTTTTATTGTTGAGTTGTAAAAGTGCTTTGTATATTCTAAATACAACCTTTTTATCATTTAAGTGTTTTGCAAATATTGCTTCCAGTTTATGGTTTATCTTTTCATTTTCTTAGAAGTGTTTTATAAAGAGAATATTTTAGTTTTAATGAAGTTCAATTTATCATCTTTTTTTTCTTTTTATGGTTTGTGCATTTTGTGTCCTATCTAGGAAACCTTTGCTTAATACGCCACAAAATTTTATCCTATACTTTCTTCTAGTTAGTTTTATAGTTGCAACTCGTGAATTTAGGTTTATGTTCCATTTCAAGTTAATTTCTGTTTATGATGTGAAGTAAAGGATAAAGTGTTTTTGTTTTTTCACTGTATAAATGGCCATTTGTTTAAGTACCACTTAAACTATCTTCTTCATTGAATTACTTTGGCATTTTCATAAAAAATAAATTTGGATATATATAAATATATGCGTATGTGTGCTAATTTCTAGATTTATTGTATTGACTTATTATACATTTATCCTTATTTTAATTTTAAGCTATGTTGCTTGTTGTGAATTTATAGTCATATTTGTAATTAGGTAGTACAAATTTTCTAACTTTGTTCTTCCTTGTCAAAATTAATTGTCTACTCTGCCACTGCTGCTGCTAAGTCGCTTCAGTCGTGTCCGACTCTGTGTGATCCCATAGACGGCAACTCACCAGGCTCCCCCGTCCCTGGGATTCTCCAGGCAAGAACACTGGAGTGGGTTGCCATTTTCTTCTCCAGTGCATGATAGTGAAAATTCAAAGTGACGTCGCTCAGTCGTGTCCGACTCTTAGCGACCCCATGGACTGGAGCCCACCAGCCTCCTCCATCTGTGGGATTTTCCAGGCAAGAGTACTGGAGTGGGGTGCCATTACCTTCTCCGAATTGTCTACTCTAGAAATCTGCAAAAGGATGGAATTTAAATTCTAAGCACAAGTTTCCCAAATCCCTGACTGTCTGTGTATACTTGTTTTCCTTGAATCACAAATTTGAAGATTTTATTAAAATATATGAAGAATTTGTGTAGTGAGCAAAGCTGGAAGTAGAATTATGTACCTCTCCATTCTCTACTTCTGTCAAGTAAAGAGTATTTCATCCAACTTTGATGAAATAAATGAGTATTAACACAAAACCATTTAACTATTCTCATGAGAAGTTTTATAGAAAAACTAAATAGAACCTTAGAATTCAAAGTGGCCTGAGCTCATCTACTCATTTTTACTCAGTGTAAAAGTTCCCTCTTTAATATTTTAATAGATGATTTGGGAATTTGCTTAGGACATTTAATATTTTGTAACATTTGTTGTTCTGTCACAGTCCTGTCCAACTTTCTGTGACCCATGGACTGCAGCACACCAAGCTTCCCTGTCCTTCACTATCTCCTTGAGTTTGCTCAAACTCACGTCCATTGAGTCAGTGATGCCATCTCACTCTCTCATCCTTTGTAGCCCACTTCTCCTCTTGCCCTTAATCTTTCCCAGCATCAGAGACTTTTCCAATGAACAGCTTTTTGCATCAGGTGGCCAAAGTATTTTGTAACAATGATTCCTCCATTTAAGTCAGCTCTAATTGTAGAAAAGCTCTACCTCTCACTTCCCTGGTGGCTCAGAGGGTAAAGTGTCTTCTTGCAATGTGGGAGACCTGGGTTCGATCCTTGAGTTGGGAAGATCCCCTGGAGAAGAAAATGGCAACCCACTCCAGTACTCTTGCCTGGAGAATCCCATGGACAGAGAAGCCTGGTGGGCTACAGTACATGAAGTCGCAGAGTTGGACACGATTGAGCAATTTCACTTTAATACTTTTATTTTAGTTAGAAAACTGCTTTCCTGAAATTTTCAACTTGTATTACTGTATGGAATAACTCTAATAATCCTTTTCCTGAATGACAGCTCTTAAAATATTTGAAAGCAGCTATTACATCTCCAGTAAGCTCTTTTTCAACCTCATACAACTTTATTATATTTCTTTGTTTGCTAACTTTTCCTATTCCCACTCCATCTTTTCTGCATGTGCTCCAATTTGCTCAAATGAAACACTCAGACGTGAATTCCAGCTGGAGTCAGATCAATGCAAAGTGCTTCTGAGAGTGGTGAAAAAACCTCATTTCTTCATTGGAATTGGATAGATTATTCAGAAAATGAGACTAACAAAATAAAAGCACCCTTAGGAGACACCTGTGGCTGATTCATGTCAATGTATGGCAAAACAAATACAGTATTGTAATAAAGAATAAAGTATTTAAAAAAAAAAAAAGAAAGCGTTTCTCAGAACAACTCTGCAACTTCTCTGTGTTGTAAACTTGGACTATTGTTTGTAAAATTTTGAGGTATTTGGATTTGATCACAGTTTATTAATCATATTATTTTACTGATTCTCTGTAGCAATATACCTTATAAAGTACATACATTCCAGTGCTCATAGCAGCATTGTTTACAATAGCCAAGATATGAAAGCAACCTAAGTGTCTATCAATAGAAACATAAATAAAGAAGATGTGGTGTGTATATATATATGTGTGCTCTGTCACTCAGTTGTGTCTGACTGTAGCCCAGCAGGCTCCTCTGTCCATGGAATTTTCCAGGCAAGAATACTGGAGTAGGTTGCCATTTTCTTCTCCAGGGGATCTTCCCCATCCAGGGATTGAGCCTATGTCTCTTGCATTGGCAGGTGAATTCTTTACCACTGTGCCACCTGAGAAGCCCCATTTATCTGTGTGTGTGTGTATATATGTATATATGTGTGTATATATATATATATAATATAAATATAATATACAAATAGATAATAAATACATAACTATAAGTATATAAAATAAAATATAAATATATAATGAATATATAAATATATAAGAAATCATATGCACAATGAAATATTAGTCACCCATATTCCATAAAAATTCATATTCCATATAAAGGATACAGTCTTCCCATTTGGGACAACTTGGATGGACCTTGAGGGCATTATGCTAAGTAAAATAAGCCATGTGGGAAAAGACAAATACCATATGATTTCACTCACATGCAGGCATTAAAAAAAAAAAAAAAAAAAACAGAAAAATAAGTGTACAAAGCAAACAAAAGGAAGCATGTAAATCCAGAGTACAAAGTAGCAATTACCAGAAAGGAAGAAGTGGGTATGGAGGGAGGAATGGGTAAGGCAGAACCGTATGGTGAAAGATGGAAACTAACTTTTTGCTGATGAGCATATTGTATACAAAAGTAGAAATTAATGTTGCACACATGAAACTTATATAATGTTATAAACCAAAGTTCCTCAATTAAAAAAATTAAAAAACAAGCAAATACTGCAACACAAATTCTCAGAATGGAGAATACACTGATGGGCAAGGGGATCTGAGAAGAGAGGGAACATAGGATCTCTGGGGCTCTGGAAGGTAAAAAACTCCTAGCACGTTGAAGAAAGTAGTATAGTAATAGGTGGTTGCACGGAGGTCCTAAGGAGATATTCCAGAGATAAATTCAAAGCATCTCCTTTGATCTGTCTGATTGAACCCAAGTTGCAAACGTGAAAGATGCATCAGATCTTAGTATATATCATGCAGCCAAAGATGAGTCACCTTTCCCTCATGCTTATAAGAGCCTGAAATGTATATATATTTATGGAGCAGGAATGAAATACATATTGCAGTCTTCATTAATACATTTTAAAATTGAATCTAAGTGAATAGCTTGGATTTGGTTAAGTTTTAACCATCTGACAATATTGGGGTTCATGAAATAAATGTATCCTGTTAGAGGAAAATGAAGTCATATTAGAAAACTTGAGTTAATAGCTTCTGAAATTTGTCACAGCAAATAATAAGCTAGATTTTAAAAGAATTACAGCATGAACATACTGTCCTTGACATGACTTTGCTAAATCCTTTTTACTACTCAGTTTCATTTAAATGGGAAGTCTCTCTATGTTCTTAGAAAAACACTTAGGAAAACATCAAATAAATAGCCCTTCACAAGAAGATATACTAATTCTTTACTAAACTGACAGTCATAACCAGAAACTGAGAAATTCATTTAAAAATATTCTGAACTGTTTAAAATACAATCCTGTATTTCTTCATATTGACATTTCAAATTGTTAAGCTTAGACTTTTCCAAAGTTAAAGTAATCAACTGCTTGTTTCTTCTGTTTATAACAATGTACACACTTGCGCTAACTAATAACCTTTGTGTTGAAATGAAAGATTAAACACTCATTTAGTTTAACTTAGGTTCCATTTGTTTTCAATTAAGAAGAGAAAATCCTTTCAAGAACAATAGGTTATTTATATTTATGGTGCTTCATTTATAAAACCAAATAAGGTTTTAGTGTTTATAGTCATGAATGTTATTGAAATTAAATTGTATTAAATGAATGAGTTCAGTAAAAAAAAATGAAAATAATTTAAGAAGTAAACAATTAATTTAAATGATGTTATGGCAATCCACTCAAGTATTCTTGCCTGGAAAGTCCCATGCATAGAGGAGGCTGGCAGGCTACATTCCATGGGGTCGCAAGAATCAGACATGACTTAGCGACTAAACCACCACCACCGTTATCCTATAGTTATAATCTAAAGTTGGAAGCAGTAAGAGTTTAAAAATATGGTAGGGAATTAGCTTCTTTTATTTAATTCATATTAGGCAAATATCTTTGTTAAATTCTATGTCATCCTCTATAGCCACACACACACACACACACACACACACACATTAATAGCTGTAAATCTACCAAAACTTTATTTTTCTGCCAGAGATTGCCACTGACAAATAATATTTCAAAGTATGCATTTAAACCTACAGTGCTTTAAAAATGAGTGATAGGCAGAATGATTCATACACACACACACACACACACACACACACACACACACACACATAACCCCCAATCCCCCACCCTCCCCACCAAGATGTGTATATTCTAATCCCTGAAACCAGAAATTGACTGCATTACTTTAAATGGTAGAAGAGACTTTGCACATGCAATAAAGGTTAAGCACCTTGAGATAAAAAGATTATCCTGGATTATCTGGGTGGACTCACTCTAATCATATGAGTCCTTTAAAGCAAGGAACTTTCTTGGATGTAGTTAGGAAAAGATGGGACCAAAGAAAGAAAAGTTAGAGATTCAACTTTATCAGCCTTAAAGATGGAGGAAGGGAGCTACAAGCCAAGAAATGCATGCTGCTGCTGCTGCTGCTGCTGCTGCTGTTGCTGTTGCATCAGTAGTGTCCGACTCTGTGCAACCCCGTAGATGGCTGTCCATCAGGCTCCCTGACCCCTGGGACTCTCCAGGTAAGACCACTGGAGTGGGTTGCCATTTCCTTCTCCAATGCATGAAAGTGAAAAGAGTCGTGTCCAACTCTTAGCGACCCCATGGACTGCCGTCTACCAGGCTCCTCTGTCCATAGGATTTTCCAGGCAAGAGTATTGCAGTGGGTTGCCGTTGCCTTCTCTGCAAGAAATGCATACAGCCTCTAGAAACTGAAAAAGACAAGGAAATGGATTCTTCCCCAGAGCCTAGTAACACTTCAGTTTTAGTCCAGTGAGACTTTTTTCAGACTTATGACATATAGAACTGTAACATATAATTGTGTTGTTTGAAGCCACTAAATCCATGGTCATTTGTTATAGCAGCAATAGAAAACTAACACAAGATACCATATTTCCAGCAGAAATCTCATTTTTAAAATTGGGACAAACTTTATAGGATCTTTAATCATTTGCATGCTCCTTGGAAGAAAAGCCATGACCAACCTAGACAGCATATTAAAAAGCAGAGACATTAATTTGCCAACAAAGGTGTCTAGTCAAAGCTATGGTTTTTCCAGGAATCTATGGATGTGAGAGTTGGACTATAAAGAAAGCTGAATGCCAAAGAATTGATGCTTTTGAACTGTGGTATTGGAGAAGTCTCTTGAGAGTCCCTTGGGCTGCCAGGAGATCCAACTAGTCCATCCTAAAGGAAATCAGTCCTGAATGTCCATTGGAAGGACTGATGCTGAAGCTGAAGCTCCAATACTTTGGCCACCTGATATGAAGAACTGACTCACTGGAAAAGACCCTGATGCTGGGAAAGATTGAAGGTGGGAGGAGAAGGGGATGACAGAGGATGAGATGGTTGAGTGGCATCACCAACATTATAGACATGAGTTTGAGTAAACTCCAGGAGTTGGTGATGGACAGGGAAGCATGACATGCTGCAGTGCATGGGGTTCCAAGGAGTCGAACACCACTGAGTGACTGAACTGAACTGAATCATTTGCACTATTCTGATGGAACTTTTTTAAGTGAGAGAAGAAAGCTATACTAGTTTTCACAAACTAGTACATTTTTCTTGTTGTGTTTTAGAAAATCAAATATTTATGTATTCAGCACAAATATTCATTAACATTGATAATCAAAACTCCTCAAACTACCATATTTAGCATGCCATGCACGCTATTAAATTTCCCTGTGAGAAGATTCCACGTATACAGTCCTAATATAAACCAAATGTCCCTTGGAGACTGATCTCTTTTAAACAGAAAATTTCTCAGGAGATTGAAAAATGCATATTATAATTATAGAATCTTAATTTTCACTCAAAATATGGCAATTTCAGGCTCATGGATTCCAACTTTGGCAATTAAAAATTGCATAGACAAGGGAAAAGTGGTTACTAATGTTCTTTCTTTTGTATAAAGAGACTTCAATAGCATCTAAAATATCACTTTTGTCTAAGTCTTCACTCTCTCTACATTTTGAATTTGGGATTGTGAATAAAATCATATTCCTGAAAAATCGTTGCAAATAATGTTATTTAAAGCAGTCTTTCATACACTTCACTCATATTTTAGTTGCATAAGTCAATGAATAAAACACTATCAAGGCAGAGATGAACTGAAGATTACAATTGGGTCTGCTATTTTAAAATCAGTAACTTAAATGCATATGGATAAAAATCTTACACATGATCCAAAAGTAACTGCCACTGATGCAATTAATCTGATATAGGCAAGTAGAAAGTACAATATTTGTAAAAATACTATTTGTTTAATATCACTAAAGACAGTTTTTCACAACATTGAAGTACCAAAAATTTTTTAAAACCTGCTTTAGTATTAGGCAAACATTATAAAAATTAAACTTTAAGTCATTTTCACGAAGTGTTCAAACCATGGAAATTTATAATTCAAAGTCATGTAACTAACTGAAATTAAAGAAAATGTGAAAAACATGTCTGTCAATGTATATCTGTATTCATACATTGATAGATATAAGTATGTAAATAAACAGTTTCAGATATGTTGATATAGATATATAGCTTATAATCACAAAATGCTGGAATTGACATATGTGCTTTCTTTCTTAAATATCATCCATTTTCTTTAATTTTGTTTTCCATTTTTATATAGAAAACAATTTTTTTCTTTTAAATTAAATTTATTTATTTTTTAAATTACAATACTGTATTTGTTTTGCCATGCATTAACATGAATCAGCCATACGTGAACACAATCTCCCAATGCCGAATCCCCCTCCCACCTCCCACCCCCATCCTCTACTTGAATCATCCTGTGCATCAGCCCCATGCCTCCTGCATCCTACATTGAACATAGATTAGCGTTTCGTTTCTTACAGGAAAATATACATGTTTCATTGCCATTCTCCCATACCATCCAACCCTTTCCCTCTCCCTCAGAGTCCAAAAGTCCACTCTATACCTCTGTGTCTCTTGTTGTCTCACATATAGGGTCATCATCACTGTCTTCTAAATTCCATATATATGTGTCAGTATACTGTATTGGTGTTTTTCTTTCTGGCTTACTTCACTCTGTATAATCGGTTCCAATTTCATCCATCTCATTAGAACTGAGTCAAATTTATTCTTTTTAAGGGCTGAGTAGTATTCCATAGTGTATATGAACCACAGCTTTCTTATCCATTCATCTGCTGATGGACATCTAGGTTGCTTCCATGTCCTGGCTATTATAAACAGCGCTGCAATGAACATTGGAAAACAATTTTATTACATGATCTTTAATACTAAGATATTTGTGAATAACTTATTAAAAATACTCTCCTACATTTTTCATCAATTGATAATTTTGATGAGAGTGCATAGTAAATATTTGTATCTCTAAAATATACAAAATGACTTTTTAAATGTCATATTTACTTTTTAAAGTCAGGATCTTCCCCATTTTGCTCTGTTTCTGTGCATTTTACCCATGACATATATAATTATAAAGGAGAGTGTTCAGTCACAAAGTCATGTCCAACTCTTTGTGATCCTGTGGACTGTAGCATGCCAGGCTCCTCTGTCCTCCACTATCTCCTGGAGTTTGCTCAAATTCAGATCCATTGAGTTGGTGATGCCATCCAACCATCTCATCCTCTGTTGCCCCCTTCTCCTCCTTCCCTCAGTCTTTCCCAGCATCAGGGCCTTTTCCAGTGAGTTGGCTCTTCTCATCAGGTGGCCAAAGTATTGGAGCTTCCTCTTCAGCATCAGTTCTCCCAATCAATATTCAGGATTGATTTCCTTTAAGATGGACTGGTTTGATCCCCTTGGTGTTTAAGGGACTCTCAAGAGTCTTCAACAGTCCACAATTTGAAAGCATCAGTTCTTTATCACTCAGCCTTCTTTATGGTCCATTCTCTCATCTGTACAAGACTACTGGAAAAACCATAGCTTTGACTATATGGGCCTTTGTCGGAAAACTAATGTCTCTGCTTTTAATATGCTGTCTAGGTTTGTCATAGCTTTCCTTGCAAGGAACAAGCTTCTTTTAATTTCACGGCTACAGTCACCATGCAAAGTGATTTTGGAGTACAAGAAAATAAAATCTGTCATGCCATAATCTTAGTTTTTGTTATGTTGTGTTTTTAGCCAGCTTTTCCACGCTCCTCTTTCACCCTCACCAAAGGGTCTTTAATTCTCTTCATTTTCTGCCATTAGAGTGGTATCATCTGCATATTTGAGGTTGCTGACATTTCTTCTGGCAATCTTGAACCTAGGTTGTGATAAGCAAGTAACAATATATAATCTTGTTGTACTTTGTACTCTTTTCACAGTTTTGTCCAGTCAGTTGTTCTGGGTTTGGTTCTAACTGTTACTTCTTGACCTGCATACAGGTTTCTCAGGAGACAGGTAAGGTAGTCTGGTACTTCAGTCTCTAAGAATTTTCCGCAGTTTGTTGTGATCCATACAAAGGTTTTAGTGTAGTCAGTGAAGCAGAAGTGGATGTTTTTCTGGAACTTTCTTGCTTTCTCCATGAGCCAACAAATGTTGGCTGTTTGATCTCTCGTTCCTTTGCCTGTTCTAAATTCAGCTTGTACATCTGGAAGTTCTTGGTTTACATGCTGCTGAAGCATAGCTTGAAGGATTTTGAGAATAGCCTTGCTGGTGTGTGAAATGACAATTGTATGGTAGTTTGAAAATTCTGTGTCATTGCCTTTCTTTGGGACTGGAATGAAAACTGATCTTTTCCAATTGTGGCCACCGTCTGGTTTTCCAAATTTGCTGGCTTATTGAATGCAATACTTTAACAGCATCATCTTTTAGGATTTTATTTTATTTTTTTAAATTAATTTATTTTTTTAATTACAATACTGTATTTGTTTTGCCATACATTGACATGAATCAGCCATAGGTGAACACAATCTCCCAATTTTAAATAGCTCAGCTGGAATTCTGTCACCTCCACTATCTTGGTTTTCAGTAATGTTTCCTAAAACCCACTTGACTTCACACTCCAGGATATCTGGCTTTAGGAGAGTGACCACACCATCATGATTATCTTGGGCATTAAGACTTTTCTGTATAGTTCAGACTTCCCCAGTGGCTCAGATGGTAAAGCGTCTGTCTACAATGTGGGAGACCTGGGTTTTTCCCTGGGTCAGGAAGATTCCCTGGAGAAGGAAATGACAATCCACTCCAATACTCTTGCCTGGAAAATCCCATGGACAGAGGAGCCTGGTAGGCTACAGTCCATGGGATTGCAAAGAGTTGGACACAACTGAGCGACTTCATTTTCACTTTCCGTGTATTCTTGCCATCTCTTCTTAATCTCTTCTACTTCTCTTAGGTCCTTACAGTTTTCTCTCCTTTATTGTTCCCATCTTTGCATGAAATATTCTCTTGATAGCTCCAGTTTTCTTGTAGAAATCTTTAGTCTTTCTCATTCTATTGTTTCCTCTCTCTCTCTCTCTCTCTCTCTCCTTTTTTTTTTTTTTGACTTATTTATTGTTCATTTAAGAAGGCCTTCTTTTCTCTTCTTTATATTCTCTGGAACTCTGCATTCAGTTAGGTATATGTTTCTTTTGCCCCTTGCTTTTCACTTCTCTTCTTTCCTAAGCTATTTGTAAAGCCTTTTCAGGCAATCACTTTGTCTTTTGCATTTCTTTTTCTTTGGGAAGGTTTTGGTCAGTTCCTCCCGTACAATGTTATGAATCTCTTCCCATAGTTCTTCAGGTACTCTATCTACCAGATCCAACCCTTTGAATCTCTTTGTCTCTTTTACTATATAATCATAAGGAATCTGGATTTGGTTATACCTGAATAGTCTAGTAGTTTTCCCTACTTTCTTCAATTTAAATCTGAATTTGGCAATAAGAAGTTCATGATCTGAGCCACAGTCAGCTCCTGATCTTGTTTTTGCTGACTGTATAAAGTGTCTCCATCTTTGGATGCAATGAATATAATCAATCTGATTTCAATACTGACCATCTGGTAATGTCCAGGGGTAGAGTCTTCTCTTGTGTTGCTGGAAGGGGGTGTTTGCTATGACCAGTGTGTTCTCTTGGCAAAACTCTCTTAGACTTTTTCCTGTTTCATTCTGTACTCCAAAGCCAAACTTGCCTGTTACTCCAAGTATCTCCTGGCTTCCCACTTTTGCATTCCATTCCCCGGTGAGGAAGAAGTTTTGTTTTGTTTTGTTTTGTTTTGTTTTTTTGGTAATGTTAGTTCTAGAAACTGTTGTAGGTCTTCACAGAGCTGTTCAATTTCAGCTTCTTCAGAGTCAGTATTTGGGGCATAGAGTTGGATGACTGGATGTTGAATGGTTTGCTTTGGAAAGGAGACCAGATCATTCTGTTATTTTGGGGGTTACACCCAAGTACTGCATTTTGGACTCTTTTGTTGACTATGAGGGTTAATCCATTTCTTTTAAGAGATCCTTCACAGTAGTAGATGTAATGGTCATCTGAATTAAATATGCCCATTCTCATCCATTTTAGTTCACTGATTACTAAGATGTCATGGAGAAGGGAATGGCAACCCACTTCCAGTACTCTTGCTTGGAAAATCCCATGGACAGAGAAGCCTGGTTGGCTGCAGTCCATGGGTCGCTAGGAGTTGGACAGGACTTCACTTTCACTTTTCACTTTCCACTTTCATGCACTGGAGAATGAAATGGCAACCCACTCCAGTGTTCTTGCCTGAAGAATCCCAGGGAGAGGGGGAGCCTGGTGGGCTGCTATCTATGGAGTTGCACAGAGTTGGATATGACTGAAGCAACTTAGCAGCAGCAGCAGCAAGATGTCAATATTCAATCTTGCCATCTCCTGCTTGACCACATCCAATTTACCTTGATTCATGGACCTAATATTCCAGATTCCTATGCAGTAATATTCTTTATAGCATCAGACTTTACTTTCACTACCATACACATCCTCAGCTAAGGATTGTTTCTGGTTCAGTTCAGCAGCTTCATTTTTTCTGAAGCTATTAGCAACTTCCCTCCATCCTTTCACAATAGTTGTACTGACATCTTCCAACCTGGGGACCCATCTTCCGGTGTCATATCTTTTTGCCTTTTCACACTGTTCATGAGGTTTCCCAGGCAAGAGTACTGGAGTGTGTTTGCCTTTTTCTTCTCCAGTGGGCCGTGTTTTGTCAGAAATCCTCACTATTTTGTCCTGTCCATCTTGACTGGCTCTGCATGGCATGGCTCATGGCTTCACTGAGTTATGCGAGCCCCTTTGTTATGACAAGGCTGTAATCCACGAAGGGGATTAAGGGGGATAAATGACATTTAAAGTAGAGATCAAATGGCCCAAAGATGAGAAGCAGATATATCGCATGACGTGTCAATCCCAGTTTTGCCTACCCATATATCCTTCCTACCCTTACTGACTCCCTCCCATAATAGTCACCTAAATCATGAAGCCAGTCAGTCTGCGTATTTATGTATTCTACTCCTAATTAACCCTATACCCTTAAAAAATTGAGAAAGATTAACACTTTGATTGCAAAATTTTTATCCTAGCTCAGTGCCTTCCAGAATGAAATGTGGAAATGGCAACCCAAGAGGCATTGATAAAGTGAGATTAAATATTAGATTTTACTAATATTTTCATTCTTTTTTATAATTTTAAAATTTCAATTTCTTTGCATATGTTATATATGTGTGTATGTATACATTTATATATTTTTATATATAATTTAAATATTGTAAGAATAAATAAGAAAGATATATTTTCCTTAAAACTTTGGGTGATAGAAGTCTGTGATCAATAAATTTGGGGGAAATTGCCCCGATGGAGTGTCATAGGAAGAGTGTCTGGCTCTATTAATTAATTGCTGACACAGTGTTCTCTGAAGTGGATTCTGACTTCTGTTCTCCTTATCTAAATTCACCTTATACCTACAGCTGTTCTAAACTTAACCCAAAATACCCAGTTCTATCCTGATTCTTCAGAGATTCCTTAAACTAGGGCTGGTATTTTTTAAAAATCAAAAGAGCCAAGTAATGTCTCACTATAATATAATGTTATATAATATATATTATATATATATATAATATATAATATAATATAATGTTTACTATAATAACTGCTCAACTTTGTAAACTCTAGTACTACAGTGTTAAAACAGCCATAGACAACATATCAATGAATGGACATGGCTGTGACCCAGTAATACTTTATTTACACAAACAGGTGTCAGGACAGATTTGCCTGACAGGCTGTAGCTGTTTGACTCTTGCTTTAGACACTAACATCCACTTGAGTTTTCCACATTTTTGATTAAAGTTGTTTTAAGAATGCTCACCTTTCTTTCTATTGTTAGAATTTTCTCAACTGTTGCCTGGATATTAATAGTTCTGATAAATGCACATTTACCATGTTACAAATTGTTTAAAAAAATCACCCTGTCCAGATGGGAATGTGGGAACACTGTATCTGGTGAAGATGATGATAACCAAGGAAAAATATTTTTAAATATCCTTATTGTTTCTTTATCTATGCCCAGAAGACTTTGAAACTTGACTAGAAGTCTAGAGGGAGTAGGATGTAGTGTGCTGTGCGAGTGTCTAATTGTATAAAGAAAGGATGGAAAGAATGGAGGGAAATAGTAGGAAAGGGGAAAAGATGGAAGCAATGGAAGGAAAGGGGGAAAACAAAGATCTCTCAAAAGTCAAAGACTAAATCCCTTACATATAACTTTGTCCTTCTACTCTGACATTTTGAAGAAATTATAACTAGTGTAAAAGCTTAGACTTTGGATAAATGATTGCCTGTATTTTTTATCTTTCTATTTAAGATCTATCCTGTAACTAACCTCCTCAAAACTTCTTCTGAGAATGCTAAAAACACACATATTAGTTGTCTCAATATTCAATGAAGCTTTCCAAGCATTATTTTGAGTCCTTAAGGGCCATGCATGTGTGCATGCCAAGTCACTTCAGTTGTGTTTGACTCTTTGCAGCCCTAGGATCATAGCCTGCCAGGCTCCTCTGTCCATGGGATTCTCCAGCCAAGAATATTGGAGTGAGTTGCCATGCCCTCCTCTAGTGGATCTTGCTGACCCAGGGGTCAAGCCCACTGCTCTTATATCTCCTGCACTGGCAAGCAAGTTCTTTATTACTATACCACCTGGAAGCCCCCTTAAAGGCTATACCCTAAAAATAATAGCCAAAATTTCTGTTCTGTCACTATTTGATAAATCTGCATTTCAAAATGTTGGTAGTTAGAATTAAGTGATAAATAATGTTCACATTAAAATGCTTAAAGTAAATAATTATATGTTTTATGCTAGCAGAGTTTTAACTTTTTCCTTTCTTTAAAAAATAACCTCTAGATAAGTCCAAGTTATTTCGGGGATATAAGAGCAAGACACAGGCTAAGCAATTTAATAAAAGCAACACAAAAGAAAACAAAAAGACGTGAGTCAACTAACTTTATAAAAAAATAAAAACAAAAACCTCTGCAGTCTTGCCTAGTGAAAAAGACTTAAATTCTTGAAAACAAGGGATAAACCTCTCTCTTCTCTGGTAAAAAACTTAGTATTAAATATCATTGCTCTTTTTTTCCTCCAAAACTTTATTCCAATATTAAGGCTTAAAAAAGTGCATGTTAAAATTTCAAATGATAATTCAAAAACATAAAAACTTATTATGCAGTTGAACAAGTAGGCAGAGCACCAAAGTAATGTAATTTTCCTTGAAGATGGCATTTAAACTCAGTAAATTGATGAGTTTATTGTTTTATCTTTAATTTACTTTACAGATGATCATACTGTTATTTGAAGTGCTGAGAAACGTTCTCAGGCCTACAAAATTATTACAAGCTGCAACTATTTTCTTTGTATTAAGCCTATTTAATTGCAGAACTTATATAATCACAATTTCATACTGTCTTTCTGAATGTGATTCTAAAGCATGAATATGAAGCTGTGCTCATAATAGAACTGTAGCAGCAGGCATAGAAAAGAAGAAATGAATGAGTGCAAATGGCATAAAAATGGACTAGTCTACATCTATTATTAATTGGGTTGGAAGGAGCATTAGATGATATGTCCATGAAAATTTCAAAATTTTCCAAATTAGGTAAATAGAAGAAAAGTAGTGACTAATGACAGAAGTAGTAAAGTCTGAAAGAAAATTTGTGAAAAATATTTATGATTTTGTTTTCACTTATGTTGAGTTTAGAATGACAGTGGTTCTCCAGGTCACAACAGATGGCCCTTCAACTGAACATACAGTCCAGCTTATTTGTATATTTTATCTATACATTAAAGCTATGATATTTAATGAGCTATCTGATAGTATGCTGTGTTTTCACAGAGAGTATCTACAGTTAGAGGAGGATAGCAGAAGTGAATAAAAATTTCAGTCATTCCATATCTGTCCTCACCTGCTAACACAGCTAGTTTTTCCCTTTGTTTGGCACTTTGTCCTCTTTACCATGAATCTTCAGTACCTTTTCTGAAAAGAAAACTATCTTCAAAACCAGTAACTTCATCTCTGACTTCTACTTGAATGTAGTTATATAAATCATCATCTGTTTCCCCCAAATCACTGGAGAGCTGTTATCTTCACCCTTTGTGTTATAAAGAACTGCCATGCACCACACTAAAAGCAGCTCTTGGGTTAAATTTTCTCATCCTATCTTTTATGTCTTTGTTAGTTCAAATCTTTCTGTAATGTAGATTTGGTGCATGTTTCATCAGAGAGTATCCAATTTTAGCAAATTCATTTAGTGTGAAAAGGTTACTATTTTATACTCAGTCATCTATGAAATGTAATTATCCTGGCTATGTACCCCACCAAAAGCAAAATTGCGAGTTAGTATGATAAAACATGGTATGATCTTAGAACAGAGAAGATAAAATCGAATGAAGCCTATTTTCACAGAAACAGCTCAAGGACAACTTTTGATGTCTCAACGCATACAACCTTAGTCATCTGTGTTGATTTTCTCCTTTAACTGATTTATTCAAGCATCTGTATTTTGAAATAGGACCTGAGGTATACCATCCTGTAAATAATTATTTTCTGGTTAAAAAATAACAACATGATGCTCATGACTTTCTCTGTGGTGTAAGCATAGGGAATATGAAGATGCAGTACATTGCAACTCTGTAAAGTGGATTTGTGACTTCTGTATGAAATGATGTGTTTTGTGAAGCGCTTCTCTGGAGAGATGTTATGGATGGAGACATACACACACACACACATATATACGATTGTGTGATGCTGACCTAAAACCTACAATTCTGGCGTCCACACATTTGTTTTATGATTATATTCATCACTTGGAGTATAGCTAGAGGAAACTAATGTATAGCATGTTTATTCTTCCTGAGCATCAATTGTCAGAATTTGCTTTTAATTCTGGCAAGGACTCCTAAGGAAAAATCTCCTAGAGGAAGCCCATAAACATATCTTGGTTAACTTACGATCACAGTCCCATCTGAGGGAAATAGAAAATCTTATGTCAAAAGCTATATTAAAATACTGAATCCTAAAGTAGGCTCTCACAGAGGAAAAAAGAAGTGAATTTTATCAGCCAATTCCTTTTTATCTCCTGTAACTTATTGTTCAGAGTTCATCCTCTGGATGCTAACACCCATACAATTTCAAGCCACACCATTCAGCCATTTTTGGTAGCTTCTAGGAGAGCTAGAATCCACTGGACATCAGTAGTGGCTTCTGCAACACAAGTCATGAGCACACAGCCGTCAGTGAGAAGGGGAAAACCGGTAGCACTCTGCCTATCTTGAGCTCACTGTTATGTAACCTGCTCAGTCTAGCAGTGCATTTGTGTACATACCAAGCATATCTTTTAAAATTTCATGTCTCACAAGTGACCAGGAAGTTTGTGGAATTTTATTAAGAGGTGGGTGGTATAAAGCATGAGATCAGGCACTATTGAATTATTCCATAATTATGGGAGTAGCTGTCGTACTGTGTTCTACAAGCAAGGCAAGCAGTGCAGCAAGGCTGGCACTTGATGAAAGTGATGCTGAAACTCTGTTTCTCCAAAGAAATAGTAATTTCTCATTGTCAACTATGAGAGTGTGGTTAATATCGTGTTCCTGTGCTCATTTGCTTCAGTTGTGTTTGACTCTTTGTGACCCCATGGACTGTAGCCTTACAGACCCCTCTGACATGGAATTTTCCTGGTAAGAATACTGCAGTGGGTTACCATGCCCTCCTCCAGGGGATCTTCCTGAACCAAGGATTAAAACTGCATCTCCTGCATTGCAGGTGGATTCTTTAACACTGAACCAGAGATATCAGAAAAAAATTAGAACTCTTTGACCAAGTGATGTACTTAGTCGCTCAGTCATGTCCAGCTCTTTCGGACCTCATGGACTGTAGCCCACCAGGCTCCTCTGTCCATGGGGATTTTCCAAGGAAGAATACTGGAGCAGATTGCCATGCTCTTCTCCAGGGGATCTTCCCAACTCAAGGATCGAACCCAGGTCTCTCACACTGCAGGTGGATTCTTTACCATCTGAGCCACCAGAGGAGTTCAAGTGAATCTAAAGAAATGTACATATTGAGTTCAACTTTGGTAATATGAAGGGTGAATGGGAAGACTTGCATAAAACTTGTGCGAAAGGATAGTCAAAATTTAAGAAATCACATCACACATATATATTTTGTAGGTAGACTCCACTTAATGTGGACAGGTGACTGGAAAGGGAAAGAAAATTTCCTATAATTTCTTTGCTTGAGCAACTACATAACATGAATTACTGAGACTAAGATGGTGGGAAATATAATACCTCCTTTTAAACAAAATGTATTTGAGATTCTTCTGGTATTTATAGTGGAAGAATAAGGACAAAAGTGGAGTGATATTTTGAAGTGAAATTTAACAAAGGGTTTTATATTGTATTATATTTGTTTTGCTAAAGGCCAGGGAGTTACAATATAAATAGTATGAATGCTGTTGGGAATTGAGTAATGAGCTCTGAGGAGAGAGGCAGTAAGCATGGCTCCAGGCTCACTTCCAAAGAAAGCTTGAGTGTGAAAGCCAGATTCGGGCTTTATTGGTCATGTGCACAGTACTCTTGTCTGGAAAATCCCATGGACAGAGGAGCCTGGTAGGCTGCAGTCCATGGGATCGCTAAGAGTCGGACACGACTGAGCGACTTCCCTTTCACTTTCCACTTTCATGCATTGGAGAAGCAAATGGCAACCCACTCCAGTGTTCTTGCCTGGAGAATCCCAGGGACGGGGGAGCCTGGTGGGCTGCCATCTATGGGGTCGCACAGAGTCGGACACAACTGAAGCAAGCAGCAGCAGCAGCAGCACATAAATAAGTAGCTTAACTTGTCTAAGCTCCAAGGGAAAGCCAGATTTAAGACAGAACAAAAGCAGTGTATTCTGGTAAGAGACTGAAGATACAAATGATTTTACTGGTGACAGAGGGCGGGCGTGCTTTAGGAGCAGATAAGTGAATTAAGATAAAAAGAGATGAATATGAGCCATTTTGGATTTTAAGAGATGAAAAACAGTCTAGAAAACCTGCCTATGGGTATAAACAAATATAGGACCTGTCATTAAAAAAAAAAAGAGAAACATCATAGTGAGATTAACGTTGATGGCTCCAAGGCATAGTGTCAGTGAGGTTGTGTGTGTCCTGGTAATAAAGGGGACTGATGAGGCTATTGCCTTGAGCTTTCCAAAATCAGTAGCATTCCCTGCTTCCATCTCTTTGACTTAAAACTCATAATTTGGATCCACTACGTAATACTTCTATATTTTTTTCAGTGGTGGTTTTGATTTCTTAGGGACTTGGGGTAAGTTCTTGCTGTTTTTCTTACTCCTCCTGCATGACTTTTTGGGGGAGGGGTGGGATATGAAAGTTTATTACTATTGTGCTTTCATCATCAAAAATTATGATCTTGGTCTTTCCTTCCTACCTTTATATAAGCCTGAAAGAGAGCCTTTGGCTACTTTGACAATCTCAAAGGGGACTCTAGGAATGTTACAAAGAGCATGGCCATTGTGATCAAATCCAGCAAACACAGCTTCATCATTTTCCTCAATAAAATTTAAACAACCATTATTGGGTATAAAGACTGTGATTTTCTTTTTTTCTTTCTTTCTTTTTTTTTTTTTTTTGCCATTCTTAACTGAAGCCTGACAAAGTTTTCGGTGGCAGAATTTGGCTCTTTGACTTCAACCCCTACATTTTCAAGCGCAATTTCTTTGGTATGAGAAGTGCCTCCAAAATGTTGTCCTTCAGGGCTGTGCCAAAATGGGCTTTCTAGAGCTGTTTATCATGCCACTTGTGGTCTCCCTGGTAGCTATGGACCTCCCTGGCAGTATGATTGGCAGTATGACAGTGTGATATTTGTGCATCCTGCTGGCACCCTGGGCCTGAATGAAAGAGAGAAACAACACAGGAAGGACCACAAGCCACCACCCTCTCTTGACTTTTTAAGGTGATTTTACTGTGGGATATATATATATTAGATGGTATATGGTAAATGCAGTGTTGCTTTATTAACATCTTGGCCAGCTCCTGTTGGCTCTTCATACTGGAGTTTTATACTGAACTGTGTGGCTTGGGACCAACTGAATGTCTTAGTCAACAGCAGAAACAGGAAGAACAAAAGAGAACATCTCTGTGTTCTAATCTGTAAGCAATGTAACCTCACATAACATTAAACATAAACTAATGGAGGTTTCAATTCAGTTCAGTCATCAGTCATGTTCAACTCTTTGCAACCCCATGAATCACAGCATACCAGGCCTCCCTGTCCATCACCGTCTCCTGGAGTTCACTCAAACTCACGTCCATTGAGTTGGTGATGCCATCCAGCCATCTCATCCTCTGTTGTCCTCTTTTCCTCCTGCCCCCAATCCCTCCCAGCATCAGAATCTTTTCCAATGAGTCAACTCTTCACATAAGGAGGCCAAAGTACTGGTGTTTCAGCTTTAGCATCATTCCTTCCAAAGAACACCCAGGGCTGATCTCCTTTAGAATGGACTGGTTGCGTCTCCTTGCAGTCCAAGGGACTCTCAAGAGTCTTCTCCAACACCACAGTTCAAAAGCATCAATTCTGTGGCACTCAGCCTTCTTCACAGTCCAACTCTCATATCCATACATGACCACAGGAAAAACCATAGCCTTGATAGACGGACCTCTGTTGGCAAAGTAATGTCTCTGCTTTTGAATATGCTATCTAGGTTGGTCATAACTTTCCTTCCAAGGAGTAAGCGTCTTCTAATTTCATGGCTGCAGTCACCACCTGCAGTGATTCTGGAGCCCCCAAATAAAGTCTGACACTGTTTCCACTGTTTCCCCATCTATTTCCCATGAAGTGATGGGACCAGATGCCATGATCTTTGTTTTCTGAATGTTGAGCTTTAAGCCAACTTTTTCACTCTTCTTTTTCACTTTCATCAAGAAGCTTTTAAGTTCCTCTTCACTTTCTGCCATAAGGGTGGTATCATCTGCATATCTGAGATTACTGACATTTCTCCCAGCAATCTTGATTCCAGCTTGTGCTTCTTCCAGCCCAGCGTTTCTCATGATGTACTCTGCATTTAAGTTAAATAAGCAGGGTGACAATATACAGCCTTGACTACTCCTTTTCCTATTTGGAACAGAAAACTAGTCAATGGAGTTTTAGGGTTCCAAAAATGAGGAGCTAGGGAGGGGCATGAGCTGACAGATTGAGTTGTAGGTGGGAGTGTTCCCTATTATTGGGTAGAAACAAATGTTGAGAGAATGGAATGAAAGTTGCAATACCCCTACATTATCCATTCTTGTGGTTTCAACAAGCATTGATATATTAACATCATCAAATCTAAACATCCAATGCTGCATGTCTCCTGAGATTAAGATCACTATATGCAAGTATCCACAAGGACACTCTCATGTAGATGTATAAGAGGGCTTTCATACTGTGTCCAAAATGTAATATACCATCTTTCTACCAAGCTGGTATTCCTCCAATCATAACCATTTCATCAAATGACAGCACTAACCAACTACTTCTTCAAGCCACAAGCCAACCATCTACCTCTCCCTCCAAATCACCACATATGAACAATTATAAAAGCTTCAAGTTACATTTCATGGGTATATTGTGATTTTATGTTTTTGCACTAATTTTCAATTTTACTTCTACTATTAATCCATTCTTCACAGAATTCTAATTAATATCTCCCTTATTTTTTATTACTTATTTTCATTTTATTTAACTGCTGATTCCATTTTTTACCTAGTTGTGAAGGTAATTTTCTTAAAATACTCAATCTAAGTTCACCATTTCTGTTTTTCAGTTTCCTCATTGACTTTTGATTGTTTTTATAATCGATTACAAAAGTGTTATTATTGTTTAGATAATCTTTCATTGTTTGACTTCTGCTTACATTTCCTCAATCATAAATTATTTATTCAGCTAACTAAGAATTTTGTATCCATTATATGTCAGAGACTATTTTGAGTCTTTTTGACACATAGTGAAAAATACAGACAAAAGATTTATGCTGTTTTATCAGTTCAGTTCAGTTCAGTTTAGTCGCTCAGTCGTGTCTGACTCTTTGTGACCTCATGGACTGCAGCATGCCAGGCTTCCCTGTCCATCACCAACTTTTGGAGCTTGCTCAAACTCATGTCCATTGAGTTGGTGATGCCATCCAACCATCTCATCCTGTGTCATCCCCTTCTCCTCCTGCCTTCAATCTTTCCTAGCAACAGGGTCTTTTCCAATAAGTCAGTTTTTCACAATAGGTGGCCAAAGTATTGGAGTTTCAGTGCCTGCAACACAATAGACCCGGGTTTGATCCCTGGGTCAGGAAGACCTCCTGAAGAAGGAAATGGCAATCCACTCCAATATTCTTGCCTGGGAAATCTCATGGACAGAGGAGCCTGGCGGGCTACAATCCATGGGGTTGCAAGTTTGACACAACTTAGTGACTAAACCACCATTAAAAATGATGGAGTAATTTGGACCAGAAACTATCCTTATATAACTAAAGTCTACAATAGTATTTTGTAAAGATAAAACACAATTTAACTACCAAATAAGTGCTTCCAGATATGTCTTTTATAAGTCTACTCTGAAAACAAATGATATGACTTGATATAAATAGTCCTGTCTTTATAGTCAATGAAACATTTTTTAAAAATCAAGAAAAAAGTATATAATTATAAATTTCAAAAAATCTTTATTCACATTAAAAATATATTTTTGCTTTCTCAGTTCTTCTTTAACACTATTGTTACCTTCACATTTATTTTTGGGAAATATAAGTTATAGTAAGGGAAATTAAATAAAGGTTGTCATTTCAACTAAGTAATTGGCTACTGAGATAATTGTCCATGTTATATACCTCTCTATCTTCTTCTAGAAATACATAATTAATGATTCAATTAATGTGATAAAAATACCAACCTTCATAAAATAAATTTTATAAGATGAAAACCATTATGCTGCTGCTGCTTAAGTCGCTTCAGTCGTGTCCGACTCTGTGCGACCCCATAGACAGCAGCCCACCAGGCTCCCCCGTCCCTGTGATTCTCCAGGCAAGAGTACTGGAGTGGGTTGCCATTTCCTTCTCCAATGCATGAAAGTGAAAAGTGAAAGTGAAGTCACTCAGTCGTATCTGACTCTCAGCGACCCCATGGACTGCAGCTTTCCAGGCTCCTCTGTCCAGGGATTTTCCAGGCAAGAGTACTGGAGTGGGGTGCCATTGCCTTCTCTGAAAACCATTATGTCCCTCCCTAAATTTGCAATAATATATTAAAGCAAGCTTCTTATCAGTATTATGATTTAAATACACACAAAAAATGGAGTCACCGTTTTCTGAAACTATAGATTAATTTGAGCTCTGCAGCAATGATTTTTTGCCAAAGTATTCATTATAGCTCTGATGAAAATGAATATCCTACTTTGGAGATATCCTGCAATGCTTCAAAATACTTTTATATCTTTCTGCAATTAAGTTGATAGTGTAAAACATTATTTATGGCATGAAATGAATGTAAAGCAGAATTGTAGTAGGTTCTACAATTCTTTTACTGGTCATACTGATTTTAGTACTGCCTTATACATTACTGCTTGATTTTAAAAAACTGAATTAAAATATTCTCATTAATAATTAGTATTTTGAGTTAAATATTTAATTTTATATGAGACAGGATTATATTGGTTATTTCTTTATCTTGTGCTGTATCCTTGTATCTTTCTACTTTACATTTTTAGGAGATCAGTAAACAAGCTCTTAAATCCCTTAACAACTTCAGGTTATGATATACAATTTAAATTTATTTAAGTTTATTTCTCACTGGTCAAAAATAGAATTAAATGTGTGTCTGAGTCCCCTTTTGATATAAATTGTATATTCCATTTTCAGTTAACTACATATTTTTATGTCAAGTTAATGATATGACTTTTAGAATAAAATTAGGTTATAGCACTTGTGGTCAAGCACCCCAAATATGCTAGATTAATTATTTTTTATTATTTCCTTTAAACTGTGCTTCAAAATCATGTAATTGATATAAAGAGATCAATAATAGGTACTATTTTTAATTGCATTATGTTGGGTAATAGATGGAAGTCAAGAGGTGAGCAAGCTAAAATATTCCTGAAATTTGGTACAAATTACTCTGTACTTTTAGGTTGGTGCAAATGTAATTGTGGTTTTGGACTGTGAATTTTAAAACATTATAACTAGACTCAAACAGATCTTTATTAATCAAAATAGGAACTATTACAGTCAACACATTTTTGCCAGTAAAAAATAAATTTGTTTATTTCTGTAGCATAAAATATTAAGCTTCAGGATTCAATGAACTCTTGGAAAGCACTTTCTGCATCCTGCTTTCCAGGATTGTGGAAGCACTTTTCCTGAAAAAAGTTGTCGAGATGCTTGAAGAATTGGTAGTCAGTTGGAAAGAGGTCAGGTGAGTATGGCTGGTGAGGCAAAACATAGCCCAATTTGTTCAGCTTTTGAAGTGCCTCTTTTGGGATATTTGGTCTGGCGTAGCATGGAGAAAAATTGGGCCCTTTCTGTTGACAAACTCCAACTGCATGCATTGTAATTTTTGGTGCATCTCATCAATTTACTGAGTATACTTCTCAGAGATAATGGTTTCACAGGGATTCACAAAGCTGTAGCAGATTGGACTGGCAACAGACCACCAATCAGTGATTTTGGTGCAAATTTGGTGTTGGGAAGTGCTTTGGAGCTTCTTCTCAGTCCAACCACTGAGTTGGTCATGGTTGGTTGTATAAAATCCACTTTTCATCACAAATCACAATCCGATTCAGATACAGTTCACTGTTCTTGAGTAGAATGAGAAGACGACACTTCACAAAGATGTTTGTTTGTTTGTTTTAATCAGCTCATGAAGCATCCACTTGTTAAATTTTATCACTTTTCTAATTTGCTTCAAATGCTGAACACCCATAGAATGGTCTAGATTCAGTTCTTCAGCAGTTTCTCATGTAGTTGTAAGAGGATGAACTTCAATGATGGCTCTCAATTGGTTGTTATCAAATTTCTATGGCCACTGTACTTCTCATTTTTAAGGCTCTTGTCTCCTTTGCAAAACTTCTTGACCCACCACTGCAATGTCCGTTTGTTAGCAATTCCTGAGCCAAATGCCTTGTTGATGTAAGCTGTCTCTGGTATTTTATGACTCATTTTGAACTCAAAAAGAAAATTGCTGAATTTCCTTTTTGTCTAACATCATTTCCATAGTCTAAAAAAATATAAAAACCAGCAAGTAATAAGATATTAGCAAAAAAGGAAAAAAAAAAATGAGAACTGCACATTAAAATGATATATAACATAACCACACTTATTAAGAATGTATTCAAATATCAAATTGTAAATTTCAATAATATAAAAATGCAATTACTTTCGCACCAACCTAATAACTACTCTGTATTAGTAAATAACAAAATAAACCTACCTTACGTCATTTATAGTAAGTGACATATATAATATACATATATTTGCAAAACTAGTATGACTTCTTCCAAGTTATGTATACCAAGAAAATGGCAGTTTTACCTGAATATTTTTTGCAATATAAAGGTATGAGCTTCTGATTGTTAATGTTGTTAGCCTTTAAAAAATAATTATGAAACTTACAAAACAATGATCATTGTTTACCATTTTTTTCTGTGTTACATTTCATTTATGATTTTGGCAAAAAGTTCTTGGTTTCTGCCTCTCTTTTGATTGCTAAGTTTCTCAAGTTATGTGTGCTATTCCATTTCTATCCAGTTATTCTTTTTGCTTGAGTTGTCCAGAATCATTTTTGTTTCTCTGTAAGCCAAGATCTATAACTAAAATGAAAATGTAAATATAGTTTTTCTTATGCATTATAATTAAAAGCACACATATGGACACAACTCTAAAGCCCAGATTACAACCCCAAAAATTTTATTTCATGTAAGATCTATAAGAATGCTACGTGTGCATTCATGCATGCATGCTCAATTGCTTCAGTCATGTCAGAATCTGTGTAACCCTATGGACTGTAGCCCACCAGGCTCCTTTGTCCATGTTATTCTTGAGGCAGTTATACTGGAGTGAGTTGTTATGCCCTCTTCCAAGGAATCTTCTGATCCAGGGATTGAGCCAGTGTTTCTTGTGTCGCATGCATTGCAGGCAAATTCATTACTGCTGAGCCACCGGGGAAGCCCCAAGAATGCTATACTGGATACTGGTTCTAAAATAGAGCTGCAACAGATTCTGTGAGGCTTCTGCTTTGGGTATTTCATGATTGCCTTTCAGCTCCAAACTCAACAAACCATACTCTGCCTTGTGATGCTTGGGTTGGGAATCTAGAAAACCCATTTCTGCTTTACCAGTGGTATCCCTATCAGTCTTTGCCAGAAGGCCATTAGGGAGAGAATGCTAACTGAGGGAAGAAGGAGGGACTGCTGATTTGCTTCCTGTGGTCTACCTGTGCACTTTCTGTTGCTGTGTGTGTTACCTCATTAGTGCTTCTTCAGTCCAGCAGAGGGAGTTTCCTCCTAGAGAAGCAGCTGACTTTCAGTTCAGTTATTCCATCACTTTCAGATCATCTCTCTGAAATCCTTGTCCCCTTCTAAGATTCCAGAACCAACTGGCCACCACTCTCCACTTCAATTTAAATTGGCTGCACCAATTTACATTCCGACCAACAGGGAATGAGGATTTCCTTTCCTCCACATTTCTTTCTTTCTTTCTTTTTTTCTTTAATTAATTAATTTATTTATTAATTTACTTTAAATTACAATACTGTATTTGTTTTGCCATACATTGACATGAATCAGCCTTAGGTGAACACAATCTCCCAATGCCGAAGCCCCCTCCCATCTCCCACCCCACATCCTCTACTTGAATCATCCTGTGCATCAGCCCCATGCATCCTGCATCCTACATTGAACATAGATTGGCGCTTTGTTTCTTACAGGAAAATATACATGTTTCATTGCCATTCTCCCAAACCATCCCACCCTTTCCCTCTCCCTCAGAGTCCAAAAGTCCACTCTATACCTCTGTGTCTCTTGGTTGTCTCACATACAGAGTCATCATCCTCCACATCCATTTCCCCTGAGAAATCTGTATGCAGGTCAGGAAGCAAAAGTTAGAACTAGACATGGAAAAACAGACTGGTTCCAAATCAGGAAAGGAGTACGTTAAGGCTGTATATTGTCACCCTTCTTATTTAACTTAGATGCAGCATATATTATGAGAAACGCTGGGCAGGAAGAAGCACAAGCTGGAATCAGGATTGCCAGGAGAATTATCAATAACCCCAGATATGCAGATGACACCACCCTTATGGCAGAAAGCAAAGAAGAACAAAAGAGCCTATTGATGAACGTGAAAGAGGAAAGTGAAAAAGTTGGGTTAAAACTCAACATTCAGAAAACTAAGATCATGGCATCTGGTCCCATCACTTCATGCCAAATAGGTGGGGGAAGCAATGAAAACAGTGACAGATTTTATTTTTTGGGGCTCAAAAATCGCTGCAGATGGTGATTGCAGTCATGAAATTAAACAATGCTTGCTCCTTGGAAGGAAAGTTATGACCAACCTAGACAGCATGTTAAAAGCAGAGACCTTACTTTGCAGACAAAAGTCTGTCTAGTCAAAGTTATGGTTTTTCCAGTAGTCATGTATGGATGTGACAGTTGGACTATAAAGAAAACTGGGTACCAAAGAATTGATGCTTTTGAACTGTGGTGTTGGAGAAGACTGTTGAGAGTCCCTTGGCCTGCAAGGAGATCCCACAAGTCCCTCCTAAAGGAAATCAGTCTGAATATTTATTGGAAGGACTAACGCTGAAGCTGAAGCTCCAATGCTTTGGTCACCTTATGCGAAGAACTGACTCATTGGAAAAGACCTTGATGCTGGGAAAGATTGAAGGTTGAATGAGATCACAAACTTGATGGAAATGAGTTTGAGTAAACTCCAGGAGTTAGTGATGGACAGAGGTGTCTGGCATGCTGCAGTCCATTGGGTTGCAAAGAGTCAGACATGACTGAGTGACTGAACTGAACTGAATATCCCTAGTAACATGTTATTTCTTATCCTTTTGGTGACAGCCAGTCTTATAGAGGGCTTCCCAGGTGGTTCTATTGGTAAAGATCATGCCTGCCAATGAAGGAGACTTAAGAGATGTGGGTTCAATCCCTTGGTAGGGAAGATCCTCTGGAGAAGGAAACATCAACCCGCTCTATATTATTACCTGGAGAATTCCGTGGGCAGAAGAGCCTGGTGGCCTGCATTCCATGGGGTTGCAAGCAGTCAGCTGTGACTGAGCAACTAACACTTTCATTCTGACAGATGTAAAGTGGTATCTCATTGTGGTTTTTGATTTGCATTTTCCTGATGATTACTGTTGTTGAGCATTTTTTCACGTGCCTGTTGGTCATCTGTGTCTTCTCTGGAAAAATGTCTATGCAGGTCCTTTGCAGAGTTTGATTCAGATTGTTTGGGTTTTTCATATTGAATTGTGTGGGGTTTTTACATAATTCAGATTTTGTTGCTGCTTTGTTGTTTAGTTGCTAAGATGTGTCTGATTCTTTGGGACCCTATGGAATGTAGCCTGTGGATTTTCCCAGGCAAGAATCCTGGAGTGGGTTGCCATTTCCTTCTCCAGTGAATTTTTCAACCCAGGAAACAAACCAGCATCCCCTCGCGGAAGACAGATTTTTTACCACTGAGCCACCAGGGAAGCCATAATTCATATATTAACCCTTTATTGGATAAATCATTTGCAAACAGATTCTACCACTCAGTAGACTGCCTTTTGGTTTATTGATAGTTTTACTCACTGTGCAAAAGCCTTTTAGTTTGATGTTTCCCTATTTGTTAATTTTTGTGGCCCTTGCCTTAGGAAAGTGCCTTAGGAGACACATCAAAGGAAAAAAATATTGCTAAGATGGATGTCAAAGAGCATACTGCCCATGTTTTATTCCAGGAGTTTTATAGTTTCAGGTCTTACATTTAAGGCTTTCATCCATTTCAAGTTTGCTTTTGCATATGAGAAAGTGGTCCAGTTACCCTTTATTAAGCTTTCCCCCTTATCTAAGCTTCTGAATCTGAACCAAACTGCACTGAAACAAATTTTCTTGTTGTAAAATTATTTGATATGGAATAATTAAAATGGAAGAATTGACATTATTGACATGTCAATTTTTTAACATATTAATATTATTAACACACAACATGCTACTTAGACCTTGAGAAAAGAGTTTTGTTATTTTGTATCTAATTATTTCTCTCAGGCACTCTTTACAGACAGTGAACATGCCCAAATGCACATAAGATGTCTATAGCATGTAAAACATAAAAGTGTATTGACTATAATTCTATAAAAATGACAGATAATACATTCAAAAGTACACGATTTTTGGTAGAGGACAGCCCATAAATTCAATACATTTATTGAATGGGCAATTACCAGAGCCCTTCAAGAAGTAAGGAAATCCTATTATCAGTCAGTTCAGGAGACAGAATTAACATTTAACTGAAGAGAAAATTTCATATGGGGAATAGTTAACTAGGTGTAAAGTTGTTAACAAGACAGCAAAAAAGCAAGGACACTAAAATACTGCAAAGATAGCAACTGATCAACATTGTAACCATGAATGTAATGATCAAACCTAGGAAAATGTACTTGTTTTCCATCACCATGTAACAAACTATGACAAATGTAGTGGCTTAAAACCACACACTTTAATTATTTCACAATTTCTGTCAGTCAAGATTTAAGACTGGCTTGACTGAGTCTTCTGCTCAGGTCTCACAAGGCTGCAATCAGGTGCTGGGAGGATGGCCTTCACATTTGGAACTCTGCAAGCACATTTAGATTGGACTGGGTTAGTTTCTTAAAGCTGTTGTATTGAGGGCCTCAGGTCATAGAGGCCAGACCTTCTCTACTGAACTTGCTACATGGTTGTTTGCTTCTTCCAGGCCAGGAGGCAAGCATCTTTTAAGCACGTTCACCTAAGTCAGAGACACCCAGGAGATTTTCCTTTTGAGTAACTCAAAATAAGCTGATTTTGAACCTTAGAAACTTAGAAGCTTGGAGGAGTGGCTCCATGGAGATGAAACTAAAGAGGGAATACCAGCTGCCTGGTGCTGGTGTCTCAGAGAAAAACATCATGAATCTTTACTGTAAGCTTTGGAAAATCTATAAACAAAATTCAGCTGTCAACAAAATATGTTAAGGGAAAATGGAAAAAGAAGAAAGAAAACTAATACACACAAATACATACCTACACAGACACATATATACACGCACATGCATGCACATCAACCAAAAATAAATTATATGTAGCTATGCATGTGTGCTAAGTTGCTTCAGTTGTGTCTGACTTTGTGCAACCCTATGGACATTAGCCCTCCAGGATCCTCTGTCCATGGGATTCCCCAGCAAGAATACTGGAGTGAGTTGCCATGCCCTCCTCCAGGGGAATCTTCTTGATCCAGGGATCAAACCCACATCTCTTATGTCCCATGCATTGGCAGATGGGTTCTTTATCATAAGGGCCACTTTAGAAGCCCAGATGTAGCTAGAGCAGTCCTCAATTCTGTAGCTGGTTGTGCAGCCTTAGTTAAAAATTTCCTTTTCCATTGTCCATTTCATATTTTCTTTGCCTTCAGTAGGACCTCAGCTCTTCAAAATTCTTTACTTGATGAATCGGCAGTAATTGATGTATTATCTCTCAAATTATCCATTCATCCATCTTTGCCGTGCTCTGTTAATAGTAGGGCTGGACCCTGTAAACCTTTCTTCCTTGTCAGCAGGTACAATGTTAAGCTCATAAGCTTAGTTAGTAGAGGGGAAAAAGGAATGCTACAGGGTGAAACACTTTCTCTTCCTGGTTCCAGTGAGCTCTCTCCTCCTTGCTCTGGTGACACATGACATCCAGGGTCTTCTGAATCATCCTATGATTCTCACCTCCAAGCAGCTATCTATAGAGACTCAGAAAGTGGTTCCTTAGTGAGTTCTGCTAGTTTCTCAATGGCTTCTTGCTGAATTTTACAGGTATAATAAGGAGGAAATTTTCTCTGGAGTTTTAACAGGACCTCTCTGGTAGCTTCCCAACAAAGTCTCAGAAAAATTCTAGGGGCCAGTGTCTAGTAAATTCTCTTCTCCAACAGGAAGTTTTCTCTTTGTTGAACTCAGAGTACATGATCTCAATGAATTTATCCATCATCTACAGTATCACACCCACACTTTCAATAATGAGGTCTAAATTTTAGACTTAGTGGACTATCTTGAAAATTTGTTTTCCCTTTGGTTCTCTGCCTCAGTCTCTGAGGCAGTGACTGTTCTGTATATCTGGAATTTCTGCATTCTTTGGGATTCTCTTAGTCACTTAGCAGTTAATCGCTATTAGGGATTAATAGTTAATGTATTCCTTAAGGTGTCTGTGCTAAGTCACTTCAGTCATGTTTGACTATGTGCAACCCTATGGACTATAGCCTGCCAGGCTTCAAAGTCCATGGGATACTCCAGGCAAGAATACTAGAGTAGGTCGCCATGCCCTCCTCCAGTGGATCTTCCTGACCCAGGGATCAAACCCACATCTCTTCAGTTCAGTTCAGTCTCTCAGTCGTGTCTGACTCTTTGCGACCCCATGAATCGCAGAACACAGGGCCTCCCTGTCCATCACCATCTCCCAGAGTTCACTCAGACTTATGTCCATCGAGTCTGTGATGCCATCCAGCCATCTCATCCTCGTTCGTCCCCTTCTCCTCTTGCCCCCAATCCCTCCCAGCATCAGTCTTTTCCAATGAGTCAACTCTTCGCATGAGGTGGCCAAAGCACTGGAGTTTCAGCTTAACATCATTCCTTCCAAAGAAATCCCAAGGCTGATAATCCTTCATTGGATTGGATCTCCTTGCAGTCCAAAGGACTCTCAAGAGTCTTCTCCAACACCACACTTCAAAAGCATCAATTCTTCCGCACTCAGCCTTCTTCACAGTCCAACTCTCACATCCATACATGACCACAGGAAAAACCATAGCCTTGACTAGATGGACCTTAGTCGGCAAAGTAATGTCTCTGCTTTTGAATATACTATCTAGGTTGGTCATAACGTATCTTTCAAGGAGTAAGCTTCTTCTAATTTCATGGCTGCAATCACCATTTGCAGTGATTTTGGAGTCCCAAAAATAAAGTCTGACACTGTTTCCACAATTTCTCCATCTATTTCCCATGGAGTG
Source organism: Nanger dama (assembly GCA_917880005.1). Classification (NCBI taxonomy): domain Eukaryota; kingdom Metazoa; phylum Chordata; class Mammalia; order Artiodactyla; family Bovidae; genus Nanger; species Nanger dama. The sequence continues at coordinate 53,748,926 of CAKJTW010000004.1, forward strand.
ATGGGACTGGATGCCATGATCTTCGTTTTCTAAATGTTGAGCTTTAAACCAACTTTTTCGCTCTCCTCTTCACTTTCATCAAGAGGCTTTTTAGCTCCTCTTCACTTTGTGCCATAAGGGTGCTGTCATCTGCATATCTGAGGTTATTGATATTTCTCCCAGCAATCTTGATTCCAGCTTGTGTTTCTTCCAGTCCAGAGGTTCTCATGATGTACTCTGCATGTAAGTTAAATAAGCAGGGTGACAATATACAGCCTTGACATACTCCTTTCCTATTTGGAACCAGTCTGTTCTATGTCCAGTTCTAACAGTTGCTTCCTGACCTGCATACAGAGTTCTAAAGAGGCAGGTCAGGTGGTCTGGTATTCCCATCTCTTTCAGAATTTTCCACAGTTTATTGTGATCCACATAGTCAAAGGCTTTGGCATAGTCAATCAAGCAGAAATAGATGGTTTTTTTTTGGAATTCTCTTGCTTTTTCCATGATCCAGCGAATGTTGGCAATTTGATCTCTGTTTCCTAGTATTGCTGAAGCCTGGTTTTGAGAATTTTGAGCATTACTTTACTAGCATGTGAGATGAGTGCAACTGTGCTGTAGTTTGAGCATTCTTTTGTATTGGAATGAAAACTGACCTTTTCCAGTCCTGTGGCCAATGCTGAGTTTTCCAAATTTGCTGGCATATTGAGTGCAGCACTTTCACAGCATCATCTTTCAGGATTTGAAGCAGCTCAACTGGAATTCCATCTCCTCCACTTGTTTTGTTCATAGTGATGCTTTCTAAGGCCCACTTGACTTCAGATTCCAAGATGTCTGGCTCTAGATTAGTGATCACATCATCATGATTATCTGGGTCGTGAAGATCTTTTTGTACAGTTCTTCTGTGTATTTTTGCCACCTCTTCTTAATATCTTCTGCTTCTGTTAGGTCCAGACCATTTCTGTCCTTTATCAAGCCCATCTTTACATGAAATGTTCCTTTGGTATCTCTAATTTTCTTGAAGAGATCTCTAGTCTTTCCCATTCTATTGTTTTCCTCTATTTTTTTGCATTGATCGCTAAAGAAGGCTTTCTTATCTCTTCTTGCTATTCTTTGGAATTCTGCATTCAGATGCTTATATCTTTCCTTTTCTTCTTTGTTTTTCACCTCTCTTCTTTTCACAGCTGTTTGTAAGGCCTCCCCAGACAGCCATTTTGCTTTTTTGCTTTATTTTCCATGGGGATGGTCTTGATCCCTGTCTCCCATACAGTGTCACGAACCTCATTCCATAGTTCATCAGACTATCTATCAGATCCAGTCCCTTAAATCTATTTCTCACTTCCACTGTATAATCATAAGGGATTTGATTTAGGTCATACTTGAATGGTCTAGTGGTTTTCCCTACTTTCTTCAACTTGAGTCTGAATTTAGTAATAAGGAGTACATGATCGGAGCCAGTCAGCTCCTGGTCTTGTTTTTGTTGACTGCATAGAGCTTCTCCATTTTTGGCTACGTAGAATATAATCAATCTGATTTCAGTGGTGACAATCTGGTGATGTGTATGTGTAGAGTCTTCTCTTGTGTTGTTGGAAGAGGGTGTTTGCTATGACCAGTGCATTTTCTTGGCAAAACTCTATTAGTCTTTGCCCTGCTTCATTGCATATTCCAAGGCCAAATTTGCCTGTTACTCCAGGTGTTTCATGACTTCCTCCTTTTGCATTCCAGTCCCCTAGAATGGAAAGGACATCTTTTTGGGTGTTAGTTCTAAAAGGCCTTGTAGGTCTTCATAAAACCTTTCAACTTCAGCTTCTTCAGCATTACTGGTTGGGGCATAGAATTGGATTACTGTGATATTGAATGATTTGCCTTGGAGATGAACAGAGATCATTCTGTCATTTTTGAGATTGCATCCAAGTACTGAATTTCGGACTCTTTTGTTGATCGTGATGGCTACTCCATTTCTTCTGAGGGATTCCTGCCCGCAGTAGTAGATATAATGGTCACCTGAGTTAAATTCACCCATTCCAGTCCATCTTAGTTCACTGATTCCTAGAATGTTGATGTTCACCCTTGCCATCTCTTGTTTGACCACTTCCAATTTGCCTTGATTCATGGACCTGACATTCCAAGTTCTTATGCAATGTTGCTCTTTACAGCATCGGATCTTGCTTCTATCACCAGTCACATGCACAACTGGGTATTGTTTTTTGCTTTGACTCTATCACTTCATTCTTTCTGGAGTTATTTCTCCACTGATCTCTAGTAGCATATTGGGCACCTAATGACCTGGAGACTTCTTCTTTGGTATCATATCATTTTGCCTTTTTATACTGTTCATGGGGTTCTCAAAGCAAGAATACTGAAGTGGCTTGCCATTCCCTTCTCCAGTGGACCACGTTCTGTCAGCCCTCTCCACCTTGACTTGCCCATCTTGGGTTGCCCCACAGGCATGGCTTGGTTTCACTGAGTTATACAAGACTGTGGTCCTAGTGTGATTAGATTGACTAGTTTTCTGTGAGTGTGGTTTTAGTGTGTCCGCCGTCTGATGCCCTCTTGCAACACCTACCATCTTATTTGAGTTTCTCTTACCTTGGGCATGGGGTATCTCTTCATGGCTGTTCCAGCAAAGCAGAGCCACTGCTCCTTATCTTGGACAAGGGATGTTTCCTTACTTCCGCCGTTCCTGACCTTCAGTGTGGGATAGCTCCTCTAGGCCCTCCTGCACCTGCGCAGCCACTGCTCCTAGGGTTGCTCCTCCTGGCTGCTAGCCCTGGCCTTGGGTGTGGGTGACGTCACTTACATCTCCTGAACTGGTAGGTGTTTCCTTACCACTAGTGCCACCTCAGAAGCCCATATTCTATACATTAGTCTTTTTTTTTTTTCTATTGAAATTCCTGTGTTATTCTTGTTTACTGACTGAACATGAAACCCTTTGTGACCCCATGGACTGTAGCCCACTAGGCTCCTCTTTCTATGACCATGAAATTCTCCAAGCAATAAGACTGGAGTGGGTAGCCATTCCCTTCTCCAGGGCATCTTTCCTATCCAGGATTGATCCCAGGCCACCTGCACTGGCAAGTGGATTCTTTACTGTCTGAGCCACCAGATGCTGCTGCTGCTAAGTTGCTTCAGTCATGTCTGACTCTGCAACCTCAGAGACCTTGGCTAATACAGAATTGGTATCAGGAATGGTCCAAGAAAATGTGTACAAAGATGAGATTCTGAAGTTGGTTTAGTTGTGTCATTAGTCTTCAGTGAAATGCTGAGCTCTTTGTAAATGGGAAATAAGATGATGATAATCCTTGGCATGTAGTGGCATCACAATTAATCAATCTATTACCTATGTTTGATTTTGATGAATTACCTACTGAAGCAACTACCTTGGGATACAAAGCAACAGCTGGACTTAACTCTGATGTCAGAATAGTGACAACAGGTCCTCTGATATGAATGGAATCTCCTCTAGTGAACAGGGCTCTTAGGGGAAAAAAATGACATATTCAGTTAATTTACTGCTCAGCTCAAGATAAGATCTGAGAACCAAGGAGTTTCTGTGACTGCCTTAAAAGAATCTCTTATTTCTGCAGTCATAAGGCTGATGTTAAAATGAAATGCAAAATTAATTTGAGGGGGTTGAAGTCAGAGTTTCTTCCATGTTTCTATGTGAAAGTTAGAGCAATAGTGAAAAATAATGAGATTCAAAAACTTTAAATGGGGGACATCTGTTTGAGTCCATATTAAACTAAAAATATGGAACTCAAAGTCACTGTGGGCTTTCATTGCTAATGGAAATAGGCTGACCTGCAATGTCTACAAATATTAACTTACCTATCTTGAAACCTTTGTGATATCATAATTTATGGCAGATGCCATTCCCCTCAAAACCCAAAACAACTACCCTTTGTTGCCAGTAGACCTTTAACTAAGATAAAATCTCAGGTTGTTTCTGGAGGTCAAGCTTACACCATTACCTGGAAGGAAATAGCTTACACATTAAATAATGATAAAATCTGTATATATGCATATGTCTATATGTATGTACTTATGTATATTTATATATGTTTGTGTTTGTATATTAATATTAATTACCCAATGGAAGAATATAGGATGTGCCTATCAGCAGAAACTTTGGAAATGTACAGGAGAGTAGATTCTGAGAGTGTTAGTGCAAAGAGGTAGGGTATATAATATTGAATGAGCCTAACTATATTAATTAGGGTGCACTTACTAAAGCCTAGGGGCTTCCCTTATGGCTCAGCTGGTAAAGAATCTGCCTGCAATACAGGAGAACTGGGTTTGATCCCTGGGTTGGGAAGATCCCCTGGAGAAGGGAACAGTTACCCACTCCAGTATTCTAGCCTACAGAATTCCATGGACTGTATAATCCATGGGGTTGCAGAGAATCAGACATGATTGAGTAACTTCCACTTTCACACACTTTACTAGAGACTAGTGGTTTTTATGTGTTAGTTTGGACATTTGGAATTGCCTTTAACAGGTCACTTGGTTTGATAACTGAAATGTGAAGTCAGTAGAGGCCAACGTTTAATGACATTGATATGTCAGAACTTTCCCAGCACAATATGGAGGAAGGAATCCAAATGCATCAAAAGTAGGAGAGTTTAAATGGACCCATCATATGCGATCTATACATCTATTCCTAAAGTACATCCTCCTAAAAGGTCGACAGATGTTCCCTGCATTAAGGTGTTAGAAATGCACTGTTGAAGTTATTCCTGCATTTTTTAAACAGTCTATGGTTTCTTTCCTTTATAGGCCAGCTGTAGGGGATGCTATCTTTGAGACAGGTTCTTTGATGTCAATGAGGAGGATGGAATCCTGCAATGAACACTAAGGTGCATATATCTTTTGAATTTGAGTTTTCTCTAATATGTGCTCAGGAGTAGGATTGCAAGACCATATGGGAAGTCTATTTCTAGTTTCTTAAGGTAGCTCTATACTGTTCTCCATAGTAGTGATAGTGGCCCAATTTGCATCCACCAGCTGTGTAAGAGGGTTCCTTTTTCTCCATACCATCTCCAAAGACCTTGATGCTGGTAAAGATTGAAGGCAGGAAAAGAAGGAGAAGACAGAGGATGAGATGGTTGGATGGCATCACCAACTGGATGTACATGAGTCTGAGAAAGCTCCAGGAGTTGGTGATGGTCAGGGAAGCCTGGCATGCTGCAATCCATGGAGTCACAAAGAGTCAGACACAACTGAGTGACTAAATTGAACTGAACGTCAGCATTTATTATTGTAGACTTTTAATGATGGCAATTTTGACTTGTGTGAGGTGATACCTCACTGTACTTTTGATTTGCATTTCTTTAAAAATTTGTGATGTTGAGGATCTTTTCATGTACCTATTGGCCACCTGATTTTTGCTGATATAAATAAGAAAAATCTTATAATTCTTTTGATGTATAAGTAATTTTTGTTACCAGATCAATTTCTGTAATTATTATCCCTAGAGCATGGGAATTCTCACCATTGTTACTGGTCTGTTGCAAACAAAAGATGACTGGAAGTGCCTGGAAGATAATGATTTTTTTTTTTTTTTTTAGTTTTTATTTTAAATTGGAGTATATTTGGCTTGTAATGTTGTGTTTCCTCTTAAGTCAGCTTTCTCAGGTGATTTTGGTAAGCACAAGAAAATAAAGACTCATCCCTTCAGGAAGAGGATGAAAAACTGATTAACAGTGTGTCTGAGTCAGACTTCCACTTCTTCCACTCAATGCTTTCACCTTCTCACATGAGACACTTGATAAGGCTATGAAAACTCACACTGTAATCATGTACCCTGAACAGTTTAATTCTGTATTTGATTTTCAGTGGTATTGACCTTGCAGCTACAAGAAATAAACAATTTTTAATGGCTGTGTTAGACATTTCCTTATAGTTTGACCATCACAGAGATGAGAATTTAAAGATATGAACTTGTCACCTCCTGTATATAAGTATTATACTGTATTCAGAAGAATCCATTCCACACAACAGTTTGTGTAACTGTAATTACTGTGCTGATAGTAAACTGTAGCAGCAACTTGGTTCCCGAACACTTATTTCTGTGGACATTTTTTCAGTATTAACTCCAGGTAATAATTGATTAATTATGATACCAATGAATGATTTGGATTATTAGCACCCCATTTTCCATTGTTGAGGAGATCAGCACTACATTCAGGACATGACAATATTAATATATAAAAATCTCATCTTTGAGAATCTTTTTCCTGGAACCCCTAATACCAATTTCAGTATCAATCAATGAGCACTCAGAAGACATAAAAGACTGCCCATGAATACAGCAAACTTTATATAAGAAATTGTTAACTATATATAAAATTGTTAACTAAGTAACTGCAAAGTCCATAAGTGAACATCAAGATGCCACAGAAGTAGTGATTGAAGGAAGCGGCTATCATTTCTAGGACTAGAACAAAGAGGAGAGAATGGGATCACTGAAAATTAGAAACATGTAAGGAAGGCACTTCGGACTTGAAACAAACCTTTGAGGAGGATGTTCTGGTTAACTTCTACTGATGTGTCTTGGATCACAGAGCCGGGGCATTATGGCACTGGCACACAGACCACTCTCTGTGGTGTGTGTTTCAATACTTTTGGTTAAGTATCAACACAAAACATAATGGAAATAAACTCATGTATAGAAAGAACAAACTGATGGCTCCTGGGGGAGGTAAGTGAGTAAAAAAGGTGAAATAGATGAATAAGATTAAGAAGTACAAACTTTCAGTTATAAAATGTGTCACAGGGTGTAATGTATGGCATGGAGAATATAGTCAATAATACTGTAATGACTTTGTATGGTGATGGATGCTAACTAAATTTATTGTGATGATCATTTCATAATGTATACAAATATCAAATCATTGTGTTACACATCTGAAAATAATATTGTAAATCAGTTATATTTTAATTTAAAAAAGAGTAAATAAAGGGAACAGTAGAACAAAACACTGAAATGTTTGTATTTTCCAAAATAAGGAGTAAAAATTCTCCATTGTTTTAGAAATATTTCTCCACAAATGCTTAATTTTATTCTCTATATTTGGTCATTTTAGCATCTATAACACAGACAGATATGGAACTCAGTTAAGGCACTGTGCTGTGCAGAGTGCTCCAAATTTATCTTCTCACCATTCCGACCACTAATACCTTATTTGTGGAAGTCAAGTTGTATTCAACCCACCTTATTATCTATTTGTAATAGTATCTCAGTTTGCTCCTTTAAATTTGGAGTTTACAAGATTATAAAAGTAATTAATGGAGAGATGGTTGGTCACTATTGAGTTTGGAATAGAGAGATGGAAGAATCCTCCTATGAAGCTGCAGCTCTCCCTGACCTTTCTTTAATCTGGTAGCTCTCTCAGTGATCACCTTCCTCTGTATTCTGCCTTTATGTTCACTCTCAGACTGCTGCATATGTTACTCTACAAATATAAGATCCTTTAATATTAACTGTCTACTGCTGCAGTTTGAAATGGAGTATATACTATAAAATCCATCATTAGGACATAATGTGGCTGACACGTAAGATATTCTCTCCACCTAAGATGATTAATCTATCTTTCCCACCAGTGGTTGGTTCAGGAAGGTCCAGAAAGGCCAATTTTGCTTAATTAGATGAAGAAAATAATTCTTCTTTCAGAGTAGTGTTAATTCTTTACTGACTTTATTTTTGCATTCCATCTCTTTCTTGAATGAGGTCTAGTTGATTTTGGGATCCATGAAGGCAGCAGGAGAGAATAGTACAGATGAGGGAATGTGGAGCTACATTGCCCACATTTAAATCCTAAATATCTCACTTGCAAGATATTTGACCTGGACAATTTATTTACATTCACTGTTTACTGATTTTCTTACCTGTAGATTCCAATGTAATTATAGCTATATTATAGATTTGAGTGGTAAATTTAAATTATTGCTTCACATGTAGAGTGAGCTACTATCATACTGTGCTTTTGTTACCCCAATATCTATCTTACCTCATCCTCAAGATTGTTTAAAGACAACAGGTTTCTTTCATTTCATTGGACCCATAAAGAAGCACATGGTACTTTTTGTTGTCATGAAGTAATTATTGGGAATATTATGTTTTATTAACTAATTTTGTACTATCACACAAAACCCTCTTCTTAACAATTAATGTTGTTTTTTGTTTGTTTGTTTGTTTGTTTTTAGATAAGTTGTCTTAAATCAGTCTAGTTACAAAAATTTCTGTAAGGTCATATTGTTGTTATTCAGTTGCTCAGTCCTGTCTTACTCTTTGCTACCCCATGGACTGCAGCATACCAGACTTCCCTGCCCTCACTGTCTCCTGGAGTTTGCTCAAACTCAAGTCCATTGAGTCAGTGATACCATCCAACCATCTCATCCTGTCATCGCCTTCTCCTCCTCCCCTTAATCTTTAGCAACCTTTATTGCTTTTTTCATACAGTGTTTCATAAAACATTACTACAATATCCACAGTACCTTTTGGGCTCGAGGTATGTCTTATTTCATTGGTCTATTTTCTCCTCTTATATATGAGCAGTAGGTCTGCCCAATGAATAGCAATATTCATTGTGTGATGAAATATTTTTGTGGTTGTTTGGTGATTATATTTTCATTTCTCTTATTTTGCTTTGCATTTCTCCAAGATGATTGCTGCCAAACAGCATATTTACAAGGATTTTTATTCAGTTGATCTACTGATCTTCAATATAAAGATGGGCTTAGGGATACTCAGAATGTGTCCTTCTCATTTACCCAAAGTATCTTCTAAAATAAGGGCATAATGGTTTTCCTTATTTGGGAGATATTTGTGTATTTTGGGTTGATAACATAGGTCTATCTATCCATTTAATGTATCTATCTGTGTATCCTTCCTCCCTGGATTCAGCCCAAATATCATGCTATATGATGACTAAAATTTGTCACTTGTGATTTGAACTTTTCCTTTCTTCTCTCTTCCTTCTTCTGTCTCTTGATCTTTCTGTTTGTCTCTTTTTATTTCCTGTTGTTAGAATGGGTGGATATTATGGGTTGAATTGTATATTCCCCCTAAAATCACTAGGTAAGATGAATTTGTAGGTGGGATGGGGTGTAGCAGGATTTCATATGACTACTGTTATTCTAAAGAGAGTGCTGTGTGAAGACAGACAAGCAGAAGAGCAAACCTTGAGAAAAGACTGAATTGAAGTGATGCTTCAATAATTCAAGAAATGCTGAAGACTGCTGGTAAACTACCAGAAGCTAGAAAGAAGCACAGCAAGATTTTCCCATAGGTTTCAGAGAGAACACAGTTTTGCTGACATCTTTTATTTAGTCCTTTATTTATTGTTTGTTTTGATTTCGCCATTCCCTGCTGCATCCAAGATCTTAGTTCCTCGACCAGGGATTGAACCAGGGCTCCCTGCAGGGGAAGCATGCAGTCTTGACCACTGGACTCCCAAAGAAGTCCCAGTCTTGCTGACATATTGATTTCAGACTGATATTCTCCAGAACTGAGACACAGTTCTGTTGTTTCACACTCCCAATTTGTGGTACTTTGTTATGGTGGCCCTAAGAAATTAATATAAAGAGCAGGCTAGAAATGCTTTCTCTAAGTCATCTCCAACTATTGGTTCCTAGGTTCTTAAAACATAAAAATCTGAAAGTGCATTTTTATGATTTTAATAGCATCAATGTTTTTACTTATTTTTAAATTAATGAAACCATTAGAATTGCTTCATTTAAGGAGGAGATAATTATAAATTATTTTTAAAATCATGCAGCTTTTAATCTAACACCATCCACAGTAATAAATAATTTTTTTTCAAAAGTTTTCTCTAAGTATTATGCCTTCAAACTCACAATAGGAGTATGAAAATTTAACAAAGTTTTAGGCTAATACTCCAAAATATGTAAATCTTCATAAAGACACGTCAAATTTTGTAAAACTGTTGGTAACTGCCAATATTTTTCACCTTTATTAAAGTTGGGGGAAAAACATAATTAGCACTTCATGCTTTAAGACTAAGCTGGGTCCTCAGCTGATGCTGTGCCAGAAAGCTGATAAACACAGCAACTTCAGAAATTAATTTTCATAAAAACTTGTGTATGTGTATAAATTTTTCACAGGCTGGTGTTAGCATTAATCTATCAGTACCGCTGTGCAATGTAGTCCCAATTCAACTTCAAACCCTGACATTTGACACTTATTTTTGAAATTGTTTCAAAAAGATTTTCAAGTTACTTTAAACAGATGTGATGCTACATCAACTTATTTGAACATTCTAACATCTTACCATATGAACATAGCACGGACTCTAATCTCAAGATCTAAGGTACCTCTTATAGTTTTATAGTCCTGAAGTGTAAGGTGGTGGTGGTGGTTTAGTGGCCAAGTCGTGTTCAACTCTTGCAACCCCATAGACTGTAGCCTGCCAGGCTCTACTGTCCATGGGATTCTCCAGGCACAAATACTGGAGTGGGTTGCCATTTCCTTCTCCAGGCTGAAGTGTAAGAATTCAGCATTATTGATCAGCGCTTACATATCCATAGTTCCTCACAGGTAGATTTTCTTCTTTGCTTGGATTTCATGTGATTTAAAAAAAAAAAAAAAAAACTACATAATTTTTACTCCTTTTGTTTTCTGCTAGAAAAAGATGGTTAGACAACAATGCCCCAAAGTCCAGAAATGTCCTAGAGCAGTGGAGCTTTCTTTCACTTAAAGCTCTTAAAATATTCAAGAAGTTTCCAAGTGTCTAGTTACTTTTAATAAGATGTACATTCTTTTTATATACTGTTTTTAAAATGTTTGATTTTATTTTATATTGTGATGTAGTGGATTAATGTTTTGTTAGTTTCAGGTGTACAGTAAAGTAGTTCATTTATATATATGCATGAATTTATTCTTTTTCAAAGTCTTTTCCCAATTTAAGTTATTACAGAGTGTTGAGCATTTTCCTGTGCTATACAGTAAGTCCTTGTTGGTTATTTATTTAAAATATAGAAATATTTAAAAGTCAGTCCCAAAGTCCCAATCTATCCCTTCTCTCTACCCTTTTCCCATGGTGTGCAGTGTTCAATATATACTTTCTTTTCTTTTTCCTAGTATGATATAATACATATATCACATCACAAACCTATAATCCATCTGCAGAAACTTTCATAAACTTTGAAGTATTTATAAACCTTGAACTTTCATAAACCTCACTTTTTGAAAGTTTTCCTGGTTGAAAATTCTTAATTATGATAGGTTGACCAAATCTAGACCCATTGCACCTGGAAATGGACAATTCATTTTTAATTTGATATTTGCCAAAATGCTTCAATGCATAATATATTTTACCTACCAAAACAATGTTAGATTTTTTTGAACTGGTCCCACATCATTTGATTTATAATCTGCACTGCATAAACATACTTGTTTTAAATTATTTATTACTTCATTTCATTTTTTTCAATAGTATATATCAAGTAAGGTGCTTTATAATATTCTCACACCAATGAGGAAATTTTACCAAGTCCCTAGTGTGTGATAAATTTAATTTTCCCCTTCTTTGATATATCTCTCAAGGGAACATCTAAATTTTATTTAGTTATTTCCCTTAAAATTCCTGTTATTAGTTAGATTAAAGTCTAAATAATTTTTAAAACATTTATATTTTCCTAAGGTTTATAGGTGAGGTGAAGTCGCTCAGTTGTTTCTGACTCTTTGCGACCCCGTGGACTGTATCCTACTAGGCTTCTCTGTCCACGGGATTCTCCAGGCAAGAATACTGGAGTGGATTGCCATTTCCTTCTCAAAGGGATCTTCCCGACTTGAGGATTGAACCCAGGTCTCCTGCATTGAAGGCAGACGCTTTAACCTCTGAGACATGAAGCTGTCTGGGTGGCCTTACAAATAGCTGTGAAAAGAAGAGAGGTGAAAGGCAAAGGAGAAAAGGAAAGATAATAAGCATCTGAATGTAGAATTCCAAAGAATAGCAAGAAGAGATAAGAAAGCTTTCTTGAGTGATCAACGCAAAGAAATAGAGGAAAACAAAGAATGGGAAAGACTAGAAATCTCTTCAAGAAAATCAGAGATACAACGGGAACATTTCATGCAAAGATGGGCTTGATAAAGGACAGAAATGGTCTGGACCTAACAGAAGCAGAAGATATTAAGAAGAGGTGGCAAGAATACACGGAAGAACTGTACAAAAAAGATCTTCACGACCCAGATAATCATGATGATGTGATCACTAATCTAGAGCCAGACATCTTGGAATCTGAAGTCAAGTGGGCCTTAAAAAGCATCACTATGAACAAAGCTAGTGGAGGAGATGGAATTCCAGTTGAGCTGCTACAAATCCTGAAAGATGATGCTGTGAAAGTGCTGCACTCAATATGCCAGCAAATTTAGAAAATGCAGCAGTGGCCACAGAACTGGAAAAGGTCAGTTTTCATTCCAATTCCAAAGAAAAGCAATGGCAAAGAATGCTCAAACTACCGCACAATTGCACTCATCTCACATGCTAGTCAAGTAATGCTCAAAATTCTGCAAGCCAGGCTTCAGCAATACGTGAACCGTGAACTCCCTTATGTTCCAGCTGGTTTTAGGAAAGGCAGAGGAACCAGAGATCAAATTGCCAACATCAGCTGGATCATGGAAAAAGCAAGAGAATTCAAAAAAACATCTATTTCTGCTTTATTGACTATGCCAAAGACTTTGATTGTGTGGATCACAGTAAACTGTGGAAAATTCTGAAAGAGATGGAAATACCAGACCACCACCTGCCTCTTGAGAAATCTGTATGCAAGTCAAGAAGCAACAGTTAGAACTGGACATGGAACAACAGACTGGCTCCAAATAGGAAAAAGAGTACGTCAAGGCTGTATATTGTCACCCTGCTTATTTAAATTATATGCAGTGTACATCATGAGAAATGCTGGACTGGAAGAAACACAAGCTGGAATCAAGATTGCTGGGAGAAATATCAATCACCTCAGATATGCAGATGACAGCACCCTTATGGCAGAAAGTGAAGAGGAGCTAAAAAGCCTCTTGATGAAGGTGAAAGAGGAGAGTGAAAAAGTTGGCTTAAAGCTCAAATTCAGAAAATGAAGATCATGGCATCCGGTCCCATCACTTCATGGGAAATAGATGGGGAAATAGTGGAAACTGTCAGACTTTATTTTTTTGGGCTCCAAAGTCACTGCAGATGGTGAGTGCAGCCATGAAGTTAAAAGACGCTTACTCCTTGGAAGAAAAGTTATGACCAACCTAGATAGTATATTCAAAAGCAGAGACATTACTTTGCCAACTAAGGTCCATCTAGTCAAGGCAATGGTTTTTCCTGTGGTCATGTATGGATGTGAGAGTTGGACTGTGAAGAAGGCTGAGTGCTGAAGAATGGATGCTTTTGAACTGTGGTGTTGGAGAAGACTCTAGAGAGTCCCTTGGACTGCAAGGAGATCCAACCAGTCCATTCTGAAGGAGATCAGCCCTGGGATTTCTTTGGAAGGAATGATGCTAAGCTGAAACTCCACTACTTTGGCCACCTCATGCAAAGAGTTGATTCATTGGAAAAGACTCTGATGCTGGGAGGGATTGGGGGCAAGAGGAGAAGGGGATGACAGAGGATGAGATGGCTGGATGGCATCACGGACTCGATGGACGTGAGTCTGAGTGAACTCCAGGAGTTGATGATGAACAGGGAGGCCTGTCGTTCTGTGATTCATGGGGTCGCAAAGAGTCGGACTTGACTGAGCGACAGAACTGAACTGAAAAGATTTAACATGTTATAAATATATGTTGATATTTTTCTTCCACTCATACTTATTTCTCTTCCTTAATTATTTTCCCTAAAAAAATGATTTAATTATTAAAATTTCAAAACAGAAACATATTCAGCACTTTCATTTGGCTTTTCTTCTTTTCCTTAAGGAGAATGGGTGCAGAAGCAGAAATGTATAAAAGCAAAGGAAATAACATAGAGCAATAAAATGTAAAAGATATGATACACTTAGGAAATAATGGGCATTTGATTATTTCTTTTACTTATGATTCTCAGAAAGAATTGATAGGAAGTAAATCTGGTTAATATGCTGGGACAAGGTTTCAGAGGTCTAGTACTGTGGACAACAAGCTATGATCCTAGGGAAAATCTTGCCATGGCTTGTCTTCATAAATAAAACTGGATTTTAACAGAGTCATACTCATAGTTTTATAAGTTGTCTTATTACATCAGCAGAGTGGAGTGGTTGTGACATCCACTCCATTGTAGCTTGCAGAACCTACAATGTACTTATAGAAAAAGTTTGCCAACTCCAGTCTACTATGTCACATAAAATTGTTAGAGTAGTTGGATGCTTTTGAACTGTGGTGTTGGAGAAGACTCTTGAGAGTCCCTTGGACTGCAAGGAGATCCAACCAGTCCATTGTGAAGGAGAGCAACCCTGGGATTTCTTTGGAAGGAATGATGCTAAGCTGAAACTCCAGTACTTTGGCCACCTCATGCGAAGAGTTGACTCATTGGAAAAGACTCTGATGCTGGGAGGGATTGGGGGCAGGAGGAGAAGGGGATGACCAAGGATGAGATGGCTGGATTGCATCATGGACTCAATGGGAGTGAATCTGAGTGAACTCCCCCAGAGATGGTGATGAACAGGGAGGCCTGGCATGCTGCGACTCATGGGGTCGCAAAGGAGTCAGACACAAATGAGCGACAGAACTGAACTGAACTTGTTAGTTTTATTTCCTTTTGTTGGCTTACTAAGGACATTTTTACACTCTATGAGATATAGGAGGATTCAGACAACTATATCTAAAGTTTTGACAGTAAATTATGGTGATAATGAATAAAAAATCTGAAGTAGTAGAAAAAGAGTGGAAGAAAGATGATGGAGGAAATAAGCAAACTCCCAGAAAATCAGTGAAGGGGTAGACTGTAACCCAGAGGACAGAAAGTAAGAGAGAGAGAGTCTCTTTTTAGTGTGTGCCTTTATTAAAGAAAATGAAGTGCATAGTGGCAACATATGATTTTGAAGACATATTTTTAGAGATAAATATCTTGTTATAACATTCAGTTAGTTCAGTTCCAGTCACTCAGTCATGTCCGACTCTTTGTGACCCCATGAGTCGCAGCACGACAGGCCTCCCTGTTCATCATCAACTCCTGGAGATCACTCAGACTCACGTTCATCGAGTCCTTGATGCCATCTGGCCATCTCATCCTCTGTCATCCCCTTCTCCTCTTGCCCCCAATCCCTCCCAGCATCAGAGTCTTTTCCAATGAGTCAACTCTTCACATGAGGTGGCCAAAGTAGTGGAGTTTCAGCTTAGCATCATTCCTTCCAAAGAAATCCCAGGGCTGATCTCCTTCAGAATGGACTGGTTGGATCTCCTTGCAGTCCAAGGGACTCTCTAGAGTCTTCTCCAACACCACAGTTCAAAACCATCAATTCTTCAGCACTCAGCCTTCTTCACAGTCCAACTCTCACATCCATATATGACCACAGGAAAAACCATAGCCTTGACTAGATGGACATTTAGTCGGCAAAGTAATGTGTGTGCTTTTGAATATACTATCTAGATTGGTCATAACTTTTCTTACAAGGAGTAAGTCTTTTAATTCATGGCTGAAATCACCATCTGCAGTGATTGTGGAGTAGTTAATAAAGTCTGTCACTGTTTCCACTGTTTCTCCATCTATTTCCCATGAAATGATGGGACCGGATGCCATGATCTTCATTTTCTGAATGCTGAGCTTTGAGCCAACTTTTTCACTCTCCTCTTTCACCTTCATCAAGAGGCTTTTTAGCTCCTCTTCACTTTCTGCCATAAGGGTGGTGTCATCTGCATATCTGAGGTGATTGATATTTCTCCCAGCAATCTTGATTCCAGCTTGTGTTCCAGTCCAGCGTTTCTCCTGATGTAATCTGCATATAATTTAAATAAGCAGGGTGACAATATACAGCCCTGATGTACTCCTTTTCCTATTTGGAGCCAGTCTGTTGTTCCATGTCCAGTTCTAACTGTTGTTTCCTGACTTGCATACAGATTTCTCAAGAGGCAGGTTAGGTGGTCTGTCCATCTCTTTCAGAATTTTCCACAGTTTATTGTGATCCACACAATCAAAGTCTTTGGCGTAGTCAATAAAGCAGAAATACATGTTTTTCTGGAACTCTCTTGCTCTTTCCATGGTCCAGAGGATGTTGGCAATGTGATCTCTGGTTCCTTTGCCTTTCCTAAAACCAGCTTGAACATCAAGAAGTTCACAGTTCACATATTGCTGAAGCCTGGCTTGCAGAATTTTGAGCATTACTTTACTAGTGTGTGATATGAATGCAATTGTGTGGTAATTTGAGCATTCTTTGGCATTGCCTTTCTTTGGAATTGGAATGAAAACTGACCTTTTCCAGTCCTGTGGCCACTGCTGCATTTTCCAAATTTGCTGGCATATTGAGTGCAACACTTTCACAGCATCATCTTTCAGGATTTGAAACAGCTCAACTGCAATTCCATCACCTCCACTATCTTTGTTCGTAGTGATGCTTTCTAAGGCCCACTTGAGTCTACATTCCAAGATGTCTGGCTCTAGATTAGTGATCACATCATCATGATTATCTGGGTCGTGAAGATCTTTCTTGTACAGTTCTTCTGTGTATTCTTGCCACTTCTTCTTAATATCTTCTGCTTCTGTTAGGTCCAGACCATTTCTGTCCTTTATTGAGCACATCTTTCTATGAAATGCTCCCTTGGTATCTCTAAGAAAAAGTAAAAATAATATGTAATAGAATTAAAATGATTCTAGGATCTTTGAAGTTTATTTTGTATACAAATTGGTTTCTTGATTTCCATTTTAAGATGGGTGATAGGCAGATATTTATGTTAAATTCTTATTTCATGTCTTAGAATTTTTTAGACGATTCAAGTCTTTATTGAGAATTCAGAGTCCAATATTGTGTCTAATGTAGATATGTATCAAGCATTTAATCTCCTGGGTTTTACTTTGTTCTTCTATAAAGATAATTTGCTGGATTACATGTTTTTCTTGTCTTCTTTTAATCTCCTTTTCTATTTTTTCTGGTTACCACCTTTCATTTGGCTGGTTCTAAGTATATCCTAGGTATAAAACATGCATTAAAAAAATTGAATTTGTTTAATATGCTGTTGAATTAACGTTTTTAGAGGAAAGCTATCTCCTTTTAACACAATCCTCGTTAGGAATTTAAAGTTAGTTCTGCTAATGTTTCATATAAGTGATTTGAATGACTATAAATCCATATTTCATTTTCTTCTTAACCCAGGGGGATATGAGTAGATATAATCTCTGAGTTAGCTCAAATCTTAGCTTTTTCTTATGTTCAGTAAAATTTGTGGTGTAAGTCGTATTTCTAATTCCTTGTTGGATGAAATCAAGGAAGTGTAGAATTCACAATTCACTGAACCAAAACAATAAAATTAATCTCCCCCAAGTGATTAATTGTTTTTTCAGCAAAAGTGAACACCTGACTTCTGAGAAGGAAGATAAACTATAAAATTCTTATTTTCATTTATATTTTGTATGCATTACAGAAACAGTCTTCTACTTTTGAATTTTAAACTAAGCTAGGGAACAGTTTTGTTAGCCTTTTATTAATGCCCTCCCATCCCAAAGGGCTACATTAATATTACTGTATGATTTACTTAGTGTTTTTATGTCATGAATTCTGGTCCTTCTCATGCTATTGACAATTTTAGGGGAAAAAAGTCACCATTGTATTTTTTTCTAATTACTTTGTAAGACATAAAAAGTTAATTTATTTCAAACAGGAACAGATATAATAAATATTGACAACTTTTTTACAGTATTGAGATGTTTACTTTTTATATGCTTGAGGAATTTTTAAATTTTCTAGTTGAATTCATGACATGAATTAATGTCATTATTTAATAAAATTTGGGATAGCACTCATTTTATAAAGCAGAAATAAAGTAGAAAGTGAAAGTGGCTCAGTCATGTCCAACTCTTTGGGGCCCCATAGACTATACAGTCCATGGAGTTCTCCAGGTGAGAATATTGGAGTGGGTAACTGTTCCCTTCTCCAGGGCCTTCCAAACCCAGGGACTGAACCCAAGTCTCCTGCACTGTGGGCAGATTATTTACCAGCTGAGCCACCAGGGAAGCTCAAGAATTCTGGAGTGGGTTGCCTGTCCCCTTTCCAGTGGATTTTCCCATTCCAGGAATTAAACTAGGTTCTCCTGCATTGCAGGTGGATTCTTTACCAGATGAGGTATCATCAATGTCTTGATTTAATCGAATTTGCATAACATTCATTATATAAAGTGGATTGGGGGCAGGAGGAGAAGGGGACGACCGAGGATGAGATGGCTGGATGGCATCATGGACTCGATGGACGTGAGTCTGAGTGAACTCCGGGAGATGGTGATGAACAGGGAGGCTTGGCGTGCTGCGATTCATGGGGTCACAAAGCGTCAGACACGACTGAGCCACTGAACTGAACTGACCGTTGAAACCACATTTTAATGACACTCAAATTTGTCATTTGTTATTGGCTCATTTTGTTTCTTTCCCTTTTTGTTGTCTGGTTTTTGTTTGGTTTTCTTGCTTCTACAGAGATGCTGAATACACAGGTCATTATATAAGACACTATTCTTTTTACAACCTTCTCATTAGACCAAAAACTACAAAATTATAAAACAGCAAAAAGCTTTCTTTTGACATTTGAATTGTGCTTAAAGAGAACTTTCTTATGCAATGGCATTAAACTTGCCTAAGAATTAAAAGTAAAAAATTGAACATGTATAAAAAGAGGATTCCTTTTAAAATGTGGAAAATAGTAGACTGTCAGAGGTGCTTAGTGCCTGATCTTATAAATGGCTTAAATAATTAACCATCTCTCATCCATGATTTAGAGACCATCAGTAAAATCTCACCTTCCCAAATTCTTTTATTAATTTAGTCAAATCAGAACTATTGAAAATTTCCACTTGAGGTAAGCTTTGTAGTTCCAGGAATACTCAGTTAAAACACACACTCACACACAAAATCCACTCTTAGTTATTATTTTCTCATTGGAGAAATTATTACCTTGAGAAGATACAAGTACTAAGAACTTTTGGAAAAAGAAAAGAACAATAGGTTAACTACAACACTATTAATTTTTTTAAAAAATCTGTAACCTAATTTAGTAAAAAAGCTGAATTTTCACTGCAAAGTATAATTTTTAACAAGGCAAGTAAAGAAGTTAGTAGCAGTATTTGCTTTCAAAAATAATAATGTCTTCCACTAGAGGAGAGACTGGCAGGTTTCTAGGAGCCCAACTAAAGATCAGACAGAGTTCAGCAATGACACAGGCTCACTCTGTTAGCAATGTACATAGGACACTTGAGAGTTGAGAGTAACTGATGCAAACATGAAACTCATTCTTGCTTCTCTGCCCCAAATAATAAAATCTATCTATGGTAGATTTTATGATAGATTCTGAGTCTCTGCCAGAATCCATGAAATCATTGCAAGGCTAAAGCTTACAAGCAAGTTAATATTCCACACACTTCCACTGTTTTAAAGAATAGCACAAAACCAATAATTAAAAGATTGTTGGGAAGTACTAATCAAATCTGAATTATCAGCAAACTGTAAGAGGAATGACTTATAATAAGATCAATTTGAGACAGAGAGAAATGTAAATATTAGAAAATCAGTGACAATTGCAGAAACTTTTAAAATATGAAAAAAGTTTAAGTATGGTCTATTTCTTCTAGTTTTTCAAAGTATCCCCAGTGGGTTTTATGAAATAAAAGTGAAATATGTGTAGGATATTTTCAAAGGGGTACTATAATTGTTTCATATTCCTATATAACAAATCATTACCAACTAGTAGCTTAAAACGTTAAATATTTAGTATCTCACAGTTATTGTGGGTCCATAAGTGGGTCTAAGTGTATATTATCTGGGTCTTTTGTTTAGGGTATCAATTAGGGTTTAGGCTTAAAGAAGTCTTCCAAGTTCATTCAAGTTGTTAGCAGAATTCAGTTTTTTGTGGTTGTGGGATTGAAGTTTCCACTTTCTGGATGATTTCAGTTTGCTCTCTGATTGTAGAGGACCCCAAAATTTCTTACCACCTGGCCTTTTGCTAGCACTCTCTCAACATCACTCTTATATCAAAGCAGCCCAATAATTTCTTTCTTTGGAAAGCCCACTTCCTCTTTTAAAGACTCACCAGATTAAGTTAAACCTACACAAAGTAATCTTCCTTTTGATTAACATGAAATCAAGTGATTTGGGATATTAATTACATATTCAGAATCCCTCATCTTTGTCAAAAATAACTTAATCAAGGAAAGACCTGTCATCATATTCACACGTCCTGCCTATACTCAAGGAGAGGGAATTCTACAGGGAGTGCACGCCAGGTGCAGAATCCTGAAGACCATCTTAGAATTCTGTGTCTCTGGATATGTTTAGAAATAGTTCAATGGTATTTTTTCCATAGAATGATTATCACAAGATGCTATTTCAATGACAAAAATTCTTATTAAAGATTTAAGAAACATTTTGCACAATGAGAAGAGAACTAAACTGAGACTAACAAGAACAAAATGTATCCTACTTCACATTCTGGTATCATAAATTTGCTCTCTTTAACAAAGTTTACCTTACTTCTTATTTTATTATTTATACATCACCTACTTCTGAAAACTATTTTAGGTGGCATATATATGATAGATCCAGGAAAGAAAAGCATGAAAAAAATAATAAATAAAGAAGACATATAAAAATGTTTGATGATCCCCATATCAGAAAATAAAAGCCATGCAGTGACTTTCTTTTCAGCCAAAATGGGCTTACTAGTGACACTCAGCGACATACATGCAGAGAAATCTAGAATGACTGGAGATGAATTTTAGCACTGCAGAACTGAACTTCTGAACAGGAGGTCAGCAATCTCAATCGCAAGTGTGAAGAAACAAGAATAATTTAATTTGGTATTTGTTCTAATTTAGGGGTGGGAAATGCAGCAAGGGTCTGTGGAAATCTGAAATACTGAGTCAGGCAATGGAAATTAATACTGCCAAATGTTCCATATGTTGCTGAACAGAACATTATTTTATCAAGTTGTAACATGGAGAGTAAGTTCTAGTCCCACAGGCAGTAGGCAAAAACAGGCAAGAGTAAGAGTTTCTGTCTCAAAAAGTATTAAAAAGTCTAATCAAAAAGTCAGGTTATTTACAAGGTGGGAAATCACTAAGAAGTTGGGAAAAATGGGTGAGGCTTGATGGGCAGAATGTATCTTCGAATAAATAATTCAAAGCATGTCAGATTCTGGGCTTTGTGCCTCAAGACTAATTAAAAAAAAAAAAAAGTTCATTGGTACTTTTAGGTTTCTACAGGAAAATAAAACTGAGCCCAAAGAGCTGTGGGTGAGATATCTATGCACTTTATAAAAAGCAATTATTATTAACTCTTGGAGTGTATTTTTGGATTGAATTAAGATTAGCTTCTTTGGATTCAAGTTTCATTTCTAGGGATCAAAATTTTTATAAGTGAAAACTAAAAGTATTTGTATCACTAAAACAATAAACCACCAGGGCATAAGAGCTCTGGACTTTTGCAGAGTTTTTGTATATTACAAAGAGGAATTATTTATCTTCTTTCAATAATGCACCTTGCAGTTTTATTATTACAAGTAGGCCAAATCCATGGACATAGTGTTAGCAAGAGAATTCCCAGTTGTACTTGAATTCCAATTAAATTGTGATTTTATTCAAAGGAATTCAGAATGAATTGATTAATGATCACTTGATAATACTATGTTGAGATTCTCAGAATCATATTGTTGGGCAATGTGTTGGATATGTAAGGGGAAAATTCTGTCACAATAGCATATGATCAAAACCATAGCATATTATTAAGAAAAATCTTGTATGTGTCTATCAGTGAATGAGAACTGAAAAAAAAAAAACCTCAGGTTACATTAAAATATATTTAAAAATTGTATTCAAAGTTTTACTCATTACCTTATCTATGTCTCAGTTCAGTTCAGTCACTCAGTCGTATCCGACTCTTTGTGATCCCATGGACTGCAGCACGCTAGTCCTCCCTGTCCATCGCCAACTCCTGGAGTTCACTCAAACTCATGTCCATTGAGCTGGTGCCATCAACAATCATCCTCTGTCATCCCCTTCTTTCCTGCCTTCAATCTTTCCCAGCATCAGGGTCTTTTCAAATGAGTTAGTTCTTTGCATCAGGTATCCAAAGTACTGGAGTTTCAGCTTCAACATCAGTCCTTCCAATGAATATTCATGACTCATCGCCTTTAGGATGGACTGGTTGGATTTCCTTGCAGTCCAAGGGACTCTCAAGAGTCTTCGCCAGCACTACAGTTCTAAAATATCAATTCTTCAGTGCTCAGCTTTCTTTATAGTCCAACTTTCACATCCATACATGACTACTGGAAAAGCCATAGCTTTGACTAGATGGACCTTTGTTGGCAAAGTAATGTCTTTGCTTTTTAATATGCTGCCTAAGTTGGTCATAACTTTTCTTCCAAGGACAAGTGCCTGTTAATTTCATGGCTGCAGTCACCATCTGCAGTGATTTTAGAGCCCCCAAAATAAAGCCAGCCACTGTTTCCACTGTTTCCCTATCTATTTCCCATGAAGTGATGGGACCAGATGCCATGATCTTTGTTTTCTGAGCTTTAAGCTTTAAGCCAGCTTTTTCACTCTCCTATTTCACTTTCATCAAGAGGCTCTTTAGTTCTTCTTCACTTTCTGCCATAAGGATAGTGTCATCTGCATATCTCAGGTTATTAATATTTCTCCCAGTAATCTTGATTCTAGCTTGTGCTTCATCCAGCCCAGTGTATCTCATGATGTACTCTGCATATAAGTTAAATAAGCAGGGTGACAACATAGATCCTTGACTTACTCCTTTCCCTATTTGGAACCAGTCTGTTGTTCCATGTCCAATTCTAACTGTTGCTTCTGAACTGCATACAGATTTCTCAAGAAGCAGGTCAGGTGGTCTTGTATTCCCATCTGTTTAAGAATTTTCCAGAGTTTGTTGTGGTCCACACAGTCAAAGTTCTATCAGTCATCTATCTATCTACTAGATGTTTTGAGCTGCAAATAACAATATCAATGAAAAGAAGCTTAAATAAATGGGTTTGCTTTTCTTAGTTGATAAAGCTTGGAGGTTAGAATTTGCTAATATGCCAAATTGGTTCAGTGGTTCTTCAATTAGAAATGTTTCTGTCAGTGTTTGTGTCCCCTCAGAATTCATATGTTGAAACTTCTTCCCCATCTGATGACGTTTGGAAGTGGCACCTTTGGAAGATGATGAAATTAAACCCCTTATAAAAGAGACTGCAAAGAACTCCCTCACCTCTTCTGCTACTTGAGGACACAAAGAGAAGCCGAGGTTCTGTGAACAAGAAAGCAGACATTGACAGCACCTAATCTGCTAGTACCTTGACCTTGAACTT
Source organism: Nanger dama (assembly GCA_917880005.1). Taxonomy (NCBI): domain Eukaryota; kingdom Metazoa; phylum Chordata; class Mammalia; order Artiodactyla; family Bovidae; genus Nanger; species Nanger dama. The sequence goes on from CAKJTW010000004.1 coordinate 53,772,368, forward strand.
TTCAGTTTTCAGAACTACGAGTAATAAATTTTCTGTGACTTATAGGTCACCTAGTCTATGTTATCTTTGTTACAGAAGCTCAAATAATCTATGAAAGATGTGATTGACATTGTATGAATTTTTCTTTCCTTTCTCATCATGTTTAGGAGATCCTTCATACCTTGCATACAAGTGTACAAAATGACATGAATTCAAAGTAAAGAATCTTAAACATCTGCCTGTCATCAAGAAAGGCCAAAAAAAAAAAAAACACACAAAAAAACCACACACCTTTCTCCAAAACAACCTCTCATTTCACTGAATTTTCTTGATATGTATTAAAGTCAGCCAGGCAACCTCATGTTAAACTCTAGGCTAGGGATCAAGTCTGCATTTTTTGAAATAAAGAAATCTCTGCTCATACTTGAAGAATACTTATGTTTTGACAGGAAAGCTGGAAAAATAATAGATTTAGGATGGTGCATCTGCCACATAAGTCCTCATAAAATATATTAAAGAAAATATGCTTTTTAATCAGAATCAATTTGTCAATCTTTATTTCACAAGGCACTGGTAGTATTCTACTGTTTGTTACGTCAGATGTGTCCTAATCTGTTTTCTTTTCCTTTGAAACAAAACCAGAACTCAAACTCATTGTTTTTCCCTCTGAAAATTCTTTATCGTCCCTTAGAAGTATCTTTACCCTCAAAGATGTATTTCTGGAAGGTGGAGCAACAGACAAACATTTACAGGAACCCTCTGATTATTTGGGGAAAATTCCTAGAGATTGTGTTTTCCAGTGTCTGTACACCACCTTGTTATTTGTGTGACACCATTCCTGACACATTCAGGCAATGCTTTAGAATTAAGACCTGGCCAGATGGTTCCTCAGATGATTCTCCCAATCACGTGTTTAAAATCTCTGAAATGTATTCCATCATTGGAGCTCTCTAACATTCAAGGGTGATGTGATCAGCCCCCATCTGGGACATACTCTCCTTGTTCTTTCACAGTCTTTAGAGTTCACGAAGCAACCCTTTCAACTGGTTTTCCACTGTGGAATCCCCCTGAGATGGCAAACTGCATGAGAACTTAATGTTGACGTGCCATTTCTCCCTCTGCTCTTACTCTCAAGTGATTGTGTTGGCTTTGTGGTACCGAAGTCTCCCAGAGGAAGAAGGAAGGGTGTTGTCACTCATATGTCTAATACATAGTATTTGTTAAAGAGCCCCCATGCTCTTTAACATGCTCTGGTGTTTTCTGGCATCCTCTGAGGCAACTCTTAATATCAAATTATTAGAGACTATTTTCTCTTGCTTTTACATATTGCAGAAAACATATATTGTCATACAACTGTTGTGAGTGTTCCTGCTTCACAAAGTGTTGAACTTTGCTTCAGATGCACGTCTGGGTGCTGCTAACTCACCAAGAATCTGTTCATCTTCTTCTCGATGAATTTTGATTTTTTGGACTTTTGATTTATATATAAGAAGGTTTAATATCCCCTTTTCAGTATTTTGAAAGAGGAATGCCAAAGTAATAAAGCTTATGTCCTAACAGTTTGGAGTCTTTCCATTTCCTTTTCCTTCTGATTTGATATTAGTTGATTAATTAATGTTTGTCTCATCTTATCTTCATATGTCTGGGTATTGAGAGAAAGGTATAACAGGTAAGGAAAAGAAGCCAGTGACATTGTGCTCTTGTAAGCATTTCCTATCACATATATATGATGGCTAAAAGTTCAATTTATATTGATAAATTATTTGTGTCTCTTTTCTAAATATCTTAGTCATATAGTTTTCTCTTTGTTTTTATTTTCTATTAGAGATTTCTAATACTGTTTATCATCTACCTGTATTTCATTTTATTTTTTATTATATATATGTTTCATAATATATTCTCCCTATTTATGTCCTTATTCTTTTCTCTTTCTTTCATTCTTTCCCTTCCCTGACCCCCCTTTCTCTTCCCTCCTCTATCCCTTCCTTCCTTCCCTCATCTTTCAAATTTTATGGACAGAAGGCTTTACTTTTATGTAGTTGATTCTTTTAATAGTTTTCTTTATATTTTAGGTTTTTTTTTAAAAGTCTTTACTTCACAAAAGTGACCCATAACATTTGTAATGCCATTTCTAGTTTCTTTTTCTCCTGAGACTACACAGAGTTAAAGACAAGTCATAGAGTGGGAAAAAAAAAATTAAATGATTATAACATGCGAATTCTTTGTATCCAGAATATACAAAGCATGCTAACCAGTAAATAATAAAAGAAAAATAGATATCTTGGTAAAGAATATAAAATGTGACTTCATGACAATAGCATAATAACTCCTAATGCCTAATAAAGATGAACATATGTTCACTCTTGTTGGGAATCAGGTAAGTGCTAGTGATAATTCAAACACAATTAGATAGCATCACACATTCAGCAATTTGAAGAAATTATAAAGTATTAACAAATATTGGGAGAATGTGGAGCAACTGGAATTCTTTTGATAATGCCAATATATAATTGTAAGAACTATATTGTGAAAAGAATGGGTGGTATCTGTCAAGTAAAGCAAAAAACAAACATGACATGTAACTCAACAGTCTCATGCTTGGGTATATATTTCGCAAGAATGGAAGCTTATTCATAAACATGCACAAAGTTTATGATAACAGTGTTTGTAGCACATCAAAGCTGGAAACAACACAAGCAACCACAGAATATATAAACAAATCATCATGCATTGATATTATGGAAAACTGTAGAATCATGAAAGTGAAATGATTGCATAAATAAGCAAAAAACAAATAAGAAGCTTAAGGACATACTGTTGAAAGACACAAAAGAATATATGTAGTATGATTACACTTAAAATCCAAACTTTGCTTAGATACTAGTAAAATAAATAAGAAAAATAAGGAGTAAATGCCACAAAGGTTAATAGCTACTGCTGGGGGCATAGAGGAAGTTGTGGTCAAGAAGTCATATGAAAGTTTCTAAATACATTATTTTTTCAAACTTACTTGAGAATTACAGAAAAATCACCTCAATAATTGTTTTAATTTTATGCAATTTCCTCTGTCATATTTCACAATAAAATTGCTTTTAAAGAGCATGGTTGAAAACATTATGGTTAGATTCAATCCAGTTATCTAAATAATAAAAATGTGAGTGTACATACATTATTTAGCATTTGTACATTGTATTTACTATTATAGGTTATCTTGATATTTTGTTTTGGATGATATGTAGATGCATAAAATCAACTATTAGTCATGTAATATTACCACTTAAAATTTGCTTCAAAAGGAAAAAAATAGCATAGTTTGTAATTCTTCACTATGTTTAGCTCTTGAGTGTGAAATGTTTTATTTTTAATTAAATGCACGCTGCTTGTATGGAGTTTTTGGTGTAGCTAAAATTCTAGAAAAATAATATTCTTAACCTGTCAAATCCAGTGTGTTTAAATAATTTATTACCAAAATGCACTAACTAGATTTGGCCCTATTAAAATATTCTTCATTCAGCTATTGCCTCAGTTTGCTGACAACACAGAATATTTTCAGTTCTTTAAGGGCATCTCTAAGTTTTGAAAAAATTGAAAGTCCTTTGGACAGCAAGGAGATCAAATCAGTCAATTTTAAAGAAAATCAACCCTTAATATTCATTACAAGGACTGATGCTGAAGCTGAAGCTCCAGTGTTTGGGCCACCAGATGCGAAGAGCCAACTCACTGGAAAAAAGCCTGATGCTGGGCAAGATTGAAGGCAGGAGAAGGGGACAACAGAGGATGAGATGGTTGGATGGTGCCACTGACTCAATGGACACGAGTAAACTCTGGGAGATGGTGAAGGACAGGGAAGCCTGACATGTTGCAGTCCTTGGGGTCACAAAGAGCTGGACACAACTTAGTTACTGAACAACAACAGAGTGTTGACCCAGCTGAGAAGAAAGTAGTGTTCTACAGCTTACTGACTGCAATAGTACCACCTCCACATTCAGGTTCAAGTGTCAGAGTTGGGGGCATGGCCCAAAAATAAGCATGTAGGATTTTTGTTTAAGAGACCTATGAAGAGATGCTGAAAGACATTATAAATTCACAATCAAGAATTATCTCCTGTGGGGCAGCTGCAAAATTGGCTCACCAGGTATAAAAACGTGTCCCCTCTGGGAACAACTGTCATTCTCAAGCATGACAGAAGGGGAGTGGAAAGATGGCTCCTCTTGAAAAAGAAAATGAGAAAAGAAAAATAAAAGCTATAGAACAGACTTTTGGACTCTGAGGGAGAGGGAGAGGGTGGGATGATTTGGGAGAACGGCATTGAAACATGTATACTATCTTTTAAGAATGAAGCGCCAGTCTATGTTCAATACAGGATGCAGGATGCATGGGGCTGGTGCACGGGATGATTCAGGGAGAGGATGTGGGGTGGGAGGGGGCTTCGGCATTGGGAGATCGTGGACACCTGTGGCTGATTCATGTCAATGTATGGCAAAACAAATACAGTATTGTAATGTAGAATAAAGTATTAAAAAATAAATAAATAAAAGAAAAAAATAAAAATATGGCATCTGAAGGTTTTACTTAGGCAGAGGGCAAGTATAAAAGATGGTGCCTGTGGCTACAGCATAAAGATGGCACTTATTGGGAAGGAAGGAGAAAAAAAAAAGGTGGCATCTACCAGCCTTAGCAAGGGGGTGGGAGGGCAAGAAGATGGCATCTTTCTGCCTCTATTACTGGAGAGTATCTCAGCAGGCCCTTGCCCCTCAGACCAAAATGTTAAAATTAGCAAATGATTTTTTTTTTCCCCAAAAAAAAGTCTGGATGTTTTTCAAAGGGCTGCTTCTGCACTAGATCCTTGGGCTGTGGAGTCCACAAGAATAAGCCTTTTAAGAGTCATTGGTTAGTTCTCCACAGCCTTCCAGTTCTGGAAGATTGTAAGGCCTATTGGTCTTCAAAGCCAGATGCTTTGGGGGCTCATCTCTCATGTGTTGCTCCTAAAAGCTGGGGTATAAACCTTTTCTTAGGGAAAAGCTCTGGATTTGTGAGTTTCCTCTCGTGGGTTGCTGCACTAGGAGTAGGGTTTACAATGAGATTGGGTCTCAACTATTCCTACCTGCTTCTATGTGGTTTCTCTCTCATTTGCCTGATATAAAGGGGTTAGTTATGTCACCAGATTTTACTGTTTTTCAGAGGAACTTCTCCATATGTAGCTGTAGATTTGATGTGTCTGTGGGAGGACGTTGGTTCAGGTTCACCTTATGTCATTGTCCTGAATCAGAATCCATACAGATATATTAATCATGCTTTTTCCTCTAACTGACAAAGTGGAAAATGATCCAAATATTCATCAACATGAGAATACATAAGTAAATAAAAGTATATTCGTGTAGTCATATACAGCAATGAAACTGGACGGACTACTGTTATAAGTAATAATATGAATAAATCTCAAACTTTATATTGAGCACAAGAGACCACAGAGTATATATTATATGATTTCATTTATAGAAATTAAAAATATATATATATTTTTCAGTATATATGATTCCATTTATAGAAATTTAAAATATATATACATTGTCTAAGGTGGTAGAAGTCAGAATAGGGGCTATTTCATGGTTACTTTCATGTTTACTTCTCTTATGTAAGAGAAGAGAACTTACTGGTTTCCACAAAAGTTCTTTTTCTTGATCTCTGTGTTTGTTACACTACTATGGACATATGTAAACTTTTAGCAAGCTGTACATTTAAGATCAGTGCACTTTGCTGTATGTTATACCTCAAAAAGTTAAAAACAATATTTTTGTATACATTAGCAATAAATGATAAAAAACAAAGAAATTAAAAAAAAACAATTTAGAAAACAAAAATTATCCAATATCATATCTAATGAAAAAAATAAGCAAGACATTTACATAGAAAACTATAACAGAATATTGAAAAAAAAACAACTAGAACTTAATAAAGGGATATGTGATGGCCTTGGGGGAGAAGTCTAATATTCTCAGGCTAGGCTGTAAATTGTCCTAAAATTAATCTATAAATTGATTCAAGACAATTGCAATCCCAATCCTAGCAGCTCTTTTTTTGGGTGTGTATACACACGTGTGCATGTGTGTTTGGCAGTTTACTAGCTGATTCCAAAAAATGTTATGGAAATTTAAAGGACTAAAAATAGCCAAGATAGTTTTGAAGATGAAGTCAGAATACAATAAATGCTATTAAACCCCAAAATCAAAATGACGTTTAATAAATATTTTTACTAAATAAATACTTTTATAAATAAGCACTTTTACTTAGTAATGTATGAAGAATCTCAGTAATGACCATGCCTTCTATTTGTGGCATTGTCATCCCACGGAGCCCTAGCGTACAGTGATGGTGTCTCTGTCTCAACTGCTGGGAGATGGAGAAAGATAGTAACAGAATCAAACATGATTTTTTTTTTTTTCTTTAATGAGCCAGATATTTATTTGTAGGTATTACTTCATCTTACCTTGCTGCTGCGGCTGCTAAGTCATTTCAGTCGCCTGATACTGGCCAAAAATACATCTCATGACCTCACCGAATTGTAAATGAGACCACAAAAGCTAATCTATTTCAACTGTCTTAAGTAGATGGAGAACACAAGTACTAGAAATCAACAGCATTTGAGTTCATAGCAATTGATGCTATCACAATATATATATTTTTCTGAGAGAAACGTTGCTTTAGTTAGACTTTACATCTCTTCAGGTTTTATATCACCATCACAGTTTCTTAAGGATTTCAAAACCCTGGTGCTTCAAAGTGGAATAGACTTGATTTGCTGATTTATTTGTTATTATGTAAAATTTCTAAGAATATTACTGTAGCCTGGACATTAGTTATGAAATTTAATTTCAGTGTGAGACTGAATTTTATTCTTTTTTTTGAGGGAGGGGCAGAGGTTGATTTTTGTGTCTACTGTTTAAGGCATCGAGAGAAAGAGATCTTGTGCAAAATTTGATGGAATACTAATAATACAAACTGTGAAAAATGAAGCAAAGTCCCAAGGACAGAAATTTCAGTGCAAGTGAGCCAAGATTTATTCCACGTCTTTGGCAATTAAAATATTTTGCATATGAAAGCCTTTAGAATATTTGCTATCTTTTTTGTAAGCCTCAAATGTGTCAGCTTTCATTTTCTAAACTGTAGAAAGGAAACAAACAAATGAAACCAGCTCCAGTGTGTTTCATACAGATGTGTAGAGATGCTTAGACTATGTATTCCATTTTCCCAAACCAGATGCTTAGGGATATGCCATGCCTGGATGATTCTTATCAAGATGTGGTTTCATAGGCAGCCTGATTCTTTATGAACTGAGCCACAAAGTAATGGATAGCCATATGGTAATACACAAAAAAAAGCCAATGAAGAAAAATTTATGATAAAAAGATATCTTCTGATAGGTTTTGCATTTTTAGTATTTAAAAAAAAACACATGTACAGACACATTATTTTACAAAGAAAAAATGGGAAAAAGGAAAACAAATCTTACTTAAATTAAAACTGAGCTTATGATATATGTATACTAGTACTAACTGCATTTTGTTGTTAATTTCTTGGACCCTTTGAGTTGTGGAGTTTTCTTTTGTGTGAAAATATTAAATAATATTTGTGTTTAATTTGGGGAGGGGATAAGAAAAATGATTCAGGGGAGACTTTCCCTCCAACAAACCAATGAAAAATATCTTTAACAAGATAGTATAAAAATGCAAATATCAGAATTATGATAGAAATTACTATAGTCTATAAAGTTTGATACTGCTAAGTCACTTCAGTCGTGTCCAACTCTGTGCAACCCCATAGATGGCAGCCCGCCAGGCTCCCTGTCCTTGAGATTCTCCAAGCAAGAACACTGGAGTGGGCTACCATTTCCTTCTCCAATGTATGAGAGTGAAAAGTGAAAGTGAAGTCACTCAGTCGTGTCTGACTCTTGGCGACTCCATGGACTGCAGCCTACCAGGCTCCTCTGTCCATGGGATTTTCCAGGCAAGAGTATTGGAGTGGGGTGCCATTGCCTTCTCCCTATAAAGTTTAAATGACCCCTCCGAAACCAACATTTTCTGTAGTTGTAGCATTATAAATTTTCCATGTTCATTAATTCATATGATGTTCTTTTTCTCAGTGATTTTTACATTTTTGTCTATTTGATAACAAAAGTAGTGTTTGTACAGTGTGTTTCAGGTAGAAGCTATGTATTGAGTTACACTCTAGCTATAACTGCAAGTAGTTTTCTGCTATTGCTTTGTAAATGTATCTCAACCATAACCAAATAATCTTTTCTTTTATAGATATGTTAATATACATACTATTTATAAGGAAAAGGTATTCAACAAAAAATCTTTTAGTTCAAGAGATGCTTATTTTTATATGATTGCATTAAGAAAAGTTTTATTAACATGTATTTATTAAATAGTCTATTACCTAACTGTAATCATTTTCCAGCAATCATTTAATATGATGATGAAAATGGCTGAAAGTGAAAGTGAAAGCTGCTCAGTCATGTCTGACTATTTGCAACCCCATGGACTATACAGTCCATGGAATTTTCTAAGCCAGAAAACCTGAGTTGGTAGCCTTTCCCTTCTCCGGGGGATCTTATCAACCCAGGGATTGAACCCAGGTCTCCCACATTGCAGGAGGATTCTTTACCAGCTGAGCCACAAGGGAAGCCCAAAGGACTGAAAACTTTATCTTTTAAAAATATTGAAAAATTGTAGAATCATAATTTGTAACTTTAAATTCCCAGTGATATTTCTGCTAGAATTAAGAACAAAATGTCCATTAATGGTGAGTAGAATTAAATAAAATACAATGAATTCATAATTTTAGAAAGCAGAAATTTTTAGAGATAAATTAAACATATAATTTGGTCTACAATATTTTGAAAAGAATAAGAGAGCATATATTTAATTTTTTTATAATCCCAGTAATTTGTTCTACCATCATTTTTACAGGACTTGCATTTCTTTTTTTTTTTTTTTTTCGGTTGTAGAGGGGATGGCCAAGCATAGTTTCCTTACATTCAGCAACACATTTGGACATTTGACAAAGACTGAGGTGATTAAATTGCTTTCTCGGTATTAAAAAGTGAGAGTTAAACGAATAGGGTCTTTTTTTCTCTGTAGATAATGTCTGTTAAATGTGAACCATTATGTAATCCATTATATAAAATCTCCCAAGACAGGGAGACACTGACATTAAACACAGAATGATGCCGTGAAGGCACCTAAGACACTTGAGAATGGGGGCCATGTTTATATCCTAGTTATCACAGGACTAAAAACCATGTAATGATGAAAAATATTTACTTGGTAGTGGAGGACAGTTCCCAAGTGTAGATGGAGAAGAATATGGCTATGTGATTAGATGACGAAGTTTTATACAATATCCAGAATTTAATCACCTGTTTATTTTTTTATTAAATTTATTTATTTTTTAAATTACAATACTGTATTTGTTTTGCCATACATTGACACGAATCAGCCATAGGTGAACACAATCTCCCATGCTATGTTTTTGGTCTGCAGTCATGCCAATTCTTTTGTCATCCCATGAACTGTAGTCCACCAGACTCTTCTGTCCATAGGATTACCAAGACAGGAATATTTGAGTGGGCTGCCATTTCCTTCTTCAGGGGATCTTCCCAACCTAGGAATTGAATCCATGTCTCCTGCTTGGCAGGTGGGTTCTTTACCACTGAGCCCCTCATTTAAACTATATGCAAAAGAGAAATCCAGAGGCATTAAACATAATTTAATTAATTAATGTTGACTCAGAGGAATTTAGAAATAAAATTTGGAAATAAAGTAATTATATGAAATGAAATTGTTTACATATACAGTAGAATCTTGCTATTTTTATAAGATTTTTTTTCTTTAGGTATTGTGACAATGCCAAATACTGACATATTCGTTTGAATAGTTTTTCAAACTGAAAGACTGTTAGTACTAGAAATTTTGTTTTTGTTTTTGAGTTTGTCTAGGTTTTTGTTGATTTAAAGTTGTGTATTAAGGAATTTTTCAAACATTTACAAAAAAAAATAAAATAGTGTGATATACCCCAACTTTTCATCAATGACATTCAATGATTATGACTCATTTTGTTCTGCATTTATCTTCTCAAGCTCTCTCTTTTCAATAGCATTGTTTTGAAACAAATAACAGACTATCCCATAATTTATCTTGAACTTACTCACTGTCTCTACCTCCTGAAATACCTATAAGCAATGATATGTCAGTAGCAATGAGCAAACCCAGAACCCACATATTGATTTCTTAAGTATTATTTTCCACTTAAAGGATCTAGAGCACCTTGAGGGAATGAGTTGAGTCCCTCAACTAATTAGTAGGACTGAGGCAAAGCTTAAAAATTAATTTTCCATAAATTGTTAAAGCAAAAACAATCTAAGAGAAAAACATGTGAAAAGAGTCCCAGAGACTGCCACTGGCCAAATTCACAATATTAAAATAGTGACAGCAGTAGTCTATACATCACTGAATCAAATGAGAATCCATAAGCCCTCCTGATAATGTGTACTATATAAGAAGTAAAAGCTCTCCATTATAGTAGGATGGCCACTCATTCATATAAAAAGATGAGGATAGAAAATCACTATTTATCTGTCATAATAGTAATAATTAATTAACGATATAAATATCAATGATATCAAAACTAGTAAGGAACAGAATATTTATACACAATCAAAACTTTTCCCCACAAGTTACTTACTAAGTTATTTTAAGTGAAAGTGATCAAAACTGACATCACCAGTAGTAGTACCAATGAACACCATGAGCTTTTTCTTATGGTGCTGAGAATGACACAATATTATGTTGTATTCCTACCAAAAATGTATTAGCTGAATTTAGTCACAAGGAAACACCAGGAATACCCAAGTGGGGATGGAAATTCTACAAGATAAAGAAGTTAAGCAGCAACCAAATATGAGCATGGTGGCACCTATTACACTGGCTTGCAACACTTCTAAAGACTTTGCTTGTAAAAAACTGACTCTGAATGAATTTAGAAAGTTTATTTCTTACAGAAATAGTAACATATTGGGGTTTCCCTCATAGCTCATTTGGTAAAGAATCTGCCTGCAATGCAGGAAACCCAGGTTCTTAATTTAAGGGATCTTCCCAAGCAAGAGGTCAAACCCTCATCTCTTACAATGGCGGGAAGATTCTGAGCCTCCTGGGAAGCCTAACAATAAATTACCTCTGCTATTAAAACACAAGTGTCAATGACATTAAAGACAAAGAAGAAAACAGCATTGTAAATCAACAATACTTCAATTGAAAATAAATAAATAAGAAACTAAAACTCTAAATTTTTAGCAGGATGAAAAAGAATATTGAATATATCAGAAAAACAACATAAAAAGTCATTAAATGATCATGGAAACTTGATTAATTAGGATTAATAGAGTAATCTTGCTAATTCTTCTAAATAAATATAATGCTTAACTTCAGAATTCTGAAAAAGGATATCATATACCTATGACAAGAACATGGGTGACCTATTTTTATGGATATCAACTAATTTAAGATCTTGTAAATGCAGAAAGCCATTATTTGAAACAAGTGAATGAATATACAAAGAACTTTACAGATGACACCCAGATATATATAGGCTTAAAGTTGTTGCAAAAACTTCTCAAATAAGTCATTATACAGATTTCAAAAGAACTTAGCGCAAGGAAAAGTGTATGTAAAAGTTTGATATGGTGAAAAATTAAAGTATCAGTATTAAGAAGGTGAACTGGGAAGTTCCAACTTGCATATAATAAGAGTTCCATTAGGGAAGGGAAAAGAGAATGAGAGAGAGACAAGAGAGAGGCTAGTGGAATAATCATTAACAGGAAATTCATCCAAACTGAAAAAATGACATGCAAAAGAGTGAGCATAAATGAGTAAAGGGTTTACATCTAGAGTTATAATAATAAAATTCCATAGTATCAATAATAAATACAAAATATTAAAACATTTAAAGATAAAGGGAGGATATAATTTGCAAAAAGAAACAAAATTCAAATGATTGCTAGCCACTGGAGACTGCAAGATAGGAAGCAACATTTTGAAAGTTCTAAGGAACTGCATGCACACCAATATCAGTTTTAATAATATAAAAGAACACTCTAAGATTAAAATAGCTCATACCAAGATTTTTAAATGAAATTGCACTATAATTAGGTAATGATTAAGAGTTTGGGTCCAGAGTCAGATGGTTTGGAATCCTACCTCAACTTCTTAAAGATTAGCTTTGGTAGCTACAAATAATTTTGCCTCAGTTTTCTTCATATAACTGGGTAAATAATTATAGTCACTCCATATGACTCTCGTGAGTATTTAATGAGTGTGTAAACATGAAATGAACAGAATGCTATGAACTATTATGGTTCATAACAATTACCTTCAGTGAATATTTCATTTATTTTAGTATATAAATTCCCATAGATAGATCTGTCTTACAGAGGAGGAGATAGGTTTTACATCTTTCTTTCAAAATACATCAGCTATATTTGAAATTGATGTAAAATGTTCCTGTTATATAATACATAATCTGTATTCAAGGTGAATTCCCAAAACCATTCAATAGGGGAAAGAATAGTACTTAATTAAATAGGGGTGAAGTGAAGTGACAAGTAATGTTTTCAGTTCAGTTCAGTCAGTTCAGTCGCTCAGTCATGTCCGATTCTTTGCGACCCCATGAATAACAGCACGCCAGGCCTCCCTGTCCATCACCAACTCCTGGAGGTCACGTCCACTGAGTCAGTGATGCCATCCAGCCATCTCATCTTCTGTTGTCCCCTTCTCCTCCTGCCCCCAATCCTTCCCAGCATCAAAGTCTTTTCCAGCAAGTCAACTCTTTGCATGAAGTGGCCAAAGTACTGGAGTTTCAGCTTCAGCATCAGCATCTGTCCTTCCAGAACACCCAGGACTGATCTCCTTCAGGATGGACTGGCTGGATCTCCTTGCAGTCCAAGGGACTCTCAAGAGTCTTCTCCAACACCACAGTTCAAAACCATCAATTCTTCAGTGCTCACCTTTCTTCACAATCCAACTCTCACATCCATACATGACTACTGGAAAAACCATAGCCTTGACTAGATGGAATGCTATGAACTATTATGGTTCATAACAATTACCATCGGTAAATATTTCATTTATTTTAGTATATAAATTCCCACAGAATTTACTTAGTTGGCAAAGTAATGTCTCTGTTTTTGAATATGCTATCTAGGTTGGTCATAACTTTTCTTCCAAGGAGTAAGCGTCTTCTAATTTCATGGCTGCAATCATCATCTGCAGTGTTTGTGGAGCCCCAAAAAATAAAGTCTGACACTGTTTCCACTGTTTCTCCATCTATTTCCCATGGAGCGATGGGACCAGATGCCATGATCTTTGTTTTCTGAATGTTGAGCTTTAAGCCAACTTTTTCGCTCTCCTTTTTTACTTTCATCAAGAGGCTTTTTAATTCCTCTTCACTTTCTGCCATAAGGGCGGTGTCATCTGCCTATCTGAGGTTATTGATATTTCTCCTGGCAATCTTGATTCTAGCTTGTGTTTCTTCCAGTCCAGAATTTCTCATGATGTACACTGCATATAATTTAAATAAGCAGGGTGACAATATACAGCCTTGACGTACTCCTTTTCCTATTTGGAACCAGTCTGTTGTTCCATGTCCAGTTCGAACTGTTGCTTCCTGACCTGCATACAGAGTTCTAAAGAGGCAGGTCAGGTGGTCTGGTATTCCCATCTCTCTCAAAATTTTCCACAGTTTATTGTGATCCACACAGTCAAAGGCTTTGGCATAGTCAATAAAGCAGAAATAGATGTTTTTCTGGAACTCTTGCTTTTTCCATGATCCAGCTGATGTTGGCAGTTTGATCTGTTGTTCCTCTACCTTTTCTAAAACCAGCTTGAACCTCTGGAAGTTCACGGTTTACGTATTGCTTAAGCCTGGCTTGGAGAATTTTGAGCATTACTTGACTAGCATGTGAGATGAGTGCAATTGTGTGGTAGTTTGAGCATTCTTTGGCATTGCCTTTCTTTGAGATTGGAATGAAAACTGACCTTTTCCAGTCCTGTTGCCACTGCTGCATTTTCCAAATTTGCTGGCATATTGAGTGCAGCACTTTCACAGCATCATGTTTCAGGATTTGAAATAGCTCTACTGGAATTCCATCACCTCCACTAGCTTTGTTTGTAGTGATGCTTTCTAAGGCCCACTTGATTTCATATTCCAGGATATCTGGCTCCAGATGAGTGATCACACCATCGTGATTATCTGGGTCATGAAGCTCCTTTTGTACAGTTCTTCTGTGTATTCTTGCCATCTCTTCTTTGCAGCCACCAAAATAAGCTGTTGATGATTTATGATATTTTTAAAAGGGAAATTGCATATATGGAATTCTTTGCAATGTGGCCTATGTATTAAAACCTAACATAATTTATTTTTGGATCTTGTTAGTGGTGATGCCGTTTTCTTCTTGTGTTATACAAATTCCAAATTCTCGGTAATTTTGCGATCAAATGCACACAAACACATACACACATACAGTTATAAATCTAAGAAATATATCTCTCCTACCTACCAGTGTCTAATGGTAATAAAATAATAGGCTTATCTGTGGGCCATTACAGAGGTATGCTTTTAAAGCATTTAAATTTTCCTGTACAATTTTTTTAAAGAATTTTATATGTTGTATTGGGCAACTATATCATTATATACAAAGTGAAGCAAAGCAATGTTAGGTCACTCAGTCATGTCTGACTCTTTGTGACCCCGTGGACTGTAGCCTACCAGGCTCCTCAATCCATGGAATTCTCTAGGCAAGAATACTGGAGTGGGTTGCCATTTCCTTCTCCAGAGGATCTTCCCAACCCAGTGATTAAACCTGGGTCTTTCTCATTACAGGCAGATGCCTTACTGTCTGAGCCACCAGGGAAGCCCAACAAGGGAAATGTTAAAACCTTCAAAGTGCTGTGAATTAATTAAGTTGATAATAAATCATAATTATAAACATACAACTAGTATATTTACAAATTATAAATAAACAGCTGGTATATGAAAATTAGTATTACAAGTCAAAGGGAAACTTTGCTTTTGTACAAAATGTATGTTCCAGATAAACTCAAACCATTTTGGTCAGTCATAAACTCACATCCCCTGAAACGAACCTGATGTTTCTTTTAAGTAGATATGTTGCTTAAACGAATGGGATTATTTGTCAAACATCAATCTCTGTAAAAGATGAGCTCATAAAAGATGAACCAATTTTTTTTAAAATGAGTGATTCACTAAAATTCAAATTATCTTTTTAAAAATAAATCTATTTCTATTACATGGCTCACTTTTCTGAGCACCTTTTTGGGCATGTGGGAATTAATGATGGTGGTGTTGACATTTCTGTTTTTGTGGTTAACATAAATGATTTATATATTTTTTGACTCTAAAAGAAGCATGGCTGTTCAAATTTGCAATAAAAAATATCTACTAGAAGAATTATAGCGGAAAAGAAAAACCTCAGAAGAGACATGTGCTTCCCTAAGACTCACAAATAGTCTTTCTGTCATTATCCATTTATTAAATTGGCCTATAAGTACATTCTCAAAGTTCAGATGAATGATCTGCTTGTAGTATTAATCCCTCCTGAATATGTTTAGACCAAAGCTTTATGACCTCTATTTATTATGGCAGACAATGCTACCAGAAAATATCCGCTTTTAAAATCTTATTACTGTCAAATTCTTTATCGAGACCAGTGACTTGACATTCTCGCATGAGTGAGCATTAAGGCTTTTGCCTTTTTAACCTCATGATCCTGGAGCATAAATCATTTATAACAGATTCAATTCTTTGTGTCTTTTCAGTGTTGTTGGAGTCTTATCTTTCTTTCTGGTCTATGTTTTCAATTTAATTTCAAGCACTTCTTTCTCTTCCTCTGTGTGTCTCTCTCTGTCTCATTGTCCCTCTTTTCCATTTCTTTTCTTCATTTTTTTAATACAAATAAAGATATTGGCCATTGTGGTGAAATAAATTGTGTGCAATATTTTTATTTGGTATATATTTCAATTTAAAAGGTTATATATTGAGTGAGTGTTCATGTTTTTTTATGTCACAACATTCTTGTTATTATAAGAAAAACAAATGAAAGCCTTTGTTGTGTTTCTGGTGCTATAAAAAAATATTCCTGCATTTAAGGAAATAAACATCCCTACACTTGAGAAAATAGAGAACCTTACACAAACAAAACTATAAAACAGAGATGAACCATAGAGTTTTTTTCAAATGAGTGGCTAATTCTTAAGTAGAACACAGATACATCCAATTTAGGCTTCTTATGAAAAAATAGTTTTTGCTAAGAAAATGACTGTATTTGGATGATATAAATATAATCAATAGAAAGTACTCATATTCAGAGATCCTATATTTTCTTTCTTTCTATAATATAAAGATGTACTAAAATGTACCACACTAAAAGTGTAGATTAAAGGAAATAAAATAATGTACACTATTATACTTTATTATTCTACATTATTATGGCTATATTATATATCATCAAGCTCTGTCCTGCTTTATCATCACATAGTAAAAATGAATTTACTCTCTATTCAACTAATATGTGATTCAGATTATTCAAAATAGTAACTTTCTCACTTTTCTAGATAGAATCACTTTTTTCTCATCTCAGCTGTTTTCCATTACAGTCTATTGGTAGACAGAGATATATTCTTTCTTTACATTACCTTTCCATCTTGTCCACTATTATCGTGTTGTTTCTTGTCCAGAGATCCATGTTTACAGTGCTTTTCTGGCAGACAGGCTCAGCAGCTGTACCTTATTTAATAAATATAAGAGTTTTAGACAATAACTTTTCATGAGGTTATTACAGGATATATGTTCTACAGTTTTATTTTAAGGTTGGACTAGGGCTATAGGGGAGAGTGGTAAAGCAACTGAAACACTTTCAAATATTTTTCAAAGGATCTGTAGAAAATTATTCTCTTCTTATATTCAGATGTGAATAAAACTATTCAAAAGAATGTATAGTTTCAGATAATCATTTCTCTGAATAGCTTCATGCTGGATAATAAATACTATACATTTCATCAATATTGTGGATGTTTGATCATAGCCAGTGATGAAAAATGTGATTTTTAAGAGGCAAACAACTTCTAAGTGGTCATCTCAAATTATTTTGATCTTACAAATATAAGATAAATAGAATTTAATACTGTTCAAAACTAGAAAATGCAATTAGCTGTACTGATGGATTCAGAATCTGTCTTTCTAGGTCAAATAATATTCTTATGCCTATAAGTTAGATACGTTTGATTTTTGTTATAATGCCATTGACATATTTATTACCTCATCACCTAATACTTAATGAAGATTCACTAATGAATAACATGTTATTCAGATATTTTGGCAAGTAACAAAATAACTACCACAACTTTCAAGGCAGTGTTTTTATTGTTCAGTCGCTAAGTTGTGTCCCACTCTCTGCTATCACAGGGACTGTAGCACGCCAGGCCTCCCTGTCCTATGGAGGGATAGAAGCTTGCCCTGGAGCTTGCCAAGTTCATGTCCATTAAGTTGGTGATGTTATCCAGCCATGACGTACTCTGCCGTCCCCTTTTTTTCCCTTCAATTATTACCAGCATTAGGGTCTTTTCCAGTGAGGTGAGGCGGCTGTTCACATCAGGAGGCCAAAGTATTGGAACTTCAGCTTCAGCATCAGTCCTTCCAATGAATATTCAGGGTTGATTTCTTCTGGAATTGACTAGTTTGATCTCCATGCTGTTCAAGTGACTCTCAAAAGTCTTATCCAGCACCTGAATTTCTGTGGGCTATGGACATATGTATAATAGAAAGAGGTATTGAGTTGGCAGTGTTGGTATAATTTCAATAGGCTGAGTTTTGACATATAACTGGTATTGACTCACATCCAATTATTTCAATATTCTCTTAACTTTGAGTATTAATTCCTTTTTGTCATTTTTGTGTTTATTCCTAATATTATCTCCCTTTTCATCCTTTCCTCCCTCCCTCTCTTTTTTCTTTCTTACACACATACATATACACACACATGCACATTGGTCTTGAAAGAAAACTATCATATTTGTTAATCTATGTTTTTCTGATATCAAATTTGGATTTTGTTGACTCTTAATGCTGTTTTTTCCTAATGTGAAGTTAGTGTGTAAATATACAGACCCTTTACTTCTAGTTAGGATAACTCTGAGATATTTCTTATACTTTTACCCAAAGCTCACTAATTGATTAGGTCCAGTTACCCTCAGTGGTAACTGGATTGATAATAAACCCTTTACTGACTTCCTTCTTTCCCTTGTCTCCCTTGCTGGAAACGCTGTCTATGTTCCCTGAAGTAGCTATCAAGGTGTGTGCACTTAAATTCTATCTCATTCTCTGCTTCTGGGAGATCACAAACAAAAAGACACATCACTTTCCAATGTCACAATAGTGGGAACAGGTAGTAAATGATAAGTTTGCAGAGAGTGAAACCTAAGCCAAGCTCAAACAAAAAGGCTTCCATCCAAGTATCAGGGATTGCAACAGCATCACATATTAGAGCTTCCTGAAAAATCTAAAAGAAAATGGTGCCATGTCTAGAAAGTCTTTGAGGAAAATACTATCTGTTATTTAATTCAGTGTTAAACTAAAGTACCAACTAAATGGTAGGGCCATATGCAAATATTTTGCCACATGCAAACTGTAAATGTGTTATTCACTATATATTATTTTTCACAAAACTGCTGTAGAAAATTAGAGAAAGTCATGAGATTCAGAAAATAGATCTAAAAGATGAAATTGGTAGACTGCCTTAATTATTAAGTAAATAATTAACAGAATTTAGTTAATGTAATCCAAAATGATAGTTTAAACTATAACTACAACATATGTTGCAATATTATGTTACTGCTTATGTGTAACAATTCAGGAAAAATGCTTTTCTTTTTTTATCAATGATCTATACAGTCACTGGAATTCTCCAGGCCAGAATACTGGAGTGGGTAGCCTCCCCCTCTCCAGAATATCTTCCCAACCCAGGAATCAAACCCAGGTCTCCCACATTGCCGGTGGATTCTTTACCTGCTGAACCACAAGGACGCCCAAGAATACTGGAGTAGGTAGCCTATCCCTCCTTCAGCAGATATTCTCAACCCAGGAATTGAACAAAGATCTTCTGCATTGCAAGAGGATTCTTTACCAACTGAACTATCAGGGAAGCCTGGCCAATGATAAAAAATAAGCAATAATTTGATGAAGCTATATTTTGAACTTATTATTAAAACACTAAGCAATTTTGTTAATTTTGTTTTCATATTTTGTTTCATCAATTTTTAAAAATTTATACACATTTCTATTACTGCAAAACCCCTAGTATTTTAAGACATGTTAAATCCAAATTATAAATGTTTGTTTGGAAGTTGTCCTTTTATTGTATTAAATATATACTTAATTCATCAAAAAAGCAAAACATGCAAGATTGAAAACTTTAGGAATATCCACTAAGAGCATTCAGTTGATCATTAAAATCTAATTAATTATATATATGGTAACTATCTATAAAAAGTCAGATCTGTATTATGCATTGGGAATACAAAATTGAGGAAGATATAGTCTTTACCCTTAAGAATTTCTGAAATTGAAGAGACAGTCACATAAACCTCTGACTAATCTAATATAATCTGCTAGATACCGATCTACAAGATTGTCATGCAAAGCCATAGAAGACTGCTTATTCTTTACCAACTCAGCTATAAAAGAAGCCCAGAAGGCTGCTTAACTCTCCTTTAAAGAAGAACTGATGATGATTTCAAAGAGGAGGCAATGCTTGATTTAGGATGTGGGCAAAGACTTTGCAGGCAATTAGAGAAGTTACAGGATGGCAAACCCACAGATTTCATGGTACCACCATTCTCTTCTCACTTCCCCTGGTAGATGTTTCTTGGCTCTTCTCATTAGAACAGCCTGCACATAAGTATACACTGAATTGTTTGTCTTAGACTAGATAATGGCACACCATCATGAAAGTCAATATTGGATTAAAAATTCTTCAATTTATTCTCTAAGCCTGTAGGGAAGGCAAATGTGCTCAAGTGATTATAGAGGATGCCCCATGTTACTGTACAGCTTAACAGTGAAAATTAGACATGAACTGAGTCATGAATTTGAAGGTATTATATAAGGGAGAGACAGGAAGAGAATTGCATTTCATAAACATAATTTTGGCAGCAATTTGGATATTGAATTGGAGTGGGGAAAAATTGGAAGGAAGGAGATATGTTAAAAATAATCTAGTGGAAGATGATGTGAACTGACCTGTTAGTGTTTCTGGTGGAAACATTGCACAGATACAGGTTGATAGACTTGTTGATTGGCATGGAGGGCCTTAGATATGTTGCAGTAGCAGACTGGACTCCTAAAACCAAGGACCAAGGACAGAATCTTGACTTTGATATTTATCAACTATAGAGTTTGTATAATATTTGCAATATTTTCCAACCTAAGTTTCTTCCTCCTTAAAAGTTAAATAATGTATTTTACTTCAAAAATTTACTCTAGAAATGTAATAAGTAAACTAGTGTCTAGGATGGAACAGATATTCAATAATAGGTTGGTACAGCAATAAATGTAAATGTAATAAAAAGAGGGAAGGGGGCTTCTTCAGTGGTTCAGCTGGTAAAAGGACCCATCTGTCAAGGTAGGAGACACAAGAGATGCAGGTTTGACCCTTGGGTCAGGAGAGTCCCCTGGAATAGGAAATGGCAACCCACTCGAGTTTTCTTGCCTGGGAAATTCCATGGACAGAGGGAGCCTGGGTGAACTACAGTTCATGAGTTTCAGAGTCAGACAGGACTGAGCACACATGCATGCATGCACAAACACACAGAGAGAAAGAAGCAACTAGCTCTGAAGTTTGAAATCATTAGAGATACAGCCACTATGGAGAACAGTATGGAAATTTCTTAAGAGACTAGGGATAAATCTCCATATGGACCCAGCCATCCCACTTATGGGCACTTATCTTGAGAAAATCATAATTCAAAATGACACACGAACCCCAGTGTTCATTGCTGCACTACTTATTTACACAATAGCCAGGACATGGAAGCAACCGAGATGTCCATGAATGGAAAAGAAGTTGTGGTACATGTATAAAACAGAATATTATTCAGCCATATAAAGGAACAAAATTGGACCATTTTAGTGATATTGTTGAATTTAGAGTCTGTCATACAGAATGAAATAAGTCAGAAAGAGAAAAACAAATATATTAATGCATAGATATGGAATCTAGAAAAATGGTACTGATGAATCAATTTGCAGGGCAGGAATAGAAATGCAGACATAGGGAATAGGCTTGCGGACACAGCTGGGGGAGGAGAGGATGGAATGAACTGAGATAGTAGCCTTGACATCTGTATGCCACCATGAGTAAAATAAGTAGCTAAGAGGAAGCTGCTGTATAACACAGGGATCTCAGCTCAGTGTTCTATGATGACCCAGAAGGGTGGGATGGAGAGGGAGCAGTGGGAGGGAGACTTAAGAGAGAGGGGATGTTTGCTTACTTATAGCTGATTCACATGTTTGTACAGCAGAAACTAACATGACATTGTAAAGCAATTGTCCTCCAATTTAAAAAAATAAATTAGAGATTTATTTCTGCTTATTTGTTATTCTCTCACTTACTGTCCTAACACAAATGGCTTTTCATTTGTGGCTTACCTAAACACATATAGAATACGTAGAGGTCAGTTCCAGAAATACTCCCTCCCAGTCTATACTACATCTACGTGCTTCTTTGTGCTTCATAATGAAAATGTCTTTTCTTTAGAACTTGGCTTCATTTTTGCCTCACCTTTTTTTTTTTTTTTTAAGATTAAGTTGTTGATTACATGGATTTTATATTTGTGTCTCTCAGGAGCTGGACCTGATTTCTGAAATGTGGATAGGAGATGATCCATTTGGAAATCTCACTCCATAAATGATCTTTTCTTCACATGTAGCCAAAACAAATGAGTTAAAAATTAAGGAGTAGACTTAACTTTTTTCTTGTAGAGCTTGGTTGAGAAATTTGAATACAGAACTCTGAATTCGGTCTGCTTTTGATAAGTACTGTCAAATATCTTACAATAACATTTCTGTTTTAACTCTCATATACAATTAAGAGCAAGATGAAAGAAGAAGAAATTAGTCAGTACTAGGGTAAAGAGTAGAGGAAAACCAGAACAGCCAAACTTTTACTCTTGATATTAAGGTATATTCTTGAAAAGGCAGTATTGTACAGGAACCCCTGTTGTGGTAAAAACTGACCTTTTCCAGTCCTGTGGCCACTGCTGAGTTTTCCAAATTTGCTGGTACATGGCACGCAGCACTTTAACAGCATCATCCTTTAGGATTTGAAATAGCTCAGCTGAAATTCCATCATTCCCACTAGCTTTTCTTGCAGTGATGTGTCTTAAGGCCCACTTGACTTTGCATTCCAGGATGCCTGGCTTTAGGTGGGTCACCACAGCATCGTGGTTATCTGGGTCGTGAAGGTCTTTTCTCTATAGCTCTTCTGTGTATCCTTCCACTTCTTCCGTTAGGTCCATACCATTTCTGTCCTTTATTGTGCCCATCTTTGCATGAATCATTCTCTTGGTATCTCTACTTTTCTTGAAGAGATCTAGTCTTTCCCATTCGATTGTTTTCCTCTATTTCTTTGCAATGTGCACTTAGGAAGGCTTTCTTAACTCTCCTTGCTATTCTTTGTAAATCTGCATTCAGATGGATATATCTTTTCTTTTCTCCTTTGCCTTTCACGTCGTCTCTTCTTTTCTCAGCTCTTTGTAAGGCCTCCTCAGGCAACCATTTTGCCTTTTAGCATTTCTTTTTCTTGGGGATAGTTTTGATCACTGCCTCCTGTACAATGTTATGGACCTCCATCCATAGTTCTTCAACACTCTATCAGATCTAATCCCTTGAATCTATTTGTCACTTCCACTGTATAATAGTAAGAGATTTGATTTAGGTCATACCTGAATCCCCTAGTGGTTTCCCCTTCTTTCTTCAGTTTTGGTCTTAATTTTGCAATACGAGTTTAATGATCTGAGCTGGTCAGCTCCTGGTTTTATTTTTACTGACTGTATAGAGCTTCTCCATTTTTGCCTCCAAAGAATATAATCGATCAGTCAGAACCACTAACCAAATACAAATGTTGTTTCTGATAAAGGAGATTTCTTATTAAAAAAAGGAGAAAAAAAAATTGAACTAGGACAAATATAATGGATTCCAAATGAATCGTAATGCATTATGTTAACACACACAATCGCACTACAGCATCCATATTTTCAGAAGCATTTGAGTAAGCATAGTGATTATACATGCTTTCTGCCCTCTCTTAAGTTATATTTGGCAGCTTTTTCATATAAAATATCTCCTTAACTTTCAGTTTCCAGAAAATAGGTTTTAAATAAATGCTTTATCTTGACTTTTTTTTTCCAAATGATGGTTCAATATGTTTATTTCAGATCAAATTTCTTTTAATTTAAAGTTTATATCTTCTGCATTTATTTTAATTGAAAATTCCTTCAAACCTACCAAAGCTGTTCATTGATTCACTATTAAAAATGATGTAATGCTTAATGTATCCAATCATGTAGGTTTGTTCCTTTATAAATCAAACATGTAAGCACAATGAATAAACAAGCAGTCAGTTTGTAGATTCATGGCAATGAAAGGGGTGTAGAACATTTGTTCAGCTTGATAGGTACAAACATTTCTCTACTGATGATTTATATAAATGTCCAAGGAGTATTCATTTTCCTGAGAGGAAAAAAAAAAAACTGCCAAAATCATAAAGTGGAAGGGAAAGTGTGTGCTATTAGAAGGTCTGATATTATATATAAGTTATAACATGAATATTTCAGTGTGACTTTGATAGTCCTACAACTGTAGTTTCTCAAAAAAAGAGCCTAGAATAGTCTCTGTGATTATTTAAATGCAAGTCCAACCCAATGTGGTAATACATTATTTTTACAGTTTTCTGGCGCTTGAGATTTTAAGTAGAAATGTTTCTGAGACTATCAAATTTCTAAAACAACAAGATAAAGCTGACAAATATCTATGATATAAGGAGAAAACATACAATCAAGTCTCCTTGATCAAGTTCAGTGAAGAACAAAATTATACTTTCAATACAGAGACCTCTGAAAGTAAATTAGAGGAAGAGAGTGAAACAAGAGAGCAAAGAAGGAAAGTGAAAGAAAATTTATTAAGTTGGATACCCTAGAGGCCACTGGTGCTGATTTCCTTTCAGGCTCCTAGGTGTCTCAGTGGTAAAGAATCTGCCTGCCCACACAGGAGACACAGCAGACATAGGTTGGATCAGGAAGTTCCCCTGGAGTAGGAAATGCAAGCCCACTCCCATATTTTTGCCTGGAAAAACACCATGGACAAAGGAGCCTGGCAGTCCATGGGTTGTCAAATAGTCAGACATGCCTGAGCACACACATGCATGCTGATTTCCTTTAGGTGATTATAAGGAGTCTTATAATGCATCTCAGAACATTCTACTCTGAAGGACAAAGGTAGAGGCTTTAATCCCTTATCTTCAATTCCTTAAAAGTCAACTGTGGCCCCAAGGACCTTAAATCTTGAATACTTCTGTATTGTTCATGATGCGTGTGCTAAGTCACTTCAGTCCTGTTGGACTCTGCAACCCTATGAACCATAATCTGCCAGGCTCCTCTATCCATGGGATTCTCCAGGCAAGAATACTGGAATGGG
The DNA here is from genome assembly GCA_917880005.1 of Nanger dama. Taxonomy (NCBI): domain Eukaryota; kingdom Metazoa; phylum Chordata; class Mammalia; order Artiodactyla; family Bovidae; genus Nanger; species Nanger dama. The sequence continues at coordinate 53,797,169 of CAKJTW010000004.1, forward strand.
TGTACATTTCCTCCTCCAGGGGATCTTCCAATCCTGGGATGGAAACTTTGTCTCCTATGACTCTTGCATTGTAGGCAGATTCTTTACCAATGAGCCACCAGGGAAGCCCCCAAGATAGATATGATGTGTGCTAAGTCCCAAACAGGAAAAGGAGTATGTCAAGGCTGTATGTTGTCACCCTGCTTACTTAACTCATATGCAGAGTCCATCATGAGAAAACGCTGAGCTGGAGGAAGCACAAGCTGGAATCAAGATTGCTGGGCTAAATATCAATAACCTGAGATATGCAGATGACACCATCCTTATGGCAGAAAGTGAAGAAGAACTAAAGAGCCTCTTGATAAAAGTGAAAGAAGAGAGTGAAAAAGTTGGCTTAAAGCTCAACATTCAGAAAACGGAGATCATGGCATCTGGTCCCATCACTTCATGGGAAATAGATGGGGAAACAGTGGAAACAGTGGCTGATTTTAGTTTTGGGGGTACCAAAATCACTGCAGACAGTGATTGCAGACATGAAAAAAAAGAAGCTCACTCCTTGAAAATAAATTTATGGCCAACCTAGATAGTATATTAAAAAGCACTGCTATGGCTTTTACAGTATTCATATATGTGAGAGAGTTGTATGAATGTGAGAGTTGGACCATAAAGAAAGCTGAGTGCTGAAGAATTGATGCTTTTGAACTGTAGTGTTGGGGAAGACTCCTGAGAGTCCCTTGGACTGCAAGGAGGTCCAACTAGTCCATCCTAAAGGAGATCGGTCCTGGGATTTCTTTGGAAGGACTGATACTGAAGCTGAAACTCCAATTCTTTGGCCACCTCAAGCAAAGAGGTGAATCATTTGAAAAGACCCTGATGCTGGGAAAGATTGAAGGCGAGAGGAGAAGGGGACAAAAGAGGATGGCATCATCGACTCAATGGACATGAGTTTGAATAAACTCTGGGATATGGTGATGGACACAAAGGCCTTGTGTGCTGTAGTCCATGGGGTAGCAAAGAGTCAGACACGACTGAGTGATGGAACTGAACTGACTGAAGTCGCTTCAGTCATGTCTGACTCTGGGCAACCCTATGGACTGAGAGTAATCTATGATTTGTGTGTGGTTTTAATAGTTTGGATTAGGGGAAATTAAGAATGATGTTTTGTTCACTCTCCCTTCTCTCCTTTCTTAGCCCTCCTCTCTGGTTATGGAACAGAGAAAAGAATAAGGGAAAGGTTATGCTTACCCATTTAATTAAACAGTGTTGTAATCTCCTCTGTTGTTGACCCATGTATCCAGCTAAGTATGGACAGAAAATGACCAGCTATTGTACAAACCCCCTAGAAACTGGTTTCCCCACGTGAACTGTGAACTCCCTGATGTTCAAGCTGGTTTTAGAAAAGGCAGAGGAACCAGAGATCAAATTGCCAACATCCGCTGAATCATGCAAAAATCAAAAGAGTTCCAGAAAAACATCTATTTCTGCTTTATTGACTATGCCAAAGCCTTTGACTATGTGGATCACAATAAAGTGTGGAAAATTCTGAAAGAGATGAGAATACCAGACCACCTGAAACTGCCTCTTGAGAAATCTGTATGCAGGTCAGGAAGCAACAGATAGAACTGGACATGGAACAACAGACTGGTTCCAAATAGGAAAAGGAGTACGTCAAGGCTGTATATTGTCACCCTGCTTATTTAACTTCTATGCAGAGTACATCATGAGAAATGCTGGGCTGGAAGAAACACAAGCTGGAATCAAGATTGCTGGGAGAAATATCAATCACCTCAGATATGCAGATGACACCACCCTTATGGCAGAAAGTGAAGAGGGGCTAAAAAGCCTCTTGATGAAAATGAAAGAGGAAAGCGAAAAAGTTGGCTTAAAGCTCAACATTCAGAAAATGAAGATCATGGCATCTGGTCCTATCACTTCATGGGAGATAGATGGGGAAACAGTGGAAACAGTGTCAGATTTTATATTTTTGGGCTCCAAAATCACTGCAGATGGTGACTGCAGCCATGAAATTAGAAGACGCTTACTCCTTGGAAGAAAAGTTATGACCAACCTAGATAGTATATTCAAAAGCAGAGACATTACTTTGCCGACTAAGATCTGTGTAGTCAAGGCTATGGTTTTTCCTGTGGTCATGTACGGATGTGAGAGCTGGACTGCGAAGAAGGCTGAGCATTGAAGAATGGATGCTTTTGAACTGTGGTGTTGGAGAAGACTCTTGAGAGTCCCTTGGACTGCAAGGAGATCCAACCAGTCCATTCTGAAGATCAGCCCCAGGATTTCTTTGGAGAGAATGATGCTAAAGCTGAAACTCCAGTACTTTGGCCACCTCATGCGAAGAGTTGACTCATTGGGAAAGACTCTGATGCTGGGAAGGATTGGGGGTAGGAGGAGAAGGGGACGACAGAGGATGAGATGGCATCACGGACTCTATGAACGTGAGTCTGAGTGAACTCCAGGAGATGGTGATGGACAGGGAGGCCTGGCGTGCTGCGATTCTTGGGGTCTCAAAGAGTCTGACACGACTGAGTGACTGAACTGAACTGAACTGAACTGTGATCTGGAAACCACTTTTTGCTGACAACCTACACCCATCACTATGCCCACAATAGCTTTGTACAACTCCACACACTCATACTAATTTTCTTTGTACAGGATGCATGTCCTTGATCTCATTTCCTTTCTTCAGTAAGTTCTTGAACTCTAGGAATGATCATTTATATCACTTGGACCTTGAGAGGTGCTAGGATCAGTGGTGGCAATTTTGCCACTTTTCTATGTGTAAGTTTTCCATTGTATCTTTTGCCAAGATTTAAAGTTCAGCAAAATGAATGGTGTGATGCTTCCCAAATTACTCTCAAAAGGGATTATTCCTGCAGCTCTGAGAGTGTTGCTAGAAAATGACTTGTAGTCTTCAGTATTCTTATAAATTTTAGGTTAAATTTATAGGTTTAACCTAATGGGCTAAAGTAGCCCATTTAACCTAAATGGGCTAGGTTAAATGCCTAGCCCATAGTTGTGACTTTTCCACTGAAGAGCCATCAACTCTAGAACTCTCTAAAGAGCAGACTGAGTCCTTCATCTTAACTTCATTGTATTATAACTCAACTTCTTCCTCAACTCATCCTTTGTTCCTTGCCCTCACTTTCACAGGTATTGGTCTCAAGGGTGCTCCCTTATATGTATCCTTCTACCTGTGAACCTTGACCTGAGGAAGATGGCAAAGACTCCTCCACTCTTAAGGGAAGGGAATAACTTCTCTTTAGTGCACTGTACTTCCCAGAAATAAATAAACCTTTTTTCTGGGGTGAAGTAAGGGCTGGTGTATTCAGTACCAATTCTGTATGTCTTAAGAAGTTTTATATAATGGAGGCTGTTTCTTTATCTCTAGTATTATACTGAACATAAAAGTGGGTAGTCATGTGCTCTTTTGGCTTCAGATTGTGATTAGCCCCAATAACTAGACAATAGGACAACTCCTCTCAACATCTGATTACATTATACTTTTTTTTCTCTTTTTATGAGTGCACCAGCTCTAAGATGCAAGTTTAAGTTTTATCTGTTTTTCTTTAAGAAAACAACAACAATAAACTAATTACAATTAAGAAACTTCAAAAGCTAATTAAGATCTGTATATTGATCTAATCATGGTGATTTAATTGTTAATCTTGTCTGACTTTTATGACCCTATGGACTGTAGCCTGCCAGGCTCCTCTGTACATAGGATTTTCCAAGCAAGAATATTGGAGTGGGTTAACATTTCCTTCTCCAGGGCAGCTTTCTGACTCAGGAATTGAACCCAGGTCTCCTGCAATACAGATAAGTTCTTTACCAACAGAGCTACCAGGTAAGTCTTATCTATTGTATTCTCATTCCACTTAAGCATTTATATATTCAATAGCACCCATTAGCAACAAAAATGAATGTCTTAACTTTCACTAAGCATAAAGACTAAATCAATTGCTTATATTTTTCTTCAATGCACAGATAAAAATATACTACTTCTTAACTTCTTCCAGATTTTTATTATAATATATTAATACTCGTTTGCTTGTATGTTTAATATTACACTGCTTTGTCTTCATTTACCCTCCAGTCACTGAGGTGAAGATTCTGACCTAGAGCATACTAATTACTTGGCTTATTAGCTTCACATTATATCAGTAATGGGGTGATAGCCAGCATAATTACTATGACTTGAAACATTATGCTTTGCTTTACTATCAAGAAATTTGAAATATTCTCAGTTTTTTTACAACCCTTCTAAATTTTTAAACAGCATTTTCATGTTTAACTCTTGAGAAAAAGATTTAAAAATACTTCCATTTTGAAATGACTTTTGAATATTAGAATAAATTCTATATAGAATAATAAAAGTAACACAACTGAACTTTTGATGACATCTTTTATTTTTTCAGCTCCATAAGTGTACTTTGTGTGGATTAATGCTTTCTCATTTTATAATTTTTGTATTAAATTGAGTCATTTTTTAGGTTGTTATATATCCAGTTTAGATGTTAACTTAAAATTCTTGCATCTTAAATAGCATACACAATACCATGTGACACTAATCTACTTAGAGGAAAAAGAAATAGTCACTCAGTCATGTCCTTGTGACCCCATAGACTGACAGGTTTCTTCAGTTCATGGAATTCTCCAAACAAGAATACTGGAGTGGGTAGCCACTCCCTTTACAGGGGAACTTCCCAATCCAGCGATCAAACCTGAGTCTCTTGCACTGCAAGTAGATTCTTTACCATCTGAGCCACCAGGGAAGGTACTACCAATTGCCTTAGAATTAGTTTCCATCCTATGGCTAGTTTTATGTCTGTCAACAAACTGAATATTCCTAATCTGTGTGCTTGCTTACTTGAAGGGAATGAGATAAAGAGTAGAAGTAACCATTCTTGTTTTCCTAGACACACCAATATATTTCTCTGTTTTTTGGAGATGTTGAAATCATTAATAACAGGAAGAGATTTCTTGAAAACAAGCAATCAATTACCTATACTCTGTAAAGTTCTTAAGTTTATTAGTTTCTTAAAGAGGTTTAAATAAACTCAGGGATTTTATTTTTCTAAATAAGTGTTATAGCTGAATCTCACTAGGAAGTGTTATCATTTTTATATATTAGAACAGGTTTTCATGCATTCTTGCAGTGACCTATGCATCCATTCAGTTTGTTCTGCTTAATATAATGAGTATGCTGGGTAGCAAATTTGACAGGTGTAACAGAATTAGTCAAGTGAGGGCAAGGTAGATGAGGACTTTAGATGAAAGAAACAAAATAATCCATATATACAAATGAATAAAATGGGCAAGATTAATTAATTGATTAATTACAAAAACTTAATTCCATTTTCATTCTGTCCAAGACACTTTTAGCTGTTGGAGATATAGCAGAAAACAGAATAAAATAAGATCCTTGTGCACATGGAGTTTCCATTTTTACTTGGGATTGGGAGAAACCATATAAATAAATAAAATATAGATAGGTTAGGTAATTAGAATAGCAAAAGGAGTCCAGAATGGTACTGGCTAAAAGACAAAGAAGGGAAAAGTGTGCAAAAATAGAACAAAGGAAGGTCGAAGGTCCTGAGTGAAAAAGAACCTCAGGTGAAGCAAACAGCCCTCCTTGGCTAGCCCAATTTACATAAGGCAGGCTCAGGGGGAGGAGAAAAAAACATATAAAAAGAAGAGCCAAAGCTGAGCTATCTTTTCTCTTCTCTCCACATCTTTTGGGTCAGCCTAGCTTGAGGATGTATTTTCCTTTGCTTACCAAATAAAACTGAACTGTAACAGAGCTGTAACACTGGCCTATCCATCACTTCAATTTTTTTGCTGCAGCGAAAGAGAACTGAGGAAATTACATACTCCCCAGACAGATATATAAATGTATATTGCCTTTGCTTACCAAATAAAACTGAACTGTAACAGAGCTGTAACGCTGGCCTATCCATCACTTCAAATTTTTGCTACAGCAAGACAGAACTGAGGAAATTACATATCCCCAGACAGATATATAAATGTATATTGGTGAAGAAGCACATGGAAATATGGGGAATGGACAGGGAATGCTGGAACAAAACTTGGGAAGAGAAGTTGCTATTTTAAAATAAGGTCATTTAGTAAAGTCTTAAATAGAGGAAAACAACAGAATAGGAAAGACTAGAGATCCCTTCAAGAAAATTAGAGACACCAAGGGAACAGTTCATGCAAAGATGGGCTCGATAAAGGAAAGAAATGGTATGGACGTAACAGAAGCAGAAGATATTAAGAAGAGGTGGCAAGAATGCACAGAAGAACTGTACAAAAAAGATCTTCATGACCAAGATAATCATGATGGTGTGCTCACTCACCTAGAGCCAGACATCCTGAAATGTGAAGTCAAGTGGGCCTTAGAAAGAATCACTATGAACAAAGCTAGTGGAGGTGATGGAATTTCAGTTGAGCTATTTCAAATCCTGAAAGATGATGCTGTGAAAGTGCTGCACTCAATATGCCAGCAAATTTGGAAAACACAGTCGTGACCACAGACTGAAAAGGTCAGTTTTCATTCCAATTCCAAAGAAAGTCAATGGCAAAGAATGCTCAACTACCACACAAATGCATTCATATCACACACTAGTAAAGTAATGCTCAAAATTCTCCAAGCCAGGCTTCAGCAATATATGAATCGTGAACTACCAGGTGTTCAAGCTGATTTTAGAAAAAGCAGAGGAACAAGATATAAAATTGCCAACATCTGCTGGATCATGGAAAAAGCAAAAGAGTTCCAGAAAAATGTCTATTTCTGTTTTATTGACTATGCCAAAGCCTTTGACTGTGTGGATCACAATGAACTGTGGAAAATTCTGAAAGAGATGGGAATACCAGGCCACCTGACCTGCCTCTTGAGAAACCTATATGCAGGTCAGGATACAATAGTTAGAAATGGACATGGAACAGCAGACTGGTTTCAAATAGGGAAAGGAGTACGTCAAGGTTGTATATTGTCACCCTGCTTATTTAACTAATATGCAGAGTATATCATGAGAAATGCTGGGCTGGAAGAAGCACAAGCTGGAATCAAGATTGTCAGGAGAAATATCAATAACCTCAGATATGCAGATGACACCACCCTTATGGCAGAAAGTGAAGAGGGGCTAAAAAGCTTCTTGAAGAAAGTGAAAGAGAAGAGCGAAAAAGTTGGCTTAAAGCTCAACATTCAGAAAACGAAGATCATGGCATCTGGTTTCATCACTTCAAGGCAAATGGATGGGGAAACAGTGGAAACAGTGTCAAACGTTATTTTTTTGGGCCCAAAATCACTGCAGATGGTGACTGCAGCCATGAAATTAAAAGACACTTACTCCCTGGAAGAAAAGTCATGACCAATCTAGATAGCATATTCAAAAGCAGGGACGTTACTTTGCTGACAGGTCCGTCTAGTCAAGGCTGTGGTTTTTCCTGTGGTCATGTATGAATGTGAGAGTTGGACTGTGAATAAAGCTGAGCACAGAAGAATTGATGGTTTTGAACTGTGGTGTTGGAGAAGACTCTTGAGAGTCCCTTGGACTGCGAGGAAATCCAACCAGTCCATTCTGGAAGGAGATCAGCCCTGGGATTTCTTTGGAGGGAATGATGCTAAAGCTGATCCAGTACTTTGATCATCTCATGCAAAGAGATGACTCATTGGAAAAGACTCTGATGCTGGGAAGAATTGTGGGAGGGAGGAGAAGGGGACAACAGAGGATGAGATGGCTGGATGGCATCACTGACTCGATGGATGTGAGTTTGAGTGAATTCCGGGAGTTGGTGATGGACAGGGTAGCCTGGCGTTCTGCGATTCATGGGGTCGCAAAGAACTGGACACGACTGAGCAGCTGAACTGAATTGAACTAGTAAGAAACAATTATTTAACAAATCACTTCAAAGGTTAGTAGCTTAAAATGAGAGTTGGGTAAAGCCAGGTAGTTTTACAGGTAAAGACCTCATTCAGCTGATATTGGCTAGATCCAGTCATGAATCTACACTCATATGGTGGGTTGGCTTGACTGCTTGATTGAGGATGGACTCTCTCATGTATATGGAATTTTTCAGGCTATTGACTGGGGTTACATAAGTGGCTGGACCTTCGGTATATTACTTGGAAACCTAACTCAGGATTGTTCGCTTGCCACATTGGCCGAGTTTCAAAGGTATGAGAAACTGTATATTAAGCCTCTTGAAATTCAAAGTTGGAGCTGATACGTAATTCTCACTGCATTTTGTTGGTTTAAGCAAGTCTCAAATCCAGCTCAGATTTATGGGGTGAAGAAATAGATTCCTCTACCTATTGGGAAAACTGGAAAACAAAACAAAACAAAACAAAACAAAACTATTGCTACCTGGCATGGATACAATCAGGGAAGAACTCATAGCAGTTTTTCTTTCTTTTTTTTTTTTTTTCAGTCTATCTACCATTATGAGATTAAAACAAACTCTAGAAGGATTAAGAGTGCAAGATGATCTAAAATTTCTGTCTAGTAAATGAAAAAAGTAAGCTCAGTTTGTCATTAATTTCCAAGGGGAATCCGATATATTCTTCAAATCAGGTAGAAGTGAAGTGAATGTCACTCAGTTGTTTCTGACTCTTTGCGACCTCATGGACTATACTGTCCCTGGAATTCTCCAGGACAGAATACTGGGGTGGGTAGCCATTCCCTTCTCCAGGAGATCTTCCCAATTCTGGGATCGAACTGAGGTCTCCTGCATTGCAGGCCAATTGTTTACCAGCTGAGCCACAAGGGGAGCCCTTCAAATCAGATATGGAAAGAATTATTATGAAAAATAGGTCTTAGGCAACATACTGAACAGTTTCAAAGTAAAATGAAAAGGGATGCTTAAAGGGCTTTGTTGCATACTCTATACATTCAATGTATTCCTACCATAAGTCAAGAATTCCACCACGTGACAGGAATATAGAGATAAACAGAACAGTGTTCTCTTCTATTAGAAAATTTTATTAACCTAATCTCCATAGTTTGTCAGGACTCATTCCATGGTTCACATGGATCTAGTGGTCCATATGGATCTCCTTTGTCTCTCTTTCAAATCCTTGTATCAATATAATGTAAATATAATGAAGGAGACAAACAAACAAGCCATAAAATATGCTAAGTGGCCTGCTATGAGAAATATAATACACATAAACACAGGCAGCTACTTTAGTGAGGAGGGTTAATAAAAATATCCAGGAGAAAGTGATAAATCCTGAGGACAAGTAAATGTTGGCCATGCAGAGCTATAGAGACAGGTACTCAGTGTGCTCTAGGAACTAAAAATAACCTCATATGATCAGAGGTCTTAGAGACACAGAGGATGTGGCAAAAATGTTAGTGGTCTCACACTTCTTTGACTTTCTTTAAAATGATGCTACCCATTTATAGGCTATTGTGGTTTTAGGCCTTAAACTTGAGTAAATACAACCATAATGGGCATTTTGGGTCAGCATGTCATTATGCCTTATATTAGCTTTAGCAGTCACTGGCCACAGAAAAATTAGCAAATAGGTTTAGGGGAACAGGCAAATGGCTACCATGGAAACCTTGGTAAACACAGTCATAGGAGCCTCACTGTGTGGGCTGCAACAGAAGACCTTAAACCATGTGCATTTTCCTAAAATTTCAAATGAGAGAAAGACAGGGAGGGGTAACCTTAAGAGAGACTTTTGGATCCAGGGAAATCACACTGAAATGAAAGTATTTTATTACTATTTCCTGTTTGCATTGTGATGCTCAAACAGCTTAAGAAGTTACAGCTTTAAAATTAAAAAACAGCTGAGTTACATGTGATCTATGGCAAAATAAGGATATTCTGTCAGTAAACTGTTAGTTTGAAATATAAGTAAGTTGTACTAGATTAGCAGTAAAATTTCACTCCTATTAATGTTTCAAATTTCTTTGGAGTTGATTAGGATAGCCTTATCCATATGATGAAAAGTTGACTCTGAATTTGGGAATTTTGAAGCCAAGATTATGAGTTTTCATGTAAGAGCTTCATATACAGAATGATATATAGTTTTTAATAGAAATAAAGCTTATTTAATTTTTAAAATGTATTTCATTTTCATACATTTTGTTAGAGGAACACAATAATTAAATTCCTAGATTACTGCAAACTAAAGGCAAAGAAGGACAATGTACAGTCCTGTGTTTTGAATAATCTGTCTGTGGGGATTATATTTATTCAGAAAATCAAAGAGGAACCAAAGTTTCTTGGGAAAAATACTTTAGTGTTAAATATCAGAAATAACCATTAGAGAAAGGAAGAATTTTCTTTTGCAGAGAATTTAAATCTTAGACAAATAGAGAGCTATGAATGAGAAAGTGAGATCTCCAGGGCATGGTAGATGAGTGTAAAAAGGAAATGGATATACACATGGGGCTACATTTTTAGAGATGAGGATAGAAAAAGTGGAGTGTTTGGTCATTACTAGATCAGAATCAGTGTCTCCATCTAACACATAAAATGAAGCAAAATATCAGAGAGTAGAATGCAGTGACTGTTCTGGAGGCAGCCAAGATTCTAATTCTCTTAAAGTTGGACAAAAGATAATTTTTTTCTCAAAAGAGCAATTCAGTAAAAATCTCTAAGTAGGCCAATAGAGCTAAATGGTTAATAATTGTGTGATCATCAGTCAATAGGATAGCAATGTCAGCCAAAGTACGGAGAAGGCAATGGCACCCCACTCCAGTACTCTTGCCTGGAAAATCCCATGGATGGAGGAGCCTGGTAGGCTACAGTCCATGGGGTCGCTAGGAGTTGGACACGACTGAGCGACTTGAATTTCACTTTTCACTTTCATGCATTTTAGAAGGAAATGACAACCCACTCCAGTGTTATTGCCTGGAGAATCCCAGGGATGGGGGAGCCTGGTGGGCTGCTGTCTCTGGGGTCTCACAGAGTCGGACACGACTGAAGCAACTTAGCAGCAGCAGCAGTCAGCCAAAGGAAGTGGGTGTTGATTCCTCAAGGAACTGTTTCTCAGTGAGAAGAATGGAGTTTACACAGTAATTCCAAAATCTTAGAGAAGTTTACTGTTTGAGGCATAGGTCTAAATGTTTCATTTTAATTCTTGATACTCATAGTAATCCTATGAAGTCTACTATAATGCTGTTTTACAGAGCAATTTAGCAAGTTTCTCAAGTTCACACTGCTTATAAAATGTGAAACCTGAAAGTCAAATCAAGTCATTATGGCACTGGAACATATAGTCCTGCTTCACATTCTAGAGAGGGACCTTGAGCAGAAGTCTGCAGAACACTAATGGAAATGATTGGAAGTGGAAAGGACATGTTGTGACTTCTGATATATGTTGAAGATGTAGCACTAAAATCAATTCTTGCAGATGCAAGGGCAAGTATTTTGTGCACAAAATATGTAGTCTTCCAGTACTCAAATTTAACAAGGAACTCTTGGTTAAATTCTTAGGTTTAAGTATTGTATAAATAGCATGTTTCTTGGGTTAACTACTCTACATTTTTCTCTGTGTCAAGTTTTTCATGAAAGTTATGAATAAAGCAATGTTTGCATTATGTAGAAGGAGCCAGCAGAATTGTAAGCCTGCTCATTAAGGCAGTCCTAAGAGTTTTAGAAACCAAAGAAAAAGGTAGTTACATTTAAATGTTATTATGAAAACTAAGTCTCTTACTCTACATACTTATTGAAAGGATCATCTCATGGCTTCATGTAGGTGGCATGCCTGGATATTTAAGGACTCAAATCCATTTTTTTTTTTTTCAAGAAAAGGACTTTTCATCTGCAAAACTAACAAAATTAAAATGGACTCTTAAATTTCACCATGTAGAGATTATATTAACTCAATATTTATAAGGGTTATAGCAATGAAACCTACCATGATCTGTCTATTTCTAAGCAATGTTGTCTTTTTCTTGCTTGTACCTGTATGAACTTAAACCGCATTTGTTTTAAAGGTGACCTGAAACTTAATGCCAAATAAACATGCTTTCCATTCCTTATAATATGCATTCTAACCTATCATGCCTGTCACACTAGTTGGCAGGTGCTATATAAATATTCAGATATATAGGGTCTATGAATATTTATATGCTAAAGTTGCATTTAATTTTACATATCTTATAAATAAATAGGAAAAGACCAGCAAAAGGGAACAATTTAGTCATGTCAGGTTCTCTATAAATAAATTCATCCTTTGTGTGTGATATGGATTCCATATTACTTCATGAAAGAATGCTGAGCATTTTTATCATGGGAGATTACATAATTAAATTATTTTTAAAATAATCAGAATCTAACAGTTAAACTTGGTTACCTGAGCAGAAATGGATACTTAAAAATTTATCTCCTTGAATTAAGAGATTATTACTTGCATCTGTGAAAATAATTAGACAAATTAAATTGTTGGCTTTTCTTTCCATTTATATGTAAAACTAAGCATTACATAAAATTAAGTGGCAGTTCAAAGGGATGGAATTGTGTGGGAATAGCATTTATGATCAACAATTAAATGATCATTCCTGTGCTCTCTATTCACACATCAATTGACATCAGGACACATTTCCGCTCATCTGGGCAGATGTTGTTGATGAAGCCCAGTTCACTAATGGGATCTCTGTGTGAGATAATGAACATTGCTCAAAAGCTAATAACATGCTTTCTTAATAAGAAAATTTGACTTCATTTTTGTCAGGGTCTTGGCACAGTATTTAAGGACTTTAGGTTTCTCACTTAAAAGATTAATCTGATTTCAATAACCAGGGAGCCACTATTTTTCTTATTATGTCAAAATATCAAATGGAAAACCCTCAAAGTAACTCTTCAGTCCTTACACAAGGGTGTCTATTTCTAATGAAGACACATATAGGCCATAAGGAATTACCTTTCTTTATGCCCTACAATTCAGTGTTCAGTCAGATTTCAGTCTCATCTGATTTCAAACTACCTACATTATGTGCCCTGGATGGAGCTTCTGGAAAAGGAATAATAGAGAAAGACAGGGCAAATCTTTTGTTAAGTCACAAGATTTAAACATATATCACTTTTACAGGGAAGTTTCTTTCTATAACTTCCTTGATATACTTTGTGTCTTACAGCAACTAATCTATAAATAAGTCTATCAGATTTTATTATATATCCAAGCAAATGTTTCATCTCTCTGCATTAAGCATTAACAAATTTTCAAATATTATGCAAAATTGTGTGTGTGTGTGTGTGTGTGTGTGTGTGTGTGTGTGATGTTTGATTGTTACCTGGAAACATCAGTTCAGTTCAGTTCAGTTCAGTTGCTCAGTCGTATCCGACTCTTTGTGACCCCATGAATCACAGCACACCAGGCCTCCCTGTCCATCACCAACTCCCAGAGTTTAACCAAACTCATGTCCATAGAATCGATGATGCCATCCAGCCATCTCATCCTCAATCATCCCCTTCTTCTCTTGCCCTCAATCCCTCCCAGCATCAGGGTCTTTTCCAATGAGTCAACTCTTCACATGAGGTGGCCAAAGTACTGGAGTTTCAGCTTTAGCGTCATTCCTCCCAAAGAAATCCCAGGACTGATCTCCTTTAGAATGGACTAGTTGGATCTCCTTGCAGTCCAAGGGACTCTTGAGTCTTCTCCAACACCACAGTTCAAAAGCATCAATTCTTCAGCACTCAGCTTTCTTCACAGTCCAACTCTCACATCCATACATGACCACAGGAAAAACCATATCCTTGACTAGATGGACCTTCATTGGCATAGTAATGTCTCTGCTTTTGAATATGCTATCTAGATTGGTCATAACTTTCCTTCCAAGGAGTAAGCATCTTTTAATTTCATGGCTGCAGTCACCATCTGCAGTGATTTTGGAGCCCCGAAAAATAAAGTGAGCCACTGTTTCCACTGTTTCCCCATCTATTTCCCATGAAGTGATGGGACCAGATGCCATGATCTTAGATTTCTGAGTGTTGAGCTTTAAGCCAACTTTTTCACTCCCCTCTTTCACTTTATCAAGAGGCTCTTTAGGTCCTCTTCACTTTCTGCCATAAGAGTGGTGTCATCTGCATATCTGAGGTTATTGATATTTCTTCCAGCAATCTTGATTCCATCTTGTGCTTCTTCCAGCCCAGGGTTTAACATGATGTACTCTGCATAGAAGTTAAATAAGCAGGGTGACAATATATAGCCTTGACATACCCCTTTTCCTACTTGGAACCAGTCTGTTGTTCCATGTCCAGTTCCATCTGTTGCTTCCTGACCTGCATACAGATTTCTCAAGAGGCAGTTTTAGGTGGTCTGGTATTCCCATCTCTTGAAGAATTTTCCACGGTTCATTGTGATCCACACAGTCAAAGGCTTTGGCATAGTCAATAAAGCAGAAGTAGATGTTTTTCTGGAATTCTATTGCTTTTTTGATGATCCAGCAGATGTTGGCAATTTGATTTCTTGTTCCTCTGCTTTTTCTAAAACATGGAAGCATAGTTGTAGTTATACGCATCTATTAGAAAATGATATTCAAGCTCAGTTGTGTCCAACTCTTTGTGACCCCATGGGCTGTACAGTTTATGGAATTCTCCAGGCCAGAATACTGGAGTGGGTAGCCTTTCCCTTTGCCAGGGATCTTCCCAACCCAAGGATTGAACCCAGGTCTCTCGCACTAGGTCTGCAACATTGCACGTGGATTCTTTACCAGCTAAGCTACAAGGGAAGTACAAGAATACTGGAATGGGTAGCCTATCCCTTCTCCAGTAGAGCTTCCCAACCCAGAAATCAAACCAGGGTCTCCTGCATTGCAGGCGTATTCTTTACCAACTGAGCTATCAGACAAGCACCTTTATATATGCAGAAGCAATTTCCAATTCCAGTGTTTTAAGAGAATGACCCCTAAAGGCTTCCCTAATGGCTCAGAAGGTAAAGAATTGCCTACCAATGCAGGAGATACAGGGGACATGAGTTCTTTCTCTGGGTCAGGAAGATCCCCTGGAGAAGGGAATGGCAACACCCTCCAGTATTCTTGTCTGGAGAATTCCATGAACAGAGGAGCCTGGTGGACTATAGTCTATGGGATCACAGAGTTGGACACAACTGAGAGACTAACACTTTCGGTTTTAAAGAGAATACCTCCCAATTTTGGTGAAAAACACACTAACACGGGAGATCATGAGTCAGTTTTCAGCACCTATAAACTGCCTAAGTGTAACCCTTTTGGAGCTTCAAATTTTATTTTTCTGGGAAAATGATCTATAGACGTCAATAACCTTTTCAATGACTATATGGACCACAACAAATATAAAAACACTGAGATGATATTTATAACTACATGAGCATATTTGAAAAACTAAGTTAAGATTTATTGGTACAATTTTCATACTCAAGCCAGCATAATTTTTTAGAGTTTGATTAACAGAAATTTATTTCATATTAACTCAGGAGATAGGTGGCTTCCCATGTGGCACTAGTGGTAAAGAATCTCCCAGTGCAGGAGACATAAGAGACACATGTGTAATCCTTGGGTTGGGAAGATCCCTTGAAGGATGGCATGGCAACCCGCTCCAGTATTCTTGCCTGGAGAATCTCATGGACAGAGGTGACTGGCGGCCTACAATCCATAGGGTCACAAGGAGTTGGACATGACTGAAGCAACTTAGCAGCAGCAACAGGATATAGGGCTTTTTTTTTTTACCAAACAGCTAGAATGCCTGCTCAAAACATTTTAACTTGTTATACAACAATTCATAATAGAAAGTGAGAAAGCCAGTTTTATTGTCATTGTTGCTTAACTGTTATAATAGAAAACCATTTTATGAAAGGTGACTAAGTGACCTAGTTAAAGATGTGATTTATATCCTCTAGCTAGTGCCAGCATTGCTTCTAAAGGAAACTACAATTCTGAGTATGAAATAACTAGCTTAAATTGAATTTTCTGAAGAATTAGTCTGTTCATTGGAAACTGTTTATTTCCCGTGACTTAAATGGTGTTCTTATGGACAATAAACTACAGAATGTGAACAGCCTTCCTGAAATGTTTAAGAGGGTCACTGAGACGGTGTTAAGAGATAAATGCATTAACTTAAGAAAATGCTTCATTTAGTGCTTGAGAAATCTTCAACTTATTTTAAAAGTGCACATTTCACTTTAGAGTTTAGAATTATACTAGCATTGTTTGGTAGATCCTACTGAAATGCTTTATTGCCCATAGTATTTACTTTCATTTTAGCAATAGGAAAGTTAGGACTTGCCTTTAAACATGCTTGAGTCATAAAGTCATGTTCTATTCAGTCTGGCTCATAAGGTCATATCAAAATTAATATTTACTCCTGCTCAAAATGTTACATATTTATAAAAAATACAAAGTTGTTTAAAATGCCTGTATGGTTTATACTTGAAATGTATCTTAATTTTTTTAATACTTTTTTTTCCAGGTATGGAATATTTTGAGTTTATCAGGGTGATAGATTAGTATATACAGTAATGTTTCAACTGTGTTTTTGGAGTTCTTACAATAAAATATAAAATTTCTCATGTAGAAAAAATATTCCAAGATAGACAAAATTTGAGAAAAATGAGGATAAACAAGATTAAATGGATGTCTTTTTTCAGAGCCTTTGAGGTTATTTCATATATTATATATAACATATCTGGACTTCCCGGTTAACACCCTGGTAAAGAATCCACCTGTAAGTTCAGGAGAGTAGGGTTTGATCCCTAAGTTGGGAAGATCCCCTAGAGAAGAAAATAGCAAGCCACTCGAATATTCTTTCCTAGGAAATCCCATGGACAGAGGAGCCTGGAGGGCTACAGTTATGTGGTTACAAGAGTCACACATGACTTAGTGACTAACACAAAATAGCATAACATATATAATACATTGTCTGTATCTACTACATATTATATACACTCATATACAGTGTTGTATATACACTCAGGCAGGAACTTCTAACAATGCAGAAATAATTTCCACTTCCTGATGTTTTAAGAGAATAGCCTCAAATTCTCTTACTAACACTTGATATCTTGAGCATAGTTTTTAACATTTATGAGCCTCCTAAACTAAATGATTTGTGTGTGTGTGTGTGTGTGTGTGTGTTGGTTCAGTTCAGTCTCTCAGTCATGTCCGACTCTTTGTGACCCCATGAACTGCAGCACGCCAGGCCTCCCTGTCCATTACCAACTCCTGGAGTCCACTCAAACCCATGTCCACTGAGTCAGTGATGCCATCCAACCATCTCATCTATCATCCCCTTCTCATTCTGCCCTCAATCTTTCCCAGCATCAGGGTCTTTTCAAATAAGTCAGCTCTTTGCATCAGGTGGCCAAAGTATTGGAGTTTCAGCTTCAACATCAGTTCTTCCAATGAACACCCAGGACTGATCTCCTTTAGGATGGACTGGCTGGATCTCCTTGCAGTCCAAGGGACTCTCAAGAGTCTTCTCCAACACCACACTTCAAAAGCATCAATTCTTCTGCACTCAGCTTTTCTTTATAGTCCAACTCTCATATCCCAACATGACCACTGGAAAAACCAGAGCTTTGACTAAATGGATCTTTGTTGGCAAAGTAATATCTCTGCTTTTTAACATGCTGTCTAGGTTGGTCACAACTTTTTTTCCCCAAGGAGTAAACGTCTTTTAATTTCATGGCTGCAATCACCATCTGCAGTGATTTTTGAACCTCCCAAAATAAAGTCTGACACTGTTTCCACTGTTTCCCCATCTATTTCCCATGAAGTGATGGGACCAGATGCCATGATCTTCATTTTCTGAATGTTGAGCTTTAGGCCAACTTTTTCACTTTCTTCTTTCACTTTCATCAAGATGCTCTTTAGTTCTTCTTCACTTCCTGCCATAAGGGTTGTGTCATCTGCATATCTGAGGTTATTGATATTTCTCCCAGCAATCTTGATTTCAGCTTGTGCTTCCTCCAGCCCAGCATTTCTCATGATGTACTCTGTGTGTGTGTGTGAGGGGGAATAATTCAATATTGGTTTTTCTGGGAAAATTTGAGAAACTTCAACTTTTTAAATAAGGTATCTTTTTCATAGTTTATTAGCATTTATTGGAACCAGGTGCTCTTTGGAGCTTATTTGTGAACCTTCACTTGTACCTTCAAAGATATTTTTGATACTTGTTCTTATTGTTGCTATATACAGGAAGTGGTTACTTAGAAACATGGGAATGGACATCAAACAGTTGCTATAACTCAGTATCACCTCATATTTTACATGCTGAGAGATACAGCTATAAAATAATTAGGAGGAACAAAACTTGGCTTAATTTAGGAAAGCCTAGTTGAAAAGAAATTTCAGAATTGAAAGAGACACATGTACCCCAATGTTCATTGCAGCACTGTTTATAATAGCCAGGACATGGAAGCAACCTAGATGTCCATCAGCAGATGAATGGATAAGAAAGCAGCCGTACATATACACAATGAAGTGTTACTCAGCCATTAAAAAATACATTTGAATCAGTTCTAATGAGATGGATGAAACTGGAGCCTATTATACAGAGTGAAGTAAGCCAGAAAGAAAAACACCAATACAGTATACTAACGCATCTATATGGAATTTAGAAAGATGGTAATGATAACCCTGTATGTGAGACAGCAAAAGAGACACAGATGTATAGAACAGTCTTTTAGACTCTGTGGGAGAGGGAGAGGGAGAGGGTGGGATGATTTGGGAGAATGGCATTGAAACATGTATAATATCATATAAGAAACAAATTGCCAGTCCAGGTTTGATGCAGGATACAGGATGCTTGGGGCTGGTGCACTGGGATGACCCAGAGGGATGGTAAGGAGAGGGAGGTGGGAGGGGGGTTCAGGATGGGGAACACGTGTACACCTGTGGTGGATTCATGTTGATGTATGGCAAAACCAATACAATATTTTAAAGTAATTAGCCTCTAATTAAAATAACTAAATTTAAATTAAAAAGAAAATTGTAGTTATTTCCATGAGACAATTATTAAAGTGAAAATCAATCATTGTATGAGTAGGTAAGAAAGAATGTCTTTTGATATTAAAATTATCATTAACCAAAGTTATGAATCATGATTGGACTACACAATAATATTATTTTAGAGTCCAAAAGTAAGCAAAAAGTAAACTGAAGAGTCAATTGAAACTAGCAAAGAATTAAGAAAGTCTGTCTAGGTAAATAGAAGATGAGAAACAAATGTATATTTTGTATATGTATGTATGTTAGATACTTACTCTTGTCTAAGTCTTCAATCTTTGGACGTCAGCCTGCCAGACTCCTTCATCCATGGAATTCTCCAGGAAAGACTGCTGGAGTGGGGTTGCCATTCCCTTCTCCAATATTGTGTATAAACGTGCCTTTTAGTTATCATTTTAAGAAATAAAGCATGATAGCTTATAATTAAATACATAGTGACAATGAGGCTTAGTCATTATTTTGGATCAAAATTAAGTTATTATTGTGTTGAACAGTAGATGTGGTAGAAGAGAGGTAAACATATAATTAGCCTAAGTAGATTTTGAATAGATAACTACCCATGCACATTAATAAATAATATCTCTTCTCACCTTCAAAAGTTGAGAAGAACTAGGTAAGATTAACAATAGCTTCAAAATGATATACACATTACTCTATTAGGAGTTTTAATTATATTCTGAAAATTAAAACTTAGTTATTAATTACATCAAAATAAATCATTTAAATAAATAGTTTAACATCTAGAAAACAAGGCCTGAGATTTCCCTATTAGTCTTCACTAAGACCATGGACAAAGATACTGTATGTTTATGACAGATTGGATTGCTGCTTCAGATTTGGTATATAATTCAGATTGAGCTCAACCACCAAAATAATAAAAGTCATTGAAATTTCAATGTTGATTTGAGAATTTGAGGTGGTACCTTATCTTCACACAATGCAGCACCCTTGAACCAAATTCAAACAATGAAAATGCATCAGTATGTTCTTAGGGAACATAAAAGCACCCATTCAAAGGGAATAAGACAGGTAAAATACTTAAAGATGTAGACTTGAAAATGTAGACTTGAAAATGTAGATGAAAAATGTAAACTTATTTTTTAAAACTAGTAAAATCTATTCTTGAATTCATACTATTCACTGTGGAAATAACTAAAACCATATTGTGTCAAATCTATGTTGTTATACTTCCATGAGTCTTAAATATGATTCAATGATTTTTTTTTTCTTTTTGCCAAACAAACTAGATTATAATAG
The DNA here is from genome assembly GCA_917880005.1 of Nanger dama. Taxonomy (NCBI): domain Eukaryota; kingdom Metazoa; phylum Chordata; class Mammalia; order Artiodactyla; family Bovidae; genus Nanger; species Nanger dama. The sequence goes on from CAKJTW010000004.1 coordinate 53,817,361, forward strand.
AGGAAGCATTAATGACACTTTCAAGTATCTACACTTACATTTGATAAGCTGCCATGGATACACTTGAATTTTTAAAACTTCAGGTTTCATAGCATATTGAATATTGGAATATTTGTTAAAAAGTTTAAAAGTTCATATAGAATATTTAAAATTACTTAAGGATAAATTATTTATAATAATATGAGAGTATGATATAGAAAAAATATTTAAAATAATATATTATTTAAACTCTACTACTTAGTTCCTCAGACGTCTCAATGAATCTTTTCTCATGCCTGATTTGTTGGGTTTTTTAGGGAAATACATTACTAAAGTTAATTATTTAACAAACTAGACTTAAACTAAATACCAAGTTACAGAGGATAAATATTGTTATGTTAAAATTACATTTATTACTTTATTAATACCATAAACATTATGAGACCATGAAATGCAGTCACTTAAGTTGAAAATAAGATAAATTGGGTTTCCCTTTGAGATAACTCATAAAATAATCTGTGATAAAACCATCCCATCTTGGAAGAGAAAGACTAACTAAAGTGAGGAAAAATTGATACTAACATGTACCAATAATATGTTGATCAAAAGGGGCATTGAATTCCAATATACCTTTAAGTGAAGTGAAGTCACTCAGTCGTGTCTGACTCTTTGCAACTCCATGGACTGTAGCCCATCAGGCTCCTCCGTCCCTGGGATTCTCCAGGCAAGAATATTGGAGTGGGTTGCCATTTTCTTCTCCAGGTGCAGACAAATAGTTTGATTCGACTTAAACAAGGTACCCATAATAGTCAAATTCATAGAGTCAGAAAGTATACTGGTAGATGCCTGGGACCAGTGGAGGGAATGAGGAGGAGAATGAGGTCTTAGTGTTTAATGGGGACATAGTTTCAGTTTACAGAAGTGAAAGATTTGGGAGATGGATGATGGTGAGAGATGCACAACAGTGTGAATTCACTTAGAGCCACTGAACTGTACAGTTAAATATGGTTAAGATAGTATATTTCAGAACTTGTTGCCAGAGGATGACAGGAGGGGGTAGTTAGGGAATTTGGGGTGGACATGTACATACTGATATATCTACAATGGATAACCAGCAAGGACCTATTGTATAGCACATGGAACTTTACTCAGTGTTATTTAGCTGCCTGGATGGGAGGGGAGTTTGGGGTAGAACAGATACATATACATGTTTCGCTGAGTTTTTATTCTGTTATTCACCTGAAAATATCGAACACTGTTAATTGGTTATACCCCAATACAAACTAAATTTTTCAAAAATGTATGTCTTATATCACAATGAAAACATTAAAAATGCTCCTTCATAAACATAAATATAAGCAATAGAAAAAACAAAATTCACAGAGGGCATTTTGATGCTGCTTCTTCAACTGGGATATGAGTTATAAAAGCAAAGTTACTTAAATAGCATGGAGGAAATAATTTTGCTTAAAGCACTTAGCAGTGAGTACACATTCTCTTTAGTTCTCTTTATAGAATGACTTCACTGCCCTTATTCTATTGACACACATTCTACTCTTTATCCTTTCTGCTTACGTTGACAGATATACTATTTCAGGTTCCTTATAGTATCTTATAACTTCAAAGTAATGATTTTATTCCCACTCCCATTTAAAATCCTGAGAAAGGAAACTGACTAATTCATCATTCAGGACACAGTGTGGTCAGAGATGGTTGGCCAGCCTGGAGGTCAGTCGTTTGGGTTTAAATGCTTACTATTAGTCCAAAAAATGAGGCCAGTGGTAGAAACAAAGACATAACCATTTGGTAACAGGAGTTGCCAAGGCACGTATCCTTAAAACTGACAAAGGCATGTAGACAAAGATCAACCTTTCCACTTCAGTTTCCATTCAAGTTCTGTTCAGGGAAGAGTATTCTGTAGCCAAAAATCCTGTCTGTCTGCATGGAAAGGCAAGAACAAGTCATGTATACTGGAACTCTGACTCAGTCCTCTCTAATCTTATGCCATCAAGCCTGTGAATTTTAAAATGGGTTCTTTTCACTTATACTCCATTCTTTCCCTGAAAACTTCTGATTATAATGTGTGTCCCATGTATATTATCTATTGGAAGAAAATATATTGAAAAGTAATGTGCTGATCTGATTTACTAGGCATATATGTCTATCTATAAATTACTAAATAGATATACTAAAAAAAAAGAAAACATTTTCTTATAATGTTTGTTGTTTTGCATCAATATTAGCATGCCCTATTATCTTTGAGACACTCATAAATTTAAGTCTCTAAGCCTGCAAAATTGAGTGCCAGATACTGCAGTGAGACAAACATATGAAGGCAAATGTCAATTGGAAAGAATTCTTGACAGCCAGTTAACAAGCTGACCTTCCCTAGCTGACTGACTTTTTCTTACATGTTTATCAATCATTTTTCCTGGTTCATTTTTATCAATGTAACTATACAGAATACACATACACTCTCCTGTGTGCATGCACACATGCGCACATGTAATATGCATTTAAAAAATGCTCACTTTAAGGATTTGTGGTTCATAGCAGAAATTAAATTTCAGAAGAATTCTTTACTTCATAGCAATTTTGTGAAAATAGATTTATATCAATAAAAAATAAGTCAAGCTTTTAGGTCATTCATTATCACTTGTTATAAAACACAATCAAGCAGGTTTAAGTTTCTTACTTTATGATGATGTTTTGATATCATCCACAAGACCATTCTTCTTAATATTTCTGACAGTTATATTTATTATGACATTGGAAACTCTCTGGCCTAAAACTGGTTTATTTGTCCTTTTTGTGCAAAGGTGTTAAAAGAGAAAAAGTAATTAGAATTCTTCCAACGTTGCACATATTGCTTAATTTATACTCAATATTAGTTTGATTCAAATAAAATGGGCACTATCCAAATTTAACCTGCATGATTCTAATTTCACATGATTCAATCTAATAATTCCAAACTGGTGGGTATTTGGAAGTATGGCTTTGTTATGTGTTCCATTGGACCATATTGTGCCTCCTAATGCGTAAATGTGTAATTATTAATATTTGCTTCTAGACAGTTTCTTTGAGGAGTGCCAAAAGGCAAGAATACTGGAGTAGGTTGCCATTTCCTTCTCCATGGGATCTTCTTGACCCAGAGATCAAACTTGCATCTCTTGCATTGCAGGCAGTTTACCCACTGTACCATTGGGAAAGTCCAAGGCTGTAGTCAAGAATATCAAATCTGGAGTAAGAACTGGTGTCAGGTCCTTGCTGAATCATATGGTAGTTCTTTTTTTTTTTAAACTTTGGGGAAACCTCCATACCATTTATTGTTTTTACTAATTTATTCTTTCTTCCAAAGTAAATAATATAAAAGCATAAGAAAGCTTTGAGGCAGAAATCTCAATAAATTGTGATTCCTAAACTTCAGGATTGTTTAATCTCATGTAATTCTTACACTATGTAGATGCTTCTGTGCAAAAGTGAGAATCAAATGCATGAGTATAGTAATAATCTAAGCAACTCCATCTAATGTAACACATAGCTATTGAGACTTTGCTGTATGTAAATTGCTATTCTAAGTGGCTGAGGTATAAAAAGAATGTTCCAGAGATTATATAAAGAGAAGAATGAGTCTGCCTAGGAAGTGTTCAAATTATAATGATATTATAATGATATTATAATGATATTATTCAGTTTTAACAATAATAAAAATCTGTGTAGATTTGTGATGGAAATCAAAAGTAGAAATGAATTCAAAAATCATAATTAATAGTCAACCCAAATGAGAATTTCATTGACTGAAGTCTAAGTCAGTGTTTCATTGACTAGCTGACCTTTAAAGCAAGACCTACTTAGTTGAGCCAAGGCAACCTATAGTATCATCAAAGATAATAATGTATTGTTGCTTTAAGGCTCTAAAACAAAATAATTCATTGTTGCTTTAAGGCTGGTTATTATGAAACAACAGATAACTAAAGTATCAAACAATTGTTTGCATAGTTTTTGTAGCACAAATCAATAATGTCGATAATTGTAATTTTATTAAAATTATATTGAAAAAAATAGCAGTAGTAATGCTATGTATTTTTGTGTTGAACTTAAATGCACTGAAATAAAGTCAACAAATTTTTAACTAATGAAGCTTTCATTTAACTGTTCACTTCAGTATATAATCATGAATTTAGCTATACCAAGAAGTTCTGTTTTGTTTTCCTAATCATTTCAATTCATTTGTGGGAAAGATGAAAAATATCTAATTTAGAAGCTGTCTCCATACTTTGCTGTCTCTTAGGTGTTGCTGAAAACTAGGTACTTGGGAAAACTTGTGGAGAATCGATACCAGCTCAGTGTCAATTTCTTTCCTGATCAGTCTCACCACACCATGTCTATAGGAGGTTTACACATTTTGTTTGTTTGTGTCTTCCTTTCCGTGGCTCCTTCTAATAGCAGCAAGAGGATGTCCCTGATGAAGTGTTCTTTTTCTCTAAAATAGAGCATGAATTTCAGGAGAGAGTGACACCTATAAATAGGAAGAACATTATTTGTTTTAAATGTAGCTTTAAGAATTTATTTTTTGTTTAAATTTATTTAAATGGAGGATAACTACTTTACAATATTGTGAAGGTTTTTGCCATACATCAACATGAATTAACCACAGGTATAGAGGTGTCCCCATCATCCTGAAGCTCTCCCCCAACTCCCTTCCCAGACTATCCCTCTGGGTTGTCCCAGAGTACTGACTTTGGCACCCTGCTTCATGCATTGAATTTGCAGTGGTCATCCGCGCAGAGCATGGCCAGCTGTGACGACATTCAGAGTGCAGCCAAGAGGGACTATCCAAGTCCAGGGTCAGGGGCAGAAGTTAGGAGGACCCTATGCCTGAGGGACGGCGGCCGAGAGGAGCTACCCAATGACCGAGGTCAGGGGTGGTGGCCCAGAGTGCCAGGCTGCAACAGCACAGGAGCAGCCTAGAGGAGCTACTCCTACCTGAGGCCAGGGGTGATGGCCAGGAGGAGGACCCTACATCTAAGAAAGGGTGGCTGCAGGGGCACCAGAGGGCCTAGAGGAGCTATTCCACATTCAAGGTCGGGAGGGGCGGTGGTGAGGAGATACCCCTTGTCCAAGATAAGGAGCAGCACTGCGCTTTGCTGGAGCAGCCGTGAAGAGACACCCCACATCCAAGGTAAGAGAAACCCAACCATGCCCTGTGGGGCCACCCAAGATGGGCGGGCATGGTGGAGAGGTCTGACAGAATGTATCCACTGGAGAAGGGTAACACAAACCACTTCAGCATTCTTGCCTTGAGAACTCCATGAACCGTACGAAAAGGCAAAATGATAGATTATTGAAAGAGGAACTCCCCAGGTCAGTAGGTGCCCAATATGCTACTGGAGATCAGTGGAGAAATAACTCAAGAAAGAATGAAGGGATGGAGCCAAAGAAAAAACAATACCCAGTTGTGCATGTGACTGGTGATAGAAGCAAGGTCCAATGCTGTAAAGAGCAATATTGCATAGGAACTTGGAATGTCAGGTCCATGAATCAAGGCAACTTGGAAGTGCTCAAACAGGAGATGGCAAGAGTGAATGTTGACATTCTAGGAATTAGCGAACTAAAATGGACTGGAATGGGTGAATTTAATTCAGATGACCATTATATCTACTACTGTGGGCAGGGATCCCTTAGAAGAAATGGAGTAGCCATCATGGTCAACAAAAGAGTCTGAAATGCATTACTTGGATGCAATCTCAAAAACAACAGAATGATTTCTGTTCATTTCCAAGGCAAACCATTCAATATCACAGTAATCCAAGTCTATGCCCCAACCAGTAATCCTGAAGAAGCTGAAGTTGAATGGGTCTATGAAGACCTACAAGACCTTTTAGAACTAACAATTCAAAAAGATATCCTTTTCATTATAGGGGACTGGAATGCAAAAGTAGGAAGTCAAGAAACACCTGGAGTAACAGGCAAATTTGGCCTTAGAATACAGAGTGAAGCAGGGCAAAGACTAATAGAGTTTTGCCAAGAAAATGCACTGGTCATAGCGAACACCATCAACACCCTCTTCCAACAACACAAGAGAAGACTCTACACATGGACATCACCAGATGGTCAACACCAAAATCAGACTGATTATATTCTTTGCAGCCAAAGATGGAGAAGCTCTACAGAGTCAATGAAAACAAGACCAGGAGCTGACTATGGCTCAGATCATGAATTCCTTATTGCCAAATTCAGACTTAAATTCAAGAAAATAGGGAAAACCACTAAACCATTCAAGTATGACCTAAATCAAATCCCTTATGATTATTGAGTGGAAGTGAAAAATAGATTTGAGGGACTAGATCTGATAGATAGAGTGCCCAATGAACTATGGACAGTGGTTTGTAACACTGTACAGGAGAAAGGGATCAAGATCATCCACATGGAAATGAAATCAAAAACCAAAACGGCTGTCTGAGGAGGCCTTACAAATAGCTGTGAAAAGAAGAGAAGCAAAAAGCAAAGAGAAAAGGAAAGATACAAGCATCTGAATGCAGAGTTCCAAAGAATAGCAAGGAGAGATAAAGCCTTCCTCAGCGATCAACGCAAAGAAATAGAGGAAACTACAGAATGGGAAAAACTAGAAATATCTTTAAGAAAATGAGAGACACCAAGGGAACATTTCATGCAAAGATGGGCTTGATAAAAGACAGAAATGGTCTGGACCTAACAGAAACAGAAGATATTAAGAAGAGGTGGCAAGAATATACAGAAGAGCTGTCCAAAAAGATCTTCATGACCAAGATAATCACGATGATGTGCTCACTCACCTAGAGCCAGACATCTTGGAATGTGAAGTCAAGCAGGTCTTAGAAAGCATCACTACGAACAAAGCTAGTGGAGGTGATGAAATTCCAGTTGAACTATTTCAGATCCTGAAAGATGATGCTGTGAAAGTGCTGCCCTCAATATGCCAGCAAATTTGGAAAACTCAGCAGTAGCCACAGGACTGGAAAAGGTCAGTTTTCATTCCAATCCCAAAGAAAGGCAATGCCAAAGAATGCTCAAACTACCCCACAATTGCACTCATCCCACATGCTAGGAAAGTAATGCTCAAAATTTTCCAAGCCAGGCTTCAGCAATACGTGAACCATGAATTTCAGAGGTTCAAGCTGGTTTTAGAAAAAGCAGAAGAACCAGAGATCATATTGCCAACATCCGCTGGATCATGAAAAAGCAAGAGAGTTCCAGAAAAACATCTATTTCTACTTTATTGACTATGCCAAATCATTTGACTGTGCGGATCACAATAAACTGGAAAATTCTGAGAGAGATGGGAATACCAGACCACCTGAACTTCCTCTTGAGAAATTTATATGCAGGTCAGGAAGCAACAGTTAGAACTGGACATGGAACAACAGACTGGTTCCAAATAGGAAAAGGAGTACGTCATGGCTGTAAATTCTCACCCTACTTATTTAAATTATATGCAGAGTACATCATGAGAAACACTGGGCTGGAAGAAGCACAAACTGGAATCGTTATTGCCTGGAGACATATCAATAACCTCAGATATGCAGATGACACCACCCTTAACGCAGAAAGTGAAGAGGAACTCAAAAGCCTCTTGATGAAAGTGAAAGTGGAGAGTGGAAAAAGTTGGCTTAAAGCTCAACATTCAGAAAATGAAGATCATGGCATCTGGTTCCATCACTTCATGGTATATAGATGGGGAAACAGTAGAAACAATGTCAGACTCTATTTTGGGGGCTCCAAAATCAATGCAGATGGTGACTGCAGCCATACAATTAAAAGACACTCCTTGGAAGAAAAATTATGACCAACCTAGATAGAATATTGAAAAGCAGAGACATTACTTTGCCAACAAAGGTCCGTCTAGTCAAGGCTATGGTTTTTCCAGTAGTCATGTATGGATGTGAGAGTTGGACTGTGAATAAAGCTGAGCACCAAAGAATTGATGCTTTTGAAGTGTAGTGTTGAAGAAGACTCTTGAGAGTCCCTTGGACTGCAAGGAGATCCAACCAGTCCGTTATGAAGGAGATCAGCCCTGGGATTTCTTTGGAAGGAATGATGCTAAAGCTTAAACTCCAGTACTTTGGCCACCTCATGTGAAGAGTTGACTCACTGAAAAGACTCTGATGCTGGGAGGGACTGGGGGCAGGAGGAGAAGGGACGACAGAGGGTGAGATGGCTGGCTGGCATCACTGACTCGATGGATGTGGGTCTGCGTGAACTCCAAGAGTTGGTGATGGACAGGGAGGCCTGGTGTGCGGCGATTCATGGGGTCACAAAGAATCGGACATGTCTGAGCAACTGAACTGAATATATATGTTGCAGTGCTATTCTATCAAATCATCCGACCCTCATCCTCTCCCATGAGTCTGAAAGTCTGTTCTTTACATCTGTGTCTCCTTTGCTGTCCTGCTTGTAGGATCATTGGTACCATGATTCTAAAATCCATATATATGCATTAATATACAGTATTTATCTTTCTTTTTCTGATTTTATTCAGGCTTCATGTTTATCCAGCTCATCAGAATTGACTCAAATACGTTCCTTTTTATTACTGAGTAATATTCAATTGCAGTATATGCATCACAACTTCCTTATCCATTCTTCTGCTGATGGACCTCTAGTTGGCTTCCATGTCTTAGCTATTGTAAATAGTGCTGCAGCAAACATTGGGGTACATGTATCTCTTTCAATTCTGGTTTTCTCGGGGTATATGCCCAGCAGTGGTATTGCTGGCCCATATGGCAGTTCTATTCCCAGTTTTTAAAAGAATCTCCATACTGTTCTTCATAGTGGATGTACCAGTTTACATTCCATATAAGAGTGTAAGAGGGTTTCCTTTTCTCTACATCCTCTCTAGCATTTATTGTTTGTAGACTTTTTGATGATGGCCATTCTGATAGGCATGAGATGATGCCTCTGTTAAAATGTGTAACTGGAGACCATGGACAGCCCAGAGACACTTTTTTCTTTTTAATAGCAAAGACATTGAAGTGATTAACTTCCAATTAAAATAAATAAATTAATATTTAAAAAAAAAAACAGAAAAATGTCTGTGTTCTCTGAATTAGTGATGATCCACTTTTTAGAGCCCTCTTTCACTTTTTTCTTTATCTACTTCTGTGTTTTTGTACACATGCACATATCACATCATTTATCTTATTTAACAAAATGTATTTTTAAAAGCAAAAATGATGAGAAAATTTTTTAAAATGATTAGTCTCCTGATAGAGATTTTTTTCCCTTTATTTTTACTGTATATAGACTTTAAAAAATTTTTTTAGCCCTATCCAGCTCAAATCTTATTCTTTGAAATCTCTCCTGTCTCACCAAGGAGAGTGACAAATGACTATGTTGTGTGGTATGATCATGCATCTCATCTGCTTCTGTGCATTTGTGAGGTATGGAGACAGGCCCTCTTCCCCTAATCCTTATCGCTAGCAAATATACTACACTGTTTATATCTCTGGGCCTAGGACTCACCTAAAAATCAAGTCCCCTAGCTGTCCTCTCAACTCAGAAAGCTCGAAGTATCAATACTTCTGTAGATGTTGCCAGCAGAAGTTTTCCTGAGAAGCAAGACTAGTCCTTGTATTCAGATGTCATTGCCTAGCTTCTTGGCAGCTTTTCACACCCTAATCCCTTAGGGAGAAGACACAGAAAGCATGCCATCTTATTCTTTCTATAACATATCTTCAAATTCTACTCTCTCTTTCCTTTTGTCCATTTTGCTCTCAAGTCTCTCAATAGGAAATTGGGAGATATGAGGAAAGAACATTTAGAACTATTTGTGGCATGTACATCTCTTTAAATACATTTGTTTTCCATGTTGCTAGATCTCTAGTGAATCTTCCAATATATTGTCTCCAGCTTATTCTCTTCCAGTTTATATGTGAAGTGCATGTGTGGGAAGGTGGCAGTTGAGGAGTCTTGGGGACTTTGAAGCAAAAATCTTTGTCCTTTTTCCTCCATTGCTCAAGTTATTGCTGAGAGTAAACATTTTGCACCTCACTTCTTTACAAAAATATTCTGCTGTGATAATAGAAATGCTCTGGTGGCACTCCTGAAGGCAAAACATATCATAGATATTTCAATTCTAGACCACCTATAATTACTAAAGCAAGGTGCACTGTGTTCAGTGTTCTTTTAGATGACTATTTATTGTACTATTCCAAAAAGATGGTTTCCATAGCAACCTTGTCTGCAGATAGTTTCAGAATAGCCTTTTACAGCTTCAGAATCATGAGTATATTGTATCCAACTGGAAAAAAAGAAGCAGATCAGGTTTTACAATTAATTTGTATTCAACATCAGGAAGAACTGTTTCTTCCCAAAGTACCTTTACATGCACAAAACATCATTAACAATAATGCTCTAGTTTGTAGAGAGAGAGAGAGAGAGTGAATGAAAGAGACTGATGATTGATTCTTCCTACTTCTCCCATCAGCTGCTCTCTGGTGAGGAATTAGAATTTTGTCTATTTTCTGAAAAAGTACATTGGATCTGATTGAAGTGTATGTCAAAAAAGAATGTGATGCCTCAAATAAGTATTCCAGGAATATGCTTGTATGTGGACATGTCTGAAAGTACACACCGTTTATTTTCCTTTTGTTTAATGAGCATTTATTAAGCACCTTCTAATAACAAACACTGCATTAACCTGCAAGTAAAACAATGAATATGATGTCACTGTTGTCCTTTAATTATAAAATCTGGAAGTGAAGGGTGCAGTATAAAATGTAAAGACAACATGCTGATACTTTGGCCACTTGATGCTAAGAGCCGACTCATTGGAAAAGACCCTGATGCTGGAAAAATTGAAGGCAGAAGGAGAAGGGAACGAGAGAGGATGAGATGGTTGGATGGCATCACCGGCTATATGGACGTGAGTTTCAGCAAGCTTCGGGAGTTGGTGAGGGACTGGGAAGCCTGGAGTGCTGCAGTCTGTGGGGTCACATAGAGTCTTATATGCCAGAGCAACAGAACTGAAATGAGAGATTAAATCAGAATAAATGAAGCACTGCATAAAGTAGGACACTAGTGGAAAAAAAAAGACACACAAAACAGACTGTTAGGTTTAACATGAAAAACATGGTCCTGATACATTACTGTCATACAATTCGTTAATCTACGCAGATGTTCTTTCTATTAGAAGTCTTTGTCATGGGTTAGAAAGAGGGTGGGCAAGATATTTTAAGTTGAGGGAATACTGTGAGGCAAGGTATGAAACATACAGGAAATTAAAGGCAGAACAGTGCACTATTAGTAATATTATTAGCAGTTAAGTTGAGTTCAATTGCTCACTCGTGTCTGACTCATTGCAAACCCATGGACTGCAGCATGCCAGGCTTCTCTGTCCATCCTTAACTAGCACAGCTTAATCAAACTCATGTCCATCGAGTCAGTGATGCCATCCAACCATCTCATCCTCTGTCAACTCCTTCTCCTCCTGACTTCAGTCTTTCCCAGGGTTTTTTTTTTTTTCCAGTGAGTCAGTTCTTTGTATAAGGTTGCCAATGATTGGAGTTTCAGCTTCAGCATCAGTACTTCCAATGATATTCAGGACTGATTTTCTTTAGGATGGACTGGTTGGATCTTCTTGCAGTCCAAGGGACTCTCAAGAGTCTTCTCCAACACCACACTTCAAAAGCATCAATTCTTCAGCACTCAACTTTCTTTTCAGTCCAACTCTTACATCCATACATGACCACTGGAAAAACCATAGTCTTGACTAAACATAACTTTGTTGGCAAAGTAATGCCTCTGCTTTTCAATATGCTATCTATGTTGGTCATAACTTTCCTTCCAAGGAGAAAGTGTCTTTCAATATCATGGCTGCAATCACCATCTGCAGTGATTTTTTGAAGCCCCCAAAAATAAAGTCTGACAATATTTCCATGGTTTCCCCATCTATTTCCCATGAAGTGATGGGACCAGATGCCATGATCTTCATTTTCTGAATGTTGAGCTTTAAGCCAACTTTTTCACTCTCCACTTTCACTTTCATCAACAGGCTCTTTAGTTCTTCACTTTCTGCCATAAAGGTGGTGTCATCTGCATATCTGAGGTTATTGATATTTCTCCCAGCAATCTTGATTTCAGCTTGTGCTTCTTCTAGCCCAGCATTTCTCATGATGTACTCTGCATAGAAGTGAAATAAGCAGGGTGACAATATACAGCCATGATGTACTCCTTTCCTATTTGGAACCAGTCTGTTGTTCCATGTCCAGTTCTAACTGTTGCTTCCTGACCTGTATATAGGTTTCTCAACAGGCAGGTCAGGTGGTCTGAGTATTTCCATCTCTTTCAGAATTTTCACAGTTTATTGTGATCCGCACAGTCAAAGGCATTGACATAGTCAATAAAGCAGAAATAGATGCTTTTCTAGAACTCTCTTGCTTTTTCCATGATCCAACAGATGTTGGCAACTTGATCTCTAGTTCCTCTGCCTTTTCTAAAACCACCCTGAACATCTGGAAGTTTGCAGTTCACATACTGCTGAAGCCTGGCTTGGAGAATTTTGAGCATTACTTAACTAGTGTGTGAGATGAATGCAATTGTCCTGTAGTATGAGCATTCTTTGGTACTGAGTTTCTTTGGGATTGGAATGAAAACTGACCTTCTCCAGTCCTGTGGCCACTGCTGAGTTTTTGACATTTTTGGCATATTGAGTGCAGCACTTTCATAGCATCATCTTTCAAGATTTAAAATAGCTCAACTGGAATCCAATCACCTTCACTAGCTTTGTTCATAGTGATGCTTTCTAAGGCCCACTTGACTTCACATTCCAGGATGTCTGGCTCTAGATGAGTGATCACACCATTGTGATTATCTGGGCTGTGAAGATCTTTTTGTATAGTTTTGCTGTGGCAAGAATGCCACCCCTTCTTAATATCTTCTGCTTCTGTTAGGTCCAGACCATTTCTGTCCTTTATTTAGCCCATCTTTGCATGAAATATTCCCTTGGCGTCTCCAATTTTCTTGAAGAGATCTCTAGTCTTTCCCATTCCGTTGTTTTCCTCTATTTCTTTGCATTGATTGCCGAGGAAGGTTTTCTTATCTCTCCTTTCTATTCTTTGGAACTCTGCATCCAGATGCTTGTATCTTTCCTTTTCTCTTTTGCTTTTCGCTTCTCTTCTTTTCACAGCTATTTGTAAGGCCTCCTCAGACAACCGTTTTCCTTTTTGCATTTCTTTTCCATGTGGATGATCTTGATCCCTGTCTCCTGTACAATGTCATGAACCTCATTCCATAGTTCATCAGGCACTCTATCTATCAGAGCTAGTCCCTTAAATCTATTTCTCACTTGCACTGTATAATCATAAAGGACTTGATTTAGGTCATACCTGAATGGTTTAGTGGTTTTACCTACTTTCTTCACTTTCAGTCTGAATTTGGCAATAAGAGTTAACGATCTGAGCCACAGTCACCTCCTGGTCTTGTTTTTGCTGACTATAGAACTTCTCCATCTTTGGCTACAAAGATTATAATCAATCTGATTTCAGTGTTGACCATCTGGTGATGTCCATGTGTAGAGTCTTCCCTTGTGTTGTTGGAAGAGTGTTTTTATGACCAGTTCCTTCTCTTTGCAAAATTCTATTAGACTTTGCCCTGCTTCATTCCGTATTTCAAGGTCAAATGTGCCTGTTACTCCAGGTGTTTCTTGACTTCCTACTTTTGCATTCCAATCCCCTATAATGAAAAGCATATCTTTTTTGAGTGTTAGTTCTAAATGGTCTTGTAGGTCTTCACAGAACTGTTCAACTTCAGCTTCTTCGGCATTATTGGTTTGGGTATGGACTTGGATTACTTTGATATTGAATGGTTTGCCTTGGAAACGAATAGAGATCATTCTGTCATTTTTTAGATTGCATCCAAGTACCTCATTTTGGACTCTTTTGTTGACCATGATGGCTACTCCATTTCTTCTGAGGGATTCCTGCCCGCAGTAGTAGATATAATGGTCATCTGAGTTAAATTCACCCATTCCAGTACATTTTAGTTCGCTGATTCCTAGCATGTTGACATTCACTCTCGCCATCTCCTGTTTGACCACTTCCAAGTTGCCTTGATTCATGGATCTAACATTCCAGGTTCCTATGCAATATTGCTCTTTACAGCATCAGACCTTGCTTCTATTACCAGTCACATCCACAGCTGGGTATTGTTTTTGCTTTGGCTCCATCCCTTCATTCTTTCTTGAGTTATTTCTCCACTGATCTCCAGTAGCATATTGGGCACCTACTGACCTGGGGAGTTCCTCTTTCAGTAATCTATCATTTTGCCTTTTCCATACTGTTCTTGGGGTTCTTAAGGCAAGAATGCTGAAATGGTTTGTGATTCCCTTCTCCAGTGGACCACATTCTGTCAGACCTCTCCATCATGACCCAGCCATCTTGGATGGCCCCATGGCATGACTTAGTTCCATTAGACAAGGCTGTAGTCCATGTGATTAGATTCACTAGTTTGTGTGATTATGGTTTGTGTGTTTCCTTTCTGATTCTTCTTGCAACACCTACCGTCTTACTTGGATTTTTCTTACCTTGGACATGGGGTATCTCTTCACAGCTGCTCCTGCAAAGTGCAACCTCTGCTATTTACCTTCGACGAGGTGTATCTCCTCACAATTGCCCCTCCTGATCTTGTTCTGGAGGTCACACCATTGTCCAAGAGAGTGCAGAGCCACACCTCATGGTTTTATTCCACTGCAAAGTCAGGACGACTGCTGGGATGTACAGAACTCTCTTCAAGGAGCTGCTGGTACAGGCAGCCTAGAACATAGGCCTGGGTGGCTCCATAGACTTTCTGAATTGCTACTGGTAACAGAAATTTGTTTACATAGATTAAGGAAATGCCATGGAAACTTTTTAATTTCAATGAACACTTTTTATAAAACTCCTTTTGCATTGACACAAAAATATTGATTGTGATAATTCAATCCTTCATATGTTGAATCATAAGAAGTTGAAGTACTACTCTAGCAACCAGGAGACCAATAGCCTTCAAAGCTATATTTTTGATATCCTTTCCCTCCATTAATGTCCACTATGTTCTGCTAGTTAGTGAGACAATGGGCTGCTCCCTTCATTTTGTGGCTTTTTTTCTGAACCTCAGTGTAAAACTTTTTCTGTGACAAATATTTATTTGACTCTTATTGGATGGATTTAGCCATTCAATGTATAAGTGGATAAAAGTTACTAAATGGATAAGTTTACTAGCTTCATATGAGAATGAAAGAGTTGATATAGACAGTTTATAAATCACACGCAATAAAATGGAGGATCTAAAGTTCCTATCACTCTCAGTAATTCACATGTCATCCAGACATTCAGTTTCTTGAGGCCATTGTCATTGAGTGTCCTAATTCATTCTTTCTTAGGAAACTATTTAGGCCTTTCTGTTACTCTCATGACATTCATGGTTCTTACTTTATTTAAAACACCAAGACCAATCAATCATTAATCATTTCCTTTGATTTCTTAATTAGGTCATTGAATTTCTGAGCCATCTCCCTGAGCTCAAATTTTCTGATTCTCCAATTTAACCCTTTTTTTTTGTCAATTACTTGCTATTTTCTTTATTAGAGTGTTAGTCTTTGGATGCCTCAAGAAGTCTAGTATTGCTCATTAGTTGAAACAATAACTGTTTTCACTATATTTCACTTCCAGTAACTACATCTGATATATTATATAAGTTAGGAAACAGAATAATGAATAAGATAGAAGAAAATTTCTCTAGATCAATAACACAAGGTTATTTGTTTGGAAATACTTTGTGTCAAATGATGTCTCTGGCTATTCTGAAAAATCACTTTACACATATAGAATATGTCAACAATTCAAGTGTGTATGATATTTTGCATGGCAAATATAATAATCCTCAAAATGTTGCTGGCAATATTAAGTGGAATCCAACTTGATCATTTTGCTTTGTTTTGTTATTTTTATAATAATTGAGGAAATTTCAGTTTTTAAAAATAAGTGAGGAAAAGTTGCAATTCAGAAATATTGAATCACTTGCCCTCTCTTGTATATTTAATATGTGACCAAGAAAAGAGTCGAATAAAGATAACTTGGACTTGAAAGTTTAAACTCACATTTCTTGCTATTTTTCATAGCTATATTAACACAGTAAGGAAATTTTTCACAAACATTTTGGGTGGGTTTCTCTTTCTCCTTATGAAATTTTGTTTTAATGAAAATCCCTAGTTTTACTTTAAGATTTCAGACAAACAGCACTTTTCATAGAAGATTTATGCCTTAGGCTCTGAAATGATCTGAGGCCACATTATTCTCCTTCAGGGTTTGGTTCAAGAGCCATTCCCATGATGACACACTTTGATGTACATTAAATTTATTCTGTTTTTAGTGCTGTTTTCAGATTTCTTTTAACATTGCTACCACTTCCATTTTAATTAATTGTGTTTGGAAGTATTCTCAGAGACTCTTCTAGAAAAGTATGCTTCTTCAGGACTAAGTCAGATTATTTTCTAGGTCAACAATTATAAGGAATCAAGATATGCATTCTGATTCTTGGACAGTCACTAATTAGCTGTGTGATCCCAACTTTGGGGGAAAAAGTAATTTAACCTCTCTGAAATTTTCTGGCTTTACTTTTGATATAGTGACTGAACATAAAATATTTAACTCATTTCTAAGAGTCCAGGCACAACTGAGCAGCTCCACTTTCACTTTTCACTTTCATGCATTGGAGAAAGAAATGGCAATCCACTCCAGTGTTCTTGCCTGGAGCATCCCAGGGACCCAGGGACGGTGGAGCCTGGTGGGCTGTCATCTATGGTGTCGCACAGAGTCGGACACGACTGAAGTGACTTAGCAAAGCAGAACTTGAGTATTATATAAACCTATAATATTTTCCTTATACTCCAGTTCAGTTCAGTTCAGTCGCTCAGTCGTGTCCGACTCTTTGTGACCCCATGAATCACAGCACGCCAGGCCTCCCTGTCCATGACCATCTCCCGAGTTCACTCAGATTCACTTTCATCGAGTCCGTGATGCCATCCAGCCATCTCATCCTTTGTTGAATCCTTCTCCTCCTGCCCCTAATCCTTCCCAGCATCAGAGTATTTTCCAAAGAATCAACTCTTCACATGAGGTGGCCAAAGTACTGGAGTTTCAGCTTTAGCATCATTCCTTCCAAAGAAATCCCAGGGCTGATCTCCTTCAGAATGGACTGGTTGGATCTCCTTGCAGTCCATGGGACTCTCGAGTCTTCTCCAACAACACAGTTCAAAAGCATCAATTCTTCGGTGCTCAGCCTTCTTCACAGTCCAACTCTCACATCCATACATGACCACAGGAGAAACCATAGCCTTAACTAGACGGACCTTAGTCGGCAAAGTAACGTCTCTGCTTTTGAATATGCTGTCTAGGTTGGTCATAACTTTTTTCCAAGGAGTGTCTTTTAATTTCATGACTGCAGTCACCATCTGCTGTGATTTTGGAGCCAAAAAATAATAATAATAATAAATAAATAAAGTCTGCTTCCTCTAAATGATGTCATAATAGCTAGGTCCAAGTCCCTACACGATATTCCTGAAGATTTTGACCTAGAGAGCTCAGTCTTTTTATACCTATAGGAGACAATCTTGGCAGACTTTTCACAAATAACAAGCCATCTCCCTTCTCTTCAGGGAACACTACCAGCAATGTTTAAACCAACTGATCTTAACCTAGCAGAGTAGACTGTAATGCCAAATAACTATGGTCAAATAAAGCAAATTCAATTGTCTTGAAAAAAAGAATTTGGGGTTGAGATTCAGTTTAAAAAAAAAAGTGAACTTATATAAACATTTGCATGTACACAATAGTATTACTTTCATTTATCCTTAAAGACAAGCCACTTGCTTGTCTTGCTATTTCTTAAATATTCCAAGAATACTGGCACCTCCAAGCCTATGCTCTTGTAAATACCTCTACCTCTAAGACATGTCCTTCAAATATATATGCAGTTTACTCCTTTTTCAGAGAGGTACTCCTTCACCATCTTATATAAACTATCACTTCTTATTCCACAAAATGCCATCCTGTTTTCACATGTTATTTTTCTTCATAGAACTCATTAGCATATTCTTTTGTATCTGTCTCTCTTTATAAATTAAGCTTCATGAAAAGGGATAGCATCCTCCTTTGTGGTTTGCTGCATCTGGCCTTCAGTAAATAGTAACTATTAAAACCTCCTCAATACCCTATTCAGTCTCTACCAAAATCCTGAGTGATGTGTCTAATCCTTCAATTCCTGCTATCATGGAATTTCTTTGAATACTTTTAGTCAACTAGTAGGAAATATTATTGTTGTTCAGTTGCCTAGTCCTATCTGACTCTGTTGTAAACGTTATGGGCTCTAATCTACCAGGCTCCTCTGTCCATGGGATTTCCCAGGCAAGAATACTGGAGTGGGTTGCCATTTCCTCCTCTAGAGGATCTTCCTAACCCGAGGATCAAACCTGCATTGGCAGGTGGATTCTTTACCACTGAATCACCAGGGAAGGCCCAGGAAATATTACTCAGTTCAGTTCAGTTGCTCAGTTGCGTCCAACTCTTTGCAACTCCATGGACTGCAGAACACCAGGCTTCCTGATCCATCAACTCCCAAAGCTTGCTCAGATTCATGTCCATCAAGTAGGTGATGCCATCCATATTATTATTAAATTTCTAATTTTATTAGAATCTCTGAAATACTGAATTCAAGATTTCTGGCAAGTGCATGTGTGTAGAAGCAACACTGATTAAAAGCTATATTCCACTTCTGGATTAAGCTCTTTCAGAATGGATAGCAACATACATTTCTCAAATTTTTGCTCATCTAAATTAACAACTGCATGCATTTCTAATGTGCAAACCGTTGGCTTCAAATTTGAAAGCAGTTACATACCTTCAAAACTGCTTTCTTCACAACTGTGGTTTCCCAAAAAATGAGAAGGGGTTTGAATATGCAAGCAAAACAAGGCCAGGAGAGCAAAAATTCATCTACCTGCTAGAGGAATTCACATTAAAGTTGACAAACTATACAGCCACTGAACCATTAATTATTAGGTAATAAGAGATAGAGCTTTTCCTCTCTTCTCCCTCTAGAGGACATTACTGTAGGCAGGGTGTCCAGAGAAGTGTGCTTTGAAAGTGAAATTCACTCAGTCATCTTTGACTCTTTGTGACCCCCTTGGGCTATACACTCCATGGAATTCTATAGGCCAGAATATAGGAATGGGTAGCCGTTCCCTTCTCCAGGAGATATTTCCAACCCAGGAATCAAACCCAAATCTCCCACATTGCAGGCTGATTCTTCACTAGCTAAGCCACGAGGGAGGACATGTCCCATAAGCACGTGTTGTGACTGACCTAATTTATATTCAATACGATGATAACTTTTCTCTATGTTTCTTTTTCTTTCTCTGAAACTACAGAAATAAAGCTAAGTAACAGAGCCAAGATCAAAAGTCATAAAAATATTTAATAAATTGGCAAGTTATATATTAAGAATGATAAGAGCCTCAGAAACTCAAGAATCTTCTATTATACGGTTGGGAAGAGGGAGATGAAGTAGTGGGTAATTGGGCTTATGTGTTTAGTCGTTCAGTCATGCCCGACTCTCGGGACCCTATGGACTGAAGTCCTCCAGGCTCCTCTATCCAAGGGGATTTTCCAGGTAAGAATGCTGGAGTGAGTTGCCATGCCCTCCTCTAGGGGATCTTCACAATCCAGGGATCAAACCCAGGTCTCCTGAATTACAGGCTGATTCTTTACCATCTGAGCCACTAGGGAGTTACTATCATTTTAATTATTTTCTACTTGTCTTTACATTCAATACATTTACAGTTCAATGGCTTCCCTGATGGGTCAGACGGTAAAGAATCTGCTTGCAATGCAGGAAATCTAGCTTCAGTCTCTGGTTCAGGAAGGTCTCCAGGAGAAGGAATGGCTACCCACTCCAGTATTCTTGCCTGGAGAATTCCAAGGGCAGAGGAGCCTGGTGAGTTACAGTCCATGGGATCTCAAAGAGTTGTACATGACTGAGTGACTAACACACTACATTCAATACACAGTTCTTTCTCTTATCCACTTGTAGTTTTATAATAAATTTTTGACTGTTCAAGTGGATAAAATTTTAAAGTTAAATACAAATCATCAAAATTACCTTAGCAGTTATTTCATTATTGTTTAGTCACTCAGTCGTGTTCACTATATGGTTATTAATTTGGATGTTGACTGTATACTAAAAAGACTTCTGTCTTAAGTAAATAACATATTCATTTAGCATTTTCTCATTTAGTCAGCTGATTAAAAATAGAAAATCTGATATTAAAATTAATCAATATAATTGTGATGAACAGGCCCTTTCTGGCCAGTAAAACAACACTAAAATATAGATTATAACACAAAACCCCCTAAGAATATAGATAACTGTTAAATATTCTAAAGACTTGTGGAAATAGTGCAACAAAGTTGTGAGGACCATAAACAATGGTGTCAGATATGGCTTAATTGAAGTCCCAGCTTGGCCAGTAACTTACTCTGTGAATCTGGACTAATCTTTTAACTTTGTTAATACATAGATTTATCAACTGTGCTAGTTATAGGGTCATCAGTAGAACTTATTTCCTAGGACTACTAAGAAGATTAAAGTTAAATTGCACATTAAATACATATTACACCACTTAAGCAATATGAGTACAAGCACTAGTTGTTACTATTAGTACTGCTTTGTTATTGTTTTGGAAACATGTAGGACAATGAAGATTTCTATATAATAGACTGAAGAAGTCACTGATTTTCTTAACAACTGAGTGACAGTAGCTACTGAGGGGAATGAAGATAATTACTATATAAAATCTTTTTATTAAAAATGACTTCAAAATAGAGTAGAAAAGATTACCTATCACTGGTTGTGGATCTCGAAGTTGGGCTTTTTTCCTTGTTTGTTTTTTTTTTTACTTCTTTAAAGACAGATGAGTTAAAATGAAGGAGAGTTTAGAAGACTGTGGAAAATCCATAAATCAGTGGAATAATAGAACAGCTTTATTGTGTGTCTTATAAAGGCAGTTTTATACAAGTTGAATGATTAACCTTAGAAATATCTTTGTTATCATAACAAGAAAAAGAAAAGAAAATATATACACCAATGTGGTAAGTTCATAAGTTTAAAAACAAATGTGATTTCATTTTCTTTGTGAAAATGAGTCTTATTTGCATAGACTCTCAAAGTAGTAGTTACTGAATCAAGTAAATACATGTTTCTAATGACTGAAGACATCCAAACAAAATGATTTTTAAAAGGAGAAGTACTAATTCATTTCCTTTCGTGGTATATCAGTGAGTCTAACCACAGCCAGAAAGCATTTGCTAATCATCAATTTATTCAATAAGAATTGTTTGCTAAATAATGTTTTAGATAGCAATGAAGGAAATATTTTCTTCTCTTAAGCAGTGTAAATACAGAAGAGGGAAACTGATAATAAATAAGATACATAATAAATGATAGCTTTTCTTTCCTTCTTTCTCTTTCCTTCCTTTTTTATCTGTCTATAAATCTGCCTATGTATCTATTTAATCTATTTAATGTACTATGAAAAATGTAGATAGATATAGAGAAGAGATAGATGACCAATAAAAGGTCTAAATTATATGTAGAGATACAAATATATCCAAATACTTTTGACTGCAACAAGGAAAATAAAATAGGATAGGTTGCTGTAGAATATAGGGTCTGCTTTGTTAAAAAAACATAGTTAAGGAAAGTGTGTTCTTTTTTAGTCTCCAAAATCAGTGGGGAATAAAAGCTATCTTCTTGATTAGCAAGAGTTTCCTCTAGATCCTTTACTGTTGGTAAATGGTAGTAGAAACATATAAAGGTAGATTTTTTGTGTATGTTCCTTATTTAACCACAGTTTGCTCATTTATCAAAATGTTTTGAAGAGGTTTATCACATTTTTTTGTAAAAATCATTTGTACCTAATATAACAATGAATGGTGGAGACGTCTCTGGCTATCCAGTAGTTAAGACTCTGCAGACCCAATACAGGAGGCATGAGTCCGATTCCTGACCGGGGAACTAAGAACCCCAATACCACATGACATGGCCTAAAACATTTTTAAAAATTGATGGAAGATCAGAAAAATAAGAAATAGGGTAACATTTTAGGAAATTTTATAACAAAGAACAGAAAGAATAAAGGGCAGAAATAAAATACAGGATTTGAAAACTAGAAGAGAAGAGCTAGAAAAATATTTAGGTGATAGAAATTGTTACTATCCCTCATATTTAATCTCTTTTTACCTAATATCTATTAGCTATCTCTTCTCAAGTGTGTGCCCAGGCATTGGCAGAGGATGGGGGATGAAAGTTATCTCAGGGATATGCATCGTCGTTGCTACTTTAATCTCAGGGAACACTGCCTCCTCAACAGCACCAAACATGTTTCCTCTGTAAATCCAGCTTCTGTTCTTTTAAATAGGCCCAGAGATCAGTAGCAAGAGCTCAGGACTGTTTTCTAGTTAGGCGTGCTTCTACTTAAAAATTATGCAAATTTTATAACTAAACAATACATTTAAAACTTTATAAAACAGTCCCATTTTAAAAATCTGTGAGGAGTTCTGAAATTATCTTTGCATATGTATCTTTGTGACTTGAGTTCTAAATCTCTAGTTTTCTAAAATTTAAATCCACCCTGCCAAATACTCATGGATTAAAGCAGAACAAATACAAGAACAGAAACAGAGAAGCTCCAAGAATGGAATTGGTGCTAAGGCATGCAAATCTGACCTTCAAGTACTTAGGGATCACTCTTGGAGGTGGGACTGCTACTGAAATATTAAAATTTCCAAGAAGCCATGTCGGCCTCACTTACACTTCAGTTGTAACCAATAAATTGACTTTTCTTTAATCAACATGATGGAAGACACTAAGGAATAGAATACTTTGCTTTCATACTAACAAATTAATTTGTATTAATTTGTCTAAGAATGGAATGCACAGGGAAAAGATAGGGTGTCAAAACACCTAGCACTACTGAGTACCTTCTGCTGAATTTAAATTCAAATAACTCAGAGAGAACTCAGGAAATTCATACTGTTCATTTCTGCCAATCCCCACATCCCCTAAAATTATAATAATGATGATAGCAATAACAAAAATATAATAATATTTTTTTATTCCCTGTACTGTAAAATCTCAGTGTCTGGAGAGTCTTTCTCTGCTGCTATAGGTACAGATAGGAATTATCTGTTTACAACTTCTGAGAATGAATTATTTCAATTATAATTCATTTTTTTTTTCTTTCAGAACATCTCTTTAGTAGAGATGACAGATATTTATCTCTTTTGTTGAAGAAATACACATTACTTTCTTCTTCAGTAATTTGCTGTCTCAAGCTTCATTTATTTTCACACTCAGTTATTTTCTTAACAGCTTCTCAAACAAGTTTAAAGAGAGAAAAAGTCCTATGTTTACAGACAGTAAGAAGATGTCATCTTGTCCTTTTGTACTTCTTCAACTCATGCTAAAATAGGGAAATGCAGGATTGACTCTTCTCTTCCAAGTTAGTGTTTTTGTGTTTTCAAATTTACTTTTATGTTCAGTTCAGTTCAGTTCAGTTGCTCAGTGGTGTCCGACTCTTTGCAACCCCATGAATCGCAGCACACCAGGCCTCCCTGTTCATCACCATCTCTCGGAGTTCACTCAGACACACGTCTATCGAGTCCGTGATGCCATCCAGCCATCTCATCCTTGGTTGTCCCCTTCTCCTCCTGCCCCCAATCCCTCCCAGCATCAGAGTCTTTTCCAATGAGTCAAATCTTCTCATGAGGTGGCCAAAGTACTAGAGCTTCAGCTTCAGCATCATTCCTTCCAAAGAAATTCCAGGGTTGATCTCCTTCAGAAGGGACTGGTTGGATCTCCTTGCAGTCTAAGGGACTCTCAAGAGTCTTCTTCAACACCACACTTCAAAAGCATCAATTCTTCAGCGATCAGCCTTCTTCACAGTCCAACTCTCACATCTATACATGACCACAGGAGAAACCATAGCCTTGACTAGACGGACCTTAGCAAAGTAATGTCTCTGCTTTTGAATACACTATCTAGGCTGGTCATAACTTTTCTTCCAAGGAGTGAGCGTCTTTTAATTTCATGGCTGCAGTCACCATCTGCAGTGATTTTGGAGCCCCCAAAATAAAGTCTGACACTGTTTCCACTGTTTCCCCATCTATTTCCCATGAGGTGATGGGACCGGATGCCATGATCTTCATTTTCTGAATGTTGAGCTTAAAGCCAACTTTTTCGCTCTCCTCTTTCACTTTCATCAAGAGGCTTTTTAGCTCCTCTTCACTTTTTGCCATAAGGGTGGCATCATCTGAAATCTGAGGTTATTGATATTTCTCCCAGCAATCTTGATTCCAGTTTGTGCTTCCTCCAGCCCAGCATTTCTCATGATGTACTCTGCATATAAGTTAAATAAGCAGGGTGACAATATACAGCCTTGGCATACTCCTTTTCCTATTTGGAACCAGTCTGTTGTTCCATGTTCAGTTCTAACTGTTGCTTCCTGACCTACATACAGGTTTCTCAAGAGGCAGGTCAGGTGGTCTGGTAGTCCCATCTCTCTCAGAATTTTCCACAGTTTATTGTAATCCACACAGTCAAAGGCTTTGGCATAGTCAATAAAGCAGAAATAGATGTTTTTCTGGAACTCTCTTGCTTTCTCCATGATCCAGAGGATGTTGGCAATGTGATCTCTGGTTCCTCTGCCTTTTCTAAAACCAGCTTGAACATCAAAAAGTTCACGGTTCATGTATTGCTGAAGCCTGGCTTGGAGAATTTTGAGCATTACTTTACTAGCATGTGAGATGAGTGCAATTGTGCAGTAGTTTGAGCATTTTTTGGCATTGCCTTTCTTTGGGGATTGGAATGAAAACTGACCTTTTCCAGTCCTGTGGCCACTGCTGAGCTTTCCAAATTTGCTGGCATATTGACTGCAGCACTTGCACAGCATCATCTTTCAGGAATTGAAACAGCTCAACTGGAATTCCATCACCTCCACTAGCTTTGTTCGTAGTGATGCTTTCTAAGACCTGCTTGACTTCACATTCCAAGATGTCTGGCTCTAGATTAGTGATCACATCATCATGATTATCTGGGTCATGAAGATCTTTTTGTACAGTTCTTCTGTATATTCTTGCCACCTCTTCTTAATATCTTCTGCTTCTGTTAGGTCCATACCATTTCTGTCCTTTATCGAGCCCATCTTTGCATGAAATGTTCCCTTAGTATCTCTGATTTTCTTGAAGAGATCTCTAGTCTTTCCCATTCTGTTGTTTTCCTCTATTTCTTTGCATGGTTCGCTGAAGAAGGCTTTCTTATCTCTTCTTGTTATTCTTTGGAACTCTGCATTCAGATGGCTATATCTTTCCTTTTCTCCTTTGCTTTTCACCTCTCTTCTTTTCACAGCTATTTGTAAGGCCTACCCAGACAGCCATTTTGCTTTTTGCATTTGTAACATGTACCTCAGTGTTCATCACAGCACTGTTTACAATAGCCAGGACATGGAGGCAACCTAGATGTCCAATGGCAGATGAATGAATAAGAAAGCTGTGGTATATATGCACAATGGAATGTTACTCAGCCATAAAAAGAATGCATTTGAATCAGTTCTAATGAGGTTAATGAAACTGGAGCCTTGCGGGGGTGTTCGGCAGAAAGAGTAGAGGCAGTGGAACTTCCCCTCAGCAAAGCTGAGGGGTCCCGAGGAGAGGTGAGCCTGCTGTCTGCCAACCCAGCACCCCCCCCACCCCGCAAATGAGAGGCAATCAGACGCGACAGGGGTTCCATCAAAGCAGTTCCGGTTTATTGTTGCAAACTCCCAGCTTATATAGACAAACAGGAGTGTTTTAGGAGGGACTTTCCATAGCTGCACCAATCACGTTAAAGGTCAAATTGTCATGTCCCTTCATTATAACAGGAGTCTATGGAGACCACACACTGTCTACATGCACAGAAATCAAGAGAGCCAATCAAACACTTTGACAGACAACATAAACCCTGCCCCCATCTCTTCCGCCAGGCGCCATCTTAGGTTTTCAACCACAAAGCTAGCCCCTTTGTTTCTAAGGTTTCCCATTTAGGTCCCCCACAAAGCTAGCCCCTTTCTTTTTAAGGTTTCCCATTTAGGGCCCCACAGAGCCTATTATACAGAGGGAAGTAAGTCAGAAAGAAAAACACCAATATAGTATACTAACATATATATATGGAATTTAGAAAGATGGTAATGATGACCCTATACACGAGGCATCAAAAGAGACACAGGTATAAAGAAGTCTTTTGGACTCTGTGGGAGAAGGCGAGGGTGGGATGATTTGAGAGAATACTAATGAAACATGTATATTATCGTATGTGAAACAGATTGCCAGCCCAGGTTCAATGCAAGAGACAGGGTGCTCAGGGCTGGTGCACTGGGATGACCTTGAGGGATGGGATGGGGAGCGAGTTGGGAGGGGGGGTTCAGGATGGGGAACACATGTACACCCATTGCTGATTCATGTCAATGTATGGCAAAAATTCACTACAATATTGTAAAGTAATTAGCCTCCAATTAAAATAAATAAATTAATTTAAAAAATTGTAATGGTTTTGGTATGGCATAGCTAGTTTGTGTATAAATAGAGTTTTAAAATAATTTTTCTTCTTGAATAATTAAATTGGAATATATGTCATCATCAATTAACATAGGACTCTGAAATAAACATTCACAATTTATGATTCACATGCATATTCACATAGCAGTCTCCTATACACTTAAACATAGAGATTAATTATTGTAAGTTCTAAAAAGGATTCGTCTATGCCTGACTACACAGAAGTCTGTTTCAGTTATGCAAATGTCTATTCAAACCATAGTTAAAATACCAGAAAGGGAATATCTGATTAGATTGATGTCTGACTCTTTGTGACCCCATGGACTGCCATACGCCAGGCTTTCCTGTCCATCTTCAACTCCTGGAGCTTACTCAAACTAATGTCCTCACATCGGTAATGCAATCCAACCATCTCACCTTCAATCATTCCCTTCTCCGCTCACCTTCAGTCATTCTCAGCATCCGGGTCTCTTCAAAAGTGTCAGTTCTTTACATCAGGTGACCAAAGTATTGGAGCTTCAGTTACAATATCAGTCCTTCCAATGAATATTCAGGACTGATTTCCTTTAGCATGGATTCTCCTTGCAGTCCAAGGGACGCTTAAGAGTCTTCTCTAACACTGTAGTCCAACAGCATCAGTTTTTCGGCACTCAGCTTTCTTTGGGAGGATTCATTTTGTAAGAATGCTGTTTCATAGATAATAGAGGAAAAGCAACACAAATAGCAAATGAAAGTCTTGGAGAATGTGATATTAATTTTTCCTACTATTTCTTTAATAAATTTTGGCATTTCTAACATATAAGATTCCTGTTTGCTGAAACTTCACAAGCTAAGAACCAAATCATGATTTAAAAATGAAAAAAAAATCACTTTATCAAAAATTGATTAGTATAGAATCAAATCCAGAGAAATATCACAGGAATTTTTAACAGAGTATGTCAGTAACTCATTTTATCTCATAATAAAACTTTATCACTTCATATACTTATAACTTAAACCTTATAACTTATGCTTTGTTAACTGTAATCAAATAATTTCCAAACTTTATTAAACAAAAAATATCAATGGAATCAGTGATAGGTGAATATGTCATTTAGAAATCTATCTTCTAAATAGCTGGTTTCTTAAGGGAATATCCAAGATGTTTAAAGTCACATTACAAATGTTAAAACACTCATGCAATAAATTTAATACTGATTTTAAAATGTATATTTACATATAACCTAATGAAAGTAGTTCTCATGAGTTTGTATGTTACTTTTAACTAATATTGAAAATAATTAGTACATAATTTACTGCTAGTTGGTAAGTGAGTTGATATGATTATGCAGACAAAGAAGTTTACAAATCTGATTTGATCCTTTTAACAGTTTTTTTCTTTTTAAAAAGCATGCCTGGAGCAATATGATGATATATGCTTTTTTCCCTGAGTTTTTGAGGAAATTTTTCAGCCAGTCATTTTGAAGAGACAAATTTTTTTATAACTTTTCAGCATAACTGTCAATATTATCTCTATTCATGTAAGTTGTACATAAGCATGTATTTCCTCAAATTTATATTTCCTAAGAAATGTGATATAAAGGGATGTGGCACTCATAAGAAATTATTAACTTGGTAAGAAGTGGAAGGATACATGAATGGAGGATTGAATTGTCTGCACAGTAGCTCTTAACTGGAAGCCTAGAAGGGCAGTTTGGCACAGAGATTCTTCCCACCTAAAATTCATTGTTTGTTTGCAACAGGCCATGTGTGGACTCAGGCCTTTAAACCCCTAGCCTTTGCCTCCACTCCTACTGGGAAGTAATAATTGTTAATTACAGAGCAAAATCTAAGGAGTGAAACCCTCAGATACTAGCACTGCAGCACCTGCCTCCAAAGATGTTTCAACTGTGAGGGACAGTCTGCACAAAACAGAAGAAACCAAACTTCAGCAGAAGATAGATTAGTGACAGCACAGACCAGGAAATATTTTAGAAAAGTGAATGGAAAAGACACTCAGTGAAAAAAATAAAAGAACGACCAAGTAAACAAAAGATATTAAAGTTAAAAATATTGAATGAGATAGGCAACTTGGTAAAGACAGGATAAATAAAAGCATGAAGTATACTAAATAGTTTGAATTAGAAATAAGAATATGTGGAAACAATGTGCAATACTAGAGAAGGGAATGGCAACCCACTCCGGTATTCTTGCCAGGAGAATCCCATGAACAGAGGAACCTGGTGGGCTACAGTCCATGGGGTCGCAAAGAGTTGGACATGACTAAACACAAGCTGGAATTAAGATTGCTGGAAGAAATATCAATAACCTCAGATATGTAGATGACACCACCCTTATGGCAAAAAGTGAAGAGGAGCTAAAAAGCCTCTTGATGAAAGTGAAAGTGGAGAGTAAAAAAATTGACTTAAAGCTCAACATTCAGAAAATGAAGATCATGGCATCCAGTCTCATCACTTCATGGGAAATAGATGGAGCAACAGTGGAAACAGTGTCAGACTTTATTTTGGGGGCTCCAAAGTCACTACAGATGGTGATTGCAGCCATGGTATTAAAAGACGCTTACTCCATGGAAGAAAAGTTATGACCAACCTAGATAGTATATTCAAAAGCAGAGACATTACAGACTAAGGTCCGTCTAATGAAGGCTATGGTTTTCCCTGTGGTCATGTATGGATGTGAGAGTTGGACTGTGAAGAAGACTGAGTACCAAAGAATTGATGCTTTTGAACTGTGGTGTTGGAGAAGACTCTTGAGAGTCCCTTAGACTGCAAGGAGATCCAACCAGTCCATTCTGAAGGAGATCAACCTTGAGATTTCTTTGGAGAGAATGATGCTGAAGTTGAAACTCCAGTACTTTGGCCACCTCGTGTGAAGACTTGACTCATTGGAAAATACTCTGATGCTGGAAGGGGTTTGGGGCAGGAGGAGAAGGGGAAGACAGAGGACGAGATGGCTGGATGGCATCACTGACTCGATGAACGTGTGTCTGAGTGAACTCCGGAAGTTGGTGATGGACAGGGAGGCCTGGTGTGCTGCGATTCATGAGGCCGCAAAGAGTTGGACATGACTGAGCAACTGAACTGAACATTACAACTACAGCTATGTACCGTGTAAGGATACTTGTGCACTAAAAATAAGATGTGTAACAATTATTCATTGATTTTGCATTACCTGGAGTAACTTCTTTGCTTTCAATTATTCTCAATTTAACATGGATTCAAGGAAATATTTTCAGTATTAACATGGTATTGTTTTTATGCTACTAAATTGGTTGTTGATTTATTTTCTTTAATTTTGAGAATAACAATTGTCAGAACTTAATGTTAACTTATAGAATAGACAATGTTTGTATGCTTTGTATATAATAGCTCAAATTTCAACTTGTACATTCATCACAACCATCCCATGAAGTAGATACCACTATTATTCATGTCTTATTATTAGATACTGTTATTATTTATACAGTAAGGAAACTAATGTCTTGACAAGTTAACCAAGAATGCCAAGAAGCACACAACTTGTAAACATTTATGCCAGAATTTTCCATCAAAATCTGGCTTCAGAGACAGTGTTCTTATCACACATTCCATGATAACCCTAAAATAACAGGCCATCTTTAAAGAAATGTTAATTAGCACATACCTATAATTTTCTTGTTGCTATAGTGTTTTAAAATAATCAGTTTTATTCACCACATTTAAAATTACCAACTGTCTCATCAAATATATGTTTTATATTTTGAATATTACATGGGTCAAATCAGAGAAAAAGACAGTACTTTTTACTTCGATGAATACCAAAAGCTTTTGGTTTAAGCAATGTTATATATTAACATGAATTGAGTTGGGATAAATGGATTTAAAATGGGCATTTCATATTAGTTTCTTATGAGAGTCCATTGTTAACAATAATTCCTATTGCCATTGAACTAGATGCTTCATCAACTAGACAGTCCATGGAATTCTCCAGGCCAGAATACTGGAGTGGGTAGTCTTTCCCTTTTCCAGGGGATCCTCCCAACCCAGGGATCAAACCCAGGTCTCCCACATTGCAGGCTGATTCTTTACCACCTAAGCTACAAACGAAGTCCAGAAATATTTATAAGGAATTCTAATTTTTTTAAGTTTTATTTACTCTGACTAGATTCTAAAGCAGAAAGCAGGGTTTGCTTGTTTGTTTTAGGTAACTACTATCTTAAAAAAATATTATCATAGCAAGATTTTTCAAAAAAAGTCCTCAGCATATATGATGTGTATAAACTGTTTTCTTTAAAAAGAGAAAATTTTGCACTACTATCATTTGGAATGATTTATAAAATTTCATCTTTATTATTTTATAAATTTTATTTAATTCAACTTGAAACATACAGAAAAATTTTCAAAATAGTACAAGGTATTCCATATACCATTTACCCAGAATCAACAATTATTTACATTTTTCTTCATTTGCTTTAGAGTTTTATATACACACATGTATTGCACATCACACACATATATATAATACATTGTTATTCAGTTGACTAAGTTGCGTCTGACTATCTCTCCATGTATATACACATGTATATTGCATAATGTATATACTGTACACATGTATAAAGATACTTTTTTTCTGAATTTTTTGAGAGAAAGGGTAAAATATATCCCTTTATCTTTGATTTTTTCAGTGTATATTTTCCAAGTAACAGGACCTTCTTACAGCATAATTACAGGATAGTTACAGCACAGTTATGAAAATAAAACAATTTCTTGATAACACTGATATAAAAATACTTTCCAATCCAAAGTCCACATGCAAATTTCATCAAGATTTGCAGTTCATTATCCAAACCAGAATCATACTTTTTATTGAGTTGTCATAACACTTTAGTCTCCTTTAATCAGAGACAGTCTCCTTAGCCTTTCTTTGTATTTCTTGAATATGAATTTTTGAATAGGTCAATTATTTTACACAGCAGTATTGGGTTATTCCATTATTTCTTTATGATTATAATTAGATCATATATTTTTGGCAAGAATATCACTGAAATGAAACTGTCCTCAGTGAATCTTCTCAGGAGGGGCTTGATGCAAGTTTGTCCCAATGTTAATGATGTTAGCTTAGATAATTCAGATGGTTTAAGTATTCTGCAGTTTTCACCATTGTAAAGTCACTGTGTTTTGTTTTGTTTCCAATAAATATTTTGTTAGGAGATACTTTGAGATTATGCATTTATCCTGTTCCTTACCACAAAGCTTTATTCAGTCAGTTTAGTCACTCAGTCATGTCCGACTCTTTGTGACCCCATGAATCGCAGCACGCCAGGCCTCCCTGTCCATCACCAATTCCTGGAGTTCACTCAGATTCACATCCATCGAGTCAGTGATGCCATCCAGCCATCTCATCCTCTGTCATCCCCTTCTCCTCCTGCCCCCAGTCGCTCCCCACCATCAGAGTCTTTTCCAATGAATCAACTCTTCGCATGAGGTGGCCAAAGTACTGGAGGTTCAGCTTTAGCATCATTCCTTCCAAAGAAATCCCAGGGCTGATCTCCTTCAGAATGGATTGGTTGGATCTCCTTGCAGTCCAAGGGACTCTCAAGAGTCTTCTCCAACACCACAAAGCTTACTGACTAGCTTTAGTCCATCAATCCCACATTTATTGTGTTCTAAGGAAGAACTTGCCTTTTTACTAAACATTTTTTATTTTGTATAGGAGAAACCCACTCTAGTATTCTTGCCCAGGAAATCACATGTACAGAGATCCCTGGTAGTCTATAGTCCATGGGGACTAAATCACCACTACCATAGCCAATTAATAAACAATGCTCTGATGGCTTCAGGTGACCAGTGAAGGAACTCAGCCATACATAACACATGTATCCATTCTCCCCCAAGCTCATCTCCCATTCAGACTGCTATATATCTTTGAACAGAGTTCCACGTGCTATACAGAATGTCCTTGTTGATGGTCCATTTTAAATATAGTAATGTGTACATGTCAACTCCTTAACTACCCTTCACCCCTATCCTTCTCCCTGGCAACTATATTCTCTAACTCTGTGAGTCTTTTCTGTTTTGTAAGTTCATTGGTATCATTTCTTTTTAAATTTCATATATGATGAATATCATATATTTCCACTTCTCTGTCTTACTTCACTCAGAATGACAATATCTAGATCCATCTTTGTTGCTACAAATGACATTATTTCATTAATTAATGTCAACTTTAAAATGAATTCTTATTTTATTCAATGAATTTTAATCCATTATAATCATTATTGGTTTTAATGCTCAAGTAAAATCCTAGATTTGACCAGTGCATGGACCTTTCATTGCTTTTAGTGTCAATTTCACATATCTCCATGATTCTTTAAACCTCTCTTAACTTCCTGGCTCAATAAAATACACTAGGCTCATCTTGTAATTTCTCTTACTCAGCTGAGTAACTATCCATGAACCCTGGTTACTTTTATTTGTGAAATTTTTACAGGTGTATTTAATTCAGTTATTTCATGCAAAGATGGGTACAATAAAGGACAGAAACAGTATGGACCTAACAGAAGCAGAAGATATTAAGAAGAGGTAGCAAAAATACACAGAAGAACCATACAAAAAGATCTGAATGACACAGATAACCATGATGGTGTGATCATCCACCTAGAGCCAGACATCCTGGAGTATGAAGTCAAGAGGGCCTTAAGAAGCATCACTACAAACAAAGCTAGTGGAGGTGATAGAATTCCAGTAGAGCTATTTCAAATCCTAAAAGATAGTGCTGTTAAAGTGCTGCACTTGATATGCCAGCAAATTTGCAAAACTCGGCAGTAGTCCAGGACTGGAAAAGGTCAGTTTTCATTCCAATACCAAAGAAAGGCAATGCCAAATAATGTTCAAACTACGAAACAATTGCATTCATTTCACATGCTAGCAAAGTAATGCTCAAAATTCTTCAAGCTAGGCTTCAATGGTATGTGAACCAAGAACATCCAGATGTCCAAACTGGATTTAGAAAAGGCAGAGGAACAAATGATGAAACTGCCAATATCCACTGGATCATCAAAAAAGCAAGAGAGTCCCAGAAAAACATCTACTTCTGCTTTATTGATTATGCCAAAGCTTTTGACTGTGTCTATCACAACTGTAGAAAATTTCTCAACAGATGAGAATACCAGACCACCTTACCTGACTCCTGAGAAAACTGTATGCAGGTCAAGAAGAAGCAGTTAGAACTGGACATGGAACCACAGACTTGTTCCAAATTGGAAAAGAAGTACATCAAGGCTATATATTGTCACCCTGCTTATTTAACTTATATGCAGAGTACATCACAAGAAATGCTGGGATAGATGAAGCACAGCTGGAATCAAGATTGCTGGGAGAAATATCAGTAACCTCAGATACACAGATAACACCACTCTTAAGGCAGAATGGGAAGAGGAACTAAAGAGCCTCTCGATGAAAGTGAAAGAGGAGAGTGAAACAGTACAGACTTTATTTTCTTGGGCTCCAGAATCACTGCAGATGGTGAATGCCACCATGAAATTAAAAGATGCTTGTTCTTTGCAAGAAAAACAATGAGAAAACTAAACGATACATTAAAAAAACAGAGACATTACTTTGCCAACAAAGGTCTGTTAGTCAAAGCTATGGTTTTTTTAGTAGTCATGTATGGATGAGAGAGTTGGACTATAAAGAAAGCTGAACACCAAAGAATTGATTCTTTTGAACTGTGGTGTTGGAGAAGATGCTTGAGAGTCCCTTAGACTGCATGGAGTTCAAACCTGTCAGTCCTAAAGGAAATCAGTCCTGAATATTCATTGGACGAACTGATGCTGAAGCCGAAGCTACAATGCTTTGGCCAGCTGATACAAAAAGCCAACTCATTGGAAAAGACCCTGATGTTGGGAAAGATTGAAGGTGGGAAGAAAAGGGAATGACAGAGGATGAGATGGTTGGATGTCATCACTGCCTCGATGGACATGAGTCTGAGCAAGCTCCAGTAGATGGTGAAGGACAGGGAAGCCTGGCATTCTGCAGCCCATGGGGTTACAAAGAGTCGGACACAACTAAGTGACTGAACAGCAAATTTAATGCCACTAGTATCAATGGAAAGAGATGAAACATATATAAATAAGTTCTGTATCTCTATATCTCTATCTCTCTGTTCATACTATTTACTTATCTGTCCCTAGAGACAATCTCTTTATTTGTAGTGGTTTTATCCTTCAAAGTGGCCACAAACACTGATTTAGTGAATACTGAGTTATTGTTCTTAGGAGAAATACAGAGTTAGATTCCTACAAGCCCCAGGTTACAGCACTTCAATCCACTGGTCAATATATAACCTTGTTAATGTATATGTGTGTTTAAAGACACTATATATAGTAAATAATTAACTTTATATGGTATTTGTTTGCAATAAAGAAATGAGTCATGAAAAAGTTAACATTTTCCTGGGTAATGAGGATTCTCCCATGGCTCAGTTGGTAAAGAATCGCCTGCAATGCAGGAGAGACAGGAGACATGGGTTCAATCTCTGTCTCAGGAAGATCCCCTGAAGAAGGAAATGGCACCCCATTCCAGCATTCTTACCTGAAAAATCCTGTAGACAGACAGGCCTGCTGGGTTACCACCCAAAGGGTTTTAAAGAGTCAGACACAAATGTGCAACTATACACATCCACAGATGCACACATGCAACCCTGAGTAATCATTTCTTCGACTCTTAGCCTCACAATAATGCCTTGTGCTGTGCTTTATCAGTCATCTTTATAGCTTTTACATAACTTCATCACCTGCTATCTATTTTACCTTAGCACTTTCCAGAGCTGCTTCACATGCAAATGGGCAATTTCCTTTTTCTTTTTTTAATGTACACTACTGTTGGTTCATTAACATTAAACCTGCAGCCAACAGCACTATAACCTATGTCAGAGTGAAGCTTATTTAACACATACATTTTCTCTCTCAGGTACACTGCAGCTTTCTTGTGTTTAGGTGCACTATAGTGCACTGCGGCACTACACACAGGAGCAATTCTAAACAGTAAAATCACCAACGGAGAACAGACAAATGTGGCAAAACACAGCACTAAATACTCCATGAGCAGTACACTTTATTCAGCATGAGAACTGAAACATAAAAGCAGAGTTTCCTTGTTCAGCCTAAGCTGAGAACAGGTGCCCTAGGCAATTCCAGTTTTTCACCACACTGTACATGTCTGCAAATGACTATAAAAACACTGTGGCTATTGATTTTGGGATTAAAAATATATTTTGTAAGTGGGTAAATTGACAAATATGAACTCAGAATAATAAGAACTGATTGCATATCATAAAATATAAAACACATGAAATAAGCAGATATGAAATATCCAAATATATGTATAGTAATGCTTAATGCATAAATGTGTATTATAAAATATTTTAAAATATATTAATATAAACAAAATTATATTGATGATATATATTACACAAAATACATATAATGTATTTGGGAGGATACACATATACATACTCTCATATATGTGTGTATATATATACACACATATATATATATATATACACACATATATATACGTAAAGAAAGAAAGTGAAGTCACTCAGTTGTGTCCAAATTTTTCTGACCCCGTGGACTGTAGCCTACCAAGAATACTGGAGTGGATTGCCATTTTCCTTCTCCAGGACATCTTCCCAACCCAGGGATTGAACCCAGGTCTCCCTCATTGTAGGTAGACGCTTTATCGGCTGAGCCACCAGGGAAGTCATATACATATATATATATATATATATATATATATTTCTCTCTAAATTTCTCTCTCTGCATTTCCTTATAGGTATGTAGATACATAGATGAGTATGGATATGTAAGCAGATACATAGATGTACATACACAATGGACTTGAACAAGGCACAGGTCCACTTACACGTGGGTATTTTTCAACACTAAATACTACCATACTGCACTATTCATAGTTGGTTGAATCCACAGGTTCAGAGAAATCTCAGATACAGAGGACTTACTAAAAATTATACTGAAATTAACCCCCGAGTTGTTCAATGGTCAATTGTGGAGATAGAAAGACAGATGTCATATTGATATCTTAATCTCTAACCCAATGTCAGAGGATACATCCTAATCTTTCCTCTCTCTCTTTGTAGTTCTTTCCAAACATATGAAATATGGCTCCCACTATCCTCAATATGTTCATTCCTTTGCTCAAAGTCTAAAATATATAGAAAATAGTCTCACTATTGCTAACATAAAACACTGCACCATACAGACCTACTTACTACTATTGATATCCATCTACAATTCTTGGCTAGTGGACTTCACTCTCACTTTTCACTTTCCTGCATTGGAGAAGAAAATGGCAACCCACTCCAGTGTTCTTGCCTGGAGAATACCAGGGATGGGGAGCTTGGTGGGCTGATGTCTATGGGGTCGCACAGAGTCGGACACGACTGAAGCGACTTAGCAGCAGCAGAGCAGCAGCAACAGCAGCAGCAGTGGTGAAGAACCCTCCTGCCAAGGCAGGAATTTTAAGAGATACAAATTCCATCCCTGGGTTAGGAAGATCTCCTGGAGGAGCTCTTGGCAACTCACTCCAGTATTCTTGCCTGGAGAATCCCCATGGACAAAGGAGCCTGGTGACTGTAGTCCCACAGTCCACAGTGTGGCAAAGAGTTGGAGCCAACTGAAGTGGCTTAGCATGCACATACAACCTTATATTAGGTACATTTATACAAATTTAAATGACAAACTTGGACATTTAAAGTGAACATTCCAAGTCTGTGAAAAAGCACACATTTGTTAATTCTTAACAGTTTGGATTCACAGTATGCTACCTATAATAAGTCCCAGTACTCTTTAACATCTAAACACTTCTAAAATTAAAAATAATAATAAAACAAAGATAATTTTGAATAGTAATTCCTATAAAGGCTTAAAGTCATTTTTGAATTGGTGTTGAAATAACAAAGTAAGACAATTAAGAAAGTTAAATAAATGTTAGCACATCAGATTTTAAAAGGTCAACCATTATAAGGAGGGAAAAAAATCTGGGAACTAACAGTATTCTTAACAATGAAAACTTAGTTTTTAAATAAGATTTATTTTTCTGAAATAAAATGTAATTTTTAACCATTAAGAAAAACTCTGAAGATTAAGAAGAAAAAAATTCCCAGTCATAGTTACATACTGCTAACATGGAAGTTATAGCTTACTGGCAAAGAGTATTTTAAAGTCATAACTGCATTCATATTTTCAACACTGCTATTTGTTAGCAATATGACATTTGGATTATTATTTAATCTCAACAAATCAGGGTTTTATAAAATATAAAAAATTTTATTATATAAATTTTATAACTGTATTAATTAACACCTTGTCTTTAATATACCACAAAGCACACTTTACTTATAATAGGATTTGATAAAAGGCAGCTTAATATATAAAATCATGGTCTTGGTGTATACATAGTATTCTATCCTGGGTTTTTCCTCATTGCTATATGTTAAACATTACATTGAGTCATGGAAAATATTTGAAGCATGATTTTTAGTGGCTTCCTAATATTCTAGTATATGCATGAGCTACAAATTATTCAATTTCTGTAACTGTTGGGAAATGATGATTTTAAAATACTACAGTGATTCAATGTGCATCCTAGTATATTCATTCTCTCTTATTCCATAAATATCTAATGAGTTGAGTCATCATATGCAATGAGCTTGGTGCTAGGTGTAAAAGTGTATGAAAAGAACAAAACATCTTCATGTGACTTAGAGCCTACTGGAGAAGATATATAGTAGGCAAAGAAACAATTACAAAAATGTGATATATGCTGTTTAAAAATGAGTGGAGCTACAAGTAACCTCTCTTTCTCTCTGTTCATCTTTTTCTTCTTTTGTCTATTAATCTATGTGACAGTGGCTAGGGAAAGATATTTGAAAAATTCAAACTTTATCCAATAGTGAATTTTCAAAAGGGGTCAACATGCAAGATACCAGGGAAAGAGCACTCCTGGTCATGGAAGCATTATGTGTAAATATTCTATTGTAAAAAATTTTGTATATTTTAGGAAGCCAGAGATGGCCTCCTGAATGTCTGAAGCACAAAGGTGAGGGTTGAGAGCTAGGGGCTGCACAGTTGTGTCAAGTAAGTTAAACAAGCACTGAGTAAGCTTATATAGAAGCTCAAATTGAGTCATTCTCCCTCTTTTCCCTTTGACTTTCCCCATTTAGAGTAACCTCTTTCCCTTGCTGAAAACTTCAGTATCCATCCTCTCTTAATCATTAGGTTATGTCACAATCAAAATGTCAGTTTAGTTACTAGAGAGCATATAAGACTTTTCAAACCACAATATTTAAGTTAATACTAAATGGTTTCCCTTCCCTAAACTTAGGCTACTTTTGACTGAAAGCCTATAACTGCTGCTTCCCTGGTGACAGATTAATAAAGAATTTGCTTGCAATGCAGGAGACCCAGGTTCAATCCCTGCTTCAGGAAGATCCCCTGGAGAAAGGAATGGCTACTCAAGCCTGTATTCTTGCCTGGAAAATTCCATGGACAGAGGAGCCTGGCAGGCTATAGTCCATGGGGTCACAAAGACTCAGACATAACTGAGCAACTAATAGCTATAACTGCTACAAGCTGCTTTCCAACAGAAAATGGATTAGGGTTTGAGATCCCTGATCTCTCAATCTGATCACCAGCATTGTTACCCTTGACCAGGAGGACTTTGTTGGCAATTTTGTCCTTTATCCCGGAGCTACCTCAATGCCTTCTTCCTCTCTGTCCACACTGCAGGTTTTACTGTTGGGTGTCCCAAGGCTCCTCCTACTCTATGACTCTCTCTTGGTGGTCCACAGCTCCTCCCAACAGCACTCACCATTCCTTCACCTCACAGCCTCTAAGAAGCAGAGCAGGTGCTCACTTGCTCTTATGTCTGCTGTAGAAGCAGCCAAGCCTTTGCTTGTTTTCTAGATTTTTCAAGTCAAGACAGACACCTCATGCCTCTGTCTAAATTCAAAAGAATGCATTTCCCCCAGGCCTTAGATAAAACACAAACATAATTCTCTAACTGCTATATTTCAGTCAAGTGAACAATATTCCTCCTTGAATGAACCAACTAAAATCCTTCGATGCCATCCTCCATCTTCTCCCATTTATTTTTCACCATATCTTTAAAGTCAGCCTCTTAGAAACACTCATTAACATCATTAATATCTACTTCATGCCAACACCCTTCTTCCCTTATATCAAAGCAAGAGCTTCCTAACCAGTCTGTTTCTACTAGCATTGCCCTCATGTAATACTGTTTCTTTTGTTCACTACTGGCATTTTTTTTTAATTTCAGATCTATTATATAGATCTTTTGTATAAGTTTTTCCAATGCCTCGTAAAGTCTCTGATTCAGAGACCCTGAGACTTAGTCTTAACCCCCAAATCCTTCACAAGAATCTTATTGCCTCAGTTACAGTTGCTCTCAGTTCTGAGGACAGTAGATTCATGGCAAAAGATTAAAATAAATAGTAGCTTTCTGCCTATGTGGGTGCTTTATTTTACTAGTTTGATTTCTAACATGAAATAAAACATTAATTTCATTAATACAAATGAATTATTATATATGAATATATCTTTTGTAAAAGCAACATTACCAGAAAAAACCTATTATTATTGACAATAATATAAGAAATAAGAGAAGATTGTTTACTTTTTCTTCAAGCAAGGAATGTGTGTGAATTTTTATAAGAACCCATAATTACTCTGAATGAATAAAAATAGTGGCATGCTCTTGAAAATGTCAACACTCTTAACACTTAAATCTGTAAATTCTAGAGAACTGCTAGTGCCTCAGCTTTGACATTAAAAAGTCAGTTTATGAGAAGTTAGAAAATCTTCTCTGCTTTTACATTGATTGTAATTGCATATTTACCTGTTAAGATGGTCAGATTTTCTGAGGAACAGTTCTAGTATTGCATATTATAGCCTGGATGAAAATGGCATTAGGGAATTGAAAAAAAAATTGAAGGTGTTTTCTAAGGGTTCAAATGTTCCTGACAAAAATACTTTACACTGAATAATTCTGAGTCTGGATCACCATGGGTTTTAGTATCATGTTAGAATTCACTTTTTCAGCTCAGTTCAGTCTCTCAGTCATGTCCAACTCTTTGCAACCCCATGGACTGTAGCACACTAGGCTTCCCTGTCCATCACCAACTCCCAGAGCTTGCTGAAACTCACATCCATCGAATCGGTGATGCCATCCAACCATCCCATCTTCTGTTGTCTCCATCTCCTGCCTTCAGTCTTTGCAAGCATCAGGATGTCTTCCAATAAATAAGTTCTTTGCATAAGGTGGCCAAAGTATTGTAGCTTCAGCTTCAGCATCAGTCCTTCCAATGAATATTCAGGACGGATTTCCTTTAGGATGGACTGATTGGATCTCCTTTCAGTCCAAGGGACTCTCAAGTCTTCTCCAACACCACAGTTCAAAAGTATCAATGTTTCAGTGTTCAGCTTTCTTTACAGTCCAGCTCTCACATACATACATGACTACTAGAAAAGTCATAGTTCTGACTCGATGGACCTTTGTCAGCACAGTAATGTCTATGCTTTTTACTATGCTGTCTAGGTTGGTCATAGCTTTTTCCCAAGGAGCAAGTGTCTTTTGATTTCAAGGCTGCAGTCACCATCTGCAGTGATTTTGGAGCCCAAACAAATAAAGTCTGTCACCATTTCCTTTGTTTTTCCATCTATCTGCCATGGAGTAATGGGACCCCAAGCCATGATCTTAGTTTTTTGAATGAATTTTAAGAGAGCCTTTTCGCTCTCCTCTTTCACTTTCATCAAGAGGCTCTTTAGTTTCTCTTCCCATTCTGCCATAAAAATGGTGTCATCTGCATATCTGAGGTTACTGATATTTCTGCTAGCAATCTTGATTCCAGCTTGTGCTTCATCCATCCTAGCATTTCTTGTGATGTACTCTGCATATAAGTTAAATGAGCAGAGTGGCAATATGTAGCCTTGACATACTCCTTTCCCAATTTGGAACCAGTCTGTTTTTCCATGTCCAGTTCTAACTGTTGCTTATTGACCTGCATACAGTTTTCTCAAGAGTCAGGTAAGGTAGTCTAGTATTCTCATCTCTTCAAAAATTTTCCACAATTGTGATTGACACAGTCAAAGGCCTTGGCATATTCAGTAAAGCAGAAGTAGATGTTTTTCTGGGACTCTCTTGCTGTTTTATGATTGAACGAATTTTGGCAGTTTGATCTCTTGCTCCTCTGCCTTTTCTAAATCTAGCTTGAGCATCTGGAAGTTCACAGTTCATGTACTGTTGAAGCCTGGTTTAGAGAATTTTGAGCATTACTTTACTGGCATGTGAGATGAGAGCAATTGTGCAGTTGTTTGAACGTTCTTTGGTATTGCTTTTCTTTAGGATTGAAATGAAAATTGACCTCTCCAGTCCTGTTGCCACTGCTGAGTTTTCCAGATTTGCTGGCATATTGAGTGGCATTATCTCTTAGGATTTGAAATTGCTCTACTGAAATCCCATCACCTCCACTAGTTTTGTTTGTAGTGATGCTTCCTAAAGCCCACTTGACTTCACATTCCAGGATGTCTGGCTCTAGGTGAGTGATCACACCATTATTGTTATCTAAATCATGAAGATCTTTTTGTACAGCTCTTCTGTTTATTCTTGCCACCTCTTCTTAATATCTTCTGCTTCTGTTAGGTACATACAATTTCTGTTCTTTATTGTGCCCATGTTTGCATGAAATGTTCCCTCGGTGTCTCTAATTTTCTTGAAGAGATCTCTAGTCTTTCCCATTCTAATGTTTTCCTCTATTTCTTTGCACTGATCCCTGAGGAAGGCTTTCTTCTCTCTTTTGCTATTCTTTGGAACTCTGTTTTCAAATGTGTATATCTTTCCTTTTCTTCTTCACCTTTAGCTTCTCTTCTTTTCTCTTCTATCTGTAAGGCCTCCTCAGACAACCATTTTGCCTTTTGCATTTCTTTTCCTTGGGAATGATCTTGATCACTGCCTCCTGTACAATGTCATGAACCCCCATCCATAGTTCATCAGGCACTGTCTATCAGATCTAATCCCTTAAATCTTTTGTCACTTCCCCTTATAATTGTAAGGGATCATGTTAGAATTGCTATCATGTTAAAATTCATTTTTTATTCCTGAATATATATTAAGGTTTTTTATTTTTTAAAAATTTTAGTTTTACTTTATTCTACTTTACAATACTGTATTGGTTTTGCCATACATTGACATGAATCAGCCACAGGTGTACACGAGCTCCCAATCCTGAAACCCCCTCCCACCTCCCACCTCATATCATCTCTCTGGATCATCCCTGTGCACCAGCCCCAAGCATCCTGTATCCTGTATCAAACATAGACTGGTGCTTCGTTTCTTACATGATAGTATACATGTTTCAATGCCATTCTCCCAAATCATCCCACCCTCACCCTCTCCCTCAGAGGCCAAAAGTCCATTCTATACATCTGTATCTCTTTTGTTGTCTCACATACAGGGTCATCATTACTATCTTTCTAAATTCCATATATATGTGTCAGTATACTGTATTGGTTTTTTTTTTTTTTTCCTGGCTTACTTCACTCTGTATAATCGGCTCCAGTTTCATCCATCTCATTAGAACTGATTCAAATTTATTCTTTTTAAAGGCTGAGTAATACTCCATTGTGTATATGTACCACAGCTTTCTTATCCATTCATCTGCTGATGGACATCTAGGTTGTTTCCATGTCCTGGCTATTATAAACAATGCTGGGGTACATGTGTGTCTTTCAATTCTGGTTTCTTAGGTGTGTATGCCCAGCAGTGGGATTGCTGGGTCATAAAGCAGTTCTATTTGCAATTTTTTAAGGAATCTCCACACTGTTTTCCATAGTGGCTGTACTAGTTTGCATTCTCACCGACAGTGTAAGAGGGTTCCCTTTTCTCCACATCCTCTCCAGCATTTATTGCTTATAGACTTTTGGATCGCAGTCATTCTGACTGGTGTGAAATGATACCTCATTGTGGTCTTGATTTGCATTTCTCTTGTAAAAGAATAAAACTAGATCACTTTCTAACACCACACACAAAATGAATTAAAGATCTAAACGTAAAACCAGAAACTATAAAACTCCTAGAGGAGAACATAGGCAAGACACTCTCCGACATAAATCACAGCAGGATCCTCTATGCTCCACCTCCCAGAATACTGGAAATAAAAGCAAAAATAAACAGATGGGATATAATTAAAATTAAAAGCTTCTGCACAACAAAGGAAACTATAAGTAAGGTGAAAAGACAGCCTTCTGAATGGGAGAAAACAATAGCAAATGAAGCAACTGACAAACAACTAATCTCAAAAATATACAAGCAACTTATGTAGCTCAACTCCAGAAAAATAAATGATCCAATCAAAAAATGGGCCAAAGAACTAAATAGGCATTTATCCAAAGAAGACATATGGATGGCTATTAAGTTTCTTTTAAATGCAACATATATTCAGACACAGGTAACTTTAAGGCACAACTAAAGCCAATTATAGTCAATAGAAATTCTAGAATTTCATATTTTGGTTATCTCTCACAGATGAAATATTCTTAGGAAATGTTCTGAAATATTTTTAACTGTATGTTGCTATGACACAAAAGGCTGGTTCAGCAGGATTTTCTGTTTGCTTTGTCTTTTGTTTCTTTTTTTCATTTACCTCCTTTAAAC
Source organism: Nanger dama (assembly GCA_917880005.1). Taxonomy (NCBI): domain Eukaryota; kingdom Metazoa; phylum Chordata; class Mammalia; order Artiodactyla; family Bovidae; genus Nanger; species Nanger dama. The sequence continues at coordinate 53,861,729 of CAKJTW010000004.1, forward strand.
CATATGTGTTTACATGAGCTTTCCATATGGCAGTCTCTTTCATTCTTTCCATGGCACACACCCAAAGCAGGTGTTTTAATTTCATAGCGTGGCATGCCTACTGTTGCATCTTATAAATCCTTTCCTCTGTATAGATACAACTATCTTTTATGTGTGCTTAGTGTCTTCTCAGTCATATCTGACTTACTGCAACCCCATGGACTATAGTCTACCAGGCTTCTCTGTTCATGGGATTCTCCAAGAAAGAATACCAGAGTGGATTGCCATTCCCTTCACCAGAGGATCTTCCTGACTCAGGGATCTAACCTGGGTCCTGCATTGCAGGTGGATTCTTTACCATCTGAGCTACTGAGAAAGTCTGAAACTATCCTTAGAAGGCTACTCTTAGAAAAGCAACAATAATGGAACAAGGATTCTAACTTTTCTGCTTAATGTCCATACTCCATGTATCTCATAATGGATGCTATTTTCTATTTCACAAGCTTATTTTTTCAAAGTTAGTGTATCGATCCTTCAGTGACAAAATATTAAATTTTATATGACAATCTATTCTTACTTAGAAAGCTTGAAAAGATGAGACGTTCCACCCTTGCATTCTGAAACAGGATGTTGTTGTTCAGTCACTAAGTCATGTCTGACTTTTTGTGACCCCATGGTCTGTAGCATGCCAGGCTTCCCTATACATCACCATCTCCTGGAGCTTGGTTAAACTCATGTCCATTGAGTTGATGATGCCATCCAATGATCTCGACCTCTGCTGCCCCACCTCCTGCCTTCAGTCTTTCCCCACACCAGGGTTTTTTTCCAATGAGTTGGCTCTTTGCATCTGGTGACCAGAGTATGCATGTTTACAAGAAATTTGCTTTTTCCTAATAGTTAAGCTGTGGATGGCGTACCTTAACAGAATCAATAAGGTTTCTAGTTTCCTTTCTAGATTCCTTAAGTAATTGTTTCCACAAATTTGGCTTTATTGGTACAATTTAGGGTAATCTTGTTGTCACACTATCATATATGTAAAATATATACAAAAATCCATATATATATATATATGTAAATATATATATGGATTTTTGTATATACATATATGTTATATATGTGGAGCTTCCCTCGTAGCTCAGATGGTAAAGAATCTACCTTCAATCCAGAGACTGGTTCGATTCCTGGGTCAGGAAGATCCTCTGGAAAAAGGGATAGATTACCCACTCCGGTATTCATGGACTTCCCTGGTGGCTCAGATGGTAAAGAACCCGCCTGCGATGTGGAAGACCTGGATTTGATCCATGAGTTGGGAAAATCACTTGGAGGAAAGCATGGCAACCCACACCAGTATACTAACCTGGAGAATCTCCATGGACAGGGGATCTTGGTGGGGTACAGTCCATGGGAATCATAAAGATTTATACATGACTGAGTGACTAAGCACATTATATGTGTGCATAAATATAATGAATAATAATATTTCAATTTTAAATTGTGGAAAAAGTAACAGCCAAGTTGATTACAAGTTTTATGAAGCATTTTTTGTTAATTTTTTATTTTTTGTAATGCATATTTAAAAAATATAGAGAAGCAAAGAGCGCCTAATGCCTTTCAATAGGTTTCAGCAACTGGTAATATTTTGCTACATTTGATCTGTCTAGTTTTGCTTTCAAAAAGACTTCCCTGGTGGCTCAGAGGGTAAAGCATCTGTCTACAATGCAGGAGACCTGGGTTCAATCCTGGGTGGGGAAGATCCACTGGAGAAGGAAATGGCAATCCACTCCAATACTATTGCCTGGGAAATTCCATGGACAGAGAAGCCTGGTAGGCTACAGTTCATGGGGTTGCAAAGAGTTGGACACGACTGAGCGACTTCACTTTATTTTATAGTTTTGCTTTTCACTGAAGTATTTTAAGTTATAATTCTAAAACATATCATATCAGATATAAATAATTCAGTTGACATTTGTACAAATAAGATAATTTTAGTAACATTACCATTATATCTTCAGTTCAGTCGCTCAGTCGTGTCCGACTCTTTGCGACCCAAGGAATCGCAGCACCCAAGGCCTCCCTATCCATCACCAACTCCCGGAGTTCACTCAGACTCACATCCATCGAGTCAGTGATGCCATCCAGCCATCTCATCCTCTGTCTCCCCCTTCTCCTCCTACCCCCAATCCTTCCCAGCATCAGTCTTTTCCAAAGAATCAACTCTTTGCATGAAGTTGCCAAAGTACTGGAGTTTCAGCTAGCATCAGTCCTTCCAAAGAAATCCCAGGGTTGATCTCCTTCAGAATGGACTGGTTGGATTTCCTTGCAGTCCAAGGGACCCTCAAGAGTCTTCTTCAACACCACAGTTCAAAAGCATCAGTTCTTCAGTGCTCAGCCTTCTTCACAGTCCAATTCTCACATCCATACATGACTACTGGAAAAACCATAGCCTTGACTAGATGGACTTTTGTTGGCAAAGTAATGTCTCTGCTTTTGAATATGCTATCTAGGTTGGTCATAACTTTTCTTCCAAGGAGTAAGTGTCTTTAATTTCATGGCTGCAATCACCATCTACAGTGATTTTGGAGTCCAAAAGAATAAGTCTGACACTGTTTCCACTGTTTCCCCAGATATAACAAAATAAATAATTCCCTCATGATCTAAAAATTGGTTTTATTTACCCAGTTCACCAAATATCTTTTACGCTGTTTTCATTTAATGAATATCCATAATGAGCCATCATTCCTTTTGGTTGGTATATCTTTTAACTCACTTTAATCTAAAAGATAGCACCTAGACAAACAAACACTCATGGACACATACTCTTTATTTTCTTAATGGTATTGACTTGTAGAAGAGCTCCCAGAATGTCCTACCTTCTGAACTTTTTGAATGTTTTTAATTTAATTGTTCACTCATTATCTGAATTACTATAACCAGAAAGTTGAATCTAAGAGATGGAATACTTTGGGTTAAATATTTTTTACAAACACATTTCAGCAGGGATGTTGTGAATTTCATATGGGAAGATGTCAGGTGGTTAAGTGAGATTAAGACAGATCACTATTAGTAAGGTAATAAAAGTTGGCTTTAGTCATTGAGAATAAATAATGTATGGAGTGATACTTTGGTACAACACAAATATGTCTCATAAATATTTTAGCTAAAGGTTTAGGATCAGTGATGATCATTGTCTGAATCAGTCATTTTACTGGGGATTACAAAATGGTGATTTACTAATTTTATCACTCTTTCTAAATTTAATTATCCTTATTCTTCTATTAAAAAGATCTTTCTAGGGGAAGGGCAAGTAGGGTTAAGGTACTAAGAAGTACAAACTGCAATGTATAAAATAATAATGCTACAAGAATATATTGTACAGTGCAGGGAATTTATCCAACATTTTATAATAACTATAAATGGAAGATAATCTATAATAATTTTGAATCACTATGTTGTATTCTTGAAACTAATATAATACTGTTTATCACGTATGCTCAACAAGAAAATGATCTTTCTTGGATCAACTATGACTATACATATTCTACTGCAAAACAGGGTTAAAGCCTAAGTCCTTCCTTTTAAGTAGTAATTTTGAGAGTAAGTAGTTGGCATTTTAGTTATACACTTCAAATTGTAGAAATAGGCTTTTTTTTTGCTTTTGTTATTTTGAGTTTATTATAGACTAATGGATTTTTGCCTGTGAAATCTGTTTATATCAAGAATAGTCTTTTTACTATGTGCTATTCTTCTTAACTAACCTTTTGGTTGTGTGCCCAGCTTTAAATAGGCCACATTGTCCTTTTGATACAACTCCAGTCATTTCCTCATTTTCTGATCCAATGGAATGTTTCAGACTCACCTTATGACTTTTCTACTTTAAACATATATATATATATAAACAACAGCAAATAATTATTTTATTAAGTATCTTAAACACAAAAGCTATAACAGCCAGATTATAGAGAAAGTCAAATTATATGTGAGGTGCCTAAGCCTTCTTTCTAAACCTGGACACCAAGGTTTGCATTAACTCCCTCATCAACCTTTTTCTACTAGAATTGAAATGTGAATCATTAAGAGCACAGATTTTCTTACATCATTTGAAATTCCCTGGTGTTAAATTTTGGGTGAGACTAATAATAAGTATATTCAGTATGAATTATGATAGGAAAGGCAGTTGGCAACTTTTGCCCTTTTGAATGTCAGACAGGCTTTACATAAAAATCCCACTGGTTCTTACTCACATCATTCTCATTCCCTGTTTTTTTTTTTTTTTCCCCTCACCAATACCATTGAAAGGATGGACTAATATTTTGAACAGGTAAGCCCAAAGCAATATAGTTGTGAAATCATAATTTTTCTTATAAAAAGATAAAAAGCTTAATGAGAAAATGAACTGTACTCATCTTTTCTTGAACTTTGCTGTCTGACAGTTCTTCCTATTTCTTGTTACTTTGGGTAGATTTATTAAGCTGTTTCAAGTTCTTATGCTCTTTCTCTGTAAAATGGGCATGTTAATCATATCTAATTCTCATGGTTGTTGTAAGGAATTAATAGGGTGATTTAAGCCAAATGTTTTAGCACAATAACTAAAACAATCATTGCGACAAATGTGGTCAACACAAGTGCATTGAAAAGTCAGGAAGAGAGAAAGATGATAGAGGTAGAATGGAAAGTCTGTTCATTCAATGATCCTAGAGTTTTCAACAATCAAGTGACAAATTATGGAAGCCATTGACGGGAAATTATGAAGGACGTGTTCACTGGAATATATTTTCACCATGATCCCCACAACATCTATGCTAAAATCTAGGTTAAAAATTCAAGCTACAGAATATTTAGTGACATAGAAAAGTAGGAATGTTTAACATATTAGTTTCCAAGCTAATGTTTGCCTTTTCACTGTTTTCTGCCATTGTAAGTTCTTAATGTAATTCTGTTCCAATTGAAGAGAATACATCTTACCTCAGAAAGAAAGGTATCAAACGCACAGAGAGAAGACAAAGTAAAATAAAGAGCAATTTTATCCTAAGATAAATGTAAGAATCAATACAGGGACTACATTCAATGAAATCTAATGACTACATATAATTAATTTCTTATTTACACTATATTTTTTCTGCATTATGTTAAATGATGATGAGAAATAAGACTTCATACATAAGGCAATTTAGAAAAGAAACTAAACTTCTATTTCTGTATCTCATGTTTACAATACTTTATAGCACTCTACAATTGGCTTACATTTTCATCAAAGAAAGTTTTGTTTCCTGATGAACATATTTATAATCAAATTTCATAAAATTTAAAAACAAATTACTATTTAAGAAATATCTATCTGTTCAGTGTGTTCCTTTGGAAAATACATGTTGAATGCATATATTCCAATGTATTAAAAAAAAAAAACACTTTTCTCAACAATGAGGCCTAAATTTAGTAAAAAGAAGGAAATAACAAAGAATAGAACCGAAATGAATAAAAGAGACTAAAAAGAAGTACAGAAGTTCAATGAAACTGAGTTGGTTTTTTATAAAAGGTAAACAAAATTAAGAAGGCTTTTAGCTTTAAACTCACTAAGAAAAAAAAGAAAAAAATTCCAAAATAAATAAAATCATAAATAATATAAGAACTGATATTACTAATAACAGAAATACTAAGGACCACAAGAGACTAATATGTAGAATTATGCAACAACAAATTGGATAACCTGGAATAAATGGATAAAGTCCGAGAAACATACAACCTTCCAAAACTGAAATATGATGAAATAGAAAATGTGAACATCTGTTTACTAGTAAGAAAATTAAAACAGTAATTGAAAACCTTCCAACAAATAAACCCCCAGAACTGGATGACTTCACTGGTAGATTGTAAAAGCCATTCCAGAAAAAATAATTACCAATCCTTCTTAAACTCTTTGAAAAATATAAAATCAGAAGGCAACTCTTTCAAATTTATTGTATGAGGTAAACATTATCCTGATACAAAAATGAGACAAAGACAGAGGAAGAAAAATATTACAGAACAATATCTTTGGTGAACATAGATGCAAAATTCTCAACAAAATATTAGCAAACTAAATTCAGCAATACATTTTAGTTTGCACTGAATATTTAGTATAACAATTTTAGAGAGAAAGTACAGATTGTAAAAGAAAAATAATCTATTATAGCTTCTTGTTTGAAATCATCTTGCTTTTTTGATGTTGATTTTGTACAATTTTGACTTTTAAATGAGGTGTGTAATTTATACAAAGTATGCTATCTTTTTTGAATAATTTATTTTTAAAATTAATTGGTTAGTTTGGGCTGTGCTGGGTCTTCATTGCTGCTCAGGCTTGTTTCTAGTTAAGGCAAGAGGGAACTACTCTCTTGCTGCAGAGCATAGGCTCTTTGGCTCAGCAGTGGGAGAGTGTGGACTCAGTAGCTGTGGCTCCTGGGCTTTTGAGCATAGGCTCAATAGCTGGGTCACAAGGGTTTAATTGCCCTGTTGCATATGGGATCTTCCAGATGAGAATTGAACTCATGTCTCCTGCATTGACAGGTGGATTCTTTACCACTGAGCCATCAGAAAAGTCCCACAGAATGCTTTTTTAATCACTCTGGAACCATGGCATTAGCAGTGGGCAGACCTTCACAATGGAATTTTGGATTCAGGTTTTAACATGTTTGAGGAATACGGGTGATTTATCTGTAGAGGGTGATGGTGTACTAATAATGTATGCACTTAGGTGGCATCATTGTTGGTGATTACTAAGGATGTGACTTGGGAGACTGGTTTGGAAGATCATTGTGAGTATATACAAGTAGAAGATCAAACTGAACTTTAGAAACACAACTTAGTACACTGGTATAAAATCAGAAAGTCTCATGCTAGCCTTGATAGACTCTGTCTTCTTGAAGAATTTCAGAGAAGATATTTCAAAATCAAGTTCAGGGTCTGATTATAAAAGTTGAATATCATCACAGAAAACAAGTCTGTATTGGTACTTGATTTCTTATACTAAGATGTGGGGAGGAGCGGACCCTAAGACAAGGCATAGGGATATTTAGGCAAACAAAAAGACAAAGGTAGAAATGTAAACCTATAAATCCTACTGTAACTATCTGGCAGAATCAGCTGTCCTTCTACTGAAGAATTCAGCTTTCTTCTGTATAAAAGATTTTTATACAAAAGTGCCCAAAAAGATGCCTTTATTCTTAGTATTAAAACTCCCCAAGCCCCACCTGCTATTTTTCTAGAATAGAGTGATTCCAATCAGTCACACTAGTGCCAGTCTACATTGAGAGATGTCCGCTTAGATAGAGAGAGGGTGGTTAATTTGCATCAGCAGGAATCTGAGAAGATATAATCGTATGGAAAAGAATAGCCCAGGAAAAAATTACATAAATCTTGCCAGTAATGGATTGTCATTTCCTTCTTCAGGAGATCTTCCCAACCCAGGGATCAAACTCAATTCTCCCGCATAGCGGGGCAGATGCTTTATTATCTGAGCCACCAGAGAAGGCATATAATGCTTCATTAGACTGAATTTATTAGTGAATGTCTCACACTCAAAACTCAGGTTTCAACATCTTGGTTTAATTATGATTGAGTGATTTATTAGTCAGTTGTATTGGTTAATCTAAGTCTTGAATCACAGTCAATGAGTTTGTCATGCCTGAACTTCCTTTAACTGTTGTTGAAGGATTCTAAGGACTAGAGAGTTGGAAATGTTGTAACTTATTTTTCTGTGTAATTTAATCATCCTTTTCTACTATATCCTTCACAAAGTTCATTAAAAATGTACTATGAGAAGAGAAAGCTTCAAAATGCTTGCATATCTCTTCAGTATGCTGAAGTTGGTCAAGGTAGAGATTGTAATTTAACTGTTATTCCTTTTTCAATTGGAGAAAGAGAGTTCTTATTTGTGGCCCCAAGAACAAAATCAAAATGTTCACAAGACAGGAGAGTGACTTTAATAGAACTAAAATATAAAACATTCTCTTTTCTTTCAGTCTCTCTCAATTTATCACCTATTTTTTCAATGACAATTTTAAATGCAAATTTAATTTAAAAGAGCATTGAACTCATACTCAAAATTGAAAAAGTATACAATTCATTTTTCATAGCTTATACTGAATATGCATTTTTGTTGTAACCAAAATAGAATAGTTTAGAATTAGAAATAGAAGAATAGAAATAGTTTGAAACTAATTTAATTAACTTATTTCACTTCTTCTTCTTCTTCTTTTTAGTGTTACAGCTCTATTTTATTTAGAAGATAGCAGGAAAATCCATCTTCGAGGAGTGAGGGCATGTCGATCCAAAGACATGAAGAGAAGAGCACCCCAGTGTGTGTGGTGGGCGGGTGGGGGAGAGAGAGAGCCAGCTCTGGTTCCTCTTTTTATATGTTTTCTCTCCCTGGGCCTGTCCTATGTAAACTGGGCCAGCCAGGAGTGTTGTTTGTTTCACCTGAGGTCCTCATTCCGGTCCTCAGACCTTCCTTTGTTCTATTTTCCCAGGCTTTTCCCTTCCTTGTCTTTTAGCCATTGCCATTTTGGACTCCTTTTCCCTATTCTACCCATCTAACAGTTACACAGATAATTAGGTATTCTTGATATGTGCACATTCTGTCAAAACTTTTGACCTGTGGCTTAGTAAGGAATTAGAAAGGAAGGACTTACTAATTAAGTTAAGAAAAAAGAAAAAAAACAGAACTGTACTTGCCTTTTCTTTCTTTCTCTGCGTCATTTTCAGTGAAAGTGATGACTAGTGCATGGATTAACATGAGTGAGAAAGAATATGATGGGTTTTTTGGTCTTTCATGTTTCTCATAACTCTGTTGGTTTCTTTTTGCTTTTGAAACATGCTCTGGTTCAATGACCAATTGTCAGTGTTTCCCGAGTCAGTTGTAGACTCAGCATAATGGCCTTGAATGTGCTTTGAGTCTCACTGAACTCATGCATAATGGAGCCACTGGAATTTTGTGCTTATTTTTTGTTGTTCAGTCATTCAGTCATGTCCCACTCTTTGAGACTGCATGGACTGTAGCACGCCAGGCATCCCTAGCCTTCACTATGTCCCAGAGAGTGCTTAGCGGATATTGCAAATACTGTGTTCGAAAGAAGTGACAAGAAACAGTGCTAGACATGTGTATTGCACAGTTTACTCTATTCACAGGAATCCTCAAATGTCCTGTCAAACTTCACATACACAATAGAAGTTCACAGTTAAAATTCTTAAGATTTCAAGAAAACAAAAGCAGAACATCAGATGTGGAAGCCTGCTCTATAATTTTATGTTCCTCATGCTGAAACTGTGCACCTGAGTTTGGGCCTTGAACCCACAATGTTTTAATTGAGATCATACATCTGGTCTCAGGACTTAATGAATCTCAGGTTCATGATGTAACATCATATAAAGAATTCAGTGAGAAATCAAGTGAAAGGTAAGAAGTAGATTTATTTAGAGAGAAACACACTCCACAGACAGAGCATGAGCCATCTCAGAGGGTGAGAGGCTCTGGATTATGGGGTAGCTAGTTTTTAGAGGCTGTGTAATCTCATAGGCTAAGGAATGGGACGCTTTTTTTCAGTTTTTTCAGGAAGAGAATGGAGATTTTCAGGATCTGAGCCACTGCCCAGTTTTTGACCTTTTATGTTGACCTCAGAACTGTCATGGCACTGGTTGTGTACCATTTAGCATCCTCATATATTGCAATGAGCCTATAATGAGACTCAAGTTTCAGAAGTCAGATCTTCTACCATCTTAGACCTAGTTGATTCCAACCAGTTTTTGTACATATTCCATGGCCATGTCACTCTTTTAATTGCTGTGCCTTGCCCTTTTCCCTCCTATTTCAATGACACTGACCTTTCCTGACAAAAGAGGTTTACTATACTGATCAAGGCAGTAAAATCTCAGTTGTTGCCACACAATAACTAGGAGTTTTTCCTCAGCTTTATTGAGAAATAATTACCTTATAAAAATGAGTCCATTTAACGTGTAGTGGTGGTAGTTTAGTCGCTAAGTTGTGTCCAACTCTTGCAACCACATGGACTGTAGTCTGCCAAGTTCCTCTGTCCATGTGATTCTCCAGGCAAGAATACCGGGGTAGGTTGCCATTTTTTCTCCAGGGGACCTTTTCACCCAGAAATCAAACCTGGGTCTCCTGCATTGCAGGTAAATTCTTTACTGACTGATCTACAAGGGAAATACAGTTTAATGTGTACAATATAACAAATAAATATATTAATATTTACATATTGAAAATTATTACCACCATAACACCTCCATAATTATCACTTAATTTATGTGTGTAGTGAGAACAATTAAGATATATCTCCTTAGCAACTTTCAATAAAATACTATACATTAGATCTCCAGAAATTATCTGTCTTATAACTGGAGGTATGTACATTTTGACCAATATCTCCTCATTCTCCCCACACCCCACCCCCAGTTTCTGGCAATTGCCATTCTGCTCTTTGTTTATGTAAGTTTGCTTTAATTAGATGCCACATATCAGTTCAATTCAGTCACTCAGTCGTGTGCGACACTTTGCAACCCCATGACTGCAGCACGCCAGGCATCTTGTCCATCACTAACTCCCAGAGTTTACTCAGACTCATTGAGTCGGTGATGTCATCCAACCATCTCATCCTCTGTTGTCCCCTTCTCCTTCTGCCTTCAATTTTTCCCAGCATTAGAGTCTATTGTAATGAGTCAGTTCTTTGCATCATGTGGCCAGAGTATTGGAGTTTCAGCTTCAGCATCAGTCCTTCCAATGAATAGTCAGACTGATTTCCTTTAGAATGGACCATTTGGATCTCCTTGCAGTCCAAGAGCCACTCAAGTGTCTTCTCCAACGCCACAGTTCAAAAGCATCAGTTTTTCAATGTTCAGCTTAGCTCTCACAACTGTACACGACTAATGGAAAAACCATAGCTTTGACTAGATGGACCATCGTTGGCAAAGTAATGTCTCTGTTTTTAATATGCTATCTAGGTTTGCCATAACTTTTCTTCCAAGGAGCAAGTGTCTTTTAATTTCATGGCTCCAGTAACCATTGGCAGTGATTTTGGAGACCCTCCCTCTCTGTCTCCCCCCCAGGAAAAAAAAAATGTCTCTCACTGTTTACAGTTTCCCTGTCTATTTGCCATGAAGTGATGGGACCAGATGTCATGATCTTAGTTTCATGAATGTTGAGCTTAAGCCAACTTTTTCCCTCTCCTCTTTCACTTTCATCAAGAGGCTCTTTAGTTCTTCACTTTCTGCCATGAAGGTGGTGTCATCTGCATATCTGAAGTTATTGATATTTCTCCTGGCAATCTTGATTCTAGCTTGAGCTTCATCCAGCCCAACAATTCTCATAATGTACTCTGCATATAAGTTAAATAAGCAGGGTAACAATATGCAGCCTTAAGTACTCCTTTCCCTATTTGAAACCAGTCTGATGTTCCATGTCCAGTTCTAACTGTTGCTTCCTGACCTGTATATAGGTTTCTCAAGAGGCAGGTCAGGTGGTCTGGTATTTCCATCTCTTTCAGAATTTTTCACAGGTTATTGTGATCCGCACAAAGGCTTTGACATAGTCAATAAAGCAGAAATAGATGTTTTTCTGGAACTCTTTTGCTTTTTTGATGATTCAGTGGATGTTGGCAATTTGATCTGTGGTTCGTCTGCCTTTTCTGAATCCAGCTTGGATATCTGGAAGTTCATTGTTCATGTACTGTTGAAGCCTGACTTGGAGAATTTTGAGCACTACTATACTAGTGTTTGTGATGAGTGTAACTGTGCAGTAGTTTGAGCATTATTTGGCATTGCCTATTTTGGGGATTGGAATAAAAAGTGACCTTTTCCAGTCCTGTGGCCCTGCTGAGTATTTCGAGTTTGCTGGCATATTGAGTGCAGCGCTTTCATAGCACTGTCTTTCAGGATTTGAAATAGCTCAACTGGAATTCTATCACCTCCACTAGCTTTGTTCATAGTGATGCTTCCTAAGGCCCACTTGACTTTGCATTCCAGGAGGTCTGGCTTTAGGTGAGTGATCGCTCCATCCTGGTCATCTGGGTCATCAAGATATTTTCTGTATTGTTCTTCTGTGTATTCTTACCACTTCTTAATATCTTCTGCTTCTGCTAGGCCCATACCATTTCTGTAATTTTTGTGCCCATGTTTGTATGAAATGTTCCCTTGGTTTCTCTAATTTTCTTGAAGAGATCTCTAATCTTCTTGAAGAGATCTCTAATCTGTCCCATTCTACTGTTTTCCCCTATTTATTTGCACTGATCACTGAGGGAGGCTTTCTTATCATTCCTTGCTATTCTTTGGAACTCTGTGTTCAAATGGGTATATCTTTCCTTTTATCCTATGTCTTACCCTTCTCTTCTTTTCACAGCTATTTGTAAGGCCTCCTCAGACAGCCATTTTGCTTTTTTGCATTATTTTTTCTTAGAGATGATCTTGATCCCTGCCTCCTGTACAATGTCACAAACCTCTATCCATAGTTTTTCAGGCACTCTATAAGATCTAGTCCCTTGAATATATTTCTCACTTTTACTGTATAATGTGAAGGATTTGATTTAGGTCATAGCTGAATGGTCCAGTGGTTTTCTCTACTTTCTTCAGTTTAAGTCTGAATTTGGCATAAATTAGTTCATTATCTGATCCATAGCCAGCTCCAAGTCCCTTTTTGTTGTTGCTGACTGTGTAGAGATTCTCCGTCTTTGGCTGCGAAGAATATAATCAATGTGATTTCAGTATTGATCATCTGGTGATGTCCATGTGTAGAGTCTTCTCTTGTGTTGTTGGATGAGAGTATTTGCTCTCTCTTCTCCAGGGGATCTTCCCAATTTAGGGACTGAACCCAGGTCTCCTGCATTGCAGGCAGAGTCACCAGGGAAGCCCAAAAGTACTGTACTGGGTAGCCTATCCCTTCTCCAGCAGATCTGCCTGACCCAGAAATCCAATAGGGGTATCCTCATTGCACATAGATTCTTTACCAGAGAAGCTCTATATATATACAAAGAAATGGCCATTTGAAAAGTAACAAGTTGTTAACCATAAAAACTTTCCAGTGAAATATCTATGTTTAATTATTTTTTAAAATTATAATCCAAATTTAAAAGAGCATTTTGATTGTGGAGACACAGTCTAATACCCTTGCTTCTTTTTCCTTTTGAGAAAAAGCTATAATAATTACCCTGTTACCTATGTAATGATGTATGTTGACTACTAGGGTTTTCACAATCCTATTTGCCTTGCACTGATGCAGGCCACACAAATTTTTAATATAATTATTAATAGTACACTTTCAAAGTGATCAGTTTAGATGATAAATTATATGGTTGCTTAAGGCAGTTCTATATGCTGCAAGTTTTATTTCCCAGACTTTGTTCTCCATCAACCATATTAAAGGCTTCACATTTTATACCTGTTAGTTTATCAATGCTTTCTTTAAAACCTATTTAAACATTTAGAGAAAAATCAAATAAAAATTCTTGCAATCCCCAGTGACTCAGTTTTTCTTTGACTTTCAAGGAAATTAGCTTTGTAATTCTCTGCTCTGAATGTCTGGGGAATCAGTATGAAATGTTAATTGGGTAAATCTTAAAGGCAAACACATCTTGAAAGCAAATATAGAGAGAAAACAAGAGGTCTTTGTTTTTATCAGGTTTTCAAAGAACATGGTCTAAAAAATCCAGTTTATATCCATGTGGACTGGAGAAGTATTGAGCTGTAGTATTTTATAAGAATGACAATTAATAAAATAAATGCATGTAGATGAATTTTTAATAATGTAAAATATGATTTGAAAGAAAATTATACCTGCAGGATATGAAAAAATGACCAAGGAAATAAAGCAAACCAAACAGTACATCTTTACCCATACTTTTATTTTTATATATAATCTCAAGCACATGTTTAGTATCAATCCAAGTATGAGGTGTGTTTACATTTATCTATGTTTCCCTCTAAGCAGATATATATAACTATTTATCTGCTTAAAGGAAAGCATATATATTCAATACACATTATATTCTTTGTTCAAATTATAATTTTTTAATCTTTATTATATTTAATAAGTATTAACCAAGTCAGCCTACTATATGACTAACTCTAATTTTCTCAGTACATTGAAAAAATAAATATTATTTTGTCCAAATTAAAAAAAATACACACACACATGGGCAGCAGACTAATGCTTATATAAACTAGTTTGATATACCATTTTGCAACCAGAGAGTCAAAAAATGTACCCCAGTTGCTGTCGTGAAATGAACAGTGTAGAAATTTTCTCTTATGTCAGTGAGACAAACAAGAAGGAGTGATGAAAACCTTTGGCTTTTATCAGTTTGATTCTCTATTGCTTAGTTGCTAGGTAATATTTTGAAACTTTCAACAGTATTCAGTTTATTTCAGTTCATTTCCGTCATTCAGTCCTGTGTGACTCTGTGACGCCATGGACTGTAGCATGCCAGGCTTCCCTGTCCATCACCAATTCCCAAAGCTTACTCACACTCATGTCCATTGAGTCAGTGATACCATCCAACCATCTCATCCTCTATCATCCCCTTTTCCTCCTGCCTTCAATCTTTTCCAGCATCAGGATCTTTTCCAGTGAGTCAGTTCTTCACATTAGATGGTCTTGGAGCTTCAGCTTCAGCATCAGTCCTTACATTGAATATTCAAAACTGATTTCTTTTAGGATGGACTGGTTGGATCTCCTTGCAGTCTAAGGAAATCTCAAGAATTTTATCCAACACCACAGTTCAAAAGTATCAATTCTTTGGCCTCAGCCTTCTTTATAGTCCAACTCTCACATTGATACATGACTACTGGAAAAACCATAGCTTTGACTATATGGACCTTTGTTTGCAAAATAAAGTCTCTGCTTTTTTTATTTGCTCATATTGGAACTGACAAAAGAAGGGCGTGATACTTCCTTTATTCTTTACCTTTATTTTTTGGTTTACTGAAATCTGCTTGTATCCTAACATTGCCAGGACAGATGAACAAGAATTGTCAGTGCTTTGGCTTAATTTCATATTGAGTCTTTGTTTCTTAAAAAAAAAAAAAAAAAAAAAGTTTTCCAGTTATTTAATTAACACTTCTAATATTAATATTAAAATCAAAATAACTGTTACATAAATCAGTAAAAGAGGAGAAACAAAATCTTATAATTTCGTTACTATAATATAAATTTTATAAACTAAGGCCTTTTAAAATTCTATTGTTTCTGTGTTAAAAGCATCTGCCTGGTTTTAGTAATTGCTCAATAAATATTTGCTAAATAAGCAAAAAGACTTCACATAATTACCCTTAAACTTATCTGACAGTAAGTTCACCTATGGAGTTCTATTTATACAAAAGAAGTAATTTCACAAGAGAAGACTCTAAACATGGACATCACCAGATAGTTGACACCTAAATTTTATCAATTATATTCTTTGCAGCCAAAGATGGAGGAGCTCTATACAGTTAGCAAAAACAAGCCTAGGAGCTGACTGTGGCTCAGATCATGAACACCTTATTGCCAAATTCAGACTGAAATTGAAGACAGTTGAGAAAACCACTAGACCATTCAGGTATGACCTAAAATCAAATCCCTTGACTTCCCTGGTGGCTCAAACAGTAAAGCATCTGCCTGCAATGCTGGAGATCTGGGTTCAGTCCCTGGATGGAAAAGATCTCCTGGAGAAGGAAATGGCAACCTATTCCAGTACTCTTGCCTGGAAAATCCCATGGACAAAAGAGCCTGGTAGTCAGTCTCTGGGGTTGCAAAGAGTTGGACACGACTGAGTGACATCATTTTCACTATAACTATACAGTGGAAGTAAGAAACAAGTTTAAGGCAAAAGATCTGATAGACAGAGTGCCTGATGAACTATGGATGGAAGTTCCTGACATTGTACAGGAGACAGGAATCAAGACCATCCCCAAGAAAAAAAAATGGAAAAAGTGAAATGGCCGACTGAGGAGGCCTTACAAATAACTGTGAAAAGAAAGGAAGTGAAAAGCAAAGGAGAAAAGGAACGATATAGGCATCTGAATGCAGAGTTCCAAAGAATAACAAGAAGAGATAAGAAAGCCTTCCTCAGGGATCAATGCAAAGAAACAGAGGAAAACAATAGAATGGGAAAGACTAGAGATCTTTTCAAGAAAATTAGAAATACTAAGGGAACATGTCATGCAAAGATGGGCTCAGTAAAGGACAGAAATAGTATGGACCTAACAGAAGCAGAAGATATTAAGAAGAGGTGGCAAGAATACACAGAAGAACTGTACAAAAAATATCTTCACAACCAAGATAATCACAATGGTGTGATCATTCACCTAGAGCCAGACATCCTGGAATGCAAAGTCAAGTGGGCCTTAGTAAGCATCACTATGAACAAAGCTAGTGAAGGTGATGGAATTCCAGTTGAGCTATTTCAAATCCTGAAAGATGATGCTGTGGAAGTGCTGCACTCGATATGCCAGCAAATTTGAAACATTCAGCAGTGGCCACAGGACTGGAACACGTCAGTTTTCATTCCCATCCCCAAAATAGGCAATGCCAAAATGCTCAAAATACCACACAGTTGCACTCATCTCACACACTAGTAAAGTAATGCTTAAAATTTTCCAAGCCAGGCTTCAGCAATACATGAACCATGAAATTCCAGATGTTCAAGCTGGTTTTAGAAAAGGCAGAGGAACCAGGGATCGAATTGCCAACATCTGTTGGATCATTTAAAAAGCAAGAGAGTTCCATAAAACATCTATTTCTGCTTTATTGACTATGCCAAAGCCTTTGACTGTGTGGGTCACAATAAACTATGGAAAATTCTTAAAGAGATACCAGACCACCTGACCTGTCTCTTGGGAAATCTGTATGCACATCAGGAAGAAACAGTTAGAACTGGACATGGACCAACAAACTGGTTCCAAATAGGAAAAGGGTACGTCAAGGCTGTATATTGTCACCCTGCTTATTTAACTTATATGCAGAGTACATCATGAGAAATGCTGGGCTGGAGGAAGCACAAGCTGGAATTGAGATTGCTGGGAGAAATATCAATATGCAGATAACACCACCCTTATGGCAGAAACTGAAGAACTAAAGAGCCTCTTGATGAAAGTGAAAGAGGAGAGTGAAAAAGTTGGCTTAAAGCTCAATATTCAGAAAACTAAGATCATAGCATCTGGTTCCATTACTTCATGTCAAATAATTGGGGAAACAATGGCTGACTTTATTTTTCTGGGCTCCAAAATCACTACAGATGGTGATTGCAGCCATGAAATTAAAAGACACCTTCTCCTTGGAAAGAAAGTTATGACCAACATAGACAACACATTAAAAAGCCGAGATACTACTTTGCCAACAAAGGTCTATCTAGTCAAGGCTGTGGTTTTTCCAGTGGTCATGTTTGGATGTGAGAGTTGGACTATAAAATAATTAACCTCTAATTAAAATAAATAAATTTATATATAAAAAAAGAAAGTTGAGGGCAGAAGAATTGATGCTTTTGAATTGTGGCGTTGGAGAAGATTCTTGAGAATCCCTTTGATTGTGAAGATATTCAACCAGTCCATCCTAACAGAGATCAGTCCTGATTGTTGATTGGAAGGACTGATATTGAAATTGAAACTCCAATACTTTGGCCACCTGATGTGAAAAGCTGACTCATTTGAAAAAACCCTGATGCTGGGAGGGATTGAGGGCAGGAGGAGAAGGGGATGACAGAGGATGAGATTGTTGGATGGCATCACCGACTCAATGGTCATGGGTTTGGGTGGACTCCAGGATTTGGTGATGGACAGGGAGTCATACGTGCTGAGGTTCATGGGGTCACAAAGAGTCAGACATGACTGAGTGACTGAACTGAACTGAACTGAAATAATTTCACCACAATGGACCAACTCCAAATTGATTACGTGGACTGTTTCTTTTCCCAAAATTATTTAATTGCAAAGAAATAGATAACATAATGAGAAATAGATATGATATTATAATGTCTTATATGTTGATATACTCATGACCTAGATATTCACATATATCACAATGATTTAATAAATTTTAATTTCTCTTTCAATAGAATTATTCTAAAAAATGTTATATTGAGATTATTTTCTTTCTTTAATGCAGAAGAAACTTTAAATTTCATTCATGCTCAATTTTAAATAGCATTTAATTCCACAATGTGTATTTTCAATTTATTGGTTTTTGATATATGGCAGGAAATCCCTAAGCTTAAAAATACATGTACCTAATAAATATTAACATTCTCCAACCACTGATTCTCAATTTTATGTTTCTGAAGTAGTTAAAAGTTTTACCTGATTAGCTAGGAAAGCTGGCTACATTAGTGAAAGTGATAGTGAAAGCATTGATCATTCAGTCGTGTCCTAGTCTTTGTGACCCATTTGACTGTAGCCTCTGTCCATGGAATTTTCCAGGCAAGAATACTGGAGTGGGTAGCCATTCCCTTCTCCAGGGGATTTTCCTGACTCAGAGATCAAACCCTGGTCCCAGGCATTGCAGGAAGGTTCTTTACTATCTGAGCCACCAGGGAAGCCCCTGGTGACACGAATCTAGAGGCACAGATTTATCCTGCATATGTAGAGATATGGCACTCTTTATTTGTTATACAACATATATTTTACTATTGCCATTTTTATTGTTGGAGAAGATCTGTATGTTTTATTTAAGCCAAAGGTAACCTTGTACTCTTAGGTGAGTCACATAGTGAATTTAAAAAGCTAACAAGAAAATCTTTGCCAGACCCTAGCATATATTTATTTAGGACTGATGCTGAGGCTGATGTGCCAGTACTTTGTCACATGATGCAAAGAGCTGACTCATTGGAAAACCCCTGATGCTGTGAAAGATTGAGGGCAGAAGAAAGGATGACAGAGGACGAGATAGTTGGACGGCATCCCCAACTCAATGGGCATGAATTTAAGCAAACTCAGGAAGATAGTGAAGGCCAGGGAATCCTGGCTTGCTGCAGTTCATGGTGTCACAAAGAGTCAGACACAACTAAGCAAATGAACAACAAGAGCTAGAACTGGGCTACCCTGGTGGCTCAGTGGTAAAGACTTTGCCTGCCTATACAGATTAAATCTCTGAGTTGGGGAGATCTCCTGGAGAAGGAAATGGCAATTCCTCCAGTATTCTGCCTGGGAAATCCCATGAACAGAAGAGTCCAGTGGGCTATGGTCCTAGGAGCTGCAAAAGTTTGAATAACAGCTACAATTACTTGAACTAAAAATTTATAGCCAAAAATATATGCTTTAAAACTTCTTTAGCAAACCACAGTCATGATATGAATACGACAAACTGCTTCTAATATATATATAGAGAGAGTCTTGGAATGCCTAATATACTAAATATTCCACACATTTCCACAGAATAGTTACAATGCAGGTATTCAGTAAAAGATATCATATTAAGCGTGGTTTCACATTTTGACATTGAGATGGCCAGATTTGTAATTTAAAAAGCATTTTTAATTACTAAGAGAAAAATAACTGTTGTGTTAGAAGTTCCCTAAGGAGTTTAATAGTAACAGTAGTTGTTGTGCACAAAGGTGCCAAGCATTTAATCAGCACTCCGTAAGTATTGTTTGTGTCAATCCTTAAAGCAATTGTATTAAATAGTTGCTTTTATCTCCCTTTTACAGGTTAAATGTCTAAGGCTGAGTAAAATTAACTTATATTCTTAGTATCCTAGAAATTTTAAGACAAAAGTAGTAAAACTGGACTCTGCAGTTCAGTAAGAACTATGGATTTCTCAACAGTGTTTTTTGTTTTTAATTTTTGGCCACACAGCACAGATTTCAGAGTCTTAGTTCCCCAAACAGGGATTGATCCCAGGCCAAGGTAGGGAAAGTGCCAAGTTTTAACCATTGGATCACCAGGGAACTCCCTTAACGGTGGTGACTTTTGTATGTTTGAAAAGCTATTCATCGAAACTATGATGAGATATCACCTCACACCTGTCAATTGGCTATTATTAAAAATAATAATAATAAGCAACTGACAGGTGTTGGTGAGGATGTAGAGAAATTGAAATCTCTGCACGCTATTAATGGGAATTCAAAATGATGTAGCCGCTGTGGAAAGCAGTACACAGATTCCCTCCCAAAATTAAAAATAGAGCTATAATATAATCCTATAATCTCACTTCTGGGTAGTTATCAAAATAATTGAAATTGTGACCACAAAGAGGTATTAGCACTGCTCTGTTCACTGAAACACTATTCATGAAAGCCAAAATGTTGAAACAACCAAAATGTTCATCAATAAATAAATGGATAAAGGCAATGTGCTATATATATATCATGGAATACTACTTACCATAAAAGATAACAAATTCTGAAATATGTGCTGCATGGATGAATCTTGAAGACATTATGCCAACTGAAAAAAGCCAGTTACAGAAAGACAAATACTGCATCATTTC
This sequence comes from Nanger dama, assembly GCA_917880005.1. NCBI lineage: Eukaryota > Metazoa > Chordata > Mammalia > Artiodactyla > Bovidae > Nanger > Nanger dama. The sequence goes on from CAKJTW010000004.1 coordinate 53,882,139, forward strand.
CCTTGTATAAGGTATCTCAGATAGTGAAACTCACAAAATCAGAGTAGAATGGTGGTTGCCTACGGCTTTTTTTTTTTTTTGAATTCGCTCAGTCGTGTCCGACTCTGCGACCCCGTGGACTGTAGCCCACCAGGCTCCTCCGTCCATGGGATTCTCCAGGCAAGAATACTGGAGTGGGGTGCCATTTCCTTCTCCAGGGGATCTTAGGCAAAGGAAAATAAGGAAACTAATAATCCTTTGGGTATAAAGTTTCAGTGAAGATGAATAAATTCTAGAAATCTGTTATACAACATTGTACTACCTTTTACAGTATTGTATTGCACTTAAAAATTTAAGAGAATGCATTTCATGCTCTTACCATACATACAAAATGATTATTCAGAGATTCTTTTTCTTTTTTAGTGTTAAGATGTAAACTATTAAAATTGTAGAAAAAACATATTAAGCCAAGTTAAGCAAACAACTTTTATTATCTTGTTTGTACATTTACAGAGTATTAACAATTACTTTTTGTAAGCTTTGAGCAATGTCTGATTCCATTTACAAACTTAATAAAATATTTTCAAATATTTTAACTGAATTTTAATTGGAATATATTTGATTCCCTTCATAAGTATTTCAGTTATCTCACTTATCAAACAAAAGTTTTCTGTTGATAAATACTCTTCAATGTTTAGTAACTTAAATATGTAAATACAATATGAAGGAATTAAAATTCTCTTAAATGTTCTAATACTGTACAAACTTTGTAATATTTCAATTTGGAACTAAAACTACAGATTTCTTAATTACTCTCTTCAAACCAAAGCTCTCAGGTTATTGCTCTAATAGACAAAATTTATAGTACATACAAAAAATGCCAAAAAATTCTTCATAAATGAAAAAGGCCAGTTTTCATTCCAATCCCAAAGAAAGGCAATGCCAAAGAATGATCAAACTTCTGCACAATTGCACTCATCTCACACACTAGTAAAGTAATGCTCTAAATTCTCCAAGCCAGGCTTTAGCAATATGTGAACCGTGAACTTCCTGATGTACAAGCAGGTTTTAGAAAAGGCAGAGGAACCAGAGATCAAATTGCCAACATCTGCTGGATCATCAAAAAAGCAAGAGAGTTCCAGAAAAACATCTACTTCTGCTTTATTGACTATGCCAAAGCCTTTGACTGTGTGGATCACAATAAACTGTGGAAAATTCTGAAAGAGATGGGAATACCAGACCACCTGACCTGCCTCTTCAGAAATCTGTATGCAGGTCAGAAGCAACAGTTAGAACTGGACATGGAACAACAGACTGGTTCCAAATAGGAAAAGGAGTACGGCAGGGCCGTATATTGTCACCCTGCTTATTTAACTTGTATGCAGAGTACATCATGAGAAACACTGGACTGGAAGAAACACAAGCTGGAATCAAGATTGCTGGGGGAAATATCAATAACCTCAGATATGCAGATGACACCACCCTTATGGCAGAAAGTGAAGAGGAACTCAAAAGCCTCTTGATGAAAGTGAAAGCAGAGAGTGAAAAGTTGGCTTAAAGCTCAACATTCCGAAAATGAAGATCATGGCATCTGGTCCCATCACTTCATTGGAAATAGATGGGAAAACAATGGAAACCATGTCAGACTTTATTTTTGGGCTCCAAAATCACTACAGATGGTGACTGCAGCCATGAAATTAAAAGACGCTTACTCCTTGGAAGAAAAGTTATGACCAACCTAGATAGCTTATTCAAAAGCAGAGACATTGCTTTGCCAGCTAAGGTCTGTCTAGTCAAGGCTATGGTTTGTCCAGTAGTCATGTATGGATGTGAGAGTCGGACTGTGAAGAAAGCTGAGCGCTGAAGAATTGATGCTTTTGAAATGTGGTGTTGGAGAAGACTCTTGAGAGTCCCTTGGACTGCAAGGAGATCCAACCAGTCCATTCTGAAGGAGATCAGCCCTGGGATTTCTTTGGAAGGAATGATGCTAAAGCTGAAACTCCAGTACTTTGGCCACCTCATGTGAAGAGTTGACTCATTGGAAAAGACTCTGATGCTTGGAGGATTGGGGGCAGGAGGAGAAGGGGACGACAGAGGATGAAATTGCTGGATGGCATCATTGACTCGATGGACGTGAATCTGAGTGAACTCCGGGAGTTGGTTATGGACAGGGAGGCCTGGTGTGCTGCGATTCATGGGGTCCCAATGAGTCGAACATGACTGAGTGACTGAACTGAACTGAAACAAATTACTAATTTTATGTTAACAATTTTTAAACACTAGACCCTACACTAAAGTATAAATTTTCCTCAGTGTGAAAATGTTTAGTTTGCCATCTTTATTATTTAAGGTTTCTGAAGACTAGATAGGCTGGCCTTGTGTGAAACTTGAACCTGCAGACATTCAGAGCAACTTATTTCACTATCAATCCAGAAAGCTATTTTATCTACCTAAGCAATTTTGGGAGTGACTTTTTCAGTATACCTGAAGTTATGACAAATCAGGGATATTGACTGGGATGCTTACCACAATTGTGTAGGTGACATCACTGGTTCACATAAAATCCTATATAGAATTTATTTTTAATTATTCCATAACACATAGGAGAGACTGATCTAGCTTAACTCTTGATATTCACAATATACATATTACTTGATTATTTTCTACCTGTTGAACCAGAGGCTTTTACTAAATGTGATTATTAAATTTGAAATAATCTTTGAAATGTGAAATTTTTTGGAATTTGAAATTCTAAGATATATACATACTTTTTTTCTTTTTCTTTATATTCAAACAGTATCTGACCTAGACCATATCTTAATAAATATAAGAATATATTCTGTGCAATGATAAAGACATTAAACTTTATATACTCTTGCATTCCTTCCTGTTCATTAGATACAACTTTTACAGACATTTAAAAATTAATCAGTTTGAATTTTGTGTATCTTACATGATTTTGTCAAACAGGGGCTCAATTCATAAAGATAATACTAATAACCAGATGGTGCTAGTGTTATGTACCCACCTGCCAATGCTGGAAACAAGAGATGTGGGTTCCATCCCTGGGTCAGGAAGATCCTCTGGTTGAGGCCTTGGCAATCCACTCCAGTATTCTTGACTGGAGAGTCCCTGGACAAAGAAGCCTGGCAATCTAAAGTCCATGAGGTCTCAAAGAGTTGGACATGACTGAAGCAACTTAGCACAAAATAATAACACAAGAGTCATATATTTCTACAGATTATCAAAAAGAATATAAATAAATAAAAGAAGCCTGCTTCTTGGAAGAAAAGCTATGACAAATGTAGACAGCCTATTAAAAAGCAGAGAAATCACCTTTCTGACAAAGGTCTGCATAGTCAAAACTGTTTTATTTTTGTTAATCATGTATGGATATGAGAGTTGAGCCATAGAGAAGGCTAAGTGCCAAAAATCGATGCTTTCTATTGCCATAGAAAAGGCCGAATACCAAAGAATCAATGCTTTCCAATTATGGTGCTGGAAAAGACTCTTGAGAGTCCTTTTTCTTTTTCTTTTTGCTTTATTTTTATTATCATTTTTACTTTACAATATTGTATTGGTTTTGCCACACACCAACATGAATCCACCATGGGTGTACATGTGTTCTCAATCTTGAACCCCCCTTCCCACCTCCCCTCCACACGCCATCCCTCCGGGTCATCCCAGTGCACCAGCCCCAAGCATCCTCTACCCTGCATCAAAGCTAGACTGGCAATTTGTTTATTATATGATATTATACACATTTCAATGCCATTCTTCCAAATCATCCCACCCTCTACCTCTCCCAGAGTCCAAAAGACTGTTCTATACATCTGTGTCTCTTTTGCTGTCTCACTACAGGGTTATCATTACCATCTTTCTAAATTCCATATATATGTGTTAGTATACTGTATTGGTGTTTTTCTTTCTGGTTTACTTTACTCTGTATAATCAGCTCCAGTTTCATCCACCTCATTAGAACTGATTGAAATGTATTCTTTTTAATGGCTGAATAATACTCCATTGTGTATATGTACCACAGCTTTCTTATCCATTCATCTGCTGATAGATATCTACAGCAAGGAGATCAAACCAGTCAACCTTAAAAGAAATCAACCCTGAATATTCATTGGAAGGGCTGATGCTGAAGCTGAAGCTCAAATACATTGTCCACCTGATAAGAAGACAGAACTCTTCAGAAAAAAACCCTGATGTTGGGAAAGATCGAAGGCAAAAGAAGAAGGGGCACCAGAGGATGAGATAGTTACATAGCATCACCAACTCAATGGACATGAATTTGAACAAACTCCAGGAGATAATGAAGGACAAAGGAGCCTGGCAGCCTGTGTGCTTCAGTCCATGAGGCTACAAAGAGTCAGATGTGACTTAGTGACTGAATAGCAAATCAAAAAAAAATAAATAAATAAAATTTCATTGATCATAATATTGTTTAATGTGAAAACATTGTTCCTTATATTTGAGTTGTGCCTATCACTGGGCAATATTTCCTACAGTTTACTTTTAAGTCAAATGCATTTTCTTAAGTTTTCAATGATAACTTACACCTTGGGGTATTTTTCCATATTGATATGATCTGAAGCCAAACATGTTTCTCAATTGAATTCCTGTGCTACAATAATTATCTAAGTTCAAGAACTTTTGGAGACCTGGGTATAAAATCTCTTGATGTAAACTGTTTAAACTTAGAATGAAGAGAAAAGGCCAGAGAAGAAAAATGGATTCTTTACCAGCTGAGCCACAAGGGGAAGCCCAAGAATACTGATAGCCTATCCTTCTCCAGGGGATCTTCCTGACCCAGGGATTAAACCAGGGTCTCCTGCATTGCAGGTGGATTCTTTACCAACTGAGCCATTGAAGGAATAGATATTTTAAAATAACATTTCATACATGTCCTATGCTAAACTAGATTCTTGATACATTTATCTAATTTCATTTCTATAGCAGTGCTACATGGAGGATATGATGATATGGATGATACACATTAAAAATAAATATGCTGGTTCATGTTGAGGTTTGACAGAAAACAGCAAAATTCTCTAAAGCATTATCCTTCAATAAAAAAATAAATAAATTTTTTAAAAACTAAAGAAATAAACTTCAGTTAAGTTTGTCTCCAAGCAAAACTTCCTACCTACTGAAACCATACTTTTGCAGCACCACTTTAGAGATGATCTATAGTCCAAATTTTTTTTTTTTTTTAAATACAAAATAGAACTTAGTTTATCTTGAACAGATTCATTTTCTGTCAAGAGCATACCCCAGTGTTCTTGGGATCATATAATACTTTTGCCTTCTATCACATGGACTCTTTACATCCCCTCAGTAGGTTGTTTTTAGTATCAAACTTTTTAAAAGCCCACATAATGGGAGTCCCTGACTTGATAAATAGTTCAGCATGCATTTAAACCTTTTCTTAAATAAGAACCTTATTGGGCAAGATAGCTTGTAATTGAACGATAGTAACTTCTCCCACAATTTTTTTAAATTTTTTTCATTTATTTATTTATTTATTTTTAAATTACAATACTGTATTTGTTTTGCCATACATTGACATGAATCAGCCACAGGTGAACACAATCTCCCGATGCCAAAGCCCCCTCCCACCTCCCACCCCACATTCCTCCCACAATTTGAAATAAATAACTCCTAAAATTATTTTAATTTGGTGTGGAGATAGACATAGTTACTAGATTAAATATCAGCTATATTTAGTGAGTGTCCTAGGGAACTGAAAGAAAGTGAAGATCTTTACCAACAGTAACCTCTACCCTAAACTCACTCTGCAATGAGGACAGTTAATTAAGCTTTATCTTAAAAAGTATTCTTTCAGGTATTATATCTTGACACTTAAGTTGTTGTTTTTTTAATATGTTTATTTATTTTAATTGGAGGTTAATTACTTTACAATATTGTATTGGTTTTGCCATACATCAACATGAATCCGCCACAGGTATACACATGTTCCCATCCTGAACCTCTCTCCCACTGCCTTCCCCGTACCATCCCCGTTGTTCTTTTTTTTTTTTTTTTTAACAAAAAGTGTGGAGCAGAAATGTAACACTGGATTATTTTAATCGAACCCAGGTATCTCGCATTGCAGGCAGACGCTTTACCATCTGAGCCACCAGGGAAGCCCAAGAAATCTTTTACATTTTACCAAAGACTGCTTAGTCAAGTTTGCCCCAAATTTGGAGCTTCCATTAAACAAAATTAAATGCACTTAAAATTAGTAACATAATAAAATGAACATAGTAATAAACTATTATTTAGTCCAGTCACAACTTTAGAACGCTAAGCATTTGAATTTTAAATAATATTTAATGACATTGTGATAGCTCATACAGTATTCTTAAAAATTAGAAATATTATAGTTCCTGAAACTCAGAAGTGAGGGTGTATTTTTAAAGCTGGCTTTGAGTAAATACTAAGTTATTAGACATCATCTATGAGAAACTCCTGAAATGGAGCACAATGGCAGGCTGTTTCATAGCATACTTGTAGACTTTATTAGTATCACATTTCAACCTCCAGAAAAGCATTTCCTAAAGTCTCTGAGATGGTCATATGCTTTTGACTTTTTTTAAATTTTGATTTGAGAAAGATTCAGTAACCATCCTATTACAGATCACCTTCTTAGGATTAAAATTTTTTAAGGAAGATAATTTATTTTAGACATTTTCTATAGTTGTAAAAAAATTACTGCCGTCTTTTATTCAGAACTCCAACTGATGACAATGAAATTATTCATGTACATTGAAGACAGTATGTGGGCTTGAGTATCTAAGTTCTTTATACTCCTTATAAAATTTTATTACTTATGAGTACTGAAAAGTTACTGGAAAAGCATTCAGCATTGCTGAACTGTCACTTGATTATCCTGAAGTTAGTAATATTGTAAAAGAAGCATAAAATAGCAAGATAGAGGAAAAAAAATGTTAAAAAGAGCAGTAATAAAAACTACAGTGCAGGGTATTAATCGTGTTGAATCGTGTGAGTTTCTGACAGCTAATAAACCAGTGATAAATGTAGTCTCTAAAACTGCATGTGTATCATAGTATGAACCCTCAGTCTAATGCAGGGTCATTGGATTTTACAATATCATAAGCTTCCAGAACTTTGCCTGGCACATAAAAACAATTGCTTAATGTGTAATATATTCTACAGCTAGCCATCTGCTTACCCTCTTGACTTTTCAAATTTTATAAAAACCCAAGCCCATAATTTCTCACTTCATGTACCACCAGATTTTTGGAATATGTTATATTCCAGGTTTAGTTTGTTTTCTTATGAAACCAAAGAGACTTAATTTATTGGATAATATTTGGCAGCAACATACCTTTTTCCATTGAAATTGTTATGAGAGCAATCACTAGAGTTAGGAAGATTTAGGCTATTTCTACCCACTATGTAGTGACACATGCTCATTTAAACAAAGTGTCTTAATTGTAGGACTGTTAAACTAAAAATAATCTGAACTCTGGTTAGTAATAACTCTAAAATAGTTGAGAAACAAGGAAAAAGTTTCCAAAATATTTATTGTTATTCATAATATATGACATATTTACGTGAATAGAATATTATTTTATATTTATGATTTAATCCATGACTAATTAATCATGTGATGAAGAAATTCTCTTTGCAAAAGCATAACAATATATTTATGTATTTTATAGAAAAGTTTAAAGAACAACTCTACTTATGATATTATAAACTCTTAGGCCCAGAAGGGTGAGAAGTCTGAGACAAAAATTAGATCATTTAACTCACTCAAGTGAGTGACAGAGCTGGGGGAGGATCCCAGAGCTTCTAATTCCTTGTTCAAAATTCCTTCTGTGTACTTACCATGACCTAGCTCCTACTCTTGAAAAGACAATGGGGAGGGTGCAAACAAATGTTTAATTAACAGAAATCTAGTTGCTAAGGGATTTTTAATCTTCAGTGATTTCTCCAAGAGTTCTCTTTCAACACTTATGATTGTCAAATATTTACTAGATGATCTGGGGGTGCTAAAAGGATCAATAAATAGTAAGGACTTGCTCACTCTTCTGCCCAGGTTCTTCTCTGCTCTCTCATTGTCTTTTCCCAGAAGCACCATGGCAATTCTCCAATTGTGTTAAACAATATAGTCACATTCTGGGCCCCTCTGAATTAACTTTTTAATTATATAAGCTTATAAGGAACATCTTCTGACAAAATATATATTTGGCTTCAAGGAAATGCCAAGAAGCAATCAAATCTAAGAGGTCTAAAATCAGATACCTTGAGTTCAAATCCCAGTTTCTGCACTTGTTTGTGGTGTAACAAAGAATACTTGCATGGCGGCTTGCCTTTGCCCACTGTGGTCTATTGCTGATAGCAGTATACATCCTTATATTACAGGCTTCCTAGGTGGCTCAGTGGGTAAAGAATCCACCTGCAATGCAGGAGACACAGCTTCAACCCCAGGGTTGGGAAGATCCCCAGCCTCCCCAAGGGCAGGCGACCCAGTCCAGTATTCTTGCCTGGAGAACCCCATGGACAGAGGAACAGTCAGGCTACAGTCCAGAGGTTTAGAAAGAGTCAAACATCACTGAAGCGACTGAGTACACATGCAGCCTTATATTATAAATCTTAAAATTTCATATTTTCCTGCTACCTCAACATCCCCACGAACAAGTTGCGAGCATTCTGCCCAGGTGACAGGTGTAACACTGTGATAAGACTGTCCCCTATCACAAGTTGTTCTTGCCCTCATCTGACTGTGACCCAGTATTCAAATGCACCAAGGAACTCTTCTCACATCTTTTGCTTGTGTTCTCTATCCTAACCTCTGATAAGGCACTTGCCCGCATCTTCTGAAGCCCACTTTTGGTGTTCTCAGGGGTCATGTGAGTATTATAAACATTGTTTCCCTGTCTTTCTTGTGTGGACCCTCTTGTAGCCATGCCTAGCTGATCACTTAGTGAAGAAATATTGAATATATTTCATACGGACTTTGTAGACTTCATTTTCTTATATATAGTAAAAACTGTCTTTACCTCACTATGAAACTGATGATTTTTCTCAACTCAAAGAATGCCAGATAAATAAAACAGATAGAAACCATTTATTGAATGACCTCTATATGACTTATATGGTAGTTTATATGAATTATTTCACTTATATTTCACAACTTTTAAATATTGTTTTTCTGACATTTTTCAGATGTGAATATATTGTCAACAGTGAATTATATATGAAAGAATAGATCAATTAAATGATGTATGTGTATTATTTTATTTGTCTTTGGTAATCAAATATAGAGACTGAGGTTGATAATTAGAAAAAGACTGCAAATTAGTCTAGGTTGATACATGAAGGGCAGATAAGACATAATCCTATTACATTATGATATATCTATATTCTAAATTGAAAAGTCTTCATTGAGATTTGTAAAGACTTGGTCATGACTCTGCCCACACCAAACTGAGAACTATAAATGAGGTCTTCTTTCTTTTCCTTCTTTATTCTTTCATTCTTTCCTTTACTCTCTCCCTCTTTACATTAATCCAAAGTGCTTTTCTCAAGAAAAGCACTGGACAAAGTTTGGGAAGTTGAGAAATAACACAAAATTATTTCTACCTTGTCAAGTTTAGTTCAGTTCAGTCGCTCAGTCGTGTCTGACTCTTTGTGACCCCATGAACTGCAGCATGCCAGGCCTCCCTGTCCATCACCAGCTCTCAGAATTCACCCAAACTAATGTCCATTGAGTCGGTGATGTCATCCAGCCATCTCATCCTCTGTTGTCCCTTTCTCCTCCTGTCCCCAATCCCTCCCAGCATCAGAGTCTTTTCCAGTGAGTCAACTCTTCGCATCAGGTGGCCAAAGTATTGGAGTTTCAGCTTCAGCATCAAGCCTTCCAATGAACACCCAGGGCTGATCGCCTTTAGAATGGACTGGTTGGATCTCCTTGCAGTCCAAAGGACTCTCAAGAGTCTTCTCCAATACCACAATTCAAAAGCATCAATTCTTCAGTGCTCAGGTTTCTTCAGTCCAACTCTCACATCCATACATGACCACTGGAAAAACCATAGCCTTTACTAGATGGATCTTTATTGGCAATGTCTCTGCTTTTGAATATGCTATCTAGGTTGGTCATAACTTTTCTTCCAAGGAGAAAGTGTCATTTAATTTCATGGCTGCAGTCACCATCTGCAGTGATTTTAGAGCCCCCAAAAATAACGTCAGCCACTGTTTCCTCATCTATTTCCCATGAAGGATGGGAAGAGATGCCATGTTTGTTTTCTGAATGTTGAGCTTTAAGCCAACTTTTTCACTCTCCACTTTCACTTCCATCAAGAGGCTTTTTAGTTTCTCTTCACTTTCTGCCATAAGGGTGGTGTTATCTTCATATCTGAGGTTATTGTTGTTTCTCCTGGCAATCTTGATTCCAGCTTGTGCTTCCTCCAGACCAGTGTTTCTCGTGATATACTCTGCATATAAGTTAAATACGCAGGGTGACAATATACAACCTTGACATACTCCTTTTCCTATTTGGAACCACTCCCGTTGTTCCATGTCCAGTTCTAACTGTTGCTTCTTGACCTGCACATAGGTTTGTCAAGAGGCAGGTCAGGTGGTCTGGTATTCCCATTTCTCTCAGAATTTTCCACAGTTTATTGTGATCCACACAGTCAAAGGCTTTGACATAGTCAATAATGCAGAAATAGATATTTTTCTGGAACTCTCTTTATTTTTCTATAATCCAGCAGATGTTGGCAATTTGATATCTGGTTCCTCTGCCTTTTCTAAAACCAGCTTGAACATCTGGAAGTTCACAGTTCACATGTTGTTGAGGCCTGGCCTGGAAAATTTTGAGCACTACTTTACTAACGTGTGAGATGAGTGCAGTTGTGTGGTAGTTTGAGCATTCTTTGGCATTGCCTTTCTTTGAGATTGGAATGAAACTGACCTTTTCCAGTCCTGTGGGCACTGCTGAATTTTCCAAATTTGCTGGCATATTGAGTGCAGCACTTTCAGAGCATCATCTTTCAGGATTTGAAATAGCTCAACTGGAATTTCATCACTTCCACTAGCTGTGTTTGTAGTGATGCTTTCTAAAGCCCACTTGACTTCACATTCCAGGATGTCTGTCTCTACCTTGTCAAGCAATTCCAATTGTGTCCATCATTATACTTATTTCAAACTTTAAAAGCAATTCTTTGAAGACTTCATAAACATAAAAGTGAACAAATTTCAGGAAACTTCAAATATTCAATTTATCATTATGAGATTGATTTGCATAGAATTATAAGATCTGAGGTGTGTTCTGAATTGACATGGTATATTATTTATACTTTTTTAAAGTGTCTTCTTTACAAAGTTCTTTGTCAATTGTAGTTGGCTCTGGCCTCTAAAGTATAAAAATCTATAATTGCATAGTGCTTATAAAAATTTAGAATGATTTTTCACAGCAAAGGGAAGCAGCATTTAATTGAAGCAGTGGAGCAAAACTGAGAAAATCATTCATATTTCAACAACTGAAGAACTGGATTAAAATAGTGCTCATTACCATTTCTAACTAACGTTTGTCACACACATGCACATATCCACACACACACACACACACACACACACACACGAGAATACATGGAGACATGTGGACCTAGCACTATCTTCAGTTTTTGTTAAAATTATATTCCAAAGAATACAGAACTGGATATCACTTGTCAATGTGCTTGGGAGAATACTGTATGTCATATTACTGCTCTTATGTTTTAGTATTTTTTCATTTGTTTTAACATTTCCACTACTTCCATGTGTTATTTAAGACTAAAATAACTTCAAATTAAATTATTCTTGACAGGTCCTTTAGTGACCAGGAAATGCAACTACTACATTCTTGCCAGATGTCAAGCTGGAATTCTAATATGCATCATCTTTTGAGAAAGGGAGCCCTAAACTGTGGTATAGCATCCAGTTATGTTCAGAGAGACTTATAAACCATCATGGAAAATAGCTTCACTTCAACCTCATGTAAATGAACATGTTGTACTTCTGATTATTTTAATATTCCACAATTACAGTAAAGCCATGGAGAGAAGGCACAGCATTGATCTTCATTCAGGTATAAAGTAATTCATTTTCCAATCAAGCTATACAAGACAAGAAAATAAAAGTAGGTAAAAACACATTCTTCTCTTGTTTTTAGGTGTATCAGTGAGGAATAAAATATAAGATAAATCCATTTTCAAATAAATAACCCACGTTTATTCACAATATCTCTAAAATGTAGTAATGAAGCCTAAAAATCATACTGAAGAATTACTTTCCTCTGAAAGATGATACTGAGAAAGTGCTGCACTCAATATGCCAGCAAATTTGGAAAACTCAGAAGTGGCCACAGGACTGGAAAAGGTCAGTTTTCATTCCAATTCCAAAGGAAGGCAATGCCGAAGAATGATCAAACTACATCACAATTGCACTCATCTCACATGCTAGTAAAGTAATGCTCAAAATTCTCCAAGCCAGGCTTCAGCAATATGTGAACCGTGAAATTCCAGAGGTTCAAGCTGGTTTTAGAAAAGGCAGAAGAATCAGAGATCAAATTGCCAACATCTGCTAGATCATGGAAAAAGCAAGAGACTTCCAGAAAAACATCTATTTCTGCTTTATTGACTATGCCAAAGCCTTTGACTGCATGGATCACAATAAACTGTGGAAAATTCTGAGAGAAATGGGAATACCAGACCACCTGACCTGCCTCTTGAGAAATCTGTATGCAGGTCAGGAAGCAACAGTTAGAACTGGACATGGAACAACGGAGTGGTTCCAAATAGGAAAAGAAGTATGTCAAGGCTGTATATTGTCACCTTGCATATTTAACTTATATGCAGAGTACATCATGAGAAATGCTGGGCTGGAGGAAGCACAAGCTGGAATCACGATTGCTGGGAGAAATATCAATAACCTCAGATATGAAGATAACACCACCCTTATGGCAGAAAGTGAAGAAGAACTAAAGAGCTTCTTAATGAAAGTGAAAGAAGAGAGTGAAAAAGTTGGCTTAAAGCTCAACATTCAGAAAACTAAGATCATGGCATCCAGTCCTATCACTTCATGGCAATAGATGGGGAAACAGTGGAAACAGTGACAGACTTTATAATTTGGGGCTCCAAAATCACTGTAGATGGTGACTGCAGTCATGAAATTAAGTTATGACCAACCTAGAAAGCATATTAAAAAGCAGAGATATTAGTCTTTTAACAAAAGTCCATCTAGTCAAGGCTATCATTTTTCCAGTAGTCAGGTATGGATGTGAGTTTTGGACTATAAAGAAATCTGAATACTGAAGATTTGATGCTTTTGAAGTGTGGTGTTGGAGAAGACTCCTGAAAGTCCCTTGGACTGCAAGGAGATCCAACTAATCCACCCTAAAGGAAATGAGTCCTGAATTTTCATTGGAAGGACTGATATTGAAACTGAAACTCCAATACTTTGGCCACCTGATGTGAAGAGCTGACTCATTTGCAAGACCCTGAAGCTGAGAAAGATTGAAGGTGGGAGGAGAAGAGGATGATAGAGGATGAGATGGTTTAATGGGATTACTGACTCAATGGACATTAGTTTGGGTAAACTCCGGGAGTTGGTGATGGGCAGGAAGGCCTGGAATGCTGATGTCCATAGTGTCACAAAGAGTCAGACATGACTGAGCAACTGAACTGAACTGAGGTCTATTCATGTTGCTGCACATGGCACTATTTCTTTCTTTTTATGGCTGAGTAATCTTACATTGTGTATATATGCCACATCTTCATTATCCATTTATATGTTGATGGACATGGACCTTTTCCATGTTTAGCTCAATTCAGTTTAGTTCAGTCGCTCAGTCTGTCTGACTCTTTGGGACCCCATGGACTGCAGCATGCCAGGCTTCCCTGTCCTTCACCAGCTCCTGGAACTTGTTCAAACTCATGTCCATTGAGTCAGTGATGCTATCCAACTGACTCATCCTCTGTCATCCCCCTCTTCTCCCACCTTCAGTCTTTCTAAGCTTCAGGGTCTTTGCAAATAAGTCAGTTCTTTGCATCAAGTAGTCAAAAATTAGAGTTTCAGCTTCAGTCCTTCCAATTAATATTCAGGAGTGATTTCCTTTAGGATGGAGTGGTTTGATCTCCTTGCTCTCCTTGCAGTCCAAGGGACTCTCAGAAGTCTCCAGTACCACAGTTCAAAAGCATCAATGCTTTGGTGCTCAGCTTCCCTTATCATCCAACTTTTATCACATCCATACATGACAACTGGAAATGCCATGTCTGTGCCAGTGTAAATAGTGCTGTTATGAACACTGAGGTACATGTATCTTTTTGAATATATGTTTTCTCCAGCTGTATGTTTAAATGAGGGTACCTGGATCATACGATAACTCTTAGTTTTTTAAAGCACCTCCGTACTGTTCTCCTGGAGAAGGCAATGCCATCTCACTCCAGTACTCGTTCCTGGAGTATCCCAGGATGGGGGATCCTTGTGGGCTGCCGTCTATGGGGTTGCACAGAGTTAGACATGACTGAAGTGATTTATCAGCAGCATACTGTTCTCCAGCATGGACAAAATTAACTTTGGAATAATACATGAGAAATTGATGTTGCTGGTTGCCTTTGAAGCAAAAAAACTGATTTAATTTTCTAAGAATGAGAAAAAATTGTATAATTTGTATACTCTTTTGATTATGAATGATGGCAATATAAAGACATATATCTAATACAAAAGACAAATAAATGATATTGAAAGCCAAGTAAAATGTTCCTTCTTCATCCTTCCTGATACTTTAGAGAGGCCACAGGTAAAGGACAATTTACACATAGTTAAAAAAAAATTAACAGCTATTATTTTTAAATATTTAAGTACTGAGTAAAGTTAATAATTTTAGATTATAAATTTTTCGTATCCTCTATTTAGTATCTTTTATGTTAGTTTTTGTGCATATGTGCTAAGTTTCCTCAGTCATGTCTGACTTTTTTGTGACCGTATGGACTGTAGCCCACCAGGCTCTGTCCATGGGATTCTGTAGAATACTGAAGTGGATTGTCATGCCCTTCTCAATGGGGTCTTCCCCAACCCAGGGATTGAATATATATCTTTTACATCTCCTGCATTGGCATTCAGATTCTTTATCACTAGTGCTACCTGGGAAGCCCCTTTAGGTTGGTTTAGCATTAAAGTATTAAGACTGTTAGTAAAAACCATATTCAAATTATTTATTTTCACTTTTTAATATATGTTAGACTGCCTCAAAAGCACAGGAATACTAAGTATTAATATTATATAAAATATGCTTATCATATAAAATATTATAGTAACTACATGCTTAGCTATGTTTAATGAGTCTTATGTTTAACCTATTTTTATCTAGTTTTATCACTAGCACAGATATTTACTCAGCATTTGACATTTTTCTAATAGTTTAGAGAACTGGGAAAAACAAATTTTAAGCATGTTCTGACTTATTCAGAAGCAAACACCCAGTGCTCTATACCTGGTAAAAATGGTTTACCCATGTAGTAATCACATTGCTTATGAAAAGTGAAGTGCCAAAGACTTAGCTTCATCTTTGTGTGTTAAATAATATGTTCTATTTTGCAAAATATTTCTTTTTTCTACGCCAAGTAACTCAAAAACAGTTATTTCAAAATGATGATACAAGGAAATTATTTTAGGATAGTGTTAATTGAAGCTCAAAAATATTTTTAGTTATAAAATAACTCTTTATACCTTGCAGTATTTTACACTTTCACATGTTATCATCATATTTGATTTGAGTATTTTTATATGGAGTATGTTTTTTTAACAAAGACAACAGTGATTCTTTTTTTTTCCTAGTGCTGAACATGGCATGAGATAAAAATAAAACTTGACATGAAGATAACATGTAATCCAGCAGGATATGGAGATTAAAACATATCTTTTCTTTTTAAATTTTTCCACTGAAAGTCAAATCTGCCACAGATACCATAATGCCCACAGGATAATGCTAGAAATGCTATGCAGAATTAAAAATTATATGTATATTTTGCTGGCTCTCATGTTCATGTATAGTTGTCTCATCACATTTTAAAACAGGCAAAATTCCATTTTGACAGATGGACAAAAGTAGTAAATGCCAATTTTCAGTGTGTCAGAATCATGTACAAAAGGCTTGCTTAGAAGGCCAAGAGAATGAAAATGTTCCAAAATTCATCTACTTTGATATTAAAAATAAAAACCTGCTACTTCAGTTAAGGTGTGTGGCATTTGGGGTTTACCAGTTAATCACACCTTCAACAAGTATGGATAACAAAATAACAAAAATTGCATTGATTTGATGAATATGGGGATGGCATAGGATGCTTCAGAAAGTAAAGTGTATTACAAAAGAAAATCTAGAATCAAATTGAAAGGGATGCTGAGAAAGGAATAAAAGCATTAAAGGAATTGTTAGAATCCTTGACCTTTAAACACTTATTCAATCTTGTTTCATTATCTATATTATTTTTCCTTCTGTGCTGTTTTGTAGGCACAAAGTAAAACAAAAATGATATATGCACAGAATCTCTAAAATTATTTGGTAATGTAAAAATGAAAATGATTATTTCCAGTTATTTTAGACTTTTATTCAAAAGATAGGCATTAGCTTATTTTTATGTTAAGAATATATATTCCTTGGATTTAAAAAAAGTCACAATAAAATTTATGTTAATGTTAGGTTGCAGCACTTTTGACTAAATTGTGAACTATTTGATTAAGAATAAAATTCAAGGATTTCACCATCCTAGGTGTGTTAGTTCCACCACCACCCCCAAGGCTGTGGTAACAAATCACTACAAACAATAGTTGAAAATAACAGAAATTTACTGTCTTACAATTCTGAAGGTTAGATGTTGCACACAGATTTCAGTGGGTTAAAATAAAAATACTGGTGGAGTTGCATTCTTTTCTGGAGTCTCTAGAAATAAATCCATTTCCTTGCATTTTCCATCATCTAGAGATTGTCCCAGTTGGTTGACCCCAATTGTCACCATCTTCAAAGCCAGCAACTATTCACCTCTCTGATTGTTCTTCTATAGTCACATTCCCTCTGACTCTTGCTTCTCTCCTACAATTTTAAGCATTCTCTGATTACATTGGACCTTTTTAGATAATCCAAGAAAATGTCTCCAATTTGAAGGTCTTACCTTCAAGTTGGAAGTGGCTTAGTCTTCCCTGATAGAGTCTGCCTGCAGTTTGGGAGACCTGAATTCAATCCCTGGGGCGGGAAGTTCGCCTGGAGAAGGAAATGGCAACCTACTCCAGTTTTCTTGCTGGAGAATTCCGTGGACAGAGGAGCTTGGTGGGCTACAGTCCATGGGATCACCAAGAGTCAGACAGGATTGAGTGACTAACACTATCACTTGCACTTTCAATAAGCAACCTGAAGTCCATCTTCAGTCTTAGTTCCTCTTTATTGTGTAATTTAGCATATTCAATAACTTCAGATATGCAGAAGACATCACCCTTATGGCAGAAAACGAAGAAGAACTAAAGAGCCTCTTGATGAAAGTAAAAGAGGAGAGTGAAAAATTTGGCTTAAAACTCAGCATTCAGAAAACTAAAGCTCATGACATCTGGTCCCATCAGTTCATGGCAAATAGATGGGGAAACAATGGAAACAGTGACAGACTTTATTTTGGGGGCTCCAAAATCACTGCAGATGGTGATTGCAGCCATGAAATTAAAAGATGCCTGTTCCTCGGAAGAAAAGTTATGACCAACGTAGACAGTATATTACAAAGCAGAGACATTACTTTGCCATCAAAGATCCATCTAGTTAAAGCTTTGGTTTTTCCAGTGGTCATGTAAGGATGTGAGAGTTGGAGTATAAAGAAAGCTGAGCACTGAAGAATTGATGCTTTTGAAGTGTGGTGTTGAGAAGACTCTTAGGAGTCCCTTGGACTACAAGGAGATCCAACCAGTCTATCCTAAAGGAAATGAGTCCTAAATATTCATTGGAAAGACTGATGCTGAAGCTGAAACTCCAATACTTTCGCCACCTGTTGCAAAGAACTGACTCTTTGGAAAAGACCCTGATGCTGGGAAAGATTGAAGGCAGGAGAAGGGGATGACAGAGGATTAGATGGTTGGATGGTATCATAGACTTCATGGATATGAGTTTTAGTAAGCTCTAGGGATTGGTGACAGACAGGGAAGCATGGAATAGCATAATCCATGGGGCTGCAAAGAGTCACACAGGACTGAGAGACTGAACTGAAACATATTCATATGTTCGATAGATTAGTATGCAAACATTGTGTGTGTGTGTGTGTGTGTGTGTGTGAGGATATTATTGTACCTATCATGGTAGGCCTTGTAAGGCTACAAAAGTTCATGTCTATCCCATATGAAAAATATTCACTTCTTATCAAGATCTACAAAAACTCTCAACCCATTAGATCATCAACTGAAAAATGCAAAATCTCAAATCTCCACAGTTAAAAAGTCCCAAATTTCATCATTTGAATTAGATAGATTTGTGTAAGGCTTTGTGTATAATTAATTTGGGAGCAAAATTCTTTTCCATCTGTGGGTCTGGGAAACAAGAAAGCAAGTTAACTATTCCTAGAATACAGTTGTAAGAAAGAAATAGGAACAGTAGTATATATTTCTATTCAAAAAAGGAGAAAATGGAAGGGAAAAAGGAATCACTACCCCACTCCAGTACTCTTGCCTGGAAAATCCCATAGACAGGAGAGCCTGGGGGCTGCAGTCCATGGGGTCGCTAAGAGTCGGACACGACTGAGCAACTTCACTTTCTTTTTTTTTTTTTGAAAGGTATCACTAAAGTGTTTATTTTATTTATTTTTTAATTACAATACTGTATTTGTTTTGCCATACATTGACACGAATCAGCCATAGGTGAACACAATCTCCCAGTGCCGAAGTCCCCTCCCACCTCCCACCCTACATCCTCTACTTGAATCATCCTGTGCATCAGCCCCATGCATCCTGCATCCTACATTGAACATAGATTGGCGCTTCATTTCTTACAAGAAAATATACATGTTTCACTGCCATTCTCCCACACCATCCCACCCTTTCCCTCTCCCTCAGAGTCCAAAAGTCCACTCTATACCTCTGTGTCTCTTTGTTGTCTCACATATAGGGTCATCATTACTGTCTTCTAAATTCCATATATATGTGTCAGTATACTGTATTGGTGTTTTTCTTTCTGGCTTACTTCACTCTGTATAATCGGCTCCAATTTCATCCATCTCATTAGAACTGAGTCAAATTTATTCTTTTGAAGGGCTGAGTAGTATTCCATTGTGTATATGAACCACAGCTTTCTTATCCATTCATCTGCTGATGGACATCTAGGTTGCTTCCATGACCTGGCTATTATAAACAGCGCTGCAATGAACATTGGGGTACATGTGTCTCTTTCAGTTCTGGTTTCCTCGGTGTGTATGCCCAGCAGTGGGATTGCTGGATCATAAGGCAGTTCTATTTGCAATTTTTAAGGAATCTCCACACTGTTTTCCATAATGGCTGTACGAGTTTGCATTCCCACCAGCAGTGTAAGAGGGTTCCCTTTTTCTGCACATCCTCTCCAGCATTTATTGCTTGTAGACTTTTGGATCGCAGCCATTCTGACTGGTGTGAAATGGTACCTCATTGTGGTCTTGATTTGCATTTCTCTGATAATGAGTGATGTTGAACATCTTTTCATGTGTTTGTTAGCCATCCGTATGTCTTCTTTGGAGAAATGCCTATTTAGTTCTTTGGCCCATTTTTTTTATTGGATCATTTATTTTTCTGGAGTTGAGCTGCATAAGTTGCTTATATATCTTTGAGATTAGTTGTTTGTCAGTTGTTTCATTTGCTATTGTTTTCTCCCATTCAGAAGGCTGTCTTTTCACCTTGCTTATAGTTTCCTTTGTGGTGCAGAAGCTTTTAATTTTAATTAGATCCCATTTGTTTATCTTTGCTTTTATTTCCAGTATACTGGGAGTTGGATCATAGAGGATCCTGCTGTGATTTATGTCGGAGAGTGTTTTTGCCTATGTTCTCCTCTAGGAGTTTTATAGTTTCTGGTCTTACATTTAGATCTTTAATCCATTTTGAGTTTTTTTGTGTATGGTGTTAGAAAGGGGTCTAGTTTCATTCTTTTACAAGTGGTTGACCAGTTTTCCCAGCACCACCTGTTTAAGAGACTGTCTTTACTCCATTGTATATTCTTGCCTCCTTTGTCGAAGATAAGGTGTCCATAGGTGTGTGGGTTAATCTCAGGGCTTTCTATTTTGTTTCATTGATCTATATTTCTGTCTTTGTGCCAGTACCATACTGTCTTAATGACTGTGGCTTTGTAGTAGAGCCTGAAGTCAGGCAAGTTGATTCCTCCAGTTCCATTCTTCTTTCTCAAGATTGCTTTGGCTATTCGAGGTTTTTTATATTTCCATACAAATCTTGAGATTATTTGATCTAGTTCTGAGAAAAATACTGCTGGTAGCTTGATGGGAATTGCATTGAATCTGTAGATTGCTTTGGGTAGTATACTCATTTTCACTATATTGACTCTTCTGACCCATGAGCATGGCATATTTCTCCATCTATTAGTGTCCTCTTTGATTTCTTTCATCACTGTTTTATAGTTTTCGATATATAGGTCTTTAGTTTCTTTAGGTAGGAATATTCCTAAGTATTTTATTCTTTTTGTTGCAATAGTGAATGGAATTGTTTCCTTAACTTCTTTTTCTACTTTCTCATTATTAGTGTATAGGAATGCAAGGGATTTCTGAGTGTTGATTTTATATCCTGCAACTTTACTATATTCATTGATTAGCTCTAGTAGTTTTCTGGTCGAGTGTTTAGGATTTTCCAGTTTCATGCACTGGAGAAGGAAATGGCAACCCACTCCCGTGTTCTTGCCTGGAGAATCCTAGGGGTGGGGAAGCCTGGTGGGCTGCTGTCTATGGAGTCACACAGAGTCAGACACGACTGAAGCGACTTAGCAGCAGCAGCAGCAGCAGCAGCAGAGCAAGCATTATCAAAATCAAGTTGGGTAAATTCCATTAGGTTTTAAGGTCTGTGAATAGGTTTTAAGGTGGTGCATTCCAGGCCCATGACTACACTCTCTGAGTCATTCTTTTATTTTCATGAGAGACCACATGTTTGCAGCAGACTTTCTCACTTTTAGATACTTGAGAATTCAATAGCCTTTTTTCATTTCATGTACTCACTATGTTCTTTCAGGCTCAAAATACAATATTTCTGCTAGCTTAAAATTCTCAAAAATTTTGTGGGTCTCCAGTGTATGTCAGAGACATTACTCCATTAGGCAAGGGATCCTTCCACAGACTTTTCTTAAATAACCTCATATCTATTTTTGTCTTCTGCTGAAATGGCTCAGGGGATCGATTCATCTTTAATCTCTTCCAATTGCTTTTTCTGCAACTAAATACTCTGACCTTTTGATCTTTCTGAAGCACTGTATTTGAAAATGATTGTGAGGATTTTGTCTCTGGGCCAAAATCCTATTGGGATCCTCTGGGGCCAGCTATAGACAATTACAGGGCAGATTTTGTGAGAAAAATCTGTTCCAAAACATCAAATTTGGTACACATCCAACGTCTTGTAGTAAGTAAAAGCTTGTTTGGTACTTTCAGTTTTGCTTGTTCTAATTGATCACCTCAAATATGATTCCTCAGCATTTTCTCTATGAAGAATAAATCTCTTAATTGTAGTGTGAAAGTGAAAGTGTTAGTCACTCAGATGTGTCCAACTCTTTGTGAGCCCATGGACTGTAGCCCACCAGGCTTCTCTGTCCATGGGATTTTCTCTTTGTAGAGTCCTTTGCTATCAGTGAAGGCTAAACAATTTCTGAGTCATGAAGAAATTTTCATACTTTCTTTTTAGTTTAACAGTTCTTCCATTAATCCAGCTCTTTCCTCTCATTCTACTATGAATGTAAGAAGAAACCTGGTCATACCTTTAACGTTTTGCTTGAAAGTCTTTCACATACAAATCCATTTTCTTCATTTACAAGTTCTGCTTTTCATATAATAATGGGACATCATTCTGCTAATATTTCTTTCATGTGGCAAGAATCCTCTTTCCCAAATTTCTAATTTCCATTTCCTTCTGAACTTTCACAAGCAGTGCTTTTATTGCTTATATTTCTATAGTATATTCAGATGGTTTAGGTAATCTCTAAGCCAGTATGTTTTCTCTACCTTACTTCTGACTTTGTCTCCTCTCTAGCACATCTGTTAAATCCATATTAATATTACCAGTTTATTCACGTAAATCTAGGTTTTTTTTTTTTTTTTTTTTTTTTAATCAAAGCCTTTGAAATTCTTTAAGTTTCTTCCTACTCCCAAAGACACTTCCACATTTTTAGGTATTTGTCACAGTAGTACTCCACTTTTGGGTACCAAAATCTATAATACTTTCTGTAGCCTTGTAACAATTTACTAAATACTTAGTAGCTTAAACCAACACAGATTTATCATCTTGTATTTCTGTTGGTCAGATATCTGATTTGGTTTTCACTGGCTTAAATCCAGAGCATTGACAAAACTTCATTGTCTTTGGAAGGCTCTGGGTAGTGAAAAGAAGTTAATCCATTTTCTTGTCTTCCAGCTTCTACAATCCACTTCCATTTATTGGATCATAACCCCCTTCCTCCATCTTCAAAGCGAGTAATGCTGCATTTCTCTGATCATTCTTGTATCACCACATTTTCCTCTGATCCTTTTCTTCTGCCTCACAGAAACGTTTTTAAGAACTCTTGTGATTATTAAAATGCATTGGATCCACCTAAGTAATCCAAGAAAATGTCTTTATTTTAAGGACAGTTAATTAACAAACATAATTTTGTGTGCAGGGCTTCCCAGATGGCTCAGTGGTAAAGAATCCACCAGCCAATGCAGGAGATATGGTTTGATCCCCTGGGTGGAAAAGATACCCTGGAGAAGGAAATGGTAACCCACTTCAGTATTATTGACTGGGAAATTCCAAGGACAGAGGAGCCTGGTGGACTATAGTCCATGGGGTCACAAAAGTGTTGGACATGACTTAGTGCCTAAATGACAAAATTTTGTTTGCAACCTTAATTCCCCTTTGCTGCATGATCTAACAAATGTGCAGGTTTCCGGAATTAGGACATGGACATCTATGAAGGGCTATTATTCTGCCTACCACATCAAGACTAAGACAGACATTACAGATAAATGTATAGTGACTACAGGGGCTAATAAATCCACTTATTAGATATCTCATGGCATTTCTTTAAAATGGTATCAGAGATAGATTTTTAAAACACCAACACATATCCCCATTATATAATGATAGGGCAGGACAAATAAATTTGTATTTAATAAAAATACTATGTATACCCTTTTGAAGGGTACAAACAAAACCTGTGCACACCAGGACCCAGGAGAAAAGAGCAGTCACCTCAAAAGAGACAGAGCTAGACTTGCCTGTGAGTGTCCAGGAGTCTCTGACCAAGGTGTAGGTCAACAGTGGCCTGCTGCAGGGTTAGGGGCACTGATCACAACAATCCTAGGAGGCACCATGTGCTGGTGTAAGTCCTTTGGTTCTCTGGAAAGCTTCAGGTCAAACTACAGGGAAAGACACAGCCCCAACCATCAGTAGAAAATTGAATTAAAGATTTACTGAGCATGGATTAAATATTTACTTGCCCACCAGAGCAAAACCCAGTTTTTCCCACAGACAGTCCCTCAAGTTCTTGCCTTGGGAACACCATGAACAGTATGAAAAGGCAAAAAGATATGACACCGAAAGATGGACTCAGTGGTTTGGTAAATGGAAAAGAGCAGAAAAATACTTCCAGTAGAAATAAAGAAGCTGAGCCAAAGTAGAAACAATGCCCAGTTGTGGATGTGCCTAGTTGTGAAAGTAAACTTCGCTGCTGTAAGAACAATATTGCAGAAGAATTGAAATGTTAGTTTCACAAATCAAGGTAAATTGGAAGTGGTCAAATAGGGGATGCCAAGATTGAACATTGACATTTTAGAAATCAGTGAACTAAAATGGACCAGAATGGGTGAATTTAATTCGGATGACCATTATATCTATTACTGGGGGCAAGAATACCTTAGAAGAAATGGAGTAAAACTCATAATTAACAAGAATCCAAAATGCAGTACTTGGGTACAATCTCAAAAACAACAGAATGATTTCAGTTCATTTCCAAGGCCAACCATTCAGTATCACAGTAATCCAAGTCTATGTCCCAACCATGAATGTCAAATAAACTGAAGTTAAATGGTGCTATGAAGACCTACAAAATCTTCTATAACTAATCACAAAAAAGGTCCTTTTCATCATAGGGGATTGGAATGCAAAAATGGAAAGTCAAGAGATACCTGGAGTGACAGACTCCAAGTTTGGTCTTGGAGTACAAAATGAAGAAGGGCAAAGGCTAACAGAGATTTAACAAGCAAACACACTGGTAATAGCTAACATCCTCTTCTAGCAACATGAGATGACTCTACACATGGACATCACCATATAGTCAATATGGAAATCAGATTGATTATATTCTTTGCAGCCAAAGATGGAGAAGCTCTATACATTCAGCATAAACAAGACCAAGCTGACTTTGGCTCCAATCATGAACTCCTTATTGCCAAATTCAGACTTCAATTGAAAAAAATAGGGAAAACCACTAGACCATTCAGATATAATTTGCATCAGATCTCTTACAATTATATAATGGAAGTGACAAATAGATTCAAGGGATTAGATCTGATTGACAGAGTGCCTGAAGAACTAAGAAAAGTGCTGCACTCAATATGCCAACAAATTTGGAAAACTCAGTGGCCGCAGGAGTGGGAAAAGTCCGTTTTCATCCAATTCAAAGAAGGGCAATGCCAAAGAATGTTCAAACTACCTCACAATTGCACTCATTTCACATGCTAGCAAAGTAATTTCTCAAAATCCTCCAAGATAGATTTTGATAGTATGTGAACTGAGAACCTCAAGATGTACAAACTGGATTTAGCAAAGGGAAAGGAACCAGAGATCAAATTGCCAACATCTGTTGTATCATAGAAAAAGCAAGAGAATTCCAGAAAAAAAAACCCTACTTCTGTTTCATTGAGTAGGCTAAAGCCTTTGACTGTGTGGATCACAAAAAACTGTGGAAAATTTTTAAAGAGATGGAAACATCAGAACAACTGGGATTCCCTGACAGCTCCATTGTAAAGAATTCACCTGCAATGCAGGAGACCCTGGTTCAATTCCTGAGTTCAACTCTAGTGCAGAAGGGATAGGCTATCCACTCCAGTTTTCTTGGGCTTCCCTCATGGCTCAGCTGGTAAACAATTAGCCTGCAATGTAGGAGACCTAGGATTTCTGGGTTGGGAAGATCCCTTGAAGAAGTGAAAGGCTACCTGCTCCAGTATTTTGGCCTGGAGAATTCCATGGACTGTATAGTCGATGGGGTCACAAAGAATCAGACAAAACTGAACAACTTTCACTTTACTTGCCTCCTGTGAAACTCGTATTCAGGTCAAGAAGCAACAGTTAGAAGTGGACATTGAAGAAAAGATTGGTTCCAAATTGGAAAAAGGAGTAAGTCAAGGCTGTATGTTGTCACCCTGCCTATTTAACTTTTATGCAGAACACATCATGCAAAAATGCCAGGCAGGATGAAGCACGAGATGGAATCAAGATTGCTGGGAGACATATCAACAACCTCAGATATGCAGATGACACCACCATTATGGCAGAAAGTGAAGAGAAATTAAAGAGCCTCTTGATGAAGGTGAAAGAGGAGAGTGATAAAGCTGACTTACAGCTCAACATTCAAAATATTAGATAATGGCATACAGTCCCATCGTAGCAAACAGATGGGGAAACAATGGAAACAGAGAGAGACTTTATTTTCTTGGACTCCAAACTCACTGAAGATAGTTACTGTAGCCAGGATATTAAAAGATCCTTGCTCCTTGGAAGAAAAGCTATGACCAACCTAGACAGCATATTTTACAGTAGAAATTAACACAATATTGTCAATCAACTATCCTTCAATAAAATAAATTTTTAAAAATTAAAAAAAAGCAGAGACATTACTTTGCTGACAAAGGTTCATATATTAAAAGCTATGTTTTTTTTTTTTTCCAGTAGTCATGTATATATGTCAGAGTTGGACCATAAAGAAGGCTGAGTACTGAAAAACTAATGCTTTTGAACTGTGATGTTGGAGAAGACTCTTGAGAGTCCCTTGGACTGCAAGGGGATCCAACCAGTCCATCCTAAAGGAGATCAGACTTGAATATTCATTGGAAGGATTGATTTTGAAGCTGAAACTTCAATACTTTGCCCACCTGATGCAAAGAGCCAATTCGTTGTAAAAGACTCTGATGCTGAGAAAGATTGAATGCAGGAGACAACAGAGGATGAGATGGTTGGATGTTACCACAGACTCAATGGATATGAGTTAGAATGACGTCCAGGAAATGGTGAAGGACAGGGAAACCTGGCGTGCTGCAGTCCAAGGAGTTGCAAGGAGGCGGACACTGCTGAGGGACTAAACAACAAATAATAATATTTCAGCCAAGATTGCAATAAAAAAATTTAACATGGTATCAGTTGCTCTGAGATATTCTGTGATGTATCCTCCCACAGAACTTTTAGCAGTTGCAAGAAAAGTTGTACAAAGATAATCCAAGAATTAATCATGATACCTTTTCAGGTTGTTTTCTGCCATTAGAACTTGTATAAATTTTACTTTCTGGGGTATGGAGAATCTTTGAAAATATGATGAGACAACAATATTGAAAGTGTTTTGTTTACTTAAGGATACTAAATTTTTGTTATTACATTTTCCTACCTTTAAATAACAGAAGTTCAAAATTCAACAGCATGGACATTTTTTTTCCCCAAAATAAATTGTGTTGGTATTTAATATGGTCTTACAACATATCCACAAAGATGGTGAGATTGATTTTAGTCTAATTTTTGTAACCTAGGCACTACTTCATCTCCTTATTAATTTTTTTTTTTTTTCATAAAGATATTTAACTATGACTTACATATCCCCCTTTCTCAAATATAACACTACCTCAACTTAGATATGATGTCACTATCTTAGATCTACAGGTGTTCAATTTCAGGACCATACACTGAAATTCGTTACTTGAAATCTTTTTGCATTAAATGAGTAATAAGGGAAAGTATGTTCACTTGCTTATTGTTAATTCGATGTCCTTGTACTTGTTTAAAACTTGTCACAGTATCACCAACCGGTATTTTCTGTTATTAAAGCCTATGACCAAATGTATAAGATGTAAAAATGGGTTTTAAATCCTCAATTCAGTTCAGTTCAGTTCTGTTCAGTAGCTCAATCATGTCTGAATCTTTGCGAACCTATGAATCGCAGCACGCCAGGCCTCCCTGTCCATCACCATCTCCCGGAGTTCACTCAGACTCACATCCACCAGGCAGATGATGCCATCCAGCAATCTCATCTTCTGTTGTCCCCTTCTCCTCCTGCCCCCAATCCCTCCCAGCATCAGAGTCTTTTCCAATGAGTCAACTCTTCGCCTGAGGTGGCCAAAATACTGGACTTCCAGCTTTCGCATCATTCCTTCCAAAGAAATCCCAGGGCTGATCTCCTTCAGAACGGACTGGTTGGATCTCCTTGCAGTCCAAGGGACTCTCAAGAGTCTTCTCCAACACCACAGTTCAAAAGCATCAATTCTTCAGTGCTCAGCCTTCTTCACAGTTCAACTCTCACATCCGTACATGACCACTGGAAAAACCATAGCGTCGACTAGATGGACCTTTGTTGGCAAAGTAATGTCTCTGCTTTTGAATATGCTATCTAGGTTGGTCATAACTTTTCTTCTAAGGAGTAAGCGTCTTTTAATTTCATGGCTGCAATCACCATCTGCAGTGATTTTGGAGCCCCCAAAATAAAGATTGATACTGTTTCCACTGTTTCCCCATCTATTTCCAATGAAGTGATGGGACCAGATGCCATGATATTAGTTTTCAGAATGTTTAAGCCAACTTTAAGCCAACTTATTCACTTTCCTCTTTCACTTTCATCAAGAAACTTTTTAGTTCCTCCTCACTTTCTGCCATAAGGGTGGTGTCATCTGCATATCTGAGGTTATTGATATTTCTTGTTTCTATAGTTCCTGGTAATTATTTAAATAGATTATTATCTGATTAGGTTAATACTACAAAAAATGTGCTAGGTTGGTAGTTTAACTTATTTCTACTCTGGATTTTTTTCTTCTTCTTTTTTTTTAGAGAGAAGATAAGATTTAAGATCTTCTTAGGGCCAAATATGGTTGAAACTTAAAAATGCCAATACTATAGTACAATTACTACTATTTACTTCTGGATTTATATCACTGACATTGAAGCACTTTTTGAAACAAAGGTGTGAATATTAATGTATTTATGTTGTTATTTAAGAAATAGATAGAATCATGTGAAAAGAGATTAAATGACTTCCAAGATCCTAAAGTGAAACTGCAGTGAAAGCAGCTTAGTTGGTTTATAACTATGTTTATTAAAGATCTCTATACTTGCCTGATGTTAGTCACTCAGTCATATCCTACTCTTTTCAACACCACAGACTATAAGCCTATCAGATCCCCCATCCATGGAATTCTCCAGGTAAGAATACTGAAACTGGTTGCCTTTCCCTTCTCTAAGAGAGCTTCCTGACCAAGAGATTGAACCCAGGGCTCCTGTGTCTCTGGCACTGTAGGGAGATTCTTTACCATCTGAGACTCCCTTAAAAAGAGATAATTAAATAATTAAATCTTATAATAGGGAAACAAAACAACCTTTTAAATTTGTGAAACAAGTTCAGGAACTGTAGGAAAAGTATTTGTTTTCATCAAATCTTCAAGTATCACAGCACTAAAACCTAATAAGAGAGAATGAACTTTGTTTGAACTCTGTGGACTAACATTTTTTTTTTATTATTGTTAATATATTTCACCAGCATTAACAGATCTCTTTGAGTTCCCTCTTGTGGCTAATCTAAAATATATATAAAAAAATTTTCTTCATTTACCTATGATGGTTCTTCATTAGGGAGATGACACAATATAACTGCCAGCTGCATGAGAGATTTGTGTTCCAAATTCTTTTCTGGAGTAGTTTCTTAAATCTGTTTGTGATTAGCATACATATTTTATGCCACTGTTACAGAGTGAAATATATGTTGCCGATTATTTTTCCCAGTTATTTCCAAACATGTCAAAAGAATTGTAAACTAGATTATAACACAAATATCATCTAGGAAATTGTAAAAGGTTTCCTATGTGCATATAATATAGAAGCACTTGAAGCACTTAAAGCACTTTTTATTGTCTCAAAGGGGAAATACTGTTTCAACTATCTTGAAATATTTAGGGGACTTAAGACAGTTTGCATTTTATACCTTAGAGATGTGCTCATAGGTCCTCATCTTACAACTATTTTATCTCTACCATTCATATTGCATCATTTCTTATCGTAGAATATAGTCTTTTAGATTCATACCTAGTTTATTTTCTTTAATAAATTAAAATCCTCTTGCTAGATTCATTAGATTCATATCTGATTGAACTCTACACATCCCCCAAATTCTTGGTTTAGGGCCCTTATATATGGTCAGTAATACAAATATAATTATGAATTCTTATAATCATGAAACTTGGGGATATATATTATGTATGGTAATTTAAATAAATATGAATAATACAAAATATTTAATTTAAATAAAAATGGTCTGTATTTATAAGATAATCTGATAAAATATTTTTGTTTTTCTTTTTCACTTGCAGTTAAACTGATGATTTGTAATTTTATGACAGAAACTTCATAGTGGGTGCATGCTTGCTAAGTCACTTCATTCCTGTCTGACTCTTTGTGACCCTGTGGACTGTAGACCACCAGGCCCTTCTGCCCATGGGATTCTCCAAGCAAGAATACTGGAGTGGATTGCCAAGCCCTCCTCCAGGGGATCTTCCCCCACCCAGGGATCAAGCTTGCATTTCTTATGTCTCCTGCATTAACAGGTGGGTTCTTTACCACTAGTGCCACCTGGAAAGCCCCTCATGATTGGTTAGTGGGGCTTCCCTGGTAGCTCAGAGGTTAAAGCATCTGCCTGGAATGCAGGAGACCCAGGTTCAATTGCTGGGTCGGGAAGATCCCCTGGGGAGGGAAATGAAAACCCACTCCAGTACTCTTGCTTGGAGAATCCCATGGAGGGAGGAGCCTGGTAGGATACAGTCCATGGGGTCGCAAAGAGTCAGACACAACTGAGTTATTTCATTTTCTTTCTTTCTTTCTAAATTATCTGCACTAGACTACCTATTGGGTTATCTTACAACAAAACCAGTGACTTCTAAAAATTACATCAGATGGGATGTTGGTAAACTATATTGATTAGACATTAGTGTAGATTGAGTTATAAATGCACAAAAGAGGTTAATATTAATCAATTAACTCAACAGAAGAACTCATAGAACTTATAAACAGTGTTTCATAAGAAGTCAATAAAAACAGAGTCCTCATACTGACTGTACTAGTGATTGCCTGGATGGATTCTGTGCTGAAATCCTATTTAAGTGATCTGGGGTGTAGCCCTGACATCAGTAGTTTTTAAAAGCATCTATTCTATGCAAACACACAATGCCACTGTGTAGATTTCAGCATGACAGATGAAGCAGGGACTTGTCAGTGTTACTAACGATTTGGAATTCATCCTCAGGCAGTGGAAAGTCAGTGTGCAGGTGGCACAGTTGTGTCCTACTCTTTGCGACCCCATGGACTGTAGCCTGCCAGTTTCCTTTGTCCATGACATTTCCCAGACAAGAACACTGGAGTTGGTTGCCATTTCCTCCTCTAAGGGATATTCCTGAGCCAGGAATCGAACCCTCATTTCCTGCATCTCTTGCATTGGCAGGAAGATTCTTTACCACTGAGCCATCTGGAAAATAACGACTAGTTTTTAAGCACGGTAACCGTAAATCCTCATTTTATTATTGGAGAAAGAGTGAATTATATAGAAGAAAAGACAGAAGTGGAAAACTAATTAGAAAACTGATCCAAAAGAGGGAAAACAGTGGTCAAGAGTAGTATGACGGCAAAGAACAAAAAGGAAAGTTTTAGTAATTAATGAGATACTCTCTTGAATAATTCTTGTTCATCCTTTTTAACAGTTTGATCTCAAGTGGTTACTTTCCTCTATGAGCCTCTGTATACATTATTTATAAAATAAAAATGTTATTGTTAACTTAAACTTGTAGCTGCACAGTTTATATGAGCTAACCTAGTAAGATGTTTCATAATATAAAAACTTATTATCTATCAATTATATCATTTGCTTTAAGTGTTTTGGCTTAAAAGATAGTTTGAATGACAATGGTTCATTGACACATTCAGCCATCTATTAAGAATATTCTATTTGCAGAAGAGTAGATATAATGCTTTCTCCTTTCTGTTTCCAAGAGTGAGTATATATTAGAGGTCTTATTTTTCTGATCAACATTGATAATGAAAAGTGGGAGAAGCAAAAGTTGGGAAAAGACCTCCAAAACAGTAATTCAAGAAAGATCCTTTATGTAGCAACCATTAAGAAGTTTGGAATTCAATAACGTAAAATCCCAATATATTACAAAACTCTTCCTGACGATATTTCTTCTCTCATTTTTATTATTGGCTATGTTATTTTTATTTTTTATAAATTATTTATCATATAATTGGTCCACTTTTTAAAATTAGTCTTTTAATAACTTTATTTAATTGGAGGCTAATTACCTTACAATATTGTATTGGTTTTGCCATATACCAACATGAATCCACCACAGGTGTACCGTGTTCCCCATACTGAACCTTCCTCCCCCACCATCCCATCCCTCTGGGTCATCCCAGTGCACCAGCCATGAGCATCCTGTATCATGCATCTAACCTGGACTGGTGATTTGTTTCTTATATGATATTATATGTGTTTCAATGCCATTCTCCCAAATCATCCCACCCTGTCTCTATCCCACAGAGTCCAAAAGACCGTTCTATACATCTCTATCTCTTTTGCTGTCTCACATACAGGGTTATCATTACCATCTGTCTAAATTCCATATACATGCATTAGTATACTGTATTGGTATTTTTCTTTCTGGCTTACTTCACTCTGTATAATCGGCTCCAGTTTCATTCACCTCATTAGAACTGATTCAAATGTATTCTTTTTAATGGCTGAGTAATATTCCATTGTGTATATGTACCACAGCTTTCTTATCCATTCATCTGCTGATGGACATCCAGGTTGCTTCCATGTCCTGGCTATTATAAACAGTGCTGTGATGAACACTGAGGTACACATGTCTCTTCTCATTCTGGTTTCCTAGGTGTGTATGCCCAGCAGTGGGATTGCTAGATAGTATGGCAGTTCTATTTCCAGTTTTTAAATGAATCTCCACACTGTTCTCCATAGTGGCTGTACAAGTTTGCATTCCCACCAACAGTGTAAGAAGTTTCCCTTTACCCATACCCTCTCCAGCATTTATTGCATGTAGGCTTTTGGATAGCAGCCATTCTGACTGGCATGAAATGATTACTCATTGTGGTTTTGATTTAAATTTCTCTGATAATGAGTGATGTTGAGCATCTTTTCATGTGTTTGTTAGCCATTCGTATGTCTTCTTTGGAGAAATGTCTATTTAGTTCTTTGGCCCATTTTTAGATTGGGTCATTTATTTTTCTGTATTTGAGATGCAGGAGTTGCTTGTATATTTTGAGATTAATTCTTTGTCAGTTGTTTAATTTGCTATTATTTTCTCCAATTCTGAAAGCTTTCTTTTCACCTTGCTTATAGTTTCCTTTGTTTTGCATAAGCTTTTAATTTTAATTAGGTCCCACTTGTATATTTTTGCTTTTATTTCCAATATTCTGGGAGGTGGGTCATAGAGGATCCTGCTGTGATTTATGTCGGAGAGTGTTTTGCCTATGTTCTCCTCTAGGAGTTTTATAGTTTCTGGTCTTACATTTAGATCTTTAATCCATTTTGAGTTTATTTTTGTGTATGGTGTTAGAAAGTGTTATCGTTTCACTCTTTTACAAGTGGTTGACCATTTTTCCCACGACCACTTGTCAAAGAGATTGTCTTTTCTCCATTGTATATTCTTGCCTCCTTTGTCAAAGATAAGGTGTCCATAGGTGTGTGTATTTATCTCTGGGATTTTTATTTTGTTTCACTGATCTATAGTTCTGTCTTTGCGCCAGTACCATACTGTCTTGATGGCTGTGGCTTTGTAGTAGAGCCTGAAGTCGGGCAGGTGGATACCTCCAGTTCCATTCTTCTTTCTCAAGATTGCTTTGGCTATTTGAGGTTGTTTCTGTATTTCCATACTAACTGTAAACTTATTTGTTCTCATTCTGTGAAAAGTACCGTTGGTAGCTTGATAGGGAATGCATTGAATCTATAGATTGCTTTGGGTAGTATATTCATTTTCATTTTCACTATATTGATTCTTTCAATTCATGAACACGGTATATTTCTCCAACTATTAGTGTCCTCTTTGATTTCTTTCACCAGTGTTTCATAGTTTTCTATATATATAGGTCTTTTTTTGTTTCTTTAGGTAGATTTATTCCTAAGTATTTTATTCTTTTCATTGCAATAGTGAATGGAATTGTTTCCTTAATTTCTCTTTCTATTTTCTCATTATTAGTGTATAAGAATGTAAGGGATTACTGTGTGTTGATTTTATATCCTGCAACTTTACTATATTCATTGATTAGCTCTAGTAATTTTCTGGTGGGGTCTTTAAGGTTTTCTATATAGAGGATCATGTCATCTGTAAACAGTGAGAGTTTTACTTTTTCTTTTCCAATTTGGGTTCCTTTTATTTCTTTTTCTGCTCTCATTGTTGTGGCCAAAACTTCCAGAATTATGTTGAATAGTAGCAGTGAAAGTGGGCACTCTTGTCTTGTTCCTGACTTTAGGCAAAATGCTTTCAATTTTTCACCATTGAGGATAATGTTTGCTGTGAGTTTGTCATGTATAGCTTTTATTATGTTGAGGTATGTTCCTTCTATTCCTGCTTTCTGGAGAGTTTTTATCATAAATGGATGTTGAATTTTGTCAAAGGCCTTCTCTGCATCTACTGAGATAATCATATGGTTTTTATTTTTCAATTTGTTAATGTGATGTATTACATTGATTGATTTGTGGATACTGAAGAATCCTTGCATCCCTGGGATAAAGTCCACTTGGTCATGATGTATGATGTTTTTAATGTGTTGTTGGACTGCTAGAATTTTGTTAAGGATTTTTGCATCTATGTTCATCAGTGATATTGGCCTGTGGTTTTCTTTTATTGTGACATCTTTGTCAGGTTTTGATATTAGGGTGATGGTGGCCTTATAGAATGAGTTTGGAAGTTTACCATCCTCTGCAATTTTCTGAAAGAATTTGAGTAGGATAGGTGTTAACTCTGCCCTCAATTTTTGGTAGAATTCAGCCATGAAGCTGTCTGTACTGGGGCTTTTGCTTGCTGGAAGAAATCTGATTACACTTTCAATTTCTATGCTTTTGATGTGGCTGTTAAGATTTTCTATTTCTTCCTGGTTCAGTGTTGGAAAGTTATATGAATTTGTCCATTTCTTCCAAGTTGTCCATTTTATTGGCATATAATTGCAGATTGTATTCTCTTATGATCCTGTGTATTTCTGTGTTGTATGTTGTGATCTCTCCATTTTAATTTCTAATTTTATTGATTTGATTTTTCTCCCTTTGTTTCTTGATGAGTCTGACTAATGGTTTGTCAATTTTGTTTATCCTGTCAAAGAACCAGCTTTTGGCTTTGTTGATTTTTGCTATGGTCTCTTTTGTTTCTTTTGTATTTATTTCTGCCCTAATTTTTAAGATTTCTTTCCTACTACTAAACCTGGGGGTCTTCATTTCTTTCTTTTCTAGTTGCTTTAGGTGTAGAGTTAGCTTAATTGTTTGACTTTTTTCTTGTTTCTTGAGGTATGCTTATATTGTTATGAACCTTGCCATTAGCACTGCTTTTAGAGTGTCCTACAATTTTGGGGTTGTTGTGTTTTATTTCTATGTATATTTTGATTTCTTTTTGATTTCTTCTGTGATTTGTTGATTATTCAGCAGCGTGTTATTCCACCTCCATATGTTGGAATTTTTAATAGTTTTTCTCCTGTAATTGAGATCTAATATTACTGCATTGTGGTCAGAAAAGATGCTTGGAATGATTTCAAATTTTTGAATTTACCAAGGCTAGATTTATGGCCCAGGATGTGGTCTATCCTGGAGAAGTTTCCGTGTTTGCTTGAGAAAAAGGTGAAATTCATTGTTTTTGGGGTGAAACGTCCTACAGATATCAATTAGGTCTAACTGGTCTATTGTCTAACTGGTCAGAGCACAGGCAGATGCAAAGGTGCACATAGCATGGCCGAGAGGAGCTACACCATGTCCAAAGTCAGGGCAGAACCCAGGAGGACCCCATGTCCAAAGGGGTGGCAGCCTAGAGGAGTTACCCCATGTCTGAGAGCAAGGGAGGCAGCTGGGAGGAGCTGCCCCATGCCAGGGGCAGTAGCCAGGAAGAGAGACCCCATGTACAAGGAGCAGTGGCTGTGTGGGCGCTGGAGAGCCTAGAGGAGCTATCCCACATTCAAGGTCGAGAGGGGTGGCGGTGAGGAGATACCCCTAATTCAAAGTAAAGAGCAGTGGCTGGGCTTTGCTAGAGCAGCCGTGAAGAGATAACTCATGTCCAAAGTAAGAGAAACCCAAGTAAGACAGTAGGTGTTACAAGAGGACAGACACACTGAAACCATAATCACAGAAAACGAGTCAATCTAACCACACGAGGACCACAGACTTGTCTAACTCAATGAAACTAAGCCATGCCCTGTGGGGCCATCCAAGATGGGTGCTCATGGTGGAGAGGTCTGACAGAATGTGGTCCACTGGAGAAGGGAATGGCAAACCACTTCAGTATTCTTTCTTTGAGAACCCCATGAACAGTATGAAAATGTAAAATGATAGAATACTGAAAGAGGAACTCCTCAGGTCAGTAGGTGCCCAATATGCTACTGGAAATCAGTGAATAAATAACTCCAGAAAGAATGGAGGGATGGAGCCAAAAGAAAAACCGTACTCAGTTGTGCACGTGACTGGTGATAGAAGCAAGGTCTGATGCTGTAAACAGCAATATTGCATAGGAACCTGGAATGTCAGGTCCATGAATCAAGGCAAATTGGAAGTGGTCAAATAAAAGATGGCAAGAGTGAATGTTGACATTCTAGGGATCAGCGAACTAAAATGGACTGGAATAGGTGAATTTAACTCACATGACCGTTATATCCACTACTGCGGGCAGGAATCTCTTAGAAGAAATGGAGTAACCATCATGGTAAACAAAAGAGTATGACATGCAGTACTTGGAAACAATCTCAAAAATGACAGAATGATTTCTGTTCGTTTCCAAGGCAAACCATTCAATATCACAGTAATCCAAGTCTATGCCCAAACTAGTAACACTGAAGAAGCTGAAGTTGAATGGTTCTATGAAGACCTACAAGAACTTTTAGAAGTAACATCCAGAAAAGATGTCCTTTTCATTATAGGTGACTGGAATGCTAAAGTAGGAAGTCAAGAAACACCTGGAATAACAGGCAATTTGGCCTTGGAATACACAATGAAGCAGGGCAAAGACTAATAGAGTTTTGCCAAGAAAATGCACTGGTCATAGAAAACACCCTCTTCCAACAACACAAGAGAAGACTCTACACATGGACATAACCAGATAGTCACATTTAAATCAGATTGATTATATTCTTTACAGCCAAAGATGGAGAAGCACTATACAGTCAACAAAAACAAGACCAGGAGCTGACTGTGGCTCAGATCATGGGCTCCTTATTGCCAAATTCGGATTTAAATTGAAGAAAGTAGGGAAAACCACTAGACCATTCAGGTATGACATAAATCAAAT
The DNA here is from genome assembly GCA_917880005.1 of Nanger dama. NCBI lineage: Eukaryota > Metazoa > Chordata > Mammalia > Artiodactyla > Bovidae > Nanger > Nanger dama. The sequence continues at coordinate 53,919,101 of CAKJTW010000004.1, forward strand.
CCCTTATGAATACACAGTGGAAGTTAGAAATAAATTTAAGGGACTAGATCTGATAGAGTGTCTGATGAACTATGAACAGAAGTTCATGACATTGTACAGGAGACAGGGATCAAGATCATCCCTATCAAAAAGAAATTCCAAAAAGCAAAATGGCTGTCTGGGGAGGCCTTACAAATAGCTGTGAAAAGAAGAGAAGTGAAAAGCAAAGGAGAAAAGAAAAGTTATAAGTATCTGAATGCAGAGTTCCCAAGAATAGCAAGAAGAGATAAGAAAACCTTCCTCAGTGATCAATAAAAGAAATAGAGGAAAACAACAGAATGGGAAAGACCAGAGATCTCTTCAAAAAAATTAGAGATACCAAGGGAACATTTCATGCAAAGTTGGGCTCGATAAAGGACAGAAATGGTATGGACCTAACAGAAGCAGAAGATATTAAGAAGAGATGGCAAGAATACACATAAGAACTATACAATAAAGATCTTCATGACCAAGATAATCACGATGGTATGATCACTCACTTAGACTCAGACATCCTGGAATGTAAAGTCAAGTAGGCCTTAGAAAGTATCACTATGAACAAAGCTAGTGGAAGTGATGGAATTCCAGTTGAGCTATTTCAAATATTGAAAGATGATGCTGTGAAAGGGTTGCACTCAATATGCCAGCAAACTTGGAAAACTCAGCAGTGGCCACAGGACTGGTAAAAGTCAGTTTGCATTCCAATCCCAAAGAAGTTCAATTCAGTTCAGTCGCTCAGTCATGTCTGACTCTTTGTGACCCCATGAATCACAGCATGCCAGGGCTCCCTGTCCATCACCAACTCCCTGAGTTCACCCAAACTCATGTCCATTGAGTCAGTGATGCCATCCAGCCATCTCATCCTCTGTCGTCCCCTTCTCCTCCCTCCCACAATCCCTCCCAGCAACAGAGCCTTTTCTAACGAGTCAACTCTTTGCATGAGGTGGCCAAAGTATTGGAGTTTCTGCTTTAGCATCAGTCTTTCAAAGGACACCAGGACTGATCTCCTTCAGAATGGACTGGTTGGATCTCCTTGCAGTCCAAGGGACTCGCAAGAGTCTTCTCCAACACCACAGTTCAAAACCATCAGTTCTCAGCGCTCAGCCTTCTTCACAGTCCAACTCTCACATCCATACATGACCACAGGAAAAACCATAGCCTTGACTAGATGGACCTTAGTCGGCAGAGTAATGTCTCTGCTTTTGAATATACTATATAGGTTGGTCATAACTTTTCTCCAAGCACTAAGTGTCTTTTAATTTCATGGCTGCAGTCACCATCTGCAGTAATTTTGGAGCCCCCCAAAATAAAATTGGACACTGTTTCCACTGTTTCTTCATCTATTTCCCATGAAGTGATGGGACTGGATGCCATGATCTTTGTCTTCTGAATGTTGAGCTTTAAACCAACTTTTTCAATTTCCTCTTTCACTTTTATCAAGAGGCTTTTAGTTCCTCTTCACTTTGTGCCATAAAAGCGGTATCATCTGCATATCTGAGGTTATTGATATTTCTCCCAGCAATTTTGATTCCAGTTTGTGTTTCTTCTGGTCCAGCATTTCTCATGATGTACCCTGCCTATAAGTTAAAGAAAGGCAATGCCAAAGAATGCTCAAACTACCACACAATTGCACTCATCTCACATGCTAGTAAAGTAATGCTCAAAATTCTCCAAGCCAAGCCTCAGCAATACGTGATCCGTGAACTTCCTGAGGTTCAAGCTGGTTTTACAAAAAGCAGAAGAACCAGAGATCAAATTGCCAACATCTGCTGGATCATTGAAAAGGCAAGAGAGTTCCAGAAAAACATCTATTTCTGCTTTATTGACTATGCCAAAGCCTTTGACTGTGTGGATCACAAGAAACTGTGAAAAATTCTGAGCGAGATGGGAATACCAGACCACCTGACCTGCCTCTTGAGAAACCTGTATGTAGGTCAGGAAGCAACAGTTAGAACTGGACATGGAACAACAGACTGGTTCCAAATAGGAAAAGGAGTATGTCAAGGCTGTATATTGTCATGATGCTTATTTAACTTATATGCAAAGTACATCATGAGAAATGCTGGGCTGGAGGAAGCACAAGCTGGAATCAAGATTGCTGGGAGAAATATCAATAACCTCAGATATGCAGATGACACCACCCTTATGGCAGAAATTGAAGAGGAACTCAAAAGTCTCCTGATGAAAGTAAAAGTGGAGAGTGAAAAGTTGGCTTAAAGCTCAACATTCAGAACTCTAAGACCATAGCATCTGGTCCCATCATTTCGTGGGGATACAATGTCAGACTTTATTTTGGGGGGCTCCAAAATCACTGCAGATGGTGACTGCAGCCATGAAATTAAAAGACGTTTACTCCTTGGAAGAAAAGTTATCCCCAACCTAGATAGCATATTCAAAAGCAGAGACATTACTTTGCCAACAAAGGTCCGTCTAGTCAAGGCTATGGTTTTTCCAGTGGTCATGTATGGATGTGAGAACTGAACTGTGAAGAAAGCTGCACGCCAAGAATTGATGCTTTTGAACTGTGGTGTTGGAGAAGACCTTTGCGAGTCCCTTGGACTGCAAGGAGATCCAACCAGTCCATTATGAAGGAGATCAGCCCTGGGATTTCTTTGGAAGGAATGATGCTAAAGCTTAAACTCCAGTACTTTGGCCACCTCATGCGAAGAGTTGACTCACTGGAAAAGACTGATGGTGGGAGGGATTGTGGGAGGGAGGAAAAGGGGACGACAGAGGATGAGATGGCTGATTGGCATCACTGACTCGATGGACATGAGTCTGAGTGAACTCTGGGAGTTGGTGATGGACAGGGAGGCGTGGCGTGTTGTGATTCATGGGGTCGCAAAGACTGGGACACGACTGAGAGACTGAACTTAACTGAACTAGTCTTTGTATCATTAAAGTTTGTATTTTCTTGTTAATTTTCTGTTTAGTTGATCTATCCATAGATGTGATTGGGTCATTAAAGTCTCCCACTATTTTGTGTTATTGTTAATTTCTCTTTTCATATTTGTTAACATTTGTCTTACATATTGTGGTGCTCCTATGTTGGATGCATATATATTTATAATTGTTATATCTTCTTCTTGGATTGATCCTTTAATCATGATGTAACGTCCTTCTTTGTATCTTTTCACAAACTTTGTTTTAAAGTCTATTTTACCTGATATGAGTATTGCTACTCCTGCTTTCTTTTGATCCCTGTTTGCATAGAATATCTTTTTCCAGCTCTTCACTTTAATTCTGTATATGTGCCCTGTGTTGAGGTGGTTCTCTTGTAGACAACATATATAGGGGATCTTGTATTTGTACCTATTCAGCCAGTTTTTGTCTTTTGGTTGGGGCATTCAACCCATTTACATTTAATGTAATTACTGATAAGTATGATCCCATTGCCATTTATTTTATTTTTTGGGTTCGAGTTTATATACCCTTTTGTGTTTCCTGTCTAGAGAAGATCCTTTAGCATTTGTTGGAGAGCTGGTTTGGTGGTGCTAAATTCTCTCAGCTTTTGTTTGTCTGTAAAACTTTTGATTTCTCCTTCATATTTGAATGAGATCCTTGCTGGTTATAGTAATCTGGGTTGTAAGTTATTTTCTCTCATCACTTCAAATATGTCCTGCCACTCCCTCCTGGCCTGAAGAGTTTCTATTGAAAGATCAGTTGTTATCCTTATGGGAATCGCCTTGTGTGTTATTTGTTGTTTTTCCCTTGTTGCTTTTATTTATTTATTTTTTACCCACACTTTTTTTTTTTTTAAATTTTTTTTTTTTGGAATTGATCAATATTTTTATTTTTTTTAAATACTTTATTCTACATTACAATACTGTATTTGTTTTGCCATACATTGACATGAATCAGCCACAGGTGTACACGATCTCCCAGTGCCGAAGCCCCTCCCACCTCCCACCCCACATCTTCTCCCTGAATCATCCCTTGTTGCTTTTAATATTAGTTTTTTTGTGTTTGATTTTTGTTAATTTGATTAATATGTGTCTTGGGGTGCTTTGCCTTGGTTTTATCCTGTTTGGGACTCTCTGGGTTTCTTGGACTTGGGTGATTGTTTCCTTCCCCATTTTAGGGAAGTTTTCAGCTATCATCTCCTTAAATATTTTCTCATGGTCTTTCCTTTTGTCTTCTTCTGGGACTCCTATGATTTGAATGTTGGAGCGTTTAGCATTGTCCCAGAGGTCTCTGAGATTGTCCTTATTTCTTTTAATTCATTTTTTCCCCTCTCTGATTCATTTATTTCTACCATTCTATCTTCTACCTCACCAATCCTATCTTCTGCCTCTGTTATTCTACTATTTGTTGCCTCCAGAGTGTTTTTGATCTCATTTATTGCATTATTCATTATATAGTGACTTTTAATTTCTTCCAGGTCCTTGTTAAACCTTCTTGCATATTATCAATCCTTGTGTCCAGGCTATTTATCTGTGATTCCATTTTGTTTTCAAGATTTTGGATCATTTTTACTATCATTATTTGGAATTATTTATCAGGCAGATTCCCTATCTCTTCCTCTTTTGTTTGGTTTGGTGGGCATTTATCCTGTTCCTTTACCTGCTGGGCATTCCTTTGTTTCTTCATCTTGTTTATACTGCTGTGTTTGAGGTGGCCTTTCTGCATTCTGGAATTTTGTGGAGTTCTCCTTATTGTGGAGTTTCCTCACTGTTGGTGGGGTTGTACGGGTGGCTTGTCAGTGTTTCTCGGTTAGGGAAGCTTGTGTCTGTGTTTGGGTTAGTGGAGCTGGATTTCTTCTCTCTAGAGTGCAATGAAGTGTCCAATAATGAGTTATGAGATGTCAATGGGTTTGGAGTGACTTTGGGTAGCCTGTATATTGAAGCTCAGGGCTATGTTCCTATTTTGTTGGAGAATTTGTGTGATATGTCTTGCCTGGTACTTGTTGGCCCTTGGGTGGTGCTTGGTTTCAGCGTAGGTATGGAGGTGTTTGATGAGCTCTTGTTGATTAATGTTCCTGGAGTCAGGAGTTCTGGTGTTCTCAGGATTTGGATTTAAGCCTTCTGCTTCTGGTTTTCAGTCTTATTTTTACAGTAGCCTCAAGACTTCTCCATCTATACAGCACTGTTGATAAAACATCTAGGTTAAAGATGAAAAGTTTCTCCACAGTGAGGGACAGCTGGAAAGGTTCACAGAGTTAAATGGACAAGAGAAGAAGGAGGAGGGAGATAGAGGTGACCAGGATGAGATAAGTTGGAATCAAAAGAGGAGAGAGCAAGCTAGCCCATAATCACTTCCTTATGTGTGCTCCACAGTCTGGATCCCTCAGAGATGTTCATGGAGTTACACAGAGATTAGAAGAGGAAGGAGGGGAGACAGAGGTGGCCAGTAGGATAAAGGGGGGCATCAAAAGGAGAGAGACAGATCCAGCCAGTAATCAGTTCCCTAAGTGTTCTCCACCTTCTCGAACACACAAAGAGATTCACAGAGTTGGGCAGAGAAGAGAAGGAAGAGGGAGGAGATAGAGGTGACCTGGTGGAGCAAAATGAGAGTCCAAAGGGGAGAGAGCAGTCAAGCCAGTAATATCGCTCCCAAGTAAAAATGGATACTGAAGATTGGGTTCTTAAAGGTACAAAATTGATAACAGATACCAAACAGCAAAGATTAAAAATCTAGAGTAGAGGTTTGACTTTCAAAAATACAATATTAAAAAAAGTCACAAAAATTATTGTATATATACATATATATATATATATATATATATATATATATATATATATATATGAAGTTTGTTTTAAAAATCGGGTCTCTTTTTTTGCCAAGTAATAGGTTATAAAAATGAATATTAAAGAAGTAAAAGGACTAAAAAATAAAAAAAAATTAAATTAAAGAATGATAGTAAAAGTAGAAAAATGTGTCTAGGACTTTCTCTGGTGGTGTTGTGGGCAATGTGGGGTCAGTTCATTTTCAGATAGTTCCTTGATCCGGCTTATATTTCTCAAGATCTATAGTCCCCTTCTTTTATAGTTGGTACTAACTACAGGGTTTTAATCTATTGCACCTGTCTCTTCCAAGGAGATTCCCTCTGTTTTAGCTTCTTATGTTTGCTGGTCTCTTCAGTGTCTAATTTCCTCCCTGACACAAGGGGGCAGTGGTAGACACTTTTTAGGCTCACTTGTTCAGTCGTGCTGTGTAGAGAGAGGGATGCTGCAAACAAATAACACTGGCATGTGCTCACAGTGTCTCAGCCACACTGGGTTTGTCCCTGCTCATGGCTTGTGTGCTTTCCCTGTCTACCCCGCTTAGGTTCTAGGTTGCTCTGCCAGGAACTGTCTGAGGCCAGCCCTGGGTTGTATGCACTTCCCAGGTCTAAGCCATTCAGGTTCAGGTACTTGGGTAGTCCTCAGAGGTGCAGACTCTGTTGGGCTTGCATTTTGTGCCCTTCCCAGGTCTGAGCAGCTCAGGTGACCAGGTACTGGGCAAGTGCGGTCACTGTGACTTATCGCCTCCCCTGTCCCTGCTGCTCGGTTTTCTGGGTGTACAACTGATGCACCTTCTCAGGCGGATGTTGACTGTCCAGAATCCCAAGAAGTCGTGGTTAGCAACGAAGCTTACTTGCAGTTTGGTAAATAATGCCTCTCTGGGGCCATAGTTGCCCCCCTTCTGGCTCTGGCTACCCTTGCCCGCCTGTTACTGGAGGGGAATGGGTCAGCCTGCAGCCAGCTAGTTGCTCAGTTTTTTGTTCTGTGAGAAGGCCTGATGGTGTCTTAGGTTAGGGATTTCCACATGGTAGCTATCCCACATTCTGGTTTGCTAGACCAAGCTAGTTCCATCAGATTGCCCTCCAGTCCTTACTCTAAGCAATGCAGCCCAAGCGTCCCTGCTCAGCCTCTGCTTGCAAGTGGCAGATGCAGGTGTCTGTGCTGCTTCTCCACTGGGGGAGTTACTGTTGGGCATGTAATCTGTGGATTTTAAATATTTATTTATTTATTTTTCCTCCTGGTTATGTTGCCCTCTGTGGTTCCAAGGCTCACCACAGACTCAGCAGTGAGAGTGTTTCCTGGTGTTTGGAAATTCTCTCTTTTTAAGGCTCCCTTCCTGGACGGAGCTATCTCTTTCTCTTAAGCTTCTATAAATGACTTTGTTTTTAAGATATAATGTCAAAAGTTAAAATACATTATTATAAGATTAAAGAGATTTTATTGCTGGACAGTATTACTATGACCTATTTTCAACAGATATTTAAGAAATATATTAAGAAATTAACATCTAAATTTTTTTTAATGGGGTGCCCAGTGGCTCAGGGGTAAAGAACCTGCCTGTGATGCAGGAGGCAAGTGTTTCATATGAGTTGGGATGATCCTTTGGAAAAGTAAATGGCAACTCACTATAGTATTCTTGAGTGGGAAATCCCACAGACAGAGGAGCCTGTTGGACTAAGTCACAAAATAGTCAGACATGACTAAGTGACTAAACAACAACAACGCATGAAAAATAAACTAGTCACTACTCAGAAAAAGAGTCAGGAAAACAGTCAGGTTTACCATATTAAGATATAAATTGGGGACATATTAATCGATATATCTAAGGACACATTACATGCAATGTTTGGCACGATAAAGGACAGAAATGTAAGGACCAAACAGAAACAGAAGAGATTAAGAAAAGGTGACAAGAATACATAGAACTATTCACAAAAAGTCTTAATGACCTGGATGGCCACTATGGTGTTGTTACTCACCTACACCCAGACATCTTGGACTGTGAAGTTAAGTGGGCCTTCAGTTCAGTTCAGTTCAGTCGCTCAGTCGTGTCCGTCTCTTTGTGACCCCATGAATCACAGCATGCCAGGCTCCTTGTTCATCACCATCTCCTGGAGTTCACTCAGACTCAAGTCCATCGAACTTGTGATGCCATGCAGTCATCTCATCCTCGGTCGTCCCCCTCTCCTCCTGCCCCCAATCCCTCCAAGCATCAGAGTCTTTTCCAATGAGTCAACTCTTTGCATGAGGTGGCCAAAGTACTGGAGTTTCAGCTTTAGCATCATTCCTTCCAAAGAAATCCCAGGGTTGATCTTCAGAATGGACTGGTAGGATCTCCTTGCAGTCTAAGGGACTCTCAAGAATCTGCTTCAACACCATAGTTCAAAAGCATCAATTCTTCAGTGCTCAGCCTTCTTCACAATCCAACTCTCACATCCATACATGGCCACAGGAAAAACTATAGCCTTGACTAGATGGGTCTTAGTTGGCAAAGTAATGTCTCTGCTTTTGAATATACTATCTAGGTTGGTGATAACTTTTCTTCCAAGGAGTAAGCATCTTTTAATTTCATGGCTGCAATCACCATTGCAGTGATTTTGGAGCCCCCAAAAATGAAGTCTGACACTGTTTCCAGTGTTTTCCCATCTATTTCCCATGAAGTGATGGGACCGGATGCCATGATCTTCGTTTTCTGAATGTGAGCTTCAAGCCAACTTTTTCGCTCTCTTCCTTCACTTTTATCAAGAGGCTTTTTAGTTCCTCTTCACTTTCTGCCATAAGGGTGGTGTCATCTGCATATCTGAGGTTATTGATATTTCTCCTGGCAGTTTTGATTCCAGCTTGTGATTCTTCCAGCCCAGTGTTTATCATGATGTACTCTGCATATAAGTTAAACAAGCAGAGTGACAATATACAGCCTTGATGTACTCCTTTTCCTATTTGGAACCAGTCCGTTGTTCCATGTCCAGTTCTAACTGTTGCTTCCTGGCCTGCATTTTCTCAAGAGGCAGGACAGGTGGTCTGGTATTCCCATCTGTCTCAGAATTTTCCACAGTTTATTGTGATCCACACAGTCAAAAGCTTTGGCATAGTCAATAGAGCAGAAATAGATGTTTTTCTGGAACTCTCTTGCTTTTTCCATGATCCAGCAGATGTTGGCAATTTGATCTCTGGTTCCTCTGACTTTTCTAAAACCAGCTTGAACATCAGGGAATTCATGGTTCATGTATTGCTGAGGCCTCGCTTGGAGAATTTTGAGCATTTCTTTACTAGCTTGTGAGATGAGTGTAATTGTGCAGTAGTTTGAACATTCTTTGGCATTGCCTTTCTTTGGAATTGGAATGAAAACTGACCTTTTCCAGTCCTGTGACCCCTGCTGAGTTTTCCAAATTTGCTGGCATATTGAGGGCAGCACTTTCACAGCATCATCTTTCAGGATTTGAAATGGCTCCACTGGAATTCCATCACCTCCACTAGCTTTGTTCATAATGATGCTTTCTAAGGCCCACTTGACTTCACATTCCAAGATGTCTGGCTCTAGATGAGTGATCACATCATCATGATTATCTGGGTCTTGAGAATCTTTTTGTACAGTTCTTCCGTGTATTCTTGCCACCTCTTCTTAATATCTTCTGCTTCTGTTAGGTCCATGCCCTTTCTATCCTTTCTCGAGCCCATCCTTGCATGAAATGTTCCCTTGGTGTCTCTAATTTTCTTGAAGAGATCTCTAGTCTTTCCCATTCTGTTCTTTTCCTCTATTTCTTTGCATTGATCACTGAAGAAGGCGTTCTTATTTCTTCTTGTTATTCTTTGGAACTCTGCATTCAGATGCTTATATCTTTTGTTTTCTCCTTTGCTTTTCACCTCTCTTCTTTTCACAGCTATTTGTAAGGCCTCCTCAGACAGCCATTTTGCTTTTTTGCATTTCTTTTCCACGGGGATGGCCTTGATCCCTGTCTCCTGTACAATGTCACGAACCTCATTCCATAGTTCATCAGGCACTCTATCTATCAGATCTAGGCCCTTAAATCTATTTCTCACTTCCACTGTATAATCATAAAGGATTTGATTTAGGTCATACTTGAATGCTCTAGGGGTTTTCCCTACCTTCTTCAATTTAAATCTGAATTTGGTAATATGAAGTTCATGATCTGAGCCACAGTCAGCTCCTGGTCTTGTTTTTGTTGACTGTATAGAGCTTCTCCATCTTTGGCTGCAGAGAATATAATCAGTCTGATTTTGGTGTTGACCATCTGGTGATGTCCATGTGTAGAGTCTTCTCTTGTGTTGTTTGAAGAGGGTGTTTGCTATGACCAGTGCATTTTCTCTGCAAAACTCTAGTAAATAGTCTTTGCCCTGCTTCATTGTGTATTCCAAGGCCAAATTTGCCTATTAATCCAGGTGTTTCATGACTTCCTACTTTAGCATTCCAGTCCCCTATAATGAAAAGGACATCTTTTTTGGGTGTTAGCTCTAAAAGGTCTTGTAAGTCTTCATAAAACCATTCAACTTCAGCTTCTTCAGCATTACTGGTTGGGGCATAGACTTGGATAACTGTGATATTGAATGGTTTGCCTTGGAGTGGGCCTTAGGAAACATTATTACAAAGCTAGTGGAACTGATGGAATTTAAATTTAAATCTATTTAAAATCCTAAAGGATGGTGCTGTTAAAGTGCTTCACTCAATATGCCAGCAAATCTTGAAAACTCAACAATGGCCACAGGACTGGAAGAGGTCAGTTTTCATCCCAGTTACAAGAACTGAAATGCAAAAATGTTCAAACTACCATACAGGTGTGCTCATTTCACATGCTGTTAAGGGTATGCTCAAAATCCTAGCTATGCTTCAACAGTATGTGAACCAAGAACTTCCAGATGTAACAGCTGGGTTTAGAAAAGGCAGAGGAACCAGAAATCAAACTGCTGACATTTCCTAGATTATAGAAAGCAAAGGAATTCCAGAAAGGAATCCCTACTTTTGTTCATGGACTATGCTAAAGCATTTACTGTGTGAATCACAATGAACTGTGGAAAATTCTTGAGAAGTTGGGAATACTGGACCATCTTATCAGCCTCCTGCAAAGCCTGTATACAGGTCAAGAAGCAACAGCTAGAACCAGACATGGAAGAAATGAATGGTTCAAAATTGGGAAAGGAGTATGTCAAGGCTATATATTGTCACCCTTTATTTAACTTCTATGCAAAGTATATCATGTGAAATGCCAGACTGTATGAGTCACAAGCTGGAATCAAGATTTCCAGGAGAAATATAAACAATCTCAGATAAGCAGATAATACTACTCTAATAGCAGAAAATGAAAAGGAACTAAAGAACATCTTAATGAAGCTGAAAGAGGCATAAGGAAAAGCTGGTTTAAATCTTAACATTAAAAAAAAAAAAAAAGATCCTTGCATCCGGTCCCATAATTTCATGGCAAATAAAAGGGGAAAAAGTGGAAGCAGTGATAGATTTTATTTTCTTAGACTTCAAAATCACTGCAGACAATGACTGCAGCCATGAATTTAAAAGATGCTTTCTCCTCGGAAGGGAAGCTATGACAATCCTAGACAGCATATTAAAAAGCAGAGCTATCACTTTGCCAAAAAAATGTCCATATAGTCAAAGCTATGATTTTCCCAGCAGTCATATATGGGTGTGAGAGTTGGACCATAAAGAAGTCTGGGTGCTTAGAAAGTGATGTTTTCAAATTGTGGGACTGGAGAAAACTCTTGAGAGTCCCTAGGACTTCAAGGAGATCAAACCATCATTCCTAAAGGAAATCAACCCTGAATATTCATTGGGAGGACTGATACTGAAGTTGAAGCTCCAATACTTTGGCCGTCTAATGCAAAGAAATGACTCATTGGAAAAGACTCTGATGCTCAGAAAGATTGAAGACAGGAGGAGGAGGGGACAACAGAGGATGAGGTGGTTTGATGGCATCACAGACTCAGTGAACATGAGTTTGAGCAAGCTTTGGGAGATGGTGAAATACAGGCAAGCCTGGCATGCTGCAGTTCACAGAGTTGCAAAGAATCAGACACGACTGAGAAACTAAACAATGACAATAAGCTCTTATGGCTTACCAAATGGCTCAGTGGTAAATAATCTACCTGACAGGTAGAAGAGTCAGATTCGATCCCTGGTTTGGGAAAATACCCTGGAGATAGAAATGGCAACTCTCTCCAGTACTCTTGTCTGAATAATCCCATGGACAGAGAGGCCTGGTGGGCTATAATCCATGGGGTTGCAAAGAGTTGGACACAACTTAGTGGCAAAACAACAGCAACAAAACAAAAATCAAATGCTATATGCAAAAAGAAATGACAGTATAGGAAAAGCACAGCATAAAAACAATCATCCGTAAATTAAAAAGAGAAAATATGAGGGTGAAGAAAATCAGTGTACTAGAGAAAATCTGTGCTTTCCTGGTAGCTCAGATGGTAAAGAATCTGCCTAGAATGCAGGAGACCCTGGTTCAATTCCTATGTTGGGAAGATCCCCTGGAGAAGGGATATGCTACCCAATCCAATATTCATGGGTTTCCCTGGTGGCTCAGACAGTAAAGAATCTGCCTGCAATACAGCAGACCTGGATTTGATCTCTGGGTTTGGAAGATCCCCTCAAGGGCATTCTGCACAAGGGCTCTTCAGGTGGCTCATTTGTAAAGAATCTGCCTGGCTGTACAGGAGATGCCAGAGACACTGGTTCAATCCCTTGGTGAGGAAGATTCCCTGGAAGCAAGAATGGCAACCTGATGGGGAAATCCCATGGACAAAGGAACCTCGCAGACTACAGTCCATAAGGTCACAAAAGAGTTGGATGCAACTGACACACACACACACACACACACAATCTCCATATGACCTCCTTTCATTACTCTTCTCAGAATTCAGGATTACCCATAAGACTTTTTGTTCATTTACTGCTTTGCAGATACAAAAATAACTTCCTTCTTTTCCTGAGTTAGTCTATGTGACATTCTAACTTTTGCAAATAAGAAGACCCAGCTGGAACACCATAATCCATACTGCATTCAGAGCCACCATCTTTTAATAACACCAATCTCATCATGCATGTCATGATAATACAATTTATAAACACTTGGTGATATGACACAGATTGCATATCAAACTTCACTGTTTATGCTATAGTCACATTATATTTATTTATCTTGCTCTTTTGTTTCCTGTATTCTCATCTCATTCAGGTATCAAATTATGTGACACTATCTCTGGGAATCTGTAGATTCATGACAAAAATCTGAGTTGTGAGCTTCTCATGTATCAATGTAAGTTCCAATGGTTCCATTTTTAGAATGAATCTTTTTTGTGTGCGTCTGTGGTCTACTATTTACATGCTTGTGTAAGGATTTTCAGAGATTTGCATGAGAATTCTATTAAGGCTCTTCCTTAGACTTGGGCAAAAGTGTAATCAGAACTGACATTATACAACACTATCTTGGAGGTTATGTGAGCTGACAGTGCCTTGTCTCTGGATGGAACTTTTAGAAAGGAATAGTGAGTGAATAGAGTAGAAGAAAGAATAATTAAAAAAAGCATAGCATTCAGGGTTCTGTGTGCAGATAAATGGGAAAGGTTTGAAGCAGCTTCTAAAACACATTTTATTACTAAATTTAAATTGTGATTATTTTGCTGTGCTGTGCTGTCACTTCAGTTGTGTCAGACACTTTCGGACCTTAAGGACAGAAGCCTGCCAGGTTCTTTTGTCCATGGGATTCTCCAGGCAAGAATACTGGTTTGGCTTGCTATTTCCTACTCCATGGGATCTTTTCAACTCAGGGATCAAACCCGCATCACTTTTGTCTTCTGCATTGGCAGATGGGTTCTTTACCTCTAGCACCACCTGGGAAGCCCTGAGATTATTTTATAATGGCATAATTTTGTTTTATATTCTGTGCACAATTTTTTTTTTCCAAATGACTACTAATTTGTTAGAACATAAATCTTAATTAATTTTTTTCTCCTTAACCACTTAATGCAACATGGATGCTGTGTGTTTCTTTTGTTTTAAGAGCATTAGGAAAAAAATCTTGCCCGGGTGCTAAGGATAACATGAAATAAGAAAAGAGAAATTAAAAACTTTTGATCTGCTTATGAAGGATCCAGGAATTTAGCTTATGTTGCTTTCTTATGACTTGGCTTCCTCCTTTCCATTTCCTTATCTTTACTATACCTAATTTTATCTTACAATTATTTTTCTTTTGTCTGTCAAGGTACAGGACATTTGATAAACCTGAGCCCTTTTGAGGGATCTTAACTACTTGTCTCATATGTTTTATCATTCATATCTGTTCTGACATGGTCTCATTGAAAGTCTGGATTTCTTGCAGTTACATGTACTAGAATGATCCACTGGAAAATCCACTCAACACAAAGCTCTAATAAGTGCAGCATAAAGAACCATAATTTGTATCCTAGTACCCTAATGGCTTTTATTTTGGGTTCTGCTGTTATAAGATTATTTCTTTCTCAAAAAAAAAAAAAAAAAAAAAAGGAGAGTAAGAAGGAAATGCCTAAGTCTGGTTCTTCAGTCTAGACTATATACATGGATATTGTAATGAGTCCATTTAAGCACACTCTCACTCTTCATCCCTTTATTTTATGATCTAGGTCACACTATGCACCATGGAACACATTTTCTGAATGAATTTACATTGCCAATAAGTTGGAAACAGCAGTTTATAGGAAGCAAAACATATTCTATCAGATGATTTTTTATTAAAGTACATTGTCTTCTAATACTGTTACTCTTGCTTGATATTTTATGTCATAGAATATCAATCTGTATGTTTTATTGAGGGTGGTTCATGCTGTAACTGCCTAACTTTTCAGTAAACCATGATTTCACATTCAAAAATTAAATTTAATATAAATTTATTTACAATTATTAAACCATAAATAACATTGCCTCTACTTCTTGGAAACAAGCCTGAATTAAAAAGGTTTTTTATGCATTTCTTCTGATGACATTAATCTGTTTTAAAGCAAATTGCTGACAGTGCGGCCATAATAATGAAACCATCTCCATTTGTGTTCAAGCGATGATTCCAAAGTATATCTCCAGACTCACCAAGATATGACATATTCTTGAGGTCTAAAATGCCAAATACTACCTACTCATGCATTAATCTATTTATACAAAATATATATAATTTATCACTTTTTTGTTTAAATATGTCAAAGTTAACTAATTTAAAGAGAAATATGTGTATAAAATTTTTGATTGTAATACACAGAAAATAAATTCTGTTTGATGGTCTCCATTTGTTTAAAGTTAGACTTTATGCTTAGTTCCATGTGTGTTAAGCTTCCCAGGTGGTGCAGTGGTAAAGAATCCACCTGCCAATGCAGGAGATGCAAGAGACTCAAATTCAATCCCTGGGTTGAGAAGATCCTCTGGAGGAAGAAATGATAACCCACTCTGGTATTCTTGCCTGGAAAACTCCATGGACAGAAGAGCCTTGTGGGCTATAGTTCATGGGATTGCAAGGAGTCAGACATGACTGAGCGTGCATGCACAGATGCAGACAAAGAGACTTTATACTTAATTCCATGTGTGTTACTAAATTGGGGTATCTACCTTTTTAAAAGACTATCAGTTGTAATGGAGAAGGCAATGGCAACCCACTCCAGTACTCTTGCCTGGAAAATCCCACGGACTAAGGAGCCTGGTAGGCTGCAGTCCATAAGGTCGCTAAGAGTCAGGCATGACTGAGCGACTTCCCTTTCACTTTCATGCATTGGAGAAGGAAATGGCAACCCACTTCAGTGTTCTTGCCTGGAGAATCCCAGGGACGGTGGAGCCTGGTGGGCTGTCATCTATGGGCTCGCACAGAGTCAGACACGACTGAACATTTTCATTAATTTTGACTTGAGAGACTCTAAAAGATTTTACTACAAAATTTAATAACCATTTAAAATAATTTATTTCTAAAACAACATGACTAGCATATTTGGAAAATATATTAAAGGAAGCATAACTTTGAAGTATAAACCATTTCTCATCACTGTGCATCTGGGAAAAAACTCTCAGCTATCCCGATGGACAAACCATGCCAAGACCACAAAACAAACAAACAAACAAACAAAAAACAGGTCTGCTAAAAGCAGACATAATATTGTACTTCCCTTGCAAATTCATTTATTCATATGCAGAGTTGACTTTCTCTTCAAATCCCTTCCAAAACATCCTCAATCTTCACTGTTTCAGAAAATAACTTGCCTTTCTAGTTAACTGACAAAACCGAAGCAATGGTGAAGGCTAGATGTATTCTTTATTCAGTGCAGTACTGAATACTAGTAGTGAAAACAGGTATCATCATTTGTCCTTAAACTCAGGGGAAATAATCCCATCCTTCACTATAAAGTGCATTATTAGCCCTAGGATTTTTATAGATACCTTCTACCAGATTGACGTTTCCTACTATCTTTATTATACTGACAATTTTTATCTTTAATAGACATTAAATATTTTCAAAAGTTGAAATGATAATATGGTCCCTTCTCTGTCATGTTAGTATAATGTGTTATGTTAGTTAATTTTGAAATGTTAAGCCAGTCATGGTATTGGATAAATCTGTCTTGGTTTGGACTTTTAAATATTATTGAAATTAATGTAAGAATATTATAATAAGGATTATGTAGTCTATATTCATAAGAGACATTGGTCTAGAATTTTTTTTTGTAATGTCGTTACTAGATTTTTCTTAATTGTTATGGTAGCTTCATAATATAAGTTAAGTAGTGCTATCTATTACTCTATACAGTGAAATATTTCTTTGCAAATTGGGGCTATTTCTTCTTTCAGGTTTGCTAGAATTTACAGATTATTTGGACTTTGGGTTTTCTTTTGGGGAGGATTGTTAACAAATGAAATTTCTTTATTTGATATATGCTATCTTCTGTTTTTTTCTTGTGTCAGTTTTGATCAGTTGCATTTTTAGTTGAATTTAGTACTTCAGTTCTTCAGTACTAATATATGATCAATTTATGTGAGTTCTATATTTACATGAGATGAAATTGTATTCTCTAATATAGGATTTTAAATATTGGTATATTTTAATAAGATCTATGTTTTTTTATAATCTGTTTAGATTTTATATTTTTTCTTGCCTTTTTTCCAATTGATATTGCTTGAACTGATAATGATGTGTTAAGTTCTTCTATATATAAATTTCTACTTTTTTGGTTTTCATGTAATATTTTTTTATTTTGAAGGTTGAGGTCTTCCCAGGTGGCACTACTGGTAAAGAATCTGCCTGCCAGTTTAGGAGATTCAAGAGTCACAGTTTTAATCTCTGGGTCAGGAAGATCCTGTGGAGAAGGGAATGGCTACTCACTCCAGTATTCTTGCCTGGAGAATCCCATGGACAGAAGAGCCTTATGGGCTATGGTCCATAGGGTCACAAGAGTGGGATACAACTGACCACACCACACACACACACACACACACACACACACACATTTATTTGATATAACAAATATGCTTGATTTAATTCTATCATGATTTTTAGTGTTATATATGTTATATTTATGTGATATATACTGTTTTCCATTTCTTTATGTGTTTTTTCCTTTGTCCAGTGTTATTATTGCTCTAGTATTTATGAAGTTCATTTTCTTATTCTAGTGGCTATGATTATGCTAAAACATTTGTAGTACTCATCCTTTTCTCTGCTTAAACCTTCATATTGAGTTTTGTAGCAACAAAAATAAATCTTTTGACTCTGCTCTGGATTAAATTTCGTCTTCCCCAAATTCATACATTAAAGCCCTAAATCTTCCTGTAATGGCATTTGGAGTTGAGGCTTTGGGGAAATGATTAGGTTTGGATGAGGCCATGAGAGTGGGCTCTTCATTATGGGATTAAGGCCCTTTAAAAGAGACATCAGAGAGCTTTCTTTCTCTCTGCCCTGTGAGGACATGTGGGCAAGACTATTGGCATGTGTTGCCCTGCCCACCTACAGGGGACCTTTCCAATCCAAGGATGGAGCCTTGTTTCTTAAGTCTCCTGCCTTGGCAGTAGGGCTCTTTACTACTGTCACCACCTGGGAAGCTCATGAAAACCCTGGTAGTTTACAGTTCATATGGTCACAAAGAGACAGACATGAATGAAGTAAATCAGCATGCACACACAAGTGAGTACATGCAAAAAATCAACTGTTTGCAAGCTAAGAAGAGAACTCTTAACTAGAATCTAAGTATGATGGCATTGTGATCTCATACTTCTAGCCTCTGTAACTGTGAGAAAAATAATTTCTATTTTTTAAATAACCCTGTCTATAGTATTTTTTATGACAGCCCAGGCTAATAAAAATAGATTCTCATATGACTATGCAAAAATCCATGATCATATTCTAACTTTCTCCTTCCTTTTCTTCTCTTTCTACATTTTAAGTTGTTTTATTTATATTTTATCAATACATGTATCAATTTTATATTGGTTTTCATCTTTATTTTAAACTTCTAGTCTTTAATCTACAATTAAGCATATACAATACTTTGAATATTGTAAAATATTTGGTAAAATATTTATTAGCATCTCTTGGTTAGAGAAAACTCATTTTCTAGTAGATTTTTCAGGAGGATTCTAAGTATAGTTATCCTTGTGCTTTTGCATTTTCAGTGCTTTCTCATAGAATTGATTGTTGAAGGGCAACTTGGTTAGATATGAAACCTTTGGATCACTTTTATTTATTTTTTTATTCTTTGTTGACTTACATTGCCTGTTCCATCAAAAATCAAGAAGTCTGACACCAATCTGATTTTTTTTCCTTTTATTAGTAAACTTGGTCTTTTTGCCTGAAGGCCCTAAACATTGCTTCTTTTATCTTTATTGCCTGAAAATTTTTATAAAACTCATCTTGGAGCTGAAGTTTCTAGGTCAATGTTCACTGATACACAAGCTCCTTCAATATACAGATTCAGTTATACTTTTATTTTTAGTATGTCCTCTTAGATTATAGTGTACATGCTGTCCTGTTCCATTGTTTCATTTCTCACAGTGTCCAAAATATACATAAATATCTCTTTATGTGTGGTTGTGTGTGTGTGTGTGTGTAAAGAGAGAGAAGTAAGAGAACAAAAAATTTTTAAAGAAAAGAAAAAAATAATCCAAGAGAAAATGTTAAGTAAACAAGATACTCACAGTCATTATTTACATCATATTTGGAAATTTTGCTTAAGGTGTCTTAATTCCTATTTTTCATTTTTTGCTTTGTGTTTGTTTTTGGCAAGAGAGCAGAGATGTGGATAATGGACAATTCCAATCTAATATCTGAAGCTTAATTCCATCTTTCCCTATTTGTAGCTTCTTTTCCCAATCATGGAAACCCTGGTTTCATTATTTACAATATACTTACTAATTTGTTCAACCTTAACATACATATTAATCAAGTATTAGAAATATCAGACACTAATGCAGAAACTAGGTTAGTATTTTCAGGAGAGAGAAGCAAATAGGCAAGTTAAGCCTGGAAAATTAGTAGGGCCTAGATTCAATTTTTAATGATAAACTGAGTACATAAATACTTTTAAAGATATCAGCTGTGCTTTGCTTACCAGGATCAGAGCAGTTATGAGCAAAAGCATGAATAATAAGAATATGATACTATGTTTACTTTTAAGCATTATCTGGATTAATTGTAATCCATTTCCTCTCAGAAAGAAGAAGACCCACGGTATGTTTAGGCTCTGTTCCTAGGAGTTTGAATTTGAGTTTGCTTTCTTCTATATTTGTATATGGCAGAATTTCCTAAAATCATTTCCAGAGAACATAGGGATTGGTTTTATTTTGTATTGTTTTTGAAGATTCTCTGTGCAAGTAAATAAATGTGATAAAGAAAACATTCAAATTCTCTTCAGTTCTACATTTCTGCAATTTATTTGACTATCATTTTGCTTTATGTAAACCCCATTAATGCTTTAGGTCAGTTCCATGAAGCACACTTAAGGAAACAACTGGGCAATTTCAAGCCAATAAGAAATTGCAGAGCCAATAAGAAAGTGCAGGCTTTTGGTAAACCCGTTTCAAAGTATTAGAAATATAAAAAGGCTTGTTGAGAAGAGCAATATTGCTGGCACCAGGTTTGAATAAGAAAACACTTGGGCTTAGCATAGATGCATCCCCTGTAAAATATTTCCTCTTGAGGAAACATAGACTCAAAATTTGAAGAAATTCATCACTCTCAAAACTAAAAGCCAGTATTTTAGAAAGATATTCATTTTTGTGAATGTGGTATAATGTTTTCAAAGATGAAATTTATCAGAAATAGTATGAGCTTTGACTCCTTCCATGAATCAAAGTTACTAAAGTAACTGCATTCAGTAATTTGATTACAGAGGCTCGACCAAATCTGAAAAACATCATTAGATTGTGTTTTAAAACCAAAATAAAAAGGTAGAATTATAAAATCTGTAAAACTTCCTTTAAGATAAAAAAAGAGTTATGATTTTAGAAAGAATATCAAATACATTATCAAAAGAAAATGGAAATTCCAATTTGGTTAGACCACTCTTTTTGCCCACTGCTCTACAGATTTCATAGTCTTAATTTTGACTATAAAATGCATTAGTAGGTATTCGTGTGCAGAATTATGTGTTAATACAATGAATTGTTATATAGAAGATACACTCTTGAAAGTTGCTTATTTTGTATGCAAATATTAAATGACTTTCTGTGACTTGATTTATTTATCAAATGAATTGCAGTAAAATATGCCCTTCATATATAAATTTAGACCTACATTGATTTAAATAAGGTGTGAGAGTAAATTATACATGTTTAATTGATTGCATAGAAAAACAGATATATAAGGATAACCCCAAATGGTAGCTTTGTAAGTGGCACATAAATTGAATATTTAAGAGGAAGTGAATTAGAAGAGTTTCTTATACCAAGGCACTGCACAGTACCATTATGCTTGAGAAACACCAAAACAACTGAGTTCTAGCCACATACCACTGTATCACACATCTTAATCATTAAAAACCCTATTAAAACGTTACTTGGTAAAGATTCAAAACCTGGCATAAACATGAGTAAGAATCAGTGAAGTTTCTTTATTTACTTCTTGTTTGATTTCAGTGAGTCTATATGATTAAACGAGTGTAAAGTCAAACAACAAATACAAATATGTAATAACTACAGTACTTTTATTCTTAGAGTCTTCCTCTATGTAAAATCCAGCCTTATTGTGTGTGTGTATTTGAACATGTATGTAAACAGATCTTGAGTTTTGCAGGGAGAGAGGCCTGGGATTTGAATCCTCTCTCTTCTATTCTAGCTGCATATACTCACTAAATTTAATAATACTGAAAATCCTAATTTCTACATCTTTAAAAAATGATGATGATTGTTACTCCAGAGTGTTTCAGAATATCCTCCCTACAAACCTATTTTGTACTGGAACTGTATCATGCTGACATACAAAGGCCAAACATATGCATCTTTTTAGTTCCCATTCAGTGACATACATTGACAGCTTGAAAGTAAACTTGGTGGGAGTATTCACAGCATGAAAACAACAAAACATATCACCCTCCCTTACCTAGAAGCAGTTTTTAATAGCACACAACTGAATAGCAAATTATATGTACACAATGACTAGTAAATTATTAAACCATTTAAATCTAGGTTCATTTATAAATTATAAATCTATATGAACACCTGAGAGACTTTGTGTGTGTGTGTGTGTGTGTGTGTGTGTGTGTGTGTGTGTGTCTCCCACACTCATGCATTGTCCTCACTATCTTTTTATTTAGGTTTGGGGTTGGGGAGGGTTGTGGGTAGTGGGGAGGTGGGGTGGGAGGGGTTCGTTGTCTTTGAGGTGAGAGCTTCCTTCGCTTTCTTCTGTTGCCTCTGAGGGCTTTGGGTCTGGAGGGCTGACCACCAGGCCATGGGCTGCCTGAGGGTATGAACACGTGAGGGTAACTCTAATTTGTTGAAGATCAGTAATATATAACAATAACAACAAAAATTTAGAAATCCTGAATTTCTAAATTAAATAATCTTCACTGGCTCTCTTAATATACAAGAATGTTTATATATAACTAGATAATTCTCCTAGAACTTTGTGATTAATAAATTTATTGCATTGATACCAATGGTTTACTGAAGCTATCTGTGCTTTCATTTCAAATTCACAAATTCAGAAATTTGTGCTTTCGTGTTTCCATGTATAGTTTGTTAGGTATATGCATCTTCTCTTAGAATCTATGACTTACATTACCCTCAAAATAGAATTCTTTAAGTTCTAAGACACAAAAGAAATTGTATTCTAATGTCACATTAGTGTGATATTTTTCTGGGCAAAAATACAAAGTGAATCAATTTCTGTAGTTGCTATCAGCAGGGCAATACCCTAGCTTCCCATTAAGTCCAATCCTGTAATGGTGGTAACAGGTTTTTTTTTTTTCTAAGCTTTGTTTTGTATCATGCTGTGAATTTCAATAGAAATACTGGTTCCAAATTTCCTTAATGGATTTTTTTCCTACAGTATATGCATTTACTTATGAGTGGGTAATGTTATGTACTAGCTTTCAAAAATGGATAAAATATTATAGATTGTTGTTATTATTTCACTGAAGAATTATATGAATTGTTCTTGCAGGTAGAATCAAGAGTTCAGTGAAAGTACACAAAAGAACAAATAAGCAAAATAAAATATATAGGACTGTGTGCAAGGTAACGTCCATTCTTGTGTAAAAGAAATACATACCTCTCTATGGTGATTTTTCTCTTTTGTTAAAAAGTAGGTGGCAAATATCCATGCTTCCTTACCATAAAATGTCTTTCTTATACATTCTCTTTCCTTGGGAATGTTTGATCTTTTTCTATATTCTTCACATTGTGGGAATTAGTTGTTAGCTTAAATGAAAAGTTTAAAATGGCAATGCTAATATGTATGGCAATATATGTTGACAGCTTGGTTCTGCAATAAAAATTGCTGTTACTACAAATAGGTGGTGTGATATAAAGGAAAATTTTCATTTAAAAGTTAATTATAAAGCATTTTAGAAAAAAGTTCAATTATGTATTGATAACCACATTTGATCATAAAACTTCAGAGGTAGCAAATACTATCTCACTGAATATGAGTAAAATAAATCTCAAGCTTGATTCAGGCTTTGAAACCATTTCTCTTGCTTCAATTTCTAAATCTAGTTACTTCTCAAGTGAAGGAGTGATATGTTTCAGTATTTGATCTTTAAATGCAGATTGTATAAATACTTCTGCTTCCATCCTGATAGAGAAACGTCCACTGGATTAGCCTTTCCACTATAAACAACCACAAAATAGACAAAATAATTAAAAAAAAAAACCTAGTTCTATACATTGTCTAAAAGGTTTGTAATTTTAATGTATAATATGGAAAGGAGATCATCATTTGCCAATAGTTAGAGGAAAGGGAGAAGACTGACTTTAAAGAAATACAGGGCAATTTTGTAGGGAGATGAACATGTTCTACATCACTTTGTTGGTTGTAATACAACTGTTTACATTAATTATAACTGCATAAATTATACACTCAAACTCAAATTTTATTGCATGTAAATGATACTTTGACAAAATAATTAAAAGAATTGATCACAGAACTAAAAAGTCAAACCTATATCATATCTTGAAAAATATGTTTAAATCATGCAAGTTCTGCAATAACAAAGTTTTCTTAGATATCACAGACACAAATGTACTCTAGGTAACAAGAAAAAATAATAGAGTTGAATCTCATCAAAATTATCTTACTGCTCTTCAGAGCACATTACTCAAGAAAATAAAAATATCAGTCTCCAGCTAAATGAAAATGTTCAATATACCTATATCTATGGTTATATTTATACTCTTATCTGCATATATGATAAACAACATGTATCTTAAAATAACTTACAATACACTAATAAAGCAAAAATATTATTTTAAAATAAGAAAAGAATACAGCAAACATCTCAAAAAGGTAATAGACTAAAAACTAATAAATAAAGCTAAAATTTAAAGGCTCAAAATTTTGATCATCAAGGAAAGGTAAATTAAGCCATAATTAGATGTCATTATGCCCCCTTCATCCTCCAGAATATGTAAAATAGAAAAGACTTTTAATATCAAGTGTTTGTGGAAAAATTAAATTCAAAAATTTATGCTAAGAGTTTAAAATTATATAACTGCTACAGGAAACATTCATTTAGCAGTTTCTTTTTAATTCAAGGGATTTCCCTGTAGTGCATATGGTAAAGAATCTGCCGAATTTGAGCCCTAGGTCAGGAAGATCCTCTGGAGAAGGGACTGGCAACTTTCTCCAATGGCACTCCAGTATTCTTGCATGGAAAATCCCATGGACAGTGAAGTCTGGTGGGCTACAGTCTGTGGGATCACAAAGAGTCAGACATGACTGAGAGGCTCTATTACTACTACTGTTAATTCAAACAACTTTTTCTAGATAACCTAGGCATTTACCCAAAATAACTGAAAACCAGTATCTATACAAAAAGCTTACTGAAATATTCATAGAAGTTTATTATCCTCCAAACCTGGAAACTATCCACATATCCCAATATCTTTTTGTATACAGTTATTTATGAATGATTATGCTTTCAACAATAGAATATGAATACATAGATATGCTATCTTTTATACTATTGCTGTTAAGAGACTGCATTGGCCTTTCACTCTTTGACTTGGGAAGTCTCAAGTTATGGCCCTGAAGTTGGATAAGACTGACTTCCTATATCATCTTATATTGAGCTGCCTTGAATATTGGCATGGGTTACAAATAAATTTATTTGTGTGAACCATTTGAGATAGGAATTTTGATTTCTTAGAGCATCTAGCACTACTATAAATGACATAGATAATATATTTATCTTTAATTCAGCTGATTTTTAGAAATATCACAAACCCTATATATACAATCTAATACAAAAAGAGATTCATAAATTAATTCTTGAGCAAAAGAATGATGTGCAAACTTTGCTTGAATTCAGTGCTCTTACAGTCCTTAATCTGCTTTGTCACAACTTTTGAGTTAGTAGAAAGCTATTATTTTTCTCATTATCTGGACAATGGTTTTCAGAATTGGACATGAGGCAACACATGAACATAGAGAAACAAATCAAATGAGCCTTTCTTACTTACTAAGGAGAGTTTAAAGGCACAGAATAAAACAGGATTACTCTGATTGAACCTGGCAATCTCCCAAATTAAGAAGGTGAACCTGAAAGTAAATCAAGGATATATTGGCTAGACTTTGCAAACAGCAATGAAGAGAGAGCTTTTCATAGTAAAAACTCCAGAAATCTCCAAATGGCCTCCCTTGCATCTTGGTCTGAGTACTTATTAGTGAAAGTATATAAGGAAATTGCCCAAGGCCAAAAACAACAGCAGCAACAACAACAACAACTATCCCAAAAGAACAGAAGCAACAATCCTCAGAGCTCATTCATGACTTCAAATAATTCATGTTCCTACCAACAAAAGTGGAAAAGCTTATAATTCATGGTCCTTAGGCTAGGGTATAACAGAGTACTGTGTCAGTCGTGGGGAAAGAAGCCCTAGAATAAAGTCTATTGTGATTTTACATTAACAAAGATAAAAAATAAAACTGTTTACAAGTACTTCCTAGTAAAAAGTTGAGGTTGTTTATAGGAATATATAATTATCTAGCAACAAACAAGGCAAATTTTGAAATGTATGGCTTCCAATAGAACAAAAGTTATCTCATATGCAGTGAAATAAGAACATCTGACTCATAAGAAGAAGGGAATTCATCAAGCTAATATGATCCAACAGAAACACATGTAAATAAGATTATTGGACAAGGACATTAAAACCTATTGTAACTATATTTCATATATTCAAGAGGCAGGAAAAGTACTAAATGTGTTAAGTATGAGTATGGTAAATACAAAACTATAGTACTTCTGAAGATAAAAATTTTAATTTATGAGATGACAAAATATATTAAATGGGATTAACATGATTTTAGAAATAGAAGAAAAAAATTTAGTGAATTGAACACATTGCAAATGACACTGAAGTAAAACAGAGAAAAAGGCAGAAAAAGTAGAATTTAGTGAGTCATAAGAAAACCTCAAAAGACTAATATATATATTACAATTCATAGGAAATTGGGTATAGAAAGAATATTTGAAGAAATAATCATTCAAAATTTTCCAATTTGATGAAAAATATAAACCCTCTATTCATGATGCTCTGTGAACCTCAAATGTGAAATAAAACTTATTACAACAAAGTACATTATAATTGAACTTCTTAAAGCTAGTTATTTAAAGAAAATCTTAGAAACAGCTGGAGTAAATTAAAATTTTTAAAAAATTGCAAAAAGACAACTACAAATTTAAATTACTAAAGAGAAAAGCAAATAAGAACAGCCCTATCCATGTTAAATTCTATAGCTAGCAGAAACATTTTTCAAAAATGATGAAGAAAAATAAAGACCTTTTCCGAAGTATAGAAACTGAAAAAATTAATCACCAAAGACCTGAACTATAAGACACGTTAAAAAAATCTTCAGCAGAAAAACCCATGAAGTCTAAACCTGCACAGTCAGATGAAGTCTAAACCTGCATAAAGGAGTAAAGTTCACTGAGAAAAGGTAAATATGTAGGCAAGTATAAATGACTTGTTTGTCATTTTAATAGTTATCTTCAAAGACAAAAGTTAAAACACAAATATTAACAATATATTGGGAGGTTTATAACATATGTGAAAGTGAAACATTTGATAACATAAATAAGTATGCCAGTGGCCTATAAGAACACAAATTTATTATACCATATGTAAAATTAGTTGGAAATGCACAATGAACCATCACCACCTAGTTAAAGTCATATGTCAACTCTAAAACAACTATTGTTACCAATAATTAAAAACCAACAAAAGAAGAAGAAAGAAACATATGGAAAAGAGGAGAAAAATACATAGAATAATAGAAAACAAATAAAAATCATAAATGTAAGCTCAAATATGCACTATAATGTGATATATAAAATTACATAAATAATTCTTTTAAATTTAAATTATCTAAATAGCCTAACTAAATGGAAAAGATTATTATATTATATATAAAAAGAAAGACACCATCATATATTGCCTAAACATAATCTGTTTTAAATATAAATATACAAATAAGTTATATACTTAAATATAAAGATATAACATCTTAATGCTAAGCAAAATACTAAAAAAAATGTTAATATTAGACAAACAGACAAAATATATCAGCTGGGATAAAAAGGATAATTTTATACTGAGAGAACATCCGTTTCTCATTTTGACATAACAGTCCTAAATGTTTCTACACCAAATTAAAGAAATTCAGAATAC
Source organism: Nanger dama (assembly GCA_917880005.1). Classification (NCBI taxonomy): domain Eukaryota; kingdom Metazoa; phylum Chordata; class Mammalia; order Artiodactyla; family Bovidae; genus Nanger; species Nanger dama. Next base: position 53,946,206 of record CAKJTW010000004.1, read on the forward strand.
ATGAAACAAAAAGTGGTAGAACCACAGGAAGAAATAGACTCACTCACAACTTTCATCAGCAATTTCAACATTCCTCTGTTTCTATTTTTATTGCAAGTGCATTAATTTTTTAAAACTATTGATATTTCATGGGCAAAGAAAAATGAAATTATATGTTAGAAATTATCTGTTATACATCAGTTCAGTTCAGTTCAGTTCAGTCATGCAGCCGTGTCCGACTCTTTGCGACCCCATGAATCACAGCACGCCAGGCCTCCCTGTCCATCACCAACTCCCGAGTTCACTCAGACTCACGTCCATCGAGTCAGTGATGCCATCCAGGCCATCTCATCGTCTGTCATCCCCTTCTCCTCCGGCCCCCAATCCCTCCCAGCATCAGAGTCTTTTCCAGTGAGTCAGCTCTTTGCATGAGGTGGCCAAAGTACTGGAGTTTCAGCTTTAGCATCATTCCTTTCAAAGAAATCCCTGGGCTCATCTCCTTCAGAATGGACTGGTTGAACATAATATATACAAAATTTGCAAATTATGTAAATTATCTACATTTTCTTTATTGTTTTTTTTCTGCCAAATTTGGAGAATATTAAAATCTAGACATATTATTATAGTTAATTAATTTTAACAAATTCTATTAAATTCATCCTAAATTACCTGAAGTTAATAGACCTGAAACACTGCTTTTATTACTGATGAAGGGTTAAGGTAAGAGTAAGTCCTGATGAAAAAACCGAACTAGACTGTTAACAGAGCTCCACAGAACAACAGTGTCAGGCTAGGAAAAATGTTCCTTTACCAAAAAACAAACCTGCTTCTGCAGGGAAGAGAATGAAATTTGTGTTTTCTGTGAGTAGGTAGCCTCCACAGGGCATACAGAGTTGAGTGAGCTTGCCTATTCTTCTGTTGTCAGATCTGTATGTCAAAAAAACCACAGCATCTTTCTTGAAACAGAATTAAGAAAAGGGCCAGAATGAAGTTGGAAGTGCTGCACTAATCAGCTTTATCAGCATGAAGAAAAATATCAACAGTAAGTGTGATGTACTTTCTGTTTAAATAGATTTTCCAAAATGTATACCATTAAAATGTTATTGGAAATTGGAGTGGTTTTCCATTATCAAAATATTTTAAAATGTGATAATTAGTATTAGGAGTTAGGTAAATAACCTAGATCAGATTGGCATACTCAATTTGTGTTTACAGCATAAAACATTCCTCAAAATTTTCTGACTATGTCTAATTCAAGTAAACTGCTAGAAATACCATCTAAAAATACAGATATCAATCAAAGATGTTTTATTTTTCCATAAAATATTCAGAAAAAAGGTACACACGTTGAGTCAGTAAAATGTCTTTCAAGCAAATATCTGCTGGGAGTTTTTGTAATAGACTTTCTGTAAATAGAGAATGCTTTGGAAAGTAATCATTTTAGTATATTAATCAGTAAAGTGTCTGTGGCATTTTGATGAGATTTAATTTGGAGTGTAATGTGCATAATATCAGAAAGATTCCCCCAGACACACAGAAAAATGTAGCAAATCAAATTTCCCTTTTAACTAAATGTATTGGAAAATAGTGGGGCATCAATATGCAACCTCCTTTGAAACCTGAGGTGAATATTTACAAAAATAAAAGGGAAACATGAGGAAAACCATTGTGAAGGCAGAAGCATATTAGCATGACCATTCTATGAAAAATTGAACAAAATACAAAACATAGGTTGCAAAGATTCACATGAAATCCTGGAGGACTACCTTTTGCATACTCTAAGTCATGGGCACTTGCTCTTTAATCATTGTCTTGTCTGTATTCCATCATGGAGCAGTGGCTATTCTTTGAAACACTCAATCTACCAAAATAATCCAATGTTTCATGTTTTTCCTGTGTTACCATCAGTTTTCAAAGATGATATTCAGCAATGTTAAGAGTCAAATTAAGACAGAAAATGTATCAGTTTTGTTGAAAATAATTATAATGGAAAAAGATAGAGATGGAAATGAACCAAGTGTTCAAAACTGATAAGGCTAAATGGGAAACACAATCAAAATCATAGAGAAGAGAAAAAGTAAATGATCTCTCTTAATATGTGAGGCATAAAAAAGGTTGCTTGTGAATTATTTAAGGATAAAGTTGAGAAAGATAAAACATGCCAAACCTGATATACAAAGGAACATACTCACTGAATTTTTACTTAACTGAGAAAAATAATTATGTGATTAACCTCTTTTTGCCTAAAGACTATAATATACCATATACTTACACATATGGTTCAGTGGTAAATATACCAGCCAAGCAGAAAACACAGATTCAGTCCCTGAGTTGGGAAGATCCCCTGGAGAAAGAAATGGCAACTCATTCCAGTATTCTTGCCTGGAAAATCTCATGGACAGAGGAGTCTGGCAAGCTACAATCCATGGGGTCGCAAGAGCTGGACACAACTTAACAACTAAACCACCACTGCTAGTATTTAGAAATTATGATCTGGGTCTGAATTTGTAACTGTTACTTGACTGCCATTGCTTCTAGCACATCTGAGAAGATAGAACCAGGAAGTAAGGGCTCACAAACTTTATCTTTTTCAGCAAATCCAGTTAGAAACTGGATTTTTTGGGGGTCACTTTTCCATATCAACCACTTTTTCTTGGGCACCTTTTACTTTATTTCTGTCCTTTTCTGAATACTACTCTTTTCTTTAAGACCCTTTAAAAGCTTTCATTGTTATTTTTTCTTCCTTGGCATCTTGTCTGCATTCCTGATACAGGTAAGATAAATCCAAACCTGAATAACCAGGTATATTTGCAAAGGCTTAGAAAATGAAGAAATTACATGATTTCTTCATGAATAATAAGGGATGGATTTAAACTCATGTATAATGACCCAGTTAATCATTTTCGCTGCTTAAAGAAAAGCATTTCAAAATTTAGTCATACTATGAGTTGAATAATAAGAAGATGTTGGACTCCTAAATCCCAGTGCCTTGTTTAGAAGTAGAATCCTTGTAGATGTTCAAGTTAAGATGAGTTCAGTAAGGTGAGCTCTAATCCTGTATGATTGTATCCTGGAAAGAGGGGGAGATTTGGCCAATTTATATTAAGAAGAAGGATTTTAGTGACATAATGTAAATGCTTGTCTAATGGGAAAAACTTGGCAAGCTGAGGGTTTAGAGAGAAGAGCACACCTGAGTTATTTTGAAGGTAAGTGTTTCTAAATTTATTTTAAAATTTAATTTGGTTTAATTAAATGAAAGTTCTCTTTTGGCTCTGTGTATGTACAGGTGGGAATCAAGGAAGGTTGTTTATGCTTTGGTTCTACATATAAAATGTTCATGCTGAGGTTACTTCTATATTTTAAAGATGAACATTAAAAGTGGAAACAGTACAGAAGTACCGTATAAAAGGGGAAGGAACGTTCTTTAATTCTTAGGGAATTGCTCTCCTATTATTTTCTTTTTTCCAGTTTTAATAAAATATACCATCTTTGACTTTCAGGATTTAAATCAAAGGTTTTTTTATGTTGAAACTAAACATTTTCTCAAATTCACTTGTAAAAACTAACCTTTTTAAATTTATTGAGATCTCAGAAATTTTAGAGTGCTAATGAATTTGGTGAAAATCTATCAAGGAATGGATTCTGAGAAGATGTAATATATTTATTCCATAAAATGCCTCCTAGTATCATTCTTAGTTTCTTTACTTTGATGAAAATAAGGCTAAGAAAGATGTAATATTTTCATAACAAAATTAACCTAAAGTTATTAAACCATATTAGACCCCATGATTCCATGCCTTTCATCCATTTACTCAAGATTAAGCTTATTTTTTTTCTTCTTAGTTACTTGCCAAATATCTATTATTACACTGATATGCAGCTCAGATTTAATTCAATTTTTATGCTTTTCTGGTTACTTCTTCTCCCACCTACCCATTGTAGAGCTCAGTACTCAGAGTTCTTATTCTATCTCTACCTATACCTTACTGGCGGTGTTCAGGACAGAACTATCTGCAAATATATCTTTCTCCATTGATAAAAATGTTATTTTAGGTATAAATTTCATTCTGGTTTTCTTTTTATTTTTAAGATGTATCACAGTGACCAGTGATAGTCTACAGAGGGATGTTTACTAACTGAATTAATAAAGTCATGTTTTGTTACATATTAGCCAAAGGTCACAAGTCATTTTAGATACTTCACTCATGAGCTTTTTATCCCTCATAGTTAGATCATTTGTATGTCTTGGATTTCCCATAACAGTCCTATTTTATTTTTTTTTTATTAAAATATAGTTGATATATAATATTACATAAGTTACAGATATAAACATGCTGCTGCTGCTGCTAAGTCGCTCCAGTCGTGTCCGACTCTGTGCAACCCAATAGACAGCAGCCCACCAGGCTTTCCCGCCCCTGGGATTCTCCAGGCAAGAATACTGGAGTGGGTTGCCATTTCCTTCTCCAATGCATGAAAGTAAAAAGTGAAGTCGCTCAGTCGTGCCCAACTCAGCGACCCCATGGACTGCAGCCTACCAGGCTCCTCTGTCCATGGATTTTCCAGGCAAGAGTACTGGAGTGGGGGTGCCATGGCCTTCTCTGATATAAACATAGTGATTCACAATTTTAAAGGTTATACCTTACTTATAGTTATTATAAAATATTGGCTGTATTCCTCATGTTGTACAATATATCCTTGCAGCTTATTATATATATAATACTTTCTACCTCTTAATCTACTATCTCTATCTTTCTCCTCCCTGCTTCTCTCACCCCACTGACAATCCCTAGTTTGTTCTCTGTATCTGTGAGTTTGCTTCTTTCTTGTTATATTCACTAGTTGGTTTCACTTTTAAGAATCCCTATATTAGTGATGTCATACAGTATTTGGACCCTCTGAGTCCATTCATGTTGTTACAAATGGCCAAATTTCATTTTTCTATGGCTAAGTAGAATGTCATTGTATACACATATATGACATCTTCCTTATCTATTCATCAGCTTCTGTATCTTGATGATGGTAAATAATGCTGCTGTGAACAGTGGGGTGCATGTACCTTTTCAAATTAGTATTTTTGTATTTTTCAGATATATAGCCATAAGGAGAATTGCTAGATCATATGGTAGTTCTGTTGGTGTTTTGAGAAACTTCCATACTCTTCCACAGCGGCTGCACCAATTTACATTCCTACCCAACAGTGTATGAAGGTTCCCTTTTCTTCACATCTTTTCCAACATGTGTTATTTATGGTCTTTTTGATTATTGCTATTCTGACAGGTGTGAGGTGATATCTTACTGTGGTTTTAACTTTCATTTATTTAATAAGTAACAATATGAAGCATCTTTCATTTTCCTGTTGGCCATCTGTATGTCTTTGAAAGTGTCAATTAGAACTTCTGCCTTTGTTAATCAAGTTGACTGCATTTTTTTTGATGCTGACTTGTATGAGTTGTTTATATAGTTTGAGTATCAAGCCATTTTTGGTCTTATAATTGGCAAATATTTTATCCCATTCAGTAGGTTTTCTTTTTTATTTGCTGATGATTTCTTTTACAGGACAGTCTTGGTTTATATTTATTATTCTGGCATCCTGTCTGCCTTGGGCTTTTTTCTTTCCATATTTATCATTTTCAAATGAATTGTTATTATTAATAATTACTTTAAGGTAAACTGGATAGATTTGATGGGCTTTCATTTGTATTTCTGCTTTAAGCTATGGTTTCATCCAGTATTAGTCATCATCTTATAGTGTGTGAGATATATGACCGTGAATTGTGTCCTCATGTTAGCCAGTTATTACATCTGAAAGATGAGCAGCAATTACTCATTTCTCTCTTTCCATCTTCTTATAAATGAAACAATGAGCACTTCCTTTAAAAACAACATGCTGATAAAATCTTTGTGTGCTGTAAGGGGGGCAGTTTTGGAGAGCTAACTTTCTCGAAAATGGGAGGAGTGGAAAGTGTAGCTTCTTCTGGCCACGTGGTTTACAAGTATGGTGCCATCAGCAGAGCTGTAGTTTTTGAAGCCAGTGCTTGATTTTTGAAAAGTCCATGGATAGGAGTGACCTCTGATTAATTGATGTAGTAGCTTAAACAATATTCTAGGTCTTGATCTCTCTCTGATCTGATCTTAACTTTGTTTCCAGTGAGTAGGAACAGTTACCCTCAGACTCTCTTTATGGTAGCAAGATGGCAATAGCTCCTAAATTTCTAGTTCAGAAGAAAAAAAGAACTAGATCTTATAATACTTCCACATTTTCTGACACTCATTCAATAGACAGGTCTGGACATTCATCATTCAATATGTTGTTTGATTCCACTTATGCATGCTACTCTTCTGAAAGAATCCTGGGCAAATTCCCATGGAGACTTTAAAACTGACCTCAAATAATATCTAGAAGGAGAATGGATATAAAGTAGCAAATAAAAGTATCTGTGACTCTGAGACCCTGGAAGGTACTACATACTCTAGATATTCCATAATTATGTTTTACTCTTTTCTCTGATAGGTAAGGCTGATTGTATAGGTATGCTCCCCTCAAATCTGCTTACAAAATCACTTTTAATCTTTCTGAAAACAGGTAAAAATTTCAAAACAGCTTAATTCAAGATCTAAAACCAGGCTTATCCTATTCACCATGTTTAACAACCAGCTTCCCATAATACGTTCACAGTTTCCAGACCTTACTTTTGATTTAAAATAACAGTGCACAACAATGCCCATTTGGGGGAAAAAAAAAAAAAGAAAGAAAAACAGACCAGTATTGTGGCTTTTCTACAAGCTCTTTGACCTTTCTTTAAAAAAAATTTTGGCATATTTTATCATCTATTAATTAAATATTACATACTAAGATGAGACTCTGTTAAAAGATTGAAAGTGAAGTGAAAGTATTTCTGTCATGTCCAGCTCTTTGTGATCCCATCGACTGTAGCCTGCCAGGCTCCTCTGACTCTTGAATTCTCCAGGAAAGCATACTGGAGTGGGTAACCATTCTCTTCTTCAGGGAATTTCCCCTACCCAATGATCAAACTCATATCTCTTGCATCTCCTGCATTGACAGGCAGATTCTTTACCATTTGAGCCACCAAGGAAGCCTGTTAAAAGATTAAATAGGGGTAATTAGTTGGAAAAGAGGGGAAAGAAAATATAAAATTATAAAGTAATCTTATTTTACCCAAGAATGCCAAACACTAAATTTAAAAAACTGTAAAAAAAAATTGTTACCTATAGTGATTTTTGCTCTTCTGGAGAGAGATTCAGCTGAGAAAGATAACCTCAGGAGGGTGGTCTATTGACCCCTAAGTCAAGGCCTGACTTCAAGTTAGAGAAAACAGTATAGAATAAAAGTTTGCCAGGCAACAATGGGAGAACGTTACTAGTTTTCCTTCCATGGCTTCCTTTTTATGTACTTTTTAAAATCTTTGGAGAAACATTTTACAGTTCTGCTCCCTGTAAAAGTGATGTTTGAATATATTCTACAAAAGTTGCAAAGCTGATAACTCATAAAATATTCCTGAGGTTGGCAAGTTTCACAAGATGAAAGGTTCACACAGCTCTAACAAGTAACTAAAAAGGAGACTGGAGTAGTGTGCACCAGCACAGCAGTTTAAAGTCTCAAGCTGGATACCAGACTGCAGTTTGAATCTTTATCATGATGCCAAGGAGATAAATAACATATCCAACATGCTTCTCCATCGTTGGTGTGTTTAAACATAATTGACCTTACTACAAAATAATTAAAATATGGATTAAAACATCCCTATTTTTTTTCTCCTATTTTTCTCAAAAGAACATGAAAATTCTACAATGAAAAGGATTTTCACATTTATATTTAGCTTATTTTGCTTTAGCTTGAAAAACAGGTCTCTAGTTTCTGCCAGAGCTTGTAACCAAGGAGAATGATTACCCCATGCAGGTGTCACTGATTGGCTGAAATCGAAAGCTACACAGATTGGTTTGGAGGCCTGAACTGATCTCACTATCCTCTAATCTCCATTTACTTCTGCCAAATGCCATTAAAAAGCAGTCAGATCCGTTTTGACTGACAGCATAGCTAACAAGAATGATAGGTGTTTGTGTGGGAAATATATCTACCTTATATTAATATACATTAGGTGACTAGTAAAAGACTAGTTATAAATATATTTTACACATCTTCTTTGGGCCTGATGTTGAGAATTCTGCTTTCTAGTTTTAATTTGCCAAACTACTTTGCAGTAGTAGCTGAGGTAAGGAAAGAAGTATATATATATATATATAAAAACAAATGACAGCCCACCACAGAAACCTTCTTATCTAATGGATAGACTAAGATTTATGACATAAGGCTGTAAAATACTTTCAAATAATTATAAGCCACTGCAGATAATATATAAAAGTGTTATTAACTGGACTATATCTTCATTTATAGAACAAATAGAAGCTCTCTTAATATGTCTTCACATAAATAATCTCTGAGACTAATTGAAGGTTTCAGTTGGTACTGACTGAATAACTGTGGCTATTAAATGTCTCCCTCTTTTGTTCTTCGTCAGCTGCACTGCTTAGTTCATCTAATAAAACCATTCTTAGATGTTGTGGACAAGGCCTTAGGATGTCTTTTATGTAAAATTTGGAACACAAATCAGTAAACTAAGTTTTGAAGATAGGCTTTGTCTTTACATCATAACGTGCCCGTGTATGTTTTAATTTGAAATAAAATTTTAAGATATGTGTACACTTTTTATTTGTTTACGGTTCCTACTTTAACCTACTTTTTCAATTAACTTACCAGACAACTGTTCCAGTCAAGTAATATAAGATGGCTGTAAAACTACATAATATAGAAATATTATGAATGCAACATAAAACATAGACCTTTTCACACATAATATAGTGATGACACTGAAAATTATTTGATCTGAGAATATTTCAAACCTATATCTTCATTTCTTCTAATTCAGAATTCTTTTAGCTTAGAAACTAGATATAAAGAAAATTTCAAAGGCAAATGCTAAGAGCATAGGAGAGATTAACCTTATATTTGTCAAGTTTTTAGAGGCAGATTAAAACTTCTACCTAAAGTGCCCATTGCATCAAACAATATTATTCTCTCCAGAACTTGATTAACAAAAATTCTACTATAAAAAATGAGTTCCATTGTTTTGTAAGACTTTCACAAATGAAGACTAATCAAAACTTCAGGTTGGTGGACGAATGAAAGTACTGGGACAGGTTGTGTGCCCAGAGGGGATGGAAGTTCCATACCCACCTCCCCAACCTTGTCCTGTGCTTTCTTCTCTTTGTCTGTTCTTGAGCTGTATTCTTTAAAATAGCCTAGCAAATAGTTTTTCAGATGCTGCATACTTGGCAAAGCATGTCAGTTTGATGTGGATGTCCCCAAAGAGACCTCAGCTCTCACTGCTAATAGTCTCTGTGGCTCTGGTTTCCAGTTCATTGTGTATGGATGTCAGGAAACGTGTGTAAAAATAGCTGAAGTTGTCTTATGTGGAGGGGCCAAAAGCATGGCTCCCTACTGTGTCAGAAATGTATGTATTATAACCAAGTTGGGATCAGATCTCAAGCTGGAAGTTTCTTTGTGAGCAGCATTAACAGGGCTACATGTCCAAGTCCCCATAGGAATTGCGGCAGAGAATCTTTCTGCAAAACATAAAATAAGTAGAGAAGAATTTAACAAACACCCTGCAGTCACAGCAGAGATGAAAAGCTGCTACTGATGCTGGCTACTTTAAAAATGAGATGATATCATTTTAGGTAAAGACAAGGACAAGAGCAAGTAATGAGTAATGCCAAGTAATGAGCAGGCTTAATACTAACGAGCCTAGTGCAGTTAAATAAACTTCCTCCAGTTTTAAGGAAGAAGGGACCATCACTGTAAGGAATGTATCAGAAATATCTGATGCTTTCATAGATAGTGAAGATGCTGTCAAAAAGAATAACTTCACACTGGCAAGAACTGTGGGCTATTTTGTATCTAGACGTGATTTCTCTGTTGTAGATATTGGTCTTGTCCCTGCCTCCAGTGGGGGCACTAAAGAAAAGAAGACTGAGTCTTAAGGACATGGATTTGGTGGAAGTGAATGGAGATTTTGCTCCCTAGTACTTGGAAGTTGAAAAGAGCTTGGATTTCAACCCAAGTAAAACCAATATAAATGGAAACATCATTACTTGGAATCAGCCATTGGCAGGATCTGGATGAAGAATTATTACACACACAGTTCATGAATTAAGATGTGGAGGTGGAGAATATGCAGCTTACATTGAAGGTGGCCAGTGCATCACACTTGGTATTTGGAACTCAGCCTGAAGAAACCAAGGACCCCACAATAGCACATAGTTACTTTACTTGGTTTGTTGTTGTTCAGTCACTTAATTGTGTTTGACTATTTGTGATCCCATGGACGGCAGCACATCAGGCTTCTCTGTCCTTCACTATCTCCCAGAGTGTGCTCAAACTTATGTTCATCTAGTCGATGATGCCATCCAACCATCTCATCCTCTGCTGTCCCCTTCTCCTCTTGTCTTCAATCTTTCCCAGCATCAGAGTCTTTTCCAATGAGTCAGCTCTTTCACAGCAAGTGGCCAAAGTATTGGAGCTTTAGCTTTAGCATCAGGGTTGATTTCCTTTAGGACTGACTGGTTTGATAACCTTAAAGTCCAATGAACTCTCAAAAGTCTTCTCCAGCACCACAATTTGAAGCTTCAGTTCTTTGGTGCTCAGCCATCTTTATGGTTCAACTCTCACATTCATACCTGGCTACTGGAAAAACCATAGCTTTGACTATATGGACCTTGTCGGCAAAATGATGTCTCTGCTTCTTAATATGCTGTCTAGGTTCATCATTGGAGATGGCAATGAGACCCCACTCCAGTACTCTTGCCTGGAAAATCCCATGGACGGGGGAGGCTGGTAGTCTGCAGTCTATGGGGTCACAAAGAGTTGGATACAACTGAGCAACTTCACTTTCAGTTTTCACTTTCATGTATTAGAGACGGAAATGGCAACCCATTCCAGTATTCTTGCCTGGTGGGCTGCCGTCTATGAGGTCACACAGAGTAGGACACAACTGAGGTGACTTAGCAGCAGCAGGTTTATCATAACTTTAAATTCCAAGAAGCAAGCATTTTTAGTTTCATGGCTTCAAAAAGCAATTTCATTTAATTACTTGACTAGGCTACATTAAAACAAGGGAACTTCAGAGCAGCTGCTAAAACTCGTTATGTCTTGCCACTGAAACAGTGAGTGAGTGTGATCCAGGGTGACGAGGTAAAGATGTATTCATCATGAGTATGAGCTCAGGCCAGCAATAAATTTTCTCAAATTAGCACCAAATATGTATTTCTGAACTGAATTTTTATTATAGAAGGCCCTAAAAAGAAATCACATCCTGGACCATAACCACCACACATGCTTTAGATCATATGATTGCAAGGAAATTGAATAAATGTAGCCTTAATTTCCAAAAACCAAATAGATGAATGAACTCATTAATATATGCCTTTCTGAGGAAATCTTAAATTTTCTTAAGATTTTTTTTTACATTTTATACTTTAGAATGGAATTGTTTATTAACATTCTTTAAGAGAAACAAGTGAGAAAGAACAATTGACATGCAGGATGTGACCTGATACTCTCAGCCAGGCCTTGGTGTTACTCCAGGCTGGCCTGTCACTCCACAGCTAGGTCTTTAGATCTTCTGCTGAAAATAAACTTTTTTTTTTACAGAACTTCAAAATAAGATATGACCATTCGGTGATTTTATGAATTAAAGACAAAACTGTTCCTTAAGCATTGCTGATCATAGAGCACTGCCCAACACGGAACTTCACAAATATAACCATTCCCCAGTTAACATGAGCAACTGCTCTTTCTTAAATATATAGGATTAGCCTCACTCTAGTCTATCTTTGCCAGAGATAAGATTTTTCAGATATCTTATCATAGAATTGCTTTCAACTCCTGATAGTATACAATCCAGTGCAATGTCCTGCTTCCTTAAACTCTCTCCAAGCAACTCAGCCAAAGCCTAAATTGTATAATTGGCTTCTTTTTTAATACCCACCATGATGGTATTAATTTTACATGTCAGCTTGACTAGGCTAGGGGATGCCCAGCTAGCTGGTGAAACATTATTTCTGGATGTATCTGTGTAGCTGTTTCTGGAAGAGACTGGCATTTGAATTGGTGAACTGAATAAAGCAGATGACCCTTCCCAATGTGAGAGGGCATTATCCAATCTTTTGAGGGCCCTGAACAGAACGAAAAAGCAGAGGAAGAATGCATTTGTTCTCTTTCTCCTTGAGCTAGGACATCTTCTCTGGTCTCAGTCATCAAGGCTCCCAGCTTCTCAGATGTTTGTATTTGGACTTAGACCACTGACTTTCTGATTCTCCAGCTTACAGATGGTAGATTGCAGGAAGTCTTAGACTCAAAAATTTCATGATCCAGTTCCTAAAATAAATATCTCCCTTTTTCTTTCCCTCTCTCTCATTGTCTGTCTGAAAGTAGAGTGTCCCTATGGAAACTTGTGTAAGTTGAAATGGCCTAAAACAAAGAAGTGATTGTTTTCCTAAAAGTGAAAATTCTCTTTGGATTTCTTTTGGTTTGTTAAAACTAATGTAGGTCTTTCATAAAACAAAGTGGCATAAAACAAATATTCGGAAGCCAGGATACTTTTATATATGGGCTTCCCAGGTGGCACTGGCACTTGTGGAAAAGAATCCATCTGCCAATGCAGGAGACATAAGAGATGTGTGTTCAATACCTGGGTTAGGAAGATCCCCTGGAGGAGGGTATGGCAACCCACACCAGTATTCTTGCCTGGAAAATCCCCATAGACAGAGGAATCTTGCAAACTACAGTCCATAGGGTCGCACAGAGTCGGACACAACTGAAGCAACTTAGCATGCATGCACGCACTTGTATATATGTAGTCTTTTGGTTCTGTTTCTCTGGAGCACTCTAATACATCTTCTTACCCAGACACCTCACATTTCTCTATTTGTCCTTAAATGCTGCAAACAAGAATAAATCCAGGGCTGTTCCTGGTGGTCTTTGGAATTAGGGCTCTAACAAAGAGAACAGAAAATGGATTGCATATGTTTAAAGACTTGAGAATGGGGGATATACTACCTAAATCCTAGAGGAATGCAACATAAGAAGATGGATATAATAGACAACAAAGATCAAATTTTTCTGCTCCCGGATTTTCACATAGCCCCACACTAGAGACTATTGTGACTTATTGATTAAATTATCCAATTCAATAAAAGTATTGTGCATAGGTACAGGAAAGCTGTTTCTGTATGCTCTGTTTAAATTACAATTAAGTTTGCAGCTGGAAGTCTCCAAAACACAGTGGAAGCCTCTCAGGGATGGTTATTTGCCTTGTCTTACTTTTAATTTTTTTAGCAACATCACCTTATAGCAACAGCTGTTCAGAGTGCTGGGACTAGTATGAATTTTTCTTCTACTGCTGGCAAGTTGAAAAGTTGTAAAATATTTTCAGTTCATTTCAGGTTCAGGTATCCCTAGGAGCGATTGTCTTCATGCAATAGAAGAGAAGGTACTAAGACTGTAAAACAAAGATTGAGAAACTAAATGCAAACTGCTGTTGGTTGAAAACTCCAACTGAGACTTTATTGCCAAACACCAGACATTAGAAGATCAGTAGCTAAATTAGCCAGAGTAAACATCCTGAGGTGAAAAACCAGCGCCAGCTCATTGAACTAATAAGACACACATGGGTTGGCAGTAGGGCTGAGGAAAGACCTAAATAAGTATGGACAAATGCAGTATCTGTTTCTGTATTGAAATACATGATTTGATAAAAATAAATCAGAAAAAAAAATTCATCTGGAAAGATGTAGATGGGAACTTTTTTTTTTTTTGGTGATCTGAAAATTTTAATTTCTTTTAACCTTATATTTAAAAACAACATAAGATATTTTATAATCTCTTATGCAGATATTCACAAATTCAAACCATTTACTGGGTTCACACTGTCAATCCACACAGGTTTTTACTGGTATTCAGCGAGTCTCAGCTTTTACACCTGATGTATCAGCTATCTCACCGATAGCCAGGTGCACACAGTACTTTCAGGCCTGCTGCATGGACAGGATTCTTATAATTTTCAAATAAATCCCATTTCTTAAAATAGCAATTCCACTGAAGTCCAGCAAAAACACAACCCACCCAGGTCAAGGTTTGCCAAGTGGTGCCTTGACTTTAATTTCCTGACGCTTACAATGAATGGGTGCCCCATGGGCAGTGTACCCCCTCCCTGCATCAGCTTTTGTCTGGCCCCCATGAGCACCTCATGCTTCCCTTGTGGCTCAGCTGGTAAAGAATCTGCCTGCAATGCAGGAGAACTGGGATCGATCCCTGGGTTGGGAAGATGCCCTGGAGAAGGAAAAGGCTACCCACTCCAGTATTCTGACCTGGAGAATTCCATGGACTGTGTAGTCCACAGGGTTGTAAAGAGTTATAGACACAACTGAGCAGCTTTCACTTTCACAGGCACCCCACACCCCTGGGAGATGGGAACTTTTGAAAGGTGTATGTTCTTAAATGAGCCCACCTTGGAAGGAAAGTTTTGACAAACCTAGGTAGCATATTGAAAAGCAGAGCCATTACTTTGCCAACAAAGGTCCGTCTAGTCAAGGCTGTTTTTTCCAGTGGTCATGTATGGATGTGAGACTTGGACTGTGGAGAAAGCTGAGTGCAGAAGAATTGATGCTTTTGAACTGTGGTGTTGGAGAAGACTCTTAAGGGTCCCTTGGACTGCAAAAGGATCCAACCAGTCCATTCTGAAGGAGACCAGCCTGGATGTTCATTGGAAGGGCTGATGCGGAGGCTGAAACTCCAATACTTTGGCCACCTCATGTGAAGAGTTTACTCACTGGAAAAGACTCTGATGCTGGGAGGGATTGGAGGCAGGAGGAGAAGGGGACAACAGAGGATGAGATGGCTGGATGGCATCACCGACTCAAAGGACATGAGTCTGAGTGAACTCCCGGGAGTTGGTAATGGACAGGGAGGCCTGGGGTTCTGCAATTCATGGGATCGCAGAGTCAGACATAATGGAGCAGCTGAACTGAACTGGACTGACCCAGGTGGCACTAGTGGTAAAGACCCGCCTGCTAATGCAGGATACATGAAAGACATGGATTTGATCCCTGGCTCCAGAAGATCTCCTGGAGGAGGGCATGACAATCCACTCCAGTATTCTTGCCTGGAGAATCCCCATGGACACAGGAACCTGGAAGGCTACAGTCCATGGGGTCAAATAGAGTCAGACAAGACTGAGTGACTAACACTTTTACTTTCATATTAGGATTATATATTATGCATGTAATTTGAGTGCTATTATAAGAAGCTCATGATAATCATTAAAAATAATCTTGATTTAATAGCCATAGATGGAAAGTGTAGATCTTCCATGGGATTTTTATTAAAAATGAGTATTTATTAATATTGATTTCCCTTTATCCTCTTTCCCTTCTCTTCAGTGTACATTTTCCTCTAAATTCCCAGTTTTAATATTTTAGTTCTTAAAAACATACTGAAAATTGCAAAAACCATATCTTTACACCTGATGACTTTCCCCAAACTTTACTAAGGCTGTAAAAAGAGATTCAGGAACTAAATACAAACTGCTATTGGTTGGAAACTCCAGCTGAGACTTTAGCAGCAGTAAGGTCAAAATATAGAACTATCAAAATATAGAACTATTACCACAGTTCCCCATCTGGTAATTTTAATATCTATAATCCAATTATGTCTTTTACAGAAGTGCCACCCTTGACTAAATCCAAAATGAAAAACTATAATGATCAAAATAATCTTATTATTACTTCTAGTAGTATGTAACTGTTCATTGATCATGCATAAATATAAGGCTTCATTGTCGTTGTTCAGTCACTAAGTCATGTTCAACTCTGTGACCACATGGACTGCAGCATGCCAGACTTCCCTGTCCTCCACTGTCACCTAGAATTTGCTCAAGTTCATGTCCATTGAGTCAGTGATGCTATCAGCCATCTCATCCTCTGCCACCCCCCTTCTCCTTTTAGATTCAATTGTTCCCAGCATCAGTCTTTTCAAATGAGTCAGCACTTCATATCAGGTTGCTGAAGTATTGGAGTTTCAGCTTCAGCATCAGTCCTTCCAATGAATATTCAGGGTTGATTTCCTTTGGGATTGACTGGTTTGATCTCCTTGAAGTCCAAGGGACTCTCAAGAGTCTTCTCCAGCACAATTTGATAAAGAACGTACATTTTCTTGTTGGTTGTGCTGTTCTAGGTCACATCAGTCATGTCCAACTCTTTGCAACCCCATGCACTGTAGTCTCCCAGTCTCTGTCCATGGAATTCTCCAGGCAAGAAAACTGGAGTGGATTGGCCTGCCCTTCTTCATTCCTGTTGGATGTTGTTGTTCAGTTGCTCAGTCATGTTCGACACTTTGTGACCCTATGGATGCATGCCACACTTCCCAGTCCTTCACTATCTCCTGGAGCTTGCTCAATCTGATGTCTGTCCATTAAGTCGGTAATGCTATCTAACCATCTCATCCTCTGCCATCCCCTTCTCCTCCTGCCTTCAGTCTTTCCCAGCATCAAGGTCTTTTCTAATAAATCAACCTTTCTTATCAGGTGGCCAAAGAATTAGAGCTTCAGCTTCAGCATCAATCCCTCCAATGAATATTCAGGGTTGATTTCCTTTAGGATTGACTGGTTTGATCTCCTTGCAGTTCAAGGGACTCTCAAGAGTCTTCTCCAGCACAATTTGCAAACATCAGTTCTTTGGCACTCAGATATTTTTTTATCATCCAGCTCTCACTTCATACATGACTACTGGGAAAAACATAGCTTTGACTATATGGACCTTTGTCAGCAAAGTGATGTCTTTGTTTTTTAATCTGCTGTCTAGGTTTGTTATAGCTTTTCTTTCAAGGAGCAAGTGTCTTCTAATTTCAAGGCTGCTATCTGATTTCATCATCCACAGTGATTTTGGAGCCCAAGAAAAGAAATTCTGTCAGTCACTGCTTCTACTTTTTCCCCCTTCATGTTGCATGTGGAATAAAGTTTAAATTCATTGCCTATAGTTTTGAATAACAAATAGTTAAAACAGTTTTTAAAAAATTAAAATACAAATGCTTGGAATTTTAGTTATCTTGTAAGTTATCTTATACCCTTCATAGAGAAGACTTTCTGGAATGTGGGTGATAAATTGATGAATTAATAATAATCAAGAAATTTAGAAAATAAGGAATTAATTGACTAGATAAATTATAAAATTCTGAAGCTTTTTACTGTAGCAAAAAGTGAAGGAAAACTATGTCCAAGTAGCTGATTTGATGAGATTCTGGGAGACAAAAGAATTAGTC
Source organism: Nanger dama (assembly GCA_917880005.1). Lineage (NCBI taxonomy): Eukaryota > Metazoa > Chordata > Mammalia > Artiodactyla > Bovidae > Nanger > Nanger dama. Next base: position 53,963,577 of record CAKJTW010000004.1, read on the forward strand.
TCAAGTTCTGGCTTAGTAGATAGTGATTATCATTAATGAAGAAAATATAAATGAAGGAATGAGTAATGATATATATGTTTACTTCATTGCAAAATAAAATTATCCTTCATTCTTTCACAACTTATTTATTTTTACTTGTGTGTATATATATATATATATATATATATATATATATATATATAAAACTATCATGACTGTTACACTGCAAAATCCTTCACAACTAAAGTCTCTTATCAGGAAATGTGTTTGAGACCCAAATGTAGACTCTGAGTCATGAAAGTATTCAAGGATTTGTTTCTCACAAAACATGTATATTTAAAGTTGCTTTAACTTTCAACAATTTATATATTTTAACTCCCTATGAGTCATTTAAATTTTCTCAAATGTGGCTATTTCAACCTTTTTCTATTGACAATTATATTTATACTATACTGTAATGACAGTTGCTTCCTGAATATCTAGAACTCAGTACTTTTAGATAACTTTTATTCTCCTCATCATAATTGCCTGTATTTCATTTTCTTTTATTGTCTCTCATTTTCTTCCATTATGCTTCACATATTGGCTTCTTTTTCTTCCACTGTTTCCAGTCACTAGTGGTCATAGAAAGGCACTTTTAAAGATCCCTTGTTATATAATTTCCTTTAAATATTCATTTTATTTGCTATTCAGGACTATTTCTTTCTTTTTGATTAGAATGAATTTCATTGAAGTTCATTTCTATCAAAATTATATGAGCTGAAATGGCATTTGCTTGTCATATCTCATATCCCTGTAACCTGGCATAGCTCTTCAGCTTTTGCCTTTCCTGAATTGATTTTTTTTAAAGAAGATCAGTTAGTTTGTAGAATGTTCTTCAATATCTATTTATCTGACACGAGTTTTTTCATATCAAATTCACTACACACAATTATGGCAGAATGCTCTGAGTGATTTTTTTCATCTTTTATTCTCAATAAATGAAATCATAATTGATTCTTATTTGTTTCAGTATTGGTGATGTTAAATTTGGTCACGTGGTTAAGGTGATGTTTATAGGTTTCTTCACTGTAAATTTACTATATTTTACTATGTGGTCAATTTAGGAACTAGTTGAGATAGTTTGAAGCTATTTAAAAATCTTTATATTCATCAAACTTTTAGTCATCAGTATTATCAGCCATTGATGATTTTCTAATTATATATGTATATATTTTATGATATATACAGTTATCATTATTACATCTTATTAATATTAATTATATTATATATTATTATAATCATACATTATATATGCAATATATGATGCTTTATTATAATATATATACATATATGACCTAGTTCTTAGAAGGAGAGCAATTTCTTTGCATTATTTGTTTAAGTCAGTATGGTTTTGGTTTCATAAATTATTACTTCATTTAGTAAATTAAAACAAATTCTCCATTTATTTACATTCAACTTGTCCTTCTGATGTATTTATCTGTCCACAGTGATATTTATCCTCCAGGAACAGAAGTCTGAAATTTTGTAGTTCAGAAAGGTAATAAATTGCACATGTTACATCCATTGAGAAATCTTGTTGGCCACTTATTCTGGCAGCAATATATTCAAACTAAATGTGATTAATAAAGACTGCCTATACAGCATCAGAATAGTCAATTTGTGTCAGATTTTGCCATACGTTAGGAAGCGTTTTGAGTTTCAATGACTTGGGGATTTCAGAATTTGAAATTCAAGCTAACTGTAAAACCAAAAATTTGAACATAATTAGGAGATTATTTTAGGATTTAAAGAAATTAGAGAAATGTCTGTTTAATTCTTTGGCCCAGTTTTTGATTGGGTTGTTTGTTTTTCTGGATTTGAGCTGCATAAGTTTCTTGTATATTTTTGGGATTAGTTCTTTGTCAGTTGCTTCATTTGCTATTATTTCCTCCCATTCTGAAGGCTGTCTTTTCATTTTGTGTAGAGTTTCCTTTGTTGTGCAGAAGCTTTAATTTTAATTAGGTCCCATTTGTTTATTTTTGCTTTTATTTCCAATATTCTGGGAGGTGAGTCATAGAGGATCCTCCTGTGATTTATGTCGGAGAGTGTTTTGCCTATGTTTTCCTCTAGGAGTTTTAGAGTTTCTGGTCTTACATTTAGATCTTTAAAACATTTTGAGTTTATTTTTGTGTATGGTGTTAGAAAGTGTTATCATTTCACTCTTTTACAAGTGGTTGACCAGTTTTCCCACCACCACTTGTTAAAGAGATTGTCTTTTCTCCATTGTATATTCTTGCCTCCTTTGTCAAAGATAAGATGTCCATAGGTGTGTGCATTTATCTCTGGGATTTTTATTTTGTTTCACTGATCAATATTTCTGTCTGTGCCAGTACCATACTTTCTTGATGACTGTGGCTTTGTAGTAGAGCCTGAAGTCAGGCAAGTTGATTCCTCCAGTTCCATTCTTCTTTCTCAAGATTACTTTGGCTATTTGAGGTTTTTTGTATTTCCATACAAATTATGAAATTATTTGTTCTAGTTCTGTGAAAAATACCATTGGTAGTTTGATAGGGATTGCATTGAATCTATACATTGCTTTGGATAGTATACTCATTTTCACTATGTTGATTCTTCCGATCCATGAACATGGTATATTTCTCCATCTATTAGTGTCCTCTTTGATTTCTTTCACCAGTGTTTTATAGTTTTCTATATATAGGTTTTTAGTTTCTTTAGGCAGATATATTCCTAAGTATTTTATTCTTTTTGTATCAATGGAAAAGCATACATTTGAATCCGTTTTAATGAGGTGGATGAAACTGGAGCCTATTATATAGAGTGAAGTAAGCCAGAAAGAAAAGCACCAATACAGTATACTAACACATATATATGGAATTTAGAAAGATTGTAAGAATGGCCCTGTATGTGAGACAGCAAAAGAAAAACAGATGTATAGAATAGTCTTTTGGACTCCGTGGGAGAGGGAGAGGGTGATGATTTGGGGGAATGGCATTGAAACATGTATAATATCATATATGAAAAGAATCACCAGACCAGGTTTGATGCATGATGCAGGATGCTTGGGGCTAGTGCACTGGGATGCTCCAGAGGGATGGTACGGGGAAGGAGGAGGGAGGGGGGTTCAGGATGGGGAACACGTGTACACCCATGGTGGATTCATGTTGATGTATGGCAAAAACCAATAGAAAATTGTAAAGTAATTAGCCTCCAATTAAAATAAATAAATTTATATTAAAAATAAAGAAATTAGATTAATCTTGGTTTATATATTAATATAAAGTGCACATAAAGTTAAGTATTCAAAAAATATATTATAAAGTAAAAATAATAGTTAAGATAATATTTGTGGAAGGCCAGTACTGTTATTTTTATATCTGTGCCTTTTACTTGAGTGTAAAGGATTTAATGATTTATATTGTCTAATCAGTTGTGCCATAACATAATACTAATAGCACCGTGGGAAAATTTTGTTTTATATAAAAATATATAAACTTCCAAAACTTCAAATATTAATCTACTAAAAGTGACCTGAAAGGTGGTACTGGTAGCTAAAAAGCAAAAAATTTGAGAATTTTGGTTTAAAATCTTACTCTAACAAATTCTTTCTACTAAGATTTTTAATGGGAAAAATAATAATAAAAATAAAGATATACAGGGATATAGCTTATCTGTAACTAATGATGGGACACTTTAAAGTAAATGACTCCTTAGTTCTAAGATAACACTTGACAGTTTCGTCCTTTTCATTGCCCTGCTTTTTAGTGAGGTGAAACCACTGGAACCACAAGATGAATTGAAACTTTCAGTTGCCAGGGCAACCTCTACTAGGTGTGGTCTTCATGTTGGTCTCCCATTTTTCCCCAGAGCAGCAATCCCTTAATGCTGGTGGCGTGGGGGGGGGGGGCGAGATCAAAACTAAAATGGATTTATAAGATGGGAATATATTTCATATAAAATATCAGCATCCTAAATCAATCTATTACTATTTTATAGTCTCTAGTTATATGTAGTGAAATTGTTATTAAAAGGAAAAATTAGATCTTTTTATCTTTATGTATATTATTTAGCTTTATTGTTACCCTTCAAAGCTTCCATTACAGTGTCATGTCTAAAATGTATGAAGTCTAAATTGGCAGAGAGCTATGATGATTTCTACATGTTTTTATTTTAATGCCTTACTGTGCCAATGCATTATCTATAATGGTTCCTCCACATTACTTTTAACTTATTCCCAGAAAAAAAAATGAACACCTACATAGTTTGTCTAAAAGCATTTTTTTCCATGGGATTAAAAAGATTGCCATTTTTATATACTGACTTGAAGTGAAGATGAATGAAAATGAGAGCTATTTTCTTCTTTCAAATGTGGCCTTTGAAGTTTTCAGTGACCCTTGTTTGAGACTATGGCCAGCTAAAAATGTTACTACTACTTTGGCTTTTGGAAGAAAAAACTCAAAACAGCAGTTTCTCATGGTGATTCCCTTTTTGGAACACTGATCATTTAAACCATCATGCTGTTTGACATACTTTGCAGAAGTCTGATATTACTTCTATCGAAGCCTAACTTGGGAATTACCTTTTAATTGCTTTTAATCCTGTAACTTTTGAAAGAATGAAATAAAGACATTCTTCCCATCATGATGAATGCACTCTATACCTAAAAAAGTTGTTCTCTTTTATATCCCAATTGACTAAATCTGGATTTGAGACTACCAAGGAACTACATGTATACTTCGATAGCAATATGTTAGCCACTGATAGAATTGCTTTCCCTGAAGTGCACTTTGGCATTTACCATTGGTTTTTGTTTTGGACATTAAAGGGAATAATCATAAGAGACTTGTTAGCTTTCCTTTTGTGTAAATGTCGTTGAGGACATCAGACAATGTGTGGAACTACTTCCTCTTTATCAAAGAAGACATTTCTTTCTTGCCTGTGTAGCAGTAAAGGTATATCCCTTAGAACACTGGCTCCCCTCTCTCCCTGCCTCCCTAATCTTATAGAGGATATGTCTCTGAATTTTATGCTGATTGCTTTGACCATCAGGAATTTAGTCAATGTTTTGTTACATCTCTGTATCTATTTAAGACTTTACAGTAGGCATTTCTGAGTGCTAATCTTAACCATGAAGATATTACTTCCTTTCTCATGATTTTCTTTCTTTTCTAAACTAGTTTTGGTAGGCATTTTAAATATTAAACACAATTAGTAAGAAAGGGCATTTAAAAAAATGTTTTACCTTTGGCATATAATTTAAACTCCAGTGCTTTCTCTACAATTAATGACTGCTTGAAATAATGCTTACTTATTTAAACATTTGCTCCTATCACAAATGAGATGAAAAGAGGGTGGGGTACTGATAGTGAACTATTCAAGCCTTGACTAGACTCTTCAACTTTATGATTTCTTAATCTCCTTACTCTTTAGTGGGTATCTTTATTTTAGTGGTTTCACTATTCTTAAGCCATGCTTTTTAATGTTCCTACAAGTACCTCTAAAGTTCTTGATGAGTAGTTAAAACATGAGGTTTCGAATAATAACCTGCCAAAATTTTAATTAAGGCAAACAAACTAATGGGATATGGTAATTGTGAGCCTCTAAGAGTGTTGCATCTCTGTGTCCAGGGGCAGAAACTGTATACTATTGATGGTAACACAGAACCATTTATGGAATACATTTCTATCACATGTTATTTCAACCCATTTTTTTAATGCATAGGAAGAGCCTCATAAAAATCTCTAAATAAACATATGATTGGTTGCCCGTGTAAAATGAGACCAAGTGGAGAAAATTAAGGCACTGAGAAGGTGCTGACATTTATTGAAGATTTACTATATGTCAGACACTGACTTTGGAGAAGGCGATGGCACCCCACTCCAGTACTCTTACCTGGAAAATCCCATGGACGGAGGAGCCTGGTGAGCTGCAGTCCATGGGGTTGCTAGGAGTTGGACATGACTGAGCGACTTCACTTTCACTTTTCACTTTCATGCACTGGGGAAGGAAATGGCAACCCACTCCAGTGTTCTTGCCTGGAGAATCCCAGGGATGGGGGAGCCTGGTGGGGTGCCGTCTATGGGGTCGCACAGAGTCGGACATGACTGAAGCGACTTAGCAGCAGCAGCAGACACTGACTTATCATATTTGAACTTTTAAAAATATTTTTTAACCTTTGAAAAGCAATAAAATATTGTGATACCTCTGTTATATTCTCTATTTTAATAGATGTAAAATTTATTTGTGGGAGAATAGTAAGATCTATAAAGTGATACTTTGAGGAGAGAGCTGAAGCTCAGAGCAGACAATGCCCTTATTCTTATTATTCTATTGTGAGAATGATAGAACTTAACACTTTCCATTCAGACTTCTGGGAAACTCAAAACTTTGATCGATGTTCAAGTCAATTATTTTGCCTCAGTTTTTCTATTTTGTACAATCCATAATCTTTATAATTCTTCCTGTTCTTTTCATCTTTAAAAAAACAAACAAACCCATGCTAGTCATTGAGACTGAGAGGAAGGCTAAATAATTATAAAACGTATTTTATTTGCTATTTATTTATGTTTTTAGGTTTTATATGAAAAAGAATGGTATGGGGAATATCAGTAGCTCTGGATAAGGAATATCATTACTATTAAATTGGAACTGGATACTCTGTTTTCCAATCCTGTTACTTTTGTTGCTTCAAACATTCAAGATACACCTTGACCACCCTATCATTTTTCTGTCTTCCATATACAAAAAGGATTCATGAAAAAATAGCTTTTATTTGGCTAAAAATTGTGGATTTTTTTCCAAAGTGGAAGAAGATTAATAAACTTAATTGAAAAGACATATGAACACATATGGTTTGACTAGGAGCCAAAAGTCTGAATTAATCAATTTAATGCAGAACGCCAGTAGTTATACGTTGCATGCATCATGACTGAGAGTTTTTATCACTTTTAGTAACTTGCATGCATGCATGCTAAGTCACTTCAGTTGTGTCCAATTCTGTGAGACCCTGTGGACTGTAACCTGCTGGTCTCCTCTGTCCACGGGTTTCTCTGACTGGAGTGGGTTGCCATGCCCTCCCACCCAGGGATCTTCCTGACCCAGGGATCAGACCAGAGTCTCTTATGTCTCTTGCATTGGTAGTCAGGTTCTTTACTGCTAGCTCCACCTGGGAAGTCCATTAGTAAATGATGTTAAATATCATCCTTAAAAATACATTGTACATGCTCTTATCCTAGTGTCCTCAGTTCAATTCAGTCACTCAGTCGTGTCCTACTCTTTGCTACCCCGTGAATCGCAGCACACCAGGCCTCCCTGTCCATCACTAATAGCCGGAGTTCACTCAGACTCACGTCCATAGAGTCAGTGATGCCATCCAGCCATCTCATCTTTGGTCGTCCCCTTCTCCTCCTGCCCCCAATCCCTCCAAACATCAGAGTCTTTTCCAATGAGTTAACTCTTCGCATGAGGTGGCCAAAGTACTGGAGCTTCAGCTGTAGCATCATTCCTTCCAAAGAAATCCCAGGGTTGATCTCCTTCAGAATGGACTGGTTGGATCTCCTTGCAGTCCAAGGGACTCTCAAGAGTCTTCTCCAACACCACAGTTCAAAAGCATCAATTCTTCAGCGATCAGCCTTCTTCACAGTCCAACTCTCACATCCACACGTGACCACTGGAAAAACCATAGCCTTGATGAGACGGACCTTAGTCAGCAAAGTAATGTCTCTGCTTTTGAATATGCTATCTAGGTTGGTCATAACTTTCCTTCCAAGAAGTATGCATCCTTTAATTTCATGGCTGCAGTTACCATCTGCAGTGATTTTGGAGCCTCCCAAAATAAAATCTGACACTGTTTCCACTGTTTCCCCATCTATTTCCTATGAAGTGATGGGACTGGATGCCATGATCTTTGTTTTCTGAGTGTTGAGCTTTAGGCCAACTTTTTCACTCTCCACTTTCACTTTCATCAAAAGGCTTTTTAGTTCCTCTTCACTTTCTGCCATAAGGGTGGTGTCATCTGCATATCTGAGGTTATTGATATTTCTCCCAGCAATTCTGATTCCAGCTTGTGTTTCTTCCAGTCCATTGTTTCTCATGATGTACTTTGCATATAAGTTAAATAAGTAGGGTGGCATTATACAGCCCTGATGTACTCCTTTTCCTATTTGGAATCAGTCTGTTTTTCCATGTCCAGTTTTAACTGTTGCTTCCTGGCCTGCATACAGATTTTTCCCAGTCCTTATATCTGGGTTGTCCTTTCCTGACCCTTCCACATTTGCCTCAAATATGACAATTTCACGAAGGCTATATTGATTATTTTAATTAACACTCTTCCACAACCATCATCTGGTTTATGCAGCCCTATTATTTCTATTACATTCATTACTTTCTAAGGTAATATTTTGTTGCTACTACATCTCTCCATTAAGAAGTAAGCTCCATGGGCTTATTTGTTCATTAATTTATTGTGAAGACTTTGCCTGACATAAGTAGGTTTTCACAAAATATTTGCCATTGAGCTAATAATATTTATGAAGAATGGGATTAAAAATAGTGCAGATAATAAAGTCTATGGTAAGAAGATATTTTTGGATGAGAATTTAAACTGACTAGTTTGATAAGAGGTAGAGAGTATGATGAATAGTGAAAAGCAACTTTGTGTATGGATAAAACTGTTATTGTAAAAACTACAAATAAAAATAATTTAGAATTGAAATTATGAAATATTAAAGATAAAAGAACAAATGACTAACTCAAGATATTGTTTTCAATTTTTTAATTTATTTTGGTGATGACCAGATTCGACCAGTGGTTATATATGTCAGGAAGTTACATAAATATAAAACAAAAGGTAGAAACACTTTTTGGTTTTATTGGCTATAATTTAGACCTGTTGTTACTAATTATTAGCTCAGTTAGCCATGCATTGACTTATACCATTAAATAATTTGTGGGGTGTTACAGTACTTTGCTGGTCATCCAGGCAGTTCACGGGGTCACAAAGGAGTCGGACATGAGTGAGCAACATATATATAATTTATATATACACACACACACAAGCTGCCTCTGATGGCTCAGATGGTAAAGAATCTGCCTAGAACACAGGAGACTCAGGTTCGATCAATCCCTCGGTCAGGAAGATCCCCAAGAGAAGGGAATGGCTACCCAATCTGGTATTCTTGCCTTGAGAACTCTATGGACAGAGGAGCCTGTCAGGCTGTAGTCCATGGGGTCTCAAAGAGTCAGGCATGACTGAAAGATTAACACTTTACTTCACTATACTCATATAAGGTGCTTCCCAAGTGGCTCAAGTGGTAAGGAATCCACCTGTTAATTCAGGAGACACAGGCAGGAGACACGGGTGCAATCCCCTGGGTTGGGAAGATCCCCTGGAAGAGGAAATGTCAGCCTACACCAGTATTCTTTTTATTTTTTTTATTACTTTATTATACATTACAATACTATATTTGTTTCTTGTCTGGAAAATCCCAAGGACAGAGAAGCCTGGCTGACTACAGGCCATGGGGTCACAGAGAGTCAGACACAACTTAGCAACTCAGCACAGCACACATAATCATATAAATGTGAAAGTCTTTTTAACATTTTGAAAAATCAAAGAAATTACTAAAGTATGTGATAGAAGGCCAAGGTTGTGATGAGAGTGCCTAGCAAAATATTTAGGTAGGTTTAATTTTTAAAGGTTTTTCCTAAGGCATTGTACTTAATAGATCACAAGCCTCTTTATGCAGATGGGCACATTTTCTTACACCTGGAATGATCCCAAAAGCATTATCTGTGGGAAGACCTTATTGTTTTAATTGTGCACTTATATTAGTCTGTGCGGAATCTGAGCAGCAATGTTAAATTACATTTCTCCATAGCTCCAAGGCTCTATACCTGTAATTAGTGGCTTCTGTTCTTTATTACACTGATCAGTAATGCAGCTCTATTCATCACCACAGTCTCAGTTAATTATCCTTGCTAATGACTTTTGTGGTGTAAAGAATCTACAGGACCCATTTGTAGATATTTTGCACTTAGATTATTAGACGGTAGGATTCCACAGTGAGCCGATAAACTGTTGGAAGGATGTTACCATGAGAGACGGTTACTCTCTTTCTATTGTATTTCCCTTGATTGAGAAGTTATAGAAGAGGGAATGTAATGTAATTTTTCATTTACAAGATTATAATACTCCAGGTATGCAAGGAGGAGGGAAAGAAGTCAACCAGAATACAAAGAGAAAATTAAACTTTTTCTGTGTGCCTGAGCCAGTGGTAATACTTAGTGGCTGGTCCATCTAGTAATGAAACTGAACGTGAATTTTATTTGATAAAATGAAATTGCCACTTCAGGATGTGTTTAAATTTTAAAATATCTGATGTAGAGGAAATAAATCACATTGTGATTTTTCTCTTCCTTTTGGATTATTAGTTGGAATTTTAGAATAAATTACAGGTCTCTAGTATATATGATACGATAATAGCTAAGTAGTTTCTTTTGAAGACTCATATAGTTGAAGCTTTCCCTAAAAATACTTAATTTTATAAAGAGTTTCTAAAGTTTTTAACTTTATTATATATAATGAAATTAGGATAGACTAGAAATTATTTTCCAAGGTAAATGTACAATTTCAGAGGCAATACAAAGTCTTCAAAATATTTCAGTGTTTTTTTTTAATCAAGTATATATCAAATTATCATTTACATTGTTTTAGAAATTCTTTTTTTTTAAGTGAGAAATGATTATTTGAAGAATCAAAGAACAAAATGCTAAAATATATTATTAAAAGGTAACATTGAGAGAATTATAGATCTCTATCCATCAAAATCAGGCTTCCTTAGTAGCTCAGACAGTAAAGAATCCTCCTGCAGTGCAGGAGACCTAGTTTTGATCCCTGGGTTGGGAAGATCCCCTGAAGAAGGGAATGGCTACCCACTCCAGTATTCTGGCCTGGAGAATTCCATGAGCAGAGGAGCCTGGCATGCTACAGTCCATGGGATCACAAAGAGTCGGACAAGACTGAGCAACTTGCACTTGGTAGACTTGGATCCACCAAAATCAGGTAATTTTCATTGGTTATTTTGATTATGCAAAATAAATATTATTATAAAGATCAATAAATTTTTATTTGTCTTCAGAGATCTGTTCTTATTTTTTCTTGTTATTTTCTTAACTGAATGTACTCAGAGATCAGAACTGATATTTATTGTCATATTCTGAGCTAAAATAGATGTTACAAAGTTTTTGTGTCCATATGAAAGTGAATGAATTTAACAGAAAATGAGGTGAAATCATTTGACTGTATGGATTAATAAACTTTATGGAAGTTAATTAAAACAATTTTTAAAAATAATATAAATTAAGTTCAGTGATTCACCTTTTAACACTACAATAGCATGAAAACTGAGTATAATACCAGAACAAATAATCTTCTTGACAACTCTTTATGTACTTGCTTACTTAATTTTTTTTTTTTTAATGGTTGTCATCTGGAAATATTAACCTAAATCATTGTGGAAAAGCATGCACACAGTATCTAAGATTCCATAATGGCAGACTTCAGTATATAATTAAATCTTTGACTGCTAGAAATTCCCAAAGCACATAAATCATTTTTTCAAAATTTGAAGAGATATTTTGATGTCAAAAAGAATCATAAGGTATAATGAAACAATTCAATATTATCTGAGCTGGGATAATTTCACCACCAAATGCATAAAATGTTTTATATTGAAAAATCTATCTGTATCTTCCTAGTATCAGTCTTTCTGTGACTTCTGGTTATAAAGAAGGGCAAAATTTTATGTCATACTGTTTGAAACAAGAAGCCAGGGAAAAACATCCCTAGAAATTTCCACAAGTTAATATTCTTCCTCCATCCAATTTTACCCTCTTCTCCATTAAAACACTTTGGGACAATGAATTTTAAGGATTAGGGTATATGTATAACATACACAATGACCCCTTCTATCCTAAAGATATCTCACAACCTGGCCTGACCTGGATGACCATACATAAACTTATGTAACAGGTCAACTTTGAACAAAAAACTTAAATTCTTAGACTAACTTTACTTAAAGTGTTCATTGGAAGGACTGATGTTGAACCTAAAACTAATATTTTGGCCGCTAGATGCGAAGAGCTGACTAATTTGAAAAAACCCTGATGTTGCAAAAGATTGAGGGCAGGAGGAGAAGGGGATGACAGAGGATGAAATGATGGGATGGTATCATTGATTGGATGGACATGAATTTGTGTAAACTCCGGGAGTTGGTGATGGACAGGGAGGCCTGGTGTGCTGTGGTTCATGGGATTGCAAAGAATTGGACATGAATGAGTGACTGAACTGAATTTTACTTAAATTGAAAAGTAGGGAAAACCACTAGACCATTCAGGTATGACCTAAAAAAATCAAATCCCTTATGATTATACAGTGGAAGTGAAAAATAGATTTAAGGTACTAGATCTGATAGACAGAGTGCCTGATGAACTATGGATGGAGGTTGGTGACATTGTACAGGAGACAAGGAGCAAGAACATCTACAAGAAAAAGAAATGTAAAAAAGCAAATTGGGTGTTTGAGGAGACTTTAAAATAGCTGTAGAAAGAAAAGTGAAAGATATATACATTTGAATGCAGAGTTCCAGAGAATAGCAAGAAGTGATAAGAAAGTCTTCCTCAGTGATCTGTACAAAGAAGTAGAGGAAAATAATAGAATGGGAAAGACTAGAGATCTCAAGAAAATTAGAGATACCAAGGGAATATTTCACGCAGAGATGGGCTCAATAAAGGACAGAAATGGTATGGACCTAACAGAAGCAGAAGATATTAAGAATATATAGTCAAAAATATATAGAAGAACTGTACAAAAAAGATCTACATAACCCAGATAATCACATGATGTGATCACTCACCTAGAGCCAGACATCCTGGAATGTGAAGTCAAGTGGGCCTTAGGAAGCATCTCTACATCAAGTGGGCCTTAGGAAGCATCTCTACAAACAGAGTTAGTGGAGGTGATGGAAATCTAGTTGAGCTATTTCAAATCCTAAAAGATGATGCTGTGAAAGTGCTTCACTCAACATGCCAGCAAACTTGGAAAACTCACTAGTGGCCACAGGACTGGAAAGGCTCAGTTTTCATTCCAATCCCAAAGAAAGGCAATGCCAAAGAATGCTCAAATTACTGCAAAATTGCATTCATCTGACGTGCTAGCAATGTAATGCTCAAAATTCTCCAAGCCAGGCTTTAGCAATATGTGAACCATGAAATTCTAGATATTCAAGCTGGATTTAGAAAAGGCAGAGGAACTAAGGATCAAATTGCCAACATCCATTAGATCATTGAAAAAGCAAGAGATTTCCAGAAAAAAATTCTACTTCTGTGTTATTGACTATGCCAAAGCTTTTGACTGCGTGGATCACAATAAACTATGGAAAATTCTATAAAGAGATGGGAATACCAGACCACCTGACCCACCTCTTGATAAACCTGTATGCAGGTCAGGAAGCAACAGTTAGAACTAGACATGGAACAACAGACTGGTTCCAAATAGGGGAAAGGAGTACATCAAACCTGTATCTTGTCACCCTGCTCATTTAACTTAAGATGATGAGTACATCATGAGAAATGCTGGGCTGGATGAAGCAGAAGCTGGAATCAAGATTGCTGGGGGAAATATCAATAACCTCAGATATGCAGATGATACCACCCTTATGGCAGAAGTGAAAAAGAACTAAAAAGCCTCTTGATGAAAGTGAAAGAAGAGAGAAAAAAGTTGGCTTTAAGCTCAACATTCAGAAAAATAGGATCATGACATCCGGTCCCATTGGTATATGTCAAATAGATGGGGAAACAGTGGAAACAGTGTCAGGCTTTATATTGGGGGCTCCAAAATCAATGCAGATGGTGAATACAGCCATGAAATTTTCATCTTGGAAGAAAAGTTATGACCAACCTGACAGCATATTAAAAAGCAGAGACATTACTTTGTCAACAAAGGTCTGTCTAGTCAAGTCTATGGTTTTTCCAGTAGTCATATATGCATGTGAGAGTTGGACTGTAAAGAAATCTGAGCACTGAAGAACTGATGCTTTTTAACTGTGGTGCTGGACTCTTGAGAGTCCCTTGGACTGCAAGGAAATCCAGTCAGTCCATCTAAAGGAGATCAGTCCTGGGTGTTCACTGGAAGGACTGATGTTGATGCTGAAAGTCCAATTTGGCCACGTGATGCGAAGAGCTGACTCATTTGCAAAGACCCTGATGCTGGGAAAGATTGAAGGCAGGAGGATAAGGGGACGACAGAGGATGAGATGGTTGGATGGCATCATTTACTCAATGGATATGAGGTTGGGTAAACTCTAGGAATTGCTGATGGACTGAGAGGCCTGACAAGCTGGAGACAATGGGGTCACAAAGAGTCAGACACGACTAAGCAACTGAACTGAAGTGAACTAAATTTTATTGAAATGTAAATTGGGTATTGTAAACATTAGTTCAGTCGCTCAGTCATGTCCTACTCTTTGCAACCCCATGAGTCACAGCACATCAGGTCTCCTTCTCTCCTGTCCATCACCAACTCTCGGAGTTTACCCAAACTCATGTCTATCGAGTTGGTGATGCCATCCAGCCATTTCATCCTGTCATTCACTTCTCCTCCGGCCTTCAATCTTTCCCAGCATTAGGGTATTTTCAAATGAGTCAACTCTTTGCATGAGGAGGCCAAAGTGTTGGAGTTTCACCCTCAGCATCAGTCCTTCCAATGAACACTCAGGACTGATCTCCTTTAAGATGGACTGGTTTGATCTCCTTGCAGTCCAAGAGACTCTCAAGAGGCTTCTCCAATACCACACTTCAAAAGCATCAATTCTTTGGGGCTTCCCTGGTGGCTCAGAGGTTAAAGCGTCTGCCTCCAATGCAGGAGACCCGGGTTTGATTCCTGGGTTGGGAAGATCCCCTGGAGAAGGAAATGGCAATCCACTCCAGTATTCTTGCCTGGAGAATCCCATGGACAGAGAAGCCTAATAGGCTACAGTCCACGGGGTCGCAAAGAGTCGGACATGACTGAGTGACTTCACCTCACCTCACCTCACCAGCTTTCCTCACAATCCAACTCTTACATCCATACATGACCATTGGAAAAACCATAGCCTTGACTAGATGGATCTTTGTTGGCAAAGTAATGTCTCTGCTTTTCAATATGTTATCTAGGTTGGTCATAACTTTCGTTCCAAGGAGTAAGCGTCTTTTAATTTCATGGCTGCAGTCACCATCTGCAGTGATTTTGGAGCCCCCAAAACAAAGTCTGACAGTATTTGCACTGTTTCCCCATCTATTTGGCATGAAGTGATGGGACCAGATGCCATGATCTTAGTTTTCTGAATGTTGGGCTTTAAGCCAACTTTTTCACTCTGCTCTTTCACTTTCATCAAGGAGCTTTTTAGTTCCTCTTCACTTTCTGCCATAAGGGTGGTGTCATCTGCATATCTGAGGTTATTGATATTTCTCCCAGAAATCTTGATTCCAGCTTGTGCTTCCTCCAGCCCAGCGTTTCTCATGATGTATTCTGCATATAAGTTAAATAAGCAGGGTGACAATATACAGCCTTGATGTACTCCTTTTCCTATTTGGAACCAGTCTGTTGTTCCATGTCCAGTTCTAACTGTTGACTCGTGATCTGCATATAGGTTTCTCAAGAGGCAGGGCAGTTGCTCTGATATTCCTATCTTTTTCAGAATTTTCCACAGTTTCTTGTGATCCACACAGTCAAAGGCCTTGGCATAGTCAATAACACAGAAGTAGAATTTTTTCTGGAAATCTCTTGCTTTTTCTATGACGCAGCAGAAGTTAGCAATTTGATCTCAGGTTCCTCTGACTTTTCTAAAACCAGCTTGAATGTTGGGAAGTTCACGGTTCACATATTGCTGAAGCCTGGCTTGCAGAATTTTGAGCATTACTTTGCTAGCATCTCAGATGAGTACAATTTTGTGGTAGTTTGAGCATTCTTTGGCATTGCCTTTCTTTGTGATTGGAATGAAAACTGAACTTTTCCGGTCCTGTGGCCACTGCTGAGTTTTCCAAATTTGCTGGCATGTTGAGTGCAGACCTTTCTCAGCATCATCTTCTCAACTGGAATTCCATCTCCTCCAGTAGCTTTGTTCATAGTAATGCTTTCTAAGGCCCACTTGACTTCACATTCCAAGATGTCTGGCTCTAGATGAGTGATCACACCATTGTGTTTATCTTGGTCATGAATCTCTATTTTGTACAGTTCTTCTGTGTATTCTTGCCATCTTTTCTTAATATCTTCTGCTTCTGTTGGTCCATACCATTTCTATCCTTTACTGAGCCCATCTTTGCATGAAATGTTACCTTGGTATCTCTAATTTTCTTGAAGAGATCTCTAGTCTTTCCCATTCTATTATTTTCCTCTATTTCTTTGCATTGATTCCTGAGGAAGGCTTTCTTATCTCTCCTTGCTCTTCTTGGGAACTCTGCATTCAGATGCTTATATCTTTCCTTTTCTCCTTTGTTTTTGTTTCCCTTCTTTTCACACCTATTTGTAAGCCCTCCCCCAGACAGCCATTTTGCTTTTTTGCATTTCTTTTCCATGGGGATGGTCTTGATCCCTGTCTTCTTTACAGTGTCACGAACCTCCATCTATAGTTCATCAGGCACTCTGTCTATCAGATCTAGTCCTGTAAATCTATTCCTCACTTCCACTGTTTATAAACATTAAGAGAATACAACTAAAGAAGCATTATATGAAATGGAAAGAATAAAAGGACTGTCTTTCATTTACACCCCAACACTTTGATATCTATTTTAAAATAATTTAAACATTTTTTCTCTAAGTTAAATTCAGTTGCTCATCATGTCAAATTCTTTGCCACCCCATGGGCTGCCACATACCAGGCTTCCCTGTTCATCACAAACTCCTGGAACTTGCTCAAACTCATGTCCATCAGGTCGGTGAGGCCATCCAAGCATCTCATCCCCCTGTTGTCCCCTTCTTCACCTGACTTCAATCTTTCTCACCATCAGAATCTTTTCCAATGATTTAGTTCTTTGCATCAGGTGGCCAAATTATTGGAGTTTCATTTTTAATATCAGTCCTTCTGTGATTATTCAGGGCTCATTTCCTTTGGGATGGACTGGTTGGATCTCCTTGTAGTCCAAGGGACTCCCAAGAGTCTTCTCCAACACCACAGTTCAAAAGTATCAGTTCTTTGGTGCTCAGTTTTCTTTATAGTCCAGTTCTCACATCTGTACATTACTACTGGAAAAACTTTAGCTTGGACTGACCTTTGTTGGCAAAGTAATGTCTCTGTTCCTTAATATGCTGTCTAGGTTTGTCATAGATTTTTTTCCAAGGAGCAAGCGATTTTAATTTCATGGTTGCAGTCAGCATCTGCAGTGATTATGAAGATGAAAAAGATAAAGTTTGATACTGTTTCTACTGTTTCCCCATCTATTTGCCATGAAGTGATAGGACCAGATGCTATGATCTTCATTTTTTGAATTTTGAGCTTTAAGACAGCTTTTTCACTCTCGTCTTTCACTTTCATTAAGAAGCTCTTAAGTTCTTCTTTGTTTTCTGCCATAAGGCTGGTGCATTTGCATATCTGAGGTTATTGATATCTTCCCTGGAAACCTTGATTCCAGCCTGTGCTTCATCTAGCCTGGCATTTCACTTGATATACTCTGAATATAAGTTAAATAAACAGGATGACAATATACAGCCTTGACGTTCTCCTTTTCCTATTTGGTAACAATCTGTTGTTCCATTTCCAATTCTGACTGTTGCTTGTTGACCTGCATGCAGATTTCTCATGAGGCAGGTAAGGTGGTCTGGTATTCCCATCTCTTGAGGTTAAGACTTAACGTTTTCTTATCACTCCTTGCTATTCTTCAGAACTCTACATTCAAGTGGGTATATCTTTCCTTCTCTCCTTTTGCTTTTCATTTGTTTTCTTTTCACAGCTGTTTGTAAGGCCTCCTCAGACAACCATTTTGCCTTTTCACATTTCTTTTCCTTAGGGATGATCTTGATTACTGCCTACTGTACAGTGTCATGAACTTCTGTCCATAGTTCACCAGGCACTCTATCAGATCTAATCACCTCAATCTGTTTGTCACTTCTACTATTTAATTATAAAGGATTTGATTTAGATTGTATGTGAATAGTTTAGTGGTTTTCCCTGCTTTCTTCAATTTAAGTCTCAGTTTTGCAATAAGGAATTCATGATCTGAACCATAGTTCTGGCCTTGTTTTTACTGATTGTATAGAGCTTCTCCATCTTTGTCTGCAAAGAGTATAATCAATCTGATTTCATATTGACTATCTGGTGATGAACATCACCTCTTGTTTCTTTCACTGAACTAGTTGGCACTAGCGGTGTAGAATCTTTCTGCCAATGCAAGAGACTAAAGAGACAGGAGTTCAATCCTTTAGTTGCAAGATCCCCTGTAGAAGGAAATGGCAACCGATTCCTATACTCTTGCCTGGAGTATTCCTTGCACAGAGTAGCCTGGTGGACTACAGCCCATGGGGTCACAATAAATTGAACATAGCAGAAATGTCTACATACACACATTTGTAAACGAAGGATATTAGTCACATATTACCTGCACTTTGTTCAGTTTTTCCCATTATGCTATTCATCTTTTGCTTTTGTTATGATAAAGATTTACTTAGAGGATTTAAAAATAATATGTAACTACACATTTTAACTTTGATATAATGTTTCTGGATTTCATCCTGTTTAATAAAAGCTTTTGCCTAATCTAAGATTATGATTTGAGGGAATAAGAATGAGGAGAAGGGATTATATCCTCAATATATTCAACAGATGTGAAATAGCACAAATAAAGGTAGGAAAATATCATGAGATGAAATTGATTAAGCCTTTATATGAGAATAGTATCAAGATCCTAGTTTTCTAATCTATATTGTAAAAGTGTTGGAAGTCCATTTCATGTCTGAAATAGCTTCCTTGCTGGCTCAGATGGTCAAGACTCTGCCTGCAGTGTGAGAGACTGGATCGATCTCTGGGATGATCCCTTGGAGAAGGTAATGGCTACCTACTCCAATATTCTTGCCTGGAGAATTCCATGGACAGAGAAGCCTGGCAGGATAGAGTCCATCGACTTTCAAAGAGTTAGACACAACTGAATAACTGAAACTTTCACTTTCATGTCTGGAATAATATGATTTAAAAAAAAAAATTATTTGGCGACTTAAAGTGATAAACACCATCTTTCCTTATCTAGTAGAAAGAAAATAAAAACTAAATGTGCAAATACCAATAAAAATGTTCACATAAATAAATAGCAGTATATTATCTAATTGAATACTCAGCTCCCTAGAATACAGGTAAAATTATAATTGAAAGAGAAGTAAGTTTCAACAGGCAAAATATGTATTCTCATGTACAATGTATACCACTCAGAGTGGATAACAAATAATTAATTGAGTAAGATGAAGCATTTCCTGTGAGTCAAAAGCTTTTAATCTCAGCTGTACCACTGAACAGCTTGAAATGAAAAATGCAGGATTTGGTTTTTGAAGGATGAGATTACCTTCATTATTATGGTGTTCAGAAGTTAGTTTCTCCAGGGACAGACTGTTTTGCCTTTTTTTTTTTTTTTGAAGATTTTTTTTTAAATTAGAGCTTCCCAGTAATTTAGAAAGCCATCTCTTACTCAGTGGCAGACAGTATGTCAAGAAAAGAGTCAAACCTATCCACTTCACCAAATACCCAGGTTTATTCATCTATACACAGTCTTCTATTTCATATTCTAAAAATGGTTTTATTTCAAGGTATATTGGAATGAACCCAACTGTTCATATGCTTTACTCTAACATTCAAGTCATGAATACATACATGATTTTAGAATGACTTTTCTGTAGTTATTCCAATGGAATCAACTATGCCCAAAAGTAGAATCACAATATTTTCTAAAAATAAAATTAGACTTGTCAATGCCTTCATAAAATGAGAAATACTTGTATTTTGCACTGTAAGAGCTGGTAAGCCAGAAATGTGAAAGCTAAAATTTATTGTGTGTTGGAAATTATGCTGAGTAGTTTACAAGCATTATTTCATTTAATTTGCACAGAAATTCAATGGAACACTTGGTAAGGTTATTAATATCTGTTTGAAGATGGTGGAACCATCAGTGTACTGCAAGTAAGAATTAAACTTCAGAGTAACAACTTTTATAAATTCATAGGTGGGTGACAGTGCTTATGAAGTCGATTAATTATAAAGCAAAACTTAGGAAACTTCCATATCAGCTGTTCTTTCATTCTATTTTTTTTTTTTTCCAACAATGCTTTCTCTTAGCAATTCTGTACAAACATGTCAGAGCTAACCCTGAAGTAAACCTGGCCAAGTACCATGTTTGTCAAATAAAAAGAATCTATGTAAATGTCCGATACCCAAATTGCTCCTCTTTTAAAGCATCCATTTGATTGTGATCAAATACCTATTTTCCTTTGAGAGAAAATTCAGCATCTCCACTCATTATTGGAAAAAGTCATTTTTATTATCACACATATCTTCAAATATAATTTGATATTTAAAAACATACTGTAAACATCTTATTAGGATTCAAGGAGAAATAGAATGGATATATGTATATGTACACAATGAAAGTGTGCTTTTTCCATAAAATAATGAAGTCCAAAATATACTTAATAAAAAGTCATATCTTGTAATAGCTTTAAACTACTGAAGAATATCTGCTAAGTCCATGAGTAATAAAAGGTACTGAATGAAATTCCAAAATTAAGCATTTTATTTATCATCAGTACTCATAATTTGAGGGAATTTATGTGTGTGTGTGTGTGTGTGTGTGTGTAAGATGTATATTTTAGCAATTACTTCTTATTTTTACTATTTTGAATAATGTTATGCAAGTATTCCCCTATAGAAGGAAATGGCAACCCACTCCAGTATTCTTACCTGGAGAATCCCATAGACAGATGACCCTGGAGAGATATAGTCCATGGGGACTCAAAGAGTTAGACATCACTGAAGCTACTTAGCACATGCAAGTATTCTGGGGCTTTCTGGCTTTCCCAGTGGTAAATAATCCACCTACAATGGAGGAGACTCAGAAGATGTGGATTCAGTCCCTGGATGGGAAGATCTCCTAGAGAAAGGAATGACTACTCACTCCAGATTCCAATCCCTCCCAGCATCAGGGTCTTTTCCAATGAGTCAACTCTTCCCATGAGGTGGCCAAAATATTGGAGTTTCAGCTTCAGGATCAGTCCTTCCAATGAACACCCAGGACTGATCCCCTTTAGGATGGACTGGTTGGATCTCCTTGCAGTCCAAGGGACTCTCAAGAGTCTTCTCCAACACCACAGTTCAAACGCATCAATTCTTCAGCACTCAGCTTCCTTCACAGTCCAACTCTCTCATCCATACATGACCACTGGAAAAGCCATAGCCTTGATTAAATGGATCTTGGCAAAATAATGTCTCTGTTTTTCAATACGCTATCTAGGTTGGTAATAACTTTCCCTCCAAGGAGAAAGCATCTTTTAATTTCATGGCTGGAATCACCGTCTGCAGTGATTTTAGAACCCCCAAAATAAAGTCTGACACTGTTTTCACTGTTTCCCCGTCTATTTGCCATGAAGTAATGGGACCGGATGCCATGACCTTAGTTTTCTGAATGTTGAGCTTAAGCCAATTTTTTCATTCTCCTCTTTCACTTTCATCAAGAGGCTCTTTAGTTCCTCTTCACTTTCTGCCATAAGGGTGGTGTCATCTGCATATCTGAGGTTATTGATATTTCTCCCAGCAATCTTGATTCCAGCTTGTGCTTTTTCCAGCCCAGCATTGTATATTTATAATTGAGGGAGGACTAAGACTTGATATCTGGAGAACATTGTATACTGATGTCACACAGTCTGGACTAGTTACATTTCTGGACCACAGGTCTTGTGGCCACCATAAAGAATCTTCAAGTTCTAACAAATAGTGTGAGGAATCAAAACCCTTTTAAATTTTTCTTTAGTGATAATTTTGTTAGTACTAATATTTTTATATTCTTAAAATTCTGCTGTATCATTTTTTTATCATTAAGATTCATTTTAATAGCTTGATGTAACAAAAATATCCTCAAAATAATATTAAAAGTAAAATGTATAATATAATATAATATAGTATAATAGCCAGGACATGGAAGCAACCTAGATGTCCATCAGCAGATGAATGGATAAGAAAGCTGTGGTACATATACACAATGGAATACTACTCAGCCCTTAAAAAGAATAAATTTGACTCGGTTCTAATGAGATGGATGAAATCGGAACCAATTATACAGAGTGAAGTAAGCCAGAAAGAAAAACACTAATACAGTATACTTACACATATATATGGAATTTAGAAGATAGTAATGATGACCCTATATGTGAGACAACAAAAGAGACACAGAGGTATAGAACGGACTTTTGGACTCTGAGGGAGAGGGAAAGGGTGGGATGGTTTGGGAGAATGGCATTGAAACATGTATACTTTCTTGTAAGAAATGAAGCACCAATCTATGTTCAATGTAGGATGCAGGATGCAT
Organism: Nanger dama; assembly: GCA_917880005.1. Taxonomy (NCBI): domain Eukaryota; kingdom Metazoa; phylum Chordata; class Mammalia; order Artiodactyla; family Bovidae; genus Nanger; species Nanger dama. Next base: position 53,986,146 of record CAKJTW010000004.1, read on the forward strand.
GGGGCTGATGCACGGGATGATTCATGTAGAGGATGTGGGGTGGGAGGTGGGTGGGGGCTTCGGCATTGGGAGATTGGGTTCACCTGTGGCTGATTCATGTCAATGTATGGCAAAACAAATACAGTATTGTAATTAAAAAAATAAATAAATTTAATAAAAAAATAAAAAAAAAAGAAGAAGAAGAAAAAGAATATAATGGCATTTAGGCTCGATGGACCCCAACAGCCAGAAAGGAGAAGAGAATTAGATTGAACAATTAGGATGCAAAAATGGTGAAATAAATCTACTGGAGGAAAAAAAAAAGTAAAATGAATAAGATATCTATTCTGTTAAGAAGGGGATATAATGAGAGAAAGTAGGAGATTTTGAGAAAGTGAAGGTTGATGCTAGAACTGGAGGACAGTACAGAAAGGTAAGTCTAAATTTATATTTTCAAGATTATTTATATTATTTATTAATACAAGATGGAGGAAATACTATTATAGGAATAGCATCTGTATAGTTTATATTCAAACTATACAGTTTAGGCCAGAAGTTGACTTAGTGACTATTTCATAAAAATATTCTTTATTAAGGATAAACTTTAGATGTTGTTTTATTATTATTATTATATTATCACTGAATCCTATAACAAAATTGGACTGAAGCTCATAGGGACTAATTGGTTTTTAATCAGTATGTCTGTTCAATTTGTTCCAACTTTTCAAATCAATTTATTCACACTTTTAGCTTGACTAAGATCTAAAGTTAACTGAACCTATTTGATAAGTTCATATTTTTCCTATTAATAGACAGGGATAGCATTATCATTTTGAGCCCTCAGAGACTGTTTTTTTCGAATTCTTACTAAATTTCAGACACAGATTGGATTTTAGAGATAATGAATCCAATACTTTCATACTATAGATAAGAAAACTGATACCCAGAGAGGTTAAGTGATATTCCATAGGTTGCAAAAGTAATTAGTGACTCATTTGAACTAGTCACTATTTTATGACTTACCACCTAATGTACTATATCACTCCTTACATTCTCTGCATAATACTCAATAAACCATAATGCATTGTGACATCTTTCAAACATTCCCCTTATAACATCTGTAAGAAAGTTTCTAATATATATACTATTTTTTTCTATATTACTATATTATCTTTGTCACATCTTCTTGATTAAAATATAGTTTGTTCATCTAACTAGTGTAATTCATATTTAAATGAAAATAGATCTGACCTGTAAGAAAAATAGTTTTTAATTAGAAACTTGAGAATAAGATATTTAAAATGAAATGTTCGTGTTAGAATAAATGGAAAACATATTTGGTTATAGCCTAGTACTATTTCTTTCTCTCACTTTCACCATCACAACTATTCTGGCATGGCTTCCTAAGTCACAAGATTACATGTATGTAGAGAAGCAGAAGTATGTAATATTGCGAAGGAATACCTTACAGAGAGTATGTTATTCTCTGGAAGATATATGATATCTTGAAAATAATTTAACCATTTATTCTCTGTTTTGGCCAAGATTGTATCTTTTGAGTCATCCACCCTTTCATTCCTTTCCTCATTTAACAAATATGTGTTGAGGGTTTACTATGTGTTCCACAAATTTATGTGATCCTGAAACTGATATTCTCACAGAAATGAAAAACAAGTTAAGTATATAATTATCTATGTAGCAAGAGTTAAAGAGGGAAAGAAATACCTGTCAAATAATTTGATGAGGGTGGACTTCTGTAAAATACAGTAAAAATGCACAAAAGAAGTAAGAGATTATGCCCTGGAAAGTCTATGAGAAATATGGGTTAGTCAGACACGACTGAGCAACTTCACTTTCACTTTTCACTTTCATGCATTGGAGAAGGAAATGGCAACCCACTCCAGTGTTCCTGCCTGGAGAATCCCAGGGATGGGGGAGCCTGGTGTGCTGCCGTCTATAGGGTCGCACAGAGTCGGACACGACTGAAGCAACTTAGCAGCAGCAGCAGTACAGAATGGGTGAACAGTAATAGCAAACATTGCTTCCAGATTAGGAAACACTCCTCCCATTTCCAAGGAAGGATGAGAAGGTAAATGGGGGCAGAAATACACTGAATGTGTGAGAAACTGATAGGCAGTTAGGTCAGAGTCATTAAAATGTTTAAGAGCTTGTAGGATCACATGATCATATTTCTGTTTTGAAAGAATTCTTCTCGCACTATGTAGAGATTTACCTAAGATGGCAAGAGAAGAAAGAGAAAGGTCAGGTCTTGTGCTGATGATCTAGTACAAATTAGAGATTACAGTCACTTACAGTACTTAACTATAGTGCTATTAGTGGTTGGAATAAGAAGTGGTTAGGTTTGGGACATATTTATGATATTATGCCTGAGTAGCTGAGAAGACAATGATACTCATTACTGAAAATGGAATTTCTTATGATATATCATGTTTGGGAAAAAGAATTAAAATTTAAATGTAATAACTTTTGTTTAGACATACAGGTTGACAAGTTGAGATGCAGTAATAGGCAATTAATTATTTACCTTTACAGTTCAAAAAATAAATTAGGATTAAATTTTAATTTTGAAAGACATAGGATAGGATGACATATTTTAAGAAATGGAGCTATATATCTGTATTAATATATTAATAAAGATATTTTTTTACCAGCATTGTGTGATAATCTTTTTTGACAAATAAATTCAGTGTAAAAAGATTTCCCAGGTGGCACACTGGAAAAGCGTGAGAAACAAGAGAGGCAACTTGAGTCCCTGGGTCAGGAAGATCCCCTGGAGTAGGAAATGGGAACCAACTCCAGTATTCTTCAGTGGAAAATTCCACAGACAGAGGAGGCCAGCAGGCTAGAGTCCATAGCGTCACAAAGAATCAGACACAACTGAGCACACACACACAAACATAAAAAATTTGACCCGAAAAGTTCAAAAAAGCAAGTAGAATAAATATGTTTACAAATTATTATAGAAGTAATACAAGAGAAATAAGAAAGCCTTTCTCAGCGATCAATGCAAATAGAGGAAAACAATAGAATGGGAAAGACTAGAAATCTCTTCAAGAAAACTAGAGATATCAAGATGATATTTCATGCAAAGATGGGCACAATAAAGGACAGAAATGGTATGGATCTAAGAGAACCATAAAATATTAAGAAGAGGTGGCAAGAATATACAGAAGAACTATAACAAAAAGATGCTCATGATGCAGATAATCACAATGGTGTGATCACCAAGCTAGAGCCAGACATCCTGGAATGTGAAGTCAAATGGGCTTTAGGAAGCATCACTACCAACAAGCTAGTGGAGGTGATGGAATTTCAGTTGAGAAGTTTCAAATCCTAAATGATGATGCTGTGAAAGTGCTGCACTCAATAAGCCAGCAAATTTGGAAAACTCAGCAGAGGCCACAGACTGGAAAAAGACATTTTTCATTCCAATCCCCCAAAAGGCAGTGCTCAAACCAAAGAATGCTCAAATTACTGCACAATTGCACTCATCTCACATGCTAGTAAAGTAATGCACAACATTCTCCAAGTCAGGCTTCAACAGTACATGAACCATGAACTTCCCGATGATCAAGCTGGATTTAGAAAAGGCAGAGGAACCAGAGATCAAATTGTCGACATCCATTAGATCATTGAAAAGGCAAGAGTTCCAGAAAAATATCAGTTTCTGCTTTATTGACTATACCAAATCCTATGTGGATCACAATAGACTGTGGAAAATTCTGAAAGAGACTGGAATACCAGACCACCTTACCTGTCTCTTGAGAAATCTGTATGCAGGTCAGGAAGCAACAGTTAGAACTGGACATGGAACAACAGACTGGTACCAAATAGGGAAAGAGGAACATCAAGGCTGTATACTGTCACTCTGCTTATTTAACTTAAGATGCAGAGTACCTCATGAGAAATGCTGGACTGGATGAATCACAAGCTGGAATCAAGATTTCTGGGAGAAATATCAATAACCTCAGATATGCAGGTGACACCACCATTATGGCAGAAAGCAAAGAACTAAAGAGCCTCTTAATGAAAGTGAAAAAGTTGGCTTAAAGCTCAACATTCAGAAAACTAAGATCATGGTATCTGGTCCCATCATTTCATGGCAAATAGATGGGAAAACAGTGAAAACAGTGACAGACTTTATTTTTATGGGCTCCAAAATCACTGCAGATGGTGACTGCAGCCATAAAATTAAAAGACACTTTCTCTTTCTCCTTGGAAGGAAAGTTATGACCAACATAGATAGCATATTAAAAAACAGAGACATTACTCTGCCAACAAATGTCCATCTAGTCAAAGCTATAGTTTTTCTAGTAGTCATGTATGGATGTGAAAATTGGACTGTAAATAAAACTGAGCACTGAAGAATTGATGCTTTTGATCTGTGGTGTTGAAGAAGACTCTTGCGAATCCCTTGGAATGCAAGGAGATCCAACCAGTCCATCCTAAAGGAAATGAGTTCTGAATATTCATTGAAAGGACTGATGTTGAAGCTGAAACCTCAATACTTTAGCCTCATGATGTGAAGAACTGACTCATTTGAAAAGACCCTGATGCTGGGAATGATTGAAGGCAGCAGGAGAAGGGGACAACAGAAGATGAGATGACTGGATGGCATCACTGACTCAATGGACATAAATTTGAGTAAACTCCGAGAGTGAAGATGGACAAGGAGTCCTAGCATGCTGCAGTTCATGGGGTCACAAAGAGTTTGAAGCGACTGAGCAACTGAAATAAACTGAATACAAGAGGTAGTTAAAATTCTCAGTGAGGAAAAACCAAAATATGTCATCCAGTTTTATAAAGGCTCTTCCCTTGAAGAAAATGAGAATAAAGCTAAAGACCCAGTTTGGTTTCACCGCTGAAAAATGTACGAACTAAATTAGACAGAGCAGCCATGGTCAAACATTTTGAACCCACTATTTATTTGTACCTGCCTGCTCTTGATGGAGAAGACAATGGCACCCCCACTCCAGTACTCTTGACTGGAAAATCCCATGGATGGAGGATCCTGGTAGGCTGCAGTCTATGGGGTTGTGAAGAGTCGGACACGACTGAGTGACTTCCCTTTCACTTTTCACTTTCATGCATTGGAGAAGGAAATGGCAACCCACTCCAGTGTTCTTGCGTGGAGAATCCTAGGGACAGAGGAGCCTGATGGGCTGCCGTTTATGGGGTTGCACAGAGTCAGACACGACTGAAGTGACTTAGCAGCAGCAGCTCTTGATCTTGGGAAGCTGATAACCACTGAGCAAGGCAGAGCTGTTTGCAGGAAAGCCAAGCATTCTTTGTCTGGGTGTTCATCTTCCATTAACCTTCAAGTAAAAGCTGAAGAGAAACAAGCCCTTGGTGAAGTCTGGGCTCTACAGTTGGCTGATCAGATAGGTAAACATTTAGAATGAAGAGAGAGAGAGAGAATGGAAAGGATGAAAATTACAGTTTACCTCACTACTTGACATCAGAAAGAGAAGAAACAAATGGCAAAGGAGATTAAGAACTGACCAGTGTGGTAGGCAGCAAATTCAGAGATAATTCTGTCCTACAGAAAAAGTGAAAAAGAAAAAAGGAGCAATCCCAGGGACCAAACAATACTTATAGGTTCAGTATGATGAAGTCTTATTGCTTTTGCTCAGTTGTGTCTGACTCTTTGTGACCCCACGGACTGTAGCCCATCAGGCTCCTCTGTCCATGGGATTCTCCAGGCAAGAATACTGGAGTAGGTTGCCATTTCCTTCTCAGGGGATCTTTCCGACCCAGGAATTGAACCCAGGTATCCCACATTAGAAGCAGATGCTTTAACCTCTGAGCTGCCAGGGAAGCCTACTGAAGGGTATAGGATATAAGAAAATAGAAACAGTGAATATAAACAATATTGTAGAAATTTTATTTTCAATTGGTAAAGATAAATGAGGCAGTAATTAGAAGAATTATAAGGTTAAAAAATTGTTTTAAGTTTGGAAATGCCTGACATGTTTTTATACTGATCAGATTCATTTTCAGGTTATTGTTTATTAAGCATGTTTTATGTGATACAGGCTTCCCTGGTAGCTCAGCAGTAAAGATCTGCCTACAGCGCAGGAGATGAAGGAGACATGGGTTCGATCTTGGAGTCAGGAAGATCCCCTGAAGGAGGGCATGGCATCCCATTCCAGTATGCTTTTTGGGAAAATCCATGGACAGGGGAGTCTGGTGGGCTACAATCCATGGGGTCACAAGGAGTTGGACATGACTGAAGGAAATGAACACACATGTACATGGTATCTCTCACTTTTTCATGCACTTAACATGAAACACTTAAAAAAAAGATCTCTCCCTCTCTGGGACCTTATGTTTGAGTGGGAGGTGAAGTCGCTCAGTCGTGTCCGACTCTTTGCGACCCCATGGACTGTAACCTACTAGGCTTCTCTGTCCATGGGATTCTCCAGGCAAGAATACTGGAGTGGATTGCCATTTCCTTCTCCAGGGGATCTTCCTGACCAAGGGATCGAACCTGGGTCTCCCGCAATGGAGGTAGACGCTTTAACCTCTGAGCCACCAGGGAAGCCCAAGAGCCATATAATACTTAAAGAATTCATTAGGTGGTGAAGGTTATACAGTAAAATAAAAGAAGGTCAGAGTTACAGAATGATGGGAGCTACGAAGGAGTATTTTATATATAATAACCAGGGAAGCAGAGGACCCAGTACTCAGAGAAAATAGCATCTGCAATGACTCAGGGGTAGAGAACAAACAATAGTTTAGTGTGTTCATGGAGCAACAAGGTGATAAATCAATGACTCAGGTTGAGAGCAAGGAAAAAGGTGCTGGGAGATGAGGTCATAGACGTAATGTGGCATTGATCACAGAAGTTCTGTAGGACATGATTAAAAGTTTAAATTCAATAAATGAAAAGCCTATTGGGATGCAGAGTAGAGCAATGGTCCCTGACCTTTGGCACCAGGGACCAGTCTCATGGAAGACAATCTTTCCATGGGCCAGGGCAAGGTTGGGGGAGTGGGCTCAGGTTGATTGAAGTACATTAAATTTATTGTGATCTTTATTTCTATTATTATTACATCAGCTGCTCTTAGATCCCAGAGGTTGGGGACCCCTGGACTAGAGTTACATACCCAGTTTATGTTGAAAAAGATTACTCTTGCTGTTGTGTTGAGAAGAGACTGGGGAGGAGGTAAAAGGAAGAAGCATGGAGATAAGTTAAAATGGAAATTACCTGGTAAAACATGATGGCTGCTTGGATTAGTATAATGGCTAACATTCAAATCTAAATAGAAAAGTTTTAAAGAAGTCAGGGAAAATAAAAGGCTGCTGAATACCACTGGAAACAGCTGAATGCCAGAAAGCAATGAAGAACATATTAGAAACATTTAAAGAAAAATAAAAACAACTGTCACACCACCATTTTATATTCAGAAAAACTGTTCCTCAAGAATATAGTCAAATAAAGACCTTTTTGTTTCCTTTGAGAATAAAAGCTAACAGTATTTGTCTCTAGTGGGTCTTCACTAACAGAAATGTTAAAGGAAGCTCAAAGTTGTTAAAAATATGGTGCAAAAACTTTATCTTCTCTTTTGATGGATAACTACATGCACAGTTAGAGAAACATTGAAATTGAACAAAAAACAACTTCTTACTTGATTTCTGAGAAATGAAATATTTAGCTTTATATTTGAAAGTAAGAACTAACACTAATATTAAATGCATAAGCTTCTCAACATTTTAAGGTAATTCAGCCAACTAGCTAGCTAATTTCTACAGAATAGTCATGTTATTTTAGCTATTACCTAAAAGAGTAGCTGATATAAAGCAGATCTTAAACACAATGACTCTTGGCAACAATTTACTTTTCAAATAATCTTTTGCTGACTTGGACTTGCAAACAGAAATGACAGTGCTCACTGGAGAATTACATATATTTATGTAATTAATAAACTTTTCTTAGTATACCAACGGCCATGAAAACACTCTCAGGTGGCTTTGTTTTTGCACCATGGCCATGAGATGGAATTCTAAAAATTTGGGGACAGGATTTCTCATGAGCTGAATATTCTAGGCCAGGTGTTGCAAACTAATTTTGCTTACACTGTCTCAACATATTAAGGCTAGAAGAAGCCAATTTTATAAATAGAATATTGGTTGAGACAGGTTAGTATCATCAGAGCTATGGAAAAACAATGCACAAAATTTTGTTTTTTTCTTTTTGTGGCTTGGTACTAGCCACAGAATAAAACAGAAGATTTCTATACTGTTTCATTGTTCAAGAAGCTAAGATATAGCATTTGAAAGCAATGGAAAAATATTTATAAAATTATTATTAATTTATTAGATAGTGATTTTATTGTAGAAATGTTAGTCGCTCAGTCATGTCTGACTCTTTGCAACCCCATGGACTGTAGCCCACCATGCTCCTCTGTCCAAGTAAGAATAAGAGTGTGTTACCATTTCCATCTCTAGGGGATCTTCTGACCCAGGGATCAAACTCAGTTCTCCTGTATTGCAGGCAGATTCTTTACCATCTGAGCCACCAGGGAAGTCCAACTTATTGTGGAATAGGTAGTTTAAATTATGAAATCTAATTGTTTTAAAATAACAATAGTGATTATTTTTATATTAAAGAAAAGTCTTAGAACTACAGTGTTATATTTGTCAGATCATGTTTATTTATCCTTCCATGAACAATTCCTTTTGTTTCATCCAGTTGACATTAGCATTAGAATATTATATATTCTGTATTAAAACCACAGTTCCTATTTCGATTATGTTTAGCTAGCCTGAAGTATTTCAAAGCACTGAGCACCAGTAAATCATAAGTGGATTCTTAAATCTGACTTAAGTTTTTTCCCTCAGCTCAAATTCCAAAGCTGCCTTAGGACTATCAATCTAGTAAATATGTAATTCTTTAGGGTGCCTTTATAAAAGAAAAAGGAATTAGAGTATCATCATGAAAGAAAATCAACAGATCATTCAACTATCTGAAATTAAACCAAGAAACACACCAAACAAACCAAAAAACAGTTAGGAATCAGTATGGAAGTTCTCATTTCCCCTTAATTAAAAATTAGACACTTTAGAAAAAAACAATATTTAATGAAATTTTTGAAGAAAATTGTTCTAGAAACAAATGACTTTAAGAATATTTAGGAACTTTTATAACATGGGAATGATAAGGACATAGTGATAGCATGAAATAATTTTGAGCTGATGCTTCCACAAAAAAATTGAGCAACTCGATGTTCCAAATTATATTTTACTCCAAGATTTGAAGATATTAAATATGAACTTGAATAGAGTCTAATATTCACATTAATACTGTGTGGCTTGCAATTGATTGCTTTATAAGCTGAAAATTTGAACAATTTATGAAGTCATCATGAATCTAATCCTAAAAAAATCAATTATGATATTGATTAAATTTTATCAACTTCCATAATCTATTGATGAAAAATTTAACCAGTTTTATGTTGATTTAATTTTTGCCTCTTTAAAAGACAAATCTTGATTTTCACATAGAGTGTAAATTATTATGTCATAAGTTTCTTCTTTCACCTTCTGGAAATCATTGATTTAATTTAATTTTTATTATGTTGAAGTGCTTCCTTGAGATCCTTGAGATAAATTCTCAGAAACTGAATGTATTTTCTGAGATCTTGCATAAAAATCCTTTATATTTGCCTTTCTCTGAAATGACATCTTGATAACAAACAGAATTCTTGGCTCTCCACCTCTTATTTCAAAGCTTTTCAAAGTGCTTCCACTGCTTTCTGGCATTCAGTTTTACACTCAAGAAGACATGGTTTTGCTGTTGTGCTATGCTCAGATCCTCAGTCAGGTCCCACTCGTTGCAATCCCATGGACTGAAGGATCCTCTGTCCATGGAATTTTCCAGGCAAGAATACTGAATCTTCCTGGACCAGGGATCAGACTCATGTTTCCTGCATTGGCCATAAAGTAAGGTCTCTTAGTTGTGTCCGACTCTTTGCAACCCCATGGACTATACCTGCATTGGCAGGCTGATTCTTTACCACTGTGCCACCTGGGAAGCCCCAGATATGCTTGCACTAATAATAAAAACATGTCACTTTGGTTCATTCATTTTTAAGCAACATTCCAATTGAAGAGCTGGTAACATATTTTTGTCTTCAACTTTAACAATTTTTGTGTATATTCATATTATCTTCTTTCTTTATTTTTCACTTCTTATTTTTCTTCTTCTCTTTCCTGCTCTATCTCTAGCAATTCCTCCTTTTCTTTAACCTTGCCAAGAGCTGGTTGGTGCTGGGGTGTTGTCTTCCATGAAAAACCACAATTCCAACTGGGAGGTTATTTAACAAGCCTCACATTCTTTTAAAAATTAGTAATTTAATTATGTTTAAAATAAGGTTATTACTTCTATTATTTGTTTGATTATATATTTTTACAATCTGTGGCATTGTCCTTGGTGTCTCCAATTATTTGTGTATGATGCCTCCAATTATTTGTATATGATGCCTTTTTCTCTTGTCTCCATGACATTCTTCTTACACTTACAAGTAATTTTTACTTTTTTGTTCTTTGTGTGTTATACGTTCCTTATTAACTATTTGAAATCAAGAATTCAATTTTCAAAAGTTTCCTCTTTTAAGTTTCTGTATTGAATTTTAAGTTGTGAAAATTCTAAGTTATGTTTCTTTTGTCTATCCTGTAATCAGTAATTGCAATTATATTTTTAGTATGTTTCTTTGCATTTCATTTTCTTTTTGTTCACTTTGGCCTTTCTTCTGTAGGCTAATGAGTGATATTTCACTGCCCACATACTTCAGTCATCATGGATTCGCCAGCTGTCACTTATAGCTTGGGATACTGAGGGTTGCTGGCAGTCGTGGAATGACAGGCAATGACAAGTAGTTAAAGGTTGAGCCAAATGAAACAGACTGGCAAGTTGTGAATCCGGTGTTTGGACCAACAGGCTTCACATTTCTCATGCTTTGCCAGAGATAAACATGGCAATACTGGAATAGTCACATTTGTCCACAGAGCTGAGGTAGACAAGCAATCTCTGTCACAAGTTCCACCACAGAAGTGCCTTGTACCATTTCTTTTTATTTCATTTTCATCCCTGATGTTATAAAGCATGGTGCACTACTATTACCAGACTTTCCATCAGCTACATGTTATTTTCTTTAATTTTGAAAAATAATGACTTTTGTTTTTTAGAAAACATAAATATACCATTCTCTTATTGGATAAAGAAATCAGACAATGACCAAACCTTTGGATAAAATGTTTAAGAATCCCTCTATTATTCAAAAACATTTATTTGCATATTGTGATCATTATGTTCAGAACTTTGTGCATATATACACATATACACAGACACATATGTATATATACACATCATATATATATATATATATACACACACTCATGTATATGTATTTATACAAACACATGCATCATGATTAACCTATTTCTAGGTACTAATTTTGGTGACTTAGTATTGTTGTTGTTCAGTCTCTCAGTCATGTCTATTTGTGACACAATGGACTGCACCACACCAGGCTACACTGTCCTTCACCATCTCCTGGAGCTTGTTCAAACTCATGTCCATTGTGTCAATGATGCCATCCAACCATCTCATTCTCTGTCATCCACTTCTCCTCCTGCTTTCAATCTTTCCTAGCATCAAGGTCTTCTCTAACAAGTCAACTCTTTGCATCAAGTGGCCAAAGTATTAGAGTTTCATTCAGCTTCAGCATCAATCTTTCCAATGAAGATTCAAGGTTGATTTCTTTTAGGATTGACTGGTTTGATCTCCTTGCAGTCCAAGGGACTCTCAGGAGTCTCCTTCAATGCTGTAGTTCACAAGCAACAATTCTTCAGTGCTCAGCCTTTTTTTATTGTTCAACTCTCACATCTGGACATGACTACTGGAAAAATCATAGCTTTGACTATATGAACACTTGTTGACCAAATATTGTCTTGGCTTTTTAATATGCTGCCTAGGTTAGTCAAGTTTTTCTTCCAAGAAGCAAGTGTCTTTTAATCTCACTGTGGCAGTCACCATCTGCAGTGATTTTGGAGCCCAAGGAAATAAAGTCTGTCACTGTTTCCATATCTATTTGCCATAAAGTGATGGGATTGGATGACAGGATCTTTGCTTTTTTAATGTTGAGTTTTAAGCCAGCTTTTCACTCTCCTCTTTCACCTTGATCAAGAGGCCTATTAGTTCCTCTTTGCTTTTTCCCATAAGGGTAGTGTCACCTGCATATCTGAGGTTATTGATATTTCTCCAAATAGTCTTGGTTCCAGCTTGCACTTCATCCAGTCCAGTCCACTTTCCAGTCCATGAGTCCACTTTCTCATGATGTGAAAGTGAAGTCGCGTAGTCGTGTCCGACTCTTCGCAACCCCATGGACTGCAGCCTTCCAGGCTCCTCCATCCATGGGATTTTCCAGGCAAGAGTACTGGAGTGGGATGCCATTGCCTTCTCTATTCTCATGATGTAGTCTACGTATAAGTTAAATAAGCAGGGTGACAATATACAGCATTGACATATTCCTTTACCATTGAAACCAGTCTGTTTTTCCATGTCTTGTTCTAATTGTTGCTTCCTGAGCTGCATTCAGATATGTCAGGAGGCAGGTAAGGTGGTCTGGTATTCCCATCTCTTGAGAAATTTTCCATAGTTTGTTGTGATCTACACAGTCAAAGGCTTTAGCATAGTCAATGAAGCAGAAGATGTTTTTCTGGATTTCTTTTGCTTTTTGTCCTATCCAGTAGATTTTTGCAATTTGATCTCTGGTTCCTCTGCCCTTTCTAAATCCAGCTTGAACATCTGGCAGTTCTCAGTTCATGTACTGGTGAAGCCTAGCTGGTAGAATTTTGAGCATTACTTTACCAGCATGTGAGATGAGTGAAATTGTGCAGTTTGAACATTCTTTGGCATTGCCTTTCTTTGGGATTGGAATTGAAACTGTCTTTTTCCAGTCCTGTGGCCACTGCTGTTTTCCAAATTTGCTGGCTTATTTAGTGAAACACTTTCACAGCATTATCTTTTAGGATTTGAAATAGCTCAGTGGGAATTCCATCAACTTCATTACCTTTGTATGTAGTGATGCTTCCTAAGGTCCATTTGACTTTGTACTCCAAGATATCTTGCTCTAGGTGAGTGATCATGCCATTGTGTTATTTGAGTCATTATGATCTTTTTTTGTATAGTTCTGCTGTGTATTCTTTCCACCTCTTCTTAATCTCTTCCTCTGTTAGTGCCACACCTTTTCTTTCCTTATTGTGCCCATCTTTGCATGAAATGCTATGTTGGTGTTTCTAACTTTCTTATTTATTTAATCATTTATCATTTATTATTGTTATTTGTTTTTTTACTTTACAATATTATATTGGTCGATATATGTTTCTAACTTTCTTAAGGAGATCTCTAGTCTTCTGCATTCTATTTTTTCCTTTATATCTTCACATTTTTCACTTAAGAAGTCTTTCATCTCTCTTTGCCAAAGAGGAACTTTCCATTCAAACGTGTATATCTTTCCTTTTCTCCCTTGCTTTTGTCTCACTTCTTGTCTCAGCTATTAGTAAGACTTTCCCAGACAACCATTTTGACTTATTGAATTTTGTTTTCTTGGGGATGATTTTTATCACTGCCCTCTGCACAGTGTTATGAACTTCCATTCTTCATTCCAATTGTTCTAGCACATTATATGTATATATTCTATAAATATATGTAAATTTTGTAGTTGTTTTTGTTCAGTCCCTAAGTCATATCAGATTCTTTGTGATCCCATGGACTGTGTCACATGAGGCTCCTCTGTCTTCCACTATCTCCTGGAGTTAAATCAAATTCATGTCTACTGAGTCAGTGATGCTATCCAACCATCTCACTCTCTGTTGTCTCCTTCTCATCTTACCCTCAATCTTTCCCAGCATGAGGGTTTTTCCAGTGAGTAGCCTCTTTGCACCAGGTGGTTGAAGTACTGGAGCTTCAGCATCAGTCCTTCTAATGAATATTCAGAACTGATATCCTTTAGGATTGACTGGTTGGATCTCCTTGCAGTCAAAGGGACTCTCAAGAGTCTTCCAGCACCACAATTCAAAAGCATCACTTCTTTGGTGCTCAGCGTTCTTTATCGTCCACTGTTACATTTGTACATGACTACTGGAAAAACAACTGTTTTGACAATATGGACCTTTGTCAACAAAATGATCTCTCTGCTTTTCAATGCACTCTTTAGTTTTGTCATAGCTTTTTTTCCAAGGAGCATAGGTCTTTTAATTTCATGGCTATCGTCCCTGTCCACAGTGATTTTGGAGCCCAGGAAGATATAATCTGTCACTATCTTCTATATATGCAATGAAGAGATGGGACTGTATGCCATAATCTTAGTTTTTTGAATGTTAAGTTTTAAGCCAGCTTTTCTACTCTATTATTTCACCCTCATAAAGAGACTCTTTAGTTCCTTTTCACTTTCTGTCATTAGAATGGTATCACCTGCATATCTAAGATTATTGATATTTCTCTCAGCAACCTTGATTCTAGCTTGTTATTCATTCAGCCCAGTATTTCTTATGCTGTATTCAGCATAGATGGTAAATAAGCAGGGTGACAATATACAACCTTGTTGTACTCCTTTCTCAATTTTGAACCATGCAATTGTTTCATGTCTGGTTCTACTTGTTCCTTCTTGAACCACATACAGGTTTCTCAGGAGACAGGTAAGGTGGTCTGATACTCCCATCTCTTTAAGAATTTTCTACAGTTTGTTGTGATCTACACAAAGGAATATATGTTTTTGTAAAGAGATTTAATATATTTATAGAAACTGTTAATAAGTTATATAAATATTTTAAGGAAAACTTTAAGTTCCTGGCACTCTTTTCATCTCTTTAAAAGAGGCTCCTTGATTCTTTTTATAATTGTTTATAATCTTAGGCTAAATGAAAAAATAAAATGATGAAAATGCTCATGAACATCTTATGAATGGTATTATTTACATAAACAGCTACATTAAGGTAATGGACTGTCATCCATGGAAGAGAAAAAAATAGATTTTACCATTGTGTTTCTGATTAATATAAAAATGGAACTTACATTTCAAGTTAATGCTATCACCAATAGCTAAACTTAGTAAATCAGTGGAAAGCATATTTTTACTATGAAAAGAGTTGCAACAGACTAACCAGTCTGATGCCAAAATAGGTTTGAAGGGTGCCACAAACTTGCCCTCTTTTAATTTCATAAGCAATAAACCTTCATATTACAATATCTGTGGCAAACTTTTTTTTACAGATGCTGATTACTCTTACCACCAGCTTCAATGTGCTTTAGCTTTTGACTTTGAGACATAAAAATCATCAGGTATCTCAGTTCAGATAATAATCTCTTGTTTATGTAGTCTGAGACCATTTTAACTAGATTTTTTTTGTTTGTTTAACAAAAATAAGTTTGTAGTACTGCAGAGCTAAAAAACTTGCTTTAAATTATAAGTAAAAAGATTGTTTTCTAAATGGAGTTTCTAAAACATTTCCTTGATGCAATCCCCTTTAAGTCTGGTGAGAAATAAGTACTTTAAAATAATAATTGATATATACTTATGAAATGAATTAATACAGTAATAAGACATTTCCAAAAAGAAATTCATGGCTATTTTTTTATTATATACATTATTCTTCACCATAGTTCTTTTTGTATTTAGATATGATTGACATGTAAAATTACATTAGTTCAAGATGTTATAATGTTTCAATATTCGCCATCATTTTTGAATGTGAAAGAGAAAATAAGTTTTGCTCAGAAATGCTGTAAACTCAAATATATTATCATTAATAAGATACCAACTGAGTTGCTATGTGGTATTCTTAATTTTCATATACAAATCAATTTATTTAGAAAATGAAGCTCATCTACATTCTATTGCACTGTAGATCAGGTAATGTCAATATATTTTTGAAATGGTACTTTAATAGACTTGTGAAAGGTATTATTTAACAAAACAATACATGTCATTCATAACTATATTTTTGCTCCAAAATATTCTCAAGAAAGCATGGAGACTTTATTTCTTTTTCAGAAAAGGAATTTTATTCAGGAGACATATATTTATATTTTATTCTGTTCTGAACTTACTCTCTTTGGCATAGAGTTGTATATTTTACAGTCTTCTCTCCATTTACTTTTGTAGTACAATTTTGCTATAACTGCCAATCTCTTTTTATAAAGAATCCCCACTCCTCCTACATCATATTTTTAAAGGTATTATTCAAATGGTTTGTCTGAATTAACAAATACCTCATTCTAGGAAATTTTTGTTTGCATCCTTACTTAATAAAAATACCTCCCTCCACTTCTTTTTCCCTTCAGCTTTCGTGAGAAAATATTTTAACTGTGAAATTTCTGTTTGCAAAAGAGAACATTTTACTCGATTTAGTTGCTGTGGTAGTATTATTATAACTTTGTCAATCGGTGTTAAATGTTTAAAGGTATAATTTAACATGAATGACTTTTCTCTTTACAACCTCATTTTTGAAACATACATTTTATTGTGAAAAAATTTAACAATTAGCCACCTGCCTATCATTTTAGAGTAAGCAAGGCTCACTCAACCTGCAATTAGCCAATTACATAAACAATTATGTTACTTGCAATAGTCAACAGGAAAATAATTTCAGGTAGATTCTTTTATACTGAAGGAGTGATATGTCAATGGCGCATTTTTAGTTTAGGATACAGCATGCTAAATCTTTTTGTTTTTGTTTGTTCTTTTTACAGTAATGACTTTATGAAATGATTACCAGTTTTATCACCATAGTTTACCCTGTAATTGCACATATAATGAGATTTAGTGTTGATTTTTTTCTCTTTTGTGGTCTTTAAAGTAGAAGTTTATTTATCTTTAGACTCTAATTTTGTAAAATAAGAATGCTATTTGTAAAAGCATCTCATTTGTTGATTGATTAATAAATATATATTAACATACCCCTTATTTAAAAGATCTTAAAAGGAATATCTATATCTTAAATAAAGATTCTTATTATTCACTTTTTACTGAGTGCATTAGTCTTGAAATTAAAGTTATCTTCAACTTTATTTTGGGCTTCCCAGGTAGCTCAGTGGTTAAAGAATCTGCCTGCAGTGCGGGAGGCCTGGGTTCCATCCCTGGGTCAGGAAGACCCCTGGAGAAGGAATTTGGAAACCCACTCCAGTATTCTTGCCTGGAGAATCCCATGATCGGAGGAGCCTGGTGGGCTACAGTCCACAGGGTCGCAAAGAATCGGACACGACTGAGCGATTTCATTTTCACTTCACTTTCAACTTTATTTGGATCAGAGAGCCAATCTGTAAAAACTTAAAACATTATTCATTCTTTTAGATATACACCCAGAAGTGAATTGCTAGATCATGCAGCAGTTCTAGTTTTAATTTTTGAGGAATCTTCATATTTTTTCTGTATCAGCTACTCATGTTACATTTAAAACAACAATTTGCAAGAATTCTTGTTTTTCCACAGCCTCACCAACACATACTATCACTTTAAAAAAAAATAATAGCTATCCTAACAGGTGTGTGATGATATCTCTTTGTGGTTTTGATTTGCATTTTCATGCTAATTAGTGATTTGAGCACCTCTTTATAACACCTGTTTGCCATTTCTGTTTTTTCTTTAGAGAAATGTCTATTCAAGTTTTTGCCCATTCCTTAATCAGGTTATCTGATTTCTTGCAGTTGAGTTATACAAGTTTAAGTATTTTGAATCTTAAAATCTTATCAGCTATATCATCAGTTCCACTTCTAGGTATATATTCAAAATAACTGAAAACAAGATCTAGAAGAGATACTTGTACTTCCATATTTATTACAACATTATTCACAATATCCAAGATATGAAAATAATCAAAGTGGCCATTAACAAATGAATGGATAAATAAAACTTGTTTTATACATACAAAAGAATACTATTCATTCTTAAAAATAATGGAATCATAAATTTTCAGCAATATGGTTGAACCTGGAGGATGTTGTGCTAAGTTAAGTAAGCTAGACACAGAAGGACAAATACTACATGATTCCACTTATTTGAGATAACTAGAGTAGTGAGATTCATAACAGCAGAGGACAGAATGATTGTGATTAGGAGCCAAAGGGAAAGGAAAAAGGAAGGAGGAAATAGGAAGTTATTTTTCAATAAAGTTTCAGTTTTCAAGATAGATTTTAGAAATCTATCGTAGAATATAGTATCTATAGTTAAAAATACTATGCTAGTCACTCAGTCAGGTTCAGCTCTTTGTGATGCTATGAACTGTAGCCTACAGTTCCTCTGTCCATGGGGTTCTCTGGGCAAGAATACTGGAGTGAGTAGCCATTCTCTTCTCTGGGGGAATCTTCCTACCCAGAGACTGAACCCAGGTCTCCAGCATTCCTGGCAGATCCTTTACCATCTGATACACAAAGGAAGGTTCATACTGTATTCTGCACTAAACATTTGTTGAGGGTAAATCTATATTGTGTTCTTACCACATACACACACACACACACACACATACACACACACAGGAAAAACAAAGTAACTAAGAAGTCAGAAGGAAACTTTTGGAGGCAATGGATATGTCTATTACCTTGATTGTAGTGATGGTTTTAGGGATGTATGTACATGTTCAAATACATAAAATTGTGTACAGTTCAGTTCAGTTCAGTTCAGTCACTCATTTGTGTCTGACTCTTTGCGACCCTATGAATCGCAGCATGCCAGGCCTCCCTGTTCATCACCATCTCTCGGAGTTCACTCAGACTCACGTTGATCAAGTCCGTGATGCCATCCAACCATCTCATCCTCTGTCATCCTCTTCTCCTCCTGCCCTCAATCCCTCCCAGCATCAGAGTCTTTTCCAATGAGTCAACTCTTCGCATGAGGTGGCCAAAGTACTGGAGTTTCAGCTTTAGCATCATTCCTTCCAAAGAAATCCCAGGGTTGATCTCCTTCAGAACGGACTGGTTGGATCTCCTTGCAGTCCAAGGGACTCTCAAGAGTCTTCTCCAACACTACAGTTCAAAAGCATCAATTCTTCTGCTCTCAGCTTTCTTTATAGTCCAACTCTCACATCCATACATGACTACTGGAAAAACCATAGCATCGACTAGACACCCTTTTGTTGGCCAAGTATTGTCTCTGCTTTTTAATGTGCTGTCTAGGTTGGTCATAACTTTTCTTCCAAGGAGTAAGCGTCTTTTAATTTAATGGCTGCAATCACCATCTGCAGTGATTTTGGAGCCCCCAAAATAAAGTCTGACACTGTTTCCATTGTTTCCCCATCTATTTCTGATGAAGTGATGGAACCAGATGCCATGATTTTCTTTTTCTGAATGTTGAGCTTTAAACCAACTTTTTCACTCTCCTCTTTCACTTTCATCAAGAGGCTTTTGAGTTCCTCTTCACTTTCTGCCATAAGGGTGGTGTTATCTGCATATCTGAGGTTATTGATATTTCTCCCAGCAATCTTGATTCCAGCTTGTGTTTCTTCCAGTCCAGCGTCTCTCATGATGTACTCTGCATATAAGTTACATAAGCAGGGTGACAATATACAGCCTTGACATACTCCTTTTCCTATTTGGAACCAGTCTGTTGTTCCATGTCCAGTTCTGACTGTTGCTTCCTGACCTGCATATAGATTTCTCAAGAGGCAGGTTAGGTGGTCTGGTATTCCCATATCTTTCAGAATTTTCCACAGTTTATTGTGAAAATTGTGTACATTCAATAGGATTTTTGGTGGCTCAGATGGTAAGGAATCTGCCTGCAATATGGGAGACCTAGGTTCAGTCCTTGGGTTGGGAAAATCCCCTGGAGAAGAGAATGGCAACCCACTCCAGTATTCTTGCCTGGAAAATTCCATGGACAGAGAAGCCTGATGGGCTAAACACCAATACAGTATACTAACACATATATATAGAATTTAGAAAGATGGTAACGATAACCCTATATGCGGACAACAAAAGAGACACAGTTGTATAGAACAGTCTTTTGGACTCTGTGGGAGAAGAAATTGAAGCTCAAATACTTTGGCCACCTCAAGCAAAGAGCTAACTCAATGAAAAAGATCCTGATGCTGGGAAAGATTGAAGGTAGGAGAATAAGGGGGCAACGGAAAATGAGATGGCTGGATGGCATCATTGATACAATGGACATGAATTTGAGCAAACTCTGGGAGATAATGAAGGACAGGGAGTCCTCGTGTGCTACAGGTCATTGGAGTTCAGGACAGGACTTAGCAACTGAGCAATAAATACATACATCTGATTATAATAGACTGAATTATGGGAAAGACATGTTCAACAGAGCCTGTTGTCATGTAATTTAAAACTGTCAATAAAAACTGTCAGTCCACACCTACCTAGATGGATATATAAAAGCCCTATGTTGAAAACCCCATACCTCATCATTCTGACGCCAGTGCCTCTCTTAACTTGGCTTACGGCTCACCTGAGGTGTCCTTTCTGTTCTTTCCTTAACTTGTTTTTGCTCTTGGTAAGGTCTCAGATTCTTCTTTTGTCCTTATCAGGAACTGAGGCCCAAGAGCGAGGGTCCTCTTTGACTCTCCAAATCCAGTAGCAATAAAGTGACCTCTAAATTCTAATCATGAAGAATAAACTTTAAATATTTCCCTAAAATTTCCACATAAATCATTAACATGAAACTTAAAATAGAGATAAGATACAATGGATTGTTCAAAATACCATCTATTGGGCATCAGTATTGAGATGATTTTGAATTCTGCTAAACTAAATTAAGGTTCCCATGTGCACTAGTGCTAAAGAACCACCTGCCAGTGCAGGAAATATGAGACGTGGGTTCAGTCCTTGGATTGGGAAGATTCTCTAGAACATGGCATAGCAATTCATTCCAGTATTCTTGCCTGTAGAATCCCATGGATAGAGAAGCCAGGAAAGCTAAAGTCCATAGGGTCTCAAAGAGTCAGACACAACTGAAGCGACTTAGCAAGCACACAAGCCAAGTTAATTTTCCTCTCGGATCTTTGTTCATCACAGGTTGAACATATACTGAGGGCAAGGAAGTTTGACTATATGCTCTATAATTCTTTTGCATGTAAAGTCATAAACCTTCTTTGACCTGAATTACTAACATTTTTAGATATCTACAAAAAAGTATTTAAAACTTTTCTTGAAAATGGAAATATGTAAATCAGTGAACTAAAATGCATTTCTTTCCAATAAGATTCTTACAAAAGGAGCTTTAGAAGTATAACTCACATAGACAATAATTAGTTATTAATTAATGTGATATACAGTTGATAGCTAATAATATAAGTGATTTTTTTTTTTAAGATTTCACATACAAGAATACCGTTTTACTTGATGAAATGCCCTCTGGGTGCATCCATTTTAGCTCAAATGACATAATTTCCTTCTTGTTTTAAGGTTGAATAACATTTATTTTTATACATGTGTATGTGTGTGTGTGAGTGTAACTCACGTTTACTTTATTCATTCATTATAGGTTGTTTTCATATTTTGATTGTAATGTATAATACTACAATGAATATTGGGTATAGATACCTCTTCAATAACTTGTTTTTGTTTCCTTTGGATATATACCCAGGAGTGGTATTGCTGGATCACATGGTAGTTCTTTTCTAATTTTTGGAGGAGCCTCCATAGTTTTCCATAGTTACTGTACCAATTCACCTTCCCACCAACAGAGTGTAAGTGTTCTATTTCCTCTGCATCCTCACCTTTATTTGTTATCATCTATTTTTGATAATGGCCATCCAAACAAATGTGAGATGATATTTCATTTTGGTTTTGCATTTCTCTGATGATTGATGATGTTCAGCAATGTATCAGCCATTAGATGATATGGGGTAGGTGGTGGGAGGGAGGTTCAGGATTGGGAGCTTGTATTCACCCGTGGCAGATTCATGTCAATGTATGGCAAAACCAATACAGTATTGTAAAGTAAAATAAAAATAAAATTTAAAAAAATAAATTGGGTTATTTGATATCCTTTTTTTTTTTTTTTTGCTGAGTTGTATATGTTCCTCATGTACTTTGACTATCAACCCTTTATTGCCTATGTGGTTTGCAAACATTTTCTCCCACTCAGGTAAGGTGCCTTTTCATTTTGTTGTTGGTTTCCTTTGCTGTGACAGTAGTTTCTCATAGTTTAAATCTTCTTCCCTCACCACATATCAGAGCTGATTCAGGAAGATGGCAGGAAACCTTGAGCTGTTGTTCATTCTGCTTTCTTCTGCCTCATCATCTCCTACAAACCCTTAGGTGTTGGATAGGTTGGAGAAGGAAGAAAAAAGAAGAGTAATGAGATGAAATGGTTTGTCCTTACTCAGCGCTCTATAAAATTATCTCAATTATTAAACATTCTATGTTATATAGTGTACCCAAACACTGACTTAGGACAAATCTGTGGAACCTTGTCCCCAGCACCAGTGAGTTTCTTATCATTCCTGTTCCAGATAGTACACCTTCAATTATTTTCTCCCAGGTTGCCTTTGTCCCACAAGCAACTTCTTTGATGCAAATTTTTAAGAATAACTTAAATTTTTTCTTCACTACTCATTTGACACAGAGGAAAACTTATGTTTTCTTTCTCTACCAAATTACAAAGCTTCTTGGCAAATTGCTACTGAAATTTCTTAAAAAATAGTTGATAATTCACATAATTTTCTTCTCCCACCCACTGCTAATATACAATCAATAGAGACTAGTAAGGTAACATTTTAATGCATATATTCAGCTTTAATTTTTAGCATTTCCTCAGCTTCACTTAATACCAGTAGTTTGCTTCTCCTTTTACCCTTTGATCCTTATATACTCAATTTCCTTACAGAGTAAATGTTAAAAGATTTTTTTTTAACAGTGCAGAAGTTCTCATATAAGCCACTGTATGCTGCTAAGTGGCGTCAGTCGTGTCCGACTCTGTGCAACCCTATAGACAGAAGCCCAGCAGGCTCCTCTGTCCCTGGGATTCTCCAGGCAAGAACACTGGAGTGGCTTGCCATTTCCTTCTCTAATGCATGACAGTGAAAAGTGAAAGTGAAGTCGCTTAGTCCTGTCTGACTCTTAGCGACCCCATGGACTACAGCCCACCAGGCTCCTCCATCCATGGGGTTCTCCAGGCAAGAGTACTGGAGTGGGTTGCCATTGCCCTCTCCAAGCCACTGTATAAATCACATATTTTCAAGAGGGAAAATTTTTATTGTTTCCTTAACTAAGTAAAATTTTCCTTTAAAGATTCTTTTATATAACCTTGATATTAAATTGCTGATTATCATTAACAAAAAATAGTCCATCTATCATACAAATAGAAACTTAAGAAAATCTATTTTAGTAAATTGTAAGTAAAAAGAATTGGCTTGAAAACATGTTAAAACAGAAAGATAGAGTATTATATTAATTATTCATCTAAACTCAGTTGTCAGCCTTTCTCAAGAAAGAATATAGTTTCATGCTTAGAGAGAGTGTACTGTCTGAAGTCCATTAAAATTATAAATATGTCTTTAAGTTATTGTCCATTAGAAGATACTATCATGATATTTTCAAAATGATTATGTTAAAAAGTTTTAGTATAGTTGTTATTTAAATAAATATTGTGATATTATGTTACCAGATGATTATTTTTTAATACTGTTTAAAATTTTTTTAAGTTTAATTTATTAGGGTAGAAGAAAGGAAAAAACCACAAATCAGTTTTGCAGGATGAATGAATAGATAAGTGATAGATGAGTTAGATCTATAGATAGTTGACAGATTCAACTATCAGAGCAAGGATGAAATATTGTATTTCAATCCTGGAAGAGAAATAATTCAATAATTTATATAGTACTAAAAGTATCTGTTATGAAATATTATATCATCAAATTATAAGTAGAGATGCAAGGTTATCCCTTGTACTTTACTTCAAATACTCATGAATAGGACTTACAGTCCACCTTTTAAATCTCTTTCTTAATACAGTGTATTCTGTGCTCATGTACTCCTTTGTGAATGACGTGGATTCGATCTCTGCGTCAGGAACATGCCCTGGTGAAGGTAATGGAAACCCACTCCAGTATTCTTGCCTGGGAAATCCCTTGGGGGGTCACAAAGAGTCAGAATGACTGAGCAATTCAGTTCAGTTCAATTCAGTCACTCAGTCATGTCCGACTATTTTTGACCCCATGGACTGCAGCATGTCAGGCTGTCCATCACCAGTTTCAGGAGCTTGCTCAAAGTCATGTCCATCTAGTTGGTGATACCATCGAACCAATCTCATTCTCTGTTGTCCTCTTCTCCTCCTGATTTCAATCCTTCCCACCATTAGGGTCTTTTCTAATGAGTCAGTTCTGCATATCAGGTGGACAAAGTATTGATGCTTCAGCTTCAGTATCAGTCCTCATTATGAAGCTGTCAAACCCTTTTCTGAATTAAAACTAGAACAAATATTAAAGTTTAAAGACTGTCTTTCTTTTTTTAGATACAGTGGGATCATAATTTAAACATTTTAAAATGTGCATAAAAACATGAATTGTGTTGCTTGTATATAAATTTTTATTTTTGTCTTTAACTTTTTACAATTGAATCATAGTTAACTTAAAATATGTTAGTCAATTCATATATATATATATATATATATATATATTTCTAATTCCTTCCAATATTACAAAATATTGACTGCAATTCCCTGTGCTATACAGTAAATCTTTGTGGTTCTAATTTATATATAGTAGTGTGTACCTGGTAATCCCAAACTCCTAGTTTATCCCTCCTCCTCTTTCTCTTTTGATAATCATCAGTTCAGTCTGTTAAGTCGCTCAGTCATGTCTGACTTTGTGATCCCATGGACTGCAGCACACCAGGCTTCACTGTCCATCACCAACTCACAGAGCTTGCTCAAACTCATGTCCATCAAGTTGGTGATGCCATCCAACCATCTCATCCTCCGTTGTCCCCCTTCTCCTCCCACCTTCAATCTTTCCAAGCATCAGGGTCTTTTCCAGTGAGTCAGTTCTTTGCATCAGGTGGCCAAAGTATTGGAGTTTCAGCTTCAGCATCAGTCCTTCCAATGAATATTCAGGACTGATTTCCTTTAGGATGGACTAGTTGGATCTCCTTGCAGTCCAAGGGACTCTCAAGAGTCTTCTCCAATACCACAGTTCAAAAACATCAATTCTTTGGCACTCAGCTTTCTTTAAGGTCCAACTCTCACATCCATATATGACTACTGGAAAAACCATAGCATTGACTAGACAGATCTTTGTCAACAAAGTAATGTCTCTGCTTTTTAATATGCTGTCTAGGTTGGTCATAGCTTTTCTTCCAAGGAGCAAGTGTTTTTTGTTTGTTTGTTTGTTTGTTTTTCTAAAATTTTGTGGCTGCAGTCACCACCTGCAATGAGTTTGGAGCCCATGAAAATAAAGTCTGTTACTGTTTCCAATGTTTCCCCATCTATTTGCTATGAAGATATGGGACTGGATGTCATGAACTTCATTTTTGAATGTTGAATTTTAAACCAGTTTTTTCACTATGTTTCACTTTAATCGAGAGTCTTTTTATTTCCTTTTCACTTTCAGACATGATGGTGGTGTCATCTACATATGTGAGCTTATTGATATTTCTCTAGCTTGTGCTTTATCCAGCCTAGCATTTTGCAGTAAATATTCTTCATGGAAGTTAAATAAGCAGGGTGACAATATACAGCTTTGGCAAACTCCTTTCCCAATTTGGAGCCAGTCCATTGTTACATGTCCAGTTCGAACTGTTGCTTCGGGGCCTACATACAGATTGCTCAGGAGGCAGATAAGGTGGTCTGGCATTCTCATCTCTTTAAGAATTTTCCTCAGTTTGTTGTGATCCACATAGTCAATGGCCTTCAGTTCAGTTCAGTCGCTCAGTCGTGTCTGACTCTTGGCGACCCCATGAATCGCAGCATGCCAAACTTTCTGTCCAACGCCAACTCCGTGAGTTCACTCAGACTCGCATTCATTGAGTGGGTGATGCCATCTAGCCATCTTATCCTCTGTCATCCCCTTCTCCTCCTGCCCCCAATCCCTCCAGACATCAAAGCCTTTCCAGTGAGTCAACTCTTCACATGAGGTGGCCAAAGTACTGGAGTTTCAGCTTTAGCATCATTCCTTCCAAAGAAATTCCAGGGCTGATATCCTTCAGAATGGACTGGTTGGATCTCCTTGCAGTCCAAGGGACTCTCAAGAGTCTTCTCCACACCACATTTCAAAAGCATCAATTCTTCGGCACTCACCCTTCTTCACAGTCCAACTCTCACTTCCATACATGACCATTGGAAAAACCATAGCCTTGATGAGACGGACCTTAGTCGGCAAAGTAATGTCTCTGCTTTTGAATATGCTATCTAGATTGGTCATAACTTTTTTCCAGGAGTAAGTGTCTTTTACTTTCATGCCTGCAGTCACCAACTGCAGTGACTTTGGAGCCCCAGAAAATGAAGTCTGACACTGTTTCCACTGTTGCTCCATCTGTTTCCCATAGAGTGATGGGACTGGATGCCATGATCTTTGTTTACTGAATGTTGAGCTTTAAGCCAACTTTTTCACTCTCCTCTTTGACTTCCATCAAAAGGCTTTTTAGTTCCTCTTCACTTTTGACCATAAGGGTGGTGTCATCTGCATATCTGAGGTTATTGATATTTCTCCCAGCAAGCTTGATTCCAGCTTGTGTTTCTTCCAGTCCAGAGTTTCTCATGATGTACTCTGCATAGAACTTAAATAAGCAGGATGACAATATACAGCCTTGACGTACTCCTTTTCCTATTTGGAACCAGTCTGTTCCACGTCCAGTTCTAATTGTTGCTTCCTGGCCTACATACAGATTTCTCAAGAGGCAGTTTCAGGTGGTCTGGTATTCCCATCTCTTTCAGAATTTTCCACAGTTTATTGTGGTCCACATAGTCAAAGGCTTTGGCATAGATCACTGAGGAAGGCTTTCTTATCTCTTCTTGCTATTCTTTGGAACTCTGCATTCAGACGCTTATATCTTTTTTTTTTTCCTTTGCATTTCACTTTCCTTCTTTTCACAGTTATACAGTCAACAAAAACAAGACCAGGAGCAGACTGTGGCTCAGATCATGAACTCCTTATTACCAAATTCGGACTTAAATTAAAGATAACAGGGAAAACTGCTAGATCATTCAGGTATGACCAGAATCAAATCCCTTATGATTATACAGTGGAAGTGAGAAATAGACTTAAGGGACTAGATCTGATAGATAGAGTGCCTGATGAACTGTGGAATGAGGTCTGTGACACTGTACAGGAGACAGGGATCAAGACCATCCCCATGGAAAAGAAATGCAAAAAGCAAAATGGCTGTCTGGAGAGGCCTTACAAATAGCTGTGAAAAGAAGAGAGGTGAAAAGCAAAGGAGAAAATGAAAGATATAAGGATCTGAGTGCAGAATTAAAGAATAGCAAGAAGAGATAAGAAAGCCTTCTTTAACAATCAGTGCAAAGAAATAGAGTAAAAGAACAGAATGGGAAAAACTAGAGATCTCTTCAAGAAAATTAGAGATACCAAGGGAACATTTCATGCAAAGATGGGCTCGATAAAGGACAGAAATGGTATGGACCTAACAGAAGCAGAAGATATTAAGAAGAGGTGGCAAGAATACACGGAAAACAGTACAAAAAGTCTTCACGACCCAGATAATCATGATGATGTGATCACTAATTTAGAGCCAGAACTCTTGGAATGTGAAGTCAAGTGGACCTTGGAAAGCATCACTATGAACAAAGCTAGTGGAGGTGATGGAATTCCAGTTGAGCTGTTTCAAATCCTGAACGATGATACTGTGAAAGTGCTGCATTCAATATGCCAGCAAATTTGGAAAACTCAGCAGTGGCCACAGGACAGGAAAAGGTCAGTTTTCATTCCAATTCCAAAGAAAAGCAATGACAAAGAATCCTCAAACTACCACACAATTGCACTCATCTCACATGCTAGTAAAGTAATGTTCAAAATTCTGCAAGCCAGGCTTCAGCAATACATGAATCATAAACTTCCTAATGTTCAAGCTGGTTTTAGAAAAGGTAGAGGAACCAGAGATCAAATTGCCAGCATCTGCTGGATCAAGGAAAATACAAGAGAGTTTCAGAAAACCACCTATTTCTGCTTTATTGACTATGCCAAAGCCTTTGACTGTGTGGATCACAATAAACTGTGGAAAATTCTGAAAGAGATGGGAATACCAGGCCACCTAACCTACCTCTTGAGAAATCTGTAGGCAGGTCAGGAAGCAACAGTCAGAACTGGACATGGAACAACAGACTGGTTCAAATTGGAAAAGGAGTACGTCAAGGCTGCATATTGTCACCCTGCTTATTTAACTTCTATGCAGAGTACATCATGAGAAACTCTGGACTGGAAGAAACACAAGCTGGAATCAAGCTTGCTGGGAGAAATATCAGTAACCTCAGATATGCAGATGACACCATCCTTATGGCAGAAAGTGAAGAGGAACTAAAAGCCTCTTGATGAAAGTCAAAGAGGAGAGTGAAAAAGCTGGCTTAAAGCTCAACATTCAGAAAACGAAGATCATGGCATCCAGTCCCATCACTTCATGGGGCATAGATGGGGAAAGTGGAAACAGTGTCAGACTTTATTTTGGGCGGTTCCCAAATCACTGCAGATGGTGATTGCAGCCATGAAATTAAAAGACACTTACTCCTTGGAAGAAAAGTTATGACCAACCTAGATAGCATATTCAAAAGCAGAGACATTACTTTGCCACCTAAGGTCCGTCTAGTCAAGGCTATGATTTTTCCTGTAGTCATGTATGGATGTGAGATTTGGACTGTGAAGAAGAGTGAGTGCCAAAGAATTGATGCTTTTGAACTGTGGTGTTGGAGAAGACTCTTGAGAGTCCCTTGGACTGCAAGGAGATCTAACCAGTCCATTCTGAAGGAGATCAACCCTGGGATTTCTTTGGAAGGACTGATGCTAAAGCTGAAACTCCAGTACTTTGGCCACTTCATGCGAAAAGTTGACTCACTGGAAAAGACTCTGATGCTGGGAGGGATCCGGGGCAGGAGGAGAAGGGGATGACACCGGATGAGATGGCTGGATGGCATCACTGACTCGATGGACGTGAGTCTGAGTGAACTCTGGGAGATGGTGATGAACAGGGAGGCCTGGCATACTGGGATTCATGGGGTCACAGGAGTTGCACACGATGTGCGACTGAACAGACCTAAACTGAACTGATGCAATATTGGTCTTTACAGCATCGATTCTTGCTTCTATCACCAGTCACATCCACAAATGGGTATTGTTTTTGCTTTGGCTCCATCCCTTCATTCTTTCTGCAGTTATTTCTCCACTGACCTCTAGTAGCATATTGGGCACCTACTGACCTGGGGAGTACCTCTTTCAGTATCCTATCATTTTGCCTTTCATACTGTTCATGGGGTTCTCAAGGCAAGAATACTAAAGTCGTTTGCCATTCCCTTCTGTGGACCACATTCTGCCAAACCTCTCCACCATGACCCGCCTGTCTTGTGTTGCCCTGTGGGCATGGCTTAGTTTCATTGAGTTAGATAAGGCTTGATCCTAGTCTGATTAGATTGGCTAGTTTTCTGTGAGTATGGTTTCAGTGTGTCTGCCCTCTGATGCTCTCTTGCAACACCTACCATCTTACTTGGGTTTCTCTTACCTTGGGCTAGGGCGGCACCCGAGGCCAGGGGCAGTAGCCAGAAGGAGCAACCCCACGCCCAATGAGTAGTGGCTGCCTTGGTGCAGGAGGGCCTAGAGGAGCCATCCCACATTGAAGGTTAGGATGAGTGGTGGGAGGAGATACCCCTTATCCAAGGTAAGGAGCAGTGACTGTGCTTTGCTGGGGCAGTCATGAAGAGATACCCCACACCCAAGTCAATGGCCTTAGTGTAGTCAATGAAGCATAAATTGATATTTTTCTGAAATTCTCTTGCATTTTCTATGATCCAGTCGATGTTGGCTCTTTGGTCTCCATTTCCTCTGCCTTTTCTAAATCCTGCTTGAACATCTGAAAGTTCTCAGTTCTCCTACTATTGAAGCAGTACTGATCAATTAAGCACACCCATACTGACTGTAGAACTCACATAACCACCATGATGTTGTAGAAATTATAGTGTGTTTTTTCTAGATTTACATCATAAAACACATTGCAACACTTACTTTCTCTTGGGTCACTCTCTACTGCGAATATCAAAACTATGACTTGGACACTACAATAACTCAGTACAAGAATCCATAAATCAAGGAACTTAGCCTTCTTCCAACAGAGACAATGGACTTATTAGTCATCTATGTTAGTGAGTCATCTTGAAATTGGATCCTCCAGATTTACTAAGCTTTGGGATGACAGCATCCCAAAGGTAAGGAGCAGTGACTGCTTTGCTGGGGCAGTCGTGAAGAGATACCTCACACCCAAGTCAATGGCCTTAGTGTAGTCAATGAAGCATAAATTGGTATTTTTCTGAAATTCTCTTGCATTTTCTATGATCCAGTCGATGTTGGCTCTTTGGTCTCCATTTCCTCTGCCTTATATCTAAGCTACAAATTCACGAACGAACCTGAGCCAGAACCAACCAACTATTGAAAGCCTTTTTCAAATATCTGATTGGAAAAATTGTGTGATACATTGTTTAAACTGCTATGTTTCAAGGTAACTTTTACACAACATTAGATAGCTCATGTGTATAGGTATTTCCTCTCTTATCTCCCATGTGGTACACAATTTTATTTTTCATTCTTCATCATAAAATGAAGATGAGTTGGGGGAATGTTAGTGGGTGGATGGTTTGATGAAGAGAGGTACTAACTTCATTTATGAAGCATTCTAGGAAGGGTATATACGTTAAGGTCTGTAATATCTTTTACATGATGAGGAGTAGATGTGTGTTGCACTTTATCAGTTAAAAGTGTGAGGGTGATGGGAAAAAGAAGATTCTACTTTAGGTAAGGAAGACCTCATGAGATGAATTCCTCTTAGACACAATAAATTGGTTACAAATTATTCTTTTCACCTATTATTTTAAGAAATGGCCTAATAGTCAAAGTCAGGACTACCACACACCTATCTATTGTGAAACTATGGATAAGAATGGATCCTTATTCATCAAAAAAGAAAGAAAATGTGCGAGTGAACGTTATGTAGATAACAGCATAAAGTTTCCCAGAAAATAAAAATATAAATGCTGAAAATGTTTGCTACAGAACAGATTACATATCTTATATACTTTCTCAATAACTCTAAATGCCAGAAGATAATTCACTACTATTTACACAGCTTTTGAAAAGTTATAGAGGGGCCAAGAATGTATATTCAGCCATACTGTCTTTTGTTTTGGAAGTCAGAAGAATACAGGTTTGTCTTTTGGACTCAGAAATCATTCAAGTCACTTTGTTGAAAGCAATATACAGAGAGATGTACAATTAGTGAAATGACTGTGGAAAAAAAAAATTGAAAAACTGTGACAGAAAAGATCAGGAAATAAGTATTATAATTACAGAAATAAAATTGAGTTTAAATTATTTTTACAAAAGAAGTAACAAAATTAATAGCACGTGTTAAAAGAGGAAAGAGTTGAATCGATTAATGAAATGTTTGTGTTGTATTGCCTCTATTGGAAGTTGCTTTCATATATTTAAACATATGACACATGCTTTCAAAGTCAAATTTAGAGAAGAAAGTTACTAACACCAGTTATGGATATTTTGCACCGTTTTATAATTACATTATTGAACATTTAACATAATTTTTACTGATCCTTGCTTTTATTGCAGCCTCTGTTTGAAATTGTCTCTATTCACCAAGACTACAGTTATGGACAGGATTGTAAGTCCTAAATATTAAACACTAAAATTAACTTAGATCATTGTGACTGTGGCCCAGATCATGAGCTCCTTACTGCAAAATTCAGACTTAAATTGAAGAAAGTAGGGGAAAGTAATAGGCCATTCAGGTATGACCTAAATAAACTTTCTTATGATTATATAGTGGAGGTGATCAATAGATTCAATGGATTAAATCCAGTAGACAGAGTGCCTGAAGAACTATGGACAGAGGTTCATAACACTGTACAGGAGGCAGTGGATCAAAACCATCCTAATGAAAAGGAAATGTAAGAAGGCAAAATGGTTATCTGAGGAGGCCTTACAAATAGCTGAGAAGGGAGAAGAGTGAAAGGCAAAGAAGAAAGGGTAGCATATACCTAACTGATTGCAGAGTTGCAGAGAAGAGCAAGGAGAGATAAGAAAGACTTCCTCAGTGATCAAGGCAAAGAAATAGAGGAAATCAATAAAATAGGAAAGACTATATATCTCTTCAAGAAAAATTGGAGATACCCAGGGAACATTTCATGCAAAGGTGGGCACAATAAAGGACAGAAAGGGTAAGAACCTAACAGAAACAGAAGAGACTAAGAAGTGGCAAGAACACACAGAAGAGCGATGCAAAAAGTCTTAATGACCCAGATAACCATGATGGTGTGGTCCCTCACCTAGTGCCAGATACCCTAGAGTGCAAAGTCAAGTGAACCACAGGAAACAGTACTACTACCAAAGCTAGTGGAGGTGATGAAATTCCAGCAGAGCTATTTAAAATCCTAAAAGGCAATACTGTTAAAGTGTTGCACTTGATATGCTGGCAAATTTGGAAAATTCAACAGCGGCCAAAGGACTGGTAAAGGTCAGTTTTCCTTCCAATCCAAAAGATGGGCAATGGCAAAGAATGTTCAAACTACCACACAATTGCACTGGTCTCACATGCTAGCAAAGTAATGCTGAAAAGCCTTCAAGCTAGGCTTCAACTGTGCATGAACTGAGAACTTCCAAATATAAACGGTGGATTTAGAAAAGGCAGAAGAGTTGGTCCAGTGGCTAAGTCTCCATGCTTACAATGAAAAGGGCCTTGGTTCCATCCCTGGTCAGGGAACTAGATCCCACATGCTGCAGCTAAGAATTTACATGCCACAACCAAAAGATCCTGTATGCTACAACAAAGATTTCATGTGCTGCAACTAAGAAAAGACAGAGGAACAAGAGATCAACTTGCCAACATTCTCTGGATCATAGAGAAAGCAAGGGGGTTCCAGAAAACCATCTGATTCTGCTTCATTGATTACGACCAAGCCTATGACTTTGTGGATCACAACAAACTGTGGAAAATTCTTAAAGAGATGGGAATACCAGACCACCTTATCTGCTTCCTGAGAAACCTGTATGCAGGTCAAGAAGCAACAGGTAAAACCAGACATAGAACAATACACTGGTTCCAAATTGGGAAAGGAGTACATCAGTGATATATATTGTCAATCTGCTTATTTAATGTTAATGCAGAGTACAGTATGCAAAATGCCAGACTGGATGAAATAGAAGCTAGAATCAAGATTTCTGGGACAAATATCAACAACCTCAAATAGGCTGATGATACCACTCTAAAGGCAGAAAGTGAAAAGGAAATAGTCTCTTGATGAAAGTGAAAGAGGAGAGTGAAAAAACTGGCTTAAAACTCAATATTCAAAAAATGATGATCATGGCATCTGGTCCCATCACTTCATGGCAAATAAATGGGGAAACAGTGAGAGACTTTATTTTCTTGGGCTCCAAAATCACTGCAGATGGTGACAGTGGCCATGAAATTAAAAAACGCTTGCTCCTTGGAAGAAAATCTATGATAAACATAGACTGCATATTAAAAAGTAGAGACATTACTTTGTTGAAAAATGTCCATCTAGTTAAATCTATGGTTTTTCCAGTAATCATGTATGGATGTGGAGTTGGACCATAAAGAAAGCTGAGTGCTGATGAATTTTGAACTGTGATATCGGAGAAAACTCTTGAGAGTCCTTTGGACAGCAATGAGATCAAACCAATCAATCTTAAAGGAAATGTGTCCTGAATATTTATTGGAGGGACTGATGCTGAGGCTGAGGCTCCAGTACTTTGACCACCTGATGCGGAGAGCTGATTCATGATGCTGGGAAAGATTGAAGGCAGAAGGAGAAGGGAACAACAGAGGACAAGATGGTTGAGTGGCATCATCAACTTGATGGACATGAGTATGAGCAAGCTCTAGGAGATTGTGAAGAACAGGGAAAGAAGCCTGGCATACTACAGTCCATGGGGTTGCAAAGATCAGACATGACTGTGTGACTGAACAAAAACAATAACTTTAGGGTGATGTGGTAAGTGGAACTGCATTGACACACATCTTTTCATCTACCCAGTCAGTTTGTGTCTTTTGGTTAGTGCATTTAATCCATTTACATGTAAGGTAATTATTAATCATATGTATGTTTCTATTACTATTTTTTAATTACTTTGGATTTATTTTTTGTAGACCTTTTCCTTCTCTTGTTTCCTGTTTAGAGAAATTCCTTTAGCATTTGTTATAAAGCTATTTTGCTGGTGTTGAATTCTCTTAACTTTTGCTTGTCTGTGAAACTTTTTATTTCTCCATCAAATCTGAACAAGAGTCTTGCTGAGTAGACTATTCTTGGTTGTAGGTTCTTCCTTTTCATCCCTTTAAATATATTGTGGCAAGAATTGGCATTTTAATTAAATGACAATGAGGAGCTATACCATGAAGCACATAATACCGTTTGGAAGGTTAGGCACTAAAAAGTCAGATAATGCTAAAAGCACTCTACCATGATATTCTTTTCCAGATTGGCAACACTTTAGCATTATTCACTGGTATATTTCTAGCAGAGAGCACAGTCATGCTACACTACAGAAGGTAAATACTGTATGTATTGTTGAGATTATTGGAAAATAATTTGAAAAGGGAAGACAGAACATGACATAGGAGAGGGTTATAATCATTATTTTTATACCTCTTTCTTTTAGTATTTTAGTATTGTTTAGTATGTTGGAATATTTTGAAAATAAGCATTGGAAAATTATAATTTATAAGAGTTTGAGTAGACTTCATTTCCGCTTAGAACTTTGCTATGGCACTCTCAATTAAAATTCATTTCATGTTAAAAGTGTTTTCATAAAAGCTTTTAATATAGTTGCATATATCAATCCCAAAGTTAAGTTTGGTAAATCTTTATGACACATTTATAAGCAGTATGAATATAAGTAAGCACCATCTCCACCACAGAGACAGTCCCTCTATATGAGAAGCTAGTTTTAAAAAGGAGCTTGTGCAATATTTTCTTCTATTTTCTATTCCTGAGTTTCTCTTTTCATTGTTTTTACTTTACATTTCATTGCTGTAATATTTCTGTGATGAAAGCTATGAAATTTCTAGTTTGGATGAGTTTATACATTCCATATTTGATGAAAATAAAGCTGAATAGAAGTATTAAAACATCATTGTTCTATCCAGAAAATAATTTTACCCAATTTATCAATCTAAGGCATCATTGTTAGCAGATAACAAGCTTTTATAAAATACATGTATATATATAATATATACTAAAATAGATACTATTATATGTGTCATGTTTATTGTGTATGCTATAATTTATATGTCATATAATATAATTTATATACAATTGTACATATTATGGGCTTCTCTGGTGGCTCAGATGGTAAAGAATCTGTCTGCAACACGGGAGACCTGGATTCAGTCTCTGCATTGGGAAGATCCCCTGAAGGAGGGCATGGCAACCCACCCCAGTATTCTTGACTGGAGAATCCCCATGGACAGAGGATCCTGGCAGGCTACACTCCACGGGGTCACAAAGAGTTGGACATGACTGAGCAACTCAGCACAGTGCATATATTTAATATCGGATCTCTGAATTCTTTGCAAGTCATCTAATTCAGATTTCTCATGCTGTGGATATTAGAGAAACTTAAGTAGATCAATGTGGTTATGACATATGTTTCAGTTTCTATTTCTAAGGAATAGCAATACTTAAAAAAATTATATAACTATAAACAATCAGGAAAAGTATATTGGCAGTTATTGATGAATTTATTTATAAGTTGATATATTAGTCAACTGAAACTGACAGCTTTGGTGAGTTTTGCTATAACACCAGGTATTTTTTGTTTGTTTGTTTTGTTGTAACTCTAGGGCTTCCCTGGTGACTCAGATGGCAAAGAATCTGCCTGAAATGCAGGAAACCCAGGTTGGATCCCTGGAGGAAGATCCCTGAAGTAGGAAATGGCCAGTATTCTTTGTTTCTGTACAACTCCATTCTCTGAAATTCCATGGACAGAGGAGCCTGGTGGGCCACGGTTCATGGGCTTTGTAAAGAGTCAGACATGACTGAGCAACTGACACTTTCACCATAACAAAATTTCAAGTGCTGTTATTTATAGCTATAGGCTTCCTAGTTGGCTCAGACAGTAAAGAATACACTTGCAATGCGGGAGACCTGGGTTCAGTCCCAGGGTTAGGAAGATCCCCTGGAGGAAAGCATAGCAACCCATTCCAGTATTCTTGCCTGGAGAATTCCCATGGACAAAGAAGCCTGGCTGGCTACAGTCCAGGGTCACAAAGAGTTGGACATGACTGAGTGACTAAGCACACGCATTTATAGTTATATATTGTTTATTAGAGACAGTGTTAAAAACTAGAAGCTTAAATACTACTAAACCAAGGAGGGTGAAAGATTAGATTTCTGCTTTCCATTAGGATTTAACAAGTTATAGCTATAGATAAACTACCACTGACATAATTTAGATAAAATGAGTAAGCCTTCTGGTGATGAAGGAGCTAGTGGCATAGAATTAGGCAACTTGCTTTAAAAATCTAGAACATTGGTCAATGTCTACAAAACAACTGCCTTTAAACATTAGAACAATAAGTAGTGTGGAACTGTGATCTCTGGGAGAAGGAAAACAAATCAGATGACTCTGGTGATCATTCTAGCTTTTGGTTCATAGAAAAATTTTGAATCATAGAAAAGAGATGGGAACTCAAGCAGAAAATAGAGCTCTCATTGAATTAAGAAGACAGAGAGCAAAGTGGCTAAAATATTTGTTGTGAAGTACTAGAAAGAATAGAGTTGCATAGAAACAAATAAAATAACAATAAGAAAGGGAAATTAAAAAACCTGCTGTGTTCCCCTCAGTCTTATCTTTATATTGATTTGCATATGTGTTCAGTAATATTACATGAGTGAGTAAAGATCAAATTCCAGGGAGCTATAGATTGAACAATTCTTGAAACATACACAGGGCTCAGAGATGTTTAAATTCCATCCAGACTGAGAGACCTTGATAAACCACTAAGTGATCCTTGGAAAACTTGATGAACCCCTGAATCTTAGAAACTTGAAAAGAGCACATCTTAATATTAAATATAAATTAGCACTGGTATATCTTAGATCCATGCTAATAAAGCATAAAGTAAATCTTAAATTATCAAAGGCAGAAAATGATATCCAAACATTCCTTAATGGAATATAGTGTCCAATTGGAAATCCAGGATCCAATAAAGAAAATACCACGCATGTAAAAGCAATGTACAAAAGAGTTGATTGAACATACTTAAAGGACATAGAGGGCAATAAAAGCCCCAAATTTTATTTTCATCATATCTTTTAAAACCTTAAGTGTAAATGCATTATGTGACTTTTACTTGATTCTGCTTCAAGTGAACAATAAACAAAAGTATGTAATGTATGTTGGGAAAAATTGAAATATAAATATTGATAGAGTATGGGTTATTATTAGCAACTAATATTAATTTTCTGATATGATAATGGCATTATATTTATGCAATAATTTAATATATTGCATATGAAGAAATTAATGATGAGATATCACAAAGTATAATAAAAAGCACAAAGAAAAAATATTTTAACATTTGTTGAATACAGACAGTGGAAACTGATATTCATAGTACTGTATATGATGTTATATATTGATATTCAAAGTACTTTCAATTTTTAAAAGAAATACTTAACTGCTTAATTAAAAATGGAAAAATAAATAAAAATAAAATGAACAGGAATAAATAACACATAAAATTAAAATATGCACTATTATAATTTGTTCTTTATTGAGAATGTAGAGGAAGTTTTCACATAGAGGTACATGGTGGGCTGAGCCTTTTTAAGGAAAATGCCATTCTAGAGTAAATTTGGCAACAATACACCCTTCATTGCCTTACACTCTGTGCTCTTTGGAGAAGGAAATGGCAACCCACTCCAGTATTCTTGCCTGGAGAATCCCATGGACGGAGGAGCCTGGTGTGGGCTACAGTCCATGGGGTCGCAAAGAGTCGGACACGACTGAGCGACTTCACTTCACTTCTGTGCTCTTTTAATTTTCCTCCTACTTTCTGAAATGTGATATGCTCTTTCCCATTCAGAGATATTGAATTTTGTCATATATTTTCTGGGACCTCTCCTCTCCTTTGCTTCCACTCCTAAATCTACCTGATCAGCTAAGTCTTACATTTCTTGCTGGTTAATTTCTTTTCATTTTTAAAGACAGTTCAAGTGGTTCTTCCTTAATCTTCTCAAATTCACACATGCTAGGTGAGGGTATCTTGTCAGATGCTCTTGTCACATCTCTCTCTCTTCAGGTTATTACTGAAGTTTTGATACACATTTTAATGTTTTCTTAGGTGTTCAAAATTGATCTCATACTAAGATGTAAGCCCCAAAAGGGTGTTGTCAGAGAACAGAATTGTCACTTATGCATCACAGGTACTCAAAATATATTTTAAAGGTGAGCAAAAGGAAAACCACATAAAGATTATAAAACGTGATTGTGAAAGAAATAATAATTTTGCATTCCTCATGTTTCAGGTTATATAACTGATAAATATGCCTTCAACTTTATACTTCAAAATATTTGCTAACAATTCAACAGCTCACCTTTTCTTTTGTGGAGTCATTGAGAATGACAATACTGTGGAGTTTGGGATAGAGAAATGATAAATTGTAAATCCTCAAATGAGGCAAGCATCCAATATAGGATTGTTCCAACTGGTAAAATTCTGATGTGTTTGTTTATCTTCTTAATACCTTTTAAACATACAGTGTGAAGGTCTGTTGATTGTTTTGATCATAGAGCATTCTGTGGAGTTTTGTGTTACTCCCTACCAAATAATAGGCTCACCTTGAAAATGTGAGGGTAAAGACATGGCAAAGGTTAAAACTTCTTGACTGACAAGCATTTATTTATTTATGAGATTAAGTTTCCACTAAGTCATTGTCACTTATTTTCTTCAGCCAAATGCTATGAAATAGTCCAAAAACCATAGCAATTGAATGAAAATAAGGAACAGAAATAAATCAAATGAAATCATAAGAGAACTGCAAGAATAGTCAGATATCTTTTGAAGGAATACTGTATCTTATATTTATTTAATATGATATTAAATAAATATCTTTTCTCCCTAGATATTCATATTTTCTAAAATCCAAAATACACTTATTAAATGCTTTGGCACAGTGATACAAAATTACATATAGTCTTTGGAAAGTTGATCATATCAATTTTTTTCCCTCAGAAAAATTCTGGAATCTGACTGTGAGGTCACTTGAGACATCATTTAGAAGATTCAAAAAGATCTAATTGGATATCTCTTTTATTTATGTCCTAAGGTTGAAATTTAAGAATACGTAAATAAGTAAAACATAGTGAATTACAGAATCTGATATCAATTAGAGATACATGTAAG
The DNA here is from genome assembly GCA_917880005.1 of Nanger dama. Lineage (NCBI taxonomy): Eukaryota > Metazoa > Chordata > Mammalia > Artiodactyla > Bovidae > Nanger > Nanger dama. Next base: position 54,025,747 of record CAKJTW010000004.1, read on the forward strand.
GCTATAACAGTTTTTTGTGTGGTTTTTTGTTTGTTTTTTTGTTGGCTTCTTTGTTTTAGTGTTTATTTTGTTTTCAAGATTTAGTAAAAATGGCTGCCCATTCTAATTGTGACTCCATATAGAATAATGCATTCATATGGATGGATTTCTGTGCTTTGAGCAGGAAGGATTATCGCTAACTTCCAGAGAAAATTATACATCTATATTAACTTCATGGTTGTCATTCTGGTGAACATATGCTTATATGATTACAGAAGTAGGAAATGCGATTTGAAAATATCTATAATAATGTGCAGCTTCATATTGTATTCCAAAGGGGCAGATTAAAGTAGTTACTTTAAAAATCCATAAACAATTTAATAACAAATATTTTCATAAGTCAGTTTCAGAACTCATCATACCTACTGAAAGGAATAAGCCAAATTAATTTCAACATTAGCCAAAGTAATTGACCTTCAAACAAAGGCACCTAAGTGTTCAGAGAGCAATAAAACAGAAAATCAAGAAAATTTAAAAAAAACTATACTCACTCACACAATATGGCAAAATAGTCTTTTATTCTCTCCAAATTTAAAAAGGCTGACTTTAAATTTGAAGACTTAACTCCCAAAATACTTATGCTGACCAAATTATACGTGAATTGTCTGTCATACTTTAATCCAGCAACAACTCCAACATAATATCTTCACTTTATGTGATTCATCTTCATTTCTATATAAATGCACAATAAATAATTTGACCCCTTTGTATTCATGCATTCAATCATTCATTCGATCTTTTATTCATTCTTTCATAGCAAATCTCCTGAAAGCAACCAGTGTGGCTAATATAAATTTAAAGTTTTAATTTAATTCAATCTGGACAAGGATTTATATTTCAGAAAGTAAATTTTTTTTCTAGTGGAAGGCAGTATTCAGTTCAGTTCAGTTAAGTCACTCATGCATCTGATTCTTCGCAACCCTGTAGACCACAGCACGCCAGGCCTCCCTGTCTATCACCATCTCCCGGAGTTTACTCAAACTCATGTCCATTTAGTCGGTGATGCCATCCAACCATCTCATCTTCTGTCATCCCCTTCTCCTTCTGCCTTCAATCATTCCCAACATCAGGGTCTTTTCAAATGAGTCAGCTCTTTGCATCAGGTGGCCAAAGTATTGGAGTCTCAACTTCAACATCAGTCCAAGGCAGTATGCTGATCTCGTACAAATTTCCCCACTGAATTGTAGATAGCTATTTCCCTAAATGCTTGAGAAACAGGAAACTATCAGATTCCTAGATGATGAATTAAACTCATGAAAATCTATTTTTAGCCAAAATGAAAAGAATTATTAATAAAATACATAAAGAAATAACAATGTTCATATATTTTGAATCTGTTGCTCTGCTATGAGCAGCATAGCGATAAACAGCTTGACTTTAATAATCAGACAAAGCCAAATTTGAACAAAAGCTCTACTGCTTATTAGCCATGTCATCTTACACAGAACCGTTCACTTTTCTAGACCAGATTTCCCAAATTATAAATAGAATTTTAAGTACTTTTCTCACTGGACTGTTCCAAGACTTCAAATTTGTTATGAAAGCAAAGATAAAATAAAAGTGAGTGCCTGGAACATACTAATTAATATATCCATAATAGATTATGATAAGGATATTGCTGCTGATGACAAGTAAGCAATCAGAAATTCTAGGAAAATTAAGAAAATATAAACAGTGAGGAAGAGATATAAATCAAAAGAAGCACAAGGGGGAAAGAAATCCTGGAATATTGAATAGAATAATTAATTGTTCACCTAGAACCCAGGACAACTCCTAATCTGAGAGTAGCAGAAACTGCTGCTGGAATCTTTATTTTGCCTTCAATTTTGAAAGTTAGTTTTTGTGAATATAAGATTTCTTAGTTGTTAGCTCTTTTTATCTTTCTTCACTTTCTCAAAATTTAGACTTAACTTGGTAGGTAAGTCTAACAGCTAAAAATTGCTTATCTAAATTAAAAGATTGAATAAATAACATACTTAAATAAAAGAAAAATATTCTTATGACAATAGATTTCCTCAAATATGTTTTAAATGATAATAATAACATTATAAGATTTAAGCTAACAAGAACTAATAAACAACATTGGGTCCAGAAAACAGTGTCATTCAAAAATTTTAAATTACAGTGGTTGAAGCTGAAAGATCAGAGGAGATTTTAGAATAGAAAATTAAAAAACTAGGTAGACTATACTCTAGACTGTATGATTCATGGGGTCGCAGCATCTGACAGGACTGAGGAATTCTGACTTTCACTTTTAGGTAGAGTAAGCTTTGAATATAATTAATCTGATTTCGGTGTTGACCATCTGGTGATGTCCATGTGTAGAGTCTTCTCTTGTATTGTTGAAAGAGGGTGGTTGCTATGACCAGTGCATTTTCTTGGCAAAACTCTAATAGTCTTTGCCCTGCTTCATTCCGCATTCCAAGGCGAAATTTGCCTGTTACTCCAGGTGTTTCTTGACTTCCTACTTTAGCATTCCAGTACCCTATAATGAAAAGGACATCTTTTTTGGGTGTTAGTTCTAAAAAGTCTTGTAGGTCTTCATAAAACCATTCAACTTCAGCTTCTTCAGCATTACTGGTTGGGGCATAGACTTGGATAACTGTGATATTGAATGGTTTGCCTTGGAGACGAACAGAGATCATACTGTGAAGAAGGCTGAGTGCCGAAGAATTGATGCTTTTGAAGTGTGGTGTTGGAGAAGACTCTTGAGAGTCCCTTGGACTGCAAGGAGATCCAACCAGTCCATTCTGAAGGAGATCAGCCCTGGGATTTCTTTGGAAAGAATGATGCTAAAGCTGAAACTCCAGTACTTTGGCCACCTCATGCAAAGAGTTGACTCATTGGAAAAGACTCTGATGCTGGGAAAGATTGGGGGCAGGAGGAGAAGGGGACGACAGAGGATGAGATGGCTGGATGGCATCACTGACTCCATGAACGTGAATCTGAGTGAACTCCGGGAGATGGTGATGGACAGGGAGGCCTGGCATGCTGCGATTCATAGGGTCACGAAGAGTCGGACACGGCTGAGCGACTGAACTGAACTGAACTGAAGCATTTGAAAGAAAGTAATTATCTGTCATGCATTGTAAAACTATATCCACCTTGTGAAACAAAGAAAAACAGATAATGGTAACACTCATAGCTAAGATTCATTGTTCCTAATTGCTAAGAAATGAATTAAGTATTTTGGCTAATAATATCATTTAATTTTCAGGAAAAATCCTTGGATCAGTGACTTTTTACAAACTCTACTTTGTAAGTGAAGATACTCAACCACGTAAAGTTCAAGTAACTTGCACAAAACCAGTAAGTAACTGTTGCAGCAACCATTTAATTCAACACCTTATATTCTCTCTCTCTCTCTCTCACACACACGCACACACAATAACACGTACACAAATTTTAACAGAAAAAGTATGATTGGAAAATAAGATTAATTAGAACCAGAAAATGCCTTAGGGTACTTATAACTCTCTTAGATTTTCACCCTTTAAATGTTGTGACTTTATGGTCCACAGTCTTAAAAAAATTCAAGTGATAATTTCAGGATATATTATCCCTCTGTTTACCTTCTTATCTATCTATCTGTCTTATCTATCTATCTATGTTTCTATCTGTTTCCAAGTAAGAAAAGATCCTGAGTGCCCACAGTGCAAAGAAGGCCCTGCACCACAGCTATAAAGCCTCTGGTCTAGCGCCCTGGACCCGCAAATACTGAAGCCCTGTGCCACAACTACTGAAGCCTGCACATCCTAGAGCCGCTGCTCTACAAGAGAAGCCACCACAATGAGAAGTCTGAGCACCATAAGTAAGAGAGGAAGCCCAGCTCACCACAACTAGAAAGTAAACCTGTGCAGCAAAGATTCATACAGTCAAAAATAAATTAATTAATAAAATTGTTTTTAAAAAGAGAATTATTCACTGCAATGTCTCAAATACAAGTAAAAATATGTTGAGAGTCAAAGGGTACTTCAACATAGTCAATCAATTTTTACTAAAACTGTCAAAATAGGACCAGTAACTATGACTTTATGTGAGGTTGTTGTGAGTTTGACATTTTAACGTGAATTTATGTTTACTGACATTTCCCAGAGAAGAGAAACAGATACTGAAGAATCATAATTTTGAATCACTGATTATATGGTATATAATTTCTCACATGATTGATTCTTAGAGTTGTTATTTGCTACAAAGTTAATATCAAAGAATATAGAGAATTTATAAATTTTTGTTTGGTTGTTTTTAATTTTAAAAAAATTGTTGGGTCTTAAGAAAAAGCTTACCTAAAACATTTCTGCTTATAGAAAACATATAGTAAATTATACTGTTTTATTTGCTTTTTGCTTTTCTTGTGTTTATTTGTGGATTTACATTTTTCTTACAGAGGTCTAAGGATGGAAATTGGTCAATAAAGTATGAGTTTAGAAACAATGGATGATACAATGAAAACCTGCATTTTTTGAAAATAAGACCTAAACACTATGCTTTAATTTATATATGTTTACCTATGTGTGATGGTTACCTATTTTTGCAAAAGATATTGCAAAAATAAGCTCAAGAGCATTTAATAGAAATTAATAAAATTCATCTTAACTCTATAGAATTTAAAAAAATTATTTAAAGGGAAAAATGAGTAAATTTGAAAAACAACCATTAATCCTAAAATATATATATATCATAAGTGATATACTACACTTGCAACATTATTTACAATATTTTGCTATTTACCAAAATGTGTAAGCAATGTTAAATGTTAAGGGACAAAGATTAATAATGTATAGTCTCCATCCATAAGGAAACATCTGATTTTATGTCTCCTGAATTTGTTGTTTCTATGTGGGCAATTCTCTTCCTCTTCTCATTTTAGAACAAACTCAACACAAATTGGAGGTTAAGTTAGGATAAGAAGCAAGCCAGGTAGTTTGAAACCCAAGCAGTCCCTTGGCTCTCTGTGTTTCTTCTCAAAGCTGGAAGTTTGTTGGAGAGTTCAGCTAAGTTAGTAAGAACTTAGAATGTTAGAGACTAGATATCTCTTCAAGAAAACTGGAGATATCAAGGAAACATTTCATGCAAGGATGGGCACAATAAATGATAGAAATAGTAAGAACTTAACAGAAGCAGAAGATATTAAGAAGAGGTGGCAAGAATAACCAGAAGAACAATACAAATGACCCAGATAACCACAATGGTGTGGTTACTCACCTAGAGCCAGACATTCTGGAGTGTGAAGTCAAGTTGGCCTTAGGAAGCATTACTGTGAACAAAGCTAGTAGAGTTGATGGAATTCCAGCTGAGCTATTTCAAATCCTAAAAGATGATGCTCTTAAAGTGCTGTAATCAATATGTCAGCAGATCTGGAAAACAGCAATGGCCACAGGACTGGAAAAATTCAGTATTCATTACAGTCACAAAGCAGGGCAATGCCAAAGAATGTTCAAACTGCTGCACAATTGGGCTCATTTCATATTCTAGCAAGGTAATGTTCAAAATCCCTAAAATTAGGCTTCAGCAATATGTGTACCAAGAACTTCCAGATATACAAGCTGGATTTAGAAAAGATAGAGGAACCAGAGGTCAAAATCCCAACACTCATTGGATCATAGAGGAACCAAGGGAATTCCAGGAAAACATTGACTTCTGCTTCAAAAGCTTTAGTAAGCCTTTGACTCTATGGATCACAACAAACTAAACTGTGGAAAATTCTTAAAGAGATGAGAATACCATATCACCTTACCTGTCTCCTAAGAAACCTGTATGCAGGTCAAGAAGTAACAGTTACACTGGACATGGAACAACAGACTGGTTCCAAACTGGGAAGAGTACGGCAAGGCTGAATGTTGTCACACTCCTTATTTAACTTCTATGCAGAGTACATTATGTGAAATGCTGGGCTGGATGAAGCACAAGCTGGACTCAAGATTGCTGGAAGAAATGCCAGCAACCTCAATATGCAGATGATATCACTCTAATAGCAGAAAGTGAAGAGGAACTAAAGAGCTTCTTGATGAAGGTGAAAGAGGAGAGTGAAAAAGCTAGCTTAAAACTCAACATTGAAAAAAACTAAGATCATAGCATCTGGTCCCCTACTTAGTGGCAAATAGATGGGGGAAAAGTGGAAACAGTGACAGATTTTATTTTCCTGGGCTCCAAAACCACTGTGAATGGTGACTGCAGCCACGAAATTAAAGACTCTTGTTCCTTGGAAGGAAAGCTATGACAAAGCAGTGTATGAAAAAATAGGGACGCCACTTTGCTGACAAAAAAGTACATAAAGCCAAGGCTATGGTTTTTCCAGTAGTCATGTATGGAGGTGAGAGTTGGACCATAAAGAGATTTGAGTGCCTAAGAATTGATGCTTTTGAATTGTGTGTGGTTCTGTGGTGACTGCAGCCATGAAATTAAAAGATGCTTACTCCTTGGAAGAAAAGTTATGACCAACCTAGAGAGCATATTCAAAAGCAGAGACATACTTTGCCGACTAAGATCCGTCTAGTCAAGGCTATGGTTTTTCCTGTGGTCATGTATGGAAGTGAGAGTTGGACTGTGAAGAAGGCTGAGCACTGAAGAATTGATGCTTTTGAAGTGTGGTATTGGAGAAGACTCCTGAGAGTCCCTTGGATGGCAAGGAGATCCAACCAGTCCATTCTGAAGGAGATCAGCCCTGGGATTTCTTTGGAGGGAATGATGCTAAAGCTGAAACTCCAGTACTTTGACCACCTCATGAGAAGAGTTGACTCACTGGAAAAGACTCTGATGCTGGGAGGGATTGGGGGCAGGAGGAGAAGGGGATGATAGAGGATGAGATGGCTGGATGGCATCACTGACTTGATGGACGTGAATCAGACTGAACTGTGGGAGTTGGTGATGGACAGGGAGGCCTGGCGTGCTGCAATTCATGGGGTCGCAGAGTCGGACATGACTGAGAGACTGAATGAACTGAACTGGAGACTTTTAAGAGTGCTTGGACAGTGAGTGGATCAAATCAGTCAGTCCTAAAGGAAATCAACCCTGAATATTCTTTGGAAGGACTGATGGTGAAGCTGAATTGCCAGTACTTTGGCCCCTGATGCTAAGAGCCAACTCATTGGAGAAGGCCCTGATGCTGGGGAAGATTGAGGGAAAGCGGAGAAGCAGGCAACAGAAGATGAGATGGTTGAATGGTGTTATTGGACATGAGTTTGAGCAAACTCTGGGAGATAGTGACAGACAGGGAAGTCTGGCATACTGCAGCTCTTGGAATCACAAAGAGTCGGGCACAAGTTAGCTACTGTTGAACAACAAGAACTCAGCATTTTCAACAATATGCTGACACTAAAGGAAGTATTAAAATAAACAACAAACCTGAAAGTCAGATTTAAATTAAAAGAAATCTTAAATTAGTGGAATAGAGTACTTCTTGCCATTGGGAAGATATGAGAGTTTGTATTATTATTATTTTATGCTAATTATCATATATATCTTAGCATACATTTGTGCCCATTAGCCTACTAGTAATAAAACAGCAGATAATAATAACATTTGCTATAATATTTTGAATGTCCAACACCTACCTTGTTAGCATTTTTGCAAATTACATTTCATTCTTTATGTTTAATTGTTTTAGCAATCTATAGGTCAGAAACTTTTGTTGAATGAAATACAGGATTCACTTAGAATGGAATACAAACTCTGTGCTCTTTACCAAATTTCCCACTGCTTCTCAATCTAAGTCTGGTTCTTATCTATGCCTCTTTGACACACACTTTATTCCTTTGTTCTTTGGTTATCTCTAGGAATTTTCTTTGTAGAGAGAAGCAAAACAATAAATAGTGTGGCATTTTAGTCCTTCCATACCTATATGTCCCACTAATTATTTCCAGATTATTGATAACTCTGATAGTGCTTAGGGACCTTAATTCTTTAGACAAATGGAAAATAGCTACTCTGCATTAGATAGGCTTACACTGAAGTTTCAATGGCTTAGCAAACAAAAGATAATTGCTCACTTACACTATATGTCCTACATATCTAAATAATGGCATGTGTGTTTGAGTGAGGCAGTGTGCCTCAGCTTCACACAGCCTGATGGAAGTATCAAATGTATAGCTGCATTGTCAGTATGCCTGGCCTTCTTGGTTGCCATGGAAGAGAGAAAACATGGGGAAGCATCTGTGATTTTTCCATAGTCCAGAAATGATGTCATATTCTCTCGTATTTCATTGATCAGGGTAGTTTTTGGACCATTCTCATATGCAGGTGGCCCAAAAGTATAGTCTTTTTGTGACAAAAAGAGAATAAGAAATGGGTTCTGGTAGACATGAGTCATATACCAGATTATCCTCTCAGAAAGGTTAGTGGTTCCTGACAGAGGAAGACTTCAGGTAGACAGTTTGCTGTTCAGTCACTCAGTCATGTCCGGCTCTTTGCTACCCCAAGGACCTCAGCACGCCAGGCTTCCTTGTCCTTAACTACCTCCTGGAGTTTGCTCAAACTCATGTCCATTGAATCAGTGATATTACCCAAAGATCTCACTGTCTGTCGCCCTCTTCTCCTCGTGCCCTCAGTCTTTCCCAGTATCAGGGTCTTTTGTACAAGGTCCGAAAGTTTTTGATTGATGTGAAGAGGGCCAACCTAAGAAATTATATAAACCTGGCACTGTATAAGATTGCCTCCTGCAAGGCAGAAAACAATCTTTTATCCTTATGCAGAAGATTGAATGGAAAATAATGATGCAATTTACCACTTCTAAGGATAAACAGAGAGACCAAGAAGATGGAAAGGCTCTTAAAAAGAACTGTTTAGTGGTATAATATTTTAGAATGGTTCATGGCTTTAATAATTGTTTCTCATTGTGCCTGAGAAAATCAGAGGAGTGCAAGAAGAGAAAACAAAGGCAGCAGCCAGAGTCAGCAGTGACAGGCTCCCACTGAGTGCCATGAGCTTTATTATCTCCTGTCATATCAACTCCTCAATCAAAAAAAAAAAAAAAAAAAGTTCTCCAGAAGCAGAAGATGGAGGAAAAATAAAACACATGCAAATTGCCCAAATTATAGCACAAATTACTACTAAAGATACAGTTAAAGAATAATAGAGAAAAGCAGTCATTTTCCTCCCATTTCTTTCTTTTTTTTTTTAATTGTAGCAAATGTGATATCCATTTACTCCGCTACATGAGATAGAATGTGTTCACTAATCAGGTGACTTTTTTATTTATAATGATGTTACAGAATATTTTTTCCAGTATTATAAACAGAAGTTTATGATATTAATCTATTCTCTGTGCAAAACAAGAAGAGTCACTTTCTTCCTATAGCTACTAATAAAAAATTTGCTGATAAATGTTTTAACTTTAGAGTCTATATTTATAAATACATTTTCAATGGGAAAAACTTGACAAATGCTTTACTATTCCCTGTATAAATACTTTTTATCTGATAATTAACATTTTAGGTCAGTTTTATATGTGCCTACCTGAATCTTGACCAAGATAGTTGAGAAAACACCAGTTTTATATTTACCAAAGATGTTAATCAGCAATGAAGTAAAAAAATTTAGAGACCTTAGGTAGCACAGAAATATTTTTTAATTTTTATGTAGTTTATTTACAAATCCTCTCCAGTTTTTGAATCTTCAGAAGAATTGAGAATTTGTATTTTTTTCACTGGAATTTTCATTTATATTAATATTCTTTAAGTGTATGATCTATACACTAAAGCTAACTTCTCTGCACTGATGAGTGTACGTTGAATGCCCCAACTTCCCACAATGAAAAGAATTAGAATGCTTATTAAAGTACATATGTGTGTGTATATAAATTATACATGTATATTCAAATCCTCCTATGCAACTGATTTCCTTTTCTAGTATCCATAATTGATCCAAGTACTACTAACAATCACTGATTTTAGTTTCTATGTTTTTCATTGCATCATTGTCTTCAAATAGTGAAAATATAAGACTAAAAACTTCTGTTCTATAAATCAAAGTAACAAATATAATATCAGGAAGGCAGACTGATCAGAAAAAAATCATTTTTAACTGATCCAAATAGAATTTTAATTTCATTAATGTGTATCAATTTAATATCTTAACAAGATTTTAGGATGGCTTCAGGTTCTATATTGTAGACTTCAGGTTGATGCATGTATTTCAGTGCCAGTCAACTCCTGATAATGATCCTACACAGAAAACTATGTAGGTACACATTCATAAGAATGGTCTGTTATTTGTAAATTCCAATATTTTCCAAAAATATGCTAAATAGGCCTTTACTGAGTACTCTTATTCCATAAGAATAATCTTGAGTTATGGGACCAAAGATTACTCTGTTGTAGGTGTAATATCATTTAGACATCTCTGTGTCTCTAATAAAGTAAAATGCTTTGTATATAAACCAGCTGTCTAATGTGAGTGGGGTTTTATAAAGATTTAAGGCATTATAGTGGAGAAGACAATGGCACCCCACTCTAGTACTCTTGCCTGGAAAATCCCATGGGCAGAGGAGCCTGGTCAGCTGAAGTCCATGGGGTCGCTAAGAGTCCAACAGGACTAAGAGGCTTCACTTTGATTTTTCATGCACTGGAGAAGGAAATGGCAACCAACTCCAATATTCTTGCCTAGAGAATCCCAGGGATGGGGAGTCTGGTGAGCTGCTGTCTATGGGGTTGCACAGAGTCAGACAAGACTGAAGCGACTTAGCAGCAGACTTAGCAGCAAGGCATTATAGACAATTGAAGTAACTGAATAGATCTGAAAGTTTTCTTTATTCAAATTCAAGTAGCTTTATTTTCTTTCTTCTTTTGTTTTGAAGTATAGATGATTTACAATATATATTAGTTTCAGGCATATAACCTGAATAGTGATTCAGTATTTTTACAAATTATACTCCGTAAAATTTATTACAAAATAATGATTATAATTCCCTATGCTATACAATATATCTTTGTTGCTTATCTCTTTTATGCATAGGAGTTTGTATCTCTTAACTCCATACTCTTTCCCTCTCCCCACTGATAGTCACTAGTTGGTTTTCCATTTTTCTGTATACATTGTTTTAATTTTTAGGTTCCAAAATAAGTAATAGCACATAGAATTTGTCTTTCTTTAAGTTGTTTCACTAGCGTAATATCTCTAAGTCCATTCACATCATTGAAAACTACAAAATTTTAATCTTTTTTATGGCTAATATTCCATTGCATATATTTCAATATCCTTTTTATCCATTCATCTGTCAAATAACATTTAGGTTGCTTCCATATCTTGGCAAATGTAAATAGTGTTGCTATGAACTTAGGGTACATACATCTTTTTAAATTAATGTTTTCAATTTTTTCAAGATATATACCAAGGAATTATATGCTAGTTCTGTTTTTACATTTTGTGAGGAACCATCATACTCATTTTCATAGAAGCTGCATCAAGTTACATTCCCACCAAGAGTAAGCAAATGTTCTGTTTTCTCCACATCCTTTCCAAAATTTATTTGTAGACACTTTGAAGTTTGCCATTCCAAAAGTGTGAGGTGATATTTCATGGTTTTGATTTGAATTTCTCTAATAATTAGTGGTGTTGAACATCTTTTCATGTGCCTATTCAGTTCAGTTCAGTTCAGTCGCTCATTTGTGTCTGACTCTTTGTGACCCCAATGAATCACAGCACGCCAAGCCCCCTGTCCAGCACCAACTCTCACAGTTCACTCAGATTCACGTTCATCGAGTCCGTGATGCCATCCAGCCATCTCATCCTCTGTCAAACCCTTCTCCTCCTGCCCCCAGTCCCTCCCAGCATCAGAGTCTTTTTCAGTGAGTCAATTCTTCATATGAAGTGGCCAAAGTACTGGAGTTTCAGCTTCAGCATCATTCCCTCCAAAGAAATCCCAGGGCTGATCTCCTTCAGAATGGACTGGTTGGATCTCCTTGCAGTCCAAGGCACTCTCAAGAGTCTTCTCCAACACCACACTTCAAAAGCATTAGTTCTTCAGCGCTCAGCCTTCCTCACAGTCCAACTCTCACATCCATACATGACCACAGGAAAAACCATAGCCTTGACTAGACGGACCTTATTTGGCAAAGTAATGTCTCTGCTTTTGAATATGCTCTCTAGGTTGGTCATAACTTTTCTTCCAAGGAGTATGTGTCTTTTAATTTCATGGCTGCAGTCACCATCTGCAGTGATTTTGGAGCCCCCAAAATTAAGTCTGACAGTTTCCACTATTTCCCCATCTATTTCCCATGAAGTGATGGGACTGGATGCCATGATCTTCGTTTTCTGAATGTTGAGAGATATCATTTGCTTATTTTTACTTTTATTTTTTTTTTTTTGCCTTATGAGATTCCCTCCACCCCCGCCCCCCCAAATTGCTGATTTGTAAAGTCAAAGAATATTCTCCCTTCTTTAGGAGTCTCTTGTGGGAATTTTATGCTTTCAAGTGTTACATTTAGGTCTTGAACCAATTTTGAGTTTATTTTTGTGTATTGTGTGACATAATGTTTTAATCTCAGTGTTTTACATGTAGCTGTCCAGTTTTCCCAAGCACTATTATTGAAGAGACTGGCTTTTCTCCACTGTATATTCTTGCCTCCTTGTCATAGATTTATTGACTATAGGTACGTGACTTTCCCTGGAGTAGGAAATAGCAACCCACTCCAGTATTCTTGCCTGGAAACTTCCATGGCCAGAGGAGCCTGGTGGGCTACAGTTCATGAAATTGAAAAAGGACTGAATAATTAAGCACACACATGTGGGTTTATTTCTGAGTATTTTATTGTGTTTCACTGGTCTATATGTCTATTTTTCATTTTCTCCATACTATACTGTTTTGAATAAGTTAAATGAGCCGGGTGACAATATACAACCTTGATGCACTCCTTTTCCTACTTGGAACCAGTCTGTTGTTCCATGTCCAGTTCTAACTGTTGCTTCCTGACCTGCATAGAGATTTCTCAAGAGGCAGGTCAGGTGATCTGGTATTCCCATCTCTTTGAGAATTTTCCACAGTATATTGTGAAAATAGAGAGTTCCAGAAAAACATCTATTTCTGCTTTATTGACTATGCCAAAGCCTTTGACTGTGTGGTTTCTCTCTCTCTCTTTCTTTATTTTCACAATAAACTGTGGAAAATTTTGAAAGAGATGGGAATACCAGACCACCTGACCTGCCTCTTGAGAAACCTGTATGCAGGTCAGGAAGCAACAGAACTGGACATGGAACAACAGACTGGTTCCAAATAGGAAAAGGAGTACATCAAGGCTGTATATGGTCACCTTGCTTATTTAACTTATATGCAGAGTACATCATGAGAAACGCTGGACTGGATGAAGCATAAGCTGGAATCAAGATTGCCAGGAGAAACATCAATAGCCTCAGATATGCAGATAACACCACCCTTATGGCAGAAAGTAAAGAGGAACTCAAAAACCTCTTGATGAAAGTGAAAGTGGAGAATGAAAAAGTTGGCTTAAAGCTCAATATTCATAAAATGAAGATCATAGCATCTGGTTCCATCACTTCATGGGAAATAGATGAAGAGACAGTGGAAACAGTGTCAGACTTTATTTTTGGGCTCCAAAATCACTGCAGATGGTGACTGCAGCCATGAAATTAAAAGATGTATACTCCTTGGAAGAAAAGTTATGACCAACCTAGAGAGCATATTGAAAAGTGGAGACATTACTTTGCCAACAAAGGTCCCTCTAGTCAGGGCTATGGTTTTTCCTGTGGTCATGTATGGATGTGAGAGTTGGACTGTGAGGAAGGCTGAGCGCTGAAGAACTAATGCTTTTGAAGTGTGGTGTTGGAGAAGACTCTTGAGAGTGCCTTGGACTGCAAGGAGATCCAACCAGTCCATTCTGAAGGAGATCAGCCTTGGGATTTCTTTGGAGGGAATGATGCTGAAGCTGAAACTCCAGTACTTTGGCCACTTCATATGAAGAACTGACTCACTGATGCTGGGAGGGATTGGGGGCAGGAGGAGAAGGGTTCGATAGAGGATGGGATGGCTGGATGGCATCACTGACTGGATGGACGTGAATCTGAGTGAACTCTGGGAGTTGGTGATGGGCAGGGAGGCCCGGTGTTCTGCAATTCCTTGGGTCGCAAAAGAGTCAGACATGACTGAGTAACTGAACTGAACTGAACTGATACTGTTTTGATTAGCTTTGAAGTATAGTCTGAAGTCTGGGGAAATTATGTCCCCCGTTTGTTCTTTTTTTCTGGAGATTGCTTTGGCAATTCAATGTCTTTGTGGTTCCATATGAACTTTAGGATTCAAGAAAGTTTTCTGTAACATAGATAAATCAATAGAGGCAATATTGTTGATAACTTATTCAAACCTTACTATCTCCTACCTATACGTAGGTGCCTTTGTTACTCTCTGTTTTCAGATGCTGAGAAGAAGGAACTGAGAGATAAAGTAAATTACTGAAGGTTATACACTTAGCAGTTCAGAGCTGTGATTTAATCTCAGGTAAGGTTTCCCCTGGTGACTCAGATGGTAAAGAATCTTCCTGTAGGTTAGGAGACCTGGGTTTGATCCCTGGGTTGGGAAGATCCCCTGGAGAAGGAAATGTCAGCTCAACTCCAGTATTCTTGCCTGGAGTATTCTATGGGCAAAGGAGCCTGATGGGTTACAAGCCACAGGGTCACACAGAGTCAGACACGATTGAGCAGCTAACACATCAGTTCAGTTCAGTTCAGTCCAGTTCAGTTCAGTCTCTCAGTAGTGTCTGACTCTTTGTGACCCCATGAATAGCAGCACGCCAGTCCTTCCTGTTCATCACCATCACCCGGAATACATTCAGACTCGTGTCCATTGAGTCAGTGATGCCATCCAGCCATCTCATCCTCTGTCGTCCCCTTCTCCTCCTGCCCCCAATCCCTCCCAGCATCAGAGTCTTTTCCAATGAGTCAAATCTTCTCATGAAGTGGCCAAAGTACTGGAATTTCAGCTTCAGCATCATTCCTTCCAAAGAAATCCCAGGGCTGATCTCCTTCAGAATGGACTGGTTGGATCTCCTTGCAGTCCAAGGGACTCTCAAGAGTCTTCTCTAACACCACAGTACAAAGCATCAGTTCTTCAGCGCTCAGCCTTCTTCACAGTCCAACTTTCACATCCATACATGACCACAAGGAAAACCATAGCCTTGACTAGACGGACCTTAGTCAGCAAAGTATGTCTCTGCTTTTGAATATGCTCTCTAGGTTGGTCATAACTTTTCTTCCAAGGAGTATGTGTCTTTTAATTTCATGGCTGCAGTCACCATCTGCAGTGATTTTGGAGCCCCCAAAAATAAAATCTGACACTGTTTCTACTGTTTCCCCATTTCCCATAAAGTGATGGTACCAGATGGAATGATCTTTGTTTTCTGAATGTTGAGCATTAAACCAACTTTTTCTCTCTCCTCTTTCACTTTCATCAAAAGGCTCTTTAGCTCCTATTCACTTTCTGCCATAAGGGTGGTGTCATCTGCATGTCTGAGGTTATTGATATTTCTCCCGGCAATCTTGATTCCAGCTTGTGTTTCTTACAGTCCAGCATTTCTCATGATGTACTCTGCATAGAACTTAAATAAGCAGGATGGCAATATACAGCCTTTATGTACCCCTTTTCCTATTCAGAACCAGTCTGTTCCATGTCCAGTTCTAACTGTTGCTTCCTGCCCTGCCTACAGATTTCTCAAGAGGCAGATAAGGTGGTCTGGTATTCCCACCTCTTTCAGAATTTTCCCCAGTTTATTGTGATCCACACAGTCAAAGGCTTTGGCATAGTCAAAAAAAGCAGAAATAAATGTTTTTTTCTGGAACTCTCTTGCTTTTTCCTTGATCCAGTGGATGTTGGCAATTTGATCTCTGGTTCCTCTGACTTTTCTAAAACCAGATTGAACATCAGGAGTTCACAGTTCATGTATTGATGAAGTCTGGCTTGGAGAATTTTGAGCATTACTTTACTAGCATGTGAGATGAGTGCAACTGAGCATTCTTTGGCATTGCCTATCTTTGGGATTGAAATGAAAACTGACCTTTTCCAGTCCTGTGGCCACTGTTGAGTTTTCCAAATTTGTTGGCATATTGAATGCAGCACTTTCACAGCATCATCGTTCAGGATTTGAAACAGCTCAACTGGAATTCCATCACCTCCACTAGCTTTGTTCATAGTGATGCTTTCTAAGGCCCACTTGACTTCACATTCCAAGATGTCTGGCTCTAAATTAGTGATCACATCATCATGATTATCTGGGTTGTGAAGATCTTTTGTACAGTTCCTCCATGTATTCTTGCCACCTCTTCTTAATATCTTCTGCTTCTGTTAGGTCCAGATCATTTCTGTCCTTTATCGAGCCCATCTTTGCATGAAATGTTTCCTTGGCATCTCTAATTTTCTTGAAGAGATCTCTAGTCTTTCCCATTCTGTTTTTTTTCCTCTATTTCTTTGCATTGATTTCTTAAGAAGGTTTTCTTATCTCTCCTTTCTATTCTTTGGAACTGTGCATTCAGATGCTTATATCTTTTGTTTTCTCCTTTGCTTTTCGCTCTCTCTTCTTTTCACAGCTATTTGTAAGGCCTCCTCAGTCATTTTGCTTTTTGCATTTCTTTTCCATGGGGATGGTCTAGATCCCTGTCTCTTGTACAATTTCAGAAACCTTATTCTGTAGTTCATCAGGCACTCTACCTATCACATCTAGGCCCTTAAATCTATTTCTCACCTTCACTATATAATCATAAGGGGTTTGATTTAGGTCATACCTGAATGGTCTAGCGATTTTCCCTACTTTCTTCAATTTAAGTCTGAATTTGGTAATAAGGAGTTCATGATCTGAGCCATAGTCAGCTCCTGGTCTTGTTTTTGTTGACTGTATAGAGCTTTTCCATCTTTGGCTGTACACAATATAATCAATCTAATTTCTATGTTGACCATCTGGTGATGTCCATGTGTAGAGTCTTCTCTTGTGTTGTTGGAAGAGTGTGCTTGCTATGACCAGTGCATTATCTTGGCAAAACTCTATTAGTCTATGCCCTGTTTCATTCCACATTCCAAGGCCAAATTATCCTTTTACTCCAGGTGTTTCTTGACTTTCTTCTTTTGCATTCCAGTCCCCTATAATGAAAAGGACATCTTTTTGGGTGTTAGTTCTAAAAAGTCTTGTAGGTCTTCATAAAACCGTTCAACTTCAGCTTCTTCAGTGTTACTGGTTGAGGTGTAGACTTGGATAACTGTGATACTGAATGGTTTGCCTTGAAGACAGAGATCATTCTGTCATTTTTGAGATTGCATCCAAGTACTGCATTTCAGACTCTTTTGTTGACCATGATGGCTACTCCATTTCTTCTGAGGATTCCTGCCCACAATAGTAGATATAATGCTCATCTGAGTTAAATTCCCCCATTCCTGTCCATTTTAGTTAGCTGATTCCTAGAATGTCAATGTTCACTTTTGCCATCTCTTGTTTGACCACTTCCAATTTGCCTTGATTCATAGACATGACATTCCAGGTTCCTATGCAATATTGCTCTCAAAGCATCAGAATTTGCTTCTATCACCAGTCACATCCACTACTGGTTATTGTTTTAGCTTTGGCTCCATCCCTTCTTTCTTTCTGGAGTTATTTCTCCACTGATCTCCAGTAGCATATTGGGCACCTAATGACCTGGGGAGTTCCTTTTTGATATCCTATCATTTTGCCTTTTTACTGTTCATGTGTTTCTCAAGGCAAGAATACTGAAGTGGCTTGCCATTCCCTTCTCCAGTGAACCACGTTCTGTCAGACTTATTCACCATGACCTGCCCATCTTGGGTTGCCCCGCAGGCATGGCTTGGTTTCATTGAGTTAGACAAGGCTGTGGTCCTAGTGTGATTAGTTTGACTAGTTTTCTGTGAGCGTAGTTTCAGTATGTCTGCCCTCTGATGCCCTCTTGTAACACCTACCATCTTACTTGGGTTTCTCTTACCTTGGACATGGGGTGTCTCCTCAGGGCTGCTCCAGCAAAGCACAGCTGCTGCTCGTTACCTTGGACGAGGGATATCTTACAGTCCAGTAATTCAGAGCTGTGATTTAATCTTAGGTAGTCCAGTTCCAGAGACTTTATCCCTACTCAATATGAGAAAACATCAGTTTTTATTCACAATCTAATTTTAGTCCAGTTTTGTTCATTTTGTTTTTCTTATCTATGAGACTAAGGGACTTTCAGAGAAGGCAATGGCACCCCACTTCAGTACTCTTGCCTGGAATATGCCATGGATTTAGGAGCCTAGTAGGCTGCAGTCCATGCTAAAGGTCAGACAGGACTGAATGACTTCCCTTTCACTTTTCACTTTCATGCATTGGAGAAGGAAATGGCAACTCACTCCAGTGTTCTTCCCTGGAGAATCCCAGGGACAGGGGAACCTGGTGGGCTGCCATCTATGGGGTTGCACAGAGTTGGACACGTCTGAACTTACTTAACAGTAGCATGGGACTCTGGGTTAGGGTAACATGTTTTGGAGAAGGCAATGGCACCCCACTCCAGTACTCTTGCCTGGAAAATCCCACAGATGGAGGAGCCTGTTAGGCTGCAGTCCATGGGGTCGCTAGGAGTTGGACACAACTGATTTGCTTCACTTTCATTCTTCACTTTCATGCTCTGGAGAAGGAAATGACAATCCACTCCAGTGTTCTTGCCTGGAGAATCCCAAGGATAGAGTAGCTTGGTGGGCTGCCATCTCTGGGGTCACACAGAGTAGGACACAACTGAAGCGACTTAGCAGCAGCACCAGCAGCAACTTATGTTTTAATACTTATGATTGCACAAAAATAAACAAAAACATTTATAGGACATGATTTCAATTTTGAAATATGATACAAAGCAGAATACTTAATCTACTTGCATACATCAAAGGATTTTTTTTTGTTTTTTTTTTTATGTTGCAGCTGACCTGTTTTTCTTTCTCTTAGTAGTACTAGAATGAGAATTGGGTAAACACACTGTGACCAGGAGGTGCCTATGGTATTTGTAGTCATAGACTATAAGCCTTTCCCAATTTGTTTTCTTTCAGTTTGTTACTATGTAGCTTGTTCTCTCCTGTTTCATCCTGGCCCTTCTCTATCTTCACAGAATTCACTTTCTTATTCATCTCATTTGCTAACCAATACATTTCTGCAAGTATCACAGACTGAGAAGCTGAATATTTTTTAACAAAACTAAAACTTCTATATCGTCTGAAACTAAATATTAGAAAACAGTGTGACAAGGTAAGAAATAAACACCAGTATATTCTCATAACTATATATAAAACTATATTTATGTTTATATGCAGATAAGTTGTTAGTGGCTTCTTCAAATTAAAAAAAAAAAATTATCATTATTCTACCAGTGAAGCAGAGTTTCTTACTCTTACTGTACATACAAACATGTGTAACTGATTTATACATGTTGTTAGAAAATTTTGAACTAGATATAATGAAACCAATAATATTGCTTAGAAAAAATATCTGGCATATAGTAAGTTATAATTAATGTTATTATTATTGTTGTTTTTCAAGTCTCAGTTATCCTGTTATCTCAGTTATCTTATCTGATTTATTTAAGTAGCTATTACAGAAAGTACCACCAGAGGTAAACAACCTGATTTGGGGAAATTATCTTTTTATTACTAACTTTATAAGCCATATTTAATAGAATGACAACCAGTATAAAACAATGTAAACCAAAATATTCTTCTGAAAACCCTACATCTTATTCAAAATTAGAACCTTAGACTCCCAAGTGAAATGTGATTGTCCTATTGCAATACATTCCAA
Source organism: Nanger dama (assembly GCA_917880005.1). Taxonomy (NCBI): domain Eukaryota; kingdom Metazoa; phylum Chordata; class Mammalia; order Artiodactyla; family Bovidae; genus Nanger; species Nanger dama. The sequence continues at coordinate 54,045,540 of CAKJTW010000004.1, forward strand.
GTGATGAGAAACATAAGGTTACAAATTTGTCTAAGATAGTCTCCAAAACAAGATAGATAAATGAGAGATTTTGGTCTTAATTGCTCTTGTCTGCTACTTTTTGTTTGCTTTTCCTCTTCTGTCTCTTTCTAGGAGTTCTAGTGAACATGGGCAAAATTATGATAGCCTAATTAGCAGACTCATCTGACTCTTTCAAGTGTAACAGTATATGTAAAGGACTATAAATGTTTTCCTTTGGAAAAGTTCATTCCATTTTGATTAGAGCCACGATTAAGAAGTAAGCTGAAGGAAGAAATGCAAATGTGATTAACTTGTTTTGAAAACATTTCATTTAGGTGGACAGGGTAATTTTTTATTGCATCATTAAAAATAATGTCTCAAGAATATGCTTTCTTAAAAGTAAAGATATGTAACTATATAAAATATTTATATTCATTAAATTAAAAAAAAATCTTTAAGGAATTGAAATTCTACTCTATGATGAACTGCTGTTTTTTAAGTCCAGAGAACTATATCTTTGATTACCTTAAATTCTACCTATTCTTTCATATGGAATTTCATTTTCTGCTTCTCTTTCCAAATATGCTTTTTCATCTTTATTCCCAAAACCACTACCATGTCTAATTTTCCATATCACTGAACATAGAAATACTTTATTAATTAGTGGCTTAGCTGCATTTTTACCTTTCGTTTCCAACTTGGCTCAGTTTATAAATTTATGAGACTATTGTTCTTAATACCCCATTTGGGGTCTGCTATCTAGTCCAATAAAGAGCATCCTTCTTCCCTTCTCAGATTCTCAACAAATTTTAAAATGAGGCAAAAGCATAAAACAAATTGAAGAGCAAACTATAAATATACTAATGGAGACAATTTTTGGAGAATCTAATTAATATTCTAGATTATAGGGTCAAATCCTATGGACATCTGGCGGGCTACAGTCCATAGAGTCAAACAGAGTGAAGTGACTTAGCGTGCACTCTAGCATGTGATGCCTGATACTTAAACCCACGAGCATGACAGATTTACCAACTTAGACGGAGGTAGCACTAGGTTGGCACAGACAGCAAAATAGCAGTTTCAGCCAGGAGAACAGAGGACAATAAATTAGATCTACTGCCAAGAGAGAACAGAAGAGTGGTGAACTTTTGTGAAATATCATTTTTCCAATGTCTCAGTCAAATAAACACCAGCGCCCCCTGGAACAAAGGAACAGAGAGGCAGGAAGAGGCTACTTATATACAGAAAAGAGTATCAAGTGTAGGAAAAATGTATTTCCCATATATGTCTCCCTAACATTTCCCAAAAGTGTTTTCCATAAAAACACTTCACAATGCTTACTGACAATAATTTATAATATACCATTTGGGCCTTTCATATCAAGCCTTAAGTTCTCTGCATATAAAGACTTCATCAAGTTTTCCCTCGTTCTTTTGACAACTGTATTGTGTAGTTCCTCTCTATTCTCCTATTATTTTGGGCCAAAGTTAAAGTCCTCATTGTCTTCATATATACCTAATTACTTCATTTATGAAGTCCTTTCATATTGTATTCTTATGATCATAATTCATGATCCATTTGGAGCACAATGTTTTTAAAATATGTATCTTAATCTATTAAAATTCTTAAAAAATTTTATAAAGATCTTTTATTATTTAAATTTTGAGTAGTTAAATTTTTTCTTCTTTACTAAACTGTTAGGAATTGGGATCACTAATCCTACAATATAGCACATTACAAATACTTGACATAGAGTATCTATCTACTCATCAACTATAGTTATATTGCTAAATAAATTAAAGTATTTAATTTCAGTTCAGTTCAGTCACTCAGTCGTGTCTGAATCTTTGTGACCCCATGGACCGCAGGACGTCAGGCCTCCCTGTCCATCACCAACTCATGGAGCCTACCCAAACTCATGTCCATTGAGTTGGTAATGCCATGAAACCATTTCATCCTCCGTTGTCCCCTTCTCCTCCTGCCTTCAATCTTTCTCAGCATCAGGATCTTTTCAAATAAGTCAGTTCTTAGCATTAGGTGGCCAAAGTATTGGAGTTTCAGCTTCAACATCAGTCCTTCCAATGTACACCCAGGACAGATCTCCTTTAGGATGGACTGGTTGGATCTTCTTGCAGTGAAAGGGACTGTCAAGAGTCTTCTCCAACACCACAGTTCAAAAGCATCAATTCTTAAGCACTCAACTTTCTTTATAGTCCAACTCTCACATCAATACATGACTACTGGAAAAACCATAGCTTTGCCCAGATGGACTTTTGGTGGCAAAGCAATGTCTCTGCTTTTGAATATGCTATCTAAGGTTGGTCATAGCTTTCCTTCCAAGGAGTAAGTGTCTTTTAATTTCATGGCTGCAGTCACCATCTGCAGTGATGTGGAGCCCAAAGAAATAAGTCAGCCATTGTTTCCACTGTTTATCCATCTATTTCTAATGGAGTGATGGGACCAGACGCCATGATCTTCGTTTTCTGTATGTTGAGCTTTAAGCCAACTTTTTCACTCTCCTCTTTCAGTTTCATCAAGAGGCTCTTTAGTTTTTCTTCACTTTCTGCCATAAGGGTGGTGTCATCTGCATATCTGAGGTTATTGGTATTTTTCCTTTCAATCTTGATTCTAAATTTTGCTTCATCCAGCCCAGCATTTCTCATGATGTACTCTGCAAATAATTTAATAAGCAGGGTGATGATATACAGCCTTGATGTACTCCTTTTCCTATGTGGAACCACTCTGTTATTCCATGTCCAGTTCTAACTGTTGCTTCCTGACCTGCATACAGATTCCTCAATAAGCAGGTCAGGTGGTGTGGTATTCCCATCTCTTTCAGAATTTTCCACAGTTTGGCATAGTCAATAAAGCAGAAATAGATATTTTTCTGGAACTCTCTTGCTTTTTTGATTTCATTTAAATATTAAATAAATTTTCATGTTCAGAGCTTTGAACACAAAAATTTCAGTGACTTTGTTACTAGATTTTATAAAAATTTATAAAATATTAAAATTGATGTATGTATAAATATGAGAGTCACTTTGTATACCTGAAACTAACACATTAAACTTAATTCTATATTTCTATTGTCTTTCTCATCATCAGATTAAACTCAAATTACATGTAAGGAGGAAACTGGGGACATAGAATGCATTTATTTTCACCTACATGTACAATTAAGCATGAGTGAGAGGTTCAGTTCAGTTCAGTCGCTCAGTCATGTCCGACTCTTTGTGACCCCATGAATCGCAGCACGCCAGGCCTCCTTGTCCATCACCATCTCTTGGAGTGCACTCAGACTCACATCCATCGAGTCCATGATGCCATCCAGCCATCTCATCCTCGGCCGTCCCCTTCTCCTCCTGTCCCCAATCTCTCCCAGCATCAGAATCTTTTCCAATGAGTCAACTCTCCAAAGTACTGGAGTTTCAGCTTTAGCATCATTCCTTCCAAAGAAATCCCAGGGTTGATCTCCTTCAGAATGGACTGGTTGGATCTCCTTGCCATCCAAGGGACTCTCAAGAGTCTTCTCCAACACCACAGTTCAAAAGTATCAATTCTTCAGCGCTCAGCCTTCTTCACAGTCCAACTCTCACATCCATACATGACCACAGGAAAAACCATAGGCTTGATTAGATGGACCTTAGTCAGCAAAGTAATGTCTCTGCTTTTGAATATGCTATCTAGGTTGGTCATAACTTTTCTTCCAAGGGATAAGCGTCTTTTAATTTTATGGCTGCAGTCACCATCTTATCACCAAATTCTAACTCAGGTCAAACAGAGTGTAGCACATTCACAACTGGCATTCTGGCTTTTGCCATGACATTTTCATGAAAAGGGTAGTTTTGTGATGTAGAGGTGAGGAAAAGTTTATCTTTCCTCCCACAAATACTTTCCAGATGAAAGACTAGGGATGAGTATGTAAGAGAATACTTGAGGCAAATTTAAGAATTGCTTATGGATTGAGAGAACTAATACCCACCCATCACTGGGAGTTTTCAGACTGATAGACCCCATAAGCACACTTGTTGCTGTTGCATCCTGGAGGAAGAATGGAGAAATAGCTAAGTAGGATAGCTAGGGGAACCTGGGAAATGTTAAACAAACATTTCTGAGGGTAAGGGAAGAGAACTCTTATATGTAGCATTTGCTAAACTTTCCTCACCATTAAATTCTCATCATTGTTAATTTTAAGCTACTGATTTGAGGCCTCTGAACAGGAAGACGGGAAGAGCTGCACAGAATTGTCCTTAGAAGCTGGTGGGAGCAGCTTCTGCAACCACTGCCTGGGTGAGGGATGAAAGTGTTTGCTTCAGTTTTCTCTTGGAGCTGATTTTCATGTGAATTCAATTTCTGAGTTTCCTATGTGCAGATAAATGCACCATGTTTAAAAACTTCCCCAAATCTACATGCTCATATGCCAATTCACTCTTCCTACACTTCTTAATATCATGAGAATATAAACACATGCAAGCTCTAATGAAAATAGAAATGTAACTAATATACATGGATGACAAAAATGTTTGAATAAGGAAGAAAGACTGAATGCATTCTGGAATTGCCTGAGATAATTATGCATGAACTTAATTGAATATTGAACTACAGAATATATTATTTTAGAACAAACTAAGATATATGAAAACTTATCTCTGTTGCAGAATAAAAAGGAAGCATATAGCATAAATTGATTTATTTTAGGAATAATGTATATTATCTGATCTGTGACTAGGTATTACATTTTGTATAAGATATAAATAACTAAAAGTTCCTTCCCAAATCATTTCAGTCTGCTGTAGTTTTCATTCCTCTCATGCTTATCTCTATCCCTTTTCTTTATTTTCCAAGCTCCAGTTCAGTTCAATTCAGTCGCTCAGTTGTGTCTGACTCTTTGAGACTCCATGTGTTGCAGCATGCCAGGCCTCCTTGTGCATCAACAGTTCCTGGAGTCCACCCAAACCCATGTCCATTGAGTCAGTGGTGCCGTCCAAACATCTCATCCTCTGTCGTCCCCTTCTCTTCCTGCCCCCAATCTCACCCAGGATCAGGATCTTTCCATTGAGTCAACTCTTCACATGAGGTGGCCAAAGTATGGCAATTTCAGCTTGAGCATCAGTCCTTCCAATGAACACCCAGGACTGATTCCCTTTAGAGTGGACTGATTGGATCTCTTGGCAGTCCAAGGGACTCTCAAGAGTCTTATCCAACACCACACTTCAAAAGCATCAAGTCTTCAGTGCTCAGCTTTCTTCACAGTCCAACTCTCACATCCATACATGACCACTGGAAAAACCATAACCTTGACCAGATGCACCTTTGTTGGCAAAGTGATACTCTGCTTTTCAATATGCTATCTAGGTTGGTCATAACTTTCTTTCCAAAGAGTAAGCGTCTTTTAATTTCATGGCTGCAATCACCATCTGCAGTGATTTTGGAGCCCAGAAAAATAAAGTCTGACACTGTTTCCACTGTTTCCCCATCTATTTCCCAGGAAGTGATGGGACCGGATGCCATGATCTTAGTTTTTGAATGTTAAACTTTAAGCCAACTTTTTCACTCTCCTCTTTCACTTTCATCAAGAGGCTTTTTAGTTCCTCTTCACTTTCTACCATAAGGGTGGTGTCATCTGCATATCTGAGGTTACTGATATTTCTCCCAGCAATCTTGCTTCTAGTTTGTGCTTCTTCCAGCCCAGCATTTCTCATGATGTACTCTGCATATAAGTTAAATAAGCAGGGTGACAATATTCAGCCCTGATGTACTCCTTTCCCAATTTGGAACCAGTCTGTTGTTCCATGTCCAGTTCTAACTGTTGCTGAATAGAGGTTTCTCAAGAGGCAGGTTAGGTGGTCTGGTATTTCCATCTCTTTCAGAATTTTCCAAAGTTTATTGTGATCCACACAGTCAAAGGTTTTGGCATAGTCAATAAAGCAGAAATAGACATTTTCCTGGAACTTGCTTGCTATTTCAATGATCCAATGGAGCTCCAATCAGTTTCAAAATTTGGTAAAATCCTTCATCCTTTCCTTCTTAATCCCATCAATTTGATGTCCAGTCCTATTATTTGTTTATCTATGTCTGAATTTTGAACTGTTTCCTTTGAAATTTCCATATTTCTGTTCTCACCATGAAATTCTGTTGCAGCCATGTAATTAAAAGATGCTTGCTCCTTGGGAGTAAAGTTATTACCAACTTAGACAGTGTATTAATAAACAGAGACATTACTTTGCCACCAAAAGTCCATCTAGTCAAAGCTATGGTTTTTCCAATGGTCATGTATGGATGTAAGAGTTGGACTATAAAGAAAACTGCACGCAGAAGAATTGATGGTTTTGAACTGTGGTGTTGGAGAAGACTCTTGAGAGTCCCTTGGACTGCAAGGAGATCCAACCAGTCCATCCTAAAGAATATCAGTCCTGAATATTCATTGGAAGGACTGATGTTTAAGCAGAAGCTCCAATACTTTGGCTATCTGATGCGAAGAAATGACTTATTGGAAAAGACTCTAATGCTGAGAGGGATTGGGGGCAGGAGGATAAGGGGACAACAGAGGATGAGATGGTTGGATGGCATCACCAACTCAAAGGACATGAGTTTGAGTAAGCTCCAGGAGTTGGTGATGGATAAGGAAGTCTGGCGTGCTGCTGTCCCTGGGGTCGCAAAGAATCGGACACAACTGAGCAACTGAACTGAACTGAATTCTCACCACATGCTGTCTATGCTATAGTCTATGTCCACATTAATTCACATGAAATACTTTTTCATAAGTATTAGTGCTTTTTATAGGAGTCACACGCAGTTACAGTTTGTACTGAAGCTTTATTACCTGCTGCATCTCCAAGGTGCTCATCAGTGTGTCAAACTGAAGCACTATTCCGCCAACCACAACACAGTCTTTAAACATTTTCCTACCTTTACTGGTCTGTTCCTCTTCCTTAAATATTCCCTTCAAATTGTCTCCTTTGTATCACATCTTCAATGTTATTTCATTAAGACTGATTTGACTCAATTAGTATTAATTATATTACACTTATTTTGTGCACTTTTTGTGATGCTGATCAAGATATCCATCTTTTTATTGTAATTGCTCTTTCATAGCCATTTGTCTATTGCATGATGAATCCTTATAGCAGAGGAGGGATATATTCACATTTCTACCTCTAATAGTTATTGTATGACTGGAAAATTTAGCCAATAAATAAATGAACAGATAAATAAACAGTAAATGAAACTAGTGAGAAGGGACATGAAGAGATGCTGAAAACATTGCTGACCCATGTTTTTCATAGTAACTCCAAGTTAAGCCAGTATGGGACTACTTTTTTAAAATGTTTAAGGAATTATTCTAAGAAATTCTGAAAGACAAATGAAGTAGAGCTCACAGTATACAATAGTTATTTCCCATAAACTGTGATTGTGATAGCTGTGAGTGTATGGGGCTTCCCTGGTAGCTCAGATGGTAAAGAATCTGCCTGCAATGCAGGAGGCCTGGGTTCCATCCTTGGCTCAGGACTATCCCCTGTAGAAAGAAATGGCTACCCACTCTAGAATTCTAGTCTGGAAAATTCCACTGAACAGAGAAGCCTGGCAGGCTTCATGGGGTTACAGAGAATTGGACGTGACTGAGTGATTAACACACACATGGCGGTGAGTGTACATAAAAGGCAATGGTTTACATGCTATCCTGACAATGCATACCACAATAATACAGCTGATATTTTCAAGAACATAGTAACTGGTTACTTATTAAATATCTGATCTGTTTAGGAGGACTTTCTGGGAATTGTAAAGGTATATGTCTTTAAAAATGAATTTAATGCATTTAGCATGTATGAGAATTATCACAAAAACAAAACTTTAGAATTAGTGCACAATGTATTTTTGTATATTAATTAATATATAATCAATATAAATAAAACAATATAATTTTATACATATTATGTGCAAGACACTACTTCAAATGTTTTACATGAATTATGTCATTTTACAAATTGTCATTCCTATTTTGTGAATTAGAAAGTAAAGGCATAAAGAGTTGAGGTGACTTGATTACTTGTTGTGAAAATTATCATAAAATCCATGCACTTTTTACTTGGAAGAATGTGCAGTCACTTAGATATGATACTTCTTTAGGGAGTAATAATTAAGACTTTTTGCTTCTAAATTCAGAAAACAAAAATCTTGATATTATACATATGATAAAATGTGATTTTATAAGGTTCCAAAACTTATTTATGTGCTCTGGAAGAAAAACATTTTGCACACTGACTATATATACAGAGGACTCCATATGTAGATTTCCAGTCAGAACTCACTAAACATGGAAAGGATTGAAAGAATTGGTTATTATGTGGGTTGTTCTAGTTGTCCAACATACCAAAGTCTATTCAATCTGTTTCCACTTCCCAAGGGATTAGCATTCTGAAATATTCAACTAGACTTTTTAATACGTTGACAGTAGTACAGTTTGAACAATAAGCGACAAGGAGAAAGTATGTTACATTTCAGATGAATGTCAAAAATGTCATTAGGAATTTTCTGTTCTTTCTTTTCCATCCAATGGCAGGAAGATTGTTTAGAACCTTGCAAGTGCTGCAAAGATTTCCTGAAAGAGAACATGCAAAACCTCTCAGCAGGGAAATCCCCCTATCAATTGTGCCGTAATTTGATTATTGTTTCTGTACCACTGGACTAAACTTCAGTAGGGCCAAGACAGATGAGATTTGGTTCACCATTATATTGTTATTTGTCCCTCCAAACACAAAGTGCCTGGAACATGATGCCGTTTGGTAGACCTTGTGCGTGCATGCATGTTAAGCTGCTTCAGTCGTGTCCGTCTCTTGTTGGCCTTATGGACTATAACCAGCTACGCTCCTCTGTCCATGTGATTCTCCAGGCAAGACTATTGGAGTGGGTTGTCATTTCCTCCTCCAGGGCATCTTCCCAACCCAGAGATTGAACCTGTGTGTCTTCTCTCCTGCATTGGCAAGTGGTTCTTTACCACTAATGTCACCTGGGAAGCATGGTAAACCTTGACTGAAAGCAGTTAATTAGCTTACTAACTAATTATTTGTAACGAATCAATAACTCATGCTGTTGAAGGCTGCCTGGAAAATTCAGATGGGAAGTGAGTGTGGTTCTCTTGTTTGTATGAGGGCCATACTGGATCCCTCTAAAGAAGTTAAGGCCTTAAGTCTTAAACTTAGACAACTGGAGCTGTAAAGATAGAAAATATCTACCCTTAACATAGTTCCAGAGAAGGCAATGGCACCTCACTCCAGTATTCTTGCCTGGAAAATCCCACGGGTGGAGAAACCTGGTAGGCTGCAGTCCATGGGGTCGCAAAGAGTCGGACATGACTGAGAGACTTCCCTTTCACTTTCATGCACTGGAGAAGGAAATGGCAACCCACTCCAGTGTTCTTGCCTGGAGAATCCCAGGGACAGGGGAGCCTGGTAGGCTACCGTCTATGGGGTCGCACAGTCAGACACGACTGAAGCGACTTAGCAGTGGCAGCAGCAGCAACATAGTTCAGTTGGTAAAGAATCCGCTTGCAATGCAGGAAACCCGGGTTCGATTCCTGGGTCTGGAAGATTCTCTGGAGAAGGGATAGGCTACCCGCTAGTATCCTTGGGTTTCCTTTGTGGCTCAGCTGGTAAAGAATCCTCCTGCAATGAGGGATATGTGGGTCCGATCCCTGGGTTTGGAAGATCCCCTGGAGAATGGAAAGGCTACCCATTCTAGTATTCCAGCCTGGAGAATTCCATGGACTACATAGTCCACAAGGTTGCAGAGTCAGACACCACTGAGTGACTTTCACCTTTACCAAATGAGTTATTTATATGAGGTAGCTTGTGCTAGAATTTCCTAGATTGCATACTGTAAAGGCTGCCTCCTGAAGGATGCATTCAGAAAGAATGACTCGTCTTGGAGAGAAATACAAGTTATGTATCTTGACAACAGCCCAGACAATTGTATCAGTGAACAGGGCAATAATGCACTTTCTGAATTACGTTGAAGAAATTCAGCAACATTTTCAATCCCCTATGTTTTGCATTGTTTGGAGATGAAGAATGTCCATGGGATGAGGAAAGGATGAACTAGAGTTCAAATAACTTAATGAGTATGAACATATCATAAAATTCCCACTTATGATCTCTTTCCTTCTCAAGTATAATATCCTGGGAAACTTTTTATGACGTTATACTGTAGAACAGTTCCATATTTAATTTTAATGTTTATTTTGGCTTCTTTCAACTGTTCAGATAAAAAAAGAGGAAAGAGGTGTTTCGAAAAAAGACTTTATTCACCTAAGAACTATGATACAAATTTGTATATTGTTTCATTAATTTAGAGATATCTCTTATTCACTGGTATTTATGAAGTTGGAGGAATGCATAATGGGTTAAACCAGAAAGCATATTTTATTTTCAGCTTTTATTTCAGTTTTTAAATCTAAGCTCTAAATGAACATTATGCATACTATTAGAACTTAGTTTTAAATTTTTAAGGAGCTGATAATGTTTTTCCTAATCAGTAGACATTGAAAAACATGTTGCATTTAAGTTTCTTGATTAAATACATTATTCAGTTAGTTAAGTCTTCACAAATGTTCACAAGCATACTAAATATTGAGTACTAGGCTTTCAAATTGGAGTCAAGTATTCCCTTTCAAGTGACAAGATTTTAGCAAAGCTGGCATTTTATGAAATTAGATATTTGTAATTAATTGCCTTTGAAAAACTATTGTTCAAAGTTTCATTTATTATTTTTATTATTATGAAAAATAAGATTTTATTTTTGGTTTCCTGTTTTTCTCACTGCTCACCAGATTTTACTTTTAAAGCAACATTACATACAACAAAGCAATTCCTCAAAAACCAAGTCATGTAATTGCTAGGACTCAAATATTCCAGGTTCTAAAACATTTTATTTAAAAAGTACTCACTGTATGTCATATACACACTGCTACATTAAAAATAAATAGCCAACAAGGATTACTATAAAGCACAGGGAATTCTGCCCAATATTCTGTAATAAGCTAAATGAGAAAGAATATGAAAAATACATACATGTAAGTGTATAATTGAATCATTTTACTGTACACCTAAACTAATACAACATTGTTAATCACATATATTCAATATAAAATAAAAAAATTTCTTTAAAAATGTACAACTAAAAAATACCTCCAGAAAATATTAAATATTGCAGTTTGTATCTAGATTATCCTTATAAATTAAAATAGATAATGTAAAGCTTTAATTTAGTTTCAAAAGTATGCATGAGTATGTGTGTTTGTGTTTTCTGTTGTATCCCTGGAGAAGAAAAAAACAGTGCACATATACATGTATACAAAAGATGCTGAAAAATCTTTGTTGGAAAAGTAAAGGAAGTATCAATATTATCATGGAAAGTTTGAAGTAGAGTAATGGATGTAAGCTCTGATTTAAAAACCGAGCTGTACTACTTTCAAGAAAGATGATCTTGATCAAGTAAACTAAATGCTGAATCTTGATTTCTGCATCAGATATAAACACAGGGTGTAATGAGGTCTAAATTAGGTAATCTACATAGCAAGTAGGCAATAAATATAAACTATAATTGTTAGTTTTTGAAGTACAATTACTAGATTTAATAAGAATGTGACATTGATTTGCGATGTTAATGAAGATTATAGATCATAATAATTTAGAATTTATCCAATTAGTTAAATTTTTCAAGAGGCCCAGTCATATGGCATTTGAAAAATCCAAAAGGAGCCAATTTTACCAACATCTTATAAACATGCAAAAGCTTATTAGTAGTTCCATTTGTAAATTACAGAAGACTTTCAGGTATCTTACAATCATAAATATGTTTTAAAAAAATTTAATTAGTGAAAAATATTTGTGCTCATCAAAGTCTTCTAGATTTTTACTATCTTTGAACTTTTTGCATCACATGTTCAATTTTGAACAAGGGATCACTTCCCTTTTAAGTTTATATTATTCTCTGAGGTACAGTTACTAAATATATGAGAAGACCTGAAAATTAGTGGAGCTTTTATAAATTGAATTAGTTAAGTTTTTTCCTACTACAATTAAATTTAAAAGTTTCCCATTACAAGTCTTTTCAAGAAAAAAATGATTTGCTTCAAATGCAAAAGTTCAATGTGCTTTCAGGAATTCTGTAGTATCTAATAGTCTACAAATGCTATTCATAGCTGTGCAGTATTGTAGTCACTGCTTACAAATGACCATTAAGAATTTGAAATATGTGATGAAGGAATTTAATTTTTATAATTAATCTTAATGAATTTAAATTTAATTAGTCACATGTTTCTGATGGCATTTGTAAGGAAACTTACATATTGTGAATTCCACAAGATATACTGGAAATGTAGTTTCAAGTAAAGTATTACTATAAGTAAAAAAAAATCTACTTTTTATTCTCTATAAATATTTTAAAAATAATTAGAACAATTATTTCTACAAAGGTTCTCTCTCTCCCTCTTTCTCATGTTTCTTTCTGTATATCTATTGTTCTGTCTATATACTGTACAACATCTCTCTCCTCATGGTGGTGGTTTAGTTGCTAGGTTGCATCCAAGCCCACCAGTCTCTTCTGTCCATGGGATTTCACAGGCAAGAGTACCACAGTGGGTTGCCATTTCCTTCTCCAGGGGATCTTCTGGCCCAGGGATTGAACCCATGCATCCTGCATAGTAGGTAGGTTTTTTACCGCTGGCCACTAGGAAAGGCCCATCTTTCCACTAGTGGAAAACATTTGTGTTTAAGTCATGCCTAAGACAACTACACACTATTAGAATGTTTCCTGGAGGTTATTCTCACTTTGCTTTCCCATCCTTAAGACTCTCAAAAGGGGTCTTTGAGATAATTTCAGAATTTGGTCTTGTTCCAGGAGGAACTATAGCACTGCATCTTTGGAAAGGGGGGAGGCACAACTATCTCTGGTACCCAGACTCATGACTATAAAGATCACACCATGTGATCAGAAGCTGGAAAGTGGTAACACTAAACATGCAACACAATATATTTTCTTCTTAACATTTAAATTATTAGGTCACTTCTCATTCTTAATTAGCTTGTACTAGAAGTTTTTAGCTATTTTAACACATACAGATGGATGTGGTAGTCTGCAATTCAGACTTGCAGAAGTCATTCCACACACTAATAACAAAAAGATAAAAATTGCAAATGTGTGTGTGTATTCATGTGTGTGTTTAATACAAAGCAATAAAATTGCTAAGTTAGATGACCTGTGACAGACAGTTCTATAGGGAAAGGGAATAACAATATAAGTGAGGATCACTGAAACATTTATGAAGGTTTGTTACTTATTCACTAAGTCACGTCAAACTCTTTGCAAACCCTTGACTGTAGCCTGCCAGGCTCCTCTGTCTATGGGATTTCCGAGGCAAAACTACTAGAGTGGATTGCCATTTTCTTCTCCATGTAATCTTCTGGATCCAGGGATCAAAACTGCATCTCTTGCATGGGTGGGAAGAGTCTTTATTACTAAGCCACCAGGGAACATTTTATAAAGTTATGCTGCTGCTGCTGTTAAGTCGCTTCAGTTGTGTCCGACTCTGTGCGACCCCACAGATGGCAGCCCACCAGGTTCTGCCGTCCCTGGGATTCTCCAAGCAAGAACACTGGAGTGGGTTGCCATTTTCTTCTTCAATGCATGAAAATGAAAAGTGAAAGTGAAGTCACTCAGTTGTGTCTCACTCTTTGAGACCCCATGGACTGCAGCCTACCAGGCTCCTCCGTCCATGGGGTTTTCCAGGTAAAAGTATTAGAGTGGGTTGCCATTGCCTTCTTCTTATAAAGATTAAAAATTATATAAAATGTTAAGAAAAATGTTGGGAGGGGTTTGAGTTCATAGCCCAGTTGGGAAGGGTATAAGTCACTGAGAGCTTTGAATCTTATAAGGAATTTCAATTTATTCTAATGATGAGAAAAAGCATTTATTGTGTATTTAAATTTGCAATGGTGTGATGGTATAGCTATTGTCTGGAAAAACAACTGTGACAGCAATATGTAAAATTATGGACAGAGAAAAAGACTGAAAATAAGGTGAAAAGTTAGAAAATCTAGAAATCTAGTTCATTTCAATGGTGATATAGAAGAGAAAAAAATATTAATGATACATTGAAAGCAAAACATTTATTTCGAAGTTCTTGCCCCTATAACTGAAAAGATAGTAGGAAATTTAACACAGAAGAAGTTTGATAAGAGAGAGATGATGTGATGACCAAAAGGCTCTCACCCAATTCTTTGGCAGGATATTAGTCCTGAAAGTGTTAGTCACTCAGTTGTGTACTACTCTCTATGACCCCATGGACTGTAGCCCACCAGGCTCCTCTGTCCATGAAGTTCTCCGGGCAAGAATACTGGAGTAGATTGCCACTCCCTTCTTCAGGGGATCTTCCCAACACAGAGGTTGCCACAGGGCATTCTGCATTGAAGGCAGATTATTTATCATCTGATCACTGTCCTAGTAACTTAAAAACATACTCATGTAAATGGAAAGATTTTGCAATGACAGATTTAGTTTCTCCATCTAGAAATGGAGGCTCAAAATAAAAATTTTAAAAGAAATGTTGAAAATTAAGGGATTAGATATGGTAGACACAGTGCCTGAACTATGGACGGAGGTTCATGACATTGTATAGGAAGTGGTAACCAAACCATCCCCAAGAAAAAGAAATGCAGGAAGGCAAAGTGGTTGCCTAAGGAGCCCTTACAAACACATGAGAAAAGAAATAAAAGACAAAGCTGAAAGGGGATGATATATTAAGCTTTTGATTGTGTGGATCACAACAAACTGTGGAAAATTCTTAAAGAGATGGGAATACCAGATGATCTGACCTACCTCCTGAGAAATCTGTATGCAGGTCAAGAAACAACAGTTAGAACCTGACATGGAACAATGGACTGGTTCAAAATTGGGAACAGAGTACGTCAAGGCTATATATTGTCACCCTGCTTATTTAACTTACATGAAGAGTACATCATGCAAAATGCTGGACTGGATAAAGCACAAGCTGGAATCAAGATTGCTGAGAGAAATATCAGTGGCCTCAGATATGCAGATGACACCACCCTTGTGGCAGAATGTGAAGAGTAACTAAAGAGCCTCTTGATGAAAGTGAAAGAGGAGAGTGAAAACTCCACATTCAGAAAACAAGGATCATGACATCTGGTCCCACCACTTCATGGCAAATAGATGGGGAAACAATGGAGACAGTGAGAGACGATATTTTCTTGGTTTCCAAACCACTGCAGATGGTGACTGCAGCCATGAAATTAAAAGATATCTGCTTCTTGGAAGAAAAGCTATGACGAGCCTAGACATATTAAAAAGCAGAGATATTATTTTTCTGACAAAGTTCTGTATAGTTGAAGCTGTGGTTTGGCAAATTTGGAAAACTCAGCAATGCCACAGGACCAGAAAAAGTCGGTTTTCATTCCAATGCCAAAGAATGGTCAAACTACTTCACAATTACACTCATTTCACATGCTAGCAAGATAATGCTCAAAATCCTTCAAATTAGGCTCCAACAGTAGTTAGACCAAGAACTTCAAGATGTGAAAGTTAGATATATAAAAGGGAGAAGAAGCAGAGATCAAATTTCCAACATCTGTTACTTCATAGAAAAAGCAAATGTATGCCAATAAAACATCTACTTCTGTTTCATTAACACACTAAAGCCTTTGATTTTGTGTATCACAACAAACTGGAAAATCCTTAAAGAGATGGGACTACCAGACCAGCTTACCTGTCTCTTGAGAAACCTGTATGCAGGTCAAGATGCAACAGTTAAAACTGGACATGAAACAATGGAGTGGTTCAAAATAGCATATTGTCACCCTGCCTATTTAACTTATATGCAGAATACATCATGCAAAATGCCCTCTGGATGAATACCAAGCAAGAATCAAGATTACCAGGAGAAATATCAACAACTTAACAACTCTAACGGAAGAAAGCAAACAGGAACTAAAGAACCACTTGATAAAGGTGAAAGAGGAGAGGAAAAAAAAAAAAGGCTTAAATCTAAGCATTCAAAAACTAGCATCATGGCATCTGATCACTTCATTTCATAGCAAATTATGGATAAAAAGTGTGAACAGTCAGATTTTTTTTTTCTTGGGTTCCATAATCATTGTGGACAATGAGCACAGCCACAAAATTGAAGATGCTTGCTCCTTGGAAGAAAAGATTTGACAAAACTGAACAGAACATTGAAAAGCAGAGACATCACAATGCCAACAAAGGTGTGTATAGTAGAGTATGGTTTTACCAGTAATCATGTACGGATGTGAATATTAGTCCCTAAAGAAGGCTGAGAGCCAAATAGTGATGCTTTCAAACTGTGTTGCTGGAAAATAATCTTGAGAGTCCCTTGGACTACAAGAAGATCACATCAATCAATCCTAAAGGAAATCGACCATGAATATTCATTGGAAGGACTGTTGCTGGGGCTGATGCTCCCACTGTTGATCAGGAAATGTGAAAAGCTGACTCACTGGAAAAGACCCTGATACCAGGAAAGACTGAGGGCAGGAGAAGGAGGGGACAACAGAGGATGAAATAATTCAATGGCATCACCAACTCAATGGAGATGAGTTTGAACTCTGAGAGATAGTGAAGTACAGGAAAGCCTGATGTGCTGCAGTTCATGGAGTCACAAAGATTTGGACATGACATAGTGACTAAACAACAACAATGCCAAAAAGCTATTTTATTTTTTGATATTGTTCTTTGTGGGTTGAAATGTATCCCTTCAATATTAAATATGTTTGTGAGACTTTTAGCAAACCTATTCTTTAATATCTCTCAATAATTATATAAAAAAGAGAATATGACTACTAAGAACTTGGTTCTGGTTTCCATTCTTTTCATCTATTTGATTAATATCTGCATCTTCTTCTCTGTTTTTTTTTATGATTTTCAGTTCAGAGATGAATTCATTATGTGGAAATAAATTATTTGAAAGGTTTGATTCCATATTTCAGTCTTAATTAAAATGATGTGGAATTAAGGGCCATTAAGTTTCAACTAGCATTAAGTGAGAAAATCTTGAGAAAGGTAGTTAAATAAAGCTGTTGAGAAGGAATTTTGCACTGCAAGAACATGATTATTTCTTTGTTTACAGAAAGATAATAATCAAGATTGGTGAATAATTAGATGTCTGTTTTCATAAAATTTAAGTTAGAACTATAATTCCTGTGAATGTTGCCATCATAACATGGACGTTTGTTCTAAGGCTGTTTAGTAAAAATGATAGCCTTTTTTTTATGATTTTTTTATTAAATTTATTTATTTTTTAATTACAGTACTGTATTTGTTTTGCCATACATTGACACGAATCAGCCATAGGTGAACACAATCTCCCAATGTCGAAGCCCCCTCCCACCTCCCACCCCACATCCTCTACCTGAATCATCCTGTGCATCAGCCCCATGCATCCTGCATCCTACACTGAACACAGATTGGTGCTTCGTTTCTTACAAGAAAATATACATGTTTCATTGCCATTCTCCCAAACCATCCCACCCTTTCCCTCTCCCTCAGAGTCCAAAAGTCCACTCTATACCTCTGTGTCTCTTTGTTGTCTCACATATAGGGTCATCATTACTGTCTTCTAAATTCCATATATATGTGTCAGTATACTGTATTGGTGTTTTTCTTTCTGGCTTACTTCACTCTGTATAATCGGTTCCAATTTCATCCATCTCATTAGAACTGAGTCAAATTTATTATTTTTAAGGGCTGAGTAGTACTCCATTGTGTATATGTACCACAGCTTTCTTATCCAATCATCTGCTGATGGTCATCTAGGTTGCTTCCATGTCCTGGCTATTATAAACAGTGCTGCAATGAACATTGGGGTACATGTGTCTCTTTCAATTCTGGTTTCCTCGGTGTGTATGCCCAGCAGTGGGATTGCTGGGTCATAAGGCAGTTCTATTTGCAAGTTTTTAAGGAATCTTCACACTGTTTTCCATAATGGCTGTACTAGTTTGCATTCCCACCAGCAGTGTAAGAGGGTTCCCTTTTCTCCATATCCTCTCCAGCATTTATTGCTTATAGACTTTTGGATCGCAGCCATTCTGACTGGTGTGAAATGATACCTCATTGTGGTCTTGATTTGCATTTCTCTGATAATGAGTGATGCTGAACATCTTTTCATGTGTTTGTTAGCCATCCGTATGTCTTCTTTGGAGAAATGCCTATTTCGTTCTTTGGCCCATTTTTTTATTGGATCGTTTATTTTTCTGGAGTTGAGCTGCATAAGTTGCTTATATATCTTTGAGATTAGTTGTTTGTCAGTTGTTTCATTTGCTATTGTTTTCTCCCATTCAGAAGGCTGTCTTTTCACCTTGCTTATAGTTCCTTTGTTGTGCAGAGGCTTTTAATTTTAATTAGATCCCATTTGTTTATCTTTGCTTTTATTTCCAGTATACTGGGAGTTGGATCATAGAGGATCCTGCTGTGATTTATGTCGGAGAGTGTTTTGCCTATGTTCTCCTCTAGGAGTTTTATAGTTTCTGGTCTTACATTTAGATCTTTAATCCATTTTGAGTTTATTTTTGTGTATGGTGTTAGAAAGAGGTCTAGTTTCATTCTTTTACAAGTGGTTGACCAGTTTTCCAAGCACCACCTGTTAAAGAGACTGTCTTTACTCCACTGTATATTCTTGCCTCCTTTGTCGAAGATAAGGTGTCCATAGGTGTGTGGGTTTATCTCAGGGCTTTCTATTTTGTTCCATTGATCTATATTTCTGTCTTTGTGCCAGTACCATACTGTCTTAATGACTGTGGCTTTGTAGTAGAGCCTGAAGTCAGGCAAGTTGATTCCTCCAGTTCCATTTTTCTTTCTCAAGATTACTTTGGCTATTCGAGGTTTTTTGTATTTCCATACAAATCTTGAGATTATTTGATCTAGTTCTGTGAAAAATACTGCTGGTAGCTTGATGGGAATTGCATTGAATCTGTAGATTGCTTTAGGTAGTATACTCAGTTTCACTATATTGACTCTTCCAACCCATGAGCATGGTATATTTCTCCATCTATTAGTGTCCTCTTTGATTTCTTTCATCATTGTTTTATAGTTTTCGATATATAGGTCTTTAGTTTCTTTAGGTAGGAATATTCCTAAGTATTTTATTCTTTTCGTTGCAGTGGTGAATGGAATTGTTTCCTTAACTTCTTTTTCTACTTTCTCATTATTAGTATATAGGAATGCAAGGGATTTCTGAGTGTTGATTTTATATCCTGCAACTTTACTATATTCATTGATTAGCTCTAGTAGTTTTCTGGTCAAGTCTTTAGGATTTTCTATGTAGAGGATCATGTCATCTGCAAACAGTGAGAGTTTTACTTCTTCTTTTCCAATTTGGATTCCTTGTATTTTTTTTTCTGCTCTGATTGCTGTGGCCAAAACTTCCAGTACGATGTTGAAGAGTAGTGGTGAAAGTGGACACCCTTGTCTTGTTCCTGACTTCAGGGGAAATGGTTTCAATTTTTCGCCATTGAGGATAATGTTAGCTGTGGGTTTGTCATATATAGCTTTTATTATGTTGAGGTATGTTCCTTCTATTCCTGCTTTCTGGAGAGTTTTTATCATAAATGGATGTTGAATTTTGTCAAAGGCTTTTTCTGCATCTACTGAGATAATCATATGATTTTTATTTCTCAGATTGTTAATGTGATGAATTACATTGATTGACTTGTGGATATTGAAGAATCCTTGCATCTCTGGGATAAAGCCCACTTGGTCATGGTGTATGATCTTTTTAATGTGTTGCTGGATTCTGATTGCTAGGATTTTGTTAAGGATTTTTGCATCTATGTTCATCAGTGATATTGGCCTGTAGTTTTCTTTTTTTGTGGTGTCTTTGTCAGGTTTTGGTATTAGGGTGATGGTGGCCTCATAGAATGAGTTTGGAAGTTTACCTTCCTCTGCAATTTTCTGGAATAGCTTCAGTAAGATAGGTGTTAACTCTTCTCGGAATTTTTGGTAGAATTCAGCTGTGAAGCTGTCTGGACCTGGGCTTTTGTTTGCTGGAAGATTTCTGATTACAGTTTCAATTTCCGTGCTTGTGATGGGTCTGTTAAGAGTTTCTATTTCTTCCTGGTTCAGTTTTGGAAAATTGTACTTTTCTAAGAATTTGTCCATTTCTTCCAAGTTGTCCATTTTATTGGCATATAATTGCTGATAGTAGTCTCTTATGATTCTTTGTATTTCTGAGTTGTCTGTCGTGATCCCTCCATTTTCATTTCTAATTTTGTTGATTTGATTTTTTTCTCTTTGTTTCTTGATGAGTCTGGCTAATGGTTTGTCAATTTTATTTATCCTTTCAAAGAACCAGCTTTTTGCTTTGTTGATTTTTGCTATGGTCTCTTTTGTTTCTTTTGCATTTATTTCTGCCCTAATTTTTAGGATTTCTTTCCTTCTACTAACTCTGGGGTTCTCTATTTCTTCCTTTTCTAGTTGCTTTAGGTGTAGAATTAGGTTATTTATTTGACTTTGTTCTTGTATCTTGAGGTATGCCTGTATTGCTATGAACTTTCCTCTTAGGACTACTTTTATAGTGTCCCAAAGGTTCTGTGTAGTTGTGTTTTCATTTTCATTCGTTTCAATGCATATTTTGATTTCTTTTTGATTTCTTCTGTGATTTGTTGATTATTCAGAAGAGTGTTGTTCAGCCTCCAAATGTTGGAATTTTTAATAGTTTTTCTCCTATAATTGAAATCTAACCTTAGTGCATTATGGTCAGAGAAGATGCTTGGAATAATTTCGATTTTTTTGAATTTATCAAGGTTAGATTTATGACCCAGAATGTGATCTATCCTGGAAAAGGTGAAGTTCATTGTTTTCGGGTGAAATGTCCTATAGATATCAATTAGGTCTAACTGGTCTATTGTATCGTTTAAAGTTTGCGTTTCTTTGTTAATTTTCTGCTTAGTTGATCTGTCCATAGGTTTGAGTGGGGTATTAAAGTCTCCCACTATTATTGTGTTATTATTAATTTCCCCTTTCATGCTTGTTAGAAATTGTCTTACATATTGCAGTGCTCCTATGTTGGGTGCATATATATTTATAATTGTTATATCTTCTTCTTGGATTGATCCTTTAATCATTATGTAGTGGCCTTCTTTGTCCCTTTTCACAGCCTTTGTGTTAAAGTCTATTTTATCGGATATGAGTATTGCTACTCCTGCTTTCTTTTGGTCTTTATTTGCATGGAATATCTTTTCCAGCCCTTCACTTTTAGTCTGTATGTGTCCGTTGTTTTGAGGTGGGTCTCTTGTAGGCAGCATATATAGGGATCTTGTATTTGTATCCATTCAGCCAGTCTTTGCCTTTTGGTTGGGGCATTCAACCCATTTACATTAAAGGTAATTATTGATAAGTATGCCCCTGTTGCCATTTACTTTATTGTTTTGGGTTCGGGTTTATACGTCCTTTTTGTGTTTCCTTTCTAAAGTCTATCCTTTAGTATTTGTTGGAGAGCTGGTTTGGTGGTGCTGAATTCTCTCAGCTTTTGCTTGTCTGGAAAGCTTTTGATTTCTCCTTCATATTTGAATGAGATCTTTGCTGGGTACAGTAGTCTTGGCTGAAGGTTATTATCTTTCATCACTTTAAGTATGTCTTGCCATTCTCTCCTGGCCTGAAGAGTTTCTATTGAAAGATCTGCAGTTATTCTTATGGGGATCCCCTTGTGTGTTATTTGTTGTTTTTCCCTTGCTGCTTTTAATAATTATTCTTTGTGGTTGGACTTTGTTAGTTTGATTAAAATATGTCTTGGGGTGTTTTGCCTTGGGTTTATCCTGTTTGGCACTCTCTGGGTTTCTTGGACTTGGGTGATTATTTCCTTCCCCATTTTAGGGAAGTTTTCAACTATTATCTCCTCAAGTATTTTCTCATGGTCTTTCTTTTTGTCTTCTTCTTCTGGGACTCCTATAATTCGAATGTTGGAGCGTTTCATATTGTCTTGGAGGTCTCTGAGGTTGTCCTCATTTCTTTTAATTCGTCTTTCTTTTTCCCTCGCTGATTCTTTTATTTCTACCGTTCTATCTTCTATTTCACTAATCCTATGTTCTGCCTCCAATATTCTACTATTTGTAGCCTCCAGAGTGTTTCTGATCTCATTTATTGCATTATTCATTATATGTTGACTCTTTTTTATTTCTTCTAGGTCCTTGTTAAACCTTTCTTGCATCTTCTCAATCCTTGACCCCAGGCTATTTATCTGTGATTCCATTTTGATTTCAAGATTTTGCATCATTTTAGCTATCAGTATATGGAATTCTTTCTCAGGTAGATTCCCTATCTCTTCCTCTTTTGTTTGGTTTGGTGGGCATGTCTCCTGTTCCTTTACCTGCTGGTTATTCCTCTGTCTCTTCATCCTGGTTATATTGCTGCGTTTGTGGTGGCTTTTCTATTTCTGGGAATTTGTGGCGTTCTCTTTATTATAGAGCTTCCTTTCTGTGTTTGGGGTTATATCAGTGGCTTGTCAAAGTTTCTTGATCAGGGAGGCTTGTGTTGGAGTTCTGGTGGGTGGATCTGGATTTCCTCTCTCTGGAGTGCTGTGACATGTGAAGTAATGGGTTATGAGACATCAGTGGTTTTGGAGTATTTTGAGTTGCCTGTGTATTGAAGCTCAGGGGCTTGTTCTTGTGTTGCTGGAGAATTTGTGTGGTATGTTTTGCTCTGGAGCTTGTTGGCCCTTGGACAGTGCTCAATTTCAGTATAGGTATGAAGGCGTTTGATGAGCTCTAATTGGATAATGTTCCCTGTATTCAGGAATTCTTTGATGATCTCAGGATTTGGACTTATGCCTCCTGATTCTGGTTTTCAGATTTATTTTTACAATAGCCTCATGATTTCTCCATCTATTCAGCACTAGTGTTAAAACATCTAGGTTAATGATGATAGGTTTCTCCACCTTGAGTGTCATCCCTAGAGGATCGGTGAGTTGCTTGGAGGAGAGAAGAGGGAGGGAGTAGTTAGAGGTGAGTGGAATGGGATGAGATGGAATCAAAAGAAGGAAAAGCAAGTTAGCCCGTCCCCACTTTCTTGTGTGTGCTCCAAAGTCTGGACCGCTCAGAGGTGGTCACAGAGTTATGCATGGAAGAGGAGAGGAAGGAAGTAGATAGAGGTGGACAGGAGGATAAAAGAGGGAGATGGGAAGGAGGGATACAGATCCGGTCAGTGACCAGTTCCCTTAGAGTTCTCCTCCTTCTGGAACGCACAGAGATTCATAGAGTTGGGTAGAGAGGGGGAAGAGGAGGGAGGAGACACAAGCCACCTAGTGGAGAAAAGAGATTCCAAAGGTGGAGAGAGTGGTCGAGCCAGTAGTCTTGCACTCATGTAAAACTGGGTACTGAGGATTAGGTTTTTAAAAGTACAAAATTGGCAACAAATACCAAAATGCCAAGATTAAAAATCTGGAGTATAGATTGGATTTTCAAAGATAGATTATTGAAGAGAAGAAGAAGAAGGAGAGAGAAATTTTCTAAAAAAATAGAAAAAAAAAAAAAAAGTAAAATATAATAAAAGACTCCAGAATTATTAAAAGACAACTTCCTCCACCAAAAGACTATATATTGCATTTGCTTAAACGATAGGGTTTTTGTTTTTGTTTTTTTTGAAAAGTAATATTAGGTTATAAAAATAATAAATAGAAATATAGAAGACTTAAAAATTTAAGCAAGTTTAGGGGAAAAAAGATGAA
Organism: Nanger dama; assembly: GCA_917880005.1. Classification (NCBI taxonomy): domain Eukaryota; kingdom Metazoa; phylum Chordata; class Mammalia; order Artiodactyla; family Bovidae; genus Nanger; species Nanger dama. The sequence continues at coordinate 54,069,292 of CAKJTW010000004.1, forward strand.
AAAGAAAAGAATAAACAAATTTAAAAAGAAAAAAAATAATTTTTAAAGAAAGAAAAAAATTCTTAAAAAAATCATGCTTCCACATCATCCCCCCAAAAAAATTTTTTTTGATCATAAAAGTAGTAACGGTGTATCTGGCGCTTTCTCTGTCGTTGAGGACTGTGTGGGATCGCTACCAAGGCAGTTCCCTCTGTTTGACTTCCTCTGTTTGCTGGTCTCTTCCATGTCTGATTTCTGTCTTGCCACAGGGAGGGTGGTGGTGAGCTCTGCACTGGGCTTGCCCCTTCCCAATCTGCGGGATAACCGTGTGGGGCCTGCCCTATGTTTCATGCAATTCCCCGGTTTAAGCCGCTCAGGATTGGCGCTCAGGAAGTCCCCTCCGGGTGCCGGGTTTGGTTCCAAGTCTGAGTGGCTAGGGAGTTTGGCGCGCACTATTGTTGCGTCTTCTAGGCTTTCAGGGTCACTCAGTTTTCTGGGATCTCCACCGGTGCTCTTTCTCAGGCAGATGATGACTATTCAGAGACCCCAGAAGTCTCAATAAAGAAGCTTGCTTGCAATTTGGTAGGTAATGTCTCTCTTGCGCTGCGACTGCCCTCTTCCAGCGCTTAAGGCTCTGGCTGCCTGTCGCCGGGGGGGGATGGTCTGCAGCCGGCTATTTCTGATCCGTCCTTTGTTCTGTGCGTGGGCCTGTCAGTGTCTTATGTTTGGGCATTTCACGTGTTAGTTATCCCCCAGTTTGGTTTGCTAGTATGGGATAAATCGTTCTATCCATGCGCTGCCCCGATTCTGGCCCCGTTACGCCCCGATTCTCTCGAAAAGCCCTGCAGCCTATGTCTCCAGTGGCCCAGTTCTTAGAAAGAACTCTCGCGGGCGCGCTCCTCCCTGCCCAACCCCCATTGCTGTCAGACGCAGGCGTTTGCGCTGCTTGTCCGCTGGGGGTTATACTGTTGAATTCGTAATCTGCTGGTTTTAATTATTTATTTATTCTTCCTTCCTGTTATGTTGCCCTCTGTGCTTCCAGGGCTCGCCCCATGCACAGCTGTGAGAAAGTTCCCCAATTTTAGGGAACCTCTCTCTTTAAGAGTCTCTTCCTGGGAAGGGATTCCCTTCCCGTGCCGGGGTTCCCTCCCTACCTCCTTTGTCTCTATCTTCGTTCTTTAAAATAATTCCTACCTGGTTTTGAAGCCAATGATCTGCTTTGCTGGATGCCTGATGTCCTCTGCCAGCAGTCAGAAGTTATTTTGTGGAATTTGCTCAGCGTTGAAATGTTCTTTTGATGAGGTAGAGAGGGAGAAAGTGTTCTCCCCATCCTATTCCTCTGCCATCTTTTTTCCTAATCCATGATAGCCTTCTTTGTGAAATATTCAGTCCTTTTTATAGGACTGAAAAATGTTATCATATGAAATTACATTTGAAAGATGCTTTGTAAAAAAAAAAGAAAGAAAAGATGCTTTGTTATAATATTTGTGTTCAGTTAAATTTTAAACTATCTTTGTCAAAGGAGATTGTATGTGAAAATACATCATTCTTGGCATGCTCACTAATTTTCACTTGACTCATGTTATTATCATAAAAACAACCAGCTCAAAACCCTGCACATATAAGCCTGAAGTTTAAGGGAGGGAGAATTATTTTACTATGTAAGTTCTGTGACTAAAATTAGATATTAGAAACATTATCAAATCAAAGCATAATGTAAATAATTCATTTTTCTTTAACAATTTCATGGGAAAGACATATCTAAATTACTCATGAAAATGCTTTAAAATAGTAAGGGTATATAACTTCTGTCATATTATGTACTATCATATTTAACTATTAAAATGGCATGCTCATGCAATAGCTATTAAAAGATTAGTTTCTGGTAAAAGTTTATAAAAAAACTATTAGATATCTCATCTCTCTTAGCAAAAATAAAATCTACCATTTTTTTTTCAAAATATCTTTATGTTGAATATTTTTCAATCCCCTTCCAAATGCTACTCTATTATAAAATAGCACCATCTCTCTCTGTTTTATTTTGTATATATTAGGCTTTTAACTTGTTTCCTGGTTTTACTTATTCTTCCCCTTCATTTATGTTCCACACAGGAAGGCAAGCAGTCTTTTAAAAATCCTGCTCAAAATCCTCCAATAGCTTGACTTATAATGATAACAAAATGTTTCTCATGACCTGAAGACTATATTCCACTCCCCTCTTCTCTCCTCCACCCCAATGCTCCCACCCACACATGTGCATGCTCTCATGCACACACACACACACACAGATGCACATGCTTTTATTTTCTAATTTTAAGTCCTCCAAGGATATTCCTGTTCTGGAGTCCCATGCTTGTTCTCCTATCTGTCTAGAATTATTTTCCCATGGATACTCATATATTCTTCTTCTCACTTCATTTTTCTGTCTACTTATTTTCTGTCTTCAGTTCACAAAGATATGAACTACTGTACTTTTTATAATTGCTTACACTAATTTTATTTTATAACTATTCTCATTATATAAAATTATATATAATATAACTTATATTTGGCTCCTTCAAGTAGAATATAAGGTTCATTGCAGCAGATATTTTGCCTGCCTATGAATCATTACTGCCTAAAACAGTTTCTGTCACAAAATAGTAAATGCATATCTGTGCTGAATTCATAAATGAATGAATTATGTCCAAGCTATATATAAAGCATTCCTATCAACCACAATTGTTGCTAATATTTTAAAGTTTTTCCTATAGAGGTTTCCTCATGAATCACTTCTGTTTATACTTCATAAGAACAAAAGGCATGTGACTAAAAGCTAGTAGAGAACATATTACTGGTTGTAGAATATATTTCAATATGGAAATTAGTTTTGTCAATAATTAAAGAGTGAACCATATTTATATATGTGTGTATATATATATACTGTATATGTATATACATATATGTATGTGTATATATATATATATATATACACACCCATAAAATGCATATGTGTATATTGAAAATTTGTAAAATAATCATTTATAGCTAAAAGGCTGGTCAGAATTTGTTTCATTAATGTAATATCTAAGGAAGTTCAGGTCAGTTCAGTTCAGTCTCTCAGTCAAGTCTGACTTTTGTGACCTCATGAATCGGAGCATGCCAGGCCTCCCTGTCCATCACCAACTCCTAGAGTTCACTCAGACTTACGTCCATCGAGTCAGTGATGCCATCCAGCCATCTCATCCTCAGTTGCTGCCTTCTCCTCCTGCTCCCAATCCCTCCCAGCATCAGAGTCTTTTCCAATGAGTCAACTCTTCACATGAGGTGGCCAAAGTACTGGAGTTTCAGCTTTAGCATCATTCCTTCCAAAGAAATCCCAGGGTTGATCTCCTTCAGAATGGACTGGTTGGATCTCCTTGCAGTCCAAGGGACTCTCAAGCGTCTTCTCCAATACCACACTTCAAAAGCATCAATTCTTTGGCATTAAACCTTCTTCACAGTCCAACTCTCACATTCATACATGACCACTGGAAAAACCATTGCTTTGACTAGATGGACCTTAGTCAGCAAAGTAATGTCTCTGCTTTTGAATACACTATCTAGGTTGGTCATAACTTTTCTTCCAAGGAGTTGGCGTCTTCTAATTTCATGGCTGCAGTCATCATCTGCAGTGATTTTGGAGCCTCAAAAATAAAATCTGACACTGTTTCCCCATCTATATCCCATGAAGTGATGGGACCGGATGCCATGATCTTCACTTTTCTGAATGTTGAGCTTTAAGCCATAAAGGTGGGAAAGTTTATATCAATAACCTCAGATATGCGGATGACACATCCTTATGGCAGAAAGTGAAGAGGAACTAAAAAGCCTCTTGGTGAAAGTGAAAGAGGAGAGTGAAAAAGTTGGCTTAAAGCTCAACATTCAAAAAACAAAGATCATGGAATCCAGTCCCATCACTTCACGGGAAATATTTGGGAAACAGTGGAAACAGTGTCAGACTTTTTTTTTTTTTGGCTCTAAAATCACTGCAGATGGTGACTGCAGCCATGAAATTAGAAGACACTTACTCCTTGGAAGAAAAGTTATGACCAACCTAGATAGTGTATTCAGAAGCAGAGACATTACTTTATTTACTAAGGTCCGTCTAGTCAAGGCTATGGTTTTTCCTGTGGTCATATATGGATGTGAGAGTTGGACTGTGAAGAAGGCTGAGTGCCGAAGAATTGATGCTTTTGAAGTGTGATGTTGGAGAAGACTCTTGAGAGTCCCTTGGACTGCAAGGAAATCCAACCAGTCCATTCTGAAGGAGATCAGCCCTGGTATTTCTTTGGGAAGAATGATGCTAAAGCTGAAACTCCAGTACTTTGACCACCTCATGCAAAGAGTTGACTTATTGGAGAAGACTCTGATGCTGGGAGGGATTGGGGGCAGGAGTAGAAGGGGACAACTGAGGATGAGATGGCTGGATGGCATCACACACTCAATTGACGTGAATCTGAGTGAACTCTGAGAGATGGTAATGAACAGGGAGGTCTGCCGTGCTGCGATTCATGGGGTTGCAGAGAGTCGGACATGACTGAGCGACTGAACTAAACTGATAGGTGTATATTCCAAAATTAGAATATTCTGTTTCATAATTTGTCTTTTTTCCAATGCAAAGATCTCTCATATCTATGGAAAAAGTAAATTTCAAAACACAAAAAGTTTTAGAAGAATGCAATGGAGGGGACAATGAAAACACAATTTTATTTTATTAATTCTCATAAATTAAAAATTCAGTGTACACATCATCACAGGTTTCAATGCATGCTAAATTGCTTCAGTACTGTCCAATTCTATGTGACCTAATGGATTGTAGCCCACTAGGCTCCTCTGTCCATAGGGATTCCCCAGGCAAGAAAACTGGGCTGTGTTACCATTTCCTCCTCTGAGGGATCTTTCCAGGTATCAAACCTGCTTCTCTTATGTCTCCTGCACTGGCAGGTAGGTTATCTACTACTAGTGTCATTTCAGTTCGTTCAGTTCAGTCGCTTAGTCATGTCCAACTCTTTGCAACCCGATGGGCTGCAGTACACCAGGCTTCCCTGTCCATCACCAACGCCTGGAACTTGCTCAGACTCATGTCCATTGAGTTGGTGATGCCATCCAACCATCTCATCCCCTTCTCCTCCCACCTTCAAATATTCCCAGCATCAGGGTCTTTTCCAATGCATCAGTTGTTCACATCAGGTGGCCAAAATATTGGAGTTTCAGCTTCAGCATCAGTTCTTCCAGTGAATATTCAGGAATGATTTTGTTGAGAATTGACTGGTTTAAACTCCTTGCAGTCCAAGGAACTCTCATGAGTCTTGTCCAACACTACAGTTTAAAAGCACCAGTTCTTAGGTGCTGAGCTTTCTTTATAGTCCAACGCTCACATCCATTCATGATTACTAGAAATACCATAGATTTGACTAGATGGACTTTTGTAGACAAAATAATGTCCCTTCTTTTTAATATGCTGTCTAGGTTGGTCATAGCTCTTCATCCAAGGAGCAAGTGCCTTTTAATTTCATGGCTGCAGTCATCATCTGCAGGGATTTCAGAGCCTAAGAAAATAAATCTGTCACTGTTTCCATTGTTTATCCATCTCTTTGCCATGAATTGATGGGACCAGATGCCATAAGCTTAGTTTTTTGAATGAGTTTTAAGTCAGATTTTTCACTCTTCTCTCTGTCAATTTCATGTAGAGACACTTCAGGTCCTCTTCACTTTATGCTAAGTGTGGTGTAACCTATGTATTTGAAGTTATTAATATTTCTCCCAGCAATCTTGATTCCAGCTTGTGCTTCATCTAGCCTGGCATTTCACATGAGGTAGTCTGCATATAAGATTAAATAAGCAGGGTGACAACGTACAGCCTTGATGTATTCCTTTCCCAATTTGGAACCAGTCTGTTTTTCCATGTCCAGTTTTAACTGCTGCTTCTTGACCTGCATACAGATTTCTTAGGAGGCAGGTAAGGTGGTCTGGTATTCCCATATCTTGGGAAAATTGTCCAGTTCGTTTTGATCTACACAGTCAAAGGCTTTGGCATAATCAATAAGACAGATGTTTTTCTGGAATTCTCTTGCTTTTTCTATGATACAAAGATGTTGGTAATTTGATCTCTGGTTCTTCTGCCTTCTCTAAATCCAGCTTAACATCTAGAAGTTCACAATTTACATACTAATGAAGCCTGGCTTGGAGAATTTTGAGCACTACTTTGCTAGCATGTGAGATGAGTGAGTATAATCATGCAATAGTCTGAACATTCTTTGGCATTGCACTTCTTTGGGGTTGGAATGAAAACTGACCTTTTCCAGTCCTGTGTACTGCTGAGCTTTCCAAATTTTCTGACTTATTGAGTGCAACAGATTCACAGCATCATCTTTTAAGATTTGAAATAACTCAACTGAAATTCTATCACCTCCACTAGCTTTGTTGTAGTGATGCTTCCTAAAGCCCACTTGACTTCACATTCCAGGATGTCTGGCTCTAGGTGAGTGATCACTCCTTCATAGTTATGTGGGTCATGAAAATCTTTTTGTATAGTTCTTCTGTGTATTCTTTCCACCTGTTCTTCTGCTTCTGTTAGGTCCATACCATTTTTGTCCTTTATTTTGCCCATCTTTGCATGAAATATTCCCTTAGTGTCTTTAATTTTCTTGAAGAGCTCTCTAGTCTTTTCATGCTATTGTTTTCCTCTATTTCTTTGCATTGACCACTGAGAAAAGCTTTCTTATCTCTCCTTGCTATTCTTTGGAACTCTGCATTCAAATGGGTATATCTTTCCTTTCCTCCTTTGCCTTTAACTTCTCTTCTTTTCTCAGCTATTTGTAAGGCCTCATCAGACAACCATTTTGCCTTTTGCATTTCACTTTTCTTGTGGATGGTCTTGAACAATGCCTCCTGTACAATGTCACAAACATCCATCCATTGTTGTTCAGGCAATCAGTCTATCAGATCTAATCCCTTGAATCTATTTGTTGCTTCCACTATATAATCACAAAGAATTTGTTTAAGTCATACCTTACTGGCCTAGTGGTTTTCCCTACTTCCTTGGATTTAAGTCTCAATTTGGCAATAAGGGGTTCATGATTTGAGCCACAATGATCAGCTCCCAGTCTTGTTTTTGTGGACTGTATAGAGCTTCTCCATCTTTGGCCATAAAGAATATAATCAATCTGATTTTGGTGTTAACCATCTGGTGATGTCCATATGTAGCATCTTCTCTCCTTTTGTTGGAAGAGAGGTTTGCAAAATTCTGTTAGCCTTTCCCTGTTTCATTTTGTACTCCAACGCCAAATTTGCCTGTTACTCCAGGTGTCTTTTGAATTCCTACTTTTGCATTCCAGTCCCTTAGCAGCCCATGCCCATTGTGATGATTTGTTAGCCACTTGTGTGTGGAGTTAGGCCTGGATAGCAGGAATCCCTCAGAAAAAATGGAGTAGCCATCATGGTCAACAAAAGAGTCTGAAATGCAGTACTTGGATGTGATCTCAAAAATGACAGAATGATCTCTGTTCATCTCCAAGGCAAACCATTCAGTATCACAGTGATCCAAGTCTATGCCCCAACCAATCATGCTGAAGAAGTTGAACTTGAATAGTTTTATGAAGACCTACAAGACCTTTTAGGACTAACACCCCAAAAAGATGTCCTTTTCATTTTAGAGGATTGGAATGCTAAAGTAAGAAGTCAAGAAACACCTGGAGTAACAGTCAAATTTGGCCTTGGAATGCAGAATGAAGCAGGGCAAAGACTAATAGAGTTTTGCCAAGATAATGCACTGGTCATAGTAAACACCTTCTTCCAACAACACAGGAGAAGACTCTACACATGGACATCACCAGATAATAAACACCAAAATCAGATTGATTATATTCTATGCAGCCAAAGTTGGAGAAGCTCTATACAGTCAACAAAAACAAGACCAGGAGCTGACTGTGGCTCAGATCATGAGCTCCTTATTACCAAATTCAGACTTAAATTGAAGAAAGTAGGGAAAATTGCTAGACCATTCAGGTACGACCTAAATCAAATCCCTTATGATTATACAGTGGAAGTGAGAAATAGATTTAAGGGACTAGATCTGATAGACAGAGTGCTTGATGAACTATGGACAGAGATTCGTGACATTGTGTGGGAGACAGGGATCAAGACCATCCCCATGGAAAAGAAATGCAAAAAGCAAAATGACTGTCTGGAGACGCCTTACAAATAGCTGTGAAAAGAAGAGAGGTGAAAAGCAAAGGAGAAAATGAAAGATATAAGCAACTGAATGCAGAGTTCTAAAGGATAGCAAGAAGAGATAAGAAAGCCTTCTTCAGCAATCAATGCAAAGAAATAGAGGAAAACAACAGAATGGGAAAGACTAGAGATCTCTTCAAGAAAATTAGAGATACCAAAGGAACATTTCATGCAAAGATGGGCTCGATAAAGGACAGAAATGATCTGGACCTAACAGAAGCAGAAGATATTAAGAAGAGGTGGCAAGAACACATGGAAGAACTGTACAAAAAAGATCTTCACTACCAAGATAATCATGATGATGCGATCACTAATCTAGAGCTAGACATCTTGGAATTGGAAGTCAAGTGGGCCTCAGAAAGCATCAATATGAACAAAGCTACTGGAGGAAATGGAATTCCAGTTGAGCTGTTTCAAATCCCGAAAGATGATGCTGTGAAAGTGCTACACTCAATATGCCAGCAAATTTGGAAAACTCAGCAGTGGCCACAGGACTGGAAAAGGTCAGTTTTCATTCCAATACTGAAGAAAGGCAATGCCAAAGAATGCTCAAACTACCATGCTAAAGATCATGGCATCCAGTTCCATCACTTCATGGGAAATAGATGGGGAAACAGTGGAAACAGTGTCAGACTTTGTTTTTTTGGGCTCCAGAATTACTGCAGATGGTGACTGCAGCCATGAAATTAGAAGACACTCCTTGGAAGAAAAGTTATGACCAACCTAGATAGTCTATTTAAAAGCAGAGACATTACTTTGCCGACTAAGGTCTGTCTAGTCAAGGCTATGGTTTTTCCAGTGGTCATGCGTGGATGTGAGAGTTGGACTGTGAAGAAGGCTGAGTGTCGAAGGACTGATGCTTTTGAAGTGTGGTGTTGGAGAAGACTCTTGAGAGTCCCTTGGACTGCAAGGAGATCCAACCAGTCCATTCTGAAGGAGACCAGCCCTGGGTGTTCTTTGGAAGGAATGATGCTAAAGCTGAAACTTCAGTACTCTGGCCACCTCATGCGAAGAGTTGACTCATTGGAAAAGACTCTGATGTTAGGAGGGATTGGGGATAGGAGGAGAAAGGGATGACCGAGGATGATATGGCTGGACGGCATCACACACTCGATGGACATGAGTCTGAGTGAACTCCGAGAGATGGTGATGAACAGAGAGGCCTGGCATGCTGCAATTCATGGGGTCACAGAGAGTCAGACACGACTGAGGAACTGTACTGAACTGAGCAGAACTCAGGAGGCATCCTGACTGTCTCTTGAGAACCCTAAGATTCCAGAAGCATGAGCTGGAAGGGGCTGTGGAGAGAGCCTCATTCTACACCTTCTCCCACTTGACAGATGGAGCACAGAGGCCAAAGAAGGGGATTGACTTGTTTAAAAGGCTTTCCATGAAGTATATGGGATCTTAGTTCCAGGACCTGAAATTGAACCTGTGTCCCCTGCAGTGGAAGCGTGGAGTCTTAACCACTGGCCACCTGGAAGTTTCATAGCCTACTTGCAGGATTTAGTTTCCCAACCAATGATTGAACCCCAGCCAGGGCAGTGAAAGAGTCCTAACCACTGGACTCCCAGGGAATTTCCTACAAATGAACTTTTCAACAATGATTATACTTTATGGATGTCTCTCCCATCAGGGAGCTTCCTTAAGCCTCTTATCCTTATCCATCTGAGAGTGGACAGATTGAAAACCATAATCACAGAAAGCTAATCACACTGATCACATGGACCATTGCCTTGTCTAATTCATTGAAACTATGAGCCATGCCATGTAGGGCCACCAGTAACAGATGGGTCATGGTGGAGAGTTCTGAGAAAACACGGTCCACTGGAGAAGGGAATGGCAAACCACTTCAGTATTCTTGCCTTGAGAACCCCATGAACAGTATGAAAAGGCAAAAAGATAGGACACTGAAATAAGAACTCCCCAGGTCGGTCGGTGCCCAATATGATACTGGAGAAGAGTGGACAAATAACTCCAGAAAAAATGAAGAAATGGAGCCAAAGCGAAAACAACTCCCAACTGTGGATGTGACTGGCAATGGAAGTAAAAGTCCAGTGCTGTGAAGAGAAATATTGCATAGGAACCTGGAATGTAAGGTCCATGAATCAAGGTAAATTAAAAGTGATCAAAAGGGGAGATGACAAGAATGAACACTGACATTTTAGGAATCAGTGAACTAAAATGGACTGGAATGGGCAAATTATTTCAGATGACCATTATATCTACTACTGTGGGCAAGAATCCCTTAGAAGAAATGGAGTAGCCCTTATAGTCAGCAAAAGAGTCCAAAATGCAATACTTGGGTGCAAGCTCCAAAAACGACAGAATAATCTCTGTTCATTTCCAAGTTAAGCCATTCAATATCACAGTGCCACCTGGGAAGCCATAATTTAATTGCTCAATTAATTATCAATGATTCTGCAACATATGAAACTTTTATCCTCTGTTAATAATCAGATGATTTGGGGATTTCATGACAATAAAATTATTTAACATATTTTATTAAATTATTAGTATTAAGATCTTTCTATACCCACTCACACATATTCGTTTACTCATACCCTGTACACACAAATACTAAATATCTCCCTTCTTACCTTTTCCCCCTGGAATTGCAGTTTGAATCATGTAAAGCTAGCTTGTTGTTGTTGTTTAGTCTCGGAGTCCTGTCAGACTCTATTGCAACCCCATGAACTGTAGACTTTCAGGTTCCTCTGTCCATGGGATTTCCCAGGCAAGAATACTGGAGTGGGTTGCCATTTCCTTCCAGGGGATCTTCCTTAGACAGGAATTGAACCCATGTCTCCTGGTTGGCATGCAAGATTCTTTACCACTAAGTCACCTGGGAAGCCTGTAAAATTTGCTACAACATAGTAAATATATTTTCCTGAATAATTCATTTGACAACTATGGCATTATTCTTAGACAAATAGTACATGATTTTTTTTTTCTCATCCATCCCAAGGGAAGTTGTTTATTCTTTTTGTCATTTCTAGTTTTCTTTCAAAAATACATATTTGATTATATCACTGCACACAGGAAAATAAGTGCTTTTTTTTTTTTTTTGCAGCTGTTAGAGAAAGAAGTGAGACACATGTGAGAAATCATGGCATCAATATTAAGCTTTTAAGAAAGTATATGTCAAACATTCTTTTGATTGGCTTTCAGGAGTGGCAGATGACAGCCTCCAGGGGTTTAACTGAGGAGAGTTTAATGAGGGGTCTATTACAGAGGTGTGGGCAGTGAAAGAAAACAGACAAGGGATGGTAAACTATCCAGGGACTAGTTGCACAGGCAAGCTGATACCACTAACTGAGCTGAAGGGACAGAGAAAGGGACAGTGTTATATGGGACCAGAGAGATCACAGAGCCTGGAATATGCCTCCTTCCTGCAATTGTACCCATGGAACACAATTCATTCACGTCTGTGGCAAGACAGGGAGGGATGAATAGAAGGAATAGCTATTTCAATCTCTTTTTACTCAGAGTTCCAAGAAGCAAACAGTTTCCTTTAACAATCTCTGGGGTTGTTGGAGTCCCATGTCATAACGTGTTCTCATCTCATTCCTTCCTAATCTCCTGATAAGTGTAAACATTTTAATCTATAAATTCAAATAAAATATACATTTAGATGAATTTCTTAAGGAGTAAAATCTAAGAGAAAAAGAAAGCTGCTTTGGATCAGTGAAGAAACAAGGGAGAAAATTTATGTCTTGTTTCTGGATTAGTGTGACAGTTTTTTTTTTTTTTAATTTTTTTTTTTTAGAGGACATTCTTCATATATAAATAGGATAGACACTCTTTATTCTTTTATTTGGCTTGTAGTGCCTGCTGTCTCTAATCATTTGCTAGTCACAAGCTAGTTTGTTGTTGTTGTTATTTGTGTGGGTTCTTAAAGGATATATTAGCAGTCATAGAGGAAACCCTTTTTAAAGTCTAAAGTTCAACTGGATATTCTCTCAATGCTCAACCAACTCTTCATTTTAGTCATCATCTTGCTGCCAATGCCCCACCACCCTTCACTTTTCATTTTGGATTTTTGTACAGATATCTCTCCCCAGGCTTAAGCATGGATTTCCAGGTCTTTGGGATTTGTGTCAAGCTTGTGTTAAAGACCTTTCAGAAAGCTGGCCAAATTTTTAATAGGTTTTATCCCCTTAAGATACAAACTCACAGGACTTCCCTGGTAGTTCAGTGATTAGGACTGGCATCCTCACTGCTGAGAGCCCAGAATTCAAACACTGGTCAGGGAACTAAGATACCACAAGGAACCCCCTGCCCCCAAAAAAAATAAATAAAAAGATATGAATTCTCATTCACTAACTCAGCAATTATTTACTGCTAAATATTTCTTCCTACCCAAAGAACTGGGATGGGTACCTGGAATATTTCAGTATCCTTGAGAATACTCAGATTTTTGTTCCTTTCCCCCTGCTTATACAGGGATGTATTTGAATGATGTTTATTTATTTTTAACTTTTTATTTTGTATTGGGGGTATAGCCAGTTAATGGTCTTCCCTTGGTCAGGAACATCCTCTAGAGAAGGAAATGGCAACCTACTCCAGTATTCTTGCTTGGGAAATCCCATGAACAAAAGAGACTGATGGACTGCAGTTCATGGAGTTACAAAGATTGGGACATAACTTAGCAACTGAGCATGAACTCACAAATAAGTAATTAACAATGTTTTAATACTTTCAGATGAACATAGAAGGGATTCAGCCATATATATATTAATGGACAAAGAATGAAACTCAAAAATATACAAGCAACTCCTGCAGCTCAATTCCAGAAAAATGAATGACCCAATCAAAAAATGGACCAAAGAACTAAACAGACATTTCTCCAAAGACATACAGATGCCTAATAAACACATGAAAAGATGCTCAACATCAATCATTATCAGATAAATACAAATCAAAACCACAATGAGGTACCATCTCATGCTGGTCAGAATGGCTGCTATCCAAAAATCTACAAACAATAAATGCTGGATAGGGTGTGGAGAAAAGGGAACCCTTTTACACTATTGGTGGGAATGCAAACTAGTACAGTCACTATGGAGAACAGTGTTGAGATTTCTTTAAAAAATGGAAATAGAATTGCCATATGAACCAGCAATCCCACTGCTGGGCATACACATGGAGGAAACCAGAATTGAGAGACATGTGTACCTCAATGTTCATAGCAGCATTGTTTATAATAACCTGGACATGGAAGCTTCCTAGATGTCCATCAGCAGACTAATGGATAAGAAAGCTGTGGTACATATACACAATGGAATATTACTCAGCCATTAAAAAGAATACATTTGAATCAGTTCTAATGAGGTGGATGAAACTAGAGCCTATTATACAGAGTGAAGTAAGCCAGAAAGAAAAATACCAATACAGTATACTAATGCATATATATTGAATTTAGAAAGATTGTAATGATAACCCTTGGAGAAGGCAATGGCACCCCACTCCATTACTCTTGCCTGGAAAATCCCATGGACACAGGAGCCTGGTAGGCTGCAGTCCATGGGGTCACTTTGAGTCGGACACGACTGAGCGACTTCACTTTCACTCTTCACTTTCATGCACCGGAGAAGGAAATGGCAACCTACTCCAGTGTTCTTGCCTTGAAAATCCCAAGGACGGGGGAGCCTGGTGGGCTGCTGTCTATGGGGTCGCAGAGTTGGACACGATTGAAGTGACTTAGCAGCAGCAGCAATGATAACCCTATATTCAAGACAACAAAAGAGACACAGGTGTATAGAACTGTCTTTTGGACTCTGTGAGAGAGGGCCAGAGTGGGATGATCCGAGAGAATAACACTGAAACATGTATATTATCATATATGAGACAGATCACCAGTGGAGGTTCAATGCATGAGACGAGGTGCTTAGGGTTGGTCCACTGGGATGACCAAGAGGGATGGGATGGGGAAAGAGGTAGGAGGTAGGGTTCAGGATGGGGAACACATGTAAACCCATGGCTGATTCATATCAATATATGGCAAAAATCGCTACAATATTGTAAAGTAATTAGCCTCCAACTAAAATAAACAAATTAAATAAATAAATAAAATAAAATGAGGTGATTACCAATAGGTCATAAAAATAAATATATAAGTATCTAAATAGTATCAAGAATGCTTGTTTTTATTTTATGTTTTTGGTAGCTCATTATTCTTTTGGATTATTTTGCCTGCTTTTATAATATAGCAGTTATTGTGATTTTTCTGACTCTAAGAATGTAAAATAATATATGATAAAATTTTCCAAGTTAGTCTGATCAAAATAGTTTGTTTTCAACTATATAATTATGTCTCCTTTTTCTTCTGATTTTTTCTACTGCCTTACCCAAGAAGAAAAGAAAATGCTTGTTTTTTTTGTTTGCTTGTTTGTTTTTGTTTTTCTAATTCCTGTAGGGAATAGAAACCTGGAAAACTTTTTTTTTAATTTTGGAAATATTATAAAGCAACACAGATTAAAGTGGATAGTTCAGTTGTTAACCTGTCAGTCAATACCCTTTTTACACTAAAACTGTAGTGTCAGATTTATGTATGACAAACTTTCCTGTCAACCAAACAGTTTTCTAAAAAGTCTTATATATTTTATCAAACTCAGTAGTAAAAAATCTGTCTGATTGACAGTTGAGACACATATAATTTGGGGAAAAATATGTTACAATTAAGTGGTCTTCTCTTAAAAAAATAAAATTCAGGTATTACCATCATTTGAGTGGTTGTTAATGGATTATTCACAGATACTTGTAGTTAACACTGTGTGCAACTTTTGAAATTTCTTTATTGTTTAAAAACAAATAATACAATCATAGTTGCAGGTATGCCTGGAATAAGCAGCCCAGAAAGGTTGCTTTATGATGACTCCAATTATGAAAAAAATAGCAGTAACTGTTAATCCTTGCTAATGTTCATATAACAACTGTTGTATAATCATATAGAACACCCATATGTTCATATTTAAATTTTTAATAGAAAGTTGAAATAATGACAAAAAGCATGTGACATTGGCTGGTGATAAATTTCATGAAAATACAGTCCCTAAATTTTGAAGAATTTTCATTTCTGCCTGCATTTGCTAACATTTACTTAATGTCTTCCCATTTAAAAACCCCTTAATTTAAAATTCTGATGGGAATACCCTGGTGGTCCAGTTGTTGTTTACTTTCACTGTGGGGGCAGGGTTTAATCCTGGCTGGAAAACTAAGATCTCACAGGCTAAGTGGCATGGCCAATAAATAAATAAATAAATAAATAACTGAGGGTGTTTTGGTGAAATATCTTCTTCCTTTCTTAGACCTTCAAAGTAGGACTTGTCCAACCTTACTTTAGACAACAAAATATATCCTTGGTACCTTTCCCTCAATTCCAGCCCTAAGATATGACCCATTTCTACTGCTTCTCATTTAGTATGTAACAAAGACCATGTACTTCCATTAAAAGATATCTGATTGTCCCCATTATTTCAATACAAAAACATATTTTATGAGTCTCTTATGAGATAAGTGGTGAGTTAAGGGTAGAAAGTACAAAAATTAATTTTATAATTCTCTCCCCAAAAGTCACTATTCTCTGCATAAACTGATGATAACTTCATCCTCTTTTCCTAAATTTCTTAAATCCTTGGATTATAAAACACAAAAACACAGTCAAGGGATTAGTTTTGTCTTTAGGTGAAACAATAAGAATAAGCTCTGAAGATACAGTAGCATCCTACAGAATTATTGTGGTATTTTAAGAAAATGCTTAGCAAGCAATCCACTTAATGGCAAATAATGAAACAATGGAAGTTTCAGTGTGTAGGGCATTATTCTGCTGAATAAGACTGAAGTTATTTATAATTGCTAAATAGTTACTGTAGACTGAATGTTTGTGTCCTCTTCAAAATTCATAAGTCCCAACTCCTAGTGCAATTGTAATTTGGATGCAGGGCCTTTGAGAAATGATTAGGTCATGAGAGTGACCTATTCACTATCACATTTCTTTATATTTGTGTGTCTCATTGCCTTCATATATTATGAGCAATTGATATCAGAAACCATGTACATCAATTCATATAATCTCAAAACATTTTATACATACCAAAAGTGTTAAAGGATATCTTCTCACAGAATACATCTCTTTCGACTGAATGATTTGCTAGATACTGTGAGATGCTAAAAACATAATGCATTAAATTTATTCACAAAGAGTTCATAGACTACTGGGGAGATAAAATTAATATGAGAGGGAGCAATTAATACATAATAGATAATACAGTTACACTAAAATTATATAATTCTAGTTATAAAGTCTATAGGACATCTAGAGGTAAATCAGTGGAGGATGGATCATTAAGGATAAGAGTAGAGAAAATTCATTCAGAATTTATGTAACTGAAAATGTGCCAAATACTTTAAATGCATTATTTTAATGAATATTTGTAAATTGTAGGTACTGTTATTATTGTACTTTACATATGCAGAAATTGGAGCTTGAAGTTTTTGTGAAAGATTATTTGTTGCATTCTCTATCTTTAGTATCAGAATTATAATTTTTATTATTCCCAGTCCTAGAACAATATTTGTAGGTGCATGTGATGGAGATATTACTGTCTGACCTATAAAATGTGAGGGATAAGGCCATGTTGGACTTTTAGGAAATTCTGTTAAAAAAAGAGTACATGCACTGTTCCTACTTTTTTCTTTCCGAAAATCTAGTTTGGTTTCTGCTGCAACCAACTTCTTATTCACAGATGAGGTGACCTTAAGAAACAATAATCTACTGAGGATAACAAGTGTGAGCTGTCCTTCATGCCACTGGGCAGCTGTGCTACTAGCCCTGGACAGCCTTCTTCTGATTTTTTTTTTTTTTTTGGCAGAAATTGAAGAAGAACTAAGGAGCCTCTTGGTGAAAGTGAAAGAGGAGAGTGAAAAAGTTGGCTTAAAGCTCAACATTCTGAAAACTAAGATCATAGCATCCGGTCCCATCACTTCATGGAAAATAGATGGGGAAACAGTGGAAAACAGTGGCTGACTTTATTTTTCTGGGCTTCAAAATTACTGCAGATGTTGACTGCAGTTATGAAATTAAAAGACACTTACTCCTTGGAAGGAAAGTTATAACCAACCTAGACAGCATATTAAAAAGCAGAGACATTACTTTGCCAACAAAGATCCATCTAGTCAAGGCTATGGTTTTTCCAGTGGTCATGTATGGATGTGAGAGTTGGATCATAAAGAAAGCTGAGTGCCAAAGAATCGATGCTTTTGAAGTGTAGTGTTGGAGAAGACTCCTGAGAGTCCCTTGGACTGCCAGGAGATCCAACTAGTCCATCCTAAAGGAAATCGGTCCTTAATATTCATTGGAAAGACTGATGTTGAAGCTGAGACTCCAATCCTTTGGCCACCTGATGAGAAGAGATGACTTATTGGAAAAGACCCTGATGCTGGGAAAGATTGAGGGCAAGAGAAGGGGATGACAGAGGATGAGATGGCTGGATGGCATCATCGACTCAATGGACATGGGTTTGGGTGGACTCTGGGAATTGGTGATGGACAAGAAGGCCTGGTGTGCTGCAGTTCATGGAGTCCCAAAGAGTTGGACATGACTAAGTGACTGAACTGAACTGAACTGAATTCCCATTTAACTTGTTTAAGCTAGAATTTGTATCTTGTTTAAAGCTAATCTAAAACAACCTCATATGGAACTGAACTAGAAGATTCATGCAACTGAAACTTAGTTTATATGGGAAATGATGTGCAATGCAAACTACTGCTTGGATAATTTTAGCAATACTATTATGTGCATGATTAATGGCAAGATATTCTCATGATTATGTGAAAAACAGGAGACTGAAAAATGTAGTTGCACTCAGAACAGTTCAGAGGCATTTGAAAATAATCCTTATTTTGAAGATAATGGATAATGAAACTATACATTGAAAGCTCTGGCTCCACTTTATGGTTATTTATTTTAAAATAATAATAACTCACATCTGCTAATTGTTTATTACCTTTGGTTTTCACTTTTTAATTTCCACATCATTTTTAGTGATTATTTCTTTCCTGGAATATGTTACATTTGAAATTATCTTCTTTAGAGACTTCTGTCATTGGCACCTGCAGCATTTAGATTTTTTTCTAAACTTTGGACTCTAAATTAAGGCTAATTCACATCATAGCTTGCAAACAAAGCATTAATCTTTATAAATTCAGAATTGAAGTGATCTGGCTATTTAGAACATATAGCAAAAGTCCATTAAAATATTTTTATAAAGCAGATGCCAGAATTCAAATGTATGCATATGTTGCCATGTTATTTTTTTCTTCCAATTAATTTTTAATTCAAGGATCATTGCTTACAGAATTTTTTTTTTCTGTCAAACCTTAACATGAATCAGCCATAGGTATACGTATAACCCCTCTTTTTGAACTTGCCTCCCATCTCCCTCCCAACCCACCCCTCTAGGTTGATACAGCACCCTGTTTGAGTTTCCTGAGCTATACAGCAAATTGCCATTGGCTATCTATTTGGCATATGGTAATGTAAGTTTCCACATTACTCTTTCCATACTTCTCACCCTTTTCTCCTCTATCCCCATGTTCATATGTCTATTCTCTATGTCTGTTTCTCCTTTGTGAAGTGAAGTCGCTCAGTCATGTCCGACTCTTTGCGACCCCATAGACAGTAGTCTACCAGGCTTCTCCGTCCATGGGATTTTCCAGGCAAGAGTACTGGAGTGGATTGCCATTTCCTTCTCCAGAGACTCTTCCCGACCCAGGGATCGAACCCGGGTCTCCCATATTGTAGGCAGACACTTTACTCTCTGAGCCACCAGGGAAGCCCTGTTTCTCCTTTGCTGCCCTGTAAATAAGTTCTTCAGTATCATTCTTCTAGATTCCGTATATATGTGTTAGAATATAATATTTATCTTTCTCTTTCTGACTTACTTCACTTTGTACAACAGGTTGTAGGTTCATCCATTTCATCAGAACTGACTCAAATCCATTCCTTTTTATGCCTGAGTAATATTCCATTGTGTATATATACCACAGCTTCTTTATCAATTCATCTGTCAGTAGACATCTAGGTTACTTCCATGTTCTAGCTATTGTAAATAGTGCTGCAATGAATAACGGGATACATGTGTCTTTTTCAATTTTGGTTTCCTCAGAGTATATGCCTAGGGATGGGATTGCAGTCCATTCTAAAGGAGATCACCCTTGGGTGTTCATTGGAAAGATTAATGCTAAAGCTGAAACTCCAATACTTTGTCCACCTCATCCAAAGAGTTGGCTCATTGGAAAAGACTGATGCTAGGAGGGATTGGGTGTAGGAAGAGAAGGGGACGACAGAGGATAAGATGGCTGGAGGTATCTCTGACTCGATAGACATGAGTTTGAGTGAACTCCAGGAGTTGGTGATGGACAGGAAGGCCTGGCGTGCTGCGATTCATGGGGTTGCAAAGATTCGGACACGACTGAGCTACTGAACTGAACTGAACTGAATGGTGGTTTTATTCCTAGTTTTTAAGGAATCTTCATACCATCTTCCATAGTGGCTATATCAGTTTACATTCTCAACAGTGCAAGAGACTTCCCTTTTCTCCACACCCTTTCCAGCATTTATTGTTTGTAGATGTTTTGATTATGGCCATTCAGACTGCTGTGAGGTGATATCTCATTGTAGTTTTGATTTGCATTTCTCTAATAATGGGTGATGTTGAGCATCTCTTCATGTGTTTGTTAACCATCTGTATGTCTTCTTTGGAGAAATGTCTGTGTAAGTTTCATATAGGGTGAGATTTTTGCTGAGTTTTGTTTGTTTGTTTTTCTTCTGAAGGGGAAAGCTGAGTGAGGTGGTAATCCTGTCTGTTGATGATTGGGTCTGTATTTTTGTTTTGCTTGTTAGGTTTAGAAAAGGTGTCCTGCACAGGGTAAGTAGTTGGGTGACTGATATTTGGATGATCCCTAGTCTTGTATTCAAGTGGTTCCTTTGTGTGAGTTCTCACTATTAGATACACGCTATGGTTAGTTCTCTGGTAGTCTAGAGTTTTGGAGTCAGTGATCCCACTCCAAAGGCTCAGGGCTTGATCTCTGGTCAGGAATGAAGATTCCCACATATGATTTGTTATGGCATTCAGTGAGATTAAAACAGACATACAAAACTGAAAAGTCAAAGATGAACCCCAGACAAATGGCAGTTACAAAATCAGGCAAATAATAATTAAAATAATGGAATATACATATACAACCATGAGTAAAGTCAAAACAGCCCAATAAAAATAAAGTACAGTGTATTGACCCAGCGAACAAAGGAAATCAAAAATTATATTTACTAGTTAAGAAAACTAAAGCACAAACTGGGAAACAAAACTAAAGCAAGGTATCAGGTGGAGAATAAAGCAATGAAAACAAAACTAACAAATATGTTAAGAGGAAAGGAAAGAAAGAATAGATATGCAAAGTTACATCAGTTCAGTTCACTTCAGTTCAGTCAGTCAGTCATGTCTGACTCTTTGCAGCCCTATAGACTACAGCATGCCAGACCTCCCTGTCCATCACCAACTCCTGGAGTTTACTCAAACTCATATCCATTGAGTTGGTGATGCCATCCAACCATCTCATCCTCTGTCGTCCCCTTCTCTCACCTTCAATTTTTCTCAGCATCAAGGTCTTTTCAAATGAGTCATCTCTTCACATCAGGTGGCCAAAGGATTGGAGTTTCAACTTCAACATCAGTCCTTCCAATGAACACTCAGGATTGACCTCCTTTAGGATGGACTGGTTGGGTCTCCTTGCAGTCCAAGGGACTCTCAAGAGTCTTCTCCAACTCTTGAGAAGTTGGAGTCTTCTCCAACCTCTCTACATAGAGGTAGATAAAGATATGCTTACATTAAAGATTAACTGCAAGGGGGAAAGAACAGTAGTAAAAACAAATGAATAAATGTAGATAAAATAATAACAGGTTAAAAAAAAATAAAATTAAAAAGGAAAACTCCACAGAACTGCAAAAGCCCAATGTAGAGGCAGAGGTTTATAACAACAATACAAAAATGTGACTGAGGAAAAAAAAAAGCTCAAAACTTCATTATATTTCATAGTGCCAATAAAATTGACTTCAACAAAAGAGAGAAAAAGGGAAAAAAGAAAAAAAATCTAAAAGAATCTACAGAACAAGTAAAAACATAAGAATAATGTGTCACTAGTGTCAGAGTCCTTTCCCTTGCTGGGAGTCACAGTCCACCTCACCTCCCGAGGATGCCCTCCAACACTGCTGATCTCTGGACCTGCTGTGGGAAAAACTCAGATTATATTCTGGTCCTATTCAGACTGTGTTCTTGCCTCCCAAGTCCACAGCTGTCAGAACTAGTGCCTTTTCTTTTGTGGGAGCTCTCAATGACCTTTTATATATTCCATAGACACAGAATCTGCCTAGTTGACTGTGTGGATTTAATCTGCAGCTTGTACAGCTGGTGGGAAGGTTTTGGGTCTTCTTCCTTAGCCACAGTGCCCCTGGGTTTCAGTTGTGGTTTTATTTCCACCTCTGCATGTGGGTCATCCACTGGGGTTTGCTCCTGAGGCTGCCCTGGAGGACTTGGGTTTGCCCCCGTAAGGGCCAGCTGTGAAGATGGTACAACAGTTTGGGTGGGAGGGGTTCTGGCAGCATTAGGTACTCAGGGGAGTTGACGGCTAGTGCAACAGGAAATATAGTGCTCTAGAAGGGTATGGCAACCAGTATTGGCCAATACACTCCAGTATTCTTGCCCTGGAGAACCCCCCCTCCATGAGAGAGAAGCCTGGTAGGCCACAGTCTATGGTGTCACAAAGAGTCAGACATGACTGAAGTGACCCTATGCACATAGACACAAGACTTTTTTTGCCTGTGGCAGCTCTGCCCCAGTAAGATCTGAGCATGAAGGTGGTGCAGCCACTTGGCTTTTGGGGACTATTGTGGCACCAAGTGTGCAGGGAAATGGACTGTCTCCACCACAAGAGTTATGGTCCTATCAGGGTCCTTTTTTGAACCTCTTATAGCTGGAAATCAGAAGGCCTCTTTGGCTAGTCTTTCTCTATAGATCCATCCATTCAGGCACTTAGAGGGCTGCCTTGCCTGGGGTCCTTCTCTGCTGTTTGGTGCATGAGGCACATGGAAGAGCCCCCTGACTGGGGCCCTACTCTGTAGATCCCAGTGTCAGGCACTTAAAGGGGCACCCTAGGTGAGATCCTAGTCTGTAGTTTGATGTATCAGTCCCTTAAAGGAGCACCCTGAGTGGAGTCCTACTCTGTAGTTCAGTGGATCAGGCATTTGATGGGCCAGCCTCTCTATTGTTCAGTTGCCAATGCCAGCATGTGGGGAGAGAGAGGCTATGGTGATGGCTCCACGTCTTATGTGTGACTCAGCAGTATTGCCTTGGTTCCATGGCTGCTCAGGTTTCCTCCACAGGCATTTCCCACCAAAAATCTCTTCCCTTACCTCCCCTCCACCTGTCTCTCCACAGTCAACAGCAGCCCTCGCCCTGGGATTGCTCCACAATCCCTAAACTCCATCTCCCAGGCTCTGCACCTTCCAGAGGACCTGCATCCCTGTCCAGTGTATGAATGTCTGTGTCAAGGACTGTCTGATTGTCATTTCATTTAGGCTGACACAGATCAGCTGTTTTACTCTCAGCCTTCAACGTTTCTCCTCTGACTCAGACAATTGCCCTGATGTGGAGATTGGACCCCTGCTTCAGTTCCCCCAATGGTTGAGGGCAGGTCCAGTCCTATAACACTCTTGTTTTTTCTCCCTAGTTCCCTTGTCCTACTGAGCTTTGAATGATTCTATATATTCTTTTCCACTGGTCAGGTACTCCTGTCTGCTCTCAGCTGGTGTTCTGCATGCACTTCTGTGTGTGAAGGTGTATTCCTGATGTATCGCTGGAAAGAGATGCACTCCATGTCCACCTACTCCTCCTCCATCTTGTTCTGTTGCCATGTAATTTTGATTTGTTACCTTCTGTTTAAGTTTCAGATTGTGTATACATAAAGCAGAATCTTTAAATACATACAAAATCCTAGTTGAATATTTTGGAAGACAGTACAAACTCATCAAAGATGATTGAGCTAAAGAAAACTGCCTAGATGTTGGTTTTCCACAGATGTACTGAGAATCATTAGTCGTAGGTTATGATGAGCTCAAAAACATTTCAACGTCTCAAAATATAAACATCACTAGTAATGGTATGCAAATTACTGTAATGGTGGTAAAAGTTTTAGCACCATCATAATATTCCATTTTAAAGTGAAAACATCTGTGAAATGCAGTAATTCATTTTCATCAACTGACTTTGCAGGGAGTGTTTCTTTTCTTTTTTCATAGGAACATCTATTTTGTAATGAGTAACAGCTGAAAAGCAAATAAATTTAATGATATCATATTCTATGTCCCTTATTTCAGGGTGGTAACCATTTGATTTTTTTTTTTTTTTTACCCTGTGTAAGGAATAGGAAAAAAAAAAAAACCTCATATCACAATTGCATACTGTCTTCCAGCTTAGGATGGGCCCAGAGTAAAGGGATCAGAATCATCTCAGCTCCCTTTCCCCTAAGAAACTCAAGACTTCCTTGTTTAGGCAAAAACAGCACTTGGGTCTCACAGGGTTAAGCTCTGCTCAACAGGGTTGTGGGTTTGCCTTCAAAGTTTGTGTAATGGAACCATGTTATGAGACTCAGAGTAATAATTTTCCCAGGACCCACTCTCCCATGTTTGTCTTTCTAAATGTGTGTCTAGAGAAGTCTTGACTAGTCTGAGTCCTAAACTTCTGGAACACAATAACACTGATCAAATGCACTGGTATTATATGCCATTATTATTCTACATAGGATTTGGTGGCTAATGGTGTCTGGTGGCTCAGTTAGTAAAGAATCCATGCATAATATAGGAAATTTGGGTTAGATGCCTGGGTTGATCCCGGGAAGATCCCCTGGAGAAGAGCAAGGCAACCTACTCCAATATTCTTGCCTGGAGAATCCCACGGATGGAAGAGCCTGGCGGACTACAGTCCATGGGATTGCAAAGAGGAGGAAATGACCAAGTGACTGAACATGCATGCACATGTCACGTGAGTGTATGTTCCTCAATTTTTTTGTCTCGTCACAACAAATATTTGGAGTGATGGACATTGAAGCCCCCTCAGTGAGTCACAGCTCCCAGGTCTTGGATAGACCGTGTTATAGCTCTCAGGTCTCAAATGAACCATGTTATAGCTCTTAAACAAATCAGTGTTACAGCTCTGTTTTATTTAGAAGATAGCAGGAAAATCCATCTTTGAGGCGTGAGGGCATGTCGATCTAAAGACACAAGAAGAAGAGCCCCCCAGTGAGCAGGGGAGAGAGCAAGAGAGCTGGCTCTGGCTCCTCTATTTATATGTTTATCTCTCCCTGGGCCTGTCCTATGTAAATTGGGCCAGCCGGGAGTGTTGTTTGTTTTACCTGAGGTCCTTGGACCTTCTTTTGTTTTATTTTCACGGGGGCTTTTTCCTTCCTTGTCTGTAGCCACCACCATTTTGGACTCCTTTTCCCTGTTTTACCTACCTAACACATGCATTATTCTACATAGGACTTTCCAGGTGACGTTAGTGGTAAAAACCTGCCTGCTAATTCAGGAGGCTTAAGAGATGTGGATTCAATTATTCTAAAGAGGTTAGGAAGATCCTCTGGAGGAGGGCATGAGAACTCACTCCAGTATTCGCCCCTAGAGTCCCCCATGGGCAGAGTAGCCTGGCAGTCTTCTGTCCATGGGTCCATGGGATCACAGAAAGTCAGACATGACTGAAGGGACTTAGCATGTGCTTACACACACACACACACACACACACACACACACACACACATATACACTACTCTACATAATATTCATCAGGTTTTGAACTAAGTGTATTTCCATCAATGACTACAAAACCAGCACTTTATTTTACTTCTGACAACCAATTAAGAAGCCTACTTTGAACATTTTACTTTGTCCACTGAAACACATAAAGAAAATCACTCTGAGATGGGTGTTTATGTTACCAAATCCAAACTCACTCTGCTTCCTACACAATAGGCCAATAAATCTGGGAAAACCAGCTGAATGAGAAGATAGCAGACTAATGTCTCAAAAAGACCATCTTGTGGGGGCCTAGATGGCAGGTTCTTTCATGGTTCAGAGATGAGAGGAAGTGAGGAAACAAAGTAAATACACTATTTACTTCTTGCAAATGTCTCCTAGAATGACGAGCCTCAGGCAGGGGAATGTGTTAATGTATATCTTCCAGCAATATACAGGTGGACAGGGTTATAAACAAAGGCACTTTAACAGTCAGGCAGAGAAGGGCAGGGTTCCCTGAGGCAGGCCATTACGTATGCTTATAATAGCAAAAGGAGCAAAACAAGGGTTAAAGCCAGAGGAATCGAGTCAGCATCTTCCTGACTGCATTTACCTATTCATAAGATGCAAGGACTGCAAAAGTTTAACCCTATAATTATTGTGTGTAAGGAGTTTGGGGATAGGCTTTATTTATTTTTCTTCAGACTGAATTTTTATTGTACATGTGATTTCTTCCAAAATCTTTGGGAAAATCTTTTGAAATAATAAGAAATTCTGTTAGCACATATTATGGTGTTGAGAATAGATTTCTTTAACCTGCCATAGGAGGAAGATAATGGGGGCAGTTAAGATTTTCCTCAATCTTGACAAAGAAAAGTATTCAGAAAATGCCACAACAATATATCTTCATTACTAGAAATAATGTAGTTTAGAGGGTGAGAATACTAGTCACAGAATTAACAAGTTGGAAACAGTCATCCCTGATTAAGGAACAGAGAGAGCAGTCCTTCTAGGAGCACAGGGTCCTGGTAGTGGGTTATAAATTTCATCTTTTATACATTGTCTCTAATTTTCCAGGCAGGCAGCTATTAGGACACTCCCATTATGACTGGAGAAGCAGAAAGCTCCTATGTCCCTCTTTTGGGCAGTAGAGATAACAATAGTAAAAAAATGTGTTCTAAGGAAATCTTTCTTGAAATATGATTTCCCAGAAATTTTTAAAAATCGTGTTAAATTTTGAAATGCACTATGGCTAACAATATAGTGTCCCAGGATTTCACCCTTGTAAGTGAGGAGACAAAAGCTTTCATAACTGCTTGAATGTAACAGATAACATTTAATGGTCATATACAGATGTGAGAGCTGGACAAAAAAAAGAAAAGGCTGAGCGCTGAAGAATTGATGCCTTCAAACTGTGGTGCTGGAGAAGACTCTTGAGAGTTCCTTGGAATGCAAGGAGATCAAACCAGTCATCCCTGAAGGAAATTAATCCTGAATATTCATTGGAAGGACTGATGCTAAAGCTGAAGCTCCAATATCTTGGCCACTTGATGCAAGGAGCTGATTCATTAGAAAAGACCGTGATACTAGGAAAGATTGAAAGCAGGAGGAGAAGAGGATGACAGAGGATGAGATAGTTGGATGGCATCACTGACTCAATGGACATGAGTTTGAGCAAGCTCCGGGAGATGGTGAAGGACAGGGAAGCCTGGTGTGCTACAGTCCATGGGGTCACAAAGAGTCAGACATGACTGAACAACAACTACAAAAACTTCCAGTCATATGATTAACAATTTCCAGGCATATAATGTATAGCAAGATGATTATAGCTAATAATAGTTTATAAACATATAATTTGAAAATTCTGATTCTCATTGCAATAAAGAAATGGGAGTTATGTAACAGAATGGAAGTGCTAGCTAACACTGTGGTGGTAATCCTTTTGTGACATATGTTCATTGAATCAATGGATTGTACACTTTAAATCTATAATAACAATAAAAATGGAGCTAATTTTAAGTTATAGTCTTAAAGGCTGCTATGGTATGAATTTTCTGTCCTCCCCCAAAATTCATATATTGAAATCCTAGCCCACAAAGTGATGATATAAGGAGGTGGAGCCTTTGGGAGGTGATTAGGTCATGAGGGTTGAATCTTCATGAATGAGATCTGTGCCCTTATAAAAGAGAGAAAACTCCATTGCTGTGAGGTTACAGAAATCAAAAGAAAACCTTCTAAGTGGAAGTTCCTCAGGGGTCACAGAATCTACATAATCTGTATGTGCCATTATCTTGACTTCCTACCCTCCAGACTGTGAGAAATAAAAGTTTGTTTTTTATAAACCTCAGAGTTTATAGACTTCCTAGGTGGCACAAGTGGTAAAGTACCCACCTGCAAATACAGGACACTCAAAAACTCGGGTTAGATCTCTAGGTTGGGAAGAGCCCCTGGAGGAGGGCATGGCAATCCACTGCAGTATTCTTGCCTGGAAAATCCCAGGACAGAGAAGCCCATGGAGCTAGACTTCATAGGGTCACAAAAAGTTGGACACAACTGAAGCGACTAGGCACAGAGTTTATGGTATTTTAGCAAGTTGAACAGACTAAGACCAAGGACAATTATTGTTTAGAAAGAAAGTGAATGTTTTTAAATATGTAGTGAGCATGTGGAAAAATACAATTCCTCATCAACACCTTGGATGTATTAAAGGCCACAAACAAGTAAACCACAAACAAAAATCTCAGTATCAGTGGATGGTACTGATTTTTAAAATGTTCCATTTCTAAATTAATTTATTGTATGCCATCTAGAAATAAAGATAAATGTTATAAGACTAAGACAATTTCTAGAAATATATATATTTTCAATTCCCCTTATGTTCTTGTATGTAAAAATAGTTTTGAGAGAATATAAGCAGGCTAAATTAAGTATTAAGGAAACTGTCTACATGGGCTCTGCTATTCATTTATTATAGTTAATTTGCTTTAAGCAAATTAAAGTGAAAAGGTGTTAACTAAAAATATTTACTTAACATAAATTGAAGTGATGAAATACTCTTTGGTACAACATGACACAATATTTAATTTTATCTAAATATTTTTATAAAGGTTTTGTTTTATGTTTTTGCATGTTTGGCTGGTTAGATGAATTTGTAATTTAAAAATTATTCTTTATTTCTAAATAAACCACTAAATAAATCCAGTTCATAAATAGAAATTAATGAACTGGATATAAATTCTGCTTCTACCATGAATCATTACTATAAGAATTAGTGCCCCTCCCACAAATAGAAAACTGAATAAAATATGCAAAGCAAAGATTTGCCAAATATAGATAAAAGACAGTACAATAGTGAGAGATAAGGAAAATAAATAAATAAAACAAGCACTACTCTTGTTTGGCTATGCCCTGAAGGCAGTTAGCAGGCCACATGAAGGTAAGGGGAACTAAACACCATCCTGAAGTCTTATCTGGGTTGAGTAGAAGGAGATCACAATTGAGGGGTGCTGAGTATTTGCATGACAAAGTAACAAAAGACAGAGCTACAGAGTGGAAAAGCTGTGAAAAACTATGGAAAAGGACAGAAAAACATATATTTCCACTTTATTGACTATGCCACAGCCTTTAACTGTGGAATAAACCGTGGAAAATTCTGAAAAAGATGGGAATATCAGGCCATGTGACGTGCCTCTTGAGAAACCTGTATATAGGTCAGAAAGCAACAGTTAGAAGTAGACATGAAAAAAAAGACTGGTTCCAAAAACAAAAATAGGAAATATTTTAGAAATAGAAAAAGGAAAAGGAGTACATCAAGGTTGTATATTGTCACCCTGCTTTTAAATTTATATGCAAAGTACATCATGAGAAATGCTGGGCTGGAGGAAGCACAAACTGGAATCAAGATTGCCAGGAGAAATATCAATAACCTCAGATATGCAGATGATACCCCCTTAAGGCAGAAAGTGAAAAAGAATTAAAGAGCGTCTTGATGAAAGTGAAAAAAGAGAGTGAAAAATTTGTCTTAAAGCTTAACATTCAGAAAACTAAAATCATGGCATCTGGTCCCATCACTTCATGGCAAATAGATGGAGAAACAATGGAAACACCAGCTGACTTTATTTTTCTGGGCTCCAAAATCACTGCAGATGGTGACTGCAGCCATGAAATTAGAAGACGCTTACTCCTTGGAAGGAAAGTTATGACCAGCCTAGATAGCATATTTATAAAGTAGAGACATTACTTTGCCAATAGAGGTCTATGTTGTCAAGCTATGTTCCATACATGACCATGTTCCAGTGGTCATGTATGGATGTGAGAGTTGAGCTGTGAAGAAAGCTCAGTGCCAAAGAATTGATGCTTTTGAATTGTGGTGTTGGAGGAGACTCTTGAGAGTCCCATGGACTGCAAGGAGATCCAAGCGGTCCATCTTAAAGGGGATCAGTCCTGGGTTTTCATTGGAAGGACTGATGTTGAAGCTGAAACTCCAATCCTTGGGCAAAGAGCTGACTCATTGGAAAAGACCCTGATGCTGGGAGGGATTAGGGGCAGGAGGAGAAGTGGATGACAGAGGATGAGATGTTTGGATGGCCTCACTGACTCAGTGGACATGGGTTTGGGTGGACTCCGGGATTTGGTGGTGGACAGGGAGGTCTGGCATGCTGCGGTTCATGGGGTCACAAAGAATTGGACACCACTAAGTGACTGAATTGAACTGAACTGAATTTATATAACATAATGAAAAGGGCACTTTTCCTCTGTGATCATCTTCCCCCAAACCTATAATCCCCGTCTAAACATTAAAAAGTTCATCAGAGAAAAACTAGCAAAGATTTTTTACTAAATAAAGACCAAACTCTCTTCTGTACAGTAAAGATCATGGAAGACAAGCAAAGACCAAGAAACTGCCACAAATCTGAGGAGGAGATGGAAATATGACCAAATGCAGTGTGATATCATGTGTTTGATCTTGGAATAGAAAAATGACATTACTTATGAAATTGGTAATATACAAAATTTTAGTTTTTTGTTTATTTAATAGTAATGAACTAGTGTTAATCTCAGTTTTGACAAATGTACCACAATGATGTAACATCTTGACTTTAGCAGAAGGTGAAACAAAAATGCAGAGTTAGAATTTGTACTGTCTTTGTAACTTTTCTGTAAATCTAAAATTATTTTGTAGAAAACATTCATTAAAAAATAAAGCTATTGTAGAATATTATGACACACATCACTAGGCCAAAGAATATTACCAGAGATAATAAATTTATTTCTTGTTTATAAAGGAGATATTTAATCTGTCTGATATAATTCCAGAGAACATAATAATCTCAATTGTTCTTGCACTTAATAATAGAGTTTTAAATACCTGGCACAAAATGTGTCAAAACTGAAAGGGGAAATAGACAATTTCACATTTGTATTCAAATACTAAATAATTCTAGCTTAATAATTGATAAAATGCATAGATAAAAATTTAAATAGAATACAAAAGACCTGAATAACTACCAAGCAAATTTATTAATGATTGTTAGACCATCACTTTGCACACTGATGGGAAAATAGAAAAGGCTGAAGGTGCAGAACTAACTTTTTATAGAAAAGTTAGGAAAGTGTCATAAGAGCTGAGAGTATTGTGGCATTTGACTTTACAATAACACTGGAGAGAATTTTGATATAGTGCCCATGAACTCTAGGTACAGATAAATCTAATATAAAATTTATATTTAAGAATTATCCAGGAAAGGGCATCACTAATGTGACCTTATTAGTGGGATAAAGTCATGGAACAAGAATGTGTGGCTTCATTTCTGAAGACTTGAAGTGGGCACTGTATATAGAGATCAGACTGAATTTTTTTTCTTTCTTTTTTTTTTTTTTTTAAGAATCCCATCTAAGACTCAGAGGTGACATCAGCAGAAAGAAGCTGAAAGTCAGTACTGTGTATAGAATTGGAGGTGGGTATGGTCTAAATTAGGCAACCAGATGAAAGTCAAAGCCCAAGGTACACTGTACTTGACGACTTCCCAGTGGGGAAATCATTAGGAAAATTGTAAGCTTACCCTTGTTTGTTTCCAACCCCAGGAGTTCCCAGGTGACATATGAAACCAGCTTGAGTACACAAAAGGCAAGGAGAGAGCACAGAAAGAGGTGGATTACTCCAGATCAGTAGACAGCAAATGTAATAAGCAAGGAAACTCACATATTAATATGAGTCTTGTCTTGGGTGGCTACAAGACAAATGGATCTCTACACTCACCTGTCAGAATCCTGAGTTAATATAGAAGCTTTAACAGGTTTCACTCATGTATTTCATCCAGATGGTCTCAACAACATTTCACTTTCTCAAAGTGGTGTCCTTAAAAGAGCTCCAGCTATGGGAACAGTGGGTGTAATGTACATTACAATGACAGGGGAGAGGGTAAGGAGCCTCATTGTGACAGGTCTAGCTAGATGGTGAACTGTTGATCACATCCTCTTGATAACCTACTTCAGCAGTCCCACAGGAGAAAGCATTAGCTTTTTACACTATCTACTTTTAGAGGGAGTCAACACCAGATTGGGGAAACAGTGGAAATAGTGTCAGACTTTATTTTGGGGGGCTCCAAAATCACTGCAGATGGTGACTGCAGCCATGAAATTAGAAGACGCTTACTCCTTGGAAGGAAAGTTATGACCAGCCTAGATAGCATATCAAAAACCAGAGACATTACTTTGCCAACAAAGGTCAGTCTAGTCAAGGTTATGGTTTTTCCAGTGATCATGTATGGATGTGACAGTTGGACTGTGAAGAA
The DNA here is from genome assembly GCA_917880005.1 of Nanger dama. NCBI lineage: Eukaryota > Metazoa > Chordata > Mammalia > Artiodactyla > Bovidae > Nanger > Nanger dama. The sequence goes on from CAKJTW010000004.1 coordinate 54,101,161, forward strand.
AGCTGAGCACTGAAGAGTTGATGCTTTTGAACTGTGGTGTTGGAGAAGACTCTTGAGAGTCCCATGGACTGGAAGGAGATCCAACCAGTCCATTCTAAAAGAGATCAGCCCTGGGTGTTTTTTGGAAGGAATGATGCTAAAGCTGAAACTCCAGTACTTTGGCCATCTCGTGGAAACAGTTGACTCATTGGAAAAGACTCTGATGCTGGGAGGGACTGGGGGCAGGAGAAGGGGACAACAGAGGATGAGAAGGCAGGATGGCATCACTGACTCGATGAACATGAGTTTGAGTGAACTCTGGGAGTTGGTGATGGACAGGAAGGCCTGGCATGCTGTGATTCATGGGGCTGCAAAGAGTCGGACATGACTAAGTGACTGAACTGAACTGAACTGACTGAACACCAGATTGTAATACTGTCATCCAAGGAAATTGTTTTTGACTCTTAGTTTTTCATTGACCCACCCATCTTTTATCTGATCACAAAATTATTAATTTTTTCATTCTTATTACCACTCTTGCTACCAGAAATCAAGAAAAATTAACTTTGAACAAAATTCAAATGTTATTATTGCCCACAAATTCAGCATTGAACTCTATACTTTTTACATTTGCAAGAATAAAATAACTTTGCTAGTTCTGAAAAATATTGCCTTTAATTTCTTGAGGATAAGAAATCTGGAGGAGACAAAAATTATGAAAATGCAAAATCCAGGAAATATCCAAATCATTTTTTGGGACAAAAAGAACAGACTTTGAAGACCAGAAAAAAGTAAACCATGAAATTGATGAAACTTTCATGCTGGGACCTTCAGTTGATATTTGTTGTTGTTATTTAGTTGCTAAGTTGGGTCTGGAACTTGATGACCCCATGGACTGTAGTCCACTAGGCTCCTCTGTCCATGGAATTTTCCAGATACGAATACTGAAGTGGGTTACTATTTCCTTCTCCAGTGAATCTTCCTGACCCAGAGCCCAAACCCACATCTCTTCCATTGGCAGGAAGATTTTTACCACTGAGTCTCCTGGGAAGCCATTCACTTGACAGAGGTTACTCCCAAGGCTATTTCCATTCTCTTCCACTAAATGACAAGAGGGAACAGAATTGCCACACAAGTGTCAGAAGTTTGCCACTGTCTTTGACAAAGAATAAGGCTGTTCAGTCAGTTCAGTTCAGTTAAGTCACTCAGTCATTTCTAAGTGTTTACAACCCCATGAATCGCAGCACGCCAGGCCTCACTGACCATCATCAGCTCCCAGAGTTCACCCAAACTCATGTGAATCGAGTCACTAAAGCCATCCAGCCATTTAATCCTCTGTCGTCCCCTTCTCTTCCTTTGCCTGATCCCTTTCAGCATCAGGGTCTTTTCCAGTGAGTCAGTTCTTCATATGAGGTGGCCAAAGTATTGGACTTTCAGCCTCAGCATCAGTCCTTCCAATGAACACCCAGGACTGATCTCCTTTAGGATGAACTGGATGGATCTCCTTGCAGTCCAAGGGACTCTCAAGAGTCTTCTCCAATGCCACAGTTCAAAAGCATCAATTCTTTGGTGCTCAGCTTTCTTTATAGTCCAAATCTCACATCCATACATGACACTGGAAAAACCATAGCCTTGACTAGACAGAACTTTGTTGGCAAAGTAATATCTCTGCTTTTGAATATGCTATCTAGGTTGGTCACAACTTTCCTTCCAAGGAGTGAGTGTCTTTTAATTTCATGGCTGCAATCACCATCTGCAGTGATTTTGAAACCCCCAAAATTAAAGTGTGATACTGTTTCCACTGTTTCTTTATCTATTTGCCATGAAGTAATGGGACCAGATGCCATGGTCTTAATTTTCTGAATTTTGGGCTTTAAGCCAACTTTTTCACTCTCCTCTTTCATTTTCATCAAGAGACTTTTTAGTTCCTCTTCACTTTCTGTCATAAGGGTGGTTTTATCTGTATACCCGAGGTTATGGATATTTCTCTCAGCAATCTTGATTCCAGCTTGTTCTTCCAGCCCAACTTTTCTCACGATGTACTCTGCATATAAGTCAAATAAGCAGGGTGACAATACACAGCCTTGATGCACTCCTTTTCCTATTTGGAACCAGTCTGTTCCATGTCCAGTTCTAACCATTGCTTCCTGACCTGCATACAGATTTCTCAAGAGGCAGGTTAGGTGGTCTGGTATTCCCATCTCTTTCAGAATTTTCCACAGTTTATTGTGATCCACACAGTCAAAGGACTTAGCCTAGTCAATAAAGCAGAAATAGATGTTTTTCTGGAACTCTCTTGCTTTTTCATGATCCAGCAGATGTTGGCAATTTGATCTCTGGTTCCTCTGCCTTTCCTAAAACCAGCTTAAACATCTGGACATTCACGGTTTATGTATTGCTGAAGCCTGGCTTGGAGAATTTTGAACATTACTTTACTAGAGTGTGAGATGACTACAATTGTGTGGTAGTTTGAGTATTCTTTGGCATTGCCTTCTTTTGGGATTGGAATGAAAACTGACGTGTTCCAGTCCTGTGGCCACTGCTGAGTTTTCCAAATTTGCTGGCATATTGAGTGAAGCACTTTCACAGCATCATCTTTCAGGATTTGAAATAGCTCAACAGGAATTCCATCACCTACACTAGCTTTGTTTGTAGTGATGCTTTCTAAGGACCACTTGACTTCACATTACATGATGTGTGGCTCTAGGTGAGTGATCACACCATCGTGATTATCTGGGTCATGAATATCTTTTGTAGAGTTCTCCTGTATATTCTTGCCATCTCTTCTTAATATCTTCTGCTTCTCTTAGGTTCATACCATTTCTGTCCTTTATCAAACCCTTCTTTGCATGAAATGTTCCCTTAGTATCTCTAATATTCTTGAAGAGATCTCTAGTCTTTCCCATTCTGTTATTTTCCTCTGTTTATTTGCACTGATCACTGAGGAAGGCTTTCTTATCTCTCCTTGCTATTCTTGGGAGCTCTGCATTCACATGGGAATATTTTTCTTTTTCTCCTTTGCTTTTCGCTTCTCTTCTTTGCAGTGTTATTTATAAGGCCTCCTCATCCAGCCATTTTGCTTTTTGCATTTCTTTTCCATGGGGATGATCTTGATCCCTGTCTTCTGTTCATTTCCAAAGCAAACCATTCAATGTCACAGTGATTCAAGCCTATGCCCCAACCAGTAATACTGAAGAAGCTGAAGTTGAATGGTTATATGAAGAACTACAAGACCTTTTAGAACTAACACCTAAAATAGATGTCCTTTTCATTATAGGAGACTGGAAAGCAAAAGTATAAAGTCGAGAAACACTTGGAGTAACAGGCAAATTCGGCCTTAGAATACAGAATGAAGCAGGGCAAATGCTAATAGAGTTTGCCAAGAGAACGCATTGGTCATAGCAAACACCCTCTTCCAACAACACAAGAGAAGACTCTACACGTGGACATCACTAGACAGTCAATACTGAAATCAGATTGATTATATTCTTTGCAGCCAAAGATGAAAAAGCTCTATACAGTCAGTAAAAACAAGACTGTGAGCTGACTATGGTTCAGATCATGAGCTCCTTATTGCCGAAATCAGACTTAAGTTGAAGAAAGTAGGAAAACCACTAGATCATTCAGGTATGACCTAAATCAAATCACTTATGATTATACAGTGGAAATGAGAAATAGATTTAAGGGACTAGATCAGATAAGGTTGTTAGGTTGCTTAAATTGCTTCCATATTTTCCTGGCTCTCAATAACCAACTCTGCTTCCTGTTAACCTATCACCCTCAGTTTCACATCCAACTCATGGGAAGTATGAATGGTGAGGACATGGCCCTGCTGGTAGAGTTGGTTCAAAAGGAGACTTGTAAGCCATGCCAAATGAAGCACATTCTGAGTAAAAACTGAAAGGGCAAATTAAGAATACAGTTTTGCCAGAAACAAATCATGATGCTATTGGCTTTTGTATACTACCTTTAATGTAAATAAATAAATAAAAATAAGTAAGGCTAGAGGAGAACATCTGAGTTATATTCTCTTTTTTCAATAGAATATGAAATTTTAAAAAATCTTTGACATAGGAAGAAACAAACAAAAGTGCTACAAAAAATAATTTTAGGATAAAAGCACTCTAAGCTTTTCCTTTGACCGTGTGGGTCACAAACAGCAGTGGAAAATTCTTAAAGAATGGAAATACTAGAGCACCTGACCTGCCTCCTGAAGTTTCTGTATGCAGGACAAATGCAACAGTTAGTGTTGGATGTGGAACAACAGATTGGTTCCAAATTGGGAAAGGAGTATGTCAAGGCTTTATTGTCACCCTGCTTATGTAACTTAAGATGCAGAATACATCATGTGAAATGCTGGGCTAGAGGAAACACAAGCTAGAATCAAGATTGCTGGGAGAAATATGAATAATCTCAGATATGCAGATGACACCATCCTTATGGCAGAAAGCGAAAGAGCCCCTTGATGAACGTGAAAGAGGAAAGTGAAAAAGTTGGCTTAAAACTCAACATGCAGAAAACTAAGATAATGGCATCTGGTACTCTCACTTCATGGCAAATAGATGTGAAAACAGTGGAAACAGTGACTGACTTTATTTTCCTGGGCTCCAAAATCACTGCAGATGGTGACTGTAGCCATGAAATTAAAACATGTTACTCTTTGGAAGAAAAGCTATGACCAACCTAGACATCATATTAAAAAACAAAGACATTACTTTGCCACCAGAAGTTCGTCTAGTCAAAGCTATGATTTTTCCAGTAGGCATGTATGGATGTGAGAAGCTGAGTGTCAAAGAAATGATGCTTTTGAACTGTGGTGTTGGAGAAGACCCTTGAGAATCACTTGTACTACAAGGAGATCAAACCTGTTGATCCTCAAGGAAATCAGTCCTGAATATTCATTGGAAGAATTGATGCTGAAGCTGAAACTCCAATACTTTGGCCACCGGATGCAAAGAACTGACTCAATGGAAAAGACCCGATACTGGGAAAGATTGAAGGCAGGAGGAGAAGGGGATGAAAGAAGGTAGATGTTTGGATGGCGTCACCAACTCAATGGACATGAGTTTGAGCAAGCTCTGGGAGTTGGTAATGGACAGGGAAGCCTGGCATGCTGGAGCCTAGGGGGTTGCAAAGAGTCAGACAGAACTGAGCAACTGAACTGAACTGAAGCTTATATCAAGTATAATAAATTATATAAATGTTTAATATATGTTATGTTTTGATTATATTAAGGTTTTTTAAGGCTTGTAAAAATGTATACTTTGGTTTTATTTTTTATTTTAAATAAACACTCATGTTAATTTTGTTAATAATTCTTATTTTCTTGCAAAAGAGCTTTCCAAATTATATAATCCTATGTTTCAATATAACTAGATTTTAATGGAAAGAAGACTAGATTTTTATACACTTAGGAAAAATAAGTCAATTATTATTAGAATTACAAAAAATTAGTGCCTAATAAAACTAACACCCATATTTGGATATTGTTTCAAGATTACCTATAGGAACAGGTGAAATTTACAAAACACTTGTACAGTTATGTAGTATATTTATTTCAGATAAAGCTGCATAGTTGAGAAATACTGTATATTTATAATAAGCACACTCAGACATGGTTATAATGAAAGCTAATTGTTAGAATAATTTTCCTACACATATGTACTAGAAATTTTGAAATAAGTTTATATATATGTAAGAATATATGTTTTATATAAATATATATACATATATATATATATATATATAGAGAGAGAGAGAGAGAGAGAATGAGATAACTATCTATATATATACACACATATCTACTTGCTTCTCTCTCAGAACCTCTACTTTTTGTCTTTGTTCTGCTTAAAAATCTTTATAGTAAATTTTTGCATAGGTGGCCCCTTCATACTATTCAGATGTCAATTAACTCTTAGATTTTCTTATTACACAATTTAAAGACAGTGTGTCCCATCCAAGTCATTGTCCATCCTTCTTTCACTGCTTTATTTTGCTTTCAGAACTGCTCCTTATCTAAAAATACCTTTTTTGTTTTTCTTATTTATTGTCTATCACTCATCCTCTACATATGGATGGTCCTATAGGCAGTAACTACTATAAACTTATAATTTAACTATAAATTTAAATAAAATTGAAGGTGTTCTTCCTTGTCATAGTACTCACATTAAGAAGAAACTCAATACTTTTATACCTTAATATCTAAATATGGCTAGTGCATACCAGAGTGAACAACTATCATTACAGAAAGCTATTGGAGAGTGCTGCTTTATCTTATGTCAGCTTGAAGAAATAAAATCTTTCCAATTATTTTACTGTCATATATGGAGTTTAGAAGAGTTACAGGCACACAGAAAGTATTCCATTAGCATTTGCTGAATAGATTGTTAAAGTAAATCCTGCACATTTTAGCTTTCTCAGAGAACAAAATATTGTACTATTTCCCAAGTGAGAAAACAACAAAAGGGCTTTCCTGACAAAGTAGGTAAAGAATCTGCCTCCATAGATTTGATCTCTGGGTTGAAAAGATCCCATGGAGTAGGAAACAGCAATCTACTTTAGTATTCTTGCTCAGGAAATCTCATGGACAGAGGATCCTGGTGTGCCTACAGTCCATGGAGTTGCAAAGAGTCAGACATGACTAAGCATGTGAGCATAAACAGCAAAAGGACACAAGAACAATTAAAGATAGTAATAATATAGCAGATCCTAGATAAATATTTAAATTTCAGAGAATTAATTTTCTTTTACTCTCTTTTTTCCTCAAACAGACATATGCAAGAAAATAGGAGGCAATTATAGAAAATTTCTGGTTTATATTCCCTAAAAGATATAAGAAGATGCTGCATCCATAAAAATAGAGACAGCAGTTATGGAGAAAAATCAATTTAAGATAAAGAGTAATTACATGGAAATGGAAAACTTGATTGGTAGATTGGTAAATGCAACCCTTGATTGAAGCAGTAAACAGTAGACTGATTAGCAGAGAAAAGTGAAGAACAAAAGTAGAACATAATAGCTAGGACTAAAAAAAAAAAATAAATAAAAAAGAAAGAAAGAAAGAAAAAGAAACGGGAGATTAAACTTTAAGTGAAAAACAGTTTTAGGAGTTTCTATATAGCAAGATAAAAGCACTCAAAAGATGAATGAAACAAAGGCGATAATTTAAAATGCTGAATGCCAATCAATAGAAAGAAACTATTTTGAAGGTAGATATGAATCTTCAGGTAGAGTTCTAGATAGAAATTAATTAACAGGTTTTCCAAAAAGCTGAATTTCAAAGAAAGATATAGAAAAATTCTAAACCTTTGTGAGGGAGGAGGACTATTCCCTTCTTCCCTTCTAGATTCTTTAACTAGTATAATAATCAAATTGCCATAAGACAGATTAACAGAAAAGAGAGCATATTTAATTTCATACATGCAAGAGCTCCAAAGATGGGAGGCTTTTTGCATAGTCAGGCAATTGATGCCATTCTGAGTTAAGGAGAGGGGTGTAGAAATCTGGAACTTTAAAGGAAAGGAAGACATTTTTCAAGAAGAAAGGTGTGAAAAGCAAATATTCGTAAACAGATACTGATCATGCCATGAGGAGAAGTCTTTCTGATGTTAAAAAAAAAAGTTACCGTTGATAATAGCTCTCTTCCTGATAAGGGATCACTATCTATTTAAAATTGTCTTTTAGGCAGTTAAGGGGTGGTGATGAGGGGGTAATAATAAGCTCTTCTTGAGTCTGCCTGGCCTTGTGTTCTACTCAAAATTGCCCTTAAGTCAAACTGGTGCATATTGTGGAGGCTTGGCCCCCATCAGCTAATACCTTGTGTACTTTAACTGAACACACTGGAAAAGAATTTTTATACAAAGAAATTTGAGACTTTTAGAACAGTAAATAAATGAACAAATAGAGAAATAGAAACTTTCCTTTTTAGTGGGAGGGGTATCAAAGAAGTAAATGTTGAGAATTATGAAGATTCTGTATTCACCTTATTATATTAATTTACAAAGACAATAAAAAATGAGATTTGACTGCCACCCATTGTGAGACTTCTAAACAAAGTGGGGTGTCTATTCTATTAAGGATTCAAGAAGGATCATAAATCAATGGCAGTAGCACATATTTTAATCTTCATAGAGCTTTGAGGAAGAGGTAGATAGGTATGAAGCCTTGTCCGTGATTTCTCTTTGATTTCTAATCATTCAAGAAGTGTAAGAAAATAAAGTCCCTTGATCATTTTATCAAAAAGCAACCTCCTGAAATTTTTTAAGAACGGTTTTAATGTTTTATTACACTCACCTTTTACATATGAATATTGGGCATATGTAACAAGACTGATAGCTGCCACAGTCAATGGATGGTATTAGAGCCTATAGGTGGAGTTTCAAATACTTAATTTATGACTTTGTACTAGCTTATACCCTTTATGTACTTTGGGGGCATCTGAATGCAAGTTCAATTCTTTATATCCCAGTTAGATATAGAAAAGAAAGAGATAAGCAGACAAACAAATTGGTAAAAATTTCCTACCACCTCTTTCATCATTAAAAAAAAAAAAATGCATTGTTAATCTTTAAGAAGAAGTCCAGAGACAGGTTGATTAATTTAATGACTGAAGTATTTTATCCTGGATCTAAGATCTTTCTGTCCTGCCAGTATCAGCTCTGACCTCAGGGTACTCCCTAATGTTGATGTGCAGCCGCTAAGTTATGTCCAGCTCTTTGCAACCCCATGGACTGCAGCGTGAAAGGCTTCCCTGTCCTTCACTGTCTCCTGGAGTTTGGTCATACTTACGTCCATTGAGTCAGTGATATTATCTAAGCATCTCATCCTCCGCTGGCCTCTTTTCCATTTGCCTTCAATATTTTCCAGCATGTCTTTTCAAATGAGTTGGCTCTTCACATCAGGTGACCAAAATATTGTAGTTTCAGCCTCAACCTCAGTCCTTCCAATGAATATTCGGGGTTGATTTCCTTGGTTATTGACTGGTTTGTTCTCCTTGCAGTCCAAGGGACTCTCAAGAGTTGTATCTAACACCACAATGTGAAAGCATCAGTTCTTCTTTATGGTCCAACTCTCATATCCATGCATGACTACTGGAAAAACCATAGCTTTGACTGCACTGACCTTTGTCAACAAAGTGATATCTCTGGTTTTTAATACACTGTCTATGTTTGCCATAGTTTTCCTTCCAAGGAGTAAGTGTTTTTAATTTCATGGCTGCAGCCACATCCACAGTGATTTTAAAGCCCAAGAAAATAAACTTTGTTACTGCTTCTACTTTTTTCCCTTTTACTTGCCTTGATGTGATGAGACCAGATACCATGATCTTAGCTTTTGGAATGTTGAGTTTAAGCCAGGTTTTTCACTCTCACTCTTTTTCACTTTTACTCTTTCACCCTCATCAAGAGGCTCTTTAGTTCCTCTTCACATTCTGCCAGTAGAGTGGTATCATCTGCATATCTGAGGTTGTTCATATTTCTCCTGGCTATCTTGATACCAGCTTGTGATTCATCCAGCTTGGCATTTTGTATAATGTACTCTGTATATAAATTAAATATACAGAGTGACAATATACAGCCTTGTTGTATATATACCCCCTATTAAAGTATTAAAATTCCTACTGCAGATTTAGTCATCATTTGCTGATACAGTGGCATTCATTGAGGAAAAGACTATTCTCCTGTGCGTGTTCCTTTTTTATGTGTCTGAAACCTTTTCAAAATCACCCAGCAAATATCTGCCTTATCTAATTGATTAATATTTCTTATGTTTCTAATTACTAAAGCTATTTTTACAATAAGAATGAGACAGCTGAGGCTGACTTCACCCTGAAAATAGATACTTAAAGCTGGTTTTCTGTAAAAGTCTGTGGTTTAGATAAAAAGAAAAAAAGTGAACTTGGTGTTTGAATTGGCAACTAACAGTGCTGCTATACTACCCAAATCCAAAAGTTAGTTTACAATAATAAGTAGCAGTTATAACAAAAAGCAATCTACACAGCATATTAAAAAGCAGAGACATTACTTTGCTGACAAAGGGCCATCTAGTTAAAGCTATGGTTTTCCCAGTCGTCATGTAAGGATGTGAGATTTGGACTATAAAGAAAGCTGAGCACTGAAGAATTGGTGCTTTTGAACTGTGGTGTTGAAGACTCTTGAGAGTCCTTTGGACTGCAAGGAGATCCAACAAGTCAATCCTCAAAGAAATCAGTCCTGAATATTCATTGAAAGGACTGATACTGAAGCTAAAACTTCAATACTTTGGCTAACTGATGCAAAGAGCTGACTCACTGGAAAAGACTCTGATGCTAGGAAACATTGAAGACAGGAAGAGAAGAGAACGACAGAGGATGAGATGATTGGATGGCATCACTGAATCAATGGACATAAATTTGAGCAAGCTCTGGGTGTTGGTGATGGACAGGGAAGCCCGGTGAGCTGCAGTCCACAGGGTCATGAAGAGTTGGACATGACTGAACTGAATAGATAACAAAAAGCCACCTGGTGGCTCATATGGTAAAGAATCTGCCTGCAATGTAGGACACCTAAATTCAATCCCTGGATTGGTAAGATCCCCCTGCAGAAGAGAGTAGCTACCCTTTCCAGTATTCTTGCCGGGAGAATTCCATGGACAGAAGAGCCTGGTGGGCTACAGTCCAAGAAGTTGTAAAGAGTGGGACATGACTGAGTAACACTTTCATGTTCACTGTAAAAGCTGCCTAGACCAGTCCTACAAATCTATTGTGTTTCTGCTCAGTAATTACAGTTATGGCCTCATCTCTGCTAGTTGTCTGTTGACTAACAATAGAGAGACTATCATTGTTTTGGTCTTCTCTGTGTATAACAACATATGGCAGCACCATAGGACATGAAAGACAGGAAATTGCTATTTATAGTTTCTGGAAGAGAAACAGATAGAAATGTCAGGAATCGGTAGGTCTCTGGAATGAGGTAACCTCTGCTTCTCTGACTGATGGCACCACACAGTGCAGAACAAACCCATAGGTCCAATGAGACTTAGATCTAGTTAGGCTCACTAGATGCAATGGTAAATTTTGAAATTGCAAAAAATAGATGGTTTGAGAGCAGAAGCTGATTATCTTCCAGCAAATTGATGGTTGAATTGCCTAGGAGAGAACCAGAGTAAAGATGCTTCTTGTAAGAGGAGTAAGTCAGTTAAATTATTGACTAAGATATTATGTATGTACGTTTGTTTCTATACTGTGTGCATGTGCTTGTGCATGTATCTATGCTTATACTGATATAAACCAGTTAATCCTAAAGGAAATCAACCCTGAATACTCATTGGAAAAACTGATGCTGGAGCTGAAGCTCCACTACTTTGGCCACATGATATGAAGAGCTAACTCATTGGAAAAGACTCTGATGTCGGGAAAGACTGAGGGCAGGAAGAGAAGGGGATAACAGAGGAGATGGTTGAATGGCATCATGGACTTAATGGACATGAGTTTGAGCAAACTCAGGGAAATAGTAGAGGACAGGAAATCCTGGTATGCTGCAGTCCATGGGGTCATAAAGAGTCAAACAGGACCTAGCACCCAAATAATGAAATGTGTATTTATTCATATATCATTTTTATATTAATCAAAGAGTAGTCTAAGGTCATGAAGTCCTTCAGTTTGGTATATGTAAACCCTTGCACAGTTCTGTAGCTTCAGATCTGCTTAATATGCTCCAGGGTATAGAAAGCCAGCCCATGTCTTCTTTTCATGAGAACATTCTCCCAGAGTGCTCTCCTGCATCATTTTATACACATAGTAGAAGGAAAAATATACTATTTATTGTAAGACATTGTTGACTTTAGAAAGATACACAACATGAGATTTGCAAGTTAAGTTTAATTTGGGGCAAAATGAAGACTGTAGGCGAAGAGACAGCTGTTCAGATAGAGAAACTGAGAAACTGCTCTAGAGAGGTAATGGGAGAAGGTCGATATATAGGATTTGGTGAGAGGGTAATTCAGGGAATCAGGGCAATAAGGCAATAAAAACTACTTATTTTAGAAGATTTTGTGCTAGTCTAAAGGGATTTAGTGCTTTTCTATATACGAGGAGATATAAGGTTTGGGATCATGAAATCAGTTTCTCAAAACATCTGACTATCTAAAGACCTGTTCCACCAGTTTCCCTGGAGCACGGAGTTCCTCATTCTCCACCCTGAATTCCCTTCAGGGTCAAAGATCAACAGCTGAGGCAGAACAGGATTCAGTTTCCACAGAGAGAAATGGCAAATGCCCTTGGCAAGAGCCAATTTGTAGTTGATAATATTGTAAGCCATAAGACATACCTTTTAGTTAGAATTTTTAAAAATTATGCCAAAAACTTTTGAAAAATTTTAGTTGAATTTAGCATAATAATATGAAATAATGTATTACCAATATCATATATCAATCAATAACATATATTAAGTATCAGGGCTCATCAATATAGATAACAGAAGGTTAACTTGTTGGGATAAAGTTCTCCTTGCCTGCAAAAACAATTCAAGTGATGGTGCACCTATCTGACATCATAAAATGAAATCATTTCCCTAATGTCTGTTGGGCAAAGAAATTTTTTCTTTACAGTTTTGGGGTCCTCTGCCTGGACTAAAAATTAAATTGATGTGAGAAGTGTTAAAAGTAAGGTAGAAATTGATAAGCAGTCTTTATAGGGGACTGGAATGTAAAAGTAGGATGTCAAGAAAGCACCTGGAATAACAGGCAAATTTGGCCTTGGAGTACAGAATGAAGCAAGGCAAAGGCTAATAGAGTTCTACCAAGAGAACACACTGGTCATAGCAAACACCCCCCGTCCAACAACACAAAAGAAGACTCTACACATGTACATTACCAGGTTGTTGACACCAAAATCGGATTGATTATATTATTTACAGCCAAAGATGGAGAAGCTCTATACATTCAGCAAAAACAAGACCAGGAGCTGGCTGTGGCTCAGATCATGAACTCCTAATTACCAAATTCAGACTAAAACTGAAGAAAGTGTAGAAACCCACTAGACCATTCAAATGTGTGACCTAAATCAAATCCCTTATGACCATATAGTGGAAGTGAGAAATAGATTTAAGCTACTAGATCTAATAGAAAGAGTGCCTGATGAACTATGGATGGAGGTTTATGACATTCTACAGGAGACAGGAATTAAGATCATCGACAAGAAAAAGAAACTCAAAAAACCAAAATGGCTGTCTGAGGAAATAGCTGTGAAAAGAAGAGAAGGAAAAAGCAAAGGAGAAAAGGAAAGATATACCCATTTGAACGCAGAGTTCTAAAAAATAAAAGGAGAGGTAAGAAAGCCTTCCTCAGTGATCAATGCAAAGAAATAGAGGAAAACAATAGAATGAGAAAGACTAGAGATTTCTTCAAGAAAATTAGAGATACTAAGGGAACATTTCACGCAAAGATGGGCTCAATAAAGGACAGAAATTATAGGGACCTAACAGAAGCAGAAGATTCTAAGAGGTGGCAAGAATACACAGAAGAACTATACAAAAAAAATCTTCAAGACCCAGATAATTATAATGGTGTCATCACTCACCTAGAGTTAGACATCCTGGAATGCGAATTCAAGTGGGCCTTAGGAAACATCACTACCAACAAAGCTAGTGGAAGAGATGGAATTCCAGTTGAGCTATTTCAAATCCTGAAAGATGATGCTGTGAAAGTGCTGCACTCAATATGCCAGTAAATTTGGAAAACTCAGCAGTGGCTACAGGACTGGAAAAGGTCAGTTTTCATTCCAATCCCAAGGAAGGGCACTGTCAAAGAATGTTCATACTACCACGCAATTACACTCATCTCACATGCTAGTAAAGAAATGCTTAAAATTCTCCAAGCTAGGCTTCAGCAATACGTGAACCATGAAATTCCAGATATTCAAGCTAGTTTTAGAAAAGGCAGAGGAACCAGAGAACAAATTGCCAATATTTGCTGGATCATTGAAACAACAGAAGAGTTCCTGAAAAAAAATCATTTTCTGCTTTATTGTGTATGTATGCCAAGGCCTTTGACTATGTGGATCCCAATAAACTGTGGAAAATTCCAAAAAGATGGAAATACCAGACCACCTAACCTGCCTCTTGAGAAACCTATATGCAGGTCAGGAAACAACAGTTAGAACTGGACATGGGACAACAGACTGTTTCCAAATAGGAAAAGGAGTATGCCAAGGCTATATATTGTCACCCTGTGTATTTACCTTATATGCAGTGTACATCATGAGAAATGCTGGGCTGGAGGAAGCACAAGCTGGAATCAAAATTGCCAGGAGAAATATCCATAACCTCAGATATGCAGATGACACCACCCTTATGGCAGAAAGTGAAGAAGAACTAAAGAACTTCTTGATGAAAGTGAAAGAGGAGACTGAAAAAATTGGCTTAAAGCTCAACATTCAGAAAACTAAGATCATGACATCTAGTCCCATCACTTCATGGGAAATAAATGGAGAAATAGTGTCAGGCTTTATTTTTTGGGGCTCCAAAATCACTGCAGATAGTGATTGCAGCCATGAAATTAAAAGACACTTAGTCCTTGGAAGAAAAGTTATGACCAACCTAGATAGCATATTGAAAAGCAGAGACATTAGTTTGCCAACAAAGGTACATCTTGTCAAGCTATGGTTTTTCCAGCGGTAATGTATGGATGTGAGAATTGGACTATAAAGAAAGCTGAGCACTGAAGAACTGATGCTTTTGAACTGTGGTGTTGGAGAAGACTTTTGAGAGTCCCATGGACTGCAAGGAGATCCAACCAGTCCATCCTAAAGGAGATCTGTCCTGGGTGTACATTGGAAGGACTGATGCTGAGGCTGAAACTGCAATACTTCAAGCACCTGATGTGAAGAGCTGACTCATTTGAAAAGAAACTGATGCTGAGAAAGATTGAAGGCAAGAGGAGAAGGGGATGACAGAGAATGAGATGGTTGTATGGCATCACCGACTCAATGGGCATGGGTTTATGAGGACTCCAGGAGTTGGTGATGGACAGGGATGCCTAGAGTACTGTAGTTCATGGGATCACAAAGAGTTGGACAGGACTAAACAATTGGACTGAACTGAACTGATAGAGCCTCAGTTTTATTTTCAAGAAACATCTGTATCCATTAGCCTAGATCTATAGGCTTTGTCCTAAATTCTTGGAATGTGTCCTTGGTCTGATAAATAATCAGTACTGGGAAAGATTCAGGGAAGTGTTGTAATTAACTTCTGTTCTATATGCCTGAGGAAAGACAATTGGTGATCCCAAACCCATTCATCTGGTCCATTGTAAAATAACCAGGGGACCTGAAAAAGGGTGGAGACTTAATCTGAGGATCAAGAGAAGCCACAAAGATATAAGGTTAAGCATCTTGACATTTAAACTTATTGGTTAAAAATGACATATTTTAAGGACAGAAGCAACACAAATGTACAGATTAATACTAGTAAAGATAAAACTGCTGTAATCTCTCTCTTTGGGGGACTTTTTAACCCCTCTCAGTATCTATGCTGAGAGCTTTGTACTTTTCTTATCTTTAACAAATCCTATTCTATTCTCTTGCTACTGTAGAGTGTTTGCATGTTTGTGAAGTTCATTCTTTGGCCTCATGAAGAAAAACTAGGATTCCCATTTTAACAGGAGAAAATCAAACTAAAATTTAATAACATGTATATATAGGGAGTATTAGTTTAGTCACTCTGACTGTATGTGACTATGGGATCTTCCCAATCTAGGGATCAAACTCTTAGGGCAAGCACACTGACTGAAACCGCCCCACTCCTGGCCAGACACCATAGTAACCATTTGCATGATTCGTTTTCAGACAGGAGGTCCTGGTAAGGATCGCGGAACTAATAAGCCACCACCAACTGAAAGAGTTCAGGAAAAGTCAAAATGTGACACTACCTGTCCAAGCATCTCACAGAATCCTCACTAGTATCCATCTTGGCTGAACAAGGCATGCACCACCAGGAAGTACTCCAGTCAGAATGCTTGGCTAAAGACAATCCAGAAACTAATCCCATCACCCTAAAACCCAAGCAGTTCTCCTGTGTTCCCTTACTCTACTGCTCTCTACCTGGGTGCCCCTTCCCAATAAAATCGCTTGCTTTGCCAACACATGTGTCTCCTCGGACAATTCATTTTCAAGGGCTAGACAAAAGCCCACTTTTGGGCCCTGGAAGGGTTCCCACTTCCCACAACAGAACCTGGTTCTCCAGCATTGCAGGCAGACTCAACCATCTGATCTATCAGGGAAATCCCAGAAAAACTAACTTGCCATGAATGTGTGAAAAATTGCTTCAGTCATGTCTGACTTTTTGCAACCCTATGAATTGTAGCCTGTCAGGCTCCTCACTTCTCTATTCATGGGTTTCTCCAGGCAAGAATATTGGAGTGGGTTGCCATTTCCTATTCCAGCAGATCTTCCCCACCCAGGGAGTGAGCTGTATGTTTCCTGCATTGGCAAGCAGATTCTTTACCACTGTCGCCACATGGGAAGCCCAAGTAACTTACTGAAATGGCTGAAACTCTCACCTTAAATACTGTCTTCAGCTAAAAGTAAAAGAGGATGTTGTGGAAGGCAGTAGTGGTTTGGGACTTCAAAGGGAAAAAGACAATTTGCATGGAGATGGAAAGGCAAAATATTGGTAAACAAAGGCTTGCTGTATCTTATAGTGACCTTGAGACACAGAGTGAACTCTGATCTCTAGGCCCTGCCTAAAATTTCCTCCATCACACCTACTTCTTATTCTTTGCTAATGTCTCTGATGATAGCTTTATTCTTGGAACAGTGTGTCAGATAAATTCTTTCAGCAGTTTGGAGTCAGGTCAAAGTTCCTTCTTGAGTCTTTGGGTCTTGATTTAAGCTCAAAATAATCCTGATGCCAAAGAAATATTTAGGGGTGGCAAGTTTCCCCCTCACACACATATCCAACAATAATAGAATAATTATGAGGTTCAGAACAAGTACATTTAATTTCTACCTATGGTATCTTTTTTTCTATGTTGTATGGAAAAAAGAAATACTTAGATGTTATATATGATCCTTTATCCTTAGAGCCTTTATACGTTTTGCAGAGGTTTTTTGAAAGTAAGAAATTATTTGGAAATGATTTGGGACCTTAATCATTCTCAGGAGAAGAAAATAGCAAATGATTATTCTTAGTCATTTCTTTATATTCCACTAATAGACATTGAAAAGAGTAGAGAAGATGAAAATCTACCAAAAAGACAGACTATTTAGTATAGATGCACTAAATAAAATAGAAGTTATTTGGCAAAAGTACATTGAATTAACTGAGACTTTATCACTATTAGTTACTCATAAATTAAAAAAAAATAAAAATTCATCAAGCATAACATTTAAGAGCAATAAAAGAGAATTTCATCTGAAATTGCACAAACAATATGACATGACTAACATGTATTATTTTTACAATTACAGCAATTTGGGTGTCTTGTATAGCAAAACAATTTGGATTACAATCTCTAAGGAATAAAAACAACTAAGAATACTGTGCTGCGATTCATGGGGTTGCAAAGAGTCGGACACGACTGAGCGGAGGAACTGAACTGAACTGCACTGAACTGAAGAATACTGCAGAAAGTGGAGAGGAACTAAAGAGCCTCTTGATGAAAATGAAAGAGGAAAGTGAAAAACTGACTTAAAACTTTATATTCCAAAACTAACATCATGACATCTGGTCCCATCACTTCACGTCAGACACTATTTTGCCAACAAAGGTCGGTCTAGTCAAAGCTATGGTTTTCTAGTAGTCATGTATGGATGTGAGAGTTGGACCATAAAGAAGTCTGAGCACTCAAGAATTGATGCTTTTGACCTGTGACACTGGAGAAGACTTTTGAGTCCCTTGGACAGCAAGGAGATCAACTCAGTCAATCCTAAAGGAAATAAACCCTAAATATTAATTGGAAGGACTGATGCTAACGCTAAAACTCCAATATTTTGGCTAGCTGATGCAAAGAACTTACTCACTGGAGAAGATTATGATGCTGGGAAAGATTTAGGACAAGAGAAGAAGGGAGCAACAGAGAATGAGATGGTTAGATGGCATTACTGACTCAATGTACATGAGTTAGAGTAAACTCAGGGAGATAGTGAAGGATAGGGAAGCTTGGCATGATGTAGTTCATGGGCCACAAAAGTCAGCAAGACTTTGCAACTGAACAACAACAACATTAAAAGGATTCAGAATGTAAGGCCAGATGAGTCAAAAACACACTGTGAATATCTTGGCTCATTGAAGTGACTCATATTTGCCTTATTTACCAAGTGTCAAAGCACATGAAACCCTTCTCACAAATCTAGCATTAACACCATCCTGCCAAGCTTAATATATTCTTTTGCAATTTCAGGACATCCAACTCTCAATAACTAAGTTTCAAGTCCAATCACATGTCCAGATTCAGACCTTTCAAATTGTAAATGATAAAATTAATGAGTCATCATAACAACTCCTCTTCTGTTTATATACAGGACTTTTCTAGAGAGATTTATCCATAAAGGGAAAAAAATTCTCTGTCTCAATTTCATGTTAGCAATTAACAAGTACATCCACAGTACTGAAAAAATTTTACCCCTAGATAAATATTGATTGAAATAGAAAAACTATACAAAATCTTTGGATAATCAATGTTTACTTATCGAAAGACATAGAAGGAATGTCAGGCCCAGTTGTAAACCAGTAATTATGTTGTTGATGATAGTTTTTTGATTAAGGAGGGTCATATATCCACATTTGCAAGCATAGCTGTCTTTTTCATTGTGGGAACAGAGCTGCATGAAACTTATTTGGAACACCTGAAGGAACCGTCTAAAGAACTTATAAGAATATCTTATAGAATGAAAACTTTTATCAAAAGCTAAGTTTAGTTCAGTCTCTCAGTGTTCAACTCTGTGACCCCATGACTGCAGCACACCAGGCCTCCCCGTCCATCAACAACTCCCAGAATTCACCCAAACTCATGTCCAGTGAGTCAGTGATGCCATCTAACCATCTCATCCTCTGCCGTCCCATTCTTTCCTGCCTACATTTAATCTTTCACAGCATCAGAGAATTTTCTTATGAGTCAGTTCCTCGCATCATGTAGGCAAAGTATTGGCGTTTCAGCTTCAACATCAGTCCTTCCAATGAATATTCAGGACTAATCTCCTTTAGGATGGACTGGTTGGATCTCCTTGCAGTCCAAGGGACTCTCAAGAGTCTTCAACATTACAGTTCAGAAAGATCAATTCATCAGCACTCAGCTTTCTTTACAGTCCAGCACTCACATCCACACATGACTACTGGAAAAATCATAGTTTTGACTAGACAGACCTTTGTTAGGGAAAGCAATGTCTCTGCTTTTTAATAAACTGTCTAGGTTGGTAATAACTTTTCTTTCAAGGAGCAAGTGTCTTTTAATTTCATGGCTGCAGTCACCATCTGCAGTAATTTTGGAACCCCCAAAATTAAAGTCTGTCACTGTTTCCACTGTTTCCCCAACTATTTGCCATGAAGTGATGGGACCAGATGTCATGATCTGATTTTTATTACTGTTGAGTTTTAAGCCAACTTTTCACACTTCTCTTTCACTTTCTTCAAGAAGCTCTTTAGTTCTTCTTCACTTTCTGCCAGAAGGGTGGTGTCATCTTCATATCTGAGGTTATTGATATTTCTCCCTGCAATCTTGATTCTAGCTTGAGCTTCCTCCAGCCCAGCATTTCTCATGATGTACTCTGCATATAAGTTACATAAGCAGAGTAACAATATACCCTTGATGTACTCCTTTCCAATTTGGAATAACTCTGGTGTTCCATGTCCAGTTCTAACTGCTGTTTCTCACTTGCATACAGGTTTCTCAAAAGGCAGGTCAGGTGGTCTGGTATTCCCATCTCTTTCAGAATTTTCCACAGTTTGTTGTGATCCATACAGTCAAAAGCTTTGGCATACTCAATAAAGCAGAAATGGATGTTTTTCTGGAACTCTCTTGCTCTTCGTTGATCCAGCAAATGTTGGCAATTTGATATCTGGTTCCTCTGCCTTTTCTAAAACAATCTTGAACATCTGGAAATTCATGGTTCATATTTTGTTGAAGCCTGGCTTGGAGAATTTTGAGCATTACTTTGCTAGTGTGTGAGATGAGTGCAATTGTGCTGTAGTTTGAACATTTTTTGGCATTGCCTTTCTTTGAGATTGGAATGAAAACTGACCTTTTCCAGTTCTGAGGCCACTGCTGAGTTTTCCAAATTTTCTGACATACTGAGTGCTGCACTTTCACGGCATCATCTTTTAGGATTTGAAACAGCTCAACTGGAATTCCATCACCTCCACTAGCTTTGTTCATAGTGATGCTTCCTAAGCCCCACTTGACTTCACATTCTAGGATGTCTGGCTCTAGGTGAGTGATAATCACACTATCATGATTATCTGGGTCACGAAGATCTATTTTTAAAGTTCTTCTGTGTATTCTTGCCATCTCTTCTTAATATCTTCTGCTTCTGTTAGATCCATACCATTTCTGTCCTTTATTTCATGCCCATCTTCCATGAAACATTCCTTTGTTAGCTCTAATTTTCTTGAAAAGATCTCTAGTCTTTACCATTCTATTCTGTTTTCCTGTATTTCTTTGCACTGATTATTGAGGAAGGCTTTCTTATCTCACCTTGCTATTCTTTGGAACTCTCCATTCAAATAGGTATATCTTTTATTTTCTCCTTTGCCATTGCTTCTGTTCTATTCAGTTATTTGTAAGGCCTCTTCAGACATCTGTTTTTCCTTTCTGCATTTTTTTCCTTCAGGATGATCTTGATCCCTGCCACATTTGCAATGTCACAAGCCTCTGTCCATAATTCTTCAGGCACTCTAACAGATATAATCCCTTGAATCTATTTGTCACTTCCACTGTATAATCATAAAGGATTTAATTTAGCGTATACATGAATGGTCTAGTGGTTTTCCCTACTTTCTTCAATTTAAGTCTCAATTTGGCAATAAGGAGTTCATGGTCTATGCCATAGTCAGCTCCTAGTCTTGTTTTTGTTGACTGTATAGAACTTCTCCATCTTTGGCTGTAAAGAATATAATCAATCTGATTTCACTAATGATGTCCGTGCATAGAGTCTTCTCTTGTGTTGTTGAAAGAGGATGTTTGTTATGACCATGTGTTCTCTTAGGAAAAATTCTGTTAGCCTTTGCCCTGCCTCATTCTGTACTCCAAGGCCAAATTTGTCTGTTACTCCAGGTATCTCTTTACTTTCTACTTTTCCACTCCAGTCCCCTATAATGAAAAATGCATCTTTTTAGGGTTTTAGTTCTAGAAGGTCTTGGCCTTCATAGAACTGTTCAACTTCAGCTTCTTCAGCATTACTGATCAGGGCACAGACATGGATTACCGTAATATTGAATGGTTTGCCTTGGAAACCGACAGAGATCATTTCGTCATTTTTGAGATCTCCTCCAAGTACTGCATTTCAGATTCTTTTGCTGACTATGATGGCTACTCCATTTCTTCTTATGGATTCTTGCCATGGTAGTAGACATAATGGTCATATGAGTTTATTTACCCATTCCAGTCCATTTTAGTTTGCTGATTCCTAAAAAGTCTAATTTCACTCTGGCCATCTCCTGTTTGATCACTTCCAATTTGCCTTGATTCATGGACCTAACATTCTAGATTCCTATTCAATATTGCTCTTTACAACATCAAACTTTACTTCCATTACCAGTCCCATCCACAAATGGGTGTTGTTTTTGCTTTGGCTCTCTCCATTCTTTCTGGAATTATTTCTCCACTGATCTCCAGTAGCATATTGGGCACCTACCGACCTGGAGAGTACATCTTTCAGGGTCATATCTTTTTGTCTTTTCATACTGTTCCTAGGTTCTCAAGGCAAGAATACTGAAGTGGTTTGCCATCCCCTTCTCCAATGGACCATGTTTTCTCAGAACTCTCCACCATAACCTGTCTATCTTGGGTGGCCTTACACAGAATGGCTCATAGTTTCATTCAGTTAGATAGCCTGTGGTCCCTGTGATCAGATTGGTTTGATCAGATGTGGTCCATGTGATCAGATCAATTTCCAACAGAAAATTGGATTAAAGATTTACTGAATGTGGCCCTGCCCATCAGAGTGAGTGAGTGAAGTCACTCAGTCATGTCTGACTCTTTGTGACCCTGTAAACTGTAGCCCACCAGGCTCTGCCATCCTTGGGATTCTCCAGGCAAGAATATTGGAGTGGGTTGCCATTTCCTTCTCCAGGGGAACTTCCTGACCCAAGGATTGAACCTATATCTCCCACATTGCAGGCAGATGCTTTAACCTCTGAGCCAGCAGGGAAGCCCCTGCCCATCAGAACAAGACCCACTTTCCCCCTCAGTCAGTCTCTCCTATCAGAAAGCTTCCATAAGCCTCTTATCCTTCTCCATCAGAGGAGAGACAGATTGAAAGCCACAAAAGTTAAGAGGAATCAACAAATAGCATAATGTAGGTAAAAGACCTTACTTACATCCTTTATCCCCATCTCTCTTCATTAATTAGTTCTGTAAAAGAAGAAATTTGAGTAACAGAAATAGATAGGAAGAATGGAGGGAAAGATTACTGGAAAGTGAAAGTGAAGTCGCTCAGTCGTGTCTGACTCTTTGTGACCCCATGGACTGTAGCCTACCAGGCTTCTCTGTCCATCGGATTTTCCAGGCAAGGGTACTGGAGTGGGTTGCCATTTCCTTCTCCAGGAGATATTCCTGACCCAGGGATTGAACCCAGGTCTCCTGCACTGTAGATGGACTCTTTACTGTCTGAGCCACCTACTGTAGCCCCTAGTAAATAAGGGATGGAATGGAACAAGAAGAATTAGAGAATAGACAACTCAGTACTCCACTGCTGGTCTTAAAATTTCTCCAGGCAGTTTAAACTGCTGCTGCTGCTAGTGGTAATGGGGTCACTGAAATGGATTACAGATTAATACAGAGATTTGAAGTTTTCATATTCAGTTTTGGATATTAAAATGAAACTGCTCAGACCTGAGAGTGTATGGATTCTGTTCCAAATGTCTATCATGTTTATGGTAGGAAGATGTGACAAGAAAAACAAACATCTACACTGTGAATACAAATTAAAATAAATTTCTGTTTGAGTCCTGTTGAATACAGTCCATTAAATAAACCAAAACAAATTATTTTTCTTTATGTACTTTGTTTAATAACATCCTTTGCCTGTTTATTTATTGGGCTTTCTATGCATGATATACAAAATAAAATAATCCATTAGTTTAAAATAGGTTAGAAGTTGTGGAAATATGTAAATATGTCTGTCATTTGTTAGCTCTTAGAAAGTTCAGTATATTGAGGAAAGATAACAAAGTAAAATTTCCCATCAATGTGTACAGTAACATGTAAGAAATTAAATTTTCACTAGGTTTGTGTGAAAATTTGAAGATTCTTTTCATTATTTTAAAATATTTACAGTTTTCCATTCTCTTTTTAAAATAAAATTGCTTGAATTGGCTAAAAATTAAAGGTGCTTGACTTTTAGAAAAGGAGAGTTATATAGTATTATGAAACATCAAACCAAATCAAAAATTGCTTTACTTCACATTTCCTAAAAGACAATTTAAGAATTAAATGTCACACTGATAAAACTTGAATTTGATGCTTTTTAATATACTTTAAGCTTCTTGATTCCTAAAAGAATATATATTTGACAGATTTTCTACAAGAAAGAGGAGAAAATAACTGACTTTAAGTACTACTTGGACAGAACTGTCTATATGATCCCAACATGTTTTGACATTCTTTAGCTTGGCATACTTTTTCTGAGTGACATCAGGCTCTTAGGAATCAGTATAAGTGGGGTGAGAAATCATTACTCTTTAAGAATGTCCTGTCCTTGCAAACTAAAAGTATATATTATAAGGGACCATATGATTGTTGCACTTAAAACGAGTGAAGTGTAGTTAATTCATATATGATGGATGTTTTGTGAAGTCTGTGATCCTAACTGTTTTGTACATTTTTATTTAAAACAATTTCTAAGATAAACGGTATATATACAATATATCATGCATGTATGTATTCATATATATTATTAAACATCTCAAGTGCTGGCAAACCATTGTTTTTGCAGATTTGCATATTATACTTAATGAACATTCTTGTTTTAAAAACTGATTCATTCCAATAACACTATCTAAATACTTTCTAAAAGCATTAAGAAGGATATGAATTACACAGGGCCATTTTGTGCCTGCAAATAGAACAGAAATTTCTTGATAAAATTCAGAGGCTATGAAGTCTCTATTTCTAATTTTACATACTTGTTGCACTGGAGTCATTGGATTGGGATTTTTGTCCACATCAACAAAAAAGTAATGTTGTTTCCCTGGTGAACTCAACTGTAGTATATCCAATTTATAATTTTTTAAAGTTTTGCTTTGCCTTATATTGGTTCTCTAAGAAGGCTTCATGGCCAAATGGCCAAGTTAAATTTTCTAAGCCTGTTGGATAGGTCAATTTCCAGTATCAGTCTAAAACTGAAAGCTAACATTAAACAGAGGTGATTTCTGTTGAAACTTGTTACATATAGCCCTTGTATAGCACTAAATTCTCCAAATGCCTTGGCTAATGCAATCACTTGTATGAGAATCTTTTCCTTAATTATTGCCCAGTTTAGCTTATTAAATATCCCTTCATATACTGAGCTTCCTTTTGAGGATAGAAGTTTCAGTGCCAGTGTTGTGTCCTGTGTTTGTTCTTTATTTTCCATCTTTAAAATTTCAGATCTGATTTCATAAGCAGGTAGTCACATCAAAGCAGATGCTGGGAAAGATTGAAGGCAGGAGAAGGGGGGTGACAGAGGATGAGATGGTTGTGTTAGGTAGTTAGAGTAGGAAAAAGGAGTCCAGAATCATGGTGGCTAAAACACAAAGAAAGGAAAAAGCCTCTGAAAATAGAACAAAGAACCTCAGGGAAAACAAACAGCCCTCCTGGATAGCTCAATTTACATAGGGCAGACTCAGGGGGAGGAGGAAAGAAAAAAAAAAAAATATATATATATATATAAAGAGGAGCTAAAATTGAGCCAGGGGCCTCTCTTCTCTTAGCATCTTTTGGGTTGGCCCACACTCGTGTCTTGAGGATGTATTTTCTTTTGCTTGTCAAACAAAAGTGAGCTGTAACACTGGTCCGTCCATCGCTTCAAATTTTTGCTGCGTCAAGACAGAACTGAGGAAATTACAAACTCTCCCAATATATATGGTGCCGTGACTCGAATTTAACCTGGCTGAAACAGCCTTGTCTTGGGCTCCTGTGACGTGCACGCCAAGCACAGCAGAAGCCTAACTCTGCCAAACCTTCTGTAGTGGAAGCTGAAACTGAAAGTGAAGATATCCAGCGTGGTGAAAGTGACAGGAAGTCCAGTGTGCTAGAAGCTGGGAGAGCAAAAACAAACTTGGCAGAAAGCTTATATGGCTCAGTCTCAGGTTCCAGGAGACCTCTGGTTAAGGTAGGAAGTCCTTGCTCCTATGGCTGGAAGGACATATGGCTAAGAAAAATCTTAATTTCTTTATAATCTCTCATTTCTTGCTGTACTATGCTTAGTGACTCAGTCATATCCGACTGGGAATTGAGCCTGACCAAAACCCACAATGCCTGGTTTTAGGACCTAATGAAGCTCAGGCTCTTGATGTCTCATTGCAAAAAATTCAGTGAGAGACAGTCATAGTAAGAGATAGATTTGTTCAGAGGTGGATTTAGAGAGATACACGCTCTGCAGGGTGAGACATTTCAGAAGGTGAGTGGAATGTGCTGTGGTTAGTTTTTGCCAGCTGGGTGATTTCATTTTCCAATGAGTGGGAGGATCATCCCAACACTTGGAGAATCACCCACTCCTCTGTCTTGGTCTTTTGACAGTGCCTTGGAACTGTCCTGGCACCTCTGGGTTTGTCATTGAGCTTGCAGATTGAGGATCAGCATTTAGTTGAATTCGACTTGTCATCTTGGACCTGTTTGATTTTAATTGGTTTATGTTATGCCGTTTGGCTACATCACTCTTTCAAAAGTTGTCCCCTGCCCACTCTTATCCTGTTCCTGCTCTTTTCCTGAGCCCCATCTGGGCCCACAAAGTTGCCTTTACCCTCTTCTGGAGGAAGAAGCAGAAATTTGCTGGCCCTTGGGAAGGAAATACTGTATAATACCCAATATCTATAGATATTCTGGCCTTCATCGTCCATGTTTCCTACAATATGTGCAACAATAGCATCTCTCAGTGAACCTGCTAGGGCAGATGACAGGTACACAATGCCTGCCAGAAGTTCAATCTGTTGGTAGCATCCCTTCAAGGGCAATTGAGCTCCCAGGGATAATGTTTGCCACTTTGGGAGTTAGCCCTGCAGGCTGCTTGGGGCCAAACCCTTACCACCCTTCTCCTAAAGTTACAAACATATCCCTGGATCAAATTTCCACTCCAATTTTATGGAGCATCTTGTCTGTTGCCTCTTATCAATTTGTTCTAACTCCTACAACCAGGACTCTGCCCCCTTGTAGGCAACATTGCTCCACCCTGTGTATTATTAAAATTCTCTTAATGCCCTTAATAGGACCAGAAAACCCACTCCTTTGTCATTATTTCTGTGATTACCTAGGGTGGCTCTCTGACAATGAAGTGTTTACCATTGGAAACACACTAAACTGCTCTTATGGAGGACTAGGTGGAGAAATAAGTGACTTACATTCCCTCAGAGCAATAAGAGGTTAAAGCTTATGGCTATATTTTTTCCCCCAGTGTAGGGCACAGACTTGGATTACTTTACATCATGGTGGACATACCATGGAGGTACGTCCATCTGCAACAGACAAAATAGCAATGAGTTAAGATTACAGTTCCTTAATCCTACCCAGTACTGGTCATGCTGGAGACCTTGGGGACACCTAACTCCAGTCAGGGGGTCCCAGGAGGTTGACCTGCCTTGACCTGCCTATGGATCTGGTCCTTGGAAGGTTGTCATGCCTCAACCTGCTCAAGGATCCACCAATCCAGGGGTCCCAGGAGGTTGACAGACCTCGACCTGCCCAGAGACCCAATTCTTGGGAGGCCAACCTGCCTCGACCTGCCTGGAGATTCGATCTCTAGGAAGCTGTCACACCTCAGCCTACTTGGGGATCTGTACCCTGACATGGAAACACCTGGTTCTCAGGTTGCAACAGTAGGAGAAACTTCAGAAAGACTCACCCCTAAGGAAGTCCACCCATAAAAATAGAAGGAGGCCTATTCATTTTACTTCTTTTTTGTTTTTCTCCTTTTTGTTTTTCTCCCTGTCATTACTGTCTTTCAGATAAGAAAATAGCCAATCCACTTCCTGACATATGCCCTTGAGATGCATCCTTGATAACTGGAAGCTGTTCGATCCTCTAACTCTAGGGAGAAGTCACTTGAAATTTTTTTGTGCCACTGCATGGCCATGGTATCCTCTTGGGGATGAGGAACACTGGCCTGAGGATGGGAGTTTAAACTACAGTAACTACAGTACCATCCTATACCTAGACTTATTCTACAAAAGAGAAGGAAATGCCCAAATTTTCTTCCAATTAAGAGATATGAAGGAACTCTGTCTTAATTATGGGATTGTTGTATGCCCTAAAAGTGAGCCTACTAGGCAAATGGTGTTAGGCATAGACAATCAAGAGAAGGAAGCCCCCCCATGAAGGCCAACTTCCCGTGGATCCAAAATTGACTAGTGCTCTTTCCTTGTATCCAAACATGTCCACATATTGGAAAGCACACCTTCCACAAAAGCCAACTTGAATATATCTTTTAGTTGAAACTGGAGGAGGATTTGGACCAACCCAGGTCCATAAGTCCTCCTCCCTCTTAGAACTAAGACAGATCAAGAAAGACCTGGAAAGCTATACAGATGATCCAGGCAATTATACAGATACATTTCAACACATTACCTTGGCCTTTGCCTTAACATGGAAGGACATCATGGTCATATTTAGTCAAACTTTATCTGACCTGGAACATGTTAGAGTCTTAAAGGAAGCCCAAAGGTATGCTATGGGACTTCACATGTCAAGTGATTCCCCTTCAAGCCAGTAAGGGAAACTGTGGTCTCCTCCTCAGATCCAAATTGAATTTATAATGACCATGAGCACATCTGGGAAAGGGATTATTTTCTGATTTGTGTAAAGGCAGGACTAACATCACTCCAGCAAAAAGTAATCAGCTAATATGCCCGGATCTTAGCAATAACTCAGGAACCCAATGAGAACCCCATTGCCTTACTGGAAAGGCTAAAAGAGGCCCTCCAAAAGTTTACCAATCTGGACTTTGACTCTTATGACAGTCAGGTGATTTTAAAGGACAAATTTCTGTTTCTCTGTGCATCAGACATCAGGATAAAGTTATAACAGCTAAAGAAGCCAGACCCTGTTCCTCTTTAGATGAGATGGTCCAGGCAGTCACCAATACCTTTTGTAACAGAGAACAGGAGAGGGAAGCCAAGGCCCAGGAAAGGGAGAAAAGGAAAGGGACAAGCCATGCCCAGATGTTGGTCGACCTTCAGGGAATCCCTATGGCAAACCCCAAATCTTTGAAGGACAAGGCATGAGGCAAATGCCTAATTTGTATACAGGCAGGACATTGGGTAATACAGTGTCTAAACCATGACAGGTCTCCTTAAATAGCTTGCTACAAATGCCATCAATTGAGACATTGGGTGGCACTCTGCCCTTGGAACCCAAGAGCCTCAAGGTCAAGCACCATACCTACCCTCACAATGGTTCAACAGGACTAAAGAGGCCCGCTTCAGCCAGCCCACCTGTCACAGATAACCATCAAGGGACTGGGGCCAAGGGTGCAACTGGATGTGACAGGTAGGTCTGAGAATTTCTTGGTTCACACAGGCAGCTATCTACTTTGTCCCGACCTCCTACTCCAGAGTCTTCTCCTCCCAAACCTGTACCATTTTGGGAGCTACAGGAAAAACAATTATAAAAAGATTCACCTGAGCACTTTGTTGCTGGGATGAACAAATATTTCCCCACTAGTTTCTGGTGGTCTCTGAGTGTCCCCCTCCCTTACTGGGAAGATATTTCTCCCTGCATTTGAAATCTTGCAGCTATGCAGTCCTGATAGAAGATACTTTAAAACTCTCTCTTGGGGGAAACTAATTTTACCATCTACCAAGTGAAACAACTCCTGAATGGGAGAGGCCATTTATGGATGTTTAATCAAATTTGGCCTTGGAGCATGGAATGAAGCAGGGCAAAGGCTAATTGAGTTTTGTCAAGAGAATGCACTGGTCATAGCAAACACCCTCTTCCAGCAACACAAGAGAAGACTCTACACATGGACATCACCAGATGGTCAACACCAAAATCAGACTGATTATATTCTTTGCAGCCGAAGATGGGGAAGTTCTATACAGCCAGCAAAAACAAGACCAGGAGTTGACTGTGGCTCAGATCATGAACTCCTTATTACCAAATTCAGAATTAAATTGAAGAAAGTAGGGAAAACCAATAGACCATTCAGGTATGACCTAAATCAAATCCATTATGACTACACAGTGGAAGTGAGAAATAGATTTAAGAGACTAGATCTGATAGACAGAGTGCCTGATGAAGTATGGACAGAGATTAGTGACATTGTACAGGAGACAGGGATCAAGATCATCCCTATGGAAAAATAAATGCAAAAAGCAAAATGGCTGTCTGGGGAGGCCTTACAAAGAGCTGTGAAAAGAGAAGTGAAAAGCAAAGGAGAAAAGGAAAGATATAAGCATCTGAATGCAGAGTCCAAAGAATAGCAAGAAGAGATAAAAAAGCCTTCTTTAGCGATCAATGCAAAGAAATAGAGGAAAAGGACAGAATGGGAAAGACTAGATATCTCTTCAAGAAAATTAGAGATACCAAGGGGACATTTCATGCAAAGATGGGATTGATAAAGGAAAACTGTGGAAAATTCTGAAAGAGATGGGAATACTAGATCACCTGACCTGCCTCTTGAGAAACCTAAATGCAGGTAAGGAAGCAACAGTTAGAACTGTACATGGAAAAACAGACTGGTTCCAAATAGGAAAAGGGATACATCAAGGCTGTATATTGTCACCCTGCTTATTTAACTTATATGCAGATTACATCATGAGAAATGCTGGGCTGGAAGAAACACAAGCTGGAATCAAGATTGCCAGGAGGAATATCAATAACCTCAGATATGCAGATGACATCTCCTTATGGCAGAAAGTGAAGAGGAACTCAAAAGCCTCTTGATGAAAGTCAAAGAGGAGTGTGAAAAAGTTGGCTTACAGCTCAACATTCAGAAAACTATGATCATGGCATCTGGTCCCATCACTTCATGGGAAATAGATAGGGAAACAGTGGAAACAGTGTCAGACTTTATTTTTTGGGGGCTCCAAAATCACTGCAGATGGTGATTGCAGCCATGAAATTAAAAGATACTTACTCCTTGGAAGGAAAGTTATGACCACCTAGATAGCATATTCAAAAGCAGAGACATTAGTTTGCCAACAAAGGTCCTTCTAGTCAAGGCTATGGTTTTTCCGGTAGTCATGTATGGATGTGACAGTTGGACTGTGAAGAAAGCTGAGTGCTGAAGAATTGATGCTTTTGACTGTGGTGCTAGAGAATACTCTTGAGAATCCCTTGGACTTCAGGGGAAATCCAACCAGTCCATTCTAAAGGAGATTAGTCCTGGGTGTTCATTGGAAGGACTGATACTAAAGCTGAAACTCCAATACTTTGGCCACCTCATGTGAAGAGTTGAGTCATTGGTAACGACCCTGATGCCAGGAGGATTGAGTGCAGGAGAAGGGAACAACAGAGAATGAGATGGCTGGATAGCATTACCGATTCGATGGACATGAGTTTGAGTTAACTCTGGGAGTTGGTGATGAACAGGGAGGCCTGGCGTGCTGCGATTCATGGGGTCGCAAAGAGTCGGACACCACTGAGCGACTGAACTGAATCGAACTGAACTGAATCAAAGAATTTTCAAATATCAAGTAGTGCTGATGGAAAATTCAGGCCTGATTATATAATATAGCTATCATCCTGCCTACCCCCAAGGGCTCTCTTTCACTCTTGCCTAGAAAGTTTGGACTATTGGACAAAATCTCGATAGGAATTGTTAAACGATCCTGTGACCAATTCTGAGAAAATCTGGAACATTGCTGGAAGCATCTTTGCCTTGGATGGAAAAATATGAGCCGTATATGCAATAGTTTTCAATTTTGAGACCGTAGAGGCTAAACCTTTGCCACCAGGTACTTCTGCCCAATTAGCTGATCTAATAGCCCTGACTTGAGCTTTAGAGCTGGAAAAAGGAAAAAGAGTAGCTATTTACACTGACTCCAAGTATGCCTTTCTGGTGCTACATGCACATGCTGCTATTTGGAAAGAAAAGGCCACTTGACCACCTGAGGGTCCCCAATCAGATATGATATTCAAATCCTTAGGCTCTTGGAACAATGCTCACTGATTTTTCAGTCTCCCATTGTAAAGGACACCAAAAAGGGAGCATGGAAGTGACTTGAGGGAACCAAGCAGGCGATCAGGCAGCTAAGAGAGCAGCTCTTAGAGAACAATGTAAGTCATTACAGAACAATGACCTAACAGGGTTTGCCACCTTAGTTCCACAGACTAATTTGCCAAAAACTCCTTCATATACTGAAGGTATGACTCTTAAAGCTAAGAGTGAGGGCTTTCAAGAAGATCATATGGGGTAGTTACAAAAAAGGACTCTTTTTTTTTCTACCTGGGAGCATCCAATGGAAGTTGGTTAACTCCTTATTTTCCACCACACATTTAGGCAGAAATATTACTAGAAAAGTCTTTCAGAGGAACAGGCCTCCAAAAAAACTGCTTCATGAAATCATTCTGAGATTCTGTCTGCCCAGGTCACTACAAAGTGACAATGGGGCATCATTTTCTCCTAAGTTCACCCAATGGGTTTCTAAAGCATTGGGCATTACTTATGATCTCCACTGTGCCTGGAGGCCTCAGTCTTCAGGATAAGAGACAACAAATTGTTAAAATAAGCAATAAAAAAGATAACCTAGGAGACCTCCCTTTAATGGAAGGAGGCTTTACCAATAGCTCTCTTCTGTACTCATAGTGCCCCTAAGGAACTGGTTGGTCTTAGCCCTTTTGATGCTATATGGGAGACCTTTTGTTTACATCAATGACCTCTTCCTAGATCCAGAGGCTCAGACCCTCCAGTCTTATACCATGGCCATTGGGCAATTCCAACAGGATATACACTTGTGAGGTGTCAACCAGGACCCCAAAGATTCTAAGGAGTCACCACTATATGCTCCATGGACTCAAATCCTAATTCAAGTCTGGAATGATGGGTCCCCAAAGGCTGAACTCCAGCCCACATGGAAGGGCCTCTACCCTGTAATATTTTCTACCCCCAAAGCAGTCAATGTACCAGGACATGACTCCTAGATTCACTACTCATGAGTCAGGCCATGGAAGAAAACAGAAGAGGACACTCAGTACACCTGTGAACCCCTGGAAGATATCAGATACCTATTCAGGACTACAAATGAATGCCATTCTAATGAACACCCTCAAAATTAAGCTTCTGGGGATAAGATTTCTCTGAAGAGCCAACATAGCTTGGCAGGGGTTGTACTCCAAAACAGGAGATTGATCTCATGATTCCTGAACAAGAAGGGACTTGAGCCATCATGAATGAGACATGTTGCTTCTGGGTGAATACCTCCAGCTAAGTTAAAGTCTCACAGTCCTTAAGGAAAACATTCAGATCCTACAGGATTTCAAAGAACAAGCTTGAGAGTTCTCAGGGTGGCTACAATCTCTCTTTGGGGGATACTTCTCCTGGTGTGGGCTAATTTGGAGTTGGCTAAGCCCCAACTAATCCTTATTATCACCATATTGATGCTGTTTATGGTTTTTCCATATATTATCAATTGTCTAACCCATTTTGTCTCTGCCCAGGACAACAAGCTACAACACACAGTGCCAGTTCAACAAAGATATATAAAACTACAGTCAACCACAGGAAATATCACTTACCCTTAGATGGACACCACCATAAGGATTCTGAGGCCTGAGACTAGCAAGAGAGGGAGACTCAATGCCCCTCGCCATCCCATTTCAGCAAGAGGTATCCAGAGAGACCTCAATGCCCTTATTCCCAACGAATTTGGCCTCCCATCTCTTGAGGGGAGAAAGGAAGGTAGAATAGGAAAAAGGAGTCCAGAATGGCAGTGGTTAAAAGACAAAGAAAGGAATAAGCCCGCAAAAATAGAACAAAGGAAGGTCCGAGGACGGGAGCGATAAACTCAGGTAAAATGAACAGCCCTCCTGGCTAGCCCGGTTTACATCGGGCAGTCTCAGGGGGGAGGAGAAAAAAGAAAAAACATAAAAAGAGAAGGCAAAATTGAACCAGGGGCCTCTCTTCTCTTTGCATCTTTTGGGTCGGCCCATCCTCATGCCCTTTGGACTGCAAAGAGATCCACTGTCCATTGTAAAGGACATCAGTCCTGGGTGTTATTTGGAAGAAATGATGCTAAAACTGAAACTCCAGTACTCTGGCCATGTCATGCGAAGAGTTGACTTATTGGAAAAGACTTTGATGCTGGGAGGGATTGGGGGCAGGAGGAGAAGGAGATGACAGAGAATGAGATGGCTGGGTGGCATCACCAACTCAATGGACATGAGTCTGAGTGAATTCCAGGAGTTGATGATGGACAGGGAGGCCTGGTGTGCTGCAATTCATGGGGCTGCAAAGAGTCGGACATGACTGAGGGACTGAAATGAACTGAGCTGAACTGGTCCTCATGCCTCGAGGATATAGTTTTCTTTTGCTTGCCAAACAAAACTGAGGTGTAACATTGGTCCATCTGTTGCTTCAAATTTTTGCTGTGGTGAGACAGAACCAAGGAAATTACAAACTCCCCAACAGTTGTATGGTATCATCAACACAATGGACATGGGTTTGAGCAATCTCTGGGAGACAGTGAAGGACAAGAAAGCCTGGCATGCTGCGGTGTATGACTTAGTGATGGAATAGCAACATATAATGGAGAAGGAATGGCACCCCACTCCAGTACTCTTGCTGGAAAATCCCATGGATGGAGGAGCATGGTGGGCTGAAGTCCATGGGGTCGCTAAGAGTCGGACACAACTGAATGACTTCTCTTTCACTTTTCACTTTCATGCATTGAAGAAGGAAATGGCAACCCATTCCAGTGTTCTTGCTTGGAGAATCCCAAGGACGCAAAGCCTGGTGGGCTGCCATCTATAGGGGGTGCACGGAGTCAGACATGACTGAAGCGACTTAGCAGCAGCAGCAGCAGCAGCAGCAGCATATAAGACTGACTAATTGTTAAGTAATGCAAATAGATAAAACAATTCTAAGACAATTGATTTCACATTTGCTAATTTATAAGGCACAAGTTATAATTTTTAAGTGATAAATAGCTCTTTCACACTTCTTTGGGTAGCAGTACATATTTATGAATAAATAATAGTTGTATAAATGTGTACTGAGGGGAAAATTGAAAATAATTAAGTTTAATTAGAAGCTGAATTAGAAAATGATTTGGATAAGGGAATGACAGTTTAAGCTATGTATAGTTTTATTGTTGTTGTTATTGTTGTCATTGCTGTTTCTGAATTCCTAAAACTCCCAGATGGAGATCTACTAACTGCATATTATCGTGGTTATTATTAGCATTGCTATTTTAGATGGTGTGACATGTATGATAAGCTCAACTGTGATCCCAGAAACATGGATTCACTCTATATTTTCCTCTTCTAAAATTAACTGTATTCATTTTACTAAAATGGCACATAAATGGAGATTTATCATATAATTATAGGGAAACTATTCACTATTTTAGAACAAGAATTGACTTGTTTTATAGTTTAAGACACCTCTGACTGTCTCCTGCTGCTTGCTCACATTATTAACTGCATTTTTCCTGCAGGGGGTTTTGTATCCATCAGGGTTTAGGCAGAAAAACAGACACAATTTTACATTTTTTAAAAAAGAAAATGTCATGCAGGGAATTGGCTACACAGTTTTGGAAAAACTCAGCTAACACTTGAGATTAACAATTGCAGGAAGCCATTAAGCTAATGGCTTAGATGAAGAAAACAGAGACCAGCCCTCCTGGAGGCCAGAACCTGGGTCCCCTGGGGATGAAGGAACCAAGGTGTGCTCCTCTCCACAGCAAAACCCTGGAGAGATAGAGCCTGGGTAAGAGACGAATGGGTAGAAAAACCTGGCTTTGCCTAAGTTCTACCCTCTCATCTGGCTAAATGTCTTTGTTGAAAGTAAACAGACACGCCTGAGAAAAGGACCAGCTAACCTGAGATGCAGAGCAGAGCAAGGAGGAAGACAAGGCCATGGATGTGCATGATACCCCAGTGCATTTGCAATTTTCTTCTGCCCAGACACGTCTGATTCGGCTCTGGCTTGTCTGTAAGGAAAGCTTCATATTGAAAGCAACATAAAGATACAGGTCTTTTCATCTTGGAGACAATATTTTCCTAAGAAACTTTAAAACATAATATATGAGCTGAGTACTGAATGTTTTTTCTACTTAATAACACAACAGTGAGAAGTATCACTTCAATAAGAAAGTCCAGGTAATCTAGTTATGTTCAAAATATATTTGTTCTGTTGCCTATAGATGATAAGTAGATAAAATGATAGGCTTTCTTAAAGCCATTCAGAAAAGTTACAGAATATGAAGATTTCTTAAATTCTCTTTGGCACTGCAGCACAAATGATAAACAAGGCTGGGCACTATTTAAAAGTAGCAAGGATATCCTATACGGTTGGTGGGAATGTAAATTGGTGCAGCCATTTTGGAAAACAGTGTGGAGTTCCTCCAAAAACTAAAAATAGCATTGCCATATGGTCCAGCACTCTCACTCTTGGGCATATATCCAGAAAAATGCATAATGCAAAAAGATACATCCACCCCTGTTTTCACAGCAGCACTATTCACCAAGACATAGCCAACCAAAATGTCTATTGACAGATGAATGGATAAAGAAGAAGATATAT
Source organism: Nanger dama (assembly GCA_917880005.1). Lineage (NCBI taxonomy): Eukaryota > Metazoa > Chordata > Mammalia > Artiodactyla > Bovidae > Nanger > Nanger dama. Next base: position 54,137,204 of record CAKJTW010000004.1, read on the forward strand.
ATATATATATATATATATTACATCTTCTTTATCCATATATATATATATATATCTTCTTTATCCATATATATATAAATATATATATATATATATATATACACACACAAAGGAATACTACTCTTACATAAAAAAGAATGAAATAATGTCATTAGCAGGAACATGGATGGACCTGGAGATTATCATACTAAGTGAAGTCAGAGAAAGATAAATACAATGATATCACTCATGTGTTTTCTAAAATATAACACAAACTAGCACAACATTGTAAATCAACTATTGTTACTGTTGTTTAATCTCTGAGTAGTGTCCAGCTTTTTGTGAACCCATGGTCAGTAGCTCACCAGGATCCTCTACCTATGGGATTTCCCAGGTGAGAATACTGGAGTGGGTAGCCATTGCTTTCTTTAGGGAGATCTTCCCAACTCAAGGATCAAATTTTTATCTCCTGCATTGACAGATGGTTTCTTTACCACCGAGTCACCAAGGAAGCCCCAAATCAACTATAATATAAAATGAAAATCAGATTCAGATTAAGCACTAAAAAATAAAATAAGTTATGACACAAGTGAACTTATTTACAAAACAGAAACAGATTCACAGACATAGAAAATGAATTTATCGTTACCAGAGGGGAAAGGGAATGCGGGAGGGATAAATTACAAGCTTGGAATTAGCAAATGCAAACTACTATATATAAAATAGAAAATCAACAGTGTATATCACAGGAAACTATATTCAATATATTATAATGAACTGTAGTGGGAAAGAATATAAAAAAGAAAATGTGCACATGTTTATGGAGTTTCCCAGGCAGCACTAGTGGTAAAGAATGCAGGAAACTTCAGTTCAGTCTCTCAGTCTTGTCTGACACTTTGTGACCCCATGGACTGCAGCATGCCACGTTTCCCTGTCCATCGCCAACTCCTGGAGCTTGCTCAAACTCATGTTCATCAAGTCAGTGATGCCATCCAACCATCTCATCCTCTGTCATCTCCTTCTCCTCCTGCCTTCAATCTTTCCTAGCATCAGGGTCTTTTCAAATGAGTCAGTTCCTCGCATCAGGTGGCCAAAGTATTGGAGTTTCAGCATCTGCAACAGACCTTGTAATGAATATTCAGAACTGATTTCCTTGAGGATTGATTAGTTTGATCTCCTTACAGTCTAAAGGACTCTCAAGAGTCTTCTCCAAAACCATAGTTCAAAAGAATCAATTCTTTAGTTCTCAGTTTTCTTTATAGTCCAACTCTCACATCCATATGTGACTACTAGAAAAATCATAGCTTTGACTAGTTGGACCTTTTTGGCAAAGTAATGTCTCTGCTTTATAATAGCAGGAGACATAAGAAAAACTGCTGGAGACATAAGAGATGCTGATTCGATCCCTGAGTCTGGAAGATGCCCTGGGGAAGGGTATGGCAACCCTCTCCAGTATTCCTGCCTGGAGAATCCCATGGACAGAGGAGCTTGGCAGGTTGCAGTCCAAAGGGTCTTAAAGAGCTGAACACAGCTGAAATGACTTAATGCACACGCATATATGTGCATAATTGAATCACTTTGCTGTACACCAGGACTAACATAATATTGTAAACCAGCCATACTTTATTTTATTTAGTTTTTTAAAGTAGACATGATACATACTATTCAATAACTTTTGCAACAGGGAAGAGGATATAGTGTGGACAAAATTCAATGTTGCTGAAACAAAAGGCTAGAGACTTTTAAAGGTTGAAATGTGTGAAGGGGAAGATTGTTGAGATGTATTAAGGGGGTTGGTCCAGTGATAGACTAGACCATCTGGGTTTGTTAATTGGCAGTCATCCAAAGGGGAGAAATAACCTCCTAGCTTTAGGACAGGAGGCAGTCCTGTTAAGTTAGAGCAAGTCTCCCATTAATTCAGGCCTTTATCCTCCTCAGGGACTGGGAGGGAGAAGGAAAGCTTTCTCTGAATGTTCACATTTCAAAAAGACAGCTTTCAAGTCCTTGGGGAAACAGTTTGTGGAGGTAGATTTACATCTCAAAGAGCATAGAAGGGATTTATAATCATTAGCTTTTGAAAGAAATTGCTCTAAGAAGGGGTTCACAGCCTATCTGCCTATCATCAGATTTTGGCTGGAACAGATAGTAAATCTTCTGCTAAGCATTTTAAGGAGATCTGGGGTCATTCTAAGGATATGAAAGAAATCTTGCCAGAGTCTGGGAACATCTTTAGTGCAGTGATCTGGACAGAGTTATGAGATCGACATTTTCATCAGCTCTTTGTTGATCACACTTGGATAGTTTAAAATTGTTCTGTAAGTTCTTTTCCCCCACCCCAAGCCAGATTTTTTTAGCCAGTCTTTATCATAATACTTATTAAATGGTTTTGTACTATGTATTTGAAATATCAGAATCTCTACCTATACAAAGTAAACATTCGGAGAGTAGCATCTCCATTTACTTTTCCAGTCTCATTATTTAACATGGAAACAAGTAAAAATAATAATTTTTAAATTGTATTAAATTTTATTGCATACACCAAGCACTCTGATAGTTGTGACTATTGCCTCACATTATTTAACCTTCTCTGTGGTTTTATTCAGGAAAGGCCTGGAGGTCCTTGTTTGTCAAAGATAGTTAGCATAGGAAAATGGAAACTGGAAAGTTAAAAGCCACGTAAAGTGGAACCACTGAATATCTAACGTTAAGATATGTATTGGAGATTTAGCTTAAAAAAAAAAAAAACTGTCAGTGAAAATGTTTACCTTTCATTTAGTTATATGCTAATTCTTAAACAGAAAAATATCTGGCACCATTTTTAAAGTAGTATACAATAAAACATGGCATTCATTACTTCATTTTACTTTCACAATATAATTATTAAAAAAAAATCCTGTAAGAAATGTTTAGCAATTGAAAAAGTCCTTTATTTTTTAAGAACATACATCCTTATATATTTTATAACTTTCTTTGAAGATTTTCTCTTCTTCTTTGCTATTTGTCCAACTCTGTCAGACCTTCATTTTCAATCACTTTACTTTGAATTCTCACATTTCTGTTACAGTGATTTCATCAGAATTCACAATTCCTATATTGCCGAGGTCCAGCCCTGATGGATCTAGGGTAATTCAAAGTGGGGATGGAGTCAGCTTCCTAGGAATTAATTGCTTAATTAAAGATATGGAGGGAGATTAGAAAGAAATAGTGTAGTAAGAAAATACTGGTGGAGAAAAAGATGCTGAATAACTCGGTTTACAAGGAATATCAATGAGATCTCAAGACAAGAGATTTGCATCACCTACATAGGTCACCGGCGCCCACTTGAATAGCGGAGGGTGCCCCACCTTGGGCTCCCTCTCCCGTGGATCTTAAAAGCCAGGGCAAAATTAGCAGGCTTGGTGAGTACCCACACTCTAGATGGGAATTCAGACAGAAAAATGGAAAACAAGGAAGAAAGACATGGGGGAATAAGTCTTTCCAGAAACTGATCTGTTTTCTTTATTTTCAGGTTTGCTTATATACTTTTCATTACACATAGAGACAAATGGAAATTTTAAAGTCACGCGGGAGTCAGCAGTCCTGACCTTTATCAAAATCAGGTGCTTCATATAAATGTATACAAAAGGTCTTAGGGGTTTTACATCATCTTCTGGCCAGGGAACCCACTAACAGTTTATGATCCTTTCTTTCTGATAACGGTCAGTCAACCAAAGAACTTATTTTCCATGGGTGATTTTTCTTAAACCAGGCATCACCCTCCAAAGGTACCAGATAAAGTTGCATTCCTATAGGGTTAAGGTGTAGTGGGTTACAATTAAGAAAGGAATTTACTTAGCCTAAGGTTAACATGATTAACCTTAAAGGTTAATACTTATTTCTCCTATATGTTAGTTATATTCATTATAAGGGGAGGAAATATGGAGATTTAGCAGCAAATGTTGGCTCAACAAATGAAAAACCCTTCACCAACATAATTTCTAATCAACCCACTATACTATACTAATAATTTTCTAACTTCGCAAAAGAATCTGTATTTAGAAAGTTTACAGCATCTCATGCCTCTCACGGTTGGGAGGCTGTAAACAATCACATGTGGCTGGACAAACATGCTCAGGCAAACTAGAGAACTTTCAGAGGAGTTTGTAAGTTGAAACACTCTTGTCACACCCAGGGATTTTTATTGACTGGAGCTGCAAGTTAACTCCTTCTCTGAAAGAGGTGGTGGGAGCAGACCCCATAAAGTCAGAGGTGTAGGTGAGAGCATAAAACAGTAAAGTAGACAGACTCTGGTTTTGAGGGTAGATGCTCGGGAACAGTGGGTTTCCTGAGGCTCGATCCCACCTTTGCATTATGCCAAGCCTCCTTCTTCATGACCTTTGCCATGGGCAGAGTTCCTCATGCTGGCTCCCAGCACTATATTTTAACTATTTTTCTTAATAATTATCTATAATTACTGTTATGCTTCTATTTTATTAAATACTTTAGATATCTTCAATTTGACCAGTGTCTGTTAGCTAAGATGATCACGTGGCATGGTAGAGTCTTTGGCTATGTTCAGGAATTATTTTAATGGAGCACCTTTTATCTCAAAGTGTCACGATTTATATCATTGATTATATACTGGCTTTAATAGTAGCAAATCTCAGAGAGTGCTTATTAAGCACAAGTATGCTTCTAATAATAGTAGGCTTTTATTAATGCTAAGTAGGCTTCTATTAATGCTCACCACAACTCTGTCAGGTAAGGACTATTGGTATTTTCATACTACAAGAAAAGATATTGAGACAAAGCTGGCTAGGTATCTTGCCTAGAAGATACAATTAAGATACATTTTTCCTATCTAAACCCAGGTAGTACAGCTCCAGAGCTAAAGCTCTTAACCAAATTTGCAATTTACTGTTCCCTTGGCCCCAAAACTCATTTTATTAATGAGCATGTCTGAATGCTAACATGCATGATAACAAAAAAGTTATCAAAGTTAAAAAAATATTTTTGATTTTTATTCAAACTGGTAATATTGCTTTTCTATCAAATGTATAATTTGTAAGAATCAGAGGGTAGAAGAAGTTAAATCTCTTGTTGTCATTCACCAAGTAAGCATATCAGTTCAATTCACGCCAGGCCTCCCTGTCCATCATCAACTCCCAGAGTTCACTCAGGCTCACGTTCATCAAGTCAGTGATGCCATCCAGCTATCTCATCCTCTGTCATCCCCTTCTCCTCCTGCCCCCAATCCCTCCCAGCATCAGAGTCATTTCCAATGAGTCAACTCTTCGCATGAGGTGGCCAAAGTACTGGAGTTTCAGCTTTAGCATCATTCCTTCCAAAGAAATCCCAGGGTTGATCTCCTTCAGAATGGACTGGTTGAATCTCCTTGCAGTCCAAGGCACTCTCAAGAGTCTTCCCCAACACCACAGTTCAAAAGCATCAATTCTTTGGCGCTCAGCTCAGTCCAACTCTCCCATCCATACATGACCACTGGAAAAACCATAGGCTTGACTAGAAGGACCTTTGTTGGCAAAGTAATGTCTCTGCTTTTGAATATGCTATCTAGGTTGGTCATAACTTTTCTTCCAAGGGATAAGTGTCTTTTAATTTCATGGCTGCAATCACTATCTGCAGTGATTTTGGAGCCCCTCCCAAAATAAAGTCTGACACTGTTTCCACTGTTTCCCCATCTATTTCCATGAAGTGATGGGACCAGATGCCATGATCTTCATTAGAAGAGCTGAAATGTAAACACAGAACACAAGGCTTTAGAGGTGACTCCTTCTTACACTGACTCTGCCTTACTGCCCAATATTGATAAGACAGAAGTCTTCAAATATTTGTTGCAACAGTGAATAAGAAGGATTCAATATAGTTGGGAAAGTTTCATAATTTATCTCCAAAAATGTACAGAAAATGTAGGTAGAAACTTGAGTAGAAAATAAATGTATCATCATAAATTGTTATTGACATCTATAAAATAAATTTCAAACTGTATTGATTCTTAATGTATTGTGATGGTATATAAGACTATTTGAAACACAATTTTGCTACAAAAAGGAAAGGTTTTAGCACCTAATGTAGTATTTAAAATTCTATGTCCAAAAGAAAAGAGGGGCTATAAGATATAAATTGGAATCTTACACATACACAAAAACAAATAGAAAAATAATGAAAAAATTTTCTCTAAAAGTTAATTTGGTTTATAGATGACATAATTCTGAAGATTAATTTTATACTAAAGAAATTTGATAGATATTTTCTTTCCTGTAAATAAATGGAGAAAAAAGTGGAAACAGTTTATTTTCTTGGGCTCCAAAATCACTGTGGACAGTGATAGCAACCACGAAATTAAGACTCTTGCTCCTTGAAAGAAAAGCTATGACAAACCTAGACATTATATTAAAAAGCACATCGCTGCTGGGTCCAGCAAAACAGGTGAGAAAGACCTGAAATGGGAGTAAGCACCTAGAAAGACCTGAAATGGGGGTAAGCACCTAATGAAAAGACAAACACATATAATTTGGCAAGCAGGGAGGGCCCTCCTTTCCATGACAGGAAGACAAAATGGCTCCTTTGAGCCCGCACTTTCATTAACAGAAGTCACACGAGATCATCAGGGAATAGCGATACTGGGGAGTATGATTAGCACAGGCTCTGCTGTCGATCAGGAATATCCTGTTTTTTTCCATGGACAGGTGTGCAGGGGTAGCCACTGAAGCAGAGCAGAGAGCATGGCCTGCCCCAAGAATGTCCATTTGGCATGCTTACTAGGACAATCACGCGGGCTCGGTTTGCTGCACCCTCAAATCATGGGGCAGGTTCTGTCTCTGCTCAGCCGGGCTGCAACACATCACTTTGCTGACAAATGTCCAAATAGGTCTAAACCGTGGTTTTTCCATTAGTCACATACTGATCTGAAAGTTGGACCATAAGGAAGCCTGAGCACCAAAGAACTGATGTTTTAGAATTGGAGTGCTGGAGGACTGTTGAGAGTCCCTTAGACAGTAAGGAGATCAAACCAATCAATCTTAAAGGAAATCAACCCTGAATATTCACTGGAATGACTGATGCTAAAGCTGAAGCTCTGATCCTTTGGCCATCTGATGAGAAGAAGGAACTCATTGGAAAAGACCCTGATGTTGGTAAAGACTGAGGGCAGGAGGAGAAGGGGATGACAGAGGATGAGGTGGTTAGATGGCATCAGTGACTCGATAGACATGAGTTTGAGCAAGCTCCAGGAGTTGGTGATGGATGTGACAGTCAATGGGGTCACAAAAAGTGGGACATGACTTAGCGACTGAGTAACAATACTATGATAAAAAGTCTAGCATATTTAGAATCATTTTCATTTTTATGAATTGTTCTAATTTATTCAGAGTATGTAAGACATAAAATATATTTATTTTAAAATCATGTATTATTGATCTTTGCAAAGATTTATAGGCTTTTGAAAATAGCTTCTCTTTTTTATACTTAAAAACAATCATGCATTCAAAAAAATAATATATAACAGAGCTTGGTGCAAAATACACAGTGTTAATGATACAATTAAAGAAATAGTATTTGTTAAGAGAGGCTTCTCAGATAGTGCAGTGGTAAAGATTCCACCTGTCAATGCAGGAGACACAAGAGACTTGAATTGAACCCTGGTTTGGAAAGATCCTCTGGAGTAGGAAATGGCAACCCACTCAGTATTCTTGCCTGGGAAATTTTACGGACAGAGTAGCATTTTAGGCTATAGTCCATGGTGTCTCTAGGAGCCTAACACAACTGAGCACACACACATATACATTTTTAAAGATAGCTTACAAGGCATATTTGGTAAGAAAGAAAGTACTAAGTCCTGCCATTCTTCTATTAGCCTGTCAGATGCATCTTGTGACCAAGGCCCTATCAAATATTTATGGGGGCTGTGGACCATTGGGGGACCACCATGCTGTTTCTTCCAGTTTGTATTGAAGTGTGAAGATTTTTTTTTTTTAACTTGACATGCCATTTGAGATCCATGCAGTTTAGTTTAGATATATGCTATTTGAATGACCCAGTGTTTATAGTACCTGAAGAAAAGGAATCTTTGGTAAATTGTTGCACCCTCCTATAGGAGCGAGGAAGCCACCCTGGCCCAGGGGAGGCTGAGCTCACTTATAGCCTCCTCTTGCTTGGAGAGAGACAATGCTTTGTTCTCATTTAGTACAGGGAATTCAGACTGAGAAAATGGGGCCACTTTCCATCAGGTCTATTCATTAGGCAACATAAGCATTGGTGAGCCTATTGAAAGAGAAGCTCTGGAAATTTACCTAAACATCCATGCATACTTGGGCTTCCCAGGTGGTGCTAGTAGTAAAGAACCTGACTGCCAATGCAGGAGATGTAAGGCATACAGGTTTGATCCCTGGAGGAGGGCACGGCAACCCACTCCAGCATTCTTTCCCGGACAATCCCATGGATAAGAGAGTAGTGCAGGCTACAGTCATAGGGTCACAAAGGGTCAGACATGACTGTAGTGACTTAGCACACATGCACACCATAGATGCTTCCAGTTAATCAGTCATTCAGATTCTTCCATTTTGTGTGTGTGTGTGTGTGTGTGTGTGTGTGTGTGTATGAGAGAGAGACTCTTCTTATCAAGGTTACCATGAGTGATATGAAAGTGGAGTAAACAAAATTGAGATAAACATGCAATTTTGCTATAAAATGGAACCAAATTAAAAAGAGGTACATTATACTGGTTATTTTCCTACCAATATGCTAAAGTTTCATAGGTTTTCTTTGGCAAAATAATAAATTCTGTATGTTGAAGGAAGCACAAATTAAGCCTGAGCTGATAAATCCATTGTTTTATTTCTAGTTGCAAAATTGCTTTATGAAATATGTGGGGGAATAAATGTTGCTGTAAGAAATCAATGTTTCTATGTGTTTGTTGTCCTAGAAATATTTAGGTTGGCATTTTATCATTATTTTAATAAAAATCCAGAAATATTTAAAAACCATAGTGACAACAACAATTTATGGGTGTGGTTAAGAGCAAATGCATATAGTATAAAAGATCAAAATAAGATTCAGAGAATTTATGTGAGAATTGGCCTTGACTAAACAATTGCATACTTGATTGTTTTTACTTGAACTGTGATATTTTTGACTCAAGAATGTGTTTTGAGAAAATGTAATAAATATATTAAGGAGAGGGAATTTTTAAAATATATAGAAGTAAATATTCCAGGTTTACACAGTAAAATTTTTAAGACATTGCTAATATTTCAGCCTGTGTAAAAGTAGTATAAATATTTTCTACATACAGAATTTGTCTCTTACTTCAACAAATTTAATCTATACATAAATCAAGGTAACTTTAAGTATCTATAAATGACACATCTAACTAAATAGATAAAAGCAGAGATGTTTAACAGGGTAGAATTTTTATTTAGTTCTTTGTTGCTGAAAAAGTCTGGTTATTGATGCAGCTACACATGCATATCTCAGTATGCTAGGTAATAATTACCTACTCTATCATCTAATTATTTGGGGAAATACTTTGCAATATTCTGAGAAAAATTAATGTGCCAATTTACAGTATCAATAAAGAGGCAGAATATTGCTTTTTAAAAGCTCACAAAATGCACAAATGTCTTTTAGCAGCAAAATGCAATTAAGACAAATTTTTATCATTATATCAGAACATTGTAAAATTTCATGAATGAGAATTGTTGGAGCACTCTTTAGGATACCTTGTCAGAATTAATGCCAGAATGATCAATTTAGCTGAAAGTATAATTACTAACAGGAAATCAAACAGTAAAATGCATGTGCTTTTTAATACTGAGCTAATGTTTTGCTCCTTCAAAATTCTACCATGTAAACCAATTGAAAGTAATGGTAATTTAACCAATTTATCATAAAATTTGCATCTTATTTAAATTTTGATTTAAATGTAAGATGCAAATTCTGTGAACACAGAAATCTAAGTAGCCATAAAATGCAATTAGTGTTGACAGTTTTAGTGTTTTACAAAATAGTGAAGTGAAGAATGATCTATTGATACACCAGTAACCAAAACATGCTTACTTTATTGGTTGTAGAAAAACTAGCCAGTGGCTTACCCATAATACATTAAAGATTTACCAAGTTTTCTTTTAATAATTTTCTCATTTTAGTATTTTAACCCCTCATTGTTTGATAGTAGTTATTTGAAATGACCACTTTGAAAAAATTCTGAACATTCACAGTACTCAAAATAAGTGCTAACTTTAGTTCATGGGAATTCTTGAAGTTAGCAAGATAAAAACTACACAGAATATCATATGATCCAGTCTTCTAACACACTTTAAAATTTCACTATGTTTTTTAAATATACATTTTAAAACTTGGTTGATTAGACAGTTAATATCTTAGTTGATTACTTCCTAATTAAAAAAAAAAAAATCCCTCTTCTAAATTACTCCATAATATAGCAGGAACACCAGCAACAATGAATGTGACCAAGGAAAGCAGAATTTCTTCAAAAAAACTTTCAGGATTTTCTTCACTAATTCTTCATCTCCATTTCTTCACTTTTTCCTTGGTGCCTCCTTCTATATTCCTAAATTGGGTTGTACTGTTCTGCTTTTTGGTTTCAGTGATATGTTCAGATCACGTGTCCCTTTACCCAGTTCTCTTGAACTCAGATGCCCATAAAATAGTATCCTTTTGTTTCTGTTTGTTTTAACATCAAGGGAAACCAGGGTGGATGGGTGTAGGGATCCCCAGAAAGGCAAACAAAGCACAATTGGAACTTGAAGTGTTTGTTGCTGTGGTTTAAGGAGTGTGAAGGTAAGTGCAGGTCCTTTAGGAGGGAAAGCAGGAAGGGAAAGTCTGGGATGCACTGAATGTCAGAGGCAGCTCAGAGAATGATAGTATCATGCCCAAGGTAATGTAGCTGAGATCATTCTCCAGAATAAGTATGATCTTATGAGATCTGGAGCCAGTACAGGAGTCTCCTGAAGGTGCTGAAGGCCACTAGTCATTAGGAGTCTGGTTCATGCCGCTTATCACACAAACCTCAATACTCACGGAAGCCTGACTGGGGTATAGGAATCTATGTACCTCATTTTCTTTATCCATTCATATTCAAATGACATTTAGGTTGTTTTCATATCTTGGTTATTATAAACAGTGCTGTACTGAAGAACGTGGGAGTACAGACATTTTTGGGATATCCTGATTTGTTAAACATTTATTTGGTTAATTTATAATCGGTGGTGAAAATAATAAAGAAAGCTAGGGAAGTTAGCTGAAATTTTGCTATTTCTCCCTAAAGGTATAAAAGACTCAAGTTTCAATGGTCAGTAGACCATAAGAAGGGCGTCCCTCATAGCTCAAAGCAGGAGACTCAGGTTTGATTCCTGAATTGGAAAGATCCACTGGAGAAAGGATAGGCTACTCACTCCAATATTCTGGCCTGGAGAATTCCATGGACTATATAGTCCATGGGATCCCAAAGAGTTGGACACGACTGAGCGACTTTCACTTTCAGACCATAAAAAAAGGAAATCTATTGTCACCCCAGTTAATAGAGTTTATTTAATGACAAGGATCATTGTCTTATGTCATTGTCAAAGACAGCAAATGCAACCTCTCTTTTTTATTCATCCTTATTTTCCATTACACATATAAAATGCTAGTAATGCATCAAGGGGGCTTCCTGGTGGCTCAGATGGTAAAGAGTCTGCCCGCAATTCAAGAGAACTGAGTTCAGTCCTTGGGTTGGGAAGATCACCTCCCAAGAAAAAGTAATGCAAAAAAGCAAAATGGCTGTCTGAGGAGGCTTTACAAATAGATCAGAAGCTAAAGACAAAGGAGAAAAGGAAAGATATACTCATTTGAATGCAGAGTTTCAAAGAATACCAAGGAGAGATAAGAAAGCCATCCCCAGTGATCTGTGCAAAGAAATAGAGGAAAACAATTGAATGGGAAAGACTAGAGATCTCTTCAAGAAAATTAGAGATACCAAAGGGACATTTCATGCAAAGATGTGCTTAATAAAGGAGAGAAATGGCATGGATCTAACGGAAGCAGAAGATATTAAGAAGAGGTGACAAGAATACACAGAAGAACTACACAAAAAACATCTTCATGACACAGATAATTACAGTGGTGTGATCACTCACCTAGAGCCAGGAATCCTGGAATGTGAAGTCAAGTGGGCCTTATGGAAGCATCACTACAAGCAAAGCTAGTGGAGGTGATGGAACTCCAGCTGAGCTTTTTCAAATCTGCACTTAATATGCCAGCAAATGTGGAAAACTCAGCAGTGGCCACAGGACTGGAAAAAGGTCAGTTTTCATTCCAATCCCAAAGAAAGGCAATGCCAAAGAATGCTCAAACTACAGCACAATCGCACTCATCTCACACGCTAGTAAAATAATGCTCAAAATTCTCCAAGGCAGGCTTCAACAAAACATGAACTGTGAACTTCCAGATGTTCAAGCTCATTTTAGAAAAGGCAGAGGAACCAGAGATCAAATTGTCAACACCCACTGGATCATTGAAAAGCAAGATAATTTCAGAAAATTATCTATTTCTGCTTTATTGACTATGCCAAAGGCTTTGACTGTGTGGATCCCAATAAACTGTGGAAAATTCTAAAAGAGATGGAAATACCAGACCACTTGACCTGCCTCTTGAGAAACCTGTATGCAAGTCAGGAAGCAACGGTTAGAACTGGACATGGAACAACAGACTGGTTCCAAATAGGAAAAGGAGTATGTCAAGGCTGTATATTATCATGCTGCTTATTTAACTTCTATGCAGAGTACATCATGAGAAATGTTGGGCTGGAGGAAGCACAAGCTGGAATCAAGATTTCCAAGAGAAATATCAATAACCTCAGATATGAAAATGACACCACCCTTATGGCAGAAAGTGAAGAAGAACTAGAGAGCCTCTTGATTAAAGTGAAAGAGGAGAGTGAAAACGTTGGCTTAAAGCTCAACATTCAGAAAAGTAAGATCATGGCATCTGGTCTCTTCACTTCATGGTAAATATATGGGGAAACAGTGTCACATTTTATTTTTGGGGGCTCCAAAATCACTGCAGATGGTGATTGAAGCCATGAAATTAAAAGGCACTTATTCCTTGGAAAGAAAGTTATGATCAACCTAGACAGCATATTAAAAAGCAGAGACATTACTTTTTCAAGAAAGGTCCGTCTAGTCAAAGCTGTGGTTTTTCTAGCAGTCATGTATGGATGTGAGAATTGGACTATAAAGAAAGCTGAGCACTGAAGAACTGATGCTTTTGCACTGTAGTGTTGGAGAAGACTCTTGAGAGTCCCATGGACTGCCCAGGAGATCCAACCAGTACATCCTAAGGAGTATAAGTCCTGGGTGTTCATTTGAAGGACTGATGTTGAAGCTGAAACTGCAATATTTTGGCCACCTGATGTGAAGAGCTCACTCCTTTGAAAAGACCCTGATTCTGGGAAAGGTTGAAGGCAGGAAGAGAAAGGGATGATAGAGAATCACTAACTCAATGAACATGAGTTTGAGTAAACCCCTGAGAGTTGCTGATGGACAAGGAGGCCTGGCGTGCTGCAGTTCATGGGGTCACAAAGAGTTGGACATGACTGAATGACTGAACTGAACTGAATTAATGTATCAAGTGCATAGTAAATATTTATTTTCTTTTATAAACATATTTGTAAATAAGCACTCCTGGGATATAATATAGTTCAATTAAATGCAGTACCAATAGTTTAAAAGTGTGATATATTAGCTTCCAGCTTTATTACTCTTATGGAAAAAAGTCTCTTTTTTGTTTATCTTTAGAAAATGCTAACACAAGCTCTTTACGACAGACAATTCCCAGTATAATCTTGTAAGCCTTTATGGATTCATACAGTAAAGGGGAAAGCCAGAAGATTATCAGTCTTTGATTTAGGATTTTTGATTTGGTCTTGATGAGTCTAAGGAATTAATACTGACAGGTTGTTTTTTTTTTTTTCCTCAATTGGAATAACTTTTATTTTCCTTCAAAGATTTGGGATGTATAGTTTTTTTTTTTTTTTAATTAAGTATAAATAAACTATATTTAGCTTCTGCAAAGTAAAGGCGGGGGGGTGGGGAAGTAATGAAGTTGTGTGGTTGTGTGTGTGTTTAACACATCTGTTTAAAAGTAAGTTAAGCTAGCCAATGAATAGCTCACTTCAATATTGTCCTTATATGTATATTTTGCTACTTCCCTCTGTTAGGGATATTCTTCTAGAATAATATACATTGAAAGACGTACAAATGAACACATGCATACTGTTTTCATCATATCGGAAAAGATGTCCATGCCACAACATTTCCCTTCTATACCTAGTAAATTAATGATTGAATTCAAATTTTTCCTTGAAAAGTTTGAATAGAATTAAAAGCATCAGGCTGTACATCTTTTGGCAAATGTTAAAATTCTTCTAAGAGTTTTATACTTAAGAAGACCACATGAAACATATAATTCTGTTACTGTGGTATGGAGAGAATTCTAAATGTTTTTATTCTCTTTGTTCAAAATTGAAATGTCTAAAGTCAGAACAACAACATTTTTATTCTACTGCTGCTAGGTCACTTCAGTCGTGTCCGACTCTGTGTGACCCCACAGACGGCAGCCCACCAGGCTCCACCATCCCTGGGATTCTCCAGGCAAGAGCACTGGAGTGGGTTGCCATTTCCTCCTCCAATGCATAAGAGTTAAAAGTGAAAGTGAAGTCGCTCAGTCGTGTCTTGACTTTTAGTGACTCCATGGACTGCAGCCTAGGCTCCTCCATCCATGGGATTTTCCAGGCAAGAGTTCTGGAGTGGGATGCCATTAGTTATCTGCTAATTATTTAAAATATATCTAAACAAATTAATTTGATAGATAATATAATTATCAAAAAACAAATGAAAGTCTCCACCAATATGTCAAATGTATGTAATGGTCTAGAAAATATGATTTGTAATTTTTATGTCACAATATGATTCTCCTCTTAAACACTCTGCTTTTATATTAATGATGTTCTTAATAAAATGCTTAATTTTACCTAATACCTTTTTCCTTTTTTTCTGCCAGCAAGGTTAACAAATGTACTGCTTGTTCCTGTAATTTTAATATTTAAAATATAGATATCTCACCAGATTGTCTGCAAGAAACACTCAGGGGCTAACACATCTATTTACATTGAAAAACTTAAAGTGCACAAGCTTTAAAAAAGTACAAACAAAATAAAGATTTTTCAGTCTGTATTACTCTAGAATGACCTTTTTCCTGTGGAATTTCTCCGAGCTGTCATACCTTAATATGTCATATTTGCTTTACCAGTAACTTCCATTTACTAACAGCAACATAGATTTTTGGTAAATATATAAATAACAATGATTTTCAGGGATCTGATTCTCTTTTCTTTAAGACATTTACAGGCAGTAATAAAGGCCCACTAGAGTGCATTAGGCTTATTTAATGTGTTTTGGAAAATGATATCCAAAGTACAGACCCCTATTAGCTTACTACAAAGTGATACCAACACCCTGATGCCTTGGGATTACCCACAAGCAGAGCCCTGTGGGAAGCTTAGAGCTCATTGCTTATTTTCCACCCATGCCAACTCCTTACAAGGTTCTATCTTCAGGGCTGATTTATGGAAATTTTGGCGCAGTCATGGTCATATTAGGTTGTGTTTCTGAATAAATGAATTAGTTTTTGGCTAAAAGGAAATAATGAATCTTTTATTTTAAAAGTGGCAACTATATAGTTTTATCTTTTCCTGGAATTTGGGTTTATAAGTCAATAATTTTTATTTTTTATTGCCTAAGAAAATTTGTACGGCTTTTCTGTTCTTGTGCATAAGCCTTCATATCAGCATCTAATTATGCTATGAATGACATTTTCAGGCTAACTACCTATTGTTTCCCTAAAGCAGTTTAAAAGACAAAGATTTTCATCTTTTCTGTAGGTATCTTATTTAAAGGTAATCAAGGGATTTTATATATATTATATTGGAAGGGAAAAAGATAAACCAAAGTATTTTTTTTTAAGTCTATTGCTTCTAAATAGACAATAGAGAGAATAGGGCTTCCTAGGTTGCCCTAGTGGTAAAGAACCCACCTGCCAATGCAGGATATGTAAGAGATGCAGGTTAGATTCCTGGGTCAGGAAAATTCACCAAAGGAGGGCATGGCTACTCACTCCAGTACTCTTGGCTGGAGAATCCCATGAACAGAGGCACTTGGCAGGCTACAGTCCATAGGATTGCAAAGAGTCGGGCATGACTGAAGTGGCGTATAACACATGCACAAGAGTAGAAGTAAAGAAAGATTTTTGAACAGGTCCCAAGGTTTGACTAGGAAGCACTATGATCTTTCATGGGCAAACTGATACATTCCCTGGATTAAGAAGAGCATCTGAAACTTTAGACAATAGCATGACCTTTAAGTTTTCTTTGAATTCTGAATCTACAATGTTCTGGACAAAACTTGAGCCTAAAGAGTGGCTGAGAATAAACTATAGCAGGTGACACTGTTACAGACTCTTCAGATAATTAGAGCCACCCACTTGCGAAGGTGATGGAGTATGTAAAGAAAATATAAGGTCAGTGGGCAACCAGTGGGTAATTCAAGGCCATAGCACAAGCCTTATGTTTTCTAGCAGTCTGGTGTCATCATGGCTGATTCATGTTGATATTTGGCAGAAATCAACACAATTCGGTAAAACAATTATCCTTCAAGTAAAAAATAAATAAATTTAAAATAAAAAGAAAAAGGATAAGAGAGCAAACAGCGATGTGTTTTGAGCCCAGGCTAGGTAAGTGGGCACTGCTGTTTCTGTATCATTCTATTGGCTAAAGCAAGTTATACAGCTAGCCCAGCTCAAGAGGTTAAGAAAAGTTTGTTAGGTGAAGCTGCAAATGTGAGGGTAAAAATAATGTTTCAATGTAAGGGTAAAAAATAAAAAGAAATTTCTATCAAATCAATCCAACATCCTTGTTAGAGAATATACTTTATTATTATTATTGTTTGTTTACTTTACTTTCCCTATTTCATTGATCCCTTTGGGTCTCTCATCTACTCCTTAAAAAAAAAAAAAAGAAAAAAAAACTCTTGACAGAATTCTAGAAAGCAATTAAAGAGAATCTTTGGTTAATTATTAAAAGATTTCATATTCCAGGTAATATTTTACTTGGGTTTAAAGCATTAAAATATTTTTAAGTATTTTGAAAATATTTGCCCACTTCATACTGTGATACAGCATTTTTATTAGGTCTTCCCTGGTGGCTCAGATGGCAAAGAATCTGCCTGCAATACAGGAGACTGAGGTTTGATTCCTGGGACTGGGAAATACCCTGGAGAAGGAAATATTAAATTTGTTATAAATCTGCTGTTTGTTCTTTTGTGTTTGGCCTTCTTTTTTATTCTACATTTGACATTTCAAGGATTTGTTTCTAATAGTTTGGTTTTCTGCTTCCATACCTAATAGTGGACCACCAGGGAAGTCCCACATTTTGTCTTCTTGAGGGTTTCCAAAGGTTTTTGTTATTGCTGTTGGCTATGTGTGTATTTTGTAGTTGGTATTTGCCTCTGGAGTATGTCACGCTCCCTCTCATTTCCATGTCACCTCCAGCGTTTAAGTTTGAGAATAGCCAGCAGCTCTTTCTTTTGCGCCACTTATTTGGAGGAAAGTTTTGAATAACCGTTATTGCTCTCACCTTAAAATTAGGAGTGCTTTCTAAGTGCAATTTAAATATTCTTCTTCAGTTTTGGCATGGCACTTCTTATAAATGCCTTTTTTTCATGTGAAAAATAATATTTATTGACTTCTCCAGTGCTTTCTGAAGAGCAGCCCCACTCTGTGGTCCAATTTCTCAAACTTTGATATTAATAATTTACATCCTCAGGTCTGGAGTAAGGCACAGATGTATGCAATTAAAAAAAAATTATCATGGGTAGTTCTCATTTACTTGGTTCACAGCCCATCCTGTAAAGTAATTGTAAGGACATTCTCAACTTAGTGAGAAAAGCATAGTAGAAGCTAAAGGATATCTCTTAGAAACCCCAATTCTCCTTCAAGTAACCTAGTTGTGAGGAAATTGTATGCCCCTTAGGCAAGGATGACTAACAGTTTCCAGCATGCTGCTTTACAAAGGAATTTCTTAGACATATATATTCCAGTAATCTCACATATTACTGATTATTCACATTAAATATACCAAAAATAGTTCAAAAATAGGCTTATGTGGCCCTGAAGGATTTTGCGCCACACAGCTAGTATGGATTCAGGCTAGCTGTCCACAGGAGAGACGGCTGAGTTTCTCAGTGGAAGCATTTTCCTCCTTTACTCAGAGACAGTTAGTTGTCACTCAGTTGTGTCCGACCCTTTGGGACCTCATGGACTGCAGTGCACCAGTCTTCCCTGTCCATCACCAACTCCCAGAGCTTGCTCAAACTCATATCCAATGAGTCGATGATGCCATCCAGCCATCTCAGCCTCTGTTTTCCCCTTCTCCTCAAGCTTCAAACTTCCCCAGCACCAGGGTCTTTACTAATGGGTCAGTTCTTCTCATCAGGTGGCCAAAGTATTGTAGCTTCAACTTCAGCATCAGTCCTTCCAATGAATAATCAGGACTTATTTCCTTTAGGATTGACTGGTTTGAGCTCACTGCAGTCCAAGCAACTCTCAAGAGTCTTCTGCAACACTGCATTTCAAAAGCATCAATTCTTTGGCACTCAGCTTTTTTATGAATTCTTCAGCACATAAATTCTTTATCAGTTCTTTGTTGCTTCACCTTCTTTACTCAGAGACAAGATATAAGTAAATGCATTTCTTTACCACCCACTTTTGAGGGGGTGACTTTCATAGCATTCTGATTCCTTGAGCGTGTCCTTCGAGGCACATGGATCTATTCAGGTGGCTCTTATCTAACTATCCTCCTGAAAAGGCTTTGCCTCAATTACCCAGTATGACGTTAGAATTGCAGCTTTAAGTTATGTGAATCTCTAGAACATTCAGGACAGTGTGCATATTGTGATTTGTGTTTATGATTAGAAGTTTATTTTTGGAGGGATTTCCTTTAGTTATGAAGGTTTTTTGTTTGCTTGTTTGTTTTGCTTTGCTCTTTTTCAATTTCAGAGTTTTGAGCTATGCATTCTAAGACATAAATTTTCTCTGCAGATACTTCCCAGAAATCAGTTTTTCCTTCTCAATGTCCACCTACAATCCCATGGAGCTGTATATGTACATAACCTTCCCTAACAATCTTAGCTCTTTATAGTTCAACCATTTTAGATCCGTATAGAAATAATTGAGGGCAATCCTTTTCTCTCACTTATTTATTCATTCTACTAGCCTAGCAAAGTGGCTGGTATGTATTTGGCTCTCACCAATGAGTACTGCATAAGAAGGAACCATTGGATAGACTTGAATAGATTCCCTTTCTTTATAATACTGCCCCATGGAATAGAATTAGAACCTGATAATATCCAGACATATTTTTAAAAACATAACAAATCAAAGAAAAATGTTTTTATTTCATTGTAATTTGCTATCCAGAGTCATACACATTTTTATTATTTTGTTATTTAAATAAGTATGTACATATGTACATATACATGTGTGTTTAATGTATTTATGCATATATGTGTACTTGTTTGTAGTTGACTATAAAACATACATTTATGCATATGTATATATACATATATATTGGTGGTGTGCATGCTCAGTTGCTCAGTTGTGGTGTGCATGCTCAGTTGCTCTTTGCAACCCCATCGACTGTGGTCCACAGGTTCCTCTGTCCATGGAATTCTCCAAGCAAGAATACTGGAGTGGGTTACCATTTCATTCTCCAGGGTATCTTCCTGACCCAAGGACTGAACCCATGTCTCCTGCATTGGCAAGTGAATTCTTTAGCACCGAGACATCTAGGAATCCATATATTGATGGTAGGAACTAATCTTTATAGAATGTACTACAGCACCATGTATATAAAGGTGATTCATTAACAAAAAGGTTACATTTCAACATGTTAAGAAACACTTTTATTTTCTGTATCATTTGTGATTGTTGTTCAGTCACCCAGTTGTGTCTGACTCTGCAACCCCACAGACTGCAGCACACTAGGCCTCTCCGTCCCTCACCATCTCCTGAAGTTTGCCCCAGTTCATGTCCATTGCATTGGTGATGTCATTCAGCCATCTCTTGCTCTGATGCTCTTTTCTCCTTTTGCCCCCTATCTTTCCCAGCATCAGGGACTTGTGGAACATATGAGGGGAAAACAATGACAAAATGCCTGCCTGTATGGTGGTTTTTTTTTTTTTTTTTTTGGTGTTAGTGCTACAAGGTCTTGTAGGTCTTCATAGAACTGTTCAACTTCAGATTGTTCAGCATTACTGGTTGGGCATAGACTTGGATTATAGTGATATTGAATGGTTTGCCTTGGAAACAAACAGAGATCATTCTGTCGTTTTTGAGATTGCGTCCAAGTACTGCATTTCAGACTCTTTTGTTGACCATGATGGCTACTCCATTTCTTCTGAGGGACTCCTGCCTGCAGTAGTAGATATAATGGTCATCTGAGTTAAATTCACCCATTCCAGTCCATTTTAGTTCGCTGATTCCTAGAATGTCAATGTTCACCCTTGCCGTCTCTTATTTGACCACTTCTAATTTGCCTTGATTCATGGACCTGACATTCCAGGTTCCTATGCAATATTGCTCTTTATAGGATCGGACCTTGTTTCTATCACCATTCATATCCACAGACGGGTATTGTTTTTGCACTGGTTCCATCGCTTCATTCTTTCTGGAGTTATTTCTCCACTGATCTCCATTAACATATTGGGCACCTACTGACCTGGGGTGTTCCTCCTTCAGTATCCTATTATTTTGCCTTTTCATACTGTTCATGGGGTTCTCAAGGCAAGAATACTGAAGTGGTTTGCCATTCCCTTCTCCAGTGGACCACATTCCATCAGACCTCTCCACCATGACCCACCAGTATTGGGTTGCCCTGTGGGCATGGCTTAGTTTCATTGAGTCAGATAAGTCTGTGGTCTTAGTGTGATTAGATTGACTAGTTTTCTGTGAGTATGGTTTCAGTCTGTCTGCCCTCTGATGCCCTCTTGCAACACCTACCATCTTACTTGGGTTTCTCTTACCTTGGGAGTGGGATATCTCTTCACGGCTGCTCCAGCAAACTGCAGACGCTGCTCCTTTCCTTGGACGAAGGGTATCTCCTCACTGCTGCCCTTCCTGACCTTCAACGTGGATACCTCTTCTAGGCCCTCCTGCGCCAGTGCAGCCACTGCTCCTTGGAGGTGGGTTGCTCTTCCCAGCTGCCGCCCCTGGCCTCGGATGCAGGGTGGCTCCTCTCAGCCATTCCTGCACCATCACAGCCTGGCACTCTTGGCCGCTGCCCTAAGAATACATAGAAAAACTGTACAAAAAATCTTCATGACTCAGATAATCATGATGGTGTGATCACTCATCTAGAGCCAGACATCCTAGAATGTGAAGTCAATTGGGCCTTAGAAAGCATCACTAGGAACAAAGCTAGTGGAGGTGATGGGATTCCAGTTGAGCTATTTAAAATTCTGAAAGGATGCTGTGAAAGTGCTGTACTCAATATGCCAGCAAATTTGGAAAACTCAGCAGTGGCCACAGGACTGGAAAAGGTCAGCTTTCATTCCAATCCCAAAGAAAGGCAATGCCAAAGAATGCTCAAACTACCGCAAAATTGCATTCATCTCACAGGCTAGTGAAGTAATGCTTAAAATTCTCCAAGGCAGGCTTCAGCAATACATGAACTGTGAACTTCCAGATGTTCAAGCTCATTTTAGAAAAGGCAGAGGAACCAGAGATCAAATGGCCAACATCCGCTGGATCATCAAAACAGCAGGAGAGTTCCAGAAAAACATCTATTTCTGCTTTACTGACTATGCCAAAGCCTTTGACTGTGTGGATCACAATAAACTGTGGAAAATTCTGAGAGAGATGGGAATACCAGACCACCTAACCTGCCTCTTGAGAAATCTGTATGCAGGTCAGGAAGCACCAGTTAGAACTGGACATGCAACAACAGACTGGTTCCAAATAGGAAAATGAGTGCATCAAGGCTATATATTGTCACCCTGCTTACTTAACTTCCATGCAGGGTACATCATGAGAAACACTGGACTGGAAGAAACACAAGCTGGAATCAAGATTGCCAGGAGAAATATCAGTAACCTCAGATATGCAGATAATACCACCCTTATGACAGAAAGTGAAGAGGAACTCAAAAGCCTCTTGATGAAAGTGAAAGAGGAGAGTGAAAAAGTTGGCTAAAGTTCAACATTCAGAAAACAAAGATCCTGGCATCTGGTCCCATCACTTCATGGGAAATAGATGGGAAACAGTGGAAACACTGTCAGACTTTGTTTTGGGGAGCTCCAAAATCACTGCAGATGGTGACTGCAGCCATGAAATTAAAAGATGCTTACTCCTTGGAAGGAAAGTTATGACCAACCTAGACAGCATATTCAAAAGCAGAGACATTACTTTGCCGACTAAGGTCTGTCTAGTCAAGGCTATGGTCTTTCCAGTGGTCATGTATGGATGTGAGAGTTGAACTGTGAAGAAGGCTGAGCACTGAAGAATTGATGCTTTTGAAGTGTGGTGTTGAAGACTCTTGAGAGTCCCTTGGATTGCAAGGAGATCCAACCAGTCCACTCTGAAGAAGATTGGCCCTGGGATTTCTTTGGAAGGAATGATGCTAAAGCTGAAACTCTAGTACTATGACCAACTCATGCGAAGAGTTGACTCATTGAAAAAGACTCTGATGCTGGGAGGGATTGTGGGAGGGAGGAGAAGGGGACGACAGAGGATTAGATGGCTGGATGGCATCACTGACTCTATGGCCATGAGTGTGAGTGAACTCTGGGAGTTGGTGGTGGACAGGGAGGCCTGGTGTGCTGCAATTCATGGGGTTGCAAAGAATCAGACACGACTGAACGACTGAACTGAACTGATATGGTGTTTATATTCAAGAAGGAAAAAACCACAAAATCTTTGCTTCTCTTTATATTGCCTGATATCTAGGTGTACAATTCCTTCAGATAGCTGTTCTCAGCAGTAGTAAATAGACTGTTATTACAAAATAAGTTGTCAAAGAAAAAAATAAGATACTATAAATACTTTCCCCAAGTCTGAATAATAATGCTGTGATCTGTAAAATGCTAGTTTAAATCCTAAAGCTAGAACCATCTGGCCATTCACCTCAGCCTCTCAACAAGATCAGTTTATGATACTACATTTTATAGTCAGAGTAGGAGCATTGTACATAGATTCTTTATCTGCTGAGCCATCAGAGAAGTATGATGGCATCAAGAAATATGGCAGAGGCTACTGAATAATTTTATACAAAAATTTTTATCACCATGATTTGCAAGCAACAGATGTGTAGAGGTCACTGAAGAATCCCTCCATCTCATTCATCTTAACATATTAGCCAGCTCAACCCTATTAACTACCGTATTCTGAAATACCTAACTTTTGGTTTTGGCCACTAAAATTAAAATGTTTTCTGCTTCAAGTGCCCATTCAGCAAAAATCAAATTTATTTAAGTTATTATCAAATATAAGCATACAATTCTTTTGGAGTACTGTTGTTTATCTTTCTATTTTCCTCTTTATCCATAGATTTATTCTTACCACCCATAAACACTTTTATATCACTATTTTTAATACCCTTGTTAAGTGACTCTGGTGTCACACAAAACCCTTCCATTGACTTTCCTCTGCATTTAAGAAGGAGACATTCCTCTGAGTTGGCCATATATAAAGACATTTTATTTGCCATATTTAGGGGAACAGAGCTTTTAAATACTACGGATAAATAGCATGGATAAATGGTCATTATTTTGTTTTTCTCTTTTTCTTTTTTCCCCATTTCCATTCCCCCTTAAGCACACACATTTTTGAAAAAGATAATTCTTGCTTCAAGACAGTGATTCGGAAGCAAGTGTTGCTTATTTCCTCAAAGTTGACCAGACTGTGTTCTCATTTGAGGGTTGTGCTAGGGAAGAATCCATTTCAAGTTCATTCCATGGGCAAAACTCATTTCCTTATGGTTGGTCCATTTCCTTATGGACCAAGGGCCAATCTTCCTACTGGTTATTGGTTGGAGGCCATCCTGAGCTTCTATATGTCTCATGAAGCATTTTCCTGAGGTACACTGTTTAAGTAGTTTACTACATTGACTATTTTTTCAAGGCCACCTGGGAGATTCTCTAGTGGAGACAGACAGACAGACACACACACACACACAAAGCTAACACTTTGCCACATGTAGCCTAATCAATGCAGTGACATTTCTACACTTTTGTCATATTTTGTTGGTTAGAAAAAAGTTACAAGAACAGCTAAAACTTAAAAAGGGGGAATTATATAAGATCATCAATCGCTGGGAGTCAACCTGTGACATTTGTGCCATATCCTCATGTACTACAATAGGTTATTTCTCCTACCATGAAAAAGAGTGAGTACTGAATGTTGATATATTGAAAACAGATTTTCTATAATAAAATATTTTATAGTATATCAGTGCTAAAATATCTTAATCTCTTCCACTTAACAAAAATCCAGAGTCCATTTATTCTCAAACTCTAAAGGAAAAATTTTTATTTCATTCTAGGAAGGAGAATAAGCTGGAGACATTTTATGACATTTTACTTGCTGGAAAAATGAAAGTGAAGCCTTATTTACCAATTAAATTATTGAGAAAATGGATGTCTAAAGTTTTTGTCTTTTCTCCTCTTAGGCTTAAATAGTGTGCTTTTTTTTTTTTTTTCCTATCCACAAAATCAGGTCCTTAATAAACCACAAAGGCTTGAGTTTGACAATAAAAAATATCAGAATTTGTTGCTTATCTAGATGTTTAATGGCATATTTTCTAAATGATATGATTTCCCACATATTATAAATTTATAACTGGAATCAATTTATTTCATAAGGCTAATTTCTACAAAATCTATCAGGCACCATACCCATTTGCATTGATAGTTTGCATTTTTAACTTTTTTTCTTCTGTTTTTTTATTCCAGTGTTTTCTGTCCCCTATGCACTTTCACTGTTTCTGCTCCAATGTAGCAATGTCACGCATTAGCAGTTTTCTTGAATAAGGCAGGGTGCACTATGAGTTTTAACATTTGTATTAACTGCTTTTTTTTTGATTGGTATTTACTTCAATCTCAATACTCATGTGAGGTACAGAGATGAGGAAAAGAAAGGAAAAAACTATAGCACTTTCCTTCAACTAACAACACCAAGTAGAGATTCAAGATAATTGAAACAGACAGATACAACAAAACAATTAAATTTTTATTTCTTTTTTAATTTAGCTCCTGGCACTCAACTAATAACAAATTCACATTACAGATGAGGCAGGATAGAGCCTGGGATAAAGTAGATTGAGAAAGTTTGACAACAACAACAACAACGAAAAAAAAGCCCTAATTTTATTTTTATTTGGCTTTCAAGCAAAAGATCAAATGTTAAAATTAAAACAAACCCTAAGGCTTGTACATGCCAGTATCTAAGGTACTCAACAAAGCAGCAACTTTCAGCATTATAGTGAATAAACAGCTTCTTTCCTGATGGAGAAAATAAAGCAAAAACTTGAAATAAATTCTGTCCAAATTTGAATTACACACTTTGATGTTATACACAAGAAAATGACAACAATGAAATAAAAACTGAAACTAACTCAACAGGCCAGTAATGAAACTAAGCCTCTTTTGTTTGTCAAGGTAAATGCTAAATATATTCAGATTTGTGTATGAATTTCAACTTACTGTACAACTGTATGAACTAGGAGAATGCCTTTCAAAATTAATTTAACTGTTTATATGGAATTGTGCTCACTCAGTTGTGTTCAACTCTTTGTGGCCCTTTGGACTGTAGCCTCCCAGTCTCCTCGGTTCATGGGACTTTTCAGCAAGAATACAGGAGTGGGCTGCCGTTTCCTCCTCCAGATGATTTTCCTGACCATGGGATAGAACCAGTGTCTTCTGTGTCTCCCACATTGCAGGTAAATTCTTTTTCATTGAGACATTTGAGAAGCGCTTATATGAAGTTACAGGAAACCATTTGCAGACAATATTTGCTGGTACAGCTGTCATCATTCTATTTTTTCCCCATAATGTTAACAGATATTCATTTTCCAAAGTTTTTTTCTTCCCATAAATGTTCTCACAAAATCAACCCAAAGTTTTGAAGCCCATTATAGATTTTCATAAATTCTGTGTAATGTTCATATTGAACATTGAACATTACACAGAATTTCAATTTATGTTCAGAATATATGTCCTTATTTTTGAAGACTATATTTAGATATACATCATCTTTTTTATTTGTGAAATTTATAGAAAAATTATTTTATTAAGGAAAATGCACATTACATTACTGGTTGCATGAAGTTAATTTTCTAAAGTCTAGGATATTAACTTAATGAAAAGATACAAAGAGAATGAAGTGAAACACTGTTTAGTGCAAGGCAATATGTTTACAAAACTAGATAAGCAACAGAATTGACAAGATCCAATTAACTTCTCCAATTTAATGCATTCAAAACTGAACTTCTGATCTTTCCTAAATATGATCCTCCCCTAGTGCTCACAATCATAGAAAATGACATTTTCATTTTTCTTAAGGCTTAAACTTAGGAATCTGGATGCTATCATTTACATCTCCCTCACACACACTGCCTGTGTCCAGCCTATCATGGTTGTGCTGTCTTCTTTTATTCTGCTTGTATGTCAAACAGTCCTCTTTTACCCCGTCGTCATTGCTGACACATTAGCCCTGGCTGTCATCACTCCTTATCTCTGCTACTTCACTAGCCTGACAATACTTCCTTCAACATCTACTCTTATCTTCCTCAGACCTTCCCTATTTTAGTAACCAGAATAATTTTTAAAAACACAAATAGGATCACATTACTCTTGGTGTAAAAATCCCCCAATGGCTTTTTAACTTAATATACTAAGGATATTAAGAATCTTAAATACGACTAACAGATTTCTGCATATTCCTGTCCCTGAATATCTCTCCGTATTTTTCAAGCCACATTTTTTTGTTGCCTCTGCTTGCATCACTGTCACATGTATCTGACTATCCCATACCTTCTCTCTCCCCAGCCTCTTCACATGGTCTATTCTTATCCATCTTCTGATCAAATGTCTGATCAAATGCTGTGATATTAAACTACTATTATGGATTATTTTCTGTTAAGACTTTGCATTTCATACTGTTCTAAATAATTTTTATTTATACCATTTTAACTTTAGTGTTATTTCTCTAATTATTAGCTTACAGTCATTATTCTCTGATCAGATTTTAAAGTCTAGCTCCTTCTTGTAGTCCCAGTATTTGGTACTGAGGAAATTCATAACAGGCAGGTAAAATGATTGTAGAATAAACTAATAGGGGGCTAAACATCAGCATATGCTTAAACATTTAGTGTTCAAATATCATTACAATTCTCTAGTGTGATACATGTTGGATAAATAATAAGCCATGGGGATTTAAAGTTGAAATAAATTTTAAAGTCTCCTAGGTCATCCTTTTATTACCAACCAAGTCTCTGAAAGAATAAATGGCTTATTAGATATCATGCCATTAGTTAAAGTCAAAGCAAAAACAAAATGCAAGTTTGTCTAATTTCCAGTCTAACATCTGTGCTATTGGTAGTTTGGGTCTTATTCACATGACTACATATGTTTCTTTAACCCTTTTCTCAACAATATGGGTATATGCTTGTATCTGTAGATCTTTATAATCACTTATTTTTGTGGGAAGCTATACTTTGATTTCAAAAATAACACTAAGTGCTCATTTTTGTACATCTCTGACTATTCTATTTTCACTTCTTGTTCTGTTTTTGTTCTCCCATAATTTTCATATTCTGTAGCAATTCAGGTGACTCTATATATTTTAGACCCTTCCATACTTCATATATGATAATTAATCCAAAATATAAAACCAAAGATGACCTCTTTCCCTTGTCTTCCTGAATCAAATAACCGTCTATTATTTAAGTATTAAATAGTAGAAGTTGGAAGAAGTGGAAGTGAGAAATCTCATAACATTCTAAACAAAATAAAAATCATCAGCTACTCTTCCAAAGAATATTCCGCATTCCAAGACTTGATGTACAGTATTGTCATTGTTCTGCATGTCAAAGCCTGAAAAGTCCCAAGTATCACATTCTCTGCCTCTCCCACTCTCTGCCTCACCACAGCTTATTGAATTCTCACTTAAATATTTCCTGACTCTGCCTCCTCATCTCTGTACTTACTGTCATTTCCTTACTTCTGCTGCCTTGCTTCTCTGAGCTATGTCATTTTATCACATTTAACTACAAGTTAAATTTCCCCTTTGAACCACACTTTATGGTATATCTAGGTTCCTTTTTAATCTAAAAACTTCAGTTCAGTTCAGTTGCTCAGTCATGTCCCACTCTTTGCGACCCCATGAACTGCAGCGCACCAGGCCTCCCTGTCCATTATCAACTCCCGGAGTTCACTCAGACTCACGTCCGTCAAGTCAGTGATGCCATCTAGTCATCTCATCCTCTGTCGTCCACTTCTCCTCCTGGTCCCAATCCTTCTCAGCATCAGAGTCTTTTCCAATGAGTCAACTCTTCACATGAGGTGGCCAAAGTACTGGAGTTTCAGCTTTAGCATCATTCCTTCCAAAGAAATCCCAGGGCTGATCTCCTTCAGAATGGACTGGTTGGATCTCCTTGCAGTCCAAGGGACTCTCAAGAGTCTTCTCCAACACCACGCTTCAAAAGCATCAATTCTTTGGCCCTCAGCCTTCTTCACAGTCTAACTCTCACATCCATACATGACCACTGGAAAAACCATAGCCTTGACGAGACAGACTTTAGTTGACAAAGTAATGTCTCTGCTTTTGAATATACTATCTAGGTTGGTCATAACTTTCCTTCCAAGGAGTAAGCATCTTTTAATTTCATGGCTGCAATTACCGTCTGCAGTGATTTTGGAGCCCCCCAAAATAAAGTCAGACACTGTTTCCCCATCTATTTCCCATGAAGTGATGGGACTGGTTGCCATGATCTTCGTTTTCTGAATGGTGAGCTTTAGCCAACTTTTTCACTCTCCTCTTTCACTTTCATCAAGAGGCTTTTGAGTTCCTCTTCACTTTCTGCCATAATGGTGGTGTCATCTGCATATCTGAGGCTATTGAGATTTCTCCTGGCAATCTTGATTCCAGCTTGTGTTTCTTCCAGTCCAGCGTTTCTCATGATGTACTCTGCATAGAAGTTAAATAAGCAGGGTGACAATATATAGCGTTGACACACTCCATTTCCTATTTGGAACCAGTCTGTTGTTCCATGTCCAGTTCTAACTGTTGCTTCCTGACCTGCATACAGATTTCTCAAGAGGCAGGTTAGGTGGTCTGGTATTCCTATCTCTTTGAGAACTTTCCACAGTTTATTATGATCCACACAGTCAAAGGCTTTGGCATAGTCAATAAAGCAGAAATAGATGTTTTTCTGGAGCTCTCCTGCTGTTTTGATGATCCAGTGGATGTTGGCCATTTGATCTCTGGTTTCTCTGCCTTTTCCAAAATGAGTTTGAACATTTGGAAGTTCACGGTTCACATACTACTGAGGCCTGCCTTGGAGAATTTTGAGCATTACTTTACTAGCATGTGAAACGAGTGCAATTGTGTGGCAGTTTGAGTATTCTTTGGCATTGCCTTTCTTTGGGATTGGAATGAAAGCTGATCTTTTCCAGTCCTGTGGCCACTGCTGAGTTTTCCAAATTTGCTGGCATATTGAGTGCAGCACTTTCACAGCACCATCTTTCAGGATTTTAAATAGCTCCCTGGAATTCCATTACCTCCACTAGCTTTGTACTTGCTATGGTGTTAATCCTGAATCAAATGCCTTATCAGCAAGCATTTCACTGGCTTTTAACATAAGAGGCAAATGTGTTAGTCTATTCCTTAAGATTTTTAGCCACGAGTGACAAAATCAAGTGTACATTAGTTTGAGCCAACAAAATAAATTTATTTTCACATGAAATCTAAGGAAAGAGTCAATGGTCAATCTACTGGAAAGGCAGAGATAAAGCTAGGCATCAGCTAAACTGAAGAAGCAGACTCAGATACTACAGAGAGACCCTCTCCTTTGTTCTCTAACTTTCCCTAATCATTAGCTTCATTCTCATCTACTTTGTACTTGCTCTTTTGAAATGAGGGAGAACAGTAGCTATACACATTACCTCAAATTTATAAGAAACAACAACTTTTCTTCAAATTGAGGTTATGATAAGGTTTAGTTTTCTAAAATATACATTTTTGTTTAAACAGTAACAGAAGGAAGACAAAACCAGATCACAGAAATAATAGAACAAGGAATACCTACAAAATTACTGAACCTCAAATTTAAATCCAAAGTAACTAAATAAGGATTTAAGCAATTTAGCCAAAGTAATATATACACAGTACTGTCCCGTTTCAGTCATACTAAAAATTTGAAGATTATTTTCTCTTTGATAATATGAGTTGACTTCCAATAAAAGCTGCAAACATCTTTCAGTGAAAGAAAATGAATTGTGATTTCAGAAAATATTTACAGCACAATGTTGTACCTGCAGTGTTGTTCAGTAAAAGATTACTGTACTGCTGTTGTTCAAGAAGTGAAGCCAGATCTTGCCTACTGTTGTTTTGTTCGCAGAGTCATGCAATTGAAAATGGTGTCCAAAAGAAAGTAGGGTTTCTCAATACTCCTTAATTTCCATATATAATCACAGAACTTAGCACAGTATGCACTTGAATCTAATTTGCTTCCTTTCTTATTTGTACGTAAATTATATGGTTTCTAAATTGGTTTAATGGAAGCAAATATCAGAACAACATTTGTTGGAAGTTCTGTGTGTTAGGAAAATCCGTAAGAATAGAAATTACATTTTTGAGATAGACTTGTATAACCCTTTTAGCTCAAGAAGTAAGCAGATCGGCACTATGTGACTAAACAGTGTTCTTCTTACTCTATCTTGAATTCAGAGACTTCCATTAGACTGTAATCCCTTGAAGGTTGCTGGAACTTTGTTTTGTTTAATACTAAACTTCCATTGCCACAAAGAGTATGCATTTGCTTATTATTTCATACACTTGTCCATGCTAAGTTGCTTCAGACATGGTTGATTCTTTGTGACTCTATGAACTGTAGCCCATCAGGCTCTTCTGTCCATATACTTATTTCTAATTTTATTATCTTTTTATTTTAAACCACTAACATCCCTGTTTAGAAAGTTGTGAATCTCTCTCTCTATATATATATATTCATATATATAATATATATTAAAATATATAATATATAATATATTAATATAATTTAATAATTATATTATATATTATTAATTAATATGTTATATAATATATCATGATATTATAATATAATATAAATATATAATATATTGATATATTATATATTATATATGAATATATATTAATTATAATTATATAACTATAATTATATAAAATTATAATATATAATTAATTATAAAATATATTATTAATATATATAATTATATATTATATATATGTAATTAATACCTAGTATATGGAAATCCAAGGACTTCCTTGGTGGCTCAGACAGTAAAGCATCTGTCTACAATGTGGGAGATCCAGTTTGATCTCTGGGTCGGGAAGATCCTCTGGAGAAGGAAATGGCAACCCACTTCAGTACTCTTGCCTGGAAAATCCCATGGACAGAGGAGCTTGGTAGGCTACAGTCCATGGGGTCACAAAGAGTGGGACATGACTGAGTGAGATCACTTTCACTTTCACTTTCACATGGAAATATTAGAGAAGGATCTGGTAAACATTTAAATTATATCAAGAAGAACTCTTTCTTACAATCTGGAAATAACAAATTTGGAAATAACAATTAACAATTGTTATTGATAAAAATTAATAACAATTAATTAACAATTTGGAAAAATAAAAGACTTTATTATTGGCCTAGAGGTTTAAAAGCATGAAGAGCAAACAATCTGCAGCACGTATACCATGCATATTTGAATGACATGCAAGGCAAGCAGCCTCTAGGTTGAAACAATTTGTGTTTCCCAGTAATTATTGAGTGCATAGAATAAAGAGAACAGCTGATTTTTTTAATTTCAGGTCTATCCATTTCAGTAACACTCAGTTCAGTTCAGTTCAGTCTCTCAGTTGTGTCAGACTCTTTGTGACCCCATGAATTGCAGCACACCAGGCCTCCCTGTCCATCACCATCTCCCAGAGTTTACCCAAACTTATGTGCATTGAGTGGGTGATACCATCCAGCCATCTCAGCCTCTGTCATCCCCTTCTCCTCCTGCCTCCAGTACCTCCCAGTATCAGGGTCTTTTCCAATGAATCAGCTCTTAGCATGAGGTGGCTAAACTATTGGAGTTTCATCGTCAACATCAGTCCTTCCAATGACCACCCAAGACTGATCTCCTTTAGGATGGACTGGCTGGATCTCCTTGCAGTCCAAGGGACTCTCAAGAGTCTTCTCCAACACCACACTTCAAAAGCATCAATTATTAGGCACTCAGCTTTCTTCACAGTCCAACTCTCACATCCATACATGACCACTGGAAAACCATAGCCTTTATGAGACAGACCTTAGTCGGCAAAGTAATGTCTCTGCTTTTGAATATGCTATCTAGGTTGGTCATAACTTTCCTTCCAAGGAGTAAGCATCTTTTAATTTCATGGCTGCAATCACCATCTGCAGTGATTTTGGAGCCCCCAAAATAAAGTCTGACACTGTTTCCGCTGTTTCCTCATCTATTGCCCATGATGGGACCAGTGTTTCTCAAATACATGGAATAGCTTTCCTATGTTTATTTTTATGCCAGATTTATACCCCCATTTGTTCCCATTTAAACTTCAATATTATAATGATAGCTTTACAGAGTAAAAAGATCATGCTTAGGTTTTGTTCTACAAAGATAAGAATAGACACAGTAGTTATCAAGAAAAAGTATTAAATATAAATGGAGTATTGTTGATAAATAAAAGTGTTGTTGAAACTGTTATGTTGTTTGAAATATGAAAAAATGGAATGGAGGGTGAGCAATTTGGTAAATTAGAAGATCAATGGAAAGTAGGTTGAGAGATTCATATATGCCATTCTACTTGTTGATCACACAGTTTTGCAATTATAGGAATATATTTCCAACCAAAAAGTGTCAAAATTATAGTGAATACTGCATTTTATGTATAGTCTTATAAAACCCCAAAATTCAGGTTGCTTTTCATAAGCCTAAGTTTAAGTTTAGTTAACCTAGAGGGAAAAAGGAATATATTTTCTAGTATATCATTCCTGGGAAAACGTGGAAAGCTTCAGAAGTTCAAGAGAAATTACAAATACTTCAGGATAAAAGTTGATTAGAAATGTAAGAACCTAGAGGTAGTTTT
Source organism: Nanger dama (assembly GCA_917880005.1). Taxonomy (NCBI): domain Eukaryota; kingdom Metazoa; phylum Chordata; class Mammalia; order Artiodactyla; family Bovidae; genus Nanger; species Nanger dama. The sequence goes on from CAKJTW010000004.1 coordinate 54,170,636, forward strand.
GCAAAGTATTGTAAAGTTTGAAACACTTGTTAAAGTAATCAAGTTTAAAGAGGTAGTGCGAAAAATGTAATCCAAAATTGCCCCTGGATCTCTCCATTGGCTAAAAATCTATAGTAAAGGATGAAACTAACTGATTTCAAATCTGTAGTTTTTTAGTATGAAAATTTGAAAGCAGAAAATAGAAACTCCTCATGGCTTTCTGCAAATTGTTGAACAATGTGTTCCATTATTTGCAACAAATGATCATCTTGGAAACACTGCCTGTTTGTTAGCAAAGAGCACACTTTAAAAATTCTAAGCAGAAGTTATCCTGCAAGTAAACATGAACTAATTAATTTCTGGTATAATTCACAGAGAGATTAATGATATGATGATAATTAAACAGAAAAAAATGTTATTAAAAAAAAAGACTACTGTTTCTCTTCTGTCATATTTATATCCCTACATACAGGGAGACCTGGAGTGCTGCAGTCCATGGGGTCACAAAGAGTTAGACATGCCTGGGGGACTGAACAAGAAAAGCAACATTTTCTATTAAATAATATTTAGATAGCTAATCCCAAGACCACAAGCTAACAGCAAAATGTCTTCCATGTCATTTCTTTTATGATAATGGATCCATCTCTATAAACGTTTTACAGAAAGTACAGTTCTTCTTGTTTCATTTCTTTGAATTAGATTTTGCATTTTTCTAATTTTTGCAAATCTTTGCCTTTGAATGATCAAAAATATAAACTATCCCAAAATCTTCCCTAATTTTCTGACTGGAAGTATTTATCCACTCATACCAATCTATTTAAACATTTTTGGTTAAAATAATCAAGTTACTTTATAAGGTAATCTAATTTAAAGAGGTAGTGATAAAAATGTAATCCAAAATAAGATGTCCTTTTCATTATAGGGAACTGGAATGCAAAAATAGGAAGTCAAGAAACACCTGGAGTAACAGGCAAATTTGGCCTTGGAATACGGAATGAAGCAGGGCAAAGACTAATAGAGTTTTGCCAAGAAAATTCACTGGTCATAGTAAACACCCTCTTCCAACAACACAAGAGAAGACTCTACACATGGAAATCACCAGATGGTCAACTTTACCACCTTTTAGATTATATTTGTTACTAATAATTTGTATATTTTTGCATAATCCCCATGACTAGATTTTAAGTTCCCTTAGGAAAATTAATTACTTTCTTCACATGATTCACACTTAGAAATTCACCTAGTACCTAGTAATCTTTTTAATAAATATTTCCTGAACATTCTGTCTATATAAAAAGCATCACATGATTTTGATTGCTTTCTAAATATTCACACTAAAAATGTCAAGATGCTTTGATTAAAGACACTACTTGATTAATTACTATTAGGAAAATTTATAAGTAACCTTATTACATGATTGTCATCTTCAGTTACTTTTAATTTACAGTTAGAACTCATGTCAAAGGATGGCATTCCAGAATTTGGGACTGATTATTAGGATGAAGTCATTATAATTAACAAGGTATTTCATGAAATGTGTTTTGACTATTGGCAGTATTTTGTATGTAATCAAACCTTATTATGATGCTAAACATATAATCAAAATAACTTCTCAAGAGCAAGTTATTTTGTACTCTTTTACTTTCATAGTCACTTAATTACTATAAAATGGTTAGCATTTTGAAGTATATGTTCAGTATTAGTACTTTTAAAATTATATGTCAAACGATCTTTCATTTTGGACTTTTTTTTTTTTTTTACTTCCTTTATCCTTGATTTGGTGAAGGGCATCAATGAAAGGATTTATTGGTACTTCTTTTTTTTAATACAGAGAGACACTTGACACATGTGTGTTATCATATACACAGTAATTTCCCCTAGCCACGATTCTACTTTGTTTGGTTTCAGTTACCCATGGTCAATGGCAGTCTGAAAGCATTAAATGAAAAATTCCAGAAATAAACACTTCATAAGCTTTAAATTGCATGCCCATTTTGTATAGCATGATGAAATCTCTCATCATTCAACTCTGTCATGCTCCAGATATGAATCATGCCTTTGTCCAGTGTTTCCCTTTAGTTGCTTAGTAGCCCTCTTGATTATCAAATTTACTGTCACAGTACCACAGTGCTTGTGTTCAAGTAACCTTTATCTAACTTAATAATGGCTCCAAAGCACATGCGTAGTAATGCCAGCAATTCAGTTCGGTTCAGTTCAGTTCAGTCGCTCAGTCATGTCCGACTCTTTGCCACCCCATGAACTGGAGCATGCCAGGCCTCTCTGTCCATCACCAACTCCTACAGTTCACTCAAACTCACATGCATCAAGTCAGTGATGCCATCCAGCCATCTCATCCTCTGTTGTCCCCTTCTCCTCCTGCCCCCAATCCCTCCTAGCATCAGAGTCTTTTCCAATGAGTCAACTCTTTGCATGAGGTGGCCAAAGTACTGGAGTTTCAGCTTTAGCATCATTCCTTCCAAAGAACACCCAGGATTGATCTCTTTTAGAATGGACTGGTTGGATCTCCTTGCAATTAGCATATGTTAATAAAGATAAACTGGAAAATACCTCCCTTCTGTGAAAGGTGAAAGTTTATGACTTTTTAAGGAAAGGAAAAAAAAATCATTTGCTGTGCATGCTAAGGTCTCTGGTATGAATGAATCTCATATCCGTGGAATTGTGAACAAGGAAATTGATATTTATGCTAGTTTGGTTATAATGCCCCAAACTTCAAGTTATGCCCACAGTATGTGATAAGTGCTTCCTGCTGATGCTAAGTCGCCTCAGTCGTGTCCAGCTCTGTTCGACCCCATGGACTGCAGCCCACCAGGCTCCTCCATCCATGGGATTTTCCAGGCAAGAGTACTGGAGTGGGGTGCCATTGCCTTCTCTGGGATAAGTGCTTAGTTAAGATGGAAAAGGCAATAAACTTGCATAATGTGATATTTTAAGAGAAAGAGAGACTATCTTTCCATAATTTTGTTGAAATATATTGCTTTACTATTAGTTATTGCTATTATTCTCTTATGGTGGCTAATTTATAAATTAAGTTTTGTCATATGTTTGTATGTACAGGGAAAGAACATGGTATATATATGATTTGGTACTATCCAAGGTTTCAGGCATCCACTGTGGGTCCTGGAAAATAGTCCGTCGGAAAAGGGAAAACTACTGTAGTCTTTTAAAGTCTATGATTCCCAAATCTGTCTGACCAGCAACCATTTATTTGAATTTTTGTTACCTTGAATTCTTACCTTTATTTCAACTCCATTAAATTAGTTGGAAGTATGCAGCAGGGAACCAGGAATTTTCAGTTTAGTGAGATTCCAGTCATCTCCCAGGTTTAAAATCAGGACTTAAGCTATCAAGGCATGATTCATTTTGAAAGAATAAAACCAGTATTTCAAAAGTGAAAATCTGAGGCAAATTTCAAACTATATTGACTACTGAATGAACAGAAAACTCAACTGGACAATTTTTCAGATAAGGCAACAAGAAACAATGTTTTAGCACTGTTACATAACTTTTACTAAAATCTGATAAAATTTCTAAATTGGTTTGTTATATATCATGTCAAATAGAATGCAGTACTTAAATTGGACATGTAATAGTTCTGTTCTTCAAATTACATTGAGAGGTATTATATTTAATACTGATAGAGAAAAAGGAACAATACATTAAAAGGATTGTAGATTTTATAGATTATCAGTAGTTTTTCAAAATTTTTATAGCATTTTATGCCATTCATCAACAGTAGGAAAATCTACAAAAGGCAGAATATGACATTACTTGTCAAATCTGTTAGTTCTTTAGCTTGATCAACCATCTAAAAGAAGTAGAGAGAAATATGTACTTATGTTTGCATTAAAGTCATAAAAATTGTTTTATAAAAGATATTTAACATGTTCTAATGTTTTACAGGGTAACTTGGGAAATATATCTTTAACAACTTAACTAAACTTCTGATATTTTTAAAGCCTTTGTCTCAAAGCCTTGTACTGTTAGTATGCTGGCACTTGCAAAATCTTGGGTATTAATGGCTTCCTTTGTATTAAGAAAAAAAAAAACCTTGATATTTGTATTGTCATTGTTTCTAGAACTGGTCATGTAATGTAATTTTATGACTGTAATGATTCCCAAAGATGCTGATATGAAACTATATATCTAATCTATCATTTATCTGTGTACTTAATCAGTAAATATGTACTGAGTACTCCTTGTAGTATTTTAGAAATTTGGAGTTTCAATGTACTACTTTTTTTTTTTAAATTTTATTTTTACTTTATTTTACTTTACTGTATTGGTTTTGCCATACAGTGACATGAATCTGCCACGGGTGTATACGAGCTCCCAATCCTGAATCCCCCTCCCACCTTCCACCCCATATCATCTCTCTGGATCATCCCCGTGCACCAGCCCCAAGCATCCTGTATCCTGTATTGAACATAGACTGGCGATTCGTACTACTTGATGAAATTTGTGTGAGTGTTAAGTCGCTTCAGTCATGTCCGACTCTGTGTGATCCTATGGACTATTGCTTCCCAGGCTCCTCTGTCCATGGGATTCTCCAGGCAAGAATACTGGAGTGGGTTACCATGCCCTCTTTCAGAGGATCGTCCCATCTCAGAGATCAAACCTACGTCTTCTGCATGGGCAGTTAGTTCCTTTACCACTGGACTTCCCTGGTGGCTCAGACAGTAAAGTATTTGCCTACAATGAGGAGAACTGGGTTCAATCCCTGGGTTGGGAAGATCACCTGGGAAAAGAAAGGGCAACCCACTCCAGTATTCTTGCCTGGGAAATCCCATGAAATGAGGAACCTGGTAGGCTACAAGTCCATGGGGTCGCAAAGAGTCGGACACAACTGAGTGACTTCATTTTCTTTCATTCTTTTCTTTACCACTAGTGCCACCTGGGAAGTCCTTGATGAAGTATAAATGTGTTTAAACTTTCTGAAAGACAGAGTTTCAAAAGTTTTGATTCAGGAATATAGCATCCAAGAACCTAGTCTTAAACATGATGTATGTATGCAGAATTTTAGCTACAGAGATATTCACTGAAGCATTGTTGAAAAAAATGATAAAGCATAACACATTAAGTAATAGGAACAATTGTGCTTCCCTCGTGGCTCAGATGGCAAAGAATCATCCTGCAATGTAGGAGACCTGGGTTTGATCCCTGGGAAGATCCCCTGGAGAAGGGAATGGCAACCCACTCCAGCATTCTTCCCTGGAGAATTCCAAGGACAGACAAGCCTGGTGGGCTTCAGTCCAAGGGGTTGCAGAGTCAGGCACTGAGAGATTAACACTAATTGTTGGGTCACCTTAAAAGCATAGGATACAGAATCTCTTGCTAACTGAATCTATACACATTTTTCTTCATTTATTCACATCATGGTAACAGATGTACCCTTCTCCTTCTAAGATTATAGCCTATAATTATTCAGCTCACTTTGGCTAACACTCCAGTGAATATCTGTTGGTTCTTTGGGGGATTTCCTGTTCACAGATCCTTCATTTGTCCTGTTAGTTTTCTCTGCTTCTTCTGCTCAGATGTTGATACCAGGCAGGCCTTGTGGCCCTTCATGATTTGGCCCCACTTCTTTGTGTTTGGAAGAGATGCAATACAGTCAAGTTTGTTTTAACTGTTGTCCATGAAGGTGTTACCTGTTTTTACAAACAGATTCAAAAAGATTCAAAATTAGGTTTCTGTCATTGCCACCATGTCCCCAAAAGTCCAATGCTTATTTTAAGCATGAGAAATTTTGCTTTTTTATTGTTACAGGTAGAAAGAATCAGTAATACCATGTCCTAAAATAAGTGTAAAACTAAAAGAAAAGCCTTATCTTATCTGTAAGTAAAGCCTTATCACATATGTCCGCCCTGACAGAATTTGAAATTGCTGCTGGACTGTCACAATGATTAACTTATAGGTGTTTACCATAAAAGCTTTTAGATTTTTTCATTATATCTATCACTGTGGCATAGACTCTCCTTTGAAGTTAACCACTTCCTGGAGTATATGTACCCTAGAATCAATTAAAATTACATGACCTTTGTGTGGTGGTGGTGGTGGTGGTGGTGGTTTAGTCACTGTGTCCAACTCTTGCAACCCCATGGACTGTAGCCTGCCAGGATCCTCTGTCCATGGGATTTTCCAGGTAAGTGTACTGGAGTGGATTGTCATTCCCTTCTCCAGGGGATCTTCCCAACCCAGGAATCGAACTGGGGTATTCTGCATTGCAAACATATTCTTTACCAACTGAGCTATGGGGAACCCCAACCTTTGTGTGAAAGGATGCAAATTTTTTCCATAAAAAGATAGGCAAGTTCTGGGAACAGAGATAAAATAGCTACCTATAGTGAGTTATATAGATTTGAGTTAAAAAACACAAATTTGCCTTTATGACTTTGAATCATGTATTTCACTCACGGGTTTTTAAAATAAATATTATACCATTAAGTGAAAGTTTTAATTTCCTGGTGGACTATATAGCCTGCTAGGCTCCTCTGTCCATGGAATTCTCCAAGAATACTGGAGTGGGTAGCCATGCCCTTCTCCAGGGGATTTTCCTGATCTAGGGATAGAACCTGGGCATCCTGCATTGTAGGCAGATCCTTTACTGCCTGAGTCACAGGGAAGCCCCCATTAAATCAGTAATTGAATGCTAATAAATTGTAGGTTACTATTTAACTTTCTTTGTTTTACTCCTACAGTCAATCTCTCTGACTGATAATATAGCAGTTCCAGCCAATAATTGGCAATAATAAGATTGAATTAATTTTCTAGTATTCTAGTATGTTAACCATTAGCTTTAAAAATCATGAAGAATAATAGAAAAACAAGTACACAATGTTAAATTATTTATAAAATGAAGATATTAGAAAGGTAAAACCAGTGATAACAGGATTAGGTTAAAAACATAGGGTCAAATTTTATAATTTTTAAGCTAAGGTTTTGTTAATGCAAAGAATTGACAACTGTTTTGCCTTCCTATTTGTTGGATTAATGATTAGGATTAATATCTCTTACTACATAACAAATTGAAAGCTTGATCATTTTAAATTGCAAACTCCTTACCGAATCATGGAACAAGGGGTTACATTAGTCCTGCAGTGCTTTATACAGAAAGGGAACGTGATAAACTCTGTGTGTTATATAACTTGAGGGATGAGGATCCCAGATTGCTGCATCCTCAGTTTTCACATACTCCCCCTTGTTCTCCTTGTGGGCACATAGGAAATATTGCTCATTTGAGATCAATAGGGGTTCTGCTTTTATTCTACACGGACAAGATAGGGAAGAGAAAGAGAAAATTTAAAAAGCTGGAACCTGAAAGTCAAGCCTTGAAAAACAGTATTCACTGGATTAGTTTCAATAAAAAGACACATCAGGTATTATTCTCCTATAGAATATCAGCTCTCTCCAATTTTACTGTGGCTCTACATATATTTCCTTATTACTAGAGATTGCCTGTTACCCTCCTTCCCTGGTGGCTCAGTGTTAAAGAACCCACTTGCTTCCTGGGTAAGGAAGATCCCCTGAAGAAGGAACTAGCAATCCACTCCAGTATTCTTGCCTGGAAATCCCAAGGACAGAGGGCCCTGGCCAGCTACCATCCATGGGGTTGCAAAAGAGTTGGACATGATTTAGCGACTGAACAGGAACAACATTTTGTTCCTTATTCAACTCTTTTTCTTTTTGGCTTCTTTTTCAGCCACTCTATGATTTCCTTCAAGTTGTTAAAACAGAAATAGCAATACCTCCCACTGCATAGCTCACAACTTTAAATGTATTACACAGTGTAAAAACAGTTTGGCAAGGCTTATTACTTTGTACAAATGAATGGTAATAAAATAACAACAGTTCATTCCCATAAAATATTGAATTTATTCATCTATAAGCTTTTCCTAGATATTCAATCCTATGAAGTATTCACTAAATTGAAAGCCATTAGTACAGTTGGAAATTACAACACTTTCAGGGGAAAGTATTGAACAAATCTCATGCATAATTAATTGTGCATGCCATTGTGAACATCGCCATGTTGAGATGGAGGTCACAATTAATGAATGGCTTCAATGACAGGGCAAATAATGGATATTGCCTCTTTAAAAGGCAGTTTCTTTCATCTGGTAATGTATTAGCAGCATTGTTTATGAATATTATCATTCATATAATAATACCTTGGGCTTTAGTTATTTGATTTTTCTATTCAGAATCTTTAGCAATCTCTGACTATATCTGTACGAGTATACTTATGTATATCTGTATGCATATTTAATGTATTATTTTAGATAGTAAAATATTCAATATGCAAAACCATTCCAGGAATAATAAATTGTTCCTACTATTTTTAGCAGTTATGAAAGTTCATTTGAAAGTTAATGCTGGTGACTGTCATAGGTGAAGTGCTAATGAATTAGCCTCAGGAAGGGACTTGTGTTTCTTGGCTGTTTTACCTGAAGACTTGGTAAATGTGTGTTATGTTCCTATGCTTATAAATAGTAGTATAAATTGTAACATTAGAAATCCTTGCCTAAATCAGTTGGAAAACACTATTTTTAAGATCCTTGAGTTAGAACTGTTTTCCCATCATGTGTTTTTGTATTATTAGCTGTTGTTCTGTTCTGTTACCTATTAAAGTAAGTAAATCAACTACTACTCACTTTCAGGTAGAGTAGCAAAGGATGACAAATTTATATGAAATCTTTTTATTTTTAATAATTTTGAGTTTATGTGAAGAATCTAGCTCAAATAATTTGGCATCTAGTGTAGCTAATGTACATATCCATGTATCAGTTAAATTGTTTGTGAGATACTAGTTTCAAATACATACTATATCTCAAAACTCGAAAGAAATTATATCAGAAATATAAACATATAAGCACTTATTTAGCTTTTATAAGGACAAGTTGGGAAGGAAGCATTTGAAAGCCTCACTTCAGCCCTCCACTAAATTCTGGTGATATACTGAACATTTTTTTTCCTTCTTAATGTATTCGTAAAAGTAATTGACTCCTGAACAAACCACTCAGATGTTTTCTGACCTGCTATAACTTTCAAGAATTAGAGTAACACAAGAAGAAAAGAAATTTCAACCATCATTAATCAATGGATTGCTTTCCTTTTAAAGTCAAAGTAAAAGGTATGCATTTAAATTTACCAATGATGTTAGGTGCATAAAAGTCATAATGATCCATAAATTTTTGTTAATTACATTTTCTCATGCAAAAGTAAGGATGCAAAAAAAAATCTGATTGTATAAAGTTTCTAAATTTCATAAGTATTTAATATATTTTAAAAATAAAAAGAATGTCAAATATAGTTTCATTCATAATCTAGTCTAAAGGCCTAACTAAATTGCAAAATTTTCAATTCTCAAAATATCGGAGTACCAACTACTTGCTTCATGTCTCATGGGTACATTTAAAACTGATAAATTTAGAAGTCTTATCATTTTTTTCTATGATCTGTAATTTCCTGTAAAGCAAGAAAGGTAACTGACATATTTATCTTACTCATTAATTTATAACTTCTTAGTGTTATCATTTTCATTATTATATGGTCTCACAATCTGATTATGTGTTCCACCCATAGTGTCAAATGTTTATTGCTGCTTGAGGGCAAACAAAAAGTCCTTTTAAACAAAGATGTCTATGTCAGTTCAGTTCAGTTCAGTCGCTCAGTCGTGTCTGACTCTGCAACCCTGTGAACCGCAGCAAGCCAGGCCTCCCTGTCCATCACCAATTCCTGGAGTCAACCCAAACCCATGTCCATTGAGTTGGTGATGCCATCCAAACATCTCGTCCTCTGTCATCCCCTTCTCCTCCTGCCCTCAATCTTTCCCAGCATCAGGGCTTTTTCAAATGAGTCAGCTCTTTACATCAGGTGGCCAAAAGACTGGAGTTTCAGCTTCAACATCAGTCCTTCCAATGAACACCTGGACTGATCTCCTTTAGAATGGACCGGTTGGATCTTCTCATAGTCTAAGGGACTCTCGAGAGTCTTCTCCAACACCACAGTTCAAAAGCATCAATTTTTTGGTGCTCAGCTTTCTGTATAGTTCAACTCTCACATCCATACATTACCACTGGAAAAACCAAAGCCTTGACTAGATAGACCTTTGTTGACAAAGTAATATCTCTGCTTTTTGATATGCTGTCTAAGTTGGTTGTAACTTTCCTTCCAAGGAGTAAGCATCTTTTAATTTCATGAGTGCAATCACCATCTGCAGTGATTTTGGAGCCCAGAAAATAAAGTCAGGCACAAGCTCATTAATTATAGTACACTAGTGAAAATACACTAGGCTTTAGATTTGTAGATATTTATTTTGGAACTTGGTGAAATATATACTGACTGATTACTTGAACTTCAGTTTCTTTATATAGAAATTTGGAAAAATATATCCAGCAAGTAGGAAGACAGACAAAATTTATCCAGTTTTTAGCATGAAGGAGGTATGTTTTAATGAATTTTGTATTTTAAAATAGTTGTACATTCAATCATTTCTTGGCCTTTTGGCTAAGATCAAGGGTAAAGTAACTGTAGATTTATAGAACAGTGACTGTACAAATATTCATACTTAGTTTCTTCTATTATTAATATCTTACATTAGTGAATACAGTTTCTTAAAATTAATGAAACAATATTGGCATATTATTAATTAAAATCTGTTTGTTAGATTTCCTTTGTTTTTACTTAATGCCTTTTTTTTTTTTTTTTCCAGACTCCCATTCGGATAACCCATGATACACTTAGTCATCTTGTCTCCTTAGGCTACTCTAGGCTGTAACAGTTTCTCAGATTTTCTATGTTTTTCATGACTTCAGCTGTTGTGCAGGGTACTGCTCAGATATTTTTACAATAACCCTCACTGGGTCATGATACTCATGATTAGACTGGGGTTAAGGTTTTTGTTCACAGAGGTGAAGTATTGCTTTCATCATATCATGATAAAATGATATTAAATCACTTCATAACACTGATGAGAATGAGGCAGTGTTTGTTTAGTTTCTTCATCATAAAGTTATTCTTTGGGCCCTCACGCTTTCCATACTGTACCCATTGGAAAGAAGTCACTAGGCACAATCCACAATTATGAGGTGGAAGGTTATATTCCACCTTCTAAAAGGACAAGATATACATTTTATTGGGAATTCTGTCTTGATCCATATGATACTGGAGACTACACGAACTAAAGTGTTGCTTGGATTTTGACTGTTCTCTCTTTGACATCAGTATAGACTCACAGATATCTATTTTATCATTTTGATTATAATACAATACTGTACTATTTATTTTGCTGATCCAATTGTTCTCTCTTGGCTATTGACATGCATCCATAGTTTTATTTTCCTTTGTGGAACGAGTTATGTCAGGAATGGCTGAGACATGATCTGAGGTCCTGTGGGTTTGTTTCCCATGCTGAACTTCTGCTGAATAAACATCTGAAATAAAACTGCTAAAACAATGCTGAGTTGCCTAAAGGAAAGAATAATGCTGAGACCGGGGCTTTTTCTGGACTAAGGAAAACAGACCTTTCCCTAGTCATGGAGGAGATGCTTTCCATAACTTAGCTGTATGTGTGGAGCAGTTTTACCCTCCAGTCCAAATTCCTGATACACAGCTTGCATAAGCCGACATTAACTGCCCCACTTTTCTCATAAACCCATACCCAGTTTCCTCCGGTGGGACACTTTCTGATTTCCTCCAGAATCTGTGATCTATCTCCAAATTGTAATTCTAAGACCTAAAATAAGCTGTTATTTTCCCTCTTTAGGCAAAGGTTCAGATCATGAACCTTTTTGCTGACACTTTTATTTCGTTTTGTTTTTCTTGCACTTTCATGCTTTCTGGTATGCAAGACCGTCTAGACTCACCTTGTGTATTCCCGGTACCAGCCTTAAGGTTTAGTATCAGCCGTTTCCTTTTTCTCCAAGGAAACTTGGTTTCTTTTATTGAAAAATAGTGTTAGAAATCAAGAGCTGAGTGATGAGTATGTTTGTTGCTAATTCAGTGCCCTTGTTTCTAGGACCTGTCAACAGAGAGAACAATGACATATGTGTGCATAGTAAGCTTTGCATGTACACACAGCTATGAACATTTGGACATGTATATAATAAAGATCTTGATCTATATTACGTTACATGTGAGTCCATGCCAGTGTCTTCAACTCAAATCTAGTATCAAATGGATCACACTAGACTTCCACCTTTTCTTCTCTATAATCACCACACCAATAATGAGAAACATCTCCCAGCATCTGCCATCTATTCACTTGTTTAACTTCAGTGTACAAAAGTATTGGGTACAAATTGTTAACCCACACCTCAATGGTCAAGAACTTTGCCAAGTAGTACAGTGCTTATGTACAGTTCCTTTTGCCTTTAGTCTTACAGTCTCCACTCACTTTAAAAATTATTTCAGTCAGCTTTTTGCCTCTTAACTCCATTTAGTGAGGTTAGTACATTTGTAATACAATTAGATAAGTTCATTGTAGTCTACATTTCATTTTGGTATTCCCTGACATCTTAAATGATTTTTAAGTTGCATACACTTATGTTTTACTCTTTATGATATAAAGTTCTCTGGGTCTTGACAAATGCAGAGTATCGTGTATCCACAATTATAATAGCATTCAGAATAGTTCACTGCCCTTTAAAATCTTTTGTTGGTCATCTGTTCAACTCTCTCCATCCTGAAACTCCTTACAATCAGTGATCTATTTATTATCCTTAAGTTTTGTCTTTTTAAGAATACCATATAAACATATAATGTGTAGCCTTTTCAGATTAGTTTCTTTTACTTAGTAATTCTGTGACTTTCATTTAATCTTTATAGCCTTTCCCTAGGCTTAATTGCTGAGAAACTCCTATTTAGTTTTGTCTTTTGTTTTAGATTTTCTTTATTTCTTTCTGGCCCATGTAATTTTTCCTTTTGTAAATCACCACCTTAAATAACTAGTTTAGTATGCTTCTGTTCTTATGATTTTTATGCAATCATTGAAAAATATCTAACTCTGTATGATAGCTAATGGGCTTCCCTAGTGGCTCAGATGGTAAAGAATTTTCTGCAGTGCAAGAGATCTGGGTTCTGTCCCTGGGTCAGGAAGACCCACCAGAGAAGGGAATCATTACCCACTCTAATATTCTTGACTGGAGAATTCCATGCACAGAGGAGCCTGGTCTGCTACAGTCCATGGAGTCATAAAGAGCTTAACATGACTGAGCAACTAACACTTTCACATTTCATGATAGCTAATAGCAATTTTGTTGATAAATATTTTTTAAATTGGCATAATTTCTCATGCTTATTTTATTTCATAATATTCCTTACTAAGCTTTAATTTGCCCTTTGAATTTTGCTTTTTCTCCCATTTCAATCTATTCACTTTTTATAATTAATATTTACTCTCTTTTTCCTTTATCTCATGTTTTCTGTTTCTTTTAGCATTCAGTTCAATTCAGTTCAGTCACTCAGTTGTGTCCGACTCTTTGTGACCCCATGAATCACAGCACACTAGGCCTCCCTGTCCATCACCAACTCCCAGAGTCTACTCAGACTCACATCCATTGAATCAGTGATGCCATCCAGACAGCTCATCCTCTGTTGTCCCCTTTTCCTCCTGCCCCCAATCCCTCCCAGCATCAGAGTCTTTTCCAATGACTCAACTCTTCGCACGAGGTGGCCAAAGTACTGTAGTTTCAGCTTCAGCATCATTCCTTCCAAAGCAATCCCATGGCTGATCTCCTTCAGAATGGACTGGTTGGATCTCCTTGCAGTCCAAGGGAGTTTCAGCTTCAACATCAGTGCTTCCAATGAACACTCAGGACTGCTCTCCTTTAGGATGGACTGGTTGGATCTCCTTACAGTCCAAGGGACTCTCAAAATCTTCTCCAAACCACAGTTCAAAAGCATCAATTCTTTGGTGTTCAGCTTTCTTCACAGTCCAACTCTCATATCCATACATGACTACTGGAAAAAACATAGCTTTGACTAGATGGACCTTTATTGACAAAGTAATGTCTCTGCTTTTTAATATGCTGTCTAGGTTGGTCATAAATTTCCTTCCAAGGAGTAAGTTTCTTTTAATTTCATGGCTGCAGTCACCATCTGCAGTGATTTTGGAGTCCAAAAAATTAATCTGAACTTTTAGGTTTTAATTTTTCTACTAAGATTTCTCTATCTTGGAGTTTATCCACACACCTTTTGAAACCAAGTAGGAAACCCATGTTCCTTGGGGACAGACACACATGCCCCTACCCTATGAAACTTACCTCTTGTTTGTAGAAAAGCTTTAGCCTCCTATTCCTTCCCTGAGTTCCAAAGAACAAATTTAATCAGAGAAGGGAGTAAATACAGAAACAAAAGAAAGCAGTCAAGAAAGACAAAATAATAATCAGTTAGCCATAGAACAAGTCAAGGACCTTTAAGTTCCTCTTCAAAGGCTATACAGCATATCCTATAAGGATCTTAGACTTCTTAGGATCCTATAGACTCCTCAAAGTCTATAAAGAATATCCTCCTCAAAGGCTATAAAGTATATCCTTGTTTTGCAGATACTAAAAATCCCCACTAGGTGGAAGAAGTTAACTGCATGCTGACCATTAGTGCTCAGAGTACAGATCAGTTGAAACCAAAAAGTTGATAGTTGATTTCCTGAAACACCACCCTTTGATCTCACCATCAGAGAACTGGGCACAGACTGAACACATACCTTGTGTCTTTCTTCCTCACACCATCTTTTAAAAACCTCCCTTGAAAGTCATCAGAGAGTTATCCTCCTTTGAGCACCAGTTGCCCATTTTCCTTGCTTGATACCTTATGATAAATGCTGTAATTTCCTTCATCACAACCCAGTATCAGCAGATTGGCTTTGCTGTGCATTGCGCAAACAGATCCAAGTTGGGTTTGGTAATACTTTTCCCCCAATAAATACTCTTATAATCCTTGAATTATTTAATATCCTGATAACTATGATATTCAGAGTAAATAATTTAATTAGAAGATGATTTCCAGATTGATTAAGTGGCAAGGAGAAAAAGTGGCTACCAAAATGAAAGATTTTAACTATATAGAAAAGCCTGCTTAATAGCAACCACATCATTCAGTTCAGTTCAGTTCTGTTCAGTCGTTCAATCATGCCCGACTATTTGCAACCCCATGAATCGCAGCACACTAGTCCTCCCTGTCCATCACCAACTCCTGGAGTTCACTCAGACTCACATCCATTGAATCAGTGATACCATCCAGCCATCTCATCCTCTGCCATCCCCTTCTCCTCCTGCCCCCAATCCCTTCCAGCATCAGAGTCTTTTCCAATGAGTCCACTCTTCACATGAGGTGGCCAAATTACTGAAGTTTCAGCTTTAGCATCATTCTTTCCAAAGAACACCCAGGACTGATCTCCTTTAGAATGGACTGGTTGGATCTCCTAGAATGGACTCAGTATGGTTTGGAGAAGGCAGAGGGTATATATAACATGACCTCATTCTCTTACCATTTTTAGTGGTTACCTGGGGTTATAATATATACCTTTCATTAGATAGTATCTATCTTCACGTTAACATATCATGTGAGGACCTATTTCACATGTAGTGTAAGCATCTAGCATGGACAGTCACAAAGTTTCGAAGTTACAAATATTGCCATGATCACATCTAATGGAGTTAGGGTCCCACCTGGAAAAACTCTTCTTGTGTAGAAATGGAAAACATAAACATCAATAAGAATAATATCTGTGATGCATTAAATATATCAAATATGTTTATCTTTGAGTTAAAAGATAATTTAAAATAATAAAGAAATATTGTCCAGTTTTGGAGGATGCTAAATGAAGTTGCTAAATATTTTGAAAATCATTAAATAAAGAGTAAAAATTAAGAATTTCTCCTGTATCTTTCTACATAAGCTGTAGCTTAAGGTAAGCAAGTTGTTGATGAGAGAAAGTACCTTCTATTGGTATTATAAATCAAGATTTTATATTTTAGAAAGCAATAATAATAGTAAAATATCTCAATTTGATACCCTTGAGTAAAATGCTGTTTCTGAACAATGATCTAATATAAAAATGTAGAAATAATCTGATATTATTGTGTACTGATGAAAGCACACAATAATAACTTTGAAGTACTCTTATTAGAAAACTGACCCAGAATCTTCTCGAGTTTCTTAGGTCTAACAGCCCATTTGTAAGAAATAGAAGAGGCAAATAAATGTGTTCAATTATACAACAGGGAGGTCATCCACAAAAAAATCAGGCTGTGGAAAATGCTAATGAGATAAACTACTGGCTTCCTTAACAAATAAATTGCAAGAAAAATGAATGGAGAGGGTGAACAGGAACCTATATATTAAATGAGACTTGTCAACCAATTACAATTTATTGGTTATATTGTATCTTAACTTCAATTAGTGGTTCTCAACCAGCAGTAGCTTTACCCCAAGGGAACATTTGGAAATATCCAGATACGTTTTTGATTGTCACAGCTGGTTGGAGGGAAGAGAGAGGAAGCTATAAAGGGCATCTACTGGGTACAAGCCAGGGAAGCAGCTATTCATTTACAATGCACAGGCCAACCTCTCCTAAACACATGACTATTTACCTTAAAGTGTCAATAGTGCTAAGGTTGAAAAACCCTGATTCAAACCAACAAACTTTATAAGAAATATGTTTTGTATACATTCTAATTCTGTAGTAGAAGGTACAGACATACTTGTACACAGGACAGTTGCATGAATAGTTCCATATAAATTGAGGAATAAACAGTTTTGTTTTGTTTTCCTGGCTTATAATAGAGATTTTATTAATCTAAAATAGTTAAAAATCTTTCAGACTAAAATCTCTAAAAATAGAGATTTTATTAATACTTAGTATTTTACTGTTTAATTAAATAATTATACTTGATTCAGAAGGCAAAAAAAAAAAAAGCCTGAAAAAAACTCAATGAAAGAAAACAAAAATAACTTAAAATAACAGTAATCCAAGAAGAGTCATTTCTTTAGAGTGGATCCTTCTAAAGTTTGGCCCATGTCTTGGATATATACTGTACAGCTAAATTATGGAAAATATATGATATATATATATATGTGTGTGTGTATAATAAATGAGCATAAATGTGTCTAACAGAACCTAGCACTTAGAACAGATATAACCTGCAACTAGCTTTTAAAGAAACATCTATATACACTTGTATTAAATATATAATTCATGCTATTGTTCTTTTAACATTTTGATAAACAACAGCAAATAAATAACATGATTCTTTAATTTTGTATGTTTTAAACTAATAGTTTTAATAATAACAGTATCTTTCAACTTAGTTTAAATGATTTCCTCATTTTACCTGTATTTTAAAAATATTTTTCAATTTTATTAAATTGATATAGAACATTAACATAAACTGGGTATATTTTATTTTTGCATTTTCAAATGCTATGAGAAAGAGAGAAACAACTTGGTATGTTTGTTGAAATAAGTCTTTCTGTATCTAAAGGACCTGCAATGATTACAGAGCATGGATTAATCTAATCTAATAAGGTAAGAATGTATTGCTTCAGGTTAAAAGATGCCTCCCAGGAGTTTGCTAAATAATTAAGTTTAGTAACATGTTTCTTAAAATTATTTTCTATTAGTAGGAGAGTTAGATGATTTATATATTTTTCCTTAATGAAAATTTATTTGAGAACAAGAAACAATTTGAATTAACTGACAATTCTATTATTTTTATAGTCTTTTCTGGATTAACAGCAGGAACACACACACCATTTTAGTATACTTTGTTGTTTAGTCATGAAGTCATGTCTGACTCTTTTATGACTCCATGGACTATAGCCTGCCAGGCTCCTCTATCCATGGGATTCTCCAGGCAAGAATACTGGAGTATGTTGCTATTTCCTCCTCCAGGGGATCTTCCCAACCCATGGGTCAAACTATTGTCTCCTGCATTGGCAGGTAGATTCTTTACCACTGAGCCACCAATGAAGTATACTAATTAGTACTAATAAAATATTGTTTATCAACACTTAATATATTATAGACTTTCTGGTATGACTTTGGACTCATCTTATTTGATTCTCTGGAATATATTTCCAGAAAGAAACATGTAAAGGGAGTGTTACCAACCACATTTTACATGTGAAACAAAGGTTATTAAGGTAAAAGGACATTCAGAATTTTTTCCTATGAATAGATTATAAAGGCAAATTCAAATCTAATCTTATCTTATTAAAACCCATTTAATTATATATTTGCTGTACTGATATTGATAGAAATAAAATATTAATTTGAAATAATCTTCCCATCTATTTTATCCTAAATTAATTTTCATAACTATAGCATAAGGGTGATGAAGGTTATCCATATGTTGTGTTTGCTCTGATTTTGATTCCCAGACCATATGGAGTATACTCTAAATAGAGTTATGATAGAAACATGTTGAGTCCCAAGAAGTATTTACTATTATTAAGTCTTATGATAGTTATATAAAATTCCATCTTTAAAATTTCTAATGTGATCTGAAAATGTAGTTTGTGAACATGGGGAATTATATCTCTGTAAAGTATTTTTTTGTTGCACTTTATTCTTGTGACAATGGAAGTTCTTAGGAAGTTGCATCAAAATATATCATTGATCTCAAAGAACTATTATGAATGAATCAATTGCATGAAACTACAAAGTGATAGCCTCATTTCCATAGAAATGGTCTCATTATGACTAAATACTGAAAATGTATGAGGACAGTATTGTTTAAAGTAAGTCTTGCAGCACTTTCCTTCCCACTAACTCATATAAATATCTCCTCTCATGTTTAAAATTAAATGATTTGAATTCATCATGCACACTAGGAGGCATTCTTAGATTTTCATTCTGAACCATTAGTTCTATTATTTGTGTACGGTTATTTAGACCTATAATGACAATGAACTGAGTTGAATAAAGCACTTTTTGCATATTTTTAAATAAAATATGCCTCTTTTCAAAGTTGTAAGCAATGTTTATGTTTTCTTCCTTCTTTTGATTTAACAAGTCAATGTGCAAGATAATGATGTGTATCCAAGTAGACTGTTCTGAGAATAAAAACCTACCCCTTTCCTGTTATTTGGCCATATCCTCAAGGGCTTCCCTGGTGGCTCAGAGGTTAAAGCATCTGCCTGCATTGCAGGAGACCTGGATTCAATCCTGGGTTGGGAAGATCCCTGGAGAAGGAAATGGCAACCCACTCCAGTATTCTTGCCTGGAGAATCCCATGGACGGAGGACCCTGGTGTGGGCTACAGTCCATGGGGTTGCAAAGATTCAGACATGACTGAGTGACTTCACTTCTTCAAGGCTAATAACTTATGTTAACTCAGACACTCACAAGTTACAGGAACACATACAGGTACTGTGTCAGGTCATCTGCAGGCATACACTTATTTATATAGTAATCACTAATAACATCTCTTGCTATCCCCTCTTCATTGTTTTGAAAAGAAACAATGCTTTTACAACTTTGTCTGATGGTCTATGAGAATCACCAATTTGTGGGGCCTACTTTTAAACTAAGAGGAGAGGCGAGTTGAGTCCTTGGGTTAGAAAGATCGGCTGGAGGAAGAAATGGCAACTTACTCTAGTATTCTTTCCTGGGAAATCCCATGGACAGGGGAGCCTGGTGGGCTACAATCCAGGGCGTCACAAAAATCAAAGGGGACTGAGCGATTGAGCATGCATGCACAGTTGAACTAAAGAAAACCTGTAATTTGTTTTTTTCAAAATTTGCTTGTTATCACTAATATCCTCAATGAAAAAGTATAAATATTTTCAAAGGCCTCATAATAAATAAAGGAAATACAGAATATCTGCACAAAGAAAAGCCTTGTCATTTTGTAAGTAAAAATCCAAAAGAGATATATCCATCCCCTGATGGCATCACTGATGCAATGGACATGAACTTGGGCAAACTTTGGGAGATGGTGAAAGACAGGGAAGCCTGGCATTCTGCAGTTCATGGGGCGGCAAAGAGTCGGATACTAATGAGTGACTAAAAGAAAACAATAGAGAAACATTTGGAAAAATAATTGCTTATACTTACAACAACTTCCATTCTCTCAAGACCCACAGTTTTCCATGTATCATGATAAGTACTTTATATGTAGTAAATCAGATCACACAACACCATTTGAAGAGATTAGTCAATAAATTTGCTCAAAGTCTCAGACCAAGAGACCAAGCAAATGGTAGATCTAGGATTTGAAACAATGACCTTGACCTTGGCTTCAGAGTCTAGCTTCTTAACTGGATGGTGGTCTATGGCAATGTCATATACTTCTAATACAAGTGACAAATTGAAACTAAAGCTAAGCATTTCCCAAGGTAGAAAACTGTTTACAATATCTGACTTGATGAGAGTTGTTTGGTTGTTTTACAATGCCAAATAAAACGTTTTAAAAGGCAGTGTAATTAGGCCCTGCTATTTGCTATAATATGATTTATGATTATGGATTAAACCTTTTGTCTTACTGAGGATCGCTTCATTCATTTATGTTGAATTACTGCACCTGCAAGGAACTGAGTTTCTCCAGATAAGAAAATTAACTAGGCAAAGTTCTGTCTGATAGTGATCACAAAAAATAATCATGAAAAATTTTCTCAGATTCAAGTTCATATCCATCTTACTCTTATTTTACACACAATCCTAGCCAATATGTTTATTACATTTCCTAACATATCAATTTAGGAATAATAAGAGGGAGAGGATGTAAGTGACATCTATACTCAAAATAATCACAATTGTAATTGTACCTAGCAGCGTATGTGCATGTCATATATATATATGCATATAGTATGCATGTATGTATTTTCATTAGCTTAAAAAAATTCAGGTGGGTTGCTATCCAAAAAGAGATGACAGTGACTGAAGTACAAGTTATGATAGAGAAAATTTTAACTTTCTCTGAAGTGAAAATCAGTTTTTATTTTCAAGCAGCAATTATGCAGCATAAGAATAATATCCACCCTTAACTCCAGAAATAAACAGATTTACCTATTTCTCTGAAAAAAAAAAAATCCTAACTTTTGAACTGTTCTTATTCTCACTGGCATAAATTTTCTCTTGTTGAAATTTTTGTGTGGAAACATTGGGTTATAGCAATGTCCAGAGTAAAAAAGCAAGGAAAATTTCTACTTTCCATCAAATAAATCAGTCATTCGAAATCTCTATAAGATTTATATTATATTAAAACTGAATAAATGTACCCATGTTAATATCATTATTATTTTGTCATAAATGTTACTGTTACTAATAATCATAGGCAATGGAGAAACTCCAAAAAGAGACATGGGTAAATCATCCTGTGGACTTATACAGAATGCTTCCTTTCAAATAATAAATTTGATTTATTAAATAATTTGTTGATAAATTGAATATTTAAGCTAAGCATCCTTGTTAGAAACTTCAGGCAAGTCATCTATAGACCTAATCCTTAAATTTATAACTTCAGAAATAATTAGCTTTGCCACTGGCGTGTATTGAAAAGAGAAGAACATAAACATACTATGTAAACATACCATGTAAAATGGCAAAAAATGCATGTATCTTGATGCATGTATCAAGATAAATCACAATAAACTTCCCAGGGACTGAATCAAAATACTCTGAAAAATGTATTTTTTCTTATGAGACAAGCAAATTGACAAAAGTCTCTCTGCTATTCCTGTAAATGAGATTTGTGATCATCTCTTTTTTCTTCCAAAGTGTCTTTCCCTGGTAAAAGGAGAAATGAGAGGACTAAGGCCCTGGTTACCAACAGTCCTGGATTCCTCAGGCCAGAGAGCCATCCAGCTGCATGATCTTACTGTCGGCTAACATCACTCTTACATCTAAAACTTTCTGGGATCCTGCAGCTGTGTCAATGATGTGTTATCTCGTAGAACACAACAAAATGCTACTGTGTAAGTCAAATAGCACTGTTAAGATAAAGTTTGTGATTAGTTCAACAACTATACAAGGGAACAACTCACAAACTACTTTTAAGCATTTGGCACCCCACTCCAGTACTCTTGCCTGGAAAATCCCATGGACGGAGGAGCCTGGTGGACTGCAGTCCATGAGGTCACTAAGAGTCTGACATGAATGAGCAACTTCACTTTCACTTTTCACTTTCATGCATTGGAGAAGGCAATGGCAACCGATTCCAGTCTTCTTGCCTGGAGAATCCCAGGGACGGGATAACTTGGTGGGCTGCCATCTATGGGGTTGCACAGAGTCGGACACGACTGAAGTGACTTAGCAATATATGCAGTGTACTTTAGTGGTATTTGACTCAGTGGTGAAGAATCCACCTGGCAATGCAGGAGTCTCAGGTTCGATCCCTGAGTAACGAAGATGCCCTGGAGAAGGAAATGGGAACTCACTCCAGTATTCTTGCCTGGGAAATTCCATGGACAGTGGAACCTGGCAGGCTACAGTCCATAGGGTCACAAAAGAGTCAGACATGACTCAGCGACTAAACAACAACGACAGGTGTTTGAAGCTAATCTGGTCTCTAAGTGATTCACAGGTCTCCTATTTCAAATGTTCTACGAACAATTATTAACCTTGGAAGTTGGAATGAGAAAAGAAAAATGTTAGTTTCCTGAACGTACAAGAAGGCTGTGAAAAGTATAGATTCTGGAGCAAACATCCTTGCTCCAAAATCCAATTTTCCACTCACTAGATATCACTTAACTTCTCTGGGTTTCCCTGGTGGCTCAGATGGTAAAGAGTCTGCCTGCAGTGTGGGAGACTGGGGTACAATCCCCGGGTTTGGGAGATCCCCTGGAGAAGGAAATCACAAACCACTCCAGTATTCTTGCCTGGAAAATCTCACAGATGGAGGAGCCTGGAAGGCTGCAGTCCATGGGGTCGCAAAGAGTCGGACATGACTGAGCGACTTCACTTTCTTTTCTTTCACCTTCACTGGGGCCATTGTCACATCTGTATACTGTGTATGGCATACATGCCATATCAGAGGATTGCTATAAAGATTAAATAGCTAAGTCCAGTAGAACACTTAGAACAGTATCTGGCACTTGGTAAGCTTTGAAGTATGTAGCTATTCGTGTATTTCTCATCTTCTAAAAATAGTAACAAAGGTTGTAATGAGACATACAGTTATTTAATGAGTATAACTTGGCTCTCTCTCTCTCTCTCTCTCTATATATATATATATATATATATATATATATGAATAGTGGCAAATAAACAAGAAAAATAATTGAGCATTTAATAATCAGATCTTTACTTTTTAAGTTCTTATAGGTAGAGAGTTGGGCTTCCTGGGTAGCTCAGCTGGTAAAGAATCCACCTACAATGTAGGAGACCCCTGTTTCATTCCTAGGCAGGGAAGATCCCCTGGAGAAGGGATAGGGTACCCACTCCAGTATTCATAGGCTTTCCTGGTGGCTCATACAGTAAATAATCCGCCTGCAGTGTGGGAGACCTAAGTTTGATCCCTGGATCAGGAAGATCCCCTGGAGAAGGGTATGGCAATCCATTCCAGTATTCTTGTCAGGAGAATCCCATGGTCATTAGAGCCAGACAGGCTACAGTCTATGGGATCACACAGAGTCGAACATGACTGAGCAACTAAGCATAGCACAGATAGAGAGTTAGCTGTACATCAAACACTTTTCTTGCTCTTGGCACTTTTTCCTAGTCATCAGGAGCCATGTGGCTGCTTTCTAGCTAATAAAATGTGAATAGAAATAAAATACACTATATCTGGTTGTGGTCTTGTAAAACAAAATCTCCCACTTATAGTCTTCCACATTTTTTCCTCTCTCATTGGCTGACTCCTGACAAGCTGAGATTTTGTAATTCATATGTCAACAATGATACCGGTGGCCTTGATCCCAGACTTACCACTTGTAAGAGTATAAGAGAGTCACCTACTAATATAGAATACTGAATGCACATTTTGCTTAAGTGAGAAACATTTATCTTTTGTTACTATTTTTGTTGCTTTTGTTAGACTCTAGGGAGTTATTTTAATTAATATATATCTGACCTGGCTGATGTAGGTGAGAAGAGCCAGTGAAGAATATTTTCTCTGAATGACAGTGTCTTTGATTTATTAAGTTTCAGAATTTTTAAACTGATTTTCAATCACACGCAACCACTGCCAATGACAACTCAAGACTGTCACATCTTAATTGATGAAGCCCTAGTACCCAATCCTTGTCTTCTATTAATGAAAACAGCGTTTGTCATCTAGCATAATAGAAGTTATTAAGATTTGACTTTTTTTCCTAAAATGTCTTACCTTGCTCACTCTTTTATGAATCTCTTGGAAGGAAACAACACACAGCTCAAGTCCTTAGGCTGAATTTGTTGGTTTTTGTAGTTTAAAGATTCTTGCTCATTCACATTTAAATAAAACTTCATTTTGCAATAATGAGTCAGGGAGTAGCTTACTTTAATTAACTACTTGAGGGAAGTAATAACGTGTAATTTAGTCTACTCATTTTCACAGGATAAATTGGAATCACTGAATGATTTTCTCTCTTACTAAAAAAAAAAAAAAAAGAATCAACCCACATAAATTATAGGGAAGTGGTTGCTTATTTCATTAAAAAAAAAAAGCATTGTTCATAGGATTAACTTTTTAAAAGGTTGTATATCTGTGTACTTATATAACTAAATATTTTTGGATAAACTACTGCAGATTTGCCTTGCAAATCATTAGGGATAATATTATTATTAAACACAGACTGGAGGTGGTGAAATTGTGGCAGCGAGATAAAAGCTTTCACTTTAGGAAAGCAAAATAGACATGTGACTGGGCCATTTTATCACGGCCATAATAAAAGTACTTCCCTTGAATACATACTTAAAATATGCTTAGTTTTTCTGAATTCTAGTTATCTGCTGTAGCAGAATATGCTGAGTGTTTTCCCTGTGTTCCCTGTTGCTTTATTTGATAAAAATAGAAATAAAAATTAGTAAAAAGAGGGTCATATTGCATAATCATCCATACTATCTTAAAATGTTTTAACTTATACTAAGTATATCACACCAACATACATTTTGTACAAATGAATATTCCTAATATCAAAGAGGTTTATATGACAGCTATCTATTTTCTATCAGCTTCAAATTCAGTTTAGACATAATTTTATTCTCTTACACTTGAATTCAAATATATAAGAATAAAATGTATAAATGTGATTGAACATTATCTTTGGAAATACAATAAAATGACAATGAAATGATATCAAAGATAAAAGTAAAGATAGCATATTTTTCATAAACAATTTTGGAAATTAAAGTTCTTTATCTATATCTATATATTTATCTATTTCTATATAACCTTCTATCTCTTTATATATTATTTTACTGATAACAACAGAGTAAGTGTGACTTACCTTTAAGGTAACTTGAAGTTCTCATCTTTTCCTTTTTAATAATAGTGATGTTAATATTAGATTATGTGATGGTTTGTATTTCCCTCAAAGTATACTAAATTGCTCTTTATCTTCACAAATTAATACCTTTATCTAATAGTCAATCTATCTGTAAGCAAGTGGATCAGAAAGGATACAATTAAAACAGAAGTTTAGTGCTACCATGTATTAAAAAATAGAATAATATTTTTACAGTGTGTGATAAAACTTTCTGTCACATGCCATGGCAATTCAGATTGGTGTTTGAGTATTTAAAAATATTATAAAATAGACTCTATGCATAAATAAATAAATAAAATATCAAGTAGCAATATTTTATATAAAACTTTAATAAAACAAAAATTATCCTTGCCACTGGGGAGTTAATTTTTCAGTCTGTTAGTAGTTTCCCAGTGCCTCAGAGAGGTTGCCTGTAATCTCAGTTTTATTGGTTATTTAATCAAAGATGTCCTGGGACATGTAATTTACTCTCCTTTAATAAGGATA
The DNA here is from genome assembly GCA_917880005.1 of Nanger dama. NCBI lineage: Eukaryota > Metazoa > Chordata > Mammalia > Artiodactyla > Bovidae > Nanger > Nanger dama. Next base: position 54,196,526 of record CAKJTW010000004.1, read on the forward strand.
GTATCAGTGGATTTATCTGTGGGAAAAAAATTCAAAGAAGTTCTGACTTAATTTTCCTTGGCTTCTACATTTGGTTAAAAGTATGAACAGCTTTTATATTATTCTAAAACCATTCAGTCCATCATTTCTCATTTCTATTAAGACTTTGTTTTTCCTTCTATCATCCTGTTACTGAAAAAAATATATAATTTTTTTATGCCAATTTAGGACCTTGATAGAGAATACAGGATTTCTAAAGAAACATCCCTTTATCCAAATGCATCACTCAATTGATGACTTCCATGCTTCACAATGTTTGAATGTATAGTCTCACAAGGGCCACAAAACCAGTTTGTGACCCATTTCCCCTTCAGAGAGGAATATTCATGATTAAGGGCAGCAATTACAAACTGCACAGAAGTATTTTCATTGCTGAAGGTTTGCCTGCACAGGTAGGTCCACAAAATGGTTGCACATCAGTATATTGTACTAATCTGCACTGAAATATTTTATAAGTTTGCAGTTACTATTTGAAAAAAAAAAAGCCATTCTATAAGTTACATAATTTCTAGACTTTTGGCTACTCAAACAGCATTTTGGTGGCTTGCATGGTAAAGAATCCACCTGCAATGCAGGAGATCTATGTTCTACCCCTGAGTCTGGAAGATACCCTGGAGAAAGGCATGGTAACTCACTCCAGTATTCTTGCCTGGGAAATCCCATGGACATAGGAGCTTGACAGGGTACAGTCCATGGGGGTCACAAAGAATCGGACACAGACATGACTGAGCAAATAAAACACACACACACACACACAGACCCATACTTTTGGCTACTCAAACTGGATTTACTAATACATGTCATAGTATAGAATTTTGTTCCATTAACCATCCTTTTATTTTGGTATATGGAAAATATTAGTTGGTATTCCCTGATGGCTCAGTTGGTAAAGAATCTGCCTGCAACGCAGGAGACCTGGGTTTGATCCCTGGGTTGTGAATCTCCTGCAGAAGGGAAAGGCTACCAATCCAGTATTCTAGCCTGGAGAAGTCCATGGACTGTATGGTCCGTGGGTTCATGAAGAGTCAGACATGACTGAGCCACTTTCACAAAATATTAGTTATTGCTCTTCTTACAGAATATTAACTGTGACTACTAATAATACTAAACTAACAGATATATTTATCTCACACACATTTCCCAAACACCCACTGCTTTGGTAGTAACAGTTTGGTATTAAGTAGATATTCTGGGAAGAGTAAGATTTGACTCTTCCTCTCAAGAAGTACATAAATTCAGAAATTGATAAAACAATGCATATTATACTGGGTCGAATCTTTTTATGAATCAGTCTTTAAAGAATACAGGTATTCATGGCCAATTGAAAGTCAAAGGCAGGAATATTCAGCGATGTTAAAAACTGACTTTTCCTTTTATCCTTTTTCTTAGATAGTAATGTGCTTTCCTGATGTTAAATTTGGCCCAAGAACAAGAATGTTACAGATGAGATTCAGCCAGAAGAGTCTGCCTGTAATGTGGATAACCCCATTTCGATCCCTGGGTGGGGAAGAATGGCAACCCAATTCAGTACTCTTGCCTGGAAAATACCATGCATGGTGGAGCCTGGCAGGCTACAGTCAATGGGATTGCAAAGAGTCAGATATGACTGAAGAACTTCACTTTCACTTTCAAGAATAAGAAAGGCTTAATATCAAGAAGGCAATGGCACCCCACTCCAGTACTCTTGCCTGGAAAATCCAATGGACGGAGGAGCCTGGTAGGCTGCAGTCCATGGGGTCACTAAGAGTCAGACATGACTGAGCGACTTCTCTTTCACTTTTCACTTTCATGCACTGGAGAAGGAAATGGCAACCCACTCCAGTGTTCTTGCCTGGAGAATCCCAGGGATGGGGGAGCCTGGTGGGCTGCCGTCTATGGGGTCGCACAGAGTCGGACACGACTGAAGCAACTTAGCAGTAGCAGAATATCAAACATTTTCTTATACCAGTGCTTTTTTGTTAGTGTCTCTTTCTTGACTGAAAATGAAAGCTTGAGAACTAAAAGCAATAGCAAGAAAAAAAATTTATCAGCTTCCTAACACCTGAGATGTCAATAGAGTATCTTTAGCAGTATCACATTTCATGAGAAATTCAGAGGTATGGTAAAATGCCACATAAAGGAATATTGTATCTGGATCTGCTATGTGAGGCCTCCATTCAGGACTGATTTTCAAATCTTTATTTAAAACATGGGTGACTTATAATAGACATGACCATGTTTTCTCTTTTTCCAAAACCATATACTAAAGAATCTGGGATAAAAACATTGATCATACACAAACATGAAAATAAGTAAACCATACAGAATATATTGTTTATCATATGCACAGAGAAATTGTTCTAAGGCTTAAATAAAATGAAACATGTCCATATGCAATTTTATTAGCCAGCTTTTATATGGGATCCAAAACTCTCAAATTTCAGTGGCTTACAATAATATACATTTGTTTCTTGATACATTGCATGTGAATGATTGTGGATCAGCTAATATAGATTTGCTCCGTGAGTATTCTCATTCCAAAACCCAGGATAAGAGACATCCCCTATTTAAGACCTGATTTTCACTAAGCAAAGGGTAGAGAGCAAAAGCCAGCCATATAGTGGTTTCCCGTATTTGCTGAAACACAGCTTACCTCAGGTCTGCCTGCATGCGTTCATGCTCAGTCTTGTCCAACTCTTTGAGACTCCCATAGACTATGCCCACCAGGCTCCTCCATCCATGAAATTTTCCAGGCAGAAATATTTGAATGGTTGTCATTTCCTTCTCCAGAGGATCTTGACAAAGCAGGAGACATCTCTTTTGTCTCCTGCATTAGCAGGTGTCTTCTTTACCACTGACCCCACCTGGGAAGCCCTACCCCAAGTCTGCTCATATACTATTGGCCAAAGCAAATAGCTAAGACCAGGAGGATTAAGGCATGGGAGCACATACCACATGAGCATCACTACAGTCACAGGGTCCTAGGCCAGAATGTTTAATGCTCTTCAATGGAGCAAGAGAGCAAGGTGAGGGCAATACACAGGAATAATCTAACACACCTGGAGAAGGAAATGGCTACCCACTCCAGTATTCTTGCCTGGGAAATCCTATGGACAGAGAAGCCTGGCAGGCTACACAGTTCATAGGGTTGCAAGAGTCAGACACAATTTAGCAACTAATCCATCACTAATCTAACACAACTGGGATTAAGAAAGTTTCAGTACAGAGAATTATCTTTCAGCTCAATTTTGATTTGAACTTGGAAGCTGGGTGGTATTGTAGGGGAGGAATAGAATGTCAGATACTTTTTTCTGGCAGAAGGAAATCAAGAAGTAACAGTTTGAAGTAGAAAAATGGAGATTTTATCATAAAAAAGAAGGCAAGCCAAATATTACTGAACCTGTTCAAGTTTGCATTATAATTATGATTAGTCTATTGGAGATTCAATAAAGCATTTCAGTGTTCAATTTATTATGAATTCTCAGCTAATCTAAAATCATTATTTGATTAGAACTCTCATTCCTCTATCAACTTCAAATACACTTTTTAAAAACCATTTTTAATATATGTTATATGAGTTTTAGGTGTACAGTAAAGTGATTCAGACATATATATATATAATGTGTGTATGTGTGTGTGTATACACACATATATTCTTTTCAGATTATTTTCTATTATGTGTGTGGTCAGTCATTAATCATTGCAACCCCATGGAGTGCCACCTCCAGGCTCCTCTGTCTCTGGTGATTTTCCAGGCAAGAATACTGGAGAGGGTTGCATTTCCTACTCCAGGGGATCTTCCCAGCCCAGGGATTGAGCCTGAGTCTCTTGTGTCTCAAATTGGCAGGTGGATTCTTTTCCACTAGCACCACCACTCTTTTTCATTTTAAGCCCTATTTTTACATGGTAAGCCCTATTTTTCACTATAAAAGAAGAAAGTAGAAAGAAAGTATTAGTCATTCAGTCATGGCCAGTTCTTTGTGACCCCTTGGATTATAGCCTGCAAGGTTCCTCTGCCCATGGGATTCTCCAGGCAAGAATACTGGAGTGGGTTGCCATTCCCTCCTCAGGAAATCTTCCCAACCCAAGGACTGAACTCAGTTCTCTTGCATTGCAGGCAGATTCTTTCCTGTCCACTATTTTTCATTATAGATTTTATGAAATATTTACTGTATCTCCCTGAGCTATATAGTACATTCTTGTTGTTTATTATTTTATATATAGTCGTGTGTATATGCTAATCCCAGACTCCTAATTTATATCTCCCTCAATATACTTTTAATTTACTAAAATTTTGATAGTCTTTAATAAAATGTGAAATATACAGTTTTGCCAAAACCAGTCCTAAGGATGACAAGAGGCAGAGTATAACCTATGTGATCTCAGGTTTCCATACAGGGACACTGAATTAGAAATAAGTTCTATTTTTCTTCTCATGCACTGGATGAAGGCTTGCAAAGTTGATTGGTTGTTTTCATGGAAATGATCAAGAAAGGCTAAGGCCTTCTGGTCTTTGTTTAATTTTTAAGTTCACCCTATAGATAAAGAGGGCTCATTCTAGAATTCTCTCTGTTATGAAATTAAAATCTTAGGGAATTTTGTGTTTGTCCAGTTGCTCCTGAAACTTAGTGAATGAGTCTTCTTAAATCAGAGAATGTTAGCAAACCCTTTGCCTGCATATTCTCCAATCAGTTAATCATGACTATTGCTGATATTTTTATCTCCAGCTGACAATTTCTTCTTGTGTTGATAACCTTATAAGTAACAAAACTGCACCATTCAGGGAAAGCAGATTTTCTGAGGCTCAGAGAGGTGCATTTTATTACTGTTTTAGCAAGTAACATCCCACTCCAGTACTCCTGCCTGAGCAATCCCATGGGTGGAGGAGCCTGGTAGGCTGCAGTCCATGGGGTCGCAAAGAGTCAGACACGACTGAGCAACTTCTCTTTCACTTTTCACTTTCATGCACTGGAGAAGGAAATGGCAACCCACTCCAGTGTTCTTGCCTGGAGAATCCTAGGGACGGGGGAGCCTGGTGGGCTACTGTCTATGGGGTGGCACGGAGTTGGACATGACTGAAGTGACTTAGCAGCAGCAGCAGCAAGTAACATGTTCTAATATGTTGTAGTTTGTCCCAGAAATTCAAGATGCAGGAAAAAGGAAGGAAAAACCAAGATGCAGGAAAAAGGAAGGAAAAACCAAGATGCAGGAAAAAGGAAGGAAGAAAAAGGGAAAAACCACTGATTTTACAGAATTATTCTTTGCTGTAGTAAGACTAATATAAGATATAAACAGGGGTTTAAATTAATGAAAAATTTTAATTAAAAAAATCCCTACATGTGAAAAGACAGAGAGGGAGACTTCACAGTCCCTCTTTAGATGGAAAATTCAGGAAATGTGTCCTTGTGTATTTGAATTTGGATTGGGAACAAAGTGGATGGACTCAGGTAAAAGACTGGGGTAAAATTTTTCAGTCACCCATTGGAAATTTCCTGAAATCTGAGTAAATTTCATGGCATGTTCTCTAAGAGGTACCTACAGGCCATCAGTAATATTTTCCATTAAGAAATTTGTAATGTGAGCACTTGGTTTCATTAATTTCTGATTTTGTCCACTAGGACAAATCAGGACCAAATTTGATTTTAAGTGTTATAGAATTATAAATGGTATTGAAAGTATATTACAAACTTGGAAGTTCTTCTGTGCTAAACTAAGGCCTTAGGAAATAGAAGTAAGTCTCCGAGAAATAGGAAAAGGATATTTCTGGGGATGTACCTGATAAACTTGAAACCCTAGGTTATTCTTCCCTCCAGACCAGTAAATTCCTGTTTCCATTTCATAAGATTTTAGCAGCTTCCCATTAGATAAAAGCCTCACAAGAAGTTGTTGTTTCTCTCAAGTTCCACTCATGCCTACATTCATTTGCTCTCATAACTGTAGTTAAGTCACAATATAGTGTGAGAAGAAAAATCCCGTCCCTCTATGAAAATAATTTTTCAACAAAAGAGCTATTGTGCTTGACTAATATATACAATGAGAACAAGGGAAACAATAAGAAGGCTGATTCTGAAGGGAGAAGCATAATATAAGCTAAATACAATTGTTATGGCAAGGAGGCTCTCTCCCATGATTCAGGGAGGTTGGTACCTTGCAGCCTGGGCAAAATAGTGGCTTAGAGGAATTAAGGAGGGCTTCTTAGAACCATTTTGAAAAAAAATTGAAAAAGAAGACTGGTGCCTGTGAGAGGTGGATGTGACTGTATTAGAATAGGTTGCTTTTTGATTTGCCTGTCTCCTAGAAATGGCCCATGGAAACTTCTTTAAGTAATGCTTTAACGTGTGTGCTACTGAGGAGTTAAAGGCATCACTGAGACTCTTGATGGTAAGTATCTTTTCTGTCAGAGTTAAGGTTAGGTCTTGTTGCCATGAAAAGGATTGTTTAAATTTAATAATGGTGGTAGGAATCTGGAAGTTCAAAAGCCAGTAAGCATGATTTAAAGTTGAGGGAGAAAGTGACATATTTACCATAATAGCCAGTAAGGCCAGAATGGCAACCAGAGAACATTGACCTGAAGTTATCTGTAGCAATGGCTAATAGACCATGATGTTCAAAAGACAGGATATGTTGCCAGCAAATAAGGTTATTCTTTTATTTATATGACTAAAATCTATCAAAATCTGGTGAACAGAAGGCTGGGATCAGCCATGAAAATGGAAAATTTTTTCACCTGATATTCTAGATCTGAGCCATTTCTCAGACCTAGAGACCATCAAATGAAGAGAAATTGCTTTACCCTTGAATAAGGGCTCTGAAATGTTGCTGCAATTCTAACTCATTTCTCAAATAGACCCATCGACCCATCACAATAGACTGGAGTAATTGTGTACAGGGGAACAAAGATACTCAGATCCTTTCAGATTTATTGGATATGGAGTTTGAGATAAGATACTAAACTGATTTCTGGTTTTTAAAAAAATTACTAACCATCTAGTAGATCTAAGGACCAATCTATGGTTATTTTCCTGGACTTGAGAATCTAATCAAAATGGATATGTGGAAGATTCACGTTAGTTTTCTGGTCTATAGTATAAAAGCCACCTTGGTAGAAAGGTCAATGCAAGCTCTAGAAAATATTTACAACCCTCCTCTCCCATCCGCCATTAGCCAATGTTAAGTCAAACGTACCAAGGCATCCAGGTTGGAATTGCAGAAGCAATTAACACTAGTCAAGACCTGTTTGGGATAACAGAAACAAGCAATTAACACTAGTCAAGACCTGTTTGGGATAACAGAAACAATCAACACCAAGTGCTGTGGTCCTTATCAGAATCTGTTTAGTTCACTAAGATGACAACTGTTTAGTTCACTAAGATGACAACTATTAACCTAGATCGTTAATAGAGAATGACAACTGACTACTAAATATGTAATCAAGCAGTAGCTCTAATCTTAGATGCTGTGCTGATATAATTTTTGCTCTGGAACAAACTGTCACAGCCTTTGGAACTTGGTATGTGACTGCTGATCTGGGGAACACATTTTGTCAGTTTACATCAGAAAAGATCAAAATAGTTTGCATTCACATAGGAAAGAGAACAGTTCATATTCTCTAGGTTATCCCAGAGCTATGTTAATTCTGCTCTCTATTACAATACAGTCTATAGGGACCTTGATTGACTTGACATTCTGCAAACATCACTCTCCTGATGACATTGTGCTTGTTGGACCTGATGTATAGAAAAGGACAGGTACTTTGGATGTCCTTGTAAGATAAATGAAGCAAAAAATCTTTGCTGTAAACATGAGAAAGATTCAGGGATACAAACTGATGCATTTTTAAAAGTTCAGTCATCTTTGTTATGTAAGAATGTCCCTTCAAAGGTAAAGACAAACACTATGATGAACCTTTTTAGATTTTGGAGACACCATTTTCTGCACTTTAAAATACAATATGTATCACACTATTAGAAATATAATTTTTAAGCATGTATTTTATGGCCTAAAAAGTTTTCAGTTTTGAGTGGTGACCTTAGAAGAGAGGGCTCTGTAACTGGTTGGGATTCTCCAACAAGCTGATTTGCACACTCAGGCCATGTTGATCTCATGATTCTAGAAATCTTTTATGAAGTTCATGAAAAATTCATTGAGCAGCAGTAAACTACATAGAACTGGAAGAGTATCTCTTGGGATACTAGGCCTAAACAGAGAGAGAAGCTAATTATGAAACATCAAATTACCACCTACAGGAACTATCCATCATCATGAAATAGACTTTTAACCCAGTCGGATCAAAAGTTCATAATATGGGGACTTGGCTAGTGGTTCAGTGGTTAAGATTCTGGGCTTCTACTGCACGGAGCTCAGGTTCAATCCCTGGTTGGATTTCTGAGATCTGACTATGCCATGCAGCATGGACAAAAAATAAATATTTTTATTTAAATAGAAAGCCAAAAAAAAAGAGTTAATAATATAGTTGTGAAGGCTTATTCAGAATTTGCCTAAGCGTGTCCAAGAGATTTAATTAAGTTATATGGACAGGTGGTCCTAAATCCATGCCACTTACTTCTATTGCACTAACACTTGTATTCAGCTCAAACCTATACCTGCATGGAAAAAATTTTTTTATGGCATGTTGGTAGAAGAAGAAAAAAACATCAAACCCAGTTCATAGATTTGCCTTGTTATGATGCTGAGTTGAAGACTGACTGTTGCCTTACTACAGTCCAATTTAAGGTTGGACAAAAATGGCAGTGGAGTAATACATGTGGTTATCTCCTTGGTATAGAGGGAATTGTGATCCTTTGGGAATTGGCTAATGACTTAGATTTATGTCAAAGCTCTAGAGGAAATAGGATTAAATTATTCAAAAAAAAAAAAAAAAAGGTGGGGGTGGGGAGACCTGAGAGAAAGTCATGCTGTTTTAGTTTTCTGCGGTTGCTCTATAAATGTATGCAAACTGTGACTTAAAAACAACACAAAGGTATCACTTACCTTTTTGGAAGTCAGATGAGATGGATATGACTGGTTTGAAATGAAAATATTAGTAGGGCTACCTTCCATTCTAGAAGCTTAGAGGAGAACTGCTTTTCTTGCCTCTTCTATGCATAGTGACTGCCTGCCTTCCTTGGCTTGTTTCTCCCTTCCATCTTCAAAACCAGCAACAGTCTTTCTAGTCTTTCCCACATTGCTTCATTCTGATGCTCTCTCTTCTATCTTCTTCTTCAACTTATATATGGATTCTGTGATCATACTGGGCCAACCCAGGTAATCCAGGATAATCTCCTCATCTCAAAGTCATCTGAAGAACAACTTTAATTCTCATCTGATGTATCAATATAACCTAATGTATTCACAAAATCTAGGAATCAGAATTTGGACCTCTTTGGGGAAGCCATTATTCTACTTTCCATCTCTATGACTATTCCTATGTTACTGGGCACGAAGTGTTTAGATAATTGGAAACTCACATTAGTGTTCATCAGAAAACCTCCACTACAGAAGGTGTAGCTATATACAGAATGATTTGTTCTTTGCATATCTCCCAACTTATATCCTAAACCACCTAGTGCTTAATAATAGGTTTAAGATCCTATGCCTAGAGGGGAATCCAATTGACTTTTATACTCCTCATTCTATTTTCATCATTTCTTTATAATAACTTGAAAAGGAGTACATCATTTATCATTCCATTATTTTTCTAAAATATAGTAATCAACATATTAGTTTTAAGAGTCAAAGAGAAATTGGCCTGAATCTTGACTACTATACTAAATAATTCTATGCCTTATGATGATTTCCTTAATTTTTTTATCACTAGCTCATCAGTAAAATAAAATAAACAATACTGAACTAGAGTTTTGCTATGACCAGCATGTTCTCTTGACAAAATTCTGTTAGCTTTTGCCCTGCTTCGTTTTGTACTCCAAGGCCAAACTATCTGTAATTCTGTGTTTCTCTTGACTTCCTACTTTTGCATTCCAGTCCCCTATGATACAAAGGGCATCTTTTGTTTGTTGTTAGTTCTAGAAGGTATTGTAGGTCTTCATAGAACTGGTCAAATTCAGCTTCTTCTACATCAGTAGTTGGGGCAGAGACTTGGATTGCTGTGATGTGGAATGATTTGAATGATTTGCCTTGGAAGCAAACTGAGATCATTCTATCATTTTTTAATATTGCATCCAAGCACTGCATTTCTAACTCTTCTGTTGATTATGATGGCTACTCCATTCTTTCTAAGGAATTCTTGCCCAAAGTAGTAGATATAATGGTCATCTGAATTAAATTCTCCCATTCTTGTCCATTTTGATTCACTGATTCAATCTTGCCATCTCCTGCCTGACCATATTCTATTTACCTTGATTCATGGACCTAACATTCCACGTTTCTATGCAATATTGTTCTTTACAGCACCCAATATTATTTTCATCACCAGACACATCCACAGCTAAGCATCATTTCCCCTTGGGCCCAGTTGCTTCATTCTTTCTGGAGCTACTAATAATTGCCCTTTACTTTTCCCCAGTAGAATATTGGACAGCTTTCAAGCTAGGGGCTCATCTTCCAAGGCCATGTATTTTTGCCTTTTCATACTGTCAATGAGATTCTCCAGGCAAGTATACTAGAGTGGGTTGACATTTCCTTCTCCAGTGGATCATGTTTTTGCGGAACCCTTCCCTAAGGCCAGTTGATTGTGGGTGGCCCTACAAGGCATGATTCATAGCCTCATTGAATTATGAAAGTCCCTTCACCATGAACATGCTTTGATCCATGAAAGGATCATAGCAAACACCCTTTCCTACACCCCAACAGATGACTCAAAATCAACATCACCAGATGTTCACTACAGAAATCAGGTTGATTATGTTCTTTGCAGGAAAGAAGGAGAAACTCTATACGGCCAATAAAAACAAGAGGTGGAGCTGACTGTGGCTCAGATCATGAGCTCCTTATTAAAAAACTCAGACTTAAATTAAAGGAAGTAGGGAAAACCATTAGACTATTCGGGTATGACCTAAATCAAGTCACTTATGATTATACAGTGAAGGTAAAATTAGATGCAAAGGATTTGATCAGGTAGACAGTGTGCCTGAAGAACTATGGATGGAGGTTAATTACATTGTACAGGAGGCAGTGACCAAAATCATATCAAAGGAAAAGAAATGTAAGAAGGAAAAGTGGTTGTCTGAAGAGGCTTTACAAACAGCTGAGTAAATAAGAGAAGTAAAAGTTGAGATGAGATGGATAGGGAAAGGGAAAGATATACCCAAATGAATGTAGAGTTCCAGACAATACCAAGGAGAGATAAGAAGGCCTTCTTAAGTGAAATATGCAAAGAAATAAAGTGGGAAAGACTAGAGATTTCTACAATAAACTTGGAGAAAGCACAGAAACATTTAATGCAAATATGGGCATCATAAAGGACAGAGATAGTAAGGACCTAACAGAAGCCAAAGAGATTAAGAAAATGTAGCAAGAATACACAGAAGAACTAAAGTCTCAATGACCCAGATAATCACAATGATGTGGCCACTCACCTAGAGCCAGACATCCTGGAATGTGAAGGCAAGTGTGACTTAGGAAGCATTACTGTGAATAAAACTAATGGAATTGATGGAATTCTTGCTGAGCTATTTCAAATCCTAACAGATGATGCAGTTAAAGTGTTGCTCTCAGTATGTCAGCGATTTTAGAAAAATAAGAAGAGGCAATAGGATTTTAAAAGGTCAGTTTTCATTCCAATCCCAAAGAAGGGCAATGCCAAAAAATGTTTAAACTACCATATAATACAATTGCACTCATTTCACAGTCTAGCAAGTTTATCCTCAAAATCTTTCAAGCTAGTCTTCAGTAGTATGTTAACCAAAAACTTCCAGATGTACAAGCTGGGTTTCAAGAGTAAGAGGAATCAGAGATCAAATTGCCAAATTTGATGGATCATAGAGAAAACAAGAAAGTTACAGAAAAACATCTTCTGCTTCATGGATTATGCTAAAGCATTTGACTATGTAGATCACAACAAACTGGAAAATTCTTCAAGAGATGGGAATACTAGACCACCTTACCTGTCTCCTGAGAAACCTGTATACAGGTCTAGAGCAACAGTTAGAACCAGACATGGAACAACAGACTGGTTCCAAATTGGGAAAGAAGTTTGTCAAGGCTGTATATTGTGACCCTACTTATTTAACTTCTCTGCAGAGTACATTATGCAAAATGCCAGTTGGATTAAGCACAAGCTCGAATCAAGATTTCCAAGAGAAATATCAATAACCTCAAATATGCAGATGACACCACCCTAATTGCAGAAAGTGAAGAACTAAAGGGCCTACTGATGAAGATGAAAGAAGAGATTGAAAAAGCTAGCTTGAAACTCAACATTAAAAGAATGAAGATCATGGCATTTGGTCCCATCACTTCATGGGAAATAGAAATGGAAAAAATGGAAGCAGTAATAGATTTTATTTTCTTGGATTCCAAAATCACTGAAGATGATGACTGCAGCCATGAAATTAAAGATGCCTACTCCTTGGAAGGAAAGTTATGACAAAACTAGACAGCATATTGAAAAACAGAGACATCATTTTGCCAACAAAAGTCCATATAGTCAAGGCTATGGTTTTCCCAGTAGTCATGTAAAAATGTGAGAGTTGGACCATAAAGAAAGCTGAGCAACAAAGAATTGATGCTTTTGAACTGTGGTGTTGGAAAAGACCCTTGAGAGTCCCTTGGACAGCAAGGAGATCAAATCAGTCCAACGATAAAGGAAATCAAAGTTGAATCTTCATTTAAAGGGCTGATATTAAAGCTGAAGCTTCAGTACTTTGGCCCCCTAATGTAAAGAATCAACTCACTGGAAAAGTTTCTGACACTGAGAAAGACTGAGGGCAGGAGAAGAAGGGGGCAGCAGAGGGTAAAATGATAAGATAGCATCACCAACTCAATAGACACGAATTTGAGCAAATTCCAAGAGATAATAGAGGACAGAAGAGCCTGATATGCTGCAGTTCATGGGGTTGCAAAGAGTTGGACAGGACTTAGTGACTCAACAACAATAATAATAACTAGAAATTAAAATTTAGTTAGGAAGTTTACAGAGTAAATATGTGGAAAATTGAAAAAGTGCCAGACAATCAAAATTTCTCACTAAATGATTGCTATGGTTATTATTTTGAGAAAAAAATGGCAACCCTTCTTGCCTGAGAACCTGTGGACAGAGGAGCCTGGCAGGCTGCATGCAGCCCATGGGGTCCAGAGAGTTGAACACAACTTGGAAACTATACAACAACATGGTTATTATTGGTACTAGTATTAGCTAATTTTTATCATTTCCCTTAAAAGAAATAAAAATATCTAGAAGGACCTTCGGAGAAGGCAATGGCACCCCACTCCAGTACTCTTGCCTGGAAAATTTCATAGATGGAGGAGCCTGGTAGGCTGCAGTGCATAGGGTCGCTAAGAGTCAGACATGACTGAGTGACTTGACTTTCACTTTTCACTTTCATGCATTGGAGAAGGAAATGGCAACCCACTCCAGTGTTCTTGCCTGGAGAACCCTGGAATGGTGGAGCTTGATGGGCTGCCATCTATGGGGTTGCACAGAGTCGAACACGACTGAAGTGACTAACAGCAGCAGCAGCAGCAGCAGATGGATCTTTACATAGTTTTTATGCTTTTTAAATGTCATGTTTATGACACATTATTATAATTAGAAAAAAAATTACTAAAAACACTACATAATCAAAATTTTCTACCTTAATTTCTGTTTAGGGAGTTTCACAGTATTCATGGTTATTGAGTTACAGGCTGCCATAGGAAAAAAATGCACTGACAATATGTAATTGGTATATAAATAATTATAATGGCTCTGGGTCAACTCACATGGAGTACTGAGGTCAGGATTATAGATGATATAGGCCAAGACTGAGGTTATTAGGACAATAACAAATAGGTTTGGGTGAAAATAACACACAAAGAAACTGTTGTACTCTATAGAATGTGACCACAGGGAAGTGTTGAAAGGGTATAGTTTTAACAATACAAATGGAATGTGATTGTAGAGACAATGAACTGCCCTAATCATTGTATATTATGACATTTAACCCAGGCATAAGACCTTTATTGTATTTAATGATGCAGTTACTAGGTATAATACTTAGTGACTTGAATATCAAGCAAGAAATGCTATTTAAATGACTTGAGAGACTATAATTGTGTAAATGGGTTTTGTTAATAAGCTTTGCACATCAGCTATGCCCTTGTAGGGCAAATCTACCAAATCTGATATGCCAAAGTAAAGAATGAAGGTTTGGAGTGAAAGCCAAATTCAAGAACCATCAGAGTTAAACAGGAAAAATTAAGGGAGCAGAGTTGAATACCTAAATCATTGAATTCCATTACACAACTTGTTGCTCATTTAAGACTGCTTTACACTTGCTCTTTAGAAGAAAAGCTATGACCAACCTTCATTTCAGTTCAGTCACTCAGTCATCTCTGACTCTGCAAACCCATAGACTGCCACCCACAAGGCTTCCCTGTCCATCACCAACTCACAGAGATTACTCAAACTCATGTCCATCGAGTCAGTGATGGCATACTACTATTTTGTCCTCTGTCATCCCCTTTTCCTGCCTTCCATCTTTCCCAGCATCAGGGTCTTTTCCAATGAGTCAGTTCTTCACATCAGGTGGCCGAAGTACTGAAGTTTCAGCTTCAACGTAAGTCCTTCCAATGAATATTCAGGAGTGCTTTCCCTTAGGATTGACAGGTTGAATCTCCTTGCAGTCCAAGGAACTCTTAAGAGGGTTCTCCAACACAACAATTCTAAAGCTTCAATTCTTCAGCATTCATCTTTCTTTATAGCCCAACTCTCTTGGACTATATGTTTTTCTGTAAGTATCTTGCTTTTTTGATGATCCAACAGATGTTGTCACTTTAATCTGTTTCCTCTAACTTTTCTACATCCAGCTTGAACATCTGGAACTTCACAGTTCACATACTGTTGTAGCTTGGCTTGGAGAATTTTGAGCATTACTTGCCTAGTATGTGAGATGAGTGCAATTGTGCAGTGGTTTGAACATTTTGGGGCATTACCTTAAAGATTGGAATGAAAACTGACATTTTTCAGTCCTGTGGCCACTGCTGAGTTTTCCAAATTTGCTGTCATATTCAGTGCAGCACTTTCAAAGCATCATCTTTTAGGATTTGAAATAACTCAACTGGAATTCCATCACTTCCACTTGCTTTGTTCATACTGATGATTCATAAGGCCCACTTGACTTTGCATTCAAGGATGTCTAGCTCTAGGTAAGTGATCACACCACCGTGATTATCTGGGTCATTCAGATCTTTTTTGTATAGTTCTTCTGTGTATTCTTACCACCTCTTCTTAATATCTTCTGCTTCTGTTATGTCCATACCACCCCTGTCCTTTTTGTGCCCATGTCTGCATGAAATGTTCCTTCATGCAGGAACCAGTTAGATACCAATTGGTATCTCTAATTTTCTTGAAGAGATCTCTATTCTTTCCCATTCTGTTATTTTCCTCTATTTCTTTGCATTGATCACTGAGGAAGGCTTTCTTGTCTCTCCTTGCTATTCTTTGGAAGTTTGCATCAAATGGGTATATCTTTTCTTTTCTCCTTTGTCTTTAGACTCTCTTCTTTTCTCAGCTACTTGTAAGGCCTCCTCAGACAATCATTTTCCTTTTTGCATTTCTTTTTTGGGGGGATAGTCTTGGTCAGTGCTTCTTGTACAATGTCAGGAACCTCTGTCCATAGTTCTTCAGGCACTCTGTCTATCAGATCTAATCCCTTGAATCTATTTGTCACTTCCACTGTATAATCATAATCATTTTAAGAATCAGTGAAATAAAATGGACTTGAAGATAACCCAGATGACCATTATACATACTAATGTGGGCAAGGATCCCTTAGAAGAAATAGAGTAGCCATCATAGTCAGCAAAGATTCTAAAATGCAATACTTGGATGTACTTTCAAAAATGACAGAATGATCTCTGTTCATTTCCAAGGCAAACCATTCAATATCACAGTAATCCAAGTCTATGCCCCAAACAGGAATGCTGAAGAAGCTGAAGTTGAATGGTTCTATGAAGACCTACAAGACCTTCTAGAACTAACACTCATAAAAGTTGTCTTTTTCATTATAGGGAACTTGGATGCAAAAGTAGGAAGTCAAGAGATACCTGGAGTAACAGGTAAATTTGGCCTTGCAGTACAAAATGAAGTAGGCCAAAAGCAACAGAGTTTTGCCAAGAGTTTGTACTGGTCATATCAAACAGACTCTTCAAACAACACAAAAGAAGACTACACATGGACATCACAAGATAGTCAATAGTGAAATTAGATTGATTATATTCTTTGTAGCCAAAGATGGAGAAGCTCTATGCTGTCAGAAGAAACAAGACCAGGAGCTGACTGTGGCTTAAGTAGTGAACTCTTTATTGTCAAGTTCAGACATAAATTGAAGAAAATAAGAAAAATCACTAGACCATTCAGGTATGATTTAAATCAAATGACCAACCTAGACAGCATATTAAAAAGCAGAGACATTACTTTGCCAACAAAGTCCTGATAGTCAAAGCTATGGACAATAGTCATGTATGGATGTGATAGTTGGACTATAAACAAAACTGAACACTGAAGAACTGATTCTTTTGAACTGTGATGTTGGAGAAGGCTCTTGAGAGTCCCTTGAATTTCAAGGAGATCCATCCAGTCCATTCTAAAGGAAATCATGCCTGAATATTCGTTGGAAGGACTGATACTGAAGCTGAAACTTTTGCCACCTAATGTGAAGAAGTGACTCATTGGAAAAGACCCTGATGCTGGGAAAGATGGAAGACAGGAGGAGCAGAAGGGATGCCAGAGGAAGAGATAGTTGGATGACATCACCAACTTGATGGACATGAGTCTGAGCAAGCCCCGAGAGGTGGTGATGGACAGGGAGGCTGACATGCTTCAGTCCCTGGGATCACAAAGGGTTGGACATGACTAAGTGACTGAACTAAACTGTACTGAACTTGCAAGGTCTAGGACCGTGCTTTTACATATAATTACAATCATCTTAGAAAGAGTGTCTTCAGTCTCAGACTAATGATCATTCTATCTCAAATAAAATATATATGACATGGATTCACACAAATATGCTACTGCTAAGTCGCTTCAGTCATGTCTGACTCTGTGTGATCCCATGGAAAGCAGCCCACCAGGCTCCCCTGACCCTGGAATTCTCCAGACAAGAACACTAGAGTGGGTTGCCATTTCCTTCTCCATCACACAAATATAGGTGTGTGTTAGAAACAACATTGAACTGCCTTCATTATAAGTAGATATCTTATAGTTTAAAATAGTTTTATTTTCAAGACAGCTCTTACGATGAGTTAGAGATATCAATTTCTTGCCTCATCAGCATCCTTGGCTAGGGCTATCACAGGTGGGAAACCACACAAATAAACTTAAAGAGGCCCGAATATTTAAATGTAATCAATATCTTTCTAATTGCACCAAGAGGTTGACTAACTTGTTTTCCAAAATTAGTTGACTTGAGGAAGAGCCATTCTGTTATGATTCTGTATGGCCAAAGTGAAGTGAAGTCGCTTTGTTGTGTCTGATTCTTTGTGATCCCGTGGACTGTAGCCCACCAGGCTCCTCCATCCATGGGATTTCCCAGGCAAGAATACTGGAATGGGTTGCTATTTCCTTCTCTAGGAGAGCTTCTCAACCCAGGGATCAAACCTGGGTCTCCTGCATTGTAGGCAGATGCTTTACAGTCTGAACCAACAGGGAAGTCTTTACAGCCAAGTCAAAACTTAATCTGAGTATTGTGTTTTCATAAAAAAGAATTAAGAATCAAAATAAATTTTTTAAATTTACAGATTTTAAGTGGGGTACAGTTTATAACCTAGCAAATCTACAAATCTTCTAATACAGTCTAATTAAGGATAATGACTTCTGAACCATTTGGGATGGTTTGAATGCTTCATTTTCAGAAAGCACAGTCAAATAAAAATGACACATAAACAACACACAAGGCATTTTTTTCTTATATTTTGTCATATTTTTTGGAAAAATTTTTCAACAAACTTTTATTAACAACTGCTACTGATGAGATTCTAGAACACTGAGATTAATGGAATAAATACTGGATGGAAAAAGGTAGAGTGCCCTTATTTTGCCTCTAATCTAGATGTAGGCTTTTGAAAAATAATTTTATGACTAAATGTGTTGTGGACAATAGAATTAGGGTCAATATGCTAAAAGAAAGGAGGAATTGACCCTTCTTTAGTGTTAAAGGATAAAGAATTAAGAATGGAATGAAGAAGGTACTCTTTAGAAAACAAGGTAGGATAGAGCCTTGAAATTAATATTGTATTCCAAAAATGGTCATTCTTTGAAGGTGATAATAGCTTAGAATATGTGAGTCTATGTATGGATGAGTTGGGAGTGGGAGGTTGGATAAAGTTAATAAAATGTGAAATAACTGTCTCATAAAGTATGAAGAGTACAGAGAATGAAGTTTTTTGCCTAAGGCATGGAGATTGAAAATCTGTCCCCAAGTTCTGACTTTTGAGTTTCTTCCTGAAGAATAATAATTTTTATGGATGTAAGGTGATAAGGTGAAGTAGCTCAGTCCTGTCTGACTCTTTGCGACCTGTAGACTGTAACCTACTAGGATTCTCCGTCCATGGGATTCTCCAGGCAAGAATACTGGAGTGGATTGCCATTTCTTACGGGTGTAAGAAATACATAATTTTAACTTCCATATAACAGTATGGAGCTATCAGAGAGAATTTGCATAAATTAATTATAAAATCATTCTATCAAAACAATTAATTTGTTATGTCACATTTTAAAAGTCCTCAATATGAGAAAAAATCCCCACTCTATTATTTCCTGACCTAGACTTTCACATTCACTTCTGCTGAGGTTAATCTTCATTCATTTTCATGTGACTGACTCCTACTCTACTTTCATGCTTTGGTATATTATCATTTATTTAAGCAGACATTATTATCTACTTATTCTCTGTCACTGATCATTTTGCTTTCTTCATAATACTTAACAGTTAATAATTATTCTGATATTTTAATCTTAAGACATATTGCTTGTTTAGTCAAGATTATCAGGGCTACAATTTCAAGGAAATAATCCAAAAAATTAAGACTACAATTAATCTATCACTTCTCATTCAAACTCTATAGTATCTTCTAGATCAAGGATACTTCAGATTCAAAGTCTCTAACTAATATCTTTCCTTATTTCCCTAACACAACACATTACATACAGTAGTTTTTCAGAAATATTGGCTAAATAAAAACTTTCATGTCCTGACTATTATAAATAGTGCTGCAATGAACATTGGAGTACACGTGTCTCTTTCAATTCTGGTTTCCTCAGTGTGTGTGCCCAGCAGTGGGACTGCTGGGTCCTAAGGCAGTTTACAGATGCTGTAAAGAGCAATATTGCATAGGAACCTGGAATGTCAAGTCCATGAATTAAGGCAAATTGGAAGTGGTTAAACAAGAGATGGCAAGGGTGAACGTTGACATTCTAGGAATCAGCGAATTAAAATGGACTGGAATGGGAGAATTTAACTCAGATAACCATTATATCTACTACTGCAGGCAGGAATCCCTCAGAAGAAACGGGTAGCCATCATGGTCAACAAAAGAGTCTGAAATGCAGTACTTGGATGTAACCTCAAAAACGACAGAATGATCTCTGTTCGTCTCCAAGGCAAACCATTCAATATCACAGTAATCCAAGTTTATGCCCCAGCCAGTAATGCTGAAGAAGCTGAAGTTGAACAGTTTTATGAAGACCTACAAGACCTTTTAGAAACCCAAAAAGATGTCCTTTTCATTATAGGGGACTGGAATGCTAAAGTAGGAAGTCAAGAAACACCTGGAGTAACAGGCAAATTTGGCCTTGGAATGCGGAATGAAGCAGGGCAAAGACTAATAAGAGTTTTGCCAAGAAAATACACTGGTCATAGCAACACCCTCTTCCAACAACACAAGAGAAGACTCTACACATGGACATCACCAGATGGTAAACACCAAAATCAGATTGATTATATTCTATGCAGCCAAAGATGGAGAAGCTTTATACAGTTGATGAAAACAAGACCAGAAGCTGACTATGGCTCAGATATGAACTCTTTATTACTAAATTCATACTCAAATTGAAGAAAGTAGGGAAAACCCCTGGACCATTCAGGTACGACCTAAATCAAATCCCTTATGATTATACACTGAAAGTGAGAAATAGATTTAAGGGCCTAGATCTGATAGATAGAGTGCTTGATGAACCATGGGATGAGATTCGTAACATTGTACAGGAGACAGGAATCAAGACCATGCCCATGGAAAAGAAATGCAAAAGCAAAATGGCTCTCTGGGGAGGCCTTACAAATAGCTGTGAAAAGAAGAGAGGCGAAAAGCAAAGGAAAAAGGAAAGATATAAGCATCTGAATGCAGAGTTCCAAAGAACAGCAAGAAGAGACGACAAGAAAGCCTTCTTCAGTGATCAATGCAAAGAAATAGAGGAGAAGAACAGAATGGTAAAGACTAGAGATCTCTCCAAGAAAATTAGAGATACCGAGGGAACATTTCATGCAAAGATGGGCTCGATAAAGGACAGAAATGGTCTGGACCTAACAGAAGCAGAAGATATTAAGAAGAGGTGGCAAGAATACACGGAATAACTGTACAAAAAGATTTTCACGACCCAGATAATCATGATGATGTGATCACGAATCTAGAGCCAGACATCTTGGAATGTGAAGTGAAGTGGGACTTAGAAGGCATCACTACCAACAAAGCTAGTGGAAGTGATGGAATTCCAGTGGAGCTATTTCAAATCCTGAAAGATGTTGCTATGAAAGTGCTGCATTCAATATGCCAACAAATTTGGAAAACTCAGCAGTGGCCACAGAACTGGAAAAGGTCAGTTTTCATTTCAATCCCAAAGAAAGGCAATGCCAAAGAATGCTCAAACTACTGCACAATTGCACTCATCTCACATGCTAGTAAAGTAATGCTCAAAATTATCCAAGCCAGGCTTCAGCAATATGTGAACTGTGAACTCCCTGATGTTCAAGCTGGTTTTAGAAAAGGCAGAGGAACCAGAGAGCAAATTGCCAACATCTGTGGATCATCAAAAAAGCAAGAGAGTTCCAGAAAAACATCTACTTCTGCTTTATTGACTATGCTAAAGCCTTTGACTGTGTGGATCACAGTAAACTGTGGAAAGTTCTCAAAGAGATAGGAATACCAGATCACCTAACCTGCCTTTTGAGAAATCTGTATGCAGGTCAGGAAGCAACAGTTAGAACTGGACATGGAACAGCAGACTGGTTTCAAATAGGAAAAGGAGTATGTCAAGGCTGTATACTGTCACCCTGTTTATTTGACTTATATGCAGAGCACATCATGAGAAACACTGGACTAGAAGAAACACAAGTTGGAATCAAGATTGCTGGGAGAAATATCAATAACCTCAGATATGCAGATGACACCATCCATATGGTAAAAAGTGAAGAAGAACTAAAAGCCTCTTGATGAAAGTGAAAGAGGAAAGTGAAAAAGTTGGCTTGAAACTCAACATTCAGAAAACAAATTTTATGGTATCTGGTCCCATCACTTCATGAGAAATAGATGAGGAAACAGTGGAAACAGTGTCAGACTTTATTTTTGGGGGCTCCAACATCACCGTAGATGGTGGCTGCAGTCATGAAATTAAAAGATGCTTAGTCTTTGGAAGAAAAGTTATGATCAACCTAGATAGTATATTCAAAAGAAGAGACATTACTTTGCCGACTAAGGTCCGTCTAGTCAAGGCTATGGTTTTTCCAGTGGTCATGCATGGATGTGAGAATTGGACTGTGAAGAAGGCTGAGCACCAAAGAATTGATGCTTTTGAACTGTGGTGCTGGAGAAGACTCTTAAGAGTCCCTTGGGCTGCAAGGAGATCCAACCAGTCTATTCTGAAGGAGATCAACCCTGGGATTTCTTTGGAAGGAATGATGCTAAAGCTGAAACTCCTGTACTTTGGCCACCTCATGCAAAGAGTTGACTCATTGGAAAAGACTCTGATGCTGGGAAGGATTGGGGGCAGGAGGAGAAGGGGGCGACAGAGGATGAGATGGCTGGATGGCATCACTGACTCAATGAACGTGAGTCTGAGTGAACTCTGGGAGATGGTGATGGACAGGGAGACCTGGCGTGCTGTGATTCATGGGGTCGTGAAGAGTCAGACACGACTGAGTGACTGAATTGAACTGAACTGAAGGCAGTTATATTTCCATTTCATCAACAGATGAATGGATAAGAAAGCAGTGGTACATATACACAGTGGAGTATTACTCAACCATTAAAAAGAATACATTTGATTCAGTTCTAATGAGGTGGATGAAACTGGAGCCCATTATACAGAGTGAAGTAAGCCAGAAAGAAAAACACCAATACAGTATACTAATGCGTATATATGGAATTTAGAAAGATGGTGATGATAACCCTGCATGCGAGATGGCAAAAGAGACACAGATATATAGAACAGTCCTTTGGACTCTATGGGAGAGAGAGAGGGTGGGATGATTTGGGAGAATGACATTGAGACATGTGTAATATCATGTATGAAATTAATCGCCAGTCCAAGTTTGATGCATGATACAGGATGCTCGGGGCTGGTGCACTGAGAAGACCCAGAGGGATGGTACGGGGAGAGAGGAGGGAGGGGGATCAGGATGGGGAACATGTGTATACCTTTGCAGATTCATGTTGATGTATGGCAAAACCAATACACTATTGTAAAGTAATTAACTTCCAATAAAATGAATAAATTTATGTTAAAAAAACAACCTTTCAATTTGTTTTAGGGCACCCTCTGCTCCATTGATCTTCTATAGGTCTACAAATGAAGGAGTCCAGTTTTTATTTTGATCAATCCGAATCATCTATGACCTAGTCTGTGTGAAAATTCTTTCTTTCCATTAAGTTTAAGATCGGGTACTTCTTGTGTTTGCTTTTATTATAGTAAGTAAAGCAATTGATTGTTTTGTGACAGTAATATCACAGTGGGTTTCTGCTTGTTGGTTTGGTTTTAATAAAAGAATCTTATCTAAGAAGAGTTAAAGTAGATGGCAGATCAAGAAAAGTTGCATATTTTTAATAATGAAATTTGGAATGAATAAAGTTGAAGTAAATGCTTCAAGATTTTATAAATAAATAAATTTGAAATGGTAAATTAGTAAATGGAAGTTGGATAATATGTTCTAATATCATGAAGTTATTGTGAACAAACCAAGGCTAAATAAAATGTGTATTTGGAGAGATGAACTAAAATTGTTTTGTGAGTACATAAAGTCATGCATACTTAATGAGTCTGGAGAATATTTACATTGGAAGGTGATCTCCATGATTGTTTATTCTAAATTCATTATTTTTCCACTAAGGACATGAAGGTTCAGGGAGGATAAGCTATTTGCTTAAGTCAAAAACCTATTTAAAGGTCATTGCTATGGTATGAATTTAGGTAACTAATTTCCAAGTTAAAAAAAAAAATCATGATCTGCAAAAAAACAGAAAATTGTTTTGAAATTTTTTTCTGCAACAAAAGAGCTAATAATATTTAACATGTACACCTCCCCACACAAACAAAAACAAAAACAAACAACAGAAAACCTCTCCCAAAGCACAACCATCTCCTTAGAATTTTGTGGATAGCTCCTTTCATTTTTAAAGGCTATGGAAGAGACCCTTTGACCCAATAACATATATAAATTTAATGTCCAAGTAAAATATTAAAACCCTTAAGGACCACTTTGAAGAAGAATAGAAACCTAACCTTGAGTCTCAGAGAAGAGGAAAAAATACTCAATGTACTCAGTTACATGAACAGCTATTTTTCAAGGTGCATCAGCTCGATAAAAATTATGACCTCTTTCTGTACCTATTTTATTTTCTAGACCTAAAAATATTGCCAGTGCCTGAGGCATAAGTCAGAGTGAACTTCCATTATCACTCCAGAGACTTGGCACTTTCCTCATTAGGCTCCGTAGTATCTGACTGAGTGACCTTGTTTGGTGAGAAGACACAGATGGAGTCTGTCAGTAAATCTTGTTAATGTAACAAGTATTCCTACTGTTAGATGAGTGTTGCACCTGATACTGGCATTTCTTCTCTTAGTAAACAACCCCTATTCCCTTTCCAACATGGGTCTCTTCCCTCATGCCATCAGGTTTTTCAGCATCAACTTGTTCTAAGGATTATCTAAAAGAATGTGTCTCGCTGTGAAGGGGAGATGCTCTCTCTTTCCTAGAAACAAACTCCTGCTGGCTTTTGAAAAATGTAAAGATGAAGTTAAATGTATCAAACAAACCAAACCAAGTGTACTCTCTTCATGCTAGAAAGCCCTTTAGATGAAAAATAAGATTTATTACCAGTTAATCACTGCCCTAATTTGTCATTTCTCCCTGTTATCTTGTTTTGCAATACAAAAGATACAACTTGAAGAACATAAATATTCTCAACATTAGGAAAGAAAGGCTAGGCTATACTTTGGTGCATATGATTATAATGGAGTAGTATAGTGACGTGCTTGTGCTAAGTCACTTCAGTCATGTCCAACTCTGTGCGACCCTATGGACTGCAGCCTTCCAGATTCCTCTGTCCACGGGATTCTCCAGCAAGAATACTGGCATGGGTTACCATGTCTTCCTCCAGGGGATATTCATGGCACAGGGATCAAACCTGCATCTCTTAGTCTACCTGCATTGGCAGGTGAGTTCTTTACCACTAATTCCACCTGAGAAGCCCAGTATAGTGTCAGGCTGCAATCTAAATTTTAGAAAAGGTATTTATTCCCTAACAATTTTCTTTTTCTTTTTAAAATATAAATTTATTTATTTTAATTGGAAGTTAATTACTTTACAATAGTGTATTGGTTTTGCCATACATCAACATGAATCCGCCACAGGTATACACGTGTTCCCCATCCTGAACCCCCCTCCCTCCTCGCTCCACGTACCATTCCTCTGGGTCATCCCAGTGCACCAGCCCCAAGCATCCTATGTCATGCATCAAACCTGGACTGGTGTTTCATTTCATATATTATATTATACATGTTTCAATGCCATTCTCCCAAATCATCCCACTCTTTCCCTCTCTCACAGAGTCCAAAAGACTGTCCTTTACATCTGTATCTCTTTTGCCATCTCGCATACAGGGTTATCATCACCATCTTTCTAAATTCCATATATATGCATTAGTATACGGTATTGGTGTTTTTCTTTCTGGCTTACTTCACTCTGTATAACAGGCTCCAGTTTCATCCACCTCATTAGAACTGATTCAAATGTATTGTTTTTAATGGCTGAGTAATACTCCATTGTATATATGTACCACTGCTTTCTTATCCATTCATCTGCTGATAGACATCTAGGTTGCTTCCATGTCCTGGCTATTATAAACAATGCTGTGATGAACATTGGGGTACACGTGTCTCTTTCAGTTCTGGTTTCCTCAGTTTGTATGCCCAGCAGTGGAATTGCTGGGTCCTAAGGCAGCTCCATTTCCAGTTTTTTTTTTTTTTAAAGAATCTCCACACTGTTCTCCATAGTGGTTGTACTAGTTTGCATTCCCACCAACAGTGTAAGAGGGTTCCCTTTTCTCCACATCCTCTCCAGCATTTATTGCTTGTAGACTTTTGGATCGCAGCCTTTCTGACAGGCATGAGATGGTACCTTATTGTGGTTTTGATTTGCATTTCTCTGATAATAAGTGATGTTGAACATCTTTTCATGTGTCTGTTAGCCATCTGTATGTCTTCTTTGCTGCATCTGCTGCTGCCAAGTCGCTTCAGTCGTGTCCGACCCTGTGCAACCCCATAGACAAAAGCCCACCAGATTCCCCCATCCCTGGGATTCTCCAGGCAAGAACACTGGAGTGGGTTGCCATTTTCTTCTCCAATGCATGAAAGTAAAAAGTGAAAGGGAAGTCGTTCAGTCGTGTCCGACTCTTTGTGACCCCATGGACTGCAGCCTACCAGGCTCCTCTGTCCGTTGGATTTTTCAGGTAAGAGCACTGGAGTGGGGTGTTCATATCCTTATATTAATAAATATTTGAAATTGGTTAATGAACACTAAGAACTAATTGTCTCAGTCCATTTGAGGTACTATGACAAAACAATAGAAACTAGGCAGCTCATAAACAATGAAAATTAATTTCTCACATTTTTGGATACTGGGAGCTTGAGATTTGGTGCCAGAATGGTCAGGAGAGGGACGTCTTCTGGTTTGCCATCTGCTCCTTGTATGTGATGGAAGGGGCTGGGGATATCTCTGGAGACTATAAGGTTTTATCCCTTTCAAGAGAATTCTACGCTTATGACTTAAAAACCCCTCAAAGGCCTCACCTACTAATACTATCATCTTGAAGGGTAAGGATTGCAATATATGTATTTTTGGGAGGGCACTAAGCCCTGAAGAATTGATGCTTTTGATCTGTGGTGCTGGAGAAGACTTGAGAATCCTTTGGATAGCAAAGAGATCAGACCAGCCAATCCTAAAGGAAATCAACTTTGAATATTCTTTTGAAGGATTGATGCTAAAGTTGATGCTCCAATACTCTTGCCCCCTGATGTGTAGTGTCAAATCATTGGAAAAGACCCTGATGCTAGGAAAGATTGAGGGCAGGAGGAGAAGGGGACAATAGAAGAAGAGATCATTGGATGGCATCATTGACTCAGTGGACATGAGTTCGAGCAAATTCTGGGAGATAGTAAAGTACAAGGAATTCATGGGATGCTGCAATTCATGGGATCACAAACAGTTGGGCATGACTGAGTGACTGAACAACAACAACAATAACCCTTCAGGTCTAGTGAAGGATCAAATGAGGTGGCTTAAAATATAAACAGTTGACAATGGAATAGCACAGGTTTGAACTGTCCTGGTCCATATATATTCAGATATTTTTCAAGAGTAAATACTATATAACTGCAGGGCCCATCGTTGGTTAAATCTGCAGATGCAGAGGAACCAAGGATCAACTTGAACAACCAAAAAGAAATTCTGTTTCCATAACTTTTCAGTTGTCTGGTCTCCTGTACTGAAGAAAAAGTAGTACTGCAGTAAAATAAGCACTGAAGGCCTATAGGGACTTTGCATATAAAAGGATTTGGTGGGGAGAATAAGGTTTGCTTTGTTTATTTATTTGTTTCTTCATTTTTAGTACATATAGTAAGCCAAATATTGAGATCAGAGGAAGAGTTATGTGTTTAGTCAAAGGAAGACTAAAATGTTCTTGACTATATTCTAGTAAAGAGATCTAAAATGATTAAAGATTTTGATGGGCTATGAAAAGTTATAGTAATCAGATGGCAATAGACTGGAGGAAGTCTTAATAAGGTTTCCAGTAAGTTTACACTAAATGCTGAATTTTCAAAATTGAAGGGAATTAAAGATATGTTGAGGAAATGCATGCCAGGCCATGAAATGATACCTCCAGAAGCACTGAGTTTTGAAAAATTGCAAACACCCTTAAAAAGAAAGCTAGAGGCTAAAAAGGTCACCAAAGATGTAGGACTGGGCCAGAGATAATTCACAATTATATTCTAAATTAAGAAGTATGCACTTTACAAGAAAGCTGGAAAGCCAGAGGATTATAGAGGAGGAGAATGATGTGATTTAATTCTAGTAAAATCTCTGTTCAGGAAATAGCATAATTATAATTTTTGTGAATAGAAAAAAATGAGTGTTTAAAGAAACTAACTCCACCATTCCAGGACAAAAGCTGTTCTAAACCATAAATCCAGTGTAATTCAGTAGATCTGTAATGCTGAGCTACCTGTAGAAAAAGGCATATGTTAATTAAAGAGAGATAATTATGAAGAAAAATACTTAATGATATCATAAAAAAAAGTGGCATACAAAGAGGGAGACACTCTGAATGGTGCAATAATGAACTTCTTGGATCTTATCCCCAGAGAAGCAATCACAACAAAAGAAAATGTAAACATACATACATTCATACATCCCCCACGCCAAACACACACACCTCTTGTCTCTAGAAATTGTCTTAAGATCATGCAATAACAGAGAAATATCTATCCCAGGAAAGATGCAGACACAGGCTATCAAGATGGCAGAGGAATAGGATGGGGAGAACACTTTCTCGCTCTCTACCTCATCAAAAGAACATTTCAACGCTGAGCAAATTCCACAAAATAACTTCTGACTGCTGGCAGAGGACATCAGGCATCCAGCAAAGCAGATCATTGGCTTCAAAACCAGGTAGGAATTATTTTATTTTAAAGCACGAAGATAGAGACAAAGGAGGTAGGGAGGGAACCCCAGCACGGGAAGGGAATCCCGTCCCAGGAGGAGACTCTTAAGAGAGAGGTTCCCTAAAATTGGGGAACTTTCTCACAGCTGTGCATGGGGCGAGCCCTGGAAGCACAGAGGGCAACATAACAGGAAGGAAGAATAAATAAATAATTAAAACCAACAGATTACGAATTCAGCAGTATAACCCCCAGCGGATAAGCAGCGCAAACGCCTGCGTCCGACAGCAGTGGGGGTTGGGCAGGGGAGGAGCGCGCCCGCGACAGTGCTTTCTAAGAACTGGGCTGCGGGAGACGTAGGCTGCAGGGCTTTTCTCGAGAATCGGGGCGTAACGGGGCCAGAATCGGGTCCGTGCGTGGATAGAATGATTTATCCTGGACTAGCAAACCAGACTGGGGGATAACTAACACGCGAAACGCCCAAACATAAGACACTGACAGGCCCACGCACAGAACAAAGGACGGATCAGAAATAGCCAGCTGCAGACCATCCCCCCACCGGCGACAGGCAGCCAGAGCCTTAAGTGCTGGAAGAGGGCAGTCGCAGCTCAAGAGAGACATTACCCACCAAATTGCAAGCAAGGTTCTTTATTGAGACTTCTGGGGTCTCTGAATAGTCATCATCTGCCTGAGAAAGAGCCCCGGCAGAGATCCCAGAAAATTGAGCGACCTGGAAAGCCCAGAAGATGCAACAATAGTGCGCACCAAACTCCCTAGCCACTCGGACTTGGAACCAAACCCGGCACCCGGCACCCGGAGGGGACTTCCTGAGCACCAGTCCTGAGCTGCTTAAACCAGGGAATTGCATGAAACATAGGGCAGGCCCCACACGGTTATCCCATGGATTGGGAAGGGCAAGCCCAGTGCAGAGCTCACCACCACCCTCCCTGTGGCAAGACAGAAATCAGACATGGAAGAGACCAGCAAACAGAGGAAGTCAAACAGAGGGAACTGCCTTGGTAGCGACCCCACACAGTCCTCAACGACAGAAAAAGCGCCAGATACACTGATACTACTTTTATGATCAAAAATTTTTTTTGTGGGGAGATGATGTGGAAGTGTGATTTCTTTTTTTTTTTTTAAGAATTTTTTCTTTCTTTAAAAATTATTTTTTCTTTTTAAATTTTTTATCCTTTTCTTTTTCATCTTTTTTTCCCTAAACTTGCTTAAATTTTTAAGTCTTCTATATTTCTAGTTATTATTTTTATTACCTAATATTGCTTTTCAAAAAAAAAATAACCCTATCGTTAAGCAAACGCCATATATAGTCTTATTGGTGGAGGAAGTTGTCTTTTAATAATTCTGGAGTCTTTTATTATATTTTACTTTTTTCTCTTTTTCTCTATTTTTTAGAAAATTTCTCTCTCCTTCTTCTTCTTCTCTTCAATAATCTATCTTTGAAAATCCAATCTATACTCCAGATTTTTAATCTTGGCATTTTGGCATTTGTTGCCAATTTTGTACTTTTAAAAACCTAATCCTCAGTACCCAGTTTTACATGAGTGCAGGACTACTGGTTTGACCACTCTCTCCACCTTTGGAATTTCTCTTTTCTCCACCAGGTGGCTTTTGTCTCCTCCCTCCCCCTCCCTCTCTCTACCCAACTCTATGAATCTCTGTGTGTTCCAGAAGGAGGAGAACTCTAAGGGAACTGGTCACTGACCGGATCTGTATCCCTCCTTCCCATCTCCCTCTTTATCCTCCTGTCCACCTCTATCTACTTCCTTCCTCTCCTCTTCCATGTATAACTCTGTGACCACCTCTGAGCGGTCCAGACTTCGGAGCACACACAAGAAAGTGGGGACGGGCTAACTTGCTTTTCCTTCTTTTGATTTCACCTCATCCCATTCCACTCACCTCTAACTACTCCCTCCCTCTTCTCTCCTCCAAGTAACTCACCGATCCTCTAGGGACAACCCTCAAGGTGGAGAAGCCTATCACCATTAACCTAGATGTTTTAACATTAGTGCTGAATAGATGGAGAAATCATGAGGCTATTGTAAAAATAAATCTGAAAACCAGAATCAGGAGGCATAAGTCCAAATCCTGAGATCATCAAAGAATTCCTGAATACAGGGAACATTATCCAATTAGAGCTCACCAAATGCCTTCATACCTATACTGAAATTGATCACCACCCAAGGGCCAACAAGCTCCAGAGCAAGACATACCACGCAAATTCTCCAGCAACACAAGAACAAGCCCCTGAGCTTCAATACACAGGCAACTCAAAATACTCCAAAACCACTGATGTCTCATAACCCATTACTTCACACGTCACAGCACTCCAGAGAGAGGAAATCCAGATCCACCCACCAGAACTCCAACACAAGCCTCCCTGATCAAGAAACTTTGACAAGCCACTGATATAACCCCAAACACAGAGAGGAAGCTCAATAATAAAGAGAACTCCACAAATTCCCAGAATATAGAAAAGCCACCACAAACGCAGCAATATAACCAGGATGAAGAGACAGAGGAATAACCAGCAGGTAAAGGAACAGGAGACATGCCCACCAAACCAAACAAAAGAGGAAGAGATAGGGAATCTGCCTGAGAAAGAATTCCGAATACTGATAGTGAAAATGATCCAAAATCTTGAAATCAAAATGGAATCACAGATAAATAGCCTGGGGTCAAGGATTGAGAAGATGCAAGAAAGGTTTAAAAAGGACCTAGAAGAAATAAAAAAGAGTCAACATATAATGAATAATGCAATAAATGAGATCAGAAACACTCTGGAAGCTACAAATAGTAGAATATCGGAGGCAGAAGATAGGATTAGTGAAATAGAAGATAAAATGGTAGAAATAAATGAATCAGTGAGGGAAAAAGAAAGACAAATTAAAAGAAATGAGGACAACCTCAGAGACCTCCAAGACAATATGAAACGCTCCAACATTCGAATTATAGGAGTCCTAGAAGAAGAAGACAAAAAGAAAGACCATGAGAAAAATACTTGAGGAGATAATAGTTGAAAACTTCCCTAAAATGGAAATAATCACCCAAATCCAAGAAACCCAGAGAGTGCCAAACAGGATAAACCCAAGGTGAAACACCCCAAGACATATTTTAATCAAACTAACAAAGACCAAACACAAAGAACAATTATTAAAAGCAGCAAGGGAAAAACAACAAATAACACACAAGGGGATCCCCATAAGAATAACTGCAGATCTTTCAATAGAAACTCTTCAGGCTAGGAGGGAATGGCAAGACATACTTAAAGTGATGAAAGATAATAACCTTCAGCCAAGACTACTGTACCCAGCAAGGATCTCATTCAAATATGAAGGAGAAATCAAAAGCTTTCCAGACAAGCAAAAGCTGAGAGAATTCAGCACCACCAAACCAGCTCTCCAACAAATACTAAAGGATAGACTTTAGACAGGAAACACAAAAAGGACGTATAAACCTGAACCCAAAACAATAAAGTAAATGGCAACAGGTGCACACTTATCAATAATTACCTTAAATGTAAATGGGTTGAATGCCCCAACCAAAAGGCAAAGACTGGCTGAATGGATACAAACACAAGATCCCTATATATGCTGCCTACAAGAGACCCACCTCAAAACAACAGACACATACAGACTAAAAGTAAAGGGCTGGAAAAAGATATTCCATGCAAATAAAGACCAAAAGAAAGCAGGAGTAGCAATACTCATATCCAATAAAATAGACTTTAACACAAAGGCTGTGAAAAGGGACAAAGAAGGCCACTACATAATGATCAAAGGATCAATCCAAGAAGAAGATATAACAATTATAAATATATATGCACCCAACATAGGAGCATCGCAATATGTAAGACAATTGCTAACAAGCATGAAAGGGGAAATTAATAATAACACAATAATAGTGGGAGGCTTTAATACCCCACTCACACCTATGGACAGATCAACTAAGCAGAAAATTAACAAAGAAACGCAAACGTTAAACGATACAATAGACCAGTTAGACCTAATTGATATCTATAGGACATTTTACCCCAAAACAATGAATTTCACATTTTACTCAAGTGCACACGGAACCTTTTCCAGGATAGATCACATTCTGGGTCATAAATCTAACCTTGATAAATTCAAAAAAATCGAAATTATTCCAAGCATCTTCTCTGACCATAATGCACTAAGGTTAGATCTCAATTATAGGAGAAAAACTATTAAAAATTCCAACATTTGGAGGCTGAACAACACCCTACTGAATAATCAACAAATCACAGAAGAAATCAAAGAAATCAAAATATGCATCGAAACGAATGAAAATGAAAACACAACTACACAGAACCTTTGGGACACTATAAAAGCAGTCCTAAGAGGAAAGTTCATAGCAATACAGGCATACCTCAAGAAACAAGAAAAAAGTCAAATAAATAACCTAACTCTACACCTAAAGCAACTAGAAAAGGAAGAAATAGAGAACCCCAGAGTTAGTAGAAGGAAAGAAATCCTAAAAATTAGGGCAGAAATAAATGCAAAAGAAACAAAAAGAGACCATAGCAAAAATCAACAAAGCAAAAAGCTGGTTCTTTGAAAGGATAAATAAAATTGACAAATCATTAGCCAGACTCATCAAGAAACAAAGAGAAAAAAATCAAATCAACAAAATTAGAAATGAAAATGGAGAGATCACGACAGACAACTCAGAAATACAAAGAATCATAAGAGACTACTATCAGCAATTATATGCCAATAAAATGGACAACTTGGAAGAAATGGACAAATTCTTAGAAAAGTACAATTTTCCAAAACTGAACCAGGAAGAAATAGAAAATCTTAACAGACCCATCACAAGCATGGAAATTGAAACTGTAATCAGAAATCTTCCAGCAAACAAAAGCCCAGGTCCAGATGGCTTCACAGCTGAATTCTACCAAAAATTTCGAGAAGAGCTAACACCTATCTTACTGAAGCTATTCCAGAAAATTGCAGAGGAAGGTAAACTTCCAAATTCATTCTATAAGGTCACCATCACCCTAATACCAAAACCTGACAAAGACACCACAAAAAAAGAAAACTACAGGCCAATATCACTGATGAACATAGATGCAAAAATCCTCAACAAAATCCTAGCAATCAGAATCCAGCAACACATTAAAAGATCGTACACCATGACCAAGTGGGCTTTATCCCAGGGGTGCAAGGATTCTTCAATATCCACAAGTCAATCAATGTAATTCACCACATTAACAAACTGAGAAATAAAAATCATATGATTATCTCAATAGATGCAGAAAAAGCCTTTGACAAAATTCAACATCCATTTATGATAAAAACTCTCCAGAAAGCAGGAATAGAAGGAACATACCTCAACATAATAAAAGCTATATATGACAAACTCACAGCTAACATTATCCTCAATGGAGAGAAATTGAAATAATTTCCCCTAAAGTCAGGAACAAGACAAGGGTGTCCACTTTCACCACTACTTTTCAACATCGTACTGGAAGTTTTGGCCACAGCAATCAGAGCAGAAAAAGAAATAAAAGGAATCCAAATTGGAAAAGAAGAAGTAAAACTCTCACTGTTTGCAGATGACATGATCCTCTACATAGAAAATCCTAAAGACTCGACCAGAAAACTACTAGAGCTAATCAATGAATATAGTAAAGTTGCAGGATATAAAATCAACACTCAGAAATCCCTTGCATTCCTATACATTAATAATGAGAAAGTAGAAAAAGAAGTTAAGGAAACAATTCCATTCACCATTGCAACGAAAAGAATAAAATACTTAGGAATATTCCTACCTAAAGAAACTAAAGACCTATATATTGAAAACTATAAAACACTGATGAAAGAAATCAAAGAGGACACTAATAGATGGAGAAATATACCATGCTCATGGGTTGGAAGAGTCAATATAGTGAAAATGAGTATACTACCTAATGCAATCTACAGATTCAATGCAATTCCCATCAAGCTACCAGCTGTATTTTTCACAGAACTAGATCAGATAATCTCAAGATTTGTATGGAAATACAAAAAACCTCGAATAGCCAAAGCAATCTTGAGAAAGAAGAATGGAACTGGAGGAATCAACTTGCCTGACTTCAGGCTCTACTACAAAGCCACAGTCATTAAGACAGTATGGTACCGGCACAAAGACAGAAATATAGGTCAATGGAACGAAATAGAAAGCCCTGAGATTAACCCACACACCTATGGACACCTTATCTTCGACAAAGGAGGCAAGAATATACAATGGAGTAAAGACAGTCTCTTTAACAGGTGGTGCTGGGAAAACTGGTCAACCACTTGTAAAAGAATGAAACTAGACCCCTTTCTAATATCATACACAAAAATAAACTCAAAATGGATTAAAGATCTAAATGTAAGACCAGAAACTATAAAACTCCTAGAGGAGAACATAGGCAAAACACTCTCCGACATAAATCACAGCAGGATCCTCTATGATCCAACTCCCAGTATACTGGAAATAAAAGCAAAGATAAACAAATGGGATCTAATTAAAATTAAAAGCTTCTGCACAACAAAGGAAACTATAAGCAAGGTGAAAAGACAGCCTTCTGAATGGGAGAAAACAATAGCAAATGAAACAACTGACAAACAACTAATCTCAAAGATATATAAGCAACTTATGCAGCTCAACTCCAGAAAATAAACGATCCATTAAAAAAATGGGCCAAAGAATGAAATAGGCATTTCTCCAAAGAAGACATATGGATGGCTAACAAACACATGAAAAGATGTTCAACATCACTCATTATCAGAGAAATGCAAATCAAGACCACAATGAGGTACCATTTCACACCAGTCAGAATGGCTGTGATCCAAAAGTCTACAAGCAATAAATGCTGGAGAGGATGTGGAGAAAAGGGAACCCTCTTACACTGCTGGTGGGAATGAAAACTAGTACAGCCATTATGGAAAACAGTGTGGAGATTCCTTAAAAAATTGCAAATAGAACTGCCTTATGACCCAGCAATCCCACTGCTGGGCATACACACCGAGGAAACCAGAACTGAAAGAGACACATGTACCCCAATGTTCATTGCAGCGCTGTTTATAATAGCCAGGACATGGAAGCAACCTAGATGTCCATCAGCAGATGAATGGATAAGAAAGCTGTGGTACATATACACAATGGAATACTACTCAGCTCCTAAAAAGAATAAATTTGACTCAGTTCTAATGAGATGGATGAAATTGGAACCAATTATACAGAGTGAAGTAAGCCAGAAAGAAAAACACCAGTACAGTATACTGACACATATATATGGAATTTAGAAGACAGTAATGATGACCCTATATGTGAGACAACAAAGAGACACAGAGGTATAGAGTGGACTTTTGGACTCTGAGGGAGAGGGAAAGGGTGGGATGGTTTGGGAGAATGGCAATGAAACATGTATATTTCCTTGTAAGAAACGAAGTGCCAATCTATGTTCAATGTAGGATGCAGGATGCATGGGGCTGATGCACAGGATGATTCAAGTAGAGGATGTGGGGTGGGAGGTGGGAGGGGGCTTTGGCATTGGGAGATTGTGTTCACCTATGGCTGATTCATGTCAATGTATGGCAAAACAATTACAGTATTGTAATTAACAAAATAAATAAATTTAATAATAAAAAAAGGAAAGGAAAGATGCAGGAAAAACATTTGACAAAACACCACCTTTCGTGATGAAACACTAAAACAAACAAACAAACTAGGAATATAAGTAAACTTCATCCTGACAAGGGACATCTATTAAAAACCAATAGCTAACATTGTACTTAATAGTGAAAGGCTATTTTTCCACTAAGGTTAGTAACAAGATCTATTTTTGTCATTTATAATTTATGCTGTACTGAAAATTCCAGCAAGGGTAATTAGGCAATAAAAAGAAATAAAAAATCATCCATATTGTAAGTGAATAAATAATTTCTGGTTATAGATGAAATATTCTTATACATAGAAAAGCTTAAGAAATCCTCAGAAATAGTAAAGTAATTCAATAAATTTGCATGATAAAAGGTCAATATAAAAATGTAATAAATTATAATACAATTTCAAAAATGAATAAAATAATAGAGGGTAAATTTCAGAACAGAAATATATATTTTGTGCTCTGAAAATTATAAAACAATATGGAAATAAAATAAAGGGCCAAATAAATTGAATAATACCTTATATCCATGGATAGGAAAACTAAGTGTTGTTAAGAGGGCAATAATTCCCCAAATGCTGTATATATTCAAGACAATTTCTGTCAAAGAAATTGACAAACTGATTCTAAAATTTATGTGGAAATGCCAGCTAGTGAGATTTGCTGAAAACAATCCTGAAAAGAATAAAGTTGAACAACTCACTTCTTCCAGTCTGAAGATACTGTGCTTTTAGCATAAGTATAGATGTATGCTCAATTCTATGGAATATTTAATTAACATATTTATTAAACCATTTAATTAAAATACACTTATAACTAAATATATTTTAAAAATCTAGTTATTAAGCTATGAGTTAGGCCCTGTGTTAAGAGCACTAAATCCTAAAGATTAAAATACAGGATGGAAAGAACAAAACATTTAGAGAGCATTTATCAACCTTAAAATATTTTTGGAACTTTTATCCACTTTATGTATTTTGCCTTCTAATGTAAACACATTCTCATTCAACATGATTTTAGCTCTTTAGTTTTATAGATGAATTTATATGTGAGAAATTGTGTGTGCCATAACATCTCCCCAGGACCATGAGTGAATTGCACATTTTTATCAAAATAATCTTCTGGATGGCAGGTCAATAGCAGCTTGTCCCTTTCTTATTGCCATCCAGACAGTGATGACATTGGACTTTCTTACAAAAATATTTTGAAACTTTAAAAGAGTTAGATTTTCAGTTGAGCTTTATGAAGTTCTCTCAACCAGAACATTGAGTTCTTCTGGGAGCTGGAAATTGAGAAGTTTATTTTAAGTAAGTGAAACTCTGCTTGACAGGGAAATAAAAAGACAAGTGAATTCATGTATGAAATACTTCAGACAAGGAAAATTTTCAGTCAATATATTTTTCTTAAACTTGTTTCTTTACTATAAAAATTTTTTTATTCTAAATCATATTTAATGTGTAATTTTTTTGTGATAAGCAACAGGCAAGAGATGATGTATAGAGCTCCTTCAATAAAAGAAAAGCAGAAAATCAGATTTCTACTCTGTGGCAGTTATTCTGGGAGAAACTACTGCAGGTTATAAATGATAATATTTTAAATTCCTTTCTAGTTTTAGCAGAAATTTTAGTTTTTCTCTTCAGTGTTGCTCATTTCACCAAGAAGCACAATCGTCCCTACCCCTACCTGCTGTGTCACTGGGGTAGGTGGGGCTCTTGCCTGGCCCAGGTGTGGCATGAATCTGCGGGATCAAGGTGGGCAAGAATCTCAGTGGGGCATGCTTCCTGACACTAGCAAGTTAGAGGAAGAGTTCCACAATGATGCTCAACACTGCTAGCATTAGCAGGATAGAATGAGACTGTAAAAGTGGAACCCTCCAGTGTCCCCATCCTTGGGGAGAGTCCCATCATATTTCTGTCTCTCTGGCATACACTTTAAGCTTAGTAAGTGGTCTCCTTCATGTATAGTCTGAGCCAAGCTGGTGTCTTTCAAACTGGTGTTTTTGAAACACTAAGCTAAGTAAATCTGGGCATGAGAATTTAGGAGAGTTCCTTATTTCTTTTACTTCTATGGTTTCTCAAGATGTAATCCCTGTTGATTTTCAAAGTCAGGCATTTGGGAACCTTGTGTCTCCTGAATAGGATGTAATGGTTGGGATGCCTAATGTGGAGCACAAGCCTCTTAATGCTTAGGAAAAAAATCTGTATTTTTGAGTCCCCTCCCTATTGTGGATCACCATACATGTGGAATAGACTATTAGGGGACAAGAGTGTGTTTCTGCCTCTCTTATCTGCCTCCATGCAGCCTTTTCCTTCTTTGTTATAGAGGCTCAGTTCATCCAGTTTTCAGGTCTTTTTCAGAGGCAACTATTTCATGTGTAGTTGAAGATTTGATGTGTTCAGGGGAGAAAATGAGTTCAGGATCTTCTATGTTGCCTTATTGAACTGTCCTCCCTGTAACTATTCAAAGTATATTATATGGAGCAAAGTACTAAATTGCCCCTATTTCTGATGAGGAAATTGAAATATGGATAACTTAAGAAGCGTATGCAAGATTACTGGTAAAGGCAGGAGCCAGGATGAAAGCCTAGATCGTGAAGATCCAGAGTACATATTCAGAACCATCTTCTATATTCCAGAAGTCCTGTGTCCTAAGAATTGCATTGAATATCCTGGTTGTTTTTTCCTCTCATAGAACAGAAGAGAATGATGCATCCATTAAACTAAAAATGCAGATTTACATATGCACACCCATTAAAAGAAAAAAAAAAAAGTTGTTTAGTTGTGTCCGACTTTTGGAACCCTTTGATCGTGTTCACCAGGCTCCTCTGCCCATGGAATTTTCCAGGCAAGAATACCAAAGTGGATTGCATTCCCTTCTCCAGGGGATCTTTCTGACTCAAGGACCAGATCCAGGGATCCAACACAGATCTTCTGTATTGCAGGCAGATTCTTTACCATCTGAGACACCAGGAACTGCCCTCGCCACGCACATATGCACATTTATATGTGAGCATTGTTGTAATAACTGCAACTTTTGCAAGGCAATCAAGGCAGGTAATTTGGAAGGAGAGTGGGTTTGTGACAACACAATTTAAAAATATATATATATATCTGTTTATATTCTGACAGAAGTGATAATTATTTCCAAATGAAATAAATTGCTAGGTACTTGCATATGGCAATGAGGATAGGATATTATATAAAATGACCTAAGATGTTTAGAAATTGACAAGTTCATAATTTCAAACATAAAAATATGACTTCCTGAATCTGAAAGCATAAGATACTGAAGAAAAGAAAGAAAACTATAAAATAAAATTTGAGAAAATATTTTAAAGGACAAAGTCCTAAGCTCTGTGTGTGTGTGAATATATATGCCTGTGTCTAATTTGAGTGAATATAGTGAAATCAGTGTCAGTCATTAGTTGTTTTTTTTTTTTTTTTTAACTTTACTATACTGTGTTGGTTTTGCCATACATTGACATGAATCCACCACAGGTGTACATAAATTACCAACCCTGAACCCTGCTCCCACCACCCTGACCCAGAGAGATGATATGGGGAGTCATTAGTTTTTAAATTACTCATTTTGAGACAGATTCATGAAAGAATTTTAGAGTACTATTCCAGAAAAAAAATTTACACACAACTTGTTGACTATTTCAAACTGGTAATTAAAAAATTAAGATATTTAAGGGATAATGCAGATAGAGACATTTGAATATTAAACTTTATTATTGAAATATTAATTTTTTGATACAGACTATCAGATAATTAATTCTCAACAGAACTAGTTATATTATCATTATGTTATGAGCAAAAAAAAAAAAGTATGGATTCCTGTAACATTTTTATGAGTTAAAGATAAGGTCTCCATCCTTTATGAACAGTAACAATGTCAATTTCTAACAATTCCCTAAGAATGTTTTAATATTTACTAACTTTTTTCTTCCCCTGAGAAAAGCTTTTTCTTTGTTTCTTAGGGACATCACCTAAACCTGTTAACTGTTGCCATTGTTTCCTTGAATCTATTCTTCCCTTTTCACTTTTTATTTTTCCTTTATGAAACCACATGTGTCCAATAGTTTTTTAATCAGATCCAAAAGTTTTTAGAGCATTTTATCCCTGATAACAAGCCTGCTGTGGTTCCTATTTCATAACAGAAAAATTCATGTGTGTATGAAGTTCTGTGATTAGAGGGAAAGGTGCTGGTTGCAGAGCACAGCAGGGGGAAATTGGTGTGCTGTCTCCACGGGGTCTCAACACAGGCAAGCTCAACTCAGAGCAAGTCATCACCTTAGTCATTTTGAAAACACTGGTTTTTATTCTCATTTTCTAAATCACTATATTCACCATAAGCAAGCCTGGTTTTCTAAAATACTGAAACCAAATGTTGTTCATAATTTCATGTAACATTTGGAAAATGTCTTTGTGAACACTTTTAAAACTTTTATTTATATATTTTTAAAATTAATAAACTTCTCTTAGAGAAGTTTTAGGTTCACAGCAAAATTGAACACAATGTACAGAGAGTCCCCATACAGGCTTTGTCCTCACACAGGTATTACCTCTCTGCTTATGGAAATCCCTTAACAAAGTAGTGCATTTGTTAAAATCAATGAAAGTGTATTGACACAACTTTATTACACATTCCTCTGAATTGGTGGTGTATATTTTATAGGTTTGACAAATGTAAAATGACGTATCCACCATTACAGTGCAGTGCAGGGTAGTTTTATTGTCCTATACATAAGAAGGAAATGGCAAACCACTCCACTGTTCTTGTCTGGAAAATCCCATGGACAGAGGAGCCTGGCAGGCTACAGTTCATAGGATTGAAAAGAGTCAGACACAACTGAGCGATTGAGCACAAAACATAACTCTGGCTCTTCTTTTCATCCCTTTCTCCTGTCTAACAGCTGAAAACCACTAATCTTTTACTGTCTCCAGAATGTTGCATAGCTGTAATCATACAGGCAACTTTTCAGGTTGTCCTCCTTCACGTGGTAGTATGCATTGAAAGTTCTCCCATGTCTTTTTGTGAATTGGTAGCTCATTTACTTTTAGTGCTGAATAATGTTTCATGAACCCACACAATTCATTTGTCAGTTCATCAACTGAAAAGCATCTTGGTTACCTTTAAGTTTTGTCAGTTTTGAGTCAAGTGAAAATAACATCCACATGAAGGTTTTTTGTGGACTTTCAGTTCATTTGGGTGGTACCCAGGCTTCCTAGATAGCTCAAATGGTAAAGAATCTGCCTGCAGTGCAGGAAACCTGGGTTTGATATGTGAGTTGGGAACCTCCTCTGGAGAAGGCGTGGCAACCTACTCCAGTATTCTTTCCTGGAGAATGCCATGGGCAGAGGAGCATGGTGGGCTGCAGTCCATGAAGTTGCAAAGAGTTGGACACAACTGAGCAACTAACACTTTCAGATTTCCTGGTAAGGTATGAAGAGTTTGTAAGAAACTGCTCATCTTTCTTCCATAGAGACTGTTCCATTCAGTGTTTCCACCAGCAATAAGCGAGAGTTCCTTTTGCTCCACATCCTCAACAGCATTCACTGTGGTCAGTGTTTTGGACTTTGGCCATTCTAATAGATGTGTACTAATATCTTGTTATTTAAATTAGAAATTCCCCTAATGAAGTGTGATGATTAATATTTTTTCATACTTTTATCTGTATATCTGTTCTTTTGCCCATCTTTTAATTGGTGAACTATGAGGAAAGGGACAAGGGAAGATCAGACAACTGTTCAGGAGAGTCAGCTGCTCATTTACTAAGATATCTTACATGTTGATTTTTGCTTTGGAAAATATACAATAATTCAATTGCTTTACATATTTCTTGTCTAAGAAAATTAATATATGATGGATATTAGAATGACAATTTCAGTAGCACTCCTAGCATGGGGTAGATATGCATTAACACCCCCTTTTCTCAGTACTGCAAAATAATCTTCAGAAAAATCTTATAATAATAATAAATATGCTCTTGATTCATTATTTTAAAGACAATTACTTAAGAGTAAATTTTGCCTTTAAAGCTATTATTCAATATTAACATACAGAGTAAAAATTGCAAATACCAAAAACAATATCTTAACCTTACAGTTTATATTTAGTTTTAAATTATAAACATAAAGGATTTCAAGTGACTCTAATATCATGGCAGTATTTAAGTGAATCAAGTTTTATTTTCTCCATTTACAACTACCATCTTATCATTGCTTTTTGGAAACCACTGCTTAAAATCAGGAATATAAAGAACCATATAACCCTAGAGACCCATAGTTCTCTAAAAGCAAACAACAATTCTCAACCTCTTTTAACTTAATCTCAAAACAAACACCTGTGGCTGAATTTGTGTGCAGTGGGAGTTAGTTTTATAAATGACGGCTATTGGAATTTAATTCCATGTATAAGAAAATATTTATGAAAGAAAAAGTAATAAAATGTTCCAATTTAATATTTACATGTCATTAAAAATAATAGTAATCACAAATATTGTTAGAACTTAAGACAATAAAAATATTTTCTGAGAGAAGTATTTTATGACTGATATTGTTTAGAATTGCAGGCA
Organism: Nanger dama; assembly: GCA_917880005.1. Lineage (NCBI taxonomy): Eukaryota > Metazoa > Chordata > Mammalia > Artiodactyla > Bovidae > Nanger > Nanger dama. Next base: position 54,239,102 of record CAKJTW010000004.1, read on the forward strand.
CATACAAAAGCCCATCTAGTCAAAGCTATGTATTTTCCAGAAGTCATATGTGGATGCTAGAGTTGGCCCATAAAGGAAGATGAGCACGGAAAAATTGATGCTTTTGAATAGTGGTGTTGGAGAAGACTCTTGAGAGTTCTTTGGACTGCAAGGAGATCAAACTAGTTAATTCTAAAGGGAATCAATCCTGAATGTTCATTGGACTATTCCAGTGATGCTGAAGCTGAAAGTCTAATACTTTGACCACCTGATACAAAGAACTGACTCGTTTGAAAAGATTCTGATGCTGGGAAAGATTGAGGGTAAAGAAGAAGGGGATGACAGAGGAAGAGATGGTTGGATGGCATCACCAACTGGATGGACAGGAGTTTGAGCAAGCTCTGGGATTTGGTGATGGACAGGGAAGCCTGGCATGCTACAGTCCATGGGGATGTCTGACATGATTGAGCAACTGAACTGAACTGATGTATATTTATATCTTTATATATGACCAACCTAAATAGCATATTCAAAAGCAGAGATTTTACTTTGCCAACAAAGGTCTGTCTAGTCAAGGGTATGGTTTTTCCAGTAGTCATGTATGGATGTGACAGTTGGACTGTGAAGAAAGCTGAGCACCAAAGAAATGATACTGTTGAACTGTGGTGTTGGAGAAGACTCTTGAGAGTATCTTGGACTGAAAGGAGATCCAACCAGTCAGTCCTAAAGGAGATCAGTCCTGGGTGTTCACTGGAAAAACGGATGCTGAAGCTGAAATTCCAATAGTTTGGCCACCTCATGCAAAGAGTTGACTCACTGGAAAAGACCCTGATGCTGGGAGGGATTGGAGGCAGGAGGGTAAGGGGACAACAGAGGATGAGATGGCTAAATGGCATCACTGACTCGAAGAACACGAGTTTTAGTGAACTCCAGAAGTTAATAATGGACAAGGAAGCCTGGCGTGCTGCAATTCATGAGGTGGCAAAGAGTCAGACACGACTGAATGACTGATGTTTTTATATATATATATATATATATATATATTGTGTGTGTGTGTGTGTGTGTGTGTGTGTGTGTGTGTGTGTGTGTTTATATATTCTATGAAGACTGTATAATCACATTTTTTATTTCTCACAGGACTACCCCTAGCCAGGTCATTTTGATCGAGAGCTTTTAGTGGCCCAAGATTATTATTTCTTATATTAATATCTTTGCTTAGTCTCACATCTTTCTAATGATACATTTGTAGGGCTTTAATTTACCAGTGGTAGGACAACATTGTCTCCCTATGCTTCATCAGTGAAAATGTGATCGTCTTATAATGCATTATGATGAATGCATTCTTTAAAATTATGTTTTATTTCTTGTGCTTTTTCATTGACAGCAGGCATCTAAAATATGAGTGGTGAAAAGATGTTAGCAAAAATAGCTGGGAATAGCACATAATTTTGAATCTAGAATTTAATACTTAATTTTTCAAAGGCAGTGGTAGAATAAACATTAAGTTCAACAATTTATCTCTGTAGAAATTAGTGAAGTAAATGCTACAGATTATTTACCATCAAGGAGTGAACCCAGATGAAATGGAGTAGAAGAAAAAAAAATGTGTAAAAAAATTGTTAAACCAGTTTGCAAATTTATTATTTATCAATAGTATATAAATGGAATAGTAACTCTATTAGTAAGAGTAATAATAATAGCTAGTTTTATTTTGTCTAGACAATGAATTACATTTTTACATAGTAGGATACATGTAAAATATTTTAGAAGATGGATAATGAATAGGATAATATTTTGTAAGAAATGTAAAAACTTGATGTATAGGTTTAACAATTTAAATTATCTGATAGAAAACAGAAGGCTGTTAATTCCCAAGCTATCAGAAACAGATAAGTGAGCTAAACTTATGGTCAGAGAAGAAAATAAAAATGGAGTAAAAAGAGACATAGGAGAAATATGCTAAAAATGAACATGAAATAAATTAGAAATAATTTAAAATGCCTCTAATAGTTAAAAAAAAAACAACAGAAAACAACAACTGGCACACATATTTTTTTATATATATATATATATATATGTATGTATGTATACACATATACACACACATATTATTGGAGTATATTTGACTTACAATGTTTCAGGTGCACAGCAAGGTGATTCAGTTATAGATATACACATATATTACTTTTGAGATTATTTTCCATTATAGGTTATTACAAGATATTGAGTATAGTTCCCTGTGCTATAGAGTAAAACTTTGTTGCTTGTTGTATATTTAATTTTTAAAATTAGAAATATAGCATTCTATTCATACCAAGTCAAACAAGTCAAATTAAAATATCATAATTTTTTATTTAGGCAAAAATTCATAATTTTTATAAAATATATATATTATACATACTATATATATATATATGTATACAAAAGCTTCTCTTGTATGCTTGAGAAAGAACTTCAAAAAATAGAAGAGATGGAGAAATTGGAATGCATAAACTGAATGAAATGAGAAAACTGAATATGAAATAGAAAAGTGAAACAAATCAGATAAAAGTAAAATATACTTATATAGTCTGGTTATTTTTAAATACGACTGCTCAATAGAAACATATTTAGAGCTTTGGAGAAAAAAAGCAATACCTGAACATTTGTATTTTTCAAAAAATTTCAAAGTAATTCAGATATGTATCTGGATTTTTAAAAGTGATTACAGGCTTTTCTATTAAATGGTAGTTTTAGACTTCCCTGGGATCTCTTCCTGCAGTGCAGGAGATCCTGGTCCAGCCCTTGGTTTGGGAAGATCCTCTGGAGAAGGAAATAGCAAATCATTCCAGTATCTTTTCTTGGAAAATCCCCTGGATAGAAGAGCCTGGTGGGCAGCAGTCCATGGGGTCACAGAGTTGCACATGACTGGGGACTAACACTTTCACTTTTTCACTTTGGTGATATAGAATTCTATTATTTTTCTGCTGACTAACCTTGATAGAATGGTATTCAATAAGTAATAGTTATATAATCACAATAGTAAAAGATGTTTATCAATTTTCATAATCCATAGCCAGACAAAAAATAATTACAATTTAATGCCCTTCTGGGAACATTATTAACCTAGCAATATAAAATAGTTACCAACAATTTGGGGGTCAAGTAGAATGATGTGGTAAGTGAAAGTGCATACGTGTACATGTTTTCATCTGTCCAGTCAATCTATGCCTTTTGGTTGGTGCATTAAATTGATTTACATTTAAGGTAATTATTGATATATACGATGGTTGGATGGTATCACTGACTCAGTGGACATGGGTTTGGGTGGACTCTGAGAGTTGGTGATGGACAGGGAAGCCTGGCGTGCTGCAGTTAATGGAGTCACAAAGAGTCAGAGACGACTGAACTGAATGATTGATGATCCTGTTACCATTTTCTTAAGTTTTGGGTTTATTTTTTTGTAAATTTTTTTCCTTCCCTTGTGTCTCCTATATAGAGAAGTTCCTTTAGCATTTCTTGTAAAGCTGGTTTGCTGTTCTATGCTGTACTTAGTCATGTCTGACTCTTTCAGACCCCATAGATTGTAGCCCTCCAGGTTGCTCTGTCCATGGGGATTTTCCAGGCAAGAATTCTGGAGTGAGTTGTCATGCTCTCCTCCAGGAGATCTTTCCAACCCAGGGATTGAACTCAGGTCTTCTGCATAGTAGGTGAATTCTTTACCCTCTGAGCCACCAGCGAAGCAAAGAATTTGCCCTCCAATGCAGGAGATGCAGGATCTGTCCCTGGGTTGGGAAGATCCCCTGGAGAAGAAAATGGTTACTCATTCCAGTATTCTTGCCTGGGAAATCCTATGGACAAAGGAACCTTGAGGGATCCAGTTTATGGGGTCCCAAAATGTTAGATATGACTCAACAACTAAACAACAACAACTCTGTGATATTCTCTATTTCCCTCACTTGCTTTTTTTTTTAATCACCTGTTATCTCCTAAAAGAATTTCTGCCTTTGACATATTTCCTCACCATAATCTAAATAGCTCTGTCTATTTTTGTAAATGATGAAATTCTGCAGAGAATGACTGAGAATTGCATTTATCTCTTCAGATATTGTGTAATATTACTAAGTTAGTATATTTAGGGTGAGCTGTGATGATTAAGTTTATTTCTAAACTTGATTAGGCTATGCACAGTTGTTTGGTCAAACATCAATCTAGATATTGCTATGAATGAAGATAAGGTGAGATTAACATTTAAATCAGGAGGGGTGTGTGCACATGTGTTTCATTAAGAAAGTTATTTCATGAAAGTAGCATCAAAAATAATTTAAAAAAACTTTGGAATAAATTTAACAAAGAATGAAAAACTTGAACAGTGAAAACCATAAGAATTTGATAAAAGACATTGAAAAAGACAAAAATACATGGAAAGACATGCTTGTTCTTGATATAGAAGAATTAGTGTTTGAAAATGTTCATACTACTCAAAAATTCCTGAAAATTCAGGGTGATTTCCAATGATTTACACAAAACACATTATCCTCTATAAATAGGTGAGTCTTATTTAATCAGCAGAAGATTTAAGAGCAAAGACTGAGGTCTCCTGAAGAAGAAATTCCACATGCAGATTGCAACATAGAAATTCTGTCTGAGTTTTCAGCCTTCCCAGTCAAGACTGCGTCAGCTCTTACCTGAAGCTGCAGGCAGCCAGCTTGCCCTACAAATTTCTCGATTTCCAACTTGCCAGCCTGAACAATTCCATGAGGATCAGTGGTCTCTCTCTCTCTCCATCTATCTAAACACGCACTCACAAACAAATGCACACACACACATCCTCTCGGTATCTTTCTGTCTTTTCCTCTCATTCATCTCTGTCTTGATCCTCTTTCTTTCAAAAATCCTGCAGTTTCAGGATGTGTGTCTTTTACTATAAGATGGTTTTGGTACTTGGTATGTTTAAATATGAAAGTTTATTTATGGATAAATATATACATATTTGTATCCATAGTATATATATCTGTAAATGTGCATCAATAATATGTGATGCATCTAAATATGTCCCCCTGAAACACAGGCATATATGTATACAACTACAAATATGTATGTGTGTGAGAACAAAAAGCTGAAACAGAAAAATTTACACCAAATGTACAATGATTGTTCTAAAGAAAGGAAAGGAAATTGTACCAAAGAAGGAAAAAAAAAGAGACCTCAAATATATCTGTAATAATGTTTTGGTTTAAAAAGACGTTCTTATATAAAACTGAATATTTGTTACTTCAGGGTGGTAGAGGCACAAGGTTCTCTTTAATAGAGTTTGTTCTTTTCTTAATTTCTTTTTCACAATGATAATGATAAACTCTTCAAAGAGCAGCATAGAGCAGTGAAATAATGGGAACTATTGGATATGGTAGCTCAGGGTTCAAAGGCTCTAGATAGCTGGGTAGTTCTGGACTAAAATCCAGTCTGCAGCAGAGGGTTGCATCAATTATGAAAAATTTCCTCCCTCTCCCCCAAACAAAAATCATAGTTGCAATTTTTCACTCAGAGAAGGTAACTTTTAAAATAATTATCATTAAAAATTGTCTTACAGATAGATGATAGCCCTGTCAAACAGCATGGGCAAAACACTAACTCCATACTCAAATATGCAAAGTCAGATTTAGGCTATTTTTAAAATATATTTTGAATTTACATTTTCTTTTCTTCATCTAGGTATGATAGCACATTCCTCTTAGGTTGTTACAAAGGTTACCTTAATCTTGTCACTTTATCTTTATTATATTTGAAAGGGTTTTCTTTCTTCAAACTGATCACCTTTGAGAATATACAATAAAATGAAGTATCATGAAAAATTGTGTTTATGTGTTTGATTTTTTTACTTTATTCCATTAAGGAAATTTTCATGACAAATGCAGCATTGATCAAGTTAAAGTTTTGAACCAGACAAAGGCAGTTAAAGGTCTTAATTTCCTTGGTTTTAAATTAAACTTCCAAGATTTTAGAATATATTAACACAAAATACTACTGAGGATTAATAATGATTCTATTATTTTATTATTTTTACTTATTGGTCCTTTACTTTCTACTTACCTTATTTTAAAATTGTACATTTTAATAAAAATACAGCTGAGCTTCCTCATTTCAGCCCTATAAAAGATGCATGTCTTCCAATGTCTAGATGCTTTCTTAGAGTAAAACATGGAGAAAATTTAAGACTCATTAGAAAAAGCAACAAACTAAGAGTTGGAACCTTGTGGAATTAGCAATATGATCTGATTTTTTTTTCACGTTTTTATTTTGTTTTGGAGTATACCCAATTTACAGTGTTGTGCTAGTTTAGGTGGACAGCAGATGGACTCAACCATACAGGTACATGTCTCCATTCACCGTCAGACTCCCTCCCATTAGACTGCCACGTAATATTGAGCAGAGTTCTCTCTGCTGTGCAGTAGTTCCTTGTTGCTGCTAAGTATCTTCAGTCGTGTCCAACTCTGTGTGACCCCATAGACGGCAGCCCATCAGGCTCCCCCATCACTGGGATTCTCCAGGCAAGAACACTAGAGTGGGTTGCCGTTTCCTTCTCTAATGCATGAAAGTGAAAAGTGAAACTGAAGTCACTCAGTCGTGTCCAATTCTTTGTGACCCCATGGACTGCAGCCTACCAGGCTCCTACATCCATGGGATTTTCCAGGAGTGGGGTGCCATCACCTTCTCCATGATCTGATTCATCACTCAGTTCAGCTCAGTTCAGTCGCTCAGTTGTGTCCGACTCTGCGACCCTATGAACTGCAGCACGCCAGGCCTCCCCTGTGCATCACCAATTCCCAGAGTTTACCCACTCAGGTCCATTGAGTCAGTGATGCCATCCAACCATCTCATCCTCTGTCATCCTCTTCTCTTCCTGCCTTCAATCTGTTCCAACATCATGGTCTTTTCAAATGAGTCAGCTCTTTGCATCATGTGGCCAAAATATTGGAGTTTCAGCTTCAACATCAGTCCTTCCAGTGAACACCCAGTAGTGATTTCCTTTAGGATGGACTGGTTGGATCTCTTTCAGTCCAAGGGACTCTCAAGAGTCTTCTCCAACACAACAATTCAAAAGAATCAATTCTTCTGCTCTCAGCTTTCTTTATAGTCCAATTCTCACATCCATACATGACTACTGGAAAAACCATAGCCTTGACTAGACACACTTTTGTTGGCAAAGTAATATCTCTGCTTTTAATGTGCTATCTAGGTTGGTCATAACTTTCCTTCCAAGGAGTAAGCGCCTTTTAATTTCATGGCTGCAATCACTATCTGCAGTGATTTTGGAGCCCAAAAATAAAGTCTGACACTGTTTCCACTGTTTCCCCATCTGTATATTTCCCATGAAGTGATGGGACTAGATGCCATGATCTTCGCTTTCTGACTGTTGAATTTTAAGCCAATTTTTTCACTCTTCTCTTTCACTTTCATCAAGAGGCTCTTTAGTTCTTCTTCACTTTGTGCCATAAGGGTGGTGTCATCTGTATATATGAAGTTATTGATATTTCTCCCAGCAATCTTGATTCCAGCCTGTGCTTCATCCAGCCCAGCATGTCTCATGATGTACTCTGCAAATAAGTTAAATAAGCAGGGTGACAATATACAGTCTTGACATACTCCTTTTCCTATTGGAACCAGACTGTTTGTTGTTCCATATCCAGTTCTAACTGTTGCTTCCTGACCTAGAACTTTGAAATATCCAAGTCACAAATGTAAAATGCATATGGTAAATTAATGTACTGCTTTGGCTGGTGGTTTTTAGAAATCCTATAAAGATTATAAAGATAGAAAAAAATCTAATTCCTGTTTTTCCAAGGAATAGTGTGATAGTTATTATGCTAAATTTCTCTACATTTAAACATTGAGATTGTTCTGACACATTGTATATTACTAGTCAGGAAGATATCTGATCATGTTTTCTTCTTCAAATCTATTTTCAGATGAGTGCTATGGACGACCATAACCGTATACTTTGTCTTCCTATTCACATGCTATACTATAAAAGCTCTTCCAGTTGGTTTTAATATAGTTAAAAGAGTACACATAATTCAATATATTGTCTATATCCCAATTACTTAATTCAATAATATTATAATTTTAAAATATATCAGACAATCCTTGTTTTTTCTTTATTTTTTCTGTTAATGTTCCTACCCATTTAAGATACGTCAGAGTAAAGCTAAGGCAGTCTTAGTTAAAAGTGCTAGTTTTATAAGTTACAGTATTTTTGTGAGACCCACTAATATGTAACACTGATGATATTATTTCTGTTTTATTATCTAAAATTATAGAACATTTTAAAAAGTATCTTTCTTATTACGGATGCATGTCTCATCTGTCTCTTAAAAGAAACATGATCTACTACTAGTCCCTCAATACATTTTAAGTTGTTAGGTATCCACAACCCAGGTAAATAAGTCATATATTAAAAAATAACTGGGTCAAGAAACAAACAAAACATGTCAACTTAAAAATAATCAGTAAAGGGTCACATAAAGCATGTATTTTTAGAAATTCATTTAGATGCATATAGATGCATTTCTCTTTTAACCCTCAGACCCTCCTTTAATTTCAGTAATAAGATTTATGCAACATAGTGAATTGTCATTTGACTTACAAATACTCATGACTTATCTACTAAACAGCAGCAACAGCAGGGACACTTCTATTCTATTATGAAGAAATCTATTGTGGCCATACTGGTTATTCAGGTATTAATTTTCTATGGTAATATCTGCATAAACTGGTTAGACATAACCTAGCTAGTAAAAAAAAAGTCTTTTTAAAAGCAACTTGTTCAACATATTGAGTAAATATTTGTCTGAAAGTGAAAGTGAAGTCTCTCAGTCATGTCTGACTCTTTGCAACCCCATGGACTGTAACCTACCAGGTTCCTCCGTCCATGGGATTCTCCAGGCAAGAATACTGCAGTGGGTTGCCATTTAAATATCTTCAAATCATCATCTGTGCATATTTCAAATTGTATTGAAAATACAGAGATTTCTATGGTTTGTACTTGGGATTTATGCTCACATGTTCAGACTAGTTATTACGCCCAAATTTTGTTAAGGTATCTGGGACTGGGGAGGCTCCAGGCTACAGGTACCTGATGTAATGGTACTGGTCTTCCTTGAGGAAACTTTGGGCAATGTTCTAATTCCTGTCTTCTCTCATGATGTTACCTTTTCTGCCTCCACGTGTTATCCTATCAGTGATTCTTTATACTGTCATTGGTCCATCACTAAGTTTCATTAATATTGATCCCAACAGTAGCAAAGTCAAAATCTAGCCCATTTTCCTCAAAAGAAGTTCTTTGGCTCTTATGTAAATTTACTCTTTCCTTCCAAAATGACTAGTAAAAATGAGGTGAATTATGACTCTGTATTAGGATTCCCAACTAGCTCAAAGAGTAAAGGATCTTCCTGCAATGCAGGAGATCCAGATTTGATCACTGGGTCAGGAAGATCCCTGGAGAAGGGCATGGCAAACGACTCCAGTATTCTTTCCTGGAGAATTCCATGGACAGAGGAGCCTGGTGGGCTACAGTCTATGGGATAACAAAGAGTCTGAGCAACTTTCACATGACTCTGTATCAAGCCACTGGTCTAATGATTTTGGCCTCCTTCTGGCTTAAAAATAAAAGACATTCAGAGGATTTTTTTCCTACAGTAGTAAAAAACAAGTGCTCCAAAACTATTTGCTCCCTTCATTCTTTATATGAGGTTTCCCTTGTGGCTCAGCTGGTAAAGAATCTGCCTGCAATATGAGAGACCTGGGTTCAGTCTCTAGGTTGGGATGACCCCCTGGAGAAGGGAAAGGCTACCCACTCCAGTATTCTGGCCTGGAGAATTCCAGGGACTGTATAGTCCATGGGGTCGCAAAGCGTCAGACATGACTGAGTGACTTTCACTTTCACTTCACTTTCACCCTTTATATAGAAGAGGCCAGGGACCCTTATTTATGTGTGACTGCATTAGACATCATTTTATACATGCTGATTATTTTCATGTTATAATTTTCTAGAAAATAACTGGATGTGATAGACTGAGTAATCATTTCCATACTTCTAATTGTGATATCTGTTGAGTGAATAAACTAATGACTAGTTCAATGAATTGATTTTTGTGTGTTACTTAACATTTCACATCTAAAGGCCATGACCTGAAATTACAGTCAAGGACCTTGACTGTGTGTTTATTTAAGAAGAGAGTTCTCCAGGCTATTTAAATTTCTATTTGGTAAAAACAAACAGTCCATATATTATTAATTACTTGACAAAGTAAGTTTATGCATGTGACCTTTGCATAATCTTGGAAGACACTTCTAAAATATTTCAAATTATATTATTATTATATCATTCTTCCTCAATTAAAAATGAAATTACTTTCTATAAAAATTATTCAAGTTAATGTTTAGACATTAATGTTAACTTTGAGTACATATCTTCAAAAATGAGTTTAGAGGATGCCCATGACAGCATTTTTTTTCTGAAAATTGGCTGAAAACATGTATTGCTTTTAATTTGAGAGTGCATTGCTCAGCTATTTGTCCAAGCTTTGAGGATTTTACTTTCTTTTGAGTTGTGTTTGATTATGTAATATAATTACAGCAGTTTTAAGCACTACTGAGTTGAATGTCCATTTGGGGATTTTTCAAACACTTTTTATTTTGAGTGAAGTTGTTATAACTATAGCTAACTGTATAAATAGCTGATGGTAGATTAGGGTATTAAATCATAACTCGACTTTTATCAAGATCATTGGCTACTCTGTAGTCAAAGGCTCTGGTACAAATGGCCCAAAGATCCTAATTACAAAGAGGAGGAAAGATGCTGGCCAAGTCCCAAATGCAAGCAATTTGGGATTGCTGACTTCTCAGAATTATTCAGTATAATTTCTGGGCACTTGAATTGTCTTCTTCTTCTTCTTCTTCTTCTTTTTTTTTTTTTTTTGTCTGTAGTACATTTCCTGACTTGGCTTTGCTTCTGAAATAGCCAAATACTCTCCAAGCTCAGATCTATTGGTTTCTACACCCTTCCGCCATCAACTACATTGTTATATTCCTCTTTATGCAGATATCTTATGAATACATGATCCTCAATGACAGAGCTGGTATTTTGTTTACCACTGTGTACTTCTCTGATAGTTCAGATAGTGAAGAATCCACCTGCAAATGCAGAACACCTGAGTTCCATCCCTGGGTTGGGAAGATCCCCTGAAGAAGGGCATGGCAACCCTCTCTAGTATTCTTGCCTAGAAAATTCCATGGACAGAAGAGTTTGGCAGGCTACAATCCATGGGGTTGCAAAGAGGCAGACACAACTGAGTGACTTTCACTTTCACTTTACCATTGTGATTGCAGGATTCAACACAGAGCACCAAACACAGCACTGTGCAGAAGACGTTTTAAGTAATGAGTAAATGGAAGAGGACCTAAAATCTCTAGATTTGAAAGTGAAGCAGGAGTCAAGAAAGTGGACTTAAGAAAGAATATTTGGTGATGCAGATGATAATATCCTAGCCATGATAGAACACAAAAGGAATTATGCTATTCTCTGGTAGACATTTAGAAATACCTGAATATTTTTGAGAATTAAGCAGTAGCAGTATGTATTTGAAATTTATGTGGCTTTTTCTTTCATTATATGAAAGATTGGAATTCGGCAATACAAGAGATCTGGAGAGTAGCAAAAAAGTTATTATTTCAACTGTGATAAATTATAGTAAGAACCTCCAATGGAGCAAAGAAGTATGAACTGACTGGGGAAGGGGAGAAAGAGATATTTCACTGGTAGAATCAATGAACTTGATAACTGAATATGATGAGGAAGTAATCAAGTATGATTTAAGAATTAAGAAGGAAATGAACACTGTATATAAAAGTCCGTTAGGTTCCAAAAATATCCCCCGTGAATGTGGAAGGAGTTGTTAATTTTATCTCCTTCCCACATTTTTAATAACAGTTCAGGGACAGTGTGATTGTGTATAATATCTCTTTTCATCATGGACAGTATTTTTATAAAAATACTGTATTTCTTTCACTGGAATCCAATATTCAACTCTTCAGTTTAATTGAGATCAATTCATTAGTGCTCATTCATTTGAGTGACTATATGTTTACTTTTCCTAAGGGGTAATAATTTCATGATCTTTTCTTTTTCGATGCTTTGTAGACAAAGAATTTATTTATTTTATATATAGATTTATTTATTTTAATTGGAGTTTAATTACTTTACAATATTGGATTGGTTTTGCCATACATCAACATGAATCTGCCATAGGTGTACACATGTTCCCCATCCTGAACCCCTTTCCCTCCTCCCTCCCCATACCATCCTTGTGGGGCACCAGCCCCAAACATCCAGTATCATGCATCAAACCTGGACTGGCAATTCATTTCATATATGATATTTTACTTGTTTCAATGCCATTCTCCCAAATCATCCCACCCTCTGCCTCTCCCATAGAGTCCAAAAGACTTCTATACATCTGTGTCTCTTTTGCTGTCTTGCATACAGGGTTATCATTACCATCTTTCTAAGAATTTAAATATAATCACCAACAAAAACTTAGAAAGTACATCAGTATTACTCACTAACATAAAATTCAATTCCTGTTTTTGTGGAAGTTAGTATGTGAAGAAAAATTAAGACTTAAAAGTAGAAAGCAAAAACATTTAAAGTTAAAAGAATTTTAAATTTGGTAAACATATGTGTATTTCCTTCATAGTTCAAATTTAAAAATACACATTTCATATGAGCAAAGTGAAAGTGAAAGTCGTTCAGTGGTGTCTGACTCTTTGCAAACCCTATGGATCCATGGAATTCTCCAGGCCAGAAGACTGGATTGGGTAACCTTTCCCTTCTCCAGGGATCTTCTCAACCCATGAATCAAATCCAGGTCTCTCGCATTGCAGGCAGATTCTTTACCAGCTGAGCCACAAGTGAAGTCCATAGTCATATAAGCAAAATATAATATAAAATAAGCTAAATTTATTTTTAAATATGGTTATGCAAAGAAAAATTTGCAAGGGTAAATTGTGTTAAATCAATTTTAAACTCATGTACATTATTAAAAAATTAAAATGCATATTTTTGTTCATATTTAGGTTATTAATAATATCATATAAAAGAAGATAAAAGTCAAGGGATTCTATAGGTCAAATACTGAAGCTGAATATATGACTATATAATATAACTGGAAAGTTTCGATAGATAAGCATTTGTGGGGAAAATAACTTACACAGCCAATCAACATGAAACAAATCTTCAGCTTTGGAATAATTTTTATTATCCATAAATATGCTTATTATAACTTTGAGAAGTCTCAAAGGTATCCCTTCACAATTCTAAGAGAGTTTTACATTGCTGGTCAGTATTTCCATTTTTATTTTAAAAGATTTCTGTTCTCTTGTCACATAAACTACATTCCTTATTCTTAGTCACATTTTTGTTTCTTTAAGCCCGGAAGTGATGATTACACAACAAACAACTCAGTTTAAACTCTGTACTAAGGATTACACCTAGAGCCAGATATCCTGGAATGTGAAGTCAAGTGGGCCTTAGAAAACATCACTACAAACAAAGCTAGTGGTGGTAATGGAATTCCAGTTGAGCTATTTCAAACCCTAAAAGATGATTCTGTGAAAGTGCTGCACTCAATATGCCAGCAAATTTGGAAAACTCTGCAGTGGACACAAGACTGGAAAAGGTCAGTTGTCATTCCAATCCCAAAGAAAGACAATGCCAAATGATGCTCAAACTATCACACATTTGCACTCATCTCACACACTAGTAAGGTAATGCTCAAAATTCTCCAAGGCAGGTTTCAGAAATACATGAACCATAAACTTCCAGATGTTAGAGCTGGTTTTAGAAAAGGCAGAGGAACCAGAGATCAAATTGCCAACATCTGCTGGATCATGGAAAAAGCAAAAGAGTTCCAGAAAAACATCTATTTCTGCTTATTGACTATACCAAAGCCTTTGACTATGTAGATCATAATCAACTGCGGAAAATTCTGAAAGAGATGGGAATGCCAGACCACCTGACCTGCCTCATGAGAAACCTATATGCAGGTCAGGAAGCAAAAGTTAGAGCTGGACATTGAACAACAGACTGGTTCCAAATAGGAAAAGAAGTGTGTCAAGGCTGTATATTGTCACCCTGCTTTTTAACTTATATGAAAAGTACATTATGAGAAACGCTGGGCTGGAAGAAGCACAAGCTGGAATCAAGATTGCCAGGAGAAATATCAATAACCACAGATATGCAGATGACACCACCCTTATGGCAGAAAGTGAAGAAGAACTAAAGAGCCTCTTGATGAAAGTGAAAGAGAATAGTGAAAAAGTTGGCTTAAAGCTCAACATTCAGAAAACTAAGATCATGACATCTAGTTCCATCACTTCATGGTAAATAGATGGGGAAACAGTGGAAATAGTGATAGACTATTTCTTTGGGCTCCCAAATCACTGCAGATGGTGACTGCAGCCATGAAATTAAAAAACACATGGTCCTTGGAAGAAAAGTTACATCTGACCTAGACAGCTTAATACAAAGCAGAGACATTACTTTGCAAATAAAGGTCCATCTAGTCAAAGCAGTGTTTTTTCCAGTAGTCATGTGTAGATGTGAGAGTTGGACTATGAAGAAAGCTGAGCACCAAAGAATTGATGCTTATGAACTGTGGTGTTGGAGAAGACTCTTGAGTCCCTTGGACTGCAAGGAGATCCAACCAGTCCATCCTAAAGGAAATCAGTCCTGAATACTCATTGAAAGAATTGATGTTGAAGCTGAAACTCCAATACTTTGGCCACCTGATGTGAAGAACTGACTCATTTGCAAAGACCCTGTTGCTGGGAAAGGTTGAAGGTGAGAGGAGAAGGGGATGACAAAGGATGAGATGGTTGGATGGCATCACCAACTCAACGGACATGAGTTTGAGTAAACTCTGGGAGTTAGTGATGGGCAGGGAAGCCTGGCGTGCTGCAGTCCATGGGGTGGCAAAGAGTCCGAGAAAATGCTGTTCCTGTCTTTATCAAGTTCAAAGACCCTCAGCTATTTTCACATCAAAAGCAGTATCCATTTAAGCCTTAGGTTGTTAAAGAAGGGTTAAAACCCATCATTGAAAATTTAAAGGAGCAGGGGCTATTAATTCCCTGTGATAGTCCATGTACCACTCCTACTTTGGGTGTGAAAAAGTCAAATGATGAATGGAGACTAGTTCAAGATTTATGAATAATAAATGAGGCAGTGGTTCATTTTACTTACATGCTAAAAACAAACGGAATTTCTTTCTTACAAGTGTGGGTAGACACTTTTACTGGCCTTTCCCTGCCATAGTGAACAGGCTAAGGAAGTTATAAAAATTTTAATCCATGAAATTATTCCCAGGTTCAGGCTATCACAGAGCCTCCAGAGTGACAATGCTCCACTTTTAAAGCTGCTGTAGTTCAAGGAGAGTCAAAAGATTGAGGAATAGAATATCATTTACACTGTTCCTGGAGACCCCAATCCTCAGGAAAGTTCAAAAGGCTAATGACATTATTAAAGGATACCAATGTAAGCTAACTCAAGAAACACAAGACAGTTTGTTTAAAGCCCTACCCATAGCTTTAATGAGGGCTCAAACTGTCCCTAAGAAGGAACTGTCTCTATTACAGACTGTTTTTGTGCACAGATATTATCATAGTTCCTGAAGCCTTAAAATTAATTATGTAACTCACATTTAACTTTTCAACAGACATTACTGAGAGGTTAATTCCTGACCCAGCCTATGAGTCAAACAAGGTACTGTTTGAGCCAGTAACTGAGATGGGACTGAGAATCTAGGTGGGCTTGCTTCTGCTGACTCCAAAGGTCTTCAGTCTGCCATTTGACCCTCAAGACAACGTCTTCCTGTCCGGACTCATTCCTAGGCTGCATTCCACAATCTGTCTAATTGCTGGGTCTGCTGAGCACTCTCCTCCTCTTCTCACTCCCCTCCCTCCTCTCCCTCACTCTCCTCCTCTCCTCACTCTCCTCACACTCACTCTCCTCCTCTCCTCACTCTCCTCCTCTCCCCACTCTCCTCCTTTCCTCATTCTCCTCCTCTCTCCTCACTCTCCTCTCCTCACTCTCCTCCCTCCTCTCCTCACTCTCTCCTCACTCACTCCTTCCTCTCCTCACTCTCCTCACACTCCCCACTCTCCTCCTCCTCCTCACTCTCCCCCTCCTCTCCTCACTCTCTCCTCACTCTCCTCCTCTCCTCACTCTCTCCTCACTCCCTTCCTCCTCCACTCACTCTCCTCCCTCACTCTCCTCACTCTCCTCCTCTCCTGACTCTCCTCCCCTCTCCTCAGTCTTCTCATTAAAGGCTTAACATGGTGGCTTTCTCTGCTTCAAGGAAAGTACTTTCTTCAGCTCTGTGAATACCTCTTCTTGATCTGATGATATCTAACAATCCTCGGATGGACTGGTATAATATATTGTACTTTAACTATGGACATAATCTGACTTTTCATTTTGATTATGTTTTAACTTGGTTTAACGACTATTTTGCTTTACATCTGCAACTGTAAAAATGGGATTTGTTTCTAACTGTCTGAAGGCTTTCAAGTTACAAATGGTTGTTCAAGCTCCTACGAGTGCCACAGCCTCCTCCAACTATTATTTGGGGCCCCTTGATCAGAGGTAGTCAATATGAGGGTTAGGATAATATGTTGCCTCAGCAATTTAGGGATGATGCCCCTCAACAGCTGGAAGTAGTTTATGGAAGAAAAACAGCACTTCTTTTCCTTGGCAACATACTTTCCTAAAAGAAAAGGGAGGAATAAAAGAGTTAGTTCCTAGGCAGGTAGATAAGAAGTATGGGGTTCCCTGAGGAGATAGGGGTCTGGAATTCTCAAGGAAAAGAAAGGACAGACATATTTTTTTTTCCTTCATTCCTTAGTCTTAGTCACATACAGCATTTTTTTTTTCATTAAGCTTGAACTGATAATTATGCAACAAACAACACAGTTTAAATTTTGTCCAGTTCAGATCAGTTTCTCAGTCATGACCAACTCTTTGCGATCCCATGGACTTCAACATGCCTTCAACATGAACAACCCTCCCTGTTCATCACCAACCCCTAGGGTTTGCCCAAACTCATGTCCATTGAATCAGTGATGCCATCTAACCATCTCATCCTCTGTCATTCCCTTCTCCTCCCTCCTTCAATCTTTCCCAACATTAGGGTCTTTTCAAATGAGTCAGTTCTTCGCATCTGGTGGCCAAAGTACTGGAGTTTCAGCTTCAACATCAATGTTTCTAATAAATATTAAGAACTGATTTCCTTTAGGATGGACCGGTTGAATCTCCTTCCTGTCCAAGGGACTCTCAAGTCTTCTCCAACACCACAGTTCAAAAGCGTCAATTCTTTGGTGCTCAGCCTTCTTTATAGTCCAACTATCACATGACCACTAGAAAAACCATAGCCTTGACTAGACAGACCTTTATGGGCAAAGTAATGTCTCTGCTTTTTAACAAGCTGTCTAGGTTGGTTGTAACTTTTCTTCCACGGAGCATGCATTTTTTAATTGCATGGCTGCAGTCACAATCTGCAGTGAATTTGGAGCCACAAAAGTAAAGTCTGTCACTGTTTCTCCATCTGTTTGCCATGAAGTGATGGGATCAGATGCCATGATCTTAGTTTTCTGAATGTTGAGTTTTAAACCAATTTTTTCACTATTCTCTTTCACTTTCATCAAGAGGCTTTTAGTTCTTCCCTTTCTGCACTAAGGGTGGTGTCATCTGCATATCTGAGGTTATTGATATTTATCCCAGCAATCTTGATTCCAACTTATGCTTCATTCAGTCCAGCATTTCTCATGATGTACTCTGCATATAAGTTAAATAAGCAGGGTGACAATATACAGCCTTGACACACTCTTTTTCCTATTTGGAACCAGTCTGTTGTTCCATATCTAGTTCTAAGTGTTGCTTCCTGACCTGCCTACAGATTTCTCATGAGGCAGGTCAGGTGGTTGGGTATTCCCATCTCTTTAAGAATTTCCCACAGTTTGTTGTGATATAACAACAATGTATCCTGCTTGAGGACAGTTACTCCTTCTTGAAAGCCTTCTGACTAATCCTAGTATCTTAGAATGTATATTATAGGAGTGAGTCTGGTAGGATCTTTCTATTATTAAGTTCTAATCCTATTATATTAAAATATAAATTGTGGAGGTGAGTCTTGTAAAATTTTTACAAATTTGAGATGTTCTTTTGATATATTGTAATAACTAATTAAAAATATATAGATGGAGAAACAGTGGAAAGTGTCAGACTTTATTTTTGGGGGCTCCAAAATCACTGCAGATGGTGACTGCAGCCATGAAATTAAAAGACACTTAGTCCTTGGAAGAAAAGTTATGACCAACCTAGATAGTATATTCAAAAACAGAGACATTACTTTGCCAACTAAGGTCTAGTCAAGGCTATGGTTTTCCTGTGGTCAAGTATGGATGTGAGAGTTGGACTGTGAAGAAGGCTGAGCACCGAAGAATTGATGCTTTTGAACTGTGGTGTTGGAGAAGACTCTTGAGAGTCCCTTGGACTGCAAGGAGATCCAACCAGTCCATTCTGAAGGAGATCAACCCTGGGATTTCTTTGGAAGGAATGATCCTAAAGCTGAAACTCCAGTACTTGGCCACCTCATGCAAAGAGTTGACTCACTGGAAAAGACTCTGATGCTGAGAAGGATTGGGGGCAGGAGGAGAAGGGGACGACAGAGGATGAGATGGCTGGATAGCATCACTGACTCGATGAACATGAGTCTGAGTGAACTCTGGGAGATGGTGATGGTCCAGGAGGCCTGGCGTGCTGCAATTCATGAGGTCGCGAAGAATCGGACACGACTGAGCGACTGAACTGAACTGAACTGAACTGAACTGAAAGAATAGTGAAGGGGACACTCCCCCATCCCCTTTCTGATATCTATATCAGAATCTTCCTCTGTCCCTTTTTCACTTTAATAAAATTCTGCTACACAAAAGCTCTTGAGTGATCTAGCCTGGTCCTTGGTCCCAAAGCTAAATCTTCTTCAGAGATCACATATCTGACATCATTTACCATAAGCTATCACAACTCACATCGTAAATTACTACTGGCAAAACCACAGCTTTGACTATATGGATTTCAGTGTAGTCAGTGAAGAACTAAATGTTTTTTTTCTGGAATTTCCTTACTTTCTCATGATCCAGTGAACCATGACAATTTGTTCTCTGATTCCCATGCCTTTTCTAAACCTAGCTTGTACTTCTAGAATTCTCAGTTCACATACTGATGATGCCTAGCTTGAAGGAATTTGAGCATTATCTTGCTACCATGTGAAATAAGCACAATTGAATGGTAATTTGAACATTCTTTGGTATCACCTTCTTTAGGATTGGAATGAAAACTGACTTTTTCCAGTTCTGTAGCCAGTGCTGAGTTTTCCAATTTGTTGACATATTGAGAGAAGAACTTTAACAGTATCATGTTTTAGGATTTTAAATAGCTCAGTTGTTTCATTATTAAAATTAAAATTAACATGTGATATAGCAATCTCACTCCTGAGTATTAATTGAAAATCAGGATTTTATACAGATATATGCACTCAATGTTTGTTGCAGCTTTATTAATGATAGTTAGACATAGAAATAAGCTAAATGTCCATCATTGGACAAAGGATTAAAAATGTGTGTGTATATGTACATATGTGTGTATATGTATACACATATGTATATTACATATGTATTATACATAAATGTGTGTTTATTTGAATATAGATATAACACAATATTATTCTGCCATAAACAAGTAGGAAATTCTGCCACACGTGATGTGAGTAGACCTAGAGAACATTATACAAAGTAAAATAAGCCATTTATATAACTGACAGCTGCTGCAGCGCAAGCTCCAACCAGAAAATGACTATTTACTCTACTCTGTCTTGTTTATCCTCTCCTTATGTTTTTCTTTTCATGAATGATTCCAGAAAACTTAATATTCAAATGGACCTAATGTAGTGTCTTGTGAACAATGTATGCTTTCATCTTGTTTAACCCCTCAATATAATGTTTGCTCTTTTGGATTTTAAAACGTCCACTCTATGATGCCCGTAACTGTAACAACTTATTAGTATGATAATTATGTTCTTGCTGTGTAACAACAATGGTTACTGTTATTGTTATTGTTACTGTGGCAGCATTATCAGTTGACTAAAGTGCAAATACCCAATATGTTAAAAAATCATATTCTAGGTGTTTGGGATAGCTCAGATATTAGTTTAGACTTAGGGAAATTTCATAATCAGATTCAGACCTTGGAACACTCCCAATTAGATTTTACCACCGCAGGAGTAGCCAATGATTGTTTCAACACCTTCTCTAACTTTATTTCTGGAAAAACTACTCTGTTTACTGTTTTTAGTTTGCTCTAAATCTTGCTCCTCATAATCATTCTTCCTGTATTGTCAAGATTCTTTGGCAGAACATTCAGAGCCTTACAACTGAACTACCTGGCTGTTTTAAAAATATAAAGTAAAAGGGGGAGATGCCGGGGTCCAGCATGAGGAATCCCACCCGTGACAAGGTCATGAGGAAGAAAGCCTGACAAAATGCAAGGATGTGATCAAGCTTCAGGGGTTCCCCCTGGAATTTCCTGAGCATCTAACCCCCAAGACCAGAGTCTGCCTGCTTTACTGTGTTATGCTTTCCACCTACTCTTCTGTCATTAACAGGGGGCTGTCCCCCACCACCTTTTCTGGAAAAAAATTAATTTAGAGCTTTTCAATAGTAAATCTCCTGGGCATAATATGAGTGTTTCAATCTAAAAACCCCTCTGATGGCTTTCTAGCTTGCCTGCAGGACTCGTGCATCTGCACATGTGATTGTTTGAGGCCTCCTGACCAGGGGGCACAGGAAGCTTAAAACATCCTAGGAATGTAGGGGCTTCCAAAGAGTCAAAATCATTAGAATAGGTCTGATTAAAGGTTTCATTTGTTGAGCCAATACTTGCTGCCAAATTTTCATATCCTGTATTTTTAGATATAGTTGGTATATAGAAAAACAAGTAGTAGACCTGGTATTAGCAACATTAGATCTTTGAGTTGAGTGTTTTCTTTGTTATAACCCACTGCACCTTTGTTCTACAGGAATGTAACTTATTTAGTACTTTGAGGGTGATGTAGAGTAAGTAAATAACACTTCTAGGGAAAAGGAGTTTTCTGGTTGATAGATAATTATCCAGGAAGAGAGCAATAACAATGTTAAGAAATCTCTTGGCCAGAAGATAATGTAAACCACTTGAGACCTTTGTATACAGGAGGGTATGCAAAAAGAAAGCGTAGTCTCAATGATGGTCAGGACTGCTGCCCCTGCATAACTCTGCATATTCCATTATTTCTTTATGTACAACTTGGAGTATATAAGCTGATTTTGAAAAATAGTTTTTGGAGTCTTGCACCGATGCTGGGCTTCCCCATGTCATTTTTTTCTCCCCCTTTCAGCTGAATTCCCTTGGAACGTGGAGGCTCACCATGTCTATTTACTTGTCCCAGCTTCTAAGATCCATAAGAGAGAAAGCCCAAGGCGGGGCACTCTCTGATATTCAAATGGGCACTGGTGGCCTAACGTAGATGGTGCAGGTTCCTTGTGTGGAACTTTATTGGCTTTCCACATATACCAAGTTATTCTGCCTCGTTTCTCCACTTAATTTTCTACTACACTAATTCTTCCTAATCTAATCCTATATTAATAAATAAATAAGTTTTTCCTCACCAACACCGTCCCTGCTTTGAATTCCCTGGATCCACCAGGGCTGGATGCCAGTAGTATCTAAAATAGTCAAATTTATAGAAGTAGAAAGTATATTGATTGTTGATAGGATCTATTAGTAAGTGTAAATAGGTATGGCTGTACAATGGGAATAAAGTTTCAATTATGCAAGGTTAATAGGTTTTATAGATCTGCTGTACTGCATAATTAAAATTTTGTTAAAAGTGAAGATCTCATGTTATCTGTTTTTATTACAAAACACACACACACACACACACACACACACACACACACACAGAACCCAAAAACCTTGCACAGGGATATTTAGAGCAGCTATTGTAATGGTAGATAATTGTTATGGTACATCTGTCATAGTATGTACAATAACAACCATGAACTTCAATGTAAATTATGGACTTTGAGTGATAAAAATATGTCAACAAATGTTCATTGATTTTAATGAATGTATTATTCTGGTGAGGGAGAAATAACCGAGGGAGAATTTGCATGGGGATTGTTGGCAGAAGGTACAAGAAAGCTCTCTTTTACCTTCTAATCAATTTTGCTGTGAACCTAAAACTGCTCTAAATAATGTTTATTATTTTAAGTGCATTGAATAGCCTAGTGATAGTGTTTTAAAAATACATTTTATCAAAGCTATAGAAAAAGCCTTTAGCTCTTCATATCTTGTGAAACCTGAAAAGGGACAAGTTATTCAAGAGATTGTTGAAGATGGAATAAGTACTCATTTATTTTATCTTTGGTCAAAATCTAATCTTCAGATCTTTTTATGTAATAAGAAGGGCCATGTAGAATACAAAATGAAACAAAACCAGATAAATATGTAAAACATCCAACAGCTTTTAACTTTAATAATAATTTAAATTTTTAATTTGAGAAAATTGGTGCCCTGAAAAATAAAAATTGGTCATTCTAGACATTAAAAGAACCCCCAAACAAATTGAAATTAAAATATTTCAGAACTGGGTCCAGGGATTTAAACAGCGATTTGAAGATGAGAAAAACAAGAAAAACTATTAATAAATCTGTTATCATCCTCACACAAAAATACCTGCACACATATACAAGCACATGCACATACACATAAGCATATACATGTACTTATACATTCACACACAGACTTTGAAGACTTGGAGTTCAAGCCCAACAAATGTTTTTACTTTGAAGATAAACAGAAAAAAAAACCCAAAAAACAAAAAAAACCAAAACACAAAAAACAAAACCCTGAAATTCAAGAAAGTCAATAGAGTTTGGAAGTTTGGTATTGGTTATCCATTCAGTTTCTTACCTCTGAGGAATCAAGATGTGGAAGCCTGGTGATATTTTGTGAGATGATGGTAATGAACAAAGCTACTTTGGTGCCTGGTGACAAAATATGTCCTTAGTTATGGAAGTGACTGAGGTGCCTGTCTCTTTATAGATCTGAGCTCTTTTATGGCATGCTGGTGTCTCTATGAACATCAGCATTGCAATTCTTGCATGGAATTTGCATTTTTATAATGATAATTTCATGAGTTGCAATTACAATGTCTTCAAGATGTATCAACAGGAATTATTAACATGTAACAACCTGAGGAGGATTAAAAAAACATGATAAAGATTCTGCTTAGGGCTGGAAGGAGAGGAAGTGCTCAAATTTATTGAAACTGGAGCATTGTTGTCAGAGTAAGTGCATAACAAAATATTGTACTTATTTTTTAAATGAAGTTAATGAAGTCTGTCAACAGAAGTTAAATTTATATTGTCTTTGAAAAAACTTTACCAGAACAAATTTCTGACTCAAGTAGAGGCATTTTGTGGTTTCCTGGTTTAATGTTTGGTCTGTTTCTAACTGTACAAATATTTAATGATGGTACTTAAAACTAAAGTAACATAAAACTCATGAAGGAACAAGTAAATTCATGGATAAGCTTTTTATTTGATATGGTTTCTTCTCTCAGCAATTTGTCAAGAGCTAAAAGACAGTAAGTTTTGGGTTTCATGCCTGTGAGCAAGTAGTAGGAAAGCTAGAATTCAGTAATGCTCATGTAAGACTACCTACTTTGTGCTGTGTTAAGTTGCTTCAGTTGTCTCCAACTCTTATAACCACATGGACTGGAGCCCTCCAAGCTTCTCTTTCCATGAGTTTCTCCAGACAAGAATACTGGTGTGAGTTGCCATTTCCTTCTCTAGATCTTCCCAACCCAGATATCTAATCCTTGTCTCATACATCTTCTGCATTGGCAGGCAGGTTCTTTACCACTATTGCTACCTGGGAAACCATTCTTGGATACCAGATTTTAATGAGAACTTTTATAAGATACCATATTCTAATTAATTAAAAAATTAGTTGTCCAAGCATAGTATATCTAATCAATACAAAGAAAATAATCCACAACTATAGTAAAAAGAAAATAATATCATTTTCAAATAATTGCTTTCAAGTTTTTCTTTGCCAGATTTCAAAAAAAAATAGTCTCTTCTCTTTTGGGGAGTGTGTTGGAGGACTATAGAGAATGGTATGTGATCAAAAATCAGATTACAGGAAAAGTATAAAAATTAAGAGGAATATCAAGAAACAAAAGGGTGAAATTTATTCTTATTGTTCAGTCACTAAGTTGTTTCCGATTCTTTGTGACCCCATGGACTGCAACAAGCTAGGCTTCTCTGTAGTTCACCATCTCCTGAAGCTTGCCCAAACTCATGTCCATTGAGTTGGTGATGCCATCCAACCATTTCATCCTCTGTCATCTCATTCTCTTCCTGCCTTCAATCTTTACCAGCATCAGCATCTTTTCCAATGAGTTGGCTCTTCATATCAGATGGCCAAAATACTGGAGCTTCAGCTTCAGCATCAGTTCTTCCAGTGAATATTCAGGGTTGATTTCCTTTAATTTGACTGATTTGATCTCCTAGAAGTCCAAGGGACTCTCAAGAGTCTTCTCCAAACCACAGTTCAAAAACATCAATTCTTTAGTGTTCAGCTTTCTTTATACTCCAACTCTCACATCCATATATGCCCACTGTAAAAACCATAGCTTTGACTAGATGGAGCTTTGTTGGCAAGGTCATATCTCTGCTTTTTAATATGCTGTCTAGGTTTGTTATAACTTTTCTTCCAAGGAACAAGTGTCTTAACTTCATGGCTGCAGTCACCATCCACAGTGATTCTGCAGCCCCAGAAAGTAAACTTGGCACTGTTTCCATTGTTTCCCCATTTATTTGCTGTGAAGTGGTGAGGCCGGATGTCATGATCTTCAGTTTTTGAATGTTGAGTTTTAAGCCAGCTTTTCACTCTCCTCTTTCACCTTCATCAAGAGGCTTTTTTGTTTCTCTTTGCTTTCTGCCATTAGAGTGGCGTAATCTGCATATCTGAGGTTATTAATATTATCCTGGCAATCTTGATCCCAGCTTGTGCTTCATCCAGCCCAGCATTTCACATGATGCACTCTTCATATAAGTTAAATAAGCAGGCTGACAATATACAGCCTTGACACACTCCTTTTCCAATTTGAGCCAGTCTGTTGTTCCATGTCCGATACAAACTGTTTCCTCTCTCAGGAGTCAGATAAGGTGATCTAGCTTTCCCATCTCTTTAAGAATTTTCCACAGTTTGTTATGATCCACACAGTCAAAGGCTTTAGTGTAGTAAATGAAACAAAAGCTTTTTCTATGATCCAACGGATTTTGGCAATTTGATCTCTGGTTCCTCTGTCTTTTCTAAATCCAGCTTGTACATCTGGAAGTTCTTAGTTCATGTACTGTTTAAGCCTAGCTTGGAGATTTTTGAGCATTACCTTGCTACCATTTGAAATGAGTGCAATTGTATGTTAGCTTGCTGCTGCTACTGCTGCTAAATTGCTTCAGTCGTGTCCGACTCTGCAACCCCATAGACAGCAGCCCACCAGGATCCACCGTCCCTGGGATTCTCCATGCAAGAACACTGGACTGGGTGCCATTTCCTTCTCCAGTGCATAAAAGTAAAAAGTGAAAATGAAGTGGCTTATTCTTGTCTGACTCATCAAAGGCCCCTGGACTTCTCCTCCTACCAAGCTCCTCCGTCCATGGGATTTTCCAGGCAAGAGTATTGGACTGGGCTGCCATTGCCTTTTCCGATGTTAGCTTGAATATTCTTTAAATGTTGAATGGTTATAGAAAAATGTATAGATCTTTACTATGTAGTAGGAAATGAAGTTAAAAATGAGAATATAGTGAGTGCAAAATTTACCTCTACTAAAAGTCAAATGTTCAGAAAACTGTTATTAAAAACAAAATTTTTCTATGACTTATTTGGCCTTCTTCCTGCACCCTCATCTATCTACTAGCTCACAAGGAGACAAATAATGTTGAATCCCACAAATAATAAATTATCTTTTAATTAGTAATTACTTAATCCTTTTTGTAAACAGTGTCTAATTGCAATAAAAGTTCTTAGTCATTTGGATAGTTTTCCCTTCCCGGCTGACTTGGTGTCACCTTGGTTTCTTGCTGGAGAGTCCCTCTAACTCTCATGGAACTCTGCAATCTTTTTATTACCAAAAGTCAGAGGCAACTTAAGAGAGTTAAACCTTAGAGCTTACCTCTGGATGATCATATACTTTGCTGCAGTATTGCTGTGGCCTACTGTGGATGGCTTTTGCTTGTGAAGAAGGGGTCTCTTCTCAGATCCTAAACTACAGGGCCCTTTGCACCTCTCTTTGCTCTCAGAAGTTCTTTTACTCATGAAAACCTTCACTCTCTGTTGAAAAATGTATGATGCCAACTAAAAATCATTTCTTGCTATTTACCTCTACAGGGATTAATTCACTGGCCCCTGCTATCACTGACTTTCAATACATCCTGAAAGAAGTTCAGGGTAGACATCAGGAATGGGGCACTCTATGCTCTGGAAAAAACTGGCAGAACAGGATTACAGATAGTTATATATTTTCAGATTTTTATGAGCCAAATGTTTGTGTACTCTGTTATCTAGAAAAGCACTAAAATCATTACTGGAGACATATGCCCCTTGCGACTAACAGTGACCTTCTGACAAAATGTATGCTTGATTGCAAGTATCCTCCTCCTCCAAAATCACATATGTACCAACTCTCTCTCACCTTGAGCAGTTCCTCAGAGCCATCTGAAATGCTCTCTCCCAGGCTACAGTCCTCCCGTATAGCCACAAATAAAATGTAACTCACAATTCTCATATTCTGCTTTTTTAATTCCTAATTGTGAAACCAGTATCTATTTTGGGCTTCCCTGGTGGTTCAGCAGTAAAGAATCTGACTGCAGTGCAGTAGCCACAGGAGAGAGACATGGGCTCAATCCCTAGGTTGGCAAGATTCCCTGGAGGAAGGCATGGCAACCACCCCAGTATTCTTGACTGGAGAATCCCATGGACAGAGGAGCCTGGTGGGCTACAGTCCATAGGGTCGAAAAAAGTCGCATACAACTGAAGAGACTTTGCACGCATGAATTTCTCAGTACTTTCAAGCTGGGAAAGCAGTTAAATTTGGTTTCAGTTGTCTTCTGTTCTTTTTGCTTAGCTGATAGTGAATCCCGCATCCTCTCTTGGCTACCAGGAAATTTATTTATTTCTTTTTAGTTCTCTAGAGTACAGTTGTTGACATGAGAAAGAAGAATAAAGGAATTTGGAAAACTTGTTCTCAAGATAATAGCCTGTCTTGCAAAGCAATTGGCTTGTTTATAATCCAATTTGAATGTCAGAAAATTAATATTGCTTGGGTATTTCTCCTTTCATCCCAGCTGTAACAAAATTTAATCTTCTTCAAAGCAGATGGACACCTAGGGTAGTTCAGGGCAGAGGCCAGATACTCAGGAAAGCAAAAGGATGAAAACATGCAATTTTAAAAGTCAATTATTTCTGTTAGAGTGGTTTATATAAAGGCTCAGCACATCTGCCTACAAAACTTTATTCTTCTTGTTTAATTTACTTCAGCACTGCACTTTTTACATGTCTCTGAATTTTCTTTCTTCATTAAAAGTACTAAATCATTTACAAAGAAGAACAATACAAGATTTATAATAAAACAATCACCTCTCTCTTCTAAACAATTCCAGAAACACTTTTCCAAGAGGTATCTATTTTTTGGTCTCTAAATAATCATGATAAATGTATCAATATTGAATTAATTTGAGTGAGTTTTCAAAAGCACACACATGCATAAAACTGAGAAGCTCAAAATTTTCGGATATAAACATGAACTGACAAAGTACATAAATAATTTATATAATATATAGAAATTATTTTCATTGAGTTATGCATATAACATATTTTAATTTTTTTTTTTTTAATGTATTTCTCTTAGTTTTTGGTAGCAAATATATTTCCAAAGAACAGATGTGTGACCTTCTGCAGTATTCTTAATTTAGCCTTAATGGAAAGGACTGTCAAATAACAAAATACTCTGATTGCATGAATAAATGAAAGTTCATGTTTTCCTTAATATTTTTATTTTAACACATTTATTTATGCTCATATCTCCAAACTAATACTCTGCTCTCTAAACTGTAAAAATAAGTAAGCAGTCTCAGTTGTTGTCAATACAGTTAATAACTATCAAATAGCAAATTCTCATATCAAATATTTACTTTATAATATTTCTTAATTATTTTACAAATAAATCTGTTTGAGATATTTACTCCACCTAAAATTATAGATGGCACAAATAAAAGTTATAAAAGTTAATAATATAATAAAAAATACATTCAGTCATGTCCAACTCTTTGAGACCCCATGAATCACAGCACGCCAGGCCTCCCTGTCCATCACCAACTCCCGGAGTTCACCCAAATTCATATCCATTGAGTCAGTGATACCATCCAGCCATCTCATTCTCTGTTGTCCCCTTCTCCTCCTGCCCCCAAATCCTCCCCGCATCAGAATCTTTTCCAGTGAGTCAACTCTTCACATGAGGTGGCCAAAGTACTGGAGTTTCAACTTCAACATCAGTCCTTCCAATGAACACCCAAGACTGGTCTCCTTTAGGATGGACTGGTTGGATCTCCTTGCAGTCCAAGGGACTCTCAAGAGTATTCTCCAACACCACACTTCAAAAGCATCAGTTCTTCAGTGCTCAGCTTTCTTCATAGTCCAACTCTCACATCCATACATGACCACCGGAAAAAGCCATAGCCTTGACTAGACAGACCTTTGTTGGCAAAGTAATATCTCTGCTTTTGAATATGCTATTTAGGTTGGTCAAAAGTTTCCTTCCAAGGAGTAAATGTCTCTTAATTTCATGGCTGCAATCACTTTACAAAATAAATTAATCAGTTTATTTCAGTCTCTCAGTCATGTCCAACTCTTTGTGACCCCATGGACTGAAGTATGCCAGGCTTCCCTGTCCATTCCCAACTTCCAGAGCTTACTCAAATACATGTCCATCGAGTTAGTGATGCCAGTCAACCACTTCATCCTCTGTTGTTTCCTCCTGCCTTCAATCTTTCCCAGCATCAGGGTCATTTCAAATGAGTCAGTTCTTTGCATCAGGTGGCCAAAGTATTGAAGTTTCAGCTTCAGCATCAGTCCTTCCAATGAATATTTAAGACTGATTTACTTTAGGATGGACTGGTTGAACCTCTTTGCAGTCCAAGTGACTCTCTTCTCCAACACCACAGTTCAAAAGCATCAATTCTTCAGTGCTCAGCTTTCTTTATAGTCTGATTCTCACATCCATTCATGAATACTGGAAAAACCAAAGCTTTGATTAGAAGGACCTTTGTCAGCAAAGTAATGTCTCTTCTTTTGAATACTCTGTCTAGGTTGATCATAGCTTTTCTTCCAAGGAGTAAGTGTCTATTAATTTCATGGCTGCAGTCACCAACTACAGTGATTTGGGAGACCAAGAAAATAAAGTCTGTCACTATTTTCATTGTTTCCCCATCTACTTGCCATGAACTGATGGGACCAGATGCCATGATCTTCATTCTTTTAACGTTGAATTTTAAGCCAACTTTTTCACTCTCTTCTTTTACTTTCATCAAGAGGCTCTATAGTTCCTCTTCACTTTATGCCATAAGGGTAGTATCATCTGCTTATCAGAGGTTATTGATATTTCTCCTGGTAATCTTAATTCTAGCTTATGCTTCATCCAGCCGAGCATTTTGCATGATGTACTCTGCATATAAGTTAAATAAGCAGGGCTACAATATACAGCCTTGATGTATTTCTTTCCTTATTGGAACCAGTCTGTTGTTCCACATCCAGTTCTAACTGTTGCTTTTGACCTTTTCTCAGGAGACAGGTCAGTTGGTCTGGTATTCCCATCTCTTGAATTTTCCACAGTTTGTTGTGATCTACACAGTCAAAAGCTTTGGTGTAATCAATAAACCAGAAGTAGATGGTTTTCTGGAATTCATTCTTTTTCTATGATCCAACGGATGTTGGCAATTTGATTTCTGGTTCATCTGCCTTTCCTAAATCCTTGAACATCTGGAAGTCAATGGTTCACATACAACTGAAGCCTGCCTTGTAGAATTTTGAAAATTTAAATAAATTTGTTGAATACTACTAATATATTTGAATTCCATAATCAAATAGATAGTTTACCACTACTGTACATTTTTTTCTCAAAGATGTGTGGCTTACTATATAAGACTCTCATTCATTTTTTTCTGCATTAACATAAATTATTGAGATGCCACTAGATTATATTGCCGCCCTTATTATTGAATTAAACTTTTGAGCATTTGTCAGTACACTTTCCCTTTTTGCTCAAAATCCTTAATGGCATTTCACTTTTCTTAAAGTAAAAACTAATGGCCATAAAACATTTCAAAAGAAAAATATTTTCTGACCAATATGCATAAATGTAATAGAGTATTGGTGATATCTCGCTGGTGCAATCTACAGTCACTCTCTTTAGATCCTCTCATGGTTTTTGCTCCTTCTGACTTAGTCATACATACAATTTTTAGTTGTTTTATAAATGTGGTAATTGGGTTTCTACCTTAGATATTTTATGTATACTGATTTTTCCCTCGGAGATGCCTTTTCCATTGATCCTCACATATAATTCCTACACTTTTCTTAGGTGTTTTGTCACATGCTTTCTATCTAGTGAGCAATTCACTGAGAAAACTGTACAAATTTTCATATTTATCTCACATGATTTCCTAGGGGAATACAGTGTTAGTACAGTAAAAGTTAGTACCAGGTAGTCAATACTGAAATCAAATTGATTATATTCTTCACAGCCAAAGATGGAGAAGCTCTATACAATCTGCAAAAACAAGACCGAGAGCTGACTGTGGCTCAGATCATAAACTCCTTATTGTCAAATTCAGACTTAAAGAAAGTAAGGAAGACTATTAGACATTCAGGTATGATCTAAATCAAATCCCTTACAATTATACAGTGGAAGTGACAAATAGACTCAAAGGATTAGATCTGATAAAGAGAGTGCCTGAAGAACTATGGACAGAGGTTAGTGACATGGTAAAGGAGACAGGAATCAAGATTATCCTCAAGAAAAAGAAATTCCAAAAAACAAAATGCCTGTCTGAGGAGGCCTTACAAATAGCTGTGAAAAGAGTAGAAGTGAAAAGCAAATGAGAAAAGGAAAGATATACCTATTTGAATGTAAAGTTCCAAAGAATAACCAGGAGAGATAAGAAAGCCTTCCTCAGTGATCAGTGCAAAGAAATAGAGGAAGACAATAGAATG
The DNA here is from genome assembly GCA_917880005.1 of Nanger dama. NCBI lineage: Eukaryota > Metazoa > Chordata > Mammalia > Artiodactyla > Bovidae > Nanger > Nanger dama. The sequence continues at coordinate 54,270,540 of CAKJTW010000004.1, forward strand.
GGGAAGGCTAGATATCTCTTCAAGAAAATTAGAGATACCAAGGGAACATTTCATGCAAAGATGGTATCAATAAAAGGAAAGAAATGGTATGTTCCTAACAGAAGCAGAAAATGTTAAGAAGAGGTTGCAAGAATACACAGAAGCACTAAACAAAAAAGCTCTTAACAACTCAGATAATCACAATGGTGTGATCACTCACCTAGAGCCAGACATCCTTGAATACGAAGTCAAGATGGCCTTAGGAAGCATCACCACTAACAAAGCGAGAGGAGGTGATGGAATTCCAGTCGAGTTATTTCAAATCCTAAAAGATGATGCTGTGAAAGTGCTGCACTCAATACATCAGCAACTTTGGAAAACTCAGCAGTGGCAACAGGACTGGAAAAAGTTAGTTTTCATTCCAATCCCAAAGAAAGGCACTGCCAAAGAATGCTCAAACTACCACACAATTGCACTTATCTCACTCACTAATAAAGTAATATTCAAAATTCTCCAAGCCAGACTTCAATAGTATGTGAAACATGAGCTTCCAGGTGTTCAAGCTGGATTTAGAAAAAGCAGAGGAACCAGAGATCAAATTGCCAACATCCATTAGATCATCAAAAAAACAAGAGAGTTCCAGAAAAGGCATATACTTCTGCTTTATTGACTATGCCAAACTCTGATTGTGTGGATCACAGCAAACTTTGGAAAACTCTTAACAGAAGGGGGTACCAGACAACCTGACCTGCCTCTTGAGAAACCTGTATGCAGGTCAGGAAGCAACAATTGGAACATGGGACATGGAACAGCAGAGTGGTTCCAAGCAGGGAAAGGAATGTGTCAAGGCTATATACTGTCACCCAGCTTATTTAACTTATATGAAGAGCACATCTTGAGAAACTCTGGGCTGATGAAGCACAAGTTGGAATCAAGATTGTCGAGAGAAATATCAATAACCTCAGATATGCAGAGGATACAGCCCTTATAGAAGAAAGTGAAGAAGAACTAAAGAGCCTCTTGATGAAAGTGAAAAAGCAGAGTGAAAAAGTTGACTTAAAGCTCAATATTCAGAAAACTAAGATCATGGCATTGGGTCCCATCACTTCCTGTCAAATAGATGGGGAAATAGTGGAAACTGACAGACTATTTTTGGGGGCTCCAAAATCACTTGAGATGGTGACTGCAGCCATGAAATTAAAGGACACTTGCTCTTTGGAAGAAAAGTTATGATTAATGTAGGGAGCATATTAAAGGAAAGACATTACTTTGACAGCAAGATCCATCCAGTCAAAGCAATGGTTTTTCCAGTAGTCATGTATGGTTGTGAGAATTGGGCTATAAAGAAAGCTGAGCATTGAAGAGTGGATGTTTTTGAACTGTGGTTTGTAGAAGACTCTTGAGAGTTCCTTGGATAAAAAGAGATTCATCCAGTTCATCCTAAAGCAAATCAGTCCTGAATATTCACTGGAAGGACTGATGTTGAAGGTAAAACTCCAATACTTTGGCCACCTGATGTGCCCAATTCACTCGTTTGAAAAGACCTTGATTCTGTGAAAGACTGAAGGTTGGAAGAGAAGGGGATGACAGAGGATGAGATGAAGCATAGCATCACCAACTCAATGTATCTGAGTTTGAGTAAACTCTGGAAATTGGTGAGGGACAGGGAAGCCTGGCATGCTGAAATCCATGGGATTGCAAGGAGTCGGACACATATGAGCGACTGAGTTGAAGAGTGAAAGCATGCAAGTTAATATTATTTGTCTCAAGCATTTTCCTTTTTAATTTAATTTGATTATCTTGTTTGATATTTTATAACAAAGATTATAATTAGCTATTTAATCTCTAATTTCATAATACAGGTTTCACTTTTCCCAAATGTTAGTTCTCAGATTACATAAATATAGATTTGGAAAAAATCAATATTTTAAGTGAGTAGAGTCATGATTAAGTGATTGAAATAAAAGTTGTAAGCATATAAAGTAAGAAATGAAATTGTTTGTCACTCACTTGTGTCTGACTCTTTGCAACCCCATGGACTGTAGCATATCAGGTTCCTCTGTACATGGATATCTCAACTAAAGAATACTGGAGAGGGTTGCCCTTCTCTTTCCAGGGATCCTCCTGATCCAGAGATTGAACCCTCATATCCTGCATTGCAGGCAGATTCTTTACCATCTGAATCACCAGGGAGTCCTCTAAAGTAACATTAATGGCAAAAAAAAAAAAAAGTATGTTTAATTTAATTTAATTTTTTTCTTTACATTTTATTGATAACTCCAGTTGAAAGTAATCCAGAAATAAACTAGAAAATCAGTAACTTTAACAGATAAATATGCTTGGGATTTTATGGTCCAATTTTTTTAAATCACACTCTTATAAAACCCCTCAGCTCTCTGATCGTGTGATTTCTGTATTTCTCCCCTAAACTCCTTCACATGTGTCACTAAAGCTGACACATCTTAGCCCTGGTCTATCACTGTGATCCATCTTCTGATTTCTTTTAGATTTGAGGACAATCTCTGGGTGTCTGAACTGCCTGTTCCATCTACTTCTACAGATATTAGCCATCTCTCTGACATCTCTTTATCATTTAGAGAGCAGTTAAAATATTTCCTACTTAGAGAAGTTTTTACTGATTAATCATTTTCTAACATTTTAAATAAATATTTTATTTCTCTCATTGACAACACCGTAGAAGTTAATTTACATGGAAAATAACAAAGCTTGAGGTTCCTTACTTTCTTTTACTTTTTGTGTGTTTCATACCATTTTGTAAAGATGTAGGAGACATAAAAGTGCATACATGTTAGTTTCTGTAAAATTCACAAATTTAATAAAATGGCTTGGTTAGAGTACAGTTCCTTTCCAATTTGACTTCTGTCCATTTTGTATCAGATACATTTGGTATCAGGTTTTCTTTGTGTATCAGATACTAGTTGAAGTGGCCACCTCACTTGATATGTGTAAGTGGAACTGAGGGCTTGAATATGTTTAATTTGATTCAACAGGATATACTGGTGTGGTTCCCAATACCTGGCATATATATTTGGTTTATTGTTAAGCATTCTAAGTAGGAATGACTTCTATAAATACTTTGTGTATGATATAGGCTCATCCAGATGCACCTTTATCCTGGCACAATTATGCAGGGACAGTGGTCTTTTATTCTTTTTATGTGTAATTTTTTTAAGTTAATTAAACTTTTTATTTTGTATTGGAGTATAGCCAATTAAGGGCTTCCCTGGTGGTTCAGCGGTAAAGAATCCACCTGCCAATGCAGGAGATGTAGGTCCAGTCCCTGGGTTGGGAAGATCTCCTGGAGGAGGGAATGGCAACTCACTTCAGTATTCTTGCCTGGAGAATCCCATGGACAGAGGAGCCTGGTGGGCTTTGGTCCATGGGGCCCTAAAGAGTCAGACATGACTTAGTGGCTAAACAACAACACCATGGCTGATTAACAATATTGTGATAGTTTCAGGTGGATAGCAAAGGAGTAGTCTTTTTCGATTTCACATGTCTTACGGCACCTAGTATGGGAAATGTGTCAGTGGAGGAGGAGAAGCAAGAATAATCTTAATGTGTGGAAAATTCTTATCACCATCAGACATATAAAATTGTAAGCAGATGTTATAAGCTTAGTTAAAAAGGTTTTCTCTTCACAAGAATATACTTAATAATGTAATATATATTTCATGACCTAACCCCCAGAATATTGGAAATAAAGGCAAAAATAAACAAATGGGACCTAATTAAAATTAAAAGCTTCTGCACAACAAAGGAAACTCTAAGCAAGGTGAAAAGACAGCCTTCAGAATGAGAGAAAATAATAGCAAATGAAGCAACTGACAAACAACTAATCTAAAAATATACAAGCAACTCCTGCAGCTCAATTCCAGGAAAATAAATGATCCAATAAAAAAATAGGCCAAAGAACTAAACATACATTTATTCATAGAAGACATACAGATGGCTAACAAACACATGAAAAGTTTTTCAACACCACTCATTATCAGAGAAATGCAAATCAAAACCACAGTGTGGTACCATTTCATGCCAGTTGGGCCTGGTGCACTGGGATGACGCAGAGGGATGGTATGGGGAGAGAGGTGGGTGGGCAGTTCAGGATGGGGAACACATGTACACCTGTGGTGGATTCATGTTGATGTATAACAAAACCGATACAATATTGTAAAATAAAAAAGAAAACAATAAAAAACAATAAAATTTAAAAAGCTAATAATTAAGAAGTGACATGGGGAATAAGATCCCAAGGGTAAAGAATATTTTCTATTTAAAGAGCACTATTTTTTGTGACAAGGAATATATTATAGACTGTGGTTAGCCTCTTTTCCAAATAAATGTAAATTGCCTAATTGCCAAAACAAAAAACAAAACAACAAAAAATAATGTAATATATAGTATCTTACACAACAATGTTAAAATTGTATTGGGATCATGAAAAGGAAAATTTATCACTATCCTGGTGTCTTTAAAAGGAAAATATACAATAATGTACAATTAGGAATTAAGTCTAACGTGGAGGTTCACGTTTTATGTATCCCAACATACTAGACTGGTCTTCAGTATCTGATGAATCCTCTAGTAAAGTAATATGGGATTCTAAATGAAACAATCCACAAAATTGTGAGAAAAACAATAAGAATCACGTGAAGGATGAAGGATCAATTGTCACAGTTGAAAAACTGCCGATATTCACTAGTGAGCTGATATACATATATATGTTGTGTCAGTTTTCAAAATTACTTAAATTGCCAATGTATGTGACTACATTTTAGTTTATTTTTTATTATGACAATAGAACAATCTCAGTGGAAGATATAAATATGTAAGCTTAAAGTACTAGTAGACCCTGAAAATGTCAAAGGGTGTAGTTTAATACAGTTGACTATAAATACTAAATTTATGACAAAAAAACAATAAATACACACAATATAAGTAATAATAGAAGAAATTTTCAAAAATTTGTAAGAATGAGGATACTCTGTAAGACCAAGCAGCAACAACAGCAAAAGTGAAGCAAAGCACAACTGATAGTGTACAAATGCACACTAGAGAATGTACAAACATTAGCTATAGCCTAATTTTCATAAGTGGAATGACTTTTCAAAGTAGCCTATTCTTTCATGATGGCCCGTTATGATGAATGATATATCAACACTATCTAATGAGCTATATCTTGTTTATCTTGTTTAAAATAAGTGATTATAATAAGGATTATTATAAGGCTCCTGAAACAAGATAGGTCATGAAAACAACAGATGTTTTTCAAAAACATAAAGTTAAATGATAAAATAAAAATACACTTTCAAAGCTCTAAAGAGAAGGTAAATTGATTTCAGTAAAACAGATAATGTTCCTAATATTCCAAGTAATTTTTCTAAGTACAGTAAGAACCTTCAAAAGGCATGAAGATTCCTTTGAACATAGAATGATGTGCTTAGTTGGATTATGAACTGAAAAAAAGGAAAGTGTTAGTCACTCAGTCATGCCCAGCTCTGTGTGACCTCATCAACTGTAGCCTGTCAGGTTTCTCTGTTCATGGAACTCTCCAGGCAAGAATACTGGAATTGGTAGCCATTCCCTTCTCCAGGGGTATATATATGTTCAGTTCAGTTCAGTCACCCAATCATGTCCGACCCTTTGCAACGCCATTAATTGCAGCATGCCAGGCCTCCCTGTTCATCACCAACTCCCAGAGTAACCCAAACTCATGTCCATTGAGTCGGTAATGCCATCCAGCCATCTCATCCTCTGTCGTCCCCTCCTCCTCCTGCCCCCAATCCCTCCCAGCATCAGAGTCTTTTCCAATGAGTCAACTCTTCGCATGAGGTGGCCAAATTACTGGAGTTTTAGCTTTAGCATCATTCCTTCCAATGAACACCCAGGACTGATCTCCTTTAGGATGGACTGGTTGGATCTCCTTGCAGTCCAAGGGATTCTCAAGAGTCTTCTCCAGCACCACAGTTCAAAAGCATCAATTCTTTAGCACTCAGCTTTCTTCACAGTCCAACTCTCACATCCATACATGACCATTGGAAAAACCATAGCCTTGACTAGACAGACCTTTGCTGGCAAAGTAATGTCTCTGCTTTTGAATATGCTATCTAGGTTGGTCATAACTTTCTTTCCAAGGAGTAAGCGTCTTTTAATTTAATGGCTGCAGTCACCATCTGCAGTGATTTTGGAGCCCAGAAAAATAAAGTTGGACACTGTTTCCACCGATCCCCATCTTAATCAAATATAATTCAGTATATCTGTATCTTTAAGGACAAATAAAATAAAACCTTCGATATTATTTTAAAAGTGTGAAAAAATAGTTGTTATAATTTTTTTTAATTTCTGATATTAATAATTTTGAAAAACTGGTAGTTTACAAATTAATAGAAATTTAAATAAAAACCAAAGCTGATGAATTGTGGCATGAATAATTCAAAACTATTAAAATGAAAAATAGTGACTTGTTTTCCTGGAAATAGTACAGAGATAATTAAAATAATGAAAAATGCAAAATAAATCAATATAGAAGATAAAATAAAATGAACTTGGACACAAAATATTAATGAGTTAATGATTAATGAAAATTCTTAAAGAGACAGGAATACCCGACCACCTTATCTGCATCCTGAGAAACCTGGATGGAGGTCAAGAAGCAACAGTTAGAACTGGACATGGAACAATGGACTGATTCAAACTAGGAAAGGAGAATGTCAAGGCTGTATATCATCACCTTGCTTATTTAACTTATATGCAGAGTACATCATGAGAAATGCTGGTCTGGATGAAGCACAAGCTGAAATCAAGATTGTCGGTAGAAATATCAATAACCTTAGATATGCAGATGACACCACCCTAATGGCAGAAAGTGAAGAGACGCTAAAGAGCCTCTGATGCAATGAAAGAGGAGAGTGAAAAAATTGTCTTAAAACTCAACATTCAGAAAATGGAGATCATGGCATCTGGTCCCATCACTTCATGGCAAATAGATGGGAAAACAATGGGAACACTGACAAACTTTATTTCTTGGTCTCCAAAATCACTGCAGATGGCGACGGCAGTAATGAAACTAACAGACATTTGCTCCTTGGAAGAAATGCTATGATCAACCTAAACAGCATGTTAAAAAGCAGAGACATTACTTTGTCCACAAAGGTCTGTCTAGTCAAGCTATGGTTTTTCCTGTAGTCATGCATGGATGTGAGACTTGGACCATAAAGAAGGCTGAGTGCCAAACAACTGATGCTTTTGAATTGTGGTGTTAGAGAAGACTCTTGACAGTCCCTTGGACAGCAAGGATATCAAACCAGTTAATGCTAAAGGAAATCAATCTTGAATATTCATTGGAAGTACTGATACTGAAGGTGACACTCCAATACTTTGGCCACCTGATTTGAAGAGCTGTCTCATTAGAAAAGACCCTGATGCTGGGAAAGACTGAAGGCAGCAGAAGGGGATGGCAGAAGACAAGATGGCAGATGGCATCACCGACTCTATGGACATGAATCTGGGAGATGGTGAAAGACAGGGAAGCCTGACATGCTGCAGTTCATGGGGTCACAAAGAGTCAGACACAACTGAGTGACTGAACAATAACTCTTTTATTATGACAGAAATTTCTGTGAGAGGTTTTAAAATTTTTCATTAAAGTAAACAATTTTCTACTACTTGATTCAACCAAATGAACAGAGTTGTGAATGATTGGATCCTGCTTTTGAACAATATTCAGTGCCAGTCAAGTGACAACAAAACTGTTTTGAAAGGTGAGGGAAAAGGACTTTGCACTGTTTAAAACCTTAATTATGCATAATGTGTTGTGCACAGCTCATTGCTTTAATCTTATTGAAGAAAATGCATAGCTCCTGAAACTGTTGACTAGTTGGTATTTTGAAATAATTACGTGTTATTTTCACTTCAGTGACAGATTATTTTAAGCACACTTGAAGTTGAATCTTTCGTGGGTAATTGTAATGATATAGTTTGTACATTAGGAAGTTCTCTAAACCTTATAATATGCATAAGGCAACATTTTAAAGACTCTAACTTTTATTTTTAAAGATTTGGAATACTAACTCAAATTCAAATGAGATACAAAATGTTTATTCAAAAATGCTTGTTAGGCTCAAAAATTTTTAAATCAATTTTGTGAGAACTTTGGAATATTTCAATTAAATAAGTGAGAATTTAAATTCTGATTTGCATATACTTGAAAAGTAGCATTTTCACTTATTGTTACACTTATTTCTAAAAGAACTGAGAAAATTTCAAATAAAAATATAATGGGAAGAATATTAAACAAGTGATAAAGTCAGCAGAAGCATAAACTGGAATTGTTTTGACTTCAAGGAGCAAATTGAAACAGTTTTATATTAGATAAAAAGTAGTAATTCATGAAAGACAAGATATACATTTCCATAATGAATATTAGATTATATGTAAACACTGGAAAAATATTGCTTCTTGCTAATTTGACAAAAAGTACTAACATCAATGACGATAACATCAAAAACAAACTGGCTAAAAAGAGTTACCAATTCCAAAGGATTTAAGTTACTACACACAACAAATTTGAGACACAGGATGCAGTTTACATATGAAAAGTAACTGGATAGAGGCTGCGTTAATCCTTTAGGCTGTTGTAACAAACTGCCACAGATTGGGTAATTTATAAACAGCAGAATTATTTCCACAATTCTGGAACCTGGAAGTCCATTATCAAGGTGCCAGCATGGTCAAGATGTGGTTAGAGCTCTCTCCCTGGTTTATTGCCAGTGGCTTTGCTGTGTCCTCAGATAAAATGGTAACTCATTCCAGTACTTGCCTAGAAACCCCATGGACAGAGGAGCCTCCAGGGGTACAGTCCACAGGCTTGCTAAGAGTCAGACACTGCTGAGCACGCACACAGACGGTGAAAAGGTGTGAAATACATCTCTTGGTCCTCTTTTAAAAGGGCATTGAATTTATTTATGAGGCCTCTTCCGTCACAATCTAAGCACCTCCCAAAGTCCCTACCTCCAATACCATCACATTGGGCAGTAGGATTTCAATACATACATAGACACAAACAGCAAAGGTTTCCTGAACAAATTCCAATACGCGTGCGTGCAGAGGCTTTCCCGAACCAACCTGCAATTATCAGCCTCCAGTAAAATTTCAGAGAATTCATTGCCTATCTGGAGACAGAATCAGATTCAACAAGGCTGAATTCCACAGAAAGTCCCTCCACTCTAGGGTGAGTCACAGGGTTGTTACCTGGGCTTTTGACCAACTGGCTATGAATCAGAGATCCTTCCCCTTAGTTTCAGTTAGTTTGCTGGAATGGCTCAGAGAATTCAGGGAAATCCATTTACTCTTACTCATTAGATTAACATTTTATTATAAAAGGATATTAAAAGAATAAACAGCCAGATGAAGAAATACATAGAATGGTCCTAAAGAAAAGAACTTCTGTCCTACGGGAGCATGGAAACTGGAATGTAGCCCTTGGAAGCTGATGGTTGCCCAGTTTCGAAGCCCTAAGCAAAAAGCTCCAAAAGCTGTCCTTTTGATTTTTGTGGAAGCTTCTGTACATAATCATGATTGACTAAATTATTGGCCAGTGGTGATCAATTCCATCTCCAGCCCTTCTCTCCGAGCAGTACTGAATGTTCCAGTCCTTTTAATCACATGATTGGTTCTTCTGGCAACCAGCTCCCACCCTTCGGTGGATCCAAAAGTCTCCTTTCCAAGTCATTTTCAGAAACTAAGTATGAGAGACTAAATATTAACTAGTTGCTTGTATTGTTCAGTAAATCCCAAGGGTTTCCAGAGCTGTGAGGCAGGAACTATGGATGAAGACCAAGCATATTTATTATTATATAATCTGAATGACCAAATATACAAATATATATTTTCCTATAAATCACAGTATTCATGATTTTTATACAAAATAAAGTTACACAAATTTCAACCTATAGCACCTATACTTTTCAAAATTATTCTAAAATCATTGCTTAACATTTACAATAATGAGTTTATTTTCCTAGTCTCTACTTCAAAAATAATGTTAGAAAACTGTTAGTTTATGTAGACACCTCAAAAATAATACATAGCCAAAAGCATGGGAATAAGAAACAAAAATGTGGTTGTTGTTATTGATGATGATGGCATTATTTTGCATTATCTGTGGCCATAAAGGGGGCTTCCCTGGTGACTCAGTTGGTAAAGAATCTGCCTGCAATGCAGGAGACCTGGGTTCTATCCCTGGTTTGGGAAGATCCCCTGGAGAGGAGTGTGGCAACCCACTCCATTTTCTTGCCTGGAGTATCCCACAACAGAGGAGCCTGGTGAGCTACAACAACAGGATTGCAAAGAGCTGAACAAAATTGAAAACCAAAACTGCATTATTTTTTAAATTAAATAACTTCTAGTTTTTAAAACAATGTGTCAAGCTGGAAAAAATACCTGTATTCTTTATCTTAGACTGTGGACATCTTAGAATAAATTAAGACACAGAAAAAAATTAGAAGGGTGGGTAGAGAAGTGGAGAGATTTACTTTGAATAAAATAAATTTTAAAAATTAATAATATGTCATTTGCAAAAATAGAAAATAGATTTACTTTGAATGGATATGTTAGAAATTATTCTGTGATTGAATATTTGACATTGGAGCCAGGCTTCAACAATATGTGAACCGTGAATTTTCTGATGTTCAAGCTGGTTTTAGGAAAGGCAGAGGAACCAGAGATCAAATTGTCATCATCTGCTGGATCATGGAAAAAGCAAGAGAGTTCCAGAAAAACATCGTTTTCTGCTTTATTGACTATGCCAAAGCCTTTGACTGTGTAGATCACAATAAATTGTGTGGAAAATTCTGAGAGAGATGGGAATACCAGACCACCTGACCTGCCTCTTGAGAAATCTGTATGCAGGTCAGGAAGCAACAGTTAGAACTGGACATGGAACAACAGACTGGTTCCAAATAGGAAAAGGAGTACATCAAGGCTGTATATTGTCACCCCACTTATTTAATTTATATGCAGAGTACATCATGAGAAATGCTGGACTGGAAGAAACACAAGCTGGAATCAAGATTGCCGGGAGAAATATCAATAACCTCAGATATGCAGATGACACCACCCTTACGGCAGAAAGTGAAGAGGAGCTAAAAAGTCTCTTGATGAAAGTGAAAGAGGAGAGTGAAAAAGTTGGCTTAAAGCTCAACATTCAGAAAACGAAGATCATGGCATCCGGTCCCATCACTTCATGGGAAATAGATAGGGAAACAGTGGAAACAGTGTCAGACTTTATTCTGGGGGCTCCAAAATCACTGCAGATGGTGACTGCAGCCATGGAATTAAAATACACTTACTCCTTGAAAGAAAAGTTATGACCAACCTAGACAGCATATTGAAAAGCAGAGACATTACTTTGCCGACTAAGGTCCGTCTTAGTCAAGGCTATGGTTTTTCCAGTAGCTGTGTATGGATGTGAGAATTGGTCTGTGAAGAAGGCTGAGCGCCGAAGAATTGATGCTTTTGAACTGTGGTGTTGGAGAAGACTCTTGAGAGTCCCTTGGGCTGCAAGCAGATCCAACCAGTTCATTCTGAAGGAGATCGGCCCTGAGATTTCTTTGGAAGGAATGATGGTAAAGCTGAAACTCCAGTACTCTGGCCATCTCATGTGAAGAGTTGACTCATTGGAAAAGACTCTGATGCTGGAAGGGAGTGGGGGCAGGAGGAGAAGGGGACAACAAAGGATGAGCTGTCTGGATGGCATCACTAACTCGATGGACGTGAGTCTGAGTAGCCTCTGGGAGTTTCTGATGGACAGGGAGGCCTGGTGTGCTGCGATGCATGGGGTCGCAAAGAGTCGGACACGACTGAGCGACTAAACTGAACTAAACTGAAAAGGAAATGTTAACAAAAAATAAAATGAAATTGTACTCATTGTTTAATTCCTTGATAAATCTAGTCATCAAAGCCAGTTTAATTTATAAAGTGGTAATGCTATTATTTTCATTTTGATAACTGCTATGAATGTAATTGTCCCCATATAATTCATCTGTTTAAGCCTATGTCACTATATTTGAGCAGCCACAGCAAGCCCAGGAGAATGGTCTCAGGAGAAACCAAACTTGCTGATACTTTAATCTTGAATTTCTTTAGAATTATGAGAAAATAAATTTCTCTTGTATAAACCTCCAGTCTGCGTTGTTTTGTTAGGGCAGCGCTAGTAAACTAACGGGCTTCCTTGGTGGCTTATGGGGAAAGAAGACACCTGCCTATATAGGAGATGCAGACTTGATTCCTGGGTTGGGTAGATCCCTTGGAGAAGGAAAAGGCAACCTACTACAGTATTTTTGTCCAGGAAATCCCATGGACAGAGGAGCCTGGCAGGCTGCAGTGCATGAGATCAAAGAGTTAGATACGACTTAGCAACTAAACAATAACAAAAGTAATGACAATTTTTAATAAATGACAATACAATTTTAATTAAATTTTGCTCTGCTTTATGTGATATCCTCTGCAGTAATTAAATTTGCACATGAAAATATATTAATTGTATTTTGAAAACTAAAATTTACTTCTGTTAGCTTCTATGAAAAGTAGTCTAATAATTGCAGTGTGCTAATAACTACATGAAAAGTGGTCTGTTTTCTTTTAAAAACAGATTCAGGTTAAATGGTTATTTTTTAGAAGAAAGATATATCCTGCAGGTTTGTATTTAAGTGAAACAACAACAAAAATATCGTGTCATGTTTATACTTTTGACAAAAGCAGTTGCATTATGTGTAGAAGGGCTTAGATTTATGTTTAGCTATTTTTAAAGCCTCATTTTAAACATTCTTCCAGCAAATCATATTTTAATTACAGAGTGATTAATTTTAACAAAGTGTTAAATAAAATTTTATTGTTAATTTCTTTTTAATTAACTTGCAGAAAGAACCTTGAATGCTAAGCTTACCTAAGGCACTGATTAAAGTTTTAGTCTGGAAATATTATAGGCTTGAGAGGAAAAAGTGGTTGGATACAGAAAGTGAAATACATGCTGATGCCTTGAGAATTAACTATATTGATAGTAACCATCATCCAAGAAGAAAAAAATATACCTAGGTAAGTATTTCAATACATTAAAAAATGATTTTATAGTGGTTAACATATTTATCATCTTATATTTATTATTATAGATTATTTTGATTCATGTTGATACAATTTGACTTAAAATTAGGCAATCAATTCCATAATTTTTATTTTTATGATAAAAAACCAGCAGAGAGTATATAGTAAATTATTGTATATTCATCTAAAATCATATTGCTTTGTTATTAATATTTTCTATCAGTATGGTACTTTTTCTATCATTAATGAAGCAATATTGATATATTATTACCAAAACTACATAGTTTATTCATACTGCCTTAGCTTAACTCTCTTTTTCTGTTTTAGGATCTCACTCATATTATATTTAGTTATCATTTTATTGTTAGGTTCTATATGGCTACAACAGTTTCTTATACTTTTCTTGTTTATGATAACTTTGACAGCTTTGAGGAGTACTGGTCAGGTATGTTGTAGAACTTCATTTTATTGTAATTTATATGAAGTTTTTCTTATAATAGACTGGAGTGAGTTTAGGGTAGGAAAATCATAGTGTTCAGGTGCTTCTTCATCATATTGTATCAAGAGCCTTTATTATCAATATCATTTTTGACTGTAATATTGGTCTTAAATATCTGGGTGATATGGTGTTTGTCAGGTTTTTCTCACAAAGTTACTCTTGTTTTCTCTGCTTTCCATGCCCTTCTCTTTAGAAGTAAGTCACATTCCACATTTAAGATGTGAGGAATTATGACCTCTTACCTTACTATGGAGTGTCTACATAATTTATTTGGAAATCTTCTACATGGCAGGTTTTACTCCATTTATTTATTAAATCATTTACTTATATAAATACATGCCCATGAATAAGTATTTTGTAATTTGAGTTTTAATTCAGTTATATAACTATTTGCTCAAAGTATTCCACCTTTGAACCTTGAAAACTCTTTTAGTTGATACCTGTGCCCCTTTGACATACCCTGGCAAAGTTTGTGGTTTTTTTGTGTGTACTTCCTGCTGCTACCAGATACTCTAGACTCATCTTATATATGTTTCCTGCCACATTCTTAGAATTATCCATTTCTCCAAGGAATCCTGGTTTCTTTTATTGGAGACTGGTTTTAGAATCAAAGATCTGGGTGCTAGGTGTGCTTATTGTTAGTAATGGAGTATCTTTTTTTTTTTTTAGTGCTTTCAGCTAACAGAGGAAATAAATATATATGCATATATTAACCTATGTATCTTCATATATCTATTTGTATGTATAGGACTTCCTGGTGGCTCAGATGGTTAAGGGTCTGTCTACAATGTGGGAGACCTGGGTTTGATCCCTGGGTTGGGAAGATTCCCTGGAGAAGGAAATGGCAATCCACTCCAGTACTATTGCCTGGAATATCCCATGGACAGAGGAGCCTGGTAGGCTACAGCGCATGGGGTCGTGGGCTTCCCAGGTGGCGCTAGTGGTAAAGAACTTATCTGCCAATGCAAGAAATGTAAGAGACACAGGTATGGTCCCTGGGTCAGGAAAATACCCTGAGGAGGGCATGGCAATCCACTCAGGTATTTCTTGCCTGGAGAATCCCATAGATAGAGGAGCCTAGTAGGCTACAGTCCATAGGGTCGCACAAAGTTGGGCACAATTGAAGCAACTTAGCATACACATTTGTACATGTAGTCGTCATATATATACACACATAAATGTATATTAAGTTAAACATGAATTCTTACTGATGTTTCCAACTCTGATCTATTACCACATTGATCATTCTATCCTCTTTCCTTTGCTGATTTGTAAATTTCCACTCCAACAGTGAGACATTGTGATGTTGATCCACCATCCATTTAGTCAATAGTTCAGTTCCAGCATGAATGTACAGCAGCATATCAGAATTGCTGATACTAAACACTATGGGAAAACTTTACTGACTAGCATATACTATCTATAGACTCTTTCTTCTCACTATTTTCTTACAGAATCCAGGCTCCTTTCATTTCCAAAATTACTGAAGTCAGCACATTTCCCCCAATGGCCTTTAGTGAGATTATTTCATACATTTTTAATGCAATTAGAATCTCTTGCCACAGTCTGTACCCTTAACTATTTTTATGGGATCAGAATAGTCCTAATACTAAAACAGACTGAGGTGTTATAAAAAGAAAAATTTAGGTCATTATGTCTCATGAATATAGAAGAAAATATTCTCAACAAAATATTAGAAATGAAACCCAAGGATGTATAAAAGAATTATACACTATACCAAGGGGAATTTATTTTAAAATCTTGTTTAACATTGTTTAACATTTTAAAAAGTTGGCTTAAAGCTCAACATTCAGAAAACGAAGATCATGGCATCCAGTCCCATCACTTCATGGCAAATAGATGGGGAAACAGTGGAAACAGTGGCTGATTTTATTTTTCTGGACTCCAAAATCACTGCAGATGGTGACTGCAGCCATGAAATTAAAAGAAGCTTACTCCTAGGAAGGAAATTTATGACCAACCTAGACAGCATATTAAAAAGCAGAGACATTACTTTGTCAACAAATGTCCTTCTAGTCAAATCTATGGTTTTTCCAGTAGTCATGTATGGATGTGAGAGTTGGACTATAAAGAAAGCTGAGTGCTGAAGAATTGATGCTTTTGAACTGTTGTGTTGGAGAAGACTTTTGAGAGTCCCTTGGACTGCAAGGAGATCCAACCAGTCCATCCTAAAGGAGATCAGTCCTGGGTGTTCATTGATAGGACTGATGTTAAGCTGAAACTCCAATATTTTGGCCACCTGATGCTGATTCATTTGAAAAGACCCTGATGCTGGGAAAGATTGAAAGTTGTAGGAAAAGGGGATGACAGACGATGAGATGGTTGGATGGTATCACCGACTCTATGGACATGAGTTTGTGTAAACTCTAGGAGTTGGTGATGGACAGGGAGGCCTGACATGCTCCTGTCCATGGGGTCACAAAGAGTCAGACACAACTGAGTGACTGAACTGGACATTAAAAAATCAGTCAACGTAATCATCACAGCAACCAACTAAAGAATAAAACTAGTATGATCACATCAATTGATGCAGAAAAATCACTGAAACAAATTCAACATGATTCGTAATAAAAACTCTTAGCAAGCTAGGAACAGAGGGAATTTTTTTTACTTGATAAAGTACATATAGAGTACCTAAACAAATGTCTTAATTAGGGATGAAAGACAGAATGCCTTCTCCCTAAAATCAGAAGGAAGGCAAGTATGTTCTCTCTCATCACTACTCTTTTTAACATTGTCCTAGGAGTTTCATCCAGTTTAATAAATTAAAAGAAGGAAATGGAAAGCATACAGAATACTTACACTTGACACCAAAATCACATCTGTAAAATCATAATAAAATAAGTTGATTCAATTAAAAAATTAATCTATGAAAAGATAAACATTTTTGTGTGGAATATGTAAAGAGATTACATATATTAAAAGTAAAATGAAAAACAATTCAATAAAATTGTACAGAGCAATTAAAAATCAGTCAATTCACAAAAATGAGGGATGAACAGAAAAAAATTAGAATAAGCTCAACATAATAGTACCAGTAAAAGGAAAATGAAAACAATAGGCTAACATTGCACCCCAGGTAGACATGTAAAATTTTTAAAAGACTGATGATACCTCTGGGTTAAAATGTGAAGTAACTGGGATTCTCACATGTTGCTGGAAGAGATGTAAACAGTAAATCCACTTTGGAAGTTTGCCAATTTTTTATAAAGTTAAACATATCTTTGAGTGGAGTTGATCCACCTGTTCTACTTCTTTCTAGGTATTGACCCCAAAGAAACAAAAATATATAATTATCTGCATTAAGACTTTACAGGAATTTTCCCATAACAGCTTTATAAAATATAGGGCTTCTTGTACCAAACAGCTAGCCAATTAATGAAGACAACAACACTAAAAACAGATTTTCAATATGGACAAACCAGCCTCTTATGTTGAAAGAAGATGCCATCTAAGATTTTTCACAGCTAGAGAGAAATCAGTGCCTGGCTTCAAAGCTTTGAAGAACAAGCTGACTCTCTTGCTAGAAGCTAATGAATCTTGCTAGTCACTTTAAGTTGGAGCCAGTGTTCATTTACCATTCTGAAAAAAAAAGTAGAGTCCTTAAAAATTATGCTAAATCTACCCTGCCTGTGCTCTATAAATGGAACAATGAAGGCTGGATGACAGCACATGTTTTTACATCATGGTTTACTGAATATTTTCACCCCACTGTTGAAACCTACTGCTCAGAAAAAAAGATTCCTTTCAAAATATTCCTGCTCATTGACAATGCACCTGGTCACCCAAGAGCTCTGATGGGGATATACAAACAGAGTATTGTTATTTTCATGCCTGCTAACACAACATCTTGTGGAGTCCATGGATCAAGGAAAAATTTTTCTTTCAAGTCTTATTATTTAAGCAATACATTTTGTAAGGCTATAGCTGCCATACATAGATAGTGATTCCACTGATGGATCTGGGCAAAGTAAACTGGAAATATTCTGGAAAGGATTCACTCTTTTAGATGACATTAAGAGCAATTGCAAAGAGTTGACTCACTGGAAAAAAACTCTGATGCTGGGAGGGATTGGGGGCAGGAGGAGAAGGGGACAACAGAGGATGAGATGGCTGGATGGCATCATTGACTTGATAGATTTATGTCTGAGTGAACTCCAGGAGTTGGTGATGGACAGGGAAGCCTGGTGTACTGTGATTCATGGGATTGCAAAGAGTCGGACACGACTGAGTGGCTGAACTGAACTGAAGAGCAATTGTGATTCATAGGAAGAGGTCAAAATATTGACCTTAATAGGAGCTTGGAAGATGTTGATTCCAGCTCTCATGGATGACTTTGAAGGGATCAAGTTCAGAGGAAGGTAACTACAGTGGAAATAGAAAAGAACTAACATTTTAAGTAGAGCCTGAAGATGGGACTAAATTGCTACAATATCAGGATAAAACTTGTACAGCTGAAGAGTTGCTTCTTATGCATGAGCAAAGAAAGTGGTTTCCTGAGAAGGAATATACACCTGGTGAAGATACTGTCAAGTGTTGAAACAACAGCAAAGACTTTAGAATATTCCAGAAACTTATTTGATAAAGCAGCAGCAGGGTTTAAGAGAATTAGCTCCAGCTTTGACAGAAGTTCTCTGTAGGTAAAATGCTATCAAACAACACTGCATAGTATAGAGAAATCATTTGTGGAAGAGTTAGTCATTGTGGCAAACTTCATTGTTTTATTTTAGTAAATTGCTGTTCCAACCTTCAGCAACTACAACCCTGTTCAGTCACCAGTCATCAACACTGAGACAAAACCCTCTAGCAGCAAGATGATTACGACTCCCTGATGGCTTGGACAGTAGTTAGCATTTTTAGCAGTAAAATACTTTTTATGTTATGTACATTGTTTTTCTAGACATAATGTTGTTATAAACTTAACTGACTACAGTGCCGTGAAAAAATAATCTTTAAATGCACTGAAAAACCAAAAATGTTTTGTGACTCTTTTTATTTTGGTGGTTTGGAACTAAAACCCCAGTATCTCTGAAGTGTGTCTGTAATTTTTCTCTCTCAATCTCAACTTCATTCCTTTAGTAATCATGAGCTTTTTATTTTTTTAACTAAAAGTTAACTGCTAACATACTCCTAAGAGCTGTAATACCCATGAATTTCAAAAACAATTTTGCTTCTGATGAAGTCTGAAGCTTTGAAGACCTTAGCTCTAGGAAAGAATCAGTTAAAGGGGGCATGTAAATAAATATTTACCATAAATATAAACTATATTATAAATATTAAACTTTTATTCGTGTATAAAATAGTTACCCTAAAGTTAATGACATTAGCAAGGGGAAAGTATTCAGATAAATGTGAAGAAAATTCTCAAAAATAAAATAAAAGGATTGCAAGCAGTTCTGGCCAGGTTCATCAGTGATGAATTTCTTATAGGCGGCAAATCCTATCAGATAGAACCTGAAATTTATAAAAATAAATTCTTTATTTAGCTCTTCTTTACTCAACTAAAAGAAGCTACCTAGGTTTGCTGATGTATGGGTAGGAAAGGATTTATTGTTAAGCACTTTCCCTGTTGTAAGATAAAGTACTCTATTAGGTTACATGTACACCATCCTTTCACTTAGCCTTTTATCAAAGACCATACTGACAGTCTAGTCAGAGTTCCCTGAGATTTGGAGAAGTGAAAAATGTTCCACAATGCCTTCACTTGCAGAGGCCACAGACAGTCAGGCACCACTTTAGCCCAGCTATTCTCTCAAGATTATCAACTTTCTGGTGTGAAAACCATCAACTTTTTTATTAGCTTGAAGCTGAGAATTATTTAGAGAGTTAAAGGATGTGGACTTTTCATGCATTAATATATTAAAAATTAATATGAAAGTATGTCTAGAGAGACTCCTTAAATTGTCTTTTTGATTATCATTTATGATCAAACTAAACTTGCAGTGAGCATTTACTATGTACCAGTCATTGTGCTAAGCATTTTATCAACATTATCTCATCTAACTTATCAACCATATAATTAATTAACTCCAAAGTCAGCTGAAAGCATACTAGGGTAAGAATTCTTGAGTCATAGAATTCAGACCAAGCATACTGCAAAACAACAAAGGTACATATGATTTAGGCAGTTGTAATGATGTAAAATGTTAAAATATTTAGCTGTGAATATATTATTGAGTTAAGAAAGTATATCTGAATAGTGCTCATTATTGGTTTTCAGATTTTTATTTATTCTTAGTAAAGCAGTAGTTGATCCAAAATAGTCCCTTGCTTAAAATGAGTTTGGCTTATATATAAAAACATCAGTCAAAAGTGACCCTCTAGTTCTGAGAGAGCAATATCTCCTTATTACCAGTTTACCAGTTATAAGCTGAAAAATGGTCATTTCTAAGACTTACTCCTTGGAAGAAAAGTTATGACCAACCTAGATAGCATATTCAAAAGCAGAGACATTACTTTGCCAACTAGTCAAGGCTACGATTTTTCCTGTGGTCATGTATGGATGTGAGAGTTAGACTGTGAAGAAGGCTGAGCACCAAAGAATTGATGCTTTTGAACTGTGGTGCTGGAGAAGACTCTTGAGAGTCCCTTGGACTGCAAGGAGATCCAACCAGTCCATTCTGGAAGGAGATCAACCCTTGGATTTCTTTGGAAGGAATGATGCTAAAGCTGGAACTCCAGTACTTTGGCCACCTCAAGCGAAGTGTTGACTCATGGGAAAAGACTCTAATGCTGGGAGGGGTTGGGGGCAGGAGGAGAAGGGGGACAACAGAGGATGAGATGGCTGGATGGCATCACTGAGTCAATGGATGAGAGTCTGAGTGAACTCCAGGAGCTGGTGATGGACAGGGAGGCCTGGCATTCTGCGATTCATGGGGTCACAAAGAGTCAGATACGACTGAGTGACTGAACTGAAGGGTAGAAATTTAAAATGATTATAAAAATATCTAGACACAATCACATCTTTCTCATCCAGATGATGCTTTTAGACCCCATTTTCTTGCATTCCCCTTCAAATTAGCTATGAGGTTGAGAGCCCAAGAAATGTATGTGCTTGAACTAAAGAACTGTCACTCCCATCACAACTCTAGCCAGCCATCATATGAGAATCCCCACAATGGGAGTGCCAACTTGAGACCAACATGGTCTTTGAGCCTAAGAGGTTTTAGGTGAGTACTACTAATCAGTTCAGTTGCTCAGTCTTGTCTGACTCTGCAACCCCATGGACTGCAGCACACCAAACTTCTGTGTCCATCACCAACTCCTGGAACTTGCTCAAACTCATGTCCAGAAAAATAGGAGACAATTGCTAAATGCTGCTGAATAATCACAAATTGCTGAATAAATAAATCAACAGCAGTGTTTTTATCTTGTCTCTTCAGATTCAATTTTTAAGTTAGTCAATATCCAAATTGATCTTTAACAGAAAATATGTTTAATTCATGAGCCAATTGAATGTATGCATGTAGTATTTCCTACATTCTGCTCTGTAATTTTGCTGCTCCTTTCATTCTACACTACAGTTTCTTCTATTCCTAAATTATTACGTTATGTCTGATAAAATTTCAGAGAGCAAAAATATTCATGTGTATGGTTATATTTCATGATTTTAAAAGTTGATTTAAAAAATTCATCTACTTTATTATTTGCTTTATTGCATTAGTAATTGAAATATTCAATTTAAGTCTCAAACTAGGAAAGACAAGACAACTCCCAGAGAGAATACTTTATCAAAAACTATATAAATAACACACTCTTGAGAAGTAGACCCAATACTAATAATTTTTAGATGCACAGTAATTCATACAGTGCTGAGGTCTGGACAAAATTTGCTGAATAAGGAACCTATCTCCGAATACACTCTCAGTCTGTGTAATATATATGTTGTAACAGTAGCACGTGATGGTTATTTCATGAAAGAAACATATTTGAGAGCTCTTGCCAATCAAAAAAATAAAATTTTGTTATGTGCAGTTTATGACCGGGGTAGAAGTAAAATGATTTTTAAGCCAGCCACATAGAAACCTGAGAGCAATTAAAAATCCTCTCAAGATGCATTCTTCTCTATTTCAAGTTCTACCTCTTGACCCTATATTCATCATATTCCTTTCTTACTGCACCAAGTAGGAATAATGTTGGCATGTTAACATATCAGACTAAAATCTATTAGTATTCTAAATGCAGTTAGAATTGTCTTCAAGGGTCAAGAATACATGCCAACTTTTAAACTTCAAAGTCTTATTGAATACTATGTTTCCCTGTGGATATTGCTGTTGCTGCTGCTGCTAAGTCGCTTCAGTCGTGTCTGACTATGTGCGACCCCACAGATGGCAGCCCATCAGGCTCCCCTGTCCCTGGGATTCTCCAGGCAAGAATGCTGGAGTGGATTGCCATTTCCTTCTCCAGTGCATGAAAGTGAAGTGTGAAAGTGAAGTCGCTCAGTCGTGTCCAGCTCTTAGCGACCCCATGGACTGCAGCCTACCAGGCTCCTCCGTCCATGGGATTTTCCAGGCAAGAGTACTGGAGTGGGGTGCCACTGCCTGTGGATACTAAAAGCATGTTAATCCTAATGTTCATCACTCACCTAGAGCCAGACATCCTGGAATGTGAAGTCAAGTGGGCCTTAGGAAGCATCACTATGAACAAAGCAAGTGTAGGTGATAGAATTCCAGTTGCTGCTGCTACTGCTAAGTCACTTCAGTATTGTCCAACTCTGGGCGACCCCATAGATGGCAGCCCATCAGGCTCCCTATCCCTGGGATTCTCCAGGCAAGAACACTGGAGTGGGTTGCCATTTTCTTCTCCAGTGCATGAAAGTGAAAAGTGAATTCCAGATGAAGTATTTCAAGTCCTGAAAGATGATGCTGTGAAAGTGCTGCATTCAATATGCCAGAAAATTTGGAAAACTCAGCAGTGGCCACAGGACTGGAAAAGGTCAGTTTTCATTCCAATCCCAAAGAAAGGCACTGCCAAAGAATGCTCAAACTACTACACAATTGCATGCTAGTAAAGTAATGCTCAAAATTCTATAAGCCAGTCTTCAGCAATACATGAACCGTGAACTTCCAGATGTTCAAGCTGGTTTTAGAAAAGGCCGAGAAAGCAGAGATCAAATTGCCAACATCCACTGGATCATTGAGAAAGCAAGAGAGTTCCAGAAAAACATCTATTTCTGCTTTATTGACTATGGCAAAGCCTTTGACTCTGTGGATCACAATAAAGTGTGGAAAATTCTGAAAGACATGGGAATAACAGACCATCTGATCTGCCTCTTGAGGAACCTGTATGCAGGTCAGGAAGCAACAGTCAGAACTAGACATGGAACAACAGACTGGTTCCAAATAGGAAAAGGAGTACATCAAGGCTGTATATTGTCACCCTGCTTATTTAACTTATATGTAGAGTACATCATGAAAAACCCTGGACTGGATGAAGCACAAGCTGAAATCAAGATTGCTGGTGGAATTATCAATAACCAGATATGCAAATGACACCACCCTTATGGTCTAAAGTGAAGAAGAACTAAAGAGCCTCTTTATGAAAGTGAAAGAGGAGAGTGAAAAAGTTGGCTTAGAGCTCAACATTCAGAAAACGAAGATCATGTCATCCAGTCCCATCACTTCATGGCAAATAAATGGGGAAACAGTGGAAACAGTTGCTGACTTTATTTTTCTGGGCTCCAAAATCATTGCAGATGGTGATTGCAGCCATGAAATTAAAAGACACTTACTCCTTGGAAGGAAAGTTATGACCTACCTAGACAGCATATTAAAGAGCAGAGACATTACTTTGCCAACAAAGGTCAGTCTAGTCAAGGTTATGGTTTTTCCAGGGGTCATGTGTGGATGTGAGAGTCGGACTATAAAGAAAGCTGAGTGCAGAAGAATTGAAGCTTTTGAACTGTGGTGTTGGAGAGACTCTGAGAGTCCCTTGGACTGCAATGAGATCTAACTGGTCCATCCTAAAGGAAAGGAGTCCTGGGTGTTCATTGGAAGGACTGATGTTGAAGCTGAAACTCCAATGTTTTGGCCACCTGATGTGAAGAGCTGACTCACTTCAAAAGACCCTGATGCTGGGTGGGATTGGGGGCAGGCGGAGAAGGGGATGACAGAGGATGAGATGGATGGACTGCATCATGGACTCAATGGACATTAGTTAGAATCAACCATTATTTCCGGGTATATTTTCAGATAATGCACTGTCTGTAAAATAGGAAAGAGGATGTTCTATAAATAATCTTGCAATGTTAATCTCGAGAACTTGCCATTCTTATTCATTTGGATATAACAATTAATTAAACCAAGCAAACATTCTTTCTGATCACAATGATTAGTTTTGTAGAATCATAAGACTAAAAATATCTTTTTTCTTTTTGTGTCTTTTGTCAATATATTTTTTCAAGATTTTAAAATAACATTTTTTAGTAATATTTATATTGCTTTTTTTATAGTGTAGTTTTTCTTTTTAAAAATGTTTGTGTAGGTGTATTGCTGCTCTTAAGAATAATAATAATAATTAAAAAAAAAACTAGGTCAACATCTTTTACAATTTATTATACTTAATGTTTTTATACAAAAACCTTTGTAAAAGATCAACATGTGAAATTAAAAATTAATAAAATTTTTGTTATAGAAATTAAGTGATATGCATGAGAAAGGCTATTTAAAAATAATTGTTAGAATCAACCATTATTTCCGGGTATATTTTCAGATAATGCACTGTCTGTAAAATAGGAAAGAGGATGTTTTTTCAGTAAACTGAAAAAACTTCAAACATTATCAATCTGCTCTTTCACATAATCAGTCAATAAACAACATTACACCCACTTATTTTTTTCATGACTTTATGTACATTGTCGTCAAATTGACTGACAGTAACAATAATAAAACAACAAAGCATAGATAAATAGCAGAGAATAGAAACTGAAACACGAAACCCATATTTTCCTGGGGTTCTCACAGGCTATTCACTTACAATAAGAATGATGAATATGATAACATGCATATCAATGAATTTCCAACAACACTTTGCGCATTTTGTTCACACTCATATTTATCCAGTTGATTAAGGCAATTTGCATAATTTAGAGGTAATTTCTTTCTGAAAACCATGATAAAACGCTCTGATTGCAGTATGTTGAGCTCTTCACACGTGCAAGTTTTTAAAGGATGCCTAGAAATAAGCAAAGAAAAAAGGTGAAAATATTTCTAGACTCCAAAAGCAATGTTTTTAGAAATCTGTAATTTTTCTCCTTAAGTCTTCAAAACATGGTGGTGGTTTGCGCTAATCTGTGCAGGCTCTTTGCGACCCCAGTGGACTGTAGCCTACCTGAGATATCCCAGGCAAGAATATTGAAGTGGGCTGCCATTTCCTTTTCCAGGGGATTTCCAGCCCAAGGATCAAATCTGCATCCCGAACACGTGTCTTCTACATTGCAGGTGAATTCTTTATCATTTAGCCACCAGGGAAGCCCAAGTCTTCAAAATGTAAAAGCCTATATATCAAATGTATGACTGAAATAATAGCCCGAGTTCATTTTGTGTTTGAGTATGTAGGCAGACTCTAAATAGCCCTCCATGATCTCCATTTCATGATATTTA
Source organism: Nanger dama (assembly GCA_917880005.1). NCBI lineage: Eukaryota > Metazoa > Chordata > Mammalia > Artiodactyla > Bovidae > Nanger > Nanger dama. The sequence goes on from CAKJTW010000004.1 coordinate 54,295,758, forward strand.
TGCCCCTGTTTATCTCCTCTTCTTGACTGTGTGTTAGATCTAGGTTTAATAACTCATTTCTAATGAATCAAATATGATAGATATTATGGAATGCTAATTCTCGGATTGGATTATATTACTTTGAGAGTTATTTTTTTCTGTTTCTCCAAATTCTTCATTGTTATGGAAACTAACTTTCATATTATATGCATACCTTCAGAGAGACTGATTTGGCAAAAATTTGATATCTGTGGCCAGTACTGTACCAGAGACCTATGAACCTCCATGTGAGTGAGTTGGAAAGTGGATCTCCCCAAACCAATCTTTCACTTAAGGCTCTAGCTCCAGCCTATAGCTTAGATGCATTTCTTAAAAGTTTTTGAATCAGAAGCATGCAGCTAATCCATGCCATGGGAGAATTATTGACTTACAGAAACTGTGATATAATAAATATTTGTTATTTTTGGTTGCTAAGTTTGGGGACAATTTGTTGCTCAGCAATAGATAGTTAGGTTTTATCTCTACATACAGTTCTATGAAGACATAAAGACCTAAAACTAACACCAGAAAAAAAGATGTCCTTTTCATTATGAGATTGGAATGCAACAGTAGGAAGTCAAGAGATCCCTAGAAAAACAGGCAAGTTTGTGCTTGGAATATGAAATAAATCATGGTAAAGACTATGAGAGTTTTGCCAAGAGAATGCAAAAGTCAAAGCAAACACCCTCTTCCAACAACACAAGAGAAGGCTCTACACATGGATTTCACCAGATGGTTAATAAAAAAAAACGATTGATTATATCCTTTACAGCCAAAGATGGAGATGCTCTATACAATAAGCAAAAAATTAGACCAGGAGCTGACTGTGGCTCAGATCATGAACTCCTTATTGCAAAATTCAGACTTAAATTGAAGAAATTAGGGGAAACCACTAAACCATTTAGTGAAAGTGAAAGTCCCTCAGTCAAGTCTGACTCTTTGTGACCTCACTGACTGCAGCCAGTCAGGCTCCTCTGTCCATGGAATTCTTCATGTCAGAATACTGGAGTGAGTAGCTGTTCCATTTTCTGGCAGATCTTCCCAACCCAGGGATTGAACCCAGGTCTCCTGCGTTGCAGGTGGATTCTTTACCAGCTGAGTCAACAGGGAAGCTCAAGAATATTGGAGTGGGTAGCCTATCCCTTCTCCAAAGGATCTTCCCAACCCAGGAATTGTACCAGGTTCCCCTGCATTGCAGGCAGATTCTTTACCAGCTGAGCTACCAGGGAAGCTCTGACCATTCAGGTATGACCTAAATGAAATCTCTTAAGATTTTACAGTGGAAATTATATATAGATTTAAGGGATTAGATCCGGTAGACAGAGTGCCTGAGAACTACTGAAAAAGTTCATAACATTTTACAAAAGATGGTGGCTAAAACATCCCCAAGTAAAAGAAATGCAAGAAGGCAAAGTGGTTATCTGAAGAAGCCTTACTAACAGTTGAGAAAACAAGAGAAGTGAAAGGTAAAGGAGAAAAGGAAAGTTATACCCATCTGAATGAAGAGTTCCAGAGAATACCATGGAGAGATAAGAAAGTCTTCTTAACTGAATGATACTAAGAAATAAAGGAAAACAACAGAATAGGAAAATCTAGAGATATCTTCAAGGAAATTGGATGATGCCAAGGAAATATTTCATGCAAAGATGGACACAGTAAAGGAAAGAAATGGCAAGGACCTAAGAGAAGCAGAAGATATTAAGAAGAGGTGGCAACAATACACAGAAGAACTATACAAAAAGGTCTTAATGACTCCAATAACCAGGGAGGTGTCGTCACTCATCTAGAGTCAGACATCCTGGAGTGTAAAGTCAACTAAGCCTTAGGCAGTGTTACTAAAAACAATGCTTTGGATCACAATGAACTGTGGAAAATTCTGGAAGAGATGGGAATACCAAACCACCTGACCTGCCTCTTGAGATATCTGTATGCAGGTCAGGAAGCAACACTTAGAACTGGGCATGGAACAACAGACTGGTTCCAAATAGGAAAAGGAGTACATCAAGGCTGTATATTGTCACCGTGCTTATTTAACTTATATGCAGAGTACATCATGAGAAACACTGGACTGGATGAAGAACAAGCTGGAATCAAGATTTCCAAGAGAAATATCAATAACCTCAGATATGCAGATGACACCACCCTTATGGCAGAAAGTGAAGAAGAACTAAAGAGCCTTTAGATGCAAGTGAAAGAGGAAAGTGAAAAAGTTGGCTTAAAAATCAACACTCAGAAAACAAAGATCATGGCATCTGGTCCCATTACCTCATGGAAAATAGATGGGGAAACACTGGCTGACTTTATTTTTCTGGACTCCAAAATCACTGCAGATGGTGACTGCAGCCATGAAATTAAAAGACACTTGCTCCTTGGAGGGAAAGTTATGACCAACCTAGACAGCACATTAAAGAGCAGAGATATTACTTTGCCAACAGAGGTCCGTTTAGTCAAGGCTATGGTTTTTCCAGTGGTCATGTATGGATGTGAGAATTGGATGATAAAGAAAGCTGAGTGCTGAAGAATTGATGGCTTTGAACTGTGATGTTGGAGAAAACTCTTGAGAGTCCTTTGGACTGCAAGGAGATCCAACCAGTCCATCTTAAAGGAGATCAGTCCTGAGTGTTCATTGGAAAGACTGATGTTGAAACTGAAACTCCAATACTTTGGCCAACTGATGTGAAGAGCTGACTCATTTGAAAAGATCGTGATGCTGTGAAAGGTTTAAGGTGGGAGAAGAACAGGATGACAGAAGACGAGATGGTTGGATGGCATCACCGATTCAATGGACATGAGTTGGAATAAATTCTGGGTGTTGGGGACAGGAAAGCCTGATGTGCTGAAGTTCATGGGGTTGCAAAGAGTTGGACATGACTGAGCAACCGAACTAAACTACAAACAAAGCTAGTGGAAATGATGGAATTCCAATTGAGCTATTTCTAATCCTAAAAGATGATGCTGTTAAAACATTGCACTCAGTATGCCAGCAAATTTGGAAAACTCAACAATGGCCATAGGACTCGAGAAGGTCAGTTTTCATTTCAATCCCAAAGGATACATGCTAAAGAGTGTTCGAACTACTGTACAATTTCAGTCATTACACATGCTAGCAATGTAATGCTCAAAATCCTTCAAGCTAAGCGTAACATTTCTGAAATATTGTATTTGCTACAAACATCAGCAAAAAATTTCAAAAAAAATGTATTTTGAGACACCTAGAAAGAATTAGGGTTTCCCAGGTGGCTCTAGGGGTAGAGAACCCGCCTACAGATGGAGGTAGATATGAGAGGCGAGTTCCTCTGATCCCCAGGTCCCTGGTTCAGAAAGATCCCCTGGAGAAAGGCATAAAGGAAGGAGAAAGAATACTGTAGTATTCTTACCTGAAGAATTCTATGGACAGAAGAGCTGGCAGGCTGTATTCCATAGGGTCACACAGAATCACAGAGCTGGGCATGACTGAAGCAACTGAGCATGTAAGCAGAAAGGATTAAGAGGATAAAAGAAGTAGGAAAAGTTGAGATAAAATAACATGAATAGTTTACAAGGCAACAGCATGTAATATGGAGAAAAAGCTGAAATTAAAAAAAAATTTGAGTAAAAGAAAAGTTTTAGGGAAATTCAAATAGCAATCATTATGTTGAGCAAGAAAAGCCAGACAAAATACAGGATTTACTATAAGATTCATTTGCATAGAATTATACTGGTAGAGCTAATAGAAAGTATCAGAAGCATATCAATGATTACATTGGCCTAGAATGGCAGGAGTTTACAGCAGATAGTTATGAGAGATCTTCCTGGTAGTGAAAAAAATATTCTATATTTCAATTGTGTAATGTTTACACAAATATATATATATTTGGCACATCTCTTTGAATTCATTGATTTGATATTTTTAACTGTATATGTTACATCTCAGCAATTTTGATGAAAAATAATGAGATAAATTATATATGGAGATTAAACTTCACAGGAAAATAGAAATAATAGAAATAAAGATATCAGAGAGGAGGAAACCACTTAGGTGCTAAAATAATTTGCATATATGTCAATTAGTGTTTATTACATTCCATACAGAATGAATGAAATCCCTCTCAGGTGAAATTTAATCCTAGTAAAATGGAAAAAAAAAGCATAATATTAAAAAAAAAATCTAAGCTTCAGAAATGAGTAATTAGTACCTTATCACTTCAAAAGAAACCACACTGACTTCCTATTCAATGCTTAATGGAACAATATCTTTGTTTTGAAAAGAAATAGCTTAGTTATTTCTCTCATTTATTACCACAAAAATATATTTTTAGCTGGTAAAAAGCAGAAAATAACCATTTTTAATGCCCATGATAGGGATAATAAACTCCAAATCTCACTCTACCTTGGTGCACAGATAAAAGGAATGATACAATCCCTAGCCAGTAGAAGGACAACTCTATTCTTTGTGGTAAGGTTGTGGAATAAACCACCAATTTTATGGCTGCTTTTACAGGGACCGAGTGGCTTACCTGATGGCTCAGATGCTAAAGAATCCACCTGCTAATGCAGGAGACTCCAAAGACCTGGGTTTGATTCCTGGGTCAGGAAGATGCCCTAGAGAAGGGAATGGCAACCCATTCCAGTATTCTTGCCTGGAGAATCCCCATGGAGAGAGGAGCCTGGGAGGGGTCACAAAGAGTCAGACATGACTGAGGGACTAACAGACTTTCAATTAAATAAAATCTGTTGAAACCCGTATAACATGTGGAAGACTTGCCTCCACAATCTTACAGCACAATAATCACATTGACACTGAATATCACAAAGCATTAGTTCAGTTCAGTTCAGTTGATCAGTCGTGTCCAGCTCTTTGCAACTCCATGAATCGCAGCATTCCAGGATTCCCTGTCCATCACCAACTCCTGGAGTTCACTCAAACTCATGTCCATCGAGTCGGTGATGCCATCCAGCCATCTCATCCACTGTCGTCCCCGTCTCCTCCTGTTCCCAATCCCTCACAGCATAATAGTCTTTTCTAATGAGTCTACTTTTCACATGAGATAGCCAAAGTATTGGAGTTTCACCTTCAGTATCAGTCCTTCAAATGAACACCCAGGATTGATCTCCCTTAGAATGGACTGGTTGGATCTCCTTGAAGTCCAAGGGACTCTCAAGAGTCTTCTCCAACACTACACTTCAAAACCATCTATTCTTCAGTGCTCAGCTTTCTTCACAGTCCAACTCTCACATGCATACGTGACCACTGGAAAAACAATAGCCTTGACTAGACAGACCTTTGTTGGCAAGGTAATATCTCTGCTTTTCAATATGCCATCTAGGTTGCTCATAACTTTCCTTCCAAGGAGTAAGTGTCTTTTAATTTCATGGCTGTAAACACCATCTGCAGTGATTTTGGAGCCTATAAAAATAAAGTCAGCCACTTTTTCCACTGTTTCCCCATCTATTTGCCATGAAGTGATGGGACCAGATTCTATGATCTTACTTTTCTGAATGCTGAGCTTTAAGCCAACTTTTTCACTCTCCTCTTTCACTTTAATTAAGAGACTTTTTAGTTCCTCGTCACTTTCCTCCATAAGGGTGGTGTCATCTGTATATCTGAGATTATTGATATTTCTTCCAGTAATCTTGATTCCAGCTTGTGCTTCTTCCAACAGCATTTCTCCTGATGTACTCTGCATAGAAGTTAAATAAGCAGGGTGACAGTACACAGCCTTGATGTATTCCTTTTCCTATTTGGAACCAGTTGATTGTTCCATGTCCAGTCCTAACTGTTGCTTCCTGACCTATATACAGATTTCTCAAGAGGCAGGTCAAGTGATCTGGTATTCCCATCTCTTTCAGAATTGTCCACACTTTATTGTGATCCACAGAGTCAAAGGCTTTGGTGTAGTCAATAAAGCAGAAATAGGTATTTTTCTGGAACTCTCTTTCTTTTTCATGATCCAGTGGATGTTGGCAATTTGATCTCTGATTCCCCTGCCTTTTCTAAAACCAGCTTGAACATCTAGAAGTTCATGGTTCGCATACTGTTGAGGCCTGTCTTGGAGAATTTTGAGCATTACTTTACTAGCATGTGAGATGAGTGCAATTGAGCAATCTTTGGCATTGCCTTTCTTTGGGATTAGAATGAAAACTGACCTTTTCCTGTCCTGTGGCCACTGCTGAGTTTTCCAAATTTGCTGGCACATTGAGTGCAGCACTTTCACAGAATCATCTTTCAGGATTTGAAATAGCTCAACGGAGTTTCATCACCTCCACTAGCTTTGCTCGTAGTGATGCTTTCCAAGGCCCACTTGACTTCACATTGCAGGATGTCTGGCTCTAGGTGAGTGATCACACCATCGTGATTATCTTGGTCGTGAAGATCTTTTTTGTACAGTTCTGTGTATTCTTGCCACCTCTTCTTAATATCTTCTGCTTCTGTTAGGTCCATACCATTTCTGTCCTTTACTGAGCCCATCTTTGCATGAAATGTTCCCTTGGTATTTCTAATTTTCTTGAAGAGATCTCTAGTCTTTCCCATTCTGTTGTTTTCCTCTATTTTTTTCAATTGATCGCTGAGGAAGACTTTCTTATCTCTTCTTGCTATTCTTTGGAACTCTGCATTCAGTAGTTTATATCTTTCCTTTTCTCCTTAGCTTTTAGCTTGTCTTCTTTTCACAGTTATTTGTATGCCTCCCCAGACAGCCATTTTGCTTTTTTGCATTTCTTTTCCATGGGGATGGTCTTGATCCCTGTCTCCTGTACAATGTCACGAACCTCATCCCATAGTTCATCAGACACTCTGTCTATCAGATCTAGTCCCTTAAATTGATTTCTCACTTCGACTGTATATTTGTAAGGGGTTTTATTTAGTCATACCTGAATGGTTTAGTGGTTTTCCCCACTTTCTTCAATTTAAGTCTGAATTTGGCAATAAGGAGTTCATGATCTGAACCATAATCAGCTCCTTTTGCTGATTATATAGAGCTTCTCCATCTTTGGATAAAAAGAATATAATCAATCTGATTTCGGTATTGACCATCTGGTGATGTCCATGTGTAGAGCTTTCTCTTGTGTTGTTGGAAGAGGGTGTTTGCTATGACCAGTGCATTATCTTGGCAAAACTCCAGTAGCCTTTGCCCCACTTCATTCTGTATTCCAAGGCCAAACTTGCCTGTTACTCCAGGTATTTTTAAATTCCTACTTTTGCATTCCAGTCCCCTATAATGAAAAGGATATATTTTTGGGATGTTAGCTCTAAAAGGTCTTGTAGGTCTTCATAGAACCATTCAACTTTAGCTTCTTCAGCATTACTTGTTGGCCATAGGCTTAGATTACCATGATATTGAAGGTTTGCCTTGGAAATAAACAGAGATAATTCTGTCATTTTTGAAATTGCACCCAAGTACTGCATTTCGGACTCTTTTGTTGACCATGATGGCTACTCCATTTCTTCTATGGGATTCCTGCTCACAGTAGTAGATATAATGGTCATCTGAGTTAAGTTTACCCATTCCAGTCCATATTAGTCAGTGATTCCTAGAATGTCAACGTTCACTCTTGCCATCTGCTTTTTGACCACTTCCAATTTGCCTTGATTCATGGACCTGACCTTCCAGGTTCCTATGCAATATTTCTCTTTACAGCATTGAACCATGCATCTGTCACCAGTCCCATCCAGAACTAGGTGTTGTTTTTGCTTTGGCTCCATTCCTTCATTCTTTCTGGAGTTATTTCTCCACTGATCTCCAGTAGCATATTGCACACCTACCAACCTTGTGAGTTTCTCTTTCAGTTTCCTATCTTTTGCCTTTTCATACTGTTCATGGGGTTCTCAAGGCAAGAATACTGAAGTGGTATGCCGTTGCCTACTCCAGTGGACCACATTTTGTCAGCCCTCTACACCATGACCTGCCCGTCTTGGGTGGCCTCACATAGCATGGCTTAGTTTCATTGAGTTAGACAAGGCTGTGGTCTGTGTGATCAGTTTGGCTCATTTTCTGTGATTATGGTTTCAGTGTGTCTGCCCTCTGATGCCGTCTTGCATCACCTATCACCTTACTTGGGTTGCTCTTACCTTGGCTGTTGGGTATCTCTTCACGGCTGCTCCAGCAAAGTGCAGCTACTGTCCTTACCTTGGACAAGGGGTATCTCCTCATGGCCACCCCTCCTGACCTTGAATTTGGAGTAGCTCCTCTCGGCCCTCCTGTGACTGCACAGCCATGGTTCCTTGGACATGGAGTTGCTCCTCTGGATCACCTCCCCAATAAGTGATTAGTGACCCCTAAAAGCAAAACTATAATACAGTATATTTTTACTATCCAGAACACAAAATTGTAGAAAGTTTTATATAACAGTGTGGTTTAAAAAATCCCACAAGCAAAAATTACTACATAGGGATAAGGAGAGCCTGTGAAAACCACATTTGTATCCTGAAATTGTGGACATTCATGGGGAAAAGCCATATTACTCTCTGCCTCAAAGGAGGGTACTTATGTTTGTTCCTAGAAGGAACTGGGCACCAGGATGAATACGGAAGGAATATGCACCAACTGTGCACCTTTGTGAACAATGCAGGATACCAAGTGAGACATGTTACCACCTTGTTGCTAGACATAGCTATCATAGAATGAATGCTGAAAGATGGCTCAACATACTAAATTGGATTGGCCCAAGTATCATCAATCACAAGACTGCTTAGTGTTTTGGCTAAAGATCCCATTATGAAGACTTTCTTTACAATTGACCGTTCTATAAATGAAAAATAAAATAGTTCACAAGCAAAACAATTTTAAAATCTGCTATGGTTTTCTACCATTTGGTTAAGTAATTCTAATTCTTGGTAGTTATCTTTGAGTAAGATCAGACAAGGTCTTGACAATGGTTTCTATGAAATGTATTTAACCTAAAAAGAATACAATAGTTAGAATGTTAAGATTTAGCTATATGATGGAAATATTTTGAAACCATGAAGTGTGAATCTAATCACAAGAAAAATATTCTCAGTACAATGTGTTTTCAACATGTTTTCAGGCTAGAAGACTATGTACACAAAGTGATCCCAAATTTGAAAATATATAAATGGAAAATAAAAACTATTCATTTACCTATATGTCTACTTATATGTCTGTCTGTCTACTTATCCATCTATCATTTCTTAGTTTCTCTCATAGGAGATTTTATTTAATTTTTGTATTTTAAATATTTTATCTTTTTAACTATGAATGTCTTTTACATATTTTAAATAATAACCATATCAAACAGATATTAGAATTTTTATATAGAAAAAGGTTGGACTATTTAAATGACAGATTTTATTTTCACCAGAGAAATGTTACTAAGGTTCAACCACCAGAAAAGAGTAATTTGGTAGTAGGAAATCATTATGACAACAGTAAACATAGTGGACATTTAATATGTTGCATAATTGACAGGTCAAGATGAGGCATTAAGCAGAAAAGTAATAAGGGCATATCAGGTATAGCAAGTAATCATATTTGCTTCCTAGGGCTGCTCTGAAACAATTGGAAAAGTTAAAACAGACTCACTTGCTTAAAATAATAGAAATACATTATCTCATGGTTCAGGAAGCCAGAAGTTCAAAATCAAGTAAATCAAGGTTGATTTCTTCTGAAAGCTTTGTGGGAGAGTCTGTTCCATGACTCCTAGCTTCTGGTAGATGCTGGAAATCTTTGGAGTTCCTTGCTTTGTAGCTGTATCACTCCAGTCTCTGCCTGTATCTTCACAGTTTTCTTCTCTGTATTATCTGTGTGCCTGTTTTTGAACTTCCTCCTCTTTTCTCCTATAAAGACAGCAATCATATGATTTCATCTCGTTATCTCTTTATTTACAACTGCATAGATCCTATTCCCAAGTAAAGCCACTTTCTTAGGTTCCAGGTGGATATGAATTTGGGGGGGTATCATTTAGTCCTGGTGGCTCAGTTGGTAAAGAATCTGTCTGCAACATTGGAGACCTGGGTTCAATCCCCAGGTTGAGAAAAGCCCCTGGAGGAGAGAATGGCAACTCACTCCAGTATTCTTGCCTGGATATCCCCAGGGACAGAAGAGCCTGGCAGGCTGCCGTCCATGGGGTCACAAAGAGTTGGACTGGACTAAGCAACTAAGCATACGTACAGTGCATATCATTTAATCAGGGTTCCCCAGGTGGTGCAGTGATAATGAATTCTCTTGCCAATGCAGGAGATGCAATAGACATGGGTTCAAACTCTGGGTGAGATTAGAAATGGTGGCAGTAGGAAATGCATCCCATGCCAGTATTCTTGCCTAGAAAATTCCACAGACAGAGGAGACCAGCAGGCTACAGTCCCTGGGGTTGCAAGAGTCGAACATGACTAAGCACAGCACAGCATCATTTAATCTACTAATATAATAGATTACTAAAACTATGGAAAACATCTTTATCTCCTTCTCTGGCAACAAAAAAGCAAGAACTTATTTAGTTTTAAAATTCTAATATTTTAAGTTTTTAATACTTTTCATGACATGACAAAAGTTAAAATATGTGCTTCTTTTAATGACATTACAATGACATTGCAAGTGTTGATAATGCAAAAATATATAGAAAAGCCTAAAACTTTTATTATAAAATATAAGTTCATGAATAATTGTTACTTATTTTTTGATATATAACTTTTATCTCTGTAATGTTGAATAATTTGCTTTTACTTAACACTTTTAATTTTTAAAATTTTAAAATACTTGTAATAAAAATGATATCAAAAGTTATTTTCATCTCAATAAGTATTTCATGAAGTTTAACATGACTTATATAATCACATACACTGGTAATAAATTAATCAAACAAAGAAAGTGAAGACAATGAAATACATAAGTCTTCAAAACATGGCATTAATAATCAACAAGTTAATATGAATTTGAATATACTATAAATTGTTACAGTGGTCTTGATAGCATTGATATTTGTTAAGTGGAAGCCACTTCCAACTCTTGATCCCTGGAGCTTAAATTTAAGACAGCAGCATTACAATGACAGTTCTAGTTATTTAAGAGTGGCTGTTTTAAGAGAGAATATCTTGGAGCCTCAGTTTCATTAAATCAGGTGAAAACAGGATCAAGCATTAGTGTACTCATGAGGCTCTTCTTTTTAACCAGGATAGTTTCTTGACCAAAAAGTTTTGTCTTTCTAATACATGGTCACCTTTAACCTTTTCTGTAACAATTACTGTCACTTCTGGAGAAGGCACCCTCTTGTAAAGCCCATTCCAAGATGCTTATATTTTAATATGTGTGGAGTGAGCACCCTTCTCTGACATAAAAAGAGTCAGAACATTATGTGTGCTCTGCAACTCACTGCATGATTTTTTTTCCTTTTAATGATGGCATCTTTAAATTTATAATACATGCTGTCAGTGAGGTGATGCCTGAGTTTACACACTTGGCACTATACTGGTGTTAAAATCGCTAGCATAAACTAAACAGAGACTGTTTGCCAACATAAATAGATATGACATTATTAGAATCTATCCTATCTTTCACCTATCTTCAGATATGTAAATCATATTATTTCAGTTTGTATTTAATACTATGCAAACTAAAAGAGCACAGTATTTCTTAAGAAAAAGACATCTGCCTATCTTGCTGAACCTCTAATTTGTAGAAGGAAGAATTTTGTGAAAGTATCAAAAACATTCCATGGAACATAGAAAATTATGTCTATTTTTAATTCCAATGGGAATTACACATGAGGAATATAAAAGATTATTTTTACCAGCAGAGATAATGCAGGAAAATACAATTGTTGCCTTTATTATGTTTTCCCTTGGTCAGTGGTAATATGTTCTGATGTGTTGAACTTTCATAAATCCTAAAAAATTATACTGCCTTTGTTTTATTTAGATGTTTTAGCATGTCTTTGATTTGGAGACTTGACATATTTATGAGACACAAAATATAAAAAAATGTTAGCTCCATATGTTTCTCTGGAACAAATAAAAGGAGTAATATTAGAAAAATCATTAAAAAATTAAAGGATTACAGTTGATTTGCAAGGTTACAATAGCTTCAGGTGCATAGCAATATGTATCAGTCATACATATTTATATATCCAGTCATTTTTAGATTCTTTTCCCATATAGGTCATTGCAGAGTACTGAGTAGAGTTCCCTATGCTATACAATAAGTCCTTAGTAGCTGTCTATTTTATATACAGTAGTATGCATATGTCAATCTATATCTTCCAGCTTATCCCTTCTCTGCTGGTAGCCATAAGTTTGTTTTCCACATCTATTTCTATTTTGTAGATAAGCTCATTTATATTATTTTCTGCTTTGAATGCAGTATTATTTTTTTCCTGAAAACCAAAAGAAAAATTACTGATCTGGCATTGCAAAAAGCAAATTCATCAAAGTGTAATAATTTGTTAAATAAGATTCAAAGTCAGAAGGAGATCCAATATTTATGTTATGTAATCTGTAAACATTAGTCTTGAGACATGGCATATCAGCAAACAAGGATGTCACAGTCATCAGCTATTCCAGCCCTCCAGGTCATTCAAGAAGAAAAAGCAAACCTGTGATCTGTCAGCCATCAGGCTGCAGCCACTCTCTACCAGGAGTCCTGAAAACGTCAGGATGTGAAAAATCACAGGGTACTGGCCCCAGCAGCTGAGATGCATATGAAAGAAATGATTTCAATGAGCCCAGACTCTTGCATCTTCCCATACAAAGAAAAGCACCAAATTCCTTAACTTGAAATATCTTTTTTTCTTTAATTCACAGTAACCTCTTGATGTCCAGGCTCCCTGTCCTTTGTTACAAACTGCTGCTTAATCTGACAACCCCCCTCACCCCCCCCACTCCTGGTGTCCTTAGAGCAGTTCTCTCAGGATTATTTGAGATGCTGCCTCCCAGACTTAAATCCTAAGTATTTCTGCTGAATAAAACAGAGCTCTCAACTGTTAGGTTGTGATTATTTTTTAAGTCAACAGCCTGCAGTTTTGCTATTTTCCTTGCTATATTTAATGGCAAGGAGGTCATGTGGAAAAATGCTAATTTCTGGACATGTTTACTATTCTTCAGAACATGCCTCTCATTCCAGCTCTGGAACAATCTACTTTGTATTCTTCTTGTCAGCATTTTAATTAGATTTAAGCAGGGATAGTGGTGCTTGTATTCTGTATGTGTTGTTATTAATTGTTTTCTTTTCATTAATTATCAGTGATTTTGAAATAAATTTCTAGTAACATACAGATTTGGCAATTAATTTCAATTGTGTCTATAATGGATATCTTTGGAACCTTACAAATACTCCCAAAGTTTGTGTTTGCTTATATTAATTAAATCAGTAATCTTTAAAATTTTTTATCATTCACAGTAAAATAGAATACTAATATACATACATTTATTTATTATAAATTATATTTGATTATCTACTAATATAAAGGCATTATAAGACAAACATTTGAAAGAGAAAATTTAACATAATACAAACACATATACATATAAAGAAGTGGTGTGGCTTGTTTTCCTGTCCTGTAATTTTAAAATTAATAAAAATTAATTTTATTTAATTGAATAAAATTAAATTATTATTTAATTTAAGGTGTAACATTAAATGTGTGTACCTCATTGCTTACTAGTAGAGTGATGTTCCTTTATAATTACATCTGAGATTGATTTTCTTCATTGCACACAGGTGTTAGGTTTCCTAAGACATGAACAAGTCACATCACAAGATGTGAACAACAGGATACTTGAAAATGTATTGCAGGAAAGAAACTTACCATCATTGAAAATCTATTGTGTGCCCATTATCTAACTGGTACTTGCACGTGTCATTTAATCCTTGCAAATTCTTATCAGGATATCATCTTTATTCATAGTTTTCAGTTTAGACCAAAGTAACTTATAAGTATCTCCAATAACAGAGAAGTGTTACATTGGAGAACAGCTACATAATCAGGTTCTTTTTGGTGATGAAATAAATTAACTTAACTTTCACTGTTTGAACATCCAGGTAATTGAAGAATTAGTCCCAATTATATGCAGAAACACTTTTACATAGCCTGCTGAGGATAAGTATTTTCCAAAGGATCCTCTATGTATTTCCCTCTTCTCAATGTTCCTCTGCAAGGCTACTTCTGGATACTCTGTTCTTTTAATAAAGAAGAGGAGTATATGATTAATGTTAAGTTGTTAAGACAGCTCTGTGTTTATTTATGTGTTCTTTGGTGACTTTAGCTGTCATCCCTTTCTGTGTGATGAACTGTTGATCCTTTTGTAGTGTTTTCCAATCTACCTTAGCCAAGATAGTGCTATCTCAAATGGAGGCAAATTAGAAATGATAGGTTTAATGTTGACACTTGTCAGCCTTTTCTTTCAGGGGCACAAACTGAGTGATTTACCTGAACACATCATAGTTGTTTAAACCAGGTAATAATCACTTGGTGGGAATCAACAAATGCTCAAATTGTACAAATATTTGAATGAATAGCATTACTCATTTTTCTTCCAAAAAAGTCTTTCAGAAAAAAAATGAGAAAGAGAAAAAAATGAGAAAGAAAAAAAAAGAAATACAGCAAAAATTCAATTGATAATATTGTTTTAAATAAAAATGGATTGGATATGTTTCATTTATTATGGAAGGATTTGAAAATTTTTGAGTGAATGAAAGATAAAGGTTAGTCTAAGATACCAGTCTTGGATAGTTTCCCATCATTTGTGTATTTCTTTTACTACTTGGTCATGGGATTTATAGAGGAACTAGAAAAGTAGGATAACATATACACTGATAGGAGCACTACAATGAATTACAATAAAAAGAAAGAAGGAAAGGATTTGTACCCAAGATATATTGTCCTCTGGGTTTTCGGATATTTCTTCATCTCATTGTTTTAGATCTTTGCTTTTCCTAAAATTCACTGAGATATAGGAGTGATTCTAAAACTATTATTTACATTATAGTGTGATTTTACTTCGTATTGTTTTGAAAAAGTTGAAATATGGAGAAAAATAAGTGGGCTCAGTAGTTGTGGTACACAGATTTAGTTGCTTCTTGGCATGTGGGATCTTCCCAGACCAAGTAAAAACCTCCTGCTTTTGAAGGCAGATTCTTAACCACTAGACCACCAGGGAAGTCTGATACTCACAATTTTAAAGGGAAACATATCTTTACAATGGAGAGGTTCTCTTGTCATTATCTTAAGCAAATAATCATTGCTATTAATTATATACCCTAACCATAAACATCTATTGATGTGATGGTGTATAAAATGTGGAATATTTTATGAAGTAACCATGCTCAAAACTGTTAATCTGAATTTCATTATGCTTTTGGACATAACTCTCAGTTTATATAGCAAAATTCAGATAAAAAATAATTTAAATTATATAATAGACACAAAAATGTCAGGGTCATAAAAAATAAAGTGGTACTATTCTGAGAGATCTAAGAGTCTCAGGAAACAAAAGCAGTGCATCAACTATGATAGAATCCTATTTGAAAAGGACAGTTACAATTAATATCTTGTGTTTGTGAAAGAAAAGTCTATCTTTTAGAAGATGCATACTGAATTTCAGGTGACTTTTCCTGATGTCTACTTTTATTGGTTAAAATGCATATATGTGTATAAACCAAATATGGAAAATAATAATCTTGATTTAGTTAGCACATAGTTTCACAGTATCTGTCAATTTTACTGTTTGAAAAATTTTTTTAATAAAAGTATTAGAAAATAAAACTAAACTATTATTTGGATTTGGAAAAACATCTGCTATATCAGTTTCACTAGAAAAGTTTCAGTCCATCAACCTCATACCCCTATGGCCTGATTCACTGTAAAAACACGTAACTTTGGATTATTTTAAATTCCCATAAAACTTAATTTACTTAACAATTCAATTCTCTCTTAATATGATTGTACTGTTTCATTCCCATGACTTTTTTCATCCTCTTCTAACAAATACAAAACAAAAACCCAAATTCTTACTTCATTCTCAGTGGATGTATAGTTATTCTTCATTGATCTTCAGACTTTAAAAAAAAAATGTTTATGTATCCATAGTGTGTTTTGTATTATAATACAGTTTTAGATGTGTTTAGTTGCTGACATTTTCACTTGCTTTGTATTGTGTTCTTATAAATCAGGATATGTGTTATTTTTCCCTCTGTCTTACATGAATAGGATGCTATGTGTACATATTTTAAAGAAAATAATACCAAATTTTGTGATTTAAAATCAAGTCAATTGCTTTCATGTATTGCTACAGTTGGGTTCTAAAGTTGCTAAGAATCATATAGTAACACAACACTTTGTACCATAATTCTGTGTATTTCCGTAAAACAATAATCCGAAGTAAGGGAAGGATAAAATGTTATTGCAGTATCATTTCTAATAATAAAATTATTAAATTTCTCAATATTTAACCTTAAGATAAGTCTTAAGAAAAGTTATAATCACTGAATATTAGTTCATATATAATCTAAATAGCAACAGTAAAAAACAGTATCATTAAAACTTGCTGAACACATGATAAAGTGTTGACATAATATAAAATTGAATCTACCCTATATATTAAGAGGTTCAAGTTTAAGGGTAAGTGGTGAAATTCAGAACAATAACCATTTTATTCTGTTATAGGAATATGCAGTTGATGGTTCTTAGCACCAATTTGTATGAGATAATCTATGGGCTTTTGGAGGGATGATACATATCTATTCTAAGTGTGAAAAAATCATTACAAGTTAAGAATAAAATGAAAGACTAGGTAAGCTATTACTTCTGGCAGATAAAGTGTATTTGTCAGCTCAAGGTGCTTTAACAAAATACTACAGATTGGGTGACTTAAGCAATGGATATTTAGCCTCACAATTCCAGAAACTGTTGTAAGATTAGGATGCCAGCAACGTGGTTTTCATTCTGAGGTCTTTTCTCATGGCTTGCAGGTGGTGCCTGCAAGATGTTTCTAACATAACTCCTTTTTGCCTGCACAGAGAGCAAGCTCTCCCATGCTTCTTCTTTTAAGGACCTTAATCTCATCAACGTCCGTCTAGTCAAGGCTATGGTTTTACAGTGGTCATGTATGGATGTGAGAGTTGGACTGTGAAGAAAGCTGTGCACCGAAGAATTGATGCTTTTGAACTGTGGTGTTGGAGAAGACTCTTGAGAGTCCTTGGACTGTACGGAGATCCAACCAGTCTATTCTGGAAGGAGATCAACCCTGGGATTTCTTTGGAAGGAATGATGCTAAAGCTGAAACTCCAGTACTTTGGCCACCTCATGCGAAGAGCTGACTCACTGGAAAAGACTCTGATACTGGGAGGGATTGGGGGCAGGAGGAGAAAAGGGGAAGACAGAGGATGAGATGGCTGGATGGCATCACTGACTCGATGGACATGAGTCTGAGTGAACTCCGGGAGTTGGTGATGGACAGGGAGGCCTGGCGTGCTGCGATTCATGGGGTTGCAAAGAGTCGGACACGAGTGAGCGACTGAATGAACTGAATCCCATAAAAATTAGAGGCCCACCCTCACAACCTCACTTCACTTTCTTACTGCAAACACAGACACATGGGGGTGGGGGGGTCAGAGTGTGGGTGCCAGTTTAGGACTTCAACATAAGATTGGAAGGAGGGGCACACAATTTTACATATAGCAACATTTTATACTATCATTCCTCAAGAATATATCTTCAACTGCTGACCTTATTATGACATGTAATTCTGATGAAGAATTTTAGTCTGGTGAGATACTTCTGTGATTTTGTAGTGAAGGTCAATAGTAAGATTATGATGAAATCTTGGGGATTTGACTTGCAGCCAAATACAATTGCCTAAAAAAAACAAACCAACAAACTCAATTTTTGTCCTAGCATGTTAATATTATTTTTACAAGTACTAAGTCTAGACAAAATACATTTTTATTTTTTTAATTTTTTAATTTTTATTTTTTTAATACTTTATTCTACATTACAATACTGTATTTGTTTTGCCATACAGTGACATGAATCAGCCACAGGTGTACATGATCTCCCAATGCAGAAGCCCCTCCCATCACCCACCTCACATCCTCTCCCTGAATCATCCTGTGCACCAGCCCCATGCATCCTGCATCCTGTATTGAACATAGACTGGCGCTTCATTCTTACAAGATAGTATACGTTTCAATGCCGTTTCCTCCCAAATCATCCCACCCTCTCCCTCTCCCTCAGACTCTAAAAGTCCGTTCTATACCTCTGAGTCTCTTTTGTCGTCTCACATAGAGGGTCATCATTACTATCCTTCTAAATTCCATATATATGTGTCAGTATACTGTATTGGTGTTTTTCTTTCTGGCTTACTTCACTCTGTATAATCAGCTCCAATTTCATCCATCTCATTAGAACTGAGTCGAATTTATTCTTTTAAGGGCTGAGTAGTACTCCATTGTGTATATGTACCACAGCTTTCTTATCCATTCATCTGCTGATGGACATCTAGGTTGCTTCCATGTCCTGGCTATTATAAACAGTGCTGCAATGAGCATTGGGATACACGTGTCTCTTTCAATTCTGGTTTCCTCAGTGTGTATGCCCAGCAGCGGGATTGCTGGGTCATAAGGCAGTTCTATTTGCAATTTTTTAAGGAATCTCCACACTGTTTTCCATAGTGGCTGTACTAGTTTGCATTCCCACCAGCAGTGTAAGAGGGTTCCCTTTTTCTCCACATCCTCTCCAGCATTTATTGCTTGTAGACTTTTGGATCACAGCCATTCTGACTGGTGTGAAATGATACCTCATTGTGGTCTTGATTTGCATTTCTCTGATAATAAGTGATGTTGAGCATCTTTTCATGTGTTTGTTAGCCATCCATATGTCTTCTTTGGAGAAATGCCTATTTAGTTCTTTGGCCCATTTTTTTATTGGATCATTTATTTTTCTGGAGTTGAGCTGCATAAGTTGTTTGTATATCTTTGAGATTAGTTGTTTGTCAGTTGTTTCATTTGCTCTTGTTTTCTCCCATTCAGAAGGCTGTCTTTTCACCTTGCTTATAGTCTCCTTTGTTGTGCAGAAGCTTTTAATTTTAATTAGATCCCATTTGTTTATTTTTGCTTTTATTTCCAGTATATTGGGAGGTGGATCATAGAGGATCCTGCTGTGATTTATGTCGGAGAGTGTTTTGCCGATGTTCTCCTCTAGGAGTTTTATAGTTTCTGGTCTTACATTTAGATCTTTAATCCATTTTGAGTTTATTTTTGTGTATGGTGTTAGAAAGAGATCTAGTTTCATTCTTTTACAAGCGGTTGACCAGTTTTCCCAGCACCACCTGTTAAAGAGACTGTCTTTACTCCATTGTATATTCTTGCCTCCTTTGTCGAAGATAAGGTGTCCATAGGTGTGTGGGTTTATCTCAGGGCTTTCTCTTTTGTTCCATTGATCTATGTTTCTGTCTTTGTGCCAGTACCATACTGTCTTGATGACTGTGGCTTTGTAGTAGAGCCTGAAGTCAGGCAAGTAGATTCCTCCAGTTCCATTCTTCTTTCTCAAGATTGCTTTGGCTATTCAAGGTTTTTTGTATTTCCATACAAATCTTGAGATTATTTGATCTAGTTCTGTGAAAAACACTGCTGGTAACTTGATAGGAATTGCACTGAATCTGTAGATTGCTTTGGGTAGTATGCTCATTTTCACTATATTGATTCTTCTGACTCATGAGCATGGTATATTTCTCCATCTATTAGTGTCCTCTTTGATTTCTTTCATCAGTGTTTTATAGTTTTCGATATATAGGTCTTTAGTTTCTTTAGGTATGTATATCCCTAAGTATTTTATTCTTTTCGTTGCAATGGTGAATGGGATTGTTTCCTTGACTTCTTTTTCTACTTTCTCATTATTAGTGTATAGGAATGCAAGGGATTTCTGAGTGCTGATTTTATATCCTGCAACTTTACTATATTCATTGATTAGCTCTAGTAGTTTTCTGGTTGAGTCTTTAGGATTTTCTGTATAGAGGATCATGTCGTCTGCAAACAGTGAGAGTTTTACTTCTTCTTTTCCAATTTGGATTCCTTTTATTTCTTTTTCTGCTCTGATTGCTGTGGCCAAAACTTCCAGTACGATGTTGAAGAGTAGTGGTGAAAGTGGACACCCTTGTCTTGTTCCTGACTTTAGGGGAATGGTTTCAATTTTTCACCATTGAGGATAATGTTAGCTGTGGGTTTGTCATATATAGCTTTTATTATGTTGAGGTACGTTCCTTCTATTCCTGCTTTCTGGAGTGTTTTTATCATAAATGGATGTTGAATTTTGTCAAAGGCTTTTTCTGCATCCATTGAGATAATCATATGATTTTTATTTTTCAGTTTGTTAATGTGATGAATTACATTGATTGATTTGCAGATATTGAAGAATCCTTGCATCCCTGGGATAAAACCCACTTGGTCATGGTGTATGATCTTTTTAATGTGTTGCTGGATTCTGATTGCTAGGATTTTGTTAAGGATTTTTGCATCTATGTTCATCAGTGATATTGGCCTGTAGTTTTCTTTTTTGTGGTGTCTTTGTCAGGTTTTGGTATTAGGGTGATGGTGGCCTCATAGAATGAGTTTAGAAGTTTATCTTCCTCTGCAATTTTCTGGAATAGCTTCAGTAAGATAGGTGTTAGCTCTTCTCGAAATTTTTGGTAGAATTCAGCTGTGAAGCCATCTGGACCTGGGCTTTTGTTTGCTGGAAGATTTCTGATTACAGTTTCAATTTCCATGCTTGTGATGGGTCTGTTAAGATTTTCTATTTCTTTCTGGTTCAGTTTTGGAAAATTGTACTTTTCTAAGAATTTGTCCACTTCTTCCAAGTTGTCCATTTTACTACATTTTTTCTATTCTTTATTTCAGATATTCAACTTTTTTCATTGATCATACAACCATTAACACTCATCTTATTGAGGAAGAAAGAGCAAAAATAGCCAAACAAATATCTAAAAGTAACAAAAGACCTCATGAAATTGTAACAGCTTAATGTATTAATGTAATACAGACTGAAGCTGTAGAAGTCAAAGAATATCCCAGGATTACCTTTTGGATGTTGCATCCAAGATAAGTGTCTCCTTAATTTTTTCCTAAGTTACTGTAGATCAGTCTCACCTGCTGAGAGGTTGAATTTTATGAGAGTGTGTTGAATAAGCCCTGAAGTATTTAAGAAGAGAGCTTTAGGGATTGTTATATTTTCCATTCTTTACTTGTGTCAAAACATAATAAAGACAAATCTCTACAGTATGGTAGACACATACTGGGCAGTGAATTGCTATTGGGATCTGTTTATTTTTATAGTAACTATAGAAGCATTTGCAGTTCAGCTATATATCATAGGTAGTATGTTTTTAAAATATACAAAAATGGCTAGAAATGCAGTACAGGTTTCCCCTGCTATCTGAAAGTGGAGTATTCCTATGAAATTTTTCTAAGCTGAAATGGTATAATGGAATAAATAATTACCTTATACATTGTTGTTGTTTAGTTGCTAAGTCATGTCCATCTCTTTTGGAACTTCATGAACTGTAGCCCACCAGATCCCACACTATCCTTGAGATGTTCCAGGCAAGGATACAGGACTGAATTGCCATTGTAGTCTCAGTGGATCTTCCCGACCCAGGGATAGAACCCATGTCCCCTGCATTGGCAGGTGGATTATTTCCCTCTGAGCCACAACGGACGTCCTACCTTATATACATCTTGCTAACAAATGCACAAAATAAACTAAAATGAAGCACAGATGCTCACAGAAACAGTTCAAAGCTATGGTAGCTTGATGCTGAGTATAGCTCCTGGAGAAGCCGCATGGTGGTACCGCTAGCTCTGCTCAAGATACCTACTACCTCAGTAATAGCTGCTGCAAACAAGAAGTGAATGCTATTTTAAATTTTTGTCGTTTCTGTAAAAGCAAATTTCCACTTTCAATTTCCTTTAGTTAGGGAAAAGAGGTCATAAGGTAGGTCTTTTGTAAAAACATACTTGCAAAAAGTGGGGGATACCTGTACTTGGCATTGAAAGTATTTACTTACTAGCCATGTAATTTATTGGATATGTTTAAATATTTCTTCCCAGGAGATAAAAGACGACAGTATTAGAATCATTAGCAGTGAAATAGTATTGGGTGATTATAGTATAACTTAATCTTTTATAAATATATAGATATACTGTAGTTATAAATATTTGAAAATATATATATATTATAGGTATAAATACCTTACAAATATTGAAATAGATATACTTATCATTATATATTTCTATTAATATATCCTGCACTAACTTGGCCTTCCATTAGTCAAAAGAAAAGAAAAAAGTGAGCCATCCCATTTTGATTGCTTATTCTTCTCCAGAATCTGTCTCCTGTTTTTGTCCTTTCTCCCATGACTTCAGGGTTTTTTTGTTGTTGTTGTTTTGCTTCTGTTTTTGATGTTTTTTCCTTTTCAAAAAAGTTTTAAATCTATACAATTTTAGAGTTGCTATTTGTGGAAGGTATGATCAAAAAGAACTTATTCAGCATACTAGAAGAAAGCTAATAGATTAGAATTAAACCTCAAATTTAACATGCCAAAAAAATTGCTTATATACCTCATTTCTGTAGTGCTATACAGGAAATCATGAAGACTTTTAAATATTTTCTGATATTCATGTTTTCACAAATTCTAAATAAATAGATCATGTACTGAGAAAAAATCAGAGCTGAAAAGAACAAATATAAGTCACATACACAAAAGTTTAAATAATTCCATAGATTTTCCTTATGGCATACTTGGAATGTTATGAAAACAATGATTTAAGTTGTGAATAGTGACATTTTAGAATTAATGAATGATAAATAAGCTGTTCACATTTGATTTTATCCATAGCAGAATGATATTAATGAGGCTTTTAAATCAACACAACAAAGCACTGCTTCTTTTATAAGACTCTACTGAATGGTTGCTAAAGTATGTTTAAACAGTTTTTAATATTAATTCTCCCTATATATAAAGAATAAAATTCATAATAGAATTTAAAACTTAAAACACAACACTTTGTAAATCAAACAGACATGATTTCAATTTCCAGTTCTGTCAGTTACAGTCTGTAAAAATTTTGGCAACTGCCTTAATTATTCTAATCTCCATTTATAAAATTGTGTACAAAGGTATATTGTACATAGATTTTACTGTAAATGAGAGTAGAATTTAGTCAAGTATCATATTGATCTTACATCTTCATATCATTCATTGGTGTTATTCATTGAAAAGCAAGACTATTGAGAATGTAGTTTAAACTACATATTTCTGAAATTATTGAGTCATTACCTTTAAATATTAGAGCTATTTTGGCATAATGTAAAATTCCAGTACTTTGGCCACCTCATGCGAAGAGTTGACTCACTGGAAAAGACTCTGATGCTGGGAGGGATTGGGGGCAGGAGGAGAAGGGGACGACAGAGGTAGAATGGCTAGATGGCATCACTGACTCGATGGAAATGAATCTGAGTGAACTCCGGGAGTTGATGATGGACAGGGAGGCCTGGCATGCTGTGATTCATGGAGTCACAGAGTCGGACACGACTGAGCGACTGAACTGAACTGAACTGAACTGAACTGAAACAATTTTATATATATAAAGAATTCTGATTATATTTGCCCTTTTCTATTATTTCTCTCAATTTTATCTTTAGTTACATACATGTCTTTCATCTAAAAAACATATAAAAATTACATGTGTTCTCAGTCCTTATGGGGATTATAAATTCTTTATTGTTCCTTTATGCTATGGCGGTTTGAATCCTGACAGATTCAAATGTCTTCATGATAGTTTGTCTTCAAAATATGTGTTTGTTTATAGCCTTAGTTTATCTTTTTGTGTGTGTGAATTCTGTAATGATAGTTTAGGCAATTCAATTAATTTGTTTTCACTAGTAAATATGTGACCAGAAAATCCATTGCAAATCAGAAAAAAATGTAGAATGCAGATGATAGCGAGCATCTCTAATTTTTTTCAAAGTATCTACTATTAATTAAGGTAAACTGTGTTAGAATTTGGAAATAAATAAGGTGCTTTCAAATATTTTAATTCCAAAATGTACAAATATGTGGGGCCCTAAATGGGAAACCTTAAAAAGAAAGGGGCTAGCTTTGTGGTTGAAAACCTAAGATGGCGCCTGACAGAAAAGATGGGGGTGTGGTCTATGTTGTTTGTCAAAGTTTTTGATTGATTGGCTCTCTTGATTTCCGTGCATGTAAACAGCACATGATCACCATAGACTCCTGTTATAATGAAGGCGCATGAGGATTTGACCTTTAACGTAATTGGTGCAACTATGGAACGTCCCTTGCAAACCTCCCCTGCTCATCTTTATAAGCTGGGAGCTTGCAGCAATAAAGTGGAATTGCTTAGAGGGAACCCCTGTTGGGTTTGATTGTCTCTCTCTCACCGAGGGGCTGGATTGGCTTGGTGGACAGCAGGCTCACTTCTCCTTGGGACCCCTCGGCTTTGCTGAGGGAAGTTCCACTGCCTCTCTCTGCGGAGCACCCCCGCACAAATACACATATGTGCATGCATGCTCAGCTGTGTACCACCCCATGGCTTCACTGTTTATAGAATACTGGAGTGGGCAGCCATTTCCTAGTCCAGGAGAACTTCTTGACCCAGAGATCGAACCCATATCTCTTGCATCTCCTGCACTGACAGGCTGATTCTTTAAATAAAATTATGTGTAAGCCACTGTGCCATCATGTAAACAAAACTATGTGTTTATTTGCTATAAAAGTAAATCAAGCTATTCTTTTCTCCTTTACTAAACAGAAAAAGAAAACTCATTGTGTTATTTAAACTTTGAGAAATGCATGAAGTATTTTTAATAAGGCACTCTAGGTCTATGAATGTTGGATGAGAATGGGGTCACTAGCTGTAGATATCTAAGGCTTCTATTTATAGTAATAAAATTTACATACAACATTTATCTTAAATGAAGTCCTTTTTCCCCTCGGTCTTATAATTTAATTATCTTTAAATAACAGTTTATGTGAATAGTCTACAACTCTTAACTACAATGTAGCATGTTAATGAGTATTGTGGATAATGAAAACCAAACTGGCACACGTAGTTAATTTTATTAAATTGTCTTGTATTTGTTTCCTCTAAATACTTGGTATCAGAGAAACTTGTCTATTTAGTTGCTTGAGCTAATAATGCACATATAATTAAAACTACTCTCTAATAAGTGCACTAATGCTGACTGTTTTATTTACAACAATTATGCCTTTGGTTAAGTAACCTACTGGTCATTTAGTTAAAAGGCATATTACATTTTGATGCTTGTAATTTGAGTCTGGTGCCACAATGAGTGGCTGTTTTTGTTGGGTTAGAAAATTTGAAAACTTTTGACTTCTAAATTGTTAAGAAAATAAGAAATCTAGTAATGCATTTTTATTCAGAAATCTGCAACAAAATGGCAAGGCATTTAGGGATTCTCTCCCACAATCCAGTATAATTTCTGCTTGAAAATATTTTCACAGAAAATTCAATAATTAAATGTAAGGATAATAGTAAGAAATACAGAGCAGAGTCTGCTGTGATTAGCTTTCATAAATACTATGTTAAGTCCAATGGTAATATGTCAGACTGCTAAAAGACTGCTAAAATTAACTCAATATGTAACTCAATTACATACTGAGTTAATTAACACATGGTTTTATCTAATAGTTTTGGCCACTAAATAAATGTAGATGCTTTATAAATAGGAAAATCATCATAAATAAATTCAGTAGAGTTTGTTACACTTTTTTCATAACAGTACAATGATATAAGGTGTCATATTAATTTATGTTTGTGAAATTAAGAGAGATTAGCTCAAATGTCAACCAAGTGGCACTCTGAGTTACTGTGCTTCTGGTTCATCATCCAATATTCCTCTTCCATATGGGAAGTGTAAACATACTTCCCATTACATATATTATGCATCTGTATAAAAGCTACACTAAAGATAAGTGAGTGAAAGTGAAGTCGCTCAGTCGAGTCCAACTCTTTGCGACCCCGTGGATTGTAGCCCACCAGGCTCCTCTGTCCATGGGATTTTCCAGGCAAGAGTACTGGAGTGGGTTGCCATTTCCTTCTCCAGGGGATCTTCCCAACCCAGGGATCAAACCCGGGTCTCCTGCATTGCAGGCAGACACTTTATCCTCTGAGCTACCAGGGAAGACCACACTAAAAATAAAAGTCATAACTTTGAGAATTATGATAATTAATTAGCCATGAGTTTTCAACAGTGCAGCACCTGGAAAGGAGAAGGTTGATATCTTTTTAGTTCCCCTGTAAATCCCATGAGCAAGTAGTAAAAGAACATATAAAATAAAGCATTGTTTTATAAGAATATAAATTTGTTTATCAATTCTCCCAGCATATAATTATTATACATTTATCTGATGTCACACCCTGGGCTAAGCACTTGAGATATAAATCTGAATAAATCAAAGTTCTTATGTAAATATCTCTATAGTCAAATGAAAGAAACAGCCTTGTAATTAAGTATGGACAACAAGAGTGGTTTCAAAAGGAGATATTAATACCACTTAAGAAATTAGGTTTTTGATCAAGAAAGACTTCACTGTATAGAAAAGATTATAATAGGGTCTGGAAGATGGTTAGAATTGATAATGATCTGGAAGATAATTAGAGTTTATGACATTTACATGCTTTAAAAGAATAGGGTGGGACAGATAATCCTGGAAGAAGTAATAACATCTGGGAAGGTTCAGAAATATGAAACAGAGTGGTATCTTTTAGAATTTGCAGAATCAAGTTAATGTTAGGGAGACAGGAAATTTATGGTCAATGAAGGATATTTTCACCATGAGTATACATTTAGCAAAGGAGAACCACTGAGCACTTGAAGCAACTGAAGCAAAATGTCTCTTTTACAAAGTTTCCCTGGTGGCTCAGCAGTAGAGAACCCATCTGCCAATGCAGAAGATGCAGGTTCAGTCTCTGGGTTGGGAAGAAGCCCTGGAAAAGGAAGTGGCAACCCACTCCAGTTTTCTTACCTGGGAAATTCCATGGACAGAGAAGCCTGGAGGATTACAACACATAAGGTCAAAAAGATTCAGACATCACGTAACAACGAAACAACTCTACTGGCAGTGTGGTAAGATGAACAGGGAACATGCTTAAGATGTGGAGGCCTGTTTATAGTTTGTTAAATTTAAAAAAGAAGATGAAGGGTTGAAGTCCATAATTAAGGTAATGGAGGGAAGACTATAAACAGGAAAAATATCAAACAGAAAACAACTAACACAACTTAGAATTTAACCCTATCCCCGGGAGGAAGAAATGACAACCCACTCCAGCATTCTTGCCTGAAAAATCCCATAGACAGAGAAGCTTAGTAGGCTACAGTCAAAAAAATGTTGCTAATAGTTGGACACGACTGAGCAACTGTGCAGTTCTTGGATCAAGCTGAGCAGCTCCTAGCCAACTAAGCACGAGCCAAACAGAGGCACCCAACCCATTCCTGCTTTAAAGACTATTCCTCTGCTACTGCTGCTAAGTCACTTCAGTCATGTCCAACTCTGTGCAACCCCATAGACAGTAGCACACCAGGCTCCCCCATCCCTGGGATTCTGCAGGCAAGAATACTGGAGTGGGCTGCCATTCCTTCTCCAATGCATGAAAGTGAAAAGTGAAAGTGAAGTCACTCAGTCATGTCCAACTCTTAGCGACTCCATGGACTGCAGCCTACCAGGCTCCTCCGTCCATGGGATTTTCCAGGCAAGAGTACTGGAGTGGGGTGCCATTGCCTTCTCCTACGATTCCTCTAATGGGAAACAATGTTTAGACTTTCCATATACCTGGCCAAAACTTTGTAATAAGTCAGCTGTAATTTGAGCCATTTCCTATCCAATATTTCCTATTCTTATAATCTTTTTCTCTCATAAGTGACAGGAACCATTGAAGGATCTCTCTACTTCTCTCTGTCCCATCCTTCTTTATCTTTCACAGATAGTTCCTGCCAATAAATCTCTTGCACGTCAAAACCTGTACTGGTATCTGCTTCTAGATACCAATCTGAACATCTCTAGAAAACCACATCATTAGGAAATTAACTGCAAATAAAAATATATGTAAATGAACTTGTCTGTTTCATTAAGTAGTCAATATATTATCAATATAGAAACAGAATGACACTCTCATAACATCAGATATTTAAGGAATCTTAACATATATAATGGAAATATTTTGATTGAAGAAGTAAACACCCAGAAGGGTAATGAGATGTTCAAAGGCAGAATGGAGGACCAGAGCAGTCTGCAGGCTTCACACACTTGAAACAACAGAATAGGGTATTGAAACCAGGCTTGTGTCTGTTAAATTACATTTAAATGTATATGTTCACAATAGATCTTGAAATCCAGATTTTTTTTTCCACCATTTGATAGCTCCATTTGAACAGAAGTAGAGGCTTTAAACTCAATCTGTCTAAAAATCTGCCCTGCGTATTGCTTTTTTCATTTCAATTGTTGGTAGTTTCATTTTTCCAGCTACTCAGGCTAGCCATCTTTGCTGTCATTCTTAACTGATGTAGCAGATGCTTTTAGAATCATGTGTCACATTCCTTCTACTCACCACTGAATTCAACTATAGCAGCAGGGAAACATTATATTCAATTTCAAACTCACCTTATCATGACAGGTCCAACCTCTGGTCTCCATAACCAGGGTGTCTCTCCAGTTCTGCTTACACTTTTAGAATCATATTTTTAGATTTATAAAATTCTTTATTCACTTGATCTAAATGTGTTCATTTTATTGAATAAATTAATATTTTTTGGACACAACTGAGTGACTTGCACTTTTTTCCCTTTCTAATAATCACAGAAATAGACATATACCTTAATTTTAGAACTGACTTTTTAAATTGATTTTCTTTTCCTATTCTGATATTTGTCAAGACCTTGCTCCTTGGAAGGAAAACTATGACAAACCTAGACAATGTATTAAAAAGCAGAGATATTACTTTGCTGACAAAGGTCCATAGCTGTGGATTTTCCAGTAATCATGTATGGATGTGAGAGTTGGACCATGAAGAAGGCTTAATACTTTCTAATTGTGGTGATGGGGGAGACTTTTGAGAGTCCCTTGGACAGCAAAAGATCAAAACATTCAATCCTAAGTGAAATCAACCCTGAATATTCACTGAAGGGACTGATTCTGAAGCTGAAGCTCCAATACTTTGGCCATATAATGTGAAGAGCCAACTTCTTGGAAAAGACACTGATGGTGGGAAAAAATGAGAGAAGGAGGACAAGGGGGTGACAGAGAATGATATAGTTGGATGGCATCACTGAGTTAACAGACATGAATTTGAGCAAACCCTGGGAGACTGTAAAGAAGAGAAAAGCCTGGCATGCCACAGTCCATGCAATCGCAAAGCATTGGACATGACTTATTAACTAAACAACAAGTTTTATATTAGATAGATAGAGCTCAAATGAGTGATATGCAGAGTATGGAGAGATGCAATTGTAGAAACTTATATGAAGAGAAGTGACATATTAAGGGATCAAGTGGAAGAAATATGAATTTTCTAGACCAAATTAAAATTTAATTTAAATTTTTCTGTACTGTCTTCTAAATTACATTCCCCAACTGAAGGGCCTAGGAGCACACTGCTTTTCAACATTTCTTGTATTCTATTCTCTCTTTTTCTCTTTACCTCACTCTTTATCTGTTTCCTCCTTTCTTTCCTTCTCCTTTATCCAGTTTTGTACTTGTTTTTCACCTTTCATCTTCACATTATCACTTAATTTTCCATCATTTATATCTTTTATTCTTCCTGATGTCCTCTGTCATCAGACCAGCCTTTGGATTTGAAACTAACAAAACATTTTTAAATGGATAGAAAGTAAAGAAATTAATGTTTTGCATATTACAAAACACAGACAGCTTGATTTTTTTTTCTCAGTCTCTATCTGTGTGTGTGTGTGTGTGTGTGTGTGTGTGTGTGTGTATTTCTGTTATACGAGGCAATGTTAAGTTTCAGTGGTATTGTAAAGCACCTGGAGACACAGACTAGAAGTATTTGGGGACCAATGCAGAGAAAGTATGTGTTATCCGTAGGAGAAGGATTTGTAAACTTTACTATTATATTCTTTCTTTAATTTTATTTCTAGAATCAATTTTGTATGACTAAAACTTTGCAATCCTTCATACATACATTTCATTTGAATGCACCATCCATTTTTTAGTTTTTGGTCTTCACAGAGGACAGAAGACAGATAAATAATCTTAGTTTTTATCCTATTTTTTAAAGACTTGTACCCTATACCAGTTTTAATAAATAATTCAAACCTACAGAAAGCAAGATAACTATCTAAAGCTAGAAAGACAATCAAGATGAATATTTTCCTTGTTGTCAGTGACAAAAATCCAAGGAAACATTAATTTCTAAACTTGAACTCTCTCATTCTCTGGTGACATAGAAACAGATTATCAATTCAGTCAGCATGACAGCTGCCTTCTTAATTGGAAGATGTGCTGCAGAAATGTCAGGCAGAATTTGCTGCCTTAGCAATAACACAAAAATTTTTCTTTTGTTGTGTACATCCTTAATCATTAATTATCCCAAAAGCAAGACTCTAACAAGAACACTTGCTGCCTTTCATATATCAACATGCACCTTTTACAAAGAGACCAAAAAAGCTATAAATCTTTCATTAAAATAAAGAATGCAATATATAAAGCAGAAATTCTATCACTCATATTTACAATTTTTCTAACGTTTTAATAATATCAGTGTGTTTCCTGCTAGAGAGAGCAATCAAAATCTTATGTATCAACATACATGTCATACTCCTCCTCCTTTTTGTTTTCTTTTTCCTTGATTAGGTAACATGTCAGCTCATGGAACAATAGTTTAAAAGTAACTTTTCTGCAAAACAGAATTTGGTGATTTTTTTCAAAAATGCTAAACTTGAATGTAAACAAATCACTCTCTTTATATTAGCTCAATTTTATCACTGAAAAGTACACATGCCAGATGAGAATGAAAATATTATGCTTGTTTTTATTGTTACTGTGGACACAGGTGAATAAATTTATTAATCTAAGAAAACTTCTGTGGATTATGCATAGTGTTAATGTTAGTTGCTCAGTTGTGTCCAACTCTGTGATCCCACGAACTGTCCCAGGCTCTCTGTCCATGGGATTTTCCAGACAAGAATACTGGAGTGGACTGCCATTCCCTTCTCCAGAGTTATTTATGCATAGTGACCTAAATAAAAACAATTGCCAGTGATAATATTAAGAGAAAGCAAGTCTTTTGTTTACCATTAAAATGATGCATTCAATATGAACAATAAGATTATTTTACTGGGCTTCATTCTTGTCTCTATACTTATAAATTACTTTCTCAATCACCCCTATTTGCAAAGACAGAATAATCCCCACAGAGTAACTTTTTGAGTACTCTTTCTCATGCCAGTGTCTGTACTCTTGCAGTCTGTTCAATAGTAATTTACATCACCTCATTTCTGTCAGCCTAGCTACATTATAGCAGCTGTCAAGTCTGCAAAGATGGTTGGGATTTGAGATGAGTTTGAATGGCTTATTATTATATATTTCTCAAGGTTCTGAAAGCTCTACTCTTTAGTTAAAAAGATCAACAGAAAGCCACATCCAAAGCTAACAATAATTCTAACATCTAAATCTTATTTGATAAAAGTGTATTTTAAGAAAATTATACAATCAAATTTCATTCTGAGTGAAATATGATACAGCCATAAATGGTGCATTTCTGCAAAATTTGCATTTGAGGTTATATCTCCTATTGAGAATATTATTCATTATGGTATTCAGAGTGACTTCTGGAGTCTTCAAGGAAATTTGGTCAGGAAAATCTTGATTTGGTGTTCAATCTATATTCATAATATCAAGGCCATGAGATTCATGTAGTTCTTTCTACTCTTCTTTTAGCGTTATTTTAAATCTCAAATACAGATTTTGTTCTCATTCATTGTTATACTATACTGTTATATATCATATTTTCAATGAATGTTCTGTAGTCCTCAAAGAAATTAAGAGATCTAGGTGAGGAAAAAAACAAAAACAAAACATGATTTCTTGTTGAGTTTGAGACCACCAAGTTGGATATATATCATTATGCATTTGTGTAGGAGACAAGAAGAATAAAGAAAAGCAGGCCCCAGCAAGGGCCATAGAAGAAATTTATAATTATTGATAAACTGGATGCTATAAGGCATGAGACTTTTGGAACAAGTTCAGAGGGAACAGTTCATCATCTGAAAAACAAGATATGATCCTGGGGTCGGAAGCAACCCCAGACTATTTCTCAAGTGGCGTCTGAGTCATATATTTTACGTATCTGGTGGAAAATCTATAGATAAGAATATTAGTCCTAGTTACTGATTTGTTATTGATTACTCTTTTCTAATTACTCAGTGGTTAATGATCACTTTGTTTTTAGGCCCTAAAGGCCACAAGACTTATAGTTCAACTCCTGCTTATTCTTTCATTCACAGCTGAAAGTATAATAAAGCTGACTTGGATTCAGTTTTGGCACCTTCACCTTGGAGCGGTGTTGGTCCCGATTCTCACTTTTTTCTGAATCCCTGTGTCTCATTTCTCATTCTCTTGCCATACTGGACTTTCGGAATCCCTGCTTGTCAAACTGGTCTCGACACATTTGTCAGTTCCATGAGATATACAACACCAAGGGTAAACTGTAGTAAAAACTGTGGTCTTTGGATGATAATGGTGCATTGGTGTAGATTCATCAGTTACTACAAGTTACTCTAATGGAATATTTTAATGATGGAGGAGGTCCTGCAAGTGTGAGGGCAGCAGGGCAAAGAGACTATCTCTGTATGTTCCCCTTGATTTCACTACTAAATTTGCTCTAAAATAATGAAGTCCTTTAAAAAAAAAAAAAAAGAAAAAAGACCACCTGAGTTATTTAATTCTCTCTTTTCTTGATGTTAAATCTCAGCTAAAAATTTTGAATTCAGTTCATATAGTTTTGCACCACTATTTAAAATGTTTTATTGTAAAATATTTCAAGGGTATAGATATCTTTGTAAGCATATAATGAGCATTCATATACAAATGATTAAATTTTTTAAAATTAATATTTGACTTTTAAACTCAAAATTTTTTCATTTTAGAAAAATATTAGATTTATTTCATTAACTACATGTGTCTCTTTAATGACATGATCCTCTCACAGAAGGAACTACATATCTGAAATTTATATTTACCACCCTGAATCACAGTGTTATACTTTTGTTTTTTACTATATATTAGCATACCCATGGCTTGGAAATGAACAGGGATCATTCTGTCATTTTTGAGATTGCATCCAAGTACTGTATTTCAGACTCTTTTGTTGACTATGATGGCTACTCCATTTTTTCTAAGGGATTCCTGCCCACGGTAGTAGATATAATGGTCATCTGAATTAAATTCACCCATTCCAGTCCATATTAGTTCGCTCTTTCCTAGAATGTCGATGTTCATTCTTGCCATCTCCTGTTTGACGACTTCCAATTTGCCTTGATTCATGGACCTAACATTCCAGGTTCCTATGCAATATTGTTCTCTACAGTTTCAAACCCTGCTTCCATCACCAGTTCCATCCATAACTGGGTGTTGCTTTCGCTTTGGTTCCATCCCTTCATTCTTTCTGGAGTTATTTCTCCACTGATCTCCAGTAGCATATTGGACACCTACTGACCTGGGGCATTCCTATATTGTTCCTCTGCCTTTTCTAAAACCATCTTGAACATCTGGAAGTTCATAGATCAAGTATTGCTGAAGATTGGTTTGCATAATTTTGAGCATTACTTTACTAGCATGTGAGATGAGTGTAGCCGTGTGGTAGTTTGAGCATTCTTTGGCATTGCCTTTCTTTGGGATTGGAATGAAAACTGACCTTTTCCAGGCCTGTGGCCACTGCTGTGTTTTCCAAATTTGCTGGCATATTGAGTGCAACACTTTCACAGCGTCATCTTTCAGGATTTGAAATAGCTCAACTGGATTTCCATAACCTCCTCTAGCTTTGTTCGTAGTGATGCTTATTAAAGCTCACTTGACTTCACATTCCAGGATGTCAGACTCTAGGTGAGTTCATACCATCATGATTATCTGGGTCATGAAGATCTTTTTTGTACTGTTCTTCTATGTACTCTTGTCACCTCTTCTTAATATCTTTTACTTCTGTTAGGTCCCTCAATTTCTGTCCTTTATGAGCCCATCTTTGCATAAAATGTTCCCTTGGTATCTCTAATTTTCTTGAAGAGATCTCTAGTCTTTCCAATTCTATTGTTTTCCCTTATTTCTTTGCATTGATCGCTGAGGAAGGCTTTCTTATCTCTCCTTGCTATTCTTTGGAACTCTGCATTCAAATGGCTAAATCCTTCCTTTTCTCCTAGTTTTTTGCTTACCTTTGTAAGTCCACCTCAGACAGCCATTTTGCTTTTTTGCATTTCTTTTTCTTGGCAATGATTTTGATTCCTGTCTCTTGTACAATGTCAAAAACCTCCATCCATAGTTCACCAGGCACTCTGTATCAGATCTAGTCCCTTAAATTTCCCACTTCCACTATATAATCATAAGGGATTTGATTTAGGTCATACCTGAATGGTCTAGTGATTTTCACCACTTTCTTCAACTTCAGTTTGAATTTGGCAATAAAGAGTTCATGATCTAAACCACAGTCAGCTCACAGTCTTGTTTTTGCTGACTGTATAGAGCTTCTCCATCTTTGGCTGCAAAGAATAAAATCAATCTGATTTTGGTGTCAATCATCTGGTGATGTCCATGTGTAGAGTCTTCTCTTGTATTGCTGGAAGAGGGTGTTTGCTATGATCAGTGAGTTCTCTTGGCAGAACTCTATTAGCCTTTGCCCCCTATAATGAAAAGGACATTGTTTTGGGATGTTAGTTTTAGAAGGTCTTGTAGGTCTTAATAGAAATGTTCAACTTCAGCTTTTTTAGCATTTCTAATTGGGGCATAGACTTGGATTACTGTGATACTAAATGGCTTGCCTTGGAAACAAACAGAGATAATTCTGTTGTTTTTGAGACTGCATCCAAGTACTGCATTCTGGACTCTTTTGCTGTATTGCTTAAAATTCTCCAAGCCAGGCTTCAGCAATATGTGAACGGTGAACTTCTAGATGTTCAAGCTGGTTTTAGAAAAGTCAGACGAACCAGAGATCAAATTGCCAACATCCACTGGATCATGGAGAAAGCAAGAGAGTTCCAGAAAAACATCTATTTCTGCTTTATTGACTATGCCAAAGCCTTTGAGTGTGTGAATCATAAGAAACTGTGGAAAATTCTGAAAGAGATGGGAATAACAAACCACTTGACCTGCCTCTTGAGAAACCTATATGCAGGTGGGGAAGCAACAGTTAGAACTGGACATGGAACAACAGACTGGTTCCAAATAGCAAAAGGCTGTATATTGTCACCTCGCTTATTTAACTTATATGCAGAGTACCTTATGAGAAACACTGGGCTGGAAGAAGCACAGGCTGGAATCAAGTTTGCCAGGAGAGATACCAATAACCTCAGATATGCAGATGACACCACCCTTATGGCAGAAAGTGAAAAACTAAAGAGCCTCTTGATGAAAGTGAAAGAGGAGAGTCAAAAAATTGGCTTAAAGCTCAACATTCAGAAACAAAGATCATGGCATCTGGTCCCATCACTTCATGGCAAATAGATGGGGAAACACTGGCTGATTTTATTTTTCTAAGCTCCAAAATCACTGTATATGGTGATTACAGCCATGAAATTAAAAGATGTTTACTCCTTGGAAGGAAAGTTATGCCCAACCTAGATATCATATTGAAAAGCAGAGATGTTACTTTTTCAACAAAGGTCCATCTAGTCAAGGCGATGGTTTTTCCAGTGGTCACGTATGGATGTGAGAGTTGGTCTATAAAGAAAGCTGAGAGCCGAAGAATTGATGCTTTTGAACTGTGGTGTTGGAAGAGACTCTTGAGATTCCCCTGGACTGCAGGGAGATCAAATCATTCCATCCTAAAGGAGATGCTACTGCTGCTAAGTCACTTCAGCCGTGTCCAACTCTGTGTGACCCCATAGACGGCAGCCCACCAGGCTCCTCCATCCCTGGGATTCTCCAGGCAAGATCACTGGAGTGGGTTGCTATTTCCTTCTCCAATGCATGAAAGTGAAAGGGAAGTCGCTCAGTCGTGTCCGACTCTTCGTGACCCCATGGACTGCAGCCCACCAGGCTCCTCTGTCGATAGGATTTTCCAGGCAAGAGTACTGGAGTGGAGTTCCATTGCCTAGTCCTGGGTATTCATTGGAAGGACTGATGTTGAAGCTGGAACTTCAATACTTTGGCCATGTGATGTGGAGAGCTGACTCATTTGAAAATACTCTGATGCTGGGAAAGACTGAGGGCAGGAGGAGAAGAGGATGAGAAAGGATGAGATGTTTGGATGGCATCTTGACTAGATGGATATGGGTTTGGGTGAACTCTGGGAGTTGGTGATGGACAGGGAGGCCTGGTCTGCTATGTTCATGAAGTTGCAAAGAATCGGACATGACAAAGCGACCAAACTGAACTGAACTAAACTAAGCATACCCATGGAGCCTGTACAATTATTTTGAATTTGTAGATTAATTTCTAACTTGATTTTTTAAATAGATATATAGATTTCTAAGGGAGCATTTTATAATTTGCGGTTTGAATATTAGTATCCATGCATATCTATTCAATTCTCATTTTTATTTTTCAAAATAGTTTGCAATTTTCTTCAGAGATTTTACACATTTTTTTGTAGATTTATTCATGGAATTGTTTTTACAATGACATATGTGTATTTTTTCCCTGTTTTATTTTATAAATGCTGAGTTATGGTACCATGCATAGGACCGCTGACACATAGTCACTCCACAGTTTAAATGTAATATACATTTTATTAGGTAATCACTATTCTACTGTTATTCCACAAAATAGTTGTGTGTAGGCCAATCTTATCAGGATGCACCACAGAGAAAACTCCAGGAGAGGAGTTCACTCTAATAGTTCTACAAAGGGGAGCACATAGAAACTTCCTCATTTATGATATGGCCTTCTTAGAAGAAGGAGCCTGCAAAGTTTAGGTGCTGGTGCAGTCTAGACATGATTGAGACAACTGAAAACTAATGGGGTAATTTAAACTGGTGAGGAAAGGAACCCTCACTGTTTCAGTTCTAGATTGCTAAAATTTGTTTCATTTTAAATATGTGAACTAAGGTAAAATTTTATCAAATATATTTTTCCTGTACATACCAATATTATCTTTACTATCATATAGATATTAAAGTGTTTCCGTATTCTGATATGTCAAACTTAGTCATTATTTACTTTTTAAAAACTGCTCTATTTGATTTGCTAATGTGTTCTTTAAAATGTTGCCATCTCTGTTTAAATGTGAGATTAGCCTGATATTTGTCTCTTGTACTTTCTCCCCATGCTGAGCTTGATATCAAAATTTGCATGTGTGTGTGCTCAGTCACTCAGTCATATCTGACTCTTTGCCCATTATGGACTGTAGGACCAGGCTCC
Organism: Nanger dama; assembly: GCA_917880005.1. Classification (NCBI taxonomy): domain Eukaryota; kingdom Metazoa; phylum Chordata; class Mammalia; order Artiodactyla; family Bovidae; genus Nanger; species Nanger dama. The sequence continues at coordinate 54,333,313 of CAKJTW010000004.1, forward strand.
TCTGTTCAAGTTATTTTCCAGGCAAGAATGCTAGAGTGCATTGCCATTTCCTCCTCCAGGGGATCTTCCTGACCTAAGGATCAAACCTATATCTCCTACATTGGCAGGTGGGTTCTTTCCTACTGAGCCCCCTGGGAAGCTCATATCAAAATTTACTCATCCTCAAAAGAAATAAGATATGCAACTTTCCTATTGGTATGTAATTTTATTTCATATTTAATATTCATTAATATATTCAGATTTTATTTTTCTCTTAGTCTTTATAAATTTGTATTTATTTATTTTGCTTTAAAATTACTAGAAATATTAATTTACAATTATTCAATGCATTATTTAGTAATAACATTTACCTGTCTTGAGATTGTTTATCTGATTATTCTCTAATTTTTCTTGATAAGATCTATTAAGTGTTTGAAAGGATGAACAAGAATGAAGGCAAGTAGTGAAAGAAAGACTTAAAGCTACCCTACTGTAGGTAAAGTGTACAATTAACTTGATTGAAGAAGGACACTCAAGTACATATGTGCAATGGGATATTACTCAACTATTAGAAAGAATGAAATATGCCATTTGAAGCAACATGGTTGGACCTGGAGATTATCATATTAAGTGAAGTAAGTCAGACAGAGAAAGAAAAATATGTATGACATTATTTTATGTGGAATCTTTAAAAAGAAAAAAAAAAAAAGAACTTATTTACAAGACAGAAACAGACTCAAAGACTTAAAGAAAGAATTTATGGTTATTGTGGTATAAGGGTGAGGGAAGGGATAGATGATTAAGAGTTTTGGATTAACCTGTACACAATACTATATTTAAAAAAAAATAATCAGCAAGGACCTACAGTATAACACAGGGAAGTCTGCTCATCATTATATAATAGCCTAAATGAGAAAATAATTTTGAAAAGACTAGATACGTGTGTATGTATAACTGAAGTATTTTTGCTGTAAACCTGAAACTCACACAATGTTGCCAATAAGCTGTGCTCTGATATAAAGTTAAAAAAAAAAATTAAAGGCTTAGAAATAATTTCTGCTACAGAGAAACAGTCATATCTTGATCAAATTCCCATAAAGACTCCTGGTGGCTTAATCCTGTGCTTAAAGGATAGCACAAGATCCTTTATTCGTTTTGTTGAGATTTCTCTTATCCTTGTAATCCCATCCAGTTACTTCTGTAGCTTTTGGCTATGTCTCTATTGCTAAGGGCAAACAAGAAACTCAGCACATTCCCAAGGCTTTAGGAAGAAATTAGAGTAGAAATGAACTGTTTTCCATATTACATCATTACATCAGCTATAAGGTCATACCTGCTTAACACACATTTCAGAGTTTGCCATTCCTATTGATCTTCTTAAAAATAGCTTATATATTATGTAACCCTGTCACTGCTGTTTTTCTCTTTACTAGTTTCTAATGTTTTAATATTTCTTTCTCTTTAAAATCTTTAGTTTTAATCTATTTATTTTATCTACTTCTTAAATTGACAGTTAAATTTATTTTCTGTTTTAAAAATATATAATTTGCAAATGGAAATTATTTAAATTCTCCTTCTCAGTTCCTATGCCTATAATTGCTTTCTTTATTTTAACTGAATCAGTAATAATGTCAATACAATGTTAAGTGGTCATGGAGATAGTGAACACTCTTAGCTTGTTTCTGACCTACTGAATGTGTCAAAGGGACAGAGAAGCTAAACGAAGGGGATTCACTGGCCGAATCTGGCATAATTTGAACATCAACATAATAATGAATTATATTGAACAGTCAAAGAGTATTTGGTGGTACATAATGACTTGAGAAGATAGAAAGCAGGGGAAACTCTTTTTGCAACTGCAGTTTACAAAATAAATGTAGGAAGAATAGTCAAATGGGGAAAACATAATTTTTCAACTCCTAAAGGGATCATTAACTCAGATATCAACAATGGGTGTTAAAACAATTGAGTGAAGGCTACCAGTAAACAGGATTTATAATCTCAAACTATCAGCCTTCACTGTGATCTGGGCAATGAAATTTTTAAAATATTTCATCAAAATAGTCTAGTGGTATCCAGGGTTGAGAAACACTGATAGAAACTTTTGAGTTAATAGACATGGAAGAATACAAGGGAAAAGAATTTTGCAGTAGATGTCTCTTCTCTACTGCTGTTGTTTTAAGAAGAAATGCATGGATCTTTCTTTCAGTGCCCTTCCTTTCAGTTTATTTTTTTCAGCTCTCTTTATGAAAAGATGGAAATATTTAGACAACTAACACAGGTTCTAGACTTCAGGGGAAAGATTAATTTGCTTTGAGTTAGAGTGTAGCTAGTAGAGGTGATAGAATTCCAATTGAGATATTCCAAATCCTAAAAGATGATGCTGTAAAAGTGCTGCACTCGATATGCCAGCAAATTTGGAAAACTCAGCAGTGGCCACGGGACTGGAAAAGCTCAGTTTTCATTCCAATGCCAAATAAAGGAAATGCCAAAGAATATTCAAACTACTTCACACTTTCACTCTTCTCACATGCTAGCAAAACAATGTTCAAAATTCTCCAAGCTAGGCAGCAACACTACATTATCCAAGAACTTTCAGATATTCAATTGAATTTAGAAAGGCAGAGGAATTGCAGGTCAAGATGCCAACATCAGTTGGATCACCGAGAAAGAAAGAGAGTTCTAGAAAAAAAAATCTAATTTTGCTTTATTGATTATGTAAAGCCTTTGACTGTGTGGATCACAATAAATTGTGGAAATTTCTTCAAGTGATTTGAATACCAGTTGAGCTATTTCAACTCCTGAAAGATGATGCTGTTAAAATGCTGTACTCAATATGCCAGCAAATTTGGAAAACAGCAGTGCCCACAGGACTGGAAAAGGTCAGTTTTCATTCCAATACCCAAAATAGGCAATACCAAAGAATGCTCAAACTACTGCACAACTGCACTCATCTTAAACACTGGTAAAGTTATGCTCAAAATTCTCCAAGTCAGGCTTCAGTAAAACATGAACTGTGAACTTCCAGATGTTCAAGTTGGTTTTAGAAAAGGCCGAGAAAACAGAGATCAAATTGCCAACATCCGCTGTATCATTGAAAAAGCAAGAGAGTTCCAGAAAAACATCTATTTCTGCTTTATTGTCTGTGCCAAAACCTTTGTCTGTGTGGATCACAATAAACTGTGGAAAGTTCTGGAAAGAGATATGCATACCAGACCACCTGACTTACCTCTTGAGAAATCCATATGCAGGGGCAAAAGCAACAGTTAGAAGTGGACAGGGAACAACAGATTGGTATCAAATAGGAAAAGGAGTATGTCAAGGGTATATGTTGTCACCTTGCTTATTTAACTTATATGCATAGTACATCATAAGAAACGGTAGGATGAATGAAGCACAGGCTGGAATCTAGATTGCTAGGAGAACTAATAACCAGATATGCAGATGACACCCCCTTATGGCAGAAAGTGAAGAGGAATTAAAGAGCCTCTTGAGGAGAGTGAAAAATTTGGCTTAAAGCTCAACATTCAGAAAACTAAGATCAGTGCATCTGGTCGCATCACTTCATGGCAAATAGACAGAGAAACAGAGGAAACTGTGGCTGACTTTATTTTCCTGTGCTCCAAAATCACTGCATATGGTGATTGCACCCATGAAATTAAAAGACGCTTACTCGTTGGAAGGAAAGTTGATGACCAACCTAGACAGCATATTAAAAAGCAGAGACATTGTCAACAAAGGTCCTTCTAGTCAAGGCTATGGTTTTTTCAGTGGTCATGTATGGATATGAGTGTTGGACTAAAGAATGCTGAGTGCTGAAGAACTGATGCTTTTGAACTGTGGTATTGGAGAAGACTCTGGAGAGTCCTTTGGACTGTAGGGAGAGCCAACCAGTCCTTCCTAAAGGAAATCAGTCCTGGGTGTTCATTGGAAGGACTGATGCTTAGCTGAAACTCCAATACTTTGTCACCTCATGTGAAGAGTTGACTCATTGAAAAGGTCCTGATGCTGGGAAAGATTGAGGGCAGGAAGAGAAGGAAACGACAGAGGATGAGATGGTTGGATGGCATCATCAACTCAATGGACATGGGTTTAGGTGGACTCCAGGAGTTGGTGATGGACAGGAGGCCTGGCATGCTGTGGTTCATTGGGTTGCAAAGAGTTGGAAACAACTGAGTGACTGAAATGAACTTACCTGCCACCTGAGAAATCTGTATGTAGGTCAAGAAGCAACAGAAGTCGACATGGAACAATGGACTGGTTCCAAATTGGGGAAGGAGTACATCAAGGCTGTATATTGTCACCCTGCTTATTTAACTTCTATGCAGAGTTCAGTTCAGTTCAGTTCAGTTGCTCAGTCATATCTGACTCTTTGCGACCCCATGAATCACAGCACGCCAGCCCTGTTCATTACCATCTCCTGGAGTTCACTCAGACTCACGTCCATTGAGTCCGTGATGCCATCCAGCCATCTCATCCTCTGTCGTCCCCTTCTCCTCCTGCTCCCAATCCTTCCCAGCATCAGAGTCTTTTCCAATGAGTCAACTCTTCGCATGAGGTGGCCAAAGTACTGGAGTTTCAGCTTTAGGATCATTAAGTGAAGTGAAGTCACTCAGTCATGTCCAACTCTTTGCGACCCCGTGGACTATAGCCCACCAGGCTCCTCTGTCCATGGGCTTCTCCAGGCAAGAATACTAGAGTGGGTTGCCATTTCCTTCTCCAGGGGATTTTCCCGACCCAGGGATCAAACCCAAGTCTCCTGCATTGCAAGCAGACACTTTAACCTCTGAGCATTGATCTCCTTCAGAACGGACTGGTTGGATCTCCTTGCAGTCCAAGGGACTCTCAAGAGTCTTCTCCAACACCACAGTTCAAAAGCATCAATTCTTCAGTGCTCAGCCTTCTTCACAGTCCAACACTTAGAGTACATCATGTGAAATGCCAGGTTGGATGATGCACAAGGTGGAATCAAGATTTCCAGGAGAAATATGGATAACCTCAGATATGCAAATAACACCACCCTTATGGCAGTAAATGGAGAGGAACCTTAGGGCCTCTTGATGAAAGTGAAAGAGCAGAGTGACAAAGCTGGCTTGAAACTCAACATTGAAAGAATGGAGATCATGGCATCTGGTCCCATCACTTCATGGGAAGTAGATGGGGAAACAATGGAAACCGTGATAGAGTTTATTTTCTTGGGCTCCAAAATCACTGTAGTTGGTGACTCCAGACATGAAATTAAAAGATACTCCTTGGAAGAAAAGCTATGAGATAACTAGACATCATATTAAAAAGCAAAGATGTTACTTTGCCAACAAAGGTCCTTCTAGTCAAAGCTATTTTTTCCCAGTAATTGTGTATGCATGTGAGAGTTCAACTATAAAGAAAGCTGAGCACCAAAGAATTAATGCTTTTAAACTATGGTTTTGGAGAAGACTCTTGAGCATCCCTTGAACTACAAGATAATGAAACCAATCAGCCATAAAGGAAATCAGTCCTGAATATTCACTGGAAGGACTGATGCCAAATCTCTAGTACTTTGGCCACTTGATGCGAATAACTGACTCATTTGTTAAGACCCTGATGCTGGGAAAGATTGAAGGCAGGAGGAGAAGGGGATGACAGAGGATGAGTTGGTTAGATAACATCACCAACTTGAGGGTTGTGAGTTTGAGCAAGCTCCGGGAGTTGGTGATGGACAGGGAGGCCTGGTGTACTGCAGTCCATGGGGTCACAAAGAGTCAGACATGACTGACTGACTAAACTGAACTAGAGTATGGCTGGCCTTAGACATGCCTTACTTTAGGTATATGGAATTTCCAAGATTAAGCCTAGATCTGCTGTTGCTGTTTAGTCAATAAAGTCATTTCTGACTCTTTGCTACCCTAAGGACTATCCTGCCAGTCTCTTCTGTCCAGGCAACAATACTGGAGTGGTCTATGTCATCAGTAGACAAAAAATGAGGACACATCATTAAGGTAGTGTTTTGCTGGTGTTTTCCTCTCAATGTCTCTCTTTAGAATTTAGAGACTTATACTCTCATTGAGGGACTGGTTGTAGATATCAGTATAGCTAATTTTTAACATAGATATCCATGTAGTGTTTACTGTTATAGTTGTTATTATTGTAATAGCCTTCATTCAAGTTGCAGCTCATATATTCCTTAGGCAATCTCTCTGCTGCCTTTTTAGAAATATAAAACAAAGAGGAAACTGACCCCTTTGTAGAATCAATAAAGGAAATCAATATAAACCTCTTTAAACTTCTGTAAAGGTAACTATACTTTTAAAATTCACATGTGTAAATTATATATTAGGAGTGTTACAATTACTGATATATGTAATGACTTAAAGTATAGAAAGCATTTTCATAAAGATTTACTAAGAATCTTACTTTCACAGGTGTCATGAGTAATCTAGTGGAAAATACAATAATCCATTTACAAATTTATGTGCTTGTTTAACAGATGGACCAAATAACTTGTTCTTTGTCTGGTCTATAGATATTGTAATTTTTAAAATTTTTTTATTTATTTTTGGCTGTGCTGTGTCTTCATTGCTGCACAGATTTTTCCCTTGTTGTGGCGAGCGAGGTTCACTCTGTAGTGTAGCACACAGGTTTCTCATTATGGTGGCTTCTCTTGTTGTGGAACAAAAGCTCTAGGGTTTATGGGCTTCAGTAATTGTGGCATGTGGCCTCAGTAGTTGTAGCTCCTGGGCTCTAGAGCATAGGCTCAGCAGTTGTGGTACACAGGCTTAGTTGCTCCACTGCCTGTGGGATCTTCCTAGATCAGGGATTGAACTACAGCATTGGCAGGCAGATTCTTTGCCACTGAGCCACCAGGGAAGCCCCCAGATGTTATAATTATAGAATTTTCTTTGTATTGCTTTGATACATGGGCTATGAGTGTAAAATAATATTAACAAATTCTATACAATCACAAATTTTAAAAACAAAAATGAAGTCAAAGTCATGGCTCCTCCTCCACCTAGGTTCAGTTGGCCTCATAAAATGTATAGAATGAATTTCTAAAGGACAGGATCATAGACAGTACTCTACAAAGATGGTGTGTCAACCTCTAACACAGTACAGGCACAGTATCAGACATGTCTTTATGAGTTTTGTCCCTAATAGGAAGAATACATGGGTCTGGGAACCAAGGATGATGGTAGGAATGAACTACTTCATTATTTTGACCTACGTTATTATAATAACCTACATTATTTTCCAATGACTGACTAGAGACTTTTATGCTTTCTCTCCCTGCAATTTTCACTTTTCCCAGTCAGAGATCAGAATGCCCAGTGATGGTGTCCTCTTGCCAGGAAATATACTAATTGTCCTATGGACATTCTAATTATATCTGTAACCAGGCTATCCTGTCCAGAGACCGCTATGACCTAAGTAAAATCACCAAGGTCTCTGAGCCTTCAGGAATAATATTGTTTTTGGTCATACCATCAAGACCTGCTACGTTGACAGCTGAGGAAAGTTTCTTTTTTTTTTTTACATTTATTTATTTTTTAATTAATTAATTTATTTATTTAAATTACAATACTGTATTTGTTTTGCCATACATTGAGGAAAGTTTCAAATGGATTTTGCAGGGGAAATAAGCGCAAGTTATAACCTTGAGGTTGATTTCAGTTATGTGGGTTGTGGTTAGTCTTATTAACCTCCTTTTTCTATTCTAGTACCAGCTAGTTGAGAATTTTTCAGAAATAAAGTGTGATCTGAATAGCTTTCTCTTATCCTTCACTCCTCTCTTTTACAGGTATCAAACTTTGTTATGCTCTGAAAACTCTCCTTACCCACACCCAAGTCTCCCACATAAGTAACCCTACCTTGGCATCTGCTTTGCCTAGAACTACAACTTATGCTTAGGCTTTTTACCAAATTTTACTCTCTCTCCTCTCATTCTTGTATGCAAATCTTACTTCTCCCAATGAATGCCCTTTATTCTTACTCTCTCTTCACACAGATATTGACTTAGTGCAAGTGATTACTGCATTAACCTGGAGTTTTCAGATGGTGTCATGAGTTCATTACAGAATTTTTATAGAATAATATCTCTATCCCATTTCCTAATATATAAGGTCACTTGCTTTTGAGGTTTATTTTTCATTTTAATCATCCTGACCTTTGTCACCATGGTGAGCTTTCTGTCTTTTCAAGACAAGCTAAGGACTTTCACCCTTTTGTGACTTTGTCTATTTTGATTTTTGCTCCTACAATTCAACCAAATGGAGGGTCATATTTCCCTGTGTCAGAATGATGACTCCTGCTGCTCCTTTTAATGGCTAGTGCCATGGACTATGAGGGATTGCTGTGATGAGCTGTAAGATAATAGCAAAAAAGAGAATAAATTAGAAAGAGAAGTTGATTTCCACACTTTCTGAGCTGTAAAAGTTCGCTTCTCTGCTCCTCAGGCCACGACTAAAAACACTGTCCATGAGCTCTCCCTGCCAGCACTGCAGTGCTCATTTCAGAGTTCCTCAAATAAGCTTCCCCAACATCTTCTGTCCTGGTTTTATAGTTCCTGCCTCCCCCAAATCCCACCCCACAGCACAAAAATACAGGTGAAACATGCGTATTGCCTCATAGTGGGACATTGTGAATAGCTGTTTTGAGACTCTGTTAGAGTCCTCTGGGATGTTACTAGTTTATTTTGGCAGGCAGGCAAGCTGTTTGGTTCTGAATGAAAGCACCATCTGACTTTCTGTGGCAGTGATTCCAACAGCAATTGAGTTTTAAAAGCGTTGATGGGTGCTATTTGAACTTGTCTCTCCATGTTCCACTCAAGGGTTCATTTAGGACTCAGCAATATCACTACTGCAATTCATTTCTCAAAGACTTTGCTGTAGTTCTCTGGGTTATTTCTGCACACTTGTAGCTTGGAACTAATCCTAATATTGTGTTCACTTGCACACAGACCAGGGGACCTCCTTTTTCTGGGCCCTCATCTCTGGAATTTCCTCCAAGCTCTCCACATTCAAGAGATTTTTTCACCAGTTTCTATGACTGGAAATACATATAATATAATATATATATATATCATATATATATTATATATATCAGATATATAATATATATATGATATGTATATGCTGCTAAGTCACTTCAGTCGTGTCTGACTCTGTATGACCCCATAGACAGCAGCCCACCAGGCTCCTCCATCCCTGGGATTCTCCAGGCAAGAACTCTCGAGTGGGTTGCTATTTGCTTCTCCCAGTGCATGAAAGTGAAAAGTGAAAGGAAAGTCACTCAGTCGTGTCTGACTCTTTGCAACCCCATGGATTGCAGCTACCAGGCTTCTCTGTCCATGGGATTTTCCAGGCAAGAGTACTGGAGTGTGGTGCCATCACCTTCCTATATATATATATATATATAAAATATAATTATATATATATTATCTAATACATATAAATATATACACACATATACATATAAATGCATATATACATATAAATATATACACACATATGTACATATATCTCCTTTCTTCTTGATCCTCCCTCCCCTCGCTGCATCCCACACCTCTAGGTCATCACAGAGCCCCAGGCTGGGCTCCCTGTGTCATACAGCAACTGCTCACCAGCTATCTATTTTATAGCTATGGTAGTGTGTGTATGTCTATGCTACGTTCTCCATTCATCCCACTCTTCTTGACCCACTTTGTCCACAATCCGTTCTCTATATCTGCCTCTCCAAACGTTTTAGCATTTAGCACTGTTCCAGAGTTCTTCATGAATGAGGCTAACTTTAAGGCAAAGCAGTGAGAGAGAGAAATTTAACCAACCATTAGATCAATCACCAAATAACAAGACTCTTTCCTTATATTTTCCATACAACCATGGTCCCTTTTCTGATTCTTCAATACAGAGGCATAGATTTTCTCAAAGTGCTTGCAGCCACACCATGGCAATGGCAGTGCAGATCTAGGATTGCAGCAGACCTCAGAGAAAAAATAATAACAATAATATGGATTCTCTCTTCACAGTCTGACTCATGGGCCCCTTTTCTCCTTGCCTATGATTCAGAAAGACTGGCTTCTCTTGGAGGCTACTTGCTTACCCAGTTATGAATTTGGTCCACCTTTGAGGGCACAGCTGTGAAATGAAAGATGGCAAAATAGAAATAAAAATAAGGAAAATTAACTTCATTCAAACTTTTACCTTTCTTCAAATTTTTACTTTTATTCCAAAGTTTCCTTCCCTGATTTCCCTGCTGTTATTTACTTTTCAGAAACTTCAGGCATTTTGCATGTATGTGTGTGTGGTGTGTTTCATTTGGCTAGAAGTTTTATTTATAATCCCTGGAAGAGAAATGCTGCAGAAAGTTTAATTTATCTTCCCCAGAACTGGAATCTTCACCTTAGGGTTATGGGTTTTTATTAAACTTCATATTAACTGTTTATGCTAATTTCACAGTAAAATAAAAGAATGTTACTATGCTAGATTTCAATCTAATTATTTTATGGAACACTTATAAGCCATGGATTAATATTTTCTCATTATGAATTTTCATGGAAACCTCACTATATGCTCTTTATAGGCGATGTACTTTAAATATAAGGGTACAGTAAGATGCATGAAAAGATGATATATTACTATAAGTCTATGCTTATCAACAAAGGGTGATATATCAAGGCAAAACATATAACTACTAAATATTAAGAAAAATTGTAATTATAAAGAGCCAATTCAGGAATTACATACTTTAACATAGCTTTCAAATATATATAAAAGGAAACATTAAAATCCATACATATTGTTGGATATTTTATAGCTTCTCTATTAATAAATATTCAACAAATAAACTATAGTAAACACAGACTTTTCAAATTTATAAAACATTTACCATATTCATATACTGGGCCAACAATTATCTAAAAAATAATACCAAATATATTTTCTGATCACTGTTGGTTACCATGATAATCTATTATTTTCATAGACTTGGGAAGGGACAGAATTTTGAATGTGGTGCTAAAATCCTCTAAAGCTGTCAGGAGTCTCAATGACATGATTTTTATTCTATTTGCAGTGTGTGTGTGTTGAAGGAAAGTTCAATGTTTATTACAAGTGCCAAGCAATGATTTCAGCACAATTATTGCTCAAAACTGAACAACAACAACAAAGAGCTCAAAAGCCCAAACTCCTCGATGAATTTCAGCAAAACATTTTTAAAGGGCAAGTGAGGAAGAGGGGTTTGAGAGTGTGTGATCAGCTCATGGCCAAGTCTCTGGTTGATTACTGGGTAACAGGACGGTGCCACAAGGATTGACATGTTCAGTCCAGTAAATCTGGGAGTTACGTGCTCATGATCATCAAGCAGTTAAATTCTTCCATTCGGTGGGGGATTTGTTGTTGTTCAGTTGCTAAGTCATTTCCAACTGTAGGCACATGGACTGCAGCACTGCCAGGCTTCCTTGTCCTTCACTATCTCCCAAAGTTTGCTCAAACTCATGTTCGTTGAGTCAACAATGGGGATTTTAGCATCTGTCAAATAATTCAGGAAATGTGCATCAGATACTATCATCTAGGAACTTCAGAGAGAAGATAAAGCAGAGAATTTGGGGAGGGAGCTCTCTTGGAAAGGACCCGTAAGGTCCTGCTCAGTTCCAAGACACTCAGGTGTTGGTTAGCAGAAGCCCTGTATCTACAAGAGGGAAAACTGCACCCACCTTGAAGATGCATCATCTCAGTCCTCCCCACAGGACTCACTCATAATCCCCAATGAATACTGAATCAGTGCCTACCATCTGCTGCTGTGCTAGCTGCTGGGCCTGACTGAGAGTTGGACAGAAATTGTCCCCACTCTTTCTCCACAGTGCAGAAGGATGTTGGTTTAGTCATGGAAGTGTCTCTTGGGTTAGTGTGTGCTAAGTAGCTTCAGTCATGTCTGACTCTGTGTGACCCTATGGACTATTGTCTGCCAGATTCAGCTGTTCATGGGATTTTCCAGGCAAGAAGACTGGAGTGGGTAGCCATTTCCTTCTCCAGGGGACCTTCCCAACTCAGGGACTGAGCCCAGATCTTCTGCATTGCACACAGATTCTTTATCATCTGAGACACCAGGGAAGCCCTCCTTGAGTTAGGGATTCGTATGAAATAAGATAAAATCCTTGCAGCTAATTTCTGAATGGATGACTAGGAAACAAGAGAGGAGAGAGGAACACTTTCCTCTAGTGTTGAGTCTCTTTATTATTAACTCCGGCTTTAAATGGCATCCCTAAGGTTTATCGGAAATTGTCACAGAGGTTATTTCCAGGATGGGGGACAGTGTGCAGAGAGAAGGCAGGAAGCACAGACAGGCTGACCTTGGTGGAGGGTATGTCTGGAGGCAGACTCTTAAGTAGGTACCATCACCCATTAGGTGCTCATGCAGCCCTTGACCCCAGGAGCCCTCTGAGCCTCCCACATGGAGAGAAAGCCTTTTCCAAGGCTTGCGTCCTGGGTGAAAGAAGTCTTCCTGGGTCCTGTGGAAACTCTTCAGGAAAAGATTATAGCTCATCCTTCTGTAGTTGTGAAAATATCCTTAAATGCAGAACCTGGCCTGTAGGACTCATAGTCAAGGATAGATATTGTCAATAAGCCCCAGACTGAGATCCAAAGTCATCCCCCAACTCTGCTGCACAGATATTTGTGTTGCAAATCTAGTTCCAGGAATCTGTTTTTCTTTGTTCTTATTTTGATTGAAGAAATAAACACCCAGAAGGGTAATGAGATGTTCAAAGGCAGAATGGAGGACCAGAGCAGTCTGCAGGCTTCACACACTTGAAACAACAGAATAGGGTACTGAAACCAGGCTTGTGTCTGCCCCACTTGCTCTCACTTAGGCTACTGCCTGACGAATGTCATCTAACATATCCCTGGTTAGATCCAGTATCTTGGGCGATAAGTGACACCCACAGTAAAACCACCCCCTCTCTCTCACCAAAATACCTCAGGATAACAGCGAGGTTGATGCTGTGGAAAGTCAGCCTTGAGTCTACAAGAATCAGGAAGTGCCAAGGGCCTTGCAGAGCAAAAGGTGGAGATGTCCAGATTCTGTCACAACCTCTGGGAATGACAGTTGGTAGGTCCCTCTGAGCCAACCCTTGTCTGGCGATTGGTATCTATTCTAATATTTTTGCATTTCAGTAAGTTTTAACATTTTACAAATACTACAGAAAGTTTATTTTCTGTAAAAAAGATGTAAAAGTATACATTGTATAATGTGAATTCCTCTGTAACTCTTTCTGTCCAAATACACACAATCATGTCTTTAATCTTCAAAAGGAATGGGATTTTTAGCTTGTATTTTCTATAGATGAAATTCTCATTAAAAGATGGATGAAACTGGAGCCGATTATACAGAGTGAAGTAAACCTGAAGGAAAAACACCAATACAGTATACTGACACATATATATATGGAATTTAGAAAGAGAGTAATGATGACCCTGTATTTGAGCCAACAAAAGAGACACAGAGGTATAGAACAGACTTTTGGCCTCTGAGGGAGAGAGAGAGGGTGGGATGATTTGGGAGAATGGCACTGAAACATGTGTACTATCATATAAGAAACGAAGCGCCAGTCTATGTTCAATACAGGATACAGGATGCTTGGGGCTGGTGTATGGGATAATCCAGGGAGATGACATGGGGTGGGAGGTGGGAGGGGGCTTCGGTATTGGGAGATCGTGTATACCTGTGGCTGATTCATGTCAATGTATGGCAAAACCAATACAGTATTGTAAAGTAGAATAAAATATTTAAAAAAAAACCAAATGATGTTTGGAATTTAATTGCTTTTAGCAAGTCAGTGGTCACTGTTTTTCTTGGATATTTTGCATATCAAAGTCATATAGATATGTCTTATTAAGATGAATTGCTGCCTGCTTAGTTTTCCCTAGTGTGATTCTAAAAATCATTCACCTACTAATGGCTATAGAAGATATTTCAACTTATTTTATCAATATTACATGATAATTCAATAATCACATATAACATATGCACACACAAATACACATACCTATTTTAGGTTATGGTCTTAGATTTGTCTCTATAAATGTGATGTATGATGCCAGATTCTTCCAAAAATGCTTTAAGTGACTTCCTCACAAATAAGTATGACTATCAACAATATATTTCCTGACATAATTGTTAGCAAAATTTGGGCAAAAACATACCTTTTTGCATTTGCATACTGCTTGTTACTTCTGAGATTGAATGTATCGCCATAAATGTGCTAGTAATTTATAATTCTTTTGTGATTTTTCCATTTCATGCTTTTCTAAACCTCAAAGTAGAAACATGTGTGTACCTGCCACTCCCTTCAGCCTTTGTAAGGAAAAAGAAAATCTGGTTTTCTTATTTAGTTGTAAATTTGGGGGAGATCTCTTTTATTGAACTAGTCTTTAATAGTCTAATTAAATTAAAGTCCAAGAGTAGAATCTGATATTTGCATGGACATAAAAGTAAGAAGATAGAATGTAGTTAGGATCTGTTGTTGTTCAGTAGTTCAGTCATGCCCAACTCTTTGAAACCCCATGGACTGCAGCATGCCAGGTTTCCCTGTCCTTCACCATCTCCTGGAGCTTGCTTAAACTCGTGTGCATTGAGGCAGTGATGCCACCAACCATCTCATCCTGTCATCCCCCTTTTCCTCCTGCCTGCAGTCTTTCTAAGCATCAAGATCTTTTCTAATGAGTCAGTTCTTTGCATCAGGTGGCAAAGTATTGGAGCTTCAGCATCAGTCCTTCCGATGAATATTCAGGACTGATTTCCTTTAGGATTGACTGGTTTGATATCCTTGCAATCCAAGGGACTCTCAGAGTCTTCTCCAATATCAAAGTTTAAAATCATCAATTCTTCAGTGCTCAACCTTCTTTATGGTCCAACTCTCAGATCCATACAGGACTACTGGAAAAACCAGCAGGCAGGATTTAGATAGATGAAAAGTGGATCACTGCAAGGTGAGTTAATACATGATGTTGAAATCTGATCCTGTTAGTACTAGTCTGGGGGCACTGTGTCACCAACAGAGGTGAGGATCTCTAGACTGTAGGGCCTCTTAGTTCTACACTGCATACAAGATGAAAATCTGAGTCTTAACTGTTGACTGTTCCCGGGAGACCTGTAGAGAGATAGGTTGCATTTGTTTCTTTACCCTTTCCTTTTTTAGAGAGCTGCTGCTGCTGCTGCTGCTAGGTCGCTTCAGTCATGTCCGACTCTGTGCGATCCCATGGACGGCAGCCCACAAGGCTCCCCTGTCCCTGGTATTCTCCAGGCAAGAACACTGGAGTGGGTTGCCATTTCCTTCTCCAATGCGTGAAAATGAAAAGTGAAAGTGAGATCGCTCAGTTGTGTCCGACCCTCAGCGACCCCCCATAGACTGCAGCCTTCCAGGATCCCCCGTCCATGGGATTTTCCAGGCAAGAGTACTATCCTATCCTTTTTCCTCTTATGGAGGGCTGTCCTCTATTGTGTGGTGGTGGTGGTGGTTTAGTCACCAAGTCATGTCTGACTCTTGCGACACCACGGACTGTAGCCTGCCAGTCTCCTCTGTCCCTGGGATTCTCCAGGAAAGAATACAGGAGTGGGTTTCCATATCCTTCTTCACTCTAGTGTATGGTATTCAGTAATTACTACCATGGATGCATGCATATCACTTGCTTTGTGGCTTGGAGTAGTCTAAGAACAGATTTTGTCATTTTTCTCATTATAGAAGAGCAAGCAAGTGCTGCTACACTTGTCCAAATTCCACCAGCTTCCTCCATTGCTACCTGGGGAGTTTGAGTGGTAGAATCTAGAAGTGTGGAGAGTGGATGTCTGTAGGGCAAATGTGAATCCATGAGAGACAGGGAAAGGTAGGACAATGGTGGGTTGTTTTCTCCCTTCTTTCAACCAGATGGACTTGGTTTATAAAGCCAGCCTCTATATAATCAATCCTTCAAGAAGGAGCAATCTGACACACCCACAGCAGGAGCTGGAAGGTAACCCATCACATTTGTTCTCCTGTTCTTCTGCCTCAATCTCCCATTTTTCAGTTCTTTTTCCTTAAGATTGTACTACACAGTAGAAGTGTTTTTGTAATTTACTTGTGCTCTGAACACAAGCTGAACAGTGTTTAAATAAGGTCTCGATTATATCTATCTTTCAGACACATCATTAAGATATATCCCAGGAGACGGTGAGATAACTTCTATTTGAGAAGGAATATAATGTCCTTATATTATATATTATATCCTGTCTTCAGAGTTCTTTCAGATAGATTAAAAGCTTCACACTGATATTTTGGAAATCTAAAAGGTGTAGTCACAGAAGGATAGAACAAACCAATAGCGGATGACAGAAAAGAAAATAATTAGAAATTCAATAGACAGCAGGGGATAAACCTGCTCCACAACATTTGGCCTGCTAAGTTCTGCCAAATATCCTTGAATCTAAGGATTCTCAACTACAAAACCAAGCCTTAGTGATCCATGAATCCATAATGGGTGTGCTAAACACACTTGGGCATTTCATTTGCAATTTATAAGCCACCTTTTAACTTTTCACATGCCTCCTGGAAATTGATGTATTCTTGGTGTCTTCTACAAAGGCCAAAGTCTCTATGACTGTCAAGGTTAGAACTAAAAGGTTATAAAGTACTCTCCATCAACTAGCTTGAAAGGGGGTGGAGTGGGGGTGCTAACTGATTGCTCTTTCTGCCAGACTGAATATTGACATTTTAACACCATTTCTAAAAAGGCCAGTGTCTACAATTCCTTAAATGTAATGGAGAGATTAAGACTAGAAGAGTTGTATTTTGAACTGGGACTTCCTAAATTAAAATCTCACTTAGACACTGAGTAGCTGTGTGCCATAGGGATGTTACTTAACTTTCCTGTGCCTCAGTCTCCTTGTTTATAAAATGAGCATCGTAATAGTTGTTGGGTGTCTGAGATGATGAAATGAGATGAAATGCAAATCTTTAAAACTCTTTCTGGTTCAGAGTAAATACTATATACGTTTTAATTATTAGTAGTATTTGTTATAAAAATTATTGTAAGATTCTAGCTCAGATGGTAAAGAATCCACCTCCAATGCAGAAGACCTGGGTCCAATTCCTGGGTCAGAAAGATCCTCTGGAGAAGGAAATGACAGCCCACTACAGCATTCTGGCCTGGAGAATTCCATGGACAAATCATGGACTCTCAAACAGTCAGACACAACTGAGCGACTAACACATAATAATAATACTATGGCCATAGGGTTAGTCACAGGCATTCAAAGAATTGTTTAGGCCTAAATAAAACTACTCAGATTAAGACTACAGCCAAAAATATGTTTAATTTTCTCAAATTCTGGCACTGATCTCAGTACAGAATTAAATAAAAATACAGAGCAAGAATATTACTGTTTCCATTCTCACAGCCTTTCTCTTGAAAAATTTATTTGTATAACAGCTATTAAATACAATTGCTGCAACAACTGTAGAGGAATGAAATGGTATATGAATAAATTACAATAATTATTAAGATAAATATATTGCAGATAATTATATCCAAGACATACAATACATGGGTCAATTGTTTTCAACTGGTTTGTGGAGTTTCAGCTGTGAAGTCTGCTGCTAGCTTAATGAGGGCACCAGCTTTTTTTTTTTTTTTTCCTCCTGGGTTTCTTTAAAATTATTTATCATTTAAT
Organism: Nanger dama; assembly: GCA_917880005.1. Taxonomy (NCBI): domain Eukaryota; kingdom Metazoa; phylum Chordata; class Mammalia; order Artiodactyla; family Bovidae; genus Nanger; species Nanger dama. Next base: position 54,350,968 of record CAKJTW010000004.1, read on the forward strand.
TTTGACAGTTTTAATAATACATGTCTTGAGAAAAATCTTTTTCATTGAGATAATTACTGTACTATTACTTTGTGGACTTATACATCCTGTTCCTTTATAGGCTTGAGAAGTCCTCAGGTATTCTTTCTTCAAATAAATTTTCTGTTCCCTTCAACCTCTCTTCTTCTGAGACACCCACTCTTTTATGTGGCTTTTTCTAATGAAGTCAAATAGTCCTCACAGAGTTTCTTCATTTTCCTTTGAAATCTCAGTTTTCACTTCTCTTCTACCTGGATCATTTCTGTCTTTGAGACTGCTTATCTCTCTTTCATACATTCTATTTTCAGTGACTTCTAATAATACAACATTAATCTCATGTATGGAATTCTTCAGCTTCAGAATTTCTGTTTGGTTCTTTTCTCTTTGGTAAAATAGTCCTTTGGTTCATTAATTTTATTCCTGAATTCACTGAACTGCCTTTCTTTCTTTCTTTCTTTTTTTTTTTTTTGTAGCTAATAGAGTTTCTTTATGACAGTTATCTTGAGTTCTTTATCAGTTAGTTCACAATCTTTCATGACTTTAAGGTTGGTTTCTGGAGAACTGTCATTGTCTTTTTGTAGTACTGTGTTACCATGGTATTTCATGGTTCTCTGCTGACATATTGGAAGTAGCAAGCATTTTTCTTAGGCAAAGCTCTACTTACTTTGATTCTAACAATCCAGTGAAAATGAAAGTGAAGTTTCTCAGTCATATCTGACTCTTTGCAACCCCATGGACTGTAGCCAACTGGACTCCTCCATCCATGGAATTTTCCAGGAAAGAGTACTGGATTGGGTTGCCATTTCCTTCTCTAGGGGTCTTCCAGACACAGGGATTGAACCTGGGTCTCCCACATTGTAGGCAGATGCTTTTACTGTCTGAGCCACCAGGGAAGCCCCAACAATCCAATAGATTGATAATTAGAGGCCTGTCTTTTGTTTCTCAGTGGGTGGTGCTATAGCACGATTTTTGTTTGTTTTTATCTTCTGTTGACTGTCTATAGTAGAGAATTGGTACTTGTTCCCTTCACTGCCTCTGTAAGAGCCGTCCTCAGTGCCCTCATCATCGAGCACCAGAAAGGTGGGCCCCTCCGTTGCATCTGAAGTCATCTGGGGTGCAGGCACTGCTACCGCAACTGGGGAAAGAAGAGGGTAGGGTCATGATGCCTTCATGACCTGTGGTCATGAGGAACCCAGGGTCAAGAGCTGGTCAAGATGGGTCAAACTCAAGAGGGGTCAGAGCTGGGGTCATGTTTGCCTTCATTTTGTTTGGGGTTGTTGGGTTCACAGGCACCTCTGCCACAAGCAAGGAGGCTGGAATCACAGGCACCACCACAGCTGGAGGGACCTGGGTTAGGAGTCCTGCTACTGTTGCTGCCTGGTTTGCAGTGACCATGAGCACAGCTGTGACCAGGAGGCTCTGGTTGTGTGCAGCACCTCTGCTACTATCACCGGGTTTACTGGGACTGTGGGCTCAGCTGCTGCAACCAAGGGCCTGGGACGGTGGGCACTGCTTTTAGTGTTCCCTAGGTTCTGCCCTCCCCCGTGTGTCCCAATCTACTCTCCCTCAGACATGCAGATGTGTGGCTCTCACTGGTGTCCTGGTGAGTTGGGCAGAGGGAACTTTTTGAGTTATGGATGTTTTGCTAGTGGTGCATTGAAGAGAAGAAGGCATCTCATGCCACTGCCTTTATCCCATTATGATTTCTATCAACGCTGGTTTTTATTCCCTTTCTCCTGAAAGTCTTAATAAATATATATTGTGGTATTATGACATTGCAAAAAAATTCTTTTATGCTTTTTTTTCTGTATTATCCATTTTTTGTGTGTGTCTGTCCAGAAGTTTTCTTCTTTTATCATCCACATCACTAATTCTTTCACAAGCTGTGACTAAAATACTAAGTCATTCACTGAGTTAAATATATGTCTCTGCAGTTTAATTCTTTTTCTTATTTTATTGTGCCCTAATTCTATCCTAAAAATATTGATCCTTGTCTTTTAGTTAAATGAACATAAAAAGTATGGTTATTTTGAAGTCTTCCCCTTTAATTAGGGCTTCCCTTGTGGCTCAGCTGGTAAAGAATCTGCCTACAATGCAGGAGACCTGGGTTCTACCCCTGGGTTGGGAAGATCCCCTGGAGAAAGAAAGTCTACCCACTCCAGTATCCTGGCTTGGAGAATTCCACAGACTGTATACGTCATGGGTGACAAAGAGTCATTTTTATTGTGTGTTCTTTTCTTTTGGTCAGTACACTGTGCATGACAAATTACATATAATTTAATGTTCTGAATGATGAATTCTCACTCTAGAGAGGATTTAAATGTGCTCTGCAAGATGCTTAGGGTATGATCACCAGATTCACAAATGCTTTTAATAATTATCAAGGATTGACATGATTTGGTCCATTTTCAGTACAGCTTTATAAGTGCATGTCTTGTACAGCCATGAGGTCTCAACTCAAGCAGAGGAATGTTTATTTTTCCTCATTTGCTTTGCAGCCCATGACATGCATTTTCTTTTCTTAACCATGAGATACTTAAAAACTCAACTTCTTGGTCTCAAATAAATGGGTTAGGTCTCTAGGTTTTTTCTTTCAGAATGTATACTAATAATTTTTTGCTGACTCAGAGAAAATAAAGGTTTGTCAAGATCTGAAATAAGAATGCATTGTTTTTTACACCTTTGAACAGAATTTTGACAAATATTGTAGTTTTCAACCACTTTATTAAGATTTAATAATTTAACATAAATGCTATTCATTTAATGTATATAATTAAGTGCTTTTTAGTGTGTTCACAGAGTTGTACAATTATAAGAACCATTTAATTTTAGAATATATTCATCACACTACTGCCAATGTAGGAGAGATCAGTTCTATCCGTAATTCCAGAAGATCCCATATGCTGCAGAGAAACTCAGCCCATGTGCTGCAACTACTGAAGCCTGCACACCCTGGGGCCTGTGTACCACAACAAGAGAAGTGACTGAAATGACAAGCCCATGGACCACAGCTCGAGAGTAGCCCCTGTTCACCATAACTGGATAAAAACCTACACAGAAGCAAAGACCCAAAACAAAGTATAAATAAATTGTTTTTCAGCAAAACAAAAATAAATAAGTAAAATTATTTTTAAAAAGATGGGTTAAACTAAATGTGGTATTTTATTACTGGTAATGTATCATTCAACCCTTCCTGGATAATATTCCATGATATGAATGTACCACATTTTGTTTCCTTATTCATCAGTTGAGGAACACTTGAATTGTTTCTACCTTTGGCTATTTTGGATAAGTTTCTATGAACACTGGTGTATATGTTTGGGCATGGACATAAGTTTTCACTTATGTGGGGCATATATCTAAGAGTGAAGTTTTGTGCCAGGTGATAATGTTACACTGAAGAATTTGAGAAAATTTAGAATGTTTTCCAAACTGCTTGCACTACTGTACATTTATTCTATCAGTATATAAGAGTTCTCTACATCCTTGACAACTGTAATAGCTTGACAAACTTTTCATTAAAAAAAAAAAATGGGTGGTTAAAACAACAGAAGTTTTTTTCTCAATGTTCTTGATGCTGGAATCCAAGATCAAAGTGCCAGCAGGGTTGATTTCCTCTGAGGTTTCTCTTCTTGGCTGCTGGTGGACACTCTCTTGCTGCCTCTTTTTGTGGCTGACTCTAGTATGCACCCAGTGTCTTCTGGTCTGTGTTGTCTGTGTTCTAATCTCTTTTTCTTATAAGAGTAATAGTCATATTGCATTAGGGATGACTGGAACAGCCACATTTTAATTCAATTAACTTTAACCTCATAAGTCATTTTTGAAGATGCTGGGGATTAGGGCTCCAACATGAGTTTGGGAGGAACATAGTCATCTCATAATACCAACAGTGGTAAATCCATTGTGGGTGACTAGCTGCCATGGGGACCACCAGCAGGCGGAAAGCAGCATGGGATTCGGCGGGGGCCCCCCAAGCCAATCGAAGGTGGGGGCCCCAACCCCTTTGATCCGTTTGCGGGGAGGAGGGGACCAGACTCGGCATAGCATGATTGGGGCGTCAGTAAGGTAACATTGGACAAGCAGTAGCCGCCCTGGTTCCTAGAGCTAGCTCTTGTTTCTTAGGTTGCAGGGCAAACATTGCAGTGACACACCGGTACCCATTGTCCCTTTAAAATTTGGTTCCTTCCCCCCCAATGCCCTCTCCTCCCCCCCCTCCCCCCCATCTTCCTCCCCTCCCTCCCCCCCCCCCTCCCCCTTCAGACTCCCCCCCCCCCCGCCCCCCGCCCCCCCTACTCTTCCCCCCCCCCTGCCAGACACCCCCCCCCCCTGTTATTATGGGAATCTCAATGGATGTAAATTGGTATCTCATTATGTTTTATTTTTAATTTATTTATTTTAAGTATTTTGCTATTAATTGTATAAATTATTGTAATAATATTAAATATGTCAAATATTTGATTAATATTCACTATTTTATTTTATTTTATTTATTTTAAATGAAGGATAATTTTTTATAGTATGGCATTGGTTTCTCATTATGGTTTTGATTTGCATTCTTTAATAATTATTTATATACAACTTTTTATGTGCTTATTGGACATTTGCATTCTTCTTGGAGAAATAATTATTTGCACTTTTGCAACTGATTATTTGTACATCTATAAATTAGATTATTTTTATATTATTATAAAATTTTTTTCTGTATTCTTTATACAATTCCAATATAGCATAAATAATTTGGAAATATTTTTTCACTTTGTGCTTTTTAAATATTTCCTTCTTGACCATAATATTTTCAGAGCAATTTTTTTAAAAGATTGATGAAGTCAAATAATTTATTTTTTCTCTTATCACTTGTATTTCTGATGTTGTGTGGGGCCCTAAATGGGAAATCTTAAAAGAAAGGGGCTAGCTTTGTGGTTGGAAACTAAGATGGCACCTGGCGGAAGAGATGGGGGTGGGGTCTATGTTGTTTGTCAAAGTTTTTGATTGGCTCTCTTGATTTCCGTGCACGTGGACAGTGCGTGATCACCATAGACTCCTGTTATAATGAAGGTGCATGACGATTTGACCTTTAACGTGATTGGTGCAACTATGGAAAGTCCCTTGCAAACCCCTCCCTGCTTGCCTTTATAAGCTGGGAGCTTGTGGCAACTGGGTTGGCGGACAGCAGGCTCACTTCTCCTTGAGACCCCTCGGCTTTACTAAGGAAAGTTCCACTGCCTCTACTCTTTCTGCGGAGCAGCGCCCCCCCACACACACAGTGTTGTAGCTAAGAAATCACTGCCTAATACAAAGTTAGAAAGATTTACTCCCATCTCTTCTGCATTAGGAGAAGATTTACTCCCATCTCTTCTGCAATTAAGGAGACTCAGGTTCGATCCCTGGGAAGATCCCCTGGAGAAGTAATTGGCTATCTACTTTGGTATTCTTACCTGGAGAATATCTTGGACTGAGGTGCCTGTTTAAGCCTTTTTATTAATTTTCAGAGACTTTTAATGATTGTCTTTGTTGTTTCTGACCATCTTAAAGAATTCTTTTTAAATGCATTATTTCTATCAGTCTATCCACAAGTATATCAGTGTCCAAACAGTAAATGTATTGAAATCCAAAAGTGCTCCTAATTATTCATAATAACCAAGTAACTCACATAACTCATGAACCTAACTAATTTAAAATGTTCCCTTTGGCAGTGTATGTTGTTTCTCAAGTTACTATAAAAATAAGTTGATTAGCCAGTAGCAATGCCATGATTATAAATTAGTTATATGGTAATTTAAATAACTAAACAATGCATGTGGAAAAAAGTATACCTTCTTTATATTCTGGGGATTTCCTCTGACAGAGGCAGCTCTCATTAGAAATGGCAAAAGCAGTAGACAGACAGTGCCAAAATGACACAGCCAGTGCATTCAAATACAGACAGTATGCGTGTAGTTAATAAGCACAGCAGGTGAACAATTGAATTTGAAAGAGAAATTAAATGGGTTGACCCAAGTGCTAAGGCATTTATTGTGCAGCTCTGCACTTTCTCTTCTATGATTACTGCAAAGTGCTTTTGTAAACCAATATTAAAAAACACTATTAGAGCAATTGTGCATCAATTAAGTATCGTAGCCACAGGAGGAAATACAAACAAATTTTTAAAGGAAGTCAAATTCAATCTGTTCTTATGTTGAAAGTTCTTGTCCTCTCTAATCTTTTATTCTTTATGCTGTATCTGTTATGAATTGAGTATTTTCTTGCACTCAGACCATTTCTTGATGGTTGATAATACTGTAGAGTAAAAAATTGCTAGGACTACTTTTCAATGTATCACACTTTTCCAAAATTTTTTTGACCCTCTTGGTGTCATTTCTATTATTAACTGATTCATTTGTCCTATTGTTCCTATTGGATAACATGATTAAAATTTCCAAATAAAATCTTTTGGCCACTATTGTGAATAAAGTATTGACTTATTTTAACACTTGCCTTTCCAAATCCAGAAGTCATTAACTTACTATACACATGTGAAAAGGTCAAATGTTATCTTAAAGAAAAGCCTGATACCTAGTAAAGAAGACAGAGTTGGAAAATTGGCAGAAAGTGGTAGGTTCACTTATGGTATTTTATTATTGGCATCTAATCATCATACCAGACATTTATAGAGTCCAATAGAATAATCAAGGAGTTACCCAAAATGTGTTCTGGCCATAACCCATGTCTTAAATAGATGAAAATAACTTGAGTTTAAAGCAAGATTAAAGAGTTTATCTAAGAGAACAGTGGAAGGTATGAAAGCAGGACACAGAATGTCTCAAGTAATTATAAAGATACATCTAGTCTCTAGATACTTTTTACAAAGCTATTTTTGTGATTTATGGCAGGTACTTGTTTATAAACCCATTTCTGCACAGATACAGTGAAAAACATTTATCATTCTGCTTGGCCTTCCTTATTAGGGAAATGTCACATAAACATAACCTAAATCTGGGATCTTGTTAGGCTGGCACATAAGCCGGTGGCAGCTCTTTGACTACCTTCATTTTTCTGTTGACCTCCAGAAGCCAAGGAGTATTTGACAATGAGTATCCTTAATACCTGTGCCTTATTTGCCAAGTAGAAAAATAACAAAAGCCATTCAGAGTGGTGGAGGTCAGCAAAGTATTATTTATCAACAAGAGGCAACTCAATATTGATTTTGTTTTAAACATTGTACCCTGCAGCAGTTTTCAGAAAAATTCAGACTAACTGATATGAAATATTTTATAGCTTAAGGACACATGTATTTTGACAAAATAAAATTAATCAATAAAGATGTCAGTCAACTTGAATCCAGACAGTAAATAAACTCTCCACTCAAGAGAGTGGGACATTAATTATAATAACTTTTAAGATTGTGAGAAATTTTATTTTCCATGGGGTTGTCCACTACCCTAAGGTGACCTTACTTTTAAACTATCATTCTTTTCTTTGGAATAATTTCTAATTAATATATAAACATTTAAGGTTGTTAAATATGACTTATATTTAATGATTTACAGTGTCTTCTCAGGTGGCACAGTGGTAAATTATTCGCCTGTCAATATCGGTTCAGTTCCTGGGTCTGGATGATTCCTTGGAGGAAGAAATGGCAGCCCACTTCAGTGTTTTGTCTGGAAAATTCCACGGACAGGAGAATCTTGTGGGCTACAGTTCATGTCTGAGGGACAGAGCACACACAAACACATATAATGTATCATTAATGATGTGAAAGTATCATGAACATTTAACTGTAAATGACTAAGAATATAAAAAGAAGAAAGTCAGCTTAAATCTGTACAATATATGACAGATCATGAAGATGATTAATATATTAGAAACGAGACTAAATTAATTGTGCAGGTGACATTGATATATTAGTATCTTGATTGTCATGTCTCTAAAAACAAAACATTAAAAACTTAGAGGCTGGAGGGTTGAGATAATTGATAAATTCATTATCATTTTCACTTAACATTCCAATGCTATCCATATGATTTAATACATTAAACATGATGCATAAATATTCTCTAATACAACTGTAAAAGTCTAAAATATAGTACAAATTATAGGTTTTTCTTATCCTTTTTTTAAAAATGGAAGAATATCCTACTTATATGCTCTATCATATAAAGAATGATCACCAACATAATTTCCAACAGATATTTTCATCTAATTACTCAAATAAGTAACCATTGCCTATGTAAGATGAATAAAAAATGAAAGAAAATAAGTTTGAAAAGAAAAACAAAATCTTTGAAATGAAAGAATATTTGGATTTTATGTTTAAGTCACTTTATAAAAATCATTTATAGAAAGTGATAAATATATATTTATGTAATATGTAATATATGTTAATGAACACCAACTCAATGGACTTTATTTTGGGTAGTTCTGGGAGTGATGATGGACAGGTCTGGCATCTGCAATTCATGGGGTCCAATATAGCACATGTTTTTTAATACACTTATACAACAGCTACTAATTTCAAAGTCTACTAAGGTTTTTCATCATTGCAATAAGAAATATACTACTTTAATTTATTATTCTCTATTAAGATTTATACTAAATCATTTGAGAATACCTATGGCTGATTCATGTTATTATATGGCAGAAACCAACACAATATTGTAAAGCAATTTTCCTTCAATTAAAAATAAATTAAAAAATAAAAATAAAAAGTAAAAAAACAATTTTGAGAACCTAAAACCCCATACAAAGGCATGAACAACTAAGCAAATAAACAGACTTAAATTTTCATAAATTTAGTTATATTTCATTTTTAAATTTTTATTTATACATTCCTGTTTAGAGTAATAATAAATACATATGTATTTATGTATTCCCAAAGAGCGTTGTGTAGATGGAAATGGCACCTTACTCCAGTATTCCTGCCTGGAGAATCTCATGGACAGAGGAGCCTGGTGGGCTAGAGTCCATAGGGTCGCAAAGAGAGACATGAATGAAGCACCTTAGCACAAAGAACTTTGAGGTCCTGCTCAGTCAAGGATTTAGGAAGAATCCTCACACTAGTAGAAAATTATGAACTTACTTGTAACACATGAGATCTCTGCTGTACAAAAATCATTTACATGTGTATGATATCTACTTGTTCATCAAGATTGGATAAAATTCAGATGTAAATTTCTAACATTACTGAAACCGTGTAATTCAGAGTGGGGATGCTAAATCACAGGTTTAGAGAAAAGGAAAAGCACTGAGACAGACACATTCAGAAAATAACTAGCTTTAAGGAAGAAGCAACCTGCATTAAGTAATCTAATTCTTTCATCATCTTCTCAAAAATCCTACTATGAAACAGAATGTTATATTATTTCAACATCATTAATCATTTGATTAAAATCTCCTCAAAGGCGAGATGAATTTTTCCCACACCTTTATATCCACATTATGAAACACAAACTTGGCATATTTAATAATTTTTAATTTGTGCTGTTATGCCAGAAAGCATTTGCTAGATCACCACCTCTTAAAATTCACTGCCTTATAGCACCAAACATTTATTTCTTGCTCTCCTACTTTCAAATTAGATTGGAGTCACTTAATTTAGCTGAGCATGCCTGGTTTTGGATGAAGAGTGCAGATAAGATTTAGGTTTTCTCCCCATGTACCTTATCTTCCTTGAAACAAAATCTCCACAAGTCATCTTCCTGTGGCAAATTCAGGAATTCAAGAGTGGAACACTGAGGTCAACTTCATGTACCAGAACCACACATATAATTCTCTCTCTCTTTTTTATTTTAAGAGACATTTTGGTATCTCTAAACGTAATGAGTAATTTTGGTGCCTTAAATTTCTATTGCACAATGTCCTTAAGCTTTCTGGGAGTTATTTTGTGAGCCAGAAAGATCCACTGGACACCTTCAGAGGTCTTGAAAATGAGTGTTACAACCATGATATTAACTCCATCTTTCTATGAAATTTTTTCTTAATGACCACAATTTGATTATTTACCAACTCTGAAATATTAAGTCTATCTGTATGTCCTCTAAATTCTGCTTGTAAACTGGCCATTCCTTTTGGTGTTCTTCACTTTCTATTTACCTGGTAGATAAAACCAGTTTCAGTTTTAATATTTGGCCACAAAATTTACTCACCCAGAGCTACAGGTTTATTATGGACATGTTTCCTATCACTTGTTTTTATTTTTATATTTTTTAATCTATGAAGACTACAGTTTGGAGTATTTTTAGGTCTACCCCTTAAATTGAGAAGGTGGTACAGAGAAATCCTGTATACTTCCTGCTTTACACAAGCTTCCACCATTAAAAAAAAAAAATCGTCCAACAACAACAACAAGGCATTTCATACAATTCAAAAATCTTCTCTGATTGGTGCCGCTGGTCACAATCATGAAAAGTCTCTGGAATGAAATTAAAATATTTTTCTCACACCATATACAAAAATAAACTCAAAATAGATTAAAGGCATAAATCTAAGATGAGAAAAATCAAGACTCCTAGGCGAAAAGATAGGAAGAACAGTTTGGGTAGAAATCATAGCAACTTGGGTTGCTTTTGCTAATTACGATATATTTATTATTCCCAAATACCTAGAAAGTGTGAAAAATTTAAGTGACTAATGCCATCAAATTCTGTTTTTATTTCAAAATTTGAATTGCATTTATTACGCAGCTAGTTTGGGACAATTTAAAATTCTTAGGTCTAAGCTGTGACAGATGACATGTGCAAAAATTTTATAAGAACAAAATGTAATGAAAAATCACTTTATTCCCTTGAAATATATTGTGAATAATACATAAAAGAAAAGGAGTTAGTTCAGGGGAAAATGGCACATTAACTGCCAATTATCCATATTACTTTTATATTATCATATATAATTTATCACCATGTAGTGATCTTCACTGTCCTAAAAAATACTTTGAATACTATTTATATAGAATGTTGTGTTAGATTTCATAAATATGGATAAAATGTTGGATGGCATCACCGACTCAATGGACATGGGTTTGGGTGGACTCTGGGGATTGGTGATGGACAGGGAGGCCTGGCGTGCTGTGGTTCATGGTATCACAAAGAGTTAGACATGACTGAGTGACTGAACTGAACTGAACTGAACTGATCATGAAAACTGCTTGTAAAAATAATTTAAAAAATGGATATGTATGACATATTTTAACTTGTTCTCTTCTATATTTGAATAAATAGTTCTTAGGACTAGAGCCAATTCACCTGAAGCGTGTTCCTCAATCATTCTGTAGCAATTTCACTTCAGGAACTTATGACTTCACAGTTACTATATCCTTTCCAGATGACCTAAAATTGACAAGCAAGTCACGATCATTTCTGGCATTTGAAATCGAGTAAAAAATAGCTCCTTCATTCTTTTTCAGAAACCACTGTATAGATTTATTTGCTTTTTTCTTGTGCTGTACAGTTAGTAAATTTGTAAGATTAATAACAAAAAGATAATACACCCTTTTTTTCCTCTCTCATATCATTCTACTTAGTAATGATTTTTCTACATTGTGATTCTTTAAAAAACATTTTTCTCTAAAAAACTATTTGGATGAAATAAAATTGTTGCAACATGATAAAAATTTGATTTTACTTTTAAATATATCAATGATCAGTAGTATTGGACTTATACTTCACCCACATTATTAATTAATATAGGTATAAATGTGTGAATATCAGCAACAGATAAACATGATCTGTGATCCAACTAACACATTTATATACATTAATTATAATTTTAACATTAATTTCCATTAATTATTCTAATAATAAAATATATTTTATTAATTTCCTAAGAAAGAAATTCAAGAGAAGAGATATCTGATATAAAACTAATGATTATAAAGGATAAAGAAATGAAAAGCTGAGAAATTAAATTTCAACTTGCCTTGTTTATGGCAATAATAATAATTTTATAAAGTTATTAATAAAATTAACAATGGCTAATAATAAAAGTAACAGAAAATATTTATTAAATACCTAATATGCCTAAAGGACTATTCTAAATGATAAAAAAAATATATATATATTTGAGAATCAGTTATACAAGGTGATAGTATTTATGAATCCTACCTTCTGATAAAATATACACACAAAATAGTAATAAATTAATAAACATGACCACTAGATACTGATAAGTGTTAAAAAGGAATCAAACATGAGGAATTTGTTCATTATGGAATATTAAACTTCATCTGCTTCAATTCAGTTTAGTTCAGTCGCTCAGTCATGTCCAACTATTGGCAACCCCATGAACCACAGTACACCAGGCTTCCCTGTCCATCACCAACTCCCAAAGTCTAACCAAACCCATGTCCATTGAGTGAGTGATGCCACCAAATTATCTCATCCTCTGTCATCCACTTCTCCTCCTGCCCTTAATCTTTCCCAGCATTAGAGTCCTTTCAAATGAGTCAGATCTTTGCTTCAGGTGGCCAAAGTATTGGAGTTTCAGCTTCCACACCAGTCCTTCCAGTGAACAAACAGGACTGATCTCCTTTAGGATGCACTGGTTGGATCTCCTTGCAGTCCAAGAGACTCTCAAGAGTCTTCTCCAACACCACACTTCAAAAGCATTAATTCTTTGATGCTCAGTTTTCTTTATAGTCCAACTCTCACATCCATACATGACCACTGGAAAAACCATAGCCTTGACTAGACTGACCTTTGTTGGCAAAGTTGTGTCTCTGCTTTTTAATATGCTGTCTAGGTTGATCATAACTTTCCTTCCAAGGAGAAATCGTCTTTTAATTTCATGGCTGCAATCACCATCTGCAAAGATTTTGGAGCCTAGAAAAGTAAAGTCAGCCAACTTTTTCACTCTCCTCTTTCACTTTCATCAAGAGGCTCTTTAGTTCTTCATTTTCTGCGATAAGGGTGGTGTCATCTGCATATCTGAGGTTATTGATATTTCTCCCTGCAATCTGGATTCCAGCTTGTGCTTCCTCCAGCCCAGCGTTTCCCATGATGTACTCTGCATACAAGTTAAATAAGCAGGATGACAATATACAGCCTCGATGGACTCCTTTTCCTATTTGGAACCAGTCTGTTGTTCCATGTCCAGTTTTAACTATTATTTCCTGACCTGCATACAGGTTTCTCAAGAGGCAGGTCAGGTGGTCTGGTATTCCCATCTCTTTCAGAATTTTCCACAGTTTATTGTGATCCACACAGTCAAAGGCTTTGGCATAGTCAATAAAGAGAAATAGATGTTTTCTGGAACTCCCTTGCTTTTTCCATGATCCAGCAGATGTTGGCAATTTGATCTCTGATTCCTCTGCCTTTTCTAAAACCAGCTTGAACATCTGGAAGTTCATGGTTCACGCATTGCTGAAGCCTGGCTTGGAGAATTTTCAACATTATTTTACTAGCATGTGAGATGAGTGCAATTGTGTGGGTTTGAACATTCTTTGGCATTGCCATTATTTGGGATTGGAATGAAAACTGACCTTTTCCAGTCCTGTGGCCACTGCTGAGTTTTCCAAATTTTCTGACATACTGTGTGCTGCACTTTCACGGCATCATCTTTTAGGATTTGAAACAGCTCAACTGGAATTCCATCACCTCCACTAGCTTTGTTTGTAGTGATGTTTCCTAAGGCCAACTTGACTTCACATTCCAGGATGTCTGGTTCTCGGTGAGTCTGAATGATCACACCATTGTGATTTTCTTAGTTGTGAAGATCTTTCATGTAGTTCTTATGTGTATTCTTGCCACCTCTTTTTAATATTTCTGCTTCAAAGATGCAGAAATGCTAGATAAAATTAATGAAGTAGAAATTCCCAGTTGAATGAGATCAAGGAAATAGAAATCTCCCAGTTAACAAATACAAAGAAATAACAACATCAGAGAATATGTGCTTGCTGAGGTTCATCAGAGAAGTTGAGATATGTTTAATCCTTATTAGCTGGAAATGGAGTTTTAATGTTTCAGGAGGAAGAAAAACTGTAACTATATACTTCATGGTCACTGGATTCAAGATCTAACCTATCAAAGAAAGAAAGGAGTCACAAATCATTACTACACCTTAACTGGAAACCAGAAAAAAATCTGCAGTTTTAGATAAAGGAAGCAATAAATGTTTATAGTAATTGATTTATAATAGCTTCAAATTGGAAAAAATACAAATATATTACAAGGGTGAAAGGTTAAACAGACTGTGGTAATGCTCACATTTCGCTAATATTTTGAGACAAATACAAATGAAAACACAACTTTCCAAAACTTATGGGGTAGTGCAAAAGCAGTTCTATGAGTGAAGTTTATAGCAATAAATGACTAAATTAACACAGATAAATACCTAAAGATCACAAACAACCTAAATTTACACTTCAAAGGAAGTAGAAAATAAGAACAAGTCTAAAGTGACTTAGTTCAGTTCACTTCAGTCGCTCAGTCCTGTCCGACTCTTTGTGACCCCATGAATTGCAGCACGCCAGGCCTCCCTGTTCATCACCATCTCTCGGAGTTCACTCAGACTCACGTCCATCAAGTCAGTGATGCCATCCAGCTATCTCATCCTCGGTCGTCCCCTTCTCCTCCTGCCCCCAATCCCTCCCAGCATCAGAGTCTTTTCCAATGAGTCAACTCTTCGCGTGAGGCGCCAAAGTACTCGAGTTTCAGCTTCCACATCAGTCCTTCCAAAGAAATCCCAGGGTTGATCTCCTTCAGAATGGACTGGTTGGATCTCCTTGCAGTCCAAGGGACTCTCAAGAGTCTTCTCCAACACCACAGTTCAAAAGCATCAATTCTTCAGCGCTCAGCCTTCTTCACAGTCCAACTCTCGCATCCATACATGACCACAGGGAAAAACCATAGCCTTGACTAGATGGACCTTAGTCGGCAAAGTAATGTCTCTGCTTTTGAATATATTGTCTAGGTCGGTCATAGCTTTTCTTCCAAGGAGTAAACGTCTTCTAATTTCATGGCTGCAGTCACCATCTTCAGTTATTTTGGAGCCCAAAAAAATAGTCTGACACTTGTTTCCCCATCTATTTCCCATGGAGTAATGGGACCGGATGCCATGATCTTCGTTTTCTGAATGTTGAGCTTTAAGCCAACTTTTTCACTCTCCTCTTTCACCTTCATCAAGAGGCCCTTTAGCTCCTCTTCATTTTCTGCCTTAAGGGTGGTGTCATCTGCATATCTTAGGTTATTGATATTTCTCCTGGTAATGTGGATTCCAGCTTTTGTTTCATCCAGCCCAGCATTTCTCATGATGTACTCTGCATATAAGTTAAATAAGCAGGGTGACAATATACAGCCTTGATGTACTCCTTTTCCTATTTGGAACCAGTCTGTTGTTCCATGTCCAGTTCTAACTGTTGCTTCCTGACTTGCATACAGATTTTTCAAGAGGCAGATTAGGTGGTGTGGTATTCCCATCTCTTTCAGAATTTTCCACAGTTTATTGTGATCCAAGTGACTAAAAGAGTAAAAATAATGACTAGAGAAGAAATTAATAAAATCAAGACTATCTCCACTCTGACTGTGTGGACCACAACAAACTCTGAAAAGTTCTTAAAGAGATGGGAATAGCAGACCATGACCTGCCTCTTGAGAAATCTGCATGCAGGTCAGAAAGCAACAGTTAGAAGTGGACATGGAACAACTGACTGTTTGTTGTTGTTAAATAGGGAAAGGAGTATGTCCAGGCTGTATATTGTCACCCTGCTTATTTAACTTATATGCAGAGTACATCATGAGAAACTCTAACTGGATGAAGCACAAGCTGGAATCCAGATTGCTAGGACAAATATCAATAACCTCAGATATGCAGATGACACCACCCTTATGGCAGAAAGTGAAGAAGAACTAAAGAGCCTCATGATGATAGTGAAAGAGGAGAGTGAAAAAGTTGGCTTAAAGCTCAACATTTAGAAAACTAAGATCATGGAATCCAGTCCCATCACTTCGTGGCTAATAGATGGGGAAACAGTAGAAACAGTGGCTGACTTTATTTTTCTAGGCTCAATCACTGCAGATGGTGACTGCAGCCATGAAATTAAAAGACTTTTCCTCCTTGGAAGGAAAGTTATGACCAACCAGGAGAGCATATTAAAAATTAGAGACATTACTTTGCCAACAAAGGTCAGTCTAGTCAAGGCTGTGTTTTTTCCAATGGTCATGTATGGATGTGAGAGTTGGACTGTGAAGAAAGCTGCACACCAAAAAACTGATGCTTTTGAAGTGTGGTGTTGGAGAAGACTCTTGAGGGTCCCCTGGACTGCAAGGAGATCCAACCAGTGCATCTTAATGGAAATCAGTCCTGGGTGTTCATTGGAAGGACTGATGCTGAAACTGAAACTCCAATACCTGGCCATCTGATGTGAAGAGCTGACTCACTTCAAAAGACCCTGATGCTGGGTGAGATTGGGGGCAGGCGGAGAAGGGGATGACAGAGGATGAGATGGATGGACTGCATCATGGACTCAATGGACATTAGTTTGAGTGAACTCCGGGAGTTGGTGATGGACAGGGAGGCCTGGCATGTTGTGATTCATGGCATTGCAAAGAGTCAGAAATGACTGAGTGACTGAACTGAACTGAACAATGAATTAATTGAAAAAAAAAAACTTATAAATCTCATTATAATGTCTATAAAACTGAAAATTACTTAGAAGTAAATTTAACCAGGGAGGTAAATGATAGATACATTTCAAGCAAGATCTGCACAAAAACATTGGAGAATACACAAAAAATAGAAAATTTTCCTGTGATCATGGATTGAAAGAATTAACATTAAAATAGCCATACTACACAAAGTCATCTATAGATTAGTTGCCATCCTTGTTAAGATTCCAATGACAATTTTACAGAAATAGAAAAAATAAAATAAAATTTGTGTTGAACTAGAAGTGACTACAAAGAGCCAAAGCTATTCTGAAAGAGAAAGAGAAAGCTCTTTCTTGAAGAGAAGTAGAATACATCCTACTTCATGATTTCAAAATACATTATGGAGAAATTTTGCCATTTTTGATGGCATGAATGATCCTTGAGTGCATTAGGCTGAGTGAAATAGGTCAGACAGAGAAAAACAGGTATTATATGATTTCCACTGTATGTAGAATGTAAAAATTAAACTCATAGGGTGTGGGAGAAATAGGTAAAGGTGGGCCAATAGTACAAATTTCCAGTTATAAAATGACATTATTCTGGGGATGTAAATGTAGGTAACGCTAGTGGTAAAGAAGGCACCTGCAATTCAGTAGACACAGGAGATACAGGTTTGATCCTTGTGTCGGGAAGATCTCCTGGAGGAGGGCATGGAAACCTGCTCTGGTATTTTTGTCTGGGTTATCCCATGGAGAGAGGAGCCTGGAGGCCTACAGTCCATAGGGTCACAAAGAGTTGGACATGACTGAAGTGATGTAACACCTAACACAATGTATAGCATGATAACTATAGTTAAAGCTATTGTATGAAGTATATTTGAAAGTTGCTAAGAGATATATTGTAAAAATTCTCACCACACAAAAATGTAACTATGAGGAGTGATGGTTGTATTAACGAACCTAATTATAGTAATTATTTTGCAGTAAATACATATTTCAATTTAGTTAAAATATGCTTTTTCCTTGAAAGGAAAACTATGAAAAACCTAGACAGCATATTTGAAAGCAGAGAAATCACTTTTCTAATAAAGGTACATATAGTCGAACCAGTGGTTTTTCCAGTAGCCATGTGAGAGTTGCACTGTAAAGAAAGCTGAGCACTAAAGAACTGATGCTTTTGAATTGTGCTAGAGAGGATTTTTGAGAGTCCCTTGGAGTGCAAGGAGATCAAACCAGTGAATCCTAAAGGAAATCAACCCTGAATATTCATCGGAAGGCGATGCTGAAGCTCAAGTTCAATATTTGGCCACCGATGTAAAGAGAGACCCTGGAAAAGACATTGATGCTGGGAAAGATCAAAGGGAAAAAGGTCTGAGGCTGAAGCGGAAGTTTTAATCCCGAGGCAGAGGGCTTGTTGGCCACCTCGGATGCAATCAGACGGATCGAAGCGTCCGGTTTATTGTTGCAAACTCCCAGACTTATTAGACAACAGACAAGGTGCTGGGAAAGACTTTCCAAAGTGGCACCAATCACGTTAAAGGACAAGTGGGCACCTGCATACAGGAGTCTGAGACACACACGCAGGCACAGAAATCAGAGAGCCAAGAGAGGCTTTGCAGATAGCATAACACTGACTCAATCCGCGCCATGAATTTAAGCAAACGCTGGGAGCTAGCCCCTTGTTTTAAGGTCCCCACGGCCCCACAGATAGCACACGACCAATGGACATGAATTTAAGCAAACCCTGGGAGATAGTGAAGGGCAAAGGAGCCTGGAATGCTGCAGTATACAGGTTGTAAAGAGTCAGGCAAAACTTAGAGACTGAACAACAATGAGCAATATATTTCAAATCATTACACAGTATATCTTAAACTTACACAATGTAACTTCAATTCTATCTCAATAAAGCTGAAAAATTAGTTTTAAAATTATTTGTTCCTAAAGGTTTAATAGAAAATGAGCTCAAATATTAGGAAAAAATAAAAATAATTGTAAAAATACTGCTAGAGCAAATCAATAAGCAATTCAAAACTACGATGATCTATGCACACTGTGTGTGTGTGTGTGTGTGTGTGTGTGTGTGTGTGTTGGTTGCTCACTAGTGTTAGACTCTTTGTTATTCCATGGACTGTAGCCTGCACAGAAAGCTTTTCTGTTCATGGAATTCTCCAGGCAAAAATACTGGCTGCTGCTGCTGCTGCTAAGTCGCTTCCGTCGTGTCCGACTCTGTGAGACCCTAGAGATGGAAGCCACCAGGCTCTCTCATCCCTGGATTCTCCAGGCAAGAACAATGGAGTGGGTAGCCATTTCCTTCTCCAGGGGATGTTCCTGTCCCAGGGAGTGAATCCTTGTCTCTTACATCTCCTGCGTTGGCAGGTGGGTTCTTTACCACTAACAATACGTGTTGATAAAAATTTTCTTAGAAATAAATAAAACTTGTAATAAAGCAGGTAGAGATATTTCATTCATCCAGTCTACAAATATTCAACTATGCCAATACTGGGAATTGGCACTAGATTGGGAAAACTCATTCCAAAGAAAGGCAACGCCAAAATATGCTCAAACTACACAATTGCACTCATCTCACGTGCTAGTAAAGTAATGCTCAAAATTCTCCAAGCCAGGCTTCAACAATATTCAAACTCTGAAATTCCAGGTATTCAAGCTGGTTTTAGAAAAGGCAGAGGAACCAGAGATCAAATTGCCAACATCTGCTGGATCATGATAAAAGCAAGAGAGTTCCAGAAAACGTCTATTTCTGCTTTATTGACTATGCCAAAGCCTTTGACTGTGTGGGTCACAATAAACTGTGGAAAATTCTGAAAGAGATGGGAATACCAGACCACCTGACCTGCCTCTTGAGAAACCTGTATGCAGGTCAGGAAGCAACAGAACTGGACATGGAACAACAGACTGGTTCCAAATAGGAAAAGGAGTACATAAAGGTTGCATATTGTCACCCTGCTTATTTAAATTGTATGCAGAGTACATCATGAGAAACACTGGGCTGGAGGAAGCACAAGCTGGAATCCAGATTGCAGGAAGAAATATCAATAACCAGATATGCAGATGACACCACCCTTACGGCAGAAAGTGAGGAAGAACTAAAGAGCCTCTTGATGAAAATGAAAGAGGAGAGTGAAAAAGTTGGCTTAAAGCTCAACATTCAGAAAACTAAGATCATGGCATCCGGTCCCATCACTTCATGGCAAATATATGGGGAAACAGTGGAAACAGTGCTGACTATTTTTCTGGGCTGCAAAATCATTGCAGATGGTGATTGCCGCCATGAAATTAAAAGACGCTTACTCCTTGGAAGAAAAGTTATGACCAATCTAGATAGCATATTGGAAAGCAGAGACATTACTTTGCCAACAAAGGTCAGTCCAGTCAAGGCTATGTTTTTTCCAGTGGTCATGTATGGATATGAAAGTTGGACTGTGAAGAAAGCTGAGCACCGAAGAATTGATGCTTTTGAAGTGTGGTGTTAGAGAAGACTCTTGAGAGTCCCTTGGGCTGCAAAGAGTTTCAACCAGTTCATCCTAAAGGAAATCAGTCTGGAATATTCATTGGAAGGACTGATGCTAAAACTGAAACTCCCATACTTTGGCCACCTGATGCGAAGAACTGACTTATTTGAAAAACTCTGATGCTGGGAAAGATTGAAGGTGGGAAGAGAAGGGGATAACAGAAAATGAGATGGTTGGATGGCATCACTGACTCAATGGACATGAGTCTGAGTAAACTCTGGGAGTTGATAATGGACAGGGAGGCCTGGCGTTTTGCAGTTCATGGGGTCACGAACAGTTGGACACAAATGAGCGATTGAATTGAACTGAACTGGGAAACCTACTTTCCATACTACTCTTAAGAGTTTACATCTGTTCAAACTTTCTGGAGGACAGTTTGACAACATTCGAAGCCCTCTTGTCTGACATGATCTGCATAAGTTATCAGTAGGTGAATTATGTTTCTGACAATGCTACATTAACAGTCTTAGCAAAAACAAATGATGTGTCTATTTATCAACTCTCAACTGTAGGACCAGGACTTTTTTTTGTATATTAATTATTTGTATATGAAACTCTAATTAGAGCCTACCACTGCTTTGTTTTCTCTTGTTCTTACAAAAATGCACTTAAATTCATAGGCTACAGAATCTCATACTAAACACTTAAAAGTGTTGCAAAGCCATATTCAATGAAACCTCAGGGTGCTTTTCAGATTTTTATCAATCTTTTATAGATATCTTCCCTATATAACAAGTAGTTATATAGTAATTTAATAATATAGTAAATTTCTAGTAATTATTTAAATTACTATTTACAAATATTCAAAAATGTTATCACAGATACATTTTTACACTTATTTAGTTTGTTAATTGTAAATAAAATTATTTAGTAAATATGTATAACTGAAATAATTGTTTTGTACACAAATGTGATAAATTCAGTACCTAGAATGTAAGTACACATTCAGACTAAAGGGTGGCCAATTAGCCATGAAGTTTAAACATTCAGTATTTATGTAAAGATAGTTGAAAGCATCTACTCAACAAACATGAGTTTGAGCAAGCTCCAGGAGATGGTGAAGGACAGGGAAATCTGTTGTGCTGCAGTCCATGGGGTCGGAAAGAGTCAGATATGACTGAGGACTGAAAAATGTCAAGTTAGTTGAAAGTTGATTTGTGAATCACAGTTCTTAAAATGTTGTTGATATTTGAAGTTATATAATTTCCTTTGTGGTTCAAATGGTGAAAATATCTGTCTGCAATGTGGGAGACCTGGGTTCAGATGCTGGATCAGAAACATCCCTTGGAGAAGGGCATGGAAAACCACTCTAATATTCTTGCCTGGAGAATTCCCATGAACAGAGGGAGCCTGGTGTACTAGAATTCATGGTGTCACAGAGAGACAGACACAGCTTGGTAACTAAGCAGCCACAGAAGTAAAAATGATAAAGATCATGAAACTGAGTTCCATCACTTCATTTCAAACAGATGGGAAAATGATGGAAACAGTGACAGACTTTATTTTCTTGGGCTCCAAAATCACTGCTGATGGTGACTTTAGCCGTGAAATTAAAAGACACTTGTCCCTTGGAAGAAAAGCTATGACAAACTTAGACAGCATATTAAAAAATGGAGACTACCTTGCTAACAATGGACTGTCTAGTCAAAGCTATGGTTTTTCCAGGAGTCATGTATGTATGTGAGAGTTGGACCATAAAAAAGGATGAGTGAGGAAGAATTTATGCTTTTGAACTGTGGTGTTGGAGAAGACTCTTTAGAGTCCTTTGGACAGTAAGGTGATCAAATCAGTCAATCCTAAAGGAAATTAACCCTGAATGTTCATTGTAGGACGGATGCTGAAGCTGAAGCTCCAATACTTGGGCCACCTGATGTGAAGAGCTGACTCATTTGAAAAGACCCTGATGCTGGGAAAGATTGAAGACAGGAGGAACACAGATGACTGAGGATAAGAATGGTTGAATGGCATCACTGACTCAATGGACATGAATTTGGGCAAGCTCCCAGAGATGGTGAAGGACATGGAAGCCTGATATGCTGCATTCCATGTGGTTGCAAGAGTTACATAAAACTAAGCAAGTGAACAACAACAACAGAAGCATATTTATAATTATACATAGAAAACCTTCATTAAAATAACACTGCTTTAAAATAAATGGGATATGCAATTAGTTTCACCTTCTTTTTGGAATACAAGCAGTTCAGTTCAGTTCATTTCAGATGCTCAGTTGTGTCCTACTCTTTGTGACCCCATGAATTGCAGCATGCCAAGACTCTCTGTCCATCATCAACTCCCAGAACCTACCCAAAATAAAGTCCATTGAGTTGGTGATGCCATTCAACAGTCTCATCCTCTGTCATCCCCTCCCTTCTCCTCCTGCCTTCAACCTTTCCCAGCATCAGTCTCTTTCCAATGAGTCAGCTATTCACATCAGGTGGCCAAGGTATTGCAGGTTCAGCTTCAACATCAGTCCTTCAAATGAATACCCAGGACTGAGCTCCTTTAGGATGGACTGGTTGCATCTCCTTGCAGTCCAAGGGGCTCTCAAGAGTCTTCTCCAATGTAACACTTCAAAAGCATCAGTTCTTCAATATTCAGCTTTCTTCATGGTCCAGTTCTCACATCCATACATGACCACTGGAAAAACCATAGCCTTAACTAGATGGACTTTGTTGCCAAAGTAATGTCTCTGCCTTTTAATATGCTATCTAAGATGGTCATAACTTTTCTTCCAAAGAGTAAATGTCGTTTAATTTCATGACTGCAATCACTATTTGCAGTGATTTTGGAGCCCAGAAAAATAAAGTCAGCCACTCTTTAAACTGTTTCTCCATCTATTTGCCATGAAGTGATAGGACCAGGTGCCATGATCTTAGTTTTCTGAATGTTGAGCTTTAAGCCAACTTTTTCACTCTCCTCTTTCACTTTCATCAAGAGGCTCTTTAGTTCTTCTTCACTTTCTACCATAAGGGTGGTGTCATCTGCATATCTGAGGCTATTGATATTTCTCCTGGCAATCTTGATTCCAGCTTGTGCTTCTTCCAGCCTAGCATTTCTCATCATGTACTCTGCATATAAGTTAAATAAGCAGGGTGACTATATAGAGCCTTGACGTGCCCCTTTTCCTATTTGGAACCAGTCTGTTGTTTCATGTCCAGTTCTAACTGCTGCTTCCTGACTTGTATATAGGTTTCTCAAGAAGCAGGTCAGGTAGTCTGGTATTCCCATCTCTTTCAGAATTTTCCACAGTTTATTGTGATCCACACAGTCAAGGCTTTGGCATAGTCAATAAAGCAGAAACAGATGTTTTTCTGGAACTCTCTTGCTTTTTTCATGATCCAGCAGATGTTGGTAATTTGATCTCTGGTTCCTCTGCCTTTCTAAAACCAGCTTGAACATCTGGAAGTTCGTGGTTCACATATTCCTGAAGCCTGGCTTGGGGAATTTTGAGCATTACTTTACTAGTGTGTGAG
Organism: Nanger dama; assembly: GCA_917880005.1. Classification (NCBI taxonomy): domain Eukaryota; kingdom Metazoa; phylum Chordata; class Mammalia; order Artiodactyla; family Bovidae; genus Nanger; species Nanger dama. Next base: position 54,374,544 of record CAKJTW010000004.1, read on the forward strand.
ATGAGTGCAATTGTGCGGTAGTCTGAGCATTCTTTTGCATTGCCTTTCTTTGGGATTGGAATGAAAACTAACATTTTCCAGTCCTGTGGCCACTGCTGAGTTTTCCAAATTTGCTGGCATATTGAGTGCAGCACATTCACAGCATTTTCTTTCAGGATTTAAAACAGCTCAACTGGAATTCCATCACCTCCACTAGCTTTGTTCATAGTGATCTTTTCTAAGGCCCACTTGATTTCACATTCCAGGATGTCTGGTTCTAGGTGAGTGATCACACCATTGTGATTAACTGGGTCATGAAGATTTTTTTGTACAGTTCTTCTGTGTATTCTATCTTCCCTGGTGACTCAGAGGTTAAAGCATCTGCCTCCAATGCAGGAGACCTGGGTTTGATCCCTGGGTTGAGAAGATACCCTGGAGAAGGAAATGGCAACCCACTCCAGTATTCTTGCCTGGAGAATCCCATGGGCAGAGAAGCCTAGTAGGTTACAGTCGATGGAGTCGCAAAGAATCGAACACAACTGAGCAACTTCACCTTCACCTTCACCTTCTGTGTATTCTTGCCATCTCTTCTTAATATCTTCTGCTTCCGTCAGGTCCATACCATACCATTTCTATCTTTTATTGAGCCCATCTTTGCATGAAATGTTCCCATGGTACCTCTAATTTTCTTGAAGAGTTCTCTAGTCTTTCCCATTCTATTGTTCCCTCTATTTCTTTGCATTGATTACTGAGGAAGACTTTCTTTTCTTTCTTTGCTCTTCTTTGGAACTCTGCATTCAAATGCATATGTCTTTCCTTTTATCCTTTGATTTTCACTTCTCTTCTTTTCACAGTTATTTTTAAGGCCTCCTCAGACAGCCATTTTGCTTCTTTTTGTTTCTTTTTCCAGAGAATGAATCCCTGTCTGCTGTACAGTGTCACAAACCTCTATTCATAGTTCATAAGGCACTCTATCAGATCTAGTCCCTTAAATCTATTTCTCACTTCCACTGTATAATCAATCATAAGGGATTTGATTTAAGTTATACCTGAATGGTCTAGTGGTTTTCCCCACTTTCTTCAGTTTAAGTCTGAATTTGGCAATAAGAGTTCATGATCTGAGCCACAGTAAGCTCCATGTCTTGTTTTTGCTGACTGTATAGAGCTTTTCGATCTTTGGCTGCAAAGAATATAATCAATCTGATTTTGATGTTGGCCATCTGGTAATGTCCATGTGTAGAGTCTTCTCTTGTTTTATTGGAATATGACCAGTGCGTTCTCTTGGAATACAATACAACCATGTTAATCAACATATGTACAAAATGGAGAAATACATATCATATTTTGTGTGTGTGTGTACTCAGTCACGCCTAACTCTTTGTGACCCTTTGGACTGTAGCCTGCAAGAATACTGGAGTGGGTGACCATTTCCTACTCCAGGGTTTCTTCCTGACCCAATGATTAAACTCGTGTCTCCTATGTCTATTTCATTGCAGGCAACTTCTTTACTGTCTGATCCACCAGGGATGCCCCATATGTCATAGTATTAATAGTTTATAAAAATATAAGTGTGGTTTTTACTTTGTATTATTGTTATTTATATCTGCTCTAAAACTTAAATTTTTTTATGATTCTCTTGCAATAAAAGCAGTGAATTCACTTCTGTTTTCTATAAAATGATAAAAAAGTAAAATAACTTGCAAAAAATATTTTTGTTGCTTTTCCTCTTTTTATCTAACTCTTTCCTCTCTTAAATTAACATGTCATCAGAAAGTTCCAAAATTAGGATATGTCATTTTTCCCCCTTATAAAGAAAATGAATAAAATCATGGCTAAGTTTTTAATGCAAGAACTGATCAGAGAATTTTCAGAAAAATAGTCAGCTTCTGTGTATGTGCCAAGGAACTTACACAGAGATACTGCTGACATGTAGCCAGCTACAAATTGGCTTCAAAACTAGGTTTGTTAAGTTAAACAAAAAAATGATTCCATGGGAGAATTGCATTAGGCAAGCTCACAGAAACTAGGATATATATCAGAATGGTAACTTATTTTTTGATAGAAAATATTGCTATCAATTAGCTGAAATAACAAGGTCAACTTGACTTATTCTAACTGGAGATTCCTTAGAGGTCAAGATGTATCAGAAGATTAATTGGTAGTAAATAGAAACAAAACAAAAAAAAATGAAGCATGATTTTTATGTGTCTCATGACTATAAATCAAATTGTACTGAAATGTATTGATACATCAACATTCTTAAGACATGTAGCCTTGCATATGGGACTAAAGTTCTTGAAGATGATTATGCTGTACTTTTTTCTTATTGAATAATTCTTTATTTAGCTCTCAAAGTAAGTGTTTTGAAATCTTACTTTTCTATGGCTCTATCATTAATAACACATAAGTCTAAGTAATACATATAAAATATATATAAAATATTCTTGCCTTTAGTGGAATATTAACTAAACTAAAAACATTCATTCAGTTCAACTTTGCATACTTTTTGTTTGCTTGTTTAGTTTAATTAACTGATGCTCTGTCTTGGACTTTCCTATGATTCAGATGGTAAAAAATCTGCCTGCAATGCAGAGAAACCAGGTTCAGTCCTTGGTTTGGGGAGATCCCCTGGTGAAGGTAATGGCTAGTCGCTCCTCCCTGGAAAATTCCATGGAGAGAGGAGTATGGTGGGCTATAGTGCATGGCATTGAAAAGAGTCTGACATGACTGAACAACTAGCACTTTCTACTTTTCTCTTTTTGTATTGGAAAATTTTGAATACAAAATGTGCTTTATAGATTTTACATATCAATATTGTGGTTTGACATTTGGAGGTACTTTTTTTTTTTTTTTTTTTTTTTTAAGTCATTATTGCTAAGTTCCTGGAGGGAGGGGTGTCATACATTTCATTACTGCCAAAAATTAAGTGCTAATGAAAAATATTTCTTTAAAATATCAAGTAGAAGCTATAAATCTTCACCTCAGAATGTTTCACAAAATGATCATTTTTAGTAAATAATAGTTTAAATTAGCATAAAAATTATTCCTGTATAGTTTAATTGTTCTATTTGGTAGAAAAAAGCTCCATAGCATCCGTCATCTGCACATATATCTGAAAAATGGCATACTTCAAGCTTCTTTTAAATACAAAAAACTTAGATATTCTTTCACACCTTTTCATAGAATAATGTCCAAATACTCTATGCACTTGTCTCTGAAATTAGAATCATTATTCCTTATTTGCAAGTGAGTGTTAGTCACTCATCTGTGCCTAGTTCTTTGTGCCCCACATAGAGTGTAGCTCACCAGGCTCCTCTGTCTATGGAATTCTCCAAGCAAGAATACTGGAATGGGTTGCCATACCTTCTCCAGGGGATCTTCCTGACTCCTGCATTGCAGGCAGATTTTTTACCATCTGAGCACCAGGGACATTGGGATAAATTACATACTCAATACATTTGCCATTTGAAAGCCATGACATTATTACATAATGCTCATAAGAGCAACATACATTTACAGGATTCCTGTAAATTAAGATCAGTGAAAAATAACTAAAAACAAGTTACATAAATATTCCTTAGAATTACTGAAAAGAACAACTTAATTTGTAAATATGTCTGTTTATGTGCTCAGTTCAGTCGCTCGGTCCTGTCTGACACTTTGAGACCCCATGAACTGCACAACACCAGGCCTCCCTGTCCATCACCAACTCCTGGAGTTTACACAAACTCAAGTCCATCAAGTCAGTGATACCATCCAGCCATCTCATCCTCTGTCATCCCCTTCTCCTCCTGCCCCCAATCCCTCCCAGCATCAAAGTCTTTTCCAATGAGTCAACTCTGCATGAGGTGGCCAAAGTACTGGAGTTTCAGATTTAGCATCATTCCTTCCAAAGAAATACCAGGGCTTATCTCCTTCAGAATGGACTGGTTGGATCTCCTTGCAGTCCAAGGGATTCTCAAGACTCTTCTCCAACACCACAGTTCAAAAGCATCAATTCTTCGGTGCTCAGCTTTCTTCACAGTCCAACTCTCACATCCATACATGACCACTGGAAAAACCATAGCCTTGACTAGACGGACTTTGTTGGCAAAGTAATATCTCTGCTTTTGAATATGCTATCTAGGTTGGTCATAACTTTCCTTCCAAGGAGTAAGTGTCTTTTAGTTTAATGGCTGCAGTCACCATCTGCAGTGATTTTGAAGCCTAGAAAAATAAAGTCAGCCACTGTTTCTACAATTTCCCCATAATTTGCCATGAAGTGATGGGACCAGATGCCATGATCTTTGTTTTCTGAACGTTGAGCTTTAAGCCAGCTTTTTCACTCTCCTCTTTCACTTTCATCAAGAGCCTTTTTAGTTCCTCTTCACTTTCTGCCATAAGGGTAGTGTCATCTGTATATCTGAGGTTATTGATGTTTCTTCCGGCAATCTTGATTACATCTTGTGCTTACAGCCCAGCGTTTCTCATGATGTACTTGGCATATAATTTAAATAAGCAGGGTGACTATATACAGTTTTGATGTACTCCTTTTCCTATTTGGAACCAGTCTGTTGTTTCATGTCCAGTTCTAACTGTTGCTTCCTCACCTGCATATAGGTTTCTCAAGAGGCAGGTGAGGTGGCCTGGTATTCCCATCTCTTTCAGAATTTTCCACAGTTTATTGTGATCCACACAGTGAAAGGCTTTGGCATAGTCAACAAAGCAGAAATAGATGTTTTTCTGGAACTCTCTTGCTTCTTTGATGGTTCCTCTGCCTTTTCTAAAACCAGCTTGAACATCTGGAGGTTCATGGTTCACATATTGCTGAAGCCTGGCTTGGAGAATTTTGAGCATTACTGTACTAGTGTGTGAGATGAGTTCAACTGTACAGTAGCTTGAGCATTCTTTGGCATTGCCCTTCTTTAGGATTGGAATGAAAACTGACCTTTCTGAGCCATGTCCAACTCTTTGCAATCACATGGACTGTAGCCAGCCACGCTTCTCTGCCCATAGGATTCTCCAGGAAAGAGTACTGAAATTAGTTGTCATATCCTACCCAGAGATTCTTCCTGACTTAGTGATTGAACCTATGTCTCATGCCTCTCAGCACTGGCAGGCAGATTCTTTACCACTGTGCCACCTGGAATGCCCAATTTGTAAATATCCATGTGATAAACCAAAGTTTCTCATACTGATCAGTTCAGGCTGTCATTAAAAAATGACATAGACTAGTTGATTTAAACTGGGCCTGTCTGGAGAGATTTTCCTACTCTTTCCTACTCTGAAGGATACTGAGAGTTACCGCAATACTAAAAAATGTATTGAGTTAATTATCAAAATTAATAAGATGCATGGAGGTAGTCACATTTTTTTCTACAATAGAATCAGATTTTAATAGAGAATCTAAAGAAACCCTCCTTGTTTTATTTTATTATTTTTTCTTTAAATGATTTGTATTTCTTTCACTATGTTTCTAAATTCACACAGGTAGTTCTCTACAGGAATCCATCAGTTTCACTCATCTGGTAAGTTCAGTGTTGATTTTCATTAGTATTCTGAAATTGGGAGTGTTGCTGATTTAACAACCTGCTCTTATAAAAGAAACTATTATTCAATATGATGGGACCTGCTGGGAACAATTTCTTAGATCACATCACACATGTTGTCAATGGTAAAATGTGGAGACTGTAACAGATGGAATACAGAATTTATTGAAAGACATTCTTGCTATTTAAAATTGCATGTATGCATCCCAATATTGAGAAAATTGAGATTTTTTTTTCTTCTGGATCTTAAGAATAACACATGGCACAATGCTATAATTTTGATGATTATTTTTTTAAATCTATACCCACACTAGAATATTGTATTCAAAATATTTTTAAATAGCTGGTATTATTTATCTTATGATTCTATCCAGTTTAATATTGACTATAATGACCATACCTGTCAATAACATTCATGGGAAGTAAGTATAACTGCCTGCTTCCAACATTCTCATGAATATGCCATGTAAAGCAGATGCCTGAAGTCATCTGACATTATTTACTACATTTATTACTACTTGTATCAAATTTCAGTAGGAATTGAATCCATCATGATAAAATTTATTTCTATAGGTATACACTTGTTCAATTATTAATTAACCAAATTATTCATTCCAGTGTTTTCCAACTTCTTCCATGTGGAACTAATCTATGTCAAAAGGGCCACTGTGTTTTAAAGATTCTGGTGAACAAAACTTAAGAGAAAATTTAACTTAGATTTTCTCATATCTTTTGTTATGCTATTAGCTCTTGTGCATTTTCAAACAGAAGTATAAAATACAGCATGCTGCTGCTGCTAAGTCGCGTCAGTCGTGTCCGACTCTGTGCGACCCCATGGACTGCAGCCCACCAGGCTCCTCCATCTGTGGGATTTTCCAGGCAAGAGTACTGGAGTGGGTTGCCATTGCCTTCTCCCTAAATACAGCACGTTCCAACATTATTTCTTCTTGGAAAAACTAAGTCACGCAGTATCCTTTGCAACTAGAAACTTTGAATGTTGATTTACTCATTTATAGCTTTCTGGAATTATTTAAAATAGTTTATGCTAATAAAACTATTAAAATATAGGTATAGGATAAATCAAAGTTAAGAGAATAGTAAATTCTAGAATAAATTATAACCTATACTAAATGAGAACAATTTTGCAATCCTTTCCACTCCATGACATTTATCAGTTATATACAGTATACTGTACATAACATGAGTTACTCTTGAGAGAGGCAAAGAATAAGGGAGAATGGCTTTATTCATGAACTTCCTTACCTAGCCATCAGTTCATGCTTGGCTCTTTCTTTTTTTTTCCTACCACAGAACAATTTATACTATGGACACAACAATTTACTGCACATGAAAAATGTTACACTAACCTAAAAATGAGCCCAGAATTGCCCTCAAGTGGAGAGTCTCAGCAGTGTAACTGCCCAATGTTAGGTTCAAGGCAGTTAAACTGTAGGAACTACCATATTTTCACATTTTTAATTTGTGGTTCCAACACATATGGAGTTCTATTTCCACATAATATAGAAGAAGTCATTTGAAGAAAGTATAAAGTTATGAGTGGAGATTATTTGTATACTCTATTAAACTTATTTTTCAAGGACTTGATACAAAGATTTTCTATATGACAAGAAAATGTTTTTAAATGAATACCAGAAATAGTGATTGTATAAAATAATTCTTTCTGTCTTCTTGAATTGTGACCACCCTGACTCCACAGTTGAATGTTATTTAGTGTTGTCAGAAATAGCTCTTTCTCTTTCACTTTCACTTATTACACTTTTAAGTGACATTTCAAATAAAACTTATCTGAGGAAAAATTCATCAGTAATAATATGGGAGATACTTAAAGTGTCATTAATTGACCTTCTTCTGCTAGAAAGAGCATACATGGGAAATCATCAATAATATAATTTCTACAAATCTCACAGAAACATTTGAGAGTAATAAAATTTGATGTAATTATGTCTTTTATGAATAAATAACTCAATTTCTTATATACTCTAGAATATAAAGAAAAAAATTGACATCAAAATATTGTTTTAATTATTTAAAAGACAATGTTAACTACTTTCAAAAGGTAATATTTACTGGACATATATATTACATGCAACCAATGCACAGTTTTAGACTCTATAAATATGATAAAAGTTCTAGGTTTTGAAAGCTATCTAAGATTGTTATTGAATATTTTTGAAAATTCTTATGGTTTTTATAATTAAGTATCTTAGAATAAATGAGATATCTTTAATTCTGGTTATCTTGATTTTTCTTCTTAGGCAATGAAACAATGACTGAAAATAAGCTAAATTTTGGGTTCTGCAGTAGCACAAAGAAACTCCTTCCATTAAAAATAATCACAAGCTGTGAATGTATGTCCAAGGCTGGGATTTTACTATACTCTAATGTGTCTGTTTTCACTACTTTTTTTTTTTTTTTAAATGTCTGTTAGTCACCCATAGCACCCCACTCCAGAACTCTTGCCTGGAAAATCCCATGGACAGAGGAGCCTTGAAGGCTGCAGTCCATGAGGTCGCAAACAATCAGACACTACTGAGCAACTTCACTTTCACTTTTCACTTTCATGAGTTGGAGAAGGAAAGAGCAACCCACTCCAGTGTTCTTGCCTGGAGAATCCCAGGGATGGGGGAGCCTGGTGGTCTGCCGTCTATGGGGTCACACAGAGTTGGACACGACTGAAGTGACTTAGCAGTAACAGCAGTAGTCACCCAGTCATGTCTGACTCTGTGACCCCGTGGACTGTAGTCCTCCAGTCTCCTATGGCCATGGAATTCTCCAGGCCAGAATCCTGGAGTGGGTAGCCTCTCCCTTCTCCAGGGGATCTTCCCAACCCAGGGACTGAATCCAGATCTCCGGCATTGCAGGCAGATCCTTTACTATCTGAATCACTAGGGAAGCCCATCTGTTTGTACTATGAAGCCACTGATTTACAATGGATGTCTCTTAATCCACAGGGTAAGCTAATTTTAATACTTATAAGGAGGTAGATTAGTTCTTTATTTTGGAAGACAAACACATAAAACATCACCTGGACTAATAAGAATTATCTTCTTCTCAGGTCTCAACAATGACAGATAAGATATAAATAAGCCAAGAAGCTTTGGAAGAATCATATATAACTTTAACTTACCCACTTTTTCAGATTTTTATTAAAAGACCATGTTGTGTCTTTTACTTCAGGAAAAAAAAAGACAGTTAATATTTGAGGCAATGCTAAACTGAAATATGGCAAGTGTGGCTCTCCCTGACTTTTATTGTCCAGCCATTCTCAGAGGCAACCAGATCTCAGAAAGGCCTTGCACTGCCATGTGCCACCGCTGACTTCTAGGTTTTAAACTCTGATAAATTTAGTAGAGCAGATTTTTTTTTTCCATTTTAATTCATATTACACATTGGGCCTGGGTGAACAGTGATTTCATAATCAAATATTATAGCCTAAAACATAGACTTTAATCATTAGTTTTATTAAAGAATGATATCAGCCTACAAAATATTTAAATTAATTTGTGTTTCATTGTAAATACCCCATGCAGTTCACCTTATTTTCTGTTTTTGTTTTACTTTTAAGTAAGTTAAGCAAGCAATCATTCACCATAAATAATCTTTTATAAGGCTTCCCTGGTGGTCCAGTGCTTAAGAGTCTGCCTGGCAATGCAAGGGACCCTGGGTCAATCCCTGCTGGGAGGATTCCACATGCCATGGAGCAACTCAGCCTCAGAGAACTCGTGCTGCAAAACAAGAGAAGCCACTGTAATGAGAAGCCCACTTAGTGCAACAAAGATTAGCCCCACTCACAGCAATTAAAGAAAGCCCACATACATTGATGACCCAGCACAGCCAAAAATAACTAAATAAATATATAAATATATTTTTAAATATATTAAAAATGTCACATAAGTAATGAGCAGAAAGGAAATATTTTAAAAATTAATTTTCCTTTTTTTGTAGACAAAAGTCTTGAAAAGTTTTCAAGGAGTGAAAATTCATCAGAGGAGTGAGCTTCTTGGAAAAATTAGCAATATAACCAACAATGTATGATTCTCCCTTTTTTTTATTCAGTTTATTCTTACGTCTGTTCATTCATTCATTGAACAATATTTATTTACTTATCACATGTAAGAAAATTTTGAGGGTACTGAACACACAGTAAAGAAATGGCAACCCACTCCAGTATTCTTGCCTGGAGAGTCCCATGGATGGAGGAGCCTGGAGGGCTACAGTCCACGGCGTCACGAAGAGTTGGACACGACTGAGCAACTTCACTTTCACTTTCACTCTCAAACAGAAGAGATGCCCTTAAGAGGCAAATATGGCCTTACTCTTATAAGACATGGTGCTCTAAACTAAGAATGTTGATGCACACATCCCAGAAACTGAAAAACATGTACTAATGATAGTGTTCTGGCAAGGTTGGATTGAAAGAAAACCAAATGACTGTCTTGGCTCACAAAACTAGTGAACTTCTTGGGAGTCAGGAAAATCTTATTAACATTTTCTCATTAAGAAGCAAAGGAGTTGAAAGAGAGGGCAGAAAGTAGTGATACTGGGGAAATAGATTCTTGTTACTAATCTATTAGAAAGCTTCCCTGCTGCTTGAATGTGAAGTGACTAGGGAATTTGGGTTTATAAATAAAGATTCACATATTTATTTAATAGTATATACTGAACAAGGATCATATATCTGTCTTGGTTTCTGATAATATAATAATGATTAATGATCTGTTTTTTTCATATAGCATATTAGTGGATAAGATTGATAGCCAAGATAATAACTTATAATGGACAAAGAAAAACTACAGTATAAAATAAATACTATACAAAATTAATGGGATAAGAGAAACTAGCTGAAAGTAGGACATTAAATAAGGTGGTGTCCTTCACACCTTTTATAAGACCTATGAACAGCAGGCACGTTAGTCTCAAAACATATTTCTCAGAAGACTTTGTTTTTTGAGTCCTAAATGAGATTAACGTTTGGAGAAGCACACAAATTCATAACAGATTTGGAAGGCAGACATAAGACAGAGGCCATCTTCCCACTGTGGCAATTGGCTACTGATTCTGACAGGCTCAAAATATTCAGTGGCTGGATGCCTAACCACCACCTCCGTGATGGGAGGAAGTCCTGACAGTGCCTAAGGCATCGGCAGCAGAGGCAACATCGTGGCCACCAACTTGTGGCAGTGGCAATTGATGCCAAACCAGTATCCATAGCTTTTCCAATTTCTGTTCCTCTCATCCTCCTGGAGATTTTTTTATGACCTCATTTCTTGTATTAAGTCTTTTCTTCTTAAAATGTCTAGAGACAATTTTATTTCAGTCAATAATTCTGAATGCTAGTAAGTCATCAAGAAATGCTTGCCTTTCTATTCATCCCATCCTCCTCCAGCTCCTGACAACGACTTTTCTACGCTGTAAGCTTGACTTTTTAAAATTCTAAACATACATGAAACCATCCAGTACCTATCTCTGACTTCTTGCACTTTGCATAATATCCTTAAGATTCATCCAAGTTGTCACAAATACTAATATTTCCTTTTTTTAAGGTTGAAAAATATTTGAATAATCTATGGGTATAAGACTCATTTGCCTATACTCAGATCTCAAGTATATTCTCCTATAATTCTTGGAAAAAAACTACAGTTTAACATGTTATGTCTAAGTCCAGGCTTAAAAATACATAATTTTGTATGTGATCTGAGATTTACATTGGGTACATACTTTTACCTATAGATAATAAGTTGTTTAAAAACCATTTATTGAAAAGATTCTCCTTCTTCCACTGAATTGTTTTAGTACCTGTGTGTCAAAATGTAATTGTTCATACTTGTGTGGATCTATTTTATAGTTCTCCACCCAGATCCATTTATCTACGAGTTTTTCTTTCTGCAAATACCACAATGCCTTGATTACTATAGCTTTTGGGTGTGTGTGGGGGTGTGTGGGTGTGTGTGTGTGTGTGTACGTACGTACTCTGATTTTCCTAGTGTTGTCAGAGAGACTGCTGGATGAATCATGGAAGTGATGATCCTACTTGTTTTGATTTCTGTTGTAGGTAGAGGGACAGGAAATGTCAAGTCAGGGTTTCTTTTGTGCAGGGAATGTGAAGACATTTTGGCATTGTTCTTCCAGCCCTGGACTTCCCTGCCTTACCACCTTACAGAGTTCTCATTCACTTGTCTTTTGTGTTATTTCAAAGTTATTAGTTTTACTAAGCACTCTAATATGCCAGCATATTTGGAAAACTCAGCAGTGGCCACAGGACTAGAAAAGGTCAGTTTTTATTCTAAGATCAAAGAAAGGCAATGCTAAAGAGTGTTCTAACTACTGCACAGTTGCACTCATTTCACATGCTACCAAAGTAATGCTCAAAATTCTCCAAGTTAGGATTCAACAGTATGTGAACGGAGAACTTCCACATGTTCAAGCTGGTTAAAAAGGCAAAGGAACCATAAATCAAATTGCCACCATCCATTGGATCACAAAAAAGCAAGAGAATTCCAGAAAAAACATCTACTTTTGCTTTATTGACTAAGCTAAGCCCTTTGACTGTGTGTATCATAAAAACTGTGGAAAATTCTTTCAGTTCAGTTCAGTTCAGTTCAGTGCACTCAGTAGTGTCCAACTCTTTGCAACCCCATGAACCACAGCACATCAGGCCTCCCTGTCCATTACCAAATCCCAGAGTTTGCCCAGCCTCATGTCCATAGAATTGGTGATGCCATCCAACCATCTCATCCTCCTGACCTTAATCTTTCCCAGCATCAGGGTCTTTTCCAATGAGTCAGCTCTTCACAGCAGGTGGCCCAAGTATTAGAATTTCAGCTTCAACATCAGTCCTTCCAATGAACACCCAGGACTGATCTCCTTTAGGATGGACTGGTTGGATCTCCTTGCAGTCCAAGGGACTCTTAGAGCCTTCTCCAACACCACAGTTCAAAAGCATCAATTCTTTGGTGCTTAGCTTTCTTTATAGTCCAATTCTTTAAGAGGTGGGAATTCCAGACCACATTACCTGGCTCCTGAGAAATCTGTATGTAGGTCAAGAAGCAATAGTTAGAACCAGACATAGAACAATGGACTGGTTCCCAATTGTTAAAGGAATACATTAAGGCTGTATATTGTCACCCTGCCTATTTAACTTATATGCAGAGTACATCATGCCAAATGCTGGGCTGGATGAAGCACAAACTGGAATCAAGATTTCTGGGAGAAATATCAATAACCTCAGATATGCAGATGACACCATCCTTATGGCAGAAAATGAAGAGGAACTAAAAAGACTCTTGATGAAGGTGAAAGAGAGTGGAAAAGCTGGCTTAAAACTCAACATTCAAAAAATGAAGAACATGGCATCCAGACCCATCACTTCATAGCAAATAGAAGGGGAAACAATGGAAATAGTGACAGACTTAATTTTCTTGGGCTCCAAAATCACTGCAGATGATAATTGCAGCCATGAAATTAAAAGTTACTTGCTTCTTGGAAGAAAAGCTATGACAAACATAGACAGAGTATTAAAAAGCAGAGAAAGGTCCTTACTTTTCCAGCAAAGGTCCATCTCATCAAAGCTATGGTTTTTCCAGTAGTCATGTGTGGATGTTAGTGTTGGACTATAAAGAAAGCAGAGCACCAAAGAACTGATGCTTTTGAAGTGTGGTGTTAGAAAAGACTCTTGAGAATTCCTTGGACAGTAAGGAGATCAAACTGGTAAATTCTAAAGGAAATCAGTCCTGGAAATTCATATGAAGGACTGATGCTGAAGCTGAAATTATAATATTTTGACCACCTGATGCAAAGAACTGACCCATTGGATGAGACCCTGATGCTGGGAAAGACTGAAGACAGGAGAAGAGGGGGATGACAAAGGATGAGATAGTTGGATGGCATCACTGACTCGATGGACTTGAGTTTGAGCAAGCTCCAGGAGTTGATGAAGGACAGAGAAGTCTGGCAGGCTGCATGGCATGGGGTCACAAAGAGCCAGACATGAGTGAGTCACTGAACTGAAGCACTCTATCCTATCCTGTCCATATCAGAAATAAACATACTTTTAAATATAACTATGAGTTAGTAGAGGAAGGCAGAGGATAAGATGGTTAGATAGCATCATCAACTCAATAAACATGAATCTGAGCGAAATCTGGGAAATAATGGAGGACATAGGAGCCTGGAGTGTTGCAATCCATGGTGTTACAAAGAGTGAGGCATGACTTAGTGACTGAACAATGATAATGAGTTCTCTGAGTTGGCATAACAAATTTCTGTCTATTAATTATTTGTCTTTAGTAAACTTTTGACATAAAAAATGATGATTGGAGCAACAAAAATATTAGAAGGAATTTTCATAAATAGTGCAGTACCCATACTTTGCTTTTGAGTATTTGAAAGATAGACTTTCCACAAAATACCAGATAACTGTAAAGCAACTCTACTCCAATAAAGATTAATTTAAAAGAAGATGCAGAGTCTCATAATTTCTCTGGTGGTCCAGTGGTTAAGACTTCATGCTTCTATTGTAGGGAGTGTGGGTTTGATCCATGGTTAGTGAACTAGGATCCAAACAAACAAAGAAAAAATACCAGATTTAGTTCCATTTGATTATTATTCCATTTGACTATTATTTCACTCTCATCATTTACCTTCTCCTATATTTTTGAATTGAGCAATAAATATCTACTTTTAAATATAATGCCCTTGGTTTAGTATTACAATAAAAATTGTACTTAAAGTTTATTTTAGGATAATGCCATTTAATTAATTTGTTTTATTTCCTACTATCTAAACCATGGCTATACTGATAACTTGGAATAACTGAACCTGTTAAAGTAAACTCTAAATTTCAAACACTGGAATTATTTATCATGATAATGGAGCTCATTAAACTACAACTTGGATGAGCAAAGAAAAATTTCTTTGGTCCTGTGATGATAGATATTTTACAAACCTGCTGCTTTTAGATGAAACAATAAAGGTGTTTCACAAACTGAGTTAGATCAAATGAAACAAGACTGTAAAGTTCTTTTCATTAAAAACACATTGTTTCAAGTCCATAACTGGAAGAATAATTAAGTTCTATTGGAGGTGCAGACTTACAGATATGAAAATAAAAGTGGAAATGAAAGTGTTAGTTGCTTAGTCATATTCAGCTCTTTGCGACCCCATGGATTATAACCCACCAGGTTCCTCTTTCTATGAAATTCTCCAGGCAAGAATATTGGAGGATTGCTGTTCCCTTCTACAGGGGACCTTCCCGACCCAGGGATTGAATCCCTGTCTCCTGCATTGCAGATAGCTTCTTTTCTGCTTGAGCCACTAGGGAAGCCCAGATATGAAAATAGCCCTGCTTATTTCAGTCAGCTGTTACATTTTAAAGATGTTTATTTAGTATATAAGGACTCTTAATTTATATTATTTGTGTCCTGACATCTTCTTCATGTATAAGAGAGCTATGGTTACACAATTAGTCAAAAGTTCATCAAGAATAACAGGCAATGTTTGCAAACACCAGATATTATGGAATTTACTAACCTAAAATGTTTTCTCAATATTTCTCTTTGAAATTTAACAGAAAGTGACAAAAATAGATGCCTGTGAAAGTATTCTCACTGAGAACAATAAGTTCTGTAGTATTATGGTTTGGTTTATAAAATCTAAGGTCAATTCATTTATCTTTATGAATTTCATTAATGCTAAATAATTTTGAATGACTTTTCCTTGATAAAATGTTTTCTAAGAAACTATGTTGTTAATAAGACTGGTTATCATATTATATTTAACTATGTATTTTTCTAGCTAAATTGTTTTTCTTCAGTGAATTTTACTAATTTATGCATTTCCCCTTGACACAGTAATAATGACAAACTCAACATTTATTATGTTCTTACATGTGTCTTATACACATCAGTGAACACATAGATTAGTCCAAATAATCACAAGTGATTTCAACTTGGCTACAACATTTCTGTGATTCAGTATGATTTGATAATATTGTCAGTTACTAGTAACCAACAACAAAGAGATGTTTTAAGCTAGGTTGTAACATTAGCATGAGAAAATAGAAAATAAACCAAATTAAAGTGTGGCAATAAGCAGCATCTTTAAAGATCCTTTTAAACTCCCATACAGCTTCAATGCAAAAAGTAGAACATCATGAGGTCTTAGAAAGATTTAGAGTAATGTTACGAAACTGCATCGGTTCAGTTCAGTTCAGTCTCTCAGTCGTGTCCGACTCTTTGCGACCCCATGAATCACAGCACGTCAGGCCTCCCTGTCCATCACCATTTCCTGGCGTTCACTCAGACTCACGTCCATTGACTCGGTGATGCCATCCAGTCATCTCGTCCTCTGTCATCCCCTTTTCCTCCTGCCCCCAATCCTTCCCAGCATCAGAGTATTTTCCAATGAGTCAACTATTCCCATGAGGTGGCCTTTTAAAGTACTGTAGTTTCAGCTTTAGCATCATTCCTTCCAAACAAATTCCAGGGTTGATCTCCTTCAGAATGGACTGGTTGGATCTCCTTGCAGTCCAAGGGACTCTCAAGAGTCTTCTCCAACACCACACTTCAAAAGCATCAATTTTTCGGTGCTCAACCCTCTTCACAGTCCAACTCTCACATCCATACATGACTACGGGAAAAACCATAGCCTTGACTAGACGGACTTTGTTGGCAAAATAATGTTTCTGCTTTTCAATATTTTATCTAGATTGGTCATAACTTTTCTGCCAAGTAGTAAGCGTCTTTTAATTTCATGGCTGCAGTCATCATCTGCAGTGATTTTGGAGCCCCAAAAGATAAAAAAGTCTGACACTGCATAAGATCACTTAAAAAAATCCCTCATCATTTTTGCTAGACATATGAGTAATCCCAAGATACCAAAGGTTAAATGTATACCTGAAAGGAGATAAGCATTGTGCTATACTCAGATGCTAAATGTGAAGGAAACCAGGATATCTATGCAAGCAATAACTACTGTAAAATGTGGACATGAGTTTGAGCAAACTCTGGGGGATGGTGAAAGACATGGAAGCCTGGTGTGCATGGGATTGCAAAGAATCAAACATTACTTAGTGACTGAACAGCAACTGTAAAGTAGGCAATCAGAGATCCCTTGAAGAATTTATCTTTCTTATGTAAAAATTCTCAAAATGAAAAAATACTCTTGGCATTGAGAAAACAAAATATTCATACTCAGATTAATAAGAAAAAGTGCATTAACATGGTAAACCAATATATGTATTTCTTTTTGCATATCTTAAGGAGGAGATGTATCAAATTACTTATGGCAAATCGTATCATTTTTCTTAAATATGGTATGGCCATATTATTCACAAATTATTCCATTTGTCCACAGAATTGCCTGAATTTGGTAATTACTATCTAAAGTTTGTTTTGTTTGTTTGCTTGTAGTTTTTTTTTTTTTTTTTTTTAACTAGAAATGAGGACCAGAATATGGGCCATAATCTCTGTGTATGGATCCTAGCCCTAATACCATCTATTTGAACTTAGGTAAGGCATTTACTTAGCTCTTGTACCTTTGGTTTCTCATATACAAAGAATGATAAAAAGTATTTAATTCATAAGGTAGCTATAAGAATTAAAGTAATAAGTTCATATAAAGTACTTAGAAGAGTGACTGACACTGTAAGAGGTAAATAACTATTTTTACTATTATGTTTTCAGGACATTATGTAATAAACAGAGCTCTCACTTACTGTGTTGAGAAGAGTAACTAAAAGTGTTGGTATACCAAGCGTTTAGAATCCATTTAGGGAACAGTCTTAAAGGTTGCTACTTATTAAAAAATAAACTAAAAATTTCAAAGTGAACTACTCTATAAATTGATTAATTAGAAAATGTCCTTAATACTCCCACATCATATATAACTTGAATTGTATCAAACTGCACTTTTTGTGAGCTCTAATATATTTGGCTAGATCTACACACGCAAAAGAACTGCAGTGAAGTTGATTCAACTGTATGAAGACATACATCCAATGACACAAATGTTTTTACATTTCTAGCTTTTAATTAATAGGAGCCAGTACACTATTTATTTGCTGGGTGTGTGCCTTAGCAGATTTTCTTAATTACATATTTTCTAAAATGTACATTCTACCTCCCTAGCTAGAATTTAATACTCAAGAGCCAAGGAGGGAGAAAAAGTTGAAACCCATGCCAGCAATAGGAAACCAGGAATAGGAAGTCAGGAAAAGTGCACCTCTTCCTTAAGGCACTGAGATTCCTCTCCCACACTCAGAGACAGCATGTGGCCCTGGAGCACTTACAAAAGAGCTCCCACTACAATGAGCAGATCCAGCTCTTGTAGCAGTTTTGTTTACTGCTGATCTTGAGAATCTCCTCCCCAACCAAGAGACACAGGGAAGCAGTAGTGTTAGAGCAGGCAGGCAAGAAAGGTCCAGCTACGAGTGCCCAGTCCAGGAAATCCCTTTGTCTCCATAAACCCAATAGTCATTTTCTCTCAGTTAGAGGTACCAGGCAAGCAAGCAGTACCAGGAAGCTTGATCTGGTCACTAGTACACAGCCTAGGGCATACTTTTTATCCCTGCTCAAAGCAGGAGAAATCATGCTACAACTGGTAACAGGTCAGGGAAGAGCTCTTAAGCCCACTGGGCTGGTGACACCTTTCCTCACTAGACATACCAGGCAGCCTTGCCTGAGAAGCAAAATTCATCTTGGGAAACAGTTCTAGCAAGAAACAATGGGAGGTCCACTGTAAGAGGTAAGCCAAGCAGATGAAAATAGCACTACAGAGACCCTGATAATTAGGTTTCACTGGAATCACAGTTCACAAATGTAGACATAGACCTAAATGCTAAACCTAAACAAGTCAATTGCTTGCTGAATAAATTGTTTAAATAAAGCCAACAGTTCTCAACAGTCTCCTAACTTAATACCCAAGATGTCTAAGATGTTTATTAAGAAGTGGCCATAAAAAGAAAAAGTCAGGAAAATCACAAATGAACTCAGTAAGAATAATCAACTGAACTTAATGGCAAAATAAGTAAGATTTTGGAAATATCTGACAAGAATTTTAAAGCAGCCATCCTAAAAATGCTTCAATAAGTAATTTCAAATGATCTTCAAACAAAAGTATAAAATCTAAGTAAAGAAATGGATGAGAGGAAAAGAATGAAACATCAAAAAAATCACAGAACTGATTTTTTAAAAAAAAATCACAGAACTGATTTTTTAAATAAAAAAATCACAGAAAAATAAAATAAGAAACTTGCTCATTGGGCTCATTAATAAAATGGAGAAAATAGAGGATAAAATTAATGAGCTCAAAGACAGGGCAAAAAGATTTATTTAAAAATAAAACAAAATAAGATAAATTTAAAAAGCCTAATGACCTTTGCTGTTATTTAGTTGCTAAGTCATGTCCAGCTCTTTGCAACTCCATGGACTGTAGATCACTAGGCTCCTCTGTCCATGGGATTTCCTGAGCAAGAATCCTCAAGTGGGTTGCCATTTCCTTTTCCAGGGGATGTTCCTCATCCAGGGATTGAACCCATGTTTCCTGCATTGGCAGGTGAATTCTTTATCGCTGAGCAACCTGGGAAGCCAACTTTAGGAAAAAAATCTGGGAATCTAGAGATTGCCAAACAGTTCTTAGAATTAACACCAAAAGCATGATATATGTAAAAATATGAGATATACTGCACCCAACATTAACAACTTTCCTCTTGAACAAGATCATGTAAATATGAGAACAATATGAACAACAGATTGAGATAAAATGTATGCAAACCACATATCAAACAAAAACAAGTATCTAGAATGTATTTTAAAATTCTCAAAAATCACCAATAAAAAGACAAGCAGCCCACAAACAAACTGAGCAAAAGACATAAACAGATACTTAACCAATGAGGTTGTACATTTTCATAATCTTTTAAACTTTTATAAGTATGTAAAAAGATAGCCATTAGGGGAATGTAAATTAAAACTACCATCAAGTATGACTATATATCCTATTGTGAAATGAAAATTTCTCCTGCCATATCAATAAAGAAGAAATGTCACAGTCATCAGTGATTTCTGGCCTCCAAATGTGAATAAACTCTCTCAAAATTGAGATCCAGAAGATGCCAAGATCACCCAAGCTGATTGCTGAGGAACTGGGGGAGTGGTAGGGAGGGGGCGCGGAAATGCAAGAAGCATCTCTCTGATACATCTGCCACTCCTTAAGGAGAACAAGGAAACAGGATTTGGCCCTAGATAGCTCAGGTGCAAATTAAAGTAATGAATTCAGTGAGCCCAGAGGTTTGCATCTTCCCATACACAGAATGCTAAATTCCTTAACCAGGTATCTGTGTTGGATGTTCAGACTAACTGCTCCCTTTGTTGCAAACTTGCATGCAGCCTGACTGCCCCTCCTTAGAACAGTTTTCTGAGTTACTAAGATGCTATCTCCTGGCTCAGAGCAAAGTAGCTCTCTACTTTCAGGTTGTGACTAATTTTTAGTCGACACTATCATAGATGGCTGGATGGCATCACTGACTCGATGGACATGAGTCTGAGTGAACTCTGGGAGTTGGTGATGGACAGGGAGGCTTGGCGTGCTGCGATTCATGGGGTGGCAAAGAGTCGGACACGACTGAGCGACTGAATTGACTGACTGACTGATCATAGCTAAAATTAAAAAAGAATAGAGACAATAGGGATGTGGAGAAAGTGAAATATTCATACACTACAGGTGGGGGATGTAAAAAGTGGGCTGTAGACTACCAGGCTCCTCCGTCCATGGAATTTTCCAGGCAAGAATATTAGAGTGGGTTGCTATTTCCTACTCCAGGGGATCCTCCCAAGCCAGGGATAGAACCTGTGTCTCTTCCATCTCCTGCATTGGCAATGCAGATTCTTTACCACTACACCACCTGGGAAGCCCAAACATGCCTTTTGGGGGAATACAACTCAAGCCACAAACTCCATCTACCTATCTGTCACTGATGCATTCATGCATCCAACTACTTATCTCATTCCTTATCTATCTTCACCTAATCTACCTAATATTACAGTTGAAATTTTTAAAAATGAGTGTCTCAGAGACGTATATTAGCATGTTTATTAAAATTGAAAAACAAGGGAAGATATTTTCTTATCATGAATCTGATATGAATGTTTCATTTTGCAAAGAGAATTGGCTTTTCAATTAAGATTAGTATGGTCATGTACTGGTGGCTCAGATGGTAAAGCATCTGCCTGCAATGCAAGAGACCTGGGCTCAATTCCTGGGTCTGGAAGATCCCCTAGAGAAGGGAATAGCAACACATCTCGAGTATTCTTTCCTGGAAAATCCCATGAATAGAAAAGCCAGATGGCCTACAGTCCATAGGGTTGCAGAGTCAGACATGACTAAGCAACCAACACACTATAAGTGTCAATTAGTTTAAATATGTTGATAAAATATCTTAAAGCATATTAGAAGATAAAAATATTTTATTGTGTCTTTGATTGTTGTTATTTTATTCTGAAAAAACTGCCATCTACATTTCTTCTATCCGTATTTGAAATCTGTGCTGTTTGGACATTATATATCTCATTTTACTTCCCTTTATGTTTATTTATTTATCCTGATTCTTAGGATCTTTAAAGGAACTATTGCCATCATAATATTTTTATGTTTGCCACAGAAAACAATTTTTTATTTGTGCTTTTGTTCTGTATCTTCAGGGCCTCTACCTTTTTCCAGTGGTTGTCAAATTATTTATGAGATCCATACTTGTCTTTTTATATTTATATTCCTTCAAATAAGAGTAGATCAGTTCAGCGCCTGCCCTCCCACAGACAGTTTTTTTGGTCAGTGTTTGAGGAATTTTTTAATATCTTCTCTGCTCTCCAATCCTTTTCTGTCTAATTATCTTCTCTGCCCTCCAATCCTTTCCTGTCTCTCTATAAAGAAATCATGTTCTTTATATTCATATATGTTAGTATGGCAGAGGGTCTTCCCTGGTGGCTCAGACAGTAAAGAATCTGCTTACAATGCAGGAGACCTGGATGCAATGTCTGGGTTGAGAAGATCCCCTGGGAAGGGAATGGCTATCCACTCCAGTATTCTTACCTAGAGAATTCCATGGACAGAGGACCCTGGTGGATTATAGTCCACTGGGTCACAAAGTCAGACATGACTGAGCAACCAACCCACGCAGTATAGTATAAATGTTATACCATAAACTTTATACACGGAAACTAAATTTCTGTGTCTGAAAGTCATTCAGTATGTTGGGCAGAGACACACTAGATCAGGCTCTTCTCAAGCTCTGGTTGTTCTGGACAACTCTGCTCACTGAAGTTTAGCATATAACACATTCACTCAGACACAGGTTTATATTCTTGCAAATTTCAATCCTCAAAAAATTTCTTTTCTTATACAAACTATGAATTTTTATATTAAATGCACAAAGACCTATTCTCTCCTGTTAGAAGAGAAAGCATCTCTCCTAACATGTTTTCACCTAGACTGTATCTAAAGAGGTATAAAAAGAGATTTATTGGGAAGACTTACTGACTTTTATGCTAATCATGATTTGACATCTGATTTTCTGATCATTGTTATGCCACCCTTCCCCACTTAGGGGAGCTAGTGGCAAGAATTGAACAAGCCTGCCCTTATTTTGATTTAGAGGACAGAGTACAGGTAAATCAGCCATACAAAAGCACTAATGAGGCAATCAGTGGGCATTATTTTAGATAATTCTCTGAAAAGAAAATTTTAAAAATAAGAACATTATCAACAGTTGTCTACAAAATGAAGATGTTTTCAGAGTCTACTGGTTTGCTACAACATAAAGATACTTATGATTTTTTAATTTAATCTCATTTCAGAAAAGTTCTAAAGCTGTGGGCCAAAAAAATCACTTATATTTTTAAATATAAAAGTGAAATAAAAATTCAGTCAAAAAGGAATATAAATATACAGAGAAAATGAGGACAGAGTGAATGAGAATACAACTTTGCAAATTAGAAGAAAGAGTCAGCATATTTAACAGGCCAAATTAAAACACAGAGTTAAATAATTTCATGAGAAAATTAAACCTATCTATTTTTTAGAGGATTTTTTTTTCTAATATCGATTTCTAGATGTTTCAAGTGTGACATTTTTAGAAAGGATACCGGGTGATATAATAAACACTTGTCACAAGTCCATCTTTAAACAGGTGCAGGAAGAGATTGCGTATGGTTATTTCTTGTCATATCCTGAAACAGAAATCAAGGGAGCAGCATTAAAATAAACTTTCAGAAAGGGTATTCTGGAAAGTGTAAACATTATTGTCTGAGAACTTGTAATAGATGTAGTCAGTAACCCAAGAACAGCACAAAATATTTACATAAAAACAGTACAAATCAGTGATTTCTTGCCTTATTCCCACTGGTTAGATCAACATAGCAATTTTCTATTGATACATTGGCCTTATTTTGACCACCTAAGATATTGGGGAAGGCATTTATACATAAAATTTTAAGTGATTACATACTCAGATTGCCTAGAATGGTTCCTGAATTAAGCCTGCAACCTCAGCATAATCAATAGCCCTCTTTTATTTTTAAAAGTGCCTAGATTTGGATGATGACTTATTTTGCTCCCCTTTTGATAGGTTTCTGATGCAGTCTTCTGTGTCTTAACCATTATGTCATTACATTTTCAGTCTGATCACTGCTGTCCCACACAGTTTTCTTGTTCCTACTCACTTTTACTATCATACCTGATATTTTGTAATTACTACTTCATATATTGATATAAAAGGTGTTTAACAGAATGTACAGTATTCTTGTCTGGAGAATCCTACGAACAGAGAAGCCTTGCAGGCTGCAGTCCATGGGGTCACAAGTCGAACACAACTTAGTGACTAAACCACCACCACCTCTATGGGGCAGTCAACTGCCAGCGTTCAGATTTTTTCCTTGATTTCCTATTAGCTGCATGCCTCAACAAGTTACCCCCCTCTGTGACTTGATTTCAGTTCAGTTCAGTCCAGTTCATTTAAGTTGCTCACTCGTGTACAACTCTTTGCAACCCCATAAATCGCAGCATACCAGGCCTCCCTGTCCATCACCAACTCCCAGACTTTACCCAAACTCATGTCCATCGAGTCAGTGATGCCATCCAGTCATCTCATCCTCTGTCCTCCCCCTTCTCCTCCTGCCCTCAAGCCCTCCCAGCATCAGAGTCTTTTCCAGTGAGTCAACTGTTCGCATGAAGTGGCCAAAGTATTGAAGTTTCAGTTTCAGCATCAGTCCTTCCAATGAACACCCAGGACTGATCTCCTTTAGGATGGACTGGTTGGATCTCCTTGCAGTCCAAGGGACCCTCAAGAGTCTTCTCCAACACCAAAAGGCATCAATTCTTCAGTGCTCAGCTTTCTTCACAGTCCAACTCTCACATCCATACATGACCACTGGAAAAACCATAGCCTTGACTAGATGGACTTTGTTGGCAAAGTAATGTCTCTGCTTTTGATATGTGGCAAAGTAATGTTTCTGCTTTTGAATATGCTATCTAGGTTGGTCACAACTTTTCTTCCAAAGAGTAAGCGTCTTTCAGTTTCATGGCTGCAATCACCATCTGCAGTGATTTTGGAGCCCCCCAAAATAAAGTCTGACACTGTTTCCACTGTTTCCCCATCTATTTCCCATGAAGTGATGGGACTAGATGCCATGATCTTAGTTTTCTGAATGTTGAGCTTTAAGCCAACTTTTCACTCTCCTCTTTCACTTTCATCAAGAAGCTTTTTAGTTCCTCTTCACTTTCTGCCATACAGGCGGTGTCATCTGCATATCTTAGTCATCTATAAAATGGTGAGGACAATAATATCTATTGTAACTGTGCAGACTGGAAAAACACTGGGAAGCTGGAACTTAATGAGCATGTCACCAGGTGAGTTTTTCAGCCTTGGCTGTACCCAACCTCTCTTGTGTCAAACAGTCTGAATCAGTTTCCAGGTTTGGGATTTCTTGAAACATTTCCTTGTTTTTAACTGTTCTTTCCACTGTCCTCTCCTGTCACTTCTTGAACCTGTGGCCCAAACTTGCTCTTTCCCACAACTCAGGGGAGCCTCCCTCAGGAAATTAATTTTCCTGAGCTACTCAAGAGTCAAGAAAATCCTAAACTGCATGGTGCCAAAAAAAGAGAGTTTGCTGTTCTTCACACCAGTGCTAAGGTTCATGGGAAGTTGCAGTTTTAAAGAGGAATTAACATGCTAATGTATAGAAAAATGAAGCAAAAATATCAAGTGATAACCTGCATCAGGATAACAAAAGGGATAAAGAGGGAGGCTATTGGAAACCAATGTCTAAATATCTGCAATACTGTTTAAACTTGACCCACAAAATATGGGGTCTTCAGCCACTAAGATGTATACCGATTTTTGTAAGCGGATAAGGCTGAAGCTGTTCACATTCTTCCAGCTGATGCTTGCATTGTACATCAAAGAGTTGATGAAGTCTAGGACTAAATGCACTCCAGTGTTCTTGCCTGGAGAATCCCGGGGACAGAGGAGCCTGGTGGGCTGCCGTCTATGGGGTCAAACAGAGTCGGACATGACTGAAGTGACTTAGCAGCAGCAGGACTAAAGATACTAGTTCTGTTATATATAAAAATACAAGGAAAGGGCCAGCTAAAAATTGTACTTCTTTGACCTCTAAGCTGTCTAGTTTAGTGCATTTCCTAACTGCTTGTTTTTTAATAATGCCATTATTTTAAAAAACCAACACATTTAAAAATGAAAACCACCTACAGGGAATATTTATAATAAAAATAATAAATAAGGGGTAATAACTTGACTGTGATAAAATATATTTTGTAGACAAATTACACATATATTTGCTTAGAAAAAAAATTGAAGGGAAAAAATGAAATAAAGGACAACAAATAGATGAGCAAAATCAAGAAAATTTGGTAAGAACAAAGAACAAGTAAAGTTTGTTCAGACACATGGCTAAATTCATATTGTGCATGTGTCCTGTCTGGGAATGGCTAACACATGAAGAGGGGTCTCTAGTGCCAGTTTGTCAAGGGACAAATATTGGCAGAGGCAGATGTAACAAGACTAGTTAAAATGAAGATGTAACTCAGCTGGGTAGAAAAAAACCCAACAAACGTGTATGTGTGTTACATGCAAATTACTGAAATATTCTTTCTGTGTATGATGAGCTATGAGAATTCCAAACCCTTTTTTTCCAAGGAGTTTGCACATCGAAGAAAGCAGGTGATGCTTGGGTTGACCTTGCTATTGAAAAGAGGTGAACAGCCTACAGCAACAACAGGATCTAGACACTGAAGTTTAAATCTCTCATTGCAATCCTCTAAGCATTTAGCCCAGTAAACTGTTACATTTGTCAATTAGACAGAAATAGCTCATTCAATATGGCATAGGATAAAAAAGTAAAGAAAGTGAAAAGAAGCAAACAGTACAATAGAAAGTTTACATATTTGTCACTGCTTAGTTATAGTAGTCCAAACTGGCACAAAATGCATGTTATAATATTAAAACCCCTGATGTTTTCAGATGCAGACTATTTAGAGTAATTTTGTCCATTTTTCAAGGTCTAAAAATTGGATGGTAGCTCTTAGGTTATGTTAGTAAAACTGATAAACTCTATTTAAATGTCACATTTAATTTTTTTTTCTCTAAAGTATGGTATTAAAATGATTCTGAAACTTGTCTACTATTAGCAGTGAATATAATTACAGTATTGCTCATAAATTAGTGATGTATTGAGTGTTTAATATTTGCAAAGCAATATACTACATGCATTAAGCAGTGTACTAAATGTAGTATACAGTATATTTAGTTGAATACTAAGAAAGCTAAATAAGATAGGTAATACTGTCACTATTTTGTGGAGTATAAAGCAGGCTTAAAGAGATCAGCTCAGTTCAGTTCAGTTAAGTCATTCAGTCGTGTCTGACTCTTTGCAACCCTATGGATTGTAGCAAGCCAGCCTTCCTTGTCCATCACCAACTCCAGGAGCTTACTCAAACTCATGTCTATTGAGTCAGTGATGCCATCCAACCATCTAATCCTCTGTCATTCCCTTCTCCTGCCTTCAGTCTTTCCTAACATCGGGGTCTTTCCAGTGAGTCAGTTCTTTGCACCAGGTGGCCAAAGTGTTGGAGTTTTAGCTTCAGCATCAGTCCTTCCAATGAAGATTCAGGACTGATTTCCTTTAGTATAGACTGGTTGGATCTCTTTGCAATCCAAGAGACTCTCGAGAATCTTCTCCAACGCCACAGTTCAAAAGCATCAGTGCTTCGGTGCTCAACTTTCTTTATAGTCCAACTCTCACATCCAAACATGACTATTATTTAAAGATGCATAGATTGTTAGGAAGTAGCACTCTATTTGAATCTAATAACAGAGTGAAAAATAAAATCCATAATACTAGTATTACAGACACTGAAAGTAAACCAACAAGAACCTCACTTAAACCTTTCCTGACACAGATATATGTTGTATTAAAATACAGTTACATTATAGTATTGTGTCCACTGCCCTAAAGATAGCTGGATGGCAGAAAAAGTGAAGCAGTTTCCGATATTGTAAAGATTAAATTATAAAATAAGTAATGCATATACACACTACAATCATATATCGTTTTGGATTTTAACTTCTATAAATTTATGTATAGGATCATTGCTGAGACAAAGAGTGAGGGAGAGATATTTGTGTGAGGATACACACAAAAAAGCAAAGTATAGGAAGAGTAATAAATAAAATATCTTTTATTTTTCCTATTCTTAATTGTTCTGAAAAGTTTGTTTAAAATAATAATGATTTGATGATTATAACTTTACAGTTTATGAATAAATAAATTAATAATAGCAATGATACAAAGGATGAGAGGGTATAAAAGTAATAATTTATTTTTCTATGGTATTTGCACTAGCTTGTGGAATGGCATAAAATTACTGTAAAGTCAGCATCATATTACTGGCAAGCCAACCTGACTTAGTTGTAAAGAATATTGCAAGTTCTACGATGGGGGTTCAGGATTGGGAACACGGGTACACACCCATGGTGGATTCATGGTGATGTATGACAACACCAATACAGTACTGTAAAGTAAAAAAAAAAAAATAATAATAATAATTTTTTTTTAAAAAGTGGAAAGAAAGATAATTCATATGCTAAAAAGGAGAGAAAAATGAAATCATATAAAATTCTCAACTAGAAACACTGAACACTTAATGGAAAATAGAAAATAAAATAAAATGAAAATGCCAGAAATGAAATATATTATTAGTATTGAGTTTTAATAATACACTAATAGGAAAAGAAAAAATGTGTGAGCTTGAAAACAAGTCAATGAAAATTATTTGTTCTGAATCACAGTGAAAAATAATATGTATTAATATAGCAAAACACTTGAAGTCATTCAGGACAAAATTTTCTAAAGACATTGAAGGGCATAGGGGACCTTGGCTGTCCAGTGGTTAAGACTCCCTGCTTTCACTGCCTAGGGCTGAGTTTGATTTATCATCAGAGAACTAAGATCTCACAAGCTGTGTAGCATGGCCAAATAAAAAGGAAAGAAAAAGAACAAAGATAATGAAGGGCATAAATCCAGAGAGGCAACAAGTTCTGTGAACCCCAAAAGGATGCATGAGTGCATGCTTAGTCACTAAGCCGCATACAACTCTTTGTGACTTTATGGACTGTAGCCCGCCAAGCTCCTCTGTCCATGGGATTTTTCAGGCAAGAATACTAGAGCGGATTGCCATTTCCTCCTCCAGGGCATCTTTCCAACCCAGGAGTGAAACCCATGTCTCCTGTGTCTTCTGTATTGGCAGATGGATTTTTTTTTTTTTTTTAACCACTGAACTACCTGGGAAGCCCCCTCAAGAAGGATAAAAATAGATAAACATGAATTTTGCCATGTGAATAGCAAAATTCCTAAGAATCAAAAAACAAAACAAAACAAAAAAAACCCCTAATTTTGAAAAATGAGTTTGTTAAACTTCTGTGTCTCATGCTCAGATTTTCAATGAAATAGCATTGAACAGAAAATTTATTTGAACAGTTTGGGGTCCTTCAACTTGCTTATAAATAAACCCTACTATTTATGCAGATATCCTTTAATTTCTCCTCAGTGCAAATATTTTAGATTAAGATACAATGCAAATCATATGACAAATACAAAATTCACACATTAAGTATAAAGACACACTTTGGTGATAAAAGGGTGGAAAAAGTTGTACTCTGTAAGCATAAGACAAAGAAAATCTGATGACTATATTTAAAACAATTAAACTTTTACTTATGAAACCCTACTAAAGATGAAGATATATAGTTTAAAATGATAAATGTCAATTTGACAGTTAAGTATTTCAATTCTCAAATCATGTGGAACTAATAATATAGTTTTAAAGCACAAACGCAGATAGTATGACATTAATGAAAACAGCAGAGTAGATAACTCCAAAGATCTGACCCCCATAGCATCACCAAGTGAAAGTGGCTTAGTCGTTTCTGACTCTTTGTGACCTCATGGACTGTAGTCCATGGAATTCTCAGGACAGAACAGTGGAGTGCATAGCCATTCCCTTCCCCAGGGGATCTTCCCAACCCAGGGACTGAACCCAGGTCTCCCACATTGCAGGTGAATTATTTACCAGCTGAGCCACCAGAGAAGCCACCAGAGAACAAAGCAAAATGTGTGAGAATCAAATTTGAGCAACAACATAGTCAAAAGTTTACAACAATCCAAATAAAATGCAGAGCCAAGAAAGAAAACAAACAAAAACTTAATAGGTTTGTTCTGGGTCCCCTTAATGTTAGGGATAAGCCTGTTCTTTCCTGAAGGCAGCCAGTATTATCAGCAACAAGATAACAAGCCATAGATTCAGTCACAGATAGAGCAAACTCTAGTCTCTGAGCCCTGACCCTAAGCTACTGGGAGAGTCTGACTGACTCAGCTTTCTGAGTTGAGGAGGCAAGAGTGGCTTCAACTTTGGTCCAATAAGTTGAGTATTTGGGAAGTGGGCCTCCTCATTGAAATCAGACTGCTAGACTGGGACATATTCCTATGGTGGATGTCCCTGTGGACATCCCAGAGAAATCTGACTGATTAGATTCCCCACAGAGAATCCTATACTATTCACAGGCAAAATAAATGCAAATTTTATTCCTTTTAATAGGACACACTGATGTAAAATATGGAAAATCAACATTTCCAGTATGTAAAAGTATATCCTTCATTGTTAATTTTTTTCACAACTGACTAATAGAATAAATTAATATGAAGAGGGAATTTATGTTAAAGAGAAATTAGTTTTGTTGAAACAATATTCAATCCCTATCCTCATATATCTTAAAAGGTGATCAATGTGATGGCTAATGCATTATCCTTATTAGAACACAAAACTAAAGCATTTATAAGGTATTCTTTTGACTTATTTTTTCAGATCTCCCTTTTTAAAAATTAAAGAAAAAAAAATTTTAAGTAGAAACCCAGGTAGCTCTAGTGTAAAGAACCTGCCAGCTAATGCAGGAGACATAAAAGACTCGGGTTGCATTCCTAGGTTGAGAAGATACCCTGGAGGAGGGCATGGCAACCCACTCTAGTATCTTGCCTGAAGAATCCCATGGACAGTGGAGCATGATGAGCTACAGTCCATGGAGCCACAAATAGTTGGACACAACTGAAGAGACTTAGCATGCACCCACAATCGGGTCTACTACGATATTTCATTACAAGACTCTTGCCAAATTTCTAGCTATAGCATAATAAATACAGTTTGTCGACTAAAAAAAGATGTACAACTTGAGAGGTGTGAGCTAAGTTTTATTTGGGGCAAAATGACAACTGCAGCCTAGGAGAGAGCATCTCAGATAGCTTTGAGAGACTGACTGCTCCAAAGCAGCAGTGGGGGAAAGTCAATATATAAGGTTTTGGTGAAGGGGGAGTTCAATATCCTGAAGCACTCATTTTATAAAGGTTTTTGTTGTTGTTGTTGTTGTTGTTGTTGTTAGTCATGAGGATCTGATGTCACCACGAAGGGATTTAGTGCTTCTCTAGGTATGAGGAGATGCAAGAATTGAGATCATAAGATCTGTTCCTAAAAACATCCAACTATTTAAAGACCTGTCCTACCAGTTTCCCTGCAGCACAGAGTGTCTCACTCCACCCTGAACTCCCTCAGGGGTTGTTGAAGGTCAACAGCTATAGCAGCATGGAGTTCAATCTCCATAGTGGCAGATGGCAAATGCCTTTGATGTTCAGTCATTCACAATGCTCTTGGTAAGCACCAATCTGTGGTAGACAAGTTCCTAATTGGGAACTCTAATGGTCCTATCTGAAAAAAAAATACAAAGACCTGAGAATTAGTATTTGCTTTCGGTACAAGAAAATCATGCAAGCTATGAGACTCTCTGTGACTGTATTAAATATGGGAGGAATGAGAAAATATGCTTGAAAATTTTCCTGTAAGAAAAATCTCATCAAAAGAAGAAAAACAAGAGACGAGGGAGTAGAGTAGAGGAGTCTGGAGTTAGGGAAAGGTGGCAGAACCCAGCCTGCCAGGACCCCCTGGCCTGTAAGAGGCTCAGCTTGGCTTTCAGGCCACCTGAAGTGGGGATGGTGCCCCAGGCGGGGTATGGCAGCTCCATCCAGGATGACTGAGGCTTTTTGCAAGGACCCTCTGGGGAAGAAAGTCTGCATTAAATGCAATACTGATTGCACCATCGGCAGCCTTAAGAAGCTGATGAGAGCCCAAACTGGCACTGGACGGAACAATATCATATTGAAGAAATGGTACATGATTTTAAAGCACCACGCGCCTCTGGGGAACAATGAAATTCACAATGGGATGAATCTGGAGCTTTATTACCAATAGAACAGAATTCCTTCTCCCTATTCTTCCCTCTCCTCCCACCCTCTGCCTCCACACTAACATGGATGCTTGTTTTTGGAAATGCATGTTAATGAACATTCAGAGGCTGAAAAAAAAAAGAAGAAGAAGAAGAAAAACAGGTATTGTTTACTTCCCTGTAGCTTTCTCAACTTCATGGTGGCACAACAGTAAAGAATTTGCCTACCAACAGAGGATATGCAAGAGATGCAGGTTAGATTCCTGGATCAGGAAGATTCCCTGGAGTAGGAAATGGCAACTCACTCCAGTATTCTTGCCTGGGAAAATCCCATGGACCAAGGAGCCTGACTGGATGCAGTACATGGGATCACAAAGAGTTAGTCTCAACTGAGGAACTAACACTTTCAATTTTATAAAAGCTTTATCTAACAGTTAACATAAATTGTAAAACAAACAAACAAACAAACAAACAAAAAAAGCTTTTATTTAAAGGTATAACAAGACCTATCTATCTTTACAAACACAGACATGTAAATGTCTAGTAAGGCTTAAACGATTTTGATAAATACAAATTATATCTTTTATGTTACTAATATTCCCCAAAATCAAGAAAGGAACTCCAAATAAACCAAAAATGTAATTAGTCTTGAATTTCATGACTGCTTTTTGTTTTATTTGAATGCTTACTTTTCAATTAAGTTATTAAAAAAATAATTGTAGTGAATTTCAGTTCAGTTTAGTTCATTTGCTGAGTTGTGTCTTACTCTTTGTGGCCCCATGAACCATAGCATGCCAGGCCTCCCTGTCCATCATCAACTCCCAGAGTTTATTCAAACTCACGTACATTAAGTCGGTGATGCCATTCAACCATCTCATCCTCTGTAATCCCCTTCTCCTCCTGCCCTCAATATTTCCCAGCATGGTCTTTTCAAATGAGTCAGCTGTTTGCATCAAGTGGCTGAAGTATGGGAGTTTCAGCTTCAATATCAGTCTTTCCAATGAACACCTAAGACTGATCTCCTTTAGGATGGACTGGCTGGATATACTTGCAGTCCAAGGGACTGTCAAGAGTCTTCTCCAACACCCACAGTTCAAAAGCATCAAATCTTGGGTGCTTAGTTTTCTTTATAGTCTAATTCTCAAACCCATACATGACTACTGAAAAAAACCATAGCTTTGACAAGACAGAACTTTGTTAACAAAATAATATCTCTGCTTTTTAATATACTTTCTTGGTTGGTCAAAACTTTCCTTTCTAGGAGTAAGCGTCTTTTAATTTTATAGATACAGTCACCATCTGCAATGATTTTGGAGCCCTCAAAATAAAGTCAACCACTGTTTCCACTATTTCCCTATCTAATTGCCATGAAGTGATGGGACCAGATGCCATGATCTTAGTTTTCTGAATGTTGACCTTTAAGCCAACTTTTTCATTCTCTTCTTTCACTTACATCAAAAGGCTCTTTAGTTCTTCTTCACCTTCTGCCATAAGGATGGTGTCATCTGCATATCTGAGGTTATTGATATTTCTCCCAGCAATCTTGATTCCAGCTTGTGCTTCCTCCAGCCCAGCATTTCTCATGATGCACTCTGCAAATAAGTTAAATAAGCAAAGTGATAATATACAGCCTTGACTTACTCCTTTTCCTATTTAGAACTAGTCTGTTGTTTCATGTACAGTTCTAACTATTGTTTCCTGACCTGCATATAGGTTTCTCAAGAGGCAGGTCAAGTGATCTGGTGTTCATATCTCTTTCAGAATTTTCCATAGTTTATTTTGATCCACATAGTCAAAGGTTTTGGTATAGTCAATAAAGCAGAAATAGATCTTTTTTCCGGAACTCTTTTGCTTTTTTCGATGATCCAGCAGATGTTGGCAATTTGATCTCTGGATCCTCTGCCTTTTCTAAAACCAGCCTGAACATCAGGAAGTTTATGGTTCACGTATTTATTAAGCCTGGCTTGGAGAATTTTGAGCATTACTTTGCTAGCATGTGAGGTGAATGCAATTGTGGTAGTTTGAGCATTCTTTGACATTGCCTTTCTTTGGGATTGGAATGAAAACTGACTGGCCACAGCTGAGTTTTCCAAATTTTCTGGCATGTTGAGTGCAGCACTTTCACAGATTCATCTTTTAGGATTTGAAATAGCTCAACTGGAATTCCATCACTCCCATTAGCTTTGTTTCTAGTGATGCTTCCTAAGGCCCACTTGATTTCACATTCCAAGATGTCTGGCTCTAGTGAATGATCACACCATCATGATTATCTTGGTCATGAATACCTTTTTTGTACAGCTCTTCTGTGTATTCTTGCCACCTCTTCTTAATATCTTCTGCTTCATTAGGTCCATATCATTTCTATCCTTTATTGAGCCCATCTTTGCATGAAATGTTCCCTTGGTATCTCTAATTTTCTTAAAGATTTCTCTAGGCCTTCCCATTCTGTTGTTTTCCTCTTTGCATTGATTGCTGAGAAATGCTTTCTTATCCCTCCTTGCTATTATTTGGAACTCAAATGGGCATTCGAATGGGTATATCCTTCTTTTTCTTCTTTGCTTTTGCTTCTTTTCTTTTCACAGATATTTGTAAAGTCTCCTCAGACAGCCATTTTGCTTTTTTGCATTTATTTTTCTTGAGGATGGTCTTGATACCTTTCTCCTGTACAATGTCGTGAACCTCTGTCCATAGTTCACCAGGCATTCCGTCTGTAAGATCTAGTCCCTTTAATTTATTTCTCACTTCCACTGTATAAGGAATTTTATCTAGGTCATATCTGAATGATCTACTGGTTTTCTCCACTTTCTTCAATTTCAGTCTGAATTTGGCAATAAAGAGTTCATGATCTGAGCCACAGTCAGCTCTTGGTCTTGCTTTTGCTGACTGTATAGAACTTCTCCATCTTTGGCTATAAATAATATAATCAATCTGATTTTGGTGTTGATCATTTGGTGATGTCCATGTGTAGAGTCGTCTCTCTTGTGTAGTCATTTTACTAAACACAATTTATGCAATGTGGATTAACCCCCTATTAGCAACAACTCTAGGGGCTCAAATGGAAAATAATCTGCTTGTAGTGCAGGAGATCCCTGGGTTAGGAATATCCGCTGGAGAAGAGAATGGCTACCCACTCCAGTATTCTAGCCTGGAGAATCCCATGGAGAGAGGAGCCTGGTGGGCTACAGTTCAGGGGGTTGAAAAGAGTTGGATGCAACAGTGAATATTGGCTACAACACTTGAAACAGGAAACCACAGAAATTAAAGTGTGACTATTATTGGAATATATCCTGTAAGAAAGCATACTTGCATAGTTATTAAAGATGTTCATGAGATATTGAGCAATTGTAAATATCCTAAAAATGTATGAATGGCAAATCTTTCAACAACTAACATATTTTTTAAATGATGCAAAAGGCCAGTATGCAATACCACAAAATGCAGCCCTGAATAGGCTTGATGATATTTTAGGTTTATTAACATTTGAACCAATTACTCCCACTTTAGTCCATTAGCTTTTGATTCTAGACTTGAGGCCTGTAGATGATATTCATTAATCTAATAGCATAAAATAAATCTTTTCCCTCTAGATCCTTCCTACTCCTTCCCCCTCCTCTCAACTCCTTTCCCCAAAGGGAGTATCCTTTCCATTAAAGCTAAGTGATTCCTAACTTCCTCTGACTGTGGCTATATTTCAGTAAGTGACTGACAGTAATAGCAAAACGATGTGAAGGAAGTAGGCTATCTCAGTAACCTCCTAGTTATCTAATCTATAGTACTCAGTTTCTACCACTTATGTATTCAAACAAAAGAAACAAATCAATCTGTAATATAATTGCCTTTCTCTATCATCTATTTTGTTAGCCTCTACACAATGGTAAACATTCACCCAAAGATTATATACTGTAATGGAGTGGGGTGAAGCACTATTATTTATCATATTTCACAGGGAAACCAGTGATCCTCATTCATAAATCTATCCCATAACTATTTACAGGAATAGCATGTGATTAGTGCAGAGGAAATTTCACTTCTAATTAATCTTCATGTGTGAAGACTGGTGTTCTCATGAGGACAATGAAGTTTGCTACTTAACTTTGGGCAGAAAATGGTAAATAAGATTTTTTTTTCTAGTCATTCTTCAAAAATTATACTTCGTGCTGTATAGATTTAGGTGAGAAAAATATTTTCTTAACATTTTGGAGAAAGTTTATTTCATATTTGTATAGTCTCTTTATAAAATATATTTTTAAAAACAAACAATATTTCCTTCTGATAGCTTATTTTGGACTATTAATTGATTTTAATAATAGCAATGCTTCTTGTAGTTCTGACTAAATAAGATCATTTAAAATTTTATTGTTACAGAAAGTCAGCTGATTGAATGGTTTGATTACTCTATATATGCCTAGTTACCATACTTGTCATTGGAGATACAGAGATAAATATATTGTAACACTTGCATATGATTTGATAGCTCAGCATCATTGTGTGTGTGTGTGTGTGTTAGTTGCTCAGTCATGTCTGACTTTTGCAACCCCACCAGGCTCCTCTGTCCTTGGAATTCTCCAGGAAAGAATACTGGAGTGGGTTGCCATTCCCTTTTCCAGGGAATCATCCTGATCCAGGGATTGAACCTGGGTCCCCTACATTGCAGGCAGGTTCTTTACCATCTGAGCCACGAGGAAAGCACCCAGCATCATCTGGGTCCCACACAAATCCACTGCACACTCTAAGTAATGTTGCTTTTTTATGAGCTCATATAGATCCTGTGTCTTTTCATCAGAGCACTTAACTCAGCCAACAACTATAAATTTGTTAACATGATTTTCTAACTACTATCACTTTTGACTCATACATTACATGAGTACAAGACTTCACTTTTGTTACCTATTGTTCCCAGAAGTGCACAGAATAATGGCTATTTTAAAATAACTCATGAAATATTTATTGAATGAATTGATGATATAGAATAATATATATGAGGGCACAAGTGTCCAACCAACTTCACCTCTAGTTAGTAGGTGTCATAAGTGTTATAATGAGCCAGAGAGCTACAAAAATTCAGTGTAGATTATTTCTTTTTTGTTATTATTGTTAAAATCTGAAAAGCAAAATAAAAATAAAATGAAGTTTGCAATTAACTTAAATATCTGGCTGAGAGGTTAAAGCCTCTGCCTGCAATGCAGGAGACTTGGGTTCAGTCCCTGTGTTGGGAAGATCCCCTAGAGAAGGAAATGGCAATGCACTCCAGTACTCTTGCCTGAAGAATCCCATGGATGGAGGAACCTGGTGGGCTACAGTCCACCAGGTCATAAAGAGTTGGACACGACTGAGCAACTTCACTCACTCACTCACTTTTCCAATGTATTATGATGATTAGCATTAACAACATTAGAAACTATAATTTTAAATTCATGTTTTCTTTCAGTTCAGTTCAGTCACTCAGTCGTGTCTGACTCTTTGCGACCCCATGAACTGCAGCACGCCAGGCCTCCCTGTCCATCACCATCTCTTGGAGTTCACTCAGACTCACGTCCATCAAGTCCGTGATGCCATCCAGCCATCTCATCCTCCATCGTCCCCTTCTCCTCCTGCCCCCAATCCCTCCCAGCATCAGAGTCTTTTCCAATGAGTCAACTCTTCACATGAGGTGGCCAAAGTACTGAAGTTTCAGCTTTAGCATCACTCCTTCCAAAGAAATCCCCAGGGCTGATCTCCTTCAGAATGGACTGGTTGGATCTCCTTGCAGTCCAAGGGATTCTCAAGACTCTTCTCCAACACCACAGTTCAAAAGCATCAATTCTTCAGCGCTCAGCCTTCTTCACAGTCCAACTCTCACATCCATACATGACCACAGGAAAAACAATAGCCTTGACTAGATGGACCTTAGTTAGCAAAGTAATGTGTCTGCTTTTGAATATGCTATCTAGGTTGGTCATAATTTTTCTTCCAGGGAGTAAGCGTCTTTTAATTTCATGGCTGCAGTCACCATCTGCAGTGATTTTGGAGCCCCCAAAATAAAGTCTGACACTGTTTCCACTGTTTTTCCATCTATTTCCCATGAAGTGATGCGACCGGATGCCATGATCTTCGTTTTCTAAATGTTGAGCTTTAAGCTAACTTTTTCACTCTCCTCTTTCACCTTCATCAAGAGGCTCTTTAGCTCCTCTTCACTTTCTGCCTTAAGGGTGGTGTCATCTGCATATCTGAGGTTACTGATATTTCTCCTGGCAATCTTGATTCCAGCTTGTGTTTCTTCCAGCCCAGCGTTTCTCATGATGTACTCTGCATATACGTTAAATAAGCAAGGTGACAATATACAGCCTTGACGTACTCCTTTCCCTATTTGGAACCAGTCTGTTGTTCCATGTCCAGTTCTATTCAGAAGTAAGTAATATTTATAATATTGGTTACTCCAGCTATGGTTAACAGACAATGAGATGTGTTTGTTTCTGTGTATGTGTTCACTCGTTCAATCATGTCTGACTTTTAGAACCCCTTGGACTGTAGCCCTCCAGGCTTCTCTGTGCATGAAAGATTCCAAACTGGAGTGGGTTGCCATTTATACCCCAGGGGATCTTTCCCACCCAGGGATCAAACTCACCTCTCCTGCATCTCCTGCAATGGGAGGGCAGATTCTTTATCACTACGCAACCTGGAACAATGAGATATACCATATGAATCCATTCTCCCAATAATTGAAAATCACTTCGTAAAAACAAACAGCAAAAGTGATAATGGCTTATTTCTAAATATGTATTCATGTCATTAGGTAAGAAATTGTAACAGTTTCTTTTCAAAGGCACCTAGAAAGCTTAATTGTTTTGTAGTCGTGCTCATAACTATTTTTGATACATCATTTTTCAAAAGCAATTCTGCTATGCTTGATTCATATATAAAACCAAGGCATTAAATTGGAAATACATTTACAATATGCATGCTATTAATATATGAAATAAAATACTATTTTAAGATCAATCAATAAATGACACAAGTAAAATATGAGCAAACTAGATGCATAGGCAATTCACAAAGAAAAGCAATAAAACTAAAACTAAAGCAATAAAAATGTTTGATTTTAATACTAGTAAAGTAAAGAGATATATTTTGCCTCCAGATTGTCAAAGATTAGGATGAAGTATATTATTTAGTGTTATTTACAGTGCCTTGTCACATGGAAGTATCTGAACACACTAGAATTTTATATAAAAATAAAAACCATAGATTTTTCAGTTGTGCAATTCTATTTCTTGGATGAAATCAATATATACTGTCAACATACAATGCACTCACCTCTGAGCAATGTATAAGGAGAAATAGTTAGAACCAACATCAGTGTTATTAATTATGTGGCATACTTTATAGCCACATTAGAATAAAATAATCTAATGCTACTGATTATATGAAGCTTTTAAGATCTATATAATTTAATGCTAACAAGTACCACAAATAATATTAGATAATATTAAATGGAGACATGCCAACAAATGTAATATAGGATTATATTCAGTGCTTTTCAGATATTCTGAATAAAATATTCCTATATAGGAATGTGAACATTATTCATTTGTTAACTTGAACCGAGGTTATGACAGCTAGTTGAATTATACATCATTTATATTTTTCTTATAGTTTTTCTTTATTTTCTAAATATTTTATAATAAACATGTATCACTTTCACAATAAGGAAAATATGGTATTTTAAAATAAACAGTGAACTGTAGCCTGAGAAGCAGATCTCTAGCCTTATTCATTAATATATTTTCATGGTTCATGTTTAAGGTAGCTATTTGATGATACAGAACAAATTTAGTAAGTTTTAATAGGAAAAATGGCTCATGTAGAAGCACAGTACCAAAAGGAGAATAAATGTCACCTACTTTCTATATTGCCTACAGTTTGAACTATCATTATCTCAGTCTATTATTGTTCTTGAATTAATATTTCCAAGTTGAACTCAAAATTAACAAGGATTTAATTAAGAAATATTCCTTTGCTTTTAGTTTAAGTGCATTTAAATGTCTCCAAATCATTATTTTTAGTCTGCTTAACAAATATTTTGTACTTAGCTAGATTTATTCTGATTTCCTTGAGGTATGTGTTGTGCTTAGTTGCTCAGTGGTGTCCATCTCTGAGACCCCATAGACCATAGCCCGCCAGGCTCCTCTGACCTGGGGATTCTCCAGGCAAGATCACTGGAATGGGTTGCCATTCCCTCCTCCAGGGGAATCTTCACAATCCAAGAATTGAACCCAGGTTTCCCTCATTGCAGGCAGATTCTTTATCATCTGAGCCACAAGGGAAGCCCTCTTTAAGGTATAAAATATTCTGAATATTTTAAGGGGTCAATTCTCAAGAAAAGTTTCAAAGGATAGGAAATAAGTTCACTATAAATTTATAAGCTAGAAAAAAATAATTTTATCCTCTCAGAAGGCCTAGAAGAGAACACGTTTGAAAGAACTTGGAAAGTAACATGCGTTTTACTCAGAGGGTAAATCAGATTTTCTTGTGGCAGTGAAACTGATGACAGGGACATAGTCAACAAGGCACTATGGCTAGATAACATTTTAAAGGGGAAAATTGCAGAAAGTGATTGACATGTGTAAACTAAAGTTATGAAAATTATGAGAATAGTACAACTATGGCATAAATTTAGACACTATAACATAAGTAAAAAAGGAGGATATTTTACAGAGTTAGAAATTATATTCAATGTTTTCTCAGTACTATGAAACACCACCCCACCATATGTCAGTTCAGCTCAGTTCCTCAGTTGTGTCTGACTCTTTGCAACACCCTTGACTGCAGCATGCCAAGCTTCCTTGTATTTCAACAACTCCCCAGAGTTTGCTCAAACTCATATCCATCGAGTCTGTGATGCCATCCAGCCATCTCATCCTTTGTCGTCTCTGTCTCCTCCTTCCGTCAATCTTTTCCAGCATCAGT
Source organism: Nanger dama (assembly GCA_917880005.1). Classification (NCBI taxonomy): domain Eukaryota; kingdom Metazoa; phylum Chordata; class Mammalia; order Artiodactyla; family Bovidae; genus Nanger; species Nanger dama. Next base: position 54,414,849 of record CAKJTW010000004.1, read on the forward strand.
GTATTTTTCCAATGAGTCAGTTCTTTGCATCAGGTGGCCAGAGTATAGGAGCTTCAGCTTCAGCATCAGTCCTTCCAATGAATATTCAGCACCAATTTCCTTTAGGATAGACTGGTTGGATCTCCTTGCAGTTCAAGGCATTCTCAAGAGTCTTTTCTCAACACCACAGTTAAAAAGCATCAATTCTTAAGTGCTCAGCTTTCTTTATGGTCCAACACTCACACCCATACATGATAAGGAAAAAAAAACTTAGCTTTGACTAGATGGACCTTTGTTGGCAAAATAATGTCTTTGCTTTTTAATATGCTCCTTAGATTTGTCATAGCTTTTCTTCCAAGGAACAAGAGTCTTTTAATTTTATGGCTGTATGTTACCATCTGCAGTTACTATCTGCAGTGATTTGGAGCCCAAGAACCCAAGAGCCCACTGTTTTCATTGTTTCCCCATCTATTTACCATGAAGTGATGAGACTGGATAACATGATCTTTATTTTTGCATGTTGAGTTTGAACCCAGATTTTTCACTCTCCGCTTTCACTTTCATCAAGAGGCTCTTCAGTTCCTCTTTGCTTTCTTCTGTAAGGATGGTGTCATCTACATATCTGAGGTTATTGATATTTCTCCCAGAAATCTTGATATATGTTTTATAAAAGAATGAATCGCACTCGTTTTCTTTAAAAGCAGTTGTTTCCAGTTGGGCTGGTTTGTATGCCAGGAAATCTCTCATGTGTCAGTATAGGAGCTCAATAAATGATGGCTCCTTCTGACCTTTTCCCCAATAGACCTCCTCATCTCCATCTCCTCACCCTCTCACACTCACAGATGCATTCCACACTTGTTTATATACAAATTCATCTTATAATGTTGTGCTTTTAAATGATGTGTGTTCTTTCATGCTTAGATATATGCCATATTATTATGGTAATTATTATAATAATCAATAATATGCTATACATTTTGTTTATTTTTTAATTACCTAATAAAAGTTATATGGGACATGGATCTTGTTTGTTTTAGAGAACATAGTACAAACTCATTAAATAATTATTAAAAATAGTTTAAAATTCTAAACATATCACGAAAAAGGAGGTCATATTACAGTTAATGGAGAGTTCACAGGAGTGGTTTTTACTTCATTTAGCAAAATGGACATTGTGCGGTTTAAGATATATGTAAAAACAAAAATGTTAACAGAATTTTTATAAATATTTATTCCAAGATTAATTTATATATGCTTAACTGAAGCAAGAATGTCTTACTATTTTGAATAAATTTCAAAATGATTTATCTTCTGCTTTCCAATTCAGTTGCATATGTTACTAGCGATGTTAATAGTATGCCTTTTACAACATGCCTTTAATGGCCAGTAAGAAGGGAACTTAAAAAGTTGAGAAAAGAAAAGACAAAATGGTACTTTTGTCAGCCTGCTGGGAAATCAACAAGAAGAAATCTGAGGTGTAAAATTCACACTTCAGAAGATACAGACCCTCCTTGAGGACTACCAATCATGAAAATAAAAATGCATTTCTTTCTGATAGGAGAAATGAAAGTCATGATCAACTAAATGCTGAATAGAAAAATGATACACTTTAAAACTTTGCAAAAATTTTTTGGGCAAGTTCTTGGATGCAAAATAAAAGTATTGGGTGAAATTAAAAATTATTTTTTATATTACCTTCATGAGAAAGAAAGGAAAATGTAGGGACAAATAATAGGTTAGTCAATAAAATTTTCCCAATTGAAAAGGGCAGTATAAAACTCAAATTTTTACTTTTCTTGAAACTCAATATTATTGTAATTCATGCTCTACCATGAAAAGAAACTGAAAAGGAAATTTTCTGTAATCTAGAATAAATATTGATAAATCAATATAATGTTCTTAATATCCCCAAGATTTTCTTCACTTAACAACAACAACAAAAAACTTGAATAGTTCTTTTCAATATGGATGGTAATAAAGATAGTTAATTAGGAAGACCATTCAATATCACAGTAATCCAAGTCTATGCCCCAACCAATAACGCTGAAGAAGCTGAAGTTGAACGATTCTGTGAAGACCTACAAGACCTTTTAAAACTAACACCCAAAACAGATGTCCTTTCCGTCATAGGGGACTGGAATGCAGAAGTAGGAAGTCAAGAAACACCTGGAGTAACAGGCAAATTTGGCCTTGGAGTACGGAAGGAAGAAGGGCAAAGGCTAATAGAGTTTTGCCTAGAGAATGCACTGGTCATAGCAAACATGTTCTTCCAACAGCACAAGAGAAGACTCTACACATGGACATCACCAGATGGTCAACACCAAAATCAGATTGATTATATTCTTTGCAGCCAAGATGGAGAAGCTCTATACAGTCAGCAAAAGCAAGACCAAGAGCTGACTGTGGCTCAGATCATGAACTCTTATTGCCAAATTCAGACTTTAAATTGAAGAAAGTATAGAAAACCACTAGACCATTCAGGTATAACCTAAATCAAATCCCTTATGGTTATACAGTGGAAGTGAGAAATAGATTTAAGGGACTAGATCTGATATACAGAGTGCGTGATGAACTATGGACGGAGGTTTGTGATATTGTACATAAGACAGGGATCAAGACCATTTCCATGGAAAAGAAATGCAAAAAAAGCAAAATGGCTGTCTGGGGAGGCCTTACAAATAGCTGTGAAAAGAAGAGAAGTGAAAAGCAAAGGAGAAAAGGAAAGATATAAGCATCTGAATGCAGAGACCCGAAGAAGAGCAAGAAGAGATAAGAAAGCCTTCCTCAGCAATGAATGCAAAGAAATAGAGGAAAACAACAGAATGGGAAAGACCAGAGATCTCTTCAAGAAAATTAGAGCTACCAAGGGAACATTTCATGCAAAGATGGGCTCAATAAAGGACAGAAATGTTCTATGTTCTGGACCTAACAGAAGCAGAAGATATTAAGAAGAGGTGGCAAGAATACACAGAAGAACTGTACAAAAAGGTCTTCATGATCAAGATAATCATGATGGTGTAATCACTCCCCTAGAGCCGGACATCCTGGAATGTGAAGTCAAGTGGGCCTTAGAAAGCTTCACTACGAACAAAGCTAGCGGAGGTGATGGAATTCCAGTTGAGCTATTTCAAATCCTAAAAGATGATGCTGTGAAAGTGCTGCACTCAATATGTCAGGAAATTTGGAAAACTCAGCAGTTGCCACAGGGCTGGAAAAGCTCAGTTTTCATTCCAATCCCAAAGAAAGGCAATGCCAAAGAATGCTCACACTACCGCACAATTTGGACTCATCTCACAAGCTATTAAAGTAATGCTCAAAATTCTCCAAGCCAGACTTCAGTAATACATGAACAGTGAACTTCCAGATGTTCAAGCTGGTTTAAAAAAGGCAGAAAAGTGAAGTCGCTCAGTCGTGTCTGACTCTTTGTGACCCCATGGACTGTAGCCTATCCATGGGATTTTCCAGGCAAGGGTGCTGGAGTGGATTGCCATTTCCTTCTCCAGGGATCTTCCCAACCCAGGAATCGACCCCGGGTCTCCCGCATTGCAGGCAGACGCTTTACTGTCTGAGCCACCAGGGAAGAGGAACCACAAATTGCAAAACATCCACTGGATCATGGAAAAAGCAAGAGAGTTCCAGAAAAAAATCATCTATTTCTGCTTTATCGACTATACCAAAGCCTTTGACTGTGTGGATCACAATAAACTGTGGAAAATTCTGAGAGAGATGGGAATACCAGACCACCTGACCTGCCTCTTGAGAACCTATATGAATGTCAGGAAGCAACAGTTAGAACTGGACATGGAACAACAGACTGGTTCCAAATAGGGAAAGGAGTATGTCAAGGCTGTATATTGTCACCCTGCTTATTTAACTTATATGCAGAGTATATCATGAGAAACACTGGGCTGGAAGAAGCACAAGCTGGAATCCAGATTGCCAGGAGAAATATCAATGACCTCAGGTATGCAGATGACACGACCCTTATGGCAGAAAGTGAAGAGGAACTAAAAAGTCTCTTGATGAAGGTGAAAGAGGAGAGTGAAAAAGTTGGCTTAAAGTTCAACATTCAGAAAACTAAGATCATGGTATCTGGTCCCATCACTTCATGGCAAATAGATGGAGAAACACCAGAAACAGTGTCAGACTTTATTTGGGGGGGGTGGGCTCCAAAACCACTGAAGATGGTGATTGTAGCCATGAAATTAAAAGACACTTACTCCTCGGAAGAAAAGTTATGACCAACCTAGATAACATATTCAAAAGCAGAGACATTACTTTGCCAACAAAGGTCTGTCTAGTCAAGGCTATGGTTTTTCAGTAGTCATGTATGGATGTGAGAGTTGAGCTATGAAGAAAGCTAGCACCAAAGAAGTGATGCTTTTGAACTGTGGTGTTGGAGAAGAGTCTTGAGAGTCCCTTGTACTGCAAGGAGATCCAACCAGTCCATTCTAAAGGAGATCAGTCCTCGGTGTTCTTTGGAAAGAATGATGCTAAAGCTGAAACTCCAGTACTTTGGCCACCATGCAAAGAGTTGACTCATTGAAAACAACTGTGATGCTGGGAGGTATTGGGGGCAGGAGGACAAGGGGATGACAGAGGATGAGATGGCTGGATGGCATCACTGACTCGATGGACATGAATCTGAGTGAACTCTGGGAGTTGGTGATAGACAGGAAGGCCTGGCGTGCTACAATTCATGGGGTCGCAAACAGTCCAACATGATTGAGATACTAAACTGAGCTGAACTGAGTACTGTTCATCATTTGTCAAGCCTGTACCTAACAGATAACAAGAAACTATATTTCAAAATTGTAATACACTAAATCTTATCTATTTATTGGAACATTGTATTTTATTTATAAGAGATATGTTCAGAAATAATGCTTTAAAAATATTAAAGCAGGGAGGGTTATAAAGTATCTTTATTCTTCTTTGTTTCTATGTGTATAGTTGACTATCTTATCTATGTGTCAATCACCTCCTGTAGTTCCTAAGTTCAAGTACAGTTAAGTATATGTGAATACAAGTAATAAGAAACATTTTTCTTTAGTCTTATTTTCATTGGTAAAAGAAAAATGAACTTGCAAGACTTAGAGAAAGAAGTTATGGTTGCCAGGGGGCAGGAAATGGAGGAAAGAGATAGGGAGTTTAGGATCAACATGTTGTTGCTGTTAAGTCCTAGTGTCTGACACTGCGACCCCATGGATTGCAGCAGTCTAGGCTTCCCTGCCCTTCACTATCTCCTGGAGCTTGCTTAAATTCATGTTCATTGAGTTGGTCATGCTATCTGACCATCTCATCCTCAGTCACCCCTTCTCCTTTTGACTTCAATCTTTCCCATCATTAGGGTCTTTTTCAGTGAATCAGCTTTTTGCATCAGATGGCCAAAGTATTTGAGTTTCAGTTTCAGCAATAAACCTTCCATTGAATATTGAGGGTTGATTTCCTCTAGGATTGACTGGTTTGGTCTCCTTGGAGTCCAAGGGACTCAGAAGAGTCTTCTCTAGCACAATTTGAAAGCATCAATTCTTTGGTATTCAGCCTTCTTTATATACATATGTATACATTGTATATGGACATGTAGATGTACACACTGCTATATTTAGAGTGGATAACCAACAAGGTCCTGCTGTATAGAACAGGGAACTTTGATCAATGTAATATGGCAGCCTGATGGGAGGGGGATATGTGGGGAGAATGGCTATGTGTATGTATTTATGGCTGAATCTCTTTGCTGTCCACCTGAAACTATCACAACATTGTTAACTGGCTATACTTCAATATAAAATAAAAAGTTTAAAAAAAAAGAGTGAAAAGAAAAACATGTAAGAGCATGGGCAGTTTAGATTCATATTCATTGTTGCTAATAAAGAAAATATCATATTTACAACAACAGAAAAGGCAAATAAGGCTTATGTAATCAGGGAGTTCTTTAGAGAGACCTCCTTCACATTACGATGGCTATGACTCCACACTCCTGATGGAGGGGGCCTGGGTTCACTCTCTGGTCAGGAATTAGATCCCATGTGTTACAACTAAAGATTCTGCATGCTACAACTAAAATATGGCTCAGTCAAATAAATAAATAAATATTTTTAAAAAGAAGTTCTTTACAAAAAATGCATTTTAATTTATATATTCAAAATTAGTGAGATAAAATCAATGTACAAAATATTGTTTTTTGGCAAGACAAATTTTGTGTATAATTCTCATGAAAGTGTTAAAAATTCTTGCTTTAGTGAGACTTCTTTATAACCATTAAAAACCATAAATTATATAATTTTGAATAGATTTGTATAATGTATTACTATAATAAATATTTTTCTCCACTTCTTCCATGGCTGTGAAGATGAAGTAATACATGTAAAACAACTTTGTTTTATATTTTGCTCCTTTATGATTTAAGTAAACCCTATGTAATATTAAGGTCTTCCCTGTAATTCAGACGGTAAAGAATCTGCCTGAATGTAAGGATTAGAATACAATGGAATGGGTACATTCTATTGACTCATCCAGAAAAATTCTGAAATTCAAGTTTTCTGCTCTTTAGCTCGAAAGTGTTAGTTGTTCAGTTTTGTCCAACTGTTTGCAACACCATGGGCTTTAGCCTTCTAGGCTCCTATAACCGTGGAACGCTCCAGGAAAGAATACTGAAGCGGGTTGCCATTCCATTTTCCAGGGGATCTTCCAAACCTAGGGACTGAACCCAGGTCTCCTGCATTGCAGATGAATTATTTACCATCTGAGCTACCAAGGAAACCTGTTTTTTACCTTACAGAATTCAGTTTCCTTAAGAATTAGCAAAACCTGGTTAAAAAAAGAAAAGAAAAGAAATAAATAAAACATTCCCACAAGGATATGAACTTGAACATTTTGTGTTTACGTATTCTATAATTTCTTTCTCAAGTCAAGCTGGAAGTTAGCTAACCTAGTGGTATTCACCGCTAGACTTTTCTGAAAAATATTAATAACACTAATTTATTTTTCAGTTCTAATCATTAAAGTTTTTCTTAAAATTCCCAAAGTGGATATTCTATTTGTTGAGAAAATATTCTTCAGAGACTATTTAAATCAATGTCCTATCAAGTTCTTCTGACAAATTTTGTAACACTGGGTATAGTTGAAAATAATTCATCAACTGAGTTTATAAATAGGGAGGGATATAGTGCTATAACTTTTATTCCTATCTCTTGCTCCCTCTTAAGATAGCCAATAGTTTAAGTTGGATTAGTAATAACAGGGCTTAGTCAGCAGTGGCAAAATGAAATTTGTTGGCAAAATGAAATTTGTTAGGCAAAATGTTGTCACTCATGATGCTCATGAAGTAGAAAAATATGCTGTTAATTTTCATGTGAGGCAGAGTGACACAAACAGAAATTTCCTTAAAGTTTGCTTTTTTTTTTTAAAATAATGGGTTGCCATGTAATTCATGATTAACACTAACAATTCCTTTCATAGAAGGTGCCATTCAAAAGCTAAAATTTAGAAAATAAGCATCTTTGAATAAATGAACTGCTGCTGCTGCTGCTGCTAAGTCACTTCAGTCATGTCTGACTCCGTGTGGCCCCATAGAAGACAGCCCACCAGGCTCCTTGGTTCTTGGGATTCTCCAGGCAAGAACACTGGAGTGGGTTGCCATTTCCTTCTCCAATGCAAGGAAGTGTAAGTGAAGTTGCTCAGACATGTCTGACTCTTAGTGACCCTATGGACTGCAGCCCACCAGGCTCCTCCATCCGTGGGATTTTCCAGGTAAGAGTACTGAAGAGTGGTGCCATTGCCTCCTCTGGAATAGATGAACAATTATTTCCAAATGTTAGGTAGGCCTAATTTATGATGTTCTATCTTGATTTTCTCTCTTTTATATTTCACATGAATTTCTCTTAGTTTACATGGTTTGGATACTTATGAATATGTTTCTCCTATAATATAAAAATGAAGCAACAGCATATGATTTATAATTGAATAAACTAACCCACTTAGCGATGATTAAAGCACAGTTACCAGCAGCATTCTGTATCAGTATGTTTCTATAACCAATCTCATCTGTGTAGAATTGTCGGATTACTTTTAAACATATGTTAATGAAGCACTGTAAAAATTATCATGTATGGGTTTAAATAGAACAATAAAATATGCATCACTTTATGTAAATCACCAAGCTATTTTTTTCTTGTTAGTTTCTATGTAGCATTTTGAGTAACAAAGTCGGCTAAAATTCACATTAAAGACTATATTATTTATAGAAGAGAGAAATAAAAACTGGATCTAATTGTCCTAGTGTGGCAAAGCTAAACCCATTAGATAAGAATTTACTTTGGAGAAGTTTATTTTACTTTTGAAAGCCAGGGATTTGCAAATTAAGACAGAATCTATTTTCTAAGGCTGTTTTCTTTTCTTAGTTATAATTTAGTATAAATAATTATACTTTGTTTTCCTTTTTAGCAAATGAATTACTTTGCTACCATTTCAGCAGCCAGCCTTTCAACAAACTGCTTAAAGATTGTCCACATTTGTCAGCCCACCAGCTTCACCACCATTAACCCTGTCTGATTTTATGCCAAGCTGCCACTTTTCTTCAGCTTGTATAAGTACAGTTTGAATCAGTGACATCTCTTCTGTCATTGCAAATACCTATGTAACAAGTGGGAGGATCCAATCTGTCATGTTTTGTTAAATTGTATAAAATGTGTATTTAAACGGGACTTGTGAGAATTTATCACTATCACCAGCAAAACGGTTCAGATTGAAATGAGGGCAATTTATTACTCTCAGAAGCAATTTGATCATTTCTCTCTTCGATACTGCACTCTGCCTCCTTCCTCTCTCTTTTCTTTCTTTCCTTTTTTCTTCTTTCTTTCATTTTCTTCTTCTTCTTCTCTATTCAAGTCTTATTTTCTCTTTCTTTTTTAAGTACAGATTTATCTTGATAAAAATATTAGAGGTGTTACTAGTTTTCCATGTGTGGTAGAGATATAAGCCTTCTTTATAGATAAGCTATTACTTTTTTTTAGGGTTGGCATTTTATTTATTTATTTTTTTTAATATAAACTTATTTATTTTAAGTGGAGGTTAATTACTTTACAATATTGTATTCGTTTTGCCATACATCAACATGAATCTGCCACAGGTATACACGTGTTCCCCATCCTGAACCCCCCCACCCTCCTCCCTCCTCGTACCATCCCCCTGGGTCATCTCAGTGCACCAGCCAGTATCATGCATCGAACCTGGACAAGATTTTACTTTTTTAAATGAGTCATTTTAAATAAAAATATTAACTAAATGACTGTCACAGACATTATGTGGAGCTGAGACTCAGAGAAGGAAATTATTTCCTCTTTCTTTCAGTTTATTTCGCCTACAACTGGTTACATGACAACATAGTTACATTAAATTGAAAAAAACTACACTTCATTGGTAAGAAATTATAAATATTTACACCTAAAGTTCAGGTCAGTCGCTCAGTCATGTCTGACTCTTTGCAGTCCCATGAACTGCAGCATGCCAGGCCTCCCTGCCCATCACCAACTCCTGGAATTTACCCAAACTCATGTCCATTGTGTCAGTGATGCCATTCAAGCATCTCATCCTCTGTCGTCCCCTTCTCCTCCTGCCTTCAATCATTCCCAACATCAGGGCCTTTTCAAATGAGTCAGCTCTTCTCATCAGGTGGCCAACATCTAAAGTAGTTAAATGTAAAATATGCTTGCATGCAAATAAAGTAAGTTTTTAAAATTCACATATATACATATATATATATCCTATGGATGTTGATTTATTATTGTGACACTTCCTTCATTTAATTCATGCATTAATGGTTTTGATAAATATCAGTACTGGGAGTTGACCTACTGCTTACCAGTGCCTGTGCTAGATTCTGGGATATGAGAATGAAAGATTCTTGCTACAGTGCACCTCCAAATTTAATGGAGATTCTTAAAAATAGATGAACTGTGTAATTAAGGAATTTAGTGCTATCATAGAAATATGCAAGTATTATTCTGAGGGAATAGAAGAAGGGCATCTGTCATGGATTGAAGAGTCAAAAGATCTACCAGTGAATAGCCACTTGAGGATACTGAGTAGTTTTATTCATTGTCATATCATTAGTGCTGTGTGATTATTTGCATACACCCTATTATTATAATCCTGCAATAAATTTACTTTTGTGTGGACATTTGAAAGGATGGCAAAAATTATCCGAGTGGAATAAAAGTTGGGAGAGACATTATTGGCAGTGGGAAGGACTGTGCAAAGCATGGACTTCCAAGAGTATTAAGAAATTTGATTGAAGATTAGACAAAAGGGAAGGAGTGAAAGAGATGAAGTTAGATAGGATTGAAATCATGAGGGGCCTTCTGTAAGGAGTTTGGATTTTATTAAAAACGCTGTCTGCACCACTGAAGGACTTCAAATTGCTGACTAATTTTCTTAAGACTCAGATTTATTTCCCTCAGGCCTGAGTACATAATGATTTGCATGGCTGCTGTAATGATATTCTGGGCACTGTATAAATTCAAGTTCATAGATGTCAATGAGTAATATCCCTTTTAATGATGGCACTATCAAAAGCATGTGTATCTGATTTACAGCGACATTCAAAAGACTTATTGTTGAATAATGAGACACTATTTAAAGTGGAATAGAAGTGGAGAGAAAAGTTAATGTAAGTTACTGAAGGATTTAGAGATCAAAGAGGAAGCATATTGAAGTCTCTTTGCACTAACTAGTGTCCAAGTCTTTGATGACAGGTATTAAAAGATTTTTGTTATGGATGAATACAAGGCTATTTTTTCTTTCTAAAAAGCATGTACAATATAATAAAACAGGAAAGTTAAAATTTTCACAAGACTGATTCATTATATGCAAATCTGTATCAATCTCACAAACTTGTCAAACAGATTAAAATATGCAAATTTATACATATTTATATATGTCAAGGGACAGAGAATAAATGTGATAATTATCTTGTCTGTGCTTCTTGGTTTCAATTTTGGGAAAAAGAAATGAGATATTTATTTTCATTATGTCTTATAAGATAAAAATTAACATAATACAGTATAATTTTCAAGCTTAAACTAAATATTCAGTTCAGTTCAGTTCAGTCGCTCAGTTGTGTCCAACTCTTTGCAACCCCATGAATCACAGCACTCCAGGCCTCCCTGTTCATCACCATCTCTCAGTGTTCACTCAGACTCACGTCCATCAAGTCCGTGATGCCATCCAGCCATCTCATCCTCGGTCGTCCCCTTCTCCTCCTACTCCCAATCCCTCCCAGCATCAGAGTCTTTTCCAATGAGTCAACTCTTTGCATGAGGCGGCCAAAGTACTGAAGTTTCAGCTTTAGCATCATTCCTTCCAAAGAAATCCCAGGGTTGATCTCCTTCAGAATGGACTGGTTGGATCTCCTTGCAGTCCAAGGGATTCTCAAGACTCTTCTCCAGCACCACTGTTCAAAAGCATCAATTCTTCAGCACTCAGCCTTCTTCACAGTCCAACTCTCACATCCATACATGACCACAGGAAAAACCATAGCCTTGACTAGACAGACCTTAGTCAGCAAAGTAATGTCTCTGCTTTTGAATATGCTATCTAGGTTGGTGATAACTTTTTTCCAAGGAGTAAGTGTCTTTTAATTTCATGGCTGCAGTCACCATCTGCAGTGATTTTGGAGCCCCCCAAAATAAAGTCTGACATTGTTCCCGGTGTTTCCCCATCTATTTCCCATGGAGTGATGGGACCGGATGCCATGATCTTCATTTTCTGAATGTTGAGCTTTAAGTCAACTTTTTCACTCTCCTCTTTCACTTTCATCAAGAGGCCCTTTAGCTCTTCTTCACTTTCTGCCATAAGGGTGGTGTCATCTGCATATATGAGGTTATTGATATTTCTCCTGGCAATCTGGATTTCAGCTTGTGTTTCTTCCAGCCCAGCATTTCTCATGATGTACTCTGCATGTTAAGTTAAATAAGCAGGGTGACAATATACAGCCTTGACATACTCCTTTTCCTATTTGGAACCAGTCTGTTGTTCCATGTCCAGTTCTAACTGTTGCTTCCTGACCTGCATACAGATAATCACATTTTATTCAGAACTGTCAGCTCTCAGAAAATGTACAAGCATATCTTATTTATGTACTGATGTTTATTGTACTGATTAACGCCATTCAAGACATATGCCTATAGGTTTCAGATAAAATATGAGTTATGTATCAATCTCTAAATGCAAGGCAACCAATTTTAATTATATGTGCTGATATTCTTGTTTAACTTCATTATAATACTCAATACACTCGATAGTTTAAACATCAAGATGGCACTGTTTAATGCTGCTGCTCACTGAAAGGATTTTGAATGTGCATTAATGCTAAATTATAAAAGAAATTTATGAAAACATGCAAGAACCATTAAAAATAATTTAATTTAAAGTAATACAATGCTTAGAAGGTTCTCCAACAAACCAGTAAACAAAGATACATAGAGAAACAAAGCAAACCTATGTTTTAATAGATTATCACTTGAGGAAGCAATGTCAAGACATAGAAAGTAGTAACTCAGTTGTTTCAGAATTCTTAAAATGAAACTAATAAATCCACTAGAAGAAACATATTGAATGAGAAAGAAAGGAGAGAAAGAAATTTTCAATAAACAAATGTTCCTGGTTAATGTTTCCTCTCACTTAGACAACTAAATCAAGTATGTTTTTATTTTCCTTGTTTCCTTCAATACATCAGCATACAATTATCATATGATCCATCTAAAGCTCAAGTATGATCTTGTCACTCCCTTTTAAAAAACAAAGCTTGGATCCTTCTGTGTTCATTCCACTCATCTTTTGAGACTTGCTTTAAATGTCAACTTCTCAAAGCATCTTCCATGGCAGTCTGAAGTAAAGCCAGGAGCAATATGTGTTTTATAATTACTACAAAGTGTGTTATTATGGGTTGAGATGTGAGATTTTCATGGCACTATTTTTTTCTTTCTCTTCTCATCTCCTTTCTTCATCTCTTCCTCTTTCTTCAGATCCTCCCCCTCCTCCTTGCAATCCTTTCATATAATAGAGTCTTCTACATATTAGGTTCTCAGTAAATGTTTGTGGAAGAAATTGATTTGGTAAACTAAAAAAAAATAATGTATATCATAGTGTATAGATTATTAACAACATAATATTTTTTCCTTTTATATAAATATATATAAAATATTAAAAAACCACATCTGTAACATGAAAGAAAAGAAAGTGAAAATGGTCAATCCTGTCCTGTTGTGACCCCATGGACTGTAGCCTGCCAGGCTTCTCCATCCATGGGATTTTCCAGGTAAAAGTACTGGAGTGGGTTGCCATTTGCTTCTCCAGGGGATCTTTGCAACCCAGGAATCAAACCCAGGTCTCTTGCACACAGACAAACTCTTTATAGTCTGAGCCATATCTGTAACATATAGATAACTTTTCTTCACCCTAGCCTTTACTGAGCTCCTTCCAATTCTCTTTATTCAACTGTAGTGCTTTGATCAGTTTGTTATTAATTAATGTATAATCTCATGTATCTATTTTTTATAATTCATTTACTTATTTTTGGATGTGCTGAGTCTTCATTTATGTTTGGCTGTGCTGGGTCTTTGTTACCATGTGGCCTTTTCTCTGGTCGTGGCTATTCTCTAGTTGTGGTGCACAGGCTTCTCATTGTAGCGGTTTCTTTTGTTTGAGAGCACAGGCTGTAGGGCATGTCCGGTTCAGTAGTTGTAACTCCTGGGTTCTAGAGCACAGGCTCAATAGATGCAGCTTGCAGGCTTAGCTCTCTGCAGCATGTGGAATACTCTTGAATCAGGGATCGAACCATGACCTCTTTACCACTGAGTCACCAGGGAAGCCCTCAGATAACTTTTTGAAATTCTAAAATCCTGATATAGAACATCTGTAGTAAATATTCATTCATTCATTAAGCACGTTACTGTCATAGCTTTACCTTTGAGCATAATTCTTGAGTCAATCATTTCTTCTGGAACTTCAAAGTGTCTATTTTTGTACAGGTACCAATTATCTCTTGGTCACTACAATAACTTCCCTTTTCTTACATCTATGATAGGTAATATGGACAGAATGATTTTTGTTAAACACCATTTCCATCAGGGTAATTTCACTGTTGAAAATATTCAGTCAAGTCAATGCCATATATCTTGAAATCAATATTTAAAATTTCCAATACAAGAGAATTAGAGAACAGAATATTTGTTTACTTCTACTCTAAGCTTTTTATATACAAAGATAAATTAATATATGGTATCTTTGAGGAGTCTGTAACCTTGTTGAAAATGTAGACCCATAAGCATGTAAGTTCAGTGTAACATGATAAACACAAAGCAAAATGGCCATCACAAATCATAACACAGAACAGAGAATATGAAAAAAATGCAATAAGTGGGACTTCCAGTTTCCACTCAGACATGCAAAGGAATCAAAATTTCTCATATCTGATTTTGCAGTAAGAAAAATCTGGAGAAACTGAAAATCTATGACTCTTCTTGGACCCAGCAGAGAACATAAGTTGCAATGTAAATGATCATCATGAAGTTTGGAGACAAGTTTTTCAAGCTCATCTAGAGACAAGCTCATTTTAGAGAGGTACCACAACTGAGATTTGCTTAGATGGAATGAAAGTTTCCAAAGCTATAACCTGGTAGGAACAATAGTGGATAAATTTGGGCTTCCAGGTAGTGCTAGTGGTAAAGAATCCATCTGCCAACACAGGAGACGTAAAAGACTCAGGTTCTATCCCTGGGTTGGAAAGATTCCCTGAAAAGGGAATGGTGACCCACTCCAATATTCTTGCCTAGAGAATCCCATGGACAGAGTACCCTGGAGGGATTGCAAAGAGTTGGATGTGACTGAAATAATTTAGCCTGCATGCTAGACTGAATTTGGTCTAGCCTGAAAGATAGGTCCTGCTTTATTGACTATGCCAAAGCCTTTGACTGTGTGGATCACAATAAACTGTGGAAAATTCTGAAAGAGATGGGAATACCAGACCACCTGACCTGCCTCTTGAGAAACCTATATGCAGGTCAGGAAGCAACAGTTAGAACTGGACATGAAACAACAGACTGGTTCCAAATAGGAAAAGGAATATGTCAAGGCTGTATATTGTCACCCTGCTTATTTAACTTATATGCAGAGTATATCATGAGAAACGATGGGCTGGAAGAAGCACAAACTGGAATCAAGATTGCTGGGAGAAATATCAGTAATCTCAGATATGCAGATGACACCACCCTTATGGGAGAAAGAGAAGAAGAACTAAAGAGTCTCTTGATGAAAGTGAAAGAGAAGAGTGAAAAAGCTGGCTTAAAGTTCAACATTCAGAAAACGAAGATCATGGCATTTGGTCCCATCACTTCATGGCAAATAGATAGGGAAATAGTGGAAACAGTGTCAGACTTTATTTTTGGGGGCTCCAAAAATCACTGCAGATGGTGACTGCAGCCATGAAATTAAAAGACACTTACTCCTTGGAAGGAAAGTTATGACCAACCTAGACAGCATATTGAAAAGCAGAGACATTACTTTGTCAACAAAGGTTCATCTAGTCAAGGCTATGGTTTTTCCAGTAGTCATGTATGGATGTGAGAGTTGAATTATAAAGAAAGCTGAACACCTAAGAGTTGATGCTTTTGAACTGTGGTGTTGGAGAAGACTCTTGAGAGTACCTTGGACTTCAAGGAGATCCAACCAGTCCATTCTAAAGGAAATCAGTCTTGAATATTCATTGGAAGGACTGATTTTGAAGCTTAAACTCCAATGCTTTGGCCACCTGATGTGAAGAGCTGATTCATTTGAAAAGACTGATGCTGGGAAAGATTGAGGGCAAGAGGAGAAGGGGACGACAGAGGATGAAATGGTTGGATGGCATCACCGACTCAATGAACATGGGTTTGGGTGAACTCTGGGAGTTGGTGATGGACAGGAGGCCTGTCCTGCTGTGGTTCATAAGGTCGCAAAGAGTGGACACAACTGAGCAACTGAACTGAACCGAACTGAGAGGCAGGAATTTCTGGAAGGCCACAATTCTAAAACATACTGTGTTGGGCATTTTCCTCTAGGAAAAAGTATTCTAAGACTGCTCGATACAAGAATGTCATAAGAAATTGTACTTTTGCCTTGTCACTACAAGAAATACTCTAGGAGTCATATAATATTCATTTACAAACAAGTAAACTGAGAACTTTGGATAAGCCATATGCCTCTTGGCTGTTAGGATAGTACTAGTCATTGAGTAGGTAAAGACTAAATGTTAAACATTAAACTAAATGAAAAATGTTGTGCATAAATAACAGTTTAGGCTGCCTAAATGTAAAAATTCTCCATATTTAAGCTCATGCCTGGAAACTGCAGTACTCAGTTCTTTTGCCCAATTATTCTCCTCTTCAAAGCAGTCAAATTTGAAGGAAAATGTGTCATTAAAGTAGACTACTTCATTGCTCTAAGCTTCTGTAGACAACTGCATTACCTATAAATAGCAATAGACACATAATAAGGAAGACCTTTTTATCTAAGTTTTATAATCAACAGATTGTAAATGTTCCAAAAATCATCATAACCAAACTGAAATTTAATTTAATGACTTTATTGACACATTTGAGTGGAATATATTATCAATACAAAATATTGAAATTCAATATAATCACATATCAGACTCATAAAAGAAGACATGAAGTAGTGTTATGTAGTTCTGAAGAAATATATGCATCAATCAATTTTGAATCAGATGTCCAGAGTCCATAGTTCTCTTCATTGCTTCTGGGACTTGTGCATATATATATATGCAATCTGGAAATTCCATGATTTTTGTTATGTTCCACTTAACTTTTTTACTTAAATATGACTAAATATAAAAACCTTTCTGGCAAAAAAATGATTAACATTATTTGCAGTTTATTACTATGGTTCTTAAAAGCATGGTGAAAACTAAAATTCAGTAATCTTCCATGGATTCTAAGAAAGAAATAGCCTTAAAAGCAGAGTAATATATTAATGATTTTTAATCAAAATATAATGTATAAAAACTAAATATGACTATTTGTAATTCAGATATATGTCTACCCAGTTTTCAAACAAACATTAACATATAAACTTAAAGGAAAAAGCAAGGATTTTCATTAGTGTTTTAATAATTATTTTCCTAATTTCAAAATGACAGCCTATGTACACAAAATCAACATACTGCATTTAGTGCATTTAGATTTTGATAAACAGTGTATTAGAATATCAAGTTTATCATCAAAACCAATTTTTTTCTTTGTGATGTTGGGTGTCTAGTAATTGTTTCTTTCTACTGAGTTGGCAATTAAGGCCATTTCCAAACTGTTATGTTTATTCATTTGACTTTAAAATTATTAACTTTGTTAAGACTGCAAAACGGTTTAATCAGTGTAAAAAGCTGTTTATGTTATTCTGATAATGATTCATTGTCTCAAACTATTGTCCTGGATAAAATTTTAAAGGTATAAAAATATATTTTATTTGTTTTTCAGAAATTAAAAAATATTGCCTATGTTAATTGTTTTATGTGGGAATTTTATATCTGTATTTTAGTTTTCTAGTCTGTAATTTAATATATTTCAAAAGCGTGTACTTATTAATATACATATATTGTACCACTTAAATATTCATATTTGTATTTTTGAATGTGTATATTGCCTACTAATGTACTTATTAAAACATTTTTAAAATGCTTAATTGTATGTGCCTTATTCCTTTTACTGAGATACTATCAAGAAATAATGCTATTTGTTCAATTAAATTTAAGAAATACATTTAAATATGTGTAAAATTTCTTATCTAATAACCTCTCTTAATTTGAAAAAATAAATTATAGGCCAATATAATTACATTTTTCCATGGAGAGTCACAAATATATTAGTATAGAAACTAGGTGTCCAGATAAGTAAGTTGTTCTTTTTAATATTTATCCAAGTTACCCCTACTAATAGCTACATTTTGTCCACCAGTTTTCTCATGAGGTTAAAGGAAGATAAAGAAGTACACCTGGGACCTAGAAATCTAAAAAGAAGTCTTTAACAAAATTAATCTATCACATTATTTTGAGATGTGGAAGCTGAAAGTACCTTAGGATTTTGGCTGGGAAATCAATGATGTGGCTGCTCATGATTCCAATTCATCCTACTGCTAACTGCTACTGCTAAGTCCCTTCAGTCATATCTGACTGTGCGATCCCACAGACTTCAGCCTACCAGGCTCCTGTGTCCATGGGATTCTCCAGTCAAGAGTGCTGGAGTGGGGGTGCCATTGCCTTCTCCAATTCATCCTAAGGCATTACTAATTTTAGTTTAATTAATATTTGAGGCTGTAATATCATATTATTTAAATGACATTGTATTGTTGCTGCTATTTAGTTGCTCAGTCATAGCCAACTCTTTGCAAACTCATGACTGCAGCATGCCAGGCTTGCCTGTCCTTCACCATCACCCAGAGTTTGCTCACACTCACGTCTATTGAGTCTGTGATGCCATCCAACCATCTCATCTTCTGCTATCCTCTTCCCCCTTCTCCTGCCTTCAATCTTTCCCAGCATCAGGATCTTTTCTAATGAGTTGGTCCCTTGCATCAGGTGGTCAAAGAGTTGGAGCTTCAGCTTCAACATCAGTCCTTCCGAAGAATATTCAGGATTAATTTCCTTTAGGATTGACTGGTTTGATGTACTTTCAGTCCAAGGGAATTGCAAGAGTTTTCTCCAACACCACAGTTCAAAAGCATCAATTCTTCAGGGCTCAGCCTTCTTTATGGTCCAACTCTCACATCCATACATGACTACTTGAAAACCAAAGCTTTGACTAAAAGAACCTTTGTGGGCAAAGTAATGTCTCTGCTTTTGCTATGCTCCCTATGCTTGTCATAGCTTTTCTTCCAAGGAACAAGGGTCTTTTAGATTCATGGCTGCAGTCACTGTCCACAGCAATTTTGGAGCCCAAGAAAATAAAGTCTGTCACTGTTTCCTTAATTTCCCCTTCTATTTGACATAAAGTGATGGGACCAGAAGCCATGATCTTAGTTTTTTGAATGTTGGGTTTTAGGCCAGTTTTTTCACTCTTCTCTTTCACTTTCAACATGCTTTTTAGTTTCTCTTCGCTTCTGTCATAAGGGTGGTATCATCTGCATATCTGAGGTTATTTATATTTCTCCCAGCAATCTTGATTCCAGCTTGTGCTTCATCCAGCTTGGCATTTCATATGATGTACTCCGCATATAAGTTAAGTAAACATGGTGACAATATACAGCCTTGATGTTTTCTGTTCCCAGTCTTGAGCCATTCCATTGTTCCATGTCAAGTTCTAACGGTTGCCTCTTGACCTTCATATAGGTTTCTCAGGAGACAGGTAAGGTGGCCTGGTACTCCCATCTCTTTCAAAATTTTCCACAGTTTGGTGTGATCCACCCAGTAAAAGGCCTTAGAATAGTCAATGAAACAGAAGTAGATGACAAAATGATATTTACATATTATATATAATATATAATTTAAAATTAATGGGTGAAATGAAGGAAATTCTTTTGAAATATTCTATATTTTTCCATCTCAATGGCAGTCAAAATAAATGCTTCATGGGAAAATGTTTAATTTTATGAACAAAAATCATGACACTGAGATTTTATTCAATTTGCTTTCATATGTACAGATAAGATTAGGTGCTCAAAATTAGATCAAGTACAGTTATCGATTTCTTTCATCAATGATTATCTTAATAGCTTTGGATGACTATTGCTGATGGTATCAGTCTATTACTTGATTATTAAGGATAATGAAAATTGTCTGCATAATTTGTTCTGACAAGTCTATATTTTCGTCACCTAAAAATTCGCTTGTAAACACTAAGATAATGTTCCCAACATGCTTCCTCTTTACTTTATTTTTCTTCAAAGTGCTGTACTCTACTGCTTCCTCTTTGATAAGACCTGTTGTCCATGAAGACAGAGATGTTTGTCCCTTATTCAATGTTGCATTCTGACCACCAAGAACAACATGTGGCCTGGGTAAACAAGTAAGAACTTAATATTAATTGTTAAGTGAACAAATTTGAAACAGAAGAAATAATAAATTATTAAGATTAATTCAGTAAACAGATAATACCTAATATCTCCATTGTTTCTGCAGGAGTTGGTGAAATACTTAAGTTTTTTTAAAAATTACCAATATCACTTAAAATTGCTTTTGTTATTTAAAAGAGCCCAAATGAAATACAAACCAAAACTATCATTTTTTGTCTTTATTGGATTCACAGTTATTGTACCTGAAGTTATATATATATGCAAATATATATATGTATACATATATACATAAAACAGCCAATATAGCCAACAAGATTCTTTGTATCTTCAAACTAGTTGTGCCCTAGAAATGAAATAGTCTTAAATGTGATACATTCTTAAGTTTTCACACAAAATATGCAAATTAAATTTTTTAAGCCTGAAGGATAGATGATTAGTAATTTCAAATTTATAAAAAAATTAATTCACTTTGTCATTCACACATCCCTTTTGTTTCTTGTATTTTCATAATTCTATTTGTTTATATGTGTAAATAAAGGAAATAAAATGAAAAATTCAGCATAAGTCAAAGTTATTCCATAGAGCAGACTGAAATATATAGAAATTTATAAATTAAAAGCTACATAAAAGTTTTACTTCAACCTTATGCCAAACCTATTAGGTAAATATAATGGAAACTGTTAAAAATTAATAATGTCAATAATAGTATCTCCAAAATATCTATGTAATTTGATATATATCTATATACAGTCTCTATGTATATTTATGTATATCTATATATATATTATATTTATATACAGTCTCTATGTATAATTCTATATATAACATAAAGTTGCTTTTATTTATATTTGTAGAAGCTCCATGAGGCTGTCAGAAAATATGTGAGCCCCAGTTCATAGCTAAGATGGTGTTGGTTAGAGGAGTTAAATGCATCAAGCTGCTATCTTGGCTAATTTTTGGAGCTATACTCCATACTGGTTCCTCTGATTCTTGCCTAGTATTTTTCTCCTTTAAGAAAACTGTAACTATAATGATAAAAATAATCTTTGTACTTTATAATGACTACATTCTCATGGGTCAATAATCACTATTAAAGAATCTCTAAATACAAAATTACAACCTCTCATAATGGGTTTAATGGAACTTTTGGTTATGGAGTCAATACACTCCCTCTGAAAAAACTGCCATTATACATAGGATGTAATTTTGTGGGGAAAAGTGACTGTAATAGTACCTACTGGTCTTCACTTCCAGCCTAGTATGCTATAACATAAATTTAATGAGATCCGATGAAATCTCCAGATATTGAAACTTTATATAGCCATTAGTTATAAATGTATTTTCTTTTTTACAGAGTATTTACAAATTTCTACAGTATATTCAAAGCTGTGACTGTTTAAGCTATCCTTTTGTGTGTTTCTTTAATTATATTTTGAAATATTAAAATTGAGACCTTAATTTTTCTTAACATACAAATGCACAAAAATGAAACTTTTATTTATTTTTTTTTTTAAATTAAATTTATTTATTTTTAATTACAATTAACAATGTTTTACCATTATTTGTTGCATCTACACTCCAACCTATAGAAATACAGCAGCCTTTTGAGAAATGTCCTCATAAATTCTTGGATTCTACTACTAAATCAATCCACACACCTTAAATAAGAAAAATTCCCTGACAGAGAAATGGGTCTATCCTATCACCACAAATAGAACTCTCATTATCTCAGTTTCATCATTTTAAAAATAAGTAGATTGGATATTAAGTGCTCAATCTTCTTCCATTCTAAACAGTGTCAAATTTATGTTGATTCCCTGTAAGGATTAACAGTTTTTTTTTTTTCCTTTTTAATTCTCATGACAGCTGGCATAGCCCTTGATGAAAAGTTTTACACAATTTTTGAAAAATTTCAGAAACCATTCAACCTATTTTTAATGAAAGTCATTTAACAGAGGAAATTGATTACATGGTCGATAAGAAACCCAAACAGGGTCTTTGTCATTCACAACAATAAGATCTGTTCCAAACCTAGGATAAAAAGAAAAACTGAAGGGGCACTGTGACTGGAATTTAGGACCTGGCCATCTGTGAGATTCTGGAACCAGGCCAGGTCTGTTCAGATGACTCTCAGGGTGAAGCGAGTGGCAGGAGAGAAGCCAAGGGAGCCATACTGTGGCCAGCACTGTTTCCAGAGCAGAGTTTCAGAAACTCACAAGTTTGGAGTGGACAGGCGGGGCATCATCTAAACATTGTCCACACAGCTTTCTTCCATCAGACAAAGGAAATTCTTTGGTAATGCATATCTTGAAATTTCTTACAAGGAGGAAGCAGTCAAGAATGCTCTGCAGTAGCTGCAGAGAGATGCAGATTTCTGTAAATAAATGTGTTCCCATCAGCTCTACAAAGAAAATATTTCAAGAAGGAAAATACTGATAAATGAAGCCAAAATTGCTGACATTATTCATTCTCCCCAGGCACCTACTTTGACTTTACAAGTGGCAATATTAAATCTTCCTGATAATTTTTTCCATGTAGATGACACCGATCCATGTCTTCTTTGAGTCTGATTCTGCCCTTAGAATCATTTAAAAGACCACAGTCTGTATTTACATTCTGTCTAGAATTCTATCCACTTTCTCTTCCCCTAAATCATTTAATATTCACTGTGGAATATCAAGTCATTCTTTAATAGTCCTTCTTCCTCAGCCCTTCTGTAATATATATTACAAGTTTGTTCTACCAACTCAAGTCTGTCATTTTCTATTTACTTTATTAGTTGGAAAGTTGTAATGAAATTTTGACTGTGCTTAATATGTCAAGATTTTTCATCTTAAAATAACAATTCAATGACATTTTTTCCAAAGCCTAGAACTGAATAAAAACTACTTATAAAGACCAAACAAAAACAATAGTTCTCCATTACCAATGATCAAAAATATAGCTTGGATATCGCCAAATTTGTCACCAAATTGCTTTCCTATGACACTGTGCCTACTAATACTTGAGTGACTATATTTCCCCAGAATTGTCACTAGTCTTCTGGAATTAAACTATTTTGAAGACAGGAATATCTTCTTCCTGTAACAAAGATTAAAGTTTTACTTCCTCCTTTATCATATTTTGTTCAGTTCTAATAATAATAAAATTAACTTCTTACACGTTAATTTTATAATCCTCTCTTTGATTCATCTTGAGAAGTTTTCTATTTTTAATTGCTTTTAACTGGAGTATAGTTACTTTACAATGCTGTTAGTTTTTGCTGTACAGCAAAATGAATCAGCCATACATATACATATAGCCCCTCCCTTTTGGATTTCCTTTCCATTTGAGTCCCAACAGTGCATTAAGTGGAGTTCCTTGTGCTTTACAGTGTATTCTCATTAGTTACCTATTTTATGCATAGTGTCAATAGTGTTGGCCTTCCCAGTTGGCTCAGTTGGTAAAGCATTAGCCTGCAATTCAGGAGATACAGGGGATGCAGGTTCAATCCCCAGGTCAGGAAGATTTCCCTGGAAGAGGCCATGGCAACTCACTCCAGTATGCTTGCCTGGAGAATCCCATGGACAGAGGAGACTGGCATACTGCAGTGCATGGGTCACACACACACACACACACACACACACACACACACACAGTCAGGTATAACAGTGACTAGACAACACCAAACACAAGGATCAATAGTGTATATCTGTCAATCCTAAATCCCAATTCCTCCCACCCCTTCCCCTATGGTATTCATATGTTTGTTCTCTACATCTGTGTCTTTATTTTTACCTTGCAAATAAAGTCATCTATACAATTTTTCTAGATTCCACATATATGCATTAATATATTTATTTTTCTTTTACTGACTTACTTCACTCTGTATGATACTCTCTAGGTCTATCCATGTCTCTACAAGTGACTCAAATATTTTTCTGAACTGATGGTAATTTTGACAAAATGTTTTAATTAATTATCCTTCTAGAAGGCAAGTTTCTATTAAACATTAACTATGTACTCTGTGTGTATGTCTGAATCTACTACTGTGGCCATCAAATGCCTTGTATTTCATAGACACTGAATATACTCATAGTGAATATACATTTATTAAAATTTTAAGGTACATTTTCTCCTTTGAAACAGAAAGTGATAGCAAGTTTTGCCTGAAACATATAAAAGAAATGAAGATATAAATAAACTTTTGTAAATTGAGTCACATTTTACAATGAAAGTGCACAATTCAAAAGATGATGTGACCTGATTTCTCAATTGACAGAGACTGTTAAAATTTCAGTTTTCTCCTTCAAACTCTGTCAAGTATTTAATAGTCTGTAAACAAGTATTTATATTAATTATGGATAATTACACACAAATGCAATTGCAAACAGTTTAATGTATTTGCATTTAAAAGTGGTGACTATTTACTCAATCTAAATAGTCACTTTCTCATAAACATTTTGTACACTTTCTGAGTTTTTCAAAACACATTGTGACCATATCCTTAATCTAACTTTAAAATACATAAGAGAAACAACTATTTCTCCATAAACCTCATTGACAATTCATGCACTATTGCTTTCATAGCTTAAAATTGATTACAAAAACACTATTTGTAGACTACATGATTACAGTTTCTAGAGTTCAGAGAATTCGGATATAGACTCCCTTTCCTTGATGAACTTATATATAGGAAGACAGTCAATATCATTTTATGTGTACACACCACATTATGTATAAAAGTGAGCCAATACTCTTGGAGGAAACAGTTTGTGATACATCTAAATTGTGCGGAAGTTCACTAGTAAAAACTACCTCAAAGCTATTGCAGTTCTTTAAAATATAAAATTCTCAGAAACTTTGTCTTGAAATATAGAATCATGAAAAAATAATTAGGGAGATGATCTGATAGGTGCACAAACAATATTACCTCATTTAGGAATTTCAGAAGTACTTTTTTTTTTTAATGTTTATTCCATTTGCTACAATATTGTTTTTTTTTTTTTTTTTTTTAATGTTTTGGATTTTTGCCATGAGGAATGTAGGCTCCTAGCTCCCTTACCAGGGATTGAACCATCAGTTAAGGTGGTCTTAACCACTGGACCGTGAGGGAAGTCTCAGAAGTACCTTTTTATATTTCACACAATGCTGTCCTTTATATGTAAGTGTTAGGACAAGATCTGTCAGGGCTGCTGTCCTGTTTATGTGCACTGGCAGGACTGATTTGTTGCCTGAGTCTTTTTCCACTCAGCGTACACATATAGTCTGTACTCAGCCAGCATAGCCACTACTGCAAGGTCATGACATATTGCTACTTGAGAAGCAGCATTTTGCCTCACAGACTGAATGATTCATGGGCGCCAAAGGAACCATTGCAATTGAGATGACCACATGACAGGAAGATATGTCTGCTGTTGCCTTTTCCCAGAGTTGATGCCTATGGATATAAATCTATATTTTGTTTCAGTGTTTACCTGCAGTATATTTTTCTTGTCTACCTGATTGTAGTCTGCCTCAATTCTCCACACAAGCTCTATCATTATCTATTCTCTTCTAGACTCCAACTCAATAAAACTGAATTGCCCAGAATCTATCTTTAGTATTAATACATTTTATAGCACAGATTTCTCTTCCAAAGCAACTTCCTTAATTTTCTATGCCTATGACTGATTCTAAATGATTTCATAGTTCTTAGAGTATTATTCTGTACATATATCCCTAAGACTCATACAAGTAATATATGCCCAATAGCAAACTCTCAAATCTGGTTTCATAAGTTTATAATTGAAAATAGCTATTACCAGTTCAGTTTCAGTTCAGTCTCTCAGTAGTGTCCAACTCTTTGGACCCCATGAATCGCAGCATGCCAGGCCTCCCTGTCCATCACCAACTCCTGGAGTTTACCCAAACTCATGTCCATTGAGTCGGTGATGCCATCCAACCATCTCATCCCCTGTCATCCCCTTCTCCTCTTGCCCTCAATCTTTCCCAGCATCAGGGTCTTTTCAAATGAGTCAGTTCTTCTCATCAGGTGGCCAAAGTATTGGACTTTCAGCTTCAGCATCAGTCCTTCCAATGAACATTCAGAACTTATTCTTTTAGGATGGACTGGTTGGATCTCCTTGCAGTCCAAGGGAATCTACGGAGAGTAGCTAAAATTTACCCTTATAAATATATATTTTTATTGTTGAAAAAACAATAGCTAAGAGGAAATGTTTTCTCTATTGAAGGAAATAAAAACATTCTGAAATGTACTAAATTATACACATGAAAGCTAATTTATTAATACTTGAATACTAGTAGTATTGAATATTTAAATATTAAATATTTAAAACATAAATATTGAAATATTCAAAGTATTTAAGTAGTATAATACTTAAATACTTAGTATAAAATTGAGTTCTAAAATATATATTTAAAGAATTTATTTCATAATGCTATACTAATATCTTATATATGATCAATTTTTTTGAATAAAATCGTTCTTCAAATTTTTAGTACCTGTTTATTTTTCAGGATTATCTTTACTAATATTACTATAAAATCATCATCTAAGATATTATTTCTAGATGTAATTATATGAAAAGAAATTTAAATGATTAAACAATTGAAGATAGGTAGAGCAAGTGATAAAGAAAATTAAAAATGATCACAAAATAGAGGATACTATACTCATTGAAGGATACTATACTCAATAGAAGATACTTCTATTCATTGAAGAAACAAGTAATAAAATATAAAATAAAGATGCATTCCTTTCAAAAGTTTAACAAATAATGAATGAGCACTTTCCAAATATCAAGTACTATGTGTACATTGACAAAAAGCATACTCTGTGCTCTAAAGACTTCATGACCTAGAGGATACTAGGGCATAATCTTAAAATGACAACATGTAAGGTATAAACAGTATCAGACATATACATGATTGCAGATATACTTATGCTCTCAAAGATTAGAAAGGAAGAGATTTCTCCATAGCAACAATAACATCTGCACCACTTTTATTTTGTGTCCATGATGCAACAGAGTGAACCAGTGAGTGTACAAAAATAAGCACTTGAATGAAGAAAATCTTGGAGGCACAAAGCAGGTTTGTGTACAGGGAATGGAGTAGTTTCATAATTCTGAGTCTAAAGTGTCAAATACAGAGAGGTGGAGAGACAGAAATTAGATGGTCATGCAACATTATAGAACATGTTAAGAAAGTTTGACAAAGAGGAGTCATTAAAGAGCAAAAGCAGTTACTGACATTAGCATCATCATTTTTAAGTAATGAATCTAATGATATCAATTGTTAGGTAACCCAGCATTTGGGAAAAGTTTATAGTCAGCCAATTTTTGTGATGTATGTGCTCATAAAAAGACTGCTAATCCCAAAGTAGCTTTATAATTAGCCCCTACCTCCTAACTCTTCAAAAGAATCAACTGTGTTTAAGTTTAAATAATTTTTATGATGAAATCTACTTGAAAATTTCTCTTTACAAACCATCAATTCACCAAATATGGACTTTTTTTTTTTTTTCTAAAATTCTTTTCCTAGTACATGACATCCACTTTTACAATTGCTTTCAATACATGAATTTCTCTGCACTACAGACTTCACTGAAGTTGACTGGGGCATCAGGAGATACACTCGAGTATGCTACCAGGTGACAACATGGGTAAGGAACAATAGAATAGGCTACTTACTCAATTGATGGAGCTAAAATCTTTCCAGTTACTTGAATCCAAGCTTACAGTGGGATCAAAAATTAAAAAGTAAGAACATATTTAGATAAGACATAGCTAAGTTTTAAATAACTATATGGATCTTTCCAGTTACTATGTAAAACAAACCCTTTAGGATAATAACTAGGATATTTAACTAGATCATGAGGAAACTATCTGATGATCGGGGTGCTTACAAGTACAACACCATATAGTACTGTCTTTTCCACTGTGTTTATAAATAACAGCACTGCATATATATTGGTGCTGTGTTATGTTACTTTTTCTACATCTGTATTTTCAGTGAAATAAATGTATTTGTACATTTTATACAGTTTTATTTGGAATTCGCACATGGTAAAAGTGAAAATAGACAAGGAATTCTGCATGAATTCATTGTATCACATGGTTCATATATATTGAAAATTAAACATTGAAAGTCAAATATTTATTTCCCACAATGTCTGTTCTTTTACTTCAGTATTGATACCATGTTAGATATTGTTTCTGGAAGCTTCTTATACCACTTAATGATTAAACTGTAGCTTACTTTGCATTGTAATATATTTAAATCCTTAGGGTACAGCTTCTTAGAGCTTATAATCGGAAAACATTTCCTGGATGCACTTTATATCCATTATGTATAGATTACAATGGATTTCCAATAAAGGAAGATAAACCAACCATTAAATTCATGTATGACAGATATAAAGCAACTGTGCTTATTCTAGCTGCAAACCATCACCATTTGTCAAATGTGGGTGACCGGCCAGTGTAAATTCCTTGTTGGCACACACTAATTACAGTAACTCCGAGCTCAAGATTTTGAAAGTAAGCTTATTTAATTCCTATTACATTACAAATATACCTGTTCATGTTACATCAGGTCTTTTAAGTTGGCATGTTTGTCACCAAGATGCATTTTCTTATAAGCCATAAATTTACTCCAAGGGTCTTACTTATATTGTATTGAAAATATAAAAATTATTATATAATTTGGGGATAAAATGTGTTTATACACACACACACACACACACACACACACACACAAACTCTTCTCAGCCAAACCTAATAATACAAATTCTGTAATTTTGATTTCTGAGAAAGTTATTTAAATCAGTAGATTCCTGTCTTTCGAGAATTATTCCCAGACAGTGCAGTAGTATCATGTACAATCTATTTAATTTCCCACAACACTATTGCAATTACATCTCATTTTTAAATAGATGCATGGTCTGAGGGTTAAAAGATTAAACAGGCTGTTCAAAAATCACTAAACTAGTAAATGACAGAGCCAAGTTTCAAATTAAGTTCAATATCTACATTTTATTTTATTTTCCCCCATGAACCTGCCTCTCAGAACTAAAATGTGACCCCATATTCATTCACATCAGCATTAAAGTATCTTCAAGTAAGGTACAGGTTACCAAAAAATTGCCAGCTTTAGTGCTTTGAGAATATTTAAAGAATTGTCCCTCTGGCATCATGGCTTATTGCTGGATTTTTTCTCCTTTAAGCACAGAGATCTATGCTCCTCAGCTGTGAGAGATTTTATTAGAAAACAATCAGTAAAGACATCTTGATGTGACATCTGGAATTAAAGAAGACTGAAGGGAAGAAATGAGGAAAGGTTAAAAAACAACCAAATCAATGCAGTGTAGAAAAAAAAAAAAATTGCTTGAGGTGGGATGTAATTGAATAAAGACCTACATGGTGCAGATAATGTCAATGCAAGTTATTGCTTTTTGCATAATGTGAGGGACAGTTGAGAAGCCATATGCATAGAGTAAATATAAGTTTGAGTGAGACAAATTCTACACAAGGTGGCTTTTAGTCATCCTCAGTTAATCTATTTTTAGACTAGCTTCTCAAATGCTACAGAGCAATTATGATTTTAGCTAGCCTGTGTAATAAGGGGTAATCTTTTGCAGCAATGAAAGCCACCACATCAAATAAATAGAATCATTTCATAGAATTTTTTTCATGTGTCTATCAGCCACTGAGTGTAAAACTTTAATGGATTCTTACTTAATGTAAATTTTGATATTGTTGTATTAAAAAGCCTTTCACTTCTATCTTGTAAATATGTCAAAATGTAATTATAACAGTATTCTTTTTGCAGTTGTTTAAACCACCCAGTGGAATATACAGAAACTTTTGTAGGCGATCTGGTTTTATTGCTTACTTTCAAATTCACAATGACTTGAATAAATTGATAGTAATTATCTCCATTTTAAGATTGAAAAAAAAAAACCCTCAGAGATCCAAATGATTAATCCAAGTTAAGTATGTATTAATAGTGTGATTCAAGTTTATTGAGTTTCAAAGTTTAAGTCTGTCCTTTGCATGCTTACTTTAGTTACATAATAATCACTTGCTGTAAATTGTGTGTAATTCATATGCAAATTCTAAATTAAATCCTTGCCAATGGTTTATTAATGAGCAATGTGTGTGCAGTACACAGATAAACAGGTGCTCTCTGCTTGAGAATACTGGGAAATATGAAACAATATTTTCATTTTTGAAGGTCTCACAATCTAGATTGGAACATATAATTAAAAAAGAAACAATCTAGTACAAAGAAGCTTGTAAAAATTCCATATATTGGAGGCTGGTATTAAATGCCATAAATGTTGGGGGGTTCTATGAAAATCTTTAATGGGAAAAGGCCATAAAAATGGCTATTATTTACACAGGCCTAAAGGAGGGACTAGTGCTTTCACAGGAACCTGGTGGAAACAATTTTCTTATGAATAGTGGTTAACATAGCTGAGAAGTAGGAGAGATAAGAGTATAGAGGCTTTAAATGCTGCATGGAAGCTCCAATACTTTGACCACTTGATGCAAAGAACCGACCAATTGGAAAAGACTCTGATGCTGAGAAAGACTGAAGGCAAAAGGAGACAGGGGCAGCAGAGAATGAGACAGTTAAACAGCGTCATGGACTCAAGAGACATGAATTTGAGCAAACTCTGTTACATAGTGGAGGACAGAGGAGCCTGGTCGGCTACAGTCCATGGGGTTGCAAAGAGTTGGATATAACTTACTAAACAACAACAACAAATTAGAACTTTATTTTATTGTGATGATGATTCATAACATACTTTTTAATAGAAATAATAATGATTAAAAATTTGTAAGTAGTGTTCAAGAGACTTTGGTTTAAGAGAGTCTAGTTTGAACACGGAAGATAATGTGAACTCAGTGTAAAGTGGTGATTAGAAATGGATATATGTGGTGTAGTAAATGTATTTATTTTTATGCTTCAAAAAGGTTATGATGGATCATTATGGAGGAAATACTGAGAAAGCCATTATCTAGGGCAAATCTAGGGGACTACATGTTTATTTCAGGGAGAATGAGCAATGGAACGGACATTTACAAGGAAGAGGGACAAAATATCATCCAAGGTTTTGAAGCTGTCTGGGAGAAGTATTACACTGTATAAAATTCTATTCTCTGTGTGTTTGACTATTTAAGCTACTTCATATAAAGTATGGTAGATCAGCTGGTGACATGACTGAGCAACTAAGCACGTGCAAATTTACTTATTAAGTAATAAACACCATATCAGAATTTGAAGATGTGAAGATGACATAAAGACATTTCCAACACTGCGTTATTGGAGAGGTGTGTAGAACTATACATTTACAGAGTGATAGAATGAATGCTATAGTAGTTACAGGCATAACTAAGTGACTTCATAGAAAGGATAATTCTCCCTGGTAAAAGTGGAAACGTGGTAGACAGATGTTCTCAAAAATATAGCCAATAAATAAAATCTTCAAAATAGTTTTATATGCACATATGTATATGTCTACTATTTATCTTCCCTGGTGGTTTGGTGGTAAAGAATCTGTGTGCCCTCGCAGGAGACTTAAGAGATACCGATTTAATCTCTGAATCAGGAAGATCCCCTGGAGGAGAGCATAGCAACCCACTCCAGTATTCTTGCCTGGAGAATCCCACAAACAGAGGGATTGATGGACTACAGTCCTTAGGGTCACAAACAGTCAGACACAACTGAGGAGACTTAGCACACACTCATGCACAAGATATGTATTTAAACAACTGCTGTCACATATGGAAAAACTTAAAATGGTGACAAAACCAAAAGTCTTACTTCATCGTTTCTCTTGGGCCAGTCCTGTTATCGTCATTCATTTTTATTTTTAATTTTAATTAGAGGCTAATTACTTTACAATATTGTATGGTTTTTCCATACATCAACATGAATCCACCACGGGTATACACGTGTTCCCCATCCTGAACCCCCTTCCACCTCCCTCCCCATATCATCCCTCTGGGTCATCCCAGTGCACCAGCCCCAAGCATCCTGTTCAGTTCAGTTCAGTAACTCAGTCGTGTCTGACTCTTTGCGACCCCATGAATCGCAGCACGTCAGGCCTCCCTGTCCATCACCATCTCTCAGAGTTCACTCAGACTCACGTTCATCAAGTCCGTGATGCCATCCAGCCATCTCATTCTCTGTCGTCCTCTTTTCTCCTCCTGCCCCCAATCCTTCCCAGCATCAGAGTCTTTTCCAATGAGTCAACTCTTCGCATTAGGTGGCCAAAGTGCTGGAGTTTCAGCTTTAGCATCATTCCTTCCAAAGAACACCCAGGGCTGATCTCCTTCAGAATGGACTGGTTGGCTCTCCTTGCAGTCCAAGGGACTCTCAAGAGTCTTCTCCAACACCACAGTTCAAAAACATCAATTTTCCAATTTAGATTCCTTTTATTTCTTTTTCTGCTCTGATTACTGTGGCCAAAACTTCCAAAGCTATGTTGAATAGTAGTGGTGAAAGTGGGCACCCTTGTCTTGTTCCTGACTTTAGGGGAAATGCTTTCAATTTTTTACCATTGAGGATAATACTTGCTGTGGGTTTGTCATATGTAGCTTTTATTATGTTGAGGTATGTTCCTTCTATTCCTGCTTTCTGGAGAGTTTTTATCATAAATGGATGTTGAATTTTGTCAAAGGCCTTCTCTGCATCTATTGAGATAATCATACGGCTTTTATTTTACAATTTGTTAATGTGGTGTATTACCCTGATTGATTTGGGATATTGACGAAT
This sequence comes from Nanger dama, assembly GCA_917880005.1. Classification (NCBI taxonomy): domain Eukaryota; kingdom Metazoa; phylum Chordata; class Mammalia; order Artiodactyla; family Bovidae; genus Nanger; species Nanger dama. The sequence continues at coordinate 54,447,654 of CAKJTW010000004.1, forward strand.
CCTTGCATCCCTAGGATAAAGCCCACTTGGTCATGATGTATGATCTTTTTAATGTGTTGTTGGATTCTGATTGCTATAATTTTGTTAAGGATTTTTGCATCTATGTTCATCAGTGATATTGGCCTGTAGTTTTCTTTTAAAATTCTAACACAAATGTAGTTTTTAAGATTATGGTTTACTTGATCTTTACTCCTTGTTATTCTCATAAGTGTCTCAGGAAAAATAAGCTGTTAAGCAGAGGCAGAGCAATTGTTGCAATATTTCATGGAACCAAGTGAAAAGATGTCATAAGCTATGAACTTATTTCTCAGTTCTAAGAGAATTATGCTTGAACCCATTCCCTAGGCTTGAAATAGCCATATATTATTCATTATTCTAGCTACAATAGACAAAGAGATAATTTTTAAGAATCACAGCCTAAGGGGATGATGCTCGTACATTTTTCACTCCATAGAAAGAATACTCAGTATGCTCTTGTACATGATTTTATTAGAGACACGCATAAGTATCTGTGATCCTTATGTCATTATGTGTAAATACATGTGCATATACATGTGTACATATGTGTTGTGACTGTGTGTATAATGGGATTCTTAGATTCCTGCATTGCAGGTAAATTCTTTACCTGCTGAGCCATTGGGAAGTCTTTAATCCCTGGGTCAGGAAGATCCCTTGGAGAAGGAAACGCCAACCCACTCCAGTATCCTTGCCTAAAAATTCCATGGACAGAGAAGCCTGGGGGCTACAGTACAGTGGGTCTCAAAGAGTCAGACACGACTGAGTGACTAAGCTTGCATCTTAGATTAGTTGGCCAATTCATAGGAAAAATATGTCATTAGATAGTATTACATACCATTTAGCTTCAAATTTTCTATCCCCTAGATTGCAATTTTAGCCATTTTATTCACTTATAAGAGGCTAATAATCACACCTGTGAATTATTTCATTTTGCGTTCTTCCTATATATGTCTTCCATTCATCCTTTTGGTGCTTATTAGCACCTATATCAAAAAGCGGTTAGAAATATGAAGTGTAAATTAAATATAATAATTTACTACTTAATGTCTTTCATAGTAAATTAAAAGACTGGCTAAACTGATATTTCTGACTATCTTAAGATTTAATGTTTCTTCATGGCTTTTTGCTTTGGCTAAAGCTACACTAGTGGAAAAATACCCGTAGAGTCACAGAAATGTTTTAAACTTATACAGTTTTATATGTCAATTGTATTTCAAGAAAACTATGGCAAATAGGTATTACTTTTAAATAACAGTCCTGTGATAAATGTAATAGCTTGGAAAAAGAAGATGTAAAAGAGAAGAAGACCCTTAAAAGTGGAAGCATAATGATACAGAAGAGAGAAAATATGGAGAAACGGGATATAAGTTAATATGTGTGGCTTCCAGTAGTTGGACTAGGCAAACAGAACTTTCAGAATGGAATGTAGCCTTGCTGACATGTTGAGTTTAACTCAGTAAGATCTATAGCAGATTTTTGACCAAAGGAATTTAAGATTAAAATCCTTGAGTCGCTGGGCCACTCAGTGCTGATAAATTTTTACAGTAGCAATAGAAAATTCATACATCATATCTCTAAATCACATAGGCAATTCACTTCATTTCAGCAAGAGAGCCATCTCAACATGAAACATCTCTGTTTTACATTTAGCTTATTTCACAGCTTATATGATGTTTTCTAAGGAACCATTTACCTTAAATCTGTAAATTCCAGGGCTTTCTTTTTTTCCATAAGAAATTCAAGGTGGTGGTGGTTGCCAGAGGCTAGAATTGGAGGGTGGTCAAAATGAATGAAGATGATCAAAATGCAAAATTTCAGTTATAAAGTAATTAACTCTAGGGGTATAATATACAGTATAATCTCTATGGTTAGCAATACTATATTGAATATTTGAAAATTAACAGGTGGTTTGGTGGTTTAGTTGGTAGTTTAGTTGCTAAGTTGCATCCAACTCTTGTGACCCCATGGACTGTAGCCCATCAGGCTTCTCTGTCCGTGAGATTTTCCAGGCAAGAATGCTAGAGCGGGTTGCCATTACCTTCTCCAGGGTATCTTCCAGACCCAGGAATTGAACCCTGTTCTCCTGCACTGCAAGCAGACTCCAGCATTGCAAGCGAGTTCTTTACCAACTGAGCTACCAGGGAAGTCCAAAAGTTAAGAGAGTAGGTATTAAAAGTTCTCATCATAAGAAAAATATATAATTATGTGTATTGATGAATATTAACTAGATTTGTGATTATTTTGTATTATATACATATATATATAGAATCATGAGTGTTACATATCAATTATATCTCAATAAAAATTATAAAAAACCAAGTACATTCTTTTGAAGAATTCCGCATGAAATTTCCTTTGCACCCCACGTCTGTCATTAAGATATTTAGAAGAAAATTTGATTGGACCAGCTGCCTTCATTCTTTCATAGAGATACCCTCTTCCCAATAACTGGAGACAGCATATTATAGCCTATATTTTATAATCCTTTCCTTATAGGCCTTATAGATTTTTTTTTTATTGCTTTGTTTTTTTAATAGTTTTTGTTGTTGCTTTGCTTTTTAAGGCTAGATATTCTTCTTTAATTTGAAATTTATTCTTTAATTTGAATCTGAAAAATCTAACTGACTCTTAAAATATTGTACAAACCCTGCTGTCTATCTGATTTTAACTTTTACACAAGCAGGAAGTATAGAGTTTAGAATCCCCAAAATAGTATGAACAGGTGAGAAAAAAAGGAAAAATAGTACATGGATAAAGCAACTCGAGGATTTCCATCCACAGCTGACTGTTTCTAGTGACCAAATAGGCAAAATAGTTTATCCATCTTAAGAAGGGAAGTGCAAAACTACAAAGTAATTGCAGAACATATTGGACATAGATAATACTCTGATAAGGTACAGACATGTTTGTGGAAAATGAATGGGATTATAATATGTCAGATTAAATCGAAGCAGAACCCTATGGCCCTTGACCCCATGTCTTCTGCCTGCCTTTTGTTTGTGGAAAAACTTTAGCCAAAGAATAATTATAATGAGAGACATGAGAAAAATCAAAAACAAAGGGAAACTGCCAAAGGAGACTAAATAAAAATAATGTGGTCATTAAGCATAGCAAAGGACCCTTCGTTCCTTTTTGAAGGCTATCATAATATTCTGAACCATATTCTGTGAGCTGTCTTATAGATACTGAAACCTCCAACAGATATGTTAACAACATGATGACCAGACTATTGCCATCACAAAGCTACTCTAATTCTGAGAATGAGCCTCAAAGAAATGGAATCAAACACACTGGAACTGACTACCTGAAACAATCAAGATGACTGATGACCAGTTTCAAGATGAGAGTCAGAGTTGACTGTACTGTTTCTATATGTAGCTTCTTCCTCTGTCAATAAAAGCTCTTCCACACTGACTGACAGTGGGAGGCTATTCAGCCTTTGAACTGGAGTCTGCTTCCCCTCACCCTCACTGGTGGCTGGCATCCAAAGTAAAGCAAATTCTCTCTTCCACCAACCTGCCCTCTTTAATGGCTTTTGAGTGGTGAGGAGCCAGACCCCACTTTCAATAACAAGATGAGAAAAACTATCTTAAGAAAAGGCAACAGTAATGGAAAATAAAGGTGACAAATTTCAGGACATGTTTTAAATTTAGTGAGAAATCTCAAATTTTGTATTTACTTTTAACCGTAGGATGGAGAATCCCAGGGATGAGGGAGCCTGCTGGGCTGCTGTCTATGGGGTCCCACAGAGTCAGACACGAATGATAAGACTTATCAGCAGCAACAGGGAATGGAAGAAGTAAATTTATAAAATATTGAAGTCACTAAAGCTTTGCCATTCTCTCATTTCTCTCAATGGTAAGTTCAGTTCAGTTCGGTCGCTCAGTCGTGACTGACTCTCTGCGACCCCACCCATGAATCGCAGCACACCAGGCCTCCCCTGTCTATCACCAACTCTTGGAGTTCACTAAAACTCATGTCCATCGAGTCAGCAATGCCACCCAGCCATATCATCCTCTGTCTTCCACTTTTCCTCCTGCCTCCAATCCCTCCCAGCGTCAATGAGTCAATTCTTCACATGAGGTGGCCAAAATACTGGAGTTTCTGCTTAAGCATCATTCCTTCCAAAGAAATCCCAGGGCTGATCTCCTTCAGAATGGACTGGTTGGATCTCCTTGCAGTCCAAGGGACTCTCAAGAGTCTTCTCCAACACCACAGTTCAAAAGCATCAACTCTTCAGTGCTCAGCTTTCTTCACAGTCCTACTCTCACATCCATACATGACCACAGGAAAAACCATAGCCTTGACTAGACAGACCTTTGTTGGCAAACTAATGTCTCTGCTTTTCAGTATGCTATCTAGGTTGGTCATAACTTTTCTTCCAAGGAGTAAGCATCTTTTAATTTCATGGCTGCAGTCACCATCTGCAGTGATTTTGGAGACCCCTCAAAATAAAGTCTGACACTGTTTTCACTGTTTATCCATCTATTTCCCATGAAGTGATGGGACTGGATGCCATGATCTTAGTTTTCTGAATGTTGAGCTTTAAGCCAACTTTTTCACTCTCCTCTTTCACTTTCATCAAGAGACTTTTTAGCTCCTCTTCACTTTCTGCCATGAGGGTGATGTCATTTCAATGGTCACAGTGATGGAAATACAAAGAGGTATTAAGTCAAACAAATATATTTTAAAAGTAATGAATATTGTAGCTACAATTAAAATTACTGCTGAAGAGGAAATAATATATTCCAAAACAATAAAGAAAAACAAATTTTGTTAAGGGTAGAGACAAGCTTTTTAAAAGCATAATGGATAAATATATCTCATAATATTTTACAGGTTTTCAATGCCATTGGCAACATTATATTTATCAAATTTTGAACCAAAAAAATAAATGAATATTCCTGAGTATACACATCAATGATAATATAAATTACCAGTATTTAGATAAAATTTACATGAGACATTAACTATTCAAGATACATTTTAATCTATATATCATATTATTGGTTAGAGCTCTTTATGGAACTAAGACATTTTCAGACTTGCAAAGTACTCTAAAACACTTTTGAACTGCACAAAATACTAAAGTCCTCAAATTTAAAAGATATGTGTATTTTTGTGGCCTTGTCTATAGTTTTAAAGAACAGTTGAACTTAGGAAAGTTTTTAATGTGATTGCTGAATTTTCAAATCACAGCTCACTGTTTAGTAAACTTGTTTCCATTCTTGAAGCAGTAGCTTTTGAAATAATTGGTATTTATCTAAAGCCTAAACACTAGACATAAAATTGATCTTTTCTAGATTGAGACAAGTGTGAGTTGGTGATACACTGTATATATGGGCTTGATCACCCACCCACACTTTCTTGTCAACAGATTCTTTTCTGCTCTCATCAGCAAGACTCTGAAACATGGGAATTTGGCTGAAACTGATTTCCTGTTTCTTGCCAGCATCATGTCTTAGAGATAGCACTGTCGAGAGTGTGATGTAAAAGAACAGACAGCTGTCCCCAGTCTTGAAGACTCATCTGGTGTATTAGTTTAGAAAATCAGTTTAACATCAATTTAACCTTTAAAGAGCATATTTAAAAATAAGTTTCTTATACTGTTGTCTGTTACAAGAATATGAATTATTTTTCACTAGAAGAAAGAACAAGAAATCTGTGCTTCAAATTTAGCCCTGTATAGAGGCCATGTCCTGAGGGAGAAGCAGTTTTTTTCAGTAGTTAGGTTATCTGTACCACTGGGCTTCAACTAATTAATTTTATTTTCTAATAGTATACTTCAAGGAGGTCACATTATTAAATTTTGATTGAATGAAGTAGCAAAGCCAGAAAGCTTTGACAAGGAATAAAAATTATGTACTATTCATAGAAACCCAGAAAATCAAATACTACTTATTCATTATTGAAAATGGAAGTCTGATGTGCTTTGCTGCAAAAGCCATGAACTTGGAGGTAGGGAAAATGTGTATGCCATTGCTACCATTTGGATTTCAATAAGTTAGTTGATTCTTTGAGTTGTGTTCATCTGTAAAATGGAGGTAATAAGAATACTTATTAGTTCAAATAATATTTTTGAGAATTAAAAGAAATATTAATGGTGATATTATATGTACTGATAACTATAAAAAATATGATACACTATCATCACCATGGATATTTTAAATCAAAGAGTAAAGTATTTCTCCTAATGTTCTGTGCCTTTAGGCATTACCAAATCTAGTTCCTTCTAATAAAATAAATTTTATTGCATATTATTCATCTAGAAATCATCAAAATCCCACAGGATAAGTCTAGAGGGCTACATTTTAATGAGGGGGAAAGTGTCATAATGAAATGTAATTGTGCCAAGAGGTTTCAGTAATGATTGATAGACTCCCTATGAAGCACTTCCCCTTTCTGTAATGATTTAGTTCGTTCATAAACTCATCTGCTTTTCAAAGAGGTTCATCTTTTCATACCCCTCTGAGTGAATGTGGAAAAGTTGTCCTTACATTTTCACTGAACAGGAAAACAGCTGAAATCTAGGATATTCCTTACCCAGAATAAGGGAAAATGTTAGTCACTCAGCCACATCTGACTTTTTGAGACCTCATGGACTCCTCTGTCCACGGAATTCTCCAGGCAAAAATACTGGAGTGGGTAACCATTCCCTTCTCTAGAGGATCTTCCCAATCCCAGGAGGAAACCTGCATCTCTTGTGTCTTCTATGTCCAGGAAGATTCTTTATGATCTGAACCACCAGGAAACTTGGCAGGTGGGTTCTTTTACCACCAAGCCATCTGGGAAACCCCAATATAAGGTAAGAGGTATACAAAAAGTATTGTCACAATGAAGATCTGCTGTCCAACTGGGAACATTGACAATATGAGCCTATGAACATTCTTTGACATATTTGACAATATGAACTTATGAATATTCTTTGATGTATCTGACAATATGACAACATCGTGACATTATTTAAGATCTGACATTCTTGTCCTTATCTGTAGTGTCCCTAAGTGAAATCTAGAGTTATGTCACATCTCATATTCTATCTGTTCCCTAGTGTTGTCTAGTCTCCTAATATTGGTCAACCACAACCAAAAGCACATTTTATCTTACATACTTTGCATGCATGATGATGGCTTACTTAAACTCTCAAAAGTTGCACTGTTTATAAAGCACAGCTTGAAAACTACAGAAACTGAATTAATGATTCTTTCTCTTTATTGTCTTTGTACTAAAAGAATTTGCAGGAATATTATAGAGTTAACTGAGATTCTGGTACAAATTTAGCTTGCTACTGTCCTGGATATAGATAGCAGGGATACAGCTTGACTGAGATGACTAACAAGGAATGAAACCTGGAATTTCCATTCACAAGGCAATGGAATCCTGAGCAAAGCCAGAAGAACAGCATGCAGAAAAAAATAGAAATGCATAACCTTAACAATTGAAATGTCTCAGTATCACTTTAAACACCTCCTCTCTCCCTCTCTCTGTGTTTAAAGAGATAGAATGATATTTCTAAGAATTAATGTGTACATAAATAGTCCAAAGAATGTTGAAGCTATATTTTACACCTTACAGAAACTGGGACTGTAGACTAAAACCAGAAATAGGTCCTCACACCCAAAGCTAGTGCTTTGTAACAACCTAGAGGTTTAGAGTGAAGGAGGTATCGGGGGTTCAAGATGGAGGGAACACATGTATAACTATGGTCAGTTCATAATGATGTATTGCAAAAACATCACAATTTTGTAATTATGCTCCATTCAAAGTACATAATTAATATATGCAGATGACTGGGCTTCCCCTAGACCTATTAATATCTATCTTTAAAATCTTCTATTGGTGACTCTCATGTGAATAATAGTCAAATATCAATCTGTAAAACTTGACCTCAGTTTTCTAGGAAACATGACCTTTAAGAGAAGATTTTTATTAACCTCCTGACCCCTAACTACTGGTTCTCTGTAGGAACTGTCATTGTGCTGAGCCAGAAAAAGAAAAGTGAGGGATGTGGGATTAAAGAATTATCAGCATCCTTGGGTCACAGTACTTTGTGAGATAAAGGCTTTCCATGATCCTCAGAGTCAATAAAATCCCAGGACATAATGAAGAAGCTGACTGCTGGACCTCTGTTTTCATAATAAAATAATCTTATTAAAAATGATAAAAGTACATGATAAAAAATTAAATAATGGAAGTGTTATTTTTCTTATTCATCAACTCACACCTTAATTCCTATAGTTAATTAGGTAATTAATGGTTTCTGGAGTAAATTTGCTGGAAAAGGCAATGGCAACCCACTCCAGTACTATTGTCTGGAAAATCCCATGGATGGAGGAGCCTGGTAGGCTACAGTGTTGGACATGAGTTAACGACTTCACTTTCATTTTTCACTTTCATGCATTGGAGAAAGAAAAACACCAATACAGTATACTAATGCATATATATGGAATTTAGAAAGATGGTAACAATAACCCTGTATGCTAGAGAGCAAAAGAGACATAGATGTATAGAACAGTCTTTTGAACTCTGTGAGAGAGGGAGAGGGTGGGATGATTAGGGAGAATGGCATTGAAACATGTATAATATCATATAAAAAACGAATTGCCAGTCCAGGTTTTATGCAGGAGACAGGATGCTTGGGGATGGTGCACTGGGATGACCTGGAGGGATGGTATGGGAAGGGATGTGGGAGGAGGGTTCAGAATGGGGAACACTTGTACACCTGTGGTGGATTCATGTTGATGTATGGCAAAACCAATACAATATTGTAAAGTAAATTTAAAAAAAGAAAGAAAGAAATGGCAACCCACTCCAATGTTCTTTCCTGGAGAATCCCGGGGCGGGGGAGCCTGGTGGGCTGTCGTCTATGGGGCCTCACAGAGTCGGACACGACTGAAGCGACTTAGCAGCAGCAGAGTAAATTTACAGAATAAAAATAAAAGTGTGTAATTCAGTGCATATGACCCTGTTGTTTAAAAGAGAAAGGTTGTTCTTTACCTATATTTTTCTTTGCAAAGTAATGTATTTGGATGATCTCATAAAATTAAAATAATAAAAACATTTGACACACATATGTGAAAAGTGAAAGTGTCCAACTCTTTGTGATCCTGTGGACTGTAACCCACAAGACTACTCTGTCCATGGACTTCTCCAGGCAAGAATACTGGAGTGGGTAGCCATTCCCTTCTCTAAAGGATCTTCCCAGCCCAGGGAATTGAACCCTTTGCAGTCAGATTCTTAATCATCTGAACCACTAGGAAAGATCTTAATACATATATATAGCATGGTGATATAATGTTTTAGTGTTCCTCACATTGGTTGATTTTGATATGATGCTCCTACTTTAAAACCAGTATTAATGTTTAATTTTCACCAACTGTGCATGTGGTAGATGTCAGGCTATTTCTAAAATCTTGCCATGACAGAAAATGCTGCAGTCATTTCTCTTTATACCTGCACTAATATATCTTAAAATATATTTCTGGAAGAGAGATTTCTGGGTCAAAGAGTATTCATGTTATTTGTTTTGTCTCATTTTATATTATCCACTCTTAGTCCAAAAGAAACTGTACACATGGAAATTCCCATAAAAATCATAATAGTGCTTCTTTTCTCATATTCTCATCAATAGCAGCTTTCATCATCTCTTCAACTTTTTTAAACAAAGGTTTAGCTTTTTCTATATTTAATGATTATTATCAACAGTCCTATATTCAGCAGCATACTGTTACCCCAAGTTACCATCTAACCACTCATTCACCCATTTGCTTACACAGTGAGAAATCCTATGGGATCCACACAGCCATTAAAATGGCATCAATTCCATTAAATTCACTTCCTCCTCTATGAGTCATGCATGTGTAATGGGAAATGCATGTATCCTGGCCTGTTTGTGAAAGGGAAAAGAAAAATAACACATATACCCACTCTAATTGAAAATGTGTTCATTTGTGTAACTTATAACATCTACAGTTTGGTTGGGAAGATTCTTGATTCAATGGGGATTTCAAATTTCCAATTTAATTAGACTTAGGATGTACTTCTGAGACACTGAATTTCCGAGTATAAGAAAGGAAATATGAAGACATAATTTTTTATTACGTGAATAGCCTGATACATAACTATTTGAGTGGCTGCTTGTGTAATCTATAGCTCCCTCTCTCTACATATGAAGTAGGAGATTGAAAAATTATATTGTTGGAGAATATAAGAACCACAAAGCTTGGAACAGACTATTTAGTCTTAACTCTTCACATTTGGCTGCTTTCTTTATGATGTCCCCAGCTGTTGTTTGTTGTTCAGTTGCTCAGTAGTGTCTGACTCTTTTTGATCCCATGGACTGCAGCATGCCAGGCTTCCCTGTCCTTCACCATCTCTCAGAATTTGCTCAAACTTATGTCCATTGAGTCGGTGCCCTTCTCTTCCTGATTTCACTATTTCCCAGCTTCAGGGTCTTTTCTAATGAATCGGCTTTTTGCATCAGGTGGCCAAAGTATTGGAGTTTCAGCTTCAACATCAGTCCTTCTGATGAATATTCAGTGTTTATTTCATTTTGGATTGATTGGATTGATCTCCTTGCAGTCCAAGGGACTCTTAAGAGTCTTCTCCAACACCACAGTTCAAAAGCATCAATTCTTCAACACTCAGCCTTCTTTATGGTCCAACTTTCACATCTATACAGGACTATGGAAAAACTATCACTTAGATATACAAACTTTTGTCAGCAAAGTAATATCTCTACTTTTTAACATTTGTCTAGGTTCGTCATAGCTTTTCTTACAAGGAGAAAGCATCTTTTAGTTTTGTGCTTGCAGTCACCACTGGCAGTGATTTTGGAGCACACAAAATTAAAGTCTCTCACTGTTTCCATGGTTCCTCAACTATATGCCATGAAGTTATGGGACCAAATGCCATGATCTTGGGTTTTTAATGTTGATTTTTAAGCCATCTTCTTCACCTCCTCTTTCACCTTCACCAAGAGGTTCTTTAGTTCTTCTTCACTTTCTGCCATAAGGGTGGTGTCATCTGCATGAGGTTACTGATATTTCTGGCAATCTTGATTCCAGCTTCTGCTTGTTCCAGCCCAGCATTTGCATGATGTACTCTGCACAAAAGTTAATATACAACCTTGACGTATCTCTTTCCCAATTTGGAACCAGTCTGTCATTCCAAGTCTGATTCAAACTCTTGCTTCTTGATCTGCATGCAGGTTTCTCAGGAGGCAGGTAAGGTAGTCTGGTATTTCCATCCCTTTAAGAATTTTCCACAGTTTGTTATGGAACCAGTTGTGGTTACTGAATGGCAAAAACCTGATGCCAAATATACACTGAGGAAAATTCTGATTGACACTTAGCAGTTCTCCACCTGAAGTAGAATTAACTAGCTCATCATTGGTCTTGTTTAAAACTTAAGAATGTGTATGCTGAAAGTGTTATTGAAAGTGTTAGTTGCTCAGTCACATCTGACTCTTTGTGATGCCATGGATTATGTGGCCCACCAGGCTCCTCTGCCCATGGAATTCTCCCGGCAAGAACACTGGAGTGGAATGCCATTTTCTTCTCCAGGGGATCTTCCCAACCCATGGATTGAACCTGGTCTGAGCCACATGAAGAGGCTATTTATGATATTACAGCCATCTTTTCTGATAATGAATAATAATAACATGTTTTTCTTACATTTAAAAAATCTGTTTATTTTAATTGATGTATATTTATTTGATAACTTGACATTTGATTCAATTATTTGCATACTCCGAGCAAAGAAAAAGTTTGCTACTTTTTTTGTGGAATCGTTTCATCAAGGTCATGTTCATTTTACATGGCCCTCAGTTACTGTAACTTGAGATATTTGTACAAAACTATTTTAAAATGGTCCACAAATGTGAGATCTACCTGTTTATTCTAAGTACAGCCATCTTCTGGAAAAACAAAACAAAAAAACCTTTAACTTACCAAACAGGTTTCTATGGGAGAGAATGTACACATTATTTACCTTCAATTATGTTTGTATGTGGATGCATAGGCAGTAGCCAAATATGAGAATGGAGGCCTGAAATGACTGCTGTCAAACCTTTAAGTAAACTTCCAACCAAGGAGTGGAAATAACTTAAAGGAGACAAAAATATTTTGCTTTTTATTTTCCTCAATTCTTTGTTACTTCATTTTGACTTTTGCTTGCCAGTGTGTGTTTTTTTTTAAACTGTGACCGTGTGTGTGTGTGTGTCTTTTAACTTTGCAATTAAAAATACACAATTATAGACACATAATTTTTAAATTATTTTATTTGTTCCTTAGACACACACTGCCATAGTTTGTTCAGTCACCAAGTCCTGTCTGATTCTTTGTCACGCTTTGTGCTGCAGCATGCTAGGCCTCCCTGTCCTTCATCATCTCCCAGATTTTGCCCACGTTCTTGTCCAGTAAATAGGTGATGCCATTCAACCATCCCATCCTCTGTCACCCTCTTCTCCTTCTGCCTTCAATCTTTCCCAGCATCAGAGTCTTTTCTAGTGAGTCAGCTGTTTCCATCAGGTGGCCAAAATATTGGAGCTTCATAATCAGTCCTTCCAAAGAGTATTCAGAGTTGATTTCCTTTAAGATTGACTGGTTTGATCGCCCTGCTTTCCGAGGGACTCTTAAGAGTCTTCTCAAGAACCACAGTTTAAAAGCATAAATTTGTCAGCACTTTCCTTTCCTTACTGTCCTGCCCTCATCCATACATGACCACTGGAAAGACCATAGCCTTAATTATATGGACCTTTGTTGATAAAGTGATGTCTTTGCTTTTTTAATGCACTGTCTAGATTTGTCATAGCTTTCCTGCCAGGAAGCAATTGCTTTCTAATTTCATGGATGCAGTCAACATCCACGGTGATTTTAGAGCCCAAGAAGATGAAATGTCACTGCTTCCACCTTTTCCCTTTCTATTTGCCATGAAGAGATGAAACCAGATGCCATGATCTTAGTCTTTTTTTAATATTGAGTTTTAAGCTGTTTTTTTCACTCTGCTTCACCATTATCAAAAAGGTTTTTTAGTTCTTCTTCACTTTCTGCCATTAGAATGGTATCATCTGCATATCTGAGATTGTTGATATTTCTCCCAGCAATTTTGATTCCAGCTTGCAACTCATCAAGCCTGGAATTTCACATGGTATGCTCTGTGTATAAGTTAAAAAACAGGTGACAAGTCTTGTCATACTACTTTCTCAATCCTGAACCAGTCATGCAGGGTTCTAACTGTTGCTTCTTAAACATCATACAGGTTTCTCAAGAGACAGAAAGATGGTCTGGTATTATCATCTATTTAAGAGTTTTCTACAATTTGATATGATGCACACAGTCAAGGCTTTAGCAAAGTCAATAAAACAGGTAGATATTTTTCTGGAATTCTCTTGCTTTCTCTATGATCCAGAAAATGTTGGCAAATTGATCTCTGGTTCCTCTGCATTTTCTAAACCCAACTTGAACATCAGAAGTTCTTGGTTCACATAATGCTTCAACTTAGCTTGGAGGATTTCGAGCATAACCTTACTAGCATGAGAGATGAGTGCAACTGTCCAGTTGTTTGAACATTCTTTAGTATTGCCCCTCTTGGGAATTGGGATGAGAATTGACCTTTTCTAGTTCTGTGACCACTTCTGGGTTTCCAGATTTTCTGACATATTTAAGAACATAATCTTTTAGGATTTTAAATAGCTCTGCTGGAATTCCATCTTCTCCACTAGCTTTATTGGCAGCAGTGCTTCCCAAGGCCCACTGACATCACACTCCACAGTGTCTGGATGAGTGAGAATCTGCACCATCATGGTTATCTGGGTCATTAAGATCTTTTGGTATGGTTCTTCTGTGTAGTCTTTCCATCCCTTGATCTCTCCTGCTTCTATTAAGTCTTTACCATTTCTGTCCTTTATTTTGCTCATCTTTGAACAAAATGCTACTTTCTTATTTCTAGTTTTCTTAAAGAGATCTCTAGATCTAAACTTTCTGTTGTTTCCCTCTATTTATTTTCATTGTTCATTGAAGAAGGCCTTCTGTAGGGTCATAATTGTTACTGGTCACATCTTAAGTCTTTGCGATAACCTATTTAAGTGGATGAGGCATTAATGAAATCCTAGAGAAGGCTGAATAAATTTTTTCAATAAAGGGAAAGTTCTAATAACCATTCTGTCACTACCCATAAGTGTCTAGTTTACATATGAAATGCACTAGGAGATTAAGAAACAGAATTTTAAAACTTTATTTAAATATAAATAGACACATATATAACCACTACCCTATTTGACAGCATATCTCTAGATAATAATCACAAGTTCTTGTTCCAAAGGGAAAGCTAAACAGGTAAAATGATACCTAAATGTGGCATTTGTAAAACAGACTGATCTTCACAGAAATTCCCTATGAAGACAAGTTTCAATCTTTTGTAGTATCAGCTCCTGGCATTAGAAGCAGGGAATAGGCTTCAGGACCACTCTCTGTCCTATTTAGAATTAGAACTCATCATTAACAGTGGAGACAACATTTTTAGCTTAGTGGCTTGATTTTATAAAGGAGATGACAATGATTATACCAGGAAAAAATTAGGCCTGTGTTGTCTTGGATAAAGTTATGGCACATGTAGTTGTCATGGCACATGTAGTTGATTAAAAAAAAAAATCTAAGTCTTCTTTTCATCTCTCAAGTTTAGATAATCACAAAAGAATATTAAGGGATTTTCTGTACAATCCATTCTATAACTTAACCTGTGAATTCGTTGTTAGAAGCAAAACAGATGAGAATGTAACTGTGTGAAAAGTCTGTTGATTTTTTTAAAATTCTATTATCCTCAAAGTAAGGCATTTAGTTAAAGAATACTTTTATATTGACTCATAGCTCAAGAACAAAGAGTTTCCTCCTTGGAAATTCAAGTCAATTAAATATAAATACATAAAAGATCTTACTGGTATAAGATCAGCCATGAATGGAGGAATATTATTTAAAAAAAATTTATGATCAATTTCTATAGTCAAATAACAAATCTATATTGGAGGGGTATGAGTAGACAGAGCTTCTAGGGTTTTATCTATTTACAAATAAATCATATCCTAATTTCCCACTACAATTAACTTTTATTTTTCCTATGCAATGGAAAGTTAAGCTTTATAATGTGTGTTAAACACCATAATTTAAAAGCACATAGATTTGAGTATTTAGTATGTGTAGATAGATGATACATAGATTTCAATTTAAATAAACTTTTGAAACCCTAAAACATTAAATGAAACATATACATTTAAAAACATGCAAAGTCTTCTTTTATTTTAATTTGTGATGAAAAAATTAAAATTACAACACTATGTTCATTTCTGCTTTCATTGGCATGTGTGTTTGTGTGTGTATGTCTGTGTGTGTTGGTCGGTCAGTCATTTTGTGTCTGACTCTTTGTAACCCATGGACTGTAGCCCGCCACCAGATTCCTCTGTCCAGGGAATACTTCAGGCATGAATACTGAAGTGGGAAGCCATCCCCTTTCCAGGGGATCTTCTCAACCCAGGATTTAACCCACGTCTCCTGCATTGTAGGCAGATTCTTTACCATCTGAATCACCAAAGAAACCCTTCATTGGCATAGCAACTTTTAATTGATTACTTATTTGAGTTTCAGAATTTTTCCCTTACACTTCAGAACTTGTAAAATTAGACTGGATGAGCACTTTTTATTGTCTTGCATTGCTTTCATGGTCCATGCCATGTCAGTTTAGTTTATACTAAAATTCCATGGGAAAAATGTTCTGAAGTAACTTCAATCAATTCAACAGAAAAATAGGGAATTAATCTAACAATATCCTGTATTGATTTGATTAATTTAAGCTAATTATTTGAAAGTGTATCCCTCTCTTTGAAGAACAATATCTGGTATGCTAAGATGTATCACCTTACACGTAAATAACCTAAGCTACCACAAATATATACTTAATTTTCCATTCAGAATTGCCACTGCAGGGTGTTAAACTGTTATTACTGTAATGAAAGTATTCCAATAATGAATTAAACAATTTAATGTTTTCTGTAGTGCATTAAATGAGTCAATGTGGAACTTAATTTTCAGAAAAACTGAAAATATACAACCATCGACAATTATGAACTAACATACTTTAAACATGCTATTTGGAGTTAAAAAAAAATGTTTATACATGAGTCAAAGCACTTAATGGCAACAGCAGGATGATTTTTACCTGTAGGATGAAACATCAGAGATAGAAGGTTTACTTTACTGATAAGTATTTCTATATAGCAGTATTCCCAACTGTGCAAATAGTAAAGCTGAAAAATAAGCCTCAGTGTCAAGAATATATTGAGTTGTTTAGATATTTGCTATAAAATTGCATCTTGAGGCCACTAGGAATATCTAAACAAATAAGAGATAAAATAAGTAGCAAAGAAAAAGAAAACAGAAAATCAAGATAAAACGTGCTCTATATAAACATACAGACGCAGCTGAGGGACACCTGGGCATTTGTTATGTATAACTTAAGAATGCAAAAATCACAGGGTGGATTTGGTAATGTGGGAGAGAGAAGAAGAGGAAAATATTGATAAGGACTAGGTAGAAAAAGATCTCATAACTTAATGATTTTTATTCATTTATATATTTTTCAGTCATGGAAGCATTAAGCTAAAGGATGGCATAGCTGAATCTGTGGTTTAGAAGAGTCTAAAAGGCAATGTGATCACAAAACTCCAGTGAGGGAAAATGTGATGTGATCTTAAAGACAGAGGATGGATATGGAAATAAAGAAAAGTTAGCCTTTGGGAGCAATTATATATATGTATTATAATGACAAAAATATTATATATATATATATATATATATATAATGCTAAGAATTATGGAATCCTAAGAATATTAGAAATAAAATGGATGTCCAGTAAATTTCAGGTTTCTGACTAGGAGTATGAGTCTTTGCATTTTGCTTTTGAAATGATTCAACAGTATAGGACAAATATGTACCTTAGATAAGTAAGAGTTAGCAAAAGAAATTGCCTGTGAAAGAAGAGTGAATGAGAAATATCACAATAAAAAGTGCTATTTGGTTTGCCCCTATTATGGAACTATTCAAAGGATATGGTTTGCCATCTGTTCTGTACCAGTTCTTCGACCTGAAGCTTTTCAAATACACATGTGCTGGCATGAATAGAGAGCATTAAAAACAACAAATAAAATGTCTCTGCTAGCCAGTGGTTTTACTACTTTTAATTATCTTTATCAGATAGACACACCAAATCACTTTCTTACTTTGCTAAATCGCTAGAGTGATTTGTTTCACTATAGAATGAAAGTTTGCTTCACTTAAGCTTTGAATTTATAAGGGTTATTTCTGTACCTGACTAAAATTCAAGTATAGAAATTATATTATGCCCACTTCTCTAATGTACATATCATGATATTGCAATATTCTCAGTATTATTTGGATATTAAAGCTTATAATAATGAAATCTTCAGAATGTGGCTAATTTGTTTCATTATACTCGAACTGCTATTTCTATACAATAATCCCTATAAATTTTACAAAAGTATATGATGGTTGGCTGCATAGAATATAATCAATCTGATTTCGATGTTGACCATCTGGTGATGTCCATGTGTAGAGTCTTCTCTTGTGTTGTTGGAAGAGGGTGTTGCTATGACCAGTGCATTTTCTTGGCAAAACTCTATTAGTCTTTGCCCTGCTTCATTCCATGTTCCAAGGCCAAATTTGCCTGTTACTCCAGGTGTTTCTTGACTTCCTACTTTAGCATTCCAGTCCCCTATAATGAAAAGGACATCATTTTTGGGTGTTAGTTCTAAAAGATCTTGTAGGTCTTCATAAAATCGTTCAACTTCAGCTTCTTCAGCATTACTGGTTGGGGCATAGACTTGGATAACTGTGATACTGAATGGTTTTCCTTGGAGACGAACAGAGATCATTCTGTCATTTTTGAGATTGCATCCAAGTACTGCATTTCAGACTCTTTTGTTGACCATGATGGCTACTCCATTTCTTCTGAGGGATTCTTGCCCACAGTAGTAGATATAATGGTCATCTGAGTTAAATTCAGCCATTCCAGTCCATTTTAGTTCGCTGATTCCTAGAATGTCGACGTTCACTCTTTCCATCTCTTGTTTGACCACTTCCAATTTGCCTTGATTCATGGACCTGACATTCCAGGTTCTTATGCAATATTGCTCTTTACAGCATTGGATCTTGCTTCTATCACCAGTCACATGCACAACTGGGTAATGTTTTTGCTTTGGCTCCATCCCTTCATTCTTTCTGGAGTTATTTCTCCACTGATCTTCAGTAGCGTATTGGGCACTTACTGACCTGGGGAGTTCCTCTTTTGGTATCCTATCATTTTGCCTTTTCATACTGTTCAAGGGTTTCTCAAGGCAAGAATACTGAAGTGGCTTGGCATTGCCTTCTCCAGTGGGCCACATTCTGTTAGCCCTCTCCACTATGACCCAACCGTCTTGGGTTGTCCCACAGGCATGGCTTAGTTTCATTGAGTTAGACAAGACTGTGATCCTAGTGTGATTAGATTGACTAGTTTTCTGTGAGTATGGTTTCAGTGTGTCTGCCCTCTGATGCCCTCTTGCAACACCTACCAACTTACTTGGGTTTCTCTTACCTTGGGTGTGGGGTATCTCTTCACAGCTGCTCCAGCAAAGCACAGCTACTGCTCCTTACATCTTGGAATGTGAAGTCAAGTAGGCCTTAGAAAGCATCACTACGAACAAAGCTAGTGGAGGTGATGGAATTCCAGTTGAGCTGTTTCAAATCCTGAAAGATGATGCTGTGAAAGTGCTGCACTCAATATGTCAGCAAATGGTAAACTCAGCAGTGGCCACAGGACTGGAAAAGGTCAGTTTTCATTCCAATCACAAAGAAAGGCAATGCCAAAGAATGCTCAAACTACTACACACTTGTACTCATCTATCATGCTAGAAAAGTAATGCTCAAAATTCTCCAAGCCAGGCTTCAGCAATATGTGAACGGTGAACTCCCTGATGTTCAAGCTGGTTTTAGAAAAACCAGAGATCAAATTGCCAACATCCTCTGGATCATGGAAAAAGCAAGAGAGTTCCAGAAAAACATCTATTTCTGCTTTATTGATTATGCCAAAGCCTTTGACTGTGTGGATCACAATAAACTGTGGAAAATTCTGAAAGCGATGGGAATACCAGACCACCTAACCTGCCTCTTGATGCAGGTGAGGAAACAACAGTAAGAACTGAACATGGAACAACAGACTGGTTCCAAATAGGAAAAGGAGTACGTCAAGGCTGTGTATTGTCATCCTGCTTATTTAACTTCTATGCAGAGTACATCATGAGAAACACTGGACTGGAAGAAACACAAGTTGGAATCAAGGTTGCCAGGAAAAATATCAATAACCTCAGATATGCAGATGACACCACCCTTATGGCAGAAAGTGAAGAAGAGCTAAAAAGCCTCTTGATGAAAGTGAAAGAGGAGAGTGAAAAATTGACTTAAAGCTCAGCCTCAGAAAACGAAGATCATGGCATCTGGTCCCATCACTTCATGGGAAATAGATGGGGAAACAGTAGAAACAGTGTCAGACTTTATTTTTCTGGGCTCCAAAATCACTGCAGATGGTGACTGCAGTCATGAAATTAGAAAACTCTTACTCCTTGGAAGGAAAGTTATGACCAACCTAGATAGCATATTCAAAAGCAGAGACATTACTTTGCCGACTAAGGTCCATCTAGTCAAGGCTATGGTTTTTCCAGTGGTCATGTATGGATGTGAGAGTTGGACTGTGAAGAAGGCTGAGCACCAAAGAATTGATGCTTTTGAACTGTGGTGTTTGAGAAAACTCTTGAGAGTCCCTTGGACTGAAAGGAGATCCAACCAGTCCATTCTGAAGGAGATCAGCCCTGGGATTTCTTTGGAAGGAATGATGCTAAAGCTGAAACTCCAGTACTTTGGCCACCTCATGTGAAGAGTGGACTCATTGGAAAAGACTCTGATGCTGGGAAGGATTGGGAGCAGGAGCAGAAGGGAATGACAGAGGATGAGATGGCTGGATGGCATCATGGACTCGATGGACATGAGTCAGAGTGAACTCCAAGAGATGGTAATGAACAAGGAAGCCTGGCATGCTGCGATACATGGGGTTGCATAGAGTTGGACACGACTGAGTGACTGAACTGATCTGATATGACTGTTGAGAGGAATGGAACAACGGGGGAAAATCAATTCTTAAAGGATTCTTACTTAATTCTCAGATGAATGAGGTTGTGGCATTTATGAGTTTATTAGGTTGATTTAGTACCAGAAGGCTTAGAGTTCTGGACACCTCAAGAGCCTTGATCCTGTTGCACTTTAACTTTTCTTATCATGAAACTGAGCTTTCTTTTTAAAAGATGGTTATACTAATCACATCAATCATAAGGCAAAATGGGACATCCCAGGTGGCTCAGTGGTAAAGAATCTGCCTGTCAACATAGGAGACACAAGAAATGCAGATTTGATCCCTAGGTCAGGCTGCTGCTACTGCTGCTAAGTTGCTTCAGTCATGTCCGACTCTGTGTGATCCCATAGATGGCAGCCTACCAGGCTCCTCCATCCATAGGATTTTCCAAGATTCCCTAAAGAAGGAAATGGCTACCCACTCCATTATTCTTACCTGGAAAGTTCCATGCACAGAGGAGCCTGGTGGGCTACAGGCCATGGGATTGCAAAGAGTAGGACATGACTGAGAACAACACAGCATAGGCAAAACAAAAACCAAAATGGAACATAGTTTATACTGGACCTTGATTCAACTGTAAAAGAAACTGGAGGTGTGTGGAGACAGAGAGAAAAGACTATAAGATTTTGGTTCAATGCCTACTTATTTTTAGTTTTATTTTGTGTTCCTGAAAATGATAATTGAACTAACACAAAGTATGGTACTTCTAAAAGCCTCAGGTATATAATTTCTGACTATTCATTTTTCTAATGCATTTAAGCAAGAGAGAAGAGTCTGGTAAGACATAAACAAGATAGGTAGGAAACCTTCATTTTGGAAAATGGAAGATGTGAAGTTAATTGAATGGTTCTCATAAATTAGTGAATGTCTTTAGCAACAACAAAAGCACTTTGTAGTGAATATATAATCATTTCACTCCAGATGGTTTTGTCATCACTTGCAAGTTTTAAAGCATTTTAGAAAATTTCCCTTGGGTTCTGTGAAATACTTCTATAATACTTGGTAACATGTGTCACCACATCACTTTTATTTATGACTGTGAATTTTCCCCATTACAACTAGTTTCTATTAGTTGAAAAAGAAGAATGCATAAAGGTGATGGTAATAAAAACCAAGAAGACATTTATTTTGTGTAACTCCAGTGTAGCACATAAATTCATCTTGTCAGGAGCAGAAATGTTTTTTGTTCAATTTCAAAGCAATAGATTTTTTTTTTTTTGGATGAAAGTGGCAGGTATGTCTAAATATGTTCTAGGAGCTGTCAGTAGTGATAGCTTGAGAGAAAAAAACTGTAAATAAAGTGATAATTGCTTTCAAAGATTTGTAGACATGTATGAGCCTTTGGCAGTAATTTAGTGATTAAACATTTTGAAATATAGAGATATTAATATTATATGTCCATTGAAAATCATTCCAAAATAAAAACAACAATCACAGAAACATAAAATGGTCAACATATTCTAGGATGAATTCAATATTTTAAAAATACATTTTAAAAAGAATCTTATACCATGAGAACCTAGATGTATAGAGCTTACTTATGAGCTGACTATATAAAATTTTAAGAAATTGATGAACTTTGTACATGTATGGATGTAAACTTTCACTTTCATTTCAGTAAATATTTGCAATACAATTTAATATCATCAGTTAGAACATTGGCTACCTATGTTAGCAGAATGAATTTAACAAAATGATTTTTTTCCTATGATATGGCAGAAAATGCTTGGGGAAAATTAAAATTCAAGTATGAGAGATAAAAAAATAACAATCAATGTAGTAAAAAATATTGGAGACAAGAGATAACTAGAAACACTACAAAGGGATTTGTAAACATTGAATTTTACCCAAAGACTGTAGTGGCATCAGGACAGCAGATGGCAAAGTGCTAACAGCACAGGAAGACATCCAAAACCACTGGAAAGTATAATTCAAGAAGCTATATGAGGTACCAAGGGACCATATAGATGGTACCAAGTGTGAGGCAATCATCTGCGCAGCCATAAAATAACATTCACCTTTCCTGGCAGAGAAGGAAACTGCAGTAAACAAGATCAAACTGGGAAAGGCACATGGTACAACATTACAGATGAACTCATAAACGAGGTGGCAACTGTGCACTAAGTGTCCTTCATAAAACCTGTCAGTGGGCAAATGGGAAACAAGGGACTGGTCAAGTATCAGTGCAAATCAATCCATATAACACTTCCCTAACCATCCAGACATGAAAGAAAGCAAGAGTCACTGAGAATCTTTGCTTTTAGGTAGAAATTTCAGGCTGCCACACTTTGAGAATGGCCTATGAAGACAGACAACCTAGGGGTCAGAGAAGAAGATGAGAGAGAGAGGGGGATGAATGACATGTCTGTTTTTATCTGACAAGACAGCCCAAACAGATTTTCTACTTAGATTCCACTGATTGCCGTTGTTCAATTGCTAAACCATGTCTGACCATTTGTGACCCCATGAACCATAGAATGCCAGCTCATCTGTCTTCCACTATCTTCTGGAGTTCGCTCAGATTCATGTCTATTGAGTCCCTGCTGCTATCTAACCATCTCATCTTCTGCTGCCCCCTTCTCCTTTTGCCTTCAATCTTTTCCAGCATCAGGGTCTTTTCCAATGAGTTGGTTCTTCACATTAGGTAGCAAAATTACTGGAGCTTCAACTTCAGCAACAGACCTTTCAATGAATATTCAGGGTTGATTTCCTTTAGGATGGACTGGTTTGATCTCCTTGCAGTCCAAAGGACTCACGAGAGTCTTCTCCAGCACAACAGTTTGAAAGCATCAATTCTCCAGCACTCATACCTCTTTATGGTACAACTCTTACATCCATACATGATTACTGCAAAGACTTTAAATTTTGACTTCATGGATTTTTGTAGCCAAAGTGATGCCTCTGTCATTGGAGTAGGAAATGGCAACCCATTCTAGTATTCTTGCTTAGAAAATGCCATGAACAGAGGAGACTAGTGGGCCATAGTCCATGGGGTTGCAAAAAGTTAGATAAGGCTATGCAT
Source organism: Nanger dama (assembly GCA_917880005.1). Lineage (NCBI taxonomy): Eukaryota > Metazoa > Chordata > Mammalia > Artiodactyla > Bovidae > Nanger > Nanger dama. The sequence goes on from CAKJTW010000004.1 coordinate 54,470,923, forward strand.
GCAGATTGTAGGTGTAGGTAGACTAGGTTTGTCATAATTTGCCTTCCAAACAGCTGGTGCTGCTGCTGCTGCTGCTAAGTCACTTCAGTTGTGTCCGACTCTGTGTGACCCCATAGATGGCAGCCCACCCGGCTCCCCCATTCCTGGGATTCTCTAGGCAAGAACACTGGAGTGGGTTGCCATTTCCTTCTCCAAAGCATGAAAGTGAAAATTAAAAGGAAGTCGCTCAGTCGTGTCCGACTCAGCAACTCCAAGGAGCTAGCATCTCTTAATTTTATGGCTTCAGTCACTGTCTGCAGTGATTTTGGGAAACCACCCCCCCGCCCCCCCCCAAAAAAATCTGTCACTGCTTTCACATTTTCTCCTTCTATTTACCATGAAGTGATGGGACCAGATGTGATCTTAATTTTTTTTTAATGTTGAGTTATGAAGATATTTAGACCTTTGAGTGCAAATTGAAAGAGCTTATGATGCTTTAGAGAGATAACTTGCTTATAATAGTAGGTCATCACATTTCCAAACACTGAAGATACTAAACGTATATCTAATAGTGATTCAGCAAGTGTGAGGATTAAATACCTTATAGTATTATGCATTTGGATAATATATGAAGACTTAACCCTAAAAACCCCAAAGACAAATAAAATTGCTTGAAGGAGTTTTGTAAAGATCCAAACTTGTTAAATTTGTTTTCAATTATTAAAACCAAAATGCTAGTATGAAGTTTGTCCCCTGCCTCCATTTCTCACAAACACTGTAATTTTGGTTTTCTTTATTACATGTACGTTGGGGTGTTGGGGCTGGGGATTGGGAGACATGAATGGTATCAAGGTTTATCAGTTCCTCCAGCCAAAGACCACAAGTGGCAGCAATTAAACAAGTTGGATTTAATGCACTTTGAAACAAAGGAGAATGCATACCTCCAGGATCTGTGAAACATCTTATTAAGAAGAAATTAGAAAGAAATTGTAAGATTTGTGCTTATGTTAGGTGATTTAGGGTAAATTTTAAAGAAGTCAGACTTTGCTCTGGAGGCAGGGCTAATTCTATGATTGGGTACCTTAATAGATTTTATCTAAAGTGAAGACTAACCCTAGGCTGAAACCATAATTGAGGAAAAAGCAGCAGCCACTCTCACTAGCAGGATAGAGAATGTTTGGTCATTTTTGTGGCTCAGACAATGATCCTATTTGGTCTATGTTCAGACATGATTATGAAGTAGTCTTGGTTTTGTTTTAATCCATCATGGTCACATTGGCCTTGTCTGAGTTTGATGCTCTCTGAAAGTATTTATGTTCATCAGGCAAGTACCATGGCCTGAGTGCCAAGCTAGTTTGCAGCAACAAGGTCTAGGTTACATTGCCAGGAAGTCACTTGTTTATCAAGGGTTGCTTTTTCTTTTTCTCAGTGTCCAGTGGTATATTCAGCTAATTGCTAATAGGTATTGTATTTTCCAAATGTAGCCCAATATAATAATCCCTCCCTATTCTCTATTATTGAAGCAGCTGAATCTCTATTGCATTCTGCATCTGAGTTTTCTGCTTGCTTGCAAAGCCAGTTTGCATATTCAGTAAGTGTGAAGAAGGCTGAGCGCCGAAGAATTGATGCTTTTGAACTGTGGTGTTGGAGAAGACTCTTGAGAGTCCCTTGGACTGCAAGGAGATCCAACCAGTCCATTCTGAAGGAGATCAACCCTGGGTGTTCTTTGGAAGGAATGATGCTGAAGCTGAAACTCCAGTACTTTGGCCACCTCATGCAAAGAGTTGACTCATTGGAAAAAACTCTGATGCTGGGAAGGATTGGGGGCAGGAGGAAAAAAGAGGATGACAGAGAATGAGATGGCTGGATGGCATCACGGACTCAATGCACGTGAGTCTGAGTGAACTCCAAGAGATGGTAATGAACAGGGAGGCCTGGTGTGCTGCGATTTATCAGGTCACAAAGAGTCGGACATGACTGAGCGATTGAACTGAACTGAACTGATATGTATTAAAAATGAAAAATTAAGAAAATTATATTTTCCTTAAAAAATATGATCCTCTTTCAATATTTCTTATTTTGTTATACTTCTGAACTAAAATCCTAAGAGATATCTTTCACTTCGTGTTACCTTCTCCTTACTGTGTATCAAAGTGTTGCCAAATCTTATAGATTATAGCAACCACAATAACAAAACCACCTCTTAAATATATCTTTAATTCTCCACTTTAATTCCTGCCTGGTTCCTATTCTGGGCTCTGAACTATCTCCAGAATTATACTGCTTCCAATATTTCCCTGTCCCCATCCATTTCATTTCATCTAGGTAATTTTCATCTTGTTTGACTTCTTTCCAGCACTTGGCACGCTAAAGGTCCTTCCGATCCAGAAGATTACTGATGCCTCCTTCGTGGTAAGTGAATCCTGTTCTTGATTTTCATGCATATCTTGACTGAATTTTCAATCAATACTTCTCAACTATTCGCCTCTTCCGTCTATATCTTCAAGTTTTATACTCCCTCATGTCCGGGCCCACATCCCCACCCTTCAAATGCACTGTTTTAAAAACACTTCCTTCAAAGTCACCCCTTTACATCTTTGCTGTCTTCCTAAATAACAACCTAATTTACCTCGTTGGCTGAGCTAAAAACCCAGAAGTCTTTCTAAATCATCTCTTTCATCCAGTTGCAATCAAATTGCATCAGTATTCCTAAAAACTTATTAACTTGTTTTCATTAAATATCAATGCAAAAATTTATAAACACTACTGTCTCTTGAGTCTGAAAAAATGTATCTGTTGTCTCTCCCTACCTAATCACATCCTCTTCCTCTTCAGAAGTAGCTAATATCCTGATATTTGTATTTACTTATTAAAGAAGTCTCATAGTATTTTCAATTTATTGTATTTTATATTTGTAGCTATTTGTTCTTAAAATTAGCTTAGTCCTTTTAGTGTTTTTTGTTTTCTTCTTACATTATCAATTAATCTTCTTAAAGATTTAGTAAATATACTTGCTTTATATTTCAGTTATAATTTATATTCCAGATATAATTCTAATATTGTGATAAATCCAATATTTGAATTCTTTGCAGGTTCTGCTCTGTATTGCACATAGGATCTTCATTTTTCATTTTCTGGTAATTTTCTATAAGCCTATATTTCCTAAAATTTACCAGTGAGAATGCTTTGAGGTTTCTTTTGGAGAAGATTTTCATTTATCTCTCTTACATGCCTGTGTCCACGTCTAGGCAGGAATCATTTTAATTATACTTTTGCCTTGAGTTTCTCACACTATGAAATTGTATCATCTCATATGGCAAAAGTGCACGAGTCTAGCTTTATTTATAAAATATCTGGGGAGACTTTTTCTTCTCTTTTTGCAATTCTCCATGAACTGTGGAGGTGGCAGGGGATGTATTTATATACTATTTATCTTTGTGTGCTATGCTAAAGTTTATATATTTGGTGATTCTATATCTAAGCAGAAAGTCTACTATTAAATCTCCACTCCTGGGTGGTCTTCTGCCTTTCCTGAGCTTTTTCCTTTGTTTCCTTTGATTAAAAAAAAAAAATCATAATGTGCTTAAGTTCAACATGCTTGTCAAATGTTTTGAAATCAACAATTGCTTATCTCTATAGCATCCTTTTATACTATATATATATATAAAATATCTCACATTCCTATATGTCACATAAATATTCATATTATTTTTAATATTATATTTATAAATAAATTTCATTTTACCAGATTTTATCCAAAATTTTTAGTTGCTTTCAGTGTGAACATCAGTTGATTAGGAAACAGCAGTTTTAGATCCTTAACATATTTTAAGTCTCTTCTGCCTTCTGTTAATTCTGGCCCTCATCATTCTTCATCTGAAGGATTGAAATATAATTAATTTTTCCTGTTGATGACAGAGTGATCTTTCTCCAATTCATTCTGGCTATTTTTTCAGTCCTTACCTATCTTAGTCATAATATGTCTGTTAATCTAGCATAGTGTAGGTTACATAGTAGGCACCAAATGGTAATCACAAGTAAGTGTAATGAAATGTGACTCACCAATTTTAAGTCACTCTATCTTTCCATTTTCCTTTCTGAATAAAGCCCAGATTCCTTATCTTGACATACAAAGTTCTTCATAAATTAGCCTGCACCCGCCTACTCAGCAAGCACCAGTCTTGCCCTTACTCAGTGGTCTTTCTTTTGTTTTCTTATCTGCAAATGAGACCAGTAAAATGTTATGAATTAACAATTTGGAAGGAAAGGGATATAAGAACTTTTGTGGAAGTGATTGTGTGCTCTTGACCTTTCAAAATTGTTCCTGCCACTGTAGCATTTTAACATTAAATTGACAAATTTACATCTCTAAACAAACAAACAAAAAATGGTTGCCCATTGTAATTAAAATTAACTGAAAATCCTTAAAATGACTCTTAGGATGTGAGCTTTCTAGCAGTAACTCTGCCACAAGTACTTGTTCAACCTCTCTTCATGCCATTTTTTCCTTGAGGCCAGCATTTCCATCTCACTGTACTTCTTTCATTTCTTACCATTTGCATTCTACCTTAGTGTTGCTTCTCATTTTCTGTCTTTTTGTTTGAAAGGCTTTACAACTTCTTCCTCTGATTAACTACATAGCTGCCTATCTCAGTCTGCCCAGGCTGCTGTATCTAACTACCAAAGATTAGATGGCTTCAATCTATATTTCTCACAGTTTTACTGGCAAGTCCAAGTTCAAGGTGCTGGCAGATTCAGTGTCAGATGAGAGCCCTCTTCCTGGTTTCCAGACAGTTGTCCTTTCATTATATCCTCATGTGGTGGAGGGTAAGAGATAATCTCTTACATGTCTTTTATAAAGGTAATAATCTCATTCATGAGGGTTCCAGCCTCATGACCTAATTACCTCCCAAGTTCTCTCCTACAAATAATTTGGGACTTCAAACATGAATTTTGGGAAGACATAGTCCTTAGCACAATTTCTGCCTATTTTTTTGTAGAACTTCTGTCAGTTAAGTGAGGATAAGATAATTGAATGCCATTATTGACTCAAAGGTCATGAGTTTTATCAAACTCTGGGAGATGGTGAAGGATAGGGAAGGTTGGTGTTCTGCAGGTCATGGAGTCACAAAGAGTCAGACGCAACTCAGTGACCAAACAACAGCTGTCAGTTTACAACTCAAGATTGAACTAGATGGATTTAATGGATGTTGAAGATTCTTGATACAGTTGAGAGCACTTAATATTTGTTAAATTATAGGTGTGTGATTATCTGATAAATACTTTTCTTTCTCACAAGATTATTCATTCCACTAGGAAAGTCTGTTCAGCAGTGCCTACAAAGGAACATAGTCAATTAATTAACACCAACTGAAGGAACATACATGTTTGCATTGCTATATACAGTGGGTCCAAACTTTAATTAAACTCATAATGGAATATATTAGCTAAAAATTTAAGGATTATGGGATTAGGTGTTCTATAATTGTCCTTGAAACCTAAAATTGAATAATTATCTTATATTCCATATCTAATAAAGACATTGGCTATCAAATCATGCCTTTGAAGCTATTGCATGTTTATGTTGCAGGAGAGGAAGAGTCATATGAAGAATGCAGAGTCTATGCAGGTATATTTAAGTAAACACTCTGAATATAGTGCAGACATGCAAATTCATTATTATATAAGTGAACAAAAACTTAGATCTTTGTTTTACAACTTGCTTTTCTTTGTGTAAAATTTGATATTTTGAATTATAAATGGAAAATTCAATTCCTGCATATATAACTATGTTTATATATATAGTTATATATATTAAATATATATATATATTCAATACATAATATATAACTATATTTGAATGTGAACTGAAAGCCTACTAGAAACTTTCTTAAAGAAAAAGGAAATGTTGAAAATATTAATAAATGTTTGCCAATCATGTCCATATTAGTAGTAAAGCATAATTATTGTGTCATGTTTTTAAATATTAAAAGTAGGCTGATGATAACCATTACTACTATGAGTAATTAAGTCAAAATACTAGCTTGTTACTCAGTAATGAAAACACTGATTAAGTAGAAGAGGACATTCATAAATAGATGCAGATATAATTAAGTTTCATTCACCTTATAATTACTTCTTTGTCTTTCACTCCTTGGCATGAAGGTGAGAGAAAGAGAAGAGATTCAACAAGAAATGATAGGAATCTTATACAAATCTTATACAAGTACACAAAATCAAGAAATCATAAGTGATTTTTTCCTTTTCTAAGAACATAAATAACATGGGGGTCACACAAAGTTGGACACGGCTGAAGTGACTTGGCAGCAGCAGCAGCAAGCAGCACCTTCCTGGAAAATGCATTTTGACAGTCTACTGTGAAAATCTGTTAGATTTTTATTTTTCTATTGTTTTGCTGCTGCTGCTGCTGCTGCTGCTAAGTCGCTTCAGTCGTGTCCGACTCTGTGCGACCCCATAGAAGGCAGCCTACCAGGCTCCTCTGTCCATGAGGTTTTCCAGGCAAGAATACTGGAGTGGGGTGCCATTCCCTTCTCCATTTCATTGTTTTACATTTTAGCTAAATCTTGTTTATATTTCACTGGGCTCAGATAGTTATAAGGTCAAAATGATTTAAGATAATTTTGATAGAATTATGATCTTCCACACTAGGTAAAGTCATGGAAAACCTATAATAGTGCAAAAACATTTTAAAAGTAGTAATTGCTTCAGATATGTAGGATTATAAGTACTAACATTAGCACTGATTTTTGTTCTTGATTGTAACCAATTGGCCAGAAAATGGGGAAGTGTTTTCACTTATTAACCATTACACTAACAAGGAGTAACATGGCAGTTATTAAGTCATTTGGTGGGTTGATATCACTTACAACTTCTATAATTATCCTGAAAAAATTATATAATTTTACCTGCTTCTGATAAAGGTGAAAACAAGCTCAAATGTCATCCAAAACATGTGAATGTGTGAATAAACTGATTGATATCAATCTACAAACATATGTATTATTGTATCTATATCTTATAATTTTTATATATGATTTACTTCATAGCATTTGATTTTATTCTAATAGTTTTAATAAAGTTATTCATTTTAATGGAAAGCAACAAAACTAAACAGAAAATTATGATTTCTTCTGTGGTTTATTTAAACATGTCTATGGAAAAGGTCAGTTTTCATTCCAATCCCAAAGAAAGGTAATGCCAAAGAATGCTCAAACTACTGCACAATTGCACTCATCTCACATGCTTGTAAAGTAATGCTCAAAATTCTCCAAGTCAGGGTTCAGCAAAACATGAACTGTGAACTTCCAGATGTTCAGGCTGTTTTAGAAAAAGCAGAGAAACCAGAGATCAAATTGCCAACATCTGCTGGATCATGGAAAAAGCAAGAGAGCTCCAGAAAAGTATCTATTTCTCCTTTATTGACTATGCCAAAGCCTTTCACTGTGTGGATCACAGTAAACTGTGGAAAATTCTAAAAGAGATGGGAATACCAGACGACCTGATCTGCCTCTTGAGAAACCTGTATGCAGGTCAGGAAGTAACAGTTAGAACTGGACATGAAACAACAGACTGGTTCCAAATTGGAAAAGGAGTACTTCAAGGCTATATATTGTCACCCTGCTTATTTAACTTATATGCAGAATACACCATGAGAAATTCCAGGCTGGAAGAAGCACAAGCTGGAATCAAGATTGCCAGGAGAAATATCAATAACTTTAGATATGCAAACGACACCACTTTTATGGCAGAAAGTGAAGAGGAACTAAAAAGGCTCTTGATGAAAGTGAAAGAGGAGAGTGAAAAAGTTGGCTTAATGCTCAACATTCAGAAAACTAAGATCATGGCATCCGATCCCATCCCTTCATGGAAAATAGATGGGGCAACAGTGGAAACAGTGTCAGACTTTATTTTTCTGGACTCCAAAATCACTGCAGATGGTGATTGCAGCCATGAAATTAAAAGATGCTTACTCCTTGTAAGGGATGTTATGATCAACCTAGATAGCATATTAAAAAGCAGAGATATTGCTTTGCCAATAAAGGTCTGTCTAGTCAAGGCTATGGTTTTTCCTGTGGTCATGTATGGATGTGAGATTTGGACTGTGAAGAAAGCTGAGTGCCAAAGAATTGATGCTTTTGAACAGTGGTGCTGGAGAAGACTCTTGAGAGTCCTTTGGACTGCAAGGAGATCGAATCAGTCCATCCTAAAGGAGACCTGTACTGGGTGTTCATTGGAAGGATTGATGCAGAGGCTGAAACTCCAATACTTAGACCATCTCATGCAAAGAGTTGATTCATGGGAAAAGATCCTCATTCTGGGAGGGATTTGAGCAGGAGGAGAAGGGATGGCAGAAGATGAGATGGCTGGATAGCATCACTGTTGATGGAGATGAGTTTGGGTGAACTCTGGGAGTTGGTGATGGACAGGGGAGGCCTGGCATTCTGCAATTCATGGGGTTGCAAAGAGTTAGACATGACTGAGTGACTGAACTGATGGAAGTCAGACTGTTCAAAACATGAGACATTTACTAAATACTTATTTCTGGCTTGGAGGTATCATGACCTATCTGAAGATTAAAAAAAAAAAAAAAAGAGAGAGAGAAAATGAATGGAGTTCTTATCACTGGCATTGTGAGCCCAACTTGACAAGTGAGAACAAATCTCTATTCTCAATCCTCATTCTCAACATTCCAGTTAAATTTAAAACAATAAATATGACAACTTACCTACTAATCAGGTGAAATACACATCTTAGTTTTAAATAAAATACTGTTTTATTAAAAAAAAAAGATGAACACAAACTTTATAAAATCAAACACCCAATTCGGGATAAAAAGAGGCATTTTTTCACTCTTAATGCACTAATGTTATGCCAAATTTTTATCTTTTCCTCTCAGATAAGGAGACACTATGACTAGACTTTTAATAACTATTGTACTATGTTGTTAGTATAATGGAATTGAGTTTACAGTATAGCAATAGACAAATTTTATTTACCATTTAGTTTCCAGTTAAATACAGAAACATATGAACGTGGAGAGAACTGAATTTATAGTGTACTAATAACAATAGTGAAGAAAGCTGAGCACCGAAGAATTGATGCTTTTGAACTGTGGTGTTGAAGAAGACTCTTGAGAGTCCCTTGGACTGAAAGGAGATCCAACCAGTCCATCCTAAAGGAGATCAGTCTTGGGTGTTCACTGGATGGACTGATGATAATACTTTGGCCACCTCATGTGAGGAGTTGACTCACTGGAAACTCCCTGCTGCTGGGAGGGATTGGGGGCAGGAGGAGAAGGGGACGACAGAGGATGAGATGGCTGGATGGCATCACCGACTCGATAAACATGAGTATGAGTAAACTCCAGGAGTTAGTGATGGACAGGAGGCCTGGCGTGCTGCGATTCATGTGTCGCAAAGAATCAGGCACGACAGAGTGATTGAACTGAACTTAATAACAATAGTAATTTTTGCTTTCAGACATTTTTAGTTTACAAAGTCCTCGCAACAACAGTATTTTTCTTGATGAAGTTAAAAGAATGATGCCTTTCAGCATAATATGAGCTGGAGTATACTAAAACCCTGTTTGTTTCCTATTGGATCCCTATTTTGAATCTCTCTTTTGCTGTATATTTTCAGTTATATCCTCTATTTAATATTTTACTGTTTTGGAAAATATTTTTTGTTGTTTCTGAATTGCTAGTTTCCCCTGCCTTCCCTGCCTAGGTAGTAATGTCAGCATAAATTACTTCTAGGTATTTTAAAAATTGTGCAAAGATAATAATATCTTATTGATACTGTAAAGCAAATTTGTAATTATAAATTTTAAGGATATTGCCTAAGTAGCGTTCTGTGTTCCTGGATGTTCCAGTTTCCTTCCACTATCACTTTTGTCACTTGAAGAACTTCTGTTTGCATTCTTTTTAAATCACCCAAGATACTTTTAACCCAAGAAGTACTTTTCCTCCTTCTTTATTCCTGAAACATATTTTTGTTGAACAAAGGATTCTGGATTGATAAGTTTTTTTTTTTTTTTCTTTCAACCTTTAAATATGGTTTAGCACTTTCCTCTGGCTTTTTAAATCATTGCCAGTGAGAAATTTACATTTATTTAAATAATTATTCTTCTCTAAATAATGTGATGTTTTTCTTTGGTTGCTTTCCAGACCTTTTCTTTTCTTTTGATTTTCAGCAATTTGATCATTATGAGTCTGCATGCAGTTTTATTAATACTTATCTGTTTGGGGTTTACTGAATGTCTTGGATCTCTATATTTGTATCTCATTAACTTTCAGAAGCTGTCAGCTATTATTTTCTCACATATTTTTCCTGATATCTTTAGGGTAAAAATGACTAAAAGAAGAAAGAGAAAATCTGAAGCAGTGCTGGCAATATTATATATGTTAATATGAATTATCAGTACATGAATAAGAACATGTAGAAAATTCATCTAGTTCTGCACTTGATTCTGTACCCTAATGTATGTAAATTGTATGTAAATTGTCTTAATAAAAATATATTTATGTGTAGATAGATGGATTAATAAATAGATCCTTAGTCTTCTGCACAAACTACCAATCTCTGTAGTTCAAATGAGCTACCAAACTTCAAACACATTTAGCTTCTTTTAGTCTTTGTCAGTTTATTAGTTCTTTTATTTTTTTCACTTGATATTTTAGAAGTATATAAGACAGTCTATTTTCTTCTTTTTTGTCTTTTATACTTTCCATGAGGTTCTCATGACAAGTATACTGGGATGGTTTGCCATTTGCTCCTCCAGTGGGCCACGTTTTGCCAGAACTCTCTGCTATGATCTCTGCATCTTGGGTGGCCCTACATAGCATGACTGACAGCTTCATAAACTTATGCAAGCCCCTTCACCACAGCACAGAAGTAATCTGTGAAGGGGATCTGACTAAATACAGATTTCCAAAGAACAGCACAGAGAGACAAGAGGCCTTCTTCAATAAACAGTGTATAAAAATAGAAGAAAACAACAGAAAGGGAAAGACTAGAGATCTCTTCAGGAAAACTGGAGATTTCAAAGGAACATCCTCAAAGAAGGGCACAATAAAGGATGTAAATGGTAAAGACCTAGCAGACACTCAAGAGATCAAGAAGAAATGGAAAGAATACATGGAAGACCTGTATAAAAGATCCAAATGAACCCAGTGACTAGGATGGTGTGGTTAGCCACCCAGAGCCAGGAATTCTGGAAATCAGTCAAGTGGGCCTTAGGAAAAACTGCTGTTAATAAAGCTGGTGGATGCGGCAAAATTCCAGTAAAGTGAAGGTGCTCAGTCGTGTCCAACTCTTAGCAACCCCATGGACTATAGACTACCAGACTCCTCCATCCATGGGATTTTCCAGGCAAGAGTACTGGAGTGGGCTGCCATTTCCTTCTTCAGGGGATCTTCCCAACCCAGCGATTGAACCCAGGTCTCCCAGGCTGCAGACAGATGCTTTATTGTCTGAGCCACCAGGGAAGCCCTGTAAAATTCCAGTAGACCAATTCAAAATCCTAAAGGATGATGCAATCAAAGTGTTACATTAAATATGTCTGCACATCTGGAAGACCCAACAGTGGCCACAGGACTGGAAAAGGTCAATCCTCATCCCAATTCCCAAGAAGGGTAGTACTAAAGAATGTTCTAACCATTAGACAACCACACTCATCTCCCATGCTAGTAAGGTTTTGCTTAAAATCTTGCATACTAGGCCTCAGCATTATGGGAACTAATAACTTTCAAATGTTCAATTTGGATTTAGAAAATGTAGATGAACCAGAGATCAAATTGCCAACATTTGCTGGATCATAGAGAAAGCCAGGGAATTTAAATAAATAAACCATCTACCTCTGTTTCAGAGAGTACACAAAAGCCTTTGGCTGTGTGGATCATAATAAACTATGGAAAGCTCTTATAGAGATAGGAATTTCAGACCATCTTACCTGTCTCCTGAGAAACCTGTATGTGGGTCAAGAAGCAACATTTAGAACCATGTATGGAACAACTGATTGGTTCAATATTGAAAACGGAGTACATCAGATCTGTGTGCTGTCATCCTGTTTGTTTAGCCTATACACTGAACATATCATGAGAAATACCAGGCTGAATGAATTACAGGCTGAAATCAAGATAGGTGGGAAAAACATCAACAACCTCAGATATGCTGATGATACCACTCTAATGGCAGGAACAAAGAGGGATTAAAGAACCTCTTGTTGAGGGTGAAGGAGGACAGTGAAAAAGCCAGCTTACAACAATAACAACAACAACAACAACAAATCAAAAACATAAGATCATGGCATCCAGCCACATCATTTTATGGAAAATAGAGGGGGAAACTGTAGAAGTAGTAACAGATTTCTTCTTCTTGGGCTCTAAAATCACTGCAAATGGTTGACTGCACTCATGAGATTATAAGATGAATGCTTCTTGATGGAAAAGCTATGACAAATCTAGACAATGTGTTGAAAGTCAGAGATATTACTCTGCCAACAAAGGTCTATATAATCAAGGCTATGGTTTTCCCAGTGGTCATGTATGATTGTGAGAGATGGACCATAAAGAAGGTGGAATGCTGAAGAATTGATGCTTTTGAAATATGGTGCTGGAGAAGACTCCTGAGAGAGTCCCTTGGAAAGCAAGAAGATCAGACCAGTCAATCTTAAGGAAATCAACCCTGAATACTCTTTGGAAGTATTAATGCTGAAGTTGAAACGCCAGTGTCATCTGATGGGAACAGTTAATTCATTGGAAAAGTCCCTGATGCTGGGAAAGATTAAGGGCAGAAGGATAAGAGGGTATCAGAGAATAAGAAGATTGGATGACATCACTGATGCAATGGACATGAACTTGGGCAAACTTCAAGATATGATTGAAGATAGAGAGGCCAGATGTGCTGCAGTCCATGGGGTCACAAAGAATGGGACACAATTGAGCAACTGAACAACAACAAGACTGTCATGCAGTATATTTCTCAATTTGAGTTTTCTTGTCTCCTCATTAATACACTCAATTTATGCATTTTTTGGCAGGAACACCACTCATAAAAATATATTTTGGTTAGTTAAAAAGATAATTTTGGAGAATGTCAGTAGCATATACTGAAACAGGAGGAGGGCATGGCAACCCACTCCAGTATTCTTACCTGGAGAATCTCCATTGACAGAGGAGCCTGGTGGGCTACAGTCTATGGGGTTGAAAAGATTTGAACATGACTGAGCAACAAAGCACAGCACAGCACACATACTGAAGCAGAGTTAATAAAACAAACAAACAAACAAAAAGTATATGTATATATAAAACTACAATGCACTCTAGAAAGCTTTTATAAATTGGAGGTCTAACAAGTCCATTATAAAGGAGATCAGCACTGGGTGTTCTTTGGAAGGAATGATGCTAAAGCTGAAACTCCAGTACTTTGGCCACCTCATGCTAAGAGCTGACTCATTGGAAAAGACTTTGATGCTGGGAGGGAATGGGGGCAGGAGGAGAAGGGGACGACCAAGGATGAGATGGCTGGATGGCATCACCTACTCGATGGATGTGATTCTGAGTGAACTCCGGGAATTGGTGATGGACAGGGAAGCCTGGTGTGTGGTGATTCATGGGGTCGCAGAGTCAGACATGACTGAGTGACTGAACTGAACTGAACTGAACTGATACATACTTGGAGTGATAAATTATTTTATCATGAACATTTCACCTTTTGTTGTGACTTTTGGCAAGAATAGTCTCAATATACCAAATGTACACTGTCACAGAGTAAGTTTTGAACAATAGTATGAACTCTTACTCTTAAAGGATTATAATAATTCCATGTACTTAGAGTCATGGTGATTTATAAGCTGTCATTACAAAAGGCAAACACATAAATGAAAGAAATTAATCTTGAAGAAAGCCAAATATTTAAGGTCAGAAATCTCAACCTCAATAGTCAGTCAATGTGAGAAAAACTGCCCCAGATTAATATGAGGCCAGGTAATGGTAATGCCAGTGATAAAGAACCCACCTGCCAATGCTAGAAACATAAGAAATGCAGGACTGATTCCTGGGTCAGGAAGATTTCCTGAAGAAGGATATGGAAACCACTCCAGTATTCTTGTCTGGAGAATCCCATGGACAGAAGAGCCTGGTGGGCCACAGTCCATAGCATTGCAGAGTTGAACATGACTGACGCAACTCATCATGGAGCACACATGCAATACTCAGGTAAGGGCTTCCTTGTGGCTCAGCCGGTAAAGAATTTGCCTGCAATGCAGGTTCGATCCATAGGTCAGGAAGATCCCCTGGAGAAAGAATGGCTACTCACTCCAGTATTCTTGCCTGGAGAAGCCCATATAGACAGAGGAACCTGACAGGCTACCGTCCATGGGGTCACAAAGAGTCAGACATGACTGAGTGACTAAAACATTTACACTTTCAATACTCAGGTAAATGGTGTAACTAAGATTATAGACAGCTCTCTTATTATAGTTTTGTATTCATGATATTAAAAAATACATTTTTGATTCATGATATGGGCACAGAGTCCTTTCTAACAAAGCTATTTGGTGCATCAGGGATGTTCCCTGGGAGTAAGGAGAGGTTCTGGTTACTTATTGATACTTTTTAAAGTATCATAAAACTAAGTTGTCTAAAACAACTATTGTATTTTACTTACAGTTTTGAGTCTAGTTTTTGAGATGTACTTTTCACAGTGGTTCAGCTCTGACACAAATGAGATGACTGGGGTTGGTGGATGGCTAGGATCCAATTCCAAGATGGAATCTTCCTTCACAGGTCTGGTACCTTGATTCTGTAGGCTTGTTCTTCTTCTTCTTCTTCTTCTTTTTTTTTTTTTTTTACCACATGGCACTTCATCTTCCAGAGGGTCTCAGTGTAGTTTGGGTTTTTCACAGCATGCTAGTTTTAGTATGTCTCCATTTTTTACATAGAATCTGACTTCTTAAAACAGAAGATAGAAGTTGCTATGCCCATTAAAGGCTGTACAATGAAATGATCCATTCAGCCTCAATGCCTAAGAATAAGGAGATAGGCAAGGTCACATGGCAAAGATTACACTGAATGAGAGATATTCTGTGGCTATCTTTAGAAGACTCTATTTCAACTATGGTGAATTTAGAAGAAAAACCACTGTGAATTCTGTGGACTAAGATTTTTGTTATATATATGAGAACTTACACAATTTTGTGAGATGCCAGTGTTGTTAATTGGGGTTTCCAAGGGTGTCCCACTTTATCCAAGAAGAGATCATTTTCAGAGTATAATGGCTGCTATTTCAATTCCAGCTCCAAAAAAGTTACATGAAATTTCACTTTTGACCAACATTAACCCAGAAACATACAAGAAAGGGGATGCTAAGAAACATAGTTCCATAAACATAGCTCCATATACCAAGATCTAACACTGCAGGGAAGGAGGAGGGATGTTACAATTTCCAACATCACAGCAGCTCCCTCTTCATATTAGAGTGAGTGTGTGTGTGTGTGTGTGTGTGTGTGTGTGTGTGCATGTTTCTGTGATCAATCTATTCACCTACAATATGCATGTCAATTAATATAGTATGGATTAGGCCATAAAAATTATAAATTGAGGACTGGTATCCATGTAATGTAAATGTTTGGTTTTGGTTCATTACTTTTTTTAATCCAAGAGAAAATGAAATAGTACAGAGAGAATTACAATCTTTAGACAGAAAGGAAAATATCTGCAGCAGAACTGTTACTCTAAGAAAGGAGCATTTTTTAGCTTTTACCTAAAAAAATGTAAAAAGAAAAATGGCTGTCTAAGGAGGCCTTACAAATAGCTGTGAAAAGAAGAGAAGTGAAGAGCAAAGGAGAAAAGGAAAGATATATCCATTTGAGTGCAGAGTTCCAAAGAATAGCAAGGAGACATAAAGCCTTCCTCAGCGATCAATGCAAAGAAATAGAAGAAAAGAACAGAATAGGAAATAATAGAGATATCTTCAAGAAAATCAGAAATACAAAGGGGACATTTTATGCAAAGATGGGCTCAATAAAGGACAGAAATGGTATGGAATTAACAGAAGCAGAAGATATTTAAGAAGAAGTGGCAAAACACACAGAAGAACTGTACAAAAAAAAAAAAGATCTTTAGTACAGAGATAATCACGACATGGTGTGATCATTCACCTAGAGCAAGACATCCTGGAATGTGAAGTCAAGTGGGCCTTAGGAAATATCACTACAAACAAAGCTAGTGGAGGTGATGGAATTCCAGTTGAGTTATTTCAAACCCTAAAAGATGATGCCATGAAAGTGCTGCACTCAATATGCCAGCAAATTTGGAAACCTCAGCAGTGGCCACAGGACTGGAAAAGGTCAGTTTTCATTCCAATTCCAAAGAAAGTCAATGCGAAAGAATGTTTAACCTACCGCACAATTGCACTCATCTCACACGCTAGTAAAGTAATGCTCAAAATTCTCCAAGCCAGGCTTCAGCAATACGTGAACCATGAACTTCCAGATGTTCAAGCTGGTTTTAGAAAAGGCAGAGGAACCAGAGATCAAACTGCCAACATCGCTGGATCATGGAAAAAGCAAGAGAGTTCCAGAAAAGCATCTATTTCTGCTTTATTGACTATGCCAACGCCTTTGACAGTATGGATAACAATAAAGTGTGGAAAATTCTGAAAGAGATGGGAATACCAGACCACCTGACCAACCTCTTGAGAAACCTGTATGCAGGTCAAGGAGCAACAGTTAGAACTGAACATGGAACAACAGACTGGTGCCAAATAGGAAAAGGAGCACGTCAAGGCTGTGTATTGTCACCCTGCTTATTTAACTTATTTGCAGAGTACATCATGAGAAACACTGGGCTGGATGAAGCACAAGGTGGAATCCAGAATGCCAGGAGAAATATCAATCACCTCAGCTATGCAGATGACACCACCCTTATGGCAGAAAGTGAAGAAAAACTACAGAGCCTCTTGATGAAAGTGAAAGAGGAGAGTGAAGAAGTTGGCTTAAAGCTCAAAATTCAGAAAACGAAGATCATGGCATCTAGTCCCATCACTTCATGGGAAATAGATGGGGAAATAGTGGAAACTGTGGCTGACTTGAATTTTGGGGGCTCCCAAATCACTGCAGATGGTGATTGCAGCCATGAAATTAAAAGATGTTTACTCCTTGGAAGGAAAGTTACAAACAACCTAGATAGCATATTGAAAAGCAGAGACATTACTTTGTCAGCAAAAGTCCATTTAGTCAAGGTTATGGTTTTTCCAGTAGTCATGTATGGATGTGAGAGTTGGACTACAAAAAAGCTGAGGTCAGAAGAATTGGTGCTTTTGAACTGTGGTGTTGGAGAAGACTCTTGAGAGTCCCTTGGACTGCAAGAAGATCCAACCAGTCCATCGTAAAGGAAATCAGTCCTGGGTGTTCATTGGAAGGACTGATGTTGAAGCTGAAACTCCAATACTTTGACCACATGATGCAAAGAGCTGACTCATTTGAAAAGACCCTGATGTTGGGAAAGATTGAAGGCAGGAGGAGAAGGGGATGACAGAGGATGAGATGGTTAGATTTCATCACCAACTCAGTGGACACTAGTTTGGGAAATTCCCAGAGTTGATGATGGACAGGGAGGCCTGGTGTGCTATGGTTCATGGAGTTGCAGAGAGTCAGACATGACAGTGACTTCACTTTCATTTCCGTCTATGTGGTTGCACAGAGTCGTACACAACTGAAGTGACTTAACAGCAACAGCAGACTTTTTAATAGCAGCCTTTCTGACTGGTGGGAGGTGGTACCTCACTGTGATTTTAATTTGCATTTATCTGATAAACCGTGATGCTGAGCATCTTTTCATGTGTTTGTTAGCCATCGGTATGTGTTTTTTGGAGAAAGGTCTTTTAGTTCTTTGTCCCTTTTTTTTTTTTTTTTGATTGAGTCGTTTATTTCTCTGAAATTGAGCTGCAAGACCTGCTTGTATATATTCGAGATTAATTATTTGTGAGTTGCTTTGTTTGTTATTATTTTCTCCCATTATGAAAGCTGTCTTTTCACCTTGCTTATAGTTTCCTTCATTGTGCAAAAGCTTTTAAGTTTAATTAGGTCCTATTTGTTTATGTTTGCTTTTATTTCTATTACTCTGGGAGGTGGGTCACAGAGGATCCTGCTGTGATTTATGTCAGAGTATTTTGCCTATGTTTCCCTCTAGGAGTTTTATAGTTTCTGGTCTTACATTTAGATCTTTAATCCATTTTGTGTTTATTTTCTGTGTATGGTGTTAGAAAGTGTTCTAGTATCGTTCTTTTACAAGTGGTTGACCAATTTTACCAGCACCACTTGTTAAAGAGATTGTCTTTTTCTCTATTGTATATTATTTCCTCCTTTTTCAAGGATAAGGTGTCCATTGTTGTATGGATTTCTCTCTGGGCTTTCTATTGTGTTCCATTGATCTATATTCCTGTTTTTGTGCCAGCACCATATTGACTTGTGACTGTAGCTTTGTAGTATAGTCTGAAGTCAGGCAGGTTGATTCATCCAGTTCCATGTTTCTTTCTCAAGATTGCTTTGGTTATTCGAGGTTTTGTATTTCTGTACAAGTTGTGAAATAATTTGTTCCAGTTCTCTGAAAAATACTGTTGGTAGCTTGATAGGGATTGCATTGAATCTATAGATTGCTTTGGGTAGTATACTCATGGACTTCCCTGGTGGCTCAGATGGTAAAGCGTCTGTCTACAATGTGGGAGACCCAGGTTCGATCCCTGGGTTGGGAAGACCCCCTGAAGAAAGAAACGGCAATCCACTCCAGTACTATTGTCTGGAAAATCCCATGGACAGAGGAGTCTGGTAGGCTACAGTCCATGGGGTTGCAAAGAGTCGGACATGACTGTGCGACTAATTACACAGTATACTCATTTTCACTATATTGATTCTTCCGATTCTTGAACATGGTCTTCGTCTATCTGTGTCATCTTTGATTTCTTTCATCAGTGTTTTATAGCTTTCTATATATAGGTCTTTTGTTTCTTTATGTAAATTTATTCCTAAGTATTTTATTATTTTTGTTACAATGGTGAATGTAATTGTTTCCTTAATTTCTCAGTTTTCTCATTATTAGTGTATAGGAATGCAAGGGATTTTCTGTGTTAACTTTATATCCTGCAATTTCGCTATATTCATTGATTAGCTCTAGTAATTTTCTGATGGAGTCTTTAGGGTTTTCTATGTAAAGGATCATGTCATCTGCAAACAGTGATAGTTTTAAGTCTTTTCCAATTTGGATCCCTTTTATTTCTTTTTCTTTTCTGATTGCTGTGGCTAAAACTTCCAAAACTGGCACCCTTCCCTCGTTCCTGACTTTAGGGGAAATGCTTTCAATTTTTCACCATTGAGAATAATATTTGCTATGGGTTTATCATATATATGAGACTTCCTGGTGCCTCAGATGGTAAAACGTCTGTTTACAATGAGGGATACCCAGGTTTGATTCCTGGGTCAGGAAGATCTCCCGGAGAAGGAAATGGCAATCCACTCCAGTACCATTGCCTGGAAAATCCCATGAACAGAGGAGCCTGGTAGGCTACCGTCCATGGGCTCGCAAAGAGTCAGACACGACTGAGCGACTTCATTCCATTTATCATATATGGCTTTTATTATGTTGAGGTATGTTCTTTCTTTGCCTGCTTTCTGGAGGGTTTTTATCATAAATGGATGTTGAATTTTGTCAAAGGCTTTCTCTGCATCTGTTGAGATAATCATATGGTTTTGTCTTTCAATTTGTTAATGTGGTATATCACATTGGTTGATTTGCAAATATTGAAGAATCCTTGCATACTTGGGATAAAGACCACTTGGTCATGAAGTATGATCTTTTACTATGCTGTTGAATTCTGTTTGCTAGAATTTTGTTAAGGATTTTTGCATCTATGTTCATCAGTGACATTGACCTGTTAGATTTTTTTTTTTTTTTTTTTGGCATCTTGTCTGGTTTTGGTAATAGCATAATAGTGGCCTCTATGAATGAGTTTGGTGGTTTACCTTCCTCCACAATTTTTGGAAGAGGTTGAGTAGGATAGGTGTTAGTGCTTCTCTAAATTTTTGGTAGAATTCATCTGTGAAGCCATCTGGTCCTGGGCTTTTGTTAGTTGGAAGACTTTTTGTTACAGTTTCAATTCCCTTGCTTGTGATGGGCCTTTTAAGATTTTCTGTTTCTCTCTGGTTCAGTTTTGGAAGGTTATACTTTTCTAAGAATTAGTCCATTTCGTTCAAGTTGTCCATGAAGAGGTTAAATTAGGAGTTAAAACTAAAATAGTTTCAGTTCAGGAAGAAGGCCAATAATATGAAAGATTTGAATGGGTTTGCAGTGTACAGAAGATGTGATAACTTTTCTAGGTATGACAGCTCTTACTCTGTTACCCCCTATTGTTTACAGGTATTTTACAAAAAGCCAAAAGTCTTTGTTTTTAATTGGGAAATACCTCAATTTCTACAAGAGGGCGATATTCTTAGTCTAAAAATATATATCTCCGTTGAGCTCTGTCTTCTGGAAAATAGATTTACACATTTGGTACAAATATTGATCAAAGACCTACTGTTAGAATTTTCATGCATAAAAGTTGCATATCAAATTCTGAATCTCCACCCAAAGTGTACTGTATGTTGCCTTTCTTCTCACTGCAGTATACTAAAATCAAAAAACCCAAAAACTTTGGTCAAATGTTCTGTTAATACTCTGTTATATATAGTACAGCCAGATACCTGAGTCCCTTGGCTAATATAAATTTTAAGTAAACAAGATGTATAATGTTATTTTAAATTACTAATGTAGAAAATATGATATATTTAATAATTTTATATATTAAAATTATAATACTAAATTTTATATTTAAATTACAAATATAATTACATATTAAATTGCACATATCATTTTAAGTTTGTGTTATATCTCAATACTACTGTGATTTTTGATTATTTTATTTAAGAGCTATTTAAGGGTTTTTAAATAGCAATTATTAGTTAATAATATTCATTATATATTTTATTATATGTGAGCATATGAAAAGCTACACTTACATTTCATCATGAAGGAAAATAATTTAAGTTTATGGAAGAAGGTATACCATCCTCCATAATTATGTAAGAATTTGCTTTAAGTTGCAAGCACAGAAATCTGTCATTTCCATTTCAAATAAAAGGGTGGAACTGTCTAAACATTTAATACTTGCTATGTCTGTTTGATTTGGCACTTCCATTGATGACAACTTATTCAAAGCATTTGAAGAAATAATTGATTTTCACTCATTTTACTCCTATGGCAAGAAGCATAATAAATGAGACTAAATAATATCAATTTTTATACTGAATTAAATATTTATCAAGATACTCTAATGTAATTATGAGGTAGATATATCTCTTTAAAAATCTGCCAGTCTGTATATTTATTCAGTTATTTATAAGTTGTAAACAATAAACCATTTAGAACTATGAATGCTTCCATTGTTTACCATACTATTTTAGAATTTAGTGAGATTCTCTCAGTCATAAAATACAAATGCCAATAAGTTCAAACTTCTGCAATGTTTGTTCTCTGGTTTTGAAGGAGGTATTGATCCTTTCAGTGTCAAATAGATTTCCTAAATTGCCACAAATAAAATTCGTGAGGACTCATTCAGCAGGTTCAGTTGCTCAGTCGTGTCCAACTCTTAGCTGCCCCATGAACTGCAGTACACCAGGCCTCCCTGTCCATAAACAACTCTGGGAGTTTACGCAAACTTATATATGATGAGTTGGTGATGCCATCCAACCATCTCATCCTCTGTTGTCCCCTTCTCCTCCTGCCCTCAATCCCTCCCAGCATCAGGGTCTTCCAAATGAATCAGCTCTTCACATCAAGTGGCCAAAGTACTGGAGTTTCCGCTTTAACATCAGTCCTTCCAATGAACACCCAGGGCTGATCTCCATTAGGAAGGACTGGTTGGATCTCCTTGCAGTCCAAGGAACTCTCAAGAATCTTCTCCAACATCATAGTTCAAAAGCATCAATTCTTTGGTGTTCAGCATTATTTATAGTCCAGTTCTTACATCCATACATGACCACTGGAGAAACCATAGCCTTGACTAGACTGGCCTTTGTTGGCAAAGTAATGCCTTTGCTTTTTAATATGCTGTCTAGGTTGGTCATGAACTTTCCTTCCAAGCAGTAAGCATCTTTTAATTTTGTGGTTGCAATCACCATCTTCAGTGATTTTGGAGCCCCCAAAATTCAAGTCAGCCACTGTTTCTCCATCTATTTGCCATGAAATGATAGGACCAGATGCCATGATCTTAGTTTTCTGAATGTTGTGCTTTAAGCCAACTTTTTCACTCTCCTCTTTCACTTTTATCAAGAAGTTCTGTAGTTCTTCTTCACTTTCTGCCATAAGGGTTGTGTCATCTGCATATCTGAGGTTATTGATATTTCTCCCAGCAATCTTGATTCCAGCTTGTGCTTCCTCCATCCCAGCGTTTCTCATGATGTACTCTGCATATAAGTTAAATAAACAGGGTGACAATATACAGCTTTGACGTGCACCTTGTCCTATTTGGAACTAGTTTGTTGTTCCATGTGCAGTTCTAACTGTTGCTTACTGATCTGCATAGAGGTTTCTCAAGAGGTTGGTCAGGTGGTCTGGTATTCCCATCTCTTTCATTATTTTCCACAGTTTATTGTGATCCACACAGTCAAAGGCTTTGGCATAGTCAATAAAACAGAAATAGCTGTTTTTCTGGAACTCTCTTGCTTTTTGATTAGTTGATAGTAAAAACAATCCATATAACTAGTTGTGCACCCAAACTGAGATGAGCTATCATAACGGAGATAAGACTGAGGAACAGGTTGAGTCATGATGACAAGGCAGATGTATCACCAACTAGAGTACAATATTTCCTTACAAACTACTGACAGATAAAAATAGCAATGTATAAAAGTATTATACTCTACAATGAAGCACAATGTACTCCAGATATGTAAGGGTGGTTCCACATCAAAATTTAGTTAATGTAATCTGTTGCACCAACAGGCCAAATATTTTTTTAATATAAGTTTTTATTAATAAATTTAGAAAAAAAGTGACAAAATTAAATCCTTACTCATGATTAAAGCTCTTTGGAAGCTAGGGATAAAAGGGGAAGTTCCTCAACTTGATAAAGAATATCTACAAAAATGCCTATAGTCAACCCTATACTTAATGGCAAAAGAACTAGATGCTTTTTTGTTAAGATTAGGAACAAAACAAGGATGCCTGGTATCACCACTACTATTCAACAGCTTACTGGAAATTGTAGCTAATGTAACAAAGTAAGACAAAGTAATAATAATAGGGAAAGAAGGAATGAAATTGTCTTTGTTTGCAGATGTCATGATTTCTGTACATTTGCAGATGTACAGAATATTACAAAAACTTAACATAAAAATAAACTCCTAGAATTAAAAAGTGATTGTTGCAAAGTAGCAGGACAAAAAGTTAATCCACAAAAGCCAATTACTTTTTTATATATGATCAATGAACACTGAAATTTGAAACTAAAACTCAATATCATTGAAATTGGTATCCCCAAGTGAAATGCTTATCTATAAGTGTTACAAAAATGTAAAGGTCTATCTGAGGAAAACTATAATACTCTGATGAAAGAAATCAGAGAAGAGCCAAAGGAGATATTACATGTATATAGATAGGAAGACTCAGTATTGCCAAATGTCTGCAATCACGATGATGATACTACCAAGTTACATTCTGAATATGGACAAACTGATTCTTATGGAAAATCAGAAGACCAGAATATCAACAACTTTAGAGGAGCAGAACAAAGATGAAGGATGGACACTGCCTGACTTCAGAAGTTACAAAACCACAGTAATCAAAACAATATGGTGTTGTCAGGAGTACAGCAAATGTATTAATGGAACAGAAAAGAGAACCTGGAAATAAACTCACACAAATACAGATAACTGGTCTTTAACCAAGAAAATTAAATAAATGATGGTCTTTTCAACAAATGGTTCTGAAACAACTGAGCAAAAATAGATATAGACCTTTTAACATTCCAGAAACTCCAGTCAGATTCATAGACCTAAATGTAAAAGGCACAACTGTAAAACTCCTGAAAGATGACATAGGATACATAATAGATGACCTTGAGTTTGATAATTACCTTTTAGATGAATACCAAAAAGTACAATCCGTGAAAAAAAAAAAAAGTTGAACTTCATTAAAATGAAATTATTCTGTTTTGTAAAAGAAAATATCAAGAGAATGAAAAGCAAGTCAAAAAGTAAGAGAAAATGTCTGCAAAACTATCTCATAAAGGACTATTATCTAAAGTATACAAAGAAAACTTAAGTTGGCAACAAGACAGCAACAATCTGATTTAAAAACTGGAAATAGATTTGGACACCTAATCAAAGAAGACATACATTACAAATGAAAAGAGGCTCAGCAACACATGTTAAAGAATTGCAAATTTTAGCAATGAGATAACTACCACACCTATTAGCATGGGTAAAATCTGAAACACCATCATCACCACCACCAACAAAAAAAATGGTGGTGAGGATGTGAAGCAGCAGGATCTCTAACTATTGGTAGGAATGCAAAAGGCACAATCCACCTTGAAAGATGTTTTGGCAGTGTGTTACACAATTAAACATACTTTTACCATACATTCCAACAATGCTACTCCTTGATATTTACTCAAATAAACTGAAAATTTAGGTCCATACAAAATTTGTATAAAAGTGTTTATCACAACTTTATTAATAATGCTGAAACTTGGAAACAAACAAGATAGGTGTACGGATAAACAAACTGTGATACATGCACACAACTGGATATTATTCATCAATAAAAAGTGAACTATCAAGCCATGAAAATACATGGAAGAATCTTAAACATCAATTGTTCAGTGAAAAAGTTAGTATGAAAAGCTACATAATGTATGACTCCAACTATGCAATACTTTTGAAAAGGCAAAAATATGGAGACAGTTAAAAGATCAGTGGTTATCAGGGGCTCAAGGGAAGGAAAGGAGAGAAAAATAGGTTGAGCTCAAGGTTTGTATAGGGCTGTAAAATTATTTTGTATGACATTGTACTGGAGGATACATGCCATTTGTCATTTTTACACTTACAAAAACACATATGTAAAACACAAAGTATAAAGACTAATGTAAAAGATGGACTTAAGTTAAAGTGATATATCAGTATTGGATCATAAAGTTTTCCTGGTGGCTCAGTGCTAAAGACTCTGCCTGTCAGTGGAGAAGATGCAGGTTCAATTCCTGGCGTCAGGAATATCCCCTGGGGAAGAAAATGGAACCCATGCCAATAGTGTTGCCTGGGAGATTCCACGGACAGAGGAGCCTGGCAGGCTACAGTTTATAGGGTTGCAAAAAGTTGGACAAAACTTAGTGACTAAACAAATTGGCTAATAATTTCAACAAATGAACCACAGTAATGCAAGTATTATTGTTAGGGAAACCGTGTGTATGGGGAAGAAAAGGGAATTAAGCCGGTTAAAATCATTTGGATGATGTTATTTCATTATGAGGGTGAAATGTGTTACTAACCAAGTTTTTTTGCAGGTTAAGAGGCAGTTAAATGTAAATTCAAATTAAGCAAACATACTCACTTTAGTTTTATTGCAACGTGTTATTGTTACAAATATATTAAAATATTATTTTAGTTTTCTCTTCCATATTACAAACTGTAAAAACACACATCTATAAATACTTTTATATGAATCCCAGAAGAGTCATTCCATTTTGTTATTTCGGTTTGATTCATTGCCTTCTTCATAGTACTTCTTATTTAATCAAATTCTTCTTGTTAAAAATGATTCTGAGAGTTTTACTTT
Organism: Nanger dama; assembly: GCA_917880005.1. Classification (NCBI taxonomy): domain Eukaryota; kingdom Metazoa; phylum Chordata; class Mammalia; order Artiodactyla; family Bovidae; genus Nanger; species Nanger dama. Next base: position 54,496,790 of record CAKJTW010000004.1, read on the forward strand.
TCCCTTTTTATGATGACTTTATAATTTATAAACATTTTATAATTCACTTACAACAGAAAAGAGAGAATATGATAAAGAAATAACACTATCATCATGTTGTTAGTATAGATTATCCGTAGATTACAAACTAGAAGTGAGTGAAGTGAAGTCAGTCACTCAGTGGTGTCTGACTCTTTGCGACCCCATGAACAGTAGCCTACCAGGCTCCTCAGTCCATGGAGTTTTCCGGGCAAGAGTACTGGATCCTTCTCCAGGGGATCTGCAACCTAGAACATCACCTTATATTTGACATATAATATTTATAAAACATTTAATTTTACAGAAAGTATAGCTAGTTTTTCAAAGAAGAATTTATCGAGGGAAGGAACATCATTCATTCTATTTTATCAAAGGAGAAATGAGAATATATTCATATAATTCTCACCACTGTTTAAGAGTGAAAAGAGGATATATCTTGAGTTTTTATATAAGCCTCTAACATCGCTATTAAATCACACAATATTTTTATTCCTGATAAATACTATTTGTTTTTTACATTTGTTGCTAGAATTTAATCCCAGGGATTTATTTAGAGTGTGCCATATCATATTAAACTAATAGTAAAGATTTCTCAGTTTTTCAGAATCTAGGAATCTTGTAAGTTTTGATTTTTCAGGAGCATCCTTAATATTTTGTAGAGAACTTTGGTCATCATCTTAAGTTTGCAGCTGTATGGGGGTGGGGGAAAATGGGGCCTTTCAATGAGATGATATGCTCACAGATGAATTGCAAAGTCTCCTCAAAGAGTAACTGAGATTTGTCTAAAGACCCAGAAGGACTCAGTCTGAAATCTATTCTCTTAGGAATCTTTTGATTATCTAGTGTTAACATGACTTAAAGATATTCTGAGAAGCCATAGAAAACAAAAATTAATATAACACAGAACTAAATTCATGCATTATTATCAGAATATATTGATCAGACTATGGTCTTATTAAAGTTTTTTTTTTTCTTCCTGAAACAGAATTTATTTAAGTGGGCCAATCACAAACACTGTGATATATGATTAATCTTGAATCAATATTTTGTGTATTTCTTCATTTACTTTGCTTTCACTAGCCAAATAATGCAAATAAGGGAGGAAAGCAAATAATGGGAGAAAGCAAATAATCATAAATAGAGAAACAAGTCAACAGAGGCCACATATATACCACACATCTGTGAAACACTAATTTGTTAGTAAATAACAGCACAATTATTTGATAACTTTGACCCAAGAAATAAAAGCACAACCATAAATAAATATCCAGCATCTGAATGCAATACTGATTTATTTAGAATAATTATTCTAATAATTGATATTAGTACTTAATTCTATAAGATATTTTATGTCCCTTATGATTCATTATAATTAACATCATCATTATTATTATTGTATAATTAATATTATCTATTAAGTATTAAGTTTTCCTGGTGGCTCAGATGGTAAAGAATCCGCCAGTGTGGCGATCACATGAGCAAGCAAATATGACAAAGAAACTTGTCACATGTGAAATGGAGCTAATCCACAGAAGCAGCCACCACCCTGTGGCTGAGACACTTGCCAAAGAATGCAGGTGAGCCACAAAACTACATATTATGTAGTCAAGAAGTTTACATGAAAGTGCTAGTGTGCAATGGACGGTCCACAAAAAATGGTATGCTGGGCAGTGGGTGAGACTCACTAGAAAGTGAGCACTAACACTCTTTCATGGGTAGTCACACTATAGGAGGAAAAGCGAAAATGAAAGTTGCTCAGTAGTGTCTGGCTCTTTGTTCCCCAGGGGCTGTAGCCCGCCAGGCTCCACTGTCTGTGGGATTCTCCAGGCAAGAATACTGGAGTGGGTTGCCATTCATTTCTCCAGGCAGTCTCCTCAAGCCAGGAATCAAGCTGAGGTCTCCTGCACTGCAGGCAGATGATTTACCATCTGAACCACCTAAAAAGTCCATATAGCTGTAGATCAACATCAAACCCAGAAAACAGTTAATGATACAGTATTTTATAAATACCTCATCCAGTTTCATCAGTGTTTACATGCACTCATTTGTGTCTGTGCATTTTGTTGTTGTTCTGTCACTCAGTCATGACTGACCTTTTGTGACCCCATGGACTGCAGCAAGGCAGCCATCCCTGTCCCTTAGCATCTCCAGCAACTTGCTCAAACTCATGTCCATTGAGTTGGTGATGCCATCCAACCATCATATCCTCTCTCATTCCCGTCTGCACCTGCCTTCAATCTTTCCCCAGTGTCAGTGTCTTTTCTAACGAATGAGCCCTATGCATTAGGTGGCCAAAGTATTGGAGCATCAGCTTTAGTATCAGTCCTTCCAATGAAAATTCAAAATTGATTTCCTTTAGGATTGATTGGTTGGATCTCCTTGCAGTCCAAAGGACTCTCAAGAGTCTTCTCCAACACCACAGTTGAGAAGCATCAATTCTTTGGTGCTCAGTTTTCTTTATGGTCCAACATTCACATCCATACATAACTACTGGAAGAACCATATTTTTGACTCTATGGACCTTTGTTAGCAAAGTAATGCCTCTGCTTTTTATTTTTATTTTTTTAATTGCAAATATATTTATTATAATTTACAGATTAGTTAACAGTTATAAATACAATATAATTTTATAAAGTCTCAACAAAAACTGGCTACACTTAAATCATTGGATCTGAAGCCAATTTAGAAGTCTTTTAGTCCCCTAACTTCTTCCCTAAATTATAAAAAAATAAAATCTGATAGTTTTGATTTCAAGTTAAAGATGACTAGATGGTGTTATCACATTTTAACACTTAAAAAGGAAATGTTTACTTGTCTGCACAAAGCCTTTCATATGCTACATTGATACATAAAGCACCATTGCAAGACTTTAAGTGTGTAAAATGTTCAATTAAAACTTCCAAGGATTTTCTTTTAAGATTGAAGTTTTAACTTTGTTCTAACAATTAGGATCTGGACAAAACTGCTAAGAATTGTTTCTCCCTTGTCCAACTTTAAAATGGTCCCTTTTGTCCTTTTCATCACTGTCTGATCACTTCTCTTAAAGGAGAGTAGTAAATGGAAGAATTCTTCACCAGGCTTTTACATATTGAGTAATGAGGTTGGCATCTCTAGAGAACAATTCTCCAAAATCCAGTAAATGTGAAGTGTCAGTCGCTCAGTCATGTCTGAGTCTTTATGATCCCAGGGACTGCAGCCCGCCAGGCTCCCCCGTCCATGGAATTCTCCAGGCAAGCACAACGAGGCGGGTTACCATTCCCCTCTCCAGGGGATCTTCCTGACCCAGGGATAAATCCAGGTCTCCTGCACTGCAGGTGGATTCTTTACCATCTGAGCCACCAGGGAAGCCTGGAAAATGCCTCTGCTTTTAATACATTGTCTGGGCTTGTCATAGCTTTTCTTCCAAGGAGCAAGCATCTTCTAATTTAATGGCTGCAGTGACCATCTACGGTGATTTGGAGCCCAAGAAAATAAAGTCTGTCACTGTTTACACATTGTTTCCTCATCTATTTGCCATGAAAAATGGGACTGGATACCATGATCCTCGTTTTTTTGAATGCTGAGTTTTAAGACAGCTTATTCACTCTCCTCTTTCACCTTCATAAAAAGGCTCTTTAGTTCTTTGCTTTCTACCATAAAGGTGGTGTCTTCTGCATATCTGAGATTATTATTTCTCCCGGTAATCTTGATTCCAGCTTGTGCTTCATCCAGACCATTTCACAAGATGTAATCTGTATATAAATTAAATAAACAGGGTGACAATATACAGCCCTGAGATACTTCCTTCTCAATTTTGAACCAGTCTGTTCCATTTCTGGTTCTAACTATTGCTTCTTGACCTTCATAAAAGTTTCGTAGGAGGCAGGAATTCCCATCTCTTTAAAATTTTTCAGTTTGTAGTGATCTACACAGTCAAAGGCTTTGGTGTAGTCAATGAAACAGAAGTAAATATTTTTCCGGAATTCTCTTGGTTTTCTATGACCCAGCAGATATTGGCAATTTGATTTCTAGTTCTTCTGCCTTTTCAATATCCAGCTTGAAAATCTGGAAATTCTTGTTTCATATACTACTGAAACCTAGCTTGGAGAATTTTAAGCATTACTTTGCTAGGATGTGAAATGAGTAGAAGTGTGTGGTAATTTGAACATTCTTTGGCATTGTACTTTGGGATTGGAATGAAAACTGATGTTTTCCAGTCCTGTGGCCACTGCAGTTTTCCAAATTTGCTGACATATTGAGTACAGCACTTTCACAGCATCATCTTTCAAGATTTGAAATGGCTAAGGTGGAATTCCATCACCTCCACTACTTCTGTTCATAGTGATGCTTCCTAAGACCCACTTGACTTTGCACTCCAAGACATCTAGCTCTAGGTTAGAGATCACACTGTCATGGTTATCTGTTCATTAAGATCTTTTAGGTATAGTTGTTCTGTGTATTCTTGCCACCTCTTAATATCTTTTGCTTCTGTTAGGTCCACACCATTTTTGTCCTTTATTGTGCCCATCTTTGCTTGAAATGTTTCCTTGGTATCTCTAATTTTCTTGAAATGATATCTAGCCTTTCTCATTCTATTTTTTTCCTCTATTTCTTTGCATTGGTCACTTAGGAAGTCTTTCTTATCTCTCTGTGATATTCTTTGGAACTCTGCATTCAGATGGATATATCCTTCCTTTTCTCCTTTGCCTTTCACTTCTCTTCTTTTCTCAGCTTTGTAAGACCTCCTCAGGCAACCATTTTCCCTTGGACCATTTATCTATCTGTTTATTTATTTATTTATTGAAGGGATGGTTTTGATCACTGACTCCTGTACAATATTACAAATCTCTGTCCATAGTTCTTCAGGCACTGTCTATCAGATCTAATCCCTTGAATCTGATTGTCACTTCCAATGTATAATCATAAGGGATTTGATTAGCTCCCACTCTTGTTTTTGCTGACTGAAGAGAACTTCTCCATCTTGGCTACAAAGATATAATCAATCTGATTTCGGTATTGACCATCTGGTGATGTCCATGTATAAAGTCATCCCTTGTGTTGTTGGAAGAGGGTGTTTGCTATGAACAATGGATTCTCTTTGGAAAATTCTGTTAGCCTTTACACTGCTTCATTTTGTACTCAAGGTTAACCTTGCCTGTTATTCCAGGTATCTCTTGACTTCTGACTTTTGCATTCCAGTGCCTTATGATGAAAAGGACATCTTTTTTTTTTTTTAGTGTTAATTCTAGAAGGTCTTGTACATCGTCATAGAACTGTTCAACTTCAGATTTTTTAGCATTAGCCATGTGTGTGTGCATAGCTCTATCTAATTTGATCCCATGTATGTATATATGTGATTCTACACAGTCAAAATACAAACTGTCCCATCACCACAGGAAAACGCCCTTACTTCCCCTTTAGAATTGTATTCACCTGCCCCACCACTGTCTTTTTCCTTTGTTAATTTCTAATCTGTTCTCCATTTCTATAATTTATCTTTTCAAGGGTACTATGTAAGTGAAATTGCACAATATGTCAACCTTTAAGACTGGATGCTTTTTTCCCTAAGTATAATGCCCTTAAATGCATTCAAGTAGTTACATGTACCATTAATTGGTTCCTTTTTATTTCTGAGTAGCATTTTTGTATGGATGTACCACCATTTGCATAACCATCTATTTATTGAAGGAAATTGTCAATGTTTCTTGTTTTGAACTTTTAAAAATAAAGTTGTTAAGAACCTTAGTGTTCAAGCTTTTGTGCAAACACAAGTTCCTTTTTTCCTGAGATAAATACTCAAGAATATAATTGTTAGGTTATATGATAAATGCATATTTAGTTTAATAAGAAACTGCTGAAATATTTTCCATAGTGCTGTTCCATTTTATATCTCATAAGCAATGCACTTCTGCTTCTTTTCATTTTTGCCAACATTTGGCATTTTTATTATTTTTTAACCATAGTCACTCTAATATAAATGTAGTAATAACTCATTGTGGTTTTAATTTGCATTCCCCTAATGGCTAATGATGTTGAACATCTTTTCCTGTGCCTCTAAGATTTTAGAAACAGCCTTACTTCATAATTCAATGAATATTGACTATAACTATGTAGGTTTTACTTAGTAATTCTGATTACAAGTCAAAATAAAGCTCTCATAATGTTCCCTTGTGATTTATATGCATTTATGAGGTTCATGAAATACAAATCACATAAAAAGAAGATGTAGTTAGAACAAAAACTCATTAATCTGTTTCCTCTATTTCATGACATATTATAATTCATGCAAATGCTGCTATTTTGTCTAAATGGATTCTTTTAAATTTTTCTCCAAAATGATGTTTTTAGATGTTGAATTGAAAGTAAGAAGGGAAATTAGAAAGAATACAGACTTTCATTTATATTTTGTTTACATTTTCAACAAGCACAAAGCAAATGTATTTGTTAATTTGGAATACATGCATATATGTGTGTGTGCATGCTAAGTTGCTCAAGTTGTGTCCAGCTGTTTATGATCCCTTGGACTGTAGCCCAACAGGCTTCTGTATCCGTCGGATTCTCCAGGCAAGAATATTGGAGTGAGTTGCCATACCCTCCTCAAGGGGATCTTCCTAACCCTTGGGATCAAACCCCAGTCTCTTATGTTTCCTGCATTGGTTATTGAGTTCTTTACCACTAGTTCCATCTGGGAGGCCCACATATATGTATACACATTTATATTTATATGTATTAATATACACAAACTTCAGGAGTGTAGATCAGTCCAGATAGGGAACAGAAATGGTTTGGTGAGAAGAGGTTTCTATTTGCATTTAACACTCTTGTTAGCTTCTTAAATCAAATATCTGATTATCTCTTTGTCCTCTCTCTCTCAACCAGCAATGTTTCTCATCCCAGAAATGTTAGTAAATTGTGTAATTATGATATCACCAGAGGCCAAAAATTTCCTATGTATATTTTTATTTAGAAAATGAGATTATTTTAATAATCCTGGTGGATCACAGAGTTAAGAATCCACCTGCAATGCAGGAGACCTGGGTTCTATCCCTAGGTCAGGAAGATCTCCTGGAGAAGGAAATGGTAACCCGCTCCAGTGTTCTTGCCTGGAGAATCCAATGGAACAAGAAGCCTGGCCAGCTACAGTCTATGGGGTAACAAAAGAGTCAGATACAACTGAATGACTAACGCATTTTCAAATATGTGAGCAACCTATTCCCAGAATCACAAGGAAGCATTTCCTAGGGCTACTCCTTATTTAAAAAAATCATCATTCTGTTTAGGGTTCAGGCAGAACATGGATAACAATTTCAAATTTGGGTAATTGAAGAAAGTTCAATAAAGGAACTGTTTGGAATAATGTGTTAAAGAAATAGGGACAGACACCATGGAAAACTTAACCACCTACACTGTAATTTACTGGGACTTTCTAGATAGACATGTCAGGCCCAGTTGGGGTAGGTAAATGCTTTTGCCATTTTACAGTGGAATACTGCTGAGGATGTTCAGTTTTACCTTTACCTTAGTGATATGTAAATGGATGAAAGCACAATTTACAGAAATAAAAGAGTGGTTTACTTCCTCACATTAAAAAAAAATACATCTTTATCCTCTTTCTTGAACATAAAACTCATAATATTAATAAAACTTTGTAGAACCTATAGGTTAACAAGCAGTCTTACTTGAAAATACTGGCTACTAAATGAAGAAACTAGCAAGACTACTAAGAAAATTTTAGTTAATGCCTTAGCAACCCATGACATGTATTTATATTCAAACACATACACAGATACATAATAATGTCAAATTGGATTGTTTTCTGCCTCGAACAATACTAACAATTGATTGATTCTTGTCTACTGCTCTTAATGTACAAAAACTATTCTAAGCACTGTACTCCTATTAAGTAATTTGTGGTTGAGTCTAGCTTATTTAGGAGTCTATGCCTTCAACCACTGTACTAAATATCAAAATACCATTGCACAAAACAGATCAGATCACAACAAAAACCTTATGCTTAAGATGATTTTTGAAAATATAATTATCTCTGAGAATGTCTTACTCGCTGAAAAGTATTCTTTGAAATGTTAGATAAAGGGCAAGCCATCAATAGCTCTAACCTCACAAATATTTGCATTTTTTAAATCATGTTCAAGCAAAGCTTTTTGAGAATAACAAAGAGGCTGACCTATAGCATCATGAAAAGAAAAAAATAAAATGAGAAGTACATGATTCAAACTAACAACCTCATCTGTGAGGACAAATAAATGTTACCTGTGTGTCTCTTGGAAATACTTGTTATGTATAAGTAAAATTAAATAATGTAATTGACTGTCCTTTGGTGTTTTCTCTATGGAGTTCACTTTTTACCTAAGAAGGGAAGTAACTCTTCAGGATAAGACATTTAAGTGTAACATGAAAGAAAATATCTGTTGGATTGATTTCATTTTTAAAAGTTTTGTTTTCAATAGAGTCTAAAGGTTGAATGCTCATGCACGGAAGCTTGAACAAGTATTGATGCTCATCAAATATTATTGTGAAAATGACAAAAGTCAATTTACTATCTTGCAAATCTGGATTAAATTGAGTGAATTTTGTTTACTAGCATTGATAGAACATTCTTTGTTATTGTGACTCATAGGTAGGCATTTACATGTTCATGTTATAAAAGTGTTTTTATTTTTTTAAATTTAAATGTTTATTTTTACTTTATTTTACTTTACAATACTCTATTGGTTTTGCCATACATTGACATGAATCCACCATGGGTGTACATGAGTTCCCAATCCTAAACCCACCTCCTACCTCCCACCCCATATCATCTCTCTGGATCATCCCAGTGCACCAGCCCCAAGCTTCCTGTATTCTGTATCAAACTATAGACTGGCAATTTTTTTCTTACATGATAGTATGCATGCTTCAATGCCATTCTCCCAAATCATCCCACCCTCTCCCTCTCCCTCAGAGTCCAAAAGTCTGTTCTATATTCCACTCAAATAGAGACCAAAAGAAAGCAGGGGTAGCAATACTCATCTCTGATAAAATAGACTTTAAAACAAACGCTGTAAAAGAGACAAAGAAGGCCACTACATAATGATCAAAGGATCAATCCAAGAAGAAGATATAACAATTATAAATGTATATGCACCCAACATAGGAGCGCCACAATATGTAAGACAAATGCTAACAAGTATGAAACATCAATAACCTCAGATATGCAGGTGACACCACCCTTATGGCAGAAGTGAAGAGGAACTAAAAAGCCTCTTGATGAAAGTGGGAGTGAAAAACTGGCAAGCCAACACAGAAACGAGACGGGGGCCTGGCGAGGAGAAACAGGAAATAGTGTTAGACTTTATTTTGGGGGCTCCAAAATCACTGCAGATGGTGAGTGCAGCCATGAAATTAAAAGACGCTTAATCCTTGGAAGGAAAGTTCTGACCAACATAGATAGCATATTCAAAAGCAGAGACACTACTTTGCAGACTAAGGTAGATCTATTCAAGGCTCTGGTTTTTCCAGTAGTCATGTATGGATGTGAGAGTTGGACTGTGAAGAAGGCTGAGTGCTGAAGAATTGATGCCTTTGAAGTGTGGTGTTGGAGAAGACTCTTGTGAGTCCCTTGGACTACAGGGAGATCCAACCAGTCCATTCTGAAGGAGATCAGCCCTGGGATTTCTTTGGAAGGAATGATGCTGAAGCTGAAACTCCAGTACTTTGGCACTTCATGCAAAGAGTTGACTGATTGGAAAAGACTCTGATGCTGAGAGGGATTGAGGGCAGGAGGAAAAGGGGATGACAGAGGGTGAGATGTCTGAATGGAATCACTGACTCAATGAATGTGAGTCTGAGTGAACTCTGGGAGTTGGTGATGGAGAGGGAGGCCTGGCGTGCTGCGATACATGGGGTCGCAAAGAGTTGGACACGACTGAGCGACTGAACAAGTATGAAAGGGGAAATTAACAATAACACAATAATAGTGGGAGACTTTAATACCCCACTCACACCTATGGGCAGATCAACTACACGGAAAATTAACAAAGAAATGCAAACTTTAAATGATACAGTAGACCAATTAGACCTAATTGATATCTATAGAAGATTTCACCCCCCAAAATGAATTTTACCTTTTTCTCAAGTGCTCGTGGAAACTTCTCCAGGATAGATCACATCCTGAGCCATAAATCTAACCTTGATAAATTAAAAAAAAAATTGAAATCATTCCAAGCATCTTTTCTGACCATAATGCATTAAGATTAGATCTCAATTATAGGAGAAAAACTATTAAAAATTCCAACATATGAAGGCTGAACAACACAACTTCTGAATAACCAACAAATCACAGAAGAAATCAAAAAGAAATCAAAATATGCATAGAAATGAATGAAAATGAAAACACAACAACCCAAAACCTGTGGGACACTATAAAGCAGTATTAAGAGGAAGTTCATAGCAATACAGGCATACCTCAAGAAACAAGAAAAAAAGTCAAACAAATAACCTAACTCTACACCTAAAGCAACTAGAAAAGGAAGAAATGGAGAACCCCAGTGTTAGTAGAAGAAAAGAAATCTTAAAAATTAGGGAAGAAATAAATGCAAAAGAAACAAAAGAGACCATAGCAAAATTCAACAAAACCAAAGCTGGTTCTTTGAAAGGATAAATAAAATTGACAAATCATTAGCCAGACTTATCAAGAAACAAAGGGAGAAAAATCAAATCAATAAAATTAGAAATGAAAATGGAGAGATCACAGCACACAACACAGAAATACAAAAGATCCTAAGAGACTACTATCAGCAATTATATGCTAATAAAATGGACAACAGGAGAAGGCAATGGCACCCAACTCCAGTGTTCTTGCCTGGAGAACCCCAGGGATGGGGGAGCCTGGTGGGCTGCCATCTCTGGGGTCGCACAGAGTTGGACATGACTGAATTGACTTAGCAGTAGCAGCAGCAGCAGAATGGACAACGTGGAAGAAATGGACAAATTCTTAGAAAAGTACAACTTTCCAAAACTGAACCAGGAAGAAATAGAAAATCTTAACAGACCCATCACAAGCATGGAAATTGAAACTATAATCAGAAATCTTCCAGCAAACAAAGCCCAGGTCCAGATGGCTTCACAGTAGAATTCTACCAAAAATTTAGAGAAGAGCTCAAACATATCCTACTCAAACTCTTCCAGAAAATTGCAGAGGAAGGTAAACTTCCAAACTCATTCTATGAGGCCACCATCACCCTAATACCAAAACCTGACAAAGGTGCCACAAAAAAGAAAACTACAGGGCAGTATCACTGATGAACATAGATGCAAAAATCTTTAACAAAATTCTAGCAATAAGAATCCAACAACACATTAAAGAGATCATACACCATGACCAAGTGGGCTTTATCCCAGGGATGCAAAGATTCTTCAATATCCACAAATCAATCAATGTAATTCACCACATTAACAAATTGAAAAATAAAAGCCATGTGATTATCTCAATAGATGCAGAGAAAGCCTTTGGCAAAATTCACCATCCATTTATGATAAAAACTCTCCAGGAAGCAGGAATAGAAGGAACATACTTCAACATAATAAAAGCTATATATGAAAACCCACAGCAAACATTATCCTCAATGGTGAAAAATTGAAAACATTTCCCCTAAAGTCCGGAACAAGACAAGGGTGCACACTTTCACCACTACTATTCAACATAGTTCTGGAAGTTTTGGCCACAGCAATCAGAGCAGAAAAAGAAATAAAAGGAATCCAAATTAGAAAAGAAGAAGTAAAACTCTCATTGTTTGCATATGGCATGATCCTCTACATAGAAAACCCTAAAGACTCCACCAGAAAATTACTAGAGCTAATTAATGAATATAGTAAAGTTGCAGTATATAAAATCAACACACAGAAATCCCTTGCATTCTTATACACTAATAATGAGAAAGTAGAAAAATAAATTAAGGAAACAATTCCATTCATCATTGCAATGAAAAGAATAAAATACTTATAAATATATCTACCTAAAGAAACTAAAGATCTATATATAGAAAACTATAAAACATTGATGAAAGGAATCAAAGAGGACACTAATACATGGAGAAATATACCATGTTCATGGATCGGAAGAATCAATATAGTGAAAATGAGTATACTACCCAAAACAATCTACAGATTCAATGCAATCCCTATCAAGCTACCAGCAGTATTTTTCACAGAACTAGAACAAATAACTTCCAAGATTTGTATGGACATATATAAAAACCTCGAATAGCCAAAGCAATCTTGAGAAAGAAGAATGGAACTGGAGGAATCAACCTGCCTGACTTCAGGCTCTACTACAAAGCCACAGTCATCAAGACAGTATGGTACTGGCACAAAGAGAAATATAGATCAATGGAAAAAAATAGAAAGCCCAGAGATAAATTCACACACCTATGGACACCTTATCTTCGACAAAGGAGGCAGGATATACAATGGAGTAACGACAGTCTCTTTAACAAGTGGTGCTGGGAAAACTGGTCAACCACTTGTAAAAGAATAAAACTAGATCACTTTCTAACACCATACACAAAGTAAACTCAAAATGGATTAAAGATCTAAACTTAATACCAGAATCTATAAAACTCCTAAAGGAGAACATAGGCAAGACTCTCCAACATAAATCACAGCAGGATCCTCTATGATGCACCTCCCAGTATACTGGAAATAAAAGCAAAGATAAACAAATGGGATCTAATTAAAATTAAAAGCTTCTGCACAACAAAAGAAACTATAAGCAAGATTAAAAAAAACCTTCTGAATGGGAGAAAATAATAACTAATGAAGCAACTGAGAAACAACTAATCTCAAAAAATATGCAAGCAACTTACGCAGCTCAATTCCCAAAAATAAACAACCCAATCAAAAAGTGGGCCAAAGAACTAACTAGACATTTCTCTGAAGAAGACATACAGATGGCTACCAAACACATGAAAAGATGCTCAACATCATCAGAGAAATGCAAATCAAGACCACAATGAGGTACCATTTCACAGCAGTCAGAATGGCTGTGATCCAAATGTCTACAAGCAATAAATGCTATAGAGGGTGTGGAGAAAAGGGAACCCTCTTACACTGTTGGTGGGAATGCAAACTAGTATAGCAACTATGGAGAACAGTGTGGAAATTCCTTAAAAAATTGCAAATAGAACTGCCTTATGACCCAGCAATCCCATGCTGGGCATACACACTGAGGAAACCAGAATTGAAAGAGACACCTGTACCCCAATGTTCACTGCAGCACTGTTTATAATAGCCAGGACATTGAAATAACTTAGATGTCCATCAGGAGATGAATGGATAAGAAAGCTATGGTACATATACACAATGGAATATTACTCAGCCATTAAAAAGAAAGCATTTCTGGTGGAGTTTTAGGATTTTCTATGTAAAGGATCATGTCATCTGCAAACAGTGAGAGTTTTACTTCTTCTTTTCTAATTTGGATTCCTTTTATTTCTTTTTCTGCTCTGATTGCTGTGGCCAAAACTTCCAGAACTATGTTGAATAGTAGTGGTGAAAGTGTGCACCCTTGTCTTGTTCCGGACTTTAGGGGAAACGTTTTCAATTTTGCACCACTGAGGATAATGTTTGCTGTGGGTTTGTCATATACGGTACATTCCTTCTATTCCTGCTTTCTGGAGAGTTTTTATCATAAATGGATGTTGAATTTTGTCAAAAGCCTTCTCTGCATCTATTGATATAATCATATGGCTTTTATTTTTCAATTTGTTAATGTGGTGAATTACATTGATTTGCGGATATTGAAGAATCCTTGCATCCCTGGGATAAAGCCCACTTGGTCATGGTGTATGATCTTTTTAACGTGTTGCTGGATTCTGATTGCTAGAATTTTATTAAGGATTTTTGCATGTGTGTTCATCAATGACATTGCCCTGTAGTTTTCTTTTTTGTCAGGTTTTGGTATTAGGGTGATGGTGGCCTCATAGAATGAGTTTGGAAGTTTACCTTCCTCTGCAATTTTCTGGAAGAGTTTGAGTAGGATATGTGTTAGCTCTTCTCGAAATTTTTGGTAGAATTCAGCTGTGAAGCCATCTGGACCTGGGCTTTTGTGTGCTGGAAGATTTCTGATTATAGTTTCAATTTCCATGCTTATGATGGGTTTGTTAAGATTTTCTATTTCTTCCTGGTTCAGTTTTGGAAAGTTGTACTTTTCTAAGAATTTGTCCATTTCTTCCACGTTGTCCATTTTATTTGCATATAATGCTGATAGTAGTCTCTTATGATCCTTCGTATTTCTGTGTTGTGTGCTGTGATCTCTCCATTTTCGTTTCTAATTTTATTAATTTGATTTTTTTCTCTTTGTTTCTTGATGAGTCTGGCTAATGGTTTGTCAATTTTATTTATCCTTTCAAAGAGCCTACTTTTGGTTTTGTTGATTTTTGCTATGGTCTCTTTTGTTTCTTTTGCATTTATTTCTGCCCTAATTTTTAAAATTTCTTTCCTTCTACTAACTCTGGGGTTCTCCATTTCTTCCTTTTCTAGTTGCTTTAGGTGTAGAGTTAGGTTATTTATTTGTCCTTTTTCTTGTTTCTTGAGGTATGCCTGTATTGCTATGAATTTTCCTCTTAGCACTGCTTTTACAGTGTCTCACAGGTTTTTGGGTTATTGTGTTTTCATATTCATTCATTTCTATGCATGTTTTGATTTCTTTTTGATTTCTTCTGTGATTTGTTGGTTATTCAGAAGGGTGTTGTTAAGAAAGCTGTGTACATATACACAATGGAGTATTACTCAGCCCTTAAAAAGAATAAATTTGAATCAGTTCTAATGAGATGGATGAAACTGGAGTGGATTATACAGAGTGAAGTAAGCCAGAAAGAAAAACACCGATACAGTATATTGACACATATATATGGAATTTAGAAGATAGTAATGATGACCCTGTATGTGAGACAACAAAAGAGACACAGATGTATAGAATGGATTTTTTGGACTCTGTGGGAGAGGGAGAGGGTGGGATGATTTGGGAGAATGGCACTGAAACATGTATACTATCATGTAAGAAATAAAGTACCAGTTTATGTTCAATACAGGATACAGGATGCTTGGGGCTGGTGCACGGGGATGATCCAGAGAGATGATATGGGTTGAGAGGTGGGAGGGGGTTTCAGGATTAGGAGCTCGTGTACACCTGTGGCTGATTCATGTCAATGTATAGCAAAACAAATACAGTATTGTAAAGTAGAAAATAAAATATAATATAATTAGAGGTGAATCAAAAAAATAAATAAAAAAATAAAAAGAATACATTTGTTCGGTTCTAATGAGGTGGATGAAACTGGAGCTGATTATGCAGACTGAAGTAAGCCAGAGAGAAAAACACCAATACAGTATACTAAAAGTGTTTTTAAATGATTTATGTTTTGAAGTAAATAGTACCTGATGAGGGATTGGTAAACAAGTATTATCAGAGTTCTGAGCCTTTTACTTATGAACATATGGGAAACCTGAGTATACTTTTGGACTATATGTTTCAAAAAGTCAATTAGAAACATACTGTAACATAAAATGGTTTGTTTTCTGAAGTGATTCCTTGATGTGGTTGATGATATTACATAGAGAAGGAGGAGAATTGTAGGTTATGGAGAGATCTGTAAACAACAGTACAGAAAAAGGGAGCTTACAGTGGCATCTATTCTCCATCCTGTACCACAGGGCCTAGGGTGAAGTCTTATTGTTGGGAACACAACATTTCCAAATATCGAAATTATTTAATGCAGGCATTTTGAGACTTGGGTATAGTCCATCTTTGAATTTCACCTGTCAGTATTCTGCTATTTGGATTCCCCCTGACAAAGCACTGAGGATATAATTCGTTTCCTTTCTCTGTATCAAACCTTTTGCAGTTCTGGAACCCCCAGAGCTTGGAGATTATGAAGTTTTATCATTGCATGAGAAATTTGGCATGAGTGTTTAGCATTCTCAAGTGTCTCTGACACTGGAGTGGCAATCTGCCACATGACTTTTTGAGATAGAGTCTTGTATAGAGTTGTAAACTTTGAACACTGTACAAAGATAAATAATACTTTACTTCAGAATTTAGATTTGTTGGTTACTTTGTTGCTGTTTTTGGCACAATTTAATATAGGAGAAATTGAATATGTTTCAGTGTTAACAGGAAGGGGTAATCAAGAATTAGGCTTTGAAGGTACAGGCCAAAATAGAATAAATTTGTACCATCTCCCTGAAAAGCTGAAAGACAATGAGACACAGAACCTTTGTAAAGGGACTGTGTTTTTTGTTATATGAGAACCAAAGGGCAGGGATAAATTTTATGGTGATTACAAGGAAGAAACTGAGATCATGATCATATGAAGGGTTCAGAGAGAACAAAGTGCAAATAAAGTAGATTGGTGTCCATTTAAAACTATTGGCTATTCATCAAAATACATAGGGGGAGGGTGGAGGGCAATTAGAATTTTGTGCAGAGAACTTTTAAAATAATTTTACAGGGAAACTAACTGTAAAATAGTCATTACACGACTTTATGATGTGCACCACTAATATGACTATATGAATTAATATTTACTGAAATGAGAAATAATGGTTTGACATACTTACTAATCAACGATCTTTTAAAATTATAAATACTAATATAATACATCACTAACATCTAAGCTTGCTGTCCTTTTTTACTTAACTATTTTTTCCTAGAAAAGTAAATAAATCATGACCTATATTTAATCTCTTAATTTTGGAACATACATGTTAGGTGTGAAATCATTTTTAGATTCAGCACCATTATGAACTGAATTGCTCCCATCCTCAGAAAACAATTCATATACTGAAGACTTAATTCCTAGTAGTTTATGATATCACTATTCTAGGATATATATAGCCTTTAAAAAGGTAGTTAAAATTGAATGAAATCTTAAGGGTCGGGCCCTAATGCAATCTGACAGATGTCCTCATTAGAAGAACATGAGATAGCAGGCACATGCACACAAGGAAGAAAAACCAGGTGAAGAAGCAGCAATAAGCCTCCAGTAGCCTAGGAAAGAGTCTCCAGGTGAAACCAAACTTGCAGTCACACGTATGTTGTACTTCCAGCCTCCATAACTGTAAGAAATATGTATTTATCCCTTACACTACCCCGTGGTATTTTGTTATGACAGCCCTAGCAGGTTAATACCATGCCTTAAACATTAAGAAACTACATTAAGTCACCCAAACCCTTCAGCTAAATAGTGAAACATGCATGGCTTATATGTTCTATAAAATATAAGAAATATTTTGTCAAGCAAAATAAAATGTTAGTGAGCCTAAAGTAACTTTTAAATGAAGAGATATCAAAAATCAGGATAGGATTTTAAATTTAAAAAAATCTGAAGTCTACACTGTCTCTATTTCTATTAACTGAATTTGTTTTACACACACATATACACACATGGACACATACACTGCCAACATTTAAGGAAATTACTCTTATCTTCAAGACTATAAAGCTCACCTTTCTTTCTTAGTGCTTCCATTTACTTGCCTACCATCAGTGAATGTGATTCTTAGCCTATAAAAATTTCCTTTGGCCTTTTAAAACTTTAGTTTTCTTTTCTCTAAAATATGCATAATAATGTCTTCCTAGCCTCTCTTACAGTGATGATGATCAAATGAAATGATCATGAAGGCCCTTTTGAATATTACAAAGACTGGTAAAAATGTTGGAAACTGTAACACTGACTAAAAAGGGCTTTAATGAGGTATAATTATTTTACTTCAATGAATTCTTTTGTGTATGTATGTGTGTGTGTGTAAGGAAACTGAGGCATCAAATTGTTTATAAGTTCAATAGCTGACAAAGAATAAGGCCATTCCTTTGACCTGAGTTGCATTTTTCTTGATATGGTAAATTTTTTTTTAGTTACTCATTAAGATTAAAATGGGTTTGATTATGTAGGAGTCAGATTTCCATTTGATTGAATACCTGAAAGGGAAGATTTTCTTAAATTTAATCCAAATTAATCTGCCAATTTTAAAATATGATTAAAGAGACCATAAAATATCCTCATTATGCATGGTTTTCAAGTTTCAAACCATAATTTTCATTATTTTAATTTACTTTTCCTTCTAAGTAGAAGTCTTATACAGACTTCATAATTTATTATTCTCTGTTTTAAAAGACTTCAACTGACATAAAGTTTTTCTGACTATACATCAGTGTTGAATAAGCTTGGTTATTTCCATGTAATTCTATTTTAATCATTGGCTTTCCTGGACAATTCAATTATCATACTTGAACAAAGTATATCTTGATACAATAAGAAACACAGGAAAGAATTCACCAACCAGAGGCCAGGGCACTAAATGGCCATTTAGAATAATATTTTAGAAATTGAATAGAGATGACTATAACTTGTTTTAGAGAGTTGCTCATATGTAGCTATGGAAGAGGAGTATATTAATATTACTCAAAAGTTACACACCTAGCTTTAAGCTGTTTATTTTTAATGTTTACATTAAAATGCATGAAAAGCATAAAGAACAATTAAAATAACACTTGAAGAAAAATGATGAAAATTTAACAATCCCACTGAGATTTTCTATACCTACACTCTCAGACATTCACATGCTATACAATATGATCTGCCAAAGTACATGGCCTAAAATAAAATAATAATTATGCTAATAATACCACCTAAGTGATCATATCTCCTGCAATCAAATTGAAGTGGTGGTGTCCTTTTCTTTGACTCAGCTGATCGTTACCATCTTTTAAATAAATCTCTTCTGCCTGCTCTGTTGATACATAGCCTCAGCAGCAGAGGTATTGATTTCTGTGTAATTATTATAAATGTTAAGTTGCTATTACTGATGCATATGGTAGTAATGCTTTATTCATCTCAAGAAAAGGAGAACTGTTTTTTTTTGTTGTTGTTTTTGCTTCAGAGATATGCACATAAATGTCGAAAAAGAGATTTTCAACTGCATGAGAAAATGAAGAAGATCTCTTGCAATGAGATATGCACTGTCTCCATCACACACTTGCACTGTTGAGCACCATCAGATAAGAGCATCTTTCAACTGCTGTGCAGACCTCTATGGCACATGATATTAGTAATGCAAAGTTCATGCCACAGGCATATTGTTCACGTTTAGCAATTTAAAAGTAAGGATAAGAAAAAAACAAACAAACAAACAAATGTTTGGTTTCTCTAAACCTCAGGTCAGATGGCAAGCAATCAACATTAACCAATTATCTAAATACAGTAGAAATATGCTTTTGTTTATCTGTTTCTCAGTTGATGCCTATAATCACACTACAGCTTACAGTAAAGATTTTGAGTTAAACAGACTTTAGGTTACAATAAAAAATAACATTGCACATTAAACTACAATTAGGTCAATTACCCATGCCAATTCTAAAAGATTATTGTGCAGAATATGCTTCATGTAGCAGATTCAGGAGTGTAATTATTAGAAAGGACTGCTTGTGAGGTGCTTCTTGGCTGGTGCTTGGGAACTTGATTCTGGATTGGGTTCTGACCATTTCCTGAAATGGAATGTACAAAGCTGGACTGAATGCTAGATTAAATATGTTAAAATATATGCATGCTTTACATGAAGGTTTTTATACACATTTCTGGAAAATTAGAAAAAGAACACATACACACAAAGTTTGCATTGAGAATTTTAAAATGTGAATTTTTTCCCTGGCTAGAAAACATATATTTTGCTCCAAAATATACTATTACAAAGGTTTGTTTATTCATTCATACATCCAGAAAATAAACTGGCATGGAACATGCTGAGCCTGGAAGAAAGAACAAGGGAGACTACACCCCCAAAGCAATTACAGAGCTAGTCAAAGTGAACTGGCATATATTAGCAGAATACAGGTGGGACGAAACTGTGAGGAAGATGCATCAGGAAGGACTAGAAAGAAACACTGGATAAGGGAGGGTATATTGATTTGTAAGAACTTTCCTGGAATCCATAAAATATTGACTGTCTGGCAAAGACCCAATAAACATGTTTCTAGGAAGAAGCCTGCAGAAATTAAGACATACACTGAATGAGGTGGTTATGGCAGAGTGCCATAAAAGAGAAAATTAAATGATTTAGAAATTGCGGATTCTAGAGTGAATGTACTTCATGAGGCAGAAAATCTATGAGAAGTTTAGGTTTTATAAAAGATTCCAGAGAATAGACCATTTCCTAAAGGTATAAAGAAATACACTGTGGGAGCTATTCACATTCCTAAGAAGTTCAGTGAAAGTTACTCCTCTGCAGTCCAAAACTAAATATGTCAGATGCTGTTATAGTGCTGAGTGTGTGAGTTGCTCAGTCATGTCTGATCTTTGAGACCTCATAGTCAGTGCCCACCAGGCCCTTCTGTGCATGGAATTCTCCAGGCAAGAATACTGGAGGGGCTTGTCATTCTCTTCTTCAGTGGATCTTACTGACCCAGGGATAGAATCTGGGTCTCCCACACTGCAGACAGGTTCTTTATCATGTGAGACACCACTAGCACTCTGAGTGCTCAACACAATGGAAATAATTGTTGTTATTTAGTCCCTAAGTTGTGTCCAACTGTGCTACACCATCAACTGTAGCCGCCAGCCTCCTCTGTCCAGAGAATTTTCTAGGCAAGAATACTGGAATGGATTGCCATATTCTTCTCCAGGGGACCTTCCTTATCCAGGGATCTAACCCACGTCTCCTGTATTGGCAGATAGATTCTTTTCCACTGATCCACCAAGGAAGCTCAATGGGAATGAAGTAATTTTTAAAATCAAGTAGAGAAGAGCAGAGATGATGGCACTTAAACATCACAATTAACATGGAAAAAGAGACAGAGATCAGTTTCACTGGAAAGGGTTAACTACACTTTCTTCTACCTTTCCCTCGGGGGGAAAAACATCCTCCAGAATCTTGGAAATGATGCTTCCAAAACTTGCATGAATATGCTGATCCAGTTAGTGTAATGAGTACTAGACTGAAGTTGTGTTTTGCTGCCCAGATCTCTTTACAAGAATGGAAAACTTAATTCTTAACTCTGGAAGTGTTTCTGGTTCTTGATATATTGAGTTTCATATAAACTCTATGCTCTCATTGATTCATGAATTTACAGATAATATTAAGGGAACACATTTTATGTGTTTGATTTGGCTTGGATTTGGAACTCTATTATAATAAACCATGCTAAGAAAACTGTGAATTCCATTTCAAGGAATCTAACACAGGACAGAGTAAGTATGTGTGTAAGTATAGGTCAACTTAGTTTTAATAGATTGAATTTTTAAATGAGATTGTGTCATGAATGCTAAATGCTGATGCAAATATATTTCTGTTAATCAAACATCAAGCTACAAACAAATAAAACAAAATTGAATTATGATACTGTTTCTTTCAATACATGACCTTTGGCCAGTTATATCAATGCTCCGCTTTTCTATTCTTTAATACTCATATTATCACCTATCATATGGAGCTGTTATAAGCACTAAGCATGATTTTTATTTTCATATTTTTATCACAAAGACTTAGCACTGGTCCTAGTAAGTATATAAAAAAGGAAGTTATGTTACTTTACATTTCTACTTCACTTTGCTTTGACCACCTGTAGCTTGTCCTTGTAGCCTGTATCTTTTAGAGTATAGTTGCTTTACAATGTCATGTTAGTTTCTACTGTACAGCAAAGTGAATTAGCTATACATATACATGATCCCCTCTTTGGATTTCCTTTCCATCTAGATCACCATAGAGTATTGAGTAGAGTTCCCTGTGCTATACAGTAGGTTCTTATTAGTATTTACTATATAAATATTATCTATATGTCAATCCCAATCTCCCTTGATAGCCATACATTTGTTGTCTGCATCTGTGTCTCTATTTCTGCTTTGTAAATAAGATTGCCCATGATACAGCCACTATGGAGAACAGTATGAAGTTTTCTTTAAAAACTAAAAATAGAACTAGTGTGTGACCCAACAATCCCAGTACTTGGTATATACTCACAGAAAACCATAATTAAAAAAAAAATGCACCCCAATGTTCATTGCAGCGTTATTTACAATGTCCAGGACATAGAAGAATCTAAATGTACACCAACAAAGGAATGTATAAAGAAGATGTGATGGAATGGAATATTACTCAGTCATAGAAAAAGAGTGAAACTGTGTCATTTGTGGAAATATGGGTGGACCTAGAGACTGTCATACAGAGTTAAGTAAGTCAAAAATACAACTATCATATATTGACACCATATATGTAAAGTCTGAAAAAAAAGACTTGGATAGATGATTTGGTAGTCTAATGACCTCTTGGCACGCTGGGACCTTGTCTAAGTGTTAATTTCTTATATGAACCACATTTAATGAGTAGTATTTGAGGAAAATTCTTCAAGTCATACTTCAAAATATTATTTTGCTAAGTAAATTATAACCAAAATCTGCAATCTGAAGTTCTCAAATTCTGAAAAGTTTAGATACTATTTCCTTCCAAAAATTATTTGAAAAAACACTATTTTAGGGACTCAATACATATGTCACCAACCTAGCAGTATTATTTGTTTATGATCTAGTTATAAGACCAGAATATTTTAATAGATTCTGTTGACACAATTATGGTTTTACTTCCAATCCGGACAGTATAGTCCTTAGTATAATAACATCATAAAAATTTAATTTAAAATTGCTTTATACATTCGATCTTTACATTTACAATCTTTTCAGACATAAATGTATAGTTTTGAAGCATTGAGCATTATATTTACATTTTTTTAGAATTATATATTTGGTCTTTACAATCTACCAAGACATTACTACATTTTCTTGTTCAGTTGCTCAGTCTGTTTGCAACCCCATGGATTGCAGCAAGCCCAGCTTCCCAGTTGCTCAGTCTGTTTGCAACCCCATGGATTGCAGCAAGCCCAGCTTCCCTGTCCATCACCAACTCTCAGAGTTTGCTCAGACTCATGTCCATTGAGTTGGTGGTGCCATCCAACCATCTCATCCTTTGTTGTCCCCTTCTCCTGCCTTCAATCTTTCCCAGCATCAGGGTTTGTTTCTAGTGAGTCAGTTCTTCACATCAGATGATCAAATATTGGATTTTCAACTTCAGCATTTGCCCTTCCAGTGAATATTCAGAAATGAATTCCTTTAGGATTGATTGGTTTGATCTTTTTACTGTCCAAGGGACTCTCAAGAGTCTTCTCCAATCCCACAGATTTTCAGTGCTCAGCCTTCTTCATGGTCCAGCTCTCACATCCTTACATGACTACTGGAAACATCATAGCTTTGACTATACAGATCTTTGTTGGCAAAGTAATGTCTCTGCTTTTAATATGCTGTCTAGGTTTGTCATAGCTTTTCTTCCAAGGAACAAGTATCTTTTCATTTCATGGCTGGAAGGGACTGACAAACCACTTCAGTATTTATTCTTGCCTCAAGAATCCCATGAACAGTATAAAGACAAACACATATAATAGTGGAAGATGAGGCCCCTTGGTGGGCAGGTGTCCAATATGATACTGGGGAAAAAGCAGAGAAATACCTCCAGAAAGAATAAAATGTGAGTACTAGAATATAAATACTATTATCTTGCTTTCAGAGTAAAGAGTTTGATATACATTTGAAATGTGTCACTTAAAGACTACTCTTGGTTGCTCTATGGAGAGTAGATTACAGGAGACCATAGTGGAAAATGCATGTAAGATTTAATAATAGTCCTAAGAGAAATGGGTAAGGAGACATAAAATTAGGACCCTGAGTTATCAGAGGGGCCATAAGCCATGGCAGTAACAATTTAAGTGATATTTTGAGCAAGAAGCATAACTGGAGACAGGTAACTGTAACAGAAAGTCCAATCCAAGACACAAACCTAGATTTAGTGAGCAAGGAATGCTTGATGCAGGTGTATATCTGTAATACTGCTTGTGTGAGAGGTATTCCTAATGTAAAGAAGGACTCTATGGTGGAAATATAAGTAATTACATATTGCTTAGTAAACAATACTATGAAGTAAAAATGATATTCAATTACAGACATGAATATAGCACATTTTAAAGCATAGTTATATTGGCAATTATTTCCAATAATTTCCTGTATTGATATTTCATTTTCATGGTTGCTTTCATAGTTATTTCTCTAGTTTTTCTTTCTTGCAATCTTACTTTCTAATGAGCCTCTTCTATGCAGGCAGTCACCACAGAAAATCCTCCACTGATCAAGATCCATTTTATTGAAGTATCTTTATCTAATGCATTGCTAATGAAAGCTGCTTTCTCAAATATATTCTAAGAATTACTATTGCTCCTCCTTATTGACTAACCAGAAATGTTTTTTCTCCTTCTGTGTTTAACTGTGTAGTATTCTGCTTTGTGTCTCTGAAATTTCTCTGCCTTTAATAATCTTTCCCTAACTCTGTACAACCCTAACTCCCATGCAACACACACACACACACACGTGCACAAACATGCACGTACGTACAAAATCCTTTGAAATCAGACTGTATTTTGTGCCATTTTGTCTGAAAGAATGACTCCTTAATTCAGATCTAGCTGGAAAGTATTTTAATATTCAATAAAAATAGATATCTCTAAAAACAGTTAATATCCTTCTCTGACTCTGGAGCAGCTCTGGAGTTTTACATTTTATGTCACAAACTTGTATTTCACATTGTATTTTAACATAATTTTGACAAACATGAAAACACAAAAGTAATGTGACAGTTTAATTACTTTTGCTTACATGCTTATTTTATTTAAATCATAGAAGATATACCTACCCAAAATGCTAAATAATTTGTATTACCAAAAAGGGTATATATATATATATATATATGCATATATATAATGAAACTAAGCCATGCCATGTGAGGCCACCCAAGATGGGTCATGGTGGAGAGGTCTGACAGAATGTGGTCCACTGGAGAAAGGAATGGCAAAACACTTCAGTATTCTTGCCCTGAGAACCCCATGAACAGTATGAAAAGGCAAAATGATAGGATACTGAAAGAGGAACTCCCCAGGTCTGTAGGTGTCCAATATGCTATGACAGAGGATGAGATAGCTGGATGGCATCACCGACTCGACGGACGTGTTTGAGTCAACTCCGGGAGTTGGTGATGGACAGGAACCTGGTGTTCTGCAGTTCATGGGGTCTCAAAGAGTCAGACAGGACTGAGTGACTGAACTGAGCTGAATAGAACTGATATAGTAATTTTCAGAATATGTTTGAGAAAGCAAAGGCAATTTTCATATATATATATATATATATATATATATATATATATATAGAGAGAGAGAGAGAGAGAGAGAGAGAGAGGAAGAGATTTAAATTTTTTTGGAATAATACTCTTTACCTATATAAAGTTTAAGTTTTCCCTCGTGGCTCAGCTGGTAAAGAATCCACCTGCAATGCAGGAGATCTGGGTTTGGTCTCTGAGTTGGGAAGCTCTCCTGGAGAAAGAAATGGCAACCCACTCCAGTACTCTTGCCTGGAAAATCCCATGGATGGAGGAGCCTGGTGGGCTGCCATCTATGGGGTCACAGAGAGTCAGACATGACTGAAGTGACTTAGCAGCAGCAGCAGCCGCAGAGAGATTTTCACACTCACATATAAGATTTTAACTTAATCCTTTTAAGAGTTCTAGTTTTAAATATTGATAGCTTTAAATGTTGATAAGTGATGCTGTTTGTTATACAAATGTATATAAACATATATGTATGTACATACTTTTATATCACTTCTCACAGTATATGTATGTTTTTGAGTGACTGGAATAACACTTGGCATTCATGAATAAACTAAATATGCTTATTATTTAAAATATTAGGTATTTTACGTGTGTCATTAAATAATAGAGTGGAAATAATCAAAAATTAATATTTTCAAGAAAATAGTAAGTTTTAAATTTGATTGGGTATTTTAATTAATTACAATGAAAGTATACAGCTACCATTTTAAAGTATTTATGTTTAACTGAGTCTTATATTTTGTTATAGTTAGATCTTTGTACATACTGCACAAAGAAGTCACATATATTTTAAAGTTAAATAAAAATTATTTTTATAAAACAACTCTGGAAAAGATGTTACTATTTATTTTTGACCTCTATTCAAGAAAATGTTTACGGATTCTCTTTCTCTTTTCTATTCTTGCTAGACTCCATTTCTTTGGTATAAAGTCCACTGTTACCTTGAGAAATACAGAAATATGCAAGTGTTATCTAAATATGCTTTTCTAGAATATTTTTGTCCTCCTGTAAATGGATGGTCTTTAATAACCACTTGCAAATACATTGCCACTTTTTTAACCACTGTTGAGTCAAACAGTACATAAATAAATGTCTGATAGCTCTCGTGCCTAGAAACCAGAGATATCAGTGCAGTTTTAGAAATCCAAAAAGCCTTAGGATGTTTGTGCTCTTTTTTTTCCTCTCAGATGTTCCTTATACTTATGATTGCCAAATCTAAACATAAAAAGACAAGTCATGATCTTTCTTGCCTCAAAGTACTAAGGGGAAAATGTGTTAAATCCTAACAACAGCTCATATCAAAGACTGAAGTGAGCTATCCTTTTAGCTTTTAGAATGAAAATCTAACACTGTCACAAGATTTGTTGGGATTTGGAGTCATATGAAAACATTAGTCACTCAGTCATGTCCGACTCTTTACGACCCCATGGACTGTCGCCCACCATGATCCTCTGTCCATGGAGTTTTCCAGGCAAGAATACTGATGTGAGTAGCCATTCCCTTCTCCACAGGATCATCCCCAAACAGGGACTGAACCTGTGTCTCCTGCATTGCATGCAGATTCTTTATCATCTAAGTCACCAGGGAAGCTGAGACTAATAATTGTGAAAGATTGGGGAGTAACATGAACGCACAAGTATGCAACCACAAACACGTAGAGAAAATGCCAGGCAATAATGGCTGTCTTGAAAGGAGGTTAAGGGAAACTACAGAGAAAAAGGAAAGTACATTTTCTTATAACAAATCAGCCTACATGTTCCCAATTATGAAAATGTACCCTTTTAATAGCCTTCTTCATTTTTTATTCTCCTTTCTGTTTTGTTAAGCAATCATCCATCTCAATGTACTTGCTTGAATATTTAGCTTGAGTAGGACAGGCATTTGTAAGACAGTTTTTCCTCTCTCTCTGCTTATTATCTCTCATTCTGTTTCATAACATGTTGTATTATTTTGTATCTTCATTCCCATAATAATCAGCTATTCCATTTTCTTTGTTGACTGTTATGGTTGAAGTTTTCTTATTTTCAAACTAGCAATATTCTCATACCACTAAAATAAGATCCAGCAAGCCTCCAATATTCAATGTCCTTTAGTGACTAGCTATATTTCCCTGGACATAAGCATAAACTTAAAAAATGATTTGTTGTTAAATAAGTGAGATTGTCGTATAAACTCTAACACTTGCTAAAATGTTTATTTCAAGAATGTTAAGTAAGGACAGATTTGCAATTTCCATACCAAATAATGGCTTAAAGTTTCACATTTAATATGGCCCATGTTTGTAAAGGGTGAGAGGAAAAATAAATAAATAAATATGGTGAATATATAATTCCTTATCTTTTAGTGACAGTGAGGAAGCTACTCAACAGTCTTAATTAATTTAAGGACTAAGTGAAGTGAAGTTGCTCAGTCGTGTCCGACTTTTGCGACCCCATGGACTGTAGCCTATCAGGCTCCTCCGTCCATTGGATTTTCCAGGCAAGAATGCTGGAGTGGGTTGCCATTTTCTTCTTCAGGGGATCTTCCCGACCCAGGAATCGAACCAGGGTCTCCCGCATTGCAGGCAGATGCTTTACCGTCTTTAGTAAGGACTAAATATAGGTATAAATACCATTTAAAGACTTTTCGCCACCTAATGTTTATTTTCTAGTGGACTTTTTTTTTTTTTTTTAACTTACCAGTTTCTGGAACAGTAAGTTTCATAACTTTATCTCATTTTCAAAAGAAAACTTTCCATTACTGTTTTCTCTAGGGGTTTTCAACTAAAGGATTTTAGTTGCTGCAGCTGCTGCTGCTAAGTTGTTTTAGTCGTGTCCCAGTCTTTGTGACCTCATGGAGTGTAGCCCACCAGGTCTTCTGTCTATGAGATTCTCCAGGCAAGAATATTGAAGTTGGTTGCCATGCCCTCCTGCAGGGGATCTTCCAAACCCAGGGATTGAGCCCACATTTCTTGTGTCTCCTTCATTGGCAGGTGAGTTCTTTATCACTCGTGCCACCTGGGAAATGCAAAGGATTGTAGTACTTCTATAAAAACTGATTAAATTAATCTAACATTTGTCTTAATGGGAAATTCTAAAATAACATTCTCCCCAGCATAAATCACTTCTTTTTTAATTCAATTTTTTTTTTTTTTTTTTTTTTTTTTTTTGCTGTGCTGAGAGACTTGTGGGATCTTCATTTTCTGACCAGGGATTGAACCTGAGAAACAGGCAGTAGAACACCAGGGATTTCGCTTCATTTTTGACGTTTGCTATCCCAAAGGAAACTTTCTAATAATATTTGCTTAGTGTTAAATGAAATTAATACATGAAAGAATGTGTAATCATTACAAGGATGTTTCATCATCCATAATATTGTTTTGCTCTTGAATATAGTGTCAAAGGTTTTTTCTTTTACTTTTTACCATGAGCTATTATGTTTAACTTAACTCCTTAATATATAGAACAATGTAGAAATAATAACATATTTATTAAGCATTTTTGTATGCCAGATAGAATTCTAATCACTTATGAAGAATTGATTAACTTAATTTTCTTAAATCTTAATGTCAACATATTTTCCAAATATATTGATAGAAAAGTTTGAGTGTAATCATAATGAGCCTATTTAAATTTACTAAAAATAACTTCATTCTTTATTTTTAAATTGGTGCTTTCAATGGAAATGCCATTTCCTTACTGATCCTTAAAAGAATCGAGTTAGACATATGTCCAACTGAACTAATTTCCTATCACTGTCAGGTAAACATCTATTGGGAATTGTACTTACCAGTTTTAAAGCTCAATATATAGCCTTTTGAAACTGAAATAGGTTACCCAATCAAAGCAACACTGTCCATAACTCAATGGTTAGTCAGACAAAGTGTCACCTTCCAGAAAACAATATATAAACAGATATCTTTCTTGGCCAATTCTGAAACTAATAGTTGTCTCCATGGAAATATATTATTATCATCAGAACAATCCATGCGTCATGAAGGAATATTAGTCTCTAAGACAGATCTCAGGCCAGCTACAAAGGTGAACATCCCACTAATTCATTCTCCAGCATAACATGTGTATGTTTGTGTATCACCCAGGGTCTGTGCCATCCAGCCTGACTCTGTCCTCTTAATCATCATTTCAGGTTTTTCTTTACATCATACCGTTAAGATGTACTTTACCTGAGTGATATTACTATTCTTATAGTTATCTCTCTTTTCAAAGAAAGTGCTTTAGCCAACAGGAAATCTAAAGGAGAAAATGTTACTGTTTTAACAGTAAGTCATGTCCAACTCTTTGAGACTCCATGGACTATATCCTACCAGGCTCCTTTGTCCACGAGATTTCCCAGGCAAGAATACTGGAGTAGATTGCTATTTCCTTCTTCAGGGGATCTTCAAAGACCCAGGGATTGAACCCAGGGAACATCTCCTGTATTGCAGGCAGATTTTTTACCACTGAGTCACAAAGATCAGGCACTAGACAATACTTTTAGTGAACTGGATATTCTTTAAGTAATATCAGTTGTTGCACCTTAAATTTCTGTCATCTGGTCCTGAAATGTTTCTAGCAGGTTTCTCTTTGTGAACTGTAGCACACCACCATGGTATAGTTCTAAATATGTTTTTGGAGTTGCTAATCCTCTCATTCAACTCTAATTAAATGGAATTAAAGCAAACAAACAAAAAATAAACAAACAAACAACTAAAACAATATGGAATTCCAGGGCCCTCAGTGGTGAAAAATCTGTCTAAAATGCAGGGAGACTCCAGTTTGATCACTGGGTCAGGAAGATATCCTGGAGAAGGAAATGCCAATCTATTCCAGTATTCTTGCTTGGAGAATACCATGGAGAGAGGATCCTGGTGGGCTACCGTCCATGGGGTCACATAAGAGTCAGACACAACTTAGCAGCTAAACAACATTAACAACAAAATTAACTTTAAATAGCAAAGAAAGCCAATGTGCTGTCCCAGTTCAGAAGAATGTAAGATCCTTATAGCATTCTCCTATTGACAATAAACCAGTTTTCCCAAATACCTACAGCCTTCATTGTATAATTATAAGGACTGTCCTCAATTTCCTTCACCACAGGGAAGGTGCTCTCTCTGTATAGGACTGGATGGGAGATAATCAGAAACTGGGAGAATCATAGGAGGTATTTTCTTCCCCCACAGGAAGAAACAAATAAGAATCCTTCAAGTATTTATTTAGTGATTTACTAAATTAAGATTTAAACTTCTTCATTCTTTTTTATTTTTATTAGAATTTCTGAGAAAATAAACATTAAAACTTTTATTATCTGAAACTTGTTATATTGTTTGTAGTCTGTAAATATATTTGGAGATTATTATAATTTTAAAAGCAATTTTTAAAAGTATACTTAAAAACAACATACTCCTTCTATGTTCCAAAATTTTTGATCAAAATAAGAAGCCCAATTTACCCCTTACCAGCACTTTAATATGATTTCCAAAATGCAAATCTAACTCCAATTGAGAAAACCAGCTGTGAAAGTGCGTTGTGTTGACAGACACTGTGATTTCAGGAATGTAATTTAGTGCTGTTCAGTTTTAGTGACCTCTTAAAGACTAAAATAAAATTGTGGCTTGAATCCTTTCAGCTGCTTATGCTCTGATAGTTTACAATACAAACACTTTAAAACAAAGACAGACAATGGGAATACAAGGTGAAAAAAATTTTAATAATTATATGATATATTGCCATAAACAAGTTAATAATTTGCCAATGGGAAAAATATTCAAGTCAATTTTTCCCATATTACATATTCTCATTATTGCACAAAAGTTTATTTTACTTACAAGTTCAGCCATTAAAGCACATGAAAAATTGCCCATGTATCTTTGTTAAAGAGACTGTAGAGTGTAAAGCATAAGAGTTGAGATCCTGAGTAAACCTATCTGGGTTCAGTTTCTGGCGGTAATCACTTGTCAGGTTTATAATCCTTGGTCAGATAAGGAGTTATGTAATTTATTTTTGCTTTAATTTTTTTCATCTGTAATAAATTATATGATTGTTGCCATCATTATATCAGTAACTTTTGTAAAACTCTTAGTTCTTTTTGCCAGACACAAAATATGCACTCAATATATATTATTGAAATATTCTTTTAATCTTTTGAATCAAGAAATCAGATTCTAAAAACACAGTTTATGAATTTAATAAGCTAACACTCCCTGCCTAATTTTAAGAATTTCAAATGGTAAGAGTTACTTACTCATGTTAGCTGAGTTTTACTTAAAAGATGATACCATTGTTTTGAAGTCATATTGGTATTTGTATATTGTATGCTAGTGGTAAAGGCCTCACCTTATGGGTGGGAGTATTATGAAAAATATCAAAGATTATTTTTTAAAAAACTGATTTTTAAAACTGGTAACATTATTTTCTTATAACATTAAGTTCTATCAGTACATTCATTTCATATCTCTTCCTGTCATAAGCATCTACAGTTTTTCTCTCCTGTGACTCACACTGTTAATTCAGTGCCAGATAAAAAGTCACAGTTTTGGTTTATCACTTGAAAAAATATTGAGATGGAAAAGAAGTGTCTCATGAGATTACTGCCTTTTACCTTATGCCAAGAAGATAAAAGCTTGTGTATTTTAAAATTAGCATAGATTTGGGGACTGTATTTTTTAGAACATGAGAGGTGAAAGAGCCAGTTAAAAATGCTGTAAACTCACATGCTTGCATAGTTTCCTAAACTGAAAGAGTTCACTCTTAAGCAAAAGCAAATAGGAACAGAGCACTATTTCTTCATTAAAAATAACTCTTTAATCAAATTGGCCATTTTTCAGCAATGGGGGAATAGTGAGAAATAATAGAAAATAACAGACACCTTACAGGTAGGGGAAGAAACAATTTGAATAAGAATGAAATTCTACTCTGAAACCATGGGGTTAAGACAGTGAAGTTGAGTATTTCAAATGCTGAAATAAAACAAAGTACTCTAAATGAATTACTAAAGAAAAATAGTTTGGCGGCTTTTTAAAAAACAAAACAAAAACCTAAACTAAATATACTCTTCCCATGTAGCCTGGCAGTTGCACTCTTTAGGTATTTGTCTCAGAAAAATAAAAACTTATTTCCACACACACAAAAAACTTTACAGAGTTGTTCAGTTGTTCATAGAAATTTTGCTTGCTAGTCAACAACCATAATTTTTCTCAATAGATGAACAGGTAAAATGTGATATATACATGGCACAATATACTAGTTAGTAATAAAAGAAATGAGATATTGATATACCTAACAACTTGGATGCTTTTCTAGGGCATTCAATTAATAGGGAAAATAATCTCAAAAGATCACAGGTTATATTATTCAATTTACAGAACATTTCAAAATGACAAGATTGTAGAGATGGGAAATAAATTAGTGTTTGCTTGGGTACAGATACTCGAGAGGAGTAGGGAAGGTATGACTGTAGAAGGGTAACACAGATAAATCTTTATGGTAATGGAATAACTTTGTATTTTAATTGCAATGGTGGCAACGCAAATCTACATACATGATAAAATTGCATAAATCTACATTCACATACATACATAAATTTTGAGGAGCTAACAAAAGAATTTTAGTTAATTATTCATTTGATGATTTTTGAGGTTAAGTAATGATTTCTTTTTAAAATTGCAAAATAAATAGTTTATAAACATGCTTTATAAATTTTTAAAAATTGTATTATAAGAAGCTTGCTCAGATAATAGGCAGAAGCACCCTGGAAATTGATGATTAAACTATTTCACATCTGAGGGATTATTTTTGCAAATTTTTGAAAATTTGAAGAATATTTTAATAAAAAAACATAGAAGATTTTAGTCTAAGTGCCTATGTTTGGGCCTCCCAGGTGGTGCTAGTGGTAAAGAACCTGCCTGCTGATGTAGGAGATGTTAGAGGTGTGGATTCAATCCCTGGGTCGGAAAGATCCCCTGGAGGAGGGCATGGCAACCCATTCCAGTACTCTTCTAGAAAACTCCATGGATACAGGAGCCTAGCTGGCTACAGCCCATAGGGTCACAAAGAGTCAGATACGACTGAAATGACTTAGTATGCATGCATGTGCCTTATTTGTATTAAACACATTTAATTAATAATAATTTGGCCACCTGATGTGAAGAACTGACTCATTTGAAAAGACCCTTATGCTGGGAAAGATTGAAGGCAGGGGGAGAAGGGGATGACAAAGGATGAGATGGTTGGATGGCATCACTGACAATGAACATGAGTTTGAGTAAGCTCCAGAAGTTGGGGATGGACAGGGAAGCCTGGTGTGCTGCAGTCCATGGGGTCGCAAAGAGTTGGACATGACTGAAAGGAACTGAACTGGTTTAATAATATTAATGAAATTGATTCTACATTCTAAATATTTCTTAAAAAACAATAATTTAAAATTAATCTTTAAAAGTTCTAATCTGTTATTTATTTATTTAATAATTGAGTCACCCTCTATTGTTTTAGTTACCTATAGCAGAGAGGTGACTAAAATATAGATTATTTTCCTCTCAAACATCTCATATATCTGCAGGCTACAAAAGAAAATCTAAAATACATTCAATGAATAATAAGAGTTTGAAAAATGTTACTTTTAAAATATTAAGTGAAAACTGCTTGCTCTTTGAATCACTGAGTTCCTTTGGCTTCTATGAAATTATTCATGTCTAGTTTTCCACTGCCCCCTTTTCTTAGACTTCTTCAAGAAGTGTCCTATCCTCCTTTTCTTTCCCCTCTTCCACAGAATCCCTCTGGGAAAAGTACTACACTATTTTGGTTTTGATCATGAGCCACATGCCGATGACTCTCAAGTACATGTTACACATTACAACTTTTTCTGGAGTTTTAGTTGGCTAAATTCAATTTATATTTGAGTTACCTGGAAGCATTGTAAGCACAGTGCAATTAAATCAAAATTTAATTTTCCCCTGCCTTCTCTCACAGTCCAAATATGCTCCTTTTATAGCATTTCCCATGCTGTGAATAATATTACAAGTCACCTTGGTGTCTAAGCCAGAAACTCTGAAATTCTCTTCTCCCCCTCTTCCCCCATCCCCAAAGCCCTTGCATGCCAAATATTTGAGATTTATGTACTCTTGAACCCTATTTCTTGAAGTGGTTGCTTTATCTCCTTCTTTATTGTTATTGCTATACAGTCAGTCATCTCACCATAGATTTTCTGAAAAAAAAAAAAACAAAACAAAACAAAACACAAAAAACCCCTTCTAATTGGTTTCAGTACTTACTAATTTATTATTCATATTACTTTAGACTTTCTTAGTGTATTTGTAAGAAACTCACTGTCCTCATATATATTGCTTCAATGACTTCCCAGCTCCTGATGTAATGGTTTATGAGTCTATGTAAGATCTGGCTTCTGTCTTCTACTACCCTATTGTTTCTTCAATGAATACTTCCTCATTTTATAACTTTTTTTTTAAAATACTTTATTCTCCATTACAATACTGTATTTGTTTTGCCATACATTGACATGAATCAGCCACAGGTGAACATGATCTCCCAATGCCGAAGCCCCCTCCCACCTCCCACCCCATATCATCTCCCTGCATCATCCTGTGCCCCAGCCCCATGCATCCTGTATCCTGTATTGAACATAGACTGGCGCTTCGTTTCTTACAAGATAGTATATCTTATGATTTAACCATAGTACTTTTAAAAATTGCTTAAATGGGTTATACTCTCTCTGGCTTCTGTGTAAGTAATATAACCTTATCTCACCTTTTCAACGATCATTTGAAGAAATTTTACCTATCATTCCGTTTTCAATTAAAAAATGGCTTTCTCTAGGAAAATTGCCCTGCATCCTTGTCTAGTTATTTGTACCTTATATTTGTGCCCAGTATTTCTTATTTATTTTTCTTCTGATGTCATTTTTATTTAAGATTATTTGCCTGTACTCTTAGAAGTATTTAAGAATATTGGCTTACAGTGAGGATTATGGTAACAATAATTACAATAATAATAATAAGATCTGATAATTTGGAGAGTCTTTATATGTGTAAAATATTATGGAAAGCCATTTGCTACTTCATTTCATATGTTGTACTTTGATTAAAAGAATATGTGCAGATAATTTCAATTTGAATAGTTATATTGGGTCCTCTGATTCTGCCTGCATTTCCTCTTCCCTAGTGTAACTAATTTTAACTCCTCAGCTGCTTACATGTATTTATCTTCATTTTAAAGAAATTTATGCCTATTCTTATATTGCTGCTTATTGATTTTTCAGTGTTTAGCTTTAGACATGAAATTAACACTAGAATATAAAAATGTATCTTTATCTTCTACCTCTGTTACATAGAGAATACTTTCCATCCTCTTCAATTCCTGATATAATTATATTGCCTTTTTGTTTCCGTTAATGTCCTGTGAATGCTGCTTGTAGGTGATTTATATAAAACATTACTTTTGCTGGAAATAAAATTTATATTTTTCACTTTTCAAAAAGCATCACTAACATTACTGAAAACTTTGCATACACCTTTATAGGCTGTAATATGCTCAGGTATATAAGACAATCAAATAAAAAATGTTTGTGGTGTATAAACTCTTTTGATCTGTATATAACACTTTTCAATTCTGGAAAATTTTATTGAATTATTCCTTTGCTAATTTCTTGCTCTAAGATTCTTCTCTGATTCTTTCATTTTTATCACTTTATTTTACAGTATATTTCCTCAAATTCTAAAGTTTATCCAAATTTCTTGTTGTTGTTGACTATAGATTTTTAATATACAAAACCAATTCTGTCCTTTGCATAATCACTTTTGTAATTCTCAGTTTGATTTCATCTGCATCATTTTTCTTTGATCATATTAATGATAGTTTTAATTTTTGTTCCTGCACAAACCTGTCTTTCCTCCCTATGACAGATTTTCTATATATTTTATGATAAAAATCTTTGATCAAAAGTATGGTGATCTTTGGTTTTCTGACCATGTTTCATGATGCATTGCTAAGAATCTCATTGAAAACTCTCATGGAATTGGTTATCTGTGTTGTTTACTGACAATAGATTCATTTTCTTTCTTTTTTTTTTAAATTTTTTAAATTTAATATCACATGCACTAGAGAAGAACCATTCATTCTCCTTTTAGAAGACTACAGTTCTGACTGAGGATCTTGGAGACTCAAAGGGAAGAATATTTAAAGTCTCAATATTTAGAATATGTATATTCACTTCAGTTCAATTAAGTTCAGTCTCTCAGTTGTGTCCGACTCTTTGTGACTCCATGAACCACAGTACACCAGGCCTCCCTGTTCATCACCAACTCCCGAAGTCTAACCAAACCCATGTCCATTGAGACGGTGATGCCATTCAACCATATCATCCTCTGTCGTCCCCTTCTCCTCCTGCCCTTAATCTTTCCCAGCATCAGGGTCTTTTCACATGAATCAGCTCTTCACATCAGGTAGCCAAAGTATTGGAGTTTAGCTTCAACATCAGTCCTTGCTAAGAACACTCAGGACTGATCTCCTTTAGGATAGACTTGTTGGATCTCCTTTCAGCCCAAGAACTTTCAAGAGTCTTCTCCAACACCACACTTCAAAAGCATCAATTCTTCGGCGCTCAGCTTTCTTTATAGTCCAACTCTCACATCCATACATGACTACTGGAAAAATCATATCCTTGACTAGATGGAACTTTGTTGACACAGTAATGTCTTTGCTTTTTAGTATGCTGTATAGGTTGGTCATAACTTTCCTTCCAAGGAGTGTCTTTTAATTTCGTGGCTGTAGTCACCATCTGAAGTGATGTTGGAGCCCAAAACTCAAGTCATCCACTGATTCCACTGTTCCTCTGTCTATTTGCCATGAAGGGATGGGACAGGATGCCATGATTTTAATTTTCAGAATGTTGAGCTTTAAGCCAACTTTTTCACTCTCTTCTTTCACTTTCTTGAAGAGGCTCTTTAGTTCTCCTTTGCTTTCTGCCATAAAGGTGGTGTCATCTGTCTGTGTATTTGAAGTTATTGATATTTCTCCTGGCAATCTTGATTCCAGCTTGTGCTTCCTCCAGCCCCACGTTTCTCATGGTGCACCTGGATATAATTTAAATAAGCAGGGTGACAATATACAGCCTTGACATACTCCTTTTCCTATTTGGAACCAATCTGTTGTTCCATGTCCAATTCTAACTGTTGCAACCTGACCTGCATACAGGTTACTCAGGACCTGTATATTCACTCATTATAGGTTTCTCATCCTAGGGACGGGGGAGCCTGGTTGGCTGCTGTCTATGGGGTCGCACAGTCGGACATGATTGAAGTGACAGCAGCAGCAGCAGCGAGACCTGTATATTCTCTCAGTCGCCCTATTTTCCATACATTTCTTCTGCCACCCACTAACCTCAGAGTTCCCAGGTCCAGAAATCCTTAATTTTACCTCTAGTGCTTCCCTTTCCTGATATTACAATGAATAAAAAAGCAAGAACCTTGGTAGTAAATAAAATATTTCACGTATATCCCCTATTTTTAGTTCCAATTCACATCATTTCCAGGAGAGCTCTGAAAATATTTAAGCTTTCAAGGGGACTCTATTGAGTATATGTTGATGTTGTTTTTCTCTTTGCTTTCAACTGCATAGCTGATAGATGTGATTCATGATTTGAATCAGTTAAAACTCGCTCTCTGCCCTTCCAATTTTTGAAACTTTGCTGTGCTTTCCAAATTTCCAATTTCCAAAGCTCTTATCATTATACTTTCCAGATTTTGCTTTCAAGTTGCCTCTTTTTACCTCAGTTTGAGTAATAATGAAATAAAATATGAAGTTTCAACTT
The DNA here is from genome assembly GCA_917880005.1 of Nanger dama. Lineage (NCBI taxonomy): Eukaryota > Metazoa > Chordata > Mammalia > Artiodactyla > Bovidae > Nanger > Nanger dama. Next base: position 54,534,836 of record CAKJTW010000004.1, read on the forward strand.
GTAATTTTATGACTTTAATCTCATTTATATTTCATAATAACCCTATGAAATCACTACTATTTCCTTTCCCCTTTACATATGAATAAAATATTTCATTTTCCTAAGGTCGCAAAGCTAGTAGTGGGAAATTCAAGGCAAAATAAGCAATTGAATTTGCAGTTGTTGATCTTAACATTTATCAGAGGAATGAAAAATATATTCCCCTATTTCTGATCATAGAAAGCATCCCTACTTTGTCTGGATACTCTTGCCTACACAAAGGGTTCAACTTGTCTTTCCAGCTACTACTACTGATAAAGGTTAGCACTCAAGAGGAAAGCTATTTGCCATCTGTGATGATCACTTAGAATCAAAAGAGAAAAAATAATGGCTAAAATTCATTGGACAGGCTTTTGTGCCAGATAATTTGCATATAATTTGACTTTTTCAAAATAATTCTGCAACATTTTTCTCCATTCATGAATTAGGAAACTTTTAAAGAAAGGTTAAATAGCTCATGATTAGTTTGATTCATATAAATCTACAGTTTGTGATATAGCAATTAGTTATCAGGTTCTAGAGTCAAATAAAACTGCCTGAAACACACCCTGCTATTTACCATCTGATCTGGCTCTGATTCCTTTCTATCCTTATGCTTTAGTGCCCTCAAATATAAAATGAGAATTATTTAATTGAGTAAGAAAATGATAGCTATTGTAAATAAAAAGTCACTGTGTGATTTTTTTTTTTTCATCTTATTCACTGATATATCACAAGTCTTAGGAATATTGTCTGGCAAATTGTCCCAGGTATGCATGCAAATGTGACTGTGTGTCTATATGTGCAATAAAAGTGTATAAGATATGAACATACTATTTTAACACACTGTATTTAAATGATTACTATTACCCTCTGAGATATATTTCTCTTTTCTGATATACAGGAACTGAGAAAGGGTGGTTTCAAAAACTGTTAGGCTCTCAGAATAAGCATTCATGAATCTGAAATGCCATCTTTTAAATATTGTACCACATCCAAAGTTTCAGTCATTCTGTGAATGGTGATCAGTGAGTGAGGAAAGCATTAGCTTTATTGCTAGCCATATATTACAGGGAGGCAGGTGGCAAAGCACCTGCCACCAGAGCTTTCCAGCCTGTCCCTCTCACACTTGTGAGGGTTATGAAAATTAACCAAGGCACAAATGTTTCAGCAAAAATACACTTAGATTCTATTTAAAGACACATTTAGCAACATGCTTCTGGGGATTTTTTTCAAATAATCATAATGTAAATGTAAAATAAGATACTTGAACTTTGTCACATTTCATGTTTAAATCCATTACAGCAATCTTGATGTGTAGGCTTTCATAAAACATTTATTACCAAAAATACATATAAACATATGAATGTGTACACATATATACACACATGTATACCTATATACATAATTTTCCTTTGGAGTTACATAAGGAAAGCATTTGTTTGGAAACGTGGAGTTACTCTTTTTCCTCACTTTTTGACCTATACATAAAACTATAGATTTGCCAATTCTGTCTTCACCTGCATACAATTCTATTCAAGAGTAAGTAATGACTGTGAAAGATTCAACAATAATAAAGGGAAAACACTGGGTTAGAGATGGCTTAAACTAGAGAGATGTGTTTTCTCTTCTAGAGACACATTGAATTACAAGAATAGAACAGCATAGAAGGAATTGATACAGGCATTTGAAGACATTTGATCATAGCTATTTTAAATAAGAAAGATGTCAGTTCTGGGTTTTTCTGGATCCTGAAGGCTAAGCAAGTACAGACTATGGGATTGAGAGTATTCTGCATTAAGCTTACAAAGAATGCAGTCAGCCTGAGAATCAGAGGTGGAGAAGGTAGATGAGGTACAGAGACCTAGAGCAGAGAAATTAAAGTTACTTATTCCTCTTGAGATTCCTCAGCTTCTCCTGGATATACAATTTTCTATTTCTCTAACAATAAAAGAACGGACATTGACGAAAGGCAACAAACAATGGGTAGCATACCAATTTCCTTCTATAAGTAATTATGCACTATTCTTTCAGTCTAAGAGTGGAGAAAACAGAATAGTTTCTTCCTTGACATTAACTGGCAAATTGTGATTTTAGTCTGGTTCTTTCTGTCTCTGAAATCTCTGTTTCTCCATTATTGTTCTGCTTTTCTATCGCATAAATGCTTAGTAACCCAGAGTAATTTTTGAATCACATTTGTAAGGTAAATATTACATCTCAATTCCAAGTTTGAGGAAAACTGACAAGATATCTTCTTTTCTTGAAAACATGCTTTAATTGTAAATTATAAAAACATATTTTATATGTTAGAAACAAATTACATAAATATATTTATATGTGTGCATGTGCACAGATATATGTACATATATATAATCTATTATTTGTATCTAAGAGTTTGCTTTATATTTACTGTTTGCTCTTAGAGTCTATAAATACATGAGATCATGTGGTATTTGTCTTTCTCTGTCCTGACATATTTCACTTCACTGGATGCCCACAACAAATACCATTTGTTCATGTTGACTTGATCTTAAAAAAAAAAAAACGTGCATGATTAATTGATATTCATTATGTTGTTATTTAGTGTATGATCAAGAAAGTCTGTTTACTTTTAGAACATTTGAGTACAACTCATCACATCCATTTAACTGCAAACCAACACTGAGACACATGTGCTTCTGTAACTGGTCAACTTACATTAATAAGCATGTGTTAGGTATATGGGGGAGGGTAGAGTTAATGTTTTCTGAACAAGAGAAAAAGTATTCTTAAGTGCTACAATGCTAAGGAGCTAAAATGATCTCTACCCCTAGGGACTCTAGCCAGCAGATACACAGGACCCCTAAAACTCCCATCAAAGCTCCCTTCTATCTTAATGGCATTGTATCTAAATGATTTTTATTCTTATTTACTTAGATTCCTGCTTTTTAATCTTATGTCCTTTAAAGATATTTCTCTTACATTTTTATACTTCTAGCTTTAAACATTTTATGTTACATATTTCCAGTACAAGAGGATGGTAATATAATGACATATAAATAGATGCCCTTAGATAAACTTTTTGGGACATACTAGGTTCTGTGAAGTAAAGGTCGCCATGTAGATGGAGATTTACATAAGCACTTTCATCATCTATTTTCACTTGAATTTGCAAAGAAGAGTTTATGAAAAGAGAATATTCCATCAACTTTATAGTAAAATGAGGAGAACATAGGCTACATTTTTTTGTAAGTTGAATTTTTAACTTAAAAAAACTTTAAAATTTAAAAACATATGCAATTACTTAGCCAGAGAAAACTGTGTTACAGTGTCATATCATATTTGAAACTCAAATTTATGCACAGTGATTATTTGACCTTAAGTTTAATTTAACCATCTAATCACTGTTGGTTTACTTATTTTACTAAACTCATCCTGCTTCCAGAATAGGATTTTTTTTTCTTAGTTATCTTTATTCTCTCTAATAACAGAACCAGCTCAGTTTAACTAGATTAAGTTTATCTCTTATGTGTTATCTGAATGTCCCTTAAATTTAAAACACTTTTCTTATTCTTTAGGTTTTGATAATCAAAAAAATATATTGTCTCATTAGCATCTTGAGAATTCAAATAAATTCACGTAAAATGACTAGCAAATAATTTTCTCCTCCCTCTGTGTAAGGATATATAAATTCATTAATATAAAACATTCTCCAGTATATCCCCAGGAGTGGGGTCATTGATGGCAGCTCTATTTTTAGTTTTTTGAGGAACCACCATACTCTTTTCCATAGTGGCTATACCAATTTATATTCCTACTGAGAGTGCAGGAGGGTTCCCTTTTCTCCATACCCTCTCCAGCATTTATTGCTGCAAATTTTTGATGGACCACTCTGACTTTTGTGAGGTGATACCTTATTATAGTTTTGATTTGCATTTCTCTAATAATTAGTGATGTTGAATGTTTTTTTGTGTCCTTTTTAGCCATCGGTATGTGTTCTTTGTCAGAGAAAATCATAATTTGAAAAGATATATGCACTCCAATGTTCATTTCAGCACTGTTACAAGAGCCAGCAGATGGAAACAACCTCAATATCCATTGACAGAGGAATGGATAAAGAAGATGTGGTATATATATTTATATATACAAGGGAATATTACTCAGTCATTTGCAGTGACATGGATGGACCTAGAGACTGTCATATTGAGTGAAGTAAGTCAGACAGAGAATGATATGCTTTTGCTTATATGCAGAATCTTAAAAAAGAGAACAAATAAACTTACCTACAAAATAGAAATAGAGTTACAGATGCAGGAAACAAACTTATATTTACCAGAGGATAAGGGGGTAAGGGGTAAATTGGGAGATTGGGGTTGACATATACACAGTACTGTATATAAACTAACTAACTAAAAAGGACTTACTGTATAACACAGGGAACCCTACTCAGTACTCTGTAATGACGTATATAGGAAGATAATCTAAAAAAGAGTGGATATATGCACAAGTATAACTGATTTACTTTACTGTACTATAGAAACTAATACAATATTGTAAACCAACAATATTTCAATAATTTTATCTTAATAAGAAATTTCCATTGCTTGTGAAAGTTCGGACATTTCTGACTCTGCTCAACCAATATCTTGTAGGTAAATCTATCTTTCAGAATGAAATACACAATTAAAATTATTGAATGATTGAGATTAATTTTTCAGGTCTCCAGGCATTCTAGAAGTGATTGGCATGCATAACCAGGCTAATTCCTTCATCAGGATCTCTAATTCCCATAACAATCTTAAACAAAATGTATACTCTAGGAAATTTTTATAATAAATAAATGCATACTTCTAAAATTATATATTCTGAAACTTTAAAAAGAATAATTAGCATATTTGCATTGCTGCTAAATCACTTCAGTTGTATCTGACTCTGTGAGACCCCATAGACGGCAGTCCACCAGGCTGCCCTGTCCCTGGGATTCTCTAGGAGAGAATACTGTAGTGGGTTGCCATTTCCTCCTCCAATTCATGAAAGTGAAAAGTGAAAGTGAAGTTGCTCTGTCGTGTCCGACTCTTAGCAACCCCATGGACAGCAGCCCACCAGGTTCCCTCCACCCATGGGATTTTCCAGGCAAGAGTACTGGAGTGGGGTGCCATTGCCTTCTCCATTATGATGCTATTAATTGCAATTTTAATCCAAATATGTGTATGCACACATGCAATTAAATATGCATTTTTTCTAACTAAAACTCACTAGCTGAGCTGATCTGAGCTCATTGTAACTATAAAAGTGAAAGATTAGTTGCGCAGTCATGTCTGACTCTTTGCAGTCACATGGACTGTAGCTCACCAGGGTCATCTGTCCATGGAATTCTCCAGGAAAGAATATTGGAGTGGGTAATCATTCCCTTCTCCAGGGAATCATCCCAACCTAGGGATAGAATCAGGTCTGCAGCAATGCAGGCAGATTTTTTTATCATCTGAGCCACCACAGAAACCCCCATTGTAAGTATAAGCCAAGTTTTATTGCTAATAGTTCAATGATTATCACTTTAACTAGTTACATGTAATGTAAATATTAATATACTTTGTATGTTTCTGATAATATATTTATAAAATTAGTACTTTTTATCCGAACAAGAAATTATTTCTACAATTATGAATTCTAGCGCTTCCCTTGCATTGATTAAATAATAATGTTATTCAATCTTTCATATTCTGTGATAACTTCAGTTGCTTAATGTTGAGGATACACAGGTTAACATAAAAATATATATTTCTTCTCTATGCAACGTGCATCTGAGTGACCATTCTTTCTTTACCATTCAGCAGTTCAGTGATGCATAATTCATTCTCTGTGTTCCATCAATTCCTATATAGATTTTCTATGGCCAGATTTATGATATGAGTTTAATGGCTTCTAGAAGCTAGTTTGCCAATGCATGGTTATAGGGGTAGTTTCATGGGAATTTTGTATTCCCTAACCATCAACTCATATGTTAGAAAATACAGTCTGTACTAAGCTTGTTTCTTGACAAGTTGGGAGGCACGGTATAGAGTAATAAAAGAACTTATGGCAAAGAGGCATTCCTTGGTCATTCTGGAAAATGGCTTAAATGTATTAAAACTAATATATACATTAGGGAAGACCTTTGTGTTCTATATTAACTTATGATACTGCAAAGCAGTAATGTCCATGAGTACAAATAAACAATGCAAAAATGCAGTCCACTTGAACTTATAAAATTTGCTTCTCTTTTATAATTTCACCTGAAGTTTCATATAACAATGGGTACAGTCGACCCACAGTTTTATTATATTTTAATGATATTTATTTATAAATGTGCACATGTGCATAGGGGTGCATGTGCCTGCTGGTGTGTGCTTTGTAGGCATATCCAGAAGCTGTAGTTCCAAAGATATAAAACCTGGATATGACTCACCCTGTAGCTCTTAAATTTTCTCAAAAGGTATGTGGACACATTAGGGCTTCCCCTAGTAGCTCAGCTGGTGAAGAATCCCTCTGCAATGCAGGAAATCCCGGTTAAATTCCTGGTTGAGAATATCTCCTAGAAAAGGGATAGGCTACCCATTCTAGCTTTCTTGGGCTTCTCTGGTGATTCAAACGGTAAAGAATCCACCTGCGATGAGGGAGACCTGGTTTGATCTCTGGGCTCAGAATATTTCCCTGGAGATGGAACCCACTCCAATATTTTTGTCTGGAAAATTCCATGGACGGAAGAGCCTGGCAGGCTATACAGTTCATGAGGCTGCAAAGAGTTGGACACAACAAATTGACTTTCACAAGATCATAATCTTAGCTGTTACATAATATTGCAAGCAAAATTTAATCAGTGTTATAGAGATGGCTTAACAAAAATTATTTTGACTCAAATTGAACATTTTGTTCTCTGCAAAACTCTTTTTCACAAGTAAAAACCCACCTGACCATTGAGTATGTTTATAGGAGTTATGTCTTTTGCTTCCTTGTAATTTACAAACATTTCACTGGTAAAACTCCAATTGATCACACACACTTGGTTACATACTTTCTTACAACAAGTTCCAAATACTGAATATAGACTATATAATCTGTTACAATATTTACAACATATGTCACTTGCCCCTTATTCACTTGCCCCTTATTCATCTACTTGAATTTATAAAGAATTTATAGATTTGTCTTATTCAAGGTTCTCCAAGTTATTAAAATAGGGATTTTTATTCTTAGATGTTAAATTTTGGGCTAGACCAAAATTCTATGAGTTTGCAGAAATTTTCTTTTTGCTAAACTTCATTCTATACTCACATTAGTCAAAAATATTCTGAATAAGTTGACAAAAACAACTTTTAACTTCAGTTCAATTCAGTCACACAGTTATGTCTGACTCTTTCCGACACCATGAACTGCAGCACGCCAGGCCTCCCTGTCTATCACCAACTCCCAGAGTTCACTCAGATTCACGTCCATCCAGTCCGTGATGCCACCCAACCATCTCATCCTCTGTCGTCCCCTTCTCCTCCTGCCCCCAATCCCTCTCAGCATCAGAGTCTTTTCCAGTGAGTCAGCTCTTCACATGAGGAAGCCAACCTACTGGAGTCTCAGCCTTAGCATCATTCTTTCCAAAGAAATCCCAGGGTTGATCTCCTTCAAAATGGACTGGTTGGATCTCCTTGCAGTCCAAGGGACTCTCAAGAGTCTTCTCCAACACCACACTTCAAAAGCATTAATTCTTTGATGCTCAGCCTTCTTCTTCCCTGGTGGCTCAGAGGTTAAAGTGTCTGCCTGGACTGCAGGAGACCTGGGTTTGATCCCTGGGTCGGGAAGATCCCCTGGAAAAGGAAATTGCAACCCACTGCAGTACTCTTGCCTGGAGAATCCCATGGAGAGAGGAGCCTGGTAGGCTACTAGTCCATGGGGTCGCAAAGGGTCAGACACGACTGAGCAACTTCACTCACTCACTCACTCAGCCTTCTTCACAGTCCCACTCTCACATCCATATATGACCACAGGAAAAACCATAGCCTTGACTAGACGGACCTTAGTCGGCTAAGTAATGTCTCTGCTTTTGAATATATTATCTAGGTTGGTCATAACTTTCCTTCCAAGGAGTAAGTGTCTTCTAATTTCATGGCTGCAGTCACCATCTGCAGTGGTTTTGGAGCCCCCAACAATAAAGTCTGACACTATTTCCACTGTTTCTCCATCTATTTCCCATGAAGTGATGGGACCGGATGCCATGATCTTCTTTTTTCTGAATGTTGAGCTCTAAGCCAACTTTTTCACTTTCATCAAGAGGCTTTTAACTTAGCAAGGATAAAAAGGTTTCATACAAATATTAATATGAATATTATCACTACTTGATAATGCTTTATTATTAAATAATCAAATAGATAATACTGGCTGAGTATTTCATTGTAATCCAGATTAAGCTCTTTATTTTTAAATGCTTTATATACATTATCTATTAACCACCATGTCAATCTTGTGAGTTAGGCATATGATCTTTAAGTTAGCAAAGGATAAATTAAAGCAGTCTAAATTGTTTGTCCTAGTCATATAGCTTGTAGTAATGAAAGATAAATTTAGAAGCCAAGTAGTCAGGGCCTTTCCTTCTATCCAATTCACTTTTTCATTCAATAACATACATTACTGGCTTCAACATAACATATCATCTTTTTGACACTGTGTTTCAAAACAGGCATTGTAGAAAGGATAACTAAGCCCACAATTAATTCAATTCTTTAAAAAAATCAAGGTATAGGCTTAATATTGATGTTAACATACATATGGATAGAAGAAATGCCTGAACTTCTGGATACTGCATCCTGCCATACAAAGATCCTGAAACTGACTTTTTTTTTTTCTTATAATTAAATTTATTTATTTTTTTAATTACAATACTGTATTTGTTTTGCCATACATTGACACGAATCAGCCATAGGTGAAACTGACTTTTTAAAAAATATATATCTCCCCTCCAGATCTCTTGGAGCAGATTTCTTGACACAAATTTTACTTATATGAGCAGACTTATTTTCTTCACTTCCCAGTGGCACAGTGGTAAAAATCTACCTGCCAATGCAGGAGATACAAGTCACACAGTTTTGATCCCTGGGTTGGGAAGATACCCTGGAGTAGGAAATAGCAACCCACTCCAGTATTCTTGCATGTAAAATTACATGGACAGAAGAGCCTGGCTGGCTACTGCCCATGGAATCGCAGTCCATGACTGCCCAGCTGAGCATGCACACACATGCAGTAGTCATTTCTTTCCTCTGTATCATCCTTGTGTGATTCTCCATCAGATGCTGGTGAGGAAGTTCTCAACCACACATTGAGTTGGCTGCTAGGCATCTTGTTTGCTAATTTACAGAGTAATTTGAAATAAAGATGTTGCTAGGAGAGACTAGTAGAATGATAGGAGGGAAAACAGGATGACTGCATAGTGAATGGAGTGGGAGAGTCTATCTGTTTATGACTAAGTGACATTTTCTTAGTATCTCTCCTCTTTGCTGAAGTGCTTTTCAATAATATAACTTTATTTTTGCTCTTACTACATTTTCTTTATGTTTTACAGATTAATAGGTCAGTGGTAAAATTCCATCTGCCAATGCGGGAATCCTGGGTTCAATTTCTGGGTAGGGAAGATCCTCTGGAGAAAGAAATGGTAACCCACTCCAGTGTTCTTGCTAGGAAAATTCAATGGATAGACGAGCATGGTGGGCTACAGTCTATGTGGTCACAAAGAGTCAGATACAACTTAGCAGACTACACAACAACATTTTCTTTGTAAGTAGTCATTGGGTTTTCAATTCCCAAATTTATGAGTAATATTAAACTAATTACTAGGATTTATTAAACATTGTAAAGGACATGTCTCTGCAGTGCTTATGGCAACTGTGCTTATCAAGTTTTCTCCATATCCAGTAACTCCAGATGGACCTAATTTTCCTATAATTTACTTTGAAGAATTTTAAAAGCAATCTTAGGTGGTGTTACATACCATGTTTTAAGTTTCCAGGTCCTAAAAGTAAACACACGTATGTCTCACAAGGCAAGGTTAGAAAATTACATATTCTGACTGTCAATTTTCATGCTGTCAAGTTCAGTCAGGTTTCAGAATTTCACATGCATTCTTTTCTAGTACGAAATACACTGACACTAAAGTCATGTCAGACTCTCCAGAAAGATAAGAAAAATACAAGATAATCCTGTTTTTGGCATAAAATGATAAATGAGTCATGCTGAAAAGTGGGCAGTTACATCACATAAAAAGAAAATGACTAAAAGCTTTCCAAATAGCCATCTGACTCAAGCCAAGTAGGTGGTCAGCATGCTGGTTTGGCAGAATGCATAGCTGATTGCCAGAGTATTTTTGAACAAAGCTGCTATTCATTTCACCTGCAAAATTGGCAGTTCACTTTGACATTGCACATAATGAAAAACAAGTCACTGGCTATTTTTAGACTAAACTAATAAAGCAGGAATATAAGGAAAATAATAGCACCTTTTCATCTTTAAAGAGAACATCTTAACGGATGTTTCTATGTGACTTTTTAAAAATTATTCATTATGTGATTTTTAAATTTAAATTACATTAGGTAAAGAGGATGTAGCTTCCTGTGGTACTATTATGACTGTTTTGAGATATAGTGAAGCGTTATAAATGGAATAAATTATGTCTTTTCCAAATGTATTTATATTAGTTTGTATGTATGTGTACATGCAGCTAACATTGTTTCCACTTAAGTTAACCAATTTTATTTAACATTTATTACCAGTCTTATATAATATCCACACTTATTAGTAGAGAGAAGATAGAATGAAAAAGTGATATTTAAGATAGCAACACAAAAATGCTTGTTTGTGAATAAATTTAACACATTATAATGTACACATAATATACATGTGTATATATATATGTAAGGTATGGATGTAAAACGCTGCATAAACATTGAAACAATACTTAAAAAAATCTTAGCACTTTAACCAAAAAAAGTTGATAATAAAATAGAATATATTCCATGTAAGAATAATCACAATTTAAAAAACAGACACAAAAATAATAACTGAGTGTACAAACAGCTCCTATTCCTATCTGGAATATGTGTGTATATGTAGTGTGCATATTCATGTATATATGTGTATAATTACCATTGATATTTTACTATGTATATATGTGACACATGAAATAAATATATATTAAATAAGAATTCTAATGTGTTAATGTACATAATACACATTGCTAATAGATACTGGCAAAAAAAATAGCAAAAACTGTCATCTTGAAAAGGCATCTGTAAAGTTTACATATAAATGGGAAAGTGATTTTAAAAATTAATATAGATAACTTAGAAAATCACTATGTTTATATAAATATGCATGTGTTTGTTCTTGCTGTTTCACTAAGAATTTTTGAGTTCTCTCAAACAGAAAATCCAAAGGCAATATACCTGTAATACATATAATTCAGTATATATAAACACGACCTTAAAGATATATTTCCTTGTATGTGTCTGTGTGAATTCTTATATTTCTTAGGTACATTTCACAATAACATAAAGTCAAACATCTAAAATCCTCTTATAAGAGTATTTAGTAAATGCTATTTATTCTAGTAAAAATATTCATATTAATTTAATCAATAATAGCAAAATTTAAGATTCCTGTGCTCTAGCCTGAGAAAGCACAAATAATCTTCCATGTGTAAAACTTCTATTTATAAAGTCAAGTATTTATTACAAAAACAAATTAAGAAAGATAAGCATATTGCTTTTTAACTAGATGCATATCCTTATAGAGCAATTTTTAATACTCCCAGTGAAGATATCACACTGCTGTATATATGAAAACTTTGGTATAATATGGAGTAAAATGAATGAAGTAACTTATCAAGGGATATGATAAGAATTAAAATTTTAGGCAAAATTAGCAATGACTCAATTTCATTTGTTTCCAAAAACTTTTATAATTTCTTTTCCCTTGAGTCCGACCATTATCTTTAAAAATCACTTCCCATATCACTAAAAATATTGATATTATCATACATGTTGGTATAGCTCAATGGTAAAGAATCTGTGTGCAATGAAAGAAATGCAGGAGACATGGATTCCATCCCTGGGTCAGGAAGATCCCCTGAGAAGGAAGCAGCAACCCGCTCCAGTATTCTTGCCTAGGAAATCCCACGGACAGCGGAGACTGATGGGCTATAGTCATGGGGTGCAAAATAGTCAGACACAATTTAGCAACTAAACAACAATAGTTATTCTGATTTATGACATGAGGAATACACACATGTGCATTTTTCCATGATATTTAAGATACATATACACACCTCATATATTATTTGATACATCTTGATTGCTCTTAATTTGCTACACTGATTATTCTATAGCTGTTACTTTTTTTTTCAAGGTAGCGGTCAATCTAAAAGAATCAGTGGCCTTTGACAAAAGTCCTTGATAAGAATAAAACTATACTTCAAAGGAATATGCTGTGTCATACATACTAGACCTATTAGTACTCCTTATTAATGTCAAAAAAAAAAAAAAACCACTTGTGATGAGTTAAAACATGGCTTTTACAATGATATCTCTGATTTATACTAGGAAGTGTTGGGATACAATGTGACCCTACTTTAGTACTGATGATTGTCAAAGAAGTGTTATTGATTCATGTCTCAGCTGAAGCAGAAAAATCAATACCAGACAGCTCTAGGGGAGATGTTTCTAATGGTTTTACTGTTTTAGAGTCACCTGGGAGATGCCTTTCAAAGATGATCAACATGGCCAAACAAGATCAGTACGTCTATATTGTGAACCAAGGCTAGGGGCCTCAAAATTCTATTTGTAAGAAATCCATCTTGGTTCATTATTCCTAAGAAGAATAAGCACTGTGCAAATCATACATATGTGTATAGGTAAATTGTCATTGAAAGACTCATTGTTTTTTTATAATTTATCAGAAAATATATAAATTGTATATATTTCAAATATTGTTTCATTTATAATTTAACCATAATTTCTCCTGTCAATAAAGCAGAATATTGTAAGCAATTAAATTTTGCACAAATTACAATTTATTCACTTTTTCCAACAATCAGCTCTAATTTTTGCATACCTTCACAATTTTCCCAAATGACAAGTGGTGATGAAATAATTTTGCTAAAGTTCCTGGCTGCAGAGTTTCCAAACTTGAAATGTAATGTAGAGTGTTTGGCAGAACATATAGAAAAGCAATTTGTGACTTAAAATAACTGCCAGAACACTGATTTTTTCAACAGAATTGATATTACTCTAATAATGGTCTGAAATACTTTCAGTGAAATACTACACAATCCGGCTATTATTCTGGAAACTCTTTTGAAAAATAGAAACGAATGTTTCACAGAATTTTCTCTCAGCTAACTAGGATGGAGAAAACTTTGATGACATGCTAGATAATCTAGCATGTTTTAAAACACTTTAAAGATTATTCTACATACAAATGTATTTCAGGTCAAAGATATCCTTTTTTATGAATGTTTTCCTTAAAATTGTTCCAGGACATGTTGCATGTTCTGTGGGAAAATAAATAAATAAATAAATAAATGGAAGGGGAGGGGAAAGTTTCATTAGTTTGTAGTATCTGAATGTCTAGTGGCATAAACCCAATTCAAAATAGCTTAACAGAGATGGGAATATATTGACTTGTGCAATTGAAAAAGCCAAGGGATAGTTGGATATAGGGAATCAAAGGATATTATCAAGAATGTCCCTCTCTGTTTTCCTGATTTTCTTTTTTTCTGGCATAATCTATCAAGATATCTCCATGTGAAGACAATTTTGCCCACTATTTAACATCCAGATAGCCTATGCTCATAAGTTTACATAAAACCTTAGTGAAAAAAGCATCATCCTCTCTCTCTCTGTCCTAGGTTTTGTTTTGATCTCTGGGAAAAGATTGCATTTGCTTGCATCATGTAGTATTGCCTAGCCTGTGTCTTGCAGTTCATCTGTGGTGGGAGAAACTACTCTTTGTATTTAACAATCACTAATAGAAGGGGAAGGAAATTAGACTCAAGATTAAAAAAATCCAGTTCATCTAGAATCAGAATGTAGCACATTTGATTTTACCAGAATACTTTCAACCCAAGTAAAGCTTTACCACTCAACTAATCCCTCTCAGATTTTCTTTGCCTTTGACTATTGTTTTCTTGCCATCATGAAACTTAAGATACCTGTTCATATTTTTTCTATCAATCATTCTCTCTCACTGGTAGTTGATTTATGTTTCTTTCACTGTTCTTTTGTTTATTTTATCCCTATATTTTTGTTTGTCCTTTGTGTACTTTTGTTTCATCCTTTATACTTAGCTGATTACTTATCAACACATCTGTATTTCAACTCAGTTTTTAAATTCTTGTGTTTGCTAATATCATAATAACCCGAAACTTAAATATAAAGACTTTATAAAAAAATTTGGTTGTATTTTCCAGAATCCTGGCACAATCCAAAGCTTGTTAATTTGAATAAGAATGTAATCTCTTTTAGGAAAAAGAATATGAAATTTATTTTTCTATCTCCATTTCTAGTAAAATGGTAAACCCCTATTAAATAAATGGCAGCTTTACTAAGATTTTGGTCAGTGTTTTTTTTTTTTTTTTTTTTTTTAAATATAACTCCAGTATTCTTGTCTGGGAAATCCCAAGGACAGAATAATCTGGCAGGTTATAGCCCACGGGGTCACAAAAGAATCAAACAGGGCTCATTGATTAAACAGCAACAACAGCTTAAATAAAAAGCAAATCACAAAAGAACAAACAGAATCAAAGATTTATGTAATTGTAAAATGTAAAAGGATATCCATTTTAGTTATTGGTGAATCAAGGATATAAATGTATTTTAGTGTGCTTCTGGTCAGAGTCAAACTTTTTCTTCCTAACAGCACAAAGCAATTGTCAACAAAAGGGACAGGGAAACAGCAGTTTCTTTTCCCCAGAAGGCAGTTATAGAGCTGAACAAAATTGCAACCCCATCATCATCATTAAAAATAAAAATAAGGAAAAAATAAATATAAATAAATAGCACTCTGGAAATTGGTCAAAGACACAACAAGTTAAGGAGACTTAAGTCTGAAAAATTGCTGAAATTCCAGCAAGAATGATTTGCAAGTGTAAGGTCCTGCACTGGGGCTCCTCCTATCTCTCCCACAATAATCTTTACCCCAAATCTATCTACAGTTTGATTGACAGGGATGTTCTCCCAGGTTAGGGCAGGTTGTGAGGACAGGAAGCCAGTATCTTTTTTCTGTGGTGGAAGGAGACTTTCTATTTGGATTACTAGGCAGTGCCCATGCTCAGTGATATTGCCCATGAAAGTAAATAAGGAAGGACTAAAGTCTTGAATTTACTAGCCTGAGATTATGGTCATAGTTGAAACAACACATTCTTAGCTGAGGCTGTGAGCTTACAAAGGAGAGGTCAGAGGAAGCCAAGCCCTTACAGACCCTTAATTTTGAAAGTGCTTCCTACCCTGGCAGCTGATGATGATTGGCTCTACTGACTCTTGGCTCTTTGCATACAATATACAACTCTGTCTGATCACTGACTGATAATTAGGGCATATAGACACAGAGGGAAACATTAGCAAGGAAGCTAGGCTTAAATATTTAAAAAAGAATATGCAAAGTAAAGAGCTAAGACATCAGTGCCTGCACACTGCTGTTATAATCTATAATAATTAAAACAATTTAGATAGACCTATTGGCTGATGCTGCAGAATGAAAGTCTCAGTAATTGGTCTATACCTACATGAAAATTTTTATATGACAGAAGAAGCAATGCAAATCAGTAGGGAAAATATATTGTAGTAAAATGTGCTAGGATATTTTAATGCCCACATACAAATATAATAAAGTTGAATCTCCTGTCCAAAGTCATTTCCAAATGGCTTAAAAATTTAAAACTAAGAAGTCAAACTTATACAGGAAAAAAATGATATTTTTAAACCTGTGATACAAAAACATCTCAAGCAAAAATTTTTAGCTTTATAATTCTACTACACTAAATTTAGTAGCCTCTTGAAAACAAATGTTGTGATACATGAAAGCAAATAATGGTTATGTAGATAGATATGAATATGGCCATACATACAAATGCACATTGAAAATATACACACACAAGTATTCTCTTAAAATCAAACAAATACATTAAAAATAACAGCAGAAAGAAAAGAAATAAGTGGCTCATAGAGAATAAAAAGGGGAATGCACATATAAAAAGTTCTGTTTCACAGAAAAATATTCAAGTGCAAACCAAAAGCCTGGAGAAAGAAATGGCAATCCACTCCAGTACTCTTGATTGGAGAATCCCATGGACAGAGCAGCCTGGTTGACTATAGTCCTTCGGGACACAGAGAATCAGACGTGACTGAATGACTAACACAAACCAAAACCAAAATGAGACACAACAATCCTCATCATTTTGCATAAATTTCCAAAGCTTACCAACACCAAAAACTGGCCAGAATATGGATCAATGGAAACCTTATGCAGTACTTGTGAAGATATAAATTGGTATAAACAATGTTGACATTAACTTGGCATTATCTCTGAAATTTGAAGATACACATACGATTTTATCTAGTAAGCTTATACAATGGCATTTTACGATGTTTAAAAAACAGCTCAATAAAGAAGTAAATATTTTCTGTTCAGGCAAGAAAATATATTATGCCTTATAAATGAGTGAATGGCTATCTTACATACAGGAAAGCAGGATTGGGGAGAAAATTCTCCTTGGTGTTTCTACACATCTTTTTAAAGTTCTGTTCCATACTGTCCTTTCAAGGATGTTTACTGAGCAAACAATCTTGAACAATAGTGTCTTCTTTTCAGGCAGAGGGCAGGTTAGTTTACTGTCTAAGATAATAACGATAATGTCTCCATCTGGGACTAAAATTAAACAGGTTTGCCAGTAACATCCTTTAAAAGATCAGAGATTCATAAGTTCTAGGTTTTGATTTGTGACACAGATTCATTGTGTGCGTGTCATCCATGTGGACTTGACACAGTGTGGTACCTGTGGGACCTGAGGGTAAGTTGAACTCATTATAACATGAAAGTTCATGCTCCATGCTGTTCTGAGAGTAATGGATTCCTTTGTGTCTACCTAGGATCCCCATACTTCCGTCAAGATCTTTGAAATTGTACCAGACCAGCTTTTCAGTTACAAGCAGGGTAAACATCTCAGATCATTCACAATTCCTGATGTATAGAAGAAGACTAGGGGAGAGAATGACTAGGAGATTGAGATTGACATATACACACCACTGTATTTGAAATAGATAATAAGAGACATGTGAACTCAAAAGGGCTTTAGGAAGCATTACTACAAACAAAGCTAGTGGAGGTGATGGAATTCCAGTTGAGCTATTTCAAATCCTGAAAGATGATGCTGTGAAAGTGCTGCACTCAATATGTCAGCAAATTTGGAAAACTCAGCAGTGGCCACAGGACTGGAAACAGTGTTTTCATTCCAATCCCAAAGAAAGGCAATGCCAAAGAATGCTCAAACTACTGCACAAATGCACTCATCTCACATGCTAGTAAAGTAATACTCAAAATTCTCCAAACCAGGCTTCAGCAATACATGAACCATGAACTTCAGATGTTCAATCTAGTTTTAGAAAAGGCAGAGAAACCAGAGATCAACTTGTCAATACCTGCTTGATCATCAAAAAAGCAAGAGAGTTCCAGAAAAACATCTATTTCTGCTTTATTGACTATGCCAAAACCTTTGACTGTGTGGATCACAATAAGCTGTGGAAAATTCTGAAAGAGATGGGAATACCAGACCACCTGACCTGCCTCTTGATAAATCTGTATGCACTCAGGAAGCAACAGTTAGAACTGGATATGAAACAACAGACTGGTTCCAAATAGGGAAAGGAGTACACCAAGGCTGTATATTGTCACCCTGCTTATTTAACTTATGTGTGGAGTACATCATGTGAAATGCTACGCTGGATGAAGAACAAGCTGGAATCAAGATTGCCAAGAGAAACATCAATAACCTCAGATATGCAGATGACACCACCCTTATGGCAGAAAGTGAAGAGAAACTAAATAGCCTCTTGATGAAAGTGAAAGAGGAGAGTGAAAAAACTGGCTTAAAACTCAACATTCAGAAAACTAAGATCATGGCATTTGGTCCCATCACTTCATGGCAAATAGATGGGAAAACAGTGGTAACAGTGGCAAACCTTATTATTTTGAGCTCCAAAATCACTGCAAATGGTGATTGCAGCCATGAAATTAAAAGACACTTAGAAAGAAATTTATGATCAACCTAGACAACATATTCAAAAGCAGAGACATTACTTTTTCAACAAAGGTCCATCTAGTCAAGGCTATGGTTTTTCTAGTAGTCATATATGGATGTGAGAGTTGGACTATAAAGAAAGCTGAGCACTGAAAAATTGATGCTTTTAAACTATGGTGTTGGAGGAGACTCTTGAGAGTCCCTTGGACTTATAGCAGATCCAGTCAGTCCATCCTAAAGTAGATCAGTCCTGAATGTTCATTGGAAGGACTGATATTGAAGCTATAACTCCAATACTTTGGCTTCCTGATGTGAAGAGCTGACTCATTTGAAAAGACCCTAATTCTGGGAAAGATTGAGGCCGGGAAGAGAAGGGGACGACAGAAGATGAAATGGTTGGATGGCATTACCGACTCAATGGACATGGGTTTGGGTGGATTCCAGGAACTGGTGATGGACAGGGAGGCCTGGCATGCTGTGGTTCATGGGGTCACAAAGAGTTGGACATGACTGAGTGACTGAACTGAATGGACACATTTGAATTGCAAAAGGTTATGACCAAAACATATTGTCAAAATCACTAGTATGTGGGAAAAATCATTTGAAGGTTTCTAGGGAAAAATAATGAAACATTAGAACATGACCATGATTGAAGATCTGAATATTTATTGATTATATAATAAAGTTTACAAATAAGTCTGGAATGATAATAGATTTTTGAAGAATATCTTGTTATGGCACTGTAGGAATTGTTAAGAGAAGTATCATAGGTATGAATTAAATAGCTGTTTTCAAGTGTTTTATTAAACAATGATAATAATCAAAATAGTTTAATTTTATATTTATATAAGTGTATACAGATACAGATTTTTGCATGTTGCTAAAATGTTGTGGATTAGCTGCTATTAAAAGATTTTCACATCTATTAGTAAGGAGTCACTTTGTCCCCTACCCTCAAGATAACACTTCAACCCAACAACTAAAGTTGATGTCTACACAGCAGGTGGCCTTGAAGACCCTGTTCTGCTCTGGTGAAGCACCAGCTGTTAAATATTTTGATAGTCACCCCAGTGTATATGTGTATTTGCATACTAAAAGTCATATGCATATATTTTGCTATCAAAAACACAACCTTCTGACTATACCCTCCTATCCTCTAAGTTAGTTCACCATGACCTTTCTTCAACCTAACCTGGAATTTTAGTTGTTTCATCTCTCTAAAGTTGCATATTCATGACCTCTGCCTTTATTTCCCCTATTTTACCTTTTTGCAGAGTGTATAGCCAAAATCTTAGTAACTCTGTTATCAATATCTTTAGTCTCTTAACCACTACCTTGGTCTGGCTTTTATGATTTGAGACTCAATCTAGGGGCCCTAGTATGCTCTGGTTTTTGCTTTCATATGAAATCATTTTGATTTCAAAATGGCCATATTTCATAGTTTCGTGTATAGGTGTTTGGACCTCAAATATATCTTACTGATTCTGCTCCACTGAATTTCATACTGAGGGTATCATTAGCTCCTTATACTCAAAATATCAAAACCTTCATGTATTATCATTTTATCATATTGTACACTATACTTATTGATTTTTCCTTTTAAATTTATTTTTATTTTTATGGTTTGCCTTTTTTAAATGACAGTTGACATCATGTACTGAAATATTACCTGCCTCCTACAACATCTGTATGCGGTCAAGAAGCAACAGTTAGACCCAGACTTGAACAATGGACAGATTTAAAATTGGAAAAGGAGTATGTCAATTTTGCATACTGTTGCACCCTGCTCATTTAGCTCTTATGCAAAGTATATCATACAAAATGTTAGGCTGCAAGAAACACAAGCTGGACTCAAGGCTGCTTGGAGAAATACCAACAACCTTAGATATGCAGATGACACCACCCTTATTGCAGAAAGCAAAGAAGACCTAAAGTGTCTCTTGATGAAATTGAAAGAGTAAAATGAAAAAGCTAGCTTAAAACTCAACATTCAAAAAAGGAAGATCATGGCATCTGGTCCCATCATTTCATGGCATATCGATGGAGAAATAATGGAAACAGTGACAGACTTAATTTTCTTGGACTCCAAAATCACTGTGGGTGGTGGCTGTAATCATATTACAAGATGCTCGCTCCCTGGTAGGAAAACTATGACAAAACTAGACGGTGTATTAAAAAGCAGAGACATCACTTTGCTGACCAAGTTCTGTATGGTCAAAGCTATAGTTTTTCCAGTAGCCATGTATGAATGTGAGAACTGAACAATAAAAAGGCTGAGCACCGAAGGATTCATGCCTTCAAACTGTGGTGCCGGAGAAGACTCTTGAAAGCCTCTTGGACAGCAAAGAGATTAAACCCAGTCAATCCCAAAAGAAATCAATCCTGACTATTCATTGGAAGGACTGGTGCTGAAACTGAAGCTCCAGTACTTTGGCCACCTAATGTGAAGAGCACACCACTTTGGAAAAGACCCTGATGCTGGGAAAGATTGAGGGTATGAGAAAATAGGCAACAGAGGATGAGATGTTTGGATGGCATCACTGATGCAATGGACATGAGTTTCAGAAAACTCTGGGAGATGGTAGGCAGGGAAACCTGACATGCTGCAGTCCCTGGCGTCACAAAGAATCAGACATGGCTGAGCAACTACAGCAACAACTGAAACATTATCAAGAATCCCTGAGAGTCTTCTTTGAAAACTCCTTGTCTTCATTTTTCATTTCCAAATAATGTATTTAATTTCCTGATCCACAATGATTAATTCAGAAATTATGTGTGTCCTAAGCCAGATTCCCTGGAATAGGAGAAGACAACCCACTCTGTTATTCTTGCCTGGAAAATTCCACAGACAGAGGAGCGTGGTAGGCTACAATCCATGGGTCACAAAATTGGACATGGCTGATCATGTGCTCAGCAGAAAACATGAGTCTTATTGTTATGGCTCAGGACAACCAAGTGTGAAACAAGGCTACAGAGAGCAAAGAAGGGGTACAAATAGAAACTGAGTTCTGTGGCATTGAATTTTTGACCATGTAATTCACTTGGGTAAACGTTGTCAATGAATTCTCCTTTATATGATAAATGTATTACAAAATCTGCCTCCAGAATACATAAGTTATCTTCTTACACACTCTTGCAGCATCCTGTATTTTCCTTAAGGTTTTTATGACAACTAGTGATCATATATTTCTGTAACTATATTCAAATTTACCATGTTTTCTCTTAGAAAAATAAACTTCTTTATTATTAGTTAAAATGAAATGGTTGCTGAGAAATGTTTGTTACTAGAGATGATTTCTGGCTGTCTCTTCTCAGTGCACAAGGACATTATAATTTGACTAAGCATTATTCTAACAGGATGAATTTAGTTAAGCAAAATATTTTTAAAGGCCATCACCAGTATACCAATGTCAAAATTTCAATGATAAATTGTAGTCATAGATTTAACATTTCAAACTTGTGGCATTTAGATAGAAAGTGCACAGGGAACTTATTTCTTTATATATATTTTTTACAATCTTGATAAAGTTTGAAAAATATTTTCTCAAGTTACACCTTTTATTTTACATGTTTAGCAACATTTAAAGCACTGATTTTCCAACTTACTTTTTTCAATTTAGGACTGTTTTGAGAATATAATAGACCCACATAACAATTAAAGACACATAAACACACACATACAGAGAGACATATATGTATATATATATATATATATATATGCATATACAATTTTAATATAATTTCAAAGTGTTCATGAACCAATTAATCCCAATTCCAATCTAGATTAATTGATTTATTGGATAAAATATGAAGTTTAAAAATGTATGTCTCTCTCTCTCTATATATATATATATATACATACAAAAGGTAGAAGCAATAGTAAATTACAGCTAAAATGTATTTTTAATTTTACTTTACTAATTGAAGTGTAAAACAATGTCATATATGTTAAAAATCTATATAGCTTTTGAAGCTGATTAAAAACTGTCATCACACCAGAAAAAATGTGATAAAATAAAAAGCCTTGGTATTCAGTGTTAGTGTTTCAATCTTAACACTTTTCTTTACGCAATGAGTAGACCTTTGGTGAAAATCAAAATCAAGTCTCAAGTTTTATTTCAATACCATGTTACATGTTTCTAGTCCTTCTGATAAATAAATACTCAGAAAGTAAACATCATCACTGAAATAACATATTCTTCATTCAAAACAATTTTATCTATCCTTTAGCAAATTCTAAGACTATGACTCGATACTTGTATTTCTAGACAAAATTCACCTTGCAAATAACATACATTTTCAAAATCTAACTGTGGGAAAATACCATCTCTGTTTTTAGTGACAATAAATATAGTTTAAATTGCTGGGGTTTCCATTATTTAGAAATTACTAAGGACCATATTTTTCACTAGCATCACACATGCTCTTATGTGGAATACGAGGTTAGTATGTGTGTTTCTAGATGAGAATAGTTTGATAAGATGCTATTATCTAGTTTTATTTTCCTGTCACAGAGCAGTAAAGACTTCTGTAAACATATTACCTAATTACTCTTATATTTCCTGCTGGCATACCTTGTATTTGAATTTATCTTTTACTTTTTGTAATTAAGACTACAGATACTAAACTATTTTAATATTTTTCTTTTTGTTTTTAAGGCCTCCAGGAGCTCTTTGATGAGCATGGGTTCCAAACCTCCCCAGGCTTAAATAGCTTTATTGCACATTTTATCACAGACTGTTTACTTTCCATCCTAGACTGTGCACTAGCTGCAGCCCAGAGCAAGCACAATCACAGTCAGATATTTATTTCACTGACAGTCTTTTGCATTAAACTAGATTTCTGCCATCAACTCTTTGTTCTGACAAGAAATAAAATGCCGTTCAGGCATCCAATATAGAGCTGTGTGGCCATTGTGGATATGGTTTCAAATATATTCTTACATCACTAAGTGCTTGAATTTTCTGAACTGTATTAAATTCAAGGCACCACTAGCCACTGAGCAGCACCATTCATAAAATGTCCGGTAGCAGCAGCCAGTTGCTGCCTTATGGTTTCAAGATATTCCCTTGTAGCTAGGCAATCACTTCACACCCCAACCAAACCTTGCTTAACAAGCACTCTTACTTCTTTCCAGCTCCAATTCTAATTCTTGGTAAACAAGTTTTGTGACTTTTCCTGGTCATACCCTGTGTTACTGCTGCACTGGAGCTGGAGGTTGTGTACTCTTTTCCTGGGGTGACAAGCTTGCTCTATGATGGGCAGGTGGACAGGTAATAGCTTGAAGTTTTCTTGGTTTGCACGTTCTAGAATGGAACCTCTGGCCTATGAACAAGCTGGTGCAGGGGCAGTAAGTGCCCTGATAGTCATTATATTACTAGAAAGATGATTTTAGGTAAAAAGATATCTAATCAGACTTTGCTTTACCTTGAAGAGCAGACATTGTACATGAAACAGCCATTGTATGAAAATGGCTGGTGATGCCTTTTGATATGCTAAAATTTTCCACCCTATGATAGGATCTATACATGATTTATAGTTGTTTAATATTTCATGGCTTATAAAAATTATCATACAATTACTCTTTCTTTGAATGCCCATGGACTATTATATAGTATAGTATTTTAAAAATTAGAAAAGTGAAAGAGATATTTGATAAAACCATTTTGCATAAAACCATTTCATTAAAAACTTCCATGAATTAAAATATTTGGCTTTCTGTGTCTAAGACCTGTCTTTTTCATATACTATAATTTTACTCATATTGCAAAATCACAGATAGTATATTAGACTATAATGTTCAATCAAATAAGTGCTCAATAAATGTTATGACATACTGTAATCTTCTGATCAATAATGATTGCATAGGTCTCTTGATTTTTAATATGTCTGACTTTAACAAACTAGGGCAGTCAGTTTTGATATGGTCGTGTGCTCTTCTATTTAATATCAAATTCATATAAAATGAGAAACTTACAGCATGAAATCAGTTGCTAGTTTCAAGGAAGAACCCTTTCACCTCTGAAAATCATATTTAAAAAGAAAGAGACCAGATTTAATACTTTGAAGTTGCACTTTTTCATGACTCTGTGAATAATGTCATTGGAGAAACGTCTGAACGCTGATAGATTAAACACAACAGCTACTGAAGTATGACTTTATTCTTTCACAGATCATTTTAGATGCAAGGCCAAAAATGAGAAAAGAACAGTGGAAATGGAGTTTTAGAGCTCTGATTTTGTAAGAATCTAATTTTATAGTGTAAGGTTAGAAGGATAAGTCAGGAAGAAAACATAAACCTGCTCTCATACACTGATGCAGAACTTCCATTTTGAAGCCTATTGCTTCTGTTGGTAGATTTTTTTCATAATAATGTGACTGGTTTTATGTATTTATTTTTTACTGTACTGTTCCTAATTTGTCATGTATCTTGGCCAAGAAAAAATGTACCGTCATACATTATAAAATGTATACACATTTTTGAAAATCAATATCACATTTAAAATTAAATCCATATGTGTATGGGATTAAAAAGTATCACTTTCAAAGTATTTTGATAAATAGTCTCAGTTAAATAAAATTGACTTTTCTTTTTAATTTTGCCATATTATGTTCATAAAAGATGAACCTTAATCTTTATGATGACCAACAGCCCAAATTCAAGACTCAAATGTCTCTTTAATTAATTTTAAGAAAAAAAATCATTTATTGGACACTTTAAACGTTAGTCCACCTCAACATAGTCAAGAGTTTATATGCTAAGTCTGTCCCAGCTCTGTTTTCTGAACTGTGCAGTTGTGATTTAGTCATAAAAAGTAAAACACATTATATTAGTTGTATTCTTCTGAGCTAATATTTATGTTGTACGTAAAACATTGAGTAAAGTGATTATGTTTTAATCTCTCAGTAATAATTATGAGACATGAAAAAAGTAAGCTTAATACAAGAGGAAAGAAAATCTTAAAAGCAAGTAATGTCTTTACATGATCTTGTAAATGTTGACCAGTAAGGAGAGTGGAGAGTAAATTAATCAGCTTAACCTTAAATCACTGTATAGTGAGATGAGTAGAATTTGAACTGCAAATTAGTCTCTTTGAATGGGTCTTGCCCTATGAGGTATTCTTTTATTTATTTTTCTTGTTTGATCATTTTATTAAGGATGTACAAATTGAAATGTCTACTGTAGGCTCTTCTGTCAGTAGATATAGCTTGATTAGATGAGAATCAGTGAAAAAGATTCATTTGCTTCAAAAGATGACATTCAGGATTTCTGTAAAAAAATTTATGTGCTTAAGTATCAAAATAATCTAAAAATGTAAACCAAATTCTGAAAGTCCATCTTGAAATAATTTCATGATAAAAACATACTAATATAAAGGAACACAACTAAATCCATTAAATTATTTAAAAGAGGCAGCTGTGAGACACTGGCTTTGGAAACTTTTTTTCAGATTTTTACTGAACATTTGAGACCCATGGGAGGATGGGCCCAATAAACTACTGGGAACTTTCATCACTTAAACTACAATACTCATCTATTTCTCATCATATCTTCTTTGTAATTCTGTATTACATTTTTGTGTTAAATTGTTAATCCCCCTGGGATTGTAAAGGGATCGAACCAGCATCTCTTATGTCTCCTGCCTTGGCAGGCAGGTTCTTTTCCATTAGTGCCACCTGGGAAGCCCATTGTTAGGTTTAGTGTTTGTTTGTTTTGATAGTTTTACCTACATTTACAAGTCTTTTTCATCAAAATTGGCTTATTATATCATTTTTACCAGTAGCAACTTTCTATTAAAACTATTTTCATCATGATGTTTGTGAGTTCATTAATTCTGGTTTTGTACCTCTTCTTCTCCCCTTCAGTTCAGTTCAGTTCAGTCACTCAGTCGTGTCCGACTCTTTGCGATCCCATGAATCACAGCACGCCAGGCCTCCCTGTCCATCACCAACTCCCAGAGTTCACCCAGACTTATGTCCATTGAGTCAGTGATGCCATCCAGCCATCTCAGTTGTCCCGTTCTCCTCCTGCCCCCAATCCCTCCCAGCATCAGAGTTTTTTTCCGATGAGTCAGCTCTTCGCATGATTCTTGATCCTTCTGGGAATGTCAGAAGTCTTTTTTTTTTAATCATGGCCTATTCACAACAGACCATATTCCTGTTTTACCTGACATCCCCTTCTGTTTACCCAACTCTGTTTATGCCAAGTTACATCACAGTAGGCAGTAGAATAAGACATGTCCGAGAGTAAAAAACAGATCAAATATATGAGGCTTGATAAATGATCATTACATGTGACTATAGTTGCTACCATCGTTAATGAGCAGGTGTCAATAACTAAGACTTCTCTTGTGGTGCAGATGGTAAAGAACCTGCCTGCAATGCAGGAGACCTAGATTAGAAGAATGACTAAGTTCATTATGTACTTTTCCCTTCTATTTAATAATGGGCTATGTATTCATAATCATATGGCTTAATTATCCATTAATTTGGAATTCTTCTGCATCTCCACAATTCAAGATTCAATTCATAGTTTGATTGTGAAAGAAAGGAAAATCTGGATTCATTAAACATAAAAGTAAGTATGCAAGATTAAAGAATGATGTTGCCTAGTTAGGATAAAAAATGTTATTAATGATGAAATGGAAGGAGAGAATGGAAACAGGGAAATGCTTGTAGGTAGCTTATCATTTATTTTGTTGTGTATTTCAGGATCAGTAACATCTTGAAGTAGTGAAGACAAAAGTGTTGAGTAGTTGGAAAGATAATAATAGAATAATCAAAGACATATTTGAACAGAATGAATAAAATGTTTTGATAGAAGTAAAAACAAAACAAAAAAAAACAGAAATTTTTCTGTGGAGGATAAGAAAATAGAGTTTGCTTTTACATGTCCCATTCAAAAAGAAATGGGATCATATACATGCTCATTCTTTTTGAAAATACAGTTGGATAACCCTTAACTGTTTGTGTAAATATTAAGCTAGTTTCCATGATCTGACCACACAGGAAATATAGATGACAAATCATAAGATATCCTTTAGACTCTGACTTCGTGCCATTACTTGCATCAGCTGCTGTGTTAGGGAACAGCAAGGATATCATCTGGGATCAGAATTCTCATTTAGTAAAGAGAAACTAATGGCCTGGAAAGTCATTTATATATGTTCAATTAATACTGGTAATATTGTATTTGAGGTCATTTTTGTCTCAAGTTTCTGGTGTCATTAATTAGCTCCAACAAAAATCTGAAGCTGTTTTGAGAAAGGACCTTGATATGGAACTCAAGAGAAGGGCAAATATTTTTTTTTCCACATATTTTGGGGGTAGTGTCTGATAAACTCTCAGCTCAGAAAGTGGAGACACAAGTGCTAAAAATTACTTATTAGGACCCTAATGAAACACATAATAAACATACATTGAAATGTTTCATAATGAGCACTTTCAAAAACAGAATCCATGAACCCATAATCATCCTGTTGAAAACAGTTTTAATAGTAAATCACTACTGTAAAAAATGATATAATAAGCCAATTTTGATGAAAAACATTTGTAAATAAAAGTGATCAAAATAATCCCCCAAGGTGGTGCCAGTGGTAAAGTACTTGCCTACCAGTACAGGAGACATGAGTCGTGGGTTTGATCCCTGTGTGGGGAAGATTCTGTGGAGGAGGGCATGGCAACCCACTTGAGTATTCTTGCCTAGAGACTCCCATGGAGAGAAGAGCCTGACAGGTTCTAAGAGAGTCAAACATGACTGAAGGGACTTAGGATGTAAGCACACAAACATTCCAATAAAAATAACTAGAAAACATAGAGTACAACTGACCATAATAAAGAAAAAGAATTTGTTAAGAAATAACAATATAAATAAATATAGTAAACCACTTCATTAAAAACGTCATAAATTTTATATTTGAAATATTAGCATTCTTTCCTTATATATTTTATGTAATTTATCTCAATTTAAAAATATTTTATATTGTTATAATTATTTCAAGAAATCACCAATTTTCTGCAACATTTAATTGTTATATTATTTGATATTATACATGTATTATAGATAAAGAACCATTTAAAGTAAACAATAAAGCTTTCATAGAGTATTAGACTAGATATTATTCATAGGTATTTGGTTATTCAGGATATGATGTATAAAATAGGACCATATTTCTTATAAAGTTTTGTTGTTAAGAGTTCAAAAGAAAAATTATGGTATTAAAACACATCTTTGTTTAAAATAATAAAGCTAAATTAAGGGGGAATAGTTGCTGAAAAGTAAATATCCTTAATATATTTGCATATTAAAAAGATATGGTCAAGTAGCAAAAGATAAATGTATGAAAAGGCATTTTCAACAAGTCTAGCCTATATTCCTTTTTATTTACTTAAAGGGGTGAATTTTAAAATTCTTAATATAATTTACTGCACTTGTAATGCTTTTAATTCTTATTACCAAAGTTAGAGAAATAAGAACTTAAAAGAGTTGGACATGACTGAGTGACTAAACTGAATTGAACCAACTATCTATTGAGATATAATGCTTGAAAAATTAAGATACAAATAAAATATACATATTTCCAATGAGACTTCATAAAGGACAGTCCTTTATATTTTATTATACAACTTATAGCACTATTATATAATG
Source organism: Nanger dama (assembly GCA_917880005.1). NCBI lineage: Eukaryota > Metazoa > Chordata > Mammalia > Artiodactyla > Bovidae > Nanger > Nanger dama. The sequence goes on from CAKJTW010000004.1 coordinate 54,563,788, forward strand.
GTTCAGTTGAGTTCAGTTGCTTAGTCACGGCTAACTCTTTGCAACCCCATGAATTGCAGCACGCCAGGCCTCCCTGTCCATCACCAACTCCCGGAGTTCATTCAGACTCACGTCCATCGAGTCAATGATGCCATCCAGCCATCTCATCCTCTGTCGTCCCCTTCTCCTTCTACCCCCAATCCCTCCCAGCATCAAAGTCTTTTCCAATGAGTCAACTCTTTGCATGAGGTGGCCAAAGTACTGGAGTTTCAGCTTTAGCATCATTCCTTCCAAAGAAATCCCAGGGTTGATCTCCTTCAGAGTGGACTGGTTGGATCTCCTTGCAGTCCAAGGGACTCTCAAGAGTCTTCTCCAACACCACAGTTCAAAAGCATCCATTCTTCAGTGCTCAGCCTTCTTCACAGTCCAACTCTTACATCCATACATGACCACAGGAAAAACCACAGCCTTGACTAGACAGACCTTAATCGTCAAAGTAGTGTCACCACTTTTGAATATGCTATCTAGGTTGGTCATAACTTTTCTTCCAAGGAGTAAGCGTCCTTCAATTTCATGGCTGCAGTCACCATCTGCAGTGAGGTTGGAGCCCCCAAAATTAAAGTCTGACACTGTTTCCACTGTTTCTCCATCTATTTCCCATGGAGTGATGGGACCGGATGCCATGATCTTTGTTTTCTGGATGTTGAGCTTTAAGCCAACTTTTTCACTCTCCGCTTTCACTTTCATCAAGAGGATTTTTAGTTCCTCTTCACTTTCTGCCATAAGGGTGGTGTCATCTGCATATCTGAGGTTATTGATATTTCTCCCGGCAATCTTGATTCCAGCTTGTGTTTCTTCCAGTCCAGTGTTTCTCATGATGTACTCTGCATAGAAGTTAAATAAGCAGGGTGACAATATACAGCCTTGACGTACTACTTTTCTTATGGAAACAAAACAAAGTTTTACAGATATTTATCAGGAAATATAAATGCTGAGGCACAGTGATGTAGATTCAGAAATATATATTTAATGAGAAGTCATTTACATCAGTGCTAAAAGATGGAGATACATCAGTATGCCTAAAAACAGCATTCTAAATAGCTTCAAGCTTTATGATCTAGTTATTTTTTGCTAAATTTTTCTAAAAACTATAATAATCTCATTTCAGAATGAAATCCAAGATAGGAATTTGGAAGATTCCCTGAGATTATCCATCATTTTGAAGGTGATTATAACTATATTTTAAAGAAACTACAAATAACCTATAGGAAAATGCAGAAGTGGCCATAGGACTGGAAAAAGTCAGTTGTCATTCCAATCTCAAAGAAAGGCAAGGCCAAGTAATGTTCAAATTACACTTGCACTTATTCAAGTGTATGTAATTCAATGTTCAAATACAATTGCACTCATTCCACATGCTAGCAAGATATTTCTCAAAATCCTTCAAACTAGGCTTCAACAGTCCAAGAACCAAGAACTTCCAAATGTACAAGCTGGATTTAAAAAGGTAGAGGTACCAGGAGTCAAATTGCTAACATCTGCTGGATTATAGAAAAGGCAAGAAAAAAAAATCTACTTTTGCTAGATTGACTACTTTAAAGCCTGTGGCTGTATGGATCACGTCAAACTGTGGAAAATTTTTCAAGAGATGGGAATACAAGACCACATTACTGCCTCCTAAGAAGGACAAGAAGCAACAGTTAGAATCAGGCATGGAACAATGGACTGATACAAAATTGGAAAAGGAATATGTCAAGGCTGTTTATTATTACCCTGCTTATTTAACTTATATTCAGAGTATATTGTGAGAAATGCCAGGTTGGATTACTCACAAGCTGGAATCAAGATTGCTAGGAGAAATATGACCAACCTAAACAGTATATTAAAAAGCAGAGACATTAATTTGCCAAAAAAGGTCCATTACAGTCAAGGCTACAGTTTTTACGTTAGTCATCTGCTGATGTGAGATTTGGACCACAAAGAAGACAGAGTTTTAAAGAACTAATGTTTTCATATTGTGGTGCTGGAGAAGACTCTTGAGAGTCCCTGGAACTGCCAGGAGATCCAACCAATCCATCCTAAAGGAATTCAGTTCTGAATATTCATTGGAAGAACTGATGCTAAAGCTTCAGCTTCAATACTTTGGCCACTTGATGTGAAGAGCTGACTTATTGAAAACACCTTGAAGCTGGGAAAGATTGACAGCAAAAGAAGGGGACAACAGAGAATGAGATGGTTGGATGGCATCAAAACTCAAAGAACATGTATTTAAACAAACTCAGAGAGATAGTGAAGTACAAAGGAAGCCTGATTTGCTGCAATCCATGGGGTTGCAGAGATTCAGACAGGACTTAGGGACTGAACAACAACATAATTTGATACATTTTTATTATTTACATATACCCATCAAATCGGAGAAGGCAATGGCACCCCCACTCCAGTATTCTTGCCTGGAAAATCCCATGGATGGAGGAGCCTGGTAGGCTGCAGTCCATGGGGTTGTGAAGAGTCAGACAAGACTGAGCAACTTCATTTTGACTTTTCACTTTCATGCATTGGAGAAGGAAATGGCAACCCACTACAATGTTCTTGCCTGGAGAATCTCAGGGACGGGGGTCCTGGTGGACTGCTGCCTATGGGGTTAGAGTCGAACATGACTGAAGCAACTTAGCAGCAGCAACCCATCAAATAATCACTAAAATCAGGACAATTAACATATCAACATATGTATGTAACATAAAAATCAACTAATACTGGTGTTTTACAACTTCAAGTGAAATATAGAAAATCATCAACATCTAGGTTCGTTTCCTCTCATTTTATACTGTGATTTTCATAAATATTTTCTCTGCATATACTGTGACACCATATAATATACATTTTGCTTCTAACCATCTCATATAATAATGAAGAAGAGAAGATTTTTCTATTATTTTACCTGCTTATTTATCCTGTTTGCTACTCTTTCTCCATTCATATTCTTTCATCTTGCTTTCATTTCCTCTTTGTTTAAGAGGCTTCCTTTAGCATTATTTTTCTGTAGCAAACTATCTAAGTTTTCATTAATGAAGTAATGTTTGGTTTCATATTTATTCCTTAAGAATAGTTTCAACAGATATGAAATTTGGGGGATGGTAAGCTTTTTTTTTTCTTTCTTTTTCTTTCGGTACTTTAAAAATATTTGCCACTTCTAACTGGCCTGTATGGATTAGTGTCGCTGTTGCTCAGTCTCTAAGTTTTCCAGTGAGTCAGCTCTTTACATCAAGTGACCAAAGTATTGGAGCTTCAGCTTCAATGTGAATCCTTCCAATGAATATTCAGGGTTGATTTCCTTTAGGATTGACCCTTTTGATCCGCTTGTAGCCCCAGTAACTCTCAAGAGTCTTCAACACCACAGTTCAAAAGCATCAATTTTTCTGTGCTCAGCTTTCTTTACAGTCCAACTCTCACATTCATACATGACCATTGGAAAAACCGTAGCTTTGACTAGATGGATCTTTGTTGGCAAAGTACTGTCTCTACTTTTTAATATGCTATCTAGGTTAGTCATAACTTCCTTCCAAGGTGTAAGCATATTTTAATTTAATGGCTGCAATCACCATCTGCAGTGATTTTGGAGCCCAGAAAAGTAAAGTCAGCCACTGTTTCCACTGTTTCCCCATCTATTTGCTATGAAGTGATGGGACCAAATGCCATGATCATGGTTTTCTGAATGTTGAGCTTTAAGCCAACTTTTTCACTCTCCTCTGTTTTTTTTTTTTTTTTTTCTGTACATGTCTTTTATTTTATTATTTTTAAATTTTTTAATTTATTTTTTTATTTTACTTTACAATACTGCATTGGTTTTGCCATACATTGACATGAATCCACCGTGGGTGTTTAAGAGTTCCTAATCCTGAACTCTCCTCCCACTTCCCTCTCCATATCATCTCTCTGGGTCATACCAGTGCAACAGCCTCAAGCATCCTGTATCTTGTATCCAACCTAGACTGGCAATTCGTTTCTTACATGATAGTATACATGTTTCAATGCCATTCTCTCAAATCATCCCACCCTCTCCCTCTCCCACAGAGTCTAAAAGTCTGTTCTATACATCTGTGTCTCTTTTGCTATCTCGCATACAGGGCTATCATTACCATCATTCTAAATTCCATATATATGTGTTAGTATACTGTATTGGTGTTTTTCTTTCTGGCTTACTTCACTCTGTATAATAGGCTCCAGTTTCATCCATCTCATTAGAACTGATTCAAATGTATTATTTTTAATGGCTGAGTAATACTCCATTGTGTATATGTACCACAACTTTCTTATCCATCCGTCTGCTGATGGACATCTAGGTTGCTTCCATGTCCTGGCTATTATAAACAGTGCTGCAGTGAGCATTGGGATACACGTGTCTCTTTCCATTCTGGTTTCCTAGGTGTGTATGCCCAGCAGTGGGATGGCTGGGTCATAAAGCAGTTCTATTTCCAGTTTTTAAGGAATCTCCACACTATTCTCCATAGTGGTTGTACTAGTTTGGTTTGCATTCCCACCAACAGTGTAAGAGGGTTCCCTTTTCTCCACACCCTCTCCAGCATTTATTGCTTATAGACTTTTGGATCACAGCCATTCTAACTGGTGTGAAATGGTACCTCATTGTGGTCTTGATTTGCATTTCTCTGATAATGAGTGATGTTGAGCATTGTTTCATGTGTTTATTAGCCATCTGTATGTCTTCTTTGGAGAAATGTCTATTTAGTTCTTTGGCCCATTTTTTGATTGGGTCTTTTATTTTTCTGGAATTGAGCTACATAGGCTGCTTGTATATTTTTGAGATTAGTTGTTTGTCAGTTGCTTCATTTGTTATTATTTTCTCCCATTCTGAAGGCTGTCTTTTCATCCTGCTCATAGCTTCCTTTGTTTTGCAGAAGCTTTTAATTTTAATGAGATCCCATTTGTTTATTTTTGCTTTTATTTCCAGTATACTGGGAGTTGGCTCATAGAGGATCCCGCTGTGATTTATGTCAGAGAGTGTTTTGCCTATGTTCTCCTCTAGGAGTTTCATAGTTTCTGGTCTTACATTTAGATCTTTAATCCATTTTGACTTTATTTTTGTGTATGGTGTTAGAAAGTGTTCTAGTTTCATTCTTTTTCAAGTGGTTGAACAGTTTTCCCAGCACCACTTGTTAAAGAGATTGTTTTTTCTCCATTATATATTCCTGCCTCCTTTGTTGAAGATAAGGTGTCCATAACTGTGTGGATTTATCTCTGGGCTTTCTATTTTGTTGCATTGATCTATATTTCTGCCTTTGTGCCAGTACCATACTGTATTGATGACTGTGGCTTTGTAATAGAGCCTGAAGTCAGGCAAGGTGATTCATCCAGTTCCATTCTTCTTTCTCAAGATTGCTGTGGCCATTCAAGGTTTTTTGTATTTCCATATGAATTGTGAAATTATTTGTTCTAGCTCTGTGAAAAATACTGCTGGTAGCTTGATAGGGATTGAATTGAATCTGTAGATTGCTTTGGGTAGTATACTCATTTTCACTATATTTATTCTTCTGATCCATGAACATGGTATATTTCTCAATCTACTAGTGTCCTCTTTGATTTCTTTCACCAATGTTTTATAGTTTTCTATATATAGGTCTTTAGTTTCTTTAGGTAAGTATATTCCTAAATATTTTATTCTTTTGTTGCAATGGTGAATGGAATTGTTTCCTTAATTTCTTTCTCTACTTTCTCATTATTAGAGTATAGGAATGCAAGGGATTTCTCTGTGTTGATTTTATAGCCTCCAACTTTACTATATTCATTGATTAGTTCTAGTAATTTTCTGGTAGAGTCTTTAGGGTTTTCAATGTAGAGGATCATGCCATCTGCAAACAGTTTGAGTTTTACTTCTTCTTTTCCAATTTGGATTCCTTTTATTTCATTTTCTGCTCTGATTGCTACTGCCAAAACTATGTTGTATAGTAGTAGTGAAAGTGGGCACCCTTGTCTTGATCCTGACTTTAGGGGAAATGCTTTCAGTTTTTCACCATTGAGAATAATGTTTGCTATGGGTTTGTCATATATAGCTTTTATTATGTTGAGGTACGTTCCTTCTATTCCTGTTTTTTGGAGAGTTTTTATCATAAATGGATGGTGAATTTTGACAAAGGCTTTCTCTGCATCTATTGAGATAATCACATGGCTTTTATTTTTCAATTTGTTAATGTGGTGAATTACATTGATTGATTTGTGGATATTAAAGAATCCACTTGGTCTTGATGTATGATCTTTTTAATGTGTTGTTGGATTCTGTTTGCTAGAATTTTGTTAAGTATTTTTGCATCTATGTTTGTCAGTGATATTGGCCTGTAGCTTTCCTTTTTTGTGACATTTTTGTCAAGTTTTGGTATTAGGGTGATGGTGGCCTCATAGAATGAGTTTGGAAGTTTACCTTCCTCTGCAATTTTCTGGAAGCGTTTAAGCAGGATAGGTGTGAGGTCTTCTCTAAATTTTTTTGTAGAATTCAGCTGTGAAGCCATCTGGACCTGGGCTTTTGTGTACTGGAAGATTTCTGATTATAGTTTCAATTTCCATGCTTGTGATGGGTCTGTTAAGATTTTCTATTTCTTCCTGGTTCAGTTTTGGAAAGTTATACTTTTCTAAGAATTTGTCCATTTCTTCCACATTGTCCATTTTATTGGCATATAATTGCTGATAGTAGTCTATTATGATCCTTTGTATTTCTGTGTTGTCTGTTGTGATTTCTCCATTTTCATTTCTAATTTTATTGATTTGATTTTTCTCCCTTTGTTTCTTGATGAGTCTGGCTAATGGTTTGTTAATTTCATTTATCCTTTCAAAGAACCAGCTTTGATTTTGTTGATTTTTGCTATGGTCTCTTTTGTTTCTTTTGCATTTATTTCTGCTCTAATTTTTAAAAGTTCTTTCCTTCTATTAACCCTGGGGTTCTCCATTTCTTCCGTTTCTAGTTACTTTAGGTGTAGAGTTAGGTTATTTATTCAACTTTTTTCTTGTTTCTTGAGGTATGCCTGTATTGCTATGAAATTTCCTCTTAGCACTGCTTTTATAGTGTCCCACAGGTTTTGGGTTGTGTTTTTATTTTCATTTGTTTCTATGTATATTTTGCTTTCTTTTGATTTCTTCTGTGGTTTATTGGTTGGTTATTCAGAAGTGTATTGTTCAGCCTCCATCTGTTGGAATTTTTAATAGTTTTTCTCCTGTAATTGAGATCTAATCTTACTGCATTGTGGTCAAAAAAGTTGGTTGGAATGGTTTCAGTATTTTTGAATTTATCAAGGCTAGATTTATGACCCAGGGTGTGATCTATTCTGAAGAAGGTTCCATGAGCAGGGGTCAAATGTCCTATAGATATCAATTTGGTTTAACTGGTCTATTGCATCATTTAAAGTTTGTGTTTGTTAATTTTCTGTTTAGTTGATCTGTCCATAGGTATGAGTGGGGTATTAAAGTCTCCCACTACTATTGTGTTATTCACTCTCCTCTTTCAGTTTCATCAAGATGCTGTTTAGTTTTTCTTCACTTTCTGCCATTAGGGTGTGTCATCTGGATATCTGAGGTTATTGATATTTCTCCTGGCAATCTTGATTCCAGCTTGTGCCTACTCCAGCCCAGCATTTCTCATTATGTACTCTGCATATAAGTTAAATAAGCAGGGTGACAATATACAGGCTTGACATAGTCCTTTTCCTATTTGGAACCAGTCTGTTTTTCCATAACCAGATCTAACTGTTGCTTCCTGATTTTCATACAGGTTTCTCAAGAGGTAGATTGACATACATGCTACTATATATAAAATAGAAAACTAATAAGCACTTACTATAATAGCACAAAGAATTTGACTCAGTACTCTGTAATGACTTATATGAGGAAAGAATCTTAAAAAAGAATGGATATAGGTACATGTATAAGAATTGCTGTATATCTGAAACTAACACAACTTTGTAAGTAAATTATATTCAAACAAAATTCTTTTAAAGCAGTTTTGAATTTCCAGCAAAACTGAGAGGAAGTTATTGTGATGTGCCATATACACGCTGCCTTCTTGGTTGCATAATCTCCCCCGTTATTAACAGCCCTCCATATAGGCTGATTTTTTTTTTAAAATTTGTTTTCTCTCTTTTGTTCAGTGAAAATAATTTCTATTAATCTAGCTCCAATGTTACTGATTCTTTCCTCCATCATCTCCACTCTATTATTGACAATGGGTATTTTATTTCAATTATTTCATTTTCAATTGTACACTGTTTATTCTTTATGTTTTTTTACCTATCGAGCTCTCTCTCTCTCTCTCTCTCTCTCTCTCTCTCTTTTACTTGTTTCTCAAGTAATTACAATTGCTGTTGGGGAAATTTGATTATAATTTATTTAAAAATCCTTGTCAAATAATTCCATCTTATGTATTACCTCAGCATTTATGCTGTACTGATATAATATATTAAGCCAAAGAAAGTGATAATAGAACTAATAAATATGCTGCATTTTAGGTTTTACATAAGAAATTTGGCCATATTTTTTTCCAAACTGAAACTAATAGAATTTAATAATGTTAAAGATATACCCACATTAATATAAAGACAAATAATACTGGGCATTTTAAAATTACAGTTAATTTTTAAATATAGCAAAGTTAAAATGATTTAGTGCACATTTGTTATGATTCTAGTAAATATAAAATTGTACAATGAGTTAATATTTATCCTATACATGATTCTTAAGCTTATTACAACTTCTTTAAAAATAAATAGGTTATAAACATGTGAATATTATATAATATAGTTTTCTACAATTGTGCTCTAAATATAACAAATGATGTAAAGATTTTCATCATCTACAAATATACATCAGGCATAAACTTGGAGACATATTTATAGTTTAATTATCTTGACTATGTTTTCTATTGTTTACATTCTACAATGTTTTTCTTGAATTTTTCTGTTTTTTATTATTGTTTAATTCCTTCTTTTAATAAGGATGCATCATAACATAATAAATATCTTGGGAGCCAAATATCAAGATAAAATCTATTATCTTACTAATTGTCCCTGCATATTTGGGAGGCAAATAATCAAATTATCAGCAAAAAAAAAATCTCTAGCAAAAAGAGCTACGATATCTTAACTTTTATATTACAATAAAAATTAGATAAATTATTAACATTATTAAAATCCATATGCTTTCCATTTGGGAGCTACAGATTCCTTCACATAATATTCCATGTAACCATTACCATTATATTTAGCTTCCCTCATGGCTCAGGTGATAAAAGCATCTGCTTGCAATGCAGGAGACATGGATTTGATCCCTGGGTTGGGAAGTTCCCCTGGAGAAGGAAATGGCAACCCACTCCAGTTCTCTTGACTGAAAAATTTCATGGATGGAGGAGTCTTGTAGGCTACAGTCCATGGGGTCGCAAAGAGTCGGACACGACTGAGCAGTTTCACTTTCACAATTATATTTAATTTATCATTTAATCAAAAACTATTTATAATTCTTGATGAGCATCATTTATATGGAATTTATCTGGCATTAGTATATAAATGTTTATGTGTTAGATGTTTGTGTTCTACTTACTCATAGCAATTGAAGGCAATTGCTTTGTCACAACCAATACGTTACTTGCCTCAGGTGAGATAATAGACCCAAATAACCTCTCACCTTCAGCTGTGCAAAAGACTCAACTATTCTGTCTCTAGGTTCCTGTTCCATGGATACTATGAGATAAATTCACCACACAGCAAAATAGAAAACTAATACAACTGATGATATCATAAAGAACATGTGAGTTATAATTTTTCTCTCTTTTCAGAATTCATGTAGAATGATACTTTGATAAGTATGCCATTTCTAGATTTCAAGGATTCTATATATGCTTTGCATTATTCCCGAGAAATATATTTTAAATTAATCCATAATCAGTCCACTGATTTTCTGGAAGTGACTCAAGAGCCACTTTAATTCAGGAATTTTCTATAGTTGACATTCCTCAATTAATGTATATGCATAGCAAAAAGATGCCAAAGATTGAACAGTGAAAAAGAAATTTTATTATATATATATATATATATATATATATATATATATATACACATATGCATTTATAGTTATTCCTCAAAACCACAGGAGATTCATTCCAGGAATCCCTACTCCCACAGTATACCAAAATCTGCAGATGATCAAGTCCTTTATATAAAAGACAGTACAGTCATCCCTAGGGCTTCTTCCCTGGTGGCTCAGCTGGTAAAGAAACTTCCTGCCATTGTAGGAGATGCAAGAGACATGAGTTCGATTCCTGGGTTGGGAAGATCCCCTAAGAAGTGGTAACCTGTTTCAGTATTTTTGTCTGGAAAATTCCATGGATGGAAGAGCCTGGCAGGATACAGTTCATGAGGTCACAAACAGTAGGACATAACTAAGTGCACACAAACAGTAATTCCTGTATATCCAATGGTTTCACATCCCGGATATGGAGAACCTACATTATAATTATTGGCAAAAAAAAAAAAAAAAATCCTTGTATAGGTGGATTTACATGGTTCACACCTATGTTGTTCAAGGGTCAACTGAATTATATATATTTGGTTGTTATATATATATGATATATTTGTTGTTGTTCAGTCACTAAGTCATGTCTGGCTCTTGGTGACCCTATGAACTGCAGCAAACCAGGCTTTCCTGTCCTTCACTATCTCCCAAAGTTTGCTCAAATTCATATCCATTGAGTTAGTGATGTCATCCAACCATCTCATCCTCTGTCACCCACTTTTCCTCCTGCTCTCAATCTTTCCCAGCACCAGGGTCTTTCCCAATGACTCGGCTCTTAGCATCAGATGGCCAAAGTACTGGAACTTCAGCTTCAATCCTCCCAATGAATATCCAGGGTTGATTTCCTTTAGGATTGACTGGTTTGATCTCTTTGCTATTCAAGGGATTTTCAAGAGTCTTCTCCAGCTCTACAATTCAAAAGCATCAATTCTTCAGCACTCAACCTTCTTTATGGTCCATCCCTTACGTTTGTACATGACTACTGGAAAAACCATAGCTTTGGATTATACAGGCCTTTGTTGGCAAAGTGATGTGTCTAGGATTACCATAGCTTTTCTTCCAAGGAGCAAGTGTCTTTTAATTTCATGACTGTGGTCACATCTACAGTGATTTTGGAACCCAAGAAGATAATGTTTCTTACTGTTTCCACTTTTTCACCATCTATTAGCCTTGAAGTGATGGGAGATGCCATCAACTTAGTTTTTGAATGTTGGGTTTTCAGCAGCTTGTTCACTCTCTTCTTTTACCCTCATCAAAAGGCTCTTTAGTTCCTCTTTACTTTCTTCCTTTAGAACAGTATCATCCACATATCTGAGGTTGTTGATATTTCTCCTGGTAATCTTGACTCCAGAATGTGGTTCATTCACACATTTATGCACACATATTTTATGTCTGTATATGTGTGTGTGCTTGATTGTTTAATTTGAATATTTAGTTTTCAGAAAACTATGTAATTTAAATTTCCTCTTTTCTTAAAGGTGGCATATAAGTAGTAGCTTTTCACTGAGTGTGAAGTCTCAGACTTGTGGGGGGCACTCCGCAGAAAGAGTAGAGGCAGTGGAACCTCCCTCAGCAAAGCCGAGGGGTCCTGAGGAGAGGTGAGCCTGCTTTCCACCAACCCAGCCCCCCAGAGAGCGAGAGACAATCAGACATGACAGGGGTTCCGTCGAAGCAGTTCCACTTTATTGCTGCAAACTCCCAGCTTATATAGGCAAGCAAGAGGGTTTTAGGAGGGACTTTCCATAGTTGCACCAATCACATTAAAGGTCAAATTGTCATGTGCCTTCATTATAACAGGAGTCTATGGAGATACACTGTCTACATGCATGGAAATCAAGAGAGCCAATCAAAAAACTTTGACAAACAACACAGACCAGCTAGTCCCTTTGTTTTTAAGGTTTCCCATTTAGGGCCCCACATATTCCTCTTTTTTATTTTATTTAAGCCCTCGAGACATTTGTATTGATGTTCTGTAGAGCAAGGCATAAAGCTGTAGGCGGACAACCTCCAGCCTCACCAGCCCCTCTCACGGCTGTGCCTGTCTTAGGTTGCCCTCCTCTGAGGGTCTTACCCGTCACTGGCTATCCAGACACCTCTTGGGGGCTAGGTGGAATCTCTCTAGATGATGGGCATCTAGAACTCTTATTTTTATTTATCTGTCTTGGTTAATCTCTTGAAGGGCTAAATTAATCCAGGGGTTTTGTGGGTCCCCAATGTGGGGCTCCTCTTCCATGACCCAAACAAGCATAATCTTTTTAACACTACAAGTAGAACAACAAAACAAGCAAATAGAAGGCATTTTTAAACCAGGTGAATGGACTTTGTATCCAGTCCCATAGATCCGTTGCTCCCTTTTTCACATGTTAAGAGTCTCATTTAACACTGGAAAAGCTGTCAGACAAAAGCTGGGGTATCTCACATCACAGTCTATGAGTGCCAGAACACATCTTGATCGCTCTGGCATGGAGATCAAGCTGTTGTTGGAGTCCCGTCATGACGGATCTCAGGTGTTTGAGCTGATTTGAAATCCTTGAGCAGATGCTGACACTGTTGTACCCTTATGGTTGATGATCTTGTGTGTCGTTAAACCCATGCTTCAAAGATTCTAACTGTTGCACAGCCGTGGCAATGACGAAGGTCAACAAGGAGAGGCTACGTAATCTGACGATCACCAGGAGCAGTGTCCAGCAGTGTCACCACATCGACGATCTGAAAGGGAAAAAAAAATTGCCTCAAGAACTTTTTGTTCTTGGGCTCAATATGTGAATGTCTCTTTCATCTGTGTCAGGTTGTGAGATTTGACCTCTCTCTTGTGGTGTAAATTTAAGATTCCTTGCTGGCACCCATATAGGGCTGGGCTCCCCAGTGGGGAATATGCATCCGAATCCTCTCCCCACTGTAAGGAGTGGATCAGGCCCCTTCCACTGACCAGTGACGGGGTCTTTCCATCTTACTTGTATTTCAGGTTTTATTTCTTGGTTAGACCAGTGTTTTTGAAAACATGGTATTGGTTCATTTTTTGAAAATTTTAAGATGTTTAAAGAGTGCCATTCCAAGTTGCTGGTGAGGGCTTATTCCCCTTTTTGTTTTTGTAATTGAGCCTTTAAATTTTGATGGTGGCGCTTAAGTTTTCCAAAAGGGGAATAATGGGTTACATCAGTTTGCAATAGCACATTGGGTTTTAGCCCTCGAGGGTTTACTCCTGGGGGCTGTAAAGGCAGTACTTGTAAATAAGGAAGACAGGATTTACAAGTATGTATAATTTTCTTTAATTTTCTAATAGGGATCTGTGGGAACATTTTATGTAGCCCTCTCCAATTTATATGAGTAAGATGGTGAAGATCATAGGCATCTTGTAAGTTATAAGCTTGGATTGTAAGGGAGGCCGCTCTATCGGCCAGGGAATTTCCCATTGAAAGCAATCCAGGTAAATCTTGATGACCCCTAAGATGGTGTGCATAAATGGGATAGTGGGAGGTCTCCGACCAGTAGGTCTTCCTCTGCCTTGAGGGCATTCTTTCTTAAAGTGTCTCTCTTGTCTGCAGCCAAAGCATCAACCCCGATTTTGGGGGCCAAGGGTCCCTTGGATGTGGTCCCCCAGAGGCTGTCATAGCAGAGAGGGCCTTGGTCATCGCCTCGGTAAGGGCTTCAGACTGAGCCTGAAGGGCAGTCGAAATAGAACGGGTCTGATGGCTTTGTGTCCCCACGTCTTTGGTGGCTATAATCCATCGCTCCATAGAGCGGTCTTTCTATCCTGTGCAAACCAACTTATGGTCTGAGTTCATCCCTTCCCAGACTAATAGCTTAACAAATTGATCTCTCAGGGGCCCTGGAGGAAATTTTCTCTGTATACTCTTTTCCACCTGATCTATGAAGGTGGAGAGGTCTGCATTATTTTTTGAGTGATGCCCGATATAGGGGGCTCACTGGGGCCCTCTGCAAGCTTTTCCAAGCGGCCAGGCATATGGCCAGTACCTGATCTGCATAAGGAGCTGGAATGGCGGCCTGTTGACGTCCCGTACTCCATTGATCTGCTGTCCCTGACAACATCCTGAAAGTCACCAGGATAGCAGGGTTGGCAGCTTGTTTCTTTCTGCCTGAGGATGACACTCTTCCTTGAAAAGGCACACCATTTGATATAGGTGTTGCTGGGGAGCACTGCCTTACCTAACATCTTCCAGCCCTGGGTTGTACAAGGTTGATGAGCCAGGCCCTGGAGAATAGTTTCTGCCCACAGGGAGTTTGGGCCATCCTCTGTCACTGCCTTTTTAAGCTCTTTTAAATCACTGGCCTCCCAGGGGTACCAGGCTGCCGGCCTGTTCCCCCTGGGTTAACATTTACAGGAAAGGCTTGAGTCGGGCCGGTAAAGGGCAGCAGGGATCCCCAAGGGTCCCCAGGATAGGTTCTCCCTTTCCAAGGTGACCTCATTGTCTCTCCCACCCAAGGTGCTCTCGAAACTTCCTCAAATGGGGGTGGCAGGGAGGGGCACAGATCTCTCCCCTGGGCTCCCGGTCCCGAGGCATCAGAGGAGTCTCTATTCTTGTCTGCCCTTTTATCATCCCCAAAAGGCTCCCATGGCCCACTATTTGCTCTAGAGTCTTTATTCCCTACAGTCTCTTTTGCTATATTTTGGTCCGACATGACACCTTCCTCATCAAACTCTTCCCATTGTTTTTTTGATTTTGAACTGGGAGCACTCGTATCAGTGACACGTTCCTCGCTCTGTGAAAAGCAGAGCTTGAGGGTCGAAATGATCCAGACAGAACCCTAAGGGGGGCTCCTCACCATATTGAGCCTCTCACTGCCTAGCAAGGGTTTGTACTCGATCCCAAGTGTCCCAAGAGAACAGATTAGCTGAAGTAACCCAGGGGGCCAACAGTACAATGGTCCCCCAGACCTTAATGGCCTGAGCATCAGAAATCTCAAGTCCCCTGCTTATGAGCATATATCTCAGTGCATTGAGGGCAGGCTCATCAGACTTGCTGATGCTATTTCCCATGCTACCGAGAGAGAATAGAAAGAAAAGTCACTGAGGACAACCACCAAAAATCCTACCAGGAGTGGTGGCGGCCAGAAAGTTGGGCTTATGGTATGCTTTTTTGGAACTGTTTATGTGCCTGAGTCATTGCACGGAAGTTTTCTTGCTGGAGGCGGGCGCCCTAGAGGTTTCTAGCCCGTTCCTTGACCCCCTTATCCTGTCACGGGAGTCTTCAAGTGGCAGACGCCCTAATGGCCTTTAAGTGCCTGACCCGTGCCCACAGGGAAGATTTTAGGCCTTGTCCTCAGTTAAGAAAGATTAAAGGGAAGTTTCACCTGGTCGGGCTCTAGTTACTGAGGCTTACTTGTTGCGAGGCCTTCAAAGTCCGCCAGAGAGTGGCCCTAGCCAGGACTTATCAGTTGCCTCCACAACAGTTCACCTGTTCACTGAAACTCCGGAAAGAGGAATTAAGGACAGATCAGAAAAGAAGAGAAGAAGGAAAATAAGTCAGGAGAGTTTTTTGCCACTTCCCTCATAAAGGAGGGGGCCCACCTTGAAGTCCGGATTACCTCAGGCAATACTCCTTTAAAGGGAGCTCCGTGCTGCGACCAGCCTAGGGTCCTTTGTCGCTCCTTCTTTCAGAGCCACACGGTGTCACCACCTCCGTCCGTCCGCTTCATGCCCCACATTGGGTGCCAGTTTCTGCAGGGGACACTCTGCAGAAAGAGTAGAGGCAGTGGAACTTTCCTCAGCAAAGCCGATCGGTCCCGAGGAGAGGTGAGCCTACTGTCCGCCAACCCAGCCCCTCGGCAGTGAGAGACAATCAGATGCGACAGGGGTTCCGTCAAAGCAGTTCCGCTTTATTGCTGCAAACTCCCAGCTTATATAGGCAAGCAGGAGGGTTTTAGGAGGGACTTTCCATAGTTGCACCAATCACGTTAAAGGTCAAATCGTCGTGTGCCTTCATTATAACATGAGTCTATGGAGATACACTGTCTACGTGCATGGAAATCAAGAGAGCCAATCAAAAAATTTTGACAAACAACACAGACCACGCCCCCATCTCTTCCACCAGGTGCCATCTTAGGTTTTTAACCGCTAAGCTAGCCTCTTTGTTTTTAAGGTTTCCCATTTAAGGCCCCACAAGACTGACGTCTGAAGTAGTAAAAAATTATCATATTTATGGAAGTTTGCAAACATCCGCTGGATCATGGAAAAAGCAAGAGAGTTCCAGAAAAACATCTATTTCTGCTTTATTGACTATGCCAAAGCCTTTGACTGTGTGGATCACAATAAACTGTGGAAAATTCTGAAAGAAATGGGAATACCCGACCACCTGACCTGCCCCTTGAGAAATCTGTATGCAGGCCAGGAAGCAACAGTTAGAACTGGACATGGAACAGACTGGTTCCAAATAGGAAAAGGAGTATGTCAAGGCTGTATATTGTCACCCTGCTTATTTAACTTATATGCAGAGTACATCATGAGAAACACTGGGCTGGAAGAAACACAAGCTGGAATCAAGACGGCTGGGAGAAATATCAATAACCTCAGATATGCAAATTACACCACCCTTATGGCAGAAGTGAAGAGGAGCTAAAAAGCCTCTTGATGAAGGTGAAAGAGGAGAGTGAAAAAGTTGGCTTAAAGCTCAGCATTCAGAAAACGAAGATCATGGCATCTGGTCCCCTCACTCCATGGGAAATAGATGGAGAAAAAGTGGAAACAATGTCAGGCTTTATTTTTGGGGCTCCAAAATCACTGCAGATGGTGATTGCAGCCATGAAATTAAAAGACACTTACTGCTTGGAAGAAAAGTTATGACCAACCTAGATAGTATATTGAAAAGCAGAGACATTACTTTGCCGACTAAGGTCCATCTAATCAAGACTATGGTTTTTCCAGTGGTCATGTACGGACGTGAGAGTTGGACTGTGAAGAAAGATGAGCACTGAAGAATTGATGCTTTTGAACTGTGGTGTTGGAGAAGACTCTTGAGAGTCCCTTGGACTGCAAGGAGATCCAACCAGTCCATTCTGAATGAGATCAACCCTGGGATTTCCTTGGAAGGAATGATGCTAAAGCTGAAACTCCAGTACTTTGGCCACCTCATGTGAAGAGTGGACTCATTGGAAAAGACTCTGATGCTGGGAGGGATTGGGGGCAGAAGGAGAAGGGGACGACAGAGGATGAGGTGTCTGGATGGCATTACTGACTGGATGGACGTAAGTCTGAGTGAACTCCGGGAGTTGATGATGGACAGGGAGGCCTAGCGTGCTGTGATTCATGGGGTCGCAAAGAGTCGGACACAACTGAGCGACTGAACTGAACTAACTGAACTGATGGAAGTTTCTGCATAACTTGGCCGCAGGTATTATTTTTCCATGGCAAAACAAAAATCGTAATTGAAATTATATAGACATTTACTCCCAGAAAGGAAATATTTTCCTTTCTGTTTTCCAAATATGGAATGAAATGAGTTTCACAAGCCAGCAGTTTTGGAGTACCATTCAGTTGACTCTTACTGGGTGACTCTTATTGGGTTCTAGTATGATATTTATTCATATCCACTGTCTAATCATATTGCAGCTCAATCATTAACATAACATGCTTGCTGATAATTGGAAATTATCTATTAAACTAAAACATAATTTATTTTCCTCACAGTGGTTGTGAAAAACTATGGAGAAAAGGAATTTTTTTAATCGCAACACTGTTTATAATAGCCAGGACATGGAAGCAACCGAGATGTCCATCAGCAGATGAATGGATAAAAAACTATGGTACATATACACAATGGAGTATTATTCAGCAATTAAAAAGAATGCATTTGAATCAGTTCTAATGAGGTGGATGAAACGAGCCGATTATACAGAGTGAAGTAAGCCAGAAAGGAAAACATCAATACAGTATACTAACATATATATATGGAATTTAGAAAGATGGTAATGATGACCCTGTATATGAGACAGCAAAGAGACACAGATGAATAGAACAGTCTTTTTAACTCTGTGGGAGAGGGAGAGGATGGGATGGTTTGAGAGAATGGCATTGAAACATGTATAATATCATATAAGAAATGAATCACCAGTCTAGGTTTGATGCAGGATACAGGATGCTTGGGGCTGGTGCACTGGGATGACCCAGAGAGATGGTATGGGGAGGGAGGATGGGGGGTTCAGGATTGGGAACACGTGTACACCCATGGCAGATTCTTGTTGATGTATGGCAAAACCAATACAGTATTGTAAAATAAAATAAAAAAAAAAGATGTTAAAGAGGAAGGGTTTGTGATCATTTTTAATAAGAGAATATTATTAATCAATTCCTTAAAATAAAAAATAACTGAATTACTGACTTTTCACAATGTGTATAACTAAAACATAATTGTAACATTAGAAAAAATACAGTATTTCATTGTTTAAATGTGTGCCTGTCAACATAAAGAACAAAGACTAACATGGTTGATATACTCCTCCTTCCTCTGTGCTCATTAAATCTAAACGTTTTATTTTGCAAATTATAAGTATAGCAAATTTCTGAAAGTAAACTACAATAAAAAACATTCACTTTTCAAGGACTTATGTTTATTTATTTATTTTTTTTTCCTACCTAGTATTCTCTAACTCGAGGGCTTCTCTGATGGCTAATTGGAAAAAAACTTGCACCCGCAATGCAGGTGATGTAGGAAACATGAGTTAGGAGGATTCCCTGTGGAAGGAAATGAGAGCCCACTTCGTATTCTTGTCTGGGAAATCACACAGACAGAAGAGCCTGGCAGGCTAATATCCATGTGGTTGCAAGAGATTAAAGAACAACAATATCACTGCCTATCTTTATAGACTTTACTTTTTTTCTTCTCATGTTTGTTGTCTCTCTTCCTCAGCAGAACACCACAGGTGTTATAACACCAAGGACAAACACTCTAATTGAATGTTTAGCTATCCCATAGTATAAACATACTACATACTTTTATTAACTTCTTCATTTAGGTTGCTCAGCTTGTAAAGAATCTGCCTGCAATGCAGAAGACCTCAATTCGATTCTTGGGCCGGGAAGGTTCCCTGGAGAAGGAAATGGCTACCCACTCCAGTATTCTGGCCTGTATTTGGAATTCAGTCCAGGAATTCCATGGACTGTATAGTCCATGGGGTAGCAAAGAGTTGGACATGACTGAGTGACTTTGAATTCATTGCATATGCATTTATCTGAAAAAATAAAGCTGAAGAAATTTAAAAAAATTGTATTAATTCACAGAAACCATCAGACAGTAAATCAGAACTCTATACCAAGAGAAAATATCTTCTTTACAGAAAGAAAAAAAAAAAGTATTTTCAACATAGAAAATGGAGAGAATCTATTGCCAGCAGACAAGCAATACAAAAATGGTAAAGAAAGTCTTCCAGGGAGAAAGAAATGATACTAAAGAGAAATTTGGTTCTACAAAAGTAAATGAGGAGTGCAGGAAATGGTGAATGCATGATTAACTTCGAAATGCTTTTTCTTATTTTTTTAACACTTCAAAAGTGAATTGAAAATAACAATGAAAACTAACAATTAATTTTAGGATTTATATTCTATGTAGAAGTGAAATGTGTGGCAACAAAGGCACAAAGGCTGGGAAAGGGATGATAGAATGCTACTAAATGAGGATGGGTATAATATCATTTGAAGTTGTACTGTGACCGCTTACAGGTTAATAGTGTGGATCTCTGTAGTATTCTAGACTTCTAAGCTCAAGTTACAGCCTTTTAAACTCAGAGATTTGTCTTTGTCCTTTTACTTGAAGGAAAACTTTGCTAGATATAATACTCTTTTTTCCCATGACCTTTCCTTTAGTAATTTGACACTGTTGTTCAGCTGCTTTCTGACATCAATGAACACTGCTCTTGAGAAGTCTGAGGACAACCTGACTTAGTATTTTTAAATAGATACACAAACTATTATTTATCTTTACTGAAGTTACTTAGACTTTAAAAATTATTTTATAATTTTTACCAGTTTTTTCTACCATTATCTTTTATTGTTTTTCTGTCTTCTATGAGTGTTATATGTGTGTATTCTTTATGTTACTGTTTCAAAGCTATGCTTGCTTCACCAACTTTTCTTTTTCTCCAATAATACTAGGGACAATTTAAAAAAATCTGCATAGGTCTTCCAAAAATTTAACTACTTTTATTGTTGTTTTAACAAAGGACTTTAAAAAATAAGACTCATTGTGTTTCCTTGAGCTTTGCCTGGACCCAGCTTCTATTCATTTTTAGGAGTTGTACCTCACTGGTGACCTTTGAGATCCCAGATTGCTTCAAAGCAACTTTCCCTGTTTCTATCAGCAATTCTGCCTTGGTCAGTCATTCTTGCTGACAGAGCAGCTTCTCAAAAATATGTTGAAGACTTCTGAGATTTGCCTGCACCGGTCACCTCAAAACTTTCAAATCTTCCCTGTAGCTCTTCTATGGTCTCCTGTGTGACTTGTCTTAAAAATCTCTCATACATAGTATCAGTTTTATGGTCCTAAAAGGAAACATATGGCACATTAAAATTAGGAAATTTCATTGTGTATTCTCTACAAAGAAGATATTCACAAAGTATGAGGATAGTTCAAAATGCAAGGAATGGTGTGGGAATCCACAGCAAATTATAGCAGAGGAGCCCTTGTTCACATAACAGCAAACAAATTCTAAATATCCTAGACAAGAAAGGGTACAGAAAAGAAATGGCTAGCATAACCTGGAAAGAGATATCAATAAATAAAGTTGTATGGACAGAAGTAGTGTCATCCATGTGAGGGACATACACAGATGAAATATCTCTCTGGGACAAAAACACTGAAATAAATCCATTTATATCAATATAATTCCTCCCTTTGATTCCCGGCCAGGACTGTGTATTGCCTACATGAACCAAAAGCTAAGATTCTCAGCTTCTCAGGGCAAAGGTAGGATAAGGATGATGGCAAGTGAACTCAGAGTCACAAATGCAAGATCTGGAAAAGTCCACCACTATGCCTTCTCAGCTTTTCACTCTTGTCCTTCTTACAGGTAAAAATATGTGCCTCCATTTTAAAGTACACACAAAGTACAATCATCTACAAGTAAAGGTATCATCATGAGTACCATCAATTTGTTGGGGAGAAGCGGGGGAGAAAAAAGTACCTAATATAAAATATATAGCTGCTGTATTCCTGGGCATCCCAGCTGGTCATACAGTATAAGTTAGTAAAAATAGACACCTTTATGTATCTAGGTAATGACAGACATTAATCATACCACACATCACTTGCTCTTTCCTACTTTACAGATAAATTGAGTTCTTGGCCTGGTGAAATAACTCAAAGTGTTATCCCTGCAGAACTTGAGTTATTAATGACTTTTTTTTTTTTTTTTAGTAGAAACAAGTTTTTCATTGACCACGATTATGAGGAAAGAGAGATCTAGGAAGAATCCTTCTTAAATCCAAATAGTCTTCTTGTTGCCTGCTAGGTTATCAACAACAAAAATTGTCACTAGTCATCAGGATCAATCAACAATATAGGTTCCCTGTTGATTTGTTATTTAACCTAAATGATTAAAGTCAAATTATGAGGGGCATCTTCCAATTCATTGGAACCATTTTTGAGTTCCCTAATGGAAGCAGACTTCCCTTGGGCACAGTGACCTTCAAGCACAGTTTCTATAGCATAGAAACCAGGACAAACATTCTTCAAATAGATTATTAGTGATACTGAGAGAAGCCCCTCCTATCTCTGTATTGATTTGGGGAAGACTGTATAATATGTTGATTAGTGATTTTAGGCAAATGACTCATTCCATAGGCTGAGATCCCAATACAACAGGTTCATATAAGCCACTGGTTAGATGACTGAGCCTTCTGAAGGTCATTACACTGTTCCTCCAAGCCAAATGCTTCTGATTGATGGAATACACAATAAGACCAGAAAATTACATGCAGATGGTATACTGCCACATTTCCTTTGCCATAACTCTCTGGCTGTCAGTTTCATGTGGCATACCATAGGGATGAATACAATATTCTATAAATCTATGAGTAATAGTAAAAAGCTACATACAAAGGAGGCAATTCTATAATCAAAGTATATCTGGCTCAGTCATGAGAATGATTGTTCCTATGATAGAAAGGTTCTAATCTGCCATGATGACACCAGTTTGTACTCTATGAGAATGGTGATGTGATAAAGGTTTATTTGATATTTCAGAGATAACTTTAATTCATTCAGAAGTCAAGAAACCTATGATTAACTATATCTTAATCTTTTATCCATCTTTCATATGGTCTTCCTTTTCTTAGTCTATATCCTAATCAATGACATTTCAATCTACTTACATACTTGAGCTAGAAAGTAGCTTCTAAGCAAACTTAGAAGATTTAGAAACTTAGAATTCTTAGAAGCATCCTTAGCTTATTCTTGTGCTTTACCCTCCATGCTACTGCTGCTGCTAACTTGTAATCCAGTTTATAAGAAAGAAAGTGAAGGCACTCAGCATGTCCGACTCTTTGCATTCCCATGGACTGTAGCCTGTCAGGATTCTCTGTCCAAGGGATTTCCCAGGCAAGAGCACTGGAGTGGGTTGCCATTTCCTTCCTCAGGGAGTCTTCCCGACCCAGGGACAGAACCCAGGTCTCCCGCATTGTAGGCAGACATTTTACTGTTTGAGCCACCAGGGAAGACCAAGTTTATAGAAGTCTATTCAAATTCCCCACAAATAAGTAAATTTCATCTTCATTCTCTATATCATAGCCTCTCCCAGAAACTTTCCTAATACTCTTTGCACAGGAATAGTTTCCTCTGTATCTTATCCCTTCCCTCTCCACTCTTCCCTCAAATGTGTGTTGAAAAATACAAATATATCACTTATTTTCTTTTTAATTAATTCAATCTTCCTTAAAGGTGATTACAGCATGCAAAATCCATTAAAATCTGTCCTCACCCTACTTTTGCTTTACTTCTTGTCATCTATTTGTCCCAACTTCATAGATTTATGTTCTAGCTACAATGCACTATTTCATGTTTAAGACTATATATATAATATATAATATACTCCAGCATTCTGTTCTATCCACTATAATTCTTATACTTCAAAACAGATGCAGTCAGCTGTATAGAAATATAACTTGAAGATAAAGTAAAAAATAGATTTAAAATAATACATTTATTTAATCTGCAAGGGTTAAATAAGGATGAAATTTTCCACAAAAACAAGAAACCTCAAAAACATTTCATGTTTTTTTTTAACTCTAGAAAAACAATGTTATAAAAGTCATCTTCTCACTTGAATAGTTGTTTTCTCTCCTTTAATCAATTATTATTTATCACTTGAAAGTCTTAATAGCCATACACTCACAAATAAATAAAAAGATTTTAAATAGAGATATTAACTTTCATAGGAAATGTATGATGTTTATCTTTTTTCAAACAAACCACTTAATGCAACAACAGTTTTTATAGTCTCTGTACCAAGTATAAATCGATCTTTTGGGAGGCACAAAACAATGTCAATTAACAAGGTGTATATGCCCACTATTTATTTTCACAAATAGCATACACAACATGACATTTAGCATCCAGTCACCTTATATAAAGGGCTTTGTTTTGTCTGGTCTTGCTTTGCTTTCTATTGATTAGATGGGTATGGAAGCAGAACTTCTCTGTCACTTTAGAGGAAACTGTCTGGACAGCAATAAGTGTATCATAAATCAATTCTACCAGGAGAATGAATCACAACCAAAGTCACTATCATGGTATAAAATATTTATAACAAGAATCAAAATGCACTTTCTTCATCACAGAATTTTAGTTTCAAAATGTGTGCAATAATATAGTAAGGTTTTACATTCATTAATTTAAATCTATATTTAATAATTACATAAATGCTAAACCCATGTTACATGAAAGTGGGAAATACTGAATAAAATAATTGATTATAGTCATAATTTTTATAGTATAACATGTACAAGCATCTCTAAACAGAAATTCTGTTAAGTCAGATTTGAATATGCAGTATTGCATGCTCCATCCATAGGTCTTACTGATCTTTTAAAATTCTATAAATCACTCTGAATTTTGTTTTGTAGATACTGAACCAATTTTGTACATTATATATATATATATATATATATATATACACACACACACACACACATATAATTCTGTATATGTATATACATATATGTAACTTTTCCAGAGATTCCCCATTTTATTTGTATTCCTGAATCATTTGATTTCTCTACCAAATTAAAGATTAAAAAAAAAACAACCCTGCCATTTCCCCTATTGCAATTTTAGATATTTAGTGTCTCAGATGATGAAGAATCTGCCTGCAATGTGAGAGACCTGGGTTTGACCCCTTGGTCAGTAAGATCCCCTGGAGAAGGGAATGGCAACCCACCTCAGTATTTACATCTGGAGAATTCCACAGACAGAGGAGCCTTGCCGGCTACAGTCTATGGGGTCACAGAGTCAGATACAACTGAGAGACTAACGCTTCATTTTAAGCACTTACATTTAAAAATATCTTATAAATATCACAAGAAGCATTGGCTATGCAAGAGAAATAAAACTGAAGTGATCTAGTAGGGTGTTGTTGAGCTGAAAAGAAGTTTCCATTTCTAAGGCATTATTATTATTCACCAATTACAGTATTTTGGTGAAGAGAAGTAAAGAGAGATCAAAATCTGAAAGAGAAAATTTTCATCACTATTTTTTCTATAATGGTTAAGTAATATATATTTTTGGAGTGCAGTACAATATATTCAAAGGGTTAAGTAAAAACAGGTGAAATAAAAATAGAGACAGTAAGAAGACATTCCATCCATTTTCCTTTGTGTATGCTTTATTTAAATAAAATACTAGACTTATTCCTTGGCTGCTTGTCTTTCAAGGGATGTTCAACATCCATTTAGTACTCAATGTTCATTAATGTTAAGAAAAAATTTGTTTATAAATGTTTAAGATGTTTCTTACTGCAATAGAATAGCACTGAATGAGAAGAGTTTTCAATAACTCATGGAGAAGTTGTTCAAATCAAGGAGGATTTTCATATTATGAAGCATATTTCTGTGCCTCTTGTTTCTGTTGCTTCTACTTTAAATAATTGGTGTTTTTAATAATCAGTACACTTTTATTATTGATATTATTATTATTGTTGCTGCCATCATTATAAACAAATAGACTTGAATAATTTTTGAACAAGGTTAAATTTTGTACTCAGTGTGAAACTAAAGATGTATAAAGATATAATTTCAGAATAAAATAAAAAATAGAATAGCATGACTTAACTGCCTTGAAATGGCATTTGCTTAAAGTCTATGCCCTTAATAAACTGTTAATATGAAAGCAAATTGGTAAATTAATGCTAGTCTTAAGCTCTTTTTGAAAATATGTTCTATGTGTGTGTGTACATAAAAATAAACATTATACAGACATTTTAGCCAAGAATTTTATCTCTATTACTAATGCTTAAGTAAATAAGCTTATAAACAATAGGGCATATGAATAATTTGCTCACTACAAGTCTGTTTTAAACTGTATCAATGGTAATTGTGTATATTTGAAAAGAAACAACTTAATAAAGTACAGTAAAAACATTCAATGGAATATGGTATATTGTTAATATAAATGTTCAGATATGTTTTTATATGAAATAATATCTGGTTTATAATAATCAGTTTACAAAAATATTAATTCCAATGTATCTGGTTTATAATACTCAGTTTACAGAAAGAGTATTAATTATGTCAGCAAACATATACTGGGTAAAATTAAGTCAGTAACAATAAAGATAAAATACATAGCATTATAATTAAGTAAGTAAGAATGAAGACCAAGGGAATATTTCATGCAAAGATAGGCACAATAAATGATAGAAATAGTATGGACATAACAGAAGCAGAAGATATTAAGAAGAGGTGGCAAGAATACACAGAAGAATTATACAAAAAAAAGACTTCATGACCAATAAAATCACGATGGTATGATTACTCATGTAGGGCCAGACATCCTGAAGTATGAAGTCATGTGGGCCTTAGGAAGCATCACTATGAACAAAGCTAGTGAAGGTAATGAGATTCCACTTGAGCTATTTCAAATCCTAAAAGATGATGCTGGTAAAGTGTTGCACTCAATATGTCAGCAAATTTGGAAAACTCAACAGTGGCCACAGGACTGGAAAAGGTCAGTTTTCATTCCAATCCCAAAGAAAGGCAATGCTAAAAAATGATCAAACTGCCACAAAATTGTGCTCATCTCACATGCTAGTACAGTAATGCTCAAAATTCTTCAAGCCAGCTTGGAAAGTACATGAACGGTGAACTTCCAGATATTCAAGCTGGATTTAGAAAAGATAGAGGGACCAGAGATCAATTTACCAACATCCACTGGATCATCAAAAAAGCAAGAGAGTTCTAGAAAAACATCCATTTCTGCTTTATTGACTATGCCAAAGCCTTCGACTGTGTGGTCACAAAAAACTGTGGACGAAGTGGTTCAAACCACCTGCCTGCCTTTTTGAGAAATCTGTATGCACTCATGAATCAACAGTTAGAATTGGACATGGAACCACAGACTTGTTCCAAATAGGGAAAGGAGCACACCAAGGCAGTATAATGTCACCCTGCTTATTTAACTTACATGCAGAGTACATCATGCAAAATGCTAGGCTGGATGAAGCACAAGCTGGAATCAAGATTGCCGGGAGAAATATCAGTAACATCAGGTATGCAGATTACGCCACCCTTATGACAGAAAGTGAAGGAGAACTAAAGAGCCTCTTGATGAAAGTGATAAAGTTGGCTTAAAACTAAACATTCAGAAACTAAGATCATGGTATCTGGTCCCATCACTTCATGGCAAATAGATGGGGAAACAGTGACAGACTTTTTTCTTTTTGAGGTTCCAAAATCATTGCAGATGGTGACTGCAGCCTTGAAATTAAAAGACACGTACTCTTGGAAGAAAAGTTATGACCAAGCTAGACAACATATTCAAAAGCAGAGACATTACTTTGCAAACAAGGTCCATCTAGTTAAAGCTATGTTTTTCCAATAGTCATGTATGGATGTGAGAGTTGGACTATAAAGAAAGCTGAGTACCAAAGCACTGATGCTTTTGAACTATGGTGTTGGAGAAGACTCTTGAGAATCCCTTGGACTGCAAAGAGATCCAACTAGTCTAGTCCTAAAGGAAATCAGTCTTCATTGGAAGGACTGATTCTGAAGCTCCAATGCTTTGGCCATCTGATGTGAAGAGTTGACTCATGTGAAAAGACCCTGATGCTGGAAAAGATTGAAAGCAGGAGGAGAAGGGGACAACGGAGGATGAGATGGTTAGATGGCATCACTGACTCAGTGGACATGAGTCTGAGTAAAATCCAGGAGTTGGTGACTGACAGGGCAGCCTGACGTGCTGTAGTCCATGATGTCACAGTCATATATGACTAAGTGACTGAACTGAAGAATGAAGACACTAAGATCAGTTAAATTAAGTAATTAAGTGTGTTTATTAAAGATAATTACATAGTGTAATGTCATCTCAAGGATTTGGGAAGTCATAAAAAGTTAAAGTTAAGATGAAATGTACAGAGTAAGAAGGATTTAGATCAGTAAAAGTGGGAATGCTGCAAGGAGACCATTTCAAGCACACCCACTATCTGTCTTAAGGTTGGATAACTGCAAAGAGCTTGTCTGGATTGCTGTCCAGTTTAATGAAGAGAAAGCCGTGTCTTGAGATGCTAAAGAAGACCCTAGAGTTAGGCAGCTTACATCAGGTTATTTTAAGAATGTAGGATTTGACCCGAAGTAAAATGTCATGGCAATGAAAAGTTATCAGTCTGCTGAGGGACATAATCTTATTTTCCTTTTACAAAAGAGCTTTTGGGTAGAAGAGTGATGAATGAGTTAGAGTGAGACAAGAGTAAATATAGAGAACCTAGTTTTGAGAGTATGCCATAAAGGCTAGTGATAAAAGTGCCCTATGTAAAACAAGGTCACAACAATGAACAAAACACTTAGTAGATACATGTGGTAAGACATAGAAGTTGAATTTGAGGTGTGAGAAAAGTTTAAAAAATGATAATTCACAGTAGTAAAATCAAGCATCATGTCTAAATATATAATTCATGAAAAATAATTCTGAACAGGTATATGTAAAAATATTAATAGACCAATCACTGGTAGGTATGATAAAAATTAACTTTGGTTTTGTTCTTTAGACTTATGCTTACTATATTTGTCAAATAACATATAATTTTTCTAATCAAGATAATCTGTTGTTAAAGCAAACAACACAAACTGTACCATACTCCATGTCTTAATTTCTTTGTTGATAAATTCTAGCTAGGGTGCATGTGCTTAAGACTTTCCTTTAACTCCAGTTAGACTGTCAGTTTTCTCCACTCAGTCTGTAAAGCTGAGAGTGGTTTTGAGTGGGAGCATGGTGTTTATATGTGAACAACAACAACAATATAGTGTATAAAATTAAGAGAAAAGAATACATATTGATCTTAGCATTCTTGACTCCAGGCTTTTGAGAATATGGATGTTATTTACTTAGTATTTTTATCCTTAAGATATATTATGACTTTGCAATCAGTAGACAAGCAACATGTTTTCAATAAGACTAATTAAACCATTACTTGTTTTGTTGTCAATTCTACCCTTTTAAAGTTTTCTTAATATCTTACCCTAATTTTACTAGCTTTCAACTAGTATAACTGTTTTCCTTAATCCTTTAAATGACCTGATATCATAATTCTTCCTATTATTACTGAGAACATAGTTCTCCCTGATATTTCAAGGCAACCTTGGAATTCTCCTTGCTAACTTGATTCATAATTTTCCATCAGTTCACTTCACACCTGGGCCATGCATCACTTACCTCTGAAATGACAAATTGCATGCTAGAAGCTGTTGTCTGAGATTGACAAAAGAACTTTTCAACCATAAAACTATATTTAGTTCAAAGACTAAGTTTGTAAATAAAAAGAGTGGACTTTTTTCCCACTATGTAACCTTAAAATAATAAAGAATTTTAAAATTTTGGAAATATTTTAAGAATCTATCTTGAAACATAAATATTATGGCAAACTTAACTACTTTCAAAATTAATCTCAGGATTTTGGAACAGACAGTTTTAAAAATGGGAATTTACATGTTTTTAACAAAAACTCTGAAATAGCCGATGTTAATTTCCATGATTAGAAGCAGAGTTCTATCTCTTTAATGAAATACACAAATACACACACACACACACACACACACACACACACACACATTAAAGTCTATGTACACATCACTTACTCAAAAGTGGAAAAGCGTTCAGAACCAAAATAGTAGAAATATTTAAAAAACAGAATCAGCATCCAAAATCTATAAGATTTTTTTTTTAAATATGGGGATACTGTCTTTATAAGTAAATTACAGGTAAAATCAATGTATGAGTCAAGTAAAGATGCCACAAATATTCTAGTAAGAAATTAAATTGAAGAGGTAGAGTAATGACTATAGGAAATTTTCTAATTGTTACAACAGAACATTGGGTCTATATGTCTCAGGGAAGAATATTTTTAATTTGATATTTAATAAAAAATAGTTGTAGGATTTCTTATTAAATAAGACAAAGGCTAAGTATGCTATTTGCTAGATATTTAAAACAAAATACTCACACATTTACCCTTTCAATCTCAGAATCACTCACAACTAATTAAAGGTTATATCAGTTTAAATTTAAAAAAAAAACTTTCATAAATTGAAGGAAACATTTGGTTGTGTGTTTGATTTTCAGTAAGAGGAAACTTATGGACTTTCTTTGTGACTTGGCAGAAAAGAATCCATTTGTCAATGCAGAAGACTCAGTTTGTATATCCCTGAGTCCAGAAAATCCCTTGGAGGAACAAACACCCCCCTGGGATGGACAAGGCCGGTGGGCTACAGTCCATGGGGTACAATTGTGAAACACCTTACCAGCTAAACAGTAACAACAAAGGAGACTTGCTCAGGTAAGACTTTAAATATGTCAAGACAGCTTTAATTTTTTTAATTAATTAAATTTATTATTTTTTAGAGCCTGTTTTGTTTTGCCATACATTGGCTCAGCCAGTCCATGGGGTCACAATCGCCCAATGCCGACCCCCCCCCCACCCCCCCCCCCACACCCCCCACTTGAATCATCCTGTGCATCAGCCCCATGCACCTGACTAACCAAACTAGTTAGCGCCGAACAGATACACATGCTTCACTGCATCTCCCAAACCACCCCCAAGGAAACTCTGCTCAGGTAAGCACCCTTTGTTGTCTCAAAATAGGGTCATCATTACTGTCTTCTAAATTCCATATATATGTGTCAGTATACTGTATTGGTGTTTTCTTTCTGGCTACTTCCACTCTGATAATCGGTTCCATTTCATCCATCTCATTAGAGCTTTAAATTATTTTAGCCAAGAGAAAGTTGCTGCTGCTGCTGCTGCTAGGTCGCTTCAGTCGTGTCTGACTCTGTGAGACCCCATAGATGGCATAGACACAATCAAATAATAATTCAAAATATATTCAATAGAGAATATCCATCATTTATTGTTCTCTCTTATCACAAATTTATATTTACATTTATCATTATTCAAGGTAGCAGAAAGGCAAAAATAAAATAATATTGGATATAAGAAATGAAGAATGCAACATCTAAAAAGGATGAAATACATTTTAATTTGATATACAGGAAATTATATTTATTATGTGGGAAAACAGATTTTTTCAGACTACCTCTAGATTTCTTATAAAAATGTGAACTTATAAACTCAATTTAGAAGAAAAATAGCTGTACACAAAGAAAAGTTGCATCAATGGTGAGTCATAATATCAACAAAAATACTGTTATCTAGTGATAACTTACTGTTATCTGAGTAAGTGTTAATTGTTAAAAATACTGTATAAAATAAAATCTCAAAATTAAATTTCATGTATTTTCAATATGCAAAATGAAGTAAGAAAAGTCAAAGATATAAAAAACATTAACATATTAACTCTAGACATGAGAAAAACAATGGTATTAAACAATAAATATAATAATTTGAGAACAATATTAAATTATTTATTTTAAAGAAAAAAGGCAAACAAACTGATTAATTCAATGAAAGGAAGAAAGGGAAAAAATAAAGTATAATGTCTATTTTAGAAAAAAAGAAAAATGTCAAACCAATTGCTTCATCTTCTAACTTAAGATACAAGGAAAGGGAGAACAAAATAAACTCAAAACAACCAGAAAAGAGATAGTAATAAAATTTTTAGCATAAGAATGGCTCAAATTTTACAAATAGAAAAAAAAATCAATACAATCAAAGACGTTTTATTTTTAAAGATCAACAAATTTGATTAACCTTACATCTTAGCACGTTAATACTTATCTTTAACTTAGCTGGATAACAGAGATACTGGATAGCTCATATTTTGTTAAGAAAAAAAAATTCTGTGTGTATTTGCTTAATGTTGAATGATCAGAAAACGTTCAGAAATGTAGTTAGTCTGTGTAGTCTAAAGCATCCAGATGATCAGAGGAATGAAAAGACTTTAAAGGAAAATTCATTCCAACACTGGTGCTGCTAAGTCGCTTCAGTTGTGTCCAACTCTGTGCGACCCTAGAGACAGCAGCCCACTAGGCTCTTCTGTTCCCGGGATTCTCCAGGCAAGAGTACTGGAAAGTGAAAGTGAAGTCGCTCAGTCGTGCCCAACTCTTAGCGACCCCATGGACTGCATTCTACCAGGCTCCTCCGTCCATAGGATTTTCCAGGCAAGAGTACTGGAGTGGGTTGCCACTACCTTCTCCAATTCCAACAAAGAGATTAGGAAATAATAAAATCAAATTCAACAAATAAAAAAGTAATAAACTAAAAATTTTTAAACAGTGAAAAGAGAACTCAAATATTCACAATAATCACAATATATGTAAGATATTAAAATGACCTATTAAGATAAGATATCATCAAATAATCAAGTGATCTCTAAGCAGCAGTGTAGCTGAGAGCCATGTGAGGATACAATGAGAACATGACCATCTGCAAACAAAGAAGTGGGTCCTCAGCAGACTTCAGATCTGCCAACTGTTATTCTCTGAGTCCAATATCCGAATAGACTGAGAGAACAGGTCCACCATGGCAATGCAAAGGCAAGAAGGGAGTTTATTTATTGCTAACTCGAGTTAGGGCACTCTGCCACTTCCAACGCAGTGGAGTAAGGCAAGAGGGCCCCGACCCTGAATTACAGCAGTATTTATAGACTTAGAACAAAGACAGGGAGTTGGCAAGGGCAGATTGGTTGTAAGGGGTTCTTGGCATCTATTAATTGGCTAAATTTTGTGCATGCGGGCTTGCTTAAGGGACTTTTCGTGTTATCTGGGCTAGTTCTAACTAGGCTATGGGGAATATGCTGACTAGCTGAGTCTCAAGGTCGGGGGATGATGATCTCAACTCCTTCTGGGCAGTGACCCAGCTTTTTCTGTGATTGTAGTTCTGGCTACTTTAGTCCTTGAAGCTTGTCATGGCTTCTGTCAGGTCTCACCACCAACAACTTGAACTTGAAAGATTTCCAAACCTCCAGAATCATGAGAAATTAATGTTATTGGTTAAGCCACTGAGTCTGGGGTAATTTTGTTATTGCAGCCTGAACTAAGATACCAAGTGAATACTAAAATTTTTAAAACCTTGGGTGGCAATAATATCAAGACTGTGACCAAAAGCTTCACTAGAGTTTATAGTAATTCTCTGTTGATAAAATGAAAAATTCTAGTTAGAAAATATAGTAATCATTAACTGTAATAAAGTTAATAATAAAACCTTCAAAAATAACTAAAAATGATAGACTGTATTGTCAAGTCCTGAAATACAATGGATGATGTAAAACTTCTCTAAGGCATCTATAGGCCAAAGGAACAAAAAATGGATTAGATATAGCAAACATAAGCTTTGAGTGATGTTAAACAATTATATTTTTTTCTCAAATATTTACTACCCCTTCTTATAAGAGTTGAATTCTTCCACATCCATTGACATCTAATTTAGCTGTGTGACTTGCTTTGCTCAAATAATTGTGAGTCAAGTACAATACACAATTTCCAAGTATGAAATTTAAGTGTGTTCATGTGGTTGCAATATTGCTATTCTTTCTCTGTCATAATAGTGGCAATGGTATGTCTCAGAATTTCCTTCTGTAGTCTGGTGACTAAAACAAAGATACTTGGAGCAGAGAAATATTTGACTTGTGTAATATGAACATACATATAATAAAAATTTCTGTGGCATTAAACTACTAAGATATTTTTGTTTGTTCCCACTACATAATGTATCATAGACTGAAAAACAAGTAGAATCCAGAACTCTCCTAGCAAGGCAAAATATAAATTAATTTCAAATACACATAGAAAGTTTTCTAAGGTGACAGTATTAGGTAAATAATATATATTTTAGGTAATTTATTTGAAAACTATACTATCACAAACACCTCACTTGTTAGATAATAAATCCTAATGTAAATTACACCCTATTTAGAGCTAAACAACAGCATTAGTGTATTTTGAAAGTCATAAGATAGAGTCAGATAAGTTTTAATCAATTTTAAAAGGCATAATAAAGCTTGATAAGTAAAACTGGAGAAAGACCAAATTAAAATAAATAAATTAAATTTAAAAAGAAAGACAAAAGATGTATTTCTCATTTATATTACAATCCAGTTTCATGTTCTCTGGAAAATGAGTCAGGAATCCCAGTTACTCCTTTTTGCAAATCTAATGCATTTTGCTTCCAAGAGCCTAGTGGAGCTGAGGGAGTTGAGGAAGAGTAGATATACATGCACATGATTCTGATTTATTTCTACATTGGCTTCTCAACACAATATTTCCAAGGATAATTTTGACTTAAAATTTGATTTCCTGGAGAAACTCTGTAGATACTAAAGAATATAGCTACAATTAATTTACATCCTGACTTTTCCAAAATAAGTCCACAGTACTTAGAAAGAAGAGCTGCTGCTGCTGCTGCTGCTTCCCTGCTGCTTCTGCTGCTGCTGCTGAGTCACTTCAGTCGTGTCCAATTCTCTGCGACCCTATGGACAGCAGCCCACCAGGCTCCCTCATCCCTGGGATCCTCCAGGCAAGAACAATGGAGTGGGTTGCCATTTCCTTCTCCAATGCATGAAAGTGAAAACTGAACGTGAAGTCGTTCAGTCATGTCCGACTCTCCGCAACCCCATGGACTGCAGCCCACCAGGCTCCTCCATCCATGGGATTCTCCAGGCAAGAGTACTGCAGTGGGCTGTGAAAGAACACCTGTACTCAGTTATGACAACTGCAATCATTATATTTCATTGTAATGAATGTTTGCTAAACAATTTGTAGAGTAAGTGCTATAATTCTGCTCAGAACTTCAAGTTATTAAAGGAAAAATAAAGCACATTTTATTTCATTCTATTACCTTTGTTTGTTTCACCTGAGTCCATATTTCTGGTAAAAATTTTAGACTTATGTAATATTATTATCTCTTATTTTGTATTCCAGTGCCCTTAATATTGACTTTGTTCATTGCCCAAACTGTTTCCCTTTATTTTTCATGTGTTTATATTTCACTTTTATATATGCTTGTATACTCTAAAGAAAAATTAAACAACATATTGCCTGGTTACTCAGTGGTAAAGAATCTACCTGCAAATGCAGGGTTTAATCCCTGGGTGGGGAAAATCCCCTGGAGAAGGAAACGACAACCCACTTAAGTCTTCTTGCCTGGAATATCCCATGGACAGAGAAGCCTGGAAGGCTATCATTCATGGGGTCACAAAAGATTTGAGCATGAAAGCAACTGAACAACTCTCAACACAAAGCTCTGCTAATATTGATTTCTGTAATATGTGCAGTTTTTAAAATAGGGTTCATTTTGGCTCTTCACCATTATCCATATTGTTTTATGAAATTGACCAGTCATATATTTTCTAGCTTTTATGGTATTTTATCAATACATAATTATACTCTATGCATGCATGCATGCTAAGTCACTTCAGTTGTATCCAGCTCTGTGTGACCCTATGCACTGTAGCCTGCCAGGTCCTCTGCCCAGGGGATTCTCCAGGCAAGAATACTGAAGCGGGTTGCCATGCCTTCCTCCAGGGGATCTTCCCCACCCAGGGATTGAACCTGCACCTTTTATACCTCCTGCACTGGCAGACAGGTTTGTTACCACTAGCATCACCTGAGAAGCCCAACTATACTCTATAACTATATTAAATACTTTTAAATGTATGCAATTTTTCCAGAAGATGAATGATTGATAAAATTATTTGAACTCAACATTTTAGAGAAAAATAGCATTTCAGTTTATTTGTTTGCCTTTGTTTTGCTTAAAACAATTAGAATATGTTTTTGCAAGACTCTTAAGGTTCAGGTGAAGGCAAGTATTCAATAAGTCTTCGATTATATTAATGTTTAAGTGACATATAATAGGTAATAAAATATACTATTAATATAAATAGGTATTTGCACTTAAGATTTCCTTCACAATTGTGTGATGGTAACTCTGACAAGCATTTAATTTAGAAATTTTATTAAATGAATGCTTTATTAAAATTTCATGTGAAATAATTCCAGCAGCATCTTGAAGTTACAAGTCAAAATATCACCATCCAACCATTTTTCAGTTGTTTCTGTTACTAGAGAATAGCTAAGGAGTTTTACAAGGGAACAAAGAAAAACTATAGGAAAGTGCAAGAGTCTGAAGCCCAGAATTTTCCTAGAGTTGATTTGTATAGTATGGAATCTAAATCCCGAGGCAGGTCTCACGGTGCTCCATTTGATAACAAACCAGTCATTGCTTTAATTATTTTCATTGTTTGCCCCTAGGTCTATTACAATGCACTTTGCCAAAGTATAGTACTCTTTTCTAGTTCTTTCTAGCAGAAACATATTTTAAAAATCTGCATAAGATACTCACTTTGGAATCTCACCATTATATATAAATACTAAAGAATATAGCTACAATCAATTTGCCAATAAAATGAATTCTAGAAAAATAAACTGGGAGAAAATTTGATATGCCCTTATCTTATTATTTCTTATTTCAATTCTTCAGAAGAAAATGCTAAGAATCAGTGCCTTATTAATAGGATTAAAAAAAATCTCTCCAGGTTTATTTATTTTGAGTAACCAGTTATGTTACCTCTGAATATAATACAAGGCTCTAAGTTTCAATAATGCCTCAGACATAGAATGAGAGTAATAGTGTAACCTGGAGATATTTTAAGGTTATTTTTTGTTGATTCAACTTGAAGATAGGCCCATTACTTTTGGCATGCATTTCAACATTCTACCATTGTCCTACAATTTTCTGGCATTCATTTGTCACACTGACAGAAACTAGTTTAAAATTTAAATCCATATCCCTCCTGAATCTCCTAAAAGAGTTTGTAGGCCAAGCCTGTGCAATGACTGATGATGCTCCTGTCAGGTGCCAGAAGATCCAGTAGAATTGCTCAACAAGTTTCTTAACAAGATAAACAATAAGGCAGATTACAGAAAAACAAATGACTTATCGTAAGGTTGCTTCAATGGCATTCTTCATATGTGCTCCCTAAAGCAGTTTCTACAAATAAAGCATTTCAAAAATAGGAAGTATTCCTACAAACATATTGATAATTAATTCTCTCTGAGCTCATTCAGCTTATTTATTTGTAATGAAAGGGCACATGATTGAAACAAAAGGTAGAAAATTCCTACAAAATACACCTCAATTTAATTCAACTACTTTTCTACCTCAAAGATATAGACTGATAGGATTTGACTTTGCACCAATTCCACTATGAATGTATTCATCATTATGATTCATTTTCCACTGTCTGCAAATTTCCAGCATCCAAGGTACTGCTCAGGAAAGCATGCTTCACTTAAATTAATGTCACTTAAAATTTGAGCCAGAGAGAATTAGTGTTACTTCTCAACAAAAGCCATGGTAAAATGTGTATTCTAAGAAATTTTTATCCAACTGCATGTTTAAACCTACAAGTCACAGAAAGTCACAGAGCTATATTAATGATTTTACCCAGATACATGAAGTTCTTGTGTTCACTGCTTTCTTCTATGGCAGAATAAACACACTCCCAGGCTAAATCAAATATTGTCTATAGTTTGAAAAGTATGATGGCATGTCACTTTTACCTGTTTAACAATTATAGTGACTTATATGAAAAACTAAACTTACTACATGCTACAAATGTGTCCATTTCTGTTAGATATGTCTGTTCAACAAAGTATAGCCACTAAACAAGAAATTAGAGGCTTGCTTTCCTAAGTACTGTTACCAGTTTCTGATATGACATGTACTGTGTATCATATCTTACAACGCAATGTTCCAAGAGAGTTCAATTTATAGGCTTATGCATTAACATGAGCTTAATTTCTTTTTTTTTTTTATAAAATAAATTACAAAATTATATTAGTTCAAGGTTAAGGATATTTTGCTCTTGAATTATAACAATATTAGCTGAATAATCTTAGATACTTTAAAAACTTTTAAAAGTTTCAATCCTTATAATTCACATGAAATACCTCCAAAAGGAGGTAAATACTGTTAAGAGTCTGTGTTGATATATTATGACCAAGTGCTACAGAAAAAAAGAACAGCAAATGATTACTGAAAGTATTTTGGAGAATAACACTTAAGAGGAATAACTGGTCATTAAGTAATATTAGAAACATTTTCTATTCATGCATAAAATGCATTAAAATTGCACAGGAAAAGAGACCTAATTAGAAGTGCAATTGTACTGATTCACTTGACTTGAATATACAACTAATTAACAAAAGTAGCAACTACTCATATATAATATCCCTAATAGAATGAGGTTGAACTGTGTGGAATTGAGTTTTTAAGACAGAGATATTCTCTGGAACACACAGTCAAAACATATTGCAAAGATTTCAAAGAATAAATGATTGTGAAGTGTTGATGTCACCTATGACAGATAATGTGTCTAAAAATAATGACATAGCTAGAAATTCATGAAGACTTCATGAAAAAAGTGTACTTGTCTATGAGAAAAAGTTATCACCAGAAAAATAGGATTATCACATGAGTAAGACCAGGGATAAACTAGTTGTTCAAATACAAAAAATATAAAGATAAGTATTTGCCATACCCATGAAAAATGCAGCTCAGTGTTACGGTAGTGACACCCTAGAGTATTATAGCTCTCTACTTGATCTTTCAATCAGTTCAGATATAATATTTCCTAAAGAGTTTTCTGTTCTCACCTAACCTAACATTCTCTTTGACTTTAATTATACTTACGATTAAAAAAACAATAATTCTCACCACTTCAGTTCAGTTTAGCCACTCAGTCGTGTCTGACTCTGCAAATCAATGGACTACACTAGGCCTCCCTGTCAATCATTAACTCCCAGGTCCACTCAAACTCATATTCATTGAGTTGGTGATGCCATCCTCTGTCATCCCCTTCTCTTCCAACTTCAATCATCCCCAGTATTAGGGTCATTTCAAAAGAGAGCGCTCTTCGCACAGGTGGCCAAAGTATTGGATTTTCAGCTTCAGCATCAGTCCTTCCAATGAACACTCAAGGCTGATCTCCTTTAGGATGAACTGTTTGTATCTCCTTGCAGTCCAAGGGACTCTCAAGAGCCTTCTCCAACACCACACTTCAAAAGCATCAATTCTTCGGTGCTCAGCTTTCTTTATAGTCCAACTCTCATATCCATACATGACTACTGGAAAAACCATAGCCTTGACTAGATGGACCTTTGTTGGTAAAGAAATGCCTCGGCTTTTTAATAAGCTGTCTAGGTTGGTCATAACTTTCCTTCCAAGGAGTAAGAATCTTTTAATTTCATGCCTGCAATCACTATCTACAGTGATTTTGGACCCCAAAAATAAAGTCTGCCACTGTCTCCCCATCTATTTGCTATGAAGTGATGGGAACAGATGACAAGATCTTAGTTTTCTGAATGTTGAGTTTTAAGCAGTTTTTCACTCTCCTTTTCCACTTTCATCACAAGATTCTTTAGTTCTCCTTCACTTTCTGCCATAAGGGTGGTGTCATCTGCATATCTAAGGTTATTGATATTTCTCCTGGCAATCTTGATTCCAGCTTGTGCTTCTTCCAGCCCAGCATTTCTCATGATGTACTCTGCATATAAACTAAATAAGAAGGGTGACAATATACAGTCTTGACATACTCCTTTGCGATTTGGAACCAGTCTGTTGTTCTATGTCCAGTTCTAACTGTTGTTTCCTCACCTAAATACAGATTTACCAAGAGGCAGGTCAGGTGGTCTGGTATTCCCATCTCTTGAAGAATGTTCCAAAGTTTATTGTGATCGACATAGTCAGGCTTTGTCATAGTGATCAAAAAAGAAACAGATGTTTTTCTGGAACTCTCTTGCTTTTTTGATGATCCAGTGGATGTTGGCAATTTGATCTCAGCTTCCTCTGTTGTTTTTAAAACCAACTTGAACATCTGGCAGTTCATGGTTTATATATTGTTGATGGCTGTCTTGGAGAATTTTGAGCATGTGAGGTGAGTGCAATTGTTCAGTAGTTTGAGCATTCTTTGATATTGCCTTTCTTTGGGATTGGAATGAAAACTGACCTTTTCCAGTCCTGTGGCCACTGCTGAGTTTTCCAAATTTGCTGGCACATTGAGTGCAGCACTTTCACAGCATCATCTTTCAGAATTTGAAATAAATCACCTGGAATTCCATCACCTCCACTAGCTTTGTTTGTAGTGATGCTTCCTGAGGCCCACTTGATTTCACATTTCAGGATGTCTGGCTCTAGGTGAGTGATCATACCATGATGTTTAACTTGGTTATGAAGATATTTTTGTACAGTTCTGTGTCTTCTTGCAATCTCTTCTTAATATCTTCTGCTTCTCTTAGATTCATATCATTTCTGTCCTTTAATGAGACTATATTTGCATAAAATGTTTCCTTGCTTCCAGTTTTATTAAAGAGATCTCTAATCTTTCACATTCTATTGTTTACCTAAATTTCTTTGTACTGATCACTGAGGAAGGCTTTCTTATCTCTCCTTGATATTCTTTGGAACTCTTCATTCAAATGGGTATATCTTTCCTTTTTTCCTTTGCCTTTCACTTCTTTTCTTTTTGTAGCTGTTTGTAAGGCCTCCTCAGACAGCCATTTTCCCTTTTGCATTACTGTTTCTTAGGGGTGGTCTTGATCCCTGTCTCCTGTACAATGTCATGAGCTTCAGTCCATATTTCATCAGGCACTCTGTCTATCAGATCTAGTCCCTTAAATCTATTTCTCATGCCCACTCTATAATTGTAAGGGGTTTGATTTAGGTCATACCTGCATGGTCTAGTGGTTTTCAGACTGGTCAATTTCAGTCTGAATTTGTTAATAAGGAGTTCATGATCTGAGTCACAGTCAACCTCCTGGTCTTGTTTTTGATGACTATATAGAGCTTCTCCATCTTTGGCTGCAAAGAATATAATCAATCTGATCTCAGTGTTGACTATCTGGTGATGTTCATGTTTAGAGTCTTCTCTTGTGTTGTTGGAAGAGGGTGCATTCTATGACCAGTGTATTCTCTTGGCAAAACTCTATTAGCCTTTGTCCTGCTTCATTCTGTACCCTAAGGCCAAATTTGCCTATTACCCCAGGTATCTCTTGACTTCCTCCTTTTGCATTCCAGACCCCTATCAAAAAAAGGATATAATTTTTTGAGTGTTAGTTCTAAAATGTCTTGTAGTTCTTAGAACCATTCAACTTCACTTTCTTCAGCGTTACTGGTCAGGTCATTGACTTGGATTATTGTGATATGAATGGTTTGCCTTGAAAACGAACAGAGATTATTCTTTCATTTTTGCCACTGTATCCAAGTACTGCATTTCAGACTCATTTGTTGCCTATGATGACTACTCCACTTCTTCTAAGTATTCCTACCCACAGTCATAGATATGATGGTCATCTGAATTAAATTCACTGATTCCAGTCCATTTTAGTTCACTGAATCTTAAAATGTCGATGTTCACTCTTACCATCTCTTATTTGAACACTTCCAATGTGCCTTGATTCATGAACCTAACAAGCTAGGTTCCTGTGTAATATTACTCTTTACAGCATTGGATCTTGCTTCCATCACCAGTCACATCCACAACTGTTTTTTTTTTTTTTTTTTTTTTTTTATGTTTTGGTCTATCTATTCATTCTTTCTGGAGTTATTTCTCCATTGATCTCCAATAGCATATTGGGCACATACTGACCTGGGCACTTCATCTTTCAATATACTGTCTTTTGCCTTTTCATACTGTTCATAGTGTTATCAAGGCAAGAAAATACTGAAGTGGTTTGCCATTCCCTTCTTCAGTGGACCATGTTTTGTTAGAACTCTCCACCATGACACATCCATCTTGGGAGTCCCTAAGTGGCATGGCTCATAGTTTCATTGAGTTAGACAATGAAATACCACCACTTAGGTATTGGGAATTCCAAGTTTTCATTGTATCCACACTTCCAAACTGTGTCATATACTCTTCCATTCCATTGTCTCCTGCTTTATTGTTGTTCAGTCTTTCAGTTTTGTCTGACTCTTTGAGACCCACGGACTACAGCATATCAGCCTTTCCTGCCCTTCACTGTTTCATGTCCATTGAGCTGGTGATGGCATGCAACCATCTCATCCTTTGTTGTCCCCTTTTCCTCCTGCCTTCAGTCTTGAAACACCCCATTTTTATTACCTTCATTGATACTCTGACTCATGAATATATCTTATTATACCTGGATTATTGTAATATTTTCTACTGTATTTTCCCAGTCCCCTGTTTCTCTACATTAATATTTCAAACCAATTGTTACTGAAATAATCATCATACATTAATATTGTGGATGAATCTTGCTCAAAAATGGTTTCCCCTTAATGAAAGAATAAGATTTAAAGACTTAGACAAACACAAATTTCCATAAAAGAACTTGTGTGTATTGTGTGATGCAAAAATTATGTTCCTAAGTAATAACAAACAATGAATAAAGAGAAGCTTGGACTAGACACAGTTAAATTAATGGACCTATGGCAGCACAAATTATTCAGCTGTTAATTTTATTTCTCCATATTTATTGTCCCCAGTGTTGAATTATTGTGAGATGTTGACTTTTATTTTTGAATCATATAAGATTATTGAAAAAATTATGCTAGGATAATAAGGAGGGAAGAGAATGCTGTTAATTTAAGGGCCACAGTTTGGAATAAGGGAGTGGTGTCTTGAAGTTTAGATTCCATATTGCTAGATAACAATAGAAGTACTCTGTGTTTGTGTTGGGGGAGAAATGCTCCATAAATATCTTTTGTTTCTGCAAAGCCAGAGATTTCAGAGCAAAGAACATTGGTACCTGGGTTTAAGGAGATTTTAAGGACAAATGTGTCTTTGAAGTTAGAGATTGCCCTGGAAGGAATGCAAAATATCTCCTACCTTGATCCATTTTGTTTACTTTTTAAGGATAATGAATCCTGAGTCAATTGTTACATTTCAGGCTAATGAAAAAGAGCTAGAGAAGTTCTTCTCATTCCTCATGCCCAGGGAATTTATTTATATTCCAGAATAAATGTCTCCCTCCCTGTATTTCCAGGTGCTTCCCGAGGTAGCACTTGTGGTAAAGAACCTGTCTGCCAACGCAGAAGATGTGAGAGACATGGGTTTGATTTCTGGCTTGGGAAGATCCCCTGGAGGAGGGCACAGCAACCCATTCCAGTATTCTTGCCTGGAAAACCCAAAGGATAGAGGAGCGTGGCGGGCTGCAGTCCATGGGATTGCAAAGAGTCGGACATGCCTGAAGTGACTTAACACATAACACCCCCTCTATTCCCAGAGGCAGAATAGTCAGATGTACCAACAGCTTATATAATCTCCTGGTGTGATAAATCCAGGATCTCTCTTCTCTAGTGCAATATCAAGAGACATTTTGCTCTCAGTGCACTGCCATTAAGAGAATTGGAGCATGAGGAATCAGTGTGGCAAAGATTGTTCTGTGAGTAAATAAAAGCCAGCTCTTTGATCCGAAAGTATAGCGTTTCTGTTAATATACATAGATATAGTTATAATAGATAAATATATAGAGATATACATACACTCACATACTCTCTCTATATACATATATCTGTGTATATATGTATGTACATATATATACATATACAGAGGTTTATATATATTCATCCATATATATAAATGTGTATATATTTGTATATAGATGCATCCATGTATATGTATATGTGTGTGCATATATGCACATATAAAATGTTAGCAGGCTATTATATTAGCAGGATAACTCCTAAGATTCTATATAGTTTCAGGCTTAATGATATATCAAGCACTGTCTGAGGAAAGAAAAAGAAAAAGCTACATGTCCTGAAATATAGAAAGAATACAACAGAGGTTACTGGAAAAAGCAATTAAATAAGTAAGTGTGAATTTTTGACCCATAACAGTAGGAAACTCCCCAGTATTTGGCTAACTAATGTGTTCTGGCTATTGTGATTGCCAGTTTTGAAAAAAAATTTGAAATTTTAAATTTCCTTGAGATGGATTAGGGTTAAGGTTGAAGATACTTTGAATGGAACTGAACTTTGTTTACTCATACCTTCTGTAGATGTTTCCTTGGCACTCCTGAAGGTGGTGGATTGTAGCCTATCTATGTGGTTGAATGAGATGAGTGAAATAGGTAGAAGAAGTGGTGAGGGAAGAGGACAGGGAAAAGAACACAGGCAAAAGATTTTAGTATTCATATTCAAAAGTCAGTGGGTAACTGTGGCTCTTATGTCAATCCTAAAATAAGAGTGCTGTTATATTTTAAGCAACAGTTTCATGTTGAGCTATGCATCCATATCTTCTATTGTGGTTCTGTCCTTGATGTGAGTAAATGCAAACTCAGGAAGCTTATTGGAACCTCAAAAGAAAGCATTCTAGGAACAGATGTAACAAAGGGACTAATGAAAGAGTTATGAGACAGATGTGCATAGCTTTGATATTTTAAACATTATGACACTGCATAAAAGTTTAGTCCCCATTATGTTCTCATTCAGAGCAGAGCCTTGCTGGATCTCTTTGGTTAACCTTGGAGAGGTCAAAAGTGTGGCTGATAGAGAGAAAACAGGATGATGTCATCCACCTTGTACAGGTTGGCTGGGTAGATTGAGCCACTGAGCACCACAGCTGTTTTGGAGAAAATTGTGTGACAACACATACAACAAAGGCAGAAGAAGGAGAGGACAGAGGATGAATGGTTGGATGGCATCACCAACTCAATAACCATGAGTTTGAGCAAGTTCTGGGAGATGCTGAAGGACAGAGGTGGATGGCTTGCCGCAGTCCACAGGGTCACAAAGACTCAGACACAAGTGAACAACTGAATAACCACAACAAAGCAAGGAATAAATGAAATAAATTACAACAAATGTGAAATGAGTGACCTCTTAATGTCAC
This sequence comes from Nanger dama, assembly GCA_917880005.1. NCBI lineage: Eukaryota > Metazoa > Chordata > Mammalia > Artiodactyla > Bovidae > Nanger > Nanger dama. The sequence goes on from CAKJTW010000004.1 coordinate 54,608,294, forward strand.
TTCTAACAATTACTTATTTCTTTTCTCTCCTCATATACTATGTCTGCACATCCTACTGTGTATGGTATTGAAGCCATGCCACCTGATGCAGGTTTGAGAGAACTACATCTTCAGCAACTTTAAGATCCCTAAATGTGCATAATTAATATCAGTAAAGGTTAATTATAGCTACCTGTAAAGCTTCATTACAATCTATCTTAGAATAAAAGTAATCTGAACATTTTAATTATTATAAAATTATAAAAATCTAGTCAGAGTTAGATTAGGTTGAACTAGTCTTCTGAAATAATATTTTTGAAACAGTGATATCTTTCATAAATAAAACAGTGCAGCTCTAAATAAGGATCATACAGTTTCAATATAAGTGATTTACCTGAATCTCTAGCCACTGTTTCAAATATCATGGAAGACAGGTAAAAGAAAAACTACAGTTTTCTTTCTCTTACAGACCTTGGTGGACAAAATTAAATTGATCTTAATTCTTGTTACTTAACAGGTTAACATCTGCAGTCCATACATGCCCTTTATATATTTATTTCTTTTTAACACCAAAGGAACCCTAATAAATATTCATTAATTAGGATATCTGTAAAATGCATTGATCTACATCTTCCTTCAAGGAGGGAATTTGTAAATATTTCTGATTTTTGATAAATGTTCAATCAAAAGAGGGTGAGCACTAAGATTTAACAGTAAACTACTGATAGAAATAAAATATTTCAATTAAGAAATGTCTCAGAAATATTCCTTAAGAAAAGCAACAAACATTGTATTGTTGATACTTATTGACAGTTATAGTGTTCTCTGAAGTATATTAGGAAGAAGTGGGCTCAAGGTGACAAAATGTATTGACAATATTTTCATAAGTAGAACATAGAAAATTTTCACATCCAACTCTAGTGCTTTTTCTATAACAAAGATTAAATTTATGAAAAATAATTTCTAAATGATCTATTGGGTTACATGCCCCTTGCATGTTCAGGGAAGGCTGGATCGAGTTAGACATTTTGCCAACTGATGTCTTTTGCCAGTTCCCAGCCTTTTTCCTAGAATAAAATGCTAATTCTGTCCTAGAACTACTCTGATATTAATATTTTTCTAATGATAATTTAATTACTTTCAATATAATTGGCTTAAGTATAGACATGCCAAAGTTTGGTAGATTGTAAACATGGCTACAATCCTAGTATGCACACTTTGTTGTTGTTGTTTTAATAATTTGACTTTGCAACATTTTCCCTTAAGTGTCTATTTCTGAAAATCTTGAATCTGGGCTTTGCCAAATGGTACAAAAGTATTCATGATGCAAGCAGACACATAAAACATACCTAGGTGTTGTAGCTTGTCATTTTTATTTTTGTTTTTCTTTTTGAAACAACTCTGTGGCCACATTTATGTGAAATCCCATAAAATCATTCTGGAGATAAGTGACTCATCAGCCTTTCTGAGAGCCAAGTGATCATCACATACACAATCATAAACTATCAGCTGATTTCAGATGCAAGCTCAGCTTACAACAAAATGAGTTAGACACAAATCATGCAATTTTAGTTCAGCACAAATTGCCGTCACACATACTCATGAGCAAGTAGATTTGTGGCATTTTTAAAAATTGCAGCAAAGGCTAATTGATACATTATACAATTTGCATACTAAGATTAAATAAAGGGAGACCTGCTGTCAGGCTAAAATTTTTTCTCACTCCTTTTTTGCCTTCGAATACAATTATATAGAGAAACAATACTTGAAGTAACTATAATGACATGAGAAAGAAATTTATATTTTCAGCATGGAAGAGTAAAATAATAAAGAATTGTAAGTCCTTGATGATATTATACTACTGGATAAATGAGTTAACTCACTCTGGAACCACTTTGCCTCATGATTTCTTTTTTTTTTTTTTTCTGTTAAAATAAATATATATTCTGACCATGTGTCTCAGTAAGAATCTGCCTGCCAATGCAGGAGATGTGAGTTCTATCCTTGGGTCAGGAAGATCTCATGAAACTCAGTTCAGTTTAGGTCATTTCTGTCCTTCAGTCCTGTCTGACTCTTTGTGTCCTCATGGACTGCAGCATGCCAGGCCTCCTGTCCATCACCGACCTAGAGTTTACTCAGACTCATATCCATTGACTTGGTAATGTCATCTAATCATCTCATCCTCTGTCATCCCCTTCTCTTTTTGCTTTCAATCTTTCCCAGCATCAGGGTCTTTTCAAATGAGTTAGTTCTTCGCATCAGATGGCCAAAGTGTTGGAGTTTCAGCTTCAACATCAGTCCTTCCAATGAATATTCAGGACTGATTTCATTTAGGGTGGACTGGTTGGATCTCCTTGCAGTCTATGGGACTCTCAAGAGTCTTCTCCAACACCACAGTTCAAAAGCATCAATTCTTCAGTGTCCAGCTTTTCTTAATAGTCCAACTCTTACACCCATACATGACTGCTGAAACAACCATAGCCATGACTAGAGGGACTTTTGTTGACAAAGTAATGTCTCTGCTTTTTAATATGCTGTCAAGCTTGGTCATAACTTTCCTTCCAAGTAGTAAGCGTCTTTTAATTTCATGGCTGCAATCACCATCTGCAAAGATTTTGGAGCCCCCAAAATAAAGTCTGTCACTGTTTCACTGTCTCTCCATCTATTTGCCATGAAGTGATGGGACTGGATGCCATGATCTTAGTTTTCTGAATGTTGAGTTTTAAGCCAGCTTTTTCACTCTCCTCTTTCACTTTCATCAAGAGGCTCTTTAGTTCTTCTTCATTCTCTGCCATAATGGTGGTGACTTCTGCATATCTCATGGAATATGAAATGACAATCTGCTCCAATATTCTTACTTCCCTGGTGACTGATATGGTAAAGAATCTGCCTGCAGTGTGGGAGACCTGGGTTCGACCCTTGGATTGAGAAGATCCCCTGGAGAAAGGCATGGCAACACATTCCAGTATTCTTTCCTGGAGAATCTTCATGGACAGAGGAGCCTGGCTGGCTACAGCCCATGGGGTCACCAAGAGTCAGACATGATTGAGTCACTAAGCCCACACATCCTTGCTTGGAGACTCCCATGGATAGAGGAACTTGGTGAGATACAGTCCATGGATTACAAAGTCGAAGAAGACTGAGTGACTGAGCATACATTCAAATATATACTCTACTGTTTAGTTTACTGTTGTTTCATCTTGCCCTTTTGCAGCAAAAAGTGTGCTAAGTAAAACAGTGACTCTGAGGAAAAATAATCTGGGGAGTGCTAGAGCCTGAGAATCCATGATTGACCTCCATAAAAATACCTCTATTTATGAAAATAAATCATCAGAACTTTCATGGTTGCTTCAGCTTGAGGTAAAATAATCAGAGATGTCAGGGTTTTTGGAAACATAGCTAAGTGTTCACTACAAGATGTTTGCCAAAATATAAGATTGTATGGAGCAAAGAGCTAAAAATTCTATGCCAAAAACCTTTGAAAAACATAGTGAAAGAGTTCCAGATGAAGGTGATAGTGTAGAAAAATTCTAAGCTCAGCTACTCTCACAGACATATCAAATTATGTTGCAAGTAGAACAGCTATCACTGAGAATGACCTGTAGTCTAGCAGAACAGATTTTCTACAACTAAGAATAAAAAGAAAGGGCTCTCTAAGGAGAGCAGGAGGTAACAGTTATGTAGCCCATTCAGAACTCAGTACCCCAGGGCAGTGACTCAAAAGGAAGGGGGGATATCTTTATCACAGAAGGCCACCCTAATGAGTAGGAGGTCGGAGCCCTGTGTTGGACACCCCAGCCTGGGGGACGTGAGTTGAGAAAACAAGTCCCCTTAAAACCTGGCTTTGATAAGCAGTGTGGCATATGATGGGAAAGCTATAGAACTGTGGGGAAACTAGACTCCGCTTTTGAAGAACTCACATACAAATTCATTTGCTCTGGATCCCAGCAAAGAAGCAGCAGCAGCTTGAAAAGCACTTGGGTTATATTAGAGGAGTTTGACTGACTAACTTAGGGCATATGCTAGAAGAGCAGGGATCTGGTGGAACTTTCTCCAGAGACAGAAGGACTGGTGGATACAACTTTTCTTTTCTGTCCCATCTAGCTGGCTCAGCACCAGTGAGCACCATTTCTGTCATTCTCTATAAACCTAGCTAACACCATGTGCCTAGCTCTGGCATTTCCCTGAAGACCAAACACACCCAACCTGTGAGTTCAGGGGGTTAGCCTCTCCAAAGCAACTACTGCACTGCCCTTCTTGGAGAGCTGCCCTCTTCACCACTGGCACCCTTAAAAACCAGCTCACGTCCTTCTCCACCCCATGGTCAGCCCAGCCCAGCACCATCACTCCTGTCTCAACCCAGGATGACCTTGGCCAGCTCCAGTATCCTTTCATATCAGCTCCATCTCCAGGGAGGCCACCACTGTACACCAGTGTGTCTACAAGAGTCTTAGCGGAGCCTCCCAAACAACCGCACTAAGGAAGCCCCCAGTTGTCCTTGGTCCAAGCAGGCTGGGGTCCAGCCCCCTCTCTCAGCACACATGCTGCAGTCCCAGCCTGGCCTTGAAGAAGGCCAGACTCGGGGCCAGCCTTGTCGATCAGCACATGCACAGCAGATATGACCATGCCTCAAAGACAGACGGGCTGAGGATCAGTCCTACCCACCAGTGCATCCATTGCAGTGACAACTGGACCTCATAGGCAGCTGGCTTGGGAGCCAACCCCACCCATCAACATGCGGGCACTGACCATGGCCCAACCACAATAGGGAGGGCACTCTCAGTCCCACAGGGGATACCTCTGCAGCACCTGGCTGTAGTAAACAGTGGACATTGTGTCACTGGACCCTGAAAGACACATCCTACAAAGGTCAGTCTTTCAAGAGTGGGAGACATAGCTTATATACCTGGAACACTGAAAGGAACACAAGATGTAGGGAATTAGGAAGAACTGTATATTGTATGTCAACTATACTTCTAGAATAATATAAAGAAGAAAGAAATAAAGTGAAAATTCACAGAGTCTCTGATCTGAGGAGAAAAAGATCTGGGAGGCTGGAATTTTCCCTAGAAGTAGGAAGAACCAAAGATTGACTTAGATTTAATAAAACTGCGAAGATTTTTGTTTGATAAAATTCAGTCCATGCTTCATTTAATATCATAATACCTTTACTACTTCAATTTAGAAGACAATCAGTGGCTTCTTTCTGATAGAACAGTTCAGTTCAGTTCAGTCACTCAGTCATGTCAGACTCTTTGTGATGCCATGAACCACATCACGGCAGACTTCCCTGTCCATCACCAACTCCTGGAGTCCACCCAAACCCATGTCCACTGAGTTGGTGATGCTAACCAACCATCTCATCTTCTGTCATCCCCTTCTCCTCCAGCCCTCAATCTTTCCCAGCTTCAGGGTCTTTTCAAATGAGTCAGCTCTTCGCATCAGGTGGCCAAAGTATTGGTGTTTCAGCTTCAACATCAGCCCTACCAATGAACACCCAGGACTGAGCTCTTTTAGGATGGACTGGTTGGATCTCTTTGCAGTCCAAAGAACTCTCAAGAGTATTCTCCAACACCACAATGCAAAAGCATCAATTCTTCAATGCTCAGCTCTCCTTATAGTCCAACTCTCACATCCATACATGACTACTGGAAAAACCATAGCCTTGACTAGATGGACTTTTGTTGGCAAAGTAATGTCTCTGTTTTTAATATGCGGTCTATGTTGGTCATATCTTACCTTCCAATGAGTAAGCGTCTTTTAATATCATGGCTGCAATCACCATCTGCAGTGATTTTGGAGCCCCCAAAATAAAGTCAGCCTGTTTCCCCATCTATTTGCCATGAAGTGATGGGACTGGATGCAATAATCTTAGTTTTCTGAATGTTGAGCTTTAAGCCAACTTTTTCACTCTCCTCTTTTACTTTCTTCAAGAGACTTTTAGTTCTTCTTTACTTTCTGCCATAAGGGTGGTGTCATCTGCATATCTGAGGTTATTGATATTTCTCCCAGAAATCTTGATTCCAGCTTGTGTTTCCTCCAGCCCAGAGTTTCTCATGATGTACTCTGTGTATAAGTTAAGTAAGCAGGGTGACAATATACAGCCTTGATGTATGCCTTTTCCTATTTGAAACCAGTCTTTTGTTCCATGTCCAGTTCTAACTGTTGCTTCCTGACCTGCATACAGGTTTCTCAAGAGGCAGGTCAGGTGGTCTGATATTCCCATCTCTTTCAGATTTTTCCACCATTTATTGGGATCCACACGGTCAAAGGCTTTGGCATAGTCAATCTATAAAGTAGAAATAGAAGTTTTCTGGAACTCTCTTGCTTTTTTGATGATCCAGCAGATGTTGGCAATTTGGCCTCTGGTTCCTCTGCCTTTTCTAAAACCAGCTTGAACATAAAATTATTAACCCCTTACATTTTATTTTTTTCATATATAAGATCAAGGGCTCAATTTATGAATATCAAGCTTCAAGGCAGACACTGCTGTATGACTAGTAAACAAGAGAAACAATAAAATCAGCTTCTGAAATGTTTGGGATAATGAAAGTAGTGACAAAATCTTTAAAATCCCCAACGTTGAAATATTCAATTAAGTACAGTAAGATTAAAGTACGGTAAACCCATTGCTGAATAAATGTACTGTACCCTCTCAAACAACAAACAAACAAAATGCCCTGTTTACCTATCATAAGCAAATCACTGGAAGTCAACATAAGAGAAAGTCATAAAAATGCTCAGAAAAAAAGATATATTACTGTGAAAATGAAACAAGGTATATAGCTGACCACCAAATAGTAATAAAAGAAGTAAAAACATGATGGGTATCACCAAACTAGAATTTCACAACTAGTAAAAGTACTTTAGAACAAAAGTCAATTTTAAAAATAAATGTAAAATTGCCTTTACATCAAAAAGTGTCAGAACTTCTCTGGAGGCTTAGATGATGAAGAGTCTGCCTGCAATGCAAGAGCCCCAGGTTTGATCCCTCGATCAGGAATATCCCCTGGAGAAGGAAATGACAACCCACTCTAGTATTTTTGATGGAAAATTCCATGGACAGAGAAGCCTGATGGGGCTGCAAAAATCGGACATGACTAAGCAAGTAACACTTCACTTCACACATTCAAAAAGGAATCCTGAAAGTGTTCTTCAGACAGATTAAAAACAATTTCAAGGAAAAGAAGAGAAATAATTGCAGAAAATATATTATATCAGAAAAGATAAATATAAGGGTATATATGTAAATATATTTTGCATGGTTAAACTATACTAGTAGTTTTTTCTATAGTTTAAAGCGAGTATAGATTGTATAGATTTATTATTCTTTCTTTCTTCCTTTTTTTTTTTTTGTCTTAAACACACAACACTTGGGATATTAGTTCCCTGACCACAGATTGAACTTGCACCTGTGCACTGTACATGAGGCGTCTTAGCAACTGAACTTCCGGGAAGTCCCTAGATTCACTATTCTTGACAACCCTGATACGGAAGCTTGGATATGGGATGAAGAAGTTAACATGCTCTACAACTCAGAAAGGAAACAATTCCACGATCCAAGACTTTAATAATCCCTATGGACAAATTAACTGAAAAGTCTCTCTTTTATACTTTCCTCAGGATAATATTTCTTATTATCTCTATTTGGCAAAATACTGCCCTCAGTTCCTAGACAGTTGTTTAACATCTGGGACTCTTTCTTGTTTCAAAGGAGAGCAGTTCTTTTCATAAACCAAGTTGACTAGCCCACTGCCTTTATCCTGAGTTGTCTCACTCAATATATCAATGTACCTTAGAAGAATTAACATTTAAAGGCTTCTTTCCACATATTTTACTGTTTTACTGTTTAATAATAATTGACTATTAGACATTTTTTTTTCCATTTGCTGAATTTATTTAAACCAATCAATTTAGAAATATCATAGAATTAAACAAAACTTCTGACACTGGCTCCCTGGTGGTTCAGAGGGTGAAGCATCTGCCTGCAATGTAAGAGACCCAGGTTCTATCCCTGGGTCGAGAAGATCCCCTGGAGAAGAAAATGACAACACACTCCGGTACCCTTAACTGGAAAATCCCGTGGATGAGAAGCCTGGTAAGCTACGGTCCATAGGGCCACAAAGAGTCGGACACGATTGAGAGTCTTCATTTTCACTTTCTGACATGTAAAAAGACTACCATGCTCCCAAAACATATGTTAACACTTGGTAAAAGTTAATAATTGCCTATTAGGAAAGCTGTCTATAAGTAAAGTTAGTCTTCAGCAAAACTAAGCAACAGAAAGCCAATCTACAGCAAAAGTAAGCAACAAAATCAAGATTTAAATGTAATTCCTCTGGAACTAAGACCAATGCTATGTATTACTACAATCTTATTATTACTATATGGTTTTATTTTTCCAAGGCTTACTGATATTATTTTTGTCTCAGATTTTCTGAAATATTAGTTTTTCTGATAACCTGACTTTAAATATTTTCAAATGAATGAATTACTAAGTCACCTGTGTCAGATTCTTCAGAATCTGGGAGTATGTTCACTGATATTTTATGCATTTTTAATAATGGATGCATTTAGAATTATACACTGGTTTGTTGAGTTTAATGATAGCATATTTATTATCTCCTCTAATATCACGATTTTAGGTTGAGAAAGGAAAAGAAAATTGCTCTGCCACTTAAATATAAGTACTAAATATCTTAAACACTTTTTGAAAATAAGGCTTGAATCTATGCAAAGTAATCAAATACTAATACCACTTATAATTATATGACATCATTAAAATAAAAATAAAATAAGTAAATATCAAGACATAAGTGAAATTCAGATATTATTGAGAAGAGAGAATTTCAATCATAATGTTCTATTATACAATCCAAATAAGCATAATTTTTTTGTGAGTATTAATACTTTAAGTCTAATATTGAGACTTTATGATTGGCTAAATAATGACTTCACTTTACCCAAGAAGTCCATGTCTTAATCCACACAAGCTGTGACTGCTACCTAATATGGCAAAATATAATTTCAGATGTTATTGAATTAAGGATTATAAAATGAGGACTTTACCTTGAATTATATGGGTGGTTCTGAATCATAGAAATCCTTACAATAAGGAATCAATAGGTCAGAGAAACAAGATGGGAAAAGGGAAGCAGAAAGAGATAGGAAGATATTATACTGGTGACTTTGAAGATGATGGAGGAAATGGCAAGTCAATGACTTTCAGTGCAGCTCTACAAGCCAGAAAAGGCAAGTATAAGGACTCTCCCCTCAGACCTTCCACATGAAAATAGCTTTGCAATTAGCCTGGTGAAACTGCCTTAGGATTTCTGAACTCCAAAAGTGTAAGAGAATACATCTGTTTAAGTCACTATGTTTATGGTAATTACAGCAACAATAGGAAACATAAAGAAGTTGATACTTTTCATATGTATGAGCTAAAATGTTTCATGTTAGCTATATGTATTTTATTGCTATATTTGATTTTTAATTCTTGTGTGCTTAGTTGCTCTGTTGTGTCTGACTCTTTGTGACCCCATGTACTGTAGCCCGCCAGGCTCCTCTGTCCATGGGGATTTTCCAGACAAGAATACTGCATAGAGCAAAACACAAGAGTAAAAGAAAGCTGTATGATTTTTTATTGCTATATTTTATTTTTAATTCTTATGAAAATCAATTTTGGGCTTCTCAGAAGACTCAGCAAGTAAAGAATCCACTTGCAATGCAAGAGTCGCAGGAGATGCAGATTCGATCCATGGATTGGAACGATCCCCTGGAGTAGGAAATGACAACCCACTCCAGTATTGTTGCCAGGAAATCCCATGGACAGAGGAGTCTGGAGGGCTACAGTCCATGGGGTCACAAAGAGTCAGACGTAACTGGGCACATGAGCCCATGGAGCTCAGTTTTAATTTGTAATATTTATTCTACATGTAACTTTTTCTAACACACTTAATATCTCAATATGCTTCGATCTTTGGCATCTTTAAAATAGAAATTGTGTATCAAGGATATCCCTTAGTGTATTTTCATTGGGTCTAGATTTCCTCAATGGGAGGACATTATGCAAGACTGTCAATTACAAGTCAGTAATACCTTCCCAATTGCAGAGAAATATCAGTACACAAATGTCTACAAATTTTCATATTCTTAGATGAGAGAAACTGCATTTAGAGTCTTGCCTGCCTGCAGATGGCATCACCGACTCAAAGCACATGAGTTGAGGAGGCTCTGGGAGTTGGTGATGGACAGTGAAGCCTGGCATGCTGCAGTCCGTGGGGTTGCAGAAAGTCGGCTATGACTGAATGAACTGAACTGAACTGATGCCTACAGAAAGCATCATTGAAAGTCATTGCAAAGCAGAGTGGTTATTTTTGCTGGTAAAATTACCAGTAGGAAAATTTAGACAGAAGAAAAACTTTCCATGAAATACAGTTTCTGCTAGATCATACACCTGAGGCATAAATCTAGGGCTAAGATTCTGCCACTATAAAAGATAACATAGATAAAGTAATAAAATTTTATACTAATATTGTAAGATCCTTAATGCAAGAAATGTGCTATCCATGGAATGTGTCCTGAAGCCAGAGGACAATGAAATATAAGGAGTCTCAGAATATTGTATAAGATATAGGGAATTCACCTTTTAAAAATTATTTCCAGTTTTATTTTCTATTAATTTGTTTTAAGTGATATCAGAGGTCATACTCTTCTTTAATAGGATTTCTTTTTGGAAAACAATAATTAAAATGTATATCATGAGAATACTGGAAAGAGCCTTCAATACTATTCTTAAAAATGATTAAATTCATACAATTTTGTTTTTTGTTCTGATACTTTCTCCAAAGTCATATTTGAACTTGGAATTTTGACTGTCTTACAATCATAGACAGTAAAAACCATCTGTTACATGTGTCATTCAGGTAAGGATAAATTTCCAATAATCCTTGTGAACTCTTTGTCCAAAGAGAAAAAGCTAGTTTTCTCTTTGTACTCTTGTGTTTTACTCTATGCATCATCCCTGACATATTCAATAAGCATTAATTACTATATGCAAGGTTCTAATAGAGGATCAAAATAATATTCAGAAGAGGAGAGAGAACAAGTAATAAGGTGGACAGGTAACTTAGAATATAACGTTATTTATTTTAATAACATTTTGAACTGTATACTTGAAAATTCAAATGTTTATTCTATGATTCTACATTTGATACAAATACTGATTTTACTTATATGTATTCTTTAGTTCTTGAATAGCCTGATATTAATGACTTTAGATACTGACATAATGAATCAGTTAATAAATCAGTTAATTAGTTCAGCAAACATTCATTAATTTTCTCCTAAGTATCAGATCATCTCCTTGCACTGGGGAATTTAAATGTTAACATGAAAATGTTCAGATAAACAATATTATCTTTCAGATAGAACAGCCTATTTTGAGTATAATGTAAACAAGTTTTTTAGACATAATGAAAATTTTTATCAACAGTTTGATAAACCTTGATGTTGGTGTTGTCAGGCTGGGATGTGGTAAAACTCTTTCTGAAAAGGAGAGTTAATATTAATGGAGTTTTTAAACTTGTCTAAATGCTTTGCTAAGTCACTTCAGTCATGTCTGACTCTTTGTAACCCCATGCACTATAGCCTATAAGGCTTCCCTGAGCCTGGACATGAAATTAATGGACTATAGTGTTTGGCTTTAGAAAATTTTAATTTCACAAGAACAGCAATAAAATTCTTGTTATTATATTTTCCTACATCCACATTTTAGTGACGACCATATGACTTGAAATTTAAGGTTACTGTAGACACAGTGTCTCCACATATAGAAGAAGTGTTCCCTTCTATAACAAAGTAATTATGCTATTAATGTACTTGATATATATTTTGGAAATGTAGGTATGAGAGAATATATAAGAGAAGGGGCTCATAAAGTAAAACATTTCTGTCAGGAAGTATCTTGCCACAATTTTGAAAACAAATTAGAAACCAGGTAAGCATATAACAGGCAAAATCTTTTATTTATTTTTGATATTAGTAGGTTATTATTAGTGGGACCAACTTTGTAAAAAATAATATATATTTTTATGCTTAATTTTGGATATTGATGTTGTCACATTCCCAGTGGATATATGGATCATATCACATCTAGAAATACAAATTTTCTGTTTTCCCAAGTGTCTGTGTTATATATTTTCTTGCAGGAAAATGTAAGTTGAAAAGACCCTTTTAAATTATTAATTATCTTCACAGAAAAAATGTTTTCCCTAACTGATGTTTAGAAAGAAAATTAAAATGGATTTAAATTTTAAATTCTTTTCTCCTCAATACATTTAGCAGAAATATTAAAATAGAGTAAGAAAACAAACTTAGAATTATCTGTGTGTGTGTGTGTGTGTGTGTGTGTGTTTTGCCAGGAGGTAAAGTGAGTGCCAAAAAATTGATGGTTTTGAACTGTGGTGTTGGAGAAGACTCTTGAGAGTCCCTTGGGATGCAAGGAGATCCAACCAGTCCATTCTAAAGGAGATCAGTCCTGGGTGTTCTTTGGAAGGAATGATGCAAAAACTGAAACTTCAGTACTTTGGCCACCTCATGTGAAGAGCTGAGTCATTGGAAAAGACTTTGATGCTGAGAAGGATTGGGGGAAGGAGGAGAAAGGCATGACAGAGGATGAGATGGCTGGATGGCATCACCTATGGGATGGAAGTGAGTTTGAGTGAACTCCCCGAGTTGGTGACGAACAGGAAGGCCTGGCGTGCTGCAATTCATGCAGGTCGCAAAAGTCTGGCATGACTGAGTGACTGAACTGAATTGAATTGGAAAACATTGAACCAGAATGAAACCATCAAAATGAAAATTTACAATTATAATGACTTGACAGGGATATTTTATGGGATTTAGAAGCAAGCTAAAAATATGTGGTTCCTGCATAATTATTTAATATAAATTTATTTATTTTAAGTGGAGGTTAATTACTTTACAATATTGTATTGGTTTTGCCATACATCAACATGAATCTGCCACAGGTATACATGTGCTCCCCATCCTGAACCCCCCTCACTCTTCCCTCCCCTTACCATCCCTCTGGATCATCCCAGTGCACCAGCCTCAAGCATCCAGTATCATGCATCAAAGCTGGACTGGTGATTCATTTCATATGATATTATACATGTTTCAATGCCACTCTCCCAAACCATCCCAACCTCTCCCTCTCCCATAGAGTCCAAAAAGACTGTTCTATACATCTGTGTTTCTTTTGCTGTCTCACATACAGGGTTATCATCATCATAGTTCTAAATTCCATATATACGCATTAGTATACTGTATTGGTGTTTTTCTTTCTGGCTTACTTCACTCTATATAATCTGCTCCAGTTTCATCCACCTCATTAGAACTGATACAAATGTATTATTTTTAATGGCTGAGTAATACTCCATTGTGCATATGTACCACAGCTATCTTATCCATTCATCTGCTGATGGACATCTACGCTGTTTTCATGTCCTGGCTATTATAAACAGTGCTGCAGTGAACATTAGGGTACAGGTGTCTCTTTCCATTCTGGTTTCCTCAGTGTGTATGCCCAGCAGTGGGATTGCTAGTTCATAAGGCAGTTCTATTTCCAGTTTTTAAGGAATCTCCACACTGTTCTCCATAGTGGCTGTACTAGTCTGCATTCCCACCAACAGTGTAAGAGGGTCCCCTTTTCTCCTCACCCTCTCCAGCAATTATACCTTGTAGACTTTTGGATCGCAGTCATTCTGACTGGTGTGAAATGGTACCTCATTTTGGTTTTGATTTCCATTTCTCTGATAATGAGTGATGTTGAGCATCTTTTCATGTGTTTGTTAGCCATTTGTATGTCATCTTTGGAGAAATGTCTATTTAGTTTTTTGTACCATTTTTTAATTGGGTAGTTTATTTTTCTTGAATTGAGCTGCAGGAGTTGCTTGTATATTTTGAGATTAGTTCTTTGTCAGTTGTTTTCTCCCATTCTGAAGGCTGTCTTTTCACCTTGCTTATAGTCTCCTTTGTTGTGCAGAAGTTTTAATTTTAATTAGGTCTCATTTGTTTATTTTTGCTTTTATTTCCAGTATTCTGATAGGTGGGTCATAGAAGATCCTGTTGTGATTTATGTAGAAGAGTGTTGTGCCTATGGTCTCCTCTAGGAGTTTTATAGTTTCTGGTCTTACATTTAGATCTTTGATGCATTTTGAGTTTAATTTTTTGTACGGTGTTAGAAAGTGTTCTAGTTTCATTCTTTTACAAGTGGTTGACCAGTTTTCCCAGCACCACTTGTTAATGAGATTGTCTTTAATCTATTGTATATTCTTGCCTGTTTTGTCAAAGATAAGGGGTCCAGAAGTGTGTGGATTTATCTATGGGCTTTCTATTTTGTTGCATTGATTTATATTTCTGTTTTTTGCCAGTACCATACTGTATTGATGACTGTGGCTTTGTAGTAGAGTCTGAAGTCAGACAGGTTGATTCCTCCAGTTCCATTTTTCTGTCTCAAGATTGCTGTGGCCATTCGAGGTTTTTGTATTTCCATACAAATTGTGAAATTATTTGTTCTAGCTCTGTGAAAAATACCCTTGGTAGCTTGATAGGGATTGCATGGACTCTATAGATTGCTTTGGGTAATATACTCATTTTCACTATATTGATTCTTCTGATTCATGAACATGGTATATTTCTCTATTTATTAGTGTCCTCTCTGATATCTTTCACCAGTGTTTTCTAGTTTTCTATATATAGGTTTTTAGTTTCTTTAGGTAGGTATATTCCTAAGTATTTTATTCTTTTCATTGCAATGGTGAACGGAATTGTTTCCTTAATTTCTCTTTCTATTTTCTCATTATTAGTGTATAGTAAAGCAAGAGATTTCTCTGTGTTGATTTTATATCCTGCAACTTTACTATATTCATTGATTGGCTCTAGTACTTTTCTGATGGCGTCTTTAGGGTTTTCTATGTAAAGAATTATGTCATATGCAAACAGTGAGAGTTTTACTTCTTCTTTTCCAATTTGAATTCCTTTTATTTATTTATTTTTTCTGGTCTGATTGCTGTGGCCAAAACTTCTAAAACTGTGCTGAATAGTAGCAGTAAAAGTGGGCACCCTTGTCTTGTTCCTGACTTGAGGGAAAATGCTTTCAGTTTTTCACCATTGAGGATAATGTTTGCTGTGGGTTTGCCATGTATAGCTTTTATTATGTTGAGGTATGTTCCTTCTATTTCTGCTTTCTGGATAGTTTTTATCATAAATGGATGTTGAATTTTGTCAAAGGCTTTCTCTCCATCTATTGAAATAATCATAAGACAAATGCTAACAAGTATGGCAGGGGAAACTAACAATAACACAATAATAGTGGGAGACTTTAATATCCCACTCACAGCTATGGATAGATCAACTAAACAGAAAATCAACAAAGAGACACTAACTTTAAATGATTCAATTGAGCATTTAGACCTAGTTGATATCTACAGGACATTTCACTCCAAAACAATGAATTTCACCTTTTTTTCAAGTGTACATAGAACCTTTTCCAGGACAGATCACATTCTGGGCGATAAATCTCTCCTTGGTAAATTCAAAACAAATTCAAATCATTCCAAGCATCTTTTCTGACCACAATGCGGTAAGATTAGATCTCAATTACAGGAGAAAAAACTATTAACAATTCAAACATATGGAGGCTAAACAACACGCTGCTGAATAACCAACAAATCACAGAAGAAATAAAAACAAATAAAAATGTGCATAGAAATGAATTAAAATGAAAACACAGCAACCTAAAACCTGTAGGACACTGTAAAAGCAGTGCTAAGGGGAAAGTTCATAGCAATACAGGCATACTTCAAGAAACAAGAAGAAAGTCAAATAAATAACCTAACTCTACACCTAAAGCAACTAGAAAAGGAAGAAATGAAAAATCCCAGGATTAGTAGAAGGAAAGAAATCTTAAAAATTAGGGAAGAAATAAATGCAAAAGAAAAAAAGAGACCATAGCAAAAATCAACAAAGCCAAAGGCTGGTTATTTGAGAGGATAAATAAAATTGACAAAGCATTAGCCAGATTCATCAAGAAACAAAGGAAGAAAAATCAAATCAATAAAATTAGAAATGAAAATGGAGAGATCACAACAGACAACACAGAAATACAAAGGATCCTAAGAGACTACTATCAGCAATTATATGTCAATAAAATGGACAACGTGGAAGAAATGGACAAATTCTTAGAAAAGTATAACTTTCCAAAACTGAATCAGGAAGAAATAGAAAATCTTAACAGACCCATTACAAGCATCAGTTCAGTTTAGTTCAGTTGCTCAGTCGTGTCCGACTCTTTGTGACCCCATGAATCGCAGCACACCAGGGCTCCCTGTTCATCACCATCTCTCGTAGTTCACTCAGACTCACATCCATCGAGTCCGTGATGCCATCCAGCCATCTCATCCTTGGTTGTCCCCTTTCCCTTCTGCCCCCAATCCTTCCCAGCATCAGAGTCTTTTCCAATGAGTCAACTCTTCGCATGAGGTGGCCAAAGTACTGAAGTTTCAGCTTTAGCATCATTCCTTCCAAAGAAATCCCAGGGTTGATCTTCTTCAGAATGGACTGGTTGGACCTCCTTGCAGTCCAAGGGACTCTCAAGAGTCTTCTCCAACACCACACTTCAAAAGCATCAATTCTTTGGCGCTCAGCCTTCTTCACAGTCCAACTCTCACATCAATACATGACCACAGGAAAAATCATAGCCTTGACTAGATGGACCTTAGTCGGCAAAGTAATGTCTCTGCTTTTGAATATGCTATCTGCTGTTGCTGCTGCTGCTAAATCGCTTCAGTCGTGTCTGACCCTGTGCGACCCCAGAGACGGCAGCCCACCAGGCTCCCCCATCCCTGAGATTCTCCAGGCAAGAACACTGGAGTGGGCTAAATATGCTATCTAGGTTGGTCATAACTTTTCTTCCAAGGAATAAGCATCTTTTAATTTCATGGCTGCAGTCACCATCTGCAGTGATTTTGGAGTCCCCCTCAAAAAAAAAAACAAATAAAGTCTGACACTGTTTCCACTGTTTCCCCATCTATTTCCAATGAAGGGATGGGACTGGATGCCATGATCTTCGTTTTCTGAATGTTGAGCTTTAAGCCAACTTTTTCACTCTCCTCTTTCACCTTCATCAAGAGGCTTTTAGCTCCTCTTCACTTTCTGCCATAAGGGTGGTGTCATCTGCATATCTGAGGTTATTGATATTTCTCCTGGCAATCTTGATTCCAGCTTGTGTTTCTTCCAGCCCAGTGTTTCTGCATAGAAGTTAAATAAGCAGGGTGACAATACACAGCCTTGACGTGCTCCTTTTCCTATTTGGAACCAATCTGTTGTTCCATGTCCAGTTCTAACTGTTGCTTCCTGACCTGCATACAGATTTCTCAAGAGTCAGGTCAGGTGGTCTGGTATCCCCAACTCTTTCAGAATTTTCCACAGTTTATTGTGATCCACATAGTCAAAGGCTTTGGCATAGTCAATAAAGCAGAAATAGATGTTTTTCTGGAACTCTTTGCTTTTTCCATGATCCAGCAGATGTTGGCAATTTGATCTCTGGTTCCTCTGCCTTTTCTAAAACCAGTTTGAACATCAGGAAGTCCACAGTTCACATATTGCTGAAGCCTGGCTTGGAGAATTTTGAGCATCACAAGCATGAAAATTGAAATTGTAATCAGAAATTTTCCAGCAATCAAAAGCCCAGTTCCAGATGGCTTCACAGCTGAATTCTACAAAAAATTCAGAGAAGAGCTCACACCTATCCTACTCAAAGTCTTCCAGAAAATTGCAGAGGAAGGTAAACTTCCAAACTCATTCTATGAGGCCACCATCACCCTAATACCAAAACCTGACAAAGATGCCAGAAAAAAGAAAACTACAGGCCAATATCACAGATGAATATAGATGCAAAAACCCTTAACAAAATTCTAGCAGTCAGAATCCAACAAAACATTAAAAAGATCATTCACCATGAGCAAGTGGGCTTTGTACCAGTGATGCAAGGATTTTTCAATATCCACAAATCAATCAATGTAATATACCACATTAGCAATTTAAAAATAAAAACCATATGATTATCTCAATAGATGCAGAGAAAGCCTTTGACAAAATTCAACATCCATTTATGGTTACAGCATAATTTAACAATATTTACAGTTTTATAAATATAGTCAGTATTTTGGAATTCTTCTGCAATTTTGCCAGCAAGTAAAAAATGATGTGCCTTTCTAATGATTAATTTATAAACAACTTTAAATTTAGAAATTTTGGTTATTTTGAAGTAATTGACATCATTTGTCCAAATAATAAAATCATTGTTTATCATCTGTTTCAAGTTAAAAACAAACAAGACCATTTCTAAAGTATATAAGCACATGTTCTCACTTAAGTATTTTCATGTACGAGAGCATGCGTGCTAAGTCACTTCAGTTGTGTCCAACTCTTTGCCACGCTATTTACTGCAGCCTGCCAGGTTCCTCTGTCCATGGAATTCTCCAAACAAGAATACTAAAGTGGCTTATCATGCCCATCCCCAAGGGATCTTACTGACACAGGAATCAAACCTGTGTTGCTTAAGTGTCCTACATTTGTAAGTGGCCACGAGAGCCACCTGGGAAACCTATCTTCAGATATGTTTTCTTTTACTTGACTATAAGAACAGTAACAGAGGCAACTTTTGAAATATACTTTAAGACAAGACTTCTTGCAGTGGAACAAAACCAAATTTATGTCAAATTCCAGAAGATACCAGAACTGATTCCTGCAAATATATATAGTGAAAAACTTTATTGAAAAACATGTAGTACATACTATTATGATCCACAATGATCAACTAATAAAAAAATTTAGTTAATAATCAGTTTATTATCTTCATTTTGTTTTATTTTACTATAGACCAAAATGATACAAAAGCATTTATCTACAATTATAACAGAATAAATTTTACTTAGTTTACATTAATGAGAAATTATCCTATAATTAGGATAATTATAATATTTTAACAACCATTATGACTTTTCATTTGTCATAATAAAAATTATGCATAGCCACAACATAATTCAAACACATGAGAAATAAAAATTAAATCTCTTCTTTCCCAATCCTCCTTTCCAGATATTCACTGTAACATGTAACACTCTGCTTGTATTATTTCAAAATTTTAATGTGAATATAAGTACATATCTACATAATCTGAACAATGAGGAAACTTAAAGTACTTTTCTGTTCTTTGATTGCTTTTCCCCCTTAATATGCTTGCTTCTGCTGCTGCCGCTGCTAAGTCGCATCAGTCGTGTCCAACTCTGTGCGATCCCATAGATGGCAGCCTACAAGTCTCTCCACCCCTGGGTTTCTCCAGGCAAGAACACTGGAGTGGGTTTAATTCCTTGTCCAAGGCATTAAAGTGAAAAGTGAAAGTGAAGTTGCTCAGTCATGTCTGACTCCTAGCGACCCCATGGACTGGAGCCTACCAGGTTCCTCCATCCATGGGATTTTCCAGGCAAGAGTACTGGAGTGGGTGAAATATATTTTATATCCATCCATCTATTATCTATCTATCTGTACATTTTAGAGATCAATACACCAAAACTTAAGCTAAGCAAAATTACCTTATTTGAATCCATTTGTCCAAGAAATGTTTTATCTTAGTGAATTTCTTGCATGTATATACAAATATTCCATCTATACTCCTTTGGACCAAGTGAAAGTCACTCAGTCATGTCTGACTCTATGTGACCCCGTGGACTATAACCCACCAGGCCCCTCTGTCCATGGAATTCTCCAGGCAAGAATACTGTAATGTGTAGCCATTCCCTTCTCCAGGGAATCTTCCTGCCCTAGGGATAAAATGGGTTTCCGGCATGGTAAGAGGACTCTTTACTGTCTGAGCCACCAGGGGAGTCTTTTCTACTAAAACATTCTTTAATATCAAAATGTGAAAAAAAAGTTAATTGAAATATTTTTGGGAAAGAAGAATATAGTATATATTTAATTTATATATTTAATAATACATCTGTGGCTGATTCATGTCAATGTATGGCAAAACCAATACAGTATTGTAATGTAGAATAAAGTATTTAAAAAAATAATGCCTAATAAATTTATTTCACTTATGTTTTGGAGCCCTTCTGGTACACTTCCAGGTAGTCAAGTAATACTGGATAAGGTATTCTGAAATAAGAATCAGAGAATAACTTTCATTGTGTATAGATTAATATTACAATTGGTGAATATTATTTCTAGTTCTAATAAAATGAAAATACAACTGTTTTCATGTATATTATTTCTTAGGCACATATATAAAAATTATAATTACTCCTTAACTCTTCCATTTATATTCCATATCACTGTGATGTGACATGTATAAAATTCAGTCTTTCATAATTTTGTTTTCCCATATTCCTGCAAGAGAAATCTACAATTCATTCCATTGATCTGCTATATCATGATTGTGGAGGGGGTAAATTATATCTGACCTGAAATGAAACACCAATAGTTAATTTTAACATACATTTCATGAAGTTCTTTATTAAATATTCATATCATTTAACTTTTATATGGTAATCATTGAAAAGATAGATAACAATACTTGTGAATAAGCAACACCATTATGACTTTCAATTCATTCTTTGTTTCAACCTTAAATTATATTATTTTACTAATTTATTGATAAAGCTTAGTTATCCATTATAAGTTACACAGATTTCAGATATACCAGATAATTAAGATAAACAAAGATGTCTTTTGTAGTAGGTATATAGTAACTTATTTATTATAATTCTTACTATATTAATTACTATTTCCGTAGGATTTAAAATGTCATATTGCTGCTTAGAGCAAGATAACAAGCAAAACTTGTTATCACTTGTCATCTTGCTGCTTAGAGTTGTGATAGCAAAATCCACAGACTGACTTTTTGCTGGACAATGAAATATACATCAAAATAGAGAAAAATAATTACAATTTTTTTCTGTACAGCTGAAAAAAGACTACAGTTTATATTTTCTATGGATATTGTCACTAAATTTGATCATATTCTATAGAGGCAAAAATCTGTAGCTATAGCCTATTATTTCTAGAAATCTGGGGTGCTGGTATCATTTAACAAAGCAAAATAGATCCTATGGTAAAAATTTAAAAGCAGCAAAGTTATGAATCTCTTGAAATATATCTTTACAAGCCTGTCAGTAAGTCATTTAGATTACATCCTGCTGTTTAAGAGTCATCTTTCTTCCTTCACATTTTATCTCATTTTTACCATTCTGCCTTAATGTTTGTCACATATTGCCTTGTAATCATTTTTGACACCTACAGGAGGGAAGGGAGAGAAGGGTGTTGGAGTACTGGTAGAAACGTAAGTGTTAGTTGCTTAGTTGTGTCCAGCTCTTTGCAACCCTATGGACTGCAGCCCACCAAGCTCCTCTGTCCATGAGATTTTCCAGGCAAGGATACTAGAGTGGGTTGCCATTTCCTTCTCCAGGGTATCTTCATTTTACTAAAGTTGACATGTCAATGACAGTTTTAGATTTTTTTAATAAATAATAGATGACAGAATAAAGGTATGGGGAGATTAATGGACAGAAATGGTATGGACAATAAAAGCAGAAGACCTTAAGAAGAGGTGGCAAGAAAAAACTGAAGAACTATAGAAAAAGATATTAAAGACCAAGGTAACCATGATGGTGTGATCATACTCAAGTAGAGCCAGGCATACAGGAATGCAAAGTCAGTGGGCCTTAGGAAGTATCACTACAAATAAAGCTAGTGGAAGCAATGGGATTCCAGTTGAGCTATTTCAAATCCTAAAAGATAATGCTATTAAAGTGCTGCACTCAATACACCAGCAAACTTGGAAAACTCAGCAGTGGCCACAGGCCTGGAAAAGTCAGTTTTCATTCCAATCCCAAAGAAAGGCAATGCTAAACTATGACACACTTGCACTCATCTCACATGCTAGCAAAGTAATGCTCAAAATTCTCTAAGCCAGGCTTCAATAGTACATGAATGATGAACTTCCAGATGTTCAAACCAGATTTAGAAAGGGCAGAGAAACCAGAGATCAAATTGCCAACATCTGATGCATCATCACAAAGCGAAATAATAAAAAAAAATATTTCTGCTTTATTGATTATGCCAAAGCCTTTGACTGTGTAGATAACAAACTGTGGAAACTTGAAGAGATGGGAATACCAGACGACCTTACTTGCCTCTTGAGAAATCGGTGTGAAAGTCAAGAAGCAACAGTTAGAACTGAACATGGACCAACAGACTACTTACATATCAGGAAAGGAGTATATCAGGGTTGTATATTGTCACCCAGTTTATTTAACTTATATTCAGAGTACTGCTAAGTCGCTTTAGTCATGTCTGACTCTGTGCGACTCCATAGACGACAGCCCACCAGGCTCCCCTGTCCCTGGGATTCTCCGGACAAGAACACTGGAGTGGGTTGCCATTTCCTTTTCCAATGCATGAAAGTGAAAAGTGAAAGTGAAGTCACTCAGTTGTGTCCAACTCTTCACGATCCCATGGACTGCAACCTACCAGGCTCCTCTATCCATGGGATTTTCCAGGCAAGAATACTGGAGTGGGGTGCCATTGCCTTCTCCCCTATATGCAGAGTACATCATGTGAAATGCTGGGCTGGATGAAGCACAAGTTGGAATCAATATTGCTGGGAGAAATATAAGTAATCTCATATATGCAGATGATGCCACCCTTATGGCAGAAAGTGAAGGAGAACTAAAGAGCCTCTTGATGAAAGTAAAAGAAGATAATGAAAAAGCTGCCTTAAAAACTCAGCATTCCAAAAACAAAGATCATGGCATCCCATTCCATCATTTTATGGCAAATAGATGGGCAAACTGTGGAAACAGTGACAGACTTTATTTTCTTGGGCTCCAAAATCACTGACCACAGATGGTGACCACAGGCATGAAATTAAAAGGTGTTTTCTCCTTGGAAGAAAAGCTATGCCCAATCTAGACAGCATATTAAAAATCAGAATTATTACTTTGCCAACAAAGGTTCTTCTAATGAAACCTATGGTTTCTCCTGTAATCATGTTTGGATGTGAGAGCTGGACTGTAAAGAATGCTGAGCTCCAAAGAATTGGTGCTTTTGAACTGTAGTGTTGGAGAAGATTCATGAGAGTTCCTTGGACTAAAAGCAGATTAAACCAGTCAATTTTAAAAGAAATCTGTCCTAAAAATTCATTGGAACGACTGATCCTGAAGCTGAAACTCCAATACTTTGGTCACCTGATGTGAACTGACTCCTTGGAAAACACCCTGATGCTGGGAAAGATTGAAGGCAGGAGGAGAAGGGGACTACAGAGGATGAGATGGTTGGATGTCATCACCAACTTGATGGACTTGAGTTTGAGCAAGCCCCAAGAATTAATGATGCATAGGAAAGTTTGGTGTGCTACAGTCCATGGGATTGCAAAGAATCAGACACAACTGAGTGACTAAACTGATTTTTCTTTTTGTAATAATCCTCTGAAAATATACAAGAACTTTAAAAGGTATTACCAATAATAGATTGAAATTTCAACAAACCCTCAACTTTTATAGTTGATTTAGTTTTTCCTCTGTTAAATAGACAACATTAAGAAATTTGCAATACTGTTTCAAGTCATTGTCTTCTTATGATAAGCCTAAGAAAACAATGCTATCTTATCAGGAAAGAGCTTTTGAGCCTTAATATTTTGGTGTGTCCAATGTTAATGGGTCAGATCATTCTTCTTTGTGAATTTGTAACTCTCAAAATAAATTGTTTATCCTTTTTTGAACCAAAGCCTATCTCTGTAGCTTTTACCCATAATTTCCATATTTATGACTTGGAAATATGCCAAACATGACAAAGCTATATTTATGATAGTCTCAAATATGTAGAGAAAACTATCAAATCCTCTCTAAATCCAACATTTCTATTTTCACTTTGGTCTTCATCCTCTAACAAGACTCCACATTGTCTCCATGTTCCTCCAATCTCCATACTAGAAAACAGTATAAAGTTTTGCTATAAATTTCTTTACCTAAATATTCTGCAAGTTGTTGTTGAGTATAAATTGGCTTCTTGATGAGGCTTTGGTCATATTCAGTACAATATTTTATGATATCTCATTTACAAAACATATGCTCACCAGAGGAAATTCTATCATTAAAACATTTTAGTTTTCCTTACAGCAGTTGTATTTATATATGTCATCATTTCTATATGATTTTTAAATGCATATTTTGAAACAAACTACAATGAAAATGAAACCTGCCCCTTTAAATTTATATATATAATGGTCATGGAGAAAATAAAATGTTATAGGATTTTTTTTTTCCAAAATGGTAGAATGTTAGAAGTGGAGAGGTAAAATTGATCCAAAGAGGTAAAATTATATATCTTTTACAGCCTATTGTGTTCCATAATAAAGGGCCTTTTTTTTTTAAATTACAGCACATCACCTTTGAACTGTTTTTGGATTTTTAAATAAAGAAAAAGAATCACCAGAAACATTTGGAGCAGGTACAAAGAGCATTAGACTTATAATTTGAAGTTCTATATTCAAATCCTTTAATTAATTTGCTGGGGGGGACAAGCAAATAAATGGAATCACATGAGCTCCACTTTCCTCAGATATGAAAACCTAGAAATTACTGCTGAGCTTCTTTCTTGACCTGGTCTTAGTCTGCACAGGTGTCATGCCCCTAAAGGCCAGAATGTAAGTAACAGTAATGACATACCATAATGTCAGAGGAGGTTATCAGGAGGACATGAATGCCAGCTGATCCATGAACTGGATCCCATTAGACTCCCTAACTGAGAACTCAATTAGAGCTCAATTAGATGTTCTTCACCACTGGCCCCTCATCCTTGGAATGTACATTCTGCCCACCCCTTCCCACAGGGGGAGCCATGTTTGAAGATGCATCCTTGAGAGAGTAACTTGTCAAGACCAACTGGATGGCATGTTACTGAACCCCTTGATGATCTTTAAACTTTTTCTGACCCATGGGTGCAAACATCTGTTCACTTATGCCCATCTAAGACAAGCCTCCTTTATAAGTTCCCTTTAAAAGTTCCCTTGTTTACTAAACCTGCTACCTGCCAATCTGGGGTAGTTTGTCAGGGTGTTTTTCAGTCTCTTCTTTCCCTCCATGTATAGGGCCAGTTGGTGGACCAAAAATTGGCTAGCCAGCCAGGAGACTAAAGAAATGAGCCTTGGAAAGAGGTATCCACATGGGGAATTCCACGTTAGCCACCTACATATAGGTTGAGAGGGATGATCTATATGTTAGATGTTTGTGTATGGGTACATCCTCGAAATGTCAGCTAGCCTAATGTGTTTGTTTGAGAAACTGTACATACTGCACTGTGACAAGAAGGGAAATGAATGGCTACCACAGTGGGCTGGCCTCTACAAGATTCCAGTAAATAAGCCCGAAGCTAATGTGATTTGATCTCATTGCTATCAGGATTCCACCTAAAAACAGACTGACAACCTGGTACTATGTTGATTTGCCTATAAAGGTCTTAAAATTTGAACAACATTTCAGACCTGCCTCACTTGCCCCTATGATGCCTGCTCTAGAGAGAACTCAGTGATAAATTTCTACTAAGGATGCATGCCTCCTATGCCTATGGTGTAAGATGTAGGTCAAGATTTCTTCTAGGTGAGGGGCTTGTAGAGGCATTCAGAGGCTTCACACTGAGCTGTCTATTCACTGTTCCTACAGAAATAAACAATAGGCAGCTGCTCTGTCCCTCTCAATACCATTAATGGTTATGGAAGGCAAATCATTATGGTTCTTTTGGCACTGAAAATTGGTGTTTTCTCCAATGAGAATAGGAGGAATTTATCTTTTCAGGGCTACATAATATATTAGACATTGATATCCTACAAGGTCAAACACTGGAAAAACTGTCAGTTAATTCTGCCTCTGAGTTAGAGTAATCAAATTATGCTGAGGAGAAACACTAAAGAGTGATTACTGATATAAATGCCTGAGAATGGAAGTATAAATAAAAAGAGAAACTATCCAAGAAATGCACCTACTGGGTATTGTACACTCTGCCCATGATGCTTTCCACAGCCAAGTATGGCCAGTAAAATAAAGTCAGATGGCTAATGGTGAATGATTGTGAATTAAAAAAAAAAAAAAAAAAAGCACTGCCCCAACCACATAGCTGTATCTGGGATTATCACCATCTTAGGTAACCTTGGCCTGGGTCCTAGGAACTCACCATGCTCTACTGGACTTAGCAGATGCATTTTTCAGTATACCCCTAGACTCTGAGTCATATGATCAATTTGCTTTCATGTGGAAGGGGCAACAATGGACTTCAAAAGTTTCTCCAAGGATACCCATAGAGTCCCACAATATGTTATGGGATGGTAGCCTGGTGTCCCTGTTCTCCTTCCTCACATCAGTAAAATGGGCCCACTAGACTGATGGTATAATGCTCATATGTGAAGACTGTCTTTCTGCAGGACATTCTGCAAACCTTGCTGAAACAAATGCAAAGAAAAAGACGAGCAGTAAACCCACAGAAAAGTCAAGGCTCAGGCACCACTATAAAGTTTTGGAGAGTTGTTTGGTTGGGTAAGACTTTTGTTGTTCCAGAGTTGTAATTGAGAACATGTAAGCCTATCCGACCCTTAACAATGTGAAAGAGATACAAACCATTTGTAGGGATGGGGGGGAGGGTTAAAGGACTTTTATTCCCCACCTGGCACAGTGCTTCTTACCCTTATATCACTTGGTAAATAAAGGGTATATGTGGGGCTAGGGCCACAAGCCATCTTTGAGAATGTATACATACTGCTGCTGCTGCTGCTGCTGCTAAGTCACTTCAGTCATGTCCGACTTTGTGTGACCCATAGACAGCAGCCCACCAGACTCTGCCGTCCCTGGGATTCTCCAAGCAAAAATACTGGAGTGGGTTGGCACTTCCTTCTCCAGTTCATGAAAGTGAAAATTGAAAGAGAAGTCACTCAGTCGAGTCCGACTCATCACGACCCCATGGGTTGCAGCCTACCAGGCTCCTCCACCCATGGGATTTTCCAGGCAAGAGTACTGGAGTGGGATGCTATAACTTTCTCCAGTACATGGCAGAAAGTGAAGAGGAACTAAAAAGCCTTTTGATGAAAGTGAAAGAGGAGGGTGGAAAAGTTGGCTTAAATCTCAACATTCAGAAAACTAAGATCATGGCATCTGGTCTCATCACTTCATGGGGAAAAAATGGGGAAATAATGGAAACAGTGTCAGACTTTATTTTAGGGAGCTCCAAAATCACTGAAGATGGTGATTGAAGCCATGAAATTAAAAGATGCTTACTTCTTGGAAGGAAAGTTATGACCAACCTAGATAGTATATTAAAAAGCAGAGACATTACTTTGCCAACAAAGGTCCATCTAGTCAAGGCTATGGTTTTTCCAGTAGTCATGTATGGATGTGAGAGTTGGACTGTGAAGAAAGCTGAGCACTGAAAAATTGATGGTTTTGAATTGTTGCGTTGGAGAAGACTCTTGAGAGTCCCTTAGACTGCAAAGAGATCCAACCAGTCCCTTCTAAAGGACATCAGTCCTCGATGTTCATTGGAAGGAATGATGCTACGGCTGAAACTCCAGTACTTTGGCCACCTCATGTGAAGAGTTGACTCATTGGAAAAGACTCTGATGCTAGGAGGAATTGGGGACAGGAGGAGAAGGGGATGACAGAGGGTGAGAAGGCTGAATGGCATGGAAAAGAGTTTGAGTAAACTGTGGGAGTTGGTGATGGACAGGAAGGTCAGGCATGCTGCAATTCATGGTGTCACAAAGAGTTGGACATGACTGAGCTACTGAACTGAACTGAACTGAACTGAACTGAAACAGATTAAAGTTCTGAGTATCTCCCAGGAAAACTGACCACTTAAGATAGATGTAACTGTGACCCTCAGAAGGAATGGATTGGGAATTATGGCAGAGACAACAGAAGGACGAGATTTTGGAAGGTGATAGAAACCCTATATAGCCCCATAGAGCCACAACTCCTTGCAGTTTACAAAGTTCTCCTTCAGGTAGAGCATCTGATGAAGAAACAGCTTACTAAGGTAAAATCTTCTCTTCCTATCTAATAGCAGGTTGTGAATAGGTTCTGTCAGTACTTCCTTCCATGGCTCCAGTTCTCACTGTGATTAAATGACTTGCCTATTTGCAGCAGAGTAATATCCTGTCCCCGAGAATTGTGAGTTCAGCTAGGTCTTATAGAGTATGTATATTTTCCAAACATCTCAGGCCCTATTCCTGCAGTGGTTCCTGTGGTCCCTAAATAGAGAGTAGGGAAACAGTAGCTGATGCCTGGTATACAGGTGGGCTTAGTCAGGGGCAAGGTGCCCAAATGGACTGCAGTTACCATTCAGCCCAACACTGACACTATTTGAATGGAAACAGGAATGAATCATAGCAGCCAATGTGCTAAGTTCAGGGTGATTTGGCTGGTGACCACTCATAAACTCTGGCCATTAACTCTTTGCACGACAGTTGGGCTGTTCTAAATGAATTAACCTTGAGTTTTAGACAATGTGAATTTGAGGGGTAGATAATTACCAGTGAGCCCTTGTGGGATCAAGATATATGGAAAGACATTTGGGTTCACTTGTAAGGGCCTGGGGCAGTCCTCTCTGTTTTCCCTATCCTGGCCCATGAGGTACTAACACCCACTGACAATCAAAAACTGATGCTCTAGCCCAGCTACAACCTCTAGCAACAAACCTTTTAATAGATACAGCAGATTGGGTACACAGAAAGACCAGCTGCCAGAACACCGATGAAGAATGACTTATAGACAAGGTTATTGAATTGTCCTTGAAATACAGTGACTTGGTTAAAGCAGTAACAGCATGTCTTGTGTATTCTAAACAATACCCAAGACCAAAGGTGCATGAGGTTTCCCATCAGAGTTCCCAACTGATGAGGGACTGGTAAATCAATTATATTGGCCCCATCCCTCTGAGTGAAAAGTTCCAAATATGCCTTGATTTGTGTGGACACTGTATTAGGCCTACCTCAAATTTTCTGTTACTGTGCAAACCTGGCTGCCACCATTAGAAGATTAGTGAAGCTGAGTACCATGCAAGGATATCCTCATTGAACAGACAGTGATCAAGGGTCATATATCAAAGGTCATAATATGTAAGACTAGGCAAAAAAACATGACATGAAAGTTCTAGCTACCCTATAACTGGTAAGCAACAGGGCTGATTTAAAAAAAAAAAAGGAATGTTAAAGCAGCAGATTAAACTGCTGGGTAAAATCATCTGGCTACGGGGAATAAAGTACTACTCTGAGCTTTAATATGGGCTTCCCTGGTGGCTCAGATGGTAAAGAATCTTCATGCAATGCAAGAGACCAGGTTTGATGCCTGGTTTCAGAAGATCCCCTGGAGAAGGGAATGGCTACCCACTCCAATACTATTGCCTGGATAATTCCATGGAGAGAGGAGCCTGGTGGGCTACAGTCCATGGGGTTGCAAAGAGTTGAACACGACTGAGAAACTCACATACAAATACAAACCAGGCTTTAATACATTTGAATTGTAAGTCATGTGCTAGATTGGAGACATATCATCCAATATTGTAAAAGTATTCAAGTTATAGGAAAGTTACTGCCCCAGCTCTCATGTTCAATCAAAGTGCTATGCTGCTGAGAATACCAAGTCCCATTGGGTTTGTGAAAGGTGCTATTTACTGGAATTTGCAATGAGATATCCTACTGGGAATGTTTAGTTATTTTGTACCCCTGGGTGAGGAGGAACTGAAATCCCTTTGTTCTAAGGCAAGTTGGACCTGCTGAAACATATACACATACAATTGAAAAAATGGAGAATATGGAGGTCCTAGTCTGGCCTATGTCACCCCTAGTCCACTCCTCCTGCTTGACAGTACTCCCACCCCCTACCAACATGAATAACGCCCACAAACAAGGTAAGTTACCTTCTCCTCAAGTCCGGATTGGCACATTCATTTCCCACTGGTGCAATTATTTGGTTGCCATCTTTGTTCTATCCATTGACCTAGAGGATATTATTCAGTTCAGTTCAGTTGCTCAGTCATGTCCCACTCTTTGCGACCCAATGAATCGCAACATGTCAGGCCTCCCTGTCCGTCACCAACTCCCGGAGTTCACTCAGACTCACGTCCATCGAGTCCATAATGCCATCCAGTCATCTCTTCCTTGGTCATCCCCTTCTCCTCCTGCCCCCAATCCCTCCCAGCATCAGAGTCCTTTCCAGTGAGTCAACTCTTCACATGAGGTGGCCAAAGTACTGAAGTTTCCGTTTTAGTATCATTCCTTCCAAAGAACACCCAGGGCTGATCTCCTTCAGAATAAACTGGTTGGATCTCCTTGCAGTCTAAGGGACTCTCAAGAGTCTTCTCCAACACCACAGCTCAAAAGCATCAATTCTTCGGTGCTCAGCCTTCTTCACAGTCCAACTCTCACATCTATACATGACCACAGGTAAAACTGTAGCCTTGACAAGATGGACCTTAATCGGGAAAGTTATGTCTCTGCTTTTGAATATGCTGTCTAGTTTGATCATAGCTTTTCTTCCAAGAAGTATGCTTCTTTTAATTTCATGGCTGCAGTCACCATCTGCAGTGACTTTGGAGCCCCCCAAAATAAAGTCTGACACTGTTTCCACTGTTTCCCCATCCCTTTCCCATGAAGAAGCTGAAGTTGAACAGTCTATGAAGACCTACAAGACCTTTTAGAACTAACACCCAAAAAACATGTTCTTTTCATTTTAGGGGACTGGAATCCAAAGTAGGAAGTCAAGAAACACCTGGAGTAACAGGCAAATTTGGCCTTGGAATGCAGAATGAAGCAGGGCAAATACTAATAGCGTTTTGCCAAAAAAATGCACTGGTCTTAGCAAACACCCTCTTACAACAACACAAGAGAAGGCTCTACACATGGACATCGCCAGCTGGTCAACATTGAAATCAGATTGATTATATTCTCTGCAGCCAAAGATGGAGAAGCTCTATACAGTCAACAAAAACAAGACCAGGAGCTGACTGTGGCTCAGATCATGACTCCTTATTACCAAATTCAGACTTAAATTGAAGAAAGAAGGAAAACTGCTAGACCATTCATGTATGACCTAAATCAAATCCCTTATGATTATACAGTGGAAGTGAGAAATATACTTAAGGACCTAGATCTAATAGATAGAATGCTTGATGAACTATGGAATGAGGTTCATGACATTGTACAGGAGACAGGGATCAAGACCATCCCCATGGAAAAGAAATGCAAAAAAATCAAAATGGCTGTCTGGGGAGGCCTTAAAAATAGCTGTGAAAAGAAGAAAGTTGAAAAACAAAGGAGAAAAGGAAAATATAAGCATCTGAATGCAGAATTTCAAAGAATAGCAAGAAGAGATCAGTAAGCCTTCCTCGGCAATCAATGCAAAAAAAGGAAAAGAATGGGAAAGACTAGAGATCTCATCAAGAAAATTGGAGATATCAAGGAAATACTTCATGCAAAGATGGGCTCAATAAGGGACATAAATGGTATAGATCTAACAGAAGCAGAATATATTAAGTAGAAGTGTCAAGAATACACAGAAGAACTGTACAAATAATCAGATAATCACGATGGTGTGATCACTTATCTAGAGCCAGACATCCTGGAATGTGAAGTCAAGTGGGCCTTGGAAAGCATCACTACGAACAAAACTAGTGGATTTGATGGAATTCCAGTTGAGCTATTTCAAATTCTAAAAATGATGCTGTGAAAGTGCTGCACTCAATATGCCAGCAAATTTGGAAAACTCAGCAGTGGCCACAGGACTGGAAAAGGTCAGTTTTCATTCCAATCCCAAAAAAAGGCAATGCCAAAGAATGCTCAACCCACAGCCTAGGGGACTTCATAAATGGTTTGGATTATGGGATTCTTGGCCAAAAAGAAAAAAAAAAAGTCACTTATTTTGGGAATCACTATCATTATCTATGTTTTCTTCATGCATGTGCCTGTATTGTTGCTGTAGGTATTTCCCTCCAGTGAAGCCTGAGACCTACCAAAGAGCCACCACTATGCTATGAAACCTCTTGCTGTTGACTAGGGGTGCATCGCAGAAGACAGGAGGGCAGGATGGGAATGGGTGGGGAAAGGAAGATTATAAGAGCTAGTGAGGACTTGAGTGTTGGAGATGGTCATCCAGCTGATCCTCGAGTTGGAACGAAGCCATCACCCAGTCTCCTCTCCCTCTCTCCTGTCCTTATCATGTGTGCTGTTCTTACCATTTCCATAGTGTAGTGAGAGCCATTTTCAAGGATGAAACCTTTAGAAAGCAATGTGTTGTTCTGACCATCTGGATAGTATAATGTAACTGAACCCAGTGAAGCCTCTATATAAATTTTTAAGTTTCTGATGTGTGGGTACATCAATCTACTCATCTTCGTGTCATCCAAGACAAACTTAAGAAGTAAGTTCCCTTGTTTATTAAATTTGCCATTGATAAATCTGGAGTGACTTGTTTCTTTTTTTAGAATCTTCTTGCCCTGTATGTTCTGGGGACAGTTCACAAACCAACACAGAGTTTTTGTTATATTTTTAAGTACTTAATTCTTATAACACTTTGATAATATATCAAAAGGCAAAATATCTATTTAAAATTCAAATATCTCAACTATGATTGATGATTTACATTTTTTTTTTTTTCTGTATTGAAGGACACATTTCCAAAGATGCTGAAAGGTATGTTAGTATTCCCAGGGAATGGTGGTTTTCTTTTTGATTTCACTAAATTGGGATATGATATTAATATTCTATATGTCTTCATTTATTCTTACCAATTTGAATTGTATGCTTCTATGTTAAATGGCCTGGAAAAATGAGAAAGGTGATTGAAAAATATACAGTGCTTTTTCATGGGCATAGAAGACCACTTGGCTTGTGCTAATTTAATTAATCTTCACCTAAAGCATACACAGTGCCCTGGTACTTAATGTACTGGAAAAATATACATAGCATTTTGACACCATCCTGTACTACTGAGAAATAACACTGTACTCTGACATTGTATTAATGTCAGTAGACAGCTTCCAACAGAGATATAAGATCATACTTTCCAGCTTTATTTTTTAATGGAATTTAATTCCCAGGAAGAGTCTTTACAATTTGCATTTGCTATTGTTCTTTCTAGTCTAGTAACCTATGATACAACTTATGGATGAACATGGATTTTAAGAAAATAATCATTAGAAACAAAATATTGAATTTATAGGTAGCAGCATTACTATCAGCCTCAAGTGTGGGATGCAATTATCTAATGTCTTCATTTATATTTTTATGAACTTGATGGAATTCTGATACTCTACCTTAGCCAAGAAGACAAAAACAACTAATTTCTTTGCATTCATTATCTTGGCTGAAGGGTGAGAAGCTAAAACCCAATTTATCCAATAATTGCTACATTTGTGAAAACAGCACCAGAGCCTTGATGCATTTTACTGTGGCCTCCTGGGAAGGTTCATGTCTAATTTTTATGCTGATATGGCTAATAATATAGTCCTCTTACTCTTCTATTTGCTCTAGCAATTACAAGGTTTCTTATTCCATTGTGAATATTTCTCTGAACTAAGATTAGCTTAACTGAGCTTCTTTTGAAATCTTGCCACCCATCAAATATGTCAGGCCTAATACATTCGGTAGCCAAAGAAAATCAATGACCAGCACATTTTTCTGCTTCCTGCAATGATCAATAAGATTCACATAATGGGTGGAAAATTTTTATTCGTGACAACTCAGAATCTTCTTAGCATAAATCTCCTCTGCATTATAGCCTCACAATTTCCCATTTCCTGAATTTGCAGGCGTCGAGAAATATATATGTAGAAGATATATTACTAAAAGTACTACAATTAGAAGTTCACACTCCATGATAATGAGTTTAGATTCCAAAGGCCTATTTTCTAGATATGAAGTATTCTATACTTGGCATTTGAAATGTACAAATTAAATATATTTTCTTTGAATGTTAAAACTTATTTAGATGCAACTTAATTCAAATATGTATAATGAAGGAAGCAGATATTGCTTTATTTTTTTTCTAAATTAAAATGCTTAGTCATATTTGTGGCTTTTAAAACTGAAATTAGTTTTCAAGTTTTAAAACAATTTTTAATGTTTATCTCTGAGATGAAGAATCAAAGTTC
This sequence comes from Nanger dama, assembly GCA_917880005.1. NCBI lineage: Eukaryota > Metazoa > Chordata > Mammalia > Artiodactyla > Bovidae > Nanger > Nanger dama. Next base: position 54,642,524 of record CAKJTW010000004.1, read on the forward strand.
TCAGTGTTACAATGATCAACAGTGAGGTTTGGGGAAATATTATAAATAGAGTTAAAGCAATTTAATCAAAGGTGAACAAAATTCATTTAGAATTTTGATATTCTGTCATTAATTTATTATTTATAGATGCATTAATTGTTAAATCAATTAATCTTACAAAGTACAGTTGATTTCCTTCTGTGTGACATGTGTTGTGTTACTGTGCTTAGGTAATAGTTTTCAGGGGCAAAAGAAAACCCTTCCCTTGGAGAAGTTAAAAGTAAACTTTTTTGAGTGAGAAATTTCAGTTTAGTGAGGTAATCTTAAGTGTACATTTGTGCGTATGTGGGTATATGTATATATATGCAGCAAACATATCAAATAAGCAAAAAAGATATGATTTTAAAAGTATGTTTGAAGCTATATTTCAAAAACATTATAGAATCACAATATTAAGTAGTACTTTTACATTTAAAAATAATTTCCTTAGTTAATAAAAGGATAGGCCCATATTTTATGCATCTTTGTATCCAGCACTTGCACAGTATAGGACACATTGTGTGTGTATTGTGTGTGGGAGTTTGGTTCCTCAGTTTTTTCTTCCTCTCTTTTTCCTTAATCAATTTTCTTCTTGATTTTGCTAGATCATAACACAAGCATTAACTTGTAATACATACCATTCTCATAGCTGTACATTCTCCTTTCCTCGTGATGAAAATAAGCATTCCCCAAGAGCTAAACATACTATTTATCTCATAAAAACTGAATTTATAAAAACATCCTATACTATTTCCCTGTGGTTTAGAAATAATTTAATGTTACTAATAGTTTTATATTAGAAATAGGTTCATATAGTTCTTCCCTAAGCCAGCTTATAGTTATGCAAATATTGAATGCAACCATACACTTGAGAACAATTATAGGTGGGATATTTAATTGGATAAAATCTGTTAAATTCAAATTTTAACCTAAATGCATATAAGATAAGGCCAGTAACCTTTAGTATATATTTGGTAATAATGATATCTTTAGTGAAATAAATATTCTATATCTGTTATTTCATAGATTTTTCTATGTCTATGTATAGAAATAGCTATGGTATACATATATATTTATAAATTCATAACATTTTTATTTGTTAATATTTATAATTTCCTTTTAGATAAGATCAAGTGTAGTATGGTGGCTTACCACGTGGCACAGTAGTAAAGAATCCGCCTGCCAATGCAGGTTCAATCCCTGGGTCGGAAGATCCCTAGGAGTAGGAAATGGCACCCATTCCAGTATTCTTGCCTGAAAAATTCCATGGATAGAGGAGCCTGGCAGCATAGAGTCCATGGAGTCACAAAGAGTTGGACACAACTGAGTCACTGAGCACACATAGTTCCTAATACCTTTCCAATGATATTAATTAACACTGCAATTTTTTAATAGCTGAGACAAACTTAGATTGTGAATATATGGATTTCATTGAATAACTCTTGCATAAATGCATGATATATATTTGCCCTATTAGCAACTTATTGTTTCCTTTAGAGAATATCTTACATATCCATTTATTCTTATATATTTAGCTGTATAATTGTTGTTGCAATAAAATTCTTTCTTTTGCCAGACTATCTGATCTAAGAGAGAATATCTGTTTTGAACTATTTGGTTAGTAGTTTCCTCTTGATCTCAATATATAAAACACACACAAATTTTATTTTATCAGCTAAATATCATATTGATATTTCTTCTGTTTTGTTTTATGCATGCATAGATGCTGAGTCACTTCAGTTATGTCTGACTTTTTCCCAACCCCATGGACTGTAGCCTGCCAGGCTCCTCTATCCATGGGATTCTCCAGGCAAGAATACTGGAATGGGTTGTTCTGCCCTCCTTCAAGGGATCTTCCTGACCATCTCTGGCATTAGCAGCCAGGTTGTTTAACACTAGTGCCACCTATGAAGCCCATTTTGTTTTGTATTCTAATGTAATTTTTTTTTTTGCAAATGTGACTCAAATACCTCAGCCTTGTGAGGTATGTTAAATATGTTAAAGTCAAGTCACTTACTAAGAAGTTAGCTAAATACTTCCGAAAAAGCAAAAATTTTATGCTGTCCTTTCACTTTGATATAGAGGGAGCCAGGGATGTTGTTGAAGGGGTAGATGATTGATATAGTTTTTTTTTTTTTTTTGCTCTTATATATAAGAAAGTAGGAACAGAAATTACTGTCTTTAATCAGAAAGAATCAGAGTTAATATATGCCCTAATACAGTCCCTCCTGCTTTATGCCATCTCAAGTTAGTTTCTGTCACTGGTATTATACAATCTTTACAGGGCAGCATTCATCAGAGCTGTCTAGTCAGCATCCAAAGGGATGAGAGCGTTATCAGCAATCCCTGGACAGTCCTACATTATTGGAATGTAAAACTTTATTTCAAGGTTGAATTCTGAGAGTTTAGAAAACCTAGTTATTAGCAAGGATTAAAAAATAGCCCCCTGCCATCCCACATAGTACATATCTTGTCATCCAGATGTTTTGATATCTTATACTTTCCATGAATTATGAATCTATAGACTTCCTCTTGGCCTTTTCATATAATACATCTAATTTGCTAGTTATTCAAGTCCCTTCTTTTTATAGCCTCAGTAACCTGTGGGGATAGAAGGAATTGCCAACCAATCCTAGTGTGAAATAGTGAAAGGTCAAAGCTGTAAAAATCTCTACTAAATTTCTAAGAATACTTTAGATACTTAATTCTGTTACCGCTGAATACCCAAATGTTAAAAATAATAAAAGTACTTAATTCTTGTCCTAACAATTCAGTGACAAGTAGTCAAGGAATGTCTTATTCTGCTAAATTTGTAAATTTTCATTAAGCTGTACAAATCCTTTAGGAACACTCTTTCTTACTCATTTCTTATTCACTTCTATTATACTCTTATTACCTCAAAACTGAATGGTGAGTATGTTTTAAAATTTATTTTTATCTACATTTTTTTCATTTAAGAAGACAATAGTAACATTTCTTAATAATTTTTAACCTTGGCCAAATCTCTCACTTTCTGTGTTTCAGTAACTTCATCTGAAAAATGAACAATTTTAAGTTACTTCTGCTATCCTTTACAACTCTGAAGCTCTTAATGTATTTTATTTCTAAAGTAAGTCTGAAGTTGATTTGTTTTCTATAATTGTGGTGAAGCTGAAACTCCAATACTTTGGCCTCATTGGAAAAGACCCTGATGCTGGGAAAGATTGAAGGCAGGAGGAGAAGTGGACGACAGAGGATGAGATGATTGGATGGCGTCATCAACTCAATGGACATGAGTCTGAGCAAGCTCCAGAAGTTGGTGATGGATAAGGAAGCCTGGCGTGCCATGGGATCACAAAGAGTTGGACACAACTGAGTGATTGAATTGACTGAAGCCTGAAATATCCATGAAATCAACTGGTGAGTTAAGAGATGGGTATTTGTGTGCCATCTTTTTGTGATGTCTGTCTCTTTACCCAAGTTATGCATTCCTTTTCAAGAACTCACTAATCCTAAAGCTAGCCCAGTTGTTTAGGCAGTGAGACTAGCCTCCACTAACACTTGAGGGTAATTTGCACTCCTGTGTCCTGGAACCATCCTATATTTCACACTTCTCCTTGAAATAAAATTTATTGTGCTTTCAGAAGTGTCCTTTCTCCAGTTTGATGCATTAATCTAAGAAAATAGTAGTAGCCTAGACCATTTACACACTAATGATATTTATTCACTATAGTTTGACTTCTTAAATAGAATAATTCCATCTTTATATTTCAGCCATCCAGAGTGGCTATACTCATGTTTAACAAAGTATAAAGAAGAATGATGTAAGAAAAGATATTTCTTTTATATGAGGGAATCTGGAAGAATTTATAAATTTTACTGCATAGTGTGCTATCATTATTCTTGAATCTTCCAAAGAAAGTCTGAGTTTATGCCTTTAGAAGATCAGTTGACATCTGATAATTATTTTGTGTGTTCTTTTCATTACTGATAGTGTCCTTGTTTATAAAACAAATTATATAATTCTCTACCTGTTACCCCATTTATATACAATCCTTCTTATAATTTGAGGGAGCCATCACACAGATTAAGAACAAAAAGCTAATCTGTCAGTAAAGTTCATATCAAAAGAGATTCTATGTGTCATCAAAATAGGTATATAATGTTTGTCATATTAATCAACTTCCTTATATTTCATACCAATATATAACTGGGGCTGAATTACTTACCCTAATTAAAAAAAAAAAAAAAAAGCAAGCATCTAACTATAAACAGCTAAGATGCAAAAGGAAACAAAAAACCTTAACAAGGAAACAGATGAAACAATTGAAAAACAAGCGAACAAACAAAACTACTTTATTTCGTGGGAAAGAATGGTTGAAAGAGTCTTATTTATGTCTTATACCGCAAAATGGAGAAAGACACATGTCCTTATCAACATTGGATATTCTGTCAAGCAACTTAACTATTTATTTTAGCCCCACTTGCAGAGAAGGTCATCTCTAATCATGCCCTACACATGCTATTTTACCTTGACTCCATAGCCCCGAAAGCTACTGATTTTTTTCTGCTGCCACAATTTATGCTAGAAAAAAATGAAATATACATATATATGTATATATGTATATGCATATCTATATCTATACTGTATCTACATATTCTAAAAGATATAAGTTTGGGGTCAGTTCAGTTCACTCAGTCAGTTCAGTCGCTCAGTCATGTCCAACTCTTTGCAACCTCATGAATTGCAGCACGCCAGGCCTCTCTGTCCATCACCAACTCCCAGAGTTCACTCAGACTCGTGTCCATCGAGTCAGTGATGCCATCCAGCCATCTCATCCTCTGTCATCCCCCCTTTTCCTCCTGCCGCCAATCCCTCCCAGCATCAAAGTCTTTTCCAGTGAGTCAACTCTTCACATGAGGTGGCCAAAGTACTGGAGTTTCAGCTTTAGCATCATTCCTTCCAAAGAAATTCCAGGGCTGATCTCCTTCAGAATGGACCGATTGGATCTCCTTGCAGTCCAAGGGACTCTCGAAAGTCTTCCCCGACACCACAGTTCAAAAGCATCCATTCTTCTGTGCTCAGCCTTCTTCACAGTCCAACTCTCACATCCATACATGACCACTGGAAAAACCATAGCCTTGACTAAACGGACCTGAGTTGGCAAAGTAATGTCTCTACTTTTGAATATGTTGTCTAGTTTGGTCTAACTTTCCTTCCAAGGAATAAGCGTCTTTTATTTTCATGGCTGCAATCACCATCTGCAGTGATTTTGGAGCCCCCAAAATTAAGTTTTGGGTAACATAAATTAATTCAGACTGAAGAGAAAGTGACCATTCTTTCTCTATGCAGCTTTATTTTCAAACAGAATATTTTTCATGTCAGATGAGTTATTATGTGGCTTACTCAAGCTTATCTTCCCACATGCATTTCAACACACATTAATAATTTCAGTAGTAATAGAGGATGCATATTTTTTTAGATTGATCAATTTACTGTTAATCCAATAATGAACGCCATTTCCTTCCTTGTAAAATTGTTTTCTGTGAACATCTAAGATTTCCTAATGGCTAATCTTCCCCAACAACCACATTTTTCCAATAAATAAATATCTTTGTACATATTCTAGTTTTATCAAAGCAGAATTAAAAAAAGAAAATCAAGTGGTCTCATTATTTTAAGTAATATTTGAATTTTCTTTTACCAATATTATGTAATAAGATGTTTTTTAAGGAGAAACTGTTAAAACTACATCATACACATTTTCCCCAAGAAATTTATGGTTAACATGAATTTGATCTATAGGACTATAAAAGGGAAAAGCACAGAACAACCATTTGCAAGCTGCAGAACATAAACTGATTTTGTTCAGATATTAATCAATGAGAAAATTAAAATAAATGAGATGTTATAAACTCAGGAAAATAACATAAAGCTTCTCTTTTACAAAATGCCTCTGATACAACTAATAGTTTAGATTTGAAATAAGAGCTCAGATAACAAATCATATGCAAGTTATTCTCTCATAGACTATGATTTCATATTCACTAATTTGTAGAATAATCATGAATCATGTTTTCATCAAAGATTTCAAAGGGCCTATCTCATGGGGTATAATCTCATCTTCTCCTAATTATCATACTGGAATGAAGAGGATACAATTATAGTTTCAAAATTGGTGACAGACTTTTATGATGAGCCATGAGGCTGAAACACATTAAATAATACCAAATTCTTCACCAGTATAACACCAGACTAATGAAAAGAAAGAGGATTGAAAAGGAGAACAATGACAATGGGTCAATAACTGGGTGGAGATCTTTATATTGGTTATTGTTAATATTGAACAAAATAATAAAATATAATGAAAAGCTTTATCATCACTATGATATAATATATAGGTATAATAAATTTAAAGTATTCTGGTTCTATGGAAGCTATATATGAAATAAATTTCAGTATAAAATATAAAAGAATATGATACATATACCAAAGGATTATTGCGTACCACTAGGGAAGGTTACAATGGTTATTTAGCAAATATATAAACGCATTTTATGAGAGGGTTGAATTAAGTTTGTGAACTAATACAGAAATACCCAAAGAAAATAATATATGTCACTGAATTAAATAAGTAAAAATGCTGCTTAGAGCTCTAATATACAAAATAATGCTGATTTACACAATGTTATAGAAGAAGATGTAAATGTGTACTGAATAGTTTTCTTTTAGGTCATAATCATTTCAGTTTAGTTCAGTCACTCAGTAGTGTCCGACTCTTTGTGACTCCATGGACTGCAGCACCAGAGAAGGCAAGAGCACCCCACTCTGATACTCTTGACTGGAAAATCCCATGGACAGAGGAGCCTAGTAGGTTGCAGTCCATAGGGTCGCTAGGAGTCAGACACGACTGAGTGACTTCACTTTCACTTTTCACTTTCATGTATTGGAGAAGAAAATGGCAACACACCAGTATTCTTGCCTGAAGAATCCCAGGGACAGCAGAGCCTGGTGGGCTACTGTCTATGGGGTCACACAGAGTTGGACACGACTGAAGCGACTTAGCAGCAGCAGCAGCAGGACTGAAGCACACCAGGCCTCCTTGGCCATTACTAACTCCCAGAATTTACCCAAACTCATGTCCATTGAGTTGGTGATGCCATCCAACCATCTCATTCCCTGCCGGCCACTTTTCCTCCCACTTTCAATCTCTCCCAGCATCAGAGTCTTTTCAAATGAGTCAGCTCTTCACAGCAGTTGGCCAAAGTATTGGATCTTTACCGTTAGCATCAGTCCTTCTAATGAATATTCAGGACTGATTTCCTATAGGATTGTCTGGTTTGATCTCCTTGCAGTCCAAGGGACTCTCAAGAGTCTTCTACAACACCACAGTTGAAAAACATCAATTCTTTGGTACTCAGCTCTTTTGATAGTCCAACTATCACATCCAGCCATAATTACTGGAAAACCATACCCTTGACTAGACGAACTTTTGTTGGCAAAGGGGTGTCTCTGCTTTTGAATATGCTGTCTAGGTTGGTCATAATTTTCCTTCCAAAGAGTAAGTGTCTTAATTTCATGGCTGCAGTCACCATCTGCAGTGATTTTAGAGCCCCCAAAATAAAATCTGTCACTGACTGTTTCCACTGTTTCCCCATCTAATGCCATGAAGTGAGGGGAATGGATGCCATGATCTTAATTTTCTCAATGATGAGCTTTAAGCCAACTTTTCCACTCTCCTTTTTCACTTTCATTAAGAGGCTCTTTAATTCTCCTTCTCTTTCTGCTATAAGGGTGGTGTCATCTGCATATCTGAGGTGATTGATATTTCTCCCGGCAATCTTTCCAGCTTGTGTTTCTCCAGTCCAGCATTTCTCATGATGTACTCTACATATAAGTTAAATAAGCAGGGTGACAATATACAGCCTTGACACACTCCTTTTCCTATTTGGAACCAGTCTGTTGTTCCATGTCCAGTTCTAACTATTGATTCTTGATCTGCATGCAGATTTCTCAAGAAGCAGGTCAGGTGGCCTGGTATTTCCATCTCATGAAGAATATTCCACAGTTTATTGTGATCCACACAGTCAAAGGCTTTGGCATAGTCAATAAAGCAGAAATAGATGTTTTTCTAGAACTCTTTTTTGATGATCCAGGGGATGTTGGCAATTTGATCTCTTGTTCCTCTGCCCTTTCTGAAACTATCTTGAACATTTGGAAGTTCATGCTTCAGGTATTGTTGAAGCCTGGCTTGGAGAATATTGAGTATTACTTTACTAGCATGTGAGATGAGTGCAATGAGTGGTAGTTTAAACATTCTCTGTCATTGCCTTTCTTTGGGATTAGAATGAAAACTGACCTTTTCCATTCCTGTGGCCACTGCTTAGTTTTCCAAATTTGCTGATATATTGACTATAGAACTTTCATAACATCATCTTTTAGGATTTGCAATAGCTCAACTGAAATTCCATCACCTCCACTAGCTTTGTTCATAGTGATGCTTTCTAAGGTCCACTTGACTTCACATTCCAGGATGTCTGGCTCTGAGTGAGTGATCACACCATCATAATTATTTGGGTCCTGAATATATTTTTGTACAGTTCTTCTGTATATTCTTGCCACCTCTTCTTACTATCTTTTGCGTCTGTTAGGTCCATACCATTTCTGTCCTTTACTGAGCCCATCTTTGCATGAAATGTTCCCTCAGTATCTCTAATTTTCTTGAAGAGATCTCTAGTCTTTCCTATTCTATTGTTTTCCTCTATTTCTTTGCACTGATCACTGAGGAAGGCGTTCTTATCTCTCCTTGATATTCTTTGGAACTCTGCATTCAAATGGCTATATCTTTACTTTTCTCCTTTGCTTTTGCTTCTCTTCTTTTCACAGCTATTTGTAAGACCTCCTCAGACCAGCATTTTGCTTTTTTACATTTCTTTTTCTTGGGGATGGTCTTTATCCCTGTCTCCTGTACAATGTCATGAACCTACATCCATAGTTCATCAGGCACTCTGTCTATCACATCTAGTCCCTTAAATCTATTTCTCACGTCCACTCTATAATCATAAGGGATTTGATTTAGGTCATACATGAATTGTTTAGTGGTTTTCCTTACATTATTCAATTTAAGTCTGAATTTGTCAATAATGAGTTCATGATCTGAGCCAGAGTCATCTCCCGTTCTTGCTTTTGCTGACTGTAGATCTTCTCCATCTTTGGCTGCAATGAATACAATCATTCTAATTTTGTTATTGACCATCTGGTGATATCCATGTGTAGAGTCTTCTCTTGTGTTGTTGGAAGAGGGTGTTTGCTATGACTGGTGTGTTCTCTTGGCAAAACTCTATTAGCCTTTGTCCTGCTTCATTCTGTACCCAAGGCCAAATTTGCCTGTTACTCCAGGTGTCTCTTGACCTTCCTACTTTTGCATTCCAGTACCCTATAATGAAAAGGACATCTATTTTGGCTGTTAGTTCTAAAAGGTCTTGTAGTTTTTCATAAAATCATTCAACCTCATCTTCTTCAGCATTACTGATTGGAGCATAGACTTGAGTTACCATTATATGAATGGTTTGCCTTGGAAACAAACAGAGATCATTCTGTCATTTTTGAGACTGCATCCAAGTACTGCTTTTTGGACTCTTCTGTTGACTTTGATGGCCACTCCATTTTTTCTAAGGGATTCATGCCCACAGTAATAGATATAATGGTCATCTGAGTTAAATTCACCCTTTTCAGTCCATCTTAGTTCGCTGATTCCTAGAATGTCAACATTCACTCTTGCCATCTTCTGTTTGACCACCTCCAAAATGCCTTGATTCATGGACCTAACATTCCAGATTCCTATGCAACATTGCTCTTTACAGCATTGGACCAGTGACATCACAACTGGGTGTCATTTATGCTTTGGCTTTGTCTCTTCATTCTTTCTGGAGTTATATCACCACTGATCTCCAATAGCATATTGGGCACCTACTGATCTGGGGACTTCATCTTTTAGTGTCTTATCTTTTTGTCTTTTCATAGTGTTCATGGAGTTCTCAAAGCAAGAGTACTACAGTGGCTTGCCATTCCCTTCTCCAGTGGACCTCATTTTGTCAGAACTCTCCACCATTACCCATCTGTTTTGGGTGGCCCTACATGGCATGGCTCATAGTTTCATTGTGTGTATTGTTTTCTGTCATACAACAACATGAATCAGCCATGTGTGTGTGTGTGTGTGCACGCATGTGTGTGTATAACTCCTTCTCTCTTGACTGCCCCTTCCAATCTTCCCCACCTTTGTGCAACCAGCATACAGAGTCATCTAATTCAATTCCAAACATGAAGCATCAAACAAATAGGACCATAGTGATCAGAATGTTGTTAGATTTTCCCAGATTTAGTATCACTGAAAGTCAGAATTTGGACCAGTTGACAAATATTTGCATGCAAGAAACTTTCTGTGAATTAAAAGTGCAACTTCCATGATCATGCTTCCTTGGTGGCTCAGTTGGTAAAGAATCGACCTTCGATGCAGGAGACCTAGGTTTGACTCTTGAGTTGGGAAGTTCCCATGGAAAAGGGATCGACTATCCGCTCTAGTATTCCCGCTTGGAGAATCCCATGGATTATATAGTCCATGGGGCTGCAAAGAGTGTACGCTACTGAGCAACTTCCACTTTCACTTTCTCTTTTCAAAGTTATTATTTTAAAACAAACTCTTGACACATCCTTTATATTTTCCTCTCTTAATTGTTATCTATAAATAGTTAGAAAAAGATCCGGATTAGAGTTAGAAAAAGATCCGGACTACAGTTAGAATCCATCACCACGCACATTTATGAAATTTGCCATTAGATGAGGTGGCAAGAAGACACAGAAGAACAATACAAAAACAGTATCTTAATGACCTGGATAATCACTATGGTGTGAGCACTCAACTAGAGCCAGATATCTTGTAGTGTGAATTCAAGTGGGCCTTAGCATCATTATGAACAAAGCTAGTGGAGGTGATAGAATATCAGTTGATCTATTTCAAGTCCTAAAAATGATGATGTTAAAGTGCTACACTCAATATGCCAGCAAATTTGGAAAACCCAGAACTGGCCACAGGACTGGAAGCGGTCAGTTTACATTGCAATCCCTAAAAAGGCAATGCCAGAGAATGCTTAAACTTGCATACAATTTCACTCATTTCACATGCTAGCAAATTAATACTCAAAATCCTTCAAGCTAGGCTTCAAAAGTATGTCAACCAAGAAGTTCCAGATGTACAAGTTGGATATAGAAAAGGCAGAGGAACCAGAGATCAAATTGAGAACAATCATTGGATCATATAAAAAGCAAAGGAATGAAAAAAGTTCTACTTCTGTTTAAATGACTATGCTAAAGCTTTTGACCATGTGGATCACAAAAAACTGTGGAAAATTCTTAAAGAGATAGAAATACCAGACCACCTTACATGTCTCCTGAGAAACCCATGTGCAGGTCAAGGAGCAACAGCTGGAACTAGACATGGAACAACAAACTGGTTCAAAATTGGGAAAGGAATACGTCAAGGCTGTATATTGTCATCCTGCATATTTAACTTCTATACAGATTTGTTGTTCAGTCACTCAGTCATGTCCAACTCTCTGTGACTTCATGGACTGAAGCATACCAGGCTCCTCTGTTCTCCACCATCGAGTCAGTGATGCCTTCCAAACATCTCATCCTCTGTTGTCTCCTTTTCCTCCTGCCTTCAGTCTTTCCCAGCATCTAGCAGAGTACATCATGCAAAATTTCAGACTGGATGAATCACAAGCTGGAATCAAAATTGCAGGGAAAAATATAAACAACCTCAGATATGCAGATGATACCACCCTAATGGCAGAAAGTGAAGAGGAATTGAAGAGCCTTTTAAGTTCCTTTAGTGAAAGAGGAGATTGAAGGAGCTGACTTAAAGCTCAACATTCAAAAAAACTAATTTATGGCATCCAGTTCCATCACTTCACAGTAAATAGAAGGGGAAAAAGTGGAAGACGTTATAGATTTTATTTTCTTCAGCTCCAAAATCCCTTCTGACCATGACTGCAGCCAGAAATTAAAAGGTGCTTGCTCCTTGCAAGAAAAGCTATGACAAACACAGACAGCATATTACAGGGACATCATTTTGTTGATAAAGGTCCATACACTCAAATCTATGGTTTTTTCAGCAGTCATGCATGGATGTGACAGTTAAATCGTAGAGAAGACTGAATGCTGAAGACGTGATGCTTTTGAATTGTGACGCTCAAGAAGACTCTTGAGAGTCCCTTGGACAAAAATCAATCAGATCAAACAGTCAACCCTGAGAATATCAACCCTGAATACTCATTCAAAGGACTCATGCTGAAGTTGAAATTCCAATACTTTGGCCACCTAATGTGAAGAGATGACTCACTGAAAAGGATTCTGATGCTGGGAAAGACTGAGGATGGAAAGAGAAGGGGGTAACAGATGGGGACTGGGTGGACATGAATTTGAGTAAGGTTGAGGAGTTGGTGATGGACAGGGAAGCCAGGCGTGCTGCAGTCCATGGGGTCTCAAAGAGTTGGACATGACTGAGCAACTGAACTGAACTGAACTGAACCGGGTTACCAGACATATAGATATACTGACATGCATACATGATCATACATGGTAAATTACAGAGGAAGAGGAGATTCTATTTCTGCTGGCTATATTTCTCTAGTGAAATCCTTACTACTGATACAGATCTATAGGCTTTTTGTCTCTATGATATGATACATATGATTTGATATGTATTTCATATTTTCGTATATGTATGTCTATTACCATATTTGCATCTTTTAAACTATTTAAAAATAAATTAGATCAATAATTTGAAAATGAATTATGTACTAAATGAGAAAGTATTGAAATATTTGTGCTCATTTAACAAGATATATATTTTCCATTAAAATATTTTGCTAACTACATTGTTCACTGATAAAAGTGAGAAGTCTTCCATTCCCATTTTAAAGTATTATGTTAATTATCATTTAAGTTTAGACACAGCATGGTTTTTATTTTTTAAGAAACAAAAGAGTAACACTTTATGAAATTCCACTAGAAACTTAAGCCAATTTTTAGCATCCAAACTTAATGATCTAGTGTTCAGTTTAAAATTTATCAAATTGTATTTTATTTAGAAATATATTTTGTTGAGAACAATTAGGTAATAATTTGTTTGTTTGCAGAGTGGAACAAATTAATCAAATGTAAGTGAAGTAAATTACATGCATAAAAGTTATAGATAATTTTCTGATATAACTAAATTGCAACAAACAATAATTAGACTATGTGGGAGGAGTTAACTGTAAGTGTGTGGGCATTACAACATGACTTTGCCATTAGAGAGTGCTCTCTGGTGATAAGGGTCACAGTTATGATTTTCTGAATCAAAGAAAGCACAGCAACATGATTAAAACTTTCTCTCCATGTTGCTTAAATTCAGCAAACACAGTGAGGGTCAAAAAATGTATTTTTAGTGTAATTTCAAATTTATGAATGTTTGTTTAAATATTAAAATTTTACAATATTTTCTTAATGTTTTACTATAAAATTTTATAACCATCAATTATATTTAGATGATGTACAGAAGGAAAAACAGTTAAAGCATTTTCATTTCAAAATGAAGCAACTTCATTTTGATGAACAAGAATGCCATCTTCTTCTCTCTCTCATGCTAGCACATCGATTTCTTCATCCTGTGCTGTGCTGTTCTAAGTCACATTAGTCCTGCCTGCCTCTTTGTGACCCCAAGATTGTAGCTCACCAGGCTTCTCAGCCCGTGGAATTCTCCAGACAAGAATACTTGAGTGGGTTGCTGTTCTCTCCTCCAAGGGATCTTCCTGATCCAGGGATCAAACCTGTGTCTCTTGGCTCTCCTGCAATTGGCAGGCAGATTCTTTACCACTTTGCCACCTGGGCTCACACTTTCTCCTCATGGGTTTATGAAACAAGAAAACTATCTTCCAATCAAACATGTGATGGAATCGACAGTATACAGTCAGTCAGTCATTCAATCACTAGCTGGCCGCTCTTTGCAACCTCATGGCTGCAGCACCCCAGGCTTCTTGTCATCCACCAACTGCCGGAGCTTGCTCAAACTCTGTCCACGAGTTGGTGGGTTTATGAAACAAAGAAAAACTATCTTCTAACAATCAAACATGTGATGGAATCTGACAGTTATACAGTTCAGTTCAGTTCAATTCAATCACTTAGCTGTGTCCGACTCTTTGCAACCTCATGGACTGCAGCACACCAGGCTTTCTTGTCATCCACCAACTGCCAGAGCTTGCTCAAACTCATGTCCATCGAGTTGGTGATGCCATCCAACCATCTCATCCTCTGTCATCCCCTTCTCCTGCCTTCAGTATTTTCCAGCATCAGAGTCTTTTTCAGTGAGTTACTTATTTGCATCAGGTGGACAAAGTTTTAGAGCTTTAGCTTCAGCATAAGTACTTCCAGTGAATATTCAGGGTTTATTTCCTTTAGAATTAACTGGTTTTATCTCCTTGCAGTCCAAGGGACTCTCAAGAGTCTTTTCCAACATCACAGCTCAAAACATCAGTTCTTCAGTGCTCAGCTTTCTTTATGGTCCAGCTCTCTCATTAGCCTTCTATTTGAAACTTCCTCTTAGTGCTTCTTGAGCTTGGAATGTCTATTTTGCAAAATCATTTACTTTGATAAGGGATAAAGGGATACTCTTCTAAAATGTAAACTTCCACTGGAAAATTTTAAATTTTATTTATTTATAATTTAATCTCTGAAGAATTAAATGTTTTGAGGAAAGCAAACATTGATTTACTAGTGGACAAAAGTGAAGTTATTGGAGTTAGAAAGTTTAAATGCATTCAAGATTTAATAATATGAAACAAAAAAGGAGAAATTAGAAGTAACTTTTGCCTCCATATTGGTAGACTTTGGAAAACTTAAAGAATTAGATGAAAATATAAATTAGAAAAATATAGACATAAATAAGGAAAAAGATGACAGTTTCTCTATGTATGTTTATCTCTCTCTCTCTTTCTCCCCCTCCTTGCCTTACTCCTTCTCTTTCACAAATTGTAAATATAGCTGTATCTTCTGTCTTTTTCCCAGGTAACTAATTTGGAAGCATAATAATGGACCTGATGATCCATTAAAAAGACTTTGGAGAGGTAACTCAAAGGAAAAGTGCAGTGATAACAGTTCTCTAATGTTGCTTTCATTTATGGGTGCTGTGTATAATGTTACTCCTTCCTCCCATGCTATAATTCATAGATACAAGTCCTTCTTTCAGTCTAGATCTTGGATTATCATTATGTGCCCAGAGTGACCACTGCAAAAATGCATATTGTGGGGAAGGCACATTTAAAGGGGAGCCTCAGGTTCCATATAATAATTACTGACACTTAAATTGCATTTACTATTTGAACAATTATTTTTTAAAACATTCCATTCATTAACTCATTTTACTTCTTCTCATTAGAATTATATACATAGGGAATAGTTTTATTCACATTGAACAGATGAAAAGCTAAGGAACAAAGTTTTAAAAGAACACGCCCATGGTCATACAGACAGAAATTGAAAGTGCTAATTGAACCAAGGTGGTCTAATATCTGGACTACCATACTATTCTATCACTGTGAAATCTGTACATTTGAGGAAAACAAAAAAAATCAGATATAGTCACCAGTGAGTGAGACTGTTGATGCCATTCTATCACATCAACAGAGAAGAAGCCTCTGATTTTCTTCCTTTGTTGCATTGTTGAGGCACAAATCTGGGTTTAACAAATAAACAAAAAAAAGAAACAGAAAGACCGGGAGGATATTGATAATGCACTGAGTCTGTAGCTGGAGCTTACCTTAACTGACAAGCAGGTGTAGTACACATATTATAACCTATAACTACTGGATCCTTTGTTTAAACCATACACCTCCTTTTATTTAAGATAGCTATAAATCTTACTTTTGTGTTTGCTATACACATAAAACAAACAAACAAAAAAATCAACATTGGTATGAATGGGAAGGAATAGGTCAAATATTATGATCAGAATGAAAACCATTAGCAGGTTGGAAGGAGAAGGAACAGAAGGCTCTTTCAGAAAGCAAATATACCATATTAGGTCACAAATAGTACCTGTGAGCTCCCTCAGTCAACACTGGCAAGGTTTATGTAAAGGACTGTTCATTTTGCAGTGTTAATACATTGCTGAATTATTGGTCTTATCAGGATCCACAGAGAAGAGAGAAGTAGAGTTTGCTAAGTAAGTACTGAATAGTCAGAAGACAAAAAATTTAACTTTGATAGGTTTTAAAATCTAAGGAAATACTGAACAAGAATTAATAATAATAATTTTTTAAAAAAAACAAATAGTACAGGTGGAAACTGGAAAACTAAAGAATGTCTTTGTCTAGGGACTGTGCTTTATTTTGTCATTCTCTATTGGAGGGCTATGCCACTGTAAAGGAAGAGCGAATTAGCCAAGATGGATGGTCAGACTCTCTGACCTCACCCCCTCACCCCACATTTTGTGAATAATGATTATATAATGGCTGAGAACACTTAGAGCACTGTGCATGTGCATCACTGAGGTACTTGCTTGGTCACGAGTTGCTGTGTGAGGTAGGGCTGTATGAACTTCACCGTGAAAGCCCTGGCAACTGCTGCATTAAGGCTACACTGGAGCAACACCATGGGTACGTTATATGAGGTTATGTTGTGGCCATGTCATTGCTACATTACAGTTATGTTACCGCTGTTGCTACAGCTGCTGCAGCAGCCAGCAGAGAGGCCGTGTTATGGCTGCTGTGCCAAGAGAATCAATGTGTCTGCAGTTCCTACTGCTTTCGAATCTTTTTCCAACCTCTCAGCTCGTGCCTTGCCTACTCTGATTTTAGGTAGCAGTGCAAACAGTGTGAACAGAAAGACAACTGGCGGTGTGAACAGGATGAAGAGCAAAACAGACATCAAAGAAATTACGGTACATTCACAATTTTAGATGTATGAATTCTATTTCATGAAAGCCATAAAGAGGTATAAATCCACTCTATTCATAAAGAGATAAATATGAGCAACAGTTGAAAACAGATTCTCATAATATTTGCATATACATAGTTCAGCACTGTCTTTATGTTCTTGTATGTAAAGAAAACCTCAATTTACTACTGATACATCTGCTAAAAATGCAACCAATCATATCTAGTGAACTTTAGAAACTCAAATGAACACACATAGTTCAATTAGTATATTTTTGTGCATATATTCATGTGAAATAAAACTTTTGAAAGAATTAATCAGGTTTATTACACTATACATAAAGTTTGATCATTTTTTTGAACTATAGGGAGAAGGAAAAACAAGTTATTATAACATAAAAGAAAATGTTCATTTCATAGTGGACATATCTAGGTCCTTTGTCACATATCCTTTTAGCCTTCATTTAACTCCAGTTTTTACTGGTTGCTATGGTGAACAGTTGCCTTAGGTATAACCTGCAAGCACTTAACCTGGGCTGAAATACGCATCTCTTATTTTCTCCCCTGAGGCATCTCTGGAAATGCGGGACTCTTACAGGAATCAGCTCAGTCATTTTGATTAAGGCACAAACCTGAAGTTGCAAGGTTTAACAAAACCTGGGACAGTCCTTCATTGGTGGGAAGAAAGTGTCTGTGTAGATATTGCCATCCTTTGTTGTTTAGAAGGCACAAGTCTGCAGTGCATTCTACAAGGTTCCCCAAGGATAGTTAAAAGGATTTACTTACTGTTGCTCACATCAATAAGAAGTCCAGCAACACAGACTTATACTGCATTTTCAGCCTCTCCTGTTTCATGTTTCCAAATCCCTCACTATTGTTCCTTAGGATCATTTCCTAAAATAAACTGCCTGCATGCAACAGTTTGTCTCAAGTGCTGTTTCCAATGAGAAGTAAGACTAAGAAACATTTTCTTATTCCCCTCTAAGTTTTGCAAGGATTATAATATTTTTAAATGAGAGAATAATGGAGTTCCATTATTAATTTCAAATCACAATTTTTATGATAATATTAGATATTTTTTGATAGTAGATGCTCAATGAATGGGAGAAGGAAATGGCAATCCACTCTAGTATTCTTGCCTAGAGAATCCCATGGACAGAGGGGCCTGGTGGGCTGCTGTTTATAGGGTCACACAGTGTTGGACATGACTGAAGTGACTTAGCATGCATGCATGCCTTGGGGAAGGAAATGGCAACCCACTCCAGTATTCTTGCCTGGAGAATCCCAGGGACAGAGGAGCCTGGTGGGCTGCAATCTATGGGGTCCCACAGAGTCAGACATGACTGAAACGACTTAGTAGCAGAAGCAGCAGCTCAATTAATATAGCAGTAAAGATTATATATCTGTCTTTTATAAGAACATGACGAACTTTAGCATCTTGTGAGCACTAAACATAAAATGTCAGAGGCAGCAAAAGGGAGTGTTACATAAATCTAATTATGTGCTTTGTACTAGAATCTGTACTGTTGGAGACTGGGGACAATCTCTTGCACTCTAAACTTCAGCTCTATCATTATACAACACCCACTGTATGAAATCATGAACATTAAAGGAGACGGTGTTCACAATTTATGGAAAACAGAATAAAGGCCCTACAAAGATGTTTACAACCTAATCTCCAAAACCTGTGAATATGGTACCTTATTTGGCAACAGCACTTGGCATATATGATTACATGAAAAACAGTTTTGGATTATTAAAGTGGGGCAAATATAATTTAAAAGATTCCTCTAAAAGAGGAATATAAGTGTCAGAATTAAAAATATATGATAGAGAAAACAGGGGCCAGAGTAATGCTTTCATGAGCACCCTGGAAGTTGGAAAAGGCAAGGAACAGATTTCTTTCCAGAGCCTCTGAAAAGCATGGAGCATTCCTAACACATTGACTTTAGCCCTGTAAGACCCATTTTGGATGTATGAGGTCTAGAACTGTAAGATAATAAATCTAAGTTGTTTCTAAGCCACAAAGTTTTTGGTCATTTGCTATAACAGTGATATAAACCTATTACTGCTTCTGATATAATGGTAAACTTTCAGTTCAGTTCAGTCGCTCAGTCATGTCCAACTCTTTGCGACCCCATGAACCACAGCACGCCAGGCCTCCCTATCCATCACCAACTCCCGGAGTCCACCCAAACCCATGTCCATCGAGTTGATGATGTCATCCAACCATCTCATCCTCTGTCATTCCCTTCTCCTCCTGGCCTCAATCTTTCCCAGCATCAGAGTCTTTTCAAATGAGTCAGCTCTTCACATCAGGTGGCCAAAGTATTGGAGTTTCAGCTTCCACATCAGTCCTTCTAATGAACACCCAGGACTGATCTCCTTTAGAATGGACTGGTTGGATCTCCTTGCAGTCCAAGGGACTCTCAAGAGTCTTTTCCAACACCACAGTTCAAAAGTATCAATTCTTTAACACTCAGCTTTCTTTATAGTCCAACTTTCACATCCATGCATGGCCACTGGAAAAGCCATTGCCTTTACTACACGGACCTTTGTTGGCAAAGTAATGTCTCTGCTCTTTAATATGCTATCTAGGTTGGTCATAACTTTCCTTCCAAGGAGTAAGTGTCATTTAATTTCATCACTGCAATCACCCTCTGCAGTGATTTTTGGAGCCCAGAAAAATAAAATCAGCCACTGTTCCCACTGTTTCCCCATCTATTTGCTATGAAGTGTTGGGACTGGATGCCATCATCTTAGTTTTCTGAATGTTGAGCTTTAAGCCAACTTTTCCACTCTCTTCTTTCATCAAGAGGCTTTTTAGTTCTTTTTCACTTTCTGCCATAAGGGTGGTGTCATCTGCATATCTGAGGTTATTGATATTTGTCATGGCAATCTTGATTCCAGCTTTCTCCACCCTGGCGTTTCTCATGATGTACTCCGCATATAAGTTAAATAAGCAGGGTGACAATATACAGCCTTGACGTACTCCTTTTCCTATTTGGAACCAGTCTCTTGTTCCATGTCCAGTTCCAACTGTTGCATACAGGTTTGTCAAGAGGCAGGTCAAGTGGTCTGGTATTCTCATCTCTTGAAGAATTTTCCACAGTTTATTGTGTTCCACACAGTCAAAGGCTTTAAACATTAGATACATATTAAAAATTTATCAGTATTTTATTTGATTGACTGATAGATTTGTTGTTGTTGTTGTTCTTTTTGGTCTCAGTAGCAATGAGTTAATGGAAGACAATGAAAAGAGTAAAGTCTTGACAGCAAGAGCTGAATTTAGATCTAAGTGTCTTTATTATCTGCATCTGGGTGTGTGCTAAGTTGTTTTAGTCTTATCTGACTCTTTGCGATCTTATGGACCATAGCTCGCCAGGCTCCTGAATCTTCCCAAAACAGGGATTAAACCTGCATCTCCTGCATTGGCAGGTGGGTTCTTTACCACTAGGGCTACCTGGGCCACCCAATGGACTGTAGTCAACAGACTCCTCTGTCCTTGCAATTTTCCAGGCAAGAATACTGGTATGAGTCTCCATGCTCTCCTTCAGGGCATTTTCCCCACCCAGAGACTGAACCTGCATCTCTTATGTCTCTTGCACTGGCAGGGATGTTCTTTATGACTAGCACCATCTGAGAAGCCCATTCAGTTCAGCTCAGTTGTGTCTGATTCTTTATGACCCCATAAATTGCAGCACACCAAGCTTCCCTGTCCTTCACCATCCCCCAGAGTTTGTTCAAACTCATGTCCTTTAAGTCGGTGATGCCATCCAATCATTTCATCCTCTGTTCTCCTCTTCTCCTCCTGCCTTCAGTCTTTCCCATCATCAGGGTTTTTTTCCCAGTGGATCAGTTCTTTGTGTTAGGTGGCCAAAGGACTGGAGCTTCAGCTTCAACATCAGTCCTTCCAATGAATATTCAAAATGTATTTCCTTTAGGATTGGCTGGTTCTATCCACTTGCAGTCCAAGGGAAGCCCATTATCTGCACAGAAATGGGTAAATTATTCTCTATAAAATTGTCTTTTCTCATTTTACAAAAGGGTTACTAATATCTGCCTGAACTGTTGCACTAAAACTTCATTACATAACATTCCTATGATGATGTATTGAAAGTGTTTGTTCAACAGTGCCTGGCCAAACAATAGTAGGCATGCATTTTCAACTTAGCTTAAATTTAAAAGTAATTGATCAAATCCTAAGAACTTCTTTGATTATGGACACAGTGAGTTCTCATGTTCCACTGTATCAACAGTGCCTATTTCAATGGTTGTTGAGCACAAAGCACTTAACATGTGTGTATCAAATGAAATCAATTAAAATTTTCTTGTGCCATTCTGTAACAGATGCATATTTTGAAGTGAACAGTTTTTTTAAAGTAATCTGATTATTCAAGTTTATTACCATCAAGAATTATGCAATGATGTATTTTTATTAAGAAATAGAAAACAGACTATTTACAACAGTGAACTCTATAACACTAGCATCCACATGGTAAAAATGAATGCTGCATTTAATATTACCAACGCTAGACTGTTATCTTGACAGCCTAACTGGATCTGGGGATGTCCATCTTGTGCCTCTTAGCTAAAAAGCTATGCAATCTCCTCACCCTCACTTCCCTACCTAGATATTGCTGTCTAGAGGAAGAAGTCCTCTCCCTGCCTCTCAGCAAGATGAGGTAGTAAGGACTGAATAAGAATGTATGTGCCAGTTCAGAAGACAGTTTCAATCCCTGAGCTGGAAGGAAATGGCAACCCACTCAAGTTCTTGCCTGGAAAAGAGGAGCCTGGTGGGCTACAGTCCACGGGATCACAAAAAGTCAGACACAACTTAGCCACTAAACAATAACAGCAACAAAGCACTATTGAGAAGAAGTCCAATATTTGCCGGTTTGGATTAAGAGAGTATCCTGAAGGAGTGGAAAAGAATGATTCTCAGAGGCTTTGAAAACAGCAATAGATCAAGGAGGGAAGTTGTCTGGCCACTGCTTTGAGGACAGAAGTGTGCCACTAAGCCCACTGGCTTGGAACTGAAGGGCCAGCTGCACTCCTGCTTGACTCGGCCATGTGGCCAGACCCACAGCCTACCAACACAGTGCCATCCCAAAATGCTGGGGACAAAAACCAGGTTCTGCAGACCTAGAGGGAGATCATGGAGCTGTCTGTCCTCTCAGGGGTTTAAAGTAGAGGCCTGGGATGACTGGTTTTTTTTTTTTTTTATATGTTTTTTGTCTTTGCTTTGTCTTTAACCTTTACAAACAAGACTGTCAAGAGGAATGCCTACTTGCCCAGATATGTCTGTGGTTCTGAAACTCTGGGGGTGTTTGAGGTGTAATTTCTGTTTTGTTTTTCCATAAGAGCCTTATCTGAGACTCTAAAGATAGTGGTGGGTGGAGAGTAGATAGGAAACACTCATCCCCAGTTGTCTATTCCAGTGTGTGGAGTGAGCAGTGTTTAAAGTAATCTTTTTATTAATTATAATGATTTCCCATGAAAATCAATAGAGTTCAGAATTATATGAAATTTTAAGCTAGAGTACATGGATTTTAACCCTGATATTACCACTTGTTTACTGTTGGTGTAAATTTGGGGAAAGTATTTTACCTCTGATTTCCTGCTTCTTATTCTTTAAAACAAGGATATAAATTGCTTGTGTCTTTTTTTTTTTCTTTTCTTCTTTTAATGAAATTAGTGAATTCATGTAAAGTGCCTAACATAATATGGGTCTTTAAATAAGTCTCTGTCTTACTACATGGGAAAAAATTATTATGATTCTTTCACACCATCCAGGGCTTACAAATAGAATATAAAAGTATCACTAAGAAATGTGAGTATCTCCCAAATCCCAAGCAGGTCTCAGAGAAATTTGAACTGGAAAAGTCCAATGCAACTTTAAATATTACTTTCTATTAGTACTTCTACTTCTCTTGCTGCAACCAGACAATCCCAGCTCTTTATGCCAGGTTCTTTCAGCCTTGCCTGGGCATTAGAATTAATTTCAGTTCAGTTCAGTCACTCAGTCGTGTCTGACTCTTTGCGACCCCATGAATTGCAGCACACCAGGCCTCCATGTCCATCACCAACTCCATTAATTTAGGAGATTGTAAAAGCCATGAAGACCAAGTTACACTCCATGTCAATGGACCCCCAAATCTCTGAAGGTAGGAATTTGAGATTATGCTTTTAAAAACTCTACAAAGTAATTACAATAAAAAAATATTTTATTCGGGAGATATGTTCCTGTCTGCAGGTTTCTGGTTGATTGATAGCTCTTAGTTACTTGTATGTTTAGGTATCTTGTGAACTATGGTAACACATGACCAATTTTTGCAAATTATTACAACTCCTTTTACTTGTTAACAAAATGGAATGGTTTTCTGAAAATATTTTCTAATTCTAAATCCTGAAAGCATATGTTTGACTGAAAGATTCTAAGTCACTGACTGAAAATGTCGTTCTACACTAAGCACCACCATTAACCATTACCTAGACAAAGCCTGGTTATCCAAAGATAGAATATGTCATCTTGATTTATTCAACTTACTCACTTATAGCAAAGGGCAAGGACTTATTTCTTAGGGGTACTTTCTCAGGTGGCGGCTGTAGACTAAGAACAGAGTCCTGTAGAAAAGGACTGTGAGGGTGGGAGCATGGTGACAGACCTCTCCATGCCTTGCAAAAAGAGTCTCCATTTCCTTAAGGAAAATAAAAATCACCTTTCCCTTCTCTTTTTAATATCATAAAATGTTGATTTTATGAATTAAAAGAAATATTTTGCTTTCCACACTTTGATAATAGAAGTGTGCAAAAGGACCTTTGAAAAGACTTTGGATGAAAAACTGCCACATTCAGAATGTGTTACCTATCATTAGAGATTTTCTTCTAACCTATATGATATATACATGCTAACACTCTCTCTCTCTCTCTCTCCTATCTATATATATATATATATATATATATATATGATTGAAAAATCCTTTCTCTTTATATAGACCTAGATCTAGATAATGTATCTATGTCTAGAACTGGATGAAGATATATAGCAAAAGTCTATTAATCATTTCCTTCAGTTGTTTTTTAATCCATGAAAATTGTTCTCATATTCTGTCATATGCATCAAACTCTAACATTAATATTAAATTCACTTCTTTTTTCTTTTTCTGTCACTTGAATCCTCCGATGAAGCCAGTTATAAGCACTTAGTGCCCTTTGCTACAATAGTTACAACTGGAAGTTTTGTGATATCTGTCAATTGTTTAGTAATTGGATAAAGTAGCTGCTGAAGATTTTTCCTCAAGGACAGATTGGTTTAGCTGACTGCTCTAAGTTGTGCTAATTCTCCTTCTACAACATTTCAAACCTTTCCATTTTATGCATTATGGAACATTATCAGAAAAAAATCCTTTGATGCATATTGTAGAAAAGGAGGGGTTTTAAATTCTCTATTAAAATGTTTTTATCTCTTCAATTTTCCTAAAAATTTGCAAACTAAAAACTATATTATATATTCCTTCAAAGCCCTACTAAAAACTATATTATTTATTCCTTTACTGCCCTATTTCCAGCCATTGGTCCAGAGTATTTATTTCGTGTATATGTCATAATAGGTGACATTGTTATTACCTTTTCATTTTTATCACCTTAAATATAAGTTGAAAAGAAAGAATATATGTAGGAGGCAAGAAAATATATGAAAAATAAGAAGTAGGGATTTGTGAATTAGTGAATTTACCTGACTTATCTTGCAGGTATTATATTAACTATATTTATAGTTGTGAGTTTGTATGAAATTTAAAATTTAATTTTGCACAAATTTGTTGAAGCAAATGTCATTGGCTCAATATCTTTATAGACACTTAAGCCATTACTATCTTAATCACTTTTAATTATCTGAAACAGGATGTTATCCTGTCTAAGTATCTCCCTGTAGCTCTTCTGTAAATTAGAAAAAGAGGAAAATTGACATGAGGAGAGAAGAATTAGCTATGAATGAACATCAAATGAAAACAAATAGATCTGGGTTAAATATAAAATGAGCAGGGATATTGTTCCTATTTGCATTTGTGCTTGCTTTGTTAGACACGTCTTCCTAGCCCTGATGTTTCTTTTTCTCCACATGTTAAAAAATTTCCCGCTAGATCTCTTTATCTGACCGACATTTTCAAAAATTTATCAACACTCATGACTGTTGTAACCATGTTTTCAAAGGTCTGTCTATGGTTAACCTATCTTCATTGTGACATTGTCTTAACATATATACTCAAACATCGCTTTTATTTCTTCTGAGACAATGACAATTTTACTTGATGAATGACTCAACACTGTTAAAAGAGACTATTATTTGCATTCCAACAAAGCAATGAATGTGATTTTGACACAATCATTTATTAAATAGTAATTTTCATTTTTTCCCTAGCTTGGATCTTTTCCCTGAAAGTGAAAAGTGAAAGTGAAGTCTGTCAGTCGAGTCCGACTCTTTGCTACCACATGGACTGTAGCCCACCAGGCCCCTCCTCCATGGAATTCTCCAGGCAAGAATACTAGAGTGGGTTGCCATTTCCTTCTCCAGAGAATCTTCCTGACCCAGGGATCAAACCCAGGTCTCTCATTGCAGGCAGATGCTTTAATCTCTGAGCCACCAGGGAAGCCCTAGTGATAGTCAGACATCAGTCAGAAAGCGGTGAGAATAGCAAGGCAGCAGTCCTGTGGGGGAAACTGTGTTTGGTCACTGAGGGTTGGTGCTAATCATAATTTATGCCAAGTCCCTGCTTTACTCAACTGTTTAAATGAATTGATGACATTATTTCATCTTATTAATGCTTATAAAAAATAATTCCCCACTTGTTTTCTTTCTTTAACTTCTCTGAGACGAGTGGGAAAGAGAATTTTCCATTTATGTACAGGCAACAGTGTTTAGGAAAGGTGTATGAAAGATTATGCTAAATAGGGTATAAATCTAGAATAGAACAAGTCAATACAAGGGACCTAAAATGAATGTGTTGGCCTTCCTATCCAAATAGTTGGGTAAAACTTTTCCAGGCTGTTTAGACTACTCTATACTAAAGATTTTATTCATGCTAGTCTAACCACTCTTTCCCTCTTGCAATTATTTGATGTAGTTAGCAATATTTAAAAGTTTAGCCAAGTGTTTCACATTTCCTGTGTAGGTATTTGCTTTTTGCAGTCACAATTTCAAGGTATTATGCTCCTTAACTCTTTAGAAAATATGCCTTTTAAAGACAATGAGGTGTCAATTATCTTTAATTGCTCTTTAGTTTGCCCGCTCTCTTGAAAGCATCTATCATTCTTGAAAGACTAGATTCTTACTAAAATAAAACTGCATGCTTGTTTTCTGCTCTATCTAATGATAGGTAACACATAAGGAATAAGCATACAACAATGAAATGTGTGGAATTCTAAATACTTTTTTGTGTGTGTGCAAGTGGCCTCTTTGCTCTAATAATAATAAGACACATATTCTTACTTGAAAAATAATAGAAAGTTGTTGGAAGGCTCCTAGGTGGTGCTAGTGGAAAAGAAGCTGCCCTGCCACTTCCGGAGACATAAGAGACACAGATTTGAGCCCTGGTTCGGGAAGATCCCCAGGAGGCAGTCATGGCAACCCATTCCAATAGTCTTGCCTGGGGAATCCCCATGGACAGAGGAGCCTGGCAGGCTACAATCCATGGGGTCTTAAAAAGTTGGACATGACTGAGCAACTGACACTTTCACACTTTGTCAATAATGTTAAATATGTAGTCTTCAAATTTTAGAGCTTTCCCAACTAGGGCTATTTTCCAAATAAGAATTAAATTATTCTGTATGAGACTGTTTGAAGATATATAACAAAGTGGAAAATTTTTCATTTGAATCATAAAAGAAATTTTGTGCAAAGAGAATATTGTAAGCTGTGTCCCTTTTATGAATTTGGCTTGGATGGTGTCTTTTATAATTTTTACCAAAAAAAAAAAGAGAGAGAGAGAGAGAGACACATCAAAAATTTGGTGAAACACAATAAGAATATATCCTTTCAGTTCATTGTTTTGATCTGATTCCTGATATATAAATGAAATGATGCTTTCAACAAATATCTAAGTAAACAAACAATCAGATAAATTTTGCCAGATAAGTGAAAAAGAAAAGGAAGACTTTATCGAAGACTACTGTAAAAGGGGGAGAGAATAAATTGCTAAAACAAATGGAAAAGGTTTTACAAGTTGGGGTGACCTAGTGAAAAATTATTGGGAGCCTTAGGGAAGAATACAGTCAATAAAATCAGGCCACCTGTGTTTACTAATGGTTGCTTGTATAAGTTAGGCTCTTAGCCTTCAATAAAGATTGGGAGGTAAGACACTGTCCTTCTTGATGTTTTCATTTCGAGGCAATGGCTCCCAGGTTCTTGACAAAAGACATTCCTGGTTTGAAATATTAGTAAAGATAGAAAAAGACAATTCATTATTTTCTATAAACTTTGACTAGTACTGAAAATGTTTATTTTTGTTCCCACTCAGAACTGAAATTTATAGCAGAATAAATTTGAGAATTTTATTTCATTGATACACTAAAAATATAATTGAGTGGCTAATACTATAAAATAATTTGTCTTTTTGTTTTTCAAAGTTTTACTCTTCAAAGTTCCTTGGATACATACTTTAATAATGCACCTTTAGGAAATAATTTAAAGTAAAATAAGATATGTTCTATTGTGAATGATTGCTGAATTTTGTTGTGTGGAAAATATTCAGTTAAAGAACGTATGTGTAACAAGAGACATAAGTTTTTAATTTGGGTTTTGTTTAACCAAACAGGTCACATTTGCACTGAAAGTGTTTTTAAAAAATGTACTTCTTAGCAAAGCTGAGAAAAAAAAATACAATGATGTGTTCCAGAAATGATCAGAAACAGGGAACACTAGTGATAGATGTGGGACCTATGGATAGTCACAGTAGGTATTGAAAGGAATCAATATTTATTTCATTTAATCAGGACTCTGTAATGTATTTAATCAAGGGAGTAATTTGACCAAATTATATTTTTAACAGGACACTATCACTACTGTAAGATTCAATTTAGAAAGGAGTAAGGGGAAAGATGGAAAGAGAAGGAGTTATTCCCCTAGTCCATGTGAGGAGGAGTAATGGTTTGGATTGGGGAGAGGTAGTGGTGCTGATAAAGATAGGAGAACAGAACTTATATATATTGAGTTTCTACTTGCTGAAGATTTAATGTATGTCAGTAGATGAATAATACAAAGGAAGAGAGGAATCAAGAATGACCACTCTATTACTGGTTTGAGCAACTGGGGGATTGATGCAACTTCCTGATGTGAGCAAAAATTGGGGAAGGAATGGTTTTAGACAGGAGATAAAGCATTTCTTAACACTGTTAATATAAAAACTACTTATCCTTATTAAATATTACTTGAAAACTATAAAGTCAGATGAATGTGATTAGTATTTTTAAAGAGTTTGAGGTATTCACATGAATCTCTTCTTTCAAATAGCATGCTTTTATCTTGAATTGTTTTGATGGACTCTCCTAGGATGGTAGAGAGAGGTTGTGAAAATGTCACCCTTCTCGTCACCACTCGAATGAAAATCACATCTAAAAAGATGAACACTTCTTTGGTTGGTAATGCTTTAAAAAAATTTTTTTAATATAGTTATGGGAAAAAAACAGTGGAAAAAATGTTGCTTAATATTTTTGATAGTTGACTTGAAATACACACGCACACACACATATATGTAAATGAAAACCTACTTCTTATGGTCAGTTTCTGTACTTTATCAAACAAAATTTATCTCCAGCAAACACAGACCTGTCTTATCTCACTCATTCTGATAAAAATATTTTGAGTTTACAATTTCCAAGCCTTCTTATCAGTTTGGTTTGCTTATTTCTTATTTCCTTTCTTCATAGTGAGAGTGGCAATTAACTTATTTTCTGTCTTTAGATGCTAACTCAAACCTTTTTGTGTTTAAGATTCCCTTTCTTGATTGAACATAAAACATATTTGGATAGCATCTAAGGACAGAAAAAAAAAAGTGAATTGCCACTCTACCTCTCCCTGTGTGTTTCAGGTTCTCTTTCTTGATTGAGGGCTTCCTTTGTGGCTTAGCTGGTAAAGAACCTGTCTGCAATGCAGGAGACTTGGGTTTGATCCCTGGTTTGGGAATATCCCCTGGAGAAGGGAAAGGTGACCCAGGCCAGTATTCTGGCCTGGAGAATTCCATGGTTTGGAAAGAGTCAGAGAGGACGGAGCAACTTTCACTTTTCACTTTCTTTATTTAATTTTGTGGTTTTGATAATTGTACTCTGGTTAGAATTAACATCAGGGAAGCTCAGTGAAGAGCATATGAAAACTTTCTATAGCTTTTTTTAAATGTCTTCAATTATTTCAAAATATAATTAAAAATTCGGATATACTTCCAAAAATTTTAACAAGTAAGTAAAATACATTAAAAATGAGCTATGCAGCGACATAAAAGCATGGAGGAACTTAAATATTGCAAGGTGAAAGAAGCCATTCTGAAAGGCTGCATACCATGTAATGCTAAGTATACAACATTCTGGAGAAGGAAAAAGTATAGACAGAAAAAAAAAAAAAAATCAGTGGTTTTAGGGAGGCAGGGGGAAGGACAGAGAGATGAGTAGGTAGACCCTAGGTGATTTTTAGGGCAATAAAAATATTCTGTATATACTGTGATATTTGATACGTGTCATTCCACATTTGTCAAAACCCATAGAATGCACCACACGAAGAGAGTCTTAATGTAAACTGTGGATTTTAGCTAGTAAATGTATCAATATTGGCTTATCAATAATAATATATGTACCATGTTAAACTGACTATATTAATGCAATTTGTTAATAATAATGAAAACTGGGATGGAAGAGTGAAGAGGATCTAGGAGCTCCTTTTACTTTCTGTTCAAATTTTCCATAAGTCAACATATAAAATATTTATTTTAAAAACTGATAGGTCAAAAATTAATTTATATTACTATATAATTATATTTATTAATAAAGTATTCTAAATGTTTTCTGTACCTAAACCTAATGTATGATTATTATAGTTCTAGAAAACCAGTATTGGCTTAATTTATCATATTACTTTTTAGGTGTCAGTTAAAAATGAAAAGAAACAGCTTTTCAAAACACTTTTTTAAGCAATGATTTTTCCTGGTTATCCTAAGTATCCATTAGCATTTACTTTGAACTAGATGAGATATTTCTCTAATATCATTGTAATCCTGTAGGCTGCACAATGTAATAAAAACTGATATCCATAGATAGCTATTTTAATGGAATAAATTAATTTCAATGGTCTCTCAACTATTCAGTTTCTTCTTTTCCTTTTCTTTGATATCCAATGATGGGAAACACATTATTTTGAAATATTGAGTGCTAGAGGGAGTTTTAATAAGCATAATTTAATTATCTACTTCCATGATTTTCAAAAAGGAAATGAAGCCATGTTTACTGACATATTTTCAATTTTATTATAAAAAGAAAACTTTACTTTGTAATACTTATTTATACAGAA
The DNA here is from genome assembly GCA_917880005.1 of Nanger dama. Classification (NCBI taxonomy): domain Eukaryota; kingdom Metazoa; phylum Chordata; class Mammalia; order Artiodactyla; family Bovidae; genus Nanger; species Nanger dama. The sequence continues at coordinate 54,673,047 of CAKJTW010000004.1, forward strand.
GACTGTACATATTTAATATTCTCATAATTAAGCATGTATCATAATTTTATGAACACTTTAAAACCTTTGTGGGAAATGAGTGCCAGAAATAAGGCATTTTTAAAACTCTTGTTTTTCTTATTAAAATTTTGAGCTTTCTTATATAGGCTTATTGAAGTTATTAATGACTAACAGCAGAATCTAATAAAACTTTCTGATAATGGAAATGTTCCATACCTTCACAGATCAATACAATAACTACTAGCCACATGTGGCAATTGAGCATATTAATAATCACTAGAATGACTGAGGAAAACTAAATGTTAATGCAATGTAATTAGTATAAATTTATATAGTATAGAATGAAGGGATTAATGATTTTTCATTTCAGTGAGTCATATCCAATACTGAGAAATAAATGATATATGCTAAGCCACTTCAGTGGTGTCTGACTCTGTGTGACCCCATGGACAACAGCCTACCAGGATCCTCTGTCCACAGGATTCTCCAGGCAAGAATACTGGAGAAAGAAATTATATATACCTGTAGTTTATCAGTGTAATTGGTATTATTTACTTACAGTAGTTATTGTATTTTGAAGTTTTGATGTTTTAATCATTATCATTTATAAAGAGCATAGGTCTTTTAAATAGATAACCTTGAATAAATTAGAGCTACTTAAGATCGTCAGGAAATTAAAAGATGCTTACTCCTTGGAAGAAAAGTTATGACCAACCTAGACAGCATATTCAAAAGCAGAGACATTACTTTCCCGACTAAGGTCGGTCTAGTCAAGGCTATGGTTTTTCCAGTAGTCATGTATGGATGTGAGAGTTGGACTGAGAAGAAGGCTGAGTGCTGAAGAATTGATGCTTTTGAACTGTGGTGTTGGAGAAGACTCTTGAGAGTTCCTTGGACTGCAAGTAGATCCAACCAGTCCATTCTGAAGGAGATCAACCCTAGGATTTCTTTGGAAGGAATGGTGCTAAAGCTGAAACTCCAGTATTTTGGCTATCTCATGTGAAGTGCTGACTCACTGGAAAAGTCTTTGATGCTGGGAGCAATTGAGGGCAGGAGGAGAAGGGGACGACAGAGGATGAGATGGCTGGATGGCATCACTGACTCGATGGACCTGAATCTGAGTGAACTCTGGGAGTTGTTGATGGACCAGGAGGCCTGGCGTGCTGTGATTCATTGGGTTGCAGAGTCGGACATGACTGAGTGACTGAACTGAACTGAAGATTACCAGGAGATAGTAAAATAAACAAGAGTCAGTCCCTTAAAAACAACTTAACAGTTAGTAAATATTTTATTTGAGGAGAACAAAGTTTTCCCAATGTAAGCAAAGTCTTTCCCATGTTAAAAAAAATTGTCAGTGAAATTAATGATTTCAGTTAGTTCACTATTTGTAAAATCATTTAATTGAAATTATTCCCATTAATAAATTGGCTTATTGAAATTCAGTGTTTTAGCAAATCAGGCACTTTAAAGAGCTTTGTTGGGATTTTGACTTACATAAGTTTGGATATAAAGCTCATGCTCTCCCATGCTCTCTCCAGTGAAAACAAATGCTCTGAGTAAAAGAAGTAACATGCACTCCTCAAGAAAACCTATTGCATTAATGTGTTAGTGCTTCCATACAAAACACTACAGATTGGACAGCTTAAACAACAGAAAGATTTTCTCATAGATCTGGAGGCTAAAAGTCCAATGTCAAGGTGTTAGGAGATTTGGTTTCTCCTGGGGCCTCTCTCCTTGGTTCGAAGATATCCATTCTGTTTCTGCCTCTTCATAAGATCATCTTTGGTATCTCCCTTTGACTTTATCTCTCCTCTTATAAAGACACCAGTCATATCAGGTTAGGGAATTTCCTAATAGCTTCTCTTTAACTTAATCACTTCTTAAAGCCCTTTCTCCAAATACAATCACATAATAAGATGTGGGGTGTTAGGTCTTCAGTGAATGAATTTTGAGAGGATACAATTAGCCCACAATACCTGAGTAAAACTAAACTGTATACTACTGCTTTAAATATATTAGGAAACAACACTATAATTTTTATTGTAAAATAAAAAATTCTATTAGGTATATGAGAACTACTGAACAAAGATGAGAAGAAAAGTTAATTGTAAATATTGAAGAAGACATGAACCAATGGGAAGATATACCATATTCTTGGATTGGAATAATTAATATTGTTAAGATTACCATAGTATTCAAGGCAATCCACAGATTCAGTGCAGTCCTTATTAAAATACCAATGATGTTTTTCACAGAACTAGAACAAATAATTTTAAAATTTGTATGGAAGCACAAATGAACCTAAACAGGAAAACAATTTTGAGAAAGAACAGAGCTGGTGGAATTATACTCCCTGGCTTCAGATCACAAGACAAGGATATAGTCATCAAAAATTTAGTACTGGCACAAAAAGAGACACACAGATCAATGAAACAAAATAAAGCTCAGAGAAAAACTCATGGACTTATATCAATTAACATATGACAAAAGTGACAAGATATACAATGGAGAAAAGATAGTCTCTTCAATAAGTGGTGCTGGGAAGTAATCCCACTGCTGGGCATACACATTGAAGAAACCAGAATTGAAAGAGACACATGTACCCCAATATTCATCACAGCATTGTTTATAATAGCCAGGACATGGAAGCAACCTATATGTCCATCGGCAGACAAATGGATAAAAAAGCTGTGGTACATATACACAATGAAATATTACTCAGCCATTAAAAATAATGCATTTTAATCAGTTCTAATGAGGTGGATGAAACTGGAGCCTATTATACAGAGTGAAGTAAGTCAGAAAGAAAAACACCAGTACAGTATATTAACACATATATATGGAACTTAGAAAGATGGTAACAATGACCTTATATAGGAGACAGCAAAAGAGACACAGATGTAAAGAACAGACTTTTGGACTCTGTGGGAGAAGGCGAGGGAGAGATGATTTGAGAGAATAGCATTGAAACATGTATATTATCATTTCTGAAATAGATCGCCAGCCTAGGTTTGATGCACGAGACAGGGTGCTCAGGGCTGGTACACTGGGGTGACTCTGAGAGATGGAATGGGGAACAAATGAACACCTATGGTTGATGCATGTCAATATATCACAAAAAACACTACAATATTGTAATTAGCCTCCAATTAAAGTAAATAAATTAACTAAAAAATAAAAATAAAAACAAAATAATAAAACCAATGAGTGGTGCTAGGAAAACTGGTCAGCTACATATAAGAAAATGAAATTAGAAAAATTTTAACAGCATATATAAAAATAAACTCAAAGTGGATTAAAGACAAAGTGTAAGGCTGGACACTTTAAAACTCTCAGAGGAAAACATAGACAAAACACTTTGACATACATTTTAGCAATACTTTTTTAGATCCATCTCTCAAAAAAGGAAGTAAAAGCAAAAATAAACCAATGGGACTTAATTAAACTTGAAAGCTTTTGCATAGCAGAGGAAATGTTCAACAAAATGAAATGACAACATATGGACTGGGAGAAAACATTTGTGAAGGATATAACCAAAGGAGGTTAACATCTAACATATATAAACAGGTCATACAACTCAATATCACAACAAAAACTCAACTTAAAAAGTTGGCAGAACAGAAAAGATATTTTTCCAGAGAGGAACTGAACAAACCTTTCTTGAAAGAAACACATGAAAGGATGTGCAACATCTTTAGTTAGCAGAGAAATGCAAATCAAAACAATGAGAGATCAGCTCATACTGGCCAGAATGGGTATCATGAAAAATAACACAAACAACAGCTGTTGGTGAGGATGTGGAGAAAAGGGAACACATGCATACTGTTGGGGGAATGTAAGTTGGTACAGCCACTATGAAAAATAATAAGGAGATTTCTTTAAAAAAAAACAAAAAAACTAAAAATAAAACTATCGGATGACTCAGTCATTCCATGCGTAGGTACATATCCTGATAAAACAAAACCATTAATTTGAAAACAAGCATGTTACCCAATGTTCATAGCACTGTTATTTACAATTGTCAAGATATGGAAGCAATCTAAGTGTCCATCAATTGGAATAAGTAATTTTATGTATACTACTGATTCATAAAAAATAAAATGAAATTTTGTCATTTGCAGCAGCAACATGAATGAACTCGGAGAGCATTACGCTCCAGTGAAAGAAGTCAGACAAAGACATATATTGTATAACACTTAAATGTGAAATCTACAAAATGTAGGAAGTTAGAAATTTATAACAAAAAGAAGCAATCACACACATATTGAGAACAAACTAGTACTTATCAATAGACAAAGGAAAGGGAGGAAGGGCAATATAAAGGTAGGGGATTAAGAGGTACAAACTATTAGGTTTAAAGTAAGCTACAAGGATATACTGTACAACATGGGAACATAGAGAATATTCAATAATAACTATAAAGGGAGTATAACCTTTACAAATTGTGAATCTCTGTTGTACACCTGCAAATAATATGATTACTGTATATTTACTATATTTCAGTAAAAATAAATAGGCAAATAATTTTTATGAATTAATAAAAGTCAGTTATGTACTTAACTATATTGATAATTAAATCACTCTATTAGAATAACTGGATGTTATTAATCTGATTTGTAGGATATTTAAAATATATTTTAAAAATATTAAAAAAACTAAATTTCCCCTTACAAATGTATTTAGGTGACATATTTAATGAAAAAAATAAATGAAGAAGAAAATCTATCTAAATTGCTTAATTTGAATTATGTTTTACAGGATCTGAGAGTCCTTGAAGCCAATTTAATCTCAAATACTTGAAATACTTTTTGCAGTATTGTTTTTATATTGCTGAATTGCTAAGTAAGAAGAGTGATTTTTCTAGAAAACTGATCAACTCAGATATTACCTGAATTACTGTAGTTTTTGAAGTGATTCCTCCTGTATTAATGTAAATTCTCCTATATCAGAAACAAGAGAATAAGTAAGGATGCAATAAACTGCAGGTTTATGAGAACAGGATCAAATATGATAATAGCATTCAGTAAATAATAGTTACTAAATCGTACACTTATCTGTATATCCTTACAAGTTCCTTTTCCCTTAAAGTTGCAGCATCTACCAAACTGGTTTCTCTTTGAACTTTTTACCTTCTTATTCTTCAAATTAAAGACTCCTTTCTGCCAAGGACTAAAGCTTAGAATGCTTGGCATTCTACTCAAGGGCCTTTTACGTTCTGGCTTACTTTAGAGTCATCTTCTAATTCTTGTCCATTTCCACATTGTGTTGCAGCAATCATGTGTAATAAGTTTCATCTTTCTTTCTTTGGAGAGGTGTTCTGGTCTAGATGACCTAGTCAGATTCTCTTGTCTAGCAAAATTATAGTCTTCCTTAAATTCCCAAGTCATCTATTACCTCCATAGTAGATTAATACCTAAGGAGGACTCCTCTCCTCCTCCATGTCGTGAAGGAAGAATGAATCTCCTTCCACATTCCCATTGTTAAACTATTTGCACATTTATGTTATACCTAATTTTTAATACATTTATCTGGCTGTACAACTATCTTTCCTATTAGACCATTAATATATGATATTAGGAAACATGGTTTACTCATTTAAGTTGCCAGAGTCAAGGACAAGGTTTAAATGTAATGGATGTTCTGGAATAAATTCTTGTATGTAACCAGTAGAATACACATCAACAATCAAGTTTTTGTGTAGTACCTGTGACTTCTGAGCTTAATTTTTCCTCTTGTTAGTGGATGTGTTCTGAGTAGTTAAAAACAAAAATCTATATTATCATTTCACATTATGTTTTCTTTCCTTTCCCTTCCCCCACCATTCAGTTCTCCCAACTGCAGATAATTAGATATGCATTAAAACAAATGTGTGTGCATGTGTACAATAATATGAGAATAACAGTGATTTCACAGAAATGTTAGTATTCTTACTTTTAATATGAAAAGACATTTTATGTATATGGAAATTTTTCTTAAAATAAATAGTTATTGTTTTTTGATACCAAATTAGCTTTATAAAATAATGATATTTTCAGGCTCAATCACTGACCTAAAGCCTTTTACTTTTCATTCATCATTCTCTTTATGTTGCCTTTGTATTTCTTTTTCTTGGTCTAGACTGTTGATTTTTATCTTTATTTAATAATAATCATCTTTTGGAGAAGGCAATGGCAACCCACTCCAGTACTCTTGCCTTGAAAATCCGATGGACAGAGGAGCCTGGAAAGCTGCAGTCCATGGGGTTGCTGGGGATCAGACACGACTGAACGACTTCACTTTCATTTTTCACTTTCATGCATTGGAGAAGGAAATAAGCCAATCCAGTGTTCTTGCCTGGAGAATCCCAGGGATGGGGGAGCCTGGTGGGCTGCCGTCTATTGGGTCACACAGAGTTAGACACGACTGAAGTGACTTAGCAATAGCGATCATCATTCAAAATATACCTGTGCTTCATTATGAAAATGTCTCCAATGTCCCTTTAAGAAAAGGAAACTAATTATGTGTCCAGTATCTGCTTGAGATGATTTGAGGTAGAATGATACAAGGTTTGCAATCTAAAGCATGACAATGAAGTATTGTTCCATTTATTGGACATGTAAGGTGCTTAGTGGTTTTGATCATAAAACAGAAAAAAGAGAATTGAATCTCTGACATGAAAAGTATTTCACTTCCTTTTTCTATATGCACAATGGCAGGTGTTTATGATTTGGTAAGAATCGTTTTCTAATATTATTTTTAGCAGCACAAGAACTATTCTGACCTCAAAATGCCATGCTGTAAGGGTAAAATGCCATTCCCAATATGTTTTAATAAAAGCGACTCACCTTGGAAAAGGCAAGCATCTGTCAGAGGTCTGCTCATGTGCACCCTGATCAGAGGTTTCAGCAATGTTTGAAAGAACAGCTGAGCGGTAGAAGAGTAACTTTATGAGAATACTATTTTCCTTACTCTAAATACAAGTAAAGTAAATTCTGTACCAATTCCTTGGATTCATATAACTACTTCACACTTTTCATATTTCTAGTGAGCTGTCCTGCCACCATCTAATTTCTCTGTGCCATACAAACAACTAGAGATGCTCAATAACTTTTATTAAAAATAGAATGAAGAGAGCATAGTTTCACCTTCCATAAAAAGTTTAAAGTAATTTTAGTGACTAATACTTTTGAGTACTTTAGTTTGTGGCAGATAATATGCTAAGCACTTACAAAGAATAGGAAATTTTAAGAAAATCCCCACAAGTACATTCCTCTCTCATCTTTGGTGCTGGAACCTGGTGAGGAATCCTATTTTTATAGTACCTGTGGGACAATACAAAGATAAAGACCTAAAAATGTAAAAAATCATTGTTTCTGATTACAAATTTTTATTTTTAAGGTTCTTGACTACTAAGAAAACTTTTGTGTATCCATATTCATGGAATTAGGTTATCTCCCAGTACTTTTCCCTAGACTTTTGTTTCAGATTGGCTGAAAAAAATTTACACTGATATTATATTTTATTTATTCACTCCAGCAGACTTGTGCCTGACTTATGGAAGAGTTAGAAGATGTGTGAGAGCTAAAGACACAAATTGGGGGTGAAAAGAATACAAGGGTCAAGACCTAAAGCTAATTTTCGGCTGCTGGGCTTGTGCATCAAAATTTTGTTTGTATCTTGAAGTTAAAAAAAAAACAGGAGATTTCCAAAGATGCATTCAGAATGAAATAAGAATGTCAACAGGCACCATATATTATTAAGCCAAAGCCGAGTCTCCTAAGGTTACTTAGTAAGACTAAGGATGCACTTGTGAACTATTGAAGAACTCTGGCCACCTTATTTGCTAAACTAATTGTGGTAGAGGTATTTTGCTTTTATTATTTACTTTTATTTATTTTAAACTAACTTAAAACTTCATTGAACAAAACATAGTATTGTTGCCTTTAGTAAAGAAAATATTAAAGACAAGTTTATTAATTTTCATTAATTTGAGGAACATCAAATTGGTTGAGAAGCACAATGGTATGTTGTCAGTATTTAAACGCAGAGCATTAAAGGTGAAAGCATTTAGGTAGTCAACACCTGTGTAAGAATAATAATTTGTCTATAAACAGATAGTCTTTGACAGATGGGGCAAAGAAAACTAATACACTGATAAATTTTAAGAGAAGATTTTTATTTTATTATGTTTTTTAAACTTTACAATACTGTATTGGTTTTGCCATATGTCAACATGAATCTTCCAAGGGTGTACATGTGTTCCCCATACTGAACCCCTCTCCCACCTCCCTCCCCATACCATCCCTCTGGGTCATCCAGTGCATAAACCCTGAGCACCCTGTCTCATGCATTGAACCTGGACTGGTGGTTCATTTCACATATAATATTATACATATTTCAATGCCATTCTCCCAAATCATCCCACCCTCACCTTCTCCCACAGAGTCTAAAAGGCTGTTCTATGCATCTGTGTCTCTTTTGCTGTCTCACATACAGGGTTGTTGTTATGATCTTTCTAAATTCCATATATATGCATTAGTATACTGTATTGGTGTTTTTCTTTCTGGCTTACTTCACTCTGTATAATAGGCTCCAGTTTCATCCACCTCATTAGAACTGATTCAAATTTATTCTTTTTAAGGGCTGAGTAATACTCCATTGTGTATATGTAAAAATTTTTTACAATTTACAATTTATCCATTCATCTATTGATGGACATCTAGGTTGCTTCCATTTCCTGGCTATTATAAACAATACTGCGATGAACATTGTGGTACACGTGTCTCTTTCCATTCTGGTTTCCTCGGTGTGTATGCCCAGCAGTGGGATTGTTGGGTTATAAGGCGGTTATATCTGCAGTTTTTTAAGGAATCTCCACACTGTTCTCCATAGTGACTGTACTAGTTTGTATTCCTACCAACAGTGTAAGAGGTTTCCCTTTTCTCCACACCCTCTCCAGGATTTATTGCTTGTCAAATTTTGGATAGCAGCCACTCTGACTGGCATAAAATGGTACCTCACTGTGGTTTTGATTTTCATTTCTCTGATAATGAGTGATGTTGAGCATCTTTTCATGTGTTTGTTAGCCATCTGTATGTCTTCTTTGGAGAAATGTCTATTTAGTTCTTTGGCCCATTTTTTGATTGGGCCATTTATTCTTCTGGAATTGAGCTGCAGGAGTTGCTTGTATATTTTTGAGATTAGTTGTTTGTCAGTTGCTTCATTTGTTCTTATTTTCTCCCATTCTGAAGGCTGTCTCTTCACCTTGCTTATAGTTTCCTTTGTTGTGCAGAAGCTTTTAATTTTAATTAGGTCCCATTTGTTTATTTTTAATTTTATTTCCAGTATTTGGGGAGATGGGTCATAGAGGATCCTCCTGTGATTTACGTTTGAGAGTGTTTTGCCTATGTTTTCCTCCATGAGTTTTATAGTGTCTGGTCTTATGTTTAGATTTTTAATCTATTTTGAGTTTATTTTTGTGTGTGGTGTGAGAAAGTGTTCTAGTTTCATTCTTTTACAAGTGGTTGACCAGTTTTCCCAGCACCACTTGTTAAAGAGATTGTCTTTTTCTCCATTGTATATTTTTGCCTCCTTTTTCCAAAAATAAGGTGTCGATAGGTGCGTGGATTTATCTCTGGGCTTTCTATTTTGTTACATTGATCTATATTTCTGTCTTTGTGCCAGTGCCATACTCTCTTCATGACTGTGGCTTTGTAGTAGGGCCTGAAGTCAGGCAAGTTGATTCCTGCAGTTCCATTCTTCTATCTCAAGATTGCTTTGGTTCAAGGTTTTTCCATACAAATTGTGAAATTATTTGTTCTAGCTCTGTGAAAATACTATTGGTAGCTAGATAGGGATTGTATTGAATCTGTAGATTGCTTTGGGTAGTATACTAATTTTCAATATATTTAGTCTTCTCATCCATGAACATGGTATATTTCTCCATCTATTAGTGTCCTTCAGGATATCTTTCATCAGTGTTTTATAGTTTTGTATATATAGGTTTTTAGTTTCTTTAGGTAGAATTATTCCTAAATATTTTATTCTTTTTGTTTCAATGGTGAATGGAATTTTTTCCTTAATTTCTCTATTTTCTCATTATTAATGTATAGGAATGCAAGGGATTTCTGTGTGCTGATTTTACATCCTGCAACTTTACTATACTTATTGATTAGCTCTAGTAATCTTTTGGTGGTGTCTTTAGGGTTTTCTATGTAAAGGATTATGTCATCTGCAAACAGTGAGTTTTACTTCTTCTTTTCCAATTTGGATTCCTTTTATTTCTTTTTCTGCACTGATTGCTGTGGCTAAAACTTCCACAGCTATGTTGAATAGTAGTGGTGAGAGTGGGCACCCTTGTCTTGCTCCTGACTTTAGGGGAAATGTTTTCAGTTTTTCACCATTGAGGATAATGTTTGCTGTGGGTTTGTCATATATACTTTTACTATGTTGAGGTATGTTCCTTCTATTCCTGCTTTCTGGAGTTTTTTTTTTTTTTTTTAATCATAAATGGATGTTGAATTTTGTCAAAGGCTTTCTCTGCATCTATTGAGATAATCATATAGTTTTCATTTTTCAATTTGTTAATGTGGTGTATTACATTGATTGATTTGCAGATATTGAAGAATCTTTGCATCCCTGGGATAAAGCCCACTTGGTCATGATATATGATATTTTTATTGAGTTGTTGGATTCTGATTGCTAGAATTTTATGCATTTATGTTCATCAGTGATATTGGCCTATAGTTTTCTCTTTTTTGTGGCATCTTTGTCAGGTTTTGGTATTAGGGTGATGGTGGCCTCATAGAATGAGTTTGGAAGTTTACCTTCCTCTGAAATTTTCCTAAAGAGTTTGAGTAAGAGAGGTGTTATCTCTTCTCTAAATTTTTTGTAGAATTCAGCTGTGAAGCCGTCTGGACCTGGGCTTTTGTTTGCTGGAAGATTTCTGATTACTGTTTCAATTTCTGTGCTTGTGATGGGTCTGTTAAGATTTTCTATTTCTTCCTGGTTCAGTTTTGGAAAGTTGTACTTTTCTAAGAATTTGTCCATTTCTTCCAAGTTCTCCTTTTTATTGGTATATAATTGCTGATAGTAGTCTTTTATGATCCTTTGTATATCTGTGTTGTCTGTTGTGATCTCTCCATTTTCATTTCTAATTTTATTGATTTCATTTTTCTCCCTTTGTTTCTTGATGAATCTGGCTAATGATCTGTCAATTTTATTTATCCTCTCAAAGAACCATACTTTTGGTTTTGTTGATTTTTGCTATGGTCTCTTTTGTTTCTTTTGCATTTATTTCTTCCCTAATTTTTAAGATTTCTTTCCTTCTTCTAACCCTGTGGTTCTTCATATCTTCTCTTCTAGTTGCTTTAAGTGTAGAGTTAGGTTATTTATTTGACTTTTTCTTGTTTCTTGAGGTATGCCTGTGTTACTATGAACTTTCCTCTTAGTACTGCTTTTATAGTGTCCCACAGGTTTTGGGTTGTTGTGTTTTCATTTTAATCCATTTCTATGAATATTTTAATTTCTTCTGTGATTTGTTGGTTTTTCAGCAGAGTGTTGTTCAGCCTCCATATGTTTGAATTTTTAGTAGTTTTTCTCCTGTAATTGAGATCTAATCTTACTGCACTGTGGTCAGAAAAGATGCTTGGAATGATTTGAATTTTTTTGAATTTACCAAGGCTGGAATTATGGTCCAGGATGTGGTCTATCCTGGAGAAGTTTCCGTGTGTGCTTGAGAAAAAGTTGAAATTCTTTGTTTTGGGGTGAAATGTCCTGTAGATATCAATTAGGTCTAACTTGTCTATTGTATCATTTAAAGTTTGTGTTTCCTTGTTAATTTTCTGTTTAGTTGTTCTATCCATACATGTGAGTGGGGTATTAAAGTTTCCCACTATTATTGTATTATTGTTAATTTCCCCTTTCATACTTGTTAGCACTTGTCTTACATATTGCATACTCCTATGTTGAGTGCATATATATTTATAATTGTCATATCTTCTTGGATTAATCCTTTGGTCATTAAGTAATGTCCTCTTTGTCTCTTTTCACAGCCTTTGTTTTAAAGTCTACTTTATTTGATATGAGTATTTCTATTCCTGCTTTCTTTTGGTCTCTATTTGCATGGAATATCTTTTTCCAGCTCTTCACTTTCAGTCTGTATGTGCCCCTTGCTTTGAGGTGAGTCTCTTGTAAACAACATATATAGGGATCTTGTTTTTGTATCCATTCAACCAGTCTTTGTCTTTTGGTTGGGGCATTCAACCCATTTATGTTTAAGGTAATCATTACTTTGCCCACTAAGGTCCATCTAGTCAAGGCTATGGTTTTTCCTGTGGTCGTGTATGGATGTGAGAGCTGGACTGTGAAGAAGGCTGAGCAACAAAGAACTGATGCCTTTGAACTGTGGTGTTGGAGAAGACTCTTGAGAGTCCCTTGGACTGCAAGGAGATCCAACCGGTCCATTCTGAAGGAGATCAGCCCTGGGATTTCTTTGGAAGGAATGATGCTAAAGCTGAAACTCCAGTACTTTGGCCACCTAATCAAAGAGTTGACTCATTGGAAAAGACTTTGATGCTGGGAGGGATTGGCGGCAGGAGGAGAAGGGGGATGACAGAGGATGAGATGGCTGGATGGCATCATGGACTCGATGGACGTGAGTCTGAGTGAAATCCAGGAGTTGGTGATGGACAGGGAGGCCTGGCATGCTGTGATTCATGGGGTCAGACATGACTGAGCAACTGAACTGAACTGAACTGAATTATTGATGAGTATGATCCCGTTGCCATTTGCTTTGTTGTTTTGGGTTTGAGTTTATACACTGTTTTTGTGTTTCCTGTCTAGACAAGATCCTTTAGCATTTGTTGGAGAGCTGGTTTGGTGGTGCTGAATTCTCTCAGCCTTTGCTTGTCTGTAAAGCTTTTGATTTCTCCTTCATATTTGAATGAGATCTTTGCTGGGTAGAGCAATCTGAGCTGCAGGTTATTTTCTTCTTCTTCTTCTTCTTTGTAGGTTGTTTTTCTTCTTCACTTTAAGTATGTCTTGCCATTCCCTCCTGGCCTGAAGAGTTTCTATTGAAAGATCAGCTGTTATCTTTAAGGGAATCCCGTTGTGTATTATTTGTTGTTTTTCCCTTGCTGCTTTTAATATTTGTTCTTTGTATTTCATCTTTGTATGTGTCTTGGGATGTTTCACCTTGGATTTATCTTATTTGGGACTCTCTGGGTTTCTTGGACTTGAGAGATTATTTCCTTCCCCATTTTAGGGAAGTTTTCAACTATTATCTCCTCAAGTATTTTCTCATGGTCTTTCTTTTTTTCTTCTTCATCTGGGACTCCTATGATTCGAATGTTGGGGCAGTTAACATTGTCCCAGAGGTCTCTGAGATTGCCCTCATTTATTTTAATTCATTTTTCTTTTTCCTCTCTTATTCATTTATTTCTACCATTCTATCTTCTACCTCACTAATCCTATCTTCTGCCTCCGTTATTCTAGCATTTATTGCCTCCAGAGTGTTTTTGATCTCATCTGTTGCATTATTCATTACATATTGACTCTTTTTATTTCTTCTAGGTGCTTGTTAAACCTTTCTTGCATCTTCTCAATCCTTGTCTCCAGGCTATTTATCTGTGATTCCATTTTGATTTTAAGATTTTGGATCATTTCACTATCATTATTGGAAATTATTTATCAGGTAGATTCCATCTCTTCTTCTTTTGTTTAGTTTGGTGGGCATTTATCCTGTTCCTTTACCTGCTGGATATTCCTATACCTCTTCATCTTGGTTATATTACTGTGTTTGGGGTGAAGGGAAGTGAAGTGAAGTTGTTCAGTCATGTCTGACTCTTTGCGACCCCGTGGACTGTAGCCCACCAGGCTCCTCTGTCCACAGGATTCTCCAGGCAAGAATACTGGAGTGGGTTGTCATTTCCTTCTCCAGGGGATCTTCCCGACCCAGGGACTGAACCCAGGTCTACCACACTGCAGGCAGACACTTTAACCTCTGAGCCACATTCTGGCAGTTTGTGGAGTTCTCTTTATTGTGGAGTTTTCTCACTCTGGGTGGGGTGGCTTGTCAAGGTTTCCTGGTTAGAGAAGCTTGTGTCGGTGTTTGAGTGAGTGGAGCTGGATTTCTTCTCTCTGGAGGGCAATGAAGTGTCCAGTAATGAATTATGATATGTCAGTGAGTTTGGAGTGACTTTGGGCAGCCTGTATATTGAAGCCCAGGGTTGTGTTCCCGTGTTGCTGGAAAATTTGCCTGGTATGACTTGCTCTGGAACTTGTTGGCCTTTGGGTCCTGGTTGGTTTCAGTGTAGGTATGGAGATGTTTGATGAGCTCCTGTCAATTAATGTTCCCTGGAGTCAAGAGGTCTCTGGTGTTAACAGGATTTGGACTTAAGCCTCCTGCTTCTGGTTTTCAGTGTTATTTTTACAGTAGTCTCAAGACTTCTCCTTCTATACAGCACCACTGATAAAACATCTAGGTTAAAGATAAAAAGTTTCTCCACAGTGAGGGACACCCAGAGAGATTCACAGAGTTACATGGAGAAGAGAAGCTGGAGGAGGGAGATAGAGGTGACCAGGATAAGATGAGGTGGAATCAAAAGAGGAAAGAACAAGCTAACCCATAGTCATTTCCTTATGTGTGCTCCATAGCCTGGGCCACTCAGAGATGTTCACAGAGTTATACAGAGAAGAGAAGAGGAAGGAAGGAGATAGAGGTGGCCAGGAGGATAAAGGGGGAATCAAAAGGAGAGAGACAGATCCAGCCAGTAATCAGTTCCCTAAGTGTTCTCCACCATACAGAACACACAAAGAAATTCACAGAGTTGGGTAGAGAAAAGAAGGGGTTGGGAGGAAATAGAGGCAACCAGGTGGAGAAAAAAGAGAGTCCAAAGTGAGAGAGAGGAGTCAAGCCAGTAATCTCACTCCCAAGTAAAATGGGTACTGAAGATTGGGTTCTTAAAGGTACAAAATTGATAACAAATACCAAAAGCAAAGACTAAAAGTCTATAGCAGAAATTGAATTTTTAAAAATACAATATTAACAACAACAACAACAAAAAAGTCAAAAATTATTTTATATATATATATATATGAAGTTTGCTTTAAGAAATAGGGTCTCTCTTTTTATTTGCAAAGTAATAGTAGGTTATAAAAATGAAAAAGGAGCAATAGAGGACTTAAAATTTTTAAAAATTAAAAAAATAAAGAATGATCATAAAAATACTAAAAATATATTTAGGACTTTCTCTGGTGTTGTTGTGTGCAGTGTGGAGTCAGTTCATTTTCAGATAGTTCCTTGGTCTGTCTTTAATTTCTCAAGATTTGTAGGCTCCTTCCTATGTAGTTGGTACTAACAAGACGGTTTTAATCTGTTGTACCTGTCACTTCCAAGGAGGTTCCCTCTGTTTTAGCTTCTTCTGTTTGCTGGTCAATTGTAACTCCCCCAGTGGAGAAGCAGCATAGACACCTGTATCTGCCACTAGCAGGCGGGGCTGGGCAGGGAGGTGCGGGGTGCATTGCCTCAAGGGCAATCTGAGCGAACTAACTTGGGCTAGCAAACCAGACTGTGGGATAGCTACCATGTGAAAGCCCTTATCTAAGACACTGCCAGGCCTGCTCACAGAACAAAGGACTGAACAGAGCTGCCTGGCTGACGATCAGCCTATCCCCCTCCGTTGACAGGCAGGTGAGGGCAGCCAGAGCCAGAAGGGGGGCAATCACGGCCCCAGAGAGTCATTATCTACCAAACTGCAAGCAGGCTTCATTGCTAACCAAGACTTCTTGGGATTCTGGACGGTCAACATCCGTCTGAGAAGGTGCACCGCTTGTACAACCAGAAAACCGAGTGGCAGGGACACAGGAGGCAATAAGTCGCAGCAACCGAGCTGGCCAAACACCTGGTTACCTGAGCTGCTTGGATCTGGGAAGGGCACAAAACACAGGCCCAATGGAGTCTGTGCCTCTGAGGACTACCTGAGTACCTGAACCTGAGCAGCTTAGACCTGGGAAGTGTATACAACCCAGGGCCAGGCTCAGACAGTTCCCAGCAGAGCAACCTAGAGCCTAAAGAGTGTAGACAGGGAAAGCACAAATGCTGTGAGCGGGGCAAACCCAGTGTGGCCGAGACACTGTGAACACACACCAGTGTTATTTGTTTGCAGCATCCCTCCCCTCCCCACAGCAAGACTGAACAAGTGAGCCTAAAAGTGTCCACCACTGCCCCCTTGTGTCAGGGTGGAAATTAGACACTGAAGAGAAGACCTTTAAAAGCATAATTTCATAATTTGTTCAGGCATAATAAAGCTAAAAATCAGTGTTTAAATATGAAATATAGCAAAAAAAGTTTAGTTCTAATTTTCATGTTCCTCTTTTCCCCAAAAGAGAAGTATAACTCTGCATTTCACCATTTAAGAAAATTAATTTTTAGTAACAAAGTTTACCAGCTGTGAGGAGAAGGAGGAGATTTTAAATTTGAAATTTTTAATTATGTTGCCCCAAATGTCTGTCAGAATATGTTATTAATTACAACAATAGCAGCTTACTAAATATAAATAGTGTCATATACTTTTTATATCATACAGAATCCTGTTCTCTAATCATGAGAGCTTGTCTAAAAGATAAGCAACTACCTAGAAGGTAATTATGTTAGATATTATATTTTCTGTCTACAAATTTCTTTTTAAAGGTTCTCTATGAAGCATTAAAGAATGTGTCTGCAAGTGGCTTGAAAAGACTTTATTTCAATTTAGAATATCCTTGTTTGAGCCAAAAGGATGCATATTTATTATTAACCATATATTTGACAGAAGTTTCTGAATAGTAATTGTACCACTTGTGACACTTTTTATGTTCATTTATAAAATTTTATTAGAATATAGTTGATTTATAATGTGTTAGTTCCAGGTGTACAGGAAAGTGATCCAGTTATACATGTACATATATTCACTTTTCTTCAGATTTTTTTTTCCCATATAGGCTATTATAGAATATTGAGTAGAGTTCCCTGTGCTGTACAGTAAGTCCTTGTTGGTTATCTATTTTATATATAGTAGTATGTATTTGCTAATACCAAACTCCTAATTTGTTCCTTCCCCCACATTTCCCCTTTGGTAATTATAGGTTTATTTTTGAAATTTATGAGCCTGTTTCTGTCTTGTAAATAAGTGCATTTGTATCATTAAAAAAAATTAGATTCCATATAATATTTCATATGGCATTTGTCATTCTCTGTCTGACTTACTTCACTTATGATGTGATAATCTCTATCTACATCCATCCATGTTGCTACAGATGATATTTTCACTCTTTTTATGGCTGAATAATATAGCAAACACTCTCTTCTAACAACACAAAAGAAGACTCTGCTCATGGACATCACCAGATAGTCAACACCAAAATCAGATTGATTATATTCTTTGCAGCCAAAGATGGAGAAGTTCTATACAGTCAGCAAAAACAAGACACGGAGCTGACTGTGGCTCAGGTCATGAAATACTTATGGCCAAATTCAGACTGAAATTGAAGAAAGTGGAGAAAACTACTAGACCATTCAGGTATGACCTAAATCAAATCCCTTTTGATTATACAGTGAAAGTGAGAAATTTATTTAAGGGACTAAATCTGATAGACAGAGTAGTGCCAGATGAACTATGGATGGAGGTTCCTGACATTGTACAGAGACAGGGATCAAGACAATCCCCGTGGAAAAGAAATGCAGAAAAACAAAATGGTTGTCTGAGGAGGCCTTACAAATAGCTGTGAAAAGAAGAGAAGCAAAAAGCAAAGGAGAAAATGAAAGATATAAGCATCTGAATGCAGAGTTCCAAAGAATAGCAAGGAAAGATAAGAAAGCCTTCCTCAGTGATCAATGCAAAGAAATAGAGGATAACAAAAGAATGGGAAAGACCAGAGATCTCTTCAAGAAAATTAGAGATACCAAGGGAACATTTCATGCAAAGATGGGCTCAGTAAAGGACAGAAATGGTATGGACCTAACA
This sequence comes from Nanger dama, assembly GCA_917880005.1. Classification (NCBI taxonomy): domain Eukaryota; kingdom Metazoa; phylum Chordata; class Mammalia; order Artiodactyla; family Bovidae; genus Nanger; species Nanger dama. Next base: position 54,691,028 of record CAKJTW010000004.1, read on the forward strand.
GAAGCAGAAGATATTAAGAAGAGGTGGCAAGAATACACAGAATAACTGTACAAAAATTATCTTCAAGACCCATAATCACAATGGTGTGATCACTCACCTAGAGCCAGATATCCTGGCATGTGAAGTCAAGTGGGCCTTAGATAGCATCACTATGAACAAAGCTAGTGGAGGTGATGGAATTCCAGTTAAACTGCTTCAAATCCTGAAAGATGATGCTGTGAAAGTGCTGCACTCAAAATGCCAGCAAATTTGGAAAACTCAGCAGTGGCCACAGGACTGGAAAAGGTCAGTTTTCATTCCAATCTCCCCCAAAAACCGCAATGGCAAAGAATGCTCAAACTACCACACAATTGCACTCATCTCACACGCTAGTAAAGAAATGCTGAAAATTCTGCAAGCTAGAATTCAGCAGAACGTGAGCCATGAAAAACCAGATGTTCAAGTTGTTTTTAGAAGAGGCAGAGGAACCAGAGATAAAATTGCCAACATCCACTGGATCATCAAAAAAGCAAGAGAGTTCCAGAAAAAAACATCTATTTATTGACTATGCCAAAGGCTTTGACTGTGTGGATCACAATAGACTGTGGAAAATTCTTCAAGAGATAGAAACACCAGACCACCTGACCTGTGTCTTAAGAAACCTATATGCAAGTCAGGAAGCAAGAGTTAGAACTGCAAATGGAACAACAGACTGGTTCCAAATAGGAAAAGGAGTACGTCAAAGCTGTATATTGTCACTCTGCTTATTTAATTTCTATGCAGAGTACATCATGAGAAATGCTGAGCTGGATGAAGCACAAACTGGAATCAAGATTGCCAGGAGAAATGTCAACAACCTCAGATATGCAGATGACACCACCCTTATGGAAGAAAGTGAAGAGGAGCTAAGAAGCCTCTTGATGAAAGTGAAAGAAGAGAGTGAGAAAGTTGGCTTAATGCTAGCTCAACATTCAGAAAACTAAGATCATGGCATCTGGTCCCATCACTTCATGAGAAATAGATGGGGAAACAGTGGGAACAGTGTCAGACTTTATTTTTTGGGGCCCCAAAATCACTGCAGATGGTGATTGCAGCCATGAAATTAAAAGACACTTACTCCTTGGAAGGACAGTTATGACCAACCTAGAGAGCATATTCAAAAGCAGAGACATTACTTTTCCAACAAAAGTCCATCTAGTCAAGGCTATGGTTTTTCCAGTGGTCATGTATGGATGTGAGAGCTGAACTGTGAAGAAAGCTGAGCACCAAAGTATTGATGCTTTTTTTTTTTTTAATTAATTAATTTATTTATTTATTTTAAATTACAATACTGTATTTGTTTTGCCATACATTGACACGAATCAGCCATAGGTGAACACAATCTCCCAATGCCGAAGCCCCCTCCCACCTCCCACCCCACATCCTCTACTTGAATCATCCTGTACATCAGCCCCATGCATCCTGCATCCTACATTGAACATAGATTGGCGCTTCGTTTCTTACACGAAAATATACATGTTTCATTGCCATTCTCCCAAACCATCCTTTTGAAGTGTGGTGTTGGAGAAGACTCTTGAGAGTTCCTTGGACTGCAAGGAGTCCATCCTAAAGGAGACCAGTCCTGGGTGTTCTTTGGAAGGAATGATGCTGAAGCTGAAACTCCAGTACTTTGGCTACCTCATGCGAAGAGTTGACTCATTGGAAAAGACCATGATGCTGGGAGAGATTGGGGGCAGGAAGAGAAGGGGACGACAGAGAATGAAGATAGCTGGATGGCATCACCGATTTGATGGACATGAATTTGAGTAAACTCCTGGAGTTGGTGATGGACGGGGAGGCCTGGACTGCTCTGATTCATGTGGCGCAAAGACTCAGACATGACCGAGCGACTGAACTGAACTGAATATTCCACTGTTTATATATCTGTACCCCCATCTTTTGTACTTTCAATGGTTCTAGCTGCTGCTGCTACTACTAAGTTGCGTCAGTCGTGTCTGACCCTGTGCGACCCCAAAGACGGCAGCCCATCAGGCTCCTCTGTCCCTGGGATTCTCTAACCAAGAATACTGATGTGGGTTGCCATTTCCTTCTCCATCAACATTTCTAGCAGTGGTATTTTTAAAGTATATATATATAAAGGTTATATTAACTTTGATGATACATTTTATGTAACCCAAAATATGTCAAATATTATCATTTCAATGTATAATCAATATAAATACTACCCATGAAACATTTTGCATTCTTTCCTTGAAATTCAGTGTGCATTTTACACATGCACCACCACTTCAGTTGGCAGGAGTAACTCTTTATGCACTTTATAGCCCAGGTAACTGATAGCCGCCATACTGAACAGACATAGGTCTGTGTCTTAGGAAAGTCCCATGTCCTCAGGGATTATTTGCTGACACTTTTAAACTCTCTTCAGGGCTTTAAGTACCACAGGTGTGTATAGTGTGGAACACTTCCCATCACTCTTCTTGCTCTTCTAAACTTTGATTCATTTCCTTCCTTCCTGCCTTAGCTCAGATGATTTTCCAAACTATCAGAAAATCCATGAATTGACCTGAATGGTAGATGTAGAGGAATCTCTTACCTACTGGAAGACAGAGATATAAGAATCATTCTACATTTCTAGCAAAATGACCTTGTTGTTATTATTATTATTTTACTTTTCTTTTTCCTTTATTTACATTTTGTTATCATAGTTTGACACAGACAACACATGAATTCAAATCTTTCCTCCTGGAAAGACCATTAATTTGTGGGGTTTCTCTTGTAAAGAGATCTAATAATGACATTATGAGAAAGGAATCAGGAATCAAGGAAAGTTATTAAACATGTCTGTGGTCTCTGGATTTCCCTGCACTTCAATACAGAGCCAGTTATATAGGAATTAAATAGTTTCAATTGCTCAAATATAATAGTAACAGATAAGGCACTGTAGATTTTCCCTTCTCTTTACATTTTTTTAAATCTAAATTTATTTATTTAATTGAAGGATAATTGCTTTACTGACTTTTTTGTTTCTGTCAAACATCAACATGAATCAGCCATAGGTATAGATATGTCCCCATCCTCTTGAAGCTCCCTCCCATTTCCCTCCCCATCTCACCCCTGGAGTTCCCTGAGATATACAGCAAATTTCCATTGGCTGTCTATTTTACATATGGTGATGTAAGTTTCCATGTTACTCTCTCCATACATCTTACCCTCTCCTCCCCTCTCCCCAGGTTCAATAGTCTGTTCTGTGTCTGTTTCTCCATTGCTGCCCTGAAAATTATTTCATTGGTACCATCTTTCTAGATTTCATATATGTGCATTAGTATACAATATTTATCGTTCTCTTTCTGACTTACTTCACTCTGTAATAGGCTTTAGGTTCATCCACCTCATTAGAACTGACTCAAATGTATTCCTTTTTATGGGTGAGTAATATTCCTTTGTGTATATTTACCACAACTTCTTTATCCATTTATCTATCAGAGGATATCTAGGTTGCTTCACAGTTCTAGCTACTGTAAATAGTGGTGCAATGAACAATGGAATACATGTGTCTTTTTCAATTTTAGTTTCCTCAGGGTATATGCCTAGGAGTAGGATTGCTGGGTCATATGGTGGTTTTACAAAGAAGGCAATGGCACCCCACTCCAGTACTCTTGCCTGGAAAATCTCATGGATGGAGGAGCCTGGTGGGTTACAGTTCATGGGGTCACTAAGAGTCAGACACGGCTGAGCGATTTCACTTTCACTTCTCACTTTCATGCATTGGAAAAGGAAATGGCAGCCCACTCCAGTGTTCTTGCCTGGAGAATTCCAGGGACGGTGGAGCCTGGTGGACTACAGTCTATGGAGTTGTACAGAGTTGGACATGACTGAAGCGACTTAGAGTTAGTACCATGATGGTTTTACTCCTAGTTTTTAAGGAATCTCCATACCATCTTCCATGGTGGCTGTATCAATTTACATTTCCATCAACAGTGCAAGAAGATTCCTTTTGTCCACACCCTCTTCATTATTTATTGTTTGTAGTCATTTTGATGATGCCCATTCTAACTAATGCATAGTTTTGATATGCATTTTTCTAATAGTGAGTAATGTTGAGCATCTTTTCATGTATTTGTTAGTCATCTGTATATCTTCTTTGGAAAAATGTCTGTTTAGGTATTTTCCCCTTTTTGATTGGATCGTTTGCTTTTCTGGTATTGAGTTGTATCAGTCGCTTGTATAGTTTGTAAATTAATACTTTGTTAGTTGTTTCATTTGCTATTCCTTTTTCCCATTGTGAGGGTTGATTTTTCACCTTGTTTATAGCTTCCTTTGCTGTGCAAAAGCTTTTAAGTTTAATCAGGTACCACTTCTTCACTTTTGTGTTTATTTCTGTTACTCTATGTGATGGGTCATAGAGGATCCTGCTTTGATTTATATCATCGAGTGTTCTACCTATGTTTTCCTCCAAGGGTTTTATAGTTTGTGGTCTTATATTTTGGTCTTTAATCCATTTTGAGTTTATCTTTGTATATGGTGTTAGGAAATGTTCTAATTTCATTCTCTTACATGTAACTGTCCAGTTTTCCCAGCACCACTTATTGAAAAGTTTTTCCTTGCAATGTTGTATATTCTTTCCTCCCATGTCAAAAATAAGGTACCCATAGATACATGGGCTTATTTCTGGGCTTTCTACCTTGTTCCATTGGCCTATATTTCTATTTTTGTGCCAGTACCATACTATCTTGATGACTGTAGCTTTGTAGTATAATCTGAGGTCAAGGAGGTTGATTCCTCCAGCCCCATTCTTCTTTCTCAAGACTGTTTTGGCTATTTGGGGTCTTTAGTATTTCCATATGAATTGTGAAAATTTTTGTTCTAGTTCTGTGGGAAAATATCATTGGTAATTTTATAAGGATCACATGGAATCTCTAGATTGCATTTGGTAGTATAGTCATTTTCACAATATTAATTCTTTCTACCCAGGAACATAGAATAAACATCTTCCCATCTGTTTATGTCATCTTTGATTGCTTTCATCAGTGTTTTATAATTTTCTCAATACAGATCTTTGTATCCTTTAGTAGGTTGATTCCAAGATTTTTGTTGTTGCAATGGTGAATAGCATTGATTCCTTACATTCTCTTCCTGGTTTTCATTGTTAGTACATCAGAATGCAAGTGACTTCTGTGTATTGATTTTGTATCCTGCAACTTTTCTAAAACACTAGTAATTTTCTGATACTGTCTTTATGGTTTTCTATGTATACTTTCATGTCATCTGCAAGCAGTGAGAGCTTTACTTCTTATTTTCTGATTTAGGTTCATTTTATTTCTTTTTCTTCTCTGATTGCCGTACCTAGGACTTCCAAAACTATGTTGAATAGTGGTGAGAGTGGACACTCATGTCTGATTCCTGATATTAGGAGGAACACTTTTGTTTTTCACTTTGAGATAATGTTTGCTGTGGACTTATCATATATGGCATTTACTATGTTGAAGTAGTTTCCTTCTATGCCCATTTGTTGAAAAATTTTAATAATAAATGGTTGCTGAATATTGTCCAAAGTTTTTTCTACATCAATTGAGATGATCATATGTTTTATATCTTTCAATTTGTTAATATAGTGTATCATATAGACTGATTTGCATATATTGAAGAATTCTTCAGTTCAGTCACTCAAATGTGTCTGACTCTTTGTGGCCCCATGGACTGCAGCAAGCCAGGTCTCCCTGTCCATGACCAATTCCTGGAGTTTACTCAAACTCATGTCGAAGGAGTCAGTGATGCCATCCAATCATCTCATCATCAGTCATCCCCTTCTGCTTGTGCCTTCTATCTTTCTCAGCATCAGGGTCTTTTCAAATCAGTTAGCTCTTCACATCCAGAGGCCAAAATATTGGAGTTTCAGCCTCAGCATCAGTCTTTCCAATGAACACCCAGAACTGATCTCCTTGCAGTCCAAGGGACTCTCAAGAGTCTTCTCCAACATGACACTTCAAAAGTGTTAATTCTTTGCACCCCACTCCAGGACTTTTGCCTGGAAAATCCCATGGACGGAGGAGCCTGGTAGGCTGCAGTCCATGGGGGTCGCTAAGAATCAGACATGACTGAGCGACTTCACTTTTACTTTTCACTTTCATGCATTGGAGAAGGAAATGGCAATCCACTCTAGCATTCATGCCTGGAGAATCCCAGGGATGGGGGACCCTGGTTGGCTGCCGTCTATGGGGTCACACAAAGTCAGACATGACTGAAGCGACTTAGCAGCAGCAGCAGCACCTTTCTTTATAGTCCAACTCTCACATCCATACATGACTACTGGAAAAGCCATATCCTTGACTAGACGGATCTTTATTGGCAAAGTAATCTTTCTGTTTTTTAATGTTCTGCCTAGGTTGGTCACAGCTTTTCTTCCAAGGAGCAAGTGTCTTTTAATTTCATGGCTACAGTCACTATCTGCAGTGATTTTAGAGCATCCAAAAATAAAGTCTGTCACTGTTTCCACTGTTTCCCCATCTATTTGCAATGGAGTGATGAGACCAGATGACATGATCTTAGTTTTCTGAATGTTGAGCTTTAAGCCAACTTTTCACTTTCCTCTTTCACTTTCATCAAGAGGCTCTTTAGTTCCATTTTGCTTTCTGCCATAAAGGTGGTGTCATCTGCATATCTGATGTTATTGATATTTCTCCCAACAATCTTGATTCCCGCTTTTGTTTCATGCAGCCCAGCATTTTGCATGAAGTACTCTGCATTTGAGTTAAACAAGCACGGTGACAATATACAGCCTTGGTGTACTCCTTTCCTAATTTGGAATCAGTCTGTTGTTCCATGTCCAGTTCTAACTGTTGCTTCTTGACCTGCATACAGATTTCTCAGGAGGCAGGTCAGGTGGTCTGGTATTCTCATTTCTTGAAGAATTTTCCAGTTTGTTGTAATACACACAGTGAAAGACTTTAGTAGAGTCAATAGAGCAGAAGTAGATGTTTTTCTGAAACACTCTTGTTTTTCGATGATCCAATGGATGTTGGCAATTTGTTCTCCGGTTCCTATGACTTTTCTAAATACAACTTGAACATCTAGAAGTTCATGGTTTACATACTGCTGAAGCCTGGCTTGGAAAATTTTGAGCATTACTTTGCTAGTGTGTGAGGTGAGTGCAACTGTGCAGTAGTTTGAACATTTTTGGCATTGCCTTTTTTAGGGATTGGAATGAAAACTGACCTTTTCCAGTCCTGTGGCCACTGCTGAGTTTTCCAAATTTGCTGGCATATTGAGTGCAGCACTTTCACAGCATTATCTTTTAGGATCTGGAATAGCTCAACTGGAATTCCATCACCTCCCTTAGCTTTGATTGTAGTGATACTTCCTAAGGTACACTTGACCACATTCAAGGATGTCTGGCTCTAGGTGAGTGATCACACCATCGTGATCATCTGGGTCATGAAGATCTTTTTGTATAGTTCTTCTGTGCATTCTTGCCATCTCTTCTTAATATTTTACCACTTACTACCACGTAATATTTTACTACTTAATACCACTTTATATTTTCCTTTAAATTAGATCATAGCTTTAATTCTGCTTTAAAGTCCTTGTTAAGAAATTCAGTCATGTTTATCACTTCTGTGTCTGTTGTTGTTGACTGGTATCCATCCTGGTTAGAAATCTGATGTTCCTGCTTCTTCCTATTTTTGTATGGTAATTTTGATTAGATACTTGACATTGTAAGTTTTATATAAGTTTTATGATTTTTGTTGTTGTTGTTACTGTTGTCATATTCAAAAGTATGCTCTTTTTATTCTAGAAGACATTTAAATTCCTTGTATTTCTTTTGAGCTTTGTTTTTAAGTTTCATCAACTCTTTTTCATTACCTTTATACTGACTGTTTTAGACTTACCACTATGGTTTACCCTTTTGGAGTCTAACTAAATATCTCAGTTTTTCAACAATGTATCTTATCCCTAGCTGGTCAAAACTCAAAAGTCTCCTAGCCCCTCATGAGCTTCAGCACACAGCTTCCTAGTTTTTTCTTCTTGGCTTTTGGAGTGTCACTCTATGCATGTATTGCTCAGTATTCATAGGTTGCTTCAGGAGTTTCTTGATAAAGAGTATTTGAGGTCTTTTCTCCATACAACAACCACTTTTCTTCTGGATATATATTCTGCAACTTAATTTGCCTCATCTTCCTTGAATTCCAATCTCTCTCCTTAATACAATGAAAATGTATGTTCTTGAATTTCCCCTATCTACAAAAGCCTTTGACTGTGTGGATCACAATAAACTGTGGAAAATTCTGAAAGAGATGGGAATACCAGACCACCTGAACTATCTCTTGAGAAACCTATATGTAGGTCAGGAAGCAACAGTTAGAACTGGACATGGAACAACAGACTGGTTCCAAATAGGAAAAGAAGCATGTTAAGGCTGTATATTGTCACCGTGCTTATTTAACTTATATACAGAGTACATCATATGAAACGCTGGGCTAGAAGAAGCACAAGCTGGAATCAAGAGTGCTAGGAGAAATATCAATAACCTCACATATGCTGATGACACCACCCTTATGCCAAAAAGTGAAGAGGAACCAAAGAGCCTCTTGATAAAAGTGAAAGAGGAGAGTGAAAAAGTTGGCTTAAAGCTTAACATTCAGGAAACTAAGATCATGACATCTGGTCCCATCACTTCATGAGAAATAGATGAGGAAACAGTGGAAATAGTATCAGACTTTATTTGAGCTCCAAAATCACTGCAGATGATGATTGCAGCCATGAAATTAAAAGGCACTTACTTCTTGGAAGGAAAGTTATGACCAACCTAGATAGCATATTAAAAAGCAGAGACATTACTTTGCCAACAAAGGTCCGTCTAGTCTAGGCTAAGGGTTTTCCAGTATTCATGTATGGATGTGAGAGTTGAACTTTGAAGAAAGCTGAGCACCGAAGAATTGATGCCTTTGAAGTGTGGTGTTGGAGAAGACTCTTGAAAGTCCCTTGCACTGCAAGGAGATCCAACCAGTCCATTCTAAAGGAGATCAGCCCTGGGTGTTCTTCGGAAGGAATGATGCTAAAGCTGAAACTCCAGTACTTTGGCCACCTCATGTGAAGAGTTGACTCATTGGAAAAGATTGATGCTGGGAAGAATTGGGGGCAGGAGGAGAAGGGGACGACAGAGGATGAGATGGCTGGATGGCATCACGGACTCAATGGATGTGAGTCTGAGTGAACTCTGGGAGTTGGTGATGGACAGGGAGGTCTGGCGTGCTGTGTTTCGTGGGGTCACAAAGAGTTGGACATGACTGAGCGACTGAACTGAACTGAACAGTGATATGATAATACTCTGGGAATTTTTTTTTTTTAAATAGTTCCATATGGTCTAGGCTTTCTGAGCAAAAAGACATCTGAATTATAGGGTGACTTAATAAAATATATGCCTAGAAAGCTAAAATCATGTACTTCTCTCAAGGGACTTCAAGTCTTCTCTCCACTGAAGCCATTTTTTTTTTTTTTTTTTTTTTTTTTACAGTACAAGAGTAACAGCACCAAGTGATGTTTGTTTATATTCCATGATACTGAAAGAAAATTAAATTAGAGACTTTCCTTTTTACCTCAGAGAGAAATTGCTCACATTTAAGAGCAAATGTCTGTCATGATATTTTTAAAGCCTACAAAAGGCAGATGTACCAGCAACTCCTCTATATGGTTAAAGTTTCATATTTTCTCCAACTGTGATGTAAATATATGCAGGTGATAGCTGGCTCTTATGTTTCATCTCCTATGGAATTGGGCCCTATAGAGCTGACACAAAAAAACTCTGCATAAATCAACCGTTTCATCATCCAGTGGTCTCCTCTATGTGTGTGTGTGTGTGTGTGTGTGTGTGTGTGTGTGTGTGTGTGTTTGAGCGCACATGCATTACAGCAAACTACCTTGTTTCCTTGCAAAAAGGATAAAATTTCAGGTCCTCTGCAGTTTCTGACTTAACCTACACCATGCCCAGAAGATGGCTCTCAGAGAAAATGCATCATCATCATTAAGATTCATTTAATTTGCTTACATTCTTTGAAATATATTGTTCAACTGCCTATCACCCAGTATCTAAAATTACTTATAACTTTTGTTCAATTATTTACTTGTCTACAACAGGAGATAATTGCATCACCACAATTTCTTCATGGCCAGATGCCAAAGTTTACGCTTTGTTTTAAAATTTCATCTACTTTATATTTAACATGTTGTTCAGACACTGATTGACTTTCATGCTTAGGAATTCTAACAAAAGTAAGATATAAAAGGCACAGTTTTTGTACTCAGAAAAAGGTTTTATAATCTGGCTTTGATATTTATAAACTGAGGAACTCAGGTCAATTATTTAAACCTCTTAAACCCAATTCTTCATGAAATTAATAATTGCTAACATAAATATTTGTTATAGATTATAAAGTATGCATAATAAATCATATATGTAATATATGTATAATAAGCATTAAATAAATGTTTCTGATTTTCACTATTTTTTTTCATTTATCTTATATCACATTTAGTGTTAACTTTTAAGAAACATTTTTTCCATTTTATTTATTTTCAGAGTTTTTGAGATATAGTTAACATTCAGCATTGTTTAAGGAGTGTATCATGCCTTGACTTACTTTTATTGTCTAATGATTTCAATGTTAAGTTTAGTTCATCTCCTATAATATTCATTATCTCCTATAGATACTCCCCCAAAAAGTTTCTTAATGCTTTGAATTCTCTTCCTATTTTTAGAACTTTAGGAAATAGAGTACTAGTAATTTTTCTTACATGATTTTTCAAGTTTATATTCCTAATGGGTAACTCATTTCTGAAATTACTTAGTATTTCACTCTCTGTACATCGCCAGTGAAGAATGAGTAAATGCAACATCTTAAGGGTTTGGTGACTTTTTATTTCAACAAAAACTCTTTGCTTGATTATATTTATTAAAGATGATGGTAATGATGATGATTATTGTTATGTTCATGGGAATTTCCATTTCCATCCAGGAGGCCTGATATACTGCTATAAGGAATATAAGAATACCAGAATATGTATAGGCTTCTGTGGTATCCATTTACAAAAGAAGAGTTTTAAAAAATGCATTATGATCTTGATTTGCATTTCTCTGATAATGAGTGACGTCAAGCATCTTTTCATGTGTTTGTTAGCCATCTGTATGTCTTCTTTGGAGAAATGTCTATTTAGTTCTTCGGTTGATTTTTTGATTGGGTCGTTTATTTTTCTGGAGTTGAGCTGCATAAGTTGCTTGTATATTTTTGAGATTAGTTGTTTGTCAGTTGCTTCATTTCCTATTGTTTTCTCACATTCAGAAGGCTTTTTCACCTTACTTATAGTTTCCTTTGTTTTGCAGAGCTTTTAATTTTAATTAGATCCCATTTGTTCATTTTTCATTTTATTTCCAGTATTCTGGGAGGTGGATCATAGATGATCCTGCTGTGATTTATGTCAGAGAGTGTTTCGTCTATGTTCTCCTCTATGAGTTTTATAGTGTCTGGTCTTACGTTTAGATTTTTAATCCATTTTGAGTTTATTTTTGTGTGTGGTGTTTGAAAGTGATCTAGTTTCATTCTTTTACAAGTGGTTGACCAGTTTTCCAAGCACCACTTGTTAAAGAGATTGTCTTTCTTCCATTGTATATTATTGCCTCCTTTGTCAAAGATAAGGTGTCCATAGGTGTGTGGATTTATCTCTGGGCTTTCTATTTTGTTGCATTGATCTATATTTCTGTCTTTGTGCTAGTCCCCTACTGTCTTGATGACTGTGGCTTTGTAGTAGAGCCTGAAGCCAGGCAAGTTGATCCCTCCAGTTCCATTCTTCTTTCTCAAGATTGCTTTGGCTATTCGAGGCTTTTTGTATTTCCATATAAATCTTGAAGTTATTTCTTCTAGTTCTGTGAAAAATACCGCTGGTAGCTTGATAGGGATTGCATTGAATCTGTAGATTGCTAAGGGTAGTATACTCATTTTCACTATATTTATTCTTCTCATCCATGAACACGGTATATTTCTCCATCTATTAGTGTCCTTTAGGATATCTTTCATCAGTGTTTTCTAGTTTTCGATATATAGGTTTTTAGTTTCTTTAGGTAAGTATATTCCTAAGTATTTTATTCTTTTCGTTGCAATGGTGAATAGAATTGTTTCCTTAATTTCTTTTTCTACTTTCTCATTATTAGTGTATAGGAATGCAAGGGATTTCTGAGTGTTGATTTTATATCTTGCAACTTTACTATATTCATTGATTAGCTCTAGTAATTTTCTGGTGGAGTCTTTAGGATTTTCTATGTAGAGGATCATGTCATCTGCAAACAGTGAGAGTTTTACTTCTTCTTTTCCAATTTGGATTCCTTTTATTTCTTTTTCTGCTCTGATTGCTGTGGCCAAAACTTCCAGAACTATGTTGAATAGCAGTGGTGAAAGTGGACACCCTTGTCTTGTTCCTGACTTTAGGGGGAATGCTTTCAATTTTTCACCATTGAGGATAATGTTTGCTGTGAGTTTGTCATATATAGCTTTTATTATGTTGAGGTATGCTCCTTCTATTCCTGCTTTCTGGAGAGTTTTTATCATAAATGGATGTTGAATTTTGTCAAAGGCCTTTTCTGCATCTATTGAGATAATCATATGGCTTTTATTTTTCAATTTGTTAATGTGGAGAATTCCATTGATTGGTTTATGGATATTGAAGAATCCTTGCATCCCTGGGATAAAGCCCACTTGGTCATGGTGTATGATCTTTTTAATGTGTTGTTGGATTCTGATTGCTAGAATTTTTTGAGGATTTTTGCATCTATGTTCATCAGTGATATTGGCCTGTAGTTTTCTTTTCTTTTCTTTTCTTTCTTCTTCTTTTTTTTTTTTTTTGTGGTGTCTTTGTCAGATTTTGGTATTAGGGTGATGGTGGCCTCATAGAATGAGTTTGGAAGTTTTCCTTCCTCTGTAATTTTCTGGAAGAGTTTCAGTAGGATTGGTGTTAGCTCTTCTCAAAAATTTTGATAGAATTCAGCTGTGAAGCCATCTGGACCTGGGCTTTTGTTTGCTGGAAGATTTCACACCAGTCAGAATGGCTGTGATCCAAAAGTCTACAAGCAATAAATGTTGGAGAGGGTGTGGAGAAAAGGGAACCCTCTTACACTGTTGGTGGGAATGCAAACTAGTACAGCCATTATGGAGAACAATGTGGAGATTCCTTTAAAAATTGCAAATAGAACTGCTTATGACCCATCAATCCCACTGCTGTGCATACACACGGAAAAGACCAGAATTGAAAGAGACACATGTACCCCAATGTTCATTGCAACACTGTTTATAATAGCCAGGACATGAAAACAACCTAGATGTCCATCAGCAGATGAATGGATAAGAAAGCTGTGGTACATATACACAATTGAGTATTATTCAGCCATTAAAAATAATAAAATTGAATTAGTTCTAATGAGATGGATGAAACTGGAGCCGATTATACAGAGTGAAGTAAGCGAGAAAGAAAAACACCAATACAGTATACTGACACATATATATGGAATTTAGAAAGATGGTAATGATGACATGATGACCCTGTATGTGAGACAGCAAGAGACACAGAGGTATAGAACGAACTTTTGGACTCTGAGGGAGAGGGAGAGGGTGGGATGATTTGGGAGAATGGCATGGAAACATGTATACTATCATGTAAGAGACGAAGTGCCAGTCTATGTTCAATATCGGATACCGGATGCTTGGGGCTGGTGCATGGGGATGATCCAGAGAAATGATATAGGGTGGGAGGTGGGAGGGGGGATTCAGGATTGGGAGCTCGTATACACTCATGGCAGATTCATGTCAGTGTATGGCAAAACCAATACAGTATTGTAAAGTAAAATACAGTAAAAATAAAATTAAAAAATTAAAAATGCATTAATAATAATTTTTAAAATAGTTAAAATACATGGATTCAAATAAAATTTTTTTAAACAATTTATAAATAACTCAGGTGTTTCAAAATTTGTTGTTTCATATCTCATGACAATCTCTTCTTCAACAGTATTGACCACTGCTCTCAAGTGTAGTCGCATGGAGGAATGCAATAAGAGTAAGATGTTGTTTTGCTCAGAAGACTGATAAGAATATAAAGATTTTGAGTAGCCCTGACAAGCAAAAATAATTGTTATTAATGGTCACATTTTAGGTTGTTTTAGTGGGAGTGGATAGCACTGATTCTCCTTTAGTGATGAACACTATAACTGCTAATAAGATAATTGAGGCTAAAAACTATCACTAATCAGTCAATATCACAATAAAGTTTATTTGAAAATAAAATCTTCAGTAGAGGTTTTTATTTCATGTTTATTGGCACTATCATCCAAGAGAATTTCTGTCAGTATCCTGAAGAAAGAAAAAAAGATTAAAGGGAGAGTAATTAAAAAAAAATAGCCAGAGCAGAATATATTATTTGATTATGTCATCAAATTAGGAAGTCCACAATGATATGATAGTAACTGACAAAATGATTGTTCTTTAGAAGAATGAACTACCTGGCTGTAAAAATAATGTTAAGAAAGCCTATGAAGAGACAGAGTAAAGTGCTTATATGTTTTATTGAGTTAGCTCTTTTCTGTAAGAATTCATAGAGAGGAAAATGGAAACAACCTGGATGACATACTGTGTAATTATCACAAAAATCATTAAAGCATTTTTATACTCATTGAAAAACATGACATAAACTTTGATCATATTAAACTTCAAAGAACTCCTTGTGTTGGCCTAGACAATTTTAGACAGAGCATGTTCAAACATAAACTACACTTGCTCCCCTACAAGTCAACACAGATATTAGTAACACAACATTTACACCAGTGTGATTTTTATGGCTCTTACTCTGCTAGAGTTTAATGGATAATTTGAAGCTAAGTATCATTTGAAATAAATATCCATCAACTTTCATTTTTATTAGTTTTTATTTTTATCCTAATTGCTTATGAAAATATTTAACCAAGAACAAACAAGGTACCCGTGATTCAGGGAAATATTTGTTAAATTTGCTCAGGAAATATTCAGTTCAGTCACTCAGTCGTGTCAGACTCTTTGTGACTCCATAAACCACAGCACGCCAGGCCTCCCTGTCCATCACCAACACCCAGAGTCCACCTAAACCCAAGTCCATCGAGTCGGTGATGCCATCCAAACATCACATCCTCTTTCGTCCCCTTCTTCTCCTGCCCTCAATCTTTTCCAGCATCAGAGTCTTTTCAAAGGAGTCAGCTCTTCACATCAGGTGGCCAGAGGACTGGGGTTTCAGTTTCCACATCAGTCATATCAGTGAACACCCAGGACTGATATCCTTTAGGATGGACTGGTTGGATCTCCTTGAAGTCCAAGGGATTCTCAAGAGTCTTCTCCAACACCGCAGTTCAAAAGCATTGATTCTTCAGCACTCAGCTTTCTTTATAGTTCAACTCTCATATCCATACATGACCAATGGAAAACCCATAGCCTTGACTAGATGGACTTTTGTTGGCAAACTAATGTCTCTGCTTTATAATATGCTGTCTAGGTTAGTCATAACTTTCCTTCCATTGAGTAAGTGTCTTTTAATTTCATGGCTGCAATCACCATCTGCAGTGATTTTGGATCCCAGAAAAATAAAATCTGACACTGTTTCCCCATCTATTTGCCATGAAGTGATGAGAACAGATGCCATGCTCTTGGTTTTCTAAATGTTGAGCTTTAAGCCAATTTTTTCACTCTCCTCTTTCACTCTCATCAGGAGGCTCTTTAGTTCTTCACTTTCTGCCATAAGAATGGTGTCATCTGCATATCTGAAGTTATTGATATTCCTCCAGGCAATCTTGATTCCAGCATGTGCTTCCTCCAGCCCGGTGTTTCTAATGATGTATACTGCATATAAGTTAAATAAGTAGGGTGACAATATACAGCCTTGATGTACTCCTTTTCCTATTTAGAACCAGTCTGTTGTTCAATGTCTATTTGTCCAAATTTTTCAAAGTACTATACACCAAAAGACGAAAAACAAACAAACAAAAAACCCTGCAATGACACAAAACAGTAATAAAAGCAAAACAATAATCCATGCTGAAAATATTTATACAAAGCATGGAAAAATGTACTTTTAGTTAAATGATGGGTGGTCTAGGTTTAAACTGATAGCGTGAATTTTAAAAGCTGTTACTCCATGAAGAGTTTGAGCTGTGTTTATATACGATTTACTAGAATAATATTCCAAGTGCTTTTATAGCTTTGTGTAGGTAGGGCTTTTCTATCCCAATAGTGATAACCCATTTCCACCAACTCATTTAGGAAAAAAAAATCAATGCTTTAATTATTTTAAAAAATGTTGAGATTAAAATTTCAAAACTGTAATAATACTATAAATTTTGGTTCAAAATTGGAGATTTGGGACTTCCCTTGTGATCAAGTAGTTTAGTCTGCATTGCCAAGGCAGGGGACGCAGTTCCATCCCTGATTGGGGAACTGTTATGGGAGATAAAGGACGGCCTGAGTTCTTGGTAAAGACACAAAGAAGAACGTTTATATGAGAATGAGGTCTTATGCTTGGCTTTACACGATTATTGAAGAGAGAACAGAAAGAGCACCTCAAGGGAGAGGAGGGTCAAGGTAAGAGAGGCACTGGAACCAGAATAAGGAGGTACAGGATTTGCAAGACAGAGCTTTTACATATTCATCTAGATGGATGTGGATTGACAGTTTTGATTAACAGTTGCTTGTTGCATAACAACAGACTCTATTGTGCATGCTTTTCCCATAATTCAATCTGTTATAATCAAATGTATGTATGTATAGAATATTTGTGAACTCTTAATAAATTACCGGCTGCCTAAGATAACTTGAAGATCCAGCTATGCATCAAAGGCACATGTGCTGTATTTGAAGACGCCTCTGTGGTTAGTTTGTATCCACTGTGTGCACATGCGCTGGAGATGGAAACTTCTGTGGTTACTTTTTAGGGTATGTGTGCGCTCTCCTGGGCCACACTGGGGAGTGTCTGGGGTGAGATTTAGATATCAGCTTGAATCTTTTTGGCTAGACCATCCCTCATTGCTCATGCCTAACTTACCATTTAACAAAATTTATGATCCCACATGCAGCCCAAAGATTAAAAAAAAAAACAATTGGAGCTCTTTTCCAAGGAGTGTACTATATAACCAAATATGGCATAGTTTGATAATATCTAAGTCTTATTAATTTAGTAAGCTTAGATATAAGGGAAATAGGGCAAATGTCTTAGGGACAGTTTTCACTATATTACTTCTGTCTCACATTTACCTTATGGGAATTTAATATAAAAGAAATGTATATATACATTTCTTCTACTGGTTAATATCTAATAATTGCTATGTCAAATAAGTTGATTGAAATAGAAGATTGAGTGATAATGTGAGAAATATGAGATATGAAAGCAAATTTCAAGCCAAGAAGCACTTTTATAGATCTCACAGTTGATCTCTGCCAGGCAACCTGGAACAGTGGTGCAAAATAAGGTCTTAATTCTTGCCCAGGAATTGAATGTAGGCAACCTGATGAGAACAAGAAACCCTAGAAACCAGACCAGCAAGGGCTACAAGCTAGAGGCTGTTTTCCCCGGATCTTAAGGGCCAGTGGAAAAAAAAAAAAAATGCATTTTTTTCATGGAGGCAAAAACTGGAGGCAAATACAGGTACAAAGTATATTATTAGAGATATAGTACAACAAGTGGGAGAGCACAAACAGAAACAGTTTGTTTAGTTAAGACAGAAGCAAGGCGGAGATGCACACCTGGAGAGGAAGTGTGTGGGCATCCCCTCTAATGAGGCAGGGCATTACATTAGAGGTGGTTAAGTCATTCATGTAGGTCACTTCTTCCAGGTCTTTGTCTTCCTTCAGGCCAGATATTTGGTTTCTTTTTCCATGCCTGATCTACTCTAGGGCCTTGCTTGGGTGCATCCTCACCCCTCAACCAAGATGGATCTTGAAGGCTTCTGAGAGGAGCAACACTTATTATGGCCTAGCATTGTCTTCTGACTTTTGATGCACAAGGAGCCTTTGTATGCATGTGTAATACATCTCTTGTCCCGAAAGAGGGGGGTTGGATATCCCTTAATCCTTTATTCAAACGGTTTTGCCTCTCTTTTAGCTTCTCTGGTAGCTCACATGGTAAAAATCTGCCTGCAGTGCAGGAGACCCAGGTTTAATTCCTGGGTCAGGAAGATGCCTTAGAGAAGGAAAATAGCAACCCCCCACCTGTATGCTTGCCTGGAGAATCCCAAGGACAGAGAAGCCTGGAGGCCTAAAGTCAGACAAGACCAAAGGAATTTAGCATGCACACATGTTTTTGCCATGACTGTTACCTTGGCTATTACCATGACTATTACCTTATGATGTTTACAAAAGACAAACACTGGCTATTTACCTGTTTCTGTTGTTAACTTTTATTTCAGAGGGCAAACAGGAAGCTGATTTGATATGTCTTAACTGGAGCCCACCTACATCTTGTGTCAGAAATGCAAACAGTTGTAAATATCCAGCCTGAAGCCTACTTCTTTGCACCTGATGAAATACAAACAGGAGGCCAGTTGCAAATATCTAACTGGTAGTCTGTCTATCTCCTGCTTCAGAATTATAACTATTATTTATTTTAATGTGATTAACAAATGCCATGAATGTGTAGTACAATTAATTGTAACATTCATGTACTAGATCTTCCAACAAGTAGCTCTCCAAGTTTGGGAAAGCTAAGGTGACTACATGAAGCTATTTGAGTAAGCCTAGAAAACTATGAAGCTAGAAATTTATAATGAGAATTCAAAGTGCCAATTTCAAGGGTATACAAAGTAGGTACAAACATGACACACCTTCTTTTTATAATTACTCTGTATTTTTATTACTTATGGGTTAATTTTAAGATAATACTTCTGTTGAGAGTAAAAAAAAATGCAATCACTTTGCAAAATAATTTGGCAGTTTCTGAAAAGTTAAACCTATGCTTACTCTAAAATCTAGTCATTCCATTCATTTAAAAGGAATATATGGTTATACAGAAATTTGTATATGAGTATTTATATCAAATTATTTACCCCAAATTGGAAACATCCACTGACAAATGAATGGAGAAACAAATTTCATATACTCATACAATGAAATACTGGATGCATGCTTGCTAAGTTGCTTCAATTATGTCTGACTCTTTGCAACCCAATGGACTATACTCTGCCAGTCTCCTCTGTCCATGGGATTCTCCAGGTAAGAATACTGGAGTGGGTTACCATGCCCTCCTCCAGCAGATCTTCTTGACCCAGGGATCTAATCCATGTCTCTTATGTCTCCTGCATTGGAAAATGGGTTCTTTACTATTAGCACCACCTGGGAAGCCCACAAAAGAATACTACTCAGAAACAAAAGGAGCAGACTATTGATACACACAACAAAATGGATAAATCTCAAAATAATTATGCTGCATGAAAAAGCCTGATCAAAAAGGTAATATACTATATTAATCTATTTTTTTTTTGAAAGTGAGTTTAGTTTCTTTTATTTCTACATATAAATGAGATCATACAGTATTTGCCTTTCTCTCTGTGTGTGTATTCTCGATGGTATTCCACTGTTTGCAACCCAATGGACTGTAGCCCACTAGGCTTCTCTGTCCATGGGATTTTTCAGGTAAGAATGCTAGAGTGGGTTGCCATTTCTTCCTCCAGAGGATCTTTCTGACCCTGGGATCTAACCCAAATCTCCTGCATCTCTTGCATTGGCAGGCAAATTCTTTACCACAAAGTCACTTGGGAAGCCCCTGTCTTTCTCTATCTAACTTATTTCACTTAACATCCCATCAAATTCCATTCATGTTGTTGCAAATGACAGGATTTCCTTCTTTCTCATGGCTGAATAATACTGCATTTATATATATATATATATATATATACATATATATACACACACACACACACATATATATAGTATACCCATAAAAAATCATAAGAAACTCATACAACTTAAAAACAAAAACACAAACAATCCAATTAAAACAGACAAAAGTCTTGAATAGATATTTTTCCAGAAAAGACACACAAATGGTCAACAGATACATGGAAAAGTGTTCACTATCACTAATTATCAGGGAAATGCAAGTCAAAAACAAGTGCACACCTATTAGAATGACTATTATCAAAAAGGCAAGAGGTAACAGTGTTGGTGAGGATATAGAGAAAAGGGAACTTTTGTGTATTGGTGGTGGTAAATGTAAATTGGTAAAATCACTATGGAAGACAGGATGGAAGTTTCTCAAATATATGTACCTATATAGAATTACCATATGATAGAGCAGTCCCACTTCTGGATATATATCCAAAGGAAATGAAATCACGAGCTTGAAGAGATAACTACATTCCCATATTCACTGCAGCATTATTTATAATAGTTAAGACATGGAAATAACCTAAGCAGCCACTGACAGATGAAGGATATATTAATAAATTTCTATAAAATTCTAGATGACAATGGAATAAAATTTATAGTGACATAAAGAAGATCAGTGATTATTTGCCTAGGGAAAAGGAATTGCATGAAGGGCAGGAGATATTACAAAGTGGCACCAGAATACTTTTGGTGTTAGGGTATGTTCACTGTCATGATTGTGGTGACATGATGGTTCTACAAACACACACACATTAAAACATATTCAATCGTATGCTTTAAACATATTCAATTTATTATATTTCAATTAAACTTCAATAAAGTTATTTAAAGACTTACCCATAAAGTACTGAGAATGTTTAGAGAACAGTAAACAGAATTATAATACATGTGAAATATATCTTTAGGTTCATATGGAGTTTTGGAGGGGACATTTTCACCAACCTTTGAAAATGCTTTTTCTTACTATTTTTATCCATAACTTGAAGAAATATCAAGCTCATAATGTTACTTTCTTCTTAATTAGATTTTGGTGCTTGCAAAGCTAGTAGAGTTCTACGTATTAAGAACTAGAATGACTGCCAAGGAGGACAAGGTACCCCAAAGCAGTCTAAATACAGTAATGATAAACAAAGGATAGCTTTCTTAAATATTTTAATAGTCTATTTTCGTACTGTTTTTATCAACTTGTGTAAGAAAAACATCTGTAAAAAACTGTAAGAACCAAAAATGACTAATAGATTTAATTATAACTCAAGGAGCCATATGAAGTGCTTTAAAGGGGACAGATATAACAACAAAGTGGCAATTAGCATAAGCTTACTATGCTATTTCTAGGATTATTCTTACAAAAGAATTCCATTTGGTGAACTATATCCAAGTTCCTTTGAGCAAATATCTAGAATACAAATCAAATGATTCAAATAAATATACAAATTTTACAGAAATGTTTATAATAGATCTAGATTTACAGAAAAGATGCAGAGATAAAATTCCCATATACCCCAAATGTAGTTTTCCTTATTACTAATATTTTACATTCATTTGCTGCATATGTACCAACTAATAAATAAATATTGATATTATTATTAACCAAAGTACTTTTTTTTTTTTTTTTAGTTTTTACCAAACGTACTTTTTTCTGTCTCAGGATCTCAGCTAGTATTTCACATTCTATTTCATCATCATATCTCCTCAGCCTCCTCTAGAGTATGCCAGTTTCTCAGATAGTTGTTTTTGATGACCTTGCAAGTTTTGAGAACTACTGATCAGGTATGTTGCAAAATGTCACTTAATCCTTAATTGTCTGAAGCTTCTGTCGTGATTCGACAATGGTTATTCTGAGAAGACTAGAGGTAACTTGTCATTCTCATCACATCATATGGATGGTACATACTCTTAACACATAGAATTCAACTCGCTTCCAAATCAGTTAACACTTGGGTTTTCTTACGCATAATAGTTATTCACTCTCTGTCTACAGAAGTTAGAGACAGGGTGGATAAATATTTTCTAAGAGAAGTAGCATAGCTTTATTTGAAAACTGTCATAAAGTTATTGATTTACCTCTATAACATGAGTTATTTTAAAACTAGTAAACAATTACTTAGCAAGAATAAATTATTTTCATTGTTATTGTTTCATGATATGCTCATTTAATTTTTATTTTATTTTTATGTTCTATGAAAGTTCTCAAGGACAATGTTTAAAAAGCAATGTCATAGTATGTGGCAGAAATATTGGTCTCCAATAAAGTTTGTCTCAAGACTCAGAAACATCAGCAGAAGCATCTTGTCAGAGGTTGGTTATTTCATTTTGTTGAGACTGGTATGTCAACATTGCATTATTATACAGTCTTCACTGAATCTTTGGTATAGCATTTAACAATGTTAAATACACTTTTTAAAAGATAAATTTGTCTGGACTTAAGTGCATTTTAAGTTAAAGGGTGAGTTTCTCAGGTGGTGCTTGTGGTAAAGAACCCTTCTGCCAATGCACAAGATGTAAGAGACATGGGGGCTCAGTTCCTGGGTGGGGAAGATACCCTGGAAGAGGGCATGGCAACACACTCTAATATTCTTGCCTGGAGAACCCATGAGAGAAACCTGGTAGGCAGTGATCCACAAGATCACATCACAAAGAGTCAGAGATGGCTAAAACAACTTAGCATGCAAGCTAAAGAATAATGCTAAGAAAAATAAAATTATTTGCCTAGGGGACTTATCTTTTAAAAATTATATTTGTTCTTTGAATTCTTTAGGACTTTTAAGAGTGAGAAATCTTAAAAATTGGCTTTAGTCTACATGTCCATGATCACTACTTACCTGCTTAATTGATCTACATCTCATTGAGAATTCATAAATTTTTAAGATATCTGTGTTTGTGTCTATTTAAGCTTTCTCATCATTTATTGTGTTTCTGTATTTAAGGCATACCCAATTCCATCTAGACATAATTATTGATAAAACAACATAATAAGAAATCAGTGACAATTTCAGTTCTTTGGATCTTGCTATTGATTTGCATTTCTATATACTAACAGTGAAAGATAAAAAGAGAAACTAGAGAAACAATCCCATTTCCAATTGCATCAAAAATAAATAAATAATTAAATAAAATGCCTAGGTATAAGTCACCCTAAAGAGATAAAAGTCCTGTACTCTGCAAGCTATAAGATGCTGATGAAAGAAATTAAAGTTAATACAGATATGGTATTAACATGGTATTAATGTGGTACATGTTCAAAGATAACACAGATAGAAAGATAAATCATATTTTTATTTTTACAATCTATATTATAAAAATGACTATAATACCCAAGGCAATCTACAGATTCAATGGAATCCCTATCAAATAACTAATGGCATTTTTCATAAAAAAATAAAATTTGTATGGAAATACAAAAGATTAGAGTTAGTCAAAGCAATCTTGACAAAGTAAAGTGAAACTGATGAAATCAGACTCCCTGACTTCAGACTATACTACAAAGCTACAGTCATCAAATCAGTATGGTACTGACACAAAAACAGAGCTAGAGATCAATGGAATAGGAGAAAAACCTCAGAAATAAAGCCACACACTTTTGGTCACTTAATGTATGACAAAGGAGCCAAGAATATACAATGGAGAAAAGACAGTCTCTTCAATAAGTGTTACGGGAAAAACTGGACAATTACATGTAGAAAAAGGAAATTAGAATATTTTCTAACATCATACAGTCAAATAAACTCAAAATAAAGACCTAAATGTGAGACTGTTTACTATAAAATTCCTAAATGAAAACACAGACAGAAGACTCTCTGACATAAATTACAGCAGTATCTTTTTAGATCTAACTCCCAAAGTCATGGAGATAAAAACAAAAATAAACAAATAAGGCCTACGTAAATTTACAGGGTTTTGTATAACAAAAGAAACTGTAAATAAAACAAATAAGAACTTAGAGATATGTACTTTCAGTTCAGTTCAGTTGCTCCATTGTTTCTGACTCACTGCAACCCCATGGACTGCAGCATGCCAGGCCTCCCTGTTCATCAACAAGTCCCACAGTCTACCCAATCTCATGTCCATTAAGTAGGTGATGTCATCCATCCAACCATCTCTTCTTCTCTTCTACACTTTTCCTCTCACCTTAAATCTTTCCCAGTATTAGGGTCTTTTCAAATGAGTCAGCTCTTCCTATCAGGTAGCCAAAGTATTGGAGTTTAGAACATCACAAAAAAAAGCTTTATTTTCAACATAATTTCTTTCATCTTTGAACTTATAAAAGGATTTGATCTTGTCAGTTTTAATTTTCCCCTGGAAATTTTATAAAGAATTAGATTTTGGTTATCTTCATATCATTGGCTCTTTATTATTGAAATTTTTATGTTGCCTTTTAGTCTCTTCTAGAACTTTTGATGAACTCTACTATACAGATTGGGTATGAAAAAATTGAATGTGAATAATATCTCATACTTACATTATAAACTGCTTGAAGTCTATTGAATTATTCTTTAGAGCAACTTCTTAACACAAAAATTATATTGCTCATGCCTATTGTGACATCCAAAGAAGGGTTCATTGTTGTTAGAGCTGACTTTAGGGAAGCTGGCAAATACTTCCTTAAGAAACTGCTGAATTCCTTTACAAAGAGAAAGAGCTAGATGCCAGTTAATAATTAAGAGCAATTTAAAAATACAAAATATTAAATAGAGCCTTAAATTTCTATTTATTTACTTTTTTTTTTTTTTTAATGTCAAGAGTGCTCCATTTGAGTAGCAATCATCTCTCCACCAATGAACTTTAAGGAATGAGGAATATCTCATCTTATGGGTAAGTTTGAAAGAGAAACAGCAACCAAACATGACTGAACCACTCTCTATTCTTTCTTCTCTTTTGGTATACTACTGACTGTCTGTAGAGAGCATATATTGTTGCTAATTCACTAGTTTAACTTTTACAGTCTATTCAACCTTCTATCTCCCTTAGTGATATATAACTTTACCTTTAGCACAGTAATTATCATTACCCACTTTTGAGTATAGTTTTCCTAAGCCATTTGTCCAAAGATAATCATAAGCATCCCTATGGCTTTAGCATTAACAAAGATGGTATCTTGATCACCATCTGCCACTTTCCTTTGTCAACCTACTAGTCACCAACCCAGTCAAGGAACACAATTGTCAATTACTGACACCTCATAATACTTTGAATGGTATAGTATGTTGTAAATGTTCTCTGATAATTTAAATGTTGTTCACTCTTATAGCACCATTTTCCAATGGGTCTTTGTTTCTTTTTGAAGAAGTGTTCTATTTGCAGGTTACATGGGGGGAAAGAGTGGAAGACCTAAACAGACATTTCTCCAAAGAAGATATAGAAGACATACAGATGTCCAGCAAACACATGAAAAAATGTTCAACATTGCTCATTATTAGAGAAATGCAAATTGAAACTAGAATGAGGTCTCACTTCATGGCCATCATCAAAAAAATCTATAAACAATAAGTAGTGGAGAAGATGTGGAGAAAAGGCAACCCTCTTGCACTGTTGTTGGGAATGTAAATTGGTACAGTCACTATGGAGAACAATATGGAGATTCCTTAATAAACTAAGAATAAAACTGCTATATGACCCAGCAATCCGACTCCTGGACATACACCCTTAGAAAATCATAATTCAAAAACATACTACCCCAGTTTTCATTGCAGCACTATTTATAATATCCAGGAAATGAAGCAAGCTATATGTCCACTGACAGATGAATGGATAAAGAAATCTTGGTAATTATATACAATGGAATATTACTCAGCCATAAAAAGCAATGAAACGGAGTCATTTCTAGCGAGGTGAATGAACTTAGAGTCTGTTATAGAAGGTGAAGTAAGTCTGAAAGGGAAAAACAAGTATCATTTATCAAGGTATATATACATAATCTAGAAAAATGGTACAGTGTACCTATTTGCAAAGCAGAAATACAGATACAGACATAGAGACTGGACTTATGGATATAGCACGGGAAGGAAAAGATGAGACAAACTGACAGAGTAGTACTGACATATTAATATATATGCTACCATAGCTAGTGTGAAGCTGCTGTATAACACATGGAGATGAGCTCAGTGCTCTGAGGTGAGGTGTAGGGATGAGATGGGGGTGACTAAGCCATTACAATCTTTCCCCCTTGGTTCTGTATTCCAGCCATACTAGCATTCTTTCAATGTTCCTAATGTTTTCTGTACAGTCCTTTCCAGAGAATTACTGTAACTGTGTATCATTCTTTCCCCAGCATACTGTAATATTTTCTCTCTCCTCCACATAGTCTTCTCCAATGTTACCTGCTTGTAATACTAGACGTGTGTGTGTGTGAAGCATTACTGCTTTTATTTGTTGTTTTTCTAGTACATTTAATTAAATCCTGCCTTCCTCAAGTAACTGTAAGCACCATGAGAGCAAGGCCCACATTAGGAAGTTAGATTTTTCTCATTGTTTTATTGCCAGTACCTAGAAGAATACCTAGTGCTCTGAACTACTGAATCTTCAATAAGTGAATGAATTGCCTCATCTATTTTATATTCTTTAATACTCTAAGGCGTAATTTCCTATGTATGTGCCTGCATACACAGAGGGTTCTGATGATTTAGACAACCTGTAAGTGCTTAAAAATTAATGAGGGAATAAAATAGATGCCAGATGTTTCTTCCATGTGGCAACTGTCTGGACTCTGAAAAAGTCTTTTAATAAGGGTCTTTATGTTTTCTTACTCTATAGTTTTACTCTCAATTTTTCTTCAAAAATTGTTCCACAAAGATCATGATGAATCTAAAGATATCTAGCCTCAAAGGATAGAAAAAAATCTTAAATCAGATTAAAAGTTAATGAAATATTTTACTACTGCATTTTACCACAGCATCTGCAAGTTGTACCTGAGCATCCTAATAATTTAAAAATCACTCTCCTCATCTCAATCAGTGAAAAAAATTCTCATTTTATGATCCAGAAAAATCTCATCCAAAATAAAAGAAATTAGGTTATAAAATAAAGGTACTGTATAATTTGCCTAATGGTCTGTAATCTGCAGATAGTACAGCTGTGGTGGGCTGTTTAACAGGTGCTATGATTATAGAGCATAACAAACATGTTAGGCTTTGTAATGTATTTAATATCTTATAAACAACTGTGTTAATTTGTACAGGGCTAATAGATTAGTCAAACGACACTCTCGTAAAATGTCTGTGATTATGTTGTGCAAATTTGATTGAAAGTCTAATCTCAGGAACCAGTTCAGCTTTAAAATGAGTAGAATACAACATTTAATACTCCAGCACTGAGTTCTAACAATGTTTTATCCATGCATAACACTGTACTTTGGAGTGAGGCTCATCACTCTCATAGTTTTCTGGAAGTTTCCACGAACAGAAACTGACATGGACATTCTGGTAGTTCTACCATAATCACCCATGTGCTTTTTGAATATGGGCATAAATCCCTGCCCCAAAACTATGAAAGCAAATAATTTGAGATTTTTCCTATTAAGCAATCACATAGGTTACTTAAGCAACTTTGAGTAAAGTTACAGAATTTTACACATAGCTTTGAAGCCAATTAATAACTGAAGGAAGTTTTCTGAAATAATTGATTCAGTGCCAGAATATGTGGACTAGAGGCAGGGATTTAAGGGAGGAGAAGAGAAAGAAACATAAATACCAAAACCAACATACACTGTGGCAAATTTGCTAAACATCAAGAATAATGAATGTATACAAGAGTTATTTAGGGAAAATAAGAAAAATAGTAACTTACCTGGAACAGGCAGTAATACTGCAGGCAACCAAAAGCAATGTTAAAGGAAGGATCAGCTTGAAGAGTCTGCAGTTCAGAAGATAAGACCTATCAGCAAGAACAAATTGAAGAATCGTTTACAAATATGTTTTGAGCCATATGAATAGGTAAACTAAATTAAAAATATGCACAGTAAGAAGTGAATAAAGGGCTGAGATCAACACTGAAGAGCAATTATACATAAACATAGAAGAGGCAGCAGGAGGGTGAAAAAGGAGAGGATAGTTCCATACAACAACAACAACAAAATTGTGGTGTATGGAAATGAATGGAGTAAATGTTTTAAGAAATGGAAATAAAGTTTGAATATTCTGTTAAGAAAATAACTTACCCATTATACATGAGCATACTGGCTGAGTTGTAATGGTAGAAGCATGATTGAAATGGGTTAAATTATAAATTAAAGCTTACAAACACTTAAGCCAAATAGACTGAAAAATCAATTACATTTGCTACTAATCACCTAAAATTCTTATTCTATTAAATCAATGGACTTCCCTGGTGGCTCAGATGGTAAAGAATATGCCTGCAGTGCAGGAGGCCCAGGTTCGATCTCTGGATCAGGAAGAGCCTCTGGCAAAGAGAATGGCTACCCAATCCAGTATTCTTGCTTAGAGAATTCCACAGATAGAGGGGCTTTGTCAGGCTACAGTCCATGGGGTCACAAAGAGTGGGACACAACTGAGTAAGTAACATTTTATTAAATCCAACATCAATTAAATCCATTGCTGAACTTTGAAGAATATAAGTGGAGAGATTATGAGAAAATATATTAAAAAGAAAACCAAAATTAACTTGGTAAAATAGTACTCACTCAAAATATTTTATCCCATTGATAATGCACCTAGAGTGATGGTTTCAAGATGCAACTTAAAAGTTGGAGAAATAACTGCAGGGTACACTTAAAGAAAGGCAATTAAAAAAATGATAAAGATGAGCCTAAAAATTCTAAACTGAAACACAAAATAAAGGTATTATTAAAAAATCAACAATAATAAACCTCTATTAAGATTGATGAACAAAAAATATAAAGAGGTGTGAGAATGAAAAATATTAAAAATTGATGATAACTATAGATATATAACAAAGATCATGGCAGCTGGTCCCATCACTTCATGGTAAATAGATAGGGAAACATGGAAACAGTGTCAGACTTTATTTTTGGGGGCTCCAAAATCGATGTAGATGGTGACTGCAGCCATGAAATTAAAAGACGCTACTCCTTGGAAGAAAAGTTATGACCAACCTAGATAACATATTGGAAAGCAGAAACATTACTTTGCCAACAAAGGTCCATCTAGTCAAGGTTATGGTTTTTCCCGTGGTCATGTACGGACATGAGAGTTGGACTGTGAAGAAAGATGAGCACTGAAGAACTGATGCTTTTGAACTGTGGTGTTGGAGAAGACTCTTGAGAGTCCCTTGGACTGCAAGGAGATCCAACCAGTCCATTCTGAAGGAGATCAACCCTGGGATTTCTTTGGAAGGACTGATGCTAAAGCTGAAACTCCAGTACTTTGGCCACCTCATGTGAAGAGTTGACTCATTGGAAAAGACTCTGATGCTGGGAGGGATTGAGGGCGGGAGGAAAGGGGATGACAGAGGGTGAGATGGCTGGATGGCACCACCGACTTGATGGATGTGAGTCTGAGTGAACTCCGGGAGTTAGTGATGGACAAGGAGGCCTGGAATGCTGTGATTCATGGCTTCGCAGAATCGGACATGACTGAGCAACTGAACTGAACTGAACTGATAGATATATAAAAGGCCTTCCCTTGTGGCTTAATAGTAAAGAATCCACCTGCCAATGCAAGAGACATGGATTCAGTCACAGGGGCAGGAAGATCCCCTAGAGAAGGAAGTGGCAACCCACTCCAGCATTCTTGCTTGGGAAATCCAACAGTCAAAGGAACGTGGCGAGTTACAGTCCATGAGGTGACAAAAGAGTTGTACACAACTTAGCGACTAAACAAGAGCAAAAAACGGATATATAAAACTTACTTCTAATAAAAAATACAGCAATAAAATAGAATAGTTTTAGAGACAAGTACTGCTGATCAAGCTGTTTTGAAAAGAAATAGAATACATAATTAGAACTACAATAACATGCAAAAATTTGCAAAAGTAGAAAATAAACACATACAAGCTCCTTTAGTTTTAGTGGTCAGTTCTCAATTATTCAGAATAGCTAGAAACAAATAAACAAATGGGAAGGAAAAAAGGTAATGCCATTAGGCAATGGATAGAAGCACTCAGTCCCACTCAATTTTTTTTTTTTCCTTTACTGCAATCTCCTTATCAATTCCTAAATCACACAACTATGAAAAGGAATCTACAATGTTTTCAGGGGAAAATCTAGATAGTGGTAAGATATAAAGAATTGGAATTACACTGATGTTGTTGTCACCATAATGATCATTATCTTCATAACTCTGGATATAGCTTACTGCATTTACCATAAGTAAGAAAAAAATAAATAGAAAGGCAAGTAGGAATACATTTTACACAGTAGCAAAAGTATCAAGGAAATACATCATGTTAAAAAGAAATGAAGAAATAAGTCTAGAAAGTAAAGAACAATACAAACAAGGAAATTCTGCATGAGAGCACTGTGTTTTAGAAGAAATAGAACGACATGTATCCTTAAATACATAAAGAATAATCTAAGTCTGAAGACTCCTCTTCACTACATGTGGATTTCCTAGGTGGCTCAGTAGTAAAGTATCCATCTGCCCATGCAAAAGACATGGGTTCAATCCCTGGGTTTTGAAAATCCTAAGGAGAGGGAAATGGCAACTCATTCCATTATTCCTGCCGGGAAATCTATGGACAGAGAAGCCTGGTGAGGTACAGTCCATGGGGTAACAAAGATTCAGACCAACTGAGCTACTGAGCACATACTCTACACTAAATATATTCAATTTAATGTATGTCAACTCACAAAAATGAGTACAGTGAAAATTATACATATTTAACATAAATAAAGTCTGAAATTTCAGTAAATTTCAACCATGTGTTGAAAAATACTGTTGAAGTGTAACTTTTCATATTACATCTGTTAAACAAGTACTCACATCGAGGCAAAATTAATGACTTCACTAATTCAGATTTCTTAAATAAATTATTGTTTATCCATATGGTGATGTAGTATATTTATTAAAAAATTGGTTTCAAAGAATATCTAATAGTTATTTGAAAGTTTTAAGCTAAAAAGGAAGTGAGTACATGTTAAGTCACTTCAGTTATGTCTGAGTGTTTGTAACCCTATGGACCGTAGCCCACCAGGCTCCTCTGTCTATAGGATTCTCCAGGCAAGAATACAGGAGTGAGTTGTCATGCCCCTCCTGCCCCCTACTCAAAAAAAAAAAAAGCAAAACATATATGAAACTATTGTTATAAAATAATATATATATAATACAAACTTCACATGCACATATAATATGTATATATCATTTATATTATATATGCATTTAATGCTTTTGAACTGTGGTGTTGGAGAAGACTCTTGAGAGTCCCTTAGACTGCAAGGAGATCCAACCAGTCCATTCTGAAGGAGATTAGTCCTGGGTGTCCTTTGGAAGGAATAATGCTAAAGCTGAAACTCCAGTACTTTGGCCACCTTACGTGAAGAGTTGACTCATTGGAAAAGACTCTGATACGGGGAGGAATTGGGGGAAGGAGGAGAAGGGGATGACAGAGGATGAGATGGCTGGATGGCATCACCGACTTGATGGATGTGAGTCTGAGTGAACTCCAGGAGATGGTTATGGACAGGGAGGCCTGGTGTGCTGCGATTCATGAGGTCAGAGTTGGACATGACTGAGCGACTGAACTGAACTGAATTATTAATTTAAGGAAATAAACTAACACAATATAGAAAATATTTATTATGGAATATCTGCCTCTATACGTTCCTATATTTCCCAAATTCTCCTTATGCAACTTTTGTAACTAAAAAAAACACATGCTATAAATTTTATCAAGGTGGAGAAAGTAAAAGCACTTTAATATTTCCTTCACCACGTTTTTCCAACCAGTATCTGAGAGTGAGCAATGTTTCCCATAGGAGTATGTCTTAAATTACATTATTAAAGCCCTTTAGGATTTTCATCATGAAAATAAAGAAGGTCATTTGAATTTCTTAGTCTATCCAGCCGATTGTAGCAAAATATGTGGACTGGGAGTCTTAAACAACAGACTTTCCTCATACTTCTGGCGACTGGGAAGTCCAATATCAAAGTACTGAAATACTCCATTTTTGGTGAGAGCTCTCTATCTGGCTAGCAGATGGCCGCCTTCTCACTGTATCCTCACTGGCAGAGAGAGAGAACTCTGGTCTGTTCTTCTTCTGGTAACAATGCTAATTCCATTATAGGGCTCTTTCCTTCAAGCCCTCATCTAAATCTAACTACTTCCTAGTGGTCCCATAACTAAATAAAATCAAATTGAAGATTATATCTACAACATATAATTTTTGGGAAATACATTCTGTATCTTACTGAGGTACTTATAGATTTTTAGCAAATTGAAAACTTGGCATTTTATTAGCTGGAAATTGAAAGTGGCTGGAAATTAAAAGTTTGGCATTCATTAGCTGACACTTTATTAAGAAGCAAAAAGTAGGTGGCACATTCAGTTTATGATCAGAGTTAGAGCCACATTTGGTAAATTAGTGAAATTAATACCTGATGATTCACTAACGAATAATCAGGAGCCAATAGAGGAGGTGTTATCAATCATAGAAAAGCCTTTGAGTGAAGCAAAATTTAGACATCAGTGGCAACAGCTAATTTTTTGGGAAACAGATCTGGTAATGTTTTATCATATTAATCATATTTTTATGAAATGTTGAGGGCTAAGTGCTTTCATGGGCTCCATTTCATCACACAGGTACTTCTTGTACAACATGACATGATGCTAGTGGAGTCATGATTATTATAAAAGATTCAAATATTAGAATTTAGTGAGGGCACATAAATTCTCTCCTTATGACACATATTAGGTCTTCTTTAGCTAAATGTACAGTTTTCTTTTTCTGTTATATAGATCAACATAAGAGTAAAAAGTTTAATCAACATTTTGGGTTGCTAAAACATATAATTTCAGTTAGTTCCTGTAAAAACATCCCTGCTGCTCACACTATTTTTAAGGCCTGTACTGTCTTTAAAGACAACTATTCTTTGCAGTTGACACATTGTTACCTGGCCTTGGCAAGACTCCCCTTTATATTATTTATGCTATATGCATATATATTTTGCTAGTTTACTCTATATAAAACCAAGGAATTTCTGGCATCTCAACTATTTAAGTAGACATCACTGAATCAAGGTTATAAGGCCACTAAGCAAAAGCAAACTACAGTTACAGCCATTTACAGCTGTTTGGGTTAATATATTGACTGAAACAAATTTCTATTCAGTTCACTTATATAAATATGTTAGTAAATATAAAAATATTTTCCCCTATGTATCTGATGTAATAAGTGTATATCTCCATACATAGTTTAAATTTTTATTTTATAAATATTTGACAACTCTTATAGTATAATCTATTGTATAAGGGACAAACCTAGACAGTGTATTAAAAAGCAGAGATGTTACTTAGCCTACAAAGGTCTGTATAGTCAAAGATATGGTTTTTCCAGTAGTCATGTATGGATGTGAGGGCTGGACAACAAAAAGGCTAGGCACTTAAAAGTCACTGCTTTAAAACTATGGTGTTGAGGAAGACTCTTTGAAGTCCCTGGAACTACAAGGAGATCCAACCAGTCCATCCTAAAGGAAATCAGTCCTGAATATCCATTGGAAGGACTGATGCTGAAGCTGAAACTCCAATATTTTGGCCACAACATGAGACAAAATGACTCTTTGGAAAAGACCATGAGGCTGGGAAAGACTGAAGGCAGGAGAAGGGGATGACAGAGGATGAAATGGTTGGATAGCATCACTGACTCAGTGGACATAAGTGTGAGCAAACCCTGGGTGATGATGAAGGACAAGGAAGCCTGGCATACTGCAGTCCACGTAGTTGCAAGGATTTGGACATGACTGAAGGACAGAACAGCAACAATTCTATAATCTTTTTCTTCTAGATTTTTAAAAATTTATTTATCTTCTCGATTTCTTGAGACATAACATTCAGCACTGTATGAGTTTAAGATGTATATCATAATGATTTGACTTTCCTTCATCATCAAATTATTATCACAATAAGTTTAGTGGATATCATCATCTCATATGGATACAAAAGTAAAGAAACAGAGAAAAACATTTTCCTTATGATGAGAACTCTTAGGATTTACTGTTACTCATCTGCATATATAGCATACAGTAGGGTTACTATAATTATGCTGTGCAATACATCCGTAATACTTATTTATCTTATTGTATAATCTTAAGTTTCTGACATGTTAAAGCATATAGGAATCTGGTTATGCGAATATATCTTGCAGCCTAAGAGTGAAAGGGAAAAGTTTTCAGAAGAAAATACATTACATGGAAGCATTTAAGATATAGTTTAATAAAAGGTAAAGACAGCCTCAGTATTTCAAGAGGTGGAAAAATGTATTGCCTTTACTGGAATGAAGTTTCAGTGAGATTTGTTTTTACTTCTTGGAGTTACCCCAATTCTTCCAACGTTCCCACATTTTAAACCTAAGTTTTATCTTTGCTTGGCAAGAATGGAAATTTTAAACCTAAATTTTTACTGATCTCATATATACAACTACAAGATATAAGTTACATTTAAAGGAGTCATAAAAGTTTAGTAACCCTTTGACAAAGATTTGAACTTATGAATTAAAATCTTTGAACTCTCATTTCACTATCTTTCCCAGTAAGAAGGAATCAACCACTCCATAATATTGAATATTTTATGACATCTAAACTGCCCTATAATAGTATCTACTTTCTCTTTAAAAGATTTTTCTTCTCTCCACCCATCTTTCTAGGTGACTTCAAAAACAATTTTAACAATGTATTTTGACACAATGTTTCTTCTTCTAATCCTAACTTCACTGCCTCTAAACCCATTCAAGTTAGAAAACCACCAATTCCTCATCACATTTACTATGAACTCTGTCTTAATTGCTGCCTAAACTCTTAGTTGCAGAGAGAAAAATTGATTCTTGCTAGTTTAAGATAGGTGTTTAATTTAAAGATATAGACCAGAGAACAAGACTTAGATTATACTCAGCAAGAAAAAGCAAAAAGAATCTCTAATAGCATTGCTACAACTCCTGCACTACAGCTCCAGACAGCAGTTGCCTGTGATAATGAACACCCAAGTTCCAGAATACCCATCACACCTCTTTCAGAAGATGAAGAACAAAAGACACAAACTCTTTTCTGTTTACAGGTCTCAAATGAATGCATCTTTGGCTGCAAAAATATAATCAATCTGATTTCTGTATTGACCATCTGGTGATGTCCCTGTGTAGAGTCAAAGATGGAGAAGCTCTATACAGTCAGCAAAAAACAAGACCAGGAGCTGACTATGGTTCAGGTCATGAAATCCTTATTGCCAGAGTCAGACTTAAACTGAAGAAAGTAAGGAAAACTACTAGACTATTCAGGTATGACCTATTTCATATCCCATTCAATTATACAGTGGAAGTGACAAATAGATTCAAGGGATTACATCTGATAGACAGAGTGCCTGAAGAACTATGGACAGAGGTTTGTGATATTGTACATGAGGCAAGGAATAAGAACAGCCCCAAGAAAAATAAATGCAAAAAGGCAAAATGGTTATTTGAGGAGACCTTACAAACAGTTGTGAAAGAAGAGAAGTGAAAGACAAAGGAGAAAATGAAAGATATACCCATTTGAATACAGAGTTCCAAAGAATAACAAGTAGAGATAAGAAAGTCTTCCTCATTAATCAATGCAAAGAAATAGAGGAAAACAATTGAATGGAAAAAAACTAGAGATCTTTTCAAGAAAATTAGAGATACCAAGGGAATAATTTATGGGAAATAATTCATGGGAGTAGTTCATGCCCAATGGTCATGGGCAAAGATGGGCACAATAGGGGAGAAAAATGGTATGGACCTAACAGAAGCAGAAGATATCAGGAAGAGATGGAAACAATACACAGAAGAACTACAAAAACAAAAAACAAACAAAAAAAAAAAACTTCACTACTCAGATAATCATGAGGGTATAATAACTCACCTAGAGCCAGACATCCTGGAATGCAAAGTCAAGTAGGCCTTAGGAAGCATCACTACTAACAAAGCTAGTGGAAGGGATGGAATTCCAGTTGAGCTATTTCAAATCCTAAAAAATGCTGCTGTGAAAGTGCTGCACTCAATATGCCAGCAAATTTGGAAAATTCAGCAGTGGCCACAGGACTAGAAAAGTTCAGTTTTCATTCCAATACAAAAGAAAGGCAATGTGAAAGAATGTTCAAACTACCACACAATTGCACTCATCTCACACACTAGCAAAGTAATGCTCAAAATTCTCCAAGGTAGACTTCAGCAATAACTGAACTGTGAACTTCCAGATGTTCAAGCTGGTTTTAGAAAAGTCAAAGGAACCAGAGATCAAGTTGCCAATATCCTCTGAATCATCAAAAGCAAGAGAGTTTCAAGGAAACATCTACTTCTGTTTTACTGATGATGCCAAAGCCTTTGACTATGTGGATCACAACTAACTGTGGAAAATTCTTAAAGAGATGGGAATACCAGACCACCTGACCTGCTTCTTGAAAAATCTGTGTGCAGGTCAAGAAGCAACAGTTAGAACTGGACATGGAACAACAGACTGATTCTTTATTGGGAAAGGAGTGTATCAATCTGTAAATTGTCACCCTGCTTATTTAACTTATACACAGAGTACATCAGGAGAAATGCTTGGCAGGCTAAAGCACAAGCTGGAATCAAGATTGTGCTTGATTTGAGAGAAATACTGATAACCTCAGATATGCAGATGACACCACCTTTATGGCAGAAAGCAAAGAAGAACTAAAGAGACTCTTGATGAAAGTGAAAGAGGAGAGTAAAAAAGTTGGCTTAAAGCTCAACATTCAGAAAACTAAGATCATGGCATCTGATCCCATCACTTCATGGCAAATAGATGGGCAAATAGTGGAAACAGTGACAGACTTTATTTTCTTCAGCTCCAAAAGCACTGCAGATAGTGACTGCAGGCATGAAATTAAAGGACTCTCACTCCTTGAAACAAAAGATGTGACCAACCTAGACAGCATATTAAAAAGCAGAGACATTACTTCTTTAACAAAGGTCTGTCTAGTCAAAGCTATAGTTTTTCCAGTAGTCACGTATGGATGTGAGAGCTGGGCTATAAAGAAAGCTGAACACTGAAGAATTGATGCTTTTGAAATGTGATGTTGGAGAAGACTCTTTAAATTTCTTTGGACAGCAAGGAGATCCAACCAGTCAGTCCTAAAGGAGATCAGTCAAGGGTGTTCATTGGAAAGACTGATGTGGAAGCTGAAACTCCAATCCTTTGGCCACCTGATGTGAACAGCTAACTCATTAGAAAAGACCCTGTTGCTGGGAAAGATTGAGGGCAGGAGGAGAAGGGGATGACAGAGGATGAGATTGTTGGATGGCATCACTGACTCAATGGGCATGAGTTTGGGTAAAGTCCAGTAGCTGGTTCTGGACAAGGAAGACTGGTGTTTTGCAGTCTCCATGGGGTCGCAAAGAGTCAGACACAATGGAGCATCTAAACTGAATTGAACTCTGAGTTCAAAGAGATAAGACTTCCTTATCTCTACCTGCTATTCTTTGGAACTCTGCATTCAAATGGGTATATCTTTCATTTTCTCCTTTGCATTTAGATAGGCCTAAAGGAGCCTGAAGGCCCAAGAAGATGCTGGATGACCATCCAATTGACTGAGATGGCTGTGTAAGAGACAGTCTTTAACTGGACAGAAGATACTAGAGCATATTCTATCTAGAAATAGGCAACAAAGGAACTGTCCTGGAACTGTATTAAAGAGATTTTTTTCAAGAGAGTCACCTGGTGAAACTCAAAAGAGAACATCTGCATGAGATCTATTATCATAAATCAGACATTGAGATCAGAATGCTAGCAATGAGGGAGAAGAAAAAAACATGCTGAGGAATCTATAGAGCAGCGACCTATAGTGATAGTCTCTGACCACAAATCCAACCCAAAGGAAATTTAGCTGAAAATATCTCTCTTGGCTATAAGAAAATGACACATGTTCATGTCACTGTCAAATAAATAAAACTTTTCCTCACTCTTTTTCACCCCAGTTCCTCCTCATTCCAACCCTGGAGAAATCAGAAAGTAAGGCTGAAATGAAGTGAGGCTGGATGTAGAAGAAAAACAACACTGATGATCAGAATAAAAGTAATTACACCTTTTCTCCCTATTTTAGGCTTTTTTTTTAATAGGAAGCAGGCTAAGCTGGGAGAGAAGAGATATTTTAATTTTAATGAAGCTCAAACATGTGACTACACACTAGACTCATCATATAAGTCTCCACAACTATCCATTTGATAATAGACTGAAGGTTTGTGTCCCTGCAAGGTTTGTATATTGAAATCCTAACCCCCCAGCTTGACTTTATTTGGAGATGGAGCCTATAAAGAAGTAATTAATGTTAAATGAAGTTATTAGGGTGGGCCCCTGACCCAGTGGGATTAGTGTTTTTATAAGAACAGACATCAGAGTGCTCACTTGCTCTCTGTTTCCCTTCACACACTCAAAGAGGTCATATGAGTTTACAGTGGAGGTGGACATTTGCAATCAAAGAGGAAAGCCCTGTTGAAGGGAAAAAAAAAAAAATATATATATATATATATATATATTCATGACACTTGTTCAAAATGTCCAGATGGACTTTGTTCAAGGAGACACAAATTCAATAGAATTTTGAAGTCAACTCCAAACAGAGCATAGACAAAGTAGTGGGGTTCAGAGATGAAACACCAAGAATATTAAGAGAATACTAAGGAATACTAAGAGAAACACCAGGAATAAGAGAGATTTTAGCTACACTGTGTTACCAGGATTCTTACTGAAGGCAGGCCAGGGTGGTCAGACCTCTCCTGGGCTATAATCAAGGATAAGGAACCCAACTAGATATTGAAAGTGATCAGATATTTAGGGTAGAGGTGGGCATCTGGTTAAACTGACAGTAGGGTTCTTGCTAAAACTGAACACACTTGTTAGCATTCGTCTTGCATATTGCGGTGCTCCTATGTTGGGTGCATATATATTTATAATTGTTATATCTTCTTCTTGGATTGATCCTTTGAGGGGAAATTAACAATAACACAATAATATTGAGAGACTTTAATACCCAACTCACACATATGGATAGATCAACTAAACAGAAAATTAACAAGGAAACACAAACTTTAAATAATGCAATAGACCAGTTATACTTAACTGATATCTAGAGGACATTTCACCTCAAAACAATGAATTTCACCTTTTTCTCAAGTGCTCACAGAACCTTCTCCAGGATAGATCACATCCTGGGCCATAAATCTAGCCTTGGAAAATTCAAAAATATTGAATTTATTCCAGCATCTTTTCTGACCACAATGCAGTAAGATTAGATCTCGATTACAGGAGAAAAACTATTAAAAATTCAAACGTATGGAGGCTGAACAACATGCTGCTGAATAACCAACAATCACAGGGGAAATCATAAAAAGAAATCAAAATATGCAGGGAAAAGAATGAAAATGAAAACACAACAGCCCAAAACCTGTGAAACATTGCAAAAGCAGTGCTAAGGGGAAAGTTCATAGCAATACAGACATACCTCAAGAAACAAGAAAAAATTCAAATAAATAATCTAACTCTACACCTAAAACTACTAGCAAAGGAAGAAATGAAGAACCCCAGGGTTAGTAGAAGGAAATAAATCTTAAAAAATAGGGCAGAAATAAATGCAAAAGAAACAAAAGAGACCATAGCAAAAATCAACAAAGCCAAAAGTTGGTTCTTTGAGAGGATAAATATAACTGACAAACCACTAGCCAGACTCATCAAGAAACAGAGAGAAAAAATCAAATCAATAAAATTAGAAATGAAAATGGAGAGATCACAACAGACAACACAGAAATACAAAGGATCATGAGACTACTATCAGCAATTATATGCCAATAAAATGGACAAATTCTTAGAAAAGTACAACTTTCCAAAACTGAACCAGGAAGAAATAGAAAATCTTTACAGACTCATCACAAGCACAGAAATTAAAGCTGTAATCAGAAATCAAAAGCCCAGGTCCAGAAGTTTTCACAGATGAATTCTACCAAAAATTTAGAGAAGCGCTAACACCTATCCTACTGAAACTCTTCCAGAAAATTGCAGAGGAAGGTAAACTTCCAAACTCATTTTATGAGGCCACTATCACCCTAAAATACCAAAGCCTGACAAAGATGCAACAAAAAAAAGAAAATTATAGGCCAATGTCATTGATGAACACAGATGCAAAAATCTTTAACAAAATCCTAGCAATCAGAATCCAACAACACATTTAAAAGATCATACATCATGACCAAGTGGGCTTTATCCTAGGAATGCAAAGATTCTTCAATATCCACAAATCAGTCAATGTAATACACA
The DNA here is from genome assembly GCA_917880005.1 of Nanger dama. Lineage (NCBI taxonomy): Eukaryota > Metazoa > Chordata > Mammalia > Artiodactyla > Bovidae > Nanger > Nanger dama. The sequence continues at coordinate 54,731,349 of CAKJTW010000004.1, forward strand.
TTAACAAATTGAAAAATAAAAGCCATATGATTATCTCAATAGATGCAGAGAAAGCCTTTGGCAAAATTCCACATCGATTTATGATAGAAAACCTTCCATAAAGCAGGAATAGAAGGAACATTCCGCAACATAATAAAAACTATCTATGACAAACCCACAGCAAACATTAACCTCAACGGTGAAAAACTGAAAGCATTTCCCCTAAAGTCAGGAGCAAGACAATGGTTCCCACTTTCACCACTACTATTCAACATAGTTTTAGAAGTTTTGGCCACTGCAATCAGAGCAGGAAAAGAAATAAAAGGAATCCACATTGGAAAAGAAGAAGTAAAACTCTCACTGTTGGCAGATGATAGGATCCTCTAAATAGAAAACCCTAAAGACTCCACTAGAAAATTACTAGAGCTAATCAATGAATATAGTAAAGCTGCAGGATATAAAATCAACACTCAAATCCCTTGCATTGCTATACACTAATAATGAGAAAACAGAAAGAGAAATTAAAGAAACAATTGCATTCATCATTGCAATGAAAAAATCAAATACTTAGGAATATATCTACCTGAAGAAACTAATGACCTATATATAGAAAATTATAAAACACTGGTGAAAGAAATCAAAGAGGACACTAATAGATGGAGAAATATACATGTTCATGGACCGGAAGAATCAATATAGTGCAAATGAGTATATTACCCAAAGCAATCTATAGATTCAATGCAATCCCTATCAAGCAACCAATGGTATTTTTCACAGAGCTAGAACAAATAATTTCACAATTTCTACGGAAATACAAAAAAACCTCAAAAGCCAAAGCAATCTAGAGAAAGAAGAATGGAACAGGAGGAATCAAACTGCCTGATTTCAAGCTCTACTACAAAGCCACAGTCATGAAGAGAGTATGGTACTGGCACAAAGACAGAAATATAGATCAATGGAACAAAATAGAAAGCCCAGAGATAAATCCACGCACATTTGGACACCTTATCTCTGACAAAGGAGGCAAGAATATACAATGGAGAAAAGATAATCTCTTTAAAAAATGGTTCTGGGAAAACTGGTCAACCACTTGTAAAAGAAGGAAACTAGAACACTTTCTCACACCATACACAAAAATAAACTCAAAATGAATTAAAGATCTAAATGTAAGACCAGAAACTATAAAACTCCTAGAGGAAAACATAAGAAAAACACTCTCTGAAATAAATCACAGCAGGATCCTCTATGACCTATCTCCCAGAATATTGGAAATAAAGGCAAAAATAAATGAATGGGATCTAATTAAAATTAAAAGCTTCTACACCACAAAGAAAACTACAAGCAAGGTAAAAAGACAGCCTTCATAATGGGAGAAAATAATATCAAATGAAGCAACTGACAAACAACTAATCTCAAAAATATACAAGCAACTCCTGCAGCTCAATTCCAAAAAAATAAATGACCCAATCAAAAAGTGGGATAAAGAACTAAATAGACATTTCTCCAAAGAAGACATACAGATGGCTAACAAACACATGAAACTTCCAGCATCACTCATTATCAGAGAAATGCAAATCAAAACCACAATGAGGTACCATTTCACACCAGTCAGAATGGCAGTGATCCAAAAGACTATAAGCAATAAATGCTGGAGAGGGTGTGGAGAAAAGGGAACCCTCTTACATTGTTGTTGGGAATGCAAACTATTACAGTCACTATTGGAGATTGCTTAAAAAACTGGAAATAGAACTGCCATATGACCCAGCAATCCCACTGCTGGGCATACACACTGAGGAAACCAGAATGGAAAGAGACCCGTGTACCCCATTGTGCATCACAGCACTGTTTATAATAGCCAGGACATAGAAGCAACCTAGATGTCCATCAGCAGATGAATGGATAATAAACCTGTGGTACATATACACAATGGAGTATTACTCAGCCATTAAAATGAATACATTTGAATTAGTTCTAATGAGGTGGATGAAATTGGAGCCTATTATACAGAGTGAAGTAAGCCAGAAAGAAAAACACCAATACAGTATACTGACGCATATATGGAATTTAGAAAGAAGGTAATGATAACCCTGTATGTGAGAGAACAAAAGAGACACAAATGTATAGAACAGTCTTTTGGACTCTGTGGGAGAGGGAGAGGGTGGGATGATTTGGGAGAATGGCATTGAAACATGTATAATATCATATAAGAAATGAATGCCAGTCCAGGTTTGATGCAGGATACAGGATGCTTGGGGCTGGTGCACTGGGATGAGCCAGAGGGATGGTACGGGGAGGGAGGTGAGAGGGGGGTTCAGGTTGGGGAACATGTGTACACCCCTGGCAGATTCATGTCGATGTATTTCAAAACCAATACAATATTGTAAAGTAAAAAACAAACAAACAAACAAACACCTTAATAAAAAATAAAATTGAACACAGAAATAAATGTGGAAGTCCAAAGGTCTGGCCTGGTTGAGAGAGTTCAGAGGAATCTGAGTGGTATTTGGTCAATAAAAGCATCTTTGTCAGGTCTCACCAGATACCAACCCACCTGGCACCTTGATATTGAGCTTACAGTCTCCAGAACGGTGAGAAAATAAATTTCTGTCTTTTAAGCCACTCAGTCTGTGCTGTTTTGTCACAGAAGCCTAGAGGACTAGCACAAGTCTATTGACCCTTTTTGTTAGATTTTCCAAACACTGTAATGTTCATATTTTATCTCATTAGCATTATGCTGTTTTTGCTCATTTATCAAGACATTTACTCCATGTGTATATGATTCATATTTTGTAAAATATGAATAAGCTTCTTATTGTGTAAAAATTTCCAAAGGATATTCAGTTCAGCCCAGAGGTCACTGCACATAGTAAGATCAAAGCAAATTATCAAATGTAAAACAAACCTCTGCTCTTACCAAACCAATCATGGAGAAACAGGTCTCTAACACAAGAGGAATTGAAAGTGAATGATTAACTTTATGATTAACTTCTGGTCATACTTTCTGCTAATTTCAGAGACAGTGCTCTAAGATTTAGCTTGACTTTTTAAATTTTCCTGAAATTCAATAATCCAAGAATATTTATTACGATTGCATCCCTTATATATTCTATCTACCCAGTGACATACAGAGAACAAGATCATGAATTGGTATTAAGTCACTTCAGGGGATGGATGGGAAAAAAAAAAAAAAAGGTTTGTTCCATTCATTTGTATTACTGCTTTATACCTCTAAAGGTAAAAGCATGGGTTAAGGCAATGATCAGTGCTTAATTTGATTGACCTGCATGAATGATGAGGAAAAAGAAAATGGAAATTATTTCCTTCTCACACAGGGACAGTTAGCATTGACTTAAGCTTGTTACCATTCTCACACTGCACCTGTGCAAAGAGGCTGTGAAGAAACTTAGTAGATTCTTACTCTGAATAAACAAAACAGATCACAGAGATCTGAGTAAGCAATAGGGTGCCAATGTTTAAATGTAAGGATAAATACATGACCTGTAATGAAAGCAAAGAGCAAATAAAGAATATTGAATACATTCAGGTGTGTTGGGGTGTTTTCTTTGGGAATACTTTATTGCTCCTCTCTGTCTTGAAAGTTATGTCACCTAAATCAAAAACACACCTCTAGTCAGACAATTCAGAGCTATCTAGTACACCACCTTGGCTACTAAGCAGTACTCTTTCAGCTCCATATATTCAAACTCCAAGCATTATAAAGCTGGGGCTAGGCATCTACAAACCACCAACAGGAAGGAACAGAGAGCCAGCGAGGGCAGAGGAAGGACTAAGCACCACTCCTAGCTGCATATTACCCCTCTCAGTGTTGCCCCTTCAGCTGGCCAGACAGTGCTATTTCTAGTCTTCAACTTCTTTTGGCATTCTGAGAAGCAGCCTGAAGGCAAAATCCTCAGAGATTATAGCAGAGATAGAGAAGATTCAAGTCCTTGGACCTTACAACACCTTTTCCCTTTGTTCCTATCGTTTAGGGTTGGACAAATTTTTTATTAAAAGCCCAGATAGTAAATATTTTGAGTTTTGAAGCCTAAGAGTTAACATTAATGGATGTGTCAGTACTTACACACACACACACACACACACATATATATATATATTTAAAAAAAAAATTCTTGGTCTGTCTTAACAATTAGGTAGAGCACTGGATTTGGCCCAGAACCATAGTTTGCTGATGCCTGTCCTGGTCCTAGGGATTTAGCTGCTTTCTACACTATTTATATGCTATCATGGTTTTATCTTTTCCTTTCCTTCACTTTTTTTTTCCTAAACTTGCTTATGCCTACCAAGTTTATTTATTGGGCTCCAAAATCACTGTGGACATTGACTGCAGCCATGAAATTAAAAGACGTTTGCTCCTTGGAAAAAAAAAAAAAAAAAAACAATGACAAACCTAGGCAGCGTATTAAAATGCAGAGATATTATTGCTGAAAAAGGCTTATAAAGTCAAAGCTATGGTTTTTCCAGTACTCATGTATGGATGTGAGAACTGGAAAATAAAAAGGCTGAGTGTGAAGAACTGATGGTTTCAAACTGTAGTGCAGAGACGTGGTGCCCGAAAAGAGTCCTTGGAAGCAAGGAAATCAAACCAGTCAACACTAAAGGAAATCAACCCTGAATATTCATTGGAAGGACTGATGCTGAAGTTGAAACTCCAATCCTTTTGGCCACCTGAAATGAAGAGCTGACTCATTAGAAAAGACCTTGATGCTGGGAAATATTGAAGGCACGAGGAGAAGGGGATGGTACAGAATGAGATGGTTGTACAGACTCAATGGACATGAGTTTGAGCAAACTCCAGGAGATGGTGAAGGACTGAGAAGACTGGCATGCTATACAGTTCATGGAGTAGTAAAGAGTCAGACACCACAGAGCAATTGAACAACAACAACCAACTCAATTCTGTATATATTATCTTTGTTAAAATACATTGTACATATGTTTTCCTGACCAAACTGTGAAATATGATATTGATAAACATGCTTTTAACTTTACCACTGAACTGCTCAAATGTAACCAGGAACCTAAAGGAAGGAAGGTGAAAGAGTGAGGAAATACAAAATCCAAGGGTTACAAAACAAAATAAATAGAAAAATAAATTATTTTTATTTTAATGAATGGAAATATTAGGCTTCCCTGGTGGCTCGGATGGTAAAGAATCTGCATGCAGTGTGGGAGACCTGGGTTTGATTACTGGGTAAGGAAGATCCCCTGGAGAAGGGAATGACAACCCACTCTAGTACTCTTGCCTGGGATATCTCATGGACACAGGAGCCTGGCAGACTATAGTTCACGGGTTTGCAGAGTTGGACTCATCTGGGAAATAAAACTTTTTGATTTTAATGAATGGAAATATTGCATAGTGCTTAATAAACAGAAATCTGTCTCATATTTTTCCTATGGGGGAAAGTGGAAAGGTCATAAATCTTTAAAGTGGACAAAAAGGAAGATGTTTTCTTTCTATTCACTATTTTCTGTGTGCTGAGAAAGGAAGGGGCCTGAGTTGAGATTTTGATGCTTGAATCATAGATTATTGAAAACAATCTTCGGAGAGAAAATTAGAGAGTAAAAAGTTTTAATAAATGAAAGGGGCATTGTTAAATTTTGAAACTGGGATAGCAGAAAATTAGAAATAATCTTCATTTCGTATTAAGAATTAGCAAACATGTATAATTTATTTGTTTTAAAATAATTAAATTTTAGAGTCTGAAGTTTTGAAAATGTAACTGTTTTAACTTACAATATTCCATTTGCAGAAACATAAAAATTCATAACTTTAAATATCTTTTTTTTTTAATTTGAGTAGTACGATTATGGGCTTCTCTAATGGCTCAGAGGATAAAGCGTCTGCCTCTAATGTGGGAGACCCGGGTTCGATCCCTGGTCGGGAAGATCCCCTGGAGAAGGAAATGGCAATCCACTCCAGTATTCTTGCCTGGAGAATCCCATGGACGGAGAAGCCTAGTAGGTTACAGTCCACGGGGTTACAAAGAGTCGGACACGACTGAGCGACTTTACCAAAAAAAAAAAAATCAGTACTATTATGGAGAAGGCAATGGCACCCCACTCCAGTACTCTTGCCTGGAAAATGTCATGGACAGAGGTGCCGGGTGGGCTGCAGTACATGGGGTCACTAAGAGTCGGACAGGACTGAGCAACTTCACTTTCACTTTTCACTTTCACACATTGCAGAAGGAAACGGCAACCCACTCCAGTGTTCTTGCCTGGAGAATCCCAGGGATGGTTGAGCCTGGTGGGCTACCGTCTATGGGGTCGCACAGAGTCAGACACGACTGAAGTGCCTTAGCAGCAGCGGTATGATTATGTTATCTATAAATTTCTTTTAAAATGTGGCACTAGCATATTTTCAACATATTTTGTATATGTATTAATAAAGATTAAATAATTGGGGTATAAATCTGCATTATAGAGTTCAAGTAAAAGAAAAAAATGTTCCAAAATTGGCTTCATAAAGCTAAGCTTTTTTTTTTAGCTTAAGAATCAAGTGAAGTGACAGTGTGATATTGATTTAACATTCTACCTAATACAATGGAACTGTCATTACTTCCATTTAATTACATTGGCTGATCATGTAAAGAAGATAAATATCCACTATTTTTCAACCTCTTTGGACAGTCATGGGCACAGTGAAAAGAAAGCTTTACTGAGATGATCCATCAAGTTGGCAGTTCTATCTTTTATCTTCAGATAATGCTTCTGAGCACCATAGAGAGAGTTTTCTGGACACAATACACACACTTTCTCTTGCCCTGGGAAAATGTCATCTAATTTGCTTCAGGCATTTCAAAGTACAGTTAGACTCAATGATGTGAAGATATCTATGACTATACTCTGTGAAAGTGAAAGTGAAAGTGAAAATGAAGTCACTCAGTTGTGTCCGACTCTTTGCGACCCCATAGACTGTAGCCTACCAGGCTCCTCTGTCTATGGGATTTTCCAGGCAATAGTACTGCAGTGGATTGCCATTTCCTTCTCCAACTATACTCTATAAGAAGTAAAATAGATAGGTCATACTAACAAGTGTCAATCCAAATTGGAGTCACCAGGCTGCAAACAAGTGTATTATGTTCTCAATAATGTTGAATAGAAGATAGCATATTCTTTACCTTTATGCTTCTTTAAAAAGCATATTGACTTATCTCTTAGCTACCTCTATATATATGTTAAAAAATGCAGTAATAATGTGTGCTAGTTTGCTAGGTGTGCTATTACAAAGTTCCACAAACTAAGTAGCTTAAACAACTGCAATTTCTTGTCTCTGAGTTCTAGAGGCTAAGTCCAAACTCAACCTGTGGAAAGATTTGGCTCCTTTTGAGTTCTTTGATGGAAGGATCTGTTGCAGGTCTTTTTATTTGTAGATGGCATTCTCCCTGTCTAAATGGCTGTATCCAAATTTCCCCTTTTATAAACACAGATATGAAAGTGGGGCCTACGGTGGTAGGGGTGGTTTAATCGCTAAGTTGTGTCCAATTCTTGCAACCCCATGGATTGTAGCCTGTCAGGATCCACTGTCCATGGGATTCTCCAGGCAAGAGTATTGGAATGGGTTGCCATTTTCTTCTTCAGGAGATCTTCCTGAACCAAGGATTGGACCCATGTCTCCTACCTACATTGCAGACAAATTCTTTACCATTTGAGTTATGAGGGAAGCCCCATAAGTATTCCAGTATGACCTCACCCTAACTAATTACATCAGCATCAACACTATTTCCAAATAAGCTCACATTCTGAGTAGTGAAAGTTAAGATCTCAACATATAATTTTTTTCGGTAGAGCAAAGGGGATAAGTTCAACCCATAGCATACTATCTGGTACAGAATCTTAAATATGATGAATTATACATAAGATAGACAGTCATTAACTAGATCATCCACTATCAATAAGAAATGCAGATTTCCTGTACTATTACTTATAACTCTTCACATTTCCCTATGATGGTTGTAATGTTCTTAATAATATTATAGTTGATGAAATGCAGGTGGAAGAGAGAGAGTGAAAACAAGGGTCAATAGTGAATGAGAAAATAAAATGATAACCCTACACCACAATTTGGTATAATGCACCATTAGCAAGCATACTTTGCTAAATTCTCTCTACCTGAAGCTACATAAAATATGTTTTATGATAGCATTAATAAGGTCACATTATTTTTGTGTCCTGGAGAGATGCAACTTTGCCAACGATCATCAACATACTAAACTCAGTTTAATAAAGGCTGGCTAAATGAAAGGCATATTTTCAATTATTTTGCAAATGGCCTTAGAGATTATAAACAGATGCACTAAAGGAGAAATTCAAAGCTAACCTTTCTAAACTAGATTCTCTTAGCTGAACCACTATTTTAAAAACCTCTAGCTACTTAGTGTTTCATAATGAGAAAAATTGTGGACCCAAGATTCCTTTCACTTTAACAAATCAATAATGTTTTAAAAAAATCAACACCCATGACTTATGTAGGTGACTGACTCAATACAAGTCAGTGCCTTAGAAACCACATTAAGTATTTATATTTTACAATTGCATATAAATCATTGTGATTTGGCAGTGTATTCTTATTAAAAGTTCATTTCTGAAAATTGTATGTTGCCATCTTTTCTGCTTCTACAGCCCTCAAGGGAAAACTCTTTGTGTTTCCTGGAAGAGATCGTATGTATATAAATTACATTTTTAAAAATAGAGCATTTAGAGAGTGCACCTTAGTTACTTATGTTACATTATGTTACATACTCCAACTGCAAAGTTATAATTTTATATAAATATAAAATTAATGCTGATTTAGTGTATAAAATTAATACTTATTCTTAGTTTTCCTAAAGATTAGGGAAGAAAAAAAACTTGCAGAATGAATCTCTGAGGGAAAAAAGGAATTTGCATGCAGATTATGGGTCTTTAAAATCAGTACATTTTAATCATTCCTTCTAGTTATAGGTCCATGAACATAATAAATGCTATCATCACTTTTAAGGATAGAAAAGAAAGTGTATCCTTTAAAAAAAGCTTATTGTAGGGAAATGAAAATTTAGAAGTTACAGACATTGAATGAATAGTTTTGGAAATATCATCAGTACATTAAAGATATATATTTACAAATATTTTGTTAACATTGCATCAGTTCAGTTAAGTTGCTCAGTTGTGTCCAACTCTTTGAGACCCTGCAGTATGCCAGGTCTCCCTATTCAACACCAACTCCCAGAGTTTACCCAAACTTATGTCCATTGAGTCAGTGATGCCATCGAACCATCTCATCCTCTGCAGTCCCCTTCTCCTCCTGCATTCAATCTTTACCAGCATCAGGCTCTTTTCCAATGAGTTAGTTCTTTGTATCAGATAGCCAAAGTACTGGAATTTCAGCTTCAGCATCAGTCCCTCCAACATTGCATAACTCACTATGATTCCAACAAAAGGTATTATTCTTCCTGGAAACTTTGAAAGTGAAAGTAAGTCGTGTCTGACTCTTTTCTACTCCATGGACTATTGTCCATCAGGCTCCCTCTGTCCATGGGATTCTCCAGGCAAGAATACTGCCTGGAGTGTGTTTTCTTCCTCTCCTCAAGGGATCTCCCTAGCCCAGGGATCAAACTTGGGTATTCTGCATTTCAGGCAGATTCTTAACTGCTAAGCAACCCAAAGCATCACAGCGTTCAAATAAGCATAAGTTTCCCTGTCAAATTTGGGACAATATGATAATACAGCCTCTAAGTATAACATTGATTGTAACTAAATGTAAAATATTTTTGCTGTTCAGTTGCTAAGACATGTCCAATTCTTTGTTACCCTGAGGACTATATTATACCAAGCTTCTCTGTCTTCCACCATTTTCCACTATCTTCTAGAGTCTACTCAAATCTATGTCCATTGAGTCAGTGATGCTATCTACCCATCTCATTCTCTGCTGTTCCCTTCTTCTGTTGCTTTAGGTCTTCACCAGTATCAGGGTCTTTTCCAGTTAGTCGGCTCTTCACATCAGGTGGCCAAAGGATTGGAGCTTCAACATCAGTCCTACCAATGATATTCAGGACTGATTTCCTTTCTGATTTCATGTTCTTGCAGTCCAAAGGACTCTCAAGAGTCTTCTCTAGCGCCATAGTTTGAAAGTGTCAATTCCTCAGACCTCAGCTTTCTTTATGGATCAAAACTCACATCCATACATGACTACTGGAAAAACCAGAGCTTTGGCTATACAAACCTTTGCTGGAAAAGTGATGCAAAACCCATATATATTATATATATTTGTGAGAGAAAAAAAGGTCATTTACCATCACTGAAGATCACTTTTACATCAGAATTTACAGTAAATTTGGCAATTAAAAAGAAAAATATGTGAGTATTTAGCCTATGTTGTTAGAAGAAACTGTAAGATCACCACTTGATGAAAAAAGTGGCCCCCATTTTCCCATTGCCTTCTCCTCCTCCTTTTCATTCTTCTTCACTTCATCATCCTCCATTTCCTCTTTGTCCTCCTTTTCTTCTTCCTTTAATCAGGAAAATTTTAGATAATAATATTAAAAGAAATCATAATTTAAAATCACCCTTCTCATCCCTGCCACAATAATTGATTCAGAATAGAATCATACTTAGATGTCAAAAAGTAGAATTTTAAAGTTAGTGAAGACTGACTAATTTAAGGGTGCCAGAGTATCACCATTAGTTTACTTGCTAATTGTGGAAGTGATGAAATTTACCTTTACAATGGGAACATCTAGACATTACGATTATTAATATAACTGAGTGATTATGATCACAACATAAAAGGTGAGCGTTTTACATTTTATGAGCTCAGTCACTCAGTTATGTCCAACTCTTTGTGACCCCATGGACTGCAACACGCTTGTCATTCACCAACTCCCAGATCTTGCTCAAACTCATGTCCATGGAGTTGGTGATGCCATTCAACCATCTCATCATCTGTTGACCCATTCTGCTTCTGCCTTCAATCTCCTAGCATCAGGGTTTTTTTCCAGTGAGGCAGCTCTTTGAGTCAGGTGGCCAAACTATTGGAGTTTCAGCTACAGGATCAGTCCTTTCCATGAATATTCAGGACTGATCTCTTTTAGAATTGAGTGGTTCTATCTTTTTGCAGTCCAAGGAACTCTCAAGAGTCTTCTCCAACACCCCAGTTCAAAAGCATCAATTCTTTTGCACTCAGTTTTTTTATGGTGACTATAAAAATTCAGTTTTTATAGTCACAATACATGACTACTGGAAAATCGCTTTTACTACATGGACCATACATGACTACTGAAAAAATAATAGCTTTGAGTACACGGACATCAGTTGGCAAAGTAATGTATCTGATTTTTAATATTCTGTCTAGGTTGGTCATAGTGTTTCTTCCAAAGAGCAAGTGCCTTTTAATTTCATGCGTGCAGTCATAATCTGCAGTGATTTTGGAGCCCAAGAAAATAAAGTCTGTCACTGTTTCCACTGTTTGCCCCTCTATTTGCCATGAAGTGATGGGACCAGATGCCATGATCTTTGTTTTTGAAATGTTGAGTTTTAAACCAGTTTTTCCACTCTCTTCTTTCACCTTCATCAAGAGGCTCTTTAGTTCCTCTTCACCTTCTGCCATAAGGGTGGTGTCATCTGCTTATCTGAGATTATTGACATTTCTGTTTGCAATCTTGATTTCAGCTTGTGCTTCATGCAGCCTGGCTTTTCACATTAAGAACTCCGCATATAAGTTAAATAAGGAGGTTGACAATATACAGCCTTGATGTACTCCTTTCCCAATTTGGAACCAGTCTGTTGTTCCATGTGCAGTTCTAAAGGTTACTTCTTGATCTGCATACAGACTTCTCAGGGGGAAGGTTAGGTGGCTTGGTATTCCCAATTCTTGAATAATTTTTCACAGTTTGTTGTGATCCGTACAATCAAAGGCTTTGGCATAGTCAATGAAGCAGAAGTAGATGTCTTTTTTTTTTCCTGGAACTCTCTTGATTTTATGATGATCCACTGGATGTTGACTATCTGATTTCTGGCTCCTCTGCCTTTTCTAAATCCAGCTTGAACTTCTGGACGTTCATGGTTCATGTACTATTGAAGCCTGGCTTGGAGAATTTTTAGTATTACTTTGCTAGTGTGTGAGATGAATGCAATTGTGTGTTAGTTTAAATATTCTTTGTCACTGTCTTTCTTTGGGATTGGATGAAAACTGACATTTTCCAGTCCTGGGACGACTGCTGAGTTTTCCAAATTTGCTGGCATATTGAGTGCAGTACTTTCACAGCATCATATTTTAGGATTTGAAATATCTCAAATGGAATTCCATCGCCTCCACTAGCTTTGTTTGTAGTGATGCTTCCTAAAGCCCAGGTGACGTCACATTCCAGGATGTTTGGCTCTAGGTGAGTGATCGCACCATGATGTGTGATCATTTTATATAACATATTATAATATAGCCAGGTGGTGGTAGTGGCAAAGTACCTGCTTGCTACTGCAAGTTAAACAAGAGACTTAGGTTTGATCCCTGGGTAGGGCATGGCAACCCACTCCAGTAATCTTCCCTGGAGAATCCCATGGACAGCAGAACCTGGTGGGCGGCAGCTCATAGGATCACACGGTCAGACATGACTGAAGTGACTTAGCATGCAGGCACAGATAATGTAGTGTGAAGAACACAGCATCCTCTATGGAACATCCTTTTGTAAATTTTAATCTGAATCTGTTCCAAGCCTTTATAACTAATTTTCAGTTTATGGAAAATATTAGAATGTGAAAAAAGAAATTAGTTTACATCATAAGACAACTAGACAAATTAATAATGTGGTATACTCTATTTTACTACAATAACCTTCTTTCAAAATGCCAAGATCGCTAAAAAAAAAAAAAAAATGTGAGAGAGATAGTGGTTGTGAATGCAAAGCCATACCCCCTTGCCTTTACTACTTTCTTATGTTTCAGTGTGATTGGCATGTATGAGCACCTAATAAATTCCTGAGAATTTTTCTTACCACCATGACATACACTGATGCCTTTGATACGAATAAAGCAACAGATGGCCAAAAGCACAGGAAAATATTTTCAATGTTGCTAATTATTAGAGAAATGCAAGTCAAAACTACAATGAGGTATTACCTCACACCAGTCAGAATGGCCATCATCAAAAAGTCTACAAATAATAAACACTGAGGAGAGTATAAAGAAAAAAATGAACTCTCCTACACTCTTAGTAAAAATGTAAATTGGTGTTGCTAGTAAGATTTGGGTAAGAGGGAAAGGACTGTTTGCAGTCACACTTCACCTCTATTATTTTAACCAAAGGTTTTTAATCCCAAGTGATAAAACACAGCACACGTAAATCAACATACACACACACAAAAGCCCACTTATTTTAGGTAGCCTGGAATTTGGGGAGCTAGAAGACTTCTAGCTAGAAGACACAAGTATCTTTTAATATATTTTTTCCATATATTCATGAGGAATGTTAGCATATCAGGGCCAGCTTCCTGATATAAGTGCTTCAAAAATTTAAGACGCATTATCAGTTTTTAAAGTCGCCACATGAAGAAAACTTAGGAAGTAAATAATACATCATATTCCTTTAGGTCTTGAATTCAAAATCCAAGCTCTCTCTCTGTACAGAATGAGAATAGTTGGGTTTCAGAGATAGAAGAAGTGCCTTCTTATCTTCACTGGACAGAAATTCTTAACATAATACATCCCTGCTTACCAATACAATGTAGCAACTCAGCATGCTATATGACTATAATTTATCTCATTTTAGTCAAGTATAATGCTACAAATTTATGTGTTGGGAAGGCAAATAATTACACAGGTAACATTTTTTTTTAAATAAGTTAGTTTTCTAATTACCTTACTTCCCTTAAATGAAATTACATTCTAAAGTGTTCTTTTCAAGGAATCTGGATAAGACATAATCATTCAAGTTTATTTCACAGAGCACTGAAGCAGTACTTCAATTTGAAAATAACTATACTGTTATGAAAGTGAACATGTTACAAGTTCTTCACAGGAAAACTTGTTAGAATGGGGAAAAAAATTGAATTGAACTTTTGTCCTCTAAAAGACATGCTGTGCTGTGCTTAGTCGCCCAGTCATGACCAACTCTTTTCAACCCTATGGACTGGAGCCTGCCAGGCTCCTCTGTACATAGAACTCTCCAGGCAAGAATACTGGAGTGGTTTGCCATCCCTCCTCCAAAGAATCTTACAAGGATCAAGCCCAGGTCTCATGCATAATGCAATGTAATGTAATTACCAGTCCATTCTGATGGAGATCAACCATGGGATTTCTTTGGAAGGAATGATGCTAAAGCTGAAACTCCAGTACTGTGGCACCTCATGTGAAGAGTTGACTCACTGGAAAAGACTCTGATGCTGGGAGGGACTGAGGGCAGAAGGAGAAGGGGACGACCGAGGATGAGATGGCTGGATGCCGTCACGGACTCCATGGACACGTGAGTCTGAGTGAACTCCGAGAGATGGTAATGAACAGGGAGGCCTGGCGTGCTGCGATTCATGGGGTTGCAAAGAGTCGGACACGACTGAGCGACTGAACTGAATGTAATTACAAATTCTTTACCATCTGAGTCATTGGGGAAGCCCGTAAACGACATATGAAGGTGTATTCTCTACAACGTTTCTGAGGTGAAGTCGCTCAGTCGTGTCCGACTCTTTGCGACCCCGTGGACTGTAACCTACTAGGCTTCCTCCAGGATTCTCTAGGCAAGAATACTGAAGTGTATTGCCCTTTCCTTCTCCAGGGGATCTTCCCGACCCAGGGATTGAACCTGGGTCTCCCGCGTTGGAGTCAGACGCTTTAACCTCTGAGCCACCAGGGAAGGTTTTAATAAATACCTAAATCTATAGGTAGGTGGATTTTGCTTGCAAATTAAACCAAAATGTCCTCAGATATTATTAGGAAAATGGTTTTGCCAGTCTTTATTTCACTGCTTTGCTGTATATTAATCACTACTTATTTTAATTATAAGTATCTAAAATTGTATTTTAACTATAATATTCCCAGAAACCTTCCTAACCTCTCTCATATAGTATCACATGTTTCTGTACATTTATTACACCAGAAAATTTACATCATTTTTAGAATTGTTTGATTAATATTATTTGATTTTATAATTGTTTGATTTTATAATGGTTTGATTAATATCACCGTGCCATCCCAGATTATAAACTCTATTAAGTTAAGGACTATATTTTGTGACTATTTTATCTTTACTACCTCACAGCTGTGCCTAGTATATGAGGCATGCTCAAAAATTTCTTGGTAAATAAATGAATGTATGACTTTATTTTTGAAATGTGTCCTTTAAATGTGCTTTACCAGTTTAATAAAATTCTAAAACATTAAATATTATTCTTAGTACAGGACAGTTTTGATCCAAGTAAGAATTTAGTTTATCATTGCATGCTTGCTAGATTTGTCCATAGTAAACAAAACAAAATAAAAGTCTCTAATAATGGCAATAACCATGCAGTACTTAATATTTATTAGAGCTTTGAACTTTGGTATGCATTCACAAAGGATAGTGTCTGTTCCTTACAGTAACTTTATGACATAGGAATTCTGATAGTCATTTAATTGATGAATATATTGAAACAGATTAATTTTCCTATTGTTATAAAGTATGTGGAGATTAAATTCAAACTCAGAAAGGTTTTGCTATAAAACTAAACTCTGTTTAATTCACTATGATTTATTGGCCCTTGAGACTAAACTGAAACAGCATGTTTTAATAGTTTTCACTTAGAATTTGTTAGGTCTCATTCAATTCACATATTTTGTATTGAGATTCAATTTGGTATTCAATATTTCTTTTTTTTTTACTTTTCTATTTGGAACTTGGAAAAATTAAAATAGTATTTATATATATTTAATGTTGAAATTTCATTATGCCTAGGTAAAAATTTATATATATGTAATGTTTAATTTATTATATAGAGATTAAAATTTTATTATATATACTTAACGCATATTTTGCCATATGCAGATAAAATTTGGCTTATTTTCATGAACATATAAGTTAAAAATATTTCTAAAATAAATTAACTCCTCATGCTAATGATAATTTGATTGGAGTAGTATAATGGTCAAATAACTGCATGCCAAAATGTTCTCAAATGATATATTTCAGTTAAATATTTGCATTGGCCTTCTTGTACCCAACTGATGGAAACTTTTCTTTTTCTGTATGAGTCATCTTTTGGCACAGTGAGTAGAAAGCTAATTGGCTCCTAACTCCTTCATACCTGTCAATTTTCCCACTTGTTGGGTTCTGCTTAAAATTTCTTCCCACATAATCAAAATGAACAAAGCGAATGTATTGTGAATCATTCTAGAATTGTGAATTGTTTATATCCCTAATTATAGGCATTGTAATAATTGTACTTTCTCTAATAACCTCTTTTCCTTGGAGGAAAAAGAAAACAATGACTTTCACTTTGCACAGCCACAAATCAGAGACCAAAAATAACCTTTCACAATATTCTGGGCACTGTCTTCTAATTTGTAAATGGGGTCATGAATCATCTAATCAGACAGGCTTCATTTCAAATGACACACACTACACAGAATCTACAATGCACATCCTGGGTGTACAGGTTCACAGGCCAATTGATTTTTCTAGTTGCTATTGTTCATGTCAGTCAGTGGATTTTCAGATTTAAAAAAGAAAATAGGGATTATTCCAGCTTTATAATGTTGCTAGCCACATGTATTTATTGATAAAAATCAAATTAAAACCTAAGAAAAACTGCTACTTTTATAGAATTTGAAGGGAAAAGAGAGGGAAAGTTATAGTAAAGAAAATGAATGTCTATAATGAATGTCAACACCTCCTGGAGCTTTATCATCCTTCTTGTTGTTGTTTTTTTTTTTAATTAAGCATTTTTATTGATTGAAGCATCATTCTTTCTTCTCCAGTAGCTTTACTTTATTAATGGGTAGTTGCCCACCTGGTTTCAACATCATATTAGTACAACCATTGTTGAATCCTCATGTGGTCTTTGCCTCATGATATAGTCAACCCCATCCTAAATAAATCAGTATTGATTTTACACTTGTGTTTTGGATTTGTTTTATTCAGAATCTTAGGCCATTTTTAAAACCATGGTGATCATGCTGATGGATGTCTACCCTGTCATGGTGAATTATAGTGAGAGTTGTAAATGTATTTAGAGGAGTGTGTGTGTTTCTCTCTTTTCCTGTAGAAAATATTTATTCAGGATGTTACATTTGGACTCTTTGCAAATCTCCACAATGGAAAAATAAATATAATAGAGATAAAATAATAAAGCTATATTCTAAAATGCTATGCAGGAAATCCTGAAGATTAGAGAGAGAGAGAATGAATGGAAGAAAGAGTAAGTAGCTTATTTTTTTCATTTTCTCCTTGTCTTTGTCTACAAGGGGCTCAGGACTGAGAAGATGTTGAAAGGGAAAGTAGAATGTAAAGCAAATGAAAATGTTGTCATATCATTCTGCATTGTTGTAGCTCTCCTACCTTTCTCATTCATCTTGAAGAACCCTAATTTGAAATTAATGAAGCAGATAGATTAAGGATGCATATAATAGACCACAGTCATTTCCTGCCACTTCACTAACTCATATTTTGTAAACTCTTAAGCCTAAGAGGGAAATAAGCTCTACTATATTGTTGGTATGTTATAATAACTAGAATATCTGCAATATATTCACATATGAAAGGGAATGTAAAAGTTACATAGTACATATGAAGTATCATGTGGGAAGAAAGTAGGATCTTGGGAAAGAACAAGTCAAGAAAAGAGATTCAAAGGGAAAAAAAATGTAGAAAAAAATAAACATGCTGTCTTCTATTGCCTACTGTACATAGCTTGTTCAAAAGTATTTTTGTGTGTGTGTAAGTAGTGATTTTCTGTTGCTTCTATATTGTTTAACATAGGTTTAATTTAGGATTAACCTTGACAGAAGATGGCAAGTATTCCATCTATGGATATTCAAAATTTTGTTTATTCATTTATCAATTAATATATCCATTTATCATTTGTTTCCACTTTTTGGTTATAATAATTAATGTTATCAGGAACATTTCTGTGCAAGTTTAGCTTGAGTGCATACCTACAAGTGGGATTCTTGTGCCATAAGGTAACTCTTAGGATTAACGTTTTGAACTTGCTAGTTTTTCAAAGAGGCTGCATTGTTACATATTACTGGCAATGGGTAAAGATTTCCATACTGCTATACCCTGGACAACACTTGTTACTGTATTTTTAAAAACTTAAAACTTAATCATACTAGTGGTTCAGTTCAGTTCAGTCACTCAGTCATGTCCGACTCTTTGCAACCCCAGGAATCGCAGCACGCCAGGCCTCCCTGTCCATCACCAACTCCTGGAGTTCACTAAGACTCTCAGTCATCGAGTCAGTGATGCCATCCAGTCATCTCATCCTTGGTTGTCCCCTTCTCCTCCTGCCCCCAATCCCTCCCAGCATCAGAGTCTTTTCCAATGAGTCAACTCTTCACATGAGGAGGCCAAAGTACTGGAGTTTCAGCCTTACCATCATTCCTTCCAAAGAAATCCCAGGGTTGATCTCCTTCAGAATGGACTGGTTGGATCTCCTTGCAGTCCAAGGGACTCTCAAGAGTCTTCTCCAACACCACAGTTCAAAAGCATCAATTCTTCAGCGCTCAGCCTTCTTCACAGTCCAACTCTCACATCCATACATGACCACAGGAAAAACCATAGCCTTGACTAGATGGACTTTAGTTGGCAAAGTAATGTCTCTGCTTTCGAATATACTATCTAGGTTGGTCATAACTTTTCTTCCAAGGAGTAAGCGTCTTTTAATTTCATGGCTGCAATCACTATCTGCAGTGATTTTGGAGCCCAAAATAATAAAGTCTGACACTGTTTCCCCATCTATTTCCCATGAAGTGATGGGACTCGATGCCATGATTTTCATTTTCTGAATGTTGAGCTTTAAGCCAACTTTTTCACTCTCAACTTTCACTTTTAGCAAGAGGCTTTTTAGTTCCTCTTCACTTTCTGCCATAAGGGTGGTGTCATCTGCATATCTGAGGTTATTGATATTTCTCCCAGCAATCTTGATTCCAGCTTGTGTTTATTCCACCCCAGCATTTCTCCCACCCCAGCGTTTCTCACGATGTACTCTGCATATAAGTTAAGTAAGCAGGGTGACCATATACAGCCTTGATGTATTCCTTTTCCTATTTGGAACCAGTCTGTTGTTCCATGTCCAGTTCTAACTGTTGCTTCTTGACCTGCATACATATTTCTCAAGAGGCAGGTTAGGTGGTCTGGTGTTCCCATCTCTTTCAGAATTTTCCACAGTTTATTTTGATCCACACAGTCAAAGGCTTTGGCATAGTCCATCAAGCAGAAATAAATGTTTTTCTGGAACTCTCTTGCTTTTTCCATGATCCAGCCGATGTTGGCAATTTGATCTCTGATTTCTCTGCCTTTTCTAAAACCAGCTTGAACATCAGGAAGTTCACGGTTCACATATTGCTGAAGCCTGGCTTGGAGAATTTTGAGCATTACTTTACTAGCATGTGAGATGAGTGCAATTGTGCGGTTGCTTGAGAATTCTTTGGCATTGCCTTTCTTTGAGACTGGAATGAAAACAGACCTTTTCCAGTCCTGTGGCCACTGCTGAGGTTTCCACATTTGCTGGCATATTGAGTGCAGCACTTTCACAGCATCATCTTTCAGAATTTGAAACAGCTCAAGTGGAATTCCATCACCTTCACTAGCTTTGTTCGTAGTGATGCTTTCCAAGGCCCACTTGACTTCACATTCCAAGATGTTTGGCTCTAGATTAATGATCACATCATCATGATTATCTGGATCGTGAAGATCTTTTTTGTACAGTAGCAAAGCAATATTACACTGTGGTGTTGATTTCTCATTCCCTAATATCTAATGGTGTTGAACATACATGTAATTGTTGGCCACTTTTAAATGTTCTTCAGTGAAATGTTTATTAATTTATTTGCTCTTTTTAAAATTGGGTTTTTGTCTTATTTTATTATTGCTATGTGTTTTTTAATATATTGTGGAAAGAAGTCCCTTAACAGAAAATTGATTTTTGAATATTTTTACCTATATTGTGAGTTGTCATTTATCTTTCTAGATACCATTTGTAGCAAAATCTCTATCTAATGCAGTCTTTTATCTGTTCTTTCCTTTGTTGTCTAGGCTTTTAATATCATATCTAATGCATCGTTACTTACTCCAAAGTCACTAAGATTTATCTCTAAGTGTTCTCTAAGAGTTTTACGTATTATCTCTTAATTTAGGTCTACAATTACTTTGTACTTTGTTTTTGTGTATGTGGTGAGATAGAGGCCCTTATTCTTTTTCCTTCTTTTTTTTTTTTTCCTGTTTGTGATAATGCAATTGTGCCTATCTCAATTCTGGAAAATACTATTTCATGCATTTTTCACAGTTTTCCTGAGAAATAACTCATATGCATCACCATATAAGCTTATGAAATACAGCATTATGGTTTGATTTACATATACTGTGATATGATTACCACACTATGCTTAGCTAATATCCTTATAGGTACTATAAAAGAAAGTTAAAAATCTTCTTGTGGTGAGAATTCTTAGGATCTACTTTCATAAGAACTTCCCTATATATCATATAGCAATGTTAACTACATTTACCATCTTATATATTACATCCCTAGTATTTATTTTATAACTGAAATTTTATACCTTTTTACAGCTTCCTCCAGTTTTCCCTTCTCCACACTCCAAACCCATCTTCAGTAACCACAAATTTAATCTTCTATTTTCTGTGAGTTTGGTATTATATTAGTGAGATCATATAGTTTTTGTATTTCTCTGTTCCACTTATTTCATTTACCATAATGCCTTCATTCATGTCATCACAAATGGGAGGATTTTTTGATGAAATAATATTCTGTTTTATACATGTAACCACAGTTTCTTTATACATTCATCCATCTGTGGATACTAAATAAACAAGTTACTATAAAACTGAAGGTGCAGAAATGTTTTCAAGTTAGTGTTTTCATTTTCTTTGACAATATTTTCAGAGGTTTTCACTCATGTACATACCTTGGCACCCTTATCAAAAGCAACTCACCCTAAACTTAATGTTTTATTTTAGGATTCTCAATTCCATTCTTTTAAACTACATGTGTATCTTTATATCAATATCTTACTGTCATGATTATTGAAGATCTCCAAAACTTTGTTTTAAAGTTTCAAGATTGTTTTGGCTTCCTTTATTTCAATATGAATTATGGGATCAGCTTATCAATTTCTGCAAAGAAATCAGGTGGAATTTTGTTTGTATTGAATATGTAGATCCATTGAGTGAGTGTTGCCATCTAAACATTAGAAAGTCTTCCAATCCATGAACATAAGATGTCTTTCCATTTATTTGGGTCTTCTTTAATTTATTCAATATTTTTTGAGATTTCAAGTGTAGAATTCTTGAATTCCTCTTGTTAAATTATACATAGTCTACTCTTTTTGATGAGTGAAAAAGTTGGCTTAAAGTGCAACATTCAGAAAACTAAGGTCATGACCTCTGGTCCCATCACTTCATGGCAAATAGATAGGGAAACAGTGGAAAGAGTGGCTGACTTTAGTTTGGGGGCTCCAAAATCACTGCAGATGCTGATTGCAGTCATGAAATTAAATGACACTTACTCCTTGGAAGGAAAGTTATGACCAACTTAGACAGCCTATTATAAAGCAGAGACATTACTTTGCCAACAAAGGTCAGTCTAGTCAAGGCTTTTTTTTTTTTTTTCCATTGTCATGTATGGACTATAAAGAAAGCTGAGCCCCAAAGAATTGATGTTTTTGAACTGTGATGTTGGAGAAGAGTCATGAGAGTCCCTTGGACTGCAAGGAGATCCAACCAGCCCATCCGAAAGGAGATCAGTCCTGGATGTTCATTGGAAGGACTGATGTTGAAGCCGAAACTCCAATACTTTGGCCATCTGATGCAAAGAGTTGACTCATTAGAAAAGATCCTGATGTTAGGAATGATTGAGGGCAGGAGGAGAAGGGAATGGCACTTGAGAATGAGATGGTTGGTTGGCATCACCAACTCAATGGACATGAGTTTGTGTAAACTCCAGGAGTTGGTAACAGACAGGGAGGCTTGGTGTGCTGCAGTTCATGGGGTCGCAAAGAGTGAGACAAGACTGAGTGACTGAACTGGCTAACTGACTGACTCTTTTTGATGCCATTATAAATGAAATTATTTGTCTCCCTTCATTTTCCAATTATTCACTGATAGTGTATTTAAATACAACTAATTTTTGTATGTCAATCATGTACCTTGCAAAATTGCTGAACTTGTTTGGCTTACAGTATTATTCAAATCTTCTACATTTTTGGTTATTTTTTACATACTAGTCTATCTGATATTGAAAGTGGGACATTTAATTCTCTTACATTTAATAATATTATGGATTGGGTAGAATTTTATATCTGCTCTGTTACTGGTTTTCATCATATTTTATATCTCTGTTTCTATATTTCTTCATTACTGATTCATTCATATAAACTTTTTTCTAACACAACTTTCTTTAATTTTTTTTTTTTTTTAAATTTTACTTTACTTTATAATACTTACTGTACTGGTTTTGTCATACATCAACATGAATCCGCCACAGGTGTACATGTGTTCCCAATCCTGAGCCCCCTCCTACCTCCCTCCCCATGACATACCTTTTTAATTCTCTTGTTTTTCAGGTTATTTTCTTAATTGTTGTCCTGGGGAATACAACCAGCATATTCTTTTAAAACAATCTAGTTAACATTAACCTAATTATAATAATATACAGAAATTGTATTCTACTATGGCTTTGTTGCTCCACCATTCTTTTGTACTGCCATTTCCACACAAATTCTATTTTTGAATTATAAGTGTATCAACACAGTTTTATAATCACTTACTTCTTTATGCAATTATTCTTTAAAATAGATTGGAATAAATTAGTTACTTACAACTATACAATATTCAGGTTTTATATTTATTTTTCATCTATGTATTTATAAATCATTTAATTTATTTATACAGATTCAAGTTGTCACTAGGAATCTTTTCATTTCAGTCTTAATAATTCCTTATGGTATTTCCTGTAGATTAAGCTACTAAATTGGTTAGAGACACATTTTCTTTCCTTTATTTTTTCATTAAAAAAATTTAATCTGTGAATGTCTTAAGTCTCCACTTTGAAGGACAATTTTTATGGATATAGAATTTTTAGTTGATAGTCTATTTCTTTAAGTTCTTTGTATATGTCATCCTATTGCCTTATGTCTTCTATGATCTCTGCTGCAAGTTTAGCTGATAATCTTACTGAAGAAAATTTGTACATTATGACTAAACTTTTTCTTGCCACTTTGAAATTTCATTCTTTGCAAATGGCTGAGAAGAGTGAGCTCAGAGTGAGGTCGAATAATAACAATAGTCTGCATATGAAGCTTTTCATGGAAGCTACAGCACATGGCAAAGAGTCAGAATGCTCTGTGGATATGAGACTCTGAGAAAACTCTCAGTTCTATCTGCTCTTTTGAGAAGCTGGAGGGCTAGTTTTTACATCCACCATGGTTGTAAGTCTACTGGTTTTATGAGTATCATGGAACTGAGGAGAGAGGAATGGCAGTACAGTACATCAAGCTTCAGTGTGACAAATCCTATATTTTTGGAGGTTCAGCAGGTTTTTTTTTTTTTTAAATTGAACAAATACTGTCTCAATTGTTGCAAGTCAGGTTAATTTACACAGATCTACAAAAGCTGACTTTGAAAACAATTTCCCAATGTTTGCTTATATGGAACAGCAAATTTATAAGTCTCTTCACTCTACCATTTCTGAAGTTTTATCTCATGAAGTATCTTTTAAATAGTCTTTTCTTTTCTTTCAAATATACCTTTTCTTTAAGGCAGATGGTGACAGCCTTAAGTAAGATGGAATATAGTTTGTATGGAATCAATGTAGAACATCAACATTCCGAAACCCTTATTTTAGATTTGTGGTTTCCTTCCTTAAAATAAGAAGCTACAATGAAACTCAACATTATATTCCTTGCTTGTAAATATGCACAGCTGTGTACTGTAGTTATGGGTTTCTCATTTATGATTATTTTCTTAGTTTTATCTATCCAAGGCTGACAAAACTATAATTGTATTCTTTGTCTCATAGTTTTCTTTTCCTTCTTGGTTGACATGTCACCTAAAATGTTAGCGAATGTGGCACTCGCTAGTTACAAAGTAAGCCTCCATTATTGAACAAAGAATTTATAAAATTACAACATGAAAAAGAAAAGTATTGTCTTCTGATGGAGGGAAGACTAACTACCATAAAAACAAGAGCTTCCTGAATTTTAAAGAATGAGAAATTTTCAGCGAGGAAGATATGGAGGTGAAAAGATATAATTATAAGGTAGGAAGTGAAGATCAGGTGACAGCTGTTAAATATTCTATAGGACAGGTACTTGTAGCTTAATTTTTAAAATATGATTTAGAGCAAAAGGTGAATTAAGCTAACTCAAACTTTGTTCAATTTTCAATATACTAAAACTGTGAACAGGCCAAACTGGTTTTAAGGAAGGGTCTTACATTTACAAACTATCAATAACTGACTGTGCACAAGCTCACTCATGTCCGACTCTTTGCCACCCCATGGACTGTAGAACTCCAGGCTCCTCTGTGAGGTTTTCCAGTCAAGAATACTGGAATGGGTTTCAATTCCATTCTCCAGGGGAACTTCACAACCCAGAGATCAAACTCGTGTCTTCTGCATTTGCAAGTGTCTTCTTTACCACTTAAGTCACCTGGGAAGCCCATCAATAACTGAGAGTCACCTGTGAAAGAGGATAAATGCCACCTCTTTTCCCTTTAACATCCTAACAGACAATATAATAAAAATAAATTTCTCATTTAAAAATAAGGACATAAAACTTTACACCAATCATGGAAGATGTGTACTTTACATGATTTTGAGGCAGAACAGACCAAGGTAATGACTGGAAAATATTTTGCAATGCCTTGTTAGATTAGCAGTTTCTGAAAATATTCTGAAATAAAAATGCAGTACAATTTCTGAACTCCCTTTGATTATACTTCATATTTGGAACCATTTGACTATATTTTACATTTTGTTTTAGTGAGAAAAATTCCTAAAGAAAATATAGTAATTACAGTTAATATTCTTGACTGAGATGGCAGAAATTAGCAGAAAAATTAAAATGTTCATTATGGTCATATGGGTTTCAAATAGCATTTGCATATATTACAAATAATTGCTGGCACAATGACTTACAAAAATAGTTTGCCATTTACTGGGGTCCTGTCCCAGTGGATCCAGGGTAATTCGAAGGGGAGACAGAGTAGGCAAGGAAAAGCTTATTTATTTAGAAATATTAAAAAAAAATTAGGAAGAAATAGTATAGTAGGGGAATTTATTGGAGAAAAGATATTTAATAACTTGGTTTACGGGGAAAGCCAATAAAACTTCAAGACAAGAAGTTTGTACCACTGGCATCCACTGTTAGGCCACTGGCGCCCACTTGAATATCGAGCGGTGCCCCACCTTAGGCTCCCTTTCTCGTGGATCTTAAAAGCCAGGGCAAGCAAGTAGATGTGGTGAGCTTCCTTAATCCAGATGGGAATTCAGCCAGAAAATAGAGTAAAGAGGACACGGGAGAAACCAGTCTTTCCAGTGACTGGCCCAATTTCTGTTGTTGTAAAGGCCTTTTATATACCATTTTTGTACTTAGAGATCAATGGATAATACAAAATTATGCAGTGTCAGCAGCTCTCTTACCGAGACCAGGCTTTCTTTCTGCATACTTAGTTGTATACACAAGTCTTAGGTGATTTACATCATCTTCTGGCCAGAGGGCCAATTAACATTTTACAGCCCTTTTCTGATAATGGTAATAATAGTGTTGTTCTTTCTAAAGTCTGGTGCCACTCTCAGAAAGCACTAAATAAAGTTACATTCTTACATATCAAGGACATAAGAGGAGTGTAGTGATATATAACAAAGAAAAGTAATTAACTCAAAAGTTTCATGTTGCTAACATCAAAACTACTATATTCCTAGTCCTATATCCCAATTACATTGATTAATATCTTTAAGGTGCCTAAAAGATAAAGAATATGGAGGCTTGGCAGCAAACATTAACAAACTCTTCATCAAACTAATTCTTAACTCTAAAAGGCTCTTTATCTTTAAGATGTTTTGAGCTTCATGCCTCTCACAGTTGGGGGCTGTAAACAATCCACAAGTTGTAAAGCAGATCGGTCAGATAAGTTAGAAAGGCATCAAAGAGGTTAAGCCAAGACATTCCTTTCATATGCAGGAGACTGAAGCCTTGAGTTGACTTTTTTTCCAGAGAATGTTAGAAGAGTGGAAAACACAGTAATAAAGCAGGCAGACTCTGGTTTTGGGGGTGGAGTGGGGTGGGTAAATGTTGAAAACCCAGGGGGAGCTCCTGAAGCCTGACTCACCTTGCCCATCAGGCCTCTCCACATGATCTTGTCATGGGTGGGATCTCACATGCTGGCTCCAGGCAGCGATTTAAGTTCTATTGAAATTTTGACAGATAATTCCATTCTACTTTAATATGTAGGATGTTTTTTCATTTTTTCATACTGAACACTTATTTTTAAACTTAGATATCTCATATATTTCAATTTATCATATAAAACACATTCTAATGAATGCTATAGGCACATCATTGCTTATTAAATCATTTAGTAATAATATATAATTTAAACACATGTGAAAAATTAAAGTTTAAGCCAAACATTTTCAAGTAATTAATGGAAAATAAATTAAATGGATAAAGCATGGTAGGCAGATGCTTCTCGCAATGCTGAAGGATAGATTTCTTCATTAGAAAAGTGGACTTGAAATAGATCAACAATCATATGACTACATTTTTACTTTATTGTTCAGTCACTCAGTCATATCTGACTCTTTATGACCCTATATACTGCAGCACACCAGGCTCGCTTGTCTTTCACTACTCCCACAGCTTGCTCAAATTCATGTCCGTTGAGTCAGTGATGCCATCCAACCATCTCATCCTCTGCCATCCCCTTTTCTTCCTGCCTTCTATCTTTCCCAGCATCAAGGTCTTTTCCAGTGACTCGGCTCTTCACATCAAGTGACTAAAGTATTGGAGCTTCAGCTTCAGTATCAGTCCTTCCAAGGAATATTCAACACTGATTTCCTTTAGGATTGACTGGTTTGATCTCCTTGCAGTCCAAAGGACCCTCAAGAATCTTCTCCAGTACCACAGTTTGAAAGCATCACTTCTTCGATGCTCAGACTTCTTTATGGTCCAACACTCATATCCATTCATAACTACTGGAGACCATAGCTTTGACTACACAAACCTTTGTTGGCAATGTCTATGCTTTTTAATATACTGCCTAGGTTTGTCATAGCTTTTCTTCCAAGGAGCAACTGTCCTTTAATTTCTTACTTAAAATTTTTACTTAGCAAATAGTATTTAGCTCATTACATAAGATTTTTTTTATTTATTGTCTATCATTTTATGTTAGGTAATACATTTTTGGTGTTTTCAGAATACTATTTGATATGATCAAGTTTTGATGCTTATAGATAATAAATGTGATTCATATAATCTTAAAGATGCCAAATTATTAAGAACAGAAACTAGAATAAATAATATTACTCTAATAGGAAACTTGTTTATCTTAGCAACTTTATATGTAGAAACTTGATGAACTCAGCTAATGTTTATATTTGCTTAACATATATCATGCATGACTATATAAAATATATAGACTATATTTATAGAAAAATAGAATGAGAGCATTCTATAGTCTTTCCTAGGCAACTAATCAAAATAATTTAACAGTAGTATTAAGTAGTAATATGAATAGATGGGAAAAATCTTCTTTATTCTGAAAGTGGTGTTACATTCATTGAATGATAGCTGAGGAAAAACTGAATTATTTAAATCGATAGACTAGAAAGTATTTGCTATATTCTCTTATATCATCAATCTTTTAAATTTTATTTCATTATTCTTTTATTTCTTCTAAATTGAAATAGAAAGTGTAATATTTGCCTTTTCTTTGAAAGAGATATATTCTTAGCATATTTTATTGGCACTGAAGTTTATATCTGAAATGAAATCTGATATATTGAGGTTTTAAATGAATAATGCTGGCTATGAAGATGTGCTTGATGATACTATCTAAAAGGAAATTGAGGAAGATACCATTGTCAATCATTTATTGAAAACTAGAGTTATTGAAATTTCAGTTTAGAAAGTGAGAACACCAGAGTTTGTTATTTTTCCTGTTAGTGTTAATAGTTGCTATGAATAATATATAATGTAACTGAAAATAACTAAATTATATAACATTATAAAATATTATGGTGGTGAAGTCACTTACTCGTGTCTGACTCTTTGTGACCCCATGGACTGTAGCCTACCAGGTTTCTCCATCCATGGTATTCTCCAGGCAAGACTACTGGAGTGGGTTACCATTTCCTTCTGAAAATATTTGTCTTAAGCAAAGAATATAACAGAATTTTCAAACAATAATTATTTGGATTCACTCTTTTTGTTCTATATCAGAGCAAAGTAAACTAATACCTACCCTTCCCAAAGCTGAAAATAATAAAAATATTTTTTTTTTAAATAAAGGCATAATGGATTAAAGGAGAAAAATATATTAAGATGTAGAGTAGCTATCAGGTCAGTCAGATGTCTTTGTAACCTGACTGAGTATTCAAATATATTAAAGGAAAGGACCTATCACTCATAAGTGATCTTCATCAGTCACTGAAGTTCTTGTCCAAGAACATAAAAATTTAGGCACTAGAGGCAGTTTTATCTCTAGTGTAAAACAGGTTCATCAGGATCTACCAGGCTAAGATAACATCCTTTTATCTATTCAAATTGTGAGTTCTGGGATACTTTATCTGGTACCTGTGGCAATATGTTTTCAGTGCCAAGTAATTAGCATCCTACTTTATATGTTTCTCAGTTTGGATGTCATGAGTCAGCCCTTGAGAATTAGACTTTAAAATAGAGATTATTTTCATCACAAATATTCTTCAATTTTCACAAAACATGCTACATATCTCAGTCTTTCATTTAGCATTAGGAGGGCCATAAGTTGATATTTTCCAATTAAATGTGAATGGTAATGAAAGGTGGTATTCTTAGCCCAAGACACCAAAAAGGAAGTGTGCTATTTTTATACTCTGTTTCTCTAGAAAGGCATGCACCCAATACAAATAATATAAATATTGAACACTCCCTTCTTAATTTAGAACTTCTATAGATATACATGGTGAATTTCCTAAGTATTTTTAACCTGGTGGAAATCCAAGAATGATCTAGCATGTTTCATCATTTTTTTCTTCATTACTTACTAAACAAATTGGTTTATTTCCTCTATCCCTCATATGTTTTTAATGATAATTTCTGCAATCCTTTGATGGATGTTTCTGTCCATATAAAATATAGTTTAAATTATATTAAAGTACAAATACAATTACAAATAGTTAAAAATTAAATCTGTATTGTTTATTTAAAATAATGTTACAGGTTTATAAATATCACTGTCCCTTTTAAGCTTATTCTAATTTTGTTGTTTCATGTGTAGCTATTGATGCCTCCTGTAGGGCTAATCACATCATATTTTTAAAATTCTGTTTAATTTTAACCATATCTCTGGGATTCAATTCTGCGAATTCAAATGTACTTTTTATCTTTATTCTCATACTCACAGCATATATTCACTTGTTCTAGAAATACAGTCCCTAAATCAAAGTTTACCTGTTGATCTTGTTTTTAATTTCAAACTTTCACTGAGATAGCAATCTTTATATTTTTTATTAAAAAAATATGTTTTTCAGGCACTATTACATGATGGAAATTATATAATATATTTTTAATGATCTAAGCACTAAATTCTTACCACAGTTGTGCACTGGGATCTTCTCATTTAGATATTCTTTAATAATGTCTAAATGAAAAAATTACTTATTTTGAATATTCCCCAAAAATGAATAATTAGAAAATTACTTTTATATGCTGAATTAAATATGTATAAAATGATTAAATATTCACATAATTATATACATGTACTCATATATAAGCATATATATGTATACATATATAAATATCAGTATTTGTTTACCTATGGAGATACACAATATGTTAAAATAGAAACATAACTTCACGTTCATTCTTAAAATAACTTTTAATCTCTCTTCCATTAAAAACAAAGTACTATCTCTTTCTGATCCCACCTATAGTATCTTCCTTGCCTGTTTGTTACTTATGATCATCTTTTTGTCCCGATGTCTGTCACATCAATTTATCTTCAGGGAATACTCTCTCATAAGGGAACTGAAAAAGAGCAATAGATATTTATTACTACATATCTTAAATTCTCTCCAAATTCAAATTTTAGAAAATAAGTTTTCTCAATTGTATTTCCTAAAATAGCAAATAAATATTTCTAAATATCTTTGTCCATACTTTCTGATATAAATAATGGTAATAATAACACTTGTCCTCAAGCAGTGAAAACACATAATTGGAAGGAATTTACATCCAATTAATAACTTCTCTATTTAAGGAAGGAGCTTTCCAGGTGACTCAGTGGTAAAGAATCTGCCTGCCAACACAGGACACTCAGGAGACATAGGTTTGATCCCTGAGTAGGGAAGATCCCCTGGAGAAGGAAATGGCAACCCATTCCACTATTCTTGACTGGAAAATCCCATGGGCAGAGGAGCTTAATGGGCTACAGTCAAAGATTTGGACAGGACTGAGCATGCATGCACACCACACCAATGAAGGAAGAGACCTTTGGAATTTCAATCCTCTGTTGAAGCAAGTAAAGGAATGTCAGGAAGGTAATTTGAATGTCTACCTATTATACTAATGTGAAAAATAAATAATAATGACATTTTGGATATTTCAGCCCCAGTGGCAGTTCTAATATCTCTTTCATTCAGGAAAATTGTCTCAAAGTATTTTAAAGAATAAATAATTTTAAATTATTCAACTAATGCTTATTCAGATTTCACAGGAAATTTAATTTTAATTTGGGTTATCTTTTAGATGTGCCAGAAAAGAATTTACCAGTTATGAAAACAAGAAGAGTTTAGTCTCTGTGACCATCATAACTTGCCTAGGGGAAAACTCAGTTGAATCCAAGTTATGCAATAACTTGGTCACTCTGATTCTCATCCTCAAGAATTTAATCCATGAGAATGAATAGGTTTGGAACAGCATGAGTTGAGTGGTCATACTCTTATGTTCAAAGAGCTGTAATCAAGATAACATGACAGGGTCAGACAGGTAGTATATGCTTCAGCATATCTGTAAATATTTGTTTATACTTCATTTACAACTTACAACATGAAGATTGTACTAACTATTAGGAAATTGTTTGTGCTACTTTTGATTTAATGTTTAAATGCTAATCTTGGTTGGTGATAAGACTGGTAAAAATGATCAATAATCTCTAAGTTATATTTTAAGAATTTCACAGTTGCAATAACTTGGAATAAACTAGAAATGACCAAGATATGCTTTCAATTGTTTGTATTTTCTACACCTACGTAAATTAAGAATCTCTTTTCATATCAGAAGAAATGCCATTTCTAAATGTGAGCCAAAGGAAATCAAATTCAGGGGTCAACTGATATTTCTGGAGGCTAAAGGTTTTGGAAAATGTTTTGTTAGAAAAATTGTAAACGATGTCGCCATTTGAAGAAAACTTTCCCCAGACTGTATCTGTGCTTAAAATGTCGTTTGGCTTTTATTTGACTTAATTTGGGGACAGGAACTATGGTAATTTCTACTCAAATGCTAAAATCACCACATTATCTACCTTGCAATTTCTGTCATGTGATACTGATCTGAGAAAAGCAAAACTCACCAAGTTTCAATTTAATGACTTTTACCATGGAATCATTTGACTACAGAAAGAACTTTACAGACCTACGAAGACAGAAATCTTGTTACTAGCTATAAGAAGAGCATTTCTGGGGAATTATTCTGGTAGGTTTGACTTGAATTATGAATAATTTCATCCTTAAACCTATTACTGTCACTAAGAACACTCCATACTGTTACTGTCCAACTTTAATCATATTCTTACTATTCAGTGGAGGGGACTATTTCATTGTCAGAATCTGTTAAAATCACGTGGTCATAACAAGACAGAAACAATTGCCCATAATAAGTCTACAGTGATGAACATATCACAGGGTAGTTCCCCAAATACACACTTCTTGCTGTTCATGCCTTCATATAGCATGCTCACCCTAAGTACAAACATGACGTATGACTTGTTTCCAAAGAGCAGTCTATGGCAAAGATGAAAGGATGTACATGGTTATACACATAAAACTGTAGGACCTAGACTTTTGGAGTCTCTCTCTATTTTACTAGCTCTGAGGAATAAAATGGTCTTGATGGAAAAGCCCACAGCTCACGTAACTATGGGCAAAAACTAGATGTTGTGAAGAACAAACTAAAGTCTAAGTCAAGAACTATATCCTGTGAGCAACCTGAGTGAGCTCAGAAGTAGACTCCTCCTCAGTAGAGATTTAGAGGAGACTATAGCCTTGGCTGACAGTCTGAATGTGAATTTATGTGCCCCTAAGCAGAACACCTTCCGTACTGGGATCTTGAACAATAGGAACAACAAATGATAATAAATGTATGTTGCTTAAATGTATTACTTGTAGCAATATTTGTATGCAAGGGGGCAGCTAAAACAAATACTATAATTTCATAAAAAATGATTAACAATACATACCATGACAGAAATTGACTAGCTGTCATTAAAATTTTCCAATCTCAGAGCCTAACTTTGGGTTTATGTTCATGAACCTGATCTTCTCTTTACTAATTTAATATATATTTAAATTTTATATGTAGGAGAGATCCTCTGTATTTGAACTGCAACTCTTAAAAGATTAAGCTGCTGTAAAGCAGTCTTAGGAAATATACCCTTTTCCTCCTTGATAAAGTATTTATTTTCTAGATAGTATTTCACTTAATGAAACTATCAAGTTGTAAACGTATTAATGACTCTAACTGCTGTGTTTCAATTATTTTTTTTTTTTTACCAGTTTTCCACTATCAGTGCGAGAGGGAATAAAGGGACTTGTGATCAGGACAATCACTGTTTCATGAAATTTTAGGAGTTGTTAATAATGATTTTCAGCATATCTGTAGTATTTTCTTGCCTCTAAATTTTTTCTTTTCCATAGACCTAAAGAAGAAAATTCTTACCAGCAGTTCTAAAAATATGAAACCAAGTGTTGAATTAATTAAGCTAAATGTCTTTTGAATGTTCACTCACATAGAAATTATAAATGTAAGTTAATTACTTAAAATAGAAATAAAGATTTCTCTCTGGTATTTGATATTTTATTTTAGGCTAACACTTAATCTTGACTATAGTTCTGCTGTTTGTCATCTACAATGTCTTAAAAATAGAAAGAGAAATTATTTAACTCTTTATAAACTAATTAATATAGTCATATTTAGAATTGTGCTTCATATTACTAAAGTATAAAACTCTATTATAAGAAATCAGTTTTGAAAAAAGAATGCCTTTTTAAAATATTATTTAAGAAAAATGAGGCTCAAAGTTAGGACTGAGGCTCTGTTTAACACCTAAGTTATACAAAATAGAAAGCACTCTCCATCAGTATCCTTAACCAAGTCTTCTTAGAACTAAATAAACAGAGAAAGAGAGAGAAGTATGTGTGTGTGAGTGTGTTTGTGTCTGTGTTGTCATTATCCAGTGAAGATAGTATATAAAGGATTCTGGAAAACAACAAATAATTGTTACTTGTGATCTCAGTTTTCTAAGACAGGATTGGTATATCCTTTTTGTAAAGAGCAAGACAGAAAATATTTTCATCCTTGCAAGCCGTAAGAACTCCACTACAATTATTGAACTCTGTCATTGCAACATGAAAACAGCTATAAACAAGATTTAAATGAATGACTATGACTGCATGCCAATAAAACTTCACTGACAAACATAGGAGAAGAACCAGATTTGGCCCTCAGGGCAATAGTTTACTGACCCTTGTTTGAAGGGAATTCAATAGTATGAGTTTTAATAACCAAGAGATCTGCTGTTTATCTGACTATCCTGATTAGCCAAAACAGGATAATGAAAATTGGAGATGCAGAAGAGTCAAAAATTAGACTATGTAGTTACATTGTGAGTATTTTTCTTTTATTTTCTTTTTTTTTTTTGGCTCCAGATTGATGGGGAAGAATCTAAGAGGACTGAAAACAAGGAATGGCCTGTGAGCTTTGTGAACAAATAGGAATAAAACCCATCAGTATGCTGTAGACTAGGGCTTCCCTGATAGTTCAGTTAGTAAAGAATCTGCCTGCAATGCAGGAGACCCCAGTTGAATTCTTGGCATAGGGAGAAAGGAATAGGAGAAGGGATAGGCTACCCACTCCAGTATTCTTGGGCTTCCCTTGTGTCTCAGATGGTAAAGAATCTGCCAGCAATGCCAGAGACCTGTGCTCAATCCCTAGGTTGGGAAGATCCCCTGGAAAAGGGAAAAGCTATCTACTCCATTATTCTGGCCTAGAAAAATCCATGGATAGTATAGTCCATGGGGTCACAAAGAGTCGGACATGACTGAGCAACTTTCACTTTTATGGTGTGGAATAAAAGTAAATTTAGAGACCAAAATATCTAAGGTGCATTTTTAAAGTCACATGCTTTAATAGGCTTGATATAGACTTTCCCATCTTACTCTCAGAACAATCTCTGGTAAAGTCTG
The DNA here is from genome assembly GCA_917880005.1 of Nanger dama. NCBI lineage: Eukaryota > Metazoa > Chordata > Mammalia > Artiodactyla > Bovidae > Nanger > Nanger dama. Next base: position 54,766,181 of record CAKJTW010000004.1, read on the forward strand.
CATTGTTCACTGAAGATATTCTGTGAATAGATTCATTTTGAAGAATTTAAAGCTACTGAATTCTAGATATACAAGGAGATGTTGCTGTTGTCCAGTCCCTCAGTCGCGTCCAACTCTCTGAGATCCCATGGATTGCAGCAGGCCAGGCTTTCTTGTTTGTCACCATCTTCCAGAGCTTGCTCAAATTCATGCCCATTGAGTGCATGATACCATCCAACCATCTTGTCCTCTGTCATCTCCTTCTCCTCTTGCCTTCAATCTTTCCCAGAATCAGGGTCTTTTACAACTGAGTTGGCTCTTCACATCAAGTGGCCAAAGTATTGGAGCTTCAGCTTCAGTATCAGTCCTTCCAAGGAATATCCAGGACTGATTTCCTTTAGGATGGACTGGTTGGATCTCCTTTCAGTCTAAGAAAAGAGTCTTCTCCAGCACCACAGTTCAAAAGAAACAATTCTTCTGGACTCAGTCTTCTTTATGGTCCAACTCTCACATCTATACATGACCACTGGCAAAAGCATAGCTTTGACTAGATGAACCTTTGTTGGTGAAGTAATGTCTCTGCTTTTTAATATGCTGTCTAGGTTGGTCATAGCTTTTCTTCCAAGGAGACAGCATCATTTAATTTCATGATTGCAGTCATCATATGCTGTGATTTTGGAGGCCAAGGAAAGAAAATCATTCACTGTTGCCATTGTTTTCCCTTCCATATGCCATGAAGTGATGGGACCAGATGCCATGGTCTTAATTTTTTGAGTACTGAGTTTTAAGTTAGCTTTTCACTCACCTCATTCACCTTCATCAAGAAGCTCTTTAGTTCCTCTTTGCTTTCTGTTATAAGGATGGTGACATTTGCATATCTGAGGTTATTGATATTTCTCCTGGCAATTTTGATTCCAGTTTGTGTTTCATCTAAGCCTTGCATTTCTAATGATGTACTCTGCATAAAGTAATGTACTCATGCTAGTAAAGTAATGCTCAAAATTATCCAAGCCAGGCTTCAGCAATATGTGGACCATGAACTTTCTGATGTTCAAGCTGGTTTTAGAAAACACAGAGGAACCAGCAAATTGCCAACATCCATTGGATCACAGAAAAAGCAAGAGAGTTCCAGAAAAACATCTATTTCTGCTTTATTGACTATGCCAAAGCCTTTGACTGTGTGGATCATAATAAACTGGAAAATTCTGAAAGAGATGGGAATACCAGACCATCTTACTTGCCTCTTGAGAAATCTGTATGCAGGTCAGGAAGCAACAGTTAGAACTGGACATGGAACAACAGACTGGTTCCAAATAGGAAAAGGAGTACATCAAGGCTGTATATTGTCACTCTGCTTATTTAACTTATATGCAGAGTACACCATGAGAAACGCTGGACTGAAAGAAACACAAGCTGGAATCAAGATTGCTGGGAGAAATATCAATAACCTCAAATATGCAGATGACACCACCCTTATGGCAGAAAATGAAGAGGAACTAAAAGCCTCTTGATGAAAGTGAAAGTGAAAAGTAAAAAAGTTGGCTTAAAGCTCAACATTCAGAAAATGAAGATCATGGCATCCGATCCCATCACTTCATGGGAAATAGATGGGGAAACAGTGGGAAGGGTGTCAGACTTTATGATTTTGGGTTCCAAAATCACTGCAGATGGTGATTGCAGCCATGAAATTAAAAGACGCTTACTCCTTGGAAAAAAGTTATCACTAACCTAGATAGCATATTGAAAAGCAGAGACATTACTTTGCCGACTAAGGGCTGTCTAGTCAAGGCTATGGTTTTTCCTGTGGTCATGTATGGATGTGAGAGTTGGACTGTGAAGAAGGCTGAGCACTGAAGAGTTGATGCTTTTGAACTGTGGTGTTGGAGAAGACTCTTGAGAGTCCCTTGGACTGCAAAGAGATCCAACCAGTCCATTCTGAAGGAGATCAGCCCTGGGATTTCTTTGGAAGGAATGATGCTGAAGCTGAAACTCCAGTACTTTGGCCACCTCATGTGAAGAGTTGACTCATTGGCAAAGACTCTGATGCTGGGAGGGATTGGGGGCAGGAGGAAAAGGGGACGACCGAGGATGAGATGGCTGGATGGCATCACTGACTTAATGGATGCGAGTCTGAGTGAACTCCAGTAGTTGGTGATGGACAGGGAGGCCTGGCGTGCTGCGATTCATGTGGTTGCAAAGAGTTGGACATGACTGAGTGTCGGAATGAACTAAACTGAATAGTGATAACTTACCTCTTCTAATTGAACCTCTGTTATTCCTTTTCTTTTCCATGCTCTTTAATATTAAATCTTAAGTACTCATATTTTAATTCTGTAGGTCAGGTTTTTAACGTTGTTTGAGCACTCATTAGTCTCTAAGATATTGAAGAGTGGAGTATATTTTCTAGTTTATTCTTTTACATTTTTTTCAGTTTCAAATGAAAATGTGACATGCTTAACGTTGGTGTCAATTAACTCTTGCAAGTAGTTTGACATGAGCATTCAGTAAGTCTGACTTTAAAATGAAACAAACAAACAAACAAAAAAATGATCTACTGACATATTTTAATTCTATTACTTTTTCTTATTAATTCAGTTTAAATAGCTTCCTTAGACTGTCATATTTTACTTCTAGTCACTATCAGCTGCAAAAATACTTGCTTCTTATGATAATCATAAAATGAATTGCTATAGAAATGTGAAATGTTGTTTCTTTCTCATTCTGATCTCCCATCAACAATTTACAATTTTGAAGCAGCATTAGCACAGTGTAGTATGAAACAGCTGCTTAATTTACCTTAATTGTTAGGCCATATCTCATTTTGTCTAGATAGCAATTTCAGCAGATTCTTGAAAGCATATGTTCATTGTGTTCCTAGTGCTCATAGAAAACCATGCTCTATGTTTTACTCTCACACAACAAAGGTTCCAGAGAAACATGTTTTGCAAGTAAAAACTACAACCACAAAGTTTCACCAAATAGGCTTAAATAGACCAAATCCTTAAATCATACAGTGACAGCTGCCTCAAATACAAGGAACTGGAAACCAGAAACAATTCAGTTGACCCTGCAACACTCCTGCTTCCAGTGTATGATCAATATTTAAACAGAAATAGAGAGAACTAACTGATCATATTTGTTTCTGTGAATGTGTGTCTCTGGCTATGAGACTCTGTTCTGAATGAAATAGTAAATTTATTCAGCTTTAATATCCTCTGAATTGATGAATAGACACTGTATTGAAAAATATAACAACAACAACAACAACAATACATTACATTTCAAAATCATCTTTTGTTCCTCCTGCCAGGTAATATTATTTTGTGTTATGAGAGATAGAGAAGCCTGTTATGGTGGGGATTAAAGGTCATGATGCATAGTTATTTTATTGTTACTATTTTGTGGTAAATAATCTGCCTGCCAATGCAGGAGCCCCAGAGATAAGAGTTTCATCCCTGAATCAGGAAGATCCTCTGGAAGAGAAAATGGCAACCCAGTCCAGTATTCTTGCCTAGAGATTCCTATGGGCAGAGGGAGATTGGCAGGGTACAGTCCACGGAATTGCAGAGTTCAGCACAACTGAAGCAACTGAGTACATATCTGATTTACTAATGCTTTATTTTTGACATTATTACCTGTGTTCATAAGCAACATTGTTATAAAATTTTCTTTTTCTTCTTGTCCTTGTAAGGACAGCATTACAAAATGAGCTGCATAATAATGATCCTTCTTTTCTAGGGAAGAATTGTAGAGCTTGGATTTGTTTGTTCCAGGAATTATCTGTCCTCTGAATTATTATTAAAACAACTGGAATTATTTTTTTTTTTTGGTGTGCAAGATTTTAAATATATTTAAAACTAGTTTTATAGATTCAGAACTGATAATTTTCAGTCTGAGTTTCAGTTAGATATGGTGACTATGTTTATAAAAATTGATTAATTCTTTAACATTTATGCCCTAAATTTGTTCATATCAATGACCGCTTCTATAATTGTAGCATCTTTGCCCTTGCACTATTAATTTGTGCCTACTTATCTTTCTAACGTGACAAACATGCTGTAAGTATTATGTTAATCTTTTCAATTAGCCAGTTGATATTGTTGACCTTTCTTATTATGTATAACACATATAGATTATGATTTCATTAATGTATGTTAGAACTGGATATAGAACAACAGACTGGTTCTAAATAGGAAAAGGAGTACGCAAAGGCTGTATATTCTCACCCTGCTTATTTAACTTCTATGCAGAGTACATCATGAGAAATGATGGGCTGGAAGAAACACAAGCTAGAATCAAGATTGCTGGGAGAAATATCAATCACCTCAGATATGCAGATGACACCACCCTTATGGCAGAAAGTGAAGAGGAACTAAAAATCCTCTTGATGAAGGTGAAACAGGAGAGTGAAAAAGTTGGCCTAAAGCTCAACATTCAGAAAACAAAGATCATGGCATCCGGTCCCGTCACTTCATGGGAAATAGATGGGGAAACAGTGGATACATTGTCAGACTTTATTTTTGGGGTTCCAGAATCACTGCAGATGGTAACTGCAGCCATGAAATAGAAGACACTTACTCCTTGGAAGAAAAGTTATGACCAACCCAGATAGTATATTGAAAAGCAGAGGCATTACTCTGCCAACTAAGGACCATCTAGTCAAGGCTATGGTTTTTCCTGTGGTCATGTATGGATGTGAGAGTTGGACTGTGAAGAAAGCTGAGCGCTGAAGAGTTGATGCTTTTGAACTGTGGTGTTGGAGAAGACTCTTGAGAGTCCCTTGACTGCAAGAAGATCCAACCAGTCCATTCTGAAGGAGATCAGCCCTGGGATTTCTTTGGAAGGAATGATGCTAAAGCTGAAACTCCAGTACTTTGGCCACATCATGCGAAGAGTTCACTCATTAGAAAAGACTCTGATGCTAGGAAGGATTGGAGGCAGGAGAATGGGACGACAGAGGATGAGATGGCTGGATGGCATCACAGACTTGATGGACGTGAGTCTGAGTGAACTCCAAGAGATGGTGATGAACAGAGAGGCCTGGCATGCTGCGATTCATGAGGTCGCAAAGAGTCAGACACGACTGAACAACTGAACTGAACTGAATGTACATTTCAATTTTACAGTTTCATTTTTTAAATAGTATTGCTTTTATTCTGCTGTTTATTTTCAAGATTATAAAATTCTATATTACCTCATTTATGGTATTTATTTATATTTTATTTTCAATTTTTGCCCTTTGGCAATATGTGCATTCAAAACTATACTTTTCCTTATAAATACTATTTTACTTTCATTAAACAAATTTTTAACATGTGATATTTTTATTTTCACTTACTTCTAGTTTTTTTTTCCATCTATGTTATTAAAAGTTTATTTTCCCAAAATATGGAGGCTTAAGTTATTTTTTTGTTACTTATATAATTATTGGTCACATAATTTGTATAATATGGATTATTTTATATTTGTCATGAATATTTTACAATCCTATATATGAGAAGTTTTAATATGTTTATATATGCTTAAAAGAATGTATTCTAGTGTTGAAAGATTCATTGAAAAAAGATCAAAATAAGGTTACCGATAGTACAAATGCATGCTGATGTACAGACCTGTTTTAGATATGATAAAAAAATGTGTTTCTTATTGAACATTTTTACTGTTGTTCATCAACAGGTGATTTCTCAAAGATTTTCTAGGTTTGAAATCAAAAATTTGGTAACAATTGGTTTCATTTCCAAAATATTATTAATGAATAGCTGGTGTTACTTGTTAATCTCCCATTACCAGTAGCTGAATCAATATCAGTTTTGTTAGAGCAGTGTTACCCTGTGACTATAAAAATCATAGTGAATAATCATTGGGTTTAAATACTAAAAATGATAAAAACTTATTGATAAGAACAGTACAATTCCTTTCATAATAAAAGAACAAAATTGAAGTGAAACACAGACTCAAAGTAAACTGGTAGAAATTAACATCAGTTTTAAAATATATACTAAAATATCAATCGAAGTTGGACAGTTTTCCTAAGATATTACAAATAGGGTGATATTTCAGCAAATTTAAGCTCCCAAAGAGACACTGTCAAGTAAACGGATAACCTGTAAAGTAGTTGAACATGTTTTTAAAACATTGATTACTTACTGTTAAAATAAACTGTCAAAGTATAAAAAGAAAAAAAATACTTTGAGCTTTTAAAACTTTTCTAAACACACTAAATTTCAAAATAAGTGACAAATCCTACAACGTTTTTTATTACTTGCATTTCATATGCTGAAAATGTAATAGTGGAAGGCAATTTAGCAGATAATGATCATGAATTTGAAGAAATGAAAGAACCAAGAAAATGGACTTAAAAATATATGCATCAGCAAGCTCAGACAACTGGTTGGAAAGAACACATTGACAGAAAGTCTATAGCAAAATTGGAAGCTTGCAGTTTCTAAGATGCAATAATAAGCTAAAGGAAATAAACTATACCCATGAAAATAAAATATGAAAAAGTAAGCTGGTAGATGATTTGAATAAGGTATGATTTTTTTTCTAAGAGGATTAAACGTGGGAAAATCACAAAGATAAGTTATGTCAGTGTATGCAAGAATTTATTGACAGTATTGGGAGAAGAAATATCAAAATGAATTGCTGCTTAGCACAAGATCTTAAAAGTAAAAGTAGAAAGAACAAGATGGTAGAGGAGTAGGTAGCCATGGAGTACATCTTTCTCCATGGATACATCAGGAATACACCTTAAGATACAGAACTGCATGCAGAATATCAACTGAGAGTGGACAGGAGTACCTGACCAGTGGAAAAGAATATATAGAACCACACAAAACTCAGTAGGAATGAGGAACTAGGGGGAAAACAGGAGTGTTAGTAGGACTGGACCTGCCCTCAGTGAATGGGGGAATTGAAGCAGGGGTCTGCTGCCCATATCGGGGCAATTGTCTAAGTGAGAGGAGAAATATTTAAGGTTGAGAGTGAAACAGCTGATCTGTGGCAGCCTAAATGGAATTAGAATCAGACAGTACTTGCTACAGCCATACATACCCTGGACAGGAGCACTGGTCCCCTAGAAGGTGCAGTGGCTAAGAGCTGGAGTTTAGGGATTGTGGAGCAATCCTAGGGTGAGAGCTGCTCTTGAGTGTGGAGAGATGGATTGAAGTGATGTGAGGAAGGAGATCGTGGTGGGAAATGCCAGTGGAGGAAAGCCAGGCAGTCATGGGAGCAAAGCACTACTGCTGAGTCACACGTAGTGGGTGGAGCCATCACCATAGCCTCTGTTTCCCACATGCTGGCATCGGCAGCTGAACAATAGAAAGGCTGGCCCATCAAAATGCCTGACACACTGAACTAAAGAGTAGGACCCCACCCAGGGTACCCCTTTAAGTGCCTGATGTGCAGAACAACAGAGAAGGACCCCAGAAACGGGATCACTCTAAGTGCCTGAATGGGCGGAGCTACAGAGAAAGACTGGCCAAAAAGGCCTTCTGATCGCCAGCTAGAAGAGGCTTGAAAAAAGACTCTGATAGGGCCATAACTCCTACAGTGGAGGCAGTCCATGTACCTGCAAACTTGGCACTGCCAGTTCCCCTCAAGCCAAGCAGCTGCACCACCTTCAAGCTCAACTCTCACTGGGGCAAAGCTGCCAATGGGCAAAAGAATCTCATGTCTATGCACACAGGGTCGCTTTAGTCATGTCTGACTCTTTGCAACCCTGTAGACTGTGGCCTGCCAGGCTTCTCTGTCAGAGAGAGGTTCTCCAGGCAAGAATACTGGAGCGTATTGGCCAATATTGGTTACCATACCCTTCTGGAGCACCATATTTCCTGCCGCCATAGCCACCAACCTTCCTGAGTACTTGGTGCTGCCAGAACCTCTGTGACCAAAGGAGCTGCACCATCTCCACACCTGAGCCTCACAGGGGCAAACCCAAGTCCAAGGCAGCCTCAAGAGCAAAATCTCAGTGTATGACTCACATGTAGGGGTGGAAATAGAACCACAATTGAAATCCAGGCACAGTGTGGCTAAGGAAGAAGACCCCAAACCTTCCCACCAGCTGTAGAAGTTGCAGATTAAATCCACATGATCAACTAGGCAGATTCTGTGACTATGGAATATATAAAGGGCCATCAATAGCTCCCACAAAAGAAAACACACTAGTTCTGATAGCTGTGGACGTTGGAGGCAAAAACACACAGGAATAAGACCAGATTAGAATCTGAGCTGCCTCAACAGCAGGTCCAGAGATCAGCACAGTATCGGAGACCATTCTAGGGAGGTAAGGTGGACTGTGACTCCCAGTGGGGAAAAGGACTCCAACAGCAGTGACTCAAGAAAAACATTTATTATTCTTATTTTTGGCTTGTTCTGTAGATTCTTTTGGATATTTTTCTTCCCTCATCTTTCCCTCTCTGTTGTAGATGTCAGTTTTATTGGCACTAAGAAATGTAATTAAGGTACTGAACTTTTTTTTTTCTCTCATTTTTAAAAAATTTTTAAATTAATTTATTTTAATTGGAGGTTAATCACTTTACAATACTGTATTGGTTTTGTCATGCATCAACATAAATCCACCACAGGTATACACGTGTTCCCTATCCTGAATCCCCCTCCCTTCTTCCTCCCTGTACCATCTCTCTGGGTCGTCCCAGTGCACCAGTCCCAAGCATCCAGTATCATGCAACAAACCTAGACTGATGACTCATTTCATATATCATATTATACATGTTTCAATGCCATTCTTTCAAATCATCCCAACTTCTCCCTCTCCCAGAGTCCAAAAGACTTTTCTATACATCTATGTCTCTTTTGCTGTCTTGCATACAGGGTTATCATTACCATCTTTCTAAATTCCATATATATGCATTAGTAAACTGTGCTGGTGTTTTTCTTTCTGGCTTACTTCACTCTGTATAATAGGCTCCAGTTTCATCTACCTCATTAGAACTTATTCAAATGTTAGCAGTGCTAAGGGGAAAGTTCATAGCAATACAGACATACCTCAAGAAACAAGGAAAAAAGTCAAATAAATAACCTAACTCTACATCTAAAGTAACTAGAAAAGGAAGAAATGAAGAACCCCAGGGTTAGTAGAAGGAAAGAAATCTTAAAAATTAGGGCAGAAATAAATGCAAAAGAAACAAAGAGACCATAACAAAAATCAACAAAGCCAAAAGTTGGTTCTTTGAGAGCATAAATAAAATTGACAAACCATTAGCCAGACTCACCAAGAAACAAAAAGAGAAAAATGAAATCAATAAAATTAGAAATGAAAATGGAGAGATCACAACAGACAACACAGAAATACAAAGGATCATAAGAGACTACTATCAGCAATTATATGGCAATAAAATGGACAACGTGGAAGAAATGGACAAATTCTTAGAAATGTACAACTTTTCAAAACTGAACCAGGAAGAAGTAGAAAATATTAACAGACCCATCACAAGCACAGAAATTGAATGTGTGGTCAGAAATCTTCCAGCAAACAAAAGCTCAGGTCCAGAAGGCTTCACTGATGAATTTTACCAAAAATTTAGAGAAGCACTAACACCTATCCTATTCAAATTCTTCCAGAAAATTGCAGAGGAAGGTAAACTTCCAAACTCATTCTATGAGGCCACCATCACCCTAATACCAAAATCTGACAAAGATGCCACACACACACACACACACACACACACACACACACACACACACAAACTACAGGCCAATATCACAGATGAACACAGATGCAAAAATCCTTAACAAAATCCTAGCAATCAGAATCCAACAACACATTAAAAAGATCATACACCATGACCAAGTGGGCTTTATCCCAGGGAGGCAAGAATTCTTCAATATCCACAAATCAATCAATGTAATACACCACATTTTTTTAAATTGATGCCATAAACCTCTTCCTCTTTTTGAGGATCTGTGGAGTCTTTTCTTTCTTTCTTTTTCTTTTTATAATTTTAATTTTTAAATCTATTATTATTTTCTACATTTATTCTTTTGTTTGCTTTTCACCTTGCAGTTAATCTTTAACATATATAAATCTTCTTTATCTACCTCTATTTAACTTTGCATATCTATTCTTTCTTTCTTTTCTTTCTCTCCTTTCCTCTCAACATACTTGTTAATTTTATTTTCATTACTTTATTCCCCAGTTGGCATCTTGCTTTAGTTTTGTTTTCCAGTTTGTGCCTTAATTACTTTTGTTCTGTTAGATATAATTTTTGGTTTCCTTTGTTCATTAGGTCATTCTATTGTACTTTATTTTTGTTCAACTGTTTTGATTTTGCTTATTGGTTTATATGTGTATGTTTATATCCAGTCACACTTTCTATCGTTGTTATAAACCTCTGCCTCTCCATTAAGCTTTTGCAGTTCTATGCAGTTTCCTTTTTATTTCTTCTTCTGTTTTTTTTTTAATCTTTTTCTCCTTTTTATAATTTTAATTTTTAAACATATTATATATTTTGTACATTTATTCTTTTGTTTGCCTTTCCTACTGTTTTTCCCCTTGCAGTTAATCTTTAATGTATATACATCTTCTTCATCTACCTCTATTAACTTTGCATAGCTACTCTTTCTTTCTTTTCTTTCTCTCCTTTCCTTTCAACATATTTGTTAGTTTTGTTTTCATTGCTTTATTCCCCAGTTGGCACCTTGCTTTAGTTTTGTTTTCCAGTTTGTGCTTTAGTTAGTTTTTTTCTTAACTGGTAAATATTAGTCTGGGATTCATCTTTGGTTTCTCGTTTTTGGATATTTGTTTTACTCTCACTCAATGCCAAAACAAACCATTTGTGGAATCTTCATTCTTGACCAAAGATCAAACCCTGAGCCTTTGGAGTGGGAGCACTGACTCCAAGATTCTAGACTACCAGAGACCTGACCCTAGGGATTATCAAATAGTGAGAACTCACAGAAAAGAAACCACTTGAATACAAGACCTGGCATCAGCCAACCACCAGTAGCACCATGTGAAAGAGGCCTCATCTAAACAACAAACAAAGCAAAAATATACACCCAATCATAAGTAGACAGGATTACCACCTCACTCAGCCTTGCCCATCAGAGGAAAAACAAAGAAAAACTCAGCACAAATCTCACCTTGTATGAAGCTCACACAAATCACTGGACCAACCTGAGGAGGACAGAAAACAAAAGGAATAAATAATTCAACCTTCTTCAAGGAAAGAATTTAACTTTCCTTGAAGAGTGGGAAAAGGATACCTCAAACACAATAAATTTAAAAAACAAAAAAGTAAGGAAAAGACAGAGAAATACTGCACAAATGAAGGAACAAACTAAAACACAGAAGTCCAAATAAATGCAGAGGAAATAGGCAAACTATCTGAAAAAGAATTCAGAATAATAATACTAATGATGATCAAAAACCTTGAAAACAAAATGAAGAAAATGTAAGAGTCAATTAGCTAAGATCTAGAAGAATTAAAGGATAAACAGACTGTAACAAACAACACAATTATTGAAATTAGAAATGCTCTAGAAGGACTCAATAGCAGAATATCTGAAGCAGAAAAACGAATCAGTGAGCTGGAAGATAAAATGTTAGAAATAACTACTGAAGAGCAGAATAAAGCAAAAAGAATGAAAAGAACTGAGGACAGTCTCAGAGACCTCTGGGACCATATCAAATCCAACATTGAAATTATAGGTGTCCCAGAGGAATATGAGAAAAAGAAAGTATGAGAAAATTTTTGGAGAGATTATAGTTGAAAATTTCCCCAACATGGAAAAGAAAATAGTCAATAAAGTCCAGGAGGCACAAAGAGTCCCATACAGGAAAAACTCAAAGGGAAAACCAAGACACATACTAATCAAACTAACAGACTAAACACAAAGAAAGGATATTAAAAGCAGCAAGGGAGAGGCAATAAGTAACATACAAAGGAAACCCCATATGCTTAACAGCTGATCTTTCAGCAAAAACTCTGCAGACCAAAAGGGAACAGCAGGATATACTTAAAGTACTGAAAGGGGAAAATCTACAACCAGGATTACAGTACCCATCAAGGATCTCATCAAAAATTGATGGAGAAATAAAAAGATTTTCAGACAAGCAAAAGTTAAGAGAATTCAGTACCACTACACCAGCTTTACAACAAATGTTAAAGGGACTTACATAGTCAAGAAATAGAAGAGAAGGAAAAAGATCTACAAAATCAACACTAGACAATTAATAAAATGGCAATCGGTTCAGTTCAGTTCAGTGGCTCAGTCATGTCTGACTCTTTGCAACCCCATGAATCGCCGCACGCCAGGCCTCTCTGTCCATTACCATCTCTCAGAGTTCACTCAGACTCACGTCCATCGAGTCCGTGATATCCAGCCATCTCATCCTTGGTCGTTCCCTTCTCCTCCTGCCCCAAATCCCTCCCAGCATCAGAGTCTTTTCTAATGAGTCAACTCTTCACATGAGGTGGTCAAAGTACTGGAGTTTCAGCTTTAGCATCATTCCTTCCAAAGAACACCCAGGGCTGATCTACTTCAGAATGGACTGGTTGGATCTCCTTGCAGTCCAAGGGACTCTCAAGAGTCTTCTCCAACACCACACTTCAAAAGCATCAATTCTTCAGTGCTCAGCCTTCTTCACAGTCCAACTCTCACATCCATACATGACCACAGGAAAAACCATAGCCTTGACTAAACAGACCTTAGTTGGCAAAGTAATGTCTGCTTTTGAATATACTATCTAAGTTGGTCATAACTTTTCTCCCAAGGAGTAAGCATCTTTTAATTTCATGGCTGCAGTCAACATCTGTGGGACCCTAAATGGGAAACTTTAAAAACAAAGGGGCTAGCTTTGCGGTCAAAAACCTAAGATGGCACCTGGCGGAAGAGATGGGGGTGTGGTCTGTGTTGTTTGTCAAAGTTTTTTCATTTGCTCTCTTGATTTCCATGCATGTAGACAGTGTGTGATATCCATAGACTCCTGTTATAATGAAGGCACATGATGATTTGACCTTTAATGTGATTGGTGCAACTATGGAAAGTCCCTCCTAAAATCCCCCTGCTTGTCTATATAAGCTGGGAGTTTGCAAAAATAAAGCAGAACTGCTTCGATGGAACCCCTGTCCTGTCTGATTGTCTCTCTCTCACCGAGGGGCTGGGTTGGCGGACAGCAGGCTCACCTCTCCTTGGGACCCCTCGGCTTTGCTGAGGGAAGCTCCACTGCCTCTACTCTTTCTGCGGAGTGCCCCCTGCAAATATCTGCAGTGATTCTGGAGCCCCCAAAATAAAGTCTGACACTGTTTCCCCATCTATTTCCCATGAAGTGATGGGACCAGATGCCATGATCTTCGTTTTCTGAATGCGGAGCTTTAAGTCAACTTTTTCACTCTCCTCTTTCACCTTCATCAAGAGGCCCTGTAGCTCCTCTTCACTTTCTGCCATAAGGGTAGTGTTATCTGCATATCTGAGGTTATTGATATTTCTCCCAGCAATCTTGATTCCAGCTTGTGTTTCTTCCACCCCAGCGTTTCTCATGATGTACTCTGCATACAAGTTAAATAAGCAGGGTGAGAATATACAGCCTTGGCATAGTCCTTTTCCTATTTGGAACCAGTCTGTTGTTCCATGTCCAGTTCTAACTGTTGCTTCCTGACCTGCATACAGATTTCTCAAGAGGCAGGTCAGGTGGTCTGGTATTCCCATCTCTTTCAGAATTTTCCACAGTTTATTGTGATCCACACAGTCAAAGGCTTTGGCATAGTCAATAAAGCACAAATAGATGTTTTTCTGGAACTTTCTTGCTTTTTCGATGATCCAGCAGATGTTGGCAGTTTGATTTCTGGTTCCTCTGCATTTTCTAAAGCCAGCTTGAACATCAGGAAGTTCACAGTTCACATATTGCTGAAACCTGACATGGAGAATTTTAAACATTACCTTACTAGCATGTGAAATGAATGTAATTGTACGGTAGTTTGAGCATTCTTTGGCATTGCCTTTCTTTGGAATTGGAATGAACCCTGACCTTTTCCAGTCCTGTGGCCATTGCTGAGTCTTCCAAATTTGCTGGCATATTGAGTGCAGCACTTTCACAGCATCATCTTTCAGGATTTGAAACAGCTCAATTGGAATTCCATCACCTCCACTAGCTTTGTTCGCAGTGATGCTTTCTAAGGCCCACTTGACTTCACATTCCAAGATGTCTGGGTCTAGATGAGTGATCACATCATCATGATTATCTGGGCCGTGAAGATATTTTTTGTACAATTCTTCCATGTATTCTTGCCACCTCTTCTTAATATATTTTGCTTCTGTTAGGTCCAGACCATTTCTGTCCTTTATCGAGCCCATCTTTGCATGAAAATTTCCCTTGATATCTCTAATTTTCCTGAAGAGATCGCTAGTCTTTCCCATGTGTTATTTTCCTCTATTTCTTTGCATTGATCACTGAAGAAGGCTTTCTAATTTCTTCTTGCTATTCTTTGGAACTCTGCATTCAGATGCTTATATCTTTCCTTTTCTCCTTTGCTTTTCGCCTCTCTTCTTTTCACAGCTATTTGTAAGGCCTCCCCAATTGGAACATACATATCAATAATTACCTTAAATGTAAATGGATTAAATGTTCCAACCAAAAGACACAGACTGGCTGAATGGCTACAGTCACAAGAACCACATACAGGATCTAAAGAATTCTACTTCAGACCTAAAGACACATAGAGACTGAAAGTGAGAGGATGGAAAAATATATTCCATGCAAATGGGAAGCAAAGGAATGCTGGAGTAGCAATCCTCGTATTAGACAAAATAGATCTTAAATAAGATTACAAGAGACAAGGAAGGACACTACATAATGATCAAAGGATTAATCCAAGAGGAATACATAACAATTGTAAATATGCACCCAACATAAGAGCATCTGAATACATAAGACAAACACAAATAGAAAGACAAACAGAAATAAAAAGAGAAATTGATATAAACACAATAATAGTAGGAGACTTTAACACCGCACTCCCACAAATAGACAGATCATCAAAATAGAAAATTAATAAGGAAACACAGGTCTTAAATTATACATTAGATGAGATGGATCTCATTGATATCTTCAGGACATTCCATCCAAATGCATAAGAATATGCCTTCTTCTCAAGTGCACATGGAACATTCTCCAGGATAGACCACATTTTGAGTCACAATCAAACCTCAATAAACTTAAGAAAATTAAAATCATATCAAAAATCTCCAGCAATAATGCTATGAGACTAGATATCAATTACAAGAAAAAAAGTGTAAGAAACACAAACACATGGAGATTAAACAACACATTTCTAAATAATCAACAGATTATTGAAGGAATCAAAAGGGTAAAAAAATTCTAGAACCAAATGACAATGAAAATATGACAACTCAAAACTTATAGGATACAGCAAAAGCAGTTATAAGAGGGAGTTTTCTAGCAATAAAATCCTACCTAAAGAAACAAGAAAAATGTCGACTAGACAACGTCCTTTCTTCTAGACCATTCAAGTATGACCTAAATCAAATCCCTAATGGTTATACATTGGAAGTGAGAAATATATGTAAGGGACTAGATCTGATAGATTGAGTGCCTGATGAACTATGGACTGAGGTTCATGACATTGTACAGGAGACAGTTATCAAGACCATTCTTGTGGAAAAGAAATGCAAAAAAGCAAAATGGCTGTCTGAGGAGGCTTTACAAATAGTGGTGAAAAGAAGATAAGTGAAAAGCAAAGGATAAAAGGAAAGATAGAAGCATCTGAATGCAGAGTATCAAAGAATAGCAAGAAGAAATAAGAAAGCCTTCCTCGGCAGTCAGTGCAAAGAAATAGAGGCGAACAACAGAATGGGAAAGACTAGAGATCTCTTCAAGAAAATTAGAGATACCAAGGGAACATTTCATGCAAAGATGGGCTCGATAAAGGACAGAAATGGTATGGACCTAACATCGTCAACAAAGGTGGGTCTAGTCAAAGCTATGGTTTTTCCTGAGGTCATGTATGGAAGTAAAAGTTGGACTGTGAAGAAAGCTGAGCACCGAAGAATTGATGCTTTGGAACTGTGGTGTTGGAGAAGACTCTTGAGAGTCCCTTGGACTGCAAGAAGATTCAACCAGTCCATTCTGAAGGAGATCAGCCCTGGGATTTCTTTGGAAGGAATGATGCTAAAGCTGAAACTCAGGTACTTTGACCACCTCATGTGAAGAGTTGACTCATTGGAAAAGACCCTAATGCTAGGAGGGTTTTGGAGCAGGAGGAGAAGGGGACGACGGAGGATGAGATGGCTAGATGACATCACGGACTCGACTGACATGAATCTGAATGAACTCCGGGAGTTGGTGATGGACAGAGAGGCCTGGTATGCTGCGATTCATGGGGTCGCAAAGAGTCTGACATGACTGAGCGACTGAACTGAACAGAAGCAGAAGATATTAAGAAGAGGCAGCAAGAATACACAGAAGAACTGTACAAAAAAGATCTTCATGACCCAGATAGTCACGATTGTGTGATCAGTCACGAAGAGTCAGACAGACTGGAATGTGAAGTCAAGAAAGCATCACTATGAACAAAGCTAGTGGATGTTATGGAATTCCAGTTGAGCTATTTCAAATCCTGAAAGATGATGCTGTGAAACTGCTGCAATCAATATGCCAGCAAATTTGCAAAACTCAGCAGTGGCCACAGGACTGGAAAAGGTCAGTTTTCATTCCAATCCCAAAGAAAGGCAATGCCAAAGAATGCTCAAACCACTGCACAATTGCACTAGTAAAGTAATGCTCAAAATTCTCCAAGCCAGCCTTTAGCAATACGTGAACCATGAACTCTCTGATGTTCAAGCTGGTTTTAGAAAAGGCAACCAGAGATCAAATTGCCAACATCTGCTGCATCACTGAAAAAGCAAGAGAGTTCCAGAAAACATCTATTTCTACTTTATTGACTATACCAAAGCCTTTGACTGTGTGGATCACAATAAACTGTGAATAATTCTGAAAGAGATGGTAATACCAGACCATCTGACCTGTTCTTGTGAAACCTATATGCATGACAGGAAGCAACAGTTAGAACTGACATGGAACAACAGACTGGTTCCAAATAGGAAAAGGAGTACATCAAGGCTGTATATTGTCACACTGCTTATTTAACTTATATGCAGTGTACATCATGAGAAATGCTTGACTGGAAGAAACACAAGCTGGAATCAAGACTGCCAGCAGAAATATCAATAACCTCAGGTATGTAGATGACACTACCCTTATGGCAGAAAGTGAAGAGGAGCTACAGGGCCTCTTGATGAAGGTGAAAGAGGAGAGTGAAAAAGTTGACTTAAAGCTCCACATTCAGAAAACGAAGATCATGGCATCTGGTCCCATCACTTCATGGGAAATAGATGGGGAAACAGTGGAAACAGTTACTGATTTTATTTTTTTGAACTGCAAAATCACTGCAGATGGTGACAGCAGCCATGAAATAAAAGGCGCTTACTCCTTGGAAGAAACGTTATGACCAACCTAGATAGCATATTGTAAAGCAGAGAAATCGTTTTGTCATCGAAGGTCCATCTAGTCAAAGCTATGTTTTTTCCTGTAGTCATGTATGGATGTGAGAGATGTACTGTGAAGAAAGCTGAGCACTGAAGAACTGATGCTTTGAACTGTGGTGTTGGAGAGGACTCTTGAGAGTCCGTTGGACTGCAAGGAGTTCCAACCAGTCCATTCTGAAGATCAACCTTGGGATTTCTTTAGAAGGAATGATGCTAAAGCTGAAACTCCAGTACTTTGGCCACCTCATGTGAGGAGCTGATTCATTGGAAAAGATTCTGATGCTGGGAGGGTTTGGGGGCAGGAGAAGGGGATGCCAGAGGATGAGATGGCTGGATGGCATTACGGACTCGATGGATTTGAGTCTGAGTGAATTCTGGGAGTTAGTGATGGACAGGGTGGCCTGGTATGTTGCGATTTATTGGATCTCAAAGAGTTGGACATGACTGAGTGACTGAAATGACTGACTGTGACAACCTAAATTACACCTAAAACAAGTGGAGAAAGAAGAAGAACGGAAATAATAATAATAATAATAACAATAAAATAAAAATAACATAAGGAAAGAAATCATAAAAATCTGATTAGAAATAAATGAAAGAGAAATGAAAGAATATTAATATTGAATATTAATAAAACAAAAAAGGTGGTTTCTTGAGAAGATAAACAAAATGAAATACCTTTAGCCATACTCATCATGAAAAAAGAAAGAGTCAAATTAACAAAATTGGAAATGAAAAAGGAGAGGTTACAACAGCCAATGTGGAAATACAAAGGATTATAAGAGTCTATAATGAACAACTATATGGTAATAAATTGGATAACCTGGAAGAAATGGACAGATTTTAGAGAAGATCAATTTTCCAAGACTGAACCAGGAGGAAATAGAAATTATGAGCAACCCAATTACAGGCAATGAAATTGAGCTCTAATCAAAAATCTCCCAAAGAACAAAATCCCGGGACCAGATGGCTTCACAGGAGTATTATAGCAAACATTTAGAGAATAACTAATGCCTATCTTTCTAAAACTCTTTCAAAAACTTCCAGAGGAAGGAACATTTCCAAATCCTTGTACCAAAACCAGAAAAGGACAACAGAAAAAAAAAAACAAAAACGAAAACTTCAGGAAAATATCACTGATGAACATAGATGCAAATATCTTCAATAAAATTTTAGCAAACAGAATTCAACAGCACATCAAAAACTCATACATCATGATCAAGTTGAGTTTATTCCAGACATGCAAGTATTCTTCAATATTTGCAAATCAATCAATGTGATACATCATACATACAAATTTAAAAATAAATACCATATGATAATCTCAATAGATGCAGAAAAAGTGTTTGTCAAAATTCAACAACTATTTATGATTAAAAGTCCTCAAAAAATGGGCATCGAAGGAACTAAACATACTGAAGGTCATATATGATGAGCCTACAGCAAACATTATTCTCAATGGTGAAAAATTGAAAGCATTGCTCCTAAGATCAGTAAAGTGACAAGGGTGTCAGCTTTCACCGCTATTATTCAACATAATTTTGGAAGTCCTTGCTATAGCAATCAGAGAAGAAAAAGAAATAAAAGGAATCAAGACTGAAAAAGAAGAATTAAATCTCTCACTGTTTGTAGATGACAGGATACTGTACATCCTGTACATCGAAAACCATATAGATAGTATCAGAAAATTACTAGAGCTAATCAGTGAAGTTAGCAAAGTTGCAGGATAGAAAATCAATACACAGAAATCACTTGCATTTCTATATACTGACAATGAAAAATCAGAAAGAGAAATGAAGGAATTAATCCCATTCACCACTGCAACAACAACAAAAAATAAAATATCTAGAAATAAACTTACCCAAGGAGACAAAAGGTGGCTTAAAACTAAACATTCAGAAAACTAAGATCATGGCATCTGGTCCAATCACTTCATGGTAAATAGATGGGGAAACAGTGGAAACAGTGAGAGACTTTATTTTGGGCGGCTCCAAAATCACTGCAGATGGTGACTCCAACCATGAAATTAAAAGACATTTGCTCCTTGGAAAAAAAGCTATGACCAACCTAGACAGTTTATTAAAAAGCAGAGACGTTACTTTGCCAACAAAGGTACATTTGGTCAAAGCTATGGTTTTTCCAGTGGTCATGTATGGATGTGAGAGTTGGACTATAAAGAAAGCTGAGTCCCAAAGACTTGATGCTTTTAAGCTCCAATGTTGGAGAAGACTCTTGAGAGTCCCTTGGACTCCAAGGAGATCCAACCAGTCCATCCTAAAGTAGATCAGTCCTGAGTGTTCATTGGAAAGACTGATGTTGAAGCAGAAACTCCAATACTTTGGCCTCCTAATGTGAAGAACTGACTCATCTGAAAAGACCCTGATGCTGAGAAAGATTGAAGGTAGGAGGAGAAGGGGATGACAGAAGATGAGATGGCTGGATAGCATTACCGACTCAATGGACATGAGTTTGAGTATACTCTGGGAGTTGGTGATGGACAGTGAAGCCTGAGGTGCTGCAGTCCACAGAGTTGTGAAGAGTCGGACATGACTGAACGACTGAACTGAAAATGAAGGAGACAAAAGAACTGTACACAGAAAATTATAAGACACTGATATAAGAAATCAAAGATGACATAAATAGATGGACAGATAGTCCATATTCCTTGGTAGGAAAAGTCAATATCATGAAAATAACTATCCTACCAAATTCAATGTACAGATTCAATGTGATTCTTATCAAATTCCCAATGGTACTATTCAAAGAACTAGAACAAAATATTTCACAATACATATGGAAACATTAGGACCCCAAATAGCCAAAGCAGTCTTGAGCAAGTAGAATGGAGCTGGAGGGTTCAACTTTCCTGAATTTAGATTATACTACAAAGCTACAAACATCAAGACAGTATGGTACTGGCACAAAAACAGAAAAATAGGCCAAAAATATAGAACAAGATGGAAAGTTCAGAAATAAAACTATGCACCTGTGGGTGCCTTATTTGAGACAAAGAAGGCAAGCATATACAATGGGGTAAACAAAGATAGCCTCTTCAGTAAATGGTGCTGGGAAAACTAGAAAGCTACATGTAAAAGAATGAAATTAGGACACTTCGTAACCCCATACATGAAGATAAACTCAAAATGGACTAAATCCCTAAATGTAAAACCAGAAACTATAAAACTTTTAGAGGAAAACATAGGCAGAACATTCGATGACATAAATCAAAGCAAGATTCTCTATGACTCACCGTCTCAGATCAATTCAGTTCGGTTCAGTCGCTCGGTCATGTCTGACTCTTTGCGACCCCATGAATTGCAGCATGCCAGGCCTCCTTGTCCATCACCATCTCCTGGAGTTCACTCAGACTCACGTCCATCAAGTCCGTGATGTCTTCCAGTCATCTCATCCTCCACCATCCCCTTCTCCTCCTGCCCCCAATCCCTCCTAGCATCAGAATCTTTTCCACTGGGTCAACTCTTCACATGAGGTGGCCAAAGTACTGGAGTTTCAGCTTCAGCATCATGACTTCCAAACAAATCCCAGAGTTGATCTCCTTCAGAATGGACTGGTTGGATATCTTTGCAGTCCAAGGGATTCTCAAGAGTCTTCTCCAAAACCACAGTTCAAAAGCATAAATTCTTCAGTGCTCAGCTTTCTTCACAGTCCAACACTCACATCCATACATGACACAGGAAAAACCATAGTCTTGACTAGACAGACCTTAGTCAGCAAAGTAATGTCTGTGCTTTGGAATATGCTATCTAGTTTGGTCATAACTTTTCTTCCAAGGAGTAAGCGTCTTTTAATTCATGGCTGCAGTCACCATCTGAAGTGATTTTGAAGCCCCCAAAATAAACTCTGACACTGTTTCCACTGTTTCCCCATCTATTTCCCATGAAGTGATGGGACTGGATGCCATGATCTTGAATGTTGAGCTTTAAGCCAATTTTTCACTCTCCTCTTTCACTTTCATCAAGAGGTTTTTTTAGCCCCTCTTCACTTTCTGCCATAAGGGTGGTATCATCTGCATATCTGAGGTGATTGATATTTCTCCCAGCAATCTTGATTCCAGCTTGTGTTTCTTCCAGTCTAGCGTTTCTCATGATGTACTCTGCATATAAGTTAAATAAGCAGGGTGACAATATACAGCCTTGATGTACTCCTTTTCCTATTTGGAACCAGTCTGTTGTTCTATGTCCAGCTCTAACTATTGCCTCCTGACCTGCATAGATTTCTCAAGAGGCAGGTCAGATGGTCTGGTATTCCCATCTCTTCCAGAATTTTTCACAGTTTACTGTGATCCACACAGTCAAAGTCTTTGGCATAGTCAATTAAGCAGAAATAGATGTTTTTTTCTGGAACTCTCTTGCTTTTTCCATGATCCAGCTGATGTTGGCAATTTGATCTCTGGTTCTTTTGCCTATTCTAAAATCAGCTTGAACATCAGGGAGTTCACGGTTCACGTATTGCTGAAACATGGCTTGACGAATTTTGAGCATTACTTTACTAGCATGTGAGATGAGTACAATTGTGCAGTAGTTTGAGTATTCTTTGGCATTGCCTTTCTTTGAGATTGGAATGAAAACGGACCTTTTCCAGTCCTGTGGCCACTGCTGAGTTTTCCAAATTTGCTGGCATATTGAGTGCAGCACTTTCACAGCATCATCTTTCAGGATTTGAAACAGCTCAATTGGAATTCCATCACCTCCACTAGCTTTGTTTGTAGTGATGCTTTCTAAGGCCCACTTGACTTCACATTCAAAGATGTCTGGCTCTAGATTCGTGATCACATCATCATGATTATCTGGGTCATAAAGATCTTTTTGTACAATTTTTCCATGCATTCTTGCCACCTCTTCTTATATCTTCTGCTTCTGTTAGGTCCATATCATTTCTGTCCTTTATTGAGTCCATCTTTGCATGAAATGTTCCCTTGGTATCTCTAATTTTCTTGAAGAGATCTCTAGTCTTTCCCATTCTGTTGTTTTCCTCTATGTCTTTGCAGTGATCACTGAAAAAGGCTTTCTTATCTCTTCTTGCTATTCTTTGGAACTCTGCATTCACATGTCTATATCTTTCCTTTTCTCCTTTGCTTTTGCCTCTCTTCTTTTCACAGCTATTTGTAAGGCCTGCCCAGACAGCCATTTTGCTTTTTGTTTTCTTTTCCATGGGGATGATTTTTTTTTTTTTTTTTTAGGGAAAAAAAGATTAATCTTTTATTTTTTCTCCATGCTTTCTTTCTTTTTTTCTTTTTTAAATTACAATACTGTATTTGTTTTGCCATACATTGACATGAATCAGCCACAGGTGTCCACGATCTCCCAATGCCGAAGCCCCCTCCCACTTCCCACCCCACATCCTCTCCCTGAATCATCCCGTGCACCAGCCCCATGCGTCCTGTATCCTGTATTGAACATAGACTGGTGCTTCATTCTTACAAGATAGTATACATGTTTCAATGCCAAAAAGAGATTCAGAGGTATAGAATGGACTTTTGGACTCTGAGGGAGAGGGAGAGGGTTGCATGGGGATGATCTTTATCCCTGTCTCTTGTACAATGTCACAAAACTCATTCCATAGTTCATTAGGCACTCTATTTATCAGATCTAGACCCTAAAATCTATTTTTCACTTCCACTGTATAATCGTAAGGGGTTTGATTTAGGTCATACCTGAATGGTCTAGCAGTTTCTCCTACTTTCTTCAATTTAAGTCTGAATTTGGTAATAAGCAGTTCATGATCTGAGCCACAGTCAACTCCTGGTCTTGTTTTTGTTGACTGTATAGAGCTTCTCCATCTTTGACTGCATAGAATATAATCAATCTAATTTCAGTGTTGACCATCTGATGATGTCCATGTGTAGAGTCTTCTCTTGTGTTGTTGGAAGAGGATGTTTGCTATGACTAGTGCATTTTCTTTGCAGAGTAACTGAAATAAACACAAGAGTAAGCCAGTGGGGCTGGATTAAACTTAAAAGGTTTTACCCAGCAAAGAAACTATAAACAAGGTGAAAAGATAACCCTCAGGATGGAAGTAAATAATAGCAAATGAAACAACTGACAAAGGATTAATTTCCAAAATATACAATCAACTCATACAACTCAAAACCAGAAAAACAAACAATACAATCTAAAAGCAGGGAAAATACCTAGACAGATATATCTCTAAAGAAGACATACAGATGGCTAACAAACATATGAAAAGATGCTCAACATTGTTCATCGTTAGAAAAATGCCAATCCAAAATACAATGAGATATCACCTCACACCAGTCAGAATGGCCATCATCAAAAAGGCTATTAACAATAAATAATGGAGAGGGTATGGAGAAAATGGAACCTTCTTGCACTGTTGATAGAAATGCAAATTGATACAGCCACTGTGGAGGATGGTATGGATATTCCTTTAAAAACCAGGAATAAAACCATCCTATGACCCAACAGTCCCACACCTAGGCCTATACCCTGAGGAAATAAAAATTTAAAAAGACACATATATCCCATTGTTCATTGCAGCACTATTTACAATAGTTAGAACATGGAAGCAATCTAGATATTCATTGACAGATGAATGGATAAAGATGGTGTAGTACATATACACAATGGAATACTACTCATCCGTAGAAAGGAATGCATTTGAGTTAGTTCTGATGACGTAGATGAACCTAGAATCTATTATACAGAATGAAGTGAGTCAGAAAGAGAAAGATAAATATTGTATTCTAGCACATATATATGGAATCTAGAAAAATGGTACTGAAGAATTTATTTACAAGGCAACAATGGAGAAACAGACATAGAGAATAGATTTATGGATATGCGGAGAGGAGAGGAGAGGGTGATATGTATGAAAAGAGTAACATGGAAACTTACATTACCATATGTGCAATAGATAGCAAACAGGAATTTGGTGTATGGTTCAGGAAACTCAAACAGGGATACTGTATTAAACAAATGGGTGGGTTTAGGAGGGAGGTGGGAAGGAAGTTTAACAGGGAGGGGATATATGTATACTTATGGCTGATTCATGTTGATATTTGACAGAAAACAGCAAAATTCTGTAAAGCAGTTGTCCTTCAATTAAAAATAAATTTTAAAAATCTAAAAAAAAAGAAAAAACTATATATCAAAAAAGTTAAAAAAATAAAAAGTAATTTAAAAGTTAAATTAGGCATACAGAAATAGGTAATTATCTATGATGTTAGAAAGAAAGAATTACAGTCAGAATATAGAGAGCTAAGCTAAAAGTTTTATTTTATTAATAGTTTAACTCTTCTTCCACATTGAAATCTTCTGTAGGATTAGACACACAAAAATAAGCTCTTACAAAGGAAGTATCTAATAATTTATTTATCATTATTTAGACTTTACAAAAAATTCACATCATATTTTGTACTTTTAAATGCTAATTTTAAGAACATTGAATGCTTGATAAAGAACTAAGGTTGAAACTGGGGTAGACAGAATAAAATGAAAATCTAATTAAAGATTACTTCTTAAACTGAATTGTCAAATGTGAAATTTGAAATTTGAAATTTTGTTTTATTTTTTTAATTAGATAAAATTTTTTAAAAAGAAAAACAATGAAAAAAATTTCTTCGGTATCATTTTCCTTCTCTATTGTAAAGGAAATAATAAGTCCTTTAGTTTTCTTTTAAGGCAAACCCAGTTATTCAAGGAACAGTGGCCTTGTCAACTGATTTAAAGTTGGCTGGACAGCTAAGTAACATGATATGAGTTGTACATTAACAAAGTCTGATTTATTGTTCTCCCTAAAATTTTACTTACACAATATAGAGATATAATACTAAATGATATTTAATTTTTTGTTTTAATTTGAATCAAAACATTTCATACAAAGGAAACTATAAACAAGGTGAAAAGACAGCCTTCTGAATGGGAGAAAACAATAGCAAATGAAATAACTGACAAACAACTAATCTCAAAGATATATAAGCAACTTATGCAGCTCAACTCCAGAAAAATAAATGATCCAATAAAAAAATGGGCCAAAGAACTAAATAGACATTTCTCCAGAGAAGACATACGGATGGCTAACAAACACATGAAAAGATGTTCAAGATCACTCATTATCAGAGAAATGCAAATCAAGACCACAATGAGGTACCATTTCATACCAGTCAGAATGGCTGCGATCCAAAAGTCTACAAGCAATAAATGCTAGAGAGGATGTGGAGAAAAGGGAACCCTCTTACACTGCTGGTGGGAATGCAAACTAGTACAGCCATTATGGAAAACAGTGTGGAGATTCCTTAAAAAATTGCAAATAGAACTGCCTTATGACCCAGCAATCCCACTGCTGGGCATACACACAGAGGAAACCAGAATTGAAAGAGACACATGTACCCCAATGTTCATTGCAGTGCTGTTTATAATAGCCAGGACATGGAAGCAACCTAGATGTCCATCAGCAGATGAATGGATAAGAAAGCTGTGGTACATATACACAATGGAGTACTACTCAGCCCTTAAAAAGAATAAATTTGACTCAGTTCTAATGAGATGGATGAAATTGGAACCAATTATACAGAGTGAAGTAAGCCAGAAAGAAAAACACCAATCCAGTATACTGACACATATATATGGAATTTAGAATTTAGTAATGATGACCCTATATGTGAGACAACAAAAGAGACACAGAGGTATAGAATGGACTTTTGGACTCTGAGGGAGAGGGAAAGGGTGGGATGGTTTGGGAGAATGGCAATGAAACATGTATAGTTTCTTGTAAGAAACGAAGCGCCAATCTATGTTCAAAGTAGGATGCAGGATGCATGGGGCTGATGCACAGGATGATTCAGGTAGAGGATGTGGGGTGGGAGGTGGGAGGGGGCTTTGGCATTGGGAGATTGTGTTCACCTATGGCTGATTCATGTCAATGTATGGCAAAACCAATACAGTATTGTAATTTAAAAAAATAAATAAATTAAAAAAATTGTTTTATTTTTTAATTAGAGGATAATTACTTCACAATACTCTATTGGTTCCTGTCATACATCAATATAAAGCATCCAGTTTCATTTAAAGGAAAAAGGAACAAAATAGATCAATTATTATTAGACACAAAAAAGTATTATTAAAAACAAAATATGTAAAATTTAAAGTGTTTATATAAAATGTAATAACCAAAAGTGAAATAAAATACATTTTACAAAATATGTAAAATTTTGTAAAATACATTTTACAAAATATGTAAAATTTTGTAAAATAAATTTTACAAAATATGTAAAATTTAAAGTGTTTATATAAAATGTAATAACCAAAAGTGAAATAAAATACATCTACATTGCTACCAGTCAAATCTAAGTTTCAGTCACCTCTTGGCTTCTCTGTTGCAACAAACCTTAGAGGAGACGGGGTGTCCCAGTATTTAGTGTTGAGTTTCTCAAACCAATTCCTTTCTCATAAGGGTCTTTCTAAAAAGAAGGTGGAATTTTGCCCTTCTCCTTCTGTCTATGCATCTGTTACTATACTACATACATCAAACTAATGTATAAATATTTATTTAAATACAATACACCTGGCTCCCATTCCAGACCTACAGAATCAGAGTCTCTGGGAATGGAAATACAGAAATATGATTTTTACATAACTTCTCAAGTGATCCTTAAGCTCACTAACAAGAATCATTATCTTTAGGACAAATATGAATATTCAGTGCATTTACCAGATTCTGTATTTCATTTTTCCTACATTCCACAATACACTCAACTTTTGCATTCAATTTTACTAATATCTCCAAATCCATAAGTCATGCAATATTTTTCCTCCCTCCTGAAAATTTCTTGATTCACTTTCTGACCCATATTAATTTTTCCTTTTATCTAGCTAACTACTACTTTGGCTGTGAGGATCACAACAAGCTGTGGAAAATTCTTCAAGAGATGGAAATACCAGACCATCTGACTTGCCTCCTGAGAAATCTGTATGCAGGTAAAGAAGCAACAGTTAGAACCTGACATGAAACAATGGACTGGTTCCAAATTGGGAAAGAAATACATCAAGGCTGTATACTGTCACCTTGCTTATTTAACTTATATGCAGAGTACATCATATGACATGTCAGACTGATGAAGCACAAGCTGGAATCAAGATTGCAGAAAGAAATATCAATAACCTCAAATATGCAGATGACACCACTCTTATGGCAGAAAATGAAGAGGAACTAAAGAGCCTCTTGATGAAGCTGTAAAAGGAGAATGAAAAAGCTGACTTAAAACTCAATATATTCAAAATACGAAGATCATGGCATCTGGTCCCATCACTCAAGGCAAATAGATGGGGAAACAATGGAAGCAGTGACATATTTTATTTTCTATGGTTCCAAAATCACTGTGGACAGTAACTGCAGTCATGAAATTAAAAGACACTTGCTCCTTGGAAGAAAAGCTATGACAAATCTAGACAAAATAATACAAAGCAGAGACATTGTTTTGCCAACAAAGGTCCATCTAGTCAAAGCTATGCTTTTTCAAGTAGTCATGTGTGGATGTAAGAGTTGGACCATAAAGAAAGTTGAGCACCAAAGAACTGATGCTTTGAAATGTGGTATTGGAGAAGATTTTGAGAGTCCCTTGGACTGCAGGGAGATCAAACCAGTCAATCATAAAGGAAATCACTGCTAAATATTCATTGGAAGAACTGATACTGAATCTGAGGCTCCAGTATTTTGGCCACCTGATGTGAAGAACTGACTCACTGGAAAATATCCTGATGCTGGGAAAGACTGAAGGCAGTAGGAGAAGGGGATGACAGAGGATGAGATGGTTGGATGGCATCACCGACTCAATGGGTATGAGTTTGAGCAAGATCTGGGATGGCCATGGACAGGGAATACTGGTGTGCTGCAATCCATGGGGTCTCAAAGTGTCAGACAGAACTGAGAAACTGAACTGAACTGATAGGTAAATCAGACAAAAATGCTGTCTTCCTGAATGCCATCTCTACCGAGCAGATTTTATATTTTGCTTTACTTTTGGATTACCTGTACCTGGAAGTTTACAAAATACTGATATCTTGTTCCTGAAAGAAAATATTCTCTTTTAATTGGTTTCATTTGGCTACCTGGCCATTGAAGTTACTGAAAGTACCCTGAGTTATTCAATGAAAATCCAGGATTGAGGATCTCTGGTCTTTTCTAAATTTGATTTCCCTGTTACTACATTTTCACTTTCAGTGCTACCTTACATTTATCTCATGTAATCAAAATTAGCATGTTGATGGAATCTATTAGGCATTGGACCTTTGCACCTGTCTCAGAATCCTCTATCTGCACCTGTTGCTGAAAACATAGGAGTTAAAAACAACCCAGGAACTATTTGCTGAATAATATGAATTAAATATTTACTCATCACAAATTATTTTACATTATGTTATTCTTTTCCTTTTACACACTTTTTCTAACATATGAAATTCCAGATACAATTGTGTTGCTTTCATTTCTGTATTTCAACAGCCTTAAATTCTAAACTGTCAATGAATATTTAAATGATTAAATAGGGCAGTACCTACAAAACTGGAACAATGTTAACAAAAATTAAAAAAAAATGAAATCTTTTAAAGAAACCCAAATTGTATAGAAGCATTTCTTTGGAAATCATTTATTGGCTGTTTACCTGTTAATGAACATATACATTCATTGCTTGAACATTAAAAGATGTCTGGAGAAAATTGTTTGTAAATATGACTGAGAATTATAATATTTGGAGTACTTTCAAGTGCAGATTTTTGGGCCACTGAGTACAGACTTCAAGAGGTGGGACCAGAAAAGCTAAACATTGAAAAAAGAAACTAAAAATAAAACTGTCAACCAATTTTTCTTAATAGTTTACAAATATGGACGTACTTTTTGGAAAAAAAAATCACCTAAGAAACTATATAGGAAAATTTTAACACCAAAATTAGGCTGGAGTGGTTAATTTATTTTTAAAGTAAGCATTTGCCTTTTAAAATAACTTTATTTTTATTCATTTTATCTATATTTCACTTCCTACACATGAATTTTAAAATCTTAAGAAATTAACATTTCAGTTCAGTTCAGTCATTCAGTCATGTCTGACTCTTTGTGACCCCATAAACCACAGAAAGCCAGGCCTTCCTGTCCATCACCAACTCCCAGAGTTCACCCAAACTCATGGCCATCGAGTTGGTGATGCCATCCAACCATCGCATCCTCTGTTGCCCCCTTCTCCTCCTGCCCTCAATCTTTCCCAGCATCAGAGTCTTTTCAAATGAATCATTTCTTCACATCAGGTGGCCAAAGTATTGGAATTTTAGCTTCAGCATCACTCCTACCAATGAACACCCAGAACTGATCTCCTTTAGGATGTACTGGTTGGATCTCTTTGCAGTCTCAGGGACTCTCAAGACTCTTCCCCAACACCACACTTCAAAAGCATGAGTTCTTCGCCACTCAGCTTTCTTTATAGACCAACTCACATCCATCCACGACTACTGGAAAAACCATAGCCTTGACTGGGCGGACCTTGTTGACAAAGTACTGTCTCTGCTTTTTAATATGCTGTCTAGGTTGGTCATAACTTTCCTTCCAAGGAGTAAGTGCCTTTTAATTTCATGGCTGCAATCAACATCTACAGTGATTTTTGAGCCCTCCCCCACAAATAAAGTCAGACACTCTTTCCATTGTTTCTTCATCTATTTGTCATGAAGTGATGAGACTGGATGTCATGATCTAGTTTTCTGAATTCTGAGTTTTAAGTCAACTTTTTCACTCTCTTCTTTCATTTTCATTAAGAGGCTCTTTAGTTTTTCATCATTTTCTGACATGACGATGGTGTCATTTGCATATCTGATTTTATTGATATTTCTCCTGGCAACCTTGATTACAGCTTGTGCTTCTTTCAGCCCAGCGTTTTGCATGATTTAATCTACATATAAGTTAAATAAGCAGGGTAACAATATACAGTCTTGAGGAATTCCTTTTCCTATTTGGAACCAGTCTGTTGTTCATGTCCAGTTCTAACTGTTGCTTCCTGACTTGCATACAGGTTTCTCAGAGGCAGGTCTGGTGGTCTGGTATTCCCATCTCTTTCAGAATTTTCCACAATTTATTGTGATCCACATAGTCAAAGGCTATGGTATAGTCAATAAAGCAGAAATAGATGTTTTCTGGAATTATCTTGCATTTTCGATGATACAATGTATGTTGGAAATTTGATCACTGGTTCTTCTGCCTTTTTAAATACAGCTTGAACAATCAGAAGTTCATGGTTCACATATTGCTAAAGCCTCGCTTGGAGAATTTTGAGCATTAACTTTACTAGTGTGTGAGATGAACGCAATTGTGTGCTGGTTTGAGCATCTTCAGCATTACTTTTCTTGGGACTTGAATGAAAACTTACCTTTTCCAGCCCTATGGCCACTGCTGAGCTTTCCAAATTTGCTGGCATATTGAGTGCAGCACTTTCACAGCATCATCTTTTAGGATTTGAAATAGCTCAACTGGAATTTGATCACCTTTACTAGCTTTGTTTGTAGTGATGCTTCCTAAGGCCCTCTTGACTTCACATTCCAGGATGTCGGGCTCTAGGTGAGTGATCATACCATTATGATCATCTAGGTCTTGAAGATTTTTTTTTTTTGTACAGTTCTTCTGTGTATTCTTGCCATCTCTTCTTAATATCTTCTGTCAGGTCCATACCATATCTGTTCTATATTGAGCCTATCTTAGGAGAAAAATACTCCCTTGGTATCTCTAAATTTCTTGAAGAGCTCTTTAGTCTTTCCCATTCTTTTGTTTTCCTTTATTTCTTTGCATTGATCATTGAGGAAGGCTTTCTTATCTCTCCTTGTAACTCTGCATTCAGATTCTTATGTCTTTCTTTTTTACCTTTATTTTTTGCTTCTCCTCTTTTCACATCTATTTGTAAGGCCTCCTCAGACAACCATTTTGCCTTTTGCACTTTTTTTTCTTGGAAATGGTGTTGATCCGTCTCCTGTACAATGTCATGAACTTCTGTCCATAGTTTATTAGGCACTCTGTCTATCAGATATAACCACTTCCACTCTATATACATAAAGGATTTGATTTAAGTCATACCTGAATGGTCTAGTGGTTTTTCCCACTTTCTTCAATGTAAGTTTGGTTTTGGCAATAAAGAGTACATGATGAGCCACAGTCAGGTCCGGGTCTTGTTTTTGCTTACTATATATAACTTATCCATCTTTGGCTGCAAAGAATATAAACAATCTGATTTCGGTGTTGGCCATCTGATGGTGTCCATATGTAGAGTCTTCTCTTGTTTTGTTGGAAGAGGGTGTCTGCTATGATCAGTGTGTTCTTTTGTCTAAACTCTATTAGCCTTTGCCCTACTTCATTTCATATTCTAAGGCCAAATTTGCCTGTTACTCCAGGTGTTTCTTGACTTCCTATTTTTCCATTCCAGTGCCCTATAATGAAAAAGACATCTTTTGGGGGTGTTAGTTCTAAAAGGTCTTGTAGGTCTTCATAGAACCGTTCAACTTCAGCTTCTTCAGTATTACTGATTGGGACATAGACTTCGACTACTGTGATATTGAATGGTTAGCCTTGGAAACAAACAGAGATCATTCTGTCATTTTCTTTTTATTGTATCCAAGTACTGCATTTCAGACTCTTTTGTTGACTATGATGGCTACTACATTTATTCTAAGGGGTTCCTGCCCACAGAAGTAGATAAAATGGTCATCAAGTCTCTCAGTTCAATTCAGTTCAGTCACTCAGTTGTATCTGACTCTTTGCGACCCCACAAATCACAGCACAGCAGGCCTCACTGTTCACCACCATCTCCTGGAGTTCACTCAAACTCACGTCCATCAAGTTCGTGATGCCATCCAGCCATCTCATTCTCAGTCGTTGCCTTTTCCTCCTGCCCCAAATCCCTCCGAGCATCAGAGATTTTTTTCCAATGAGTCAACTCTTCGCATGAGGTGGCCCAAGTACTGGAGTTTCAGCTTTAGCATCATTCTTTCCAAAGAAATCCCAGGGTTGATCTCCTTCAGAATGGACTGGTTGGATATCCTTGCAGTCCAAGTCTTCTCCAACACCACAGTTCAAAAGCATCAATGGTGCTCAGCCTTCTTCACAGTCCAATTCTCACATCCATACATGACTACTGGAAAAACCATAGCCTTGACGAGACAGACCTTAGTCGGCAAAGTAATGTCTCTGCTTTGGAATATACTATCTAGGTTGGTCATAACTTTTCTTCCAATGAGTAAGCATCTTTTAATTTCATGGCTGCAGTCACCATCTGCAGTGATTCTGGAGCCCCAAAAATAAAGTCTGACACTGTTTCCGCTGTTTCCCCATCTATTTCCCATGAAGTGATAGGACCGGATGCCATGGTCTTCGTTTTCTGAATGTTGAGGTTTAAACCAACTTTTGCTCTCCTCTTTCACTTTCATCAAGAGGATTTTTAGTTCCTCTACACTTTCTGCCTTAAGGGTGGTGTCATCTGCATATGTGAGGTTACTGATATTTCTCCCAGCAATCTTGATTCCAGCTTGTGTTTCTTCCAGTCCAGTATTTCTCATTATGTACTCTGCATAGAATTTAAATAAGCAGGGTGACAATATACAGCCTTGACGTACTCCTTTTCCTATTTGGAACCAGTCTGTTGTTCCATATCCAGTTCTAACTGTTGCTTCCTGACTTGCATACAGATTTCTCAAGAGGCAGGTCAGGTGGTCTGGTATTCCCATCTCTTTCAGGATTCTACCTGCCCCACAGTATTAGACTTATTTTTCTCCCAGTTTGTATTATTGAATAGTTTTTAAAATGATTCAAATTTTCCCTGGCACCCAAATTATATTCTTAGCCTTTCATAATGTAAGTCTAGATAACTTTAAAAATATAGATCCCTACACTTTCTCTTTTTGACTGACCAT
Organism: Nanger dama; assembly: GCA_917880005.1. NCBI lineage: Eukaryota > Metazoa > Chordata > Mammalia > Artiodactyla > Bovidae > Nanger > Nanger dama. The sequence goes on from CAKJTW010000004.1 coordinate 54,799,597, forward strand.
TATCTATTTTAACATTCTTATTTGTTTTTGTTCAGTCATGTCTGACTCTTTGCAACCCCATGAATTGCAGCATGTCAGGCTTCCTGTCCTTCCTGTCCAATCTCCCTGAGTTTGCTCAATCTTATGTCCAGAGTCAGTAATGCCATCTAACCATCTCATCTTTTGTCAACCCCTTCTCCTCATGCCCTCAGTCTTTCCCAGCATCATGGTCTTTTTCAATGATTTCACTCTCTGCCTCACGTGGCTAAAGTATTGAGCTTCAACTTCAGCATCAATCCTTCCAATGAATATTCAGGGTTGATTTCCTTTAGGACTGACTAACTTGATCTCCTTACTGTTCTCTTTTGACCCACCATTAGCTATGTTAACATTCTAAAGCATTAACCCAGCACAGGTATTGATGGTTCTCAAAATGCAGATAGTACAAGTCAGGCTCTCCAGATGATCTAGTTTCAGCCTGTCGTGCAAGCAGCAGACACCTCTGTACTCTCTGCCTTGGTTGAACATGGACAGCAGGGCTCAAATAAGCTTTCCTTCTGGAGTCCTCCCACCTCTAAATTGTAGCTGTGGGGTGCTAGAGTTAGGTAACTATTTCCTTTATGAATTATGCACATGTACTACAGTCTAGCACCTCACTTGAGTAATCAACAAGAATGGTTTTCAGAGATGCTTCAAAGTACTCATGGAGACATAGTAAAGACAGACTGATATCTCAAATAATTATATGCCTTCCAAACATAATAAAACTTGAACAACCTCTTGCAAATCACTGGGCATGTCTTAAATTCCATACAGCTTTGACAAATATTCACTTCAGTTAAGTTCAGTCGCTCAGTCATGTCCAGCTCTTTGCGACTCGATGAATCACAGCACGCCAGGCCTCCCTGTCCATCACCAACTCCCGGAGTTCACTCAGAATCATGACCATCGAGTCCGTGATGCCATCTAAACATTTCATCCTCTTTCATGCCCTTCTCTTCCTGCCCCCAATCCCTCTCAGCATCCAGGCCTTTTCCAATGAGTCAACTCTTCGCATGAGGTGGCCAAAGTACTGGAGTTTCAGCTTGAGCATCATTTCTTCCAAAGAAATCCCAGGGCTGATGTCCTTCAGAATGGACTGGTTGGATCTCCTTGCAGTCCAAGGGACTTTCAATAGTCTTCTCCAAAACCACAGTTCAAAAGCATCCATTCTTCAGTGCTCAGCCTTCGTCACAGTCCAACTCTCACATCCATACATGACTACTGGAAAAACCATAGCCTTGACTAGATGGACCTAAGTCAGCAAAGTAATGTATCTGCTTTTGAATATAGTATCTAGGTTGGTCATGACTTTTCTTCCAAGGAGTAAGTGTCCTTTAATTTCATGGCTTCAGGCACCATATGCAGTGATTTTGGAGCCCCCCAAAGTAAAGCCTGACACTGTTTCCACTGTTTCTCCATCTATTTCCCATGAAGTGATAGGACCGGATGCCATGATCTTTGTTTTCTGAATGTTGAGCTTTAAGCCAACTTTTTCACTCTCCTCTTTCACTTTCATCAAGAGGATTTTTAGTTCCTCTTCACTTTCTGCCATAAGGGTGGTGTCATCTGCATATCTGAGGTGATTGATATTTCTCCCAGCAATCTTGATTCCAGCTTGTGTTTCTTCCAGTCCATCATTTCTCATGATGTACTCTGCATAGAAGTTAAATAAGCAGGGTGACAATATACAGCCTTGATGCACTCCTTTTCCTATTTGGAACCAGTCTGTTGTTCCATATCCAGTTCTAACTGTTGCTTCCTGACCTGCATACAGATTTCTCAAGAGGCAGGTCAGGTGGTCTGGTATTCCCATCTCTTTCAGAATTTTCCAGTTTCTTGTGATCCACAGAGTCAAAGGCTTTGGCATAGTCAATAAAGCAGAAGTAGATGTTTTCTGGAACTCTCTTGCTTTTTCCATGATCCAGCGGGTATTGGCAATTTGCTCTCTGATTCCTCTGCTTTTCTAAAATGAGCTTGAACAGCAGGGGTTCACAGTTCACGTATTGCTGAAGCCTGGCAGGAGAATTTTGAGCATTACTTTACTAGCATGTGAAATGAGTGCAATTGTGTAGTAGTTTGAGCATTCTCTAGCATTGCCTTTCTTTGGGATTGGAATGAAACTGATCTTTTCCAGTCCTGTGGCCACTGCTGAGTTTTTCAAATTTGCTGGCATATTGAGTGCAGCACTTTCACAGCATCGTCTTTCAGAATTTGAAATAACTCAACTGGAATTCCATCACCTCCACTAGCTTTGTTCGTAGTGAGGCTTTCTTATGCCCATTTGACTTCACATTCCAGGATGTCTGGCTCTAGCAGAGTGATCACACCATCGTGATTATCCAGGTTGTGAAGATCTTTTTGTACAGTTCTTCCATGTATTCTTGCCACCTCTTCTTAATATCTTCTGCTTCTGTTAGGTCGCTACCATTTCTGTCCTTTATCGATCCCCTCTTGCATGAAATGTTCCCTTGTTATCCCTACTTTTCTTGAAGAGGTCTCTAGTCTTTCCCATTCTGTTCTTTTCCTCTATTTCTTTGCAATGATAACTGAGGAATGCTTTCTTATCTCTTCTTGCTATTCTTTGGAACTCTGCATTCAGGTGCTTATATCTTTCCTTTTCTCCTCTGCTTTTTGCTTCTCTTCTTTTCACAGCTATTTGTAAGGCCTCCACAGGCAGCCATTTTGTTTTTTGCATTTCTTTTCCATGTGGATGATCTTGAGGAGATCATCCCTGTCTCCCGTACAATCAATCTCCCGTACAATCTCCCATATAATCAATCAGATTTCGGTGTTGACCATCTGGTGATATACATGTGTAGAGTCTTCTCTTGTGTTAAGAGGCTTTTTACTATGACAAGTGCATTTTCTTGGCAAAACTCTATTAGTCTTTGCCCTGCTTCATTCCACATTCCAAGGCCAAATTTTCCTGTTACTCCAGGTGTTTCTTGACTTCCTACTTTTGTATTCCAGTTCACTATAATGAAAAGGACATCTTTTTTAGGTGGTAGTTCTAAAAGGTCTTGTAGGTCTTCATAGACTTGTTCAACTTCAGCTTCTTCAGCATTACTGGTTTGGGCATAGACTTGGATTACCAACCCCACCTCCAAGGAGTGGTGGCTGCCTGGGCACAGGAGGGCCTAGAGGAGCCATCTGACATTGAAAGTTAGGAAGGGTGGTGGTGAGGAAACACCCTCATCCATGGCAAGGAGCAGCGGCTGCACTTTGCTGGAGCAGCAGTGAAGAGATACCCAACACCCAAGGGTTAGAGAAACCCAAGAAGATGGTAGGTGTTGCAAGAGGGCATCAGAGGGCAGACACACTGAAAACATACTCAGAAAAACTAGTCAGTCTAATCACACTAGGACCACAGCCTTGTCTAGCTCAATGAAACTAAGCCATGCCCGTGGGGTAACCCAAGATGGGCTGGTAATGGTGGAGAGGTCTGACAGACTGTGGTCCACTGGAGAAGTGAATGGCAAACCACTTTAGTATTCTTGCCTTGAGAACCCCATGAACAGTATGAAAAGGCAAAATGAAAAGATACTGAAAGAGGAACTCCCTAAGTCAGTAGATGCCCAATATGCTACTGGAGATCAGTGGAGAAATAACTCTAGAAAGAATGAAGGGATAGAGCCAAAGCAAAAACAATACCCAGCTGTGGATGTGAGTGGTGATAGAAACAAGGTCTGACGCTGTAAAGAGCAATATTGCATAGGCATCTGGAACGTCAGGTCCATGAATCAAGGCAAATTAGAAGTGGTCAAACAAGTGATGGCAAGAGTGAACATCGACATTCTAGGAATTAGCGAACTAAAATGTACTGGAATGGGTGAATTTAATTCTGATGACCATTATATCTGCTTGAGGAAAGTTAGATCACCTTTAATTTTTCAAGTTGCATAAGATCCATAAATACACTCTTCTAATTCAAATGTATGCCAGAGAAAACAGCTTAACTGTCATGAATGAAAAGAATTCTCATGAAGTCTCACAGTAGCACAGTGTGAACAATCATATATGAATAAGAACCCCATTTGTTTTAGGAAATATCTTAAGCTAGACTTTATAAGGACAGAACATTAGACTAGCTATCAGGTGCCATAGACATAATGTTCTAAATCCAACACACATAAGATGAGGAAAAATAACAAATTACTAATAGATAATTGTTCTAAATTAAGTTTATCTACAAGATATGTCTGATAATTACTGTTTTCCCTATCTAAAAGTTTCTTTTACAAATAATAAAAAAATTATGAACAAATTATCTGGAAATTCATATTAAGGAACCATATCTTTTACATATACACATTTTAAATATTCTCTGTGCATTTATCTGATGTTCTTTTTCCTAATGGTAATCAGCTTGTATACATACTTTCCATTCTAAATGTATCCTTAATTCTAACAATGGATTAATGGTCACTGTCATCCATTAGCTTTTTATCTTTAATTCTGTAAAATTTTAAGTTTTGAGGATTTTGAATGATGCTATTGGATTTACTATATTGCAAGTTAAGTGAAGGTAGTGTAAAAATTAACCATCTACCTTGAACTACCTTGACTGCATTGGTCATCATTTTGCCTGCAACTCATAGTGCAATGTACACATAAATGTTTAATAAATGTCCATTCAAAGACCTTAAAATTAATAATAACAATTTTTTAAAAGTTTCCCTTCATCTGTAATTCTAATAAGTTTTATATACTGTAGAACAATTTTACTCTAAATTAAACTGTCTTAACTCATGAAAGCATTGAATGTCATGCAGTATTTCACTAAGACAAAATTGATTTTATTGAAATATTTTCATGGAATGGATTGCAGTAAATCTCCACCCTTTGCTATATGATTTGCACCACATCTCACTAAAGACATGGAGTCTGTTTCTCCTTTCCCTGGGTATGTGGTGGCCTGTAAGTTGTACTGGCTTCTGGAATGACTCAGAAGTAGCCAATGTCTGGTGCTGAGCCTGGCTCTCATGGACTTTGTGTTTTCACTTATTTACACATACTCTTGTGCTTCAACCTGAGAACATGATTAGGCTGGTCTGTTGGAAGATGCCGAATCACTCTGGACAATCTAGTCAACAACCAGGCAACAGCCAGCCAACACACACACAAACATTAAATGTGTGAGAGAGCCCACCTGGGGTCAAAGCAAATACCCTTGAGTCAGTGTAAATGACTAACCTACTATCCTGTGTGCTACATACTTATTGCTTTGAGCCATTGATTTTAGAGTAATCATTATATAGTATTGTGACAGTAGCAACTACATACAAACTCTACTACTTAGTTTTATTTCACTCTAATAATCTCTTGATATTAACTGAAAACAAGGTAATCAAAATATGCATATGTATAAAATCAATATAAGTGAATGATAAAAAATTATCAAACATCTCTGTATTCCAGGGGAATTAGGAAAGTACCCTGAAATAAAAATTATCTATTCTAAAAGTAAGATAATGAGCTACAGGGGAACAGATAGTGTGAAATGGATATTCATATGAAAAAAAAAAGAAATACATGCTACTGAATTATTGATCATTTTCTTGTTCAAGTTGCAGACATTAATTCAACTTTACTTTTCACAGCTGTACTTGGTTTCACTGGGCACATGAGGCTCAAATAAATATTATTTTGTTAAAAGACTTTCAAGCATTCAACTAACATGCTTTTCAAATTTGGACCTGCAAGGCTTCCAAATCTGTTCTTTGTAAACACACTTCAAAACTTGCAGTTTAGTAGGTTATAGTAACAGCTTCATTTCTCTAGAGTAAATGATTTTTCTTCTATTACTCTAATTGAGAAAATCATCTAAAACATCCTTGATGGAGAAAAAAGGCTAGTACTCTTCACCCATTTAAAATGATTTCAGTTCTTCCTACACTTGACTGATACAATGATCTACCTAAAGATTAAACCTGATTGCAATTCTAACCAAATTCAAAGATGTCATCCTTAGAACTTCCTCTAGACTTTCTGGAGATTTTCAACAATTTTGTTCTATCTTTCACTCTCTGGATTTTCTGGTACACAAACACTTCCAGAGATAATTATTCTAAGAGAGTTTACTAGGCACCATAAAGGAAGATATTGAAGTTATATGAAAGATGAGAGCAACACTAATATGAGGAGGAAAACAATCAGCGACACTGCCATCATACTAATTCACGTTTGGAAATGCTAGGACACAGCAACTAAACCTGCAAGTGTAGCACTTATTGCAATTAATGTCTTAGAGGCAACTAGTTGATGTTCAAGCTATGCCTCAAGCACCTTGGTGGTCAGTCACTTGACCTTTGGGAACCTCAGTTTCCTCATCATTATAATGAGCTTTTTGGACTTAATGATAACTAAAGTCCTTTCAATTATTATGCAGAGAAAATGAGCAGAAAATGTACATTTCAAAAACTAAAAATAAATTTGAATATTGGCTAATTCACTTAACCATCTATAGGACCTTGCATATGTTTCTTTTTACTTTATGCCTAGTTTTGTCATCAGCTAAATAGATCAGAAAGTTGTTAGAAAAATTATATAAAGAAAAATGTATATTGAAGCAATGCAACCAGTGAAGTCTCTAAATAAATAGTAATTATTGTAATTTCTGTGTCTGTAATAAACGAAAAAGTCACAAAAATAAATGATAGCAATTTAATGATTCTATAGATGTATTTCTGATGCCATGAGAAGAAAAGCAAGACAAAAGAATCGAACAGGCTAAACATAGGCAAAACATTCTTTTACATAAATCACAGCAGGATCCTCAATGACTCACTTCCCAGAATATTGGAAATAAAAGGAAAAATTAAAAAATGGGGCCTAATTAAAATTAAAACCTTCTGCACAACAAAGGAAACTATAAGCAAGGCAAAAGACAGGCTTCAGAATAGGGGAAAATAATAGCAAATGAAGCAACTGACAAACAACTAATATCAAAAATATACAAGCAACTCCTGCAGCTCAATTCCAGAAAAATAAATGACAAAATCAAAACATGGGACAAAGAACTAAATAGACATTTCTCCAAAGAAGACATACAAATGGCTAACAAACACAGGAAAAGATGCTCATCATCACTCATTATCACAGAAGTACAAATCAGAACTACAATGAGGTACCATTTCAAGCCAGTCAGAATGGCTGCAATCCAAAAGTCTACAAGCAATAAATGCTGGAGTGGGTGTGGAGAAAAGGGAACCGTCTTGCACTGTTGGTGGGAATGCAAATTAGTACAGCCACTATGGAGAACAGTGTGATTACTTTAAAAAAAAAAAAAATGGAAATGGCATCCCATTCCAGTATTCTTGCCTGTAAAATCCTATGGATGGAGGAGCATGGTGGGCTACAGTCCATGGGGTTGCACAGAGTTGAACACGACTGAGCAACTTCACTTTAACTTTTCACTTTCACTTTTCACTTTCATGTACTGGAGAAGGAAATGGCAACCCACTCCAGTGTTCTTGCCTGGAAAATCCCAGGGACAGGGGAGCCTGGTGGGCTGCTGTCTATGGGGTCGCACAGAGTCGGACACGACTGAAGTGACTTAGCAGCATGACCCAGCAATCCCACAGCTGGGCATACACATCAAGGGAACCAGGATGGAAAGAGACACATGTATCCCAATGTTCATTGCAGCACTGTTTATAATAGCCAAGACATGGAAGCAACCTAGATGTCCATCAACAGTTGAATGGATAAGAAAGCTGTGGTACATATACACAGTGGAGCATTACTCAGTCGTTAAAAAGAATACACTTGTATCAGTTCTAATGAGATGAATGAAACTGGAACCTATTATGCAGAGTGAAGTAAGCTAGAAAGAAAAACACCAATACAGTATACTAATGCATATATATGGAATTTAGAAAGATGGCAATGATAACCCTGTATGTGAGACAGCAAAAGCTACACAGATGTATAAAACAGTCTTTTAGACTCTGTGAGAGAAGGAGAGGGTGGGATGATTTGGGAGAATGTCATTGAAACATGTATAATATCATATAAGTAATGAGAAAAAAAGAATCAAATAGGAAGTTGAATAAAATAAAAAACTTTTACCATGGAAATAGTAGAAGTAGTTATTTTATTTTAGTCTTTTACAAATAGTGACTTTGAAATAATTATATTTAAATTAGCATTTTCAATATTATTTTGGTTCAAAATTATATCTTAGCCATTTCATCTCTTTCTATAAATTATATTATTAGTGACATTTAATCAGAGAAGGCAATGACACCCCACTCTGGTACCCTTCCTGGAAAATCCCATGGACAGAGGAGCCTGGTAGGCTGCGGTCCATGGGGTTGTGAAGAGTCAGACACAACTGTGACTTCATGTTCAATTTTCACTTTCATGCATTGAGAAGGAAATGGCAACCCACTCCAGTGTTCTTGCCTGGATAATTCCAGGGATGGGAGAGCCTGGTGGGTTGCTGTCTATGGGGTCGCACAGAGTCGGACATGACTGAAGCAAATTAGCAGCAGCAGCAGTGACATTTAATGGAGTTTTGCTTTCATTTTTTAAATTCTACAATGCTAGTAACTGTTATTCTGACACCATCATCTAGTCTGTACATTCTAATAAGAAAATCCTGCCTTTTAATAGACTCCTTAAGTCTCAGGCACAAAGAAATGGAGAAAAATGCTAGTTTTGAGAGATACTTCTTTAGCAATAGAGGTCTAATTGAATCTTCTCTTGGAAAATGACTTGTCATTTCCAAATAAGCAAATCCGAAAAAGGAAATACATGAAGAAATTACATAGAGGAGTTGGTAAACATATATATTTCAATTAGCTTTTTAAATTTATTAATTTTAATTGGAGGCTAATTACTTTGCAATATTGTATTGGTTTTGCCATACATCAACATGAATCCGCCACAGGTGTACACGTGTTCCCAATCCTGAACCCCCTCCCACCTCCCTCTCCATACCATCCCTCTGGATCATCCCAGTGCACCAGCCCCAAGCATCCTGTATCCTGCATTGAACCTAGACTGGCAATTTATTTCTTATATAATATTATACATGTTTCAATGCCATTCTCCCAAATCATCCCACCCTCTCCCTCTCCCACAGAGTCCAAAAGATTGTTCTGTATATCTGTGTCTCTTTTGCTGTCTCGCATACAGGGTTATTGTTACTATCTTTCTAAATTCCATATATATGTGTTAGTATTCTCTCAATTAGCTTTTAAAGTATCTGAACCTCTTGTAGTGGAGAGTGAGAATGTCATCTGCAAGGTTATTTATGAGTGAGTAAGGTCTTTTAGGGTTATTTGCTTTTGCTCCTCAGTAGGCTGTGCTGCAGAAAGTTGACATCAAGTAAAACCAAAAATATCTTGAAACTAACATCTTTACTTTTTATTTATGTTACTGCTAGATGACAGGAGCCCATACCAACAGGCCAAAGTTACTTATGGTTAAGTACTGTAAAGCCTTTAACATACTATACTTGACTATCGAAACACACACATACACACACACACTCTTTCTACCTGTAATTAAAATTAGAATTTTAGTCAACTTTATTGCTTTTGGGTAGTCATTGAGACAATTTTTTTGAAATGAAATGAATGTGGTGATTGTGGGTGATGGGTATTCCCAAAAGTATTCCCAAAAGTGTTACAGGAAAGGCTCTGGCAGTAAAGTCACTTAATGAAGAAATGTGGAATGATAGATACTTAGTCCAAAGAGATCTTATCATTTTGGGGGTACAACATTTAAAATAGGACTTATAATGAGAAATATTCCTCTGTGATGCAAATCCTATGAGGAAGGATTTTCCTTGGTGATTAAGGCAAAAGTAGATGCTTACTTTGAGGGTAAAATGCTGCAGACATATTTTAAAGTGTTCTACATGCTTGTCCCATTTAACATGAGTGACTACTAAGGAGTTAATATGCAATGAAAAGACTAGTGAAGAATTGATATTCCCAGCCATTTCTGCTACACTTGAATTTGTCTCAGCTACATAGTTTCAGCATGAATGAAAAAACTAGTTTCCTTTCCCTTACATTTCTTTATCTTTATAGAACTTATTAAGTAATTTTATAAAAATAAAAAATAAAGAAATATTATAAAAGAATTTTATTAGATGGTGGATACCGTCTTTCATAGACCAATCTAAACACATTGCTACTATGAAACTTCCTACTGATGCAATTTAGTTCTGTATTCAGAAACCCAATATACACAGCAGAATAAATTTTCTTCTACAATAGAGCTTTCCTCTCACATTGATGTTGGCTATGACTTACTTCTTATCAGTCACGGCAGGGTTGCCAGATACTGACAAGACTTATCAGTATGTCGGTACTCATTAGGTCATTCTAAAGATGATATTAGTGTACTTTCTAACCAACGAGTAGGAGAAAAATGAAGGATAAACATGTTGGAGATTTTAAATGGAAAGCCATAGTGAGAATCTGCAAGATTTGCAAACCTAATCATATTTAACAAGAAATGTGAAAAAGGGTACAAAAGAATAGGTAAGCATATTTACAAAACACGAAGGAGTTAAAATCCATAAACTAAAGAAAATATGTGTGTGTGTGTGTGTGTGTGTGTGTGTGTGTGTGTGTATATATATATATATATATAAAACATAAGCTTAAACTTAAACTATGGGTAGAAAAACTCTTAAATTAACATGTTGAACATCTGGGGAAACATTTGGTCCCTCGGTATTTTTCACATTAGTAAATTCTAATATTTATTGGTTACAAATCCTAGGAGCCCAGCAATAAAGGCTGAACATGTATATTTTAAATTTACCACTGGAGAAGATCAGGCAAAGAACCTTTCATTGACTTGCTCATTCTTACTCTTCTGAATGATGATGAGCCACCTAAGGTGAGCTAATCAGATTCCTTTATGATAAGGAATGGCTATGTTTTTATTTTAGCCATTCCTTATCATAAAGGAATCTGACTAGCTCACCTTAGCCAGAAAGAAAAACACCAATACAGTATACTAACACATATATATGGAATTTAGAAAGATGGTAATGATGACCCTGTATGAGAGACAGCAAAAGAGACACAGAGGTATAGAATAGAGTTTTGGACTCTGAGGGAGAGGGAGAGGGTGGGATGATTTGGGAGAATGGCATTGAAACATGTATACTGTCATGTAAGAAACGAATCACCAGTCTAGGTTCAATACAGGATACGGGATGCTTGGGGCTGGTGCCCTGGGATGACCCAGAGAGATGATATGGGGAGGGAGGTGGGGGGGGAGGGATTCAGGATTGGGAACTCATGTACACCCGTGGTGGATTCATGTCAATGTATGGCAAAACCAATACAGTATTGTAAAGTAAAATAATAATAATAATAATAATAATAATAAAGTTAAAAATAAAAACATGAGTTGAAATGGTTACATTAGACCAAAAATTTAAACCAGTATCTGTAAGGATGATTTTCTGGAAAATAAATGAGTAATAAACAGGTAGGACAGACTCTGAGAAAGAGTCTGACAAGACAGCTCTTTAAAATCAATGGTGTGGCTAAGAAATGGACAGAGTTCCGATAGTAACTCACTCTATTCTACCTGTAAGACCTTAAAAATCCATAATCATTCCTAATTTTGCTTCCTTACTTGAGAGATCCTTGTCTCATAGAATCACATGAGAATTAATGATATAATTAATTAGCTTTTATTCAGCATACATTCTGACAGACTGTAAATACATAGTAGAAAATAACTTTTATTGTTGAGAAATCAGGTGATTGATTGATTTATACAACCATTTATTCATTCATTTTTTTCCCAACATAATTTGTTGAGCACTATCTATGATGCATTATTAGTGTTCCAGGTGCTGAAGATATAATAATTGTAGCTACTTTGAAAACAAAAATCTTAAAATTGCTAAATGGAAATGAATATGGTTTAATCTTGAGCTGAAGGGGAGAAAACATTTGTTTTGTTTAATCTGATAAAGCTATAACGTGTTTATTTTTAAAATCTTTTAACATAATAGAATGTCATTTAATTTAATTATGTTTCTTCCTTAGAATTTTATTGCATCAGTAGTTAATAAATGCATTAACTGCTTTGGATATTGTAGGATCTATTTTATTAGTAACTTCAAATTTATGATATATTAGAAAAGTGAATCACAGATTTGCAAATTGTTACATTAGAAATAATAATTTTTTTACTATACCATTGCAAGTTGAATTGTCATCAACTGTATTTAATAGTGAATAAATTTAATAGTGTATTTAATACTGTATTTAATAGTGTCATTTACTATACCATTGCAAGTTGAATTGTCATCAACTGTATTTAATAGTGAATGTATATGTAATGACATATTTGTTGTAAAGTTTCAACATTAAGTACAATAGGAAACATGGGAGTTATATAAAATGCTCAATTTCATTACATATTTAATAATCAAATTTTATATAGTTAAATGTAATACAATGTAATTATGTTATATATTTGAACTTCAAAACCCCCTGAAGCTAAACTTCTTTGACCTGTTTGTTTTCTTCATTCTTACCTTTTTTTTTTCTTTTTCTTCCTGTATTTCTTCTATAGGCCCAAACAAAAATTTGGGAGGGAGGTCGTTTGTAGTGAAATTTAATTAGCATATCAGCCAATCATAAATGATGACTCCTCCATACACTTCCTCCCACCTTTGGTTATCTGCAATATCAAAATTACAAAATATTAAACTTGAATCCCGTAGTCCCTGCTTATGGCATACTTCCCAATCGCTTAAGTGAACTGCCAATGATAGTGTATCTAGGCTCTCCAAAAATAATCAAATTTTCCTTAAAGAAACAAATCATCAAGAATTCCTGTTTGCAACATGCTTCCCATGCTTATTCAGCTTAGAATCATCTCTGAATTTTTTTTTCTCCTTTTTTTTTTTTTTTTTTACTGTTTCAGATTTTGGGTTATCTTTGCACCTTAAAAATTCTAGTGTGTGTGTGCCTAGTTGTTTGGTTTTGTCCAGCTCTTTGTGACCCCATGGACTGTAGCCTGCCAGGCTCCTCTGTCCATGGAATTCTCCAGATAAGAACACGGGAGTGGGTTGGCATTTCCTTCTGCAGGGCATCTTTCCCACCCAGTTAGCAAACCCAGTCTCTGTATCGGGGTCCCCTGCATTGCAGGTGGAGTCTTTAACTTCTGAATCACCAGGGAAGCCCAGAATTTTAGTGACAGTATCCAATTTGGCCTTAGTCTGTGCTTAAATTATTTCAGTAATTCTCTAACTTGTTGCCCAGTTATCAATTTCTCCTATTCCAAACCATTTCACTTACGATAGCCTAAAACACAGTTGATGAAATAATCTCTCAAAATGACAAGTATCTTTCGTTCCTCATTAATTAGCAAACTGAGAAGAACATCTTCAGTTTGGGGCTTTCTGATGGCTCAGAGGTAAAGAATCTGCCTGCAATGCAGGTGACACAGGAGATGTGGAATCAATCTCTGGGTCAGAAAGATCCCCAGGAGGAGGTAATTGCCACCCACTCCTGTATTCTTCCCTGGTGGATCAGAGGTTAAAGCATCTGCCTGCAACGCGGGAGACTTGGGTTCGATCCCTGGGTTGGGAAGATTCCCTGGGGAAGGAAATGGCAACCCACTCCAGTATTCTTGCCTGGAGAATCTCAAGGATGGAGGAGCCTGGTGGGCTACAGTCCATGGGGTTGCAAAGAGTCAGACACGACTGAACGACTTAACTTTAACTTTTAACTTTAACCAGTATTCTTGACTGAAAAATTCCATGGACAGAGAATCCTGGTGGGCTGCAGTCCATGGAGTTATGAAAAGTCAGACACGACTGAACAACTGAGGATGCACATCTTCAGTTTAGCATTTAGGATCTTCCTCTGAAAGATACAACCTGCACTCTAGGCATCTCTTTCATTTGTCTGCTATATACAGACTAACTTGAGTATCTGTATCTTTGTGGATACACACTATGGACTTTGATCATAAATACTCCTTTCTTTTACACACTTCTTAGCATAACTGCTCTTGATTCAATCCTCATGAATACTGCTGTGTCACTGACCTTGCTATAATGTAAAATATGGTCACTAGTATAAGGGCTTCTCAGGTGAAGAATCCACCTGCCAAAGCAGGAGCTACAGAAGATGTGGTTTCGACCCCTGAGTCAGGAAGTTCCTCTTGAGGAGGAAATAATAACCCCCCCAGTATTCTTGCTAGGATAATCCCATGGACAGAAGAGCATGCCATGTCACCCTCTATGGGGTTACAAAGTCAAAAGTTACTGAGCATGCACACACACACATGCACACAAACATATCTATAATCCACCTCCTCTTTTATTTCTACAGCTCTCTTTTTAATTCTTTTTCAATTTTCATCCAATAATTCCTTTCAACATGCTTACGTTGGATTTATTTTAGTCAAGTTATTAACTCAGTAACAAGTTAAAAATAATTGGACTGACCACAAGTTCAGTTCAGTTCAATTCAGTACAGTTCAGTTCAGTTGCTCAGTCATGACAGACTCTTTGTGATCTCATGAATCGCAGCACGCCAGGCCTCCCTGTTCATCACCATCTCTCGGAGTTCACTCAGACTCACGTCCATTGAGTCCGTGATGACATCCAGCCATCTCATCCTCGGTCGTCCCCTTCTCCTCCTGCCCCCAATCCCTCCCAGCATCAGAGTCTTTTCCAATGAGTCAACTCTTCGCATGAGGTGGCCCAAGTACTGGAGTTTCAGCTTTAGCATCATTCCTTCAAAAAAAAATCCCAGACTGATCTCCTTCAGAATGGACTGGTTGGATCTCCTTGCAGTCCAAGGGACTCTCAAGAGTCTTCTCCAACACCAAAGTTCAAAAGCATCAATTCTTCAGTGCTCAGCCTGCTTCACAGTCCAACTCTCACATCCATACATGACCACAGGAAAAACCATAGCCTTGACGAGACAGACCTTAGTCGGCAAAGTAATGTCTCTGCTTTGGAATATGCTATCTAGGTTGGTCATAACTTTTCTTCCAAGGAGTAAGCATCCTTTAATTTCATGGCTGCAGTCACAACCTGAAGTGATTTTGAAGCCCCCCCAAAATAAAGTCTGACACTATTTCCACTGTTTCCCCATCTATTTCCCATGAAGTGATGGGACTGGATGCCATGATCTTTGTTTTCTGAATGTTGAGCTTTAAGCCAACCTTTTCACTCTCCTCTTTCACCTTCATCAAGAGGCCTTTTAGCTACTCTTCACTTTCTGCCATAAGGGTGGTGTCATCTGCATATCTGAGGTGATTGATATTTCTCCCAGCAATCTTGATTCCAGCTTGTGTTTCTTCCAGTCCATCATTTCTCATGATGTACTCTGCATAGAAGTTAAATAAGCAGGGTGACAATATACAGCCTTGATGTACTCCTTTTCCTATTTGAAACCAGTTTGTTGTTCCATGTCCAGTTCTAACTGTTGCTTCCTGACTTGCATACAGGTTTCTCAAGAGGCAGGTCAGGTGGTCTGGTATTCCCATCTCTTTCAGAATTTTCCAAAGTTTATTGTGATCCACAGAGTCAAAGGCTTTGGCATAGTCAATAAAGCAGAAATAGATGTTTTTCTGGAACTCTCTTGCTTTTTCATGATCCAGCAGATGTTGGCAATTTGATCTCTGGTTCCTCTGCCTTTTCTAAAACTAGCTTGAACATCAGGGAGTTCACGGTTCATGTATTGCTGAAACCTGGCTTGACAAATTTTGAGCATTACTTTAGTAGCATGTGAGATGAGTGCAATTGTGCAGTAGTTTGAGCATTCTTTGGCATTCCCTTCTTTGAGATTGGAATGAAAATGGACCTTTTCCAGTCCTGTGGCCACTGCTGAGTTTTCCAAATTTGCTAGCATATTGAGTGCAGCACTTTTACAGCCTCATCTTTCAGGAATTGAAACAGCTCAACTGGAATTCCAACACCTCCACTAGCTTTGTTTGTAGTGATGCTTTCCAAGGTCCACTTGACTTTACATTCCAAGATGTCTGGCTCTAGATAAGTGATCACATCATCATGATTATCTGGGTCTTGAAGATCTTTTTATACAGTTCTTCTGTGTATTCTTGCCACCTCTTCTTAATATCTTCTGCTTCTGTTAGGTACGGATCATTTCTGTCCTTTATCGAGCGCATCTTTGCATGAAATGTTCCCTTGATATCTCTAATTTTCTTGAAGAGATCTCTAGTCTTTCCCATTCTGTTCTTTTCCTCTATTTCTTTTAATTGATCGCTGAAGAAGGCTTTCTTATCTCTTCTTGTTATTCTTTGGAACTCTGCATTCAGATGCTTATGTCTTTCCTTTTCTCCTTTGCTTTTCCCCTGTCTTCTTTTCACAGCTATTTGTAAGGCCTCCCGAGACAGCCATTTTGCTTGTTTGCATTTCTTTTCCATGGGGATGGTCTTGATCCCTGTCTCCTGTGCAATGTCACAAACCTCATTCCATAGTTCATCAGGCGCTCTATCTATCAGATCTAGGCCCTTAAATCTATTTTTCACTTCCACTGTATAATCATAAGGGATTTGATTTAGGTCTTACCTGAATGGTCTAGCGGTTTTCCCTACTTTCTTCAATTTCAGTCTGAATTTGGCAATAAGGAGTTCATGATCTGAACCACAGTCAGCTCCTGGTCTTAAAAGTTTTGTCCTTCTTTTCTCAATCTAAGAATATGTTGGGAAATTTGGAAATTGGGAGTGAGACAAGAGTTAAGCAGACATTGGCCTGGTTCCTAACCCATGATTTGCTCCTGTATTACAGGATTGATGTCATTGTGAGTCATCATTAGAAACATTAAGGAGTGCCAAATAGGAAAAGGAGTATGTTATGGCTGTATATTGTCACCCTGCTTATTTGACTTATATACAGAGTACACCATGAAAAACGCTGGGCTGGAAGAAGCACACGCCGGAATCAAGATCGCCAGAAGAAATATCAATAACCTCAGATATGCAGATGGCACCATTCTTATGGCAGACAGTGAAGAGGAACTGAAAAGCCTCTTGATGAAAGTGAAAGAGGAGAATGAAAATGTTGGCCTAAAGCTCAACATACAGAAAACTAAGATCATGGCATCCAGTCCCATCACTTCATGGCAATTAGATAGGAAAACAGTGGAAACAGTGCTGATTTTTTTGGGGGACTCAAAAATTACTTCAGATGGTGATTGCAGCCATGAAATTAAAAGATGCTTACTCCTTGGAAGGAAAGTTATGACCAACCTAGACAGCATATTAAAATGCAACATTACTTTGTCAACAAAGGTCTGTCTAGTTGAGGCTATGGTTTATCCAGTAGTAATATATGGATGTGGAGAAGGCAATGGCACCTCACTCCAGTGCTCTTGCCTGGAAAATCCCAGAGATGCGGAAGCCTGGTGGGCTGCTGTCTCTTGGGTCACACAGATTTGGACATGACTGAAGCAACTTAGCAGCAGCAGCAGCATGTATGGATGTGAGAGTTGGACTGTAAAGAAAGCTGCTTCTGCTGCTGCTAAGTCACTTCAGTCGTGTCCGACTCTGTGACCCCATAGATGGCAGCCCACCAGGCTCCCCCGTTCCTGGTATTCTCCAGGCAAGAACACTGGAGTGAGTTGCCATTTCCTTCTCCAATGCATGAAAGTGAAAAGTGAAAGTGAATTCTCTCAGTCATGTATGACTCTTAGTGACCCCATGGACTGCAGCTTACCAGGCTCCTCCATCCATGGGATTTTCCAGACAAGAGTACTGAAGTGGGGGTGCCACTGCCTTCTCCAAAAGAAAGCTGAGCACCGAAGAATTGATGCATTTAAAGTGTGCTGTTGGAGAAAACTCTTGAGAGTCCCTTGGACTGTAAGGAGATCCAACCAGCCCAACCTAAAGAAGATTGGTCCTAGGTGTTTATTGGAAGGTCCTGTATTGAAGCTGAAACTCCAATACTCTGGACACCTAATAGAAAGAGCTGACTCATTTGAAAAGACACTGATGCTTGGAAAGATTCAGGGCAGGAGTAAAACGGAACAGCAGAGAATGAGATGGTTGGATGGCATCACCGACTCAATGGACATGAATTTGGATGAATTCTGGGAGTTTGTGATGGACAGGGAGACCTAGAGTCATACAGTTCATGGGATCATAAAGAGTTGGAAACGACTGAGTGACTGAACTGAACTGAAGTGATACTAGCTCATATTAACTTAGGGGTATAAGTTAACGCAGTTTTTCGTTTATGGAAATCCAACCAAATAAGTCCAGGAGAGCACATGAGATACCTGTTCACAAAAAGGTAGAACAAGGATTGCTTTTTGATTCATAGAGTTGACACTAGTTATAACATATGGTACTAACTCTTTTAAGAATCAGGTATATCAAACAAGTTGCTGCTGCTGCTGCTGCTGCTGCTGCTGCTGCTGCTGCTGAGTCGCTTCAGTCGTGTCCGACTCTGTGTGACCCCATAGGTGGCAGCCCACCAGGCTCCCCCATCCCTGGAGTTCTCCAGGCAAGAATACTGGAGTGGGTTGCCATTTCCTTCTCCAATGCATGGAAGTGAAAAGTCAAAGTGAAGTCACTCAGTTGTGTCCTACTCATAGACTCCATGGACTGCAGTCTAAGCTCTTCCATCCATGGGATTTTCCAGGCAAGGGTACTGGAGTGGGGTGCCATTGCCTTCTCATCAGACAAGTTAGTTGATCATATATGTAGAATGGACACAAAAGTAAGATTTAGAAATGTGTGTGGGTTCACACCACTCCAGTACTCTTGCCTGGAAAATCCCATGGACAGAGGAGCCTGGTGGGCTTGAGTCCATGGGATCGCAAAGAGTCAGACAGGACTGAGAGAATTCACTTTCACTTTTCACTTTCATGCACTGGAGAAGGAAATGGAAACCCACTCCAATGTTCTTGACTGGAGAATCCCAGGGAAGGGGGATCCTGGTGGGCTGCCATCTACGGGTTCGCACAGAGTCAGACATGACTGAAACGACTTAGCAGCAGCAGCAGCAGTGGGTTCACAATTTGAAAAGATAAAGATACTGGGCACAGACATTCTATTACCAGAACAATAGACTTTTTGATGATAAATTGGGCTTAACCGAAGATCTCATTATTGCTCTCTGAAAGTTCTCTTCCCAAAAGATTTACTTAATACAAAGACATAATGGATTAGATTCTTGGAGACCCTAAACTTCAAACTTTTGTCAGAATTGGTTCAGAGATTAGAACAAATCAGAGACCATAAATGGGTGCACTTGACTGAAGAGAAATAGATATAAAATAGTGGAATTACACAGAGGGATGCAAACTACATATGTGGTTCATCTCCTAATATCCTTCATGTATTTCCTTTTAAGTATTTAATAAAAACTTGCTCAATAAATACTATATTATCATCTCATGCCTTTTGGTTTTTCTCTCAGTTTTTCTTTATACCAGTTGGTTCTTATGCATTTTTACCTTTAAAGTTTTATTTTTTCATTGCATTTGTAAAACTTGCTTTAAATTATTATAAGTGACAGGCTTTCCTGGTCAATAGAAAATTAGAAGTAAATTGTTTACTGAGAGTATCAAAATTTTCCTCACAGATGCGCATGCATCTTATGCCTATGAATTTCAATTGAGAATCAGGAGACCACAACATTTATACATAGTTCCTTAAGAATAAGTGTATCTATGACACTATTCATTTTTCTGGAGTTGAGAAAATATTAAGGATAAGAGGTTTCTATTATGGTGAAACCATTGTTTTTCTAAACCTTAGCAGCACTCTGTTCTGGGGAAAGATGCCACTGATAGCTTTTGACGTGAGCAAGAGAACCAAGAGTCTAGATAAAGTAGTGTTCAGATATGCTACTGTTGCTATTGCCTTGGCAGACACCAGGTGTTTACAAAGTACTATACATCTAGCCAAATCAATTGGGAAGGTAAAGTGGTATATAAAAGATCTTCACGACCCAGATAATCATGATGATGTGACCATTCACCTAGAGCCAGAAATCCTGAAATGTGAAGTCAAGTGGGCCTTAGAAAGCATCACTATGAACAAAGCTAGTGGAGGTGATGGAATTCCAGTTGACCTATTTCAAATCCTGAAAGATGATGCTGTGAAAGTGCTGCACTGAATATGCCAGCAAATTTGGAAGACTCAGCAGTGGCCACAGGACTGGAAAAGGTCCGTTTTCATTCCAATCCCAAAGAAAGGTAATGTCAAAGAATGCTCAAACTGCTACACAATTGTACTCATCTCACACACTAGTAAAGTAATGCTCAAAATTCTCCAAGCCAGGCTTCAGCAATAGGTGAACCATAAATTTCCAGATGTTCAAGCTAGTTTTAGAAAAGGCAGAGGAACCAGAGATCAAATGGCCAACAACTGCTTGATCATGGAAAAAGCAAAAGAGTTCCAGAAAAGCAGCTATTTCTGCTTTATTGACTATGACAAAGCCTTTGACTGCGTGGATCACAAGAAACTGTGGAAAATTCTGAAAGAGATGGGAATACCAGACCACCTCTTAGGAAATGTGTATGCAGGTCAGGAAGCAACAGTTAGAACTGGACATGGAACAACAGACTGGTTCCAAATAGGAAAAGAAGTATGTCAAGGCTGTATACTGTAACCCTGTTTATTTAAATTATATGCAGAGTACATCATGAGAAACGCTGGACTGGAAGAAACACATGCTGGAATCGAGATTGCTGGGAGAAATATCAACAACCTCAGATATGCAGATGACACCACTCTTATGGCAGAAAGTTAAAAAAAAAAAGTCTCTTGATAAAAATGAAAGTGTAGAGTGAAAAAGTTGGCTTAAAGCTCAACATTCAGAAAATGAAGATCATGGCATCTGGCCCCATCACTTTATTGGAAACAGTGGGAACAGTGGCTGACTTTATTTTTCGGACTCCAAAACCACTGCAGATGGTGATTTCAGCCATAAAATTAAAAGAGACTTACTCCTTGGAAGGAAAAGTATGACCAACCTAGATAGCGTATTCAAAAGCAGAGACGCTACTTTGCCAACAGAGGTCTGTCTAGTTAAGGCTATGATTTTTCCAGTGGTCAGGTATGGATGTGAGAGTTGAACTGTGAAAAAAGCTGAGTGCCAAAGAATTGATGCTTTTGAAGTGTGGTGTTGGAGAAGACTCTTGAGAGTCCCTCAGACTACAAGGAAATCTAATAAGTCCATCCTAAAGGAGACCAGTCCTGGGTGTTCATTAGAAGGACTGATGCTGAAGCTGAAACTCCAATACTCTGGCCACCTCATGCAAAGAGTTAACTCGTTGGAAAAGACTCTGATTCTGGGAGGGATTGGGGGCAGGAGGAGAAGGGGACAACAGAAGATGAGATAGCTGGATGGCATCACCAACTCTATGGACATGAGTTTGGCTGAACTCTGGGAGTTGCTGATGGACAGGGAGGCCTGGTGTGCTGTGATTCATAGGATCATAAAGAGTTGGACACTACTGAGCGACAGAACTGAACTGAAAGTGGTATATGGGCTATCTGTAAAAAGTGAATCTCACTAATATCGTATGACCTTAACAGATATTTTTTTATATACACACAAAGACACACTTGAACCATACACACAAACACACAAACACACACACACAAACACAAGAGATTTAGTATATACAAATATGGTTCTCTCTGATTTTAATCTCTATACTCTATTTCTTGAATCTAATAAAAATACTTGATTCTGTGGAATAAAGTACATATATATTAATGTATATATAAATATAATACATTAATGTATATTATATACTTTCTAGGGTGAAGAAATTTTATATGTTGTGATTACAACACAACATATATTCAGTATAAATTATACTGATGTCAGATTTAGTTTAGAATATTGATTGTATATCATATTTACAAAAAACAGCTATCTCCATAGTTAAGATGATTTCATTGCTTAGTAGAATGTATTGGTTGTACTTAACTGTGTACATTTTAAGTCATGCTTAGCGTAGTACAAATATATGAAAACTTGCACACTGCCTTCTGACTTTATTTCTTTGTAATTGATTAATTCAGGCAATCCTCATTTTGGAAAGAACGTTAAGTCTAATACTCATGATCCCCTCACAGTACACTTCTTTCTTTCAGGGAAAAACTCTCAAACTATAGCTAGCTGAGAAAATCAGATTGTAGTCTACTTTTGTAGATAGAGTTTTGATACAGCACAGACATATCCTTCATTTTATCTGTTGTCTATGCAATGTGTAAGGGTAGAGTTGAGTGGTTGTAACAGAAAAAGATGGTCTTCAAAGACTAAAATATTTGCTATATGGCCATTTACAAAAAAAAAAAAGAAAATCCAGATTTTGCTCTAGAGAGGTCAATATGGAAAGCAAAATTTTGTAAACTAGGATTTATAGATGTATATAATTCTCTTAAACAAAATAATTCTCTCAAATATTCTCTTTGGAGAATCTTAAATATCTTGCATTAATAGTCTTGATTTGAGTGTTCAGTTTAGTTCAGTTCAGTTCAGGTGCTTAGTCATGCCCGACACATTGCAACCCTAAGAACTGCAGCACGCCAGGCCTCCCTGTCCATCACCAACTCCCAGAGTTCACTCACACTCATGTCCATCGAGTTGGTGATGCCATCTAGCCATCTCATCCTCTGTCATTCCCTTCTCCTCCTGCCCCAAAACCCTTTCAGCATCAGAGTCTTTTCCAATGAGTCAACTTTTTGCATGAGGTGGCTAAAGAACTGGAATTTCACCTTTAGCATCATTCCTTCCAAAGAAATCCCAGGGTTGATCTCCATCAGAATGGACTCTTTGGATCTCTTTGCAGTCCAAGGGACTCTCAAGAGTTTTCTCCAACACCACACTTCAAAAGCATCAGTTCTTCGGTGCTTAGCTTTCTTCACAGTCCAACTCTCACATCCATACATGACTACTGGAAAAACCATAGCACTGACTAGATGGACCTTTGTTGGCAAAGTAATGTCTCTGCTTTTCAATATGCTGTCTAGGTTGGTCATAACTGTCCTTCCAAGGAGTAAGTGTCTTTTAATTCCATGGCTGCAGTTACTATCTGCAGAAATTTTGGAGTCCAAAAAAATAAAGTCAGCCACTGTTTTCACATCTATTTCACATGAAGTGATGGAACCAGATGCCATGATCTTTGCTTTTTCAATGCTGAGTTTAATCCAACTTTTCCACTCTCCTCTTTCACTTTCATCAAGAGGCTTTTAGCTCCTCTTCACTTTCTGCCATAAGAGTGGCATCATCTGCATAACTGAAGTTATTGATATTTCTCCTGGAAATCGTGATTCCAGTTTGTGCTTCTTCCAGTCCAGCATTTCTCATGATGTACTCTGCATACAAGTTAAATAAGCAGGGTGACAATATACAGCCTTGACATACTCCTTTCCCAATAAAGAACCAGTCTGTTGTTTCATGTCCAGTTCTAACTGTTGTTTCCTGACCTGCATACAGATTTCTCAAGAGGCAGGTCTGGTGGTCTGGTATTCCTATCTCTTTCAGAATTTTCCACAGTTTCTTGTGATCCACACAGTCAAAGGCTTTGACATAGCCAATAAAGCAGAAATAGATGTTTTTCTGGGACTCTCTTGCTTTTTTGATGATCCTGCGGATGTTGACAATTTGATCTGTTGTTCCTCTGCCTTTTCTAAAACCAGCTTGAACATTTGGAAGTTCACGGTTCACCTATTGCTGAAGCCTGGCTTGGAGAATTTTGATCATTACTTTACTAGCGTGTAAGATGAGTATAATTGTGTGGTAGTTTGAGAATTCTTTGGCATTACCTTTCTTTGGGACTGGAATGAAAACTGACCATTTCCAGTGTTACTATTACAGAACATTCTACAGAATTAATTTAAAAAATGCAATGTTAGATAACATATGTAATTCAAATTCAATGTATTTTGAGGCAGAAGAACTCACTGTATAATTGATCATATATGTTACTAACACTTGCAGTGACTTAAAATGTACAACTTTTAAAATATAATCACTCAGTAGCTGACAGTTCTCTCGCCTACTAAATTGATCTAGAACATTCTACAATTCTGTAAGAATTTATACTGATGATGCCAATAGATTTTATTTTCTTTTGCTTCTAAATTTAATTTCTTTCAATTGTATATAAAAAGTACTGTAATATGAGGCACAGAATGTGGCATAAATCCTCTTGGAGGATCGAGCTTCCAGGTTGGCAATCCACAAAGTGGAGAACAATTATACCAAAGAAATTCCCTGGGGAAATCTGAGTTTGAAGGTCAGCACAATTTGATTAGAAAACTTTCACAGGACAGGGGAAACAGAGACTCTAGGAAAGCACAAACAAATTTAATTAGTTAATAATATATAATTAATATTTAATATATTTTAAAATAAAGCAACAAAAGTTCATATATAATAGTCCTAATTCAAACTTAGCAGTACAATATCTATAAAAATTATTTCATATTTTTACACTTTCTTACTGAAGTGTGTTAATCCTTATCAGTATTAGCATTATTACTTTATATTTGCCCTAGTGAAAAATTTTCAAAATAGTAACATTAATATAATTTTTAATTAGATGAATAAATTAAAATTTCTTGCAGTTGTGCTAGCATTTAGAAAATATTTTATTAGAAAAACAGAGTTAATATCTAAAGTCGTTTGAAAAATTATTCTCTCAATGTGGTTATGTCAGTAATATGATATACAATGATATTCATTACCTTTAGTTTGTTCTCAGTGTTTTGAGATTGTGTTTTAATTTTACATTTTGAATATTAAATATATGATTGCAAAGGTAAAATATGCATCAAAATGCATTTGGAGATGTTAAATTTCAATTCTTTTCCCTTCTGCTTTGTTTCTTCTCTTCTAATAAGTAACCATTTGTTAAAGTATTTTTATTTCCTTATAACATTTCTGTAAGTAAAATAAACACACACATATTTTTAAGCATATATATTCACAATGCTACCACTGTGAATGCCCCAACAAGTAACGGTGAAGAAGCTGAAGCTGAATGGTTTTATGAAGACCTATGAGAACTTTTAGAACTAACACCCAAAATAGATGTTCTTTTCATTATAAGGGACTGGAAAGCAAAAGTAGGAAGTCTAGAAACACCTGGAGTAACAGGCAAATTTGGCCTTGGAATGTGGAATGAAGCTGGGCAAATGCTAATAGAGTTTTGCCAAGAAAATGTACTGGTCATAGCAAACACCCTCTTCCAACAACACAAGGGAAGACTCTACACATGGACATCACCAGATGGTCAACACCAAAATCAGATTGATTATATTCTATGCAGCCAAAAATGGAGAAGCTCAATACAATAAACAAAAACAAGACCAGGAGCTGACTGTGGCTTAGATCATGAATTCCTTATTACCAAATTCAGACTTAAATTGAAGAAAGTAGGGAAAACCACTAGACCATTCAGGTATGACCTAAATCAAATCCCTTACGATTATACAATGGAAGTGAAAAATGATTTAAGGGCCTAGATCTGATACACAGAGTGCCTGATGAACTATGGAATGAGGTTCATGACATTGTACAGGAAACAGGAAAAGAAATGCAAAAAAGCAAAATGGCTGTCTGGGCAGGCCTTACAAATAGTTGTGAAAAGAAGAGAGGCGAAAAGCAAAGGAGAAAAGGAAAGACATAAGCACCTGAATGCAGAGTTCCAAAGAATAGCAAGAAGAGATAAGAAAGCCTTCCTTAGCAACCAATGCAAAGAAATAGAGGAAAAGAACAGAATGGGAAAGACTAGAGATCTCTTTAAGAAAATTAGAGATATCAAAGGAACATTTCATGCAAAGATGGGCTCGATAAAGGAGAGAAATGGTATGGACCTAACAAAAGCAGAAGATATTAACAAGAGGTGGCAAGAATATATGGAAGAACTGTACAGAAAAGATCTTCATGACCCAGATAATCATGATGGTGTGATCACTAATCTAGAGCCAGACATCTTGGAATGTGAAGTCAAGTGGGCCTTGGAAAGCATCACTACAAACAAAGCTAGTGGAAGTGATGGAATTCCAGTAGAGCTCTTTCAAATCCTGAAAAATGATGCTGTCAAAATGCTGCACTCAATACGCCAGCAAATTTGGAAAACTCAGCAGTGGCCACAGGACTGGAAAAGGTCCGTTTTCACCCCAATTCCAAAGAAAAGCAATGCCAAAGAATGCTCAAAGTACTGCACAATTGCATTCATCTCACATGCTAGTAAAGTAATGCTCAAAATTCTCCAAGCCAGGCTTCAGCAATACGTGAATCGTGAACTCCCTGATGTTCAAGCTGGTTTTAGATGAGGAAGAGGAACCAGAGATCAAATTGCCAACATCCGCTGGATCATGGAAAAAGCACGAGAGTTCCAGAAAAACATCTATTTCTGCTTTATTGACTATGCCAAAGCCTTTGACTGTGTGGATCACAATCAACTTTGGAAAATTCTGAAAGAGATGAGAATACTAGACCACCTGACCTGCCTCTTGAGAAATCTGTATGCAGGTCAGGAAACGACAGTTAGAACTGGACATGGAACAACAGACTGGTTTCAAATAGGAAAAGGAGTACATCAAGGCTGTATATTATCACCCTGCTTATTTAACTTGTATGCAGAGTACATCATGAGAAACGCTGGACTGAAACAAACACAACCTGGAATCAAGATTGCCAGGATAAATATCAATAACCTCAGATATGCAGATGACACCACCTTTACAGCAGAAAGTGAAGAGGAGCTAAAAAGCCTCTTGATGAAAGTGAAAGAGGAGAACAAATAGTTGGCTTACAATTCAACATTCAGAATATGAAGATCATGGCATCCGGTCCCATCACTTCATGGCATATAGATTGAGGAACAGTGGAAACAGTGTCAGACTTTATTTTTGGGCTCCAAAATCACTTCAGATGGTGATTGCAGCCATGAAATAAAAGACACTTACTCCTTGGAAGAAAAGTTATGACCAACCTAGATAGTATATTGAATAGCAGGGACATTACTTTGCTGACTAAGTTCCATCTAGTGAAAGCTATGTTTTTTCCTGTGATCATGTATGGATGTGAGAGTTGGACTGTGAATAAGGCTGAGCATCAAAGAACTGATGCTTTTGAATT
The DNA here is from genome assembly GCA_917880005.1 of Nanger dama. Lineage (NCBI taxonomy): Eukaryota > Metazoa > Chordata > Mammalia > Artiodactyla > Bovidae > Nanger > Nanger dama. The sequence continues at coordinate 54,826,706 of CAKJTW010000004.1, forward strand.
TTGGTGTTGTAGAAGACTCTTGAGAGTCCCTTGGACTGCAAGGAGTTCCAATCAGTCCATTCTGAAGGAGATCAGTCCTGGGATTTCTTTGGAAGAAATGGTGCTAAAGCTGAAACTCCAGTACTTTGACCACCTTATGAGAAGAGTTAACTCATTGGAAAAGACTCTGATGTTGAGAGGGATTGTGGGCAGGAGGAGAAGTTGATGACCGAGGATGAGATGGCTGTATGGCATCATGGACTTGATGGTCGTTAGTCTGAGTGGACTCTGGGAGTTGGTGATGAACAGGAAGGCCTGGCGTGTTGCGATTCTTGAGGTTGCGAAGAATCGGACACGACTGAGTGACTGAACTGAATTGAACTGAACTGAATCACTGTTCTTAAAAATAGTCAAATATTATGCATACTATTATATATAAAAATAGTAAAATATTATACATATACCAAATTAATATATAATTTGGTCTATACAAAATTATATATGTGATATTATTCCATATTATCATGTAAATATCACCCTCGTTCCTTATTACAGACAGAATGTTCCATTGTATTGATGTACCAGCTATCTAATGACGTAAACTACTTCTAAACATAAAACTCAATTAAAATCATCTGCTATGAAAAGAAATGATAAAGCATTGTTGGATGCCTAATAAACAACTTGGTAATCAGTAACCAATGGTTTAAAATTCTTATGGGATAAACATTCCTGAGAGTATAACTGAAGATACTATAAGTAATGACTATGATCTTGTCATGTTATTTTCATTAGTGATTAAATGTTGATACCTTTTCTTTAGCATGAATTTAATAAATGTTGCTTTACTATGTAATGGGTGGTATATTAGCCCTTGGGATTCAAAAGTGAAATGTTTGAACTTGGTTAAGCTAGCATTTGTCGTGGAAAACATATGAAGATATTTTTCACTGCAGGAAGAAATAGCAACCCACTCCAGTATCTTTGTCGGAAAAGTTCCATGGACAGAGGCGCCTGGCATCTATGGGGTCACAAAGAGTGCGATACAACTGAGTGACTAAGCACACATGCACACATGAAGGTATTTTTACTAAGAAATTCAACTATAAGTTAAAATTGTTTATGAATCTTGCAAACTGGTATAGAATTTAGAAACATGAACAAAAGATTAAAATATGTATTGGTGAATACTGTATCAAGGAATTTTAAAAGATCTATCTGAGCAAGATAAAGTGGTGTTTGTTTTCACTGAGAACATTGATATTTGATAAGTGAGTGGTTTAGGCAAGAGATTTCTAGCGAACATTAGTTATCTGTATTTCCTTTGCAACCACCCTTAATTAAGAGCACCTAATATCCATTGAGTAATTTGTCAGATCTATTCCCCAATGGTTCACTAGAAATCAACACTGTTGTTCATACTCTCCATGCTTCTCTCAACTCCAACACTGGACACTTTTCATTTTCTGCTGATAATTCCTTCTCTATGAGCAACACTGCTATTTCCCTATGGACATTTTACATATGTGATTAAAAGGAAAAAATAACAACAATAATTGGAGGAGGGCAGGAATTAACTTTATATAAAAGATATAGCTAACTTGTAACTAAGATAACCATATGGATGCAAAACTAACCCTCAGAAAAATCTTTGTGAGTTTTGAAGACATAGCCTCATGAAAGATGCAGAGTGAAATAATTTCAGTGAAACCAGGGAAAAATCTGTCCAGTATGAGTTGAAATAAATAACTGAATTGCAGGAAGGGGAGGAAAGGAATATATTTTATTATTTTAAGGATTTTTTTTTTTTTCTGTTAAGGGGAATAAGAATGAATAGCAGCCTATCATAGACTGATAATAATATTTAAATAATATATTAACTTGATTTATTCTTTCACTGATAAATGGAAATTTGACAAGGGGCAAAAGTTAATGTGTTTCTTTTGTTTGTTTGTTTTAACCACAATAGTCTCACTGCCCAGTATAGCAAATGCATGATACCATATAAGTGATTGAAAAATATTTGTTAAATAAGTGAATAAATTAATCATCTAAGATACCACTGCAGCAATTACAATGTCATTTGATCCACAATGCACTAGCCAGATACAAAATACCACAGTATTTTGCACTGCAAAATATATATATTTGTATATATGTGTTTAATTTCCACTCAAAATATTGAATTTGCATGCATTTTGTTGCTGTTAAACAAAAGTTAATAATTCCTTATGAGGAGATGTTTCTGTGCAGAAATTCCCACCTAATAATTATGTTATATATTGCAAAGAGAATTGAAAAATGCTTATATTTGAAGGTCTGAATATAATATTTACTTTGGCTTTGGTTATTTTTTTCTTTTCTTCCCTCCAATTTAAGCTTCACCAATAAAAGGAAAAGGTCAACATAACCAAAATAATATTTTCTTTTAGCAGTTTTCTACATTTAGGGCTCAACCTTAATCTCATTTTACTGCTCTACTGGGCTTTCTTTTGGCAAGGCAGAATGTGCCACTGATATTAGAAACTGTACATTAATATAATAAATGCTTTTTTAGAAAAACAAAAAGTAAAATTATACTGAAAATTAAAAGCCAAGGAATTTTATCAAACAAAATATTCTTGGTTTCTGCAGTAGACCATATTTATGAAACTCTTTAAAAACCCCAAAAAAAAAAAAAAGAAAAATGACTAAGTTTGTTTATGTTCAGTACCCTCAGCACTCTGAACTGAAAAATACTACCCACTTCTAATAAAATTGGCTTACTGATATTTCTCATAGCCTACTCCTGGCTGCCACATGTAAATTATCATGTATATATCTGACTTGGAAACAAAAATAATAATAAGTTTTCTTAAAATAATATGTTTAACTATAACAAGTGTGAAATCTAGGAAAATTGATATCTGAGCATTTTCAAGTTTCAATATGTTTTGCCTTCCCATTTTAATAATGATTGGAAGTAATTTTTACTTTCCTTTTTCACTGTTCTTTTTCACTCGAGTTGTCTAGATGCATATACATTATTTTCTAACACTTCATTAAATATATAGTACACACGAATCATCAGTTCAGTTCAGTTGCTCAGTTGTGTTCAACTCTGCAACCCCATGAATTGCAGCATGCCAGGCCTCCCTGTCCATCACCAACTCCCGGAGTTCACTCGGGCTCACGTCCATCGAGTCAGTGATGCCATCCAGCCATCTCATCCTCTGTCGTCACCTTCTCTTCCTGCCCCCAGTCCCTCCCAGCATCAGTCTTTTCCAATGAGTCAGCTCTTCACATGAGGTGGCCAAAATACTGGAGTTTCAGCTTTAGCTTTATTCCTTCCAAAGAAATCCCAGGGCTGATCTTCAGAATGGACTGGTTGGAACTCCTTGAAGTCCAAGGGACTCTCAAGAATCTTCTCCAACACCACAGTTCAAAAGCATCAATTCTTTGGCACTCAGCTTTCTTCACAGTCCAACTCTCACATCCACACATGACCACTGGAACAACCATAGCCTTGACTAAACACCAAGCATAGAGGAAAGCAAAATGACACTACAGTGGTAGCTGGACTAGAGCTGAGCACCACATTAGGAATACTCAGAGAGAGCTCATCTACTCTCATCAAGATAACTTAATTTACATCTCTCTTTTTTTTAACATATGTGTCTAAAAGAACTATTTAGACTGTCATTGGCTGCTCATGTTCTCAAAAAAGAGTTATTTTTGTTAATAGCTTCATCACAAATGAGTTCATGGAAAGACATGAGGGAGGTAAGATAACATTGTCTTCAAAAAATTTGTGAGTGTAACAGTTGAACTGTTTTAATGTAGTAACAAGATTTTGGTGTTTTGTTGTTGTTTGATGTGAATGTGTGTGTTTGAGCTCAGTTGTGTCTTACAGTTTGTGAACCTATGGACTGTAGCCTATCAGGCTCCTCTGTCCATGGGATTTTTCAGCAGTAGTGCTGGAGTGGGTTACCGTTCCTTTTCCAGGGTATCTTCTTGACCCAGGTATTGAACCCATGTCTCTTTCAACTCCTGCTTTAGAAGCTAGGCTCTTTACCACTAACACCACCTGGTAAGCCCTCTCATTGTCTAGTAGGTACAATCAATACCTCAAAACTTCCTTCACTTTACTTTTCCTCTTTTTGTGTTATATTTTTTAGATATGATTCTTGTTCATAAGGCTTTCCCAGGTGGCTTAGTGGCAAATAATCTGCCTGCAATACAGGAAACTGAGGTTCAGTCCCTGGGTGCTGAAGATCCCCTGGAGATCTGGGAATGGCAATCCACTTCAGTGGATTCCACTTACCTAGGAAACCCCATGCACAGAAGAACCTGGCAGGCTATAATAGTCCACAGAGTCACAAGAGTTAGACATGACTTAGTGACTAAACCAACACCACCATTTATTAATAAATATGGCCTAGATTTATTTTCTATTTCTTTTTAATTCAGTTTGGCAATTTTTGTATTTTAGTTGAAGAGGTTAGTCCATTTAAAATTTGTGATCAGGGAACTGTTCAAAGTTGTTCCCAAAGCTTTATTTAGTGTTTCCTATTTGATCTGTCTAATCATGTATGGATGTGAGAGTTGGCCCGTGAAGAAGGCTGAGCGCCGAAGAATTGATGCTTTTGAACTGTGTGGTGTTGGAGAAGACTCTTGAGAGTCCCTCGGACTCTAAGGAGATCCAACCAGTCCATTCTGAAGGAGATCAGCCCTGGGATTTCTTTGGAAGGAATGATACTAAAGCTGAAACTCCAGTACTTTGGCCACCTCATGCGAAGAGTTGACTCCTTGGAAAAGACTCTGATGCTGGGAGGTACTGGGGGCAGGAGAAGAAGGGGACGACTGAGGATGATATGGCTGGATGGTATCACTAACTTGATGGACGTGAGTCCGAGTGAACTCTGGGAGTTGGTGATGTACAGGGAGGGCTGGAGTGCTGTGATTCATGGGGTTGCAAAGAGTTGGACACAACTGAGTGACTGAAATGAATTGAACTGAACTGAATCAGCAGTTTGACCATTATTTTTTACATTTGTAATTTTAAATATATATATAGTTTATTTTTCATTAAATAATTCTATGTGATTCTATTGCCCACTGAGTTTTCAAGAAGTGAATATTACTGAGATAAACTTTAATTATTTTAGATGTTAATTAGGTTTCATCATCTGTGAGAAAAGGGAGAGAACTGGGCAAAGGACGAACTGGGCAGAGGAAGAAATGGAACTATGATGCAGGTCTGCCAAAGATTCAGCCAACCTCGTTGGGAACTTTGGACCCAGTGTGACCTGGAAGGAGAAGCCTAAAAGAAGGTGGAATGTTGAGGCCCTACACCTTGGTCTTACTGAGTCAGTACCTGCAGGTTAAATGAGGAAGGCCATAACTGGTGGGCTGCCGTCTATGGGGTTGCACAGAGTCAGACACGGCTGAAGTGACTTAGCAGCAGCAGCTGCAGCAGCAGCAGTAACTTCAGGGGAGAGTCTTTCTGCAGTTAACCAGACCCCAGTTCAAGGTTGTCTGGAATTAATCTACCACTGCGGGTCCCTTTCTTCCAAGAAGATTTCATCTCTGTGTGCTTGTTCCTTTTTATGCAGTTTTAAAATTTTGAAAATCATAATCTATGTCTAAATATTTCAGTCTCATAGTTTTGAATCTGTAATTTATATTTTTCTTTGTAAATTTAAGAATTATTTTCATTATTAATTCATATCTTTTGAAAATTTGCTTAAGATAATTTTTTGAAGATCAGATTTCAAGTATAATTATCCATAAAGGGTATTCACTTCTTCAAAGGACCTGAAGTTTAAACCAGTTTCAGTTCAGTTCAGTTACACAGTCCTGTCTGACTCTTTGTGTCCCCATGAATCACAGCACACCAGGCCTCCCTGTACATCACCAGCTCCCGGAGTTCACTCATCACATCCATCAAGTCAGTGATGCCATCTAGCCATCTCATCCTCAGTCGTCCCCTTCTCCTCCTGCCCCCAATCCCTCCCAGCATCAGAGTCCTTTCCAAAGAGTCAACTCTTCGCATGAGGTGGCCAAAGTACTGGAGTTTCAGCTTTAGTATCATTCCTTCCAAAGAAATCCCAGGGTTGATCTCCTTCAGAATGGACTGGTTGGATCTCCTTGCAGTCCGAGGGACTCTCAAGAGTCTTCTCCAACACCACACAGTTCAAAAGCATCAATTCTTTGATGCTCAGCTTTCTTCACAGTTTAGGACTACTTAATTTTGTTCCTAGAGTCTTTTGTGGGGAAAAGGGGGACATATAGGTAAAGTGGGTCAACAATCCAAAATATTTTCAGTGTGATTTGGAAATTCTCAGAGATTTTTGAACTTTTGACTTTCTAGCTTCACCCAGAAAAAGAAGACCCAGTCTAGTATCTATTTCCACAGTTCTTCTTATGAGACAGCTTTTTTTTTTCATTCACACCTATAGAGTTTTTACACTTTTGGGTCTTGATATCCAACTATGCTCACCACACATCTCAGGCCTAGGCTTTGTCTATTATAAAATATTTCTTTTATTATCTGTATCATAAATACTAACTCAGGTGTTGTATAATGTTCTTGTATTTCACAACTGCATACAGCATTCTCCTTTAAAATAATATTACAAATCTTATAACACATTCACTGAAGAATTTAAAGTATTTGTATACCAGAACAGAAAGAATGTTTACATAAAATGCAAGTTCAAGAGTAAAAATACCAATATGCCTCATCTGTGCCAATCTATGTCTTAATGAATAAAATTATGGTAAAAATTAACATCTCTAGGATGGATCTAGCTTTAGAATCCTATTGTTTCAGACTCTTTGTTCCTTCAGAGCATAGTCTGAGTTCCAGAAAAATTAACTTTAGAAATTAAATAACTTGACCTCAAATTTCCACAGGATAACTGAAATTTTTATTTTATACTGTTTTATTTATTTTTATAACAGTGAGGGTATTCTAAAGTAAGAGTTTAAAATACTGCCTTAGTCAATTGTGGGCTGTGTGACCTATTCAACTGGCTTAACTTTCTAAGCTTCAGTTTCCTCATCTAAAAAAAAACTGCCTATCATCTATCAATGTTCAGCTTCAAAAAATGGTAGGAGAATCAGGTATGTAAAAAATTTATGAAGGAAGGTATGTACAACTGTAGCAGGTAAACAAATTATGAGACAATCATAGCCATAGGTTTAGTAAATCATATCAAGTTTCCACTCACCTACATGTCTTTTGAGGAAGACAAAGCTTTTGTAAGATACAGATTTCAATCCTCCTTTAGGTTTCCTCCTTCAAGAAAATTTATGTTCTTTAGAATGCTATCAGAATTTTAAATATTTGCAATAACTGTCATAACAGATACACATAAATAATTTATCCTCTTTGTTCCTAATCATGTTATAGGGAGTAGTTAAACTGTTGTTATTAACGTAGTTAATCCATTAGAATGTATTGTTCAACATTTTGTTAACTACTTTGTCTGATATTTTGATATTTATATCCTTATTTTTATAGTTCTCAGTTTGGGTTTATTTACCAGGAAAGTAACATACATAAATCATGCAAGTTATATTATTCTCATAAATAATATATATTATATGTTAGAAGTTAATTATTAATCTAGCATACACATAACTGACAGGTGTCTACAAATATCAAAGATAACAAACTGATGATTAGAGAATAATCTAATCTCTAACTTCCCTTTGAAAAAACAGCAACACATTATGCCTAAGTTTTACATTAATAAATTCACACCGGCATATGATCTGAGATGGAAATTATGTTTTCAATAGCAATATCATTTTATTGCCATTGTGTTAGGAACAGCAATAAAGACAATTTTGAAAGCTTTGATTATTATTTTAAATCTCTCTTACACACATGCAAAAGCAAACTTTAAGAAAAATATCCCATTTTTGTGACTTATTATAATGTGATTAAAATAAAGAATACCTTTTGTTTAAACACTATGAAAGTGAAAGTGAAGTTTCTCAGTCGTGTCCGACTCTTTGCAACCCTGTGGACTGTAGCCCACCAGGCTCCTCTGTCCATGGGATTCTCCAGGCAAGAATACTGGAGTGGGTTGCTATTTCCTTCTCCAGGGGTCTTCCTGGCTCAGGGATCGAACCCAGGCCTCCCTCATTGCAGGCAGATGCTTGAACCTCTGAGCCATGTGGGAAGCCCTTAAACACTATAGATCTTATTTATTTTTAAGTAAGAAAACAATGGTTCCTTGTTTTACTATCACCTGCATTATATATACCACAGAAATGATTAAGCCTTTAGTTTTAATAAGTATAAGTATACTAGACATTGTATATTGGCTTCTCAGGTGGTGCCAGTGGTAAGGAATATGCTTTCCAATACAAGAGACACAAGAGACATGGGTTTGATCTCTGGGTCTGAAAGATACCATGGAGGAGGAAATGGCAACCCACTCCAGTATTCTCACCTGGGAAATCCCATGGACAGAGGATCCTGGTGGACTACAGTCCTTGGGGTTGCAAAGAGGCAGACACAGCAGAGCACAGCACAGCAGACATTATATATTTATAACAGAAGTGGAATGAACACCTATACTCTTCTAGATATTCCCCTAATTCAGTAAAAGCTAATCCTCCAAAATTTTATTAAAAAACAAAAGAACTTATAAAAAGATTTCCAGGAGGAAAATACAAACAATAAAGGGCTCTCACCTGCATTATTGAATTCCCTTTTTACTACTCTGCTTTAGAATAAAATAAAAGTATCTTCATTATATCATACAGCATTATAATAATTCTGGCATTCAGGACTTCCCAATGCAGTTTTTGTTATGGATATCAAGAGACTGAAATTAGAACTGTTTAGGCTTTTTAAAAGATTTATATGGAAGATTATATGCCAATTGAGGGGCATTTCTTGAAATATTCAGAAAATTTTCTAAAAAAAAATAAGAAAGCTGTAGTATATAGGTTTTAATCCTTTGATACAACAAGTGGGTTTACTTGAAGAATCACTCACATCCAACCTCCACTCCTCTTCTTGTCCATCTATACACTGCTTTAAGATTTAAAAACCCTAAAATAAAATGGGATGTGATAGGGTTTTTGTCTACTTCGATATTTAGATCTACTCTGCTGTCAAAAGATGGGAAGGAGGACTGATGTCTAGAAGGCTAGGAAATCTCCTCACCCTTCTTCCAATTCAGAGTCTCTAGTTACTCTGGGGTGGGAGTGGAATAAGAACAGATGGTTCCAGCTTAATTGGTGCTGTAGTAGTCTATCAATTGCTGCTGATCTGAACATCATCTAGTCATCCATGCCTGTTTCATAGTACCATCAAAATGTCAGCTGTCTCAGGGACGTGTCTTCTGCAGAGTCTTCAAAGGACTATCATTGTACTGTGTCTCAATTTGAGAGGGTACAAATCCTCTGTTTTTCACTCAGTGGTTCTCTTTCAGTAACCTCTTGCTGCTGACAGCCTCTTTTGGCAGATGTTTCTCTAGACTGAGAATGACAAGAGTCCTCTAGCACAGTTGTCTTACATTTGATTCTCTTTTAATCCTTGGGAAACTAACTTGTTACTCTAAACAGCAGGAGTTCAGACTGTTTACCTGCCACCCTTTTTCTATTCTCGTCATGTTTCCTCAGTTCTGTCTCCTTTGCCCAGGTAAGCACATGAAGATCAACAGATTTGCTTTCTAGAAACTGTCTAACTAGAGAAATGTGAAATACTCCAGACTGATACTCAGAGCCTTATTCACCTGGATTTGAGTGGGGGAAAAGAAGTGCCACCTTGTCTGTCATGCAGAAAATTCAGTTAGACAAATAACACAAAAAAAAAAAAAAGAGGGGGATTTTACTTGGCCAGTCTTCTCTGGCATATATTTAGCTTTACATTTGATCTGATCAATTAAAGATGTTCTACCATGAGAATGTAGATAATGCTTTCTTGATTCTTATGAGTTTCCCAAATAGGATCAAAAAAGCCTTAACACTCGATCTATCACCAAGAAATAGAATAAACACATTCTCACTCATATTGTTTACCCCACAACAAGATCATTTTAAATCTTCCCTCTGTCACAGATCAAGAAGCAGAAAAAAATCAGCAGAAAATTATTGTTGTTCAGTATCCTCTCCAAAGAAGCATTCTTATTATTTTTTCTACCCCTAGGAAATAAATTTATATCTAAAGCATTTTGTAGATAAAGGAAGATAAAATTAGTGAAGTTAAATAAATGTGACTTAGGTTAAAAAAAAGCATGTTTTTAGCAGAGCAAAAAGCAGTAAGCTACTAGCTTTATGGCTTTATTCATTTGACAAATATGTCATTATAAATGATGTTCTACTAAACTGAAATTTTACTCACTATAGACTTTTGATGAAGTTTAACTTTATAATATCTATAAATTGCATTTACATTTTAAGAAAAAAATTTATATCTTATGTGAACTGATTAACAATGAGAAGTAAAATATAATATTTTCATAAATCCAATTTTCAAGTCTATCAGTAAAATATTCCACATTAAATTTCACATAACGTCTTTGACATTGTAAGATGGAATAAGACTGCTCTCCTATATCTTATACTTTCCTATAACATAGGCAACTTAATTTTCTAGATCGATAAGAGGAGAAAAGCCATTATAATAAGGGTAATTAGATATTCCAAATCTGGAGAACAGCCTTCATAAATCTTCCTGTTTGGTACAAAGAACAGTTGGTCCCATACCAGCTTCTGTCATGTCTACTTTTGTATAAGGAAATATGTTTCATAAATAATTTCTGAACTTGTAAAAAAATGGTAAAGGTATCTTTAGAATATTCTGAGAAAGATTTATTGTCTTAGATCATGATGAAGAGAATAAAACGAATATTGTACTCAAATGTAAGTCTACTACTTACTATATTATATTGATAAGTGAATTAATATGCTGCTTCTCAAAATATGGGCCAAGATCACCTATATTGGAATAGTCTATGATATGTTAAAATTCTTCTCTGTGTCCCACAATAGGACTGCAGGATCACAATTCCTGGGGATGAGTTCTCTGAAATAATGTGCATGTCTGAAAGCATTCAGGTGATCCTTATGTCCTCATTTTAGATTCAGGAATGAAGCCCACCCACAGATTCTTAATGAGAACAAAATAATGTCAGTAAAGTGATTAGTAGGGAACAGACCCACAATAATATAAACACCGTTTATTTACTTTTTCTCCTTGATGAATACTGTGCTATACAGTATTCATATACTGTATGAATACTGTGTATGTGTGTGTTCATGTGTGTGTGCTCAGTCATGTCTGATTCTTTGTGACCCCATCGAATGTAGCCCACCAGACTCCCAGTCCATGGAATTTTCCAGGTAAGAGTACTTGAGTGGGTTGCCATTTCCTTTTCTAGGGGATCTTCCTAACTCAGGGATGGAACTCGGGCCTCCTGCACCTCCTGCATTGACAGGTGGATTCTTTACCACTGTACCTGCTGGGAAGCAAGTCATGCAGTATCTTTGGAGCACTTCTCAGCTCAATTATCTGATTTCATAGACAATGTTTTCCAATATAACCATGCCAATGTTAAGTCTAGAGGGCAGAAATGATTATGAGATAATTGCACTCATTCTTCCTAATTCTCAAGAGAATGGTTCAATTACTTTATTAGATAAAAATTTGGATGACACATGGCAAAAAAAATGACATCAGTATAGAAACAACAGCCAGTAGTTTAAATTCTACTGCTATTGGTAGGCCCAAACAAGCAATTCCCATAGGATCAAATTATAATTTGGGTGAAAATAATCGATTACATTGGATTGAGAAAAGAGGTTGGTAAGTTAGACGGAAGGAGTATGATGTGCGCTTTTTCTAAACTGTCTTTCCAAGTTCTACTTCAGAGGGTGATTATAAGATTATATTCAATCCTGTCTGTTAATTTCTCTTTGGTTACAAATTTTTTTACCATATCTTATTACTTCTAGGGTCTCCAGTATGCCCACAAAGAAACTGGTTTTATTTTGCCTAACTGCCACCTCATGCGAAGAGTTGACTCATTGGAAAAGACTCTGATGCTGAGAGGGATTAGGGGCAGGAGGAGAAGGTGACAACTAAGGATGAGATGGCTGGATGGCATCACTGACTTGATGGATGTGAGTCTGAGTGAACTCCGAGAGATGGTGATGAACAGGGAGGCCTGGCGTGCTACGATTCATGCGGTCACAAAGAGTCGGACATGACTGAGTGACTGAACTGAACTGAACTGATCCTTTTGCATCAGATAAAATCTGCTATTTGTGAACCTGGGAAAATTCCATTTATTCCCCAATATATTTTAAGGATCTCTTACATAGAAAATTATTCCCATATGTTCCAAATTTAGAACTAACCATGTCTTCTTCTCTGCCTTTATCTTTTATGCCTACATTGTATTAACCATGGGTTTTATTTTCTGTATTCTGATGCTGTGACATCTGGGACCTTGCAGATTCTAGAGGACTGCCCCTCCAGGGTAAGCCAGTTCATACAGTCCACAAACACTTTTCAGATACAAATCAACTAAAACAGATGCTCTTGCAATCTTGGTCACTCTTTTTCTGCCCTAATTTCCTCAAGGCCACCTATTAGACAAGGAAATTAGTCATTAAGTTGTATCTGACTCTTGTGACCCAATGAACTGCATCCCACCAGGCTCCTCTTTCCATGACAATTCCCAGGAAAGAATACTGGAGAGAGTTTGCCATTTCCTTCTCCAGGGGATAGTCAGACCAAGGATTTGAACCCACATCTCCTGCATCACAGGCAGATTCTTTACCACAGAGCCACCAGAGGAGCCCTATCAGACAATTAGAGACAGCACCTAACCCACATAGCCTGCTGAAACCATTCAGCTGAGCCAAACCTAGGCTTCTCTGGCTGCTGTTCTAATTGCAGAAGCCACAATAAAGGTTTTTGTCCATAATTCTCCCTTTTCCTTCTGCCTCCTCACTCAACTTTGGGCTTTCCTGTCACCCATCCTCTTGAAACTGAATAATAAACTTTCAACGACAATAGTCTTCTGATCTTGGGCCTTACTGTACCTCAAATTTTCTATTAATACATTATATTTAAAAGAGAAAATTTAAAGAGTTGGCACTTTTCTGGCTGAATGAATCCGAAGCCAGTGCTTCAGGGTTTCCCTAAAGTTTAATATATCTTCACTTAGATAGTCTTTCTCAAAACCATATTTCTCCCATTTGCTCTCTAGAGACGTTGAGTAATGCTTGTTTACTTTCTATTATTTGATTATTCCCCTGTACACACTCTACCGTTTTGCTAATAGAAGGGTTCTCTTGTCACCAGTAGCACCCCCTCATCTTCTGAGAGCTTATTAAAAATATAGAATAAGTGTCTCTGAAACAAAATTGATTTTTTATTTTATTTTATTTTTATTTTATTTTTTTTTAAATTAAATTTATTTATTTTTTTAATTACAATACTGTATTTGTTTTGCCATACATTGACACGAATCAGCCATAGGTGAACACAATCGCCCAATGCCGAAGCCCCCTCCCACCTCCCACCCCACATCCTCTACCTGAATCATCCTGTGCATCAGCCCCATGCATCCTGCATCCTACACCAAACATAGATTAGCGCTTCGTTTCTTACAGGAAAATACACATGCTTCACTGCCATTCTCCCAAACCATCCCACCCTTTCCCTCTCCCTCAGAGTCCAAAAGTCCACTCTATACCTCTGTGTCTCTTGTTGTCTCACATATAGGGTCATCATTACTGTCTTCTAAATTCCATATATATGTGTCAGTATACTGTATTGGTGTTTTTCTTTCTGGCTTACTTCACTCTGTATAATCGGTTCCAATTTCATCCATCTCATTAGAACTGAGTCAAATTTATTCTTTTTAAGGGCTGAGTAGTATTCCATAGTGTATATGAACCACAGCTTTCTTATCCATTCATCTGCTGATGGACATCTAGGTTGCTTCCATGTCCTGGCTATTATAAACAGCGCTGCAATGAACATTGGGGTACATGTGTCTCTTTCAATTCTGGTTTCCTCGGTGTGTATGCCCAGCAGTGGGATTGCTGGGTCATAAGGCAGTTCTATTTGCAATTTTTTAAGGAATCTCCACACTGTTTTCCATAGTGGCTGTACTAGTTTGCATTCCCACCAGCAGTGTAAGAGGGTTCCCTTTTTCTCCACATCCTCTCCAGCATTTATTGCTTGTAGACTTTTGGATCGCAGCCATTCTGACTGGTGTGAAATGATACCTCATTGTGGTCTTGATTTGCATTTCTCTGATAATGAGTGATGTTGAGCATCTTTTCATGTGTTTGTTAGCCATCCGTATGTCTTCTTTGGAGAAATGCCTATTTAGTTCTTTGGCCCATTTTTTTATTGGATCATTTATTTTTCTGGAGTTGAGCTGCATAAGTTGCTTATATGTCTTTGAGATTAGTTGTTTGTCAGTTGTTTCATTTGCTATTGTTTTCTCCCATTCAGAAGGCTGTCTTTTCACCTTGCTTATAGTTTCCTTTGTTGTGCAGAAGCTTTTAATTTTAATTAGATCCCATTTGTTTATCTTTGCTTTTATTTCCAGTATACTGGGAGATGGATCATAGAGGATCCTGCTGTGATTTATGTCGGAGAGTGTTTTGCCTATGTTCTCCTCTAGGAGTTTTATAGTTTCTGGTCTTACATTTAGATCTTTAATCCATTTTGAGTTTATTTTTGTGTACGGTGTTAGAGAGGGGTCTAATTTCATTCTTTTACAAGTGGTTGACCAGTTTTCCCAGCACCACCTGTTAAAGAGACTGTCTTTACTCCATTGTATATTCTTGCCTCCTTTGTCGAAGATAAGGTGTCCATAGGTATGTGGGTTAATCTCAGGGCTTTCGATTTTGTTCCATTGATCTATATTTCTGTCTTTGTGCCAGTACCATACTGTCTTAATGACTGTGGCTTTGTAGTAGAGCCTGAAGTCAGGCAAGTTGATTCCTCCAGTTCCATTTTTCTTTCTCAAGATTGCTTGGGCTATTCGAGGTTTTTTGTATTTCCATACAAATCTTGAGATTATTTGATCTAGTTCTGAGAAAAATACTGCTGGTAGCTTGATGGGAATTGCATTGAATCTGTAGATTGCTTTGGGTAGTATACTCATTTTCACTATATTGATTCTTCCAACCCATGAGCATGGTATATTCCTCCATCTATTAGTGTCTTTTTGATTTCTTTCATCAGTGTTTTATAGTTTTTCGATATATAGGTCTTTAGTTTCTTTAGGTAGGAATATTCCTAAGTATTTTATTCTTTTCGTTGCAATGGTGAATGGAATTGTTTCCTTAACTTCTTTTTCTACTTTCTCATTATTAGTGTATAGGAATGCAAGGGATTTCTGGGTGTTGATTTTATATCCTGCAACTTTACTATATTCACTGATTAGCTCTAGTAGTTTTCTGGTCGAGTCTTTAGGATTTTCTATGTAGAGGATCATGTCATCTGCAAACAGTGAGAGTTTTACTTCTTCTTTTCCAATTTGGATTCCTTGTATTTCTTTTTCTGCTCTGATTGCTGTGGCCAAAACTTCCAGTACGATGTTGAAGAGTAGTGGTGAAAGCGGACACCCTTGTCTTGTTCCTGACTTTAGGGGAAATGGTTTCAATTTTTCACCATTGAGGATAATGTTAGCTGTGGGTTTGTCATATATAGCTTTTATTATGTTGAGGTATGGTCCTTCTATTCCTGCTTTCTGGAGAGTTTTTATCATAAATGGATGCTGAATTTTGTCAAAGGCTTTTTCTGCATCTATTGAGATAATCATATGATTTTTATTTCTCAGTTTGTTAATGTGATGAATTACATTGATTGACTTGCGGATATTGAAGAATCCTTGCATCCCTGGGATAAAGCCCACTTGGTCATGGTGTATGATCTTTTTAATGTGTTGCTGGATTCTGATTGCTAGGATTTTGTTGAGGATTTTTGCATCTATGTTCATCAGTGATATTGGCCTGTAGTTTTCTTTTTTGTGGTGTCTTTGTCAGGTTTTGGTATTAGGGTGATGGTGGCCTCATAGAACGAGTTTGGCAGTTTACCTTCCTCTGCAATTTTCTGGAATAGTTTCAGTAAGATAGGTGTTAGCTCTTCTCGAAATTTTTGGTAGAATTCAGCTGTGAAGCCGTCTGGACCTGGGCTTTTATTTGCTGGAAGATTTCTGATTACAGTTTCAATTTCCATGCTTGTGATGGGTCTGTTAAGATTTTCTATTTCTTCCTGGTTCAGTTTTGGAAAATTGTACTTTTCTAAGAATTTGTCCATTTCTTCCAAGTTGTCCATTTTATTGGCATATAATTGCTGATAGTAGTCTCTTATGATTCTTTGTATTTCTGTGTTGTCTGTCGTGATCTCTCCATTTTCATTTCTAATTTTGTTGATTTGATTTTTTTCTCTTTGTTTCTTGATGAGTCTGGCTAATGGTTTGTCAATTTTATTTATCCTTTCAAAGAACCAGCTTTTGTTTTGTTGATTTTTGCTATGGTCTCTTTTGTTTCTTTTGCATTTATTTCTGCCCTAATTTTTAGGATTTCTTTCCTTCTACTAACTCTGGGGTTCTCTATTTCTTCCTTCTCTAGTTGCTTTAGGTGTAGAGTTAGGTTATTTATTTGACTTTTTTCTTGTTTCTTGAGGTATGCCTGTATTGCTATGAACTTTCCTCTTAGGACTGCTTTTATAGTGTCCCAAAGGTTCTGTGTAGTTGTGTTTTCATTTTCATTTGTTTCGATGCATATTTTGATTTCTTTTTGATTTCTTCTGTGATTTGTTGATTATTCAGTAGGGTGTTGTTCAGCCTCCAAATGTTGGAATTTTTAATAGTTTTTCTCCTATAATTGAGATCTAACCTTAGTGCATTATGGTCAGAGAAGATGCTTGGAATAATTTCAATTTTTTTTGAATTTATCAAGGTTAGATTTATGACCCAGAATGTGATCTATTCTGGAGAAGGTTCCGTGTGCACTTGAGTAAAAGGTGAAGTTCGTTGTTTTGGGGTGAAATGTCCTATAGATATCAATTAGGTCTAACTGGTCTATTGTATCGTTTAACGTTTGCGTTTCTTTGTTAATTTTCTGTTTAGTTGATCTGTCCATAGGTGTGAGTGGGGTATTAAAGTCTCCCACTATTATTGTGTTATTATTAATTTCCCCTTTCATGCTTGTTAGCAATTGTCTTACATATTGCGGTGCTCCTATGTTGGGTGCATATATATTTATAATTGTTATATCTTCTTCTTGGATCGATCCTTTAATCATTATGTAGTGGCCTTCTTTGTCCCTTTTCACAGCCTTTGTTTTAAAGTCTATTTTATCGGATATGAGTATTGCTACTCCTGCTTTCTTTTGGTCTTTATTTGCATGGAATATCTTTTTCCAGCCCTTCACTTTTAGTCTGTATGTGTCCGTTGTTTTGAGGTGGGTCTCTTGTAGGCAGCATATATAGGGATCTTGTTTTTGTATCCATTCAGCCAGTCTTTGCCTTTTGGTTGGGGCATTCAACCCATTTACATTTAAGGTAATTATTGATAAGTATGCTCCTGTTGCCATTTACTTTATTGTTTTGGGTTCGGGTTTATACGTCCTTTTTTGTGTTTCCTTTTAAAGTCTATCCTTTAGTATTTGTTGGAGAGCTGGTTTGGTGGTGCTGAATTCTCTCAGCTTTTGCTTGTCTGGAAAGCTTTTGATTTCTCCTTCGTATTTGAATGAGATCCTTGCTGGGTACAGTAGTCTTGGCTGAAGGTTATTATCTTTCATCACTTTAAGTATGTCTTGCCATTCCCTCCTGGCCTGAAGAGTTTCTATTGAAAGATCTGCAGTTATTCTTATGGGGATCCCTTGTGTGTTATTTGTTGTTTTTCCCTTGCTGCTTTTAGTAATTGTTCTTTGTGTTTGGTCTTTGTTAGTTTGATTAAAATATGTCTTGGGGTGTTTCTGCCTTGGGTTTATCCTGTTTGGCGCTCTCTGGGTTTCTTGGACTTGGGTGATTATTTCCTTCCCCATTTTAGGAAGTTTTCAACTATTATCTCCTCAAGTATTTTCTCATGGTCTTTCTTTTTGTCTTCTTCTTCTGGGACTCCTATAATTCGAATGTTGGAGCGTTTCATATTGTCTTGGAGGTCTCTGAGGTTGTCCTCATTTCTTTTAATTCGTCTTTCTTTTTCCCTCGCTGATTCATTTATTTCTACCATTCTATCTTCTATTTCACTAATCCTATCTTCTGCCTCCGATATTCTACTATTTGTAGCCTCCAGAGTGTTTCTGATCTCATTTATTGCATTATTCATTATATGTTGACTCTTTTTAATTTCTTCTAGGTCCTTGTTAAACCTTTCTTGCATCTTCTCAATCCTTGACCCTAGGCTATTTATCTGTGATTCCATTTTGATTTCAAGATTTTGGATCATTTTCACTATCATTATTCGGAATTCTTTCTCAGGTAGATTCCCTATCTCTTCCTCTTTTATTTGGTTTGGTGGGCATGTCTCCTGTTCCTTTACCTGCTGGGAATTCCTCTGTCTCTTCATCCTGGTTATATTGCTGCGTTTGGGGTGGCTTTTCTATATTCTGGGAATTTGTGGAGTTCTCTTTATTATAGAGTTTCCTCTCTGTGTTTGGTGTTATATCACTGGTTTGTCAAAGTTTCTTGATCAGGGAGGCTTGTGTTGGAATTCTGGTGGGTGGATCTGGATTTCCTCTCTCTGGAGTGTTGTGACGTGTGAAGTAATGGGTTATGAGACGTCAATGGTTTTGGAGTATTTTGAGTTGCCTATGTATTGAAGCTCAGGGGCTTGTTCTTGTGTTGCTGGAGAATATGCGTGGTATGTCTTGCTCTGGAGCTTGTTGGCCCTTGGGCAGTGCCCAGTTTTAGTATAGGTATGAAGGCGTTTGATGAGCTCTAATTGGATAATGTTCCCTGTGTTCAGGAATTCTTTGTTGATCACAGGATTTGGAATTACGCCTCCTGATTCTGGTTTTCAGATTTATTTTTAGAATAGCCTCATGATTTCTCCATCTATTCAGCACTAATGTTAAAACATCTAGGTTAATGATGATAGGTTTCTCCACCTTGAGGGTCGTCCCTAGAGGATAGGTGGGTTGCTTGGAGGAGAGAAGAGGGAGGGAGTAGTTAGAGGTGAGTGGAATGGGATGAGGTGGAATCAAAAGAGGGAAAAGGAAGTTAGCCCGTAGCCACTTTCTTGTGTGTGCTCCGAAGTCTGGACAGCTCAGAGGTGGTCACAGAGTTATACTTGGAAGAGGAGAGGAAGGAAGTAGATAGAGGTGGTCAGGAGGATAAAAGAGGGAGATGGGAAGGAGGGATACAGATCCGGTCAGTGACCAGTTCCCTTAGAGTTCTCCTCCTTCTGGAACGCACAGAGGTTCATAGGGTTGGGTAGAGAGGGGGAGGGTGAGGGAGGAGACAAAAGCCACCTGGTGGGGAAGAGAGAGATTCCAGAGGTGGAGAGAGTGGTTAAGCCAGTAGTCTTGCACTCATGTAAAACTGGGTATTGAGGATTAGGTTTTTTAAAAGTACAAAATTGGCAACAAATACCAAAATGCCAAGATTAAAAAACTGGAGTATAGATTGGATTTTCAAAGATAGATTATTGAAGAGAAGAAGAATGAGGAGAGAGGCATTTAAAAAAAAATAGAAAAAAGAAAAAAAAAAGTAAAATATAATAAAAGATTGCAGAATTATTAAAAGACAATTTCCTTCACCATTAAGACTACATACGGCGTTTGCTTAAATGATAGGGTTTTTTTTTTTTTAAGTAATATTAGGTTATAAAAATAAAAACTAGAAATATAGAAGGCTTAAAATTTAAGGAAGTTTAGGGGAAAAAAGGATGAAAAGAAAAGGATAAACAAATTTAAAAAGGAAAAAAAATAATTTTTAAAGAAAGAAAAAAAATTCTTAAAGAAAAAAAAATCACGCTTCCACATCACCCCCCGCCAAAAAAAAATTTTTTTTTTTTGATCATAAAAGTAGAGACGGCGTATCTGTCGCTTTCTCTGTCGTTGAGGACTGTGTGGGGTCGCTATCAAGGCAGTTCCCTCTGTTTGCCTTCCTCTGTTTGCTGGTCTCTTCCGTGTCTGATTTCTGTCTTGCCACAGGGAGGGTGGTGGTGAACTCTGCACTGGGCTTGCCCCTTCCCAATCCGTGGGATAACCGTGTGGGGCCTGGCCTATGTTTCATGCAATTCCCTGGTTTTAGCCTCTCAGGATTGGCACTCAGGAAGTCCCCTCCGGGTGCCGGGTTTGGTCCCAAGTCCGAGTGGCTAGGGAGTTTGGCGCGGACTATTGTTGCATCTTCTGGGCTTTGCGGGTCGCTCGATTTTCTGGGATCTCCGCCGGGGCTCTTTTTCAGGCAGATGATGACCACTCAGATACCCCCAGAAGTCTCATCAAAGAGGCCCGCTTGCAATTTGGTAGGTAATGACTCTCTTGAGCTGCGACTTCCCTCTTCCAGCGCTTCAGGCTCTGGCTGCCTGTCGCCGGTGGGGGATGGTCTGCAGCCGGCTATTTCCGATCCGTCCTTTGTTCTGTGCGCGGGCCTGTCAGTGCCTTATGTTCGGGTGTTTCGCGTGTTAGTTATCTCCCAGTCTCGTTTGCTAGTCCGGGGATAATTCGTTCTATCCACGCGCGGACCCGATTCTGGCCCGTTACGCCCCGATTCTCGAGAAAAGCTCTGCAGCCTACGTCTCCGCGGCCCAATTCTTAGAAAGCACTGTCGCGGGCGCGCTCCTCCCTGCCCAACCCCCACTGCTGCCAGACGCAGGCGTTTGCGCTGCTTGTCCGCTGGGGGTTATACTGTTGAATTCGTAATCTGTTGGTTTTAATTATTTATTTATTCTTCCTTCCTGTTATGTTGCCCTCTGTGCTTCCAGGGCTCGCCCCATGCACAGCTGTGAGAAAGTTCCCCAATTTTAGGGAACCTCTCTCTTTAAGAGTCTCTTCCTGGGACGGGATTCCCTTCCCGTGCCGGGGGTTCCCCTCCCTACCTCCTTTGTCTATAACTTCGTTCTTTAAAATAAAATATTCCCTACCTGGCTTTGAAGCCAATGATCTGCTTTGCTGGATGCCTGATGTCCTCTGCCAGCAGTCAGAAGTTATTTTGTGGAATTTGCTCAGCGTTGAAATGTTCTTTTGATGAGGTAGAGAGGAGAAAGTGTTCTCCCCATCCTATTCCTCCGCCATCTTTTTCTCTTCCCAAAATTGATATTTTAAAAGGATGCCAAGTGATCCATATGCACATTAAATTTTGGATTGCAATTCCTTTACTCTTGTCTTTTCAAAGACCCTGATGATGGGAAAGATTGAAGGCAGGAGGGGGAGATGACAGAGGATGAGACGATGGGATGCCATCATTGACTCAATGGACAGAGGTTTGAGTAAGCTCTGGAAGTTGGTGCTGGACAGGAAAGCCTGGTGCGTTGCAGTCCATGGGGTCACAAAGTGTCAGACATGACTGAGCAACTGAACTAAACTGAACTGAACTGAGGAAACCCTGACTTTCAAAGATTTCCTTGGGAAAACTTGACATTTTCCTCCTCACACACAAAATTATAAAGCCTTTTACATTCTTATTGTGTTTTATTCTGCTTCTGGATAAACTGGATTGCTAGAGTCAGAATATCTTAACTGTATATTCTGTCAATTTTATTATTTATCCTTGGAACTGTGAAGATCTAGAAAACTTATTTTATCTCTCCACAAGGCAATAATACAGCATTGCAGCTGCAAAACCTTATTTATTTATTTGTTCAGTGATGAACTGTTACTTCTCTATAGAATAATCCATGATCTTGCTCTCTGATCATTCACAATCATGATTCAAATAGACATAATATCTCTAGCTCTATCTAAGAACACAGGCTGGTATTTTTCCTGAGATATTGTGGAAAAGTCACACAAGCACTCAAAGGTTAGCTGTTCTATGTATTGGCAGTTCGAAACATTCTAGGCAGGATGCATTTAGAGGTAACTGGCTTGTTGAAAGCAGAGATTAGAGAATCTTCCTTAAAGAGAAGTATGCATGAGAAATGTACTTTTTTTCTCCTAAGATTTTTATATTTATTTGGGAATATTTTGAGTGACTGATTGCAGTGATTAATATAAAGCTGCATTGGAGAGCAAGTTGGTTGTTATTGCTTGAAATTTGTGTGCATATAAAAGTGGAAAAGTCTCCCTGAGTCATTCAGCAAATATAAAATAGATAACCAGTGGGAATTTGCTGTATGACACAGGGAACCCAAACTGGGGCTCTATGACAACCTAGATGGGATGGGGTGGAAGATGAAAGGAAGGTTCAAGAGGGAGGGGACATATGTTTACCAATGGCTTATTCATGTTTATTTATGGCAGAAACCAATACAATATGTAAAGCAATTATCCTTCAATTAAAAATATTTTTAAAAGTGCAAAGGGCTTCAGGAACATGGATAAAGATTACTGTAGAAACAGATTAAGAGATTGATGAAGTTAAGTGAGGTGGTCAAGAAAACAACAAGAGGAATGGATTTGGAAATTAACTACTTCTTGCCTGGTAGTACCCATCCAAAAACCCAAATAGGACATAATCTTTTGTTTCTGTCTGTTTTGTACTGAATTTAGATCAGTTTATTTAGGATTTTGTGACTTGTAAATTCAGGTTCCAAATGGGTTTGTTCTGGTCTTCATAGGATATCCAATACTATAATTTAACTAGTTGTAGTCTTGCTGTTAAAGTTTTAAATTCCATAGAAGTCTTACAAAGAAGAAAACCTATTTTTATTTCTTGGGGATTTCCACCAAAGTCTACTTGCATGTTCCTTTAGTTATTCACACGTCTTGAATTTGAGAATGTGACTGGAATAACTATTAATACTATGAATCCAGGAATACCTGGTCCTATAGTTAAGTATCTATTCAACTAACTATACAAGATAAAGCAATTAGTTATTAAGAAGATATTGTTTCCAGTTCCCAGGGTGGAAGCCAAGTGTATATAGCTATCAACCTGGAAGAATTTTTGGCTGGTTTGTCTAGGCCCAAATGACATAGAATAATAACAAATGGAGATACATTTTTAACAACTTTAAAATGTTCACTTACTCATATTTAGCGTTCTCACTTGAAGAAAGCCACTCCAGAAACACCTGCGATTAAGTCAGCATAGAGTCTTACCAGCTGCTTGCCACCACTACCAAAGGCATGGGAAAAAAGAGAACAGTCCAGTACACATACAGCTCTTGTCTTCTTAGAGAACAAATGGTTTACCTCATAATTCAACTCATTTGTAGGTTTCATCCACTAAAACAACATCTAGATTTCTCAATTCTGGCAAACAGAAAAAAAGTGAGATAAAAGAATATCTTCAGTCATTCCTGAAAAGTTCTAACATTTATGCCTTATTTAAATTAATCTATAGAAAAGTTCAGTATATTTTTGCAGATTTGAAGTAATTAATATTATCCATTATACTTATGAGGAAAAACATAAAGCATTGACAATTTTGCTTCCTTGTGTCTTTAGTTAATAAGTTCAATATCATTGTGAAATCCATCTCACTAGTTTCCCATTTAATTTATTTTTCTGACAGAAAGGACTGAAGACATTTCTACTTAATTAGGTAGGTATGCCAGTTAGTGCAAAAATATTGCTCATCACAAATATGTTAAATAAATATGTTAGATTATATAAATAGGATTTAAAAATTAAAAATTGGCAAAATAATTCAGTTGTTATTTTTTCTCCAACTAAGTTTCAATTAAATTTTATAATATTTGCATCTGAGTAGTTTTATCAGCTTACCTGTATGAAGTATTTAGGCAGTCTGACAGCCTTATATAATGTCATTCTCTCTCTGTGCTTTCAGTTCAGAATTTTCATTAGTATGTGCATGCACTCGACATCCCTTCAGTGATGTCTGACTCTATGAGACCCTACAGACTGTAGCCCACCAGGCTCCTCTGTACATGGCATTCTTCAGGCAAAATTACTAGAGTGGTTTTTGCCCTCCTCCAGGGAATCTTCCTGACCCAGGGATCAAACCTGTGTCTCTACTGTCTCTTATACTGGAAGATTCTTTATCATTATTATCACTATTAAAAACCTTGTAGATAGCCTGTATATTACTGGGATTCAAACTATTAGACAAGAGGTTCCTCCACAGGCCTTTCCTGGATAGTTACATATCTATTGCTACTTTCTACCAAGACGACAGTTGTCTTGATCCATGAGTCAAATGAGTAAAGTAATCAGCAAAAAGTTGTTCAGTTGTATGCTTGGGCTTTAGTCAAGTGCATATTTTCCTAATATTGAATCTCCTAATTTTAGCATCTTTTGCTATCTAGATAGGCTGATAATTTCCTAAATCATCAAATTGTGACTCCTTTTTAACAGTTTTATTTTTTCTAAATTTATCTTGTTTATCTCATATTTTACATGAATAAGAGAAAACAAAACAAACAGAAACCGTCAACACTTTTCTGGGACATGAATCGCCTCATTAATTATTCAAATTAATTATGTAAAGTTCTGCTTCCCAGTCAAGTAGAACACAATTCAGCCATGTTTTCTATCACTATTAAACAAGGATTACCTTTCTTCTGGCTTCCAATGTGTTTCACATTTCCTTATGAGTTTTTACTAGAATCATTTCTAATGTCCATATTTCTATAATTATTTTAAGGCAGTTGGGCTTTTTCTATCAGGCTTCTTAAAATTCTTTTCACTACCAAATCTGTATTAGGGTTGCTGTAACAAATTGCCAAAGAAAGGCAATGCCAAAGAATGTTCAAACTCTGCACCTTTGCATTCATCTAACAGGCTAGCAAAGTAATGCTCAAAATTCTCCAAACCAGGCTTCAATAGTACATGAACTCTGAACATCCAGATGTTCTACTTGGATTTAGCAATGGTAGAGGAACCAAGAAACAAATTTCTAACATCTGTTAGATCATCAGAAAAGCAAGAAAGTTCCAGAAAAAAATTTTTTTTCTTCTACTTTATTGACTATGCCAAAGCTTTTGGCAGGGTAGATCACAACAAACTATGAAAAATTCTTAAAGAGATGGGAATACCAGACCACCTTATCTGTCTCCTGAGAAATCTGTATGCGGGTCAAGAAGCAACAGTTAGAACTGGACATGGAATGATAGATTGGTTTCAAATCAAGAAAGGAGTACAACAAGGCTCCATATTGTCACCCTGCTTATTTAACCTATATGCAGAGCACATCATTTGAAATGCTGGGCTGGAGGAAGAACAAGCTGGAATCAAGATTGCTAGGAGAAATATCAATAATCTCAGATATGCAGATGATACCACCTTTATGGCAGAAAGAGAAGAAGAACTAAAGAGCCTCTTGATGAAAGTGAAAGAAGAGAGTGAAAAAGTTGCATAAAACTCAACATTCAGAAAACTAAGATCATGGCATCTGATCCAATCACTTCATGGCAAACAGATGGGGAAACAATGGAAACAGTGAGAGACTTTATTTTGGGGGCTCCAAAATCACTGTAGATGGTGATGGCAGCCATAAAATTAAAAGACACTTGCTCCTTGGAAGGAAAGTTATAACCAACCTAGACAGCATATTAAAAAGCAGAGACATTACTTTGCCAACAAAGGTCCATCTAGTCAAGGCTATGGCTTTTCCAGTAGTCATGTATGGATGTGAGAGTTGGACTGTGAAGAAAGCTGAGCACTGAAGAATTGATGCCTTTAAACTGTGGTGTTGGAGAAGACTCTTGAGAAATCCCTTGGACTACAAGGACATCCAACCAGTCTCTCCTAAAATAAATCAGTCCAGAATATTCATTGGAAGGACTGATGCTGAAGCTGAAACTCCAATACTTTGGCCACCTGATGCGAAGATCTGATTCACTAGAAAAGACCCTTATGCTGGGAATGATTGAAGGTGAGAGGAGAAGGGAATGACAGGGGATGAGGTGGTTGGATGATATCACTGCCTCGATGGACATGAGATTGAGTAAGCTCCAGGAGTTGGTGATGGACAGGGAAGCCTGGAGTGCTTCAATGCATGGGATCACAAAAGTCAGACATGATTGAGTGACTGGACTGAACTGTACTGAACAAGTTGCCACAAATTTGGGGGCTTAAAACCAACAAAAATTTATCTCACATTTCTGTGAGCTGAAAATCTGAAATTAAGCTTTCAGTTCAGTTCACTTCAGTTAATTAAGTTTTAGGCAGGGCTATTTGGGCTTCCCAGGTGACACTAGTTGTAAAGAACTCCCCTGTCAATGCAGGAAGCATTAGAGCCACAGATTTGATCCCTGAATCAGGAAGATTCCCTGGTGGAGGGCACAGCAATCCACTCCTGTATTCTTTTCTGGAGAATACCCTGGATAGAGGAGCTACAGTCCATAGGGTTTAGAGAGTTGAAGAGGATTGAGGCAACTTAACACACATGCATACATGTTTCATATGAGGGCCTTGGAGTCGATGTCACTTCCAGCTTCTAATGAACATTTTTGGGCTGTGGTTGAATTTTTCTCTGCTCTATCATTTTCATATTTCCTTTTCCTCTGTGTGTTGGAACTCCCCTCTCTCTCTTTCTCTCTCAACGTGTGTGTGATTTCATTTATGCCTTACTAAGATAACCTAAAGTAAGCTCCTCCTCTCAAGATTCTTCACTTAATCATGTTTTCTTGGCAGATAAGTAATATTCAGGCTTTCCAGGTGGTACTAGTGGTAAAGAATCTGCCTGACAATGCAGGAGACCTAAGAAACATGGGTTAGATTCCTGGGTTGGGAAGGTTCCTGGAAGAGCGCATGGCAACACACTCCAGTATTCTTGCCTGGAGAATCTCATGGACAAAGGAACCTGGTGGGCTACAGTCCATGAGGTCACAAAGAGTGAAACACTACTGAAGCAAAATAGCAGCAGCAAGGTAATATTCACAGGTTCAGGATATTGCAATATGGACATATTTTGGAGTGACTACTCAGCCTACCACATTCCTTTTTGATTGTTTATATATTTTACTTTATTTTGGGCCCACATCTTAATTTATGAATGTGACTTAAGAGAGGTCAGTGCCATTGAAAGACATGTTTAATGTTACACATAGTTGTCCTACAAACAAGAGGCATGGATCCCCATACAGGGCCACAGGAAAAACATCAAGTTTTGGTCAGGAAGCAGAAGAAGGAGCTAAATCTAATTTAGGCTAGAACCTATGTTGGAGTTTCTGAGGAAAGGGTGGAAAGGGCAGGATGAACAGTTTAGGATTAGCTAGTTTGAATAATTTCAGTAGGCTTTGGGCTATAAAGGGAGAACCTCTGCAATTGAGATTATTCTACCATTTGTGGGTCACCTACCTGGGGCTATGAGTCTTGACTACATGGTGTCTCTGTCTCTCCACCCCTTCTTATTGTGGTTCCTTCTTTATATTTTGTTGTAGATTTCTTCTGCTGGTCTTCATGTTATTCTCATCAGTAGTTATGCTATAAATAGTTACAAGTTTGATGTGCCTTAGGAGGAGGTGAACTCAGATTCTTCCTACTCTGCCATTTTGTCCACTTATGAATTCTGACTGTCTTAGTCATCAGACAAATACTCAAGTGGACCCCAGGAAAGATTCTTGAGATTCTTTCTGGAATCCATTGTCTCCAGTGCTCTCATCCCTTAAATTCTAAGTGTATCAAGTTCTTTCAACTCAATCTCGTTTCCTCAAATGAATGAGATCGTTTGTGTTTTCTCTGTTTGACTCTTATGAAATTAATGAAGTTAATGAAATTGCCTCTAGGCAGAAAGTTGGGGTCATTTCAGCAGTCTTGCTTCCTTTCTCTCATTTATCATACCTATTGTATTGTTGTTGTTGTTCAGTTGCTCAGTCATGTCTGACTCTTTGCAACCCCATGGACTACAGCTTACCAGGTTTCCCTGTCCTTCACCATCTCCTAGAGTTTGCTCAAACTTATGTCCATTGAGTCAATGATTCCATCCAACCATCTCATCCTCTGTTAGCCGCTTCTCCTCTTGCCTTCAAACATTCACAGCATCAGGGTCTTTTCCAAAAGTCAGCTCTTTGCATCCGGTAGCCAAAGTATTGGAGTTTCAGCTTCAGCATCAGTCTTTCCAATTAATCTTCAAGGTTGATTTTCTTCAGGATTGACTGGTTTGATCTCCTTGCAGTACAAGGGATTCTAGAGTCTTCTCAAACACCACAGTTCAAAAGCATTCTTCAGTGCTCAGCCTTCATTATAGTCCAACTTTCACATTCATACATGACTACTGGAAAAAAAAAAAAAACATAGCTTTGACTGTAGTGGGAATTTCTAATAATGTACTTTCATAGCCTTGAAAAATTTCATAGAAATAGCACCTGAAGAAACTGCATATATCAAGAAACTGTTGATGATTATTTTTCATGTTTGTCTTAGAATAATAGCCTTGTTGCACACCCCAAGGCCAGATCCAGAAGGGAGTATGACTGGGATCATAAAAGCATGTACCTTGGAACACTGGGTCGGCATTAGGTATGAACACTACCTCCGCACTTGCAGACTGTTCCCAAGACTATCCCAGCAGGGAATGGCCTGGTGTAAAAACAAAGAGATCTGGACAACATTAGTGTAGTGTCTTAGGAAAGAAAGATCATAGAAAGTTTTGTAGTCTGCAATTAGGAATAAAAGCTGAGCTCAGAGTGGACTTTGCACCTCAGTCCAATAGAGGCTGCAGGTCCCCTGACCTGCACCAGATTTCATGTTCTGTTTTCATTCTTGTCATTCACTCCTGGACCTTTAAGGCAACATTTGACTATACAGGTCTTTGTCGGCAAAGCAATGTCTCTGCTTTCTATTATGCTGGCCAGGTTGGTCATAGGATTCTTGCAAGGAGCAAGTGTATTTTAATTTCATGGCTACAGTCACCATTCACAGTGATTTTGGAGCCCAAGAAAATAAAGTTTGTCACCATTTTCATTGTTTCACCATCTATTTGTTATGAAGTGAGGGCACTGGATGCCATGATCTTAGTTTTTGATGAGTTGAGTTTTAAGCCAGCTTTTTCACTCCCCTCTTTCACCTTCATCAAGAGGCTCTGTCATCTGCTTATCTCAGATTATTGATAGTTCTCCTGGCAATCTTGATTCCAACCTGTGCTTCATCCAGCTGGCATTTAGTGTGATATAGTTTGTATATAATTTAAATAAGCAGGGTGACAATATACAGCCTTGACTTAACCATCCCCAATTTTTAACCCATCAGTTTTTCCATGTCTGGTTCTAACTGTTGTTTCTTGACCTGCATACAGGTTTTGCTGCTGCTAAGTGGCTTCAGTCGTGTCCGACTCTGTGTGACCCCATGGACTGCAGCCTACCAGGCTCCTCCATCCATGGGATTTTCCAGGCAAGAGTACTGGAGTGGGCAAGAAAAGTGGTCTCATAGAATTTTCTATTCTCTTGAAGAATTTTCCAGTTTGTTGTGATCCACATAGTCAAAGGCCTTAATGTAGCCAATGAAGCAGAAGTTTTTCTGGATTTTTCTTGCCTTTTTTATGGTCCAACAGATGTTGGCAATTTAATCTCTGGTTCCTCTGCCTTTTTCTAAATCCAGGCTGAATATCTGGAAGTTCTCAGTTCATGCACTGCTAAAGTTTAGCTTGAAGAACGTTGAGCATTACCTTGTTAGCATGTGAAATGAATATTATACTACTGTATTATAAAATGCCTAAAAATGCTTGTCATATAGATTTACCATACACTTGGTCAATTTTTTTAGTTTATTACAGAAAAAAAATGTGTAAGTAGATTCTAGTTATGAACAGAAGCTTCAGTTCAGTCAGTTCAGTAGCTCAGTCGTATCTGACTCTTTGCGACCCCATGAATCGCAGCACGCCAGGCCTCCCTGTCCATCACCAACTCCCAGAGTTCACTCAGACTCACATCCATCGAGTCCGTGATGCCATCCAGCCATCTCATCCTCTGTCGTCCCCTTCTCCTCCTGCCACCGATCCCTCCCAGCATCAGAGTCTTTTCCAATGAGTCAACTCTTCACATGAGGTGGCCAAAGTACTGGACTTTCAGCTTCAGCATCACTCCTTCAAAAGAAATCCCAGGGTTGATCTCCTTCAGAATGAACTGGTTGGATCTCCTTGCAGTCCAAGGGACTCTCAAGAGTCTTCTCCAACATCACAGTTCAAAAGCATCAATTATTTGGTGCTCAGCCTTCTTCACAGTCCAACTCTCACATCCATACATGACCACAGGAAAAACCATAGCCTTGACTAGACGGATCTTAGTCAGCAAAGTAATGCCTCTGCTTTTGAATATGCTATCTAGGTTGGTCATAACCTTTCTTCCAAAGAGCAAGTGTCCTTTAATTTCATGGTTGCAGTCTAGATTTCAAATTAAATAATTTTTTTTTTCATCCATGACTAATAAGTCATTTTACAATGTGTCCTATTCATAAAGTCCCAGCAAAATAGAAACAAACAACTATAGCAAGTACTTTTTCATTTAATTACAAGAAAAAAGAACCTTTAATTATATATATTTCAATGTATGTATGTGTGTATGTGTATATATATATATATATATATATACACACACATATATATATATATGTATTCCAGAGACAGAGAGAGAAATTATAGATGGAAAATGCAGAGTTTGATGACTCCATGGAAAATCTATTGAAAACAGAGTAGAAATGGTATTCATTGGTTTCCTTTCCAATATCATTGTGTAACCATTAAAAAGAAATGTGCATGTGTGGTCAGTCATATCTGACTCTTTGCAACCCCATGGACGTTAGCCCACCAGGTTCTTCTTTCCATGAAATTTTCCATACAAGAATATTGGAATAGGTTGCCATTTCCTCCTTCATAGGATCTTTCCAACCCAGTAATCCAATCTGCACCTTTTGCATCTCCTGACTTGGCAGATGGATTCTTTACCATTACACCAACTGGGAAGCCCATGAAAGAAGGTAGTACTAACATTAATAAACAAACATCTCAAAAGAAACTGAAGATATTCTATTTTTACTTATTGAGTGTGTGAAATGGTATTTTTACAGCTTTCTAATGTTGTCATGATACTATATTACAATTTTAAATAAACATACACACACATTTTTATTTAAAACTTTTACACTCATGGTGTTGTATAACAATAAATTAGATATGTAATGTAAAGGCAAATAAAGTTTTAAATAAAATAGGTATTTGCAACATGGTTATAACAGTTAATGTTGATTTATGAAAGCTAAAATCACAGATGCTGAATTTAAAGTAGAAATATATGTATTTATTTATTATTATCAATTTAGGTTTTTATTAGACACATAATATTATAGTTATCACTGAGAAAATTGCTGTTAACAATTAAGCTATTTTTTTTAGTTGTCAATCCCTAAGGAGCATATATTAAATAAGTCACTTGTAGAAAATTTTTTATTGAGACTTTGTTACTGAAATAATGAACTCTTACAAAATTACAAGGACTGTGTCTCTATAACATATGCTTTCAAAATATGAATATCCAACAGAGTATGAAAGTATTTTGCTTTTGGAATGCTTACATTTTCTCATCTTTTATTATACCTCAATTATCCTAGTAACATTTTTCCGTATTCATATGTAAGTCATATCAATTTTTATTCAGTCTAAATGTAATAACATATGTGTGTGTGTTTATATATATATATGGAATTTGAGCATTTAAATTATTATTATTTTTTTAATACTTTATTCTACATTGCAATACTGTGTTTGTTTTGCCATACATTGACATGAATCAGCCACAGGTGTCCACGATCTCCCATTTAAATTAATATGCATTCACTTTTTAACATCTTTCCCAGTTACAAAAATACTAGTTGATACCAAAATGATTTAAAATATGAGTTTGATTGTGAACTTAGGCATTTAAATCATACTTTAAAGTATATCTGTGTGTGGAAGTATGCATAATATTTCTTCAAATACAAAGAGAAAATAGAAATAATTTTGATAATTCTTGCAACGCTGAGAATAGTCCAAGAATCAATGGAGGTATTTGAAATCCACTTGAAAAATATATCCATGGATTATGAGGAGTCACTGAACTATTTAAGAAAGGAAAGGAACAAAACAGGCATGCGCTAAATGAAGACTGAATACTGCAGATGAAACATGATCAGCATCAGTATTTCTTGTTTTGCTGCACAACACTCTCAATTTGCAAATTTAAGTACTGATAAACTTGAAATCATTTATCACATTGACTTGGAAATGACCTCAGATCCTGTTGGGTTAATGTTTTAAGATGCATTTTTGCCACTTTTAAAAAATCAATTAATGTGACCATAAGCACTGTGGTTAGAATATTTGACTCATTTTGAATTATTAAATTGATTTTTGCTTACTTTATCTAGTGCATTTGTGGCATATTAGAAAGGTAGAAGGTCATAATAGTAAAGCTTTCAAAATCTATGCACTTTGAAGACTTCAGTAATCACTTTGCACTCAATAACTATTAATCTCACATTGCTGTTGATGTCTACTGTTACTTTAAACATATTTAAAATTGTAGGGGAATCATTATTATATAGAGAAATAAAAAGTTTTTCCAGTAAATGTTACATCACATGAGGTGTTTTGAATTGATTTGTTCACTCATCTTAATGTAAAAACACCCCTACAGAAAACAGAAGATATAACATACTTTTGTTCTCTCTGAGATTT
Organism: Nanger dama; assembly: GCA_917880005.1. NCBI lineage: Eukaryota > Metazoa > Chordata > Mammalia > Artiodactyla > Bovidae > Nanger > Nanger dama. Next base: position 54,859,392 of record CAKJTW010000004.1, read on the forward strand.
TTTTCAATAGATATGTTTATTGCTTATACTAAACCAGTACTTTAATGTTTTCCAAAACAAAAATAATTTTCCAAACTATAGAGGTTAATCAAACAAAACTATGTACTTGAGGAATAATTTTTAATATTTAGTTTTCTAAACACATATGCTTTAGTTAGTTATCACATATGAATTAGTTGCACAATGAGGTTTGAGCATATTTATTTGTTTTATGGTTCATGTTTGAAAATTACAAACAATTATGTTGAAATACTAAAATTTAACTTGCCCAGATATTCTATTTTATTTTTTCTTCTTTATTGATTTAATATTTATAAGCTAACTCAATATTCCCCATAATGATTAATGCTTATTTATACTTTCAGATACTGCCAATTTATTTCTCACTGAATATATTTTTCCCTTAGTTGAAAAACAGAAATACATTTAGTTTATCTCATCTAGATTTGATTTTACAGGTCTTTCTTTATAATGATTTTAAACTTCTAGCTGTGTTTGATAAATACAATTAATTACATTTTGGTGCAATATAAGGACAATAATTCATGTTCATCGTCATTTAACTCTTCTTTTTTTCACGGAGATTTTTTAAAATTTACTTGAGAATAGTTTTAGATTTGCAGAAAAGTTGCAAGATAATGTGTCTTTGGGTACACATAAGGCACACTAATAGGGAACATTCAGTTTTCCCTATTATTACCATTTACATTAGTATGATATGTTTGTCAGACCTAATAAATCATTATTATAAACCGTAAATAAGCCATAACAATAAACTTTTTACTATTAAGTCAAGTCATTTATGTAATACCCTTTTTCTGTCCCAGGATTCCATCTAGGATGCTACATTACTTCTAGTTGTCACGTCTACTTAGGCTATGCTGTATCAAAGTCTCTCAGATTTTGCTTGTTTCAGAACACCCTGACAATTTTGAGGAGTAAAATCATCTGTTTTGTAGACTATATTTTAATTTGTATAGTGTGATATTTTTCTCATGATTAGACTGAAATTGTGGGCTTCCCAGATGGCACTAGTGGTAAACAACCCACCTAACAATGCAGGAGACTTAAGAGATGCAGGTTCATTCCTTCGGTTGGGAAGATTCCCTTAGAGAATGAAATGGCAATCCACTCTAGTATTCTTGCCTGGAGTATCCCATGGACAGAGAAGCCTGGAGGGCTACAGTCTATGGAGTCACACAGAGTTGGACATGACTGAAGTGATTTAGCACATGTGGGCTTTAGGATAAAGTGCCAGTCTCTTCACATCATATTAAGAATACAGACTATCAACATTGCTTGTCATTGTTGGTATTATCTTGGATCATCTGGCTAAGGTTGTGTTTGCCAGGTAAAGTTATCCTTCTTTTTCTTTCTTTTGAAGATGGATTCTTTACAGAGAGCACCGGGGGGGGGGGGGAAAAAAAATATATATATATATATATATATATGCAGCCAATTCTGACCAATTTCCTTTAGATAGGAATATTTGCATCAATTATTTGGAATTATTCTGCATGAAATAAAATATTTGTCTATTCTCTTTCCAACTCATTTGTTCAATAATTTATTTATATAGGTATGGATCATATAAAATTTATTGTTTGAGATATAATTCTACTACATTATTATTATAATTTTAATTGCAGATTTGCAGACTTATCATTGAAATTTATTTTTTATTACTTAGCCTATCTGAACATGTATAAAAATAAAAATTAATTTGACTGCATTCCATTTAACTTGTTAAAAAGAGACATTATATCTCACCATTTTAATTGTAAAATTATTCTCCCAGTGACCAAATGAAAACCAAAAAACAAAGGTATAAACTAAAGCAAAACAAAATTCATGACCCCAGAATAGTTGGTTAATGTGTACTACTTGAAGCAGTAGATACCTCAAAATTAATCAGTGTAAATCTCCCACCTGACAATTCTAAGTAATTGTGTTTTTTTCTTTATTTTTTTAATTTTATTATTATTTTGTTATTCTACATTACAATACTGTATTTGTTTTGCCATACATTGACATGAATCAGCCACAGGTGTACACGATCTCCCAATGCCAAAGCCCCTCCCACCTCCCACCCCATATCATCTCCCTGGATCCTCCCGTGCACCAGCCCCAAACATCCTGTATCCTGTATTGAACATAGACTGGCGCTTCGTTTCTTACATGATAGTATGCATGTTTCAATGCCATTCTCCCGAATCATCCCACCCTTTCCCTCTCCCTCAGAGGCCAAAAGTCCATTCTATACCTCTGTGTCTCTTTTGTTGTCTCACATACAGGGTCATCATTACTATCTTTCTAAATTACATATATATGTGTCAGTATACTGTATTGGTGTTTTCTTTCTGGCTTACTTCACTCTGTATAATCGGCTCCAGTTTCATCCATCTCATTAGAACTAATTCAATTTTATTATTTTTAATGGCTGAATAATACTCAATTGTGTATATGTACCACAGCTTTCTTATCCATTCATCTGCTGATGGACATCTAGGTTGCTTCCATGTCCTGGTTATTATAAACAGTGCTGCAATGAACATTGGGGTACATGTGTCTCTTTCGATTCTGGTTTCCTCGGTGTGTATGCCCAGCAGTGGGATTGCTGGGTCATAAGGCAGCAATTTGCAATTTTTAAGGAATCTCCACACTGTTTTCCATAGTGGCTGTACGAGTGTGCATTCCCACCAGCAGTGTAAGAGGGTTCCCTTTTCTCCACATCCCCTCTAGCATTTATTGCTTGTAGACTTTTGGATACCAGCCATTCTGACTGGTGTGAAATGGTACTTCATTGTGGTCTTGATTTGCATTTCTCTGATAATGAGTGATGTTGAGCATCTTTTCATGTGTTTGTTAGCCATCCGTATGTCTTCTTTGGAGAAATGCCTATTTAGTTCTTTGGCCCATTTTTTGACTGGTTCGTTTATTTTTCTGGAGTTGAGCTGCATAAGTTGCTTGTATATCTTTGAGATTAATTGTTTGTCAGTTGTTTCATTTGCTATTGTTTTCTCCCATTCAGAAGGCTGTCTTTTCACCTTGCTTATACTTTCCTTTGTTGTGCAGAAGCTTTTAATTTTAATTAGATCCCATTTGTTTATTTTTGCTTTTATTTCCATTATACTGGGAGGTGGATCATAGAGGATCCTGCTGTGATTTATGTCGGAGAGTGTTTTGCCTATGTTTTCCTCTAGGAGTTTTATAGTTTCTGGTCTTACATTTAGATCTTTAATCCATTTTGAGTTTATTTTTGTGTATGGTGTTAGAAAGAGGTCTAATTTCATTCTTTTACAAGTGGTTGACCAAGTTTCCCAGCACCACCTGTTAAAGAGACTGTCTTTACTCCATTGTAAAAGCTGGTTCTTTGAAAGGATAAATAAAATTGACAAATCATTAGCCAGACTCATCAAGAAACAAAGAGAAAAAAATCAAATCAATAAAATTAGAAATGAAAATGGAGAGATCACGACAGACAGCACAGAAATACAAAGAATCATAAGAGACTACTATCAGCAATTATATGCCAATAACATAGACAACTTGGAAGAAATGGACAAATTCTTAGAAAAGTACAACTTTCCAAAACTGAACCAGGAAGAAATAGAGAATCTTAACAGACCCATCACAAGCATGGAAATTGAAACTGTAATCAGAAATCTTCCAGCAAACAAAAGCTCAGGTCCAGACGGCTTCACAGCTGAATTCTACCAAAAATTTCGAGACGAGCTAACACCAATCTTACTGAAACTATTCCAGAAAATTGTAGAGGAAGGTAAACTCCCAAACTCATTCTATGAGGCCACCGTCACCCTAATACCTAAAACTGACAAAGACACCACAAAAAAAGAAAACTACAGGCCAATATCACTGATGAACATAGATGCAAAAATCCTTAACAAAATCCTAGCAATCAGAATCCAGCAACACATTAAAAAGATCATACACCATGACCAAGTGGACTTTATCCCAGGGATGCAAGGATTCTTCAATATCCATAAATCAATCAATGTAATTCACCACATTAACAAATTGAAAAATAAAAATCATATGATTATCTCAATTGATGCAGAAAAGCCTTTGACAAAATTCAACATCCATTTATGATAAAAACTCTCCACAAAGCAGGAATAGAAGGAACGTACCTCAACATAATAAAAGCTATATATGACAAACCCACAGCTAACATTATCCTCAATGGTGAAAAATTGAAAGCTTTTCCCCTAAAGTCAGGAACAAGACAAGGGTGTCCACTTTCACCACTACTATTCAATATAGTTCTGGAAGTTTTGGCCACAGCAATCAGAGCAGAAAAAGAAATAAAAGGAATCCAAATTGGAAAAGAAGAAGTAAAACTCTCACTGTTTACAGATGACATGATCCTCTACATAGAAAATCCTAAAGACTCGACCAGAAAGCTACTAGAGCTAATCAATGAATATAGTAAAGTGGCAGGATATAAAATCAACACTCAGAAATACCTTGCATTCCTATACACTAATAATGAGAAAGTAGAAAAAGAAGTTAAGGAAACAATTCCATTCACCATTGCAACGAAAAGAATAAAATACTTAGGAATATTCCTACCTAAAGAAACTAAAGACCTATATATCAAAAACTATAAAACACTGATGAAAGAAATCAAAGAGGACACTAATAGATGGAGAAATATACCATGCTCATGGGTTGGAAGAGTCAATATAGTGAAAATGAGTATACTACCCAAAGCAATCTACAGATTCAATGCAATTCCTATCAAGCTACCAGCAGTTTTTTCACAGAACTAGATCAAATAATCTCAAGATTTGTATGGAAATACAAAATACCTCGAATAGCAAAAGCAATCTTGAGAAAGAAGAATGGAACTGGAGGAATCAACTTGCCTGACTTCAGGCTCTACTACAAAGCCACAGTCATTAAGACAGTATGGTACTGGCACAAAGAGAAATATAGATCAATGGAACAAAATAGAAAGCCCTGAGATAAATCCACACACCTAAGTAATTATTTTTTTAATTAGTGAAATAAATTTATTTCATAATGTTTTCAGACACTGGGAAATATTTGCATTCATTATATTATTTAATTTTTAACCATGTTATAAGGTAAATGGGCTTAGATGGTAAAGAATCTGCCTGCAATGCAGGAGACCAGGGTCCAGTCACTTGGTCAGGAAGGTACCCTGGAGAAGGGAATGGCTACCCACACCAATATTCTTTCCTGGAAACTTCCATGGACCAAAGAGACTGGTAGGCTACAGTCCATAGGGTCACAGAGAGTCAGACACAACTGAGCAGCTAACACTACTACCACTAAAAAGTGAAGTCGCTCAGTCATGTCCGATTCTTTGCGACCCCATGGACTGTAGCCTATCAGGTTCCTCCGTCCATGGCATTTTCCAGGCAAGAGTGCTGGAGTGGATTGCCATTTTCTTCTCCAGGGGGTCTTCTCGACCCAGAAATCAAACCCCGGTCTCCCGCATTGCAGGCAGACGCTTTGCCATCTGAGCCACCAGGGAAGCCCACTACCACTACTGTAAGGCAAATATTACTCTCTTTAAGGAGAGGAAATTAAGGAGTATAGATACACTGTTTATTTTGTATTTTAAAAGTGGTAGAGACAAGTTTATTCTTTTCCTAAGCAAACTGAATTCTTCCTCAGTCTTCTAATTATGAGACTTATACTAAGTACACTCCAGTACTTATACTAAGTATGCATATTATTTTACATTTATTTGTAGATAATTATTAACTTAGGGAATAAAATACATTCATTCCTTTTTGGCTTTTGATTTTTGTGATTCTCTGTGATTTTTGCAATTAATTTTCTGGAATCATACCTATTTCTTTAGAAAAATACTGAAACAAGAGAAAAACAAAATGCTCTCAATTCCTTACTATTTCCTTCCCTTCCTTCCTTCTTTTCTCTCTTTCTCTTCCTTTTTTCTTTTCTTACTTTCTTCCTTCTTTTCCTTTCCCTCTTTCCTTCCTCATTTTTCCCCTCTTATCATCTTTCCATTCATTAACATTCTCTTATTTTGTTAATTGTAAATACCTTAAAATAGTAATACAGTGTTTCCCTTGAGCTAATAACATAATTGGAGAGAAAATCTGTACAAATATTTTATAAATCATAATCTACAAAAGCATAATAAATTATACTTAGGATAGCCTAGTAGTATTTCATTGATAGGATATATGGAACAGAACAGAGACCTTATACATGTTCATATATTTAAAAAAAATGACTTAGATAGATAAAATAAATTTAGGGGGAGTAAGGAGATCAGGGAGAAGGAAATGGCAACCCACTCCAGTGTTCTTGCCTGGAGAATCCCAGGGACGAGGGAGCCTGTTTGGCTGCTGTCTATGGGGTCGCACAGAGTTGGACATGACTGAAGCGACTTAGTAGCAGCAGCAGCAGCAGCAAGATCAGCCTTGGGATTTCTTTGGAAGGAATGATGCTAAAGCTGAAACTCTAATACTTTGGCCACCTCATGCAAAGACTTGACTCATTGGAAAAGACTCTGAAGCTGGGTAGGATTGAGGGCAGGAGGAGAAAGGGACAACAGAGGATGAGATGGCTGGATGGCATCACTGACTCGATGGACGTGAGTCTGAGTAAACTCTGGGAGTTAGTGATGGACAGGGAGGCCTGGCATGCTGCGATTCATGGGGTCGCAAAGAGTCGGACATGACTGAGCCACTGAACTGAACTGAAGGTAGTTTGAGCTTCACTGGTGGCTCAGTTGGTTAAAGAATTTGCCTGCAGTGCAAGAAACCCAGGTTCAGTCCCTGGTTCAGGAAAACCCCCTGGAGAAGGAAATGCAATCCATTCCAGTATTCTTGCCTGAGAAATCCCATGGACAGAGAAGCTTAGCGGGCTACTGTACATGGGGTCACAAGAGTTGGACATGACATAGCAACTAAACCACTAGCAAAGATAGATTATTTAATTAATCTAGCTGGAAATTTTTCCCCTCTAAAAAAAATTAAAACTCTATTTCTGTTCAAACTAGATTGCAAATTTTTTTTTATATATATCTAACTATAATATATAGGCAAATGAGAATTCTTTAAAATTTCCAGAAGAAAATATGGGGGCTATGTTTATGCCTTCACAGTATGAAAGGAATTTAAAACAAAAGAATAAAGGTGAAATCATTAAGAACATTGTAAAAAAATGTAATTATGATGAAGTTAAAGATATCTGTAGAGTGCATAAAGTCAAAACACTAGTCATAAATTTTGAGAAAAGAGTTATAGCACAAAACTATAGGTAAAAATTATGTCAATAATAAAATAAACCTCTGAATAAACTAAGAAATAAAAAAGAAAATTTAGTAGAATGTGGGTAAAATCTATGAACAATCACATCATAGAAAATACTTGAATAACCAACAAATGTATTTAAATACTCTCAGTATTATTAGCAATAAGTGTTTAAAAACTAGAAAAAAACAGCCATGAGATATCCTAGCGAACCCATAAATTGGAGAAATATGTTTTAACGATTATATAAGGACTGGAAAATATGTAGAGACAAATGACCAATTATATCCTGCTAATACAGTCCATAATGTTGGAAAGATTCAGACATGACTGAAGTGACTTAACATATACCCATACACACTCACGTGCACACACACACACACACACACACACACACACACACACACACAATGAGAAATAAACTGAGTAAACTAATTTGGAAAATAATATAAAATTGTCCAGTAAAACTGAAGATGCACATCCTCAATCTTCTGTAATTCTGCTTCCATATATATCACGTGGAAAAAATATTGCATATGTTCATAGGAAGATGCTCCTGGAAGATAAGATAGAAGGTCTCCTTATCAAGAGTTTGGACAGTTTACAAAGACACAGATCTTTTTGTCTAGACACACTTAGCTTCACTGTAAGTGATAGCTGTCTGAGGCTCCCTGGGGAGCCATTTCTTAAGCCTCTTCACACTGGTTCTCTTATATTTTTATGTTGCTTAGTAATATCTACAACTATTAGTGGAATATCATAAAGATTTTTCTTTGTCAAAGAAACTGTTTTTTAGCTCTCTATTGTCATTACAAGTTGGAGAAGGCAATGGCACCCCACTCCAGTACTCTTACCTGGAAAATCCTATGAATGGAGGAGCCTGGTAGGCTGCAGTCCATGGGGTCGCTAAGAGTCGGATATGACTGAGTGACTTCACTTTCACTTTTCACTTTCGTGCATTGGAGAAGGAAATGACAACCCACTCCAGTGTTCTTGCCTGGAGAACCCCAGGGATGGGGGAGCTTAGTGGGCTGCCGTCTATGGGGTCGCACAGAGTCGGACACTGCTGAAGTGACTTAGCAATCATTACAAGTAATGCTCTGTTTATGCTAATCAGAGAGCTTCCCTCCTAGTTCAGTTGGTAAAGAATCTGCATGCAATGCAGCAGACCTGAGTTAGATCACTGGGTTGGGAGGTGGAGAAGGAAATGGCAACCTACTGCAGTATCCTTGCCTGGAGAATCCCATGGACAGAAAAGCCTTGCAGGCTGCAGTTCATAGGGTTGCAAGAGTCGGACACAACTTAGCAACTAAATCACCATCACCTTGATAATCAGAAGCCAGAGAATTGGAATCTGTCTGCTTCAGTGTGAAAGTGAAAGCTTTAGTCCCTCAGTTGTGCCTGACTCTTTGAGAACCCATAGACTGCAGACTGCCAAGCTTCTCTGTTCATGGGATTTTCCAGGCAAGGATACTGGAGTGGTTTGCTATTTCCTTCTCCAGGGGATCTTCTTGAATTAGGGATAGAACTCCTGTCTCCTGCACTGCAGGCAGATTCTTTACTGAGAAGTCTGCTTCAGAATGACAGGTAACTGTTAAAGGAAGCTAATCATTAAAAATATAATACTGGACCTTCAAAATAACTGTGATTATCTAGTCATAATGATTTTCAAACTATGATTAATAGATACTTAAGGATTCCTTTGGGATATGTTAGGAAGTGACTGCTAGTTGTGTGTGGCATTCAAAATATCACCCTTCAAAATATCACTACTTTCAAATGTCTGATATGTTTGAATTTCATATTTTGGAAAGGCTGTTGAACAAAGTTTTAAAACCACTAATCCACTTAACTCACTCTTTATGTTTGTGAGAAAACTAATAGGATCAAAGAGACATGAATAAAAATTAAGTTTATCTGGATTTCCAGATGGAATAAGGAGAACAATCATATAACACATACTTCACAGAAATGTGATTCTTTAATCCATAGAAACAAAGAAGGGGATGTTTCCTTACTTATTTAATTGTCATAGACAAGATAATTTAAATTTATTTTTAATCCCCAAGGGAAAGTAAGCTACAAATGGATAGAAATTTTCCTAATCATCAAGAGCAGGTGTACAGTATTTGACAGTGACGATCAAATCCTGAAAGATGATGCTGTGAAAGTGCTGCACTCAATGTGCCAACAAATTTGGAAAACTCAGCAGTGGCCACAAGACTGGAAAAGGTCAGTTTTCATTCCAATTCCAAAGAAAGGCAATGCCAAAGAATGCCCAAACTACCGAACAATTGCACTCTTCTCACATGCTAGTAAAGTAATGCTCAAAATTCTTCAAGCCAGGCTTCAGCAATATGTGAACCGTGAATTCCCTGATGTTCAAGCTGGTTTTAGAAAATGCAGACGAACCAGAGATCAAATTGCCAACATCTGCTTGATCATGGAAAAAGCAAGAGAGTTCCAGAAAACATCTATTTCTGCTTTATTAACTATGCCAAAGCCATTGACTGTATGGATCACAATAAACTGTGGAAAATTCTGGAAAGAGATGGGAATACCAGACCACCTGACCTGCCTCTTGAGAAATCTGTATGCAGGTCAGGAAGCAGCAGTTAGAACTGGACATGGAACAACAGTCTGGTTCCAAATAGGAAAAGGAGTACATCAAGGCTGTATATTGTCACCCTGCTTATTTAACTTATATGCAGAATACATCATGAGAAATACTGGGCTGGAAGAAACACAAGCTGGAATCAAGATTTCTGGGAGAAATATGAATAACCTCAGATATGCAGATGACACTACCCTTATAGCAGAAAGTGAAGAGGAGCTAAAAGCCTCTTGATGAAAGTGAAAGAGGAGATTGAAAAAGTTAGCTTAAAACAACATTCAGAAAACGAAGATCATGGCATCTGGTCCCATCACTTCATGGGAAATAGATGGGGAAACAGTGTCAGACTTTATTTTTGGGTGGCTTCAAAATCACTGATGATGGTGATTGCAGCCATGAAATTAAAAGATGCTTACTTACTCCTTGGAAGAAAAGTTATGACCAACCTAGATAGTATATTCAAAAGCAGAGACCTTACTTTGCTGACTAAGATCTGTCTAGTCAAGGCTATGTTTTTTCCTGTGGTCATGTATGGATGTGAAAGTTGGACTGTGAAGAAGGCTGAGCACCAAAGAATTGATGCTTTTGAACTGTGGTGTTGGAGAAGACTCTTGAGAGTCCCTTGGACTGCAAGGGGATCCAACCAGTCCATTCTGAAGGAGATCAACCCTGGGATTTCTTTTGAAGGAGTGATGCTGAAGCTGAAAGTCCAGTACTTTGGCCACCTCATGTGAAGAGTTGACTCATTGGAAAAGACTCTGATGCTGGGAAGGATTTGGGGATGAGGAGAAGGGGACGACTGAGGATGAGATGGCTGGATGGCCTCAATTACTCGATGGACGTGAGTCTGAGTGAACTCCAGGAGTTGGTGATGGACAGGGAGGCCTGGTGTGCTGCGATTCATGGGGTCACAAAGAGCCGGACACGACTGAGCCACTGAACTGAACTGATTGCCCAATGGCACCCCACTCCAGTACTATTGCCTGGAAAATCCCATGCATGGAGGACCCTGGTAGGTAGAGTCCATGGGGTCACTAATGTCGGGCACAACTGAGTGACTTCACTTTCACTTTTCATTTTCATGCATTGGAGAAGGAAATGGCAACCCACTCCATTGTTCTGTCCTGGAGCATCCCAGGGATAGAGGAGCCTGGTAGGCTGCCATCTATGGGGTCTCACAATGATTGATGCTACTTAGCAGCAGCAGCATTGCCCTATCATTGGGTTTTAAGCATCGACTATACAAACACTTGGTACATATATGATGTATGATAAATTCTATGATAGTGTAACTATGTTAAAATTTGCATCTACATTTTTGCCAGGTAAAATGTATTTTTCTAATAGCAGAAATATACTTTAATATTCTGTCATATCATGGAAAATATTCTTGTGTTCTTCCAAGGTTGAAGGAAAATATCATATTAAGTGAATTTTTTGTGCAGTGATTGAAATTATTTGAATATCTTTCTGAATTATCTTACCTTAATTAATACATGCACATATTTTAAATGTTTAATCCTCCAAATTATTCTACTGAATTTCTTTTTCTTAAGCCAACATTCTAAGCATACAATTTTTCTACTCAGAAACATTAAACGATTCAATAGTGCAGACAAAAAGCTCAAATTACTTCCTGTTGCATTTAAGGTCTGCCACTGGAAAATTACTTTTCTAAAAATATTTACCACTAATTATCAGCATGAATACTTTGCTCCCATACAATGACCCACCCATAATCTCTGATATAAATGTTGCTCTTGTTAGTTTCTCTATTTTTTATCTCTATCACTTACTAATTTCAGTCTCTACCTCCATCTCTAATTCTACCTCAGTTTCTATATCTAACTCTCTTACTTTGTATTTCTACTATTGAGAAATACAAAAGATTCTGCTTTTCTCAGTCTCTTTTGTCATTTCCTATTTCCCTACCTGGAATTCCTTCTTTTCTTTTCTAGATATACATTTCTTCTATTTGGTTAAGTGGTGTTTTCTTTCCATGCTTTAAATGGTACCTAAATGCTGATGTATAAAAATATATATTTCAAGCTATGCCATCACTATAAACTCAATCTTCTAATTGTTTTCACAATTATCTCATTAAAGTTAGAATTTATACTGCTACACTCTTGATTTTCTTTCCCCAGAAACAGTTCATCATATTTATTTCCTTTCTCTGAAAAAGAATCACCACACAATAATTTTCTAAAGTCAGATACCTATAATTCACATGTTTCATCACAATCCAGTCTCTAGCTTTATGTAAACTACATTTATCTCCAAAATATATTTAAATCTATCCACTTCTGTATATTACACTCCCTTTGATATCCTTGTGCAAGTAATTTTTGTTGTTATTTAATAGACTTATTTCTAGAAGTTTTATGAAGCTATAATATAAATAGCATAAGATTCACTAATTTTAAGTGTACAGTTTTTAGTAAAGTTACAGAGTTCTAAAAGCACCACCACAATTCAGTTTTAAACATTTCCATCACTTCTTAACTTTCCCTGTATCTATTAGAAATCAGTTTCCAATAAATACAGGGTAGCTTCTACCCAGCTCCAGCTAACTACTGATCTACTTTCTGTTTCTATAGAATTATCTTTCTTTGACATTCAACATAAATAAGATTACATGCTTTGTATCTGACACTTCATGTATCATATTTTGTTCAAGTTCCTCCATGTTTTGTGTTCATTTTTATTGCAAATAGTTTTCTCCTGTATGGCTGTATCACATTTTGGCTGAATATTTGAATAATATCCAGTAGTCAGTTTTGGCTGCTATGAAAATCTATGCATAATTTGAACAATTCTACTGTAATATTCATCTGTAAGTTCTTTGTGTGTTTACTCAGATTCCTAGGAAATAAATTGCTGGAGAGTAAGGAAAGATTAAATTTATTTTAAAATTTATTGACAAAATAGTTTCCCAAGTGGCTATGCTTTTACATTCCAACCAAAATTACATGAGTGATCCAAGTTGTTTACCTTCATACTGACATTTGATTAATATTGCCATGGGTTGAAGTGTGTCCTCTCAAAAAGATAGTTGGAGCTCTCTAACCCCAGTACATCAAAATGTGAGCAGATTTTGAAATAAAGTATTGGGATAATCAAGTTAAAATAAGGTTATAGAGTGAGTTGTAACCCAATATTAATAATATCTTTATAAAAAGGAAAATTTTGACACAAAAGACTGATATGATGAGAACACATATGAAAATGAAGGCAGAGATCTGAAACCAAGGAGAGATACTGACAACAGAAACTTTCCTTACAAACATCCAAAGAAACCAACACTGTTGAAACAATGATCTCATATTTGTAGCCACCAAAACTGTTAGAAAATAACTTTCTTTTGCTTAACCACCTAGTTTGTTATGCTTTGGTATGGCAGCCCTAATGAACTAATACAAGGAATCATTTTTATTACAGACAGTATAGTGGGTCTTTGATGATAGCTTATTGTGGCTTCACTTTCAACTGTATTTTTGAACTTCACTTTTCATGTATTTATTACATACTTATATAATTCTTTAGTGAAATATGTATACAATATTTGACTACTTGAAAGTTGACTTTGTCCTATTATTGAATTGGTTTATTCCTTTTAAATTGGGATACAAGTCTTTTCTTAGATATATATTTGCAATTGTTTTCTTTTAGTCTGTAGCTTGAATTTTCATATTCTTAATGATGGCATTTTTGTTAAATATTTATTTTTAATTTTTTAGTTTTTTAAATAGCTTTATTGAATTTTAATCACTGTATGATAAAATGGTCTTATATATAATGTATCATTTGATAAGTCTGAGTATGTTAGCAACCAAGAAACAATCAAGATGTTTAACTTAAGCATCATTCCCAAGAGATTCATTATAATTCTTTCACTTCTTCGTCCTGCAACAACCCAGGACAAGTATTGAACTGTTTTCTATTACCATACGTAATTTTATATTTTTTTAGAATATAATAAGAAACAGTGACAGACTTTATTTTCAGTTCAGTTCAGTTCAGTTGTGTCTGACTCTCCACGACCCCATGAATCACAGCAAGCCAGGCCTCCCTGTCCATTACCAACTCCTGGAGCTCACCCAAAGTCATGTGCATCGAGTCAGTGATGCAGTCCAGCCATCTGAACCTCTGCCGTCCCCTTCTCCTCCTGCCCCCAATTCCTCCCAGCATCAGGGTCTTTTCCAGTGAGTCAACTCTTCCCATGAGGTGGCCAAAGTATTGGAGTTTCAGCCTCAGGATCAGTCCTTCCAATGAACACCCAGGACTGGTCTCTTTTAAGAGGGACTGGTTGGATCTCTGTGCAGTCCAAGGGACTCTCAAGAGTCTTTGCCAATACCACAGTTCAAAAGCATCAACTCTTCAGCACTCAGCCTTCTTCACAGTCCAACTCTCACATCCATACATGACCACTGGAAAACCATAGCCTTGACTAGATGGACATGTGTTGGCAAAGTAATATCTCTGCTTTTTAATATGCTGTCTAGGTTTGTCATAACTTTCCTTCCAAAGAGTAAGCGTCTTTTAATTTCATGACTGCAATCATCATCTGCTATGATATTGGAGAACAAAAAAATAAAGTCTGACACTGTTTCTATTGTTTCCCATCTACTTCCCATGAAGTAATAGGACCATATTTTATTTTGGCAGGCTTCAAAATCACTGCAGATGGTGACTGCAGCCACAAAATTAAAAGATGCTTACTCCTTGGAAGAAAAGTTATGACCAACCTAGACAACACATTAAAAAGCAGAGATATTACTTTGCCAACAAAGGTCAGTCTAGTCAAAGCTATGGTTTTTCCAGTAGTCATGTATGGATGTGAGAGTTGGACTATAAGAAAGCTGAGCACCAAAGAATTGATGCTTTTGAAGTGTGGTGTTGAGAGTCCCGTGGACTGCAAGGATGTCCAACCAGTCCATCCTAAAGGAAATCAGTCCTGAATATTCATTGGAAGGAGTGTTGCTCAAGATGAAACTCCAGATGGCTACCTGATGTGAAGAACTGACTCATTTGAAAAGATCCTGATGCTGGAAAAGATTGAAGACAGGAGGAGAAGGGGATGACAGAGATGATTTTGTCAGAAGGAATTCAGTGGACATGATTTTGAGTGAACTCCAGGAATTGGTGATGGACAGAGAGGCCTGGCGTGCTGCTGCAGTCTATGGGGTTGCAAAGAGTTGGACACAAATGAGTGACTGAACTGACTGAACTGAGAATATAATATAAATTGAATGATAAAGTGTTTTTGCAGGGAAAGATTGAGATTTCTATCATTTATTATATTTATTTTGAGATTGTCAATATTGTTGAATTTATTGGTAGCTTTTATTATGAAGTTGTATTCCAGTGAACAAGTATACCATAACATGTTTATAATTTATATAGTAGTGGTCCCCAATTAGCAATATGTTGGTTAAGGGGGTCTCTTGGAATTAAAAAAATAAAATAAAATAAAAGGGCTTTGATTTATAGTGTTTGCTGGTTTTTCTATTGTAAATGTTCCCAATGTGGTTGATCTCAACTACCCGGTAAAATTCCCAAACTTAGCTTTCTCAAGCTAGTAGTTGCCTATACCATACCAATGTACACTTCCAACTCAGCCCATTTGTTCAAGATATACACGGTCCCCAATTCCAGCTCTAGCATAGCCCCAGTGTGATTCAAGCTAAGCAGCAGATCATACACCCTTACTTTTCATATTAATTCAGCCTACATACTCCAGATTCTACCTGAGGGGACTTTGGCTATTGGCTTCTAAGAAGGAAGTTTCTACCTTTTGGAGAAGTTATTTAAAAGTTACACTTTGCACATGGCTAAATTTAAAAAATGCACACACACACACAAAAACTCTTGAAAACTGCAAATAACCGACCTTAAACAAGAGAGTGTGAAAAGATAAAATAACTAAATGTGTCCTTGAAGAAAACACACATTTTACTTTTCCATAATTTTCAAATATGTGCACCAATAACTTGCTGCTATTGTTTGTGGTTGCTTGGGGTGAGATCTGTGACACTTTCAAGTGAAAATTTCCTAAATGGTATAGTGACAAATTCTAAGATAGTTTTGAAGTATAATGCTGATACTATTGACTATCCTTAGAGGCTCAGTAAAACCTGAATATGATATCATTAAGGAGGTTTTTTTTAATGGTATAACATTTTTTGATGGAAGATTTTAAGACACAAAGTTTGGAATTGAAAAACTAATTTCTCTCATAAAATCTGGCTCTTGCATTTGAAGGCTTGGTTTTCCAGATCAGTGTTTTTTTGTAAAGTGAGTTTCATTTATTTTGAAATTATAAATCTAAGAATTTAACTTTTTTCTATAGCAAGTCTCAACAAGTTCAGAGACTATATTGAATTGAGCAGGGTTTTCTTAAAAAGGAAGAACTGTGAACTGTGGTGTTGGAGGAGACTCTTGGAAGAAACTTGGACTACAAGGAGATCCAACCAGTCCATCCTAAAGGAAATTAGTCCTGAATATTCATTGGAAGGACTGATGTTGAAGCTGAAACTCCAATACTTTGGCCACCTGATGTGAAGCACTGACTCATTTGAAAAGACTCTGATGCTGGCTGGGAAAGATTGAAGGTGGGAGGAGAAGAGGACAATGGAGAATGAGATGGTTGGATGGCATCACCGGCTCAATGGACATGAGTTTGAATAAACTCTAGGAGTTGGAGATGGACAGAGAAGCCTGGCGTGCTTCAGTCCATGGGGTCACAGAGTCAGACATGACTGAGTGACTGAACTGAATTGAACTGAATTCTAAGTTATATTGCCAATGGAATAAAATATAAAACCTATATTAATGATATTTCTACATACAAAAATTTATAGAATCATTACTATAATGAAGAAATACATAAATATAATAAAAAGCGCAAACATGTGTCTGTATAGAGATGAGAGATGTCAAAGAGTAAAAAGTGGCCACAGCTTACAAAACAGGAAATACTTATAGACCACTACATTTTAATTAATTATTTATAATTAATTGTGACTTAGTTAACTAATTTAATGTGACTTTTCTTCATTATCTACTTCATTGTGGCTCTTCTTTCCATCAGTACTAGCTGCTTTCCATTATTCTGCATTTTTTTTCCTCAAAGCGCTCACTTCACATTCATGGCAAAATACCTGAGAGTCTGGGCTCAGTGAAAGTGAATGATCTTATATGAGTTTCCTACTACAGTAACAAGTTACCACAAAGCTGGTGGCTTAAAATATTATTATCTTACAGTTTTGGAAGCCAGAAGTCTGAAATCTCTCTTAATTGATTGAAATCAAAGGGTGACCAAGGGCTATTTTATCCTGAAGACTCTGAAAGAAGACTCCATTTCCTCAACTTTACCAGTTTCTAGAGGCCAACTGCATTCCTTGGTTCATGGCCCCTTCCTCCATCTTCAGGGCTATCAGTGAACATAATCACATCTCTTTCTCTGATTCTGCTGCCTGTCCTTCATGTTGCCTTTTTTTTTTTTTTTTTAAATTCTGATCCTCCTGCCTTCCTTCTAGAAGTACCCTGTGATTACATTAGGCTCTTTACAATAATCATCTCATCTAAATGTTCACAATCATGCCTGCAATACCTACGGTGGTATATCTGCAGTTTTCAAAGATTAGGGTATAGACATCCTTGGGTATCGTCTATTCAGCCTATCATAGATACCAAGTTACCACACCTTCTTTATTTCATCTGAACTCTTAAGAAAAATTTATCCTATCAACTATATCAATGTTCACTAAACTCAAGTAATTTTTAGTTTTCTTATTTACTGTTTACCCAAATGCTCTCTAGTTTTCAAGATTGTTTATATTATCTTTTCTAATAAGGCTTTTCTCAATGGATTTTTCTCCCTTTTGAAGACATATAGTGCTTATTACATTCACTTAATCTTAATCATCCATTATCTTGAATTGCTATTTTTATTTTTAACTTTCATTTTCAAATCCATTGTGCATTGCTTAGAAAAACTTTAAGTTTTTTTTTTTCACATTTGCTTTTTTAGCTTTAATATAGTACTATGTACAAATTAGGTATTCGTTTTTTGGCTTCCCAGGTGACTCAGTGGTAAAGAATCTGCCTGCCAATCAAGAGTAGCAGTTTCGATCCTTAGGTCAGGAAGATTAACTGGAGGAGGAAATGGCAACCCACCCCAGTATTCTTGCCTGAAAAACCCCATGAACAGAGGACTGGTGGGCTACAGTACATGGGGTTACAAGAGTCACACGTGACTAAGCAATCAAGCACTGACACTGAGGTGTTACTTTTTACTTGTTACATTTTGACTGTGTGTGTGTGTGTGATATAAATAAAGAAAAACTAGCTGCTTCTTTATATACAGTTAAATTAACTGTATATTAAGAAATAATATAATTAAGTCTAACCCACTGCATTAAAGTGAAAACTTTATTTTTAATTGTATCTCTTATAATCAATTTTCTTATACTAACAAAGTAGCATACATTTGTAGCTGCCAAAATGTAGGGAGCAGATTTTATAGTACACAGAATCTGGTGAATTAACTTTCATAGCGTACTAGGGTTTATAAAATAGCCTTTGAACAGTATGAAATTCCTTTATTCAACATATCTAATTATGACAGTATGATTATTATTTTTAAGAAAATCATCTACATGTTCTTTTGTCATTTTACCCACATTGTGTATGTGTTCTTTTATATTAAAATATGACTTTATCTTGTTATGTATGCTAATAATATCAAACTGAAATGATATTTTTGTTAGTTTCAAGAAGATTTATACAAATAAAATTGTATCTCAGTAAAATAAATATTATATTTTATGATCATCAAAATAAAAATTTTGAGTCACTTGTGTTAAGCAAATTTTTAAACATTCCCTAACCATTCTTTAGCAAATTTAAATTAAAAGAACTTTTAAAGTAAGACTACTTATTTCTCACTGTTGTATCCATGTGAATCTTATCTAAATGTTATCTTCCAGGACCACTTTATAGCCATAAAAATTCCCTTTAAAACATAGGTGTTTTTTTTCCCCTAAATATTCAATCCTCATTTCTCTTGATATCATTAGTATAAGTTTCTAAATACTTAAATGTGGCTGAATACTTCAAAAAGATAAAGTTCAATTATACTTCAATGTGGATAAACACTTCAGTCTGAAGAATCAGGCATCCCCTGAAGAGGACTGGGGATAAAGTGGTAAGTTAATAGCTTTGAACAATTATCTACTTATTTTATACATAAAATGTACAGCACACAAATAATTTGAACTCTGATCTCTTAATATAAGAGTTTAGTTCATTAACCCACCACACTGACTACACAAATCTCCTGCTATAGGAATACACTAGAGAGAATCCTACAGTAATGCATATTTTAGTGATTTGCTGACAAGCAAAGGGAAGGTTTCCTCAGTTTCATCCATGTAACCACACTGTATTATGCATGTGGGTCCTTTTTAGCATTTTTTCCATCTGAAATAAACATGAAGGCAACTCCCATAAAAATGATTTTTTAAAGAATATGCTTATCATAAACCAGCATACTATGGCATATTGGCGAGGAAGCATGGGTTTCACTTCCAGTAAGAATGGAATAATCTACTCTGCCTTATTATATTTATGCTAAGCTTGTAGAAAATATAGGAGTTATTTTTATAGTCCTGACTAGGGTAGGAGATGGAAAGAGAAAAAGAATAGTTTATAGACCTCCAGAATTTGATATCATTGTGCTGAAAACTGTCCCTGAATAAAGTCTGCCTTACCATCTTTAACAAATGTCATTGAATACTTTTTTTTTTTTCTTAGCAGTGTGAGCTGTTAAGTGAAGAAGTAGAAAAGACTCTTTCATAGAGAATAAAATGTTTAAAGGACAGAAGTGAAAGGGAACTTGGTGAACTCATTAAAAGAGAGTCGAGGAAAATATTAAGAAGTGAAAATTGCTAAAAAGCCAAAAAGTTGAATAACATTATGTTATGTTAAGGAGCTGGAAATAGATTCTAAAACATAAAATTGAAAGGTTTTATGCAGATTTATATATAATGCCACATTTGTTTCAACATATCCTCTACATTTTGATGGGCATTGCAATTGTACCAAGACTGTATCCAACTCCAACAGTTTTTAGTGTTCATAGTTAAGAATCTAAACAGTCATATTAGTCATTGCCTTTCAAGATATACATTTTAAAACTGTCATGTATGTTTGAGTTTCATCTCCAATATATTTGTTGCTCTGTAAAACAAGTATTAGTTACCTAGTACTGTTATACAAAGTACCACAAACTGGGGAGCTTAAAAAAGAAATTTATTGTCCATAGTTCTAGAGGCTAGCAGTCTGAAATAAAGGTGTTAACAGGGCCATGTTCCCTGTGAAATTTGTAGAGGAATCCTTCTACACCTGTTTTTGGCTGCTAGTGATTTTTCAGCAACCTTTGATGTTCCTTGACTTATAGCCATATGATTGCAATTTTTGTCTTCATAATCACATGGTGTTCTCCAAGTGTAACTTTGGGTCTTCTAATGGTCACATTCTTCTAAGGATATTAGTCATATTGGATTAGTGCCTACCTTGCTCCAGTGTGAACTCAACTAATCACATCTTCAAATAGCCTAATTTCATATGAATTACATTTAATCTGTGTCAAGGTACTTTGTGCTAGGGCTCCAAAATACCTTAAAAAAAAAAAAAACCACTTTATTTTATATATCAACATATCTTTTAAGTGGATACAATTCAATCCATAGCAGTAAGACAATTATATCTATTCACATGATTCTTGATTTACTGTGACTATAATAGCAATTGTATAGACATATCAAGTTATGATTTCAGAAAAGTCTTTGAAAAGAAAAAAGAATGCCTTACATTACAAGCTAGTATGATGGTTTGCAGCATCACTGTAATGAGTGAATCAAAGTGGCATAGAGAATGTTTGTTTATTAGTCCCTTCTCTCTCTCAGTCATGCTGAATTTCTTGAAAATTATTATAAAATATAATAAACAGCAGCAAGTGCATGGTATTATAAATATCAAGCTACACTAGTGTACAAAAATTATGGATGCAATAATGCTGAAGAATAATATTGGCTCTGAAAATTTAGAATGGAAATGACATTATCTTATAACCTCTATTCATGAGATATACTGACAGTGTAAGGTCATGGTAGATCTCTATTTATGAGTTAAAAGATTCTTAAAGTAGAAGTTATGGAGATAGAATAACATTGAAAATATGGTAATTAAATTACAGTTGTGTTATTTATGCTCAATGACATCTTGAGCACTGTTTATCAAATGAAATATTGTACTCATTGATTAAGGATTTCATCAGAATTTTTTCTTAAAAACATGCTAAGGTCAATGTTCTCATAAAGAGGGTTCTTAGAAAGAAAATTTCCTCTCATGGTGATTTACTATCCTATCAGTTTTCTTATAAAAATGTACACGACTATTGGTATCTCATTTACTGCAGAGACTAATATTCTTACTGTCAAGAGGATTCAAATATATTTTGTTGTCAAATTTTCATTGTGGAGAGACAGAGAAACACAGACAGTTTTATGAACTTACTTACATGTGAAATCTAAAACAAACCAAAACAACTCCCCCAAAAAAAAAAAAGGCAGCTTATAGATACAAAGAACAGATTGGTGATTGGCAGAGGCAGAGAGTGGGAGTGGAGTCTAAATGGATGAAGAGTGTTTAAAGGATACATATTTCCAGTTATAAAATAAATGTTCTAAGGTTTTAATGTACAGCATGGTGACTATAGATAATAATACTGTATTGCACATTTGAAAATTGCTAAAAGAGTAGATTGTAAAAGATTTCATCATGAGAAAAATATGTAACTATGTATGGTGATGGACTTATGGTAATCATTTTCCCATATATACAACTATTGAACCTTTAGGTTATACATCTGAAGCAAATAGAATGTTATATATTAATTGTACCTCAATAAAAAAAAATTTTCACTGAGAAAAATAGTTGAGTTTCTGCAAACAGTAGACAAAATTCTTGATTTTCAACTGGAAAGGAAGCTGTTAGTAGGTGTTTCATACAAGAAAAAATAAGACAATCTAATGGACTTTTCATCTAAACTTGGGTTAGAGTTTATCTTTACACTTACTAGCTAAAACAGACAGGTATCAATGGGTTTTGTCTGCCTAATACTTGGGTCTCTTCCCCTTCATTTGGTAACAGTAGACTTCTCCCATTAATTCAGTTTTTGTGGGACTGGCATTTAAAGTACTCTGCCATCCTTTAGCTAATGGTTGAATATATGATGACCAGAAGACTACTTAATCCCTATCACTTAGGAATTTGAATCCCTATCACTTAAGTATTTGAATCTAGAGTGACTGAAAAATGGAAATGCTCAGAGATTTTTACCTCAAAAGTAGAGTCCTTAGGAGACTGATAATTAACTCTGACCATCTGACTGTATGTGTAGTTGTAGACTTCTGTCTTCAGTGGAGAAATTTCACATCTCTTTTTATTTTATGAATTATAAAAGTTCATCAAAATTGTGTTATTGGCAACAATAAGAAATGGCAACAACTTGTAAAAAATCTCTTATCACCTTGGTTGGTGTTGGAAAAAGTATACATATTTGTTGAACTTCAGATTTTTTTCACCTTCAAAATAAGAAAATAAACTATTTAATTTTCAGATTGATTATGAAAAATAAATGAGACTATCTACATAAAGTTCCAAGAAAATTAACAGCAAGTAGCAAGTGTACCAAAAGTAATATTATTTTCCACATTCTTTCCTTCCATACTCTTAAAACAAGTAAAATACTACTTGTTGAGGAAGCAGTTATTTTAACAATTTATATGTTGTATTAATTCACAATTATATACACATATATTTTATTGCTTTTGTTTCTCGGAGAACTCTCACTAACACATATTTACTCAATATGACTATTGACTTTATAAGATGAGGGAACTGGGACATATATATGCACAAATGAAAGATGATGTAAGGGCAAGAGAGAAGACAGTCCTCTATAGAGATAGGGATGTCTCAAGACACCAAGATACCGATCCTTCTGTTTACATTTATAGGCATCTATATCACTTCCTTTCTCCCATATCCTTCTTTTTATACAGATCAACTGATGAACAATAGTAACATCTTCTGCCCTCTCTGTCATTCCTTTTTATTCTCTATGGCAATCATTGTTGTGTTCAATCAGAATTATCATTACTAAGTATATTCTGGACATTATGATGACTTTAAAATCAACACTCTTAAAATTGATAAACTGTTACATGTTTAGCAAAAGTCCCAATCAAATTTTAAAACTAAATTTTATAACTTAATAATTTGTAAAGCAAATTATAATAAAATATTGATATGCATTGCTTTTTCATCAGTGAGTCTAGTAGTGAGTCTTTGAAATTATCCATGAGTTATTAACCATTGAAATATCTAAATGGAGTCTCCGCAGGACACATTTTTACCCCTTTTTTTTTTTTTCAGTATTCCTCAAATAGTTTTGTTGAGAGAAGAGTAAGGCAAACAGTAACATAAATATTTTTTCATGAATAGCTTTTATGTCTGTTTTAAAATTTAATCTGTAAATTTAAGAAATATTTTTCTAACAATATATTGACTTTTTATATATTTGGGCAATTTCCGTGAGTTGTTTTGCAACTGGATGAATTCCTGAACTCATCTATTTGATATGCAAATGAATAGAAGCCTGGTGAATTATATCAATATTGTTTTAATATTTATTCTGAATTATTCAATCAAATTTGCATATAAGGAGGATAATAAAATAAAACCTAGTAGATAAAGTCAGTGTCCACGCACACACTGGATTGAATTGGTTAATTTGTCCAAAGATACTTAACATTAGAGTCACAACACCTTCCTATACAAAGCACCAGATAGCAATTGTCAGTAATCAAGTAAAGAATTGGATGTTTAAACTTCATTCACATGAAATATTTTGAGCAGCTTCTGTTTCAAATTAATTGTTTCATAATACGCATAATTTTGAAGGCTGGTTTGCTAAAAGAATGCAATAAGAAAACAGCTGAGTTTTCAATAAATGCTTGCAAATTCAGTGATAGTAAGGTCAAAATTAGATAAATCATACATGACAAGGAAGCTATGGTATAAGGAGTGTGACATTAATTTCAGCCTCATTTTTCTGTTTTGTCTATCACAAAAGCATAATATAAATGCCTTTTTGAGAAGAAAGAACAATGAATCAATAAAAATTCAATGTTAACAGAATATGTCAAACGTAAAACAGTAAAATATTCAGAGCAATGAAAGCAGTCGCCTGTCTTTGGTAAGAGATGAAGCACGGATCAATATTTATTTCTCTGAGAGTACAAAACTGGGTTTTTGGTATTGATGTTTTCAACAAGATACAAAATCTTTTCACTTCAAGACTTTTATTTAAAAAAAAAATCAACTGTGTATTAGGTTGACTATTATGTCATGACTATAGAATTTTAAAAAATATTAAAATTTCTCTGTTTACTCTGAGATATCTGGATTTTAAGCAGTACTGTAATTGACTATGTTTTGCTATAATAGATTGATCAATTCCAAATATTTACATTTACTTCAATAGGCAACAGTACATAAGTAGAATGTTTTTCTTCTGTGTGGAGAACAAAAGAGCTTCTAATCCTCAGCTCTCAGCTGAAGATGCTTGCTGATCACAGTACTTGTTAGCCCCTTTACCAACTCTCTGTTTTCTGCTTTGGCCTGCTGCCCTTGGAGACACAACTATGGATTAGAGAGACACTACTGCAAGTGACTTTTGTGTTATTTAACTTTGAGGCAGCTGCGACCTCTTTAACTAATGCTACCTCTCTGACCTTTGGCTCCAAGTGGAAGGAATTCATTTGAAAATGAAATGTTTCTTGGAACATGCCCTAGTGTTAGAACCTTGATCTAAAAATGAATCTTTGTTTGCTCTCCATTGACCTCCGTTTTCAGTACTCAGTGACCTATCCGAATTTAAATAAGTACTATTTCCTCTTAAAATAAGCTAGGGTTAAAGTGAGCAGATACAGAACGCATTTTTCTTCATTAATTTTATTTGAGATGATTATGCAATGACATCAATATAAACGTTCACTTTTTCTGAAATTGGAGATTTTAAATTTCTCTGAAATCTTTCTAATATTTAACTATTAATAGAACCAGCTTCTTGTAATAAGCTGGATATGTATTTTTTTAATTCTATGTTTCTTTTCAATTTCAAGGTAAATAGATTCGCAAGATAAAGAGATGGTTGGTTAAAGTAAGAAAATAAAATAATGATTTAATATAGAAAAAAGTAAATATTAATAGATACAAGGATATGAGAGGGAATGACCAGATGAATTAAATCTAGAGACTAATAAGCACTTTCAAAGAAATCCTTCCAAAGAAAGGAATGATGCTAAAGCTGAAACTCCAGTACTTTGGCCACCTCATTGGAAAAGACTCTGATGCTGGGAGGGATCGGGGCAGGAGGAAAAGGGGACGGCAGAGGATGAGATGGCTGGATGGCATCACTGATTCGATGAACGTGAGTCTGAGTGAACTCCGGGAGATGGTGATGAACAGGAAGGCCTGGCGTGCTGCAATTCATGGGGTCGCAGAGTCGGACACGACTGAGTGACTGACCTGAACTGAATAAGCATTTAAGATAAATATAATAACTAAACTTTTACTAATAAATTACCTATGAATTTAGGTATGTATTGATATATTTTAATATAAATGATGAATGAATAAAGACTTTCTATGATAAAAGTGCCCCTTTTAAGAGGATAAGTTACTTAAATAACACCAACATGTGTGTGTTAGTTGCTCAGTCGTGTCTGAAGGGGGTGTAACCCGCCAGACTCCTCTGTCCATGGGATTCTCCAGGCAAGAATACTGGAGTGGGTAGCCATTTCCTTCTCCAACCACCGATTTATAGAGACCTAAGGAGGGCTGCCCTGCTGTGATTCATGGGGTCACAAAGAGTTGGACAGGACTGAGTGACTGAACTGAACTGAACTGAAGTAGTAGTGGTATTTTATCAGTCATTCTCATTCCTGTCTTTATTTATTCAATTAGTTGGCAAGCCTCTCTCATAAATATGTTTAGGTCCCTTATTCTTTACTGCCTATCAAGTTACTGAATCCTGTGAACACTCTGGTAGATCATAGGCCCCCATTGAGGGTAATCCTCAGTTCTTTACTGTTTCAACCATGATCTAAGTTATATGATGACTTAAGCCAGCATCCAAAGGACGTGATTCTTCAAGTAATCTCTTTTATTCTTGCTAGAATGAAAGTTCACATATTACCGAAGCCTGGCTTGGAGAATTTTGAGCATTACTTTACTAGCATGTGAGATGAATGGAATTGTGCAGTGGTTTGGGCATTCTTTGGCATTACCTTAATTTGGGATTGGAATGAAAACTGACCTTTGCAGTCCTGTGGCCACTGCTGAGTTTTCCAAATTTGCTGGCATATTGAGGGCAGCACTTTCACAGCATCATCTTTCAGGATTTGAAATAGCTCTGCTGGAATTCCATCACCTCCACTAGCTTTGTACATAGTGATGCTTTCTAAGGCCCACTTGACTTCACATTCCAGGATGTCTAGCTCTAGGTGAGTGATCACACCATCATGATTATCTGGGTGTTGAAGATCTTTTTGTACAGTTCTTTCATGTATTCTTGCCACCTCTCCTTAATACCTTCTGCTTCTATTACCTCCATACGATTTCTATCCTTTATCAAGCCCATCTTTGCATGAAATATTCCCTTGGTATCTCTAATTTTCTTGAAGAGATCTCTAGTCTTTCCCATTCTATTTCTTTGCATTGATCACTGAAGAAGGCTTTCTTATCTCTTCTTGCTATTCTTTGGAACTCTGCATTCACATGTTATATCTTTCCTTTTCTCTTTTGTTTTTCTCCTCTCTTCTTTCACAGCTATTTTTAAGGCCTCCCCAGTAGCCATTTGGCTTCTTTGTGTTTGTTTTCCATGGAGATGGTCTTGATCCCTGTCTCCTGTACAATGTCACGAACCTCCATCCATAGTTCATCGGGCACTCTATCTATCAGATCTAGGCCCTTAAATCTATTTCTCACTTCCATTGTATAATCATAAGGAATTTAATTTAGGTCATACCTGAATGGTCTAGTGGTTTTCCCTATTTTTTTTCAATTTAAGTCTGAATTTGGTAATAAGAAGTTTATGATTTGAGCCACAGTCAGCTCCTGGTCTTGTTTTTGTTGACTGTATGGAGCTTCTCTATCTTTGACTGCAAAAATATAATCAGTCTGATGTTGATGTTGACCATCTGGTGATGTCCATGTGTAGAGTCTTCTCCTGTGTTGTTGGAAGAGGGTGTTTGCTATGACCAGTGCATTCTCTTGACAAAACTCTGTTACTCTTTGTCCTGCTTAATTTTGTGCTCCAAGGCCAAATTCAATGTATCTCTTGAATTCCTTCTTTTTCATTTCAGTCTACTATAATGAAAAGAATATCTTTTATGAATGTTAGTTCTAGAAGGTGTTGTAGGTCTTTATGGAACCATTCAGCTTCAATTTCTTCAGCATTACTTGTCAGGGCATAGACTTGGATTACTATGTTACTGAATGATTTGCCTTGGAAACAGAAACCATTCTGTCATATTTGAGATTGCATCCAAGTACTGCATTTTGGACTCCTGTGTTGTCTATCATGGCTACCCCATTTCTTCTAAGGGATTCTTGAGCACAGTTTGTCCATTAAAGTCCATCTTAGTTTGCTGATTCTTAGAATGTCAGCGTTTACTCTTACTATCTCCTGTTTGAGTACTTCCAATTTGCCTTGATTCATTGACCTAACATTCCAGGTTCCTATGCAATTTTGCTCTTTACAGCATCAGACTTTACTTCTATTACCAGTCACATCCACACGTTTTGCTTTGGCTCCATCTCTTCATTCTTTCTGGAATTATTTTTCCACTGATATCCAGTAGCAGATTGGGCACCTACCAAGCTGGGGAGTTCATCTTTCAGTGTCCTATCTTTTTGCCTTTTCATACTGTTCATGGGGTTCTCAAGGCAAGAGTACTGTGGAGGCCATTCCCTTCTCCAGTGGACCATGTTTTGTCAGAATGGACAAAATAGTCTGAGTAATTAAGAATAATGTATTTGAATTACTAAGTTGCCAATTTAAAAGTATATTCATGTGATATCTGTGGATACATAAATCAATGATACAAAGCATTTTATTTTGCAATTAATTTACAATATGAATGCAAGCATAATATACACTGAAAAATCTTTAATATTTGCCTGCATTAATATAATCTATAAAGCAATGTGATGTTTTTTCATTTTCACATTAGTGGTTTTTTTTTAATATGCAAGGATTTTTTTGTTATGAAATGTAGTATATGGTAAGACTATTTACTAGTTACAATCCCAGCAATTCTTATCAATGTCCTGGTTATCTGTAAGACTATTATCCTTCACTGTGTAGTTGACCAGGAAGGATTATAGCATTATCTCTTAACTGTTTTCCTGTTTTGACCTTTACCCCCTTAAGTCTATTTTCAGCATTGCACACACAGCATGATACTATTGAAATATCCATCAGACCATTTCAACTCTCTGCATAAAAACTGAAGCAGTCCTGCCTGTTAGGAAAACAAGTCAATGAAAAAGTCTGATGTAGAAGCCAGAATGAGCCTGGCTTCATCTTCCCTTTCTGATCCCATCTCCTACATCTTCTTCCCTCACTTGGTTTACTACAGTCAAGTTACCTTTCTTGTTTCTTACAGAAACATTCTCAGTCCAAGGTGTGTGCTCTTGATATTCTCCTTAGAGTACTCTTTCCTCTAATAACTACATGGCTTTAAATATGAATATTTTAATGAGACTTTTACTGACCTCCTCTATTAAAATTATATGAAATCCATTCTGATATTGCCTGTCCCATTTTTCAGCTTTAATTTTTTTCTATAGGAATACAGTTCAGTTCAGTTCAGTTCAGTCGCTCAGTCGTGTCTGACTCTTTGACCCCATGAATCGCAGCACGCCAGGTCTCCCCGTCCATCACCAACTTCCAGAGTTCATTCAGACTCACGTCCACCGAGTCAGTGATGCCATCCAGCCATCTCATTCTCTGTCGTCCCCTTCTCCTTCTGCCTCCAATCCCTCCCAGCATCAGAGTCTTTTCCAGTGAGCCAACTCTTCACATGAGGTGGCCAAAGTACTGGAGTTTCAGCTTTAGCATCAGTCCTTCCAAAGAAATCCCAGGGCTAATCTCCTTCAGAATGGACTGGTTGTATCTCCTTGCAGTCCAAGGGACTCTCAAGAGTCTTCTCTAACACCACAGTTAATACCATCTAATATACTGTTATTTCTTTAATGTCTGTCTTATCCTGTCTATCTCAGTTAGGGCAGGGATTTTATTAATAACTGTACTCACAATCCCTAGACTAAATAAATGCCATTTCATTTGGGTTCTATAATGACTTACCAAATTTGCCTCACAGATGTTCCAATACTACCAGTCAAACTGAGGAATAATACTGTTGGCTGCCACACTCCAAACTCAGACCCTCAATTCTAGTCATCAAGTTTAACAAATATTGTACTTCTAAGATATGTGCCATATATAGTACAGAATCATAGTGTAATGGTGTAAAAGAAAGGGTAAGAAATAGAAATTATGAGATCCTGGTATTAGTTCAGATTAGTAGTACCAAACCACTGTTTGATTAACTGATCCCACACTCATATCTTAATTTTTGAAATGAGAATTCTGAATTACATCAAACTTCAGAACCCTCAGAATCAGGAGTCGTTAGGGGAACGTAGATGAATTTGGAAAGTTATTCTGAGATGTTAATGTGTTTAAGTATACATGAAGTACAGTTAGTAGGCTGAATGATATTTAGGCCAATTAGACATGGACATACTCTATTGTTCAGTCATAAGTAGCAGCTATCGTGATGATAGCCTTGTACTATCTTTTTCAAAGATAACAAAAAACCACAACAAGATAAAATTAAATGAGCTCCTATGTTGGGCACTTTGTTAAGTACTGTAACAGGTGATGTATGCAAATACTATTAATTTAATATTCATATTTAAATCATAAAATTGATTTCTGAAATATCAGAAAGCAAAAGGACAGTTAGAGAAATATAATTTGTCTCCTAAAGAACATTATTTATTCAGTTCACCAGAGAGAGTGAAACATTATTTTTCAGCTATTCTTATATTAGTCCTATTTTCAGTTCAGTTCAGTTCAGTTCAGTTGCTCAGTCATATCTGACTCTTTGCAACCCCATGAATTGCACACTCCAGGCCTCCTTGTCCATCACCGACTCCCAGAGTTCACTCAAACTCATGTTCATCAAGTCAGTGATGACATCTAGCCATCTCATCTTCTGTTGTCCCCTTCTCCTCCTACCCCCAATCCCTCCCAAGATCAGAGCCTTTTCCAATGAGTCAACTCTTCGCATGAGGTGGCCAAAGTATTGGAGTCTCAGCCTCAGGATCAGTCCTTCCAGTGAATACCCAGGACTGATCTCCTTTAGAATGGACTGTTTGGATCTCCTTGTTGTCCAAGGGACTCTCGAGAGTCTTCTCTGCTGGAGTCCAGAACAAAAGAATGACACGGGAAGAACAAGCTTAGGTGAGTGAGGCCCTTAACTTTATTTTCAAAAAGAGCTTTTATACCCTGACTTATACATAGAGGAAAATGAAAGAAGCAAAGTCATGCAGAGTCAGCTCAAACATTCCAGCAGTATTGCCCTTATCAAAACCAGGATTTTTTTCTGCATACCTTGCCCATAAACAAGGGTCTTATGTTATGCACATTATCTTCTGGCCTTGGAGGCCTGTTGACATTTTATGACCCTTTTTTGATAAGGGCTGATCAACCAGAAAACTTGTTTTCCCTTGAAGTGTTTTTTTCTTTATACCTCTAATCTGTGTCAGCTTCAGAAAGCACTAAACAGAGTTACATTCTCATGGAGAAAAGACGCAGTGGGTTACAACAACAACAACAAAAAAGAACTTATTAGCTCAAAGGTCTGATGTGCTTAATACCAAGGCTACTACTTGTTTTTCTTAGATTCCAACTATATTAACTAATGCACTCACAGCACACAATGCATAAGGGATATGGGAATTGGTAGCAAGTATTGGCTCAACAATGAAACCCTTCACCAGTATAATTTTATAAAACATTTTCACCCCTCAAAGGGCTCTATATTTTTAGAATGCTTAGGCTTCCTGTGTCATGGTTTGTGAACAATCATATGCGTAGTTGTAAGAGTCTGGATAAACCTGCCAAGCAAGCTAGAATGCTAACGGGGGATTAAAATGAAAGCCTCCTTTTATACCCAGGAGACTTATCAACTAGAGCCCTAAGTTGATTTTCTCCAGAGAAAGGTGGTTGGGGATAGCCCCCTGTCAGTATCAGAAGAGTTGGTGAAAGGCATAATATAGTGTACAGTAGACAGACAGATTCTGGTTTGGTGTAGATGCTTGAGCGGGTCCAGGGAGTTCCTCAAGTCCTTATCCGCCTTGCTCTCAGGTCTCCTCCACATGACATTGTCATGGGTGGGATCTCCCGTGCTGACTCCCAGCACTTCTCCAACACCATAGTTCAAAAGCATCAATTTTTTGGTTCTCAGCTTTCTTCACAGTCCAACTGTCACATCCATACATGACCACAGGAAAAATCATAGCCTTGACTAGATGGACATTTGTTGACAAAGTAATATCTCTGCTTTTGAATATGCTATTTAGGATGCTCATAACTTTCCTTCCAAGGATTAAGCGTCTTTCAATTTCATGGCTGCAGTCACCAACTTCAGTGACTTTGGAATCCCCCAAAATAAAGTCTGACACTGTTTCCACTGTTTCACCATCTGTTTCCCGTGAAGTGATGGGACCAGATGCCATGATCTTTGTTTTCTGAATTTTGACCTTTAAGCCAACTTTTTCACTCTCCTCTTTTGCTTTCATCAAGAAGCCTTTTAGTTGCTCTTCACTTTCTGCCATAAGGGTGGTGTCATCTGCATATCTGAGGTTACTGATATTTCTCCTGGCAATCTGGATTCCAGTTTGTGCTTCTTCCAGCCCAGCATTTATCATGATGTACTCTGCATATAAGTTGAATAAGCAGAGTGACAATATATAGCCTTGACGTACCCCTTTTCCTATTTGGAACCAGTCTGTTGTTTTATGTCCAGTTCTAACTGTTGCTTCCTGACCTGCATATGGGTTTCTCAAGAGGCAGGTCAGGTGGTCTGATATTCACATCTCTTGAAGAATTTTCCACAGTTTATTGTGATCCACAGAGTCAAAGACTTTGGCATAGTCAATAAAGCAGAAGTAGATGTTTTTCTGGAACACTCTTGCTTTTTCCATGATCTTGGGGATTTTGGTAATTTGATCTCTGCTTCCTCTGCCTTTTCTAAAACCAGCTTAAACATCTGGAAGTTCCCAATTTTCGTATTGCTGAAGGCTGGTTTGGAGAATTTTGAGCATTACTTTACTAGCGTGTGAGATATGTGCAATTGTGTGGTAGTTTGAGCATTCTTTGGCATTGCCTTTCTTTAAGATTGGAATGAAAACTGACTTTTTCCAATCCTGTGGCCCCTGCTGAGTTTTCCAAATTTGTTGGCATATTGAGTGCAGCACTTTCACAGCATCATCTTTCAGGTGAAATAGCTCAACTGGAATTCCATCACCTACCAGCTTTGTTCATAGTGATGCTTTCTAAGGCCCACTTGACTTCACATTCCAGCATATCTGGCTCTAGGTGAATGGCCACACCGTCATGATTATCTGGGTGTTGAAGATCTTTTTTGTAGAGTTCTTCCATGTATTCTTGCCACCTCTTCTTAATACCTTCTGCTTCTGTTAGATCCATACAATTTATGTCCTTTATCAAGCCCATCTTTGCATGAAATGTTCCTTGGTATCTCTAATTTTCTTGAAGAGAACTCTGGTGTTAACCATTTTGTTGCTTTCCTCTATTTCTTTGCATTGATCACTGAGGAAGGCTTTCTTATCTCTCTTTGCCATTCTTTGGAACTCTGCATTCAGATGCTTATATCTTTCCTTTTCTCCTTGCTTTTTGCTTCTCTTCTTTTTACAGCTATTTGTAATGCCTCTCCAGACAGCCATTTTGCTTTTTGCATTTCTTTTCCATGGGGATGGTCTTAATCTCAGTCTACTGTACACTGTCACAAATCTCTATCCATAGTTCATCAGGCACTCTATTTATCAGATCTAGTCCCTTAAATCTATTTCTCACTTCCACTGTATAATCATAAGGGATTTGATTTGTTCTATTTTGGAACTTTATATTTAATTCCATGTGATCTTTCCCAAACTTTTTTTTACCAAACTCACTTTTACACTGAATGCACAGCTAATGCTAGACTATTTTGGTTTATTAAATCCCACAACCTCAACTTGTTTCTAAATTGTGTTTAAATTCATCAAATTATGTAAATGTAGCAAAGCATTGGTTAATTCATTTAGCTTTCTTCCTTTTTTTAATTTGGTAACATTTCAATCATACTTTTGACTGGTTTTCCAAAATACAATCAGCACATCCTTGACTTTTCTCAGGTTGCATCTGTAATTATTGTAGCATATAATTCACAAAAGTCAAGTATGCTTGAATTTCATTGAGTTAATCAATAGGCTTGAATGAACACAAGGTATAATTATAAGAACTTAATGGGCTTTCAGCTATTTATATGTTGAATAAGAATAATGTAAAGGAGATCCAACCAATCCATTCTGAAGGAGATCAGCCCTGGGATTTCTTTGGAAGGAATGATGCTAAAACAGAAACTTCAGTACTTTGGCCACCTCATGTGAAGAGTTGACTCATTGGCAAAGACTCTGATGCTGGGAGGGATTGGAGGCAGGAGGAGAAAGGGACGACAGAGGATAAGATGGCTGGATGGCATCACTGACTCGATAGACGTGAGTCTGAGTGAATTCCGGGAGTTGGTGACGGACAGGGAGCCCTGGCGTGCTGTGATTCATGGAGTTGCAAAGAGCTGGACACGACTGAGTTACTGAACTGAACTGAATTGACACATGCTCAGTCATGTCCAACTCTTTTAAGATTTTCTGTCCATAGGATTCTCCAGGCAAGAAAACTGGAGTGGGTTGCCACACTCTCCTCCAGAGGATCTTCCTGACACGGACAGAATCCTCTTGTCTCTGTCTCCTGCATTGGCAGACATATTCTTTACTACTGAACCACTTGGGAAGACCATATTTTGGATATATGCCTTCAATTTTTATGTATAACATTTTTGTAAGGTGTTAATGAAGGATTCCCTGGTTCCTAATACAGCAGAAAATCTGCTTGCAATGCAGGAGACCTGGGCTACATCTTTGGTTTGGGAATATTCCCTGGAGAAGGGAATGGCAATCCATCACAATATTCTTACCTGATGAATCCCCATGGACAGAGGAGCCTGGTGGGTTACAGTCCATAATGTCACAAAGAGCTGGACACAACTGAGCAACTAAGCACACAAGTTATTAATGAAGATCCATATTGTGGAAAGGATATCTTCTTGAAATTGCAGCATTTTTTACCTGTAAGGTTATTTCATTCCTTTAGGAAGGTGAACCGAGAGCCTGGTGGGAAATAGTTCACAAGGTCACAAAGAGTCAGACACTACTGAGAGACTAACACTTTTCATAGTATTTACAATTCCTTATATTTCAGTGCATTTTTTTTTTAATTGACAACTTTGTCCTGGTGAGGGGGCTTGTGTAACTCAAGGAAGCTGTGAACCACGACTTGCAATACCAGCTTAGACATGGGTCATAGTGGAGAATTCTGACAAAACATGGTACATTTAAGAAGGAAATAGCAACCCACTGAAGTATTTTTGCCTTGAAAACCTCATGAACAGTATGAAAAAGCAAAAAGATATCACATCAGAAGATGTGCCCCATGGGTCAGAAAGTTTCCAATATGCTATTGGGGAAGAGCAAAGGGCAACTCCTATAGCTTCAGAAAGAATGAAGAGCCTGCGCCAAAGTGGAAGAAATGCTCAATTGCGGATATGTCTGTTGATTAAAGTAAAGTCCAATGCTGTAAAGAAAATATTCCCAAGAAGCATGGAATATTAGTTAGGCCCATGAATCAAGGGAAATTGGACATGCTCAGGCAGAAGCTGGCAAGAGTGAACATCCACATTTTTGAAATCAGTGAACTAAAACAAATGGGATTGGGCACATTTAATTCAGATGAACATTTTACTGTGGGCAAGAATCCCTTAGAAGAAATAGAGTGGAATTCACACTCAACAAAAGAGTGTGAAATGCAATATTTGGGTGCAATCTTAAAAATGACTGAAATATATTGCTTCATTTCCAAGGCAAATCATTCAACAACACAGTAAGTCAAGTCTATGATGAAGATAGAATGCCTGATGCCAAAGAAGCTGAAATTGAATGGTTCTGTGAAGGCCTACAAGAACTTTTCTAACCAAGAAAAACATCAAATAAGTTATCCTTTTCACGATAGGGGATTGAAATGTAAAAGTACAAAGTTAAGAGATAGCTGGAGTAACAATGAAGATTGGACTTGGAATACAAATTGAAGCAAGGCAAAGGGTATCAGTTTTGCCAATATAACACATTCATCATAGCAAACATCCTCTTCTAACAACACAAGAGACGATCTACACACAGATATCACAAGATGGTCAACACTGAAATCAGATTGATTACATTTTGTTACAGCTGAAGATGAAGAAGCTTTATATAGTCAACAAAAAACAAGACCTAGAGCTGTCTGTGGCTCAGATCATGAACTCTTTCTTGCAAAATTCAAGAACGTAGGGAAAACCACTAAGCCATTAAGGTATGACCTAAAAATACCTTTTGATTATACAGTGGAAATGCTGAATAAATTCAAGGGATTAGATCTGGTAGACAGAGTACGTGAAGAACTATGGATGGAGGTTTGCAACACTGTAAGGAGGCATTCAACAAAAAAATATCCCCCAAAAGAATTGCAAACTAGCAAAGTGGTTGTCTGAGGAGGCTTATAAAGAGCTAAGAAAACAAGAGAGGCAAAAGACAAAGGAGAAAGGGAAAGATATGCACAACTGAATGCAGACTTCCAAAGAATGGCAAAGAGAGATAAGAAGGCCTTCTTAAGTTAACAATGCAAAGAAAAAGAGTAAAACCCTTGAATGAGGAAGACTAGAAATCTCTCCATAGATATTAGAAATATAAAGGGAAATTTTCAAGCCAGAAAGGCATGATGAAGGGAAAAATATAATCAGAAGCAGGAGAAATATGAAGAGGAGAAGAACAGAATGGGAAAGACTAGAGATCTCTTCAAGAAAATTAGAGCTACCAAGGGAACATCTCATGCAAAGATGGGCTTGATAAAGGACAGAAATAGTATGGACCTAACAGAAGCAGAAGATATTAAGAAGAGGTGGCAAGAATACATGGAAGAACCATACAAAAAGATCTTCACGACCCAGATAATCATGATGATGTGATCACTTATCTAGAGCCAGACATCTTGGAATGTGAAGTCAAGTGGGCCTTAGAAAGCATCACTATGAACAAAGCTAGTGGAGGTGATGGAATTCCAGTGGAGCTGTTTCAAATCCTGAAAGATGATGCTGTGAAAGCGTTGCACTCAATATGCCGACAAATTGGGAAAACTCAGCAGTGGCCACAGGACTGGAAAAGGTCCGTTTTCATTCCAGTTCCAAAGAAAGGCAATGCCAAAGAATGCTCAAACTACCGCACAATTGCACTCATCTCACACGCTAGTAAAGTATTGCTCACAAATCTCCAAGCCAGGCTTCAGCAATACATGAACTGTGAATTCCCTGATGTTCAAGTTGGTTTTAGAAAAGGCAGAGGAACCAGAGATCAAATTGCCAACATTCGCTGGATCATGGAAAAAGCAAGAGAGTTCAGGAAAAACATCTGTTTATGCTTTATTGACTATGCCAAAGCCTTTGACTGTGTGGATCACAATAAACTGTGGAAAATTCTGAAAGAGATGGGAATACCAGACCACCTGACCTGCCTCTTAAGAAACCTCTATGCAGGTCAGGAAGCAACAGTTAGAACTGGACATGGAACAACAGACTGGTTCCAAATAGGAGAAGGAGTACATCAAGGCTGTATATTGTCACCCTGTTTATTTAATTTATATGCAGAGTACATCATAAGAATTGCTGGACTAGAAGAAACACAAGCTGGAATCAAGATTTCTGGGAGAAATATCAATAACCTCAATATGCAGATGACACCACCCTTATAGCAGAAAGTGAAGAGGAGCTAAAAAGCCTCTTGATGAAAGTGAAAGAGGAGAGTGAAAAAGTTGGCTTAAAGCTCAACATTCAGAAAACGAATGTTCATGGCATCTGGTCCCATCACTTCATGGGAAATAGATAGAGAAACAGTGGAAACAGTGTCAGACTTTATTTTGGGGGCCCCAAAATCACTGCCGATGGTGACTGCAGCCATGAAATTAAAAGACACTTACTCCTTGGAAGAAAAGTTATGACCAACCTAGATAGTATATTCAAAAGCAGAGACATTACTTTGCTGACTAAGGTCTTTCTAGTCAAGGCTATGGTTTTTCCTGTGGTCATGTATGGATGTAAGAGTTGGACTGTGAAGAAGGCTGAACACTGAAGGATTGATGCTTTT
Organism: Nanger dama; assembly: GCA_917880005.1. NCBI lineage: Eukaryota > Metazoa > Chordata > Mammalia > Artiodactyla > Bovidae > Nanger > Nanger dama. The sequence continues at coordinate 54,897,003 of CAKJTW010000004.1, forward strand.
GAACTGTGGTGTTGGAGAAGACCTTTGAGAGTTCCTTGGACTACAAGGAGATCCAACCTGACCAATCTGAAGGAGATCAATCCTGGAATTTCTTTAGAAGAAATGATGCTAAAGCTGAAACTCCAGTACTTTGGTCACTTCATGTGAAGGGTTGACTCATTGGAAAAGACTCTGATGCTGGAGGGATTGCAGGCAGGAGGAGAAGGGGATGACTGAGCATGAGATGGCTGAATGGCATTACGGACTTGATGGATTTGAGTCTGAGTGAACTCTGGGAGTTGGTGATGGACAGGGAGGCCTTGCGTGCTGCAATTCATGGGGTCACAAAGAGTCGGACACGACTGAGCAACTGAACTGAGCTGAACTGATGTGTAGAGTCTTCTCTTGTGTTTTTGGGAGAGGGTGTTTGCTATGACACTTGCCTTCTCTTGGAAGAACTCTGTTAGCTTTTTCCCTGCTTGCTTCTGTACCCCAAGGCCAAATTTGCCTGTTACTCCAGATATCTTTTGACTTTCTACCTTGTCATTCCAGTCCCCTATAATGAAGGGGACATATTTTTTTGCATGTTAATTCTAGAAGGTCTTGTAGGTCTTCATTGAAAGTGTTCCACTTCAGCTTCTTCAACATTACTGGCCATGGCATAGTCTTGGATTATTGTGATATTTAATGGTTTACCTTGTAAGCGAACAGAGATCATTTTGCCTTTTTAAGATTGCATCCACGTACTGCATTTTGGACTCTTTTGTTGACTATGATGGCTACTCCATCTAAGGGATTCTTGCCCACAGTAGTAGATATAATGGTCACCTCTGCTAAATTCACCTATCCCAGTCCATTTTAGTTCAGTTCATTTCAGTTCAGTTCAGTCGCTCAGTAGTGTCCAACTCTTTGTGACCCCATGAATCGCAACATGCCAGGCCTCCCTGTCCATCACCAACTTCCGGAGTTCACTCAGACTCACGTCCATTGAGTCATGCCATCCAGCTATCTCATCCTCAGTTGTCGGCTTCTTCTCCTGCCCCCAATCCTCCCCAGCATCAAAGTTTTCTCCAATGAGTCAATTCTTCGCATGAGGTGGCCAAAGTACCTAAAATGTTGATGTTCACTCTTGCCATCTTGTTTGACCACGTTCAATTTGCCTTGATACATGAACTTAACTACTGATAATAGGAACCTAACCTGCATAGGTTCCTATGCAATATTGCACTTTACAGGATTGCAATTTATTTCCCTTATCTAGCACATACACAACTGGATGCTGTTTTTACTTTGGCTCAGTCTCTTGATTTATTTCTCCACTAGTATTTATTTCTCCACTAGTATTTATTTCTCCAGTAGTATATTAGGCACCTACCAAGCTGGGCACTTCATCTTTCAGTGTCACATCTTTTTTCTTTTCATACTGTTCATGGGTTTCTCAAGGCAAGAATATAGAACTGGTTTGCCATTCCATTCTCCAGTGGATCTAGTTTTGTCAGAACTCTCCACCATGACTCCTCTGACTTGGGAGGCCCTTCAAGACATGGCTCATAGTTTCTATGGAAGCTTCCTGATGGGAAAGACTGAAGAGATAACTGGGTCTTGTTCTGATGGGATGAGCCATGTTCACTAAATCTTAATCCAATTTTCTGTTGATGGGTGGGGCTGTGTTCCTCCCTGTTGCTTGACCTGAGGCCAAACTATGGTGGAAATAATGCAGATAATGGTGACCTCCTTCAAAGTTCCCATGCACGCACTGCTGCATCAGTGCCTCTGACCATGAAGCAAGCCACTGCTGTCCCTGCCTCTGCTGGAGACACCTGAACACTCATGGGCATGTTTGGGTCAGTTTCTTTTGGGGTCACTGCTCCTTTCTCTTGGATCCTGATGCAGAGCTTTTGTTTGTACCCTCCAAGAGTCTATTTCCCCAGTTTTATGAAAATACTGGTGGTTTTATAGTGGGGTTAATAGTGACCTCCTCTAAGAAGGCTTATGCTGTACCCATCTGTGCTGCACCCAGAGCCTCTGCAGCAGGCCACTGCTGACTCCTACCTCCAAAGGAGACACTCAGACACAGTTCTGGTTCAGTCTCCGGGGGTTGGGCATGTGCTTTGTGTCATTCCTAGGTCTGAGAATTTCAGGCCACCAGGTGCTTGGCCAGCGCACTGTCTCAGGTAGGCCATGCAACTTAGTTACCACCTTGGTCCAGGCAGCTTAGTTTCCTGGGTATACCTTGAGAGCACTGACTCTGGTGTGCTGAATATATCCTCTGGAGAGCTGATCTCAAGCTGTGACCCTCCTGGTCACCATCCTGGATGTCAACCATCCAGGGTCTCAGGAAGAAGTGGTTAACAGCTGGGAGCCTGCTCAAAGGTTGGTGGAAGATACTGTCTTGGGCTGATATTCTAGCAGACTGTTATTATTAAGATGTCCTGGTGGCTCAGAGGTTAGAGCATCTGCCTGGAATGTGGGAGACCTGGGTTTGACCCTGGGTCAGGAAGATCCCATGGAGAAGGAAATGGCAACCCACTCCAGTACTCTTGCCTGGAGAATCCCATGGAGGGAGGAGCCTGGTAGGCTACAGTCCATGGGGTGGCAAAGACACAACTGAGCAAATTCACTTTCACTTTCATATATTTTAAAGAAAGTTACAGGCTAGTGAGAATTTTCTGAAAACTTAGAGAGGGATAGAATTTTATTGCAGAATAAGGTGAAAAGATATTTATGAAATGAAGATTTGTAAAGGTGGTGATAGACAAAATGGAAAAGTAGTCGAGGCTATATACTGAACTACCTTACATAAAATTTAACACTGCTGATAGTTTATCCTTTGGGTAGATAACAGAACATACCTGAAGATTAACCATGTTAATTATATTAACATGAGAACCAGTGCAAAATTTTACATGGAATGAAATCTACTGAAAGTAAATGGAAAATACTTATCAGTAGGTTTTCAGTTCATTTCAGTCAATCAGTCATATCTGTTTGTAACCCCATGGACTGCAGCACTCCAGGCTTCTCTTTGCAGGACCAACTCCTGGGCCTGCTCAAACTCATGTCCATTGAGGTAGCAATGTCATCCAACCATATCACACTCTGTCATCCCTTTCTCATCACAGATTCAATCTTTCCCAGCATCAGGGTCTTTTCCAAAGAGTCTTTTTTTTTTTTTTTGCATCAAGTGGCCAAAGTATTGGAGCTTCACCTTCAGCACCAGTCTTTCCAATCAATATTCAGGACTGATTTCACTTAGGATTAACTGGTTTGATCCCATTGCAAACCAAGGAACTCTCAAGCATCTTCTCCAACACACCAGCTCAAAAGCATCAATGCTTCAGCACTCTACTTTCTTTATGGTCCACTCCCACATCCATACATGACTACTGGAAAAACCATAGCTTTGACTAGACAGACCTTTGCTGGCAAAGTAATGTCTCTGCTTTTCAATATGCTGTTTAGGTTGGTCATAGCTTTTCTTCACAGGAGTAAGGAAGTTCAAGGTTCTTTTATCTTCATAGTTGCAGTCACCATCTGCAGTGATTTTGGAGCCCAAAAATATAAAGTCTCTCACTGTTTCTACTATTTCCCCATCTATTTTTCATGACGTGATGGGACCAAATACAATGATCTTAGTTTATTGAATGTTGAATTTTAAGCCAGGTTTTTCACTCTCCCCTTCCACCTTCATCAAGAGGCTCTTTAGTTCTTCTTGGTCTTCTGCCATAAGGGTGGTGTCATCAGCATATCTGAGGTTATCAAGATTTCTCCTAGCAGTCTTGATTGCAGTTTGTGCTTCATCCAACGTGGCATTTCCAATGATATACTCTGCATAGAAGTTAAGTGAATAGGTTGACAGTATGCAACCTTTACATACTCCTTTCCCAATTTGGACCAGTCCACTGTTTCATGTCTTGTTCTAACTGTTGCTTCTTGACATACATACAGGTATACAGGTGGTCTGGTAGTCCCTTCTCTTGAAGAATTTTATATAGTTCGTTGTGATCCACACAATCAAAGGCTTTAGCATAATCAATGAAGCATAAGTAGATTTTTTTTTTTTTTCTGGAACTCTCTTGCTTTTTCTATCCTCCAACAGATCTTGGCAATTTGATCTCTGGTCCCTTTGCCTTTTCTAAATCCAGCTGGACCATATAGAAGTTCAAGGTTCATGTATTGTTGAAGGCTGGCTTAGAGAACTTTGTTCATTACATTGCTAGCATGTGAGATGAGTGCAAGTGTGTGGTAGTCTGAGCATTCTTTAGCATTGCCTCTTTTGGGAACTGGAATAAAACTGACCTTTTCCAGTTCTATTGCCACTATTGAGTTTCCCAAATTTGCTGACATATACATACATATTTTAGAAATCCTGAATTCACACCAATACCTTGCTCTAATCCACCAACCATTCCGTATTAGTACACCCTATAGAAACATCTACTTCTGCTTTATTGACTGCCAAAGACTTTTTGACTGTGTGGATCACAATAAACTGTGGAAAATTCTGAAAGAGATGGGAATACCAGACCACCTAACCTGCCTTTTGAGAAATCTGTATGCAGGTCAGGAAGCAACAGTTAGACCTGGACATGGAATGACAGACTGGTTCCAAATAGGAGAAGGAGTACATCAAGGCTGTATATTGTCACCCTGTTTATTTAACTTACATGCAGAGTACATCATGAGAAATGCTAGACTAGAAGAAACACAAGATGGAATCAAGATTGCTGGGAGAAATATCAATAACCTCACATATGCAAATGATACCACCCTTATGGCAGAAAGTGAAGAAGAACTAAAGAGCCTCTTGATGAAAGTGAAAGAGGAAAGCGAAAAAGTTGGTTTAAAGCTCAACATTCAGAAAACAAAGATCATGGCATCTGGTCCCATCACTTCATGGGAAATAGATGGAGAAACAGTGGAAACAGTGTCAGACTATTTTTGGGGGCTCCAAAATCACTGCAGATGGTGACTACAGCCATGAAATTAGAAGATGCTTACTTCTTGGAAGAAAAGTTATGACTAACCTAGATAGTATATTCAAAAGCAGAGACATTACTTTGCCGACTAAGGTCCGTCTAGTCAAGGCTATGGTTTTTCCTGTGGTCATGTATGGATGTGAAAGTTGGACTGTGAAGAAGGCTGAGCACCAAAGAATTGATGCTTTTGAACTGTGGTGTTGGAGAAGACTCTTGAGAGTCCCTTGGACTGCAAGGGAGATCCAACCAGTCCATTCTAAAGGATATCAGCCCTGGGATTTCTTTGGAAGGAATGATGCTGAAGCTGGAACTGCAGTACTTTGGCCACCTCATGGGAAGAGTTGACTCATTGGAAAAGACTCTGATGCTGGGAAGGATTGGGGGAAGGAGGAGAAGGGGACGATAGAGGATGAGATGTCTGGGTGACATCACTGACGCGATGAACGTGAGTCTGAGTGAACTCCGGGAGATGGTGATGGACAGGAAGGCCTGGCATGTTGTGATTCATGGGGTCGCGAAGAGTCAGACACGACTGAGTGACTGAACTGAACTGAAGTGAACTGATAGGGATTATCTTGGTATCCAACAGCCTTACTTATTTTCTCATTCCTGTATCACATCTAAAATAGCTCCAGAATTATGCCTATAAAACTAAAACAAAGCTACTCAAAAGTTCATAATGATTGTATACCACACCATTCCCTGCCCTCCCCATGCACACACACACACACACACACACACACACACACACACACACACACCACCAAAACCTTGTTTTTTGAACAATCTTTAGCATTACTCTTCTTTGGGATTAGAATGAAAACAGACCTTTTCCAGTCCTGTGGCCAGACTTTTGAATTATCCAGATTTTCTGGCATACTGAGTGCAGAACTTAACGACATCATCCTTTAGGATTTGAAATAGCTCAGCTGGAATTCCATCACCTCCACTTGCTTTGTTTATAGTGATGCTTTCTAAGGCCCACTTGACTTCATTCACCGTGATGTCTGACTTTAGGTGAATGATCACACCATTGTGGCTATCTGTGTTTCCCATTCTACTGTTTTCCTCTATTTCTTTGCATTGATCACTGAGGAAGGCTTTTTATCTCTCCTTATTATTCTTTGCAATTCTGCATTCAGATGGATACATATTTCCTTTTCTTCTTTGCCTTTCACTTCTCTTCTTTTCTCATCTATCTGTATGGCCTCCTCAGACAACCATTTGCCTTTTTGCCTTTCTTCTTCTGGAGGAAGATTTTGATCACTGCCTCCTGTATAGTGTTATGAGCTTCCATACATAGTTCTTCAGGAATCCTATCTATCAGACCTAATCCCTTGAATTTATTTGCTATTTCCACTGTATAATCATAACAGACTTATTTGAATTAGGTCATATGTGATTGGTCTAGTAGTTTTCCTACTTTATTCAATTTCAGTCTGAATTGGGCAATAAGGAGTTCATGATCTGTGCCACAGTCAGCTCCTGGTCTTGTGTTTGCTGACTGTATAGAGCTTCTCCATCATTGGCTGCAAAATATAAACAGTCTTATTTCAGTATTGACCATTTGGTGATGTCCATGTGTAGAGTCTTCTCTTGTGTTGTTGGAAGAGTGTGTTTGCTATGACCAGTGTGTTCTCTTGGTAAAACCCTGTTAATTTTAGCCGTGCTTCATTCTGTACTCCAAGGCCAAACTTGCCTGTTACTCCAAGTACCTCTTGACTTCCTACTTTTGCATTCCAGTATCCTATGATGAAAAGGACATTTTTTTTTTTTTTAGTGTTAGCTCTAGAAGGTCTTATAGATCTTCATAGAACCATTCAACATCAGCTTCTTCGTCATTAGTGCTTGTTGCATAGACTTGGATTACTGTGATATTGAATAGTTTGCCTTGGAAATGAACAGATATCATTCTGCTGTTGTTAAGATTGTTCCCATTTACTGAATTTCAGACTGTTTTGATTATGAGTACTACTCTGTTTCTTTTAAGGGGTTCTTGCCCACAGTATTAGATATGATGGGCAACTGAATTATATTTGCTTTCTGGTCCATTTTAGTTCATTGATTCCTAAAATGTCAATGTTCACTCTTGCCATCACCTTTTGACCCCTTTCAATTTATATTGATTCATAGACCTAACTTTCCAGGTTCCTATAAATATTATTCTTTACAGCATTGGCCTTTACTTCTATCCCCAGTCACATCCACATGGGCATTGTCACTTTGAATCATTCTCTTCATTCTTTCTTGAGCTATTTCTCCACTCTTTTCCAGTAGCATAATGGGCACCAACCGACCTGGGGACATCATCTTTCAGTGTCATCTTTTTGTCTTTTCTTACTGTACGTGGGCTCTCAAGACAAGAATACTGAAGTGGTTTGTCATTCCCTTTTTCCAATGGACCATATTTTGTCAGAACTCTCCACCATGACCTGTCTGTCTTAGGTGACCCTACAAGGCATGGCTCATAGTTTCATTGAGTTAAACAAGGCTGTAATACAAGTGATCAGTTTGGTTAGTTTTCTGTAATTTTGGTTCCCATTCCGTCTGCCCTCTGTGAATAAGGATAAGAGGCTTGTGGGAACTTCCTGATGGGAGAGACTGTCTGTGGGGGCATCTGGGTCTTGCTCTGATGGGTGGGACCATGCTAACTAAATCTTTAAATCAATTTTCTCTTGATGGGTAAGGCTGTGTTCCCTCACTGTAGTTTGGCTGAAGGCCAAACTATGGTAGGGGTAATGTTGTGATGGTGATCTCCTTCAAAAAAACTTATGCCAAGACTGTCGTATTCCGTACACCTGGCCCCATGGTTGGGCAGACACTTTTGACCCATACCTCTGCGGGAGACTGCTGGACTGCCACAAGCAAGTTTGGCTCAGTCTCTTGTGGGGTCACTGCTCCTCTCTCCTGGGTCCTGGTGCACACAAGATTTTGCTTTGCCCTCCAAAAGTGAGTTTCATTATATTTAGTATATATTTGATGCATTTTTTCTATCTAGCATCAATTTCACTTATGTAAACATAATTCTTTGTTTTTATTGAGTCTATCATTTACCTACTCATTTCATACAGTTTTCATAGGGCTTACTGGTCTCAGCTGCATGCATAAAGCTGTGACCTAGACTTTAAAAATAAGAACAATTTGTTATACTGTCTAGAGTAATAGGTATTTGATAGTCCAATGAGAGGAAGCCTTATAATTTCCCCTAGAGCCATCAAGAAAGTGAGACTCTGTTTTCTTCAGTGTCGTGGTAACTTGGGGTATTCAGCAATTATTCCATCACCTCATGGAAGAGTTTGCCTGAGAATGAAGTCAAAGGAAACAAAAGGAATGAGAGGAGTGATAGTTGAAGACCATGGTAATGTGATTAAATCTCTAGATAAAATTTAGCTTCAAGTGACATATGACTAGAAATTTCATCACTAATACAGAGAGTTTTCATCTTGACAATGCAGGATTTATTTTCAAGTTTATAAATGCATAACACAATAAAATATTTGATCAGATTTGAGCTCTCAACAATTCTGAAAATAGTAACAAACTTAAAAACAACCATATAAGAGCTAGCACAGTAGTCCTTACTGCAAATATTAAGTGCTGGTGATATTTTAATCATTGAGTATGTAAACAGCACAAACATTGCTAAACATTTTAATACCAATTCTATTACTTGCATCACTTACCAATTAGTTTATAGCATTATTATGACATGGCTCTAAAATTTGTCTTCAAAATTCCTAGATGTCAGTGGCTCATCTTTTATTCAGCTGTACTTAAAGCCAAATTATGGAAGGTTCAATTTACGGCCAAGATTTAGAACACAATTTTTTTCTGCCTCGAACAACTAGAAAATTTTACGTATATAAGACATGTCAGACACTAGTTGTTCAGTTCAGTCACTCAGTCGTGTCTGACTCTTTGCGACTCCATGAATAGCAGCACGCCAAGCCTCCCTGTCCATCACCAACTCCCAGAGTTCACTCAGACTCACATCCATCAAGTCCGTGATGCCATCCAGCCATCTCATCCTCTGTCGTCCCGTTCGCCTCCTGCCCTCAATCCCTCCCAACATCAAAGTCTTTTCCAATGAGTCAACTCTTTGCATGAGGTGAAACTGGAGTTTCAGCTTTAGCGTCATTCCTTCCAAAGAAATCGCAGGGTTGATCTCCTTCAGAAAGGACTAGTGGATCTCCTTGGTACTAGACAAAAGCAGTTCAAATCTATGGTACCTATAAATAAGAAAATAAATGAGATGAACCTTAAAATTACAAGCAGCTTATTCACTAGAAGATCATTTGTTTGCCAGGAGTGAACAATGGGAGGAATGGCTAGTTAGGGAGTTGGGGATCAGCATGTACACCGTGCTCTATATTTAAAATGGATAACCAACAAGATACTATTGTACAGCACAAGGAAGGAACTTTACTCAGTGTAATGTGACAGCCTGGATGGAGGTGGGGGAGTAGAGGGAGAACAGATACATATACATATATGACTGAGTACCTTTGCTGTCCACCTGAAAATATCACAACATTAATAATCAGCTAAAATCCAATAAAGTACAAAACAATTAAAAAATAAAATAGGTTCGGAGATTTGCCATTTTTTAAATTGAATAAATTTGACATGTAACATGTAAGTTTAAGGTGTCTATTGTGCTACTCTGATAAATTTATACATCATAGTATGATTGTGATGTAGCAATGCTTATATAACATACCTATTACATTATATTATATACTAAAATAACACTATTTGTTATTCATTTGTTATTCTATTTGTATTCATTATACAGTGCACTAGATGTCTCTCTATTCTTATTACCATACTGCCTTCTCATCTCAGAGTACTGGATTTCCTATATTGTTTCCTTTGAGCACATTCACTTACTGAAATTTCAGGCTTATAAGGCTTACGGGAGGGTCATGGTGGAGATGTCTGACAGAGCGTGGTCCACTGGAGAAGGGAATAGCAAGCCACTTCAGTATTCTTGCCTTGAGAACCCCATGAACAGTATGAAAACGCAAAAAGATAGGATATCAAAAGAGGAACTCCCCAGGTCATTAGGTGCCCAATATGTTACTGGAGGTCAGTGGACAAATAACTCCAGAAAGAATGAAGGGATGGGACCAAAGCAAAAACAATACCCAGTTGTGCATGTGACTGGTGATGGTGACAGAAGCAAGGTCCAATGTTGTAAAGAGCAATATTGCATAGGAACATGGAATGTCAGGTCCATGAATCAAGGCAAATTGGAAGTGGTCAAACAAGAGATGGCAAGGGTGAACATCAACATTCTAGGAATCAGCGAACTAAAATGGACTGGAATGGGTGAATTTAACTCAGATGACCATTATATCTACTACTGCAGACAGGAATCCCTCAGAATAAATGGAGTAGCAATCATGGTCAACAAAAGAGTCCGAAATGCAGTACTTGGATGAAATTTCAAAAACGGCAGAATGATCTCTGTTCGTCTCCAAGGCAAACCATTCAATATCACAGTTATCCAAGTCTATGCCCCAAACAGTAATGCTGAAGAAGCTGAAGTTGAATGGTTCTATGAAGAGCTACAAGACCTTTTAGAACTAACACCCCCAAAAGATGTTATTTTCATTATAGGGGACTGAAATGCTAAAGTAGGAAGTCAAGAAACACCTGGAGTAACAGGCAAATTTGGCCTTGGAATGCGGAATGAAGCAGGGCAAAGACTAATAGAGTTTTGCCAAAAAAAATGCACTGGTCATAGCAAACACCCTCTTCCGACAACACAAGAGAAGACTCTGCACATGGACATCACCAGATGGTCAACACCGAAATCAGACTGATTATATTCTTTGCAGCCAAAGATGGAGAAGCTCTATAAAGTCAACAAAAACAAACCGGGAACTGACTGTGGCTCAGATCATGAACTCTTTATTGCCAAATTCAGATGTAAATTGAAGAAAGTAGGGAAAACTGCTAGACCATTCAGGTATGACCTAAATCAAAACCCTTATGATTATGCAGTGTAAGTGAGAAATAGATTTAAGGGCCTAGATCTGATAGAGTGTCTGATGAACTATGGAATGAGGTTCATGACATTGTACAGGACACAGGCAGGGATTAAGACCATACCCATGAAAAATAAATTCAAAAAAGCAAAATGGCTGTCTGTAGAGGGCTTACAAATAGCTGTGAAAAAACCAGAGGTGAAAAGCAAAGGAGAAAAGGAAAGATATAAGCATCTGAATGCAGAGTTCCAAAATATAGCAAGAAGAGAAAAGAAAGCCTTCTTCAGTGATTAATGCAAAAAATAGAGGAAAACAACAGAATGGGAAAAAGTAGAGATCTCTTCAAGAAAATTAGAGATACCAAGGGAACACTTCATGCAAAGATGGGCTCAAAAAGGACAGAAATGGTATGAACCTAATAGAAGTAGAAGATATTAAGAAAGGTGGCAAGAATACATGGAAGAACTGCACTAAAAAAGATCTTCATGATCCAGATAATCATGATGATGTGATCACGAATCTAGAGCCAGACATCTTGGAATATGAAGTCAAGTGGGCCTTAGAAAGCATCACTACAAACAAAGCTAGTGGAGGTGATGGAATTCCAGTTGAGCTCTTTCAAATCCTGAAAGATGATGCTGTCAAAATGCTGCACTCAGTACGCCAGCAAATTTGGAAACCTCAGCAGTGGCCACAGGACTGGAAAAGGTCCGTTTTCATTCCAATCTCAAAGAAAGGCAATGCCAAAGAATGCTCAAACTACCACACAGTTGCACTCATCTTACATGCTAGTAAAGTAATGCTCAAAATTCTCCAAGCCAAGCTTCAGCAATATGTGAACCGTGAACTTCGTGATGTTCAAGCTGGTTTCAGAAAAGGCAGAGGAACCACAGATCAAATTGCCAACATCCGCTGGATCATGGAAAAAGCAAGAGAGTTCCAGAAAAATATCTATTTCTACTTTATTTACTATGCAAAGCCTTTGACTGTGTGGATCGCAATAAACTGTGGACAATTCTGAAAGAGATGGGAAAACCAGACCACCTAACCTGACTCTTGAGAAATCTGTATGCAGGTCAGGAAGCAACAGTTAGAACTGGAAATGGAACAACAGACTGGTTCCAAATAGGAAAAGGAGTACGTCAAGGCTGTATATTGTCACCCTGCTTATTTAACTTATATGTGGAGTACATCATGAGAAACGCTGGGCTGGAAGAAACACAAGCTGGAATCAAGATTGCTGGGAGAAATATCAATCACCTCAGATATGCAGATGACACCACCCTTATGGCAGAAAGTGAAGAGGAGCTAAAGAGCCTCTTGATGAAAGTGAAAAATGAGAGTGAAAAAGTTGGCTTAAAGCTCAGCATTCAGAAAACGAAGATCATGGCATCCAGTCCCATCACTTCATGGAAAATAGAAGGGTAAACAGTGGAAACAGTGTCAGACTTTATTTTGGGGGCTCCAACATCACTGCAGATGGAGACTGCAGCCATGAAATTAAAAGACGCTTACTCCTTGGAAGAAAAGTTATGACCACCTAGATAGCATATTCAAAGGCAGAGACATTACATTGCCAACAAAGGTCCATCTAGTCAAGGCTATGATTTTTCCTGTGGTCATGTATGGATGTGAGAGTGGACCATGAAGAAGGCTGAGCACTGAAGAATTGATGCTTTTGAACTGTAGTATTGGAGAAGACTCTTGAGAGTCCCTTGGACTGCAAGGAAATCCAAAACAGTCCATTCTGAAAGAGATCAACCCTGGGATTTCTTTGGAAGGAATGATGCTAAAGCTGAAACTCCAGTACTTTGGCCACCTCATGCTAAGAGTTGACTCAATGGAAAAGACTCTGATGCTGGGAGGGATTGGGGGCAGGAGGAGAAAGGACGACCGAGGATGTGATGGCTGGATGGAATCATTGACTCGGTAGACATGAGTCTGAGTGAACTCAGGGAGATCGTGATGAACAAGGAGGCTTGGTATGCTGCGACTGTGGGGTCGCAAAGACTCGGACACGACTGAGCGACTCAGTTGAACTGAAGGCTTCCCACAGGATGCAGTTGTAAAGAATCCACATGTCAATGAAGGAGACAGAACGGATGTGGTTTCAATCCCTGGGTTGGGAAGATTCTCTGAAGGAGAAAATGACAACCCACTCTAATATTGTTGCCTGAAAAATTCCATTGACAGAGGAGCCTGGCAGGCTACAGTCCATGAAGTTGTGAAAAGTTGGACACAGTTGAGCAACTGAGCATACAGGCTAGAGATTTCCTGTTTCCTTCACTTTAACTCCAATAGAATTTTGTTAAACTATTTGTCCTTGACTTATTGTGAATATTTTATGTTAATCACAATGTATTACTGTTATCAATTTTCTGCCATCTAGGACTAAGATATCACTTAAAACACATGGTAATGTGTTAGAATGTTTTTGGTATTTTCTGCTGCTGATGCTGCTGCTAAGTTGCTTCAGTCATGTCTGACTCTGTGAAACCCCAGAGACAGCAGCCCACCAGGCTCCCTCGTCCCTGGGATTCTCCAGGCAAGAACACTGGAGTGGGCTGCCATTTCCTTCTCCAATGTATGAGTGTGAAAAGGTATTCTTTGGATGGTATTTAAACGTGTCAGTTCATATTAAAGTTCTTTGAACACACACTCATCTCTAAGCGTCTCTGAGGACTCCTGATGATCTACATACATCCAAATCATGTCAGATTAGGATTTCCTGCCTCTATAGAATTTTTAATCCTGGATATTTCATATTATTTCCCTCTTTCTTTTCCCTTTAAATACCATTCACAATGTTGAGTGTCTCCTTGAGGACTGCACTGTTCCAAACTGTGTGCTAGTTATTTTGAGAATACAGAGAGGTATTATAATATAAACCAATATATCAAATACTGTATGACTAAATGTTAGATTTCACCATAGTGATTCTAGCCTCTGACTATTCCTGCCACAGGAGAATCTTTTCCATACAAGTTATTTCCCATAAAAATCTTAATGCAATTTTAAGCAAAGTCTTTCAAACAAAAGTGGCCACAAAGACATTCAGTCAGTTCAATTCAGTCGCTCAGTCATGTTCAGCTCTTTGAGACCCCATGAACTGCAGCATGCCAGGCCTCCCTGTCTATCACCAACTCCCAGAGTTCACTCAGACTCAAGTCTATTGGGTCATTGATGACATCCAGCCATATTGTTCTCTGTTGTCCCCTTCTCCTCCTGCCCCCAATCCCTGCCAGCATCAGGGTCTTTTCCAATGAGTCAGCTCTTCTCATGAGGTGGCCAAAGTACTGGACTTTCAGCTTTAGCATCAGTCCTTCCAAAGAACACCCAGGACTGATCTCCTTTAGAATGGACTGGTTGGATCTCCTTGCAGTCCAAGGGACTCGCAAGAGTCTTCTCCAACACCACAGTTCAATAGCATCAATTCTTCGGCGCTCAGCTTTCTTCACAGTCCAACTCTCACATTCATACATGACCACTGGAAAAACCATAGCCTTGACTAGATGGACCGTTGTTGGCAAAGTAGTACCTCTGCTTTTGAATATGCTATTTGGGTTGGTCCTAACTTTCCTTCCAAGGAATAAATGTCTTTTAATTTCATGGCTGCAATCACCAACTGCAGTGATTTTGGAGACAAATAAATAAATAAATAAATAAAGTCTGACACTGTTTCCACTGTTTCCCTATCTATTTGCCATGAAGTCATGGGACCAGATGCCATGATCTTAGTTTTCTGAATGTTGAGCTTTTTAAATCAGCTTTTTCACTCTCCTCTTTCACTTTCATCAAGAGGCTTTTTAGTTCCTCTTCACTTTCTGCCATAAGGGTGGTGTCATCTGCATATGTGAGGTTATTGATATTTCTCCCGGCAATCTTGATTCCAGCTGGTGCTTCTTCCAGTCCAGCATTTCTCATTATGTACTTTGCATATAAATTAAATAAGCAGGATGACAATAAACAGCTTTAACAGACTCCTTTTCCTATTTGGAACCAGTCTGTTGTTCCATGTCCAGTTCTAACTGTTGCTTCCTGACCTGCATACAGGTTTCTCAAAAGGCTGGTCAGGTGGTCTGGTATTCCCATCTCTTTCAGAATTTTCCACAGTTTATTGTGATTCATCCAATCAAAGACCTTGGCATAGTCAATAAAGCAGTAGTAGATGTTTTTCTGGAACTCTGTTGCTTTTTCGATGATGCAGCAGATGTTGGCAATTTGATCTGTGGTTCCTCTGCCTTTTTAAAATCAGCTTGAACATCTGGAAGTTCACGGTTCATGTATTTAAATAAAATCCAAGTCTCATATTGCAAACATTATGTTGATAATTTCTAAACTAAAATCTCTTTCTGACAAGTATTTTCCTTATTCCTTTTCCATCTGTATAGTGAATGCTACATTTCTCTTAACTAACTTCTCTTATTGTTTCTCTACTTGACTATGAGGACATTTATATCAAAAGAAAATGTTACAGTTCTCCCATTCTTGGAGAGATTTCCTCCTCTCCAAATTATCTGCAACAGTCCCTGTAGGTTTGCTTTTCAAATTCCTGAACCAGGACTTTGGCAATGACTTTTTAATTAGTCTCTACTCTATCAGTTTCTCCTTGGTCCAGTCCATGCAAATGTTGACAGAAGAAATTGGAGAAAATAAATCTAGGCAAAAACAGTACCTTAGGTAGTAGTTGTAATTAAAAAAAAATAAACTTTAATCTTTTAAATCCTTAGATCTGTGCCCCAATTTTAATCATTTGACAGTGCTCAGAGGATAAAAATAAAAGTTGTTTGCCTAATATTTCAAAACCTTATATAGTTCAACTTTATGTGCCCCTTTTGCTGGTCTAGGCAGTTTGTTCACTGCCATCTAGAATGAACCATGGGCATTCATGTCTGTTGTGCTTGCTTCTATATTTGCATCTATTATGATTTACTTTTAAAAAATCATCTACATGTTATTTAGATTTCAGACTCAGTGTTCTTTTCTTTGTATCATTATTTCCTTCTCAGATACTGTCAGTGGTCCCCAAACTTTTTGGCATCAGGGATGAGTTTCAGAAAAGACAGTTTTTCCACAGAGGAGAGAAGGGAATGATTTTGGAATGCTCCAAGTGTATGATATTTATTATGCATTGCTTTCACCTATATTTTATTTTCTATCATTATACAAGATGGACATTGAGTTAGGCAATATTCTATCTATAAGGATAGTGATAAGTTCTAATTTTTGGCATACATTCTAGCTTATAATTTTTTGAAATGTGAGTTAGATGCACTTTGAAAATGTAAATAAGAATATTGTGTAAATAGAAGGAATATGAATAAGATAGTGGAAATGGTATCTAATAAGGAATGTTATAGAGCAGTTAAATATTTTGCAAATGTATTATTTATTTACCTATATTAATATTAAATTACATGTGTATTTAATATTATTAGCTTCCACCAAAGAATACACACTATAAATGTTCTTAACCTATTCCCACTCCAAATCAAATTTTTCCTCTTTCCCTTGCCTATTCTCTGCTGTTAAACTTCAGCAAGTGCTTTTATTACTCATCATAAGTACTGCTTTATTGAATATTTCTCACTTCAGTTGCTCAGTGGTGTTAGAATCATTGCGAACCCATGAACAGCAGCATGCCTGGCCTCCTGTCCATCTCCAACGCCCAGAGTTCAGCCAAACTCATGTCCACGGAGTCGGTGATGCCATCCAATCATCTCATCCTTGGTCGTCCCCTTCTCCTACTGCCCTCAATCTTTCCCACCATCAGGGTCTCTTCAAATGAGTCAACTCTGCACAGGTGGCCAAAGTATTGGATTTTCAACTTCGATATCAGTTCTACCAATGAACACCCAGGACTGATGTCCTTTAGGATGGACTGGTTGGATCTCCTTGCAGTCCAAGGTACTCTCAAGACTCTTCTCCAACACCACACTTCAAAAGCATAATTTCTTCGGTGCTCAGCCTTCTTCACAGTCCAAGCTTTCTCTCACATCCATATACGACCACAGGAAAAACCATAGCCTTTACTAGATGGACCTTTGTTGGCAAAGTAATGTCTCTGCTTTTTAATATGATGTCTAGGTTGGTCATAGCTTTCCTTCCAAGGAGTAAGTGACTTTTAATTTCATGGTTGCATTCACCATCCACAGTGCTTTTGGAGCCCAGAAAAATGAAGTCAGCCATCATTTCAAATGTTTCCCCATGTATTTGCCATGAAGTGATTGGACTGGATACCATGATCTTAGTTTTCTGAATGTTGAGATTTAAGCCAACTTTTTCACTCTCTTCACTTTCATCAAGAAGATCTTTAGTTCTTCAGTTTCTGCCATAAGGGTGGTGTCATCTGCACATCTGTGGTTATTGATATTTCTCCAAGCAATCTTGATTTCAGCTTGTGTTTCTTCCAGCCCAGCGTTTCTCATGATATATTCTGCATATAAGTTAAATAAGCAGGGTGACAGTATACAGCCTTGACGTACTCTTTTTCCAATTTGGAACCAGTGTGTTGTTCCATGTCCAGTTCTAATTGTTGCGTCCAGACCTGTACACAGGTTTCTCAAGAAGCAGCTCAGGTGGTCTGATATTCCCATCTCTTTCAGAATTTTCCAGTTTATTGTGATCCACACAGTCAAAGGCTTTGGCATAGTCAATAAAGCAGACATCGATGTTTTTCTGGAACTCTCTTGCTTTTTCCATGATCAAGTGGATGTTGGCCATTTGATCTCTGGTTCCTCTGCCTTTTCTAAAACCAGCTTGAACATCAGGGAGTTCACGGTTCACGTATTGCTGAAGCCTGGCTTGGAGAATTTTGAGCATTACTTTACTAGCATGTGAGAAGAGTGCAATTTTGTGGTATTTGAGCATTCTTTGCCATTGCCTTTCTTTGGGATTGGAATGAAAATGGACCTTTTCCAGTCCTGTGGCCACTGCTGAGTTTTCTAAATTTGCTGGCATATTGAGTGCAGCATTCTCAGAGCATCATCTTTTGGATTTGAAATCACTCAACTGAAATTCCATCACCTCCACTAGCTTTGTTCATAATGATGTTTCCTAAGGCCCACTTGACTTCACATTCTAGGGTGTCTGGCTCTAAGTGAGTGATCGCACCATCATGAATATCTAGGCTGTGAATATCTTTTGTGTTCAGTTCTTTTGTGTATTCTTGCCACCTCTTAATATATTTTGCATCTGTTAGGTCCAGACAATTTCTGTCCTTTATTAAGCCTCTCTTTGCATGAAATATTCCCTTGGTGTCTCTGTTTTTCTTGATGAGACCTCTAATCTTTCCCCGTTCTATTGTTTTCCTCTGTTTCTTTGCATTAATCACTGAAGAAGGCTTTCTTATCTCTCCTTGCTATTCTTTGGAATTCTGCATTCAAATAGGTATATTTTTCCTTTTCTCATTTTCTTTTGCTTCTCTTCTTTTCATAGCTGTTTGTAAAGCCTCCTCAAATAGACATTTTGCTTTTTTCTGACAGAATGTGGTCCACTTGAGAAAGGAATGGCAAACCACTTCAGTATTTTTGTCCTGAGAATTCATAAACTCAGAGTATTTGTGTTTGGTCTAAAATCAAGATACTTGCTTATTTATGGTCTCCCAATATAGTATCTCCATATTATGGAAATTATATTCTGTGAAAAGAAAATTTAGAAAGCAGTAGAACAAAGAAAGTTGATGCTATGAAAGTGCTGCACTCAATATACCAGCGAAATTGGAAAAGTCAGCAGTGGCCACAGGACTACAAAAGTTCAGTTTTCATTCCAATTCTAAAGAAAGGTATTACCAAAGAATACTCAAACTACTGCACAGTTGAACTCATCTCACATGCTAGTAAAGTAATGCTCAAAATTCTCCAAGCAAGGCTTCAGCAATATGTGATCCGTGAACTTGCAGACTGGTTTTAGAAAAGGCAGAGGAACAACAGATCCAATTGCCAGCATCCACTGGATTATTGAAAAAGCAAAAGAGCTCTAGAAAAAAAAAAATCTATTTCTGCTTTGTTGACTATGCCAAAGCCTTTGACTGGGTGGATCACAACAAACTGTGGAAAATTCTGAGAGAGATGGGAATACAAGATCACCTGACCTGCCTCTTGAGAAATCTGTATGCAGGTCAGGAAGTAACAGAACTGGACATGGAACAGCAGGCTGGTTCCAAATAGGAAAAGGAGTATGTCAAGTTTGCATACTGTCTCGCTGATTATTTAATTTATATGCAGAGTACATCATGAGAAATACTGTGCTGCAAGAAGCACAGGCTGGAATCAAGATTCCTGGGAGAAATATCAGTAACATCAGATATGCAAATGACACCACCCTTATGACAGAAAGTGACGAGGAACTAAAAGCCTCTTGATGAAAATGAAAGAGGAGAGGGAAAAAGTTAGCTTAAAGCTCAACATTCAGAAAACGAAGATCATGGCATCTGGTCCCATCACTTCATGGCAAATAGATGGGGAAACAGTGGAAACAGTGTCAAACTTTATTTTGGGGGTTCCAAAATCACTGCAGATGGTCACTGCAGTCATGAAATTAAAAGACGTTTACTCCTTGAAAGGAAGGGTATGACCAACCTAGATAGCATATTAAAAAGCAGAGACATTGCTTTGCCAACAGTGATCTTTCTAGTCAAGGCTATGGTTTTTCCAGTGGTCCAGTGAGAGTTGGACTGTGAAGATAGCTGAGTGCCAAAGAATCAATGCTTTTGAAGTGTAGTGTTGGAGGAGTCTCTTGAGAGTCCCTTGGACTGCAAGGAGATCCAACCAGTCCATCCTAAAGGAGATCAGTCCTGGATGTTCATTGGAAAGATTGATGTTGAAGCTCCAATAGTTTGGTCGCCTCATGAGAAGAGTTGACTCATTGGAAAATACCCCGATGCTGGGAGAGATTGGGGACAGGAGGAGAAGGGAACAACAGAGGATGAGATGTCTGAATGGCATCACCGACTCAATGGACATGAGTTTGGGTAAACTCTGGGAGTTGGTGATGGACAGGGAGGCCTTGCATGCTGCAGTTCATGAGATCACAAAGTGTTGGACACAACTCAACAACAGACTGAACTGAATCAAAGGCAAATAATCATTTATAGACAACAGGTGAACACATTTATTCAGTCTTTGCCTATGAGCTGGAGACTATCTAGTACCAAAAGTATCTGCAATAGAGTCTATGGAAATTGTTATGATATTTTCTTGTTGGGGCATACTTTTGTCCTTAGAGGGGATCTGTAAAGTAGGAAAGTCTATCTGTCTTCTATTACTCATTTTTCACATCAGCATCACTTTACTCAGTTGAGAAGTCATTATTTTCTTTATATCAATGTCTTCTGACCTTTTTTTACTTCTTAGTATATTTGGTGTCATGAAGTGCCTGGATAAATGTGACAAATTAATTTTCTGACAGTTTATGGAACTGCAAGTAAGGATCAAATCACCAGCTTAGTTTACTTTGGAGCTTGCTTCCTGCTTATAAAAGACTACCTTCTTGCTGTGTATTTACCTGAGCTTTCTCTGGTACCTATGATGGAGAGAGGGAGCAATCTCTCTCTTCCTCTTCTTATAAACTCATGAATCTTATCACACTCATTTCAGTACAGTTCAGTTGCTCAGTCGTGTCCGACTTTTTGAGACCCCATGGACTGCAGCACACACAGGCTTCCCTGTCCATCACCAAATCCCAGAGCTTACTCAAAATCATGTCCATCGAGTCAGTGATTACATCTAACCATCTCATCCTCTGTCATCCCCTTCTCCTCCTGCCTTCATTCTTTCACAGCATCAGGGTCTTTTCCAATGAGGCATTTCTTTGTGTCAGGTGGCTAAAGTACTGGAGTTTCAGCTTCAACATACGTCCTTACAATGAACATTCAGGACTGATTTGCTTTAGGATGGACTGGTTGGGTCTCCTTGCAGTCCAAGGGACTTTCAAGAGTCTTCCTCAAAACCATGGTTTAAAAGAGACTGACACAAACTTGCCCCTGAATGTGCAGGAGTCTCCAGCAAAGGGGTGGGTAGGCAGTGGCTGGCTGCAGTGTGGAGGATACTCAGTGCACCAGCAGATTCAGTGCAATATAGTCACTCAGTTGTGTCCAACTCTTTGCAACCCCATGGACTGCAGCATGCCAGGCCCCCTGTCAATCACTAACTCCTAGAGCTTAATTAATCGTTTGTCCACAGAGTCACTGATGCCATCCAACCATCTCATCCTCTGTCATCCCTTTCTCCTCTTGCCTTCATTCTTTCCCAGCATCAGGGTCTTTTCAATTCAGTCAGTTCTTTGCATCACGTTAACAAAGTATTGAAAATTCAGCTTCAGCATCAGTTCTTCCAGTGAATAGTCAAGACTGATTTCCTTTAGGAAGGACTGGTTGGATGTTCTTTCTGTCCAAGAGACTCTCAAGTCTTCTCCAACACCACACTTCAAAAGCATCAGTTCTTCGGTATTCAGATTTCTTTATAGTCCAACTCTCTCATGCATACATGACTACTGGAAAAACCATAGCTTGACCAGATGGACATTTGTTGGCAAAGTAATGTCCCTGTTGTTTAAAAATGCTGTCTAGTTTGGTCACAACTTTTCTTCCAAGGAGCAAACATCATTTTATTTCATGGATGCAGTCGCGAACTGAAGTGATTTTGGTGCCCCCAAAATGAAGTCTCTTATTGTTTCCATTGATTCCCCATCTATTTGTTATGAAGTGATGAGACTGGATGCTATGATCTTATTTTTTCTGAATGTTGAGTTTTAAGCCAAGTTTTTCACTCTCCTCTTTCACTTTCATTAAGAGGCTCTTTAGTTCTTTTTCACTTTCTGCCATAAGGGTGGTGTCATCTGCATATCTGAGGTGATTGATATTTCTCCCAGCAACTTTGATTCCAGCCTGTGCTCTATCCAGCCTAGCACTTCACATGATGTACTCTGCATATAAGTTAAGTATGCAAGGTGACAATATACAGCCTTGATGTACTCCTTTTCCTATTTGGAACTAGTCTGCTGTTCTATGTCCAGTTCTAACTCTTGCTTCTTGACCTGCATACAGATTTCTCAGAAGGCAGGTTAGGTGATCTGGTATTCAAATCTCTTCAAGAATTTTACACAGTTGCTTGTGATCTACACCATCAAAGGCTTTTGTGTAGTCAATAAAGCAAAAGTAGATGTTTTTCTGGAACTCTCTTGCTTTTTTGATGATCCAAAGGCTGTTGGCAATTTGATTCCTGGTTCTCTTCCTTTTCTAAATCTAGTTTAAATGTCTTAAAGTTCACAGTTCATGTACTGTTGAAGCTTGGCTTGGAGAATTTCAAGTATTACTTTGCTAGAGTGTGAGAGAGTACAACGGGGCAGTAGTTGGAACATTCTTTGGCATGGCCTTTCTTTGGGCTTGGAATGAAAACAGACCTTTTCCAGTCCCGTGGCCACTGTTGCATTTTCCAAATTTGCTGGCATGTTGAGTGTAGCATTTCACAGCGTCATCTTTTAGGATTTGAAATAGCTCTGCTGGAATTCCATCACCTCTGTTAGCTTTGTTTGTAGTGATACTTCCTAATACACTTGATACACCTGATATTCTTGACTTCACATTCTAGGATGTCTTGCTCTAAGGTGAGTTATCACACCACCATGGTTATCTGGGTCATGAAGCTATTTTTGTGTAGTTCTTTGGTGTATTTTTGGCATCTCTTCTTAGTATCTCCTGCTTCTGTTAGGTACATACTGATTCTGTCCTTTATGTGCTCATCTTTGCATGAACTATTCTCTTGATATCTCTGATTTTCTTGAAGAGATCTCCAGTCTTTCCCATTCTATTGTTTTCCTTTATTTCTTTGCGTTGATCACCGAGGAAGGCTTTCTTTTCTCTCCTTGCTATTCTTTGGAACTCTGCATTCAAATGGTTATATCTTTCCTTTTCTCCTTTGACTTTTGTGTCTTTTTCTTTACTCAGCTCTTTGTAAGGCCTCCTCAGACAACCATTTTGCCTTTTTGCATTTCTTTTTCTTAGGGATTGTCTTGATCACTGCCTCCTGTACATTGTCATGGACCTCCATCCATAGTTATTCAGGCACAGTGTCTATCAGATCTAATCCCTTGAATCAATTTGTCCCTTCCACTGTATAATCACAAGGTATTTAATTTAGGTAACACCTGAATGGTCTAGTGGCTTTCACTACTTTCTTCAATTTCAGTCTGAATTTGGCAAAGATTTCATGATCTGAGCCACATTCAATTCCTGGTCTTGTTTTTGCTGATTGTATAGAGCTTCTCCATCTTTGGATGCAAAGAATATAATCAATCTGATTTCAATATTGACCATCTGGTGATATCCATGGGTAGAGCCTTCCCTTGTGTCATTGGAAGCAGGTGTTTGTTATGACCAGTGCCTTCGCTTAGCATGACTCTGTTAGCCTTCGCCCTGCTTCATTTTGTACTCTAAGGCCAAGTTTTCCTGTTATCCAGGTATCTCTTGACTTCCTTCTTTTTGTTTCAGTCCCTTATAATGAAAGGGACATCATTTTTGTGTAACTCTAGGAGGTCTTTAGGTCTTCATAAAGTTATCCAACTTCAGCTTCTTCATCATTACTGGTCGGGACATAGGTATGGATTCCTGTGATATTGAACGGTTTGCCTTGGAAACCAATAGAGATCATTCTCTCATTTTTGAGACTGAATCCAAGTACTGCAATATGGACTCTTTTGTTGATGATGATGGCTACTCCATTTCTTCCAAGAGATTCTTGCCCACAGTAGTAGATATAATGGTCATCTGAGTTAAATTCACCCATTCCAGTCCATTTTAGTTCATGATGCTAAAATTTCTATATTCACCCTTGCCATCTCCTTTTGGACCAGTTCCAATTTGCCTTGATTCATGGACCTAATATTCCAGGTTCCTATACAATATTGCTGTTTACAGCATCAGAGACATGCATGGGGCCTTTTGAAGGAGGTTGCCATTATCCTCCACCATAGTTTGTCCTCAGGTCAAGCAACAGGGAAGGAACACAGCCCTACCATCAACAGAAAATTGTATTAAAGATTTACTGAGCATGGCTTGGCCCATAAGAACAAGACCCAGCTACCTCTACAGTCAGTCTCTCCCATTAGGAAGCTTCCATAAGCTTCTTAACCTATCCACCATAGGGCAGACAGAATAAAAACCATAGTCACAGAAAACTAATCAAACTGGTCACATGGACCACAGCCTTGTCTAACTCAATGAAACTATGAGCCATGCCCTGTAGGGCCACCCAAGATGGATGGGTCATGTTGGAGAGGTCTGACACAATGTGCCCCACTGGAGAAGGGAATGGCAAATCACTTCAATATTCTTGCCTTGAGAATCCATCACATTAGAATCACATTTTTTAATTAATTATTTATTTTACTTTACAATATTGTATTGATTTTCCCATACATTGACTTGAATCCACCATGAGTGTACATGTGTCCCCATCCTGAACCCCCTCCACATCCCATCCCTCTGGGTCATCCCAGTGCACCAGCCCCGAGAATCCTGTATCATGCATCAAACCTGGACTTGCAATTTGTTTCACATGTGATATTTTACATGTTTCAATGCATTCTCCCATATCATCCCACCCTTGCCCTCTCCCACAGAGTCCAAAAGACTGTCCGATACATCTGTGTCTCTTTGCTGTCTGGCATACAGGGTTATCATTACTTTCTTTCTAAATTCCATGTATATTTTTATAATATCATTTAACCTAATCCTCCTATAAACTCTATCTCCAAAGATAGTTACAAAGGTGTTTAAAACCTCAATATATGAATTTGTGTTTAAGGGAAATATTCAGTCCATAGTACTCTGTCTCCAAAACCTCCTGTCTTTTCAGTTTTCTCCTCAGTGTCCATGGTTCAAGGTAATTTGCTATAAACTTACTGGTAAAAGGATTCCCACGTGGCATCAGTGGTAAACAATCCACCTGACAATACAGGGGACATAAGAGACCCAGGTTCAGTCTCTGGGTTGGGAAGATCCGCTGAAGGAAGAAGTGGAAACCCAGTCTAGTGTTCTTGCCTGGAAAATCCTATGGAGAGAGAAGCCCAGTTTCAAAGAGTTGGACATGACAGAGCACATAAACACCAATTTTATTTATTGGTAAAAGAATCCCATCTTGTGATTAGGGAGGGGAAGCACATTGCCTTTTGCCCAAATGGGCCCAGTAGCTAATTCTAAATGCATTTATTCTGTAGTTTTTTTATTTTTATTTTTTATTTTATTTTATAATGATCCTGATGTTCTCCACCATCCTGAAGCTTTTGGCTTGATAGAACAGTGAAAGCCTGGCAAATACAACTGGTCTTAATTTGTGAGTTAGCTAAATTTATTGTAAGCACAGAGACAGAAACTTATTCTAACTAGTTAAATTAATGAGGCAAATTATTGGAAGATTCTGAGGCTTCAGGCATAATATAAGAAATTAGCTGAATTATCATACCTAAGGATGTGATGAAACCAGTTCTCTCCAAGGGAATTCAGCAGTAAAAATTCATGGATCTTCTCACCAAAATTCACAGAAATGAACTTCATATACAGTGACATTTCATTCTGTTTTCACTAATGGCAAATATTAAACATGTAATTATTTTTTTAATTTTACATCTGGTATATTTGGCTAAGTTACCCACCCACCGCTGAGTTAATCACCAATATTCAACAGGATTACTTGGCACATGGCCTCAGTATTGGAGGCTAATCTAAAAAATGAAGCTATCAGCTGAGCTGCAGAGGAAGACCACAAATTATCTATATTGACTGCAAAGAATTTATAAACATAAAAGAAGAATGTGAGAAGGCAGTGAATAATTAAAAACAGTACATTTAGAGACATAGCTATTGTGAGAAGCTCAAAGCAAAAATATCTAAAGCACTGCATCCCTTTCTATTTCAATATTTAATATCACAGACATTATTACCACAAAGTATTCTCAACGTTAGACAAGGAATTATGCAATTAGGCACAATATAACTTTTTTTTCATGGCTGGAACAGATAGGGTAAACATATTCAATTTTCCCACATTTTACCCAGTCTTTTAACAAATCCCTCTAGGTTTTACTCAAATTAACATAATTTCCTATTTCTTTGCTCTGCAAAATGGATTTTGAGTATGTTCAGCCGTTAGAGGAATCCATGTCAGTATGTCTAGTGTAATGTAACAAAATTCTCACAGGAGGGTCAACTCCCAAAACCTGTCAAGTGAGGTACTTGGATTATCTCATTCATTACAGCATTTGGTACCAATTTTAGGATCTATTAGTACAGTTTGGTGTGTATTCACACAAAACAATATATGACCATAGGATTCTAGGATTTCTTCTTTTTCAGGACTTGTATTTTCCACATTTTCCATGTAATTTCAATTTTGTGACTTATGGTATATCATTGTCTGAGAAAAATGCTGCATTTAGTTGTGACCTGAATATTTTCAATCCAATCGATAATCTATATGACTTTATCTATCTAATCTCCTTTAAATAAAAAGACTAGTACAGTAGTATCTCATACAGTAGCCACTAGTCAAATATAGCTATTAAGTATTTGAAATGTGGCTAGTCTGATAAAATGTGCTATAAATGTAAAATATTTTGAAGACAGTATGAAAACATCTTAGTAATCTTTGATTTAATGCTGAAATAATATTTTAGAAACATTTGTTTAAATAAGATATATTATTAAGATTCCATCTCCTTCTTCACTGTCATACTATGCTATATTTTAAAAGATAGTACTTAAATTTTTTTAAATTATATATGAATTCCATTATTTTTATATTAGACAGTGCTAGTCTAGAGTTAAAGAATTTTTATGCAAATATTTAAAGTAAATGCCTTTCTAAATATCAGACAAAAATCTGAATTACTGTTAATATAATGCTATTTATATAATAGGTTCATAATTTTTTCTGCTTGAAAACAATATTGTCAGTATGTCTTTCACAATTATGGTTTAATTCTTTCATAAGTTGTGTACTCAAATGTTATCAATATCAGTAAGAGTATAATTCTATTCTCCATTAAGGAAAATATTAAAACTGGGACATTATTATTATTATGGTTCTAATAAGTTGTTCTAATAAGTCATTTTACTACTTAAAAATGCATATTTTTATAGTGGCATCAACCTCAAGGCATTTCTTCCTTTGAGAAAATTCCAACTCATTGTACTTGCCTCTCCGTCACCTGTCCATTGTAGAACAACTATAGTATGAATTTATACATATGAACTAGTGGGTTATTTCAATGCCTCTTATTTGGAAGTGGGCAAAGAATAGACTAGGTAAGTGACTCTTCAGTGTTCCATTTGCACAGAGGGGTGCGATTATATTGTTATGGATTGAATAGTTGTGTTTAACCAAAGTTTATATATAATACTAAAGCTCAAACAGCACACACACAAGGTGACAGTATTTAGAGATACAGCATTTGGGAAGTAACTAGAGTTATTAGGTTATTAGTGGAATCCTTATTGTGGGACTAATGTCTTTATAGGAGAGAACAGAGAAATGTCTTTCTCTCTCTCTCCCCCATGTGCAAGCCAACAGAACTCTCACCAAAAATCTTCCATGCTGGCATGCTGATCTCAGATGTATAGCTTCCAAACTGAGAGAAACGAATTTCTGCTGTTAAGCCATTTAATTTATGGTATTTTGTATGGCAGCCTGAGCTAAGACATATAGTAGTAGAATTCATAATAAATATCATTTATAATACATCCTCTAGTGTTAAACACTCAAGAAACTGCCAAGAATTAGCTGGATTTTAGAAATGGCTTCATTATCATTTTGTGAAACTAAATTTAATCATTAAACTTAATTAGTTAGGATTACATATATTGTCCTGGGAAATTTATGAAAATAGTTCTACCCCTTTAACAAAGTATGTGAAACAAGTTAGTTTCTCATAATATTATATGACTTTTTTCTTAATTTTATACAATTTAAGTAGCCAAAAACATGTTATAAACACCATATTCTTATATTTTTACTATTTAATAATCATTCAGTTTTTATTTCCAAGAAATTCTTTCACAAATTTGATTATTAGACTGAAATTTCTCTATACCTTTATGTTTTTCCAGGATTTGAATATGTTTTTGACCACTGTCATGTCCCTATCTGCTTGACTAGATTTCCTCCTTGGGAAAAAGAAAAGATAAACTATTTAACATAGGAATCTTACAAACTTAATAATCTGGTTAGTCAGGTGAAAATAGTTGTTTAGTCAAAAAACACAAATTTAGTTTATGTATACACCTTCATTTGCTCTGCATCTATACACTCAGACTTTATTCTAATTAATTAATTAATTAGATCATTAGTCTACAGTAACTTAATTTTGAAATATTTCAAATATACATGCCTGCTCAATCATGTCTAACTCTTTGTGACCATGTGGACTGTATCTCACCAGGCCCCTCTGTCCTGGGATTTCCCAGGCAAGAATACTGGAGTGGGTTGCCATTTCCTTCTCCAAGGGTATGTTCTTGACCCAGTGATGGGACCTAAGACTCCTGTATCTCCTGTTTGGTAAGCAGATTCTTTACCACTGAGCCCCCAGGGAAGCCCATTTCAAATATGCTATTGAATAAATTACTATGTCTTTAATGGAAAGAGTTTTACTACATTCTTAGGAATTTTTTTTTCACAATCATTCTTTCATTTTCTCCAAATAAAAACATAAATAACTTGCACAAAGTTGAAATTTCAAAAATTGTCTTGCCATAAAAGGTTATTATTTTTATGATTCCTAATCTTTACTTAATATTTACTTGTTCTTTATGATAGTGTCAAACAGAAGCATTGTTTGTATGGGGAGAGGAAATTCCCAGAAGTGTTTTTACAAATGGATTCTGCAAACTGTAATTCATAAGAAATGGCATCTCCTGTAATTGCATCTGAGTATTCTCCTATGTGTCTTCTGCCAGGAATATATTTGACCACACTTGTTGCCCTTAGCTAGTCTTTAGTATATTCTTTTCTGGCCCAGACCCCAACTTTGAAAAGCAATAAATTTTTTATACGTGAAACTGTCTTTATTATCTTTCCTATTGCTGTGTTCATTGGTCTTCTAATGGTTGAGTGGTTCCCCTTCATGTGATTGTTATTAGTACATCTCTCAAACAGGTGTTAAAGACAAAATTAAACAGTCTTCCATAATATGAGGCCAAAGACATGAATCCTTTACTTTGATTTTAAAACCATAGATATTAAATCTATTTCTCTTTGGCAAGGAAGCCTTAGTATCCAAAATCTCACTTGAGCCACATTCTGCAAAAGGTCAAGTTTTCAATGGATTAAAATCAAAATAAAACAAATGAAAACTCCAAAAACAGCCCCATAGTGAGATACTAACGAAAACATTGATTTTTTTTTTCCTTTGCCCTAGTGAAATTTTAGTGTCTCTTAATGTTCTTCCAGTGTAGGAGCCAGGTTCTTAGATGTCAAGTTGCATCATAAAGTAATTTATTTTTCAATTATGCATAGGAAGCTTATATAATAAACATATTGAAAAGGAAATAAAGATCCTAAGTTTCTATTAATACTTCTAAATCTAGCTTTTTCTATATTAATTCAGTGATCCACGTAGCTGCAGACAAACTTCACATAGGGCAAAACAAGTTCATTAATACTGAGGAGTTGACACAGTTGCTTATTATTTTCATATATATTCATGTGAAATCAGAATTTAAGAATGATTTCAAAACTATGTGTTATATTCTCTTACTGCTTGCAATGACAGTAAGTCAGTTTCAAAGACTGGCTTTATTTCAACATTGAATTGAGAACTAATATTTTGCTTTATAATTCTGTAAATTTCCTTTTCCTACGATAAAAATCTTTTATCTTTTCCTCAATAATTTTCTGTGCAGAAAACTGCATATCTGGCTACCAGTTAGTTACCACTTAAGCAAATTATAAAAGATTGCTTTACTATACAGCCCTGAAATTTTGTGTTTAAAAATAGGAAAAAAAAAAAAAACCTTTAAATAGAATCCAATGTAAATTTATATTTCAGTATCTTTCTTCTATTTTGAGTATGTGTTAAATTTTTGACAATGTCTCAAAGAATTGTAAATCTTTTTGTTCATGTAAATTGGCATTAAGATACAGTCATTTTTGTTGGTTATAGAATAGAAGCCAAACAAATATCTTTAATTAGTTCACTAATAATCTGGGTAGCTATGGGACTGGCCAAAGGTGAGTTCAACCAGGACCAAAACACAGTTTCTGTAGGTTTTACTTTTTCTTAATTTGTTAGTTAAAAGTGAAGAGTGAGAATTAAATACTTACCTTTACAAGGTAAACTGTGAAAGCATATATTTTTAAATAACATTAATTTTAATTCTAGCAACTGAAGCTATACAAGGGAATGCTTTATAAACTTCATGGGGTTCTTGTACACTTTCAATAAAATGACAATTGCATTACAACTTAGTATCATGAAATCAGGGACATACCTTGAATTACTTAAACACAATCCAGAGAAATAAAAATGAAATCAGAAGCCATCCACAGTTATGCTCCTGCTTCTGTTGCTAAGTCGCTTCAGTCAGGCCTGACTCTTTGCAACCCTATCATATTCTGCTTGGCTCCTCTATCCATGGGATTCTCCAGGGAAGAATAGAATTGGTTGTCATACTCTCCTTTAGAGGACCTTCCCAACCCAAGGATCATACCATTAGCACCACCTGGGAAACTCATCCACAATTATACTAATTGTCAATTAAAAGTGTTACCACTTTCTACTTGATATAATAGGTGATATCTAGTTAGGGTATACTAGAAGTTATTTCAGATTCTCGTCCTGCTGTACTCTATTGGGAAGGTTTTCCAAATAAGGTCAGGGGGTTGATCATATCTTTATGAAAGTGGGTATAGTGGAAACATATTTCAACATAATGAAAGCTATTTGTGGGAAATCCACAGCCAATATAATATTCAACATTGAAAAGCTGAAGGCTTTCTCACTAAAATCTGGAAAAAGACAAAAATACCCACTTTCATCACATCCCTTCAGCATAGTTTTGTAAGTCTTAGCCACAACAATCAGTCATATAAAGGAAGTAAAGAGTATTCAAATTGGTATGGAAGAGATAAACCTTTCATTATACACAGATGACATACTATATATAGAAAAATCTAAATACTTTACACAAAATCTACCAGTACTGATAAATGAATTCAGCAAGGTAACAGGATATAAAATCAACATATAGAAGTTAGCTGCATTTCTTTACACTAACAATGAAATATCAGAAAAGAAATGTAAACAAATAACACCTTTTAAAGTTTCATTAAAAAATACTTAGGAATGAATCTCACCAAGTGGGTAAAAGACATATGCTGAGAACTACAAAACATTAATAAAGGAAATTGATGATTCAAAGAAATAGATACCACATGCACTTGGATTGGAAGAATTAATATTGTTTACATGGTTATAATACCCAAACCAATCTGAAGATTTAATGCAATAACTATCAAAATACCCATGGCAGTTTTTCACAGAACTAAAGCAAAATTTTAAATTTCATATGAAACCGTAAAAAACCCATACTGCCAGAGACATTCTGAAGAAAAAGAAGAAAGCAGGAGGCATAATTTTCTTAGACTTAATAATACAAAGCTACATCCATCAAAACAGCATGTTACTGGCACAGAAACAGACATATGGTCAAAGGAACAGTACAGAGAGTCCAAAAATAAAACACACACACACACACCTATAGACAATTAATCTTCAACAAAGGAAGCAAGCATATGCAATGGGGAAAAGAGAGTCTCTTCAGCAAGTGGAGTCGAGAAAGTTGGACAGCCACATGTAAATCAGTGAAGCTAGAACACAACCCCACACCATACACAAAAAATTAACTCAAAATACTTTAAAGGCTTAAGTTAAGATGAGATATCATAAAACTCCTAAAAGACAGCATAGGCAAAATATTCTCTGATGTAAATCAATCAATGATTTCTAAAGTCAGCCCCCTTAAGGCAATAGAAATAAAAGCAAAAATTTTAAAAATGGGGCCTAATCAAAGTTACAAGCTATTGCACAGAAAAGGAAACCATAAACAACATGAAAAGACAGCTACAGACTGGAAGAAATTATTTGTAAGCCCTCAAAACAGTCCATCATTAACATGTGTACAAATAATAAATGCTACAGAGGGTGTGGAGAAAAGGTAAGCCTCTCAAACTGGTGGCAACATATTTAGGTTCGGCAACTATGGAAAACAGTATGAAGCTTCCTTAAAAAACTAAAAATAGAACTACTGAATGATTTGGCAATCCCACTCCTGGGCATATTCCCAAACAAAATTATAATTTAAAAAGATACATGCACCTGGTGTTCATAGCAGCACTATCTACAATAGTCCAGACATGAAAGCAACCTAAGCATTCATCGACAGACAAATGGATAAGGATGTAATGTGTAAATATATATATGCATATATATATAACACCCATTAAAATTATATATTATGTATACAATGTTATAATATATACATATACATATTATTTAGCCATTAAAATAATTAAATAATGCCATTTTCAGCAACATGGATGGGCCTTGAGATTATCATACTAAGCAAACTAAGTCAGAAAGAGAAAGATAAATATCATATGATATCAGTTAAATGTGGAATCTAAAATATGACATAAATGGAGATATCTAAGAAACAAAAACAGACTCACAGGTATAGAAAACAGATTTGTGGTTTCCAAGAAGGAGGGTGGTGGAGGAGGAAAGGATTGGAGTCTGAAATTAGCAGGTATAAACTATTATATATAGAATGAATAAACAACAAGGTCCTACTGTATAGCACAGGAAGCTATTTTTAATATCCTATGATAAACCACAATGGAAAAGAATATGCTTATACAGAGACAAAAGTAACAAGAAAAAATATAATTTGAAAAAATGCCTCTTCTTCAATGCTGCACAATCTAGACAGGGTTGTTTGGGCTTCCCAGGTGGCTCAGCAGTGAAGAAACTGCCTGTTAATGCAGGAGATGCAAGAGATGTGAGTTCAGTCCTTGAATCGGGAAGATCCCCTGCAGTAGGAAGTAACAATCCATTCCAGTATTCTTGCCTGTAAAATTTCATTGATGGGGGAGCCTGGTGGGCTAGAGTCTAGGGCATCACAAAGAGTCAGACCCAACAGAGAAACTGAGTATTCATACATTATTAAATATAGTGCCCAGACATTTCTGGTCTGCAATGTAGCTGAATTTGTTGGCATTTCTGAAACCTTTACTTTGGGCAGAATTAAACCGTTTTTGACTGCAGCCATGAAATTGAAAGACTCTTACTCCTTGGAAGAAAAGTTATAACCAACCTAGATAGCATATGTAAAAGCAGAGACATTACTTTGCCGACTAACGTCCGTCTAGTCAAGGCTATGGTTTTTCCAGTGGTCATGTATGGATGTGAGAGTTAGACTGTAAAGAAGGCTGAGCACCAAAGAATTGATGTTTTTGAACTGTGGTGTTGGAAAAGACTCTTGAGAGTCCCTTTGACTGCAAGGAGATCCAACCAGTCCATTCTGAAGATCAACCCTGGGATTTCTTTGGAAGGAATGATGCTAAAGCTGAAACTCCAGTACTTTGGCCACTTCATGAGAAGAATTGACTCATTGGAAAAGACTCTGATGCTGGAAGGGATTGGGGGCAGGAGGAGAAGAGGACGACAGAGGATGAGATGGCTGAATGGCATCACGGACTTGATGGACGTGAGTCTGAGTGAACTCCGGGTGTTGGTGATGGACAGGCAGGCCTGGTGTGCTGCAATTCATGGGGTCGCAAAGAATAAGACACAACTGAGCGACTGAACTGAAGTTACACTTAAACACTGTGTGTGTTTGTGTTTATGCATGTGATTTAATTGTTAGCCCTCTAAAAGCAATTTTCTAAATACAGTGCTCCTTGAATTCTCAGTATCAAACTCTAGACATGATTATTTTTTCCCACAGTTAAAATTTCAGATTTCACATATGAGACTACTTTAACAATCACAAAATGGAACATAGTCTAAAACCAAGCAAATTCACTGTTTGAAATAAATTAAGAATATTTAGAATGAAATATACAGTGCATAATCTATTTCACTATAGCATAAAGGTTTTAACGTGTATTTTAATAGGTGAGGATAGCTATGCATAAGGAAGAAAATAAACTATATTTAGTTTCTTTTATTTAGCATCATATAGCTTTACCATGACAATGTCATTAAATTAATTTTATTGACTTCCTACTATTTACTAGTTCTCATGCTAATATTGAAGAGAAAAAGACTAATAAGAAAAAACATTTGTATTCAAAGGTCTTTCAGTCTGGTAGATAAAATAGGGAAAATAAGAGTTACTGAGATCCTGCTATGGGCCAGGAAATATAAGCCTTTTAATACGTATTATTCTGATTGGCTAGAGAAGGAATTACAACCCACTCCAGTATTCTTGCGTAAAGAATCCCATGGACAGAGGAGCCTGGTGGGCTGCTGTCCATGGGGTCACACAGAGTAGGACACGACTGAAGCAACTTGGCATGCATGCTGGCAACTTGGTTGGCTGTGCTTAAATATCTGAATTGAAGCTAAATTACCTACTTACTAATGAATGGTCAAGTCTATCTATAATATCTCAGTTTTTTTCCAAGTATAAAATTGAATAATAATCTTGTCACTGAGATCTGGGAAGTCAAATATTGAGTTGATATAGCATCAAAATGGAGGAAGTCTAAACCCTAAGTCACAAAGAAGATCAGCAGAATCGTATTTAACTTCATCTGAGCAAGAAATAATCTTTTCTGGTGCTGCTGCTGCTGCTAAGTCGCTTTAGTCGTTTCCGACTCTGTGCGACCCCATAGGCTCCCCCATCTCTGGGATTCTCCAGGCAAGAACACTGGAGTGGGTTGCCAGCTAAATCACTACAATTTGGAGGTCTGTATGGTATATCTGTAACCACAGTGCAGCTTATTCAGATCAGTATGGAAAAGGACATCTTGTAGTATTGCCCTTCTATAATATTAATAAAATCTTAGATAGTGAGTCATAGGCTTAGTATTAATAGTTGGGCAGTGGCTTGAAACAAACTGAATTATTTTATTCAATTTATCCATTTTATAACAAGGTTGAATCCTTACTTTGGATTAAAAATATTCCCTTTTCAAACACATATTTAATAAAAACTTATAAATATGCAAATATTTGGGTATTTTTAAAAACAAGACAGTTCAAGGACCCACAGGATAATAACGATAAATATGAAGGAAAGTATTTGATATTTAGAATAATATAGCCCTATTAAGTAATAACTCATGGGGAAAGACCCTGATGCTTGGAGGGGTTGGGGGCAGGAGAAGAGGATGACAGAAGATGAGATGGCTGGATGGCATCACTGATTCGATGGACATGAGTTTGGGTAAACTCCGGGAGTTGGTGATGAACAGGGAGGCCTGGCGTGCTGCGATTCATGGGGTTGCAAAGAGTCAGACATGACTGAGCAACTGAACTGAACTGAACTGAAGTACTAAGAGAGTCTAGTGAATGTGCTAGAAGTTGAGCTTGAAGGTATAAACAGGTCTTTGCAGAGAGGATTCTATTTAAATAATGTTTTAAAGGAAAAACACAAATTTAGCAGATGGAAATGGAGATAGGTTATTAGAAAATGATAAATAGTAATGTGCAAAAAAAAGAAAAAAAGGCAAATTCAGAGGATCACAAGAAGCCTATCATGCAAGAATAAGAACTGGCACAGTGATGAGTCTGTATAGTTTTGCAAGAGTCAGACAGTAAAGGTTTTGCAAAATATTATATTTATAAAAATTAAAAAGAAAATATTTAATTCTTGTAAATAGCAGGGATAGGAGATACATCAGGGAATTAAATGAATGCAAGGAGAGCAATGTAAAAGGAGAAAAAAATGACCTTCTGAATTGGGGAGATGTACACAAAATGCAAATAGATACACTATTGGATAATTACATTTGTATCAGAAGATTAAATTTAGGGAATACTTCACTATATGTGTTTTGATAGCTGTTTTGAGGGGCCTATAGGAATTATGGTCTCTCAGTCAGTTCAGTTCAGTCACTCAGTCGTGTCCAACTCTTTGCGACCCCATGAATTGCAGCACACCAGGCCTCCCTGTCCATCACCAACTCCCGGAGTTCACTCATACTCGCGTCCATTGAGTCAGTGATGCCATCCAGCCATCTCATCCTCTGAGGTCCCCTTCTCCTCCTGCCCTCAATCCCTCCCAGCATCAGAGGCTTTTCCAGTGAGTCAACTCTTCACATGAAGTGGCCAAAGTACTGGAGTTTCAGCTTTCGCATCATTCCTTCCAAAGAAATCCCAGGGCTGATCTCCTTCAGAATGGACTGGTTGAATCTCCTTGCAATCCAAGGGACTTTGAAGAGTCTTCTCCAATACCACAGTTCAAAAGCCTCAATTCTTCAGCACTTAGCCTTCTTCACAGTCCAACTCTCACATCCATACATGACCACAGGAAAAACCATAGCCTTGACTAGACGGATCTTTGTTGGCAAATTAATGTCTCTGGTTTTCAACATGCTATCTAGGTTGGTCATAACTTTTCTTCCAAGGAGTAAGCCTAGGAAATTTTGAATAATTTCATTATATTATAGGATTAAATTTCATCATTTTGTCAAATAGACATAAAATCAGATCTCACAACTCTTCCTTAGTTCAATTTTCTTTAGCTTATAATGAAACTATATTTCTTAAAAAAAAAAAAAAAGGAAACCAGAATTGAAAGAGACACATGTACCCCAATGTTCATTGCAGCACTGTTTATAATAGCCAGGACATGGAAGCAACCTAGATGTCCATCAGCTGACGAATGGATAATAAAACTGTGGTACATATATACAATGGAGTATTACTCAGCAATTAAGAAGAATACATTTGAATCAGCTCTAATGAGGTGGATGAAACTGGAGCTGATTGATTATACAGAGTGAAGTAAGCCAGAAAAAAAAACACCAGTACAGTATACTAACACATATATATGAAATTTAGAAAGATGGTAATGATAACCCTGTATGTGAGACAGAAAAGAGACACAGATGTAAAGAATAGACTTTTGGATTCTGTGGGAGAGGGAGAGGGTGGGATGATTTAGGAGAATGGCATTGAAACATGTATACTGTCATGTAAGAAACAAATTGGTAGTCTAGGTTCGATACAGGATACGGGATTCTTGGTGCTGGTGCACTGGGATGACCCAGAGAGATGATATGAGGCAGGTGGTGGGAGGGGGGTTTAGGGTTGGGAACTCATGTACAGCTGTGGTGGATTCATGTCAATGTATGGCAAAACCAATACAGTATTGTAAAGTAAAAAAATTAAAAATTTATATAAAGCATGTTTAGATGTATACACATAAACACATTTATATATAATATATGTATATAAAACTAAAATGTTATATAAAATGCAATCCTATTCTATGATGAATTTGTTTCATAATTTGACATGGCGAGATTTTCTAATTTATTTGTGTTTCATCATAATATTGATTATATAAGTCAGCATGTGTTTGTCCTTAGTTCTGCAAACTGTTACAGAGCAGGTGTTGTGTCTTTCAATGTATTTCTGAGTATTACCTTAAATCATTCACTTGAGAAAGCTTAAAATGTAACTATCCAGATGCTCACCATTTGTAAATTTCTCCCTAGATGTAAATTAGCCACTTTGGAAATGTGTCAAAGTGTTAATAAGTGTTATTCTGATTCTTATTTTTTCATATGATTAAGGTATTTAGCGTAATAACTTCAGCAAGCTTGACCATGGTCATAACCAAATGATGAATATACAAGTTCTTTCGACTATATACTAGGTACATGGAGACGTTCATTAACACATTTGGAAACAGAGTTAATTGATAATAATAAAGATTAAATCTTTTGTGAAAGTAGTATATTGCTTTTATTTCTTGGTTAACTTTTAATATGTTATTTAAACCTTGCATTGTTTTTCTTGGTAAAATTTGAGAGATAAGCATTTTACGATTCCTCTCTTTAACAAGTCCACATCAGCTCATTTAATTTTTAAAATATAACACAACATCCTAGGAATCAATGAACTAAAATGGACTGGAATGGGTGAATTTAACTCAGATGACCATTATATCTACCACTGTGGGCAGGAATCCCTCAAAATAAATGGAGTAGCCATCATGGTCAACAAAAGAGTCCGAAATGCAGCACTTGAATGCAGTCTCAAAACGACAGAATGATCTCTGTTCGTCTCCAAGGCAAACCATTCAATATCACAGTTATCCAAATCTATGTCCCAACCAGTAATGCTGAAGAAGCTGAAGTTGAACGGTTCTATGAAGACCTACAAGACCTTTTAGAACTAACACACCCAAAAAATGTACTTTTCATTTTAGGGGACTGAAATGCTAAAGTAGGAAGTCAAGAAACACCTGGAGTAACAGGCAAATTTGGCCTTGGAATGCGGAATGAAGCAGGGCAAGGCTAATAGAGTTTTGCCAAGAAAACGCACTGGACATAGCAAACACCCTCTTCCAACAACACAAGAGAAGACTCTACACATGGACTTCACCAGATGATTAACACTGAAATCAGATTGATTATATTCTATGCAGTCAAAGATGGAGAAGCTATAGTCAACAAAAACAAGACCAGGAGATGACTGGTTCAGATCATGAACTCCATATTACCAAATTCAGACTTAAATTGAAGAAAGTAGGGAAAACCGCTAGACCATTGAGGTATGACCTAAATCAAATCCCTTATGATTACACAGTAGAAGTGAGAAGTAGATTTAAGGGCCTGGATATGATAGATACAGTGCCTGATAACTATGGACTGAGGTTCATGACATTGTACAGGAGATAGGGATCAAGACCATCCCCATGGAAAAGAAATGCAGAAAAGCAAAATGGCTGTCTGGGGAGGACTTACAAATAGCTGTGAAAAGAAGAGAGGCGAAAAGCAGAGGAGAAAAGGAAAGACATACGCATCTGAATGCAGAGTTCCAAAAAATAGCAAGAAGAGAGAAGAAAGCCTTCTTTAGCGATCAATACAAAAAAAAAAAAAAGAGGAAAAGAACAGAAAGGGAAAGACTAGCGATCTCTTCCAGAAAATTAGAGATACCAAGGGAACATTTCATGCAAAGATGGGCTTGATAAGGACAGAATGGTATGGACCTAACAAAGGCGGAAGATATTAAGAAGAGGTGGCAAGAATACACAGAAGAACTGTACAAAAAAGATCTTCACGAACCATATAATCATGATGAGAAATATCAATAACCTCAGATATACAAATGACACCACCATTATGGCAGAAAGTGAAGAGGGGATAAAAAGCCTCTTGAAGAAAGTGAAAGAGGAGAGTGAAAAAGTTGGCTTAAACCTCAACATTCAGAAAATGAAGGTCATGGCATCCGGTCCCATCACTTCATGGGAAATAGGGAAACAATGTAAACAGTGTCAGACTTTATTTTTCTGGGCTCCAAAATCACTGCAGATGGTGACTGCAGCCATGAAATTAGAAGATGCTTACTCCTTGGAAGAAAAGTTATGACCACCCTAGACAGTACATTCACAAGCAGAGACATTAATTTGATGACTAATGTCAGTCTGGTCAAGGCTATGGTTTTTCCTGTAGTCACGTATGGATGTGAGAGTTGGACTGTGAAGAAGGCTGAACGCCGAAGAATTGTTGCTTTTGAACTGTGGTGTTGGAGAAGACTCTTGAGAGTCCCTTGGACTGCAAGGAGATCCAACCAGTCCATTCTGAAGGAGATCAGCCCTGGGATTTCTTTGAAAGGAATGATGCTAAAGCTGAAACTTTAGTACTCTGGCCACCTCATGCGAAGTGTTGACTCATTGGAAAAGACTCTGATGCTCCGGAGGGATTGGGAGCAGGAAGAGAAGGGGATGGCAGAGGTTGAGATGGCTGGATGGCCTCACGGACTCGATGGTCGTGAGTCTGAGTGAACTCCGGGAGTTAGTGATGGACAGGGAGGCTTGGCGTGCTGCGACTCATGAGGTCACAAAGAGTCAGACACGACTGAGTGACAGAACTGCACTGACCTGAATATACAACTTCATTTTCAGAACATGTTGTAAGCAGTCTATAGAACATTTTTTGTGCTAAAAATATAAAACAGCTAGTTTAATGTATTTGAGCATAAATAGATGTAGCTCTTAGTACATGTTCCCATGTGAAATGTGGCTTTCCTTCAATTAAAATGTGAGTTCATAAGGAATTATAGCTGTATTTCTTTTACATATGCCAGAGTTCACAGCATATTGTTTATCAAGTACCTATAAGTCAAATAATAAGACATATATGAATTAACAATATTAAATATTCAAGTCCATATAATTTTTTTGTGTGTGCGTGTGTGCTAAGTTGTCTCAGTAGTGTCCGACTCTTTGTGACCCTATGGACTGTAACAAGCCAGGATCCTCTGTCCCTGAGATTCCCCAGGCAAAAATACTGCCCTCTTCCTGGGGATCTTCCCAACCCAAGGATTGAAGCAATCCACTTCTCTTAGGTCTCCTGCATTGGCAGGTGGATTCTTTACCACTAGTGCCACCTTGGAAGCCCCATACAAAATTTTATAATCATGCTCATTTGGCTCATATTCATGGAAAATGAATTAAAATGATATTACCTTTATAAGAAAATCATAAAATTTAAAATAATTAAATTTTACTTAATTATTTGAAATCATTCTTCAACTTACCACCACTATCAAATCTGAACAAACTAAACAGTCTCAAAAGCGTGTTTTAAGTCTATATATATGATTGCCTATATATAGCCTATATATGTAATTGCTTTTATACACATGAGATTCCTCACATTTGAAGGAGTTAAAGTTTCATCATCAAGTAAAACTAAATGTATTTAAGAGTTCTGGAATGTAATATTTTCAGAAGCCTTCTGACATTCTGCTGTAGTGCCATGAAAGTGTTGTAACTAGAGCTAGATTTCATATCATTCTTTTATCCATAATTACAGCAATTGCCAGGAATTTTATAGCTAAAATACTTTAACTGGTTGATATCCCTTAAGGATCATAAATTAATAAATTATGCCCCTGTTGATTATGTTCCATGTTGACCCTGATGTCCTTCTTATAGGCTTATATCAATCAGACAGCTGTATTATTTTGTTTTGTTTTAAACAAGTGAATATTTAATCTTAAAATTCAAATAAAATATAAACATTAATTAACACTTTTCAAATTATAGAAAGTTCAGCATGAATGTACAATTTACAAAGTAAAAAGGCATGATTTAGACATTCTCCAAGGCTAACTTAAAAATAGGCTTATGAATATTTGTACTATATAATGATTTGTGCTTATTAATATGTATCTTTGATGGATTTGACATGCCTTCTATCCTTAAATCCTAAGTTGAATTCAGATACCATTAAATGCAATGCACACTAAGAGACTAATATTTCAATTTAAAGGGATGAACTTTTTTATTGATTAGCATGAAAAATGAGTCAATATCTTGAGTTTCACTGTTATGACTGTCTTAAACAAAAACAGTTACAATAACAACAAGTGAACAGCACTGAAGTGCAGTTGATCCTCATTATTCATGTTTTTATTATTTGCACATTATCTAAAATAAACTCAAGCTATACTTTTCTCTTTGATTAATTTAGTGCCACATTTTGTGGAGAGGTAAGAATTTTCCTAAGTTACAAATTATTTCTGATCTGTGTTTTAAATTAATGACATCCATAGTTAAAAAAAAATAGTTGAGGAAAAGCCCATTATGTTTTGTGTTTACAAAAATCAGAAGGTATAATCTGTAATTGTAAGCAAGGTTTAAGCTCAACATAAGAATAAAAGATGAAACCACAAGTTGGTAGCTTGAACGACAGAATGCCCATGAAATGTTGTTCAAATGAAAGAAATGTCTCATTTATATTGGTCAATTGTATGTATAGGCCAGTCTTGATAAGAGATGTAAATCGGGTGCACACACTGACTTTTCAAACACAGCTCATGCATTCCTTTATGAAGGCTTAAGAAGACAAAAGCAAGAACTGAATATATCTATAACGTAAATGCTGGATTCAAATACGTGGATACTTAATTGGGCTGATGTCTTTTTCAAGGAACACAACTCTAGCAATATAAAGATTCTTCAAACAGATATTTCCTTAAATCCTATAAGACTCTAAACCTAACATGATTCACAGTAGACATGTCATGTTTAAAACATGCATGCAACTATGTCTGTGTGTGTGTGCTCAGTCATGTTTGACTCTTTGAGACCCCGTGGACTGTAGCCCACCAGGCTCCTCTGTCCATGCGATTCTCCAGGCAAGAATACTGGAGTAGGTTGCCATTCCCTTCTCCAGGAGATCTTCTCGACTCAGGGATTGAACATATGTCTTGTGTCTCCTGCTTTGCCAGGTGGGTTCTTTAACACTAGTGCCACCTGGGAAACCCTAAATTATCCATAAATAACTGAAATTGATTATAAATATAAATTAAGTATACTGTCAATTATACTTGCCTTATAAAATTATTTTTAGTTAATGGAATAATTTAAATTTAATTAAATAATTTAAGTAATTTAAATTTAAACCCAGTTATTCCTCCTTTTTACTGAGCAATTTTTCAAAACCTTTTAATAAATAAAATGATGACATTTGGTATAATTAGGTTCACAACCTCTTATGAAATATCATCTATTTAATAGTTCGCATTTAACAGGCTAATATAGCTTTAGAAAAAACTTCTATGATGAACAGTTAAAGCAAATGTCATCTTAGTCAACCACTTTTATTTATTTAGTGGATAAAACATGAATAGAAATTCAGATACATTAGGACAGTATAATAATCCCATCACATTAGTAATGCAGATGGCACAAGAAGGTTAATTACATCTAAAGTGAACAAGTTTTGTTCATAATGTTCTTTCTTTAGATACTGCCCACTCCTCCTCCATAACAAAATCCAATTACTTTCTTTTCCTTGTCTTAGAACAAAATGTTGCATATGTGGGCACAGAGTCCTTAATAAAGATGAATAAACCACTCATTCCAAACTTATTGCCACTTTCAAGAAACTAGTTTGGCATCTGAAGTGATATTTCCATTAGAACATTTTAGAACTGTTTTACCCTCAGAACTGCTATATGAAAATAGAGAGGAATGTGTCCAATCCAAAGCATATTACATGTGGCATACTTTATATACAGTATTATGTATGCCACATAATGGCAAGATTATCTTTATTCACTCAGCTAACATCTACTGCACTATATACTAAGCATTGGAGAAAGCAATGGCACCCCACTCCAGTACTCCTGCCTAAGCATACAATCAGTAACTACAGGTGAATGTAGTCCTCTCCTTATGATGTCTGTGGTCCATTGGGGAAGACTGAGAGTAAAATAATCACAAAACAACAAAAGGACTGTTTTCTTTGGGCATGTGTGTGTGCTTAGTCATGTTCAATGCTTTGCACCCCTTGGACTGTACCCCACTAGGCTTTTCTGTCCATGGAATTTTCCTGGCAAGAATACTGGAGTGAATGTCCTCCTCCAGAAAATCTTTCAGACTCTGGGATACAACCCATGTCTCCTGTGTCTCCTGCATTGCAGGCTGGTGCTTTACCACTGAGCCACTGGGCATACCCATTCTTTAGACAGCCATCCACAAATAATGGGCTTCCTGTATTTGAATCTTTGCCATTTTGTAACTAATCTTAGTAAGCTTTTAGTAGCTATCTTTAATAGATTATTATGAGAATTACTAGTTATGAAATATGCATCACTTTCTTGAACTAATGTACTTCTTTAGCCTTCTGTATTATTTCAATGGTTAAAATATTTAAATTTTCCTTGGCCTTTCTATTGAGTGTGAGCCTTAAAAAACATTGCCATTGTCTTTTCTTGTGCTTATGACAGCAGAAACAGATTAGCTCAATGAATAGCTACCTTAAACAAATTTGTAAATCAATGCCCAGTTTCGGTTCTGTTATTGGTC
Source organism: Nanger dama (assembly GCA_917880005.1). Classification (NCBI taxonomy): domain Eukaryota; kingdom Metazoa; phylum Chordata; class Mammalia; order Artiodactyla; family Bovidae; genus Nanger; species Nanger dama. The sequence continues at coordinate 54,941,003 of CAKJTW010000004.1, forward strand.
ATTAAGTCAGGGGCATCTCAAATCACATTCACTTATTTTCTCAAGGTTATCCTTATATACTGCAGATTTAATGCTCATATCTGCCCAATCACAGAGGGTTTTGTTTCCACTGTGATTGATTCATGTCAAAATGTTTTTGCTCTGAAAATATGTAGCTTTTTGGCATATAAATATACTCCTCTGAACACTCCTTCTTTCAAAACTTGTGTTAAAAATACAACAATAATAAGTTGTTTGGAAAAATCCATTGTCAGTATGCACACATCTTGTAAAATATCTGCAAAATAAGTATTTGCTTAAAATCTTTAAGCTAGTTCTATATCTTAGGGAAAAAAACATTACTCCAGGCTTAAATTAATCTGAGGTCCTTAAATAGAAAATCTTATCTTTCAGGTACTTTAAATTATATTCTTAAGGTTTTAATTTCTTAAAGTTAAAAAAATAGATAACTGTGCTCTGTCAAATATTTTTACAGTTAACGCATTTTGTCCTCCACCTCATTTTGTATTCTGAGACCAAACTTGCATGTTATTCTGGGAATCTCTGGACTTCATACTTGTGCATTCCAATCTCCATGATAAAAAGAACATATATATATATATATATATATTTTTTGGTGTTAGCTTTAGAAGGTCTTGTAGGTCTTCACAGAACCAGTAAACTTCAGCTTCTTCTGCATCAGTGGTTGGAACATAGATTTGGATTACTGTGATTCTGAATGGTTTAACTTGGAAACAGATCATTCAGTTGTTTTTGAGACTGTACCTAAGTACTGCATTTTGAACTCTTTTTGACTGTAAGGGCTACTCCATTTCTTCTCAGGGATTTGTGCCCATGGTAGTAGATATAATGGTCATCTGAATTAAATTCTCTCATTCCTGTCCATTTTAGTTCACTGATTTCTAAGATGTAAGTGTTCAGTCTTGGCATTTCCTGCTTGATCACATCCTGTTTCCCTTTATTCACGGATGTAATATTCCAAGTTTCTATGCATTATAGTTCTTTACAGCATTGAACTTTACTTTCACCAGCAGACATATCCACAACTGAGCATCATTTTTGCTTTGGTTCAGCAGATTCATTCATAGCTCATTAGTGGAGCTATTGTAATTGTCTTTCACTCTTCACTAGTAGTATATTAGATAACTTACCTGGTGGCTGAGAAGATAAAGGATCTGCCTGGAATGCAGGAGACCCAGGTTAGATCTCTGGGTTGGGAAGATCCCCTGGAGAATGAAATGGCAACCCATTCCAGTATTCTTGCCTTAAGAATCCCATGGACAGAGGAGTCTGGTGGGCTACAGTCCACAAGGTTGCAAAGAGTCAGATATGACTGAGTGATTTTCATTTTCACTTTTATAACCTAGAGGGCTCATCTTCTGGCATCATATCTTTTTACCTTTTCATACTCATGGGTCTTGATGCATGAATACTGGAGCAGGTTGCCATTTCCTTTTCCAATGGAACACATTTTGTCAGAATACTTGGCTATGACCTGTCCATCTTGGGTGCCCCTGAATATCATGGCTCATAGCCTCACTGAGTTATGCAAGCTCCTTTGCCATGACATGGCTGTGATCCGTGAAGTGGCATAGAACAACTGATCGGTTCAAAATTGGGAAAGGAGTACCACAAGTCTGTATTGTCACTCTGTTTATTTAACCCCTATGCAGAGTATATCATATAAAATGCCAGGCTGGATGAATCACAAGCAGGAATCAAGATTGTCAGAGTAAATATCAATAATCTCAGAGTGCAGATATCTCTCTAGTGAAGAAAGTGAAGAGGAACTAAAAAACCTCTTGATGAGAGTGATAGAGGAGAATGAAAAAGCTGGCTTGACATTCAACATTCATAAAACTAAGATCATGGCATCTAGTCCCATCACTCCATGTCAAATAGATGGGGAAACAGTGGAAACAGTGACAGACTTTATTTTCTTGGGCTCCAAAGTCACTGCAGATAGTGACTGCAGCCATGAAATTAAACACATACACACACACACACACAAAACACTTTCCCTTTGGAAGGAAAACTATGACAAAATAGACAGCATATTAAAAAGCACAGGCATCACTTTGACTACAAAGGTCTGTATAGCCAAAGCTATGGTATTATCCAGTATTCATGTATAGATGTGAGAGCTGGACCTCACATCCAAATCAGCCTCATATGCTTACATCTCAAGGAGTTGTGAAAGAAGGCTGAGCACTGAAGAACTGATGCTTTTGAACTGTGGTGTTGGAGAAGAATCTTGAGTGTTCCTTGGACAGCAAGTTTGCCTTGGAAATGAACAGAGATCATCCTGTTGTTTTTGAGACTGCATCCAAGTACTGCATTTCAGACTCTTTTATTGACTATGAGGGCTACTCCATTTCTTCTAAGGGATTCTTGCCCACAGTAGTAGATATAATGGTCATCTGAATTAAATTTGCCCATTCCATTCCATCTTAGTTGGCTGATTCTTAGAATGTCGATGTTCACTCTTGCCATCTCCTGTTTGACCACTTCCAATTTACCTTGATTAATGACCCTAGCATTCCAGGTTCCTAAGCAATATTGCCCTTTACAGCATCAGACTTTACTTCAATCACCAGTCACATCCAGAACTGGGTATTGTTTTTGCTTTGGCTCTGTCTCTTCATTCTTTTTAGAGTTATTTATCCACTCTATTCCAGTGACATATTGGGCACCTACTAACCTGGGTACTTCATCTTTCAGTGTCTTTTTACCTTTTCATACTGTTCATGGGGTTCTCAAGGCATGAACACTGAATTGGTTTGATATTCTCTTCTCCATTGCACCACATTTTGTCAGAATTTGCCACCTTGACCCATCTGTCTTGGGTGGCCCTACAGGGCATGGCTCATAATTTCTTTGAGTTAGACAAGGCTGTGGTTCATGTGATCAGTTTGATTGTGGTTTTTTTGTGTGTGTGATTGTGGTTTTCATTCTGTCTGCCCTCTGATGGATGAGGATAAGTGGCTATGGAAGCTTACTGAAGGGAGAGACTGACTGTGGAGGAAACTAGGTCTTGTTCTGATGGGCAGGGCCATGATGAGTAAATCTTTAATCCAATTTTCTGTTCATGGACCAGGCTGTGTTCCCTCCCTGTTGTTTGACCTGAGACCAAACTATGGTTGAGATAATGAAGATAATGGCAATCTCCTTCAAAAGGTCCTATGCACACAATGCTGCACTCAGTACCCCCAACCCTGCATCTGGCCACTATCAACCCACATCTCCACCAGAGATTCCTGGACACTCACAAGAAAGTCTGGGTCAGTCTCTTGTGGGGTCACTTCTCCTTTCTCCTTGGTCCTGGTCAGGCTTTTTGTGTGTGTGCCCTCTAAGAGTCTGTCTGCCCTATGATGGGGTTAATGACAACCTCCTCCAAAAAGGCTTATGCCAAATCTAGATCTACTTCTCTCAGAGCTCTTGCCCCTGCGGCAGGCCACTGATGACCTGTACCTCTGCAGGAGACACTCAAACACTCAATGGCAGGGCTGGCTCAGTCTCTGTAGGGTTTCCTGGTGTGTACAAGGTTTGGTTTGAGCCCTCTGATCATCTCTGGTGGGTATGTGGTCTGATTCTAAATGTAATTTCACCACTCCTATCATTTTGCTGGGGCTTCTCCTTTGTCCTTGGAAGTCAGTATCTTTTATTAGTGAGATCTGACATTCTCCTGTCAATTTTTGTTCAGCAACAACTTTTTTTAATTAAATGTATTTATTTTTTTAATTACAATACTGTATTTGTTTTGCCATACATTGACACGAATCAGCCATAGGTGAACACAATCTCCCAATGCCGAAGCCCCCTCCCACCTCCCACCCCACATCCTCTACTTGAATCATCCTGTGCATCCGCCCCATGCATCCTGCATCCTACATTGAACATAGATTGGCACTTCGTTTCTTACAAGAAAATAAACATGTTTCATTGCCATTCTCCCATACCATCCCACCCTTCCCCTCTCCCTCAGAGTCCAAAAGTCCACTCTATACCTCTGTGTCTCTTTGTTGTCTCACATATAGGGTCATCATTACTGTCTTCTAAATTCCATATATATGTGTCAGTATACTGTATTGGTGTTTTTCTTTCTGGCTTACTTCACTCTGTATAATCGGTTCCAATTTCATCCAATTCATTAGAACTGAGTCAAATTTATTCTTTTTAAGGGCTGAGTAGTATTCCATTGTGTATATGTACCACAGCTTTCTTATCTTTTGGAATTTTTGCATGAGAAGATGAATGCATATCCTTGTACTCTGACATCTTCCCTGGTATAATCAATCAGCCATTCAATATCACAGTAATCCAAGTCTCTGCCTGAACCACTAATACTGAATAAACTGAATTCGAATGGTTCTGTGAAGATGTACAAAACCTTCTAGAAATAACACTCAAAAAAGATGTTCTTTTCATTATTGGGGACTGGAATGAAAAAGAAGGAAGTCAAGAGAAACTTGGAGTATCAGGTAAATTTGGCCTTGGAATACAAAAAGAAGAAGGGCAAAGCCTAACACAGTTTTGTCAAGAGAATGAGCTGGTCATAGCAAAATCCTCTTCCAACAACACAAGAGAAAAATCTACACATACACATCACCAGATGGTCAATACCAAAATCAGATTAATTATATTATTTGCATCCAAAGATGGAGAAGCCCTATACAGTCAGCAAAAACAAGACTGGGAGCTGAATGTGGCTCAGACTATGAAATTCTTATTGCCAAATTCAGACTGAAATTTAGGAAAGTAGGGAAAACCATTAGACCATTCAGTTATGACCTAAATCAAATCCCTTACGATTATACAATGGAAGTGACAAATAGATTCAGTGGAATAAATCTGATAGACAGAGTACCTGAAGATCTATGGATGGAAGTTCATGACATTGTACTAGAGACAGTGATTAAGACTATCCCCAAGAAAAGAAAAGCAAAAAGTCAAAATAGCTGTCTGAGGAGGCCTTACAAAGAGCTGAGAGAAGAAGAGATGTGAAAGGCAAAGGAGAAAAGGAAAGATATACCTGTTTGAATGCAGAGTTCTAAAGGATAGCAAGGAGAGATAAGAAAGCCTTCCTCGGGGATCAATGCATAGAAATAGAGGGGAAAAATAGAATGGGAAAAACTAGAGATCTCTTCAAGAAAATTGTAGATAACAAGGAAATAGTTCATGGAAAAATGGGCAAAATAAAGGAGAGAAATGGTATGGACCTATCAGAAGCAGAAGATATTAAGAAGAAGTGGGAAAATACACAGAAGACTATACAAAAAAGATTTTCATGACCCAGATAAGCACGATGGTATGATCACTCACCTAGAGCCAGGCATCCTGGAATGCAATGTCAAATGGGCCTTAAGAAGCATCACTAAGAACAAAGTCAGTGGAGATGATGGAAGCCCAGTAGAGCTATTTCAAATCCTAAAAAATGATGCTGTGAAAGTGCTGCACTAAACATGCCAGCAAATCTGGAAAACTCAGCAGTGGCCACAGGACTGGAAAAGGTCAGGTTGCATTCCAATTCCAAGAAAGGCAATGCCAACATTGCTAAAACTATCCTGAAAGTTGATGCTGTGAAAGTGCTGCACTCAATATGGCAGCAAATTTGGAAAACTCAGCAGTGGCCACAAGACTGGAAAAGGTCAGTTTTCATTCCAATTACAAAGAAACACAATGCCAAAGAATGCTCAAACTACCACACAATTGCACTCATCTCACTTGCTAGTAAAGTAATGCTCAAAATTCTCCAAACCAGGCTTCAGCAGTACATGAACCATGAACTCCCTGATGTGCAAGCTGGTTTTAGAAAAAGCAGAGGAACCACAGATCAAATTGCCAATATCCACTGGATCATGGAAAAAGCAAGAGAGTTCCAGAAAAACATATATTTCTGCTTTATTGACTATTCCAAAGCCATTGACTGTGTGGATCACAATAAATTGTGGAAAATTCTTCAAGAGATGGGAATACCAGACCACCTAACCTGCCTCTTGAGAAATCTGTGTGCAGGTCAGGAAGCAACAATTAGAACTGGACATGGAACAACAGACTGGATTCAAATAGGAAAAGGAGTACATCAAGGCTGTATATTGTCACTGTGCTTATTTAACTTATACGCAGAGTACATCATGAGAAATGGTGGACTGGAAGAAACACAGCTGGAATCAAGATTATAATAAGCTCAGATATGCAGATGACACCACCCTTATGGCAGAAAGTGAAGAGGAGCTAAAAAGCCTCTTGATGAAAGTGAAAGAAGAGAGTGAAAAAGTTGGCTTAAAGCTCAACATTCAGAAAATGAAGATCATGGCATCTGGTCCCATCACTTCATGGAAAATAGATGGGGAAACAGTGGAAACAGTGTCAGACTTTGTTTTTTTGGGCTCCAAATCACTGCATATGGTGATTGCAGCCATGAAATTAGAAGACGCTTACTCCTTGGAAGAAAAGTTATGACCAACCTAGATAGCATATTCAAAAGCAAAGACATTACTTTGCTGAATAAGGTCCGTCTAGTCAATGGTTTTTCCTGTGGTCATCTATGAATGTGAGAATTGGACTGTGAAGAAGGCTTAGCACCAAAGAATTGATGCTTTTGAACTGTGGTGTTGGAGAGGACTCTTGAGAGTCCCTTGGACTGCAAGGAGATCCAACCAGTCCATTCTGATGGAGATCAGTCCTGGGATTTCTTTGGAAGGAATGAGGCTAAAGCTGAAACTTCAGTACTTTAGCCACCTCATGCGAAGAGCTGACTCATTGGAAAAGACTCTGATGCTGGGAGGGATTGAGGGCAGGAGGAGAAGGGGACGACCGAGGATGAGATGGCTGGATGGCATCATGGACTCGATGGACGTGAGTCTGGGTGAACTCCGAGAGATGGCGATGAACAGGGAGGCCTGGCGTGCTGTGATTGATGGGGTCACAAAGTGTCAGACCCAACTGAGAGACTGAACTGAACTGAAGCGAACAGTTACACTCAGCACACATGAGAAAGGAAGAAATGCTCAAAATTCTCCAAGCCAGACTTCAACAGTACGTGAACTGTGAACTTCCAGTTGTTCAGTCGATTTAGAAAAGGCATAGGAACCAAAGATCAAATTGCCAACATCTGCTGGATCATAGAAAAAGTAAGAACATTCCAGAAAAACTTCTACTTATACTTTATTGACTACACCAAAGCCTTTGACTGTGTGGATCACAGCAAACTGTGGTAAATTCTTCAAGAAATGGGAAAACTAGAGCACCTGTCCTGCCTCCTGATAAATCTGTATGCAGGTCAAGAAGCAAGAGTTAGAACTGATCATGGAACAACAGACTGGTTCCAAATTGAGAAAGGAGTATGTCAGTGCTGTTTACTGTCACCCTGCTTATTTAACTTATATGCAGAGTACATCATGTGAAATGCTGGGTTGGATGAAGCACGGCCTGGAATAAAGCTTGCTGGAGGGAAAGATCAATATCCTCGGATATGCAGATGACACCACCCTTACAGCAGAAAGCAAAGAAGAGCTAAAGAGCCTCTTTTCGAAAGTGAATGAGGAGAGTGAAACAGTTGGCTTAAAACTCAACATTCAGAAAACCAAGATCATGACATCACCTCATGGCACATATATGGGGAAACAATGGAAACAGTGAGAGGCTTTATTTTTCTGGGATCCAAAAATCAGACCATTTATAGATGGTGATGGCAGCCATGAAATTAAAGGGTGCTTGCTCCTTGGGTGGGGGGGAAACTATTACCAGCCTAGACAACATATTGTAATGAAGAGACATTACTTTGCCAGTAGAAGGTCCATCTAGTCAAGGCTACAGTTTTTCCAGTAGTCATATATGGATGTGAGAGCTGGACTATAAAGAAAGCAGAGTGCTGAAGAAGTGATGCTTTTGAAATGTGGTCTTGGATAAGACTTTTAAAAGTCCCTTGGACTGCAAGGATGTCCAACCAGTCCATCCTAAAGGAAATCAGTCCTGAATATTCCTTGGAAAGTCTGATGCTGCAGCTGACACTGAAATACTTTGGCCATTTTAGGCCAAGAACTTACTCATTGGAAAATACCCTAATGCTGAGAAAGATTGAAGACAGGAAGAGAATGGGATGACAGAGAATGAAATGGTTAGATGGCATCACTGACTCAATGGACATGAGTTTGAGCAAGTTCCAGGAGTTGGTGATGGACAGGGAAGTCTGTTGTGCAGCTTCTCAGGGGGTTGCAAAAGTTGGACATGACTGAGTGAATGGATGAAACTGAACTGGGCAACAAGGAGATTAAACCAATCCATCTTAAAGGAAATCAACCCTGAATGTACACTGAAAAGGCTGGTGCTGAATCTGGAGCTCCAATACTTTGGTCATGTGATGCAAAGAGCTGACTCTTTGGAAAAGACCCTTATGCTGGGAGAGACTGATGACAAAATGAGAAAGGGACAGCTGAGGATGAGATGGTTAGATAGCATCATAAAGTCAATGGATATGAATTGGAGCAAACTGCAGGAGGAGATAGTGGAGGACAGAAGAGTCAGTGGGGTTTCAAAGTGTTGGAAACTTCTTAGTGACTTAACAACAACGACAATGTGCTCCACCTTCCCACTAGATGCTGGAAAATGATTACATGGAAACTATGCTTTTTCAGTACTTACACATTATTAAACTGGACTACACTTTATAATAATGTAAATATTAAAGAAACATATCTCAGTTCTATGAAATGTCCATTTTATGTATTAATTTAATAATTGTCAATAATATTAAAATACTAAAATTATATATAGAATTTACATAAATTAGTAGAATTTTCATGCTACAGTTAAAAATGTCACATATTTTTCATGGGGTTATTAATTACTTTTTGGTAATTAAGAATATATGAACATGTGTGATAGCCATAGTTCAAGTAATTTCAGTATATTTGTACAAATATTTCAAAGAAATGTTTTTATATTTGAAAGAAATCATTATGCTGGTCCATGAAAATGTCATTTAATTTCAAACTACCCTGTTTTTTTCCTAAGAAAGTGTCCTAGACATGAGAAGCATTCAAATGGATATTTTTGAATTCACAGTAGTCAGACTAAAGTTGTCTTGATTTAATTGTGTGCAGATCTTAGGAAAATGATAGATAGTTAACACAGCTACATACAATAAGTTTGAGATCATAGAAAAATGTGCAGACCATTTCAAAATCTGGCTATTCCAACCCTTCCCTTTTGTTTTTAAAAATATCAAATCAGAAGTATAACAGATAATGGCCCAGTATTTCTCATCAAGATATCTTTGCTAAATGCATTTCATTCTCCTATATTAATTTACATAATGCTCAATCCATCTTTTTCACAAAATGATGATACTATTATAACAGTAATTCACAAAACACATAATAATATATTCATTTAGAGAGAGATTAGTTTTTTCATGAAAATCTGCTATATTTTTTCCCTCAGATGGCTATCCATTATTTATTTTTATAATTTCCCAGGAAACTGGGATTTATATCATGTTTTAAATCCTTATTTACATATCCTATTAATTAAGATGTTTTCATATTCTTAAAAATAAAATTATTTTTCAGTTTGGATGTGGAAGGATCTCTCTTTGCTTCTGGATGGGGATGATATTCACTGATACCATGGAAGGAGCTGGAGTTGAGGATTAGGTACCTGGAAGTATGAAGGTGCTTGGAAGATGCTCCTTACATTTTTTGAGCATAGTGTCTAGACTATCATGTTGGCATTTACTTATTTGAAGCCATTTGTGTGTCTGAGTGTGTGTGTGTGAGTGTTTGTGTGTGTGTGTGTGTGTGTGTGTGTGTGTGTGTATGTGGTACTTTTTCTGGGGTAGAGCAGAATAGTCTGAAAGTTTTCTGCATTGCTAGGCTACTTCTTTTCTGGTACTTTGGGAGACCAAAGTTTTGTTGAGGCATTTTTGTCTGTACCTGTTGGTGTTTCAGGTTGCTTTGTTTACTCCAAATCTGGCATATATAAGGCAGAAGTAAACCAAGGAAACTAACCTCCTAGTCATCCCAGTGAGCCACATTTTATAATTTTCTTAGGCTTGTTTCAGATACAACTTCCAGAGATTTTATTTGTATTGATACTTAGTCAAAGAATTAGAGAAAAATACATTTATTTCATCTTCTCAGAGTCCTAGTGGTAATTCATACCCTTCACCATCCTCTAGGAATAAAAGTCACCTCCCTCTGTATAGTGTAAACCATGAAGGGAGCAGTAATGAGTCACTTTACCCCTCACAACCAAAGACATTTTACTGAAGGCCTACTGAGGAGCTACATTTCTCAAAGTCTTACCGCAACACAGGAGTAACAAGGAGCCCACCTCCCAACCTTGGATGTCAACTAAAGCCAAGTGTGAAGCCTGGATCTCAAATTCCACCTGAAATTAAGAAGGTAAAGAGTGCATGTCCCTTGCTGCAATCCTGTTAGAGAAGGCCAGCAAAACAGATTTAAAATTTAAAATTCAGACTCTTACTATATTCAAAATATTTAGATGTTAATCGAGTTACTCATCATGCATGCCAAGACCCAGATAGATCTCAAATTGAATGAAAAAAAAAAATTCAACAGACACCAATATTGAAATGAAGGATATATTAGAATATCTGGCAAAGATTTGAAAATATTATGGAGTTCTTCAATGAGTAATAATAATCATGCTTGAAAAACTTAAAAGAAAACCTCACCAAAGAAATAAAAGATATAAAAAAGAACCAGCTGTAAATTTTAAAGCTGAAATATAATAACTGGGGGGAAATGGGCAGACTCAATAGAAGAATTAAAGGAGCAGAAAGAATCAATGATTTGGAAGTTAGACAATAACATTTGGAAGAATAGATAAAGAAAAATGAGTGCTAAAGAACTGATGGTTTTGAACTGTGGTGTTGGAAAGACTCTTGAGAGTCCCGTGGACTGTAAGGAGATTTCAACCAATCCAACCTAAAGGAGACCAGTCTTGTGTGTTCATTGGAAGGACTGATGTTGAAGGTGAAACTCCAATACTTTGGTCACCTGATGCAAAGAGCTGATTCACTGGAAAAGACCCTGATGCTGGGAAAAATTGAAGGCAGGAGGAGAAGGGAATGGCAGAGGATGAGATGGTTGCATGGCATTCCTGACTCATTAGACATGTGTTTGGGTGGACTCTGAGAGTTGGTGATGGACAGGGAGGCCTAGTTTGCTGCAGTTCATGGGGTCACAAAGAGTCAGACCTGACTGAGTGACTGAACTGAATTGAATTGAGGCATCTCTCTTTATGTATGGTATGGATATATATATATATATATATATATATATATATATAGAGAGAGAGAGAGAGAGAGAGAGAGATACATACCTACATAGATATATAATAGGTAGCAATCATTAGAACTACTAAAAGCTATAAATAAACATACACTAGAAATATTATCGATAGATTAAAATAGAACTCTTAAATTTTTCAAATAACCCACAGAAAGACTGAAAAAAAAAAGAAATCAAAAACAGAAAATAAAAATGGATTTGGCCCTAATTAAGTTAAATGTAAATCATCTGAATGTAGCAATTCAAAGATAGATGGGCATAGTGGATTAAAAATACAACCCAACTCTACATTGTCTATAAGAAACTCACTTCAAGTATGATATAGATAAAACTAAAAGGATGAAAAAAGTTATACCATGCAAACAAAGAAAGCAGGTGTGGCATATTAATGTAAGATAAAGTAGTCCAGAGCAAAGAAAATTATCAGAAAAGGGTAAACTATGTAATAGTGAATCAATACTCCAAGAAGGCAAGGCAGGAAGCAACAGAACTGCAAACTATGTGAGTTAGATACTGACAGATCTGAAAAAGAATTAAACAAATATGCAATTAACTTGGAAACATCAATGTCCCTATCTCAGCAGTTGATAAAACAATTGCTATACATTCAGCAAGTATATAGAAGAATTCTACAATACAGTTAATGAACATTTAAATAAACTCCACTTTAAAACAGCAGAATATGCATTCTTTTCAAGTGCACAGAACATATACCAAGATAGACCACATCCTGAGCTAAAACAAACATCAACTAATTTAAAGAACTGAAATCACAGAAGTGTGGAATCAAGCTAGAAATCCACAATAGAAAGATAACAAGAAATTTTTTTAGCACTTGTAAATAACACATTTCTAAATACTCATGAATTATTAAGGAAGTTTCAAGGCAAACCAGAAAGAACAGTGAACTGAATAAAAATGAAACTATAATATGCAGAAATTTGTGGGACACAGTAAACAGTGCTGAGAGGGAAGTTTATAGCACTAAAACAGAAAATGACTCAAGTTGAATTATCAAAGTTTCTACCTGAAGCATATTTTTAAAAAATGAAATAAACATACAGTGAGGAACAAACATTATCAAAATAGTGTAAATCAACAACATTGAAAACAGAAAAACAGCAGACAAAACTCAGTTAAATGAGAGTTGTTTACTTTTAATTAATAAAATTGACAAAACTCTGCAAAACTGAAAAAGAGACAAGACACAGATTAAGGATACTAGAGCTCTTGCAGATTTCAAAAGAATGTTAAAGAAACTCTAAAAAACAACATAAATTTGACCTCTTAGATGAAATAAACCAATTATTTAAAAGCACAATGTACCAAAACCTATAACAATCAAGCAAATTTAATTAGCATTTAAAATGCTAAAATAAAAATATAAAGGCCCAAATAGTTTGACTAGAAAATTCTGCCAACTGTTTAAAAAATAATATCAATTCAAAAAAAAAAAAGAATGTCAATTCTATAAGATATCTACTAGACTATAAGGAATTTTTTGCACTTTAGGTCATAAAAGTAGTTTTACCCTGATATGAAAACTAGATAACAAAAATGAGAAAAAAATATAACTGAAGATTAATATTTCTCATAAAATATCAAACTATTAGCAAATAGAATTCAGCAATATATATGAAGATTTATAAAGCATAACCAGTGGAGTTTGTACCAGGTAAATAAGGCTAGTTCAATATTTGAAAAGTCAAACTATGTAACCTAACATGGAAAAAATAAGCAAAATCACATGATGATATCAATCAATGTCCAAAAGCACAAAATCCAACATCTGTTGATGATAAAATCTCTCAGTAACATAGAAATAAAGGAGAATGGTCTCGACTTAATAAAGTGAAAGTGAAGTCACTCAGTCGTGTCCGATACTTTGCGACTCCATGGACACCAGGCTTCTCCGTCCATGGAACTTTCTAGGCAAGAGTACTGGGTTGCCTTTTCCTTCTCCAGGGAACTTCCCGACCCAGGGATCGAATCCAGTTCTCCCACATTGTAGACAGACTCTTTACCATCTGAGCCACCAGGGAAGTCAGTCGACTTAATAAAGGTATCTACAAAAACCTATAGCTCACATAACACTGTGATGAAAGAATGAAGGCCTTATCCCCAAGATCATGAACAAAGAAAGTATATCTGTTCTCACAACAATTTTCAAAATAGTGCTAGAAGTACTAGTGTGCAATTGGCAAAAAGGAAAATAAAAATCATAATGGTTGTAAACAAAGAAATAAAAATATCTCTCCTTGCAGAAGATATAACTGTCCAGCTATAAGACTCCAAGAGTCTACAAAAACTTCAAATCCCTATACCTTATAAGTGAGGTCAGGAAGATCAAGAGTAGATACTAATGAATTATTAAAATTTTTAATTTTAAAAGCTTAACTTTTAAACTTTTAAAAATTAAAAAGTCAATTTTTTTTCTATACAGAAATGGACACAGCAAATTAAAAATGCAACACTATAATTTTTCAAAATAAATGAAACATTTAGGTTCAAATCTAACAAAACACATCAAGGCCTATATGTTAAAACTACAAAATGCTGATGAAATCAAAGAACTTAAAGAACTCTTTCATGGATTAAAAGACTCAACATCACATAGATGTCATCTCCCCAAACTGATATACAGTTTTAGCACAACACCTATATCCTAACAAGAAGTTTCTTGATAAGGATAAAATGATCTAAAATTTATATGGAAAGATGAAGGAATTAGAATAGATGAAACAACTTTTAGAAAGAATCAAGTAGGTGGGATATATCTATTTCATTTTATGACTTGTATAGCTAGAATAATCTGGAAAGTGTGGTATTGTCAGAGGGATAGACTCATAAATCAATGGAACAGAATAAGAATTGCAAAAAGACAAAAGATGTAAAATTATTTTTTGACACAGGTGCACAAGAAACTAAGTGGAGGAAAGATAGCCTTTTCAACATATTGTGTTGTAGAAATTTGACATCCGTAGGTCACCCATTTCATAGGAAAGATTTAAACTTGCCTTGACTTAATACTCACTGGTGGCTCAGTAGGTAAAGAGTCTTCCCACAGTGCAGGTGACCTGGGTTTGATCCTTGGGTTGGGAAGATCCACTGGAGAAGGAAATGGAACCCATTCCAGAATTCTTGTGTGGAGAATTCCATGGAGCCTAGTGGCCTACAGTCCATGGGGTCACAAAAAGTTGGACGACTGAGTGACTTTCAGCTTACTTTCACTTTCATATAAAACTTAAAATGGATCACAGACTTACGTGTAAATAAATCTATGAAATTTATGGGAAAAATAATGAGAAAATCATCGCTATCTGGGATTAAATTAAAAAAAAATTAGACTTGATACCAAAAGCACTATATATCAAAGGAAAAGTTGATAAACTGAATTCATCAACTTCAAAACTTGTTCTGTGAAGGATTTAAGATGATATAAAAACAATCTATAGAGTGGGCAAAAATATTTGCAAGTCAACTAACTTAGAAAGGACTGAGAAAGGACTGAATACATTAAAAAAATCTAGTAACTCAACAGAAAAAAAAAAAAAAATCCTAGCAGAAAATATCCAATACATGAAATGACATTTCGCTGAAGTGGATATACATATAGTAAATATGCACATGAACAGATATTCCACATTGTCAGCCATTAGTTCAGTTCTGTTCAGTCATTCAGCCGTGTCTGACTCTTTGCGACCCCAGGAATAGCAGCACGCCACGCCTCCCTATCCATCACCAACTTCCACAGTTCACTCAGACTCATGTCCATCGAGTCAGTGATGCCATCCTGCAATCTCATCCTCTGTTGTCCCCTTCTCCTCCTGCCCCCATTCCCTCCCAGCATCACCCATATGAGGGCCTGAGTTTAGGGTTACCAAGAAATAGGTGAGGTTACACGTATACTTTAAGGTGTAAAATGTACAATTGAAAAGGTATAAATATATGTGACACATATGTTTATCTAACTTATATGCAGAGCACATCATGAAAAATGTTGGGCTGGATGAAGCACAAGCTGGAATCAAGATTACTGGGAGAAATACCAATAACCTCAGATATGCAGATGGCACCAAGTTTATGGCAGAAAGCAAAGAAGAACTAAAAATCCTCTTGGTGAAAAAGAACAGTGAAAAAATTGGCTTAAAACTCAATATTCAGAAAACTAAGATCATGGCATCTGGTCCCATCACTTCATGGCAAATAAATGGGGAAACAGTGGCAGACTTTATTTTTGGAGATCAAAAATCACTGCATGTAAGAAATGAATCACTAGTCTAGGTTCAATACAGGATACAGGATGCTTGGGGCTGGTCCACTGGGATGACCCAGAGAGATGATATGGGGAGAGAGGTGGGAGGGAGCTTCAGGGTTGGGAACTCATGTACACCTGAGGTGGATTCATGTCAATGTATGGAAAAACCAATACAGTATTGTAAAGTAAACAAACAAACAAAAAACCCACACTGCAGATGGTGACTGCAGCCATGAAATTAAAAGACGCTTACTCTTTGGAAGAAATGCTATGACCAACCTAGACAGCATATTAAAAAGCAGAGACATTACTTTGTCAACAAAGGTCCATCTAGTCAAAGCTATGGTTTTTCCAGTAGTCACACATGAATATGAGAGTTGGACTATAAAGAAAATTGAGTGCAAAAGAATTGATGCTTTTGAACTGTGGTGTTGGAGAAGACTCTTGAGAGTCCCTTGGACTGCAAGGAGATCCAACCTAAAGGTACTTAGTCCTGAATATTCATTGGAAGGACTGATGCTGTAGCTGAAATTCCAATACTTTGGCCACCTGATGCAAAGGACTGACTCATTTGAAAAGTCCCTGATGCTGGGAAAGATGGAAGGTGGGAGGAGAAGGGGACAACAGAGGATGAGGTGGTTGGATGGCATCACTGACTCAATGGACATGAGTTTGAGTAAACTCCAGGGATTGGTGATGGACATGAGGTCACAAAGAGTTGGACACAAGTGAATGACTGAACTGAACTGATGGGATTTCCCTGGTTGCTCAGTGGTAAAGAATCTACCTGCCAGTGCAGTTGCCACAGGAGATCGAGCTGGATCCTTGGATCTGGAAGATCCCCTGGAGAAGGAAATGAGAACTTACTCCAGTATTGTTGCTGACATAATCCCATGGCCATTGGAGCCTGGAGATCTACAGTCCATGAGGTCTCAAAGAGTCCAACAAGACTGAGCAACTGAGTGTACACACATGCACATATAAGAACATATATGATGTATAACTAAGAAAAAAAGAATCTTTGAGTGAACTAAGAAAATTTATATCTAATTAGAGCCAAACTTCTTCAGATTAAAAAAAAATCTTATTAAAGTGGAGAGAGGAGATACTGAGTTTGGAAGCTTTTATAACGTTCAAAGTAATATGTGAACTTTTGTGAGTGATATCTCTCAGTGGGGTGAAGTTCAGGGCTGAGTTAGGAGAGATCTAGGATTGGAGCCTAAAGTACTGTGCAGTGGGTGATCAGAAGAAAGGATAAGCATTAATGACAAACTTTGTTAACACTATTTTTCCAGTTATTTCATTAAAAGGGATAGAAGAGTGAGTGTGTGTGTGTGTGTGTGTGTGTGTGTGTGTGTGTGTGTGTGTGTGTGTGTGTGTGTTGGGTCATTCATGTCTGATTCTTTGCAATTCCACATCATGAGGATCAATTATGTATATAATACAGTTCTTATGCCCAGATTTCCATCTTTAATGTGTTTACATACAAAGAAGAAGCAGGACTCACTGAGGAGTTACATTCTGCATATCTAGTGACATCAGGAAAGGAAGGCGTGCCTGGATGCACTCTCCGCAACTAAATCTCCCACAGTGAAGTCCATTCTTAATACTTCTTAGATCTCAGTGGACTACTATTATCGCTATTTCTTGAACTGTCCTTTAAGCTCCAGGAGTATAAGGGCTTCTGACTGTATAAATCTCTGGTTATAGTTCTGATTTTCTGTCTATTTAGCCTCGATCTCGTCTCTGTAGGTAGTCCTTGAATTAAAATCTCTGCATAATAAAATATGCTACATTTTTTTTTCTTGTCAATACCATGACTGATAAAATTATCTGAAATTATGGAATTGTATAAACAGAGATAAAGCAGAAATGATTCAGAAGTTTTGTTTGAAATTAAAATATAAACTGTGTTCATTATACAAGGAAATATAATTTCTATTTTAAATCTGAATATATCTGGCCTATGTTTTAGGACCATTGAAATGCCTTAGAGATTCAGCTATTTCAAAATTCTAATTTACAATTTAAAACATATTAAGATAATTTAATTGTTTGCAAGCAGCATTAATTGTTCAATGGAATTTAATCTTCTAACTTGTAAGTTAATTGACAAAGAACAAAATAAATTCAGAACTATTAATTTAAAAAATACACGATTATAAGGAAATTTACTACATTTGTAGGGTATATTTAAAATTATGAGAAAATTGGTTAGTATATACATAATCTTGAATAACTAATTTATTGATTAAAATATACAAAAGCTCCCTTAGACATTAAATATTCAAACAAAAATGTAAGTGCTGGTATATTAAAATTATCTAAAGTCTTTATTAATATAATTATAAAATAAAAATATAAATAGTGTCGCAGAAAGTGAAGAAGAATTAAAGAGCCTCTTGATGAAAGAGAAAGAAGAGAGTGAAAAAGTTGGCTTAAAGCCCAACATTCAGAAAACTAAGATCATGGCATCTGCTCCCATCACTTCATGGGAAATAGATGGGTAAACAGTGGAAACAGTGGCTGACTTTATCTTTCTGGGCTCCAAAATAACAGCAGATAGTAGTTGCAGCCATGAAATTAAAAGATGCTTACTCCTTGGAAGGAAAGTTATGACCAACGTAGATAGCATATTCAAAAGCAGAGACATTACTTGGCCAACAAAGGTCCATCTAGTCAAGGCTATGGTTTTTCCAGTGGTCATGTATGGATGTGAGAGTTGGACTGTGAAGAAAGCTGAGCGACGAAGAATTGATGCTTTTGAACTGTAGTGTTTGAGAAGACTCTTGAGAGTCCCTTGGGCTGCAAGGAGATCCAACCAGTTCATTCTGAGGGAGATCAGTCCTGGGTGTTCATTGAAAGGACTGATGCTGAATCTGAAACTCCAGTACTTTGTTCACCTGATGTGAAGAACTGACTCATTGGAAAAGACCCTGATTCTGGGACAGGTTGAAGCAGCGAGGAGAAGGGGACAACAGAGGAAGAGATGGTTGGATGGCATCATCCAACTTGATGGACATGAGTTTGGGTAAACTCTGGGAGCTGGTGATGGACAGGGAGGCCTGATGTACTGCGGCTCATGGGGTAACAAAGTCTGACATGACTGAGTGACTGAACTGAACTGAACTGAATAAAATTAATGATAATTTGGAATCAAAGGTAAGAAATGTCCACAGATTTTTAAATAGTTTCTTCCTTTTTATTTTTTTAATTTATTTATATTTTTTGGGCACTCTGTCTATCAGATTTAATCATTTTTTTAATTAATTAATTTATTTTTTAATTACAATACTGTATTTGTTTTGCCATACATTGACGTGAATCAGCCACAGGTGTCCTTGATCTCCCAATGCCAAAGCCCCCTCCCACCTCCCACCCCACATCCTCTCCCTGAATCATCCCGTGCACCAGCCCCATGCGTCCTGCATCCTGTATTGAACATAGACTGGCGCTTCATTCTTACAAGATAGTATACATGTTTCAATGCCGTTCTCCCAAATCATCCCACCCTCTTCCTCTCCCTCAGAGTCCAAAAGTCCGTTCTATACCTCTGAGTCTCTTTTGTTGTCTCACATAGAGGGTCTTCATTACTATCCTTCTAAATTCCATATATATGTGTCAATATGCTGTATTGGTGTTTTTCTTTCTGGCTTTCTTCACTCTGTATAATCGGCTCCAATTTCATCCATCTCATTAGAACTGAGTCGAATTTATTCTTTTTAAGGGCTGAGTAGTACTCCATTGTGTATATGTACCACAGCTTTCTTATCCATTCATCTGCTGATGGACATCTAGGTTGTTTCCATGTCCTGGCTATTATAAACAGTGCTGCAATGAACATTGGGGTACATGTGTCTCTTTCAATTCTGGTTTCCTCGGTGTGGGACTGGAGGAATCAACTTGCCTGACTTCAGGCCCTACTACAAAGCCACAGTCATTAAGACAGTATGGTACTGGCACAAAGACAGAAATATAGATCAATGGAACAAAATAGAAAGCCCTGAGATAAACCCACACACCTATGGACACCTTATCTTTGACAAAGGAGGCAAGAATATACAATGGAGTAAAGACAGTCTCTTTAACAGGTGGTGCTGGGAAAACTGGTCAACCACTTGTAAAAGAATGAAACTATATCTCTTTCTAACACCATATACAAAAATAAACTCAAAATGGATTAAAGATCTAAATGTAAGACCAGAAACTATAAAACTCCTAGAGGAAAACATAGGCAAAACACTCTCCGACATAAATCACAGCAGCATCCTCTATGATCCAACTCCCAGTATACTGGAAATAAAAGCAAAAATAAACAAATGGGATCTAATTAAAATTAAAAGCTTCTGCACAACAAAGGAAACTATAAGCAAGGTGAAAAGACAGCCTTCTGAATGGGAGAAAACAATAGCAAATGAAACAACTGACAACTAATCTCAAAGATATACAAGCAACTTATGCAGCTCAACTCCAGAATAATAAACGAACCAATAAAAAAATGGGCCAAAGAACTAAATAGGCATTTCTCCAAAGAAGACATACGGATGACTAACAAACACATGAAAAGATGCTCAACATCACTTATTATCAGAGAAATGCAAATCAAGACCACAGTGAGGTATCATTTCACACCAGTCAGAATGGCTGCGATCCAAAAGTCTACAAGCAATAAATGCTGGAGAGGATGTGGAGAAAAGGAAACCCTCTTACACTGCTGGTGGGAATGCAAACTAGTACAGCCATTATGGAGAACAGTGTGGAGATTCCTTAAAAAATTTTCTTCCTTTTTAAAAAGGTGTGTTCACCTATGGCTGATTCGTGTCAATGTATGGCAAAACAAATACAGTATTGTAATTAAAAAAATAAATAAATTAAAAAAATAAAAAATAGAAAAAAAAAAAAAGATACTCAAATATCCTGATAACTTTTGGATAAGCTAGATACTGATAGAGAAATTATGCAGAATAATTGAATTTGTTGATAATACAATCACAATGTAGCCACTGTTGTTCATCAGTCCATCCAATATAAAGTAACAACGTTTACTTCTGGCAGCATTCATCAATTTTTTAAAGCTGGATTAATTGTACAGGCAAATTTTTGCCAACTGAAACAATGTTTCCTTGTTCTCTGGGTACACAGATGTTTTAAAATTTAAGGTAACTTTCCATTTGTAAAACCATGAACAAGCTAGACTAACCACTGTGGTTTAAGTATCCTTTTATAATTACCAGGGAAGTGCCTCAAAAAAATATTTTTCTCTGTATTTTGAGCATCTTTACTAAGTGTAAGTGGTTAAAATTTGATCACTGTTTTACAAATCATTGAGAAACTTTGGTGTTATTGACTATGATATTGACTTTATAAAATTTTATTTTTATTGTGCTTTTTGATATGGTTAGTAAAGACATATTTATTTTACTTTTAAATGCTTAACTTTCTGTATATTAGCATTGTTTTAAAATATTATGCTTATGTTTATGGTTTTCATGTTCTTACTCTACTTAGCGTCCACTTTCCTATTAATTTTTTGTTACTTATTGATTTTATGTTTTAAACATTTCATAGCCTTAGTATGATAATCTCTAGGTCAGACAGTGCAGGAGGGAGGGGTTGGGAGTTTGGGATTAGCTGATGCAATAAAGTCATATTTCATAGTGCAAAAATATATTTAATTTCTTGTAATAAACCATAATGGGAAAGAATATGAAAAAGAATATACATATCTCACTGAATACATATATTTCACTGAAACAATTTGTTGTACATCAAAAGCTAGCACAACATTGTATATCAGCTATACGTCAATAAAATAAATTTTTTAAAATAAACATTTTCATAACCTTCTTTGTAATTATTAATTCTCTTATCCTAATGTAGTTCCTTTCATTTCTTAAGCATTCAATTTGTTTAATTTCACATATTTATTATTTTGTCAAATTACATTTTCTTTCAAAGCAGAACATTTTTCTTTTATTTTTGACTATTTTTAATTTAGCTTTGCATTTACTTTGCATTTACTTTTCTACTTTCTGGTAGTCAGAATAATGCTGTCCCTAATATATGATATCCACACCCTAATCTAAGATACCATGTTACCAGCTGAGCCACAAGGGAAGCCCAAAGGTACAGATGGGGTAAAGATTATGGATCTTAAAATAGCCTGGATTATCCTAATGGGAACAAGCTAATGACAGAACTTCTTAAAAGTGGAAGAATCAAGTAGAAATGTTGGTCAGCGAGAAGGGAAGAAAGGAGAGAGTCAAATAATAAAAATGACTCAACTTGCCCTTGCTGGCCTTTTGGAAAGAGGAAGGAAACAGCAGCCAAAAAATGAGAGTGGCCTCCAAAAACTAAAAATAGCCTTCAGTTGGCAGCCAGCAAGTATATGGCAGTATCTGTCATAGGGATACAAAGAACTGATTCTGTCAACAGCCCAGATGAAGAAGAAAATGAATTCTTCTCTAGAAATGAATGTAGCTGATCAACACTCTGATTTTATTCTCTCAAACCCTGTTGTTGGAGTTCTGTGCTATGGAATGTAAAACAGTAAGTTTGTGTTTTTTTAAGCCACTGAGGTTTTAATAATTACTTTTGAAATAATTGAAAATTAGTGCACTTTCCTAATGCACTTTCAGTTATATTGTTTTACTACAAGTGGATTATAGTATTACTCCTACCATTTCCCTCATCTTTTGTCTTGAAGAAAGATAACAGGCAAATAGGAGAGCAGAGAGAGGAGGCAAAGAGCAAACTTTTTGTAGTATTTCCAAGAGCTTGTCACTTATGTTCCAGAGGCCCAAATCCCTGCCTGTCCTTTGATTCTCTAAGTTACCATTGTACCTTATTATACATCCTTGTTTAACATTAAATCATCAAATAAGTAACTATCTCATGCTTATGACTAAGATTTCCAATTACTATGACAGAGAAACATTAATATATATTATTACATACATACATATATTATATATATGTGTGTGTATATATATGCATTAATATATACTACAAATATATATTAATATTCTTATTATTTCATGAGATATAGAGGCTGTTATATTTCCCCTTCTTTTTATTCTGTTTTGGCTATAGTCCTCAGAGAGAGGTAGTTTACTTTCATAACAGTTTTATCTTTTCCCTTCATTTTGTCAACTTCTTCTCTGGTTTATCCCTGAATGTTCAGCCACCTCAATTATTGAAATAGAAAGGACATAAATAAATATAAGATGTCAATTTCTATTTATTGTACTTTTAATTTATATAAAATAATTTGAAAGATATTATCTTTATTACTCCATGATATTGTGTAATTGATGATAAAACATAATTATGAGATAAAAGATTTATTTTCTTATTCTATTTCTTAGAACCCTGGGTCTCTAAAGAATTATCTTGAGAGCTACAGAATGTAAATGCATGTTTCAAAAATGGTTGAATTAACTGATCAGCATTTCATAATTTTCTTACAAATTGGCTTTTCCTATATGACATTACATAAAAATAATTTACCTTACTGAAAATATTTAGCATTCTGTAATAAAACAATAAAACTTCATATTATTGTACTATGGGCAACATCAATCTTAAGGTTAGGAAAAAGACATTTCATGATCAAGGAGAATTTTTAATATTATTACTAATTCTTTATCCACTAAATCAAAATGTTTGTGACATTTGTTTAAGTCAAAATTAATTCTACATAAACTAGTTAATTTGGGCTTCCAAGGTGGCACTAGTGGTAGAGAAGCTGCCTGACAATGCAGGAGACATAAGAGGTGAGGTTTGGTCCCTGGGAGGAGGAAATGGCAATCCGTTCCAGTCTTGCCTGGATAATCCCATGGACAGAGGAGACTGGCAAGGTATAGTCCATAGAGTTGCAAAGAGTAGGACACAATCAAAGCAACTTAACATGCACACAGGTTTTTGTTGTTGTTGTTCAGTTGCTCAGTCATGTCCGACTCTTTGCAACGCCATGGACTGCAGCATACTATCTCCCAGAGTTTGCTCAGACTCAGGTCCATTGAGTCTGTGATGCCATCCAACCATCGTCCTCTGTTGTCTCCCTCTCCCCCTGCCTTAAATCTCTCACAACATCAGTGCCTTTATTGAGTTGGCTTTTTTGCATCAAGTGGCCAAAGTATTGGAGCTTCAGCCTTAGTTATCAGTCTTTCCAATGAATATTCAGGGTTGATTTTCCTCAGGATTGATTGGTTTGATCTCTTTGCTGTCCAAGGGACTCTCAAGAGTCGTCTCCAACACCACAGTTCATGCAGGTTTGTCTATTATTTATCTTTCAAGGACATGTGAATTATGTACTATAGATAAGGCAATATTTCTTAAGGTCCCTATATAATATGGGTGCCATGTTTTAAGTCTAGCAAACCCTTTTCTGTGTAAAGCAAGAAAAATACAAAAGTATTTATGTTATTAATACATTTATAAGCAGGAGCACACTTCATTAACTGTTCTGGGCTCATTATAAGCCAGCTACCTACGGCCTTATCTGATTTTAAAGCATCAAATTCAATTTGTTGTGCTATAAGGCATCTTTAGTTCATCTGTGATTGATAAATGGGGAAATGAAATCAATATATTACTTGATTTTTGTTAGTTTATACATAGCATTTTCCAAAACTTAGCATTGTTTGCCACCATGTAGTAGCTGCTAAATGCAAAGTATAGTAGCAAAGTGGGAGGCATCAAAGGTAATAACTAGAATGCTGTACATAACACTATACTTTCCTTGTTCTTCCTATAGGCTATCCAGTGCTGTGAATCCTGCTTTTATTTCCACTACTTAGTAGTTTCAACCCTACCTTACACTCTCTCCTACCTTCACCTTTTATATAATTTAAAGATTAAGTTCTATGTTTACTGTAATATTTTAAGATAACATTGACAATTTCAAACCTTTTAACTGAGTTTTTATAGTGCTTTAATTACAAACTGCATTTTATTTAAATGGATGGCCCATATTTATAGTTTCTTATAAATCTATTCTAGTTAATGTAAGGCATTACCGAATTGATGGACATAAGTTTGAGTAAGCTCTGGGAGTTGGTGATGGATAGGGAAGCCTGGCGTACTGCAGCCATGAGGTTGCAGAGTCAGAGAGGAGTAATAGACTAAACTGAACTGAACTTGCAGCATGCATAAATATGTATAGAAGAACACCCATAATTTTTTAATGATTAGTACTGAATTAGAGAGGCTTCCTCAATGGCTCAAGCAGTAGATAATTCCCTTTCAATGCAGGTTTGATCCCTGGGTTGGGAAGATCTCCTGGAGGAGGAAATGGCAACCCACTCCATTATTCTTGTCTGTAAAATTCCATGGACATAGCCGCCAAGTGTGCTACAAGATGTGACTTGGTGACTGAAAAATAACAGCACAGGTAAACAGCCAGATAACAAGATATATAAGGAGAGGTCTTGAAGGGTTCCAGACACAGAAGTTCTGCCTCCATGGAATTAGGGTACACTGCTCTCCCAGTATGTGAATATTTTCAACAACCTGGAAGTTTTATCAACCTCGTTGTTTAGGGTTTTTTGGAGGCTTCAATGTATAGGTGGTTTATTCACTAAGTCATGACTGACTCTTTGCGACCCCATGGACTTTAGACCACTAGGCTCCTCTGTCCATGGAATTTCCCAAGCAAGATTACTGGAGTGGGTTGCCATTTCCTTCTCCAGGGGATCTTCCTGGCCCAGGGATTGAACCCAGGAAATCCTACAGGTGTTCCCCTGAATTGCAGGTAAATTCTTTACTGACAGACACCAGGGACTTCAATATATAGGCATGACTGGTTATAAACTCAATCTCCAGCTCATCTCTGCTCCCTAGAGAGAATGAGCAGTGGGGCTAAAACCTCCAAACTTCTAATCATGGCTTGTTTGGTCTTTCTGGCAGCCATCCCTATCCTGAGGCTACCCAGGAGTCATCAAGAATCAGCTCCTCAGAATAGAACATTCTCCTGTCACTCAGGAAATTCTAAGGTATCAAGAAGCACTGTGTCAGGAACTGGTATCAAGGACCAAGTATTAGAATAAAGACGCTCTTAACACCTTTATTCCTAAGACAACTGCAAAAGTTTTAGGAAATCTGTTCAGGAACAAGAGATAAAGGCCAAAATGTGTATTCTTATTACATCACAATATTACAGACTGAGAAAAGAAAATAATTTGCTGAAGGATTTTGTGACTTAGCTGGTAATGAATCCACTTGCAATACAGGAGACCTGGGTTTGATCACTGGATTGAGAAGACTCTCTGTTGAAAGGAAAGGATACCCACTTCAGTATTCTGGCTTGTAGAGTCCATGGGATCACAGAGTCAGATGTGACTGAGTGACTTTCACTTTCATGCTACAGTAGGTGAAAACCCAGACACTGAATTTTGTACTCCTTGATAAATATCATGATACATTGCTTTGTTATTTTTTAGTCTCAATAAATAAACACATCAGATTCTTTTTATAAATGATAATTTAAAAGGGTTTTATTATTTTTAGTTGTATTATTATTAGTGTGGCAGGAACTCAGTTTGAAACTTAGCTTTCACTCACTCTTCTGCAAAGTTCAACAGATAGAAAGTGCTTCAACAGAATTATTTCATTGGCTTTAGAGGTCTATATGTGTATAGTCTATCTGTTTGGAGAATGAACCCAGTCTGGATATAGGAATGAAGTTTTCACATATTTCTCTACTGACATACACAATAAATATGAAGGAGGAACTAAGAGAAGTTGAGTTGTGCTTATGCTGGAGGAAAAGATACTGATATTTTCTTGAGTGACAACCCATCCTATTGGAAAGGGGTCTAGAAGTGTTGAGTTTGATTAGTTTGAGTATTCTGGCTATCTGAAGGGGGAGAGATTCTAAGTAGAAATTACATTATTATTTGAGTTTGTACCAGGATGAGCAGCATTATCACCTAACATACAGGCAAAGCAGTGGTGAATGCAGCAGGCTAGGACAACTAAGCCAGACAGAGCCACATTGAGTAACTGTGACACATAAAGGTGTATCAGGCATACTATGGAAAAGGATTTGTTCCTGAGGAATAATGAGACATCTTTAGAAATCTGGAGACATTCTTACTAGGGTTTGTGAGCTGTGGGTATTTTTCTAGAAATATTATATAAACAGTTAAAGATAAGAACCAAGGAGAAATTAGTAATGACTTATTATAAGCTTTTTAATATATTCTTATCTAAATAAAATATATTTGCAAGTATATGACACACAATCTTATTTATACTTCAAAAATATCAAAATAATATTAAATGGCACGTAAGAAAAATCAAAACAATCCTCTTAATTACATTTTTATCATAGAACAAGTGGTTTTATGTCTAATTTATTCACAAGAGTGTCATGCATTTGGGTCTTTTAATAATGTTAGGAAATAATGATAAAACTATATGTGAATATGGTAGTGAATAGGAATGTAATATTGTAGTTGTTCAGTCACCTCGTTGTGTCCTACTCTTTGCAACCCAATGGGCTGTAGCACACCAGGCCTCCCTGTCCCTCACCATCTCCCAAAGTTTGCCCAAGTTCATGTCCATTGCATCTAGCCATCCCATTTTCTGACTCCATCTTCTCCTTCTGCCCTCAGTATTTCCCAGTATCAAGGACTTTTCCAATGAGTCATCTGTTTCCATCAGATGACCGAAGTACTGTAGTTTCATCTTCAGTATCAGTCCTTCCAATGAGTAGTCAGGGTTCAGTTCAGTTCAGTTCAGTTCAGTCACTCAGTCATGTCCGACTCTTTGCGACCCCATGAATCATAGCATGCCAGGCCTCCCTGTCCATCACCAACTCCCGGAGTTTACTCAGACTCACGTCCATCGAGTCTGTGATGCCATCCAGCCATTTCATCCTCTGTCATCCCCTTCTCCTCCTGCCCCCAATCCTTCCCAGCATCAGAGTCTTTTCCAGTGAGTCATCTCTTCGCATGAGGTGGCCAAAGTACTGGAGTTTCAGCTTTAGCATCATTCCTTCCAAAGAAATCCCAGGGCTGATCTCCTTTTGAATGGACTGGTTGGATCTCCTTGCAGGATTCATTTCCCTTAAGATTGATTGGTTTGATCTCCTTGGAGTCCAAGGGACTTTCAGGAGTCTTTTACAACACCACAGTTTGAAGGCATAAATTCTTCAGTGCTCCATCTTCTTTACAGTCAAGCTCTCACAATGTACATTACCACTGGGAAGACCAAAGCCTTGACTATATAGACCTTTGTCAGAAGAGTAATGTTTCTGCTTTTCAACACACTGCCTAGGTTTCTTTTAGTTTTCTGACCAAGAAGCAAAGTTTTCTGATTTCATGTCTACAGACACCATCCACAGCGCTCCTTGACCTCAAGCAGAGGAAATCTGTCACTATTTCCACTTTTCCCCCTCTATTTGCCATGAAGTAATGGGGCCAGATTCCATGATCTCCATTTTTCTAATATTTAGTATTAAGCTAGTTCTTTCATGCTCCTCCTTTACCCTCTTCAAGAGGCTATTTAGTTCCCTTCACTTTTTGCCATTAGAGTGGTATCATCTGCATATCTGAGATTGTCTATATTTCTCCTGCCTATCTTGATTCCAGCTTGCAGCTCATCCAGCCTGGCATTTTTCATGTGCTCATCATATAGATTAAATAAACCAGGTGACAGCCCTGGTGTACTTCCTTCTCAATCTTGAACCAATCAGTTCTTCCATACAGGTTTCTAACTGTTGCTTCTTGACCTACATACAGGTTTCTCAGGAGACAGGTAAGATGGTCTGGTATTCCCATCTCTTTAATAGCTTTCCACAGTTTATTATGATCCACACAATCAAAGGCTTTGGTATAGTTAATAAAACAGAGGTAGATGTTTTTCAGAAATTATCTAGCTTTCTCTATGATCCAGGGAATGTTGCCAATTTGATCTCTGGTTCCTCTTCCTTTTCTAAACTAGCTTGGACATCTGGAAGTTCTTGTCACATAATGCTAAAACCTAGCTTGCAAGATTTTAAGCATGATTGTACTAGTATGGGAGATGAGTGCAATTGTCTGATTGTTAGCACATTCTGCAGATGACACCACCCTTATGGCAGAAAGTGAAGAGGAGCTAAAAGCCTCTTGATGAAAGTGAAAGAGGAGAGTGAAAAAAATTGGCTTAAAGCTCAACATTCGGAAAACGAATGTTCATGGCATCTGGTCCCATCACTTCATGGGAAATAGATGGGGAAACAGTGAAAACAGTGGCTGACTTTATTTTTTGGGGCTCCAAAATCAATGCAGATGGTGACTCCAGCCATGAAATTAGAAGATGCTTACTCTTTGGAAGAAAAGTTATGACCAACCTAGATAGTATATTCAAAAGCAAAGACATTACTTTGCCGACTAAGGTCCATCTAGTCAAGGCTATGATTTTTCCTGTGGTCATGTATGTATGTGAGAGTTGGACTGTGAAGAAAGCTGAGCGACGAAGAATTGATGCTTTTGAACTGTAGTGTTTGAGAAGACTCTTGAGAGTTCCTTGGACTGCAAGGAGATCCAACCAGTCCATTCTGAAAGAGATCAACCCTGGGATTTCTTTGGAAGGAATAATGCTAAAGCTGAAAGTCCAGTACTTTGGCCACCTCATAAGAGTTGACTCATTGGAAAAGACTCTGATGCTGGGAGGGATTGGGGGCAGGAGGAGAAGGGGACAACTGAGGATGAGATGGTTGGATGGCATCACGGAATCGATGGACGTGAGTCTGAGTGAACTCTGGGAGTTGGTGATGGACAGGGAGGCCTGGCATGCTGCGATTCATGGGGTCACAAAGAGTCAGACACGACTGAGCGACTAAACTGAACTGAACCCTTCTTGAGAACTGGGATGAGGATTAACCTTTTCCAGTCCTGTGGGCACTGCTTAGTCTTCCAGATTTGCTGACATTAAATACAACACCTTGGTGGCATCATACTTTAGGTTTTTTAACTATTCTACTGGAATTTGATTGTATCTTCTGGCTTTATTAACAGGAGTGCTTTCTAAGGCCTATTTGACTTCACTCTCAGAATGTCTGGCTCTGGGTGGCTGCCCATATCACAATGGTAATTTGGTTCATAAAGATGCTTTTTGTACAGCTTTTCCATGTATTCTTTCCATCTCTTCTTGATCTCTTCAGTGTCTACTAGATTTCTACCCTTTCTGTCTTTTATTGTGCCTATCTTTAGACAAAATATTCCCTTGATATCTCCAGTTTTCCTGAAGAGATCTCTAGCCTTTCCCCTTCTGTTGTTTTCTTCTAGTTTTATACTCTGTTCATTGAAGAAGGCCTTCTTGTCTCTCTGTGCTGTATTTTGGAAATCTGTGTTTAGTTGTATATACGTTTCTCTTTCTCCCTTTCTTTTCACTTCTCTTCATTCTCTAGCTATTTGTAAGACCTCCTCAGATAACCACTTTTCTTTCCTGCTTTTATTTTTCTTTGGGAAGGTTTTTTTATAATGAAGTATAAGTTATAATATTATTCTTTTCTTTTCATAGAGATAGGAGGAAGAAAAATATTTTTACAACTGTAAAAATAATTTGTTTATTCTTTGTAATTTGAAATAAGAGTGTATTTGAAACAGTTATCTTGACAAAGTATCACTGCACAGATTCTGTGCATATCTCTACCTTTACTAAATTCACTTCTAAATAAATTCTTATATAAATATTACAGACTTCCATTCAAGAAGAAAAATATATGATGTGAAGTCAATGGACAACAAAACAGGACTGTGAAAGCTGAATAAATGAAAACCAGTGAACCCAATACTCCTTTCACTCTGGCAATCAGCCTGGGAGCATTTTTCATACCATGGCTTAGAAAGGTCAAACTCAAGTAGTAAGATGTGATCTTGCTGAGCCTAGGAGGCAGAGATAACATGGAATCTTTCTGAAGTAGTTAGGATATGAGTGACAGACCATGTAAGAAAAGGGAAAACATCACTGGGAAGCATCTCCAAAAGTTCCCTTGGGAACTCTCTCTGAGACCCTGGCAGTAACTGAGTTTGCTTGCCAAGAGTAAGGCCCAGTAGGCCTAGCAGAGAACACTTAATATAGGGGTTAAAATAGATTAACAGAAGTATTAAGATTTTGCTGTGGTAAGGAAAGGTGGAGTTTCCCCCAACTAAGAGTATAAATGTTGCTCAGTCCTTTGGAGCTTCTAATTGAGAGTCCAGAGAGCTCAAATATTAGAGTTAAAAATCAAACTTTAGAGTAAGAAACATTTTCAAGTGCCAATGAGGTGACACATGCCTGGCAAAGCACTAAACCATGTTTGAAAAAATCAAGATGGTCCTGTTATGTAATGCCTGCCTTTATAAAATCCACTATTCTTTAAAAGAAGAAAACATACTCTAAATTTCCTCAAATGTATCACTCAGAATGCCAAACAGAAACAAGATGATTACAAGGTATACAATGAATCAGGAAAATGTGATCCATGAACAATAGTTAATATTAAAAAAGTCACCAAGTCACTGCCCTTTTGTTTATATAATGCTCATTTAAAGAGTATTGACAAGTAGCCTCAAAAAGATACCTACATCAAAATATGTATCATGAAAAACTTAACAAGTAATGTACACAAATCTCAGTTTATCCATGGAATTAATAATATTGATATTTATAAAAACTTTTCAATATAACAAAGTCAACTTATTTCCAAACAGCATACATATAGGCTTGGGGCTTCCTCCATGGCTCGGTGGCAAATAATCTACCTGGAATGTAGGAGACTTTGGTTTGATCCCTGGGTAGGGAAGATCTCCTGGAGGAGAGTCTGACAACCCACTCCAGTATTCTTGTCTGGATAATCTCATGAACAGAGGAGCCCGATGGGCAGTCCACAGGGCCACAGAGTTGGGCACAGCTGAAAAACTGAAGTGACTGAGCACACATGCACATAGGCTTATGGCCTCCCAAATAGAAGACCTATTCCAAACATATATACTCTAAGGTCAGAAAATTTTAATAACACCTGGACAGATTCAGTTCTAACAACTTAAGGGGATATTTATTCATGGTAATTTCTAAAGTTTTTAAATATTCCAAAAGATTTTACCCTTAAAATTTAGTTTAAGTAAACTAACAAAAAATTCATACTATTTAACCCTTAGCAACTGGATTAATGACTCCTTTTGCCTATACCCCCAAATCCTTCCTACCAATTTAGGCACTAACAAGCAAAAACAAGTAGGATTCTTACTGCCACACTTATCTTCCCATGTGTAGACATGCCTATTCCTTTTGTCCCCATGATGCTCCATCTCTGGAAACTGCAGTGACTCACTCATTGCTTGAGTTCTACTTTGCTCTATTTACAGTTACTCAGTTGCATAGAGAACAGAAGATGCTGAAGTCATACTTCAATTCTAAGTCTTAACATTTTCTTCAACTAGCTTCTTACAATAAGTTAATCTGTAATTTAGCTTTCAGTCTCCTGTGGTTGGAAAGAATCTACCTTCAAAGTGTTCTCATGTATCAGGAACTTCATTAGTATGAAGGATGTGGCTTTAATAAATCTTAATTTAATGATTGTTTAAGGTAAAACTTACAATTAAAATCAAAAGGAGATTTTTAAAAATATGCCCTTTCATGGAAATATGTGCTACTCTCATAAACACACTCTACAGAAAATAATGGCAAACAAATAAAATGCCAAAATACATTTAATAGATTTCATTTTCTTCCCTTAACATACACTAAAAATATATGCTTTATCACACTATTTTAAAATTAACTCAGAAAATTATCATCTCTGATAAGTATATGACATCATATTCATATTTATCAACTCAAAATTGCCACAAAATATTTATCAAGTACTTATTGATGACTCAGAATGTTAATGATTTTTGTAAGGAACAGGCTGCACTTTTTTGAATTTAAGTTTCTTCCATGAAGCTTTTTATCCTAAGACAAAAATACTTGAGTACTTTTAAAGCAACAAGTAATCCAGACCTGGTTACAGTCAACAAAAATAAGACCAGGAGCTGACTGTGGCTCAGATCATGAACTCCTTACTGCCAAATTCAGACTTAAATTGAGGAAAGTAGGGAAAACCACTAGACCATTCAGGTATGACCTAAATCAAATCCATTATGATTATACAGTGGAAGTGAGAAATAGATTTAAGGGCCTAGATCTAATAGATAGAGTGCCTGATGAACTATGGAATGAGATTCTTGACATTGTACAGGAGACAGGGATCAAGACCATCTTCATGGAAAAGAAATGCAAAAAAGCAAAATGGCTGTCTGAAGAGGCTTTACAAATAGCTGTGAATAAAAGAGAAGTGAAAAGCAAAGGAGGAAAGGAAAGGTATAAGCATCTGAATGCGGAGTTCCAAAGAATAGCAAGAAGAGATAAGAAAGCCTTCTTCAGTGATCAATGCAAAGAAATAGAGAAAAACAACAGAATAGGAAAGACTAGAGATCTCTTCAAGAAAATTAGAGATACCAAGGGAACATTTCATGCAAAGATGGGCTTGATAAAGGACAGAAATGGTATGGACCTAACAAAAGCAGAAGATATTAAGAAGAGGTGGCAAGAATACACAGAAGAACTGTAAAAGAAAAGATCTTCAACCAAGATAATCATGATGGTGTGATCACTCACCTAGAGCTAGAAATCCTGGAATGTGAAGTCAAGTGGGCCTTAGAAAGCATCACTAAGAACAAAGCTGGTGGAGGTGATGGAATTCCAGTTGAGCTATTTCAAATCCTGAAAGATGATGCTGTGAAAGTGCTGCACTCAATATGCCACCAAATTTGGAAAACTCAGCTGTGGCCACAGGACTGGAAAAGGTCAGTTTTCATTCCAATTCCAAAGAAAGGCAATGGTAAAGAATGCTCAAACTACCACACACTTGCACTCATCTCACACGCTAGTAAAGTAATGCTCAAAATTCTCCAACCCAGGCTTCAGTAATATGTGAACCATGAACTTCCAGATGTTCAAGCTAGTTTTAGAAAAGGCAGAGGAACCAGAGATCAAATTGCCAACATCTGCTGGATCATTGAAAAAGCGAGAGTTCCAGAAAAACATCTATTTCTGCTTTATTGACTATGCCAAATCCTTTGACTGTGTGGATCACAGTAAACTGTGTGGAAAATTCTTCAAGAGATGTGAATAACAGACCACCTGACCTTCCTTTTGAGAAACCTGTATGCAGGTCAGGAAGCAACAGCTAAAACTGGACATGGAACAACAGACTGGTTCCAAATAGGAAAAGGAGTACACCAAGGCTGTATATTGTTACTCTGCTTATTAAACCTATATGCAGAGTACATCATGAGAAATGCTGGGCTACAAGAAGCACAAGCCGGAATCAAGATTGCCAGGAGAAATATCAATAACTTCAGATATGCAGATGACACCACCCTTATGGCAGAAAGTGAGGAGGAACTCAAAAAGCCTCTTGAAAGTAAAAGTGGAGAGTGAAAAAGTTGGCTTAAAGCTCAACATTCAGAAAACAAAGATTATGGCATCTGGTCCCATCACTTCATAGAAAATAGATGGGGAAATAGTGGAAACAGTGTCAGACTTTATTATTTTGGGCTCCAAAATCACTGCAGATGGTGACTGCAGCCATGAAATTAAAAGACACTTACTCCTTGGACAAAAAGTTATGACCAACCTAGATAGCATATTCAAAAGCAGAGACGTTTCTTCGCCAACAAAGTTTTGTCTAGTCAAGGGTATGGTTTTTCCTGTGGTCAAGTATGGATGTGAGAGTTGGACTGTGAAGAGAGCTGAGCACTGAAGAATTGATGCTTTTGGACTGTGGTGTTGGAGAAGACTCTTGAGAGTTTCTTGGACTGCAAGGATATCAAACCAGTCCATTCTAAAGGAGATCAGCCCTGGGATTTCTTTGGAAGGAATGATACTAAAGCTGAAACTCCAATACTTTGCCCACTTCATGTAAAGAGTTGACTCATTGGAAAAGACTCTGATGCTGGGAGTGATGGAGGCAGGAGGAGCAGGGGGCGGCAGAGGATGAGATGGCTGGATGGCACCACTGACTCGATGGATGTGAGTCTGAGTGTAGTCTGCGAGTTGGTGATGGACAGTGAGGCCTGGCGTGCTGCGATTCCTGGGGTTCAAGAGAATTGGATATGACTGAGAAACTGAATTGAACTGAACTCAGTTGAGAGAGAGCAGTAAACGTCGCTCAGTCATGTCCAACTCTTTGCGACCTCTTAGAATATACAGTCCTTGGAATTTTCCACACCAGAATACTAGTGCCTCAGTTGGCAAAGTATCTGCCTGCAATGTGGGAGACTTGGGTTTGATCCCAGGGTTGGGAAGATCCCCTGGAGAAGGGAAAGGTACCCACTCCAGTATTATGGCCTGGAGAATCCCCATGGACAGAGGGGCCTGGCAGTCTGCAGCCCATGGGGTTGCAAAGAGTCAGACATGACTGAACAACTAAGTACAGAGAGAACAGAGGCATATTCCTTACCTTTTGCTTGTAACCATGACTTTTTTTCTTGAAAATATTCAAGGATAACTTAAATTCCTATGGTTCTGATGATTTCTGAAAAAATACAGTCCTTTCATTATGTTCTTTTGTACTAATGTTTTCTGTTTCCTACAATGGGCTCTAATATAATTAGGGATTATGATAATTTTAGCATATGAA
This sequence comes from Nanger dama, assembly GCA_917880005.1. NCBI lineage: Eukaryota > Metazoa > Chordata > Mammalia > Artiodactyla > Bovidae > Nanger > Nanger dama. The sequence continues at coordinate 54,976,233 of CAKJTW010000004.1, forward strand.
AAATAAAAAAGTTTCTACATATATATTGAGTGCTATAGAAGTATGAAAGATCTATTGGTGAACATCTGGGAAAGCTCACAGTTTATTTCTAGACTCTGCTTGTCATTTTAATCAGTACCAACTTATTTAATTCGGAAACCGATAATCAGGGAGGCAATCTGATATTGGTTTGTCAATTATTACTCTATGTACACATATGAGGAAATTCTTTACTTATGAATTCTTATGAGACAACTAAAATACTTAACTAAATATCAAGATTGCTTTTTGCCCTTGGAAAGATAAGCACATCAGAAACAGTTCGCTGAAATTACTCACTGAGATCGTTAACTGGCAACAGAGACAAATGAATATATTGGGGTATTGCAGAGCAAGTGTTTAGATTTTTGAAATGGTAAATTATAACCAAGCCCTTTCTTGAAATGTCACCAATGATCACCCATCGCTTTAAATTTGTTTTCTCACTGTTATGAACTTGTTACCTTCACCCAGCTGTACTGACAGATGGTTGGTGACTTCCTTATTATTATACCTTGAGCTACTGCCAAGTATAACTCCAAGGGATTTGGGGTATTCATAAATACCACTGTGATGTACTAACATTAATGTAGCATTAGTGAGGTTTTTGAATCCTTAGTGCATAGTATATTGAGTTTAATATCCTTATCAATGTACTTGGAAAATATAGTTTAGCTTATATAGCTATTATATCAGCAGGCAATTGACTAAATTGTAATCAGAAAGCAATAAACAGGGGTCAGTCTGGAGATAGGGGATAAAACAACTGGTGTCCTACAGGATTAATCTTAAATTCAAGGTTTTATGCTTTCATCACTATTCAGAATGATGGACTGGAAAGTATAAAATTTCTGTTTGTAGATCATGCCACATTAAGGAGGCTAAGTTTCACCTTGGATAAGATTATTAGGATTCAAAGCATCCACTATAAATAGAAAAAAGATATGACTAACAAAGTGAAGGCCGATATAAAAACACTTGTGGAGAAGAAACAATTTACTGAATTCAAGACAGTTGTTGGTTCATGATATTATTTTAAAAAAGAAACACATCATGAGTTCGGATTGTTTTGTTGTTGCTAAGGTAAATCTGCAACTCTACCTCAGTCATAATAATAAATGCAAACTTCATGATCCTTAAATTATTAACAGGCAGAACACAGAAATATTTTCAAAATAAATTTTAAATATTTAAAAATATTGAAAATATCCCAACTAAATTAATGTTATAAAAAGAAATTCAAGAGTTACATCACATAAGAAATGTACAAAAATGCATTTACTAAATTAATAGTCTCAGAGGAAAAAATAGGACCATTTCATAGATATGCAAAAATTATTTGATAAAATTCAACATATTTTATGATAGTTAAGTAAATCCTTATCAATGCGATAAATAGTATCTACTAAAAACCAGCAGAAAACAACTTTTTTGAAAATGTACAGGAATAATTCAATTAAAACAGGGACTATGACATAGGTAACTGTATAATACAGTTCATTCTACATTGTACTCATGTCCTAGCCAAAGGACTACAACAAGGAAAATAAAGAAAAGGATCATAGAAAGGAAGAAATAAAGCCAACATTCTAAAAGAAAATTCAAAGGATATATATGCTAATGATTTACTAGCTATAAAATTGCATCTTAATGCAAACCATTTAAAAAGAACTATAGATATTATTAGACATGTATAAATAAATACAGGAAAAAACAAAGCTATTAATATAATTAGCAAACAGAGATATAACTAGTAAAATATTATTAAATATTAAAAATACTTATATCATTTGAAATGAAAAACTTAATCCATAGTCTTGGGGGAAAAATTTTAGCTCCATATATACACCAATTCTTTTCAAACTGAGTAAGAGATGCAATTCAAATTTATTAATTATCCAACAGTTTGATTATGAAACTTGGGCAAACTAATTTTCATAGTTATATGTGAAAGACTAGTTTCCAAATAGCTTACATGCTTTCAGAAAGAAATTTGAGGGTTCTTCATAAAAAGTTATAATAAATAAACATGTGGTACTGAAAAAGAAAAATTAACCAATCAGATGTATTAGGAAAAAAACTAGGATATGACTTAAATCAAATCCCTTATGATTATACAGTGGAAGTGAGAAATAGATTTAAGGGCCTAGATCTGATAGATAGAATGCTTGATGAACAATGGAATGAGGTTCGTGACATTGTACAGGAGACAGGAATCAAGACCATCTTCATGGAAAAGAAATGCAAAAAAGCAAAATGGCTGTCTGAGGAGGCCTTACAAATAGCTGTGAAAAGAAGAGAGGTGAAAAGCAAGGAGAAAAGGAAAGATATAAGCATCTGAGTACAGAGTTCCAAAAAATAGCAAGAAGAAATAAGAAAGCCTTCTTCAGCAATCAATACAAAGAAATAGAGGAAAACAAAAGAATGGGAAAGACAGAGATCTCTTCAAGAAAATTAGAGATACAAAGGGAACATTTCATGGAAAGATGGGCTCGATAAAGGACAGAAATTGTATGGACCTAACAGAAGCAGAAGATATTAAGAAGAGATGGCAAGAATACATGGAAGAACTGTACAAAAATATCTTCACGACCCAGATAATCGTGATGATGTGATCACTAATCTAGAGCCAGACATCTTGTAATGTGAAGCCAAGTGGGCCTTAGAATGCATCACTACAAACAAAGCTAGTGGAGGAGATGGAATTCCAGCTGAGCTGTTTCAATTCCTGAAAGATGATGCTGTGAAAGTGCTGCACTCAATATGCCAGCAAATTTGAAAAACTCAGCAGTGGCCACAGGACTGGAAAATGTCAGTTTTCATTCCAATTCCAAAGAAAGGCAATGCCAAAGAATGCTCAGACTACCACACACTTGCACTCATCTCACAGGCTAGTAAAGTAATACTCAAAATTCTCCAAGCCAGGCTTCAGCAATACGTGAACTGTGAACTCCCTGATGTTCAAGCTGGTTTTAGAAAAGGCAGAGGAACCAGAGATCAAATTGCCAACTCCACTGGATCATGGAAAAAGCAAGAGAGTTCCAGAAAAAACATCTATTTCTGCTTTATTGACTATGCCAAAGTCTTTGACTGTGTGGATCACAATAAATTGTGGAAAATTCTGAAAGAGATGGAATACCAGATCACCTAACCTGCCTCTTGAGAAATCTGTATGCAGGTCAGGCAGCAACAGTTAGAACTGGACATGGAACAACAGACTGGTTCCAAATAGGAAAGGAGTACGTCAAGTCTGTATATTATCATCCTGCTTATTTAACTTACATGCAGAATACATCATGAGAAACACTGGACTGGAAGAAAGAAAGCTGGAATCAAGATTGCTGGGAGAAATATCAATAACCTCAGATACGCAGATGACACCACTCTTATGGCAGAAAGTGAAGAGGACCTAAAAGTCTCTTGATGAAAGTGAAAGAGGAAAGTAAAAAAGTTGGCTTAAAGCTCAACATTCAGAAAACAAAAATCATGGCATCTGGTCCCATCACTTCCTGGGAAATAGGTGGGTAAACAATGGAAACAATGTCAGATTTTATTTTGGGGGCTCCAAAATCACTGCAGATGGTGATTGCAGCCATGAAATTAGAAGACGCTTACTCCTTGGAAGAAAAGTTATGACCAACCTAGATAGTATATTCAAAAACAGAGACATTACTTTGCCGACTAAGGTCTGTCTAGTCAAGGCTATGGTTTTTCCTGTGGTCATGTATGGATGTGACAGTTGGACTGTGAAGAAGGCTGAGCACCGAAGAATTGATGCTTTTGAACTTTGGGTTGGAGAAGACCTTTGAGAGTCCCTTGGACTGCAAGGAGATCCAACCAGTCCATTCTGAAGGAGATCAACCCTGGGATTTCTTTGGAAGGAATGATGCTAAAGGTGAAACTCCAGTACTTTGGCCACCTCATGCAAAGAGTTGACTCACTCGAAAAGACTCTGATGCTGGGAAGGATTGGGGCCAGAAGGAGAAGGGGACAACCGAGGATGAGATGGCTGGATGGCATCAGTGACTTGATGGATGTGAGTCTGAGTGAACTCCAGGAGATGTGATGGACAGGGAGGCCTGGCGTGCTGTGATTCATAGGGTCGCTAAGAGTCGGACACGGCTGAGTGACTGAACTGAACTGATGATTTTACTGGATTGTTTGACTAAATTAAATCAACAGATAAAGATTGTCAATGTCTCTCAGTTGTGTACAACTCTTTGCGACCCCATGGACTATATGGAATTCTCCAGGTCAGAATACTGGAGTGTGTAGCCTTTCTCTTCTCCAGGGGTTTTCCCAATCCGGGAATCCAACTATGGTCTCCTGCATTGCAGGCGGATTCTTTATCAACTGCGCTCTCAGAAAAGACTGATAACTTCCTGATATCCACTAAAAGATGGTAAAAAATTCTTTGCCCATTCCCTATTATAGTCCATGCATATATATCAATTCTAGATGAGTTTAGAACTTAAATTCAAAAAGCAAAACCTTAAAAGGTTTGGAAGAAAATTAGGAGCCATGAGCAAGTTTTCTGACACTATGGTGAGAGAGATGTCTTAAAGATGATTTAAAAAAAAAAGCTGAACATATAAAAAATATGGATAAATTTTAATATATTAAAATTAATGCTTTATTTAAACAGAAGATATCAGAATAAAACATATTAAAATTTGAAATATAAATGTGAATTGCAAATTAGAGGTGAAAGTCACAATGGAACAAAGATTTAGTATAAAAAGTAAAGGACTACAAAATTTGAATTAAAAGGAGCAAAATTCAGATCTATATTTTACAATAGAAGAAACACACATGACATGGATTTTAAAAAGATTTTTGAAGTGAACCATTTTTAAAATTTTTATTGAATTTGTTACAATATTGCTTCTGCTTTATATTTTTATTTTGGCCCGAAAGCATGTGGGGTCTTGTTCCCCAACCAGAAATGAAACATGCATCTCCTGCATTGTAAGGTGAAGTTTTAACTACTGAACCACCAGGGGAGTCCAGTGACTGATATGCACTTAAAATATTTTTCAGTTCAGTTCAGTTCAGTTGCTCAGTCTTGTCCGACTCTTTGTGACCCCATGAACTGCAGCACTCCAAGCTTCCCTGTCCATCACCAACTCCCGGAGCCTACGCAAACCCACGTGCATTGGGTTGGTATGCCATCAAACCATCTCATTCTCTGTAGTCCCCTTCTCCTCCAGCCCTCAATCTTTCCCAGCATCAGAGTCTTTTCAAATGAGTCAGCATTTCACATCAGGTGGCCAAAGTATTGGACTTTCAGATTCAATATCAGTCCTTCCAATGAACATTCAGGACTGATCTCCTTTAGGATGGACTGGTTGAATCTCTGCAGTCCAAGGGACTCTCAAGAGTCTTCTCCAACACCTTAGTTCACAAGCATCAATTCTTCAGTGCTCAGCTTTCTTTATAGTCCAACTCTCACATGCATACATGACCACTGGAAAAACTAAAGCCTTAACTAGACAGACCTTTGTTGGCAAAGTAATGTCTCTGCTTTTAATATGCTATATCAGTTGGTCATAACTTTCCTTCCAAGGAGTGAGCATCTTTTAATTTCATGGCTGCAGTCACCATCTGCAGTGATTTTGGAGCCCTAAAAAATAAATTCAGACACTGTTTCCACTGTTTCTTCATCTATTTGTCATGAAGTGATGGGGCCAGATGCCATGATCTTAGTTTTCTGAATGTCGAGTTTTAAGCCAACTTTTTCATTCTTCTCTTTCACTTTCATCAAGAGGCTTTTTAGTTCTCCTTCACTTTCTGCCATAAGGGTGGTGTCATCTGCATATCTGATTTCTCCTGGCAATCTTGATTCCAGCTTGTGCTTCATCCAGCACAGCATTTCTCATGATGTACTCTGCAAATAAGTTATATAAGCAAGATGACAATATACAGCCTTGATGTACTCCTTCTCCTATTTGGAACCAGTCTGTTGTTTCATGTCCAATTCTAACTGTTGCTTCCTGACCTGCATACAGGTTTCTCAAGAGGCAGGTCAGATGGTCTGGTATTCCCATCTCTTTCAGAATTGTCCACAGTTTATTGTGATCCATACAGTCAAAGGCTTTGACATAGTCAATAAAGCAGAAATAGATGTTTTTGTGAACTTTCTTACTTTGTCGAATATCCAGAGGATGTTGGCAATTTGATCTCTGCTTCCTTTGCCTTTTCTAAAACCAGCTCGAACATCTGGAAGTTCATGGTTCAGTTATTGTTGAAGTCTGGCTTGAAGAATTTTGAGTATTAGTTTTCTAGCATGTGAGATAAGTGCATTTGTGTGGTAATTTGAGCATTCTTTGAGATTGAAATGAAAACTGACTTTTCCAGTCCTGTGGCCACTGCTGAGTTTTCCAAATTTGCTGACATATGGAGTGCAGCTCTTCACAGCATTTCTTTGAAGATTTGAAATAACTCAACTTGGATTCCATCTCCTCCACTGTTTTTGTTCGTAGTGATGCTTCCTTAGATGCTCTTGACTTCACATTCTAGGAGGTCTAGCATTAGGTGACTGATCACTCCATCATGATTATCTGGGTCGTGTAGATCTTTTTGTATCGTTCAGTGTATTCTTGCCATCTCTTCTTAATATCTTTTTCTTGTGTTAGGTCAATACCATTTCTTTCCTGTATTGATCCCATCTTTGCATGAAATGTTCCCTTGGTATCTCTAATTTTCTTGAAGAGATCTCTAATCTTTCCCATTCTATTGTTTTTCCTCTATTTCTTTGCACTGATCACTGAGGAAGGCTTTCTTATGTCTCCTTGCTGTTCTTTGGAACTCTGCATTCAGATGCTTATATCTTTCCTTTTCTCCTTTGCTTTTCACTTCTCTTCTTTTCACAGATATTTGTAAGACCTCCTCAGGCAGCCATTTTGCTTTCTTGCATTTCTTTTTCTTGGGGATGGTCTTGATCTGTGTCTCCTGTACAAATTCACATACCTCTGTCCACAATTCATCAGGCACTCTGTATATCAAATCTAGTCCCCTAAATCTATTTCTCACTTCCACTGTATAATCATAAGGGATTTGATTTAGGTCATACTTGAATTGTCTAGTGGTTTTCCTTACTTTATTCAATTTAAGTCTGAATTTAGCAATAAGGAGTTCATGATCTGCACCACAGTCAGCTCCTGGTCATGTTTTTTGCTGACTATATAGACTTAACCATCTTTGGCTGCAAAGGATATAATCAAGCTGATCTGTGTTGGCCATCGGTTGATTGATATCCATGTGTAGAGTCTTCTCTTGTGTTGTTGGAAGAGGGTGTTTGCTATGACCAGTGTTTTCTCTTGGCAGAACTCTATTAGCTTTTGCCATGTTTCATTTTGTACTCCAAGGCCAAATTTGCCTGTTACTCCAGATATTTCTTGACTTCCTACTTTTGCATCCAGTCCCATATAATGAAAAGAACATCTATTTTAGTTGTTAGTTCTAAAAGGTCTTGTAGATCTTCATAGAACCATTTAACTTCAGCTTCTTCAGTGTTACTGGTCTGGACGTGGACTTGGATTACCATAATATTGAATGGTTTTCCTTGGAATGAACAGAGATCATTCTATCATTGATGTATCCAAGTACTGAATTTCAGATTCTTGTTGACTATGATGGTTACTCCATTTCTTCTAAGGGATTCCTGCTTGCATTAGTAGATATAATGGTCATCTGAGTTAAATCCACCTATTACAGTCCATTTTAGTTCACTGATTTTAGAATGGTGACTTTCACTCTTGCCATCTCCTATTTGACCACTTCCAGTTTGCCTTGATTCATGGACCTAATATTCCAGGTTCCTATGTTATATTACTCTTTGTAGCATCAGACCTTGTTTCTATCACCAGTCTCATCCACAACTGGGTGTTGTTTTTGCTTTGGCTCCATCCTTTCGTTTTTCTGAAGTTTTTTTCCACTCATCTCCAATAACATATTGGGCAACTACCAACCTGGGGAGTTCATCTTTTATGTGTCCTGTCTTTTTGCCTTTTCTTACGTTCATGGGGTTCTCAAGGGAAGAATACTGAAATGGTTTGCCATTTCCTCTCCAGTGGACCACATTCTTTTGGACCTCTCCACCATCGGTCTTGAGTGGCCCCACGTGGCATGACCTAGTTTCATTGAGTTACTCAAGGCTGCTACACTAATAATTAAAAATCAAAAGTATATATACATACTATACAGTAAATAAAAAACTCTGTACAGTGCCTACTGTTTAGGTACGAAAGTATGGGATGAAAGAAGAGTATATAGGGAGATGCAAATTATTTATAAGGCCTAGTGGATCTCTATTTTTTTGTATTTCATGTACATACAAAAATATATATTTAAATATATATATTTGAATTATGTATAGTATATGTGGGGATTCCCTGGTGGCTCAGAGGTTAAAGCGTCTGCCTCCAATGTGGGAGACCTGGGTTCAATCCCTGGGTCAGGAAGATCCCCTGGAGAAGGAAATGGTAACCCACTCCAGTATTCTTGCCTGGAGAATTCCATGGATGTAGAAGCCTTGTAGGCTACAGTCCATGGGGTTGCAGAGAGTTGGACTCAACTGAGTGACTTCTCTTTCACTATAGTATATGTGATTTTATAATTATGCTAGAAATTGATAGACAGTTGTTTTGATATCCAATATCGTAAAGGAATTGATCCCAGAAACTCTGGATTATCAAAATCCATAGATGCTCAACTTCCATATTTAAAATAGCATATCACTGTTCGCCCTCCATATTAACACATTCTGCCTCCATGGATACAGCTAACTGTGTATGCTATAGCAGTTTGGTTGAATCTGCAGAACCCACTGATTCAGAGGGCTAATTGCATTCTTTTAAAATATTCAAACGTTGTGTATAGTAAAGAATATTTAAAATTCTCACTTAATTACAAAATATTATTGTGCTCACTATTACAAATATAAACACAATTATCTTACCAATAATTCATCCATAAATTATTTTCCAATATTTTTCAAAACCATATTCAGTGTTATCACTGTTAATGACTCTTATCTTCTTCATTCTTTTTGTTCTTGTTACTCAAGCTAACATTGTTGTTTTAGTTGCTAAGTCAAGTCAAGTTAAAGTAACTCAGTCTTGTCCAACTCTTTGCAACCCCATGGACTATACAATTCTTTAAGTTTTCCAGGTCAGAATACCGGAGTGGGTAGCCATTCCCTTACTCCAAGGGATCTTCCCAAAACAGAGATTGAACCTAGATTTCCCACAGCGCAGGCAAATCCTTTACCAGCTGAGCCACAAGGGAAACTCAAGAATACTAGAGTGGGTAGCCTATCCTATCTCCAGCGTATCTCTCTGACCCAGGAACTGAACCAGGGTCTCCTGAATTGCAGGCAGATTCTTTACCAGCTGAGCTACCAGGGAAGTCCATTGCCAAGTCGTTTCCAACTCTTTTGGACCCCATGGACTGTAGCTCACCAGGCTCCTCTGTCATTGGGACTTCCTAGGCAAGAATACTAGAGTGAGCTGTCATTTTCTTAAAGGGATCTTCCTCATCCAAGGGACTGAACCTGTGTCTCCTGTATTGGCAGGCAGAATCTTTACCACTGAGCCACCAGGGAAGACCTTAGCTAGCTTAGAAAAATATGAAGTGTTTTGCACTTTTGAAACAAATAATCTTATTTCATGTACACTGTAATAATCATTGGCTCCTTTTGTTGTTGTTCTTGTTTTCCTTTTATCGTCATTTGTTAATAAAACACTATACATTCCACAATGCATTGTTTCCATTTTGAATTTACTAACATATGTATAAATTTCAGTAATTGCACATTGTTATAGAGATAGAATTTGGAGATATGCCTTGCTTATTAAACTCTGAATTAAAATATCCAAAATTTAAGGTGACTGTCCAGTAACTTGCAAGTTGTTTAAACTGTATTATTTAGTATAGAGATATCAGTGATTATTGAGATAAATTCCAGAATTTGAGGAGGTTTAGCTGATTAAAAGTGTGAAGCATATTTATTAGAGAGGGACCTGTGCCAACAAAGATTTTGCCTCTCCCCTATTTAGGTATTGTATTTTGTTCTCTATTACTTAAGTGTAATATATGAGGGTAAACATAATTCCTTCCCTTAAAAGTAAAAAATGAATTTAATTAAGAAACACTTAATTAAAATGAAAGAAGCTATTCTTTTCTTCTTATTATAATAATGGTTTTCTAAAATTGCAGATTCAAGTAAGATGGAAGGCACTGGCACATCAGTATTTCAAATCTTTATACATTATAATTTTACAGATGTGAACAAAATTTATTTTTACAAACAGCAAAATGATAGAGGTCAATTTTCCTTGTTAACTTTCCACTTTTATCTACCAATTTTCACTTCATTGTTCTACTCTGTTCTCTGATCTGTCAAAACAAGCATAGAAATACATAGTACACAAAATGATACTAAAGAAATCTACTCAATGTAATACTGAAAATATCTTAGAAGATATATTGTGATTTTCTCATGTATTTACCAAGAAGCAAATCTACTATTTTTATTTCCACAAAATCAGTGTAAAATAAAACTGATATTTGTGTGGAGCAATTTTCTTAAAAAATATGTATATATAAATATAAAAAGTGAAATAAATTAAACTGAAAAAAAAACACCCTTTCTAGAAAGAATGCAGAATAAAACCAAACAATGAATGAATGGACACAATAAAAAGCAACGTTATATGAAATTTACATTCAGACAAACATTTTAGACAAATTTAGAACTAAAACTGTTGCAAGGAAGAATTCTGAAATGGTCGAGATGATAGTAACTAATATTAATTGGCAGCTGCAAAATATATAGCCAATAGCATTTTCTAAGCCTATGATAAATGATGAATAAATCACTAAACATGTTATTCCAATACATTTGATCAAGATGAAAACACACTGTCAATAAGTCATGACAATTTTAATAAATATAAACTACTTAATTACATGCTGTAATTCTTGCCAAAAGTATGTTGATTTTTTGGAGTTTCATAGATAAATACTGTATGAAATTTCAACAATAAAAATCATATGTATTTGAATTTATGTCAAAAAGTGAAGATTTAGATAAGTTGTCAACACTAGAGATAGCTTATTTTACTCATTCCTGCTAAGACAATTAAGGCATGTAACAATTTCCTCCAGAAGATTATTATCCCATTTAAATTAACACATTTTGTTTTAGCAAATGCATTTTATATTGCAAGTTGTAGAAGTCAGATAAAATTAATTATAAAATCATAATTATAATTTAGATAGTTCTCTTTAAAGAAATGGAAAAAATGCTCTGTTTTGTTTTTATTTAAAATCTTTGGCTAGAAGTTAACATCTCTGGTCACTTTAGGAAAATAAATATTCTTTTCTCAAGTATCTCTTTATTATTTCTGTTCTTCACGGCTCCTTTGCCATTTGACACCATTTGGGTGTTTACTGTCCTCTTACCCAATAAAATGCAATCCTCTTAAAGACTTTGCTTTATTTTATTCCCATCACGTCTATCACCAGGACTTCTTCCGTGACTGAGTAGTAAAGAATATGCCTGCCAGTGTAGGAAACAGGGGTTCAATCCCCGATCCAGGAAGATCCCACAAGCCATGGAACAACTATGCCCATGCACCACAACTATTGAGTTTCTGCTCTTGGGCCCAGGAGCTGCAACTAATATGTGCCACAGCTACTGAAGTCCATGCACCTTGGAACCCATGCCCTACAATAAGTAAGACAAGCCACCATAATGAGAAACTCTCACCCTCACACTGCAATTAGAGAGCAGCCCCACTCACCACAACTATAGAAAAACCCATGAAGCAATGAAGATCCAGCATAGCCAAAAATAAACAGAATATAATATATCACATGGTAGATACTCAAATAGCATTTGTTGGATTAATAAATGAATTAATCAATGCATCTTAAGTTCCGTCTTTTCAAATATGACTCTATTTGTAAATGTTTTTGAATTGTGGTGCTGGAGGATTCTTGAGAGTACCTTGGACATCTAGGAGATCAAATCAATCAGTCCTAAAAAAAATCAACCCTGAATATTCATTGGCGCAACTGATGCTGAAACTGAAGCTCCAATACTTTGGCCACCTGATGTGAAAAGCTGACTCATTGGAAAAAGTGCTTATGCTGGGAAAGATTGAAGGCAAAAGGAGAAGAGGACAGCAAAGGATGAAATAATTAGATAACATCATTGACTCAATGAATATGAATTTGAACAAACCCCAGGAGACAGTGAAGGACAGGGAAGCCTGGTGTTCTGCAGCCCATGGGGTCTCAAAGAGATGGACACGACTTAGCAACTGAAGGACAACAAATAGGCCTGTCAGAAACCCAAGATTATTTTTGGCAGTAGCCTCTATACCATATTCACTTTTTAATCTGTGAAAACATTCCTGAAATAAATACTGACTTAGAATTATTCTTAATGCCAAGAAATTAAAAGAGATAATTTTCAACTAGTACAATAGGTTAACACATTTTTCAGAGAATAAAAAAATAGTTCACTGTTCATTAATTTAAAATAGAATGTTTAATACTCTCTTTGATATCACTTTGTTTCGTGATACACAAATTAATATATTTATATATTTTCTATTTCTTGCCTAGTCTATAACATTCAAATAAAATGCAAATAGTGCTATGACTGCAATAAGTGGGAAAATAGTTAAGTTCCATTTACACAGCAAAAGCCAAGGTGTTTGATGTGATGTCAAAGGCTGTTTAAATATATATAATACATCCCATCTGTTTTTTCCCCATGTAACCAGCTGTAGAGGTTTGAAAGTGAAAAAAAGAGAAAAATTTGGCAATTCCTATCTCTGTTTTGATTAGTATAACTCTGACTGTCTTGCCAGGAAATTCCTCCCTCTACATTAAGGATATCCTGGAAGTTTCAATTACTTTTCTTCTCTTATGACGTTTTATGATTAAGATATTTAACATTTGTTACATTAATAATATTTCTTATATATACACAAACATACACACAAAATGCCATGTTTTATCTGAACAACATATTCTATAAAATGTCCAATTGTCCTTTTTGCCACCGTTTATTAGAGGTCAGAACACCTTAAATATAAAGATATCATTTATCCCAAATTTCAAGCTGTATTGAAATTAAATTCCAGAGAGAACAGATACAAGAGATTTGTACCAGAACATTTCCCAATAGGAATATCAAAGAGAAATGGAGAATAATTTTTCTAATTGGAAATATGTGGGGAATATAAGGTGGGGAGTATTTAATTAATAGATTTGGAATAAGGCCAGAACTTCAGGGTTAATACCTCTGCTGTTTCAAAGAGTGCCATGGGATCCTGACTGCCAAAGAGTGGTCAACAAGATTGGTAAGTTTTACTCTAGATTAATTCTAATGCAGCTTTAAGCACTTCTTTGGGATAAGTATTTTGTACATACTGTTTCATCTCTTTTGTAATTCTTTTTTTTTTTTAACTACCAACATTTTCTAAGCTCAAGTAATGGAATTTATTATTAATATGTTGTTTAAAAATAAGCTTTTAATTTGTTTTAATACTTCTGATTTTTAATATAGCTATCACAGAGTGTTATTAGTTAACTATCAATCCCCTATGACACATAGTGATATAACTCATTCATATTTAAAATGATGCTCTTAAAAGAATATGAATAATTTAAGTAATACAATAAGTAGTCTAGTATCTCATGACAATACACAATGGAGTACTACTCAGCCCTTAAAAGAATAAATTTGACTCAGTTCTAATGAGATGGATGAAATTGGAACCGATTATACAGAGTGAAGTAAGCCAGAAAGAAAAACACCAATACAGTATACTGACACATATATATGGAATTTAGAAGACAGTAATGATGACCCTGTAGGTGAGACAACCAAGAGACACAGAGGTATAGAACGGACTTTTGGCCTCTGAGGGAGAGGGAAAAGGTGGGATGGTTTGGGAGAATGGCACTGAAACATGTATACTTTCTTGTAAGAAACGAAGCACCAATCTATGTTCAGTGCAGGATGCAGGATGCATGGGGCTGGAGCACAGGATGATTCAGGTAGAGGATGTGGGGTGGGAGGTGGGAGGGGGCTTCGGCATTGGGAGATTGTGTTCACCTGTGGCCGTTTCATGTCAATGTATGGCAAAACAAATACAGTATTGTAATTAAAAAAATAAATAAATTTTAAAAAATAAAAAAATTTAAAAAAATTAAAAAAAAAAGAAAATGGTCTATCTTGTTTCTGAAGTAAAGCTGCTTGAGTTATTATAGAAAATTTTCTATGATCACATGACAATTCATATGATCAATTCTTGCAGATAAATTTTGATCATTGTTAATGACAAAGTGTAGTTCCAAATGTAATTTTTTTATAAAAAGATAACAATCATCAGAACACCAGGGATAGAAATGAGCAAGAAGTGCTTAGGTATGATGATTTTTTTAAAGTTACATCAACTATTGTAGTTTATATTTTAAAATATCCTAAATATCTGTTTTACTTTGACTGGAACTATTCAACAGTAAGTTTAAGAATCTTGACCATTTATTTACCAATGCATTAAATGTGAGGATAACACTGACTTATGTATTACTCTGCTTGGGCATCCATAACACAGTATCATAGACTGGGTGGCTTAAACAATAGAAATTAATTTTCTCATAGTTATGAAATCTATAAGACCAAAATAAAGAGGTCAGCATGGCTCCTAATGAAATTCCCCTTCCTGGCTTATAGGCCATTACCTTCTCAGTGTGTCCAAGCATGGTTTCTCCTCTGTGCATGTGTGTATTGTGGGCATGCCTGCAAGTGTATATGTGAAGAGGAAGAGAGTACAGGAGTGAGCTCTCAAGTTTTCTCTTCACCTTCTTATAAGGACATTAGTGTATAGAATTAGGGCCACACCCTTATGTACTTTGTTAACCTTAATTATCTTCCTATAGGACTTATTTCCAAATACAGATCACATTAAGAGTTAGGGCTTCAACAAATACGTTTTGAAAGATCACAATTCAGTCAATAACAGACTACATTAGCAATTTCAGAACACTCTATAGTTCTTGTGTGCATGTATAGACATAGACAAAGCTGGACATTATTTTTGAAAAAAATCAATTATATTTGGAAATATCTAAGATGCTTTCATAAAGGAATCTTCAGAATGAATCATACCATTTGCTGATATTTACTTATACTAGTTTCATTGCTTTTGCATAATGCATTAAGGTTCTTGCATACAAACACATGCAGACAAACACCTCTCCATATATGACATCTAAAGTGAAAGAAAGTGAAGTCTCTCAGTCATGTCCAACTCTTTGCAACCCCATGGACTCTAGCCTACCAGGCTCCTTGGTCCATGGGATTTTCCAGGCATGAATATTGGAGTGGTTTGCCATTTCCTTCTCCAGCGTATCTTCCCAACCCAGGGATAGACCCAGGTCTATCCACATTGCAGGGTCTCCCACATTGCAGGCAGATGCTTTACTAACTGAGCTAACAGGGAAGCCCCCATATGACATCTAACTTCTCCCCAAATCCTCAAGATACTCTCTTGGTTAGGACAAAATAGTATGATTAAAAAATGAATTAAGATGTGGCAGGTGTGTCAGAAAAGTGAAAAAGAATATGCCATGAATAAACTTCTGGACTGTTAAAATCTTTGTTATTTTCCAACTTGTTTTTATAATTTTGTTTCTCACACCCATTATGAACTTCATCTCTTAATTTCCCTGTAGTCCTATCAATACAGCACCAAAGTATACTATATATTTAAATTCCTGCTGTAAGATCAAATCTCCAGTGTTATACTTGGTCATCATATCTAACTACTGAAATACGTGTTGCTTTATTCCAGTATGCTGGCTTGACTGTTATTGAGGTGAGGTGAGGTGAAGTCGCTCAGTCGTGTCCGACTCTTTGCAACCTTGTGGACTGTAACCTGCTAGGCTTCTCCGTCCATGGCATACTCCAGGCAAGAATACTGGAGTGGATTGCCATTTCCTTCTCTAGGAGATCTTCCAGCTCAGGGATCGAACTTGGGTCTCCCGCATTGGAGGCAGACACTTTAACCTCTGAGCCACCAGAGTGAAGTCACTCAGTCATGTCCAACTCTTTGAGACCCCACAGACTGTAGCCAGGATCCTCCATCCACGGACTTTTTTCCAGGCAAGAGTACTAGAGTGGGTTGCCATTTCCTTCTCCAGCTATTATAGTATAGTAAATAATATTCCCTGGTACTGTAACTGAAGAGATTGTTAAAAATAGATGATTTGGGGACTTTCCTGGTGGTACAGTGGCTGAGAATCTGCCTGCCAATGCAGAGCACGTGGATTCAATCCCTGGGTCCAGGAGCATTCTACATGCCATGAAGAATGATGTCCATGTGCCACAACTACTGTGCCTGGGCACCTATAGCCTGTGCTCTGAAACAGTAGCAGCCATTGCAATGAGAAGCTTGTACACAGCAACAAAAAGTAGCCCCCTGCTAGCTGCAAGTAGAGAAAACCAGCACAGAACACAGACCCAGTGCAGGCAAAGTATTTAATTAATTAATTAGATGGTCCTATTGCATACAGGGGCTTTCCTGGTGGCTCAGCTGGTAAAGAATCCACCTGCAATGTGAGAGACCTGGCTTCAATCCCTAGTTTGGGAATATCCCCTACTGTAGAAAATGGCAAACCACCCAGTATTCCTACCTGGAGAATTCTGTGTACTATAGAGTTCATGGGGTCACAAAGACTGAGCGACTTTCACTTTCACTTTTATTGGATACAAAGTTATGAAGTCTGCAGTAAGATGAAAATTAGCCTAGGGGCAATTTCTGTAGCTAAGGAATCCTCCAACTTTACTCTTAGAATTGGTCTAATTCACATTTGTCCATCTACATCAGTCAGTCAGTTCAGTCTCTCAATTGTATCCTACTCTATGAACCTATGGACTGCAGCACGCCAGGCTTCCTTGTCCATCACCGACTCCGGGAGTTTACTAAAAGTCAGCTCCATCGAGTTGGTTATGCCATTCATCCATCGCATCCTCTGTTGTCCCCTTCTCCCACTGCCTTCAATCTTTCCCAGTATCAGGGTCTTTTCAAATGAGTCAGCTCTTCGCATGAGGTGGCCAAAGTATTTTTCAGATTCAACATCAATCCTTCCAATGAACACTCAGGACTGATCTCCAGGGTGGGCTGGTTGGATCTCCTTAGAGTCCAAGGGACTCTCAAGAGTCTTCTCCAGCACCACAGTTCAAAAGCATCAGTTCTTTGGCGCTCACCTTTCTTTACAATCCAACTCTCACATCTATACATGACCACTGGAAAAACCATAGCCTTGACTAGATGGACCTTTGTTGGCCAAGTAATGTCTCTGTTTTTTAATATGTTATCTAGGTTGGTCTTAACTTTCCTTCCATATTGATATTTATCAATAGATACAATATGGATTTTTAACTTTTTTAATATGCAATATAAATTATGTCATGTTTTGTGTTTTTATGATCACCATACCTTTTCAAAATATATTGTCATCATCAACCCTTTACTTTTTATATGCAGTATTTGAATAAATTGAGAAAACTTCAAATTCTTCTCCCACTGCAAGAATATCTAGGTCTAGCTATCTTTCCCCTGTATAGCGACCAATAGATGGTCAATAACATGGCCTACCACTTATTTCAAATTTTAGAGGTATATTAATTTAAAATACACTTAGTCTGATATTGAAACAAGAGCATTTACTAGTTTATAGCTGAATTATACAACTTGGATGATTTGTTTTTCATATAAACTATATTTTGCATCTTAACTTGCTGGCCATGCCAGAATAGGGTATTTATGACTTGAAATCTTACCATACATAATTACAAAGCTATATGAAGCAAAAATTAACAGACTTTGGACAAGAGGAAGCAACAGATTGTGATCCCTGAGAGATGGAAACAAGCACTCCAATCGCCCAGGCATTATGCCTGGAGGCAGTTTCAGAAATTCAAGGACAAAGAGTAAGTTTTCAAAGAGCCTGAAGGTTTCACTGAGTTAAAAGAGATCATTGACATTTGGGGCAGCTGAGGCAGCTGGAAGTTATAGGGCAGAGTTCTATCAAGGAAATACACAGAAAGAGCTTCACAAATGTGTAGAGGATCTTTGCTCTGTATTGAACTGCACATGCATAAGGTAAAACCACACCTACTCCTACCCTCGCGGCCCTCAAAACACACACAATGGAAAGTTTTAAAATGAACCATTTCCAGAGATTACACAGGCTGGAAAGACTTGCAAGTTCTGACCAGCCACAGTGGGGAGTACTTGGACACCAAATGGGATTTTTAATAACAAACTACAAGGAAATAAATTTCAGTATAAGGTAGAAATATCCCTTGAGAATATCTATTTTAGTTCTGTGTAAGCAAAGTTTGTTCCAGCTGGTTTTTGAAAAAGCAGATCATTGAAAAAGCAAGAGAGTTCCAGGAAAAGATCTATTTCTGCCTTATTGACTATGCCAAAGAATTTGATTGTGTGGATCACAATAAACTGTGGAAAATTCTGAAAGATATAGGAATAACAGACCACTTGACCTACCTCTTGAGAAACCTATATGCAGATCAGGAAGCAACAGTTAAAACTGGACATGGAACAACAGACTGGTTCCAAATAGGAAAAGGAGTACATCAAGGCTGTAGATTGTTTCCCTGCTTATTTAACTTATATGCAGAGTACATCATGAGAAATTCTGGTCTGGAAGAAGCACAAGCTGGAATCAAGATTACTGGGAGAAATATCAGTAACCTCAGATATGCAGATGACACCACCCTTATGGCAGAAAGTGAAGAGGAACTAAAATGCCTCTTGATAAAAGTGAAAGAGGGGAGTGAAAAAGTTGGCTTAAATCTCAACATTCAGAAAATGAAGATCATGGCATCTGGTCTCATCACTTCATGGCAAATAGATGGGGAAACAGTGGAAACAGTGTCAGGCTTTATTTTTTAGGGCTCCAAAATCACTGCAGATGGTGATTGCAGCCATAAAATTAAAAGGAGCTTACTCCTTGGAAGGAAAATTATGACCAACCTAAATAGCATATTAAAAAGAAGAGATATTACTTTGCCAACAAAGGTCCATCTAGTCAAGGCTATGGTTTTTCCAGTGGTCATGTATGGATATGAGAGTTGAACTGTGAAGAAAGCTGAGCACCAAAGCATTGATGCTTTTGAACTGGTACTGGAGAAGACTCTTGAGAGTCCCTTGGACTGTAAGGAGATCCAACCAGTCCATCCTAAAGGAGATCAGTCCTGAGTGTTCATTGGAAAGACTGATGCTGAAGCTGAAACTCCAGTACTTTGGCCACCTCATGTGAAAAGTTGACTCTTTGGAAAAGACCCTGATGCTGGGAGCAATTGGGGGCAGGAGGAGAAAGGGACGGCAGAGGATGAGATGACTGGATGGCATCACTGACACAATGGACATGAGTTTGAGTGAACTCTGGGATTTGGTTTTGGACAGGGAAGCCTGTTGTGCTGTGATTCATGGGGTCGCAAAGAGTAGGACACGACTGAGCGACTGAACTGAAGCAAAGACTTAAAACAGGTCTCAAAGGTATCAAAATGACCTGCATATAATGCAAGTACCTTAAAATTAAAGCTCCAAATTTCCTTTTTAAATGAAAAACATAATATTTGAACATTTAAAATTATCATATTTACAGTGTTTGTTATCAAATAGGCATAATAAGCGGCAGAAATATGCCTGTGGAAATTTCTAAGGAAACTATAAAATAAAACCTACTACAATTAAATAATCAGTGAGTTAATCAGTAAAAAGGTCACTGGACATAAGTTAAATGTAAAATATCATTTACATTTTTACAGATTAGCAACAAACATAAGAATTAGATATTTTAAAGGTGTATCTTATGCTACCATTAAAAATCAAATTCAGAAGAATTTAACAAACTTTTGAAAGATTAAAACTTGAAAAATATAAAACATTTCTGAGAAATTTAAGAAAGGTATAAATAACTGCATCAAAAATTCATAGTTTTAAATGATAATTCTCCCTGATTTGAAGTACAGATTCACTACTATCTTGGTCAAAATCACATTAGGGTGTAATGAAGACTAAATAACAAATAAATAGGAAATATATGTAGTAATGCAAAAACACTGAATTGTCAAAAATTCCTGATATAAATCAACTGTTTGTTGGATTAAGGAAAAAAATATAAATTAATTGAACAAAGTAGGGTCTGAGATATATCCATAGTGAACTGATTTTTTTACAAAAGGACTCAGTCAATTCAATAGTAAAATATCATTTCAACAAATAAAAGTCAAATACTCAGATATTCCAACAAAAACTCAAAATGAAACAAAAATGGTAAAATGTAAAACTACTAACTTTGTAGAAGAAAGCATAGTAATAAATGTTCATAAGCATGGAGTGGGCAAAATAATAATTTTAAAAACCCAAAATCCAAACTATAAAAGAAGAAAAGTAAAACAATTGAATGAAGCTACAGAGTGGATGACAATATTCACAATATAATAATACATGTATCTGGCAAATTTCTAATATCTAAATGGCATAAAGCTCTTAAAGTTCAATAATAAAACATAGCCCAATAAAAATGTGCTAAATATCTGGACACTTCCTGAAATAAGATATACAGATGATTGATAAGAACAAGAAAACATGCTGAATGACTAAAATCACACACACACACACAAATGCCACTATAAACCCACTGATAATACAATATGTACTAAGTCACGTCAGTCATTTCTGACTTTGCAACCCTAACTGTATGAACTGTATTCTACCAGGCTGGTCTGTCCATGGGGATTCTCCAGGCAAGAATACCGTGAAGGGTTGCCATGTCCTCCTCCAGGGGATTTTCCTAACCCACAGATCAAACCAACATCTCTTATGTCTCCTGCATTGGCAGATGAGTTCTTTACCACTAGTGCCACATGGGAAGCCCAGATAATATAATAGCTAATACAAAAAGCTGACTGTTGGCAAAGATATGGAGCAGAAAGAATGCTCCCAGTGAGAAAGAAAAGGGTTACAACCATTTTGGAAAACCAGTATGGCAGTTTCTTGCAAAGTTTGATGTGTCTTGTATAAACAACTCAGTGATTACACTCCTAAATATGTGTATCCCAAAAAGATGATTAAATCTCAATAAGTTTATAAAGAGCAAAAAATGAAGCATACAAGAGTTCATCCTGTATAATTTAATTTATGAGTAGCTCTAGGTAAGGCAAGTCTAATCTGTAGTGATAGCAGACAGCAAATGAATAAGGTCACAGGAAATTTTCGTTGTTATGAATGCATTCTATATCTAATAGTGCATTTATCACTACTATGTAGTGCTGACTACACAAGCATACACGTTTGTTAAACTCATTCTAAAATGGGCACATTTTCTTGCTTGAATTATATTTCACCAAAGTTAAGTTTAAAAAGTCTACATTATAATCTTTCAAACTAGAATTCTTTTTTTTTTCTTTTTGGCTTTCTTTTTTTAAATTTAAATTTATTTATTTTAATCGGAGGCTAATTACTTTACAATATTGTATTCATACATCAACATGAATCTGCCATAGGTATACACGTGTTCACGATCCTGAAACCCTCTCCCACCTCCCTCCCCATACCATCCCTCTGGGTCATCCCAGTGTACCAGCCCCAAGCATCCTGTATCATGCATCAAACCTGGACTGGCAATTTGTTTCTTATATGATATTATACATGTTTCAATGCCATTCTCCCAAATTATTCCCTCTCTCCCTCTCCCACAGAGTCCAAAAGACTGTTCTATACATCTGTGTCTCTTTTGCTGTCTTGCATACAGGGTTATCATTACCATTTTTCTAAATTCCATATATATGTTTTAGTATACTGTATTGGCGTTTTTCTTTCTGGCTTACTTCACTCTGTATAATAGGCTCCAGTTTTATCCGCTTCATTAGAACTGATTTAAATATATTCTTTTTAATGGCTGAGTAATACTCCATTGTGTATATATACCTCAGCTTTCTTATCCATTCATCTTCTTGGCTTTTAGAGAGAGAAGAAGAGACAGAGAGAGAGAGAGAGAGATATTTTGGTTAAATTTTAGAAAGCTATGACAACCCTAGACAGAGTATTAAAAAGCAGAGACATTATTTTACCAACAAAGTTTCATATAGTCAAAGCTATGGGGTTTTTGTTGTTGTTGTTGTTGTTGTTGTTTTTTCCAGCAGTCATGTACACATATGAGAACTGGACCATAAAGAAGGCTGAGTGCTGAAGAATTGATGCTTTTGAATTGTGGTGCTAGAGATCTTGACAGTCTCTGGACAGCAAGGAGATCAAACCAGTCAATCTTAAAGAAAATCAACCTTGAATATTCATTGGAAGGTCTGATGCTGATGCTGAAGTTTCAATACTTTGGCTACCTGATGTGAAGAACCCATTCATTGGGAAAGAGCCTCATGCTGGAAAAGACTGAAGGAAGGAGGAGACGGGAAGGTGGAGGATGAGATGGTTGGATTAAGTTTGACATGAGTTTGAGCAAACTCTGGGAGATGGTGAAGGACAAGGAAACCTGTGCCTAGTTGAGGGCACAACAACCACCACCTCTGAATGTCTGTAAGGAATAAGAGATTAACACACCCATCATGGATGTTGGTTATTCTCAGAGATATTTACAAGACCATGGCCTTTTACTTTACTTCCTCAACTCCTCCCCTCTCTATTCTATAAAAGAACGTGATGTACAGATGGCAACAAGATGCTTATTTTGAAATATTTGTCTTCCATTGTCTCTGTCATTCAACTTTCCTAATAAAGTTGTATTTCTTCTCTCAAAACCTTGTCTCCAATTTTATCGGCCTGTAGACCATGCTGGCCTGTAGAGTACAGCAGAGCATGCATGGCTGGACTAAGTAACATCTAGACATGTCTCGATGTTGCAGATATGATAAATCTTTCACTATTTCATTGTCATCTACAAGCTAATGAAATCCCTTCCTTTCCAATTATTAATTGCTGGATAACCAACTACTCCAAAATTTAGTGGATCAAAACAATGGCAGTGTATATGCACGCATGTGTGCTAAGTTGCTTCAGTTGTGTCTGCCTCTTTGCAACCCTATGGACCGTAGCCCCCCAAGCTCTTCTGTCCATGGGATTCTCCAAACAAGAATACTAGAGTGAATTGCCATGTCTTGCTCTTTGGGATCTTCCTGACCCAGGAATCAAACCCATGTCTCTTTTGTCTTCTGCATTGGCAGGCACGTTTTTTACCACTAACACCACTTTGAGAAGCCCTCGCAACATACATATTTGCCTGCTAATATGCAATTTTTCAGGTCAGTGGGGACTGCTCTTCTCTTCTCCACTTGGCATGAATCAGTGTGTCAAGACAGTTGAAAGTTAGATTCATCCAGAGGTTTTCTTACTGGAATGTTGAGTGGTTAATGTGTGCTGTAAGGTGAGGCATCAACTAGAGTTGTATCTTCTTATCTTTCTGAAAGTATGGTGGCTGGGTTTTAAGGGTGAATATCCCAAGAAAGAGTAAGCACAATGGAAACTGTATTGTCACTTAGGCAGAATTTACTAAGAGTAAAATTATGTGTATATTATGACACAGAAATTCTCATAGGTGTAGGTCCAACATAGATATTTATACTAAACACATGTTTAAGAGTTCCAAAAGCATTTATGTCAAATAAGGAAAAATAAATGATAGAAACACCCTAAATATTCATCAACAATAGGATGGACAAATTGAAATATATTTACTATACAAAAAATTGCTATGTGCAACATATTTCTGAATGAATGACTGCAAATGAAGCTAGACTTAAAAGAGTATATCAAGCATAATTTAGTGTGCATAAATTGGAAATCTCCAAAGAAAAGTCTGTGGAGATAAAAGTACTGGTATTAGTTTGGAAGGAGTTTACCAACTTAAGGGAAGCATTAAAGAAAACTGGTTCTATTTCTTATTTGGGTGCTGATTACATTAGAGATTTTACTTAAAAATGAACTGAGCTATGAACTTAACATAGAAACTTCTCTCTGTATATATTATGCTTAATATAAAATTTTACTGAATTAAAAAAATAATTTTTCAGTAATAAAATTTTACTGAAAATACATGCACAGATGAACAGTTCATGTAATTTGTACATTCCTTAACTGTATGTTCCTTTGGGATTCTGCTAGATTCATGCCTGTATGATAGAAAAATAAAATTATATATTAATATTCTATGCTTCTAAAACAAGACACAAATAAGAAAACTTTTAAAGAGCCAAGTTTTACATAAGAACTGTTATGAAAATTCACTCAGGAAAATGACTGCCTGTTAACAAGGTGACAGCTCAAGAAAAGCATATACTGAAGTCTTTTAAGGAACCAGCTTCAGAAATATAGTTCAAGAACATCCAAGTTAGTATAGTTATATCACTGATTTTTGTTTGTTTTAATGACATTACTCTTAAACTCCATAAAATGAAATATGAAATGACAAAATTGTCACCTTAGTGACATTAGTATTATATTTAACTTCAAAATGACTCTCATTGTCTCAGGTTTTGAATGTATTTTCACCTATTTTAAGCTGTTCAATTGTTTATAAATTGAGGCATTTAACTTAATTTAGACTATTTTGTAAATAAACAACTAAGTCACAACTTATTTCCACATATGGGGCATGGTAATGTATACATATTCATTCATTCAGTAGACAACAACACAGAGTTATGGACAAGACAGACATGTGCCATATCCTTATGAAGCTCAATCAAATGGGAAATGTTATGGCTGAACTATGTCTCCCTAACATTCATATGTTGAAGTCCCAAGTCCCAATATATAAGAAGGATATCTTATTCGGAGATAAATTATTTAAAGAGGTGACAAAGTTAAAATAAATCCATCAGGGCAGGGCCTTAATCACATATATGTGATGTACCTATAGGAAGCACAGAGACATCAGGGATGTGTGCACTAAGGAAAAGCAGTGTAAAGACAAAGGCAGAAAGCCACTGGCTGCAGGTCAAGGAGATAAGCCGCAAGTAAAATCAAACATGGCAACAACTTGATTTTGCCTGGCCTCTATAACTGTGAGAAAATATGTTTCTGTGGTTTAAGCCACCCAATTTAAGGTATTCTCTTTTGGCAGCTCTCATAAACTAATAAGGAAGTTGTATCTTTAGAAAATACTTTAGAAAATATAGATAAGTAAAAATTGCAACTTTCATAAGTACTGCAAAAGGATTAAGTTTATAATATGGATTATCAGTCCTTATCCAGTCAGAAAAACACCAAAGGGGGGGAAAAATGGTTTTTATTTTAAACCAAAAGTGTGAATTAGATTTAACAATCCTCATTGAAGTGGGGATTATTCCAGGAACATCAAACAGGAGTGATGGGAAAGACACTGGCCAATTCTAAGATTAGTGGGCCAGGAGAGTAAGAAATAAAGAGCGTAACTGCACAATCTAAATTTTATTAGTCAGCTGCAGACAAATAACATACAATTAACCCATCCTGGAATAATACTTTAATGTCTTAATTATGTATGTTACTGTGTATATATATATATATATATATATATACACACGCATACATATATATTTCTTATAATTAATTATATATAATCGCAAAAAATATATCAGTGAATTAATATGTATAAAATACACATACATACATATATATATACACACACACACACACAAACATATCTACCTATTCTTTTTCAACAAAACCTTGGGATTTCTAATTGCGTGTAACTTTATAACCAATTTTTCAAATTCTGCCATACATCTCATATCAGTTCAGTTCAGTTCAGTTCAGGCACTCAGTCGTGTCCGACTCTTTGTGACCCCATGAATTGCAGCACGTCAGGCCTACCTGTCCATCACCAACTCCCGGAATTCACTCAGACTCACATCCATCGAGTCTGTGATGCCATCCAGCCATCTTATCCTTGGTCGTCCCCTTCTCCTCCTGCCCCCAATCCCTCCCAGCATCAAGTCACACACACACACACACACACACACACACACACACACGCTGCTAAGTCACTTCTGTCGTGCCCAGCTCTGTGTGACCCCACAGACGGCAGTCCGTAGGGCTCCGCGGTCCCTGGGATTCTCCAGGCAAGAACACTGGAGTGGGTTGCCATTTCCTTCTGAAACGCATGAAAGTGAAAAGTGAAAGTGAAGTCACTCAGTCGTGTCCAACTCTTAGAAACCCCATGGACTGCAGCCTACCAGGCTCCTCTGCCCATGGGAGTTTCCAGGCAAGAGTACTGGAGTGGAATGCCATTGCCTTCTCCGTATATACACGTACAGACATGTGAAATGAAATATCTTTCACTGATAATATATTTAGGTAAAAATTTATATAATTCTGAGAATATCCACTTGTGGATAGGATATTACTCATCTCTTCTTCACTACTTTATATTTAAATAATTTTAGATTTTGTTGTGTTATTGTTCAGTTGCTAAGCCACGTCCAACTCTTTTGTGATCCCATGGACTATAGCCAGGAAGGCGCCTCTATTCATGGGGTTTCCTAGGCAAGAATACTGCAGTGGGTTGCCATTTCCTTCTCTAAGTGATCTTCCTGACCTAGGGATAAAATCTCCATCTCCTGTATTGGCAGGAGGATTCTCTACTGCTGAGCCACCAGGGAAGGCCAATTTTACAATTATCAAACTGTTACAAAGATAGTGTGGAGTGTTCCCTTGTACTTTTCATCTATGTTTATTTAATGTTATTATCAACACAAGCATAGCATATTCACCAAAACCAAGCAACTAACATTGGTATGATATACTAATTACAGAACTATCTACATTTCACTAGTTTTTCAGTAACATTTTTACTCTATTTTAGGATTGAAGCCAAGCTATACCTTGCTGTTCATCAGTTTCTTTAGTCTTCTCTAAAGCAATCTGTGATTTCTTTTTCCTTACATCCCTGATACTTTTTAAGGTCAAGCATTTGTGTCATATATTTTGTAGAATGATTCTCAATTTTTGCTTTAATTTTCTTTCTCATGATTATATTGAAGCCATAGTGTTTTGGAAAGAAATACTGCAGAGGTAGTATGCATATTCTACTGACCTGATGGATGACTGCTGATGTTAACTTGATCACTTGGCTGTCTGCCAGGTTTCTTCACTTCAACGTTGCCATTTTTCTCTTTAGATATACTATTATTTGGAAGTGGCTTCCTCAGTCTAGTCTTTATTCAAAGGATAGTGAACTAAAAGGTTAATCTTGTAAACTGAAGTATGTTTTCAAAAAATGGTGATGATCCTAAGACTTCTCAACACAAGACAAAAAGTTCTCCATTTCTCAGTGAGATTGTGCATGTTCATGAAATCTATTGTGGTAATCATTTAATGATTATTGTAAGTCAAATCATTATGCTATATCTCTTAAGTTCATACAGTGCTTTCTGTCAATTATATCTCAAAAAGTTGAAAGAAATAATGGTAAGAATATGTACCAACCATTAGTGTAATCAGTAAATATGAACAGAGATATTTAAGGGTTAGGCAAAATTTGGTCCCTACACAAATTACACCAAAGGGGAAAAAAAGGAAGCAATACTGTACTGGAATAAAGTTATTATCAAGTTTTTGGTTGATGGTCAAGGTAAAGTAACACAAATATTTTGAGTAGAGAATAGTAGTCACAAGAATGAAATAAAATTAGACAATTACAGAAAGTATTTTCTATGGGCTAAAAGAACATGAAGAAGTAAGAGTAGAGAAGAGTAGACTTCACTGAAGGACATAAATGTAGGAAGATAGAAAAGATAAACTGGAGAATCTCATTAATGGCCGGAAACACAGAGGTAAATTACAAATCAAGTTTATATGACAGAAACAACTATCATCAATTATACATCAACAGATTTTATAACCTAGAATAAATAAATCCCCAGAACTATTGTTGTTCAGTCAGCCATATTCAACTCTTTGTTACCCTATGGACTGTAGCATGCCAGACTTCCCTGGCCTTCATCATCTCCTGGAGCTTACTCAAACTGATGTCCATTGAGCTAGTGATGCCATCCAACCATCTCAAACTGTGTCCTCCCATCCTCCTCCTGCCTTCACTCTTTCCTAGTATCAGGGTCTTTTCTACTGAATTGGCTCTTCACATCAGGTGAAAAATGTATTGGAGCATCAGTTTCAGCATCAGTCATTCCAATGAATACTCAGGGCTGATTTCCTTTAGGATTTACTGGTTTTATCTCCTTGCAGCCTAAGTGACTCTAAAGAGTCTTCTCCAACATCACAGTTCAAAAACATCAATTCTTCAGTGCTCAGCTTTCTTTATGATCTAACTCTCACATGATTGTTGGAAAAACAATAGCTTTAGCTATACAGACTTTTGTCAGCAAAGTAATGTTTCTTCTTTTTAATATGTGTCTAGGTTTGTCATAGATTTTTTTTTTCAAGAAGTAAGTGTCTTTTAATTTCATGGCTGCAGTCATCATCTGCAGTGATTTTGGAGCCCAGGAAAATAAATTCTCTCACTGTTTCCACTGTTTCCACAACTATTTGCTATGAAGTGATGGGACCAGATGCCATGATCTTAGTTTTTTGAATGGTGTGTTTTAAGCAAGTTTTTCACTCTCCTTTTTTATCTTCCTCAAGATGCTCTTTAGTTCCTATTCTCTTTCTGCCATAAGGATGGTGTCATCTTCCTATCTGAGGTTATTAATATTTCTCCAAGCAATCTTGATTCCAGCTTGTGGTTCATCTAGCCTGGTATTTTGCATGATATTACCTATCAAGAACCATACACTACTGAGGAAACCAGGATTAAAAGAGACATGTTTACCCCAATGTTCATCACACCACTGTTTACAATAACTAGGACATGGAAGCAGCCTAGATGTCCATCAGCAGACAAATGGACAAGAAACCTGTGGTACATATACACAATGGAATATTTTCAGCTATTAAAAAGAATGTGTTTGAATCACTTCTAATGAGGTGGATGAAACTGGAGCCTATTATACAGAGTGAAGTAAGTCAGGAAGAAAAACACCAATACAGTATATTAATGCCTATATATGAAATTTAGAAAGATGGTAATGATGACTCAATATGTGAGAGAGCAAAAGAGACATGGAGATAAAGAAAAGACTTTTGGACTCTGTGGGAGAAGGCGAGGGTGGGATGATTTGAGAGAATAGCTTTAGAATATGTATATTACCATATGTGAGATAGATTGCTGCCAGTCCAGTTGTGATGCATGAGACAGGATGCTCAGGGTTGGTGCACTTGGATGGCACTGAGAGATGGGATGGGGAGGGAAGAGGGTGAGGGGTTCAGGATGGGGAACATATGAGCACCCATGGCTGTTTCATGTGAATGTACGGCAAAAACCACTACAATATTGTAAAGTAATTAAACTCTAATTAAAGTAATTAAATTAATTAAAAATAAATTTAAAAATGATGAATCTGAATAAGATAGAAAGTTTGAATAGACAACAAGTAAGAATACTGAATGAGGGATCAAAAATTACCAATAAATAAATGTCCAGGACCACACAGTTTCACCAGTGAATTCTACCAAAAATCTAAAGAGTTAAAACCAATCCTTCTCAAACTCATGCAGAAAATTAGATATGTGAGAATAATTTCAAACTCATTTCATGAGGCCAGCATTATTCATGTCAAAGTCATAGATGGACACTTCAAACGATATATTAAAAATATCTTGAGGAATACAGATGCAAATATTCTTAAGTTAAAAAATGATTTCAACAGCATATTTAAAGGGTCATATGCCATAATCAAGTGAGATTCATCTTTGTGGCAAGGATAGTTCAACACATGACAATCAATGAATGTAATACATCACAATAATAGAAATTAATATATAAAGCCCATGCTCATCTCAATAGATGAAGTAAAAAGCCATTTGACAAAATTTAACATCCATTCATGATAAAAGAAAAAAATAAATTGGACACAGAAGCAACATACTTCAATATAATAAAATCATATATGACAAGTCAAGATCTACCATCATGCTCAATGATGAGAGGTTTTAAAACTCTTCTAAGATCAGGAACAAATCTGTGATCTCCACTCTCATCACTTTTATTCATCATAGTATGGAAAGTCTGAACCAGAACAATTAAATAAATTTTAAAATGACATCCCAATTGGAATGGAAATAGTCACTATTTGAAAATGAAACAATTTTATATTTAGAAAGTCCTAATAACAACAAAAGATGTTTGAACTAATAAAGGAATTCAGTAAATTTTCAGGGTATTAAACAGCATTTAATATTCAAGGACATATCTTGACAGTTACAATGAAATATCTGAAAAAGAGATAAAACAATGTCATCTACAATATAATCAAAAAGGATAAAATACCTAGAAATAAATTAAATGGAAAACCATAAGACACTGATGAAAGAAATTGTAGGTGCAAATAATTTTGAAATTATTCTATATCATATGAATTTATTTTAAATGTCCAAAATAGACAAATCCACTCAGACAGAAAGTGGATTGGTAGTTACTATAGGATAGAAGAATGCAGACTGCCTGCTAATAGGTATGGGGGTATTTTTGGAGCTGATTAAACTATTCTGAAATTAGATAGGGCTGCTGCACTCAATATGCCAGCAAATTTGGAGAACTCAGCAGTGGCCACAGGACTGGAAAAGGTCCGTTTTCATTCCAATCCCAAAGAAAGGCAATGCCAAAGAATGCTCCAACTACCGCACAATTGCACTCATCTCACACACTAGTAAAGTAATGCTCAAAATTCTCCAAGCCAGGCTTCAACAATACATGAACCATGAACTTCCTGATGTTCAAACTGGTTTTCGAAAAGGCAGAGGAACCAGAGATCAAATTGCCAACATCCGCTGGATCATGGAAAAAGCAAGAAAAACATCTATTTCTGCTTTATTGACTATGCCAAAGCCCTTGACTGTGTGGATCACAATAAACTGTGGAAAATTCTGAGAGAGATGGGAATACCAGACCACCTGACTTGCCTCTTGAGAAATCTGTATGCAGGTCAGGCAGCAACAGTTAGAACTGGACATGGAACAACAGACTGGTTCCAAATAGGAAAAGGAGTACATCAAGGCTGTAGATTGTTACCCTGCTTATTTAACTTATATGCAGAGTACATCATGAGAAACGCTGTACTGGAAGAAATACAAGCTGCAATCAAGATTGCTGGGAGAAATATCAATCACCTCAGATATGCAGATGACACCACCCTTATGGCAAAAAGTGAAGAGTACCTAAAAAGCATCTTCATGAAAGTGAAAGAGGAGAGTAAAAATGTTGCCTTAAAGCTCAACATTCAGAGAACGAAGACCATGGCATCCAGTCCCATCACTTCATGGGAAATAGATGGGGAAACAGTGGAAACAGTGTCAGAATTTATCTTTTTGGGCTCCAAAATCACTGCAGATGGTGACTGTAGCCATGTAAAAGATGCTTACTCTTTGGAAGAAAAGTTATGACCAACCTAGATAGCATGTTGAAAACCAGAGACATTAATTTGCCAACAAAGTTTTGTCTAGTCAAGGCTATGTTTTTTTCCTGTGGTCATGTATGGATGTGAGAGTTGGACCGTGAAGAAGGCTGAGTGCTGAAGAATAGATGCTTTTGAACTGTGGTGTTGGAGAAGACTCTTGAGAGTCCCTTGGACTGCAAGGAGATACAACCAATCCATTCTGAAGGAGATCAGCCCTGGGATTTCTTTGGAAGGAATGATGCTAAAGCTGAAACTCCAGTTCTTTGACCACCTCATGCAAAGAGTTGATTCATAGGAAAAGACTCTGATGCTGGAAGGGATTGGGGGCAGGAGAAGAAGGGCACGACAGAGGATGAGATGGCTGGATGGCATCACTGACTCGATGGATGTGAGTTTGAGTGAACTCTGGAAGTTGGTAATGGACAGGGAGGCCTGGCGTTCTGCAATTCATGGGGTCGCAAAGATTCGAAGATGACTAAGTGGCTGAACTGAACTGAATTGGACTGATGGTTGCCCAACTTTGTAACTACACTAGAAATCACTTCATTGTACACTTTGAAATAATGAATTTTATGGTATGCAAATTAATGTTTACTTTTAATATGTTTAAATGTTAATTAGTTCAAATTTAGAGTAATAGTTTTAAAAAGTTTAAGTTCTAAGGGTTCATATTTTAAACACAAGCATTTTACTCAGTTGCAATCCTCAAACTGAAGTTACTTCCCATATTTGTTTGCATATTAGAATCACCTAAGGAGTGTTGACTGAACTCTGTACTCTGCAAAATCAAATAAAGAAAATTTCTAGATGTTTGAAATAGGCAGGTATTAGTATTTCTGAAAGTTCAGCAATGATTCTATTACCTTATTGTTGCTGTTCTTATGTCACTGAATTAAGTCCTATTCTTTTGTTATCCCATGGACTATAGTCCAGTAGGGTCCTCTGTCCATGGGATTTCCTAGGCAAGAATACTGTAGTGGGTTGCCATTTCTCGAGGGGATTTTCTCTACCTAGGGATCAACCCTGCATCTCTTGCACTGGCAGACAGATTCTTTATCACTGAGCCATTGAGGAAGCCCTTAATAATTTTATTACATAGCCAAATTAAAGAACCATTACAATCACAACATACATCAATTAAGGCATCTATAATTTAAAAGGGTTTTCCCAGGTAATTCAGTGGTAAAGAATCCACTTGCCAATGCAGGAGATGTAGGTTTGATTCCTGGGTTGGGAAGATCCGCTGGAGAAGGAAATGGCAACTCACTCCAATATTCTTGCCTGGGAAATCCCAGGGATAGAGAAGCCTGGTGCGCTATGGTCCATGGGGTCCCAAAGAGTTGAACATGACTTAGTGACTAAACATCAAACACATATTGAAGTGGGTATAATTGAAAAGTTTAAGTACAGCAAGTACAAATATTATAGAATTTATTATTTTCAAATTGGAATAATACATTATTTGTGTAAACAACAAATAAAAAATAACAGACTTGTCCAAATAATGGATTGAAAGCATTACAGTCAAATTAGATTTTAAGAGATTTAAGCATATAAAAAGAAACTAATGTGATATATTTGAAATAAATCACGTGAATCAAACTGGTAAATCCTATAATCAAAAGATTTGGCAGCATGGCTACAGAAAGTTCTATATTCTTTTAAGCACTTTGCAATAAAACAAAACAAAATAAAAATAATTTAAGTATAGCAAAGAGAAATATTACCTATTTTTTGAAATGCAGTTTTTGTATATGAAATTGTCAAAAGGTAGTATATATGAGTGTATATGATTATATATGTTTTATATTTCAATTAAAAGACCATTTTGAAGATAATTTGAATTGAAGTAGTATATATGTGACTATATCTGTAAGATATAATCTGTAAGATATAATCTTAATATCAATTATGTTTTGAATATTTTTTCCCTTTAAAACAAACTACAGTAATATTCTAACAGATTTAGAGCGGTGCAAACTTGAAATATTTATTTACTTAGCAGAAGAGTAATTAACAACCAGAAAAGAAACAGCTTTAAATGCAAATCTTTGAGTTAGTCAATTAAAGTATTAATTAAAACTCTGTAAGATATGAAGGAGCTTCCCTGGTGGCTGATGGTAAGAATCTGTCTGTCAATGCAGGAGACCTGGGTTCAATTCTGGGTAGGGAAGAGTCCCTGGAGGGGGAAACGGCAATACATTTTAGTTTTTTTGCCTGGGAAATCTCATGGCCAGAGGAGCCTGGTGGGCTACAGTCTATGGTGTCACAAGAGTCAGACAACACAACAGCTAAACCACAGTGTAAGAACAAGGCTAAGAAAATTCAGAATTTCTATTCACTGAGAACATTTTTCATATTAATGAACCCCTGTAATTTATTTTTCCGTATTTAAAATTAATTTTCAGTTTCATGCTGAAATTTATAGAATAAAATAAATAGTAATGCAATATCTTTGGAAAGAAATATATGAATCAGAAAACTTATCTTTTACCTGTTGAAACAGAGCAGGTATTTATTCACATGGATTTAATTTGGTTTCTTGCCAAGGGTATAATCAGGCTTCTCAGGTGGCAGTAGTGGTAAAGAATTCGCCTGCCAATGTGAGAGACATAAGAGACTCAGGTTTGATCCCTGGAGCAGGAAGATCACTTGGAGAAGGAGATGCAATATTCTTGCCTGGAAAATTCCATGGATGGAGGAGCCTGGTGGGCATAGTCTATGGGGTTAGAAACAATCAGACATGACCAAGCACATACACAAGGATATAACAAGAAAAAAGCTATGGCCCTGTTAGTGGCAATCTTTTTGTAATACCTTTAAGAACACCTTAACTTCAATTGTTTCCTATTTGAATGACAATATAGGAGCCCATAAGTTTATGAGGAACAAAGTCTAATAAAGTTTCCACTCATCAGGAAACATTTGTTGAGCACTTATTATACATACATTGAAATAAGTTAGACATCAGTGACTATTACTGATTTGACTTGTTCATTTGTAAGTAGTATCCATATTTCAAATGTGTTCTCTATTCAGAAAGAAATTCTAATGAAATTTTTAAATTTCTATTGAATAATTGTTCCTCCTCTACCTATTCTAAAGACCAATAAATTCAATTTTCATGTACTTAGTTTCTTCTTATAGGGGCTTTCCAGGTGGTAAAGAACCTGCCTGCCAATGCTGGAGACTTAAGAGATACAGGTTCCATCCCTACTTGTGGAAGATCCCCTGGAGAAGAAAATAGCAACACATTCCAGTATTTTTTCCTGGAAAATCCCCCCAAAGGAGCCTGGTGGGCTATAGTCCATAGGGTCATAAAGAGTCAGACATGAATGAAGTGAATTAGCAGAGCAAAACTCCTTGTATATTTCACACTATACTGTGCAACAGTGAAAAATCTATTTAAATATAGTTAATATATTAGTTATATAGTTACTATGGTAACTATGGTTATATAGTTAATAGTTAAATAGTTAAAATAGTTAAATAGTTAAAAACTATTTAATAGTTAACAAAGAACTCAAGTTCTGCCACCATTCTTAGTAAGGAAGGCACTCTGTAGTTAAAATTTTACCATGCTAATGAGTCATTCTTTGGTAAGAGGTGATAGATTAATCAACTTGACCAGGCAGATGTTCTCATCAGAGATTTTGGTTTGCTGACTGAGAATGAAGTCAATCTCTAATAGTATTAAACTTGAGAGAAAATACAATCATGAATTTTATTGGACTAGACATTTCCTGATAAGGTTATGGAGAAGAAAAACCCAATTTGCTGACATAATGAGGTAGATGAGATAAGACACTTCACAGAGAGGTTCTGAGAAATTTGATTCCAGGTCTAAATGGCTTTTTATCTGTAACATCTCAGGTAGTCCTATGGCATTTCCAATCCATTTGGCTTTATTTTCTGTAACGTGGCAAAGTATCTCCATTTCCCCTTCCACACTGCCTCTGTGTGTGTGCGCGTGTGTGTGAGTGTGAGTGTGTGTGTGTTTATCTTGTCTGATTTCTTCTTTTGGGGTAACTTAGATCAACATTTATTTTCTAAATCTAAAATATTATTGGCTAAAACAAAAGAATACTTTAACAAAACCAAAATTCAAGCCAAAATTTAAGAAATAAACTAATCATTTTAGTTTACACCTATGACATTTTGCATTTTAATATTTTTTGTATTTATTAAAAATATTCATTTCTTGGCACAGTCTTAATATTAGAAGTTGTTTTTAAGAAACATGTCTCATGAATATGAGATTGGACTTAAATTACAAATTTTAAGTGTGATTAGAAAGAAATAAATTGCCTTCCCAGAACTTCTTGAGATTTCATATAAAATCACAATAATTTACAAATATAAAATCTAGGTGCACTAGAATGCTGCTTAATTACCACTTCAAATCTAAGAGTCTGTGGCATAGTTGATTAAAAAATCTAATTTAAAATCATTCAGTTCTTTCAGTATCACCATAATGTCTCTTGGACCCATTCCATATACAGCAATATATCTGTGTAGATGCTTTTACATTAAAAGTAATGTTACTCTGCTATTTACTCCAAATGTAGAGTTGACTTTATATCTCAGAAGCTCATCAACACAGCTTAAATATATGGAGATATGTGTTTATTTATTCTTTCTGGTTGCCAGATTTCATTCATTAGAACATCTTATTTAAGAGCTACTAAAAATAACAACAATTTAGAGTGTAATTTACCAGATACAAAATTAGTCAAGTCAGTGAAGACAATTAAATAAGACAGTTTAATAAAAACTTCATAAATATTGTATTTAGCTCATTAGCAATTTCCCTTTCTTCTACTAAAATAATATCTCCTTTCTGTCTTAAGGTGCATTTAATTAACCTAACATAATGTACAATTTAATTAAAGGATTTCTCTAGTTATTTCTTCCACATTATCATCTGAGAAGTAATATCATATGATTCAAATGATATCATATATGCAAATGTAGGAGACTAAATATTTTGTTTCCTCTAGTTAAGAGCTAGTGAAAGGCAAGATACATGGCAGTTAAGACCATAGATGCCTGTACACTACTGATATTATATATAAAATAGATAATTAATGAGAATCTACTGTATGGCACAGGGAACTCTACTCAATGCTCTGTGGTGACTTAAATGGGAAGGAAAGAGGGGATATATGTATATGTATAGGTGATTCACTTTGCTGTACAGTAAAAACCTAACAGCATTATAAAGCAACTATATTCCAATAAAAATTAAAAAAACATGGACGCTGGATACATATGACCTAAATTTGAATTATAAATATGCAATTTAAAAGCTGTGTGCTATTGCAGGCTGATTCACCTTTCTGTATCTCAATTTTCCCATCTGAAAAACAGAGATGATAGTAACTGCCTGACTGATAAGTGAAGTGAAGTGTTAGTCGCTCAATCATTTCCAACTCTGCAAACCCGTATACTATAGCCCGCCAAGCTTCTCAGTCCATGGGCTCCTCCAGGTATTGCTGGGAGGGATTGGGGGCAAGAGGAGAAGGGGACGACAGAAGATGAGATGGCTGGATGGCATCACTGACTCGATGGACATGAGTCTGAGTGAACTCCAGGAGTTGGTGATGGGAGGCCTGGCGTGCTGTGATTCAGGGGGCTGTAAAGAGTCGGACACGACTGAGTGACTGGACTGAACTGAACTGAACTGATGTGCTTTATGTCTCTACAATTATATAGGTATGGAGAAAACCATGGGAAGGTACAAATTAAGTTGGAAATACAGTTAATTAGTGGTGGAAAAGTGACAAGGATAGAAAGATTGAGTAGAAACAAGAAATGAGGTAGTAAAGGTGACCCTAAAATGCATATGATATAATAACTTATAGGCATTTATGTAAAATGATATATACTTATATATACTTTTTGAAATGTTTTAAAAATTAATGGAATGGTACCTCATTAGTGAAACAATTATAAACATTTTAAACTTTATTTTTTCTGCTTATCTTCCAGAGGTCAAATATATAATTCTTTTTAACTATAGAGAGCAAATAAATTGCAGCTATTATTTCGTTTAACTCACAAACTGGTTGTTAAAAATTCTGAGATACAAGTAACTACATCTTTTTGTATCTTGCCCTATTTATTCAGATGTACTTTATGTAATTTTCTCTAGTCACCTAGTAAAACCTAATTCATAGCTTAAAAATAGTTTCAAGTTCTGATCATTTGTATTTAGCTTTAAATATGTTCTGAGGACAAAAAATTGTTATTGTTTTTGATTCAAGCAGTTTTCAGAGCAATTAAAAAGAAACATGTATACTATCATGTAAGAAACGAAGCGCCAGTCTATGTTCAATACAGGATACAGGATGCTTGAGGCTGGTGCACGGGATGATCCAGGGAGATGATATGGGGTGGGAGGTGGGAGGGGACTTCGGCATTGGGAGATCGTGTACACCTGTGGCTGATTCATGTCAATGTATGGCACAACAAATACAGTATTGTAATGTAGAATAAAGTATTAAAAAAAAGAAAGAAACAAGGAAGGAAATTTATACTATATCCAAAATTTTCTCTTTTGTTTTTTTGATGTAAGTTATATAATTATATTATATTTCTTCTAACTAAAAACCTTCCTTTAATATTACTTTTAGAATGGGTCTGCTAGCATCATCTTCCCTATTTTAGTTGTTCTGAAAAATTCTTTATTTCTCCTTAATTTTATAGAATATTTACATGGGTATACTTTCCTAAATTTATATTTTATTGTTCTTCTTCTAGGACTTTGAAAATTATCTCCTTAATCTTCTTGCTTGCAAAGATTTTATGAGAAGTTGTCTGTAATTCTTACCCTTTTACTATAGACATGATGTTTTGTTTAATCTGGCTCTTTTCAAGACTTCATCTTTGTTTTGGTTTTCAGCATTTGAATATGATGTGCCTATGTATAATCTTTTTGGTTTTACAGTGTTCATTGTTTTCTATGCTCCTGTCAACTCTATTTTAGTGTCTATTACTGACTTAAAAAAAAATCAGACAATTTCAAATAATTCTCATTCTTTTTTCATAAATGGATGTTGAATTTTGTCAAAGGCTTTTTCTGCATCTATTGAGATAATCATATGATTTTTATTTCTCAGTTTGTTAATGTGATGAATTACATTGATTGACTTGTGGATATTGAAGAATCCTTGCATCCCTGGGATAAAGCCCACTTGGTCATGGTGTATGATCTTTTAATGTGTTGCTGGATTCTGATTGCTAGGATTTTGTTGAGGATTTTTGCATCTATGTTCATCAGTGATATTGGCCTGTAGTTTTCTTTGTCAAGTTTTGGTATTAGGGTGATGGTGGCCTCATAGAATGAGTTTGGAAGTTTACCTTCCTCTGCAATTTTCTGGAATAGTTTCAGTAAGATAGGTGTTAGCTCTTCTCAAAATTTTTGGTAGAATTCAGCTGTGAAGCCGTCTGGACCTGGGCTTTTGTTTGCTGGAAGATTTCTAATTACAGTTCAATTTCCATGCTTGTGATGGGTCTGTTAAGATTTTCTACTTCTTCCTGGTTCAGTTTTGGAAAGTTGTACTTTTCTAAGAATTTGTCCATTTCTTCCAAGTTGTCCATTTTATTGGCATATAATTGCTGATAGTAGTCTCTTATGATTCTTTGTATTTCTGAGTTGTCTGTCATGATTTCTCCATTTTCATTTCTAATTTTGTTGATTTGATTTTTTTTCTCTTTGTTTCTTGATGAGTCTGGCTAATGGTTTGTCAATTTTATTTATCCTTTCAAAGAACCAGCTTTTTGCTTTGTTGATTTTTGCTATGGTCTCTTTTGTTTCTTTTGCATTTATTTCTGCCCTAATTTTTAGGATTTCTTTCCTTCTACTAACTCTGGGGTTCTCTATTTCTTCCTTTTCTAGTTGCTTTAGGTGTACAGTTAGGTTATTTATTTGACTTTTTTCTTGTTTCTTGAGGTATGACTGTATTGCTATGAACTTTCCTCTTAGGACTGCTTTTATAGTGTCCCAAAGGTTCTGTGTAGTTGTGTTTTCATTTTCATTCATTTCGATGCATATTTTGATTTCTTTTTTGATTTCTTCTGTGATTTGTTGATTATTCAGAAGGGTGTTGTTCAGCCTCCAAATGTTGGAATTTTTAATAGTTTTTCTCCTGTAATTGAGATCTGACCTTAGTGCATTATGGTCAGAGAAGATGCTTGGAATAATTTCGATTTTTTTTAATTTATAAAGGTTAGATTTATGACCCAGAATGTGGTCTATCCTGGAAAAGGTTCTGTGTGCACTTGAGTAAAAGATGAAATTCATTGTTTTGGGGTGAAATGTCCTATAGATATCAATTAGGTCTAACTAGTCTATTGTATCATTTAACGTTTGTGTTTCTTTGTTAATTTTCTGTTTAGTTGATCTGTCCATAGGTGTGAGTGGGGTATTAAAGTCTCCCACTATTATTGTGTTATTATTAATTTCCCCTTTCATGCTTGTTAGCAATTGTCTTACATATTGCGGTGCTCCTATGTTGGGTGCATATATATTTATAATTGTTATATCTTCTTCTTGGATTGATCCTTTAATCATTATGTAGTGGCCTTCTTTGTCCCTTTTCATAGCCTTTGTTTTAAAGTCTATTTTATCAGATATGAGTATTGCTACTCCTGCTTTCTTTTGTATATGTCTTTTTAAATTTAAATTTAATTATTTTAATTGGTGGCTAATTACTTTACAATATTGGGTTGGTTTTGTCATACATCAACATGAATCTGCCATGGGTATACACGTGTTCCCCATCCTGAACCCCCCTCCCACCTCACTCCCCATACTATCCCTCTGGGTCATCCCTATGCACCAGCCCCAAGCAGCCTGTATCCTGCATCGAATCTGGACTGGGGATTCGTTTCTTATATGATATTATACATGTTTCAATGCCATTCTCCCAAATCATCCCACCCTCTCTCTCTCCCACAGAGTCCAAAAGACTCTTCTATACATCTGATACTGACAACTCTTGGACTCTTTTCTTTCTCTTTGTATTTCAATATGGTTAATTTATCTTCATCTTTCTTCAGGTTCACTAATTATTTGTTCAATTGTGTTGAGTCTAATGACAAGCCATTAAGGACATTCTTCATTTTGATCTCTTCCTTTGATTTTTAGTTTTTCTATTTGATTCTTAGTTACATTTTTAACATTTCTGCTTATATTACCTAT
The DNA here is from genome assembly GCA_917880005.1 of Nanger dama. NCBI lineage: Eukaryota > Metazoa > Chordata > Mammalia > Artiodactyla > Bovidae > Nanger > Nanger dama. Next base: position 55,017,017 of record CAKJTW010000004.1, read on the forward strand.
GTGATCTGCATGTTGTTTAACCTTTCTATTAGAGCCTTTAACATTTTAATCACATATATTAAAATTCCCCCTCTGATAGTACCAATATCTGTATCATATCTGAGCCTGATTTCCATCTTCAGACTGTGTTTACATTGAAGACACAAAATGTGCTTTGTATGGCATATGCTTTTTGTTTAAAATCAAACTTGATATTTTGGAGAATAGAAACAGGTTTATTCCTCTTTTCTGCAAGGCGTGTACTGTGTATATTAATAGAGTCAGAAATCGGATTGTATTTGAAACTTATCAACAGTGTACCTTAAACATGAAATTCTTAAGAATTAAGATCTTATCTTTTAGAATGTGGGTTAGTTTGTCAGAGAGTTTCTCAATTTCTGCTCCTAGTTTGTCTCTGATCCCTCCTACTATGCAGCTTCTCACCACATAGTATTTGTTTCTTGTGGTTCTCCCTGGTGTCTTTCATGGTTAGTTTTACCTGAGTTTTCTTATCGTGCAAGTGGAGAGTGAGAAGGGAGTATTCTATTATGTTCTGATTAAGTTCATCCTTAGATACTGTGAATCTGGATCCCAGGGGTGACTGTCACCCTCTTTCCACTGTATGCTGTACTCCATGCATATTCTGCTCTTCCACCTAAAGGTAAATTTTAAGTGCTATTTGAAGTGCTGCTATTATGATACTAGACATTTGTTTATGTAAGAAAAATTAAACTTGAAAAAAACTAAAATTACCCTGTACTAATATTGTCCAAACATCAGGTTAGTAAATACGGTTTTTCTCTATCAATATTCTTTTCGTTCCTTAGACACAACTTTTAGAAAGCTCCTGTCTGATTTTGTAGAATAAGGGAATTTAGAGATATTTAATTTATCCTAACTGCCTTTATAAGTTAAGATGAATGTCTATGTACTTTCTATAGAGTCAGAGGGAACATAATTTCTTTTCTGGAACAATGAATGACAGCATAATACATATTGAAATAAAAGTATAATTTTTCTTGAAGTACTTTTATGAACTGCTCAGGAGGTATTTAAATAGTCAAGGAAAGTTATATATATTTCCTGGACGAAAAATATTGTGACACTATGCATAAAAATGATTGGCCATTTAAAAACTCATAACATAGATGAATGTCTTTAAAATATAAAATGAGAATATGCACTAAGACTCTGATGTTTTTTTACTGCTCTGCTACTGGAGTGCTAAAACCGGTTCCTTTCCAAGATTTGCATTTTATTAACTAGGAAGAATATATTGAAGTTCTAAGACACATTGTTTTAAAAGACTTACAAAAAGGTATTGAAGACTATGCATTTAAAGATGGAAAATCATATACAAAATATCACATTCATAATTCTCCATTGTAGGCTAAATAAAACAAATTAATATACGTGAAAGTGACCTCACAATATTTTACTACCTTTCAAAATTATGTCTGTACTGCACAATTGTATTCATCTCACACACTAGCAAAGTAATGTTCAAAATTCTCCAAGCTAGTTTTAACAGTACATGAACTGAGAATTCCAGCAGTTCAGCTGGATTTAGAAAAGGCAGAAGAACCAGAGATCAAATTACAAATAACCGTTGGATCACAGAAAAAGCAAGAGAATTCCAGAAAAACATCTACTTTTGCTTCATTGACTACAGCAAAGTCTTTGAGTGTATGAATCACAACAAACTGTGAAAAATTCTTAAAGAGGTGGGAACACCAGATTACCTGACTTGCCTCCTGAAAAGTCTGTATGCAGGTCAAGAAACAAAAGTTAGAACCAGATATGGCAATGCACTGTTTCCAAATTGGGAAAGGAGTACATCAAGGTTATATATTGTCACCCTGCTTATATACTTTGTATGGAGAGTACATCATGCAAAATGCCAGGCTGCACGAAGCACAACCTGGAATCAAGATTGCTGGGAAAAATATAAATAACCTCATATATGCAGATTATACCACCCTTATGTCAGAAAGTGAAGAGGAATTAAATAGCCTGTTGATGAAGGTGAAAGAGGACAGTGAAAAAGCTGGCTTAAAACTAACACCACACACAAAAATAAACTCAAAATGGATTAAAGATCTAAACGTAAGACCAGAAACTATAAAACTCCTAGAGGAGAACATAGGCAAAACACTCTGAGACATAAATTACAGCAGGATCCTCTATGATCCACCTCCCAGAATACTGAAAATAAAAGCAAATATAAACAAATGGAATCTAATTAAAATTAAAAGCTTCTATACAACAAAGGAAACTATAAGCAAGGTGAAAAGATTGAAAAGACAGCCTTCTGAATGGGAGAAAACAATAGCAAATGAAGCAACTAACAAACAACTAATTTCAAAAATATACAAGCAACTTATGCAGCTCAACTACAGAAAAATAAACAACCCAGTCAAAAGATGGGCCAAAGAACTAAATAGACGTTTCTCTAAAGAAGACATATGGATGGCTGACAAACACATGAAAAGATGCTCAATGTCACTCATTATCAGAGAAATGCAAATCAAGACCACAATGAGGTACCATTTCACACCAGTCAGAATGGCTGTGATCCAAAAGTCTACAAGCAATAAATGCTGGAGAGGGTGTGGAGAAAAGGGAACCCTCTTACACTGTTGGTGGGAATGCAAACTAGTACAATCACTATGGAGAACAGTGTGGAGATTCCTTAAAAAAATTGCAAATAAGACTGCCTTATGACCCAGCAATCCCACTGCTGGGTATACACACTGAGGAAACCAAAACTGAAAGAGACACATGTACCCCAATGTTCATTGCAGCACTGTTTATAATAGCCAGGACATGAAAGCAATCTAGATGTCCATTAGCAGATGAATGGATAATAAAGCTGTGGTACATATACACAATGGAGTGTTACTCAGCCATTAAAAAGAACATATTTGAATTAGCTCTAATGAGATGGATGAAATTGGAGCTGATTATACATAGTGAAGTAAGCCAGAAAGAAAAACACCGATACAGTATACTGACATATATGTGGAATTTAGAAAGATGGTAATAATGACCTTGTATGCAAGACAGTAAAAGAGACACGGATGTATAGAATGGACTTTTGGACTCTGAAGGGGAGGAAGAGGGTGGGATGATTTGGGAGAATGGCATTGAAACATGTATACTATCATGTAAGAAACAAAGCACCAGTCTATGTTATATGCAGGATACAGGATGCTTGGGGCTGGTGCATGGGGATGATCCAGGGTGATGATAAGGTATGGGAGGCAAGAGGGGGTTCAGGATTGGGAGCTCGTATACACCCGTGGTGGATTCATGTCAATGTATGGCAAAACCAGTACAGTATTTTAAAGTAAAATAAAGTAAAAATAATATTGAAAAAAATAAAACTCAGCATTCAAGAAACGAAAAACATGGCATCTGTTCTTATTACTTCATAGCCAGTAGATGGGGGTAACAATGGAAACAGTGAGATAATTTATTTTCTGGGCTCCAAAATCACTGCAGATGGTGACTGTAGCCATGAAATTAAAAGACGCTTGCTTTTTGGAAGAAAAGGTATGATCAATCTAGGCAGCATATTAAAAAGCGGAGACATTACTTTGCTGACGAAGGTCTGTCTAGTCAAAGCTCTGGTTTTTCCAGTAGTCATGTATGAATGTGAGTTGGACCATAAAGAAAGCTGAGTACTGAAGAACTGAAGCTTTTGAACTGTGATGTTGGAGAAGACTCTTGAGAGTCTCTTGCACTGAAAGGAGATTATGCTGGTCAATCCTAAAGGAAATCAGCCTTGAAAATTCTTTTGAAGGACTGATGCTGAAGCTGATACTCCAATACTTTGGCCACCTGGTGTGAAGAACTGACTCACTTGAAAAGACCCTGATACTGAGAAACATTGAAGGCAGGAGGATAGGGGCACCAGAGGATTAGATGTGTTGATGTCATCATTGACCCATGGACATGTGTTTGAGCATGCTCTGGGAGATGGTGGTGAACAGGGAAGCTTGGCATTCTGCAGTCCAAAGGGTGACAAAGAGACACTGAGACAAAGCCCCTGAGCGACTGAACTGAAATGAGCCCTCAGTCAAATTCTTACCATTTTGACCTTACATTTTTACATCTACAGAGTCCAAAATATGTATTTTATTATTATTTTGTAAGACGTATAATTGTTTTCCTCTCAGCATTGGAAACACAGACACCATCTTTTTTATTAAGATATTCTTTATATTTTTATTCCAATGACAAAAATGCGAACTCTTCTCTGATATATGGTGTCTCACGAACTATTTCCTGATGTTCTCAAATTTTGGCTAAGTCACATTGATCTGGCTGATGGACCGTACGCGTCAATTCAGAACTCTGAGTTAGAATCTCAGATATTATCAATTTTAAGGTGATAAAGTTATCTGATCCTCAAATTTCTCATTTTTCAAGCTTCATCCCTTAGTAGATCAACCCTAAGAGGAGATCTGTGGAAACATACTCCATAGTCTAAACAGCTTTGTTTTTGTTTTTTTTTTTAGTTATGTCTTAGACGACATTTTACTTAGTCATAATTCAACTGACACCTTTGAGAAGTCTTGCAATAAAGAAACTTGTATATTAAAAAAAAAAATCTTTCCCATTGTTTTGTGATCAATAAATCTCTCTTTTACCAGCAAAACATATTGATAATCCTGTGGAAGTTGCATTCTGGAGAACAACTTTAAGTTTATAATGTCCTATTCTAAATGAACCACCTGGTTCCTTGTGGTTGGAAAGCAGAAGCCCTAGAATCATCCCTGTATTTTCACACACACACACAGGCACACACTACTGATATCTCTTCTCCTACACAAATACACTTATAAACAGAGAAACGTATCTTTTATTGGAATCTAGTTTTTCTCCTAAGTTCAATATAAATTAAGGTGTTTATTTTTCCCCAAGGTGGTATAATGAAGAATAACGGAAAATATAACTAGTTATAGAAACAAAAAACAAAGAAACGAGGCATAAAACAGAAAATGAAATTGGTTTACATATATTTTCAGAGAAGGTCATATAAATATATTAGAAAACCTTCAGAGTCAAGGAAAATAAAATTTGAGAGCTAAAATTTTAGTGTCTCTCATGTGCTTATATAAAACACATTAATTATTTTTGAAACACTCCTTTTTAATATTTATAACAATATATTAGGACATGTAATAGCAACACACAGGAAAAAACTGCTAACATTGAATTTCAAAATTTCTGCTCCTCAAGATATACTGACTTGTATCCCTGCACCCTGATAAAGTGAATGAAACTACACAGGGTTTAAAAGCTTTTAATATAAGACTCCCATACAATGGTAGTTAAAGTGACATAGCTGAAAGGATGTGTTCAGTCATATAATAGAATGTTTAGTACCTAAAGAATCAGCAGAAGATTATAGAATCTACAGGATGGAAAAAGCTGGGGCCTTTCTCCATGTATTTTCAGCTTCTCATATTATATCTGTCACATATGACCCAGGATTTTTTCCAGAGCAAACATTTTACGTGTTTCTGAGTGTCAGGGATGAATTCCCTTTCAAAGATGATTTTTTTGTTATTTTTGTAATAACCAAGGCAAAATTTTAAGACACCAAGAGACTTAGAGACCAGCCAAAAAAAAAGAAGAAATTGTTTTCTCACTTTTCTCTGTGCAAAATAATATTATACAATATTCAAACCTTGTGAAATCTGTGTACCATTTTTCATATGACTTTTCAGATATGAATTCCTCTCTATTTTTATGGATGGGTATCTGGTTTGTTATTCTCATTACAGGCAATCTTCTTCAAAGCATTGAGGAGTTCTGTTTCTTTTAGTCAATTTCTAGGGGAGAATAGATTGGTAGTATTAATATCCAATCATACTTTCAGTATCTCATTAAAAGGGCCTTCAACGTACAGACATTCCATTCCACATAACATTAAATATAAAGCTCAGGAAAACATTTTGAAGATAATTATGAACATGTTTATTACTTTTGCTGAAGTAAAATGTTCATTACAATGTAAAATATATATATACAGGGCTGGGTGAACCATAATTAACACATGATATTAAGTATAATTCTTTATTTTCTCATTCCTCTATAAACCAAGAAAAATTTCTTATAAACATATGTAGAACTGTAAACGTATGTAGAACTATGGAGTGGTGGGAAATGTATATTCTGACTTCAACTAACAAAACATCAACATTAGAACATGAATTTTTATTTATTATATTTTATTATTAACTGGGAAAATTCAGTACAACTATGGTAATGTATTGAAGTTGATTTAAAAATTCCAATGTTTGATTTCTTATAACTGAATAAATTAGGTGTATAATTGCTTTCCTATTAAAGATAATCGTACATGAAATATATTTTAAGAAAGTAGTGATAACTAAAGATGTATTTTAGGTTACACATTTTAAATGATTTATCAATATAGAAACTTAGGTGATTCATCTGTCCACAAAGTATGTCCATGGTTATTGTAAATAATCTATACGTTATTGTGAAGCTGAAAAATACTGCAACTATTGAGTCTTAGTATTATCTTTGGGCTTCCCAGGTGGCTCAGTGGCAAAGAATCTGCTTGCCAATGCAAGAGCCACAGAAGACATGGATTTGATCATTGGATCAGGAAGATCTCCTGGAGAAGGAAATGGCAACTCACTCTCATATTCTTGCCTGGAGAATTTCATGGACCGAGGAGCCTGGTGGTGTGCTACAGTCCATGGGGTCACAGAATCAGACACAACTGAGAACAGTGCACACACACGCAGAATTATCTTTCAGCTTACTTATGAATGTCAAGATGTGATACTTTGAAAATCAACAGGATACATATTTATACTATAGTATGCGATTTCTCTAAGAGGATACTGTTTATCAAACCAAAAACCTGTAATAGCATAAACATGTAAGAAGGGGAAAGATCTGAGAAACTTTGAAGGGGAAAGATTTGAGAAAAGGTCTTTTCAATACATATGCTTCAAATCAGCCAGCTAATTAAATTTGGTTAATGAGCATTATGATAAGGGGGAAATAACTGAGTACTGGTCACCTCTGTAATTTATACTTAAAAACATATATTATTAAAGAACAAATTAAAATGCATAATTTAAAAATGTTAAGTTTAATGAGGAAATATTTACAAATTATATTTTTGTCTTAATCTGTAAATGATATATTATGAGACCATTTAAATTATCTTAGCATCATACATCAACATAACAATAAAATTTACAATTATTGTAAAGACCAGTTATTTTCCTGGAGGCAAATACTATTGTCCTTGACCTCCTAAGAAAGGAAGACTATTTGGAATCCTTTTTTTCCTTGAATAATTAATGAGAAATTAGGACTTTTTAAAAAAACAGACCTAGGTATTTTTACTGAATTATTTCCACAATCTAACATATTTCCATATTCTTTTATGCTTAATTTCCCTCTTTCAAAATAATAAATTATATTCTGAGTACTACATAGACTGCTATTTCCTCTGAAGAATCATCCTTGATACTTGCAACCTTTATATTTTATTTCTAATAGTTCACAAAATGATTTAAAATTTCTATCTCATGTTTAATATTTGTAATATATTGAAATTACTGTTTATAAAGGACAATTTTATAATCGCTGTATATAATACAGATCTTGAATTTTATATAATTTATTAGTTATCTCTGTTTCTAATTTCTTTCCCAGTCAGCATCATAAGGTGTTTGTTAACAGTGAAATATAATCCTGAGAAAAGCAATTTATTAAGTGTTTTCAACAAATTGGAAAACGAAATCAGGAATTAAGATTTTCATGGGAAAAAGGGGGATGTAGGTTTTGAAAAGACCAGTCAACCCTAAAGGAAATGAACCCTGAATATTCACTGAAAAGAGTGATGTTGAACCAGAAGCTCCAATAATTTGGCCACTTGATAAAAAGAGCCGACTCAAAGGAAAAGACCCTGATGCTGGGAAAGATTGAGGGCAGGGGGAGAAGAGGACAACAGAGGATGAGATGGTTAGATGGTATCACTGACTCGATGGACATGAGTTTGAGCAAACTTAAGGAGACAGTGAAGGACAGCGAAGCCTAGGGTGCTGCAGTTCACGTGGGTCACAAAGAGTCAGACAAGATTTAGGGACTAAAAACAATAAAGGCAGCCTAGGTAAGCTTCCTGGCCTTGGACTTCTGCTTAGTTCTCAAACAATAGGTGATTTGAAAAAGAAAAGAGAAGGAAAGAGTGAATGCAAGAGAAATTAGTGATGTGTAGAAATGATTGCACAATGGAAACTACAGTTTTCATTAAAAGTTTCTTTGGGATACTGTAGTATTAGGATAATTCTACTCTTTCATTGTCCATGTAAACATCGAAAACACAGTGACTAGGGAAAAGGGAGGCATTCTATATATACTTATAAATAAAACTCAGGGCAATCTTCAGTGCAGTTCAGTTCAGTCGCTCAGTCGTGTCTGACTCTTCGCAACCCCATGAATTGCAGCACGCCAGGCCTCCCTGTCCATCACCATCTGCCAGAGTTGGGCCTTAAAAATTCCATGTAATCCATGACCACTTTGAAACCTTGGTGCCTGAATCATATGGAAAACATGACAGCGAATTATGGAATAAAGAGGAATGTAGAAAAGAATGGATAGAAAATATACATGGCATATATTACTTGGCTAAATAAAGCTATGAAAATTGATGAGACATACTCTCACTGTGCACTACAAATAACTATGATTTCAGAGGTTGAAATCTGCAGTTGAATGAAAAGCTATGCAATGCAAGGGAAAGGCTAGAATAAAGAAATAATAATGATTATTTTCCTTTCTTGATTTAAAAATCCCAAGCTCCCATAGCTTTGGAACTCATTTATAACTCAACAATACATTTTCAACAACACTTTCTTCAAATTTGAGACTTTTAAAAGCTTATCTCTGTATTTCTTGCCCTTGAAGTAGTATTGTATTATTTTCTTTATATCAAACTTAGTATTGCATGAATAGTACTTTTTGTTCTGTTAAACAATATCTACTTTCCATGGAATTGCCCTGACATTTAATTGAAAGATAACATTTAGAGCAGATTGACCTGTTTGACGTTATCCTTCAAACCACAATATGCCCTTGCTTCACAGCATTGAAAAGCCTTTCTGTTTTCAGATATCTGACATAGCATGACCATCTTTCAGTGTCCAGGCTAGAGCCACACTTTCTAAGCATGTATTCTGTGTGTTCCAATGCTTATCTTCCCAATTAATTGCACAAATAATCAGAATATTATCTTTTCCAAATCATGATAGTTGTTCTTATTGAGAGTACATGGGCAAAAATGACTTAATCAGAAATATGTTGACACTCTTTACCAATATAAGGATTCTACTTAGGCATTGATATTGAAATATTAGAAATAAAAATAAGCAAAATTTAAAAATCAAATTTTGCCCAATATATTATGCAATTAAACCCATACAAAAATTAATTAATTTCTATCTATCTAAGCTAAAGTCTTAAACTACTGCAACACCTGCAAGGAAATTATAGAAAATGCCAAATGGACAAGCATTCTGAAAACTCAACTACCCTGAAGCATGAGAAAACCTCGTATGCCTGGAGATGTATGCATTCTTGCTAAGTTACTTCAGTCCTGTCCAACTCTTTGCAACCTCTGGACTGTAGCCTACCAGGCTCCTCTGTCCATGGGGTTCTCCAGGCAAGAATGCTGGAGTGGGTTGCCATGCCCTCCTCCAGGGGATCTTCCAGACCCAGGGATCAAATCGTGTCTCCTTCGGCTGCTGCACTGCAGGCAGATTCTTTACCACTAAGCCACTGAGTCAGCCTCATGCTTAGAACTAACACATTTACATTTATGAAATTGCCTGCCCAGTATGAATTATTAATATTAGGCTCTAAATTAATGAGGTCTACTTTTCAAAATTTCATTGTTCTAAAACACTGCTAATTATTTTTTTAACTTTTCAGTAATGTTTACTAAACCTATTAATAGATTTTTAATACTGTGCTTAGAATTACAGCTTATATATACATTTTTAACAAAACTAAATCATGCCATTCATTTATTGATTCTTCTGTTAATTAACATTTATGTTATTCCCTTTTATTTTTTCCTCTTAAGAGTAAGATTGCTATAAGCATTCTTTTTCATGTCTTTGTTAATATTGCTGGAACACAGAGGATGTAAATGTTTGACTTTCAAGAAGATGGCACATCATTCCATAGGCTTCTACCAATTTATTCTTGCACCTGTGGTGTATGAGTATTATTGCTTATCTCCATCCTATGATAACTGGTATTGTCAACTTTATTTTTGTCAGTTTTGTGCATAAAACTGTCTGTGGTCTTAATTCACATTTTTCAGTTTGAGCGAAAGTTGAGGCATCATTTTATAGGTTAACAGCCGCTCACATTTACTGTTCTATCCGTTTCCTGTACACATTTTTGTTTGTCCTGTTCATACTGATTTTGGGCATTGAAAAAATAGGTTCTGTGTATGAATCCTTGGTTGCTGGCATGTGTGTCATATATTCTCTTAAAATTTGTGCCTGCTTTTTAAATTTTCTTTATGATATCTTTAATGAGCAGAGGGTCTTAATTTTAATGTAGTTGACTGTATCTATGTTTTGTTTCACTGTCACAGCCTTAAAAAATTCTTGTTTGGACTTTCCCGGAGGTCCAGTGGCAAAGACACCGTGCTCCCAATGCAGGGGGCGTGAGTTCAATTCCTGGTCAGCTAACTAGATCCCACATGCCACAACCTGACACAGTCAAATAAATTTTAAAAAATATTTTAAAAAATTTCTTGTTTAAAACTTCCCTTTCTACACCAGGGTCATAAGATATTTCCCAATAATTTCTTCTAAGAGTTTAAAAGTTTTGCTATTCAAATTTAAGATCTCAGTTAAATTCAATTTGTATTATTTGTCACCTCAATATATAGAATAAGAAAAATATTTTAGTTTATAAAATAGTCAAGCATCAAATCACCGTTTTATTTAAAAACAACATTTTTCATCAGTTCAGAAGCTAAAGGTAGTTCAAATGGAGGAAGAGCTGGCACAGATGTCAAAGAATTGTGTGCTTTGTGCTAGTCACAGATGAAGTTTACATCTAGCTTTCCTTGGGACCTTAGAGGATCATAATGAGTGGTCACCTTGACAGAAATTGACAAATTTTGCATGTTTTATGAGTTAATTTATGAAAACATTATATTCCTCCAATATACCAATGGCCACTGTCAACATTTTTTTAAATTAAATTTATTTATTTTTTTAATTACAATACTGTATTTGTTTTGCCATACATTGACACGAATCAGCCATAGTTGAACACAATCTCCCAATGCTGAAGCCCCCTCCCACCTCCCACCCCACATCCTCTACTCGAATCATCCTGTGCATCAGCCCCATGCATCCTGCATCCTACATTGAACATAGATTGGTGCTTCGTTTCTTACAGGAAAATATGCATGTTTCATTGCTATTCTCCCAAACCATCCCACCCTTTCCCTCTCCCTCAGAGTCCAAAAGTCCATTCTATATCTCTGTGTCTCTTAGGGTCATCATTACTGTCTTCTAAATTCCATATATATGTGTCAGTATACTGTATTGGTGTTTTTCTTTCTGGCTTACTTCACTCTGTATAATCGGTTCCAATTTCATCCATCTCATTAGAACTGAGTCAAATTTATTCTTTTTAAGGGCTGAGTAGTATTCCATAGTGTATATGTACCACAGCTTTCTTATCCATTCATCTGCTGATGGACATCTAGGTTACTTCCATGTCCTGGCTATTATAAACAGCGCTGCAATGAACATTGGGGTACATGTGTCTCTTTCAATTCTGGTTTCCTCGGTGTGTATGACCAGCAGTGGGATTGCTAGGTCATAAGGCAGTTCTATTTGCAAATTTTTAAGGAATCTCCACACTGTTTTCCATAATGGCTGTACTAGTTTGCATTCCCACCAGCAGTGTAAGAGGGTTCCCTTTTCTCCACATCCTCTCCAGCATTTATTGCTTGTAGATTTTTGGATCGCAGCCAAAAATGTTGAGCCACATCTGTTATAACCTGTCAATATCCCTGGATATGGCATAACAACCCTGCTTGTGACATTACCATAGGGAATGCATGGAGAGCCTATATAGATTGTTTCATATATCTCACCACAAAATTTTAAAATGTGCACAAAAACAATGTGCATTAAGACTGGATTTCCAACTGGTCAATAAAATCCTTTGGTTATGAGCAAAGTATTGAATATTTGCCAATTATCCTCAGAATGAGTCTTGAATAGAAAAATTCAAGGAATGTTTGTACTTTGGAGAAGATCTCCTGGAAGAGGAAACAGCAACCTGCTCCGCTCTTCTTGCCTGGAGAATCCCATGGACAGAGGGGCCTAGTGAGCTGCAGTACACGGAGTAGCAAAAGAACTGGACAAGACTGAAGTGACTTAGCACACACATAGGCACAGAGACATCACAGATTTTATGTGTGTGTGATTTTTTTAACTCAAGATTTTTGTTTGCTTGTTTGTGATGGATTGGAGATGAAATTCTAGGAAAAATGCTGTCTCTCAAGTTTCTGTCCAGTTTGCAATTAGAGACACCAACCGTCTTTTTTCTAAATGGTTTTCCCAATGCTTCCTGTATATCTAAAAGCCTTGGAAGACATAAATAATGTTTACCTCTGAAGTATGGGTAAGTTTGTTTACTGTCCTGCATACTAAAGATAATGTCCCCCTTTGGGGCTAAGGTTCTGTAGGCTTACAGCTTGTTGTGAAAGATAGTTCCTCTATAACACACTCTGCTGTGTTTGTGATACTCTTGAGAACTGGGGTTTAGGGAACAAGCCAGCTGCAGATTTTCTGGTCATTTCTATGATTTGAGTAACAAAATCTCTTTTATTTCCAACTCCATAGTTTTATGTCTGTGGCTAGCATCCATGAAATTGGCAGGCTAATTCGCTAGATTGAAAGTAAGGTAATAATTGAAATTTTAAAAATGTCAATCTTCCCCAAATCCTTGACAAAGATATTGAACTAGCAGATACAGAAGAAATATTTTCACTTAAACAGCCTCAGGAAAAAAAAATGAAGAGACGTTATATTTGGAGGCACTTATCTATCTCACTACCCTCCTTTCTTCTATTGCCCTCAATATATTTGTTCATTTTTCTTTTGGGGAGAAAATGATGCTATCAGAGATTTGTGCTAGTTGCTCTTCCTTTCTCCTTTCAGATCCAGACTCCATTCAGATCCACCCTGCTCTGTGCCTCAATAATCCCCATTCCCAGTAATGGAATATCAATGGATTACCTTGACCCCAGGCTTATGGCTGTAATTGGATAATGGAAATAATGCCTTATATTTAGGGTGAGAAAGAAGGATAGGTTTTAGTGTTTATTCTCTGTCTCCTTTTGAGAAGGGTTACTATAGGTGGATTGATGTTGCCCTCGTGCCTTTTCACATGTGCTTTTCACATGTCTTTTGCCACATATATAAAAATATGCCACATATATAAAAGGTGTATCTGAATCGCCTTTCAAAGGATTTTCTCAAGTCTTTTGCTATTTTTCATTGTCTTATTGTCTTATTTTTACTGTTGATGTATAGAAGTCCTTAACATACATTTTATATTAGTCAATTTTCTGATATATGTTTTTACAGTGTTTCTCTCCTCCACTGATTTTCTCTTTTGATGAGAATAGATATTTATCTTTATAATTATTATTTTATCTTTAATATTATTATTTTCTTATATTCTTTCCAATAAGTTCACCTTAATGTAATTCATGAAAATCATCTTTGTCCTTCTAAGAACTTTATGGTAATAATATTTATATTTAAATCTATAATTCCTCTTAACTATTTTTTATGATATAAAGATTGATATAAAAGTATATAGGGTACTTAAAATTTTTGACATATATATCCAGCTGTTCCAGAACCCTGGGTTGAAAATACATTCCTTCCCCTTTGGACTGCTTTGATACACATTCTATTATTTATAAATGCACACATCTCTCTTTTGTTCTCCTAATGTATCTTTCCATGCTTCTACCAATACTAAGTATTATAATCATTTATTTTCAAAGTCAGGTAATAAAAGCCTACAAAGTTATTTTTATTTTTCAAGTTTATTTTGGCTAATATACATCTGTTTTCTTTTCATATATGTTCTAGAATCAGCATATCGATTTCTTAAAAAAACATCTTGGGGAGAAAAGATACCTTAACAATACAGAGTTTTTCAGTTTTAATGATGACAGTGTATATCTCCAGTTATTTTATATCTTCTTTAATTTGCCTTAACAGTGTTTTTGCAATTTTGGTGAAAGTTTCTTAAACATTTGTTATTATTATATTAAGTAACTTGCACTGATTCTTGCTACTGTAAATAATTTTGTTTTTCTTAATTTCAATTTTATTGATTTATTGTTAGAAATTTATTTTTTGCATAAAAACCTTGTATCTAGCAACATTGCTAAATGTATTTATTTATTTTTATAATTTTCTTTTGGCTTTGTTCGGTCTTTGTTGCTTTGCGAGCTTTCCTTTAGTTGCAGAGTAGAACCAACTACTCTTTGGTTGCAGTGCACAAGATTCTCATTGCAGTAGCTTCTCTTGTAGAACATGGGATCTAGAGCACTCTGGCTTCAGTAGTTGCAGCACGTGGGCTTACTAGTTGTGACTCCAAGGCTTTGAACACAGGCTGAACAGTTGTAGTGCATGGGCTTAGAAGCAGAACATCTACTTCTGCTTCAATGACTACACTAAAGCCTTTGTGGATAACACCAAACTGGAAAACTGTTCAAGAGAAGGAAATGCCAGACCACTTTACTTGCCTTCTGAGAAATCTGTATGCAGGGCAAGAAGGAACAGCTAGAACCAGACATGGAACAAAGGACTAATTCAAAATTGGGGAAAGAGTACATAAAGGCTATATATTGTCACCCCGCTTATTTAACATCTATGCAAAATACATCATGCAAAATGCTGGGTTGGATGAAGCAAGAGCTGAAATCAAGAATGCAGGGAGAAATATCAATAACCTCAGAATTTCAGATGACACCACCCTTATGGAAGAAAGGAGCTAAAGTAACTATGGAAGAGGAACTAAAGAGCTTCTTGATGAAGATGAAAGAGGAGAGTGAAAAAACCAGCTTAAAACTCAACATTCAAAAAACAAAGATCATGGTATCCAGTCCTATCACCTCATGGTAAATAGATGGGGAAACAATGGAAACAGTGATAGACTTTAATTTCTTGGGCTCCAAAATCATTGTGGATGGTGACTGCAGCCATGAAATTAAAAGACATTTGCTCCTTAGGAGAAAAAGTTGTATAAACTAGATAGAAAATAAACAGAAATGTTACTTTGTCAAAAAAGTCTGTATAGTCAAGGCTACAGTTTTCCCAGCAATCATGTATGGAGGTGATATTTGGACCATAAAGACACTGAGCTCTGAAGAATTGATGCTTTTGAAGTGAGATGTGGGAAAAGACTCTTGAGAGTCCCTTGAACTGGAAGGAGATCAAACAAGTCAATTCTAAAAGAAATCAACCCTGAATATTCATTGGAAGGACTGATGATGAAGCTGAAGATCCAATACTCTGGCCACCTGATGCAAAGAGCCAACCCACTGGAAAAAAACAAGGCAGGAGGAGAACGAGATGACAAAGAATGAGATGGTTGGATGGCATCATCAGCTCAATAGACATGAGTTTGAGCAAACTCCAGGAGATAATGGAGGACAGTCCATGCATTTGGAACGAGCTGGACATGACTTATTGACTAAGCAACCACAAATGGGCTTAGTTCCTCTGTGGCATGTGGGATCTTTCCAGACCAAGGACTTAACTTGTGTCTCCTGCATTGGCAGGTGGATTCTTTGCCATTGAGCCACCAGTTGTTGCTGTTGTCCACTAACTAAGTTGTGTCTGTCTGATATTTTTTTAAGATTTTGAAAATATTTTTGCCTTTAAATACCTTACCTTTTAGTAACAAGATTATATATGCATAATAAAACAGGTTAAATATTCCATCCTTCATTTTTTGAAAGACTTGTGTGATTTTGGTATTATTTTTCCTGACATTTTCAATGAACATTGCCAATGAATCCACATTGACCTGGCATTTTCTTTGTGGTAAGAATTATTTTAAATTCCTAATTTTATATATATAACCAATAAATAAAAGACTGTTTAGTACTCTTGTTTCTTTCAGTATCAGCTTTAACAAATACTGTTTCCCACAAATATTAGTCATTCATATTGCCCACAAATGTTCTTTATTCTTTGTATGATCAGTATTGTTTTTTTAAATTAGCATATGTAATTCAGTGTTTTGTCTACTTTTCTATGATCAGTCTTACTAAAGCTTCAATTTTATTAATCATTCTAAGGAACAGATATTGACTTTATAATTTTTCTCTATTTTTATTTTATATTTTAATGATTTATGTTATTTTTGTTTTCTTCTAGTTATTTTGTGTTTATTTTATTACTCTAGAGTTGGAAGCATAAATAATTACTTTTAGACCTTTCTTTTTCTATAATGTAAAAAAAAGCTGTTAATTTCACTCAAAAACCTGCTCTACTTTCAACTCACAGGTTTTGGTAGGCTATGGTTTATCACTGAATTCAAAATATTTTCTATATCTTCTTGTAATTTTTGTAATTTCTTGTAATTTTTCTAATAATAATATTTTCTATTTTTTTGTAATTTATCCTTTAATACCTTGTCTATTTATAGTTATTTAGTTTAACTCCCTAATTTTAAAAACTGTGTATGCCTTATTTTTATTTTTTACTAATTTCTTATGTGATCAGAATATATGCTCTTTGATTCCAATCTTTTGATATATATTGAGACTAGCTTTATTCTTTAATATATAGCAAATGTTCCATACATTTCAAATGCATGTTGGGTAGAGTGTTCTATAAATATTAATTAGGTCAAGCAGATTGATGGTATTGAAAATTTCTTATAGTTTTTTCTATGTGTTTTAAATATTAGTGAGAGAAAGAGAGGTGTTTACATCTGCAGTGATAATCATTGATTTGTCTCTTTCTCCTGTCAATCCTCTTTTCTTCACATGAACTTTATAATTCTGCTACTAGGACATATACATTTATGATTATTGTATTATCTGATTAATTGAGCTTCTAGTCAATATGAACAATTCCTCCTATTTTCCTAAATTTATGTTTCTGTTATTAGGTTTCTCACTGATACTATAGGAGTCAAGATTCTATCTATGAATGTATTTTTGAGAGGAGAATGTTTTCTTTGTTAGGATGAGGGTGACAGTTAATAGCAACTTTTCATATCTCAAGTGGAGGTAGAATTCAGCTTCTATTTTTACTATTCAAAAATTGCCCTAATATGTAATTTTCTTAAGAGAATGAAATTTGAGTTTTACTCACACTTCCTAAGAAAATGAAGATGTACTATGTCTACACAAAAGTCTACTCTGTGATTTTTATGGGAAATTTGCATTCTGAAGAGAAAATTGTTTCTAAAATGATTTACTATTTTGGCTATGCTCTGTTATGGTTAATGTTTTTTGAGAAAAATAAAAGTAGAGGGAAAAAATTTTCTCTATTTAATCTCTACCCTGTCTTCTATCTGATCACCCAGATTGCTACATTAGGAACTTCTACCTTTACAAAGAAAACTGAAAATGATAATGCTGTAAATGAAAATACACTTGAAAATGCCATTTTAAGTCCCTAAAAACCTATTCTGCTAATGGAATTTTCTAGTTTATTGTTATACTTGTGTTCAACCAGTGCTATTCCAGATGCACTTTCTCCATTTCAGAAAATTATATTGAAACAACAATAACCAAAACACATTAAGAGAAACTCTTTATATACTCTCTACCAACATCACATTAACTTTTTGAAATTTACTTTGTCTTTTTTCATATCAAAATGAAATATCTCCTATAAGAAAATTAAGACAATGTCAAAGTTGCCATACTTTTTTTTTTCCCACAAATCATCAACAGAAACTTTGCTCCTGGGCTGTTGATAATTTGTCAGCAATTATTAATAGGTACTGACACTGACGAAGTTCCCAGTGGGGGTTAACCATCAAAATATCTCAAGATTCAAAACTCATCAGTAAGCAGCTGTTGCTATTATCAAGTGCATGTTGCAGTTCTATTTTATATGGAAGTGTTCATATTAAATAGAAATGAAGAAAGCTCAACAGAGATTGCTTTTTATTTTAAATCTAGTTATTTATTTTTAAAAGTATCAACCAGAATTGATGCAGATTGTTAACAATCTTAAACATCACAACAAAAATCTGTTTTTAAAATTAACCCATTTCTATTAATGTTCCATAAAAAATATACTAAAATTTAAATAACTTTAGGTAAAGTAAAAACATACAATATCCAGTTACTATCTCACTCAGTTGATGATTTGTTATTCTTGTTTAGGGTCATTTATTTGTCCAGAGAATCTACTAGCTTATTTTCTTATCTATGCTGCCCCCACCTGAGATGACTAGAGCAACTCTGTTATACTTCACATGTCTCTTCTATACTCCACTAGACAAGTCTGGGCATATTCTTTTAGTATTGATAGAAGTAGGAGAGAAAGAAGGAAAATCCAATCATGTACATTCATTTCAAGCTTACATCATGTCTACTAAAATCCAGTTGATCAAAGCAAATTACATGACCAAGCTCAGAGTCAAGCAGTGGGCAAATCAAAGTGATATGGCCAAGGACATGTATATAGGGAGGAATTAAATATAAGGTTCAATGATGCAATATATTGGAAATCAACTGTCATCATTAGAGATTTGACAACATACTTTCAGCAGGCCTGGACCATACATCCTAGGAAAATTGTCTCATCAGATGTTGTCTGCTTCAATTCTGGAACATGTTTACTTTCAAGTTACCAGATGATGTGCAGGTCCAGTCAGTGTTTGGTACTTTCCTTAGGTGTGTCACATGAATCCAAAAGTCTATTCCTTGGAGTTTGGTGGCACAAGGGGTGGGTAGTGGTATCTGATAAAGTTCTATTCAACAAGGGTAAGACAGTTCTTCTGAAGGTATCTTTTCCAGTAGATGAAATTTCCAGGTTGCAAAACGTGATTAATTGAAGTTAGATCTGTTTATTAACTTTCTACATTTCCACATTTCAGTCAAGATCTTCTCTGAAAGCATTGCTGAGCAAGGGTCAGGTTTTCTAGTATCAGCAGCAAGTTGTCCCTCAAACCCTGAAAGGAGATTTCCAAGCTGTAGTGAGTAACATCAGAGGAAAAGTACCCTTACTAAGGTCACATGTGAGAAAGAAGGAAGGGTAGTAGGGAAAGCCCTCCAGTACTTTTTATCTGAAATTAAAGTACCTGATCAGTAAAACTGGTTCCTGTCAATAGGAAGTTCAAGAGGAGTTCCCAGGGCAGGGATAATCTTTTCCAAAAGGACTTTAGTCACAAAGAGGCAGTAGCCTTTCTGCAAGGAAAGCTTCAGTCCAATATGAAAATATAGAGACTATGTCTAAAATCTATTTATATCCACTTGATGAAGGAAGTTGTATAAAACCCATTTGCTAGATTTCAAACAGTCCATTAAACAGTTTAAAATGTCCAGGAGAAGTGTGAACAGGCTTCCTTTCTCCCTTGTACTTCAGGCAAGTGGGACAGTTGAGGCAGACCTTTTGAGGCTTTATGTTTCCCCACCAATACCCATTTATTGAACTATCATTTTATCAGTAGATTAATGATTTAATGCATGTCCAGTGGTGAGGAGTTAGAATTTTAGAGTGCCCAATAGACAGGGTTATTATTTGTTCTAAACCAGAGCTTGGACACTAACTTTTCTAGTCTGAGCCAGAATGAACAAAGGAACAAACTAAAAGAGAGAACCTAATACTGTATTTATATAATCTGTAATGATCACTTAGGTAACACTGGAATAAAGTAGATTTATAGTGTTAGTTATCTTTGGTGTCACAAAATTAGCAAACTATATTTTTCTCACAAGCTGGTTAAATTAATTTCCCTCATGTGTGCGTGTGTGCTAAGTTGCTCCAGTCGTGTCCAACTCTTTGTGACCCCATGCACTGTAGCCCGCCAGGTTCCTCTGTTCCTGGAATTCTCCAGGCAAGAACACTGGAGTGGGTAGACATTCCCTTCTCTGGGGGATATTCCCAAACCAGAGATCGAACCCTGGTCTCCTTCATTGCAGGTAGGTTTTTACTCTCTGAGCCACCAAGGCATATCACTAGTTAAATTACTGTCAAATAAAACTAAACTTTGTAGGTCTCAAATATAATTTGTAGCCTTATAATATTGCTTAGGAATTTCCTATCTCAGGTATCTATAAATCATATTTTTCTGAGTTAAAGCGTTTGGGGCTTGAATATTTAGTACTTCTATGTAATCTGAATAACACATAGGATCCCAAACAGTTTACATTCATTCTTTTTAAAATGTATTAAGTGCATTACAGGCCAAGTCTTAGAAATTTGTCTTCAATTTGTTACATTAATTTATGAAATAAGAGAAAAATGAAATGCTGTTTTCTTTTGATAAAGTCTCAAGAAAGTGTACATAACTTTAATTGTTTTCCTTTTTTCCTCATTTCTCTTGTCAGATGTGATTGTAGTCAGCTACCAGTTTTAAATATAGGACATGTCAAAAGCATCAGTAAATTAAGAGAAATTTTAAACTCATGAACTCTTGATGTCAAATGGATATTCAATGAATTCCATTAAATTAGATTTTTAAAATAAACTTCTATTTTGGTAACCCATCTGTAATATTTTAATTAGGATGCTACTTTCCTGAAAATATATATTCATTCTGTCCAGAATTAAGAATGGTATTTTAAAATGTTTCAATGCATTTTCCATGACTTGCCTTGTTTATGAATACAATAAATCATTTGTAAATTATCTTTAAGAAACATGTTAATTTCCATACTTTGTGAATGAGAAGGCTGAATTAAAGCGATGTGGCAGTCTGAGTCTAATCAGGAGATAAAGACTACAAAAACTACACAGAAGGTTAAATGGGATATTTTGTAAAAAATATTGTCAACCATAGTAAAAAAAAGCAACGATTAGGCATCAGGAAATTCTGTATGGTACTTCAGGATTGAGGAAAATTATCTAAAGGAGGACAAACTCAGAAGGAGTTCGAACACAGTAGATCAGCTCTAAAGACAGTGGCTGGTTTGGTGGGAGAAGAGCTAATCAGTTAAGTGGCAAGCAACTGGCCACCTTCCGGGGTGCGTTTGGGGAAGGAGGGGATTAGCAATTGGTGTGTGCAGTGGATTCTAGGAAACTGGTGGGACCAGGATACCTTCAGATGGCATTGCTCACAGGGACTCTGATTTTCTTGTGGAGAGGGCTGTGAAAGATTGTCATCAGACTGAAGCTGCAGGGTCGCGAAGGGACCATGTGGTAGAGCATGGATGGGGCTCTACCAGTTGTTCTCCCATCTTGCTGAGAACAAGCCTCTCTCTCCCTTCTATAGTGTTCCACCAGCTCCCTCTGCTGAGAGAGATTATCATATTTGCTTCAACTTTACCACTCCCCTTAGAGAGTAGGTTAGAAATCACTGTGAATTCTTTATGAGCCAGACATGTCTCACACCTGACTTGCCTTGCACATATTGCCAAATTCCACACTGTAAATGGTGTTCCTCTCTGAAATACTGCAATAATATTTCTTCTGCTCTCCTCATGTCATGTTTAATCCCTATGTGTTTAGCAAGATATCATCATTTATATATTTCCATTATTGAATATTTTCATAGTCTAATTACATTGCATTCCTTATGTAACTAACTATATATATATATATATATATATATATATATATATATATATATATTTCTAGCACCTGGCAGAATACCTGAATTATAGTAAACACTGAATAAGTTATTACTGAACACATCTTTATTTATGCAGAAATATTGAAAAATATGACTATATCATTCATAAAAAGTAAAGAATTCATACTCACAAATGAATAAAGACACATATAAGGAACTTTAAAATAGCATAAAGTTACAGTGCAAGTGAAAGTGAAGTCGCTCAGTCTTGTCGGACTTTTTGCGACCCCGTGGACTGTAGCCTACCAGGCTCCTCCATCCATGGGATTCTCCAGGCAAAAATACTGGAGTGGGGTGCCATTTCCAGGTTGCCATTTCCTTCTCCAGGGGATCTTCCTGACCCAAGGATCAAACCTGGATCTCCCTCACTGTAGGCAGACGCTTTACCCCCTGAGCTACCAGGGAAGCCCGTATAAAGTTAGTCATAGAAATAAAAGCAATTATTAAATTGCTTTTAAAATAAAATAAGCACATATGTAGAGAGAAAAGTGGGGCTTCTCTGGTAACTCGGCTGGTAAATAATTTGCCTGCAATGCAGGAGACCCCGGTTAGATTCCTGGCTTGGGAAGTTCCCCTGGAGACGGGATAGGCTACCCACTCTAGCATTCTTGGGCTTCCCTGGTTGTTCAGGTGGCAAAGAATCTGCCCTCAATGTGGGAGACATGGATTTGATCCCTGAGTTAGGAAGATTCCCTGGAGGAGGGCATGGCAACCCACTCCAGTATTCTTGCCTGAAGAATCCCGTTAGCAGGCTATAGTCCATGAGGACACAAAGAGTTAGCCACGACTGTGTGACTAAGCACACAGAGAGAAAAGTCATGGTTATTTTCTATCATTGACAGTTTATGATGAAACATGCTTTGTTTAACATGATTTTTTTCAATTTCTACTGACTAGCATGCAGATAAAAATAAGAGGTGTGAAGCTGGGTTTAATATCATTTGGTCTCTTGGATTTTCAGGAAAATACATAGTCTAAAATAGAAAAAAATCCATCTTGATATTTAATTATTAAAAATTGTTATAAATTTCAGTTAAATGTTTTGCTCTTTGCACATATTAATGCTTCTTAGAAATATGGACATCATTCCATAAGTATTTGTTTCCCTAGTAAATATCTACTACTGCCTCCTAGAAGATGTTAGAAATTTAAGAAGAATATTTAGTTTCCGTTTGCAAGTAACTATGTTAATACTAGAAATAAAGCAGTATGTCACTTATGAAAAACCTCCTACAGTATTTCCTTACACTCCTTTATCTCAAATCAATTTTAATAGAATACAAAAAAATTGAACAAGAATATGAATAGTTAACACTTTACTATCTCTAAAAATGAATTTATAATAGTGTAAAAATCATTCTCACTTTTACATCTCTTTTGAAACATGAATTTTTTAATCTATAAAACTGTGTTAGTAAATCGATTTAGAGAATATGAACATCATCTTCACTGAAGACAACAGAAACAAATTCCAGGCATTGAAAATATACACCTAAAGATCTCAAGTGGACAAATAGGATATAGTTGGCACAGGTTAATATTTTGCATAGAAATATTAGAAATATTAGAAAGACTAGTTAGTAACTCATTCAAATTTTCTTCTGATTATAAAATGTGTTTTTACTCTGTCTTCATTCTGTCTCATTACTCCTTTTAATATCCTACAAGCCTTTGTTTAAGAAAGTTGTTTTATTTGGTTTATACTAAATGAGGCGCTTTTTTTTGCATTAGTTTCTTTTCTTGTTTATATATTTTAGAATATTTATTATTTAGATTTTTCCTTAGAAATTATAGCCTCAGCGTTTCAAGGTAATGTTACTATATAATAAAATATAAATAGAACTTCAGTCTCCCTTTCCTCTCAACTCCTTTACATTCATTTCTAATGACTGAAGAACATGCAGAGTAACTCAGATATATCAAAGTCTTGCGAAGTCCTTATTTTCATCATTAAAAAGGAACTCATTATTTATAGGTCACTTATTTGTTGAAAAAACCAATAGCCTCATTATAAGCTCAACTTTGTCTTATACGTACAACAAATCTTTCATCATTATGATGTAGCAGTTATCCTGAATAAAAAATAAAATTATTCTTTCAGCAGACTGTCTTTTTCTCTGCTTATTAGGCTGTATTAAAACCGCATTTGCTGCAGAAAATGTCAATGTCTGATTGGAGTTTCAACACCCTATATTGAACTGACTGCATATTAAATTAACTGAATTTTCCAAGTTTTTTTCTCATTACATTTTTTCTCTTTAACTTTAGAAAATATTTTTTTAAATATATGCCATTCTATTTTTATTTTCAACATTCTGCCCTATTATATGTTCAATTAAACTGGAAACTGGAAGCAGTGAATATGGCTTCATTACTATAATCAAGAATTATGTTTATTATTTGAATATGCTTTAAAAATGAAACCACATAATAAAACAAAGTCTATGTTCTATGCAGAATAAAGATAGTAGTAAAATAACTATCATATTTTATTTTTATATAGACTGCTGAACATTTTGGTTTGTATGGTGAAACAACACTATGGGGTAAATCATGGTATGTGGTAGAGCTTTTAAAACCCAGACATTTATAAAATTAAGAACAAAAGCAATGCTACGTTGAAAGTAATAATAATTAAAATTTTTAAATTAATCTGCTTGCAAAAATCCTTCAGTTTGGTTTTAAAATTGCTATCTTTAACATTTTATTGTGGAATATTTCAGACAATATTAGAGGAAATAGGGGAAAAAGGAAATAAAGTAGACAATTGTGGCATGTTCTTGCTTTCTATGATGTCCACAGAAGCAGTTTTTCTCTTTACCAATGTATTTATAAATAAATCTCAGACATAATATTGAACAGATAATACTTTAACATAATTAGAAGACCAATATTGTACTGAGTAAAATTAATTATAGTTACTTAATATCATCTAAATTCCGTCTGTTTTGTGTATGTTTTTGAAATTATATTAGTGTGTTTTTAGACTATCCTTGTTTTAATTATGATCAAATTAAATATTTAAAAAAATTTGATTGATATGATTTCTTAAGTTTTCTTTTCCCATTATTGTTTAAAACCACTTTTCTGACGTATAAATGGCATACAATAAGTTGTACATATTTAAAACTGTACACCATTATGAGATTTGACATGTATATACACATATGTACATATACATGTGCCTCTGTGTGTTGTTGTTTAGTTACTAAGTCGTGTCCAGCTCTTTGTGACCCCATAGACGGCAGCATGCCAGGTTTCCTTGTCCTTTACTATGCTCAGAGTTTACTCAAATTCATATCCTTTGAGTCAGTGATGCTATCTAACCATGTCATCCTCTGCTGTCCCCTTTTCCTCCTGCTCTCAATCTTTTCCAGCATCAGAGTATTTTCCAGTTAGTCGCCTCTTCGCATCAGGTGGTCAAAGTATTGGAGCTTCAGCTTCAATATGTGTGTGTGTGTATCTCCCTAAAACTATCACCAAAATTAATATTAAAAATATGTATAGTAGTTCTCAGTAATATATGAAGTTTCTTTGAGTCTATAGCCATTTCCTCCTCTAATTCCCATGCCATATATTTGTTGAATATATTATTATGGTAGAAACTAGTAAAGTCAGTGACCTTTACCTTTTAGTATAGCCAGTATCTGATGTTTGGCCTGGGGACTTCCCTTAAAGCTTTGGAAAACCACTCTTATTATGGATGGAAAATTATAATTAATGCCCTCGGGATAAAATTATTACCAAAAAAATGAGGGCGATCAATGCAGAAACATGCCATCTCCCTAGGCCCTTGGGTGGAATGCCTCTGATGGGTATCAAATCTATCTTTTCTTAGCAGTTAGCAGCATGATGGGATTAGGCTTTGGCTCCCCCAGTGGTAGCTAGTTTACAATGCAGGGTCTATGGTTTTACTCCCCATTCATGGTTCCTGCACTATAATTATTGTCCAAAGACCAGTTTCTTGGGAATCTAAAATCAGACATTTGTATTACGTATATTCTCACTTGCAAGGTCTGACAGATTGCTAAATTCATTTAACACGTTCCTCTACCCACCATATATCCGTAAACTGGTAGTTAATTTTATATGTTTTGTTAAAACGCTTTTATTTTAGCCATGGTTTTACCTCATAATTGTGGCTTCATATTTCTTATTTCATTACTAAAGTGCTGTCAGATTGTTTCACTTTTTGTCAAGATTCATCACTGGATTCCAATATCAGCATGATTCATAAATTTCTAACCAGAATTTATCTAATATCTATTGATATTTGCTTATTACACATTATTTCATAAGAGGTTTAAAAGGGTGACAATCTAGTTTAATCATGTCCATATTCATTATTTTGAGTCCCTGAACTATACAAAGAAAGGCAGGATAAATTCTCAATTGTTTTCCTTTTCTTTTTGTAATTTGAATATTTATCAATAGTACTCTAGTACCCAAAGGTAACCAATGAATTTTTAATGAAATCATGGATGTAAATGTATTTTAGATATTGCAATCCATTGCAGTAATTATTTTTATAATAACGCCCTTTGCCATCTTAGAGCAGTGACATTTCCTTTAATTTTGTTCCTGTATCCATTTACATGTTATTGGCAGGTTTGGATAACCTCTTTGCTTCATCTTTCATGTTTTCTGTTTCAGAATTGGAATCAGTCTTTTACTTTGCTCATTTTAGTGGGAAATGTCAGAGGCCATAATTTGAGCATTAAGTCTGTTCATTACTAATGTATTATGAGCACTTCTAAGTCTTTTTAGTGACCAGCGAAAATATATTTAAGCGAAAAAAGTTTACCTCAAAAACTCTCTATTCCACTTCGCTTTTCATTGTTATCTGTTTACATATTTTTATCTTGGGTATACTATTCATTTAATGGGGGCTATTATCTTCATTATTCTTTTGTCAATCAATGCCCTACTTAATTTAGATCAAGGACTTCACATAAGCCTAGACAATCTTCTTTTAAGAATTATTAAGAATAATTTATAGTCACTTAACACTGAAAATGCAATTCACACATTCACTACAAAAACTCTATGAGTTATGCTGGGAAAATGTTGAGGTTAAGTTTTAAGCAACTGGCATGAAGGAACTTTAAACAGATTAGAACTAGTTTTTGTGAGTCTTAACCTCCTGATAATGTTAAAAAGTTTGTTCCCACTCTAAACATTTCACACCTAGGTTAGATTTATTTCAATTCAAGAAACACCAGGTATAGCAATTGTTGCTTTCTGCTTTTAACTCTATTTATCTGTAATAGTCTGCTAGCCCCTCTTCTCTCCATTCTCCATCCTTTACCACTTCCAAGATTAGATTTTATTCATCTTACTTTCTTCCCATTATAATATTCTACATATTGCACACATTTAATAAAAATATGTTTTCTTTTCTTTCAGATAATGCTGTCACCCGATAGGAGATAAATATGATTTTTATATTTCTAATATTAAGGATCCTTGAATTAAGAAATCCTAAATCATGCAATATAATAGAATCAGTACCAGCTTGGAAGCCCAAAGATCTGAGATTAAATCCTGATTCACTTGCTGATTAACTGTAGGACTTATACAAAGAGCCTGTTTCACCAAGTGTCATTTTGTTGTTTTTGTCTTGTTTTTTGTTTTAATATTTAAAAATTAAATTTAAATATTAAATTTAAACATCTAGCAGTCTGCTTCCTAGATATCAAATTTCATTGATCCTAAAGACATACTTTTTCTTACATTTTAACATCTCTGCAGTCTGGATATACCTAAAGCCAATGTCTTTTTACAGTTTTTGTCAGCCTGAAGCAGACATGACAGAGATTTTATTACCTGGACAATTCATGAGCATATCTGAAATTACCAATAACACAGCTGGACAACTGAAATCCCTGGATGCTTTATTCAAAAAATGATCAGGGGAAATTTGAGGAAGATATATTGTTTTTGGCCATTTTCTTAAAATGTTTTACTTATTTTATAATCAAAAAAGCTTAAAGTGTTGTTAACGGCTTGGAGAAAGAGGTAAAGAAAATAATGTAAATGTATGGCAAAACCAATACAATATTGCAAAGTAAAAATAAATAAATAAAACTGAGATAAAAATAAATAAAATAAAATAAAAAGTCAAAGAAAAACAAATAATGTAAAATTCTTTACAGACAGATTGTCTTCCTATCACTCTTGTTGGAAGGAAAAAAAATCACACAAGGATAACTCTAGGAATACCTTAGCTGATTAATTTCATTAAATTTTCCTTTGATTTATATATGACATTGGCATCAAAATGAGTATATAGGGTGTAGTATGTCTAAAAAATCTCCATATATATTTAACAAAAAGTATGTGATAAGAATGCATTTTGGTATGATTTAATTTATAGCTTTATTAAGTTCAGTAGATAATATAATCATTCATTTTACAATCAGTGCTATCTTAGAATCCTTGAAGTAATGTAGTTAACATAAGTCAGTGATCCCCTTTATTTTACTGTGCAGATATTAAACACTATAGGTATTTGTATGATCTGGTAATGTTATATTACTTATTTTATATGTTTCAGTATATGTATAGGATCAATTATTTTCTTATAATTTTAATATACATTCTATATAATAAATTTATTTAACTATCAGTTTATCAAATGAAGTAACCTAATATTTAACTAATAAAACCCCACAACTACAAGTTCCATTTTAGGAATTGATATTAATTTTTCACAAAGTTACACATAAAACAATTCACAAATATATCTGATGTGTTAATTATAATGATAAAGATTATCATAAGAAACAGCATACATAAAGTATTTGTTGGATTGATTTCATTCACTAAGATTTAGTCCATTAATTTTTTTTTCCTTTGACAGTAGTCCTTATTTCCTTATTTAGCAACACTATAAAATATTTATTATAGGCCAGTCTATTTCTAACCACTTTATAATTATCAATGCACTTAATACTGATATTACCTCTATAAGGTAGATACTATGATCATCTTCTATTAACAGAAGAAAAAATATGATGCACAATTAAATTAGGTAATTTACCTAAGACTATAAACAATTAACTAAAGTAGAGGTGTAAGTCACTCAGTTGTGTCCAACTCTTTGCAATCCCTAGCAAAGACCCTTCGGAGAAGACAATAGAACCCACTCCGGTACTCTTGCCTGGAAAATCCCATAGATGGAGGAGCCTAGTAGGCTGCAGTCCATAGGGTCGCTAACAGTCAGACATGACTGAGTGGCATCACTTCCACATTTCACTCTCATGCATTGGAGAAGGAAATGGCAACCCACTCCAATGTTTTTGCCTGGAGAATCCCAAGGACGGGGGAGCCTGGTGGGCTGCCATCTATGGGGTCGCACAGAGTTGGACGTGACTGAAGTGACTTAGCAGCAGCAGCAGCAAAGACTCTTAGTATATAAATTGCATAATAATTTCAGTGGGATTAAGAATGACAGTCTTTATCACATAAACTGATCAGATTTGCCACTAATTGAAACGAAAAAAAGTGTTCCTGCTATCAGCTTTTATAGTCTCTGTTTTTATGACATTTTTTTTTTTCAGATTCCACAAAGTGACACAATACTCTATATATATTTCTCTGTCTGTTAATTTCACTTAGCATAATGTCCTCCAGGATCAAATGTTTTTACAAATGACAATAATCCCTCCCATTTTATTTCTGATTAATAATTAACAGTGTTTATATGGATATATATGTATGTACATATTTTGCCACATTTTCTATATTCATCATTTGCTGATGGACACATGTTGTTTCCATGTCTTGGCTATTGTGAATACTGTTGCAATAAACATGGGAGTGCAGGTATCTCAAAGAGATACTTACTTCATTTCCTTCAGTTATATACCCAGAAATAGGAATGCTGGATCATACCATACTTCTATTTTTAAATTTTTGAAAAGCTTCCATACTGCTTTCTATAATGGTTGTATCAATTTAGATTACCACCAATAATGTATAAGGTTGCCTTTCTTCAATATCCTTGTCAACTTTTATTAATTTTGTCCTTTTTATAACAGCAATACAAACAGGTGAGGTGATATCTCATTGTGATTTTGATTTGAATTTCACTGATGATTAGTGATGCTGAACATTTTTTTAAGATCCTGCTGGCCATCTGTATGGCCATTTTTCCTTGGAAAAATGTCTATTCAGGTCCTCTGCAATCTTTAATTGGATTATGTTTTTTTTCCTCTTGGGTTCTTTGAGTTCCTTATTTACTTTAGATACTAACTTTTTATGAAATATATGGTGGTTTGCAAATATCATCTCCCATTCCATAAGTTGTATTTTTCATTTGTTTTTTTCATTGTTCTGTTTGCTGAGAAGTTTTTCCATTTTGATGTAATCACACTTGTTTATTTACCTTTGTTGCTGTTTCCCGGATTTAATATTAAAAAAAGTACTAAGATATCAAGGATATGTTTCCTTATGTTTTCATGTATCAGTTATAGAGTTTCAAATCTTAATGTGTTTAATCCATTCTAAGTTAATTTTTGTGAGTGACACAAGATAAGGGTCCATTTTACATGGAACTATTGAGGTTTTCCAAAACTATTTATTGAAGAAACTATCTTTTTCCCAATTGTGTGTTCTTGCAACTTGTCAAACATTAGTTGTCTGTATACACAGGAGTCTATTCAGTTCAGTCCAGTTCTGTCGCTCAGTGTCCAACTCTTTGTGACACCATGAATTGCAGCATGCCAGGCTTCCTGGCCATCACCAACTCCCAGAGTTCACTCAAACTCACGTCCATCAAGTCAGTGATGCCATCCAGCCATCTCATCCACTGTCGTCCCCGTCTCCTCCTGCCCCCAATCCCTCCCAGCATCAGAGTCTTTTCCAATGAGTCAACTCCTCGCATGAGGTGGCCAAAGTATTGGAGTTTCTGCTTTAGCATCAGTCCTTCTAAAGCACACCCAGGACTGATCTCCTTTAGAATGGACTGGTTAGATCTCCTTGCAGTCCAAGAGACTCTCAAGAGTCTTCTCCAACACCACAGTTCAACAGTACCAGTTCTTCAGCGCTCAGCTTTCTTCAAAGTCCAACTCTCACATCCATACATGACTACTGGAAAAACAATAGCCTTGACTAGATGGACCTTAGTCAGCAAAGTAATGTCTCTGCTTTTGAATATGCTATCTAGGTTGGTCATAACTTTTCTTCCAAGGAGCAAGTGTCTTTTAATTTCATGACTGCGATCACCATCTGCAGTGATTTTGGAGCCCAGAAAAATAAAGTCTGACACTGTTTCCACTGTTTCTCCATTTATTTCCCATGAAGTGATGGGACCAAATGCCATGATCTTAGTTTTCTGAATGCTGTGCTTTAAGCCAACTTTTTCACTCTCCTCTTTCTCTTTTATTATTGGGCTCTTAATTCTGTCTCACTGGTTTGTCTGTTTTCAGGCCAGTGCAATACAGTATTGATTATCATAGCTTGTGATATAATTTGAAAACAAGACATGTAATGCCTCCAGGTTTGTTTTCCTTTATCATGATTTCTTTGGATATTTAGGGTCATTTTTGTTTCCCTACAAACAAGGTTTCCAGGAGAAATACCAATAACCTCAGATATGCAGATGATACCACTTTAATGGAAGAAAGTGAAGAACTAAGGAGTCTCTTGATGAGGGTGAAGAAGGAAGTGTGAAAAGTCTGGCTTAAAACTCAACACTAAAAGCCAAGATCATGACATTCGATCTCATCACTTCATGAGAAATAGAAGGGGGAAAAGTGGAAGGAGTGACAGGTTTTCACTTCTTGGACTCTAAAATCACTGCAGATGGTGACTGCAGTCATGAAATTAGAAGACATGGGCTTCTTGGAAGGAAGGCTGTGACAAAAACCTAGACAGTGTATTGAAAAGCAGAGACATCACTTTGCTGACAAAAGTCTGTATAGTCAAAGCTGTGGTGTTTCCAGTAGTCATGTATGGATGGGAAAATTGGACCATAAGAAAGGCTGAGTGCTGAAGAACTGATTCTTCCTAATTGTGGTGTTGGAGAACTCTTGAGAGTCACTTGGACAGCAAGGAGGTGAAACCAGTCAATTCTAAGGGAAAATGCTGAATGGTCAGTGAAAGGACTGATGCTGAAGCTGAAGCTCCAATACTTTGACTGATGCAAACAGCCTACTCATTGGAAAAGAGGGAAAGGTTGAAGCAAAAGAAGAGGGCAGCAAAGAACGAGGTGGTTGGATGGCATCAGCGATTCAATGGACTTAAACTTGGGTAAACTCCAGGAGATGGTGAGGGATAGGGAGGCCTGGCATGTTGTAGTCCATGGGGTCACAAATAGTTGATCATGACTCAGTGACTCAACAGCAACAATAACAAATGTTGACAATAGTTTATTTCCTACTTCTCTGGAAATTGTCATTGGAATCTTGATAAGGATTGAGTTGAATCTGTAGGTTGCTTTGGGTAGAATAGACAATTAATCATATTAATTATTCCATATGTTTTCTTCATTTTATTTCATTAAGGTCTTATACTTTTTAGCATACAGATATTTCACCACCTTGGTTAAATTATTCATAATTATTTTATTCCTTTTGATGCTATTGCATTTAAGATTGCTCTCTTATATTCTCTTACAGATCATTCACATTTAGTGTATGAAATGCAACTGGTTTCTGTATATTGATTTTTTATCTTGTCATCTTAGTAAACTCATTTCTTAGCTGTAATAGTTTTTGGAAAAGTCTTTAGGATTTTCTATATTTAAGTCTATGTCATCTAAAAGTAGAGACAGTTTTGCTTCTTCTGCTCTAATGTAGATGTCATTTATTTCTCTGTCTCACCTAATTGCTCTAAGAACTCCAGTACAGTAGCAAATAAAAGTAGCTAAAATGATCATCTTTATCTTGTTTCTGATCTTAGAGTAAAGCTTCAGATTTTCCCATTTAAGTATGATTTTAACTGTGGGCTTGTCATATATAGCCTTTATTATGTTGAGATACATTCCCTCTTTATCCAGTTGTTAAAAGCTTTTATCAAGAAGGCACATCGAATCTGTAAACTATATTTCTTGCATCTATTAAAATGATCATGTGAGTTTTCTTCTTCATTTGTCAATGTGATATATCACATTTATTCTTTTGTGAATTTTAAGCTATACTTGTATGGCTGGGATAAATCTCACTTGAACATGATGTATAACTCCTTTTATATGCTCTTAAATTCAGTGCTAGTATTTTCTTATAGATGAATATTGCTAGAAAACTGCATATTTCCTTTAATTTTATAATTTATCTAAAATTCAGTCATTCAGTTATGTCTGACTCTTTGTGATCCCATGGACTGCAGCACTCCAGGCTTCCCTGTCCATCACCAACTTCCATAGCTTGCTCAAACTCTTGTCGGTCAAGACTGTGACACCATCTAACCATTTCATCCTCTGTTGTTCTTATCTACTCCTGCCTTCAATCTTTCCCAGCATCAGGGTCTTTTCATATGAGTTAGTTCTTCACATCAGGTGGCCAAAAATTGAAGCTTCAGCTTCAGCATCAGTCCTTCCAACGAATATTCAAGACTAATTTGGTTTAGGATGGACTGGTTTTACCTCCTTGCAGTCCAAGGGACTCTCAAGATTCTACTCCAACACTACATCTCAAAAGCATCAATTCTTCATCGCTCAGCTTTCTTTATGGTCCAAATCTCACATCCACACATGAATACTGGAAATACCACAGCTTTGACTAGATGGACCTTTGTCTTCAAAGTAATGTCTCTGCATTTTAATATGTTGTGTAGGTTTGTCATAGCTTTTCTTCCAAGGAGCAAGAGTCTTTCAGTTTCTTGGCTGAAGTCACCGTTCACAGTGATTTTTGAGCCCAAGAAAAGAAAGTCTGCAACTATTTCCATTGTTTCCCCATCTGTTTGCCATGAAGTGATGGGATCGGATAACATGATCTTCTTTTTTGAATATTGAGTTTTAAGCCAGCTTTTCCATTATCTTCTTTCACTTTCATTAAGAGGCTGTTTAGTTCCTTTTCACTTTCTTCCATAAAGGTGGTGTTATCTGCACTTGTTGCCATTTCTCTTGGCTATCTTGATGCCAGATTGTGCTTCATCCAGCCCAGTAATTTCATGATGTAGACTGCATAGAATTTAAATAAGCAGGGTAACAATATACAGCCTTGAAGTACTCCTTCCTATTTGTAACCAACCAGTTGTCCCATGTCAAGTTCAAATTGTTGCTTCATGACATGTATGCAGATTTCTTAGGAGGCAGGTAAGTAGTCTGGTATTTTAATCTGTTTCAGAATTTTCCACAGTTTGTTTTGATTCACAAGGTCAAAGGCTATGACATAGTCAGTAAAGCAGAAGTAGATGTTTTTCTGGAACTCTCTTGCTTTTTAATGATCCAAAGGATATTGGCAATTTGATCTCTGGTTCCTCCACCTTTTCTAAATCCAGCTTGAGCATATGGAAGTTCATGGTTCAAGTACTGTTGAAGCCTGGCTTGGAGAATTTTGAGCATTACTTTACTAGCATACGAGATGAGTGCAATTGTGCTGTAGTTTGAACATTCTTTGGCATTGCCTTTCTTTGGGATTGGAATGAAAACTGAACTTTTCCAGTCTTGTGGCAACTGCTGAGATTTGCAGATTTGCTGGCATATTGAGTGCAGCACTTTCATAGCATCATCTTTCAGTATTTGAAATAGCTCAACTGGAATTCCATCACCTAAACTAGCTTTGTTCATAGCGATGCTTCCTAAGGACCATGTGACTTTGCAGTCCATCCTGTCTGCCTCTAGGTTAGTTATCACAGCCTTGTGGTTATATGGGTCATTAAGATCTTTTTTGTACAGTTATTCTGTGTATTCTTGCCACCTCTTCTTAGTATCTTCTGTTTCTATTAGGTCCATACTGTTTCTGTCCTTTGTTGTACCCCTTTTTGCATGAAATGTTCCCTTCATATCTTTAATTTT
Source organism: Nanger dama (assembly GCA_917880005.1). Lineage (NCBI taxonomy): Eukaryota > Metazoa > Chordata > Mammalia > Artiodactyla > Bovidae > Nanger > Nanger dama. Next base: position 55,051,845 of record CAKJTW010000004.1, read on the forward strand.
CTTGATGAGATCTCTAGTCTTTTCCATTCTATTGTTTTCCTATATTTTTTTTTGCATTGATCACTGAGGAAGGCTTTCTCATCTCTCCTTGCCATTCTTTGGAACTCTGCATTCAGATGAGTATAGCTTTCCTTTTCTCCTTTGCCTTTCACTTCTCTTCTTTTCTCAGCTTTTTGTAAGATGTATCCATATAACCATTTTGACTTTTTGAATTTATTTTTCTTGGGGATGGTCTTGATCCCTACCTCTTGGACAATATCCATAGCTCTTCAGGCACTTGGTCTACAGATCGAATCCCTTCAATCTGTCACTTTCACTGTGTAATTTTAAGAAATTTGATTTAGTTCATAACTGTATGGTCTACTGGTTTTCCCTAATTTCTTCAATTTAAGTTTGAATTTTGCAACAGGAGTTCATGATCTGAGCCACAGTCAGCTTCCTGTCTTCCTTTTTTCTGACTGTATAGAGCTTCTCCATCTCAGCTGGAAAGAATATAATCAATCTGATTTCAGCATTGACTATCTGGTGATATCCATAAGTAGAGTCTTCTCTTGTGTTCTTGAAAGAGGGTGTTTGCTATGATCAGTGTTTTCTCTTGGCTGAACTCTATTAGCTTTTGCCATGTTTCATTTTGTACTCCAAGGCCAAATTTGCCTGTTACTCCAGGTGTCTCTTGACTTCCTTCTTTTGCATCCAGTCCCCTATAATGAAAAGGTCATTTGTTGTTGTTGTTGTTGTTAGTTCTAGAAGGTCTGTAAGTCTTCAGAGACCTGTTCAACTTCAGCGTTTTCATCATTAGTTGTTGGGGCATAGACTTGGATTCCTGTGATACTGAATGGTTTCCCTTGGAAACAAATAGAGATCATTCTGTCATTTTTGAGACTGTGTCCAAGTAGTACATTTTAGGTTCTTTTGTTGACTATGAGGGCTACTACATTTCTTTCAAGAGATTTTTGCCCACAGTAGTAGATATAATGGCTATCTGAATTAAATTCATCCATTCCAATCCATTTTAGTTCACTGATTCCTAAAATGTCAATGTTCACTCTTATATATTCAATGTTCAATTGAATATTCAATGTTCAACCTGTATATAGTGTATCACAAAGTCACTTCTGATACAAAAGACTAATGATGTATAAATTTTAATAATTATCAACACAAAAATGAGTATATGTATTCCAAGGTGATGAACTAGAGAAACAATCACTGGATGAGTGAAAACACAGCCTAAGAGTGCAGTCAATCATTTATTACTAAACAATCTTTTCTTTAAGGCATTTGAAAAAGAATCAAAGTAATATTGCAGAGAATATGATGAACAAACACTATAAAAATATTCTTTTTAATATTATATTTTTTGTTGTATAAATGATCTTTACTTTTAATTAACTTTTAGATAAATGTTTAAATAACTTTTATACATTTACAGTTAAAAGATTTGCTACATTTCAAGACATTTAGGTTTCTCTTTATGGAATCTTTGGTTTCCTTAAATTAATATAAAATAGCATATTGAAATTTATATTTTGCCTTTGAAATAAAAAAGAACACATTACATATAAAAGTGAAAGTAAAATAAACTGCACATACTTATGTTGACTTTAATATTGGATGTTCAATTGATACTTAACTATAGGCATGCACTACAAAACATGAAACCTTCTTATGATTATCAGAAATTTAGATACTAGTTAAGAAGAGTTATAGGCATACTTTGTTTTATTGCACTTGACTATATTTCATTTGAGATATGTTCCACTTTTTATAAATTGAATATTTGTGGCAATGCATATTGGCTAGAATATGCCAATCAATTGGTGTTATTTTTTTTTCCAAAAGCACCTACTTACTTCATGTCTTTGTGTCATGATTTGGTAACTCTTGTAATATTTCAAATTTCTTCATTATTGTTATTACTTTTATGATGATTTGAGATCAGTAATCTTTAATGCTACTATTGCAAAAAGATTAGATTTGTTGAAGGTTCATATTATGGCTTGACTTTTTAAGCAATAAAGTATATTTAAAAATATGTCCACTCTTTTCTAGACATAATTCTATTTACATTTAACAGACTACCATATAGTATAAACATAACTTTTCTATGCACTGGAAAAGCCAAAAGTTCATGTGATTTGCTTTATTATACGCTTACTTTATTGTAGTGGTCTGAAACTGAACCCACAATGTTTCCAAGGCATGCTTGTAATTAAAAATGGAATATGCTTGGAATTCATTTTTTTCTCCTCTTCCCTCTATAGTGAGGAGGAATATGAAGAGCATAAAAACAGATCAGAGATTTCACTAAAAGTTCAGAAAAAAAAATTAAAGTCATTAGTTAAATAGATTAGTATACTAGGAAACATGGAAGACAGTGTTAAGAAACAATTTCAGAAATAAGTATCAGTAAATAGACTATTTTGATACATTGATTTGTTGTTATTTCTGGTTAGTATTTAGGAAGCAGAGAGATGCAGTATAAAAAACGGAGAAATACATTAGTTAATTCCTCTATGAACATTTAGTTTTATTAGGTAAGATATGAAATCCATTGGGTTGGTAAAAATCCACCTGAAATGCAGAACACGCTGGTTTGATTCTTGGATTGGGAAGATCAGCTGGAGACAGGATAGGCTACTCACTCCAGTGTTCTTGGGGTTCCCTTGTGGCTCAACTGGTAAAGGAACCACCTGCAATGCGGGAGACCTGGGTTCCATCCCTGGGTTAGGAAGAACCCCTGGAGAAGGGAAAGGCTTCCCAATCCAGTATTCTGGCCTGGAGAATTCCATGGACTTTATAGTCCATGGGATCACAAAGAGTCCACCATGACTGAACAAATTTCACTCACTTATGAAACTCAACTTCTGATTTTATAATTAGGGTTTCTCTAGAGTTATTCATAAATTTTTGTGGAATTATATATAAACATATAAAGTAAATATATTGGCCTTTATATTTTACTAAATAAAGTTATTTAAATTCCTCTCTGCTACCATGTAAAATATTTTTAGGAAAGACATGAAAATCAAACAAGAAGTAACATCAAGGTAAATGGGGGATTAAGGGACAGAGAAGAAGAATAAATAAAAACGCATTTTATTTTTAAGAACTCTTTGAAAAGTCTTTTGTTACATTTAAAAAGGAAAATTTACATATAGCTCCAGAGTAATGTTACAAAACTGACCAAAATTGAAGGAAGAAAATTGTTTGCTTTTGCTCTCATTATTTTGAAACTGAAAATGGTCTCTTCTCTGTAATTATATTTAATATATTTTTAAAATAGCATGAGAAACTATTGGCATAGTTGATAGCTACAGAGGTAAATGTTTATTGTGGCTCTGATTTGGCAGAGAAGTTTTCTCAAAAGAAGTTTTGAGAACTGTGTGCAAATATCTGAATTGGTTAAAATCTTTTTTTAATTTTTTTCCAAAATTGTTTGCGACAGCTTAGGGAAAAATTAGGACACAATTGTCTATATTAAGTATCCATGTACTCCCATTACTATATTACACAGTTACAGTTTCCGTATTACACAGTTTCCTACAGAACCTGTCTAGGTTCAAATATGGAGGGATCAAATCAATGGAAATATGATGGAAGCAGCAAGCAGATTTTTGAAGTTGGCAATATTTCTGTATGGAAGATAAGGTAATATTATTTACCCTTAAGAAATTTCAGTGAGTTAAATGAAAATGATGACCTGTTTACATAAGATGTATAACCTGTATAACCAGAATTAGTATAATTAAATCCAGACTTTAAGTTTTATTCTAATTTTCTGACCATAAGAAGAACAACAGTCCAGTCCATATTTTGTCTCTTTGAATCATGGAGACTGGTAAAATGATTTGTTTTACAATAGAGTTTTCTATGTGCTAGACTGTATACCAACAATGCCCAAGATTTTCTTTCTTTTTTTTTTTTTAACTCTTAGTCATTAAAACATGACTAAGTTTTAACTATGGATAGTAAGTTAACAAAGCGATTTGCTCTAAAATCTTGATACAACGAACTGCTATATTTTACCCTCAAAAGACTGCTTCCATTAATTCTAATTAAATTTTAATGTCTTTGTACTAATTCCCAGTGACAGACAACTCTCATCTTTGCTGCCTCTAGATGAAATCTTCCTTACTGTTAGAAATATCCACATGAATATACTGGAAAATCTACTAGGAGAGACATGATATTATCTGATTTAAATTTCAGTACATTTAAGAGAACAATTATTAACATATTTTGTCAGTATATTTTCCTTGTAATGGTGACTCTGGAAATACTATTGGACATAGTCATGGAAATATCTAATAATATATATATGTATGTATATGTATGCATGGAGAAAGAAACAGCAACCAACTCCAGTATTCTTGCCTGGAGAATCCAGGACAGAGGAGCCTGGTGGGCTGCCGTTTATGGGGTTGCACAGAGTCGGACACAACTAAGTGACTTAGCAGTAACAGCAGCATATATGTATGTATACATATTTATATATATACATACTTCCCTGTATCTCAAATGGTTAAGAATCTGCTATGTATATATATGTATGTATATAGAGAAAGACTTCCCTGTATCTCAAATGGTAAAGAATCTGCCTGCGATGTAGGAGACCAGGGTTCAATCCCTGATTAGGGAAGTTTCTCTAGAGAAGGAAGGGAATGGCAATCCATGCAAGAATTCTTGCCTGGAGAATTCCATAGACAAAGAAGCCTGGTGGGCTATAGTCTGAGGAGTTGGAAGCAAAGAGTCAGACACGACTGAGCGACTAACACACACACACACATACACACACACGCACACATAAATATTTTAAGGGTATACACAGAATTACTTTTTCATAGGACAAAATCTCAACTAAAACATTTTTGTACTCATTTCTATGTCAGGGTTTCTCTGGTGCCTCAGATGGTAAAGAATCTGCCGGCAAGGCAGGAGACTTGGGTTTGATCCCTGAAAAATGGAATGGCTACCCACTCCAGTATCCTTTCCTGGAAAATTCCATGGACAGAGGAGCTTGGTGGGCTATAGCCCACGGGATAGCAAAGAGTTGGACATGACTGACTGACTCACAGTTTCACTTTAAATTTCTATGTCAGCAGCTACACAAATAAAATAGAAACAAGTTCCATAAAAAATTAATTGCTTTAGCTCTCAGATTATAATACTTTTTTTGAATAATTAAAATCTAGCGGAATCACAAAATTTAATCAGAAAACTAGAAGATCATTCAGCCTTAACACATTTCATTTTTTCTTTTTCTTTTCTCAGTAAAATGTAACAGTCAGATCAGCTATCAGTGTCTGAAATGCACTTTTCCTATGGGATCAGATGTCTTAGCAAGTATGTCCAATCTGTCAGCATCTTGAACCTGTTGATATTAAAATCTGTCTTCTCCAGTCCATTGGTACTTCTTCAAGCATCCTGTTACGTGTAACTTTGCCCTGACTTGTGTTGTATTACAAATACTAGATTTTCTGAAAACAGCCCTGAAAGCAAGATACTTAAGTGTGGGAAATCTTATGGAAAAAAATCAAGATTATGGCTAACATTCTAATGCATGTCAGCTAGTCATTGTAAATTCTTTCTTCTTACACCAGTTTCCTTTTCTTCAGGAAAAAAAAATCTGTGATTTCTGTCACTATCTGTCATAAAACATCTAGTGCATTTCAAGTTTGTCATATTGTCCTAAATAAAGGCAAGTAGTACTCAAAAACTTAGCACAGGATGCACCTGGTGTTCATTCTTTAGCTCCCTACGGGCTAACAAGACAGAGAAGACAGAGCAATAGCTTCACGCTTATTCTGCATAGAGCAAGTAAATCCCTGAAGTGCCATACATTCTTGAGAAGATCTTGACATAGTATAAAGATAGTATTCCAAAAAAATAGCATTAAGTAGATTATTTGTGTTAGCACTGAAATAGGTGTAAGTCAGAGAACATGACAAGTTGTTTTCAAGGCTGTTTACTTGATAATAGAAAATTTTGAACATACGAAGATATTATTTTACTCTTTGTACACAAAGAAAGCATGCATATCTTGAGGAACTGGATGTAGAATTTAGAAAATTTTACTCACTAATCCTAAGAATTTTAAGTAAAACTCTCCCATTACATATACTTCAATTTCTGTTAGCAATACAGTAAATTCTAGTTGAAAAATTTTAGGAAATGTAAGTATATATCATAGTCACATTAGTGTTCTATATACATATTTTTGTAAATCCAAAAATAAAAACTGGATTAACCTTATACTTTCAATTCATAATCTTAGAAAGGCTGGACTATTTTTCAACTCTACGTTTTCCTGGAGGATGAAAACTTCAAATTGAGGATTTGGGAATGGAATTCACATTTGTGTCTGTGTGTGTGTGACCATGTGTGTGTATGTGTGTGTGAATGTGTGTCTGTTTAATGAAAGTGAACTGCACATAAAACACAAATGACTACTTTAAAGTATATGATTCAGTGGAATTTAGTTTATTTGCTATCGTGTATAACTGCTATCTCTCTCATTTCAACTTTTCATTACTCCAGAAGAATATCCCATACCTATTAAATAATCAACTCCCATATCCATTAAATAATCACTACGTGTTCTTTTTTCCCCTCATATCCTGATAACCTAATCTGTCCCAAGGCTCTATATATTTGCTTATTTTCAATATTTCATTTGAAAGGAATTGTACAACATGTGACGTTTGGAGTCTGGCTTATTTCACTTAGCATGTTTAAAAGGTTCATCCAGGTGGTTACATCTGTTGATACTTCACTCTGTTTTGTGCTTGAATAATCATGTTTATGTATATAGAAAAATTTGTTTATACATTGACCTATGATAAATATTTGGGTTGTTTCAACCTTTTGATACTAAGAATAATGCTGCTACAAACATTCTTGCACAGTTTCTATGTGGATTTATATTTTCATTTCTCTTGATATATACCTAGGAGTAGAATTACCAGATTATATGATAGTTCTATTTTTAACTTCTTCAAGGACTGCCCAACTGTTTTCTTTAGTGGCTCTATCTTTTTACATTCTTATTAGCAATGAATAAGTGTTATTTCTTTACATCTATACCAATACTTGTTATTACCATCCTTCTTAGTATAGTCACTTGAGTGGGTGTGAAGTGGTATCTCATTGTGGTTTTAAAATGCAATTCCTTAAATATCAATGATGTTAAATATCTTTTTAAGTGCTTGCTGGGAATTTTAAGCCATTTTTGGAAAAATTCTTATTCAAATATTTTGCATGTCTTAAAATTATGTTGTCTTTTTGTTGTTGCATTGTAAATGTTTTTGGCATTCTGGATATTAACCCTTATAAGATAAATGATTTGCAAATATCTTGCTCATTTTATAGGTTGTCATCAATTATTTGATAATTTTGTCTGATGTAATACAGTGTTCTTTTGACTTTTATCAAATTTATCTTTAAAAATTTTGATTGTGGTAAGACCACTTAACATGGATCCATCCTCTTAAAAGTTTAAGCAGATGATAAAGTACTGTTGAATATATGTACTGTTTTACAGACAATTTCTAGAAACTTTTATCTTCAATTACTGAAATACTATACCTGACAAAAAAACAGCTCCCCACTCCCCCACCCTAGTCCTGGCCCCTGGAAACCATTTCTCTACTCTGCTTCCTTGATTTCAACTATTCTACATAACTCATATAGGTGAAATTTCTTTGTGTATCATCTGTCCTTCTGTAACTGGGATTTGAGACCAATTATATTAATATGTAAGTATCATTGAGCAGGAAGACCTAATAAACAATATAGTCAAATATGTTTTAGACAGAGAATTGTTGAACATATCATTCAAACTAAGTTAAAAATAAGCTGGCCTTGACTGTGACCAAATTTTTAGTCTAATTTTCTTTCACATGAATCAAAATGCGTGTGTGTGTGTGTGTGTGTGTGTGTGTGTGTGTGTGTGTGTGTTTGTTTTTGCTTAGTTCAAATGCCAGTGCACTAATATTTTGATTTGTTTATGGTTGTTCTTTTCTCTGAAGTTACAAATTATGTTTTTTTTGGATTGGCTTTTAGAATCCTCAAAAGCCACATTCAAAAGTTCTTAAGATACAGTTAACAGTATATGCATTATCTAGTTTCTGTGATTTTCCTTATCCCAGGAATAGGAATTGCCTTCTGTTCAGGGAGTCTGGGCCTTATTAAAGAGAAATATTGTAAATATCTAAATTCCTGGCACAGATAAGCCTCTAGAAATTCATTTTTTTTTCAATTCACACGTGTAAAATAAAAATTAGACAAAATCAAACCAGCTGTTTTGTTCTAATTGTTGATTTTTACAGACAAATATCTTAGGTAAAACTAGGGAAAAATAATGCTTTCCTAATATTGAGATTTCTGGATTTTTTCTATCTTGTTTCTCTTTTCATTAACAGATCTTGAGTATACAAACTATATCTTATTTGTTTTGATATCATCAAACCTTTAAAATAATCTTGATCAGAGCATAACAGACCAAATTTTAAAAATAGGAAAATGATTTCAAAAATAACAACTGTAATTATATTTACCCACTGACTTCGATGCTTTTGATATAAAGCTGTGAATGATTTATATCAGTGCTAGGCCTTATAACAAGTAGAGTGCAAATGCCAATTCAAAGCAAAACTAAAAGAGAAATCTGTAATTTGGGGATTGTGAAAAGCCCATTCTGATTTTAATATATTCTATATGTAATTCCATATTCACAAAATTTAAATTATAAACTATTAATATTGTAGCTAATTTTTAGCCATTATTGGAAAATATATATCATCCTACCTCACCCAATCCCTCTGGAAAAAAAAAAAATAAATTATGGCAAAACATAGAACAAAGTATACCTAGATAAATGACATTATGTATTAGGTACAAAATATTAAAAGTGTTTCAAAGATAAATATACAAGCATATGTCCTCTATTTTTGAGTGTGTATAGTACCACACCTCATCAAAGAAAATAACTAAATTATAGGTATTTGGTATGAATTATTCCCCTTGAAAAGATATATTGGAGATCTAACTTCTAATATTTCAGAATGTGAACTTATTTGGAAATATGGTCTTTGTAGTGATAATGATTTAAAATAGAGTCATTAGGGTAGGTTAACTGTCAGTATGATCTAATTATTACAGTATTTATCCAATATCAGGCTAGGTAGTTTGAAGGGATAAAAAGAATAGAAAAAGTTTCTTCTGTGGGATACCTGCAATGGGATAGCTGTCTATGGAAATATTTTGCTCTTGAAAATCAACATTTATGTAGCTTTTAAAATGATAATAAAATAAACAAATAAGAAAATTTAATCTATGTACTCTGGCAGTGTATAATGTTTTCAAATTTTATTTGAAAAAGAGTTAAGAAAAGGTTAATAAGCTATGGCAGATTTGAAAATATTATAATATTATTAAATCAAGAGAGAATAAAGTGAGGAAGTATAGACACAAAGTATATTAAAGTCATAAAGAAGGGACTTTTATTTATTTATTTGCACTTAACAAGGATATTGACTGCCTTGGGGGAAAATGTGGCTAATAAATTATGATTTATCATATCTACCTAATCGGAGAACTTAAAATAGTCATGGGCCAAAAGCAGTCTATAGATTCAATGCAATCCTTATCAAGCTACAAACGGTATTTTTCACAGAGCTAGAACAAATAATTTCACAACTTGTATGAAAATACAAAAAACTTTGAATAGCCAAAGCAATCTTGAGAAAAAAGAATGGAACTGGAGGAATCAACCTGCCTGGCTTCAGGCTGTACTACAAAGCAAGAGTCATCAAGACAGTATGGTACTGGCACAAAGACAGAAATATAGATCAATGGAAAGAAATAGAAAGCCCAGAGATAAATCCATGAACCTATGGACATCTTATCTTTGACAAAGGAGGCAAGAATATACAATGGATTAAAGAAAATCTCTTTAACAAGTAGTGCTGGTAAAACTGGCCAGCCACTTGTGAAAGAATGAAATTAGAACACTCTCTGCTAAGTTGCTTCAGTCGTGTCTGACTCTGTGTGACCCCATAGACGGCAGTCCACCAGGCTCCCCCATCCGTGGGCTTCTTTAGGCAAGAACATTGGAGTGGGTTGTTATTTCCTTCTCCAGTGCATGAAAGTGAAACACTCTCTAACACCATACAAAAAATACACTCAAAATGGATTAAAGATCTAAATGTAAGACCAGAAGCTACAAAACTCCAAAAGGAGAACATAGGCAAAACACTCTCCGACATAAATCACAGCAGGATCCTCTATGACCTACCTCCCAGAATACTGGAAATAAAAGCAAAAATAAACAAATGGGACCTAATTAAAATTAAAAGCTTCTGCACAACAAAGGAAACTATAAGCAAGGTGAAAAGACAGCCTTCAGAATGGGAGAAAATGATAGCAAATGAAGCAACTGACAAACAACTAATCTCAAAAATATACAAACAATTTATGCAGCTCAATTCTAGAAAAATAAATGATCCAATAAAAAAATGGGCAAAGAACTAAATAGACATTTCTCCAGAGAAGACATACAGATGGCTAACGAACACATGAAAAGGTGCTCAACATCACTCATTATCAGAGAAATGCAAATCAAAACCACAGTGAGGTACCATTTCACACCAGTCAGAATGGCTGCAATCCAAAAGTCTACAAGCAATAAATGCTGGAGAGGGTGTGGAGAAAAGGGAACCCTCTTACACTGTTGGTGGGAATGCAAACTAGTACAGTCACTATGGAGAATAGTATGGAGATTCCTTAAAAAAACTGCAAATAGAACTGCCTTATGACCCAGCAATCCCACTGCTGGGCATACACACTGAGGAAACCAGAATGGAAAGAGACACGTGTACCCCAATGTTCATCACAGCACTGTTTAGGTTCATCACAGCCAGGACATGAAAGCAACCTAGATGTCCATTAGCAGATGAATGGATAATAAAGCTGTGGTACATATAGACAATGGAGTGTTACTCAGCCATTAAAAAAAATACATTTGAATCAGTTCTAATGAGGTGGCAGAAACTAGAGTTTACTATACAGAGTGAAGTAAGCCAGAAAGAAAAACACCAATACAGTATACTGATACATATATATGGAATTTAGAAAGATGGTAATGATAACCCTGTATGCAAAACAGCAAAAGAGACACAAATGTATAGAATAGTCTTTTGGACTCTGTGGGAGAGGGAGAGGGTGGGATGATTTGGGAGAATGGCATTGAAGCATGTATAATATCATATATGAAACGAATTGCCAGTCCAGGTTCAGTGCATGATACTGGATGCTTGGGGCTGGTGCACTGGGATGACTCAGAGGGATGGTATGTGGAAGGAGGTGGGAGGGGGTTCAGGATGGGGAACACGTGTATGCCTGTGGTGGATTCATGTTGATGCATGGCAAAACCAATACAATATTGTAAAGTAATAAATCTCCAATTAAAATAAAGAAATTTATATTAAAAAAAAGAAACAGAAGTGTTTGCATTGATTTTTAAGTCTGTTTTTATGTATGAGTGATAAATATTTATAAAATCCAAATCCATGTATATTTTGACAGTGCTCCAAATAAGTGTTTAGATGATAAATAACATGAAATTAGAGTTGATAATACTGATTCTTAAAACAACTACTTATAAATTGATTATCTCACAGCTTTAGGGGCAAGAACTTCCAACAAGTGTGTAAAGTAAATATTATATAATTTTCACATAGAATCTGAATTCTAAATTATTAAAGAAAAAATATTCAGTGATATGTATTAAAGATGATAAGGCAGACTTATTCAAGATTATAATACTAGTTAGAGGGACTACTGCAATGGATTTCACAGTGAGGGAGATGGGCTCAACTCCAAAAATAACCAAGGAGGGGAAGTGGATGAAAAATTATTGAGGAAACATCAAGAGTAAGGGTGACTTTGGCCGAACCAATCTAACAGGATTCCCAGCTGAAGACAAGCCAGGGTAAGCAGATATCACCTGGAGAATGGAGGAGGATGAGGATCAGAGTTTTAGAATGAGCAGGCATTCAGGATTTAGGGATTTCAGTTAAACTGAATTAGTATGTTTCTTGCTAACACTAGATTTTATAAGGAACTGCACAGGTGGGTCTAGGAGAAGTTTCAGTAGTCTGACTAAAGTTAGGTCAAAGATTCTTTGTCAAAATGAACAACGTTTTTAGTTTGATGTACAACTTTTTGATCTTTGATCTGTTGAATACATAAAGCATTTATATGACTTATAACAGCAATGGTTAAAAGTGCTGTGAGATAGAATTAGATGCAAAGATACATTAAGAATCACTAAAAATGTGCTACAAAATGACCTGAATGGATTTTGACAGGAATAAAAAGAAACAAAAGGATAGAAACAGTGAGATCAAAGTGTAGTCAGGGGTGATTAGAATATGGTTAGTGAAAAAGTTGGCTTAAAGCTTAACATTCAGAAAACTAAGATTATGGCATCCAGTCCCATAACTTCATCGCAAATAGACAGGGAAATAGTGAAAACCAATGAGAGATTTTATATTTTTTAGCTCCAAAATCCCTGCAGATGGTGATTGCAGCCATGAAATTAAAAGATGCTTACTCCTTTGAAGGAAAGTTATGACCATCCTAGACATCATATGAAACGAATCACCAGTCCAGGTTAAATGCATGATACAGGATGCTTGGGGCTGGTGCACTGGTATGGCCCAGAGGGATGGTATGGGAAAAGAGGTAAGAGAGGGGTTCAGGATGGGGAACATGTTGATGTATGGCAAAATCAATACAATATTGTGAAGTAATTAGCCTCCAATTAAAATAAATAAATTTATAATAAAATGTTAAAAAAATTAATTAATAAAAAGCAGAGACATTACTTTGCCAACAAAGGTCCATCTAGTCAAGGCTATGGTTTTTCCAGTAGTCATGTATGGATGTGTGAGTCGGACTATAAAGAAAGCTGAGCACCAAAGAATTGATGCTTTTGAACTGTAGTGTTGGAGAAAACTCTTGAGAGTCCCTTGGACTGCACGGAGATCCAACCAGTCCAACCTAAAGGAGATCAGTCCTGGATGTTCATTGGAAGGACTGATGTTGAAGCTGAAATGCCAATACTTTGGCCACCTGATGCAAAGAACTGACTCATTTGAAAAGATCCTGATGTTGGGAAAGATTGAAAATGCTAGGAGAAGGGGACAACAGAGGATGAGGTGATTTGATAGCATCACTGACTCAATGGACATGAATTTGAGTAAATTCTGGGAATTGGTGAAGGACACGGAGGCCTGAGGCCTGGCATGCTGGAGTCCATGGGTTCACAGAGTCGGACATGACTGAGCAACTGAACTGATGATGTTTAATATAGCTCACTTATATTCTGTGGTGATTGGTATGTATATGGAGAGTAACATTTATGTTTCAAGGGTATATGGAAATTAGAAAGAAATTATAAGCAATTAACACAAAGTCTATAGTAAAGTAAAGCAAGAAGTAAAGTCTCCTTTAAAAAAGAGAGAAAAAGCATACATTTAGGAGGCAGATGAGAAAATAAAATAAAGATGGAAAAAAGTCCATTACTGTTATAGTACATTCAATAGAGAAGGAAATAGGAACATGAATACAGAGCTTAAAAACCATGTTAGGAATGGTGACATATAATAACAAATCTGACAAGTAAATTTGAAGCTAAGGGATATGTGGGTTTATTTCTGTTATATTTACAAAAAATAAAACTGTTTCTAAGTACAAAAATCATCCAGTGGCCACAGGTCTGGGATAAGGTCAGTTTTCATTCCAATCCCAAAGAAAGGCAATGCCAAAGAATGCTCAAACTACTGCACAATTGTACTCATCTCACACACTAGAAAAGTAATGCTCAAAATTTTCCAAGCCAGGCTTCAACAGTATGTGAACCATGATCTTCCAGATGTTCAAACTTGTCGGGAGCCACATTAAGTATTACTGACAAAATGGAGGCATGGCCCCAACTCCCTCTCTCTGTCCTGCAGGCATGGACCTGGGATGAAGGAGTTAGGCCTTGTGATTCTGACTTGTTTTTTCCTTTCCTCAGCTGAGCTGACTGAAAAGAATATTAAGGTGCTTATTGTTCTTGAGAGGAGCACAAAGCCTTCTGCAGTTGTGTTCAGAGAATAATTCATAAAGTTAATCATTGACATTTGTTCAAGGATCTTTACAAAAGAGTGTTCCAGGATGAGCATGTAGTTTGGGGCCTCCCACAGCTTGAGGCCATGGGAAGGATTGTTATCTTAAACTTATTTGTGAGGGAAATGTTTATGGCAAAGGAGTTTGCTGAATTTAGGGTTTAAGAATAATTAAAAATAGAAGCTAAAGATTTAAGGAATATTGTAATGTTAGTATATTTTACTATAGCTTATAGAGATTAGGAATTTTAGAGATATTAATATTAGAAGACTTTTTAAGAGATAGTGAGCTCAGGATACTAGGGACAAACAGGATTTAGAAAGATAAGAAATAAACGGAGATTTGCCATATGCAGCCTAGACATAAGCACAAGTTACAATGTAATCATGAGATAAAGTAAACACAATTCTGAGAGAACCGCTGAGCAGAAACTCTGTTTGAAGGGCAACAATGATTTATGGAGACAATAAATCTGGGTGGAGGGAAATTGAAAATGTCAAACCTCTGACCTAATGCTTTTGTAAAAGTATAAAAGATAATCTAAGGCTTGAAATAAACATGCAGTCCAAGAAAACTAAATGAGAGGCTGCATCATGACTTGCCGACACTGCCCATCCCTTCAGGCTGATTCTCTGGCTGCTGGAGCTGGATTCTGGCACAAACTGGATTAAGAAAAGGCAGAGGAACCAGAGGTTAAATTGCCAACATTGGCTGGGTCATTGAAAAAACAAGAGAGTTCCAGAAAAACATCTACTTTTGCTTTATTGACTACACCAAAGCCTTTGACTGTGTGGGTCACAACAAACTCTGGAAAATTCTTCAAGAAATGGTAATACTAGACCACCTGACCTTCCTCTTGAGAAATCTGTATGCAAGTTCACAAAGCAACAGCTAAAACTAGATATGGAATAACAGACTGGTTCCAAATGGAAAGAAGTATGTTGAGGCTGTATAATGTCACCTTGCTTATTTAACTTATATGCAGTGTACATCATGAGAAATGCTGGGTTGAATGAAGCACAAGCTGGAATCAAGGTTACTAGGATAAAGGTCAATAACCTCGAATATGTAAATGACACCACCCTTATGGCAGAAAGTAAAGGACATCTAAAGAGGCTCTTGATAAAAGTAAAAGAGGAGAGTGAAAAAGTTGACTTAAAACTCAACATTCAGAAAACAAAGATCATGGCAGTTGGTCCCATCACTTCATGGGAAATAGATGGAAAAACAGTGGAAACAATGAGAGACTTATTTCTGAGGGCTCCAAAATCACTGCAGATGATGACTTCATCCATGTAACTAAAAAAAGCTTGCTCCTTGGAAGAAAAGTTATGACCAACATAGACAGCATATTAAAAAGCAGAGACATTACTTGGCCAACAAGGCTCCGTCTAATCAAAGCTATGGGTTTTCCAGTAGTGAAAGGCAATGTGAGAGTTGTTGACTATAAAGAAAGCTGAGCACCAAAAAATTCATGCTTTTGAACTGTGATGTTGGAGAAGACTCTTGAGAGTCCCTTGGACAGCAAGGAGATCCAATCAGTCCCTCCTAAAGGAGATCAGTCCTGAATATTCATTGGAAGAACTGATGCTGAAGCTGAAACTCCAATATTTTGGCCACCTGATACAAATAACTGACTCATTTGGGAGACCCTGATGCTAGGAAAGTTTGAAGGCAGGAGGAGAAAGGGATGATAGAATGAGATGTTTGGTTGGCATCATTGATTCACTGGACATGAATTTGTGTAAGCTCCGGGAGTTGGTGATGGACAGAGAAGCCTGGCATGCTGCAGTCCATGGGGTCGCAAAGAATCAGACATGATTGAACAGCTGAACTGAACTGATTCTTTATATAAATATATTGTATAAATATTTACAAAGTAATTTACATGGCTATCTGAAAACAATAGCTCACAGGACTGGAAAAGGTTAGTTTACATTCTACTCCCTAAGAAAGGCAACACCAGAGAATGTTCAAACTGCCATACAATTGCATTCATTTCACATGCTAGCAGGTTAATGCCCAAAATCCTTCAAGCTAGGCTTCAACAGTACATGAACCAAGAAGTTCCAGATGTAAAACCTGGATATAAACAGAGGTCAAGTTGCCAACGTTCATTAGATCATAGAAAAAGCAAGGGAATTTAAAAATAAAATCTGTTTCACTGACTATGCTAAAGCCTTTGACTGTGTGGATCATAAAAAGCTGTGGAAAATTCTTAAATAAAAGGGAACACCAGACCACTTTACCTGTATCTTGAGAAACCTGTATGTAGGAGAGGAAGCAACATTTAGAACCAGACATGGAATAATGCCCTGGCTCAAAATAGAGAAAAGAGTACATTAAGGCTGTATATCATCACCCTGCTCATTTAACTTCTATGCAGAGTACATCCTGCAAACTGCCAGGCTGTATGAAACACAAGCTGAAATTAAGATTGCCAGAGAAATATCAATGGCACCCCACTCCAGTACTCTTGCCTGGAAAAATCCCATGGATGGAGGAGCGTGGTAGGCTGCATGCAGTCCATGGGGTAGCTAAGAGGGACATGACAGAGTGACTTCACTTTCACCTTTCACTTTCATGCATTGGAGAAGGAAACAGCAACCCACTTCAGTGTTCTTGCCTGGAGAATCCCAGGGATGGTGGAGCCCAATGGGCTGCTGTCTGTGGGGTCGCACAGAGTCAGACATGACTGAAATGACTTAGCAATAGCAATAGAGAAATATCAGCAACCTAAGATATGCAGATGATACCACTCTAACAGCAGAAAGTGAAGAGGAATTAAAGAGCCTCTTGATGAGAGTGAAAGAGAAGAGTGAAAAGACTGGCTTAAAATCAACACTCAAAAAAGTAAGATCATGGCAACCAGTCCCAGCACTTAATGGCAAATAGATGGGGAAAGTGGAAACACTGACAGATTTTATTTTCTTGGTCTCTTAAATAACTTCAGATAGTGACTGCAGCCATGAAATTGAAAGATGCTTGCTCCTTGGAAGAAAATCTGTGACAAACCTAAACGGCACATTACAAAGTAGAGACATCACTTTGCTAACAAATATCCTTATAGTTAAAGCTATGGTTTATCTAATGGTCATGTACAGTTGTGACAGCTGAACAATAAAGAAGGCTGAAAGTGAAGTCACTTAGTCATGTCCAACTCTTTGTGATCCCACAGACTGTAGCCTACCAGGCTTCTCTGTCCACGGGATTTTCCAGGCAAGAGTACTGGAGTGGGTTGCCATTTCCTTCTCCAGGGGATCTTCCCGACCCAGGGATTGAAGCCAGGTCTCCTGCATTGTAGGCAGACACTTTATCCTTTGAGCCATCAGGGAAGCCCTAAAGAAGGCTGAGTGCTAAAGAATTGATGCTTTTGAACTGTGGTGCTGGAGAAGACTCTTGAAAGTCCCTTGGACTGCAAGGAGATTAAACCAGTCCATCCAAAAGGAAATCAACCCTGAATATTCTTTGGAAGGACTGATGCTGAAGCTGAAGCTCCAATACTTTGGCCACCTAATGCAAAGAGTCAACCCATTGGAAAAGACTTTGATGCTGGGAAAGATTGAGGGAGTCAGGAAAAGGAAGTGACAGAGGATGAGATGGTTGGATGCCACTATTTATTGAATGGATATGAGTTTGACAAACTCTGGGATATAGTGAAGGACAGGGAAGCCTGGTGTGCTGCAGTTCATGGGGGTCACATGAACTGCAAAGAGTCAGACATGATTAGCGACTGAACAACTACAAGACAGGTAAAGGAGATAACTAGCATTTCATTTGAAGTATACTGATGCAAAGTATTAATAACCAGATAAGTTACTCAGACAGAAAAATAGATGTATTTCTTGTGAGAGAGTAATTAGAATTGTATTTTGAAGCCATACATGTTCAGAAAAGTGAAATAAGTACATTTAATAATTTAAATTTATTTATTGAATTGACTGGTTTGATCTCCTTAAACTAGGTTCTAAACATGTGGGAATAACATAAGACACATGGCTACTTGGTTAAATACTCTAAATAAGTTATTTTTATTTTTATATCAGCACATTGTAACTTTCTAAAATGGTTCTGCAGCCATATTTATTTGGCTTCAACATAGCACAGCCATGATTTCCCATGATATAGAAGAGTTAATTTTAATTTACAGAAAAACAGTATTTCTTTTTTAGAGAACTAGATTTTAAAAATAAACAATGTCTTTCAAAGTGAATATACTTTCTAAAGTACAAAAAAATTCTACACTCTGCTAGAATTTTATTAAAATTTTTTAATTAATTTATTTATTTTTAATTACAATACTGTATTTGTCCTCACATTGACACGAATCAGCCATAGGTGAACACAATCGCCCAATGCCGAAGCCCCCTCCCACCTCCCACCCCACAAGAATTTTATTAAATATTTTTAGTTAAAGACAAATACATGAATGCCAAAACACTGTATTCATACATCGTTCATTCATAATTCAAAAGATTCAGTCTAATTGCTGTTGTTTTATTTTATACATATAATTCTATGTTACCACCATAACCAGAGTGCTTAAGTGTACTATGTGATGAAATATATTTTAACAAATGAGAGCTAATTTACAGTATAATTTTTATTTAGCTTAGAATGAAATATGGCAATTAAAATTACAGTGAAATATAGTAAGCTTTCTACTACAAGGTTTACTGAATTAGTAAAATATTTTACTAAAGTATTCTTCCATCTCATTTTCCTGCCAAATATAAATATATGTGTAAATGTTTCATTTTCTTTGTTATATAATTTATTTTCTTTATAGACACATGTGGGACATCTGTATTTATAGTATTATGTATAAATAAAATAAATTTGCTATGATGGAATCAGAAAATAGAGCAAGCTAAAATGCAGTATATAAAAACTAATACATAAAAACGGTAACTTTGGAGAAAAAGAAAGACTCAAAAATATTAGATAGATTTGAAGCAAATCAAAAGGTATTTTTAAACATCTATTTGTAAAGAATCAGTTCAATTCAGTCACTCAGTCGTGTCTGACTCTTCGAGATCCCGTGGACTGCAAAACTCCAGGCTTCCCTATCCATCACAAACTCCCAAAGCTTATAGAAACTCATGTCTGTTGAGACGTTGATGCCAAGCAAACATCTCATCCTATTGTCCTCTTCTGCTACCACCTTCAATCTTTCCCAGAATAAGGGTCTTTTCAAATGAGTCAGTTCTTTGCATCAGGTGACCAAAATGATGGAACTTCAGCTTCAGCATCAGTCTTTCCAATGAACATGTAGGACTGATTTCCTTTTAGGATGGACTGGATGGATCACCTTGCTCTCCAAGGGACTCTCAAGTGTATTCTCCAATACCATCTAAATAAAATCCCTTATGATTATACAGTGGAAGTGAGAAATAGATTTAAGGGACAAGATCTGATAGATAGAGAGCCTGATGAACTATGGAATGAGGATCGTGACATTGTACAGGAGACAGGGATCAAGACCATCCCCCTTGTAAAGAAATGCAAAAAAAAAAAAAAAAAAAAAGGCTGTCTGGGGAGACCTTACAAGTAGCTGTGAAAAGAAGAGAGGCAAAAAGCAAAGGAGCAAAGGGAAGAAATAAGTATCTGAATGCAGAGTTCCAAAGAATAGCAAGAAGAGATAAGGAAGTCTTCTTCAGTGATCAATGCAAAGAAATAGAGGAAAAGAACAGAATGGGAACAACTAGAGGTCTTTTCAAGAAAATTAGAGATACCAAGGGAACATTTCATGCAAAGATGGGCTCGATAAAGGACAGAAATGGCATAGACCTAACAGAAGCAGAAGATATTAAGAAGAGGTGGCAAGAATACATGGAAGAACTGTACAAAAAGATCTTCACAACCCAGATAATCATGATAATGTGATCACTAATCTAGAGCCAGACATCTTGGAATGTGAAGTCAAGTGGGCCTTAGAAAGCATCACTACGGACAAAGCTAGTGGAGGTGATGGAATTCCAGTAGAGGTGTTTCAAATCCTGAAAGATGATGCTGTGAAAGTGCTGCACTCAATGTGCCAGCAAATTTGGAAAACTCAGCAGTGGCCACAGGACTGGAAAAGATCAGTTTTCATTCCAATCCCAAAGAAAGACAATGCCAAAGAATGCTCAAACTACTACACAATTGCATTCATCTCACATGCTAGTAAAGTAATGTTCAAAATTTTCAAAGCCAGGCTTCAGCAGTATGTGAACTGTGAACTCCCTGATGTTCAAGCTGGCTTTAGAAAAGGCAGAGGAACCAGAGATCAAATTTACAACATCCGCTGGATCATGGAAAAACCAAGAGAGCTCCAGAATAACATCTATTTCTGCTTTATTGACTATGCCAAAGTCTTTGACTATGTGGATCACAATAAACTGTGGAAAATTCTGAAAGAGATGGGAATACCAGACCATCTAACCTGCCTCTTGAGAAACCTGTATGCAGGTCAGGAAGCAACAGTTAGAACAGGACATGGAACAACAGACTGGTTCCAAATAGGAAAAGGAGTATGTCAAGGCTGTATACTGTCACCCTGCTTATTTAACTTATATGCAGAGTACATCATGAGAAACGCTGGACTGGAAGATATACAAGCTGGAATCAAGACTGCCGAGAGAAATATCAGTAACCTCAGATATGCAGATGACACCACCCTTATGCCAGAAAGTGAAGAGGGGCTAAAAAGCCTCTTGATGAAAGTGAAAGATGAGAGTGAAAATGCTGGCTTAAAGCTCAACATTCAGAAAACGAAGATCATGGCATCCAGTCCCATCACTTCATGGGAAATAGATGGGGAAACAGTGGAAACAGTGTCAGACTTTATTTTGGGGGCTCTAAAATAACTGCAGATGGTGATTGCAGCCATGAAATTAAAAGACGTTATTCCTTGAAAAGAAACTTATGACCAACCTAGATAGCATATTCAAAAGCAGAGACATTACTTTGCCGACTAAAGTCCGTCTAGTCAAGGCTATGGTCTTTCCTGTGGTCATTTATGGATGTGAGAGTTGGACTATGAAGAAGGCTGAGCGCCGAAGAATTGATGCTTTTGAACTGTAGTGTTGGAGAAGACTCTTGAGAGTCCCTTGGACTGCAAGGAGATCCAACCAGTCCATTCTGAAGGAGATCAACCCTGGGATTTCTTTGTAATGAATGATGCTAAAGCTGAAACTCCAGTATTTTGGCCACCTCATGAGAAGAGTTGACTCATTGGAAAAGACTATGATGCTGGGAGGGATTGGGGGCAGGAGGAGAAGGGGATGACCGAGGATGAGATGCCTGGATGGTATCATGGACTCGATAGATGTGAGTCTGAGTGAATTCCAAGTGATGGTGATGGACAGGGAGGCCTGGTGTGCCGTGATTCATGGGCCGCAGAGAGTCGAATATGACTGAGTGACTGAACTCAATTGAACTGAACAGTTTAGAAGCATCAATTCTTCAGCACTCAGCTTTCTTTATAGTCCAACTGTCACATCCATACATGACTACTGAAAAAAAAAAAAAATTACAGCTTTGAAAAATCAGATCTCTGTTGGCAAAGTAATGTCTCTGGTTTTTAATATGCTGTCTAGGTTAGTCATATATTTTCTTCCAAGGAGCAAGTGGCTATTAATTTCATGGCTACAGTCACCATCTGCAGTGATTTCAGTTTAGTCATTTCAGTCGCTCAGTCATGTCCAACTCTTTGCGACCCCATGAGTTGCAGCACGCCAGGCCTCCCTGTCCATCACCAACACCAAGAGTTCACTCAAACTCATGTCCATTGAGTCAGTGATGGCATCCAGCCACATCATCCTCTGTTGTACCCTTCTTCTCCTGCCCCCAATCCCTCCCAGCATCAGAGTCTTTTCCAATGAGTCAACTCTTCACATGAGGTGGTCAAAGTATTGGAGTTTCAGTTCTAGCATCAGTCCTTCCAATGAACTCCCAGGACTGATCTCCTTTAGAATGGACTGTTTGGATCTCTTTTCAGTCCCAGGGAATCTCAAGAGTCTTCTCCAACACTGCAGTTCAAAAGTATCAATTCTTCAGTGCTTGGCTTTCTTCACGGTCCAACTCTCCCATCTATACATGACCACTGGAAAAACCATAGCCTTGAATAGATGGACCTTTATTAGCAAAGTAATGTCTCTGCTTTTGAATATGCTATCTAGGTTGGTCATAAGGTTCCTTCCAGGGAGTAAGTGTCTTTTAATTTCATGGCTGCAGTCACCATCTGCAGTGATTTTGAACCCCAAAAATAAAGTCTGACACTGTTTCCAATGTTTTCCTATCTATTTCCCATGAAGTGATGGGACCAGTTGCCATGATCTTAGTTTTCTGAATGTTGAGCTTTAAGCCAACTTTTTCACTCTCTTCTTTCAATTGCATTTCAATTACTCCAATGATGTGTAGCACAAACAGTTAGTATGGCAAATGTTTACTTTTACTAAATATTATTGGTATTAGTGTCCAATGAATATATTTAATAAGCTTTACATTATTAACCAGATATTAGTTTGATGTTAAGCTCACATATGTCTATGGTAGGTTCATCCATCATTTAATAATTCTTAAACTTTAAATGAGTACTCTATACTTTCAAAACTATTTTAGAAAATTATCTTTTTATGAGAAAATGTATAGAAAAATGACAATGTATAATGACTTCACAGAATTAAGTAAAGTCAGTTATCTAATTTTAGGCAATTAGGTGACTGCAGCCATGAATTAAAAGACGCTTACTCCTTGGAAGAAAAGTTATGACCAACCTAGATAGTATATTGAAAAGCAGAGACATTACTTTGCCGACTAAGGTCCTTCTAGTCAAAGCTATGGTTTTTCCTGTGGTCATGTATGGATGTGAGAGTTGGACTGTGAAGAAGGCTGAGCACCAAAGAATTGATGCGTTTGAACTGTGGTGTTAGAGAAGACTCTTGAGAGTCCCTTGGACTGCAAGGAGATCAACCCTGGGATTTTTGGAAGGGGTGATGCTAAAGCTGAAACTCCAGTACTTTGGCTACCTCATGAGAAGAGTTGACTCATTGGAAAAGCCTCTGATGCTGGGAGGGATTTGGGGCAGGAAGAGAAGGGGACGACCAAGGATGAGATGGCTGAATGGCATCATGGACTCGATGAACTTGAGTCTGAGTGAACTCCAAGAGATGGTGATGAACAGGGAGGCCTGGCATGTTGCGATTCATGGGGTTGCAGAGTCAGACACAACTGAGTGACTGAACTAAACTGAACTGAGAGTTACTATCACGTAGTTCTCAACAAGTACAACTTGTCATATACTAAGAATTTTGGAACTCATATTTGTGTCAGAGACATCTTCATTTACCAAAATGTATCTTCATAGTTTTAGATCTACAGAGGAATTCACCATGTAAACTAGACAAGTATTTTATCTAACACTCTGTTTGAAAGTTAATATAAATATATGTAATTTTCCTCCAGCAATTCAGGTCATTTTTCAGATACTATATGGTCAAGAGTCATTGCACAGCTCTTCACATAATAAAGTTTTGTCTTCCTAATGAGTATATTTACTAAAAAGAAAAAAATAAAGTGGAACTAATTAGCAAAGAGAATATTCTTTCAGGATACAATTAAAGAGAAAACAACTGATGACCACTGCAAAATTTCCTACCTACCACATTGCTTAGTTTCAAAATCAGAATACACACAGAACATAATTACATTAATGAATGTTAAGTATCCTTCCACAAGGCCAAGAGAGACCTAAAGTTCTCTGGAGTGGCACCCAAGTATCCCTCACAGAATGCACAAATGATCCAGCTTGACAGAGGATACCAGAACCCTTCCAGTGCTGCACCAAAATAAATAAACATCTCTCTTCTGACATTGTACCTTCCAGAAAACTGATTTCCCATCTTGAGTCTTTCTTCTCCTTCTTTTCCTTCCTTAATCAAATTTTGACATTAACATGTGTGATTGGCTATACCTATACTTAGACTTAGGGTAGTTTGGAAAAAAGACTTTTCTGGTTTCTACCTTTGAACTGTAAAACCCAAAAGAGAGGGAGAGAATTCAAAGAAGTTTAGTGACTCCAAATGTTCCACTTCCCCTGCAATAAGTAACCACAGCCTTGAGGTTGATAAAAAGTGGAAGGCAGCAGGTACG
Source organism: Nanger dama (assembly GCA_917880005.1). Taxonomy (NCBI): domain Eukaryota; kingdom Metazoa; phylum Chordata; class Mammalia; order Artiodactyla; family Bovidae; genus Nanger; species Nanger dama. The sequence continues at coordinate 55,076,154 of CAKJTW010000004.1, forward strand.
GCCTTCCCAGTGGCTCAACCTAAGTAGAGGATGTAGGTTTGATCCCTGTGTCTGAAAGATCCCCTGGAGGAGGAAATGGCAACCCAGTTCAGTAAACTTGCTTCGAAAATCCCATGGATATAAGAGTTTTGTGGGCTATCAACCATGGGGTCACAAAGAGCTGGACAAGATCCAGTGACTAAACAACAGGGGGTGTGAGGTGGTTACATTAGACACTGGCAGCAACTGTCACTTTGAGGACCTGGCAATATGGAGGTGATTCCAGAAAGAATCTTGTAGATATGACAGTTTGCCTCTCACCTATTAAGTTTCAAGAGAAATGCTGGCATTTAGTAGAAAAAAAAAAAAGAGGATACAAAGATGAACAGTCAGGCATGGTGATCTGACATTTCAAAGTGTGCAGAGAGCTACAGAAGTTATCAGTTTCTCAGAGGTATGATAGAATACAAACATTGGAGTTATTAAATGTTCCAAAGTGTTGATTCTAAAGCCCCAGGAGCAAAAGAAATAACTAATATTACACATTTTAACAATTTCAATATTTGCTTTAGGAATTAAAACTAGTATTAAATGGTATTTTCTCATATTAATCATATTAAGCAAACTTAATGTAAATATGATAGTTATTAATATTTTTATAGGTCAAATCCATCATGTATAATTAATTACTGTCCCTTAGGATTTTTCTCACTTGTTGAAGACTATTTTTTATATCCCTTCTTTCTTGTGATCTGAGATTCTTTAAAATTCTGTTCCTTTTGCTTCTTGAACATATTCTTAACAAAATTTTCTATCTCCCAAAGTGGATATCGATTATGATTCTTACCTCAATGTGTAAAAACTTTGTCACTTCCATTAGCAATCTCCAACTTCTGATTATACAGCTCAGCCCTCTCTAGATGCATAGCTTTCTACATCACACACAAAGATGGCTCCTTTGTGTTACTAATCATGAAATTCCTCTGGCTGATGTCTTCCTGACTGTATATATGCTTGAACACTCAGATATATGCTTTGAGTAATAATCTTTCATAGAAAAATGCCAATGTACAATGAATTATACAGAACTAAACTAAGTCAGTGACCTAGTTTTGGGGGCAATTAGAGTTACTGATTGGAGAAAGCAATGGCACCCCACTCCAGTACTCTTGCCTGGAAAATCCCATGTACGGAGGAGCTTGGTGGGCTGAAGTCGATATGGTCTCTAAGATTCAGACACTACTGAGTGACTTCACTTTCACGCATTGGAGAAAGAAATGGCAAGCCACTCCAGTGTTCTTGCCTGGAGAATCCCAGGGACGGGGTAGCCTAGTGGTCTGCTGTCTATAGGGTCACACAGAGTCGGACACAACTGAAACTACTTAGCAGAAGCAGCAGCAGCAGCAGCAGAGTTACTGATACATTATTTCTAATACAATTATTGCAGTCTTTTATATATTAAGAATTTTGGAACTTGAATGACTTCATAAAGATATTTCACTTTTTGAATAGGTTAAGTTTTGTCTTTGATGTGTACCTTATGTGTCTGAAAGGCACTTCTAAAAGGATCTTTAACCAACTCAGGGTACCTGATTTTTCTTAAGCGTAATAATGGTACATATGAATTTCAAGGGATGTTTGAATATTACTTTCAGGTAGAATGGTTTTAAAGTCCTTAAATTATTTAAATAACTGAAAACAAAAGGGCTGTGTTGAGTCACACACACAAAAACAAAATGATTACTCACATTAACCCTTTAAAAATAATATGTCTTTTCAGATAGCATCTTAAGGAGCTGGTGAAGGGGACATTGTGCCTAAAACACACAAATGTTTCTAAAAATGTTTCGTGTTACAACAAAAGAGATTTCCTATAATAGCTGTTCAACTTAAATTTTCCCTCTTTCTTTCATTTTCTCAATACTTTGTCCTCTTACCACAAATTTATTTTCCTGAAATCCTTAATAATCCTCAGAACTTTCTTCTGTCTGTAGGTTAATGACAAATGAAGGTTTTTTTGTTGTTGTTGTTTTGTTTTGTTTTACCATACTTTCTTTTCTGTTTCTCACCTGAAAGCAGAATAAAATACGAGGGCTGTAAACACACACACCCATATCCAGGAGAGAATTGTATGCCATCTGGTATTAGTATATACATGTTGTTGTTGTTCATCGCTATGTGTGCTTAATCTAATATTGGAAATTATGAATAGCTTGTAAGATTTCATACTTCTTGTTACTAATTGTCACTTTTGCTTTTGAATATTTCCATTGTCTTAATGTTTTTATTTTCAATTTTATCTTTTGAGGAAGTTATGCTGCTTGCAGTCTTCTCTGGTAGCTCAGCTGATAAAGAATCCACCTGCAAAGCAGGAGACCCCAGTTCGGTTCCTGGATTGGGAAAATATCCTAGAGAATGGATGGGGTACTCACTCCAGTATTCTTGGGTTTTCCTGGTGGCTCAGATAGTAAAGAATTTGCCTGCAATGTGGGAAACATGGGTTTTATCCTGTGGTTGGTAAAATGCCCTGGAAGAGGGTATGGCAACACACTTCAGTATTCTTGCTTGGAGAATTTCATAGACAGAGGATCCTGGTGGGTTACAGTCCATGGGGTCTCAAAGAGTTGGACACTATTAAGCAACTAAGCACAGCACAGCACAGCACACTGCTTGCAGGATCATTACCTGTGGTAATCTGCACTGATGGAGTAACTGTCTCTCTCACTTATACAGTGAAAAATACATGATAAGTCTCAAAAGCCAAGTAAAAGTTTCAGGAGAGTCCTTCTCTACGTCAATACTGACTAAAACAACACAGCCATGAGAGACCCAAAATGACTGCTTTGAAAATGTGATTTCCATCTAGGGAAACTATGGGGACTTTCTTTTTCAGTCTGCAAAGAAAATTAGTTTGACACAAAATAGATACATACTTTGTATGATAGAATTTTATTGAAATTTTGCTTGAGACAAATGGAATTATTTTCCTAAGAACTGAATTATAAATAAGCTTTGAAAAATCAAAGATTATAGATAGATTTATAGTTTCTAAACATGCCAGTTTCCTCAAATAAAATTATTACATTGGTGGCACGAGTGGTAAAGAACCTGCCTGCCAGTTCAAGAGACATAAGAGATGCGTGTTCATTCTCAGTGTCGGGTAGATCCCTGGAGGAGGGCATGGCAACCCACTCCAGTATTCATGCCTGGAGAATCCTATGGACAGAAGATTCTGGCAGGCAATGGTCCGTAGGGTTGCAAACAGTCAGACTGGACTGAAGCAACTTAGCACACACGCACACACTTATGAAATAAATACAACCTTTTTATAAAGCCTTATGAGACATTTCCTAGAAATCAGAAGGAAAAATGTTAAGCCACAAGAAGTGAGTTGAAATTTTTCTATGAAAGTTGAAAATGAGACTATAAGACTGCAAAAATAGATATGACTTGCAAAAATGACTTTAAAATCATAAATTCACTATAAAACTAAAACAGATATACCCAAAATGCATGTAACATATCTGACAAGAAATAAACAAAAATTCTTAGAAAAGTAAAGGAAACCAATTTCCATGGTTTTATCATTTAAGATTTTTTGCAGATGTATAGAAAATTTACAAAGATAGTACAATGAATATTTCTGTATACCACTCACTCAGCTTCACTCTTAACATCTTACATTGCTGCTACTGTACATTCATCAAAACTGAGTAACTGAGATTTCTATACTATTCTTACCTGAACTCTATCTTTATTTGGATTTCAGTTTTTCATTATATCCTCTTTCTGTACTAGGATCCTATCCACAAAATCAAAATTTGGTTGTCATGTCTCTCCAGTGTCCTCTTGTCTATGACTGTTTCTCAGTCTTTCCTTGCTTTTCATAATCTTCATAGTCTTGAGAAGTATTGTCCAGTTATTTTGTAAAGTGACCTTATTTAATTGATTTGTTTCATTTTTTCTCATGTTTAAATTTAGCCTAATGGTTCAGATGGTAAAGCGTCTGCCCACAATGCGGGAGACCTGGGTTCAGTCCCTGGGTTGGGAAAATCCCCTGGACAAAGAAATGGCAACCCACTCCAGTATTCTTGCCTGGAAAATCCCATGGAGGGAAGAGCCTGGCAGGCTACAGTCCATAGGGTCACAAAGAGTCCAAACACGACTGAGCAACTTCACTTTCACTATGTTTTCAGGGGGAAAAAAAAATCAGAGGGAAAGTGTCCTTTTTGTATTTTTATATCAAGTGAAATTGTTATCTTTATGACATCATTGATAATATTAACCTTCATCTCTTGGTTAAGGTAATGTAGGAACTGATCCAAGCAATTTTGGAACAATGTTGTTTTGATTACCTATTGAAAAGCTAAAGAAACTTAAAATACTGTACTCAAGTTCATTTCTCAAGGTGATATGATTAACCACTCTAAAATATTTTATCTGTCTACTGGGATTGAATAAATAAGTAAATGGATGGTGGGTAGTGGGATTCAGGCTTCTCATTGTCACAGAGAGAAGTTAAAAGATAAAAAGGATGGAAGATTAGAATGAATGGTGGTGATAGATTGAATCAGAGACATTGCTATAAACAAGTATGTATAAGTGTGCATGCTTAGTCGCTCAGTTGTGTCTGATTCTTTGCAACATAAACTGTAGCCCGCAAGACTCCTCTGTCTATGGGATTCTCCAGGCTGTTAACACTGGAGTGGGTTGCCATTTCCTACTCCACGGGATATTCCTGGCCTAGGGGTTGAAACTTCTTTCCTGTGCCTTCTGCACTGGTAGGTAGATTCTTTACCACTGAGTCACCTAGGAAGATTGGCACCATATCATTATTCTCTATGAAGCAGAAATAATTAAAACTGTGTTAAAAAGTTATAACAAAGAACTGTGAATATGTGCACTAGTGCAATGGCAAGTAATTAGCTGTTTTAAGATAATTTTATTTTGAGACTGAAAATATGCAGATTCTTGAGAATAGTGTATATTCTGAATGTAAAAGCAATTATGAGATTTTATTTGATGTTATTTAAATATAAGAATCATGATATATCTTATTTGTTTAGTTCAAATATGTCTCTTACAAGAATAAAATTTCAGCAAAAATCAAATTCAATATTGAACATTTGATCATAAATAATTAAAACTTAATTTGTTAAATTAAATACTTGAGTGCCGAAGAATTGATGTTTTTGAACTGTGGTGTTGGAGAAGACTCTTGAGAGTCCCTTGGACTGCAAGGAGATCCAACCAGTCCATTCTGAAGGAGATCAGCCCTGGGATTTCTTTGGAAGGAATGATGCTAAAGCTGAAACTCCAGTACTTTGGCCACCTCATGGGAAGAGTTGACTCACTGGAAAAGACTCTGATGCTGGGAGGGATTGGAGACAGGAGAAGGGGACGACTTAGGATGAGATGGCTGGATGGCATCACTGACTCAATGGACATGAGTCTGAGTGAACTCTGGGAGTTGGTAATGGACAGGGAGGCCTGGCGTGCTGCGATTCATGGGGTCACAAAGAGTCAGACACGACTGAGCGACTGAACTGAATTGAACTAAAGTGAAAGATAAACACTATGTTTAAAGAATTCATATCTTTATTATCTTAAAGAATGTTATACAGTGGCCTAAAATGCTCTCTTAGTGGCCTAAAATGCTTTCTTTACAGCATCGACCTTTGCTTCTATAACCAGCCGCATTCACAGCTAGGTGTTGTTTTTGCTTTGGCTTCATCCCTTCATTCTTTCTGGAGTTATTTCTCCACTGATCTCCAGTAGCATATCAGGCACCTACAAACCTGGGGACTTCATTTTTTTAGTGTCCTATCTTTTTGCCTTTTAATACTGTTCATGGGGTTCTCAAGGAAAGAATACTGAAGTGGTTTGCCATTCCCTTCTCCATTGGACCATATTTTGTCAGAACTCTCTAGCGTTACCCATCAGTCCTGGGTGGCCCTACATGACATGGCTTAGTTTCACTGAGTTAGACAAGGCTGTGGTCCATGTGATCAGACTGGCTAGTTTTCTGTGACTGTGGTTTCAGTCTGTCTGCCTCCTGATATCCTCTCTCAGTGCCTACTGTCTTACTGAGGTTTATCTTATATTGGACATTGGGTGTCTCTTCACAGCTGCTCAAGGAAAGTGCAGCCCTTACTCCTGACCTTGACATGGGGTATCTCTTCATGACTGCTGCTTCTGACCTTGGATGTGGGGTAGCTCATCTTGGCTGCTTGCAGCTCCAACACCAAATTTAGGCAAATTGGATGTGGTCAAACAGGAGAGGGCAAGAGTAAACATCGACATTCCAGGAATGAGCAAACTAAAATGGACAGGAATGGGTGAATATAACTCAGGTGACCATTATATCTACTACTATGGGAAGGAATCCCTGAGAAGAAATGGAGTAGCAATCATAGTCAAAAAGGAATCTAAAATGCAGTACTTGGATGCAATCTCAAAAATGACAGAAAGATATCTTTTCATTTTCAAGGCAAACCATTCAATATCATGGTAATCCAAGTCTATGTCCTGACCAGTAATGCTGTAGAAGCTGAAATTGAATGGTTCTATGAAGACCTACAAGACTTTTTAGAACACCCCAAAAAGTGTCTTTTTCACTATAGGGGAAATTTGCCCTTGGAATACAGAAAGAAGCAGGACAAGGGCTAATAGAGTTTTGTGAAGAGAATGCCTGGTCAGAGCAAACACCCTCTTCCAACCACACAAGACAAGACTCTACATAGACTTCAGCAGGTGGCCAAGATCAATATAAGATTGATTATATGCTATGCAGCCAAAGATGGAAAAGCTCTATATAGTCAGCAAAAACAAGATCAGGAGCTGACTGTGGCTCAGATCATGAACTCCTTATTGTCAAATTCAGACTGAATTAAAGAAAGTAGGGAAAACCACTAGACCATTCAAATGTGACCCAAATCAAATCCCTTACTATTATACAGAAGAAATGAGATATAGATTTAAGGGACTAGATCTGATAGAGTGCCTGATGAACTATGGACAGAGGTTTGTGATATTGTACAGAAGACAGGTATCAAGATGATCCCCAAGAAAAAGAAATGCAAAAAAGTAAAATGGCTGCCTGAGAATGCTTTATAAATAGCTGTGAAAAGAAGAGAAGTGAAAAGCAAAGAGGAAAAGGAAAGATATACCCATTTGAATGCAGAGATGCAAAGAATAGCAAGGAGAAATAAGAAAGCCTTCCTCAGTGATCAGTGAAAAGAAATAGAGGAAAATAATAGAATTGGAAAGACTAGAGATCTCTTCAAGAACATTAGAGATACCAAGGGAACATTTCATGCAAAGGTAGGGTCAATAAAGACAGAAATTGTATGGACCTAACAGAAACAGAAGATGTTAAGAAAAGGTGGCAAGAAGACACAGAACTGTACAGAAAAGATCTTCACCCAGATAATCACAATGATGTGATCATTCACCTAGAGCCAGACATCTTGGAATGTGAAGTCAAGTGGGCCTTAGGAAGCATCACTACGAACAAAGCTAGTGGAGGTGATGGAATTCCAGTTGAGCTATTTCAAATCCTAAAGAATGATGCTATGAAAGTGCTGCACTCAATATGCCAGCATATCTAGAAAACTCAGCAGTGGCCACAGGACTGGAAAAGGTCAGTTTTCATTCCAGTCCCAAAGAAAGGCAATTGCCAAAGAATGCTCAAACTACTGAGCAATTGCCCTCATCTCACACCTTACCAAAGTAATACTCAAAATTCCCCAAGTCAAGCTTCAGCAATACATGAACTGTGAACTTCCAGATGTGTAAGCCAGTTTTAGAAAAGGCAGAGGAACCAGAGATCAAATTGTCAACATCCTCTAGATTGTCAAAAGAGTGAGTGTTCAAAACACACACACACACACACACACACACACACACACACACATCTATTTCTACTTTATTGACTATGCCAAAGCCTTTGACTGTGTGGGTCACAATAAACTGTGGAAAATTCTTCAAGAGTTGGGAATACCAGACCACCTGAGCTGCCTCTTGTGAATTCTGTAAGCAGGTCAGGAAGCATCAGTTAGAACTGGTCATGGAACAACAGACTGGTTCCAAATCAGGAAAGGAGTATGTCAAGGCTGTATATTGTCATGCTGTTTATTTAACTTATATGCAGAGCACATCATTTGAAATGCTGGGCTGGATGAAGCACAAGCTGGAATCAAGATTGCTGGGAGAAATATCAATAACTTTAGATATGTATATGACACCACCTTTATGGCAGAAAGTGAAGGAGAACTAAAGTGCCTCTTGATGAAAATAAAGGGGGAGAGGGAAAAGTTGGCTTAAAACTCAGCATTCAGAAAACTAAGATCATGGCATCTGGTCCCATCTCATGAAAAATATATGGAAAAAAAGAAGAAATAGTGAAAGACTTTATTTTTGAGGGCTCCCAAATCACTGCAGATGCTGACTCCAGCCATGAAATTAAAAACAAAACAAAACAAAACACTTGCTTTTTGGAAGAAAAATTATGACCAACTAGACAGCATATTCTAAAGCAGAGACATTACTCTGCCAACAAAGGTTCATCTAGTTAAGGCAATGGTTTTTCCAGTAATCATTTATGGATGTGAGAGTTGGACTGTAAAGAAAGGTGAACACTGAAGAATTGATGCTTTTGAACTGTGATGTTGGAGACGACTCTTGAGAGTCCCTTGGACTGCAAGATCCAACCAGTCCACCCTAAAGGAGATCAGTCCTGGATGTTCATTGGAAGGACTAATGTTGAAGCTGAAACTCCAATATTTTGGCCACCTGATGTGAAGAGATGATTCATTTGAAAAGACCTTGATGCTGGGAAAGATTGAAGGCAGGAGAAGAGGATGACAGAGGATGAGATGATTAGATGTCATTACCAATTCAATGACATGAGTTTGGGTAAAATCTGGGGAGTTGATGATGGACAGGGGAGGCCTGGCGTGCTTCAGTCCATGGGGGTCACGAAGATCAGACATGACTGAACAACTGAACTGAACTGAACTGAAAGTGCTCTCGGTTACAAGGATAGGTCTCAGTTTCTATTCATTTAAAAGCATATGAATTCTTTTACATGACTCAGTAGGTAAAAAGGAAAAACACTAGATCTGTTTATCAGCTTTTATTTTGTTAAATTAATCTTTAGACTAATATGTTTATAATACTCTTGGTGTACTGGAGAAACAAATATAGAGATGATATTGAGGCTTGATGATTTGAGGCTTCATTCAGCATGACTGCTTCATTCTTGCAGCAAGAATCTTGAAATGTTGACCTTCAACCTTTAAGCACTGGTCCAAGAGAGTAATTACTGGTATTTTCACTATAACCAGCCCCTCCCATCATTAGAAAGAGAGCGGAGTGCATGAGTACTTTAAGTCAGGGGAGGGAGAGTGAAGAAGATGGTGGAAGACAATATATGCAACAACATTATTTGACCACAACACCTGAAAGAGGGATTCTGTTTCTATAAGACAGCAGTTATAAGTGTCTGTTAACATAGAGTATCATTACATTGAAATATCCATGGTGGTAGGAAATAAATATTCACAACTTAGTCTTAAATTCCTTTATGCTGTGAGTCCTCAGTAAGTTGTTTTTGGTTTTTATACTATTATAAACACTTTGATTGATTTTCAGTTTTGACTCATCAAATTAGGTACTTAAGTCTTTAACTTTTGAATTAAAATGGTATTTCAAACTATAATTAATGCAAATACATATCTCTGTTACACAGACATATACACAGTTTACTATAATATTTTAACTCTAAATTGAGACCATTTACCCTCAAAATTTACTTACAGTTATGAAATACACAGAGAGATCACAGAGAAGTACAGAGTATGAAAACTCATGAGAAAAGGGAAAAATGTATATATAGATATTAATAGTATATAGCTTATATTTACAAATTTATGTTCATATACATGTACAATTAAATTGAATACATATATGTATAAATTAATCAATTAGTATATCTTAATTATTAATAATCATCACAGAGATATAGTATTCATTTATAGCTATCAATTTATTAATAATATTTAAGTGATGTAAAAATTCTGGTTTAGATAAGCAAAAGGAAAAAATAATTGTTTATAGTTCCTATTTTATTGAGTGTTTTCAAAGCTCCTTTTTAGACAGTATAGATCAGTTCAGTTCAGTTCAGTTCAGGACAGTCGCTCAGTCGTGTCTGACTCTTTACAATCCCATGAATTGCAGAACCCCAAGCCTCCCTGTCCATCATCAACTCCCGGAGTTCACTCAGACTCACGTCCATCGAGTCAGTGATGCCGTCCAGCCATCTCATCCTTGATCATCCCCTTCTCCTCCAGCCCCCAATGCCTCCCAGCATCAGAATATTTTCAATGAGTCAGTTCTTCTCATGAGGTGGCCAAAGTACTGGAGTTTCAGCTTCAGCATCATTCCTTCCAAAGAAACCCCAAGGTTGATCTCCTTCAGAATGGACTGGTTGGATGCCCTTGCAGTCCAAGGGACTCTCAAGAGTCTTCTCCAACACCACAGTTCAAAAGCATCAATTCTTTGGTGCTCAGCCTTCTTCACACTCCAACTCTCACACTCATACACGACCACAGGAAAAACCATAGCCTTGACTAGACAGACTTTAGTTGGCAAAGTAATGTCTCTGCTTTTGAATATACTATCTAGGTTGCTCATAACTTTTCTTCCAAGGACTAAGTGTCTTTTTAAAAAAATTTTTTATAAATTTTATTTTTACTTTATTCTACGTTACCATACTGTATTGGTTTTGCCATACATTGACATAAATCAGCCACAGGTGCACACGTTCTCCCAATGCTGAAGCCCCCTCCCACCTCCCACCCCATATCATCTCTCTGGATCATCCCCATGCACCAGCCCCAAGCCTCCTGTGTCCTGCATTGAACAGAGATTGGTGCTTCATTTCTTACATGATAGTATACATGTTTCAGTGTCATTCTCCCAAATCATCCCACCCTCTCCCTCTCCTCAGGGGCCAAAAGTCCATTTCACACCTCTGTGTCTCTTTTGTTGTCTCACATACAGGGTCATCGTTACTATCTTTCTAAATTCCATATATATATGTCAGTATACTGTATTGGTGTTTTTCTTTCTGGCTTACTTCACTCTGTATAATTGGCTCCAGTTTCATCCATCTCATTAGAACTGATTCAAATGTATTCTTTTTAAGGGCTGAGTAATACTCCATTGTGTATATGTACCACAGCTTTCTTATCCATTCATCTGCTGATGGACATCTAGGTTGTTTCCATGTCCTGGCTATTATAAACAATGCTGCAATGAACATTGGGGTACATGTGTCTCTTTCAGTTCTGGTTTCCTCAGTGTGTATGCCCAGCAGTGGGACTGCTGGGTCATAAGGCAGTTCTATTTGCAATTTTTAAAGGAATCTCTACACTGTTTTCCATAATGGCTGTTGCAGTTTGCATTCCCACCAACAGTGTAAGAGGATTCCCTTTTCTCCACATCCTCTCCAGCATTTATTGCTTATAGACTTTTGGATCGCAGCCATTCTGACTGATGTGAAATGGTACCTCACTGTGGTTTTGATTTGCATTTCTCTGATAATGAGTGATGTTGAGCACCTTTTCATGTGTTTGTTAGCCATTAGTATGTCCTTGGAGAGATGCCTATTCAGTTCCTTGGCCCATTCAGTCACCATCTGCAGTGATTTTGGAGCACCAAAAATCTGACACTTTTTCCCCATCTATTTCCCATGAAGTGATGGGACCAGATGCCATGATCTTCGTTTTCTGAATGTTGAGCTTTAGGCCAATTTTTTTCACTCTCCTCTTTCAGTTTCATCAAGACGCTTTTAGCTCCTCTTCACTTTCTGCCATAAGGGGGTGTCATCTGAAGATCTGAGGTTATTGATGTTTCTCCCAGCAATCTTGATTCCAGCTTGTGTTTCTTCCAGTCCTGCGTTTCTCATGATGCACTCTGCATATAAGTTTAAGAAGCAGGGCAACAATATACAGCTTTGATGTACTCTTTTTCGTATTTGGAACCACTCTGTTGTTCCATGTCCAGTTCTAACTGTTGCTTCCTGACCTGCATGCAGATTTCTCAAGAGGCAGGTTAGGTGGTCTGGTATTCCCATCTCTTTCAGAATTGTCCACTGTTTATTGTGATCCACACAGTCAAAGGCTTTGGTGTGGTCAATAAAGCAGAAATAGATGTTTTTCCGGAACTCTCTTGCTTTGTCCATGTTCCAGCAGATGCTGGTAATTTGATCTCTGGTCTTCAGCCTTTTCTAAAACCAGCTTGTACATCAGGGGTTTATGGTTCACATATTGCTGAAGCCTGGCTTGGAGAATTTTGAGCATTACTTTACTAGCATGTGTGATGAGTACAACTGTGCATTCTTTTGAGCATTCTTTACAATTGCCTTTCTTTGGGATTGGAATGAAAACTTACCTTTTCCAGTCCTGTGGCCATTGCTGAGTTTTCCAAATTTGCTGGCATATTGACTGCAGCACTTTCACAGCATCATCTTAAGTAGATCTAGGTATTTTGGAGAATTAAAAGTTGGTTTATTTTAAAAATCTAAAAAAAGGCAGTACATTTCCGTTAGCAAAGAGGATTAATAATCCTTTATATAAAACAAAAGTAACTATAGTCAAAACTAATATTTAAAGTTTAATACAATGTAGTTTTAAATATAAAGCATTAAAAACTAATTTTAGATAATTATTTAAGTTAGAATTTACATAAGATAGTACACTTATTTGTCCTTCTATTTTTAAACACAACTAATATATTCATGGAACCACAGACTGGTTCCAAATAGGAAAAGGAGTACATCAATGCTGTATACTGTCACTATTTAACTCATATGCAGAGTAAATCATGAGAAGCGCTGGACTGGAAGAAACACAAGCTGGAATCAAGATTGCCAGGAGAAATATCAGTAACCTCAGATATGCAGATGATATCACCCTTATGGCAGAAAGTGAAGAAGAACTTAAGAGCCTCTTGATGAAAATGAAAGTGGAGAGTGAAAAAGTTGGCTTAAAGCTCAACATTCAGAAGGCAAAGGTCATGGCATCCAGTCCTATTACTTCATGGGAAATAGAAGGGAAACAGTGGAAACAGTGTCAGACTTTATTTTTTGGGCTCCAAAATCACTGCAGATGGTGATTGCAGCCATGAAATTAAAAGACGCTTAGTCCTTGGAAGAAAAGTTATGAGCAACCTAGATAGCGTATTCAAAAGCAGAGACATTACTTTGCCGACTAAGGTCCATCTAGTCAAGGCTCTGATTTTTCCTGTGATCAGGTATGGGTGTGAGAGTTGGACTGTGAAGAAGGCTGAGCACCAAATAATTAATGCTTTTGAACTGTGGTGTTGGAGAAGACTCTTGAGAGTCCCTTGGACTGCAAGGAGATCCAACCAGTCCATTCTGAAGGAGATCAACCTTGGGATTTCTTTGGAAGGAATGATGCTGAAGCTGAAACTCCAGTACTTTGGCCACCTCTTGAGAAGAGTTGACTCACTGGAAAAGATTCTGATGCTGGGAGGAATTGGAAGCAGGAGGAGAAGGAGACAACAGAGGATGAGATGGCTGGATGGCATCATGGATTTGATGAACGTGAATCTGTGTGAACTTCAGGAGATGGTGATGGACAGTGAAGCCTGGCGTGCTGTGATTCATGGGGTCGCAAAGAGTCAGACACGACTGATTGACTGAACTGAACTGAACTGAATATGTTCAAAATTATTGAAAAATCTTACACTATTTAAAAATGTTGTTAACATATACAATAGTACTTTCTTATGCAAATAAATGTGAAGGAAACTTTTTCAATTTAATTTCATTGAAAATATAAGAGGTGGAATATTAATTTCATTATATACTCCTCTTTCTCCTAAGATAAATCAATTTTTAATATTCATTAGGCTTGTTTTTTTAATCAAATGTAAGAATCACAATTAGAAGATGCTGACTACACTTATTTCTGAATAATGAAAATCTTGATAGATAAAGTAGTAGAATGTAAAAAAAATCAGAATATTCTGGGAAGTGCTATCTAAAAGTATCTAGTTATTAAAAAACAAATAAAATTTAATCTAGACTAGCACTATGAATACTAAATATACATATTCAATTTTCCCCTTCACTACAAGGATATCTCTAAAGAGATAAAAATGCCTAGATTTTTTGGTTGAAATATTTAACTGTAAACGTTTGAAAGAAACTTATAAAAGTAAGAAATTGATAGCTTACTTCCATCTATCAGTATGTTTATAGTCCCTTTGTGGAACAAATAGTCTATCATTTATATCTGTATAAAATGTTACATCAAAAATGAAAATCTATCATGACTAGTATTTGCTTTAAATAATCTAAATTAGCTTCTTTAAATTCCAACTATAGAGGCAAAGGTACACTTATTTAAAATACAATAGATGTAACCTGGAGCTATATAATATATCTTTATGAAGAATATTAGATATAATAATACTGACTGACTGTAGAAAAACAGTATTTAGAGACTTCCAGCTACAGATGGTAGAGCAGAATGATGTGCGATCATCTCCTGCTATGACAGCATGCAATTGTAACTAATTGTTGAACACCCATTGATAGGAAGAGGCTGGAACCTACCAAAGAAAGATTCCCCATGTTCAAAGACAAAGAAGAAGCCACAGCAAGACAGTAGGAGAGATGCGATCACGTTAAAATCAAATTTCCTTCCTGCTGGGTAGGTGACCCACAAACTGTAGAACAATAGTGCCAAAGAAGTTCTTCTAGCCTTGTGAAGTTTCGAGCCACACGTCAGGCTTGCCAGCCTGGGAATCTGATAAAGGGATTGGGAATTCACAGATAATCTGACTTTAAAGGCTAGAATAATTTGAATAGAGGACTTCAAGGACTTTATTTAAATACTTTAAATAAAGTATTTAAAGTATTTAAAGCAAATACTTCAGACTTTAAGGACACAAACAAAATTTTGTTCATACCAAAACTGAGAGGAAAGGAGCAGAGACCCCATAGGAGACAGATACAAAACTAACTGGTGGTGCTGGAGGATGTCCTGTGATGTGTAGGTCAACAGGGTCTCACAACAAGGATAGGGGCACTGACAGCAGCAGTCTTGGAAGCACCTCCCTTCCTCCCCTGCCACCCGGCCCCGGCATATGTCCTCTTAGAGGTCACCATTCAGTTCAGTTCAGTTCAGTCTCTCAGTCTTGTCCAACTCTTTGCAACCCCATGGACTGAAGCATGTCAGGCTTCCCTGTCCATCACCAACTCCCGAAGCCTGCTCAAACTCAATTCCATCGAGTCAGTGATGGCATCCTACCGATTCATCCTCTGCCGTCCCCTTCTCCTCCTGCCTTTAATTTTTCCCAGCATCAGAATCTTTTCTAAACAGTCAGTTCTTTGCATCAGGTGGTCAAATTATTGGACTTTCAGCTTCAGCATCAGTACTTTCAAAGAATATTCATGACTAATTTCCTTGAGGATGGACTGGTTGGATTTCCTTGAAGTCCAAGGAACTCTCAAGAGTCTTCTCCAACCCACAGTTCAAAAGTATCAATTCTTCAGTGCTCAGCTTTTTTTATGGTCCAACTCTCAAATTCATACATGACGACTAGAAAAACCATAGTATTGAATAGATGGACCTTTGTTGGCAAATTAAGTCTCTGATTTTTAGTATGCTGTCTAGGTTGGTCCTAGCTTTCCTTTCAAGGAGCAAGTATCTTTTAATTTCATGGACGCAGTCACCATCTCCAGTGATTTTGGAGCCCAAGAAAAATAAAATCAGTGACTGTTTCCATTGTTTCCCCATCTATTTATTAGGAAGTGATGGGACTGGATACCATGATCTTAGTTTTTGAATATTGAGTTTCAGTCCAACTTTCTTACTCTCTTCTTACACCTTCATCAAGAGACTCTTCAGTTCCTCTTCCCTTTCTGCTGTAAGGGTGGTGTCATCTGCATATCTGAGATTGTTGATATCTCTCCCAGCAATCTTGATTCCAGTTTTTATTCATCCAGCCCAGAATTTCACATGCTGTACTCTGCATATAAGTTAAATAAGCAGGGTGATAATATATTGCTTTGCCATACTCCTTTCCCAATTTGGAAGCACTCTGTTGTCCCATGTCCAGTTTTAAGTATTGTTTCTTGACCAACACATAAGTTACTCATGATAAGGTAAGGTGGCCTAGTAGTTTCATCTCTCTAAGAATTGTCCACAGTTTAATGTGATCCACACAGCCAAAGGATTTAGTGTAGTCAATGAAGCAGAAGTAGATGTTTTTCTGGGATCCCCTTACTTTTTATGATCCAACAGATGTTGACAATTTGATCTCTGGTTCCTTTGACTTTTCTAAATCCAAAGTGTACATCTTTAAGTTCTCAGCTCATGCACCGCTGAAGCCTAGCTTGAAGGATTTTGAGCATAACCTTGATTGCATATGACATAAGCAGTACTGTATGATAGTTTGAAGATTCTTGGCATTGTCCTTCTTGGGGATTGGAATGAAACCTGACATATTCCAGTCCTGTGCTATTGCTGAGTTTTCCAAACTGGCTGATATATTGAGTGCAGCAGGTTAACAGCATCATCTTTTAAGATGTGAAATATCTCAGATATACAGCACCTTTGTTTGTAGTAAAACTTCCTGAGGCCCACTTAACTTCACACTCCAGGATGTCAAGCTCTGCCTGACTGTGGTTATCTGAGTCATTAAGACTTTTCTTATTTCTTACTTCAGTGTATTCTTGCCACTTCTTAACATCATCTCCTTCTGTTAGGTCCTTAACAGTTTCTGTTCTTTATCATGCCCATCATACCATGAAAATTTCCTTTTATATTTCCAGTTTTTAAAAAGAGATCTCTCATCTTTCCCTATTATTTTTCACTGTTTCTCTGTACTGTTTATTTAAGGAGCCTTTCTTATCTATTTTTGCTGTTCTTTGGAACTCAACATTTAGTTGGGTTTATCTTTTTCTTTTTACTTTATTTTAGCTTCTCTTTACTCAGCTATTTGTAAAGTCTCCTCAGACAAACACTTTGCCTTCTTGCATTTATTTTTCTTTTGGTTGGTTTTGCTCTCTGCTCCTGGTGCATTATATAAACCTTCATCCATACTTCTTGAGGCACTCTATTTATTCATTCCCTCTACTGTATACTCATAAGGGATTCGATTTTGGTCATACCTGAATGACCTAATGCTATTCCCTACTCTCTTCATTTAAGCCTGAATTTTGCAATAAGGAGTTCGTGATCTGAGCCAAAATCAGCTCCAGGTCTTGTTTTGCTGACTGTATAGAGCTTTTCTATCTTAGGCAGTAAAAGACATAATCAATATTATTTCAGTATTGACAGTACAACCAGAATTTTGTATGATGTACTCTGCATATAAGTATAAATACAAGAGCAGTAAGGCTTATTTAAACAAGTTCAATTTAATTAGACATGTTCCATTTCAGTCATCAGCCTAATTATCAAAGATAAATTTTAATACAAAGTTTGATTTTATGCTAGAGTCCAGTTCCAGCAGCCAGGGATTCAACCTGAAAGGATGGACGGTGTCAGCAATGATGATGTAGTCTCTGATTCAGTACAGGACTACATCTGGCAGACAATGATGCAGCCTCTGACTCAAAGTACAGGAATAAATGTTTATTTCAAGCTTCAGGTACTCTTTTATACTTTGACAAAAGCATTAGGTCAGAGGTTTGATATTTTTAGTCCCCCTCCCACTCAGATTTACTGTACGTGTGATTACATTGTAACTCATGCTACATTCCTCAGTTTACTTATCATCTTTCTAAATCCTGTTTACCCCTAGCATCTTAAGATCATTATCTCCTAAAAAAGCTTCTAGCTATTCTTCAGTTCAGTCGCTCAGTCTTATCCAACTCTTGTGACCCAATGAATAGTAGCACCCCAGGCCTCCCTGTCCATCACCAACTCCCAGAGTTCACTCACAATCATGTCCATCCAGTCAGTGATGCCATCCAGCAATCTCATCCTCTGTCATCCCCCTTCTCCTACTGCCCCCAATCCCTCCCAGCATCAGAGTACTTTCCAATGAATCAACTCTTTGCATAAGGTATCCAAAGTACTGGAGTTTCAGCTTTAGCATCATTCCTTCCAAAGAAATCCCAGGGCTGATCTCCTTCAGAATGGACTGGTTGGATCTCCTTGCAATCCAAAGGACTCTCAAGAGTCTTCTCCAACATCACAGTTCAAAAACATCAACTCTTCAGTGCTCAGCCTTCTTCACAGTCCAACTCTCACATCCATACATGACTACTGGAAAACCCATAGTCTTGATTAGAAGGACCTTAGTCAGCAAAGTAATGTATCTGCTTTTGAATATGCTATCTAGGTTGGTCATAACTTTTCTTCCAAGGAGTAAGTGTCTTTTAATTTCATGGCTGCAATCACCCTCTGCAGTGATTTTGGAGCCCCCCAAAATAAAATCTGACACTGTTTCCACTATTTCCCTGTCTATTTCCCATGGAGTGATGGGACTGGATGCCATGATCTTCGTTTTCTGAATGTTGAGATTTAAGCCAACTTTTTCACTCTCCTCTTTCACTTTCATCAACAGGCTTTTTAGTTCCTCTTCACTTTCTGCCATAAGGGTGATGTCTTCTGCATATCTGAGGTTATTGATATTTCTCCCAGCAATCTTGATTCCAGCTTGTGTTTCTTCTAGTCCAGCATTTCTCATGATGTACTCTGCATATAAGTTAAATAAGCAGGGTGACAATATAGAGCCTTGACGTTTTCCTTTTCCTATTTGGAACCACTCTGTTGTTCCATGTCCAGTTCTAACTCTTGCTTCCCGACCTGCATATCCGTTTCTCAAGAGGCAGGTCAGGTGGTCAGATATTCTCATCTCTCAGAATTTTCCACAGTTTATTGTGATCCACACAGTCAAAGGCTTTGGCATAGTCAATAAAGCAGAAATAGATTTTTTTTCTGGAATTCTTTTGCTTTTTCCATAATCAAGCAGATATTGGCAATTTGATCTCTGGTTCCTCTGCCTTTTCTAAAACCAACTTGAATATCAGGAAGTTCACGGTTCATGTATTGCTGAAGCCTGGCTTGGAGAATTTTGATCATTACTTTACTAGCATGTGATATGAATGCAATTGCGTGATAGTTTGAGCTTTCTTTGCCATTGCCTTTCTTTGGGATTGGAATGAAAACTGACCGTTTCAGTCCTGTGACCACTGCTGAGTTTTCCAAATTTGTTGGCATATTGAGTGCAGCACGTTCACAGCATCATCTTTCAGGATTTGAAATAGCTCAACTGGAATTCCATCACCTCTGCTAGGTTTGTTCATAGTGATGCTTTCTAAGGCCCACTTGACTTCACATTCCAGGATGTCTGGCTCTAGATGAGTGATCACACCATCATGATTACCTGGGTCATGAAGATCTTTTTTAAATAGTTCTTCTGTATATTCTTGCAACCTCTTCTTAGTATCTTCTGCTTCTGTTAGGTCCATACCATTTCTGTCCTTCATTGAGCCCATCTTTGCATGAAATGTTCCCTTGGTATCTCTAATTTTCTTGAAGAGACCTCTAGTTGTTCCCCATTCTGTTCTTTTCCTCTATTTCTTTGCATTGATTGCTGAGGAAGCCTTTTCTTATCTCTTCTTGCTATTCTTTGGAACTCTGCATTCAGATGCTTATGTCTTTCCTTTTCTCCTTTGTTTTTTGCCTCTCTTCTTTTTACAATTATTTGTAAGGCCTCCCCAGACAGCCATTTTACTTTTTTGCATTTCTTTTCCATGGGGATAGTCTTGATCCCTGTCTCTCGTACAATGTCACAAACCTCATTCCATAGTTCAACAGGCACTCTATCTTTCAGATCTAGGCCATTAAATCTATTTCTCACTTCCACTGTATAATCATAAGGGATTTGATTTAGGTCATACCTGAATGGTCTAGCAGTTTTCCCTACTTTCTTCATTTTAAGTTTGGATTTGTCAATAAGGAGTTCATGATTTAAGCCACAGTCAGCTTCTGGTTTTATTTTTGCTGACTATTTAGAGCTTCTCCATCTTTGGCTGCAAAGAATATAATCAATCTGATTTCGTTGTTTACCATCTGGTGGTGTCCATGTGTAGAGTCTTCTCTTGTGTTGTTGGAAGAGGGTGTTTGCTATGACCAGTGTGTTCCCTTGGCAAAACTCTATTAGTCTTTGCCCTGCTTCATTTCACATTCCAAGGCCAAATTTACCTGTTACTCCACATGTTTCTTGACTTCTTACTTTTGCATTCCAGTCCAGTTAATGAAAAGGACATCTTTTTTGGATGTTAGTTCTAAAAGGTCTTGTAGGTCTTCATAGAACCATTCAACTTCAGCTTCTTCAACGTTACTGGCTGGGGCATAGACTTGGATTACTGTGATATTGTATGTTTTGCCTTGGAAATGAATAGAGATCTAGCTATTCTTAATTAATCCTACATCTTAAACTCAACAAACTTCTTTTGCCATAAACATTCCCCACACAAACAGATCTCAGATAGTAATCCTTCCCATGGCCTCAAGCTGCAGCCTACATGCTCATCCTGGGACATTCTTTGTAAAGATCCTTGCAGAAAGGTCAATGGTTATTTTATAGATTATTTTCTGGGCACAACTATAGAAACCTTTGTGCTGTCTCATGCTTCTCTCAGGCACCTTAACATTCTTTCCAGCCAACTCAACCGAAGAAAGGAAAGAACAAGTCAGAATCAAAGGCCTAACTCCTTCATCCCGGGACCGTGCATGCAAGACGAAGAGAGGGCGTTGGGGCCGTGCTTCCATTTGTCAGTAATGCTTAACCCAACTCCCGACAATTTTATATTTGATGTTTGCTGACAAGATTATAGAACCTTCCCTCTAGCTTTCCTCTTGCCCCACATCTAAGCAAATCAATAAGAAAGTTCCATGCTACATTGACATAAAGTTCAAATAACTCAACCCTAGCCAGTGTGAAAATCCTGACCCCAGTTGCACAAACAAAGCATAATAAAAGCCAAACCAGTATCTCTTCCCGTCTCCCAAGATTTTCAAATCTGTTTGGGATCTGTCAACAATCTTGCATGGAGGGTTAAAGGTTTTTCTTTTTTAAAATAACTTTCTCTAACCCACTTCAAAATTATACTTCCATACTTCTTTATCTCATTCAATTTTGACTTCTTACAACATATGTCATTGTCTTTCTTTTATTGATTTTGATTTCCATTTAACACAATACATTCATGATTACTTTTTAACAACGTTTTCTCTAGAAAATGCAGTGTTTACACACTGATTGCCTACAAAATGAAAACATTAAAAACAAATTAAAACTCTTCAATAATTTGATACTTCATAGAATATTTGCATGCATGCATGGTAAGTTGCTTTAGTCATGTCTGACTCTTTGTGATCCTATGGACTGTAGCCCACTTGGCTCTCCTGTCCATGTGATTCTCCAAGCAAGAATACTGGGGTGGGATGACATGCCCTCCTCCAGAGGATCTTCTGAAGCCAGGGATTGAACCCAGATCCCTTATGTCTCTTCTGCATTGGCAGGCAAGTTCTTTACCCCCAGTGCCACCAGGGAAGCCCCCTCAGAATATTTAAGCTAGTCATGTTTTTGAAATGACTTGAAAGTTTCACTAAATATACTCTGTAGGAATTCTTATTCTAAACTACAGTTTTCTGAAAAAAAAAAAAAAAGTGTATTTTTTTCTTCCTATTTTCTTACTTGAAGTCTATTCCATGTTTGTAGTAAACGAAACTTTTATAAAGCCCTCAGGAGTCAACAAATCTATCAGAAAATAATTATAATTATAAAATAATAAAATATATTATTACTTTAACTTTATTTTTCTATTATCTTCTATTTCCAGTTATCCTGTTATAGAGAAATGTTTAGAGGAGGCTCTCTAACTGGAGACTTTTAAGCTGTGATAAATCTAGTATTAATAATGACCAGAGAAAGAAAAGAAAGTAGAAAAAATTTTGTAGACATACTTTTTTAGTAAAATATAACCTATAAGGGCAATCATGAATTAAAGATTTGATAAAATACTGATTAAAAATAAATCCTACCACTTACTTTGTAGAATATAGATTATTATAAGTGATTACTTTACTTTTTATTTTCCAAGTAGGCAACAGTTTAGTACAACAAGCCCAAGAAAACAGTTAATATATTCAAGCTATATTAATATTTGAAGAATATGCAAAGTATTTTAACAGTAATATTATAAAAATGGAAGTCCTTGCACATATGCTGATAGATCATTTGTCTATCATCTCATATTGAAAATAAATCTTTAAAGGTTAGAGACATGATGATTTCCCCTAAATCTTCCATAAACGTTTTGACTTATTTTTATTTTATTTTTTTTATTTTTTTTCTTTTTCAGATTTTTTTCCCATATAGATTATTACAGAATATTGAGTATAGTTCCCTGTGCTATACAGTAGGCCCCCGTTGCTTACCTGTTTGGGTAAACAACAGGTGTATATATGTTAATCCCAAATTCCTAAATTGTCCCTCCCCAGATCCCACATTTCCCCTTTGGTAACCATTAGTTTGTTTTAGAAATCTGTGAGTCTGTTTCTATTTTGCAAGCACACTCACAATTTTTAAGCTTATTTTTTTCCCATTACGGTTTATCACAGGATAGTGAATGTAGTTCCGTGTGCTCTACCGTAGGGCCTTGTTTATCCATCCTATGTATAATAGTTTGCATCTGCTAATCCCAAACTCCCAGTCCATCTCTCTTCTACCCCTCTCCCCCTTGGCAACCACAAGTCTGCTCTACGTCTGCACACTCACTATTTGTATGGCAGGAAATAGCCAATTCTTTTGGCAACTTCAGCAACATCATCAGCGAGTCATCTCAGAGACGCAAGGAAGAAATTGCCCGTTTAGCGACACGGTATCTTCACAGAGTGCAGTCGGCAGCGCCCTCAATCGACCCACAGGAGGAACGCTGGTTTTGAAGCCGATGATCCTCTTTGCTGGATGCCTGATGTCCTCTGCCAGCAGTCAGAAGTTGTTTTGTGGAATTTACTCAGCTTTGAAATGTTCTTTTGATGAAGTAGTGAGGGAGAAAGTGTTCTCACCCTCCTATTCCTCCGCCATCTTTTTCGTCCTTGACTTATTTTTTAAACTTCATGATTTTGCTTCTGAACTTTTCCAAGAATAAAAACAAGAAATAAAAATTTAAGCAACATAAAACTGTAGTTCAAATTCTAAAGTATAAAACGTCCTTTTGAAACTATCTTATATTTAAGGAATTTGGAAACCTAAATCTTACTGGGTTTTCCCCATATGCAATACGGAGACTTTCAGAGATTATCTCAATGTAACATGTTCTCTTCTAGGAGCCTACAGTCTCTGGTAGATCCTGAGCATAATATTTCTTTTGATTTTCCCAGAATTCATTTAATTAAGTATTGCTATTCTGATTTATCTCATGTGGAAATTGATGTTTAGAGAAATTAATCACTCTTACATTCTAAAAATACATCCCCAAGTAACAAAATGCAACTATGCATGGGAGTAGTGTAATGACTGGAAGTGAGAGCTCCTGAACCCCCTGAGGTCCTTCCAAAGGTTCCTACTTGCTCTATGAGGAACCTAATTCTCTCTAGTCAACAACTAGCTTTGCCTGGACTCATTAGTTTTTGTTTTGTTTTTTCAATTCCATATTAATTCCCCAATTTATCACACATTTTACACTGATAAATTACTTGTGTGTCTGACCCAGAAACTTCTCCTCTGAATTGTGTAAATAAATTGCTAGATTAGCTATGCCCAAATATCTTTAGTTTTGCCTGTCTCATGCCTGACCTTACCTTACCTTATTACCAACACATTACAGTAGGCCAGAGTTAGGGCCAAACAAACAGCAGAAGCATGTTTTAACCTCATTTCTATCCCATTTGCAAGGGAACTGTACTTTGAAAAAAATAAACATAGGAAAGTTGCAAATATAGTATAATGGAAACCCAAGAATTCTTCATCTAGGTTCACAATTTTGCCACATTTACTTCATCTTTCTTTCTCTTAATACCATACAATGTTGACAAAAAACCACAGTTGTGTTATGGAAATACTATATCACTACTCCAAAAAGTTTCCTTAGTTGAAAAAAATATTAAGCTCTACTCAAGCAAAATTTTATTCTTATTTACAAATTCCTATAACTATCTGTGACTTTTAAATGTCATAAAAGAAATAGGCAACCTTTGTTTGCAGAGTGTGAAACACATGTTAATTATTTAGCTGAGATTGTTTTCAATATAAATAAATGTCCCATTGGTTTTATGTCTTTTATATAGCCCTTGGCAATCATTTTGAAAGAAGACACCTTAATAGGTAACAAACTTTGATAGACCTATTCAGAAAGATCTAAATATTAAATTACTACAATAAGATTGACTAATTGAAAATGTTGGTGCACTTGTTTCACTAGTGCTGCTTGGAGCCTTTGAGTGATCTCTTTTCTTCATAAAGAACATATATTTAACCAGCCTAATGTTAAAAATTAAGCACAACATAAAAAGGAAAATAAAATTGAAAAGTTTTATTTGACTCTCTAAACTACTTATACAACAGCGATCCAAATTTATTTTCAACTGCGAGTGCATTCAGTTGTATTAAAAATAAATCAGAATTCATCATGTGGTAAGTCTCTCCATATTCCGAGGCAAAAATTACGAGACTGTAGAGTTGGAATTATTCATGACCTTAAAAGTTACGTAGCAAAATAACTCTATGTTAGGGCCAGTTATGAAGAATTTGATTATTACACTGAAGGCAGCAGAAAGTATCAGTTCACTGAGATAACCTGAAATCTGTCATGAGGGTATCTGCAGCAGGGCAGTCAGCAAGTGTTATAAAATCAGGGATCTTTCCCAGCTCCACCCCTACTCCCACCCTAGGCAGCTGGCTATTAAAAATTTACCAGGACACCAGTAGTTTTATCTAGTCTCTTTTTTTTTTTAGTATGGAAATTGCACTAATTATTTTACTGTTCTGTATATCACATTTCTCAGTTGTCAAATGGAAGTAGTAGTATTTATCTCAAAGCAATTTGGGGACAACTGCAGTAAGTGCATTTTTTAAATCACCTGACATTCACTAGATGCTCAGAATGAATTGATATGTAAATTAAATTGCCTTTACAAAGAGTTCAGAAGTCATTGTTCAATCTTAAAACCATCAAGCATAACATATTGAGAGAGAAAACAGGATTTAATTCATAAATCGATACTAAAGAGACAGCTGTAGAATATATACACATGAATATATGTTTCTAAAATTCCAAGTATTGGACTGAGTCCAGAGTATTCAACAACAGAATAAAATATATATTTTGTAATTTAACAGAAAGTCATAATCTAAAGGGATTAAGTCAGAGGCTCTAAGAATTTATTCTCGGGGACTCCAAAAAAGAAAAAAACAAACAAACAAACATGTTTTCCTTCATATATTTGCTTCCTATGGATGTACACTCGATGTCTATTCAGTTCAGTTCAGTTCAATCACTCAGTCGAGTCCGACTCTTTGCAACCCCATGAATCGCAGCACGTCAGGCCTACCTGTCCATCACCAACTCCCGGAATTCACTCAGACTCACGTCCATCGAGTCCGTGATGCCATCCAGCCATCTCATCCTCTGTCATCCCCTTCTCCTCCTGCCCCCAATCCCCCCAGCATCAGAGTCTTTTCCAATGAGTCAATTCTTCGCATGAGGTGGCCAAAGTACTGGAGTTTCAGCTTTAGCATCATTCCCTCCAAAGAAATCACAGGGCTGATCTCCTTCAGAATAGACTGGTTGGATCTCCTTGCAGTCCAAGGGACTCTCAAGAGTCTTCTCCAACATCACAGGTCAAAGGCATCAATTCTTCGGTGCTCAGCCTTCTTCACAGTCCAACTCTCACATCCATACATGACCACAGGAAAAACCATAGCCTTGACTAGACGGACCTTAGTCGGCAAAGTAATGTCTCTGCTTTTGAATATACTATCTAGGTTGGTCATAACTTTTCTTCCAAGGAGTAAGTGTCTTTTAATTTCATGGCTGCAATCACTATCTGCAGTGATTTTGGAGCCCCCAAACATAAAGTCTGACACTGTTTCCACTGTTTCCCCATCTATTTCCCATGAAGTGATGGGACCGATGTCTATTACATGTTAGTTATTATTCTGAATGGTGGTAATGCAAAATATAAAGCATTAATGTTCTGTAAAACCAGTGCTATGCATGCTGCTGCTACTGCTGCTAAGTCACTTCAATCATGTGTGACTCTCAGTGACCCCCATGGGCTGCAGCCTACCAGGCTCCTCTGGCTATGGGATTTTCTAGGCAAGAGTACTGGAGTGGGTTTCCATTGCCTTCTCCAAATGCTATGCATAGTTCTTGACATATAGAAAAGACAATAATAACTAATATCTTTGTGTGTGTCCTATTTATGAGATACTTAAAACTCATATATATCTTATATATATCTTATAACTATTACCCACATTTCACAAGTAAGGAAACTAATGTAGTAGAAATTAGTTAAAAGTTAACAAATTCTGGATACCCCATTTAAAGTTAAAGAAGAAAAAAATCTAATTTCAAAGCTATAAAATAAATGTAGAGTCAAGCACATGTTTTCTTGTTTCTGTTTTACTGTGTTTATATGCTATTGTAAGAAATACAATTGCAAGAGAAACTCCATATATCCCTTTCTTAGTGCCCCCAGTGTAACACCTTGCATTAGTACCATAAAACACCACAACCAAGAAACTAAGGTTGATATGATCCATCCACTTTACTCAGATTTCATCAGTTTTACATGCAAATGTGTGAGTGTCTTTGTGTGTATATGTATTTAATTCTATACAGTTTTAATACATAAGTAGTTGTGTGATCATCATCACAGTCAAACTCATGTCCATTGAGTTGATAATGCCATCCAAATATCACATCCTCTATTGTCCCTTTCTCCTCCTGCCCTCAATCTTTCCCAGCATCGGTATTTTTCAATGAGTCCTCTTTTTGCATCAGGTGGTTAAAGTATTGGAGCTTTAGCATCAGTCCTTCCAATGAATATTCAGAGTTAATTTCCTTTAGGATTGACTGGTTTGATCTCCTTGCTGTCCAAGGGACTTTCAAGAGTCTTTTCCAGCATAACAGTTTGAAAGTCTCACCTCTTCAGTGCCCAGTCTTCTTTATGCACAAACTCTCACATCTGTACATGACTACTGGGAAAGCAATAGCTTTGACTATATGCACCTTTGTAGGCAAAGTGATGTCTCTGTTTTTTAATATGCCTTTTAGGTTTGTCATGACTTTTCTTCCAAGGTGAAAGTGTATTTTAATTTCAAGGTCGCAGTCACCATCTGCATTGATTTTGGAGCCTGAGAAAATAAAATCTGTCACTGTTTTCATTTTCTTCTCATCTATGCACCATGAAGTGATGGGACCAGATGCTATGATCTTGGTTTTTGAATGTTGAGTTTTGAGCCAGATTTTTCACTCTCCTCCTTCACCTTCAAAAAGAAGCTTTTTAACTTATTCTTCACTTTCTGCCATAAGAGTGGTGTCTTATCTGAGGTTACTGATATTTTCTCAAGCAACCTTGATTCCAGCTTGTAATTCATCCATGCTGGGACTTCACATGATGTACTCTGGAGAAAGAAATGGCAATCCACTCCCAGGACTACTGCCTGGAAAATCCCATGGACAGAGGAGCCTGGTAGACTACAGTCCATGGGGTTGCAAAGAGTCGGACACGACTGAGTGACTTCACTTTCACTTTCACTCTGCCTATAGGTTACATAAGCAGGGTGGCAATATACAGCCTTGATGTACTCCTTTCCGAGTTTGGAATCAGTCTGTTCTTCCATCTCTGGTTCTGTTGCTTCGTGACCTGCATACAAGTTTCTCTGGAGGCATATAAGTTGCTCTGGTATTCCCATCTCTTTAATAATTTTCCATAGTTTGTTGTGATCTACACAGTCAAAGACTGTAGTGTAGTCAATGAAACAGAAGTAGATTTTTTTTTCCTGGAATTTTCTAGCTTTTTCTATGATCCAACAGATTTGGCAATTTGATCTCTGGCTCTTCTGCCTTTTCTAAATATAGCTTGGACTTCTGGAATTTCTGTTAACATAGTTTTGAAGCATAGCTTGAAGAATTTTTAGCATCCCTTTGCTAGTCTGTGAAATAAGTACAATTATTTGGTACTTTGAACATTCTTTGGCATTGTCCTTCTTTGGGATTGGAATGAAAACTAACATTTTCCAGTCCTGTGGCCACTGCTGAGTCTTCCAAATTTGCTGGCATATTGAGTGCAGCACTTTCACAGTGTCACATTTTAGGATTTGAAATAGATCAGTTGGAATTCCATCACCACTAGTTTTTTCATAGTGATGCTTCCTAAACCCCACTTGATTTGCATTCTAGGATGTCTGGCTTTAGGAGAGTGATCACACCATTGTGGTTAGCCAAGACATTAAGATCCTTTTTGTATAAATCTGTGTATTCTTGCCACCTCTTCTTAATATCTTCAGCTTCTGTTAGGTCCATGCCATTTCTGTCTTTTGTTGTGTCTATATTTGCATGAAATGTTCCTGTGGTATCTCTAAATTTCTTGAAGAAATTTATAAAAAAAAATTGCTAGTTGGGTACATGGATTAACTTTGTCAGCCTTACAACAAATTGGACTTAATAACTTGCTGTTAGAATGGAACTCATTCATATGCAGTGGTCTTACATATTGACAAGAGTTTTGTTGTTAGGACACCATTTTCTGAGTCTTGTAACTAAGAAGAACTGTCTTTTGAAGCTCCTTTTGTCTCTGCTGCTGCTAAGTCACTTCAGTTGTGTCCGACTCTGTGCGACCCCAGAGACGGCAGCCCATCAGGCTTCCCCATCCCTGGGATTCTCAGGCAAGAACACTGCAGTGGGCTGCCATTTCCTTCTCCAATGAAAGAAAGTGAAAACTGAAAGTAAAGTCTCTCAGTAGTGTCCAACTCTTGGTGACCCCATGGACTGCAGCCTACTAGGCTCCTCCATCCATGGGATTTTCCAGGCAAGAGTACTGGAGTGGGGGTGCCATTGCTTTTGTCTCTTCCTTTTGGCAAATCTGGATTGGAAGCTTTTGCTGAACCATGCTCAGTGTATATAGAAACTAAGGCATTCAACCCCATGACATTACTTAAATCCTAAAGTCCGTAGGCTGTTCTCCTTTACAGTTTACCCTTTATAGTCTTCTATGTTGTGCTATACCTAGCACTTTTACTTCACTTTGTCAGCTGTAAAAATAGTGGAACTGGAAAAATTTCACCCATATTGGCTGAAATCCACACAAGGTTATGTTGATTAATGAGAAAAAACATTTAAATCCATTTTAAAGAATAATACCAATACCAGATTTTATTTTAAAATTAACTACTTTTTAATATCATAATTTGTAGTCTACATTTCCCTAAATATAAAATCCTTTTTTAAAAGGCATTTTCTACAAATTTACTGTAAAATGTATCTACATAAGTGACTCACATTCACACAGTAGCTGCTGAATAAGAACAGAAATGTCCTACCTCTATAAAGACATTTTAAAGAATACTTTAAAATTTAGTTGAGCTAATTCACTTAATGTTTTATAGTTCGTTATGCATTTAATCTGAGAAGGCAATGGCACCCCCACTCCAGCAATCTTGCCTGGAAAATCCCATGGATGGAGGAGCCTGATGGGCCGCAGTCCATAGGGTGGCTAAGAGTCTGATACGACTGAGCGAGTTCACTTTCACTTTTCACTTTCATGTATTGGAGAAGGAAATGGCAGCCCACTCCAGTGTTCTTGCCTGGAGAATCCCAGAGATGGGGGAGCCGGGCTGCCGCCTGTGGGGTCGGACAGAGTCAGACACAACTGAAGCGACTTAGCAGCAGCAACAGCAGCATACATTTACTACATTTCACAAATATTTAACTATATAACTATTTCCATTTTTGAAAGCCTCAGATATTACTATATCCAACTTCTTTAATATTTTACTAAAAGCCTTTCTTAGTAGGCTAAAAGATTAATCAACATAGTGCAATAATATTTCAAATGGTGAGAGACTTATGATAATCTGAAATTATTTATCCTGGAGAATGCTTATTATTAAAAGTACAACATCAGATCAGACATCAATTTTCAATATTAATCTAAATATATCTTATAATATTTGAAGAACTTGTAAATGTAAAATTTATGTTTTTATAAATATCTTAGCATATATTTTTATTAATCATATACTAAGGTTGACCTGGAACTATACTAAAAATTATAAATCAAAATAGTATGTTTTAACATTTAATTAAATATCTTAAAAAGTTATTTTACTATATAACAACAGATGATTTAATAATATTTGCTGAAAATATTTGTAATAGTAATATACAAATTTGAGGAGAAATAAAACAATTCAATGAAAAAAATTAGCATTATTATTGAATACCAAAGTTATTGTTGTACACATTTCCTAATTCAAATTTCCTTAAAGGAACCATATACCATCTAGTGATCTAGTGGCAAAATTACAGCTTTTAATTCAGTGTTTTCTTGCAAATATCATCATTATCAGACTGTGATGAACAGCAACAACAACCGAAAACAACATAAGTTTAACTGTACATCTTACTTTAGAAAAATACATTTCTGGGAAATTTTTCAAATACTCAGTTATTCCTATTAATTTGCACCTTAACAAATAAGGAGAACTAATAAAAAGGGAGGTGTTACTGTGAACTCTTGTGATTTTGCTGTTTATGAGAAATACCTGTATAAATGCCATAACACATGGTCATTTTTTGTCCCCAAGAAATAAATATTATATTTTATGCTTGATATATCATACTATATAAATATATATTTGATTTGTTTTTGAGTTTGTGTCTCATCTAAGTGTATATTGGATACAATATTTTCTAATCAAATAGAAGGAAATAGAGAGAGGTTGATATTCAAAACATAACTGGAACAATGTGGGAAATAAGGCAAATTAGTATATCATTAGTTCACTTTTTTTTTCAGTTTAAGTAGTCTACATTGGTTTCCAGAAATGCACAGTTTCAGATTTTCCTGTTTATTTCAAAAAATGTCTAGAATTTGAATATTCTTTTTTTCCATCTTACTTATAAAATATCCTTGCATCCACATACATTTCACATTGCTCAACTTCAAATTTCAGCTCCCATTTCCTCACTTGCTGTATGTTATTAAAAAAAAATATGATTCTTCTCACAAGGATGATTACTCAGTTCCTAAACTTTCCACCCCAATATGATTTTTTGTCTTTATTCTTTGTCTCCATTGTAACATGAAGGAGAAGCATAATTTCCCCTCTTCCCTTTCCAAAGTTACTATTTTCCTTAACTATAGTCTCTATTTCTCTGAATCTTATCTCTATCAAATTCCCCAATCCACTTAATAGCATCAAGCTCTGTCTATAGTGCCTTCATTTGGATTTAATATTTATAGAAATGACAATAGTGGCAAATACACTCTCCTTGATAATTTTACCCACTGGTTTTTCTATTTCCTCCTAATCCATCAGATACACTTTTCTTAGATAAATTATTTCTGATAAGCAAAATCTAACATATAATACAACCACTCAATCTTGATTTTTATTTCAATTTTTAGAGGATTGTTCTTTTTACACACATAAATGAAATAAAGTATTTTGAAGGAGATCAACCCTGGGATTCTTTGGAAGAAATGATGCTAAAGCTGAAATTCCAGTACTTTGGCCACCTCATGCAAAGAGTTGACTCATTGGAAAAGACTTTGATGTTGGGAGGGATTGGGGGCAGGAGGAGAAGGGGATGACCAAGGATGAGATGGCTGGATGGCATCACTGACTCGATGGACATGAGTCTGAGTGGACTCTGGGAGTTGGTGATGGACAGGGAGGCCTGGCGTGCTGTGATTCATGGGGTCTGAAAGAGTCAGACATGACTGAGCAACTGAACTGAATTATTCAGAGAATTCTAGATTTGTGCCTATTTTTGCATCCTATTCCCTCCCTCCAACTCAACCTTCAATTTTTTTTTTAATTTATAAATTGTCTTTTTTAAAATTTATTTTGTTTATTTTGGTTTTTTGAAATAGACATTTACATCCATAAACAATACAATTTTTGTTTCAGCCCCTTATTACTTTCAAAGTGTATATTATCTACATGTGATACATACTATTCTCATTATTCTTTCCCATAATATTTTTCACTTAAAAGTTTTATTCCAGTGTTAATGCCATAATAAATAATTTTTCAACTTTGGCAGTACTGACATTTAGTACTGTATACTTCTTTGCTTTGAGGGGCTGTTTTGTACATGGTGAGATGATGAATAACATCCCTTGCCTCTAGCCAACCAATGTCAGTAGGAACCCCAAGCTGTAATAATAAAAAATGTTTTTAGAAATGTCTTGGACATGTGAAAATTACTACCAGTTAAAAGCCACTGACAAAGCAGTGTGTAAAAGATATATACTGCAGTATGTAAAAGAAGCACTATGTAAAAAGAAGAGCATTTCTTTTTTATAGCACTCATTCTTGAGGATTCCCTGTTGTTTGTTGACTAGTCTATTATTCGTGAACATTTTGGTTCACTTCTCATCTTTGCTAATAGTACTACAATTAATTAGCTTATCATATCTTAAGATGTTTTTAGAATTAAGTTTTAGAAGAAAGTCTACTAAATGAAAACAAAAATGTAACCATATAAAGTCACTAAATGCTGCCTATGTATCCTTCATTTACATTTGCATTCCTACCAGTCACATATGGGCCAGTAAACCTTGATGCTATAACCTTACTGAGAAAAACAATCACCTATTTCATATTTAACTGTTTCACATTAAACAATCCATCCTTTGTCCTAATTAACTTCCTTTCTTACACAATTGGTGAATATAATGCTTATTTCCATATTTTTCTATTCTCATTAATTAATATTTCAATATGGCTAGTTACTGAAAATATGTGGTTAGAGACTATATTAATTATAAAATAAGAGAGTTCAGTTCTACAAAGCAAAAAACAAAATTTGGAAAACTAAGCAAGATAAAAAGCACTCTAACAATTGCACTTCCTGCAGATTTAAAACTGACAAATACACAGCATACAATTCATTTTGGAATCACTTATCTATTACCTCATTTATCTTTCTCTTTATTTCTTATTCACAAAGACAAAAATATACTGAATGCCAAAATTGTAAACAGTGAATAAATAAGGAGGTCCAGATAGAATTTCTACCATAGAACACTTATAAAACTATGATTGAAATACATGTCAATTAGAATGTGTCCTCATGTTTTAAGTTTTTCATTATATTCATAATGGTATAAAATAATGTTTCTGTTTGAAAGACGTTCTTGGGATTTCTGCCACAAGATTCTGTTTAATGAATATTTCACTAACCCATTTACACAGGGTTATTGTAATATGGCTAGCATTCTGTGGTAGCAAGTAACCTTTACTATTCCCAAAGACATTTGAAAAGAAATGAGAAATTCTTATTTACACTTTAAAACAAAATGAAGCAAAGTATTAAAACTCTAACAATAGAAAAAAATTATGCATCACTTTTGCTCTCCAAGTTTTCATAAGTATCAGTATTTTAACTAAGACAAATTTAGATTGAATCAGAAAAAGAGAAAAAAACACTTTAGAAATTTAAAATAAGAAGACCAATATAAGTAATTGGTAATGAGAGGTAGAATAGGTGGCAAGAAGGGAATGACTAAGACACTGTTATACAAGAAAAGAGATAGTGACTAATAGAGCTAAACTGACTCAATGGACAGGAGTTGGAGCAAATTCAGGGAGATAGTGAAAGACAGGGAAGCTTGGTGTGCTGCAGTATATGGGGTCACAAAAGAACCAGGCAAGACTTAGCAATTGCACAATGATAGGCTAAAGGAGTA
Organism: Nanger dama; assembly: GCA_917880005.1. Taxonomy (NCBI): domain Eukaryota; kingdom Metazoa; phylum Chordata; class Mammalia; order Artiodactyla; family Bovidae; genus Nanger; species Nanger dama. Next base: position 55,110,119 of record CAKJTW010000004.1, read on the forward strand.
AAGGGAGAAAGAAGGCTAACCTAACACAAGAAGCCTGGATGTTTTAGGTGCTGAGATATCACAGGTATATGAGAGGCTGCTTAGAGAGAGCTAGAACTCTGTAGAAATGGTTTCTCTATTGGAAACTAGAGTTACAGAGAATAGAACACCTCCTGAAGATACCAGCCACAAAGAGAAAACTTTTGATTTCTCATCCTTCCATCTCTCAATCACCTAACAATACTTTCTTTTCACTGGTCCCAGGTGGAACCAGCAGAGTTCAGTTTCCTCGTTAAATACAATAAAACCAAGAAAGGGCAAGGCATATTTCTGAAACCGATGAGGAAAAAGACTTGCACAAAATTTCTTCTCATTCTTGTTATTGATGGTCATTAATCAACAGAGGACATCTGATTATTTGAGCTAGCTTTTTTCATTGCTATACTTTTGTGGCTTTTAATGTAATTTAAGATTTTTGTTTTTTCTTCCTGTAACATTATCACTTTGCATACTTTTCTTATGGTGACACTGTCATTGTACCAAAAAAACAAAAAAAAAAAAAAAAACAAAGCTATGAGAACAGGTGTTTTCTTTCTGTTTTTTACATTGATATGCACTCAATACTTAAAAATAGCCTGGCCCATATTAGCCAACACAATATAGTAAATAATAGATGAATGACTTACCCCAATTTATTAGAGGATGCAATCATGGGCAGAATATAACACTAAAATTTAATTTAAAATGACTATTGTTTCACCTGGTTTGATTTCTTATTTGTAAAATGATCAGAAGACACATATGGAATGCACATTCTTCAATGTTTTAAACATCAACCTTTCTAATACATGTTTTTATGCTTTGTTGTGTTACATGAAATTTAAGATTCCACCTAAAATTTTGATGCTATATATGATAATTAAATAGCAAAGTAACCAACTGATAAGATGGCTGATTATTCTGATTATAATTAAATAATATTAGAAAGATAATTCAGAGAAGACAATGGCATCCCACTCCAGTACTCTTGCCTGGAAAATCCCATAGATGGAGGAGCCTGGTGGGCCGCAGTCCATGTGGTCACTAAGAGTCTGACTCGACTGAATGACTTCACTTTCACTTATCACTTTCACGCTTCGGAGAAGGAAATGGCAACCAACTTGCCTGGAGAATTCCAGAGATGGGGAAGCCTCGTGGGCTGCCATCTATGGGATCACACAGAGCTGGACAAGACTGAAGCCTCTTCGCAGCAGCAGCAGCAGCAGCAGCAGCAGAAAGATAATTAATGTTATTGTATTCTGAAATATATATTGTATTCTGAAATATATACTGAAGATAAGAGAAAAATATCTAAACCTGTTTACAGATTACACTAGAAAAATGAAAAAGATATCTATAGAAAGAAAAAAATCTGATGAAAAAATCTGATATTTTCTAAACACTACATGTAGAATAATTAAAATGAACAGCAACTTAATCATTAAGTTACTGAATTTACAACAGAATATGTGAAAATATTTTGATAGGCTAAAAAAGACTCATTGGAATATGTACTCAGAAATGATGTGCATATTTAACAGAATCTTGTCAGCCGTATTTAACCAAACTCAGAGAATCATATTTGAATTAAGTTGTGTATTAATAGATGGGGAAACAGTGGAAACAGTGGAAACAGTGTCAGGTTTTATTTTGGGGCTCCAAAATCACTGCAGATGGTGATTACAACTAAGAAATTAAAAGACGCTTACTCCTTGGAAGGAAAGTTATGATCAACCTAGACAGCATATTCAAAAACAGAGACATTACTTTGCCAACTAAGGTCCGTCTAGTCAAAGCTACGGCTTTTCCAGTAGTCATGTATGGATGTGCGAGTTGGACTGTGAAGAAAGCTGAGTGCCAAAGAATTGATGCTTTTGAAGTGTGGTGTTGGAGAAGACTCTTGAGAGTCCCTTGGACTGCAAGGAGATCCAACCAGTCCATTCTGAAGGAGATCAGCCCTGGGATTCCTTTGGAAGGACTGATGCTAAAGCTGAAACTCCAATACGTTGGCCACCTCATGCAAAGAGCTAACTCATTGGAAAATACTTTGATTCTGGGAGGGATCAGGGGCAGAAGGGGACAACAGAGATGAGATGGCTGGATGGCATCCTCCACTCAGTTGATGTGAGTTTGAGTGAACTCTGGGAGTTGGTGATGAACAGGGAGGTCTGGCGTGCTGTGATTCATGAGTTCTCAAAGAGTCGGACACGACTGATTTACTTAACTAACTGAATTGACTGATGTATTAACTTGTATAAAGTCTATGGCTTCCCAGGTGGTGCTAGTGGTTAAGAACCTGACTGATAATGGAGGAAACATAAGAGACTGGGGTTGGAGATCCTTCGGTGGAGGGCATGGCAACCCATCTTGCCTGGAGAATCCCATGGACAGAGGAGCCTGACAGGCTACAGTTTATAGGGTCTCAAAGAACTAGACACAACTGAAATGACTTAGCAGTCATGTATAAAGCTATAAATCTAGATATCAAACTTGATTTTATTGTCCATGAGCAAGATATTTTATAGCAAATACAATGCTGAACAAAATGTGATTTTCCATGTTAATATTTTTTCCATTACCTCTCAGAATATTTTGGAACAGAGTTCTTCAGTCACAAAAAATTTAGGGATATTTATCTTTGCCTTTTTTAAAAAAAAAAATTTTCAAAGGCATGGGTAACAAATCTAATAATTAAGGTAGTTCAATTTAAAATAATCAGCTTCTCTATATTACATATTCAGCTAGAAAAATTATATGGTTAATTTGACATTTATGTAGATATCTGTCTCCCAATGATTAGTAGTTAACCCAATGATTTGCACAATAATTCAGTTGCATTAAAAAAAAAAGTGTTATAGCTATTTAACCTGATTTGACTGTAGAATCTCACTATTAATCTAATTATGGAGGAAATGGATTGCTTATGATAGATTGTTAGTCTCCTGATAATATTTAGGTCAAATACTAAAAATGTAAATATGTAAAAAGCCTAATTACAACTAACTGATTCACCATTGATTTTGACATCCATATCATACATGAGGAGCAGTAAACATTAGAGTTTAGCCACTGATACAATGAGAAGTTTTAACTTATTTGTCTCTCTGATTGTTCCTTACAGATATCCCTATCAATAATGTAGCTCAGTTTTGCAGGTTAAAATGCTTCTTTGGTAGAATCTATTAATTTAATATTATACACAAATAATTTTTGGTAATAATTCAATTGTCCTTTAGGGAACAGCTTGGTATTCATTTATAGTCACGAAATTGACATTTTCCATTCTATTCTTATTTATCAGAAAGCAGATGACTTCCTGAATCATGTTCTTACAAAAATTGCAATAAAGAAAAAATTATAAGGTAAATCAACCAATGTTCTTTACAAATGAAACCATTCTAACCTGACTCAAAATTGTATCAGCATATATTCTTGTATATAAAATACCAAATGAATCAATCTGACCATATATAACATGTACAAAAAAGTTTTGTTAATATATTTACTATTTTACATAAATTATCTAACTTTAATCTTACAAGTAAATTTCTTCATTATCCAATATTTGCCTTATAACTTAATTACTGTATCATCCATTCATTAGTAAATTTTTAAATGTTATATTTTCAAGAATTTGAATATTTTTATATTTCCAACCTCAGGTAATGATGAAAGTTAATCTCAAATTACATTAGTCTGTGATTATTTTACTCTACAGCAGTTCAGTAGCTCTCAATAGTCTTCAAGCATTCATGAAGCCAGAAATCACCCATAAAAAAAAACAAAATAAAAAATCACACAAAAACCAAACAATGGCATTCCTAGGCTTTTAAAAATTTCCAGAAGAAATAAAAATGATCCGTGTAATATATGAAAGGATATAGTACCTGACTAGAATTCAAAAAACAAAAATAAAATTTACGCTATGACATAATCCCTTTCTAAAAGTCGGAACATTATAGAAAACTACCCCTAGCCTGTTGAGAGTACAGGCAATATTTACTGTCTTCTATTGCTGGTAACAGAATATATCATATTGACACTCTTTCTAAGGGACATGCAGTGTGAAGACACAGAAAATATTTATACTCTGACACAGCATTTCAAACTTTAGGAAGCCACAATAAAAATAGGTATGGCTTACATTAAAAATATGTGTACTATGTTATTCATTATAATGTTCATGATTAAAATCAGTATGAATACACACCATTTTTACTTTCAAAAGTATCTGTTTTATAATTTCCATGACTACTTTATTTATAATAATGCTTTAAAATTGAAAATCACTTTAATATCCAGGGAGTCTTAATTCAGTAATTGTTGATAACTTGTTCAGGGTTATCCAAAGTAGCTATAAAATAGCTATATTGTGTCATAAATAAACTATTAGTACTATAGCTGAAGTATCTTTTAAATGTGCATGTTTACATGAAAACGAATAGATATCTAGATAATCTTTGCAAAGTAAAAGCTGTAGTTAATTAATGGTAAAATTTTAAAAATAAGGCCCTTTTATCAATATGCATTTTCCATTTTAATTTCATTTTTTAAAGCTAATGTCATTTTTCAAAAAGAACAAGTAGAATATGATTTAAAAATATTATCTGTGTAGGTAAGTATCCTTAATAGCTGAATTTAACAATGGTTTGCCTATGAAAATTAACTTTGATGAGAATGAATAGAAAACTATTTGTATTCCATCCTGAGTTGACTATTTGAGTAACAAATAACTGATGTTAACTTATTTTTATATCAATTTATACATCATATTTTAATACATGCTGTACTTACTTTATCAAACCAGAAGGAAATACGAACTCAAAGAAGAATAAGCCAGACTTAACACTGATTCATCGGAGAAGGCAATGGCATCCCACTCCAGTACTCTTGCCTGGAAACTCCCATGGAAGGAGGAGCCTGGTAGGCTGCAGTCCATGGAGTCGCTGAGTCAGACACGACTAAGCGACTTCACTTTCACTTTTCACTTTCATGCATTGGAGAAGGAAACAGCAACCTACTCCAGTGTTCTTACCTGGAAAATCCCAGGGATGGCGGAGCCCAATGGGCTGCTGTCTGTGAGGTCGCACAGAGTCGGACACGATTGAAGCGACTTAGCAGCAGCAGCATGTTGATTCATTCTGACCTAAGGCTTCAAAAGACAACATGATTGAAATAAAATTTAATTAAGAAATAAAGGCATAATTTAACTTATATGCAGAGTACATCATGAGAAAAACTGGGCTGGAAGAAGCACAAGCTGGAATCAAGATTGCCAGGAGAAATATCAATAACCTCAGATATGCAGATGACACTACCCTTATGGCAGAAACCAAAGAAGAACTAAAGAGCCTCTTAATGAAAGAGACTGAAGAGAGTGAAAAAATTGGCTTAACACTCAACATTCAGAAAACTAAGATCATGGCATTTGGTCCCATTACTTCATGGGAAAGTAGATGGGGAAACAGTGGAAACAGTGGCTGCCTTTATTTTTTTGGGTTCCAAAATCCCTGCAGATGGTGACTGCAGCCATGAAATTAAAAGATGCTTACACCTTGGAAGGAAAATTGTGACCAACTTAGACAGCATATTAAAAGCAGAGACATTACTTTGCCAACAAAGGTCCATCTATTCAAGGCTATGGTTTTTCCAGTAGTCATATATGGATGTGAGAGTTGGACTATAAAGAAAGTTGAGTGCCAAAGAATTTATGTGTTTGAAGTGTGATGTTGGAGAAGACTCTTGAGAGTTCCTTGGACTGCAAGGAGATCCAACCAATCCATCCAAAAGGAGATCAGTTCAGGGTGTTCATTGGAAGGACTGATGTTGAAGCTGAAACTCCAATACTTTGGCCACCTGATCTGAAGAGCTGACTCATTAGAAAAGACCCTGATGCTAGGAAAGATTGAGAACAGGAGGAGAAGGGGACTACAGAGGTAAGATGGTTGGATGGCATCACCAACTCAATGGACATGAATTTGAGTAAACTCTGGGAGTTGGTGATGAACAGGGAGGCCTGGTGTACTGCAGTTCATGGAGTCACAAAGAGTTGGACACCACTGAGTATCTGAACTGAACTGAAGAAATAAAGAGGGGAAAACAAGATGGCAGAGGAGTAGGTGGATCTGGAGTACCTCTTTCTCCAAAGATACATCAGGAATACACCTTCAGACACAGAAAGGCAAGCAGAACACCAGCTGAGTGCAGACAGGAGTACCTGAACAGCAGAAAATAATATATGGACCCACACAAAAATGGTAGGATGAAGGAACTAGGGGGAAAACAGGAGTGTTAGTATGAATGGACCTACCCTCAGCAGGTGAGGGAAATGAAGCAGGGGTCTGATTCCCACATTGTGACAATAGTCTGATTCAGAGGAGAAACATTTAAGGCTGAGAGTAAAACAGCTGATCTGTGGTGCTGCTGCTAAGTCGCTTCAGTTGTGTCCGACTCTGTGCGACCCCATAGACAGTAGCCCATTAGGCTCCCTCGTCCCTGGGATTCTCCAGGCAAGAACACTGGAGTGGGTTACCATTTCCTTCTCCAATGCATGAAAGTGAAAAGTGAAAGTGAAGTCACTCAATCGTGTCCGACTCTGTGCAACCCCATGGACTGCAGCCTACCAGGCTCCTCCACCCATGGGATTTTCCATGCAAGAGTACTGAGTGGATTGCCATTGCCTTCTCTGAATCTGTGGTAGCCAAATAGAATCAGACAGTCCTTGCCATAGCCATACACGCAAGATGGTGCAGTGGCTGAGAGCTGGAGTTTAGGGATTATGGAGAAATCCCCAGGTGAGAGCTGCTGTTGACTGCAGAGAGACAGATGGAGGGCATGTAAGGGAGGAGATTATGGTGAGAAATGCCTATGGAGGAAAGCAGGGCAATCATGGAAACAAGAGAATACTGCTGAGTCACATATAGTGGGTGGAGCCATCACCATAGCTTCTTTCCCCCTACACACCAACATTTGCAGCTGAACATTAGAGAGGCTGGCCCATCAAATGCTTAAGGCACTGACCTACAGAGTAGGATCCCACTCACGGTGCCCCTTTAAGTGCCTGATGTGCTAATCTACAGAGTAGGACTTCAGCCAGGGGCCCCCTCTATGTGCCTGATGCACCAAAAAACAGAGAAAGACCCCAAGCAAGGAAGCCCTATAAGTGCCTGAATGGGAGGAGCTATGGAGAAAGACTGGTCAAAGAAGCCTCTGATCACCCACTACAAGAGGCCGGGAAAAAGACTCTGATAGGGCCATAACTCCTGTGGTGGAGGCAGCCCATGTCTCTGCACACTTGGCACAGCCAGGGCCCCTGCAAGCCAAGCAGCTGTGCCACCATCACACTCAACTCTCACTGGGGCAGAGCCACCGCAGGCAAAAAGTCTTGCACCTATGCATGCAGGGTCGCTTTGGTAGTGTATAACTCTTTGCATCCATGTGGACTGTGGTCTGCCAGGCTTCTCTGTCAGGAAGGGGGGTTCTCCCAGCAAAAATACTGGAGCGTATTCACCAATACTGGTTGCCATACCCGTCTCAGTTCAGTTCAGTTGAGTTTAGTTCAGTTGCTCAGTTGTGTCCGATCCTTCTAGGGCACTGTATTTTCTGCTGCCCTAGCAGCCAACTCCCTGAGTACCTGGTGCTGCCAGAACCCCTGTGACTCAAGCAACTGAACCAATCCCACATCTAGCCCTCACCAGTGACTCAAGAAAAATATTATTATTCTTATGTTTTGACTTATTCTGTAGATTCTTTTGGATTTTTTTTTCCTTTCCCCCACCCCCCGCCCCATTGTAGTTGTCAATCTTATTGGCACTAAGAAATCTAATGGAGTTTTGAGATTTTTTTTCTTTTTTTTTCCCCTCAGTCACATTTTTTTATTGTTGATATAAATCTCTGCTTCTAGGTTGAGCTTCTTCAGTTTTGGGGAGCTTTTTTTTTTCTCTCTCTCTCTCTTTAATTTTAATTTTTAAACCTATTATTATTTATTCTACATTTATTCCTTTGTTTGCTTTTCCTACTCTTCTTTACCAGTTGAAGTTAATCTTTAATATATAAAAATCTTCTTTATCTACCTCTATTTAACTTTGTATATTTATTCTTTCTTTCTTTTCTTTCTTTCCTTTAGTCTCAACATATTTGTTATTTTTAATTTCATTGCTTTTTCCTCACTTAGCACCTTGCTTTAGTTTTGTTTTCCAGTTTGTGCTTTAGTTAGTTTTGTTCTGGTAGACATAATTTTTGGTTCCCTTTGTTTGCTGGGTCAATCTATTGTACTTTATTTTATTGGACTGCTTTGATTTTGCTTAAGGGTCTATATGTATATGTGTATATTTACTCACACTTTTAATGTCATTATAACGTGTGCCTCTACTTTGGGCCTTTGCAGTTCTGTGGAATTTTCCTTTTTTTTTCTCTCTCTTTATTATTCCTCTTTTTACCATTTCTATTTTTATAATTATAATTTTTAATTTTTAAGCTTAGTTTTTTTTTTCATTTATTCCTTTGTTTGTCTTTCCTACTGCTCTTTCCCTTGTAGTTAATCTTTAATGTATATAAATCTTCTTCATCTACCTCTATTTAACTTTGCATATCTATTCTTTCTTTATTTTTTCCCCTTTCCATTCAACATATTTGTTAGTTTTGTTTTCATTGCTTTATTCCCCAACTGGCACCTTGCTTTAGTGTTGTTTTCTGGTTTATGCTTTAATTAGTTTAGTTCTGGAAGACATAATTTTACCTGTGAAAAGAAGAGAATCAAAAACCAAATAAGAAAAAAGAAAGATATAAGCATCTGAATGCTGAGTTCTAAAGAATAGCAAGGAGACATAAGAAAGACTTCCTCAGTGATCAATGCAAAGAAATAGAGGAAAACAACAAAATGGGAATGACTGGCAATCTCTTCAAGAAAATTAGAAATACCAAGGGAACATTTCATGCAAAGATGGACTCCATAAAAGACAGAAATGGTATGGACCTAACAGAAGCAGCAGATATTAAGAAGAGGTGGCAAAATTACACAGAAGAACTATACAAAAAGATCTTCATGACCAAAATAATCACTATGGTGTGATCACTCACCTAGAGCCAGACATCCTGGAATGTGAAGTCAAGTGGGCCTTAGAAAGCATCACTACGAACCAACCTAGCAGAGGTGATGGAATTCCAGTTGAGCTATTTCAAATCCTGAAAGATGATGCTGTGAAAGTGTGGCACTCAATATGCCAGCAAATTTGGAAAACTCAGCAGTGGCCACAAGACTGGAAAAGGTCAGTTTTCATTCCAATTCCAAAGACAGGCAATGCCAAAAATGCTCAAACTACAACATAATTTCACTCATCTCACACGCTAATAAGTAATGTTCAAAATTCTCCAAGCCAGGCTTAAGCAATATGTGAACCATGAACTTCCAGATTTTCAGGCTTTTTTTTTTTTTTTAAAGCAGAGGAACCAGGGATCAAATTACCAACATCTGCTAGATCATGGAAAAAGCAAGAGAGTTCCAGAAAAAAACATCTATTTCTGCTTTATTGACTATGCCAAAACCTTTGACTGTGTGGATCACAATAAACTGTGAAAAATTCTGAAAGAGTTGGGAATACCAGACCACCTGACCTGCCTCTTGAGAAATCTTATGCATGTCAGGAAGCAAGAATTAGAACTGGACAGGGAACAACAGACTGGGTTCCAAATAGGAAAAGGAGCACGTCAAGTTTGTATATTGTCACCCTGCTTATTTTACTTCTATGCAGAGTACATCATGAGAAACGCTGGGCTGGAAGAAGCACAAGCTGGAATCAAGATTGCTGGGAGAAATAACAGTAACCTCAGATATGCAGAAGACACCACCCTTATGGCAGAAAGTGAAGAGGAACTAAAAAGCCTCTTGATGAAAGTGAAAGTGGAGAGTGAAAAAGTTGGCTTAAAGCTCAAATTCAGAAAACGAAGATCATGGCATCTGGTCCCATTACTTCATATGAAATAGATGGGGAAACAGTGTCAGATTTTATTTTGGGGGCTCCAAAATCCATACAGATGGTGATTGCACCCATCAAATTAAAAGTGCTTACTCTTTGGAAGGGAAGTTATAACCAATCTAGACAGCTTATTCAAAAACAGAGACGTTACTTTGCCAACAAAGACCTGTCTGGTCAAGGCTATGCTTTTTCCAGTGGTCATGTATGGATGTGGGGCTTCCTGGTGGCTCAGAGATTAAAGCGTCTGCCTCCAATGTGGGAGACCCGGGTTCGATCCCTGGGCCGAGAAGATCCCTTGGAGAAGGAAATGGCAATCCACTCCAGTATTCTTGCCTGGAGAATCCCATGGACAGAGAAGCCTAGTAGGTTACAGTCCACAGGGTTGCAAAGAGTTGGACACGACTGAGCGACTTCACCTCACCTCACCATGTATGGATGTAAGAGTTGAACTGTGAAGAAAGCTGAGCACCAAAGAACTGATGCTTTTGAAGTGTGGTGTTGGAGAAGACTCTTGAGAGTCCCTTGGACTGCAAGGAGATCCAACTAGTCCATTCTAAAGGAGATCAGCTCTGGGTGTTCTTTGAAAGGAATGATGCTGAAGCTGAAACTCCCATACTTTGGCCACTTCATATGAAGATTTGTCTCATTGGAAAAGACTCTGATGCTGGGAGGGATTGGGGGCAGGAGGCGAAGGGTCGACAAAGGATGAGATGGCTGGATGGCAGCACTGCCTCGATGGACACGAGTTTGAGTGAACTCTTGGAGTTGGTGGTGGACAGGGATGCCTGGTGTGCTGCGATTCATGGGGTCTCAAAGAGTCAGAAACAACTGAGTGACTGAACTGAACTAACTGAACCTAGACATAATTTTTGGTTCCCTTTGTTTTCCAGGTCAATCTATTTTACTTTATTTTTGTTGGACTGTGACTTTTCCCATGGATATATATGTATATGTGTATAATCCTTTATTTTAATCATTATTTGCCTGATTTTGCAACTTCCATTTGTCTGGGGTTCATGTTTGATTTCTCATTTTTTGGATATTTATTTTAATCTCACTTAATGCTATAACAAACCCTTTGTGAAATCTTTGTTCCTAACCAGTGATCAAGCCCTGAGCCTTTGGAGTGGGAGCACTGGATCCAAGACCCTAGATTACCAGAGAACCAACCTTAGGGTGTATCAGATAATGAGAAGTCACACAGAGGAAATCACTGGAATACAAGACCAGGCAACACCAAACCATCAATTGCAACCTGTGCAGGACACCTCACCTAAATAACAAACAAACAAAAATATAAACACAATCATCAGCAGAGAGGATTACCACCTCACTCATCCATACCCAAGAGAGGAAAAACAAATAAACAAACAAAAATTCAGCACAAATCTCAACCTACAAGAAGCTTATACAAACCTCTGGACCAACCTTAGGAGGACATAAGCAAGAAGGAAGAAAGAATTCAACTCTGAATCCTGGGAAAAGGAGACCTCAAACACAACAAGTTAAAAAAGAAAAAAAAAGAAAGAAAAGGAAAGGCAGCAAAACACTACACAAATGAAGGAACAAACTAGAAACTCAGAAGTCCAAATAAATGAAGAGGAAATAGGCAAACTACCTGAAAAATATTTCAGAATAATGAGAGTAAAGATGATCAAAAACCTTGAAAGCAAAATGGAGAAAATACAAGAATCAATTAACAAAGACCTAGAATAATTAATGAATAAATATGTAGAGACAACACAATTATTAAATTAAAAATACTCTGAAAGAAATCAATAGCAGAATATCAGAAGCAGAAGAACGAATCAGTGAGCTGGAAGATAAAATGGTGGAAATAATTTCTGAAGAGCAGAATAAATTAAAAAGAATTAAAAGAACTGAGGATTGTCTCAGAGACCTCTGGGACAATATGAAATATACCAACATTAGAATTATAGGGGTCCCAGAAAATGAAGAGAAAAATAAAATATATGAGGAAATTTTTGAAGGGATTATAGTTGAAAATTTCCCCAACATGGAAAAAATAAAGTCAGTCAAGTCCCAGAGGCATAAAGAATCTCATACAGGATAAACCCAAGGAGAAACATGTCAAGATACATAATAATCAAACTAACAAAGACTGCTGCTGCTGCTGCTGCTAAGTAGCTTCAGTCGTATTTGACTCTGTGAGACCCCATAGATGGTACCCCACCAGGCTCCTCTGTCCCTGAGATTCTCCAGATAAGAACACTGGAATGGGTTGCCATTTCCTTCTCCAATGCATGAAAGTGAAAAGTGAAAGTGAAATTGCTCAGTCATGTCCAACTCTTAGTGACCCCATGGACTGCAGCCTACCAGGCTCCTCTGGCCATGGGATTTTCCAAGCAGGAGTAGTGGAATGGTTTTCCATTGCCTTCTCCACTAACACAGAATAAAACACAGAAAAAAAAATTAAAAGCAGCAAAGGAAAGTGACAAGTAACATATAAAGGAAACCCCACATGTTTACTAGCTGATCTTTTAGCAAAATATCTGCAGGCCAGAAGGGAATAACAGGATATATTTAAAGTACTGAAAGGGAAAAATCTACAATCAAGATTAATGTACGTGGCAAGAATCTCATTCAAAATTTATGGAGAAATTAAAAGCTTCTCAGACAAGAACAAGTTAAGAGAATTTGGTACCACCAAACCAGCTCTACAACAATTGTTAAAGGGATTTATATAGTCAAGAAATATAAGATAAGGAAAAATATCTACAAAATCAACCCCAAACAATAAAATGGCAATAAGAACAGTGTGTGTGTGTGTGTGTGTGTGTGTGTGTGTGTGTGTAATTAATTTAAATGTAAATGGGTTAAATGCTCTAACCAAAAGACACAGACCAACTGAATGGATACAAACACAAGACCCATATAAATGCTGTCTACAAGAAAACCTACTTCAGACCTAAAGACACCTCACACTGAAAGTGAAAAGATGGAAAAATATAGTCCATCCAAATGGGAAACAAAAGAAAACTGGAGAAGCAATCCTCATACCAGACAAAATAGACCTTAAAATAAAGAAGATTACAAGAGATAAGGAAGGACACTATATAATGATCAAGGGATCAATCCAAGAGAAAGACATAACAATTGTAAATATATATACATCCAACATAGGAGCACCTCAGTACATAAGATAAACACTAACAAACATAAAAAGAGAAATTGACAGAAACACAATAATAGTAGGGCACTTTAACACCCCACTGCCAGCAATGGACAGATCACCGAAACAGAAAATTAATAAGGAAACCCAAGTCTTAAATGATACATTAGATAAGATCTATCTCACTGATATCTTCAGGACATACCATCCAAATGAAGAGCACTCCTTCTTCTCAACTGTACACAGAATATTGTTCAGGATAGACCACATCTTGGGCCACAAATAAAACCTCAGTAAATTTAAGAAAATTGAAATCATGTCAAACATCTTCTCTGACCATAATGCTATGAGACTAGATACCAATTATAAGAAAAAAAAAAAAACACTAAGAAATACAAACACATTGAGATTAAACAGCACATTTCTAAATAACCAATAGGATACTGAAGAAATCAAAGGGGAAATCAAAAAATTTCTATAAACAAGTGACAAAGAAAACACGACAACTTGAGAGGCAGAAAAGATGGCGGAGGAATAGGACGGGGAGACCGCTTTCTCCCTCACTATTTCACCAAAAGAACATTTCAATGCTGAGAAAATTCCACAAAACAAGTTCTGAATGCTGGCAGAGGACATCAGGCATCCAGTAAGCAGATCATTGGCTTCACAAACAGGGAGGAATAAATATAAAATATGGAAAAAGAGACAAAGGAGGTAGGGGAGCTTCGTCCCAGGAAGGGAATCCTGTCCCGGGAAGAGACTCTTAAAAGAAAGGTTTCCAATCACCAGGAAACATTCTCACAACTGAGTCTGTGGTGAGCCTTGGAAGCACAGAGGGCAACATAACAGGAAGGAAAAATAAATAAATAATTAAAACCAAGAGATTAAGAGCCCAACAGTAAATCCCGCAGCGGATAAGCAGTGCAGATGCCTGCATCTGACTCTAGCAGGTGGGGGTTGGGCAGGGAGGAGTGGGAGGTGCAAGCGGCAGTGCTTTCTAAGAATCAGGCCATGGGAGAGGCAGGCTGCAGTGCTTTTCTCCAGAATCGGGTCATAACACCCCACGCGTGGCCAGAACGAACTAACTTGGACCAGCAAACCAGACTGTGGGATAGCTACCACGTGAATGCTTGAAGATAATACACCACCAGGACTGCGCACAGAACAAAGGATTGATCAGAAATAGCTGGCAGAAGACCATTCCCCTCTGGTAACAGGCAGCCAGAGCCTTAAGGGCTGGAAGGGGGCAATCGCAGCCCAAGAGAGACATTATCTACCAAATTGCAAGCAGGTTTCTTTGCTAACTAAGACTTCTGGGGGCTCTGGACAGTCATCATCTGCCTGAGAAGGAGCCCCCAGAGGTACTCCCAGAAAACTGAGCAGCATGGAAAAGCCAGAAATTGCAGCAATTGTGCTCACCAAACTCCCTAGCTACTCAGACCTGGGAAGGGCACAAAACGCAGGCCCATCCAAATCTGCGCCTCAGAGGGCTTCCAGAGCACTGAGCCTGAGTGGCTTAGGTGGGGAGGTGCATGAAGCCTAGGGCAGGCCTCAGAAGGTTATCCAGTGGAGCAATAGAACCTGAGGGGTGTGTGCTGCGAGCAGGGGCAAGCCCAGCGTAGAGTCCATCACTGCCCTCCCTATGTCAAGACGGAAATTAGACACAGAAGAGACCAGTAAACAGAGGAAGTTAAACAGATGGAACTGCCTTTGTAGTGACCCCACACAGCCCACAATGCCAGAGAAAGGGCCAGATATACCTTTACTACTTTTATGATCAATCTTTTTTTTTTTTTAATTTGAGTTGATGTGGATGCATGATTTTTTCTTTTTATAAAATTTTATTTTATTTTATTTTTTTATTCTTTTCTTTTTGTCTTCTTTTTTTAAAAACTTTCTTAAATTTTTAAGTCCTCTATATCTCTATTTATTATTTTTATAACCTATTATTACTTTTCAATAAAACCCCGCAAACCCTATTTTTAAAGCAAACGCTGTATATAGTCTTTTGTGGTTGAGGTTGTTGTCTTTTAATAATTCTGATGGGTTTCTTTTCTTTTTTTCTCCTTCTTCTTTTCTTTAATATTTTATTTTTGAAAATCCAATCGCTACTCCAGATTTGTAATCTTTGCATTTTGGTATTTGTTGCCAATTTTGTACATTTCAAAACCTAATCTTCAGTGCCCAATTTTACATGAGTGTGAGATTACTGGCTTGACCACTCTTTCCTCCTTTGGACTCTCTTTTTTCTCCACCAGGTAGCTTCTGTCTCCTCCATCCCCCTCTTCTTCTCTACCCAACTCTGTGAATCTCTGTGTGTTCCAGAGGGTGGAAAACACTCAGGAACTGGCTACTAGTCGGATCGATCTGTCTCCCTCCTTTTCATCTCCCTCTTTTATCCCCCTGGCCACCTCTGTCTACTTCCTCCATATTCTCTTCCCTGTATAACTCTGTGAACACCTCTGAGAGGTCCAGCACACACAAGAAAGTGGTTAGGGGCTAGCTTGCTCTCTCTTTTGATTCCACCTCATCCCATTCCAGTCACCTCTAACTACCCTTTCCATCTTCTCTCCTCCATGCAACTCAGTGATCCTATAAGGGTGACCCTCAATGTGGAGAAACCTTTCATCTTTAACCTAGATGTTTTAACATCAGTGCTGTATAATCTAGATGTTTTAACATCAGTGCTGTATAGGGGTGACCCTCAATGTGGAGAAACCTTTCATCTTTAACCTAGATGTTTTAATATCAGTGTTGAGGCTATTGTAAAAATAAAACTGAAAACCAGAATCAGGAGGCTTAAGTCCAAATCCTGAGATCATCAGAGAATTCCTGAATATAGGGAACATTATTCGATAGGAGCTCATCAAACACCTCCATACCTACACTGAAATCGAGCACCAGGGCCAACAAGTTCCAGAGCAAGACATACCACACAAATTATCCAGCAACACAAAAACACACCCCTGAGCTTCAATATACAAGCAGCTCAAAAATACTCCAAAACCATTGACGTCTCATAACCCATTACTAGGCACTTCAGAGCACTCCAGAGAGAAGAAATCCAGCTCCACCCACCAGAACTCCAACACAAGCCTCCCTAATCAAGAAACCTTGACAAGCCACTGATACAACCCCACACACAGTGAAGAAGCTCAGTAATAAAGAGAATTCCACAAATTCCCAGAATATAGAAAGGCCACCCCAAACGCAGCAATATAACCAAGATGAAGAGACAGAGGAATACCCAGCAGGTAAAGGAACAGGAGAAATGCCCATCAAACCAAACAAAAGAGGAAGAGATAGGGAATCTACCTGAGAAAGAATTCCGAATATTGATAGTGAAAATGATCCAAAATCTTGAAATCAAAATGGAATCACAGGTAAATAGCCTGGAGACAAGGATTGAGAAGATGCAAGAAAGGTTTAACAAGGACCTAGCAGAAATAAAAAAGAGTCAACATATAATGAATAATGCAATAGATGAGATCAGACACACTCTGGAGGCAACAAATAATAGAATAACGGAGGCGGAAGATAGGATTAGTGAAATAGAAGATAGAATGGTAGAAATAAATGAATCACTGAGGAAAAAAGAAAAACGAATTAAAAGAAAGGACAACCTCAGAGACCTCCAGGATAATATGAAACACTCCAACATTAGAATTATAGGAGTCCCAGAAGAAGACAAAAACAAAGACCAAGAGAAATTACTTGAGGAGATAATAGTTGAAAACTTCCCTAAAATGGGGAAGGAAATAATCACCCAAGTCCAAGAAAACCCAGAGAGTGCCAAATAGGATAAACCCAAGGCAGAACACCCCAAGACACATATTAATCAAATTAACAAAGATCAAACACAAAGAACAAATATTAAAAGCAGCAAGGGAAAAACAACAAATAACACACAAGGGGATCCCCATAAGAATAACTGCAGATCTTTCAACAGAAACTCTTCAGGCCAGGAGGGAATGGCAAGATGTACTTAAAGTGATGAAAGATAATAACCTTCAGCACAGACTACTGTACCCAGCAAAGATCTCATTCAAATATGAAGGAGAAATCAAAAGCTTTACAGACAAGCAAAAGCTGAGAGAATTCAGCACCACCAAACCAGCTCTCCAACAAATGCTAAAGGATAGACTTTACACAGGAAACACAAAAGGGCATATAAACCCAAACCTAAAACAATAAATAAATAAAGTAAATGGCAACAGGAGCATACTTACCAGTAATTACCTTAAATGTAAATGGGTTGAATGCCCCAACCAAAAGGCAAAGACTGGCTGAATGGATACAAAAACAAGATCCCTATATATTCTGCCTACAAGAGACCCATCTCAAAACAACGGACACATACAGACTGAAAGTGAAGGGCTGGAAGAAGATATTCCATGCAAATAGAGACCAAAAGAAAGCAGGAGTAGCAATATTCATATCTGATAAAATAAACTTTAAAACAAAGGCTGTGAAAAGAGACAAAGAAGGTCACTACATAATGATAAAAGGATCAATCCAAGAAGAAGATATAACAATTATAAATATATATGCATCCAACATAGGAGCACTGCAATATATAAGACAAATGCTAACAAGCATGAAAGGGGAAATTAATAATAACACAATAATAGTGGGAGACTTTAATACCCCACTCACATCTATGGGCAGATCAACTAAACAGAAAATTAACAAAGAGACGCAAACTTTAAATGATATAATAGACCAGTTAGACCTAATTGATATCTATAGGACATTTCACCCCAAAAAAATGAATTTCACCTTTTTCTCAAGTGCATAAGGAACCTTTTCCAGGATAGATCACATTCTGGGTCATAAATCTAACCTTGATAAATTCAAAAAAATTGAAATTATTCCAAGCATCTTCTCTGACCATAATGCACTAAGGTTAGATCTCAATTACAGGAGAAAAACTGTTAAAAATTCCAACATTTGGAGGCTGAACAACACCCTTCTGAATAATTAACAAATCATAACAAATCACAGAAGAAATCAAAAAGAAATCAAAATATGCATAGAAATGAATGAAAACACAACTACACAAAACCTGTGGGACACTATAAAAGCAGTGCTAAGAGGAAAGTTCATAGCAATACAGGCATACCTCAAGAAAAAAGAAAAAGTCAAATAAATAACCTAACTCTACACCTAAAGCAACTAGAGAAGGAAGAAATAGAGAACCCTAGAGTTAGTAGAAGGAAAGAAATCCTAAAAATTAGGGCAGAAGAAAATGAAAAGAAACAAAAGCGACCATAGCAAAAATCAACAAAGGAAAAAGCTGGTTCTTTGAAAGGATAAATAAAATTGACAAACCATTAGCCAGACTCATCAAGAAACAAAGGGAAAAAAATCAAGTCAATAAAATTAGAAAT
Organism: Nanger dama; assembly: GCA_917880005.1. Classification (NCBI taxonomy): domain Eukaryota; kingdom Metazoa; phylum Chordata; class Mammalia; order Artiodactyla; family Bovidae; genus Nanger; species Nanger dama. The sequence continues at coordinate 55,128,634 of CAKJTW010000004.1, forward strand.
GAAAATGGAGAGATCATGACAGACAGCACAGAAATACAAAGAATCATAAGAGACTACTATCAGCAATTATATGCCAATAAAATGGACAATGTGGAAGAAATGGACAAATTCTTAGAAAAGTACAACTTTCCAAAACTGAACCAGGGAGAAATAGAAAATCTTAACAGACCCATCACAAACACGGAAATTGAAACTGTAATCAGAATCTTCCAGCAAACAAAAGCCCAGGTGCAGAAGGCTTCACAGATGAATTCTACCAAAAATTTAGAGAAGAGCTAACACCTATCTTACTGAAATTATTCCAGAAAATTGCAGAGGAAGGTGAACTTCCAAACTCATTCTATGAGGCCACCATCACATTAATACCAAAACCTGACAAAGATGCCACAAAAAAGAAAACTACAGGCCAATATCTCTGATGAACATAGATGCAAAAATCCACAATAAAATTCTAGCAATCAGAATCCAGTGACACATTAAAAAGATCATACACCATGACCAAGTGGGCTTTATCCCAGGGATGCAAGGATTCTTCAATATCCGCAAATCAATCAATGTAATTCACCACATTAACAAATTGAAAAATAAAAGTCATATGATTATCTCAATAGATGTAGAGAAAGCCTTTGACAAAATTCAACATCCATTTATGATAAAAACTCTCCAGAAAGCAGGAATAGAAGGAATGTACCCGAACATAATAAAAGCTATGTATGACAAACCCACAGCAAACATTATCCTCAATGGTGAAAAATTGAAAGCATTTCCCTTAAAGTCAGGAACAAGAGAAGGGTGCCCACTTTCACCACTACTATTCAACATAGTTCTGGAAGTTTTGGCCACAGCAATCAGAGCAGAAAAAGAAACAAAAGGAATCCAAATTGGAAAAGAAGAAGTAAAACTCTCACTGTTTGCAGATGACATGATCCTCTACATAGAAAATCCTAAAGACTCGACCAGAAAACTACTAGAGCTAATCAATGAATATAGTAAAGTTGCAGGATATAAAATCAACACTCAGAAATCCCTTGCATTCCTATACACTAATAATGAGAAAGTAGAAAAAGAAGTTAAGAAAACAATTCCATTCACCATTGCAACGAAAAGGATAAAATACTTAGGAATATCCCTACCTAAAGAAACTAAAGACCTATATGTCGAAAACTATAAAACACTGATGAAAGAAATCAAAGAGGACACTAACAGATGGAGAAATATAGCATGTTCATGGATCGGAAGAGTCAATATAGTGAAAATGAGTATACTACCCAAAGCAATCTACAGATTCAATGCAATCCCTATCGACCTACCAGCAGTATTTTTCACAGAACTAGAACAAATAATTTCAAGATTTGTATGGAAATACAAAAAACCTCAAATAGCAAAAGCAATCTTGAGAAAGAAAAATGGAACTGGAGAATCAACTTGCCTGACTTCAGGCTCTACTACAAAGCCACAGTCATTAAGACAGTATGGTACTGGCACAAAGACAGAAATATAGATCAATGGAACAAAATAGAAAGCCTTGAGATAAATCCACACACCTATGGACATCTTATCTTTGACAAAGGAGGCAAGAATATACAATGGAGCAAAGACAATCTCTTTTACAAGTGGTGCTGGGAAAACTGGTCAACCACTTGTAAAAGAATGAAACTAGATCACTTTCTAACACCACACACAACAGTAAACTCAAAATGGATTAAAGATCTAAACGTAATACCAGAAACTATAAAACTCCTCGAGGAGAACATAGGCAAAAAACTCTCCGACATAAATCACAGCAGGATCCTCTATGATCCACCTCCCAGTATACTGGAAATAAAAGCAAAAATAAACAAATGGGACCTAATTAAAATTAAAAGTTTCTGCACAACAAAGGAAACTATAAGCAAGGTGAAAAGACAGCCTTCTGAATGGGAGAAAGCAGTAGCAAATGAACAAACAACTAATCTCAAAAATATCAAGCAACTTATGCAGCTCAACTCCAGCAAATTAAATGATCCAATCAAAAAATGGGCCAAAGAACTAAATAGGCATTTCTCCAAAGAAGACATATGGATGACTAGCAAACACATGAAAAGATGCTCAACATCACTCATTATCAGAGAAATGCAAATCAAGACCACAATGAGGTACCATTTTACACCAGTCGGAATGGCTGTGATCCAAAAGTCTACAAGCACTAAATGCTGGAGAGGATGTGGAGAAAAGGGAACCTTCTTACACTGTTGGTGGGAATGCAAACTAGTACAGCTACTATGGAAAACAGTGTGGAGATTCCTTAAAAATTGCAAATAGAACTGTCTTATGACCCAGCAATCCCACTGCTGGACATACACACTGAGGAAACCAGAATTGAAAGAGACACATGTACCCCAATGTTCATTGCAGCACTGTTTATAATAGCCAGGGCATGGAAGCAACCTAGATGTCCATCAGCAGATAAATGGATAAGAAAGCTGTGGTACATATACACAATGAAGTATTACTCAGCCCTTAAAAAGAATACATTTGAATCAGTTCTAATGAGATGGATGAAACTGGAGCCAATTATACAGAGTGAAGTAAGCCAGAAAGAAAAACACCAATACAGTATACTAAAACATATATATGGAATTCCACATATATATGGAATTTAGAAAGATGGTAATGATGACTCTGAATGTGAGACAACAAAAGAGACACAGAGGTATAGAACGGACTTTTGGCCTCTGAGGGAGAGGGAGAGGGTGGGATGATTTGGGAGAATGGCATTGAAACATGTATACTATCATGTAAGAAATGAAGCACCAGTCTCTGTTTGATACAGGATACAGGATCCTTTTGGGCTGGAGCAGAGGGATGATCCAGAGAAATGATATATGGTGGGAGGTGGGAGGGGGCTTGGGATTGGGAGCTCGTGTATACCTGTGGCTGATTCATTTCAATGTATGGCAAAATCAATACAGTATTGTAAGGTAGAATAAAGTAAAAATAAAAATTAAAAAAAAAAAAAGAAAACACGACAACTCAAAACCTATGGGATGTAGCAAAAGCTGTCCTAAGAGGTAAGTTTAAAACAGTACAACCCTACCTCAAAAACAAGAAAAACATCAAATAGACAACCTAACTTTACACTTTAAATAACTGGAATAATAATAATAATAAAAAAAATTAGTGGAAGTAAAGATATGAGCAGAAATAAATGAAAAAGGAATTAAAGAAAAATAGTAAAGATTAGTAAATCTAAAGCTGGTTCTTTGAGAAGATAAACAAATCTGATAAACCTTTGGCCAGACTCATCAAGGTAAAAAAAAAGAGAGAGAGAGAGAGAAGAATAAATTCAGCAAAATTGGAAATGAAAATGGAGAGGTTACAACAGACAATGCAGAAGTGAAGAGGATTATAAGAGACTATTATGAACAACTATATAAGAATAAACTGGGTAACCTGCAAGAAATGGACAGGTGGACAGGTTCTTAGAAAAGTTCAATCTTCCAAGGCTGAACAAGGAAGACATATAAATTATGGAAAACCCAATTACAAGCACTGAAATTGAAGTTGTGATAAAAAACAAAACAAAACAAAAAAAAACTCCCTCCACCCCCCCAAAAAAGCCTAGGACCAGATGGCTTCACAGGAGAATTCTAACAAACATTTAGAGAAGAGCTAATGCCTATCCTTCTAAAACTCTTTCAAAAAATTTCAGAGGAAAACTACAGAACTCATTCTATGAAGCTACCATAACCCTGATACCAAAATCAGATAAAGATAATACAAAAAAGAAAACTACCAGCCATTATCACTGATGAACAGAGATGCAAAAATTCTCGATAAAATTTTAAGTGAACAGAATTCAGCAACACATGAAAAATCTCATTACCCATGATCAGGTTGGGTTTATTCCAGGAATGCAAGGATTTTTCAATTTGCAAATCAATCAATGTGATACACCTTATTAGCAAATTGAAATATAAAAGTTATATGATATTTCAATCGATGAAGAAAAGATCTTTCACAAAATTCAGCATCCACTTATCAAAAAAATGGGCATAGGAGGAACCTACATAGTAAAGGCCATATATGATAAGCCTACAGGAAACATTATTCTCAATGGTGAAAAAGTGAAAGCATTCCTCCTAAGATCAGGAACAAGAAAAGGGGGTCCACTTTTTCCATTATTATTCAACTTAGTTCTGGAAGTCCTAGCTGCAGAAATCAGAGAAAAAAAGAGATAAAAGAAGGAATCCAGATTCAAAAAGAAGAAGTAAAGTTCTCACTATTTGCAGATGACATGATACTGTACATAGAAAACCCTAAAGATAGTATCAGAAAATTACTAGAGCTAATCAGTAAATTTAGCAAGGTTGCAGGATACAAAATCAATACAGAGAAATCACTTGCATTTCTATATACTAATAATGAAAAATCAGAAAGAGAGATGAAGGAATCAATCCCATTCACCACTGCAACAAAAAGAATTGAATATCTAGGAATAAACTTACCTAAGGATACAAAAGTACTGTACACAAAATATTAGACAGTGATGAAAGAAATCAAAGGTGACATTAACAGATGGAAAGATATTCCATGTTTCTGGGTAGGAAGAATCAATATTGTGAAAATGAATATACTATCAAATGCAATCTACAGATTCAGTGTGATCTCTATCAAATTACCAATGGCATTTTCCACAGGACTAGAACAAAATATTTCACAATTCATATGGAAACACAAAATAAACCCTGGATAGCCAAAGCTGTCTTGAGAAACAAGAATGGAGCTGAAGGAATCAACCTCCTGACTTCAGATTATACTACAAAGCTACAGTCATCAAAACAGTATGGTACTGGCACAAAAACAGAAATATAGACCAATGGAATAAGATAGAAAGCCCAGAAATAGACCCATACACCTATGGATACCTTATTTTTGACAAAGAATATACAGTAGGGCAAAAACAGCCACTTTAATAAATGGTTCTGGGAAAACTGGACAGCTACATGTAAAGGAATGAAATTAGAACACTTCCTAACACCATACACAAAAATAAACTCAAAATGGATTAAATCCCTAAATATCAGACCAGAAACTATAAAACTTAGAAAAACATAGGCAGAACACTTGATGACATAAATCAAAGCAAGATCCTCTATAATGCACCTCCTAGAGTAATGGAAATAAAAACAAAAGGAAACAAATGGGACCTTATTAAACTTAAAAGCTTTTGCATAGCAAAGGAAACTATAAGTAAGGTGAAAAAACCCTCAGAATGGGAGAAAATAATAACAAATGGAACAACAAACAAAGGATTAAACTTCACTATATACAAGCAGGTAATACAACTCAAGAGTCTTCTCCAACACCACAGAGGATGAGATAGCTGGATGGCATCACTGACTCGATGGATGTGAGTCTGAGTGAACTCCGTGAGTTGGTGCTGGACAGGGGGGCCTGGTGCGCTGCAATTCATGGGGTCTCAAAGAGTTGGACACGACTGAGCAACTGAACTGAACTGAACTGAACTGAATACAACTCAATGCTAGAAAAACAAACAACCCAATCAAAAAGTGGAGAAAAGACCTAAACAGACATTTTACCAAAGAAGACATACAGATGCTACCAAATACATGAAAAGATGCTCAACATCACTCATTATTTGAGGAATGTAAATCAAAACTACAAAGAGATACCACCTCACACCAATCAGAATGGGCATCATCAAAAAGTTTACAAACAATAAATGCTGGATAGGGTGTGGAGAAAATGGAATGCTCTTGAGCTGTTGGTTGGAATGTAAATAGATACAGCCACTATGGAAGACAGTATGGAGATTCTTTTAAAAACTAGGAATAAAACCACCATATGACCCAGCAGTCCCACTCCTAGACATATACCCTGAGGAAACCAGGGTTAAGAAAGACACATACATCTCATTGCTCATTGCAGCATTATTTACAATAGCTAGAACATGGAAACAACCTAGATGTTCATCGACACATGAAGGGATAAAGAAATGTGGGACATATACACAATGGGATATTACTCACCCATAAAAAGGAATGCATTTGAGTCAGTTCTGATGAGGTGGATGAACCTAGAACCTATTATATGGAGTGAAGTGAGTCAGAAAGAGAAAGATAAATGTTGTATTCTAACACACATATACAGAATATAGAAAAATGATACTGAAGAATTTATTTACAGGGCAGCAATGAGGAAACAGACATAGAGAATAGACTTATGGGCATGTAGAAAGTAGTGGAGAGGATGAGATATATGGAAAGAGTTACCTGGAAACTTACATTACCATATGTAAAATAGGTAGCCAACGGGAATTTGTTGTATGACTCAGGAAATTCAAACAGGGGCTCTGTATCAACCTAGAGGGGTGGGATGGGGAGGGAGATGGAGGGAGGTTCAAAATGGAGAGGTTATATGTATGCCTATAACTAATTCATGTTGAGGTTTGACAGGAAACAATAAAATTCTGTAAGCAATTATGCTTCAGTAGAAAATAAATTAAAAGAGCAAACAAACAAAGGATATACCTCCCATACATCCTGCAAAAGAAGAAAAATTCTGTGTGGGGAAAACAACCTGGGCATGGGTATAAGTAAGTAAGTAAGTGTAGTCACTCAGTCATGTCTGACTCTTTGCAACCCCACAGACTGTAGGCCACCAGGTTCCTCTGTCCATGGGATTCTCCAGGCAAGAATACTGGAGTGGGTTGCTATTTTCTTCTCCAGGGGAATCTTCCACAAATCTAATTGTAGGAATATTGAGTATTTGAAATATAGACTGCATTTTCAGGATATGAGAAGGAATAAATTTGGCAAATCTTAAATTGCAGAGAATTCTAAATAGATACTAATAATTATATAAAGGAAAACATAAGAGTTTGGTTAGGAGGTTGTAATATAAGCAGAGCTGATTTAATTAAGGTATATCATATTTCCTGAATATACTAGAGGTCAGTGAAATCCAGTCTATTTGGGTAGCACTTCTGACAAGTGTCAGTAAGATTCTAAACTCAGACAGTAAAGACAAAGGAAGGACATTGTTTTCAGGGACAATGCATGGACAGACAATGAAACTTTATAACAAATCTGAAGTTTGGAAGTTGAGAGTGGGGAAGATAAGCCAAAGCTCATCTCATTTGTAAGCTTAAAAGTCAAATGAGACTATAGATAGGATTTAGTGTTTGCAGTCACAAGAATGAGAAAGAATTGTGATGATACATAGAAATTTGGAAAGAGAGAAATCTGGATGGCATCATCAACTTAATGGACATGAGCTGAGCAAACTCTGGAAGATAATAAAGGACAGGGAAGCATAGTGTGCTGCAGTCCATGGGGTTGCAAAGGTCAGACATGACAGATTGAAAAACCACATGGAAATCTGCCCCAAGAATGAGATAGATGAAAACTTAAAATGACATTAAAGAGAGCATAGACTGAGACGTGGGCAGTAAGATAGCCAAGAATTGAAAATAATAGTAGTATGCATCATCTATTGCCCTCAAAACAAGTTTTGAAATCTTCTGCTTTCTATATCTACTTTCGAGTTTTTTAGAAACCCATTATTGACAAATAAAGAAATTGATTAGGTTGGTCACAAATTAATTGAATATTTCTTTACTATCTCTAGCAAGATTTGTTTAAGTAATTTAGAGTGCTTCACTGTATACTTTCAAGACATTTCTGCCACTTTTGGAATTTCAATGTATGCAACTAATAGAAAGTATTCTGACAGAAGGGAATGACTCACTATTATTCGTGATTACTAAATCTCTCATGAGTCAGAATGTTGATAGAGGAATGAGTAAGTGAAAAGCAGTTTGATCTTTGGATGTCATAATTTTATTATCATTTTCAAATTCTTCTATTAAGACTGAGAACTTTATTTTATTTCTCTTAAAAACTTTGAAGTTCTGATATATGGAAATTAATATCTTACTCTTTTATATATAAACTTATTTACTTGGAGGTTAATTATTTTACAATATTGTATTGGTTTTCTCTTATTCTTTTAATTGGAAAACTTATTATCTTTGGTATTTGTAGTTTAGTACACAATTTCTGAATTTCAAATTCCAAAATTTCTTTATATTTCATATTTATTTTCCTCAATATAAGGTTGAAAATAGTAAAGTACATTTTATGTTAGTAATTTTATCAATAGTATTATCTCTAATAATCTTAAATTCTATCCAAATATCAATAAACTGAATTTAACGTGTACTCTTTTTTGCTTGTTTCTCATGTTATTTTGATTATAAAGATTTGATGTGATATAATTTTATTGATACATATTTTATTCAAATGTATATGAATTAAAGCATTTCATCTATGCACCTACTCAGAGTAGAACATATCATGAATGATGTGCTTAGCTACATATTTTTCATTTTTTTATGCACTTTCCATTATTTTGGGTCTTAAGAATCTCAGTATTTTTCCCTATAGTTCTTATGTTTTTGTATAAATTATGGTGTAATGGCTAATAGTTTGGGCTCTTGAATTAAACAATCATGCTCAAATATTGTTTCTGCCTATTAATAACTGTATATCTTTAAGATATTATGACAATTAAATGAATTGATTTCTGTGAGACATTTAATATAAAATCTCAGTTTTAGTAAGCATGCAATCAATGCTATTATTTTGCTAATATAGATACAAATTTCAATCCATAAGTATAATTTCTATTTAAAATTGATATTTTTGTCTATACTGACTATTCATGCTACATGTATGCCTATTTAGTGGTTACATTAAGGTAAAGACAAAAGTGGCATTATTTGGAATGTAGGAAGAAATGAATGCACTACTTTATAAAACCAAACTTATTTTAAAAGTAATCTAGGCTATGCAAGGAAAATTATTAGAATTTTGCTTTATTTCTTGCTTTTAATCTGTTTAGGTCAGATAAGGCACTCATTTTTCTTTAGAACCTCAAAATGTTTACATGGCTAGGGTTAGAATGAGAAACAAACACTTGGGATAGAAGCAAGGAAACAAATATGGCCATCATTTTGCAAGTCAGCTATGAGATTATGAAAAAGTATGTTGTTGGGTAGGGCTTCCCAGCTGGTTCATTGGAAGAGAATCCTCCTGCCAAAGCAAGAGATACAGAAGATGCAGGTTTGATCCCTGGATCAAGAACCCCTGGAGGAGAAAATGGAATCTACTCCAGGAAATCTCATGGACAGAGAAACCTGGTGGACTACAGTCCATCGTATTGCAAAGAGCTGGACAAGACTTAGTAACTGAGCATAATACATGATGTTGGGTAGAAGTTTTATTTATAAAAATAGTTGTAATTTTGCTCATCTCTGAACCACACCAATGTCATTTGGTTCTTGATCTGGCTTTGCTTTTGATATCTGCAACATTTATGATTTCTTATTCTGTCTTTTGCTCAATTGGAGGATTTTTTTCATACCTATTAACATCCAGCATTTCCTTTGGCAGATCTCTGGGGCAAAAGATTGCATCTCAAAGAAACTAGAGAGAGAACAGTTGACAGAGCAACAACTTGTATGTGTTCATGCCTGAAATATATACATTTAGATAAGGACTATACCTGATTCCTTAAACCAGCATGATTTCCTTCTTACGGTAAATCACATAATTTCTACAAGCATTGATGCCAGTTTCCTCAATAAAGAAACTAGGAGGAACTTTAGAGACTTCACTGGTGTCCAGCAGTTAAGACTGGCTCCAGTGCAGGGGACCCTGGGCTTGATCCCTGGTCAGGGAACTGGATCTCATATGCCTTAACTAAAACTTTGTGGGCCACAAATCCTGTGTGTCACAAGACTCAGGGCAGCTAAGTAAATAAATGAACATTAAAAGGAAAGAAAGAAACAAACTAAGATTTTAGTTCTGTTAGTGCTTATATTCTCTGGTACGACTTTGGATAATTATTTAGCCTATCTAAAAATCAACATTCTCATCTGAAGTAGTTTGGGTTAAATGATGTGTATATCCTTCTCTAGACCCCAAATTATATGATTTTAAAGAGTAGATTCAAGGGTTGTTCCATGCACCAATATACTCATTGGTTTCTGTGGCTCTATTCTAAGAAATATTGATAATTATTTTAAAAATGATTCTTGAGCCACATTAATAGGTGTGCACTCTTTATAGGGAATAAACATGCAAGTTCAGTACACATCAAATTATGATCCATATTCATATTTCCTTCCCTCAATTCTCTTAGGGCTTTTAGTATATGTATTCTAGATCATCTTGAATATGATGGAGAAAAAGACAATAGGACTCATCAATAAGTGTGTGTGTGTGTGTTTCTAGCTGTATGTATATGTTCTTATAATATTAATTTTTTAGCAAGCAATATTCTACAATGATTTTACTCTTACTCTTTCTTCAAATATTAATGACAGACCTCTGCCCACCAGCTTTCTCTTAACTATCTTCACAAACCAATATACTGGTGGTGAATGAAACAAAAGCTATCAGACAATCCCTTCCAAAACAATATTCTGCTAAAATCAGTGAAAGAAACGTTATGGATTCTGGGATTATGATATTGAAAGAATATGAAACTGGCTTCTGTTTATTGTTAAAGTTTTTTTTTTTTTTCCTTTTTCTCATAGGATAATTTTTGAGTGTTCAAAAATGAAGACAATAAAAGAGAAGAGCTGGTAGAGGGAAAAAAACAAAAATGGTTCAGATAATCACTTTCAAACCCTGATCCAGTTTTGCCTGAAAACGTTATTAACCTTTGTCCTTCCATGATACAATGAAAATAAATCGGTTTTAAAAGCCTATTGTTTTCTAAACATAATTTAATTTGAGTTAGATTTTGAATAACTAAAGGACCCATAATTTTCCTGAATATATATATTGGAAGGTATATCAGATATAGTGAGTAAGTGAGTAAAGTAGCTCAGTCATGTCCGACTCTTTGCGACCCCATGGAGCCCCTGTCCATGGACCTCTCCAAGCAAGAATACTGGACTGGGTTGCCATTTCCTTCTCCAGGGGATCTTCCCAACCCAGGGATCAAACCCATGTCTCCTGCATTGCAGGCAAACGCTTTATCCTCTGAGCCACCTGGAAAGCCCCATATCAGATATAAACCTCTTTTAAAAGCATAATTTGCTGCCTTAAATCTTTCAATCTTTATGAGCATATGTTTAAAAGAACAAATGGCTGAACAATTATCCATTAGGAGAGCAATATTAAAATTATGGTTTAAATGACCAAATACATAAAATATATAGATGAAATAATATATCAACATCTATATATATTATTTTTCAAGTAGCTCAGAGTGGAAAGAAAAAGAATCTATCCCTGTACTGTCTTACATTTTTAATAAATTTAAACTTTTATTTAAAAGGATAGAAAACTGAGAAAGTATTAATATAGGAAAACTTTTCTATTTTCCACATATGAATACAGATCACGAAACTGTTTTGGTAATGAAAAAAATGCTTTCTTAATTACATAAATCACATACTCTTTCAGAAAAGAGAGATATATCAATATTTACTAGCTTAAGATCATGCTCTTCATTGAAAAATTGTTATTTCTTGACTACACCATAATGATAGCAACTGCTTCGAAGAAATTACAGTAAAATATGTTGTACACTGCCATAATACAGCAATTTCAGAAGGTACATTCAGCTGTTCATAGAGTGTTCTCTGAGGTTAACAGTAGTATATATCTAAATATATTTCCAAGATAGCAAACATTAATTAACAAGGTAAGTGATATGCTCTCAGAGAAACAGAAAGAGGTCTGTATGTTAATATTAGAGAATATTTATTTTTCTTTCCATCTGTGACTGTTTTCTTGAAGTCATATCTTTATCCATATGAGTGAAAAATTTAGGCTTCATAAAACAAAATTTTTTTATCATTTACCTCTCAATATGCATTGGAAATAAAATATTAATTATGACTGTTTTATAATTCAGTTTCAAATCTGATGACTCAGAATATGCAATATTTAAAATGCAACTTTACCCCAATAACCACATTTAATATACTTCAATATTGAGGAATTATGATGAGACTCCACAGATTATATTTAAGAAAAGAAATTACATGTGTCGAAAGTCAACAAAAAAGGAATGTACAGTCAAAACAGATGAAATCAATAAAGATGAATGAAAAATGGAGTTACTAAATCTCCAGCTAAATTAAAAAAATTAATGTGACAGTGTGCTAGATGATCAAATTATTCACAGAAACTTTGTTAAAAATAAGATAACCTGTATGATATAGATCATGCAGTTTAATATAGCAGTGTTGAGAAAAGAAGTATTGGATTATGACAATTGAAAAATCTATCAAATTGTTTTTTAATGGGGAAGGGTACTGTAAAATTCTACAGTTTCTACTTCCAAAACATTTCATCACACTAAATAGAAAATCTACACCCATTAGATAGCTACTTCTACTCCTCCCTAACCACTGACAACTACGAATATGGCTTTTTGTGTTTATGAATTTCTCTTTTACACATATTACATATAAACAGAAACACAATATTTTGTCTTTGCTTTGTCTTTTTTACTTAATGTAATGTTTTCAAGATTCACCATGTTGTAAAAGTCAGTAATATCATTTCTTATTGAGTAATATTCTATTATATACTACATATTTTGTTTATCCATTTATCAGTTGAATAATATTTGTTTCTACCTTTTGGCCTATGTATGCATGCATGCCAGGTCACATCAGTTGTGTCCAATAGTGTAGTTTTGAACATTCTTGTACAAATGTATCATCCAGAGTTAATGATTCTTTACAGTATACACTAGAAGAAAATATCTTGTGTTATACAATAATTTTATGTTTCATTTTTTGAGATATCACACTTTTCTAGAATAGCACAATATTTTATATTTTATTAACAATGTATGAATTTTCTAATTACTCCACATTTCCATCAACATATCTAGTATTTTTATATTTTCATGTTGGCCATTTGTTTATCTTCTCTGGAGAAAGTTCTATACAAACTCTTTACTCATAGTCTATTTATTGTTGAGTTAAAAAGGTTATTCATGTCATGTGGATACTAGGATTTGATCAGTTACGTGATTTTTCAAATATTTTTTCTTGCTGCAGGTTGTCTTTCCTCTCTTAGCAATGTCTGTTGATGTACACTTTCAATGTTAATGAAGCCCAGTTCAGCTATGTTCTCTTTTGTTGTTTGTGATTTTGTGCTATATCTAAGACCGTTGATGAATCAATCCAATGTTACATAGTCTTACTCTATGTTTTCTTCTAAGTCTTCAAGTTTCATGTCATATTTAACAATGAATTTTTTTAGCAATTTTTTCTTACTTGATGAGATAGGGTCCTTCTTCATTCTTTGGCACATGGATGTGCAGTTTTTCCAGTAATATCTATTGAAGAGTCTATTCTTCTCCCATTAAATGTCTCTGTTCACTTCCTAAAAGTGAAATGCCCATGGATATATGAGTTCACTTCTGTACTCAATTCTATCCTATTATTCTATAGGTTTGTCCTTATATGAGTGCCAAATTGTTTTGATTAAGGCAGCTTTGTAGTAATGTTAGGAATCTTCTAACTTTGAACTCAAGCTTTTTTTTTTTATTGAAGTCATTTTAAATTTTATGAGTTTGAGGGTCATATTTTAATTCTGTAAAACAGGATATTTATATAAGGATTGTATTAAATCTGTAGATCAATTTGGGTAAAAATTCCATCTTAAAATACTAATTTCTCCAATTTTTAAACATAAGATAACTTTACATTTATTAGATTTTGTTAACTATCTTTCAGGAACATATTATAGTTTTATAGTTTTCAGTGTATGTCTTACTGCTCCTTGGATAAACTAATTTCTAGAATTTTATTCTTTTTATTGCTATTGCAAATGGAATACTTACCTTTATTTCTTTTTCAGGTAGCTTATTACTAGTGTACAAAGTACAACTGATTTTCAAATGTTTATATTAAACCTACAGATTTGTTGAATTCATTTTTTTTAGCTCTAATTATTTCTTTTTGTGGACATTTTAGGATCATGTCATATATAGTTAGAAGAAGTTTTATTTCTTTCTAACTAGGAGGCCCTATACTTCTTAATTTTTGCCTAAATGTTCTGATAAGAATTTCTGATATTATGTTAAATAGAATTGATGAGAGTGAATAATTGTGTCTTTTTTTAATGTTAAGGTTGTATTAATTTCCTTGATATGCTATAAGCCATCACAAACTGAGTGTCTTAAAACATCATAAATTTCAAGCCACATATCCAAAAGCTTGAAGTCCAAATCAAAGCATCATGGAAGGGACACGTTCTCTGTTGTACCTTCTGATAACTGCAGATAATCATTAATGTTCCTCAGTTGCAAATGTTTAACTCCAATTTCTGCCTCTATTACCACATGGATGCCTTCCCTCTAATTTTCTATGTGTCTTTACATGCCACTCTCCTCTCTCTCTGCATATCTGTGTCTGTCTCTTCTACTCTTCTTCTAAGGATACTAGTCATATTAGACAAAGAGTATAGCCTACTCAATGACTAAAGCTAGAGGTATAACCTCTCCACAGATTTCAGACAATACTTCAAAGTGACAGTAATCAAAACAACATGATATTGGCACAAAAACAGACATTTAGATCAATGGAACAGAACAGAGACCCCAGAAATAAATTCACATGTCTGCAGTCAACTAATCTTCAATAGAAGGCAAGAATGTGCAATGGAGAAAAGGCAGTCTCTTCAGAAAGTGGTATTGGGGAAGCTGGATAGCTAGATATAAATCAGTGAAGTTAGAACACTCCCTTACACCATGCAAAAATAAAATCAAAATGGCTAAAATAATTAAATATAAGACATGACACCATAAAACTCCTACAATAGAACACAAGCAAAACATTCTCTGATATTTGTTGTGTTTGTCCATTAGCTCAGTTATGTCAGACTCTGTGATTTCATGGACTGCAGCACATCAGTCCTCCCTGTTTCCCAGATTTTACTCAGATCCATGTCCTTTGAGTCATGATGCCATCCAGCCGCCTCATCCTCTGTCATCAGCTTCTCATCTTACCTTCAATCTTTTCCAGCATCAGGGTATTTTTCAGTGAGTCAGATCTTTGCATCAGGTGGCCAAAATATTGGAGCCTCAGCTTCAGCATCATTCCTTCCAATTGATATTCAGGGTTGATTTCCTTTAGGATTGATTGATCTGATGTCCTTGCAGTCCAAGAGACTCTCAAGAGTCTTCTCCAACATCACAATTCAAAAGCATCAGTTCTTCAATGCTCAACCTTCTTTATGGTCCAACTCTCACATCCACACATGACTACAGGAAACACCACACTTTGACTACACAGACCTTTGTTGGCAAAGTAATGTCTCTTCTTTGTAATATGCTGTCTAGGTTGACCATAGCTTTTCTTCCAAGGTGCAAGTATCTTTTAATTTCCTGGCTGCAGTCAACATCTATAGTGATTTTGGAGACCCTCTCCCCCAAAAAAAAAAATAAGTCTCTCACTGTTTCTATTTTACCCAATCTATCTGCCATCTACTCCCCATCTATTTCCACTATCTTGTAGTTTCCATATTGGTCAGAATGGCCATCATCAAAACATCTATAAACAATTAATTCTAAAGAGGGTTTGGAGAAAAAGGAACAGTTTTACATTGTTGGTGGGAATATAAACTAGGGCACAACCCTTTTGTAGAATAGTATGGAGGTTCCTTATAAAACTAAAAGGCACATTTACACCATTAAAAATAAACTTTAAAATAAAATATACTCGGGAAAAACAAAAGTTACCATCAGTTCAGTTCAGTCGCTCGGTCGTGTCTGACTCTGTGACCTCTTGAATTGCAGCATACCGAGCCTCCCTGTCTGTCCATCACTAACTCCTGGAGTTCACTCCAGACTTGGCGTCCACCGAGTCAGTGATGTCATCCAACCATCTCATCCTCGGTCGTCCCCTTCTCCTCCGGCCCCCAATCCCTCCCAATGTCAAAGTCTTTTCCAATGAGTCAACTCTTCACATGAGGTGCCCAAAGTACCTGAGCTTCAGCTTTAGCATCATTCCTTCCAAAGAAATCCCAGGGTTGATCTCCTTCAGAATGGAATGGTTGGATCTCCTTGCCTTCCAAGGGACTCTCAAGAGTCTTCTCCAACACCACAGTTCAAAAGCATCAATTCTTCAGTCCTCAGCCTTCTTCACAATCCAACTCTCACATCCATACATGACTACAGGAAAAACCATAGCCTTGACCAGACGGATCTTAGTCGGCAAAGTAATGTCTTTGCTTTTGAATATACTATCTAGGTTGGTCATAACTTTTCTTCCAAGGAGTAAGCGGCTTTTGAATTTCATGGCTGCAATCATCATCTGCAGTGATTTTGGAGCCCCAAAATTAAAGTCTGACACTGTTTCTCCATCTGTTTCCCTTGGAGTGATGGGACCAGATGCCATGATCTTTGTTTTCTGAATGTTGAGCTTTAAGCCAACTTTTTCACTCTCTTCTTTTACTTTCATCAAGAGGCCTTTTTATTCCTCTTCATTTTCTGCCTTAAGGGTGGTGTTATCTGCATATCTGAGGTTACCATGCTGCTGCTGCTAAGTCACTTCAGTCGTGTCCTACTCTGTGCAACCACATAGATGGCAGCCCACTAGGCTCCTCTGCCCCCAGGATTCTCCAGGCAAGAACACTGGAGTGGGCTGCCATTTCTTTCTCCAATGCATGAAAGTGAAAAGTGAAAGTGAAGTAGCTCAGTCGTGCCCGACTCTTAGCAACCCCTTGGACTGCAGCCCACAACGCTGCTCCGCCCATCAGATTTTCCAGGCAAGAGTACTGGAGTGGGTTGCCATTGCCTTCTCCGAGGTTACTATATGATTCTGCAATTCCACCCTGGGCATATATCAGTAGAAAATTCTAATTTTGAAAAGATACATGCACCACAATGTTCATAGCAGCACTATTTACAGTAAACAAAACATGAGAGTAAGCAAAGTGTTCATCAACAGATGATTGGATAAAAAATAAGTGATATGTACATGCAACAAAGTATTACTCAGCCAGGAAAGAATGAAATTATGCCAAATGCAGCAACATGTATGAATCTATAGATTATAAGCCTAAGTGAAGCCAGAAAATGATAAATGTCATATAATATCACTTATTTGTTGAATCTAAAAAAAAATGATACAAATGAACCCATTTACAAAGTAGAAACAGATGCACAGACATAGAAAACAAAGTTATTACCACGATTTCCTTATGTTTACCAATAGGGAAAGATGGGGGAGGGATTAATTAGGAATTTGGGGTATCAGATATAAACTATCATATAGTAACATAAAATAGATAAACAACTAGGACCTACTGTAGATCATAGTGAACTATATTCAATATCTTTTAATAAATCATAATGGAAAAGAAACTGGAAAATTATATAATCTGAAATATTTATGTGTTTAGGCTTTTCCCAATCCAAGAGACACAAAAGACATGGGTTCAGTTTCTGGGTTGGGAAGATCCTATAGAGTAGGAAATGGTCCATTCCAGTATTGTTGCCTGGAAAATTCCATGGACAGAGGAGCCTGACAGGCCACAGCCCATGGGGTCACAAAGAGTCAGACTTGACTGACAGACTGACCACACACATACATATATATAATTAAGTCATTTTACTGTACACCAGAAACTAACAGGATATTGTAAGTCAACTATCTTCAATTCTTAAAAAGAGTACGCCTTAATCCATTATAAACTTATTCTTACTAAAATCTTAATTATATCGGCAAATATAAGATTACATTCACAGGTAAAAAGGGTTATAATTTCAATATGTCTTTTCAGGAGCATAATGTAAACCCCAAAAAAGAAAACCTTCAGTTTTAATCATTCCTAGCTGTGAGTTATTTCTAGAAGTTATCAAGTTGAGAATGTTCCCTTCCATTCTTAATGTATTGAGTGTTTTCCTTATATACATATTAGATTTCTGTTCATTTTTTTTTCCCAGTGGAAGCAATTGTGTGTGTCTTTAATTTTTTATTCTATTTGGTGTGATGTATTACATTGATGGTATTTCTTATGTTGAATATTTCCTCTTTTTCTAGGATAAATTCTATTTGATTGTGGTATATAATCTTTTTAACATTTTGCTTAACTCAGGTTTTTTAGTATTATGCTGAAGAATTTTGTTCAATATTCACAAAGGATACTGATCTATACAATTTTTGTATTGGGATATTTGTTTGATTTTGAAATCAGGGTAATACTGTGCTATTTATTGGAAATGTTTGAGAAATACTGGTATAAATTCTTCTTTAAATATTTGAATTAAATGACTAATGAAGCCATATACTCCTGGAATTTGGAACTTTCCTTGCTGGGAATTCTGAATACTGATTCAATTTTTTTTTTTAATAAGTTTGTTTACATTTTCTATGTCTTGTTGAATCAGTTCTGGTAGTTTGTGTTTTCTGCATATTTTTCCATTTCATCTTGATATCCGATGGTTGGTGAACAATTGTTCATTGTATTTTCTTATAAGCCTACAATGTGGGAGACCTGGGTTTGATCCCTGGGTTGAAAAGATCCCCTGGAGAAGGGAAAGGTACTAATTTCAGTATTCTGGCCTGGAGAATTCCATGGACAGTCCATGGACTCACAAAGAGTCAGACACGACTGAGTGACTTTTACTTTCACAATCCTTTTAATGTATGTAAGTTGGTTGTTGCTGCTGCTACTAAGTCGCTTCAGTTGTGTCCAACTCTGTGCAACACCATAGGTGGCAGCTCACCAGGCTCTGCTGTTCCGGAGATTCTCCAGGCAAGAACGCAGGAGTGGGTTGCCATTTCCTTCTCCAATGCAAGAAAGTAAAAGTGAAAGTGAAGTCACTCAGTTGTGTCTGACTCTTCGCAGTCCCATGGACTGCAGCCTACCAGGCTCCTCCATCCATGGGATTGTCCAGGCAAGAGTACTGGAGTGGGGGTGCCATCGATTTCTCCAGTGTAAGTTGGTAGTAAAGTTTATATTCATTCCTGTTTTTAGGGAATTGAATCTTCACTCCTTCTTAGTCTATTTAGTTGAAAGTACATCAGTTCATGGACCTTTTAGAGAACCAACTCTTGCTTTCATTCATTGTCTCTATTATTCCATATTCATTTTATGTAATAATTATCTAGTTTCTATTTTTATTCATGCTTTCACACGGCAATCATTTTACAATGTATTGCTTAATTTTGATACATTTGTGAACTTTTCAAGTGTTTCTGCTGTTATACATCCTTAGTTTCATTCCACTTGTGTGTATGTCTGTCTGTAATAGAGAGATAACATATGATATACCCTAGAGAGTGTCCTATGTATACTTAAGAAGAGTATGTATCCTGTTATTAGGTAGAGTGTTATGTAAATGTTTGATGGAACTAGTTATTTGTACTGCTGTTCATGTCCTCTGCTTCCTTATTGATCTTCAGTCTACTTGTTCTGTCCGTTATTGAAAGTGGGATATTGGAGTCTCAAATTATATTTTAGAATGGTTCATTTCTCATTTCAATTCTGTCAATTTCTGATACATATATTTTGATGGTCTTTTGTTAACTGTGCTTATGTATAAAATTGTTATGTCTTCTTTATGGACTGGCTCTTTTAGCAATATATAATATCCTATGGTTTTCTTTAACTGACTTGGGTTTATATTGTCTTATATTAGTATATCTATCCAAGTCACTTTGGTTACTATTTTCATGAACTATCATTTTTTATTTGTTCACTTTCTACCTATTTCTGCTTTTGTATACAAAGTCTAATTTACAGAGTTACTAACTCAATCAACCATGAACTTTTAGATGTTCAAACTGGCTTTAGAAAAGGAAGAAGAACAATAGATTAAATTGCCAACATTCACTGGATTATCAAAAAAGCAAGAAAGTTATTTCTGCTTTATTGACTATGCCAAAGCCTTTGACTGTGTGGATCACAATAAACTGTGGAAAATTCTGAAGGTAATGGGAATACAAACCACCCGACCTGCCTCTTGAGAAACGTGTATGCAGGTCAGGAAGCAACAGTTAGAACTGGTCATGGAACAACAGACTGGCTCCAAATAGGAAAAGGAGTACGTCAAGGCTGTATATTGTCACCCTGCTTATTTGACCTCTATGCAGAGTGCATCATGAGAAATGCTGGGCTGGAAGAAGCACAAGCTGGAATCAAGATTGCCGGGAGAAATATCAATAACCTCAGATTTGCAGATGATACCACGCTTATGGCAGAAAGTGAAGAGGAACTAAAAAGCCTCTTGATGAAAGTGAAAGTGGAGAGTGAAAAATTTGGCTTAAAGCTCAACATTCAGAAAACTAAGATCATGACAACTGGTCCCATTACTTCATGGGAAATAGATGGGGGAACAGTGGAAACAGTGTCAGACTTTAATTTTGGGGGTTCCAAAATCCCTGCAGATGGTGATTGCAGCCTTGAAATTAAAACACATTTTCTTCTTGGAAGGAAAGTTATGACCAACCTAGACAGCATATTAAAAGCAGAGACATTACTTTGCCAACAAATGTCCATCTAGTCAAGGCTATGGTTTTTCCAGTAGTAATGTATGGATGTCAGAGTTGGACTATAAAGAAAGCTTAGCACCAAAGAATTGATGCTTTTGAACTGTGGTGTTGGAGAAGACTCTTGAGAGTCCCTTGGATGGCAAGGAGATCCAACCAGTCCATCCTAAAGGAGATCAGTTCTGGTTGTTCATATGAAGGATTGATGTTGAAGCTGAAACTCTAGTACTTTTGCCACCTGATGGGAAGAGCTGTCTCGTTTGAAAAGACCCTGGTACTGGGAAAGATAGAGGGCAGGAGATGGGGACGAGAGAGGATGAGATGGTTAGATGGCATCACCCACTCAATGGACTTTAGTTTGTGTAGATTCCAGAAGTTGGTGATGGACAGAGAGGCCTGGCGTGCTATGGTTCATAGGGTCACAGAGAGTTAGACATGACTGAGCAACTGAAATGAACTGAACTGAACTGAACTGAACTCAATGAAGATTTTTTATCCCATTCAATCGATTTTTGCATTTTGATGAGAAGGATTATTCCATATGTAACTAAAGCAATTACTAATATGAAAATTTATATTTATATCATCCTATTTTCTACATGCCATATTACTTTTTGTTCTTCAATTTCCTCCTTATTTTATTTTGGTTTATTCTTTAATTGAATTTTTTACCTCCCATTTTCCTTTTCTGTATAGATATTTTTAGTGGTTACTTGACATATTAAAATGATAAGAAGTCACTTGAATTAACACTGATTTACCTTCGATAATGGTATATCTCTAATTGAGTTGTAAGTTTCTTGAGTGTAGTTTGTAACAGCTTTCCAAACTCTCTGTATGTGACAAATATATCACATACATACATTGCATATGTATTTATATGTGCATTCATATATTCATATATTATATGTATGAATATATCCATAAAATGGGGATTTTTGTCACTACTTTTTAAAAATCTCTATTAAATCATTCATTTTATATTATATACTCCCACTCCGGATATTAGTAGCTCTGTGTTAATGCCCATATCACAGTTCCCCTTGCTGACATTCTAATTCTTACTAAACATGACTCTAGATGTCACTGACACAAAAGACATTATATAATGTCCCAGCTTCAGTGATCCAAAGTCTGACATTAGACTATTAGTTAAGACTACTTATGAATCTTCTGTGTGATATGTAGATATTTATTACTTTAGTTATTTTGCATAATAATAACTTGGTTTATATTACTCAAAAATTGGAACCAGAGGCTAAACTATTCTTTTTATTTTATTTATTTTATTTTTTCTTTATTTCATTTCTTTATTTTAAGATGTTTTCCATTTACAATGCTTCATACCAAAACATACTAATAATATAAAACTGACAATTGAGAATTTTTCTTTTTTTTAATACTTTATTCTACATTACAATACTGTATTGGTTTTGCCATACACTGACATGAATCAGCCACAGGTATACATGATCTCCCAATGCCAAAGCCCCCTCCCACCTCCCACCCCATATCATCTCTCTGGATCATCTCATGCACCAGCCCCAAGCATCCTGTATCCTGTATTGAACATAGACTGGTGCTTCGTTTCTTACATGATAGTATACATGTTTCAATGCCATTCTCCCAAATCATCCCACCCTCTCCCTCTCTCCTCAGGGGCCAAAAGTCCATTCTATACCTCTGTGTCTCTTTTGTTGTCTCACATACAGGGTCATTGTTACTATCTTTATAAATTCCATATATATGTGTCAGTATACTGTATTGGTGTTTTTCTTTCTGGCTTACTTCACTCTGTATAATCGGCTCCAGTTTCATCCATCTCATTAGAACTGATTCAAATGTATTCTTTTTAAGGGCTGAGTAATACTCCATTGTGTATATGTACCACAGCTTTCTTATCCATTCATCTGCTGATGGACATCTAGGTTGTTTCCATGTCCTGGCTATTATAAACAGTGCTGCAATGAACATTGGGGTACATGTGTCTCTTTCAATTCTTGTTTCTTCGGTGTCTATGCCCAGCAGTGGGACTGGGAGAAAACAATAGCAAATGAAGCAACTGACAAACAACTAATCTCAAAAATATATAAGCAACTTATGCAGCTCAACTCCAGAAAAATAAATGATCCAATAAAAAAAAATGGGCCAAAAACTAAATAAGCATTTCTCCAAAGAAGACATACGGATGGCTAACAAACACATGAAAAGATGCTCAACATCACTCATTATCAGAGAAATGCAAATCAAGATCACAAATCGAGGTCACAAGAGGTACCATTTCACACCAGTCAGAATGGCTGTGATCCAAAAGTCTACAAGCACTAAATGCTGGAGAGGATGTGGAGAAAAGGGAACCCTCTTACACTGTTGGTGGGAATGCAAACTAGTACAGCCATTATGGAAAACAGTGTGGAGATACCTTAAAAAATTGCAAATAGAACTGCCTTATGACTAAACTATTTTTTAAAACATTTTTATTTTTCAAATAATCATCTTTGATACTGTTTCCTGCTTTTGCTTAACACATAATTAAAATAACTACAGATTTGAAAATTTATACATTTTCAATATTGGATGAATTTTAAACCATATATATATTTACATGTATCTGATTGAATGGTGGCTAGAGTGCCCTAGATTGGTATGCCCTCTAACAATGATATCATACTTATTCCTCTAGCAGAGAAACTGATAAATTAGACTATGTAATACATACAAAGTCATGGGAATAATGTCATGATCTTATTTATTTTTGTTCAGTCAGTCATCTGACGCTTTGCTACCCCCATGGACTGCGGCATGCCAGGCCCCCTGTTCTTCACCATCTCCTGGTGTTTTCTCAAACTCATGTCCATTGAGTCAATGATGCCGTCCAACCAACTCTATCATCCCCTTCTCCTCCTGCCTTCGTTATTTCCCAGCATCAGGGTCTTTTCCAAAGAGTTAGCTCTTCACATCAGGTGGCCAAATACTGGAGCTTCAGCCTCAGCATCAGTCATTTCAATGGATATTCAGTGTTCATTTCTCTTATAATTGACTGGTTTGATCCCCTTGCTGTCCAAGGGACTCTCAAGAGTTTTCTTCAGTACCATAGTTCAAAGGCATCAATTCCTCAGCATTCAGCCTTTTTCACTGACAAAATGTAGTCCACTGGAAAAAGGGAATGGCAAACCATTTCAGCCTTCTTGCCTTGAGAACCCCGTGAATAGTATGAAAAGGCACAGACAAAAGATATGACACTGAAAGATGAAATTCCCAGGTCAGTAGGTGTCCAATATGCTACTGGAGAAGAGTGGAGAAATAGCTCCAGAAGGAATGAAGAGGCTGAGCCAAAGCGGAAACAATGTTCACTTATGGTTGTGTCTGGTGGTGAAAGTAAAGTCTGATGCTTTAAAGAACAATATTTCATAGGAACCTGGAATGTTAGCTACATGAATCAAGGTAAATTGGAAGTGGTCAAATAGGAGATGGCAAGAGTGAACATCAAAATTTTAGGAATCAGTGAATTAAAATGGACAGCAATGAGTCATTTTAATTCAGATGACCATTATATCTACTACTGTTGCTAGAATCTCTTAGAAGACATGTAGTAGCCCTCATAGTTAACAGAAGTCTGAAATGCAGTATTTGGATGCCATGTCAAAATCTCAACAGAATGATTTTATTTACATTATCATTTACCAATTAACCCTACAGCTTTCTGTAATAAGAACATGCTATAATTCCTATATTTATAGGATTAAATATAAACCCATACATTTACAGATTTGCAAATAGTATACTACTTATTTACAGAATTGGAATGTAGAGCAGCTCTTGTCTTAATTTAGATAAAATTCTATGTCTCTTAGTTAGTTCTCAATGTAAAAAACAAAATTCCCTTGGGTATTTTAAAAAGTAAGGTGTTTTATCTAGTTAGAAATGACAGATGATTAAAGACTCTTGAGCACAAAAGCCATACTTATCAAAAATACAGGGACTTCATGAAATGGTACCAGGTATACAGAAAACATTCATCAAATAATTGTTAAATGAATGAGCATGTAACTAGGTGAGATCTGATACTATCTGTTAATTATGGATCACCTGCTTAGTGTTAGTACTGTGCTAGTTGCTCTATGAATGTTATCTGACTTAACACACACACAAACACAAAATTTTAAGGCAGTTAAAATTGATTTCATAATGGCAACCCACTCCATTATTCTTTCCTAGAGAATCCATGGACATAGGATCCTGGTGGGCTACAGTCCATGGGGTCACAAAGAGTCAA
Source organism: Nanger dama (assembly GCA_917880005.1). Classification (NCBI taxonomy): domain Eukaryota; kingdom Metazoa; phylum Chordata; class Mammalia; order Artiodactyla; family Bovidae; genus Nanger; species Nanger dama. The sequence goes on from CAKJTW010000004.1 coordinate 55,153,449, forward strand.
ACATGACTGAGTTTACATCCTTAGGAAATAGAAGTATGAATGAAGCCAAAAGTTTTGCTTTTCCAGTATTTCTTGCTGATTCTAAATTAACCATGCTCATGGGTCGGAAGAGTCAATATAGTGAAAATGAGTATACTACCCAAAGCAATCTACAGATTCAATGCAATTCCTATCAAGCTACCAGCAGTATTTTTCACAGAACTAGATCAAATAATCTCAAGATTTGTGTGGAAATACAAAAAAATCTCGAATAGCAAAAGCAATTTTGAGAAAGAAAAATGGAACTGGAGGAATCAACTTGCCTGACTTAGGCTCTACTACAAAGCCACAGTCATTAAGACAGTATGGTACTGGCACAAAGACAGAAATATAGATCAATGGAACAAAATAGAAAGCCCTGAGATAAATCCACACACCTGTGGACACCTTGTCTTCGACAAAGTGGGCAAGAATATACAAAGGAGTAAACACAGTCTCTTTAACAGGTGATGCTGGGAAAACTGGTCAACCACTTGTAAAAGAATGAAACTAGATCTCTTTCTAACACCATACACAAAAATAAACTCAAAATGGATTAAAGATCTAAATGTAAGACCAGAAACTATAAAACTCCTAGAGGAAAACATAGGCAAAACTTTCTCCGACATAAATCACAGCAGGATCCTCTATGATCCACCTCCCAGTATAATGGAAATAAAAGCAAAAATAAACAAATGGGATCTAATTAAAATTAAAAGCTTCTGCACAAAAAAGGAAACTATAAGCAAGGTGAAAAGACAGCCTTCTGAATGGGAGAAAACAATAGCAAATGAAACAACTGACAAACAACTAATCTCAAATATATACAAGCAACTTATGCAGCTCAACTCCAGAAAAATAAATGAACCAATCAAAAAAATGGGCCAACGAACTAAATAGGCATTTCTCCAAAGAAGACATATGGATGGCTAACAAACATATGAAAAGATGCTCAACATCACTCATTATCAGAGAAATGCAAATCAAGATCACAATGAGGTACCATTTCACACCAGTCAGAATGGCTGCGATCCAAAAGTCTACAAGCAATAAATGCTAGAGAGGATGTGGAGAAAAGGGAACCCTCTTACAATGCTGGTGGGAATGCAAACTAGTACAGCCACTATGGAAAATAGTGTGGAGATTCTTTAAAAAATTGCAAATAGAACTGCCTTATGACCCAGCAATCCCACTGCTGGGCATACACACCGAGGAAACCAGAATTGAAAGAGACACATGTACCCCAATGTTCATTGCAGCACTGTTTATAATAGCCAGGACATGGAAACAACCTAGATGTCCATCAGCAGATGACTGGATAAGAAAGCTGTGGTACATATACACAATGGAGTATTACTCAGCCCTTAAAAAGAATACATTTGAATCAGTTCTAATGAGATGGATGAAACTGGAGCTGATTATACAGAGTGAAGTAAGCCAGAAAGAAAAACACCAATACAGTATACTGACACATATATATGGAATTTAGAAAGAGAGTAATGATGACCCTCTATGTGAGACAACAAAGAGACACAGAGGTATAGAACGGACTTTTGGACTCTGAGGGAGAGGGAGAGGGTGGGATGATTTGGGAGAATGGCATTGAAACATATATACTATCATGTAAGAAATGAAGCGCCAGTCTATGTTCAATATAGGATACAGGATGCTTGGGGCTGTTGCACAGGATGTTCCAGGGAGAAGATATGGGGTGGGAGGTGGGAGGGGGCTTTGGCATTGGGAGATCCTGTTTAAAAAAAAAAAAAAAAAAAAAACAACAACATTTAGTTTCACAATGAAAAATAAATAAATAAATTAACTTTTCCTTAAATCAAAAGGCTCATCATTTAGGGTCCTTTTAGAACTAACTGAGTAAGTAATTGAGTAGAAAGTAAAGAACCTTCCTACATAATACCTCAGCAACCCCCTACTTCCTAGTCTCTTCTATTGTTAACGTCTTACATTGATGTGATACATCCATTAAAATTAATAAGCCAATATTAATACATTATTATTACCTAGGGGTCATATTCTAAAGGGTTTGCCTGATGGCTCAGACAGTAAAGAATCTACCTGTAATGCAGGAGATTCTTGGGTCAGAAGTCAGGAAGATCCCCTTGAGAAGGGAATGGTTAACTGCTGCTGGGTGGCTCACATGGTAAAATATCTGCCTGCAATGCAGGAGACCCAGGTTCAATCCCTGGGTCAGGAAGATCCTCTGGGGAAAGAAATGGCAACCCACTCTAGTATACTTGCCTAAAGAATTTCATGGACAAAAGAGCCTGGTGAGCTACAGTCCATGGCATGACAGAGTCAGACATGATGGAGTGACTAACACAGTAACTGCTCCAGTATTCTTATATGGAGAATTCCATAGACAGAGGAACCTGGCAATTCAGTCTTTGTGTTATACACCCTATGGGTTTTGACAAATATATACTGGCATTTATGAACAATTATAGTATTTCACAGATTAGTTTTATTGCCCCCAAATTTCCCTGTGTTCCATCTGTCCCCCTGCCATATATTGCAATCCACATATTGTAGATTAAACTGTAGGAAAACACACATCATAACTTCTGCAAATCTAAGATATAAAACAACTTCTTTATCTCAACAATTTAAAGTAATCATATTCCATAAAATGTTAAATTTGTAAACAAACAATAATCCTTAAGTAGTCCAATGTTCATGTGTATAATAAGTTGGTAGTGGTGGTTTAGTGACTAAGTCATGCCCCACTCTTGCAACCTCAAGGCTTGTAGACCACTGGGCTCCTATGTCCATGGGATTTCCCAGGCAAGAATATTGGAGTGGGTTTCCATTTCCTTCTCCAGGGGATCTTCCCAACCCAGGAATCAAACTTGCGTCTTCTGCATTGTAGATGGTCTCCTGCATTGCAGGCATATTCTTTACAACTAAACCACTGCCCCCTGCCTCCTGCCATCCCTGCCATTTTCTAGTATTTACTTGTTACATGACTAGGGTTTCTAAGTTTAAACTATTTTTAAAAGAATTAAGCAAGAGTCCTTTTACTAGAAAAATTTAAAGAAATAATGAGATTTTTCCCATTCTTTCTTCAATAATAAGGAAATTCTCAGAGCAGTGTGAAATGAATGAATGAATGAGACTCATGTTTCCCAAAATGATGTACTACAAGGGATTTACTGATAGAAGATAAGAGGAGGGTCAGGCATTGGAGATTGGATAAAGTCCAAAGAAATGCTTGACTTGGTCATTAGAAACAGTATATAATTTCTTAGTAACATTCATCATGCTACTTCTCCATCAGTTCAGCTCAGTTCAGTCGCTCAGTTCTGTCCAACTCTTTGCAACCCCATGAATCGCAGCACTCCAGGCCTCTTTGTTCATCACCATCTCTCGGAGTTCACTCAGACTCATGTCCATCGAGTCCATGATGCCATCCAGCCATCTCATCCTCTGTCGTCCCCTTCTCCTCCTGCCCCCAATCCCTCCCAGCATCAGAGTCTTTTCCAATGAGTCAGCTCTTCGCATGAGGTGGCCAAAGTACTGGAGTTTCAGCTTTAGCATCAGTCCTTCCAAAGAAATCCCAGGGCTGATCTCCTTCAGAATGGACTGGTTGGATCTCCTTGCAGTCCAAGGGACTCTCAAGAGTCTTCTCCAACACCACAGTTCAAAAGCATCAATTCTTCAGCGTTCAGCCTTCTTCACAGTCCAACTCTCACATCCATACATGACCGCAGGAAAAACCATAGCCTTGACTAGACAGACCTTAGTCGGCAAAGCAATGGTCAATAAGAATAGTTAGGAATTGAAAGGTAGGTACCAGAACTCATGTAGACTTGAGAAATTAATGTTCTTGGTGAAAATGACTTTTTTCCCCTGGAAAGAATACTTGGTGATTTCTTCTGACACTGATCAAAAGGACTCATGTAACCATCTAGGATTTGATACTTAACAAACCACGAATTAGTTTAGGATTCTTATTACTCTATTACCCTTTTGTCCCCCAATTCTACTTTCGACTTCCAAAGATAGAAGATGTTTTGGGCAAATTATTTTGCTCTGCACCCACAATTTTCCGTAGTCACATCTCATTTGCATCTACCAGGTTTAACAACAGTTGCACTGTGTATGAGCTTTGCCATCAATTCATAGTTCTCAATTTCTGTCCACCGTCCTCACCTGCATTAAAGTGGATCACACATCTCATGTATAACAATATGAAATTAATTATGTTCTCTTTCTAATATTCTATTTTTCTGACAGCTTACCTGTATCTTAGGTTGTGCCTCAAATATACACTTTAATAGTTGAGAATATTTGCTCTAAATTCATGCTACTAACATACAATTATGGGTCCATCATTTATTATTTTGTTAATTATAAAGCCCCTGGGTTCCTCATTATTCATCTGAAAAATATAATAATGAGTACATATATTTCTTGAGGTTTTATAGTGTTCAATATACAATAAACTCTCAATAAATGTTAGCCAATATTATTAGTATTATTATTTTAATTAACCTAATATTATTAAATTAATATTTTCTTATTTCTTCTAGTTGAGGTTTTGATACATTTTCACAAGTTTTATCCCCAGATAAAAGCTCCAGATTGGAAGATGGAAAAAATATTTTCTAGTTTTGCATCTAATTTGCTACTTTATAATAAAACGACTACTTTTACCCTCTTTGATTTATTTTTCTGAAAATATATGAACATAAACTATATTATCATAAGTACTTCTACTCTTAATATTCCGGCCAAAGATATAGCTTTGGGTTACAAATGACCAGAGGTGTGAATATCTCCAGTCAAATTTTCTCTTCTGAAATAATCTGCATATTGACTATCTAATTTGCATGATAAAATATTAATATTGATTTTAAAAATCTCTTTAATGTTTGTATATAATATGGATACAAAATTTTAAACATAAGACATTCTGTGCATTTTACTGTATTACCACACCAATGAATACATTAAATACCAAACTTGCTGAATATAGCCTCTTCAAAATATCTTTGGAATTCAATTTTTAATTATGTTAAAAATACAACTCATTAGTTATATAAAAATATTTCTCTTGGAACTTTTTGCTTGTAGAGAAATTATACGACATAAGTGGTAAATCAAGTAATCAAGTATACAGAGGCTGCCTAACTGAAGATAATATGTGTTGACTAAAATACATAATGCCATATGTGCCTGTGTATGTGTGCACATATTTGACTCAAAGAAGTTCCTAAATATCATCCCCCCAAAAAAGAAGGAAAAGTCTAGGGATTGACATCAATGACAACACTGGTTTAAGCTGTTAAAATTTGCAACATTAAAAAGTAAATACAAGCTTCCTCTTCAACTACCTGAATAAAGAAACAAACCCCATTTGTGTTTTCCCCATCTTGAAGCACAGAATGAACTCAATAAATGAGTGAACAAAAATATGATAACAGATTAGTTTCATATTGACTATTTGTAGGGATTTGTTTCCATGTGGAAGATAAATAAAATTATTTATTTAATATGCTTGATTTCATAAATTTGAATCAGATATACATGTCAGCTCAGTTCATTACAGTCACTTAGTCATGTCTGACTCTTTGTGACCTCATGGAATGCAGCATGCCAGCCTTCCCTGTCCACCACCAATTCCTGAATCTTGCTCAAACTTATGTCCATCAAGTCAGTAATGCCATCCAACCATCTCATCCTCTATCATCCCCTTCTTCTCCCACCTTCAATCATTCCCAGCATCAGGGTCTTTTCCAATGAGTCAGTTTTTCCCATCAGGTGGCCAAAGTATTGGCATTTCAGCTTCAGCATCAGTTCTTCCAATGAATATTCAGCATTGATTTCCTTTAGGATTGATTGGCTGGGTTTCCTTGCAATCCAAGAGACTCTCGAGATTCTTCTCCAGCACCACAGTTCAAAGGCATATATACTATACTATATATAATCTATCTATATTGTGGATGGAATATATTTATTTCGTACATATATTCAAACTTTTTGAGGAGAGACACTCTTGCATAGATTTCTCTTGTTCCTGCACATCTTATAGGATGTATCTAGAAGGTAAGGTTCCAAGGACTTTTACCTGGCATATTTCTCAGGTCTGAATTTCCAGAAAGTAACCTTAAGGAATAAGATACTAACTTGATTTGGGACAAAAAGCAGGCTTGCTTCTTAAGTGGTGGACCCCAAAGGCCAATATTTCTCAGATATAATATAAACCAGACCTACCATTTGGGCCCATATTTCTTCTTCCTTATGGGACTCTGGGACAACCAAACTATTTAAAAACATGCAGATTTACTTATGCTGTCCTGTGAATATTAAGAATATTTTGTATTTGAACCAGGAGTCTTTTTTCTTCTGTCAGCATCTATAAAATACTAAAAGGCTAAATAAGTGGCTTGTAAATAGGCTAAAATCTAATCTGAGACCTGACAAACTTATTGTGGATTTTTCTTTTCTGTAGGACCTCAGATGTAATATTTTACATTGGACATTGTAATCTATGATACCATTTTTGATTAAATTTATGCCTCCATCTTATTAACTTTGTTTGAAATACATGATGAATGCTAAAAATCAATATAGAATTATAACTATTGTATATCTTTATAATAAAATATTTTATTTTTTAATTATTCTAAATTGATCGCCAACATTTTTATAATGAATATTAAGATATGAAAGAATGAAAGATAAAAAGTACAATTTTTGATAATGGTATTTTCCATGTGGTATCTAATACAGATATAAATATTACTGTGTAGTTTTATCCTCAGGCTCTGTTTTTATGATGGTAAATTATCTAGTCTATTTAATAAAATAAATTAATCTGCCTGGTATCTGGTTTTATTAACCTTACAACTAAAGTTGCAATACTGCATTAGGATTTTAAAGATGAAAGTACAAAAATATCACAGCATAAAGAATTAAATATATCTGAAATAGGAAGATTTACATTTTTTCAGGGTAATTTAAGACAGTCACCCCATCATTCAGATATTTTGCTACCCAAATTCCAGGGATTAACTGTTTCATGGCTACAGTTATAGAAATTTCAGAGAAAAACTCTGTTCAAAGGAACAGGAGATTGAATCTCCCCCGCCCCCATGGTTTATTGTTTTTGAGTGATGAGAAATGGTTCCTGAGACAGGAACCACAACAGATTCTGACATGGCAAAAGAGGTGTTTTTCTCATAAATACTGGTGTCAATATCGTGGTTTATTTATTTTTCTTCAAGCAAGGAGAGGATACTCTAGATAAGAATTACATACTATATGAGTTTGTTCTTCACAAATGCAGCTAATAGTAATTTATTTAGAGAAAACACTTTAATTCTATTTTTGACTAACACATGATCTTCCAATATCACATTACACCATCATTACATCAATATCCTCTTATTTCAACTATTCTGTTTCTCAAAGTTTGCTATTATATCATTCTGATCATGAAAATATATATTTATAACATTCAAAACTATTTAGAGACCCATTAATCATTGCATAGAAAAATAATAGGTTTATAATATTCCCCTGTGATGTGCCATTTTCAAGTATAAATTAATTTGAAATATTGCTTAAGTCTCACTTTATAGAAGAGATGTCAAGTCATTTGTTAATTATGGACCACTTAAGAAAACTAAATAAGCACAAAGTGCCACAGGCTGATGAAGGTACATAAACATGATGACAAGAAAAGAGAGAGCTAAAAGCATATATGTATCAATATGTATCATGAATTTGAAGCTACTCAGAGTATGCATTCTTATTAACTTGGAAACAAATCACCAGTAATGATGTTAGACTGCATGAAAAACACTGAAGGTCATTCCTTAAAATAAGAAAGAAAATTTGATATTTTAATAAAGATGTCTACAGTTTATTATACTGTGACATTGACTAATATAAGTGTCTCTTCTTTGCATTCATAGGCTTTTAATTATTTTAATTTAAAATTAATGTGTACAAAGGGAAATAGAGTTTTTACTTTTGACAAAAAAACATAAATTTTTCTTTATTTGTACTGGGGAACTTAATGTATTTATCGTTATTATTTCATTTTCTGCAGAGCATGTAAATTTTTCTTAAAGGGATCATTATTCATATATACCTAGTAATGTGATTTAGTTAAGACTTGCTACATTTTCAACTCCAGGCATGACATGGCTATCACTGTTGGCCACAGCCATGCTATTCCATTAACTATTTTGATAAGTTAGAGTTCTATCAGAGTGATATTATATAAGGATATGTTACAGAGATTAGAATTTATAGATTCATCATAAGCCAGTTACATTCCCAGAAAGTTTTTAAAAGTAGAATTCAAACGTTATTACATTATGTGGAAAAGCAAATAGAGTAAACAGAATAAAGACAGAAGACTCAACACTATCTGAATTCAAGACAAAAATAAAACTAGTGGTATCAGCACAGTATAGAATTGGTGACTGGATAAGCTTGAATTGTACATTATGGACATATAGTTTCTTACATTTATAAGACAACAGATTTGATACAAATGTGCCAAGCAACTCCGTGGGAAAAAAGATTTCAGTCACCTAATGGTAATGTTAAAATTTGATATCATATACAATCAAGTGAGGGCTTCTTAAGTGGCACTAGGGCTAAAGAACCCTCCTGCCAATACAGGAGACATGAGACAGTGTGTTTGATCCATGAGTCCTGAAGGTCCCCTGGAGTAGGGCATGTAAACTCACTCCAGTATTCTTGCCTGGAGAATCCCCATGGACACAGACAGGAGCCTGGGGGCTACTGTCCAAACAGCCCAGAAATGGATATGACTGAAGTGACTTAGCATGCACACATAATCAAGTGAACCTCAAATTGATACATAGTTAAAAAATAGGTTAACAAACAAATTAAAAGACAATCATAGATCAAAATGTAAAACATCAAATATATGTCTTCTATAAGAAAACACTGAACAGATTCATTGTGATTTTGGGTGAGGAAAATTAAAATATCTCTAAACTGGACTTCAAAATAGAAACTTCTACCTTTCTAAAGTAACTATTAAAAAATAATAATAAAGAAAAGAAAAGGCAAAAAAAAGTATTTTCAAAACTTTTGCCAGATAAAGTACTTATATTCAGTGCATATAAAAACTCTCAGAGTTCAGTAATGATATTCTAAAATAATAAATGTCTTTAATGAATTATTGACCAAAGAAGACATGAATGGCAAACAATCAAATGAAAAATGATCATTATCATTTGTCACATAAGAGATTAAAATCATATCATAACTAATAGAATGACTGGAAGGGGAAAAATGAATACAATTTGACAATACCAATTGAAGAACAACATAAACTCTTATTCATTAATACTGAAAATGAAATATAGTACAGCAACTTTAGAAAATAGTTTGGCAATTTTAGCATAAATTTAAACATTCCATAATTGACCTAAGAGTCTCCAATATCTGTATTTGCCAAAGATAAATGAAAACAAATGTCCACAAAGCATCAGTAGTAGCTTTATTTATAAGTTCAAGACCTGAAACAATCTATATGTCCTGCAAAATGTAAATTTGTAAACAAACTTGTTCATTCATATTATAGAATACTTCTCAGCAATATAAACAGATGTGCTATTTATATACACAACCAAATGGTTGGAATTCAAAAGCATCATGCTATGTAAAAGAAGCAGGACCAAAACGTTTATGATGTATGATCCTATGTATATGACATTTAGAATGAACAAAACTATAGAGATAGTAAACAAATCACTAATTGCAAGGGAATGGAATAGTAGACAGGTTTGAATGCAGAGAGCGTGAGAAAACATTTTGGTTTATGAAAGTATTCTACTTCATGATTTCATAACTGCGACTGCAACATGACTACATTTTGTGTCAAAATGCAAAAAAGATATACATTAAGAAGGTTTAATTTACTATATGTAAATTAAAACACACACAACAAGCCTAATATTTTTAAATGCAGTGCACAGTGAATAAGAAAAAAATCATTGCCTTACAAATCCTCAGACACAGAGCTACAAATACATTATTTGAACTATAGTTTGGTAAATACCACAATAAAAGTATAAGAGTTATTTAGAGGGGAAAGCAATTGTATTTGTTTCAAGAAATATGGGGAAAATATTTGATAGAGAAAACAGGCCTTACACATTTTTCCCAGAAGAAGAAATTCAAGAGAAACTTGGATAGGGGGAACAGAATCCGCAAAGACACCAAATCCTCTTTTAAAAGACATTTTAAAATAATAGCAGAAATTTCTGATCAAATTATACTTGGTAATAAGTGGCCATAGGAATTATTAAGAATAGTTATTTGATAATACATTTCAAGATTTTAATTGATTATAATATTATCATGTACCCAGTTACTGTTGCTAACTAGCTTCCATACAAAATTGTTTTCCATAAGCCCAAAGAAACTCTTTCTCAAATCAAGATGTTTTTAGATGCTGCTCTTACATCTGAAATTCTGTTTCTCTAAACATTTGTAGATCTAGATTCTCTCATTCATTACATTTCAGTTAAAATATCATTTTTGTTAGAAGAGAGGATCTCATTGTTATTTTCTATTTTAATCATTCACTTAGGTCCTTTCACAATGTTACCAAATTGTGTAATATCAGATTTGTTTATTTACATTTTTTGTTTGTTTTTATCCTTCACTAGGATGTACATTTCAATTGAACATAAACCATACTGGTTTCATTCATCATTTTACCCTGAGTGCCTTTAATATGAAGTGATGAGATATCAGTGAATCACAATAAGTGTTTAAAAAGTAAAGAAAGAAGGAAAGACAAGGTAGGAGGGGAAGAGGAATGATGAAGGGTAAGAGCAGGAAAGAAGACAGATGAGGGGAAAGGAAGTTGGAATGAATGAAAGGAAGGAAAGAACAGAGAAATAAAGAAGAAAGAAATGGACAATCAGAACTTGTGTTTTGGGTAGTCCTGGGTTTTAATTCTGATACTAATTACCTGTTACCTCAATTGAAAAAGTAATTTCCCTCATCTATATAGTGAGAATAATAATATACTTACTTAGTGTTATTGAAAATATTAAATGAACTAATGCATGCAAAAATTTCCATGCTGTCTTTTCCATAGTAAACATGAAAAACTTTATTAAAATGAATTATATTATAAGCAAAAATTATAAAGCAAGGTAACTTACCAGTTAAGCACACAAGCCTTGAAGTCAGACTGCTGGGGTTCACAATTAACTTCTTTCATTGAAATGATCTGTGATTGACAGATAATGTCTCTATCTTCATGGAATTTATACCTAGCAGGAGAGAATAATTATAAGCATATAAATCACTAACTATTCAAATAACATTGAAGTGAAAAGTTATTCAGTAAGTAAAATTAATTCACTTAAGGAGACTTTTTGTTGTAGCAAAACTATGGATTAGACAGTTCTGAACTTCCCTTTAAGAAATAATTAAAAAAACAAAGCTAAATAAAAATAAAAGAATAATAATAAGAAATTTTGCTGTCTTCCCAAGAAAGAAAGAAAAATTCTTAAATATAAAAACAAAAGGAATTTACACAGAAAAACAGAGACGTGGGCACATGAATTTATATGGCACTGGTTCGGGGGATATTATCACCACAATGATTGGGGTATAATGTCCTCAAAAACAGTACAAAAAGTATTTTTTCTATATCACTTGTCTGAGTTTTAAATGAAATTTATGTTTAATGTCATAGTCTCACCACCCCATTGTAATAGATTCTAAAGATTTCCTACTGCCTAGATTTACCTCTACTTAGGTCTTCTCTCTCTCTCTCTTTCTCTCTCTCTTAAGCTTTAGGAGGTTCTCTTTCAAAATACAGCAATCCAAGTGGTGGGAAATTACCAATTTTGAGGATTACCCCTCAGTGTAACACACACACACACAACTCCCTTAGTCCTCAGGTGGGTAACAGTGTTTCTCAGAGTTGGGGCAATGTTATTCCTCATTCCTTTGGCAAAATCAAGTTCCACTGGACCTTAGCTTTAGCTTGAAAATGCACACTTGTGTGGGCTGCTTTATCTTCCCTATACCTCTACCTGAATTTACTGCAATGATCAAATACATTCTTTTCACTTGAATTCCTGTCTCAGTATCTTGTTCTGGGAAAATATAAAGTAAGAAAAACATTAAAAGATAAATTAATGTCTCTTCTTGCTAGTCTAGCAAAATGAATAGGAAGTAACAAAGCAAACAGGGTATTTCCCCAAGAAAATTAGATAATCAAAAATCAACTTGAGAACCTATAAAATAGATACTCAATTTTCATTTTTAGAAATACAGAAAAAACATTTTCACTTTTACTCATATCACTGAAAACTCAAAATTTCATTCATAAAATCCACCATGGAGGTTAAGCTTCTTTTAAAAATCACATACTGGTGGGAAAACACTCTTTTTCTTTTTGCAGAAATAATCTTGTGATTCTAAAGAAAAAAAAATCCTTACACATGAGCAATCTATCATCTTCATGTATTTGAAACCTATATTTTAAATATGATAATACTTGAAGAAAAAGGAAGACGTTATTTCAAAGATGAGATAGATTTCTTGCAATAGGAGTGTACTTAAATGCATTCTTGGGTTAACCCTTATTTATAAGCTCAATGATCTTGGGAAATAGCTATTTAGCTAGTAATTTTAAAGAAGTGACAATTAAAATGGAGTTAGAAGGACTCCAAAGAACTTGTTCACTGTGGGTGATGACGTGACGTCTACTACCCACAGCAGTTGATTATAATTTTAATACTTTCATTGGAGAAATCTTTCTTGAACAAATAAAAATTTATGCTGTTTTATGCCTGCTGCTGCTGAAGAAAGTGTGTATTGTTCTGGTGGAGATATGTGCTGTTATGTTTGAGCAACTTGCTATGAAATTAAACCTAGGAAGTGGAAGGAAGAATGTGAACATTAACTGCAGATTTAATGTCTCCTGAAAAGAAAAAAAAGTTATAATTTCTTCATTGACAATTGAATAAAATATTTAAGCTTTAACTAACCTGAAACTTTTAGGACAGACTCACTTGAAATGATGTTTATCACTTGCATGTTACTCATATAAGCATGTACGGTAGAGAAATGATAGCCTCCCAAAAAGTAAAAAAAAAAAAAAAAAAAAACACCTTGAAGGATAGGATCACAAAATCAGAACATAACTGAAGACATCTCACCAAAAAAATATATTCAGATGCCAAGTAAGACATGAAACCACATTCAATATAGTATGTTATTAGTTACATGCAAATTAAAACATTAATGTGATGCACTACACATACACTACACACCTAAAAGAAGGACTAAAATTCAAACAATACCAAGTGCTAATGAGGATGCAAAGCAAAAGAATCTCTGACTGATTACTTGTTGCAATGTCAAATGACGTGGTGACTTTAGCAGACTCTTTGAAATTCCTTGTGAAGTTAAACAGATTTGCCATAAAATCCAGCAGTCACATACTTCCTATGTATCAGGTAAACAATTTGACATCTCCACAAGCAATAGGCCATATCTAACTATAACAAATCAAAGCCTTTCTCTGTCACTGGCAAAGCCCACTAGGATCTCTGATGGGCTAGGGGAAACAAAATGGGAACTAGGTGATAAGGTCTCACTTTTTCTTTTGTTCTTAGTCTAGTTCCCTTGTAATATGCCCTCTATAGACTCTTTGCACCAAACACGCCAGGTTAGCATTCCCAGTGTAGAACCACTGTGCTTTACACCCCAAATTGGTTGATTATTGGCAGAAACGGTGTGCAGGACTACTCGTGTCAAGATGGTGACCACCTGCTGTGTGTGGAGAGGCTGCACAGGGTGCACTTCAACTTGAGGTGCTGTAAGTAAAACACCTGGGCCAGACAGCAAAGACTCTGTCCCGCCTCCACTGATCAGAACCGTGTAGGTCAGTCTCAAGGAAAGTGTGTACACTGGAGTCTAAGCTCATACCTCTCTATTCTGAGATGGAAGAATAAAACTGTCCTTTGCATCTGAACTGAACTCTGTCTCCTTCTATTGGCTGGAGCCACAGCTGGCAGAAGGAGCCTTGTTGGGGGCCTATTCCAAAGAGTCAGAAATAAGTCCTTACCCTGGCACAAAGTACTTGATTAGAACTACTGAAAGTTTTATAAAATCCTTGAGCCCTGACTACAGATTTTCAACTTTCTTTCCAATTTCATTGGTTATGGAATCTCAGTGATAACTCTTAAATTAGTAAAATGTAAAATAAAAATATAAATAAAATAAGAATTTGTAATATAAATAAGAAAACATATTTTTAAGTATACTAAAGAAACTAAATCCCTAGCATATGTACCTTTGTAACTGGATTTCATATAAAAATATTAATGGTAATTATAATCATTGTGTTACTTTATATTGTTACTTAAGGTGTTCAAAACATTAAAACATGTAATTTAATAGTATTGAAATGGCCATCAAATAGTGAAAAGTATTTTTGAGTAAGTAAATCAACATTTTTAAAATTAATGGAAATGTAATTTGTCAAATGCATCAATTTTTATTACTTTAGGTGTAAGCAGAGACATTACTTTACTAACAAATGTCCATCTCGTTAAAGCTATGGTTTTTCCAGTAGTCATGTATGGATGTGAGAATTGAACTATAAAGAAAGCTGAGCTGAGTGCCAAAGAATTGATGCTTTTGAACTGTGGTGTTGTAGAAGACTCTTGAGAGTCCCTTGGACTGCAAGGAGATCCAACCAATCAATCCTAAAGGACATCAGTTCTGAATATTCATTGGAAGGACAGATGCTGAAGCTGAAACTCCAGTACTTTGGCTACCTGATTCGAAGAACCGATACATCGGAAAAGATCTTGATGCCAGGAACGATTGAAGACGGGAGGAGAAGGGGATGACAGAGGATGAGATAGTTGGATGGCATCACCGATGGGATGGATATGAGTTTGAGTAGGCTCTGGGAGTTGGTGATGAACAGGGAATCCTGGCATGCTGCAGTCCATGGGGTCACAAAGAGTCGGACATGACTTAGCGACTGAACTGAACTGAATAAGATGTTTCAATTGTTTCTGGTTCTTTGCAACCATATGTACTGTAGCCCACCAGGTTTCTCTGTCAATGGGATTCTTCATGCAAGAATACTGCAATGGGTTGCCATGCCCTCCTCCAGAGGATATTTGCAATTTTCACAGGGATCGAACCCAGGTCTCTTATATCTCCTGCATTGGCAGGTGGGTTTTTTTATTACTAGTGCCAACTCAGGTTATTTTATGTAGTATGTGATTAATCAGTGCTAATTGTTAATAATTAACAAATTGGACATTAAAGTAGAATTAATATTTTAGTTCCGAACAGAAAAGGCTTTAAATATCCAAGAATTTATGTAAGCATGCATACTTGAACAATAACAACAAAGTAGCAGTTTAGCAAATGTTAGTAGCTGTACATCTCTTCACACAAATAAGGACAGATAATACAAACATAAAATTATCTCATCTTTTCCCTTCTTTTTTGTCAGCTACCTCATTTCCACTTACTTAAAAACAAACAAACAAACAAAAAAAAACTAAGGTCTATTTTTTTGTTTGTTTTGTTTTGTGGCCTCTACTTTGTCTTCTAAAATATTTTCCATGTAGGTTTCAAATAGTTTTCCTCAGACTCGGCTGATTTCTCTGGAAGGGCCTAATATATGCTTTGCTCAATGAAACTATATGTTTTATTCATTTAAAAATAAGTATATTTTAAGCACTTCTTTGGTAGTTTTCAGGCAGCTAAATTCTTCCCTGGAGCAAAAAAATATTTTCACTTTCTTTCCCCTCTTTAAAATGTTCCTGTGGATCTTTTCACAGTATCAGATAGAAATGATCTTTGTCAAATTTAACACAATTCACCTATAGCAAGTAATCTTTGCAATGGAGGTAGAGCATTTCAGTTTTCATTGTTCTTTTCATCCTGTCTTAAATATCTGATTGTACACTCTGTTCGGTGCATTGGTTCAGAATGTTTCAAACATTTCTAGAATAAGGTTGCTGAAGAAAAACATTAAGTCTAGAAACTATGTGAAACAGCTGTGTTCTGAGGAGATAAACTATGAAAAACACAATGTGTTAGAGGTCTCTGTAACACACATCACACTACATACTATATTCTAGCTAAGGTTCTAGCAAAAAAAAATAAATACATTAGTTCAAGGATTTCTTTCTATATTTCAAATAACCTTGAGAAATGCTGAAGATCACTATAGAAATATTGAACATTCTCCAAAATAGAAACCATTGTTTCAACTCAGACACCAAATTTGGCACCTAAATGCAAAATTATTTCTCTTCCATAGGCCCTTAAATATGAAAATGGATATTTGCTAAGATAAATGTCAATAAGGGAACTCAAACGTGTAATTTTCCTATACCTTTTAGCTTTTGCCAGGTTTTGAATATTTCAACCTGAATATACTGACAAATTGTGAAGTTTTTCACATATATATAAAGTGCTATGATTCAACCAGGTCAAACTTATCTTTGAGTATTGTGAAATTTTATTAAAACAATTCCTGAAGGAACAGGAACAAACATAAACATTAAAATTAAAGGCTCATTCCAATGGTGAGAAATCTATTTGAAGGACAGATTTATAGCTTGACATATACTAAATTGATTGTAAATTACTGCACCATTGTGCCATTTTATTCTCCCATAATTTTACATTGTAAAGTTAAGGTCTCTTTATAGTCCCAGATTTTAAGGTAATAAAACATTGGAGCTACTTTCTCATCCTTTCATTTATTCGTTTTTTAAATGTACAGCACAATTCATACAAGCTGGACTATATCCATGTTAGAATTCCTAGGGGGAGGATGAGTGCCCTTTTTCGTAATAATGGTGATGATGATGATGATGATGATGATAACAGTAGTAATAATGCCATTTTTCCTGCCAGAAGTTTTACAGCACTCTAGTTGAATGACAGTGTGTGCTTTTTCAGCCAAATGTGAAGTTCCTTTGAGTATTGCAAATGGCACTTCAAATGAGAATTCTAACCCATTTGCTCCTATTTAAGTGTTAAACTGTTTTTCCATCAATGCATTAAAGTTGTTACTACATCTATGCAAGAATTAAAACTGATTTGAAGCAAAGTTGTTTTTTTTTTTATTCCATGGCTAAATTATAGTTTTAATTCTTGTCCCTCACCTACACTAATAGAGAAAACTAAGTTTACTTATGTTTTGTATTCCAGTTTTTCCACCCTGCTTTCTCTAATATTATGACAAATAAGTATTCTTGCTGTTAAGGCTTTATATGAAATTATATTTTTTCTTTTACTATCTAGTATCTCTTGGAAAGTTTGAAACACATGAGGAATATGTATTTCACATTGCCTCACTGCTTAAGCAAAACAATACTGACCAATATTAGTACAGGTGGCTTTAATTTTCGAGATCTAACCTTGACTGAGAGCTTAATTTAAATACTTATATATGGTTAGAAACACTGAGTAGTGAATGGCAATCTGTAAGTAGGCCTTCATAGAAATTAATTATCTAATTTTGATCAATAAGTTTAGCTCAGTTCAGTCACTCAGTCGTGTCTGAATCTTTGCGACCCCTTGGACTACAGGACACCAAGCTTCCTTATCAATAACCAACTCCCGGAGCTTGCTCAAACTCATGTCCATTGAATCAGTGATACCAACCAACCATCTCATCCTCTGTCATTCCTTTCTCCTCCTGCCTTCAATCTTGCCCACCATCAGGGTCTTTCCCAGTGAATTGGCTCTTGGCATCAGGTGGGCAAAGTATTGGAGTAAATCCAATACTTTGATTAACTTAACAAGTATTTATTTAGTACTTACCCAGTACCAGAGAGGAGAAGGTGATGGCACCCCACGCCAGTACTCTTGCCTGGAAAATCCTATGGACAGAGAAGCCTGGTAGGCTGCAGTCCATGGGGTCACAAAGAGTCAGACATGACTGAGTGATTTCACTTTCACTTTTCACTTTCCTGCATTGGAGAAGGAAATGGCAACCCACTCCAGTGTTCTTGCCTGGAGAAGCCCAGGGATGGGGGAGCCTGGTGGGCTGCCGTCTATGGGGTCGCAGAGTCAGACACAACTGAAGTGACTTAGCAGCAGCAGCAGAGACTATGCCATACCTTGGGATATAGAATAATAAAATTTGCTTATTTGGTACAAATGAAACATTTATGAAGAGATTAGTTGTACTTGTGAAAAATATTTATTTAGGTAACTAATTGCATGTGGAAAAATGTCTTAGGAAAGATGGTTCCAAAAATCAGATATAGTGAGTACTGCGGTATGTTTTCAAAGATTAAGTGAATTCAGAAATGTGACATCTTTCAGTGGATGTAAAATTTTGATATTTTATCCAAATTCCAAATAGTGCTGCATTGATCTTAATTCTAAATTATTAGGCTTGTGAATAGTATACTTTAATCTGAAATATTATATGTTATCAGATTTTCAACAAAATTTATATCAATGAGAGATGTCTATGGACATATAATAGGCAAATAATAGGACATATAATAGTCCTAAAATAGAACTATGTCAAAATCAATATTTTTTTTTAATTTGTGCTACTGCTATCAATTTTAAATATCATTATCTTCAATTTTGTGAATTATCTTAAAATTGTCATTGATATTCTTAAGCAGGTATAAAAAAATATACTTTGGAAAAAGAATACCAAACGTCTTGAAACATAAATACAAGCTTTTGATTCTGAGTGTAATTGCAAGTCACAGCTTGACCTGAAGGGATGTTGGGTCTGTGTCACAGGGTTTAAGTCTCTTTTCAAAATATTTAGATTATAATAAATTGAATAAAGTTAAGTGATTTTTATATTCCAGAACTTATCTAACACTATAAAATATTAATAGGCATTTTAACTATCTCTCATACTTATTTGAGTCCCTTCTTCAAAGCATTACAAAATCAGAAGCCTTTACAATTTTTCTGAAATATATTGTTGAAATGATTGAAACAATTTTTTAATAATTACATATTATTTGAGAAGTAAAATTCTTGTCTGATAGGAATATGTCATCACTCATTTTTCCTTAAGAATTGTAGAGAGCTAGGCTAGTAAATAATTAGAATATTATCTGGCCCAAACTCATTTTGGACATAAAAAAAAATCTAAGTCTGAATCACGTTAAAGACATTGTATAAATTTTCAGATCAATAAATGCATGGTCAGTACTTGTAATGTATAGTTCATTATGTCCTTTTCTTTTTTTACCATATTTAAAGCAAGCAGCAAAGTGACAATCAAGCAGGATAATATATTCATAATAAACTCTCAAATTCTTATTTGTTGTTTTGTTGACTTTTACTGAACCACATAAATTGGCAGCACCCTAGTCTTCCTAGAAGAAAAATACAAGTTATGTTAGCCAGTAAAATATCACTGATCTCACTTGAGTTTTATTTGAGCCCTAAATACATATACTTCCATGTATGGTGAATTATTTTTCAATATAAAATAAATAATACATTTGGTTGGAAATTAAATATTTGTAAAGAAAATCCTTACCATAACTTTTTCTAACATATCAATATAAATGTCTACTGATATTTTGTAATATTAAAGAAAAAACTATTGGCGTTAGCAAATAAAAATCTTATTTTTGAGGACAATATATTAATATTATAAATTAGGCCATTTCCACATAAAGGGATTGCTTTGATTCTCTGGACTCTCAATTTAGATAAGTGAAGACTGAAGGCAGAGCTCTTGTCAAATTGTTCCAAGCAGAATATCTTTGTTTTCCTCAATTACTTTTCTTCTCTGAATGTTGCCCATTTCACTGTTGTGAACACAGACTTGCAGACATTGCAATTAAATGGAGACAAATGCAACTAATTTGATGAATCACCTTAGTTCAGTTACTCAGTCATGTCCAGTTCTTTGTGACCCCATGAATTGCAGCACTCCAGCCCTCCCTGTCCATCCGCAACTCCCAGAGTTTATCCAAACTCATGTCCATCGAGTCGGTGATGCCATCCAGCCATCTCATCCTCTGTCGTCCCCTTCTCCTCCTGCCTCCAATCCCTCCCAGTATCAGGGTCTTGAGTAACATGTTATCATATTTAAGATTTTGTTACCAAATTCAAAACCATGATTTATCTCTGTTTTCTTCTAAGTTATTTATAATTTTAGTCCATATATTCATTCAGGTCATTAATCCATTTAGAATTAATTTTTATATAAGGTTTAAAGTAGGAGTCGAATTTTATTCTTCTCCATATGAATATACAGTTTATCAGAATCGCTTGTTGAAGAGATCATTCTTCCCTCATGGAATATTCTTGACAACTTTATCAAAATATCAGTTAGTAATAGAGGTACATATTGATTTTTGGACATTGATTTTATTCCACTGATATATATGTCTATCCTAGTACTAGTACCACGCTGTTTTGATTGCCATATCTTAGTAGTTAGTTTTGAAATTTCAAGGTGTGATTCTGTCCATTTTTTCTTTTTAGATTTACTCTGCAATTCATGTTACCTTCTATTTCTATAAGAAAAGCAACTGAGATTTTGATACAAATTTCATTGAATCTGTAGTCTGGGAGAGTATTGTTATATTAACAATATTGTCTTTCATTTCATCTATATAAAGAGTCATTCTATTTATTTTGATCTTCTTTAATTTATTCCACCATTGTTAGGCAGGTTTTAGTGTACCACTCTTTCACTTCCTTTGTTACCTTTATTCTTATGCATTTTATTCTTTTGGATACTATTTTAAGTATAACTGGCTTTCTGAAATTTCTTTTGAAATTGTTCATTGCTGATATATGTTTGATATTTGTGCACTGATCTTGTACTCTGTAATTTTATTAAATTTATTAGTTTTCATAGTGTGTGTGTGTAATGGATTTTCTATATATTAAGAAAAATCGTGGCATTTAGAGGTAGATACACAGTCATCTCTCTGTATCCATGGGTTCCATATTAAGAATTCTATATACACAATTCAACCAACTATAGGTTAATAACATATATTTTTAAAAAATCTGCATGCCTTTGGTACTAAATATCTAGTTAAGGTAAGGATAAGTAAGTGATAGTGACGATCTTTGGAAAGAAGAAAGACTATAAATTTGGGAAAGGATACGGGTAAGCTTTTGATTTGCTAGTATTTGTGTATATCTCAACTGGAATGAGTTGTAATAATTTTATAAAATTCAGGAATCTGTAAACTTTGTGCTTCATGAATTCTTAGTTTTCTGTTTACAACAAAACAGGTAATAAATTAAAACAAGATATTATTTAAATAGAAGAAAAATAATGTATTAAAGGAGAGGAATTTTATGGCAGCTTAAATATCATCATGGTATAAGTTCACTGTGCCAAAAGTGAAAGTATTTTAAGTCTGCTGCTGCTACTGCTGCTAAGTCACTTCAGTCGTGTCCAACTCTGTGTGACCCTATAGACGGCAGCCCACCAGGCTCCCCCATCCCTGGATTCTCCAGGCAAGAACACTGGAGTGGGTTGCCATTTCCTTCTCCAATGCATGAAAGTGAAAAGTGAAAGGGAAGTCGCTCAGTCATGTCTGACTCTTTGTGACCCCATGGACTGCAGCCTACCAGGCTCTGTCTAGAGACTATAAATATCTTTACAAATTGCATTTTAAAAATGTTCCTTTCAAGTTAACTTATTTTTATTTATTTGTTTAAGGATTCTATTTTGAATATATCCATTTATACCTCATATTTGTAGAACTTAATATAGAAAGCAGGTGTTTTCTAAAAATTATAGGTATTCAATCTCTGTAATGTGTAACTTATATATGTAATTGATAACTGCAAACAGAAAAATATATTATGTATGATAAATAATCTATGTGTGTATATAAATATTTATTTTTGGCTTTTCAATACTGATTATTTACACTGTAACTTAAGAGACACTAACAGAAGTAACTTGATAATCCTAAATTTAACAGTATATACATAATTGTGTTATATATATATATATTTTGGTTTATAAATAGTCTGAATTATAATTGTTTTATGACAAACAGCAAGGAGATCAAACCAGTCAATCCTAAAGGAAATCAACTCAGAATATTCATTGGAAGGACTGATTTTGAAGCTAAAGCTCCAATACATTGGCCACCTGATACCAAAAGCGTACTCATTGGAAAAGACCCTGGGAAAGACTGAGAGCAGGAGGAAAAGGTGGCAACAGAGGATGAGATGGTTGGATGGCATCATCAACTGAACGGACATGAGTCTGAGCAAATTCTGGGAGACTGTGAAGGACAGGTAGGTGTGGTGTGCTGCAGTCCGTGGGGTCACAAAAAACCACATGCAACTGAGCAAATGAACAACGACAACAATGATGAAGTGACACAGATAAATGCATACATGAAAATGTAAATACAATATTAAGCATAGGTGGTAACAAGCAAAATTAGAAATTAGGATATTTATATTGCATAAAATTACTTACCGAAGAACACTTTGTTTGCTCTCTTGATACCATTATTCACGTGCATTATTGCTCTGCATATAGGCTAAAGACAATTTAACTGAAACTGTTAGTCTTTCAGTCATGTCTGATTCCTTGTGACACCATGGACTGTGGCCCACTTGGCTCCTCTGTCCATGGAATTTCCTGGGCAAGAATACTGTAGTGGATTGCCATTTCCTTCTGCAGGGAATCTTCCAGACAAAGGGATCGAACTTGTTCTCCTGCCATTACAGGCATATTCTTTACCAAAGACAATTTGGTTACGCCCAAAACAATGACTTACATATACTAATATAATGGGGTACAGGTAAAGAATTATTAGAGACTTCCGGTAGAATGTTTCTTATTGTCAATTTTAATTAAACTAGCTAAAAGGCCTATTGATGAAAGTGAAAGAGGAGAGTGAAAAAGTTGGCTTAAAGCTCAACATTCAGAAAACGAAGATCATGGCATCCAGTTCCATCACTTCATGGCAAATAGATGGGAAAACAGTGGAAACAGTATCAGTCTTTATTCTTGGGGGCTCCAAAATCACTGCAGATGGTGACTGCAGCCATGAAATTAAAAGATGCTTACCCCTTGGAAGGAAAGTTATGACCAACCTAGATAGCATATTCAAAAGCAGAGGCATTACTTTGCCAACAAATGTCCATCTAGTCAAGGTTATGGTTTTCCAAGTGGTCATGTGCGGATATAAGAGTTAGACTGTGAAGAAAGCTCAGTGCCAAAGAATTGATGGTTTTCTACTGTGGTGTTGGAGAAGACTCTTGAGAGTCCTTTGGACTGCAAGGAGATCCAACCAGTCCATCCTAAGGATCAGTCCTGGGTGGAAGGACTAATGTTGTAGCTGAAACTCCAATACTTTGGCCACATCATGCAAAGAGTTAACTCATTGGAAAAAACTTTGATGCTGGAAGGGATTGGGGGAGGAGTAGAAGGGAATGACAGAGGATGAGATGGCTGGATGGCATCACTGACCTGATAGACATGAGTTTGGGTAAACTCCGGGAGTTGGTGATGGACAGGGAGGCCTGGTGTGCTGCAATTCATTGGGTCGCAAAGAGTCGGACACAACTGAGTGACTGAGCTGAACTGACATATACTTTCTGTACTTCTACTCATGAAAATTTTTTGATGTTAATCACATATCTTTATTATGTCTTAGTGTTGTCATTGTTTAATAACTAAGTCATGTCTTACTCTATTTGTGACTCATGGATTGTAGACCCCACAGGCCCCTCTGTCCATGGAATTTCCCAGGAAAGAATACTGGAGAGGATTGCCATTTCATTCTCCAGAGGATCATTCTGACCCAAGGATCAAATCAACGTCTCCTGACTGGCAGACAGATTTGTTACCACTGAGCCACTCAGAAAGACCAGGTGTCCAGTTTCCAACTGCAGTACTCTGTATTTTATAAGTACTATGACACACAAAGAGATATGGCTAATAGTACTTCTCTAAATTCTGTCAGAAGTTTTCATATTTCTAAATTATTATTCACAGCATACAAATTGTGAAATGTCATGCTACACATTATCCATGTGAGCTATATTTCATAGAATACATTGGAAAATTTATAAAATATATGCATGATACTAGCTAAAATGTGTTTAATGTTTACTATCGACCAGAAAGTAGTTAGGTTCCACCTTCAAGTCAGGCGAGGAGGCAGTGAGGAGATACCCCTCATTCAAGGTAAGGAGCAGTGCCTGCCCTTTTCTGGAGCAATGAAGAAATACCCCACATCCAAGGTAAGAGAAACCAAAGTAAGACAGTTGTTGTTGCAAGAGGGCAGACACACTGAAACCATAATCACAGAAAACTAGCCAATCTAATAACACTAGGACCACAGCCTTATCTAACTCAGTGAAACTAAGCCATGCCCTGTGGGGCCACCCAAGATGGGTGGGCATGGTGGAGACGTCTGACACAATTTGGTCCACTGGAGAAGGGAACGGCAAACCACTTCAGTATTCTGCCTTGAAAACCCCATGAACAGTATGAAAAGGCAAAATGATAGGATACTGAAAGAGTTACTCCCCAGGTCATTAGGTGCCCAATATGCTACTGGAGGTCAGTGGAGAAATAACTCCAGAAAGAATGAAGGGATGGAGCTGAAGAAGAAACAATACCCAGTTGTGGATGTGACTGGTTATAGAAGCAAGGTCTGATGCTGTAAAAGGCAATATTGCATAGGAAATTGGAATGTCAGGTCCGTGAATCAAGGCACATTGGAAGTGGACAGACAGGAGACGGGAAGAGTGAATGTTGACATTCTAGGAATCAGCGAACTAAAATGGACTAGAATTGGTGAGTTTAACTTGGATGACCATTATATCTACTACCATGGGCAGGAATCCCTCAGAAAATTGAGTAGCCATCATGGTCAACAAAAGAGTCCGAAATGCAGTACTTGGATGCAATCTCAAAAATGACAGAATGATCTTTGTTCATTTCCAAGGCAAATCATTCAATGTCACAGTAATCCCCCTATGCCCCAACCAGTAACGCTGAAAAAGATGAAGTTGAACAGTTTTATGAAGACCTACAAGACCCTTTAGAACTAACACCCCCAAAAGATGTCCTTCTCATTATAGGGGACTGGAATTTAAAAGTAGGAAGCCAAGAAACACCTGGAATAACAGGCAAATTTGACCTTGGAATGTAGAATGAAGCAGGGCAAAGGCTAATAGAGTTTTGCCAAGGAAATGCACCGGTGATAGCAAACACCCTCTTCCAGCAACACAAGAGAAGACTCTACACATGGACATCACCAGATGGTCAACACCAAAATCAGATTGATTATTTTTTTTGCAGCCAAAAATGGAGAAGATCTATACAGTCAACAAAAACAAGGCCAGGAGCTGACTGTGGCTCAGATCATGAACTCCTTATTGCAAAATTCAGACTTAAGTTGAAGAAAGTAGGAAATACCACTAGGGCATTCAGATATGACCTAAATCAAATCCCTCATGATTATACAATGAAAGTGAGAAATAGATTTAAGAGACTAGATATGATAGACAGCGTGCCTGATGAACTATGGACGGAGGTTTGTGACGTTGTACAGGAGACAGGAATCAAGACTATCCCCGTGGAAAAGAAACACACACACACACACACACACACACAAAATGGCTCTCTGAGAAGCTGTGAAAAGAAAAGAAGTGAAAAGCAAAAGAGAAAAGGAAAGATATAAGCATCTGAATGCAGAGTTCCAAAGAATAGCAAGAAGAGATAAGAAGGTCTTCCTCAGCAATCAATGCAAAGAAATAGAGGAAAACAACAGAATGGGAAAGACTAGAGATCTCTTCAAGAAAATTAGAGACACCAAGGGAACATTTCAGGCAAAGATGTGCTCAATAAAGGACAGAAATGGTATGGACCTAACAGAAGCAGAAGATATTAAGAAGAGGTGGCAAGAATACACAGAAGAACTATACAAAAAGATCTTCAAGACCAATATAATCATGATGGTTATACTCACCTAGAGCCAGACATCCTGGAATGTGAAGTCAAGTGGGCCTTAGAAAGCATCACTACATACAAAGCTAGTGGAGGTGATAGAATTCCAGTTGAGCTATTTCCAATCCTGAAAGATGATGCTGTGAAAGTACTACACTCAATATGTCACCAAATTTGGAAAACTCAGCAGTGGCCACAGGACTGGAAAAGGTCCGTTTACATTTCAATCCCAAAGAAAGGTAATGCCAAAGAATGCTCAAACTATGGCACAGTTGCACTCATCTCACAGGCTAATAAAGTAATGCTCAAAATTCTCCAAGCCTGGCTTCAGCAATACTTGAACCATGAACTCCCTGATGTTCAAGCAGGTGTTAGAAAAAGTAGAGGAACCAGAGATCAAATTGCCAACATACTTTGGATCATGGAAAAAGCAAGACAGTTCCAGAAAAACATCCATTTCTGCTTTATTGATTATGCCAAAGCCTTTGACTGTGTGGATCACAATAAATTGTCGAAAATTCTGAAAGAGATGGGAATACCAGACCACCTCACCTGCCTCTTGAGAAGGCTATATGCAGGTCAGAAGCAACAGTTAGAACTGGGCATGGAAAAACAGACTGGTTGCAAATAGGATAAGGAGAACGTCAAGGCTGTGTATTGTCACCTTGCTTATTTAACTTATATATGGAGTACATCATGAGAAACGCTGGGCTGGAAGAAGCACAAGCTGGAATCAAGATTGCCGGGAGAAATATCAATAACCTCAGATATGCAGAAGACACCACCCTTACGGCAGAAAGTGAAGAGGAACTAAAAAGCCTCTTGATGAAAGTGAAAGTAGAGAGTAGAAAAGTTGGCTTAAAGCTCAACATTCAGAAAACAAAGATCATGGCATCCGGTTCCATCACTTCATGGGAAATAGATGGGGTAACACTGGAAACAGTGTCAGGTTTTATTTTTGGGAGCTCTGAAATCACTGCAGATGGTGCAGCCATGAAATTAAAAGATGCTTACTCCTTGCAAGGAAAGTTATGATCAACCTAGATAGCATATTGAAAAGCAGAGACATTACTTTGCCAACAAAGGTCCATCTAGTCAAGGCTATGGTTTTTCCTGTGGTCATGTATGGATGTGAGAGTTGGACTGTGAAGAAGGCTGAGAGCCGAAGAATTGATGCTTTTGACCTGTGGTGTTGGAGAAGACTCTTGAGAGTCCCCTGGACTGCAAGAAGATCCATCCAGTCCATTCTGAAGGAGATGAGCCCTGGGATTTCTTTGCAAAGAATGATGCTAAAGCTGAATCTCCAGTACTTTGGCCATCTCATGAAAAGAGTTGACTCACTTGAAAAGACTCTGATTCTGGGAGGGATTGGGAGCAGGAGGAGTAGGGGGACGACAGAGGATCAGATGGCTGGATGGCATCATGGACTCGATGGACTTGAATCTGAGTGAACTCTGGGAGTTGGTGATGGATAGGGATGCCTGGTGTGCTGTGATTCGTGGGGTTGGAAAGAG
The DNA here is from genome assembly GCA_917880005.1 of Nanger dama. Taxonomy (NCBI): domain Eukaryota; kingdom Metazoa; phylum Chordata; class Mammalia; order Artiodactyla; family Bovidae; genus Nanger; species Nanger dama. Next base: position 55,180,950 of record CAKJTW010000004.1, read on the forward strand.
TTGGACACAACTAAGCGACTAAACTGAACTGAACTTAACTACCAGAAAAAGTCACATGCATTCAATTATTTAATATTCACAACAAGCCGGGGGATTGATGCAGTTATTACCTCTGTTAGACAATAAGCAATTTGAAAACTTAGATAAGTTAAATAATTCAAAGATCACGAAGATAGGAAGTGGGAAATTAGGATTTGAGCTTGAGTCACTCTGACTTTAGAATTCATTACCTTATTCATAGAATACACTGCTGCTGCTGCTGCTAAGTCGCTTTCAGTCGTGTCCGACTCTGTGCAACCCCACAGAAGGCAGCCCACAAGGCTCCTCTGTCCCTGGGATTCTCCAGGCAAGAATACTGAAGTGGGTTCTGTTTCTTTCTCCAATAGAAGCAAAGCTAATTCATTATTGAAATACACAAAATTGGTTTTAAGAAGTAGATATCACTTAATCAAACACATTGGAATAAACTGGGAGGGGAATGAAGAATATTGTTATGTCAAAAGTAGAAGTAAACGAAATTGAAATGCTGATTTTTGCTTCTGGCTATGGCAGCATGGTTGCTTCAGACCATTCTTCTCTATGACAATGCTGAGAGAATTTAGATGAAATTTAAAAATAAATAAATTAAAGGCATTATGCCCCTGAACACAAGAGTCCCTGTGAACTCTTCAGTCACTGCTATTAGGCTGCCTAAATTCTGAAACATCCATTGGATAAAATTGCCAATATCCATTGGATCATATAAAAAGCAAGAGAATTAAACACACGCACATCTATTTCTGTTTCATTGACTATGCTAAAGCTTCTGACTGTATGGATCACAACAAACTGGAAAATTCTTAAAGTGATGGGAATAGCAGACCACCTTAACTGCCTCCTGAGAAATCTGTATGCAGGTTAAAAAGCAACAGTTAGAACCTGACATGGAATAAAGGACTGGTTCAAAACTGGGAAAGGAGTATGTCAAAGCTGTATATTGTCACCCTGCTTATTTAACTTCTATGCAGAGTCATGATGCAAAATGCCGGGCTGAATGAAGCACAAGCTGGAACCAAGACTGGTGGGAAAAATATAAATAACGTCAGATATGCAGATGACATCAATCTTATGGCAGAAAGTGAAGAGGCACTACAGAGTCTCTTGAAGAAAATGAAAGAGGAGAGTGAAAAAGCTGGTTTAAAATGCAGCATTCTAAAACCTAAGATCATGGCATCCGATCCCATCCCTTCAGAGAAAAATCAAAGGGGAAACAATGAAAACAGTGAGAGACTATATTTTATTGGGCTGCAAAATCAATGCAGATGGTGACTGCAGACATAAAATTAAAAGGGTTTTGCTCCTTGGGAGGAAAGCTATGACCAACCTAAACAGCATATTAAAAAGCAGAGACATTACTCTGCCAACAAAGGTTCGTTCAGTCAAAGCTATGGTTTTTCCAGTAGTCATGTATGGATGTGAAAGTTGGACCATAAAGAAATCTGAGCACCAAAATATTGATGCTTTTGAACTGTGGTGTTGGAGAGCACTCTTGAGAGTCCCTTGGACAGCAAAGAGATCCAACCAGTCCATCCTAAAGGAAATCAGTCCTGAATACCCATTGGAAGGACTGATACTGAAGCCGAAACTCCAATAATTTGGCCACCTGATTTGAGGAGCTGACTCACTGGAAAAGACACTGATGCTGGGAAAAACTGAAGGCTAGAGAAGAAAAGGATAATGGAGGATGAGATGGTTGGATGGTATCAATGACTCGATGGACATGAGTTTCAGCAAGCTCTGGGAGTTGGTGATGAGCAGGGACGCCTATTGTGCTGTAGTCCATGAAGTCACAAAGGGTTGGACATTATTGAGCCACTGAACTTAACTGAAATTCTGAAATCATATCAAAGAAGAAAAATCTAAAATAAAAATAGCACCAATACACTCAAGTAAATATAGAAAAGCAATCAAGTGACATGAGAATAAAAATAAAAATATATTGAATTAAAACCAGCTGTTATTAGTAGTGGCAATTTTTCTGAGAGTAAGACAATATTTTATCCTGAAATATATTACAAATATTCGCTGTTCTGTATAACATCTAATTGCATTAGAAACTACCTCAGTTCATTATAACTAAAACATTTGGAGAAATTCTGAAAAAATGACTAGGCAAGCTAACAATTGATGAAAACTTTCTTGACTTTAATTTAGATACTTAATAGAGACCCACTAGATAAGTGCTCGGGATAATTACCAGTTCACATGTTAATTAGCTAAAATATTTAAAATATTGATGTGGCAAGCAATTTTATATTTATTGGGTCATTCTATTTCACTTGTAAATCTCATTTAATTATATCCTTTAATAGAATTCATTTTCTTTAACATATTCTTAAGTTCTAGGGGAAAAATAGCCATCACAATGATATATTTCATCTAATACTTCTTATGATACTTCAGATGGTAACATATCACTATGCTTTATATTATTATATAATAATCTGCCTTTGAAAATTACACATGTAAAGTATCATATCTTTTTATAGATTCTGCAATGTTGTGATATTTCTAAAAGTGTTGCATGTTAAATATATAAAGTCTATTATAAATATTTCTTTCAGTGTTGATTCACTGGAAAACCACTTTGTGTATTTGTGTGTGTTTCTAGAATTCCATGATTTTTTGTTAGTTTATCTAATCAATGGAAACTCTGAGAGGGAAATGTTAATCATAGGATCTCTAACTCCAGATCCTTAACTGCCCAAGTTAAGAGTCATATACTGCCTGTACTTTTGACTAATGTAATTACTGTAGGATTCTCACCAAACCCATTAATTTACAAACAAGTAAACTCAAGGAAAAGAGAATTAGTTAAATTTCCAAGACCAGCAAACTAAATTAAACATAGTATCGGGAAAGACTATGTTTTCTCATTGGTGAGACTGCTCTGAGGGAAATACATTTTATTAGACAAATTAATAGTTAAAAATTTGTTAAATACACATTTTTATGGGAAGCACTGAGGGCGGTGCATAACTTAGTAAGAAAACTGCAGTGCTTCAGTTCAGTTCAGATCAGTCACTCAGTCGTGTCCGACTCTTCGCGACCCCATGAATCGCAGCACCAGGCCTCCCTGTCCATCATCATCTCCCCGAGTTCAGTCAGACTTACATTTATCGAGTCTGTGATGCCATCCAGCCATCTCATCCTCTGTCGTCCCCTTCTCCTCCTGCCCCCAATCCTACCCAGCATCAGAGTCTTTTCCAGTGAGTCAGCTCTTCGCATGAGGTGGCCAAAGTACTGGAGTTTCAGCTTTAGCATCAGTCCTTCCAAAGAAATCCCAGGGCTGATCTCCTTCAGAACGGACTGGTTGGATCTCCTTGCAGTCCAAGGGACTCTCAAGAGTCTTCTTTAACACCACAGTTCAAAAGCATCGATTCTTCAGCGCTCAGCCTTCTTCACAGTCCAACTCTCACATCCATACATGACCACAGGAAAGACCATAGCCTTGACTGGATGGACCTTAGTCAGTAAAGTAATGTCTCTGCTTTTGAATATACCATCTAGGTTGGTCATAACTTTTCTTCCACGGAATAAGTGTCTTTTAATTTCATGGCTGCAGTCACCATCTGCAGTGATTTTGGAGTCCCCAAAAATAAAGTCTGACACTGTTTGCACTATTTCCCCATCTATTTTCCATGAAGTGATGGGACTGGATGCCATGATCTTTGTTTTCTGAATGTTGAGCTTTAAGCCAACTTTTTCACTCTCCTCTTTGACCTTCATCAAGAGGTCCTTTAGCTCCTCTTCACTTTCTGCCATAAGGGAGGTGTCATTTGCATATCTGAGGTTATTGATATTTCTCCCAGCAATCTTGATTCCAGCTTGTGCTTCTTCCAGTCCAGTATTTCTCATGATGTACTCGGCATATAAGTTAAATAAGCAGGGTGACAATATATAGCCTTGACATATTCCTTTTCCTATTTGGAACCAGTCTGTTATTCCATGTCCAGTTCTAACTGTTGCTTCTTGACCTGCATACAGATTTCTCAAGAGGCAGGTCAGGTGGTCTGGTATTCCCATCTCCTTCAGAATTTTCCACAGTTTATTGTGATCCACACATTCAAAGGCTTTGGCATAGTCAATCAAGCAGAAATAGATGTTTTTCTAGAACTCTCTTGCTTTTTCCATGATCCAGCGGATGTTGGCAATTTGATCTCTGGTTCCTCTGCCTTTTCTAAAACCAGCTTGAACATCAGGGAGTTCATGGTTCACGTATTGCTGAAGCCTGGCGTGGAGAATTTTGAGCATTACTTTACTAGCATGTGAGATGAGTGCAATTGTGCAGTAGTTTGAGCATTCTTTGGCATTGCCTTTCTTTGGAATCTTAGGAAGTCAAGAGGCCAGAAGATAACTTCCTAGTGTAACAGAGAGCTGATTAATACTGGACTAAGTAAATGATTGCTCAGTTGCTAAGTTATGGCTGACTCTGTGATACCATGGACTGTAGTACACCAGGCTTCTCTGTCCAGCACCATTTCTGGAGTTTGCTCAAACTCATGTCCATTGAGTCAGTGATGCCATTCAACCATCTCATCCTCTGTCATCCCCTTCTGCTCCTGTCTTCAATCACTTCCAGGATCAGAGTCTTCTCCAATGAGTTGGCTCTTCCCATCAGGTAGCTAAAGGATTGGAGCTTCAGCATAGTCCTTCCAATGAATATTCAGTGTTGATTTCCTTTAAGATTGACTAGTTTGATTTCTTTGCTGTTCAAGACTAAGCAAGTATCATAATAAAGGATGAATCCTCATTGGGTTTAAGATATCATGCTGAGAAAAGCCATCCACAACTGAAGTAAACAGCAAAAACCAACAAATGAATGATCTAGCTATCTCAATCTTGGGTAAAAGTAGGAAAAAAAAAAAAAGGAGGGCTTGGTATAACCTTGTAGTATAGAAAAATATGATAGTGAGGAGTATATTTAAGTTGTAAATATAAACAGAAGAAAATTATACTTGGCTTGATAGCACTTCTTGGGTCTTGTATATTATTTATATCCCACTGATGAAAAGGTAAACACTAAATAGGTAAACATTTAGTGATAAAGAGAATTTACAGGCTCAATAATTTTCTTCACTATACATTGTTCTCCAGTTCACATTAAAGAGCATTATTATTCTTCTACAGGTAAACAGTGACTTGAAAAGATTGTTTAGGTTGAGAATGACAATCCAAAGTTCTGCAAATGTGCATGCTGTTCAATAAAGGTACATTTCTTTATTTTACTAAACTGTCTAAGATGAGAAATGAATAGTAAACACATTATCAAAAGTCATAAGCAATATTTGAAAACACTCTTTGATTAAATCATTTTTAATTAGTATTAATCACATAATACACTTTTATTGTTTTAGATAAAATTATAATCTTATATGTAATCTAAATATTGTTTGGACCATAAGTACTGAAGTAAGCCCGTATTATTAAAACCTTATTTGACAGTGATGATAATATCAGCATTCCATTTAAACAGACATTTATAGAAGCAAATGATATATTTCTAATATTACAATCTAGGGTTTTGTCCTAGTTTTTAAAATTATACCTACTCCAGTAAAACAGAACTATTGATTAAAATATCTTGTGGTGCAAACTGTGAAATTCCCATACTACAAAATATTCCCACTAAAAATGCTCTTGGAATTTCAGTGTACAAAGTTGGCAGACATTTTTTTTTAACAAACTATTTGAGCTAGTTACTCTGTAGATTTTGAATGAATATACATGGACTGTGCCTTTTGCCTATAACTCATAATCTCTTTGCCATGCCCCTTATCAGCTAAGGCTCAGCTCTAATATCTATGCCATAAGTTAAGTAAACCTCCAGTAAATTCTCCATGGGAGAACTCAAACCTTATCTGAATATAAATTAGCAGTGTAATAGTGTGCCAAATATTTTCAACACTCCTTTTAGCTTTTACTAGTTCCTTTTATTTTAATGTATTTCAGACCACAGACAGTAACACTTCAGAGATTTTCCATCATCCATTCTATGCATATGATTTAACTTCAAAGCTATGGTGTAAAAATCATTTTATTTCTTAGAACACTGACTCTACTTATACTTGTAGTTATTGGGTATAAACTTGTGGTAAAGAAAGGTGGCCTTGGAGGTGTGACTTTGCTATCCATATAAGTGTATGTTTGTGCATATGCATATGTGTGAGTATATATGAGTACCTGTACAAGAATGGACTTAGGTCTACCTTTAGTGGAAAGGCCAGGAGACTTACTTGAAATATGAATATTATTTTATCCAACTCATTAAAATTTTTGTCCTTCATATATTTGATATTATATATCCTTATTTATCCAACATATTTTAATACTTTTATGTCCGATTTTCTCTCATCTTCCTTTCTTTATAGCCCACCAGGTTCCTCTGCCCATGGAATTCTCCAGGCAAGAATACTGGAGTGGGTTGCCAATCCCTTTTCCAAGGAATCTTCCTGACACAAGAATTAAACCAGAGTCTCCTGTATTACTGGCTGATTCTTAAACTTCTGAGCCACAAGAGAAGCCCCATTTTATGTACATGTCTGCATAAAGAACAGGGGAGAACACAGAGTGTTAGACATATCTTACTCTCAGATCTTGTAAATGGGGCATTGTAATAAATGTTAGATATTTATTTTCAGCCAATTCTGATATAAAGATATATGGCAACTAAAGTATTTCAGTTGGTAAAGAATTTGCCCATCAAAGGAGGAGACTCAAGAGACACAGTTTCCATCTGTGGGTTGAAAAGATCCTTTGGAGTTGGAAAAGGCAACCTACTGCAATATTTTTGCCTAGAAAATTCCAAGAGGTTGCAAAGAATTAGACATGACTAAGCATGTGCACCTGCATGCTGATATAAAGTTAGGGAAGAAATTTCTACTTGCTTCTCAATAAAATCTGAGAAGAAAATTTTAAAAAAGTTGCCTGTATAAATCAATTAAACTGATATGGAAATGAGCAGTAATGATGTGAAGGATAAACTATACTATATTGGAGTAATTTTCAGACTATGGTCTATGTAGCCTGTACATCTGTGAACACATTATGCACATGCAAGTAAGTCAGATTAAAATATTTGTCCACCATTAAAGGGTAACCAGAGATACAAAAACAAAAACAGAAAACCCTTCAAATGTAAAACCTATTTTTGACAAATATAGATAAATGAATAATTAAAATAATGGAGGATAATAAATGCAAGAGAGAAAGAAAGAAAACATAAAGTATCTTTCAAATCGGTGATTTATATGCAGAGTACATCATGAGAAACACTGGACTGGAAGAAACACAAGCTGGAATCAAGGTTGCCGGGAGAAATATCAATAACCTCAGATATGCAGATGACACCACCCTTATGGCAGAAAGTGAAGAGGAGCTAAAAAGCCTCTTGAAGAAAGTGAAAGAGGAAAGCAAAAAGTTGGCTTAAAGCTCAACATTCAGAAAACAAAGATCATGGCATCCAGTCCCATCACTTCATGGAAAATAGATGGGGAAACAGTGCAAACAGTGTCAGACTTTATTTTGGGAGGCTCCAAAATCACTGCAGATGGTGACTGCAGCCATGAAATTAAAAGACACTTACTCCTTGGAAGAAAAGTTATGACCAACCTAGATGGTATATTCAAAAGCAGAGACATTACTTTACTGACTAAGGTCCATCTAGTCAAGGCTATGGTTTTTCCTGTGGTCATGTATGGATGTGAGAGTTGGACTGTGAAGAAGGCTGAGCGCTGAAGAATCGATGCTTTTGAACTGTGGTGTTAAAGAAGACTCTTGAGAGTCCCTTGGACTGCAAGGAGATCCAACCAGTCCGTTCTGAGAGATTAGCCCTGGGATTTCTTTGGAAGGAATGATGCTAAAGCTGAAACTCCAGTACTTTGGCCACCTCATGAGAAGTGTTGACTCATTGGAAAAGACTGTGATGCTGGGAGGGATTGGGGGCAGGTGGAGAAGGGGACGACAGAGGATGAGATGGCTGGATGGCATCACAGACTCGATGAATGTGAGTCTGAATGAACTCCAGGAAATGGTGATGGACAGGAAGGCCTGGCATGCTGAGATTCATGGGGTCGCAAAAGTTGGACACGACTGAGTGGCTGAACTGAATAGACAAATAGAAGAAAGTCAATTTTAGAAGCAGTAAAAAATGAGTGCATTTCACCTTTGGAAAACAAATTCTGGGGAAATACCACAAGAAATCCACACTTAGACATACATTAAGAGAAAGTTGCAAGAAACTAAGCTTACATATGTCAAATTACAGATTCAGTTAGTTCAGTCACTCAGTCGTGTCTGACTCTTTGTGACCCCATGAATCATAGCATGCCAGGCTTCCCTGTCCATCACCAACTCGAGCTGGAGTTCACTCAGACTCGTGTCCATTGAGTCAGTGATGCCATCCAGCCATTTCATCCTCTGCCGTCCCCTTCTCCTCCCGCCCCCAATCCCCCCAGCATCAAAGTCTTTTCCAATGAGTCAACTCTTTGCATGAGGTGGCCAAAGTACCGGAGTTTCAGCTTCATAGCCTTGACTTGACGGATCTTAGTCAGCAAAGTAATGTCTCTGCTTTTGAATGTGCTATCTAGGTTGATCATAACTTTTCTTCCAAGGAGTAAGCGTCTTTTAATTTCATGGCTGCAGTCACCACCTGCAGTGATTTTGGAGCCCCCAAAAATGAAGTCTGACACTGCTTCCCCACTTCATTTGCCATGAAGTGATGGGACCAGATGCCATTATCTTCATTTTCTGAATGTTGAGCTGTAAGCCAACTATTTCACTCTCCACTTCCACTTTCATCAAGATGCTTTTTAGTTCCTCTTTGCTTTCTGCCATAAAGGTGGTATCATCTCCATATCTGAGGTTATTGATATTACTTCACAGTTAATTCTTAACATCAACCTTGGATATCAGAGGCAATCGATTGGTACCCTAGAATTATTTTAAGGTACAATTATGTCAAATATCTTACGTGTAATTAACATTTTTTTCACAAATGAAATGAAATAGCATTTTAAAAAACTGTAAGATCTCACCACGAATTCAACCTCATCAAAAGATGTGCTCCAGTAAAAGAAACAATAAAGTCAAAATGAAGATTCCAGATGAAAGAGGGAGTTACAAGCAAGGAAAATGATGAGTGTCTGGGGACACATAAATAAACATTAATTATGTACAATTTCATTCATTTGAAATATTACACATGTAGACTATGAGACAAGATAAGATGCAAGTTAGAAGGTACTAATTGGAATAAGCATATTCTAAGCCCATAATTCTTAAATTTATAAATTTTTAGAATGTGGCTGATTCGTGTCAATGTATGGCAAAACAAATATAGTTGTAATTAAAAAATAAATAAATTTAATTAAAAAAATAAAATAAAATAAAGTAAATTGTCAAAAAAAATAGAATGTGGGGATAACAGACCACCTTATCTGCCACTTGAGAAACCTGTAACCAGGTCAAGAGACAACAGTTAGAACCAGACATGGATTAATGCACTGGTTCAAAGTTGGGAAAGAAGCATGGCAAGGCTGTATATTGTCAACTTGCTTATTTAATTTCTATGCAGAGTGCTTCATGCCAAATGCTGGGGTTGATGAAACACAAGCTTGAATCAAGATTGCCAGGAAATATCAATAACCTAAGATATGCAAATGACACACTCTTATGGCAGAAAGCAAAGATGAACTAAAGAGCCTCTTAACAAAGGTGAAAGAAGAGACTAAAACTTAAAACTTAACTTTCAGAAAATGAAGATCATGTCATCTGGTCCCATGACTTTGCTGTAAATAGATTGGGGAAAACAGAAACAGTGGCAAATTTTTTTACTTGTGCTCCAAAATGACTGCATATGGGGACTGAAGCCATGAAATAAAAAGGCACTTTTTCCTTAGAAGAAAAGCTAACAAACCTAGACAGTGTATTAAAAACAGAGACATCACTTTACCAACAAAGGTCCATATAGTCAAAGCTATAGTTTTACTAGTAGTCAGGTAGGGATGTGAGACTTAGACCATAAAGAAGGCTGAGCACCGAAGAATTGATGCTTTCCAACTGTGGTGCTGGATAAGACTCTTGTGGGTCCCTTAGACAGCTTTAAGATAAACCAGTCAATTCTAAAAGAAATCAACTCTGAATAGTCATTGAAAGGATTGATGCTAGATAAAGCAGGAGAATTAAAAACAAACAAACAAAAAACATCTACTTCTCTTTACTGATTACATCAAAGCCCTTGACTGTGTAGATTACAACACTGTGGAAAATTTTTCAAGAAATAGGAATGCCAGACCACCTTACCTGCCCCTTGACAAAACTGTATGCAGGTCAAGAAGCAACAGATAGAAGCGGATATGGAACAATAGACTGGTTCACAATCGGTAAAGGAGTATGTCAGGGCTGTATATTGTTATCCTGCTTATTTAACTTCTATGCAGAATACATCATGCACAATGGTGGGCTGAATGAATCACAAGCTAGAATCAAGATTTCCAGGTGATATATCAATAACCTCAAATATGCAATGATACCACCCTTATGGCAGAAACTGGAGAGGAACTAAGGGGCCTCTTAATGAAAATGAAAAAGGAGAGTGAAAAAGCTGGCTTAAAACTCAACATTCTAAAACCTAAGATCATGGCATCCAGTCCCATCACTTCAGAGAAAATAAATGGAGAAACAGTGGGAACAGTGACCCACTTTATTTTCTTGGGCTGTAAAATCAGTGCATATGGTGACTGCAACAATAAAATTAAAAGACCCTTCTCCTTAGAAGAAAAGCTATGGCCAGCCTAGACAGCCTATTAAAAGCAGAGCTATGACTTTGCCAACAAAGTTTGTCTTGTCAAAGCTATGATTTTTCCAGTAGTCTTGTATGGATGTGAGATTTGGACCATAGAGAAAGCCAAGAGGCATAGAATTAATGCTCTTGCACTGTGGTGTTGGAGAAGACTCTTGAGAGTCCCTTGGACAGCAAGGAGCTCCAACCAGTCAATCCTAAAGGAAATCAGTTCTGAACATTCATTGGAAGGACTGATACTGAAGATAAAACTCTAATACTTTGACCACCTGGTTTGAAGAACTGACTCACTGGAGAACACCCTAATCTTGGGAAAGATTGAAGGTGGGAAGATTGAAGAAGATTGGCTGGGAATGACTGAAGGAGTTCGAGTGAGCTCCAGGAGTTGGTGATGGACAGGAAGCCAGACATGCTGTAGTCCAAAGAGGTCGCAAAGAGTCAAGCATGAATGAGTGACTGAACTGAATTGATGCTGAAGCTGAAGCACCGATACTTTGGCCACTCAATGCAAAGAACTGACTCACTGGAAAAGACCCTGATGCTGGGAAAGACTGAAGGCTGGAGAAGAAGGAAACAACAGAGGATGAGATGGTTGAATGGCATCATCGACTCAATGGACATGAGACTGAGCAAACTGTGGGAGATGATGAAGGACAGGGAAGCCTGGGGTACTGCAGTCCATGGTGTCACAAATAGTCAGACACGACCAAGAGAGGGAATAATGATAAATAATCTCAATTACAATTGTTAAATAGCAAAAAGCTGACAAGAAATTTGCCAACTGTGTCACTGAGGAATCTACATCTAATACATTGTATAGTAGAGATGTGAAAATATTTTAAGTTAATGTGGAATCATCATCTTTGTATTTAGAATGATCGTATTGGACATGCTGTCTGTAATACTGTCTGTAATTTTGAAAGATCTCACCTTGCATGAAAGTTAGACAAACCTTTTAAAAATAAATTTAAAAAATAAATAAAAGTGATCAAAGAGGATGAAAATTTAGACACAAAAGATTTCAGTTTCAATGCCTCCTTTTTTTTTTTTTTTAATTTTTCCCTAAAGAGCTGTCTATTCTTCACATTTAAGATTTTGTTTTAATAATTTTTGGTAGTAAGCCAAACAGAAGAAAGCCCTGGATATACGTAAACTGGAAAATCTACTAAGAGGCCCTTTTCACAATAGCTGTAAATTTAAGGGAATATCTTCTATTTCAGAGTAGAGAGATCTGGAGGTAAAAACTTCCCCTTCACTCAGGATATTGTTCTTAAAGTTGAATTGATTTGTATCAAGAAGAATGATGGGTTATTGGGCAAATTTAAACCCTGATTTATGTCATTTCAGAGGTCCAAATAACATCAAGTGAATAATTTACTTTACAGTATCCCATACCTGTCACTGTTCCCAGGCACTTAAGAGAAGCTTATGCAAAGGATGAGGGATGAGGGATGATTATCCCAAATTTCAAAGAATTCACATGGATTCATTTTTTTAAATGGTTGGACAGAAAACATTTAAGAATACTCAAACATATAAGGTAAACAGGCCCCAAAGTGAAATTCATCAGAACCAACATATGCAAAGACACCTGAAAAAGAAACTTTATAGTACTATGGTTAGTTATTTTAAAAGGGAAACAATGAAAATATCTGACAACAGAAAGGTTAAATTGCGGCATATCCCTCCATGGACTGGATAAACAAAAAGAGGCAAGTCACAGAAAATATAGCACAGTTCCATTTATTTAAAGTTAACATAAGCAAAAACATATATTGCTTTGCAATACATATAAATTTGTAGCAAAATTTTAAAGAAACACATGGAAATGATAAAGCCCCAATATTAAATACTCATACCTCTGGGGACAGGATTGAGGAGGAGAGTGCATGGTGCTTGCTATGAGGTGAGTTCTTGGATTGCATTGTATTACTCATTATACCATTATGTTTTTACTTGATGTTTAGTGGTGAACACATAAAAAACATTCGTGCATGAATGAAAAGTTGAATAAACTTCACCTGGAAAGTGTCTTTCAGTTCATTCACTCAGTTGTGTCTGACACTTTGCAACCCCATGAACCGCAGCATGCCAGGCTTCCCTGTCCATCACCAAATCCCGGAGTCCACCCAAACCCATGTCCATTGAGTTGGTGATGCCATCCAGACATCTCATTTTCTGTCATCTCCTTCTCCGTCATCTCCTTCTCCTCCTGCGCTCAATCGTTCCAACATCAGGGTCTTTTCAAATGAGTCAGTCTTCGCATCAGGTGGCCAAAGTATTGGAGTTTCAAGTTCAACATCAGTCCTTCCAATGAACAGCCAGGACTGATTTCCTTTAGGATGGACTGGTTGGATTTCCTTGCAGTCCAAGGAACTCTCAAGAGTCTTCTCCAACACCACAGTTTGAAAGCATCAATTCTTCGCACTCAGCTTTCTTTAGAGTCCAAATCTCACATCTATACATGACCACTGGAAAAGCCATAGTTTTGACTAGATGGACCTTTGTTGACAAAGTAATGTCTCTGCTTTTTAATATGCTGTCTAGATTGGTTATAACTTTCAAGTAATAAGCGTCTTTTAATTTAATGGCTGCAATCACCATTTGTATTGATTTTGGAGCCCAGAAAAATAAAGTCAGCCACTGTTTCCACTGTTTCCCCATCTATTGGCCATAAAGTGATGGGACTGAATACCATGATCTTTGTTTTCTGAATGTTGAGCTTTAAGCCAAATTTTTTACTCTCCTTTTTCACTTTCATCAAGAGAATCTTTAGTTCTTCTTCACTTTCTGCCACAAGGGTGGTGTCATCTGCCTATCTGAGGTTATTGATATTTCTCCTGGCAATCTTGATGCTGGCTTGTGTTTCTTCCAGTCCAGCGTTTCTCATGATGTACTCTGCATATAAGTTAAATAATCAGGGTGACAATATACAGCCTTGACGTACTCTTTTTCCTATTTGCAACCAGTCTTTTGTTCCATGTCCAGTTCTAACTGTTGCTTCCTGACCTGTATACAGGTTTTTCAAGAGGTAGGTTAGGTGGTCTGGTGTTCCCATCTCTTTCAGAATTTTCCACAGTTTACTGTGATCCACACAGTCAAAGGCTTTGGCATAGTCAATAAAGTAGAAAGTGTTAACTTTTTGAATTATCAATTGCTTTATACAAAGAGTAAAAGTTAAAATCAATTTCACAACTGTACTGTTTATTTTAATGACTATATTAGTTATCTTAAAGAATTAACTATGATTCTAATATTTAACTAAGTATCTTCTAATTCTGTATACTTAAGCTTAATACATTTTTTATTGTATGGAAAGGTAAATGATATCCCCATCTTAGCTATTAGTATACAAACTTTATTTTCTTAATAAAATGAGGGATTCAATGGTAGAATTAAACTTAACATCAACTTCTGATATCCACCTGTGTAATGCACAGCTACATATGCATAGAAATTTATTCATACATCATGTTATATCATATATTACTATATACATTTTACTCTTTAAATATTAGGGGTGATTTTTTTCATCAGATGAACTTATTTGATACAATACTGCACATGAGAAGAGAGAATACATTCTTTTTTAAGAGGTTTATATATATATATATATATATTAATATAATATAATATATAATATATTATATATATATAATTGTGCATATATTTATATATATTATATTTATAATTATATATTATATTTATAATAATATAATATAATTATATATTATATGTAATATATATAATATATAATGATATAATATTATATATATAATTTAGCTAATATTTACAAAGATCCTTTGGCCTACTTTTAAGATTAAGGATTTCTTTCCTTTCATCTCTAAAAGTAGGCTTCAAACAGTTCCATACATTTGGTAAAGGTCAATATCAACCCCAAGATATATTTTAGCAGGGAAGGTCAATCATATTTTCAAATATTTTTCACAACATTACATTTTGATATTAAGTATACATAATTTTGTTACCATTCCATTCTCTTATGTTTAAGTAGACTAAGAAAATAATACTACAAATTATATAGAGTTTCTAACACTGACTAAATTACTGTTTATGTGTGCTTATATTAAAAAAAAACTATTCTTATTAATAGTTTCATTAATTACTACATTATGATGTCACCCTGTAGAAAGGATAGTTTCTGTTTATACATATTGGACATTCTGAACAAATTTTATTGATACTTGAGGTCTGGGCAGAAGCCATCTCCTGAAAGGTAATTTATAACTAATTAGTTAGAGAGACGTCCAGAGAGATTTATCTCCTGAGTTGTTTACATTTCAAGGTTGGTTGAAACTTAGAACCTTGAAGACATTCCGGGTTGTAAATAAGGAGACAATGAACTATTTATCTTTGCCATGGAGAGATTTATTTATATTCTATGGAGCTAAGTGTCAGAAACCAGTATCTTTTCCATTATATTTCCAAGGAGACTGTTTTGGATGGGAGTGATACAGCATGTAAATAAGGGCCTAGATTCATTTTATTTAGGGTTCCTCACTAGCAATATGGACTCCATATGTGTGGCAAGAACTTTGTCTCCTTTTGAGTCACCTCAAGAATAAGAATTGGGGAGAATGAAACCAGTAATCATTGTTTGCTGTAAATAAACAACAATGATCTACTCTGCTCTAGCTACTTAAGTGGATATTCAACATAATATTAATAAATATGGATGATAATATATATTTTAAAACAATGGTCGATGAATAATAATCTATATGTGGAATAGTTAATTAAAATGTTTCTTATTCGTTAGTATATTCATATATTGAGGAATTGTACCTCTGAATTACTTGAGATGTAAGAATTATGCTAATAAAGTCCCTATGCTATGCTAAGTCGCTTCAGTCATGTCCGACTCTGTGCGACCCCATAGACAGCAGCCCACCAGGCTCCTCTGTCCCTGGGATTTTCCAGGTAAGAACATTGGAGTGGGTTGCCATTTCCTTCTCCAATGCATGAAAGTAAAAATGAAAGTGAAGTCATTCAGTCTTGTCCAACTCTTCACAACCCCAGGGACCACAGCCTACCAGGCTCCTCTGTCCATGGGATTTTCCAGGCATGAGTACTGGAGTGGATTGCCATTTCCTTCTCCAACAAAATCCCTGTACACGTGTTCTAATTTGGCAGACTATTAAACAAATTTGTATATTCTTTCTTTTTCCACCTTGAGGTATAATGAGCAGTCATATATTCTTTATTACTGCAAGATTTCTTGAATTTTTACTAAGTTAGCATGTACTATGTTTCAAGAAAGAAATTATTGGGTGAAAAGAATTAAATATTTGTGCATCCTGACTTTGGATGCCTTTAAAAATACTTTTTCCAAAGAGTATCTATTAATATTTCTCTATCTAGTCTTCTGAAGACCATACTTGGGAATTGTTATTTTACTTTTGAACACAGTGTTAGTTAATTCCCTTCAATGCTAAGCTTCAGTTACTATCATTACCACCACAAAAAGGAGGTAAATAAAATATTTTTAAATGTATTTAATTAACTTATTTTAGATTTGTTTTGTTTTTGTCAAAAAAGACAAAACAATCCTTAAAGTGTGTGCCTAACAATAGAGCATCATAATTTTGAAGGGAAAAAAAAAAAAAAAAGTAATAATAATGCAAAAGAAAGAGATGACTCCACTATGATAGATGGAGACATCAACATGTCTGTATCAGAAATGGACAGATTAGGCAGGAAGAAAATCAGCAAGACATAGTTGAACTCAAAACACAATCAATCAAATATAATTGGAATCTGTAGACTATGTCATTCAAAAACAGCAAAATACGTATTCTTCTCAAACTCACAAGGACAAAAGATCATATCCTGGGCCATAAAACATGAACAATGCTAAATGATAGAAGTCATATAATGTCTGCTTTCAGATCACAGTGGAACTAATCTAAAATATCAACAGAAATTAAAAGAGTTTTGGAAATAAAGATATAAACACAACTTATCAATATTTTGGGGGTGGAGTAAAAGTAATGCTTAAAGGGAAATTATAGCAATGAATGTACATATTGGAAAGAAACCTATACAGTCAATAAACTAATTTTCCAAATTAGAAAACTAGAAAAAAAAAGTGCTAAGTAAAATTAAATTAAGCAGAAATGAATAATTTAGAATTAGCACAGAAATAAATGAAATTGAAAAAGGGAAATAGAGAAATTCTATGAAATGAATAGCTGATTCTTTGAAAAGATGAATAAAATCTATAAGCTTTTATCCAGTCTAATTGTAAGTTTTAAGAAATGACACAATTAAATCAGAAATGAAAGATGGAACATCAGATAATATTGCTATACTGTTGAAAACTCAGAGTAAGTTATAATAAAACTGATATAACTAATCACTAAAAATAACTAAATCACTAAAAATACTAAAAGTATTTTTAAAGGCATCCAAAATAATATACCAAGTTTGCCGGATGCTAATAGAGAATATAAAAATCAATTATATTTCAATATCTCATAATAATCTGAAAATATAAATTTTAAAGTTATGTAATTTACTATAGAATTAGAAATTACACAATTCTCAGAGATAAATTAACACTGAAAATGTGATTTTTATATAATGGAAATTATAATACTTGGGAGCAGGAGGAGAAGGGGACGACAGAGGATGAGATAGTTGGACGGCATCATGGACTCAATGAACGTGAGTCTGAGTGAACTCTGGGAGATGGTGATGTACAGGGAGGCCTGGTGTGCTGAGATTCATGGGGTCGCAAAGAGTCGGACACGACTGAGCGACTGAACTGAACTGAAGAAAAATTTAAAAATATATAAATAAATAGAAAATTTGATAGTTATGGACCAAAAGACTCAGTATTATCAGACAATAAATCCTGTCACCTGGATCAAAACCTAATCCCAAAAGCTTTCTTGGTAGAAATTGTATGTGTATGTGTATGTATATATATATATATATATATATATATATATCTCCTAAAACTTACATGGAGATATAGAATAGTAATGGATGGAAGAGCATTGAATATCTTCAAATATAGATTTTTGATAAAGGTGTCAAGATAAATTGGGGAGAGAATAGTATTTCAACAAATAAGTATGGAACAATTGGATATTCACAAGCATAACAAGTAACTTAGAGTTTTTCCTCATCAAACAAAACAGTTAGCTCAAAATGAATCATATTAATACTAATAACTGTAAAAGCTAAAACCGTAAAATTTCTGTAAAAATGCACAGGAGAAAACCATCAGGAGATGGATTTGGCCAAAGAGTTTTTACTTATAACAACAAAATATAGCTCATAAAAAGAAAAAAAGCAACGTGCAATTTGAATTATATCAAAATTTTTAAAAACATGTGCTTCAAATGATTCCATTAATTAAATGCAAACTATAAATTTGGAGAAAATACTTGAAAAGGACATATTTTAAAAGGAATTTTCCTAAACTTATGCAACACATACAGCTTAACAAAAACACAAATATAAAATGAAAAACTTTGAAACAATATTTCACCAAATAAGATGCAGACATGAAAATATGTTTAATTTCATTAGTCATTAGAGAAACACAAATTAAATTCACAATAAGTTGTCTCAGATGGTAAAGCGTCTGCCTACAATGCAGGAGACCCAGGTTCAATCCCTGGGTTGGGAAGATCCCCTGGAGAAGGCAATGGCAATCCACTCTAGCACTCTTGCCTGGAAAACCCCATGGATGGAGGGAGCCTGATAGGCTACAGTCCATGGGGTCGCAAAGAGTCGGACATGACTGAACAACTTCACTTCACTCACTCACACATATACTAGAGTATGCACTTAATACAGACAAAACACAGACAATAAAGGATGTTGCCAAGGAAGTGGAAAAGTTGAAAATATATAAAGCTAACAGGAATGTAGATGGTGCAGCCAATCAGTTTGGAAAGAGTTTGGTCATTTCCTTAAAAGTTAGATGTAAACTTATAATAGAATTCAGCATTTGCAGTCAAGAATCTATCCAAGAGAAATGAATGTGCAGAGCAACATTGTTCATAATAGCCACAAAATAAAAACAATCCAAATATCTCTCCATTGTTGAATGGACAAACAAAAATGAAGTAACTGAGTATTATTTAAGATTTAAAAGCAATTAAATGTATGCTATGTTTTAGGATATAATATGACAAATCTGAAAACTATTATGTTACATTTGCTAGTTTTAAGAATAAAATGGGTAAAAATTTTAGAGAGATTAAGCTAGTTATGTTTTATTGGACACAGAAAAAAACGATCAATAAAAATATCTATAAAAACAATTTTACAAACTAGAATTGAAAGAGACACATGCACTCCAATGTTCATCTCAGCACTGTTTACAATAGCCAGGACATGGAAGCACCCTAGATGTCCATCAGCAGACCCATGAATAAGAAAGCTGTGGCACATATACAGAATGGAATATTACTCAGCTATTAAAAAGAATGCATTTCAATCAGTTCTAATGAAGTGAATGAAACCAGAGCCTATTATACAGAGTGAAGTAAGTCAGAAAGAAAAATACCAATATAGTATATTAACACATATATATGGAATTTAGAAAGATGGTAACAATGACCCTATATGCGAGACAGCAAAAGAGACACAGAGATAAAGAACAGATTTTTGGACTCTGTGGGAGAAGGAGACGGTGGGATGATGTGAGAGAACAGCATTGAAACATGTATATTAACGTATGTGAAATAGATTGCCAGTCCAGGTTTGAAGCATGAGACAGGGCGCTCAGGGCCAGTGCACTGGGATGACCCTGAGGGATGGAATGGGGAGAGAGGTGGGAGGGAGAGTCCGGATGGGGAACACATATACACCCATGGATGATTCATTTGAATGTATGGCAAAAACCACTGCAATATTGTAAAGTCATTAGCATCCAATTAAATTAATTAATTTAAAAATAATAATGGTACAAATAGTTTTCATACTAGAATATCTCATTTTTTAAAGTAAGCTGGATAAAATACTTAAAAACAATAAATACCATTTGACTGTGGGCCTTCCAGATGGCACTAGTGGTAAAGAACCTATCTCTCAATACAGGGGACAAAAGAGACATGAGTTGGATCCCTGGGTCAGGAAGATCCCCTGGAAGAGGGCATGGCAACCCACTCCAGTATTCTTACCTGGAGAATCCTGTGGACAGAGGAGCCTGGCAGGCCATGGTCCACAGGATCGCGAAGAGTCAGATAGGACTGAGGCAACTTAGCATACACACACCATTTGATTTTAGTTAATACTGTGGGCTAATATTCTGACCCTCCTAGGGGAAGATTTTTAAGTAAAGATTTTTAGGGTCTCACCTGAAAGAATATCTTAAGGAATAGAATGTCAGAATTTCCAAGAATTCCTGAATAAGAAAACATCAAAAGTTTCCAGTAAATAAATGGTTAAATAACTATATAAATTAATGTCCAAGTTAGGAAATCTTAAATAATAAAATGGCATAGATTTAATAATTATGTTGGGACAATAGATGTAAATGGGGGCTGCAATGAATATGTTATGTTCATTCTGGTAAGGGAAGAAGACTTTTCAGAATGTGGGTATGAAATCTTTCTCTAGAAGTGGATTGTTCTGGTTTACTTGTCTGTGTCTTACATTAAAATTGCATTTTATCTTTATATTTACTTTCCTTTAAAGAAAGTGAAGTCGCTCAATCGTGTCTGACTCTTTGTGACCCCAGGGACAGTAGCCTGTCAGGCTTCTCCATCCTTGAGATTTTTCCAGGCAAGGATACTGGAGTGGGTTGCCATGCCCTCTTCCAGGGGATCTTCCCAACCCAGGGATTGATCAGGCAACGTCAAAGAATACATCACCATTTAGTCTATTCTATTGTACAAGCACAGTAGAATAAATTAAGCTATAATTCTACAATTTCACTTAATAAATGTCAGAGAATATTTTTTCTTTAAAGATATGTGATTCTCAAGTTATTTAACTGAAGGTCTCTAATGAGCACAACACTGGGCTTGCATACAAATCCTAGATAGTGTGTGTGTGTATATGAGAATTATTGTGAGAAAAATAAACTATTCTAACATAAGTATACTTAATGTTGTGATAACTTAGAGGCAAGGATGATTGCTCAGTAAATTGAAAATTAATGAATGACTTTTTAAGTATATGTTTTATAGCTGGCATTTAGGTGTATATGCCTTTTAGCCTGTATTTTTTCAGTTTCATAATTGTTATTTATAAGGGGGCACATCTGAATACACAAACACACAGATACACAAAGCAAAAGAAATACATGTACTTATACATAGGTTTAAATTAATGTAAATTAAATTTGTAAACAATTTTCATAATTTATCAGTGGTTTTATAAAAAATTATAAGATATATAGTTTCAGTGCAGAAAATATAGAAATTTCTTTGTCATTTTCACATAGAATATTTGGATGTATAGCTGAGTGACAGTAATAAGTCTAAATTATTGCAAAATTATTGAATAAATAGCTTCAAGCACTAAAATACTATAAAATAATTTAAATAGTACCTTTAAATATTTAGAGTTATTCTTGTGTATATAAAAGTGAAAAATATTAATTATGTTGATAGAAGATTGCTTTAATTAAAATCTCCCACATGGGGTCTGTCCCCATTTTTATTCTAAATAGAAATTCTCACCTTACTAACCCTTGACTAGCCTGTAGGTTTCCTGTGATAATTAATTTACCCTGAGAAGATCAAACCACCAACTATTTCCAGATTTTCAAAAAAGAAGGAAGAATGAGCCTTTTTTAAAGCATTTATAACCTGGATCAAGTACATTCATTCAAGTAAGTACTTGTCAAACTCCTGCTCTGTGCAGCATTGCACTGGTGATTCCTGAATAACTTAAATTTTTCCAAGAAATACTTTATTGGATAAATTTGTAGCTTGGAAAATTTTTTTCATTAAAACCACTAAGGTTACCAGTTTTCCAGTCACATTATTGCTATTTTACTTATTAAATGTTGATTTCAAAATATAAGCTGTCAATGAAAGAACAACTCTCTAAAGCTAGGCTAGTGTATTGAGAATTGTTAGTCTACAATAGGTAATTTCTAGAAATTACATCAACTTACCAAAATTTTGATAATTAGGCAACCTATGTCCTCAGTCACCTAATTCGTTGTCAAAGATGTCCATGGAACTCTGTTTAGCTGAAAATATATTTAAAAAATTACAAATGGTATTTTCAGTTCAGCTCCAATTACTATTCAACTATCATGATAACTATACAAACTTTCATTTAGGAAAAGTTGATGAGGTGATTTTAGAGTATATAGTAGGATTTTGTGTGTCCAAATCACAATGAACCAAAGACGATTCTTGACTGCTTACCCAAATTATTTTATACTCTGTCAAAATGCAACAATTTGTGGTTACACAAAACAAAAACTAATTCTATTCCCAAATATCTAGGAAGATAGTTATCATTTACCAAGCAATAAAGTAACTAGCATATTAAAAGCCTACAAGTAGGCTTTGAGATATGTGTCAGACAATAGACATAGTAAGAAGGACTCTCATATCTTCAAAAACTCCAGATTTGTGGAGAAGAGAATCTCAAGCACACACATATATGTACAGAAGATGGGACAGTGTCATAAATATTTTTGGTTTACTAAAAACATACATCTTAATCTTAGCTATTAAGGAACCACAATTAAATATGTTTTATCAGATACTAAAGTATCTGGAAAAAGTATATTTTTAAACATCTTTGTGACATTTATTCTGCATATAAGATAATATTATTATTGATAATTATATTATAATGTCATATAATTATTATTACCATCATCATCACTATATAAAGTAGGTATATGTGAGTTCCACTGCTAAAATGGCAATGAAAGGAGCTCTGTGGAATTAAATCTTCAAAGAAACTGCTGAAAAGGGAAAATAAAAATGTAAAAACTTTGGAAATGGATCCCAGAGCATACAGTAAGTGAAGAAACATTTATTCAAACTTTGTAAGAACACTGATAATCTAAGGCACTTAAATCTTGATTCCTTTCCCCTACCAGACCAATATAACAGGAACTTTATTCCAGGTAAGTACAGCCAAGAACACAGTACTCCTTATGCCCCAAACTCCTAGTCATGAAATACGGAATATCCTTGGGAGGGATTGGATATGAACAATTCTCATCCTATGTACCCCAGCCCTACCACTCTGTCCTTTTACTTTGTGCAGAGACTAAGTTCCTGTAGTGCAGCTAAGATGGTGAGAATACAGAGGCTCTGCTGCCATCACAGGATACTGAAAATGCTAGGGTTCTAATTGCTTTTCCCCTAGCCTATTCATAGTATATAGTTTCCACTTTAGAGAATACATGTCAAGAAGATCAGAGGCTACCACCACCAGCCTACTGCTCAGCTTCTAAGGTAGGGAAAGTCATGCAGAGAGAAATATGTCACTCTGAAGCCATGGCTAACAGATTTTTTTTCAGGGTATGTTGTTACTGCCATTTTTGCTTAGTTGCTGAGTCATGTCCACTCTTGCAACCCCAAGGACTGTAGCCTGCTAGGCTCCTCTGTCCATGGGATTTCCATGCAAGAATAGTGGAGTGGGTTTACATTTCCTTCTCCACAGGATCTTCCTGACATAGGGATCAAACCTGAATCTCCTGCATTGCTGGGTGGATACCTGAGCCAGCACGAATAAAACAGAGAGCTCCAAAATTCTTCCTGAAGAATTTTCCTTCAAATAGAATACAGTAAACTTCATCCTTAAGGATGCTCTGAAGAATAATAAAGCAATTAAAGGAAGACTGGCATCTTATCAGTGACATAGACTAAAGTATACCAATATGTTTTACCAGAATAACCAGAAAGAGACAGCCAAGAAGAGTTCTCCTGGAGGCAGATCAAACCTCAAACACTGAATTCCTAAACTAACTCTGTAACGGACCTCAATTTAATCAAATCAGTCTGTGGCACAATTTATGCTTTGGGGAATTGTTGAAAACTGGACATGGAACAACAGACTGGTTCCAAATAGGAAAAGGAGTACATCAAGGCTGTATACTGTCATCCTGTTTATTTAACTTATATGCAGAGTACATCATGAAAAACGCTGGACTGGAAGAAACACAAGCTGGAATCAAGATTGCTGGGAGAAATATCAATAACCTCAGATATGCAGATGACACCACCCTTATAGCAGACAGTGAAGAAGAACTAAAGAGCTTCTTGATGAAAGTGAAAGAGGAAAGTTAAAAAGTTGGCTTAAAGCTCAACATTCAGAAAACAAAGATCATGGCATCCAGTCACATCACTTCATGGGAAATAGATGGGGAAACAGTGGAAACAGTGTCAGACTTTATTTTTTTCAGCTCCAAAATCACTGCAGACGGTGACTGCAGCCATGAAATTAAAAGATGCTTACTCCTTGGAAGAAAAGTTATGACCAACCTAGAAAGCATATTGAAAAGCAGAGACATTACTTTGCCAACTAAGGTCCGTCTAGTCAAGGCTATGGTTTTTCCAGTGGTCATGTATGGATGTGAGAGCTGGACTGTGAAGAAGGCTGAGCACTGAAGAATTGATGCTTTTGAACTGTGGTGTTGGAGAAGACTCTTGAGAGTCCCTTGGACTGCAAGGAGACCCAACCAGTCCATTCTGAAGGAGATCAGCCCTGGGATCTTTGGAAGGAATGATGCTAAAGCTGAAACTCCAGTATTTTGGCCACCTCATGGGAAGAGTTGACTCATTGGAAAAGACTGTGATGCTGGGAGGGATTGGGGGCAGGAGGAGAAGGGGACGACCGAGGATGAGATGGCTGGATGGCATCACAGACTCGATAAATGTGGGTCTGAGTGAACTCTGGGAGATGGTGATGGACAGGGAGGCCTGGTGTGCTATGATTCGTGGGGTTGCGAAGAGTTGGACACGACTGAGCCACTGAACTGAACTGAACTGAACTGAAAGCAATACACTGACAAGCAAACAGTTAGTAGAACTTTATAGTAGAGCTGTCAGCAAAAAAAAGAGACAAAGAAAACACTACTAAACCACTGCCATGACACCTGCCTGTGCACATGCCAACAGGGACAATGTCAGGATCTTTCCATGTAGGGAAAATGGGCTTCACTAAAATAATCCAGCTAGTTACTAAACAAATAAACAAACAAATTATAAATGGCAGGTACCCAGAGTTGTTACCATAAATTAACAAAGTGCCCAGTTTTCAAAAAATATTATGCAAATAGTTGAGAAAATATGACCCATAGAGAGGAGTGAAACTGATAATAACAAGAGGCTGGGAGGTCAATCACATATCAGATCACTGATAGCTTATGGTGAACAGTGTCAGATTTGTGATCTCCAAAGAAGATTTAACTTCTGGACCAGGGACCAGGTTTGATCACTCAGGAGTTTTTGTATAGCAGAGTTTTATTAAATTACAAAAAGGGACAGAGAAAGCTTCTGACATAGACATCAGAAAGGGGATGGAGGGTGCCCCTCTTGCTAGTCTTTAGCAATATATTTTTATATTAATTATATAAAAGTATATATATATATATTAGTTATTACAATAAATCAAAAGAATGTCTCAAGTTTGTGAAAATTTTAGCAGACCCACTCCCACAAATTACATTCTAAAATATCAGAATTAGTTAGAAGATTTTTAGGAAGGAGAAACTGTCCTCAAGCAGGATACACTGTTGTTGTATAATTCCTAGTACAGAATTTAAAGTGAGTTGTTCGTTGTGTAATCATCAGTTTCAGACTTAAAAAAAAAAAAGTGACTAAGACTAAGGAATGTAGGAAAAAAAATCTGTCCTTTCCTTCTTGAGAACCCCAGACCCCTATCTCCTCCTCGGGGACCCTGGACTTCTTATCAACCTGACTAGGAATTGACTCTCTAAACACAAAGAGACTGAGTAGGACTAATTAGCCATTATAAATAACTTCAAAGAATAAATAAAACCATGGTTAAACAAGTGAATGAAGCTATGAAGGCAGTGTTATATCAAATGCAGAATATAAATGCAGAGGGAAAAAAAAAGTTTGAAAAAATGAACCAAATAGAAATTCAGGAGTTAAGAATTACAATAAGTGAAATAAAAAATACACCAGAAGAGATAAGCAGAAGTAAGAACTAGCAAACCTGAAGAAGGAAAAGTACAACAGATTATGGAATCTGAAGAACAGAGAGAAAAAAATAAAAATAAAAGAAAAGCTCAGACAAATATGTGACATCATTAAGCACATATTAAGCACACCCAAGAAGGATATACAAAAAGTAATAAATTTTAATGAGTAATACAAAAATTAAATAAATAAAATAATTCAAATTACAATAGCATCAGAAAGGATAAAATTTAAACTCTACAAAAGTGTAAAAGTTACACTTTTGAAAACTAAGAAACACCACTGATATAAATTAAAGGAGACCTAAGTTAAAGAAATCTGCAACATGTTTATAAATTGAAATATATAATTTTGAAATTGTTAAAATGACAATAATCCCTAAATTTATCTGCAAATTCAGTGTAATTCCTATTATTTTCCCAGTTGCTCTCTTTAAAGAAATTGACAAGATGATTAATAAAATTATGGCCTTCTCTAGCTCAAGGGAGCTAGAAAAGTGAAAAGAGTCAAAATACAAAGTTGTGTGACATACATTCTGATTTCAAAGTTACCGCAAAGCAATAGTAATCAAAACAGTGTGGGGCTGGTATAGGATAACCATATAGATCAATGGAATAGAACTGAGAATACAGCAAAACTCTTCTGATATGGTCAACTCGACCAAAATAACTATCTCAATATAAGTGATAGGAGAAATTACTTTAACAAATGTTGCTAGGGACACTGGATAGCTAGATGCAAAAGAATGAAGCTTGATGCCTACTTCACAACGTATACAAAAGTTAAATGGATGAAAGCATAAATATTAGAACTAAAATTATAGAAGTGTTAGAAGAAATGTGGTGGTGTAGCGTGTCACACTGAATTAATTCTCACAACAACACAGGATTATGAGAGACAGTGCAGGGAGAGCTCATGAAAGAGTAACTTCCCAAGAAAATGCTGAGTGAATATTTATTGAGGACTTGTCTGGAATTCAGTAATAGGGCTTAGCAAAGCAATAATAATGCTTTGAAGATAAGGAAGTTTTTTCTGCATGCAGAACAACATCTGTTGAGGCTGACATGTCCGCCAAGGTATCTGCCTTTTTTAATTTTAATGTATTTTTATTTATTTATTTATTTATTTTTAATTTACCTACGTTTTATTGGTTTTGCCATACATTGACATGGATCCGCCATGGGTGTACATGTGTTCCCCATCCTGAACCCCCTCCCACTTCCCTCCCCACCTCATCCCTCTGGGTCATCCCAGTACACCAGTTCCAAGCACCCTGTATCATGCATCAAACCTGGACTGGCAATTTGTTTCACATATGATAATTTACATGTTTCAGTGCCATTCTCACATATCATCCTGCCCTCACCCTCTTCCACAGAGTCCAAAAAACTGTTCTATACATCTGTGTCTATTTTGTTGTCTTGCATACAGGGTTATCATTACCAACTTTCTAAATTCCATATTTGTATGTTAGTATACTGTATTGGTGTTTTTCTTTCTGGCTTTCTTCACTCTGTATAATAGGTTCCAGTTTCATCAGCCTTAAGAACATGAGCAAGAGCATGTAAGGAAAGGGTAAGACAGAACAGTCTCTAGAAAACAGGGCCTTGATAAAGTAGCTGCATTTCAGTTCAGTTCAGTCTCTCAGTCGTGTCCAACTCTTTGCGACCCCATGAATTGCAGCACCCCAGGCCTCCCTGTTCATCACCATCTCCCGGAGTTCACTCAGGCTCATGTCCATAGAGTCCGTGATGCCATCCAGCCATCTCATCCTCTGTCATCCCTTTCTCCTCCTGCCCCCAATCCCTCCCAGCATCAGAGTCTTTTCTAGTGAGTCAACTCCTCACAGGAGGTGGCCAAAGAACTGGAGTTTCAGCTTTAGCATCATTCCTTCCAAATAAATCCTAGGGCTGATCTCGTTCAGAATGGACTGGTTAGATCTCCTTGCAGTCCAAAGGACTCTCAAGAGTCTTCTCCAACACCACACTTCAAAAGCATCAATTCTTTGGTGCTCAGCCTTCTTCACAGTCCAACTCTCACATCCATACATGACCACAGGAAAAACCATAGCCTTGACTAGACAGACCTTAGTTGGCACAGTAATGTCTCTGCTTTTGAATATACTATCTAGATTGGTCATAACTTTTCTTTCAAGGAGTAAGCTTCTTTTAATTTCATGGCTGCAGTCTCCATCTCTGGTGATTATGGAGCCCCGAAAAATAAAGTCTGATACTGTTTCCCCATCTATTTTCCATGAAATAATGGGACCAGATTCCATGATCATCGTTTTCTGAATGTTGAACTTTAAGCCAACTTTTTCACTCTCCTCTTTTACTTTCATCAATAGGCTTTTAGCTCCTCTTCACTTTCTGCCATAAGGGTGCTGTCGTTTGCATATCTGAGGTTATTGATATTTCTCCCGGCAATCTTGATTCCAGCTTGTGTTTCTTCCAGTCTTGCGTTTCTCATGATGTACTATGCATATAAGTTAGATAAGCAGGGTAACAATATACAGCCTTGACGTACTCCTTTTCCTATTTGGAACCAGTCTGTTCCATGTCCAGTTCTAACTGTTGCTTCCTGACCTGCATACAGATTTTTCAAGAGGCAGGTTAGGTGGTCTGGTATTCAGATCTCTTTCAGAATTTTCTACAGTTTATTGTGATCCACGAAGTCAAAGGCTTTGGCATAGTCAATAAAGCAGAAATAGATGTTTTTTCAGGAACTCTCTTGCTTTTTCCATGATCCAGCAGATGTTGGCAATTTGATCTCTGGTTCCTCTGCCTTTTCTAAAACCAGCTTGAACATCAGGGAATTCACGGTTCACGTATTGCTGAAGCCTGGCTTGGAGAATTTTGAGAATTATTTTACTGGCATGTGAGATGAGTGCAATTCTGCGGTAGTTTGAGCATTCTTTGGCATTGTCTTTCTTTGGAATTGGAATGAAAACTGACCTTTTCCAGTCCTGTGGACACTGCTGAGTTTTCCAAATTTGCTTGCATATTGAGTGCAGCACTTTCACAGCATCATCTTTCAGAATTTGAAACAGCTCAACTGGAATTCCATCACCTCCACTAGCTTTGTTCATAGTGATTTTTTCTAAGGCCCACTTGACTTCACATTCCAAGATGTCTGGCTCTAGATTAGTGATCACATCATCATGATTATCTGGGTCATGAAGATCTTTTTGTACAGTTCTTCCGTGTATTCTTGCCACCTCTTCTTAATATCTGCTGCTTCTTTTAGGTCCATATCATTTCTGTCCTTTATCGAGCCTATCTTTGCATGAAATGTTCCCTTGGTATCTCTAACTTTCTTAAAGAGATTTATTCTATTGTTTTCCTCTATTTCTTTGCATTGATCACTAAATAAGGCTTTCTTATCTCTTCTTGCTATTCTTTGGAACTCTGCATTCACATGCTTATATCTTTCCTGTTCTCCTTTGCTTTTGCCTCTCTTCTTTTCACAGCTACTTGTAAGGCCTCCCCAGAAAGCCATTTAGCTTTTTTGCATTTCTTTTCCATGGTATGGTCTTGATCCCTGTCTCCTGTACAATGTCACGAACCTCATTCCATAGTTCATCAGGCACTCTATCTATCAGACCTAGGCCATTAAATCTATTTCTCACTTCCACTGTATAATCATAAGGGATTTGATTTAGCTCATAGCTGAATGGTCTAGCAGTTTTTCCTACTTTTTCAATTTGAGTCTAAGTTTGGTAATAAGGAATTCATGATCTGAGTCACAGTCAGCTCCTGGTCTTGTTTTTGTTGACTGTATAGAGCTTCTCCATCTTTGGCTGCAAAGAATATTATCAGTCTGATTTCGGTGTTGACCATCTGGTGATGTCCATGTGTAGAGTCTTCTCTTGTATTGTTGGAAGAGCGTGTTTGTTGTGGCCAGTGCATTTTCCTGGCAAAACTTTATTAGTCTTTGCCCTGCTTTGTTCCGTGTACCAAGGCCAAATTTACCTGTTACTCCAGGTGTGCCTTGACTTCCTTCTTTAGCATTCCAGTCCCCTATAATGGAAAGGACATCTTTTTTGGGTGTTAGTTCTAAAAGATCTTGTAGGTCTTTATAAAGCCTTTCAACTTCAGCTCCTTCAGCATTACCATTTGGGGCATAGACTTGGATAATTGTGATATTGAATGGTTTGCCTTGGAAACGAACAGAGATTATTCTGTCATTTTTGAGACTGCATCCAAGTACTGCATTTCAGACTATTTTGTTGACCATGATGGTTACTCCATTTCTTCTGAGGGATTCCTGCCCACAGTAGTAGATATAATGGTCATCTGAGTTCAATTCACACATTCTAGTCCATTTTAGTTAGCTGATTCCTAGAATGTCAATGTTCACCCTGGCCATCTCTTGTTTGACCACTTCCAATTGGCCTTGATTCATGGATCTGACATTCCAGGTTCTTATGCAATATTGCTCTTTAAAGCATCAGATCTTACTTCTATCACTAGTCACATGCACAACTGGGTATTGTTTTTGCTTTGGCTCCATCCTTTCATTCTTTATGGAATTATTTCTCCACTGATCTCCAGTAGCATATTGGGCATCTAATGACCTGGGGAGTTCCTCTTTTGGTATCCTATCATTTTGCCTTTTCATACTGTTCATGGAGTTCTCAAGGCAAGAATACTAAAGTGGCTTGCCATTCCCTTCTCCAGTGGACCATGTTCTGTCAGTCCTCTCCACCATGACCCTCTCATCTTGGGTTGCCCCACAGGCATGGTTTGGTTTCACTGAGTTAGACAAGGTTGTGGTCCTAGTGGGATTAGATTGACTAGTGTTCTGTGAGTATGGTTTTAATGTATCTGCCCTCTGATGCCCTTTTGCAAAACCTACCATCTTACTTGGGTTTCTCTTACCTTGGGCATAGGTTATCCCTTCACAGCTGCTCCAGCAAAGCACAGCCATTGCTCCTTACCTTGGACGAGGGGTATCTCCTCACCATTGCCATTCCTGACCTTCAACGTGGGATAGCTCCTCTAGGCCCTCTTTGCACCTGCACAGCCACCACTCCTTGGGTTGCTCCTCCTGGCCGCAGGCCCTGGCCTCAGGCATGGTTGGCTCCTCCCAGCCGCCGCCCCTGGCTTCTGGCTCAGGGTTGCTTCTCAAGGTCACTGCCCTTGGCCTCGGGTGCCAGGTGGCTTCTCCTGGCCGCCCCTGACCTCAGATGCAGGGTAGCTCCTCTCAGCCGCCACTGACCTCGGACGCAGTGTAGCTCCTCTCGGCTGCTGTCCCTGACCTCGAACACAGGGTAGCTCCTCTCAGCCGTTGCTGTGCCATCACAGCCTGGCACTCCTAGGCCACTGCCACTGACCTCGGATGTGGGGTAGCTCCTCTCGGCACCACTTAGTGCGCTAGATGGCTCTCTCAGCCGCCTGAGTTTAGTGGGCCAGAAATTCCCACAAAACATAAGGGTGATTTTGGGTTTGGCAATGTCGTCTTACATCAAAAACACAAGCATGCAAAAAAGAAATTACTTCATCACAATCAAAAACTTGTATGACTTAAAGGACATTACATTTCCATGAAAAGAAAACCAGTACATGAAACGGTAGAAAATATTTTCAAATCATATAGCTCATAATGGACTTGCACCTAGCATATATTACTATGGCCACCTGATGTGAAGAGCGCATGCATTGGGAAATACCCTGATGCTTGGAAAGATTGAAGGCAGGAGGAGAAGGGGACAACAGAAGACAAGATGGTTGGATGGCATCACCAACTCAATGGACATGAGTATGAGCAAGCTCCAGGAGATTTTGAAGGATGTGGAAGTCTGGCACGCTGCAGTCTATGAGGTCACAAAGAGTCAGACGTAACTGAGTGAATGAAAAAAACAACCACAACATCAACCTAGCTTATATAATGAACTGTTACAATAAAATAATAAAAAGACAAATAACATAATTATTAAATGGATAAAGGAACTGAATTGGCATCTTTACAAAAGATATACAAATGGCACTAAACACACAATATGACACTAGACATCATTAGTCATCAGGGAAATGCAAATCAAATTGTAATTAAATATCACCTCACATCCACTAGGATGGCTATGGTAAAACTACAGATAATAATAATGAGTGGTTAAAGATATGGAAATATCAGAACTTTCATCCACTGCAAGTGAGAGTGTAAAATGGTTCAGACACCTTTCCAAAAAGGCTGGCAAAAATTCAAAATGTTAAAAATAGTTAATTTTTTAACCAAGTAATTTCACTTGTAAGTTTATACCCTTGATAAATGAAAATATGTCCACACAAAAACATGACTATTCATAGCAAAATTACTCAAGTAGCCAAAAGTTAGATAAATCAAATGTCCATCAACTGATGAATGAATAAATAAAATGTGATAATCACACAAAGAAATAATAGTCATAAAACAGATAAAGTACTGAATATGCTACAATGTAAATAGATCTTGAAAACATAAGTGAAATGACTATACATATTTTATATGTCTCTTTATATGAAATGTCCAGAAGAGGCACATTGAGACAGATAAAAAGTAGGTTAGTAGATCAGGGGGTTTCCTTGATAGCTCAATTGGTAAAGAATCTGTTGCAGTGCAGGAGACCCCAGTTCAATCACTGGGTTGGGAAGATCCTCTGGAGAAGGAAAAGGTTACCCACTCCAGTATTCTGGCCTGGAGAATTCCATGGCCTATACAGTCCATGGGGTTGCAAAAGTCGAACAGGACTGAGCAACTTTGACTTTCACCAAAGGTAGTTACCAGGCACTGTAGGGAATGGGGAATTGAGCATGGTAGCTAAATAAGCAGTTTATTTTGGACTGAGGAAAATATTCTAAGATTCATACAGTAATGGTTGCATAACTTTGATTACAGTAAGAATCATTTGGCTGCACACATTGAATGAATATAATCATATGTAAATTCTGTCAATAAATCTGTTACAAATGAAAAGTAGGTAAATGGGACATTTACCTCATGGATATGATTGTTTTTGTATGCACGAATTTGCATGGAAAATTTTATTTTCTTTGCCACTATCAGGTATATTTACAAGGGCTAGTATTTGTTAACATATAATCAGTGTTTGGCACATAGTTTTAATATTTTTCAAAAGAATGAGACATTATATGATGCATGAAATTTAAGGCATTGTTAGCATATCAAAAAGTATAAAATGTTTAATAATCTGAGATACTAACTTTCAAAAAGCATCTGACATAAATGGTAACAGTAGGAAATAAGTAAATGTTTCCTGATTAAACCTTTAGCAAATATAATGTAAGAAATAAAATAATCTACAGATAATTACTTTTTAATAGCTTATTGTTAAGTACTAAAATCAGAACTCAGCCATACTAAGGAAGTGAAGTTCATGCAAATGTGGATAGAATGAGAGAATAGGGAGGCAAAATATTATTTTCTTGTTAAATATATTAGGTCATTGGGCCTGTGAAGAATTATAAAAACTGCACTTGGGACAAAAAGTAAATAAATTATGAAAAAAATAAATGATGGTCTTTGATGAAAGAATAAAGTTTCTGTAAGCTGAAGCAGTATAGTTGAAAGTGGTTATATTTTATGTTTATTATAGCTTTCACATAAGGTGTTGATGTTAATATTCTGCTGGCAAAAAATGACTGATAAGTATTATGCATAAATACTTTTACAATGAAAAAATAATTCATTTCTATTGAAGCAATATTTAGAGAATAGATTCATTAAGTTTATTTATCAACAGAAAAACAGTGTGTGTAATTCAGGTAATTTATAGCAGCGAGATCAGCAATTAAAAAAAAATGCTGTTACAGGTTTATACTTAAAAATCTAGTCTCAAATCTCTTGTGATTAACCCAATTCTGACCCTGTGGAATTAGGTTTCTAAACTTAGTTTATGTTTTTAACATCATTAAAGAGCTATTTTTGGTATCTTGTTAAGGTTATCTTGTTAAGGAATTATCTTTCTTGCAATGTTTAATAAGATTAACATCTGATATCCATGAAAACATTCACAGTAAACTAACTGTAAATTCTGAGAAAATGTTTATCAAAGGAACAAATAGTCAATTAAAATTACTTTCTATATCGATGTGTCTTTTTTGTTTTTGTTTTTTTTTCCTGGATAATTAAGCAGAAAATGTTTTGAGTAAGAGTAGCAGTGAGGCAAGCATTAAGAATGCTTAAGTGTTTTTTTTATCTAAACAATTCACTTAAGAATCTTAAAAGTTCTTGCTTCACTTTGCCACTTTAGACTAAATTATTAGGGGAACAATTTTATTTTTATTAAAATTATTAAAAATAAAGTCACATGACTCAATTGTAGATTATTACTGCCTATTTATTATTAGTCTTCAACTATTTGGACTCTAGCAACTGGACATAAATATTTAAGTTTTGTCATTAAATGGACATATAAGGTGAGTTTCAACTACTGTATGCTTTCTGTAGAATACTTCTGAAATCCTCGACTTTTGAAAGTTGATTTTAAGAGGGAAGAAAAGAAAAATAACAATCATTTCTAACCATGGCTTATAATGTTTTGCAGAACAGTATTTTTATTTTGGGGGTTCCAAAATCACTGCAGATGGTGATTGCAGCCATGAAATTAAAAGATGCTTGCTCCTTGGAGGAAAGTTATGACCAACCTAGATAGCATATTCAAAAGCAGAGACGTTACTTTGCCAACAAAGGCCTGTCTAGTTAAGGCTATGCTTTTTCCTGTGGTCATGTATGGATGTGAGAGTTGGACTGTGACTAAAGCTGAGCACCGAAAAATTGATGCTTTTGGCCTATGGTTTTGGAGAAGACTCTTGAGAGTCCCTTGGACCGTGAGGAGATCAAACCAGTCCATCCTAAAAGAGATCAGTCCTGGGTGTTCATTGGAAGGACTGATGCTGAAGCTGAAACTCCAATACTTTGGCCACCTCATGCGAAGAGTTGACTCACTGGCAAAGACCCTGATGCTGGGAGGGATTGGAGTCAGGAGGAGAAGGGAATGACAGAGGATGAGATGGCTGGATGGCATCACTGACTCGATGGACATGGGTTTGGGTGAACTCCAGGAGTTGATGATAGACAGGGAGGCCTGGCATGCTGTGATTCATGCAGCTGCAAACAGTTGGACACGACTGAGTGACTGAACTGAACTGAACTGAACTGAATGATATGGTAAAAGCAAAGGCAAGGAGTTTGCCTTTTTTATAATTTCACATTCAGTTAGCTAAAGTCAGTATACCTGAAGATTGGAAATACATTTATAATATAGATCAATGGCATAATCTATGGCAGAAAGTGAAGAGGAACTAAAAAGCCTCTTGTTGAAAGTGAAAGTGGAGAATAAAAAAGTTGGCTTAAAGCTCCACATTCAGAAAATGAAGATCATGGCATCCAGTCCCATAACTTCATGGGAAATAAAGGGGGAAACTGTGGAAACAGTGTCTATTTTTGGGGGCGCCAAAATCACTGCAATGATGACTGCAGCCATGAAATTAAAAGATGCTTACTCCTTGGAAGAAGAGTTATGACCAACCTAGACAGCATATTCAAAAGCAGAGACATTACTTTGCCAACTAAGGTCCAGCTAGTCAAGGCTTTGGTTTTTCCTGTGGTCATGTATGGATGTGAGAGTTGGACTATGAAGAAGGCTGAGCGCCGAAGAATTGATGTTTTTGACCTGTGGTGTTGGAGAAGACTCTTGAGAGTTCCTTGGACTGCAAGGAGATACAACCAATCCATTCTGAAGGAGATCAGCCCTGGGATTTTTTTGGAAGAAATGATGCTAAAGCTGAAACTTGAGTATTTTGGCCACCTCCTGCGAAGAGTTGACTCATTGGAAAAGACTCTGATGCTGGGAGAGATTGGGGGCAGGAGGAAAAGGGGACAACAGAGGATGAGATGGCTGGCTGGCATCACGGACTCGATGAACATGAGTCTGAGTGAACTCCGGGAGTTAGTGATGGACAGGGAGGCCTCTTGTGCTGCGATTCATGGGGTCACAAAGAGTCGGACACGACTGAGTGAGTAAACTGAACTAAATGACTGAAGGAAACTCACCATAAAGCTTGGGAGAATTCTCTTTTAATTATGTAGAATAGAATGATAAGTTATTTTCCCTCCAAAATATTTTAATTGGCATCTAAGTTCAATTAATATAGCATATTTTAAAATGATAAATTTGAAACAATATTTTAACCTCTGAAAGTCAACATCTGATTAAAGATACCTTGAAAAGAATTTTTTTTATGAAATATAAAGCATCACAGACTATTAATGATATGCTGCTGTTGCTGCTGCTAAGTCGCTTCAGTCGTGTCTGACTCTGTGTGACCCCATAGATGGCAGCCCACCAGGCTTCACCATCCCTGGGGTTCTCCAGGCAAGAACACTGGAGTGGGTTGCCATTTCCTTCTCCAGTGCATGAAAGTGAAAAGTGAATGTGAAGTCACTCAGTCGCGTCCTACTCTTCGTGACCCCATGGACTGCAGCCTACCAAGCTCCTCCGTCCATGGGATTTTCCAAGCAAGAGTATCAGAGTAGGGTGCCATTGCCTTCTCCAATTAGTGGTATGTCACAATGCACATATTGCAAAAACAGCTCTACTGTTTATAAGTAGTTACTGCACACAACATTTGCAATATCAACATGTTAAATTTCAAAAACTGCTTCCCACTTGTTATCTATTTTGATCTTTTGTAAAATTTGTTTTTAAACATAGCTCTGTGATAAGATCTAAAACACACAGATTGAAGAGAACTAATATTTGCATCCTTCACAAATTTCAGGTTTTAAAAAGAGTGTAAACTGAACTGAAATACCAAATATTAGAAAATATACTTTGAAAGTTTGAATTCATATACTTCTGATCATATATTCCAGGTAAATTAAAAAAAAATCATGAAGTCTATTTTCTCAAATGTTTACATCACTTAAAGTTGGACTTCTTTGGACAATGCGTCAACTCTTTTACTTTTTTAAGTTTATGTGCATCTTTTATTATTTAAAAATTTTCCCAAGCTTTATTGAGTATATTGACAAATAAAAATTGAATATATTCAGGTTCCATAACATGCTTTTCTTATAGGGTATACATCATAATAATATTTTAGTTATTTTTTGAAGTTTATTTTCAATTGAAGGATAATTGCTTAGAATATTGTTTTGGTTTCTGCCATACATCAACATGAATTAGCCATACGTATACATATGTCCCCTCTCTCCTGAACCTCCATTCCACTTCCCACCCTTTCCCACTAGCACAATAATTTAATAAACCTCTATACTCTAAGAAGATTAACATAATCTAGTTAATTAACACATCTGTGGGTGGTGTTATTGGTAAAGAACCTGCCTGCCAATGACATGGTTCAATCAAGAGATGTGGGTTCCATTCCTGGGTTGGGAAGCTCCCTTGAGGAGGGGAGTGGTAACCCACTCCAGTATTCATGCCTGGAAAATCCCATTGACAGAGGAGCCTAGCAGTCTACATTTCACAGGATTGTAGAAAGTCAGGCACAACTGAAGTGACTTAGCATGCCTGCACAACTTCACTTATTTTCTATTTTTAAACTTACTGCTATTTAATTTTTTTTTACATTTTTAGAAATTTTTATTGGAGTATAGCTGCTTTACAATGTTGTGTCAGTTTATGCTGTAAAGCAAAGTGAATCAGTTGCATATATACCTATATCTACTCTTTATTAATTTCCTTGCAATTTAGATCACCACAGAGTACTGATAAAAGTTCCCTGTGCCCTACAGTAGGTTATCATTAGTTATCTATTTCATACATAGTAGTGCATATGTGTCAATTTCAATCTCCCAATTTTTCCCACCTATATTCCCCATTTGGTATCTATAAAGTTGTTCTCTACAACTGTGTTTCCATTTCTGCTTTGAAAGTAAGTTTATCTGTACCATTTTTCTAGATTCCAATATAAGCAATACTATACTATATTTTTCTCTTTCTGATTTACTTCACTCTGTATGACAGTTTTTATGTCTATCCATGTCTCTGCAAATGGCACTATTCTGTTCCTTTTAATGGTTGAGTAATATTCCATTGTATATATGTACCACATTGAAGATACATCAACACTTTTAGATTACAATATTACTGTAATACAGAGAAGACAATGGCACCCCATTCCAGTAATCTTGCCTGGAAAATCCCATGGATGGAGGAGCCTGGTAGGCTACAGTCCATGGGGTCACAAAGAGTCAGACACGACTGAGTGACTTCACTTTCACTTTTCACTTTCATGCACTGGAGAAGGAAATGGTAACCCACTCCAGTGTTCTTGCCTGGAGAAGCCCAGGGGCAGCGGAGCTGGTGGGCTGCTGTCTATGGGGTCGCACAGAGTTGGACACAACTGAAATAACTTAGCAGCAGCAGCTGCAGCATGACTGTAATAAAGTTTAGAAAGAAAAACAACCTTGGT
This sequence comes from Nanger dama, assembly GCA_917880005.1. NCBI lineage: Eukaryota > Metazoa > Chordata > Mammalia > Artiodactyla > Bovidae > Nanger > Nanger dama. The sequence goes on from CAKJTW010000004.1 coordinate 55,219,355, forward strand.
GAATATGTTTATATTTCCCATATTTGATCTACTAATGAATTATATTGATATCCCAAATTTATGGTAATTAACATAGGTGATCACCAAGTGAAAACATAACATTCATCATTGTTCTAGTTCTAAAACAAAATTATTGCATGGGAAAAGTTATCTTTAGTCATTCCTGAAATATGTTTTTGTTTCTATTTTTTGTTCTAAAAATAAAATGATTACATTTATTTAGCAAATATCACTAATTATATCTATATGTATCTGCTTTTGTTTGTTAACCTATGGAAAGTATAGCCTAAATTCAATGTCATAATATTCTTAATAAATTTAAATCTAAAACATCATAACTTGGAAATAATAACTTTCCATTCTAGCCTTGAAAATATAATATTCCTACTATGATTAAAATAATGAGGATATTTCCTACAGCAGGTAAATGAGGCATGGGGAGGGTGAAGAATAACAGAAGAGGATATTTTTTGAGATAAATCAGCTTCCTTCTCAGTATTCCTCAATGATTGTAGGGAGACTGTCACCAACAAAAGCTACTACAGCTTTGGCCCCCTGCACTTTAGATTTCAATATTTGTCACCTAAATATATTTCAAGATAACAAGTGGTCAAATTTTCAGTACATAAATATTAAAATGGAAGGGTCAGAAGAAATAATGAACTTTGAAAATAGAACAATAGAAATTACTTATCTGAATCTAAACTGAAAAAAAAATGTAGAGAAACTAAGGAATGGGATATTATTTTAACGATGTTATATTTATGTTATTCCCAGAAGGAGAGGAGAAAATGGGAGAGGTTGAAAACATCCTTGAAATAATGGCTGAAAATCCCCAAATTGGCAAAAAGATAGAAACCCACAGATTCAAAGATAGACAACTCAAGAACATCATTCACCAACAAGCTATAACTGACTTTTATAAAACACTCTATAAAGAAACAACATAATACATACAGTTTTGAAGTGCTCATAGACATATAACAAGTTACTTCCCAGCATAGACCACAAAACAAATCTTAAAAGGTGTAAAATAATTGTATTTATACAGAGTATGTCTCTGACCACAGTGGAATCCAACTAAAATATCAATTCATAAATTTAAAAGGAAAATTTTCAAACATTTGGAAACTAAAGTGCATACTTTTAACTAATACATGGATCAAAAAGAATTATCAATGGATATTAAATAAAAATGTATTGTACTGAATAATAGAGGTGATGGTATTTTGTTATTGTTTCCTCCCTCTTAGATTCCCCTTCTCCAAAACAACCAGTGGATCTGGCAGAACTCCACATGCTGTCACTCTGAGCAGTGTGGACACTCTTCAGAAGCAAGTACCTGCATTATGCAACAGTCAAGACGTTGCCAAGCCTGCCATTGCCTCCAGCTGGCCTGGGAGAAATCCAGCTGTGTAGCTTAGACATGATCATAGGAAATGTTTAAGAAAGAACAATTTTCAGACTTTGAAAATCATCTTGTTAAACTACTTTCTTATGCTGAGAGCTTAGGAGAAGTAGTTCTTTATGGAAATATTTTTTAATTTAATGTAAATATTCAATTTGTGACATTTCAAGCAAGTTTTAATATTGATATTATGTGTTTTATCACTGTCTTAAATATATATAAATATGAATATATATATAGACATACACATATGACTTATGAATAGTATTGAGGAAAATGTTGTGAAGTGAATGTGTCCATGTGAAATTCATATACTGAAAGCTAATACCTAATATGATGATATTTGAAGATGGAGCTTATAGGAGTTAATTAGGTCTGAAGGTGGAGCTTTCATGAATGTGATTAATGCTCTTGTAAGAAGAGGGCTAAGAATAATTCACTTTCCAACCTGTGAGTATACAAAGAGAAGTTAGTGGTCTGCAACCTACAAACGGTTCTCACCAGAACTTGACAATGCTGGCACCGTGATCTTGCATGTCCGGTCTCTTTCTAATTGTAGGAAGTAAATATCTGGTGTTGTCTAGCCCTGAAGACTACAGTATTTCACTGTAGAAGCCCAAACTGACTAAGACAAGGGGCATATTCCCTTTGCCAAATACAGAAAACTAAGCAAGACTTTAAAATTGTCCTGAAGAAAATAATCATTTGTACTCAGGAGAATAGAAAATTCATGCTATACTTTTGATTTGTGGATTCATTTTTAACTGTAAAATAATATAGTATCAACAGTTGAATCTACTGATTACAGTTTTTCAAATACACAAAGTAATAAGTTCAAAAGTTTGAAGTTGCCTGAGGTTTCCAATCTATAATCATTTTATTAAGTGAATTTATATGAGTTTTAGAGTGATAATTATATTTGAAAGCTAAAATCCAAATCAAATATATTTCTCAAAAAATTATGTTTTAAAAATTAAACAAAATATTGAAAGAAAGGTAATTTTGGCCATTATAAAACAAGCACTAAGAAAAAATGCAAAATCATACTTAAGTTTGCATGCATGCATGCAAAGGCACTTCAGTCCTGCCCGATTCTATGTGATCCTGTGGACTGTAGCCCACCAGGCTCCTCTATCCGTGAGATTCTCCAGACAAGGATATTGGAGTGGGTTGCCATGGCATCGTCCAGAGGATCTTCCCAACCCAGGGATTGAACTCACCTCTTCTGTGGCTCCTGCACTGCAAGCATATTCTTTACTGCTGAGCCACCAGGGAAGCCCACTTATATATTTACCATATATATAACACAATTTTAATAGGTAGAAAGAAAAGGAGTTTGTTACATTTTAATGCAAAAATATTTGATTTTGTAAAATGAGAAAAAAAGCAACAAAATCATAAAAACTATCAGATTGTTTTTCACTGAAAGTGGAAATAAGAAATATATTAGAATAAAATATCTAATATTGTTGTAACTGGAATATGTCAATTATTTCAAAAAATAAATATATCATATATGCAATAATAAAATATTATTCCATTATTCCATTCCAATAAAGATCCTTCCTGAAATTGCATTAATTTGGGGGATAACTACTGCTTATTGTTTCTTTAAATTGAGGTTATTCAATTATCATTTCTTTCTCTTATACGGAATTCTTTGTATTTTCCCCCAAAAGTAATTTCGTCAGTATTCTTTTTAGAACTATGCACGTGATTTTGAAATTCTGTGAAATGTCAGCTCTTTTAATTTAATCTAGTTTCTATTCTAGTGAGTGTGACCGAGATTTTTACATACTAAAATTACTTTATAGCCACAGGTTCCACTCTTCTAAACTAAGTGTTTCCATTACACAAAGGTTCTCTCCTACCTGTCATCTTTAGGGTATCAAAAATGTGCTCTATGCTAAAATTTGATACTTGTTGCTCTAAAAATTAAAACAATAGCTATTAGAGATTTTGAGATCATAAGTATATATAGAAATGCTCATGTGAAATACTTTCGAATTGCTTAGGGAATTTTTCTGTGTTGGTGATTATTATAAAATAATCTCCTTACACAAACACACACACACACAAAGTGGGTTTACAGGGAGTTCATGGAATAGTTATCTGTAGTCAGTGTACCAAACTTGTATCATTGAAAACTCCATGCTAACTCAGTAGAAAGATCTACAAAAACGCTTTAGAGGTTTTATTTTTTTTTTAAATATAATTGTTATGGCATTCTAAACTAGCAATATAGAACAATGTCAGCAAGTTCTGATTTATTCATTCAATCCATTCCTTCATTCAACATTCATTAAGTGTAGAATACTGGGCAGGTACAGAGAATAGTAAGAAGTAAATGTCTCTCTCTTCAAGGAATTTATCTTTTAAAATGGAATTTGGAAAATTTGCCATAATAACTTTGTGTATTCAGTACTGTAGCATTAGAAACCTATGAGGAGACTTAATCATCTGCATACTTAGAATCTGATTGACTATCTTCCCTTGTAGCTCAGTTGGTAAAGAATCTACCTGCAGTGCAGGAGACCTGGGTTCGATCCCTGGGTTGAGAAGACCCCCTGGAGAAGGAAATGGCAACCCACTCCAGTATCCTTGCCTGGAAAATCTCATGGACAGAGGGGCCTGGAGGGCTGCAGTCCATGGGGTAGCAAAGAGTCGGACACAACTGAGCGACTTAACACTCACTAACACTCACCTGGATACTAACATATGTTACATCTATTCATTTTAATGTGTCTCTATATCCATTTGCTCAGTTTAATTATTTAAAAAGAAGTTACGCTTCTTTGGATTTGAACAAAAAGTATGTGAAGCATTCTTATAAGTGATGATTTACATATCATAATAAATTGAAATGCATATACATATAGTAGTAAATGATACATTATGATGTATTAGATATTCCCAAAATAGTTAACCCAGGAGTAAAAGAAGGGGATATGATAGATAATTTTTTATCATTTATAAACAACAATCTAGTGATCTATGTAAAAGTGCTGCTTTATCACTTAAATGTTTTATGTAAACATTTCATCAAATATTCTTTCCTATTAAATATTTTACTTATCTTGGAAAATATAACTTATTTTGCCAGCAAATGACACTTACTTTTATTGATTTTTATGTTTCAAATATTTATTTTTCTTTAGTTTTAACTTTCCAGGTTCTAGTCTTCACTTAAGAGTTAGAAAACAGCATCTAACTTTTTTAGTTCATCTAAAAATGATCACTAAATCAGAGCTATACAAAACCTAATAAAATGTATATTCAAAATAGAAAATAAGATTATAATATTTCCCAATAAATAATCTGAAGAATATCTTCCAATATGTTAGACAACTTCTTAGGCATTAAAAATAAATTATCCAATTTGTTAAAATAGTGAAACACAGAGTGGGACAAATGGAGAAAGTAGCATAGGCATACATACACTACCATGTGTAAAATAGATAGCTACTGAGAAGTTGCTGTGTAACACAGGGTGCCCAGCCAGGTGTTCTGTGATGATCTAGAGCAAGAGGTGGGATGAGGGGGAGAGAAAGAAGGATCAACAGGGAGGCTATATATGTATAATTCTGGCCTTCTGCATTGTTATACAGGAAAAACCAGCACAACATTATAAAGCAATTTTCCTCCAACTAAAAATAAAAATGCATAACTACTATGGATATATACATTCATTCACTTAGTTTACTACTGAATAAAATAAATATTTTGTGATGACATGATTCTAACATCATTTTATTAATAGTCTTTTGTTTCATATATTCTGAAATTAAATATAAAAATACAATTTTAATTGACAAATGTTCTAAGGGCTTAATATTATGTTCCAATAAGCAGAGAAATTAATATTTACTATGTGCCCATTGGTCTCTGAGTATCAGATTAGATAATTTTGTATGTACATTCTACTTAAGTCTGATAAGGTTTGATTGTGGGTTTAGAAAAGCTAGTGTGCTCAGTCTCTTCAGTCATGTCCGATTCTTTGTGTCTATGGCCTGTAGCCTGACAGTCTCTTCTCTCCATGGGATTTCCCAGGCAAGAATACCGGAATAGGTTTTCATTTTCTACTCCAGGAGAAAGGCTAGTAATTTTTCCATATATATTTCAGTAAGCATCATTATGTTATGGAAGTGCATCTGTGGAAATAATACATCATACTGAAACCTTTTGAATATACAAGAGGAAACTAGAGCCAAAAGAACATCTGATTTTAAAGTGCAGGATTCCACAGATGTATAGAACAGTCTTTTGGACTCTGTGGAAGAAGGCGAAGGTGTGATGATCTGAGAGGATAGCATTGAAACATGTATATTATCATATGTGAAACAGATCGCCAGTCCAGGTTCAATGCATGAGACAGGGTGCTCAGGGCTGGTGTACTGGGATGACCCAGAGGGATGGGATGGGGAGGGAGGTGGGTGAGGGGTTCAGAATGGGGAACACATGTAAACCCATGGCCGATTCATGTCAAAGTATGGCAAAAACCATCACAATATTGTAAAATAATTAGCCTCCAAATTAAATAAATAAAATTTAAAAATAAATGAATAAATAAAAAATAAAAAATAAAGTGCAGGATTTCAGGATTTTATTGATCCATTTGATTAGGAAACTATGTTGTACTGGAAATCTTATCTATGTGAAAAAGGCTATCTCAGACTTCGATTACCATAAAAGCTCTCTCACAAAAGTATCTTGAAATTTTAGAAAGTGGAAGCTTCCTCAGATATTTAAGCAGACAGGTGAAAATCAAAATTATGCGTTACCCTTCTGGATTTAAAGAATAATATACCTAATTCACTGAACAGCCTTAAATATTCTTTTCACTCTTGCTCTGGATTCATTGTTAGAAAGCCAATTATTAAAAATCCTAGGTTTTGTAACATTAAAATAAACACATCTTTGTGAATATTTTTCTACTCCTGCACTATGAATGCAACATGTGTTTTGAGTTATCTTCCCTATAGTAGATGAAGCTTCAACTGCTATGTTAGTTTAGATCTTCTTGAAGCTAATCATTAAGCAGAACTAGAAACACTGTCTCTGATCAAGGATCTATTTTCTATAATGTTGACTAAGTCATACAGGGATCAAACATCCAGTTTTAACTTCAGTAAGATCATGCACCAAGTAACTTAGTGTCTCATACACTGAGTAGCAAATTACAGTTACAGGCATCTGGATAGAAACAAATTTTGTGAAAAATAAGATTAATTAAAATTTCAGTATTATTTAAATGAAACATAATAAGAATGTTGAAATACACAAATAATTTCTCTAAAAAAATACAAATGGAAAACATTCCACTTGATATTTATTTATTTAAGTTTAGAATGCATCTTAATATTGCAATCTGAAAAGAAGCAGCCTCCTGAACTGATTGAAACACTTTCCTGAATTCTTTTCTCAAAACTGGAGAATAAATGTAAATTCTGACAACTATTTGGACAGGTGAGAAGGAAATGTGTCCATGAAAAGACAGTGATTCCATTTGTTTTGATAAGGTGAACATGTCAATTACATCTTTGGAACAGGAAGACTTGTTATTAATATTATAAGCATATCTACTTTCTTGATCTCACTACCTTTTCCTTATGCCAACCCCATTAATAAGGATCCTGAGATCCTAGTGCTTATTGTAGCCCTGGTGAAAGATTTTCCATAATAAAACCTAAAACATAAGCAGACAGCATGTTCAGATATTTATCTCTGTTTTCTTAGCACTGATTTCTTAGAGAGAGTCATGCAGACCTGAAGTTTTATTCAAATTATTAGCTTTGTGATCTTGGAAAATTTATTTACTTTTATGACTTTTTTTTTCATTTATGAAGTTTTGATGATATCCAACCCATGAATTCTTATGAGGATGCATTAACACAGAATCTGCAAAGAACAAGTCAAGAATATTTCTCCATTTTCCATTTTCTTTGTCTGACACATTATTTATGCTTCGGGCTCAAGTTGTAAAATTCTAATGTGACTGACTTTTAAGAAGACTTACTTGAATTATTTTCTACAATCCAAATATGCATTATCATGGCACTAGGAAAGAGCAGTGTTCAACACAATTTAAACAACTGTTCATTGAATTTAATACCTCCCCTGATCCCCTGGTCACTCACACAGTAAAGAATAATCCAGGAGCCCCGGATTCAATCTCTGACTTGGAAAGGTTTGCTAGAGAAGAGAATGGCTACCCACGCCAGTATTCTTGCCTAGAGAATTCCATGGATAGAGGAACCTGGTGGGCTACAGTCCACGGGGTCGCAAAAATGTTGCACACAACTGTGTGACTAACACTTTCACTTCACATGACATTTGCTAATGGTACATTAAGATCTGTCCAGAACTTCCTAAATAAAGCAACTTGTTTTTGTTGTTTTTCAGTCATTAAGTCATGAATTGCAGCAGGCCAGTTTTCCCTGTTCTTCACTATCTCCCTAAGTTTGCACAAACTTATGCACATTGAGTCAGTGATGGCATCCAACCACATGACAACCAAGTGCCAACTGATAGGACTGGATACCATGATACTCATTTTTTGAAAGTTGTATTTTAAGCCAGCATTTTCACTCTCCTCTTTCACCTTCATCAAGAGGCTCTTTAGTTCCTCTTTACTCTGTGCCATTAAAACAGTGTCCTCTGCATATCTTGAAACAATCTCAAATCTCTGATAATTAACCCATTTTTTCACAAAGTGTGCATTAATCTTTCTGTACTGCTACTGCTAAGTCACTTCAGTTGTGTCCGACTCTGTGTGACCCCATAGAAAACAGCCCACGAGGCTCCCCTGTCCCTGGGATTCTCCAGCCAAGAACACTAAAGTGGGTTGACATTTCCTCCTCCAATGCATGAAAGTGAAAAGTGAAAGTGAAGTCGCTCAGTCGTGTGTGTCTGACCCTCAGTGACCCCATGGACTGCAGCCTTCCAGGCTCCTCTGTCCATGGGATTTTCCAGGCAAGAGTACTGGAGTGGGATGCCATTGCCTTCTCCGAATCCTTCTATAGAGGATTTCTTTTGCCTCAGAGTACAGCAACATTATTATTAGCGATTAACCCTCAGAGATGTTGGGAACAGTTTGCTTCACCCCTAGTTAGTGGGCATACGTATAAAAGTTCAAGTTTACAGAAGTTTACATGAAAATTTTTGAGGGTAAATGGGCCTATAAAGAAAGCTGAGCACCGAAGAATGGATGCTTTTGAACTGAGATGTTGGAGAGGACTCTTGAAAGTCCCTTGGACTGCAAGGAGATCCAACCAATCAATTCTAAAGGAAATCAGTCCTGAATATTCATTAAAAGGACTGATGCTGAAGCTGAAACTCCAGTACTTCGGCCACCTGATGTAAAGAACTGACTCATCGAAAGGACCCTGATACGGGAAAAACTGAAGGCAGGAGGAGAAGAGGATGACAGAGGATGAGAAGGTTGGATAGCATCACTGACTCAATGGACGTGGGTTTGAACAGACATCGGGAGTCGGTGATGGACAGGGAGACCTGGCTTGCTGCGATTAATGGGGTCACAAAGAGTTGGACACAACTGAGCAACTTAACTGAACTGTGGGGCTAAGGGCATTTTAGTTACTGGCTATGCTGTTGAAATGCAGGATAATCTAAGTGGGTAAAATATAACAAATATTTAAAATATTTAATGTTTAAGAATTAGACAAAACTGAAGTTTCAGAGTTAGAAATATCTTTAATAGAGAGAATAGGAAGAGTGAACTAACAAATCATGCCTCGGGCCCTGTGCTTAATTCATCATGTTTATTACCCAATTTTAGAGAAAGTAAAATTGGAAGAGTGGAGAGTATCTTAAAACAGATGGTAGCTGAAACCAAGATTTCATATAAATTGGCTAAGAATTTAGAATTAGGGGGAAAAAGTAGACAATTGAGGTAATATTGAAAAGGTTGTCAGGGCTGAGAAAATGAAATGATCCCCAAAGTTTCATGGTTTAAAATTGTGTGGCATCAAAATAAATATTGGAACTCCAAATACTAAGTATCTGGCAGCTCTAGAGATCTTCACTTATGTTTTTTTTTCTCTGTTTCTTCAGTATCTTCTATGGATTGCCTCCCCCAAAAGAGAATGTTTAGTAAATGAAAATGTGTTCAGTTATACAAGAATCACTTAAGTATTTGTCTGTATGATATTATCTTTCATAATCTGATAATGACAAAGGGAACAAAGTAGAGCCTGTTCTAAATAATATTACCATGCTATTTTCCAGATGTCTGATATAAGAAAATAATGAAAAATAATTTTTCCAATTGTAATATGCTCTAATTTTTAAAAATCCCAAAAGGTAAAAGAAAAATGCGCAAATTCTACTTTTGTTAAGAAGACAATTAAAATGCCTATATTACTCAAATGTGTATTTTGCTTTGAAATCTTTATGTTCTATTGATACACGCTTCTTAAGTTAAAGCTTATTTAAGGTATATGTCAGTAGTGCTTTTACCAAAAACGTTTATGAATATCTATATGATGATATCTAAATCTTTCCTGTTAGCATGTTATTAGCATTAAAACAGCAAGTTAATGTAGAAACATCATTCCTTTGGGAAGATATGCTAAATTTATACTTGTGCATGATGTTTCAATAGGATGCAATCATTTTCTTAATAATTAGAGGAAGCCCAAAGCTTCTAAATTTTAAAATCATTAGTAATTGATCACTTCAAATGAGAACACTGCTGTTATGACTAATGAACAAATAGGTAATGTTTATAATAGATGATATTTTGTGCTGATAGAGAAATGACTATGTATGATGATTTTTCATCTGGTTCTCAACAGGATACTGCAAAAGAAAGCTGATTATATCTTAATTGCATAGTTCCTTTTAACCATTTTAATAAAGTTTTGAAGCATAAGGAAAGATACTAGAGTTTAATTATATTGGTGTACTATATGATGACATTTTCTATTTTTAAGAAAAGTTACCTGCAAAGTTCTATGTGAAGGTTTCTGACCAAAGTACTTGTTAAGTAGGTAATTAGAGAAATCTTCACTTTTATTTCAATAAAAACTTCCTAAAGTGCTGTTTGTACACTTATATCATGAAGCACTAATCTCAGGATACTGTTTATCTGTTGTTATACAGAGAGGACTTGTAATCATGAACTATTTCTGTGTTTTAGACACATAAAACTCAAAAACACATATGTGTAGTGATGGTTTTTCAACTTATGTTCCAAACACTTTTTCTATGCTTCAGTTATTTGAATATCTTTGCCTGATATCATCTCTGAAAATTCTGAAAGAGATGGGAATACCAGACCACCTAACCTGCCTTTTGAGAAATCTGTATGCAGGTCAGGAAGCAACAGTTAGAACTGGACATGGAACAACAGACTGGTTCCAAGTAGGAAAAGGAGTACGTCAAGGCTGTATGTTGCCACCCTGCTTATTTAACTTATATGCAGAGTACATCATGAAAAACGCTGGACTGGAAGAAATACAAGCTGGAATCAAGATAGTTGGGACAAATATCAATAACCTCAGATATGCAGATGACACCACCCTTATGGCAGAAAGTGAAGAGAAACTAAAAAGCCTCTTAATGAAAATAAAAGAGGAGAGTGAAAAAAGTTGGCTTAAAGCTCAACATTCAGAAAACGAAGATCATGGTATCTGGTTCCATCACTCCATGGGAAATAGATGGAGAAACAGTGGAAACAGTGTCAGACTTTATTTTTTGGGGCTCCAAAGTCACTGCAGATGGTGACTGCAGCCATGAAATTAAAAGACGCTCACTCCTTGGAAGGAAAGTTATGCCCAACCTAAATAGCATATTCAAAAGCAGAGACATTACTTTGTTGACTAAGGTCCATCTAGTCAAGGCTATGGTTTTTCCTGTGGTCATATATGGATGTAAGAGTTGGACTGTGAAGAAGGCTGAGCACTGAAGAATTGATGCTTTTGAACTGTGGTGTTGGAGAGGACTCTTGAGAGTCCCTTGGACTGCAAGGAGATCCAACCAGTCCATTCTGAAGGAGATCAACCCTGGGATTTCTTTGGAAGGAATGATGCTATAGCTGAAACTCCAGTATTTTGGCCACCTCATGGGAAAGGTTGACTCATTGGAAAAGACTTTGATGCTGGGAGGGATTGGAGGCAGGAGGAGAAGGGGACGACCGAGGATGAGATGGCTGGATGGCATCACTGACTCGATGGATGTGAGTCTGAGTGAACTCCGGGAGTTGGTGATGGATAGGGATCCCTGGTGTGCTGCGATTCATGGGGTCACAAAGAGTTGGACATGACTGAGCGACTGAACTGAACTGAACTGAGACTGCCCTGTCATGCAGTTATACAACAAATTCTTCTATAATGAATGTTCTTTGCCTTTATTTCCCCTTCCCTCTCACTCACCAAAAACAGACACATATTCGCATTTGGCTATCTTGCCTCCAGTTCTCTTCCTTATTATCTAAGAGAAACTCTTCATTAGGAGTTTTTGTTCCCATTCAGTTCAGTTCAGTTGCTCAATCCTGTCTGAATCTTTGCAGTCCCATGGACTGCAGCATGCCAGTCTCCCTGTCCATCACTAACTCCCACAGCATAGTCAAACTCGAGTCATATCACAGAAAACTAACAAAACTGATCACATGGACCATAGCCTTGTCTAGTGAAACTATTAGCCATGCTTTGTAGGGCCACCCAAGATGGATGGGTCATGGTGGAGATTTCTGACAAAACGTGGCCCACTAGAGAAGGAAGTGGCAAACAACTTTGGTATTCCTGCCTTGAGAACCCCATGAACAATATAAAAGGCAAAAGGCAGGACACTGAAAGATGAACTCTCCAGGTCAGTAGGTGCCCCAATATGCTACTAGAGATTAATGGAGAAATAATTCCAGAAAGAATGAAGAGACAGAGCCAAAGAAAAACAACACCAGTTGTGGATGTGACAGGTGATGGAAATAAAGTCCATTCTGTAAAGAGCAGTATTGCATAGGAACTTGGAATGTTACATCTATGAATCAAGGCAAATTGGAAATAGTCAAATAGGAGATAGTTAAGAGTGAACATTGACATTTTAGGAATCAGTGAACTAAAATGAACTGGAATGGGTGAATTTAACTCAGATGACCATTATATCTACTACTGTGGGCAAGAATCCCTTAGAAGAAATGGAGTAGCCATAATCATCAACCAAAGAGTCCAAAACAGTTCTTGGTGCAATCTGAAAAATGACAGAATCATATTGTTTGTTTCCAAGGCAAACCATTTGATACCAGAGTCTATGCCCTGACCTGTAATGCTGAAGAAGCTGAAGTCAAATGGTTCTATGAAGACCTACAAGACCTTCTAGAACTAACACTCAAAAAAGATGTCCTGTTTATTATAGGGACTGGAATGCAAAAGGAGGAAGTCAAGAAATACCCGGAGTAACAGGCAAATTTGGCCTCGGAGTACAAAATGAAGCAGGTCAAAGGTTAACAGAGTTTTGCCAAGAGAATGTGCTGGTCATAGCAAACACCCTCTTCAAACAACAAAAGCGAAGACTCTACTCATGGACATCACCAGATGGTCAATATTGAAAACAGATTGATTATGCTCTTTGCAGCCATAGATGGAGAAGCTCTATACAGTCAGGAAAAAACAAGAGCAGGAGCTGACTGTAGCTCAGATCATGAACATATTGCCAAACTCAGACTTAAAATGAAGAAAGTAGGGGCAACTACTAGACCATTCAGGTATGACCTAAATCAAATTCCTTACAATTATACAGTGGGAGTCACAAATTGATTCAGGGGATTAGATCTGATACAGTCCCTGAAGAACTATGGGCGGATGTTTGTGACATTATAAAGAAGGCAGTGATGAAGACCATCCAAAACAAAAGAAATGCGAAAAGCAAAATGGTTGTCTGAGGTGGCCTTACAAATAGCTGAGAAAGAAGAGAAGCTAAAGGCAAAGGAGAAAAGGAAAGATATACCCATCTGAATGCAAAATTCCAAAGAATTGCAAGTGGAGATAAGTAAGCCTTCCTCAGCAATCAGCAACAGAGGAAAACAATAGAATGGGAAAGACTAGAGATCTCTTAGTTCCCATTAGTTTTAATATAAGAAATATTATTTTCAATAGCTCCAAAACATAATTAACTTTTAGCTGCCCATATTTACTTGTTCATAGCTGTACACCTTCAAAGAGAAGGACAAACCATAAATTATAATGATTGATTAAAATTTTCATTTTTCCCCCTGTGACTTGAATCCTTTTGTTTCATCTAACAAAGGTACAGGATATTTTTTTCTTGAATGTGCTATAAACACAACTAATTTTATTTTATAACTTTTTAACAATATATATATGTATATGTATATATTAGTCTCTTCCTAAATGTCAATATTCCTGGTCTTAGACCCATCCTAGAAAATATTTTCCTACTTTTAACTATTTTTTCTATTGGTTCATCACCCCAAATTGAAAGATTAGTTACTTCCTTTATTCTGCACCCAGTAAATAATACCTAATGACTCAGAGATAATGCCTTATTTACATTATAAGGGTAAAATTTGGAATAAAATTAAAAATAGTTAATGTAGCTATTCACATTTAATGTTGACTTTTTAAATTATATCAGATAGCTTGTGAGGATTCTTTCATCTTAAAACTCTAATGGGAAATTATTCTCAGAATTTGATGAAAGGTATATTGTGAATCAAAGAAGGCAATGGCACCCCACTCCAGTACTCTTGCCTGGAAAATCCCATGGATGGAGGAGCCTGGTGGGCTGCAGTCCATGGGGTCACTAAGAGTCGGACACGAATGAACGACTTCGCTTTCACTTTTCACTTTCATGCACTGGAGAAGGAAATGGCAACCTGCTCCAGTGCTCTTGCCTGGAGAAGCCCAGGGACAGGGGAGCCTGGTGGGCTGCCGTCTATGGGGTCGCACAGAGTCGGACACGACTAAAGCGACTTAGCAACAGCAATGTTGTGAATATTTCATCTTTAAAGTCAATGTATATTTCTCTTGTTGACTAATAAAAATATATTATTTTTACCACTGGATGGTATTAAAATCCTCTAGATCTTTCTGAAGTTTTTTTTTTTTTTTTAATGTTTTTACACCTCTCAGAGAATTATATTTTAAGTGCAATGGAAAGGATAATTTTTTCCTGTGCTGTCATCTCTCCAAGAATTTTCCACTCTGGGAAGCAGAGGAGACCTTCACACATGAGAATTCAAAACAGAGTTGAATATTTTTTAAATTTTGTAATTATATAATTTTTCCCATTTTTGCTAGTAAAATCACCATGGTGTGTGTCTGTGTGTTTGTGAATGTTCTACAAGATACTACAAAATCAATTTGGTGGTAGCTTATAGAAATACTGTCTGTAAAATTATAGCTATAGTATCAGTATTGAATTTTAAATGAATAGCTTATAGTTCTTTACAGTATCAGACTACATTCTATGACAAAAATTGCCTGAAAATATCATGTTACATTGTATCAGATATTATTTTGATAGACTTTCATGTATATTTTCATCAAAACTTATATTTGTTATGCATTTTAATTATTTGTATATTGAAGCTAAAAAGGTTAAGAAAAAAATCCAAAGTCACACACTAAGAAGTGGAAAAATCAGATTCAGACCCTGAACATTTTTCAATGCCTAATCTTTTAATTACAAGCTATCTCTGAAGGTCTTGTTAAAAATTAATTTCACAAACTAGAAAATAGAGTATGCATACAAGGAAAAAAATTCCTGAGTCAAATTTTGAGCTCATTCTTTGCTGCTTCCAGCATATTTTTATCATGCAACATATTGTTTGTTATGCCTGATGTAAATTTTAGGCCAATAAAAAGAGAAATGGATAGAGTCTATTAAATACACTTGGATTTTAGTCCAGTGCCAATTCCAACATAGTTTTCTTTGTTGTTGAGGCATATTTATTCTCTCTGATCCAGCAGATAGGTTTCAGAGAGACTAAAGTTAACCATATTAAGAAAATAAATGAATATGAATAATTTTGAGACAAATCTGATACTTCAATACTTTATATATAGGTAAAGATATCAAGTACATGCTAAAACTAAAAGAATATACTATTATGAAAATGTCTGAAATTCTAGCTTAAAAGAAACTACTGTACTTTTTCCTGACTTTGTTTTTCAAAAAAGCTAAAGGAAGAATTAAATAGTACAGTCAACAGTATAAGCAAATGCTTACATTTTACAATTTAACATGGGAAATTAATCATAAAACTGCAGATGCTATATTTTATTTAATTCTTATGTTTTGCAAAATTAATTGATAGAAGCATTATTTGTTGACACAGTGAAAAATAATTTTCCACACTATTGCTTAGTTCCTTGAATGAGTCAAAATCAAATCCATGGGACTTGGCAGTCCTTCATGAAGAGAAAAGCATTATCAAGCACATTTGGCTTTCTGAAGAACAAAGCTACATAATATAAAAATATGAACATAGAAAGTGGAAAAAGTGGTGAAAATTAACAGGGACAAATAAATAATATCAAGTCATCTTATACAGCTAAAAGTAGGCATTTTAAGAAAATGAACTTCAGCAAAGATAATCAAAGTCATGTTTAGCAATATGTACAGAAACAAGAAATAATCAAAATATAAATACTCAGGGGAAAGAAGATATTTTAGAAGACATAAATGCTAAGGATGCATGGAATTATAGTACACATTAACTTAGAGAAAGAAATGCACTGTAATAAAAAGCATCATAAAATGGATAAAAGCCCACTCCAACAGGAAGCTTAATTTTTACCTCCTGCTCTGTCCAAATACAAGCCTATCAAGAGCAAACTAACTCTGCCTGCCTTGCCACCTGCAACCTGCCTCAATGAGAAAATGATCCCATTAGTCTTGATTTCATGATTTTGAGATGTAACCAAATGGTCCCAGCAGGAATTTAGAAAAATATTCTTCTATGTTTTACTACAAACCACTAACATGTTTGCTATAATTATTTGAACTTTATTTTTCTCCTTTCACCCAGCTTCTTCAAATTTTTATTTTCTTTATTTTACTTTCCTCTGTTTGGTCTTAGTTATTTGAATATTTCTGATATATCTGTGTTTAGCCATGGTTATTTCTTCATATTATTACTTAACTTATCCATTCTTAGCTATATCTTGCTTAAACCTTCAGATCTTTCCCTAATAAGGCATTATCTCCTGACTTTTAGCAAAAGTAGGTACACAGAAGAATAAAAGCTATCATGTAACAATTTGATAACTTTTTGAAGTTATTTGAAAATAGCAAATATATAAAAATAGAATCCTGTAATGAACAGCTATAAATCTAGATCCCAAATTCAACAATTAAGAGCTTATGTTTCATCCTTATCTCCCTCCACTCCTTAACCAAATCACTTATATTGAAGCAAACCACTTATATTGAAGTTCAGTTCAGTTCAGTTCAGTCGCTACGTCTTGTCTGATTCTTTGTGACCCCATGAACTGCAGCACATCAGGCCTACCTGTCCATCACCAACTCCCAGAGTTCACTCAGACTCACGTCCATTGAGTCAGTGATGCCATCTAGCCACCTCATCCTCTGTCCTCCTTTTTTCCTCCTGCCCCCAATCCTTCCCAGAATCAGAGTCTTTTCCAGTGAGACAACACTTCACATGAGGTGGCCAAAGTACTGGAGTTTCAGCTTTAGCATCATTCCTTCCAAAGAAATCTCAGGGCTGATCTCTTTCAGAATGAACTGGTTGGATCTCCTTGCAGTCCAAGGGACTCTCAAGAGTCTTCTCCAACACCACAGTTCAAAAGTGTCGATTCTTCCGTGCTCAGCTTTCTTCACAGTCCAACTCTCACATCCATACATGACCACTGAAAAACCATAGCCTTGACTAGACGGACCTTTGTTGGCAAAGTAATGTCTCTGCTTTTGAATATGCTATCTAGGTTGGTCATAACTTTTCTTCCAAGGAGTGAGCGTCTTTTAATTTCATCGCTGCAGTCACCATCTGCAGCAAAAGTCTGACACTGTTTCTACTGTTTCCCCATCTATTTCCCATGAAGTGATGGAACCAGATGCAATAATCTTCTTTTCCTGAATGTTGAGCTTTAAGACAACTTTTTCACTCTCCTCTTTCACTTTCATCAAGAGACTTTTTAGTTCCTCTTCACTTTCTGTCATAAGGGTGGTGTCATCTGCATATCTGAGGTTATTGATATTTCTCCCAACTATCTTGATTCCAGCTTGTGTTTCTTCCAGCCCAGCATTTCTCATGATGTACTCTGCATATAAGTTAAATAAGCAGGGTGACAGTACACAGCCTTGATGAACTCCTTTTCCTATTTGGAACCATTCTGTTGTTTTAGATCAACCTATATCCAATGAGTGTTCCAATTTATCCAATTATCATACAATTTTCAGTTTGTTTACCTTTGAATGAGAATTCTAATAATGTCCTCGTGTTATTAAGCCTCTTGTGTTGCTTTTCAGAGAAAACAATGGCACCCCCACTCCAATACTCTTGACTAGAAAATTCCATGGAAGGAGGAGCCTCGTAGACTGCAGTCCATGTTGTCAGGAAGAGTCGCACACGACTGAGTGACTTCCCTTTCAATTTTCACTTTCATGCATTGGAGAAGGAAATGGCAACCCACTCCAGTGTTCTCGCCTGGAGAATCCCAGGGACGGGGGAATCTGGTGGGCTTCCGTCTATGGAGTTGCACAGAGTTGGACACGACTGAAGCGACTTAGTAGCATCAGCAGCAGTGTTGCTTTTACAGGTTAACCAATTTAAAAACTTTATATTCTATTTTGTTTCCACCTTTAGACAGCTGAATCAGAATAAAAATAAAGTCATATATATTCTAAGAGGCTAGTGCTGAACACCCTTATGCCAAATATTTCCCTTCACCTTTGGACACATTTAGGGTTTGTTTTGAAAATCAAAATATATTTTCTCAAGCTAGTGACCCATAGAATTATGTACCTCTACCTAAGGAAGGAATTCTCCTCAGAGATATACATATAAAAGGCAATGCCCATCTAGGCTCTCATGTTACTAAAATAAAAAGTATTAATTATATTAAAGGAGAAGAAATGAGTATCATATTAATTTAGAAATCTTTGAATTTGCTTTCAGGTATCCTTGGGTCATTGAAAACAGGTGTTTTGCTTTGTGTTTTTCTCATTAAAAAAAAAATCATACTTAACTGCCTTAAAAGAGTAATCAGCTGATTTTTTAGCTTCGGAGACAAAGAGATAATTTGAGAAGTTTTTAATTGTTCCATGCCGAGTAGAGGAGTTTGTATTTTCTATGACACTCTGATATGAGGAGAAAGGTCACATTATAACCATTAAAAAAAAGTATGTTCATACTTCTATCTAACAGTAGACCATTTATAATGTGTCAGGAAATATTTACTGACTCTACTACTATTATATTAGAATTTTATATATGACTGAAAGGATAAAAAAACATATGAGTAATCAAAGGAACTTGGTTTTGGTATTATGTAATTTCTTATTGGCTTTGAAATTTGGGGTAGATTTTTAAACTTAGATCACCAATTCCATTAATTATATAGTTAGTCAAATTTACATCGTAAAATTGTTTGAAAATCAAGTAGCAATATTTATAACATATAAAATAGTAAATGTTATAAAAATAATGCTTTAGGAATCATTATTCTGAGTAATATATTAAATCCAAAGGAGCCTCTGGCTTTAAATTCTTTTGTTAAACAGATGATTGCTTTCTTTCAATATGTAATATATACCATCTTTTAATGTATGCATATGTCTTTAGGTGTTTATAATTTGACTTTAATACTAAAATGATAATACTAGAATTTTGAGTCCCATTCTACAAATAAGAGAACTAATATCACAAAATTTACTTACTTCATATCTGCTTTTCACATGGCCATGGAAAACATATCAAAGGAAAAATTCAACTTTTCTTTCATTGGCCTAGTCACAGTGGTTTAATAGTAAATTTTTGATTTTAAGAAATCTTTATCTTTTGAAATAATACTATTGAACATAGGAAATAAGGTACCATAATAGTCACAGAGGCTTAAAATAACTTAAAACTGTGCCTCTGGTTATGACAGAGTACCTGGCACCAAGTTAATCCTATGGCCTTGTGAAAGTTGCTCAGTCATGTCCGAGTCTTTGCAATCCCATGGAATTCTCCAGGTGAAAATACTGGAGTGGGTAGCCTATCCCTTCTCCAGTGGATCTTCCCAACTCAGAGATTGAATCCAGGTCTCCCACATTCCAGGCAGATTATTTACCAGCTGAGCCACAAGGGAAGTAAAAGGACACTGGAGTGGGTAGACTAGCCTTTCTCCAGAGGATCTTCTTGACCCAGGAATCAAACCAGGGTCTCCTGCATTACGGGCAGATTTTTTTTTACCAACTGAGCTATCAGGGAAGCCCTACAGCCTTAAAAGATCACAAATGCACAAAAATATATAGCAGTGTTCTTAGCTATTATAAAACAAATCAAGAAATTCTGCAGCACTGATAAAATAGGATAAAGGAATTAACTGTGCTCCACGTGGTCTTGAATATATGTCTGGGTGCAATTTCCTATTTGTGGCATAGTACTCAATCAGAGTACTCAATCACAGCACTCAATCAGAGTTATAGCTCTACTTTGAAGGGGTACTGGCAGATATCTGAGTTTAGAGCAGCTGAATCAGATGGAATTTGTGAAACTTGATTATAGAAAAAAAGGAACTATATTAAGGGAGTTCCCATAGCTCTGTGTTGAGGTTTGCCACGAGTCCCTGTTTGAGGACCAGACTGTACATGAACAGAGGTGTGTGTGAGAAATAGTGGAACTCCAGTTAATTCATACATACAAAAGTAGCAAGTGACTGAGAGCCTGAGAATCCAGCTTAGACATTTGAAATGTCTCATGTTACAATTAAAGACTAACCGGTAGTAAGTCTTTCTCTAGACTTGTTCTACCAGATCTTAAAAAAACCTGTAAGAGACCGAATTTTTAGGTTGAGAGGCTTGTGTAACACTTTGGATCTTCTCTAAAATGAAATAAAAACAAAGCCTACAAAATCATTCAAGGTATTAACCAGTAATTAAACTACATAGTAGATTGGAAATACATATTTTTCAGAAGAAAATAACATACTCCTAATCTCTGTAACAAATCATGAACAATGTCCAGTATACAGAAATCACTAAATAGGCAAAGAAATAGGAAAACAGGATTCCTAGTCAAGAAGACAGGCATTGACAGTAGAAACAAATCAATGTCAAGATGGCTCATAAGGTGGCTCTAGCAAAAGTATTTGAAGGCAGCTGTTATATCCAAAGAACTAAAGGAATATATGTTGATATAATTAAAGGATAGTATGATCAAAAGAGTGAAGATTTTCACTTTTCACTTTCATGCATTGGAGAAAGAAATGGCACCCCACTCCAGTGTTCTTACCTGGAGAATCCCAGGAAGGGGGAGCCTGGTGGGCTGCCGTCTCTGGGGTCACACAGAGTCGGACACGAATGAAGTGACTTAGCAGCAGCAAGTAGAGAAAAGGAAAAAAAAAAAAAAACGATATAAAACCCAGAATTGAAAGTTATAATAACTAAATAGAAA
This sequence comes from Nanger dama, assembly GCA_917880005.1. Taxonomy (NCBI): domain Eukaryota; kingdom Metazoa; phylum Chordata; class Mammalia; order Artiodactyla; family Bovidae; genus Nanger; species Nanger dama. Next base: position 55,240,363 of record CAKJTW010000004.1, read on the forward strand.
AATTCACTGGTTGGTTTTATAAAGATTTGAAAATAGCAAAAGAATCAGTAAATGTGATGAGAAGTCAACAGAAAATCTTTAGGGCAGTGGTAAAGAATCTTCCTGGCAATGCAGGAGACTGAAGAGACACAAGTTCAATTCCTAGGTTGGGAATATCCTCTGGAGGAGGAAATGGCAACCTGCTACAGCATTTTTGCCTGGAAAATTTCATGGATAGAGAAGCCTGGTGAGTTACAGTGCGTGGGGTCTCAAAAGTCAGACATAACTGAGCAACTAAGTACTCACACACACACATACACACACAGAAAGAACATAGTTTAAACAAAACACAAAAAGCAGGAGGCATCTCTGAGAAACAATAAATGTTTTGAAGGAGAAACTATTGAGTGGAAAAATATTTTTTGAAAACAATATAAAGGAAAATTTCCCAAATTCAGTAAAGCATAGTGACTTACAGAAGCAGTGATGACAGAGATCCAACTTACAGTCAACTGTTCCTTCCTGACCTGAATACAGATTTCTCAAGAAGCAGCTCAGATGGTCTGGTATTCCCATCTCTTTTAGAATTTTCCACAGTTTATTGTGATCCACACAGTCAGAGATTTTGATATAGTCAATAAAGCAGAAATATATGTTCTTCTGGAACTCTCTTGTTTCTTTGATGATCCATCGGATGCTGGCACTTTGATCTCTGGTTCCTCTGCCTTTTCTAAAACCAGCTTGAACCTCTGGAAGTTCACAGTTCATGTATTGCTGAAACCTTGCTTGGAGAATTTAGAGCATTACTTTATAAGCATGTGAGATGAGTGCAGTTGTGCGGTAATTTGAGCATTCTTTGGCATTGCCTTTGCTTGGGACTGGAATGAAAACTGACCTTTTCCAGTCCTGTGGCTATTGCCAAATTTTCCAAATCTGCTGGCATAATGAGTGCAGCACTTTCACAGGATCATCTTTTAGGATTTAAAATAACTCAATTGGAATTTCATCACCTCCACTAGCTTTGTTTGTAGTGGTCCTTCCTAAGGACCACTTGACTTCGCATTCCAGGATGACTGGCTCTAGGTGAGTGTTCACACCATTGGAGTTATCTGGGACATGAAGATCTTCTTTGTACAGTTCTGTGTATTCTTGCCACCTTTTCTTAAAATCTGCTTCTGTTAGGTCCATACCATTTCTGTCCCTTATTGAGCCCATCTTTGCATGAAATGTTTCCTTGATATCTCTAATTTTCCTGCCTCTTGAGAAAATGGTATGCAAGTCAGGAAGCAACAGTTAGAACTGGACATGGAACAACAGATTGATTCCAAATAGGAAAAGCAGTACATCAAGGCTGTATATTATCACCCTGCTTATTTAACTTACATGCAAAGTACATCATAAGAAATGCTGGGCTGGATTAAGCACAAGCTTGAATCAAGGTTGCTGGGAAAAATATCAATAACCTCAGACATGTAGATGACACTGCCCTTATGGCAGAAAGTGAAGAACTAAAGAGCCTCTTAATGAAAGTGAAAGAGGAAAGTGAAAAAGTTGGCTTAAAGCTCAACATTCAGAAAACGAAGATCATGGTGTCTGGTCCCATCACTCAGTGGCAAATAGATGGGGAAACAGTGGAAACAATAGCTGACTTTATATTTTTGGTCTCCCAAATCACTGCAGACGGTGAGTGCAGGCATGAAATTAAAAGAGGCTTACTCCTTCAAAGAAAAGTTATAATCAATCTAGACAACATATTAAAAAGCAGAGACATTACTTTACCAACAAAGTTAGATCTAGTCAAAGCTGTGGTTTTTATTGTATCATGTATGGCATGGGGTAGCTCCTCCCAGCTGCAGCCCCTGGCCTTGGGCTGGAGGTAGTTCCTCCCAGCCGCCGCTCCTGACCTCGAACGCAGGGTAGCCCCTCGTCCAAGGTAAGGAGCAGCGGCTGTGCTTTGCTGGAGCAGCCATGAAGAGATACCCCACGTTCAAAGTAAGAAAAACACAAGTAATGGTAGGTGTGGTGAGAGAGCATCAGAGGACAGACACCATAATCAAAGGAAACTAGTCAATCTAATCACACGGACCACAGCCTTGTCTAACTCTGTGAAACTAAGACATGCCATGTGGAGCCACCCACAACTAGGTCATGGTGTAGGGGTCTGACAGAATGTGGTCCACTGGAGAAGGGAATGGCAAACCACTTCAGTATTCTTGCCTTGAGAACCCCATGAACAGTATGAAAAGGCAAAATGATAGGATACTGAAAGAGGAACTCCCCAGGTCAGTAGGTGCCAATATACTACTGGAGATCATTGGAGAAAAAACTGCAGAAAGAATGAAGAGATGGGGCCAAAGCAAAAACAATACTCAGTTGTGGATGTGACTGGTGATAGAAGCAAGGTCCAATGCTGTAAAAATCAATATTGCATAGGAACCTAGAATGCCAGGTTTATGAATCAAGGCAAATTGGAAGTGGTCAAATAGAAGATAGCAAGAGTGAATGTCGACATTCTAGGAATCAGCGAACTAAAACAGAATGGAATGAGTGAATTTAACTCAGATGACCATTATATCTACTACTGTGGGCAGGAATCCATTAGAAGAAATGGAGTAGCCATCATGGTCAACAAAAGTCTGAAATGCAGTACTTGGATGCAGTCTCAAAAATGACAGAATGATCTCTGTTCGTTTCCAAGGCAAACCATTCAATATCACAGTAATCCAAGTCTATGTCCCAACAAGTAACGCTGAAGAAGCTGAGGTTAACAGTTCTATGAAGATCTACAACACATTTAAGAGCTATTCAATATCACAGTAATCCAAGTCTATGTCCCAACAAGTAACGCTGAAGAAGCTGAGGTTAACAGTTCTATGAAGATCTACAACACATTTAAGAGCTAACACCCAAAAAAGATGTCCTTTTCATTATAAGGGGCTGGGATGCAAAAATAAGAAGTCAAGAAACACCTGCAGTAACAGGTAAATTTGGTCTTGGAGTACAGAACTAAGCAGGGCAAAGGCTAATAGAGTTTTGCCGAGAGAACACACTGGTCATAGCAAACACCCTCTTCCAACAACACAAGAGAAGACTATACACATGGACATCATCAGATGATCAACTCTGAAATCAGATTGATTCTATTCTTTGCAACAAACGATGGAGAAACTCTATACAGTCAGCAAAAACAAGACCAGGATCTGACTGTGGCTCAGATCATGAACTCCTTATTGCCAAATTCAGACTTAGATTAAAGAAAGTAGAGAAAACCACTAGACCATTCATATATGACCTAAATCAAATCCCTTATGATTATACAGTGAAAGTGAGAAATAGATTTAAGGTACTAGATCTGAGAAATAGAGTGTCTGATGAACTATAGACAGAGGTTTGTGACATTGTACAGGAGACAGGGATCAAGACCATCCCCATGGAAAATAAATGCAAAAAGCAAAATGGCTATCTCAGGAAGACTTAAAAATAGCTGTGAAAAGAAGAGAAGCAAAAAGCAAAGGAGAAAAGGAGAGATAAAAGCATCTGAATGCAGAGTTCCAAAGAAGAGCAAGAAGAGATAAGAAAGCCTTCGTCAGCAATCAATGCAAAGAAATAGAGGGAAACAATGGAATGGGAAAGAGTAGAGATCTCTTCAAGAAAATTATAGATCTCAGGGGAACATTTCATGCAAAGATGGGCTCCATGAAAGACAGAAATGGTATGGATCTAACAGAAGCAGAAGATATTAAGAATATATAGAAGCAGAAGATATTAAGAAGAGATGGCAAGAATACACAGAAGAACTGTACAAAAAAGATCTTCACAACCAAGATAATCATAATGGTGTGATCACTCATCTAGAGCCAGACATCCTGGAATGTGAAGTCAAGAGGGCCAAAGAAAACATCACTATGAACAAAGCTAGTGGAGATGATGTAATTCCAGTGGAGCTATTTCAAATCCTGAAAGATGATGCTGTGAAAGTGCTACACTCAATATGCCAGAAAATTTGGAAAACCCAGCAGTGGCCACAAGACTGGAAAAGGTCAGTTTTCACTCCAATCCCAAAGAAAGGCAATGCCAAAGAATGCTCAGACTACCGCACAGTTGCACTCGTCTCACACGCTAGTAAAGTAATGCTCAAAATTCTCCAAGCCAGGCTTCAGCAACACATGAGCCATGAACTTCCAGATGTCCAATTGGTTTTAGAAGAGGCACAGGAACCAGAAATTGAATTGCCAACATCTGCTGGATCATCAAAAAAGCAAGAGAGTTCTAGAAAAACAACTATTTCTGCCTCATTTACTATACCAAAGCCTTTGACTCTGTGGATCACAATAAACTGTGGAAAATTCTGAAAGAGATGGGAATACCAGACCACCTGACCTGTTTCTTGAAAAACCTGTATGCAGGTCAGGAAGCAACAGTTAGAACTGGATATGGAACAACAGACTGGTTTCAGATAGGAGAAGCAGCACGTCAAGGCTGTATATTGTCACCCTGTCTTTTTAACAGATATGCAGAGTACATCATGAGAAACGTTGGACTGAAAGAAGCAGAAGCTGGAATCAAGATTGCCAGGAGTTATAACAAAAGCCTCATATATGCAGATGACACCACCCTTATGGCAGAAAGTGAAGAGGAACTAAAGAGCCTTTTGATGAAAGTGAAAGAGGAGAGTGAAAAAGTTGGCTTAAAGCTCAACATTCAGAAAAGTAAGCTCATGGTATCTGGCCCCATCACTTCATGTCAAATAGATGGGGAAACAGTGGAAAGTGTGGCTGACTTGATTTTGGGGGCTCCCAAGGAAGATGGTGACTGCAGCCATGAAATTAAAAGATGCTTACTCTTTGGAAGGAAGGTATGACCAACCTGGATAGTATATTGAAAAGTAGAGACAATACTTTGCCAACAAAAGTCCGTCTGGTCAAGGCTATGGTTTTTCCAGTGATCATGTATAGATGTGAGAGTTGGACTGTGAAGATAGCTGAGCGCCAAAAAATTGATGGTTTTGAACTGTGGTGTTGGAGACTCTTGAGAGTTCCTTAGACTGCAAGGAGTACCAACCAGTCCATTCTAAAGGAGTTTGATCCTGGGTGTTTTGGGGGAGGAATGATGCTAAAGCTGAAACTCCAGTACTTTGGCCACCTCATGCAAAGAGTTGACTCATTGGAAAAGACTTTGATGTTGGGAGGGATTGGGGGCAGGAGGAGAAGGGGACCACAGAGGATGAGGTGGCTGGATGGCATCACGGACTCTATGGACTTGAGTTTGAGTGAACTCCTGGAGTTGGTGATGGACAGGGAGGCCTGACGTGCTGCAATTCATGGAGTCGCAGAGTCGGGCATGACTGAGTGACTGAAGTGACTGATGAATGTGAGAGCTGGAATATAAAGAAAGCCGAGCACTGAAGAATTGATGCTTTTGAACTATAGTGTTTGAGAAGACTCTTGAGTGTCCTTGGACTGAAAGGAGATCCAGCCAGCACATCCTAAAGGAGATTAGTCCTGAGTGTCCTTTGGAAGGGCTGATGTTGAAGCTGAAACTCCAGTTCTTTGACAACCTGATGCGAATTGCTGACTCGTTTGAAAATACCCTGATGCTGGGAAAGATTAGGCTGGAGGAGAAGGGGACAACAGAGGATGAGACGGTTGCATGGCATCACCGACTCAATGGATATGCATGAGTGAAGTCGCTCACTCGTGTCCGACTCTTTGCAACCCCATGGACTGTAGCCTACAAGGCTCCTCTGTCCATGGATTTTACAGGCAAGAGTGACTGGAGTGGGTTTCCATTTCCTTCTCCAGAGTTTGAGTAAACTCTGGGAGCTAGTGATGGAAAAGGAGGCCTAGCATGCTTTAGTCTATGGGGTCACAAAATGTGGGACATAGCTGACCAACTGACCTGAACTGACAGTTACTCAAAAACCTTATTTTAGGGAAAAAAAAAAAAAATCTATGCTCATCACTGTCAAATTGCTAGAATGCTATTTTAAAAAGCAAATATTGAATGTATACAGAGAAAAAGACATATTACAGTAAGAAAATAAAAGATAATATTTCTTTCAGAGAAAGGAAAAATAGTAACTATCAGAACATAAATCTAAGAAATTCTTTTAATAAAGAAAGTTAATAAAGCCAAAGACACTTTTTAGCTCAAATTCATAAAAATTTTAAGTCTATAATGAGATTGCCTAGAAATGAAAAGATGGGGAACATATACATTAAAAATATTAAGGACAAAGATCTTAAATGACTGTAAATCAATTAAATATTGAAATGTATTAATAAAAATTCATGCCAATAAAATTGACTGTATAGACACTAATTTGAAACAATTTGCCCAAACCTACTCTGGATCAGATAAATTTGAAGAACTATTTAGTACTGAATTAATCACAGATTATTACTTGAATCTATAATCAAAATACATTTAACAAATATCATGCTCAGATGCTTACTCTACTGAATTCTACAAATAATTTAAGAAAGCAATCTTTTTCAGTAAAGAGAACAGTAGCAAATTTAATTTGCAAGTCCAATATAACATTGAAAAAAATAATCTGACAAAAGTATTCAAGTGAAAGTGAAAACTGAAAGCATTAGTCACTCAATCATATCCGACTCTTTACAACCCCATGGACTGCAGCCTGCCAATTTCCTCTGTCCATGGGATTCTCCAGGCAAGAATACTGAAGTGGTTTTCCATTTCTTCTCCAGTGGATCTTCCCAACCCAGGGATGGAACTGGGTGTCCTGCATTGCAGGCTGATTCATTACCATCTGAGCCAATTCAAATGCATTTAACAGAATATTAGAACATTGAAGTCAGCACTGTATAAAAAGGATAAATCTATCATTATCAGCAATATTTACCCTAAGAATGAAGGGTTCTTTCAACAATTGAAAATAAATCATTAGACTCTGTGTGTGTGTGCGCGCGCACACGTGCGTGTGTGCATGCTCAGTTGTGTCTGACTCTGTGACACCCAAGTACTGAAGCCCACCAGTTCTTCTGTCCGTGAGATTTTTTATCATACTAATAGGAAAAAAGAAAGAAAATCACACAATTACATGAATAGAAAAAGCAGAAAGAATATTTGAATAAATATGCCATGTTTTTCACAAAGATTTTCAACAAGCTCAAAGTAAACCTTTTCTCAACCTTTTAAAGAACACCTACTGAAACACTGCAGCTGACATCACAGTTAATGGCCAAAGACTAATTGCTTTCTCCTTTAAAACAGCCACAATTTAAGGATGATTGGTCTTATCATTTTATTCAATATTGTACTAGATTCCTAGCCAATATAGTATATATAATAAAAACAAAAGGTGTAAAAGTTAGAAAGAGTCATGAAAAACAGTCTCTATTTTCAGAATTTTTTACCTAAATTTTATGCAGAATCTACCCCCTCAAAACTACTAGAATTAATGAGTGAACATAGCAAGACTCTGTATTATAACTAAATAACCAAAACATGGAAATTTTTTAAAAATACCATTTAGTGCAGCACCATAATCATGAAATATTTAAAAATTACATTTAAGAATTTCAACATAGAAAATTTTTAAATAAGCTGAGTGAAAAATATTTAAATAAATTGACATATGCCATTTAATACTGGAAAAATATATTTTAAGATGTTCCTCAATTTTATCTAGAGTCATCAAAATCCAATTTCAAAATCCAAATTGATGAGATATTCTAAGCTATCTGCTATCTGCTTACTCTTTGACAATACCCCTGTTTGTATAACTATAGCTTTCTAACCTATTTTTCTCCCTATCTTTATTCTTATTTCTCAAATTTGTCTTGACTATTCCTTCCCGTTCCAGTCTTCCATTGTAATTAGAATCAACTTATTAAGAGCTTTTGATTGACAATGCTTTAAGTTTATTAACTAACTTGGAAAGACTTAAATATTTTTTAATTTGCAAAATAAACTCTGGTGCTGGAGAAGACCAAAAATAAATAAATAAATAAATAAAATTTATATTGTAATGAAAAGGTTCTAAAACAGCCGAGGAGGAAGAGAGAAAGGAAGGAAGGGAGGGAGGGAGAGAGAGAAAGAATGAGATATTGAGAGAGAGGAAATCAGGAGAATAAATCTGAATAATAAAACTACTTGACTTTAAAACTACTATTAATCAAGAAGATGTGGTGTTGGTTTTAAAAAATTAAATATAAATTAATGGAAAAGTATACAGAATATGGAAATAGAAAATATACACACACAAACATTATTCAATTTTCTATGAAAGTAATTGCATAGCAAAAATACTTTTATCTTCAGCAAACCATTTAGTCTGTTAAATAATACGTATATCCCTACTTCATCCCGACAAACATCTGTTTATAAATATAAAATACTAAATCTAAGCTCAGTTTAAAAAGAAAACACATATAATATCTTCACAATAATCAATTATTTTTCATATCATACACAAATATACAACACTAAGATTTAAAATGTAATATTGTAGAATACTGTGGTAAAATTGGACTTCATTTATATTAAGAAATCTACTCTTCAAAATACCATTGAAAAAAATTAAAAGACAAGCAGCTGGGAGAAATGTTTGCATAAAAATGCCTAGCAAAGAACTTATTTCCAGAATATAAAAAGAACACTAATAGCAATAATAAGAGGAATATGATCTAATAAAAGTGGCGAAAAACTAGAGCAGATATCTCACAGAACATATGTGGAAACATTTAAAATGCATATGAACAGAATATTAACGTCATTAGTCAATAAAGAAATTAAAAAATGAAATACTAAAACAGTTAGCAATATAAACCAACAAATGACCAATGCAGACTACATGGAAGACTCAAAAAATTTATGCTGAGTGAAGGAAGCTCTGAATCATGGAAACAAAATGCACATACTACATTATACCATGTATATAGAATTTTAAAGAGAAAAATATTGATTAAAAGTGAGAGAACTCAACCTGATGCTTTCATGGAATGAAGAAAAAGTTCATCGCAAAGGAGCACAAGATAATTTTCTAAGGTATATAAAATGTTTTATATCTTGATAAAGATTGGAGTTACATGTGAAAACCACAACCAAAGAAAACTAATCAAACTGAGCACATGGATCACTACCTTGTTTAAGTCAGTGAAACTATGAGCCAAGCCACGTAGAGACACCCAAGATGAATGGGTGAGGGCAGAGAGATCTAACAAAACATGGTCCACTGGGGAAGGGAATGGCAAATCACTTCAATAGTCTTACCTTGAGAATCCCATGAACAGAATGAAAAGGCAAAAACGTATGACACTGAAAGATGAACTCACCAGGTTGGTAGGTGCCAAATATACTACTGGAGAAGACTAGAGAAATAGCTCCAGAAGGTATGAAGATATTGAGATAAGCCAGAAAAAAAAAAAAAAAAAAAACAATTGTGGATGTGTCTGGTGGTGGAAGTAAAGTCCAATGCTGTAGAGAACAATATTGCATAGTAATGTGCAATGTTAGGTCCATGCATCAGGGTAAATTGGAAATGGTCAAACAGGAGATGGCAAGAGCAACATCCACATTTTAGGAATCAGTGAACTAAACTGGAAAGGAACAGGTGAATTTAATGCAGATGACCATTATATCTAAAACTGTGGGCAAGAATCACTTAGAAGAAATGGAGTAGGCTACATGATCAAAAAGAGTCTGAAAGGCAGTGCTTGGGTGCAATCTTGAAAACAACAGAATGATCTCTGTTTGTTTCCAAGACAAAACATTCAATATCACAGTAATCCAAGTCTATACCCCAACCAGTAATGCTGAAGAAGCTGAAGCTGAATGGTTCTATGAAGACCTACAAGACCTTTTAGAACTAACACCCCAAAAAGATGTCCTTTTCATAATAAGGGACTGGAATGCAAAGTAGGAAGTCAAGAAACACCTGGAGTAACTGGCAAATTTGGCCTTGGAATATGGAATGAAGCAGGGTAAAGGCTAGTAGAGTTCTGCCAAGAGAATGCACTGGTCATAACAAACACCCTCTTCCATCAACACAAGAGAAGACTCTACACATGGACATCATCAGATGATCAACTCCGAAATCAGTTTGATTATACTCTTTGCAGCCAAAGATGGAGAAGCTGTATACAGTCAGCAAAAACAAGACTGGGAGCAGACTGTGGCTCAGATCATGAACTCCTTATTGCCAAATTCAGACTTAAATTGAAGAAAGTAGGAAATACAACTAGGGCATTCAGATATGACCTAAATCAAATCTTGTATTATTATATAGTGGAAGTGCCAAATAAATTCAAGGGATTGGATTTGATAGACAAAGTGCCTGAAGAAATATGGATGGAGGTTTGTGACATCGTACAGGAAGTGGTGATCTAAACCATACCTAAGACAAAGAAAGGCAAAATGGTTGTCTGAGGAGGCCTTACAAATAGCTGAGAATAGAAGTGAAAGGCAAGCAAGAAAAAGAAAGATATATGCAACTCTGAATGCAGAGTTTCAAAGAATTGCAAGGAAAGATAAGAAAACTTTCCTAAGTGAACAATGCAAATAAATAGAGGATAACAATAGACAGGGCAAGACTAGAGTTCTCTTCAAGAATATGAGAGACACCAAGGGAATATTTCATGCAACTATTGGCACGATAAGCACAGAACCTTACAGTTAATTGTATGTAAATCATACACATGCACATTTCAGTGTATGTAAATCATATATGGAAAGATGAAAAATACAGTGATAATATGAGTGGATGTGAAACTCATCATAACATGATACAATGATTTGTTGTTTTATAATACATTTTATTAGAAAATATTAAATTCCTTACAACTTTTAAATTTCATTTACTATCCACTACAAATATAGGTACTGAATTTGATGATACAGATGATGCAGTCAGAATCCATAGACATTCATTAGTCTCAAGACTGTCCCTTGTCTCAGAACCCTCACCTAGTATTAGATTATTTCAAAATTATTTTCTTTAAAGAAAAACACACAGCTGAAAATATGTTTATAACTTTTAAGCTTCATTATATACTAATTGTTTTGAATCCCTTCAAAGCATTTTTACAGGATTAATAACGTTGTTTGTCTATGTAGTTTTTTATGCTCACTTTTTTTTTTTAAGTTGTGTAATGACAAAATCGATATTTGAAAATCTTTGGGTTGGAGAGAGGTTTGATTATCAAAGTGACAGCTGAATAAACTGGAGAAGTTGAATGTTTGGTAGGGAAACACGTGAGGAAGCTCAACTGTTAACATGATTGTTTTCAGCATGAGAAGAGGCATGTATATTTCAAAACTGACAGTATATTTTATTTAATATGCCATCATTTTTACTGTGCTGCAAAAATGCACTTTATTGCTAAACAAAATGGGTATGAATTAACATCCTGGATTGGTCTACAGTCATTTTTCTGTAAAGAGAGAAATATCTGACAGAAGTAAACAAACAGAAGCATCAATGCACTGTGGATGCACACTTCCACCATTAAACTACAATTTATTTCAGTTGTATGGCAAAAGTTTTACAGTGATAGTGGTTTGGAATCTTGACAAAGTCAAATCATTTTGTCATGTTATTCACTTCTAAACCAAAGAATGGGTCCTTAGTAAAGAACAGGCTTTGCTGGTGGCTGAAATGGTAAATAATCTGCCTGCAATGTGGAGATTTAAGTTCAACCCTGGGTCAGGAAGATCTCCTGGAGAAGATAATGGCCACCCACTCCAGTATTTTTGCCTGGAGAATTCCATGGACAGAGGAGCCTGGCATGCTATGGTCCATGGAGTTGCAAAGAGTCTACAAAACTGAGCGAATAACACTGTCACACTTAAGTAAAGAACAAAGTTGTATTAACATACAAATCCTTGATTTTTTGTGCTTATTCTTTTTCTAAAATTAAAGGGAAACACCAGGAGACTTTATAAATCTCTAAGGAGTGACTTATGTCAAAGAATGAACCTAGTCTTAAGAAAAGTAAACATTTATTTTGCTAGTATTTATTATTGATGGAAGATATAGAAAGGGACAAAACACCACAAGTATCAATGATTTAAGACTGTGAAAAGAGAAGAAAAGATTCAATTTTTCCTGGTCAGTCATGCATAAAGAAGAATGTTATTAATATTACACATTCAAATCAAAGTCTATCTTTGGAATATTTTTATGTCACCAAAATTTCAGACACACCTCTAGTTATAACAGTTAGAAATAAATGAGCCATAGTAGAACACAGAGCTAGCTCATTCTATGCCATATTCACTTCAGTTTTCCTAAAGCAGATGTATGAATGATCTTAACCAGAAGGCCAGAAGAATACTCCATTTCAGAATTCATGATAGTTATTATAATTTCAAAAAGAAAAAAAACAGATACCAATAACAGATGGTCTAAAAATTACTGTGCACATTTTATGTATAATTCTACTAAATGCCAGGATACAACAGGAATTACAAAAAAGGGGAAAAGTGTTAAAGATCAGATTAATTTTAAATGATTTCTTACTTTCTTTCTTACTTTGTAAGAAAAAGGAGCTCTTACTTTTAAATTATTTGATAATTTTATATGATACATTTAATCTTGCAAAATATTCTATTACCCCAAAGATTGTCCATTTTATTTCATATGATATAGCTTTCATCTTACATTACATATTCTACTATTTTTAATTTCAGTATTAAGTCTCTACATAGCAAATTACATGCCTAAGTAACATTTTAAAATGCCATTAAAACTTGATTTCCCTTAATTCAGACTCACAATCTGTATGTTTGTCTACCAATTTTAAGCAATCCACACTTAGCTGATATAGCCTAATATAGATCCAGTATATCTGCTTCCCTGGTAGCTCAGATGGTAAAGAATCTGCCTGCAATGTGGAAGACCTGGATTTTATTCCTGGATTGGGAAGATCCCCTGGAGAAGGAAATGGCAACCTACTCTGATATTCTTACCTGGAGAACTCCATGGACAGAGGATTCTGGCAGGCTACAGTTCAATGGGTCCCAAAGAATTGAGCATGACTGAGCAATTAATACTGTCACTAAGTTCACACCTGGCATTTATATAGCTGCTAATTTGGCAAAAAGGATTTTTTTCAAAACCCTAATGTTCCTCATCCTCACTGAAGCAAACTAGGGATTTATGCTTCCTTTCATATACTGTTACCTCTGACTCTCAGACTATTGGCCTCACAACAAAATCAGTTTCTTTATGAACACAGACATCTTCGTTCCTAGGACAAGTCATCAACTTGGTTTAATACTACAATCAGAAAAGTTATTTACTAAATGTCTTGATAAAAAACATGAGCAGCTCTTCCTTTATAAAAAGAAGTAGACTAGAGTGAAGGTCTTGGGGGAGAAAGCAAGGGGACATTCTGGAATAGTTAAACTAAGCTAAGCTAAGTCACTTCAGTGTGTCCGATTCTGTGCGACCCCATAGATGGCAGCCCACTAGGCTTCCCCGTCCCTGAGATTCTCCAGGCAAGAACACTGGACTGGGTTGCCATTTCCTTCTCCAACGCATGAAAGTGAAAAGTGAAAGTGAAGTCGCTCATAGCAATCCCGTGGACTGTCGCCCACCAGGCTCCTCCATCCATGGAATTTTCCAGGCAAGAGTACTGGAGTGAGGTGCCATTGATTAAGTTGTATAGCCAAAAATATATAGGAGGTTGAGGTTGATTACATTACTATTCCCAGGGAGGAAAACATACTTAAAATTCTTCAAATGAATAACACTAAACATTTCCAGGAAGCTGATTTTATACCTTCTTTCTTAGTTACTGTTTCTTTCTGTGTCTTTATATACCTATCATGTATTAACCTATCATCATCTATTTTAAAATTTTGATTCTATTTTCTGATCCATCTGCATACATGTATTTTTGAGTCTTGTCACCTGAATTCATCACCATTATCATAATTCATTTGAAGTTCAGACACTGGTAAGGGATGCTAGGGTTAGAGTAGTAGTAATAGCAGCCACTAGTAGTGACTTAATTTCTCTCTCTGAATATAAGTAAAATTCATTACACTGTCGATTCTCTATTCTTTTACTTAGAATATGTACAAAAACATGCATCTATATGCAAGAAACAAGAGACTTTGTCATAAAACATTCTGTATATTTAATGAATTCTTAAAACTTTTGTTGACAGCATAATAACAGTATATACCAACACAAACCTTGATAATCCTGAAAATGCTCCTTATCAGATGTTATATTTCAGATTGTAAAGAACTTATAGTTAACCATAGCTTTAAAAGAAAGTATTCTGCATTATTTATTGTCTGATTTTTGTATTTTTTAATTTTTAGATATTTACTTTTCTATGTTTTAAAAAAGCATGAAGCTGAATTTGCATCATTTAATTACATTTAATTCTATTTTCCTTTATATTTTTATTTATGCTTCTATAATACTCATTATTTGAGTGTTCCAGATCATTTATTATGTCAAATTTTAATAAAATATATAGAGAGATAAACATGGAAGAGCACACTGCAAATAATTATCAGAACAAATACCAAATATACCAATGATTGCATGTGCAATTATAAAACCTCCCAATTATTTTGATAAATTTTTCTCTTTCATTTGATTTTTATTATTTAGACACTCAAAGTAAATGTATATTAATTTAAATATTTATTGACTATATATGTAATGCTCACAAATTTACTATGGTTAGAAAAATGCAGAATAATCCTATTTGGATTTCTTGAGAAATCTGTATGCAGGTCAGGGAGCAACAGTTAGAACTGGACATGGGACAACAGACTGGTTCCAAATAGGAAAAGGAGTACGTCAAGTCTGTATATTGTTACCCTGCTTATTCAATTTATATGCAGAGTACATCATGAGAAACACTGGGCTGAAACAAACACAAGCCAGAATCAAGATTGCTGGGAGAAATATCAATATCCTCAGATATGCAGATGACACCACCCTTATGGCAGAAAGTGAAGAGGAACTCAAAAGCCTCTTGATGAAGTGAAAGAGGAGAGAGAGAAAGTTGGCTTAAAGCTTAACATTCAGAAAATGAAGATCATGGCATCCGGTCCCATCACTTCATGGGAAATAGATGGGGAAACAGTGGGAACACTGTCAGACTTTACTTTTGGGGGCTCCAAAATCACTGCAAATGGTGACTGCAGCCATGAAATTAAAAGATGCTTACTCCTTGGAAGAAAAGTTATGACCAACCTAGATAGAATATTCAAAAGCAGAGATATTGCTTTGCCAACTAAGGTCCATCTGATCAAGGCTATGGTTTTTCCAGTAGTCATGTATAGATGTGAGAGTTGGACTGTGAAGAAGGCTGAGCACCGAAGAATTGATGCTTTTAAACTGTGGTGTTGGAGAAGACTCTTGAGAGTGCCTTGGACTGCAAGGGAGATCCAACTAGTCCATTCTGAAGATCAGCCCTGGAAGAAATGATGCTAAAGCTGAAACTCCAGTACTTTGGCCACCTCATGTGAAGAATTGACTCATTAGAAAAGACTCTGATGCTGGGATGGATTGGGGGCAGGAGGAGAAGGGGACAACAGAGGATGAGATGGCTGGATGGCATCACGGACTCAATGGACGCAAGTCTGAGTGAACTCCGGGAGTTGGTGATGGACAGGGATGCCTGGCGTGCTGCGATTCATGGGGTCGCAAAGACTTGGACACGACTGAGCGACTGAACTGAACTGAATCCTATTTGTTCTATTTCCCTTCTGATTAAATAAAGACTGGTATACAGGCTTTTTCTATATACTTGATGAAATGATACACCTTCTAATTATATACGGAAACATTTTAATTCCCAGATGGGAACATCTGAGCAGTTTCTGAACTAACATCTAGGCTCCTCCATCCATGGGATTCTCCTGGCAAGAGTACTGGAGTGGGTTGCCATTGCCTTCTCTGAAATTTCTTAACAGGAAACAACTCATGTTTAGGTGTTCGGTGACTTTTCATTAACAAGGACACACTGATATTATCAAACTAAATTAAGAGAGATAAAATGATTAAAATAGACTTTTAATAATCACAGAGATTCTCTTATGAGTCTTTTTTCATGATATTCTTTTAGCTCTGTGTTGAGTGAAACTCTAAGTTTACGAGAGTATTTGTCTAGATATTGGCAGACTCTCTGGCTAACTGCAAGCATTTCCCAAACCAAATCCCTGCTGTTACAAGAGTAAAGGCAAAATAGAAGAATACCACTGGATTCTGGCCAAAGTAGCTTTCTAGCCCCTGTCTCAGTTAATATTTCCCAGTTTTTATTCAGGACACTAAAATTACACTTTGCTAGGATCTGATTTCCATGTATCCTCTATATGAATAGGCCAAAGTAATAAACTGAATATTTTCTTGTTCATAAATTGTGAACTTAATCTCACAGATTAATGTTTTCTTCTTGCTGAAATAAATAATTTGATTAGTATAACCAGAAATACTTTAGGGTTTTCCTTTATTAAAAGAAAATAACTCTATAAAGATCTTTGATAAAAGATTACTTATGTATCCTATAATCGAGTTGGGTTTATACTGGTGATAATCTTGTTGATTTTTTTAAATTGTCTTCCTATAATTTGTAAGGTCAACACCATGGCCTGATAGTTCTTACAATTCTACCTGTAAGTACTACTACCTAACTATTAACTTACTACCTATAAGTATTACTCTCTTACTGAGTAACAGTTAACTTTCCCACATAATGCATGCTTTATCACAGCTCTCTGACTGTCTCATTTCTGGATTTGGAGATACGACTTTATATCGTATCATATCCTAAAACTACATTACAGCATGAATTCTGATTAGAGGAGACATCACCATTATGGGGACAAAAATTGATTTTAGGAGTGAAAATAACCTGACATTTATTTATAAGCACAGATATTCATACAGTACACATCAAGTATATACATGTGTATATATATGTAGTATTAAATTTCCTTAGGGGGTTGATGAGGTTAAAATATAAAGATTTTTCTTAGAGAATGATAATGAAAAAAAAAAATTGGGGAAACACTAAGTTAGCATAAGGATGACTCATGTACAATACTGCTTTTTATGTCTCCTTAGCTTCACAGAGTCAGTGGTTTGTCAGTCATCTAGAAGGTGTTTGTAGTCACATATTTTCTGCTTTTGGGTCTAAAATATCACCACCATTTTGTAATTCCTTACTTTGTCCTAAAACTTTATCAAAACTGTGTTTGATTCAACTAGTATTCTTCTTAGGTTTAAGGATGATGCATGCCTAATTGTACATTACAATCCCCATACCAGTCAGAAATGCTCAGAGGGCTCAAACTAACCTTGTGCACACCAGGACCCAGAGACCCCATAGAGACTGAGACCGAACTGTGTTTGAGTGTCTTCTGTGGAGGTATGGGTCAGCAGTGGACTAACACAGGGCAGGGGCTCTGGGTGCAGCAGACCTGGGTATGGCAGAGGATCTCTTTGAGGAGGTCACATTTAACCCCACCATAAAGCTTCTAGAACTTACACAGGACTGGGAAGCAAATTCTTGGCAAGCACAAACAGAACCGTGTGTGCACCAGGAACCAGGAGAAAGGAGCAGTGACCCCATACAAGACTGACCCAGACTTGCCCATAAGTGTCCAGGAGTCTCTGGAAGAGGCATGGGTCAGCAGTGGCCTGCTGCAGGGCTGGGGTGCTGCAAGGGACCTTTGAAGGAGGGCACCATTATCTTCACTACCTCCACCATAGTTTGGCCCAGGTAAATAACAGGGAGGGAACACAGCCCCACCCATCAACAGAAAATTGAATTAAAGATTTACTGAAGATGGCTCCACCAATCAGAACCAATTCCCCCCTCACACCGTCTCTTCCATTAGGAAGCTTCCATAAGCTTCTTACCCTTCTCCATCACAAGGCAGACAGAATGAAAACTACAATCACAAGAAACTAACATATCTGATCACATGGACCACAGCCTTGTCTAACTCAATAAAACAAGGAGCCATGCCTAGTGGAGCCATGCCTAGTAGGGCCATCCAAGACAGATGGGTTACGGTGGAGAGTTCTGACAAAATGTAGTCCACTGGAGAAGGGAATGGCAAGTCACTTTAGTATTCTTGCCTTGAGAACTCCAATAAAAGTATGAAAAGGCAAACAGGACACTGAAAGATGAATTCCATAGGTTAGTAGGTGCCCAATATGCTTCTGAGGTCAGTGGAGAAATAACTCCAGAAAGAATGAAGAGACAGAGCTAAAGAGAAACCAACATCCAGTAGTGGATCTGATTGGTGATGGAAGTAAAGTCTGATGCTGTAAAGAGCAATATCGCATAGGAACCTGGAATGTAAGGTCCATGAATCAAAGCAAATTGGAGACAGCAAGAGTTAAGATCAACATTTTAGAAATAATTGAAATAAAATAGACTGGAATGGGTGAATTTAACTCAGAAGACCACTATATATACTACTGTGGACAAGAATCCCTTAGAAGAAATGGAGTAGCCATAATAGTCAACAAGAGTCCAAAACGCAGTACTTGGATAAAATCTCAAAAACAACAGAAGGTTGTGTGGCAAGGTAAACCATTCAAGTCTATGTTCTGACCATTAATGCTAAAGAAGCTGAATTTGGATGGTGGTGTGAAGACCTACAAGACCTTCTAAAACTAACACCCAAAATGTCCTTTTCATTATAGGGAATGTAAAAGGAGGAAGCCAGAAGATACCTGGAGTAACAGGCAAATTTGGCCTTGGAGTACAGAATAAGCAAGGCAAAGGCTAACAGAGATTTTCAAAAAGAACACACTAGCCATAGCAAACACCTTCTTCCAACAACACGTGGACATCACCAGATGGTCAATACTGAAATCAGATTGATTATATTCTTTGCAGCCAAAGATGGAAAAGTTCTATACATTCAGCAAAAAGAAGACCAGGAGCTGACTGTGGCACACACCATTTAGTTATGACCTAAATCAAATCCCTTATGATTATGCAGTGAAAGTGACAAATAGATTCAAGGGATTAGATCTGATAGAGTGCCTGAAGAACTGCGGACAGAAGTTCCTGACATTGTACGGGAAGGAGTGATCAAGATCATCTCCAAGAAAAGGAAATGCAAAAAGGCAAAATGGTTGTCTGAGGAGGCCTCAAAAATACCTGTGAACAAAAGACAAGTTAAAGGCAAAGGAGAAATGGAAAGTATGCCCATTTTAATGTAGAGTTCTGAGGAATAGCAAGGAGACATAAGAAAGCATTTCTCAACCATCAGTGCAAAGAAATAGAGGAAAACAGTAGAATGAGAAAATCTAGAGATGCCTTCAAGAAAATTAGAGATAGCAAGGGGACATTTCATGCAAAGATGGGTACAATAAAGAAAAGAAATTGTATGGACCTAACAAAGAAAAAGATATTAAGAAGACGTGGCAAGAATACAAAGAAAACTGTACAAAACAGATCTTCCTAATACAGATAATCATGATGGTGTGATCACTCACCTAGAGCCAGACATTCTGGAATGTGAAGTCAAGTGGGCCTTAGAAAGCATCACTATGAACAAAGCTAGTGGAGGTGATGGAATTCTAGTTGAGCTATCTCAAATCCTAAAAGATGATGCTGTGGAAGTGTTGCACTAAATAGGCCAGCAAATTTGGAAAACTCAGCAGTGGCCGCAGGACTGGAAAAGGTCAGTTTCATTCCAATCCCAAAGAAAGGCAATGCCAAAGAATGCTCATACTACCACACAATTGCACTCATCTCACATGCTAGTAAAGTAATGCTCAAAATTCTCCAAGCCAGGCTTCAGCAATACGTGAACCGTGAACTTCCAAATTTTCAAGCTGGTTTTAGAAAAGGCAGAGGAACCAGAGATCAAATTGCCAACATCCACTGGATCACTGAAAAAGCAAGAGAGTTCCAGAAAAACATCTATTTCTGCTTTACTGACTATGCCAAAGCCTTTGACTGTGTAGATCACAATTGCACTCATCTTGCAATTGTGCAATAGTTTGAGCATTCTTTGGCATTGCCTTTTATGCATTGGAGAGGAAAATGGCAACCCACTCCAGTGCTCTTGCCTGGAGAATCCCAGCGACAGAGGAGCCTGGTGGGCTGCCATCTCTGGGGTCGCACAGAGTCAGACACAACTGAAGCTACTTAGCAGCAGCAGCAGCAGCAGCAGCAGCAGCAGCACACACTAATAAAGCAATGCTCAAACTTCTCAAGCCAGGCTTCAACAGTATGTTATCCGTGAAATTCCAGATGTTCAAGCTGGATTTAGAAAAGGCACAGGAACCAGAGATCAAATTGCCAGTATCTGTTGGATCATCAAAAAAGTAAGTTGTTGCTAAGTTACTTCAGTCGTTTCCAACTCTGTGCGACCCCAGAAATGGCAGCCCACCAGACTTCCCTGTCCCTGGGATTCTACAGGCAAGAACACTGGAGTGGGTTGCCATTTCCTTCTCCAGTGCATGAAAGTGAAAAGTGAAAGTGAAGTCACTCAGTCGTGTCCAATTCTTAGCGATCCCATGGACTGCAGCCTACCAGGCTCCTCTACCCATGGGATTTTCCAGGCAAAATTACTGGAGTGGGGTGCCATATCGAGAATCCCAGAAAACTTCTACTTCTGCTTTATTGACTATGCCAGAGCCTTTGACTGTGGATCACAACAAATTCTTGAAAATTCTTAAAGGGATGTGAATACCAGACCACCTTACCTGCCTCTTGAGAATTCTGTATGCAGGTCAGGAAGCAACAGTTAGAACTGGACATGGAACAACAGACTGATTCCAAACAGGGAAAGGAGTACGTCAAGGTTGTATATTGGCATTCTATTTATTTAACTTGTATGCAGAACACATCATGCAAAATGCTGGACTGCATGAAGCACAAGCTCGAATAAAGATTACCAGGAGAAATATCAATAACCTCAGATATGCAGATGAC
Source organism: Nanger dama (assembly GCA_917880005.1). NCBI lineage: Eukaryota > Metazoa > Chordata > Mammalia > Artiodactyla > Bovidae > Nanger > Nanger dama. Next base: position 55,261,245 of record CAKJTW010000004.1, read on the forward strand.
ACCACCCTTATGGCAGAAAGCAAAGAAGAAACTAGAGTCTCCTGATGAAAATGAAAGAGGAAAGTGAAAAGTTGGCTTAAAACTCAACATTCAGAAAACTAAGACCAGGACTACTGGTCCCATTACTTCATGGCAAATAGATGGGAAAATAGTGGAAACAGTGTCAGACTTTATTTTCTGGGGCTCCAAAATAACTGCAGATGGTGACTGCAGTCAGGAAGTTAAAAGTCACATGCCACTTGGAAGGAAAGCTATGACCAACCTAGGCAGCATATTAAAAAGCAGAGACATTACTTTACCAGCAAAACCCATTTTGTCAAAATTATGGTTTTTCCAGTAGTCATGTATGGATGTGAGAGTTGGACTATAATGAAAGCTGAGCACCGAAGAACTGATGCTTTTGAACTGTGGTGTTGGAGAAGACTCTTGAGAGTCCCTTGGACTGCAAGGAGATCCAACCAGTCCATCCTAAAGGAAATCAGTCCTGAACAATCATTTGAAAAACTGATGCTGAAGCTGAATTGGCAATATATTGGCCACTTAATCTGAAAACTTACTTATTTGAAAAGACCCTGATGATGGGGAAGATTGAAGACAGGAGGACAAGGGGATGAGAGAGGTTGAGATGGTTGGATGGCATCACTGACTCAATGGACATGAATTTGTGTAAACTCTGGGAGTTTGCAGGGAGGCCTTACATGTTGTAGTTAATGGGGTTGTATAGAGTCGGACATGGCTGAGAGACTGTACTGAACTGAACTGTACATTATTTTCTCATTTTTATTTTCTTTTGATAGTTAACTGAACCCATAGAAAATATGAGAATGATTACTTAGTCACAGAGGCTGTGAAGCTGGAGAAAATTACATGGAAATAAATATCAAGCCAAGGGCTATAAGAGGCAAGAAAGAAAGGAGACTCATGGTGATGTGGATGTACTATGACCACTTATATACTTGGAGGCAAAGTAAAGAAAAAAATTTCAGTCAGTTAAGGATTAAGAAAAAGGGAGAAGGCAAAATCTTCCTACTAGAAAGTATTTTTGGAGACCAAAAATATTAAAATGTTAATAAATTCTTAAATACTGTTAACCCATCTATTATTTGCATAATATCATTGGTTCAATTAACAAACTTGTTCTTGTAATAAAAAATCTTAGGACAAAACAGGCCAATGGCATTTTGGCACTGAACTATACATCATCAGTTTGTCTAAATTGGGAATGTTGAAAAGACTTTTGATTTCATACTGAGTTCCGTTCTGAAGACAGTCAAGAAGTATGGGGGACAGTGAGTACTAGTGATGCCAAGGCAACCACTTAGGCAGCTGTGTATTTAAGAGCTAGCCAGTCCCAGGTGGAGCATAGTATCATGGATCATGAAGCAATCACTGTTTCAATAAATTGCTGTTGTACAGGGTGTTCTTAAATTATCCTAATGGGAAAACAAGTCTTATAGAGTGAAGGGAAAGGCCATGTGATAATTTCCAATAGCATAACCTGAGACTCATTTCTGACATATAACTTATTTCTTCCTGGCATGATGATATTCAGCTGATTGCCAAAAAACATGCAACATATGCATATAATGTAGAATAGACAGCTGCCAGAATATCAATTTTCATTGTCCCTCTAGAACCAAAAAGAAATAACTAGCCAGCATTTTATTTTGTAAAAGACAAAAATATATGTATACTTTCAGAAGAAAAAAAAAATCAAGATTCCATGTTTTCTGTTATTTCCTTTTATTTACCATTGTTCCTACTATAATTTTCCTTAAATAGCAGCTTTGAATGAGTTATGATATTACTCCTTTCCTTCCCTAACCTACTTATTCTTCTAGGAGTTCTGCTGTGCATGTTCTAAATTTCAGTTCAGTTCAGCTCAGTCGCACAGTCATGTCCAACTCTTTGTGACCCCATGAATCACAGCAGGCCAGGCATCCCTGTCAATCACCAGCTCCAAGAGTTCACTCAGACTCAGGTGCAATGAGTCAGTGATGCCATCCAGTCATCTCATCCTATGTTGTCCCCTTCTCCTCCTGCCCCCAATCCCTCCCAGCATCAGAGTCTTTTCCAATGAGTCAACTCTTCGCAGGAGGTGGCCAAAGTACTGGAGTTTGAGCATTAGCATCATTCCTTCCAAAGAAATCCCAGGGCTGATCTCCTTCAGAATGGACAGGTTGGATCTCCTTGCAGTCCAAGGGACTCTCAAGAGTCTTCTCCAACACCACAGTTCAAAAGCATCAATTCTTCAGCGCTCAGCCTTCTTCACAGTCCAACTCTCACATCCATACATGACCACAGGAAAAACCATAGCCTTGATTAGATGGATCTTAGTCAGCAAAGTGATATCTCTGCTTTTGAATATGCTATCTAGGTTGGTCATAGCTTTTCTTCCAAGGAGTAAGCGTATTTTAATTTCCTGGCTGCAGTCACCATTTGCAGTGATTTTGGAGCCCCCAAAAATAAAGTCTGACAGTGTTCCCACTGTTTCCCCATCTATTTCCCATGAAGTGATGGGACCGGATGCCACGATCTTTGTTTTCTGAATGTTGAGCTTTAGGCCAACTTTTTCACTCTCCACTTTCACTTTCATCAACAGGCTTTTTAGCTCCTCTTCACTTTCTGCCATAAGGGTGGTGTCATCTGCATATCTGAGGTTATTGATATTTCTCCCGGCAATCTTGATTCCTGCTTGTGTTTCTTCCAGTCCAGCGTTTCTCATGATGTACTCTGCATATAAGTTAAATAAGCAGGGTGACAATATACAGCCTTGACGTACTCCTTTTCCTATTTGGAACCAGTCTGTTGTCCCATGTCTAGTTCTAACTGTTGCTTGCTGACCTGCATACAGATTTCTCAAGAGGCAGGTCAGGTGGTCTGTTATTCCCATCTCTTTCAGAATTTTCCACAGTTTATTGTGATCCACACAGTCAAAGGCTTTGGCATAGTCAATAAAGCAGAAATAGATGTTTTTTCTGGTACTCTCTTGCTTTTTTGATGATCCAGCAGATGTTTCCAATTTGATCTCTGGTTCCTCTACCTCTTCTAAAACCAGCTTAAACATCTGGAAGTTCATTGTTCACGTATTGCTGAAGCCTGGCTTGAAGAATTTTGAGCATTACTTTACTAGCATGTGAGATGAGTGCAATTGTGTGGTAGTTTGAGCATTCTCTGGCATTGCCTTTCTTTGGGATTGAAATGAAAACTGACCTTTTCTAGTCCTGTGGCCACTGCTGAGTTTTCCAAATTTGCTGGCATATTGAATGCAGCACTTTCACAGCATCATCTTTCAGGATTTGAAACAACTCAACTGGAATTCCATCACCTCCACTAGCTTTGTTTGCAGCGATGCTTTCTAAGGCCGACTAGACTTCACATTCCAGGATGTTTGGCTCTAGATTAGTGATCACACTGCCATGATTATCTGGGTCGTGAAGATATTTTTGTACAGTTCTGGTAAATCTCATTTCGTACAGTGCTAATTAAAGACCTTCTCTGATATTCACTTTTCTTGGTATGATTTGCATCTATCTGCATAACTTTGTCTGGAACCTCTTCCTTATAAGAAGATTTTGATTGAAGTAAATAATTTACTATTTTGAGTATAAGACAGATATCACAATTGTCATACTTCTGTTCATATCATTTATATACTCTCAGCTGTCTCCTCTATATTATATTTTCTCTGATTCACCATTCCCAGTCTCATACCATCAGTTAAAAGTTGTTCTCTACTTTATTCTCCTAAGATAAAATGTCATCTGACATATAGCAAGTAATTTATAACTACTGGTTTAACCCTTCTCCAATCCTAATTTTAAGACTTGTTTAAATATACTTTTCATTTTGCTTTAATTTAGTCATTACTTGCTAAAGGTTAATTATTTCAGAGTAAATGGTATAACTTTCTTTTTACACTGTATTCTATGCCTAACAAAGAGCATAGTATCTAAGGACAGTTAGACAGATTCGGTAAATTGAACTGAAATTTACTGGATATTCAAAGTACTGGATAAATGCATTAAGGGTATATGCTACTTTTCACCTACATTTTCTCTTCTCCTCCTTGTACATGGATGAAGACTCTTGAGAGTCCCTTGGACTGCAAGAAGATCCAGCCTGTCCATTCTAGAGAATATCAGTCCTGGGTATTCTTTGGAAGGAATGATGCTAAAGCTGAAACTCCAGTACTTTGGTCACCTCATGTGAAAAGTTGACTCATTGGAAAAGACTCTGATGCTGGGAGGAATGGGGGCAGGAGGAGAAGGGGACGACAGAGGATGCGATGGTTGGATGGCATCACCGACTCGTTGGACGTGGGTTTGGGTGAACTCCAGGAGCTGGTGATGGACAGGGAGGCCTGATGTGTTGCAATTCATGGGGTCCAAAGAGTCAGACATGACTGAGTGACTGAACTGAACTGAATCTCATATTCAAAGGTGCAAGGGTGAAAGCATTTCCTTGCAATTCATGAGGTCCAAAGAGTCAGACACAACTGAGTGACTGAACTGAACTGAATCTCATATTCAAAGATGCAAGGGTGAAAGCATTTCCTCTAAAGTCAGAAACTAGAAGGGTGCCCTGTCTTGCTACTTTTACTCAATAAACTATTGGAAGTCTTTGATGTAGCAATCAGAAAAGAAAAAGAAACCCAAACTGTAAAGGAGAAAGTAAAACTGTCATTGTTTGTAGATGATATTATACTGTACATAGACATTCTTAATGCACCAGAAAACTTCTAGAGTTCATCAATGAGTTTGATAAAGTTTCAGAATACAAAATTAATATACACAATTTCACTGTATTTCTACACTCTAACAAAAATCAATATGAAACAGAAATTAAGGAAACAATTCCATTTACCATCATATAAAAAGACTAAAATATCTAGGAATAAAGCAAGGAAACTCCAGAAAAACTACTTCTGCTTCACTGACCGTGCTAAAGCCTTTGACTGTGTGGATCACAAGACATACTGTGGAAAATTCTTAAAGAGATAGGAATACAAGACCACCTACCTACCTCCTGAGAAACCTGTATGCAAGTCAAGAAGCAACACCAGTCCAGGTTCGATGCATGATACAGGGTGCTTGGGGCTGGTGCACTGGGATGACCCAGAGGGATGGGATGGAGAGGGAGATGGGAGTGGGGTTCAGAATGGGGAACACATGTACACTCGTGGTGGATTCATGTCTATGTATGGCAAAATCAATACAATATTGGAAAGTAAAATAAATAAATAAAACTTAAAAAAGAAGAAGCAACAGTTATAACCAGACATGAAACAAGACTGGTTCAAAATTGGGAAAGGGGTACAGCAAGGCTATACATAGTAACTCTGCTTATTTAACTTCTAAGGAAAATACATCATGCAAAATGTCTGACTGGATGAATCACAAGCTAGAATCTAGATTTCCAGGAGAAATGTCAACAAAATCAGATATGCAGATTATAACATTCTAATGGCAGAAAATGAAGAGGAAATAAAAAGACTCCTGGTGAAAGAGGGGAGTAAAAAGCTGGCTAAAAACTCAACATTCAAAAAAACTAAGATCATGGCATCCAGTCCCATCAGTTCATGGCAAATAGAAGAAGAAAACCTGGAAACTAAAAGATTTTATTTCCCTGGGCTCCAAAATCACTAGGTTCCATGACTGCAGCCCTGAAATTAAAAGAGGCTTACTCCTTGGAAGGAAAGTTGTGACAAACCTAGACATCATATTAAAAAGCAGAGATATCATTTTGCCAACCAAGGTCCCTGTAGTCAAAGCTATAGCTGTTGTAGTAATCATGTATAGATGTGAGAGTTGGACTAGAAAGAAGACTGAGCACCAAACAATTAATACTTTTGAACTGTGGTGCTGGAAAAGATTTTTGAGAGTCCCTTGGACTGCAAGGAGATCAAACCAGTCGATCCTGAAGGAACTCAACCCTAAATATTCATTGGAAATACTGCTGCTGAAGCTGAAGCTCCAGAACTTTGGAAAAGGCCATGATACTGGGGAAAATTGAAGGCAGAAGAAGGCGACAAGAGAGGATGAGATGTCTGATAGCATCATCTACTCACTGAACATGAATTTGAACAATCTCTAGAAGATAGTGAAGAACAGGGGAGCCTGGTGTTCTACAGTCCATGGGATAACAAAGAGTTGGACACAACTTAATGACCAAAGAACAAAAAAGCTATATAGGAAGTAAAATAGTTGCACTTTAAAAACTGTAGAACACTGAAGAAATAAATTTTAGATGACACAAACAGATGGAAAGATATACTTTGTTCCCATTGACTCTAAGAATTAATATGGTTTAAATAACCATAATACCCAAGGCAATTACAGATTCACTGCAATCCCCATCAAGTACCTACATTTTTCAAAGAATAACAATAAATAATTTTAAAATTAATATGGGAAGACATGCATACCTGCATGTTACGTCTCTTCATTCACGTTCAATTCTTTGTGACCCTATATACTATAGCCTGCCAGACTCCTCTCTCCATGGGATTATCCAGGCAAGAATACTGTACTGGGTTACTGGGTTATCATGCTCTCCTTCCAGGGGATCTTTCCGACCCAAGGATCAAATCTGCATCTCTCATGTCTCCTGCATTAGCAGGCAGATTCTTTACCACTAGTGCTAACCTGGGAAGCCCAGAGTGTTAGTCAGCCAGTCATGTCCAGCTCTTTATGAACCCATGGATTGTAGCCCAGCAGGCTCTCCTGTCCATGGGATTTTCTAGGTAAGATTACTGGAACCCTGGAATGGGTAGCCATTCCCTTCTTCAGGGGATCTTCTGAACCCAGGGACGAACTTGGGTCTCCTGTATTGCAGGCTGATTTTTATCATCTGAGCCACCAGGAAGCCCATGGGAACACAAAAGACCCAAATAGCCAAAATAATCTTAAGAAGAACAGAGCTGGAAGTATCATGCTCCCTATTTCCAGGCTACACTATAAGGCTGCAGTCATCAAAACAGTATGGTAATGGAACAAAAATAAACACATAAAACAATGGAACAGAATATGGAGGTCAGAGATAAACCCATACACTTATGATCACCTAATATATGACCAGGGGAGCTAGAAAATACAATGGGAAAGAAAAAAGCAGTCTCTTCAAGAAGTGGTAGCAGGAAAATTGGGCAGCTACATGTAAAACAATGAAATTAGAACATTTTCTCTCACCATATACCAAAATAAACTCAAAATGGATTAAATACCATAAAAATATTGGAAGAAAACATAGGTAGAACATTCTTTGATATGAATCATAACACTTTTGGGGGAATCTGTTTCTTATGGCAAAGAAACCAAATGCAAAAAGGGACCTAATAAGCTAAAAGTTATACAGTATAAGTTATAAGTTATAACATGTGGAATCTAAAAACTCAGATAAACTGTTGAATACAAAAATAATAATAACAGATATAGAGAACAAACTCGTAATTACCAGTTGAGAGAAGGAAGGAAGATATACAAACTATTATTTACAAAATAAATGAGCTACAAGGATATATTGTTTAGCACAGAGAATATAGCCAATATTTTATAATAACTATAACTGGAGAATAGTTTAAAAATTTTGAATCACTATGCTACATACCTAAAACTAATGTATAATAATTTAGGCTTCAAAATAAACTATAAACAAAATCATCTGGAAAGTAAGAAGACTTTTGGATGTTATACCAAATAAAACAGACATATTGACAGATATTCAAATGTGAACTGCTGACTTGGATATCTGAAAAATAAAAACGAAATCACTATTCATCTTAAAATGTAAACAAATGATAATGCTGATACAATCACAAACTATTTACATTTAAGCTACATGCTATTGCTGAGTGCAGAACAGATGTATAGTAACTTCACAAACACAAATATATGAAGAACATTAGAAGTTAGGTCCCCATGAAAGTATGTAAAGAATATAGCCCCTTGCCATATAATCCCAGTCCAAGTCTATTTATATTACTCCAAACACGAGAGTACCATAGAAAGAGAAATTACCAAACCAGAATTAAGAATCCATATGTGGCTTTGTTAATATCCTCTCTGCTTGTCAGAATTTTATCTCTATAGTAAATGTGTAGGATTACATAGTCTCTGGAGAGTTTTGTTTAACTCTAAGACTCCAGGAATCTGTTTAAATCTCATCTAAGATGTATACTAAAACTTTAAACTTGTTTTACTCTTGGGCAGAAGGAACAAATAGTTTTCTTTGTTGTTTCTAGTGCTTAAAATATCTTAACCATCCAGTTGACAATGGTGTCAAAAATCTCACCTTTAGTATTTAGTACTTATGGTTTAGGATTTGACTCTGTTCTTAAGTAAAAATTTCACTGAGAGGTCATCTGAAACTGCCATCTTTTAACATTACGATGTAACATTTTCAGATTTGCTTCAGACTGAAAGTCTAAACCCCAAGGACCATGGCCACTACAATAGCAGTTACAAGAGAGATTCAGGGAGCGATGTAGAGAGAGAAATTTTGATATTTTGACAGGGATGATAAAGACGTCAGGCCATATTAGCAATATTTATTAGTGGTAAAAGTATTAGTAATATTTAATATGAATTAATATATACATTCTATTCTAATGTATCTGCTTAAGGGCTTCAGGGTGGCTCAGGCAGCAGAGTCTGCCTGCAGTGCAGGAGACCTGAGTTCAACCCCTGGGCTGGGAAGATCCCCTGGAGGAGGGCATGGCAACCCTCCCCAGGATTCTTGCCTGGAGAATCCCCATGGACAGAGGAGCCTGGCGGGCTACAGTCCAAGGGGGTCACAAAGAGTCAGACATGACTGAGAGACTAAGCACACAACACAGCAATATATAAATTCTATTCTAATGTATCTGCTTAAAGTAGTAATTGGTGACATGAAATACATAATAGATACATTCCGTAATCATAGGGAATATAACCATGGCATGCTATAAACTTTTGAATTTCTGAAACATGAAGTCCCTGAACAGGTAATTCGGCTTACTGAAGTTGATTGGGAGAAATACATTTGAAGGACAAGAGCGATTTCTTTAAACCAAACATTCTTCAAGTTGTCAAATCAAAATATTCCTGACAAACAAAAATGCACCAAAAATACTGTTCAAATGAAGGAAATATCATCTAATATATACATATTTACCCATATCAGAGATATTTGAGAAGTGTGCAGTCAATCAGGATTCCTTGAGTTCATATGAAAGAAATAATCAAGACACTGAAAATGGACAATTTGTGAAGCAGATGGGATTGGCCTTCAAGGTAAGCAGAGTTAATGACACAAACGCCATCACTCTTTTGGTTTCATATTCTCAAAATTATCAGCCTAATACTCTCTCAGCAATTTCTCCCAAGACTGAGCACTTGGCCTTAGACATCTTCAGTCACACTTCTTTGTGGTTACATGATTTTTCTGTAACCACAAAGAAACTACTCCGATTAGCTGGCTTATCTAATTAGCTGTGAACGTATCCTTGGAACAAGAGCTGTGTTGAAGGGAATGTAACACTGTGACTGGCATTGCTGTTAATTGTTCATGTAGCCAGGGGATGGAGTAATATTCTTCCCACCATCATCTGCAAGTGGATGTCTAAATAAAGATATTTATCAAAAGAAACATTTGAGGAAGATAAAATGAGAAATATCCTTTATAAACATGGAGCCCCCATCCTGAGGACCAGACAGTAATGAGGAAAACAAATTATTACCAAATCACTGACTTCCATCCACTTATATAAGTTACTATATTTTGGAAATTTCAGTTAATGATCGATTCTGAAGAAATCATACATTATTTTTTGCATAATCAAAGTGCATTTATTCATGTTAATTATTTTTCTACAAAAGTCTAGATTATATTTTGCATGTGGATTGCTACCTTCTTATTCTATACTTTAATTTCCTTAAAAGTTTTTAATTATGCATTGCTTCATGTGTTTGCTCTTTTACTCCATCTAATTAGAAAGACCTGGCTTAAAATCAGGTTATCTAAACTTTGAGCCAAAACCTTGTAATTTAAACAATTTACCTCATTTTTCTGCTCACTAAATTTTCACCTTTCTTCCCAGGACATTTTTCACCTCTAAAAGGAGTAGATATTGCTAATAAAATCAAAGAGCAAAATTGAGATGGTCAGAACTGGCTGACAGACATCTATAACTTAACTGTATGATATTTTCAAGGTTTTTATACATAATTTAAAATTACACTCAAAAAGGTGTCAATCATTGTATCCTGTCTGTTACATAAGGAGATCTATTTTTTAAATGATACTGTGAGGTATACTTTTTTGCATGAAGATATTTTTCATTGAAACCATATTATAAAACAAGAAGGCAGAGTTCTTCTCCTGGGAAGATGGAATACACACTCTTTTCCTAGTTATCCCACTAAGTAAACTAAAACCCCTGAATATGATATGTAAAATGAACAACAACAACAACAACAACAAAAAAGAATATAAAAGGTAAAGAGAAGGAAGATTGGCTAAGGAACTCAAGAATCAAGAACCAAGGAATAACCCAGTGGTGGGTCTCCTGCAGTTTAAGATTTGTTTTGGATTTATCCCCAGCCCCCACCCCACCCGCCGCCCCACCTCTATGCCCTAGATTTATTGAGTTGAAATTGACATTACCATATGTAAGTTTAAAGTTTGCAATGTGCATATTGTAAAGTGATTTCTGCAAGATTAGTTAGCACCTAACACCTCCATGGCTTCTGGTCCCATCAGTTCAGTTCAGTTCAGCTGCTCAGTCGTGTCCGACTCTGCGACCCCATGAATCACAGCAGGCCAGGCCTCCTGTCCATCACCAACTCCCGGAGTTCACTCAGACTCACGTCCATCGAGTCAGTGATGCCATCCAGCCATCTCATCCTCTGTCATCCCCTTCTCCTCCTTCCCCCAATCCTTCCTAGCATCAGAGTCTTTTCCAATGAGTCAACTCTTCACATGAGGTGGCCAAAGTACTGGAGTTTCAGTTTTAGCATCATTCTTTCCAAAGAAATCCCAGGGCTGATCTCCTTCAGAATGGACTGGTTGGATCTCCTTGCAGTCCAAAGGACTCTCAAGAGTCTTCTCCAACACCACAGGTCAAAGCATCAATTCTTCGGTGTTCAGCCTTCTTCACAGTCCAACTCTCACATCCATACATGACCACAGGAAAAACCAAAGCCTTGACTAGACGGACCTTAGTTGGCAAAGTAATATCTCTGCTTTTGAATATGCTGTCTAGGTTGGTCATAACTTTTCTTCCGAAGAGTAAGCATCTTTTAATTTCATGGCTGCAGTCACCATCTGCAGTGATTTTGGAGCCCCCAAAAATAATATCTGACACTGTTTTCAGTGTTTCCCAACTATTTCCCATGAAGTGATGGGACCAGATTCGGTCCGATCACTTCATGGGAAATAGTTGGGGAAACAGTGGCCTACTTTATTTTCTTGGGCTCCAATCACTACAGACGGTTACTGCAGCCTTGAAATTAAAAGATGCTTGCTCCTCAGAAGAAAAGCTATAGCCAACCTAGACAGCATATTCAAAAACAGAGACATTACCTGCCGACAAAGATCTGTCTAGTTAAAGCTATGGTTTTTCCAGTAGTCATGTATTGATATGAGAGTTGAATCATAAAGAAAGCTGAACACAAGAATTGATGTTTTTGAACTGTGGTGTTGGAGAAGACTCTTGAGAGTCCCTTGCACTGCAAGGAGATCCAGTCAGTCAATCCTAGAGGAAATCAGCCCTGAATATTCATTTGGAAGGACTGATGTTGAAGCTGCAACTCCAATACTTTGGCCACCTGATGCGAGGAGCTGATTCATTTGAAAAGACCCTGCTGCTAGAAAAACTGAAGGCTGGAGGAGAAGGGGATGGCAGAGGATGAGATGATTGGATAGCATCACTGACTAGAAGGACCTGAGTTACAGCAAGCTCTGGGAGTTGGCAATGGACAGGGAAATCTGGTGTGCTGCAGTCCATGAGGTCACAAAGAGTAGGACACACCTGAGCAACTGAACTGAACACCTCCATCCTTTCTTATGTTTTTTCCTCACATTAATATTCATATCAGCATTATTCACAAGACATAGAAGTAACCTAAATATCCATCACAGATGAATGGATAAAGATTTAGTGTGTATATGTGTGTGAGTGTGTATATAGATAGATAGATAGATAGATACAGATATATACATACATACACACAATGGAATATTAGTCATAAAAAGAAAGAAATTGTGTTATTTGCAACAACATTAATGGAACTATAGATTATTATACTAAATGAAGTAAATCAGACAGAGAAAAACCAATATTATATGATATTATTTATATGTGGAATCTAAAAAATAAATGATACAAATGAATTTATTTCCAAACCAGAAATAGACTCACAGACATAGAAAACAAACTTATGGTTACCAAAAGAGAGAGCCAGGGGGAAATGGAAAAGATAAAGTAGGAGTTAGATATTAAAATATACACATTGATATTTATTTGAAAAATATCATTAGGATTTTGGTAGAAATTGCATTGAATCTACTAATGTCTTTGAATAGTATGGATATTTTAACAGTATTACTACTTACAACCCATGAGCATGTGATTTCTTTCCATTTATTTGCGTTTTCTTCAGTTTCTTCCACCTAATTTGTTAAACTAATTCCTAAGGGGTTTTTTTGTTTGTTTGTTTATTTGTTTGTTTTACTGTTTTGTTTTTGGATAGGCTATCGTTTTTATTTCTTTTCTTAATAGTTTGCTCTTACTGCATACAGATGCAACTGATTTCTATAATTTAAATTCTTATCCTCAACAGGTTATTATTAACCCTAGCATTGTCATGACTTTTTTAATCTACTTATATATATAAAATGCTATATAATCACTGTAACTTGCAAAATTGATTCTAAGGTAGGATTTTGCATCATTTTATGCAAATATAAAAGAACTGAAATCAGAATTAAGTCCTCAAATTTGTTTCTAATCTTAATTATCAACTATGGTGAAGTAAATTATAAAAGAAATATTTAAATGAAACAAATTTAAAGCCATAAAAATATTGAATAAACAAGTTCTATTCTATGTCAGGAACAAATTGCTGTTACATATATTCTTCATATTTAAATTCATATTTAAATTCATATTTCAGTTAATAGGAAAATATGAAATATCAGAAAAAATAGCCTATTTAAATCAATTATTATTAAAATAATTTTGAATTTATAAAATACCACAGATTTTGCAGTACAGAAATAATAAACTTTTTCCTACTGCTACTCTACCACTGCTATCACTCATCAATTCTAGACTCCCAGTTACACATTTAACGCTGCTTTCCCTAATGAATAATTTTTGAAGATTAACAGAGAAAGATCATTGAAGAACATAAGAAAATGACAGCCTATAACTGCAGTATAAATATACCTTGGTTCCACTTGAAATGTTTTAAGACAACACAACAAAGGAACATTTTAAGATAGCAATCACTTTTCTAACTTTAAATACAAGCAATCTAAGACTTAGTTTGAAATTATAGTCAAATTAAGTAGATCTAATTATTACTAATATCTTATTTAATTAGGTCAAGAAGTTGCTAAGGTATGCCAGAATTTCATAAGCAAATAATAATATTATTATAAAATTCCACACACCTATAGAAATTAAGTGGCAGTATCAGGAGACATCAGATAATACTGAATTAAAAGTGTGTTTATCCACCAAGATTTGACTCCTGTACTTTATTTTATAAAAGATTGTCAGTGCTACATAAGTATGGACACTTTTTAAAGTAAACTACCAATTATCTTCTCCATAATTTTACTTATAGAATTTCATAGGGTAATTATAAGTTATTCTTGTTTGTCAACACTACTCCTTTTAAGACTCTCTATAGCATGATCTTTGTTCAATTGTCCTGAGAACTTGAAAGATTTATTATTTTAAGTATATCTTTCAGTTTGACTTTCCCCATTACTCCAATTTCAGGATTAAATGTAAAACTATGCATTTTTTAAAAATTATAATTATACGCCTATAATTTAAAATTATAATTTATTTGTGCTCTATTTGATAATGAAGACTTCTTCATAAAGTTGAAATAAAAATCTTGTGCTACATTGTCATTTGGGAGTACCAATTAGTTCATTGCCTGATTATAGTTATCCTTTTCTTCTTTTTAAGGAGAATAAATTAACTTTTCAGTTCTTTGCCCTTAGGCAGAATCTAGAGGAATTGACATGAATATATACACATCTTATTAAGAAGCTCTCAGAAATATTCTAAATCAAATGAACGTATGCAGGTGAGTAATGCTGTCCCAATGCAATAGTAACCATGTGCATGCTGGAGAATTTTGCTAACTGATGGAAACAACCCTATATATTTATTGTACAAATATGCTTTGCACTCAATGAGACTGTCAGACTTCAAGATCATAATAAAATCTGAGGTGGTCAAGTAACCTGAGGTAGCAACACAATCTGGTATTCTTACCTGGAAAATTCCATGGACAGAGGAGCCTGGCAGGCTATACAGTTCATACAGTCACAGAGTTAGACATAATTGACTGAGCACAGAAAATAATTAGGATGGTGAACAGTGTTCTAATAATGTTGTAAGATATTTTAGCACATAATTTATATATCTATTCATCTATCACCATTTACTGTATCCTACTTATTTATTGATATTCACAGTGATGTTTCATTTATTTTCAGGGAAAATAGTCACACACAGGCAATGGAGAGTGGTCCCGGGGAGCTGAAGTAAAATTAAAAATCATGTGAAAATCACTTCTTTAAATTAAAGTATCTATTCAAAAAAATGAACTAGATGGAACATGCTTGTAATTTACAGCACATGATTAGCAAAAGTGTTAATGGTAGTACTTAAGGAGTGGATGAAGTTGGAAAACATCTGCATCCTGGGACAACCTCCTGAGAAGTGTGATTCACCTATTCAGCCATTTTGAGCAAAGTACCTCTTCTCACTGGATTTCTTCAGGAAAACTAAAATTTTTGCAGAATAATTATGATAAATTAAGAACATTTTTTCTGTTTCTAGTGTATATCCTAAATGAAATACTATTTTAATTTTCTTAGTTATAAAACAAAAATAAATTATCTTTGAAAGTAATTACATTTTTTTCCTGAATATGCTGCCAAAATATGGTGAATATAGTCTTGTGGTTCCCACTCCCCTGGGAATAAAAGACATTAAGAGAGTTGGCAAGTTGTTACAATGTTACTAGAGGAAAAAAAATCTTACCCAAATTCAGAAGTAAACACTGACAACATCAATACACATTTTGATATTTTTCACAATTCTGAGAACTTGACATTTGAGTTATTAATATAACCACATTATTCTATCCATTAATAAAAACATCTTATAAATTATGAAATCAGAATTAACAATTGGATTAAATACTATTGAGCATTGAGAATTGCTGTGGGTATCTGAAGTTTAAGAGTCTCAAAGATAAATCTAAATTAATCTAACAAATTTCTTTAAAAAGTGCTTTCAAAGACTATCCACTTAAACATTCAGAAGAGTGTCCTGATCAAAAGACTGCTGTCTTAATGGCTGATGACCATAGACTACAGTATTATTAAAAATTAATAATAATAAAAATTACAAGAAAGTCATTAACCTGAATATTCAAGGGTAGGTTTGGAAGCTAGAAAATGACTTTAAAAGGGCCCTTTATTCCCACTAATTCTCAAATTGCCAACAATGTTCACATTTCTCTTATTTTGATTTAAATTAGTGTGTTTCTAGAAGACTATTATTTATTATATAATTACTGTTTAACAAAACTATGCTATTGGGCTTAATGCACTGAGCTATTAGTATGCATTGGGAGATGAAAGTAATTGGACCATAGAACTGGAGATGAGTAGATACGATCTTCTGGTAGGACAGGATAAATTTAGGGAGGGCAGTTTTGGATCATCACTCTCTAAGAAGAATGTTCCATATAGATCATTTCAGTGGAGAGGGCAGTTGAATCAATGGCTCAAAATCACCAGCAAAATTTCCCTTTGAGAGTACCACAAAGAAAAATGAGTCTTATGATAAGAAATAAACAACTTAACTTGATTAACTTAGCATTTGATTTGTGGAAATATTCTGATTGCATTTTCTTTACTCAAATGCATAATGCTATACCAGGCAGCTACTTTTGCTCCCCAGACTCTCAGAACATATATCAGTTGCTTTCTTTAAAAAAAAAAAAAAAAAGAAGAACAAAAAAATGAGGTTATTTTTTCCAGATAACTTCCTTTGTATATTTTGTGAACTGTCTTGGTACAAATTGACTTCTCTCTCAAAAATCCTTTAAAATTTTACTGACTATGGTAACATATTTTTTTGTTTTACATCTTTAATTGACAAAGTACCATAGTTAAATTGGGTCCAGGTTTAAATGACAAGCTTCTTTAGAGGATGTTTTAAAACCAACAATAAAATATTCGCTTTGGTCTATAAATTATGAAAACACGTATGTACTAAGTCATACTTCAGTCGTTTCCACTTCTGTGATGCTATGGACAATAGCCCACCAGGCTCCTCTGTCTATGGGATTTTCCAGGCAAGAATACCGGAGTAGGTTCAGTGTATTTTTCCAATCCAAGGATCTAACCCATGTCTTTTAAGTCTCCTACATTAGCAGATGGGTACTTTATCACTAGTGCCACCTGGAAAGCCCTATCAAGACACATCAGTTCAGTTCAGTTCAGTTCAGTTCAGTCGCTCAGTCGTGTCCAACCCTTTGCGACCCCATGAATCGCAGCACGCCAGGCCTCCCTGTTCATTACCATCTCTTGGAGTTCACTCAGACTCTCGTCCATTGAGTCAGTGATGCCATCCAGCCATCTCATCCTAAGTCGTCCCCTTCTCCTCCTGCCCCCAACCCCTCCCAGCATCAGAATCTGTTCCAATGAGTCAACTCTTCACATGAGGTGGACAAAGTACTGGGCTTTCAGCTTTAGCATCATTCCTTCCAAAGAAATCCCAGGGTTGATCTCCTTCAGAATGGACTGGTTGGATCTCCTTGCAGTCCAAGGGACTCTCAAGAGTCTTCTCCAACACCACAGTTCAAAAGCATCAATTCTTCAGCACTCAGCCTTCTTCACAGTCCAACTCTCACATCCATACATGACCACAGGAAAAACCATAGCCTTGACTAGGTGGACCTTAGTCAGCAAAGTAATGTCTCTGCTTTTGAATATACTATCTAGGTTGGTCATAATTTTTCTTCCAAGGAGTAAGCACCTTCTAATTTCATGGCTGCAGTCACCATCTGCAGTGATTTTGGAGCCCCCCAAAATAAAGTCTGACAGTGTTCCCATTGTTTCCCCATCTATTTCCCATTAAATGATGGGACTGGATGTCATGATATTTGTTTTCTGAATGTTGAGCTTTAAGTCAACTTTTTCACTCTCCTCTTTCACTTTCATCAAGAGGTTTTTTTAGCCCCTCTTCACTTTCTGCCATAAGAGTGGTGTCATCTGTATATCTGAGGTTACTGATATTTCTCCTGGCAATCTTGATTCCAGCTTGGATTTCTTCCAGTCCAGCATTTCTCATGATGTACTCTGCATATAAGTTAAATAAGCAGGGTGACAATCAATATACAGCCTTGACGTACTCCTTTTCCTATTTGGAACCAGTCTGCTGTCCCATGTCCAGTTCTAACTGTTGCTTCCTGACCTGCATAAGATTTCTCAAGAGGCAGGTCAGGTGGTCTGGTATTCCCATCTCTTTCAGAATTTTCCACAATTTATTGTGATCCACACAGTCAAAGGCTTTGGCAGAGTCAATAAAGCAGAAATAGATGTTTTTCTGGAATTCTCTTGCTTTTCCATGATCCAGCGGATGTTGGCAATTTGATCTCTGGTTCCTCTGCCTTTTCTAAAACCATCTTGAACATCAGGGAGTTCACGGTCCACATATTGCTGAAGCCTGGCTTGGAGAATTTTGAGCAATACTTTACTATCATGTGAGATGAGTGCAATTGTGTGGTAATTTGAGCATTCTTTGGCATTGCCTTTCTTTGGGATTGGAATGAAAACTGACCTTTTCCAGTTCTGCGGCCACTACTGAGTTTTCCAAATTTGGAGGCAGCACTTTCACAGCATCATTTTTCAGAATTTGAAACAGCTCAACTGGAATTCCATAGGGCTGTACATTCTATTAATATTAAAAATTAGATATTTTTGTGTCATACACAATGTACACACAAGTGTACAGACACATACACACACACACCCTGAGCCTGAGGACAAGTGTAATCAGTGGATGAATCAATCATGCTTAAGTATATCTCATTAATATGTCCTGCCAGAGCCTAAATTCTTGATGAAAGAATACTTCCAGACCATTACATCATTCTATGAATAATGCCTTGGTTATATAAGTCAAAATGCTACATCTAAGATTCAATTAAATTGACTCAAATGTCCCATCAAAACATTTCACTGGAAGTTGAGAATGACCAAAATGTGTTTATAAAATAGTTTACATATATTGGGCTTCCCTGGTGGCTCAGAGGTTAAATCCTCGATCCCTGCAATGGGATGATCCCCTGGAGAAGGAAATTGCAACCCATTCCAGTACTCTTGCCTGAAGAATCCCATGGAGGGAGGAGCCTGGTAGGCTACAGTCCATGGGGTTGCAGAGTGGGATAGGACTGAGTGACTTCACTCGCTCACTCACTCACTTACATATATTGCTGTTATTAAAGAAAAAATGACTTTAAAACTCTTGAGTGTATCTCCTACTCTAATTTGATCTATTCAATTGGTTAAAGATTGGAGAAGGAAATGGCAACCCACTCCAGTATTCTTGCCTGAAAAATCCCATGGACCGAAGAGCCTGGAGGGCTACAATGCATAGGAACGCAGAGTCGGACACAATTGAAGCGATTTAGCACTGCTTTAAGATACTTCTAAAATATACCTTGTCACGTCAACATATATAAATATGTCAATAAATATTATTGTATGTGTGTGTTTAGTCAGTCAGTCATGCCCCACTATTTGCAACCCTAAGGACTATAGCCCACGAGGCTCTTCTGTCCCCGGAATTTTTACATGGAAGAATACTGGAGCAGGTTGCCATTTCCTACCCAGGGGATCTTCCCTACTCACGGATTGAGCCCCATCTCTTGCGTCACCTGCTTTGGCAGGCAGATTCTTACCACTAGCATCACCTGGGAAGTGCTGTTATACATATAAAGTTCTAAGAAAGTTACTTTAAAAATACAGAAAAAGAAAAAAGTATTTTGAATGATTTATCCTTCCATTTAATTCTATTTCTAAAATTGTCTTCTGCATTAAAAAATTATTTTGAATTAAAATATTTCATATTAATTTTACTATTTTTAAACTGTGATTAATTTACTTACAAAAGGTTTGGACCTGGTTAGCATAAGTTCATGACTTTTGGTATATTCAGTAGGGTCTAGAAGAAGGAATCTCTCTGTTAATAATGAAGGTCACTGATCTACTATCCCACTCCTTCAGCAAAGAAAGAAAAAGGTATTTAGACCTTTTGCAGCTGTTTGATAATTGTTTAAATGGCTTTAACATTAATGTGCTCTTACTTTTAGTATTCCTCAGAGAATTTAGTATCAGAGATCTGTTCATCTGTTTCTGTAATAAACCATAGTCTTGATAAGTGTTGTATTAAACTACGTCTTTTGCCTTTTCTCCTTTGCTGAAATCAAAATGCAAACTGTAGCATACATACTTCCTAAAACTTAAAGAAATTCACTAAGATAGGGTAATCAGGCATGTGCACTGTCCATTATATTATTTATGAAACCTGGCACTTAAATAGTATTTAATAGTAAATAAAAAGTATAATAAATACAACATATTATATGCTTAAACAGAGTCTATATACTTGAAGTGAAATGGTGAATTAAGAAAAATTTCAATATAATGCAAACTAAAAGAAGGTGCACACTAAAATTGTTACTCATGGATATCTCATGAGATACTTTAATCACAAAAACAATTAACACAGTTTTTCAATCTGCATATGTGATATATGGTTTGGTGTGCCTAATAAATTGTAAAAATAATAAAATATAGAGAAAAATAGATAGATATAGATCTATAAAATTCCAAGCATTCATTAGCCACTCAAAAATATTTCTTGATCACTATCATATACCTGTGAGTATCATGAAAGGTATTGAGCTTACCTGTGTAATGACCTTTTTAATGAGCACTATTAGTTGTAATACTTCTCAGGCCATTTCTCAAGATTGTGCTATCACAGGTAACTAGGTATTTTGTGGCAAACAGATTTTAACAATATTTTATTAATAATATCTTAAGTCTAATTAAATATTTTGAGAAATTATGTCAGACTAATAATATTAATAAACAGTCTCAATCTGCAAGAAGATAGAGGAGTATAAAATCTCTTTTTAAATTACATGAATAGGAAATTTTGATTAATATATATTTTTTTAAGATAGAGGCTGTTAACAGCTTAATTACTATTGTTTCATGGAGTAGATTTCCACTAAGATAGGCTAGTATACTTAATTGATTTTACTTTTCATTATTTGTCTGGATATTTGAGGTGATAAGAACACATTATATTCCTTACATTTCTAATGCTGAAAAATATCTATGTCACCATGGAGAGCCCCTGCAGACTGTACACTTATGTGCTTTGCATACTGAAAGATCAAATGTATACCATGGAAATATGTACTCAGAGTAACATAGGCTGATAGCTGCGTGGAATTCATAATAAATTCTAAATTATGCTGATATATAGTAATTTTACAAAAGTGACTGATTTGAACAAATCAATAGTAAGAACCTCTGTGTCACATCCATATTTGTGACAATGATTTCAACTTTAATATGCATATAGTGAACACTTGAGAAAGGGGACAAGTTTTGGGAGATGGGTAAAATATCTCATTTAGGTGTTCTAGCCAGTATATGAGTACACCTTCATTCATAAAAATAGAAAAGGCAGGCTAGTTCTTTACCTTCACTTATGAAACCCTTAAATAGACTATGAAAACTGATTATATCTGTGAAAATGACAACAGTCTTCTAGGGAGTAAATTATGGAGGGGAGAATAGAAAATCAACCATTTACTCCTCAAAACTAGTAAGGTGTGGGTTGCCCAGGAGGAATGAAAGAATAAAAATAAACATACATTGGCAAATGAGCTTCTATTTAAGTGAAAGCAATGGAATGCATTCAGATAAAAAGTAATTCAAACTTTATATATAGGCTGATCAACTTTACACTATCTATTAGAACCCAGATAGTGAGATAAAAGAGATCTGAAAGTCACGCTACTCATCTTCAGTGATATTAAGAAAAGTGAAAGTGAAGTCGCTCAGTCGTGTCCGACTCTTTGTGACCCCGTGGACTGTAGCCCACCAGGCTCCTCTGTCCATGAGATTTTCCAGGTAAGAATACTGGAGTGGTTTGCCATTTCCTTCTCCAGGGGATCTTCCCAACCCAGGGTTCGAACCTGGGTCTCCTGCTTTGCAGGCAGACACTTTATCCTCTGAGTCACCAGGGAAGCCGTTGCTATAATTAAAGACAATGGAATATTTCATGAGAAAAGGTCAAGGTTCCAGACAAAATATTAACTTACTATTGAGAAGAATGCCTGATACAGTTCATATTCTCCAAAGAAAATAAATATATAAACAAAGATACAAAATATTTAGGATGAGAAATTAACAAAGATCAAAATTCAAAGAAATAAAGATAAAATGAAAGAAAAATAGCAGAATATACTTAAAATTTTAACCTGAAAGAACCTAGAATAAGAACAAATATGCTTGTAGTTTGTAATAGGGAAGCCAAAGAATACTGGAGTGGGTAGCCTATCCCTTCTCCAGTGAATCGTCCCAACCCAGGAATTGAACTGGGGTCTTCTGCATGGCAGACAGATTCTTTACCAGCTTGGCTAACAGGAAAGCCCATGAAAAATATCATATTGAAGCTTAAAAATTACAGACAAAAGCAAAGACAATTTAAATATATAATAAATGACTATGTGTTGTGTGTGCTTAGTTATTCAGCCATGTCTGACTTTTTTTCAACCCCATGGATTGTAGTCCGCCAGGATCCTCTGTCCATGGGGATTCTTGAGGCAAGAATATTGGAGTGGGTTGCCATGCCCTCCTCTAGGGGATCTTCCCAACCCAGGGGATCAAATCAGCATTGCCTGTATTGCAGGCAGATTCTTTACCCTCTGAGCCACCAGGGAAGCCCAAGATTGTATGAGGTAAACTATAAGAAAGCAAATCAAAAGGGTACTTTTAGCTTTTGTGGGGGATAAATGATGAGATTCAGAAGAAAAGAGAGATACTCATAGTCAAACACATCCTACAGCATGTAAGAGACGGGAGGATGAACTGGATGAAAGGGGGCCTTACTAAATTTAGCAATTTGTACCTACATATATAAAAGTTATCTAAATATCCATAGTCTTTAGAATTTGACCACAGACACTAATTTGCGGACATTCTAAGAAGCAGTGTTCCAAAGATGGTAGGTCATTATCATTCTAAATCACTATTTTTTCACCATTATTGTCAGATTTTAAAGGAAAACAACATTATTCTAGAAGAAACAAAGATTAAAAATAATAACAGCAATTTGGCTAATTATCCAAATCAAGTGAATTTTTCCTTAGTGAGGATAATAAATTTTATTTTAAATTCTAATTACCACCAGCTTTCATGTCACTGCCTACATAAATCTTCATGAAGTTCATATTTGCTAAACTGTTTAAGTTTGCATTTGTTCATTTTAATATCAAATAATCTACAAATAATCTATACAGAAGGAATTTCTTTATCTCTCAATTTCTTCAAAGTATATGTTACATTTAAACTCTAATGAATGCTACCTGTTTTTCAATGTTATTTGAGTCTATATAAAATATTGATTTTAAGAAGAGAAAATACAAATAAAAATCAATTTTCATATGCATAAAAGCAATATATTAATTGTCCAAAGGTAATCAATTAATCTGGCTTTAATAAGATTGCAAACATGAAAAAAGTCCACCCTCTATAGGATACATAAATTGAAAGGGCACTGTAAACTGGACACTTACCCAAGTTCATCCTAACAATTTACCCTCCAGAGTCAAAATAAGAAATGGCCATCCATCCAGTATCCCTGAATTTTGTAAAATGCTATGCCTGGAATAATTAATTATACTGTTAACTATTTTTAGCATAATACTCAGTGAAATAAAATTTTCTCAGAATTCTAAGCTAAGAAAAGATTGTTATTGCTGATGAACCACTTTTTTTTTTTTTTTTTTTACTGGACAACAAAAGCTAAGATGTCCACATTGCTTCACTTTTAGCTTTGATTGCTTTGGAACTCTGAACTTGTTTTTAACTTCAGTTACCTCTCTTATCCTTTGTATTTGATTATTATGAGAATAACTGGATTATAACTTTTATTTCTATTATTATGAATTTTTACTTCTATTATTATGAATTTTTATTTCTATTATTAAAAGGTATAAGGCTAATTTAAATCAGTAATGGATTCTTTAAAATGTATCATGTGAATAAAATTGTTCTAGTTATCAGATAACAAGGAAACACCAAACTGAAATAGGTTTTTAATGAGAGTCTAGATTATTTAAGGTAAAACTCAAGCTCTCTTAATAACGAGTACTGCAAATATAGCAACTAAAAAGAAGTTTATTTTCTCTTTCCCTCTGAGGAGTCTAATCATGAAAAATCCAACACTGTCAAAGTTGTTTCAATCACAAGGTTATTTGGACACCTGAATTCCTGACATCCTGTGAAAACAGTGTTTTTTGGATGTAATCTTTCATGGTTAAAACTAGTTTCCCTCTACATCTAGTCCCATCACTCCATGGGAAATAGATGGGGAAACAGTGGAAACAGTGTCAGACTTTATTTTGGGGGCTCCAAAATCACTGCAGATGGTGACTGCAGCCATGAAATTAAAAGACACTTACTCCTTGGAAGAAAAGTTATGACCAATCTAGATAGCATATTCAAAAGCAGAGACATTACTTTGCCAACAAAGGTCCTTCTAGTCAGGCTATGGTTTCTCTAGTAGTCATGTATGGATGTGAGAGTTGGACTGTGAAGAAGGCTGAGCACTGAAGAATTGATGCTTTTGAACTGTGGTGTTGGAGAAGACTCTTGAGAGTGCCTTGGACTGCAAGGAGATCCAACCAGTCCATTCTGAAGGAGATCAGCCCTGGGATTTCTTTGGAAGGAATGATGCTAAAGCTGAAACTCCAGTACTTTGGCCACCTCATGCAAAGAGCTGACTCGTTGGAAAAGACGTTGATACTGGGAGGGATTAGGGGCAGGAGGAGAAGGGGATGACTGAGGATGAAATGGCTGGATGGCATCACTGACTCGATGGATGTGAATCTGAGTGAACTCCGGGAGCTGGTTATGGACAGGGATACCTGGTGTGCTGTGATTCATGGGGTCGCAAAGAGTCAGACACGACTGAGCGACTGAACTGAACTGACATCTATATGAACCCACAAAAAGAACAACATATAGAAGGCCATGGGAAAGTATCATCTTTTTTGAATAGTCTCAAAAGTTATATAGATTATTTCTGCTCATTTGTCATTGCTCTGTATTTAATCATGCTACAACTTATAGATATAAGAAAAGCTGACAAGTAGTAAGGATCAGTCAAGTGCTTAGCTAAAACTGGAGGAAGATGTTTGGCCACAAAGTTTGTTCAAGTCTTTCCATAACATCTTATGGATGTTATGAACATCCAAATGAACTTTTTGGCCAATCAAATATTTCCATATGGAGGAAGATTATGGATTTTAGAGTAAAATTACCATCAACCAAGGGACTCTTGAGAGTATCTTGGACAGAAAGAAGATCAAACCAGTCAATCCTAAAGGAAATCAATCCTGAATATTCACTGAAAGGGCTGATGCTGAACTGAAACTCCAATACTTTGGCCACCTGGTGTGAATTGCTGACTTGTTAGAAAAGATCCTGATGCTGGAAAAGTTTGCAGGCAGGAGGAGAAAGGGATGACAGAGGATGAGATGATTGGATGGCATCACCATCTCAATGGAAATGAGTTTGAGCAAGCTCCAGAAGATGGTAAAGGACAGGGAAACCTGGTATCCTGAAGTCCATGGGGTCAGAGTTGGATAAAACTGAGTGAGTGAACAACAATCACCTCAACCACAGCTTCCCTGCCTGATATACTGCCAATTTACCCAATGGCTTCTATGTGTAATAAGAAACTAACATTACTTTGCAGTGGAAAGTCTTTAGCTTGATAGACAGACATGATTTGGCATTCCAGTCCCACTGATTATTAGATGTAAGTAGTTGTCGAGTTACTTAATGTTTCTGAACAGTATTACTCTCATTCAGGAAATCTGGATACAAAATCTAATTTGCTGCCTTAAGTATAAGTAAAAATGACAGCAATTAACAGTATTAGAGAGAAAATTACAAAGCGTAATTTGTGAAATATTTTATTTTTGTCCATCAGTTTGTGATGATGTCTCAATTCACAGTCTTTTGGACTTACTTCTGGAAACCTACAAACACATACACACACACACAAACACCAGATAAACCTCTATGTGTTAGAAAGGAAGATTTTCATATAAGAACTTTCATATGAGTAGTTAGAAATAACTACTTTCACATAAGAGAAAATATACTAGCTAGGGAATATTGTTCCATTGCAATTAAATAAGCAGGAACTGATATTACAGATTAAAGGCTAAATGCATATTTACCACTTTGGCTATATGCAAATTTAACAAGTTAATACTATTTGGAAGGCAATGCTTTTCAAGTGAAACTTCCTTTTTATTCACTAATATTTGTTTTGGTTCCCATTAAGTGTGAAGGCAGCTGAAAGATATGATATTAGAAGTCACCTGCAAGAACATATATTTTAATGATTTTCTCCTGATATATCTATTAGTTACTATGGTGACAATCTGTCAAGCATTCAAAGAGAAAACAGTATGTCTTACTTTTCCATCAATTAAGTCACAGAATTGTTAATTTTAGTTAGTAAGTTATGTTTATTATTTTGTTTAGAAAATTTTTGATCTTTGTATTTATACAAGCAAAACAATGATTTTGTGATGTGTTCAAAATACAGTTAAAATTGATTATAATTACCCCAAATATTTAGTACAATGGTATCTGATAACTAAGTATTTTCTCCAATGGGTTCATATGTTAGAAATGATTTTTAAAATGTACAAATCATTTTTATCCCTTGCTTTTAAAAATGCACATTTAGTTAACATATGCAAATAATATGGTCATTCAAGTTTTGATTAAGATATTTTATGAGTCTCTTGACCAAAGTAAAACCTATATGAAGTATTAATAAAATAGACAACAATACTTTCAGGTAAACACTGAGCTTATTTTCAGTCCCATAATTAATTGTTTAAAGTACTTATTATAAATTTTCTCATGTATATATGAGAATAATTTTAAATTAATATTTAATTGTACTCTTAAGTGATCACTACTTACTAAGCTAGTAGGTTATTTTTTGTGTTATGAATTATAGGTCATTGATTAGCCTTGATTGTTTTTATGATATCATAATTAACAGTATATATAAAACAAAGTGGGTGAAGTTGAAGATAAATGCAATTAATTACAACTGAAATTGAAATTGCACTTAATCCATGGTTTTGCAATTATAATTCAGAATCCATAAGATACCAAGTAGCAAACTTATGATGTGATCTATATTTCTAAATTTCCAACTGAAGTTGGAAATGGATAAGCTAATTCTGAGTCTTTGCTTCTTTTTCAAATGCTGCCTATTCTGTCAGCATCTTATCACATGTTTGTCAGGAATTACTTACCTAAAATTTCTCTTTTCTTAATACACTTACTCAATTTTGCTATTTGTTCTTATTAATTGATCCCATATCTCCCCCCAACGAGGGAAAAAAAAAAAAAGACTTTACTTGGATTTCCTATCTTTTTTTTATTATTATTTTTAATTTATTTATTTATTTAATTACAATACTGTATTTGTTACCTTCCTACTCTTTTCCTCTTTTTGTTTAACATTGTTTTCATTAAATTCAATTTAAGTTTAATCTAACAAGACTCCCACACATGTTTCTTACTCAAATGTTCCTGGGCATTTAAGTCATATAAACTCTTTAGAAGTAAATTTACTTACCTGTTTGATGGTACACCAACTGTACTTGACTCTTGGGGGGTAATAGAAAGGTTGAAGTACTCATCATATGACAAACATTGGAAATTATCAGTGAATTATTATTATTATTTATCCTTGCTTGCCATTGGATGTTTTTTTTATAAATTTTCACATATATTCAGTTCAGTTCAGTTCAGTCACTCAGTCGTGTCCGACACTTTGTGACCCCATGAATCGCAGCACGCCAGACCTCCCTGTCCATCACCAACTCCCGGAGTCCACTCAGATTCACGTCCATCAAGTCCGTGATACCATTCAGCCATCTCATCCTCTGTAGTCCCCTTCTCCTCCTGCCCCCAATCCCTCCCAGCATCAGAATCTTTTCCAATGAGTCAACTCTTCGCATGAGGTGACAAAGTACTGGAGTTTCAGCTTTAGCATCATTCCTTCCAAAGAAATCCCAGGGCTGATTTCCTTCAGAATGGACTGGTTGGATCTCCTTGCAGTCCAAGGGATTCTCAAGAGTCTTCTCCAACACCACAGTTCAAAAGCATCAATTCTTTGGCGCTCAGCTTTCTTCACAGTCCAACTCTCACATCTATACATGACTACTGGAAAAACCATAGCCTTGACTAGATGGACCTTAGTCAGCAAAGTAATGTCTCTGTTTTTGAATATGCTATCTAGGTTGGTCATAACTTTTCTTCCAAGGAGTAAGTGTCTTTTAATTTCCTGGCTGCAATCACCATCTGCAGTGATTTTGGAGCCCCCCAAAATAAAGTCTGACACTGTTTCCACTGTTTTCCCAAACATTTCCCCTGAAGTGATGGGACCGAATGCCATGATCTTCATTTTCTGAATGTGAGCTTTAAACCAACTTTTTCATTCTCCTCTTTCACTTTCATCAAGAGGCTTTTGAGTTCCTTTTCACTTTCTGTTGTAAGGGTGGTGTCATCAGCATACCTGAGGTTATTGATGTTTCTCTCGGCAATCTTGATTCTAGCTTGTGTTTCTTCCAGTCCAGCATTTCTCATGATATACTCTGCACATAAGTTAAATAAGCAGGGTGACAATATATAGCCTTGACACACTCCTTTTCCTATTTGGAACCAGTCTGTTGTTCCATGTCCAGTTCTAACTGTTGCTTCCTGACCTGCATACATTACGCATACAACAATGCAAATTGTGAAGAAACTTTCTGTATAACCAATATCCTAATGACAAGCAACAGTAACATACATCTCTTTTACAAACCAGTATTAAACTATACAAAATTATCAATATGAAACTTACCTTTTAAACTATTGTACAAAGATTCCAATTACCAAAACAGTAGACATGGGGTCAATGCTGGGTTGGAGTAAGAAATAGCAACCCACTGCAGTATTCTTGCCTGGAAAATCCTATGGACAAAGGAGCCTAGCTGGCTACAGTCCTTGGAATTGCAAAAGAATCAGAAATGATGTAGTGACTAAACAACAAAAACATTTAACACAGACTCAAGACCCAAATAAATTTAAAAAATAGATATTATTTGATCATATATAGAAATAAAACAAAAACATCCAATAGAAATGTCAATAAATATGGGATTGTAGAGGTGGGACTCATAGAATCTTATTAAGTTGGATCCCTGGTAAAAATGACAAAGTTATCAGCAAAGTTATCAAAATTAGCTATTTTAGAATCTAGAAATTAATGCATTTCAGAAAGAGTAAAGACACTGGCTATTACTTAAGATTAGGGTATGAAATTGTTTAAATTACATGTATGATTTACATTAATCTTGAAAGTTTAGCACAGAACAAGCTAAAAGTAAGGAAACTACTATTCTGTGAGAACTTTAGGTTTATTTTAGCTTAGAAGTACACCTCTCCTCTATATCTTCAGCTCCATGAAGTAGTAGCCATGAAAAAGCAACAGGCTATAGCCCATGGTGATGGCTGACCTCTTCTGAAGCTACGCTAATATTCCTATACCCAGAGAACAACTAATCGCTTTTCAAGGACTCCTGGAATAGTCTCATTCCCATGGTGTTTTTAAAACAACAGCAATCTACTTTAATCAATAACATCACAGCTGCCTAAGGCT
Organism: Nanger dama; assembly: GCA_917880005.1. Classification (NCBI taxonomy): domain Eukaryota; kingdom Metazoa; phylum Chordata; class Mammalia; order Artiodactyla; family Bovidae; genus Nanger; species Nanger dama. The sequence continues at coordinate 55,290,541 of CAKJTW010000004.1, forward strand.
AGCACTGCAGTTGCACCAAATAAGAGCCTGATCAAAATTAGAAGGAAATACTCAGTGAACTGGATTACAAATAGCAGATTTTGAAAAACTTCAACATATTATTGAAAGTATGAAAGATGCATTCATACACAGGGTTGTGTGTATGCCCAGAAAAGACTTGGGAAAGAAAAGGCTCAAAACCCTCAGTTTTAGCTGGCAATTAGGACCTCCAAAAGCAGAAAGTGAAAGCTAAGACTTATTTGAAACCTTCTTAAATTTGAAGGTGTCTACCTGGGAGAGTGAGAAAGTTGGCTTAAAAATCAACATTCAGAAAATGAAGATCATGGCATCCGGTCCCATCACTTCAGGGGAAATAGATGGGGAAACAGTGGAAACAGTGTCAGACTTAATTTTTTTTTGGGAAATCACTGCAGATGATGATTGGAACCATGAAATTAAAATACGCTTACTCCTTGGAAGAAAAGTTATGACCAACCTAGATAGCATATTCAAAAGCAGAGGCATTACTTTGTTGATTAATGTCCGTCTAGTCAAGGCTGTGATTTTTCCAGTAGTCATGTATGGATGAGAGAGTTGGACTGTGAAGAAGGCTGTGTGCCAAAGAACTGATGCTTTTGAACTGTGGTGTTGGAGAAGACTCTTGAGAGTCCCTTGGACTGCAAGGAGATCCAACCAGTCCGTTCTGAAGGAGGCCAACCCTGGGATTTCTTTGGAAGAAATGATGTTAAAGCTGAAACTCCAGTACTTTGGCCACCTCGTGAAAAGAGTTGACTCTGAGAAAGACTCTGATCCTGGGAGAGATTGGGGGCAGGAGGAGAAGGGGACTACAGAGGATGAGATGGCTGGATGGCATCACTGACTCGATGGACATTGAGTCTGAATGAACTCTGGGAGTGGTTCAGCTAAGCTGAACTGAACTGAACTCACAACACATTCCATGCCTGGAATATATACTACATCAACTCATGTAAGAAAATCTTCCAACAGGTCACTGGCTGACTACTAAAATATAAAACCAAAAGTTTATTAACTTGATAAACACATTAAGAAAAAAATAAAGAACACAAATCATCAACTTGCCATACAGTTTTTAAGTATATTCAGTTCAGTTCAGTCAATCATTTGTGTTCACCTCTTTGTCACCCCAGGGACTGCAGCACTCCAGGTCTCCCTGTCCATCACGAAGTCCTGGAGCTTACTCAAATTCATGTCTATCGAGATGGTGATGCCACCCAATCATCTCATCCTCCATCATCCCCTTCTCCTCCTGCTTTCAATCTTTCCCAGGATCAGGGTCTTTTCAGATAAGTCAGTTCCTCACATCAGATGGCCTAAGTGTTGGAGTTTCAGCTTCAGCATCACTCTTTCCAATGAATATTCAGGACTGATTTCCTCTAGGATTGACTGGTTAGATCTCCTTGCAATCCAAGGGAGTCTCAAGAGTCTTCTCCAACACCACAGTTCAAAAGCATCAATTCTTCCATGCTCAGCTTTCTTTAGAGTCCAACTCTCACATCCATACATGACTACTAAAAAAACCATAGTGTTGACTAGGTGGACCTTTGTTGGCAAAGTAATGTCTCTGCTTTTTAATATGCTGTTTATGTTGGTCATAGCTTTTCTTCCAAGAAGCAAGTGTCTTTTAATTTCATGGCTGCAGTTACAATGTCCAGTGATTTTGGAGCCCCCCAAATAAAGTCTCTCACTGCTTCCATTATTTCCCTGTCTATTTGCCATGATGGGATGGGACTGGATGTTGTGTTCTTAGTTTTCTTGATGTTGAGCTTTAAATAAACTTTTTCACTCTTCTCTTTCAGTTTCATCAAGAGATTTTTTGTTCTTCTTCACTTTCTACCATAAGGATGATGTCATCTGCATTTCTGAGGTTATTGATATTTCTCCTGGCAATCTTGATTCCAGCTTGTGCTTCTTCCAGCCCAGCGTTTATCATGATGTACTCTGCATAGAAGTTAAATAAGCAGGGTGACAATATACAGCCTTGATACTCTTTTTCCCGATTTGGAATCAGCATGCTGTTCCATGTCCAGTTCTAACTGCTGCTTCTTGACCTGAATACAGATTTCTCAAGAGGCAGGTAAAGTGGTCTGGTATCTCCATCTCGTTCAGAATTTTCCACAGTTTATTGTGATCCACACAATCAAAGGCTTTGGCGTAGTCAACAAAGCAGAAGTATATGTTTTTCTGGAACTCTCTTGGTTCAGAACTGAGATTCAGTAGAGTCCCCCAGGGGTGCTCACACCTTCTCCTTTTAAATATATTAGGGAAATATTACAGACAATTTTAAACCAATAAATTTGATGAATTATACAAAATGGATAAGTTCCTTGAAAGAGACAAACTACCAAACTCTAACAAGATAAAAGAGAGACATGAATAATCATATATATATATATATATATCAAAAGCATTGAATTTGTAGACAAATCCTGCATACAAAGAAAGTTTCAGTACAAACTAGATTAGAAGGCTGAGTGCTGAAGAACTGATGATTTTCAGCTACATTGCTAGAGAAGACTCTTAGGAGTCCCTTGGACAGCATGAAGATCAAACCAGTCAATCCTAAAGGAAGTCAATCCTGATTATTCACTGGAAAGACTGATGCTGAAGCTGAAGCTCCAATACATTGGACACCTGATGCAAAGTGCCAACTCATTTACATTGATGCTGGGAAAGATTAAAAACAGGAGGAGAAGGGTGTGACAGATGATGAGATGGTTGGATGGTATCATCGACACAGTGGACATGAGTTTCATCAAACTCTGGGAGATAGTGAAGGACAGGGAAGCCTGGCATGCTACAGTCCATGGGGTCACAAAGAGTTGGACATAACTTAGCAACTGTACAGAAACAAAAGACTTATCTTGGCGTATGCCTTGGAAAGATCTCTAAATAGATGCGAAGAGTTTTGAATATACTATTTTTAATTAAACATTGTGTCCCTTCCAGGAAGAAGCTATGAGTTTTATTATCAGTTTCGTAGGAAATAATTCCTAAATTATATGAAATACACATAACCAGATATGTTAGTGAAGATTTTTTATCATAACCACACTTGGACTGATTTTAAAACTAAAACTCATCATACTTTTGGCTATTAACCCACATAATTAATTTAAAAGGCAGTGGACAAAAGGTAGAGCCTCCATAGAGCTAAGAGGTTCCAAGATTTTTACAAACCACTGCTTTGACCTGGAAACATATATTTTTTGCCACATGAAAGAAAATTGAGATTTACAGTAAATGCCATTTATTGCTTTTGTCCTCTTAATTTATGGACCATCCTTACACATTGCTTTTCTTCAAACTGAGCCCCTTGTAATCAGTCTTCTTTAAGTTCATGCTGGTGTCTGGGTGGGCTTTTATATCATGTGCTAAAACTTGACCTCTTTTGTATTTCCAACTCTAATGGTAGAGATGAGGGCTTAATTAGATGTATTCGTGATCCTTTTTTTTTTTTCCCCCACAATCCACTACCCTTCTTATTAGCAAATTTGTACCAAAGAGATATCCACAGGTCATCCTATCAATTGCTACTGAACAGAAGCCCTGCACTCAGAGGCCTGAGAGTTCTGTGCCCCTAAGAGTTGATGGTGAGGAAGATGAAGTAAAAATTCTCTTTGGGATCCAAGTTTGTTTAAAATTTTTTAATCCATATTTTCATTTAATGTCAAAATTCATGGCAAACCAAAGACTATACTAAGTAATTAATCCATATTACTAAAAGCAAGTTTTTCCTTAAGATAATAGTATGTGAGAATGTACAAGTTTTTTCCATATATAAATATTATATATTTAATTATGTAATGTACAAAATAAATATATACATTTTTATGGTGTATAATGGTTTCTGTATTATTAAACACAGATACCAGAATGAAGGGTGTAGCATTTCCACAGAGAAGAACTAGTTTCTGAAAATGGAAAATGTAAAGTTGGCCATATCTTTTTAAAGTTACTACATGTGATTATAATCTGACAGATTTAATATACTAAATGAGTTCCTATAAGAGTTATTTATGCAGTAGCATTGACAGAGGGAGAAATAAATGTGGATAAAAAGCTTAAAGAAAGCCTTCAAGAATAATGTAAATTATACATGTAATTTAAACAATTCCATACCCTAATTTTAAGTAATATCCAGTGTCTTTACTCTTTCTGAAATGCATTTATTTTTATATTCATTGATAAGCATATTATTTATTTTAAAACGTAATATAAATAAAGCTTACATTATTATCTAAGTAACAATTACGGTAAAACTAATTATAAGCCCCACCCATTCTGCCTAAAAACACACAGGAGATCTGGTAGCCACTAATCTTATTTTCCAAATGAAATTCTTAACTTTTGTTGGAATTTATTTCCATTGTGTTGAATATGTCAGAAATGCTTAAAATTAGATTAAATCTGTTTTGACAGTACATTAGAAATCTACTTTTAGGAACATTTTGTATATTTTTATTTAATGAAACAAAGAAAATTAAATTTATAATGAATAAATCCCTGTTCTTTTGGATCTCAGCTATATTAACATATTTGATATCTTTTTAAGAATTTAGTAAATATGAAAACATGTGGAAGGAACTGTGTTTAAGGCAGTTTAGAATTCTGAAGACGATTCTTGTACATGATGAAAGCTATAAATATTAAGGATGCAATAAAAATGAATGAATTTTTCCTCTGTCATAGGCATTAGATATTATTGATATAGTATTTGAAAGGTTCTGCATTCTAAGAAATGTAGAGGAACAGATTTGACTCACTAATTTAACAATACAGTTGCACTCATTAGTTTAATACTAGATTATATGAAGCAATTTTACATATCTGAAAATATTAAAATGACAGAGTATTTCAGAGATAATTCTTTTAAGCCCTATTTATATGCTAAGTTATTATTAAGGTAGCCTTTGTTCGGACTGGGCACGAGGAAGGAAGGAAGCGAATTCTGAGGCCTTATCTCTTTTGCAGTGCTTCCTGCCATACCCTTTTCATCCCAAATAACTTTTTTTATCTCTCATTAACTGTAACTCTGAGTAACAATTTATTTCTAAAAAGCCTACTTTAAAAGTTTAAAATCTATGTTTTATTGTTTTGAGATAGACATATAAAAATAAAATTAACATAATTGCATAATCGGAAGACAAGAAGTTAGGTAATGTATATGTAGTCACACAATTAACAAACGGAAAAACTATTTATGAAATCTAGATAACTAACTTAGTCTTCATTCTTTTCTAACCCAAGTAGTTTTTAGAACCTTGTACAAACTGAAAATATGAAAATAAAGAGGCAGAATTCCAGTCAGAAAGCTGGATTTGAACCCAGACTGCAATTTCTTAGCTCTGTGACTTCTGTGATTTCACTCTGTCACTGCAAAACAGGATATTTAGAGGACTTACTTAGGGGTACTGGAAATTTTAAATGAGCCTGTGTATGTGAAGTTACTCAAGAGGTGCTCAAGGCCTAGTCTAGCTCTGCTGACTGCCTTAGAATGGTTCAAATGGGTGATGTCAGAAGTACTGAACTGTGGTAGAACCATATAGTAAGTCTCAGAAAAACTGATACCAGACCGTAAATTCATTTATCTCTCAGCACCCAGTATAATTTTAATGTACATAATATGTTCATAGTACAACACTTTTTCATAATGGACTGATCAAATATGAAGAATGACATGGAATAGAAACAGCAAGAAGAAAAGAAAAAAAAAAAAAGAAAGAAAACCTCTCTTAAAATATGCCCCCAGGCTTCCTTCCCTTATGGGTTTCCCTTTGGTTCAGCTGGTAAAGAATCTGCCTGCAATGCAGGAGACCGGGGTCCGATCCCTGGGTTAGGAAGATCCCCTGGAGAAGGGAAAGGCTACTCACTCCAGGATTCTGGCCTGGAGAATTCCATGGACTGTATAGCCATGGGGTTGCAAAGAGTTGGACATGACTGAGTGACTTTCACAGCCTCAAGGCTTCCCAGGTAGCACTAGTGGTAAAGAATCTGCCTGCCAATGCAGGAGATAGAATAGAAGAAAGTTCGATCCCTGGGCTAGAAAGATCCCTGGAGGAGGGTATGGCAACTCTCTCAGTATTCTTGCCTGGTGTATCCCATGGACAGAGGAGCCTGGTGGGCTACAGTCCATAGGGTTGCAAAGTGTTGGACACAACTGAAGCAATGCAGTTTATGCCCAAAAAAACTCCTTTAAACCCAAATTGTATAAGGCTAGGAGAATCATGTTTATCTTTAAAGGATCCTTGTCTCAATACTCAGAAAGTGAATTAATTCATAGAATCATCATCACCATTTAATTTAATGTGTTCTATGAAATGCTACTCCTAGGTGAAGATCTATGAAAACTGAGTTCCATAGTGAAATGAGTTTGGAAGATATGCAACATCTGTCACCATCTTAGAGGTTTGCCCTGCACATAGCACACTTAGATCTCTAAGATTTCCTGCCTCAATAGTTTGCAGAGGCAAAATATTATATATAGGATGGATAAACAACAAGGTCATACTGTATAGCACAGGGAAATATATTCAATATTCTGTGACAAACCATAATGGAGAATATGAAAAGTAATACATATGTATGTATATCTAAGTCACTTGGCTGTACAGAAAAAATTAACACAACATTATAAATCAACTATGCTTCAATAAAATTAAAACAAAATGTTTAACTTGCTTTAATAAAGTGTTTCACTGTTTAATATCCAGAGTTCTCTTTCACAAGTTATTTTTAATTTGTAGCAAAACTAGTTCTATATTTCATGGAACATACATAGGAGCACATTCCTTTCAGCCATGCATTGTATTATAAATCTGTGTCAATGTTAAATGTGTATTTTCCACAAGTATGAATTCCTTTCATATAGGTTAGAAGAGAGATTTAGGCTTTATCCAAAGTAAGAGCCACTCCATTGACTATTCCATGATTTTATGGACTTGAGTTGATGCATTTTTATTTACTTTACTTTTGATACATCTTACATTTGTTTATATTTAGCAGTAGATCAAGGTTTTCTCAAACCTCACTATGGGTTACATAAATCTCAAGATACAGGAGTATGCCTATCTCCATAGTGACTGAAATTACAGATGAGAACCTATTCCTCATTTTATCCAACTTTTTTAGTCTCAGACTTTGCAGCCAGCAAAACTTTGTGCAATAGAGTCAGTCCTAAATATATAAAAATGAAATTACTCTCAAAGTCATTAGACAATTGGCCTATGGCACAACGAATCTCAGAATTAACACTCGTTTTTGAAATCTAAATGGTTTAACTTATTGCAATACCAGCTCACTATTTCATGGACTATAAATTCACAAAATATTGAGCTTCATGGGCTATGAAGTAAAAGCTTATAAAAGTATCTTAGAATGTGCAATTATCTGCTAGATAGAGCATTTTTATAAAACCTATAATAAAATACATTGAGACTTTTCTGTGAGAATCACTTGATATCTAAAAGCAGGGGAAACTAATTGGAAAATAGACAAGGCTATCATAATATGCAAATAAAACAAATGAATGGCAATAAAAAAATCACATCCTTCTAAAAATATTCAATACAATTAAGTTTCTTAAACTACTTTTATACCTGCTGAAAAATCTCAGGAAATGAGTAAACAGGTTTAATTACAGAAAATAAAGCAAAATCACTACCAGCAAAGGACTAAATCTGATACTTGACAGTTTTATTATTTTACTTCCTCCTCAAAATGGACTGAGAAATTACTTAGAGTGTTTAAATGTATCTCATAGTGAGCTACAAGATGCCTTGCTCTCAGCCACTCTGATGCTCTCTCTTTGTCTCTACTGCATTATAGATTTACAATTATAATAACTTCATATGGGAAAAATGTCATTTCATGAAATCTTGACTTATTTCTTGTCATCTTGACAATCTACTTTTGGATTTTCTTACTGTTCAATTTTAATAAACTGGATATAATTAATGGTAAAGTTCTTAGGTAGTATTTTAATGCTCCTAGACTTTCAATATTTTCTTTCTTATATCTGATTCAAGTATATTCTGACGATGTCTTGTCTGGATTTTCAACTGGATATTTCACTGAACATACTAAATGAAAATTTACCTTCTTTTATCTTTTACTATAAAACTGTTTTTCAGCATTTATCTTTATTTTCTCTTTCAAAGAATTTTTACAATCTGATTGTGATTTAAAGCACTTTAGTCTAAACATTAACTTTTATATTCTTCATTAACAGAGTGATTTACATTATTCAGATATCTTGATATTTGTTTATAGATACCTATGCATAGTAAAAATAATGAGGTTTATTTCACTCTGCCCTGCTTTCTTGCCAATCACCAGTTTCCTGTTTTATTTACCATGACTGCAGCACTAGGATAAGTCAGTTCAGTTCAGTTCAACTGCTCAGTCATCTCTGATTCTTTGAGACCCCAAGAATCACAACACGGCAGCCCTCCCAGTCCATCACCAACTCCTGGACTTTACCCAAATTCATGTCCATTGAGTGGGTGATGCCATCTAACCATCTCATCCTCTGTCATCCCCTACATCTCCTGCCTTCAACCTTTCCAACAACAGGGTATTTTAAAATGAGTCAGCTCTTCACATTAAGTGGCCAAATATGGCTTTTCAGCTTCAGCACCAGTCTTCCAATGAACACCCAGGACTGATTTCCTTTAGAATTGACTGGTTGGATCTCCTTGCAGTCCAAGGAATTCTCAAGAATCTTCTCCATCACAATGGTTCAAAAGTAACAATTCTTCCGTGCTCAGCTTTCCTTATAGTCCAACTCTCACGTCCATACATGACTACTGGAAAAACCGTAAACTTGACTAGATGGACTTTGTTGACAAAGTAAGGTATCTGCTTTTTAATATGCTGTCTATGTTGGTCATAACTTTCCTTCCAAGGAGTAGGCTTCTTTTAATTTCATGGCTGCAATCACCATCTACACTGATGTTAGAGCCCAGAAAAATAAAGTCTGACACTGTTTCCACTGTTTCCCAATCTATTTCCCATGAAGTGATGGTACCAGATGCCATGATCTTCATTTTCTGAATGTTGAGCTTTAAGCTACCTTTTTCATTCTCCTCTTTCACTTTCATCAAGAAGCTCTTTAGTTCTTCTTCACTTTCTGCCAAAAGGATGATATCATCTGCATATCTGAGGTTATTGATATTTCTCCCAGCCAACTTGATTTCAGCTTGTGCTTCCTCCAGCCTAGCATTTATCATTATATGCTCTGCATATAAGTTAAATAAGCAGGGTGACAATATACAGCCTTGACATACTTCTTTTTCTGTTTGGAACCAGTCTGTTGTTCCATGTCCAGTTCTAACGGTTCCTTCCTAACTTGCATACAGATATCTCAAGAGGCAGGTCCAGTGGTCTGGTATTCTCATCTCTTTCAGAATTTTCCACAGTTTATTGTCATCCACACAAAGTCTTTGGCATAGTCAATAAAGCAGAAGTAGATGTTTTTGCTGGAACTCTTCCTTTTCCATGATCTAGCAGATGTTGACAATTTGACCTCTGGTTCCTCTGCCTTTTCTAAAACCAGCTTGAACATCTGGGAATTCATGGTTCACATATCACTAAAGCCTGGCTTGGAGAATTTTGAGCATTACTTTAGTAGCGTGTGAAATGAGTGCAATTGTGCATTAGTATGAGCATTCTTTAGCATTGCCTTTCTTTGGGATTGGAATGAAAAGTGACCTTTTCCAGTCCTGTGGCCACTGCTGAGTCTTCCAAATTTTCTGACATTTTGAGTGCAACACTTTCACAGCATCATCTTTTAGGATTTGAAACAGCTCAACTGGAAATCCATTACTCCCACTAGCTTTATTTGTAGTGATCCTTCCTGAGGCCCACTTGTCTTCACATTCCAGGATGTCTGGCTCTAGGTGAGTGATCACACCATCGTGATTATCTGGGTCATGAAGATCTTTTTGTACAGTTCTTCTGTTTATTCTTTCCGTCTCTTTTTAATATCTTCTGCTTCTTTAAGGTTCATGCCATTTATGTACATTATTGAGCCCATTTTTGCATGAAATATTCCCTTAGTATCTCTAATTTACTTAAAGAGATCTCTAGTTTTTCCTGTTTTATTGTTTTCCTCTATTTCTTTGAACTGATCACTGTGGAAGGCTTTCTTATCTCTCCTTGCTATTCTTTCGAACTCTATATTCAGATGCTTATATCGTTCCTTTTCTCCTTTACTTTTCACTTCCCTTTTCACAGTTATTTGTAAGGTCTCCTCAGGCAGCAATTTTTTTTTCTTTGCATTTCTATTTCTTGGAGATGGTCTTGATCCCTGTCTCCTGTACAATGCCATGAACCTCCATTCATAGTTCATCAGGCACTCTGTCTATCAGAACTAGTCCCTTAAATTTATTTCTCACTTCCCCTGTATAATCATAAGGGATTTGATTTAGGTCATATGTGAATGGTTTAGTTGTTCTTCCTACTTTCTTCAATTTCAGCCTGAATTTGGCTATAAGGAGTTCATGATCTGAGCCAGAGTCAGTTCTGGGCATTTTTTTTTTTTTTTTTTTTTTGCTGACTGTATAGTTTCTCAGTCTTGGGCTAAAAATAATATAATCAATCTGATTTCAGTGTTGACCCTCTGGTGATGTCCATGTATAGAGTCTTCTCTTGTGTTGCTGGAAAAGAGTGTTTGCTATGACCAATGTGTTCTCTTGGCAAAACTCTATTAACCTTTGCCCTGCTTCATTCTGTACTCCAAAGCCAAATTTGCCTGTTACTGCAAGTGTTTCTTGACTTCCTACTTTTGCATTCCAGTCCCCTATAGTGAAAAGGACATCTTTTGGGGGTGTTAATTCTAAAAGGTCTTGTAGGTCTTCATAGAACCATTCAACTTCAGCTTCTTCAGTGTTGCTGGTTGGGGCATAGGCTTGTATCACCATGACTTTGAATGCTTTGCCTTGGAAACAAACAGAGATCATTCTGCCGTTTTTGAGATTGCATCCAAGTACTGCATTTCGGACTCTTTTGACTATGATGGCTACTCCATTTCTTCTAAGGGATTCCTGCCCACAGTAGTAGATAAAATGGTCATCTGAGTTAAATTCACCCATTATGGTCCATCTTAGTTTGCTGATTCTTAGAATGTCAATGTTCATTTTTGCTGTCTACTATTTGACCTTTTCCAATTGTCCTCGATTCATGGAACTTACATTCCACGTTCCTATGCAATATTGCTCTTTACAGCATCAGGCTTTACTTCCATCACCAGTCACATCCACAGCTGGGTGTTGTTTTTACTTTGGTTCTGTCTCTTCATTCTTTCTGGAGTTATTTCTCCATTGATCTCCAGAAGCACATTTGGCACCTACCGACCTACCCACCATGAAGATGATGTTTATATTAGATGCATGCTGAAAAGGTGTTGTAGAAATAAGCTATGCCCCTGAGAATCTCATGAAACCAAGCTACCATTCAGTCAGTCCCTGCTATGTTTCTCCTGTTAACTGAGAACACAATTTCTGCTCTAGGATGACATTTTTATTTTGTGTTTATTTTATTCAAGCAGAACTTAATCCTTACTGATGAAATTGTTTCTAGTCCCTTCATTAAAAATACGGAAAAAAAAAAACCATAATCTAATATCAGTGAATCTGCATAACGTAAACATACATGAAAAGAAGAAAAAACTTATAACTCATGCATTATAGAAATAACATTATTAAACATTCAACCTAGTCAGTGCTTTAGATGACATTATACTGGCATTCACTTCAGTTAATTTCAGTCGCTCAGCCATGTCCGACTCTTTACGACCCCTAGAATCACAGCAGGCCAGGCCTCCCTGTTCATTACCCTCTCTCGGAGTTCACTCAGACTCACGTCCATCGATTCCATGATGCCATCCAGCCATCTCATCCTCGGTTGTCCCCTTCTCCTCCTGCCCCCAATCCCTTTCAGCATCAGAGTCTTTTCCAGTGAGTCAACTCTTCGCATAAGGTGGACAAAGTACTGGAGTTTCAGCTTTAGCATCATTCCTTCCAAAGAAATCCCAGGACTGATCTCCTTCAGAATGGATTGGTTGGATCTCCTTGCAGTCCAAAGGACTCTCAAGAGTCTTCACCAACACTACAGTTCAAAAGCATCAGTTCTTCGGTGCTCAGCCTACTTCACAGTCCAACTCTCACATCCATACATAACCACAGGAAAAACCATAGCCTTGACTAGATGGACCTTAGTCGGCAAAGTAATGCCTCTGCTTTTGAATATACTATCTAGGTTGGTCATAACTTTTCTTCCAAGGAGTAAGCGTCTCCCTAATTTCATGGCTTCAGTCACCATCTGCAGTGATTTTGGAGCCCTAAAAGATAAAGTCTGACAGTGTTCCCACTGTTTCCCCATCTATTTCCCATGAAGTGATGGGACCACATGTCATGATCTTCGTTTTATGAATGTTGAGCTTTAAGCCAACTTTTTCACTCTCCTCTTTCACTTTCATCAACAGGCTTTTTAGCTCCTCTTCACTTTCTGCCATAAGGATGGTGTCATTTGCATATGTGAGTTTATTGATATTTCTCCCGGCAATCTTGATTCCAGCTTGTATTTCTTCCAGTCCTGCATTTCTCATGATGTACTCTGCATAGAAGTTAAATAAGCAGGGTTTCAATATACAGCCTTGATGTACTCCTTTTTCTATTTGCAACCAGTCTGTTGTCCCATGTCCAGTCCTGACTGTTGCCTCCTGACCTGCATACAGATTTCTCAAGAGGCAGGTTAGGTGATCTGGTAGTCCTATCTCTTTCAGAATTTTCCACAGTTTATTGTGATCCCCACAGTCAAAAGCATTGGCATAGTCAATAAAGCAGAAATAGATGTTTTTCTTGAACTCTCTTCCTTTTCCATAATCCAGCACATGTTGGCAATTTGATCTGGCTCCTCTGCCTTTTCTAAAACCCACTTGAACATCAGGGAGTTCATGGTTCATGTATTGCTGAAGCCTGGCCTGGAGAATTTTGAGCATTAATTTACTAGCGTGTGAGATGAGTACAATTATGCAGTAGTCTGAGCATTCTTTGGCATTGCCTTTCTTTGGGATTGGAATGAACACTGACCTTTTCCAGTCCTGTGGCCACTGCAGAGTTTTCCAAATTTGCTGGCATATTGAGTGCAGCACTTTCACAGCATCATCTTTCAGAATTTGAAATAGCTCAACTGGAATTCCACCACCTCCACTAGCTTTATTTGTAGTGATACTTCCTGAGGCCCACTTGTCTTCACATTCCAAGATGTCTGGCTCTAGATGAGTGATCGCATCATCATGATTATCTGGGTCATGAAGATCTTTTTGTACAGTTCTTCCATGTATTCTTGCCACCTCTTCTTAATATCTTCTGCTTCTGTTAGGTCCATACAATTTCTGTCCTTTATCGAGCCCATCTTTGCATGAAATGTTCCCTTGGTATCTCTAATCTTCTTCACGAGATCTTTGGTCTTTCCCATTCTGTTCTCTTTTCCTCTATTTCTTTGCATTGGTCACTGAAGAAGGCTTTCTTATCTCTTCTTGCTATTCTTTGGAACCCTACATTCAGATGCTTATATCTTTCCTTTTCTCCTTTGTTTTTCACCTCTCTTCTTTTCACAGCTATTTGTAAGGCCTCTTCAGACAGCCATTTTGCTTTTTTGCATTTCTTTTCCATGTGGATGGTCTTGATCCCTGTCTCCCGTACAATGTGACGAACCTCATTCCGTAGTTCATCAGGCACTCTATCTATCAGATCTAGGCCCTTAAACCTATGTCTCACTTCTTACTGTATAATCATAAGGGATTTGATTTAGGTCATACCTGAATGGTCTAGCGGTTTTCCCTACTTTCTTCAGTTTCAGTCTGAATTTGGCAATAAGGAGTTCATGATCTGAGCCACAGTCAGCTCCTGGTCTTGTTTTTGTTGACTGTATAGAGCTTCTCCATCTTTGGCTGCAATCATCATATAAACTGTTTAATTCTTAATTGTTGTTAAGCCAGGTAATTGTGACAGTAGTGTTGACTTTGGAAAGTTATTTTTTTTTAAATCAGAAACTGAAATTGGATGGATGTTCACAAGTTTTAGTTATATAAATTATGTAACTTTTTAAGACAAGCACTGTTTTAATTGAAAATAATAAATTGCTATGAAAATAATGCTAGTTGGCATTTATAAAGTTATATATTTCAACTCAGTTTAAAATGGTTTACAAACAAACAATTTTTAATTCTTACCTCATATTTTTATGCAGCTTGCTATTAAAACTGTTCTAGTTGAAAAAGATCATATCTCTATTTCCATTTTAGTAGGTTACCTTAGTAGCGTAGAACTCGGCATCCAAGTAAGAGTCTTGCTTGTCATGTCTAATGAGTGCTGCCTGGAAGCTGAGGGCAGAGTATTAGCATTGTTCAAATTTTATATGATCGGCCCATCCTATCTAGACTCATTTGCAGTGATAGATAGATTAATAAGACTTCCCTGTAGTTGTTTTCTTCTTAATACCTTCAAAAGCAAAATAGCTGAATCTTCTGAAGATTTGAAAGAATGATTGTATAAATTATTTTGGTTCATTCTGAAATAACACCTCATTCTTAGCTCCCACCAGAAACTGTCAGCATCTTCAGAGTGAAAAACAGAATGTAATTTCAAAATCAAATTAGACTTAGAGGAGGGGGAAAATAACTGTATAAGACAGCTTAAAGCAGCAAAGGAAGAACAGCTAAACCATAATAAAGTTTGAAGTGCATTATTCTAGATAATAAATCATTAAGCATAACTTTAAAGGAATAGTTATTAATAGGTGACATAAGTACTATCAAGTGATTATAACGGTTATATATTATTATAAGTATAATTAATATTGGAAGAGGCAGTAGAAGAGATCATCATGGGATTAGTTCCACACAGTGATCCTAACAAATATTTATGTCCTAGGAAAAGAAAATGTGTAATTAGAAAGTTAAAGATCAAATATAGAGAAGCACAAAAGACTTATTGGGATAAGAGAATCAAGCAGAATGACACAATAGAATCCTTGAATGATGGGGTTAAGAAGGATTACACTGTGATCTCAAAGATTTTGTGCTTTTGAAAGCCAGGGAAATAATCTGCTCAAAGAGTTATGTTATCACCTAAAACGTTTGCAACATTGACTTCATTGGCATTGGGAAGTTTCTGTGACTTCGTGGGCTGCAGACATTTATGAGTAGACTAGTGCACATTACTCATGAGCACAGATGGGATGCCCTGATATAATAAACAGTGATATTTTGGGATGACAAACAATTTTTGTTAGGTAAGACTTAGAGGCATGCCTTTTTGAGAATGAAATTTAGACAGTGCTTTATCCCATAATCTGATGAAGCATGAAGATAGGAGGTTTCAGTAGTGTATTAAAAATGTAGTATCCAAAAGCATAATCTATTTGGAAAGGGAAAATCATGGAAAACTAATTACAGTTCAGGCCTGGCAGTTACTTAAGTCAATTCTGCCTTCATTCCATTGGGCAGAGATGATTAACACAAACCAAATGACTGCACAAGGAGAAAGCAAATGAACTCAGCCACATATCTCAGGATACACATTAACAAAATACTAAGGTATCAATATTCAGAAAAACGCAAACAGTCACTAAGCATACAAAGATGCTCAAAGTCACTGTGTGTGTAATAAAAAATTCAAGCAAAATATGTTGAGAAATTACCCTTAGGAAACATGTATGAAATTCATTTCAACACAAACATTTTGAGGCTTTAATTCAAGAATTTTAAAAATCATTTAACATAGTTACTTGATTTCAACAGCTTTTATAAAATAATATGAAATGTAGACAAATATTTATAAATAAAGGGAACATTTCATGCAAAGATGGGCTCGATAAAGGACAGAAATTGTATGGACCTAACAGAAGCAGAAGATATTAAGAAGAGGTGGCAAGAATACATGGAAGAACTGTACAAAAAAGAACTTCACGACCCAGATAATCATGATGATGCGATCACTCATCTAGAGCCAGACATCTTGGAATGTGAAGTCAAGTGGGCCTCTAAAAGCATCACTACAAACAAAGCTAGTGGAGGTGATGGAATTCCAGTTGAGTTGTTTCAAATTCTGAAAGATGATGCTGTGAAAGTGCTGCACTCAATGTGCCAGCAAATTTGGAAAACTCAGTGGCCATAGGACTGGAAAAGGTCAGTTTCCATTTCAATCCCAAAGAAAGGCAATGCCAAAGAATGCTCAGACTACTGCATAATTGTACTCATCTCACACGCTAGTAAATTAATACTCAAAATTCTCCAAGCCAGGCTTCAGCAATACGTGAACCGTGAACTCCTGATGTTCAAGCTGCTTTAGAAAAGGCAGAGGAACCAGAGATCAAATTGCCAACATGTGCTGGATCATGGAAAAAGGAAGAGAGTTCAAGAAAAACATCTATTTCTGCTTTATTGACTATGCCAATGCTTTTGACTGTGGGGATCACAATAAACTGTGGAAAATTCTGAAAGAGATAGGACTACCAGATCACCTAACCTGCCTCTTGAGAAATCTGTATGCAGGTCAGGAGGCAACAGTCAGGACTGGACATGGAACAACAGACTGGTTCTAAATAGAAAAAGGAGTACGTCAAAGCTGTATATTGTCACCCTGCTTATTTAACTTCTATGCAGAGTACATCATGAGAAATGCAGGACTGGAAGAAACACAAGCTGGAATCAAGATTGCCGGGAGAAATATCAATAAACTCACATATGCAAATGACACCATCCTTATGGCAGAAAGTGAAGAGGAGCTAAAAGCCTGTTGATGAAAGTGAAAGAGGAGAGTGAAAAAGTTGGCTTAAAGCTCAACATTCATAAAACGAAGATCATGACATGTGGTCCCATCACTTCATGGGAAATAGATGGGGAAACAGTGGGAACACTGTCAGACTTTATCTTTTAGGGCTCCAAAATCACTGCAGATGGTGACTGAAGCCATGAAATTAGGAGACGCTTACTCCTTGGAAGAAAAGTTATGACCAACCTAGATAGTATATTCAAAAGCAGAGGCATTACTTTGCCGACTAAGGTCCATCTAGTCAAGGCTATGGTTTTTCCTGTGGTTATGTATGGATGTGAGAGTTGGACTGTGAAGTAGGCTGAGCACCAAAGAACTGATGCTTTTGAACTGTAATGTTGGAGAAGACTCTTGAGAGTCCCTTGGACTGCAAGGAGATCCAACCAATCCATTCTGAAGGAGATCAGTCCTGGGATTTCTTTGGAAGGAATGATGCTAAAGCTGAAACTCCAGTATTTGTCCACCTTATGCGAAGAGCTGACTCACTGGAAAAGACTCTGATGCTGGGAGGGATTGGGAGCAGGAGGAGAAGGGAACAACCGAGGATGAGATGGCTGGATGGCATCATGGAATCGATGGACGTGAGTCTGAGTGAACTCCGAGAGATGGTAATGAACAGGGAGGCCTGGCATGCTGTGATTCATGGGGTCGCAAAGCGTCGAACAGGACTGAACGACTGAACTGAACTGAACTGATGATGATTTCATTTTGAAGTGAAAAATTAGTATGTCCATTATTTCACAAGCTTAATTCTCCCTGTAGTTAAAAATCTACTAATAGAAAATGAGGTGCTTAGTTACTTTCTTAATTCTTGAAATGATAATACCCTCGTTTTATGCCAGAGATTGAGTTAGTAATTTGGGGAGAGAATCTATTAGATATTATTGTGGATTTAAGCTTAGCACATATCTCCCAATCGCTACAGTATATGTTTAGATGCTCTGCATGCAAAGATCATTAATTTCATATACCACCTTATCCAGTAATTGCAGTTGTTAAATTATGCCAATGTAATATTAAGCATTTTGCTTGTTACTTTCTTAGTATACAAGCTTCATTTTAAAGCTTAGCTAGTAACCATCTGTCTTCTGGAAAGATATAAAACTAAGGTATGTTTCTAAAGCAGCATGTAAACTGACTCAAGCTATTATATTTTATTCATTTTCACCTTTGCAATAAATCTAAGTCACTCTTAAAATCTTCCTATGAATTAATAGTACTACATGGAGACATAGTTTTAATTTTTATGATATTTCAGCAACATACAAGTCAATTTCATGCATTCAAGACTAATCAAATAGATGGGCTTATCATAGTCTTTGTGTTTGGTGTCTGACACATGTTTATGTAAGGATATATCTCAGTTTTGTGAAAATTTGAGTGTCTTGTGGTACATCATTTGACATTGTTTATATTTTAAGTCACACATATTTAATATATCATATAAACTTAAAACATAATAATTATGAGAGAAAATAATTTTCACATTTTCCAGTTATTTTTTAAAGTCTGAACATTTTTTCATGTTTTCATGCAACAATGAAGGAGGAAGTTAAACTCATTTTACCATTTAAGAATGAGCCAGTATAATATGGTTCCTTATAAACAAAAATGATATGAATAACTTGGAGAAAAAGCATGTGGTCATTAGACTTTAGATTTGAAATATTAAAAAGAAATTAATGTAAGGAAAAAGGAAAGGAGACAGAATAATTGCATTTGATGGGACCTCAGAAGTCAAAATTTGACGCTTAAGACAGGATTCCTCTTTCAGTCAATTCAAATCAACAGATTTACCTCCAACAAGAGAGTACGAGGGGCTTCTCTGAACCCTTTTCCAGTGAAACTGATAAAAAATTATACACAGGTATTTTAAAGCTTCTGTAAATGATCCTAAGGGGTAATAACAAATTAAGAAATATCTATACATCTACAAAAATTCAGTTAAAAAGGTGAGAGTCTGTTATTTGAACCAATAATTTCCCCTCTTTCCTTCTAGATCAACCTGGCAGGGACTCCACTCTGGACTGCTAAACTCAAGAAAGCTAGGATCCCACCCTCAGAATCCAGATGGGGGATTTCACATGGAAAGAAAAGGATTCCAGCATTTATCATCTTGTCCCAAGCTCTCTGTTGCTAAAGCAAAGCTTAAAAAACTGTGGTAGACAAGTAGAGAATTCCTTCTTATTCTTAATCCCCTCTTGTGAAATGGAGGGTTTACTTTGCGTATGACATGTTGAGAATACTGGTGCCCTCATCACTGCTCTCCTAGCTTCTGAGACTGCCATTTGATGCCAGGACAGGCAAGTCAAAAGACTACAAGCTGCTGCCCACACAACAACTGCTCAGTCCCTAGCCTAGAGATGCCATTCACAAAGAAGCCTGGTATTGTCCTTATCCCTTATTGTCAGCCCCTAAGCCCAATCTCAGAAATGCTCCCTGTAATAGATAAGGCAAAATGGATCATAAAACAGATAGCTGTTGACCTTGTCCCAAAGAAACTGAATTCATTTGCAACAAAAAGTGAAGAAGTTTAAGACCAAAGTCACCCTCAAGAACCATTAAGGTTGTGGTGAAAGAAACTTAAGAGGAGATACAAAGTAGAATAAACTGAAAGCGAGTTAGTTTCTAGCTGTTCCTATAAACCTGGGCTACCTTGGTGGCTCAGACAGTAAGAATCCACCTGCAATGCAGTGAGATGGTCTGCGAGCAGAAAACCCAGATTTGACCTCTGGGTCAGGAAGATCTCCTAGAGAAGGGAATGGCTCAGTTCAGTTCAGTTGCTCAGTCATGTCCGACTTTTTGTGACCTCATGGACTGCAGAACATCAGGCTTTCCTGTCCATCACCAACACCCCGAGTTTGCTCAAACTCAAGTCCATCGAGTTGGTGATACCATCCAACCATCTCACCCACTGTCATCCCATTTTCCTCCTGCCTTCAGTCTTTCCCAGCATTAGGATCTTTTCCAGAGAGTCAGTTCTTCACATCAGGTGGCCAAAGTGGGAAAGGCTACCTACTCCACTATTCATGCCTGGAGAATTCCATGGACAGAGGAGCCTGGTGGGATACAGGCCATGGGTTCACAAAGACTCAGTCACAACTGAGGATCTAACACACATTTCTATAAACTTGGAATAAGACAGGTGAACAGAGTCCTCTTAGGGTTAAAACAAACAAAACAGTAATGTCAACTATTCTTTGAAAGGGTCCAGAATTTAGTTTGTAGAATGTATTGGATTAATGTATGCTCCAAGGAATTATTGAAAGCAACAGAATAATCAGCTAGTGCAATGTAACAGTTGTTTATGGTCAGGTATGAGATTTCTGCCTAAATTGCTGCCATCCTTGCATGACTGGAATTTCATGAATGAAACCATTCAGGGCTGAACACTGTGTGTCTGTGTGTGTGTGTAAACACGTTGAGGGGGTAGGAGGTAAACAGCACTAAATATTCCTCTAAATTAGTCACTAAACATAAAAGGGCTTCCCTGATAGCTCAGTTGATAAAGAATCTGCTTGCAATTCAGCAAGGATTGCAAGAGACCCTGGTTTGATTCCTGGGTTGGGAAGATCTGCTGGAGAAGAAAAATGCTACCCACTCCAGTATTCTGGCCTGGAGAATTCAGTAGACTGTATAGTCCATGGGATTTCAAAGAGTCAGACAGGACACTTTCACTTTCATTTGGGCTTCCCTTGTGGCTCAGCTGGTAAAGAATCCACCTGGAATGGGGGAGACATGGGTTCGATCCCTGGGTTGGGAAGATTCCCTGGAGAAATGAAAGGCTACCCAATCCAGTATTCTTGCCTGGAGAATTCCATGTGCCCATGGAGTCACAAACAGTTGGACACTACTGATGACTTTCACTTTCAAACATCAAAAAAATAAAATAAAATAAAAGATGATAATAAGCCTAAAGGGATCAGAGAGGAAATAACCAAAGTTGTTATTGCTGTTCAGTCACTAAGTTGTGTATGAATCTTTGTGACCCCATGGACTGCAGCATGTCAGGTTTCCCTGTCCTTAACTTTCTCTCAGAGTTTGTGCAAACTCATGTCCATTGTCTTGATGATGCCCTCCGTCTCATCCTCTGTTTTCCCCTTCTCCTTCTGCTTTCACCCTTTTCCAGCATCAGAGTCTTTTCCAATGAGTTGGCTCTTCCCAACAGGTGGCCAAAGTATTGAAGCTTCAGCTTCAGCATCAGTCATTCCAATGAGTATCCAGGGGTAACTTCCTCTAGGATTGAATAGTTTGATCTCCTCACTGTGCAAGTGACTCTGAAGAGTCTTTTCCAACACCACAGTTCAAAAGCATCAATTCTCCGTTGCTCAGCCTTCTTTATGGTCCAATTCTCACATCCGTAAATTACTACTGGAAACACCAGTAGTAATAAACATAGATTTGACTAGAGAGACCTTTGTGAGCAAAGTGATATCTCTGCTTTTTAATATGTTGTCTAAGTTTTTCATAGCTTTTCTTCCATGGAGCAAGCATTTTCTAACTTCTTGGCTACAGTCACCACCCACAGTGATTTTGGAGCCCAAGAAAATAAAGTCTTTTCACAATGGAAACATTGTTTCCCCATCTATTTGCCAAAAAGTGATGGGATTGGATGCCATGATCTTTGTTTTTTGAATGTTGAGTTTTAAGACAGATTTTTCACTCCCCTCTTTCACCTTCAAGAGGCTCTTTCCCTTCCCCTGAAGCAAAGTTCTCCGTTGCTTTCTGCCATTAGTGTGGTTTCATCTGCATATCTGGCCTTATTGATATTTCTCCCAGAAAACTTGATTCCAGACTGTGATTCATCTAGTATCGCATGTCCCATGATGTACCCTGCATGTAAGTTAAATAAACAAGGTGATAATATATAGCCTGATGTACTCCTTTCCCAATTTTGAATCAGTTCATTGTTCCATGACTGGTTCTCACTGTTGCTTCCTGATCTGCATATAGATTTCTCAGGAGGTAGGAAGGCATTCTGGTATTTCCATCTCTTTAAGAATTTTCCACAGTTTATTGTGATCCTCACAGTCAAAGACTTTAGCATAGTCAATGAAGCAGATTTTTTTTTTTTCTGGGATTCCCTTGCTTTTTCTATGATCCAATGGATGTTGGCAATATGATCTCTGGATTCCTCTGCCTTTTCTAAATCCAGGTTGTGCAGTTGGAAGGTCTCAGTTCATATACATGAAGAACTTCATATACTAAAGCCTACTTTGAAGGACTTTGAGCATTACCTTGCTAGGGTGTGAAATGAGGACAATCTTGTGGTAGTTTGAACATTCTTTGGCATTGTCCTTATTCGGACTTCAAATAGAAATTGACTTTTTCCAGTCCTGTAACCACTGCTGACTTTTCCAAATTTGCCAGCATACCGAGTGCAGCAGTTTTAACAGCATCAGTGTTTAGGATCTGAAATAGCTCAGCTGGAATTTCATTACCTCTACTAGGTTTATTCATAGTAATGCTTCTCAAGACCTACTTGGCTCTGCACTCCAAGATGTCTAATTTTGGTACAAAACATTATCTAAGATGTCCAGTTTCTCACAAAAAAAGATAAGGCGTGAAAAGAAAGTGGAAAATACAGGGCAAAGAGCAGGATAAACACACATTTAAAAAAAGAAGAAGTAAAAAAACTCCTGTAAGGGAAACAGGTGTTTGATTTATAAGACTTTAAAGCAACCATTATAAACATATTTATAGAACTAAATAAAATCATGATTTAAAAAGTAAAATGATGATATAATGACAATATCACATAACACAGATAATATAAACAGAGAGCATAAATGAGAACCAAATGGAAATTATGAAGTTATACAGTTTATCCATTGAAATAAAAAATGTACTAGAGCGATTCAATAGATTTAAAATGGCAGAAGAAAGATAAGCAAAGTTGTAGAGAGATTGCTAGAGATTGTGAAAGCTTAAAAAAATAAAGATAAAAAAATAAAATAGAGACAAATTAGAAAAAATGTTAGAGACTTGTAAGCACACAAAAATACATATAATGGGTACTACAGAAAGAGGAGAGAGAAAGCAGCATAAAAAGTGTTAGAAAATAATGCCTAAAAAACCATCTTAACTTGATGAAATACAATCGACAACCCTGGAAGCTAACTGAATTACAAATAGGACAAACACCAATAAATTTACAGATACATCACATTAAAATTGCAGCATTATTTACAATCACCAAGACATGGAAACAACCTGAATATCTGCCAACAGATGAATGAATAAAGAAGATATGGTTTACAAATATAAAGGAATATTATTTAGCCATAAAAATTAATGAAAAAAAAAAGCCATTTTGAGCAATATGAATGGACCTAGGAACCAGTCCATTCTGAAGGAGATCAGCCCTGAGATTTCTTTGGAAGGAATGATGCTAAAGCTGAAACTCCAGTACTTTGGCTATCTCATGCGAAGAGCTGACTTATTGCAGAAGGCTCTGATGCTGGGAAGGGTTGGGGGCAAGAGGAGAAGGGGACGACCAAGAATGAGATGGCTGGATGGCATCATGGACTTGATGAACTTGAGTCTGAGTGAACTCTGGGAGATGGTGATGGACAGGAAGGCCTGGCATGCTGCAGTTCATGGGGTTGCAAAGAGTCGGACA
Organism: Nanger dama; assembly: GCA_917880005.1. NCBI lineage: Eukaryota > Metazoa > Chordata > Mammalia > Artiodactyla > Bovidae > Nanger > Nanger dama. The sequence goes on from CAKJTW010000004.1 coordinate 55,314,019, forward strand.
TGACTGAACGACTGAACTGAACTGAACTGAGGGACCATTATAGTAAGTGAAGTAAGCCAGAGAGAGGAAGACAAATATACAATAACACTTATATGTGGAATCTAAAAAAAATGATAAAAATGAAAATGTATACACAAAACAGAAATAGACATAGAAAAAAACACTTATGATACCAAAGGGGAAAGTTGGGGGAGGAATAAATTAGAAATTTGGGATTAGCATATACACACTACTCTATAAAACAGATAACTAACAAGGACCTACTGTACAGCACAGAGAATTATAGTCAATATTTGTAATAACTTATATGGAAAAAAATCTGAAAAAGCTATATATATATATATATGTATGTATGCATGCATATATACATTATATATGTGTGTATGTGTATATATATATATACACATACATACATATGCATTTGTGCTAAGTCACTTCAGTCATGTCTTGCTCTGTGTGATGCTATGAACTGTAGCCTGCCAGGTTCCTCTGTCCATAAGATTCTCTAGACAAGAATACAGAAATAGGTTGCCATTTCCTCCTCCAGGGGATCTTCCCAACTCAAGGATTAAACCTAAGTCTCCTACATCTCCTGCATTGGTGTGGGTTCTTTACCACAAATGCCACCTGGGAAGCCTATATATGTGTGTATATATACACACATATATATGTCTGTACACATTCCCATATGTTTATATAACCACATATTCTATATATGTACATACATGTATGTTTATATTAAAGATATGTGCATATATATATATATATATAAGAGATTACTTTGCTGTAAACCTGAAACTAACAACATTGTAAATAAATCAACTATACTTTAATTAATAAAGCTTTTCTAAAGCAGCAAGAGATAAATGACTTATCACTTACAAAAGAACCTCAACAGAATTAATAATGACTTCTCAGCAGAAGCAATGAATTCCAGAAAGCACATGCTAAAATAATAATACGCTCAAAGAATAAAACTGTCAAACAAAAATTCTATAGCCACCAAAATTGCTCATAAGTGAAAGCTAAGACAAACTCTTCTAGATTAAGAAAAGCAAAAAGAAACAAACAACAACAAAACTGAGGATCTGTTGAAACTAACCTGCCCTTCCAAGAAATACTAAAGGAAGTTATTCAGGCTGAAAGTGACACCAGATGGTAATTCTCATCCATATGGAAAAAGAAAAATCAGTGAATGTAATTACCTAATTTTACAAGACTGAGGAATTAATATTTGTCCTCCTTCTTATCATCTCTGATTTAAGATAATTGAATAAAATTGCATCTATACATATATATATATACATATATATATACACACACAAATATATATACATAAATATTTATAAACCAGGCAATTGCATAAAATTAAATACATATATGAAACCAAGAATAAAAAATATTGAAATATAATTTATGTGTAATATATATATTAACAATAGCACAAAGAGGGTGAATGGAAGCAAGGAAATTACTACAGATAAGGATGTAGTAATTATGTATTCTTGGTCTTAAAATAGCAGTAGATATAATACATACAATTATCATACCACAAAAAAAGGGGGAAAGGTAATAGAGTTACATAGGAGTAACACTTTATATTATAAGAATTCAGCTATTTTAAATCAGAAGTTGATTCAGATAAATCCAAATGAACATGGTAAATCATAAAGCAGTACTTAGAATATAGCATAATAATGAAAATAATCATTAAGTAAAATTAAACTACTATATTAGAATATATTTACTTAATGTGAAAGTAAAAAGAAATAGAGGAACAAAAATCATGAAAGCTATAGAAAATTTAAAAAGTGAAATGGAAGACATGAATTCAACTATATCAATGACAAAATTAAAAGTAATAGATGAAATAGTCTGACCAAATGCAAATACTGTCAGACTAGACAAAATACTTTAATCAGCTTTATTTACAGTGCACACTTCTACCCAGCATTTGAAAAAGAACAAATACCAAATCTTTACAAAATATTCTTAAGAAAAATTGAGAAAAAACTTCCCAACTCATTCTCTGAAATCACCATTGCTGCAATACTAAAGCCAAGGACATCATAAGGAAATTTGACTAGAAATAAGTGTGCTAATTCCAATAGGAGAGACTGATAATCCAGATATTAAGTATTAGGATCTGTGGGAATATGACATAATATAACCACTTTGGAATAGTCTCAAAATTTATCAGACCATTAAACACATGGTTACCATGTAAATAAGTCATTTTCCTTGTATGTATGTATGTATATATATATATATATATACATACACACACACACACACAAATGGACCTTAGGAAGTATCACTATGAACAAAGCTAGTGGAGGTGATGGAATTACAATTGAGCCATTTCAAACCCTTGAAGATGATGCTGTGAAAGTGCTGCACTCAATATGTCTTCAAATTTGGAAAACTCAGCAGTGGCCACAGGACTGGAAAAGGTCAGTTTTCATTCCAATATCAAAGAAAGGCAATGCCAAAGAATGAAAGTGAAGGGGAGAGTGAAAAAGTTAGCTTAAAGCTCAACATTCAGAAAACTAATATCATGGCATCTGGCCCCATTACTTCATGGAAAATAGATGGGGAAAAGTGGAAACAGTGGCTGACTGCATTTTTCTAGGATCCAAAATCACTGCAGAAGGTGACTTCAGCCGTGAAATTAAAAGACGCTTGCTCCTTGGAAGGAAATTTATGACCAACCTAGACAGCATACTAAAAAGCAGAGACATTACTTTGGCAACAAATGTCCATCTAGTCAAGGCTATGGTTTTTCCAGTGGTCATGTATAGATGTGGGAGTTGGACTGTGAAGAAAGCTGAATGCTAAAGAATTGATGTTTTTGATCTGTGGTGTTGGAGAAGACTCTTGAGAGTCCCTTGGACTGCAAGGAGATCCAACCAGTCCATCCTAAAGGAAACCTGTCCTGGGTGTTTCATTGGAAGGACTGTTGTTGAAATTGAAATGCCAATATTTTGGCCACCTGATCCAAAGAGATAACTCATTTGAAAAGACCCTGATGTTGGGAAAGATTGAGGGCAGTAGGAGAAGGGGATGACAGAGGATGAGATGTTTAGATGGCATCACCGACTCAATGGACATGAGTTTGGGTAAACTCCGGGAGTTGGTGATGGACAGGAGGCCTGGCGTGCTGCCATGCATGGGGTCACAAAGAGTCAGACACATTGAGCAACTGAACTGATAGGCTATAATGTAAATACAGAGGAAACCCAGCTTCCAACAAGCAGTTTAGGATGATCCAATCAGAAATGTTAGAGTTGTAGTATAAAGGGGAACTGAATCACAAGATTACTTGATCAAAACAAATCTAAACTGTCTAGACTTCTGTTGTTGAGAGATAATTTACTTCTGAATGAGTAAAGCTTCTCTATATTTTGCAGTCTCTTTCAGCACACTAAATTTAATTGATACAATTAGTATCATGAGTGAAGTCGCTCAGTCGCGTCCAACTCTTTGCGACCCCATGGACTGTAGCCTACCAAGCTTCTCTGTCCATGGGATTCTCCAGGCAAGAGTACTGGAGTGGGTTACCATTTCCTTCTCCAGGGGATCTTCTGTTGATCTTATTGGAAGAGTGACCGGATTAAGTTGATTGACATTAGGTTTGTAGCAGAAAAGCAGAATGCATCTTAAATAACTGAATATAATAATTTATATTTTTCCAGGCTGAGTGTGTAACAATGAAAATTAAACCCACTAAATATTGCAAATATAATGAGCATTGTCAATGTCAATGCTTAGTATAAAGAAGGTGGTTCTAAACAGTCCTTAAAGTCAAGAACAGTCTCTCTGAAGTAGTGATATGTAAAACAAATCCTAAAGGCAGAATGGCAATTACCTACATTAAAGAGGTTGAGGGTAAAAGGTGTTTCAAACTCAAAGAAAACAAGTTGCTTAATGACTCAGAGACCAGAAATAACATTGCATATTGAGGAAATTAAATGCATCCTAAAGGTAGGAGTTTAAAGGGTAAGGGTAAAGAATGGAAAGATTGAGGACAGATCTTAGAGGCTCATATTAAAGATAGAAACATAAAATATGAATAAAGCTTCAAGCTAATTGTGATTTTTTTTTTAGTACTATTCAGAATACAGAAAGTTAGACTTTGCTCTTTAAGAGGAAACATTCAATTTGGGGAAAGTTGGGTTTATTTCTAAAATTCACATTGAAATGGAAATTCTCAAGGAATTTACAATTTGGATCCAAGGACTCAGTCAAGGTTTGAGCAGTTTTGTAATCACTGGCATACAGATGATAACTTAAGAATAAAATCACAGTTAATCACTTTTCATGGATTCTGTACTTGTAAATTCACCTACTGCCTGCAATGTCTTTGTAACTTCCAAATCAGTACACACTTTGCATTCCTGGACATGGGCAGAGCAGGAAAAGAGTGTCTTGTGTCTCAAGTTCCTAGCTGAGGTGGCACAGGGTAATATTTGCCTCTTGTTTCAACTCTGAAAATATGTGTACTTTTCATGGTTCTTTCAGTGGAATGTTTTTCATATTTTTGTGTTTTCTGATGGTGATTTCATTGTTTAAAATGCACCCCCCCACCAAGCATAGTGCTGAAGTGCTGTTTAGCATTCCTACTGGCTAAGAAATCTGCAATGTGCTTCATAGAGAAAATATATGCATCAGGTAAGATTGGTTCAGGCAGGAGTAACTGTGCTGTTGTCCATGATTTCAGTATTAATGAAGCAATAATATCTTAAACAAAGTATCATTAAAGAGAAATACCAATGAAAAAGGTTGTGTATTGATAAAATGATGAAAGTACTTTGGTCAGAGGCTTAGAATTTAACACTGTATTTCCTGTAAAGGCAATGATTTAGTACTTGCTAATTCAGCCTTGGCAGCAGCTTTACAGGTCAGTTCAGTTGAGTTGCTCAGAAGTGTCTCTTTGTGACCCCATTGACTACAGGACATCAGGCCTCCTTGTCCATCACCAAATCAGAGAGCTTGCCTAAACTTATGATACCATCTAACCATCTCATCTTCTGTTGTCCCCTTCTCCTCCTGCCTTCAGTCTTTCCCAGCATCAGGGTCTTTTCCAATGAGTCGGTTCTTTGAATTAGGTTGCCAAAGTATTGGAGCTTCAGTTTCAGTATCATTCCTTCCAATGAATATTCAGGATTGATTTCCTTTAGGATTCACTGGTTGAACTCCTTGCAGTCCAAGGGATTCTTGAGTCTTCTCTGACGCCACAGTTCAAAAGGGTAAATTCTTTGGCGCTTAGCTTTCTTTATGGTCCAAATCTTAACATCCATACATGACCGCTGGAAAAAACCATAGCTTTGACTAGACAGACTTTGTCAGCAAAATAATGTCTCTGCTTTTTAATATGCTGTCTAGGTTTGTCATAGCTTTTCTTCCAAGGAGCAAGCATCTTTTAATTTCATGGCTGTAGTAAACATCTGCAGTGATTTTGGAGCCCAAGAAAAGAAAGTCTGTCACTGTTTCCATTGTTTCCTCATCTATTTGCCGTGAAGTAACAGAACTGGATGCCATGATCTTAGTTTTGGAATGCTGAGTTTTAAGGAAGCTTTTACACTCTCCTCTTTCACTTTTATTAAAAGACTCTTTAGGTTCCTCTTCACTTTTTGCCATAAGGGTGGTGTCATCTGCATATCTGAGGTAACTGATACTTTCCCTGGTAATCTTGATTCCAGTTTGTGCTTCATCCAGCCTGGCATTTTGTATGATGTACTTTGCATTGAAGTTAAATAAACAGGGTAACTATACACAGCCTGAAGTACACCTTTCCCAGTTTGTATCCAGTCTGTTGATCCATATCCAGTCCTAACTGTTGCTTCTTGACCTGCATACAGATTTCTCAGGAAGAAGGTCATGTGGTCTGGTATTTCTGTCTCTTTAAGAATTTTCCAGAGTTTGTTGTGATCCACAGTCAAAGACTTTGGCATAGTCAACAAAGCAGAAGCATATGTTTTTTTCCAGAATTATCTTGCTTTTTCTATAATCCAATGGATATTGGCAATTTGATCTCTGGTTCCTCTGTTTTTTTTTTTTTTTTTTTAAATCCAACTTGAACATCTGGAACTTCTCAGTTCACATACTATTGAAACCTAGCTTGGATAATTTTGATCATTACTTTGCTAGCATGTGCTACTGCTGCTAAGTCGCTTCAGTCGTGTGAACCTATAGACTGCAGCCCACCAGGCTCCCCAATCCCTGGGATTCTCCAGGCAAGAATACTGGAGTGGGTTGCCATTTCGTTCTCCAATGCATGAAAATGAAAAGTGAAAGTGAAGTTGTTCAGTTATGTCTGACTCTTAGCGACCTCATGGACCGCAGCCTACCAGGCTCCTCCGTCCATGGGATTTTCCAGGCAAAAGTACTGGAGAAGGGTGTGGTTGCCCTGTCCAGCTAGCATGTGAGATAAACGTAATTGTGTGGGAGTGAACATTCTTTGGCATTGCCTTTCTTTGGGATTGGAATAAAAACTGACTGTTTCTAGTCCTGTGGCCACAGCTGAGTTTTCCAAATTTACTGGCATATTGAGTGCAGCACTTTCACAGCATCATCTTTTATTTTTTTTAATACTTTATTCTACATTACAATACTTGTTTTGCCATACATTGACATGAATCAGCCACAGGTGGACACGATCTCCCAATGCCAAAGCCCCCTCCCACCTCCCACCCCACATCATCTCCCTGAATCATCCTGTGCACCAGCCCCATGCATCCTGCATCCTGCATTGAACATAGACTGGCACTTCATTTCTTACAAGATAGTATACATGTGTCAGTGCCATTCTCCCAAACCTTCCCACCCTATCCCTCTCCCTCAGAGTCCAAAAGTCCACTCTATACCTCTGTGTCTCTTTTGTTGTCTCACATAGAGGGTCATCATTACTATTTTCCTAAATTCCATATATATGTGTCAGTATACTGTATTGGTGTTTTTCTTTCTGGCTTACTTCACTCTGTATAATTGGCTCCAGTTTCATCCATCTCATTAGAACTCAGTCAAATTTATTCTTTTTAAGGGCTGAGTAGTACTCCATTGTGTATATGTACTACAGCTTTCTTATCCATTCATCTGCTGATGGACATCTAGGTTGCTTCCATGACCTGGCTATTATAAACAGTGCTGCAGTGAACATTGGGGTACATGTGTCTCTTTCAATTCTGGTTTCCTCGAGGTGTATGCCCAGCAGTGGGATTGCTGGGTCATAAGGCAGTTCTATTTGCAATTTTTTAAGGAATCTCCACACTGTTTTCCATAGTGGCTGTACTAGTTTGCATTCCCACCAGCAGTGTAAGAGGGTTCCCTTTTCTCCACATCCTCTCCAGCATTTATTGCTTGTAGACTTTTGGATCACAGCCATTCTAACTGGTGTAAAATGCCATTCTGACTGGTGTGAAATGGTACCCACAGCTAACATTATCCTTAATGGTGAAAAATTGAAACCATTCCCCCTAAAGTCAGGAACAAGACAAGGGTGTCCACTTTCACCACTACTATTCAATATCGTACTGGAAGTTTTGGCCACAGCAATCAGAGCAGAAAAAGAAATAAAAGGAATCCAAATTGGAAAAGAAGAAGTAAAATTATCACTGTTTGCAGATGACATGATCCTCTACATAGAAAATCCTAAAGACTCGACCAGAAAACTACTAGAGCTAATCAATGAATACAGTAAAGTTGCAGGATATAAAATCAACACTCAGAAATCCCTTGCATTCCTATACACTAATAATGAGAAAGTAGAAAGGAAGTTAATGAAACAATTCCATTCACCATTGCAACGAAAAGAATAATGGTGAATGGAATTGTTTCCTTAACTTCTTAGGAATATACCTACCTAAAGAAACTAAAGACCTATATATCAAAAACTATAAAACAGTGATGAAAGAAATCAAAGAGGACACTAATAGATGGAGAAATATACCATGTTCATGGGTCGGAAGAGTCAATATAGTGAAAATGAGTATACTACCTAAAGCAATCTACAGATTCAATGCAATTCCTATCAAGCTACCAGCAGTATTTTTCACAGAACTAGATCAAATAATCTCAAGATTTGTATGGAAATACAAAAAACCTCGAATAGCCAAAGCAATCTTGAGAAAGAAGAATGGAACTGGAGGAATCAACTTGCCTGACTTCAGGCTCTACTACAAAGCCACAGTCATTACGACAGTATGGTACTGGCACAAAGACAGAAATATAGATCAATGGAACAAAAGAGAAAGCCCTGAGATTAACCCACACGCCTATGGACACCTTATCTTCGACAAAGGAGGCAAGAATATACAATGGAGTAAAGACAGTCTCTTTAACAGGTGGTGCTGGGAAAACTGGTCAACCACTTGTAAAAGAATGAAACTAGACCTCTTTCTAACACCATACACAAAAATAAACTCAAAATGGATTAAAGATCTAAATGCAAGACCAGAAACTATAAAACTCCTAGAGGAAAACATAGGCAAAACTTTCTCCGACATAATTCACAGCAGGATCCTCTATGATCCAACTCCCAGTATACTGGAAATAAAAGCAAAAATAAGCATCATCTTTTAGAATTTGAAATAGCTCAGCTGGATTTCCAACACCTCCACTAGCTTTGTTAGTAGTGATGCTTCCAGTCCGGGATATCTGGCTCTAGGTGAATGATCATACCATGATGGTTATTTGGGTCATGAAGATCATTTTGCATAGTTCTGCTGTATATTCTTGCCACTTCTTTTCAATATCTTCTGCTTCTTTTAGGTCCATTCCATTTCTATCCTTTATTGTCCCCATCTTTGCATGAAATAATCCTTTGGTATCACTAATTTTCTTGAAGACATCTCTAGTGTTTATACTAGTACCAACTTACTGTGAATAATGTCAATGAATTGCAAGTAAAATGGAAAGTTTCTTTCATCTGCATACATATCCTTTAAGTCCTAGAAATTTAGACAGTATTTTAGGAGCATGAATTTTACAAATATGTATCACTGAGGTCAGATTTATAGCATATATTTCCCCTGACTCTCCATATACTTGATGTATGTTCTTACATAATATTTTCCCTCAAATAATCCTTAATCATTTGCATATGTTATCTTTAAATCAATAGAAAGAAAAATGTGCAATTAATTGCATGGGAAATATGCAATTCAATTGCATAAATCATTTTGAAAGCAACTGATAAAAGTAGACATTCAAATTTCAATAAAGTGCATTTATCACACATAATTAGGACATTTATTCATTATCTGATATCTGAAAATGTTCTCAATTTTTGAGTAAAATGGCATTCATTGAAATTTCAAGGAAACTGAAGAAGAAACATTGGCTTGCCTGAGTTTTCTCATAATTAATATACTAATTCATTGTGAAGTACAGCTTTATTTCTCATTATTTTAAACTAGTGCAATGTCATATATTGAAATAAAAAAAGAGCCAATATTTACAATGAAATATTTCTATGATTTTTGAAGATCACAGTTATACAGATATAAATTTATAAATTAATTATAAGAAAAAGTCAATTTTCTTTTAGAATAGAAACATTAATTTGTGTAAAATGTTACCTAAAAAGATTAATTAAAATATCACAGGAAACCAAGACTCAAAGGTGGTACCTTACTGAGAGCTTCTCAAATTTCCTGTTTTATTTTTAAAAGTCTTCATAAACAGGACTGAAACACATGTTGCTTTGATTCTGGTTCAGTAACTGAGGTTTAATTAAATGTGTTTAGTTTACTGTCCATTGTGTCACAAAAGTCAAGCATGACTTAGCAACTAAACCACCACTACCCACCTAGAGTAATGGAATCCAAAGCTAAAACAAACAAATGGGACCTAATTAAACTTAAAAACTTTTATGCAACAAAGGAAACTACAAACAAAATTTTAAAATACACCCTACCGAATGGGAGAAAATATTTGTAAACAATGTGATCAACAAGGATTAATTTCCAAAATATAGAAACAGCTCATACAGCTCAACATAAAAACAAAACAAAACAACAAAAAAAAGTAACCCTTTCAACAAATGTATTGAAGACCTAAATAGAGATTTATGTAAAGAAGACATACAGATGGCCGATAGGTAGATGAAAGGTGCTCATCAGTGCTAATCATTAGAGAAATGCAAATCAAAACTACAATGAGTTAACACCTTCCATGGGTCAGAATGACAACCACGAAAAAATGTCTCCAAATAATAAATGCTGGAGAGGGTGTGAAGAAAAGGGAACCCTCCTATACTGTTGATGGGAATGTAAATTGGTGCAACTAGTATGGAAAACAGTATGGAGTTCCCTTAAAAATAAAAAAATGGTTATCAAATGCTCCCACAAATCCACTACAGGGCATATATATGGAAAATATGAAAACTAATTCAAAAAGATGTATGCACCCTATTGTTCATAACAGCACTATTACAGTAGTCAAGATATGGAAGCAGTTAAACTGTTCATTAACAGATGAATGGATAAAACTTACATATACACACATATTCTATTACATATGTGTGTGTATATATATATATATGTATATATATAATGAATCTTAGCTATTAAAAAGAATGAAATAATGTAATTTGTAGCAATATGATTGGACCTAGAGATTATCATACTAAGTGAAGTAAGGCAAAGACAAATATCATGCAATAGATTTCTGTATATTAATTTTCTATTCTGCAATTTTATCAATAGTTTTTTGTGTCATATTTGGATCTTCCATGTATAAAAATCATGTCAGCTACAAACAGTAACACTTTTTATTTTTCTTTTCCAATTTGGAGGCCTTTTATTTCTTTTTATTTGATTGCTGTGGCTAGAACTTCCAAACTCCGCTGAATAAAAGTGGTGAGAGTGGGCATCTTTGTCTTGTTGCTAATCATAGAGAGAATGCTTTCAATTTTCCACTATTGAGTATAACATTAGCTGTAGGTTTGTCATAGATGGCCGTTATTATGTTGATGTGGGTTCTCCCTATACCCATTCTTTGCATTTTTTAATCACTAAAGAATATTGAATGTTATCAAAAGCTTTTTTCTGCCTCTATTGAGATGATCACATGGCTTTCCTGGTGGCTCAGTGGTAAATAATCTGCCTGCAATGCAGAAGCCCAAGATTTGATTCTTGGGCCAGGAAGATCCCTTGGAGAAGAAAATTGTTACCCACTTCAGTATTCTTGCCTGGAGAATCCATGGATAGAGGAGCCTGGTGGACTACAGTTCATGGAGTTCCAAAGAGTTGGACATGACTGAATGACTAACACTTTCATTTTCTTTCTTTCAAATGTTCTCCTTCAATTTGCTAATACGGTGGATCACACTGATTGATTTGCATATATTAAATAAAACTTACATCCCTGGGATATGACCCACTTGATCATGGTGTATTATTATTTCAATGTATTGTTGGAGTCACTCTGCTATTATTGTGTTGAGGATTTTTGCATCTATATTCATTGATGATAATGTCCTATGATCTTCTTTTTGTGATTTTTTTTTTCTGGTTTTGATATCAGGGTATTGGTGGCCTCATAAAATAAGTTCAGAACTGTTCCTTCCGCTCCCATTCTTTGGAATAGTTTCCAAATTTACCTGTGAAGCAATATGGTCTTGAACTTTGGTTATGTTGGTGTTTTAAAATTACTAATTCAATTTCATTACTAATAACTGGTCTGTTCATATTTTCTTCTGTTTCTTTCTGATTCAACCTTGGGTGATTATACACTTTTAAGAATTTGTCTATTTGTCTAGGCTTAAACTTTTGCTTTTTGAGTTTGAAGAAAAAATGTTCACTAAAATCTTTAAGAAAGAAAAAAAAAAAGCTACACATGTATTTCACTCATATAATTGAGCAGCCATAGATGTTGGAATTACCTGTTTTACCCATAACATTTTGGTTTAGCTTAAGATCTAAGTATAACTTTTGTCATTATTTTTCAGTTCAGTTCAGTTGCTCAGTTGTGTCCGACTCTTTGTGACCCCATGAATCGCAGCACGCCAGGCCTCCCTGTACATCACCAACTCCCCGGAGTTCACTCAGACTCACATCCATCGAGTCAGTGATACTATCCAGCCATCTCATCCTGTTTCATCCCCTTTTCCTCCTGCCCCCAATTCCTCCCAGAATCAGAGTCTTTTCCAATGAGTCAACTCTTCACATGAGGTGGCCAAAGTACTGGAGTTTCAGCTTTAGCATCATTCCTTCAAAAGAAACCCCAGGGCTGATCTCCTTCAGAACGGACTAGTTGGATCTCCTTGCAGTCCAAGGGACTCTCAAGAGTCTTCTCCAACACCACAGTTCAAAAGCATCAATTCTTTGGTGCTAAGCTTTCTTCACAGTCCAACTCTCACATCCACACATAACCAGAGGAAAAACCATAGCCTTGACTACATGGACCTTAGTCTGTAATGTCTCTGCTTTTGAATATGCTATCTACGTTGGTTATAACTTTTCTTCCAAGGAGTAAACGTCTTTTAATTTCATGGCTGCAGTCACCAACTACAGTGATTCTGGAGCCCATAAAAATAAAATCTGACACTGTTTCCCCATCTATTTCCCATGAACTGATAGAACCGGATGCCATGATCTTCGTTTTCTGAATGTTGAGCTTTAAGACAGCTTTTTCACTCTCCACTTTCACTTTCATCAAGAGGCTTTTTAGTTCCTCTTCACTTTCTTCCATAAGGGTGATGTCATCTGCATATCTGAGGTTATTGATATTTCTCCCAGCAGTCTTGATTCCAGAGTGTACCTCTTCCAATCCAGTGTTCCTCATGATATACTCTGCATATAAGTTAAATAAGCAGGGTGACAATATACAGCCTTGACATACTCCTTTTCTTATTTGGAACCAGTCTGTTGTTCCATGTCCAGTTCTAACTCTTGTTTCCTGACCTGCATATCAGTTTCTCAAGAGGCAGGTCAGGTGGTCTGGTATTCCCATCTCTTTCAAAATTTTCCACAATTTATTGTGATCCACACAGTCAAAGGCGTTGACATAGTCAAAAAGCAGAAAGAGATGTTTTTCTGGTACTCTCTTGCTTTTTTGATGATCCAGCAGATGTTGGCAATTTGATCTCTGGTTCCTCTACCTTTTCTAAAACCAGCTTGAACCTCTGGAAGTTCATGGTTCATGTATTGCTGAAGCCTGGCTTGGAGAATTTTGAGCATTACTTTACTAGCATGTGAGGTGAGTGCAATTGTGAGGTAGTTTGAGCATTCTTTGGCATTGCCTTTCTTTGGGATTGGAATGAACACTGACCTTTTCCAGTCCTGTGGCCACTGCTGCGTTTTCCAAATTTGCTGGCATATTGAGTGCAGCTTACTATTTATTAAATATTTTGTGTGCATTTTAAGGCTCAGTTCAGTTCAGTCACTCAGTCATGTCCAACACTTTAAAAGGCTAGATTTTTTACAAGGCCATTCTTCAGTGTGTCTCAATTAGTAATTATCCTTAAAATGACAGCTCTGTTAGTATGAATCCCTTGATAGTAAAGATTAATATGCCAGACATCTCACACTCTTAACAATCAATAAAGTCTATATTTTAGATGTCAGGTCAGGAACTTTCTATATAACCTCCACACTGATATCTGGCACAGACTGCCAAATCCCCATATAGTGTATTCCTACAGTTGGAAGGTCTCACCACCTTTATTTTTTATATATGCATTTTTAAATTTTAATTGGAAGCTAATTACTTTACAGTATTGTATTGGTTTTGCCATACATCAACATGAATCCAGGGTATACCCATGTTCCCCATCCTGAACCTTCCTCCTACTTCCATCCCCATACCATCCCTCTAGGTCATCCCAGCGCACCAGCCCCAAGCATCCTGTATCCTACATCAAACCTGGACTGGCGATTCATTTCTTATATGATATTATACATGTTTCAATGCCATTTTCCCAAGTCATCCAACCCTCTCCCACAGAGTTCAAAAGACTTCTACACATCTGTGTCTCTTTTGATGTCTCACATACAGGGTTATTGTTACCATCTTTCTAAATTCCATATATATGCATTGGTATACTGTACGGTTGTTTTTCTTGCTGGCTTACTTCACTCTGTACAATAGGCTCCAGTTTCATTCACCTCATTAGAACTGATTCAAATGTATTCTTTTTATTGGCTGATTAATACTCCATTGTGTACATGTACCACAGCTTTATTATCCATTCATCTGCTGATGGACATCTAGGTTGCTTCTATGTCCTGGCTATTATAAACAGTGCTGCAATGAACATTGGGGTACATGTGTCTCTTTCCATTCTGCTTTCCTCAGTGTATATGCCCAGCAGTGGGATTGCTGGGTCATAAGGCAGTTCTATTTCCAGTTTTTTAAGAAATCTCCACACTGTTCTCCATAATGGCTGTACTAGTTTGCATTCCCATCAACAGTATAAGAGGGTTCCCTTTTCTCCACACCCTCTCCAGCCTTTATTGCTTGTAGACTTTTGGATAGCAGTCATTCTGACTGGCATGAAATGGTACCTCATTGTGGTTTTGATTTGCATTTCTCTGATAATGAGTGATGTTGAGCATCTTTTCATGTGTTTGTTAGCCATCTGTATGTCTTCTTTGGAGAAATGTCTGTTTAGTTCTTTGGCCCATATTTTGATTGGGTCATTTATTTTTCTGGAATTGAGCTGCAGGAGTTACTTGTATATTTTGAGATTAAGCCTTTGTCAATTGAAAAATCATTAATTCATTTCACAAGAATCCCTCTATTTGTGCTGATGCAATTGAAACAAAGTTGAGATTCAATTTTATAGTTATTCTTTTAACTTCCTTAACATTTTATCTGTTAAAGTATAGCTTCAAAATAATTTTGTACAGCACTTCTTTAATTTGGTATTCCTAGGCTTAGCTTTCAAGTAACCACTATGGTTTAGGTAACTATAAACAAGTAAAGCAAAATATGAAAAATATAAGAAAATGTTATCCAGAAGACAATCAAATAACAATTGTATTCCATAAATAGATACCAATCCACAGACTATTTTGAGAATATGCAATTCTAATGAATACATGATAAAAGTTATTTGACTTGTTTCACTTTGTTTTCTTTACTGAAGTAGAATAATTAAGTGCTTGTCACAATCATTGCATTTATTTCCTTATTGGTGCCATCTTGGAAAACTTGAGACTGAATTTTATAAACAAAAATCAACCTGGCAAAAGTGGGACTGTCTTTTTTTTAAGCAGTTAAATAGAAGGATGCAATACCCATATCACCTGCTAACTCAAATAGTTAGTTGTATTACCAGGGATGCATAGACCCATCAGAGGCTAGCCTATATGACTTAACTGACATAAGAGGAAAAACAAGAGAATATTAACTATTTTAAGTGAACTAAAGACAGATGGAGACATTAAAACTTCAAGATGTACTGCAAATGATATTGATTATATCATGACTGGTCATACAGATTCCTTTTGTATTATTAAATATGATGTGCAAGACTATAAAGTTATCAACAAAGTGCCTTTGAAGAAATCTGCCACTGCTCTAATAATGTAACTTAAGCAGAAAAGAGAATACCCCAGCTGAGTTCAGAATTTATCTGCCACTGTATTTTAAGATAAAATACATGCATCTTCCCTCAAGTTCCACTGCCAGATGTAAAAGAAAAAAATAAAAATATTAATTCAGATAACACAAAAAAGGTTTATTTATTTCTCTACATTCAGTCCTATACCGAAAAGCCATTGTTTAGTTACAAAGAAGTAGCTGGTTTTGTATCATGCTGGTGCTATAGGATTTTAAAAAAGAGCAATTAGAAGTAATAATTAAATTTGGTTTTGTGTAGGTTTCCTAGGAAATAAATAAAGTTCCAAAGGTGTGTATTATCAGATAACCAAGCAAAAGTTTTCAGCCATTAAGATGCATGGAATATCTAAATAATTGAATCATTTAATTGTGAACATACATAAAAGATTAGTTATAGCTATATTTCTTGACTCAACAGTTCTCATTTGGCAAGCCCAATTAATAATTAACACATATAACACAACATTAAAAATCAACTATAATCAACTGTACTTCAATAAAATAAAATAAATTTTTAAAATGAACACATATTGTATTACCTAATAGTGTTCACTCCTTGCCATTTTCTCAGGGACTTTGCTTTTAATTACATAGTCTGATTCAAAAACTGGGAAAATATTGACATTAGAAAAATATCCCAAATATAAATTTATAAGGCTTTCCGACTGCTATAAAACACCTCAATATTCCTCACAGTAGAAGGGATTCCAAGTAGTTTTCTTTCTTTACTGAAAGATTTTTCTCTAAATGTTGGTATTTAAGAAACATGAGATTGGTTTTCATTTCAGGTCTCTGTGTGTGTATGTGTGTATATGTTTGCACACTCAGTTGTACAGTCTTGTCAGACCCTTTGCACCCTCATGGACTGTAGTTCCCAGGCTCCCCTGTCTATGGGATTGTCCAGGCAAGAATACTAGAGTGCATTGCCATTTCCTACTACAAGGGATAGTCCCAACTCAGTCACCTTAAGTCAAACATCTGTAGGCCAAGTGAGGGAAGATGAACTGGAACAAACTCTTAACAATATGTTTTGCTTTGCCTTCAGTATGTTAATGCTAACAATTTGCCTAATTTATGAAGTAACAGATGTCCAGAGAAATTAGGTGAGCTGTGTGGGATTTTCCATGTGATTTTTGTTATGATTTTTTCCATTATGGGATAATAATTATTCCTGTATTCTTTCAGAAAGTGAAAGCACTAGCAATTCAGTCCTGTCCAACTCTTTGTCACCCATGGACTATAGCCCGCCAGGCATCACTGTCCATGGAATTCTCCAGGCAAGAATACTGGAGTGGCTTGCAATTCCCTTCTCCAGTGCATCTTTTCTGATTCAGGGACCAAATCCAGGTCCCCTGCCTTACAGGCAGAATTTTTACCATCTGAGTCACCAGGTAAACTTTGAAAAGCAAAAGGTAGGCAATCATACACACGTATATACATACTCAAGACCCAGATAATCATGATGATGTGATCACTCATCTAGAGCCAGACATCTTGGAATGTGAATTCAAGTGAGCATTAGAAAGCATCACTACGAACAAAGCTAGTGGAGAAAATGTAATGCCAGTGGAGCTGTTTCAAATCCTGAAAGATGATGCTGTGAAAGTGCTGCACTCAATATGCCAGCAAATTTGGAAAACTCAGCAGTGGCCACAGGACTGGAAAAGGTCAGTGTTCATTCCAATCCCAAAGAAAGGCAATGCCAAAGAATGCTCAAACTACCGCACAACTGAACTCATCTCACACGCTAGTAAAGTAATGCTCAAAATTCTCCAAGCCAGGCTGCAGCAATATGTGAAACATCAACTTACTGATGATCAAGCTGGTTTTAGAAAAGGCAGAGGAACCAGAGATCAAACTGCCAATATCTGCTGGATCATGGAAAAAGCAAGAGAGTTCCAGAAAAATATCTATTTCTGCTTTATTGACTATGCCAAAGCCTTTGACTGTGTGGATCACAATAAACTGGAAAATTCTGAAAGAGATGGGAATACCAGACCATCTGACCTGCCTATTGAGAAATCTTATGCAGGTAAGGAAGCAACAGTTAGAACTGGACATGAAACAACAGACTGGTTCCAAATATCAAAAGGAGTACATCAAGGTTGTATGTTGTCACCCTGCTTATTTAACTTATACACAGAGTGCATCATGAGAAATGCTGGATTGGAAGAAACACAAGCTGGAATAAAGATTGCCGGGAGAAATATCAATAACCTCAGATATGCAAATGACACCTCCCTTATGGCAGAAAGTGAAGAGGAGCTAAAGGACCTCTTGATGAAGGTCAAAGAGGAGAGTGAAAAAGTTGGCTTAAAGCTCAACATTCAGAAAATGAAGATCATGGCATCCGGTCCCATCACTTCATGGGAAACAGATGGGGAAACAGTGGAAACAGTGCCAGACTTTATTTTGGGGGCTCCAAAATCGCTGCAGATGGTGACTGCAGCCATGAAATTAAAAGGCACTTACTCCTTAGAAGAAAAGTTATGACCAACCCAGATAGCATATTCAAAAGCAGAGACATTACTTTGCTGACTAAGGTCCGTCTAGTGAAGGCTATGGTTTTTCCTGTGGTCATGTATGGATGTGAGAGTTGGACTGTGAAGAAGGCTAAGCACCGAAGAATTGATGCTTTTGAAATGTGGTGTTGGAGAAGACTCTTGAGAGTCCCTTGGACTGCAAGGTGACCCAACCAGTCCATTCTGAAGGAGATCAGCCCTGGGATTTCTTTGGAAGGAATGATGCTAAAGCTGAAACTCCAGTACTTTGGCCATCTCATGCAAAGAGTTGACTCATTGGAAAAGACTCTGATTCTGGGAGGGTTTGGGGGCTGGAGTAGAAGGGGACAACCGAGGATGAGATGGCTGGATGGCATCATGGACTCAATGGATATGTGTGTGAGTGAACTCCAAGAGATGGTAATGAACAGGGAGGCCTGGCATGCTGCGATTCATGGGGTCGCAAAGAGTTGGGCATGACTGAGCAACTGAACTGAACTGAAATAACACATAATAAATGATACAAATGTTTTATGAGACATTTGGTAATAGTGTTTCATGTAATATCACTGTTTCCAAATGTTAAAGTAAATTGAAGTATCTGGATATATTTTATCAGTAAAATTGCTTTTATTTTCCATTTTATATGCCATTGTTTTTTATGCTAGATAAACATTCTTTGCTCTTTTTATTTATGAAACTAAAAACCTCTTGATGAAAGTGAAGGGGGATGAAAATATTGGCTTAAAGCTCAACATTCAGAAAATGAAGATCATCGCATCTGGTCCCATCACTTCATGGGAAATAGATGGGGAAACCATGGAAATATTGTCAGACTTTATTTTTGGGGGCTCCAAAAGTACTGCCGATGGTGACTGCAGCCATGTAATTAAAAGACGCTTACTCCTTGGAAGAAAAGTTATGACCAACCTAGATAGCATATTCAAAAGGAGAGGCATTACTTTGCCGACTAAGGTCCATCTAGTCAAGCTTATGGTTTTTCCTGTAGTCATGTATGGATGTGACAGTTGGACTGTGAAGAAGGCTGAGCACTGAAGAACTGATGCTTTTGAACTGTGGTGTTGGAGAAGAGTCTTGAGAGTCCCGTGGACTGCAAGGAGATCCAACCAGTCTATTCTGAAGGATCAGCTCTGGGATTTCTTTGGAAGGAATGATGCTAAAGCTGAAACTCCAGTACTTTGTCCACCTCATGCGAAGAGTTGACTCATTAGAAAAAACTCTGATGCTGGGAGGGATTAGGGGCAGAGGAGAAGAGGACAATCAAGGATGAGATGGCTGGATGGCATCACTGACTTGATGGTTGTGAGTCTGAGTGAACTCCGGGAGCTGGTGATGGACAGGGAGGCCTGGCATGCTGCGATTCATGGGATCACAAAGAGTCGGACATTACTGAGCCACTGCACTGAACTGAACTTATGAAATGTCACTCTATGGTCAAAATAGAACATGGTTCCGTCTTTCCTTCATTTATCATTTTTCTTTCCTTCTTTTCACACTTTAGAAATTTTATTGAGCAAAATAAGCTATTTATTTGAAAGTGAAAGTTGTCCATCTGACTCTTTGCAACCCCATGGACTGTACCCTGCAAGACTCTTCTGCCAATGGAATTCTCCAGGCTGGAAAACTGGAGTCGGTAGCTGTTCTCTTCTCCAGTGGATCTTCCCAACCCAGGGATCGAACAAAAGCCTCCCACATTGCGGGCGAATTCTTTACCATCTGAGCCACCAGATAAGCAAAGTGATTACAATAAATGTAAAATATGGTGAATGAGATACTGAAATCACCAAGTTTCTAATTTAAGAATTTCCTTTATTAAGAAAGAAAATGCAAGCATAGATGCAGCCAAACCTCAAGAGTGATTTAGTGACAGGATGGTTAATACCTTGGGATACTTTAAGCTTTTTCTTAGTCCCTAGTTTCAGTTCTCTCCGAATATCACTGCCCTTCTTCTCATCTCCTTCCCACATGTAGTCTCAACCATGTGGTAATAAAGTGTCTATTATAATAACTAGAATGCAATGCATGAAAATTATGTTTTAAACTGTATTCTTAATGTTTCACATGTCACTGAATCCTAACAATAAGCCTAAGAGTAAATATTAATGTGATCTGGATTTTGAGCAGCAGCATATTGTAGAAGTTAAAAACGGATTTCTTTGGCTCAAATTCCATTCCTACTATTTACTAGCTGTGTTATCTTATGCAATTATACAGCATCTCAGTACCTGCCTTTCCTATTCAGTAAAGAAGCTAATATTTCTTACAAGTGTTAGTAAGGCTACACAACATTTTGCCAAAGAGAAATATTTAAAATTCAGGAAACTAAAACACTGCAAATTCCTGTCCAACTCAGGATTGGAATTCAAGCTGGTTTACATAAAGATTGTAACCTATACCCTATATTACTATTTTGATCAAGGGTCATACTTTCAACAGCCATGGACTCCAGTGTATGCACAAAAAATTATTTGAGTTCTGGGGAAAATATTAGAACTTCTATTTATGCAGATGTCATCTAAAATTAACAGAGATATTAAGCATTACTAACATTTTATATATGACTTGCCACTAGTACCCTTATTGGCTCCAGGTGATAGGCCATCATCTATCACAATTCATAGGCATTCCCAAGTATAAGTTTCATAATGTGAAGCATCCTTACTCCTCCATTTGCTCCTGGAGTACTGAAATACTGATCTATCTATCTATCTATCTATCTATCTATCTATCTATCTTCCTAGGGAAGTATGTTTAAGGATAATTTTTACTAACTTTAACTAAAATAATTGTCACAAAATGGCCATGCAGCTTAGAAAATTCTTCAGTAAAACCAGAGAATAAATATTATGGTAAATATGCAAATGTGAGGAAACAAAAATGAATCTATTTACTATTTATCCTTATCCTACTATATGCTCATCCACACATACTTTACAGTGGCAAAGAACACTAACCATCCAATCTACTGCACCCAGAATTTTGCAAATATTTTTGAAACAGGCATTTGGAATATAAATGATCCACTAGTATGAATGAAATCACTGCATCATTCACAGGGACTATTGCAATAAGAAGCCAACTCTAAATTGTCATCAACATAGCTGAATCTTACAATCAAGATATAGTAGAATCTTTGTAGAAATTTAATGATGAAATGGCAGTAACAATAAAAATGTAGATGTGCATTGAATGTTTCAATGCAAAATACTTACAAGCGTACTTATAAAGATAACACTCATTTTCACTTTATATAAAGGAATTTGTTTGAAATTATGGGTTTTTTTTTTCCTTCTGATTCATACATCAGTTCAGTTGCTCAGTTGTGTCTGACTCTTCGATACCCCATAGATTGCAGCACAAAAAACATAAAACATGAGCTTAAATTGTTCATTAAGGATAAAAGGGAAGTTCTGGCAATGTTTGAGAAGAATTAAAAATTTGTTAAAAGAAACTCATGCAAAGGAAAGTGCATTGCCCAATCAGATGAGCTATAGAAAATGATTTTGCCTACTTCTCTGATAACTGTATCTTTAATACTGTCTTTATTAATCATATGAAGTTTCTCTTGCATCCTAATTTGTTGTCTATCTCACACTGAATTTAGATTGTTAACAAAAATAGCTCATGTAAAGTCACTTTTCTTTACCCTGGACTGTATTTTCTTAGATGAAAATATTAGTCATTTATTTTAGTACCCAACAACTTTTCCCTGGGATTCTCTTCAGTTTCTCAGACAATTTCCTTTTGTCTTTTTTTCTCATTTCAAAATTGTATTCTATGGTGTTGTTTTCGGAAATTTTGTGAATCATATATAACAATCTTCTTAAAATTACCTGCTTACTATAGAGAAAAATGTCAGTTTAGTTCAATCAGTCATATCTAACTCTTTGCAACCCCTGAAGTGCATCACGCTGGGCTTTGCTGCTCATCACAAATTCCCAGCGCTTACTCAAACTCATGTCCATCAAGTCGGTGATCCCATCCAACCGTCTCATCCTCTGTCATCCCCTACCCCTCCTGCCTTCAATCTTTCCCAGCATCAGGGTCTTTTCAAATGAGCAATTATTTGCATCAGGTGGCCAGAGTACTGGAGTTTCAGATTCAGCATCAATCCTTCAAGTGAAGATTCAGGACTGATTTCCTTTAGGATCGATTGGTTGGATCTCCTTGCAGTCCAAGGGACTCTTAAGAGTCTTCTCTAACACCACAATCCAAAAGCATCGATTCTTCCATGTTCAGCTTTCTTTATAGGCCAACTTTCACATCCATACAGGACCACTGGGAAACCATAGTTTGACTACATGGACCTTTGTTGGCAAAACGATGCCTTTGCTTTCTCTTATGCTGTTTAGGTTGGTCATAGCTTTCCTTCCAAGGAGTGTCTTTTAATTTTCTGGTTGCAGTCACCATCTGCGGTGATTTTGGAGATCCAAAATATAGTCTCTCACTGTTTCATTTCCCCATCTATTTGCCATGAAGTGATGGGACCAGATACCATGATCTTAGTTTTCGGAATGTTGAGTTTTAAGCCAACTTTTTCACTCTCCTCTTTCACTTTCATAAAGAGGCTCTTTAGTTCTCCTCAGCTTTCTGCCAGACTGGTGGTGTCATCTGCATATCTGAGGTTATTGATATCTCTCTCTGCAATCTTGATTCCAGCTTGTGCTTCATCCAGCCAGGCATTTTGCATGATGACACCCTGCTTAGAAAAAAGGTCAACGTAGGTCTATTCTGATTATTCGGTGTGATGCTTATTTCCTTTTATATTATAAAAATTTGTAGCACAGTTATTTGTGAATGCCAATACCGGGGGATAAAATAACATATTGTTGAGTAAAAACACATTCTACTGCAAAATATATTGTATTATTTTCATTTCCTATTGTCCTGGATATTAACCCACAAATTTGTTTGATAGGTAGAAACACCATCAAATTTTGCTGAAGAGCCAATAGATTTTGTGTAAAGCTCTGCTGAAAATAGTGGAATCTATTTTTCCCTTTACTGGTTCTTTCTAATGTGAAGATAATTTATTCCTGGATAATTTGAAGTTTGTTCTTTCCTTAAATAATAAACAGATAAAATATTAAATACATACATAAAATTACTCATATTTTAAGTCTTCTAATACTGAAATTCTAAACCAGTCTTCCTATTTATTTTTAACCCTATCAGAAATATTTTTCCATATATGTATATTAGATATATATGTATATAAACAGATACATACATACACATACATATATGTAATATCCATTTACATTCACCTAGGCCTGTACAAGACCTTTTACACCTAACACACCAAAAGATGTCCTTTTCATTATAGGGGACTGGAATGCAAAAGTAGGAAGTCAAGAAACACCTGCAGTAACAGGCAAATTTGGCCTTGGAATACAGAATGAAGCAGAGCAAAGGCTAATAGAATTTTGCCAAGAGAACACACTAGTAATAGCAAACACCCTCTTCCAACAACACAAGAGAAGACTCTATACATGGATATCACCATATGGTCAACACTGAAATCAGATTAATTATATTCTTTGCAGCAAAAGATGGAGATGCTCAGCAAAAACAAGACCAGGAGCTGACTGTAGCTCAGATCATGAACTCCTTATTGCTCAATTCAGACTTAAATGGAAGAAAGTAGGAAAACCACTAGACCATTGAGGTATGACCTAAATTAAACCCCTTATGATTATACAGTGGAAGTGAGAAATAGATTTAAGGGACTAGATCTGATAGATAGAGTGCCTGATGAACTATGGATGGAGGTTTGTGACATTGTACAGGAGACAGGGATCAAGGCCACCCCCATGGAAAAGAAATGCAAAATAGCAAAATGGCTCTCTGGGGAGGCCTTACAAAGAGCTGTCAAAAGAAAAAGAACTGAAAAGCAAAGGAGAAAAGGAAAGATATAAGCATCTGAATGAAGAGTTCCAAAGAATAGCTAGGAGAGATAAGAAAGCCTTCCTCAGCAACCAATGAAAATAAATAGAGGAAAACGACAGAAGGGGAAAGACTAGAGATTTCATCAAGAAAAATTAGAGATGCCAAGGGAATATTTCATGCAAAGATAAGCTCGATGAAGGAGAGATATGGTAGGGACCTAACAGAAACAGAAGATATTAGGAAGAAGTGGAAAGAATACACAGAAGAACTGTACAAAAAAGATCTTCATGACCTAGATAATCACAATGGTGTGATCACTCACCTAGAGCCAGACATCTTGGAATGCGAAGTCAAGTGGGCCTTAGAAAGCATCACTACGAACAAAGCTAGTGGGAGGTGATGGAATTCCAGGTGAGCTATTTCAAATCCTGAAAGATGATGCTGTGAAAGTGCTGCACTCAATATGCCAGCAAATTTGGAAAACTTGGCAGTGGCCACAGGACTGGAAAAAGTCAGTTTTCATTCCAATCCCAAAGAAAGGCAATACCAAAGAATGCTTAAACTATTGTATGACTGCACTCATCTTACACACTAGTACAGTAATGCTCAAAATTCTCCAAGCCAGGCTTCAGCAATACGTCAACCGTGAACTTCCAGATGTTCAAACTGGTTTTAGAAAAGGCAGAGGAACCAGAGATCAAATTCCCAACATTGGCTGGATCATCAGAAAAGCAAGAGAGTTCCATAAAAAATATCTATTTCTGCTTTATTGACTATGCCAAAGCCTTTGACTCTGTTGATCACAATAAACTGTGGAAAATTCTGAAAGAGATGGGAATACCAGACCACCTGACCTGCCTCTTGAGAAACCTATATGCAGGTCAGGAAGCAACAGTTAGCAGTGGACATGAATAACAGACTGGTTCCAAATAGCAAAAGGAGTACGTCAAGGCTATATATTGTCACCCTGCTTATTTAACTTACACTCAGACTACATCATGAGAAACTCCTGGCTGGATTAAGCAAAAGCTGGAATCAAGATGACAGGGAGAAATATCAATAACGTAAAATATGCAGATGATACCACCCTTACAGCAGAAAGGGAAGAGGATCTAAAAGTCTCTTGACAAAAGTAAAAGAGAAGAGTGAAAAAGTTGACTTAAAGCTCAACATTCAGAAAACGAAGATCATGGCATCTGGCCCCATCACTTCATGGGAATTAGATGGGGAAACAGTGGAAACAGTGTCAGACTTTATTTTTGAGGGCTTCAAAATCACTGCAGATGGTGATTACAGCCATGAAATTAAAAGACGCTTACTCCTTGGAAGGAAAATTATGACCAACCTAGATAACATATTGAAAAGCAGAGACAGTAATGTCTCTGCCAACAAAGGTCCATCTAGTCAAGGCTATGGTTTTTTCCAGTGGTCATGTATGGATGTGAGAGTTGGACAGTGAAAAAAGCTGAGCATTGAAGAATTGATGCTTTTGAATTGTAGTGTTGGAGAAGACTCTTGAGAGTCGCTTGTACTGCAAGGAGCTCCAACTAGTCCATTCTAAAGATCTGTCTTGGGTGTTTATTGGAAGGACTGATGCTAAAGCTAAAACTCGAATACTTTGGCCACCTCATGGGAAGAGTTGACTGATTGGAAAAGACTATGATGCTGGGACAGATTGAGGGCAGGAGGAGAAGCGGATGATAGAGGATGAGATGGCTAAATGGCATCACCAACTCAATGAACATGAATTTGAGTGAACTCTGGGAGTTGGTGATGGACAGGGAGACCTGGTGTGCTGCGATTCATGGGGTCACAAAGAGTCGGACATGACTGAGCAACTGAACTGACTAACTGATTGAGGCCTATACACAGTAATTTAAGGAATAAGTCACCTAGCTGTAAAATATACATAGCAGAAAGCATCAAGAGTGTATACAGTCACTCTAGTAAAATGCAGCATTTGAATTTCTGGCTCGCTCCTACTAACTTAGCTACCCCTCACGAAACAAAGAGAAAGGATGCAGAGACAGAAAGGCTCAAGTTGGGAGATAATTTAATTTGGTTTCTATCATCTGGGTAGGCTAAGCCAACTATATCTGATGAACGGAAGGGATGCCCTCCCCAGTTTCTTGGATCAAATACGATGAATTAGTTTTAAAGCACTGTATGCAAAACTGCCATGATAATACCTTACTGATAAGTACAAAAAAATCAAAATAAGATAACTAAATATATAAAATATGTAAAATTAAATGTTATACAAATTAAATATGTAAAATATGAAGATGTACTTACACTAAAATAATCAAATCAATATCTATATTACTTAGATTTCTCCAGTAAAAATTACTAATTTTTAAAAGCTTGAAGAATTGCTGTCCATGTCAAACTTTGGGGCTCTCCTTTCCTTATTTTCCTGTTCAAATGTATTCTGGCAAGAATCCTAATGCATGATCCAAAGATAATCCCAGTTGCCACATCAGGAGAAGAAAGCTTGGGTATATAAAACTTTAAGAAGGAAACACCCTTCTGTTCCACTCCATAAATTTTTTAGAAGCTGACATCTAATGTGTCAACAAAATTCCTTGAGCAAGAAAAGGCAATCCCAAAGGAACCTGCAGAATACAGATGACAACAATAAAGATACTATAAGCAATCTGCAGAGTATCCTGTCAGCATTAATTCCACATTTTAGAACTCTGAGGTATTTATATATTCTGTGTTTTATTTTTCTTTTGCTACTTCAGTAATTTCACCTCATATTTATATTCATTATGTTAGATTTCATCTTTCAAAACACATTTCATTTAAAGGTGAACAGGGAAACAAAACACATCAGCTCCTGACATAGTGACGGCATATTTACATTAATGGAGAAATGTGTATGGTCTTAAAAATTGCTAGCAGAAACAATTTAAAATACAACACCTGAAAAACATATTTTTATATTTACCTATCATCAGCATTTCAAATTTACTTGTAGAAGAAATTAGAGTAGAAGAAACAAGGTATAACAATGTAATATGGTATGTTTAATCTTAAAATACTATGCAGTGGAAAATATAGGATTGCTGTATGTTATGACTAATAACTGTATGTATGTGTACGTGTGACATAAAATATTTCTATTTGTAAAATAGTTGTAAACAAATATTTTTCATTTGTTATTTAACTTTGTCTGACTAACTTTTAAGTCATGGACTTATTTAAGCCTTATGGACTTTTTTTTTTTTTTTTGCTTACTATGCCTTTCTTCACTAAAACATTATAAACAAAGTCTGTTTTAAGGTTCTTTTTCTTCCAATTTTATGACTGAATTAATTTTTTTGATCAATCAGGAATTAATTTTAGAATAAACAAGATGACTACCATGCTTCATTATCTACTTATTTAAATCTCCTTTCAGTAACATTTAAAACATTTCTTCATTATATTGAACTATCCTTGTTGAATCTACATGCTATATATTCATGTCACTAACAAATGGTATGTTTCCCACCATTTTATTTTTTATTTGATTATTTATTTAGGAAAAATATTGTTTGAGTATTTCACCAGTGTACCACACTACTAATACTAATTTAAATACCCCATGGGTTTTGTTATGAAGCACAGTTAGCTTTTGGGTCAAGATAGAGATAGGTAGATATATAAATAAATAAGTTTATTGAAAGACAGAGACCTAGTATAGACACACACACACATACACAAGAGAGAAAGAGAAAAGGAGGTGAGCATAAGATATTTTGATATTTTATACATTTGTGTGTTCAATGTAACATTTTACCCTTAACTCTGATTAAATTCCTAGTAGCACACTGCATGAATATGGCCCATTATTTTTTAATATACTGCTGGATTACACTCATATTTAATTTTTATCATTTATCAGAACTCATATTTGCCTACAACTTGTTTTTGTCTGTGTGTATGTATGATTAAAAGTGTTCTAGTTGCCTCATAGGATGTATTGGAATTGTTCTTTCATTTTTCATTATTGACATTATTTATAAAACACTAGATCAACTTCTTCCTAAAAATATGGTATAATTCAGTTTGAAATTATGTCTATCACACCTAGCAGCAATGAGTGAACAATCATGTTTTTCCATATGTTACAGTATTTGGTTCAATTTTCCTGATTTTAGTAATTTTATGCCACGTTTTCTTGTTATTGTTTTAATTTATAATCTCCTAATGATAAATGGTGCTGAGAATCTTTCACATGCTTGGCTGAAATCTGTATATATATTTGGTAGTGTTTGTGCAAATAGTTGGTCCATTTTTAAAAAATTATATTGTTTGTCTTCCTATTACTGAATTTCTGAGTTTTAAGAGTCCTTTGTATATTTTGGATATAAGTTCCTTGCCAAATATGCATTTTACAAATATTTTCTTGAAGATGGTGGCTTGTCTCTTTATCTTTAGAAGTTTCTTACAAATAATTTTTTTTTCATTTTAATGTAGTCCAAATTTCCATTTTTTTTATTTCATTGATCATGATTTTGGCTTCCCTGGTAGTTTAGATGGTAAAGCGTCTGTCTACAATGGGGAGACCCGGATTAGACCCCTGGGTCAGGAAGATCCCCTGGAGAAGGAAAAGGCAACCCACTCCAGTATTCATGCTTGGAAAATCCCATGGACCGAGGAGCCTGGTGGGCTACAATCCACGGAGTCGCAAAGAATCAGACACAACTGAGCAACTTCACTTCACTTCACTTCATAAAAATTCATACCCAAACCCAAGGTCACCTAGTTATTTGTTATTGTTATTGCTGTTTTTAATTAAGAATCTTTTAAAGTGCAGTTTATAGAATTTCCATATATCCTCCATCTTCATTATCAACATCACTCAATAAAATGGTACTTTTTCAGCAAGGATGGATCTACACTGACATATAATAATCACCCCAAGTCTACAGTTTACATTATAGTTTATCCTTGGTCCTTTACATTCAATGGGTTTGAACAAATACATAATGAAATATTTTCATCATTTTAATAACATGGAGTACTTTCACCACCCTAAAATCCTCTGGGCTCAACTTATTTATCTTTCTCCTTCTGATTTAAATAAAACTTACATATTAAACTTCTAATTAAATTTTGTTTAATAAACATAAATACTGCAATCTTGTTATAATCACTTATTAAATCTAACAGACTCTTAGTCAGTTCTTCCCTGCCCCCCAACACCCTGGAGAAGGAAATGGCAACCCCTTCCAGTATTCTAGCCTGGGGAATTCCATGGACAGAGGATCCTGGTGGGCTACAGTCCATGGGGTCCCAGTCAGACATGTCTAAGCATGCAGTAATGAAGGCCCTCTTTATGGTTCGCAGTAAACATTCAAAGTGTTCTCATTGTGTCCTCATATGTTAGAAGAAGGTATGAGAATACTGTGGGATTTTTTAAACATACCAATGCTCATCCTATTCAGACTTCCCTGGTGATTCAGAGGGCAAAAAATCCACCTGTAATGTGGGGAGATCTGGGATCGATGCATGGCTTGGGAAGATCCTCTGGAGGAGGGAATGGCAACCCACTCCAGTATATTTGCCTGCAGAATCCCGAGGGACAGAGCAGTCTGGCAGGCTACAGTCCACTGGGTCTCAAAGAGTGGACACAACTGAGAAATTAAGCACATGACTAAAGACGGTTTTATTTCTTCTTCCTCAGTCTGTACATGTTTTATTTATGCTCAGTTCAGTTCAGTCAGTCAGTCGTGTCTGACTCTGTAACCCCATGGACTGCAACATGCAAGGCCTCCCTGTCCATCGCCAACTTGCAGAGTTTACTCCAATTCATGTCCATTGAGCCAGTGATGCCATCCACCCATCCCATCCTCTATCGTCTCCTCTGCCCACCTTCAATCATTCCCAGCATCAGGTTATTTTCAAATGAATCAGTTCTTCCCATCAGGGTGCCAAAGTTTCAGATTTAGCATCAGTCTCTTTAATGAAGATTCAGGACTACTTTCCTCTAGGATGGACTGGTTGGATATCCATGCAGTCCAGGGGACTCTCAAGAGTCTTTTCCAACACCAAAACTCAAAGGCATCAATTCTTAGGCACTCAGCTTTCCTTAGAGTCCAACTCTTACATCTATACATGACTACTGAAAAAACCAGAGCTTTGACTAGGAAGAACTTTGTTGGCAAAGTATGGTCTCTGCTTTTCAATATACTGTCTAGGTTGGTCAAAACTTTTCTTCCAAGGAGCTAGCTCTTTTAATTTCATGGCTGCAGTCACCATTTGCAGTGATTTTGGAGTCCAAAAAATTAAAGTCTCTCACTGTTTCCAATTTTTCCCCATCCATTTGCCATGAAGTAATGGGACCACTTGCCATGATCTTAGTTTTCTGAATGTTGAGCGTTAAGCCATCATTTTCACTTTCTTCTTTCAAGTTCATCAAGAGGCCCTTTAGTTCTTCACTTTCTGCCATAAGGGTGAAGTTATATGCATATCTGAGGTTATTGATATTTCTCCCAGCAATCTTGATTCCAGCTTGTGCTTCATGCAGCCCAGTATTTCTCATGATGCACTCTGTATATAAGTTAAATAAGCAGGGAGACAATATACAGCCTTGACATACTCCCTTTCCTATCTGGAACCATTCTGTTGTTCCATGTCCAGTTTTAACTGTTGTTTCCTGACTGCAAACAGATTTTTAAGAGGCAGCTCGAGTGGTCTGCTAGTCCCATCTTTTAAGAATTTTCCACAGATTGTTGTGATTGACACATTCAAAGAATTTGACATAGTCAATAAAACAGAAATATACGTTTGTTTGTTTATTTTCTGGAACTCTCTTGCTTTTTCAATGAACCAGCTGATGTTGATAATTTGATCTAATCTTCCAGTGAATATTCAAGACTGATTTCCTTGGACTGGTTGGATCTTCTTGCATTGTAAGGGAATCTCAAGAGTCTTCTCTAACACCACAGTTCAAAAACGTCAATTCTTCTGCACTCAGCTTTCCTTATAGTTCAACTCTCACATCCATATATAATTTCTGGAAAAACTAGAGCTTTAACTAGATGGACCTTGTTGGGACCAAAGGCCATGATCGTTTTTGATGATCCAAGGGATGTTGGCAATTTGATCTCTGGCTCCTCTACCTTTTCTAAATCCAGCTTGAATATCTGGAAGTTCACAGTTGATGTGCTGTTGAAGCCTGGCTTGGAATTTTGAGCTATACTTTGCTAGCCTGTGAGATGAGTGCAATTGTGTGGTAGTTTGAGTATTCTTTGGCATTGTCTTTTTGGGGATTGGAAAAAAAAAAAAAAAAAAAACCTGACCTTTTCCAGTCCTGTGGCCACTGCTGAGTTTTCCAAATGTGTTGGCATATTGAGTGCAGCACTTTCACAGCATCATCTTTTAGGATTTGAAATAGCTCCAGTGGAACTCCATCACCTCCACTAGCTTTGTTTGCAGTGGTGCTTCCTAAGTCCCACTTGAATTTGCATAGGCTGTCTGGCTCTAGGTGAGTAATCACAGGTTCATGATTATCTGGGTTGTGAAGATATTTTTTTGTATAGTTCTTCTGTGTATTCTTGCAACCTCTTCTTGATATCTGCTGCTTCTGTTAGGTCCATACCATTTTTGTCCTTTACTGTGCCCATCTTTGCATGAAATATTACCCTGGTATCTTTAATATTCTTGAAAGGATCTCTAGTCTTTTCCATTCTATTGTTTTCCTTTATTCTTTTCAGTGATCACTGAGGAAGGCTTTCTTATCTCTCCTTGCTATTCTTTGGAACTCCACATTCAAATGAGTATATCTTTCCTTTCCTCCTTTGCCTTTCACTTCTCTTCTTTTCACAGCTATTTGTAAGGCCTTCTCAGACAGCCATTTTGCCTTTTTGCATTTCTTTTTCTTGGGGATAGTCTTGATCTGTGCCTCCTGTACAAGGTCACAAACCTCAGACTATAGTTCATCAGGTACTCTATCAGATGTAGTCCCTCAAATCTATTTCTTACTTCCACTGAATAATTATAGCAAATTTGGTTTAGGTCATATCTGAATGGTCTAGTGGCTTTCCCTACTGTCTTCAATTTAAGTCTGAATTTGGAAATAAGGAGTTCATGATCTGAGCTACAGTCAGTTCCTGGTCTTATTTTTGCTGACTGTATAGAGCTTCTCCATCTTTGCCTGAAAAGAGTATAATCAATCTGATTTTGATATTGATCATCTGATGATGTCCAGTTGTAGAGTTTTCTCTTGTGTTGTGTGAAGAAAGTGTTTGCTATGACCAGTGCATTCTCTTGGCAAAACTCTATTAGGCTTTGCCATGCTTCATTCTGTACTCCAAGTCCAAATTTGCCTGTTACTCCAGGTTTCTCTTGACTTCTTCCTTCTGCATTCTAGTTCTCTATAATGGAAAAGACATCTGTTTGGGGTGTTAGTTCTAGAAGGTCTTGTAAGTCTTCATCAAACCATTCAACTTCAACTTTTTCAGCGTCGCTGGTTGAGGCATAGACTTGGATTCCTGTGATATTGAATGGTTTCCCTTGGAAATAAATGGATCATTCTGTTGTTTTCGAGATTGTATCCAAGTACTGCATTTTGGACTCTTTTGTTGACTATGATGGCTATTCCATTTCTTTTAAGGGATTCTTGCCCACAGTAGTAGACATATTGGTCATCTGAGTTAAACTCACCTATTCCAGTCCATTTTAGTTCACCGATTCCTAAAATTTTGATGTTCACTCTTGCCATCTCCTGTTTGACCACTTCCAATTTGCCTTGATTCATGGACCTAACATGCCAGGTTCCTGTGCAATATTGCTCTTACAGCATTGGACTTTACTTCCATCACCTGTCATATCCACAACTGGGTGTTTTGTTTTTTTTTTCTTTGATTTTTGTCTCTTCATTCTTTATGGAGTTATAAATTAACTATGATTCTAGTTCATATTGAATAGGGTCTGTAAGAGGGACTTCTCTGATTCTCAATCATAAGGAGAAGTTATAGTTTCTCACCATTAAGTATGATGTTACTTTTGTAGATCTATTTAATTGAAGAATTTCCCAATCAATTCCTAGCTTGCTAAATGTTTTACTTGAATGTATGTTCGCTTTTGTCAAATATTATTTTCTTTTTTCTATTTATATAATTAATGATGCTTCATATTTAGCCTGTTGATGACATAGAATACATGAAATGACTTTCAAACATTGAAGCAGTTTTATATACTTGGAATAAATCACACTTTGTTGTGGTGTGCAATTATTTTATACATTTTTAGATATATTTCACTAATACTTTGTTTAAAATGTTTGCATCTACATTTGTGTGAGATACTGATAAGTAGTCATCCTTTATTTTAATAACTTTATTTGGTTTGTTATTACCATAATACTGGACTCACAAAATAAGCTAATGTGAGTAGACTTCTGTTTTTGCTTAAATAATATGTAGAATTCAGTAGTGAAAATACCATCTTGCCTAGTGCTTCCTTGTTTGATTGTTTATTGATTACTGATCTAAATTCTTTAATATATATAGATCTATTCAGGTTACCTATTTCTCCATGTTTGGGTTTTATAGATTACATCTTTTAAGGAATTACTCCATTTCCATTAGGTTACCAAATCTATAGGCATAAAGTGGTCATTACACTCCTTTATTACATTTTTAATGTTTAAGAGATCAGTACTGATTATTTGAGTATTGATAATTTGCATTTACCCTTTTTTTCATTCTTAGCCTAGATAGAATTTTATCCATTTTATTGATATTTTCACAGAACTAGTTGGTGGTTTCATTGATTAACTTCATTAATTTCTAGGAATTTGGCATTTCCTACTATAAGGCACATGAAATATACATAAAATATTATATAGTATTGCTTGAAAATGGACTTAGATTTGTTGTAAAAGTACACTGCAAACTACAGCAAAAGTAGATTAAAAATAAGTTTAACTGATATGATAAGAACTGAGAGAAAATTGAAACATATAAAATTCTCAGTTAAAACCAGAGAAGCCATAAAAGAGTAGAAAAAAAAAAAGAAAAATAAAGGACATACAGCATGGAATAGAAAATAGTTACAAGTGCATTAGATATTAATCCAACTCTATAACCAATCAGTTAAAGTATGATGGGTCTAAACATACCAATTAAAATACAGAGACTGTCTGAAACAATTAAAAAGATCCAAATATATATTATCTAAAAAAGACTAAACACAGAAAACAGATTAAAAGTAAGGGGACAGAGAAAAATATACCATGGTAAAATTAACAAAAAACAAAACCAAAAATAACCTTAGGTAGCTATATAAATTTCACAGAAAGACTACAAAGCAAGAGCAATTATCAGGGATAAAAAGAAGCATTACATAATGATATAGAGTTTAATCTCCAAACACCTAACAAGAGAATGTCAAACATGAGATAATATACAGGAAAAAGTGATATTCATATTAGTTACGTATTTCAATACCTCTCTATCAGTAATTGACACAATTCACAGGCCAAAAATAAATAAATAAATAGAACAGTAAGGACATAGTTGAACTGAAAGCACCCGGGTACTTCATCCAACAATAGAAGAGCACACATTACTTTTAAGTTCACATGCTAGATAAAGAGCAATATAAACCTAAACCAAATAGTGTAAAAGAAATAATCAAAATTAGAGTAGAAATATTTTTATAAATTTTACATATTTTATATTTTCATAATAATTCATTATTTTGCTTTTTGTTTATTAGCATATTTTAATTAAATTGTCTGACCATTGATTTAATTTTATAGATCTAACATGAATTAATTGTTATTCTACATTTTTAGTTTTAATTTGATCACCTATGCCAATAATTATCTAGAATTCTAAACCCAAGTTAGAACAAATTTTTGAGACTGTAATTGCTAACTTATTTTGCTGCAATTACACTGGTTAATACAAACTAAAACAATTTATAATATGTGCCATTTTGTAGGTTCCTTTTGTGGGTATTACAGTTTCATGTTTTAGGAAAATTCCAGGAAACTTTCTGTATTTTTTTTCCCAATATATCAGATTTCCTCGCTATTGTATTATTAATAGGGAGAAGCAGGACTTGTGTGTCCTGGTCCTGCATTGGCCTCAGTAATAGGAACCTTCTCTATGACTCCTCTCTCATGAAAACAGAAATGTGCATTGTGTATTTGGAGTGTCCTAGGGAGAGAATCAGATCCTTTCATACCTCTTGGGGGGGCCTGACTTCTGATCTAAATCAGTGAGGAGACTATGCTGCTTACTCCTCCTCTGAGAAAGATATCTGCTATTTCTACTCTTCTTTACGATGCAGTGGACTTTTAACTGAGTCATTGAGGGCAAGGGGGTTCCTGTCTTATTCAAAGGCTCAAAGGTTCTTACTAGATAAAGGTCAAGCAAATAGGTAGTATTTTTATTTACTCACTGCTATTCCTACATTTGTAAAGTCTACATTTTAATGATTTACAACATTCATAGTCTTCTGCCCAATCAGAACTACACCAGTTGTACACAACTCTCTAATAGTTACTGGAGATCAGGAATTCATGACTAACTTGGCTGGGTAATTTGACTCCAGGTTTTTTAAGAGGTCACACTCATGTCAGTCAGGATATGCTCCTTAGAATGCGTCCTTGGAAGTGGAGGACTTCCATCCAAGTAACTCATTCACACATTTTGCCAAGTTGGTATTAGTTGTTGGCTTTTTCTCCTGGGCCTCTCCACGGGGCTACTTGAGTTTCCGCCCCACCTGATGACTTGTTTCCTGAAACTGAGTGGTTTCATCATGGATACTTTAGTACAGTTTTTCTATGTATTTCTTGGTAGACTCAAGTTGGTCCAATTGTAGTTTCTTAATGAAGGTCTCAGAAGCCAAATCCCGTGAGTTCTTGCACGTCAACAATAGTAGGCAATATAGAAAATTTCAGTAACACTTTTTTTTTCATTCAGTGTTTTAAAAATAAGACTCTACTGCCTTCCAGTGTTTAAAATCCTATAAAGAAATTTGAAATATTTAATCATTTTTAATTTACTTTCAACCCCACGTCCAAGGAGTGATGGCGTGGGCAAGGAGGGCCGAGAAGAGCTACTCCACGTTCAAGGTCAGGAGGGGCGGCTGTTAGGAGATACCCATCACAGCCAAGGTAAGGAGTAGTGGCTGTGCTTTGCTGGAGCAGCCATGAAGAGATACCCCATGTCGAAGGTAAAACAAACCCAAGTAAGATGGTAGGTGTTGCAAGAGGCATCAGAGGGCAGACACACAAACCAATAACCACAAAAAACTAATCGCAGAAAACTAGTCAATCTAATCACATGGACCATAGCCTTCTCTAACTCAATGAAACAGCCATGCTATATGGGCCACTCAAGATGGGCGGCTCATGGAGGATAAGTCTGACAGAATGTGGCCCACTGGAGAAGGGAATGGCAAACCACGTCAGTATTCTTG
This sequence comes from Nanger dama, assembly GCA_917880005.1. Taxonomy (NCBI): domain Eukaryota; kingdom Metazoa; phylum Chordata; class Mammalia; order Artiodactyla; family Bovidae; genus Nanger; species Nanger dama. The sequence continues at coordinate 55,350,426 of CAKJTW010000004.1, forward strand.
CCTTGAGAACCCCATGAACAGTATGAGAACAGTATGAGAACCCCATGAACAGTATGAAAAGGCAAAATGATAGGATACTGAAAGAGGAACTCCCCAGGTCGGTAGCTACCCAATATGCTGCTGGAGACCAGTGGAGAAATAACTCCAGAAAGAATGAAGGGATGGAGCCAAAACAAAAACAATACCCAGTTGTGGATGTGACTGGTGATAGAAGCAAGTTCTGATGCTGTAAAGAGCAATATTGCCTAGGAACCTGGAATGTCAAGTCCATGAATCAAGGCAAATTGGAAGTGGTCAAACAGGAGATGGCAAAAGTGAACATTTACATTCTAGGAACCAGTGAATTAAAATGGACTAAAATGGGTGAATTTAACTCAGATGACCATTATATCTACTACTGCAGGCAGGAATTTTTTAGAAGAAATGGAGTAGCCATCATGGTCAACAAAAGGGTTCAAAATGCAGTACTTAGATGCAATCTCAAAAACAACAGAGTGATCTCTGTTCATTTCCAAAGCAAATTATTCAATATCACAGTAATCCAAGTCTATACCCCAACCAGTAATGCTGAAGAAGGGGACATTGAATGGTTCTATGAAGACCTACAAGATCTTTTAGAACTAACACCCCCACACAAAAAAAAGATGTCCTTTCAATTATAAGAGACTGGAATGCAAAAGTAGGAAGTCAAGAAACACCTGGAGTAACAGGCAAATTTGGCCTTGGATTATGGAATGAAGCAGGGCAAAGTCTAATAAAGTTTTGCCAAGAGAATGCACTGGTCATAGCAAAAACCCTCTTCCAACAACACAAGAAAAAATTCTACACACGGACAACACCAGATGGTCAACATCAAAATCAGAATGACTATATTCTTTGCAGCCAAAGATGGAGAAGCTCTATACAGTCAGCAAAAACAAGACTGGGAGCTGACTGTGGCTCAAATAATAAACTCCTTATTGCCAAATTCATACTTGAAATGGAAGAAAGTAGGGAAAACCACTAGACCAAGTGAGAAATAGATTTAAGGGACTAGATCTGATAGATAGAGTACCTGATGAACTATGATAGAGGTTCGTGACATTGTACAGGAGAAAGGGATCAAGACCATCCCTATGGAGAAGAAATGCAAAATAGCAAAACAGCTGTCTGGGGAGGCCTTACAAATAGCTGTGAAAAGAAGAGAAGTGAAAAGGAAAGATATACTCATCTGAATGCAGAGTTCCAAAGAACAGCAAGGAGAGATAAGAAAGCTTTCCTCAGCAATTGATGAAAAGAAAGAGGAAAACAACAGAATGGGAAGACTAGAGATCACTTCAAGAATTTTAGAGATACCAAGGAAATATTTCAGGAAAAGATGGGCTTGATAAAGGACAGAAATGGTATGGACCTAACAGAAGCAGAAGATATTAAGAATAGGTGGCATGAATACACAGAAGAACTATACAAAAGGATCTTTACCACCAAGAAAATCATGATGGTGTGATCACTCACCTAGAGCCAGATATCCTGGAATGTGAAGTCAAGTGGTCCTGAGAAAGCATCACTACGAACAAAGCTAGTGGAGGTGATGGAATTCCAGTGGAGCTGTTTCAAAGCCTGAAAGATGATGCTGTGAAAGTGTTACACTCAATATGCCAACAAATCTTGAAAACTCATCACTGGCCACAGGACTGGAAAAAGTCAGTTTTCATTTCAATCCCCCAAAAAGGCAATGCCAAAGAATGCTCAAACTACTGCACTATTGCACTTATCTCACAAACTAGTAAAGTAATGCTCAAAATTCTCCAAGCCAGGCCTCAGCAGTATGTGAACAGTGAACTCTCAGATGTTCAAGCTGGTTTTAGAAAAGGCAGAGGAAACAGAAATCAAATTGCCAACATCTTCTGGATCATCAAAAAAACAAGAGAGTTCCAGAAAAACATCTATTTATGCTTTTTGACTGTGCCAAAGCCTTTGACTGTGTGGATCACAAGAAACTGTGGAAAATTCTGAAAGAGATGGGAATACCAGATCACCTGACCTACCTCTTGAGAAACCTATATGCAGGTCAGAAAACAAGAGTTAGAACTGGACATGGAACAACATACTGGTTGCAAATAGGAAAAGGAGTACGTCAAGGCTGTATATTGTCACCCTGCTTATTTAACTTATATGCAGAGTACATCATAAGAAACGCTGGGTTGGAAGAAGCACAAGCTGGAATCAAGTTTGCCAGGATAAATATCAATAACGTCAGATATGCAAATGATACCACCCTTATGGCAGAAAGTGAAGAGGAGCTAAAGGGCCTCTTGATGAAGGTCAAAGAGGAGAGTGAAAAAGTTGGCTTAAAATTCAACATTCAGAAAACGAAGATCATGGCATCTGGTCCCATCACTTCATGGGAAATAGATGGGGAAGCAGTGAAAACAGTATCAGGCTTTATTTTGGGGGCCCTAAAATCACTGCAGATGGTGATTACAGCCATGAAATTAAAAGATGCTTACTCCTTGGAAGGAAAGTTATGACCAACCTAGATTGCATATTCAAAAGCAGAGACATTACTTTGCCAACAAATGTCTATCTAGTCAAGGCTATGGTTTTTCCCGTGATCATGTATGGATGTGAAAGTTGGCCTGTGAAGAAAGCTGAACACTCAAGAATTGATGCTTTTGAACTGTGGTGTTTGAGAAGACTCTTGAGAGTCCCTTGGACTCCAAGGAGATCCAACCAGTCCATCCTAAAGGATATTAGTCCTGGTTGTTCTTTGGAAGGACTAATGCTAAAGCTGAAAGTCCAATACTTTGGCCACCTCATGTGAAGATTTGGCTCATTGGAAAAGACCCTGAAGCTGGGAGGGATTGAGGGCAGGAAGACAAGGGAATGACAGAGGATGAGATGGCTGGATGGCAACACCGACTCAATGGAACTGAGTTGGGTGAACTCTAGGAGTTGGTGTTGGACAGGGAGGCCTGGCGTGCTTCAATTCATGGGGTCGCAAAGAGTCGGACATGACTGAGCGACTGAACTGAACTGAACTGATTTATATTCAATCTATTAACCGTCACTCAATGAAGTAAAAACCATCATATTTGAGAATTACTTTGTTAACTTTTTAATTGATTTATAATTTATTTGAGTTTAAAGTTTCCTTTTATTTTTCTTAGAGTATTTTGACTTTGCTCCATTTTTAGCATTTATATTTTTCATTTCATTTTTTATCCTAGTCCATTTTATTTCTGTTCTCTGTTTTAATTATCAAAGAAATTTTTCTTTACCAAAAAATTAGATTCACAAATATATACCCTGTTCTCTGTTTATTCCAGAATGTCACATACTTTTCCCCTATAATTTCAGTTCTTAATTTCAAAAATGTTTTTCTTTTCTTTATATGTCTCTGGTGCTGCTAAGTCACCTCAATCGTTTCCGACTCTGTGTAATCCTATAGATGGAGTGGGTTACCATTTCCTTCTCCAATGCATGAAAATGAAAAGTGAAAGTGAGGTCGCTCAGTCGTGCCCAACTCCTAGCGACACCATGGACTGTAGCCTACAAGGCTTTTCTGTCCATGGGATTGGGCAAGAGTACTGTAGTGGGATGCCATTGCCTTCTTCAAATATACACTACCTTCAATTAATCCTATTATTTTCTCAGAGTTAGTAATTATGTTTATTTGGACCTTCTTTATCATTCATAGCTTCCCATGAATTCCACTATAACACAAACCAAGTTGTGTGATAACTTGGCATGTATTAAAAAAGAGGTGGCTGCAATTAATAGTTTTAATTATGATCATTGCTCTTCTTTCTACTCTCAATTTTGTCTGGCCTTTTGAGTGAGAAATATCATTTATACTGAATAAAATAATTTTTTTATATTTTCCTCTAAATCTATCCTTAATCCTTTATTTTTCTAGTGCAAAGCTAAACATATAGCTTACAAGTATTAGTGATATATAATGCTATACTGGATTGACAGTCACTGTTTTTTATGAAAATTACAGCCAAGAAGGGATTGACTACTTGACCCAAAGTCTCTCATCAATAAAATAGTCAACACATTTAAAAATTATAAAAATAAATGTCATTTCTGAAGAGGCAGCAAGATAACTGTATCACTAAAGCCAAAGTGCATCTTCCTATTTTCTGGCTATTTACCAAGACTGTTTGCTACATTTTCTTAATTGACTCTTTTAATTTACAACAACCTCCCATTCCTTAAAATACATGAGGGTCTCTGATCTTTTCAAACTGAAAAAAATAATTTAGAAATTCCATGAAAAGAAAAAAAGAAACATTAATATGTAAGCTTGAATTGATATGGAGGATGTTTTGCAGTAGATAGTACATGATGTGAAATGATTCATATGAAATGTTACAGTTATTCGGGTGAGATAAATGGACATTTTAGAGTGGCAGTATCCAAGATAGAAAAACATGATAGAACCACTGTGTTTGACTGATGAGTCTATTCACAAATCAAGAACTCTATTGTTATATACAATTTTTATATATTGTCATTAGTTATTATTATAGACACAAGATGCCTAGTGCATATCAGCTTAGAGTTGACTCTGTACTGAGCATTTCTTTTTCTGATAATAGCAATTCCACTTTCTTTTTGTAAACCTCTAGGCTATATATTTCTAGGACTGGTGATTTAGTACCCTATTGCTTGATACAGTGGCAAGAATATGACAAAATCCTGGTTCAGTATGCTCAAACATAATTCATGCCCACAGAATTAGGAAAAAAACAATTGGCAAATAATTGCTGTCTAGTTGCTAACTCATGTTTAACTTTTTGCAACCTCAGGTTCCTCTGTCCATTGGCTTTCCCAGGCAAGGATACCAAGTAGGTTGCTATTTACTTTTCCAGGGGCTCTTCATTATCAAGGGATTGAACCCATGTCTTTTGCACTGCCAGGAGGATTCTTTACCACTGAGCCACCAGGAAAGCCCTGGGCACATAATAGAGGGACCGTTCAAATATTTTACTGGAAATTTTAAGCCAGATTCAGAGACTGCTTTCTCTTTGAGTCATCCTTTAAGTTTTTATATTTCTGTTCTAATGTTCTTCATTCTTTCAATGCTTAGAAAAAAATCCCACAAAAATAGGGAAAGGAAGAAGGAAAAAACCATAGAGTGAAAAAGTGGCAGTGTGATGATTGGAGCAAGATGCTATGCTGATGGCTCTGAGGAAGAAAGAAGGTAAATGATCTAATGGAGAAGATATATGGAGAAGATAAAAAATGGCAATAAAATGAATTCTTATCTAGAGCCTTGAGAGAGAGGTAGTCCTCCCTACACCTTGACATTAGCTCAGTGAAATGGAGGTCAGAGTTCTGGTCCTCAGATCTGTAAGATAGATATATAGACAGACAGACAGACAGGTAGATAACAGTTACTTGGTTTTAATGATAGTTATGCTAAATTTTTGGAGAAGGCGATGACACCCCACTCCAGTACTCTTGCCTGGAAAATCCCATGGATGGAGGAGCCTGGTAGGCTGCAGTCCATGGGGTCACTAAGAGTCAGATACGACTGAGCAACTTCACTTTCACTTTTCACTTTCATGCATTGGAGAAGGAAATGGCAACCCACTCCAGTGTTCTTGCCTGGAGAATCTCAGGGATGGGGGAGCCTGGTGGGCTGCAGTTTATGGGGTTGCACAGGGTCAGACATGACTGAAATCACTTAGCAGCATGCTAATTTTAATGATGACTTAGAATGCTTCCCATATACTTTTGAAACTTTTTAAATAACATAGGATTTTAAATTTTGATCTATATTTTTAGAATTGTATTGAATGAGGCTAAATTTTCTATCAATATTAAATGTTTTGAATATATTTTTATGAGTGCTACAATTATGCACTTTTATAAGTGTGAGTATAATTTTCTTTGTTATATAGAATATCAATATCTTGTGAAATTCCAACTAGGAGAGCCAATATGTCAACATTCCTAACTAGAATTCTAATGAATACTCATTTTTAAGTGAAAGTCATAGTAATAAAATGATTCCTTATGAGTTTGTATATATAAATTCCGAAGTGCAACTTCATAGAGCAGAAACAGATGAAGAGGTCAGGTTGTTATAAGCTAATGAGAAATAAATTGCTATAATCAGTGACCTAACATTGCCTGGAAGGATTTCTCTCTACAGTAATGGATTCAGCTGGCAAAGGGTCTTAATGTTGTTGGTTGAAAGTCCTGTTTGGCATTTATAATATTATTCTAAAGCTTGATTACATCATGCACAAGTTAATCCATTACAAAGCACTTGCCCGAAGTGATTTGATTTTAATGTTTCATGAGTAGCCAGTTGGATGGGACAAGAAGTATAATTGGCTTGTTCTTTGCCAGTAGGACAACTTCTTACATTATTTTGTAAATCAGTTTTTGTCCTGATATTTTGGGCAATAAAACATGCTTTGTTGTTGTTTATCTGTGTTTTATTATTCTGTTTTTTGTGTTTTACTTTGAAAAAAATTGTATATAGCTTTTTGTCTTTTTATTCAGTCACTAAGTCATGTCCGACTCTTTGTGACCCCATGAACTGCAGCATGCCAGGCTTCCCTGTCCTTCACTACTTCCCAGACTTTGCTCAAATTCATCTTCACTGAGTCAGTGATGCCATTCAGCCATGCCATCCTCTGCTGCCCCATTCTCCTTTTGCCATCATCTTTCCCAGCATCACAGTCTTTTCAACTGAGTGGCACTTTGCATCAGGTGACCAAGAATTGGAGCTTACAATTCTACAAATTTAAACTCTCTGTTGACAGTTATTTATTGATGTTTTAATTCAAAATGTAAACATTGCTACCTAAGATCAATACAGTATTTCCTATTTGTTGATTTTTTTCAATCACTTATTTAAAATGGTTTCTCTATAGATTAAAATTAAATACTAATAAAACAAAACTTAAATGAAAATGTTGTAATAGCAGTCAGAGAAAACTGCTTTAATTGTAATATAACCATTACTGTTTATATCACATACTTCCATTTTTCCTCATATTAGACACAGGATATGAACACAGTCACTGGTCTTCATGGGCTTCCCTTGTGGTAAAAATCCACCTGCAATGTGTGAGACCTTGGTTCAATCCCTGGGTTGCGAAGATCTCCTGGAGAAGGGAAAGGCTACCCAATCCAGTCTTCTGGCCTGGAGAATTCTATTACTGTATAGTCCATTGGGTTGCAAAGAGTTGGGCCCAACTGAGCAACTTTCACTTTCACTGATCTTCATGAATGTGCCACATAACTATACCTGTTCAACAAACAAAAAGTTTGTTTACGTTCTATTCAGTTCAGTTCAGTTCAGTCACTCAGTCGTGTCGAGCCTTCACGACCCCATGAATTGCAGCATGCCAGGTCTCCCTGTCTATCACCATCTCCCGGAGTTCACTCAAACTCACACTCATCAAGTCAGTGATGCCATCCAGCCATCTGATCCTCTGTCGTCCCCTTCTCCTCCTGCCCCCAATCCCTCCCAGCATCAGAGTCTTTTCCAGTGAGTCAACTCTTCACATGAGGTAGCCAAAGTACTGGAGTTTCAGCTTTAGCATCAGTCCTTCCAAAGAAATCCCAGGGCTGATATCCTTTAGAATGGACTGATTGGATCTCCTTGCAGTCCAAGGGACTCTCAAGAGTCTTCTCCAACACCACAGTTCAAAAGCATCAATTCTTTGGTGCTCAGCCTTCTTCGCAGTCCAACTCTCACATCCATACATGACCACAGGAAAAACCATAGCCTTGCCTAGATGGACCTTCATCAGCAAAGTAATGTCTCTGCTTTTGAATATACTATCTAGGTTGGTCATAACTTTTCTTCCAAGTATTAAGCATCTTTTAATTTCATGGCTGCAGTCACCATCTGCAGTGATTTTGGAGTCCCCCAAAATAAAGTCTAACACTGTTTCCACTGTTTCCCCATCGATTTCCCATGAAGTGATGGGACCGGATGCCATGATCTTTGTTTTATGAATGTTGAGCTTTAAACCAATTTTTTCACTTTCCTCTTTCCCTTTCATCAAGAAGCTCTTTAGTTCTTCTTCACTTTCTGCCATAAGGGTGGCATCATCTGCATATCTGAGGTTATTGATATTTCTCCCGGCAATCTTGATTCCAGCTTGTGTTTCTTCTAGTCCAGCATTTCTCATGATGTACTTTGCATATAAGTTAAATAAACAGGGTGACAGTATACAGCCTTGACATACTCCTTTTCCTATTTGGAACCATTCTGTCCCATGTCCAGTTCTAATTGTTGTTTCCTGACCTGCATACAGAGTTCTCAAAAGGCAGGTTAGGTGGTCCGGTATTCCCATCTCTTTTAGAATTTTCCAGTTATTATGATCCAAAGAGTCAAAGGCTCCTGGAACTCTCCTGCTTTATCCACGATCCAGCGGATGTTGGCAATTTCATCTCAGGTTCCTCTGCCTTTTCTAAAACCAGCTTGAACATCAGGAAGTTCATGATTCATATTGCTGAAGCCTGGCTTGGAGAATTTTGAGCATTACTTTACTAGCATGTGAGATGAGTGCAATTGTGCAGTAGTTTGAGCATTCTTTGGCATTGCCTTTCTTTGGGACTAGAATGAAAACTGACCTTTTCCAGTCCTGTGGCCACTGCTGAGTGTTCCAAATTCGCTGCCATATTGAGTGCAGCACTTTCCTAGCATCATCTTTCAGGATTTGAAACAGATCCACTAGAATTCCATCACCTCCAATAGCTTTTTTCGTAGTGATGCTTTCTAAGGCCCACTTGACTTCACATTCAAGATGTCTGGCTCTAGATTGGTGATCACATCCTCATGATTATCTGGGTCGTGAAGATCTTTTTTTACAGTTCTGTGTATTCTTGCCACCTCTTCTTAATATCTTCTGCTTCTATTAGGTCCAGACAATTTCTGTCCTTTATCAAGGCCATCTTTGCATGAAATGTTCCCTTGGTATCTCTAATTTTCTTGAAGAGATCTCTAGTCTTTCCCATTCTGTTCTCTTTTCCTCTATTTCTTTGCATTAATCACTGAAGAAGGCTTTCTTATCTCTTCTTCCTATTCTTTGGAACTCTGCATTCAGATGCTTATATCTTTCCTTTTCTCCTTGGCTTTTCACCTCTCTTCTTCTCACAGCTATTTGTAAGGCCTCCCCAGACAGCCATTTTGCTTTTTATATTTCTTTTCCATGGAGATGGTCTTGATCCCTGACTCCTGTACAATGTCACAAACCTCTGTGTTCATCAGGCACTCTGTCCATCAGATCTAGGCAATTAAATCTATTTCTCACTTTCACTGTATAATCATAAGGGATTTGATTTAGGTCATACATGAATGGTCTAGCGGTTTTCCCTACTTTCTTCAATTTGAGTCTGAATTTGGTGATAAGGAGTTCATGATCTGAGCCACAGTCAGTTCCTGGTCTTGTTTTCGTCAGCTCTATAGAGCTTCTCCATCTTTGGCTGCAAAGAATATAATCAATCTGATTTCAGTGTTGACCATCTGGTGATGTCCATGTGTAGAGTCTTCTCTTGTGTTGTTGGAAGAGGGTATTTGCTATGACCAGTGCATTTTCTTGGAAAAACTCTATTAGTCTTTGCCCTGCTTTATTCTGCATTCCAAGGCCAAATTTGCCTGTTACTCCAGATGTTTCTTGACTTCCTACTTTAGCATTCCAGTCCCCTATAATGAAAAGGACATCTTTTTGGGGTGTTAGTTCTAAAAGGTTTGTAGGTCTTCATAAAACCGTTCAACTTCAGCTCCTTCAGCATTACTGTTTGGGGCAAAGACTTGGATAACTGTGATATTGAATGGTTTGCCTTGGAGACGAACAGAGATCATTCTGTCGTTTTTGAGGTTGCATCCAAGTACTGCATTTCAGACTCTTTTATTGACCATGATGGCTACTCCATTTCTTCTGAGGGATTCCTGCCTGCAGTAGTAGATATAATGGTCATCTGAGTTCAATTCACACATTCCAGTCCATTTTAGTTCGCTGATTCCTAGAATGTCGACGTTTACCCTTGCCATCTCTTGTTTGACCACTTACAATTTGCCTTGATTCATGGACCTGACATTCCAGGTTCCTATGCAATATTGCTCTTTACTGCATCAGATCTTGCTTCTATCACCAGTCACAGCCACAGCAGGGTACTCTTTCTTCTTTGGCTCCATCCCTTCGTTTTTTCTGGAGTTATTTCTCCACTAATCTCCAGTAGCATATTGGTCACCTACTGACCTGGGGAATTCCTCTTTTGGTATCTTATCATTCTGCCTTTTTATACTGTTCATGGGGTTCTCAATGCAAGAATACTGAAGTGGCTTGCCATTCCCTTCTCCAGTGGATCACATTCTGTCAGCCCTCTCCACCATTACCCGCCCATCTTGGGTTGCCCCTCAGGCATGGCTTGGTTTCACCGAGTTAGACAAGGCTGTGGTCCTAGTGTGATTAGACTGACTACTTTTCTGTGAGTATGGTTTCAGTGTGTCTGCCCTCTGATGCCCTCTTGGAACACCTACCATCTTACTTGGGTTTTTCTTACCTTGGGTGTTGGGTATCTCTACACGGCTGCTCCAGCAAAGCACAGCCACTGCTTCTTACCTTGGATGAGGGGAATCTCCTTACTGCCGCCGTTTCTGACCTTCAATTTTGGATAGCTCCTATAGGTAATACATTCTATTAGCCTCATATATTTCAGATAGCAATTGTTCTGTCAGCTTGGTTTCATGGGAAAGAGTTGTAGAGAAGAATCTCTTGCAGTCAACGTGTAGCCTGAGAATCAAACATTTATTGCAATAAGCCACAAGGCTCTTTGATTGTTTCTTAATTTAGAATAAACTAGATTATTCTACCTAGTAGATATGCTATAAAAGATAGGTAGTTAGGTAGAGAGAATTATTTTAATCATGTAAGTTGATAAGATTAATCTTTTTCCAAGTACCTAATTTGAAATTAATGCCACTTATGTTTCGTTCTTTGTCTTCTAAATGCAAACTTGAAATACTAATATATCAGGTGTTATTTCATAAGACATAACTCTAACTCTTCCTATTTAACAGCTCTTTTCTTTCAGCTCATTATGTATATGGCAGCATGATAGACAAAATAAATGACTTTCATTTTTAAAAAAGTTGTCATCTTTCATACCACAACATATTGTAATTTAAATTGTAATTTAAAACTTTTTGTTTAAAGCAAATGCATACAAACTAAAAGCAGATATAGTGAAGAGAAAGATGAGTCTAGTAGACACCATTTTTCATTCTCTTCAGACTTTATTGCTCAGTATTAGGTGTCTCAACAGTAAAGAACCTACATGCATTGCAGGAGATGCAGGTTCAATCCCTGGGTCATGAAGATCCCCTGGAGAAGAAAACAGCAATCCATTCCAGTATTCTTGCCTGGAAAATTTCATGGACAGAGGAGACTGTCAGGCTATGGTCCACTGGATTGCAAAGAATCAGATATGACTTAGCAACTGAGCATGCTCATGCATATGCATACACACATATATATGCACACATATCAGATAAATATTTATATGAAGAGAATGAAATATAGTAACCAATACTCAATAGATCATAAAATCTATGCACCTACATCCAATTCTGTCATCAGGTAGCTCTTCAGTGCCCAGAGGAGATGTATTTAACCAAAGACTCTGAAATGTAAATGAAGTTCTGATAGTCTTAGACCAAAGACAGAAAGTAAAGATAGAAAACTTCTTCAGTAAGTCTCCAAGGATAAAGTCAGAGTTATATAAACAGCTAAAATATAATACATGCATACCACAAATTGTGCCAAATTTATCCTTGGCAGGAGAACTCAGAAATAGCCTTAATCCAAGGCAGTAAATTGGTTAAGAGACTTGTGTTGGTTAATATATTTGACATTAGGATGTTCTACTTAGTACCCATGGCACATCTCCTTGATAAAGGCCTTGAGTCCAGGAGAAAAGGAAAGGAAAAGGGGAAGGAAGGGAAGGAAAGGGAAAGGAACGAAAAGAGAAATGGAAGGAGATAAGAAAGGAAAAAGGAAAAAAAGGAAAAAGGGAAGAAAAAATGAAAGAAAAAGGGAAGGGAAGGAAAGCAAAGGAGAAAGGAAAGAAAAAGGAGAGAAAAGGAAACATTTTGGAACCCTTGTTGTTAAGAGAAGGAAAAGAGCAGAATTTTGATTTAATTCTTTCTTTTGTTCTTATTTTAAATATAGAATGCAATATATCATTACCATTAGAAATCAAAGTAAAAACATGATCCACTTAAGTATGTTAATATGAAAATACTTTTCATTTACCCAGTTGAAGAATATTTAAATAATCTATGTGTGAGAACTGGACTATAAAGAAGGCTGAGTGGCTGAGTGCCAAAGAATTGATGCTTTTGAATTGTGGTACTGGAGAACCCTTTAGACTTCAAGGAGATCAAACCAGTCAATCCTAAACGAAATCAATCCTGAATATTCACTGGAAGGACCAGTGATGAAGCTGAAGCTCCAGTACTTAGCCACCTGATGTGAAGAGTTGACTCACTGGAAAAGACCCTGATGATGTGAAAGATTGAAGGCAAAAGGAGAAGGGAGTGGCAGAGGATGAAATGATTCGACAGCATCACTGACTGAATCTGAGCAAACTCTGGGAGATTGTGAAGGATGGGGAGCCTACCATGTGGAAGTCCATGGAGCTACAAGTGTCAGATAAGACTTAGCAACTGAACAACGGCAACAAATATATCCCTGAAAATATAAAAGCTTACATATGAAATAAAACTGGAAAATACGATAAGCATATCAAAATTTAAAAGTCATATTAATACAAATATTGCAAACCATATGTCCACATACAATGATGCCAATCATTGTTTATAGGTAGGCTCATTTATGTGGTAGAGAGTAAAGAAACCTATTTTAAGATATGAGATTTTCTCATATATTACACTGAAGTTTCCAGGGCTAAATCTCAATTTTTTTCCATAGTCAAAATAGTGGAAATAATTTTTCATGTTTGATCATTATAGGATTGTTGCCACTTACTAAAATAACTTTTGTGTAATTAATTAACAGAATGATTTCCAATATCTACTTAGACTTCAGAAAGAAACATGATTTAGCAATAACTCAGTTCTTCCTTTTACATTTAAGTAATACTTAATTGTTATTGTTCAGAGATAGAGAAGTATGTCCCTTTTCAAGTTCATACTAAGTTCCAGTTTTCAAGATGGTTCAATGAACACAAGCTGCAGTCACACTGTGTGTATGGTTGCTCAGCTGTGTCTGACTTTTTGAGACCCTATGGACTATAGCCTGCCAGGCTCCTCTGCCCATGGAATTTTCCAGGCAAGAATACTGGAGTGGGTTGCCATTTCCTCCTTCAGGGAACCTTTCCAACCCAGGGGTCAAACTTACACCTCTTGTGTCTCCTGCATGGGCAGGAGAATTCTTTACCACTACTACTACCTGGGAAGCACACTGCTCTCTGCCTAACATAGAAATGAAAAACAAAAACACATTTAGCCTAAGTGACTATCCACTCCCACACCAGGAAAATTATGAAGTGGTCAGACAGTGCAGAATTCCAATGGAGAGGAAAGCAAGCAGGCAAAGAGCCTTGTGGCTGGCAGTCTCAACCTATGGGAAAAACCATGGCCCAAGACAGGCACAACACAAAAAGAGCTTAGCTCCTGTGGCAGTGGGAGCCAAGAGCAGTAGAACATCAGGGGCAGTAAGACTGCTTGGAAAATCAAAATGTTTGCCATGCTGACTTTCTCCTGAGGCAAGACAACTCCCTAAGGAGACCCTGTCCAAGAGCACAAGCAGTGGCTATCTGGTGGGTAATGCCAAGAAGAATGCAGCAGCTAAGCAAAAATAATATCAGATAAAATAACATTAGGAAAAGAATCCATGTATTCAATGTTGGTAAAAAGACAAGCCAAAAATAAATGATGTTTTTGGAGAAGGAAATGGCAACCCACTCCAGTACTCTTGCCTGGAGAATCCCACGGATAGGGGAGCCTAGTGGGCTGCATCTATGGGGTCACACAGAGTCTGACACGACTGAAGCAACTTAGCAGCAGCAGCAGCAGCATAATGTTTTTAACATAATGTAATATAACATATTAAGATAACAAAACACAATGCAATTAAATTGATGAGAAAATACCACAAATTCACAACTATGTGAGAGATATTAATACAGTTCTCTCTCAACTAAAGAAATCAGGACAAGAAATATGACAACAACTTAATGATGAACAAGTTCATGGTGATAGACTAATTTATTCATTCAAAAATATTTATTGAGTACTTATAGTATACTAAAGAGAAGGAAATGGCAACCCACTACCGTGTTCTTACCTGGAAAATCTAATGGACAGAGGACCCTGGCAAGCTACAGTTCATGGGGTTGCAGACAGTCCAACACTACTGAACGAATTCACTTCACTTCATAGTATACTAAGGGGTTTCCTCGGTGGCTCAGCAGCAAAAGAATCCACCTGCTAATGCAGGAGGCATGGGTTCAATCCCTGGGTCAAGAAGATACCCTGGAGAAGGAAATGGCAACCCACTCTAGTATTCTTACCTGAGAAATCCAATGGAGAGAGGAGACTGGCAGGCTACAGTCCGTGGGGGTCAGAAAGAGTCAGACAGGGCTCAGCAACTAAACAACATAACAGAGTCCTAGATGGCACTATAACACTGTGGAGACAACAGAAAATAAGATGAACATCCCACTGGGTGGAGCAGAAATCATAGCACATAAAGCTGTATGTGCAGAAGCATAATGGCTAAAGCCACAGACTATGAAGCCAGTTATTCTTGGATCACATGTTACAATGTAAAGGTAGATAACTCCTTGAGGTATAGTGTCCCATACATAAATAGGATTTGTTATGGTATTGACTTCATAGAGTAATTGTGAAAATCAAATATTAAATAAGGTCATGTATTTTAAATTGTTAGAACAAGGGTTATCCAATGATAAACACTTAGTAAGGTTATGCATCAAGTTTTCATTTCAGCGCTTACATATGTATACAAAAACTTTTGTGTGCGTAACTATATGCACAGTTCTTAATTTTCTAAATATAAGGCACAAATACAGGTATAATATACAGTTTTATCGACCAAATGTGTACAGAAATGGGAAAAAATAGCCATATTCTGACCCAATGAAATATGATGTCAACATCATCCAAAAGATACTAAAATCTTACCAAATGTTTGAAAATACTATGCACAAAGCAAACTGACTTTTAAATTAGAATCTATGATATGTAGAACAATTCTGGTGTGTGTCAAGCAGGGTGGAATGACTCAAAGCAAGGGGTATCAGAGGTAATTAATAACAAGATCAGAAGAGCAGCTTTCATGATAAGGAGGATCATGATAATAACAATGGCTAAATATTAATAAGAAACATTTATTGGATGCAAATATTATTATGTGTTTGGGGCAACTTAATGCTTTATATAAACTGACCAATTTAATTATCAAAAATTCTAATAAGTTACATAATTTATTATCCTCATGTTACTGATGAGAAACTTAAGGCACATACAGATTATCTAAGAGGCTCAGAGGCACAGTGAACTTCTGTAACATGTTCAGAGGCACGAGTAAAATAACTTATCAGCTCAGGCAGTTTGGCTCTAACTATCCCACCCTTGCTCTTAATCACTGTAATATACAGCTTCTATACTATTATAGTACACAAATTCTACTATATACATTCATAACACTTGCTTTAGAAGCAGAAACTGACACTTTGCTCTGCTTTCATTATATTAGGTATGTTCACAGTCTGTCCAAGAAAAAAATATACATTTTCACGCTAAGATAAATAAGTAATGATAAGCTCATCTGGTCTGATTCTGGTCCCCAAATTAATAATCCTCTATCCTGTCCAACAGAGTTGAACCTCTTATGAACAGCAACTTTATTCTTGATTTTGTTTATCTCTGGCTATGTATGTTTACAAATATTATAAACATCTATGAAAGTTTATCTTTTCCTGCTATTAACAAAGTGATGAAAATCTGGTTAAGCTTGGCATTATTTCCCTTTCTTTTAATATTACTATTTTTAAAATACCTTTAATTTAGAAAGTCGATTCTTATGAACCTTTAACTCATTTGCATTCTTTGTTGATGAAGTTTGCTTCCTTAAATATTTTTGATTTAGTCTTTTTTTTTTTTTTTGTCTTTGCTTTCCTTTGGCTTTTGTGTGTGTGTGTGTGTGTGTGTGTGTGTCTATAGGTGGTGTTGAGAGAAACAATTAATGGGATCAAAAGTTTAAGGCACTGATTTTGGCAAAAAACATTAAGAATAAAACTATACATGTCTTTTATCATTTAATTTTTATGAAAATTTATAATTTTGACATAGATTAAGAGTCATAAAAATGTTTTGTTCATCAAAATGCCATGTAATAAGTTGTTTTTCTTTTTGAAATTAAGGCAGATAAAGAACACAGACTATAGATGATACCATGAGCTAAGAGACATTGCCTTGTTAAATGACTAATCACGCTTAGGTGAATGTTCACAAAAATTAAATCTACCATGTTTTATCACTTACAATAAGTTATAGATATGTTTTGTCTTTCTAATAATCAATGTAAAAGTGTAAGGATGTTTTTGCCAACTACTTTTATGTCAGAGCCTGGCTTTAAATATTTGTGTATAAGCTTTAACCCTAAGAACTGTGTTAACTAACAAAACTAACCTCTTGATGAAAGTAAAAGAGGAGAGTGGAAAAGGTGGCTTAAAACTCAACATTCAAAAAACAAATATCGTGGAATTGGTCCCACCACTATAGAAAACAGATGGCGAAACAATGGAAACATGAGAGGCTTTATCTTCTTGCTCTCCAATTTCTACTACAGAAGGTGACTGCAGCCATGAAATTAAAAGACACTTGTTCCTTGGAGGAAAAGCTGTGATGAACCTAGACAGCATATTGAAAACCATAAACATTACTGTGCCAGCAAAGGTCTGTACAGTCAAAGCTACAGTTTTCCAGTAGTCATGTTTGGATGTGAGAGTTGGACCATAAGAAGGCTGAGTGCCAAATAATTGATGCTTTTGAACTATGATGTTAGAGAAGACTCTTGAGAGTCCACTGGACTGCAAGAGATCAAACCAGTCAATCCTAAACAACATCAACTCTGAATATTCATTAGAAGGACTGATTCTGAAGCTGAAGCTCCAATACTTTGGCTACCTGATGCAAAGAGCCAACTCATTGAAATAAACCGTGATGGTAGGAAAGATAGAAGGCAGGAGTCGGAGTAGGTGACGACAGAGGATGAGATGATTAGATGGTATCACCAATTCAGTGGACATGAGTCTGAGCATGCTCTGGGAGATGGTGAAGGCCAGGGAAGCCTAGCAGACTGCAATCTGCTAGGGTCACAAAGAGTTAGACATGATTGAGTGACTCAACAATAGGTTTGGTTTCTCATATCATGATGACTAAGTTTACTTGGTGTCTCAGTGGTAAAGAATATGCCTGCCAATGCAGGAGGCATGCACTTGACACTTGGTCTAGAAAAATCCTCTAGAGCAGGAAATGGCAATACACTCTAGCATTCTTGCCTGGGAAATCTTAGGGACAGAGGAGCCTAGTGGGCTAGAGTCCATGGGTTGACAAAGAATTGGACATGACCTAGAGAATAAACAACAACAAAATCAGGATGATGCACTTCAAGAGGGAATCTTCTAAGATCACAAACCAATTCCTAACTAAAAGTTGCAAATGATTTTTTAACTTAAACTCAGAAAACTCAAAGTGTTACTTACACCCCAATCCATTGGTGAAGCAAATCACTAAGTCCTCACTAGAATGAAGGAAACAATAATTAAGATCCATGTCTCTATAGAAGCAAATTTAAAGTATGTGTGATCATTATTTTCACTACACTATCCAGGTTCACAGGTTCTTTGAATTCTATTCCCTGGATCACAGGCTCAAGAATACACACACACACACACCCGCCCCCATTGTAAAGAAAGATATAATCATATTTTAGAGTTAAAACTAACAATACTTTCACATTTTAGAACTGGGAAATTGAAGAATAATATGAAAGATATTCTAAGGAATATGTTAGTTGGAGGTGACTGTGGAAAATAAAGCATGCTGTACTTTTAGTTGTACTTTTAAGAAGAAACAGTGGACAAATAAAAAGCAACCTACAGTTAGAGGAATGAAATGTGTGCTTGATTATCAGTATCCATGAGGGAAAAATAACCATTAGGAAAAAAATAGCATCTTTACCAAACCAGACAAGTTAAGGTTACAGATTAAATTAAACACAATGTAAACTGAATTAATAAATCATTGTTCCAGTGTGTTCAGTTCAGTTCAGTTCAGTTGCTCAGTTGCATCTGACTCTTTGCAACCCCATGAATCACAGCACGCCAGGCCTCCCTGTCCATCACCATTTCCTGGAGTTCACTCAAACTCATGTCCATCGAGTCAGTGATGCCATCCAGTCATCTCATCCTCTGTCATCCCCTTTTCCTCCTGCCCCCAATCCCTCCCAGCATCAGAGTCTTTCCCAATGACTCAACTCTTCGCATGAGGTGACCAAATTACTGGAGTTTCAGCTTTAGCATTGAGTGTGTTACTCCATAATAAAGATACTGACGTTCCATAAATAAAAGAGAAAATTGATATGGGGAGATTTCTGTTGTTATGCAGTTATCAAGGACAGACACTTGAAATGATTAGAAAACAAGTTTGAAAATAAATATATGGGCGATAAAGAAAACTAGATATTTTTAAAGACTTGAGGACATGGACGTGAATTTGTGCACACTATTGGTGAAATGTAAAATGGTAAAACTAGCTTGTAAAACACTTTGATAATGTCTTATGAAGTTAGGTATATACTTATTATATAAACCAGGAATACCACTCCTCAGTGTGTGCAAAGGCGATATTAAAAATTTATGTCAATCTAAAGAAATCTCAAATGTTCATATCAGCCTCATTTAATTCAGTCAAAAAACTAAATAGAATCCAATGTTCATCAAAGTATACGAAGAGAAGCAAACATTATTGTATCTACAGAGCAAAACAGTCAGCAATTAAGAAAAAATTACTGACACATATACCAGCTTTGATGAATCTCAAAAGCATTATGTTCAGGGGGAAAAGGTAGACAAAACGGTCAGAAATTGTATAATTTCCAGAAAAGTTAAAACTATAGTAACAGAGAGTTGATCAGATGTTACATAGGACTAGAGGTAGAAGATTTACTCTAAATGATGACGGAAATGTTTTATACCATGATTGTGCCATTTAAAAAATTAAATAAAGTTAAATAAAATCTATTTAACTGTACACTTTAATCCTCTAATATATATTAAGATGTATATATGCATGAATTATATATATGGATATATATATATGTTATTACTTTTCTCTTTCTTATGTGTTCAGTCGCTTCAGTCATGTCCAACTTTTTGTGATCCCATGAACAGCAGCTCACCAGGCTCCTCTGTCTATGCAATTTTCCTGGCAAGAATACTGGAGTGGATTGCCATTTCCTCCTCCAGGGGTTCTTCCCAACCCAAGGGTTGAACCGTTTCTCCTGCATCTCCTGCACTGAAGTTGAATTCTTTATCACTGATTCACCAAGGAAGCCCCCTTAATATATATTAAAATGTATATAAACATGAATTATATATAGAAAGAAATATACATATGGAGAAATATGTGGAGGAATTTATATGTAGAGAAATATATATATATAGCAATTTGCCATGACTATAAACTAGTTTCAATCCCAAATATTAGACATTCTACTAATAAAATTGATATTTAAATATCTAGCTGCTTTATTCACTCGAATCCTCAGTTGGGTCAAACTCAGATGAGGGGAGAGGTCTTGGGTAAGACCTTAGCCCCTCTCAAATTCTAACATTTACTTCATAAATTTGAAATTTAAGATTTTTAAAATTAGAATTTAGAAAACAAAATATAAACAGTCTTGTGGTGGTCCAGTATGTGCATGTGTGTGAATATAAATATATATTTGTATTTATTAAATTGGATTAAATTAGAATAAGAAGGGGGCAGAGGGTTAAGACAGCTAAGGTGCTATTGCCAATTTGCTAAGGCAATAGTTGAAGCAAAACTGTGGACTATTCTTAGCATTTATGAATTACCCCTAGGCAGGTAATATGCTTATCTGACTCTATTAAATATTCCATGTTCAAAAAAATAAAATTTAAATAATTTATAAAAATAATAAGAAAAAATTGGAATTTGAAGAGGGAAGCTCAAAAAAAAACCTATAGACTCTAATGAATATTATGATATGGAAGTAACAACTTGTTGAATTTAAAATGCAGTATAAACAGATACTGACAATAAAATAGATTGATTCTATAGTTTTTCAGAAGCCAAACCAAATACTTTTCATGGAGTCTTCTGGAATCTAGCTCAAAATCATTTTGACACTGTTTTCATGACTCTTTATACAAATTTTATAACACTTATTACAAGATACCTTGTATAATAATAATTTATGTCCATACTATAAAATCTCTTATCAGATTACAGACTGAACAATATTATAGCACATAGTTTGATAAAACAAATTATGACCTAATAAAGACATACTGATAAATGCAAATACTATATTGGTCAACTGTTTCTTGAATGTATTTATGATTTATTCTTTCTAGCTCCTTGAATGAATATTAAGGAGTACAATAAATTTTAGAGATGGGAGGGAGTTTCAAAAGGGAGTGGGTATATGTATACCTATGGCTGATTCATGTTGAAGTTTGACAGAAAAAAAAAAACAAAATTCTGTAAGCCAATTATACTTCAATAAGAAATAATTAATTAAAGAAAAAAATTAAGAATTAGTATTGGTGAGTACAATAATGTCAAAGAATTTCGAATCTTAGGTGATAAATGAGTCAATGTGAAGTTGAAGAATTCAAAATATGTTACATTGGAGCAATCTCATCAATGTAAGTAAGAAATTTTATTATTTGTAAATGTTTATGGAAACTGCTGGTTAATAAAATTTGACAAAAATGTGAAATATTTTACATTCTATAGAGGTGCATGTTTACAAAACATGTGGAAACGCTAATTATTTATTAAAAGCAACAAGGGGAAAATGATAAATAACATAAAAGGGAACTCTCTTCAGGCTATCAGCTGATTTCTCAACAGAAACTCTATAAGCCAGAAGGGAATGGTGTGATATATTTAAAGTGATAAAAAGGGAAGAATCTACAACCAAGAATACTCTACCTAGCAAGACTCTCATTCAGATTAGATGGAACAATCAAAAGCTTTCCAGACAAGCAAAAGTGAAGAGAACTCAGCAAAACCCTACTAACTTTACAACAAATGCTAACGGCTTCTCTAGGCAGGAAACATAAGAGAAGGAAAAGACCTACAGAAAATAAACCCAAGCAATTAAGAAAATTGGTAATAGAACCATAAATATCAATAATTACCTTAAATGTAAATGGATTAAATGCACCAGACATAGACTGGGCAGATGAAGACATGTGCATGTATGCACTCCTACTTACCAAATCACTCTGTTTGACCTCCTAAACTGTATGTAATTATTTATATTTTTAGGTTAATCATGTTCCCATTATGGCTTGCAATTGTAATTATCTTTTGTTTTTGTCAAACAATTGATTGTGAAAACTGATAAACATCTATTACTACTGTGATTATGTAATTGCTGCTGCTAAGTCACTTCAGTCGTGTCCGGCTGTGTGCGACCCCATAGATGGCAGCCCACAAGGCTGCCTGGTCCCTGGGATTCTCCAGGCAAGAACATTGGAATGGGTTGCCATTTCCTTCCCCAATGCATGAAAGTGAAAAGTGAAAGCAAAGTCGCTTAGTAGTGTCTGACTCGCAGCGACCCCAGGGCCTGCAGCCTACGGGGCTCCTCGGTCCATGGGATTTTCCAGGCAAGAGTACTGGAGTGGGTTGCCATTTCCTTCTCTGCATTATGTAACTATTACTCACTTAATACAACTGTATTATGATTGATCAGTGGAAAAATAATAGAACTCTATATCACCAAAACTAGGATTTAATAGAAAAGCCTGCAATCACTTTTAAAATTCAAGATGCATATCAAATTATCTTGAATTTTTTGAAAAAAAGTCAAATGCCCAGGTATTACTTTTTTTTTTCTTCAGAGTACCAGATATATTTCTAATGAGCAGTTATGCTTTTTAAATATAAATTTATTTATTTTAATTGGAGGTTAATTACTTTACAATATTGTATTGGCTTTGCCATACATCAACATGAATCCACCACAGGTATACACGTGTTCTGTGTACTCCATCCTGAAACCCCTTCTCTCCTCGCTCCCCGTACCATCCCTCTGGGTCATCTCAGTGCACCAGCCCCCATCCAGTATCATTAAAATAACTGGGCCTTATGATGATCTTTTATTTTTATCTAGGTTGTTTCACTTTCTCTATTTCATATTCAGTGCTCCCATTTCATTTAATTTATGCTTTCCAGTTTCTCCATCTCTTCCTTTTACTTTTTTGATGTTCTTTCTCAAGCCTTTATCAAGAGTATTAGAAAAGCTTTCATATACATATGTGAAAAAAATATGTATTATATATATATATACACTTTCAAAAATTTATACATTTTTGCCTAACTAAAAATTTTATGACATTTTGATTCTACTTGTTTGACTTACTATTAATAGAATGCTAGATTTCTAATTAAAAATAGATATGCAACAAGAAACAGACACTGTATAGCACAAGGAACTATAATCAATATCTTGCAATAACTTATGATGGAAAATAATTTCAAAAATAATATGTGTATATGTATATAACTGAATCACCTTGCTGCACACCTGAAACACTGTAAGTCAACTATACTTCAATAAAGTATATACTATGAAAAAAGGAGAAGGTTGATCAAAGTTGGAGGTTTTTTTATTTCATTAGTATCACCAACAAAATTGTTTACAAGAGATTATATTTAAATATATTTTGTAGCACATATACTATTTTTATTTGTTCCTATCGAAAAGACAGAAAAAAAGAAAAAACAAAGACAATATATTAAAAATCTAGTGAACCCTGCTACTACTGATAAAATGAAGCATCTTACCAGATGTTCTCTGTTCTACTTTTCCTGTGAAGTTGGACTATTGATGAGTTGCTCAGTGCCTTTCCCATCACCTTTAATTCCCTTGCTTTCTTGTCTTTTGACTGTCCTATTTGCAAATCTTCAGCTTTTTACTAAGTCAAACAAATGCCTCTTCCTCTTAAATTTATGCAGCTGAATAGTAAAAGAAAAAAATTTATAACAAGGGAGGTAAGTACCAACAAGAATCTATAGTCTGTAACAGTAGTTTATATTCCCTTTTCCCATGGAAGTGATTTCTAACCCTCATCACACTCTTAATAAATGTCACTTGCTTTGACATCTGCTCAAAGATCTTGGTTTCCATTCTGTCTTCTATATGACAAATTCTTCCTGGTTTTGGTGCTCTTCATGACTATGTGATGGCTGTGCACCTCAACAAGGGCTATGAAATATCTTGATACACAAATGAAAGAGTACGTCTTTCCTACAATTGATCTCTTCAGTATAACATTGACTTGGGCCATGTTTCTACTTTGGAAAGAAAAAGTCAGTGAGGCAATGCTTGTGTTAATTGACTTCAGTCATGGGTTCATGACTCAGAGAGATGCAATTAATGTAAATTTTTAGAGGAATAATCCCCAAATGAAATGTTGTGACTGCAGTTTAAGGTGGGCTGAGCTATTGGATCTTCCATTCCCAGAGGCGCTGAGTAGAGCCGAGTCAAAGGAGCTTCACCCGTTTCTCCCTACTGAGAGCCACTACAGCTATTTTCCCTAATGTATCTTGAAAGTCTATCTCAGTCCATTCTGAAGGAGATCAGCCTTGGGATTTGTTTGGAAGGAATGATGCTAAAGCTGAAACTCCAGTACTTTGGCCACCTCATGTGAAGAGTTGATTCATTGGAAAAGACTCTGATGCTGGGAGGGATTTGGGGGCAGGAGGAGAAGGGGACAACAGAGGATGAGATGGCTAGATGGCATCATGGACTCTATGACTGTGAGTCTGAGTGAACTCCGGGAGATGGTGATGGACAGGGAGGCCTGGCGTGCTGCAATTCATGGGGTCGTGAAGACTCGACACGACTGAGTGACTGAACTGAACTGAACTGTGATGATTAAAAATATGAAATTTGAAAAGTTGTGGATATTTAGAAATGAGATTTATTCTTGTTAGAATCTTAACTCCCTCAATCAAAATACAATGTTATAAAAAGTAGATAACTGAATAAAATGAGTTGTATCAGGATGTAAGTAGGGGTATGGTGGGAATAAGTACTGAGTAAGCAAATGGAAGTGGCATCACACTTTCAGAATTTTAATCCTAACTCAAGTAGTTTATCATTCCATACCACCTAAAGAATACAATGTATAAATCATTTTGACCTGATGACAGTTGACTTCCCAACATACAAAATTGCTGAAATTTCCCTAAAAAGGTCCTGGTCTTTCTGATTCTCTGCTATTTATACATTGCTTTAGAGTGTAATAGGGACTTCATTCTCTCTAGTTCAGTTAAAAATTTCCTCCTTATTCATTCATAACTACTTTTGTTGAAACCCCTTTTTAAAGGTCAAGGTTGATCTCTCACTTTTTCCCACAGTACCCTGTTTATCAGATCAGTCACATTTATGTGACTACAATTATATAATCAAAATTAATGTTTAGCTTATTTGTCTATCTTTCTCAATTTTGTGAATTCCTTGAGGACAAGAATAATATCATTTATTCATAACTCTCTCCTACCAAGTGCAGTTTTGATACACAAGGTAGGCTATCATTTTTAGGGCAACAGATATTTCCTGACTTCTGTTTTGAAAGCAAAACTTAGCTAGGAACTGAGAGCATAAAGCCATGTAAGAAACAGTCCCTACCTTCTTTGGTGAAAGAAATGACAAATGAATTCATTGAAATTAGTTGATGATCATTTCTATTTAGAGTACTGGCCTTAGAGTATTGTTGCTGTGGTTTTTGCTGTCTGAGACAATTTTCAATTTGTTTCTCAGTAAGTATATATACTTTCCTGTAGTTGACCTTGCAGAAATCTATACCCATATTAGCTTAGTTAGAAGCAGAGTAAGATTTGAGTGTTAGCATTCTAGAGCTTCTAACATCTTTTATAAATCTTTTCTTTTCTTCCAAAGTGTTAAAATAATAATAAATGAACTGCCAACATTTTAATCATTACAGACTATGTGAGAACAGCACAAGGTGATTTTGTGAGTATAAAACTGAATTGGGGTGAAGGCTGACAATGGAAGTATATATTATGTGATGTGCAAAATCCTTGCAAAAAGATTATAAATGAGAGACATTCTCAGGGATTCTTTTGAAAAGAGAAAGAAAGCATCCATGGGAAATAGTAACTGAAGGATTTCTGAATGAATCTAAAACTTAAAGCAACAAAAAAAACAATAAAATATTTTCTATAAGATAAAATTTGAATGGGGCACTAGGACATTTTACCTATCAGTCCTAAACAGTGTAGGACATGTTGTGTTATACAGATTCTACTGCAATATTTCTTGCATGTGACCCAGTCCTTATGGATGAAGATTAGTCTCTTATTTATTACTATGTTCATAATAACTAATAAGTTATCTGGCATATGGGAGGCTTCATTTTACGTTTGTTGAATTAGTAGAAATATGAATAAGTTTAAATATTTGGAAAACTAAGTTTTGAATTCCCATTAAATATAAAAGTAGTATTTGAAAGACTGTACTATATTAATTTTTCTATATCAAATATATAAATAATAACTAGAAAACTGAGAAATCTTTATTGGGAATAAAAGTCAGGCAAAGTAGATGATACAAGAGAAAAACAAAAAAGTAAATCTAAACACTAGTCTACAATCATAAAATACACAATAAAGGAGGAAATTAAAATATGGATAGTAATTCTTCCAAACAATACATGGTTAAAAATCATATAAAAATAAAATGGTTAAAACAAGCTGGTTCTACCTAAACACACAAAAATAAAATATTTGGTTAAAAAGTATATCCCCATTCAATGATTTACTTTTAACTGCATGAATCCTGTAAATAAATAAAATTAAGTATGACATGAAATGAAGTCAGTTGAAGAGAAAATTGAAGATCTTAAGTAATGGTAGAGAAGCTTCTAACAGACCAAGTACCTGCAGACAAAAACCAAAACTCAACACAAAATATAAAAATCAAGAACCTGAATGCAGTGTTGCATGATTGAAGGAAAGTGGATTTGAAAAGTTACACTACATTTGAAAAGTTATACTACATTTGGAAGAAAGGAAAAACATAAGTATGCTTACATATTTGAAGTTCCTTGTCTGAAAACTGACAACAAGCAGGACCATGTGGGGTAGCAAAAACTTGAATAGATATTATCAGAAAGACACTATCCCCACTGGCCTGGGGAATCAAAATCAAGTGTTGGGTGAACAATACACTAGGGTGTAGCCACTTCTTACTGATTGTATTCAATATTGTACCCTGGGCAACTGTGCATGTCATGCATAGCTGTTTCAGCTGTGTCTGACTCTCTGAAACCCTATGGACTATAGCCCACCAGGTCACTCTGTCCATAGGACTCTCCAGGCAAGAATACTGGAGGAGGTTGCCATGCCCTCCTTCAGGAGATCTTCCCGAACCAGGGATCAAACCAGCATCGTTTAGTCTCCTGCATTGGCAGGTGAGTTCTTTACCACTAGTGTCACCTGCCAAGCCCCCTGGGGAACTGGACAATGCCAAAAGAAAAACATAAAATAAATAAAATAAAATTCACCTATCAAGAGACATAGAGTGATTAGATAGACCAAAAAATGTATCAGTAAGACACAATTATATGCTTCCTGGCCTTCCAAGGTGGCCATAAGAACCCATCTGACAATGCAGTTGACATTAAAAAAAAAAAAAAAGTTGAAGGTTCGATCTTTGGATCAGGAAGATCCTTTAAAGGAGGAACAGAAATCCACTCCAGTATTCTTGCCTGGAAAATCCCATGGACAGAGAAGCCTGGAGGGCTACAGTTCATGAGGTCGCAAAGAGTCAGATTCAACTTAAGCAACTTAGCACACACGCACATATAGGCTGCCTATAGGAGACTTATTTCAGCACTAAAGACACACATAGGTTCAAAGTGAAAGAATGGGTGATGGTATTCCAGGCAAATAAAAGAAGAAATGGCCATACTTGCATGCATGTTCAGTCACTAAGTCATGTCTGACTCTGCAACCACATGGACCATAGTCAGCTAGGCTCTTCTGTCCACAGAATTTTCCAGGCAAGAATACTGGAGTGGGTTGCCATTTCTTCTCTCTCCATGAGAGCCAACAGGTACATGAAAGATGCTCAAAACCACTAATTATCAAGGAAATGCAAATCAAAACCACACTAAGGTATCACTTCATATATGTCAGAAGGGCTATAATCAAGAGCACAAAAGATAACAAATGTTCATGAGGATTTGGAAAATAGGGGATACATGTACACCATTAGTGGGTATGTAAATTGGACGAACCTAGAAAGCATATTAAAAAGCAGAGACATTACTTTACCAACAAAGGTCCATCTAGTCAAAGCTATGGTTTTTCCAGTGGTCATGTATGGATGTGAGAGTTGGACTATAAAGAAAGCTGAGCACCGAAGAGTTGGTGCTTTTGAACTGTGGTGTTGGAGAAGACTCTTGAGAGTCCCTTGTACAGAAAGGAGATCCAACCAGTCAATCCTAAAGGAAATCAGTCCTGAATATTAATTGTAAGGACTGATGCTGAAGCTGAAACTCCAATACTTCAGTCACCTGATGTGAAGAACTGACTCACTGGGAAATATTGAAGGTGGGAGGAGAAGGGGACTGTAGAGGGTAGGATGGTTGGATGGCATCACTGACTCAATGGACATAAGTTTGAGTAAACTCCAGGAGTTGGTGATGGATGGGAAAGCCTGGTGTGCTGCAGTCCATGGAGCTGCAAAGAGTCAGACACAACTGAGAGACTGAACTGAACTGAAATTGGTTCAATCACTATGAAAAATAATATGGAGGTTGTTCAAGGAATTAATCTACCATGTCATTCAGCCATTCATCTTCTGAATATGTAGCCAGACAAAATAGAAGCAGAATATCAAAGCAGTATTTGCTCTGCCATGTTTATTACAGCATTATCTACAACAACCAAGAAACAGAAATGACTTAAGTGCCCATCAGTGAATGAGTGGGTAAAGAAGATGTGATATATATATGAAATGGAATATTATTTCACCATGAGAGGATCCTGCCAAATACAACATGAATGGAAATGAAAATTAAAGGGTATAGGAAAAGCAAGACCCAATTACTGAAGAGAGTTTTTCCATAATATATAATCTTGCTTCTGTTGCCTCTGTTGATTAAATAAAGTGAAAGTAAAGTCGCTCAGTCATGTCCGACTCTTTGCGGCCCCATGAACTGTAGCCTACCAGGCTCCTCTGTCCATGGGATTTTCCAGGCAATAGTACTGGAGTGGATTGCCATTTCCTTCTCCAGGGGATCTTCCCAACCCAGGGATCGAACCCAGGTCTCCCGCATTGTAGACAGATGCTTTACCATCTGAGCCACTAGGGAAGTCTGTTGATTAAATAAGTGTGGGCATAATTCTGGGCTCTCTATTTTGTTCCACTGGTCTGTTCTGTTTTTTTTGTTTCTTTGTTTGTTTTCCCAGTACCATAATGTTTTAATTACTGAAGATTTGTAACATAGTTTGAAACCAGGAAACATGATACTTCCAGATATGTTCTGTCTCAAGATTGTTTTGGCTACTTGGAGTTTTTTGTGTGTCCCTAAAAATTTTAGAAGTATTTCTTCCAGTTCTGTGAAACATGCCACTGGTGTTTTGATAGGAATCACACTAAAACTATAGGTTGCCTTGGTTAGTATAGACTAATAATAGAATAATTCTTTCAATCCTAGAGCACTGTATCTTTCCATTTGTTTGTGTCATGCTAAATTTCTTTTTTTTAATTAAATTTATTTATTTTTAAATTACAATACTGTATTTGTTTTGCCATACATTGACACGAATCAGCCATAGGTGAACACAATCGCCCAATGCCAAAGCCCCTCCCACCTCCCACCCCACATCCTCTACCTGAATCATCCTGTGCATCAGCCCCATGCGTCCTGCATCCTACACCAAACATAGATTAGCGCTTCCTTTCTTACAGGAAAATACACATGCTTCACTGCCATTCTCCCAAACCATCCCACCCTTTCCCTCTCCCTCAGAGTCCAAAAGTCCACTCTATACCTCTGTGTCTCTTGTTGTCTCACATATAGGGTCATCATTACTGTCTTCTAAATTCCATATATATGTGTCAGTATACTGTATTGGTGTTTTTCTTCTTTCATCAGTGTCTTATAGTTTTCCCAGTACAGGTCTTTTACCTCCTTGGTTAGATTTACCCTTTTATGTAGTTCTAAAGGGCTCCAAAATCACTGCAGATGATGACTGCAGCCATGAAATTAGAAGATGCTTACTCCTTGGAAGTAAAGTTATGACCAACCTAGATAGCATATTCAAAAGCAGAGACATTACTTTGCCGAATAAGGTCCGTCTAGTCAAGGCTATGGTTTTTCCTGTGGTCATGTATGGATGTGAGAGTTGGACTGTGAAGAAGGCTGAGCACCAAAGTATTGATGCTTTTGACTGTGGTGCTGGAGAAGACTCTCGAGAGTCCCTTGGACTGCAGGGAGATCCAACCAGTCCATTCTGAAGGAGATCAGCCCTGGGATTTCTTTGGAAGGGATGATGCTAAAGCTGAAACTCCAGTACTTTGGCCACCTCATGCAGAAGAGTTGACCCATTGGAAAAGACTCTGATACTGGGAAGGATTGGAGACAGGAGGAGAAGGGGACGACAGAGGATGAGATGGCTGGATGGCATCACTGACTGGATGGACGTGAGTCTGAGTGAACTCCAGGAGTTGGTGATGGACAGGGAGGCCTGGCGTGCTACGATTCATGGGGTTGCAATGAGTCGAACACGACAGAGCGACTGAACTGAACTGAAACTGAATTTTTAAAGTTTTCCTGTCTGATATCTTGTTGTTCATGTATAGAAACATAATAGAGCTCTGTACATTAATTTCATACCCAAAAATTTATTAGTTATAATATGTTTTGGTGGCATCTTTAAATTTCCTATATAAAGTATTATGTTATCCAAAAATAGTGACAGTTTTAATTCTTTCCCAATATGGATTTCTTTTACTTCTTTCTCGTGTCTAACTGCTATGACTAGAGCTTCCAATACTATGATAAATAAAAGTTGGAGTGAGTATGCTTGGCCTGATGCTGATGTTAGAAGAAATGCTTTCAGCTTTTATCACTGAGTATGATTTTGGCTGTAACTTTGTCATGCATGGCCTTATTTATGTTGAGGTATATTTACTCTATACCCATTTTGTTGAGAGTGTTTTTATTATTATACATGTGTACTCAGTTTTGTCAAAATGTTCTTCTGCATCTATGGAGATGATCATGTGAATTTTATTCTTCATTTTCTTAATGTCATGTAGCATGTTGTTGGATTTATGTATCTACAAATATCTTTGCATTCCTGGGATAAATCTCACTTGGCCATGGTGTACAATGCTTTTAGTGTATTACTAAATTTGATTTACTGATATTTTATTTCAGGATTTTTATATCTATGTTCATCAGTAATATTAGACTATCATTTTCTTTTTGTGGTGTCTTTTGTTTTGGTAGTAGAGTGATGATGATCTCATAGAATGAGTTCAAAGTGTCCCTTTCTCTTAAAGATTTTGGAATAGTTTGAGAAGGATAGGTGTTAACTCTTCTTTAATGTTTCGAGAATTCACCTGTGAAACTGGTCCTGGACTATTGTTTGTTAGGGGCTTACTATTATTATTGCTGATCATTTTCAATATTAGTATTGGTGTGTCCTTATTTTCTGACTCAGATGGGAAGTGATACACTTTTAGGGAATTTGTTCATTTCTCTAGTTTGTCTATTTTCCTGGAATACAATTAGTGGCAGTAATCTCTTATGATCTTTTTTTTTATTTCTGTGATGTCATTTTTAACTTTTCTCTCATTAATGATTTTATTTGGGCCTTCTCCCTTTTCTTCTTTTGAGTGAGGACTAAGTGTTATCAATATGCTTGTCTTTTCAAAGGACTTGCTCTTTTCTATTGTATCTTCAAAGAATTTTGGTTGATACTAGAAAAGTATCGTAAATGTGTTGCCCTTTACAAAATAAGAAATCTCATTGTGAGAAATGAATTAAATATTTAAAAGGGGTTTTAAAATCTTGCTAATTAGCATCATTATTACCTCTATAAGTCAACTTTACATAAAATATATTAAATGAAAAATAATTTAAATGTTTTATTAATATATAAAATATAATTCTGTATCAAAACTGATGTTATTAAATAAAATATTGCTCAGAGTTTTTAATATATGCTGTTAAAATGATGTCTTGGATATGTTATAAAGTATCTCTTGGAATTACTTGATAGCATTATGCTTTTCAAAGTTTCTCATATTTTTCAAAATTCATCTCATTCATTATTTTCTAATGCTGTGTAACTGAGAATTTAAAATAAAGCTATAATTTTATGTTAATTTTAAATGTGAAGGCAAATAGCTCCTGTGTATAGAACTGATGATAAATGCCTTGCTAAATTAAACAAGCATCATCCACATACCTACTAAAAGTATAAATAACCAACATGTCATTAGCTCACTGTTTTATATATATATATATATATATATATATATATATATATATATATATATAAAAGAATAATAGTAAGGGGAAGAACAGTTCATGTGTTTGACAAAACCAAATTACACATAAAGTCTGTCTTTTATATTACAGGAGAGGTTGGACAGTTAAATATATACTAAAAATAATCCCAAAACAAAAATTTGGGTGTTTTAATATACACACATGACTTTTTACACTAATATGCCGAAAGGTTTCTGTCAGAAAACATGACATTTTTCTATAAACTGATGGATCATTGCCCTAAAATGCAGATGAGTTTTGATTGAGGTAGGAAACTGCCAAAATGCTATTTATGTCATGCTTCTTTCTGAGCCAGGTCACTTAGTCTAAAGACTTGATAGAGCACATGACAACAAAGATTCGATCACACTCTACTTGTCAAAAACTTAACCTGAAGAATGGAAGGGAAAAAATGAGTATAATTAAACAGGTTTTCCCAGGAAAAATATACAGGGCAGTGACAGAAATATAGCCCTACTGGGTTCTTGTTTTACTATTTTTCTAGAATTGAACAAGGTTTAAATAGCAAATGGATGGCACAATCCAATTAAGAAAATTCAAGAAATGTTTAATAAATGGACTATTTACAGAAGTATAGGTGGATATAGGGATAATGCAGTCACTTTTGCTATTGAATGCTAGTTCTCACCTCTAGACCAAGTGGGAGAGGGAAAGTATAGCTTTTAAAATAAAGGAAAAATAAGGCTACTTTGAAAGGTGTATATATGTTTAGGCAATGCAATCCAGCCAGTTTAAGTAACATGACATGAATGTTACTAGGCAAATACCCTAACCTTACTCATTGCTTCCTCTAATCTCAAGAAAGAGTTTCCCTTGGAAGAACCCAATAGGAAGCTAGGAGGGTAATTGTCCACTAACATCTGTCACCTACAGTAAAGAGTCAGGTAAGGATAAAACTAAAGGAATCAATGAAAGATAACCTACTGGTCAGTCTCTTTTAAAATCCATCACATGTTTAATTAAATCAATAATAAAATTATTTTGAATTCCATCATTCTGTAATTCCTTTAAGTGTGAGTAAGATGTTTTCCTTTCTCTTGTTTTCTTCACTATTATATTTTGTCTCTATACTCTCATGGCTTCTTATGCTGTGTTGTGACTTTAAACGTCCCTGAGGTTAATTATCTATGGTCTTATTTTTTCCTATTTATTTGTTTTCTGGCTTGGATTGAAATACTCATCTATGAAGTTAAAAAGTTTTCAGACAGTCTTAACAATTAAATTTGATAATGAGGATTAGATTAAGTTAGGGCTATATTAATGAAAGTGTATAATCTGAAAACCTCTAAATTTTCATAGTTGTCTTAGATGTTCACCTTCAAAACCCTTCATGAATATTTTAAGCATGTTAGGTTTTAGGGAAATTTATGCATTTTGTGATGCTTTATATAATAAAATTGTTGTTTATCTACTTTAATAAATGATCATTAAGTGTATAAACATATATTGGTTTGATTAAAAAAATTCATTTGGGTTTTTCCATAATATCATATAGAAAAACCCAAATGAACTTTTTGGCCAACCCATTACTTGCTATACATCAATATTCAGAATGTGAAATTTAGTTACTTCTGAGGATAAGTAACATGCTACTTTTAAAATTCCTGAATTAATTTTCATTATCTGAAACTTCCTTTTCTACTTCAAGGATTATTCATATTTCATATGGCATTAGAATATTTCTGAATACTGTTCTATTTTATTAAACTATTATTGTTTGTCTTCCCCAAGTGACACTGTCTAGATTTGCTGAAAAAAAGAAATGCCTTAGGACTTTTAGCTCTCCCATTTTTCCAGCACTCCACAACAGGAATGGTGATCCCAATTTCTTATCTCTACAATATCACATGCTACTGGGGGAATCAAGTATATACATGCTACTTAACTTTTATTGTAGAGTTTATTTATTGGTTTAGGAATTATATTCAATATTGATCGTAATTATTAAAAGATTCAAAAGTCTGTGATTTACGTGGACAATGTGTGCATGTTAAGTGGCTTCAGTGCTGTCTGACTCTTTAAGACACTAAGGACTGCAGCCCATCAGACTCCTCTGTCTATAAGGATTCTCCAGGCAAGAATACTGGAGTGGGTTGTCATGACCCCTTCCAGGGTATCTCCCTGACTGGGAGATCATGTGTCTCTGATCAAACATGTATCTCTTATGTCTTCTGCATTGGCAGGGGGTTCTTTACCACTGGTGCCACCTGAGAAGCCCCATTTTGTAGGGTGATCTTGACTCCAGGATGACCTCAAACAGTTCTGGCTTACCCAGAATAATGCCCATTTACACACTTCTTCCAGTTTAATTATTAAAAATAATACAGTCCTCTCTCACTTTCAGGAATTTCCAAGTTTAGAAAATAAAGTATATGATAATCCCATTTACAGAACATTATTTATTTTAGATGTTGATAGATTTACATAAAAATAGTTGACAGCCCTAAAACATTCAAGGAATAATGGCTTAAAGAAATCTGACTTATTTCCCCTCCCACCTCCCACTATTATGCAGAGCTATGAAAAAAAAAAAAGAAAGAAAAGAAAAGAAATCTGACTTATTTCCTTTTTATTTTTTAAAGGTATTTGTGAGAGTTCCTTGGACAGCAGGAGATCAAACCAGGCAATCCTAAAGGAAATCAACCCTGAATATTCTTTGGAAGGTCTGATGCTGAAACTGAAGCTCCAATACTTTGGCCACCTGATGTGAAGAGCCAACTCATTGGAAAAGACCCTGATAATGGGAAAGATTGAGGGCTGGAGGAGAAGGGAGTGGCAGAGGATGAAATGGCTGGATAGCATCACTGACTCAATGGACATGAGTTTGAGCAAACTCAGGGAGAGAGTGAAGGATGGGGAAGCCTAGCAGGCTGCAGTTTATGGGGTAGCAAAAGAGTCAGACACAAGTTAGGAACTGAACAACAAAAATGGTAATACACATTGCCATTCTTTATTTCAAAGGTCAATTTGATACCAAATACTAGCCAATTTTCTTTCACAAAGGAATTTTGTTCCAGGTAGACCTGTGAAAGCACATTATCTATTCCAAGACATGTCCCTTATCCTTCCATTTTTCAGTCCCTCTGCTATATTTTGGCTGATATGTCACTTCATTTCTGCTATTCTCCATTGCATGTAGCTAGGGTGCCAATGTGATTTATCAATCATACAGAAAAATGTTTGAGAGAAAAGGAAACACAAATAATAATTAAACTGAGACACCAAGCTGAACACAAGATTGCCCCAAGCAAACCTTGACTCATAGTCAACCTATCTTTGGAACATATTTAGAAATCTAGTATACTCATGCTGCTGCTAAGTCGCTTCAGTCATGTCCAACTCTGTGCGACCCCAGAGACGGCAGCCCATCAGGCTCCCCCGTCCCTGGGATTCTCCAGGCAAGAACACTGGAGTGAGCTGCCATTTCCTTCTCCAATGCATGAAAGTGAAAAGTGAAAGTGAAGTCGCTCAGTCGTGTCCGACTCTTCACGATCCCATGGACTGCAACCCACCAGGCTCCTTCATCCATGGGATTCTCCAGGCAAGAGTACTGGAGTGGGGTGCCATTGCCTTCTCTGAGTATACTCATAGATGAGGGGAAAAAAATACCTTAAATGAATTAACTCATATCTTATAATTGGCTTTATTCAAATTGATTTATCTCTGTTTAAGTTGTTCATCTTTTACAGATTCCCCTTAGGCACTATTGAACTACAGCTAAATAGTGTAGAAAGTATATTCCAGTGTACAAAATATGCTCATGAGCATGTTGCTTTATTTAAAAGACTATATTTAGAAAGACTCTATATAAGCTTCTCAGGTAAAGGGACAACTTATTTTTTTGTCAGAATCGATTAATATTACAGAAGGTAAACCAAAAATTGAATCAATATTGTTCATGACATATTTACTTGAACATATTTTTATACTTTGTTTACATCACCAACAACGTTTATCCCCAAATTTAAAATGAGATGCATGTGTTAGGCATTTTGAGAGTTCATTAAACAAACTAATTCTAGCTTAAACATCACAGTAGATTAAATAAGGACATGTGGGATTTAAAAGAATGAAAGTTATACTCACCTTAACACCAAAAGACTGGCCAAAATCAATACAGTAAATTCTGGCCTGGCAATGACATTTACCAATGCTCGTTAGGATACTATTGTTAGCAGTATTACAGCTCAAAGAAAAACTGGACACCTGTTAGGACTTTATTACAGGACTTAAATTTGTATAAAAATGTATATCAACACTTTTTAAATATATGAATATATTTATTTAGCTGTGTGTTTCAGCATGCAGGAACTTCCATTTTGGCACATGGCCATAGTTGCCCAGCAGCACACTGGATCTTAGTTCCTTGACCTAAGATTGAACCCACATCCTTTATTGGAGTGCAAATCCTTAACCACTGGACATCCAGGGAAGCAACCTAAACTGCATATAAATACTTTTAATAAATAAAATTTAAAAAGCAAAATATAAATGTATCCATTAATTGCCATATTTTTATTCCCCAATTTAAAAGTCTCACTCTGGGTTCTTAAACACAGTTCTGCCTTATCAGTATACATATAGAATATGTCATCATTTCAGTTTAGTTCAGTCACTCAGTCATGTCCTACTCTTTGCAACCCTATGAATCGCAGCATGCCAGGCCTCCCTGTCCATCATCAACTCCTGAGGTTTACCAAAACTCATGTTTATTGAGTCAGTGATGCCATACAGCCATCTCATCTTCTGTCATCCCCTTCTCCTCCTGTCCCCAGTCCCTCCCAGCATTAGGGTCTTTTGCAGTGAGTCAACTCTTCGCATGAGGTAGCCTAAGTATTGGAGTTTCAGCTTCATTATCAGTCCGTCCAATAAACACCCAAGACTGATCTCTTTTAGGATGGACTGGTTGGATATCCTTGCAACCCAAGGGACTTTCAAGTGTCTTCTTCAACACCACAGTTCAAAAGCATCAATTCTTCTGTGCTCAGCTTTCTTCACATTCCAACTCTCACATCCATACATGACCACTGGAAAAACCATAGCCTTGACTAGATGAACCTTTGTTGGCAAAGTAATGTCTCTGCATTTTAATATGCTATCTAGGTTGGTCATAACTTTCCTTCCAAGGAGTAAGTGTCTTTTAATTTCATGGCTGCAATCATCATCTGCTGTGATTTTGGAGCACACAAAAAAAGAAAATCTGACACTGTTTCCACTGTTTTCCCACCTATTTCGCATGACGTAACACCCAAAAAGATGTCCTTTTCATTATAGGGGACTGGAATGCAAAAGGAGGAAGTGAAGAGACACCTGGAGTTACAGGCAAATTTAGCATTGGAGTACAGAATGAAGCAGGGCAAAGGTTATTAGAGTTTTGCCAAGAGAAAGCACTGGTCATACCAATCATCCTCTTCCAACAACACAAGAGAAGACTCTTCACATGGACATCACCAAATGGTCAACACTGAAATCAGATTGATTATATTCTTTGCAGCCAAAGATGGAGAAACTCCATATAAGTCAGCAAAAACAAGACTGGAAGCTGACTGTGGCTCAGATCATGAACTCCTATTGCCAAATTCAGACTTAAATTGAAGAAAATGTCATATCTAGCCAAATACAGATGTAATTCAAACTCAACTGGTTAAGAGTAAAAATGGATATATTAGTCAGATGAACATACCTGATACTTGAAAAAATAAGTCAGTCAAACAAAGAGAGCACAGATGGAATATGGAGAAACTGTAAAATGCTTCAGGTGCATAAACCTTTTTAAAGGTCATTAAGGGTGAAAACAGATTGCTTTTGAATAGTGGCACTTTCCCCTCTAACAGGCTCCCACTGACTAAAACACAATCAATAGTGAATCAAACTTTCAGCCCTTTTAGTTAAACTGTAAGTTTGTTCAAATTCCATATATTTATTAAGGCAATACACAATCTGGCACTGTTTGATTGTTGCTTTATAGAATGTCAACTTCTGAGTGCTGACCATCTCAAGCAATGGACTACTGTGCCAGGGCTCCTGAAAGATAAACTGTATATTCTCTGCTAAGAGTAGGGTTCAATACATTAAAATATATATATATATATATATATATGAATCACTATGATGGATTTTACAGTTCTCAGTGTAGTCAAATATCTATTACAATATTTTCTCCAATTGGTATGGAATAATACTTGAAATGCATTTTATTTTTTTAATACTTTATTCTACATTACAATACTGTATTTGTTTTGCCATACATTGACATGAATCAGCCACAGGTGTACACAGTCTCCCATTGCCAAAGCCCCCTCCCACCTGCCACCCCATATCATCTCCCTGAATCATCCTGTGCACCAGACCCATGCATCCTGTATCCTGTACTGAACATAGACTAGCACTTCGTTTCTTACAAGATACTACGCATGTTTCAATGCCATTCTCCCAAATCATCCCACCCTCCCCCTCTCCCTCAGAGTCCAAAAGTCCGTTCTATACCTCTGTGTCTCTTTTGTTGTCTCACATAGAGGGTCGTCATTACTATCTTTCTAAAGTCCATATATATGTGTCAGTATACTGTATTGGTGTTTTTCTTTCTGGCTTACTTCACTCTGTATAATCAGCTCCAATTTCATCCATCTCATTAGAACTGAGTCAAATTTATTCTTTTTAAGGGCTGAGTAGTACTCCATTGTGTATATGTACCACTGCTTTCTTATCCATTCATCTGCTGATGGACATCTAGGTTGCTTCCATGTCCTGGCTATTATAAACAGTGCTGCAGTGAACATTGGGGTACATGTGTCTCTTTCAATTCTGGTTTCCTCGGTGTGTATGCCCAGCAGTGAGATTGCTGGATCATAAGGCAGTTCTATTTGCAATTTTTTAAAGAATCTCCACACTGTTTTCCATAGTGGCTGAACTAGTTTGCATTCCCACCAGCAGTATAAGAGGGTTCCCTTTTCTCCACATCCTCTCCAGCATTTATTGCTTGTAGACTTTGGATCACAGCCATTCTGACTGGTGTGAAATGGTACCTCATTGTGATCTTGATTTGCATTTCTCTGATAATAAGTGATGTTGAGCATCTTTTCATGTGTTTGTTAGCCATCCATATGTCTTCTTTGGAGAAATGCCTATTTAGTTCTTTGGCCCATTTTTTGATTGAGTGGTTTATTTTTCTGGAGTTGAGCTGCATAAGTTGCTTGTATATCTTTGAGATTAGTTGTTTGTCAGTTGTTTCTTTGCTATTGTTTTCTCCCACTCAGAAGGCTGTCTTTTCACCTTGCTTGTAGTTTCCTTTTTTGTGCAGAAGCTTTTAATTTTAATTAGATCCCATTTGTTTATTTTTGCTTTTATTTCCAGTATACTGGGAGGTGGATCATAGAGGATCCTGCTGTGATTTATGTCAGAGAGAGTTTTGCCTATGTTTTCCTCTAGGAGTTTTATAGTTTCTGGTCTTGCATTTAGATCTTTAATCCATTTTGAGTTTATTTTTGTGTATGGTGTTAGAAAGAGGTCTAGTTTCATTCTTCTACAAGTGGTTGACCAGTTTTCCCAGCACCACCTGTTAAAGAGACTGTCTTTACTCCATTGTATATTCTTGCTTCCTTTGTCGAAGATAAGGTGTCCATAGGTGTGTGGGTTTATCTCAGGGCTTTCTCTTTTGTTCCATTGATCTATGTTTCTGTCTTTGTGCCAGTACCATACTGTCTTGATGACTGTGGCTTTGTAGTAGAGCCTGAAATCAGGCAAGTTGATTCCTCCAGTTCCATTCTTCTTTCTCAAGATTGCTTTGGCTATTCGAGGTTTTTTGTATTTCCATACAAATCTTGAGATTATTTGATCTAGTTCTGTGAAAAATACTGCTGGTAGCTTGATGGGAATTGCACTGAATCTGTAGATTGCTTTAGGTAGTATACTCATTTTCACTATATTGACTCCTCCGACCCATGAGCATGGTATATTTCTCCATCTATTAGTGTCCTCTTTGATTTCTTTCATCAGTGTTTTACAGTTTTTGATATATAGGTCTTCAGTTTCTTTAGGTAGGTATATCCCTAAGTATTTTATTCTTTTCGTTGCAATGGTGAATGGGATTGTTTCCTTGACTTCTTTTTCTACTTTCTCATTAACAGTGTATAGGAATGCAAGGTATTTCTGAGTGTTGATTTTATATCCTGCAACTTTACTATATTCGTTGATTAGCACTAGTAGTTTTCTGGTCGAGTCTTTAGGATTTTCTATGTAGAGGATCATGTCGTCTGCAAACAGTGAGAGTTTTACTTCTTCTTTTCCAATTTGGATTCCTTGTATTTCTTTTTCTGCTCTGATTGCTGTGGCCAAAACTTCCAGTACAATGTTGAAGAGTAGTGGTGAAAGTGGACACCCTTGTCTTGTTCCTGACTTTAGGGGAAATCGTTTCAATTTTACACCATTGAGGATAATGTTAGCTGTGGGTTTGTCATATATAGCTTTTATTATGTTGGGGTACATTCCTTCTATTCCTGCTTTCTGGAGAGTTTTTATCATAAATGGATGTTGAATTTTGTCAAAGGCTTTTTCTGCATCTATTGAGATAATCATATGATTTTTATTTTTCAGTTTGTTAACGTGATGAATTACATTGATTGACTTGTGGATATTGAAGAATTCTTGCATCCCTGGGATAAAGCCCACTTGATCATGGTGTATGATCTTTTTAATGTGTTGCTGGATTCTGATTGCTAGGATTTTGTTAAGGATTTTTGCATCTATGTTCATCAGTGATATTGGCCTGTAGTTTTCTTTTTTGTGGTGTCTTTGTCAGGTTTTGGTATTAGGATGATGGTGGCCTCATACAATGAGTTTGGAAGTTTACCTTCCTCTGCAATTTTCTGGAATAGCTTCAGTAAGATAGGTGTTAGCTCTTCTCGAAATTTTTGGTAGAATTCAGCTGTGAAGCTGTCTGGACCTGGCCTTTGTTTGCTGGAAGATTTCTGATTACAGTTTCAATTTCCGTGCTTGTGATGGGTCTGTTAAGATTTTCTATTTCTTCCTGGTTCAGTTTTGGAAAGTTGTACTTTTCTAAGAATTTGTCCATTTCTTCCAAGTTGTCCATTTTATTGGCATATAATTGCTGATAGTAGTCTTTTATGATTCTTTGTATTTCTGTGTTGTCTGTCGTGATCTCTCCATTTTCATTTCTAATTTTGTTGATTTGATTTTTTTCTCTTTGTTTCTTGATGAGTCTGGCTAATGGTTTGTCAATTTTATTTATCCTTTCAAAGAACCAGCTTTTTGCTTTGTTGATTTTTGCTATGGTCTCTTTTGTTTCCTTTGCATTTATTTCTGCCCTAATTTTAGGATTTCTTTCCTTCTACTAACTCTGGGGTTCTCTATTTCTTCCTTTTCTAGTTGTTTTAGGTGTAGAGTTAGGTTATTTATTTGACTTTTTTCTTGTTTCTTGAGGTATGCCTGTATTGCTATGAACTTTCCTCTTAGCACTGCTTTTAGAGTGTCCCACAGGTTCTGTGTAGTTGTGTTTTCATTTTCATTCGTTTCGATGCATATTTTGATTTCTTTTGATTTCTTCTGTGATTTGTTGATTATTCAGAAGGGTGTTGTTCAGCCTCCAAATGTTGGAATTTTTAATATTTCTCCTGTAATTGAGATCTAACCTTAGTGCATTATGGTCAGAGAAGATGCTTGGAATAATTTCGATTTTTGAATTTATCAAGGTTAGATTTATGATCCTGGATGTGATCTATCCTGGTAAAGGTTCCGTGTGCACTTGAGTAAAAGGTGAAATTCATTGTTTTGGGGTGAAATGTCCTATAGATACCAATTAGGTCTAACTGGTCTATTGTATCGTTTAAAGTTTGCGTTTCTTTGTTAATTTTCTGTTTAGTTGATCTGTCCATAGGTGTGAGTGGGGTATTAAAGTCTCCCACTATTATTGTGTTATTATTAATTTCCCCTTTCATGCTTGTTAGCATTTGTCTTACATATTGTGGTGCTCCTATGTTGGGTGCATATATATTTATAATTGTTATATCTTCTTCTTGGATTGATCCTTTAATCATTATGTAGTGGCCTTCTTTGTCCCTTTTCACAGCCTTTGTTTTAAAGTCTATTTTATCGGATATGAGTATCGTTACTCCTACTTTCTTTGGTCTTTATTTGCATGGAATATCTTTTTCCAGCCCTTCACGTTTAGTATGTATGTGTCCATTGTTTTGAGGTGGGTCTCTTGAAAGCAGCATATGTAGGGATCTTGTTTTTGTATCCATTCAGCCAGTCTTTGCCTTTTGGTTGGGGCATTCAACCCACTTACATTTAAGGTAATTATTGATAAGTATACTCCTGTTGCCATTTACTTTATTGTTTTGGGTTCGGGTTTATACGTCCTTTTTGTGTTTCCTGTCTAAAGCCTATCCTTTAGTATTTGTTGGAGAGCTGGTTTGGTGGTGCTGAATTCTCTCAGCTTTTGCTTGTCTGTAAAGCTTTTGATTTCTCCTTCATATTTGAATGAGATTCTTGCTGGGGTACAGTAGTCTTGGCTGAAGGTTATTATCTTTCATCACTTTAAGTATGTCTTGCCACTCCCCTCCTGGCCTGAAGAGTTTCTGTTGAAAGATCTGCAGTTATTCTTATGGGGATCCCCTTGTGTGTTGTTTGTTGTTTTTCCTTGCTGCTTTTAATATTTGTTCTTTGTGTTTGGTCTTTGTTAGTTTGATTAGTATATGTCTTGGGGTGTTCCACCTTGGGTTTATCCTGTTTGGCACTCTCTGGGTTTCTTGGACTTGGGTGATTATTTCCTTCCCTATTTTGGGGAAGTTTTCAACTATTATCTCCTCAAGTATTTTCTCATGGTCTTTCTTTTTGTCTTCTTCTTCTGGGACTCCTATAATTCAGAATGTTGGAGCATTTCATATTGTCTTGGAGGTCTCTGAGGTTGTCCTCATTTCTTTTAATTTGTTTTTCTTTTTCCCTCGCTGATTCATTTATTTCTACCATTCTATCTTCTATTTCACTAATCCTATCTTCTGCCTCTGATATTCTACTATTTGTAGCCTCCAGAGTTTTTCTGATCTCATTTATTGCATTATTCATTATATGTTGACTCTTTTTATTTCTTCTAGGTCCTTGTTAAACCTTTCTTGCATCTTCTCAAACCGTGACCCCAGGCTATTTATCTGTGATTCCATTTTGATTTCAAGATTTTGGATCATTTTCACTATCAGTATTCGGAATTCTTTCTCAGGTAGATTCCCTATCTCTTCCTCTTTTGTTTGGTTTGGTGGGCATGTCTCCTGTTCCTCTACCTGCTGGGTATTCCTCTGTCTCTTCATCCTGGTTATATTGTTGCATTTGGATTGGCTTTTCTATATTCTGGGAATTTGTGGAATTCTCTTTATTATAGAGCTTCCTCTCTGTGTTTGGGGTTATATCAGTGGCTTGTCAAAGTTTCTTGATTAGAGAGGCTTGTGTTGGAGTTCTGGTGGGTGGAGTTGGATTTCCTCTCTCTGAAGTGTTGTGAAGTGTCAAGTAATGGGTTATGGGACGTCAATGGTTTTGGAGTATTTTGAGCTGCTTCTTTATTGAAGCTCAGGGGCTTGTTCTTGTGTTGCTGGAGAATTTGCATGGTATGTCTTTCTCTGGAACTTGTTGGCCCTTGGGCGGTGCTCAGTTTCAGTATAGGTATGAGGGCGTTTGATGAGCTCTTATTGGATAATGTTCCCTGTATTCAGGAATTCTTTGATGATCTCAGGATTTGGACTTTTGCCTCCTGATTCTGGTTTTCAGATTTATTTTTACAATAGCCTCATGATTTCTCCATCTATTTAGCACTAATGTCAAAACATCTGGGTTAATGATGACAGGTTTCTCCACTTTGAGTGTCGTCCCTAGAGGATCGCTGAGTTATTGGACTTCTTGGTAGGACATTTGGGTTTGATCCCTGGGTTGGGAAGATCTCCTGGAGAAGGAAATGGCAACCCACCCCAGCATTCTTGCCTGAAGAATCCCGTGGACAGAGGAGCCTGATGGGCTGCAGTCCATGGGGCCAAAAAAAGTCAGACACAGCTGAGCCACTGCTCTCTAACCCAGCATCTTAGTTTGCTCCTAAAATATGTAGCATCCTTGATCTGGGAGCCCAAGTCTCATGGAACACAGCCACTTTCTGTCTAAATGCATTTTAATGCAGTGATAATATCTATTTATAGATAGATCGTCTGTTGAAATTTCACTGTGGACATGAATCAACAAAAAATATAAAGACACCATACAGGACAAATATCTTTAAATAAGAGAATTAATTTAAAATATACATATAAACTATATGTAACATGGGAATCAAGTATTCTATATTTCAATATCCATCTATTTTTATAGCTACTTGCATATCTATCTACCTTAACATGTAAATAAAAGACTCCAGAAATCCTAATTCTACTGGAGAGAGTGAGAGAAAGAGAAAAATATATAAACATGGATCTATAACAGAATTCAGCTTCTCTGGTGGCTTTGATGGTAAAGAATCTGTCTGTAATTCAGGACACCCATATTCGATTCCTGGATTGGGAAGATACCTTGGAGAAGGGAATGGCAACCCACTCCACTATTCTTACCTGGAGAATTCCATGAAAAGAGGAGCCTGGTGGGCTA
This sequence comes from Nanger dama, assembly GCA_917880005.1. NCBI lineage: Eukaryota > Metazoa > Chordata > Mammalia > Artiodactyla > Bovidae > Nanger > Nanger dama. The sequence goes on from CAKJTW010000004.1 coordinate 55,394,952, forward strand.
CAGTCCATGGGGCTGTAAAGAGTTGGACACGACTGAGAAACTAACACATATAAGAGAATTCAATATTTTTTTGGTTCTGACATCTGTAAATACCTCTTCAGAATTCCAAATCTACAACTTCCTGTTATAGATTGCCATAAACTGACATATATATACATATATATATGTGTATATATATATATATATATATATATATAATCTATAAATCTGATATCCTTCACTCTCTATAGAATTTTAGAGAAGAAATGGAGTCATGTTTATATTGGCATAATTGGATTTTTTTCTTCCTAATTGGCAAATAAAAACAATTATTTCTTCTCTTCACACATGGTTAACAGTATCATCTTAAAGGATGTAATAAGTAATTATATGATTCTCCATATTCTGTAATTATTTGGATTTTATGTTTCCTAAGACATATAGAATGGTCAAATGCTCTATTTCTCATCAGTGATTTGAATTATAACAAATAGGATGTTTCATTTGACCAGTAGGAAAAAGAAACCCTTCAATGTACGTGAGCCTCTAGAAACTATGAAATGAGAAAACTGAAAATATTTCAAAGTCATTAAAGAGGTCTCTGAAATATTTCCACAAGTTTCAAATAATAAAGATTTGCTTTGAAAAAAGCAGGAAAAAATTACAATAATATGATATGCTATGTGGAAAATATATATTCTATAAGAACCATACCTGTCCATTGTTGAAAAATCTTAAAACTATATGAACTCACTGAAAATCAAATAATATCTTTAACTAGTTTCCCCCTGAAAAATCAGCCACTGGCAATTTTATGCATTGATTCTCAATTTACCATTTTTATATAAAATAAAATATTACTAATATCTTATGTCACATACAGGCATTACTTAATTTATTTAGCTTGTATCCTATTATTATTAGGCAATTAAGAAATGCTCATTTTTATATAAAGAAATAAGAAATTTCATTAAAAATTCTTTACACACAACTAGAATTATTTTTGAAAACATATATTTCTAGATGATCAAACTATGATCATATTTTAACAATTGTGACACCTATTGCTAGCCTTTACAAAAGGCCTTTAAAAAGACTGCCAATTTACAAAGATATCACATAAGAGTGTGCATCTCTTGCACCTTTACAAATATCAAATATTTATTTAAAGTGAAATTTTTTCATTAGAGAGGCAAATTATAGAATCCTATTATTTAAATTTATATCACTAGTATTTTATAATAGTGTATGTCTGTATCTTGTTCAATTATAGTTCTCCTCTTGAAATGATCTACCTATATCCTATCCATTTTTCATTCAGAAGGCTCTTTTTCTTCATACAATATTTGTTCATATGGTAATATAATTATCTTTTGTATGTATATTCTCATTATCTTTTTGCAATTTGTCTTTTATATTTTGCCTTGCGTTTAACTATTTCTGTAGTCAAATGTATTATTTATACTTGTAGTTTTAATTTTGTATTGGGTGGAAAAAATCACATATATGTAAGCATACATATATCTCATACATTTTATAATCAAAACCAAAAATCTGTACTCAGAGAAATAGAGTATTATCAGTAGTTTTGAAACTCATTGTGTACCATTCCCTACTTGCATTCGTGTCTATCCCTCACAGGTATGAACATAATTCTCATTGAAAATTCTAAGAAAATCATAATTATAAGACATGAATCAGAAGACAACTGTGTCTTAATCATTACCTCATTTTCCATATAGGTTTTCTATATATAAATGCTTTCCTAAATAATAAATACATGTCTTTAAAACATACCACAAGTAGAAGTCAACATTCAGAAAACAAAGATCATGGCAGCCGGTCCCATCACTTCATGGGAAATAGATGAGGAAACAGTGGAAACACTGTCATACTTTATTTGGGGGGCTCCAAAATCACTGCAGATGGTGACTGCAGCTTTGAAATTAAAGGATGCTTACTCCTTTCAGTGGCTCAGAGGTTAAAGTGTCTGCCTGCAGTGCGAGAGACCTGGGTTTGATCCCTGGGTCAGGAAGATCCCCTGGAGAAGGAAATGGCAACCCACTCCAGTATTCTTGCCTGGAGAATCCCATGGACAGAGGAGCCTGGTGGGCTACAGTCCACGGGGGTAGCAAAGAGTCGGACGTGACTGATTGACTTCACTTCCCTTCACTTCGCTCCTTGGAAGAAAAGTTATGACCAACCTAGATAGAATATTCAAAATATTCAAAAGCAGAGACATTACTTTGCTGACTAAGGTCCGTCTAGTCAAGGCTATGGTTTTTCCTGTGGTCATGTATGTATGTGAGAGTTGGACTGTGAAGAAGGCTGAGCACCGAAGAGTTGATACTTTTGAACTGTGGTGTTGGGAAGACTCTTGACAGTCCCTTGGACTGCAAGGAGATCCAACCACTTCATTCTGAAGGAGACCAGCCCTGGGATTTCTTGGAAGGGATGGTGCTAAAGCTGAAACTCCAGTACTTTAAAGGCCACCTCATGCAAAGAGTTGACTCATTGGAAAAGACTCTGATGCTGGGAAGGATTGGGGGCAGGAAGAGAAGAGGACGACCAAGGATGAGATGGCTGGATGGCATCACTGACTCAATGAAAGTGAGTCTGAGTAAATTCCGGAAGATGGTGATGTACAGGGAGGCCTGGCGTGCTGTGATTCATGGGGTCGTTAAGAGTAGGACACAACTGAGCGACTGAACTGAACTGAACTGAACTGAAGTAGAACTAGGGCATACTACATAATTTTTAAGGCTCAGTGAAAATGAAAATGGTGTGGGCCTTTATTCAAAATTAACTGAGTACTAAGGCCCTTATACAAGTGTGTGCATGCTTAGTCAATCAGGTGGGTCCAACTCTTTGCGTCCCTGTGGACTGCAGTCAGCCAGGCTCTTCTGTCTGTGTGGATTCTCCAAGCAAGAATACTGGGGTGGGTTGGCACACTCTCCTCTAAGGGCTCTTCCTAACCAAGGGATCGAACCCAGGTCTCCTGCATTGTAGGCAGATTCTCTACCATCTGAGCCACCAGGGAAGCCCAGTAGAAAATAAGTACTCATAACGTAAAACAAAATGTTCTTAAATCAAAGTGGCTAATTACTAATGGCAGTTTTGTTAAGATGAACATAAATTATAACATTTTATCTTTCACAGAACATTTCTCATAAATAGATGTCCACTGTCTTGCGTTAACCTGTATTCTAAAAAATCATTTAACATTTGAATCATTTGTCTTTTTTCTGTTTGTAAGTCAATAGTAATTAAGTAAAAATTAGTTGTCTGGTGGCTGGAACACTTGAGATTTATTATCTAAAATAGACTAGAATCCTGTGGAGAAAATTATAGCAACAATAAAAACCAATGAATTTCAGAATATCATCCTTATCCTCCTGTCACGGATTATGGTTTTTACATAAAATTGCAAAAATGACCTGAATTGTAGCCTATCTTACTCATTATAAAAGAAATACCTCTTCCTTGAAGGATCTTAGAGAAAATTAAGAACAGGAAAAATTCCTCAGCCTTTCTTGGCATTGGACACATTCTCCTCAGCCCAATGGACTAACATCTAACTACCTACACGTCTTAATTCAATATCCTGCAAATCTGTAAGCATTCAAAATCTGTAAAAATGAGAGGATTAGATAAAAAAGCAAATAAAAACTTTAAAAAGTATAAACTGTTATATAAATAAATAACGACAATTTAAAGAAATTAAGGAAGACAAATCAAAACTAGGAAATGGTACAAATAAAATATAGGTTAAAGAAAAAGAATTAAGCAAGCAGATGGTATCACTGACTCAATGGACATGAGTTTGAGTGAACTCCCAGATTTGGTGATGGACAGGGGAGGCCTGGCGCGCTGTAATTCATGGGGTTGCAAAGAGTCGGACACAACTGAGTGACTGAACTGAACTGTGCTTCTCACCTGCTAATGGATATTTAATGAGTAACATACATTACATAGAAAAGGAAGTTTACATTTAAAAATTCTGTACTCACTCAAGATTTTCATCTGGCAGGGTTTACAAAGATATTTAAGGATTCAGAAACTTTAAAGCCAATGATTTCTATTTAAAGAAAGCAAATGAAATTAACAATGATAATATAATAATAACAACAGATGATTCTGATGTATACTGTCTGTTAGGTACTTAAATGTTTTTATTTTCATATCTTTACTTCATCCCATCATTACCTTGAATCACTATTGCTGTTATTCAATCACTTAATTGTGTCCAACTCTTTGTGACCCCATGGACTGCAGCACTTCAGGTTCCTCTGTCATTCACTGTCTCCTAGAGTTTGCTCAAATTCATGTCCATTGTGTTGGTGATGCTTTCTAACCACCACATTCTCTGCCACTCTCTTCTCTTTTTGCCTTCAATCTTTCCCAGCATCAGGGTCTTTTCCAATGAGTCCGCTCTTCACACCAGGTGGCCAAAGTGCTGGAGCCTCAGGTTCAACAGTTGTTCCTATGAATATTCAGGGGTTGATTTCCTCTGAGATTGACTGGTTTGATCTCCTTGCAGATCAAGGGACCCTCAAGAGTATTCTCTAAGACCACGGTTTAAAAACATCAGTTCTTTGGTGCTCAGCCCTGTTTATGAACTTATTGTCACATCCATTCATAACTACTGAAAAAAACAGTTTTGACTATATGGACTTATGTCATCAAAGTGATGTCTCTGCTTTTTAATACCATGTCTAGGTTACATACTAATAATTTAGATATAGGATAAAATTTCTGGAAGGCTTATGCCTAGCTGTTAGGCCGATTTTCTTAGTTTCAGTTCAGTTTAGTTCGGTCGCTCAGCCATGTCCAACTCTTTGCAATCTCATGAATCGCAGCACGCCAGGACTCCCTGTCATCACCAACTCCCGGAGTTCACTCACACTCACGTCCATTGAGTCCGTGATGCCATCCAGCCATCTCATCCTCTGTTGTCCCCTTCTCCTACTGCCCCCAATCCCTCCCAGCATCAGGGTCTTTCCCAATGAGTCAACTCTTCGCATGAGGTGGTCAAAGTATTGGAGTTTCAGCTTTCGCATCATTCTTTCCAAAGAAATCCCAGGGCTGATCTCCTTCCAGAATGGACTTGTTGTATCTCCTTGCAGTCCGAGGGACTCTCAAGAGTCTTCTCCAACACCACATTTCAAAGCATCCATTTCTTAGTTTAGAACCACATAAAACTGTTATGTGAAATTCTCAGAAAAATGGATATGTGAAATTCTTAACAATTTAATTTCATATCATTTATTTGCTTAGAGTGTCTTGAAGACATAAAATTAATATCAGGAAAGAAGTGTTATCAAGAATTAAAAATATACCCTATTTACTCTTTTTCACACTGAAAACTCTTACAATCTCAGTAAAATTTATTTCTAAGACATTATCTTAGACACAGTACCCAATGTATGAAAAACACTAGATATCCATAATTTGCTATGGTGCTTCCTAACTAAAACATAATGAGGAAATCTTAGTGGTATGGTAGGTTTCTGAGGATATGAGAGCATCAAACTCTTAATTATTCACTGTAATCCATGTGCAGTTCTTTTCTCTACCACAGGTTTGCTAATCTCAGTGGTTCAGTGGAGGACTACAGGCCTCACAGCCCTAACCATGTATATTGGGAAGTGTCAGTGGACATTATAGCAGTCTTAGCTTGAGAGTTTTTTGATTTAGCACAAATGGGTTATATATTAGATGCAAGTTATTTTAAAATTTATAATGTTTACCATTTATAATTTGATATTTATTCCTTAAAAATTTTACAGTTTCAAAATAAGACATTAAAAAGTTAGAAACAAACATAAATCTAGCATGGAAAAGACATTGACACTGCCTCCAATGGCTTCCCAGGTGGTGCCAATGGTAAAGAATCTGACTGCTAATGTAGGAGACAAAGAGATAACAGTTCAGTCCCTGGGTAGGGAAGATCACTTGCAGCAGGGAGAACATCAACTCAATACAGTATTCTTGGCTGGAAAATGTAATGGATGAGAGGAGCCTTGAGGGCTACAAGCCATGGGGTCTCAAAAATCAGATACGATTAAGCACATGTAAGCCCTACAGCCAATGGTTCTATACTTAGTAACTTGAATAATAGTGATACTGTATAGGGACTATGAGAAGGATGATCAGGTTTACTGAAGAATGTATTACATTTGTATTTCTATAGTTTATCAATGAGAAGTTGCTAATCCATCTTGAAGAAATTATAGCAATTAGATATAAATTTAGGTTTTTAGCTATAAAGACAGATTTTGAAATGTGAATATAGGTTTAAGTCACTGTCACTTAAAATGAGACTGCATAATGTAGCCTAGAGTAGGAATTTGAAATAAAATTGTTCTGAAACTAGAAACATGTTGAATGCTTACATTTAAAGAAAATATGGAAATGAGAACTTCTTGGGAATCAAGAAGAAAGATAAAGATGTTTGCTGATCAGACCAAATGTTACACATAATTTAGCCAAGAAAGGATAGACGATGTTTGATTAGAATGATGTGAATATGGGGTGGTGATGACTTTGATTGAATAGTTTTAGTGAAAAAATGTTGTGTTGTAGGCTAGATTGCAGGAAAACATTGATTCATGAGAGCTATTAGAAAATGAATATATTGGCTATCTTATATCTTCACAGGAATACATCCAGTGATTCTTATTTGAAGATAAAATGCTGAGATCTCTAGTATTTCAAATGACACAACCTTTGCCAAGAAATGACAGCTTATTAGATGTGAATACCTACAGGGAGAAGATTGTTTTTAAAATATGGTACTTCATAGAATGTTAAAACTAACAACTTTTTATATATGCATATGAGCAAGACACATTTTATTTAAGAATTATTACAGTTAGGCAAAGATTTCCACTATTTTTTTAATCCCTTAAATGCAATAAATATTACTATGGGATTTTTTTTCTGGTGTCTTAAAGGTCAATGCAAAATATAACTATATAACAAAAAGAAATGCATCAATACTGATCATTTTAAAGAAAAAAAAATTACAAGGAATTGACTTGCTCCTAGACGTTAGTGAACTTGGTACCCCTGCCTATGGCATGCACAAGAGACAATAGTCAAGGATTCTATATTTTTCTGGTTTTACAGTTAGATACATCACTTCTATTACATTTGCTTATTTACAAAACTTATTAGTAGATTTGTTTTTAATGGAGGATTGCCTTTCAAAAAAATTTTGCTTTGGATTAAATCTCTAGTTAGGAACTAAAAAGTATTTTTCACTGGTTTATTTTTCCTTACCTTAATATTCACCACCACCTATGAGTAGTTCATATAAAATATACTATAGAATAGAAGACATTAATAATTCAGTTACAAATATTTTTTTCAAACAAAAACACATGTGAATACATGTTCAGTTATGTTTCCTATTTTCTGAAAATTTTTGGCATATATTTTACAAATTTGTCCATTTAAATATCATTCTATAAATACAGTTTTTCCCATTTTTCTTAAAGATGTGTGTGTTAGTCACTCAGTCATCTCTGACTCTTCATGACCCTGTGGACTATATAGCCCACCAGGCTCCTCTGTCCTTGGAATTCTCCATGCAAGAACACTGGAGTGGGTTATCATTTCCTCCTCCAGGAGATCTTCTTGCTCAGGGATCAAACACTGGTCTCCTGCATTGCAGGCAAATTCTGTACCATCTGAGTCACACAGGAAGCCCTTTCTTAAATATACCTTATTATAAATGATGGAACATGAATACAGAACTCTCAAAATATACACAAGTTAAAAATAAATAAAGCATGGTTTTACTGTTTACATAGAAGTTTATAACAGCTTCTAAAATAGCTATTATATATTGTTTGGAAATTATAAACTGTGTTTAAGTGCATTAATTCATCTAACAACTCCTTTTTTGAAAAGTGCTCCCACCTCAACTTTTCAAGAGTGAAATTGATAAAAAAAATCAATTAAAATAAAAACAAATACCTTATTAAGGTATTTAGGAAATTTCCTCTTTATTTGATGTTAAAGTTTACTTTATCCTTGTGCATGTCATTAAGAAGGTGCTGATATTGTCTTTATGGAATATTTCTTAAATCTGTTTTTGTGATGAGCAATTATGAAGAATGAAATAAGAGTATGCCAGGAATGAGCATCTGTACTAGAGGAAATAAACATGAAAAAATCAAACAATTATCTAGGTCCCAGATATGTTTTTAGATTAGATATGTTTTATAATTAATCAATATTATTTTAGTCCAGGATAACATCTTTGCATGAAATGTTCCCTTGGTATCTCTAATTTTCTTGGAGTCTTTCCCTTTCTGTTGTTTTCCTCTATTTCTTTGTATTGATTACTTAGGAAGGCTTTCTTATCTCTCCTTGCTATTCTTTGAAACTCTGCATTCAGATGCTTATATCTTTCTTTTTCTCATTTGCTTTTCACTTCTCTTCTTTTCTCAGCTATTTGTAAGGCCTTCAGACAGCCATTTTGCTTTTTGCATTTCTTTTCCATGGGGATGGTCTTGATCCCTGTCTCCTGTACAAAGTCATGAACCTCTGTCCACAGTTCATCATGCACGCTGTCTATCAGATCTAGTCCCTTAAATCTATTTCTCTCTTTCACTGTATAATCATAAAGGATTTGTTTAAGGTCTTCCCTGAATGGTCTAGTGGTTTTCCCTACTTTCTTCAATCTAAGTCTGAATTTGGCAATAAGGAGTTTATGATCTGAGCCACAGTCAGCTCCCAGTCTTGTTTTGCTGACTATATGGAGCTTCTCCATCTTTGGCTGCAAAGAATATAATCAATCTGATTTCAGTGTTGACTGTCTGGTGATGTTCATGTAGAGAGTCTTCTCTGGTTTGTTGGAAGAGGGTGTTTGCTATGACCAGTGTGTTCTCTTGGCAAAACTCTATTTTTGCCCTGCTTCATTTCGTACTCTAAGGCAAAATTTGCCTGTTACTCCAGGTGTTTCTTGACTTCCTACTTTTGCATTCTAGTCTCCTATAATGAAAAGGACATCTTTTTGGGTGTTACTTTATGGGATATAGATGGAGAAACAGTGGAAACAGTGACAGACTTTATTTTGGAGGCCTCCAAAATCACTGCAAAAGGTGACTGCAACCATATTAAAAGACGCTTAGTCCTTGGAAGGAAATTTGTCACCAACCTAGATAACATATTCAAAAGCAGAGACATTACTTTGCTGACTAAGGTTCATCTAGTCAAAGCTATGGTTTTTCCAGTGGTCATGTATGGATGTGAGAGTTGGACTGTGAGGAAGGCTGAGTGCCGAAGAATTGATGCTTTTGAACTGTGGTGTTGGAGAAGACTCTTGAGAATCCCTTGGACTGCAAGGAGATCCAAGCAGTCCATTCTGAAGGAGATCAGCTCTAGGATTTCTTTGGAGGGTATAATGCTGAATCTGAAACTTCAATACTTTGGCCACCTCATGTGAAGAGTTGACTCATTGGAAAAGACTCTGATGCTGGGAGGGATTGGGGGCAGGAGGAGAAGGGGACAACAGAGGATGAGATGGCTGGATGACATCACCAACTTGATGGGCATGAGTTTTGGTAAACTCTGGGAGTTGGTGATGGACAGGGAGGCCTGGCATGCTGTGATTCATGGGGTCCCAAACAGTCGGACATGACTTAGCAACTGAACTGAACTAAGGATAAATATCAGTGCAGAAAAGTATTTATTCTGTATATTAACTACTTGTCTGCCTTGTTATGTCAGTGGAATGCATCTTAAAAATGCCGTAAGAATACATAAATGAGTAAAAGATCTGTTCCTCCTTCATTTCTCAGTCTGATAGATCATCTTATGGGAAAAATGACTATGACAAATGACTTTTATGTAAACAATAGGAAACTTGAGTTTTACTAATTTTATAAGACTATAAATCCATGGTTGTGATCAAAAGAAAGTTCAATAAGATCTAGAAAAAGTGGTAAGTGACAGCTGATGTTCTAAGTTCCAAGGGATAGAAATCAAAGTGTTGAGTTTAGATAAGCCAACTCTATGAAGATTCTAGTGATAAAATATGTAAGTTTTTTTCAAATGAAGAAATTATGTAAAAGCATTTTAAAGAGGCATCAATAGGGAGAAAATGATAAAAACTTTTTAGATGAAATTTTTATCATTCATAAATTAATCAATAAATGTAGTATAAGTCCAATAAACATCCCAGTAGGTTTTTTATTTGTTTCTGAATTTGATAAATCTAAAATTCATATGAAAGAACAAATAAATGTTAGAGAATAATAAGTCAAGATATGTGAAAATTTTCCTTATCAGCAAATGATCTAGAATATGAACCTCATGTAGTAGTAAGAATAAATAAATAGAATATATCAGAATAGAGATTGCAAACAAAAACCAGTATATAAAAAGTTGTTCTGTGATAAGTGAACTTAGAAATGTAGAAAGAGAGGTTTAACTATCACTGTAGAAAGCCACAGGGAGAACATCATTCCTGCTCTAACAAACACAAGCTGGACAATTTATGAAAGCATACCTTTTTATTGAGTACAACAGAGGATTAACACTGCACATCAACTAGGTGACACAAATTCAAATTGGTGATGACTCCCTGTGATGGAGATGGATATCACATCTTTTCTTTTGACAGAAAATGGGAAGAACATAGGAGGAAGAGGCAGTGACTTAGAAACTGGGTAAGAAGAAATTAGCTACAATCTTTAAAATTTCGTAAAGGCTAAGTGCTAGCTCGCATTACAACTTAAAATCCCTGATATCCTGTAAACACATAGTCAATCACAAGCTGTGTTCCACAGGACTCGACTGAGTACTTAATAGAAGACTGAAAATGAGGCAGGAAACTTGAAAGGGATCTTCTTCAGTGAGAACCCAGTACCCAGACCCTCTTCAAATGTGAAACAAAAACCTTAACTATCCATGGAGAGTCAGGAAACACTCATGCTACGCAAACATAGGCAATAATATATTGCCTTTTGGCAAGAATTGCCAATCTCTTAAAGGCAAGGAGACCCTCTCCTGACCCTGGTCCCAGGCAAAAGCAACTACCAGTGAGGGCAGAGTTCAACAGAAGTTGTCTGTCCGTGACCGAAGAAAGCAAACCTCCATTTGTCAAGAACTTGCACTGACACAAACTAGAGATCTGGTTCTATCCAGGATCAATCACTGAGAAAAGGCAGTTTCCTTACTATGTTAAAGACTGGCCAGGACACTAAAAAGCCCCAGTGCTAAGGCTTAGGGACTGAGCATCTGCCTAAGATGGAGGCTAAACTAGGAGAGCAGAGAACCCATCTCTGACCACATTTTAATCCTAAAACAGAATATAAACAACAGAAGTCGATCACTAAGAAAGTGGAAAACAAACAACAACTAGAATCTTTGAACTAGATATGGAACAACAGACTGGTTCAAAACAGAGAAAGGAGTATGTCAAGGCTGAATACCATCATCCTGCTTATTTAACTTCGGAGATAAAACCCAGCATTCAGAAAACGAAGATCATGGCATCTGGTCCCATCACTTCATGGCAAACAGATGGGGAAACAATGGAAACAGTGACAGATTTTAGTTTTGGGGGCTACAAAATCACTGCAGATGGTGACTGTAGCCATGAAATTAAAATATGTTTGTTCCTTGGAAGAAATACTATGACCAACCTAGACAGCATATTAAAAAGCAGAGACATTACTTTGCCAACAAAGGTCCATCTAGCCAAGGCTATGATTTTTTCAGTATTCATGTATGGATGTGAGCTGGACTATAAAGAAACTTTTGCACCAAAGAATTGGTGCTTTTGAAATGGTTTGGAGAAGGCTCTTGAGAGTCCCTTGGACTGCAAGGAGATCCAACCAGCCCATCCTAAAGGAAATCAGTCCTGAATATTCATTGGAAGGACTGACGTTGAAGCTGAAACTCCAATACCTTGGCTACCTGATGCAAAGAACTGATTCATTTAAAAAGACCCTGATGCTGGGAAAGATTGAAGATGGGAGGAGAAGGGGATGACAGAGGAATAGATGGTTGGATGGCATCATCAACTCAATGGACACAAGTTTGAGTAAGCTCTAGGAGTTGATGATGGACAGGGAAGCCTGTGGTGCTGCAGTTCATGGGATCACAGACGTCAGGCATGACTGAGTGACTGAATGACTGAACTGAACTGAATAGGAATGTAAGACCTGCATTTGTTGGAGCTGTAACCCAGAGAAAGACTCTGAAAAATCCAGGACCATCAGTAAGATCAAGATTACAACAGTCTGCTATGTGTTAAAAATCTGTGCTGAATTGAAGATAACTATAGATCCAACAAAACCCCAAATACACATTGACTACTGTTTAGATAGACTCAAAGATGTATCATAATAGCAAAAACAAAAAGAAAGTGAAAGTCGTTCAGCTGTGTCCAACTCTTTGCAATCTAGCCTTTCCCTTCTCCAGATCTTTCCAATCCAGGGATTGAACCCAGGTCTCCCACATTGCAGGTGGATTCTTTCCCAGCTGAGCTACAAGGAAAGCCCAAACAAAAAAAAGTTATACCCTTTATGTAAATACTATTTACCCTGGTATCTAACTTCTACACAGTTATCTGTGCATGTAAAACCATAGAGAGAAAACCCACAAAAAAGAAAAAAAAAGGCAACTCAATTGTCAGGGATAAATCTATCAATAGGGCCCACACCATAAGGTCCCCAGATACTGAAAATATCTAAATAAGTACATTCAAATTGTAGCATAAATAGAGCACTGAAACTAAAATTTAAATACAGAGAAAAAAAGAAACACTGGACCCAAGAAATATAAAAATGCTAACATACTTCTTACAGGAAATATGTAAGCCAAAATATTATAGTAGAAAATATTAACAAATAAAATAGTTACCCACTCCAATATTCTTGCTTGGAGAATCCCACACACGAAGCCTGGTGGGCTACAGTCCATGGGGTCAGTAAGAGTCAGACACAACTGAGCGACTATCACTTTCACTTTTCACACAGTAACAGATATATAAAATGGGAAATAAAAGTCTAATTGTTCCCCGATAAATAAGGAAACAAAGAAAAAGAACAAAGAAAAAAATGGAAAAAATACAGAAGAGAAAGATGGTAGGTTGAAATCCAACTACACCAAAAACTATATTAAAACTAAGTAGTGAAAATAATGCAACATACATTTTGCAGGTTTGGTTCCAGAACAAGGAAATAAAGTGAGTATCACAATATAACAAGTCACAAAAAATTTTTGGTTATCCAGTTTATATAATAGTTATGTTTACACTTAGTCTATTAACTGAGCAATAGTTTTATATCTACAAAATGCACATACTTTAATTTAAAATGCTTTATTGTATAAAAGTGTTCACCTGAGACTTCAGTAATTCACATTATTTTTGCAATAGCAATATCAAAACTCATTGATCACAGATGACCATAATAAATATAATAGTATTGGAAAAGTTTGATATATAGAGAGAATTACCAAAATGTGACAGAGATTCAGGAAATGACAATATGCTTTTGGAAAAATGATATCAGTAGACTTACTCCAAGCAGGACTATCACAAACTTTCAATATGTAGAAAACCATAGCATCTGCCTAGTGCAATAAAATAAAACACAATAAAACTAGATATGTGTGCATATACCATTTAAAAGAAATCTATTTTAAATGTAAAGACGGAGAGGTCAAAAGTGAAAGAATAGAAATATACATAGCATATAAAACACTAAGAATAAGAGAAGATATTTAACTATCATGTGATTACTTATCCCAGAGAATTTAGTATCATGTGATACTTTAGCCCAGAGAATTTTTACCAGAAATAGAAATTTCAAAAATTTGCACAGGATAAATCTGTAAAAGATATAACAACCCTAAATTTTACGCAATGAACAAAGATTTATAATACATAAGCCAAAACTGATATAACTTAAGGAGTAAGAGAAATCCATAATTATATTTGGATACTTTATCATTCTACTTTTAGTAACTTACAGAAAAATTATCTGAAAGATATAGAATACTTGAACCCTGCCAACCAGATGCAAATAATAGATATCAAGAAAACTGTCAAATGGCAAGTTTATTTAGCCATTACTGGGGATGTTTGTACTCTCAGTAACACTGCCATCCTTGCATATGTTTTGACATAAACTATATTTTCATATATAATTTTAGATGAATTCACAAGATCAGCTGATATGCATAATTCAACAGTAAAATACATGTCCAGATAACACAGAAACATTAAACTCTAATTTTCATTTTATTCAATTCATCTGTATTAAGAACTATTATAACTTTTCCTAGTTCATTACCCAATTTCTCATCTTCTCTTTCTTGAGTGTATGACTCTTTTCCCAAGCAATCCTGCAGTACAGCCCAGGAAGATATACAAAATGTGCATTTCTGAAAAATGCAATGTTTTGTGCTCAATGTTCCAGACTAATAAGTTTAATAAACCATAGGTAAGATTAAATGCATTGATGAAAAATTTGTGGACTCTGATTAACCTGACTTTTAAATGCTTGATACATTCACTCTAGCTTGCCAATGTCTAATTGTGCTATGTTTCACTTCAGTTCAGTTCAGTCACTCAGTTTTGTTTGACTCTTTGCGACCCCCATGATCCCAGCATGCCAGGCCTCCCTGTCCATCACCAACTCCGGCAGTTCACTCAGATTCACGTTCATTGAGTCCATGAGGCCATCCAGCCATCTCATTCTCTGTTGTCCCCTTCTCCTCCTGCCCCCAATTCCTCCCACCATCAGAGTCTTTTCCAATGAGTCAACTCTTCACATGAGGTGGCCAGAGTATTGGAGTTTCAGCTTTAGCATCATCCCTTCCAAGAAATCCCAGGGCTGATCTCCTTCAGAATGGACTGGTTGGATCTCCTTGCAGTCCAAGGGACTCTCAAGAGTCTTCTGCAACACCACAGTTCAAAAGCATCAATTCTTCGGCGCTCAGCCTTCTTCACAGTCCAACTCTCACATCCATACATGACCACAGGAAAAACCATAGCCTTGACTAGACGGACTTAGTCAACAAAGTAATGTCTCTGTTTTTGAATATGCTATCTAGGTTTGTCATAACTTTTCTTCCAGGGAGTAAGCGTCTTTTAATTTCATGGGTGCAATACTATCTGCAGTGATTTTGGAGCTCCAAAAGATAAAGTCTGCCACTGTTTCTACTGTTTCCCCATCTATTTGCCATGAAGTGATGGGACCGGATGCCATGATTTTTGTTTTCTGAATGTTTAGGCACATTATTATTATGCCTGATTCTACAGTCTTCTGATCAAAACTGGCACATGATGTAGACATATTTTACAGTTCTCAGGTTTATACTGTTTGAAGAATGTTGAAAAACAGGGCCAGAAAAAAACATCCCTGTTGGAGATACCATTTTAGTAGGGGAATATTACAAGGGAATTCTCTTTTATGGTCTTTTCATCATGACTCTATGTTGTACTGTATAGATTTTGATTTAGGTACATTCATACGGTGTTTAATAATTTTTACAATATTACTAATGCAACTTTCAGTTCAGAGACATCCCACAAAAATAAAATTATTACCTTCTTTTATTAAAGTACTGAGAAAATAAACTATAGCCTTGAAAGCTAAATGCTGAATCAATTGCCACATTAGATATTAACACCTAACATTGAAAGACCAGATACTTTGGCGAACTCAGTTACTAACAGATGAAGAAAAATTCTTGACTGTGACAAAATAAAAAATATTAGACCTCAAAAATATATGACTTTCTGGATAAGAATGGAACCAAAATATGGTTTGTCTTGAGAGTAAACCAAATTAAAGTTTTTGTATTTCTAGGATGGCCTCTTCTATAATATCATTAGCTATATGGTAACTCTATTTATTAATTTTTAAAAACAAAATATACTTAGTAACAATATTTCCCATAATCCCTCATAGCAATAAGAACAAAATTTAATTTTTTAAAAAGCCATTAATAGTAGAAAATAAATAGATTTCTCCAAAAGTTAGACCCAAATGAAGTCAGTGTGATTATATATGAAAATTCCCTTCTAGGTTATGAACTATCACAAGGTGATATGCACTTTAATATATTATTTTGAGTAAAATTCAATGTGAACATGCTCTTCCTTGTTAATAAATATGAAATATTACTGAACTATAACTTGCTAGAACATCAGATGGAGGTTCATGACATTGTACAGGAAGCAGAGATTAAGACCATCCCCAAGAAAAGAAATGCAAAAAGCAAAATAGCTGTCTGAGGAAACTTTGCAAACAGCTGAGAAAAGAAAAGCAAAAAGCAAAGGAGAAAAGAAAGATATACCCATTTGAATGCAGAGTTCTAAAGAATAGCAAGGAGAGACAAAGAAGCCTTCCTCAGTGATCAATGCAAAGAATTGGAGGAAAACAATAGAATGGAAAAGACCAGAAATCTTGTCAAGAAAATTAGAGATACCAAGCGAATAATTCATGCAAAGATGGGCTCAATAAAGAACAGAAATTGTATGGACCTAACAGAAGCAGAAGGTATTAAGAAGAGCTGGCAAAAATACAGAGAACTGTACAAAAAAGATCGTCTTGATACAGATAATCACGATGATGTGAGAACTCACCTAGAGGCAGACATCCTGGAATGTGAAGTCACGTGGGCCTTAGGAAGCATTGCTACAAACAAAGCGAGTGGAGGTGATGGAATTCCAGAGAACTTTTTCAAATCCTGAAAGATGATGCTGTGAAAGTGCTGACTCAATATGCCAGCAAATTTGGAAAACTCAGCAGTGGCCACAGGACTGGAAAAGGTCAGTTTTCATTCCAATCCCAAAGAAAGGCAATGCCAGAGAATGCTCAAACTACTGCACAACTGCACTTATCTCACACACTAGTAAAGTAATGCTCAAAATTCTCCAAGCCAGGCTTCAGCAATATGTGAACCATGAACTTCCAGATGTGTCAGCTTGTTTTAGAAAAGGCAGAGGAAACAGAGATCAAATTGCCAACGTCTCTGCTGGATCATCGCAAAAGCAAGAGAGTTCCAGAAAAACATCTATTTCTGCTTTATTGACTACACCAAAGCTTTTGACTATGTGGATCATAATAAACTGTGGAAAATTCTGAAAGAGATGGAAATACAAGACCATCTGACCTTCCTCTTGAGAAACTTGTATGCACATCAGGGAGAAAAGTTAGAACTGGACATGGATTAAAAGACTGGTTCCAAATAGGAAAAGGAGTATGTCAAGGCTGTATATTGTCACCCTGCTTATTTAACTTATATCCAGAGTACACCATGAGAAACACTGGGCTGGAGGAAGCAGAATCTGGAATCAAGATTGCAGGAAGAAATACCAATAACCTCAGATATGCCAATGACACCACCCTTATTGCAGAAAGTGAAGAGAAACTAAAGAGCCTCTTGATGAATGTGAAAGAGGAGAATGAAAAAGTTGGTTTAAAGCTCAACATTCAAAAAACTAAGATCATGGTGTCCGGTCCCATCACTTCATGGCAAATAGATTGGGAAACAGTGGAAACAGTGTCAGACTTTATTTTGGGGGCTCCAAAATCACTGCAGATGGTGATTTCAGCCATGAAATTAAAAGACACTCCTTGGAAGGAAACTTATGACCAACCTAGATAGCATATTCAAAAACAGAGACATTACTTTGTCAACAAAGCTCCATCTAGTCAAGTCTATGGTTTCTCTAGTTGTTATGTATGGATGTGAGAGTTGGACTATAAAGAAAGCTGAGCACCAAAGAACTGATGCTTTTGAAGTGTTGTGTTGGAGAAGCCTCTTGAGAGTCCCTTGGACTGTAAGGAGATTCAACCAGTCCATCCTAAAGGAGATCAATCCTGGGTGTTCATTGGTAGGACTGATGTTGAAGCTGCAACTCCAATACTTTGGCCACCTCATGTGAAGAGTTGACTCATTTGAAAAGATTCTGATGCTGGGAAAGATTGAGGCCAGGAGGAGAAATGAATGACAGAGGATGAGATGGTTGAATGGCATCAGTGATTCAATGGACATGGGTTTGGGTGGTCTCCAGCAGTTGGTGATGGACAGGGGAGGCCTGGCGTACTGTGGTTCATGGGGTCACAAAGAGGTGGACATGACTGAGTGGCTGAACTTTAACTTGAACTTGAATGCTATTTAACAGATAATTATCTGGTATTGTCTTGCCAAATACAAGACATAGCACAGTCTAATGAGAAAAGTATAGCATATCCTCCTAGCAAAATCTATATAATATTACTATATAACAAAAACTCAAAGTCACAAGGATATTAACACATTCTAGAAATAACTCTTCTATCCCACTAGCCAAGTTACAACTAATCTCAAGAGCAAGCACTTGTACATTTGTGTGAATTTCTACTGAGTTCATTTTAAGGTAAAATAAACATAGCAAATGGGAACACATAAATGAAATGTGTTTTATAACCTATGATGATGTGATGTTCTAAAAGCCAGACCTTCTCCAGAGTGCTTAATATATGAAGTTCATAACACAACAAACTTGAATTCAAGTCCAGTTATCATGTGTCATAACTTTAGACAAGTTACAAAATTTTTTGAATGTACTTCATCTGGAATAAAGAATAATACACAATTCAAACACAGTCTTGACAACTAAGTGCTAGACTGAATAGTTTTTAAAGAAATATCCCATAGAGAAAAACTAGAAATGTTCAAGTACACAGAGAAACGTACACTAACAGGGTACTGGAGAGATGTTGAGACCACAGTCTGATCCACAAGAGAGAATCCCAGAGAAACAAACAGGGTTTTGGGTGCTGCTTTTACCTAAAGAAACCTGCCCTTTCAAAACCATAGAGAATGAAGTATAAGCTTTGATAAAGTCACAGGATTACAGAGATTAATGTTTGGAGCTCAAGGATCAGAGATGATTTGAGGCCTTAACAGTCCACCAGACTTTGAGTTGGCATCCTAAAAGATTTCACAGTAGTAACAACAACAAATTGGAAATAATATAATTCCATAAGGGGCAATAGGCAAGACTTAGATCTAACCATCTCAATCTGTTCAAATTAAAGTGATTTTGGAATTCTGATAGTTCTAGTTATGTCACTTTCAAAGGAATAAGAGTAAATTTTCTCTCATGAAGAAACTATCAGTTCGGTTCCAATTCAAGTTGGTGAGAAAAGAAGCTCTTAAATTCACCTCCTCTCATGGACACACCAAAACTAGAGCTACATTCAGAATAATTCCCATTGAATTTCATCTTGGGCATATAATGTGTGTGTGTGGGGGGGTGGGAACCACCCAGATCAAAATAGGTAGGAGAGGCTGAGACACCATTTCATCATAAACCTTACCTCTAGACAGTGACATACAATCGCAAAGTCGTTACTCTATGCTTCTAATTAAGGAGTAAAGAGCACCTATATTTAGTGCCTCAATTTTAAAAACTTCTACCCAAGACAACTCCAAAAGACATCTAGTTCTGAAAGCCAATGGGACTTGAGTCCCCAAGACCCACAATAATATATAAAAGAAGCAACTTGTTTAACTTAATGGGCTTAACAGGCTTCTGAGCAATCACCAATACCTGTACTCCAAGGCTTGGCACAGAGGCAGCAGGCCAGAACACTCAGTCTTTCCCTGAAAGACGCCTACTTGCATAACTTAAAAAGCAATAACCTGAGGGTGAGTTTTCTTACTGAATTCAAATTTAGCAGCAGATTGCAATAGTCTCCAGAGACTGGAGAGTCTGGCAGGCCATCTTTGTGCTCTCTGTCTGACCCATGCCTGGCTGCTATTTTCCAGAAAAGAAGAAAGAAACACCTTAATCACACATCTGATGCCTTAGCTTTTATGTCTATCACCAAGGGGAAATACTTCTTGATAGCCTAGCTTTGGAGGCCAGCAGGGCTTGTATTCTCTAGGTCAAGGGGACTGAAGCAAACAAAGAAATAGTTTTTAGCTGCTCCACCCCCTGCCTCTAATCACAGCGAAGAAGGCAAAGATGCTCATCCCAGTCTTCCCCTGAAAGATGTCTATTACCATACTTTAGAAGCTCATTCTTGAGAGTCAAGCTACCAACCAGCCTGCATCAAGGTAATGACTGAGATCTTCCCCTTTAGGACACTAACAGGTCTTGTCATACCCTCAATAATAGGGAATCACTTTAATAACAAAGAAGACAATTTAGATAATCACAAAGGTTTAAGAAGCAACAAGGAGTTCAAGTCTTCTGAATGATAAGGTTTATATTTTTACATTGGAACGACTGGTGCTGAAGCTGAAACTCCAATAATTTGGCCACCTGATGCGAAGAACCAACTTATTGTAAAAGACCCTGATGCTAGGAAAGAGTGAAGGCAGGAGGAGAAGGGGATGACAAAGGATGGGATGGTTGGATGGCATCACCGACTCGATGAACATGAGTTTGAGCTGGCATGCTGCAGTCCATGGGGTCGCAAAGAGTCAGATACAACTGAGCAACTGAACTAAGCTGATCTCTTACATAAGATCACTCCTTCTCTCCTACACAAGACCACTTCTTTCACCTTGGAAGAGATAGATGTTTTATATAATGCATAGAATCAAAATGGAGAAGTCAAGGGAAGACAGAAGAATAGGTTTCAAGCAAAAGAACAGGACAAAATTTCTGAAAAAGATTTAATAAAATGGAAATAAATGATTTACCTGATAAAGAATTTAAAAATATGATCATAGAGATTAACTGACATCAGGGAATAACACAAGAACAAAATGAGAATTTCAACAAAGAGATGGAAAATTTAACAAAGTACCTAGATCACAGAGCTGAGGATAAAACAATAAAACTGAAAAATTCAAAAGGAGAGTCTGGCAGCAGACTAAGTGAAGCAGAAGAAAGAATCAGTAAACTCAAAGACAAGGAAATAGAATTCATTAAATCACAGGAGTAAAAACAAAAAGAATGAAAAAAAAAGCTGGCTTGAGGGACTTATGGGACACAAACAAGTAGGCTGATATTCACATTACAAAGATCTGGGGGTCAGGGGCGGAAGGAAGAGGTAGAAAGTGTTTTGTTTGTTTTGTTTTGTTTTGTTTTAAGAAATAATGACGGAATGTTTTCCTAACTTGGGAAAAAACACAGACATTAAAATCCAGAAAGCCACCATGTTCCAAATAAGATGAATCCAAACAGACTCACATTGTCCCACTCATTCTCAAACATAGGTTTAAATGAGAGAACAGTTATATGCAGGTATTTTCCCCAATAAATACATAGTAAAGTAGTACACGTTCTGCAGTTTGTTGAATCTGCGATGTAAAACCTCATATACATGGCAAACTATAGAGTTAGACACAGATTTTCAACTGTGCAGGGATGTTAACTCCTATATTGTCAAAGGTTCAGCTGTATAATTAAATTGTCAAAAATAAAACCCAAGGAGAGAATCTTAAAAGCATAAATAGAAAAGATTATATACAAGAAAACCCCAATAATTTATATGGTACAACAACAAGAAAAAAAATCCCCAATAGCCAAAGCAATCCTGAATATTCATTGCAAGAACTATTTTTGAAGCTGAAGCACCAATAATTTGGCCACTTGATGCATAGAGCCAACTCATTAGAAAACACCCTGATGCTGGGGAAAGATTTAAGACAAGGGGAGAAGGGACTGCAGAGGATAAAATGGTTGGATATGGTTTCCCTTGTATGTTACTTGTTGCTTTTCCCTTGCTGCTTTTAATATTTAATATTCTTTCTTTGTGTTTTGTCTTTGTTAGTTTGATTAGTATGTGGCTGGGCATGTTCTTGCGTTTATCCTGTATCCTCTCTGTGCCTGTTAGACTTGGTTGACTATTTCCTTTTCCATGTTGAGGAAATTTTCAACTATAATCTCTTCAAAAAATTTCTCAGACCTTTTCTTTATCTCTTCTTCTATTGATTCCTCCTAGAGTATTTTTAATTTCAGGAATTGTGTTGTTTGTCTCTGTATGTTTATTCTTTAATTCTTGAGGTTTTTGTCAGTTGATCCTTGCATTTTTTCCATTCTGTTTTCAAGGTTTTTTGTTTGTTTGTTTGTTTTGTTTTGTTTTTTAAATTCATCTTTACTATCATTGTTCTGAATTCTTTTCCAGGTAGTTTGCCCATTTTCTCTTCATTTATGTGGACTTCTATGTTTCTAGCTTGTTCTTCTCTTTGTGTAGTATTTCTTTCTTTCTTTTTTTTTTTTTTTAATTTACTGTGCTTGAAGTCTCCTTTTCCCAGGCTTCAAGGTTGAATTCTTTCTTCCTTTTGGTTTCTGCCCTCCTAAGTTTCATCCAGTGGATTGTGTAAGCTTCATATAGAGTGAGATTTGTGCTGAGTATTTCTTTTGTTTGTTTGTTTTCTCCTCTGCTGGGCAAGGCTGAGTTAGGGGGTAATCCTGTCTGCTGATGATTGGGTTTGTATTTTTGTTTTGTTTGTTGTTCAAATGAGGCATCCTGCACAGGATGCAACTAGTGGTTGGGTGATACCAGGTCTTGTATTCAAGTGGTTTCCTTTGTGTGAGTTCTCACTGTTTGATACTCCCTAGGGTTAGCTCTCAACTAGTCTAGGGTCTTGGAGGCAGTACTCCCACTCCAAAGGCTCAGAGCTTGATCTCTTCATCTAGGACTGATGAGATGAAAATGACTTCTTTGTTTTTCAGACTTCCTGTTACAGTTATTTCCAAAATCTGGTCGACTACATCTTCAGTTTCTCTGCATCCAGAGTGCCTCAGGAGCCACAGTTCTGTTCCCAACTCCATTCTCCCTCTGTAATAAGATAATATTTCCATGACTATTGTGATATCAATTGCCAAGGCTTTCCATGGAAACATTAATTCCTTCCACCATCTTAAACCATGGGCTTGATCAGTGTAATATGTTTTGGCTAACAGTATGTAAGTAAATACAATTTGCTCCATCTCAGTAGAAGCATTAAATAAAACTGTATAGTTAGGCTCCACTTTTCTTGCTCCTATCTTTCAATATGAAAGCATTTTCTTAAAAAATGGTTATTACTTCTATCAGTCTTGAAAAAGTGTCATGGAACTGAGTCCAGCTCAACAGAACCCAGTTAAGCATAATGAAACTCTGTCGGCCTGCCATGCAGGTGACTCACAGTACCTCACATAATGTAACCAAGTGAGCAGCAAATGGTTCTGTTGCATGCCAAGCAGATTAAACAGTTATTTAGTTATATAAACAGCTGATTATTCTACATTATCTTAATAACAACCTGAAAACTAATTTGGAGACATAACTACTGAAGTACAAACTGTATCCTCTCCTTGAGTTCAAAAATTTTAATAGTTTTTTTTTTTTTTTTTTTAAAGACTTTATTGGAGAATAGTTGATTTGTAACAGTTTGTTTGTTGTGTTGGTTTCAGGTGTACAGCAAAGTGAATCAGTTACGTGTGTGTGTGTATGTGTGTGTTCTCAGTCCAACAGTTGTGTCTGACTTTTTGTGACCCCATGGACTGTAATCTACAAGGCTTCTCTGTCCAAGGAATTTTGCAGGCAAGAATACTGGAGTGGACTGTCATTTCCAACTCGGGATCTTCCCAACTGAAGGATTAAAGCTACTTTCCTTGGGTGTCCTGCACTGGCAGGCAGATTCTTTCCACTGTGACACTTGGAAAGCCTGTTATACATATACATATATCCATTATTTTTTAGATTCTTTTTTCCTATATAGGCACTTACAGACTAATGAGTTGAATTTCTGGTGCTATACAGTAAATCTTTTTCAGTTATTAAAAATATTTCTTATATATTGTAAATGTCCTTTTAGATTTCACTTGAGCTACCTAAAAGAAACATTTTGGCATTATACAATCTTATTATTACTTTATATTTCTGAAGTTCTTTTGGAATTTTATGTTGAATATTTGTGTCTGGCTAAGACATTACTTTGCCAACAAAGATCCGTCTAGTCAAGGCTAGGGTTTCCTGTGGTCATGTATGGATGTGAGAGTTGGACTGTGAAGAAAGCTGAGTGCCAAAGAATTGATGCTTTAGAACTGCGGTGTTGGAGAAGACTCTTGAGAGTCCCTTGGACTGCAAGAAGATCCAACCAGTCCATTCTGAAGGAGATCAACCTTGGGATTTCTTTGGAAGGAATGATGCTAAAGCTGAAACTCCGGTACTTTGGCCACCTCATGCGAAGAATTTACTCATTGGAAAAGACTCTGATGCTGGGAGGGATTGGGGGCAGGAGGAGAAGGGGGCGACAGAGGATGAGATGGCTGGATGGCATCACTGACACAATGCACATGAATCTGAGTGAACTCCAGGAGTTGGTGATGGACAGGGAGGCCTGGAGTGCTGCAATTCATGGAGTCGCAAAGAGTCGGACATGACTGAGTGACTGAACTGAATTGAACTGAACTGAAGACTTAATACAAAGTTTTCACAAACTTATTGGAGAAGTTTTTCCATAGATATAATTAGCTCTGTTAATGCATTCATTTTATAGGATATTATTGAAAAGTCATTTCTGGGTTAGCTGTCATTCACTACTGTAAATCTGTATGTACTTATATATAATTTGCATGGTATAGAAAATCAGAAGCTTTTATTACTGGCTAGTGGAAATACGAAGAACATATTTACACAGATGTCAGTAATGTGCTTTTAAAAAAGCCAGTAGACTAGAAAATAAAAAATCAGAAATTTTCTGTTTAATTTGGTTTTGAGAAATCATGTTGTCAATCACTGTATTAGTGAACTAATACAAAGAAAATGAATGCTAATTCATTTTTCTATAACTCAGTATTTATAATCATTCAATCAACATATTTTCTTAGATGGAACACAGAACCTTCTAATTTTATTTTATTGTAGCTCTTTTCCTTTGAATCTTCTATCCCTAAATACAGCCTGTTTTGCAACTGTTCTTTCAACGTTTAAAAACAGTCAACCAAGCTTTACTATGAGTCTGATTGCTTGTATTAAGCTTTTCCATGTGATCCTATATCCTGTATAGAGAATAATTCTCTTCAACAGGCACAGCTAATTAAGTTCCATAATCAAGGACACCACAAGCCAAGAGCTAATTTAAAAATTAAATGCTAAAAACAGAACAACATAATTGATTCTACAATTAAATGATTAGAGATAAAGGAACTGTGGCATATTTTGTCTGTTTTTATGACATTAGAGAATCTCCACAACGAACTTTAACATTTTTGTTTATACCATTGGACCTTTTAGTTTAACTCCATAAACTTTGGTCTAATCTGACTAGTTTTAGGTTTTACATCAGCTAGACTTAAACACTCTGTATATGTAAGTTGAAACTCAAGGAATCCCCTGGCAATAGTGTTTTGCAGACACTGTTTATCATTTACAAATGACATGTTTCCATGCTGGTGAGAATTTGGTGGTCCTAGAATAACAACACCAAAGCATGACACTTGGTTGTGTGCTTCAACTGCAAATTCACTTTTCTTTCTTATGTCACATTACATTTTATTTTTTTCTTCCCTCAGGCATCAAAGGATGCCTAAACACATCTCATCAATATATTCTGCTGCTTGTCAAATTCAAACTTGGAAACAGGTAAGGTATCTCTGGTTCATTATGTTGGGATAAAAAAAATGGTTCTGAATTTTGGTCATATTTATTTGAGAGAGCTGTCAGTGATGCACTGATAGCCAAAGTTTTAATGTTGGGTTAATATTTTTCTGTAGCAACAGTTAAGTTAAAGTCTTTACATTGATTGGTCATATGTTGGCTAAAAGAGTCCTATCATTGTGAAAATGAAAAACAGAAAATGTGAACTTATTTTATATACCAGTTAATAACAAAGAATGAGTATGAAATATTCATACTTACTAAAATTCCCCTCTCTCTCTCTCTCTCTCTCTCCACACACACACACACACACACACACACACACACACACACAAATCTGTCCCCAGCCACAACTGATAATACCTGTGAGTTCAGTTCAGTTCAGTCAATCAGTCATGTCTGACTCTTTCAGACCTCATGAATTGCAGCATGCCAGGCCATCCTGTCCATCACCAACACCTGGATTTCACTAAGACTCACTTTCATTGAGTCAGTGATGCCATCCAGCCATCTCATCCTCTGTCGCCCCTTCTCTGCCTGTCCTCAATTCCTCCCAGCATCAGAGTCTTCTCCAGTGAGTTAACTCTTCACATGAGGTGGCCAAAGTACTCGAGTTTCAGCTTCCACATCATTCCTTCCAAAGAAATCGCAGGGCTGATCTCCTTCAGAATGGACTGGTTAGATCTCCTTGCATCCAAGGGACTCTCAAGAGTCTTCTCTAACACCACAGTTCAAAAGAATCAATTCTTCGGCACTCAGTTCTCTTCACAGTCCAACTCTCACATCCATACATGAAACTGGAAAAAACATGGCCCTGACTAGACAGACCTCTGTTGGCAAAATAATGTATCTGCTTTTGAATATGCTATCTAAGTTGGTCATAACTTTACTTCCAAGGAGTAAGCGTCTTTTAATTTCATGGCTGCAGTCACCATCTGCAGTGATTTTGGAGCCCCCCAAAATAAAGTCTGATACTGTCTCCCCATCTATTTCCCATGAAGTGATGTGATCAGATGCCATGATCTTCGTTTTCTGAATGTTGAGCGTTAAGCCAACTTTTTCACTGTCCTCTTTCACTTTCATCAAGAGGCTTTTTAGTTCCTCTTCACTTTCTGCCATAAAGGTGGTGACATCTGAATATCTGAGGTTACTGATATTTCTCCTGGCAATCTTGATTCCAGCTTGTGCTTTTTCCAGTCCAGCATTTCTCATGACGTACTCTGCATAGAAGTTAAATAAGCAGGTTGACAATATACAGCCTTGACATACTCCTTTTCCTATTTGCAACAAGTCTGTTATTCTATGTCCAGTTCTAACTGTTGCTTCTTGACCTGCATATAAGTTACTCAAGAGGCAGGTCAGGTGGTCTGCAATTCCCATCTCTTTCAGAATTTTCTGCAGTATATTGTGATCCACACAGTCAAAGGCTTTGGCATAGTCAGTAAAGCAGAAATAGATTTTTTTTCTGGAACTCTTTTGCTTTTTTTGATGATTGAGCAGATGTTGGCCATTTGATCTCTGGTTCCTCTGACTTTTCTAAAACCAGTTTAAACATCTGGAAGTTCATGGTTCAAGCATTGCTGAAGTCTGACTTGGAGAATTTTGAGCATTACTTTACTAGCATGTGAGATGGTGCAATTGTGCAGTAGTTTGAGCATTCTTTGGCATTGCCTTTCTTTGGGATTGGAAGAAAAACTGACCTTTTCCAGGTCTATGGCCACGAGTTTTCCACATTTGGTGGCATATTGAGTGCAGCACTTTCACAGCATCAACTTTCAGGATTTGAAATAGCTCAACTGGAATTTCCTCACCTCAACTAGCTTTATTCATAGTGATGCTTTCTAAGGCCCACTTGACTTCACCTTTCAGGATGTCTGGCTCTAGGTGAGTGATCACACCATCGTGATTATCTAAGTCATGAAGATCTTTTTTGTACAGTTCTTCTGTGTATTCTTGCAACCTCTTATTAATATATATGCTTTTGTTAGGTCCATACCATTTCTGTCCTTTATCAAGCCCATCTTTGCATGAAATGCTCCCTTGGTGTGTCTCATTTTCTTGAAGAGATCTCTAGTCTTTCTGCTTCTATTGTTTTCCTCTATTTCTTTGCATTGATCGCTGAGGAAGGCTTTCTTATCTCTTCTTACTATTCTTTAGAAGTTTGCATTCAGATGCTTATATCTTTCCTTTTCTCCTTTGCTTTTCAGTTTTCTTTCTTTTGACAGCTACTTGTAAGCCCTCCTCAGGCAGCTATTTTTCTTTTTGCATTTCTTTTCCATGGGGATGGCCTTGATCCCTGTCTCTTGTACAGTGTCACAAACCACAGTCCATAGTTCATCAGGCACTCTATCTATCAGATCTAGTCCCTTAAATCGATTTCTCACTTCCACTGTATAATCATAAGGGATTTGGTTTAGGTCTTACCTGAATGGTCTAGTAGTTTTCCCTACTTTCTTCCACTTAAGTGTGAAAGTGGTAATAAGGAGTTCATGATCTGAGCCACAATAAGCTTGTGCTCTTGTTTTTGTTGACTGTATAGAACAGTCATCTCCATCTTTGGCTCTAAAGAATATAATCAGTCTGATTTTTGTGTTGCCCATCTGGTGATGTCCTGTGTAGAGTCTTCTCTTGTGCTGTTGGAAGAGAATGTTTGCCCAGTGCATTTTCTTGACAAAACTCTATTAGTCTTTGCCTTGGTTCATTCCATATTCCAAGGCCAGATTTGCCTGTTACTCCAAGTGTTTCTTGATTTCCTACTTTTGCATTCCAGTCCCCTATAGTGAAAAGGACATCTTTTTTGGGTGTTAGTTCTAAAAGGTCTTGTAGGTCTTCATAGAACCATTCAGGTTCAGCTCCTTAGCATTACTGGTTGTGGCATAGACTTGGATTACTCTGATATTGAGTGGTTTGTCTTGGAAGTGAACAGAGATCATTCTGTCATTTTTGACATTGCATCCAAGTACTGAATTTCAACTCTTTTGTTGACCATGATGGCCACTCCATTTCTTCTGAGGGATTCCTGTCTGCAGTAGTAGATATAATGGTCATCTGAGTTAAATTCACCCATTCCAGTCCATTTTAGTCTACTGATTCCTAGAATATCGACATTCACTCTTGCCATCTCTGTTTGACCACTTCCAATTTGCCTTGATTCATGGACTTGACATTCCAGGTTCTTATGCAATATTGCTCTTACAGCATCAGACCTTGTTTCTATCACCAGTCACATCCACAACTGGGTTTTGTTTTTACTTTGGTTCCATCCCTTCATTCTTTCTGGAGTTATTCTCCACTGATCTCCAGTAGCATATTGAGCACCTACCGACCTTGGGAGTTCCTCTTTCAGTATCCTATCATTTTGCCTTTTCATACTTTTCATAGGGTTCTCAAGGCAAGAGTACAGAAGTGGTCTGCCATTCCCTTCTCCAGTGGGCTACATTCTGTCAGACCTCTCCACCATGACTCACCCATCCTGGGTGGCCCCACAGGCATGGCTTAGTTTCATTGAGTTAGAAAAGGCCGTGGTCCTAATACTTGTGAAGTTTAAAGTTATTTTGAATATACAATAACAATTTTTGTTAATTTTTGTAGCAATACAGTTAAGGTAGGGTTATTTAATATTGCCTGCCGACCAGTTTGGCCTTTACAACATCAATGTATAATACTAATGATATTTGTTTCTAGAAAATGTAAGTATCATTAAAATAGCCTTATTATCAAACTTTAATAATTCAGGTTAAGTTAACCTTTAGAAAATAAATAAATAAGCAAAACAATTGTTATAAAATCTCTAAACTTAAAATTGCCTAGAAAATACCATGGACGAAGGAGCCTGGTAGGCTGCAGTCCATGGGGTCGCTAAGAGTCAGACATGACTGAGCAACTTCACTTTCACTTTTCACTTTCATGCATTGGAGAAAGAAATGGCAACCCACTCCAGTGTTCTTGCCTGGAAAATCCCAGAGACAGCAGAGCCTGGTGGGCTGCCATCTATGGGGTCGCACAGAGTCAGACACTACTGAAGCAACTTAGCAGCAAACTTAAAGTATGTTAACTATTAGTACTTCAAGAGTACACATCATCAATTGTGTTATGTATAATCAATTGCATTATATAACCAGTTGCTTTTCTCTCTTATTAGATATAACTTAACTGAGATCTTTATTCCTTTCTCATGTGACTGCTACTGAAAAGAATTTATGTTTACTTAACCTTGTGAGCCCCCAAAAGTTTAACCTGAAACTGTTTCATATCCCAATGTTATTATTTTACCCATTAAAAACATTTTTCACGGAGATGCTTATATTTAAATTTATTTATTTCCAATACTATTTTCCTAACTGAAATTCCTGAGTCATCATAATACTGGTTTCCCAGGTGGCTGAGTGCTAAAAAAATCTACCTGCTAAGCAGGGGACACGGGTTCAATTTTTGACATGGGTCGAAAAGATCCTTTAGAGAAGGAAATTGCAACCCACTCCAGTATTCTTGCCTGTGAAATCCCATGGACAGAGGATCTTGGCAGGCTGTAGTCCATTGGGTGATAAAAGTGTCAGACACTAAGAGTCAGTGTCTAAGTTTGACTTAGAGACTCAAAATCAAATAAGGAATCTTAGTGATTTAAAATTGACTTGTGAGGGGGGGAATGATGGCAGAGGAATAGGATGGGGACAACACTTTCTCCCTCACTACTTCATCAAAAGAACATTTCAACGCTGAGTAAATTCCACAAGGCAGCTTCTGATTGCTGGCAGAGGACATCAGGCATCCAGCAAAGCAGATCATTGGCTTCAAAACCAGGTAGAAATAAATATAAAGGACGAAAATAGAGACAAAGGAGGTAGGGAGGGAGCCCCATCCCGGGAAGGGAATCCCGTCTTGGGAAGAGACTCTTAAAAGAGAGGTTTCCTAAGATCGGGAAACATTCTCACAGCCATGTCTGGGGCGAGCCCTGGAAGCACGGAGGGCAACATAACAGGAAGGAAGAATAAATAAATAATTAAAACCAACAGATTATGAATTCAACAGTAAAACCCCCAGCGGATAAGCAGCGCAAAGGCCTGCTTCCGACAGTAGCAGTGGGGGTTGGGCAGGGATGAGGGCGAGGCGCCAGCGACAGTGCTTTCTAAGAATTGGGCTGTGGGAGACGTAGGCTGCAGGGCTTTTCTCGAGAATCTGGTCATAACGGGGCCAGAATCGGGTCTGCACGTGGCTAGAACAAACTATCTTGGACTAGCAAACCAGATTGTGGGATAGCTAACACATGAAACGCTCGAACATAAGACACCGACAGGCCCGTGCACAGAACAAAGGATGGATCGGAAACGGCCGGCAGCAGACCATCCCCCTCCAGCGACAGGCAGCCAGAGCCTTAAGGGCTGGAAGGGGGCAATAGCAGCTCAAGAGAGACATTACCTACCAAATTGCAAGCAGGTTTCTTTGCTAATTAAGACTTCTGGGGGCTCTGAACAATCATCATCTGCCAGAGAAAGAGCCCCAGCAGCACTCCCAGAAAATTGAGTGACCTGGAAAGGCCAGAAGTCGCAACAATTGCACGTACAAAACTCCCTAGCTACTCAGACCTGGGAAGGGAACAAAGCCCAGGCTCAACCAAATCCGAGCCTCGGAGGGGCTTCCTGAGCGCCAAACCTGAGCGGCTTGGACCAGGGAGGAGCATGACGCCTTGGGCAGGCCCCAGACGGTTATCCCGCAGAGCAACAGACAGCCTGAGCGGTGTGCGCCACGAGAAGGGGCAAGCCCAGTGCAGAGTCCACCACCCCCATCCCCGTGTCAAGACAGAAATCAGACACAGAAGAGACCAGCAAACAGAGGGAGTCAAACAGAGGGAACTGCCTTGGTAGCGACCCCACACAGCCCACAATGACAGAGAAAGTGACAGACATACCGTTACTACTTTTATGATCAAAAAACAAATTTTTTTTTTGGAGGGAGTTGATGTGGAAGAGTGATTTTTTAATATATTTTTTTCTTTCTTTTAATTTTTTTTTGAAAAAAATTTGTTTTTTCTTCTTTTCTTTTGCATCTTTTTTTTCCTAAACTTACTTAAATTTTTAAGTCCTCTATATTTTGATTTATTATTTTTATAACCTAATATTACTTTTCAAAAAAAAAAACCCTATCTTTACAGCAAATGCTGTATATAGTCCTTTTGGTGTGGAAGCTGTTGTCTTTTAATAATTCTGGAGTCTTTTTATTTTATTTTTTCTATTTCTTAAAATATTTTCTCCTTCTCCTTCTTTACTTTAATATTTTATCTTTGAAAATCCAATCTCTACTCCAGATTTTTAATCTCGGCATTTTGGTATTTGTTGCCAATTTTGTACTTTTAAAAACCTAATCTTCAGTACCCAATTTTACATGAGTGCAAGATTACTGGTTTGACCACTCTCTCCCCCTTTGAAATCTCTCTTTCCTCCACCAGGTGGCTTCTGTCTCCTCCCTCCCCCTCCTCTTCTCTACCCAACTCTATGAATCTCTGTGTGTTCCAGAAGGTGGAGAACTCTCAGGGAACTGGTCACTGGCCAGATCTGTATTCCTCCTTTGTATCTCCCTCTTTTATCCTACTGGCCACCTCTATCTACTTCCTCCCTCTCCTCTTCCATGTATAAATCTGTGACCACCTCTGAGAGGTCCAGGCTTTGGAGCGCACACAAGAAAGTGGTTATGGGCTAGCTTGCTTTTTCCTCTTTTGATTCCACCTCATCCCATACCACTCACCTCTAACTACCCCCTCCCTCTTCTCTCCTCCAAGTAACTCAGCAATCCTCTAGGGGTGACCCTCAAGGTGGAGAAACCTATCATCATTAACCTAGATGTTTTAACATTAGTGCTGTATAGATGGAGAAATCATGAGGCTATTGTAAAAATAAATGTGAAAACCAGAATCAGGAGGCGTAAGTCCAAATCCTGAGATCATCAGAGAATTTCTGAATACAGGGAACATTATCCAATAGGAGCTCATCAAATGCCTTCATACCTATACTGAAATTGAGCACCACCCAAGGGCCAACAAGTTCCAGAGCAAGACATACCACATAAATTCTCCAGCAACACAAGAACAAGCCCCTGAGCTTCAATATACAGGCAGCTCAAAATACTCCAAAACCACTGACGTCCCATAACCCATTACTAGACATTCAGAGCACTCCAGAGAGAAGAAATCCAGCTCCACCCACCAGAAATCCAACACAAGCCTCTCTAATCAAGAAACTTTGAAAAGCCACTGATATAACCCCAAACACAGAAAGGAAGCTCAATAATAAAGAGAATTCCACAAATTCCCAGAATATAGAAAGGCCACCTCAAATGCAGCAATATAACCAGGATGAAGAGACAGAGGAATACCCAGCAGGTAAAAGAACAGGCGACATGCCCACCAAACCAAACAAAAGAGGAAGAGATAGGGAATCTACTTGAGAAAGAATTCTGAAAACTGATCATGAAAATGATCCAAAATCTTGAAATCAAAATGGAATCACAGATAAATAGCCTGGGGTCAAGGTTTGAGAAGATGCAAGAAAGGTTTAACAAAGACCTAGAAGAAATAAAAAGAGTCAACATATAATGAATAATGCAATAAATGAGATCAGAAACACTCTGGAGGCTACAAATAGTAGAATATCGGAGGCGGAAGATAGGATTAGTGAAATAGAAGATAGAATGGTAGAAATAAATGAATCAGCGAGGGAAAAAGAAAGATGAATTAAAAGAAATGAGGACAACCTCAGAGACCTCCAAGACAATATGAAACGCTCCAACATTCGAATTATAGGAGTCCCAGAAGAAGAAGACAAAAAGAAAGACCATGAGAAAATACTTGAGGAGATAATAGTTGAAAACTTCCCTAAAATGGGGAAGGAAATAATCACCCAAGTCCAAGAAACCCAGAGAGTGCCAAACAGGATAAACCCAAGGTGGAACACCCCAAGACATATATTAATCAAACTAACAAAGACCAAACACAAAGAACAAATATTAAAAGCAGCAAGGGAAAAACAACAAACAACACACAAGGGGATCCCCATAAGAATAACTGCAGATCTTTCAATAGAAACTCTTCAGGCCAGGAGGGAATGGCAAGACATACTTAAAGTGATGAAAGATAACAACCTTCAGCCAAGACTACTGTACCCAGCAAGGATCTCATTCAAATATGAAGGAAAAATCAAAAGCTTTACAGACAAGCAAAAGCTGAGAGAATTCAGCACCACCAAACCAGCTTCCCAACAAATACTAAAGGATAGACTTTAGACAGGAAACACAAAAAGGGCATATAAACCCAAACCCAAAACAATAAATTAAATGGCAGCAGGAGCATACTTATCAATAATTACCTTAAATATAAATGGGTTGAATGCCCCAACCAAAAGGCAAAGACTGGCTGAATGGATACAAAAACAAGATCCCTATATATGCTGCTTACAAGAGACCCACCTCAAAACAATGGACACATACATACTAAACGTGAAGGGCTGGAAAAAGATATTCCATGCAAATAAAGACCAAAAGAAAGCAGGAGTAGCAATACTCATATTCGATAAAATAGACTTTAAAACAAAGGCTGTGAAAAGGGACAAAGAAGGCCACTACATAATGAATAAAGGATCAGTCCAAGAAGAAGATATAACAATTATAAATATATATGCACCCAACATATGAGCACCACAATATGTAAGACAAATGCTAAAAAGCATGAAAGGGGAAATTAATAATAACACAATAATAGTGGGAGACTTTAATACCCCACTCACACCTATGGACAGATCAACTAAACAGAAAATTAACAAAGAAACGCAAACTTTAAATGATACAATAGACCAGTTAGACCTAATTGATATCTATAGGACATTTCACCCCAAAACAATAAATTGCACCTTTTTCTCCAGTGCACATGGAACCTTTTCCAGGATACGTCACATCCTGAGTCATGAATCTAACCTTGAAAAATTCAAAAAATTGAAATTATTCCAAGCATCTTCTCTGATCATAATGCACTAAGGTTAGATCTCAATTACAGGAGAAAAACTGTTAAAAATTCCAACATTTGGAGGCTGAACAACACCCTTCTGAATAATCAACAAATCACAGAAGAAATCAAAAAGAAACCAAATTATGCATCGAAACGAATGAAAATGAAAACACAACTACACAGAACCTGTGGGACACTATAAAAGCAGTGCTAAGAGGAAAGTTCATAGCAATACAAGCATACCTCAAGAAACAAGAAAAAGTCAAATAAATAACCTAACTCTACACCTAAAGCAACTAGAAAAGGAAGAAATAGAGAACCCCAGAGTTAGTAGAAGGAAAGAAATCCTAAAAATTAGGGCAGAAATAAATGCAAAGGAAACAAAAGTGACCATAGTAAAAATCAACAAAGCAAAAAGCTGGTTCTTTGAAAGGATAAATAAAATCGACAAACCATTAGCCAGACTCAAGAAACAAAGAGAAAAAAATCAAATCAAGAAAATTAGAAATGAAAATGGAGAGATCACGACAGACAACACAGAAATACAAAGAATCATAAGAGACTACTATCAGCAATTATATGCCAATAAAATGGACAACTTGGAAGAAATGGACAAATTCTTAGAAAAGTACAACTTTCCAAAACTGAACCAGGAAGAAATAGAAAATCTTAACAGACCCATCACAAGCATGGAAATTGAAACTGTAATCAGAAATCTTCCAGCAAACAAAAGCCCAGGTCCAGACGGCTTCACAGCTGAATTCTACCAAAAATTTCGGAGAAGAGCTAACACCTATCTTACTGAAGCTATTCCAGAAAATTGCAGAGGAAGGTAAACTTCCAAACTCATTGCATGAGGCCACCATCACCCTAATACCAAAACCTGACAAAGACACTACAAAAAAGAAAACTACAGGCCAATATCACTGATGAACATAGATGCAAAAATCCTTAACAAAATCCAGCAATCAGAATCCAGCAACACATTAAAAGATCGTACACCATGACCAAGTGGGCTTTATCCCAGGGATGCAAGGATTCTTCAATATCCACAAATCAATCAATGTAATTCACCACATTAACAAATTGAAAAATAAAAATCATATGACTATCTCAATAGATGCAGAAAAAGCCTTTGACAAAATTCAGCATCCATTTATGATAAAAACTCTCCAGAAAGCAGGAATAGAAGGAACGTACCTCAACATAATAAAAGCTATATATGACAAACCCACAGATTACATTATCCTCAATAGTGAAAAATTGAAAGCTTTTCCCCTAAAGTCAAGAACAAGACAGGGTGTCCACTTTCACCACTACTATTCAATACAGTTCTGGAAGTTTTGGCCACAGCAATCAGAGCAGAAAAAGAAATACAAGGAATCCAAATTGGAAAAGAAGAAGTAAAACTCTCACTGTTTGCAGATGACATGATCCTCTACATAGAAAATCCTAAAGACTCGACCAGAAAACTACTAGAGCTAATAAATGAATATAGCAAAGTTGCAGGATATAAAATCAACACTCAGAAATCCCTTGCATTCCTATACACTAATAATGAGAAAGTAGAAAAAGAAGTTAAGGAAACAACTCCATTCACCATTTCAACGAAAAGAATAAAATACTTAGGGATATACCTACCTAAAGAAACTAAAGACCTATATATCAAAAACTGTAAAACACTGATGAAAGAAATCAAAGAGGACACTAATAGATGGAGAAATATATCATGCCCATGGGTCGGAAGAGTCAACATAGTGAAAATGAGTCTACTATCCAAAGCAACCTACAGATTCAGTGCAATTCCTATCAAGCTACCAGCAGTATTTTTCACAGAACTAGATCAAATAATCTCAAGATTTGTATGGAAATACAAAAAACCTCGACTAGCCAAAGCAATCTTGAGAAAGAATGGAACTGGAGGAATCAACTTGCCTGATTTCAGGCTCTACTACAAAGCCACAGTCATCAAGACAGTATGGTACTGGCACAAAGACAGAAACATAGATCAATGGAACAAAAGAGAAAGCCCTGAGATAAACCCACACACCTATGGACACCTTATCTTCGACAAAGGAGACAAGAATATACAATGGAGTAAAGACAGTATCTTTAACAGGTGGTGCTGGGAAAACTGGTCAACCACTTGTAAAAGAATGAAACTAGACCTCTTTCTAACACCATACACAAAAATAAACTCAAAATGGATTAAAGATCTAAATGTAAGACCAGAAACTATAAAACTCCTAGAGGAGAACATAGGCAAAAACTCTCCGACATAAATCACAGCAGGAACCTCTATGATCCACCTCCCAGTATATTGGAAATAAAAGCAAAAATAAACAAATGGGATCTAATTAAAATTAAAAGCTTCTTCACAACAAAGGAAACTATAAGCAAGGTGAAAAGACAGCCTTCTGAATGGGAGAAAACAATAGCAAATGAAACAACTGATGAACAACTAATCTCAAAGATATACAAGTAACTTATCCAGCTCAACTCCAGGAAAATAAACGAACCAATAAAAAAATGGGCCAAAGAACTAAATAGGCATTTCTCCAAAGAAGACATACGGATGGCTAACAAACACATGAAAAGATGGTCAACATCACTTATTGTCAGAGAAATGCAAATCAAGACCACAATGAGGTACCATTTCACACCAGTCAGAATGGCTGCGATCCAAAAGTCTACAAACAATAAATGCTGGAGAAGATGTGGAGAAAAGGGAACCCTCTTACAATGCTGGTGGGAATGCAAGCTAGTACAGCCACTATGGAAAACAGTGTGGAGATTCCTTAAAAAATTGCAAATAGAACTGCCTTATGATCCAGCAATCCCACTGCTGGGCATACACACCGAGGAAACCAGAATTGAAAGAGACACATGTACCCCAATGTTCATTGCAGCACTGTTTATAATAGCCAGGGCGTGGAAACAACCTAGATGTCCATCAGCAGATGAATGGATAAGAAAGCTGTGGTACATATATACAATGGAGTATTACTCATCTCTTAAAAAGAATAAATTTGACTCAGTTCTAATGAGATGGATGAAACTGGAGCCGATTATACAGAGTGAAGTAAGCCAGAAAGAAAACACCAATACAGTATACTGACACATATATACGGGAATTTAGAAAGATAGTAATGATGACCCTGTATGTGAGACAACAAAAAGACATAGAGGTATAGAACGGACTTTTGGACTCTGAGGGAGAGGAAGAGGGTGGAATGGTTTGGGAGAATGGCATTGAAACATGTATAGTATCATGTAAGAAACGAAGTGCCAGTCTATGTTCAATACCAGATACAGGATGCTTTGGGCTGGTACACAGGATGATTCAGGGAGATGATATGGGGTGGGGGGTGGGAGGTGGGAGGGGCTTTGGGATTGGGAGCTCGTGTACACCTGTGGCTGATTCATGTCAATGTGTGGCAAAACAAATACAGTATTGTAATTTAGAAGAAAGCATTAAAAAAATAAAAAAATATATAAAATTGACTTGTGTTTCCTACTCATAACTAAGGGTTCAGGCACCAGCCCATGCATACAACATTTTCAATACCTGACTTCTAAGGTCATCAAAGAAGAGGAGACAATGGAGGAAGTATTCCCATTTTTTAAATTATTTTGATTTCAAAGTGGCATGTCAGCATATTTGTTTCTTATTGCTACTATATCAAATTATTTCAAACGTTTTTCTTAAAACAACACAAATTTATTATCTTACAACAGTGTAAATCCGAAGTCCCCATGACTCGGGTGGGACTGCAACCACTTTTGGAGACTATAGAATAAAATCAGTTTTCAAAAATCCTTTCCTTCTTCTAGAGGGTGTCTGTATGCCTTGTCTCATGCTACAATTGGTCTGTATCCTAGGCGGAAGCCATTACACTGAAACTATAGCAGGAAATATCTGTGGATATTTCTGACACTATGGTGGCTCAGATTATAAAGAATCAGCCTGCAATGCAGGAGGCCCAGGTTTGATCCCTTGGAGAAGGGAAGAGCAACCCACTCCAGTCTTCTTGCCTGGAGAATTCCATGGACAGAGGAGTCTGGTGGACTACAGTCCATGGGGTCTCAAAGAGTCAGGCACAACTGAGTGACTAACACACTCTGTCTCTTTCACAAACTTCAGACTCTTAACTTTCTATACTATTTTACTCAGGCTAATATATTCTTTCCCTATCCCCTTATCATTCCAGAGGAACTCCATTTCTTATGCCTGCTTTTGACAAATGTTCTGCACTATTTGGAACAAATTCAATATTTTAAAAATGCCCTACAAACATAACATTAGAGTTATTTGCTTTTTCTCTTCTTTATTCTTTCTTTCATAAGATATTATTAATGCCCATTCTGTTTAAAAGACTGTGCTGAAGTCAGTGCATTATTAGCCTTGGGATAGAATGTTGGGAGGATAATCTCTAAACGGATTAAGCTTTGGTCTTTATTGTGTATCCTGGACCTGTGTCTTGGGATAGATGGCTTTCATAAGTGCTTCTGTCCCTCACCAAAAGATAGAATTTTTCCCTTTTTACTATTATCTCCCCCAGCTATAGCAGATATCCTCCTAATTTCCTGCTCTATTTTTAGGAAAAGGGCTAACTAAAGCACTCTTCTTTTCCTTAGTAAGATAAAGGGGTGCAGCTGCATGGAGTTCCTTTCCCTTACCTGCAATATTTCATCATAGTCTTTTGATGATGCCCTACCTCAACAAAGTAAGGAATTTTTAAATAAGAACAGGTGTCTGAGTGGATTTCATGGTGGCTGTTCTTCCACTCCCAGTCAATACCATAGAAGAGCTTTCTCTGTATTCTTTGCATTCTCCTTGTGAGAACCCGTAGGACTCCTGAAGGAAAAGACTACAAAGTATGAGGTCCCCATATGACTGTTGTTGCTGTTTAGTTGCTCAGTCATGTCCAACTCTTTGTGATCCCATGGGCTGTAGCACGCCAGGGATCCTTGTCCTTCACCATCTCCCAGCGTTTGCTCAAACTCATGTCTAGTGAGTTGGCGATACCACTCAACCATCTGTTATACCACCCTCATTTTCTGTTATCCCCTTTTCCTCCTGCCTTCAATCTTTCCCAACATCAGGGTCTTTTCCAATGAGTCGACTCTTCACATCAGGTGGCCAACATATTGGAGCTTTGGCTTCAGCATTAGTATTTCCAATGAATATTCAGGGTCGATTTCCTTTAGGATTAGCTGGTTTGATCTCCTTGCAGTTCAAGGGACTCTCAAGAGTCCTCTCCAACACCATAGTTCAAAGGTATCAGTTCTTCGGTGCTCATCCTTTCTTATTGTCCAGCTCTCACATCCATACATGACTACTGGAAAAAACACACCTTTGACTATGCAGACCTTTGCAGGCAAAGTAATGTCTCTGCTTTTTAATATTCTGTCTAGGTTTGTCATTACTTTTCTTCTAAGGAGCAAGCGTGTTTTAATTTCATGGCTGCAGTCACCATCTGCAGTGGGTCAATAGTGGCCTGCCGTGGTGTCAGGGGCATTAAATACAGCAGTCCTGGGAGCCACGGTGTGCTGGCATAAGTCCTTTTGAAATGGATAGTAGTTCATATTATTCAAGTTACTCTAAATTGAAAACAGAATTGCAGCCCAACTAATAAGTTTATAGTATCTTTGATTTTATTCTTTATTGCTAAGTGTCACTATTAAAATGATAGGAGGTTTTCAGGGTAGAAAAATACTATGTCTATTGCTTTTCCTTATTATATAACTTTTTTGTGGTGCCATTTCCCTCTTTTTCATTACCATATAGCACATACTGTTAGCATCTGACTAAATTTAACAATAAAGTAACTATTGCACATGGCTTCATACTTTGGGGCCATTTAGCTAAAATAAATGTAATGATATGTTATTAACTATTGAGTTCTAGATGCAGTTTTTCTATTTTACTCTCACTTTGGATGATTACATAATATATTGCCCAAAGACCTGTCAGGAATTGAAAGAGTCTGTTACTTATTTGTTCTGGATGCTATGACAAGTGGGTATAAACCAGGACTCTCCTTGGAAAACTGTAGTGAAAAGTGATACAACTTTTAGTCACTACTACTTTCCTGTATACTAGGAATAAGTTAACTTCTTCTGTAAAGGGCCAGGTAGTAAATGGCTTATGTGTGACAGGTAATGTTTGCTGCAACTATTCCACTCAGGAATTGTAGTGCAAAATCATTTATCAGCAGTATGGAAACAAATTGGCATGTATGTATTCCAATAAAACTATCTATAAAAATAAATGGTGGATTTTGCCAATGGCCTGTCACTTGCCAGTTCCTCCCCCTCAACCCCCTACTTTTCTGTCTACTCTATTTATAAACTATCTTTTCATTTCTCATGGCTTTTTAAATATTTAAATCTCTCAAAGTCATCCCTTTCAACCAGGTGAATCTCCTGTATTTTTAACTGTATTCTCAATATCCTTACTTTGGTCTCTGATAGATATTCTCAAGCTAAATATGTTCAAAATTAAAATATTAATACCTTTTTATTGAAAGCTACTCCTTCCAAAGAGGAAATAAATAGAAACAATACCTCTCAGTTGCTGAGGCTGAAAATCCTAGAGATATCATTTTGCCTTCCTTTTCTCCCATTCCACATTCAAATGACTGTCAATATTTACAGATTCTACCTTTAGAGTACATCCAGAATCTCATGTTTCCTCTTTACCTACTTTCTACCTCTCTGATGTGAATCACTATCTCCTCTGATATATGATAATACTTTCCTAACTTTGACAGATCTAATAATACTTTTAGAGTTGAACATTATAATTTGGAGAATTTGTCAAATATTAAATGGAAGATATCCAGAAGTCAGATTTCTGTTGTGATAAAATCTCTTATATTTTCTAGAATTTTTATCAGCAGACAGTAGAATAAATTATCATTAGATTGATAATCTTTATCATACTTTGTCATGAAAATTTCAAAACTGTCCACACTGGGAAATTCTTGTTATTTTTAATGATGAAAAACATAACTATATTTTTTTATACTGAAGGGAAAACAATAAAAATGATGACAAAAAATAAGAGCTAATCTGCGAGAAAGTGTAGTTATCAAGAGAAGAAGACACAAAGCTGTGGATGCAAGTTCGAGACAATTATTCTCTAGTGTGCTCTCATTTGTTTAAATACAGTAATATCTTTTCTAAAATCTTAGTTAGCATATTCATAATACATGGAATTTCAAAATATTTTTATTTAAATTATGCTATTTATAAAGTCATAATCTTGATCATTTATCAATTTGAGGTTAGCATGCACATTAAATACATCTACTAAAATAAAAAATCAGTCAACTTATAAATCTGGCATTTA
This sequence comes from Nanger dama, assembly GCA_917880005.1. Classification (NCBI taxonomy): domain Eukaryota; kingdom Metazoa; phylum Chordata; class Mammalia; order Artiodactyla; family Bovidae; genus Nanger; species Nanger dama. The sequence goes on from CAKJTW010000004.1 coordinate 55,436,845, forward strand.
TAATTTTTAAATTTCACAATACCTTTTCCCTTATTAACACATCTCTGATTTTTTGATGATTTACAGTAGTTTCTTTTCCTAAGATACAATTTCTATATTTCAGATCACATCATTAATTGTATCACCTACCCTAATACTCTAGATTAGTTTCCTATAGAATGTTTCAAAACATGATACTCTACTCATCTGAAAAGTTCTGAGACTGATTATAGATTATATGTAAGAGTAGTATACTAAGGTAAAGATGGGGATTCCCTTGTGGCTCAGCCGATAAAAATCTGCCTGCAATCAGGGAGACCTGAATTTGATCCCTAGGTTGGGAAGATCCCCGGAGAAGGGAAAGGCTACTCACTCCAGTATTCTGGCCTAGAGAATTCCATGGACTGTATAATCCATGGGATTGCAAAGAGTTGGACATGACTGAGCAACTTTCACACAAGATTTTAGTCAATATAATTGAGATGCAACCATATTATTGAGTATATTGTTTGTTATGTTTATTTGCTGAGCAACAATTTGTTGTGTATGTTTATCACAATTTGATAAATGTCATTTGGCCTTTTTTCAGATTATGGACAATGTACATAAAGCTGCTAAAGACATTTATATACAAAGTCTTTTTGGACATATGGTTTCATATTTAATTTAGATAAATACCTAAGAATGGGATTTCTGGGAAGTATGTAGGTGACTTTTAAATTTTCAAGTGACTGATGAACTTATTTCCAAAGTAATTGTAAGACTATATTTCTACTAACAGTGTAAAACCTACTTTCATGGATTTCATGCTGACCACAGTTATTTATATCTTATTTTTCATACACCATTATTGCTTCATTTTTCTTCCATGTTATAAACTCTACAATACTTTTCTTTATTTTCTCTTTAGACAGTCATTTCTCTTATCATTTCCGTTTAGTCACTCAGTCGTGGTTGACTCTTTGGACACAACTGAGTTGGATACAACTGAGCGACTTTCACTTCACTTCCCTTCAAAGTAAAGATGAATCAGGTTTAGATGTGGATACTGAAAACAAGACCTAACTAGAATAAGGGGGTGTGGATGACCATTAAAAATATTTTTAACAGAATAGCTATAATTTTATTAACAGAAAGAATTTTGATAAGGAGAAAAATCAGTGATTTTATGTTTCACCTTTATCATTTCTACAAATCAATAAAAAAATTATCTTATCAAAATTAACAGAATACAGCAATATTGCCTGGTAGTGAATTCTAAAATTGTTACCTCTTTTAGGTGAAAAAAAATGTTGTTTCTTTAAAAAGAACCATTTAGTGAGACATTAGAATGGTATTAATTAGACATAAAAAGGATATTTCTTTAAAAAAATAAGAGAAAAAGAGAATGAATCTTGTAAGAGTCATTACATTATGGTAGAGATGAATGAAAGAATTTTAATACATTGTTATTCACAGATGAAGGTTAAGAAGACTGAATTGTAAAGTAGAATAAAGTAAAAAATGAATAAATAAAAAATAAAGATTCTGGTTGGCTATAAACCCATGCTAACAACTCTTTAGTTTCAGCAAAAAAAAAAAAGAAGACTGAATGAAAGAATTTTAAAAACTGCATAATATAATAAACAGTATATTGCTTATATCAATACCCAAATCTAATCTGCAGTATTATTTTAAAAAATAGATATTCAATTCAGAAATTAGGATGGTTGAGGGTGACATTTAAAATAAGAAAATTTCCATAAAAATGAATCAGTTAGCTGTCTAGACACTCACTGAAGCTTTCTGCTTAAAGACCACCTTCAGTGATTATGCATGTGATGGATAAGTCACCCAGTGATATTTTGGATTGAAGGTCTTTTTATTATTATTCTCTTTTAGCCATATTCATCAAGTAGAGTGAATTCTCACCATTTCCATGACAATTCTGTTCTGTTTCATTCTTTGATTGATTATTTATTGCCACCATCAAACTTCAGGTTACTATTAAATAATATATTATCAAATATAGCTTTTTTAAGTTTTATTTGACAGCTTGTGGTGTTTCTTTTGATTATAAGTGAAGCTACAACACAGAATGTTTACCAAAAAAGGCATCTTTATATTGACAAGCTTTTTGGCAGGACATTTCAGGTTCCTATACCATATGACTTTCACAGTAGACAAGCAGAGGGAGGGACAAGAATAAGAGGGATGTCTGGGAGATGCCCCGATTATTCTACATTTTAGTTGATATAAGTTTTCAGTTTGAAGCTTTTATCTCCATGACAATTCACTTTAAATTCTAAACTACATGTATTTTGATTCAGCCTTGCAAGCTGTGGAAGAGATGTGCTTGTGACATAAAAGGCTTGGTGCAGTTTTAGAAATGTGCTAGTTCCTCTTGTATCTACTCAGATTTCTGGGGAAACCTCTCTTAAGCAGTGTAACAATCTAATGGCAAAAGCCCAAAAGAAGCAGATGATCATTGTGATTCTAAAAGAAATTTAGTATGAAATTAAAATTCACTATATACATGGACCATAATATTTTACATAAGACACAGGATCATGAGGTCAGACTGGTGTCAATAGCAGTCACAAGGTCTTGAAGCCAGTACAAGCATATGAAGCCCTTTGTTGTCAATGGGCAAGACATGATTTTAACACTTTAAAACTTGTTTGAATATCAAATTTCTTTACATGGCCAGTATAAGTAACAGTAATCACTTCATAGTTGAAGATCAGTACCTATAAAATGTGGGGCCCATTGTAGGAGTAAATAAATATCCATTCCCTTCACTCTCTGCCACATAATTCTAATGTCTCACAATTTCATTCTGATATCATAGATCTTGGTATTTAGGAATTAGGCAATGCAATATGCAAGCCAGCTTTTGGCTCTGCTATTTATTATCTATATTATGTTAATATATGAGGGAAGGAACCGCCTTTGTTCTCTCATATATACAGTAAAGATAATAGTACCAGATTGCTAAAAATGCAACATGCTTTGTAATCCCTAGCTTGTTATTAAGTGCCAATGAATATCTATTTTTGTTACTCATTCTCAGAAATAATGTTTTACATTTTATTCTGTTTACAGTCATACATTGCTTTAATGAAGTGATTCATTTCCAATCTCAGAAAAAATTCTGGAATCTATATTTCCACAGGATTAATCTACTAATTTTTTGGGGAAAAAAAAAAAGGAATCTAAAGAATAGGACTTATTTCAAATTAGTGAAGTTTATATGTTTAGTGTCTCTTGGCCATTCCAGGAATGGAGTTTCAGAAAGAATTCAGCTGACTTTCTCTGAAATGATTTCCATTTTTAAAACCAACCAGTACAGAGAACACACAGTAAATAGCCAGTCCTTTTTGGATCACATGAAATCTGTCTTGAGGAAAGTGAAACAGGGCTAAAATGTCCTGTTTCACCAGAAAATCCCACTGAATAGACTTGAAGAGCACAGCTTTTAGTAGTGCTTAATCTGACATTCCAAGAAGGGTATATGGAGAAAGAACCCTGGAAGGATGGGCTGCCCTAAAGCTGTGGTCATTTAAATTAAAATCCATAGTATATTTACTATAGTTGTACACTAGCTGTACCCTATATTGAATGGTCCAGAGACTTATCAGTATTAACGGAATTCCTAAATAGGGCCCTGATTATGTCTGTCCAATCGCATGTAACCTCTCTGAAGATGAGGACTAAGTCGCCTTTCCTAATAGGATGACTCTTTGAGTGCGGAGGTAGCTGGACACTCCTGTCATTTTCCAGGGTATTCTCACTAGGCTTTAAATAAGTTTAAAGCAAGTTTTAAGGCTGTGTGTATACATATGTGTTCACACTTGTCCATTTGCACACATAGGTATATTTCATTTACATTTTTTTTCTTTCAGGTGATATAAATTTTGATGAATGTCTTATTAGCTCATCCTAAGTGACACACTGAACCTTTATCATAGTCTAGATTCCCTCCTTGGGGAAGGAAATGGCACCCTACTCCAGTACTCTTGCCAGGAAAATTCCATTGGTGCAGGAGCCCTGTAGGCTACAGTCCATGGAGTCACAGAGTCAGACACAACTGAAGTGATTTAGCAGCAGCAGCAGCAGCAGAGGTTCTGCTTTAAATTTCCCTTAAAGGACAAATTTAATTTGCATCATCAGCATCATTATATATAGAGAATACACCAGCATAATTGGCCAAATAATACTTAATATATAATTGGAATTGGACTTAGCATTCCACCAAAAATAATCTCTCACCAAAAAATTATCAAACTAAAGCTTTAAACAGCATAAAACTGTTACAAGTGTAAGACAGTGAGGCATATAATATAAGGGATATAAGCTAAAGTTCATTTTACTTTTCTATTAATTTTAATAAATTAGTCACTAGAATTTCTCCAAATTAATTCTATACACTCAACTGTGATTTAACACAATTGTAGTGGCAACCCACTCCAGTATCCTTGCCTGGAAAATCCCATGGACATAGAAGCCTGGTGAGCTACAGTTCGTGGGATAACAAGAGTTGGACATGACTGAAGTGACTTAGTACAACTGTAGAAGAACAGGTTAAATCACTACGAGGAGTTAAAAAAAAAAACCTTTTGTTCTATGGTGTTTTTAGTAGGTCTACTAACAGGTAGATGGATCAGTGACCAGTTTACAAATGAATCCATCAGTTTCCTGGCAGAGAAAGGAGACATCTATGTTCTGCTAACATTATAGGGTTTGGAGAACATTAGGGATCGCATTTAATGAGCTGTGGGGAAAAACAAATTAATGAAAGAAAAGAAAGTGAATTTGCTGAAGACTGCATGTATTTCTCATTATTGTATACTTATATCCCAACAATGTTCATGTAATTTAACAAAGTTATGAAGGGTAATGGCCTTAAACTCATAAATCATTGCATTACTACCTGAAAAACTCCATACAAGAAGACAGCAAGGTTTATATGGGTTTTTAAACCTTAATGAATCTGCCAGGATTTAATATTGGCGTATTCTTCCCTAACTATGATGTTTATGAAGGGAAGCAGTGTATCCAGTAAATCGATATGTGCACATGTATTGGAACAAGTTTAATTTTACACTCTTTCCCTCATTCTCTGTTGATATAATCCTTCTTTCTAATTTATAGATACCAAATAAAGCATGTAGTATATAAAGCAAAAACTAAGATACAATTTATCAACTTGTTCAAATCATTTCAAATACATTATTTTGTGATCTACAGTCAGCAAATGTATCTGTCATTCAATTCTTCTAACACCATTTAAAAAAAAAGTTATTCTTGTGGGTCTTTGCTGTTAAGTCGCTTCAGTCATGTCCGACTCTGTGCGACCCCATAGACGGCAGCCCACGAGGTGAGGCTTCCCCGCCGCTGGGATTCTCCAGGGAAGAATACTGGAATGGGTTGCCATTTCTTTCGCCAATGCATGAGAGTGAAAAGTGAAAGTGAAGTTGCTCAGTTGTGCTCGACTCTTAGTGACCTATGGACTGCAGCCTACCAGGCTCCTCCGTCCATGGGATTTTCCAGGCAAGAGTATTGCAGTGGCCTTTTCTGTTAGGCAGCCTTAAAAAGGTACATTATGAAGATCAATTCTTTTGTTTCTATTCTACTCAGTGAAAAAAGCAATAAACTATTAAATATCAACAGTACTGTATATTTTTTTAAACTTTCCTTACATATACTTTTGATTTCATTAGTCTTTTTAAAAAGAAAAAAATTTTGTTTTGTTTTTTAAAGTATACGAGACAGCGAAAGAGACACAGTCTTTTGGAATCTGTGGGAGAGGTAGACGGTGGGATGATTTAAAGGAATGGCATGGACACATGTATAATATATAAGAAATGAATCGCCAGTCTAGGTTCAATACAGGATCCTTGGGGCTGGTGCACTGGGATGACCTGGAGGGATGGTATGGGGGGAGGCGGGAGGGGGGTTCAGGATGGGGAACATGTGTACAGCCATGGCAGATTCATGTTGATGTGTGGCAGAACCAATACAATATTGTAAAGTAATTAGTCTCCAATTAAAATAAATAAATTTAAATTAAAAAATAAATTTAAAAAAGCTAATATTACAGTTGCATTTTAAAGATGAAAAGATACAGGAAAATGGAATATGGTATATGTCTTATACAAAGTTACATGGTTTTTAAGAGTAGACTAGGGATTAGAAATCTTATCCTGTACTAACACAGTATTCATTCAATGAAAAACACTATATTACTCAGCATCCTTTCTAATGAAACAGACATTTTATTTCTATATAAGTGAGCCAAATTTTATATCTGCTGCTTGTAGTTTTGCTCATTTCTCCCAGTTGTTTCTGATTTTGTGCATCCCCATGGACTGCGGTACCCTGTCCTTCATTATCTCTCACACTTTGCTCAAACTCATGTCAATTAAGTCAATGATGCCATCCAACAGTCTCATCCTCTGTCACCCCCTTCTTCTCCTGCCCTCAATCTTTCCCACCATCAGAGTTTTTCCAAAGAATTGGCTTTTCACATTAAGTGGCCAAAGTACTGGAGGTTCAGCTTCAGCATCAGTCCTTCCACTGAATATTCAGGATTGATTTTCATTAGGATTGACTGGTTTGTTCTCCTTGCTGTCCAAGGGACTCTGAAGAGTCTTGTCTTGTACCATAATTGGAAAGCATCAATTCTTTGGCGCTCAGCCTTCTTTATGGTTCAGCTCTCACACCTGCACATGACTCCTAGAAAAAACATACCTTTGACTATGTGGACCTTTGTCAGCAAAGGGGTGCTTCTGCTTTTCAATATACTGTCAAGATTTGCCATAGCTTTGCTTCCACGGAGCAAGTGTCTTATAATTGTGGCTGCAGTCACTGTCCACATTGATTTTGGACCCCACGAAAACTAAATCTGTCACTGTTTCCACTTTTTCCCCATCTATTTGCTATGAAGTGATGGGGTCAGAGCTATGACCTTAGGTTTTTGAATGTTAAATTTTAAACCTGCTTTTCACTCTCCTCTTTCACCTCATTAAGAAGCTCTTTAGCTCCTCTTTGCTTTTGGCCGTTAGAGTAGTATCATCTGCATATCTGAAGGTTGTTGATATTTCTCCTAGCAGTCTTGGTTCCATCTTGTGCTTCTTCCAGCCCAGCGTTTCTCATGATGTACTCTGCATATAAGTTAAATAAGCAGGGTGACAATATTACAGCCTTGACGTACTCCTTTCCCTGCTGCTTAAAATTCTTCATTCTTTGTGATAGTTACCATAATTAATTGCAAATCATATGTTAAACTTAAAAAAATGCACATATTTTAGATATAAAATAGTAATTATAATCATGGATGAAGTACAGAACATATGCAAGGAGACAACATTAATTCTTCAATTTAACTTTCCTTAGATTAAAAAAAAAAAGATCACATTTCAAAAGTAGTGCTGGGTTGTTAACTATATTTTGTTATGGAATAACTGAATTATAGAGCTCAATCTATTGAAAAACTTCACAAAATGATTCTGGTAAAATGAGTTATTGTATTTAGAAATAATATAAAATTATATGTGTGGATAAAATTGGTGAATATATGACCTTCACCGTCTAAAATTTAGGAAACTAGTATTCTTAAGGGATTCTATCTAACTTGATTAACACATACTAATTATTTAAATTTTCATTTTTTAAGTTTGTAATGCTTGGATAACACAATCAGTAGAGCATCAGACTTTTAATATTAGGGTCCAGGGTTCATGTCCCTATTTGGGTGTTCTGTTTGGGCTTCACTGCAGGCTCAGACAGTAAAGAGTCCACCTGCATGCAGTGCAGGAGACCCAGGCTTGATCCCTAGATCAGGAAGATCCCCTAGAGAAGGGAATGACTACCCACTCCAGTATTATTGAATGGATTTCCCTGGTAGTTCAGACAGTAAAGAATCTTCCTGAATGCAGGAGACCTGGGTTCTGTCCCTAAGTCAGAAAAATCTCCTGGAGAAGAGAATGGCAATCCACTCCAGTATTCTTGCCTGGAGAATTTCATGGTCAGAGGACCCTGAGGGGCTATAGTCCATGGGGTTGCAAATACCTGGACACGACTGAGCAACTAATAATTTCATTTTTCACTTTTGAGAGGGTAACAGGCAGGAAGGCCAGGGGTCTCTAAATGGAGAAAATAGCCTACAAGTGTCAGACATTTATATCTCTCTTAAGCGGCAGGAGGAAACAAACTAGCAATATTTTTTTTTCCTTTTCTATACAAACTTAAAAGGAGGTTTCTCTTAAAATTCTGTGTTAACATAATGACACCTGGTTTCACTTGAAGTTAACCATTGCCTTTTTCTTATGGAAATGTTTATCTTAAGCTATGTTAATGTACTATGAATTTACCCCAAACTCTTACTTGATAAACCAGTATGTTATACTCCTGTATGAAACTATTTGTATGGCACTGCTTCCCTGGTGACTCAGAAGCTAAAATGTCTGCCTGGAATGCAGGAGATCAGGGTTCGATCCCTGGGTCGGGAAGATCCCCTGGAGAAGGAAATGGCAACCCACTCCAGTACTCTTGCCTGGAGAATCCCATGAAGGGAGGAGCCCGATAGGCTACAGTCTATGGGGTGGCAAAGAGTTGGACACAACTGAGTGATTTCACTTTCAGTTCTGCTCTTCTTCAAGGGTCAAGTTAATCCTTTTATGGCCCAAGATAAACCATTTGGTGCCAGGATTATCCCAAAGTACATCTTATGGGTGAGGGACCTCGTGCCAAAATAGTTTTAAGACATTCCTTTCTTTCATTAACAGACTGCTGGTGACTATATAACATCCAGCTGAAGACTAGCAGGAAGGTAAGGAGATATCCATCATCTAAGGTAAGGTGTAGCAGCAGTACTTTGCTGGAGCAGCCATGAAGAGATACCCCATGCCCAAGGAAAGAGAAACCCAAGTAAGATGGTAGGTTTTGCAAGAGGGCATCAGAGGTCAGACACACTGAAACCATACTCACAGAAAACTAGTCAATTTAATCACACTAGGACCACAGCCTTGTCAAACACAGTGAAACCAAGCCATGCCTGTGGGGCAACCCAAGATGAGTGGGTCATGGTGGAGAGGTCTGCCAGAATGTGGTCCACTGGAGAAGAGAATGGCAAGCCACATCAGTATTCTTGCCTTGAGAACCCCATGAACAGTATGAAAAGGCAAAATGATAGGATACCAAAAGAGGAACTCACCAGGTCAGTAGGTGCCCAACATGCTACTGGAGATCAGTGGAGAAATAACCCCAGAAAGAATGAAGGGATGGAACCAAAGCAAAAACAGTACCCAGCTGTGGATGTGACTGGTGATAGAAGCAAGATCCAATGCTGTGAAGAGCAATACTGCATAGGAACCTGGAATGTCAGGTCCATGAATCAAGGCAAATTGGAAGTGGTCAAACAAGAGAAGGCAAGGGTGAACGTCGACATTCTAGGAATCAACGAACTAAAATGGACTAGAATGGGTGAATTTAACTCAGATGACCATTATATCTACTACTGCAGACAGGAATCCCTCAGAAGAAATGGAGTAGCCATCATGGTCAACAAAAATTCCGAAATGCAGTACTTGGATGCAGTCTTAAAAACGACAGAATGATCTCTGTTCGTTTCCAAGGCAAACCATTCAGTATCACAGTTATCCAAGTCTATGCCCCAAACAATAACGCTGAAGAAGCTGAAGTTGAAAGATTTTATGAAGACTTACAAGACCTTTTAGAACTAACACTCAAAAAGATGTCCTTTTCATTCTAGGGGATGGAATGCAAAAGTAGGAAGTCAAGAAACATCTGGAGTAACAGGCAAATTTGGCCTTGGAATGCAGAATAAAGCAGGGCAAAGACTAACAGAGTTTTGCCAAGAAAATGCACTGGTCATAGCAAACACCCTCTTCCAACAACACAAGAGAAGATTCTACACATGGACATCACCATATGGTTAAAACAGAAATCAGATTATTATATTCTTTGCAGCCAAAGATGGAGAAGCTCTATACAGTCAACAAGAACAAGATCAGGACCTAACTGTGGCTCAGATCATGAACTCCTTACTATCAAATTCATACTTAAACTGAAGAAAGTAGGAAAACCACGAGATCATTCAGGTATGACCTAAATCAAAACCCTTATGATTATACAGTGGAAGTGAGAAATAGATTTAAGGGCCTAGATCTGATAGATAGAGTGCCTGATGAACTATGGATGGTTCATGACATTGTACATGAGACAGGGATCAACACCAACCCCATGGAAAAGAAATGCAAAAAAGCAAAATGGCTGTCTGGGCAGGCCTTACAAATAGCTGTGAAAAGAAGAGAGGCATAAAGCAAAGGAGAAAAGGAAAGATATAAGCATCTGAATGCAGAGTTTCTAAGAATATCAAGAAGAGATAAGAAAGCCCTCTTCAGTGATCAATGCAAAGAAATAGAGGGAAACAACAGAATGGGAAAGACTAGAGATCTCTTCAAGAAAATTAGAGATACAAAGGGAAAATTTCATGCAAAGATGGGCTCGATAAAGGACATAAAAGGTCTGGACCTGAAAGAAGCAAAAGATATTAAGAAGTGGTGGCAAGATCACATGGAAGAACTGTACAAAAAAGATCTTCAATACTCAGATAATCATGATGATGTGATCACTAATCTAGAGCCAGACATCTTGGAATGTGAAGTCAAGTGGGCCTTAGAAAGCATCACTACAAACAAAGCTAGTGGAGGTGATGGAATTCCAGTGGAGCTGTTTCAAATCCTGAAAGATGATGCTGTGAAAGTGCTGCACTCAATATGCCACCAAATTTGGAAAACTCAGTAGTGGCTGCAGGACTGGAAAAGGTCAATTTTCATTCCAATCCCAAAGAAAGGCATTGCTAAAGAATGCTCAAACTACCACACAGTTGCACTCGTCTCACATGCTACTAAAGTAATGCTCAAAATTCTCCAAGCCAAGCTTCAGCAATACGTGAACCGTGAACTTCCTGATGTTCAAGCTGGTTTTAGAAAAGGCAGAGGAACCAGAGATCTAATTGTCAACATTTGCAAGATCATCAAATAAGCAAGAGAATTCCAGAAAAAGCATCTATTTCTGCTTTATTGACTATGTCAAAGCCTTTGACTGTGTGGCTCACAATAAACTGGAAAATTCTGAAGGAGATGGGAATATCAGACCACCTAACTTGCCTTTTGAGAAATCTGTATGCAAGTCAGGAAGCAACAGTTAGAACTGGTCATGGAAAAACAGACTGGTTCCAAATAGGAAAAGTACTTCAAGGCTGCATATTGTCACCCTGCTTATTTAACTTATATGCAGAGTACATCATGAGAAATGCTGGACTGGAAGAAACACAAGCTGGAATCAAGATTGCTGGGAGAAATATCAATAAACTCACATATGCAGATGACACCACCCTTATGGCAGAAAGTGAAGAGGAACTCAAAAGCCTCTTGATGAAAGTGAAAGTGGAGAATGAAAAAGTTGGCTTAAAGCTCAGCATTCAGAAAACGAAGATCATGGCATCCGGTCCCATCACTCCATGGGAAATAGATGGGGAAACGGTGGAAACAGTGCCAGACTTTATTTTGGGGGCTCCAAAATCACTGCAGATGGTGACTGCAACCATGAAATTAAAAGACGCTTACTCCTTGGAAGAGTAGTTATGACCAACCTAGATAGTATATTCAAAAGCAGAGACATTACTTTGCTGACTAAGGTCCATCTAGTTAAGTCTATGGTTTTTCCTGTGGTCATGAATGGATGTGAGATTTGGACTGTGAAGAAGGCTGAGCGCCGAAGAATTGATACTTTTGAGCTGTGGTGTTGGCGAAGACTCTTGAGAGTCCCTTGGACTGGAAAGAGATCCAACTAGTCCTTTCTGAAGAAGACCAGCCCTGGGATTTCTTTGGAAGGAGTGATGCTAAAGCTGAAACTCTGGCCACATCATGCAAAGTGTTGACTCATTGGAAAAGACTTTGATACTGGGAAGAATTGGGGGCAAGAGGAGAAGGGGATGACTGAGGATGAGATGGTTGGATAGCATCACAGACTTGATGAACATGAGTCTGAGTGAACTCTGGGTGTTGTTGATAGACAGGGAGGCCTCGCGTGCTGTGATTTATGGTGTCGCAAAGAGTCAGACACGACTTAGCAACCTAACTGAACTGACTCCTTCTGCCCCCTTCTGATGCCTATGTCAGAAGCTTTCTCTATCTCCTTTATACTTTAATAAAACTTTATTACACAAAAGCTTTGAGCTATCAAGCCTTGTCTCTGGCCCCGGATTGAATTCTTCCCCTCCGGGGTCAAGAATCACGGCATTGTGATTCAACAACAACCTTTAACTTTCAAGTTTGAATGTGTGTGTGTACACACACACACACACACACACACATACACACACAAAGTATAGCTTAAAAAAAAGAAGGACAATTAAACAACATCCACCTGAATTTTTGAGTTATCCAAAGTACAGCTAAGAATTTGTAACTTGGCTCATTTTAAAAACAAGACTTGGAGATACACTAAACTTATTTATGCTAAAATGAAAGCAGGACTCCTTTAGTGTAATCATATGTAAAATATAAAACTTAGCCAAATTTTTGGATTTTGTTCTGTTGAGTTTGTCCATCCATAAATTAAACGTTGCACTATCCAGTGTGTATACATAAAGTGTAAATGCAAACAATATAACCAATGTTTTAAACAAGGACATTTAAAAACGCTAAGAATACCTTATTTGAATAGTTAATATTAAAGAATGTGTCATCCTAACCTTCCAAATACCTACCCTTAGGAAAAAAATATTTGCTGTGAAGTTTGTATCTTTAGATTATATTTGTATGCAACATAAATGACTGACCTGATCTCCATTATAATGGATTCTCCTCAGATATCTCAGAGCTTGTCAAAGTAAAACATAATATTGGCAAAGACACCTTTGTTTTTCCAGATTTTTTTCTCAAGCAGATTGTTGTGCTTAACCAAAGTAAAAGCAAACATACGGCACTAAGAGATATATGAGAAGACTATATTCTGGAATGTCTGATGATCCTTTTTTTCCCTCTGCCTGCCTGCTGCCACTTTTTCCCTGCTATAGGGCTAAGATTGTGCCACATAAACATGAAATATATTTATGGAGAATAAGAAGTTCATCACTGAAATTGCTCACAAGACTGCTCTCCTAATTCAGCTGTAGTGTCAGCTGTCCTTGGAGGCTCCCAGCAATCTGATGTCAAAGTTTCCTCCAGAAGCTGTTTTTAGTTCCACTTTGGCTGATTTCATAAAATGTCAAATGCAACAAGTCTTCTGGGGTGAGAAATAATTTACTCTCAACAAATGTGTGCTTCATTGGCATTTCCTCCTTGTTATTGTTTTACCATTAGGTTTTTATTAATGATGCTTGGAGTGGCTCCAGGCTTATTATGCAACATTAGAAATGTAAAATTTATTTTCTGGGGGTTTTTGGTGTTCTGACATTCAGACATGAGAGCAGCAGTAGAATGAATTAAGTGCTATAAAAATGAGTCCACATAACTATATTTAGTCTTATGAAAAAGTATTCCCACCAATATTTTCCTGACAGGTTGGTCTTGGCTTGATCCAAAACACTGGAACACATTGTGAAGATCAGCAGGTCACGGAAGGCAAAAATTCTGTTCAGAACTCTGGCATCCAGTAGCCTCAGCCACTGTTTGCTTGGGAATAAAGAAGGAAGCAAATGGTCGCTGGTTTTATTCCAGTGCCCACTCTGCAAGCACTGAATTCTCTTCCCCGAGTACTTTAACAGAACTAGCTCCAGGTTTATTACAAAAGATGTGCTGGGAAAACAGCCTCCCCAGGACAAATACTTTGCTCATGATATATGGAAATGGCTACAAGAGTCACTAATCATATTATGAGTATTTATTTCATGTATGAATCATCAATGAAAATCTATGAACAGTTGTCTCTTTGTTCCTTACATAAAATACATAGGAAAATCCCTCAATTTTATTTCAATTCTTTGGTTTAGTATTTCATTCTAAGATGGGAAATATCTGTAGGCAATAATTGGATTAATAGCAATCGGTCACATTTCAAATGAGAATATGATGCTGAAGTTGGAAGCAATGGGCTGTTACTATGATTTTCTTATCTTTTCTTAAAGACCTAAATAACTCAGACTGAATGAATTCTTTCAGTGCTTCAGTGTTCTTTATCTTTAAAGACAAATCCTTAGAAAACAATATTTTAAGACTGAGGCAAAACACACATAGGGAGAAATGAATCACAAGTGTGATATAGTTTTGCCTATCACCCCTGCTGGGCACTGAGGCAGGCAGCATGGTGTATTAAGGAGTTATTCTGTAAGCCAAGAGAATTGGCTTGGCTTTCTTCTTCACTATAGGTCTTGAACAACTCAGCTAAGGCATTTTTCAGGGAGCTGGCATGAGGAGTCCCGCCCGTGGCAAAGGTCATGAGGTTAAGGAACCCGACAGGCAAAGGCAAGTTGGGCCTTAAGAGAGCCTCACTGGATCTGCTCGTGCATCTGCCCCCAAAACCAGAGTTTGCCTGCCTTGCTGCATTATGCCTTTCACCTATATTTCTGATATTACAGGGGGCTATTCCCCACCAACTCTCTCTGAAAAGGAGTTAACTTAGGACTCCAATTAATAAATTTCCTGGGTGTTACAAGGGCGTTTCAGTCCAAAAACCTCTCTGCTGGCAGACTAGCTTGTGTGACAAGCTACTACACTCTTGCTACTACATACATGATTGTTTACAACCTCTCAACCGTAAACAGCACAGAGTTTGGAGTATTTTGAAAGTCTTAGTTAGCATAGGGTTTTCCTAAAGATAAAAATCATGTTGATGAACGGTTTCATTGCTGAGTTAATGATTGCCACCAGGCCTCCATATCCTTAGGCACCTGGGAGTATGTTAATCAATGTAATTGGAATGTAGAAAAAGAAATATAGTAGTTTTGATGTTAGAAATACTAGACTTTTGAGTTAATGAATTTTCTCTTTTGTTATAGATCACTGTACTCCTCTTTCTTTGTTATAAATCATTGTGTCCTTGCTATATAAAAATGGAACTTTATCAGTATCTTAAGACTAAATAGATCTTAAGGGGAAACAAGTTTTCTGAACAGTTAACCTTTATCAATAGAAAGAAAGGTGGGGCCATAAAATGTTAATCGGTCTCCAGACCAGAAGATACTGTGAACAAATGTAAGACCCTTGTAAGAACAAAGATATGCTGATAAGGGTCAGAGCAGCTGACCCTTCGTGACTCTGTTTCTTACATTTATCTCTATGTACAACTAAAAGTATAAAAATGGACCTGGAAAGTTCCTGGAAAGACTGGTTTCCACCATGTGGTCTTTTCTCGTTCTCTTCTTTTTCTGGCTGAATTCCCATCTGCAGCGTGGAGGCTCACTATGTCTACTTACTTGCCCTGGATTCTAAGACCCATGTGAGAGGGAGCCCAAGGCAGGGCACCCTCCACTATTCAAGAGGGTACCAGTGGCCTACGTAGGTGGTGCAAACTCCTTGTGTTGGAGTTTTATTGGTTTTCCACATAAACCAAGTTATTCAGTATCTTTTCTCCACTTATTTTCCTACTACATTATTTCTTTCTAATCTCTCTCAGTATCTTTAATTAAGCAATTAATTCCTCAGATGCCGAGGCCATCCCCACCTCGAGTTCCCTGGATCCACTGGGGCTGGACCCCCAGCAGCATTTAATTTCTGTCCTCAGTTTCCTTAACTGTAGCATGTTTAAAAGGTTCTAAACAAACATGGAATTCCTCCTGTAATCAATAATAATGTCATTCTAATTTGTTTTTAATAAAAAAAAGTGTTTAGAGACTTGTAGGAGCAGATCTTGAGTGTCTATTGCTTACTTAATATAGGTGGACGTTGTCACCCTGTTTTTTCAATTTATATGCAAAGTACATCATGCAAAATGCCAAGCCATATGAAACACAAGCTGGAATCAAGATTGTTGAATAAATAGCAATAACCTCAGATATGAAGATGACACCACCCTTATGGAAGAAAGCAAAGTGAAATTAAAGAGCCTCTTGATGAAGATGTAAGAGGAGTGTGAAAAAGCTGGTTTAAAATTCAACATTCAAAAAACTAACATCACGGGGAGAGAGTTAATTCCTAAGTAGGTTGATAAGAAATCAGGTGCCCCCAAGGAGGAGAGAGGAAACTGGGGCTTTAAAGGGGGACAGAGGGGTCTGAAGTTCTTAAGGAGGAGAAAAGGACAAATTTTTTTTTCCTACATTCCTTAGTCTTATTGACATAAAACATTTTTATTTAAGCCCAGAAATGATGATTATGCAATAAACAACACAACTTAAACTCTGTACCAATTATTATATAACAAAAATGTATCCTACTTGAGGGCATGTTTCTCCTTCTGGAGAAACATGGATTCTGACTAATCTTGTTATCTTAAAATGCATATTGTGGGCAAAGGTTTGGTAAGAATTTTACAACCTTGAGACAGTCTTTTGATTTACTGTAATAGCCAATTGAAAAAGTATATAGCTCCCTTGCTAAGACTAGCAAGGGGAGCATTTTTATCATCCTTCTGATGTCTATGTCAGAAGCTTTCTCTTCACCTTTTTGTACTTTAATAAAACTCTACTACACAAAATCTCTTGAGTGATCAAACCTGGTCCCTGGTCCTGAGGCTAAATCTTCTTCAGAGATCACAAAACTGACATCCTTCACTATAAGCTATAAATGGCATCCAGTCCCATCCTTTCATGAAAATAAATGGGGGGGATGGAAACAGGGACAGACTTTATTTTCTTGGGCTCCAAAATTACTATGGACAGTGACTGCAGCCATGAAAGTAAAAGATGCTTGCGTCTTGGAAGAAAAGCTATGACAAAGCTAGACAGTGTATTCAACAGCAGACATAACACTTCGCTCACAAGGGTCCATGTAGTCAAAGTTATGGTTTTTCCAGTAGTCATGTATGGATGTGAGAGTTGGACCATAAAGAATGCTGAACACTGAAGAATTGATGCTTTTGAACTGTGGTGTTGGAGAAGACTCTTGAGAGTCCCTTGGACTACAAGAATATCAAACCAGTCAATCCTAAAGGAAATCAGTCCTGAATATTCATTGGAAGGACTGATGGAAGAGTTGGCTCATTAGGAAAGACCTTTATGCTGGGAAAGACTGAGGGCAGGAGAAGAAGAAGGTGACAGAGGATGAGATGTTTGGATGGCATTACCAACAGAATGAACATGAGTTTTAGCAAATTACTGATATAGTGAAGAACAGGAAAGCTTTGTGTGCTGCAGCCAGGGAGTCACAAAAGAGTCAGACATGACTGAGCAACTGAACAATAACAACAAATCAAGGCTATGACGTAAAAAAAAAAATTCACTCTAAAGCAACTTCTTTTGTAAAATACATTTATCTTTCAGTTCAGTTCAGTCACTCAGTCCTATCCGACTCTTTGCGACCCCATGAATCGCAGCACGCCAGGCCTCCTCGTCCATCACCAAATTTCGGAGTTCACTCAGACTCGCGTCCAACAAGTCAGTGATGCCACCCAGCCATCTCATCCTCTACATTTATCTTTAGGACTACCCTATTATGAAGAAAATATACCTCCTATGACTACCTACAGGAAGTTCCATTAATCAAATAGCTATAAATAATATAAAACATATTTAAAATAGAGAAAGGAAAATACATGTCCTCTGCCTCTTCTCCACCATCAAAACCTACTTTATCACCATGCTGCAAATTAACATCTTGATCCAGGTCAAATCATGACTTGGAATTGCCTAAATATAACAACAGAGTAAGAAAGAAAGAATCAAATTGTCTTGATTTTATTATTAATCTTTAAAATAAATAGATCTATTTCTGGATGTATTTCTGGAAAACAACATGACATGATATATCTAGAAGTTTATGAAAAGGAGCCTTTTTATAAACTCTTTTCCATGGTTGTTTGGGTACCCTCAAATAATGCCGTCATTTACTATTTCTAATTACTTTTTTTTGCAATAATCTAGTCCCTAGATACCATTGTGCTCTATAACATCATCACAATTCATAATCATAAGTTTTGAGATTCTATAACACAATCTTTTATTTTATTATCTACTAGGTAAAGCACTAAGATGGTGATTAAAGCCATTAAATTAAGACAATTGCTGGGAGGTTCCAAGATGGTGAAGGACTAGGATGGGGAGACCACTTTCTCCCCCACAAATTCATCAAAAGATAATTTGAGTACTAAGCAACTTCCAGAAAACAACTTCTGAACACTGATGGAGGACACCACGCACCCAGAAAGGTAGCCCATTCTCTTCAAAAGGAGGTAGGACAAAATAGAGAAGATGAAAAGAGAGACAAAAGCGTTAGGAACAGACTCTTCATGGGGAGAAGTCGTGAAGGAGGAGAAGTTTCCAAATAGTAGGAAAACACTCACAGGCAGGTTTGTGGGGCGTTTTGGATCTCAGAGGGCAACATAACCAGGAGAAAACAAACAAACGAACAAAGTGGAAAATACATGCCTAAGTGCAACTGCCAGGGGAGAAGTAGCCCAGACGCTCACATTCACCATGAGCGAGTAGGGGCTGGACAGGGGAAGCGAGAGCTGCATAATCAGTGCTCAGGGTAAGAACAGGGCCTGAATACCCTGAGGAAAATCTGAAGCAGCTAATGTGAGATAGCAACCCAAACTGTGGGATCTCCAGAGAGGAAAATAAAAAGAGAACTTTCCCATGAAAGGCTCTAACTCACAGCCTGGCCCACTCATAGAATGAAAAATTGAGCAAATACCAAAGGAGAGTTAGCAGGCTGCATATAGGCTCCTCTCTGCTGGAGTCAGAGAGGTAGGCCGACAGCCAGAGCCAGAAGGCAAGGGGTTACTCCAATCTCGGCCCCCAGAAACTGGCATCCTTCACCAAGCTGGCAGCAGGCTCTCAATTGCTAAACACATCTTTCTGGGATCCTGGGTGGTTGACTTCTGCCAGATGGGTAACACCTGATATCAGCTCTCCAGAGGAGACACTTGAGACCATACTCTTGTGGCATACCTGGGAAATGGAGCAGATGGTACTGAGGAGGTGATTAGGATGCACAGTCCACCTGGGACAGTGCATTCACCAAATAACTGCTCACCTGAGATGCTTGGACCTGGGAAAGGCGTAAAACACATGCCCAGGCAAGTCTGTAACCTTGCAAAGTACCCAAGAACCTGAGTTGCTTAGATCTGGAAAGTGCACAAAATGCAGGGCCTGCTATGGACAGTGCCCTTGCAGAGCACCCTTGTGACAGAGAAGCGGACAACCAAGAGTCACGTGCCACTTTGAGGTGAAGCAAACCCAGTGTGGTCCATACTGTGAGCACTCCCCACACATGCCCTTTGTCCACAGTGTCCCTCCCTTCCCACAACACAACTGAACAAGTAAGCCCAAATAAATGACCACCTTTGCCCCCTTGTGACAGGGCAGAAATTAGACAGTGAAGAGACTTGCAAACAGAGGAAGCCAAAATAAACAAAGAAGAGGGAACCACTCTGAAAGTGACAGAGTCAATATATTGACACCTGGTAGTTAACAATGACTAAACATTGACTTCTCTGGTGTCTCAGATGGTAAAGTGTGTACCTACAATGCAGGAGACCTGGGTTCGATCCCTGGGTCAGGAAGATCCTCTGGAGAAGGAAATGGCAACCCACTCCAGTATTCTTGCCTGGAAAATTCCATGGATGGAAGAGCCTGGTAGGCTACAGCCCGTGGGGTTGCAAAGAGTTGGACACAACTGAGTGACTTCACCTCACCTCAAACATTGGAGTGGGTCTGTAGTCCTTGAGAACAAGTGCAAGCTTGAACAAGGAACTATCTGAAAATGAACTGAACCCATACTGCTCATAAAACTCCAGAGAAATTCCTTGATATATTTTTACTATTATCACTTTTAATTTCTTTTTAAATTTAAGTTCTTTATTACTCCTTTAATTTTCATTTTTAGAACCTACTATTACCTTGCAAAAAGACCCTATTTTTAAAGGAAATTTCATATATATATATATATATTTTTATAATTTTGTTTTGATATTGTTTTGCTTTTTTGTATTGTTTTTAGAGAGTCTAAACTCTAGATGTTTAATCTTTGCTTTTTGGTGTTAGTTAAGAAATCTAATCTTCAGTATACAATTTCAGTTAAGAGTGGGATTACTGGCTTGATTGCTCTCTCCCCTTTTGATTCTCCCTTTTCTACCCCAGGACCCTACCCCTTCTCTTCTCTACTTAACTCTGTGAATTTTTCTCAGTGTTCCAGGCTGTGGATAACACTAAGGAAACTGATTACTGGATAGAATGGTCTCTCTCCTTTTTACTACCCTTCTTCTCCTCATGCTCACCTCTGTCTCCCTCTTCCCTCTTTTCTTCTCTATGTAACTCTGTGAACTTCTCTGGGTATTCCAGACTGTAGTTAGGGAACTGATTACTGGCTTCATTGCTCTCTCCCTTTTTGAGACTCCCTCTCCTCCTGGTCACCTCTATCTTGTTCATCCCTCTTCTCTTCTCCATGTACCTCTCTGAACTTCTCTGGTGTCCCTCACTGTGGAGAATTTCTTCATCATTAACCTAGATGTTTTATCATCTGTGTTGCATGGATAGAGAAATCTTGAGGCTACTGTAGGAATAAGACTGAAAGCCAGAGGCAGGAGGCTTAACTCCCAAACTTGAGAATATCTGAGAACTCCTGATTCCAGGGAACATTAATAGATAAGAGCTCACTCAAAAGCCTCCATACTTACACTGAAACTAAACAACACCCAAGAGCCAACAAGTTCCAGAGTAAGACATACAATGCTAATTCTCCAGCACTCAGGAACTCAGACCTGAGCATTAAAAGACAATCTGCCCCAAGCCATGCAAAACCCATAAATACCCCAAAACTCACTGTTGGACACTACATCACACTCCAGAGAGAAGAGATCCAGCTCCACCCACCAGAACACAGATGCAAGCTCCAATAAACAAGAAACCTTGACAAGCCCCTAATCCAACCCCACCCAAAGGGAGCATGCTCCACAAAAAAAAAAAAAAGGAGGAACCAAGAATTTCCAGCTTGCAGAAAGATCACCCCAATTACAGCAATTTAAACAAATGAAAAGTCAGAGAAATATGCAGCAGGTAAAGGAACATGATAAATGGCCATAAAACTAAACAAAACAGGAGGAGCTAGGGAGTTGCCTGAATTATTATCTGGAGTTCTCCACAATAATAATACTACAGATGATACAAAATCTTGAAAACAAAATGGAGTTACAGATAAATAGACAAGAGACAAGGATTGAGAAGATGCAAGAAATCTTTAACAAGGACCTAGAAGAAATAAAGAAGAGTCAATCAATAAAGAACAATGCAATAACTAAGATCAAAAGCACTCTGGAGGGAACAGTAGAATGAGTGATGCAGAAAATAGGATGAGTGAGGCGGAAGATAGAATGGTGTAAATAAATGAATCAGAGAGGAAAGGAGAAAAAAAAAATTGAATGAAATGGGGACAACTTAAGAGACCTCTGGGATAATGTTAAATGCCCCAATACTCGAGTCATAAGAGTCTCAGAAGAAGAAGACAAAAACAAAGGGCATGAGAAAATACTTGAGGGGACAGTAGCTGGAAAGTTTTCTAAAATGGAGAAGGAAATAGCCACCTGAGTCCAAGAAACCCAGAGTCCCAAACAGAATAAACCCAAGGCAAAACACAGCAAGACATATATTAATCAAACTAATGAAGATCAAGCACAAAGAATAAATATTAAAAGCAGCAAGGGAAAGGCAACAAATAACAAAAAACGGGGATCTCCAGAAAACAAAATCCAACAACATATTGAATATATCATATAGCATGACCAAGCGGGTTTTATCTCAGGGATGCAAGGATTCTTCAGTGTTCACAAATCAATCAATGTGATATACCACATTAACAAATTGAAAGAAAAAAAATGGTTCTCTCAATACATGCAGAGATAGCCTTTGACAAAATTCAACACCCATTTATGAAAAAGCTTTCCACAAAGCAGGCATAAAAGGAATATACCTCAACATAATGCAAGCCATATATAATAAACCCAAAGCAAACATTATCCTCAATGGTGAAAAAAGAAAGCATTTCCTTTAAAGTCAGGAGCAAGACAAGGGAGTGCCTTTCACCACTGCTATTCAACATAATTTTGGAAGTTTTAGCCAAAGTAATCAGGGAAGAAAAATATATTAAAAAATATATAAAAGGATTCCAGCCTGGAAAAGAAGAAGTAAAACCCTCTGTTTGAAGATGACATAATCCTCTACATACAAAACCCTAATGAAACTACCAGAAAATTACTAGAACTGATCAATGAATATAGTAAAGTTACAGGATACAAAACTAATACACAGAAATCCCTCATATTCCTATACACCAACAATGAGAAAACAGATAAATTAAGGAAACAATCCTATCCATCATTGTGATGAAAATAATAAAATAATTAGGAATAAATTAATATAAAGAAAAAGATCTCTATATAGAAAACTATAAAAAAACTGATGAAATAAATCAAAGATGACACAAATAGATGGAGAAATATACCACGTTCATGGATTAGAAGAATAAATATAGTCAAAATGAATACACTACCCAAAGCAATCTATAGAGTCAATGCAATCCCTATCAAGCTACCAATGCTGTTTTTCGCAGGCCTAGAACAAATAATTTCACAATTTGTATAAAATTACAAAAAAAAAAAAAAAAACCTCGAATAGCCAAAACAAAGTTGAGAAAGAAAAATGGAACTGGAGGAATCAACCTGCCTGACTTCAGACTACACTACAAAGCTACAGTCATTAAGACAGTATGGTACTGGCACAAAGACAGAAATATTGATCAATGGAACAAAATAGAAAGCCCAGAAATAAATCCACATGCCAATGGACATCTTATCTTTGACAAAGGAAGCAAGAATATACAATGGAGAAAAGACAATCTCTTTAACAAGCCATGCTGGGAAAACTGGTCAACCACCTGTAAAACAATGAAACTAGAATACACTCTAACACCATAGACAAAAATAAACTCAAAATCGATTAAAGATCTAAATATAAGACCAGAAACTATAGAGCTCCTAGAGGAAAACATAGGCAAAACACTCTCCGACACAAACCACAGCAGGATACTCTATGACCCACCTCCCAGAGTAAAGAAATTAGAAGCAAACATTAACAAATGGGTTCTAATTAAGCTTAAAAGATTTTGCACAACGAAGGAAACTATAAGCAAGGTGAGAAGACAGCCTTCAGAATGGGATAAAATAATAGCAAATGAAGAAACTTATGAAGAATCAATCTCAAAAATATACAAGAAGATCATTCAACTCAATACCAGAAAAATAAATGACCTAATGAAAAACTGGACCAAAGAACTAAACAAATATTTCTCCAAAGAGATACAGACGGCTAACAAATGCATGAAAATATGCTCAATATCATGCATTATCAGAGAAATGAAAATCAAAACCACAATGAGGTACCATCTCATGCCAGTAAGCATGGCTGCTATCAAAAAGTCTACAAACAATGAATGTTGGAGAGCATGTGGACAAAAGGGAACTCTCTTACTCTGTTGACTGGAATGCAAACTAGTACAGCCACTATAGAGAATAGTGACGAGATTCCTTAAAAAACTGGAAATAGAACTGCCATACGACCCAGCAATCCCACTGCTGGGCATACACACCAAGGAAACCAGAAATGAAAGAGACATGTGTACTCCAATATCCATCACAGCACTGTTTACAATAGCTAAGACATGGAAGCAATCTAGATGCCCATTGGCAGATGAATGTATAAGAAAGCTATGGTATATATATACAATGGAATATTACTCAGCTATTTAAAAAAATACATTTGAATCACTTCTAATGAGGTGAATGAAACTGTAGCCTATTGTACAGAGTGAAGTCACAATGAAAAACACCAATATATGCATATTAATGCATATATATGAAATTTAGAAAGATCATAATGGTTGCCCTACAGATGAGACAGCAAAAGAGACACAGATATAAAGAACATACTTTTGGACTCTATGGGAAAAGGCAAGGTGGGGATGATTTGAGAGAATAGCACTGAAACATGTATATTACCATATGTGAAATAGATGACCAGTCCTAGTTCAATGTATGAAGCAGAGCATTCAAAGCCACTGCACTGGGACAACCCAGAAGGCTGTGATAGGGAGGGAGGAAGAAGGGGGTTCAGGATGGGGGACATATGTACACCTGAGGCTGATTCACGTCAATATATGGTAAAAACCACCATGATACTGTAAATAATTACCTCCAATTAAAGTAAACAAGTTAACTAAAAAGAGAAAAAAAGACACTTGCTTCTTGGAAAAAAAGCTATGGCAAACTTAGCACATTAAATAGCAGAGATATCACTTTACCAACAAAGGTCCATCTAATCAAAGCTATGGTTTTTCCAGTAGTCTTGTATGGATGTAAGAGTTGGCCCATAAAGAAAGCTGAGTGCCAAAGAACTGATGCTTTTGAACTGTGGTGTTGGAGAAGACACTTGAGATTCCCTTGGACTTCAAGGAGATCAAACCAGTCAAGCCTATGGATATCAGTCCTGAATGTTCACTGGAAGGACTGATGTTGAAGCTAAAGCTCCAATATTTTGGCCACCTGATGTGAAGAGCTGATTCACTGGAAAAGACCCTGATGCTAAGAAAGACTTAAGGCAGGAGGAGTAGGGGATGACAGAGGATAATATGGTTTGATGGCATCACCAACTTGATAGACATGAATCTGAGCAAGCTCTGGGCCTTGGTGATGGACAGGGAAGACTGGTGTGCTTCAATCCTCGGCATTGCAAGGAGTCAGATACTACTGAGCACATGAACTGAACTGAAAGTACTAAATATGACTATAGATGATAAATTAAAGCAGTGAGTGGAAAATGTAGACATTCAAAAGTAAAAGAGGATCTAAACAGTTGCAGAGTTATCCCAAAACCAAAAAAAAAAAAAAAAATACTATACTGAGTTGTTCAACCTTTATGACTTGTCTAATATCTCGTTAGAATATTCTAATATTTGGGAAAATATCAAGATTAATAAATTCTGCCTCCATAAAGGAGAAGTAGAAAAGTCTGGTCATCTCTCAGCTAATATAAATCATTTAAGCATACAATCTGAAAGACATGAGTGAAGAAGCTCGTTCTCTTTTAAGCATCCATTTGGTGGCAAGAAGAGTAGTAGAAACATTTGGCTTTTGATTTCATCAGTGGTAGCAAGCTCCACTCCCTTTTGCACAGGGGCATTGTTAATGGACTTCATGGCCATGTGACTAAAACAAGCTCTGAGGTCTAAACATGAGCATCTAGTCACTAGTGGCAGCAAATAAATTCGTGTTGCTGTTCTCACTGCCACTTCCGCAGTAGTTTTTAATGTTTGTCGGCACTTACGCTGCAGCTCTTTTCTGAATGTTCCCAACTATTCTTATGCCCTACAATATACTTTCAGTAAACTTTTTTTTAATCAATCATCATCATCAACTAGTATGCCTTTGATGCAAGTGAGTAGAACTATAATTATTTCCCCAAAATATTAAACTTCATAGAACCAGATGTTCCAATAGTGCCTAATCAAGATTAGTTAGCTGATAAGATAAAAATATAATTACAGTAATAAGTTATGTCTGTCAATATTGGATATCCATATGTACACACTTCAGTATTCTGATTTTCACAAAAGCTGTTTATTATAAGATTACAGATTTATATCAAGCTTCTAAGGATTAGATTGTTTTATGCTGTTTTTCTTTGCAGTTATTTTGAAGTTTTTCTTATAAAATTCCCATTTCTTCCAATTACCCTACCAAATATGAATCTCTTCTCTTTAGGACTTTCATAGGTTCTCTATTAAAATGAAAAATTAAAATCTTATGACAAAGCTTGGTAATATTTTTGGTCCGGCAAGAAAAAAAGAAATCTTAGAAAACTAAACTAAAACATAATTCTAGATTTGCAGCCAAACTATTTATACATAAAAATAAATGGAGACTGGAGCACTTGATAACATGCATGAATCTGAACGTTTAGAGATTTATCTATTGATTTTACAGTACTTAATTTTAACTTTGCTTCATTATTTAAATCAAAAATATTTTTAAAGTTCGTATTCACATTTAAATTTTACTGGACAGAATCAAGAATTGAGTATAAAGTGCAATCTAATAGAAGGAGAAATATTGTGAAATATTATTATTTAATTCTCTGTCCATATACACTATCAGCAAACATTTTAAGTAAATTCTGAAAATACATGGTTTTATTTATAAAGTATTTTTTTCTGCTTAAAATCTACTAAAATTTCTAGGATATTAAGATTAGTTAACTTTAGTCATAGATGTATTTGTATTACTTGTTAAAACCTCTGTGTTTTGGTGCTTGACCTAGGCAACTAATGTTATTAAAATTCCCTTATTTAAGACAACTCAGTTAACAAGTGTCAAAAATACTTTTTCTTTCAGGGAAAATGTGCAAGTATAGCCTGCTCAATTTAAATACGTATATGTAAGTGAGTGATGAATGTATTCCCTAGACTATCATAACTAGAACATTTTATACTATAAATAAAAAAGTATCTACTATAAATTAATGAAACTGTAAGATAAAGGAAATCAGTCTAGTTTGATAGAAAAAAATAAAAATAGAGCTTTTAGATTATTGCTCACGGCAATAGCATAAGAATGATTATTCAAGGGCACCTACAAACTGATGAAATATTTCCCCTAAGTATTATTACCTTCCAGGTCACCTGTCTTTTATGTTCTCTGTACTTCTTTTTTAGGTCATTTACGTTTATGACTGAATAATATTTATAATTCTTAAGAGTTTCCCCTCATGTTAAGCTTCCTTTGTGCTAATATATTTTAATTCAAATAAAAGGAAATTATTTTGGACTTAAAAGTAGGAAAATATTGAGAAATTCATAACCTGTTCCTTTATTCAACAGACAAAATTCTTAACTTCACAGAACTCTACTACCTAATAAAATTCAATTTACCATTTCAACTCTTAAAATTTCCTGTTCAGAATTTCTTAATATTTGGACTGTACATTATTTTTTTACTTTTATATTTATAATTAAGCTCATTTCTATCATCTTCCCAAACTGTGAGCCATTAATAGGGAAAACCTGTTTACTACTCATCCTTCTATACTTAACACAGTGGCTGCTACATGCAAGAAACAATGTAAAACTTTAGAATAATAGGTGTAAAAGTGAATAACTGGATAATAATATATTTTAAAGAAATAATCTGAAAGGTTATTCATGGGCAAAATATCAACAAAATCCACAACATTTAAAATCCATACTATAATTTCACCTTTACATATAAATGAAATAAGGTGTGTTTCAGTTTCAGATTCTTCACATTTACTCAAGATAAGCATTTTGTTTTCATTTTTTAAAGTGAAAATTATGGTTTGGCTTTTATAATATTGAAATGCAGCCACTGTAGTATTGAAAGAAAAGATTTAATGATATATGAGCTAGATTATTTTCTATTTTAAATGTATTCTAGATAGCAACAGGTGTATAAGCTCCATTTATTCCATCAGGACACCATTTTATGGCACTATTAATTCTTTTCTGAGTGAAAACAAATATCAAAATCATTTTAATCCATATGTATAGGGTGGAAAGATCTTTCAGAATTGGAAAAATATTAATATGTTTAGCATTTGTATATTTATACACACACACAAAGTCATGTAGACTTTTATTTTTCTTTAATTAAAGTGAGACAAACACACACTTCTATCAATTAATGCTTGGGTAATAAAAGCAAATTTATAAAGAGATTAACTCATTCTTAAACAACAGAATTAGTATTGTGAATCACATTTTTTCATAAAATCAGCTTGAAATAAAAACTATCAGTGTTTTTTTCCTTGAATTCTGGGGCTATATTGTTTAAAGGGCTTATGGCAATACAAAACTTTTGCATTAAAAATGAAGAATTCTTACCATGAACCATAAAAATTCAGACTGATAGTAACCATCAAATGTTCCTATTTCTCCTCCCATTTCTTTTCTCAATGTACATATCTTCTGCATCAACCATAATGATAAAGACAGTCAACTCTAGCTAAGCAAAGGATTTTATGGAATAATGTTAGGAACTCAAGAACTGATGATGAACCAAAAGACCAGGCATTGAAAACAAGTAAAAAGGCATAAACTAGTCAGAAAACATCACTAACTATGCTTAATAGAAATGGTAGATTAGGACTTTGACCTTAATTTAACACTGTGGAAGTCTCGTACCGGGCCTTGGTGCCAAATTTAGGAAAACCCTTTCATTCACCAAAAAAAAAAGAAAAACGTAACAATTCATGCCTCCAATTCCATATTCAAAGTTTTTTGTGAGAGCCACTATCTGCCTGAACCCACATCACATGCCCAAATCTTTGGTCATCAGAGGCAGAAAAATCAAAGTTAGTCTTACTTTCACTACCATGATGAAAAGCAGGATATCACATAATAACACACAAATTGAAGAGCATTCCAAAACAAGAAAGAAAGCTGAACTAAAAGCAATCAAAATAAACAAACTGAAAGGCTCATGGCCTTCTTCCATACTGTCTCATCTTTGCTTAAGATTTCAATTATTACTGGATAAATACTGAATTAGTGTATCCATCTAAAAACCCATTCCTAAAAACCATCACAATATTGTAAGTAATTATCTCCAATTAAAATAAGTTAATTTATTTTTTAAAAAGAAGAAAATAAAAACACATTTCTGGGCTTCAGATTCTTATAGACAGATGCTAATGGATATTTATGTTTATATATTTTATATACAACTGAAAAACTAAATATGATGAATAGAATCAATCTTCATTGATCCCCTATCTCATTCATCCCCAATAAAAAAAACTGCTCATTTCTTCACTCAGGAAAAAATTCAAAAACTCTTCTAATTGCCAAATCAGAGAATTATCCTACAAACTGTCCACTCTCTTATCTTTCACTGTACCAAATCAATTATTTACCAAAATTGGCAATTTCCACATCATATTATCAATCAGTTGCCACTACTTCAATCATTCAGGCCTTCAACACTTGCAAATTCAATTACGGAAAACTCCTCTCCTACACAATCAACATGATCTTTCAAAACCTAAAATCAGACTATGTGGAATATCTTCTTATAGGGTTTCAAATATTTCCTGTGACTTTCATTATGGCTTACAAACTTGTTTTCATAGTTGTTACAGCCTGCAGTGATTGTCACATGTTTTGTCCTTCAGGCTCACCTCTCACTATTTTCTTAGCATCTTATAAACCAAATTTATAAAATCGCATTGCATATGTATTTTTGAAAATCTATCATCAGTTCATCTCACTTCATTCACTCAGTTGTGTCCGTTCTTTGCAACCACATGAATACCAGCACACCAGGCCTCCCTGTCCATCACCAACTTCCAGACTTTACCCAAACTCATGCCCTTCGAGTCAGTGATGCCATCAAGCCATCTCATCCTCTGTCATCCCCTTCTCCTCCTGCACCCAATCCCAGCATCAGGGTCTTTTCCAATGAGTCAACTCTTCACATGAGGTGGCCAAAGTATTGGAGTTTCAGCTTTAGCATCAGTTCTTCCAATGAACACCCAGGACTGATTTCCTTTAGGATGGATTGGTTGGATCTCCTTGCAGTCCAAGGGACTCTCAAAAGTCTTCTCCAACTTCTTCACCACACTTCAAAACCATCAGTTCTTAGGTGCTCATCTTTCTTCACAGTCCAACTCTGAAATCCATACATGACCACTGGAAGAACCACAGCCTTGACTAGACGGACCTTTGTTGGCAATGTCTCTGCTTTTGAATATGCTATCTAGGTTGGTCACAACTTTTCCTTCCAAGGAGTAAGCGTCTTTTAATTTCATGGCTGCAGTCACCATCTGCAGTGATTTTGGAGCCCCTCAAAAATAAAGTCTGACACTGTGTCCACTGTTTCCCCATCTATTTCCCAGGAAGTGATGGGACCAGATGCCATGATCTTCGTTTTCTGAATATTGAACTTTAAGCCAACTTTTTCACTCTCCTCTTTCACTTTCATCAAGAGGCTTTTTAGTTCCTCTTCACCTTCTGCCATAAAGGTGGTGACATCTGCATATCGGAGGTTATTGATATTTCCCCGGCAATTTTGATTCCAGCTTGTGCTTCTTCAAGCACAGTGTTTCTCATGATGTTCTCTGCATAGAAGTTAAATAAGCAGGGTGATGATATACAGCCTTGACATACTCCTTTTCCTATTTGCAACCATGTTGCTCCATGTCCAGTTCTAACTGTTGCTTCCTGACCTGCATATAGGTTTCTCAAGAGGCAGATCAGGTGGTCTGGTATTCCCATCTCTTTCAGAATTTTCCACAGTTTATTGTGATCCACACAGTCAAAGGCTTTGATATAGTCGGTAAAGCAGAAGTAGATGTTTTTCTGGAATTCTCTTGCTTTTTCCATGATCCAGCAGATGTTGGCAATTTGATTTCTGGTTCCCCTGCCTTTTCTTAAACCAGCTTGAACATCTGGAATTTCACAGTTTACGTGTTGCTAAAGCCTGGTTTAGAGAATTTTGAGCATTATTTTACTAGCGTGTGAGATGAGTGCAATTGTGCGGTAGTTTGAGTGTTCTTTGGCATTACCTTTCTTCGGGATTGGAATGAAAGCTGACCTTTTCCATTCCTGTCACCACTGCTGAGTTTTCCAAATTTGCTGGCATATTGAGTGCAGCACTTTCACAGCATTATCTTTCAGGATTTGAAATATCTCAATAATAGGATATTAAGAAAAATAAATGAATGACTCTATTTAATATGTTCATTAATTATAAGAATGATGCCATTTTTCAGAAATATTAAAATGTAAGAAAAATGTGTGCTTTGTATCCAAAAATTTTAAATATCTGGAACTCCATAAAACCTATACCTCTTGTGGCTTCCATGTCTTGGCATGAGCTACTCTGTCATCTAAAGTGTCAAATCACCATTGCTCCATCCTTCTCCAGCCAACTTTTAGTCATCTTTTAAAACTCTACTTAAAGTTATGTTTTCCTGATGTCTTTTATTGACCTGTAATCTAGCAGGCTCTTCAGTACCTTGGTATACTCTCTATAAGAATATAATATCCTAATTTAGTACCTACTGATGCCTCTACCTACATAGTTACATGCTGTGTTAGTCGACTAATGACCTCAAAGATGTCAGTGCCTTAATACCCAAAGCCTACAGTTTTACCTTATCTGGAAAAAGGACATTGGCAATATTATTAAATTGAGAAAACTGAGATGAGAAGATTATCCTGAATTACCAAGATAGGCCCAACATAACCATAGGAGATCTGCTGAGCAAAACCAAGAGTATCAAAATAGTAGGAGATGGAATAAGAAAAAGAGGACATTAAAGAAAAGTGAAGAAGGGGACATAAACCAAATATAAAGGAAAAGGCAAGGAGATAGATTCTTCCCTTGGTGATCTCAGGGGAAAAGAAATTAGCTCTTGCAAAATCCTTAATTTTAGACCATTGTCACTGATTTTCAAGTTTTTACTCCAGAACTGAAAGACTATATATAAACCACTAAGTTTGTGGTAATTTGTTACATTAACCATTAAAAAACTAATTTACATTGGTAAATTAGTTTGAAAATCTCTCTTACTGTTAAATGCCTTGTTTAGTCACTCAGTCATGTTCAACCCTTCATGACCCCTGGACTGCAGCGTGCCAGCCTTTCTTGTCCTTCACCATCTCCTGAAGCTTGCTCAAAATAATTTCCATTGAATCAGTGATGCCATCCAACCAACTCATCCTCTATAGTCCCCTTTCCCCCTGCCTTCAATCTTTCCCACCATCAGGGTCTTTTCTAATGAGTCATCTCTTCTCATCAGGTGTCCAAAGTATTGGAGCTTCAGTATCAGTCCTCCCAATGAATATTCAGGATTGATTTCCTTTAGGATTGACTGGTTTGATTTCTTTGAGTTCCAAGAGACTCTCAAGAGTCTTCTCCAACACCACAGTTCAAAAATATCAATTCTTTGGTGCTCAGTCTTTTTATGGTCCTACTCTCACATCTATACATGACTACCAGAAAAACCATAGTTTTGACTATATGGACCTTTTTGGCAAAGTACTGTCTTTGCTTTCTAATAATCTGTCTAGGTTTGTCATGTTTTTTCTTCCAAGGAGAAAATGACTTTAATTTCATGGCTGCAGGCACCATCTGCAGTGATTTTGTGGCCCAAGAAAATAAAGTCTCTCACTGTTTCCATTGTTTCCCCATTTATTTGCCATGAAGTGTTTGGAACAGATGCTATGATCTTAGTTTTTTTTTTTAATATTGAGCTTTAAGCAAGCTTTTTCCACTCTCCTCTTTCACTTTCACCAAGAAATTATTTAGTTTCTCTTTGCTTTTTGCCATAAAGGTGATGTCATCTGCATATCTGAGGTTACTGATATTTCTAGCTAGCAATCTTGATTCCAGTTTATGATTCATCCAAGCCAGCATTTTGCAAGATGTGCTCTGTATATAAGTTGAATAACTAGGGTGACATTATATTGCCTTGAAATACTCCTATCCCAATTTGGAACCATGTTCAGTTCTAACTGTTTCTTCTTGGCCTGAATACAGATTTCTCAGGACACAGGTAAAGTGGTTTGGTAATCCCATCTCTTGAAGAATTTTCCACAGTTTGTTGTGATCCACAGAATCAAAGGCTTTGGCGTAGTCAGTGAAGCAGAAGTAGATTTTTTTCTGAAACTCTCTTGCTTTTTGATGATCCAACAGATGCTGGCAATTTGATTTCTGATTAATCTGCCTTTTCTAAATACAGCATGATATCTGAAAGTTCTCAGTTCACATACTGTTGAAGTTCAGCTTGGAGAATTTTGAGCATCACTTTGCTAGCATGTGAAATGAAGGTAATTGTGGCATTATTAGCAGCAAACCCATAGAGTCGCTGAGCAGATGACCCACAAACTGGAGAACAATTATACCAGAGAAGTTCTCACACTGTTGCAAAAGTTCTAGAGCCCACAATGAATTTCCCAATCAGGAGATTCACCAAAGGGACTGAGAACTCCAGGGAATTTGACTTTGTAGGGCAGGGGATTTGACTACAAAACTTCCACAGGACTGGGGAAACAAACTCTTGGAGGGCACAAGCAAAACCTTGTGCACACCAGGACCCAGGAGAAAGGAGCAGTGACCCCACAAAAGACTGAGACAGACTTGCCTATGGGTCCAGGAGTCTCCAGTTGAGGCATGGGTCCATAGTCAGGGTAACTGCATATAACAATGCTGACATAAGCCCTTTTAAAGGAGGTCGCCATTACTGCCATTACCCCTACAACAGTTTGACTTCAGGCACATTACAAGGAAGGAACACAACTCCAACCATCAGCAGAAAATTAAATGCCATCATGAAAACATTCATGTATATTTCCCTGTATGGCTACACTTAATAGAAGAGCTAGCATATTATAGTGAATGATGTGTTTTTAAATAAATGAATGATTTAATATTATGAATAAAGAACCACAGATAAATTCTCTGGTTTAAGGAGGCTTTGGACTTTCAAATTAATTTGATAAAGCCAATGATTCTACATGATCTCTACATATTTAATTTGTAGTGAAAATTTTATGACCAACTTGAGTTTCCTGATTGTTAATATTTGATGTAAAATATGAATTAGGACTATAATCATTGTCTCTGGAATTTTCCTACTTTATATTTGTCATAGATTGTGCTCTCCAGAAGCAGAAACCGAGTTTGTGATACATGAGGCATATTAGGGATCCCCACATCTGAAGAGGGATATCAGAAAGAGGTATCAGTCTAAGAAAGAAATCACACTGAGATACAGTCCTAACAAAACCTCAGGAGAATTAGAGTGCATTGTCTATGGGAGTGTTTTATATAAAACCAAAATGGCAAAGTATGTACCCTGTCTCATTCATTTACAAAATGGAGCTTCTCATGGAAGTGCATGACCTGGAGCAACTTGATTTTCTGTGACTGAGGAAGACACCAAAGGAGGTTTAAGAGCATCAGCTGGTAGCAAAGTGAAAAGTTAGTGTTCAGTCATGTTCAACTCTTTGCGATCCCGTGGACCCACCAGGCTCCTCTGTTGATGGACTTTCTGCCTTTAATTAGAATGTTAACATCACATCCTAATTTCTACAACTGTATGCATATATTGCAAGTTTCCATAGTCCCAGATAGTGAAGAGTAACTAGACTCCCCAGTATGTCATTATTTTCTTTATGCAAAGTGCATACATAAGTACTTCATTTGAGTTTAAAAATACTCAATATTTTATTGAAAAATGGAAAAACATGCAAGATATTGAAAATTGGTCAATGTACTGGGGCACTTACTAGAATTATGAGTAATATTGATATATCAATAGACTTATAGTACTTTGTCTTTGGACTTCCCTGGCGATTCAGAGGGTAAAGCGTCTGTGTGCAATGCGGGAGATCTGGGTTCGATCCTTGGGTTGGGAAGATCCCCTGGAGAAGGAAACCACAACCCACTCCTGTTCTCGTGCATGGAAAATCCCATGGATGGAGAAGCCTGGTAGGCTACAGTCCATAGGGCACAAAGAATCAGACACAACTGAATGCATTTTCACTTTCACTTTGTCTTTGGTAAAACTGAAGGGATACATGACTCTTGGCACGTGGTAAAATAGACTATGATAAAGAAAGTACAACTTTCATGTGCTTTTTAATAAGAAACACATAAACAGCTTCAAATTGCCTCCAGTAAATGCTTAGAATCATAAGGTAGCCTTAATAAAGAAAAATAATCAAGCAAATTCTGAAAGAGATAGGAATACCAGACCACCTGACCTGCTTCTTGAGAAACCTATATGCAGGTCAGGAAACAAGAGTTAGAACTGGACATGGAACAACAGACTGGTTCCAAATAGGAAAAGGAGTACATCAAAGCTGTATATTTCACCCTGCTTGTTTAACTTATATGCCAAGTACATCATGAGAAATGCTGGGTTGGAAGAAGAACAATCTGGAATAAAGACTGCTGGAGAAACACCAATACCTTCAGATATGCAGATGACACCACCCTTATGGCAGAAATGAAGAAGAACTAAAGGGATTCTTGACGAAAGTGAAAGAGGAGAATGAAAAAGTTGGCTTAAATCTCAACATTCAGAAAACTAAGAGCATGGCAACCGGTCCCATCACTTCATTGCAAATAGATGGGGAAACAGTGAAAATAGTGGCTGACTTTATTTTTCTTGGCTCCAAAACAAGTGCAGATGGTGATTCTAGTCATGAAATTAAAAGAAACTTATTCCTTGGGAGGAAAGTTATGACTAACCTAGAAAGCATATTAAAAACCAGAGACATTACTTTGTCAAATAAGGTCCGTCTAGTCAAAGCTATGGCTTTTCCAGTGGTCATGTGTGGATGTGAGACTTGGACTATAAAGAAAGCTGAGCTCTGAAGAATTGATGCTTTTGAACTGTGGTGTTGCAGAAGACTCTTGCGAGTCCCTTGGACAGCAAGGAGATCCAACCAGTCCATCCTAAAGGAGATCAATCCTGTGTGTTCATTGGAAGGACTGATGCTGAAGCTGAAACTCCAATACTTTGGCCACCTGATGCAAAGAGCTGACTCATTTGAAAAGGCCCTGATGCTAGGAAAGATTGAGGTCAGGAGGAGAATGGGACAACAGAGGATGAGATGCTGGATGGCATCACTGACTCAATGGTCATGTGTTTGGGTGGACTCCAGGAGTTGGTGATGGACAGGGAGGCCTAGTGTCCTGTGGTTCATGGGATCTCAAAGAGTCAGACATGACTGAGTGATTAAACTGAACTGAACTGAATCAAGTAATACTAGTAATGCTTTTGAACTGTGGTGTTCGAGACTCCTGAGAGTCCCTTGGCCAGGAAAAGATCAAACCAGTCAATCCTAAAGGAAATCAGTCCTGAATATTCATTAGAAAGACTGATGCTGAAACTGAAGCTACAATACTTTGGCCCCCTGATGCAAAGAATACACTCATTAGAAAAGACACTGATAGCTAGAAAAAGATATTTCATGCCAAAGGAGACCAAAAAAGCAGGAGAAGCAATACTGATATCAGATAAAATAGACTTTGAAATAAAGGCTGTAAAAGGAGACAAAGAAGGGCACTACATAATCATAGGATCAATCCAAGAAGAAGATATAACAATTATAAATATAGATGCACCCAACACAGAAGCACCTCAATACATAAGGCAAATGCTAACAAGTATGAAAGAGGAAATGAACAGTAACACAATAATGGTGGGAGACTTTAATACCCCATTCACACCTATGGATAGATCAACTAAACAGATTATTAGCAAAGAAACACAAACTTTAAATGATACAATAGACCAGCTAAACCTAGTTGATATCTATAGGACATTTCACCCCAAAAGAATGAATTTCACCTTTTTCTCAAGTGCACATGGAATATTCTCCAGGACAGCTCACATTCTGGGCCATAAATCTAGCCTCAGTAAATTGGGGGAAAAAAAAAAGAACTCATTTCAAGCACCTTTTCTGATCACAATGTGATAAGATTAGATGTCAGCTACATAACAGAAGTGACGGCAGCAGCAGCACAGGGGGAAAAAAAAGAAAACTATTAAAAATACAAACATATAGAGGCTAAACAATATGCTTTGGAATAACCAGCAAATCAGAGAAGAAATCAAAATTGAAATAAAAACGCAAAGAAACAAATAATAATGAAAATACGACCCCAAAAACCTATAAGGGGAAGGTTCATAGCAATACAAGCTTACCTGTATTGAGAAAAATCAAATAAGTAACCTAACTTTACACCTAAAGGAATGAGAAAAAGAAGAAATGAAGGATCCCAAAGTTAGTAGAAGGAATGAAATCATAAAAATTAGCACAGAAAGAAATGCTGCTGCTGCTGCAAAGTTGCTTCAGTCGTGTCTGACTCTGTGTGACCCCATAGAAGGCAGTCCACCAGACTCTTCTATCTCTGGGATTCTCCAGGCAAGAATACTGGAGTGGGTTGCCATTTCCTTCTCCAAGAAATAAACAAAAAAGAAACAAAGGAGACTACAGCAAAAATCAACTAAACCAAAGTCTGGTTCTTTGAGAAGATAAATAGACAAACCACTGGCCAGAATCATCAAGAAAAAAAAGGAGAAGAATCAAATCAACAAAATTAGAAATTAAAATGCGGAAATCACAACAGACAATTGTCCATTTAATTGTCATATAATTGCTGATCATAGAAATACCAAAGATCATTAGAGACTATGATCAGCAACTATATGACAATAAAATGGACAATTTGGAAGAAATGGACAAATTCTTAGAAAAGTATAACCTTCCAAAACTGAACCAGGAAGAAATGGAAAATCTTAACAGACTGACCACAAACACAGAAATTGAAACTGTAATAAAAGATCTTCCAACAAACAGAAGCCCAGGACAAGACGGCTTCACAGGTGAATTCTACCACAAATTTAGAGAAGAGTTAGCACCTATCCT
Source organism: Nanger dama (assembly GCA_917880005.1). NCBI lineage: Eukaryota > Metazoa > Chordata > Mammalia > Artiodactyla > Bovidae > Nanger > Nanger dama. The sequence continues at coordinate 55,474,437 of CAKJTW010000004.1, forward strand.
ACTCAAACTCTTTCATAAAATTGCAGAGGAAGGTAAACTTCCAAACTCATTCTATGAAGCCATCATCAGTCTATTACCAAAACAAGACAAAGATACCACAAAAGAAGAAAATTACAGGCCAATATCACTGATGAATATAGATGTAAAAATCCATAACAAAATTCTAGCAATCAAAATCCAACAATGCATTAAAAAGATCATATATCATGACCAAGTGGGCTTTATCTCAGAGATGCAAGGATTCTTCAGTGTTCACAAATCAATCAATGGGATACATCACATTAACAAATTAAAAGAAGAAAGCCATATGATTCTCTTGATACACAAGAGAAAGCCTTTGACAAAATGCATAGAAAGAACATACCTCAACATAATAAAAGCCATATATGATAAAGCCAAAGCAAACATTATCCTCAGTGGTGAAAAACTGAAAGCATTTCCCCTAAAGACAGGAGCAAGACAAGGGTGTCCACTATCACCACTACTATTCAACATAGTTTTGGAGGTTTTAGCCACAGCAATCAGAGAAGAATAAGAAATAAAAGGAATCCAGACTGGAAAATAAGAAGTAAAACTCTCACAGTTTGCAGATGATGTGATCCTCTACATAGAAAACCCTAAAGACACTACCAGAAAACTAATCAGTGAATATAGTAAAGTAGCAGGATACAAAATTATTACACAGAAATCCCTTGCATTCCTATACACTAATAATGAGAAAACAGAGAAATTAAGGAAATAATTATTTTCACCATTGCAATGAAAAGAATAAAATACTTAGGAATATATCTACCTAGAGGAACAAAAAGACCTATATGTAGAAAACTATAAAACACTAATGAAAGAAATAAAAGATAACAGAAATAGAAAAATATACTACGTTCATGGATTGGAAGAATCAATATAGTGAAAATGAATATACTATCCAAAGCAATCTACAGAGCCAATGCAATCCTTGTCAAGCTACCAATGCTATTTTTCTTGGAACTAGAACAAATAATTTCACAATTTGTATGGGGAAAAAAAAAAACTCAAATAGCCAAAGCAATCTTAAGAAAGAAAAATGGAATTAGAGGAATCAACCTGCCTGACTTCAGACTATACTACAAAGCTACTGTCGTCAAGACAGAATGGCACTAGCACAAAGACAGAAATATAAATCAATGGAACAAAATAGAAAGCCCAGAGATAAATCCACACACCTATGGACACCTTATCTTTGATATAGGAGGCAAGAATATACAATGGAGAAAAGACAAGTTCTTTAACAAGCCATGCTAGGAAAACTGGTGAGCCACTTGTAAAAGAATGAAACTAGAACACTTTCTAACAACATACACAAAAATAGACTCAAAATGGATTAAAGATATAAATGTAATACCAGAAACTATAGAACTCCTAGAGGAAAACATAGGCAAAACACTCTCTGAAATAAATCACAAGATCCTCTATGACCCACATCCCAGAGTAATGGAACTAAAAGCAAAAATTAACAAATGGGACCTAATTAAACTTAAAAGCTTCTGCACAACGAAGGAACTATAAGCAAGGTGTAAAGACAGCCTGAAGAATGAGGGAAAATAATAGCAAATGAAGAAACTGACAAAGAATCAATCTCAAAAGTATACAAGCAGCACATGCAACTCAATTCCAGAAAAATAAATGACCCGATCAAAAAATGGTCAGAGAACTAAACAGACATTTCTCCAAAGAAGATGTACAGATGGCTAACAAACACATAAAAAGATGTTCAGTATCACTTAATTATCAGAGAAATGCAAATCAAAACCACAATAAGGTACCATCTCAAGCTGGTAAGAATGGCTGCTATCAAAAAGTCTACAAACAATAAATGTTGGAGAGCATGTGGAAAAAAGGGGACCCTCTTACACTGTTGGTGGGAATGCAAACTAGTATAGCCACTATGGAGAACAGTGTGGATATACTTTAAAAACTGGAAACAGAACTGCCGTATAACTCAGCAATCCCACTGCTGGGCATACACACAGAGGAAATCAGTGTTGAAAGAGACATGTGTTCTTCAATATTCATCTCAGCATTGTTTACAATAGCTAGGACATGGAAGCAACCTAGAAATCCATAGGCAGATGAATGGATATAAAAGCTGTGGTACATATACAAAATGGAATATTTTCAGCTATTAAAAATAATGCATTTTAACCAGTTCTATTGAGGTGGATGAAACTGGAGCCTATTATACAGAGTAAAGTATGTCATAAAGAAACACCAGTACAGTATATTAACGAATATATATGGAATTTAGAAAGATGGTAACAACGATCCTATATGTGAGACAGCAAAAGAGACACAGATGTTAAGGAACAGTCTTTTGGACTCTGTGGGAGAAGGCGAGGTGGGATGATTTGAGAGAATAGCACTGAAACATGTACATTACCATATGTGAACTAGATCACCAGTCCAGGCTCAATGCATGAGACAGGGCACTTAGGACCAGTGCACTGCAACGACCCTGAGGAATGGGGCGGGGGAGAGGTGGGAGGGTGTTCCAGATGGTGAACACATGTATACCCATGGCTCATTTATGTCAATGTATGGCAAAAACTACTATGATATTATAAATAATTAGCTTTCAATTAAAATCATTTAATTATTTAAAAAAGAAAAGACTCAGATGTAGGGAAAGAATGAAGGCAGGAGGAAAAGGGGGATGACAGAGGACAAGATGGTTGGATGGTTTCACCGATTCAGTGGAAATGAGTTTGAGCAAGCTCCAGGGATGGTGAAGGACAGAGAAGCCTGGCATGCTGTAATCCATGGGGTCACAAACAGTTGGGCATAAATGAGTGACAGAACACCAACAACAATAAAGTAAAGATTATTAATGGAAAGGGATTACAAAGTCATTTTGAATATTGCAATAAATAAATTTATGTTAAGTAGCTCAACATAACTTAATAAAACAGATGTTTGTTCAAATAATTGCCAAAATTTAGAACTTTATTAAATTATAAGATCAAAAGATCTGATTGCAAGGATGATAGTACATGGAGTGAAAAACTGAATAGACTAGCTGAAAACAAGCAAAAAATTTTAAAATTACCAAAAAATGTGTCTTGAAAGCATATTATTATCATCAGTTATCATTCAGCATGGCTATAATTATGCATGTTTAAAGTATTTTATCCGTTTGATAGAATATACAAAAGGCAATAATAATATATTTTCAAAATAAAATCTATTCAAAACAAGAAAGAGATCTCAATGTACATCTCAGTGTGATGCAATCATCATTTTTAGATCAAATGTGTTCGTTACATAGTTAGTAATAATTTCACTCACACACACACATATTTCAGCCTAGATCATAATTAGATATACATAACTTTAGATGTAATGTCACCTGTTTTTAACACTTCTACTCCTGTATAATATAGTACTTTTTCATGTTGTCTTGACCTAGTTTTGTGGTTTTTGACTAGGTACCAATCAGTTCCCCTTCTTGAACAGCTAATTAACTACTTTCCTTCTATGCTCTGACACTGGGGGCAACTATATGTCTGCCCTTGTCACCCTCGGCCCAGTTATCACAAAATTAAGGGCAGCCCTTATACTCCAGAGCCCAGGAAATTATTCAAATTAGCCAATCCACAGGGAGTTCACAACACCTAGCTAAACTTATCCCATTTGTTATTTATAAGCTCCTTCTTACAGCTCCACATACTTGTTATTGATAACAAAACAGTACTCAAGAAAATCTGGGCATATAGCCTCTGCAGATAATCACATGCTGGTAGATTTAACACAATATCTCATTAAAATTTATAATTAAAATTATATTCGTGTCAGTCAATAGTTAAAACCTTTTAAAAAATTTTGGCAATGTGTTTCTCATTCATTGTTAGAAAGAGAAAGGATAAAGTGCATAATAGTTTATGATATTCAAAATACTAAGCTAGTTTGAAGTATAGAAGCCCATATAGAACATGAAAGACAACAAATCTATTAAATAAGCCAGAATATAAAGTCAGTTTCCTAAGCTCTTACAAACTGTGTGGTTCCCCTCTCAACTGGAAGTGACTAACTCTGGGTGTCATGGCATCCTGCTGACAGTTTAGTTATTATATAATAATAGTGATTAAACATTATCCATAAAATTTTTCATTTCAGCAAATTGAATAAAAATTCTCAAGGCAAATAAAAGATTCATTTGTCACAAATATTCACGGAGCTGTCCCCAAATGATATAATGAGAATAAATTCCTTCAAACTGAAATTGCAAAGAATGGATTCAAAATCTCAATACAATCTGTCAAAAATGAAAATTAACATCTTATTCCTCCTTCAAATAATAATAGGAAAAATTGTCTATAGCCATCATCTTGCCCGATTTTCTCTTCCAGACATGCACATAACAATAATCATAAAACAACTTTCCTGTTTTAGAACTTAATTATTTTCTACTGTGAGATAAAGTAAAGCAAAGAAAGGAACCCCCTACCCTTTTATATGATTTCATAAGATTTTATTTTTTCAAAGACATAAAGTAATAAGAATTATGAAAAACCCAAAGCATAAGTTGATAAGATTAGAAATAAAAATTGTGTATAAATAAATGACCCTTTCTAGTCTTTCAGGCTGATAAATAATTGAAATTTTCCTTGGCAATTTCTTGAGAAATAAATTTAAGGAGTCAACATCATCATTCTAGGTTGAATACAATTCTACTTGCTGGAAGACAAAAATAGTGCTGAGAAAAGCCATCTTCAGTCCAAATGCTACTTAGAATTGATGCATTCATTCTGTATCACAATTCACTGAATGCCTATTACATATTCCATGTGCTGTGCTAAGCATTGCTTGATGATACAGCTAAGGAATACAAAATGCATGGTCTAACGATTAACTGGACTTAGCTGGTGGCTCAGAAAATAAGAAATCCACCTGCATTGTGGGAGACCTGGATTCGGCCCATGGGTTGGGAAGATCCCCTGGAGGAGGGCATGGCAACCCACTCCAGTTATTCTTGCCTGCAGAATCCCCATGGAGAGGAGCCTGGAGGACTATAGTCCATGGGGTCACAAAAGTCAGACACACTGAGTGAATGATTGGGCCCAGCACAAATGCTAATTAATTCAACAAGAATTTATTTAACCAGGCAATTTTGGTTGAACAAAGTAAACAAAACTTTGTGTGTTTTATATCTTAGTGGAGGAGGGGAAGATAGAAAGAAATTACATGTTATGGAATGATAAACACTATGAAGAAAATTGAAGTAAAGTGATGAATCTGAGTTCTTTTGTTCCTTCACTATTTTAACAGTTATTAAACTTATTTAACTTATATGCAGAGTACATCATGAGAAATGTTGGGCTGGAAGAAGCACAAGCTGGAATCAAGACTGCTGGAAGAAATATCAATAACCTCAGATATGCAGATGATACCACCCTTATGGTAGAAAGTGAAGAGGACCTAAAAGCCTCTTGATGAAAGTGAAAGAGGAGAGTGAAAAAGTTGGCTTAAAGCTCAACATTTAGAAAACTAAGATCATGGCATCTGGTCCCATCACTTCATGGGAAATAGATGGGGAAACAGTGGACACAGTGTCAGTCTTTATTTTTGGGGGCTCTAAAATCACTGCAAATGGTGACTGCAGCCATGAAATTGAAAGATGCTTACTCCTTGGGAGGAAAGTTATGACCAACCTCTATAGTATATTAAAAAGCAGAGACATTACTTTGTCAACAAAGGTCCATCTAATCAAGGCTTTGGTTTTTCCAGTGGTCATGTATGGATGTGAGAGTTGGACTGTGAAGAAAGATGAGTGCCAAAGAATTGATACTTTTGAAGTGTGGTGTTGTAGAAGACTCTTGAGAGTCCCTTGGACTGCAAGGAGATCCAACCAGTCCATTCTATTTTTTTCATTATTTAGAGAATACTTTATTAGTTTCTGTAATCAAACCCATGTAGATAAGACCTTACATATTTAATACAGTATGTTACCCCTTTACAAATGGAAAAAATTATGTTTAACATTTCTAGACCAATATGGCTGTTAATTTCTGTACAATGCCAACCCAACACGGTACAACTGGGATACTTTTTCCAAAGTTGACAGCACAGCTAAAGTTTCCAAAAATTCAAATTATATATATATATATGTATATATATATAGATTTATTTATTGATATAAAAATACCAATAGCAGTATGTTATGCATCAATAGCAGCAACAGCTTTTCCAAGTTCTGCAGTCATCTGAACAAAATTATAGAGACATCCAGCATACTCCATTAAAAAAAAAAAAGTAAAAAAACAAAACCTCAGAAAAGAGCAAAGTTCTGTTACTGTTGTGGTACCTGGCACCATTTTTTTTTAATTCCGTTTCTCAATCATCATCTGGAAAAAAAAACATTCTAGAATAACATCATTAAAAACAGATCTGATAAAGCACAGTCACTACTACATATCATAAAGCAGGTACAAGATATTTTACATTCACAGAAGTATGATACAGTACTGTCCTACATCTATAATACTAGAGGATATAATTAAAAGGCATTATTTGAGACTTGAGTCTACTTTTCCAGCAGAGGGCCCAAAGATGGTTTATGACACAGCTCTGGTACAGAAATGCACCTTCTTAGATAGGATTTCCTTTCTTTATTGGCATAGTTCTAGGTACTCACTGCTCTTCATGAACATCAGCTAAAAACCATTTAAAAAAATAAACAAAAACCAACCATTGGATTCATACAAAGATGACTGAAGACAGGCAAGCAGGACTCAACCTAAGTAGCATTTAACGAGCTCCGTCATGTCTGAATGGTTAAGAGCTTCATGGAAGAAAGGAGATGCCAAGTAGCACTTCAAAGCTTTGGGCCACAACCAAAACACAGCATCATTTCAAACAGAAGCAGTAGCCAAACACTGCCCACTTGGATATGTTCAAGGATGTTGACGTCAGTATTTCATCATCTGCTCACTCATCCAGGAAGAAGGGGAGATCAGTTACTGTACTTTGATTGTGTTCAACTCAATCACCATGTTACAAAAATAGCAAGCTGCCATAATAAAAAATAAGGCGCCTCTATCCAGCACCAGTTATCTTCTGTTCTTCACCACCAAGCCCATAAATGCTATAGCATATTGCAAGAACATGAGGGAGCACAGAAACCACATCTGATGTCTTAGCTTAGATCATCACATTGTTCAGGCTGAGCTATTCCTCTGTGGTGTTATTTCCCTCATATTTCTGGTGTTTCATCTAACCATAAGAATTTTAGTTCTACATTATTCTAAAGGAGATCAGTCGTGGGTGTTCATTGGAAGGACTGATGCTAAAGCTGAAACTCCAGTACTTTGGCCACCTCATGCGAAGAGTTGACTCATTGGAAAAGACTCTGATGCTGGAAGAGATTGGGGGCAGGAGGAGAAGGGGACAACAGAGGATGAGATGGCTGGATGGCATCACCGACTCAATGGACATGAGTTTGGGTAAGCTCTGGGAGTTGGTGATGGACAGGGAGGCCTGGCATGCTGCGATTCATGGGGTTGCAAAGATTTGGACACAACTGAGTGACTGAACTGAACTGAACTTAAACATGTACTATAAACCAGGTTACTTTTAGGCAAGTGATGCCCATCAGTTAAAAATAACAAAAGCAAAATGCAAAACCCTCATTAAATTATGTTATAAAGACAAAAATCAATAATGATAAATAAGCAAATAATACATGACATCAAAAGGTGAAATGTATTACAGTAAGTTCCTCAGATGCAAAACAAAAGGAGGAAAGAAGTTGACCTGGTTAACAAATGGTGGTGGTTTAGTCTCTGAGTTTTATCCGACTCTTTCAACCCCCATGGAATGCAGCCTGCCAGGCTCCTCCAAGAATCCTCACGAATCCTTAGGATTCTTCCAAGACAAGAATACTGGAGTGGGTTGTCATTTCCTTCTTCAGAAGATTAAAAAAATGAGACAGCCCAAAAACATCCTGGTGTGAGCTGAAAAATACACCTCTGCCACATTTCAGCTCCACTCAGTTTTGGCCCTAAAGTCAGTATCGATTCCTCTCAATTGGCCAAGTTGTGAGACAAGAACCAAATCATTCACTTCTCATGGAAGGAAAGGTAGCAAGAGGTAAAGATATATACTGAGTCATCAATTGTGCTAGTGATCTAGCCCATTGGTCATGGGTCTCATATTAAAACAAAAGAAAGGCTGATAAATCAGGGCTAAGAAATTCTGGGAAGAAGTATGTGGATGATCACATGGGAATGGGCACTAAGGAAGTAAATACGTACAATGTTAATTTCCATCAAAGAGAATCCATGGATGATCTCTTGAACAAGGTAGACGGGATTATTCAAGTGTTTACACAATGGGCCCAAGACTTGAGTGGCATAGTGGAAGTTAATAAGGCTATGTATGGCTCTAACAAGATGGGTTTGTCCTCACTGAGACTGATCTACTACTGCTGTATGCCAAGATTATTGCAGAATCTTCCACCTAGTGCCATTTCTTGGAAAGTTTAACCAGTCAGTTGGTAACGTCAATTAAATATGACCCCTTCTACCATGGAGAAAACTGTGATTTTCCCTTTTCAGGTGCAGAAAAAAAAATATTACACACTGGATATCCACAGTGCACCTATCAACACAGCCATCTAAGGACTTAGAAAATGTCACTGCCTCGGATCAAAGTACCCACTTTATCACAAAGAGGCATGATGATTGATTAATGACCGTAAGATTAACAGGTCTTACTAAGTACTTTCTATTAAATGATGAGATGAAGGCTTCATTTAGAAGCCAGCTCAGATACAAAATCCAAAGTTAATTCCCCCAGTATACAGTATGTATGTGTACTGAATCAGCAATGGATTATTCGGTCCAGAAAGCAAGAAGGAAAAGTAAGATTGCCTTTTCACTATTATTCTCACTTTAAAAGTTACTCACTTTTAAAATTTGTGCTTCCCATCCCATCTTAGACTTTATCAATTTAGAAGTTCTACTTTCCAAGAGGAGAAAGTGAGCTCGACTACAATGAGCTTCTAAGTCTGGTGAAACTGGAATATAATGGTGGGCATAGTCTCTCTTGATAATCATTAATAGATATAGCTGATATTATACAATAAGATCAAGATGACTCTTACATTACCTCCCTTGTTATGTCTGGAACTCAGTGATTTATTGGAATATCTCTTGGCATTTTTTAACCAATGATAATGATAACTGAAAATGTCAACTATATAAAACACAATCCCATAAGACCAAAGCAATTTAGAAAGCACAACCTTTAAAGATCAAGGTCTGGGTCACCTTATTCAGAAAGAACCCACAATATAGCTGAAGGTGAACAGGTGGAGTTTCTTATAATAACACCTTTTAAAATGTGTGTATTGGTTGGTCTGATTGTTTAAGGATATAGCAACTAGCAATAAAATTTTGAGATTAGGCTTTCATCATTATTTTCAGGGAAGAATTAAAAATGAGCATTGAATATCTTATCAGAGTATAAGCAGATCTGAGTTGCACAAGGGATAAACTGTACCAAGTTCAGACTATACATTAGGCTCTCTCTTAATGTTACCATTCTGTGTTAACCTCCAAAAACCTGAGGGCTCATTGTCTTGGTGCCTCACTTCTAACCTACACTGAAACCTAGATTAACCGAACCTAACCTTTTTCTCCCACTGCTGTTGAATCAGAAGACTCAGGTTCCTCAGCAACCACTATACGTTCAAGTAGGTTAACACTCACTGAGGTTAAGGTGGGAAACATGTTATACAGATAATAAAAATTTTCTCCCTGCATTACCCAGGAAAAACAGGCTGGAGAATGAACCTCCCTGAAGATGTCTGACAAAACAGAGAAACTGCTTGCCCTGAAATCATAACCTGCTCAAAAATGCAATTTATTATATTTGATTTGCTTCCTTCACTGCCTCACTCATGCCATCTCCCTTGTGCATCTACCAAATTTGCATGCTAATAAAGTTTTTACTTTGTAAATTATGTGTCAGATCAGCTTTTTAGGGAACACTGATCAAGATAACATATAACAATTTATTTGTCCATATTTACCACCACCTGTTAGCTTATCAGTCACATCCAACTCTTTACAATCCCATGGGCTAGAGCCCACCAAGCTCCTCTGTCCATGGAATGCTCTAGGCAAGAATACTGGAGTGAGTGGACATTCCCTTCTCCAGAGGGTCTTCCCAACCCAGGGACTGAACCTGAATCTCCTGCATTGAGGTCAGGTTACCGTTACATATGGAAGCCATAATTATGTTACTAACTACAAGAACATTCAGTTCAGTTTACTTCAGTCGCTCAGTCATGTCTGACTCTGCGACCCCATAAATCACAGCACACCAGGCCTCCCTGTCCATCACCAACTCCCGGAGGTCACTCAGACTCACGTCCATTGAGTCAGTGATGCCATCCAGCCATCTCATCCTCTGTTGTCCCCTTCTCCTCCTGCCCCCAATCCCTCCCAGCATCAGAGTCTTTTCCAATGAGTCAACTCTTCTCATGAGGTGGCCAAAGTACTGGAGTTTCAGCTTTCGCATCATTCCTTCCAAAGAAACTCCTTCAAAATGGACTGGTTGGATCTCCTTGGAGTGCAAGGGACTCTAGAATACAGAAATCTAAAGAAAGTATAATGTCTATTTTTCTATGCAGCATGAATTTTAATATAAAAAGGTGAAATCAGGCAGGTTGATTCCTCCAGTTCCATTCTTCTTTCTCAAGATTGCTTTGGTTATTCGAGGTTTTTGTATTTCCATACAAATAGTGAAATTATTTATTCTAGCTCTGTGAAAAATACCACTGGTAGCTTTATAAGGATTGCATTGAATCTGTAGAGGGAGAGGGAGAGGGTGGAATGATTTGGGAGAATGGCATTGAAACATGTATACTGTCATGTAAGAAACGAATCGCCAGTCTATGTTCGATGCAGGATACAGGATGCTTGGGGCTGGTGCACGGGGATGATCCAGAGAGATGATATGGGATGGGAGGTGGGAGGGAGATTCAGGATTGGGAACTCATGTACACCCGCGGTGGAATTATGTCAGTGTATGGTAAAACCAATACAGTATTGTAAAGCAAAATAAAGTAAAAATAAAAATTAGAAAAAAAAGGTGATTGCTCTTCAAACTTAAATTTACTAATTTTTTGCTTTCAAGTTTTCTTGTTTATTTCTAAAATTGAATATCCTGTTGTTAATGTTGACTCTCTTGGCAGAAAAAAAAAAAAAAAAAACCCATTATCAACTAGTTAAATGGTTCTACTTCATGTTTTACATGCATCATTATTTATGTGTATCACATGGTAATTTAAGGAGCTCTTAGAAATGTATTTCATAAAAAGTAAAATATTTGTCATCACTGTGAATGTTATTGCAAACACAGGTAAAAACCTAAGCATAACATTATTTCTTTCTGTGTTAATAGTACAAAAGCACATTTTGGTATAGCACTCATGGTAATAAACTATTTTTACTAAGTTCCTAAATTAATACACCATAATTCAAAATTGCATCCTCAAACAGCTGTAGTTGTGAAAATACACAAATATTTTATTCTATATATTATTCTGTATATTTTACTCACAGTAAACATAATAAAACATTCTTTTTATGACAAGCTTGATGCTTCTTTCTCTTCTCAGAAAGGAAAATAAAAAGCTTGAAATGACAGTATATGCCTTTTCTCCTTGTTGTTCATTAAGAGTTGTATTTTTAAACATACAAATTCTTGAAGAACCAACTTTAAATATACTTAAATGTAGTTTACTGATACTGAATTTATATTAAAGGCTTCTAATTTTTATTCACTTCTCAAAATTAATTGAATGTCTTCAATCAAAACATACGAATGAAGTTTCAGAAAATTTAGCTTTGGAAATTTATCAGATGAAAAATATTGAAAATATAGTTTACAAATAAGAGACATTAAAATCCCTATAAAAGTAAATGAAAAATCAAACAAATGAAATGAGTGTAAATGGAGAACAAAATTTATGCCTGAAATTTTGTAAAATTTGCTTTGGACTATCTCCATCTGTGGGAAAAGTCCATTGACATTATTTCAGAATTAGATAACACTACTAGAATTGATTTAAAGGATTAAAATATGTACTAAATTAACTTGCTCTGCATGCTTCTATTAATCTCTGAATAACAAACATAAAGAACTTTTTGTTGTTAATATTCATATATATATGTGTGTGTGATACTTTTATTTTTAGAAGGAATTATAGTTTAGAAAATAGGGTTAGTTTTCAGTTCAGTTCAGTTCAGTTGCTCAGTCGTGTCTGACTCTTTGCAACCCCCATGAATCGTAGCATGCCAGGCCTCCCTGTCCATCACCAACTTCCGGAGTTCACTGACTCACGTCCATCGAGTCAGTGATGCCATCCAGCCATCTCATCCTCGGTCGTCCCCCTTCTCCTCCTGCCCCCAATCCTTCCCAGCATCAGAATCTTTTCCAGTGAGTCAACTCTTCGCATGAGGTGGCCAAAGTACTGGAGTTTCAGCTTCAGCATCATTCCTTCCAAAGAACACCCAGGGCTGATCTCCTTCAGAATGGACAGGTCGGATCTCCTTGCAGTCCAAGGGGCTCTCAAGAGTCTTCTCCAACACCACAGTTCAAAAGCATCAATTCTTTGGCGCTCAGCCTTCTTCACAGTCCAACTCTCACATCCATACATGACCACAGGAAAAGCCATAGCCTTGACTAGATGGACCTTAGTCGGCAAAGTAATGTCTCTGCTTTTGAATATACTATCTTGGTTGGTCATAACTTTTCTTCCAAGGACTAAGCGTCTTTTAATTTCATGGCTGCAGTCACCATCTGTAGTGATTTTCAACAATATGGCAAAATTGATTTTTGCCAGTTAACAAATATTTCAAAAATGTACATTTCTAGTTATTGTAATATCTCTTACCATTCTTAAAGTATATATATTTTGAACCTTGAGTTGTAGGTCACCAGAATTCTAAAGCAGAAAAAATAAACATGTAAGAATATAATATAAATATTTTAAAAAAAACTATCAAGTGATGATAAGCCCTTTCAAAGGAAAGGAAGAGAAAATTGACAAGGGCCTAGTCAGTTATAAGTTTTTGTTTGTTTCATTCTGTGAAGGAAAGTATGGAAAGATTTTGAGGGTCAGAGTAACACGATCGAGTTTACGTTGAGAAATTTTCTTCTAGTTGCTCTATGGAAAAGAAAGCGCAGAGATTAACGAAGTGGGGAGAACAGTTACACAAAAAGTGGTGAACATAAAACTACTAAAAATTAAGACAGGAAAACAACTTAGCAAGTTAGAATGTTCTCTACATACTAAACACTGCGCTGGATATTTAAATAAAGTAAGTACATTTAAAGTTTCAAATGCATATAAATTAGTCAAGCATATATGAAGTTAGCCCACAAATACACGGTTAAAAATAGGCACTATCTAAAATTTCTAAAAATACTCTTACAAGGATGAAGACTCAGTTCAAAAATTAGTGAAATGATATTATCTCAATATGTATACACAGATATGAATAAAATTGGTTATATTCAACAATAGCATAAGCAAAAGACTACTATAATAAGTTCTATTGTCTGAATTAATGAATGGCTCACCTCACTTGATAAGGTCACATTGAATCCCAATGTATCTCAGTCCAACTGTATCACAGAGCTCTATAAATTGATTCATTAATAATTAATTCTGTTATTTTTACAAGAAATAAAAATTGCAAAGAACTCAAGGCATGTTTTCAATGAGAGTCAGAAGTCAAGAAGAAAAACACCTGCAGATTTAGTATATTCCCAATTTTTATTTTAAAAATATTTTCCAGTGATTCATCATATATGTATTTAACACTAGATAAGACAGTTAAATGTTTCAGTGATATAAATCCACACATTTTATTCTCCAGTTAAGGTTCCCCAAATTTCTTGTTTCATAGAGATAATAATTAATAAAATTTAACATGAAATGACCATATATATAAGATCTATGAGGTCCTAACTTGCTGAGTATATACATTTGCTTAATGTATTACTCTCTACATATATGAGATGAATATAGATAGTTCCTTAAAAGGAAAATAGCTTGCCTTGAAAATAAATTTATGTGCAATTTCTTCAAATCATTCTTGGAGATAGACTCTGGAAGCAAAACATATTACAATGCTAAATGTGTTTCTCAAGAGGCCAAATAAATTAAACCTTCAGCAGGGAAGTTACATAAAGGCTAGACTGTAAAAGCCATGTTCTGCAGCTAGATTTGAAACATTCCTTATAGCTACACAAAATTGTGTTGACCTATCAATTTATTTTATTATTCTCTGCTAATTACTTTAAAACTACTAAACATTTTGAAATATTCTTATTTTTCTACTAAACATAAGTAGTTAAAAGCAACCATCATTGAAATCATCATTACCAAATTCTTAGCTATTATGTACATTAACAAATCTTTTATTCACTCCAACTAGAGGAAATTGCTGACACAGGTTATGGCATAGAGCAAAGAAGGAGCTGCCTAATTTGGGGGCGGGGGGGCGGGGAGTGCTTTCAAGGGTCCAAATAAATAGTTCTAAAAGAATTGTCATACAGTATATGGCTTTTAAAGTAATTCCCAAACTGAATGCCAAAGTTCACTGGGGCATCACAATGAACTAATGGGGTCACTGTGGAATATTTTAAAATTTTGAAGAAAACAGTGACACCTATTGGACATCATGCAAATGACAGCCATTAACTTCTTTGAATACAGGTAGCTTAGATGGTAAAGATGGTAGAGAATCTGCCTGCAATGCAGGAAACCAAGGTTCAGTTCCTGGGTCAGGAAGATCCTCTGGAGAAGGGAATAAATATCCACCCATCCAGTATTTTAGCCTGGAGAATTCTCTGGACAGAGGAGTCTGGAAGGCTATAGTCTATGGGGTCACAAAAAGTCAGACACAACTTAGCAGCTAACATGCATACTTAATAAATAGAATTACTGGCTTTTGGTTTTGTTTGTATGACTTTTGTCAATGGAAAAGAAATATTAAGACTCTAAAGTTGCCAAGACATGAGAGATTTGGGGAACCACAGTTTTATACTGATTTCAGGGAAAGTGTATGATGGAACCTCCAAAGAGGCCAGTAGCATGCCATGATCAATTACAAAAAAAGCTAGAGTACATTTTAAAACACATATTCTTTCTGTTAGATGTACCAGCGTCTCTTACTGAACTCTTAATGTGGGCAATACTAAAATGAAATAACAGACTATGATTACTAGCAAGTATCAAGAAAGGAAAAAGCAGATACAATCTAGGTAGCCAAATATGGATAATTAAGTTATTTCTGCTTCTTGGAATCTTAAATTTATTGTGTAGTAGCTGGTATTGTCTAAATTAGCCATTCAGATATTTTAACACTCAGGTCTCGTGAAATAAGGAAAAGACCACAGAAGAAAATGGAGATTAATAAGTGTTCATTTGATTATGCATGTATCTGTTAAAAAAGACTAGGACAGCCTCTGCACTGCCAAATTTTAAGGCAGGATCTTTCTTAATCTGAGGTAATTTAAACTATATTTATTTTAAACATAAGAGTATATATACACAAAATGTCTACTAGAATTTAAAGTAGAAAAGTGGATTCTTACTTCAAAAGTGATGTAAGCGTTAAGTTTACTGTCAAACAAACATTATTTCAGAACCAAATGAACTTCATTACTACTAAGAAATAATAATTACACAGTGACCCAATACACATTTTTCAAGTGCCCATGGAACAATCTCCAGGATAAGCCACATGGTACGTCACAAAACAATTCTAAATAAATTTAACCATATGAAACTGAAATCATATGAAGAATTATATGAAGAATCTCTCCTGACCACATGTTACAAGATTAGAAATCAACTAAAATGGAAAAAATGCCCAAAACACAAGTAAATGGAGGCTAAACTATATGCAACTAAGCAACCATGAAATCACTGAAGAAATTTAAAAATCACTTGGGACAAATAAAAATGAAAAATGAAAACAAAATTATCTAAAATCCATGGGACACAATAAAAGCAGTGGTAAGAGGGAAGTTTATAGCCTGCTTCAGGAAATAAGAAAAATCTCACCTAGTCTTACACCTAAAGGAACAGAAATAATAATAAACAAAACCCAAAGTAAGCAGGAAAGAAATCATAAAAATCAATGCAGAGATAAATAAAATAAAGACTAAATAAAATGACAGAAGAGATCAACTGCTGATTCTTTGAAAGGATTTAAAAAGACTGGTACTCTTAATGCATACTCATGAATAAAAAGAGAGAAGGTCCTTGTTAATATAACCAGAAATGAAAGAGAAGTTACAGTTGTCACTGCAGAAATATGAAAAATCATAAAAGAATACTATTAATAAATATATATATACTAAAAAAAAAGCATAAGCTAGAAGAAATGGGTAAATTCCTAGAAATATGCAATGTCTCAAGAGTGAAACAGAAAGAAACAGAAAATATTAACAGATCTATTACCAGTAATAAAATTGAATCAGCTAGAAAACAAACTCCTAAGTCTATACTTTCAGGGATCATTTCTATATTTCCTTACTAGAGAAGTTTCTCTGAATAACATATAGATGTGTACGGCACCAGAAACCACAAGGAGGAAGTGCAGCATGAAAGAAAAACAGCAAAAACCAAACAAGAATAAACCGCAGAAACAAACAAAAAGACTCCTGACCAAAAAACAAACAAACAAAAAAAACAAAAACCCTCTAGGATCACATGGCTTTATGAGTGAATTTTAACAAACATTTAAAGAAAAGTTAATATCTATTCATCTAAAAATATTCTAAAATATTTTAAAGAGGGACCACCTCCAAATTCATTCTATGAAGCCAAGATCACCCAGATGAAAAATTCAGACAAAAGTATCACACGCAAAAAGAAAATGACAGGCCAAAATCTCTGGTCAACAGAGATGCACAACCTCTCAGTGAAGTATCGGCAAACTGAATTAGACAGGATACTAAAAGGATCATACACTGTAATAAATTTGGATTTATCCAGGATACAAGTATAGTTCAATAACCAAAAATCAATTAATACATCATATTAACAAACTGAAGATTGAAAATCATACAATCATCTCAATAGATGCACAAAAATCTTTGACAAAATTCAGCAATAATTTAAAATAAAAACTCAACAAAATGAGTATAGAGGAAATATAACCTAATAAAGACCATATAGGACATGCCCATAGCTAACATCAGACACAATAACAAAGACATGAAAACACTTCCTCTATAATCAGTAACAAGAAAAGTATGCCCACACTTGCTACTTTTATTCAACACAGTATTGCAAGTCCTACCTCTAGCAATCACTGTGGCTGATTCATGTCAATGTTTTGCAAAACCAATACAGTATTGTAATGTAGAATAAAGTGGAAATAAAATTTAAAAAAAAACATGAAAAAAGATATTTTTAAAAATCCAAATTGGAAAGGAAAATTTAAAACTATCATTGTATGCAGATGACATAATATTATACTTAGAAAATCTCAAAAACTTCACCAAAAGACTACTACCTCATCAATGAATTTGTTAAAGGATGAAAAATTAATATAGAGACATGTTTCATTTCTATACACTAAAAACAGAAAAAGAAAGAGCACAACTAATACTAATTTTCAGAAAGATTTTTTTTTTTAACAATGCTGTGATAATTTCAGGTGAACAGCAAAGGGACTCATCCACACATATACATGTATCCATTATTCTGCAAACTCCCCTCCCATCCAGGCTGCCACATAACACTGAGCAGAGTTCCATGTGCTATACAGTAGGTCCTTGTTGGTTATCCATTTTAAATACAGTAGTATGTCCATGTCCATCTGAAACTCCCTAACCATCCCCTTCTGCTCATCCTTCCCTTCAGCAACCATAAGTTTGTTCTGTAAGTCTGTGATCTTACCTTCTTCTTAGATTCTTACCTTCATCTACTAAGCCCTTACTCAGCTGGTTACTAGAAGTGTTAGGAAATACAGTATAAACACAAACTGAGCCCTGCCTAGAAATCCTTTTCAGTAGTTTTTCTAAATTGCTAGAATTCAGAGATGCAAAGTCAAATGGATATATGTTCAATTGAACAAATATGCATTTAGCTCATGGTAGATCTTGACATTCTCTCTCTTTTTTCACTTTTATTTTTTTTTTAATTTTTACTTTATTTAACTTTAAAATACTGTATTGGTTTTGCCATACATTGACATGAATCCACCATGGGTGTATACGAGCTCCCAATCCTGAACCACCATCCCACCTCCCATCCCATATCATCTCTCTGGATCATTCCTGTGCACCAGCCCCAAGCATCCTGTATCCTGTGTTGAACATAGACTGGCACTTTATTTCTTACATGATAGTATACATGTTTCAATGCCATTCTCCAAATTATCCCACCCTCTCCTTCTCCTTCAGAGTCCAAAAGATTGTTCTATACATCTGTGTCTTTTGCTGTCTCGCATACAGGGTCATCATTACCATCTTTCTAAATTCCATATATATGTGTTAGTATACTGTATTGGTGTTTTTCTTTCTGACTTACTTCACTCTGTATAATCAGCTCCAGTTTCATCCATCTCATTAGAACTGAGTCAAATGTATTATTTTTAATGGCTGAGTAATACTCCATTGTGTATATGTACCACAGCTTTCTTATCCACTCATCTGCTGATGGACATCTAGGTTGCTTGCATGTCCTGGCTATTATAAACAGTGCTGCAGTGAACATTGGGGTACATGTGTCTCTTTCAATTCTGGTTTCCTCAGTGTGCATGCCCAGCAGTGGGATTACTGGATCATAAAGCAGTTCTGTTTGCAATTTTTAAAGGAATCTCCACACTGTTCTCCATAGTGGTTGTACGAGTTTGCATTCCCACCAACAGTGTAAGAAGGTTCCCTTTTCTCCACACCCTTTCCAGCATTTATTGCTTGTAGACTTTTGGATTGCAGCTATTC
This sequence comes from Nanger dama, assembly GCA_917880005.1. Lineage (NCBI taxonomy): Eukaryota > Metazoa > Chordata > Mammalia > Artiodactyla > Bovidae > Nanger > Nanger dama. The sequence continues at coordinate 55,493,448 of CAKJTW010000004.1, forward strand.
CGACTGGTGTGAAATGGTACCTCATTGTGGTCTTAATTTGCATTTCTCTGATAATGAGTGATGTTGAGCATCTTTTCATGTGTTTGTTAGCCATCCATATGTCTTCTTTGGAGAAATATCTATTTAGTTATTTGGCTCATTTTTGATTGGGTCATTTATTTTTCTGGAGTTGAGCTGCATAAGTTGCTTGTATATTTTTGAGATTAGTTCTTTGTGAGCTGCATCATTTGCTTTTATTTTCTCCCATTCAGAAGGCTGTCTTTTCACCTTGCTTATAGTTTCCTTTATTGTGCAGAAGCTTTTAATTTTAATTAGATTCCATTTGTTTATTTTTGCTTTTATTTCCAGTATTCTGGGAGGTGGATCATAGAGGATCCTGCTGTGATTTATGTCGGAGAGTGTTTTGCCTATGTTCTCCTCTAGAAGTTTTATAGTTTCTGGTCTTACGTTTAGATCTTTAATCCATTTTGAGTTTATTTTTGTGTGTGCTGTTAGAAAGTGATCTAGTTTCATTTTTTACAAGTGGTTGACCAGTTTTCCCAGCACCATTTGTTAAAGAGATTGTCTTTACTCCATTGGATATTCTTGCCTCCTTTGTCGAAGATAAGGTGTCCATAGGTGTGTTGATTTATCTCTGGGCTTTATATTTTGTTCCATTGATATATATTTCTGTCCTGTGCTAGTTCCATACTGTTTTAATGAGTCTGAGTGAACTCTGGGAGTTGGTGATGGACAAGGAGGCCTGTCGTGCTGCGATTCATGGAGTCACAAAAGTCAGACATGACTGAGGAACTGAACTGAACTGAACGGAAAGACATGAAGTGGAAAGCCACAAACTGCAGAAGACGTATGCAATAATATAAAAATTAATAAGAAGAACATTAAAAATTCTTACTAATTAGGTGAAGAAAAAAACCCAAAAGGAAGAACTGGGCAAAATAATAAGCATTTCAACAAAAGCAAAAACATGAAAGGTTAAATGTAAGAAATTTATAAACACAATAAATGCAAATGAAAAACAGTGAGATTACACTTTATACCCATTTTCTTGGCAAAAATTAGTCTATACCAAATGTAGATAGGATGAGGAGCTATATGATCTACAATACATTGATTGTGATAGCCTAAATAAAGACAATTATTTTGGAAAATGCATTATCTTGTAAATTGAATGATGATCCTATGACCTAAAAATTTGCCTTAGTTCATCCCTTAGAAAAATTCTTGTACATGTATTTCAAATGACATGTAAAATAAAATTTATAGAATCTTCATTCTATAATAGAAAAATCTAGAAATAATAAAATACACACAGACAAAAGAATCAATGCATAATTTAAAAGTATAAATAGAATGATATACAGAAAGAAAATAAGCTAATTATAGATGCTTAAATATTAGAAAAATAGTGTTAATTGAGAAAAACAGAGCACAGAATAGTAAAACGGCAATCTACTATTTTATTTTAAAAGCTTAAAAAACAAATTTCTTGTAAACTGCAAATCACCACTTTGGCATCTATCCCTATAAGGACTAAATAGCCACTGCAAAGCTGACCTTCAATACCCCTTGAAAGGAGATGATGGTGGAGATTAGGAATAAAGCATTCTATCATCTGGGAAAAAACTAGTCTTTGCATAGTTAGATTCAAGGGGTTCCATATGATAGACAGAGTGCCTGAAGAACTATGGACAGAGAGTCATGACATTGTATAGGAAGCAGTGATCAAGAGCATCCCAAAGAAAGAAATTCAAAAGGAAAAATGGTTCTCTAGGGAGGCCTTAGAAATAGCAGAGAAAGAAAAAAGTGAAAGACAAAGGAAAAAAGGAAAGATATACCCATCTGAATGCAGAGTTTGAAAATAATAGCAGGAGAAATAAAAACGTCTTCCTCAGTGATCAGTGGAAAGAAATTGAGAAAAACAATAGAAAGGGAAAGACTAGAGATCTCTTCAAGAAAATTGGAGATACCAAGGGAACATTTCATGAAAGATGGGCTCAATAAATGACAGAAATGGTATGGACCTAACAGAAGCAAGAGTTTTTAAGAAGAGGTGGCAAGAACACACAAAGACTGTACAGAAAAGATCTTTAAGACCAACATAATCAAAATGGTGTGATCAGTCACCTAGAGCCAGACATAATGGAATGTGAAGGCAAGTGGGCTTTAGGAAGCATCGTTATGAACAAAGCTAGAGGAGGTTATGGAATTCCAGTTGAGCTATTTCAAATCCTAAAAGACTTGATGTGAAAGAGCTGAACTCAATATACCATCAAATTTGGAAAACTCAGCAGTGGCCACAGGACTAGAAAAGGTCAGTTTACATTCCAATCCCCCAAAAAGACAATGCCAAAGAATGCTCAAACTATCACACAACTGCACTCATCTCACATGCTAGTAAAGTAATGCCTAAAATTCTCCAAGACAGACTTCAACAATACATGAACTGTGAAGTTCCAGACGTTCAAGATGGATTTAGAAAAGGCAGAGGAACAACAGATCAAATTGTCAACATCCGCTGGATCATCAAAAAAGCAAGAATGTTCCAGAAAAACATATATTTCTGCTTTATTGACTATGCCAAAGCCTTTGACTGTGTGGATCACAATAAACTGTGGAAAATTTTGAAAGAGATGGGAATACCAGACCACCTGATCTGCCTCTTGAGAAACCTATATGCAAGCAAGGAATCAACAGCTAGAACTGGACATGGAACAACAGACTGGTTCTAATTAGGAAAGGACTACGTCAAACCTGTATATTGTCACCCTGCTTATTTAACTTATATGCAGAGGGACTAGTGGCTGTGTGGGTGCAGGAGTACCTAGAGGAGCCATCCACATTGAAGGTCACGAAGGTGGCGGGAGGAGATACCCCTCATCCAAGGTAAGGAGCAGCGGCTGTGCTTTGCTAGAGCAGCCATGAAGAGATACTCAACACCCAAGGTAACATAAACCCAAGTAAGATGGTAGGTGTTGCAAGAGGGCATCACGGGGCAGACACACTGAAACCATACTCACAGAAATCTAGTCAATCTAATCACACTAGGACCACAACCATGTCTAACTCAATGAACTAAGCCATGCCCGCAGGGGCAACCAAAGATGACAGGTCATGGTGGAGAGGTCTGACAGAATGTAGCCCACTGGAGAAGGCAATAGCAAACCCCTTCAGTATTCTTGCCTTGAGAACCCCATGAACAGCATGAAAAGGCAAAATGATAGGATACTGAAACAGGCAATCCCAGGTCAGTAGAGGCCCAATATGGAGGTCAGTGGAGAAATAACTCCAGAAAGAATGAAGGGGAGGGAGCCAAAGCAAAAACAATACCCAGCAGTGGATGTGACTGGTGATAGAAGCAAGATCCAGTGCTGCAAAGAGCAATATTGCATAGGAACCTGGAATGTCAGGTCCATGAATCAAGGCAAATTGTAAGCAGTCAAACAGGAGATGGCAAGAGTGAATGTCGATATTCTAGGAATCAGCGAACTAAAATGGACTGGAATGGGTGAAATTAACTCAGATGACCATTATATCTACTATTGTGGGCAGGAATCCCTCAGAAGACATGGAGTAGCCATCATGGTCAACAGAAGAGTCCGAAATGCAGTACTTGGATGCAATCTCAAAAACGACAGAGTGATCTCTGTTCATTCCAAGGCAAACTACTCAATATCACAATAATCCAAGTCTATACCCCAACCAGTAACACTGAAGAAGCTGAAGTTGAATGGTTCTATGAAGCCTACAAGACATTTTAGAACTAACACCCAAAAAGATGTCCTTTTCATTATAGGGGACTGGAATGCAAAAGTAGAAAGTCAAGAAACACTTGAAGTAACAGGCAAATTTGGCCTTGGACTGCAGAATGAAGCAGGGCAAAGACTAATAGAGTTTTGCCAAGAAAATGCACTGGTCATAGCAAACACTCTCTTCCAACAACACAAGACTCTACACATGGACATCACGAAATGGTCAACACCAAAATCAGATTGATTATATTCTTTGCAGCCAAAGATGGAGAAGCTCTATACAGTCAACAAAAACAAGACCAGGAGCTGACTGTGGCTCAGACAATGAACTACTTATTACCAAATTCAGACTCAAATTGAACAATGTAGGAAAAACCACTAGACCATTCAGGTATGACCTATATCAAATCCCTTATGATTATACAGTGGAAGTGGGAAATAGATTTAAGGGACTAGATCTGACAGATAGAGTGCCTGATGAACTATGGAATGAGGTTCATAACATTATAGAGGAGACAGGGATCAAGACCACCCCCATGGAAAAGAAATGCATAAAAGAAAAATGGCTGTCTGGGGAAGCCTTACAAATAGCTGTGAAAAGAAGAGAAGTGAAAAGCCAAGGAGAAAAGGAAAGATATAAGCATCTGAATGCAGAGTTCCAAAGAATAGCAAGAAGAGATCAGAAAGTCTTCTTCAGTGATCAATGCAAAGAAATAGAGGAAAACAACAGAATGGGAAAGACTAGAGATCTCTTCAAGAAAATTAGTTATACCAAGGGAACATTTCATACAAAGATGGACTCAATAAAGGATAGAAATGGTATGGACTGAACAGAAGCAGAAGATATTAAGAGATGACAAGAATACACAGAAGAACTGTACAAAAGGATCTTCACGACCTGGATAATCACGATGGTGTGATCACTATCTAGAGCCAGACAGCTTGGTATGTGAAGTCAAGTGGGCCTTAGAAAGCATCACTACAAACAAAGCTAGTGGAGATGATAGAATTCCAGTGGAGCTCTTTCAAATCCTGAAAGATGATACTGTGAAAGTGTTGCACTCAATATGCCAGCAAATTTGGAAAGCTCAGCAGTGGCCACAGTACTGGAAAAAGTCAGTTTTCATTCCAATCCCACAGAAAGGCATTGCCAAAGAATGCTCAACCTACTGCACAATTGCACTCATCTCACAAGTTAGTAAAGTAATGTTCAAAATTCTCCAAGCCAGGCTTTAGCAATATGTGAACCAAGAACTCCCTGATGTTCAAGCTGGTTTTAGAAAAGGCAAAGGAATCGGAGATCAAATTGCCAATATCTGCTGGATCATGGAAAAAGCAAAAGAGTTCCAGAAAAACATCTATTTCTGCTTTATTGACTATGTCAAAGCGTTTGACTGTGTAGATCACAATAAACTGTGGAGAATTCTGAAAGAGATGTGAATACCAAACCACCTAATCTGCCTCTTGAGAAATCTGTATGCAGGTCAGGAAGCAATAGTTAGAACTGGACATGGAAGAACAGACTGGTTCCAAATAGGAAAGGAGGAAGTCAAGGCTGTATATTGGAATCCTACTTATTTCACTTCTTTGCTGAGTACATCATGAGAAACGCTGGACTGGAAGAAACACAAGCTGGAATCAAGATTGCTGGGAGAATTATCAGTAACCTCATATATGCAGATGACACCACCTTTATGGCAGAAAGTGAAGAGGAACTAAAAAGCCTCTTGATGAAAGTGAAAGAGGAGAGTGGAAAAGTTGGCTTAAAGCTCAACATTCAGAAAACGAAGATCATGGCAGCCAGTCCCGCCACTTTATGGAAAATAGATGGAGAAACAGTGGAAACAGTATCAGACTTTATTTTTGGGGGTTCCAAAATCACTGCAGATGGCGACTGCAACCATGAAATTAAAATACACTTAGTCCTTGGAAGAAAAGTTATGACCAACCTAGACAGCGTATTCAAAAGCAGAGACATTACTTTGCCAGCTAAGGTCCATCTAGTCAAGGCTATGGTTTTTCCAGTAGTCATGTATGGATGTGAGAGTTAGATGTGAAGAAGTCTGAGTGCCAAAGAATTGATGCTTTTGAACTGTGGTGTTGGAGAAGACTCTTGAGAGTCCCTTGGACTGCAAGGAGATCCAACCAGTCCATTCTGAAGGAGATAGGCCCTGGGATTTCTTTGGAAGGAATGATGCTAAAGCTAAAACTCCAGTACTTTGGCCACCTCATGCAAAGAGTTGACTCATTGGAAAAGACGTTGATGCTGGGAGGGACTGGGGCAGGAGGAGTTGGGGACGACAGAAGATGAGATGGTGGATGGCATCACCGACTCAATGGACACGAGTCTGAAGGAACTCTGGTAGCTGGTGATGGACAGGGAGTCCTGGCGTGCTGTGATTCATGGGGTCGCAAAAGTCAGACACAACTGAGTGACTGAACTGTACTGAACTGAGAGTTTTTCATGCTAAATGCTGTGCTGGAAGAAGCACAAGCTGGAATCCATTCCCAGGATAAATATCAATAACCTCAGATATGCAGATGACACCACCCTTATGGCAGAAAGTGAAGAACTAAAGAACTTCTTGATAAAAGTGAAAGAGGAGTGAAAAATTGGCTTAAAACTCAACATTCTGAAAACAAAGATCATGGCATCTTATCCGATCACTTCATGGCAAATAGATGGAAAACAGTGGAAACGGTGATACATTTTATTTGCTGGGGTTCGAGCAAAGTACCTGAAAACCACAGCCTTGACTAGATGGACCTTTGTTGGCAAGGAATGTCTCTGCTTCTTAATATGCTGTTTAGGTTGGCCATAAGTTTTCTTCCAAGGAGAAAGCATTTTTTAATTTCATGGCTGCACTCACCATCTACAGTGATTTTTGGAACAAAAAGATAAAGCCTGCCACTGATTCCCCATCTATTTGTCATGAAGTTATGGTGCTGGATGCTGTGATCTTTGTTTTCTAAATGTTGAACTTTAAGCCAGCTTTCTTTATTCTCCTCTTTCACTTTAATCAAGAGGCTCTTTAGTTCTTCTTCACTTTCTGCTGTTAAGGGTGGTGTCATCGGGATATCTGATGTTATCAGAAAGGCATTGCCTTTCTTTGGGATTAGAATGAAAACTGACCTTTTCCAGTCCTGGGGCTACTGCTGAGTTTTCCAAATTTGCTGGCATATTGAGTTCAGCACTTTAACAGCATTTTATTTTAGGATATGAAATTGCTCAACTGGAATTCCATCACCTCATAGCTTTGTTCATAGTGATGCTCCCTAAAGCCTACTTGACTTCACATTCCAGGATGACTGGATTCAGATGAGTGATCAAACCATATAGATTATCTGTGTCATGAAGATCTTTTTTTGCAGAGTTCTGTGTATTCTTGCTACCTCTTCTTAATATCTTCTATGTCTGTTAGATCCATACCATTTCTGTCCTTTATTGAGCCTATCTTTGCATGAAATGTTCCCTTGGTATCTCTAATTTTCTTGAACAGATCTCTATTCTTTCTCATTCTTCTGTTTTCCTCTATTTCTTTGTATTGATCACTGAGGAAGGCTTTCTTATCTCTCTTTGCTATTCTTTGGAACTCTGTTTCAGATGGCTACATCTTTCCTTTTCTCCTTTGGTTTTTGCCTCTCTTCTTTTCACAGCTATTTGTAAGGCCTCATCAGAAAGCCATTTTCCTTTTTTGCATTTCATTTTCTTGGAGATGGTCTTGATCCCTGTCTCCTTTGCAATGTCAAAAACCTCCATCCACAGTTCTTCAGGCACTCTGTCTATCAGATCTAGGCTGTTAAATCTATTTCTCACTTCCACTGTATAATCATAAGGGATTTGATTTAGGTCATACCTGAATTGTCTAATGGTTTTTTTTATATATATATATATATATATATACACACACACACACATATAAGCACTATTACAATTTTTAAAAATGTTATAACTAAAGGAACATGGCTATGATGCTATCTAAACTTAATCACATTGATCCTAGATATCTTATTTTTAAAGTATATTTCCATCATTATATTGTAAATTATGTATATCAATTTAAATCACAATTAAGTTATTTAAGATTCTTTATGATTCATTTATTCATCTGTATCAGCTTCATTTAGAAATAATTGCTGACAAGCTATACTTTGCAAACCATGTTTTTCTACCCTATAAATTTGCTTGGGTGGCATTGTTTTCTAATAAAAAAATAAAAATAAAAACTGACTTTCTAAGAGTCTGTATAGGAACATATATAGGTACAGTAGTAAATGTGATATTCAATAAAATTAAGATGACATATAAAGGATATTACTTGTTTTCCTACTGATAAATGAGTACAGAACTCAGGATTTCTCCTGCCTAATTTTACTATACTGAAATCCTTTTTTATACTTATTGCAAGATACTGGGAACTATAATTTCCAGAATCCTGTTTATAGGCAAGTTAAATAAACTCCCAGCTGAATATCTCTTATGTTGCTGGTTAATTCTTTCAGAGTAAAACAGGTATATAAAAATACTTATACATGTTATTTGTAGCATATATTCACTCACTTTGTAAACCAAGTCCACTCTTTTTCCTAACTATACAGCAGAATTTTAAAACTAAATGTAAATATATTGGCAAACATGCTGACCTCTATTTAGGAGAACTTTATTAATTTCCTATTACTGCTGTAAAATTCCCACCGATTGATGACTCAGATCAACAAATATTTATTAAGTTTTAGTTTTGCAAGTCACAAGTCTGAAATGGGTCCCTAGGGATGTGTACTTTCAAAAGGCTTTTGTGGCATATCCATTTTCTTGCCTTTTTTAGCTTCTAGAGACTACCTACATGCCTTGGCTCTTGCCACTTCCTCAGTCTTCAAAGCCAGCAAGGTAGCATATTTTCTCCTCTCTGACCTCCTGTTTCCTTTTTCAAAGAAGCCTTATAAATTATCTGGCCTACCTGAAATAATCTCCCTATCCCAAGATCCTTAACCAAATCATACTGCAAAGTTCCTTTTGCCATATATTTATGTTAAATTTTTTTTCTCTCATCCTAAAGGCTGTCTTTTCACCTTTCTCATAGTTTCTTTTGTTGTGCAAAAGCTTTTAAGTTTAATTAGATCCCATTTATTTATTTTTGCTTTTATTTCCATTTCTCTGGTAGGTGGGTCATAGAGGATCCTGCTGTGATTTATGTCAGAGAGTGTTTTGCCTATGTTTTCCTCTAGAAGTTTTATAGTTTATGGTTTTATATTTAGATCTTTAATCCATTTTGAGTTTACCTTTGTGCATGATGTTAGAAAGTATTCCAGTTTCATTCTTTTAACTGGTGGCACACCAGTTTTCCCAGCACAGCTTGTAAAAGAGATTGTCTTTTCTCCACTGTATATTCTTGCCTTCTTGGTCAAAGATAAGGTGTCCATAGGTGCATGGATTTATCTCTGGGCTTTCTATTTTGTTCCATTGATCTATATATTTGTCTTGTGCAGGTGAAATACTGTTTTGATGACTGCAGTATTAGTCTGAAGTGTAGTCTGTAGCATAGTCTGAAGTCAGGCAGATTGATTCCTCTAGTTCCATTCTTCTTTCTCAAGATTACTTTGGCTATTTGAGGTTTCTTGTAATTTGATACAAATTGTGAAATTATTTGTTCTAATTCTTTGGAAACTGCCATTGGAAGCTTGAGAAGGATGACACTGAATTTGTAGATTGCTTTCAGTAGTATATGCATTTTCACTATTTTGATACTTCCAATCCTTGAATGTGGTGTATTTCTTCACCTATTTGTGTCATTGATTTCTTTCATTAGTGTTTTATAGTTTTCTATATATTGGTCTTTTGTTCCTTTAGATAGGTTTATTCCTAATTATTTTAGGAATAAACAAATTATTCCTAATTATTTTCATTCCAAATGGTGAAAGGGATTGTTTCCTTAATGCTCATTTTGCTTTCTCACTGTTACTGTATAGGAATGCAAGGGATTTCTGTGTATTAATTTTATATTCTGCAAATTTACTATATTTTTTGATTAGGGCTAGTAATTATATGGTGGGTTTTAGGGTTTTGTATGTAGAGGATCATTTCAACTGCATATGGTGAGAGCCTTACTTCTTTTCCAATCTAGATTATTTTATTTCTTTTTCTTCTCTGACTGCTATGGCTAAAACTTCTAAAACTACATTGAATAACAGTGGTGAGAGTGGGCCACTTGTTTTGTTCCTGACTTTAGGGAATTGCTATATTTTTTTTTTTTTTTTTTGCCATTGAGAACAATGATTACTGTGGATTTATCATATATGACTTTTATTATGTTGAGGTATGTTCCTTCTAGGCCTGCTTTCTGGAGGGTCTTTTTTTATCATAAATGGATGTTGAATTTTGTCAAAGACTTTCTCTGCATCTATTGATATAATCATAAGGCTTTTATCTTTCAGTTTGTTAATGTGTGTCACATTGATTAATTTGCAAATATTGACAAATCCTTGCATCCCTGGAATAAAGCCCACTTGGCCATGGTGTATAATCCTTTTAAATGTTGTTGGATTCTATTTGCTAGAATTTTGTTGAAGATTTTTGCATCTATGTTCATCACTGATAGTGCTTTCCTGGTGTCTGAGAGGTTAAAGCATCTGTCTGCAATGTGGGACACCTGGGTTCAACCCCTGGGTCGGGAAGATCCCCTGGAGAAGGAAATGGCAACCCACTCCAGTATTTTTACCTGGAAAATCCCATGGAGGGAGGAACCTGGTAGGCTACAGTCCATGGGGTTGCAAAGAGTCAGACATGACTGAGCAACTTCACTTTCATTTTCATCACTAATATTGGCCTGTAGTTTTCTTCTTTTGTGGCATCTTTGTTAGGTTTGGTATTAGGGTGATGATGGCCTCATTGAATGAGTTTGGAAGTTTACCTTCCTCTGCAATTTTCTGGAAGAGTTTGAGTAGGATAGGTGTTAGCTCTTTTCTAAATTTTTGGTAGAATTCACCTGTGAAGCCATTTGGTCTTGGGCTTTTGTTGGAAGATGTTTGATTACAGTTTTAATTTCTGTGCTTGTGATGGATCTGTTAAGATTTTCTATTTTTTCCTGGTTCAGGTTTGGAAGGTTATACTTTTCTAAGAATTTGTCCATTTCTTCCAAGTTGTCCATTTTATTGTCATATAGTTGCTGATCATAGTCTCTAATGATCTTTTGTATTTTGTTCTATCTTCTTTTGAAGAGAATGAGTGGCCTTTCTGGGTGCCTGTTGTCCTCACCCAGGGTTCAGAAGCTGTTTTGTGGAAGTTGCTCAGCATTCAAATGATCTTTTGATGAATTGTGGGGAGAAAATGGTCTCCTGTCCTATTCCTCCTCCATCTTAGAACCACATCCAGTTTTGCTCTTAAATTTGTGTGTATACTCCATTTTGAAAGAAAGTTTATAGATGAAATAAAGAAGAGTTCCAGTTTCATTCTTTTTCACATGAATATACAGATGCCAAAACATCTGTTGTTGAAAAATCTGTTTTATCAAATTATCTCAGCAAATTTACAAAATCTTATAAAACTACATTTCACATAAATACTTTTAGAATGTAAAATCTATTCCATTGAACAATATGTCTATTCTTATGCCACACCACATTATCTTTATCAGTGTAGCTGTGTAGTAAATTTTGAAATTGTAGATATTCAGTGAACCAAACTTGTTTTCTAAGCCTATTTTAAATATTCTGGTCCATTTCGTTTCCACATAAATTTTAGGATGTGATTGTCAATTTCTGCAAAAAAAAAATAATAATAAGTTGGACTTTTGATAGAAATTAAGGTGAATCTATATATCTATGGTAATACAAATTCTTTCTTTTACAATCCCAAAATTTTGAGCAAAACTATCCTACCCTTTTTAATATAGCAGTAATGGCAATAGTGATTTTTATTGTTTTGTTCTATTTATTTATATCTCAAATATAGCAATTGTATGACTGTTCTACCAAATGAATATATTTAGTTTATACATATTGAATATATTTAGAATGAGAATAATAATTTATAAAAGTCAAAAACTGAAAATCATTGAGGATTTATTTGTGTTTCGATTCAGTTCAGTCACTCAGTCATGTCTGACTCTTTGCGACCCAATGAATCACAGTACGCCAGGCCTTTCTGTCCAACCCCATCTCCCAGAGTTCACTCAGACTCATGTCCTTCAAGTTCGTGATGCCATCCAACTATCTCATCTTCTGTCATCCCCTTCTCCTCCTGCCCCAATCCCTCCCAACATCAGAGTCTTTTCCAGTGAGCCAACTCTTGGCATGAGGTGGCCAAAGAACTGGAGTTTCAGTTTTAGCATCATTCCTTCCAAAAAAAATCCCAGGGCCGATCTCCTTCAGAATGGACTGGTTGGATCTCCTTGCAGTCCAAGGGACTCTCAAGAGTCTTCTCCAACACCACAGCTCAAAGGCATCAACTCTTCGGTGCTCAGCCTTCTTCACAGTCCAACTCTCACATCCATACATGACCACAGGAAAAACCATAGCCTTGACTAGACAGACCTTAGTCGGCAAAGTAATGTCTCTGCTTTTGAATATGCTGTCTAGGTTGGTCATAACTTTTCTTCCAAGGAATAAGTGCCTTTTAATTTCATGGCTGCAGCCACCATCTGCAGTGATTTTGGAGCCCCCAAAATAAAGTGTGACACTCCACTGTTTCCCCATCTATTTCCCATGAAGTGACGGGACCGAATGCCATGATCTTCATTTTCTGAATGTTGAGTTTTAAGCCAACTTTTCACTCTCCTCTTTCACTTTCATCAAGAGGCTTTTAGTTCCTCTTTACTTTCTGCCATAAGAGTGTTGTCATCTGCATATCTGAGGTTATTGACATTTCTCCCGGAAATCTTGATTCCAGCTTGTGTTTCTTCCAGCCCAGCGTTTCTCATGATGTACTCTGCATGTAAGTTAAATAAGCAGGGTAACAATATACAGCCTTGATGTACTCCTTTTCCTATTTGGAACCAGTCTGTTGTTCCATGTCAAGTTCTAACTGCTGCTTCCTGACCTGCATACAGATTTCTCAAGAGGCAGGTTTGGTGGTCTGGTATTCCCATCTCTTTCAGAATTCTCCACAGCTTATTGTGATCCACACTGTCAAAGACTTTGACATAGTCAATAAAGCAGAAATAGATATTTTTCTGGAACTCTTTTGCTTTTTCCATGATCCAACGGATGTTGGCAATTTTACCTCTTGTTCCTCTGCCTTTTCTAAAGCCAACTTGAACATCTGGAAGTTCACGGTTCACATACTGCTGAAGCCTGGCTTGGAGGATTTGAGCATTACTTTACTAGCAAGTGAGATGAGTGCAATTGTATGGTAGTCTGAGCATTCTTTGGCAATGCCTTTCTTTGAGATTGTAATGAAAACTGACCTTTTCCAGTCCTGTGGCCACTGCTGAGTCTTCCAAATTTGTTGGCATATTGAGTGTGGCACTTTCACAGCATCATCTTTCAGGATTTGAAACAGTTCAACTGGAATTCCTTCACCTCCACTAGCTATGTTCATAGTGATGCTTTCTAAGGCCCACTTGACTTCACATTCCAAGATGTCTGGCTCTAGATTAGTGATCACATCATGATGATTATCTGGGTCATGAAGATCTTTTTGTACAGTTCTTCTGTGTATTCTTGCCACCTCTTCTTAATATCTTCTGCTTCTGTTAGGTCCGTACCATTTCTATCCTTTATTGAGTCCATCTTTGCATGAAATGTTCCCTTAGTATCTCTAATTTTCTTAAAGAGATCTCCAGTCTTTCCCATTCTGTTTTTTTCCTTTATTTCTTTGCATTGATCACTTAAGAAGGTTTTCTTATCTCTTTTGCTATTCTTAGGAACTCTGCATTCAGATGCTTATATCTTTCCTTTTCTCCTTTGCTTTTCACCTCTCTTCTTTTCACAACTATTTGTAAGGCCTCCCCAGACAGCCATTTCTCTTTTTTGCATTTCTTTTCCATGGGGATGGTCTTGATCTCTGTCTCCTGTACAATGTCACGAACCTCTTTCCATAGTTCATCAGGGACTCTATCTGTCAGATCTAGGCCCTTAAATCTATTTCTCACCAGAACGCCAGTGGTAAGGAGATACCCCTTGTCCAAGGTAGGGAGTAGCAGCTGTGCTTTGCTGGAGCAGCTGTGAAGAGATACCCCACACCCAAGGTAAGAGAAACCCAAGTAAGATGGTAGGTATTGCAAGAGGACATCATAGGGCAGACACACTGAAACCATACTCACAGAAAACTAGTCAGTCTAATCACACTAGGACCACAACCTTGTCTAACTCAATGAACTAAGCCATGCCCGTGGGGAAACCAAAGACAGTGGGTCATGGTGGAGAGGTCTGACAGAATATGGTCCACTAGAGAAGGGAATGGCACACCACTTCAGTATTCTTGCCTTAAGAATCCCATGAACAGCATGAAAAGGCAAAATGATAAGATACCTAAAGAGGACCTCCCCAGGTCATTAGGTGCCCAATATGCTACTGGAGATCAGTGGAGAAATAACTCCAGAAAGAATGAAGGGATGGAGCCAAAGCAAAAGCAATACCCAGCTGTGGATGTGACTGGTGATAAAAGCAAGGTCCAATGCTCTAAAGAGCAATATTGCATAGGAACCTGGAATGTCAGGTCCATGAATCAAGGCAAATTGGAAGTAGTCAAACAAGAGAGTGCCTGGGTGAATGTCGACATTCTAGGAATCAGTGAACTAAAGTGGACTTGAATGGGTGAATTTAACTCAGATGACCATTATTTGTCTTTAAAAATCCATAATTCAAGCTTGAAAAATATTTTGGGTGGTACAAGATCAATCACTTCTAACTGAAGGAATTGGGGGAAAGAATCAATGAAAAAGAGAATATGTTATGTTTGAGAAGAAACTGCCTAATTTTTATGTGAAGCTTTGTAGTTTTTAGATTGGAGAACTTGAGATAAATTATAGTGATGAAAAAAAAAATGAAACCTAGAGTAAAATGGCCGTCTAGGAAGGACAAACTCTTGTTCGCACACAGAAAGAAACATCAAACAAAATACAGACTATTTGAACCAACTTTGTTGAAGTTCTAACAATCAAAATTTATAGAAAGTAAGAGAATATCCAATTAAGAAAAAGCCATCCATGCTCCAGAGAAGACATACAGATGGCCAATAAGAACATGAAAATTGTTCAACATCACTAATTATTAGAGAAACGCAAATTAAAACTACAATAAATCACCTCACACCAGCCAGAATGGCTATCATTAAAATTAAAAAAAAAAAAAAAACACAAACAATAAATGCTGTAGAAGGTTTGGAGAGAAGCAAACTCTGCTACCTTGTTGGTGGGAATGTAAGTCAGTACAGCTATTATGGAGAACACTTTGGAGGTTCCTTAAAAATAAAGACAGAGATACCATATGATATTGCAATCTCACTTCTGGGCATATATCTAGAGATAAACAAGATCCAAAAGGATACATGCACCCCAATTTTCGGTCCAGCACTGTTTACAATAGCCAAGACATGGAAGCAACCTAAATATCCATCAACAGAGGAATAGATAAAGAAGATGTGGTGTGTGTGTTATATATATATATATATATATATATATATATATATATATAGTGGAATATCATTAAAAATAACAAACTAATGCCATTTTCAGTGACATGGATGGACCTAGAGAGTGTTATAGTGAGTGAAGTAAGTCAGACAGAGAAGAAGAACTATCCAATGGCATCTGTTATATGCGAAATCTAAAAATCTAAAAAGAAATGATACAAACCAGCTTAATTATAAAACAGACTCACAGACTTATAGAAGGAGCTTATGATTGCTGGGGTAGAGCAGGGGTAAAGGGATAGTTACGGAGTTTGGGATGGACATGTCTACATTAGCATGTTTAAAATGAATAACAACAAGATCCCATTATATAGCACATGGGACTCTGTTCATTGTTATGAGGCTTCCAGGATGGGAAGGGAGTTTTGGGGAGAATGGATATATGGATGTGTATGACTGAATCCCTCCCCTGTTCGCCTGAAATTGTCACAATATTAACATTTGTTAACTAGCTATATGCCAATATAAAATAAAAAGTTTAAAAAGAAAAAAAATGCCATCTTCAGGATGGTAGAAAAGTTTTCAAAAATTTTATTCATCTGCCCACAACCCCTGACCAACCTCAGTGGCAGTCTTGGTTTGATCCCAAATGGTGGCAGCCCAATGCCACCCCAAGGTCACATTTTCTCCCTCCAAAAGGAGGGAACAAAGCAGACTTTATTTGTAAATTATTGTGTACATCTGTTCTAACTTCTCTGGAGGAAACCTGGAGGATGGACTCACTTATCTCTAACTCACAAAACTTAAATGCAGGTAGGAAAACTGATGAGTATTGCTTGTAAATGCTATAAGGGGACTATAAACCCTTCTGGACAAGAGATTCCAAGTAGAGACATACAACTGACCATATGAGGCTTGGAAAAGGAAGTTTTGCTGAAACTCTGGGAAAGGTGGAAACAACCCAAATGTTTGCTAACAGAGACAGAGGGAAGGAGGGAGAGACTAAGGGAGGAGAGGGAAGGAAGAAAGGAAGGACAACCAAAGATACGAAATTATCACCAGAAAAACAGATGAATCTATTTTGACTGTGCAGTCTAAAATATATAAAAGTGCTATAAAGTGACATTTTTTTTAAGTGAATGAAAAGTTTCCATCTTCTCCCACAACATCAGTTCCTATAGCCTTCATGATTGGTTTGAACTCTAGCAAAAGTATTGCTGTTT
The DNA here is from genome assembly GCA_917880005.1 of Nanger dama. Taxonomy (NCBI): domain Eukaryota; kingdom Metazoa; phylum Chordata; class Mammalia; order Artiodactyla; family Bovidae; genus Nanger; species Nanger dama. The sequence continues at coordinate 55,509,992 of CAKJTW010000004.1, forward strand.
GTCCTTCACATTTGCCTAAAGTGTCCCCTTGTGAAGTGAAGTGAAGTGAGGGGCTTCCCTGGTAGCTCAGAGGTTAAAGCATCTGCCTGTAATGCAGGAGACTTGGGTTCGATCCCTGGGTTGGGAAGATCCTTTGGTGACATGAATTCACTGAATTCACAAACTGTGGTTAAAAACTCTATTGCTGTCTATATATTTCCTTTACAACACAAAGTATCATTCAATGTAAACGATTACAAATTGCAATCTTTTAACACTAGAAGATATTTCTCAGGTATTTACCAGTTCTGCAGCACTAAGTCAAGACCAAAATATCACAATTACTTCCATAAAATATTATTATTGCATCTTATAGGAAGTAAAAGATGCTAAGGGATGATTTTTAAAGACTATTTTAGTCTCTAAGAGTTTTACTATTTTCATAATTACACCAAACTAGCAAAAGCAATTTATAAATCAGCAAGCTGCTGTTGCTGCTAAGTCGCTTCAGTCATATCCGACTCTGTGCGTCCTCATAGACGGCAGCCCACCACGCTCCCCCATCCCTGGGATTCTCCAGACAAGAACACTGGAGTAGGTTGTCATTTCCTTCTCTAAAATTAGCAAAATTGATAATTATACACATACATATACAAATTTAGTAATTAGCAAAATTAGCAAAATTGATCATAATTTTCACAATAACGTAGCAGTCTTATACAATCAAATTTAATGAAAGGACTTAAGGAGACAGCAACAGCATGCATAATAGTTCCTAAGTTAGAAAAATATTCACTAGAAAAAGAATATCTCCATGTTAGAGCAATTTGGTTCCAAAACACAAATATATATCGCTTCCTTTTCCTTCAGTATATAGAAAAATGAGGGAGGTTTATTCTTTTCTCCCATTAGAAAAGAAAAAGAGTAGAGGTAAAATTATGAAACTAAGATAGTCGTTATTTCTAGGATAAAGAGAGAGATGCAATAACAGGAAAGGACACCAATGTGTGCTTCTGAGTCTCTGACATTGTTCTATTTCTTGGTTCACATTATAGGTTACACACGTGTTTTCTTTATAGACATTTGTGGTACTATATAATTATGCTTATGCATTTTTCAGTTTGTATATTATTATGCTATGAAGGAAAAATTTAAAGATAAAGTTAGAATTATACTGTTTAGCAGCAGCAGCATAGGTTGGTGGTCTTTATATTTCAGAAGCTTAATAAACTAGTTTCATCCTGAGACATGTTAATTTATATATTGATGTTCATTTGCAGATGTAAGTGTTTTATATAATTTCTAATGGTATAAATAGTATTTGGGATATTTGTTCAGTATAAACACTTGCAGTCTAGAAAATACTATGATCGATATAAAAGAAAAGCTCAATATATTATATTACTGTATTGACTAATAGGCTTAGTGGAAAAGCAATCCAATAAAATATTATTCAATGCTCAGATGTGTAAAGATGATTACAGGTAGGTTGATAGATCGATAGATAATAGATTAAAAAAATAAGCTTTTTAGTGATTATTCTCAAATGTAGTTGAATTCAACAGGGTCTCCAAAGATTAAGTCCCAGTAAGGATCTCTAAAGAGTGAGTCCCAAAGTCAATAATCTTAAAAGCAAATAATTGAGGACAGGCTAATTACTGACAGATTGTTCTTACTGATATGAAGAAAATCTATGACAGAGTCTCTGAGTTTACAGTTAAAGAAGAAAAGTGTGTGATTTAAGTCATGGCAGAAAGAAATGGTGGAGTATGCAAGAATAGAGAGGGTACTAGTCTGTCATGTATTTCACCATTAATAAAACAGCATTATAACAATCATTGAAGGGGTTGCTCTTGGGAAGATGATTTGACATTAAGATGGTTCTCTCAGTTTGAGGGATTTAGCACTAAGCCGTCTACAGCCAAACTTCCCAGCAACTGAGGGAATATGCCTTTGATCTGAGAGGAGCCTTGCAGCATCCACTATGATCAATAAAATCTAATTTCAGATTCAAAAATTAGCACTTAAATAAACAAAGCAGACCAATGCATGACATTTAAAATATATTTTTAAGGTCAACACAATGATAGTCATTTTCTGTATCTCAAGAGTTGCTTTGCTAGTGTCCTGAATTCTACAGATATTTTTAAAGTATTACATTTTCTGTGGTTTCAGGTATTATCAGTTTGCTACTATTTTCCAATTACATTTGTAAGGCCCAAGCTTGCTCTTTTTTCTTATTTAAGTGGCGTAAATACCATTAAATTGATGAAACAGCTAAGCGAAAAAATGAGGGTGAGTCTTTTGTCCTCTGTAATAACCTCCCTTATGCTAGATTTCTAATTTGTTGGGCTTTTATTGACAGAAGAAAACACATTTTGTGAGCATGTCAGCCAAAGATAGCATTTATAGCTTCTAAATAATTAGGTATTGATTAATTTCACCAGGAATATATGGGCCATTTTTTTTCAAGATTGCCCATTGTTAAAGATCATATAATTTCAATTCAAGAAATCACATAACAGTGCCTCAATCCTTACTAGCTAGCTCCTATTGCCTACCTTCCATAATTATATGTGTGAACTGCAGTTGCCCCAAGGAGAACATGGATGAGTTTCAATTCTGTTAAGCTTCTTAGATCCTCGTTCTTATATAGGCAAAATTAGAAGAAAGGGGCTGCCAGCTTCCCCCTTCAAACTTTAACTTTATATAGTTAGAAATGAATATATGCATTGAAAAACATCTAATATCTAAGTAAGATATGATAGGCTACATACCACTAGGAAAAATGACAGCAGACCCCAAATACTGGTAGACTCAAATGAGAGGTGTAAATACTTTTTAGCAGACGTTCATAAATTCAGTGCCTTAGTGGGAGTTGATGGTCATACCCCTACTTGCATAATACCCTTTTCATCATTATAGTGAGTATTAGAGAGGAAATTATACTTTATTTTCTGGCTATTTTCTACCTTTAGACATATTAAGAATAATCAACAATAACATTTTGGTGCTATATAGACATAAACATATACAGAGTAATAGATGTAAATCTTTTAAAGTGTTAATTGTTCAGTCGTGTCTGACTTTGCGACCTCATGACAGTTGCCTGCCAGGCTTCTCTGTCCATGGAATTCTCCAGACAAGAATACTGGAGTGGGTTGCTTTTTCATTCCTTGGAGGATCTTCCTGACCCAGGGATTGAGCCCGGTCTCCTGCATTGCAGGCAGACTCTACTGTCTGCGCCACCATCGACAATAACATTTGGTGATATATAGACACAAACATATACAGAGTAATAGATGTAGAGCTATAGATATAGAAATATGACCAGTACAAGATATAGATGTAATGGCCTCCTGCTTTATAGAAACCAAGTTTCTATACATCAGATAAGTTTTGGCATGTTAGTGGTCAAAATATTGGCTAAATCTTCAAAGGTTTGTGTACTATGAAAAGATTAATATAGAGCTGCTTTCTCTCCACTGCAAAACAAACAAAAAGGAAAACACAAAAATACCCTTTTAAATTTATCTAAGTAGCACTCAGTTAAAAAGATTCTAGTCTCCCAACTCAAGATATTGTTTATGTTGTTTTTTAACACAGATAATCCTGTTAGTAATAAGTCAAGCAATTTTGAGTTATATAAAATTATTAATCATGCTTTTTTCTCTTCTAATTATTAAAGTAGCCAATGGGTTGTATCTTTCCAACTGTTTCTCTATGTTAATATAAAAAAATTACAGATATCTATCTCTATAGATATAGGTATAGGATAAAAGTTTACATAGAGATGGTTACACTCACATATGCATACATTGCTCTTTCTTAAGAAAAGTATAATCACATTATATATGTATGTATACACACCCAACTGGAGTAAGGAGGCTTGGAAATTATTGTTTCAGTGTGTCTGAGTCAGGTTTGATTCCCATGGCACAAAATTCTGCCAGCAAGTGTACTGTCTTATTTTATATTACCCCAAGCGATATACCTTATGGTATATGGCTTCTGCAGATGTAAGGATGATGCAAGGGTCCTGGTGAAACTTAACTCCATTATATCAATACATCACAAAAGTAATTTTTAACATAAGAGACGGATATTTGGTGTACTTGAACCCATCAGTGTGCCATTGTTTTCTCCTTGTTTATGCACAGTAGAACTTCCACATGTATGTTACTCATTTGCATGTATGTACACCTTTGACTGGTGAATTAACCTAAGAAATCACTGCTTTGGACAGACATCCATTCTTTCCTTTATAATGATCCAATGGCCAGTATCAAAGCTGCTGGTCAGATAGACTGTGATACTGTATATCAGCTTGTCCCCACTGGTGACTGTGATTCTAGAAAGGCAATCTCTCCAGACTGACACAGCCTGTGCCAAAGTCTATGACTTGATTATTGAAACAGGGTCTCAGTTTCATTCCCTTAGCTAGGTGCCTTTGTGTAAAACATAGTCTGCCCCAATGCATGCATCAGATTGATTCCCTAAGAAGGATAATCAGGAGGACAGTATCTAGAGTGTTATTTTCCTTTCACATGTCCAAATGGGTAAATTACTAAGAGGAGCTTATTTGTTCTCCTAAACGAAAGTTAATATAGTCATAACCTGCTTAAAGTTGCTTGCTTCCTTCCTCAGTTTTCCTTTCTGGAAAGGGGGTTCTGCTTCTTCCATTTGCTTTTATCTCTGATAATGGTTTTTCCAATAGTCATGTATGGAAGTGAGAGTTGGACTGTGAAGAAAGCTGAGCACCGAAGAATTGACGCTTTTGAACTGTGGTGTTGGAGAAGTCTCTTGAGTCTCCCTTGGACTGCAAGGAGATCCAACCAGTCCATTCTAAAGGAGATCAGTCCTGGGTGTTCTTTAGAGGGAATGATGCTGAAGCTGAGTACTTTGGCCACCTCATGCAAAGAGTTGACTCACTGGAAAAGACTGATGCTGGCAGGGATTGGGGGCAGGAGGAAAAGGGGACAACAGAGGATGAAATGGCTAGATGGCATCACCGACTCGATGGACATGAGTTTGAGTGAACTCCGGGAGTTGGTGATGGACAGGGAGGCCTGGCATGCTGTAATTCATGGGGTCGCAAAGAGTCGGACATGACTGAGCAACTGAACTGAAGTGAAACGAAATGTTTGACACATTTCATGTATAAATGTTTCATATATAGAAAAATGATTTGCTTTATCTATGTTACCAAATTTCAATATATTACTTAATGTTTTAAAAATTCTATGTACAGATGTGAGTGTTTGAATTCTGTATTATTTGTAGAAAAATAATAAAATAAATGCTAAACAAGTTTAACATTAAATATGCTTTGATAAATACAGCATGTACTACATTATATGTGGTACAGTAAAGTTAAAGTACTGTTTGTGAATTATTTTAGATTTTAATACCTAAAAATTTTCAAAGACAAACTTGGAGTGTCCTTCATATGTTCCCTGCATTAAGTTTGCCAGTACCTTTGAGAATGTACCTTATATTTCATAGTTATGAATAAAATAAGAATTTCTTTTGAAAAATTTATTATGAGTTTGGAAATATCTATAATATTTTGTTATGTTCTTTTAGGGTGATAGAAACATAATAAGGTACAAACGTGGAATATAAGTGAAAAAATGTTACATAGATATTATAAGGTATTTATTTATACATATTGAAGGTCACAATGAACAAAGTCATACAATCCCTGACGTTATATCATACTCTTTTCAATTTTCAAAGTGCCATGTATTCAGTCAAACAATGTGAAATGATACTTTCCTGATATATTTCTATGTATGTTTTATCCTAGTTAAATTGCTGTAAATAAAAAGGCTCTACATGCAAATGTAACAATTGTCAGCAAGTGAGTAATTTCTATCACTAAATTCATTAAAACATATAGAATAAATTTCATTTAAGAGTGAATTTATTAAATTTACTTATTTCATTTTATTGCTTTCATGAGATTAATTTCAGAACAGAGATATTTAGCTCAAAATTTCCACTAATTGTTAAATTTCTTTTCTACTTTGTGATTAACTGCTTTAATTGAAGTTTCACAAATAATTACCAATGTGTGAATATTCTTTATTGTACTGTCTAACATACACTATATTTGAATGTTAAAAGATTATATTTTCTTCATGAATCACTTGTCTTTTCACCCTTTTGTGATAGCATGGAATCGTTTAAAACTCAATAAGAAGGGACTGTAAATGAAGAATCAGAACATGGCAAGCTTAAGAGATAAACCCAAGAAAAAGGCAGAAACACAAACGGCTTAGGTAGCAAACCATCTCAAAATTGTACGTCAGTGCAACCACTGGACTTTCAGAGACATCAGAAAGACCAACACACTAGAAGGTCATCACCACTACCATGTCATTACCCTCTATTGTCTCTATTTTTCACTTGATCTAGAGAAAAAGTCTCACTTGTGAACATGTGAATGCTTGAATATAGGCAAAGTGATTTTGTTTTAATATCTTAATTCAGTTCACATCAGTTAAGTCACTCAGTTATGTCTCACTCTTTGTGACTCCATGGACTGTAGCACATGAGGCCTCCTTATACATAACCAATTCCCGGAGTTTACTCAAACTCATGTCCATTGAATTGGTGATGCCATCCAACCATCTCATCTTCTGCAGTCCCCTTCTCCTTCCACCTTCAGTTTTTCCTACCATCAGGGTCTTTTCAAATGAGTCAGCTACTCACATCAGGTGGCCAAAGTATTGGAGTTTCAGCTTCTTCTTTTTCTTTTTTTTTTTTTAGAAAAACAGATTTATTGGCATACAATTCCTATATCTCACAATTTATCCTTTGAAAGTGTACAATTCAATGCTTTTCAGTATATCCATAGAGTTGGACAATCGATAACCACAATCAATTTTACAACATTTATATCATCCAGAAAGAAATACCATACCCTTTAGTGGTCACAACTCATACCTCCTTCCCCTAGCCCCTGACAACCACTCATCTGCTTTCTGTCTCTATGGATTTGCCTTTTCTAGAGATGTCATATAAATGGAATCATATAGTGTGTGGTTTCGGTACCTCGCTTCTTTCACTTAGCAGAATGTATTCAGGGTTCATTCATCTTGTGATGTGTATCAGTAAGTATGTCATTCTTCTTTACGACAGAATGATATTCCACTGGAGGGATAGACTGCATTTTTTTTGTTGTTCTTTTTTTAAATTTTATTTTTACTTTATTCTACTTTATAATACTGTATTGGTTTTGCCATACATTGACATGAATCAGCCACAGGTGTACACGAGCTTCCAATCCTGAAACCCCCTCCCACCTCTCACCCCATATCATCTCTCTAGATCATCCTTGTGCACCAGCCCCAAGCATCCTGTATCCTGTATCGAACATAAACTGGCACTTCGTTTCTTACATGTTCAGCTTCAACATCACTTCTTCCAATGAACAACCAGGACTGATCTCCTTTAGGATGGACTGGTTGAATCTCCTTGCAGTTCAAGGGATTCTCAAGAGTCTTCTCCAACATCACACTTCAAAAGCATCGATTTTTCAGCACTCAGCTTTCTTTATATTCCAACTCTCACACCCATTCATGGCTACTGGAAAAACTATAGCTTTCACAAGACAGGTATTTGTTGGCAAAGTAATGTCTCTGCTTCTTAATAAGTGGTCTAGGTTGGTCATAACTTTCCTTTCAAGGAGCAAGCATCTTTTAATTTAGTGGCTGCAGTCACCATCTACAGTGATTTTGGAGCCCCCAAAATAAAATCAGCCACTGTTTCCATTCTTCCCTCATCTATTTGCCATGAAGTGATGGGACCAGATGCCATGATCTTAGTTTTCTGAATGTTGAGCCTTAAGCCAACTTTTTCACTTTCCTCTTTCACTTTCATCAAGAGGCTTTTAGCTCCTCTTCACTTTCTGCCATAAGAGTGGTGTCATCTGCATAACTGAGGTTATTGATATTTCTCCCACTAATCTTGATTGAAGCTTGTGATTCGCCCAAACCAAAGTTTCTCATGAGGTACTCTGCATAAAAGTTAAATAAGCAGGGTGACAATATACAGCCTTGATGCAATCCTTTCCCTATTCAGAACCAGTCTGTTGTTCCGTGTCCAGTTCGAACTGTTGCTTCCTGATCTGCATACCGATTTCTCAAGAGGCATGTCAGATAGTCTGGTATTCCCATCTCTTTCAGAATTTTCCACAGTTTGTCATGATCCACACAGTCAAAGGCTTTGGCATAGTCAATAAATCAGAAATAGATGTTTTTCTGGGACTCTCATGCTTTTTGATGATCCAGCAAATGTTGGCATTTTGATCTCCCGTTCCTCTGCCTTTTCTAAAACCAGCTTAGATCTCTGAAGTTCATAGTTCATGAATTGTTGAAGCCTGCCTTAGAGAATTTTGAGCATTACATCACAACTAGTAAGTGTGTGAGATGAACAAATTGCAGTAGTTTGAGCATTCTTTGTATTGCCTTTATTTGGGATTGGAATGAAAACTGATGTTTTCCAGTCCTATGGCCTCTGCTGAGTTTTCCAAATTTGCTGGTATATTGAGTGCAGCACTTTCACAGTAACATCTCTTAGGATTTGAAATGGCTCAACTGGAATTCTATCACTTCCACTAGCTTTGTTCATAGTGATGCTTGCTAAGGTCCACTTGGCTTCACATTCCAGGATGTCTGGCTCTAGCTGAGTGATCAAACCATTGTGATTATCTGGGCAGTGACACTGTTTTTGTACAGTTTTTCTGTGTATTCTTTCCACCTCTTAATATCTTCTGCTTCTATTAGGTCCCTAAAATTTCTGTCCTTTATTGAGCCCATCTTTGCATGAAATGTTCCCTTGGTATCTAATTGTCTTGAAGAGATCTCTAGTCTTTTTCTTTCTATTGTTTTCCCCTATTTCTTTCCACTGGTCACTGAGGAAGGCTTTCTTAGTTCTCCTTGCTCTTCTTTGGAACTCTGCTTCAAATGGGTATATATTTCCTTTTCTCCTTTGCTTTTAGCTTCTCTTCTTTCCACAGCTTTTGAAAGGCCTCTTCAGACAACCGTTTTGGTTTTTGCATTTTTTCCCCTTAGGGATAGTCTTGATACCTGTCTCCTGTTCAATGGTACAAACCTCTGTCCATAGTTCATTAGACACTCTATCAGATCTAATCCCTTAAATCTATTTTTCACTTCCACTGTATAATCCTAAGGGATTTAATTTAGATCATTCCTGAATGATCTAGTGGCTTTCTCTATTTTCCTCAATTTAAATCTGAATTTGCCAATAAAGCGTTTATGATCTGAGCCACAGTCAGCTCCCGGTCTCGTTTTTTCTGACTGTATAGAGATTCTCCATCTTTGGCTGCAAAGAATATAGTCAACCTGATTTCAGTGTTGACCATCTGATGATGTCCATGATTAGTCTTCTCTTGTGTTGTGGGAAGAGGGTGTTTGCTATGACCAGTGTGTTCTCTTGAAAAAACTCTATTAGCCTTTGTCTGCTTCATTCTGTAATCCAAGGCCAAATTTGCTTGTTATTCCAGGTGTTTCTTGACTTATCACTGTTACATTCCAGTCCCTTATAACAAAAAGGACACCTTTTCGGGTGTTAGTTCTAGAAGGTCTTCGATCTTCATAGAACCATTCAGCTTTAGGTCTTACAGCATTACTGGTCAGGCCATAGACTTGGATTACCGTTATATTGAATGATTTCCCTTGGAAATGAACAGAGATCATTCTGTCATTTTTGAGATTGCATCCAAGTACTTCATTTCAGACTCTTTTGTTGACAATGATGGCTACTCCATTTCTTCTAAGTGTTCTTGCCCAAGTGGTAGATATAATGGTCATCTGAGTAAAAATCACCCATGCCAGTCCATTTTAGTTCGCTGATTCCTAAAATGTCAACTTTCACTCTTGCCATCTCCTGTTTGACCACTTCCAATTTGCCTTGATTTTGTACCTAACATTCCAGGTTCCTATACAATATTGTTCTTTACAGCATCAGATCTTGCTTCCATTGTGAGTTTCATCCACAATTAGGTGTTGTTTTTTGGTTTGGTTCTGACTCTTAATTCTTTTTGGAGTAGCACATTGGGCACCTACCGATCTGGACAATTCATCTTTCCATGTCCTCTTTTTGCCTTTTTATACTGTTCATGAGGTTCACAAGGCAAGAATACTGAGGTGGTTTGCCATCCCCTTTCCAGTGGACCACATTTTGTAGGAACTCTCCACCCTGACCTGTCCTTCCTGGGTGGCCATACACAGAATGGTCATAGTTTCATGGAGTTAGACAAGACTGTGGTCCATGTGATTAGACTGGTTAGTTTTTTTGTGATAATTGTTTTCAGTCTGTCTGCCCTCAGAAGAAGAAGGAGAAGAAGCTTATGGAAGCTTTCTGATGAGAGAGACTGACTGAGGGGGAAACTGGGTCTTGTTCTGATGGACAGGGCAATGCTCAGTAAACTTTAATCCAATTTTCTGTTGATGGGAGGAGCTGTGTCCCCTCCCTGTTATTACAGTTCAGTTCAGTCACTCAGTCTTGTCCAATTCTTTGCAACTCCATCAACTGCAGCATGTCAGGACTCCCTGTCCATCACCAATTCCCAGAGTTCACCCAAACTCTTGTCCATGAAGTCGGTGATGCCATCCAGCCATTTCATCCTCTGTCGTGCCTTTCCCTCCTGCCCCCAGTCCCTCCTACCGTCAGAGTCTTTTCCAATGAATCAACTCTTCACATGAAGTGGCCAAAGAATTGGAGTTTCAGTTTTAGCATCAGTCCTTCCAAAGAACACCCAGGATTGATCTCCTTCAGAATGGACGAGTTGGATCTCCTTGCAGTCCAACGGACTCTCAAAAGTCTTCTCCAACACCACAGTTCAAAAGCATCAATTCTTCTATGCTCAGCTTTCTTCACAGTCCAATTTCACATCCATAGATGACCACAGAAAAAAACTATAGCCTTGATTAGACGGAAATTTGTTGGCAAAGTAATGTCTGTGCTTTTTAATATGCTATCTAGGTTGGTCATACCTTTCCTTTCAAGGAGTAAGTGTCTTTTAATTTCATGGCTGCAATCACCATCTGCAGTGATTTTCAAGCCCAAAAAAGTAGTCTGAAACTGTTTCCACTGTTTCCCCATCTATTTGCCATGAAGTGATGGGACCTGATGCCATGATCTTCGTTTTCTGAATGTTGAGCTTTAAGCCAACTTTTTCACTCTACTTTCACTTTCATCAAGAGTCTCTTTAGTTCTTCTTCACTTTCTGCCACAAGGGTGGTGTCATCTGCATATCTGAAGTTATTGATATTTCTTCCAGCAATCTTGATTCCAACTTGTGTTTCTTCCAGTCCAGCGTTTCTCATGATGTACACTGCATAGAAGTTAAATAAGCAGGGTGACAATATATACAGCCTTGACGTACTCCTTTTCCTAATTGGAACCAGTCTGTTGTTCCATGTCCAGTTCTAACTGTTGCTTCCTGACCTGCATATAAGTTTCTCAAAAGGCAGGTCAGGTGGTCTGGTATTCCCATCTCTTTCAGAATTTTCCACAGTTGATTGTGATCCACACAGTCAAAGGCTTTGACATAGTCAGTAAACCAGAAATCAATGTATTTGTAGAACTCTCTTGCTTTTTCTATGATCCAGCATATGTTGAAAATTTGATATCTGGTTCTTCTCCCTTTTCTAAAGCCAGTTTTCACATCTGGAATTTCACAGTTCAAACATTGCTGAAGCCTGGCTTGAAGAATTTTGAGCATTACTTTACCAGTGTGTGAGAAGAATGCAATTATGCAGTAGTTTGAACATTCTTTGACATTGCCTTTCTTTGGGATTGGAATGAAAACCAATGTTTTCCAATTCTGCTGACTTTTCCAAATTTGCTGGCATATTGAGTGCAGCACTTTCACAGCATCATCTTTCAGGATTTAAAATAACTCAACTGGAATTCCATCACCTCCACTAGCTTTGTTCATAGTGATGCTTTCTAAGGCCCACTTGACTTCACATTCCAGGATGTCTGGCTCTAGATGAGTGATCACACCATCTTTTTTTTTGTATGTTTATTTTTTTAATACTTTATTCTACATTACAATACTGTATTTGTTTTGCCATACATTGAAATGAATTAGCCACAGGTGTCCAGGATCTCCCAATGCCAAAGCCCCCCCACCTCTCACCCCATATCATCTCCCTGAATCATCCCATGCACCAGCCCCATGCATCCTGCATCCTGTATTGAACATAGACTGGCTCTTCGTTCTTACAAGATAGTATACATGTTTCAATGCCATTCTCCCAAATCATCCCTCCTTCTCCCTCTCCCTCAGAGTCCAAAAGTCCGTTCTATACCTCTGAGTCTCTTTTGTTGTCTCACATAGAGGGTCATCATTACTATCCTTCTAAATTCCATATATATGTGTCAGTATACTGTAGTGGTGTTTTTCTTTCTGGCTTACTTCACTCTGTATAATCGGCTCCAATTTCATCCATCTCATTAGAACTGAGTCAAATTTATTCTTTTTAAGGGCTGAGTAGTACTCCATTGTGTATATGTACCACAGCTTTCTTATCCACTCATCTGCTGATGGACATCTAGGTTGCTTCCATGTCCTGGCTATTATAAACAGTGCTGCAATGAACATTGGGGTACATGTGTCTCTTTCAATTCTGGTTTCCTCAGTGTGTATGCCCAGCAGTGGGATTGCTGGGTCATAAGTCAGTTCTATTTGCAAATTTTTAAGGAATCTCCACACTGTTTTCCATAGTGGCTGTACTAGTTTGCATTCCCACCAGCATTGTAAGAGGGTTCCCTTTTCTCCACATCCTCTCCAGCATTTATTGCTTGTAGACTTTTGGATCGCAGCCATTCTGACTGGTGTGAAATGGTACCCCATTGTGGTCTTGATTTGCATTTCTCTGATAATAAGTGATGTTGAACATCTTTTCATGTGTTTGTTAGCCATCCGTATGTCTTCTTTGGAGAAATCACACCATCTTAATTATCTTGGTTGTGAAGATCTGTTTTGTACAATTTTTCTGTGTATTCTTGCCACCTCTTCTTAATATCTTCTGCTTCTATAAAGTCCATACCATTTCTATACTTATTGAGTCCATCTTTGCATGAAATGTTCCCTGGGTATCTCTAATTTTCTTGAAGAGATCTCTAGTCTTTCCCATTCTGTTGTTTTCCTCTATTTATTTGCATGGATCGTTGAGGAAGGCTTTCTTATCTCTCCTTGTTATTCTTTGGAACTCTGTATTCAGATGCTTATATCTTTCCTTTTCTCCTTTGCTTTTAGCATATCTTTTCTTCACAGCTATTTATGAGGCCTCCCAGACAGCCATTTTGTGTTTTTACATTTCCTTTCCATGGGGATGGTCTTGATCCAATGTCTCCTGTACAATGTTATTAACCTCCATCTATAGTTCATCGGGCACTCTATCACATCTAGGACCTTAAATCTATTTCTCACTTCCACTGTATAATCATAAGAAATTTGATTTAGGTCATATCTGAATGGTCTAGTGGTTTTCCTTACTTTTTCAATTTAAGTCTGAATTTGGCAATAAGACATTCATGATCTACGCCACAGTCAGCTCCAGGTCTTGTTTTTGCTGAATGTATAGAGCTTGTCCATCTTTGGCTGAAAAGAATATAATCAATCTGATTTCGATGTTGACCGTCTAGTGATGTCCATGTGTAGAGTCTTCTCTTGTGTTGTTTAAAGATGGTGTTTGCTATGACCAGTGTATTCTCTTGGTAAAACTCTATTAGCCTTTGCCCTGCTTCATTCCGTATTCCAAGGCCAAATTTGCCTATTACCCCAGGTGTTTCTTGACTTCCTACTTTTGCATTCTAGGCCCCTAGAATGAAAAGGACATCTTTTTGGGTGTTAGTTCTGAAAGGTCTTATAGGTCTTCATGGAACTGTTCAGCTTCAGCTTCTTCAGTGTTACTGGTTGGGGCATAGACTTTGATTACTGTGATATTGAATGGTTTGCCTTGGAAACGAACAGAGATCATTCTGTCATTTTTGAGACTGCATCCAAGTACTGCATTTCGGACTCTTTTGTTAACATGATGGCTACTCCATTTCTTCTAAGGGATTCCTGCCCACGGGAATAGATAAAATGGTCATCTGAGTTAAATTCAGCCATTCCAGTCCATTTTAGTTTGCTGATTCCTAGAATATCGACATTTCACTCTTGCCATCTCCTGTTTGACCGCTTCCAATTTGCCTTGATTCATGGACCTGACATTCCAAGTTCCTATGCAATATTGCTCTTTAGAGCATTGGACCTTGCTTCTATCACCAGTCACATTCACAACTGAGTATTGTTTTTACTTTGGCTCCATCCCTTCATTCTTTCTGGAGTTATTTCTCCACTGATCTCCAGTATCATATTGGGCACCTACCGACCTTGGGAGTTCCTCTTTCAGTCTATCATTTTGCCTTTTCATACTGTTCATGGGGTTCTCATGAAAGAATACTGAAGTGGTTTGCCATTCCATTCTCCAGTGGACCACATTCTGTCATACCTCTCCACCATGACCTGCTCCTCTTGGGTGGATCCCCATGAAACAGCATGGCTTAGTTTCATTGAGTCAGACAAGGTTGTGCTCCTAGTGTGATTAGATTGACTCATTTACAGTGATTATGACTTGTTTTTCTGCCCTCCGATGCCTTTCTCACAACCTACCATCTTACTTGGGTTTCTCTTACATTGGACGTGGGGTTTCTCTTCACGGCTGCTCTAACAAAGTGCAGTCGCTGCTCCTTATCTTGGACTAGGGGTATCTCCTCTCAGCCGCCCCTCCTGTCCTTGAATGTGGACTAGCTCTTCTCAACCCTCCTGTGCCCACGCAGCCACCACTCCTTGGACATGGAGTTGCTCCTCTCAGCCACCACCCCTGATCTCTGGTGTGGGGTAGCTCCCTCCCAGCTACCGCCCCTGACCTCTGCTATTTACCTGGAGCCAAACTATGGTGGGGGTGATGAAGATAAGGGTGACCTCCTTCAAATGGTCCTGTGCACATACCACTACACTCACTACCCCCACACCTGCAGTAGGCCACCACCCACCCACACCTTTGCTGGAGACTCCTGGACACTCACAGGCAAGTCTGGGTCAGTCTCTTGTGGGTCACTGCTCCTTTCCCCTGGGTCCTGGTTCACAAGCTCCTGTTTGTTCCCTCCAAAAGTCTATTTCCCAGTCCTGTGTAAGTTCTGGCAGCTCTGTGGTGGGATTAATGGTGATCTCCTCCAAGAGAGCTTATGCCATACCAAAGTCTGCTGCACTCAGATCCCCAGACCCTGTAACAGTCTACTGCTGACTCGTACCTCCACAGGAGACACACAAACACAATTCTGTCTCAGTCTCTGTGGGATCCCTGTGTCCTGGTACGTACAAGGTTTGTTTGAACTCTCTGTCTCTGGTGGGAATGGAGTTTGACTCTATAAGAGAATTTGCCCCTCCTCCCATCTTGCCAGGGCTTCTCCTTTTCCTTTGGATGTGGGGTATCTCCTCACAGCTGCCCCAGTGCCTACCACCTTAAAGGGGTTTCTCTGACCTTGGACTCAGGCCTCCTCATGGCTCTCATGGCCACTCTCCTTGTGGCCAGTCCAGCAAAGTGCAGCTAACGCTCCTGACCTTGGATGTGGAGGATCTCCTCAGGGCTGCACACCAGCCACTCCAGCACCAAGCAGCTGGCACTTGCTGCTCTATTTTAATATCAAGCACTGTGGTAAAAGGGGAGACATTTCCTTTTTGTTTTCATATGTTGAGACTAAAGAGCACCTTCTTTCTCAGCTTGATTTCAGAACCAATATGAATATAGACAAAGTTTTCAAACTGATGGAGATTAAATATTGGTAATCATGATTTCATTGTGTGGCACCAACAGGCTTTTAAATGCTTCACTCTAGAAATAGACATATTTACCTATGAAAGATCAGAGCGAACTGTTACCATGTGTCAGAGACTGGAAAAATGTGTGCTCTTTGAAAGTAAAAAATTCTTGAAGGGAGATAGAGGAAGGGGCTAAATTATGTATTATGCTTAGTAAAATGCCAATCATTTATTTTAAACCTCCTATATCTTTTCTCAGTTAAAGTTTTTATATGTCATTAAACATCCAACATTCCTTTCTTAGTAGAATCTACCTAGTGATTTAGCCATTTTTCATAACTTCTTTTGAACTTTTCCACTTGTATTTGGCATTATATTACTATTAAAGAATGTCTTCAGTTAACACACATGGCCCTGCTGATTTCAGGACTAAACATGGTTTCTTCAATGTTCAGCTGAATTTTTCACTTTTCTTATAAGTGTTCTTCATGTATTTATTTAACAAAGCTTATAAAGTGCATTACTATATATCAGATATAATATGTAAATACACCCCAACATTAACGTATTTCTCCCTCAAAACAACCCTATTAAGTAGAACTATTATTATTTTCATTTTTAGATTATGAATTTGAGACACAAAATGTTAACTGGTACTGAACGAAGGTAGAATTCAAAAGGGGTATCTAGGCCTGGAGTTCAAGTTCCTAAAGACTCTGCTATGGCAGTGGCATCCCACTCCAGTACTCTTGCCTGGAAAATTCCATGGACGGAGGAGCCTGGTAGGCTCCAGTGCATGGAGTCGCAAAGAGTCGGACACAACTGAGCGACCTTACTTTCACTTTTCACTTTTATGCATTGGAGAAGGAAACAGCAACCCACTCCAGTGTTCTTACCTGGAGAATCCCAGGGACAGAGGAGCCTGGTGGGCTGCCATCTACTGGGTCGCACAGAGTCGGACACGACTGAAGTGACTTAACAGCAACAGCATGCTACCTAAAATTTTACAAATTTTAATAAAGAAGACAAATGTATTATTTGAATTTACCACTTTCCCCTACATATACAAAGTGATGTTCTGTTTTAGAAAGAACTTTAACTTGCTTAGTTAAATGCATCTAGAGTGTCAAACCATATTTTGTTTTTCTTTTTCTTCTCGTGTAGTGGGTAAGCTATAAATTTGGGTTTAAATTCATTTGGCTGCCGGACTAACAAGGACTCTTACCTGAGCATTTGTCACTCTTATTCTTCTTACCTCTTGGCCATGACTAATTGATTTATATAGGAGAAACTGACCAAGCCTGGATCAATGGGGTTATATTTTGGAATTTGAAAAGTGAATAGGAGATGCACAGAGAGAGAATCATTTTTGGAGGTGAATTATTTCATAAGAGAAACCTAGAATGTTCATCAGCTCCCTTGAGTTTACCTGAGTACTCTTCCCTTAATCTTATTTTGTTCCACATTTAAGGAATTAGGACTATTACAGTAAGTAAGAAAAAGCTCTAAGTCTCAGTTTCAAAGTAGAAAATAAAATGCATTACTTTATTAGAAAAACTACAGAGATTAAGGCTAGCATCAAACACTTAACACATGCAAGTATGATATCTTTCATTACGTTCAATTTTCCTTCTTGACAAATAACAAAGAGCTCTAGATATGAGACATGCTTACTTTAATTTAATCACGTGAGAATCTGATAGGGTTTCTGTTCCACTTGTAGGTTTCTTGCTGGAGTCTTAATATCTGTAACGTACTTTACCTTCCAAAGGCATTCTCCTCCTATCTGATACATACCAAAAGCAGTTTATTTTGCCTAGTGAAAACATCAGTACCCTTGCCATTCTATTTTAAGGATATCTCACTCTGTGTCTCCAGGCTACATGGTCCTTGATGCCTCACTGTTAACAAAAGATATCATAGTAGTCTACCAAATTCATCACCTTTATTTAGCTCAAAACACATAAAAGGAAGATGGTAGTAATTACTTCTATATGTCTGTTATAGAATGAAACAAAATAAAGTTCACTGAGGTATGTAGGAAATGACAACCCGCTCCAGTGTTCTTGCCTGGAAAATTCCATGGACAGAGGAGCCTGGTGGGCTACAGTCATGGGCCACAAAGAGTTGGACACTACTGGGGATTGCACATAGCAAGTGAACATGTAATATTCTAGGATCCCAAATATGACCTAAAAATAAAAGACTTTTTGCTGTACACTGTATATTCTGCTATTAAGAAGAAAAACTATCAGATGAGTCACTTTGAATTGGGAAAGCACACTTTCTACATGTGAATTTTTCTTCTACTTACCAGGTAAAAGCAAAACTGCAATACTTTAGTGAGTCATGAAATAATAGATGAGCCCTCAACTAGTTTACAGCAGAAATCCCTCTGACAGTGACCATTGTGAGCAGGAGAAGCCAGTGAAATTTGAATTTTTCACAGATTATATGAGTACTCTATGGAAGCAAATTCAGTAGGATAATAGCCCTAGTTTTTGACATAGAGTTTTGACATCTCAACCCAGCATCTCTCAGTGGGCTACCAGCGTCTAGTGAGGATAAAATGACAAAGAGTGAGCTACTAAGTACCCCTGCAACCTGTTTCAGCTTCATAATGTCTATCTCATCCATTTAAATCATATCAATGTATTTTCTCAATAGCTCAACCTCTAGTGTTATCACTGAATTTTATTCTCACCCTAAGCCTCCCTGGTGGTTCAGAGGTTAAAGCGTCTGCCTCCAATGTGGGAGACCTGGGTCAGGAAGATCCCCTGGAGAAGGAAATGGCAACCCACTTCAGTATTCTTGCCGGGAGAATCCCATGGATGGAGGAGCTTGGTTGGCTACAGTCCACAGGGTTGCAAAGAGTCAGACACGACTGAGCAATTTCACCCAAGTCCTAAAGGCACAGATGTGTTGTATGAACAATTTGATCCACTAGCAATGTCCCTGCCCTTGCCAAATTGCTGATCTTACTTAAACATATAGCTATGGGCTCAAAGAGAATTCCTTATGATCACTTGGCAGAAGATGATCTGTTTAGTAGGTGCTGTGTTGTTACCATCTAAACAATATCTGACACAGAATGGGCTCTCAATATATATTTGTTGAATGAATCAACATTCTAACAAATTTCAGGCATCCTTGGTGGCTCAGTGGTAGAGAATCCACCTGCCAATGCAGGGGATACAGGTTCAATCCCTGATCTGGAAAAACCCCACGTGCCGTGGAGCAACTAAGCCTGGGAGCCACAACTACTGAAGCACCTTCATCCTAGAGTCTGTGATCCACAAGAGAAGCTATCACAATGGGAAGGCCACCCACGGCAACTAGAGAGTAGTCCCCACTCACCACAAATAGAGAAAAGTCCATGAAGTAATGATGACCCAGCAGATCCAAATATAAACAAGTAATTTTTAAAATATGCTAACAAATTTCAATTTCACAACTTAAATAGTCCCTTAAAGTAACACTGTATCCTATGGTAAATTCTTCAGAGTTTTTGTTCCCTCTCCTCAATACTCTTTATTAAGAATTCTAGCACTTTCTCTTCTATCCCTGCCTTCCTCTCCTTCCCATAATCCCCAAGCTCAAAAAGAGTAGGTTTGGGGCTTTTTACTTTTTCTATATGTATTTTATTTCTTTCAGACTAAATCATGCTGCTGTACAGGGGTATAAGAAGAGGGGAAAAAAATAAAGCAACTTACAGGTAAGGAACTATCCATAATGTCATTCTAATCTCTGAATATTAGAAACTATATATAGTGGTTGAATCTGCTTTCATTCTTAGATAATTATGAGATGGTAACAACAAATAAGGAAGTCCTGTAGGCTATAGGCAGGTAGTGTATTACTGAGTCATTTACAATATGAGATGAACTTCACTGGGAATTAAGAGTGATGCCACAGTGGATAATGTTGAGGGCATAAGGTATCATTAGGGTAAGTTTACTGCTATTTTATCAGTCATCCAATCATGAAATCTCTACTCTCTATCTTTAAACTATTTACAAATGTCAATCTCATCATCTAGGGAATGGCTTGTTATGAAGTATTCACTGTAACTGTCTCATTTAACTGCCAATGATAGTAAAATGAAAGCCTGCCTTAATTACTGTCTTGTCTCATTTCTCATTTGCCATGCCTCTTTCTAGGAAAGTAAATTATACAGAGCCTCCAACCTCAATAGAGTATATTAAATGTAAGGTGATTATTAAGAATTCAGAGAAATATCCGAATATTTTGACATCAATAATGTGGATTAGAGTTAGAAAACTGGGGAGTATGGGTTTAGTGAGGTTTCACTGATAAATACCAATTCTTAGTTTGATAGAAATAACATTGGATAATATCTATTAATGTTCAAAGTAAAACACTTTAAATAAAAATTAATGCATAAAAAGAAATTCAAATTACTGAGAAAAAAACACATTTATCAAATAATTAATTTAAATAGAAGGGGTCTAAAATAGCTCAGATTTTATTTCTGGTTGGCTACAAATAATAAATCTTCATGAAAACAGTATGAAAAACAGCAACAGCAATATTACTAAACCATGTAAAATGGTTTCCATATAATCACAAGAATAGATATATGAGAGAGAGGTAAATAACATTCAGTCATCCAGAAGTATTTCTTCAACAATTATGACATCAGCAATGTATTACTTGGTCTAACCTCTGTAGGGAGCTCAAGATTAATTTCTTTCATTCAAATTCATATTGTTATAGGACTCACAAGCTTCAAGAATGTGGATAAATGTCAATGTTAAGTACATAAGTGGGTTTCCATGCTATAAAGGTAGCTTTCAGTTGCAAATTTTAGGGGATTCTAAATAGAGCAGCTCAATTATCTTGGCTCACTTTGAACTTTCTCCCTCATGGTACACACTGATTTTTTTTATTATTTCATGTAAATTTATCTATAAGATGGGCCTGGAGGCTCTCCCTTGGGCCCAACTCACCCCTTACAGACTTACATAATTTAATAGGATTAGAAAGTGATCTAAATAAAAAATAGTGCTCACTCTTCCTTAATGAAATGTTGCCCCATGTCGAGTAGGAATATATTTTGATCTTTGGGCTTCCCTCCTGGCTCAGACAGTAAAGAACCTGCTGCAATTCCAGAGACCTGGGTTCAATCACTGGGTTTGGAAGATCCCCTGGAGAAGGGAAAGGTTATCCACTCTAGTATTCTGGCATAGAGAATTCCATGGACAGAGGAGCCTGGCAGGCTACAGTCCATTAGGTTGCAAAGAGTCAGACATGACTGAGCAACTTTCACGCTTCACATCCTTTAGACAAGTAGAGTAGCAAGATTTTAATAACTAAAATAAACATATGAACCTATAATAAAAATTCCAAAATCGTAACTTGATCTTGTTTTCTTCATTTACATAGAAAGAGTCATAAAATTTGTCTTGAGATGGAAAGATGAATTGGTCCAGTCCTCTTTGCAGGGAGAAAATAACAGGTCAATTTAGAACTAGAGATTACCTAGTACTAAAGAGTCTATCCCCTATGATCCTCATGTCAATCTGTCAATACAGCAAAACTCGATGATTCAGAATTTTTACCATAAGAACTAACTTAGCATCCATAGTTTGTAAAAAGAAGCTTTTTCACCAAATAATAAATGAGTTACAACAACTTAAATAAAATTGGTACTAGAATTTATGAGAAGTTCAAGTGATTTAGCTAAAAGAAAATATGGTGACATATAACACATGGTTGCTTGCATGGAATTTTATACTTCAGAATATCTAATTTTAGTTATAATGTGAATAGAGGATGGACAAGAATGCTTTTATTAATACATCATCAAGGTGTTATATAAAACAAGCTTAAGCTATATGTAACACTCTCAGAATTCTAATTTTAAATTTGAATTTGTGGAAACATGGTACTGGATTTGTTGGGCACACTTTCCTGTACTCAACTGATTGATGATATGTAATATTTAAAAAGAAAGGCGATGCCAAAGAATGAATGTTCAAACTACCACCCAGTTGCACTCCTCTCGCATGCTAGTAAAGTAATGCTCAAAATTCTACAAGCCAGGCTTCAGCAATACATGAACCATGAACTTCCAGATGTTCAAGCTGGTTTTAGAAAAGGCAGAGGAACCAGAGATCAAATTGCCAACATTCTCTGGATCATGGAAAAAGCAAGAAAGTTCCAGAAAATCATCTTTTTCTGCTTTATTGACTATGCCAAAGCCTTTGACTGTGGATCATAATAAACTGTCAAAAATTCTGAAAGATATGGGAGTACAAGACCACCTGACCTGCCTCTTGAGAAACTTATACACAGGTCAGGAAGCAACAGTTAGAACTGGACATGGAACAACAGACTGGTTCCAAATAGGGAAAGGAGTACATCAAGGCTGTATATTGTCACCCTGCTTACTTCACTTCTATGCAGAGTACATCATGAGAAACGCTGGGCTGGAAGAAGCACAAGCTGGAATCAAGATTGCCAGGAGAAATATCAATAACCTCAGATATGCAGATGACACCACCCTTATGGCAGAAAGTGAAGAGGAATTAAAAAGCCTCTTGATGAAAGTGAAAGAGGAGAGCGAAAAAGTTGGCTTAAAGCTCAACATTTAGAAAATAAAGATCATGGCTTCTGGTCCCATCACTTCATGGGACATAGATGGGGAAACAGGGGAAACAGTGTCAGACTTTATGTTTTGGGGCTTCAAAATCACTGCAGATGATGATTGCAGCCATGAAATTAAAAGACACTTACTCCTTGGAAGAAAAGTTTTGACCAACCTAGATAGCATATTCAAAAGCAGAGACATTACTTTGCCAACTAAGGTCCATCTAGTCAAGGCTATGGTTTTTCCTGTGGTCATGTATAAATGTGAGAGTTGGACTGTGAAGAAGGTTGAGCACCGAAGAATTGATGCTTTTGAACTGTGGTGTTGGAGAAGACTCTTGAGAGTCCTTTGGACTGCAAGGAGATCCAACCAGTCCATTCTGAAGGAGATCAACCCTGAGATTTCTTTAGACAGAATGATGCTGAAGCTGAAACTCCAGTTCTTTGGCCACCTCATGCGAAGAGTTGACTCATTTGAAAAACTTTGATGCTGAAAGGCATTGGGGGCAGGAAGAGAAAGGGATGACAGAGGGTAAGATGGCTGGATGGCATCATTGACTCGATGGACGTGAGTCTGGTTGAACTCTGTGAGTTGGTGATGGACAGGTCAGCCTGGCGTGCTGTGATTCATGGGGTCACAAAGAGTCAGACATGACTGAGTGACTGAACTGAATTGAACTGAACTAATATTTAAAAATAAAAATGGTGAAGATTTAGAACTTTAAAAAGCTGTGGTTTGAATTTCAGGCCCCATGCTTATATTACAAGTAATTTTTGGTTTTTCTTTTTCTTTAGCAAAACAGGATAAATAATACCTATTTTTAGATATGGGGCTTCCCTGGTGGCTAATTTGTTAAAGAATCTGCCTGCAGTGCAGGAGACCTGGACTTGGAAGATCCCATGGCAAACTGAATGGCTACCCACTCCAGTAGACTTTCCATGGACAGAAGAGCCTGATGGGCTACAGTCCATGGGGTCACAGAGTAGGACAAGACCAAGCAACTAACACACATCAGAAATATTGTATGTACAGTTCCTTACTTAAAAGTTACTCAATAAATGAAAACCATAATAATTATTATTATGTTTGCTCTAATTTGTTTAGCTCTTTTTATAACAGTTTTTTTTTTTTTGCTCTGATTTATAACATTCAACTTCAGCTTTATGCTAAAATTCCTCAATAACTGGGTCTTAGTCTTAATTTATTAGTAAGGTTTATGTCATATATCCTTCCACTTACTTCTCCCAGGGCTTTCAAAAATGATCAGATAAGATTCCTTTCATAAGAGAAACCAGGTTTTTGTTCATGCACTTTAATCTCTAAATGGTTTTGTCTCCTGACCTGATGAAAGCATTTCAATTCCATTTTTAGTCTTTGTAGATTTGGCAATTGTCTAATAAATGAACATCAATCCTGACAATCTTATCTCTTGAACCTATACTTCAGATAGCTTAGGTTCGATTTGGAAATTTCCATGATATTTCTTATTCTCTTCCATTTTTTTTTCTCCCAGGAATGTGTATCTATAATATGAATCCCTATTTTCACCCTCAGAATAACCATGGTTTATTCCTACCACTGTAGTTAAAAATTCAGTCTATGAATTAACTTCTTAGACTACAGTATTTAGTCTTTCTTATTCTATTTTCCCTATCTACTGATAGAAGCTTACTCAGTTCTAATGAAAATGAAGGCCAATGAATGGGAAGTAGCAAATGACTAATAGTAAGAAATAAAACTCTGGCAAAGAAAAAAAAAAAGGAAAAGAGAAATCTTGAAGTAAAGAAAAAGAAACTTCTATTTAAAAAAAGCAAATTTCTAAAATATGTCTACAGAAATTGTAAATTACTGTGAAATGTAATGTATAGATGGGTAAGGAGTTTAACTTGCATGTTATCTCAGTAATGGTCAATGTTACACACACAAAAATATGAGATTCATTTTGAACATGTGCAGTAAGGCCTTCTAATGAGATGTAGCTCTCTCACTAGACTGAAGATAAAGACTTAGAGCTTCCTGTTGAAATCGAGCAGCAGAAAACTAATAGGTGAAGTAAGTTAATACAAAGTCATAAAAATAAATGAGTTTAGAGAGTCTGGGACCTATTGTATTTTTAAGGGCTGACAGAAGGATGAATATTATGTAGCAGCAAAGTCTGAGGAAAATATATGTAATGACCAGAAGCTGATGTGGAATGATAGTTCCTTTGCTTTGAGACTCTATAGTACACATACACAGTTTTTACAGATAAAGCTAGTGATTAAACATATAAGAAAAGGAGTCATGGGTGAAAGAATGCAAAGAAGCAAAATTTACTATTTTTGTGTTACTCTTTGCAGAAGATTTGTTTGTACTCTAACAAGGAATAGTCAATCTTGTTATCTGGTTGCATATATGAAATATAGCTTTAATCTCTTTCTTTAATATTGATTTGTAGACAACATATTTTCCCTGCATATTATATATTGTTTTAAATAGGATTTGGGGTATAAAAACTAATAATGTTGTTACTTGTTATAACAATTGTATGAGAAAATTAATTCAAGATTAATAGTGGTATTCAAAGGAGGATGAGGTTGTATAAAAATAATTGTTTATTGATTTATTTTGATTTAACTACATAAAATAACCACCTTAAATCTTTAGTTCAAATGCATTTTTTTTTCTGGAGTATGTGGAATTTGTAACATACTTTGAGGTTTAAAAGAAAGAAATTAAGAGAGACATAAAGAACATTTTCTTCCTTTTTTTTTCTTTTTAAATATGTCACAGTTTGATTGATTTTCAATGCCATTTGTTATTTTATTTTCTGATATAAAGAAAAAACTTCTGGTTAATTCCCAAATGCATGCTGTACTTTAAGTGCTACATATGTAAAGTAGTCTTAATCTCTAGTTTGAGAGTTGACTTTCATACATCTCTACTTTATTTGTCTTATTTATTTACTTATTTTTGCCATAGACAAAAACAAATCTTCTGCTGATTGAAATTCTTTAGTGTGTATGTTGGTCTTTCAGTTGTGTCTGACTCTTTGAGACTTTATGAACTGTAGCCCTCGAGACTCCTCTGTCCATGGAATTCTCCAGGCAAGAATACTGCAGTGGATAGCCATTCCTTCTCCCAACCCAGGGATGGAATCTAGGTCTCCTGCATTGCAGGAAGATTCTTTACCATCTTAGCCACCAGGGAAACCCACATGAAATGTCACAAATATCACATTTTCTACCTTGAAATTATGGACCTCATGGACTGTAGCCTACCAGACTCCTCTGTCCATGGGATTTTCCACTGGAGTGGGTTGCCATTTTCTTCTTCAGGGGGTCTTCCCAACCC
Organism: Nanger dama; assembly: GCA_917880005.1. Taxonomy (NCBI): domain Eukaryota; kingdom Metazoa; phylum Chordata; class Mammalia; order Artiodactyla; family Bovidae; genus Nanger; species Nanger dama. The sequence goes on from CAKJTW010000004.1 coordinate 55,535,764, forward strand.
AGGGATCGAACCCGGGTCTCCTGCACTGTAGACAGACACTTTACCGTCTGAGCCACTAGGGAAGTCCTGCAATTATGACTCAACCTCAAAATTGGGACATAATATCTTATTTAACGTTTCTTGCAAAAGCTGCCCAAATAGTATTTATACCTTGAGAATTCATTAATACAAGCATTGCTACTTACAAAGTCTTACCCTGAAAAGCTGCTTCATGTACACGTCAGAATTCTCAGTTTTAAAGTCTCTAATTATTTCAATATTTTTTTTTCCTCACCGGGCTTGTTTCTTGTTAAGAATATCAATTTTATTAATAAAGTTAGCAACAGGACAAATAACTTTAAACAACACCCAAAAACATGTCATTTTCATTATAGGGGACTGGAATGCAAAAGTAGAAAGTCAAGAAACATCTGGAGTAAATTCGGCCTTGGAGTACAGAATGAAGCATGGCGAAGGCTAATGGAGTTCTGCCAAGAGAATGCACTGGTCATAGCAAACACCCTCATCCAACAACACAAGAGAAGAGTCGACACATGGATATCACCAGATGGTCAACACTGAAATCAGATTGATTATATTTTATTTTTTGCAGCCAAAGATGGAGAAACTCTGTACAGTCAGCAAAAAACAAGACCAGAGGCTGACTGTGGCTCAGATCATGAACTCCTTACCGCCAAATTCAGACTTAAATTGAAGAAAGTGGAGAAAAGCACTAGACCATTCAGGCATGACCTGAATCAAATCCCTTATGACTATACAGTGGAAGTGAGAAATAGATTTAAGGAACTAGATCTGAGAGACAGAGTGTCTGATGAACTATGAACAGAGGTTTGTGACATACAGAGACAGAAATCAAGACAATCCTCAAAAAAAAAAAAAAGAAAGAAAGAAAGAAAGAAAAGAAATGCCAAGAAGAAAAATGGCTGTCTGAGGAGACCTTACAAATAGCTGTGAAAGGGAAGTGAAAAGCAAAGAAGAAAAGGAAAGAGAAAAGCATCTGAATGTGAGTTCCAAAGAGTAGCAAGGAGATTTAAGAAAGCATTCCTCAGAGATCAATGCAAAGATATAGAGGAAACAATAGAATGTGAAAGACTAGCGATCTCTTCAAGAAAATTAGAAATACCAAGGGAACATTTCATGCAAAGATGGTCACAATAAAACACAGAAACTGTAGGGACCTAACAGAAGTAAAAGATATTAAGAAGGGGTGGCAAGAAAACACAGAACTGTACAAAAAGAAAGATCTTCTTGACCCAGATAATCATAAGAGTGTGATCACTCACCTACAGCCAGACATCCTGGAATGTGAAGTCAAGTGGGCCTTGGAAAGCATCACTATGAAAAAAACTATTGGAGGTGATAGAATTCCAATTGAGCTATTTCAAATCCTGGAAGATGATGCTGTGAAAGTGCTGACTCAATATGCCAGTAAATTTGGAAAACTCAGCAGTGGCCACAGGACTGGAAAAGGTCAGTTTTCATCTCAATCCCAAAGAAAGGCAATGCCAGAGAATGCTCAAACTACCACACACTTGCACTCATCTCACATACTAGTAAAGTAACGCTCAAAATTCTACAAGCCAGGCTTCAGCAATATGTGAACCGTGAACTCCCTAATATTCAAGCTGGTTTTAGAAAAGGCAGAGGAACAAGAAATCAAATTGCCAACATCCACTGGATCATCGAAAAAGCAAGAAAGTTTTAGAAAATCATCTATTTCTGCTTTATCGACTATGCCAAAGCATTTGACTGTGTGGATCATAATAAACTGTGGAAAATTCTGAAAGAGATGGGAATACAAGACCACTTGACCTGCCTCTTGAGAAACTTATATGCAGGTCAGGAAGCAACAGTTAGAACTGGACATGGAACAACAGACTGGTTCCAAATAGGAAAAGGAGTACGTCAAGGCTGTATATTGTTACCCTGCTTATTTCACTTCTATGCAGAGTACATCATGAGAAACGCTGGGCTGGAAGGAGCACAAGCTGGAATCAAGATTGCCAAGAGAAATATCAATAACCTCAGATATGTAGATAACACCACCCTTATGGCAGAAAGTGAAGAAGAGAGAAAAAGCCTCTTGATGAAAGTGGAAGAGGAGAGTGAAAAAGTTGGCTTAAAGCTCAACATTCAGAAAGCAAAGATCATGGCATCCAATCCCATCACTTCATGGGGCATAGATGGGGAAACAGTAGAAACAGTGACTGACTTTTTTCTGGGCTCCTAAATCACTGCAGATGGTGATTCCAGCCATGAAAATAAAAGACACTTACTCCTTGGAAGGAAAGTTATGGCCAACCTAGACAGCATATTGAAAAACAAACGTTACTTTGCCGACAAAGGTCCATCTAGTAAAGGGTACGTTTTTTCCATTGGTCATGTATGGATGTGAGAGTTAGACTGTTAAGAAAGCTGAGCACTGAAGAATTGATGGTTTTTAATTGTAGTGTTGGAGAAGACTCTTGAGAGTCACTTGGACTGCAAGGAGATCCAACCAGTCTATCCTAAAGGAGATCAGTCCTGGGTGTTCATTGGAAGGACTGATATTGAAGCTGAAACTCCAATACTTTGGCCACCTGATGAGAAAAGCTGACTCATCTGAAAAGACCCTGTCATTGAGAAAGACCGAGGGCAGGAGGAAAAGCGGATGGCAGAGGATGAGATGGCTGGATGGCATCACCGATTCAGTCGACATAGGTTTGAGTGGACTCCAGGAGTTTGTGATGGACAGGAGGCCTGGCATGCTGTGGTTCATAGGGTTGCAAAGAGTCGGACATGACTGAGCGATTGTGTTGACCTGAGCTTAATTGAACAAGACAACTAATAACTTTGTCTTTATTTTTATATCTTTGTCTTTAGTTTTATATCCCTCATGGCTCAGTGGTAAAAAATCTGCTTGAAATGCAGGAGACCTGGGTTTGATCCCTGTTTTGGGACGATCCCCTGAAGAAGGCAATGACTAAGTGCTCCAATATTCTTGCCTGGACAATTGTTTGACAAAGGAGCCTGATGCACTACAGTCCATGAGATCACAAAGAGTCAGACACAGCTGAGTAATTATATCTGACACTTTTTGTGGTTGCAATGAAATAGCAAGCCCACAAACAACTCATATTTCAAAAATGACTAACATACATGAGAGTTTATCATGTGCCAGGCCCATGGATCTTACACGTATAACTAACCTAACCCTCACAATCTGTCTGTAAAACAATATGATGATTTTTCTCAATTTTAAAAATAAAAAGGCTGGAATACTGACAGGTCAAATAACTTTCCCCAAGTGAAAGACTTGGGAAGTAGTTTTTGTTGTTCAGTCACTCAGTCGGGTCTGACTTTGAGACTCCATGAACTACATGCAGCATGCTAAGCTTCCCTGTTCACCATCTCCTGAAGCTTGCCAAATTCATGTCCATTGAGTCAGTGATGCATTCCAACCATCTTATCCTCTGTTGCCACATTCTCCTCCTTCCCTCAGTCTTTCCCAGCATCAAGTTGTTTTCCAATGAGTTGGCTATTCACATCAGGTGGCCTACGTACTGGAGCTTCAGCATCAGTCCTTCCAATGAATATACAGGATTGATTTACTTTAGGATTGACTGGTTTGATCTCCTTGCAGTCCAAGGTACTCTCAAGAGTTTTATTCAGCACCACAGTTCAAAAGCATGAATTTTTAGGTGCTCAGCCATGGACTATATAGTTCATGGGATCACAAAGAGCTGGACATGCTGAGCAACTTTCACTTTCACTCTCACAGCCTTCTTTATGCTCTAACTCTCACATCTGTACATGACTACTGGAAAAATCATTTTGACTAAAGTAAGAATTCAAAATAGGAAATATGACTTCCAAGCCACTGCTCCTTAACCACTCTTAATCCATAACTAGTATTCTGCCAGATCATGAGAAAAGTATACAGAACAAGAGCAATTTATCTGGTTAATCTGTCACACTGTTGCTTTATATGGCTTTAAAGAGTGCACACCGATCACAGTGGTTGTCAAAGTCTCCATATTGACCATTAATTGTTTCCAAATGGTGGTCACAGTGCATTTCTCTTTTATCGTAAGCCTACTTTTCCCATCCACAATATATTGCCTAAATTATTCCCCTATTTAACTAAAGATTGGGAAATGAACCAGCTGATTATTGATGTATTACTACATGAAATTAACCTAGATCAATAGGAGAGAATTTTAATGCTTCAATCTAAATATCTTGATATGTAGCTTTCTTTTTCTTCATTCTATTCATTTGGAGAATAAAACACAATTGATTTAGCCCAGACATGTGGATGATAGTTATGCACATGGCTGCTTTGTTTGTTTCTAACATTTAAAAGAAGGGTTTACCATCCTTATCACCACCTCTTTTCACCAGTATGAATTAAAAGTATCCACAATGTAAAATTTACCATGATTTCTGCCTTTATTAGAAATTAAATAAAGTGTAACACACTAGTAATACACTAAAGTGTAACATTTAGTGTAATAAACTAAAGTATAATAAATATAATGTAAAATCTTATGGTAATCTCAGAATCTGGAGACAGTTTTAAACCTTTATGTTTTCAGTGAGAAAATGGATAAATTATAGAAAATGACAGAGAAACAGATTTCATAGGAATAAATATAACTGTGCATTGAATATGTAAAATTATTATTTAAGGGCTTTCTTAATATATTTATTATATAATACAGCATTTGCAAGTTCATGTGATAGCATATGCATCTACATTTCAACATGGTTTCTTTTCACATTTTTAACATCCACATTAATGCTATTTGAATAATAGAAAATGTTCTATTATTTTAAAAACCATAACATATTGCTTGCCCAAAACAAGATAACAGAACAAATGACAGTTATTATTAAATATGATAGTTTCAATTTGATAGCAAAAATCTATAGCGTAAAGTATCTACATATTTTCTATTCTAAAATTCTACTCAATAAAACATATCTATAAGTCCAAAATAACTGCATTCTTATAAACATTATCAGTGGCAGATAAAAGCAACTTGTTCATCTTTCAAGAATGAATACTTTAGGTGGGTATAAGACAGGTGCATAAGAGCAGCATGCACACTTGACTATTCACTTTAGACTAAGTCCATTTGAAGCACTTTAAGGTTGAGTGACATTCACTGACTTATATGCATAGATTATAAAATATCATAGTAGAAGTAACTGACCATGAACACTGTCTGATTCTTTTCAAGTTACATATTGCATATTGTCATAATTATTTCTGAATTCAGGGTCAAAAGAGCTGCTCATGACTTTTCAGGTTAATTGAAGAATTTTTTAAAAATAATAAGTAATACATCATTTTGACAGTAGACTATAAAGCAATGAAGCAAATTCTGCCAGTAATTTTGATGGTATATCATCGAGAGCATCTTGCCTTTCACTCTTGTCATTTAGTCTTTTAATGTAGATATCACATTTCAAGATTTCAGGTCACTCATTCAACATCTTTTAGAATGTAGTGTAATAATATATACTACTGATAATGGCTGCACAACTTAGTGAATAACATAACCACCAAACTGTAAATTTTTGTAAAATAAACTAAAAACAAAAATATATATATATATTTCACTAGCCTTTTTCTATTTAATTTACTAAGTCATTACTGTTTTGTACTAAGTGTTAATGAGGACATTGAAAGGACTATAGAAGATAGAATACAGTTTTCTTTCTGTCAAAGAAATAAATTCTTTTTACCATGATCAGTTCAGTTCAGTCACTCAGTCGTGTCCGACTCTTTGCGACCCCATGAATCGCAGCACGCCAGGCCTCCCTGTCCATCACCAACTCCCGGAGTTCACTCAGACTTGCGTCCATCGAGTTTGTGATGCTATCCAGCCATCTCATCCTCTGTCGTCCTCTTCTCCTCCTGCCCCCAGTCCCTCCCACCAACAGAGTCTTTTCCAATGAGTCAACTCTTCACATGAGGTGGCCAAAGTACTGGAGTTTCAGCTTTAGCATCATTCCTTCTAAAGAAATCCCAGGGTTGATCTCCTTCAGAATGGACTGGTTGGATCTCCCTGCAGTCCAAGGGACTCTCAAGAGTCTTTTCCAACACCACAGTTCAAAAGCATCAATTCTTCAGCACTCAGCTTTCTTCACAGTCCAACTCTCACATCCATACGTGACCACAGGAAAAACCATAGCCTTGACTAGATGGACCTTAGTCAGCAAAGTAATGTCTCTGTTTTGAATATACAGTCCAGGTTGGTCATAACTTTTCTTCCAAGGAGTAAATGTCTTCTAATTTCATGGCTGCAGTCACCATCTGCAGTGATTTTGGAACCCCAAAAAATAAAGTCTGACACTGTTTCCACTGTTTCCCCATCTATTTGCCATAAAGTGATGGGACTGGATGTCATGATCTTCGTTTTCTGAATGTTGAGCTTTAAGCCAACTTTTTCACTCTCCTCTTCCACTTTCATCAAGAGGTGCTTTAGTTCCTCTTCACTTTCTGCCATAAGGGTGGTGTCATCTGCATATCTGAGATTATTGATATTTCTCCCAGCAACCTTGATTCCAGCTTGTCTTTCTTCCAGTCCAGCATTTCTCATGATGTACTCTGCATAGAAGTGAAATAAGCAGGGTGACAATATACAGCCTTGATGTACTCCTTTTCCTATTTGGAACCAGTCTGTTGTTCCATGTCCAGCTCTAACTGTTGCTTCCTGACCTGCATACAGATTTCTGAAGAGGCAGGTCAGGTGGTCTTGTATTCCCATCTCTTTCAGAATTTTCCACAGTTTATTGTGATCCACACAGTCAAAGGCTTTGGCATAGTCAGTTAAGCAGAAATAGATGATTTTCTGGAACTTTCTTGCTTTTTCGATGATCCAGTGGATATTGGCAATTTGATCTCTGGTTTCTTTGCCTTTTCTAAAACCAGCTTGAACACAGGAGTTTACGGCTCATGTATTGCTGAAGCCTGGCTTGGAGAATTTTGAGCATTACTTTACTAGCATGTGAGATGAGAGAAATTGTGTGGTAGTTTGAGCAGTCCTTGGCATTGCCTTTCTTTGGAATTGGAATGAAAACTGACCTTTTCCAGTCCTGTGGCCACTGCTGAGTTTTCCAAATTCGCTGGCATATTGAGTGCAGCACTTTCACAGCATCATCTTTCAGGATTTGAAATAGTTCAACTGGAATTCCATCATCTCCACTACCTTTTTCATAGTGATGCTTTCTAAGGTCCACTTGACTTCACAGTCCAAGATGTCTGGCTCTAGATTAGTGATCACATCATCATGATTATCTGGGTCATGAAGATCTTTTTGTACAGTTCTTCCATGTATTCTTGCCATGATACAAAATCTTAAAAAGCAAAAATTAGCAGATGAATGAAAAAACTTCCTTCAAGAAGTTAAAAATCAAAATATAATATTACAAATACAGTAGAAAGAAATATAGATTTTCAAATGGCCCAAGCTCAAACTTTGAAAGCACAATCTTTTACATATATGAAAAAAATATATTTATTTTTATAAAACACAGACAGGGAGCAAAAGTTGAAAGGTTTAAATATACATGTTAAATATAAAACCCTTTCATCTACTAGGACTTAAAGCAAGTACATATACTTGTAAAGAGAAAGTGCTGATGGGACAATTGCTATCCATGCTAGTTTAACTGGCATACTTTCAGTGAAAACTAATTTGACAATTTATATTAAGAGCTTTATACATGTTTACAAGTCCATTATATATAATACTACTTTGAAAAATTTTGATTGATAAAATTTTAAGGTATGAAATCCTGAAAGATGATGCTGTGAAAGTGCTGCACTCAATATGCCAGCAAGTTTGGAAAACTCAGCAGTGGCCACAGGACTGGAAAAGGTCAGTTTTCATTCCAATCCCAAAGAAAGGCAATGCCAAAGAATGCTCAAAGTACCGCACAATTGTACTCATCTCACATGATCTCCACTACCTTTTTTCATAGTGATGCTTTCTAAGGTCCACTTGACTTCACATTCCAAGATGTGAAGTGATGCTCAAAATTCTCCAAGCCAGGCTTCAGCAATACATAAACTGTGAACTTCCATAAGTTCAAGCTGGTTTTAGAAAAGGCAGAGGAATCAGAGATCAAATTGCCAACATCCACTGGATCATCGAAAAAACAAGAAAGTTCCAGAAAAATATCTATTTCTGCTTAACTGACTATGCCAGAGTCTTTGACTGTGTGGATCACAATAAACTGTGGAAAATTCTGAAAGAGATGGGGATACAAGACCACCTGACCTGCCTCCTGAAAAACCTATATGCAGGTCAGGAAGCAACAGTTAGAGCTGGACATGGAACAACAGACTGGTTCCAAATAGGAAAAGGAGTACATCAAGGCTGTATATTGTCACCCTGCTTATTTCACTTCTATGCAGAGTACATCATGAGAAAAGCTGGGCTGGAAGAAACACAAGCTGGAATCAAGATTTCCGAGAGAAATATCAATAACCTCAGGTATATGGATGACACCACCCTTACGGCAGAAAGTGAAGAACAAAAGCACCTCTTGATGAAAGTGAAAGAGGAGAGTGAAAAAGCTGGCTTAAAGCTCAACCTTCAGAAAACAAAGGTCATGACATCTGTTCCCATCACTTCATGGCAAATGGACTGGAAATCAGTGGAAACAGTGGCTATTTTTTCTGGGCTCCAAAATCAATGCAGATGGTGATTGCAGCCATGAAATTAAATGACACCTACTCCTTGGAAGGAAAGTTATGACCAACCTAGACAGTATATTGAAAAGCATACATGTTACTTTGTCAACAAATGTCTGTCTACTCAAGGCTATCATTTTTCCAGTAGTCATGTATGAATGTGAGGGTTGGACTATAAAGAAAGCTGAGTACCAAAGAATAATGCTTTTGAACTGTGGTGTTGGAGAAGAATCTTGTGAGTTCCTTGCACTGCAAGGAGATCCAACCAGTCCATCCTAAAAGAAATCAGTCTGGGTGTTCATTGGAAGGAATGGTGTTGAAGCTGAAACTGCAATATTATGGCCACCTGATGTGAAGAGCTGACTCATTTGCAAAGACCCTGATGTTGGGAAAGATTGAAGGCAAGAAAATAAGGGGACAACAGAGGATGAATTTGTTAGATGTCATCACTGACTCAATGGACATGAGTTTGGGTAATCTCCAGGAGTTGATGATGGACAGGGAGGCCTGGAGTGCTATGGTTCATGGTGTCATAAATAGTTGGACATGACTGAGGGACTGAACTGAATTAATCTGAATATTAAAACAACGAAAATTTTCTCAGTCTCCAGTATCACTAAGGGGAATTTTTAAGTTAAACTATGCCCAATTAATGCAATTGAAAATTGTAAGAGGCATGGATTAAAAAAACAGGCTTTTGGACTCTGTGGGAGATGAGAGGGTGAGATTATTGGGGAGAATGGCATTGAAACATGTGTAATATCATATATGAAACAAATAACTAGTCCAGATCCAATGCATGATACTGGATGCTTGGGGCTGGTACATTGGGACAACCCAGAGGGATGGTACTGGGAGGGAGGAGGGAAAGGGGTTCAGGATGGGGAACACATGTATACCTGTGAAGGATTCATGTTGATGTATGGCAAAACCAATACAATATCATAAATTAATTAACCTCCAATTAAACTAAATAAATTTATATTAAAAATAAAAATAAATAAATAGACACACACACACAAAATCAAACAATTCTAAACACAAGAAAAATTAACCTAAATAAATTCCAGATTCACATGAACTGGGAAATATTCAAAAATATAATAATAATTAAAGAGTTAAAGTACCTTGGATATATTAGTTGAAAAGATAAATATAATAAAAAAATGTATATACATCAAAATCACCTGAAAAAACTAAAGAAGAAAACATTAATAGTTGTTTACATTCAACTGGTGAAGTTAAGAATAAAGCATTTTTTTAAATTTTACAGTTTCTACGAATTCCAAAAATTTCACACTGATCACATATTGTTGTTGTTCAGTCACTAAATAAATATCTCATTTCCAACCCTTGCAGTCCCACAGAATGCAGCATGCCAGCTCTGTCCTTCATTATCACTCAGAGTTTGCTCAAACTCACGTGTTTTGAGTCAATGATGCTATCCAACCGACATATGCTCTGTCATCCCCTTCTCCTCCTGCCTTCAGTCTTTCCCAGCATCAGGGTCTTTTCCCATGAGTCAGCTACTCAGCTATTTGCATTAGGTGGCTGAAGTACTAGAGTTTTGGCTTCAGCATCAGTCCTTCCAATGAATGAGCAGGGCTGATTTCCTTTAGGATTGACTGGTTTGATCTCCTTGCAGTCCAAGTGACTCTCAAGAGTCTTCTCCAGCACCACAGTTTGAAAGCATCAATTCTTCATAAAAAAAGGTACTCAGCTTTCTTTATGGTCCAATTCTCACATCCTATGACTACTGGAAAAATTATAGCTTTGACTATAGCAACCTTTGTCAGCAAAGTGATGTCTGTTTTTTTAATATACTGTCTAGGTCTGTCATACTTTTCTTTCCAAGGAGGAAGAGTCTTTTAATTTCATGGCTGTAGTCACAGTCTGCAGGGACTCTGGAGACCAAGAAAATAAAATTTATCACTGTTTCCACACTGTCCCCTTCTATTTACTAAGGAGCAATGGGACTGGATGGGTTTCCCTGGTGGCTTAGATAGTAAAGAATCTGCCTGCTATGCAGGAGACCCAGGTTCCACCCCTGAGTCAGGAAGATCCCCTGGAGAAGGAAATGGCTACCCACTACAGTATATTAGTCTGGAGAATTCTATGGACAGAGAAGCCTGACTGGCTATAGTTCATTATATAGCAAAGAGTCAGACACAACTGACTAACTAACACTTGATGCCATGATCTTAGTTTTTTGAAGGTTGAGGTATAACTCAGCTTTTTCACTCCTTCATCCTCATCAATAGGTTGTTACTTCCTTTTCACTTTCTGCCATTAGAGTAGTGTCATCTGCATACCTGAGGTTGTTGATAATTCTCCAGGAATCTTGATTCCAGCTTGTGATTCATCTATTCAGGCATTTCACATGATGTACTGTGCATAGAAGTTCAATAGGCAGGGTGACAATATGCAGCCTTAACATACTCCTTTCCCAGTTTCCCAGTCTGTAATCCTATGTCCAGTTCTAACTGTTGTTTCTTGTCTGCATACAGGTTTACAAGGAGACGGGTAAGGTGGTTTGCTACTTCCATCTCTTTAAGAATTTTCCAGTTTATTGTGATCCACAAAGTCAAAAGCATAGTCAATGAAGCAGATGTTTTCCTAGAATTTCATTTATTTTTATATGATCCAATGGATGTTGGAAACATGGCCCCTAGTTCCTCTGCCTTTTCTCAACCCAGCTGATACATTCTGGAAGTTCTCAGTTCACGTACTGCTGAAGCTTAGCTTGAAGGGTTTTGAGCATCACCTTGCTAAATGTGAAATAAGCACAAATATATGGTACTTTTAACATTCTTTGGCCTTTTGGGGATTGTAATGAAAACTGACTCATGTTATTGCAAGAAATTGTTTGTAATTGCAAGTGTGTTTTCTTGATAAACTCTGATAACCATTTCCCTGCTTCATTTTGTACTTAAAGGCTAAATTTGCCTGTTACTCCATGTATCTCTTGACTTTCCAGTTTTGCATTCCAATCCCCTATAAAGAAAAGAACATCTTTTCTGGTGTTAGTTCTAGGATATTTTATAGGTCTTCATAGAACCATTCAACTTTAGCTTCTTGTGATACTGAATGGTTTGCCTTGGAAACAAACAGATTATTCTGTCATTTTTGAGATTGCACCTAAGTATCACACTTTGAACTCTTAACAATTAAGAGGGCTGCTTCATTTCTTCTAAGGGATTTTTGCCCATATTAGTTGATATGATGGGGATCTGAATTAAATTCACCCAAACCTGTAAAATTTAGTTCACCAGTTCCTAAGATGTTTATGTTCACTCTTGCCATCTCCAGCATGACCATGTCCAATTTACCTTGATTCATGGACCAGACATTTCAGGTTCCTATGCAATATTGTTATTTACAGCATTGGACTTTACTTTCCCCACCAGATACATCCACAACTGAGCATCATTTTTGCTTTGGTCCAGCCTCTTCATTCTTTCTGGAGCTATTTCTCCCCTCTTCCCCAGAAGCATAATGGACACCTATCAACCTAGTCATCTTTCAGTGTCATATCTTTTGGCCTTTTCATACTGTTCATGGGATTCTCAAAGCAAGAATACTGGAGTGGTTTGTAATTCCCTTCTCCAGTGGACCATGTTTGGTCAGAACTCTTCTCTATGATTTGTATGCCTTGGTGCCCCTGCGTGGCATGAGTCATATAGCTTCACTGAGTTACACAAGATTCTTCTCCATGACAAGTCTATGATCTATGAAGGGGAAATTTAGGAGATGAGGAAAAAACATCTTTATAACATCATAACCTTATTACTATAAAGTAAAATTATAAACTATTTTCAGTCATATTTTAGAGGGGTAAACCCCAAAGAAAGGCAATGCCAAGAATGTTCAAACTACCACACAACTGCACTATGACCAACCTGGACAGCATATTAAAAAGCAGAGACATTACTTTACCAACAAATATCCACCTAGTCAAAGCTATAGGTTTACCAGTGGTTATGTATGGATATGTGAGCTGAACTATAAAGAAAGCTGAGTGCTGAGAGATTATTGCTTTTGAACTGTGGTGCTGAAGAAGACTCTGGAGAGTACCTTGGACTGCAAGGAGATCCAACCAGTCAATCCTAAAGGAAATCAGTTCGAATATTCATTGGAAGGACTGATGCTGAAGCTGAAACTCTAATACTTTGGCCTCCTGATACGAAGAAATGACTCATTTGAAAAGACCCTGATTCTGGGAAAATTGGATGGCATCACCGACGTGATAGACATGAGTTTGAGTAGGCTCCGAGAGTTGTTGATGGATAGGGAAGACAGTCCATGAGGTCTCAAGAGTTGGACATGACTCAGTGACTGAATCGAACTGAAATCTTTTAAATAGGTGTGTGTATGTGCTCAGTCGTGTACAATTCTTGGACTGTAGTCCACCAGGCTCCTCTGTCTATGGAATTTTCCAGGCAAGAATACTAGAGGGGGTGCCATTTCCTCCTCCAGGGGATCTTCCCGACCAGGATCAAATCCGAGTCTGTTGTGTCTCCTGCATTGGCAGGAGGATTCTTTACCATTAGCACCACCATTATTTTTACATTAAATAATAAATAATTACACTGAAACACAATTCAGTGATAAGAGAAAAAATAGTTAAGCTGAACAGCATCAAAAATAACAACTGCTGACAACCCACAGAATTGGAGAACATTTTTGAAAATAATATATCTGATAAAGGATTTGCATTTATAGTATATGAAGAATGGTTACAGCTACAAATAGTTATAAACCCAATAATATTAATAGACATTTATGCAAAGAAAATGTATGATTAAGCACCAGAAAAAAAGTCAAAGTCATTAGACATCAGGAAGTTTGATAAATAACAAAATGAAATACCAGTTCACACTCTAGGACAATAAATGAAAAAGAGTCTTATTAAGTGTTGGTAAAGATGTAGAGAAATTGAAACCCTCATACAACCTTGGTAAAGGAAAATTGCATAGCTGCTTTGGAAAACCATCTGGCAGTTCCTTAAAGAGTTACCCATAGTTATCATTGATAAAACATAGTTATTATACAAAAGACTGAAAATGTACATTCACACACAAAAAATGTAAACACATATTTATGGAAGCATTATTTTTAATAGCATTCTTAAAAAGTAGAAACAAGCTTCAACCTAGCAACTGATAAATGGGTAAATAAAATGTCATATGCATGTGTGCTAAGTCACTTCAGTTATGTTCAACACTTTGAGACCCTATGGACTATAGCCCATCAGGCTCCTCTGTCCATGGGGTTCTTCAGGCAAGAATACTGGAGTGGTTCCCATGTCCTCCTCAATATAGCCATATATTGCAGTTATTCAGCAATAAAATGAAGAAATGATGTATACTATAAGATAGTAAACTGTGAAATCATCCTGCCAAGTGAAAATCTGCTTCACAGAGGAACATACATTGAATGGTTTTATTTATATACAAAATGTGGACAAAACTGAAAGGGTGCTCATAGTTTTCCCTGCGCTATTCAAAAATGTAATTTGAATTTAACATTCTTCATTGCATTTAATTTATTGTCTTCATGGTTACAATTTGGAATAAAATGTGCCTAATTCTCCATTAGGAAATGGCAACACTTGGTGGCTCAGAGGTTAAAGCATCTGCCTGCAATGCCTGAGACCTGGGTTTGATCCCTGGTCGGGAAGATCCCCTGAGGAAAGAATGGCATCCCACTCTAGTATTCTTGCCTGGAGAATCCCATGGACAGAGGAGCCTGGTGGACTACAGTACACGAGGTCGCAAAGAGTCGGACACGACTCAGCAAGTTTACTAATTCTCTTCTTAGGTCTGAATGTCTTCTTAGGTCTGAATGTCTTCTTGTTTAATTCTTTTTGGGGGGTGGGGGATTATCCACATTTTTTTAATTTTTTTAATACTTTATTCTACATTACAGTGCTGTATTTGTTTTGCCATACATTGACATGAATCAGCCACAGGTGTACACAATCTCCCAATGCTGAAGCCCCCTCCCACCTCCCACTCCATATCATCTCCCTGGATCATCCCGTGCATCAGCCCCAAGCATCCTGTATCCTGTATGGAACTTAGACTGGTGCTCCGTTTCTTATATGATAGTATACATGTTTCAGTGCCATCACACAAGTGTCTTTATTGACCTTGAAGAACCTTACAATATACAGATTTGCCTTATAAATAAAAGAACACCTCAAATTCTTGCCTTTTTTATAAATAGGGAAGAATTTTTGTCAGATATTTTCTTCTGAAGATCCAAATAATTTAAAAGCATGCCTCTGACACTTAAATATTATTTTTAAAAACCCTCATTTAGTTATTAATTACTTATAGTAGGCTAATCTATAAAGTTGGAAAGTATATGAGTGGTTTCCTAGAGCTAGGGGAAGGGGAGAACTAAGTAGTAAATGATTTATTAGGGTGATAATGAAAACATTCTAAAACTGATTCTGATGATGGAAGCATGTTTCTCTGAATATTTTAAAACACATCTAACTGAACACTTGAAATAAGTTCATTTTACATATATCTCAATAAAGTTTTAACAACAATAAAAAGTATAAGGAAGAAATTTCCTCAGACTTAATAGGATAAACTGAAATGTACTACCATATGAGAAGTTTTAAAAACTACTGTCAACTAGGAATTAGCTGACAGTAGGACTTCCCTGGTGGTTCAGATGGTACAGAACCTGCCTGCATTACAGGAGACCTGGGTTTGATCTCTGGGTCAGAAGATACCCTGGAGGAAGAAATGGAAATCCATTCCATTATTTTTCCTGGAGAATTCCATGGACAGTGGAGCCTCACAGGCTACAGAATTGCGCATAACTGAGTGACTATTATTTTTACTTTTTTCCTCCTTTTTTTCAGATACTAATATCTTCTTTATGTTTGTCCCCAGAAATAAGGAACCACAGGGATAAGGCAGTCAGAGGCTTGTAGGCACTAGATAGACAATACAGGAAGTTACAGGAAAAAGAGAAGATGGTATCATGGGGGCTGTCAGTTCAGTTCAGTTCAGTTGCTCAGTCCTGTCCAACTCTTTGTGACTCCATGAATTGCAGCACGCCAGGCCTCCCTATCCATCACCAACTCCTAGAATTCATTCAGACTCACGTCCATCAACCCAGTGATGCCATCCAGCCATCTCATCCTCTGTCATCCCCTTCTCCTCCTGCCTCCAGTCCCTCCCAGCATCAGAGTCTTTTCCAATGACTCAACTCCGCATGAGGTGGCCAAAGTACTGGAGTTTCAGCTTCAGCATCATTCCTTCCAGGGCTGATCGCCTTCAGAATGGACTTGTTGGATCTCCTTGCAGTCCAAGGGACTCTCAAGAGTTTTCTCCAACACCATACTTCAAAAGCATCAATTCTTTGGTGCTCAGCCTTCTTCACAGTCCAACTTTTACGTCCATACATGACCACTGGAAAAACCGTAGCCTTGACTAGACGGACCTTAGTCGACAAAATAATGTCTCTGCTTTTGAATATGCTATCTAGGTTGGTCATAACTTTCCTTCCAAGGAGTGAGCGTCTTTTAATTTCATGGCTGCAGTCACCATCTGCAGTGATTTTGGAGCCCCCAAAAACAAAGTCTGACACTGTTTCCACTGTTTCCCCATCTATGATGGGACAGGCTGCCATGATCTTCGTTTTCTGAATGTTGATCTTTAAGGCAACATTTTCACTCTCCTCTTTCACTTTCATCAAGAGGCTTTTTATTTCCTCTTCACTTTCTGCCATAAGGGTCGCCACTATTTACTGATTCCAAAGCTTTTAAGTTTACATCTTTATCTTATAATATCCATTACTTAATCCATATATTGCCAGATTCACTATCTTTTTCATTTTTACATAGGAAAGGATTTTATTTATTCTCCTATATAAACTGGCATGTATCAGACATCCAACAAACTGTCAAAGAATGGCAGGCATGAGCACAAATAAATTCTCAGAAAACTAATCAAGTGCTGAAATTCAGGATAAGGTCACCACAGAAGGACTGATGTGAGAATTTCAAACCATCTTTGACTAGGATGGTTTTAGGAATCAGGAATCAATCTGGGAAAGTTGTAATAACCGTGGACCCATTCATCTATTAAATGCTTATGGAAGAATACATTTTGCTAAGCATTAGCATATTTTTCTCATTTTATATTGAATAGTCAATGACATAGAGATTCTCTCCAGTTTATTAACTAGCACCAATGAAACTTAGACACTCGGCAAGTTTTTCTTAGTAAAGACAGAACTATTTTTCAAGCCCAAATCTGTCCCATGGAAAAATTCCTTGTGTTCCATGTGTTAAACTTTCATGGGGGGGGATAGGTTCAACAGAGGACAGAAAAGTAAATAACCAGTTATATTAGATATTGTGAAAACTATATACAAACTGAGTCAGAAAGTGCAAAGTGATAACTCTCCATCGATCAGTTTCATTAGGAATCAAATAGTATCTTTTACAGCCTGTTGAAGTTAAGTTTAAGCCCTGGTCTAGAGTGGTATCATGTAAAGTCACTTTCATGGAAAATTTTATGTTCCATATAATCTGTAGAAAATAATTTATTTACAATTTAATTTTGCTGGTGTCTTTTAAGATGAGAGCTGAAATAATGGCATGCTTTTTTATTTGTAAGAAAAAAATCATTTAACTAAAACTCAATTATAATTCTCTTATAGTCACTATTTCCAGGTTTGATTTGCTCATTACAGAAAAAGATAAAATTACACAAGAATTTTTACCCAGTAATCGATATTACTTCAAACACCAACATTTTTGAGCTCTTCCCTTTGAGAAGTGGGCATAAGAAGGTTATTACTTCAACTTGTACATTTCTGTATGCTAGAGGAAGTGTTAATGAGAAAAAGTTTTGAGGCAACACCTACATTCCAGGACTTCATGACCGTTTGAGAAGTCAGCTTTGCCCTTAGACAAATTTGAAGAATGAGATAATTACACCAGCTTGAAGGCTCACAATGTAAATTAATCTACAGTGATTAGTCAGGTTCCTTCAGTTAGCATGAACAGTGAAATGAACATATATTTTATGAACTAATAATGTTTAAAACCTGATTTTGTAATGCTAACAAAAAGCAAAGACAGAATTTCAAAATTTAAGTCTTTAAACTGAATATGCATTTTATTAGTCAACTACGTATTTTTAGAATAAAATAATAGGTGCTACCCGGAGCAAAAAGTAGCCCTCTCCACATTCAGAGGAATGCAAACGAAAGACAAAGGGGTCTTGAAATGAGTGTGTGTGTATATATATATATATATATATATACATTTTTAAAAATTTTCTGACAATCTGGATTTTTGCAACAATGTATCTTGTTTTTCATTCCCTTGTGTTTGGTCCTATTTTTTTAATGCAAATCAAGGAGCATTGACCACATAATAAAGATAAAGTCACTATCTTCAATACACTTGAATTTTCTTCTCATTTTAAAATAAAGATTTTTCCATCAGTAAAACTGGATACTTCTTTTTAACATTAAAGAAGTTATTCACTATGAATCAGAAATATTATTCAACTTCTTTCACTACACATATCAAAATATACAAGCTTACTCAATATTTGCACTTTGAGTGAAGTAGTTACACTGAAATTAACAGAGAAACATCTTTTCAACAACATATTCTAACAATTCATAAGTATCACCAACATTATGACATGAACTTTGGTTTGCTACCCTGATGAAATCAAGAAATGAAATATGCTTTAAACAGATTTTCAGTTCAGTTAGTCTGACTCTTTGCGACCCCATGAATCACAGCACGCCAGGCCTCCCTGTCTATCACCAACTCCTGGAATTCACCCAAACTCATGTCCATCGAGTCAGTGATGCCATCCAGCCATCTCATCCTCTGTCGTCCCCTTCTTCTCTTGCTCCCAATTCCTCCCAGCATCAGGGTCTTTTCCAACGAGTCACTGTTTCTTAAATAAGGTTTAAAAACTTTTCACTTCATGTTGTCTTAAAAATAATAGACATACACCATAAAAAAATAATCATGCATCTGTTTTCATTTACACAATTAACATAAAGTGAAATTATTCCAAGTTGAATATATTGCATTAGGTTTTATGAAGTATATGGCTTTATTCTCAGAAAATGCATAAACTAATCTAAAAGAGATAATCATTAAAAATTGCAGAGCAATATTCCTCCCTAATGGAAAATAAATAATAGCCCTTCATATCACATGAAAGCATTAATCAATTTCGCATGACTGGACAAAGCCCATTGTATTAGCTATCTACTGCTATCATAACAACTTTCCACAAACTTAGTGGTTTAAAAATAAGATAGGTTTATCATTGTACTTTAATCTTATTTTACTTTTCTAATGTTAAATTGTTACATTCTTCCCAGAAAAGTACTATTTCTGAGAGATATTAGGAATCCATCAGTTCAGTTCAGTCTCTCAGTTGTGTCCGACTCTCTGCAACCCCATGAATCGTAGCACACCAGGCCTCCCTGTTCATCACCAACTCCTGGAGTTCACTCAGACTCATGTCCATCGAGTCCAGTGATGCCATCCAGCCATCTCATCCTCGGTCATCCCCTTCTCCTCCTGCGCCCAGTCCTTCCCAGCATCAAAGTATTTTCCAATGAATCCATAGGTGTATACATTTTGTATCAGTGATTTGAGCCATTCATTGTGTGAAATGTTTAACAGGACCATGAAGGAGTGATACAAGAGGTCTAAATAAAATTTGAGAAAATGAATGAGAAAAAGAAGAGCAATCAAGCCAACAAATAGCTACAACTTCATTTCTGCTGTGAGTTGGCCTGGCACTTTCAACTAAATTAAGATATTGAGCTGTTACGTAGAAATAACTTCACAAAACATCATCTGACAACGTTATTATTTGACCACTATGAGGCAAAAGAAAAAATAAGAGTATTTTGTAACCAAGTCTGAACAAAGATACAAACAACATTATATGAATCATGGAGATATCCAAACAACTGCTTATCTTGGTTAAATGAGTATCTGTTGCTGCTTTACAAATTTCCACTTCAGTCACGCTCAGTTCCCACCACTTTCTAGACAATTAAGATTCAAAATAATAGAAATATCCTTGCTTCTTAAAGCTACCTAAAGCGAAGCCAAACCTGCTTCTTTGAATCTTGCTCAAAATCAGATAACACAATTACAAACCTTATAATATTATCTTACTGAAACACATCATGTTGGGCATCTTTCTTTGTTGAAAAGTGTCAAGACACCAATACTATTCTACTACAAGTGTTTGCCTGGTGATTGAAGCTGCTAGATATCAAATTGTACCTATGCATAATTTATGCTTAAAGAATTGTAAGATAATGTATAAAAATGTATGATATGGAGTTTTCCTTTTGATAAAATTTACCATTACAATTCCTCTATCATTTCCAGTTTATTTGGAGTTCAGTATATAGATTATGGGGTTTCCATGGTGGTTCAGACAGTAAATAATCTCTGTAATGCAGGAGACCAGTGCTTGATCCTTGGGTTGGGAAGATTCCCTGGAGAAGGACATGGCTACCCACTTGAGTATTCTGGCCTGGAGGAGAGTTCAATGGACAAAGGGGCCTGCTGGGCTTCAGTATGTGGGGCTACAAAGAGATGGACATGACTGAGTAATTAACACTTTCAGTTCACTTCAGTTAAGTTGCTCAGTCATGTCCGACTCTTTGCAACCCCATGAATCACAGCATGCCAGGCCTCCCTGTCCATCACCAACTCCCAGAGTTCACTCAGATTCACATCCATCCCAGTCAGTAATGCCATCCAGCCATCTCATCCTCGGTTATCACCTTCTCCTCCTGCTCCTAATCCCTCTCAGCATCAGAGTCTTTTCCAATGAGTCAACTCTTCCCATGAGGTGGCCAAAGTACTGGAGTTTCAGCTGCAGTATCATTCCTTCCAACGAAATCCCAGGGCTGATTTCTTTCAGAATGGACTGGTTGAATCTCCTTGCAGTCCAAGGAGCTCTCAAGGGTCTTCTCCAACACCACTGTTCAAAAGCATCAATTATTTGGCACTCAGCTTTCTTCACAGTCCAACTCTCACATTCACACATGACCACTGGAAAAAAACATAGCCTTGACTAGATGGAAATTAACACTTTCACTTCCATATAATTATAGGTAGATAGATGGATACATAGATAGTAAATAATATGCAGATAAATATAATAGACAGATGGATAGTCTGTGTTAGAAAATATATTACCACAAATATTATTTTGTTAGTGGTTATTATTTTAATGAACAATATTCAGCATTAGGCCCTGAGCATCCCTATTGCTAGTTTTATAATATTCACAAAGTTTTTCATCAAAATTTTTCTATATATTTTGTGTTTTTGTTTTATATGTTGATTGACTTCAATTAAACTTAGGCATACATATCTGTGAGCGTTTGATAATGTGATGAATTTACTTGCTTAAAAATTTATTCTAACTTCATATTGCATTAATAAAAATGACATTTATGTTTCTTATATTAATCACTGACATTCAAAATGCTCGTGAACATCAATGAAAGATGCTGAATTTTATGAAGGTTCTTTAATAAGACCCAACATACATTGACCCAACTAGTCAATCTAATCACAGTAGGACCACAGCCTTGTATAACTCAATGAATCAAAGCCATGATGGTGAGGCCACCGAACACGGGCGGGTCATGGTGGAGATGTCTGACAGAATGTGGTCCACTGGAGAAGGGAATGACAAACTACTTCAGTATTCTTGCCTTGAGAACCTCATGAACAGTATGAAAAGTCAAAATGATAGGATACTGAAAGAGGAAATCCCAAGGTCAGTAGGTACCCAATATGCTACTGGAGATCAGTGGAGAATAACTCCAGAAAGAATGAAGGGATGGAATCAAAGTAAAAACAATACCCAGTTGTGGATGTGACTGGTGATAGAAACAAGGTCTGATGCTACTGTAAGAGCAATATTGTATAGGAACCTGGAATGTCAGGTCCATGAATCAAGGCAAATTGTAAGTGGTCAAACAGAGATGGCAAGAGTGAATGCCGATATTCTAGGAATCAGCGAACTAAAATGGACTAGAATGGGTGAATTTAACTCAGATGACCATTATATCTACTTCTGCAGGCAGGAATCCCTCAGAAGAAATGGAGTGGCCATCATGGTCAGCAAAAGAATCTGAAATTCAGTATTTGGATGCAGTCTCAAAAATGACAGAATGATATCTGTTCATTTCCAAGGCAACCATTCAATATCACAGTAATCCAAGTCTATGCCCCAACAAGTAACACTGAAGAAGCTGAAGTTGAAAGTTCTATGAAGATCTACAAAGCCTTTTAGAACTAACACCCCCAAAAGATGTCCTTTTCATTATAGGGGACTGGAATGCAAAAGTAGAAAGTCAAGAAACACTTGTAGTAACAAGCAAATTTGGCCTTGGAATGCAGAATGAAGCAGGGGAAAGACTAATAGAGTTTTGCCAAGAAAATGCACTGGTCATAGCAAACACCCTCTTCCAACAACACAAGAGAAGACTCTACACATGGACATCACCAGATGGTCAACACTGAAATCAGACTGATTATATTCTTTGCAGTCAAAGATGGAGAAGCTCTATACAGTCAACAAAAGAAGACCAGCAGCTGACTGTGCTGAGATCATGAACTCATTATTGCCAAATTCAGACTTAAATTGAAGAAACTAGGGAAAACCACTAGAGCATTCAGGTATGACCTATATCAAATCCCTTATGATTATACAGTGGAAGTGGGAAATAGATTTAAGGGCCTAGATCTGACAGATGTAGTGCCTGATCAACTAGGGAATGAAGTTCGTGATACTGTAAAGGAGACAGGGATCAAGACCATCCCCATGGAAAATAAATGCAAAACAAACAAACAAAAAAACCCAAAATGACTGTCTGGGGAAGCCTCACAAATAGCTGTGAAAAGAAGAGAAGTGAAAAGCAAAGGAGCAAAGGAAAGATATAAGCATCTGAATGCAGAGTTGCAAAGAATAACGAGAAGAGATAAGAAAGCCTTCCTCAGTGATCAATGCAAAGAAATAGAGGAAAACAACAGAAGGAGAAAGACTAGAGATCTCTTCAAGAAATTATACACACCAAGGGAACATTTTATGCAAAGATGGGCTCAATAAAGGACAGAAATAGATATGCCAGCAAATTTGGAAAAATCAGTAGTGGACACAGGACTGGAAAAGGTCAGTTTTCAGTCTGATTCCAAAGGAAGGCAATGCCAAAGAATGCTCAAACTACCACACAATTATACTCATCTCACATGCTACTAAAATAATGCTCAAAATTGTCCAAGGCAGGCTTCAGGAATATGTGAACTGTGAACTTCCAGATGTTCAATCTGGTTTTAGAAAAGGCAGAGGAACCATAGATCATATTGACAACATTGATGGATCATCAAAAAAGCAAGAGAGTCCCAGAAAATCATCTATTTCTCCTTTATCGACTATGCCAAAGCCTTTGACTGTGTGGATCACAATAAACTGTGGAGAATTCTGAAAGAGATTGGAATACCAGACCACTTGACGTGCCTCTTGAAAAACTTGTATGCAGGTCAAGAAGCAACAGTTAGAACTGGACACGGAACAACAGACTGGTTTCAAATAGGAAAAGGAGTACGTCAAGGCTGTATATTGTCACCCTGCTTATTTAACTTATATGCAAAGTACATCAGGAGAAATGCTGGGCTGGATCAAGGAAAAGCTCAAATCAAGATTTCAGGAAAAAATATCAATAACCTCAGATATGCAGATGACACCACCCTTTTAGCAGAAAGTGAAGAAGAACTAAAAATCCTCTTGATGAAAGTGAAAGAGGAGACCAAAAAGTTGGCATAAAGCTCAACATTCAGAAATCTAAGATCATGGCATCTGGTCCCACCAGTTCCGTTCAGTTCAGTTGCTCAGTCATGTCTGACTCTTTGCAACCCCATGAATCGCAGCATGCCAGGCCTCCCTGTCCATCACCAACTCCCAGAGTTCACTCAGATTCACATCCATCCCATCAGTGATGCCATCCAGCCATCTCATCCTCGGTCATCACCTTCTCCTCCTGACCCCAATCCCTCCCAGCATCAGAGTCTTTTCCAATGAGTCAACTCTTCCCATGAGGTGACCAAAGAACTGGAGTTTCAGCTTTAGCATCATTCCTTCCAAAAAAATCCCAGGGCTGATCTCCTTCAGAATGGACTGGTTGGATCTCCTTGCAGTCTAAGGGACTCCCAAGAGTCTTCTCTAACACCACACTTCAAAAACATCATTCTTCAGCACTCAGCCTTCTTCACAGTCCAACTCTCACATCCATACATGACCACAGGAAAAACCATAGCCTTGATTAGACGTACCTTAGTCGGCAAGTAATATATCTGCTTTTGAATATGCTATCTAGGTTGGTCATAACTTTTCTTCTGAAGAATAAGCATCTTTTAATTTCATGACTGCAGTCACCATCTGCAGTGATTTTGGAGCCCCTCAAAATAAAGTCTGACACTGTTTCCACTGTTCATGGAAAATAGATGGGGAAACAGTGGAAACAGTGAGACTTTATTTTTCTGCGCTCCAAAATCACTGCAGATGGTGATTGCAGCTATGAAGTTAAAAGACGCTTACTCCTTGGAAGGAAAGTTATGTCCAACCTAGACGGCATATTAAAAGCAGAGACATCACTTTGCCAGCAAAGGTCTTTCTAGTCAAAGCTATGGTATTTCCAGTAGTCATGTATGTATGTGAGGGTCAGACTATAAAGAAAGTTGAGCACCGGAAGAATTGATGCTTTTGAAGTGTGGTGCTAGAGAAGACTCTTGAGAGTCCCTTGGACTGCAAGGAGATCCAACTAGTCCATCCTAATGGAGATCAGTCTTTGATGCTCATTGGAAGGTCTGATGCTGAACCTGAAACTCCAATACTTTGGCCATCTGATGTGAAAAACTGTCTCTTTCGAAAAGACTCTGTTGCTGGGAAAGATTGAGGGCAGGAGGAGAAAGGGATGACAGAGGATGAGATGGTTTGTTGGCATCACCAACTCAATGGACATGAGTTTGGGTAGGCTCTGGGAGTTGGTGTTGGACAGGGAGACCTGATGTGCTTCAGCTCATGGAGTCACAAAGAGTCAGACATGACTGAGCCACTGAACTGAACCAAAGACGTCTGTAAGACATTTGGCCCATACCCTAAATCTCTTGAAAATTGATCTCATCCAAAATATCCACGAGCATATGTGATCCATGCCACTTGGTTTTAGACAGAACAAAATATGAATAAGGCACTTTTTGTTTTGAACTCAATATCTTGTGGACATATTAGGCAGAACCAACTAACATACAAATGTGTTTTATAATGATGAAATTTTCTTTGCAGAAATGGAAAAGAAGAATGCTACATCTTCACACATTCAATAACATAGCAATTTTAATTTAATTTCCCCCAAAAGACCTCTCTACTCAAAGAGCTCTTTCAATAAGGAGACATATTCTTCAAGTTTAGGAAATTATTTTGATTTGTAATTAATAATTTCTTCCTTTCCATTTTCTTTGTTCCTTTTACAGCTGGTATTATTTTGAAACTAACAGATAAGTATTTTTTCTTTTATTTCTTATCTTCCATATTCTTCTCCTTGGGAGATTTCCTCATTTTATTCTCTAAATTCTTTGTTTTTAATTTATACACTTTAATTCTAATTTTGAAGAGCATATTTATATGCTTCAGATATTCTTTTTCAATATAAACTATTTCAGGAATCCAGTAAATTTTTTTTTATCTCTCAAAGATAGCAAAAATTTCATTTATCTAAATAACTGATCTGGCTGAGTTTTGCCACTGGAGACACACCATTTTACTTATTTTTAGGTATTTCCTCTTGGACTTCTCAGATTTCCCAAAGAAATCTTTTCTATTCTCCTGCTGAATGGTATAAGTTAAGCTTCCAATATTCTGTAAGCCCAAAGGACAGCAACATCAACACTTGGAAGGAAAACTCTCATTTAATTCCTTTGACTTTAGTATAGTATCCTTGTATTCAATGGTACTTGGCTTGTCTTAGGTTATAGATCCCATCTTTTATCTTTTTCTAAAGTAGTTCTCCACCTTCCACAAATGAAAATGAGAGGAAAGCCACCTGTCGTAAGCCATTATATCTACACTTTAAAGATTAATAAGCAATGTCATCTACAAAAGACTGCTACAATTCAGTTCTCAGAAAGTTTGAAATATAAACACCACAGATATGCTTTTTTCAGTGGCATGTATATTTTATTGGTGGTACTGGGACACACTGGGGATTCTCCCCTGGGACAGGGGCTGGAGTGAGGCTGAAGATAAAATCTAATGATCACTTGTGGTAGAATCAAGGATTCTGGCTGTCCTGCATGAAAGGGAGCAAGGACCAGGCTGGAGGTTGCCAAGTCCAACTTTCCTGCTGGTTGCATCTGTACTAAAAGCTGGGCTGAAGCCAGGAGTCCAGGGTTGGGAGGCAGAACATGGGGATGCATAGAACAAAGGGAAGATGAGTCAGAAAGCCCAGTCTGCTGGTTACTGTGTTCCTGTGGACAGTGACTGCAGTTATGAAAACCACTATGGGTAGTAACAGCAGCCGTGAAATTAAAAGATGCCTGCTCCTTGGAAGGAAAGCTATGACAAACCTAGACAATGTATGAAAAAGCCAAGATATCCCTTTGCTGAGAAAAGTCAATATAGTCAGTTCAGTTCAGTCATTCAGTCATGTTCAACTCTTTGTGACTCATAGACAGCACAACGGCAGGCTTTCCTGCCCATCACAAACACCCAGAGCATGCTCAAACTCATGTACATCAAGTTAGTGATGCCATCCAATCAACTTATCTTCTGTCATCCCTTTCTTCTCCTGCCTTCAATTTTTCCAGCATCAAGGTCTTTTCCAGTGAGTTGGCTCCATCAGGTGGCCAAAGTATTGGAGCTTCAGCTTCAGCATCAGTCCTTCCAATGAATATTCAGGACTCATTTCCTGTAGAATTGATTGGTTTGATCTTGCAGTCCAAGGGACTCTCAAGAATCTTATCCACCACCACTGTTCAAAAGCATGAATTCTCTAGGTTAAAGATGAAAAGTTTCTCCACAGTGAGGGACACTCAGAGAGGGTCACAGAAAGTAATTAACCACTGAAAATAAATAAATTTATATTTTAAAAAAGCATGAATTCTTCTGTGCTCAGCCTTCTTCGTGGTCTAAATCTCACATCAATACATGACTACTGGAAATACCATAGATTTGACTAGACAGATGTCTGCTGGCAAAGTAACGTCTCTTCTTTTAATATGCTGTCTAGGTTGGTCACAGCTTTTATTCCAAGGAGTAAGCATCTTTTAACTTCATGGCTGCAATCACCATCTGCAGTGATTTTGGAGCCCTCAAAATAAACTGTCTCACTCTTTCCACTGTTTCCCCATCTATTTGCCATGAAGTGATGGCACCAGATGCTATGATCTTAGTGTTTTGACTGCTGAATTTTAAGTCAACTTTTGCACTCTCCTCTTTCACTTTTATCAAGAGGCTGTTTAGTTCCTCTTCACTTTCTGCCATAAATGTGGTGTCATATGTGTTCTGAGGTTATTAATATTTCTGCCAGCAATCTTGCTTCCAGTTTGTGCTTCATCCAGGTGGCATTTCATATAATGTACTCTGCATGTAAGTTAAATAGCAGGGTGACAATACACAGCCTTGACATACTCTTTTCTCAATTTTGAACCAGGGCATTGTTCCATATCCAGTTCTACCATTGCTTCTTACCCTGAATACAGAGAGCTGTATAGTCAAAGCCATGGTTCTTCCAGTTGTCATGTACAGATGTGAGATTTGGACCATAAAGGATGGGCACCGAAGAACTGATGGTTTTGAATAACTCTCATGATATGCAAGAGCAAAGTAAGAATGCATGGATTAAAAAAAAAATACCCTAATATTTATGGTATCTCAGATTCTATCGTTTCAATACTCATTTTGCTACATATTTGAAATTCAGTTTTAAAACCAAACTACTCTCTTTGGAACCTTTCTTTTATCTATTTTTATCTACCTTCTTATTTTCTTTAACTGTTCTTATTGTTCATTATCTCAGGTTTATCTTCATCTCATAATGGAGACTTGATGCCCTACTTAAAACTATGAACATGGCTCTTCTTGATATTTCTGGTTCCTTTCTTTAATAATGCTTTTCTTCTACTCACTTTGACCAGGATAGGAATCCCACTGTCCGACTGCCACCATTTCAAGAAAAACTCATCTTTCCTGAACGTATGGAGATGTTCAAATTGAAGGATTAAAAAAAAAAAAATCAATTTCCAGGAGCCAAGTTAGTACAGAGATCATTTTAAAAAGGGCTTATCTATTATTGAGTATTCAAATATGAATTATGAAACATTCACTATATTTCTTAATATTTCTGAGGAGGTATAGAACAAAAGTCAATCATAAAAAATAATTATGTCATAAAAAGAAAACATTTATTCACTCAGGGAAAAAAAATGAAAATGAGGATATATAATTATATTGCAAAACATAACACCCTAAAATAAATTTACTTTACTGAAAAAAATGAAGGTTTAGAGCTTTTTAAAAATGATTCTGAGGCTGCAAATCACAAATCTGGAATACAGATGTGAGAATCCAGATGGCTCATGCAAATGATTGCACAGAATGTATATGGTACCTGGAATCTAGGTTTCTGAGCTTTCCAAATAAGTATAGTTGTAAACCACTCTTTATCACCTAAGTGTTTAGTTTTTAAAAGAGCAGCTATTACTTCTCCCTTAGAAACAATATGTTAAAAATAAAGGGATGTTTCCACTAGATGCACATATATTCTTTTATACATATTTGTTCAGTCACTAATGCATGTCTGACTCATGCGACCCCATGGACTTCAGCACATTAGGTTTCCCTGTCTTTCACTATCTCCCTAAGTTTGTTCAAACTCATGAGCATTGAATCATGCCATCCAACCATCTCATCCTTTGTTGTCTCCTTCTCCTCTTGCTCTCAATCTTTCCCAGCATCAGGGTCTTTTCCAATGAGTAAGCTCTTTGCATCAGATGACCAAAGTATTGGAG
This sequence comes from Nanger dama, assembly GCA_917880005.1. Classification (NCBI taxonomy): domain Eukaryota; kingdom Metazoa; phylum Chordata; class Mammalia; order Artiodactyla; family Bovidae; genus Nanger; species Nanger dama. The sequence goes on from CAKJTW010000004.1 coordinate 55,564,566, forward strand.
ATTCAGCATCAGTCTTTCCAATGTATAATCAGGGTTGATTTCCTTTAGGATTATCTAGTTTGATCCCCTTGCTGTCCAAGGGACTCTCAAGAGTCTCCAGAAATCTTCATTCTTTCTGGAGCTATATCTTTGCTCTTCCAAAGCAACATATGGACATTTACCAACCTGGGGGGCTCATCTCTCAGTGTTGTATATTTTTGCCTTTTCACACTGTTCATGGGGTTCTTGAGGCAAGAATATTGAAGTGGTTTGCCATTCTCTTCTGCAATTATACACAATATATCAGAATAATATGCTTATCTCAATTTATTCTATAAATTTGTATAATTATATGTTCTTTCTGCTAGAATCTAATAAGAATAATAGTTTGCACTTTCATAACCTTTGCTATGTAACAAAAGCTCTTCTAAATGCTTCATATGCATTGACTAATTCAATCCTCATAACTTATTTAAGAAAGCAGGTGCCACTGTTACTCTTTTCCAAAGGAAGAAACTGAGAAACAGATTAATCAACTCTAAAATCAAAATGGAAATAAAATCTCCCCAATATTTGGCATTCTTTGTTGTTTTCCAGAAATCTTTCATCTAATTTAAATATAATTTAAATTGTTTCAACAGGAATTTAGAGGCAGGCTGGGATGAGGTTACAAACAAAAAGTGTTCTCAAACTCTTATCTTAAATCAGAATTCAATAGCATATCTCACTTATATCAAGGTAACAGTATGTGTACAGTTCTCTATGTATTTCAGAACTTTCCCCCTTTTCAACACTTTCATAAACTGTTTGGAAGACAATTAGATTTTGAGATGTTGACTTGAAACCTGAGTTGTCATACCTAGAAGTTATGCAATAATTTTAATAACCTGGATAAAAGGCCAGTCACATGTTTCAAATCCATTATATGAAATAAAGGATAAATGATTTCTTTATTATGTATATACTATAACAATTATTTTCATAGATTAAAGAGGTAAAGGAATATAAAGATGTAATAGTGGCTTGAAGCCATGCAATTCACTTTTAAACTTAGAGGTAATTTGCACTATCTGAGTCTATGATCTAGGCATTCATTAAAAAAGAATATTTAATTTAGTTTCATAAATTAAAGGAAATAAAATAATGGATGTTAATGGCAAGTAATTTGCATACATATAACAATTATAAACCAAATACATAGAGAAGAATTAATTCCAAAGCAGATTTTCATGCCTGAAGTCTCAAATAAAAAGAAAAATAAATAATAATAATTAAGATTCTAGGAATATTATTTTTTGGCTGAAGATTAATTCTCACCCTACTCACAGAACAAAATACCAGTGTTGGGGGTGAGAGAAAAAGATTGTCTAATATTACCAAAAATTCAGTTCAGTTTGGTCGCTCAGTCCTGTCTGACTCTGTGACCCCATGGACTGAAGCATGCCAGACCTCCCTGTCCATCACCAGTTCCAGAGTTTACTCAGACTCATGTCCATTGAATTGCAAACGCCATCGAACTATCTCATCCTCTGTCGTCCCCTTCTACTCCCACTATCAATCTTTCTCAGCATCAGGGTCTTTTCAGATGAGTCAGTTCTTCCCATCAGGTGGACAAAGTTTTGGAGTTTCACCTTCAGCATCAGTCCTTCCAGTGAATATTCAAGGATTTTCAGTGAATTTCTCCAATGAATATTTAATATGATTTCCTTTAGGATGGACTGGTTGGAACTCCTTTCAGTCCAAGGGACTCTCAAGAGTGTTTACCAACACAACAGTTCAAAAACATCAATTCTTCTGTGCTCAGCAGATGGTGACTGCAGCCATAAAATTAAAATAAGATATACCCATTTGAATGCATAGTTCCAAAGAATAGCAAGGAGAGATAAGAAGGCCTTCCTCAGTGATCCATGCAAAGGAATTGAGGAAAACAATAGACTGGGAAAGACTAGAGATCTCTTCAAGAAAATTGGAGATACCAAAGAGTTTATGCAAAAATGGCCTCAATAAAGAACAGAAATGGTATGGACCCAACAGAAGCAGAAGACATTAAAAAGTGGTGACAAGAATACACAGAAGAGCTATACAAAAAAGATCTTCACAACCCAGATAGCCACTGTGGTGTGATCACTCACCTAGAGCCAGACATTCTGGAATGCAAAATCAAGTGGGCCTTAGGAAGCATCACTACAAATAAAGCTAGTGGAGGTGATGGAATTCCAGTTGAGTTATTTCAAATCCTAAAAGATGATGCTGTGAAAGTGCTACACTCAATATGCCAGCAAATTTAGAAAGCTCAGCAATGGCTACAGGACTGGAAAAGGTCAGTTTTTATTCCAATCCCAAAGAAAGGCAATGTCAAAAAATGCTGAGCACTCTCTGTCCACCAGATCTAATCCTTTGAACTTATTTTTCACTTCCACCGTATAATCGTAAGGGATTTGATTTAGAACATACAGGAATGATCTAGTGGTTTTCTCTACTTTCTTCAATTTAAGTCTGAATTTGGCAATAAGGAGTTCATGATCTGAGCCACAGTCAGCCTCTGGTCTCATTTTTGCTGATTGTATAGAGCTTCTCCATCTTTGGCTGCAAAGAATATAATCAATCTGATTTTGATATTGACCATCTGGTGATGTCCATGTGTAGAGTCTTCTCTTGTGTTGTTGGAAGAGGGTGTTTGCTATGACCAGTGCATTCTCTTGACAAAACTCTATTAGCTTTTGCCCTGCTTCATTCTTTACTCCAAAGGCCATATTTCCCTGTTGCTCCAGGTATTTCGTGACTTCCTCCTTTTGCATTCCAGTCTGCTATAATGAAAAGGACATCTTCTTTGGGTGTTAGTTCTAGAAGGTTTTGTAGGTTCAACTTCAACTTGTTCAGCATTACTGGTCAGGACATAGATTTGGATTACTGTGATATTGAATGGTTTGCCTTGGAAATGAAGAGATCATTCTGTTGTTTTTGAGACTGCAACCAAGTATTGCAGTTCAGACTCTTTTGTTGACTATGTTGGCCACTCCATTTCTTCTAAGGGATTTTTGCCCACAATTGTAGAAATAATGGTCATCTGAGTAAAAAGCACCCATGCCAGTCCATTTTAGTTCACTGATTCCTAAAATGTTGATGCTCACTCTTGCCATCTCCTGTTTGACCACTTCCAATTTGCCTTGATTCATTTACCTAACATTCCAGGTCCCTATGCAATATTGCTCTTTACAGCATAGGACCTTGCTTCCATCACCAGTCACATCCACAACTGGGTTTTGGTTTTGCTTTGGCTCCATCTCTTTTCATTCTTTCTAGAGTTATTTCTCCACTGATCTCCAGTAGCATATTGGGTACCTACTGACCTGGAGAGTTCATCTTTCACTGTCTTTTTTTTTTTTTTTTTTCGCCTTTTCATACTGTTCATTGGGTTACCAAGGCAAGAATACTGAAGTGGTTTGCCATTTCCTTCTCCTGTGGACCATGTTTTGCCAGAACTCTCCATCATGACCCATCCTTCTTGAGTGGCCCCACACAGAATGGCTCATAGTTTCACTGAGTTAGATAAGGCTGTGGTCCATGTGATCAGATAGGTTAGTTTTCTGAAATTGTGGTTTTCTGTCTGTCTGCCTGCTGATAGAGAAGGATAAGAGGCTTATGGAAGCTTCCTGATGGGAAAAACTGACTGAGGGGAAAACTGGGTCTTGTTCTGATGGGCAATGCCATTCTCAGTAAATCTTTAAACCAATTATATTTTACCAAAAATACTCATGAAAAATAAATAGTATTTTCTTTAAGTATGTGACATATTAAGATTATCTGGACTTCCCTGGTGGCTCATATGGTAAAGCATCTATCTACAATGTGAGAGATCTGAGTTCAATCCCTGGGTTGGGAAGATTCCCTGGAGAAGGAAATGGCAACCGGCTCCAGTACTCTTGCCTTGAAAATCCCATGGATGGAGGAGCTTGGTGCAAGCTACTATCCATGGGGAGCAAGGAGTTGGACACGACTGAATGACTTCAATTTCTGAATATTAATCCCTTTAACCTAAAATAAATGTTTTTTTCCCCCAAAACTTTCTGAACAGTCTCCATATTTAATAATTTCAAAAGTCAAACACAGTATAATATTTTATTTGTTAAAATAATTAACACTCGTGAATTGAATGGAGTACTCACAGGCATCATAACAGGGAGGCACACCAAGCCTCCCTGTCCATCACCAACTCCCGGAGTTCACTCAGACTCATGTCCATTGAATCGGTGATGCCACTCAGCCATCTCATGCTCTGTCGTTCTTTGCTCCTTCTGCCCCCAATCTCTCCCAGCATCAGAGTCTTTTCCAATGAGTCAACTCTTTGCATGAGGTGGCCAAAGTACTGGAGTTTCAGCTTTAGCATCATTCCTTCCAAAGAACACTCAGGGCTGATCTCCTTTAGAATGGACTGGTTGGAATTCCTTGCAGTCCAAAGGACTCTCAAGAGTCCTCTAACACCACAGTTCAAAAGCATCAAATCTTCGGCGCTCAGCTTTCTTCACAGTCCAACTCTCACATTTATGAGAGAGTTATGGTTTGGATTAAAATAATACTCAGAAATCAAGAATAAATATTTTCTTTAAGTATGTGACATATTAAAACCATAGCCTTGACTAGACAGACCTTTGTTTGGCAAAGTAATGTCTCTGCTTTTGAATATGCTATCTAGGTTGGTCATACATAATCTTTCTTCCAAGTAGTAAGCATCTTTTAATTTCATGGCTGCAGTCACCATCTGCAGTGATTTTGGAGCCCCAAAAAATAAAGTCTGACACTGTTTCCACAGTTTCCCCATCTATTTCCCATGAAGTGATGGGACCAGATGCCACGATCTTAGTTTTCTGAATGTTGAGCTTTAAGCCACGTTTTCACTCTCCTCTTTCACTTTCACCAAGAAGCTTTTTAGTTCCTCTTCACTTTCTGCCGTAAGGGTGGCATCATCTGCATATCTGAGGTTATTGATATTTCTCCCGGCATACCAATAAAGCAACTGAAAGGAAAACACATCTATGGAAGGAGAGGGAAAATACAAACTTTGCCATCTTTTTCCTTAATTCTAAGACCCTCAATGTGCAGTTCTTAAGAAGTTCTAAACAATGCTTTCTTTCAAACTGGATTCTTCTTTTATTATTTAATGCAACCACAGATCTACAAAGGCTTGTTAAAACAAATCCTTAATACCAGTTTTTTATCCAAACTTGACCTGACATTTTATTCCATTTAATACTGTGAAAACAAAATTTTTATGCCTTTCTCTTCTTCATTTTTTCTATTTCCTTTGTTCAATATCATATTCTGCACATAACTGCTTCCTACATTAACTTAATAAACATGTGTGGAGCACCATATACCAAGTTCTGAACCTGAATAAAGTGTAGTGCTTTAACTAAAGAGCTACACCATTGTTTCATTCCTTCAATACAAAAGGTGGTAGAATGACCCCATGAATGTTACTTGTGTTTAATTAACTTCAAGTGATGAGGACAATCAGAATACCTACTAAATCAGTGGTACATTGCCTATTCCTTAAATAGAAGTTTAAATCTCATGAAAACCTGGAACTAATAGTGTCTGTGGAAGCTGGAATATAATTGGGAAAGTGGAATCTCAGCTCTGACACCTGAGTTATTTCACTGGCCTTGGTAGGAACCTAAATTTGGATCCCTATTCTAGTAATCTTAGCACAACTCAGATGCCCACAACATTTCCCTCTTTCTCTGCCTCATATTCCATTTCTAACCAGCTAACCAGTTCTATGTTAGCCTAGTCCAAACTCCTGAGAGGGAGAATCCAGTAAATGAATAACATTCTTCTTGTGCATACACTTGTGATTTAAGGATTTATTTTCAGGAAATTCCTTTGAATCATATTAACTTGTGAAGAATTCATTGCCTCAGCTTATCCAAGGCACTGTAGGAGATTTCATACTTACAAATTCATGGGCAGTCCTATATTTTCTAAAAGCCAAGTATACCTATATAATACTCTTTAACTAATTACTATTGAGATTTTTGTCCATTCTCCTCCAATATAAGCATAAATTTCTTTACTTGTTTTGCATGACCTCCTAAAATCTATCACCATGCTCTTGGAAAGTGTCCATTCCAACAGTCAAGGGTTTTTTTTTTGTTTGTTTGTTTGTTTGTTTTTACTTTATTTTACTTTACAATACTGTATTGGTTTTGCCATACATCAACATGTATCCACCATGGGTGTACATGAGTTCCCAATCCTGAAACCCCTCCCACCTCCCTCCCCATACCATCTCTCTGGGTCATCCCAGTGCATCAGCCCCAAGCATCTTGTATCCTGCATTGAACCTAGACTGGCGATTCATTTCTTACATGATATTATACATGTTTCAATGCCATTCTTCAAATAGTCAAGTTTTAATCAATAAATTATAAAGGTTTCCTGGTCATTTTCATTTATTAGCTCTAGCCAGCCTTAAGTAATTTGTGGACTATTATATATGAGGAAAACAGGAAACTACACCTATACTATAAACTATTAACATTATATAATCAACCTTGTATAGCTGCCTCTTATTGCCTCTTTGATTGCATTAAAACTACCAGGTAACCAGTACAGCTATATCTTCTAAAAAAAGTTTACTATGAAAAACTATATTTTAACAAAAGCAATTACTTAATGATTTGTTATTTGGGTTTCAGCAGAATTTGTGAGACAACTTGTTCTGAACCGAATGACAAACTGGTTACTAGAGTTACTTCCATATTCTCTCTTCAATTGCATTTCTCCAGTGTTATATATAAGACTGAATTATTTGGTCAAAAATCCTTTGTACTGTGGTGAAAACAGATACTGTGAATAAAAGTGAAGAAAAAATTCCTAATGTGAGCATTCCAATAGCTGTCTATGTTATATAAAATTATGAAGTTAATCACTTAAGCAGGAATAAAATTCTATCCAAATAAGTCCCACAAAAGTAAAAATTTAAGATGAATAACTGGCATATTTGTAATATGGAAACTGCTAGGACTTAAATTATAGAGGTAGAAAATAAGAGTCACAATAAATATAAAAACCACATTTTATACCTTTGCAAAATAATTTTAAAGCAAGCTTCAATTTTTTCTCAAAATTGCCATATATCAAACTTCTGCATTTGATATCAAATTTGCTGTTATTTCCTCCAATTTTATAAATGCAGCTTGAACATCTGGAAGTTCTAGGTTCATGAACTATTGAAGCCTTACATGGAGAATTTTGAGCATTACTTTGCTAGCATGTAAAATGAGAGCAATAGTGTGGTAGTTGGAACATTCTTTAGCATTGCCTTTCTTTGGGACTGGAATGAAAACTGACATTTTCAGTTCTGTGGCCAATGCTGAGTTCTAAATTTGCTGGAATATCAAGTACAGCACTTTCACAGCAGTGTGTTTTAGGATTTGAAACAGCTCATCAGGAATTCCATCACTTCCACTAACTTTGTAGTGATGCCTCCTAAGGACTGCTTGACATTGCATTCCAGGATGTCTGGCTCTAGGGGAGTGATCACACCATCGTGGTGTGATGAGATCACAGATGAGATGAGAGGAACCAGAGATCAAATTGCCAACATCTGTTGGATCACAGAAATAGCAAGAAAATTCCAGTAAAATATCTGCTTTATTGACTATGCAATGCCTTTGACTGTGTGGATCACAACAAACTGTGGAAAATTCTTCAGGAGATGGGAATTTCAGACCACCTTACCTGCCTCCTGAGAAATCGGTATGCAGGTCAAGAAACAACAGTTAGAATTGGACATGGAACAACAGACTGGCTGCAAATTAGGAAAGGAGTACATCAAGGTTGCATATTGTCACCCTGCTATTTAACATATACATAGTACATCATGCAAAATGCCAAGCTAGAATCAAGATTGGTGGAAGAAATATCAATAACCTGAGATACACAGATGACATCTCCCCTATGGAAGAAAGTGAAGAGGAACTTAAAGAGCCTCTTGATGAAAGTGAAAGAGGAGAGTGAAAAGGTTGGCTTAAAACTCAACATTCAAAAACTAAGATCATGGCATTCAATGCCATCACTTCATGATGCAAATAGATGCGGAAACAATGGAAACAGTGGTGGACTTTATTTTCTTGAGTTCCAAAAACACTGCACATGGTGACTTCAGCCATGAAATTTTAAAACGCTTGCTCTTTGGAAGAAAAGCTATGACCAACTTAGACAGCATATTAAAAAGAAAAGACATTACTTCACTTACAAATGTCATTTAGTCAAAGCCATGGTTTTTCCAGTACTCATATACGGATGTGAAAGTTGGACCACAAAAAAAAGCTGAGCATGGACTAATTGAACGTTTTGAACTGTGGTGTTGGAGAAGACTCTTGAGAATCCCGTGGACTGCAAGGAGGTCAAACTAGTCAGTTCTATAGGAAACCAGTCCTGAAGACTGATGCTGAAGCTGAATCTCCAAAACTGTGCCCACCTGATTTGAAGAGCTGACTCACTGGAGAAGACCCTGATGCTGGGAAAGACTAAAGGCAGGAGGAGAAAGGGACAACAGAGAATGAGATGGTTAGGTGGCATCATCAACTTGATGGACATGAGTTTGAACAAGCTCCTGGAGTTTGTGTTAGACAGGGAAGCCTGCTATGCTGCAGTCGATGAGGTCACAAAGAGTTCGACACACCTGAGCTACTGAACTGAACTGAATGTGTTGCTATTTCAAAATGTTTGTATGTCTCTGTCAAAAGTTGGTCGTAAATATGTCACTACAATGGCAGTGCTATCTTAAATTAAGGGGATAATTGATTTAGTAATGATCTGAAATGAATTAAGTCTGAATATATTATATCTCAAAACAAAGATAACTTATTTTGAATTCAGGTTAAAATGGGGGAGAAAGTGAAAGTTACTCAGTCATGTCTGATTCTTTGCAACCCAAAGATCTATAAAAACCATGGAATTATCCAGGCCAGAATACTGGAGTGGGTAGCCCTTCCCTTCTCCAGAGGATCTTCCCAACCTAGGGATGGAATCCAGGTCTCCCACATTGCAGGTGGATTCTTTCCCAGCTGAGTCAGTCACAAGGGAAGACAAAGAACACCCGATTGGATAGCCTATCCCTTTTCTGGCAGATCTTCCTGCCCCAGAAATCAAACTGGGATCTCCTGCATTGCAGGCAGATTCTTTACCAACTGAGCTATCAGGGAAGTCCTAAAATGGGGGTAAGGGGTAGGGTGGTATTTAATACACCTTCTACCATTCAAATTTATAATTTTTGAAAATTTCTCTGAAACAATCCTGTAGCTAAAGATAAAAAGCAAACACTGATCTATTCTAAATTTATGCTTTCTGCATTTAGTTTTCTTTTCAAAGTTACAGGTCATAGACTTCTTTGAGACTGGGATAAAATCATTTTTCCCTCACCACAGAAAAAATGCAAATAAGTATTCCCTGTCAAAATTTTGCCTGTAATTGATTAGGGTCATGTTGTAGACCATTATGCATATCAATGTACACTAGATTAAATATTCCTGCCCTAGAACTTTGTATTTAAGGATATAGCTATCCCATTCCCATTGTAAATTTTTTTTTTCATTGATTCAACATGCACTCAGTAAAAACATACTGCCTATCTTCATAACAGTTAGGACTCTCATGGGAGAAAATCCAACTCAGTCTCTGAAAATTTCAAGGGCAGACTTTAGCCATAATCAGATGTTAGACCTCTAAGGTTGCAGGAGTTTTTTCTATATATGCTAACTCCTTTTCTCTCTGTAGAACTCCAATTTTACACTACTCTCTTCAAGGTAAAAAGTAGCATCAACAGCTTAATGCTTTCTACTTTCATTCTATTTTAATTCTAGAGAGAAAAAGTGAAATGATTTTTCTCAAAAGTCACAGCAACATTCTAGTGCATCCCATTGGCTCTGATTATAACCATTTATTGTAGTTATATCCTGATTTTCCAAGCCTGTGTACCCATCCTTTCTCCTATATAGCCTCAAGATTAGGGAAAGAGCCAAATCCATCAGAAACACTTCAGAGAAATACATTAACACTTGCAGGTAATCTGCACTATGATTTTCAGAAGAAAGAGTGAATGGCTATGTAAAATAATAAATAAATAAATATACTGATATTTACTCTCTGGCACATATGCCTTTAAGTGATAAAAATAAATAAAATCTTAGGCCTCAAAGAGATCTCTGGTTTATAGACTGAACATCACATACACCATAAATAGTACAAAACCAAACACCTACATAACAGGTGAGTGAATTCTCTTATCACTGCATAATTATGGATACCTCCTAACTGGTGAGCCTGCTTTCCAGTTCAAACTTTCGCCAAATGTAATTTCTAGTGAAAATTATTCTTTATAAATCTAATCCAAATGATGTTAAAATATAAAACACTTCCAACAAATATTAACTATTTGGGTAAGCCTTACCTTTTAAAGTAAGAATAATCCTCCCAATAAATACCACTTTTAAATGTCTTAAACTTTTTTCTGACAGATTCTTCAAAAGTTATTAATGAGATTCTTAAATAATTATGGTGCAATAATTATGGTTCATGTTCTAAAACCTCCAATTCCACCTACTCTAAAAAAGCTTTTGATTTTCTGGACACGTTAGCCACTGAGCCACTTTATTTGCTCATTTACAACTTTTATCCCACTTTAATTTCCATTACATGTTTAAGCTTTTGACTGTGTGGATCACAATAAACTGTAGAAAATTCTGAAAGACATGGAGATACCAGACCACCTGACCTGCCTCTTAAGAAACCTATATGCAGGTCATGAAGCAACAGTTAGAACTGGACATGGAGCAACAGACTGGTTCCAAATAGGAAAAGGAGTACATCAAGGCTGTATATTGTCACCCTGTTTATTTAACTTCTATGCAGAGTACATCATGAGAAACACTGGACTGGAAGAAACACAAGCTTGAATCAAGATTGCCAGGAGAAATATCAATAACCTCAAATATACAGATGATACTATCCTTATGGCAGAACGTGAAGAAGAACTAAAATGCTTCTTGATGAAAGTGAAAGAGGAGAGTGAAAAAGTTGGCTTAAAGCTCAACATTCAGAAAACAAAGATCATGGGATCTGGCCCCATCACTTCATGGGAAATAGATGGGGAAATTGTGAAAGCCATGTGAAACTTTATTTTTGTGGGCTTGAAAATCACTGCAGATGGTGACTGCAGCCATGAAATCGAAAGATGTTTACTCCTTGGAAGAAAAGTTATGACCAACCTAGATAGCATATTCAAAAGCAGAGACATTACTTTGCCAACAAATGTCCATCTAGTCAAGGCTATGGTTTTTCCGGTGGTCATGTATGAATGTAAGAGTTGGACTATGAAGAAAGCTGAGTGTGGAAGAATTGATGCTTTTGAACTGTGGTGTTGGAGAAGACTCTTGAGAGTGCCTTGGACTGCAAGGAGATCCAACCAGTCCATTCTGAAGGAGATCAGCCCTGGGTGTTCTTTGGAAGGAATGATGTTAAAGCTGAAACTCCAGTACTTTGGCCACCTCATGTGAAGAGTTGACTCATTGGAAATTACTCTGATGCTGGGAGGGATTGAGGGCAGGAGGAGAAGGGGACGACAGAGGATGAGATGGCTGGATGGCATCACGGACTCGATGGACGGGAGTTTGAATGAACTCTGGGAAATGATGATACACAGGGAGGCCTGGCATGCTGCGATTCATGGGGTTGTAGAGAGTCGGATACAACTGAGTGACTGAACTGACTAACTGACATGTTTATTGTTACTGAGACCTGTGGTTAAATCACGGTTTCTCTTTCAGTAGCTATGTGGTATGCATAACTTTTCTATTTCTTTATTTCTATAGTAAAAGATTACATTTGTTAATCTATATAATCATTGTAATATTTATAAAAATGCTGTATTGACAGCAACATGTAAGTAATATTTGCTTAGTCAATACTAGGGCTTCTTTGGTGCCTCAGTGATAAAGAATCTACCTGCCAATGCAAAAGACTTGGGTTCGAACACTGGGTCAGGAAGATCCCCAGAGAGGGACACAGTAGCCCACTCCAGTATTCTTGCCTAGAAAATGCATGGACAGAAGAGCCTGGCATGCTACAGCCCATGGGGTCACTAGAGTCAGACACGGCTTAGAGACTAAACAACAGTCAACATTAATTTTCATTTTCTCCTCATTCCTGTTTGCATCAATGTCACTCTCTGTTTTCATCAATTTATTGCCAACCACCTTACCTGCTTTGCTCAAACAATCTTTTTAATGTATTCATGTCCATTCAGTCACCTTCTACTAATAATGTAAATCTTGACTTTTCAGTTTTTTGTAGAGCTCGTTTATTTTATTTATTTATATTTTTCTTTGAAACAACTGTAATTCACTTTTCCAAACAGACCCTACACTCCATAATTTTTAAAATGTTGATGAGAAAAGCTTAAAAAAATAGGACCAAGCTTGGCACAGATATAATAGTCCACCTGTTAGTGACACTATATATATTTTTAATTACATAGCCCAAACCTTGAGCCATGTGCTGCCAATCTACTGCACATGTTTTTTTTTTTTTTTAATTGCATATGTGGCACACGGTATAAAAACAATCAACCAAATCTGAGTCCACGGGTCAGCTGTCTTAGAATATAAGGCATGTATATACTCAAGTAAACTGGTCCACTTAGAGGTCATAAATCCAAGATGGTCGGTGCCATTATCAGTTCAATTCAGTTCAGTCGCTCAGTCATGTCCGACTTTTGCAACCTCATGAATAGCAGCACACCAGGCCTCCTTGTCCATCCCCCACTCTTGGAGTTCACTCAGATTCATGTCCATTAAGTCAGTGATGCCATCCAGCCATTTCCTCTGTCGTCCCCTTCTCCTCCTGCCCCCAATCCCTCCCAGCATCAGAGTAATTTCCAGTGAGTCAGCTCTTCACGTGAGGTGGCCAAAAGTACTGGAGTTTCAGCTTCAGCATCATTCCCTCCAAAGAAATCCCAGGGCTGATCTCCTTCAGAATGGACTGGTTGGATCTCCTTGCAGTCCAAGGGACTCTCAAGAGTTTTCTCCAACACTGCAGTTCAAAAGCATCAATTCTTTGGTGCTCAGCTTTCTTCAAAGTCCAACTCTTACATCCATACATGACCACTGGAAAAACCAGTGACTAGACGGACCTTTGTTGGCAAAGTAATGTCTCTGCTTTTCAATATGCTATCTAGGTTTGTCAAAACTTTTCTTCCAAGGAGTAAGCGTCTTTTAATTTCATGGCTGCAATCACCATCTGCAGTGATTTTGGAGCCTAGAAAAATAAAGTCTGACACGGTTTCCACTGTTTCCCCATCTATTTCCCATGAAGTGATGAGACCAGATGCCATGATCTTTATTTTCTGAATGTTGAGCTTTAAGCCAACTTGTTCACTCTCCTCTTTTACTTTCATCAAGAAGCTTTTAGTTCCTCTTCACTTTCTGCCATAAGGGTGGTGTCATCTGCATATCTGAGGGTAGAGGGAGGTAAATTAATTCCAAAATTTCCCTGAATATGGAATTCACTCATAGGTGTGCTGCGTGCATGGACACATACACATCAACACACTTTCAAACCTGTCACTTCATACTTAATGACATGAGAAGTTTAATTAGCCTTATTAAAGGACCAGGTTTTATAATCATAAGACAAATCATTAGGATAAAGAACATAGTATTAGATCATAAGAGCAAAATAGTTAAATAACTGAAATGCATAACAGATTATGGGATAAAGTGGTTAGATATAATTTATATTATATAAATTTAATATATAAATTATAATATATAATATAAATTATATCTAATATATATTTAGTATATATATTATTTATCTAGTATAACTTATGAATTAAATATAATTTAATATATAAATTATATCTAATATAGAATAAATTATATAATATGTAGTTAGATATAATTATAGATATGGTTAGATATTAAATAAGATCAATGCCAAAACTAAGTCATAAAACATGGAAGCAAAGTCGTTGTGTCTGATTCATATCCATTATAATTAATCTTAAGTTATGGTGGATCAGATGACACTTTTGTCCTAGAAAGAAATGAAAAAAATCCTACCTCTATCCAATATTCTTTTGGTTTAAACCACAGTCTCTTCTAAAATGAGATTATTAACATATTGCAAATAGCACTTTTCAGCCTTATACATGAAGGTTTTTATCAAGATTTTCTATATGAGTTTCTGTAAAGCTAGGGAAAAAGAGAAGTGTATGAGGAAATGGAATGGAGATACCAAATCTTAGGCTGCCTCCTGATTTTGTACACAGCTGCTATTGGGGAGAGCATTTAAAGTACTGGTTTGCCAGTGCTTTTAAGTTTTCTTATAGCTGCCATCAGAAGGTTTATCGAATTACCATAATATTTGTGTATGTCTCTTCAGACTCTAATTTATTGTGTATATGCAGTACTTATAATATGGACATTAAATAATACAAAATTTAAAATTTTTCTCTTGCCAAAGGATAAAATGACAACCTACACACTGGAAAATAATATTGGCAAAGCACTAATGGAAAAAGACTCATATTAAGAATACATAAAGAACTCTGAAATCTCATAAAAAGAAAAAATCCAATGGACAAAAGACACGAATAAATATTTCACAAAAGAAGACATACAGATAGCAAATAAGTTTATGGAAAGATGGTCCACATCATTAGCTATTAAGGAAATGCAGATTAAAATCATGGTATCATTTCACTCCTTTCAAAATGAGTAATATAAAAAAAAATAGTAACAGCTCCAAATATTACAAGGATATGGAAACATTAAATCACTTATATACTGCTGGTAGAAATATAAAATGGCAAGGCCACTCTGGAAACAGTTTAGTTTATAAACTGTTTTAAATGTAAACACAATCTCACACATTATCCAGAGACATAAAAATATGTTTTCATGCAAAAATCTGCATGTGAATGCAGGTAGGAATGATCAGGAACTTTATTCATAATGGCCCCAAACCAGAGACAACACATTCACCCTTCTAAAGGTGAATGATTAAACACACTGGTAAGATATGGTACACATCCATATCATGGAATGCTCAGTGCTTAGTTGCTCAGTTGTGTCTGACTCTTTGCAACCCCATGGACTATGGCTCACTGAGCTTTTCTGTCCATGGAATTTTCGAGGCAAGAATACTAGAGCAGGTTGCCATTTCCTACTCCAAGGCATTTTCCCAACCGAGGAGTTGAACCCATGCCTCTGGAGCCTCCTGCATTGGCAGATGCATTCTTTACCATGGAATACTTCTCTGCAATACAAATGCGTTATTGAAAATCACAATAAACTGAATAAATTTTTAGGGAATAATGTAGAGTGAAAAAAGTCAATCCTCAGTGTTCACAAACTAAATGATTCCATTTACATAACATCCTAAAATTATACAGTTATAGAAATAGAAAACAGATTAATGGTTGCCAGAGGTCAGAGTCAGAGAAACTGAAGAGTAACGGATATGGCTTTAAAAGGGCAACAGGAAGTAGCCTTATAGTAACAGATTGTCCGGGAAGTGGACAAAATCAGTGTCAACAGCTTGATTGTAACTTTATGGTAATATAGTTTCATAATATGTTATCACTGAGATAAACTGGGTAAGAAATACAAGGAATCCCTCTGTATGATTTCTTAAAACTGACTCTGTATCCATATTTATGCCAAAATAGCTTAATTAAAATTTTGATTTTTAAAAAAACCTTGAATAAAAATATCAGCCTATTTTAGTATATCAAAATAAGAATTTAACTAGATTAATTTACCTAAATTAGTGTTTCTTTTCAAAGTTAAACCACCTGCTTTTCAAAGAGAAATTAGCACATCTTTCATAATTCATGTAAAATCAATGCTATCTGAAAAAAATAATTTCTATCTTAACATAAAGCATTTTATCAAAAAAAAAATGTTAACTTGTCCATCTCCTTTGACAGACTGCATTTAGAACATTATTTTCTTTATCTTAAATACCTATAATAGGGGCTAGCATTTAATAGAATAAAAATGAAATTAAATCAAATGACTGAATAAATTATAGGTTGTCAACTCAATATTACAACCAGAAGTAAATTATTAAATTTACTTTGATAGGAATACAATGAAAGACAATCATTTAACTGAACAACATACCCTCTTTCCCCTCATTATGGCCCTTGCTTGCTTAATATTGGGTTTGGCCATAAAGTGTGTTTGAGTTTTTTTGTTAACATCATATAGAAAAATCTGAACGAATCTTTTGACCATCCCAATATATTCATTAGTTGATTAATTCCTCCTCTTCTCTACATGGTTGGTGCACATTTAGAAAATGCCCTCATCTCATGTTAATTTAGAAGGCAAATCCATATGGACAATTCAGGATGCAATAGGACTGTAGACACTAGAGTGGCTATGTTTTATATATATATTTGAGAAGCACTGTTCTAGAGTACATATTGAAGTGGGTAGCCATTCCCTTCTCCAGGGAATCTTCCCCACCCAGGAACTGAACCTGGTCTCCTGCATTGCAGGCAGATTCTTTACTGTCTGAGCTACCAGGGAAATCCTGAACATGAAAGAGAAGAGTGAAAATGCTGGCTTAAAACTAACTCAACATTAAAAGAAGCAAAGACTGTGTCATCTGATTCCATCACTTCATGGCAAACATATGGGAAAAAAGTGGAAACAGTAACAGATTTTACTTTGTTGGGCTCCAAAATAACTGTGGATGATGACTGCAACCGTGAAATTAAAAACACCTACTCCTTTGAAGAAAAGCTATGATAATCAAGCCACCGTATCAAAAAGCAGAGACATCACTTTGCCAACAAAGGACCAACAGTCATAGCTACGGTTTTTCCAGTAGTCATGTATGAATGTGAGAGTTGGGCCATAAAGAAGGCCGAGCACCAAAGAATTGATGCTTCTGCATGTGCTGGAGAAGACTCTCTCGAGAGTCCCTTGGACTGCAAGGAGATCAAACCAATCAATTCTAATGGAAATCAACCCTGAATATTCATATAAGGACTGATGCTGAAGCTGAAGCTCCAGAACTTTGACCACCTGATGTGGAGAGCCAACTCATTGGACCCAGATGCTGGGAAAGATTGAGGACAAAAGAAGGAGGTGATAGAAAATGAGAGGGTTCGATAGCATCACTGACTCAATGGACATGAGCTTGAGCAAACTCAGGGAGATAGTGAAAGACATAATATTTCAAGGTAGTGAAAGTAGTATGACAAAATCTATCCTATAGAGAGTGGTAATAACAAGTTCATGACATGAAAAGACTAATCCAGACCTTTGTCAATCTTTCAGAAATTATATACTTATAGACTTTTACTGAATTAATTGAGGTGTTTTTTTTTTTTCTTCCAATTTTGCTTCTTCACCATGGGCAAGTTTCTTAGATACTTTATGTCTCAGTTTCCCTATCTACAAAATAGCACCCATTTCATGGACTTATTGTAAACATATATGTGCTAATATGCATAAAGCACTTAGAACTGATAAGCACCAAATAAATCTTCCAATCATTACTATTAAAACTGACAAAACAGGAATAAAAACTGTAAATTACAATGACAGCATTTTTCAGGAAGGACTGAAAAGAATTTTTCTAGGCAAGCATTATAGTTAACTCATGAGGAAATGATGGGTATATTAAGTTGCTGACAATGATGTTAGAAATATATCAGGGAGAAGCAAGCTTCAGTTTACAAAGTGTCAGGATAGACAAGGAATATATAAGGTGTTCATATAATTGAATAGAAACTTGAGCTTGTAAGAATAGTTCCACATGTGGTATAGGGAATCTATGGTCATATCTAAAGGAATGAACAAAGGAAAGGTATACAGAATGTATTTCCACTTAATTTTAATATAAAGAAAAAATAATAAAAAGTATTTCAAGAATAATCTTCAGTGGGAAATTATTACAGAAAACATAAAAAGCTAAAAGGCATATGTTAAAATGGGAGGGGAAAGCCCAGCCTAATATCAGTATGTATATGTTATTATCCATAGAAAATCACACCACTTGATAGTTATCTTTTTCCAACTAGAAATTTACCTAAATCATTATTCCCAAATCCTTGAAGTTATTAGTATCATGTAATAACAGTCATCATTCAGTAATAGCTATAGTAATATTAATGACAATGATAATACTATTAATAATAATACAACCAATGTCTAACAGTACTTGTATTTATTTTTGACACAAAATAAAAATTAAATTATCAGTTATATATAGGAAGACAAATGTACAAAGCCATTAACAAAAAGCTATATTCTAAATTCAATGGTTTTGACATACAAAACAATGACTCCAAAAGTCAGTTTATGAAACAACTTAATTTTAAGTTGACTTATAACTCTTTTCACTCAGCTTTGTTTGTAAGTGTTACTGGATATTTCAATTTCTTCCCATCCATATCAGAACTGTGTCTTTTTGACAAGTTTACTTCTTAAAAAATTAGTACATAGTTATTTCTTGCAATTATTGTCAGCAAATACAGGAAGACAGTCTCTAAGTCACAAGAATTCAGTATGTTGCTTCTTTGGAAATACTTGTCATTGGGGTTATCTACACTGAGACTTCGGAGGAGGCGATGGCATCCCATTCCAGTACTCTTGCCTGGAAAATCCCATGGACGGAGAAGTATGGTAGGCTGCAGTTCATGGGATCGCGAAGAGTCAGGCATGACTGAACGACTTCACTTTCACTTTTCACTTTCATGCATTGGAGAAGGCAATGACAACCCATTCCAGTGTTCTTGCCCGGAGAATCCCAGGGTCAGGGAAGCCTGTTGGGCTGCCGTCTATGGGGTCGCAGAGAGTCGGACACGACTGAAGCGACTTGGCAGCAGCAGCACACTGAGACTTATGTATCAGAAGTCAAAATATTGATGTCCAAAATATTAGATTTGAGAGCAGAGTGACAAAAAGTCTTAATAAGGAGGATTAATAAAAGATTAAATAATAAAGAAGTATTTTTGAACTTCTCTTGAATTATCTAATCTTTACAATTACCCAGTGAGAAAATATTTGTATCACCATTTTTATGAAGAATATAAGACACAGAGAACCAATATTCTGAGCATGACTCTGAGAATAAAATCTTAATGAAATAAGTTAATGTACCCCTGTTGTTGCTGCTAAGACACCTCATTTGTGTCAGACTCTGTGCAACCCCATAGATAGCATCCCACCAGGCTCCCCTCCCCTGGGATTCTCCAGGCAAGAATACTGGAGTGGGGTTGTCGTTTCCTTCTCCAATGCATGAAAGTGAAAAGTGAGAGAAATTGCTAACTCATCTCTTACTCCTAGTGACCCCATGGACTGCAGCCTACCAGGCTCCTCTATCCATGGGATTTTCCAGTCAAGAGTACTGGAGTGGGTTGCCTTACCTTCTCCAAATGTACCCTTATAAGAATCTAATTATTTTTCCATGTAATAACATATTTAATATTTCTCAATTTTTTCCCTCTATCTTTAGTTCATCATGCTGCTAAGTCACTTCAGTCATATCTGACTCTGTGCGACCCCACAGATGGCAGCCCACCAGTCTCCCCCTTCCCTAGGATTCTCCAGGCAAGAACACTGGAGTGGGTTGCCATTTCCTTCTCCAGTGCATGAAAATGAAAGGTGAAAGTGAAGTCGCTCAGTCGTGTCCGACTCAGCCTACCAAGCGCCTCCATCCATAGGATTTTCCAGGCAAGAGTACTGGAGTGGGGTGCCATTGCCTTCTCCTTAGTTCATCATCCCATAGTCTTAATAAACTATAGTAGACAAAAGTAGGAAGGTGGATTAGCCATAAAAGGAGCTAAATATACATAAAAGCAAAATCTATAGATTTAGAAATTTCACTAACTAGATTTTCAAACTATCCTTTTTCTGAAATGTAATAAGAATTGCAAAATGATATTAAAGAAATGGACTATCACATTCAGTTCAGTTCAGTTCAGTCACTCAGTCGTGTCCAACTCTTTGTGATCCCATGAAATGCAGCACATCAGGCCTCCCTGTCCATCACCAACTCCCGGAGTTCACCCAAACTCACGTCCATCGAGTCGGTGATGCTATCCAGCCATCTCATCCTCTGTCGTCCCCCTTCTCCTCCTGTCTCCAATCCCCTCACAGCATCAAAGTCTTTTCAATGAGTCAACTCTTCACATGAGGTGGCCAAAGTATTGGAGTTTCAGTTTCAGCATCAGTCCTTCCAATGAACACCTAGAATATCACATTACTAGTTCTAAAATAAATGTTATTTTAGGCTTAACTTCAACTATAATCACTTTTTGAGTGCCTTTTCTTTATCATGGTATTACCAATATATGTTGATAGACATAATTAGTAATTAAGCACATTAATGTCCGAAGTAAAAATCTAACTAGTGAGTGGTAAATCAATTTTTGTTTTTACTTATGCATCCTTTCAAGATAATGTTTTAGTATTTCTAACAGTTACTGACTATAAATAAAAATAAAGACAATTTTCTAGAGAGATATAAGCATTCAACTAGTTCAAAAGATGAGTAACTCACATATGCTTAAACCCTAGGCCACAGACTGAATCCATTGTAAGTACAAGGAAAAGAATTTGAATCACAATTTGTGACATCTATTTTATACCATGTGAAGATATCCAGTTAATAGTCCAATAGCAATAATCTACAAAAATCTTCCACCCTATTAGATTAAAAAGAATGATTAAATTGAAACTACTTTTCTATTATTGCTAAGGTTGAGTGATCTCTGTTAGTGTGAGCATAGACTAGCACTTTTCTGTTTTTCATAAAGATAAAGTAGTCAAAAGGATCTGAGAGAAGTAGAAGATATTAAGAAGAGGTGGCAAGAATACACAGAAGAACTGCACAAAAAGATCTTCATGACCGAGATAATCACTATGGTATGATCACTAGTCTAGAGCCAGACATCCTGGAATGTGAAGTCAAATGGGCCTTAGGAAGCATCACTACAAACAAAGCTAGTGGAGGTGATGGAATTCCAGTTGAGCTTTCAAATTCTGAAAGATGATGCTGTGAAAGTGCTACACTCAATATGTCAGCAAATCTGGAAACTTAGGAGTGGCCACAGGACCGGAAAAGGTCAGTTTTCATTCCAGTCCCAAAGAAAGGGAATGCGAAAGAATGCTCAAACTACCACACAGTTGCACTCATCTCAAACACTACTAAAGTAATGTTCAAAATTTTCCAAGCCGAAGCTTCAATGATATGTGAACTGTGAACTTCCAGATGTTCATTCAAGCTGGTTTTAGAAAAGGCAGAGAAACCAGATATCAAATTACCAACATCCGCTGGATCACAAAGAAGCAAGAGAGTTAGTGAAAACCATCTATTTCTGCTTTATTGACTATCCCAAAGCCTTTGACTGCATGGATCACAATAAATTGTGGAAAATTCTGAAAGAGATGGAGTACTAGACCACCTCACCTGCCTCTTGAGAAATCTGTAAGCAGGTCAGGATGCAATAGAACTGGACATAGAAAAATAGACTGGTTTCAAATTGGGAAAGAAATACATCAAGGCAATATATTGTCATTTTGCTTATTTAACTAATATGCAGAGTACATTATGAGAAACACTGGGCTGGATGAAGCACAAGCTGGAGTCAAGATTGTCAGGAGAAATATCAATAACCTCAGTTATGCAGATGACACCACCCTTATGGCATAAAGTGAAGAGGAGCTAAAAGCCTCTTGATGAAAGTGAAAGAGGAGAGTGAAAAAGTTGGCTTAAAGTTCAACATTCAGAAAATGAAGGTCATGGCATCTAGTCCCATCACTTCATGGCAAATAGATGGAGAAACAGTGGAAACAGTGAGAGACTTTATTCGGGGGGCTTAAAAATCATTACAGATGGTGATTGCAGCCATGAAATTAAAAGACACTTTCTCCTTAGAAGAAAAGTTATGACCAACCTAGACAGCATATTAAGAAGCAGAGACATTACTTTGCCAACAAAGGTCTCTTTAGTTAAGGCTAACTACCACACAATTGCACTCATCTCACATGCTAGTAAAGTAATGCTCAAAATTCTCCAAGCCAGGCTTCAGCAATATGTGAACCGTGAACTCCCTGATGTTCAAGCTGGTTTTAGAAAAGGCAGAGGAACCAGAAATCAAATTGCCAACATCTGCTGGATCATGGAAAAAGCAAGAGAGTTTCAGAAAAACATCTATTTCTGCTTTATTGACTATGTCAAAGCTTTTGACTGTGTGAATCACAATAAACTGTGGAAAATTCTGAAAGAGATGGGAATACCAGACCACCTAACCTGCCTTTTGAGAAATCTGTATGCAGGTCAGGAAGCAACAGTTAGAACTGGAGATGGAACAACAGACTGGTTCCATATAGAAAAGAAGTACGTCAAGCTGTATATTGTCACCCTGCTCATTTAACTTATGCAGAGTACATCATGAGAAATGCTAGACTAGAAGAAACACAAGCTGGAATCAAGATTGCCAGGAAAAATATCAATAACCTCAGATATGCAGATGATACCACCATTATGGCAGAAAGTGAAGAAGCACTAAAGAGCCTCTTGATGAAAGTGAAAGAGGAGAGCGAAAAGTTGGTTTAAAGCTCAACACTCAGAAAACAAAGATCATGGGATCTGGTCCCATCACTTCATGGGAAATAGATGCAGAAACAGTGGAAACAGTGTCAGACTTTATTTTTTTGGACTCCAAAATCACTGCTGATGGTGACTGCAGCCATGAAATTAAAAGACGCTTACTCCTTGGAAGAAAAGTTATGACCAACCTAGATAGCATATTCAAAAGCAGAGACATTACTTTGCTGACTAATGTCTATCTAGTCAAGGCTATGGTTTTTCCTGTGGTCATGTATGGATGTGAGAGTTGGACTGTGAAGAAGGCTGAGTGCCAAAGAATTGATGCTTTTGACCTGTGGTGTTGGAGAAGACTCTTGAGAGTCCCTTGGACTGCAAGGAGATCCAACCAGTCCATTCTAAAGATCAGCCCTGGGATTTCTTTGAAATGAATGATGCTAAAGCTGAAAGTCCAGTACTTTGGCCAACTCATGCGGAGAGTTGATTCATTGGAAAATACTCTGATGCTGGAAGGATTGGGGGCAGGAGGAGAAGTGGATGACAGAGGATGAGATGGCTGGATGGCATCACGGACTCGATGAACGTGAGTCTGAGTGAACTCTGGGAGATGGTGATGGACAGGGAGGCCTGGCGTGCTGCAATTCATGGGGTCACAAAGAGCCGGGCATGACTAAGCGACTGAACTGAACTGAACTGAACTGATGGTTTTTCCTGTAGTCATGTATGCATCTGGGAATTGGACTCTAAAGAAAGCTGAGCACTGAAGAATTGATGCATTTGAACTGTGGTGTTGGTGAAGACTCTTGAGAGTCTCTTGGACTGACAGGAGATCCTACCAGTCCATCCTAAAAAGGAAATCAGTCCTGAATATTCATTGGAAGGACTGATGTTGAAGCTGAAACGCTAATACTTTGACCCTGAATGCAAAGAAGTGACTCATTTGAAAAGACCTTGATGCTCGGAAAGATTGAGGTCAGGAAGAGAAGAGGATGACAGAGGATGAGATTACTGAGTGGCATATCTGGCTCTATGGACTTGAATTTGAGTGAACTCCAGGAGTTGGTGATAGGGAGGCCTGGCGTGCTGCAGTCCATTGGTTCACAAAGAGTCGGACGTGACTGAGTGAATGAACTGAACTGAAACATTTAGCTCACTGGCAACTCAGAACACAATTATATTCATAATTGGTTTCAACTGCCAAATTATTATTAAGATGTCTATTTACCTTTTATCTATCTATAAACAGAATTCTTTTAGTTTTAATAACTCTTGCAAATTTATTCATGAAGGATTTTAACATATAAATATGTCAAGATTAATATGAATTCACCTTCTCCTTCTAGTACAGAATTTCAAAAGCAAAATGTATATCAAGTGCTTAATAGAAAAACAAAGAACTTATTTTTACTCTTACCTTAGAGTCTAAATGAAATGTGGCAAGAAAATAAATAATTAAATGAATTAATTCAACCTTACTCTTAACAAGGAGCAGGTATTCTTATGCCATCCTTTGAGATGGTATTTTTACTTTGGAGAAAACATGAAAGAAGAGATTGACAGAATAGCAGTAAGTACTTTTTCTCTCCAATAATATTTTTATTTGATTTAATCCAGTTTTATTACACAATGATATTTACATTAAATCAGGTTGCTATGGAAATAAGAGATCAGGCATCTACATGATATGACATTACCTGATTTATTCCCCCTTAATTTAATAGGACATAGATTGGATTCACATGCAAGATGCTTAAGGAAATCAATCACTAGTTTTGTGGTTGGATTTCTATATATGGCCCCTTTTACTTCACAACAGTAATAAATTCATGTCACAGTAAGATTAGTCTAAGAATCATTCATACTATCCATTGTCCTTGATTAAGAAGAAGTGAAGTGAAGTGAACTTGCTCAGTCTCCTCCAAATCTTTGTGATTCGGACTGTAGCTTACAAGGCTCCTCTGTCCATGGAATTTTCCAGGCAAGAGTACTGGAGTGGGTTTCCATTTCCTTCTCCAGGGGATCTTCCCGACCCAGGGATCAAACTCGGGTCTCCTGTACTGCAGGCAGACACTTTACCATCTGAGCCACCAGGGAAGCCTTTGATTAAGAAAGCATATGTCAATGTACTTATTTATACATGACTGTTTTGCACGTTGTGCAAAATATTAAAATTTGTAACCTATATATAGATTTCTAAATGTTCAAACTAATAAAATAAATAATAAAATATGGAGGCAGGAAATCTATCAGCTTGTGAGTAGGAGATTTTGGAGAAGTTTAAAATAGTTACACTTTTAATAGTTCACTCAATATACAACTGAGAATGTCACAGTATAAACGATGTTTAACACTATGTTTGGCTTTCTGAAAGTATTTGAAACAAGTAATGTTCACAACAATGGAATTTTAATAATAATGAATATTTTAAAATATTATACAATTGAGATGATAAGGCTATAGAATACTTTATAAATTAATTCTATCACTTTATACTTCACAAAAAGTGAAGCTTATAAAGCTTTCACTTGCCTAAGGTGATCAAGTTAGTTAACAACAAATGTAAGAATACAAATTAAGCCAAAATGTGATTTGATGTAATATCTTCAATAAATGAGGTTTGAAAACACATACAAAGAAAACTAGAACAAAAACATTTTTAAAACTTTGGGTCCAAGAATCTGTTGCCTCAGTTCAGTTCAGGTCAGTCGCTCAGTCGTGTCCAACTCGTGACCCCATGAATCGCAGCACACCAGGCCTCCCTGTCCATCATCAACTCCCAACTCCCAGAGTTTAGCCAAAGACATTTACATTAAGTTGGTAATGCCATTCAACCATCTCATCCTCTGATGTCCCCTTTTCCTCCTGCCTTCAATCTTTCCCAGCATCAGGATCTTTTCAAATGAGTCAGCTCTATGCATGAGGTGGCCAAAATATTGGAGTTTCAGCTTTAACATCAGTCCTTCCAATGAACAGCCAGGACTGATCTCCTTTAGGATGGACTGGTTGGATCTCCTGTCAGTCCAAGAGACTCTCAAGAGTCTTCTCCAACACCACACTTCAAAAGCATCAATTCTTTGGCATTCAGCTTTCTTTATAGTCCAATTCTCACATCCATACATGACCACTGGAAAAACCAGAGCCTTGACTGGACGGACCTTTGTTGACAAAGTAACGTCTCTGCTTTTAATATGCTGTCTAGGTTCGACATAACTTTCCTTCCAAGGAGTAGGCGTGTTTTAATTTCATGGCTGCAGTCATCATCTGCAATGATTTTGGAGACCCCCAAAATAAAGTCAACCATGGTTTCCATTATTTCCTCATCTATTTGTCATGAAGTGTTGGGACTGGCTGCCATGATCTTCGTTTTCTGAATGTTGAGCTTTAAGCCAACTTTTTCACTCTCCTCTTTCCTTTCATCAAGATGCTTAGTTCTTTGTTTTCTGCCATAAGGGTGGTGTCATCTGCATATCTGAGGTTACTGATATTTCTCCTGGCAATCTTGACTCCAGCTTGTGGTTCATCCAGCCCAGCATTTCTCATGATGTACTCTGCATAGAAGTTAAATAATCAGGGTGACAATATACAGCCTTGACATACTCCTTTTCCTACTTGGAACCAATCTGTTGTTCCATGTCCAGTTCTAATTGTTGCTTCCTGACCTGCATGTAGGTTTCTCAAGAGGCAGGTCAGATGGTCTGGTATTCCCATCTCTTTCAGAATTTTCCACAGTTTTTATCTTGTAGGTCATTATATAACCACGGAGACATGCTGTGCCATGCCCAGACACTTCAGTCATGCCCAATTCTTTAAAACCCTATAGACTGCAGCCTGCCAGGCTCCTCCGTCCATGGAATTTTCCAGGCAAGAATATTAAAGTGAGTTGCTACTTTCTACTGCAAGGGATTTTCCTGACAGGGATCAAACCTGTGTCTCCTCCATTGGCATGTGGATTCTTTACCACTGAGCCACTTGGGAAACCACCACCACTTAAAACAAAAACAAAACACATTAAAGAAAACCACACACACACAAATGCTAAACATATCAGATATCAGTTAGGAAGATGATGTTTGAAAAATTGGAAGAAATTCAAAGCAGATCTCAATATCACTTCTGAGATTATTTAGTACTTCATCATTTAAATCCTTAAGAATAAAAACCATTGAATTTAAATATGCTGTGTGAGATGTATATGGACATTTTCATCCTGTGCTTTAGCATCTTATATTGAAATTTTCTATGTGGTTACATTTTTAACATGTTTTCTGATCTCAATATCACATATACCTTGTTTCTTAATTAACATTTTTAAGACTTGTTGGGGGAAATAATGTATTATCTAGTAGAATTTCTGTGAGGATTAACACTCCAAGGCTTTTCCCACTGCTGGGCTATTTTTAAATGCTTTTCCTTTGTTTGGGAATGAACTCCAGTAATCCTACTGCTTGCTTCATTCAAGTCTCTGCTTGAACTTTCACTAATCTGAGTTTCATTCCTTAACATTCTATTTAAACTAATACCTACCTCTCAATTTACATCTTCCTCTCTCTTAAACTACATAATCCCTCTTCATCAAAGGTCTTAGTACCTGAAATATTAATATGTTACTTTATCACTTGACTGTTGGCTTTTATTTACTGGAACAGAAACTCTACAAGAAATGGGAATTTATTTTATTCACTCTTTTATCCATAGTGCCTAGAAAAGAACATGACATAGAGTAGAAACTGTACCGATTTTTGATAAATAAAAAAAAATACACAGTTTTTACTAAGTTCCTCAAAATTTTATTAATGACTTAAAAAATACTGAGTGAATGTGATCATTTATTACACACTAATCTCTTGAACCACATGTTTAGAAATAGGCCAGGCTATGTGCTACGCACTAATTATTTAATTCTGACAGCATTCTGTGAACTTTTCACACATTAAAAAAATGAGATTCAGAGATATTAGACCACCAGCTGAGTTAACATAACCAGTAAACGGCAGAACCTGGATTGAATTTGGCTTATCTAATTTGGAATCCCAGGCTCTTTTGGTAGATATCTCATGTAATAATTAAGAGCGTCAGCTGGCTTTTATTTTTCCATTTCTGAATGTAGGTGAACTTTTTCTGTCTCAGAGAAACAATAAATTCTAGGCTTTTCCCTCTAAGGAATGATGAAAGGATCTAAAAACAGTTGCAGAAACATAAAATGCTAGGGTTAATTATTGCTCTGGACACTCCAAAATCTAATGTGCAGACATTTTTATGAGAATAATCTGCTTCAAAATATATCAGCCCCAAAATTCTTATATCAGCCCCAAAATTCTAACTCTTTCCTGAGGCTTTCTGAATTACAAATTTTCTGAAGCTGAAATACAAGAAAGGGTGATTGTGAATCAGACACTCTACAAAATGCCCTTTTCCACATGCCATATTTTAGAAACCTCTCCATATTTAAACCATTACACTCTGGCCCTTCAATTGCAAGACAGATCAGGAAGAAAAAAATTAAATGAGCAAAATGACAAACTGATGTTAAAATCCATTCCTGAATTCACTCATAAATGAGGTTTGTATCCATGCCCTAAAACACTTGGCCAAGCCTTACAATATCACTCGTTTTACTAAGTAGGTGAAATGTTTTTACTGTCAGAACACAGCAGGTGTGGTAAGAGAAGTAACAATTTTACTATACAGGGCTTACAGCAATGAAGGCTTTCCCTGATAGCTCAGTTGGTAAAGAATCCACCTGCAGTGCAAGAGACCCCAGTTCAATTCCTGGGTGTGGAAGATCCCCTGGAGAAGGGATAGGCTATCCACTCCAATGTTCTTGGTCTTCCCTTGTGGCTCAGCTGGTAAAGAATCCACCTGCAATGCGAGAGACCTCGGTTAAATCCCTGGGTTGGGAAGATCTCCTGGAGAAGGGAAAGGCTACCCACTCCAGTATTCTGGCCTGGAGAATTCCATGGACAGTCCATGGAGTCGCAAAGAGTCAGACATGACTGAGCAACTTTCACTTTCACTTTATAGCAGTGAAACCAATGTGTCTGGACATTTTGAGTGTATCTTACAATGCAAACAAAGGTGACTGACATGAGTTTGTTCAGTGTTTACTCTAGTTCAGCATGTAATGGGACATGTGGATTACAAATACTTCCATTTGTTTTCCTAAGTTATCTGAAACTTTGATGTTTTCTTTCACATACTTTTGTCAGATAACTAAAGGATTAGGCAGAATTACTGAATCAATTTTAGATAATGTAAACTTTATTGTTTAATTAAACTCTCATTTTAAAACAATTCTACATAATGAGAAAAATACATATCTAACCAAAGGAATTTGCACTTTATTCATGATAGTCTGGTTCAGCTTAAATTAGAAGTATAAAACAGTTCTTCAATGCTTTACTTTCTTTTGATTCCATTTAGAATCAAATTCACAACTTTGTTTACTTATATTTTTATTCAAAAGTCTCAGACCTGGTTTTCCCACCTCCAGATTGTTTTGCCTTTTCAATTCAAAACAGTTCATGTAGGAGATTAATAACCATAACACGTTGCTTTAATTTTTACTCTTCTATTAATAATTCTTCAATGATAGTTATACCCTAAGATAAAATTCAAATTCCATAATTTGTCATTCATGGGCCTCTATTTGGCCTCAAATTGCTCTATCAGTAATAACTTCTACTTCCTCCCATCTCTGTGCCTAATCCCCGTGTCTGAGTGGACCTCTCAATCCTCTCAACCTTTCAAGACTATTTTAATATTTATTTCTTCCACAGTGCCTTAATTTACAACTAGATTTAAATATTAAACACATCTTATATATAGTTGGAAGTGACTTCTTATTTCTTTCCTCAAAACTCAAAGTTGGTCTGATGATAATTAAAAAAATAAATGAACTATTTGAAACCAACAATTAGAAAGTAAAATTGTCAGAAACTAGCAACTGATTAGAACAGGTAAGAATTTGGGATAACATATAATTTTCTAACTAATTTAGTTTAGTAATACTAGTAACTGGCAACATATAGAATACAAAGAAAAACCACAAGATGGAAGAGGGTAAAGTTGGGTAGCAGAGATGCTGAGTTCAGTATGAGGGAGAACAGATTTGAAGAATCCACAGAGCATAGGAAGAGTGAACACTTGAATGCATCATTTTTACCTCCAGAATAGGCCAGACTGAGATATTACAGCTGGATCATTTAGCATAAATGTAACAGGGAATGAGAGCAATCAAAGAAGTACATATAGAGAGGAAAGACTATGGAAGACCATAAAGGTTATAAAAGCAAAATGAGAAACTCAAGAAAGAGACTAAGAATATATAGTAGTAAGAAAAGAATGCCAAGGAAGATAAAGAAGTGAAACACCAAAAAAGCTAAAGAATAATAAAGCATTCATTAGGCAATATAGCTTATATTTATATTTATACCAAGATATAAAACCAAAAGTATTTACTATATTTGTCCATAAACAGACCACAGTGTCTTTTTCAAGAGAAGCTTCTGTGGAGTGATATAATCAAGGCATATGGCCACAAGAAGAGAAGTAATTGGTTCCCAAGAAGTAAAGAACAGGGGTTTGCACTATTCTTTCAAGGAGTTCAGTTAAGAAGGAAAGGATACAGAATGTTAAAAAAAAATGGAAAGGGAAATTGTTTTATATTGCTATTTTGTGTTACAGTGAACTTAGACATATTTATAGTCTTTGGGAAAGAAACAAGGAAGAGATAAAGATTGGAGAGAAAGAGAAACAACATATATACCTAATATAAACCTGTATTTGTTTTAAAAAGTGTATGTATGCATGTATACATACATATATATACATATACATGCATATTTTGTTGCTGTTCAGTTGCTAAGTCATATCCACCTCTTTGCGTTCCCATGGAATGCATCACACCAATCTCCCCTGTCCGCCAGTATATTCCAGAGTTTTCTCAGATTCTTGTCTATTGAGTAAGTGATGTTATCTAGCCATTTCATCTTCTGCCATACCCTTCTCCTTTTGCTTTCAATGTTCTTCAGCATCAGGGTCTTTTACAATGAGGAGACAGCATCGCGTAGCCAAAGTATTGTAGCTTCAGCTTCAGCAAGTCCTTCCAACAAATATTTAGGATTGTTCTATTTTAGGATTAACTGGTTTGATCTCCTTGCTGTCCATGGGACTCTCAAGAGTCTTCTTGTTGTTCAGTTACTCAGTCATGTGCAACTCTTTGCAACCCCATGGACTGAAGCATGCCAGTCTTCTATGTCCTTCACCATCTCGTAGAGCTTGCTAAAATTCATGTCTGTTGAGTCAGTGATGGCATCCAACCTTCCTGCCCTCTGTTGTCCCTGTCTCCTCTCACCTTCAGTCTTTCCCAGAATCAGTTTCTTTTCTAATGAATTGGCTCTTTGCATCAGGTGGCCAAAATATTGGAGCTTCTGCTTCAACATCAGTCCTTCCAATTAATATTCAGAACTGATTTCCTTTAGGATGGACTGGTTGGATCTCCTTGCAGTCCAACAGACTCTCAAGAGTCTTTTCCAACACAATTCAAAAGTGTCAATTCTTTAGCACTCAGCCTTTATGGTCCGTCTCTCACATCCATACATGACTACTGGAAAAACCATAGCTTGGACTATATGGACCCTTGTCAGCAGAGTAATGTCTCTGCTTTTTAATATTCTGTCTAGGCTTGTCATAGTTTTTCTTCCAAGGAGCAAGTTTCTTTTAATTTCAAGGCTGCAGTCACCATCTAAAGTGATTTTAGAGCCCAAGAAAATAAAGTCACTCACTGTTTCCATTGTTTTCCCATCTATTTGCCACGAAGTGATATGACCAGATGCCATGATCTTAGTTTTTAAATGTTGAGTTTTAACTACCTTATTCATTTTCATCTTTCACCCTCATCAAGAGACTCTTTAGTTCCTTTTTACTTTCTGCCATTAGAGTAGTATCATCTGCGTATCTGAGATTGTTGATATTTCTCCCAGAAATCTTATTTCCAACTCATCCAATCCAGCATTTTGCCTGATGTACTCTGCATATAAATTAAATTATCAGAGTGAAAACATACAGCTTTGTCATGCTTCTTTACCAATTTTGAACCACTCAGCTGTTCCATGTATGGTTCTAACTTCTGCTTATTGACCAACATACAGGCTTTTCAGGAGACAGGTAAGGTGATCTGATACTTCCACCCCTTTAAGAATTTTCCATAGTTGGTTGTGACTCACATAGTCAAAGGCTTTACCGTAGACAATGAAGCAGAAATAGATGTTTTTCTGAAACTCTCTCGCTTTCGTCATGATCCAGTGAATGTTGGCAATTTGATCTCTGGTTCCTTGGCCTTTTCTATACCCAGCTTATACATCTGAATGTTCTCAGTTCATGTACTACTGAAGCCTAGTTGAAGGATTTTGAGCATAAACATGCTAGGACGTGAACTGAGTACAACTCTATGGTAGTTTGAACATTCTTCGGCATTACTCTTCTTTGGGATTAAAATGAAAACTGACTCAAGTCCTTTGGCCACTGATGAGTTTTCCAAATTTGCTGATATATTGAGTATGGCACTTTAACAACATCATCATTTCTAGGATTCGAAGTAGCTCAGCTGGAATTCCATCTCCTCAACTAGCTTTCTTTTTAGTAATGCTTCCTAAGGCCCACTTGACTTCTACTCCAGGATATCTGGCTCTAGATGTGGTTATCCAGCTAAACTTTTTTTTTTAATAGTTCTGTGTATTTTGCCACCTCTTCTTAATATTTTCTGCTTCTATTTGATTCCTTTCATTTCTTTCCTTTACCCTACCCAACCTTGAGTAAAATATTCCCTTGGTACCCCCAGTTTACTTGAAGTAATCTCTAGTCTTTCCCATTCTATCATTTTCCTCTATTTCTTTGCACTGTTTATCTAAGGCTTTCTTTATCTCTCCTTGCTCTTCTCTGGAACTCTACAATCAGTTGGGTATACCTTTTCCTTTCTCCCTTGCCTTTCACTTCTATTCTTTACTCAGATATTTGTAAAGCCTCCTCAGGCAACCACTTTGCCTTCTTACATTTCTTATTCTTTGTGATGGTTTTGGTCACTGCCTTCTGTACAATGTTAGGAACCTCCATCCAGGTGTTCTGTCTACAATATCTAATCCCTTGCATTTATTTGTCACCTCCACTATTTAATCATAATGGATTTGGTTTAGGTCATATCTGAATTGCCTAGTGATTTTCTCTACTTTCTTCAATTTAAGCCTGAATTTTGCAATAAGGAGCTCATGAGCTGAGCCACAGTCATCTCTAAGTCTTGTTTTTGCTGACATGATAGAGCTTCTCCATTTTTTTTATTTTTTTCTCCCAATGCCAAAGCCCCCTCCCACCTCCCACCCCCACCATCTACCTGAATCATCGTGTGCACCAGCCCCATGCATCCTGCATCCTGCATTGAACATAGACTGGTGCTTCATTTCTTACAAGATAGTGTACATGTTTCAATGCCATTCTCCCAAACCATCCCACCCTTTCCCTCTCCCCGAGAGTCCAAAAGTCCGTTCTATACCTCTGTGTCTCTTTTGTTGTCTCACATATAGGGTCATCATTACTATCTTCTAAAATCCATATATATGTGTCAGTATACTGTATTGGTGTTTATCTTTCTGGCTTACTTCACTCTGTATAATCGGCTCCAATTTCATCCATCTCATTAGCACTGAGTCGAATTTATTCTTTTTAAGGGCTGAGTAGTACTCCATTGTGTATATGTACCACGGCTTTCTTATCCATTCATCTGCTGATGGGCATCTAGGTTGCTTCCATGTCCTGGCTATTATAAACAGTGCTGCAATGAACATTGGGGTACATGTGTCTCTTTCAATTCTGGTTTCCTCTGTGTGTATGCCCAGCAGTGGGATTGCTGGATCATAAGGCAGTTCTATTTGCAATTTTTTAATAAATCTCCACACTGTTTTCCATAGTGGCTGTACTAGTTTGCATTCCCACCAGCATTGTAAGAGGGTTCCCTTTTCTCCACATCCTCTCCAGCATTTATTGCTTGTAGACTTTTGGATCGCAGCCATTCTGACTGGTGTGAAATGGTACCTCATTGTGGTCTTGATTGGCATTTCTCTGATAATGAGTGAGGTTGAGCATCTTTTCATGTCTTTGTTAGCCATCCATATGTTTTCTCTGGATAAATGCCTATTTAGTTCTTTGGCCCATTTTTTTATTGGATTATTTTTCTGGAGTTAAAATACTTAGGAATATTCCTACCTAAAGAAACTAAAGACCTATATATCAAAAATTATAAAACACTGATGAAAGAAATCAAAGAGGACACTGATAGATGGAGAAATATACCATGCTCATGGGTCGGAAGAGTCAATATAGTGAAAATGAGTATACTACCTAAAGCAATCTACATATTCAATGCAATTCCCATCAAGCTACTAGCAGTATTTTTCACAGAACTAGATCAAATAATCTCAAGGTTTGTGTGGAAATACAAAAAACCTCGAATAGCCAAAGCAATCTTGAGAAAGAAGAATGGAACTGGAGGAATCAACTTGCCTGAATTCAGGCTCTACTACAAAGCCACAGTCATTAAGACAGTATGGTACTGGCACAAAGACAGAAATATAGATCAATGGAACAAAATAGAAAGCCCTGAGATAAACCCACACATCTATGGACACCTTATCTTCGACAAAGGAGGCAAGAATATACAATGGAGTAAAGACAGTCTCTTTAACAGGTGGTGCTGGGAAAACTGGTCAACCACTTGTAAAAGAATGAAACTAGACCTCTTTCTAACACCATACACAAAAATAAACTCAAAATAGATTAAAGATCTAAATGTAAGACCAGAAACTATAAAACTCCTAGAGGAGAACATAGGCAAAACACTCTCCGACATAAATCACAGCAGGATCCTCTATGATCCAACTCCAAGTATACTGGAAATAAGAGCTTCTCCATTTTTAGCGGCAAAGAACATAATCAATCCAGTTCGGGATTAACTATGTGGTGATGTTCCCTATGTAGAGTCATCTCCTAGGCTGTTGGAAAACGTGTTTGCTATCACAAGCATATTCTCTTCACAAAACTGCTAGCTTTCGTCCTGCTTCATTTTGTACTCCAAGGCCAAACTTATCTGTTATTCTGGGTATTTGGCAAGAAGAGATAAGAAAGACTTCCTCAATGATCAATGCAAATAAATAGAGGAAAACAACAGATTGGGAAAGACTAGAGATCTCTTCAAGAAAATTAGAGATACCCAGGGAACTTTTCATGCAAAGATGGGCTCGATAAAGAACAGAAATTGTATGGACCTAACAGAAGCATAAGATACTAAGAAGAGGTGGCAAGAATACACAGAACTGTACAAAAAGATCTTCACAACCCAGATAGTCATGATGAGGTGGTCATTAATCTAGAGCCAGACATCTTGGAATGTGAAGTCAAGTGGGCCTTAGAAAGAATCACTACAAACAAAAATAGTGGAGGTGATGGAATTCCAATTGAGCTGTTTCAAATCTTGAAAGATGTTGCTGTGAAAGTGCTGCACTCAATATGCCAGCAAATCTGGAAAGCTCAGCAGTGGCTACAGGACTGGAAAAGGTCAGTTTTCATTGCAATTCCAAAGAAAGGCAATGCCAAAGAATGCTCAAACTACTACACAATTGCACTCACCTCACATGCTAATAATGTAATGCTCAAAATTCTCCAAGCCAGGATTCAGCAATACATGAGCCATAAACTCCCTGTGTTCAAGCTGGTTTTAGAAAAGGCAGAGGAACCAGAGATCAAATTGCCAACATTCACTGGATCATCAAAAAGCAAGAGAGTTCCACAATAAAACATCTATTTCTGCTTTATTGACTGTGCCTAGCCTTTGACTGTGTGGATCACAATAAACTGTGGAAAATTCTGAAAGAGATGGGAATACCAGACCACCAAACCTGCCTCTTGAGAAATCTGTATGCAGGTCAGGAAGCAACAGTTAGAACAGGACATGGAACAACAGACTGGTTCCAAATAGGAAAAGGAGTGCCTCAAGGCTGTATATTGTCACCCTGCTTATTTCACTTCTTTGCAGAGTACATCATGAGAAACAGTGGACTGGAAGAAACACAAGCTGGAATCATGATTGCCAGGAGAAATATCAATAACCTCAGATATGCAGATAATACCATTCTTATGGCAAAAGTGAAGAGGAGCTAAAAAGCCTCTTGATGAAAGGGAAAGAGGAGAGCAAAAAGTTGGTTTAAAGCTCAACATTCAGAAAACAAAGATCATGGCATCCGGTCTAATCATTTCATGGTAGTAGATGAGGAAACAGTGTCAGACTTTATTTTTGGGGGTTCCAAAATCACTGCCAATGGTGACTGCAGCCATGAAATTAAAAGATGCTTACCCCTTGGAGAAAAGTTATGACCAACCTAGATAGTATATTCAAAAGCAGAGATATTACTTTCCCAACTAAGGTCCATCTAGTCAAGGCTATGGTTTTTCCTGTGGTCATGTATGGATGTGAGAGTTGGACTGTGGAGGAGGCTGAGCACCGAAGAACTGATGCTTTTGAAGTGTGGTGTTGGAGAAGACTCTTGAGAGTCCCTTGGACTGCAAGTAGATCCAACCAGTCAATTCTGAAGGAGATCAACCCTGAGATTTCTTTGGACAGAATGATGCTGAAGCTGAAACTCCAGTACTTTGGCCACCTCATGTGAAGGGTTGACTCACTGGAATAACTCTGATGCTGGGAGGGATTGGGGGCAGGAGAAGAAGGGGACGACCGAGGATGAGATGACTGGATGGCATCACGGACTCAATGGACGTGAGTCTGAGTGAACTCTGGGAGATGTTAATGGACAAGGAGGCCTGGTGTGCTGTAATTCATGTTGTCGGAAAGAGTTGGTCATGACTCGGCGACTGAACTGAACACTGACTTAACATGCAAATGATTTTCTTAGTTTTTACACTTCAAAATTACTTGCTGGAATTATTATTCTCCCTTGAATCTATCTTTCTAAGAGATACCTGACCTCACCTCTGAATTTAAAATCTTGGCTGAAAAAAAGAAAATATGACTTTGAAATATAAAAGCTATTTCAGAGGCAGCGGGATATTGGACATTATTGAAGGTCACACTGTCACTGGAATGAACTTACGGGTGTGTGTGCTAGCTATTTCTCTTCAGTCATGTCCAACTCTTTGTGACCCTACAGATAGTAGCCTGTCAGGCTCCTCTGTCCATGGGATTTTCCAGGCAAGAATATTGGAGTGGGTTGCCATGCTCTCCTCCAGAGGATCTGCTGACCCAAGGATCGAACTGTCATCTTCTGCAACTCTTGAACTGCAGGCAGGTACTTTACTGCTGAGCCACCAGGGAAGCCCAAAATGAGGTTATACTTCTTATTTTTATTTTTTAACATTTAAGAAATCGCTCAGTCATATCTGACTCTTTGCGACCCCATGGACTGTAGCCTACTAGGCTTCTCTCTGTCCATGGGATTCTCCAGGCAAGAATACTGGAGTGGGTTACCATTTCCTTCTCCAAGGGATCTTCCCAACCCAGGGATTGAACCTGGGTCTCCCACGTTGAAGGCAGACATTTTAACCTCTGAGCCACCAGGGAAGCCCTTCCTTTTAAAACAACAATGTCTTGCATACAGCTAATTTTTCTACTAGAAAATAAGAAAGCACCTACATTTCCAAGTTCTGACTTCTGTTCTAATTTAAATGATAGAGGAGAAATTATTTTTTTTCATATCCAATTTAGCCCCAATCACTGTCTATATTAATGTCTAGACTTGGAAATATATGTGTCTTTGTATGTGTGTGTGTATGTGTTGGTATTCATTCATTTTATTCTCATAGAATGGTCAAACTCACAGAAGCACTTGCTGTCATGATGTTGATAACTATATTCAAATAATGGATGACAGGACTTAATGAAAACATTCTCCATAACAGCAACCCTAGCTGTCACTGCTTTAGGGCAAGAGTCCTGTTTAGGTAGAAACCTAGTGATTGGTTAATACAAGTGAGATTAGATTTAGAAGAGATCAATAGAACAATCTTGTTCCACAAATTTTATTATTATTTTTCCACCATCTGAGCTGAAATGTAGGATCTGATTGATTCATTATATTACTGTGTCCTCAGACAGAGTATGTAATGCATATAAGAGAGACTTAACTTTTAATTACTATAACCATCTAAGTAAATTCCATATATCTTATTGTTTTCTTTAGCTTCAAGGTTTATTCTATGTAAAACTGTAATTTCTTATGATTCTTCATAATTTAACTCATATCAGATGGAGACAGTAAATAGTAGCCTTTCAGCATTTTAATTTTACCAGTGAAGTTGTACTTCTAAAAAAGAATAGTGTTGAATATTGTGAAAGCTAAAATGTCTATGAGTCTTTTTCATGATGAAAAATTTTCCTTTATTCCTACCTCACTGAACTTTAAAAATTCTTTCTTATGAATTAAAATACAGTCCTTTATCAGATGTGTCTTTTGCAATCTGTGCTTTTCCAATCTGTGTCTGTCTCATTTTTTTTACATTGTCCTTTGTAGAGAAGTTTTTAATTTTAAGAAAATCCAGTTCATCAATTACATTTTCAAGGACCACGTGTTTAGTATTGTATTTTAAAACTCATTGACACACCCAATGTCCAATGTCATCTAGCTTCTTTATCATTTTCTAGGAATGTTACATTTTTGTCTGTGATCCATTTTAGTTGTTAACAGAGCTTAGTTACTGATTCATTGTTACTAACTCAATGCTATACCTATCATCATTTTAGTCTTTTCCATATACTTATAAATGACACTAACATAAAATGATACAATATAATTGTTCCTCTCTTGCAATGATTTTATCTTCACTCTTATCTTACATGTCCATTCTCTATTGCTATACAAGGTATTTTGTTATTGCTAATAACTGTGACACTGCTAAAATCTCAGTTTCAAGCATCTCAAATAACCACTTCTTTTCTTTTCAGCTGATTATCATCCAATATCTCCATATCAGGAATATTTCAACCCTACTGGGATGCATAATCTATTGACCACTTTTTCAATGTTTCTTAAAGACTTAGGTTCACTTCTTTTTCATATATCCTAAAATATCTTTCATCTTCCTTGTTTCATATTAAGTACTTGACTAAAAATCATTATTAATTCTAAGTTTATTTCCCCAGTTTATTTACCTTTGCAGCTAAATATGGACAACCAAAACCATGCTGACTGTCCCATTGCTTCCCCACTTAAAAAAAAAAAAATGACCACCTCTTAAGCTAGGAACTACTTCTCATTATAAAACAAATTCTTAGAAGAGTCATTAATCACCACTGTTTAACTTTTTCACATTCTTTCTTGAATCTCCAATCAGGTTTTTGCAGTCCCCTCCTCTCTCCCACACAACACCACCCCTACCAACACCACTATAAATATCTCTAATGTGTCAGTGACCTCAGTCTTAGTCTAAGATGCTTTAGTCATTACTGATTCTTTGCCATCCCATGGACTGTAGCCGACCAGACTCCTCTGTCCATGGAATTTTCCAGGCAACAATGTTGGAGTGGATTGCCATTTCCTTATCCAGGGAATCTTCCCAACCCAAGGATCAAACCCACGTCTCTTATGTCTCCTGCACTGCCAGATAGGTTCTTTACCATTGTTGCCACCTAGGTGTTCAGTCCAACAATAAGGTCTCAGTTCTCCTTTTGTCAAATAAAATTTTCACAAAATAGGCTAAAATTTGGTTGCCATGATCTGGTTCATTATAAATTTTCAAATCTTTTTTTCTACTACACTTCTAACCCTGCTTCAGCCACCCTTTCTCTTGTTCTTCAAATTATGAAGCATGTTCCCATACTAGAATGTTGCACTTGATGTCCTTCTGCCCTCAGAATTTTTCCTCTTATCCTCTTCTTCAGAGAAGTTGTGCTAATTTACTTTTCAAAAAGCCATGTCATTTGATGATCAGAATTACTTACTTTTCATGTAGACATATTTGCAGTCCTTTCACCCTACATTTAGGATTTTTGTTTCTTACATATAAAGTCTTTCTCCACCACAAGATTATAAAGATTCCCTCATATTTTATCTTCTAAAATCTTTATTATTTCACGTCTAGTTTTTCAAGCCACCTTGATTTAACTGTGGCATAAGGTATGAGTCAGAGTCAACTTTTCATCAATTTGGATTTCTAACTGTCCCAGTATCATTTACTAGAAACAACAATTTTCTGATATTATTCATTTCCACCTTTGACATTAGTTGATAACTAAAAAGCCTCTTGATGAAAGTGAAAGAGGAGAGTAAAAAGTTGACTTAAAGCTCAACATTCGGAAAACTAAGATCATGGCATCTGATCCCATCACTTCATGGCAAATAGATGGGGAAACAGTGGAAACAGTGTCAGACTTTATTTTGGGGGCTCCAAAATCACTGCAGATGGTGACTGCAGCCATGAAATTAAAAGATGCTTACTCCTTGGAAAAAAAGTGATGACCAACTTAGATAACATATTCAAGAGCAGAGATGTTACTGTGCCAACAAAGGTCCATCTAGTCAAGGATGTGGTTTCTGCAGTGGTCATGTATGGATGTGACAGTTGGACTGTGAAGAAAGCTGAGTGCCGAAGAATTGATGCTTTTGAACTGTGGTGTTGGAGAAGACTCTTGAGAGTGCCTTGGACTGCAAGGAGATCCAACCAGTCCATTCTGAAGGAGATCAGCCCTGGGGTTTCTTTGGAAGGAATGATGCTAAAGCTGAAACTCCAGTACTTTGGCCACCTCATGTGAAGGGTTGACTCATTGGAAAAGGCTCTGATGCTGGGAGGGATTGGGGGCAGGAGGAGAAGAGGAACAGAGGATGAGATGGCTGGATGGCATCACTGACTTGATGGACATGAGTGTGAGTGAACTCTGGGAGTTGGTGATGGACTGGGAAGCTTGGAGTGCTGCAATTCATGAGGTCACAAAGAGTTGGACACAACTGAACAACTGAACTGAACTGAACTGAACTGAATAATCTTAATATGCATGGTTCTCTTTCTGAATACTACACAATTCTCAAAAGCTGCAGTATTACCATTTTAGACTGGTTTATCTGTATCCGCAAAGAATTGTGTGTGAATTTTAGGATGTTTAGTAGCATCTCTGGCCTTTACCCACTAGATCCCAGCCAATCTACCCACTCTTCATCTTCCCCACCTCCAACCACAACATTCAAAACGTCTTCACACATTGCAAAATGTCTCCTAGAGGATCAAAACTGCACTTAGTTGAGAACTACTACTTCCTAATGTTTATGTTTTTACCTTAGTCAAATCATTCTGCCATAATAACTCTCAACTTATGATAAACTTTACTATATAGTAGACCCATGGTTCTCATTCTTTTCTTTAAGAGTGTCTTGACAATTCTTGCCATGTTGAGTCTTTATACTTTTCAGAATCACATATGATACATCACAAACACATTTTGAGTTGAACTAAATAATTTTGGATAAAGGCATCTGTAAACAGTATCAAGTCTGTCAAATCATGAATATTGTATACTCTTTTATTTATCGAAATCTTACACAGTTCGCTTTAGTGTTCATCCATAAGTTTATACGAGCTTCCCAGGTAGCACAGTGAAGAATCTACCCCTCAAATTCAGGAGATACAGGAGACATGGGTTCGATCCCTGGGGACACTGACTTACAACAAAATAAAAC
The DNA here is from genome assembly GCA_917880005.1 of Nanger dama. NCBI lineage: Eukaryota > Metazoa > Chordata > Mammalia > Artiodactyla > Bovidae > Nanger > Nanger dama. Next base: position 55,605,905 of record CAKJTW010000004.1, read on the forward strand.
AAAAAGACTTGGTTCTTTCACTAACAGTCCAACAGTAATATCTGTAGGGTTATTAGGTTTGGCAATGGAAGTTATTTAACCATAAGAGATCAGAGGACAGATAAGAAATGTGTGGGGTTTCCAGGAGACACAGGACTTGTGAGTTCAAATCCCAGGTCAGGAAGAGCCCTTGGAAAAGGAAATGGAAACCCACTCCAGTATTCTTGCTTGAAAAAATTCAATGGAAAGAGGAGCCTGGTAGGCTACAGTCCAAAGAATCAAAAGAGTTCGACATGACTGAGTGACTAAACATGTATGCATGCAAGGACTGGGATCCTGAAATTAGTTCCTGAAAATATCCAACTATCTAAAAACCTGTTGTACCAATTTCTCTACAGCACAAAGTGCCTCATTCTCCATTCTGAACTCCCTTCAGGACATGTCTAAAGACAACAGCTACAGCAACACAAGATTCAGTCTCCTAAGAGGCAGATGGCAAATGCCCTTGTTGTTGCTGTTCAGTCACTGGCAAATGCCCTTGGCAAGTGCCAAATTATAGTTGACAAACCCATGCATATATACTCAACTAACTTTTGGACATGGAACAACTGACTGGTTCAAAACTGGGAAAGGAGTATGACAATGCTGTATATTGTCATCCTGCTTATTTAACTTATATGCAGAGTACATCACTGGAAATGCTCAGCTGGATGAAACACAAGCTGGAATCAAGATAGGCAGGAGAAATATCAATAATCTCAGATATGCAGATGACACCCCCTTATCGTTGAAATTGAAAAGGAACTGAAGAGCCTCGTGATGAAAGTGAGAAAGGAGAGTGAAAAAGCTGGTTTAAAGCTCAACATTCAAAAACTGACATCATGGCACCCGGTCCCATAACTTCATGTCAAACAGAAGGTGAAACAATGGAAATAATGACAGACTCATCTACAAAATCACTGCAGATGGTGACTGCAGCCATGAAATTAAAAGATGCTTGCTCCTCGGAAGAAAAGCTATAAAAATCTAAACACTATTTTAAAAAGCAGAGACATTACTTTGTCAACAAAAGTCCATATAGTCAAAACTATGGTTTTTCCAGTAGTCATATATGGATGTAAGAGCTGGACCATAAAGAGGGCTGAGTGCCAAAGAACTGATGCTTTTGAACTGTGGTGTTGGTGAAGACTCTTGAGAGTCTCTTGGACTGCAAGATGATCAAATCAATCAATCCTAAAGGAAGTCAACCCTGAATATTCATTGGAAGGAAGAATGCTGAAGCTAAAACTCCAATACATTGGTCATCTGATGTGAATAGTTGACTCACTAGAAAAGACCTGATACTGGAGAGATCGAAGGCAGGAGGATAAGGGGATGACAGAGGATGAGACAGTTGGATGGCATCACTGACTCAATGGACACACATTTGAACAAACCCCAGGAGATGGTGAAGGACAGGGAAGCATGGCGTGCTGCAGACACAAAGAATTGGGCATGACTGAATGACTAAACAGTAACACACTTTAGACAGTGACACTAAGAATGTACAATGGGAAAAGGACAGATTTGTCAATAATTGATACTGGGAAAACAGCATGTCCACATGTAAAGTGAAAGAAAGTGAAATTGCTCAGTCATGTCCAACTCTGTGATCCCAGGGACTGTAGCCTACTAGGCTCCTCAGACCATGGAATTTTCCTGGTGGGGTATTTGAGTGGGTTGTTATTTCCTTCTCCAGGGGATCTTCACGACCTAGGGATTGAACCCAGGTCTCCCACTTGCAGGCAGACGCTTTACCATCTGAACCACCAGGGAAGCCCAATGTAAAAGCCCACATGTAAAAGATGAAGGCATCTCCTTATATCTATAAAAGCACTAAATCCCTTCAGTATGACATCAGCTCCTCATGACTAATAAAAAACCCTTTATAAAATAAGCGCTTGTTTGCACTGAATTCCGCCTTCACCAAAATCATACAACAGTCTCTCATAGCTAACTGAGCTGCTGCCCCAAACAAAACTTAACTAGCAGCTCTCAAGTTGTGCATCTTTTTTCAGTCGAACGGTTTATATCTGGGCTCTCTATTACGACTCACTTGTCTATGTGGCTGCTTTTAGGCTTACCTGGTGGCTCAGAGGTTAAAGCATCTGCCTGCAATGTGGGAGACCTGGGTTCAATCCTTGGGTGGGGAAGATCCCCTGGAGAAGGAAAGGGCAACTCGCTCCAGTATTCTTGCCTGGAGAATCCCATGGACAGAGGAGCCTGGTGGGCTACAGTCCATGGGATCACAAAGAGTTGGACATGACTGAGTGACTTCATTTTCATTTTTATCATACTGCTTTGTGCTCAGTCGGTAAAGAAATCTGCCTGCAATACAGGAGACCCGGGTTGGATTCCTGGGTTGAGAAGATCCCCTGGAGGAGGCAACAACGGCAACTCACTCCAGCATTCTTGTCTGGAGAATCCCCTGGGCAAAGGAGCCTGGCAAGGTATAGTCCTTGGGGTCATAACTCTGACATGACTTAGTGACTAAATTGCCACCACCATACTGCTTTGATGACTATAGCCATATCTTCGTACTGTAGCTTAAAATCAGGCAGTATGATGCTTCTAGCTCTGTTCTTTCCCAAGACTTCTTTGGCTACTGTGATCTTTGTGGTTCCATACAAAATGTTAGGATTTTTTTTCTATTTCTATCAAAAATGCCATAGGAATTACAATGAATCTGTAGATCACTTTGTGCAGCATGACATTTTCACAATATTATCTCAATCCAAGAATACAAAAGACATTTCCAGTTATTTGTGTCAATTCCATCAATTTGTTTTATCAGTGTCTTACAGTTTTCAGTATATAAGGATTCACCTACTTAAATTTATTTGTAAGTATTTTATTGTTTTGAATATTATTTCCTTCTTAATTTCCCCTTCAGATTGTTAGTCTTTGATTTATAGACTATTTAGGAAGATTCCTTAATTTAAAATGATATACATTTTTAAATATTTTTAAAAATTTGTAGGCAATATGCATTTCCAGTGATGAAAAACCTATATGATTTTGATTCACTGAATTCTGTTGAGACTTCCTTCAAGTCCCACACATGGTCAATCTTTGTAAATATTTTATGTAAATTTCAAAAATTTATATTCTTTTCCTAATCTATTTTATTGAAGCAACACTGGTTTATAACATTATACAAATTTCCCATGTACAACATTCTATTTGTAATTCTGTATCTAGAGCGTGCTCATCTGCCCATTTTGCCCTCTTCCTGTCCCTTGGATTCAGGTAACAACTACTTAATTCTCTGCATCTACACATTAGTTTGATTTGGTTTGTTTTTAGTTTTACTTTGCTTTTTTGCTGTTTATATTCCACACCTGAATGAAATCGTATTCTATTTTCTTTGCATTTCTTCATCTCATTTATTTCACTTAGCATAATACTTGCAAAATCCATCCATGTTATAGCAAATTGCAAGATTTCAACTTTTCTTTTTCATGCCTGAGCAGTTATCCATTATATATATAAATATATATATATATATAATATATATATGACATCTTCTTTATCCATTCACCTGAACATAAGAGATGCATATATCTTTTTAGTGTTTTGATATTCTTTGCATAGGTACTCCAGATGTGACATATTTGTATCTTATGGTAGTTCCCACACCCAAGGTAAGAGAAACCCAAGTAAGATGGTAGGTGTTGCAAGAGGGCATCAGAGGGCAGACACACTGAAACCATACTCACAGAAAACTAGCCAATCTAATCACACTAGGACCACAGCCTTGTCTAACTCAATGAAACCAAGCCATGCCTGTGGGGCAACCCAAGATGGGTGGGTCATGGTGGAGAGGGCTGACAGAACGTGGTCCACTGGAGAAGGGAATGGCAAGCTACTTCAGTATTCTTGCCTTGAGAACTCCATGAACAGTATAAAAGGCAAAATGATAGGATTCCAAAAGAGGACTCCCCAGGTCATTAGGTGCCCAATATACTACTGGAGATCAGTGGAGAAATAACTCCTGAAAGAATGAAGGGATGGAGCCAAAACAAAAACAATATCGAGCTGTGCATGTGACTGGTGATAGAAGCAAGATCCGATGCTGTAAAGAGCAATATTGCATAGGAACCTGGGATGTCAGGTCCGTGAATCAAGGCAAATTGGAAATGGTCAAACAAGAGATGGTAAGGGTGAATGCCAACATTCTAGGAATCAGCGAACTAAAATGGACTGGAATGGGTGAATTTAACTCAGATGACCATTATATCTTCTACTGCAGGCAGGAGTCCTTCAGAAGAAATGGAGTAGCCATCATGGTCAACAAAAGAGTCTGAAATGCAGTACTTGGATGCAATCTGAAAAATGACAGAATGATCTCTGTTTGTTTCAACGGCAAACCATTCAGTATCACAGTTATCCAAGTCTATGCCCCAATCAGTAACGCTGAAGAAGCCGAAGTTGAACGGTTTTATGAAGACCTACAAGATCTTTTAGAACTAACACCCAGAAAAGGTGTCCTTTTCATTATAGGGGACTGGAATGTTAAAGTAGGAAGTCAAGAAAGACCTGGAATAACAGGCAAATGAGGCCTTCGAATGCAGAATGAAGCAGGGCAAAGACTAATAGAGTTTTGCCAAGAAAATGCACTGGTCATAGCAAACACCCTCTTCCAACAACACAAGAGAAGACTCAAAACATGGACATCACCAGATGGTCAACACCGAAATCAGACTGATTACCAAAGATGGAGAAGCTCTATACAGTCAACAACAACAACAACAACAAAAAGACCAAGAGCTGACTGTGGCTCACATCATGAACTCCTTATTACCAAATTCAGACTTAAATTGAAGAAAGTAGGGAAAATAGCTAGAACATTCAGGTATGGCCTAAATCAAATACCTTATGATTATACAGTGGAAGTGAGAAATAAATTTAAGGACTTAGATCTGAGAGATAGAGCGCCTGATGAACTATGGAATTAGGTTCATGACATTGTACAGGAGACAGGGATCAAGATCATCCCCATGTAAAAGAAATGCAAAAAAGAAAAATGGCTATCTGGTGAGGCCTTACAAATAGCTGTGAAAAGAAGAGAGGTGAAAAGCAAAGGAGAAAAGGAAAGATATAAGCATCTGAATGCAGAGTTCCAAAGATTAGCAAGAAGAGATAAGAAAGCCGTCTTCAGTGATCAATGCAAAGAAATAGAGGAAAACAACAGAATGGAAAAGACTAGAGATCTCTTCAAGAAAATCAGAGATACCAAGGGAACATTTCATGCAAAGATGGACTCAATAAAGGACAGAAATGGTATGGACCTAACAGAAGCAGAAGATATTAAGAAGAGGTGGCAAGAATACACGGAAGAACTATACAAAAAAGATCTTCACGACACAGATAATCATGATGATGTGATCATTAATCTAGAGCCAGACATCTTGGAAAGTGAAGTCAAGGGGGCTTTAGAAAGCATTACTATGAACAAAGCTAGTGGAGGAGATGGAATTCCAGTTGAGCTATTTCAAATCCTGAAAGATGATGCTGTAAAAGTGCTGCATTCAATATGGCAGCAAATTTGGAAAACTCAGCAATGCCCACAGGACTGGAAAAGGTCAGTTTTCATTCCAATCCCAAAGAAAGGCAATGCCAAAAAAGGCTCAAACTACCATACAATTGCACTCATCTCACATGCTAGTAAAGTAATGCTCAAAATTCTCCAAGCCAGGCTTCAGAAATATGTGAACCGTGAACTCCCTGATGTTCAAACTGGTTTCAGAAACAGCAGAGGAACCAGAGATTAAATTGCCAACATCCACTGGATCATAGAAAAAGCAACAGAGTTCCAGAAAAACATCTATTTCTGCTTAACTGACTATGCCAAAGTCTTTGATTGTGTGGATCACAGTAAACTGTGGAAAATTCTGAAAGAGATGGGAATACCAGACCACCTAATCTGCCTCTTGAGAAATCTCTATGCAGGTTAAGAAGCAATAGTTAGAACTGGACATGGAACAACAGACTGGTTCCAAATAGAAAAAGAGTACGCCAAGGCTATATATTGTCATCCTGCTTATTTAACTTATATGCAGAGTACATGAGAAACGCTGGACTGGAAGAAACACAAGCTGGAATCAAGATTGCCTGGAGAAATATCAATCACCTCAGATATACAGATGATACCACCCTTATGGCAGAAAGTGAAGAGGAGCTAAAAAGCCCCTTGATGAAAGTGAAAGAGGAGAGTGAAAAAGTTGGCTTAAAGCACAACTTTCAGAAAACGAAGATCATGGCATCCGGTCCCATCACTTCATGGCAAATAGATGGGGAAACAGTGGAAACAGTGTCAGACTTTATATTTTGGGACTCCAAAATCACTGCAGATGGTGACTGCAGCCATGAAATTATAAGACGCTTACTCCTTGGAAGAAAAGTTATGACCAACCTACATAGTATATTCAAAAGCAGAGACATCACTAAGTTCCATCTAGTCAAGGCTATGGTTTTTCCAGTGGTCATGTATAGATGTGAGAGATGGACTGTGAAGAAGGCTGAGTGCCAAAGAATTGATGCTGCTTTTGAAGTGTGGTGTTGGAGAAGGCTCTTGAGAGTCCCTTGGACTGCAAGGAGATCCAACCAGTCCATTCTGAAGGAGATCAGCCCTGGGATTTCTTTGGAAGGAATGATGCTGAAGCTGAAGCTCTAGTACTCTGGCCACTTCATGAGAAGAATTGACTCATTGGAAAAGACTCTGATGCTGGGAGGGATTGGGGGCAGAAGGAGAAGGGAACAACCGAGGATGAGATGGCTGGGTGGCATCACGGACTTAATGGACATGGGTCTGAGTGAACTCCAAGAGATGGTGATGAACAGGGAGACCTGACGTGCTGCGATTCATGGGATTGCAAAGAGTCGGACACGACTGAGCGACTGAACTGATGGTAGTTCTATTCTTAATTTTTAAAGAAATCTCCATACCGTTTTCCATAGTAACTGTACCAATATAAATTCCCACCAACTATGTATATACATTCCCTTCATTTCACATCCTCACCAACACTGCTTTTTCTCACATTGAAATTAATTATATTCCTTTTATTTGAATGCTCTGGGTATATCCATTATAGCCAGCTTTGAAGGAAGATTATCAACACTTATTTATTTAAAATATTATTTTAAATGTTCTGAAATCATTGGGGGTTTTATGAGGTTTTTTTTTTATTTGCTTTATGCATTTGACTCTATTTTATTCATTGCATAAAAATGTACACTTATTTTACCTTTCTGATTAATCAAGGTTTAAATTATTTAGAATAATCAACTTTATTTCTAATAATATTAAAAGTATGTTGAGCTTTAAGCCAACTTTTTCACAGTTCTCTTTACTTTTATCAAGAGGCCTTTTAGTTCCTCTTCACTTTCTACCATAAGGGTAGTGCTATCTGCATATCTGAGGTTATTGATATTTCTTCAGGCAATCTTGATTCTAGTTTGTGTTTCTTCCAGTCCAGCTTTTCTCATTATGTATTCTGGATATAAGTTAAATAAGCAGGGTGACAATATACAGCCTTGACAACTCCTTTTCTATTTGAAACCGTCTCTTGTTCCATGTCCAGTTCTAACTGCTGCTTCCTGTCCTGCATACATATTTCTCAAGAGGCAGGTTAGGTGGTCTGGTATTCCCATCTCTTTCAGAATTTTCCACAGTTTATTGTGATTCACACAGTCAAAGGCTAGGCATAGTCAATAAAGCACAAATAGATGTTTTTCTGGAACTCTCTTGCTTTTTCCATGATCCAGCAGATATTGGCAATTTGATCTTTGGTTCCTCTGCCTTTCCTAAAACCTGCTTGAATATCAGGAAGTTCATGGTTCATGTATTGCTGAAGCCTAGTTTGGAGAATTTTGAGCATTACTTTACTAGCGTGTGAGATGAGTGCAACTGTGAGGTAGTTTGAACATTCTTGGCATTGCCTTTCTTTGGGATTGGAATGAAAACGGACCTTTTCCAGTCCTGTGGCCATTGCTGAGTTTTCCAAATTTGCTGGCACATTGAGTGCAGCACTTTCACAGCATCACCTTTCAGGATTTGAAACAGCTCAATTGGAATTCTATCACTTCCAGTAGCTTTGTTCATAGTGATGCTTTCTAAGGCCCACTTGACTTCACATTCCAGGATGTCTGGTTCTAGACCAGTGATCACACCTTCGTGATTATCTGGGTCGTGAAGATCCTTTTGTACAGTTCTTCTGTGTATTCTTGCCATCTCTTCTTAATATCTTCTGCTTCTGTTAGGTCCCTACCATTTCTGTCCTTTATCGAGCCCATCTTTGCATGAAATGTTCACTTGGTATCTCTAATTTTCTTGAAGAAATCTCTAGTCTTCCCCATTCTGTTGTTTTACTCTATTTCTTTGCATTGATCACTGAAGACGGCTTTCTTATCTCTTCTTGCTATTCTTTGGAACTCTGCATTCAGATGCTTATAACTTTCCTTTTCTCCTTGGCTTTTGCTTCTCTTCTTTTCACAACTATTTGTTAGGCTTTCCCAGACAGCCATTTTTCTTTTTGTCTTTCTTTTCCATGGGGATGGTCTTGATCCCTGTCTCCTGTACTATGACATGAACCTCATTCCATAGTTCATCAGTCACTCTATCTATCAGATCTAGGCCCTATTTCTCACTTCCACTGTATAATCATAAGCTATTTGATTTAGGTCATACCTAAATGGTCTAGCAGTTTTACCTACTTTCTTCAACTTAATTCTGAATTTAGTAATTAGGAGTTCATGATCGGAGCCACAGTCAGCTCCTGGTCTTGTTTTTGTTGACAGTATAGAGCTTCTCCATCTTTGGCTACAAACAATATAATCAATCTGATTTTGGTTTTGACCATCTAGTGATGTCCATGTGCAAAGTCTTCTCTTGTGTTGTTGGAAGAGGGTGTTTGCTATGACCAGTGCATTTTCTTGGCAAAACTCTGTTAGTCTATGCCCTACTTTATTCCGTATTCCAAGGCCAAACTTGCCTGTTACTCCAGGTGTTTCTTGACTTCCTACTTTTGCATTCCAGTCCCCTGTAATGAAAAGAACATCTTTTTTGGTGGTGTGTTACGATTCATGGGGTCCACAAAGTGTCAGATACAACTGAGCAACTGAACTGAACTGAATATTTGTTTTGACACTTGCTTTGTCAAATATTAATGCATTATTCCCTATTTCTTTTAGTTATATTTAAATGTTACAAAATTTACTTGTTTCTTTAAACTTTTTAATATATATATATGTTCATACACACATATATAGATTTGCTCTCAATGTGTCCCTTTGTACAGCTTACAATATTGGCAGTTATTCAGTATTTTCTCCCTTACATTTAAATTTCAATACTCAGTTCACTTATTTTATGAATTTCTGAAATACTTGTTTCTAAATGTACATTTATAATGATTCTATATTTGTCTTTCTTATTCAGTTACTTTAAAATTCTCCTCATTTTTCTTACTTTATTTGGACTATGAATTCAATCTTTTCAATTATGTTCTTTACTTGCTTGTCACCTGGTTTGATATTCTTTTAGTGATTATCCTTCAGATTATAACATGATTCCTTCATTTAAGAAACTTGTGTATTAGCAGGTACCTTTCATCTTTCCTTGTATGCCTGGAAGATACAAAGACCTTAATTTCTTTAGTTTTCTTTAATACCCTATCATTGATTACTCTATTATATACTATGCTGCTGTTGCTGCTGCTAAATCGCTTCAGTCGTGTCCCACTCTGTGCGACCCCATAGACAACCTTCTACCAGGCTCCTCTGTCCCTGAGATTCTCCAGGCAATAACACTGGAGTGGGTTGCCATTTCCTTCTCCAATGCATGAAAGTGAAAAGTGAAAGTGAAGTCGCTCAGTCGTGTCCAACTCTTAGTGACCTCATGGACTGCAGCCTATGAGGCTCCTCCATCCATGGAATTTTCCAGGCAGGCAAGAGTACTGGAGCGGGGTGCCATTGCCTTCTCCAATCATATACTATATTTATCATATAATACAAATATCTTTCTCAAATGATATATATATATGTATTATATATTATATAAACTTTATATATTATATATATTTATCATTTTCATAACTCATCAGTGCTTCCTGCATTTCTGACCTTCCATTGGGGTCCATTTTCCCCATGTAATGAGATGCTTAAATGTCTTTAACATGAGTTTTGTTAAGAAATTCTCTAAGAATTTTTTTTTCACTTTTGTCTGAATTTCTTTATTCCAATTTTTGAGTACAAAAATATAATAATAAAGAGTCAGTAGGGTCTCATCTTACTGTTTCTATATAATCTCAGGTACAGAACCAGCAGATATGAATGTATATTAATTCATGGAGACAGTGACTTCTATAATCCAAAAATCCATCGTCTATAATCCAGTGTGAAACAAATTTGCCAACTAGAGTAAAATGTATGTGGACAGTTATTTGTGCCCCTTAGCCTTACCATATCAACTCCAAGTATTGTTTTCCAAACATGTTTACTCAACTTCTGTCATTTCCTTTCCCTTAAATCAAGAAATATTTTTCATTTGCAGTACAATTGGATTCTTTTTCTCACATGCACATTTGAGTTTCTCATCTTCCTCATATTCTGTCTTTTATTTATATACATACAGGGAATATTTACAGACAGGAAAACATTCCCAGTGGTTTGTATTTGTATGAATTTTGACAAATGCATTAAGTCATGTATCCACAGTCACATTTCCATACAGAATAATCCAGTTACTGGTCATTTTTACCTTTACTTTTTTTTTTTATGAGTCAGTCTTCTTAGAAGTTTGTCATTTTTACTGATATTTCCTAAGAATTACTGTTTTTATTTCCTCTGTTTATGTTTTATCAGATTGTGCTCTTATCCTTAATATATTCTACCAGGGTCCAGCCCGGGTGGATCCAGGGTAATTTGAAGGGGAGACAGAGTTGGGTCCTAGGAAAAAGCTATTTAATTAGAAATATAAAGAGAGATTAGAAAAGAATAGTGTAGTAGGAGAATTAGGGGAGAAAAAGATTCTAAATAACTTGGTTTATGTGGAATACCAATAAAACCTCAAAACAAGAGGTTTGCACCACCTACGTAGGCCACTGGCACCCGCTTGAATACCGGATGGTGCCCCCACCTTGGGCTCCCTCTCGCGTGGGTCTTAGAAGCCAAGGCAAAATTAGCAGGCTTGGTGAGCATCCATCTCCAGATGGGAATTCAGCCAGAAGGAGAAAGAAAGAACGACATGGGGGAATCAGTCTTTCCAGAAACTGATCCTTTTTCTTTATTTTCAGGTTTGCTTATATACTTTATGTTACACATAGAGATAGAATACAGAGCCACGCGGGGTCAGCAGACCCAACCCTTGTCAAAATCATGTGCTTCATATAAATGTATACAAAGGTCTTAGGGGCTTTACATCATCTTCTGGCCATGAAGCTTGCTGACATTTTATGGCCCTTTCTTCTGATAATGGTCAGTCAACCAGAAAACTTATTCTTCGAGGAGTGAATTTTCTTAAACCAGGCACCAGATAAAGTTGCATTCCTATAGGGTGAGGGTGTAGTGGGTTACAATTGAGAAAGGAATTTACTTAGCCTAAGGTTTAACATGATTGATCTTAAAGGTTAATACTTATTTCTCCTATATGCTAGTTATATTTATTATAAGGACAGGGAATATGGAGATTTAACAGAGATTATTGGCTCAACAAATGAAAAACCCTTCACCAATATAATTCCTAATCAACCCACTATACTATACTAATAATTTTCTAACTTCTCAAGAGAATCTGTATTTAGAAAGTTTAAAGCATCTCATGCTTCTCATGGTTGGGAGACTCTGAACAATCACATGTGGCCAGAAAAGCCTGGCAGGCAGGCTAGAGAACCTTCAGAGGAGTTTGTAAGTTGAAACATTCTTGTCACCCCCAGGAATTTTTATTAACTAGAGCTGTAAGTTAACTCCTTCTCTGAGAGAGGTGGTGGGGGACAGCACCCGTAAAGTCAGAGTTGTAGGTGAGAGCATAAAGCAGTAAAGTAGGCAGACTCTGGTTTTAGGGTAGATGCTCGGGAACAGGGAGTATTCTGAGGCTTGATCTCGCCTTTTTGTATGCCAAGCCTCCTTCCTCATGACCTTTGCCACGGACAGAGTTCCACACACTGTCTCCTGGCAATATAAATTTCCTAAAGTGGAAGCTTAGATTACTAATTTAAGCAAATTCTTCTATTTTAATGTAAGCCCTTAATGCTATAAAGTTCCCTCCATTTGACAGGACTGCAATAGTAATTGATAGTGTCTTTCTTTCTTGTATAACACTCACCTTTTACATTCTCTGATCCAGCCCTGGAATCAACCATTTCTCCTACACACACTGCATTCATTTAGGAGGATATTATATGGTATTATTAGAGACTACATTGGATTATTAATGTTTGCTGCTATTGTGTTCCTCTTTGCCTCTAACCATTTTCAATTGGGAAAAACAAGATATTTTATGTAACCACAGGGCTGTTAATTTGACTCTGATTAACTAGCTGGATAGATAAGATGAGACACATAGGCAGACATAGAGAACCATTTTATCCTGATATAATTTTCATTTCTTTCAATGACCAGTATGTTGATTTATTGATTTGTTCCAAATTACCACCACAGTGGTCTCAAGATCCTAAATGATCACTTATCACTACTGAAAAGGGTTTTTAAAGTTTAGTTTTGTTTTAAATAATTCTTTATGTTCTTAGTGTTCCTATCAGGTATTTGAAGTCTAATTATTGTGTTTTAAAGCTATATTGAATAGTTCCTTACAATGTGTGAATGCCAAAACTAAGGACAGAGGCTCATTTGACTTACTTCACTTGTGAATTTTGGATATTTTATTAGATCTTACTGTATAATTATAAAAACTATTTTTCAGTTTGAAAGTCAAATCCAGCAAGCATGACCAATTGATAGAAATCTTGCCTACATTTCTGAGTCCTTTATTTTCTCTTCTCAAAAAGGTAGAAATTTATTTTAATAACCTTACATTTTTTTGGTCCATATTTGTCCACAGTTTGTTAGCTATAGAGATATTTTACTATATAATAATATACATTCATTTTCTCCCTTTGTCTTATACTTTCTATTATTTAGAAGGGCTAATATTTTGCTCTGATATAGATATTTATGTTGTTATATATCATTTCCTCTCTACTTTAACATATGTTTGGATTTTCTTCTACAAACAGTATCAGATTTGCCTGTGACCACTTTCTCCTTCCTGTCTCTTTTGCTACCTTCTAATTTGAAATAATACTTGTTATTAATATATATAAGGTTAAGAGCAAGATGACTACACTTTATATTTTTCAGATTCTTTTCTCACTTTTTAATTTAATTTAAACTTATAGATACTTTTCACCGTTTCAGTTCAGTTTAGGTGCTCATTCGTGTACAACTTTTTACGAACACATAAATCGCAGCAGGCCAGGCCTCCCTACTAATCAGCATCTCTCGGAGTTCACACAAACTCACATTCATCGAGTCCGTGATGCCATCCAGTCATCTCATCCTCTGTCGTCCCTTCTCCTCCTGCCCCCAATCCCTCCCAGCATCAAACTCTTTTCCAATGAGTCAACTCTTCACATGAGGTGGCCAAAATACTGGAGTTTAAGCTTTAGCATTATTCCTTCCAAAGAAATCCAGGGCTGATTTCCTTCAAATGGACTTGTTGGATCTCCTTTCAGTCCAAAGGACTCTCAAGAGTCTTCTACAACACCACAGTTCAAAAGCATAAATTCTTCAGTGCTAAGCCTTCTTCACAGTCCAACTCTCACATCCATACATGACCACAGGAAAAACCATAGCCTTGACTAGACGGACCTTAATCCGCAAAGTAATGTCTCTGCTTTTAAATATGCTATCTAGGTTGGTCATAACTTTTCTTCCAAGGAGTAAGTGTCTTCTAATTTCATGCCTGCAATCACCATCTTCAGTGATTTTGGAGCCCAAAAAAATAAAGTCTGACACTGTTTCCACTGTTTCCCCATCTATTTGCCATGAAGTGATGGGACCAGATACCATTATCTTCGTTTTCTGAATGTTGAGCTTTAAGCCAACTTTTCGCTCTCCTCTTTCACTTTCATCAACAGGCTTTTGAGTTCCTCTTCACTTTCTCCCATAAGGGTGGTGTCATCTGCATATCTGAGGTTATTGATATTTCTCCAAGCAATCTTGATTCCAGCTTGTGTTTTTTCCAGTCCAGCATTTCTCATGATGTACTCTGCATAGAAATGAAACCAGCAGGGTGACAATATACAGCGTTGACGTACTCCTTTGCATATTTGGAACCAGTCTGTTGTTCTATGTCCAGTTCTAACTGTTGCTTCCTGACCTGCACACAGATTTCTCAAGAGGCAGGTTAGGTGGTCTGGTATTCCCATCTCTTTCAGAATTTTACACAGTTTATTATGATCCACACAGGCAAAGGCTTTGGCATAGTCAATAAAGCAGAAATAGATGTTTTTCTGGAACTCTCTTGCTTTTTCCATGATCCAGCAGATGTTGGCAATTTGATCTCTGGTTCCTCTGCCTTTTCTGAAACCAGCTTGAACATCAGGGAGTTCACGATTCATGTATTCCTGAAGCCTGGCATGGAGAATTTTGAGCATTACTTTACTAGCATGTGAGATGAGTGCAATTGTATGGTAGTTTGAGCATTCTTTGGCATTGCTTTTCTTTGGAATAGGAATGAAACTGACCTTTTCCAGTCCTGTGGCCACTGCTGAGTTTTCCAAGTTTGTTGGCATATTGAGTGTAGCACTTTCACAGCATCATCTTTCAGGATTTGAAGCAGCTCAACTGGAATTCCATCACCTCCACTAGCTTTGTTCATAGTGATGCTTTCTAAGGACCATTTGACTTCACATTCCAAGATGTCTGGCTCTAGATTAGTGATCACATCATCATGATTATCTTTGTCATAAAAGTCTTTTTTTCTGAAGTTCTTCTGTGTTCTTGTCAGCTCTTCTTAATATCTTCTGCTTCTGTTAGGTCCATACCATTTCTGTCTTTTATTGAGCCCATCTTTGCATGAAATGTTCCCTTGGTAGCTCTAATTATCTTGAAGAGAGCTCTAGTTTTTTTTCCATTCTGTTGTTTTCCTCTGTTTCTTTGCATTGATCGCTGAAGAAGGCTTTCTTATCTCTTCTTGCTATTCTTAGGAACTCTGCATTCAGACACTTATATCCTTCCTTTTCTCCTTTGCTTTTCACTTCTCTTCTTTTCATAGCTATGTTTAAGGCCTCCCTAGATAGCCGTTTTGCTTTTTTGCATTTCTTTTCCATGGGGATGGTCTTGATCCCTGTCTCCTGTACAATGTCATGAACCTCAGTCCATAGTTTATCAGGCACTCTATCAGATATGGCAGAAAGTGAAGAGGAACTAAAAAGCTTCTTGAAGAAAGTGAAAGAGGAGGGTCAAATGTTGGCTTCAAGCTCAACATTCAGAAAACTAAGATCATGGCATCTGGTCCCATCACTTCATGGGAAATAGATGGGGAAAACAGTGGAAACAGTTTCAGACTTTATTTTGAGGGGCTCCAAACTCACTGAAGATGGTGATTGCAGCCATGAAATTAAAAGACGCTTACTCCTTGGAAGGGAAGTTATGACCAACCTTGATAGCATATTCAAAAGCAGAGACATTACTTTGCTGACTAAGGTCCATCTAGTCAAAGCTATGGTTTTCCAGTGATCATGTATGGATGTTAAAGTTGGACTGTGAAGAAAGCTGAGTACCGAAGAATTGATGCTTTTGAACTGTGGTGTTAGAAAAGACTCTTAAGAATCCCTTGGACTGCAAGGAGATCCTACCTGTCCGTTCTAAAGGAGATCAGTCCCAGATGTTCTTTGGAAGAACTGATGCTGAAGCTGAAACTCCAATACTTTGGCCACCTCATGCGAAGAGTTGTCTCATTGGAAAAGATTCTGACTCTAGGAGGGATTGGGGGCAGGAGAAGAAGAGGACGACAGAAGATGAGATGGCTGGATGGCATCACTGACATGATGGACATGAGTTTGGGTGAACTCCGGGAGTTGGCGATGGACAGGGAGGCCTGGCGTGCTGCAGTTCATGGGGTCGCAATGAGTCAGACATGACTGAGAGACTGAACTGAACTATTACATGTATGCATATATATACCAGAAGAATCCTCTTAAAACTTTAAATCTATTAATTAATTTTTAATTTTCAAAGTCTTTTTCCTTTTAAATCTTTCAGTAATTATTTTCATGTGAACATTATAAGCACTTGTTTCCTTTTAGTTTATTTCTTTTTACTGAATGTGTGTGTGTGTACATATGTTTTCAAAAAGACAGATATGGAGAATTATTTTGAATAGACTGAATATATAATATACCATATTCAGGATTCTGAATGTATGACATATATTTTCAGACATCACGTACACATATTAATATAAAAAGAGAATGTGTTTCCCTGGTAGCTCAGATGGTAAGAATCTGCCTGCAGTGCATGAGACCCAAGTTCAATTCCTGGGTTGGAAAGATTTCCTAAAGAAGGAAATGGCAACCTATTCCAGTATTCTTGCCTGGAAAATTTCAGTTGACAGAGGAGTCTGGTGGTCTACAATCCATGTGATGGCAAAGAGTCGGACACTAGTGAGTGACTAACACTTTCACACACATATATATTTATAAATAAAAAGTAAACTCTTCCTTTCTCTCCTTCTTTCTTCTCTTTTCTCTCTTCTTAAAAAACTATCCAGTTCTGCCATTCACCACATCATCCTAATTGATATGCTCTGGCTTTCCTGCCCTCATGACTTCATCACTTCTCCTCTTTTACCTAAATCCCCTCTTTCTTTTATGCTAACTTTCTCCTTTATGCTCCATCTGGAAGGGATTTTTTTTTTCTGTTTTCTTATATATATATTTGGATGTGTGTATATATGTGTATGTGTATATATATATTCATATATGTGTTTGTACGTGTGTGTATTCACATATGTGTGTGTGTGTACACATCTCTGTGTGGGTGGGTACTGTTTTTCAGTTGCTAAGATGTGTCTGATTCTGCAATCCGATGAAGTGCAGCATGCCAGGCTTTCCTGTCCTTCATTATCTACTGGAGTTTACTCAAACTCATGTCCACTGAGTTGGTGATGCCATCCCACCATTTCAGCCTCTGTCATCCCTTTCTTCTCCTGCCTTCAATCTTTTCCAGCATCACGGTCTTTTCCAATGAGAAGGCCCTTTGCATTAGATGGCCAAAGTACTGGAGCTTCAGCTTCAGCCTCAATAATCCCACTGAATATTTGCAGTTAATTTCCTTTAGGAATAACTGGTTTGATCTCCTTGCAGTCCAACAGACTCTCAAGAGTCTTCTCCAACACCACAGTTCAAAAAGCATTAATTCTTTGGCAGTCACCTTCTGTATGGTCTAACTCTCACATCCATACACGACTACTGGAAAAATTATAGCTTTGACTGTACAGATCTTTGTCAGCAAAGTGATGTCTCTGCTTTTTAATATATAGTCTATGTTTGTCATAGCTTTTCTTTCAAGGAGCAAGTGTCTTAATTTTGTGACTGCAGTCACCATCTGCAGTGATTTTGAAGTCAAAAAAAAAAAGAAAATACATCTGTTTCCACTTTTTCCCCATCTATTTGACATGAAGAAATGGTACCAGATGCCAAGATCTTAGCTTTCTCTCTCTCCTCTTTCACCTTCATCAAGAGGCTCTTTATTCCTCTTTGCTTTTTGCAATTAGAATTGTATCATCTTCATATGTGAGGCTGTTGATATTTCCCCCAGCAATCTTGATTCCACCTTGTAGGTCATCCAACCCAGCATTTCCTATGATGTACTCTGTGTGCTAAGACACTACAGTCATGTCCAAATCTGCAATCCCATGGACTAAAGCCCACCCGGTTCCTCTGCCCATGGACTTTTCCAGGCAAGAATACTGGAGTGGGATGCCATGCCCTCCTGCAGGGGATATTCTTGACCCAGGGATCAAACCTGTGTCTTTTATGTCTCCTGTAGTGGCATTCTCCAACACTAATGCCACCTGGGAAGCCCCAGGATGTACTCTGCACAGTTCAATAAGCTGTTTGACAATATATAGCCTTGACATACTCCTTTCCCAATTTTGCACATTCCATTGTTCCATGGCCAGTTCTGTTACTTCTTATCCTGCATACAGGTTTTTCAAGGAGAGAGGTAAGGTGGCCAACATTCCTATCTTTTTATGAATCTCCCACAGTTTTTAAGTGAACCACACAGTTCCTTTTTCTTGGTGCCTCAGAGGTTAAAGCATCTGCCTCCAATGCGGGAGATCAGGGTTTAATCCCTGTGTTGGGAAGATCCCCTGGAGAAGGAAATGGCAATCCACTCCAGTATTCTTGCCTGGAGAATCCCCGTGGACAGAGAAGCCTAGTAGGTTACAGTCCACAGGGTCGCAAAGAGTCAGACACGACTGAGCAACTTCACCTTCCTTTTTGTATGATCCATAGTTGTTGGCAGTTTAATCTCTGATCCCTCTGTGTTTTGTAAATGCAGGTTGCACAGCTGGAAGTTCTTGGTTCACATACTGTTGAAGCCTAGCTTGAAGATTTTGAGCATTACCCTTGCTAGCATGTGAAATGAGTGCAATTTTATGGTAGTTTGAATATTCTTTGGCATTGCCTTTCTTTGAGGTTTGAATGAAAACTGACCATTTCCATTTCTTTGGCCACTTCTGAGTTTTTCAAATTTGTTGGCATATTGAGTGCAGCACTTTAACAGCATCATCTTTTAGGATCTAAAATAGCTCGGCTGGAATTCATCACCTCCACTAGCTTTGCTCACAGTAATGCTTCCTAAGACCCATTTGACTTCATACTCCAGGATGTCTGGCTCAAGGTAATAACCATGATGGTTATCCAGGTCATTAAGACCTTTTCTGTATACTTCTGTATATTCTGGCCACCTTTTCTTATTTTCCTGTTATGTCTTTGCCGTTTTTTTGTCCTACCTGACCTGGCTCTTGAGAAATCTGCATGCAGGTCAGGAAGGAGCAGTTAGAACTGAACATGGAACAACAGACTGGTTCCAAATAGGAAAACGAGTACGTCAAGGCTTTATATTGTCACCCTGATTATTTCACTTCTATGCAGAATACATCATGAGAAACGCTGGACTGAAAGAAACACAAGCTGGAATCAAGATTGCCAGGAAAAATATCAAAAACCTCAGATATGCAGATGATACCACCCTTATGGCAGAAATTGAAGAGGAAATAAAAAACCTCTTGATGAAAGTGAAACAGGAGAGTGAAAAAGTTGGCTTAAAGCTCAATATTCAGAAAACAAAGATCATGGTATCTGGTCCCATCACTTCATAGGAAATAGATGGGGAAACAGTGGAAACAGTGTCAGACTTTATTTTTCTGGGCTCCAAAATCACTGCAGATGGTGACTGCAGCCATGAAATTAGAAGATGCTTACTCCTTGGAAGAAAAGTTATGACCAACCTAAATAGCATATTCAAAAGCAGAGACATTACTTTGCGGATTAAGGTCCGTCTAGTCAAGGCTATGGTTTTTCCAGTGGTCATGTATGGATGTGAGGGTTGGACTGTGAAGAAGGCTTAGCACTGAAGAATTGATGCTTTTGAACTGTGGTGTTGGAGAACACTCTTGAGAGTCCTTTGGACTGCAAGGAGATCCAACCAGTCCATCCTGAAGGAGATCAACCCTGGGATTTCTTTGGAAGGAATGATGCTAAAGCTGAAACTCCAGAACTTTGGCCATCTCATGTGAAGAGTTGACTCATTGGAAAAGACTCTGATGCTGGGAGGGATTGGGGGCAGGAGGAGAAGGGGGCAACAGAGGATGAGTTGGCTGGATGGCATCACTGACTCGATGGACGTGAGTCTGAGTGAACTCCAGGAGTTGGTGATGGACAGAGAGGCCTGGTGTGATGCAATTCATGGGGGTCGCAAAGAGTCGGACACGACTGAGCAACTGAACTGAACCGAACTGAACTGTGCCCATCTTTGTATGAAATATTTCCTTCATATCTCTAATTTCTTTGAAAAATGTGTCTAATCTTTCCCATTCTATTGTTTTCCTCTATTTCTCTGCACTGTTCACTTAAGTAGCCTTTCTTATCTCTCCTTTCTATTCTCTGGAACTCTGCATTCATTTGGCTGTATCTTTCCCTTTTCTCCTTTTCCTTTTGCTTCTCTTTTATCAGCTATTTGTATGGCCTCCTCAGACAAACTCTGTCTTCTTATATTTCTTTTTCTTGGAGATGATTTTGGTTACTACCTCTGTACAATATTATGAATTTCCATCCGTAGTTCTTCAGGCACTCTGTCTACCAGATCTAATCCCTTGACTCTATTAATTACCTCCACTGTATAGTCACAAGTGATATAATTTAGGTCATACCTGAATGGCCTAGTGGTTTTCCCTACTTTCTTCAATTTAAGACTGAATTTTGCAATAAGGAACTCATGATATGAGCCACATGAGTGTGTATGTATACAGAATTTAAAACATCATGTCCAAGACACTGGTCGCTTTAATTCATTCAGAATTTTCCAGATATCTCTATACTCACCCTCAAATTCAAGAAAGCAAATACTCTCCCAGTTTTTGCTGATAGCCTCACTAGCCCATCAGAAATTTCCAAACATATTTATTGAGAAATTGATGAATTATAATGCTTTTCAATAAAACATATGTAAAACATAACTATTGATGTTTTATCTCCATAAGTTCATATATTTAGATTCATAGAAAGATCTTGTCAGTTTTGATATTTTTTTAACATGGTTTATTCTATTTTACAAAAAATTCAGGTAACCTATGATACCACTACCACCATCTCTCTCACCAGAATTCCCACTGTCATTCTTGAACATTTTTTTTCAAATATTAAAATTTTAGCTTAACTAATTTGTAGTGTATATAAGGTATCTAGCAACATATTCTTTATTTAATATAATCTGTCTTTTTCATCCAACTACTTTTAAAAATATCCATTTGTCTTTGATTTTAGACACTTTACTAAAATGTTTCTAGTTCTGAATATTTTTTTATTTATCGTGATATATATATATTCTGTATATTGCATATATAAGAATATATACTATATTACAAATTATTTTGTACAGCTGCATTAATTTCAGAATGAAAGATATAATAGTTAATATCAATGAAATGAGAATAATGAGTAAAATATTTGCAATGTAATAAAAGTATCATTTCTATGTATGTTTAATAACTTCACAAGCATTTTCAAAAACAGGCAACATTATATATTTATTTGGTGGTACTCAGTGGCAAGATTTATTCAGGAAAGTACATTGCTTGGCATATAATAGAACTTCAATAAACTGTGTTGAATACTTTAAAGGAACAGACTATGTGAAGTTATAAAACTAGAAAGGAGTGAAAGTATTTGAAAATCTGTGAACACTTTTTCTATTGTAGTTGTATACAGTGGTGGATTGTTTCTACTTCTCTACTTAAGTCAATGAATGTATATGTAATGTAAACAGGCCCAGGCAAGGTTCATGAAAGCTTTTACTTTAATTGTTTGCTTACAAAAGTTGAAAAAAATTCATGTACATACAATTTTATCTCAGACTGTAACATATAGGATTCTTGTTCTTCTCTGTTTCCTATTTTCTATCCAAAGTTTCTTTATATTTTCTTACATTTTTAATGAGAGCTACATTATTAACAAAATAAAATAATTGATTAAGGTGTTAACATCTGCTTTTTTATGTTTTTCAACTATTAAGGAAGAGTCAAAAATTATATAAACAGTCTTCTACAAGAAAGCCAAACATATCTAACAATAAAAAACATTGGTTTAAGTATTTTTAATTTATAAAAATATTATCTATAGTGAGATCATAATATTTTAGAGTTATCAAACTTCACACATTTACATTAGGGATTCAGAGAATTTCTGAAAGAAAGGTAACTTTAAAGATCATCTAATTTAGTCCTTATTTCACATAAGATGTACTAGAATCCCAGGAACAATAAATGATTTACTAATTTCTAACAGCTTACTTAGCATTTTGAAAGAGATTATCTCACTTCAATATAGAATTATTTCCTCCTAAAAAGGCAGCCCTTCTCCATATTATGTGGACTTACTTTTAAACATATTTTAACACTGAAATATTTGCTATGTCTTTATCATATCTAAATTTCAAAAATTTTTAATAAATTAAAATATGAATCTGGATTATTATATATTCTGAGAATTAGTAAACTCAACTATGGATGATGCATTTTGAGCACAATTATCCTATATGAGATAATCATCCTAAACCAAATGATTAGAATAACAGTGATTTGTATAATAAAAGATTTATTTAACAAGCACATATAGAAAACCTTTAAAGATGCTGTTCTAAGCATCTTATAAATAATAATTTATGTAA
The DNA here is from genome assembly GCA_917880005.1 of Nanger dama. Classification (NCBI taxonomy): domain Eukaryota; kingdom Metazoa; phylum Chordata; class Mammalia; order Artiodactyla; family Bovidae; genus Nanger; species Nanger dama. The sequence goes on from CAKJTW010000004.1 coordinate 55,628,381, forward strand.
TTTTATAATATCCTCTGAGCATTTGTAGAGTTAGCATTTTGTAGATAGAGGATATAAAGACAGAGAAAAGATAAATAACTTGTACAAGTTACTAAAGCTAGTGAAGTGAAGTTGCTCAGTCGTGTTCAACTCTTTACGACCCCATGGACTGTAGCCTACCAGGCTTCTCTGTCCGTGGGATTCTCCAGGCACGAATACTGGAGTGGGTTACCATTTCTTTCTCCAGGGGATCTTCCCAACCCAGGGATCGAACCCAGGTCTCTTGCATTGGAGGCAGACGCTTTAACCTCTGAGCCACCAGCTAGTAATTAGAGTAATCAAAGTTCTGTGTCTAAACCACAACTTTCAGCTGCACTTCTAAGTATTTAATTTAACTTTTAAACTTCTCTTATCCTTAATCTGCCCCACTCCTTGTTGCCAGGATTTTATAAAAGCCAAAAGGTGAGAATATTCTTCAGAAAAACACTATTTTCTAAAACAAAAGCAGCTATGTTGCCAATGGTCATTGACAACTTTGGCTAATGCCCAGAAAACATGAACTTAACATGCAAATATTAACACACTACAAAAGACTCTTTAAGGGAGAAATGATAGCAAATAAGATGTGTGTTTTAAAACATTATGTGGAATTCTACCTCTCTAAGATATGATATTCATTTTGGACTTATCTTCCTCAGAATTCTCTCTTATTTCATGCCCTCCATAAGTGAATGTTCTGATGGCCATGTAGGCAATTTAAGAGACAAATATAAATACATAGAAATTTATGTTTTAGAGACTACAATTACAATCCCAAAACAAAATGACTGCCACTTAAAGCTGTCAAAGTTATTCTGTTCTTTGCTTCCTCTGCTCATAATAGTATAAAGACAAATGATTAAATCTAACATGTTAGCTTTTAGTGTGTTGAACTAATATTAATAATTCAGGGAAAGTGCCGATGCATACTTGATAAATAGAGGAGACAGAGTGTAAAAAAATGTTGCGTGATGAGCAGCTCTCCTATTATATCCTGTTCAGACTTAAAGGTTACCAGGTTGTTGTTCAGTCAATAAGTCCTGTCTGACTCTTTGCGATCCCACTGACTACAGCACACCAGGCTTCCCTGTCCTTCACTATCTCCCAGAGTTTGCTCAGATTCATAAGGAACCCTAAATAAACTGAACAGCTGAGTAGCATGTTCTGAACACCTTCTCCTTCACCCCTTCTTTGTAATTTTTTTCCTGGAGAAAGATCTCTTGGTTTAGTTAACAAGTAGATTTTATTCTGATGAGCTACTCAGCATAAGTAGGAGCAAGGTTTTTTCTTGTAGATGTTCCATTCTGAAGCATTTGAGTGTTAAATCTACTTTAAAAAAAAAGTGCAGAGTCACCAACCTACATTATAGAGAACCAGGTAAGATGGTCTCTGAGGGCTTGGCCTCTATCAAATGAGGACTCTGAGAATGGAAAGGAGTGAAGCAATGTGGGAGATAAAAAACAGGAAAGTCAAATATCTACCTGAGCCTGTAGATGCTAAAAGATACTCAGTAGGAAGAGTATAGAAATATTTGGTAATTATTTCTGAAAGGTTTCTGAAAAGATGCTTTTCCTTTTCAAGTACAGTATTGTCAAGCATCTAGACATGTACAAAACAGAAAACTTATACCTAACAATGTTCTTATCTCACTTTCACAAATGAGATAACATAATCATAGAAAGAGTATTTGAAGATAATTTGATTATTTGATACTCTGGAATGTTAATTAACAACATTTATCTGTGTATTACTCATAATGTTTATATACTTTCATATTAATTATCTTCCTTTAATGTTAGAGAAATAAGCAGTAAAACACAATTCACAAAACCAGGAGGGAAATTACAGTCTTCATTTAAGACATAAATTCTGAAGATGAGGTGCTCAGGGATTTTAGCTTAACTATCCATGACATTTAATGAAAACAAAGCAAGGGACAGGCCAGAAAATAGTATGGGTCTCACATTTTTCAGGTCAAGTGGATGTTTAGCCTGTCACTGAAGAATATGTTCCTAGGGAATGTCTCTCTTTTTTTTTTTTAAAGAAGAGAGATGACAATAAGAAAAAGAATACAGCTTTGATGGTAATACCAACTGAGATAATTTCGCAGTGCATAGTAATACTCCAGCAACAATTTGATCATCTTTGAGCCTGTTCTTGGTATCAAAATTCCTGGAAGCACTACTTTAAGAAAAGAATGTATAAAAAGAAATTCAGTAAATGCTAATCATGAATAATACATGAAAATTCGATTTGTTTTCTTTCATGTTTTAATAATTTATTATATACAAAAATGTTAATATATTACTTTGGCATTTAGAATTTTACATAAACAGAATCAGATGCAAATTACACTCTCTACAAATATCCAATGAAACAAAATATGTGTATGTTATGCTGATGAAAAAAATCTGGAGTATTTTCATACAGATTGAAGTTGGCACTGTTGTAAAGTATTGTATGTGTGTGTGTGTGTGTGTGTGTGTGTGTGTGTGTGTGTGTGTGTATGTTTATGTGTATGACTGTGTATGTCAGTGTGGTGGTTGGGATAGGAGTATAATTATATGCTGTATATATCATAAATAATTTATGGTCAGAATTTCTCAATAACAGTGTACTGAAAAATAGAAAACCAACATTTTGCAGAAATTAACTAGATTAATTGAATGTCATTGATATGGTTAATATTCATTCCATTTGGGGGAAAATAAAAATGTACTTCTTATGCTTGTACAGGGAAAATAATAAAAGTCCTTTTTCAGAGAGAAAAATTTAGTAAAAGAAGATTCTGCACATATAGACAAAAAAAAAGTGTTGAGAATTTATGGTCAAGTATTGTGAACATTTTTCACAAGAGACTTAGAATAGAATTGTCAATCACAAAGCTGAAATTCACATTACACTGGAAAATGTAATAAAGTGGGCTAATGCAGTGCAAATAGAACTGCTAATAAACACCTAAAATACATGCAGAATGATCAGATGCTAACTGATTTGTTGCTCAACGTCTGACTATTTCTCTGCACCAAATTCTGGCCTGTTAAAAGTTAACAGCCATCTTTCTTAATCTAGCAGACTAAATATGACACTCAGCAATTTTTAATGATACTGACTCTTCCACAGAAATGATATGAAGCATGACATTTGATTTTTTATGCAAAATATAAAGGTATCCAAAGACATGAATGATGCATAATATGAAAAGACAAAAAATAAAAATACTGTTGGGGAAATAAAATGTTAGAGAAACATCACTAGCTTTATTTTAATAGAGTCTCTCAATACACTTAAGACAGGAGTAAATTTTAGATTTCTGCAGAATGACAATTTTTAAGATAGGTAAAAAAATCAAGAAGTACCTATTGGGTGTTTTCTACATTACAAAGATCTATGAGAAATCAACTAATTACAATATTGTATGGCAAAAACCACTATAATATTATAAAGTAATTAGCCTCCAATTAAAATAAATAAATAACTTTTCAAAGGCCGTTCAATTCCTGTGCTAGTATATTCTTTCACCTCACTTCTTCATCTAATACTTTCCTACCACTCTCGTCTACAGATATATCCAGCTTTTTTTCAGCAATCACACTCATGCAACCAACAATTATATGAAAAAACAATTTTTTCAGCCCATCAAATTCCTATTTATGCCCTCTCAAAGCAACTACCTTAGAAAATGTGCTTGCTACTCTGATTTCTACTACTATTAACCAATTTGCCTATTTCAAACTTCATATGAATAGCAGATTGAATGCATTATTTTGGATCTGGATATTTTGGAGACACTGCAAGATCAATTCTTGTTCTTAGAGATAAATACTTTTGTTCACTTTTCTTACTCGATGTTATTCCATTTTATAAATGTACCATAATTTATAGATGTACTTTAATGAATAGGATCCTTAGATTTTGTCCATTTTGGGGATATTAAGGATATTGTTGCTATGAGCATGTTTATACATGTCCTTTGTGTACGTATGTATATCCAGGGGGTTAAATCTAAGAGTGAGATTATTTGTTCAAGTTCACTAATTTTTTTCATCTGCTGTGTCTAATCTGCTATTATCACATTCAGTGTGTTTTCATTTCAGTCACTGTAATCTACTAGTTTTATTTTGCTCTTTCCCCTTATACACATATATATCCCTTCCATGTCTCTACTTATCTTTTTGAAGAGAAAGTACATTATAATGTATTTAATATCCTTGTTTACTAACTTTAACATTCATATCAATTCTAAGCTGTTTTTGAAATAGCTCTAGGTTATTTTGGAAATACTTCTTTTTCTTTTGCTTAAGAGTCATATTTTCTCCTTCTCTAAATTCTTAGTAATTTTTTTGACTGAATGTCATACAGTTTTTTATATATATTTTTGGTGGATTTTTTTTTTTTAATCTTTGACCTTTATCCTAAAAACAGCTACTTGGAAAATTTGATAACTTTGAATCTTGATTTTAAAATCTGTTAGGTAGAACCAGAATAGTTCTCAGTCTAATATTTCTTATTCTACACAATTATTTCCAAGTGAAGCAACCAAGAAGGGATTAATCCCAAAAATATAAAAACAGCTCATGCAATTCAATTATCAAAAAACAAGCCACCCAATCAAAAAAAAAATGGGCAGAAGACTTAAATGACAGTTCTTGAAGAAGACTTACACATGGCTAAAAAGCACATAAAATCCATGCAAGATCATCAATTATTAGAGAAAGTTCATGCTAGTCAGAAAGGCCATCAACAAAAAATCTACAGTCAATCAATGCTGGTGAGGGTGTGAGGAAAAAAGGAACCTCCCCAAACAGATGGCAGGAATGTAAACTGGTACAGTCACCATGGAGAACAGTAGAGAGGTTTCTTAAAAACTTAAAAATATGTGAGACAACAAAAAGACACAGAGGTATAGAGTGGACTTTGGACTCTGAGGGAGAGGGAAAGGGTGGGAGGGTTTGGGAGAATGGCAATGAAACATGTACATTTTCTTGTAAGAAACGAAGCACCAATCTATGTTTAATGTAGGATGCAGGATGCATGGGGCTGATGCACAGGACGATTCAAGTAGAGGAAGTGGGGTGGGAGGTGGGAGGGGGCTTTGGCATTGGGAGATTGTGTTCACCTATGGCTGATTCGTGTCAATGTATGGCAAAACAAATACAGTATTGTAATTAAAAAAATAAATAAATTTAATAATAAAAAAGGGAAAAAAAACTTAAAAATAGAGCAACCATATGATATAGCAATTTCACTCCTAGGTATATATCTGAAGAAAACTATAACTTGAAAGGACACATGCAGTTCCAATGTTCACTGAAGCACTATTTACAATAGCCAGGACATGGGAGCAATTTGATGTCCAACAACAGAGGAATAACCAAAGAACACATGATCCACATAAACAATGGAATACTACTCAGCAAAGAACAAAAATAATACCACTGCAGCAACGTGAATGGACCTAGAGATGATTGTCACATTGAGTGAAATAAATCAGACAGAGAAAGACAAATATCATATAATATTGTTTATATGTGGAATCTTTTTAAAAAGTTATAAATGAACTTACTTACAAAACAGAAATAAAGTTACAAATGTAGGAAACAAACTTGTGGTTAACAGGAGGTAAAGGTGGAAGGGATAAACTGGAAGACTGGGACTGATACTCAAACACACACACATATATTTTATATATATATATATATATATATATATATAATGTTATACATATATATATATATATACACATATAAAATAACTAATAAGAACCTACTAACAGGGGACTTGTTAGTTCCAAAGTTCCAAAATGCTTTGATTCATGGAGGAAATCATCAACAAAAACAAAAAAGCTCTCCACTGAATGGGAGAAGATATTTGCAAACAATATATTAGATAAAGGGCTAAAATCCAAAATATATAACAAATCCATACAATTCAATATCAAAACAATGAATCCAATTTAAAAATGAGTAGAGAATCTGAATAGACATGTTCCCAAAGAAGACATACAGAGGGCCAAGAGACACATGAAAAAAAAAAAAAAGTTCAATATCACTAATCATCAGGAAAATGTAAATTAAAGCCACAAAAGCAGCTTAAATCTGTCAGAATGTCTACTGTCAAAAACACAACAAATAAATATGTCAGGGAAGATATGGACAAAAATGAACACTTGTATGTTGGTGGTGGGGTTATAAATTGGTTCATCCACTATGGAAAACAATACAGCAGTTTCCACACACACACAAATAGAATCACCATATAATCCAGCAATTTCATTTAAGAGTATTTACACGAAGGAAAAAAAATACTAATTAGAAAAGATATATGCACCCCTGTATTCACTGCAGTATTAACATCTAAGAAGGTCAATGAGATCTCTACCAAGACACTTCATGATCAAACCACTAAAAGACAATGACAAGAAAATTTCAAAGGCAGCAAAAGAGAAACTATTATCATAGTAAAAAAAAATCCTCAATAATATTAATAGCTGACTTTTCATCAGAAATAATGGAGGTCAAAAAGTAGCATGATGATATACTAGATGATATACATGATGATATACTAGAAAAAAAAAACTATTAACTATGAATTCTATTAAAAAAAATCCTTAAAACATGGAGAATTTAAAATAGTCCCAAATAAACAAAAATGGAGATGATTTGTCACTAGCAGAACAACTACACAAAGAAATTAACAGGAAGTTCTTTGAGATAAAAGGGAAGGACACTAGATAGTACCTCAAGTTTTCTGAAAAAAACAAAAACAATAGTAAAGGTAACTACATAGGTAAATATAAAAACTCACAAGTATTTTCTCCTTTATTCTTTTATTTTATTTAAATGACAACTAAAAAATTATAAACTATTTTGATGAATCTTTGTAGAAAGATATAATTTATATTAAAATAATAGCACCGAAAAGTTGCCCAAAGTAGAGGGTAGGGAATGGTTATTGGAGAAAAGTTTTAATAAACAATTTAAATTAAATTAGTATTAGATGTTGTTTTAACAGCACTAGGTTGCTTTAAGTTAAGAAACACAATGGAAACCATTAAGAAAATAAATTAAAAATGTATAATAAAATGAACAATCAGAGAATTAAAATGAGAAGACAGAAAATAACTATCAAACCCAACATTATTCACCATATTAGCCCCTTTCCACAGTAACAGCAATCATGTAGCAGGGTAGCATAAGCCATATTTCCCCTCTTGAAGACAAACTCAATATCTGAAAGTGATTCTCCTTAGCACACTGCTTCCCTCTGCTTGTAATGGGTACAAGTCAGTTCCTTCCTGCCATCATTACACTTTGATCAGGAAGACTGGGGAAGCATCTAATAAGATACATTATTCCTAAGAAAGAAAGAAATTTTAAAAAAAATGTCTTTCTTGTTTTACAGAAGAACTGTACAAAAGGATCTTCATGACCCGGATAATCATGATGGTGTGATCACTCATCCAGAACCAAACACCTTGGAATGTGAAATGAATTCCAGTTGAGCTATTTCAAATCCTGAAAGATGATGCTGTGAAAATGCTGCACTCAATATGCCAGCTAATTTGGAAAACTCAGCAGTGGCCACAGGACTGGAAAAAGTCAGTTTTCATTCCAATCGCAAAGAAAGGTAATGCCAAAGAATGCTCATACTACCACACAATTACACTCATCTCACACACTAGTAAAGTAACGCTCAAAATTCTCCAAAACAGGCTTCAGCAATACGTGAACCATGAACTTCCTGATGTTCAAGCTGGTTTTAGAAAAGGCAGAGCAACCAGAGATCAAATTGCCAACATCCACTGGATCATGGAAAAAGCAAAAGAGTTCCAGAAAAACATCTACTTCTGCTTTATTGACTATGCCAAAGCCTTTAACTGTGTGGATCACAAGAAACAGTGGAAAATTCTGAAAGAGATGGGAATACCAGACCACCTAAACTGCCTCTTGAGAAATCTGTACACAGGTCAGGCAGCAACAGTTAGAACTGGATATAGAACCACAGATTGGTTTCAAATAGGAAAAGGAGTACATCAAGGCTGTATATTGTCACCTTGATTATTTCACTTCTATGCAGAGTACATCATGAGAAACTCTGGACTGGAAGAAACCCAAGCTGGAATCAAGATTGCCTGGAAATATATAAGCTCAGATATGCAGATGACACCACCCTTATGGCAGAAAGTGAAGAGGAAATAAAAAGCCTCTTGATGAAAGTAAAAGACAGTGAAAAAGTTGGCTTAAAGCGCAACATTCAGAAAGTGAAAATCATGGCATCTGGTCTCATCACTCCATGGGAAATAGATGGAGAAACAATGGAAACAGTGTCAGAATTTATTTTTTGGGCTCCAAAATCACTGCAGATGGTGATTGCAGACATGAAATTAAAAGACACTTACTCCTTGGAAGAAAAGTTATGACCAACCTAAATAGCATATTCAAAAGCAGAAACATTACTTTGCTGACTAAGGTCCGTCTAGTCAAGGCTATGGCTTTTCCAGTACTCATGTGTGTATATGAGAGTTGGACTGTGAAGAAGGCTGAGCACCGAAGAATTGATGCTTTTGAACTGTGATAATAGAGAAGACTCTTGAGAGTCCCTTGGACTGCAGGGAGATCCAACCAGTCCATTCTGAAGGAGATCATCCCTGGGATTTCTTTGGAAGGAATGATGCTAAAGCTGAAGCTCCAGTACTTTGGCCACCTCATGCAAAGAGTTGACTCATTGGAAAAGACTCTGATCCTGGGAGGGATTGGGGGCAGGAGAAGAAGGGGATGACCAAGGATGAGATGGCTGGATGGCATCACTGACTCGATAGACGTGAGTCTGAGTAAACACCAAGAGTTGGTGATGGACAGAGAGGCTTGGCGTGCTGCGATTCATGGGTTCGCAAAGAGTCAGACATGACTGAGCAAACTGAACTGAACTGAAACTTTATTTTTAGAGTAGTTTTAGGTTAAAGCAAAACTGTGTGGGAGGCAAGAATATACAATGGAGTAAAGACAGTCTCTTTAACAGGTGGTGCTGGGAAAACTGGTCAACCACTTGTAAAAGAATGAAACTAGATCTCTTTCTAACACCATACACAAAAATAAACTCAAAATGGATTAAAGATCTAAATGTAAGACCAGAAACTATAAATCTCCTAGAGGAAAACATAGGCAAAACACTCTCCAACATAAATCACAGCAGGATCCTCTATGATCCACCTCCCAATATACTGGAAATAAAAGCAAAAATAAACAAATGGGATCTAATTAAAATTAAAAGCTTCTGCACAACAAAGGAAACTATAAGCAAGGTGAAAAGACAGCCTTCTGAATGGGAGAAAACAATAGCAAATGAAACAACTGACAAACAACTAATCTCAAAGATATACAAGCAACTAATGCAGCTCAACTCCAGAAAAATAAACGAACCAATCAAAAAATGGGCCAAAGAACTAAATAGGCATTTCTCCAAAGAAGACATACAGATGGCTAACAAACACATGAAAAGATGCTCAACATCACTTATTATCAGAGAAATGCAAATCAAGACCACAATGAGGTACCATTTCACACCAGTCAGAATGGCTGCAATCCAAAAGTCTACAAGCAATAAATGCTGGAGAAGATGTGGAGAAAAGGGAACCCTCTTACACTGCTGGTGGGAATGCAAACTAGTACAGCCACTATGGAAAACAGTGTGGAGATTCCTTAAAAAATTGCAAATAGAACTGCCTTATGACCCAGTAATCCCACTGCTGGGCATACACACCGAGGAAACCAGAATTGAAAGAGACACATGTACCCCAATGTTCATTGCAGCGCTGTTTATAATAGCCAGGACATGGAAGCAACCTAGATGTCCATCAGCAGATGAATGGATAAGAAAGCTGTGGTACATATACACAATGGAGTACTACTCAGCCCTTAAAAAGAATAAATTTGACTCAGTGCTAATGAGATGGATGAAATTGGAGCCGATTATACAGAGTGAAGTAAGCCAGAAAGATAAACACCAATACTGACACATGTATATGGAATTTAGAAGGATAGTAATGAAGACCCTCTATATGAGACAACAAAAGGGACTCAGAGGTATAGAAGGGACTTTTGGACTCTGAGGGAGAGGGAGAGGGTGGGATGATTTGGGAGAACGGCATTGAAACATGTATACTATCTTGTAAGAATGAAGCGCCAGTCTATGTTCGATGCAGGATGCAGGACGCATGGGGCTGGTGCACGGGATGATTCAGGGAGAGGATGTGGGGTGGGAGGTGGGAGGGGGCTTTGGCATTGGGAGATCGTGGACAACTGTGGCTGATTCATGTCAATGTATGGCAAAACAAATACAGTATTGTAATGTAGAATAAAGTATTTAAAAATTAAAAAAAAGAAAAACAAAAAAATTTAAAAAAAAAAAAAGAGTTTGCATAGACCTTCTCTCTCCATACATGTACAATTACCCCACTATGGACATTCTACACCAGAGTAGTACATTTGTTACAATTGGTGAAACCATATTGATAACTCTATTGTCATTCAAAGTCCATTGGTTACATTAGAGATCACCTTTGGTACTGTTCATTCTATGGGTTTTGACAAATGTATAATGGCATGTATCTACCACTGTATACAGGAAAACATCTATTTCTGCTTTATTGACTATGCCAAAGCCTTTGACTGTGTGGATCCCAAGAAACTGTGGAAAATTCTGAAAGAGATGGGAATCCAAGACCACCTTACATGCTTCTTGAGAAATCTGTATGCAGGTCAGGAAGCAGCAGTTAGAACTGGACATGGAACAACAGACTGGTTTCAAATAGGAAAAGGAGTACGTCAAGGCTGTATATTGTCACCCTGCTTATTTCACTTCTATGCACAGTACATCATGAGAAACGCTGGACTGGAAGAAACACAAGCTGGAATCAAGATTGCCAGGAGAAATATCAGTAACCTCAGACATGCAGATGACACCACCCTTATGGCAGAAAGTGAAGAGGAACTCAAAAGCCTCTTGATGAAAGTGAAAGTGTAGAGTGAAAAACTTGGCCTAAAACTCAACATTCAGAAAACGAAAATCATGGCATCCAGTCCCATCACTTCATGGGAAATAGATGGGGAAACAGTGGAAACCGTGTCAGACTTTGCTTTTTGGGCTCCAAAATTACTGCAGATGGTGACTGCAGCCATGAAATTATAAGACGCTTACCCCTTGGAAGAAAAGTTATGACCCACCTAGATTGTATATTCAAAAGCACAGACATTACTTTGCTGACTAAGGTCCGTCTAGTCAAGGTTATGGTTTTTCCTGTGGTCATTTATGGATGTGAGAGTTGGACTATGAAGAAGCCTGAGCGCCAAAGTATTGATGCTTTTGAACTGTGGTGTTGGAGAAGACTCTTGAGAGTCCCTTGAACTGCAGGTAGATCCAACCAGTCCATTCTGTAGGAGATCAACCCTGGGATTTCTTTGGAGGGAATGATGCTAAAGCTGAAACTCCAGTACTTTGGCCACCTCATGGGAAGAGTTGACTCATTGGAAAAGACTGTGATGCTGGGAAGGATTGGGGGCAGGAGGACAAGGGGATGACCGAGAATGAGACGGCTGGATGGCATCACTGACTCGATGGATGTGAGTCTGAGTGAACTCTGGGAGTTGGTGATGGACAGGGAGGCCTGGCGTGCTGCGATTCATGGGGTCGCAAAGAGTTGGACACGACTGAGCAACTGAACTAAACTAAAGTGAATCACTGTATTCAGAATAGCTTCAAGGAAGCAAAAATTTTCTATGCTCCACTTTCATCCCTACTCATCATTTCATCTCTATTCATACCTCCCTCCTCCTTAACCCCAGGAAACCTCTAATATTTTTACTGTCTTCATAGGCTTGCCTGTCTTCCTATTTATTTATCAATACTCTCTAATTTCAGTTCAGTTCAGTTCAGCTAAGTCACTCAGTCGCATCCGACTCTTTGGGACCCCATGAATCACAGCACACCAGGCCTCCCTGTTGATCACAGTCTCTGGGAGTTCACTCAAACTCGTGTCAATCGAGTCCGTGATGCCGTCCAGCCGTCTCATACTCGGTCGTCCCCTTCTCCTCCTGCCCCCAATCCCTCCCAGCATCAGAGTCTTTTCCAATGAGTCAACTCTTCCCATGAGGTGGCCAAAGTTCTGGAATTTCAGCTTTAGCATCATTCCTTCCAAAGAACACCCAGGGATGATCTTCTTCAGAATGGACTGGTTGGATCTCCTTGCAGTCCAAGGGACTCTCAAGACACTTATCCAACACCACAGTCCAAAAGCATCAATTCTTCGGCGCTCAGCCTTCTCCACAGTCCAACTCTCACATCCATACATGACCACAGGAAAAATCATAGCCTTGACTAGACGGACCTTAGTCTGCAAAGTAATGTCTCTGCTTTTGAATATGCTATTTAGGTTGGTCATAACTTTCCTTCCAAGGAATAAGCGTCTTTTAATTTCATGGCTGCAGTCACCATCTGCAGTGATTTTGGAGCCCCAAAAAATAAAGTCTGACACTGTTTCCACTGTTTCCCCATCTATTTCCCATGAAGTGATGGGACCAGATGCCATGATCTTCGTTTTCTGAATGTTGAGCTTTAAGCCAACTTTTTTGCTCTCTTCTTTCACTTTCATCAAGAGACCCTTTATCTCCTCTTCACTTTCTGCCATAAGGGTGGTGTCATCTGCATATCTGAGGTTATTTATATTTCTCCCGGCAATCTTGATTCCAGCTTGTGTTTCTTCCAGTCCAGCGTTTCTCATGATGTACTCTGCATATAAGTTAAACAAGCAGGGTGACAATACATAGCCTTGACGTACTCATTTCCCTATTTGGAACCAGTCTGTTGTTCCATGTCCAGTTAAAAATTTTTGTTGATTGTACTTTGACTCTGTGAGCTCTTAATTGGCACTGAGAGAAAACTCCTAGTTGTTAAATGATTCACATTAGTAAATAAGGCACTCAATATCTTGTTTTCAGTTTCAGGATCTACTCAAAACTTTGACAAAAAAGAGACAACTTATAGTCCACTACCTGTTATGAAAACATATTATTTTTGTTGTATAATATACTATATGCTTTGAGTAACATTTACCAAAATCAGATAATGAAAGAAAACAAAATTAATCAAGGACTTGCTACTAAGAGATAACTATTCATACATATTAGAATCTTAGTGGCCAGCCACCATACTGAACATTATTTATGAAAACATCCATAAGATTTCTATAATTTGGGGGCCCATTCTTAGATTATATTCATTTTATTCCATTTTCCTCATTACTTTGTTTTCCTTTTTTTCTTGGAGGAGGGCATAGTTTCACTCTATTAATGTGGCCTGAAACATTGCTTAATATTTACTACAGAAAACATCTTTAAATATAACAAGAAATTGTTAATAGTTTTATGTTCTATTTGGGTCAATATTTACACTTCTCCCTCCCTGGTCCAATAAGTGGGGTCCATCACTTGCTCAGAAGGGCTTCCCTGGTGGCTTAAATGGCAAAGAATCTGCCTGCAATACAGGAGACCCTGGTTTGACCCCTGGTTGGGAAGATCCCCTTGAGAAGGAAAAACAACCCATTCCAGTATTTCTGCCTAGAAAATTCCATGGACAGAGAAGCCTGGTGGACCACAGTCCATGGTGTCACAAAGAGTCAAACACAACTGAGCAACTAACCTTTACTTATCTTGATTTACTCATTTGATATTTTATATTTTTAAAATATAAAATAATGTTATCCATATAATAGTTAAAACTATAAAACTGATGAATGCTTCATTTTTTACAAATATATGCCAATCACTTTATAAAACATATCATTCTCAAAAAAATAAATATATGAAATCTGGGTTAGGCATTAATTATTGTTGCTATAATTATTGAAAACAAATTTAACTAACACTGGGGAAAGGATTAGTTGGATTAAATAGTTTGTTGAAGGACACATGGTACTAAGGGAAAGGACCAGTACTCAGGTCTACAAGAAATCATCTGTAGGATTTTCAAATTTTGTGTTAAGAAACTACCATTCTTGTATTTCTTGAATAATTTTCAGTCCAGTTCAGTTCAGTCTCTCAGTCATGTCTAACACTCTGCAGTCCCATGGACTACAGCATGCCAAGCCTCCCTGTCCAACTCCTGAATAATTTTGGGGAAACACAATTCAAATTATACATTGCTAGACTGTGCTGACTGCTGAATATTTATATGTGAGTTACCTGTATTTAATAATTTGCTTCACCCTGCTTTTTATCTTGTTTTTGAGTTCTTAAAGTTTATATTCTTCACAAGTGAGATTTAAATTAAACTTAATTTCACTGAACATTTTAATCAACCTAACAACAGGCTTGAAAAACCTCTTTGGGGGAGTGTTGGGTAAAAGTTTTCCTCTTTTTTTATGTGTTCCTTTTGCCCTTCAAACTGCAGATTTTCTTATTAAGTGGGAAATTGTCCCTACATGCTTAAAGATTGAGTAGAATTTAAAAAAAATTAGAGAGAGAGAAGAAATGATAAATCTGAAGGGATATACTCGAACAATAAAACTAAGCAAAATAAAGATAACACATCTGCAGATAAATGTGTGAAAATATAAAGAATCAGGGAGAATCTCAATCACAAGTGTAAGCCAAAACTATATTTGTAAAAGAATATAAACAAGATGAAAATACTTATTTCAGATTTTAAAATGTGAAAGATTTTAGGAATCATTTGTAAATACAGAAGAAAAATACATGAAATACTAAAAGAAGGAGAGATGGATGCTGAGTTAAAGGACTTTGTTTATATTATATTTCAGTTTCATCTATTTAAATGCACCTGAAATATTGATAAATAACATTTTTATAAAATTCATTAATGAAAAGTGAATACTATATGCCAGAGAGCCACTCTATTCAATAATGAAAACATTCAAACTAAAAAAAAAAATAATAATAATGTGGAAAAGTGAAATTTAAAACATTGCTACTCCTTTTTATATATGCTTCTGCTGCTGCTGCTAAGTCGCTTCAATCGTGTCCGACTCTGTGCGACCCCATAGACGGCAGCCCACCAGGCTCCCCTGTCCCTGGGATTCTCCAGGCAAGAACACTGGAGTGGGTTGCCATTTTCTTCTCCAGTGTGTGAAAGTGAAAGTGAAAATGAAGTCCCTCAGTCGTGTCCAACTCCTAGAGATCCCATGGACTGCAGCCTACCAAGCTCCTCTGTCCATGGGATTTTCCAGGCAAGAGTACTAGAGTGGGGGTGTCATCATCTTCTCCTTCCTTATATATATGTATATATAATTTCAGTGAAGATTGCAAATATAATATATTAGGAAATGGGAGCAAGAGATCAACAAAGGTTACTTAAAATTATTCTAAAGTGAATTTTGAAACCTAATCACTCTAATTAAAAAATAAATATTTCCACGGTAATAAGCTTCTAGAACTTTTTGTAAAGTTTTAATTAAATTCTCCATGTTTGATTTTATCTACTGAAACAACACCCTGTCTTGAATCCCTCAGAATTTTGCCTGAGATTTTTCTATTTGCAATAACAAATTTTAGGTTTCTAATTTTACATTTACAGAGCTTGGAAGTTGCCACTCCACACTGTTGTTGCTGTTATTCTTTTGCTAAGTTATGTCTGATCCTCTGCAACCTCATGGAAGGTAGCATGCCAGGCTCCTCTGTCCTAAATTATCTCACAGAGTTTGCTCAAGTTCATGTCCATTGGGTCAGTGATGCTATCTAACCATCTCATTTTCTGCCATCCTCTTCTCTTGTTGCCTTCAATCTTTCCCAGCATCAGGGTATTTTCCAATGAGTTGACTTTTTCCATCAGATGGCCAGAGAGTACTGGCACTTGAGCATCACCATCAGTCCTTTCAATAGCACTTCATCCAACAACAGAATGCATATTCTTCTCAAGCTCACATGTAACATTCACCAAAACAGACCACAGTCAGGGCTATAAGCCACACTTTCACAAATTTAAAAGCACGGAAATAACACAGTGTCTGCACTCAGAAAACAATGGAATTAAAAAGGAATCAATAACAGAAAATCCCCTAGTATTTACAGACTTTTTAAAATAGTGTTAAATTATACATGGATGAAAGAAATCTCAAATGAAATTTAAAAATATTTTGAACTAAATGAAAATTAAAACACACCTTAACCTGATAAACCACCTAAAACAAAGTCCTATCACAGACATCATACACAATGGTGAGAAACTCAAAGCTTTCCCTCTAATATTAGGTACAAAGTAAGGATACCCCTCTCATTATTACTATTCAATGAGAAATGGTAGCTAATGCAGATGTCAATAAAAATAAACAAAAATACTCACATTGGCATGGAAGATATAAATCTGTCCTTTATATATGACACAATCATCTATGTAGAAAATCTAAAAGAGTCAAAAATAATATAAAATCCTGAAACTAATAAGCATTTATGTCAAGACTGCAGGAATCAAAGTTTAATATAATAGTCAGTTGCTTTATTATATACAGAAACAGAACAAATGGAATTTGTAATTCAAAAAAAAAAACACTATTTACATTCAGTTCAGTCACTCAGTTGTGTCCGAATCTTTGCAACCCCATGAATCGCAGCACGCCTGGCCTCCCTGTCCATCACCAACTCCCGGAGTTTACCCAAACCCATTTCCACTGAGTTGGTAATGCCATTCAACCATCTCATCTTCTGTCATCCCCTTCTCTTCCTGCCCTAAATCTTTCCCAGCATGGGGGTCTTTTCCAATGAGTCAGTTTTTCACATCAGGTAGCCAAAGTACTGGAGTATCAGCTTCAACATCAGTACTATCAATGAACATGTAGGACTGATCTCCTTTAGGATAGACTGGTTGGATCTCCTTGCAGTCCAAGGGAGTCTCAGAGTCTTCTCCAAGACTACAGTTCAAAAACCTCAATTTTTCAGTGTTCAGCTTTTTTATAGTCCAACTCTCATACCCATACATGACCTAGAAAAACCATAGCCTTGACTAGACAGACCTTTGTTGACAAAATAATGTCTCTACTTTTTAATACACTGTCTAGGTTGGTCATAACTTTCTTTCCAAGGAGTAAGCTTCTTTTACTTTCCTGGTTGCAGTCACCATCTGCAGTGACTTTGGAGCCCAGAAAAATAAAGTCAGCCACTGTTTCCATTATTTCCCCATTTATTTGCTATGAAGTGATGGGACCAGATGCCATGATCTTTGTTTTCTGAATGTTGAGCTTTAAGCCAACTTTTTCACTCTCCTCTTTCACTTTCATCAAGAGGCTCTGTAGTTCTTCTTTGCTTTCTTCCAAAAGGGTGGTGTCATCTGCATATCTGAAGTTACTGATATTTCTCCCGGCAATCTTGATTTCAGCTTCTGCTTCTTCCAGCCCAGCATTTCTCCTGATGTCCTCTGCATATAAGTTAAATAAGCAGGATGACAATATACAGCTTTGATGTACTCCTTTTCCTATATGGAATAAGTCTGTTGCTCCATATCCCATTCTAACTGTTGTTTCCTGACCTGCGTACAGGTTTCTCAAGAGGCAGGTCAGGTAGTCCTGTATTCCTGTCTCTTTCAGAATTTTCCACAGTTTATTGTGATCCACACAGTCAAAGGCTTTGACATAATCAATAAAGCAGAAATAGATGTTTTTTCCGGAACTCTCTTGCTTTTTCCATAATCTGGTGGATGTTGGCAATTTGATCTCTGGTTCCTCTGCCTTTTCTGAAACCAGCTTGAACATCTGGAAGTTCATGGCTCACGTGTTGCTGAAGCCTGGCTTGGAGAGTTTTGAGCATTAATTTACTAGCGTGTGAGGTGAGTGCAATTGTGAGGTAGTTCGAGCAATCTTTGGCATTACCTTTCTTTGGGATTGGAATAAAAATTGACCTTTTCTAGGCTTTGGCCACTGCTGAGATTTCCAAATTTGCTGACATATGGAGTGCAGCACTTTTACAGCATCATCTTTTAGGATTTGAAATAGCTCAATTGGAATTCCATCACCTCCACTAGCTTTGTTTGTAATGATACTCCTAAGGTCCACCTGTTTCACATTCCAAAATGTCTGGCTCTAGGTGAGTGTTAGAGACCACAGCTTAATGATTATCTGGGTCGTGATGAGCTTTTTTGTAAGGTTTTTCTGTGTATTCTTGCCATCTCTTCTTAATATCTTCTGCCTCTATTAGGTCCATATGGCTGTGCTTTGCTGGAGCAGCCATGAAGAGATAACCAACGCCCAAGGTAAGAGAAACCCAAGTAAGACGGTAGGTGTTGCAAGAGGGCATCAGAGGGCAGACACTGAAACCATACTCACAGAAAAATAGTCAATCTAATCACACTAGGACCACAGCCTTGTCTAACTCAATGAAACTAAGCCATGCCCACGGGGCAACCCAAGACGGGTGGGTCATGGTGGAGAGGTCTGCCAGAATGTGGTCCACTGGAGAAAGGAATGGCAAACCACTTCAGTATTCTTGCCTTGAGAACCCTATGAAACAGTATGAAAAGGAAAAATGATAGGATACTGAAAGAGACACTCCCCAGGTCAGTAGGAGCCCAATATGCTACTGGAGATCAGTAGAGAAATAACTCCAGAAAGAATGAAAGGATGGAGCCAAAGCAAAAACAATACCCAGCTGTGGATGTGACTGGTGATAGAAGCAAGGTCCGATGCTGTAAAGAGCAATATTGCATAGGAACCTGGAATGTCAGGTCCATGAATCAAGGCAAATTGGAAGTGGTCAAATAAGAGATGGCAAGAGTGAACATCAACATTCTAGGAATCAGCAAACTAAATGGACGGGAATAGATGAATTTAATTCAGATGAACATTATATTTACTACTGAGGGCAGGAATCCCAGGAAGAAATGTAGTAGCCATCATGATCAACAAAAGAGTCCGAAATGCAGTACTTGGATGCAACCTCAATAATGACAGAATGATCTCATTCGTCTCCAAGGAAAACCATTCAATATCACGGTAATCCAAGTCTATGCCCCAACAAGTATCGCTGAAGAAGCTGAAGTTGAATGGTACTATGAAGACCTACAATACTTTCTAGAATTAACACCCCAAAAAGATGTCCTTTTCATTATAGGGGAATTGGAATGCAAAAGTAGGAAGTCAAGAATCACCTGGAGTAACAGGCAAATTTGGCCTTGGAATGTGGAATGAAGCAGGACAAAGATTAATAGAGTTTTGCCAAGAAAACGCACTGGTTATAGCAAACACCGTCTTCCAACAACACGAGACGATTCTACACATGGACATCACCAGATGGTCAACACTGAAATCAGATTGATTATATTCTTTGCAGCCAAAGATGGAGAAGCTCTATACCATCAACAACAACAAAAAAGACCAAGAGCTGACTGTGGCTCAGATCATGAACTCCTTATTACCAAATTCAGATTTAAATTGAAGAAAGTAGGGAAAACCGCTAGACTACTCAGGTATGACCTAAATCAAATCTGTTATGATTATACAGTGGAAGTGAGAAATAGATTTAAGGGCCTAGATCTGATAGATAGAGTGCCTGATGAACTATGGAATGAGGTTCATACCATTGTACAGGAGACAGGGATCAAGACAATCTCCAAGGGAAAAAATGCAAAAAGCAAAATGGCTGTCTGAGGAGGCCTTAAAAATAGCTGTGAAAAGAAGAGAGGTGAAAAGCAAAGGAGAAAAGGAAAGATATAAGCATCTGAATGCAGAGTCCCAAAGAATAGCAAGAAGAGATAAAAAAGCCTTCTTTAGAGATCAGTGCAAAGAAATAGAGGAAAACAACAGAATGGGATAAACTAGAGATCTCTTCAAGAAAATTAGAGATACCGAGGGAACATTTCATGCAAAGATGGGCTCGATAAGGGACAGAAATGGTCGGGACCTAACAGAAGCAGAAGATATTAAGAAGAGGTGGCAAGAATACATGGAAGAACTGTACAAAAAGATCTTCACAACCCGGATAATCACGATCGTGTGATCACTCATCTAGAGCCAAACATCCTGGAATGTGAAGTCAAGTGGGCCTTAGAAAGCATCACTGTGAACAAAGCTAGTGGAGGTGATGGAATTCCAGTTGAGCTATTTCAAATACTGAAAGATGATGCTGTGAAAGTGCTGCACTCAATATGCCAGCAAGTTTGGAAAGCTCAGCAGTGGCCACAGGACTGGAAAAGGTCAGTTTTCATTCCAATCCCAAAGAAAGGCAATGTCAAAGAATGCTCAAACTACCGCACAATTGCACTCATCCCACACGTTAGTAAAGTAATGCTCAAAATTCTCCAAGCATTCTTCAGTAACACGTAAGCCATGAACTTCCAGATGTTCAAGCTGGTTTTAGAAAAGGCAGAGAAACTAGAGATCAAATTGCCAACATCTGCTGGATCATGGAACAAGCAAGAGAGTTCCAAAAATATATATATATATTTCTGCTTGATTGACTATGCCAAAGCCTTTGACTGTGTGGATCACAAGAAACAGTGGAAAATTCTGAAAGAGATGGGAATACCAGACCACCTGACCTGCCTCTTGAGAAATCTGTATGCAAGTCAGGAAGCAACAGTTAGAAATGGACATGGAACAATAGACTGGTTCCAAATAGGAAAAGGAATACATCAAGGCTATATATTGTCACCCTGCTTATTTCACTTCTATGCAGAGTACATCATGAGAAATGCTGGACTGGTAGAAACACAAGCTGGAATCAAGATTGCCAGGAGAAATATCAATAACCTCAGATATGCAGATGACACCACCCTTATGGCAGAAATGAAGAGGAGCTAAAGGGCCTCTTGATAAAAGTGAAAGAGGAGAGTGAAAAAGTTGGCTTAAAGCTCTACATTCAGTAAACGACAATCGTGGCAACCGGTCCCATCACTTCATGGCAAATAGATGGGGAAACAGTGGAAACAGTGTCAGACTTTCTTTTTCTGGGCTCCAAAATCACTGCAGATGTTGACTGCAGCCATGAAATTAAAAGATGCTTACTCCTTGGAAGAAAAGTTATGACCAACCTAGACAGCATATTGAAAAGCAGAGACATAACTTTGCCGACAAAGGTCCGCCTAGTCAAGGTTATGGTTTTTCCAGTGGTCATTTATGGATGTGAGAGTTGCACTGTGAAGAAGGCTGAGTGCCAAAGAATTGATGCTTTTGAACTGTGGTGTTGGAGAAGACTCTTGAGAGTCCCTTGGACTGCAAGCAGATCCAACCAGTCCATTCTGAAGGAGATCAGCATGGCTGGATGGCATCCTAACTCCATGGACATGAATCTGAGTGAACTCCGGGAGTTGGTGATGGACAGGGTGGCCTGGTGTGCTGCCATTCATCGGGTTGCAAAGAGTCGGACACGACTGAGCGACTAAACTGAACTGAACTTGTTCCTTTGGCATTTCTAATGTTCTTGAAGAGATCTCTAGTCTTTCCCATTCTATTGTTTTCCTCTATTTCTTTCCATTGATTTCTGAGGAAGACTTTCTTATTCTCCTTACTTTTTTTGGAACTCTGCATTCAAATGGATATATCTTTCTGTTTTTTTCCTTTGCTTTTCACTTCCCTTCTTTTTATAGCTATTTGTAAGGCCTCCCAGACAAGCATTTTGATTTTTTGCATTTCCTTTCTTGGGGATGGTCTTGATTCCTATCTCTTCTACTGTGTCATGAACCCCCCATCCATAGTGCATCAGGCACTCTGTCTATCTGATCTAGTCCTTTAAGTATATTTCTCACTTCCACTGTGTAGTCATAATGGATTTGATTTAGGTCATACCTGAATGGTCTAGAGGTTATCCCCACTTTCTTCAATTTAAGTCTGAATTTGGCAATCAGGAGTTCATGATCTGAGCCACAGTCAGCTCCCAGTCGTGTTTTTGCTGACTGTACAGAGCTTCTCCATTTTTGGCTGCAAAAAGAGCATAACCAATTGGATTTCAGTGTTGACCATCTGGTGATGTCCATGTATAGAATCTTGTCTTGTGTTGTGAGAAGAGGGTGTTTGCTATGACCACTGTGTTCTTTTAACAGAACTCTGTTAGTTTTGCCCTGCTTCATTCTGTATTCCAAGGCGAGATTTATCTATTACTCTTGACTTCCTACTTTTGCATTCCAGTCCCTTAGAATGAAAAGGACATCTTTTTGGGTGTTAGTTCTAGAAGGTCTTGTAGGTCTTCATAGAACCATTCAACTTCAGCTCTTTAGCGTCACTGATTGGGGCATAGAATTGGTTTACCGAGATATTCAATGGTTTGCCTTGGAGATGAACAGAGATCATTCTGTCATTTTTGAGACTGCATCCAAGTACTGTATTTCAGAATCTTTTGTTGACTATGATGGCTAGTCCATTCTTCTAAGGGATTCCTGCCCACAGCAGTAGACTGTGGGCTAATGGTCATCTGAGTTAAAGTCACCCATTCCAGTCCATTTTAGTTCACTGATTCCTAGAATGTCTGTGTTCGCTCTTGCCATCTCCTGTCTGACCCCTTCCAGTTTGTGTTGATTCAGGGACCTAACACTTCAGGTTCGTATGCAATATTGCTCTTTACAGCATCTGACCTTATTTCTATCACCAGTCACATCCACAACTGGGTGTTGCTTTTGCTTTAGCTCCATCCCTTCATTCTTTCTGGAGCTATTTCTCCACTGACCTCCAGTAGCATATTGGGCACCTACTGACCTGTGGAGTTCATCTTTCAGTGTCTTTCAGCTTCTTTGCCTTTTCATACTGTCCATGTAGTTTTGAGGCAAGAATACTGAAGTGGTTTGCCATTCCCTACTCCAGACCTTGCAAAAAAAAAGACCCTATTTTTAAAGCAAATTTCACATATATATTTTTATAAATTTTGTGATTGATTTTGTTTTATATTTTTAATATTGCATTTTCGAGAGTCTAACCTCTACTCAATTTTTAATCTTTGCTTTTGGTATTTGTTATAAATTTTGTACCTTTAAGCATCTAATATTCAGTACACATTTTTACTTAAGGGTGTGATTACTGGCTTGATTGCTCTCTCCACTTTTGACTCTCCCTTTTCTCCCCCAGGTCACCTCTATGTCCTCCCTCCCCTTCTCTTCTCTACTTAACTCTGTGAATCTCTCTGGGTGTTCCAGACTTCAGAGAACACTTTGGGAACTGATTACTGGCTAGATTGCTCTCCCTCCTTTTATTTCCCCTATTCTCCTCCTTGCCACCTCTATCTCCCTGCTCTCACCTTTCTTCTCCATGTAACTCTTTGAACCTCTCTGAGTGTCCCTCACTGTGGAGAATCTTTTCACCATTAACCTCAATATTTTATCATCAATGCTGTATGGATGGAGAAGTTTTCAGGCTATTGTAAGAATAAGAGTGAAAGCCAGAGGCAGGAGGCTTAAGTCCAAAATGAGACCACCAGAGAACTCCTGACACCAGGGAACGTTAATCAACAACAGATCATCCAAAAGCCCCCTTACCTACACTGAAAGCAAGCTCCACCCAAGAGCCAACAAGTTCCAGAGCAAGACATACCTTGCTAATTCTTCAGCAATGCAGGAATATAGCCCTCAGCATTAAAATGCAGGTTGTCCAAAGTTATACCAAACCCATAGACCCTTCAAAACTCACTCCTGGACACTTCATTGCACTCCAGAAAGAAGAGATCCAGCTCCACTGACCAGAACACTGACACAAGCTTCCCTAACCAGGAAATGTTAACAAACCACTAGTCCAATCCCACCCACAGGGAGCAACCTCCAAAATAAACAGGAACCACAAATTTCAGCATACAGAAAGGTCACCCCAAACAGAGCAATCTCAACAAAATGAAAAAGCAGAGAAATATTAAGCAGGTAAAGGAACACACAAAATGCCCACCAAACCAAACAAAAGAGGGGTAGCTAGGGAGTCTACTTGAGAAAGAATTCATAATAATGATAATAAAGTTGATCCAAATTCTTGAAAACAAAATGGAGTTACAGATAAATAGACTAGAGACAAGGATTGAGAAGATGCAAGAAATGTTTAACAAGGACGTGGAAGAAATAAAAAGAGTCAATCAATAATGCATAATGCAATAAAGGAGATCAAAAGCACTCTGGAGGATACCAACAGCTGAATAACTGAGGCAAAAGATAGGATAAGTTAGGTGGAAGATAGAATGGTGGAAATAAATGAAGCTGAGAGGGAAAAAAGTTAAAAACAATGAGGACAACCTCAGAGACCTCTGGAACAATGATAAACAACTCAACATTCGAATCATAGGAGTCCCAGAAGAAGAAAAAGAAAGGCCAGGAGTAAATACTCCAGGGGATAATAGTTGAAAATTCTATAAAATGGGGAAGGAAATAGCCACCCAAGTCCAAGAAACCCAGAGAGTCCCAAACA
The DNA here is from genome assembly GCA_917880005.1 of Nanger dama. Lineage (NCBI taxonomy): Eukaryota > Metazoa > Chordata > Mammalia > Artiodactyla > Bovidae > Nanger > Nanger dama. The sequence goes on from CAKJTW010000004.1 coordinate 55,652,766, forward strand.
GGATAAACCCAAGGCTAAACACCCCAAGATACATATTAATCAAATTAATGAAGATCAAACACTAAGAGCAAATATTAAAAGCAGAAAGGGAAAAGCAACAAATAAAACACAAGGGGATCCCCAGAAAATAACAGCTGATCTTTCAATAGAAACTCTTCAGGCCAGAAGGGAATGGTAAGACATACTTAAAGTGATGGAAGAGAAAACCTACAACCCAGATTACTATACCCCTGCAAGGATTTCATTCAAATATGAAAGAGAAATCAAAAGCTTTACAGACAGGCAAAAGCTGAGAGAATTCAGCACCACCAAACCAAATTTTCAACAAATGCTAAAGGGCCTCTCTAGATAGGAAACACAGAAAGAGTGTATAAACTCAAACCCAAAACAACAAAGTAAATGGCAATGGGACCATACTTATCAGTAATTACCCTAAATGTAAATGGGTAAAATGCCTCAACCAAAATGACCAGCTGAATGGATACAAAAATAAGACCCCTATAAATGCTGCCTACAAGAGACCCAACTCAAAACAAGGCACACGTACAGACTGAAAGTGAAGGGCTGGAAAAAGATATTTCATGCAAATAGAGACCAAAAGAAAGCAGGAGTAGCAATACTCATATCAGATAAAATAGACTTTGAAATAAAAGCCATGAAAGGAGACAAAGAAGGATACTACATAATGATCAAAAGATCAATACAAGAAGAAGACATAACAATTACAAATACATATGCACCCAACATAGGAGCACCTCATTATGTAAGGCAAATGCTAACAAGTATGAAAGGGGAAATTAACAGTAACACAATAATAGTGGGAGATTTTAATACCCTACCCACACCTATGGATAGATCATCTAAACAGAAAATTAGCAAGGAAGCACTAGCTCTAAATGATACAATGGATCAGTTAGATCTAATTGATATCTATAGTACATTTCACCCCAAAATAAATAATTCTCAAGTGCATCTTTTACTCAAGTGCACACAGAACATTCTCCAAAATACATCACATCCTGGGTCATAAATCTAGCCTTGGTAAAATCAAAAAAAAAAATTAAATCATTTCAAGAATATTTTCTGATTGCAATGTGGTAAGATTAAAAGTCTAAAGGAGATCAGTCCTGGGTGTTCTTTGGAAGGACTGATGCTAAAGCTGAAACTCCAGTACTTTGGCCACTCATGCAAAGAGCTGACACATTGGAAAAGACTCTGATGCTGGGAGGGATTGGGAGCAGGAAGAGAAGGGGACGCAGAGGATGAGATGGCTGGATGGCATCACCAATATGATGGACGTGAGTTTGAGTGAACTCCGGGAGATGGTGATGGACAGGGAGGCCTGTGTGCTCAACTCATGGGGTCACAAAGAGTCGGACATGACTGAGCAACAGAACTGAACTGAACTGAAAAAAAAAAAACTATTAAAAATACAAACATATGGAGGCTAAACAACACACTTTGGAATAACCAACCAATCACAGGATAAATCAAAATATGCACAGAAATAAATAAAAATTAAAACACAACAACCCAAAATCTATGGGATTCACAAAAGCAGTGCAAATGGGAAGGTTCATAGCAATACAACTTACCTCAAGAAACAAGAGAGAAATCAAATAAATAACCTAACTTTACATCTAAAATAACTAGAAAAAGAAGAAATTAAGAACCCCAGGGTTAGTAGAAGGAAAGAAATCATAAAAATTAAGGCAGAAATAAATGAAAAAGAAACAAGGGAGACCATAGCAAAAATCAGCAAAACTAAAAACTGATTCTTGAGAAGATAAATAAAATGGACAAACCATTAGCCAGACTCATCAAGAATAAAAGGGAGAAGAATCAAATCAACAAAATGAGAAATGAAAATGGAGAAATCACAACAGACAACAGAGAAATACAAAGGCTCATAAGAGACTGCTATCAGAAATGATATGCCAAGAAAATGGACAATTTGGAAGAGATGAATTCTTAGATAAGTATAACTTTCCAAAACTGAACCAGGAAGAAAGAGAAAATCTTAACAGACCTATCACAAGCACGGAAATTGAACTGTAATCAAAAATCTTCCAACAAACAGAAGCCCAGGGCCAAGTGGCTTCCCAGATGAATTTTACTAAAAATTTAGAGAAGTGCTAACATCTATCCTACTCAAACTCTTCCAGAAAATTAAAGAGGCATGTAAATTCTAAACTCATTCTATGAAGCCACCATTCCCCTAATACCAAAACCAAACAAAGATGCCACACACATACACACAAAAAAAAAAAAAAAACACTACAGGCCATTATCACTAATGAACATGGATGCAAAATCATCAACAAAATTCTCAAAGAATACAACAACACATTAAAAAAATCATGACCAATTGGGCTTTATCCCAGGCAGGCATGCAAGGATTCTTCAATATTCTCAAATTAATCGATGTGATACACCACATTAACAAATTGAAAGGTAAAAACCATATGATTATCTCAATAGACACAGAGAAAGCCTTTGACAAAATTCAACATCCATTTATGATTAAAAAAAAAAAACCTTCAAAAAAGCAGGCATAGAAGGAACATGCATCAACATAATAAAAGACATATATGATAAACTCACAGCAAACATTATCCTCAATGGTGAAAAATTGAAAGCATTTCCTGTAAAGTCAGGAACAAAACAAGGGTACCCAGTCTCACCACTATTATTCATAACAGTTTTGGAAGTTTTAGCCACAGCACTCAGAAAAGAAAAAAGAAATAAAAGGAATCCAGATTGGAAAAGAAGAAGTAAAATTCCACGGTTTGCAGATGACATCATTCTCTACATAGAAAACCCTAAAGACACCACCAGAAAATTACTAGAGCTAATCAATGAATATAATAAAGTTGCAGGTTATAAAATTAATGCACAGAAATCCTTTGCATTTCTATACACTAGCAATGAGAAGGCAATGGCACCCCATTCCAGTACTCTCACCTGGAAAATCATATGAACAGAGGAGCCTGGTGGGCTGAAGTCCATGGGGTAGCTAAGAGTCAGACACGACTGAGAGACTTCACTTTCACTTTTCACTTTCATGCATTGGAGAAGGAAATAGCAAACCACTCCAGTGTTCTTGCCTGGAAAATCCCAGGAAAGTGGGAGCCTGGTGGGCTGCCGACTATTGGGTCGCACAAAGTCAGACATGACTGAAGGGAATTAACAGCAGCAGCAATGAGAAAACAGAAAGAAAAATTAAGGAAAAAATTCCTTTCACCATTGTGATGAAAGGAATAAAATACTTAGGAATAAATCTACCTAAAAAAAACAAAGATCTATATATAAAAACTATAAAACACTGATGAAGAAATGAAAGATGACACAAATAGAGGAGAAATATACCATGTGCATGGATCGGAAGAATCAATATAGTGGAAATGAGTATATTACTCAAAGCAATCTATAGATTCAATGCAATCCCTATCAAGCTACCAATGGTATTTTTCAAAGAACTGTAACAAATAATTTCATAATTTGTATGGAAATACAAAAAAACTCAAATAGCCCAAGCAATCTTGAAAGAAGAATGGAATTGAAGGAATCAACCTACCTGACTTCAGGCTCTACTACAAAGCTACAGTCATTAAGACACTATGGAACTAGCACAAGACAGAAATATAGATCAATGGACCGAAATATAAAGCCTAGAGATAAATCCACACACCTATGGACACCTTATCTTTGACAAAGGAGGCAAGAATATCCAATGGAAAAAAGACAATTTCTTTAACAAGTGGTGCTGGGAATACTGGTCAACCACTTGTAAAAGAATGAAACTAGGACATTTTCTAACACCATACACAAAAATAAACTCAACTTAGATTAAAGATCTAAATGTAAGAACAGAAATTATAAAACTCCTAGAAGAAAACATACACAAAACACTCTCTGAAATAAATCACCGCAGGATCCTCTATGACCCACCTCCCACAGTAATGGAAATAAAAGCAAAAATAAACAAATGGGACCTAATTAAACTTAAAGCTTTTGCACAAAAAAGGAAACTATAAGCAAGGTGAAAGACAGCCTTCAGAATGGGAAAAAAATTATAGCAAATGAAGCAAATGACAAAGAGTTAATCTCAAAAATATACAAGCAGTTCCTACAGCCCAGTTCCAGAGAAACAAACGACCCAATCAAAAAATTGGCTAAAGAACTAAACAAACATTTTTCCAATGAAGACACATTGATGGCTAACAAACACATGAAAAGATGCTCACATTACTCATTATCAGAGAAATGCAAATCACAACCCCAGTGAGGTACCATCTCATGCCTGTCAGAATTGCTGCTATCCAAAAGTCTACAAACAATAAATACTGGAGAGGGTGCAGAGAAAAGGGAACCCTCTTACACTGTTGATGGGAATGCAAACTTGTACAGCCACTATGGAGAACAGAGTGGAGATTCCTTAAAAAAATGGAAATAGAATTGCTATATGACACAACAGTTCCACTTCTGGGCATACACACTGAGGAAACCAGAATTGAAAGAGACACATGTACCCCAATGTTCACTGCAGCACTGTTTACAATAGCTAGGACATGGAAGCAACCTAGACGTCCATTGGCAGATAAATAGATACGAAAGCTATGGTACACACACACAATGGAATATTAAATGGAATATTAATCAGCTATTAAAAAGAATACATTTGAATTAGTTCTAACGAGGTGGATGAAACTGGAACCTATTATACAGTGTGAAGTAAGTCAAAAAGAAAAACACCAATACAGTATATTAATGCATATATATATGGAATTTAGAAAGATGGTAACAATGACCCTATATGCAAGACAGCAAAAGAGACACAGATGTAAAGAACAGACTTTTGGACTCTAGGAGAAGGCGAGGGTGGGATGATTTGAGAGAATAGCATTGAAACATGTATATTACCATGTGTGAAACAGATCACCAGTCCAGGTCCAACGCATGAGACAGGGTGCTCAGGGCCAGTGCACTGGGATGACCTGGGATGGGGAGTGAGAGTGAGATGGGAGGGGGTTCAGGATGGGAGATATATATATACATCCATGGCTGATTCATGTCAATATATGGCAAAAACTACTACAATATTCCGAAGTAATAGCCTCCAATTAAAATTAATTAATTAATTAAAATATAAAAAGAAAAAGACACATTTGATAGAATATCATTTTCCAAATTACAAAAAAGTCTTAAAAATCAACAAAAAAAAAGCAACCCAATTAAAAATAGGCCAAAGTCCTTAACACAAGTCTCAACAAAGAAGATACATAAATGGCAAATAAAACATATGAAAAGCTGCTACATATTATTTGTCACTAGGAACAGGAAAATGAAATAACAATGAATTGTACTATACATCTACTCAGTTCAGGTCAGCTCAGTCCCTCAGTCATGTCCTACTTTGTGACCCCATGGACTGCAGCACACTAGGCTTTCCAACATCACAAACTCCCAGAACTTGCTCAAATTCATGTTCATTGAGTCAATGATACCATCCAACAATCTCATGTTCTGTCGTCCCTTTCTCCTCTTGTTTTCAATCTTCCCCAGCATCAGAGCCTTCTCTAATAAGTCAGCTCTTCATATCAGGTGGCAAAAATATTGGAGCTTCAACTTGAGCATCAGTCCTTTCAATGAATATTCAGGATTGATTTCCTTTAGGATGGACTAGTTGGATCTCCTCACAGTTTAAGAGATTCTCATGAGTCTTCTCCAACACCAGTTAAAAAGCATCAGTTCTTGGTACTCACCTTATTTATAGTCCAACTCTCACATTCATATATGACTACTGGAAAAACCATTGCTTTGACTAGACAGACCTTTTGGCAAAGTAATGTCTCTATTCTGTAATATGTTGTCTAGGTCAGTCATAGCTTTTCTTCCAATGAGCAAGTGTCTTTTAATTTCCTGTTCACAGTCACTATCTGCAGTAATTTTGGAGCTGAAGAAAATAAAATCTGTCACTGTTTCCATTGTTTCCCCATCTATTTACCATGAAGTGATGAGACCAGGTGCCATGATGTCAGTTTTTTGAATGTTGCACTTTAAGACATTTTTTCACTCTCCTCTTTCACTTTCATCAAGAGGCTCTTTAGTTCCTCTTTGTTTTCTGCCATAAGGGTGGTGTCGTCTGCATATCTAAGGTTATTGATATTTCTCCCACCAACCTTGATTCCAGCTTGTGCTTCAGCCTGACACTTCACATGATGTACTCTGTATAGAAGTTAAATAAACAGGGTGACAATATACAGCCTTGACATAATCCATTCCTGATTTGGAACCAGTCCATTGCTCTATGTCCAGTTCTAAGTGTTGCTTCTTGGCCTGCATACAGATTTCTCAGGAGGCAGGTGAGGTAGGCTGTTATTCTCAACTCTTAAAGAATTTTCCACAGTTTGTTGTGATCCACACAGTCAAAGGCTTTTGCATAGTCAATAAAACAGAAGTAGATGTTTTTCTAAAACTCTCTTGCTCTTTTAGTGATCCAACGAATTTTGGCAATTTGATCTCTAGCTCTTCTGCCTTTTTTAAATCTACCTTGAACATCTGGAAGTTCCCAGTTCATGTACTGTTGAAGCCTCACTCAGAGAATTTTGAGCATTACTTTCCTAGCATGTGAGATGAGTGTAGTTGTGCGGTAGTTTGAACATTCTTTGGCACTGCCTTTCTTTGGACCCACAAAGATTTCCCAACCTGGGTATCCAGCAAAGGGACTGAGAACCCCCAGGGAATTTGACTTCCGAGGCCAGTGGGATTTGACTACAGAACTTCCATAGGACTGAGGAAACACACTTGGAGGGCAAAACCAAACTTTTTGTGCACCCGGACCCAGGAGAAAAGAGCAGTGTCCCCACAAGAGACTGAGCCAGACTTGCCTGAGAGTCCAGGAGTCTCTGAAGGAGGAGGTGGGTCCACAGTGCCATGCTGCTGGGCCAGGGGCACTCAATTCAACATAGCGGGCATAAGTCTTTTTGAAGGAGGTTGCCATTACTGCCATTACCCCTACCATAGTTTTTGACTCAGGCCAAACAACAAGGAGGGAACACACCCCTGCCCATTCACAGAAAGTTGGATTAAAGATTTTCTGAGCATGGCCTCGTCCATCAGAACAAGACCTAGATTCCTCCATAGTCAGTCTCTCCTATCAGGTAGCCTTCCACAAGCCTCTTATCCTTATCCATCAGAAGGCAGCCAGAATGAAAACCACTATCACAGAAAACTAAACAAACTGATCCCATGGACCACAGCCTTGTCTAACTCAATGAAACACATCTATTATAATGGACTAAATTCAGAACTTTGACAATAAGAAATGTGACAAGGAGGCAAAACAAGAGAAACTCTCATTCATTGCTAGTAGGAATGTAACAAGATACAACCACTTAGAGAAACAGTTTGGTGGTTTCTTACAAAAATAAAGATACTACCATATGATCCAGTAATTGTGCTCCTTGGTATTTTTCCCCAAGTTGTTAAAAATTTATGTCCATACAAAAATCTGCATGCAGTTTTCTATGCAATTTGATTTAAAATTGCTAAAACTTTCACACACACAAAAATAAAAATTGCTAAAACTTGGAAGCAATGAACATGCTTTTCAACAGGTGGATGGATAAATAAACTGTAATACATTCAGACAACATAACGTTATTTGGCCCTAAGAAGAAATGAACAACAAGAAAATAAAAAACGAAACAGAAATAGGCCATGATAAGACACAGAAATCTTACTTCATATTACAAAGTGAAAGAAACAATGTGAAAAGGCAACATATTGTATGATTCCAACTATATGACATCTGGAAAAAGGTAAAACTACAAAGTCAGCAAAGAAATTGGCGGTTGCCAAAGGTTAGGGGTGAGAAGAATAATGAATAGGTGGAACACATAATTTTTAGGGCACCAAAAATTTCTATGATACTATAATGTGCATAAGTCACTATACATTTGTCCAAACCCATGAAATATATACTACCACCAGTGCGTCATAATATATACTATGACATTCGGTGGGTGTGATGTGTAAAGACAGGTTCACCAATGATAACAAATGTACCACCCTACCAAAGGATGCTAATTATAAAGATGGCTACTTGTGTGTGGAGGCAAGGGATGTTAAATATCTGTATTTTCCTCTCAATTTTTCTAAAATTATTTTAAAATTTAAAATCATTTTTTGAAAATGTCAATGATAAAAGCAAAACCTAAACAAAGGTAATTGCTGAACTGGGTGGTTCAAACTTGATCTAGCAAACCCCAGATTTATGTTTTGAAATTAAAGTATACCTTAGATTTTAGATCAAATTAAATTTATATATGGAATAAATTTAAATTTTAATAAGATCTTAAAATATCTTAAACTATTTTCTATACTTTTAATAGTGATATTAGTATAGGTTAGCCATTATTTACAATATATATCTAGATTCTTGCCATTATCAGTCTTTTAAAACACGATCTCATAGTCTCTAATCAAATCTAAAGACTGTTTTCATGGTTCATAGTTGCAAGATTTCTACTTTTTCCTTGTCACCCCAGAAGAGTTTAGTGTTCATATAGTCTTAAGATTTTATCCTTCTCAATAATCTTTCTTTCCTAATTATTTTATGAAAGAAATTATCTGAATTTTACACATTCCTCTGTATAGTTATCTCTAAGTTAAGTTTAAAAAGACTGTATGATTTTTAAGAAAGTAAAACTTCCTCCTGATTAAAAATTTTAAACTTCAAACATACACATTTCTCTGTATTTTAAATCTACTTTCTTTTATAGTACTCCTTTGTTCTTCGAAAGAATTCGTTTTTCCCTCTGCGGGAAAGTTATGTTGGTGGTAGCCATTTTGGAAAGAGTGCTATGAATATCTAAGTTTATGGTGACCAGGAAATAAATGGAACATTTCATCTGTTCTTTTAATTATAGCATAGAAGCTTACAGTGAGTCCAATTCATTTTCTAAAAATCTTAAGCAAAGGTTAATTTAAAGGGAATCTAAATTTCGCCCAATTTTCAAATTTCCTTGTTCAACTTGTGTCTCTGTTTAAATCTGCTAAGGAAATATTGCATTTTAAGTATTTTAGAATACCTTTAAGACTTTTTCTTCAGAAAGCTGCCTGCACTCTAATATTATGGTTAATTTATTTCTTATATAAACTTCACAGTTTAGAATATAAGTAACCATTTTCTCCTGATTTGTGTTTACTTATCTCAATGATAATAGAAGTCTTAATTTGAACTATGTAATTATAGGCATTTGGATCCAGATTAATTAACCAGTATTTTTAACATAGAAAAGATACAATGGTCACAGGGCTTTTCAAATTGTTCATATGTTTGCAGCACAATTTTGAAGCTAAAAAAAAAAACTGTAATTCTGCACTTCAATAATGCTCAATGTTATGCTGTCCAATTTATCTTCTATTTTTTCTTCTGTAAAATCAGACATGAAATGTCATTATATAAAGAAGAATGTACATAAAACTATATTCTGTCAAATGTAGGATGTGACAATTGAAGGAGAAAAATTTATTTTTGAAGCTTTGTATACACATTTTTAAAAATGTTTTACAAGCATCTGTCATATTGGTATAAGAATCTGCCTGCAATGCAGGAGACTCTGGTTCAGTCCCTGGGTAAGGAAGTTTTCCTGGAGAAGGAAATAGCAACCCACTCCAATATTCTTGCCTGAGAAATTCTAAGGAGAGAGGAGCCTGGTGGGCTACAGTCTATGGATTCTAAAGTGAGACATCACTGAGTGACTAATATCACCACCATAATTAACACCACACACACACACACACACACACACACACACACACACACACACACATATATATATGTATGTAAATGAAGTGAAGTCGCTCAGTCATGTCCGACTCTTTGCGACCCCATGGACTATAGCCTATCAGGCTCCTCCGTCCGTGGGATTTTCCAGGCAAGAGTGCTGGAGTGGACTTCCATTTCCTTCTCCAGGGGATATTCCCCACCCAGGAATCGAACCCTGGTCTCCTGCATTGCAGGAAGATGCTTTACCGTCTGAGCCACCAGGGAAGATCACACACTTATCAACAAGTAGATTTCTAAGCAAATACAGTTTTATTCATTTCACTTAGATGCACCATTGACTGAGGAAATTTTCAATATTTTCTTTGTAATACTATTCAGAATCACATTTATTTCCAAACCCTTACTATTTCACTATCTAAAATTTGAAGAAAAAGTACATCAGCTTTTTACTTCTGACTGAGCACATTTGTCTCCCTACTATTGTTTATCTGTCAAAGGAGGTATAAATAATATTACTGTTCAGGATTCTTATGAGATTAGAAATATGTTCAATTATTTTATATCATTATCTGTTAAAATTGCATTTTATTTAGTCATTATTTGTTTTCCTAACAAATATTTAATTTGTTAATAAATATATCATATTATGCTTTTCCTTTCATAAATTCTATCTTTCAAAATAACAGATTTGGAACTATACAATAACCACACATCTAACATCATGACCAAAAAGCTAATTTTTTAAAAAAATGGAAGGTTTATCTTGACATTTTTAGTGAAATTTGTGGAGTGAAATGCTGTGGAGGAGCTAAAAGGATAATATTGTTATATTCAATTTGCTTTTTTTCCAGCTTCATGAGTTGAAAGCTTAAACAGTTAAGTTGCAACCCTTCTTTTATTTTTTTGATGCAGTTATTAGAGCTCCAAATATTTCTTTAAATGTTGCTGTTGTTTTACTCACTAACACGTGTTCAACTGTTTTGTGATCCCATGGAATGTAACCCATCAGGCTCCTCTGTTCATGGGATTTCCCAGGCAAGAATACTGGAGTGGGTTGCCATTTCCTTATCCAGGGGATCTTCCAGATCTAGGGATCAAACCATACTGCAGGCAGATTCTTTACCACTGAACCACCAGGATAGCCTTTCCCATTAAGTATTGTTACCTATATACTACAAATTATATTATTGCCTTGATATGAATGTTTGTGTCTTCCTAAAATTTGTATATTGAAATCCTAATCCCCAAGGTCATGGTATTAGGAGGTGGGACATTTGGATTATGATCAGGCTATGAGAGTGGAGCCCTCATGAATGAGACGATTACTATTATAAAAGAATCTTCAGAAAGATCCTTTGTCCTTTCAGCCATATGAATTAACAGTGAGATGACCATCTATGAACCAGGAAGAGTGTCCTCACTACAAACCAAAACTTCTGGTTCTAATCCAGGACTTTCAGTCTCCAGATGGATGATAAATAATTTCTATGTCACTCAATTTATGGTATTTTTGTTATACAAGCCTGAACACACTGACAGATACATATATTTTTTTTCTTTTTAATTTATATTTATTTATTAAATTGAAGGCTAATTACTTTACAATATTGTATTGGTTTCTGCCATACATCAACATGAATCTGCCATGGGCATACACATGTTCCCCATCCTGAACCCCCTCCCACCTCCTTCCCCATACCATCCCTCCAGGTCATTTCAGTGCATCAGCCCCAAGGATCCTGTATCGAACCTGGACTGGTGATTCATTTCCTATATGATATTATACATGTTTCCATGCCATTCTCCCAAATCATTCCACTCTCTCCCTCCACCACAGAGCCCAAAAGACTGTTCTATACATCTGTGTCTCTTTTGCTGTCTCACATACAGTGTTATCATTACCATCTTTCTAAATTCCATATGTGTGTGTTAGTATACTGTATTGGTGTTTTTCTTTCTGGCTTACTTCACCCTGTATAACAGACTCCAGTTTCATCCACCTCACTGGAACTGATTCAAATGTATTCTTTTTAATGGCTGAGTAATACTCCATTGTATATATGCACCACAGCTTTCTTAGCCATTCATCTGCTAATGGACATCTAGATTGTTTCCATGTCCTGGCTATTATAAACAGTGCTGCAATGAACATTAGGGTACATGTGTCTCTTTCAATTCTGGTTTCCTCAGTGTGTATGACTAGCAGTGGGATTGCTGGATCATAAGGCAGTTCTATTTCCATTTTTTTAAGGAATCTCCACACTGTTCTCCATAGTGGCTGTACAAGTTTGCATTCCCACCAACAGTGTAAGAGGGTTCCCTTTTCTCCACATCCTCTTAAGCATTTGTTGCTTGTAGACTTTTGGATCGCAGCCATTCTGACAGTTGTGAAATGGTACCTCACTATGGTTTTGATTTGCATTTGTCTGATAATGAGTGATGTTGAGCATCTTTTCATGTTTTTGTTAGCCATAGGTATGTCTTCTTTGGAGAAATGTCTGTTTAGTTCTTTGGTCCATTTTTTGATTGGGTCATTTATTTTTCTGGAATTAAGCTGTAGGAGTTGCTTGTATATTTTTGAGATTAGTTCTTTGTGAGTTGCATCATTTGCTATTATTTTCTCCCATTCTGAAGGCTGTCTTTTCACCTTGCTTATAGTTTCCTTTGTTGTGCAGAAACTTTTAATTTTAATTAGGTCCCATTTGTTTATTTTTGCTTTTATTTCCAATATTCTGGGAGGTGGGTCATAGAGGATCCTGCTGTGATTTATGTCAGAGAGTGTTTTGCCTATGTTCTCCTCTAAGACTTTTATAGTTTCTGGTCTTACATTTAGATTTTTAATCTATTTTGAGTTTATTTTTGTGCATGGTGTTACAAAGTGTTCTAGTTTCATTCTTTTACAAGTGGGTCACCACTTTTCCCAGCACCACTTGTTAAAGAGATTGTCTTTTCTCCATTATATATTCTTGCTTCCTGTGTCAAAGATAAGGTATCCATAGGTGTGTGGATTTATCACTAGGCTTTTTATTTTGTTCCATTGATCTATATTTCTGTCTTTGTTCCCGTGCCATACTGTCTTGATGACTGTGGCTTTGCAGTAGAGCCTGAAGTCAGGCAGGTTGATTCCTCCAGTTCCATTCGTCTTTCTCAAGATTGCTTTAACTATCTGAGGTTTTTTGTATTTCCATACAAAGTGTGAAATTATTGTTCTAGCTCTGTGAAAAATACTGTTGTTAGCTTGATAGGGATTGAATTGAATCTATAGATTGTTTTGTGTAGTGTACTCATTTTCATTATATTGATTCTTCTGATCCATGAACATGGTATATTTCTCCATCTGTTAGTGTCCTCTTTGATTCCTTTCACCAATGTTTTATAGTTTTCTATATATAGGCCTTTACTTTCTTTAGGTAGATAGATGCTTAAGTATTTTATTCTTTTCGTTGCAATGGTAAATGGAATTGTTTCCTTAATTTCTCTTGCTGCTGCTGCTGCTGCTGCTAAGTAGCTTCAGTCGTGTCCGACTCTGTGCGACCCCATAGACGGCAGCCCACCAGGCTCCCCAATCCCTGGGATTCTCCAGGCAAGAACATTGGAGTGGGTTGCCATTTCCTTCTTCAATGCATGAAAGTGAAAAGTCAAACTGAAGTCTTCTATTTTCTCATTATTAGTGTATAGGAATGCAAGGTATTTCTGTGTGTTGATTTTATATCGTGCAACTTTACTGTATTCATTGATTAGCTCTAATAATTTTCTGGTGGAGTCTTTAGGGTTTTCTATGTACAGGATCATGTCATCTGCAAACAGTGAGAGTTTTACTTCTTTTTTTTCCAATTTGGATTCTTTTTATTTCTTTTTCTGCTCTGATTGCTATGGCCAAAACTTCTAGAACTATGTTGAATAGTAGTGGTGAAAGTGGGCACCCTTGTCTTGTTCCTGACTTTAGGGAAATGCTTTCGATTTTCACCATTGAGGATAATGCTTGCTGTGGGTTTGTCATATACAGCTTTTATTATGCTGAGGTATGTTCCTTCTATTCCTGCCTTCTGGAGAGTTTTTATCATAAACGGCTGTTGAATATTGTCAAAGGGTTTCTCTGCATCTATTCAGATAATCATATGGCTTTTATTTTTCGGTTTGTTAATGTGGTGAATTACATTGATTGATTTGCAGATAATGAAGAATCCTTGCATCTCTGGGGTAAAGCCCTCTTGGTCATGGTGTATGATCTTTTAATGTGTTGCTGGATTCTGATTGCTAGATTTTTGTTAAGGATTTTTTCATCTATGTTCATCAGTGATGTTGGGCTGTAGTTTTCTTTTTTTGTGGCATCTTTGTCAGAGTTTGGTATTAGGGTGATGGTAGCCTCATAGAAAGAGTTTGGAAGTTCACCTTCCTTTGCAATTTTCTGGAAGAGTTTGAGTAGGATAGATGTTAGCTCTTCTCTAAATTCTTGGTAGAATTCAGCTGTGAAGCCGTCTGGACCTGGGGTTTTGTTTTCTGGAAGATTTGTGATAACAGTTTCAATTTCTGTGCTTGTGATGAGTCTGTTAAGATTTTCTATTTCTCCCTGGTTCAGTTTTGCAAAGTTGTACTTTTCTAAGAATTTGTCCATTTCTTCCACGTTGTCCATTTTATTGGCATATAATTGCTAATAGTAGTCTCTTATGATCCTTTGTATTTCTTTGTTGTCTGTTGTGATCTCCCCATTTTCATTTCTAACTTTATTGATTTGATTTTTTTTCTCTTTGTCTCTTGATGAGTCTGGCTAATGGTTTGTCAATTTTATTTATCCTTCCAAAGAACCAGCTTTTGGCTTTGTTGATTTTTGCTATGGTCTCTCTCTCTCTCTCTCTTTTTTTTTTTTTTTCACTTATGTATGCCCTAATTTTTAAGATTTCTTTCCTTCTACTAACCCTGGGGTTCTTCATTTCTTCATTTTCTAGTCGCTTTAGGTGTACACTTAGGTTATTTATTTGACTTTTTCCTTGTTTCTTGAGGTATGCCTGTATTGCTATGAACTTTCCCCTTAGCACTGCTTTTACAGTATCCCACAGGTTTTGTGTTGTTGTGTTTTCATTTTCATTTGTTTCTATGTGTATTTTGATTTCTTTTTTGATTTCTTCTGTGATTTGTTGGTTATTCAGAAGCATGATGTTCAGCCTCCATATGTTGGAATTTTTAATAGTTTTTCTCCTGTAATTGAGATCTAATCTTACTGCATTTTGGTCAGAAAAGATGATTGGAATGATTTCAATTTTTTTTTAATTTACCAAGACTAGACTTATGGCCCAGGTCATGATCTATCCTGGAGAAGGTTCCGTGTGCACTTGAGAAAAAGGTGAAATTCATTGTTTGGGGCTGAAATGTCCTATAGATATCAATTAGGTCTAGCTGGTCTATTGTATCATTTAAAGTTTGTATTTCCTTGTTAATTTTCTATTTAGTTGATCTATCCATAGGTTTGAGGGGGTATTAAAATCCCCCATTATTATTGTGTTATTGTTAATTTTCCCCTTTCATACTTATTAGCATTTGTCTTACATATTGCAGTGCTCCCATGTTGGGTGCATATATATTTATAATTTTTATATCTTCTTGGATTGATTCTTTGATGATTATGCAGAGTCCTTCTTTGTCTTTTATCACAGCTTTTGTTTTAAAGTCTATTTTATCTGATATGAGTATTGCTACTCCTGCTTTCTTTTGGTCTCTGTTTGCATGGAATATCTTTTTCCAGTCCTTCACTTTCAGTCTGTATGTGTCCTCTGTTTTGAGGTGGGTCTCTTGTAGACAACATATATAGGGGTCTTGTTTTTGTATCCGTTCAACAAGTCTTTGTCTTTTGGTTGGGACATTCAACCTATTTACATTTAAGGTAATTATCAATAAGTATGATCCCATTGCCAAATACCTTATTGTTTTGGGTTTGAGTTTATACACTCTTTTTGTGTTTCCTGTCTAGAGAAGATCCTTTAGCATTTGTTGGAGAACTGGTTTGTTGGTGCTGAATTTTCTCAGCTTTTGCTTGTTTGTAAAGCTTTTGATTTCTCCTTCATATTTGAATGAGATCCTTTCTGGGTATAGTAATCTGGGCGTAGGTTATTTTCTTTCATCATTTTAAGTATATCCTGCCATTCCCTCCCTGGCCTGAAGCGTTTCTATTGAAAGATCAGCTGTTATACTTATGGGAATTTCCTTGTGTTACTTGTTGTTTTCCCCTTGCTGCTTTTAATATTTGTTTTTTGTGTTTGATCTTTGCTAATTTGATTAATATGTTTCTTGGGGTGTTTAGCCTTGGGTTTATCCTGTTTGGGACTCTCTGAGTTTCTTGGACTTGGGTGATTGTTTTTTTCCCCATTTTAGGGAAATTTTAAACTATTATCTCTTCTCATGGTCTTTCTTTTTGTCTTCTTCTTCTGGAACTCCTATGATTCGAATGTTGGGGCATTTAAAATTGTCCCAGAGGTCTCTGAGATTGTCCTCATTTCTTTTATTCGTTTTTCTTTTTTCCTCTCCAGTTCATTTATTTCTACCATTCTATCTTCCACTTTCAGTTCAGTTCAGTTCAGTTGCTCAGTCGTGTCTGAATCTTTGCAACCCCATGAATCGCAGTATGCCACACCTCCCTGTTCATCACCATCTCTTGGAGTTCACTCAGACTCACATTCATCGAGTCAGTGATGCCATCCAGCCATCTCGTCCTTGGTCGTTCCCTTCTCCTCCTGTCCCCAATCCCTCCCAGCATCAGACTCGTTTCCAATGAATCAACTCTTCACATGAGGTGGTCAAAGTACTGCAGTTTCAGCTTTAGCATCATTCCTTCCAAAGAAATTCCAGGGTTGATCTCCTTCAGAATGGACTGATTGGATCTCCTTGAAGTCCAAGGGACTCTCAAGAGTCTTCTCCAACACCACACTTCAAAAGCATCAATTCTTCGGTGCTCAGCCTTCTTCACAGTCTAACTCTCACATCTATACATGACCACAGGAAAAACCATAGCCTTGACTAGACGGACCTTAGTCGGCAAAGTAATGTCTCTGCTTTTGAATATACTATCTAGGTTGGTCATAACTTTTCTTCCAAGGAGTAGACATCTTTTAATTTCATGACTGCAGTCACCATCTGCAGTGATTTTGAAGTACAAAAAAATAAATCTGACACTGTTTCCACTGTTTCCCCATCTATTTCCCATGAAGTAATGGGACTGGATGTCATGATCTTCATTTTCTGAATGTTGAGCTTTAAGCCAACTTTTTCACTCTCCTCTTTCACCTTCCTATTTTCTGCCTCCCTTATTCTACTATTTGTTGCCTCCAGAGTGTTTTTTATCTCATTTATTGCATTATTCATTATATATTGACTCTTTTTATTTCTTCTAGGTCCTTGTTAAAACCTTTCTTGGATCTGTTCAGTCCTTGTCTCCAGGCTATTTATCTGTGATTCTATTTTGTTTTCAATATTTTGTATCATTTTTACTATCATTATTCAGAATTCTTTATCAGGTAGAATCATTTATCCTGTTCCTTTATCTGCTCAGTATTCCTCTCTCTCTTCATCTTATTTATATCACTGTGTTTGTGGTGGCTTTTCTATATTCTGGTAGTTTGTGGAGATCTTTTATTGTGGAGTTTCCTGGCTGTGGGTGAGGCTGTATGCATGGCTTGTCAAGGTTTCCCAGTTAGGGAAGCTTGTGTTGGCGTTCTAGTGGGTGGAGCTGGATTTCTTCTCTCTGGAGTGCAATGAAGTTTCCAGTAATGAGTTATGAGATGTTAATGGGTTTGGAGTAACTTTGGGAAGCCTGTATATTGAAACTCAGGGCTGTATTCCAGTGTTGCTGGATAATTTGCATTGTATGTCTTGCTCTGGAACTTGTTGGCCCTTGGGTGGTGCTTGGTTTCAGTGTAGGTATGGAGGCGTTTGATAAGCTCCTGTCGATTAATGTTCCCTGGAGTCAGGGGTTCTCTGGTGTTCTCAGGATTTGGACTTAAGCCACCTGCTTCTGGTTTTCAGTCTTATTTTTACAATAGTCTCAGGACTTCTCCATCTATACAGCACCATTGACAAAACATCTAGGTTAAAGATGAAAAATTTCTCCACAGTGAGGGACACCCAGCGAGGTTCACAGAGTTACATGGAGAAGAGAAGATGGAGGAGGGAGTTAGAGTTGACCCAAATGAGATGAGGTGTAATCAAAAGAGGAGAGAGCAAGCTAGCCAGTAATCATTCCTTATGTGTGCTCCACAGTCTGGACTACTCAGAGATGTTCACATAGTTATATAGAGAATAGAAGATGGAGGAAGGAGACAGAAGTGACAGGAGGATAAAAGGGGGAATCAAAAGGAGGGAGACAAATCCAACCAGTAATCAATTTATTGCGTGTTCTCCATCGTCTGGAACACACAAAGAGATTCACAGTGGTGGGGAGAGGAGAGAAGGAAGAAGGAGGAGATAGAGGCAACCTGGTGGAGAAAAAGTAGAGTCCAAAGGAGGAGAGAGCAGTCAGTCAATAATCTCACTCCCAAGTAAAAATGGTTACTGAAGACTGGGTTCTTAAAGGTACAAAATTGATAACAAATACCAAAAGCAAAGATTAAAAATCTATAGTAAAGGTTGGATCTTCAATAATACAATATTAAAGAAAAGGAACAACAACAAAAAAAAAAACCCACAAAGTCACAAAAAAGTATTTTTAAAATATATATATACACACACACACATATATATGTGTGTGTGTGTGTGTATATATATGTGAAGTTTGCTTTTAAAAAATGTCTTTTTTTTGGAAAAGTAATAGTAGGTTATAAAAATGAAAATTAAAGGAGTAATAGAGGACTTAAACATTTTTAAAAATTAAAAAGAAAGAATGATAGTAAAAATATATCTAAGACTTTCTCTGGTGTTTTTGTGGGCAGTGTAGTTCCTTGGTCTGGCTTATATTTCTCAATATCTATAGGCCCCTTCCTGTGTAGTCACTAGGGGTTTTAATCTATTGTACCTGTCATTTCCAGGGTGGTTCCCTCTGTTTTAGCTTCTGTTTGCTGGTCTCTTCAGTGTCTGGTTTCTGCCCTGACACAAGGGGAGACGGTGGTGGACACTTTTTCAGGCTCACTTGTTCAGTCACGGTGTAGGGAGAGAGGGACACTGCAAACAAATAACACTGTGGTGTGGTCGCATTATTTCAGCCACACTGGGCCTGTCCCCACTAACAGCACATATGCCCTCCCGGCCCACACTGCATGTCCAAGGTGGTCATGTTGGTGGGTGGAACCAATGGAACATGCTTACATCATAAATATGGAGCCCTCATGAATGGAATCAGTTCAGTTCAGTTCAGTCACTTAGTCCTGTCAAACTCTTTGTGACCCCATGAATTGCAGCATGCGAGGCCTCCCTGTCCATCACCAACTCCCGGAGTTCATTCAGACTCACGTCCATCGAGTTAGTGATGCCATCTAGCCATCTCATCCTCTATCATCCCCTTCTGCGGCCCCCCAATCCCTCCCAGCATCAGAGTCTTTTCCAATGAGTCAACTCTTCACATGAAGTGGCCAAAGTACTAGAGTTTTCAGCTATAGCATCATTCATTTCAAAGAAATCCCAGGGCTGATCTCCTTCAGAATGGACAAGTTGGATCTCCTTGCAGTCCAAGGGACTCTCAAGAGTCTTCTCCAACATCACACTTCAAAAGCATCAATTCTTCAGTGCTAAGCCTTCTTCACAGTCCAACTCTCACATCCATACATGACCACAGGAATAACCATAGCCTTGACTAGACAGACCTTAATTGGCAAAGTAATGTTTCTGCTTTTGAATATACTATCTAGGTTGGTCACAACTTTTCTTCCAAGGAGTAAGCAGCGTCTTTTAATTTCATGCCTGCAATCACCATCTGCAGTGACTCTGGAGCCCAAAAATTTAAGTCTGACACTGTTTCCACTGTTTCCCCATCTATTTCCCATGAAGTGATGGGACTGGATGCCATGATCTTCATTTTCTGAATGTAGAGCTTTAAGTCAACTTTTTCACTCTCCTCTTTCACTTTCATCAAGAGGCTTTTGAGTTCCTCTTCACTTTCTGCCATAAGGGTGGTGTCATCTGCATATCTGAGGTTATTGATATTTCTCCCAGCAATCTGGATTCCAGCTTGTGTTTCTTTCAGTCCAGCGTTTCTCATGATGTACTCTGCATTTAAGTTAAATAAGCAGGGTGACAATATACAACCTCAACGTACTCCTTTTCCTATTTGGAACCAGTTTGCTGTTCCATGTCCAGTTCTAACTGCTGCTTGGTGACCTGCATACAGATTTCTCAAGAGGCAGGATAGGTGGTCTGGTATTCCCATCTCTTTCAGAGTTTCTACAGTTTATTGTGATCCACACAGTCAACGCTTTGGCATAATCAATAAAGCAGAAACAGATGTTTTTCTGGAACTCTCTTGCTTTTACCATGATCCAGCGGATAAGATATTGGCAATTTGATCTCTGGTTCCTCTGCCTTTTCTAAAACCAGCATGAACGTCTGGAAGTTCACGGTTCACGTATTGCTGAAGCCTGGCTTGGAGAATTTTGAGCGTTACTTTACTAGCTTGTGAGAATAGTGCAATTGTGCAGTAGTTTGAGCATTCTTTGGCATTGCCTTTCTTTGGGATTGGAAAGAAAACTGACCTTTTCCAGTCCTGTGGTCATGGCTGCGTTTTCTAAATTTGCTGGCACATTGAGTGCAGCACTTTCACAGCATCATCTTTCAGGATTGAAATAGCTCAACTGGAATTCCATCACCTCCACTAGCTTTGTTCGTAGTGATGCTTTTCAGGGCCCACTTGACTTCACATTCCAGGATGTCTGGCTCTAGATTAGTGATCACATCATCATGATTATCTGGGTCAGGAAAATCTTTTTGTACAGTTCTTCTGTGTATTCTTGCCACCTCTTCTTAATATCTTCTGCTTCTGTTAGGTCCATACCATTTCTGTCCTTTATCGAGCCCATCTTTGCATGAAATGTTCCCTTGGTATCTCTAATTTTCTTGAAGAGCTTTTTAGTCTTTCCCATTCTGTTGTTTTCCTCTATTTCTTTGCATTGATCTCTGAAGAAGGCTTTCTTATCTCTTCTTGCTATTCTCTGGAACTCTGCATTCAGATGCTTATGTCTTTCCTTTTCTCCTTTGTTTGTTGCCTGTCTTCTTTTCACAGCTATTTGTAAGGCTTCCTCAGACAGCCATTTTGCTTTTTGCATTTCTTTTCCATGTGGATGGTCTTGATCCCTGTCTCCTGCACAATGGCAGGAACCTCATTCCATAGTTCATCAGGCACTCTATCTATCAGATCTAGGCCCTTAAATCTATTTCTCACTTCTACTGTATAATCATAAGGGATTTGATTTAGGTCATACATGAATGGTCTAGCTATTTTCCCTACTTTCTTCAATTTGAGTCTGAATTTGGCAATAAGGAGTTCATGATCTGAGCCACAGTCAGCTCCTGGTCTTGTTTCTGTTCATGGTGTAGAGCTTCTCCATCTTTGGCTGCAAAGAATATAATCAATTTGATTTCGGTGTTGACCATCTGGTGATGTTTATGTGTAGAGTCTTCTCTTGTGTTGTTTGAAGAGGGTGTTTGCTATGATCAGTGCATTTTTTTGGCAAATCTCTATTAGTCTTTGCCCTGCTTCATTCCACATTCCAAGACCAAATTTGCCTGTTACTCCAGGTGTTTCTTGACTTCCTACTTTTGTATTCCAACCCCCTATAATGAACAGGACATCTTTTTTTGGTATTAGTTCTAAAAGGTCTTGTAGGTCTTCATGAAACCATTCAAATTCAGCTTATTCAGCGTTACTGGTTGGGGCATGGGCTTGGATAACTGTGATATTTAATGGTTTGCCTTGGAGATGAACAGAGATCATTTTGTCTTTTTGAGACTGCATCCAAGTACTGCATTTCGGACTCTTTTGTTGACCATGATGGCTGCTCCACTTCTTCTGTGGGATCCCTGCCCACAGTAGTAGATATAATGGTCATCTGAGTTAAATTCACCCATTCCAGTCCATTTTAGTTCACTGATTCCTAGAATGTCGATGTTCACCCTTGCTGTCTCTTGTTTGACCACTTCCAATTTGCCTTGATTCATGGACCTGACATTCCAGGTTCCTATGCAATATTGCTCTTTACAGCATTGGACCTTGCTTCTATTCCCAGTTCCATCCACATCTGGGTATTATATTTGCTTTGGCTCGATCCTTTCATTCTTTCTGGAGTTATTTCTCCACTGATCTCCAGGAGCATATTGGGCACCGTCTGACCTGGGGAGTTCCTCTTTCAGTATCCTATCATTTTGCCTTTTCATACTCTTCATGGGGTTCTCAAGGTAAGAATGGTGAAGTGGTTTCCCATTCCTTTCTCCAGTGGACCACATTCTGTCAGACTTCTCCATCATGACCCACCCATCTTGGGTTGCCCTGCTGGCATGGGTTGGCTTCACTGAGTTAGACAAGGCTGTGGTCCTTGTGTGATTAGACTGACTAGTTTTCTGTGAGTATGGTTTCAGTGTGCTTGCTCTCTGATATCCTCTTGCAACACCTACCATCTTACTTGGGTTTCTCTTCACTTGGGTGTGGGGTATCTCTTCATGGCTGCTCTAGCAAAGTACAGCCACTGCTCCTTACCTTGGACGAGGGGTATCTCCTTACCACTGCCCTTCCTGACCTTCAACATGTAATGGCCCCTCTAGGCCCTCCTGCACCCACGCAGCCACCGGTCCTCAGGTTGCTCCTCCCAGCCACCACCCCTGGCCTTGGGTGCCACCCCTGGCCTCAGGTTTGAGGTGGCTCCTCCTGGCTGCCCCTGACCTTGGATGCCAGGTAGCTCCTCCCGGCTCTTGCCCCTGGCCTCGGACTTGGGTAGCTCCTCTCTGCTGTTCCTGCACCATCACAGCCTGGCACTCTTGGCTGCTGCCCCTGACCTGGGATGTGGGGTAACTCTTCTCAGCCGCACTTAGTGCACCCAGCCACAGCCGCCTGCGCTTAGTGCACTGAGTTGCATTCGCCCACGCTTAGTGTGCCGGGTTACAGCTGCCCTCATCAGTGTCTTATAAAAGAGGTTCCTGGGAAACTCTGGCTTCAACAAAAGAACAACAACAAGTCATCTGCTATAAACCAAGAGGTGCCTCCCCCAAATGCAACCATGGTGGTGCCTTTTCCCATCCTCCAGAGCTGTGAGAAATATATTTATTTTTTGTTCCTAAGTTAACTAGTTTGTGGTATTTTTTGGTAGCAACCCAAATAAACTAAGATAGTATATAACATAAGTCAAAGAAGTAAATTTGCTTTTACATGAATAAACTTATAGGATGGGGGAAATGAAGGTAATAGTTCTATGAAATCAAATGTGGATCCCAACAAAATGACAAATGAACATTTCAAGTCTTTGCTATCTTAAAAATTTATAAACCTGAAATTAAATACAAATATGATGTAAGGGACCAAAACAATCATATAAATACTTCAATGTAATATGTATGAACAGAGCAAGAACTGATGACTATGTTTAATGTAAATGTAAGTGCAGGAATATATTTGTAACCCTCTTTACTAAACATTAGAATAAATATTTTTAAATTTTTGAGATGTGATTTTTGGACACTACATGAATATAGCTGTTATCAAATGTTAGAAACCATGAAAAATCAAGAAAAAATACAAAATATTACTTTTCCCATTAATCTAGAATATAGGTGGGCAAACTACAGTCCACAGGCTGGCAACAGTCTTATTGGAATACAGCCACGTCCATTTGTTTATGCCTTCTTTATGGCTTTTGTCAAACTAGAAGGACAGAACTGAATCATTGCAAGAGAGATGTTATGTCCCACAAGTATGAAATATTTACCCATTAAGAGAGAGTTTTCAGGTTCCTGATCTAGAAGACATATGCCATTTCAGAGATTGTATGCACCCATAAACACAACACATTCAACCAGTCAGAATTTCAAATACAATATAAAAATATTTCTTTAGAGTAAAATATATTTTCCTCCTTCTGGCCAAGCTTAAACAGAAATAATATAAGGGATTAAATGAATCAGACACATCGAGGGGAGTTGGGGAGAGAGGCAGGAGGGCGGGGAAGCTATATTTCCTTGGCTTGGTGAGCCAGGAGAATATTACAAGGGGTAATTTATGTCAGAGAAGAATGAGGTCCTCAGTAAAACAGAGAATTTTATTTGTGAAAATGAACTTAGTGACTTTCATGGTATTTATGAATGTCCCCTTCTTATATTTTCATGGTCTAAATCCAAGAAGAAATTCACCAGAGAAATAATATAGCCATAAACAGTAATTCAAAAATTCACAAAAATAAACTCTTGGAAGAAAAATGTTTCATATACATAGATTCTTTCATTAAAGAAAACACAACCAACAGAAAATCTAACAAAGGCATAAAAGTCTTTGAATTCCTTCCACCTAACATTGTACCTAGTATCAAAAGAAGCTAGGAAAGAAGCTATACCAGAACTACTTCAGTTTCAGTGCAATCCTGTTGCAGTGAGGAAGGAATGTCTTGTCATTTGTTCCCAGTGATTCATCTTGATATTATTTCCTCCAGGAAACTGCTGGTCTAATTAGAAGTACTCAGGATCAACACTGGAAAACATGTTTTCCCATAAAGAATTACTGAGACAAGGCTGGATTCCTTAGAAATGACACTTTCCTGTTCCATGTCTATAAAACTAAATGTGTAAATGTATAAACATTAATTTTTTTTAAACTGAACAACTATTATTATTGTTGTTGTTTAGTCATTAAGTTGTGTCTTACTCTTTGTGACCTCATGGACTGTAGCCTGTCAGGCTCCTCTGTCCATGGGATTGCCAAGAAAGAATATTAGAGTGAGTTGCCATTACCTTCTCTGAGGTTCTTACCATTTATGAATTTATAGAAAAGAATATATATATATATATGAAGATATATATGTGTGTGTGTGTGTGTGTGTACACTTCACATAATATTATAGCTAATTCTCTCATATCATTTTTAATAATCCAGATTATTCAACCATCTAGTACATTTTAATCTACTTGATTTCCCTTCATAGAATAAACTAAGAACTTGCAATTCTTTCATTCCATTGTGCTTTTTCTCCACTTTATTTTTTAATTGAAGGATATTTGTTTTGCAAAATTTTATGGTTTTCTGTCATACATCATCAATAATCAGCCATGGGTATACCCATGTTCCCTCCCTCCAGAACCTCCCTTCCATCTCCCTCCCCATCCCACCTTTGTAGATTGTCACAGAAATCCTGTTTGAGTTCTCTGAGTCATACAGCAAATTCCTCAAAATTTATAGTACCATATGCAAAATAGAACTTTTCTTTTCTTTTAACCAGTGTAAACCAACATACCACTGAATAATCTTATGGTTACTGTAAGTAGACCTATAGATAAAGGGTAAATGAACTGAAAAGGCTTTTGGCAGGTATTTTCAAGTTACCCTCCAAAAATATTACACCATTACACCATTCTATATCCTCGTCAACAGTGAGCAAGGATACCTATTTCCTTACACCCATGGAATGATGTAGTCAGAAAGAAAAGCTATTAAGTCACTAGGTAAAACATAACAATTAATGATGCAACTTAGATATAACTACAATGAGTCAAGTACATAACACTAATATCATGCTAAAATTTTATGTAAGGGAAAACCAACATTAAACATGAAATACAATAAAAGTTAAAAATATTTTGGAAACAGAAATGAGAATTAGACTTCGTATTATAATTATAGAGCAATATTGTTAGAATTTAGCTTTAGTTAAATGTATTTTCATATCAACATCACATATTGATAATAATGGTATTTTATTGCTAAATATAAAATTTTTTTTTGTGATCAACAAGCATAAGGACATCAAGAATCTAGAATCAATGATGAACCATTTAGGGAGCTTCAGGGCAATTTTGTTTAAATCTTACTTCATAAATATCTGAACATAATGGATAATAAAAATAATACACCCATGAACTAGTTAACCTAACTTCACTAGAGCTTGGTTTCCTTACACCATGCAATGAAAATAATAGTATATTTCAAATAATTAGCACATTAAGTGAGTGAAATAATGTATACATATCTTTAGCAAGTGTCTGGTGCATGAAATTAGCTAATATTTATTAAATTATATATCATAAATTTTTATAACTCTCTACATGAACTAGCTCATTGATTCTTACACATACACACAGACACAAATGTTTTGGAATGGGCACTATGATTATCCACATTTTATAGATGAGAAAGCCAAAGAAAGGAGATTAATTTGTGAGATCACACAACAAGGAAATAGTATTGCCTAAGGGGACTAGCAGGTCTAATTTTAGAGTTTTGATTGAAAATCTTTATTCTTTACTACATCTTGTAGTAATCAACTAAAATATACCCTCTGTAACAAATATGAATTTTGAAAACTACAATTTTATAACACTTGTTACATAAATTTAATCATATGAGTATTAACTTGATTAATTCATATTTCAAATTTTACCAAGCTACAAACATAATTTGAAATAATTTTCTGTTGAAAGTACTTTAAACAGAATTTTTAAGACACAGTGGTTTTGGAATAAAAAGCCTCCTTGTGAGTTTCACAAAGTAAAGAATTCTAATTAATTGCAATATTCTTAGCAGCAAGATAGTATCTTTATCTTCCAGCATTTCAGTAACATCACAAAGCTTGATTCTCTAAATAATCTGAACAGGACCAAGTATTTTGTTTCATAATTTGGCACTGGTTCCAAAGTAAACATAACTTTTAAGAAAGGTGTTATCAGCTAAAATTTTAGTCTTAAAGAGTCTTCAGTATAGTCTGGGCAGGACTCACCATAGGGCAATATGAAGTGTGGCAATGAAAAAGCCCCACACTGTGAGTAACCCAGGATTTTGAACTGAAGAAAGTTAGATGAAACACCATGTGAAATCCATATCCTACTTCAGTTTTCCTGCAGTAATAATGGTAAAATACCATATCAGGATTTTTATCTTCATCAAATTGCAAAGTTCATTAGCAAATAATTTTACTTGTGTGAAAAACAGGTGTTCAAGAAAATAGTGGTATTATAATTCCTGAGGAACAGGCAGCCTATTTTCATTCATCACATTTACCATTACTAAAGTGAGGGCACTGTAACTTCCATTGACACTCTAATAGCTGCTAAGAGCATGCAGTTGAGCCTGTCAAGTAAAGAAGTTTACTATGGAATTTGAGGACCAGAGCTTATATTCTATGCCCATCTAGCTCAAAGACACAATCAAGTTAACTTTTCTAAACTTGAGTTACATCATCTGTAAATGAGTTAATAGGAGCATCTATTCATGTGAATACTATCAGGATTAAATAACATGTAAATAACACTAGCACATGATTTAAAATGTGTTGAAGTGTAGTGGTCATCAATTTTAGTAACAATACCTTATGTTTAATATAGCCAATTAGAATTAATTTTTTCAGTTAATTATACTTTAGCATTGACTGTTATTGAATGCATATTTTTAAAATCATAATTTTATTTACCATTTAAAATTAATTGTACCCTCACTGCTAAGAATTTATAAAATATACACTCACCCATGCCCACGAATGCTTACTTCATCCGTTTAGTAAAGTGTGGTTTATTTTTTTACAGTTTCTGTGTAAGTTCATGCTTCTTTTGAGGAAATTCATTCTACAAATTTGTGAAGCAAATTTCTGAATGTATTGATTCTAGAATTACCACTGTTAATTAGGTCATATTGACAATCTCTATTTGTATTCTTTGGACAGAAAGGAGGTTTCTTCAGTATTTTATGTTGTCTGCACCCATTTCAGGCAGATGAAAGATAGAAAAGAAAATGTCTCAGGCCAAAGGAGCAGTATGGCCAGGTGATGAGGGATAAAATAAAACACACAGAAGTCATTTGAAGAAATTTCTTACAACTAGAGCTGAGTTCAGGAAAGAGATAAATGAGCAGTGAGGCTGGACATAAAGGCCAGGTGTAGAAACAGCAACATCAGAAGCCAAGTTGAACTATTTTGATTTCACAGAAGTCACTGAAAGGTTTTAAATTAGGAATTAAAATAATTAGATCTCCTTTCCGAGATTTTTCTCTGGTTCAAGAATAGAAGTGAAGAATGAAAATGGTCTGGTTTGTGTGTATAGTATCAGGAATAAGACAGTAAATGATTGGAAGTGGAGGCTGGTTATTTTCAAGATTCTGTTTTTGGTAACTCATAGTAAAATTTACCATAACAAGGGTCACTTGGAGAGAGCATGGTTTAGGGAAACAAAAGTGAATTTAATTTCAGACACATTGAACTTAAGATACCTGTGAGTGTTTCTCAAGACAGGTTAATATATGTTGAAGAAATTGCAAAATATGAAGTATCAGTGGCTTAACCCATACACAAAGCCAACAACAGCAAAGAGTCTGAAATTTTACTCTATTTTCAAACTAACCAGTTAGGTTACTATAGTAACATAGATAGACAAGGATTTCTGTGTTAGAGACAAGGGAAATTAGTACTCATGGCACAGCAGGCCTCAGGAGCATCAGATAGACATGGGTTATCATCACTCCATGGAAGCATGGATGGATGCAGTGCACACAGTGAATTCACATCAAATCTGAGGAACCCCAAGTTTAGGAAAATCCTCATCTTTCTTGATGAAAGTGAAAGATGACAATGAAAAATTTGGCTTAAAACTCAACATTCAGAAAACTAGATCATGGCATCCAGTCCCATCACTTCATGGCAAATAGATGGGAAAACAATGGAAATCGTGGCTGACTTTAATTTCAGGGGGCTCCAAAATCACTGCAGATGGTGACTGCAGCCATGAAATTAAAAGATGCTTACTCCTTGGAAGAAAAGTTATGACCAGCCTAGATAGCATATTAAAAAGCAGAGACATTACTTTGTCAACAAATGTCCATCTAGTCAAGGCTATGGTTTTTCCAGTGGTCATGTATGGATGTGAGAGTTGGACTATAAAGAAAGCTGAGTGCCGAAGAATCTATGCTCTTGAACTGTGGTGTTGAAGAAGACTCTTGAGAGTCCCTTGGACTGCAAGGAGATCCAATCAATCAATCCAAAGGAGATCAGTCCTGGGTGTTCATTGGAAGGACTGATGTTGAAGCTGAAACTCCAATACTTTGGCCACCTGATGTGAAAAGCTGACTTATTTGAAAAGACCCTGATGCTGGGAAAGATTGAAGGCAGGAAAAGGGGATGACAGAGGATGAGATGATTGGATGGCATCACCAACTCAATGGACATGGGTTTGAGTGTACTCTGGGAGTTGGTGATGGAGAGGGAGGCCTGGTATGCTGTGGTTCATGGGGTCGCAAAGAGTTGGACATGACTGAGCAACTGAACTTAACTGAACATGTTTTAAAGAAGACTACTGACCATAGCTGACTCTATCCTCAAAGGCAGATGTTATCTTTACTTTTCTTATCAGTAAACTCATTTGCCCTTTGCCAAGGGGGACATCCAGTTTCCAAGGTTGTTTGCTAAACAAACTTCCTTGACAAGATAGAACGGAACAAAAACTTGTTACAAGACATGTTAAAATATCATAGAGAAGTTTTCCCCCATAAAAATATTTTTTTCCTCAAGCAAATTCCAGTATATGAACATCATCTCTTTTGAATGGTGATATAGGCTATTTCCTCTTTGCTGCTACGACATCTCAGATAAAAGAAATTAAAAGCTTTTTGTTCTTTACAGCATCAGACCTTGCTTCTATCACCACCATTCATATCCACAACTGGGTATTGTTTTTGCTTTGGCTCCATCCCTTCATTCTTTCTGGAGTTATTTCTCCACTGATCTCTTGTGTCATACTGGGCACCTTCTGACCTGGAGAGTTTCTCTTTCAGTGTCCTATCATTTTGCCTTTTCATACTGTTCATGGGGTTCTCAAGGCAAGAATGCTGAAGTGGTTTGCCATTCCCTTCTCCAGTGGACCACATTCTGTCAGACCTCTCCACCATAACCTGCCCATCTTGGGTGGCCCCAAAGGGCATGGCTTAGTTTCATTGAGTTAGACCAAGGTATGGTCCATGTGATTAGATTTACTAGTTTTCTATAATTTTGGTTTCAACCCATATGTGTCTGCCCTCTGATGCCCTCTCATAACACTTACATCTTACTTGGGTTTCTCTTACCTTGGACGTGGGGTATCTCTTCATGGCTGCTCCAGCAAAACGCAGCTGCTGTTCTTTACCTTGGATGAGGGGTATCTCTCCACCACTGCCCCTCCTGACCTTGAATATGGAGTGGCTCCTCTCAGCCCTCCTGCACCCATGCAGAAACTGCTCCTTGGAGCAATATTGCATAGGAACCTGGAATGTCAGGTCCTGAATCAAGGAAAATTGGAAGTGATCAAACAGGAGATGGCAAGAGTGAACATCGACATTCTAGGATTCAGCAAACTAAAATAACTGGAATCAGTGAATTTAACTCAGCTTATACCTACTGTGGGCAGGAATCCCTTAGAAGAAATGGAGTAATCATCATGGTCGAAAAGAGTCCAAAATGCAGTACTTGGATGCAATCTCAAAAATGACGGAATGATCTCTGTTCATCTCCAAAGCAAACCATTCAATATCACAGTAATCCAAGTCTATGCCCCAAAAAGTAATGTTAAAGAAGCTGAGGTTGAACAGTTCTATGAAGACCTACAAGACCTTTTAGAACTAACACCTAGAAAAGATGTCCTGTTCATTATAGGGGACTGGAATGCTAAATTAGGAAGTCAAGAAACACCTAGAGTAACAGGCAAATTTGGCCTTGGAATATGGAATGAAGGAGGACAAAGGCTAATACAGTTTTTCCAAGAGAATGCACTGGTCATAGCAAACACCCTCTTCCAACAACACAAGAAGAAGATTCTACACATGGACATCACCAGATGGTCAACACTGAAACTAGATTGATAACACTTTTTGCAGCCAAAGATGGAAAAGCTCTATACAGTCAGCAAAATCATGACCAATCATGACCAGAAGCTAACTATGGCTCAGATCATGAACTCCTTATTGCCAAATTCAGACTTAAATTGAAGAAAGTAGGGAAAACTTGTAGACCATTCAGGTATGACCTAAATCAAATCCCTTATGATAATACAGTAGAAATGAGAAATAGATTTAAGGGCCTAGATCTGATAGAGAGAGTGCCTGATGAACTATGGAATGAGGTTCATGACATTATACAGGAGACAGGAATCAAGATCATCCCCATGGAAGAGAAGGGCAAAAGAGCAAAATGGCTGAGGGCGGTCCTAAGATGGTGGAAGAAAAGGACGGGGAGATCACTGTTTCCCCACAAATTCATCAAAAGTACATTTCATCACTGAGTAAATTCTACAAAACAACTTCTGAATGCTGGCAGAGGACATCATGCACCCAGAAAAGCACATCATTGTCTTCAAAAACAGGTAGGAAAAATATAAAAGATGAAAAAAGAGACAAAGGAGGGAGGGAAGGAGCTCCATCCCAGGAAGGGAGTCCTGTCCCGGGAAGGGAGTCTTAAAAAGTGAGAAGTTTCCAAACACCAGGAAATACTCTCACTTCCAAGTCTGTGGTGAGCCTTGGGAGCACAGAGGGCAACATAACAGGGAAGAAAAATAAATGAATAATTAAAACCAACAGATTACAAGCCCAACGGTAACTCCCCAGTGGAGAAGTTAACGCAAATGCCTGCATCCGCCACTAGCAAGTGGGGGCTGGCAGGGAGGTGCAGGTTGCAGTGCTTTTTAAGTATCGGGCAAGAATGCCCCAAATGTAACCAGAGCGAACTAACTTGGGCTACCATACCAGACTGTGGGATAGCTACCACGCAAAAATATCTAACATAAGACACCACCAAGACTGCACACAGAACAAAGGACGGAACAGAAATAGCCAGCTGCAGACCATCCCCTGCCAGTGACAGGCAGCCAGAGCCATAAGGGCTGGAAGGGGGCAATCACAGCCCCTGAGAGACTTTACCTACCAAACTGCAAGCAGGCTTCTTTGCTAACTAAGACCACTTGGGATTCTGGACAGTTACCATCTGCCTGACAAGGGGCGCCAGCGGTATACCCAGAAAACAGAGCAGCAGGGAAAGGCAATAAGTCGCAGTGACCATGCTCACCAAACATCTGAGCTACTTAGTCCTGGGAAGGGCACAAAATGCAGGCCCAACAGAATCTGTGCCTCTGAGGGCTACCTGAGAGCCAAGTCTGAGCGGGCTTAGACTGGAGAGGTGCATATAGACTAGAGCCGGCCTCAGATGGTTCCTGGTGGAGCAACGTAAGACCTGAGCAGTGTGTGCCATGTTCAGGGACATGCCCAGTGTGGCTGAGACACTGTGAGCACGTACCAGTGTTATTTGTTTGCAGCATCCCTCCCTCCCCACAGTGTGACTAAACAAGTGAGCCTACAAAAAAAAATTTAAAAAGTGTCCACCACTGCCCACTTTGTGTCAGGGCGGAAATCAGACACTGAAGAGACCAGCAAACAGAAGAAGCTAAACAGAGGGAACTGCCTTGGAAGTGACCCCACACTGTCCACAACACCAGAGAACCTCCCAGAAATTTCTTTACTATTTTTATGACCATTCTCTTTGTTGTTGTTGTTCTTGCTGTTTGATTGTTATTCTTCTTTTCTCTTTTCTTCTTTTTTAAACTTTTTAAAAATTTTAAGTCCTCTATTTCTCCTTTAAATTTAATTTTTATAACCTACTATCACTTTTCAAAAAAAAGACCCTATTTTTAAAGCAATCGCCATATATATATATATATATATATATATGTGTGTGTGTGTGTGTGTGTGTGGTGGTTGTTGTTTTTTAATAATTGTCATGACTTTGTTTGTTTGTTTGTTTGTTCTTGTTCTTCTTTTATTTAATATTGTATCTTTGAAAATCCAACCTTTACTCTAGATTTTTAATCTTTGCTTTTGGTATTTCTTGTCAATTTTGTACATTTAAAAACCCAATCTTCAGTACCCAAGTTTACCTGATAGCGATATTATTGGCTTGACCACTCTCGCCTCCTTTGGACTCTCCTTTGTCTCCATCAGGTTGTCTCTGTCTCCTCCTTCCCCTTCTCTTCTCTACCCAATTCTGTGAATGTTTGTGTGTTCCAGACGATGGAGAACTGGTTACTGGTTACTGGCTGGATCTGTCTCTCTCCTTTTCATTTCCCTCCTTTATCCTCCTGGCCACCTCTATCTACTTCCTCCCTCTCCTCTTCCCTGTATAACTCTGTTAACACCTCTGAGTGGTCCAGACTGTGGAGCACACATAAGGAAGTGATTACTGGCTAGCTTGTTCTCTCCTCTTTTGATCCTATCTCATCTCATTCCAGTCACCGCTAACTACCCACTCCCTCTTCTCTTCTCCATGTAACTCAATGAACCACTCTGGGTGTCCTTCAATGTGGAGAAACTTTTCATCTTTAACCTAGATGTTTTATCATCAGTGCTGTATAGATAGAGAACTCTTGAGGCTACTGTAAAAATAAAACTGAAAACCAGAAGCAGGAGACTGAAGTCCAAATCCTGAGAACACCAGAGAACTCCAGAATCCAGGGAACATTAATTGATAGGAGCTCATCAAACGCCTCCATACCTACACTGAAACCAAGCACCCCCAAGGGCCAACAAGTTCCAGAGCAAGACATACAATGTAAATTCTCCAGCAACACAGGAACACACCCCTGAGCTTCAATATACAGGCAGCTCAAGTTCCTCTAAAACCATAGACGTTTCATAACTCATTACTGGACACTTCATTGCACTCCAGAGAGAAATCCAGCTCTACTCACCAGAACTCCCACACAAGCTTCCCTAACCAAGAAACCTTGACAAGCCACTGATACAACCCCACCCATAGTGAGGAAACTCCATAATAAAGAGAACTCCATAAATTCGAAGAATACAAAAAGGCCACCACAAATGCAGCAATATAACCAAGATGAAGAGATAGAGGAATACCCAGCAGGTAAAGGAACAGGATAAATGCCCACCAAACCAAACAAAAGAGGAAGAGAGGGACTCTACCTGAGAAAGATTTCAGAATAATGATAGTGAAAACGATCCAAAATCTTGAAATCAAAATGGAATCACAGATAAATAGCCTGGAGACAAGGATTGAGAAGATGCAAGAAAGGTTTAACAAGGACTTAGAAGAAATAAAAAAGAGTCAATATATAATGAATAATGCAATAAATGAGATAAAAAAACACTCTGGAGGCAAACAAATAGTAAAATATCAGTGGCAGAAGATAGGATTAGTGAAATAGAAAATAGAATGGAAGAAATAAATGAATCAGAGAGAAAAAAAGAAAAACGAATTAAAAGAAATGAGGACAATCTCAGAGACCTCCAGGACAATATTAAACGCTCCAACATTCGAATTATAGGAGTCCAAGAAGAAGAAGACAAAAAGAAAGACCATGAGAAAATACTTGAGGAGATAATAGTTGAAAACTTCCCTGAAATGAGGAAGGAAATAATCACCCAAGTCCAAGAAACCCAGAGAGTTCCAAGCAGGATAAACCCAAGGCAAAACACCCCAAGACACATATTAATCAAATTAACAAAGATCAAACACAAAGAACATATTAAAAGCAGGAGGGGGAAAAAAAAACAAATAACACACAAGGGGATTCCCATAAGGGTAACTGAAGATCTTTCAGTAGAAATGCTTCAGACCAGGAGGGAATGGCAGGACATATTTAAAGTGATGAAAGAAAATAACCTATAGCCAACATTACTGTACCTAGCAAAGATCTCATTCAAATATAAAGGAGAAATCAAAAGCTTTATAAACAAGCAAAAGCTGAGAGAATTCAGCACCATCAAACCAGCTCTCCAACAAATGCTAAAAGATATTCTCTAGACAGGAAACACAAAAAGGGTGTATAAACCTGAACCCAAAACAATAAAGAAAGTGGCAATGGGATCATACTTATCAATAATTTACTTAAACGTAAATGGGTTAAATGCCCCAACCAAAAGGCAAAGATTGGCTGAATGGATACAGAAACAAGACCCCTATATATCCTGCCTACCAGAGACCCACCTCAAGACAAGGGACACATACAGACTGAAAGTGAAGGGCTGGAGAAAGATATTCCACGCAAATAGAGCCCAAAAGAAAGTAGGAGTAGCAATACTCATATCAGATAAAATAGACTTTAAAACAAAGGCTGTGAAAAGAGACATGGCCACTACATAATGATTAAAGGATCAATCCAAGAAGAAGATATAACAATTATATATGCACCCAACATAGGAGCACTGCAATATGTAAGACAAATGCTAACAAGTATGAAAGGGGAAATTAACAATAACACAATAATAGTGGGAGACTTCAACTAAACAGAAAATTAACAAAGAAATGCAAACTTTAAATGATACAATAGACCATCTAGACCTAATTGATAAGACATTTCACCCCAAAACAATGGATTTCACCATTTTCTCAAGTGCTCATGGAACCTTCTCCAGGACAGATCACATCATGGGCCATAAACCTAACCTTAATAAATTCAAAAAATTGAAATCATTCCAAGCATCTTTTCTGACCATAATGCATTAAGATAAGGTCTCAATTACAGAAAAAAACTATTAAAAATTCCAACATAAGGACGCTGAACAACATGATTCTGAATAACCAACAAATCACAGAAGAAATCAAAAAGAAATCAAAATACACATAGAAACGAATGAAAATGAAAACGCAACAGCCCAAAACCTGTGGGACACTATAAAAGCAATGCTAAGAGGAAAGTTCATAGCAATACAGGCATACCTCAAAAAAACAAGAAAAATGTCAAATAAATAACTTAACTCTACACCTAAAGCAACTAGAAAATGAAGAAATGAAGAACCTCAGGGTTAGTAGAAGGAAAGAAATCTTAAAAATTAGGGCATAAATAAATGCAAAAGAAACAAAAGAGACCAT
The DNA here is from genome assembly GCA_917880005.1 of Nanger dama. Taxonomy (NCBI): domain Eukaryota; kingdom Metazoa; phylum Chordata; class Mammalia; order Artiodactyla; family Bovidae; genus Nanger; species Nanger dama. The sequence continues at coordinate 55,688,556 of CAKJTW010000004.1, forward strand.
AGCAAAAATCAACAAAGCCAAAAGCTGGTTCTTTGGAAGGATAAATAAAGTGACAAACCATTAGCCAGACTCATTAAGAAACAAAGGGAGAAAAAATAAATCAGTATAATTAGAAATGAAAATGGAGATATCACAACAGACAACACAGAAATACAAAGGATCATAAAAGACTACTATCATCAATTATATGCCAATAAAATGGACAACCAAATTCTTAGAAAAGTACAACTTTACAAAACTGAACCAGGGAGAAATAGAAAATCTTAACAGATGGAAATTGAAGGACGGAAATTGAAACTGTTATCAGAAATCTTCCAGCAAACAAAAGCTCAGGTCCAGACGGCTTCACAGCTGAATTCTACCAAGAATTTAGAGAAGAGCTAACACCTATCCTACTCAAACTCCTCCAGGAAATTGCAGAGGAAGGTAAACTTCCAAACTCATTCTATGAGGCCACCATCACCCTAATACCAAAACCTCATAAAGATGCCACAAAAAAAGAAAACTACAGCCCAATATCACTGATGAACATAGATGAAAAAATCCTTAACAAAAATCTAGCAATCAGAATCCAACAACACATTAAAAAGATCATACACCATGACTAAGAGGGCTTTACCCCAGGGATGCAAGGATTCTTCATTATCTGCAAATCAATCAATGTAATTCACCACATTAACAAATTGAAAAATAAAAGCCATATGATTATCTGAATAGATGCAGAGAAACCCTTTGACAAAATTCAACATCCATTTATGATATTAAAAAAAAAAAAAAAACTTTCCAGAAAGCAGGAATAGAAGGAACATAGCTCAACATAATAAAAGCTATATATGACAAACCCACAACAAACGTTACCCTCAATGGTGAAAAATTGAAAGCATTTCCCCTAAAGTGAGGAACAAGACAAGGGTGCCCACTTTCACTGCTACTATTCAACATAGTTCTGGACGTTTTGGCCACAGCAATCAGAGCAGAAAAAGAAATAAAAACAATCCAAGTTGGAAAAGAAGAAATAAAACTCTCACTGTTTACAGATGACATGATCCTGTACATAGAAAACCCTAAAGACTCCACCAGAAAATTACTAGAGCTAATCAATGAATACAGTAAAGTTTCAGGTTATAAAATCAACACACAGAAATCCCTTGCATTCCTATACATTAATAATGAGAAAGTAGAAAAAAAATTAAGGAAACAATTCCATTCACCATTGCAATGAAAAGAATAAAATACTTAGAAATATACCTACCTAAAGAAACTAAAGACCTATATATATAAAATTACAAAACACAGATGAAAGAAATCAAAGAGGACACTAATAGATGGAGAAATATACCATGTTCATGGATTGGAAGAATCAATATAGTGAAAATGAGTATACTAACCAAAGCAATCTACAGATTCAATGCAATCCTTATCAAGCTACCAGCAGTGTTTTTCACAGAACTAGAACAAATAATTTCACAAAAGTATGGAAATACAAAAAACTCAAATAGTCAAAGCAATCTTGAGAAAGAAGAATGGAACTGGAGGAATCAACCTGCCTGACTTCAGGCTCTACTACAAAGCTACAGTCATCAGGACTATGTTACTGGCACAAAGACAGAAATATAGATCAATGGAACAAAATAGAAAGCCCAGAGATAAATCCACACACCTAATGACACCTTATCTTCAACAAAGGAGGCAAGAATATACAATGGATTAAAGACAATCTCTTTAACAGGTGGTGCTAGGGAAACTGGTCAACCACTTGTAAAAGAATGAAACTAGATCACTTTTTAACACCATACACAAAAATAAACTCAAAATGGATTAAAGATCTAAATGTAAGATTAGAAACTATGAAACTCCTAGAGGAGAACATAGGCAAAACACTCTCTGACATAAATCACAGCAGTATTTTCTATGACCCACCTCCCAGAATACTGGCAATTAAAAGCAAAAATAAGCAAATGGGATCTAATTAAAATTAAAAGCTTCTGCACAACAAAGGAAACGATAAGCAAGGTGAAAAGACAGCCTTCTGAATGGGAGAAAATAATAGCAAATGAAGCAACTGACAAACAACTAATCTCAAAAATATACAAGCAACTTATGCAGCTCAATTCCAGAAAAATAAATGACCCAATCAAAAAATGGGCCAAAGAACTAAATCGACAATTATCCAAAGAAGACATGGATGGTTAACAAAAACATTGCAAGATGCTCAACATCACTCATTATCAGAGAAATGCAAATCAAAACCACAATGAGGTACCATTTCATACCAGTCAGAATGGCAGTGATCCAAAAGTCTACAAGCAGTAAATGCTGGAGAGGGTGTGGAAAAAGGGAACCCTCTTATACTGTTGGTGGAAATGCAAACTAGTACAGCCACTATGGAGAACAGTGTGGAGATTCCTTTAAAAATTACAAATAGAACTGCTTTATGGCCCAGAAATCCCACTGTTGGGCATAAACACTGAAGAAACCAGAGTTGAAAGAGACACGTGTACCCCAATGTTCATCACAACACTGTTTATAATAGACAGGACATGGAAACAAACTAGATGCCCATCAGCAGATGAATGGATAAGAAAGCTGTGGTATATATACACAATGGAGTATTACTCAGACATTAAAAAGGATACATTTGAATCAGTTCTAAAGAGGTGGATGAAACTGGAGCCTGTTATACAGAGTGAAGTAAGTCAGAAAGAAAAACACCAATACAGTATACTAGCACATATATATGGAATTTAGAAAGATGGTAGTGATAACCCTGTATGTGAGACAGCAAAAGAGACACAGATGTATAGAACATAATTTTAGACTATGTGGGAGAGGGAGAGGGTGGGATGATTTGGGAGAATGGCATTGAAACATCTATACTATCAAGTAAAAACAAATCACCAGTCTATGTTCAATACAGGATACAGGAGGCTTGTGGCTGGTGCATGGGGATGATCCAGAGAGATAATATGGGGTGGGAGATGGGAGGGAGGTTCAGGATTAGAAGCTCATGTACACCCGTGGCTGATTCATGTCAATGTATAGCAAAACCAATACAATATTGTAAAGCAAAATAAAGTAAAAATAACAATTATTTTTTAAAAAGCAAAATGGCTGTCTGGGGAGGCCTTACAAATGGCTGTGAAAAGAAGAGAAATGAAAAGCAAAGGAGAAAAGGAAAGATATAAGCATCTCAATGCAGAGTTCCAAAGAATAGCAAGAAGAGATAAGAAAGCCTTCCTCAGCGATCAATGCAAAGAAATAGAAGAAAACAACAGAATGGGAAATACTAGAGATCTTGTCAAGAAAATTAGAGGTACCAAGGGAACATTTCATGCAAAGATGGGCTCAATAAAAGACAGAAATGGTATGGACCTAACAGAAGCAGAAGACATTAAGAAGAGGTGGCAAGAATACACAGAAGAACATAAAAAAAGATCTTCATGACCCAGATAATCATGATGGTGTGATCACTCACCTAGAGCCAGACATCCTGGAATGTGAAGTCAAGTGGACCTTAGAAAGCATCACTACAAACAAAACTATTGAAGGTGATGGAATTCCAGTGGAGCTGTTTCAAGTCCTGAAAGATGATACTGTGAAAGTGCTGAACTCAATATGCCAGCAATTTTGGAAAACTCAGTGGCCACAGGACTGGAAAGGGGCAGTTTTCATTCCAATCCCAAAGAAAGGCAATGCCAAATAATGCTCAAACTACTGAACAATTGCACACACTAGTAAAATAATGTTCAAAATTCTCCAAGTCAGACTTCAGCAATACATGAACCATGAACTTCCAGATGTTCAAGCTGGTTTAGAAAAGGCAGAGGAACCAGAGATCAAATTGCCAACATCTGCTGGATCATGGAAAAAGGAAAAGAATGCCAGAAAAACATCTATTTCTGCTTTATTGACTATGCCAAAGCCTTTGACTATGTGCATCACAATAAACTGTGGAAAATTCTGAAAGAGATGGGAATAACAGACCACTGACCAGCCTCTTGAGAAACCTATATGCATGTCAGGAAGCAACAGTTAAAACTGGACATGGAACAACAGACTGGTTCCAAATAAGAAAAGGAGTACATCAAGGCTATATATTGTCACCTTGCTTATTTAACTTATATACAGAGTACATCATGAGAAACGCTGGGCTGGAAGAAGCACAAGCTGGAATCAAGACTGCTGGGAGAAACATCAATAACCTCAGAATTGCAGATGACACCACCCTTATGGCAGAAAGTGAAGAGGAACTAAAAAGCCTCTTGATGAAAGTGAAAGAGGAGAGTGAAAAAGTTGGCTTAAAGCTCAACATTCAGAAAATGAAGATCATGGCATCTTGTCCCATCACTTCATGACAAATGGATGGAGAAAGAGTGGAATAGTGTCAGATTTTATTTGGGGGCTCCAAAGTCACTGAATGGTGATTGCAGCCATGAAATTAAAAGATGTTTACTCCTTGGAAGAAAAGTTATGACCAACCTAGATAGCATATTCAAAAGCAGAGACGTCACTTTGCCAACAAAGGTCCATCTAGTCAAGGCTCTGGTTTTTCCAGTGTTCATGTATGAATGTGAGTGTTGGACTCTGAAGAAAGCTGAGCGCAGAAGAATTGATGCTTTTTAACTGTGGTGTTGGAGAAGACTCCTGAGAGTCCCTTGGACTGCAAGGAGACTCAACCAGTCCATTCTAAAGGAGATCAGTTCTGAGTGTTCTTTGGAAGGAATGATGCTACAGCTGAAACTCCAGTACTTTGGCCACCTCATGCGAAGAGTTGACTCATTGGAAAAGACTCTGATGCTGGGAGGGATTGGGGGCAGGAGGAGAAGAGGATTACAGAGGATAAGATGGCTGGATGGCATCACTGACTTGATGGACATGGGTTTGGGTGGACTCTGGGCATTGGTTTTGGACAGGGAGGCCTGGCATCCTGCAGTTCATGGGGTCGCAAAGAGTTGGATATGACTGAGTGACTGAACTGAATTGAAAAGCTTTACCCCCATACCAAAGAATATTTGAAAATATGAATAATTTAGTTGTTTTAGTAATATTCTTTGTTAGTTCATGATAGAAAGTTTTAAGTGGGAGGAAGAAATCATATGTGCTGCTCATCTTAGAATCAGCATCAGAAAAAGAAGCACAAATTAAAAGTTTAAATTGCAACAATATTCTAGACATACATCTGCAGAAAAGTTTGAGAATTCCCCTGGGCAATGTTAAAATCCTCCCAAAACAAAAGGGAATTTATCAAGAGGTTGGAGACTGTGAAGTTTCTCGAACAATGATGCCTAGTGAGGCAAAGTGAGACTGTGTCAATTTCATTTTTAGACCTAGTCCGTCAGCAACTTACCCTAATTGTTTGTGTTGCAACTGCATAAAGGGAGATTATTTCTGTTTTACCACAGTAGTAAAGTAGCAGTGACTCATTGGCTCTTAGAGCTGAATGAAAGAAGTCTGACCAGAAATATTGAAGGCACTACTGAGTGAAAGCAGACAGACTGGAGTTTCACACACAAGTCACTAACTAACTGCTGCTGAAACAGCCTTATCCAACTAGGACTCACATAATTAATTTTCTGTAACTTGGATTGTCATAACCTGAGATATGCAGATTACACCACTCTTATGGCAGAAAGCAAAGAACTACAGAGCTTCGTGATGAAAGTGAAAGAGGAGAGTGAAATAGTTGGCTTAAAAATCAACATTCTGAAAACTAAGATCATGGCATCTGGTCCTGTCATTTCATGGCAAATACATGGGGAATCAGTGACAGACTTTATTTTGGGGGCTCCAAAATCACTGCAGATGGTGACTGCAGCCATGAAATTAAAAGATGCTTGCTCCTTGGAAGAAAAGCTATGACCAACCTAGACAGCCTATTAAAAAGCGGAGACATTACTTTGCCAACAAAGGTTCGTGTAGTCAAAGCTCTGGTTTTTCCAGTAGTCATGTATGAATGTGATAGTTGGACTATAAAGAAAACTGAGCACTGAAGAATTTATGCTTTTGAGCTTTGGTGTTTGTGAAGCCTCTTGAGAGTCCCTTGGACTGCAAGGAGATCCAACCAGTCCATCCTAAAGGAAATAAGTCCTGAATATTCATTGGAAGGATTAATGCTGAAGCTGAAACTCCAGTACTTTGGCCACCTGATGTGAAGAACTGACACATATTTCTCTGTATTCTATATATATCCTAATTTTTTTAAATGCCAACTCCTCAGTTTTAAGAATGTTACAACTACTCGTTTATACAAGTTCAAAATCTGACATCAACTCTTTTTTAAAAGCATTTTTATTTTAGAACAGTTTTAGATTTGCAGAAAATATTGCAAAGATAGTATGGAGATCATCTCCTCATACACCTGGCACCTAGAATCCCAAGTACTATATCTTATGTTTATTACCACTAATGAACAAACATTTATGTACACTTACTATATTAGAGTTCTCTAGAAAAAAATATAAAGTGATTTATAAGAAATATAAAAATATATAAATTTTTATATATTTATATATATATATTTGTACATTTTATATATTTTTATAAAATATAAAGTGATTTATAAGAAATCAACTCACACAATTATCGACTCTGAGAAGTCCAAGATCTATAGTAGGAATGCTGAAGACTCAGGAAAGCAAACCCACTCCAGTATCCTTGCCTGGAAAATCTCATGGACAGAGGGTCCTAGAGGGCTGCAGTCCATGGGGTAGCAAAGAGTCGGGCACGACTGAGCGACTTACCACTCATACTCACTGGTCCAAGTCTGAAGACCTAAAAACAGAAGAAACAATGGTATAATTTCAAGTCTCAAAACCAGCAGTCTCTAGATGACAAATAGAAGTTTCAGTCTGAGTCTAAAGGCTGGAAAAGCACCAAGATCTCAGATCAATCAGTCAGGAGAAGATCCCTCTTAATCACTCAGTCTCTCTGTTCTCTCAGGTTTCAAGTGGTTGAGGACCATCCACTTGAGGGAGGACAATCTGTTTCACTCAGTCTACAGATGCAAATGTTAAGTTCATTCAGAAACAACTTCAAAGACACAATCAGAATAATGTTTTGACCAAATGGGCACCCTGTGGCCTAGTCAAATAAACATACAAAATCAACCATTATATTTATTTTTAAAAGTCCATAGGTTATTCAGATTTCCTTAGTTTTCACCTAATGTTCTATAATCCGGGATCCTACTCTGGGTATCACATTTAGTTTTCATATCTCCTCTTGGCTTTTAGAGTTTCATACACTTTCTATATTCAGATGACAATTTTGAGTAATTCTGGTCAGGTATTTTGCTGTCTATCCCTTAATTGGAATTTGATGTTTTTCATATGATTTTCTACTGCAGTTACAGATTTGGAGAAGAAAGACCATACAGCCTTATTATATCATATCAAGTACATATTTTCAACATGACTTATAAGGTTGATGACCTTAATCACCTGGCTAAGTTAGCCTTTGTCAAATTTCTTTACTGTGATGTTACAGCTCCCTTCTTTTAACAATTATTATTTGGAAAGAAGTCTAGGAATTGCCTAGACTTAAAGGTCATCTACATAAATTATTTGGAACTCTTCCACAAGGAAGATTTTTCTATTCTTCTTTCCTTCTCATTTATTTAATCATTTATTTGAATATGGACCTATATATTTTTAATTCAGTCGCTCAGTCCTGTCTGACTCTTTGCGACACCATAGACAGAGTCTCTGAGACTGAGACTCTGAGAGATTAACAGTCCTGAGTCCTGAGAGACTCTTTGCGACACCATGGATAACAACATAACAGGCTTCCCCGTCCATCAGCAACTCCCGGTGCTTACTCAAACTCATGTTCATCAAGGCGGTGATGCCATCCAACCATCTCATTCTCTGTTGTCCCCTTCTCCTCCTGCCTTCAGTCTTTCCCAGCATCAGGGTCTTTTAAATGACTCAGCTCTTCAAATCAGGTGGCCAAAGTATTGGAGTTTCAGCTTCAGCATCAGTCCTCCCAGTGAACATTCAGGACTGATCTCCTTTAGGATGGACTGGTTGGCTCTCCTTGCAGTCCAAGTGACTCTCAAAAGTTTTCTCCAACACCACAGTTCAAAATTATCAATTATTCAGCACTCAAGTTTTCTTTATAGTCCAACTCTCACATCCATGTATGACTACTGGAAAAAACATGGCTTTGACTAGATGGACCTTTGTTGGCAAAGTAAGGTCTCTGATTTTAATAGGCTGTCTAGGTTGGTCATAACTTCCAGGGAGCAAGTATCTTTTAAGTTCATGGCTGCAGTCACAATCTGCAGTGATTTTGAAGCCCCCAAAATAAAATCTGTCACTCTTTCTATTATTTCCCCATCTATTTGCCATGAAGTGATGGGACCAGATGCTATGATCTTAGTTTTCTGAATGTTGAGTTTTAAGCCAACTATTTCACTCTCCTCTTTTACTTTCATCAAGAGGCTCTTTAGTTCTTCGCTTTCTGCCATAAGGCTGGGGTCATCTGTATATCTGAGGTTATTTATATTTCTCCTGGCAATCTTCATTCCAGTTTGTCCTTCATCCAACCTGGCATTTTGCATGATGTACTCCGCATATAAGTGAAATAAACAGGGTGGCAATATACAGCCTTGATGTACTCCATTCCTGATTTGGAACCAATATATAGTTCCATGTACAGTTCTAACTATTGCTTCTTGACCTGCATACGGATTTCTCAGGAGGCAAGTCAGGTGGTCTGGTATTCCCATCTCTTGAGGAATTTTCCATAGTTTGTTGTGATCCACAGAGTCAAAGGCTTTGTTGTAGTCAATAAAGCAGGTGTAGATGTTTTTCTGAAACTCTCTTGCTCTTTTGATGATCCAGAGGATGTTGGAAATTTGATCTCTCATTCCTCTGCCTTTTCTAAATCTAGCATGAACATCTGGAAGTTCACAGTTCACATAATGTTGAAGCCTGGCTTGGAGAATTTTGTGCATTACTTTGCTAGTGTGTGAGGTGAGTGCAATTGTGCAGTAGTTTGAGCATCCTTTGGCATCAACATTCTTTGGGATTGGAATGAAAACTGACTTTTTCCAGCCCTGTGGACACTGCTGTTTTCTAGATTTGGTGCCATATTGAGGGCAGCACTTTCCAAGCATCATCTTTTAGGATTTGAAATAGCTCAACGGGAATTTCATCACCTCCACTCTTTTGTTCATAATGATTCTTCCTAAAGCCCACTTGACTTCCCATTCCAGAATGTCTGGAAATATTTTAGCATTATAGATATATATATATATATATATATATATAAGACTCCAGTTTATAATCAAATACTATTTTATATATTTTGTTGTTCAATTGTGTCCATTTTCGGCCATTTCAGTCCGCTCCAGTGTCCCACTTACATACCTCAATCACTGTATTGTTTTCTGAGCACTTCCTCAAATGTTTTTACTAAGGTGCTCTGGCCTCATTGTATATATTTCCTATCCTTTTCCTACAGTCTATCATTTCTCTAACAGCCTGGTTTCTTTTACTGGAGAATAGCATAAGAAACCAATATTTGAGAGTTGGTATACTTACCACTAAAGTATTGTTGCTTCTAAACCCTCTTTGTGAAAAGAACAAGTAAATATATATACAAACAGTAACCCATGCATAGAAACACATCTAGAATCATTTATTCATGGTATTATCTGTATCTATTTTACTTTAAACATAGTTCATAATCATATCTCCAATTCAAATCCATTACCACATAGATAATTCTAACTTCCCTCTCATTCTTCTCTGTAAATTCCCACTTCAACAGTGAGAAACATGGCTCCCCAGCACCTGTCATCTATGCAGTTAACTGTTCAGTTCCAGTATATATAGATAGCAATATCAGAAATAATCAGTACCCCATGGAAGATAACTTTGTCAATTTAAGTACACAGCTTATGTACAGGTGTTGTTATGCTTTTAGTTTTAGAGACTCCACTCAACATCTATTTTTCTTTGGTTTTGCAGCTTGAATATGATATGCATATACCTTTGGACTTCTTTCTGGTTTGCTGGGGTTTATTTTCCCACTACTGTTTCAGCTGTGTTATTACTCTAAGACTCATCGTGTTTCTTTTCCAGTGTTGAACATGATGAGGGTAACCCATGGGCTCGCCTTTGGACTGGGTGAGTTGATGGTGGGCATACCGAGGAAAGACAACAGCTGGAGCCCTCCTAGTTAATTCCACTGCCTGCCTCAAGTGTGCAGTGAGAAGTATTGGAAGAACCGCTGCAAGGGTAGCAAGAGGACAGGTCTCTAGGAGCTGTGTAGGGACCACAGAGAAAGGAATAAACAGGCCCCCATCTCAGCTGACCCTTTTTACCAGACAAAATCCCCCCTTGTGGCATCCCGAAAGCCAGGGCTCCTCCTCAGACAACAGGCCACGAGTCCGCGGCACCAGGGCCACATGGATATGGCTCTTCCCATAGCCTCGTGCCCACAGGGGAGCAGTACTGGGTCCCACTAGCCCCAAGAAGAAGGCCAGGCCTAAAAGGCACAGACTGGTAGCAGACCAGTTTGGCACAGGCGAGCCACGAGTGCCACGCAATTTGCATGTTCCAGGGTGCTTTAACCTGTCCTGGTGTCTGGGCTGCATAGACATCGAGCAGCTCACTAGCTGGGGTGTGGGAATTTCAGCACCTCCTCCAAATTCCCACACAAAGGAACAGCATCTACTTAAGCCAGATCTCACAAAATCTAACTTACCAGCCCTGGCACACGGCCCAGTCAGAAGAGACAACCCTGGAAACCCTGATTGTCAAAGAGGCTCCCCAAGTTCCTTACAACAGGGAGACTGTATGGGATCTGACTCACAATCTTTATACATCCTAAGAAAAGTACTTTGCCCTGGGCTAATAAAGCTCTGTGTTGAAAGCTATATGTTTTCTATATGTTGAAAAATATCTTAAATGACATTCTGTTATAACATATCCATAGGTTATTTTCTTCAATAGAAAACCAAACTATGACTTAGTGCTGAACTCATTTTTGATGCTATTCCTAAGGATATTTTTCTTGCTGGAGCATGTAACTGTTCTAGCATTTGGCAATGCCTCGAAATGTGCGAAAACTTTATATGAAATAGGCGGTAATGCCTAGAGAATCCCAGGGACAGCAGAGCCTGGTAGGCTGCCGTCTATGGAGTCGCACAGAGTCGGGACACCACAGACGCAACTTAGCAGCAGTAGCAGCAGCCTTCACAATGGTTCATAAACCATCTGGAACCCCCAAAGAATTATTGCTCTAGATACTTCCTTGAATAAAGTTTATGAAACCTGATAAACTTGCCTGTCTCTAGAGCACTTTTATAAAATGCTTGAAAAATTATTTGATTTACAGCATTTAAAGCTGTATTTGAATAATAATAATTTTTAAAAGCTAGCAAGAAAAGAAAATGAATCAAACTGCTTTGAAAGCAAGTTGAAAATAGGAGCAGCATAATAGGAACAAAACTTGAGCTGCTATTGACCGAAAGTATTAAAAGAACACTTGCAGATCAGGAAATAAATTATGTTTTCATTGTGATGATTTGAGGGCTTTTAATGATTGCTAACTGAATCAAAGACATAGCAATCATCAAAGTCAGCCACCTGCAATATACAAAGTTCCCATAACACATTAGTGAAAGATTTATGTACACACGCTCACACAGGCACATACATACACACAATAGTTTAGAGATATAAAGAGAAAAGTATCAGATTAGATCATTCTTCAGGGTGCATTAAGAAATACTACCAAATGTAAAAAGAAAAATAAGCAAAACTTATTTGATTGACTTTTATCTTCAGCATAAAGCAGAGGTTTAAGTTGAATATTTTCTGTCTTTTTTTTTTTTTCCCCTGTGACAAATGAGTGAGATAGCTCTTGAGGGAAATCCATTTCCAAAATGCATTTATTAGAGCTTTACTCAAGTGCAAGGAAAGAAGATAAAGTGACAAGTCAAATTTAGTATAATATGGATTTAAAAGGATTTCTTTTCCACCTTGAGTATGTATGAGACTAATCTACCAATGCTCAATCTATTACAAGGCCTAGAAAACTTCTGATTACATATTAAAACAAAAGAACACTATTTTTAGGAGCACAACACTTGAAGTCCTAATTTTGAATTGAGGAACTTGATATTCATGTTGAAAGTCAAAATCTGATATATATTGAGGGAGAAACAGAGAGAAAATACATTCACTCATAACTGTGGTTCCACAAAACAATCACTTCACATTTTCGTTCTTCAACAAAAACTAACTAAATTGTATTTAGAAACTTGTTCAATCCTGTCAGCCTATTCTCACATATGTAAAATGAGATTATTATTGTTTAGCTGGTCTAGTTGATATGATGTGTAAATAAAGTAAGTGCAGAGACTTGGCACCTATCAAAAAATAGATACTCATTAAATACCATTCTTTCCCCTACTCCTTTTAAGAATTTAAAGAGCTAATGACAAGATTTGTTGTTTTTGTTATTTAACTACTCACAAATAGGGCCATTAACCCATTATCAAACAAAATATCTCTACTATAATTTCCAAAGGCTGTAATATCCCTTTGTGAACACAAAATTCTGTCCTTTCTGTATCTTTTGTTGCCACTGATTGTGTTTTTTAATAATACTTTGCATAACAATATTAAACATCAATTAGTGTCATGCACTGGCAGGTGTTGGCAGAAATATAAGAAAATTAAAAGAAATCAGTGCCTTAATTAGTTGAGATCACAGTTCATTCAAACATAAGCAAATTAAATACTTTATGAAGAGAATATAATATAAAAATATTGGTAATTTTAATTTCCCCACTTTTATATCCACAGATACAACTGGTAATACATGCATTAATTTTCTAGAACCTCAAATCTTTCATGTCCTGCCTTCCAAAACTTCTCTTCTTCAGTCTCATTGAACCGTCTTGTATCCTCACCTCTCTCCATTTTTCCAGTCATGAAATTTACCCCCTTATTTGTGTATTCCTTACAGGCATTCATAGTAGTGATACTCTGATGAGAACATTCAATCCCTTCATCCTTCTGGATAAGACTTGAAGATCAAAAAGGTAGCGTCTATGCAATGCTGTGGATAGATTTAATTTACTCCAAGGCATCATATCGCAACTCAAAAATAAATGTTTACTTGACATTTACTATATGTAGAACTTACTACATACATTGAGGATGTGAAGTAAACAATGCAGGTTGTTGTACTGGCTACTTTGTACTTATCATCTAACCTGTCGACAGTTAAGTTTTGTCAGTCTTAAAATGGAACTATTAATACTTACGTTGCTTGGCTTCCATGCAGATTAAAGCAGGGAATAGATGTAAAACACCTACATATAATCAGATGTGATATTTTTTATTATTCTTGTTATTATTAATGCTAATCTAAGTATTTCAATCATAGTGGCAGCACAATTATCCTGAAATATACATACTAAAGAAAAGCAAAGTAAGGCCAAGTTTACTCTTAACTTCAATGCTTCCTGTATACCTGTTCACCCTCTTTTCTTATCTATCAGTGAATCACTACATATATGACCATATATAATTACCTAACATTTTAACATTATTGTACATTTTCCAGAAGAACAATTTCTAGGATGAGAATATAAAGTTGCATGAATACTAGTGCTATAGGGTTTTGGCAGTTCTCCCAGAAGTGCTACAGATAAATACCTGAACACTTTCTCCTTCAGAATCAGTCCATTTAAGTAGAATTCTGTTTAGACTTTTGAATTGTGACATATGTTAATCCCACTGTGAGTTTCTGCATGAAAATAATGTTAGCAAAATTTTAACATGGTATTATCAGGATAACTTGCCACTTTATAGTAAATATGCTATAAATATACTGACTTTTGGGAGCTTACACCTATAAAAAAGAATTCAATAGACCATAGTTTGATGACCTGTGTGTGTGTGTGTACACACTCAGTCATGGCCAGTTCTTTGAGACCCCATGGACTGTAGCCCAACCAGGTTCCTCTGTTCAGGGAATTTCCAACCAAGAATACTGGAGTGGGTTGCCATTTCCTTTTCTGGGGTACCTTCCCACTGCAGGGATCTTTTGTGTCTCCTGCCTTGGCAGGCAGATTCTTTATCAGTTGTGCCATCTGGAAAGCCCTTGATGACCTGAGACCAACAATTATTCATTGAAGGGTCAATAATACCCTTAATATATGTTTAAATAATACCCTTAATGTTTTTATAATTCATCTTCAAAATATAACATTATATATTATTATACAATAAAATTTTATATTGAAATATTTTAATTTACTATGTTTTACTTGAAAATGGTGTCAAATAGAAAAATTCATTCACAAGTTAATGTGGTTTAAGATGTATTTGTAATTAAAATTTCCACTAATAACCAGTAAGTAGATTAAAGTTTTCTATATCCCTATCAAGTTTTTGCAATTAATTTGTATATTTGTTAAATACATTTCAAATATATAGAATGATACAGAGAATTTTTTCCAACAAAAGTTTATCTATTAGGATTTCACTGTTTAATAGGCATACCAATACTTTAATGTACAGAACAATAATCAACAAGAGAGTCTAAAAAGTGCCCTGTATCGATATGTAGCAAAGAGATGGCTTAGACTCAGAGCTTCAGTCTTCAAATTATGGTTCCCGTTTCATAAAAAGGGAGAGAAAAAGAAGTAGAGAGAGAAAAGCAAGGACAAAGAAAGGGATTGGGATATTGGAAGAAAGAGAAGGAAGACAAAAGTTGAAAAAAACCTGGTCAGCTACTTGGAAAGCATTCCCTTTGCCTAGCCACAGTTTTAAACAAAGGAAGAGTCATAATTTCAAACATTGGTCTATTGAAAATTGAAGATGACAAGTCATATTCAAGATGCTGTGTTTGATATTACTGCTATTTTTCCTTCCTTAATAAGAAAGCCCCTGATTTAAGTTATCGTGAAGAATTGGCTACTGCACGTGTATAGGTACCTCCTGCCTCTCTCACGGGCATCACAGAGTCATGCCACCGCTTTATAGGAATAGTCCCAATCAGACCAGTGTTGTTAGTTCAAATGCTATCTTGAGATCCCTTCAATATCACTATTATAACGTCTCTAAAAATAAAAAAATAGCAAAAACAAGTTTTATAACTTGTGTGGTTTTCATGTTATCAAAGGTGTGAGATATTAACATACACAGGAGAGAAATAAGAACACATGTGTTCGTTAAAATAAGTGTAAGTATAAGTTTTAACAAGTTCCTCTTTCTAAAGTGGAGTACCCTTCACAGGATATGGAGACAGGCATCACTAGTGTTACCAATATGGAGTTCCACTTCCAGTTCAGTCCCTCAGTCGTGTCTGACTCTTTGCAACCCCATGCCAGGCCTCCCTGTCCATCATCAACTTCCGGAGTTCACTCAAACTCATGTCCATCGAGTCAGTGATGCCATCCAGCCATCTCATCCTCTGTCGTCCCCTTCTCCTCCTGCACCCAATCCCTCCGAAGCATCAGGGTCTTTTCCAATGAGTCAACTTTTCGATCAGGTGGCCAAAATATTGGAGCTTTAGCATCAGTCCTTACAGTGAACACCCAGGACTGATCTCCTTCAGGATGGACTGGTTGGATCTCCTTGCAGTCCAAGGGACTCTCAAGAGTCTTCTCCAACACCACAGTTCAAAAGCATCAATTCTTTGGCACTCAGCTTTCTTCACAGTCCAACTCTCACATCCATACACCACTGGAAAAACCATTGCCTTGACTAGATAGACCTTTGTTGGCAAAGTAATGTCTCTGCTTTTGAATATGCTATCTAGGTTGGTCATAACTTTCCTTCCAAGGAGTAAGCATCTTTTCATTTCATGGCTGCAGTCACCATCTGCAGTGATTTTGAATCCCAGAGATAACCCATTCTTGAACTTTTGATTCTGCTCAATTCAAATATGTTTTGAATTAGATTTTTGAGGAAGGAAGAAGACTTATTATGAGTTGGAAAGAGAACAAAACACTCGTCCAAAATATACTATTTAGCCTTATAACAGCCCTGGGAATTAAGTATGTGTATGTATGTGTATATATATATATATATATATATATATAATTTCACTTACACACAAGGAAACTGAAGCATAAAACTTTTAGAGAGTAATTTTATTCTAATGACTGTGGGAACACCATGCATACAAAGGGCTTCCCAAGTGGTTCAGTGGTAAAGAATCTTCCTGCCAATGGAGGAAACATGGGTTTGATCCCTTTTCAGGAAGATCCTCTGGAGAAGGAAATGGCAACCCGCTCCAATATTCTTGCCTGGGAAATCTCATGAGCAGAGGAGCCTGGTGGGCTACAGTTCATGAGGTTGCAAGTAGTTGGCCCTGGCTGAACACACATGTGGGCACGCAGGCACTCAGGGATAAAGAATTCTTTTGAAACACATAACCAGATAAAGAGAAACATCTGAAGTTTGATTGGTGATGACTTACAGATTCTTGCTCTGATATTTTTATGAGTAGGAGAAATAGACCCTCTAGATTATTTATTTTATCTACAAAAAAATAGCCCTTGTGATAAATACAGTGCAGATAAAATGTATCTATAAGGGCAATTGAACTTGTTTACTGAAAATATCTTTTGACAAAATTGAATTTATTCACCTAAGTCATAAAGTGAATTCACTGACTAGTTGTAAAGAATAGAAGTTTTCTCTAAACCAAAGCCACAATAGAAGGTAAAACATGTATATCAACCAATGTTTACATGGATATATTCATAGTATATATCCATATATTTGTTTACATATATGTTCCAAATACCCCCACTCTACCCTAAATACCTCATTCCAAGTACCACTCTTTATTTCAGTTTCTAAGTAATAAATTGCTTGAGCCAAATCCTATCCTGCTCATTTAGGCAAGGATAAATATACTCCTGATAAAGTTTGCCCAACTTTTAATCTGGCAACCTACTTCCAGTATTCTTGCCCAGGAAATTCCATGGACAGAGGAGGCTGTCAGGCTACAATCCATGGGGTCACAAAAGAGAGGACACAACTTAATGACTAAAAATAACAACTTGTGCACAGATGTCACTGGGACATCCAGGGATTTGTGTGTGTTCCCAGAAAAGTGAATCCTCCCTTTGCCTCAAGATGGACTCTTGCAGACTGAAAGAATGAACACAGGGAAGGTTACCACTGTGTACTGTGCAAGCCCAAGCTCCCCATCCAACCACTTTAAAGTATTTATTTGTTTTGATGTAGAAATTCTGATGCAGAACTAAATGAATAAAAAAGAAAGAATATGAGTAGCAAAATAACAGAAAGGAAAATAAGTAGCTTTAATTGTTCACACATGAGGAACATTTTTCTTACATTGATTTTAATTTTTTTTACTGATTATTCTCCTCAGCTTTGTAATTTAGTTTCCTTTATCAGTATGCTACCCAAAATGTTGTACTAAAGGTCACCAAAGACCTTCTGAATACTAACCTTTCCCTAGATCTCTAGATCTATCTGAGGCTTTTAAGCTTACAACTGTACTTCTGTAATTTTTCCTCTCTGGACATTTGTTGCATAGGATTATCCTGCTTCTAATGAATTGTCCTTTTCTTTCTCTACTCTTTCACTCAGAAACCTGACTTATTTTTATGAATGTTACCAATCTCTGTCTGTACTAATTTATTCCATACCATTATCTCCAGACCTAGATTCTCTCCAAACGATCAGTCACAAATTGCAAATTTCAACTGGCTTCTGGTGTCAATATGTAAATGTGCTAGCATCATTTCACCCTTAATAAATGAAAAAAAAGGCAAAAATAATTCTGTGCTGAATGTATGTGTGTATGCGTGCGTGTGTATTGTATAAATAGCTGCTGAAGTTAGGTAAAGGGTATGTTAACGTTCTTCGTAATGTTCTTGCAGTTTGTCTGTGAGTTTGAAATTATATCAATTTAAAATTTTACCAAAACAAACAAAAAAATCAGTTGAATTTGTGCTTCTTTCTCTCACACATTTTGTACTCATTGTAACTAGGCATCTAACATTAGACTGCTTGCTTCAAATCCTGGTTGTTGCATTTACAACTGATATGACCTTTGTTTATGTAATAAACCTCCCTAAACTGTATCCTTTCTGTAAAATAAAGGCAATACTGGTACTTGTTCTATAGGATTATTGTGAAGATTAAGGGTGATAGCCCATATAAAATGGTTAGTTTATAATAAGAACATAAGCATCAGTTTATACAGTTATTAAGACTGTTCTTTCCCCTGTACCTTCTAATCAGTTCATACATTTGTGAATCCTATGTCTCCAATACCATTATTCCTTTCTTCAATCTATCCACATTTTATGGTTTTACTCTATATTATTGCAAAGATTTTTATTACTCCCTGCCTCCAAACTATGATATTTATAGCTGCTAGATTAATGGACCTATAGTACAATTCAAATTGTGTGTTTTCTTTTGCTGATGAGCTCCTATTATTTCCCCATTGCCTCCCAAATTGTTCAAGGGCCTCAGCTTGGCATTTGAAGTCTTCTAAAATACAGCCCCAATCTACTTTATACTATCATTATCTCCCCTTATTTTCCACAACTAGCTAATAATGGAGTCAGAACACCTGATACTCTACACGTATGTCTCACACTTATGCCCTGTTCTCATGATGGGTCAAGCCACTCTTTCATCTTCAGTCCTTTCTATTTAGAGGTTTCTTCTGTCCAAATCATTCTCACAGGTATTAAATAATGTAACATTAAGGCAATTATTGTACAAGGTAAACCCCCAAATATCAGTGGTTTAATAGACAATAATTTACTTCTTATTCATGGAAAGCCCCCAGTAGATACCCCTGCTTGGAAGGCTGCTTTCTTATACAAGGTAATTCAGGAATCTAGTCTCCTTCAATCACATCCTTCTGCTATTTTTAATTCATTACTTCCAAGGTTACTGTGCTCATCTGTATCAGATCAGTGGAGAGAAAAGGAATGTGAATGGTTTTATGGGCCACACCTGGCCCATATCATTTTTAAACTCATTCCATTGTCAACAACTGAGTCATGTGGTTACACTTAAACCTGGTTGTGTGCCCAGAAAGAAAAAACAGATCTTAGTAAATACTGTCTGCCACACTATATTCTGGGTACATTTCAAATATTCTCTTTCCTGTGAACTTCTTCTTATACCGTCCAGGAAGATGTCATGTACAATTCATGATACATACATAGGAGCACAGCAATACATTTACATTTCTAAATTTAAATATAGTTATTACAAGATGTTAGTAGTAAAAATCATGTTAAAATTGTTATTAAAGTAGATTGTGAAACAAATTAATGCATCCTTTTCACAGAATCCATATGGAATAAAACATATTCATCTGTATAGAATAATATTCATATTGAATGGCAAAAAGATGAGTTACTCAATCTTTTAAGGTCTGTTTTGACCCTCTACTTTTTTTTTTTAATTTCTATTTTTTTAATTAATTTATTTTTTTAACTACAATACTGTATTTGTTTTGCCATACATTGACATGAATCAGCCACAGGTGTCCACGATCTCCCAATGCCAAAGCCCCCTCCCACCTCCCACCCCACATCCTCTCCCTGAATCATCCCGTGCACCAGCCCCATGCGTCCTGCATCCTGTATTGAACATAGACTGGCGCTTCATTCTTACAAGATAGTATACATGTTTCAATGCCGTTCTCCCAAATCATCCCACCCTCTCCCTCTCCCTCAGAGTCCAAAAGTCCGTTCTATACCTCTGAGTCTCTTTTATTGTCTCACATAGAGGGTCTTCATTACTATCCTTCTAAATTCCATATATATGTGTCAGTATACTGTATTGGTGTTTTTCTTTCTGGCTTACTTCACTCTGTATAATCGGCTCCAATTTCATCCATCTCATTAGAACTGAGTCGAATTTATTCTTTTAAGGGCTGAGTTCTACTTCTAATGATTAGGGACTTCCCTGGCTATTCAGTGCTTATGACTCTGTACACCCAGTGCAGAGAACACAGGCTCCATCCCTGGTGGGAGAACCAAGAACTATGGTCCCACCTCTCACATGGCACAGCCAAAAGTAAAGACATAAATAAATGCTTTTAAAAAGGTATTAACAGGTGTCATTCTATTGTCTATTGTGACAATGTACACAACTTGTATCAGGTTTTTAAGCTTTCCAAATGACAGTGCAAATGGTATTTCCATACAGTAGATGTTTTTGACCAATGTCCACATTATTTAACTGAATTAAAGAGAACTAAAGAAAACTGAAGAGCATAGTCTCCCTATCTTATTATGGAGAAGTAAACCTTATTGCAATTTAATAGTCCAAATTGCATTGCCCAAATTTTGAAAGTATCCTATGAAAGCCAACTATATTGCAAACTGAATCAGACAATGTAGAATGTAGTAGACCTAACCAGATAATATTGTACTTGGTGTTTTCACTAGCTGCACAGATAGCTTTTTCCAGATGTTTCTGGAAAACATCAGTGCACATAAAGAGATTATTTTGGTTCATAAAATAAACTTCAGTGCTAATACAAATAAATTCAGATTTTTACCATATTACAGGTGGAATTACAAGTAAAATGACTTTAGTTATAATCCCAAAGAAAAGAATGCATAATTTTTAAAATCATCATTTTCTAAATCAATGCACAATTTAAAAAAAATTATGATGGTGACCTTAGTAGAGAAATATGTAATCAAAATGTTAATCCGCACATTAATCATATGCATGTTGTCTATATCAAGGAACAAAATGGGAAACTTCAGAAGGAGATTTTCAAATTAGATAAATAATACATTGTATGAATAGAAAATTGCGAACATGCTAAGTCACTTCAGTCTTGTCTGACTCTGCAATCCTGACCCTATGAACTGTGGCCTGCCAGGCTCCTCTGTGGGATTTTCCAGGCAAGAATACTGGAATGGGTTACCATGCCATTCTCTGAGAGATCTTCCCAACTTAGGGATAGAACCCTCCTCTCTTACATCTCTTGCATTAGCCAGCGGTTTCTTTACTAGCGTCACCTCGGTAGCCTGAGTAGGAAGTTAATCAGACCCAAATTGATGTAGTGGCTTTTGTGAAGAATTATCAGATTTACAATTAAAATTGGAGTCACTGATACTAAAGAACAGATGGCACACAGAATTTTGCATTTGGAAAGACTGCAGTCACCTGAACATTGTAATACTGTACAGATAAAGGAAATACAGCTTGAAATATAGAAAAAGAGTTTATGGCTTTTCAGTATTTTTGGATGATGGTAGCCATGAATACTTAGCCAATATATTTGAGGACTATTCTTCAAAATATTATTAATGGAATAAGTATTTTTAAAACGTGATCTCTAACAATGCTAAAATATATGCATTTCCTATTCTCCCCCTCTTTTTTCTATTTGTGTATGTATATATGTATGTATGTGTTTTGTTTGCATTAAATTTGTTCATAAGAAAATTTGAGTAATTCATTTCTGTTATAGGAAAATGTCAGCCTGTGAATCACTTGCATTTGCAAATGTGTTGAATAGGATTATAAATACTGAAAAACTTTAAAAAATATTTACTATGGTTAATGGTTACTGTGTATTTAGCTTTTAAGATTCCTAATATTTTTATGAACTTTACACACAATATAGATACTGGTTTATTCATATTCTGCTTTCCATCTTTTCATACACACATAATTTCAAATGCTGCTATCTTTGCACCATGTCCACCCATAAACTTATACCTCTAAATTATAATCAGTTCCTGTTATCCAGCTCATCAGGGAACTGTTATGCTCTCATTTTTCCAATTTTTTCTGGCTCTAATCTAAAACACACATGGATTACTAATTTTCAAAGTATAGTACTATAAACATTACATTAACATAAAAGCGATACTAAGTAAACAGTACTTTTTGTATGTATAGAGTTTTACAGTTTTATTAATTTGATCATTTATTAAAAGCTTAGAATGTGCATGACAATAATTTAGTGTGCTAAAAGTTATTGCCTTTGAATTTTACTTTTATGTTGTATAACTCAAAAGAGTAAGAATTTCAAAGACCAAAACTATACATGTCCATTGTAGTAAAAGATCTATTCTCCAAAGAGATATATCACAACAACATTTCTTACATTTTTGCAAAATAAAATCATATATTGGTTCTTGATGTCCTGAAGATTTCATAAGATTTTATAGTATTGTGTTCTAAAGTTTCTAAGATTTTCCCCACCTATTCAAATATGTCAGAAAACAATGAGAAGGTTCATTTTACTGAGGTACGTGTTTTAATTTAACAAATTTTGAAATGTCAGTATAACTTCAGTGAAGAGCCTAACTATAAAACTAACCACTTAGCATTTATATCTCTAAGCTGCATGGCTGTTTTAGTTTAATACTGTAATGCATGTAATCCAGTGTCACCTAGTGAAGTGTCTATTATCATCTTCTGAATAAAGTGGGGAAACATATTGTGAAAATTATGAATATTTTGTGAATATTAACTATATTTGAGTCTTCCACTTTCAGAATGAAGGGGTAAATTGTATTTGACTAACTCTCTGCTGAGAACAGCTGAAAAGCTGGACAAAATACAGAAAGAGAGAGAGAGAGAGAGAGAGAGAGAGAAACAGAGAGAGATACAAAGACAGGAAAAACTTGAGGAGCCAAGATCCTGAAGAGACTATGTATGCATTTTCAATTGTTGCTCTAACAAATTACTACCAGTGTAATGGAGAAGGCAGTGGCACCCCACTCCAGTACTCTTGCCTGGAAAATCCCATGGATGGAGGAGCCTGGTAGGTTGCAGTCCATGGGATCACTTAGGGTCGGACACGACTGAGTGACTTCACTTTCACTTTTCACTTTCATGCATTGGAGAAGGAAATGGCAACCCACTCCAGTGTTCTTGCCTGGAGAATCCCAGGGACGGGGGAGCCTGGTGGGCTGCTGTCTATGGGGTCACACAGAGTCAGACACGACTGAAGCGACTTAGTAGTTGTAGTAGTAGTTTAAAACAACGAAAATACATTGTTACAATTCTGGTAAAGAATCCTCCTGCAAGGCAGGAGAGCTGGGTTTGATTCCTGGGTTGGGAAGATCCCCTGGAGGAGGGAAAGGCTACCCATTCCAGTATTCTGGCCTGAAGAATTCCATGGGGTCACAAAGAGTCAGACATGACTGAGAGACATTCACTTCACAGTTGTGGAGGTAAGAAGACTAGAATGAGTCTTAGGAAGCTCAAATCAAGGTGTTGGCAGAGCTGGAAGGTTTTTACATAATGTGCACACGTAAGGAAAATTGAATTAACATTTAATTTGCCTAAATGCCAAGTACTCTAGTAGTGAAACAATTTAAAGGAAGAAAAATAAGAAAATAATATTTGTCTCTAGCTCTACCGTTCAAGGAAGAGACTCATTTTATGGAGAAAATGTACATTGTGTGTATTTCTAGTTTGTTTTTTTCCCCCTTAACAAAACAACAATAAAATAAAATAAGAGATTATTTGGCTAATTGACAAAAAGACATAATCCCAGATACAAGGTAGAAAATTTGATTTCTAAATATTGGTCAAAGGTAATAGTATTTGGTTCTTGGTAATAATGATTAATTTGATTAACAATACTGTTTATAAGTTAACATTACTACATTGATTATCAGCTGTTAGTATTTAAAGTCTTAATGTGCATTAAAAATACAAAAAAAGAGAAGAAATAGGAAGGGTAAAGTGAGAAAATCTAACATATTTAATTAGAAAAAGAGGGTAGGCCAAAGACAATATTTGAAGAGATAATGGCAGAAAATTTTCCAGAACTAATGGAAAGAAAATAAGCTAGAGATACATCAAGACAAAAAAAATTCCATGCAGGATATCTGAGACAAAATCCATAATAGATATTTCCCATTCAAATTGAAATCTCCAAAACAAATAAAAGATTTTAAAACATCCCAGGGCAGTCAGATTATCTTTAAATAAGTGGCAATTAGACTAATAGTTGACTTTACAAAAGCAACAGTAGAACATAGAAAGAAGTAGAATGTACTAAACGAAATACATAGCAATATAAAATGCCATATGCAACAAAGACACGTTCATGAAATGAAATTAAAACATTTCACAGAAGGATGACATAAGAAAGTTTAAAGTAAGCTGACTATCCCTAAAGGTAATTCTAATATAAATAATATATATCAACAGAAGATAGTTGATTTCAGATCAAAAGTTTGAAACATATGCAGAAACAAAGATAAAAGTTAAGTAAATATGTGGTAATAACTAAACAAGAATAAAGCCAACAATAATTTTTATGAAATAAAGAAATATAATGTAACTAGAATTCAAGTGTTCTAAAGAATCTATGTTTTTAAATACACTTTGTTTTTAGATCAGTTTTAGGTTTACAAAAAAATTGCAAAGATAGTACAGAGAGTTCTCATAAAAGACACACTTCGTTTTCCCAGTAACTAAAATCTTACACTACACTAATGTGGCTCACTTGTTATATTTTCAATGTCCTTTTTGTCATGGAAGGTAACATGTAAGTAACAAGCAGGTTCCCAGGAAGAAAACGTAGACATCGTTAGACAAGCACTATTCTATATCCAATATTGTTTCTTGTGATATTGCTATCATTACCTTATTAGTCATAGGAGAGTTATGGGGTTTTTTTTTTTTGGTCAGTCCTATAGAATTTTGTACATAGACATCATGTCATTTATGAAAAAGACAATCTTATTTTTTCCTTCCCAATTTGTATACCTTTTATTTTCTTTGCCTGTCTTACTGGTGAAGGAAGGAAGGAAGGTAAAGTCGCTCAGTCGTGTCGGACTCTTTGCGACTCGTGGACTGTAACCTACTAGGCTCCTCTGTCCATGGGATTCTCCAGGCAAGAATACTGGAGTGGATTGCCATTTCCTTCTCCAGGGGATCTTCCCGACCCAGGGATCGAACCCCGGTCTCTCACACTGGAGGCAGACGTTTTAACCTCTGAGCCACCAGGGAAGCCCTGTCTTACTGTACTAGCTGGTAAATACAGCACAATATTGAATAACAGTGATGAGAGAAAACATCTTTGATGTGTGATATTCATGGTAGGTTTCTTATAAACATTCTTTGTCAGGTTAAATAAGTTGCCTGTTATTACAAATTTACTGAGGAGAGAAAACTATGTTCCCATGCTGGCTTTGAAGATAAAGAAAGTGTCTCTGAGCCAAGAAATATAGGCTACTTCTGGAAGCTGGAAACGGCAGAAACAGAGTCTACCAGAGGGTTTTTCAGTTATGTTGATGTAGTGATAAGTAAGATATGCTGTGCTGTGCTTAGTTGCTCAGTTGTGTCTAACTTTTGCTACCCCATGGACTGTAGCCCTGCCAGGCACCTCTGTAGCCCACCAGGTACCTCTTCCATGAGGATTCTCCAGGCAAGAATGCTAGAGTGGGTTGCCATGCCTTCCTCCAGGGGATCTTCCCAACTCTGAGATCAAACCCAGGTCTCCTACATTGCAGGTGGATTCTTTATTTTCTAAGCTGCCAGGGAAGCCCAAAAATACTGGAAAGGGTAGCCATCCCTTTTCCAAGGGATCTTCTCGACTCAGGTATCAAACCAGGGTCTCCTGCAATTGCAGGCAGATTCTTTACCAGCTGAGACATTGGGGAACCCTGGTAAGATACGGTAGAGCAGAAAATTCTATAGTCTTATATGATTATGATTAAATTTCAGTCTTAAGGTGGGCCTGAATTCCTGGGATTTAACTTTTACAAGTGTTTCTTACCCTTCACCACCCTTAAATAAGATAGGAAGTTTAGAGGGTATTGGATAGAATAGGAAGAGATTCAGTATATAAGGAATCTGATATTTGATAGCTGTCAATAAATATAAGAAAAGGTGAATTTTTCAATAATGATGTTGGTGTATTTGGTATCTATGAGTTTCCTATGGCTGTCATAAACAATTACCACAAACTTGGTGGCTTAAAATTAGAGAAATGCATTCTCTCACAGAAGTGTTGGTAGAGCCATACTTGTCTGCATGCTCTAGGGAAGAATTTTTCCTTTCTTTTGCCATCTCCTATGATTATACAGTGGAAGTGAGAAATAGATTTAAGGGCCTAGATCTAATAGATAGAGTGCCTGATGAACGATGGATGGAGGTTCGTGACATTGTACAGGAGACAGGGATCAAGACCATTCCCATGGAAAAGAAATGCAAAAAGCAAAATGGCTGTCTGGGGAGGCCTTACAAATAGCTGTGAAGAGAAGAGAGGTGAAAAGCAAAGGAGAAAAGGAAAGATATAAGCATCTGAATGCAGATTTCTAAAGAATAGCAAGAAGAGATAAGAAAGCCTTCATCAGCAATCAATGCAAAGAAATAGAGGAAAACAACAGAATGGGAAAGACTAGAGCTCTCTTCAAGAAAATTAGAGATACCAAGGGAACATTTCATTCAAAGATGGGCTCGATAAAGGACAGAAATTGTCTGTACCTAACAGAAGCAGAAGATATTAAGAAGAGATGGCAAGAATACACTGAAGAACTATACAAAAAGATCTTCACAACTCAGATAATCATGATGATGCGAACACTCATCTAAAGCCAGACATCTTGAAATGTGAAGTCAAGTGGGCCTTAGAAAGCATCACTACGAACAAAGCTAGTGAAGGTGATGGAATTCCAGTTGAACTATTTCAAATCCTGAAAGATGATGCTGTGAAAGTGCTGCACTCAATATGGCAGCAAATTTGGAAAACTCAGCAGTGGCCACAGGACTGGAAAAGGTCAGTTTTCATTCCAATTCCAAAGAAAGACAATGCCAAAGAATGCTCAAACTACCACACAATTGCACTCATCTCACATGCTAGTAAAGTAATGCTCCTCTTTCTCCAAGCCAGGTTTCAGCAATACGTAAACCGTGAACTCCCTGATGTTCAAGCTGGCTTCAGAAAAGGCAGAGGAACCAGAGATCAAATTGCCAATATCCACTGGATCATTGAAAAAGCAAGAGAGTTCCAGAAAAACATCTATTTCTGCTTTATTGACTATGCCAAAGCCTTTGACTGTGTGGATCACAATAAACTGTGGAAAATTCTGAAGGAGAATGGAATACCAGACCACCTAACCTGCCTTTTGAGAAATCTGTATGCAGGTCAGGAAGCAACAGTTAGAACTGGACATGGAACAACAGACTGGTTCCAAATAGGAAAAGGAGTACGTCAAGGCTGTATACTGTCACCCTGCTTATTTAACTTATATGCAGAGTACATCATGAGAAATGCTGGACTAGAAGAAACACAAGCTGGAATCCAGATTGCTGGGAGAAATATCAAAAACCTCAGATATGCAGATGACACCACCCTTATGGCAGAAAGTGAAGAAGAACTAAAGAGCCTCTTGATGAAAGTGAAAGAGGAAAGCGAAAAAGTTGGTTTAAAGCTCAACATTCAGAAAACAAAGATCATGGCATCTGGTCCCATCACTTCATGGGAAATAGATGGGGAAACAGTGAAAACAGTGTCAGACTTTATTTTTGGGGCTCCAAAATTACTGCAGATGGTGACTGCAGCCATGAAATTAAAAGACGCTTAGTCCTTGGAAGAAAAATTATGATCAACCTAGATAGTATATTCAAAAGCAGAGACATTACTTTGCCGACTAAGGTCCATCTAGTCAAGGCTATGGTTTTTCCTGTGGTCATGTATGGATGTGAGAGTTGGACTGTGAAGGCTGAGCGCCAAAGAATTGGTGCTTTTGAACT
This sequence comes from Nanger dama, assembly GCA_917880005.1. Lineage (NCBI taxonomy): Eukaryota > Metazoa > Chordata > Mammalia > Artiodactyla > Bovidae > Nanger > Nanger dama. The sequence continues at coordinate 55,716,284 of CAKJTW010000004.1, forward strand.
GTGGTGTTGGAGAAGACTCTTGAGAGTCCCTTGGACTTCAAGGAGATCCAATCAGTCCATTCTGAAGAAGATCAACCCTGGGATTTCTTTGGAAGGAATGATGCTAAAGCTGAAACTCCAGTACTTTGGCAACCTCATGCTAAGAGCTGACTCATTGGAAAAGTCTCTGATGCTGGGAGGGATTGGGGGCAGGAGGAGAAGGGGACGACAGAGGATGAGATGGCTGGATGGCATCAATGACTCGATGAATGTGAGTCTGAGTGAACTCCGGGAGATGGTGATGGACAGGGAGTCCTGGTGTGCTGCGATTCATGGGGTCGCAAAGAGTCAGACACGACTAAGTGACTGAACTGATCTGATTGGTTCCAGGTATTCTTTGGCCATGAGGGTATAACTCCAACCTCTATTTCCCTTGGCATTCCCCTCTGAGTGTACACTGTCTCTCTTTTTTTTCTTTCTCTTATAAAGACACATAATTGAATGTAAGGATCAAGAAATCCAGAATGATCTCAAGATCCTTAACTATATGTGCAAAGAATCTTTCTCAAAAACGTCAGATTCACAGGTTTCAGGGATTAGAATTTTCACATATACTTTTAAGAGGCCATAATTCAACTTACTACTCTACCTATATGGAAAGAAAATTCCAAGGAAATTAATAGCTTAATGGCAAAAAAAAAAAAAGTATATACTTAAAGAGTGATATTACAAGATATTGTATTTAAAACTTCAAGATAGAATTTCCTAAACAATATACAAAAGTATAAATTATAAATAAAATATTGATAAATATGAGATAAGTATGTTTAAATTAATAATCATATTCATTAAAGAACAGTATAAAAGGTGAAAAAGTTGATCTCTGTATCCATAATGCAGTGGGAAATATAGCACATCCATTAGAAAAAGTTAAGCTACTAAAACAATTGATACATACAATTTGTGAAAGGATTTCTGACAGAGGAGTATATACAAAGAAACCATAAAAATATTAGATGTATTCAAATTTATTAGTTTGCAGCAAGCAAAGTAAAAGTAATAGTAGCTCAGTCATGTCCAACTATTTATGACTTCATGAACTGTAGCCTGCCAGGCCCCTCTATCCATGGAATTCTCCAAGGAGGAAAAATGGAGTGGGTAGCCATTTCCTTCTGCAAGGCGATCTTCTCAACTCAAGGATCGAACCTGCATCTCTCATGTTGCAGACAGACTCTTTACTGCCTGAGTTACCGGGGAAGCCCAAGAATACTGGAGTGGGTAGCCTATCCCTTCTCCAGTGGACCTTTACAACCCAGGAATTGAACCGGGTTCTCCTACATTGCAGGTGGATTCTTTATTAGCTGAGCTACCAGGGAAGCCCCAGTACCAGCAAAGTACACATTAATTCCACAATATGGTATCACTGAACATACACAGATTTGTAAAACAAAAATTCTGAAAATGCTGAGTGTTGTTAGAATAAGGAGAAGGTAAATTCTCATATATTTTTAGTGAGAGTAGAAATTATACAATCTCTTTGGAGAACAGTTTGTTGTCACTTAAAAATGTGATAGGGTATTCTTACGTCTATTTTTTTTTTTTCCTTTCTGATCTAGCAGTAGCAAAAATTGACATGTGGAAGAAGACATGAGGTGAGGTGAAGTCACTCAGTCATGTCCGACTCTTTGTGACCCCCTGGACTGTAACCTACTAGGCTTCTCTGTCCATGGGATTTTCCAGGCAAGAATACTAGAGTGGATTGCCAAAGATATAGTTTAAGAAAAATACAAAATTGACAACCTGGTAGAAAAAATAATCTAAAGACCCTGTTTCTGCACACTGAAGTGAAGAGGTAATTCAAAATCCAGAGACATTTCATTGTGGGAACAGTATTCATACACTAGTTGAACAAAACCTAAGTATGATATATGTAACATTTCAGAAGAGATTAGAAACATTGCTTTGCCAACAAAGGTCCGTCTAGTCAAGGCTATGGTTTTTCCAGTGGTCATGTATAGATGTGAGAGTTGGACTATAATGAAAGCTGAGTGCAGAAGAATTGATTCTTTAGAACTGTGGTGTTGGAGAAGACTCTTGAGAGTCCCTTGGAATACGAGGAGATCCAACCAGTCCATCCTAAAGGAAATCAGTCCTGGGTGTTCATTGGAGTGACTGATGTTGAAGCTGAAACTCCAATACTCTGGCCACCTGATGCAAAGAGCTGACTCATTTGAAAAGACCCTGATGCTGGGAAAGATTGAAGGCAGGAGGAGAAGGGGACGACAGAGGATGAGATGGCTGGATGGCATCAATGACTCGATGAATGTGAGTCTGAGTGAACTCCGGGAGATGGTGATGGACAGGGAGTCCTGGTGTGCTGCGATTCATGGGGTCGCAAAGAGTCAGACATGACTAAGTGACTGAACTAACTGATTATGAAGTTTTGATCCTTCCCTTCCTCTTGTCCTTCCTCTACTTCCATATCCACCATTAGCTCTGATTAGAAACAAAGTGAATAAAATGACTTCTTATAGCCCTTATGACTATGGTGAAGGGAAGAGAAAAAACTGAAATCTTATTCAGTGAAAATAAAATCAAATCCTACACATATTAGAATAGATATAATGTCAAGATGAAGCCATTGAGAATGAAAAAAAATTAAAAGACCTATTTATACAATTCTCAACACATACTAGATTAAATGCACATTCACAATTAGTATGCAAAGAGAAAGTTCAAAATCTGTAAAACTGTGTCTCTTGGAATAATAGAAACTTTATAATAATTTGTTCATGTTGCAGAATAAATTAATGAATATTAAATTCAATATAGCAAGAAGCATAAAAACTGAAAGGAGAATTAAAGGCCAAATGATATAAACTGAAAAAGTCATTTGTGTGCATGCTAAGTCACTTCAGTCATGTCTGACTCTGAGATACTATGGACTGTAGCCTACCAGTCTTCTCTGTCCATGGCATTCTCCAGGCAAGAGTATTGGAGTGCATTGCCATGCCTTTCTCCATCTTCCTGACCCAGGGATGGAACCTGTGTCTCTTATGTCTCCTACATCAGCAGGCAGGTGAGGGTAGTGTTCCCTTCTCCAAGGAATCTTCCCAACCAAGGTATCGAACCCAGGTATTCTTTGGCTATGACAGCATAACTCCAACTTCTGTCTCTATTTTCCATGGCATTCTCCTCTGTGTGTCTCCCTCATTGCAGGCAGATTCTTTACAGCTGAGCCACCAGGGAAGCCCCTTTACCATTAGCACCACTATTAATTTAAAAAATCAGGAACAAACAGAACAGGCACCACTAAAAATCAAGTTATTTGAAAAAAAAAAAAAAAGAAGAAATGGACTTAGGTATTCCTAATCAAAATGCTAGGAAAAGATGAAAAGGTTAGAGCAATGAGAAAGGTACAAAAGATGTGAAATTAAAAGTCATGTAACATGAATATTTGATATCTCTACATTTTAGAATAAAGAGAAGCACTAGAATCCAGCAGATTGGAAATATACAAATCCACTGTTGCAATTCTAGAAGTTTTCCTTGCTGAAAAAATAAATACTCAGGGAATTTTGATTTAGAAAATTTTGAGTTATATTATTTCATAAATCTATTCAACTTTAAAGAAATAATTCTTCAGTCATAGTTGCAGAAAAAAAAAAATCAGTGTATTAATACTGAAAAGGTTGGGACAACAGGGAAAAAGTTAACTTCAAAATTATCTAAGTGAAAATGAAGTCGCTCAGTCGTGTCCGACTCTTTGTGACCCCATGGACTGGAGCTACAGGGCTTCTCCATCCATGGGATTCTCCAGGCAAGAATACTGGAGTGGGTTACCATTTCCTTCTCCAGGGGATCTTCCTGAGATTGAACCCGGGTCTTCTGCATTGGAGGCAGACGCTTTAACCTCTGAGCCACTAGGGAAGACCCTAAAAATTATCTAAATCATTATTAATGTCAGAAGACAGTGGAGTAATCTACAAAATTCAAAGGGAAATTATGATTCAAGTACATCACAACAAGCCAAGGTTTTGGCAAATATTAAGGCAACGTGCAGACACTCCAACTTGAGAAAGTTGGTATAACAAAACCTTTTGACATAATGGAATATTTTCAAGTATACATTTCAAAATCTGTATATTATCTGATTACTTAAAATTAAAAAATGAGGAATGGAAGTTATGATAACAAGGCCAATAATGACTATTAATTCATTTAAAATATGGTGTGAATATTAAACATCTAAAAGAATTATAGAGGACAGAATGCAAATATCAAAAAGCCTGGATAATATATATAAATAACAACCTAACTAGCAAGAAAATAATTGAGGATAAGGTCATAGGAAAAAAGAACTGACTTTAAAGCACTCAGATTTCCTAGCAGAGAGTGTTTTGATTCTCCCTCAAAATATTTACTCTGTTTTAATATTCTCTATGTTTTTATTCATATTTTCATCTTTTCTCTCCATCCATGCGTTCTATAATAGATGCATCTTATATGTGCAAATAAAGATTTCTGCTCACATGCCTACCCAATATTGATGATGCTCAAGTGTGAATGGCAGGATTTGTATTGTTTCTTTATATGCTTCTCTGCCTTGTTTGAGAACTTCATTACTTGTATGAATTTTTAAAAACAAAGAGTGTTATAAAAATAAAGACTGAAGGCAAAGATATTAAAAACTTAGGTAAAGATTAAGTCTGTCTAGAGGAGATGTATCTTATTTCCTTCTCTCTTTTTCCTGAATTTGCTTCTTTGTGAATAAAAATAATAAAATATTATAAGAGGAAAGCTGAACAATGTCACTGAACTGAGTAGTATGTTCTACCTTCTTTTAAAACTCTGCTTTTTGCAAATCTCAGGTAGGTACATTAGAATCATTTGTCAGTGTCCCATGTGTGACCCATACATTTTAACAGGAGATAGAAAATGATTTTTCTTTTCAGTGGCAATGAGGCGGTCTAGGGAAGCAGTCATTTGGGAGCAAGCATACCTTTTTAGAGCAGCTGTCGTGGCTCAGAAGTTTAAGAATCTGCCTGCAATGCAGGAGACCCAGGATCAGTCCCTGGGTTGAGAAGATATCCTGAAAAGGGAATTGCAACCTGCTCCAGTATTCTTGCCTGCAGAATCCCATGGACAGAGGAGCATAAGGGGCTACAGTCCAGGGGTCAAAAAGAGTCAAACGTGATTGAGTGACTAATACATACATACCTTTTTGTAATCCTCAAGCCAGTTTTCCCTGATAGCACAGTTGGAAAGAATCTGCCTGCAATGCAGAAGACCTGGGTTCAGTCCCTGGGTTGGGAAAATCCCCTGCAGAAGGGATAGGCTACCCACTCCAGTATTCTTGGGCTTCCCTTGTGGCTCAGCTGGTAAAGAATCCACCTGCAATGAGGGAGACCTGGGTTCCATCTCTGGGTTGGGAAGATCCCCTAAAAAGGGACTCCAGTATTCTGGCCTGGAGAGTTCCATGGACTCTATAGTCCATGGGGTCAAAGAGTAGTCAAACCTCATTGGTGACTATTTAAACATAAAGATGAGTTTTATCTCTCAAGTCCTATATACAGCACCATTTTTTTTTTTAATATGAAGGAAACAATCTCCTATTATCCCTTTATAAATTTCCCAGGAATCAAATTTGTTTTCACTTTATATCTTAAAATGTTTAAATATTTGACTAAATTGTTTTTAATTATTACAATTACATCAATTTGAACAATTGAATTCAGAGTGAAGAGAAGAATTCTCATTAATATCCTTTCATTAAATATTTGTTGACTCTTCTTTTTATATATATATTTAAAGGCACTATACAGGGATAAAAACACAGGAATGGTATATTTCCATGCCAGACATGAAAAACATTGTGAATAAGAAATTTAGAAAGATTTAAAATGTATTTTTAAACAGTGAACATTGATATTCTGAACTATTTCCACTCTGTTAAAATCCAGATTCTTAACAGCCTGAGCAGCATTTCAGAAGCCCTACAATTTGTCAATAACATTTCACCAAAAAATAATTTCAGTCAGCATTATCAGTCAATGGAACCAACAAAAACCAGAAATCCACTTGAAATGTCCTTCAAATAGTTAAAGATGAATTCAAGGGGATACAACATGTAAAACCAGAAGATGAGGCCTGACTTTGATATTTACTTGGTCTGATAGAGTAATTTTGTCTCTATATAGTTCTCACTATATAAGAAAAAGGAGGGGGAAAGGAAGCTGTAATGTGTCACCTTATCTAAATAAGGTTCCTGTCATTTCTGGAATTTTGTTTAAACTATGATAGATGTTCTTATTGAACAAAAGAATCTCTTTTCTTCTTAGAAAACTGATCTTTTAAAGAGAAAATAGTACAACTAAAGCACATTTCCTTCCTGGAAATGCTATGAAAAATGGAAAACTTACACCTTGATTAAAGATAGCCCAGAATTTAGAGGAAAAAAGTACAAACCATCTATAAATGACCAAGGAGACTGTTTCCTTTCATGAGAGTATTGTATTGACTTATCACTGCTGTTTTTTTCTTACATATTGGATTAGCTTTAATGTTTTTATTACATTTTTTATACATTTTATCTATGTGCTATTATAATTGACAATAAATATATTGATATATTTCATCTTTGTCCACCTTTGTGACACTGAGCTTCTAAAACCCTTGGAGTTTCCTAAGTGATAAGAGCAATGAAGGTGTCTTTTGTTATGTTGAATTAGATGACTTTTGGGAAGCACTTGAGGACTGAGGTCCAGTTGACAGGATAACCAACTGTGTGATCAGAGGATTAGAACCTCCATTTCCATTGTCCTGAGCTCAAGGGAGGGAAGAGAGGCCTGAGACTGAGTTCAATCACCAATGACCAGTGATTTAATCAATTGCACCTGTGTAATGAAGCCTCAATAAAAACTCAAAAGTGTAGGGTTTGGGAAGTTCCCAAGTGGGTAAACATGTGGAGATACTGGGAAAGTGACAGGCTCAGAGAGGGCTTGGAAGTTCTTCTCCCTTTACACATATCTTGTCCTGTGCACCTCTTTCATCCTGATTTTTATCCTTGTTTAATAATCAAGTGATACAGTAAGTAAAATGTTTCCTGAATTCTATGAGCTTCTCTAGCAAATTAATCAAATGTCAAGGAAGGCAGTGTGGTGGGGGAGCTGGTTGTGGGAACTTCTGATTTAGAGCCAGTTGGTTAGAAGTATAGGTAACAATCTGGTGTCTAAAGTGGAGCATTGGGGGCCAGGTGGCAGTCTTGTAGGACTAAACTATAAACCTATGAAATTTGATGCTAATTTCAACAGTGTTAGATTGTGTCGAATTCTGAGATAACCTGCTGATGTCTTATGGGAAGATCTACACATACACACTGAGTTGGAATTGGGTCCAGGAACCCCCAAAAATCTGCTTCTTTTGTCTTCATGAAATTTGGAGGGTTTATTTTTTTACAGAAAAATATGCCAAGCAAGTTATACAGTATAATTTTTCACCTAGCTAGAGCTGGAAACAAATGCAGGAATTTTTGTTAAACAACAGGTGAATAAAATGGGGAGATCTGCTTTATTCATTTCTTCTCCATCTACTATTTTTATTTCTGGAAACAGCATCCTATCCAAAGTGTGTGTTAATTAGGGATGCATTTCCTCAACTACATTTGTTTGTAGTGAAAATCAACGTATAGACCAGTGATCAACAATTTCCAATCTTAATTCAGCTTCCTTTCTCTGTCATGGTTGAAAGTTTATGTACAAGTTACTGTGCTCAGTCACTTGGTCATGTCTGATTCTTTATGAATCCATGGACTGTAGCCTTACAGCCTCCTCTGACTGTGGGATGTTCCAGGCAAGAACACTAAAGTGGGTTGCCATTTCCTTCTTCAGGGCATCTTCCCAAACCAGGAATCCAGCCTGTGGCTCCTGCCTCATTTCCTGCATTGCAGGTGAGTTCTTTACTGCTGAGTCACTGGGAAAGCAAAATCAAAGTGTTAGTCAGTTATGTTCAACTCTTTGGGACCCTCAGGCTTCTCTGTCCATGGAATTCTCCAGGCAAGCATACTGGAGTGGGTATCCATTCCCTTCTCCAGATCTTGCCCAACCAGCGATTGAACCCAGATCTCCTAGCTTGCAGGCAGACTCTTCACTTTCTGAGCCATTAGAGAAGCACTGAGGTTCCCTTCAGTGAAAGAGACCCAGGTTCAGTCCTGCCTTGGGAAGATCCCCTGGAGAAGGGAATGGCAGCCCATTCCAGTATGCTTGCCTGGAGAATTCCATGGACAGAGGAGCCTAGGGAGCTATAGTCTATGGGGTCTCAACGAGTCAGACCCAACTAAGCAACTAACAAAATAATTAATCTAAAATCTAGCCAGACTAATCACTTAAAAGAAAGCAGACACAAACTATCAATATCAAGAATGAGGAAACAAGGAATTTAATACCGCTGCAGATTCTAAGCTAAAGAGGATGAAAGCGGAATATAATGAAAACTTTTGTCAATTGATTCTTCAATTTAAATGGAAAGCTCAAACTACCAAATCTCACTCAGGAAATAGCTTACCTAAATAGCTTAAATTGAATGCATAATTATTTAAATTACAAAGTTCTTTCGACAAAGAAATCTCAGTGGTGAATTTTACAAAATATTTAAGGGTGAAAAGACACCAGCACTACACAAGTTATTTCAGGAAATTGAAGGCTAGTAACTACTTCCAAATTCATTCTATGAGGCCAGCATTAACATGATACTAAAAGCAGACAAAGATACTATAAAATAAGAAAACTACACTCCAGTTTTATTCATGAACAAAACCCCAAAGCTATATGTTTAGCTCTACTACAAATATTTCAGAAAATGTAACTTTTTCATAGTGTTTGAATTGCCAAATAAATAGAATTCAACAATCTAGATTCTGTTCATAAGCACACTTATAATCCAATAGGAGTTTCAGCACAATTTAAAGTCTGATCATTGGAAAAACTTAGTATCTTCTAATTTTGAGACACATATAATTTTTTTCTTCAGAGTGGACTTTAAGGTCCGCTCCATTAGTTTTCTTAGAATTTTAATTAAATAATTACCTTTAGAAAAAAATCTCTTAAAATGTTTATGAATTTTTATTAGTTTTTATAATTGTCCCTTGGACTGCAAGGAGATACAACCAGTCCATCCTCGAGATCAGTCCTGAATTTTCATTGGAAGGACTGATATTGAAGCTGAAACGCCAATACTTTGGCCACCTGATGTGAAGAGCTGACTCGTTTGAAAAGACCCTAATGCTGGAAAAGAGTGAAAGCAGGAGGAGAAGGGGACAACGGAGGATGAGATGGTTGGATAGCATCACCGACTCAATGGACATGAATATGAGTAAACTCTGGGAGTTGGTGATGGACAGAGAGTCCTGTTATGCTGCAATCCATGGGGTCACAAAGAGTCAGACACAACTGAGTGACTGAACTGAACTGATAATTGAACAAATGATCCTTTTTCTTCAACACATTAAATTCTAATATTTCATCATCTAACTTATTGGGAATGAAACACATTGAAAATGAATAGCCGTAGCATATTCTTACATCACCAACTTGAGATGTTGTGAAGTGAAATCATATGTTTAAAAGAGCTGAAGAAAAATTATGTGTTGTTGTAAAGTTGTCTATAATGACATTGTTCAGTAGAAATGTAATGCAAGTAATATAATTTTTAAAAGTCAATTAAAATTAAACCCTCAAAAACTAATTAAAAAACAACAAAACTATCACTTCTTAAAATGTGACATATGAAGAAAATAAACTTTGAAAATACGATGATAACTAAGATGAGCAGAGCTAGAAGAATAATTTCATTTATTTCTTGCAAAGTAATTGTGTAAGTAAATCATTGCCTGTCAACAGAAAAATTAATTTTGTACTTAGTTATAATTCAGATTTATTCTCAAATATAAGGGTAATTGCCACCAGTCAGGACTAAAGTTAGAGATAAAAATGCGCAGAGTGGTGTTACTACTTACTCCAGAAATAGTTTTTAAAAGTAATGTGTTCTGCAAAAATGAAAAGAAGAGCAAAGTTTACTCTGCTAAAATTTCGCTGGACTCTCTCCAACATCCTTTCCTCTGGCACTAAGGTCTAATCGAATCCATAGAATTTCAGGACATATTTAAGAAACTGATAACCAACTTCTTAAGCAACAATGAATCTTGGATTGATAAAAGGCATTTTGAAAGGTTGCTGCTGAACCACAAAAAGACGCCAGGATCCTTGGCCTCTGGAGGAGAAGAATTCAATCTGGGGCCAGAAATGAGGACTGATCACTCAGAGCTTTTGTGTAATAAAGTTTTATTAAAGTATAAAGGAGATAGATAAAGCTTCTGACATAGGCCTCAGAAGGGGGCAGAAAGAATATCCCCTTGCTAGTCTTCAGCTGGATGTTAGATAGTCTTTAGCAGTCTATTAATGAAAGAAGGTAATGTCTTAAAACTCAGAATGGCACCAGGCCCCTCATCCATAAGATGTATTTTGGGATACTCTTGGCACCAGACAATTCATCCCCAGCCATAAAACGATTGACTTGAATCTTGTAGAAGGGTAGATTACCATAAAAATAGTTCCGTTTACATAGATTAGGAGAACAATGTGTGAATATAACATAATGGTTTGTCAAGTAGGTTCTGAGCCATTAAGCTTTTTGAGAATTTTGTAATGCTTGTTGAGTAAAATCAGTCAAAGCAACCACTCATAGCATAAGATCTGTAATTCCCAAAGAGGGAACAAACACTTGTAGCCTATTTCCTCCCTTTGGAGACCCCTGGCCTTCCTGCCTGTTACCCTCTCAGTTTCATCACAGGAAAATAAATCCAGTTCATAATGAATAAAATCTGATTATAATCATTTAGCTACTCTCTAGAGAAGAAAAGATATGACAAATGCAGATTATTTTTAATCATATTTTTAAAAATAGTTTGTTAATAGCTCTTAGTATATGGGATACTATTTACTCTTTGTTATAAAAGTGATAGTATCTATCAATATAAAAGAAAAGTCAATGGAAAGAAAATCTACCAATTAAATAAATGAGAAGCCAAATAAATTGGAACTATTCCCATGCAATTTTTATATAGAATCATTCTAATTCCTTTAAAAATTATGGCCCATTTTTGATTTTCTCTCCAGAAAAACTCACGTGGGCTTATGAATTCAAAATCTTGCGTTCTTGAATTCAAAAATTTCAAGGGATTAACAATCCATCCATGAACTCTAGGGTAAAAATATGTGTTCTATTAAAATGAGATGAAGATGCGTTTGTACATTTAAAGGGGAAGGTGAATGAGCTCCAATCTCTTCAGAGAGAGAATGCATAAAGTTAAATTCACAGAAATCTGCAGTTTGTTATTTTCAGTTAAAATATAATACAGCAGTTAATATGTCAAACTTCTAAGACCTTTTTGTGAGGGAGAAAATATTTAGACTCATCATAGAACCGCAGTGGTTAACAGTTGCTATAATTTGCCACAGTTTAGTTGGTGTCTAGAAAAAATAGCTATATGATGGATTTTTAGAAGACTGATTCCTTTCAGACTGATATATACAGCTTTTTACTTTCAGTTCAGTCCAGTTGCTCAGTTGTGTCCGACTCTTTGCGACCCCGTGCATCGCAGCACGCCAGGCCTCCCCTGTCCATCACCAACTCCCGGAGTTCACTCACACTCACGTCCATCGAGTCAGTGATGCCATCCAGCCATCTCATCGTCTGTCATCTCCTTCTCCTCCTGCCTCCAATCCCTCCCACCATCAGAGTCTTTTCCAATGACTCAACTCTTCGCATGAGGTGGCCAAAGTACTGGAGTTTCAGCTTTAGCATCATTCCTTCCAAAGAAATCCCAGAGCTGATCTCCTTCGGAATGGACTGGTTGGATCTCCTTGCAGTCCAAGGGACTCTCAAGAGTCTTCTCCAATACCACAGTTCAAACGCATCAATTCTTCAGTGCTCAGCATATCAATAAAAGGTAATGCTGCTGCTACTATAAGGTTGCTCCTGCTGCTGCTGCTGCTGCTGCTGCTAAGTCGCTTCAGTCGTGTCCCACTCTGTGCGACCCCATAGACAGCAGCCCACTGGGCTCCACCATCCCTGGGATTCTCCAGGCAAGAACAACGGAGTGGGTTGCCATTTCCTTCTCCAATGCATGAAAGTGAAAAGTGAAAGTGAAGTCCCTCAGTCGTGTCTGACTCAGCGACGCCATGGACTGCAACCTACCAGGCTCCTCCGTCCATGGAAGTTTCCAGGCAAGAGTACTGGAGTGGGATGCCATTGCTTTCGCTGCCTAGAAATTGTATAAATAGAAATAAATGTGTGCTAATAGTAATACTTTTACTAGGTCTGCCGTCCATGGGGTTGGAAAGAGTCAGATACGACTTGGCAACTGAGCAGTTCTTCTAGAGTCATCAGAAATTTTATCGTGTCATAATAATAATTTTAAAAACCTGAAGATTAAAACCAATTATGATAATTTTGCATGCAATCTAGTCAGATAGTTTAATGTCTGATATAGACTTTCTCCTCTGGACTTAAGGTTCCAGCCATATAATACTCTTTATTATGTGTCCTAACAAATTAATAGAAATTATACCTGTGACACATAGTTGGGCCAGAGATAAATGGTATAATTTTCAATGTTTGTCCTCAAAATCCTCATAATCTTTCACATCTTTTGTAACATCTTATTCTCTGTTTCTCAATTCCATGGCTTCCTCATCCTTCTTGCTACTTCCTTTCTATGCAGTAGACAAGGACCTCACTGACCAAACACTGTCAATTTCTACCTGGATGAATGTGGATATATTACTTCAACTCTAAGATTCATCCTGTTCTGTTGCAAAAAGTGTAAAATAATTCCAAGTTTATCAGTTAATAAAACATGTGAGTTAGACCTCAAATTGGGTAATTAACTTCTGTAGGTTTTCTTGTTTTTCTTTAAAAAAAATTTGTAACACTCAATATTTATTAATTAATTTTTTATTTTAAGATTTCTTTTCTTTCTTTCTTTATTTCTTTCTTTTTTTTTTTTTTTTTTTTGCCACACTGTGCAGGCATGCAGGATCTTAAGCTTCTGGACCAGTGGGCCACCAGGGAAGTCCCTGGGTAATTAACTTTTAACAGAAGGCTTTTAAGACCAAAAGGATGAGGTTTCAGGAAGAGATAACTAAACTGCAGTCTACAAGGTTTGCTGAAAAGGACTTTTTCAGTGTACCTCAGGCTGTATCTGTGTGATTCACTTTTCTAAAGGCCTTTTCCAGAGATGAGTCTGAATAAATAATTAATGAATTATTCATTTAAATAGCTTAATAAAATATATTAAATTCTGAAACTTTTTCTCGGGTTCAAATTATTTTTTTGGCCTATTTGTTGACAACATTCAAAATTTTATCCTTTGAGAAATTTAGGGAAATCGTATTTTGCCAGAAACTCAATTTATAATAAACACAAGAATGGAATGCCCTGGTGGTCCAATGGTTAGGATTCAGCACTTTCTCTGCCAGAAAAGGCTGCAGAGAACCTGAGTCCAGGTTCAGTCCCTGTGAGCTAAGATCCCACAAGCCACATGGCACAGCCAAAAATAAAAAAAAAAAAAACAACAAACACCAGAAAATGGAACATATATAACATACTGCATTAGGCTTGCAAAACAAAGTTTTCAAAGAAGAAAGAGAGAGGTAGCTTAATAGAAAGTAGTAAAAGTATATTATCATTGACAAAGTTCAACTACTGTAACAATGGTCAACAACTACGTTCACTGGCCAGAGCTGGATAAACTTTGCTTTTCAAAATGTAAGTTCTTACTTGTTTTATCTTAACAAAAATACCAATTGTTCTAAGTAGCTCTAAGAGATATATATGTTCATGTAATACATGGGAAAATGCATGTGAAGTTAGTTGCCATCATAAATAAGCAATTAAAGGATCTCAGCCAACCATGAAAATGTACATGAATTTTTGGTGGAATATTAAATATAAAACTTCAACTAAGTGCCTGAGTATTTTAAATCTGTCATGGTATCAAAATCTGTAATACTATGTCATAGATGGTATTTATTTCAGGGTTTACTATAATGAGGATGATGTAAAGACATTAAAGAATGGTACATTGAAACAGAAAAATTATACAATGCATATATATTTACTTGTGAAATCTCATTTTTAACACCTTTTCAGTAACTCTGACTGTGAAATAGAAAAGGCAACAGCTCATGAGGCATATTTTCAATCATCTTGAAATGCCCTTTACCCTAGTAATTTACTTTCTAGCTCTGCATGCATTTTAAATGACTACTTTGCTAAAATGTGAAAGATGTTAAAAAGTAAAATGAACATATCATGCAACGAAGAAGAATGTGGAGAGAAATTGAGGTCATTCAAATTATTGGTAAGAGGCTTATAACTCATAATGATGATCATGAAGATGAAAAGATGGCAGGGAAACTGGCAAGCAACTATGAGTAAGTTGATTGTATAAGAATGATGTAATTTCCTTCATTGGGCAGCACAGACCCTGTGGCAGCACTCGTCACTGCCCTAAAGGACATTTCCCAATGTCAAGTCAGAACACAAACCAATCATAAATCCTCATAACAACAAGTGGTCAACAATGGCAAATTGAGCAATATTAATAAGGTTTTTATTGTTCCAAGATTTTGATCTTTTTGGCTGCATATTTACTCTCAAGTCACATTTTCAGTGTATTCTAATTGCTTAAGTATGTTTTCTTGTACCTATTCAGATAAATTTATTATCTCTGTTCTAAATTATACTGGAATGACTACTTTCTCCCTCCTAAGTTCTGCTAATTCTACCTTTTCCCCAGTAGGCTGACATGGTTTAATATTTATCACAGTGGTATTTGAGCTTAAAAGTTCCCTCTGCTGTTATTGTGGAAAATAAATAATAAAAAGTATTGCACGGCACATTGCAAATAGGGATCTTTTATTAACTTGGGTTAGAACAATTCTCACTGGAATTCAAGTTACAGCATCAAAGAACTACCCCAAAACATCTGTCTCAGATAAAATAACTCCAATAACTGTCATTGTATAGGCCAGTAAAATGAGTCTGAGAATGTTAAGTAGTTTTCCTAAGGTGTTAGAATAAAGCACCAATATAAAATCAGAAACAGAAATGTAGGAAAGGCACAAGGAACTTTCTGAACTTTCTGACTTCATCATTATTTTATTTATCTCTTCTGATGAATAAACTTGCTTCATCTAAGTACAAAATTTATAACCTGGCATTTCTGAAATATTGTTTTAGATAACAAATCTCAGAGGTAAATTTAATGCTTAATCATAACAATTATATGTATTGTGCTTTGATATTGAATTTATAATTTATCTGGTTTTAATTTATATGAGTGCTGTAACATTTAATCACAAATCTTTTAAGAAGCAAACTGTGAAGATTAATACAGACAACAGCAGCATCTACATAACTTATTTTTTGATTTAATCAAAATAATAAGCAATTGTTATTACCATTACTAGTCACTCCAAGTTATAATTTTAAACATATGCTCTTTCTGTTCCAGTTTTTGGAACATATATAGTGTGACAAATTTTCTTTTTTGTCATACATTATTTGGAATATGGAGAAAAATTGCTTAATTTTTTATACAATATAATCTGGATTGAAGTTTTCAAAGAATTCTCAATACTGAAATAAATAATAAAATCCTTAAAAAACTATTCCTATGCCTTTCATGGGTTTGAAGACTGTTGTGCTATTTTCATCCACTTACCTGTAGCCAAGATCTCTACACTTATATCCTTTAATCCTACTTCATAACTGAGTACCTCACTTCTTTAATCCTATAATATTTAAGAAACTTTTCTAACTCCCTCCAAATTTGCCCTTTCCTGAATCTTTTGAAATCAACATTAATATCAAGCATAAAAATTTCTCGTACCAAAAATTCAGGTCAACTTTTCCATTTGTTGGACTGGTTTTCCATTGCTTTTGAAGAGTCTTATACACTGTTCACTGTGTTTTCCTGTCTCTTTTGGTATTTTTACTTATCAGTTATTTCCATTTACTACCTATCTGTATTTCCAAAAATGTGACTTTATTTCGGCCCTAAGACTAATCATTTTAACTTCACTTTATCGTGCTATCTGCCTATTTCTTAGTTCAGTAGTGTTGCAGATTTTTTACCCTGATTATTCAGTCTCATCTCTTTGCTTTTACAGTGGAAAGCAATTTGAAAATCCTATACATGCTACTTTTTCAGTCAATTGGAAAATATTTTTTCTCAAAGCATATTGCCATTTTTCCCTATGATTCTTTAAGTAATATTGTTGAGAAATATGATTCAAATTTGTCCAGGCATCTTTATGAGTGTAGGGACTCCTGAAGGCAAGTCAAAATACTGAACAGCTTTCAGAGAACTACACTGGTCCTCTGATTGTTACTGAATTCAATTGCTTTTGTTGCATAGAAAGTAATCCCAAAGCTAGTGGCTGAAAACAATAAACATTTATTAGGTCATCATTCAGTGGACAGGAAATCTGATCTGGGCTCAACTGGGCATTCTTCAGAACAGGATTTGCTAAATAATATACAAAAGGTATAAAATATAGATAAAATATTGATAAATGAGATATAAGTATGTTTAAATTAATAATCATATTTATTAAAGAACAGTATAAAAAAGTGAAAAAGGTGATCTTTATCTCCATAATGTTATAGTACTATATGATCAGTGGTTGGTTGAATCTACAGATGGGGAGGAACTGAAGTTACAGAGAGCCAATTATAAACTTTAAGAAATTTGTTTAGCAGATTAACACACCTCCTGTTCAATGGTCAACTGTGAACCATAGTCTATTAAACTTTCCTTGCTCCTACCTTTCTTTTTTTCCCCTCTTATTTGTCCCCATCCATTTAGGGGATGCCTTTCATTAGTGATCTAATGGAATTCTTTCTGAGATTTCTCCCTGAACATATAATATTTTCTAAATTTACAAAAAGTTAAGAGTATTCCTTAATCGAGGGTATATCAATTAAGAAATTATTTGCATACACCAAAATTGCTCTACATGCAAAGATCATTTGTAACTGTGGCCCTGAAAATGTTGTAAATATTTAATTTATAGTATCCCAATATGATCACCAAGTTAGGACACTGCTTTCTATTTTATGCACAAAGAGACTAAAATTAAGTAATGCTTTTTATCATTTAAATGTAATATTGACTCACAATTATGATATTATTCTTATATGTCTAATTAACTAGAGCTGACCTGAATTGTGAGATTAAAATCCAAAGGGAAGAAGAAGGAATAGTTTTCCTTTTCCTTTTTCTTTCCTAGATCTTGGAAGTTTCTATCAAATGTTTAAATTATATACTGGTACATTATCTGAGGATAATGTGTGTAGCAGAAGCAGAAAGTCTGGAGAAAACCAGGCATCCAGTTTAGTGAAGCTCAAATAAATAATGTGGTTTTCAAGCTAAAGTAAAATGTAATTTTTTCTTAAAGAAGTAACATATAGGATAATTTTATCCTGTTTTTAAAAACTTGTTTAGGAAATCCCCTGGCAGTCCAGTTTGCTGTATAGCAGAAACTAAAACAATGTTATAAAACAACTGTATTCCAATAAAAAATAACAAATAAATAAATGTTGAAAGCATTGTTATTAGATTATTCTGTAAGACTTTTATTTTCTAATGAAAACAACGTCATTGAATTGTAATAAATATGCCACAGGCATTTCTAAGTATGTAAATATATACGTACAAAATAGGCTCTATGCAATAGATAATAACAATAGCTATTGAGATAATCATTTGAAAGATTTTTCACATGCTTTTATTGTCCTCAGTTAAATTATCTGTCATTTACTATTACCTCAGGAAGCAGAGAAAGAATATATTTACATCTTGGCATTATTTACCTCATGTGCAAGTCAGGGTCCTGTGGAGAAACAGAACCAATATGATATACATATAAGAAGAAATTTATTGTAAGAAAAAGACATACAATTATGGAAACTGAGAAGCCCCATAATCTCCACTCTGTAAACTGGAGCCCCAGGAAAGCTGATTGGTGTACATAGAGTCTGAAGGCCTGAGAACCATAGGAGGTGATAGTGTAGATTAGTCTGAATCAGAAATCCTGAGAACCAGGAACTTGGAGAACAGTCAAAGATTCAAGTCCCTACTCAGGCAATCAGACAAGAAGAGTCAAATTCTTCCTTCCTTTCTCTCTTTGTTCCTTTTCAGGCCCTTTGTGAATTGGACTGTGTCCATTCACATTGGGGAGGGTAAACCGCTCTACTGAATTTGCGGATTAAAATGTGAATTTCTTCTGAAAACATCCTCACAGACACTCTCAGAAATAATGTTTTGTCAAATATCTGGACACTCTGAGAACCAATCAAACTGACACCTAAAACTAACCATCCCACCTCACTTTACCAAAGTTCTCTTGGCAAGAATTCAAAAAGTGAAGGCAGATATATTGTACAATTATTCATCTGTCAACATGCTTCTCACTTCTATGCCTGTCTGACTTCCAGAAGACGGCTTCTCAGATTGCATAATACTTTTTAAAAAATAATTAATATCATGACAACATAAAAATAGGATACAGGTAGCATTGTATTTCCTTATTCCCCCTGTGATATAAAATTGTTTACATTATGATAGATGTGAATTATTTATGTAAAAATTTTGTAAAGTAACTTTAAAGTCATGCTTATCTCCACAATTCAGTGAATGCAGTGAATGTATGATTCTATTACTTAATGAAAAATACAATCAAATATACCCATTTTCAGGATGTTTAAATGACATATATTTCCTGATCTAAATAATTTTATAGTCCAGAGTGGTGACAAGATTATTGGAATAATCACTAATATACTTAGTTGCTGGACAAAATGCAAAATATTTTTTCTTAATATTTATCAGTAGATACACTCTTATTCAATAAAATTGTATAAAAATACATTCTTAGGTATAGAAAGAAAACTCTCAAATATAACTCATAAATTAAAATGTGTGGATACATAGTTTTAAAAAGATGAAAATGTATATCAGTAGTAAACCATGAAACATAATGAGTTTCACACATTATTCTTGGACTACCACAAGCTCCTACATTAGAAAGCCCTAGACAATAGTGGAAGTATGACTTTCCCATCAGAAGTGAATAAAACGATTACATTTGATGTGATGTATACTTTAACAGGGATTCAAAATGATGTTTACCAAGATGTCTTTATATCCTTAAGTACTTTCATCCTTCTATGCTGTTCATTAAATATGTATTTTGTATGACCAGAAACAATATTAAATAACCTCATAAGACTAAGGTTGTGTGGTTCAGTGGCATAATTTTAATTGCCTTAATTCAGAGATAAGTCTTATTTCCCAGGAGCATACTTGTTTCTATTACTTGATAAAAATGATAAATCTATTAATTTGTATCATTGCAAACAGCAGTTTTATCAGATAGTGTATCAACATTTTATATGTGGTGCAACAAAATCCTGGAGGCACAACAAAGTGAAAACATTTATTTAGTAGATTTTGTTCTTGCCCTGACTTTTACATTAACATGCAACCTAAATAATCTTTTTCATCATCAAAACCCTTTGACAAAATAGTAACTAATACTAGATACCTTCACAAAGACGGTTTTATCCATCATTTTAAAGAAAAGAAGAATGAAGTCAGAGTAATATATTTGAAATATGGAACTCTTGGCAGTGAAAGGACATGCTTAGGAATGTAAGGTTCTGGTATTGTTAAAAGCTATATTTGAAATCAGAGAGCATTGGGAAGATACTTCTAAATATTCTGTTTGAATCTTGTCTTTATAATTAAAATGTAAGTTCACATAAAAAGGAAAGAATGGAAATAAACCTAGAAAATTTATACTTGGTCTAAGAAGAAAAAAAAACTTGGAATATGGAAAAATTCAAATGTAACATTCTATTATCTTATTAAACCCTGGGTGACATCTTATGACTTTCTGAGGTGATAGCTACACCTTGAATACCAAGAAACCAGAGAAAGAGTTGAATGAATGAATCCAGTCAGATATAAGATGGAACATGGCAGCTGACTCAGAATCAGCACAACAGAGATTCGTGGAGAAAATAAAAAACTGGAAAAATACCCTCTCCCTTACTAAATGATAGGCATTCTTACATTGTAAAACTCTATGCCTGAGTTTTTTCCTAGAAGGCAGTGAACAACAGGTAAAATATTACAATTCCTTGGAAACATCAATAGACAATATAGTATTACCTGAGGTCATGATAGGGCATCAGTTCAGTTCAGTTGCTTAGTCGTATCTGACTCTTTGCGACCCCATGAATCACAGCACACCAGGCCTCCCTGTTCATTACTAATTCCCGGAGTTCACTCAAACTCATGTCTGTCGAGTCGGTGATGCCATCCAGCCATCTCATCCTCTGTGGTCCCCTTCTCCTCCTGCCCTCAATTTCTCCCAGCATTAGGGTCTTTTCCAATGAGTCAACTCTCACATGAGGTGGCCAAAGTACTGGAGTTTCAGCTTCAGCATCAGTCCTTCCAATGAACACCCAGGACTGGTCTCTTTTAGAATGGACTGGGTGGGTCTCCTTGCAGTCCAAGGGACTCTCAAGAGTCTTCTCCAATACCACAGTTCAAAAGCATCAGTTCTTCAGTACTCAGCTTTCTCCACAGTCCAACTCTTACATCCATACAATACCACTGGAAAAACCATAGCCTTGACTAGACAGACCTTAGTTGGCAAAGTAATGTCTCTGCTTTTGAATATACTATCTAAGTCGGTCATAACTTTCCTTCCAAGGAGTAAGTGTCTTTTAATTACATGGCTGCAATCACCATCTGCAGTGATTTTGGAGCCCCCAAAAATAAAGTCTGACACTGCTTCCACTGTTTCCCCATCTATTTGCCACGAAGTGATGGGACCGGATTCCATCATCTTCGTTTTCTGAATGTTGAGCTTTAAGCCAACTTCTTCACTCTCCTCTTTCACTTTCATCAAGAGGCTTTTTAGCTCCTCTTCACTTTCTGCCATAAGGGTGGTGTCATCTGCATATCTGAGGTTATTGTTATTTCTCCCAGCAATCTTGATTCCAGCTTGCGCATCTTCCAGCCCAGCATTTCTCATGATGTACTCTGCATATAAGTTAAATAAGCAGGGTGACAATATATATGCATGCATAATTGTGCTTAAAAGAAGAAACTAGACATAAGCTGATGATGCTTTTAGTTTCTTGGAATTAATACTCTAGAAAACCTTGTCTGTGAACAACAATATACAATTTCCTAAACAGGAGGACATTGTGTTCTTTTTGTCTTTGAAACTCAAATATAGTTGCATTCCGACTATCTTATTATTCACAGGTTTCCTCTATGTAAAGCCCATATTCAGCTTAGCATATTTGCACAAAGGGTAAGGGTGTGTTGTAGATGATATTCACTGAAATTGAAACTCCATCTCAGAAGAGATCGTTTTTGTAGAGCTTTAGTTCCTGTGTCCTGACAAAGTTACAATGTCTTCTTGGAGACACACTGTAATGACACCTCAGTGATGCTTCTTAATGAAAATAAAATTGACATTTATAGTGGATCCTTAATAGCACTGACTAATGAGATTGCACTACTGTTTTAACAGGATTTGAAGAAAACTTTTAACATCTGTGTTACCCTTACCAGGGGATAGAAAGCTCCTGCCAACATGTTATGTTTTGTTCGTGCTTTATTCTAGCAGTGACTACCCAGAACAGTAGTCACACAGAACTACCCAGCTGCAAGGAGGTGGGTGTTCAGATTCATGCAGATGAAACAGAGGAATCAACTCAAAGGAAGGAATAAGTCAGCAGAGTACAGGATATACCAATGCTCAATATTTTTAAATCATTTCAGACACCCCTGTCCTTTCTCAGACTACCAGGTGTTATGCTGTTGCTGCTGCTGCTGCTAAGTCGCTTCAGTCGTGTCCGACTCTGTGCGACCACATAGACGGAGGCCCACCAGGCTCCCCGTCCCTGGGATTCTCCAGGCAAGAACACTGGAGTGGGGTGCCATTTCCTTCTCCAACGCATGAAAGTGAAAACTGAAAGTGAAGTTGCTTAGTTGTGTCCAACTCTTAGCGACCCCATGGACTGCAGCCCACCAGACTCCTCCGTACATGGGATTTTCCAGGCAGGAGTAGTCTGATGCTATTTAGAGATTCTGCAGGAAGAGACCGTGAAGCAGCACAAAGTGCTCTGAATGTAGTGCAGGCTTTGTCTCTCATAGCAGTTCACATTTCCCTTGAGGAGACGTTTTGGTTTGTTCGTTTTCGTTGTTTTTTGTTTGTTTTGTTTTGTCATCAGCCAGAGAAACTCAGAAATTGAGTTATAGTTGGAAGGCTCATAATAAGAAGATGACTACATGAGTAAGGAAATATATGCCCATAGGTGAGAGAGACTGAAACTCCCTAACTCTCCTCGAGGTTCTAGGTCATGGCCACCGGAGTATTTGGGGGAAACAAAATAAAAAATTTTAACAGGAGTGACAACAATAAAAATAAGACAAAAAAAAAAATAAGAAGCTAACAATATATTGCAAATGTGAATATTATATGTCAATTAAAATCTCCATACCATTTTCAAGCATATCTTAGTGGGAAAAATTATGTTTGTCATTAATTACAAAAATGATATTTGGAGATAAACCTATCTTTGATATAAATTAGGAAAGAAGAGTTACAGAGGTATAATTTTCTACCGAAGACCAGTTAAACAATTTCAACCAAACCTTTGCTCCTGTGATTTTTATACCAACAGATCTGTACTTGGAAAGGCCCGAGTGTGCATGCATGCTCACTCACTTCAGTCATGTTTGACTCTTTGCACCCCTGTAAACTGGAGCTCTCTAGGCTCCTCTGGTCCACGGGATTCTCCAGGCAAGAATACTGGAGAGGGTTGCCATGCCCTCCTCCGGCGGCTCTTCCCGACCCATGGATTGAACTCACCTCTCCTGCACTGCAGGTGGATTCTTTATTGCTGAGCCCCTGGGGAAGTCCCTGGAAGGCCCTAGTCCCACTAATTTCACTCATTTAACTATTAACTCTAAGTGTTAGAAGGGTGGTTTAAAGAACTTTGTTTACCCAATTATCAAAATCCTTTCCTTTAAACTGGGGCTTTATTCTTACAAAAGTTCTCATAAATTGGGATGATTTTTTATTAGTTTTATAAGTTTATTTTTTTCTTTTCAGTAACTGCCACTCTAGACCCACTTTCTTAAAGCCTTACAAGGCTATAGACTCATTGTTAGTTCCTAATTATAACTGCCACATTTTATTTTCATGTATTGAGAAACCTGGAACAAGATGACATTTTGCTGTATTTATGGACTGGTCATCAGACTGTGAGTCAATTGGAAAGAACTGCATGTAGAAAAGTGCTTCTGATGATACCTCCATATCCTTGTCACAATATCATGTAATAGCTGCATGATGTGAATGGGATCACAACAGAGAAAACTGCATCTTTATATGTCCTAAAGTAGGATAAAAGCCTTTTAGAAAAATCAATAACTCTACAGAGATTTATGATGAATACAACAGAGGCAAGTCCTACATTCTTTCTGGCACCCTCTATGAATAGTAACAAAACCAGTTATCAAGTGAATTGTAGGTATCTAGAATACCTAGGTATCAGGACCTAGAATAACACAGTTATTCTAATTTTTAAAATCACCCACCAAAACTCCAACTTCTTCCCTTCAAGGATTATCCTGAGGAAGCTGGGCACCTCAATAAAGTACTTGTTTAAGCATTTGAGCTTAAATGGTGTTACTTGAAAAAGATTTTATCCTGCCTATAGAATTTTCTGTAGCCAACCTCAATGAAAATGTACATGGGTCACATATTTATGGCATATCCTTTGAATTCTTAAAGTATCAAGTTTGTCATGTACATTCTTAACGTTTAGATATTTCCATAAATAATACAGAATTTTACTTGTGTTTCAAGACCAAGTAAGGTAGAAGAGATAGCAACCCACTCCAGGACTCTTGCCTGGAAAAGTCAATGGATGGAGGAGCCTGGTAGGCTACAGTCCATGGGGTTGCAAAGAGTCAGACTGAGACTTCACTTTCACTTTCACTTTCAAGACCAAACCATAATGGCTTCATTTTGAATTATTTCCCTTCTATTTTCTATCCAAAGGAATAATGATAAATTAACAGTTAGAGAAAAATTTGCTGATTAGTCACTCAATAGGCTTTCCAACACCCACCCTTAACCTGTTAACCTTGAATTAAAAAGAAATCATCTGAAAACTATGTAGATTATATACCAGTCCATTACACTTAGAACTGTCTTCATGAAATAAAATGTGTATTTTGTTTTTGTCTTTTATTAAGGGGGTACCTTAAAAATAGCCATGTAAATTTTATTCCTGATCTTTTCTAAATGAACTGTTGACGTTACCTTCTGATAAATTGTTTAATATCCCATATATAAAGATTCATCAAAGAAATGTCTTATGACTTGAATTGGAAGACATTGCATTGTATTTCTCTGATCTACTTCCTCAAATAATGAGGTGACACAGCCTATCACAGTCCCACATGTGCTTTAGGTTTAATTTATATTCAGACCAGTAGCTAGTCTTGTTCTATTTTCTAATTCATTACCTGACTCTTGCTCTTTTTCCTTGTTTCAGTGATATGTAATGCATTTGTGACTCTTGGCATAACCTACTTTCAATTGTTAGGGAGTGAAAAAAATACCAGGAAGAAAGCAACTGATAACTCTAATGTGCCCTAAAATGCACATGATTTCAAGATAAATATGAACACTGTACATGGGTGTGTCAATACAAGGTAAAACAACATTCCAAAATATTTTAAGACTGTGAGTTTTCTTGAGTTATTCAGAATTTAAATGTAGTTAAATTCATCAATCATTTACTGAATATTTATTTTGTGGAAATTACCATGTAAGACAGCTTCATAGGAGTCCAGAAATAGAAGTCAGGGTAAGTAGCTTCTGTTCTGGCCAGATCAGACATTTTGGCTTTGGAGAAACAAATTCTCTGAGCTTTGGGTTAATTGTCTCTAGAAGGCAGAGCCCTAAGCTCCCTGTCAGTTCAAAAAGTTTACTGTTGACTTGGAAACATACTTTTTATTTCTGTAAGCATATGATCGTGATTGAGACAAATGTGCTAATCACTTTTACATGAAGGAAAATATAAGTTTTAATTCTGACAATAAAAATTTCAAGTAAAAGTGATTTAGCAGACAAAACACCTTACCTATTAATTTTGACTCAGGAGTACATGGAGTAAGGGATTTATCTACATCTTCAAAGATGTCCATGGGGTCACAAAGAGTCAGACATGACTGAGCAATGGAACTGAACTGAATTCAAAGATGTTTAGAAACTCAGTGAAAGAATATGCAGTAGAAGGCCTTAAACAAAGAATAAACAATATAAAAATTACAAAGGAGCAAAAGTTACTTGACAGATTTGCAGGACTCTAAAACGATATTCACATTTTTTAGGCTTGAACACATTAAATTTATCCCACTTCTATTAAAAATAAAATATTAATATTAAAATAAATCTAAATATATCCAGAAAATTTTGATATAAACCTGATATTTCTTTTCAAGTATATAATTATAGTCTTATAATAGCATCTAAATAAATGCTTAGTTTAAATATTTGATAATTCAGAACTGCATGT
This sequence comes from Nanger dama, assembly GCA_917880005.1. Taxonomy (NCBI): domain Eukaryota; kingdom Metazoa; phylum Chordata; class Mammalia; order Artiodactyla; family Bovidae; genus Nanger; species Nanger dama. Next base: position 55,742,006 of record CAKJTW010000004.1, read on the forward strand.
TTGTGACATAATAATAATACATGTGAAGTTTCTGGATAAGGAATATAAATATATATTATAGATTTTCTGTAGATAAGATTGTGTTTATTATTTCATGAATGTGGAGCAAAAGCTTCAGGGAAAGAAACAGATAAACAGAGTTAGAAACTGATGTTCAAAGCATCTATTACATCAGATGCATTCAACTAGCGGAAGCCATTGATTTATTTTTCAAAGTTCTGGTGGTTTTAAAGTGTCACTGACTCTGAATTCACCCATTAAACCATTTCACATCTGAGTGTGTAAATGTAAAATCTGAGTGAAAGGGAAAACTGGAACAAATATGTACATTTAATTCAATAACTAATCCTTAATTTAATTTTATAACCAATCATTCTTATATTAAAACGGTACTAATGTAAGACCCTAATAATGGCAAATGCATTATGTCACTAAAACAGAAATCCTGACTAAAAAGCTTCTCTCCAGCAGAAATAAACCATCAACAAAACAAATAGGCAACCTGCATAATGGGAGAAAATATTTGTAAATCATATATCTGATAAGGGCTTGATATCCAAAATGCATAAAGAACTCATACAATTCAAAAGCAACAAACAAACAATCCAATTTAAGAAATGAGCAAAGTATTTAAATATACTTTTTTTCTACAAGAGGCATACAGATGGCCACAGGTACATGAAATAGAAAATATTGGCAAGTATGTGGAGAAAAGGGAACCCTTGGGCACTGTTGGTGGGACAGAATGGAAGTTCCTCAAAAGTTAAAACTACCATGTGATCCAGAAATTCTACTTCTGAGTATTTATCTGAAGAAAATAAAAAACTAACTCAAAAAGTTATATGCACCCATTGCAGCATTTTTTTACAATAGGTAAGATATGGAAACAATGTAAGTATACATGGATGAAGAAAATATGGCATATACATATGTAATATTGTATATTCAGTTGTAAAAATGAAGTCTTGTCATTTGCAATTATGTAGACAGGCCTTAAGGGCATTATGCCAAGTGAAATGAGACAGAGAAAGATGAATAATATATGATCTCACTTATGTGTGAAATATAAAAAACAAGTAAAATCAAGCTGAAGGTATAGAGAATAGATAGTTGCTGGAGTCAGGTGCTGGGAGTGGGAAAAATGAGTGAAGGGTGTAAAAAGGAACAATTTTCCAGTTATAAAATAAATCATGAAGATTCATGTATCTATAGCAATGCAACTGTAGTTATTAATACTGCATTGCATATTTCAAAGTTGCTAACAAAGATTTTAAAAGTTCTCATAACAGCAAAAAACATTCTGTAACCACTAATGATGACAGATGTTAACAAGACTTATTCTGGTGATCATGTAATGCTATCAAATCATTATGCTGCACACCAGAAATTAATATAATGTTTTATGTCATTATTCATGTTTAGCTACAGTTGATTATTAATGCTACTGCAGCTGGCCGACACACTTATGGGCTACCATCCTTCAATTCAATAAGAATTTCCTTGCTTCCTTTGAAAACAATAATGGCTCAAGAAGTTCCTGTTTTCCAGAAGTCCTCATGTGGTACCTTATTTCAAAGATAGATTCATGACAGGAATTAAAACATAGGGTGACTCAAAAAAAAAAAAACCCACTATGCTTTATTATATTGAAAGCTGCATTTATTTGTTGAAAAATTTTGATGAGCACTTCTCCAATGTTAATACCATTTACGTGAGCTACAAGATGAAAAAGGTAGAAACTGCCCACACAAAGTTGATGAACAGTTGAGACAAAACTGAAATTTTCTTAAGCTTTCATTCAGTATTTATTTAATATGTTCTCTGCTATTAGTACATAATACTATGAGATTCAGTTAAAATTTGTTGAGTGAATACATAAATGAGTGAATAATAATTTTTGAGTAGATATTATGACCATGACTTTGTGCTAAGATTTGATGCTATAAATGTGATTCAGCTGAGCCCTTCCTTTGAGATGTTTGCAGTCTATTGAAGGGGGCAGAATCATAAGCAACAATTTAATGAATATTATAAAGAAGCTAATATAGAGGCCCTGGGCCCTCTTAGCTCAGCTTAGAATATTGAGCAGGGAGGATATATTGGAAAAAAATTAAAATACCATTAAGTTGAATCTTGAAAAGTAATTGGAAGAATAGAGAAGTAAAGGAAACGTGATCCTAATAGAGGGAAAGGCAGGAACAAAGTCAGGTAAGCAATTCACATTATTGGAAAGCACCAACCAGCTTAGTGATATGGGAGTTTAAGGAAGGTGGCTCTCATCTCACATGCTGGTAAAGTGATGCTTAAAATTCTCCAAGCCAGGATTCAGCAATACGTGAACTGTGAACTTCAAGATGTTCAAGCTGGTTTTAGAAAAGGCAGAGGAACCAGGGATCAAATTGCCAATATTCCCTGGATTATCAAAAAGCAGGAGAGTTCCAGAGAAGCATCTATTTCTTTTTTATTGACTATGCCAAAGCCTTTGACTGTGTGGATCACAGAAAACTATGTAAAATTCTGAAAGAGATGGGAATACCAGACCACCTGAGCTGTCTCTTGAGAAATCTGTATGCAGGTCAGGAAGCAACAGTTAGAACTGGACATAAAACAACAGACTGGTTGCAAATAGGAAAAGGAGTATGTCAAGGCTGTATATTGTCACCCTGCTTATTTAACTTATATGCAGAGTACATCATGAGAAACGCTGGGCTGGAAGAAGCACAAGCTGGAATCAAGATTGCCGGGAGAAATATCAATAACCTCAGATATGTAGATGACACCACATTATGGCAGAAAGTGAAGAGGAACTCAAAAGCCTCTTGATGAAAGTGAAAGAGGAGAGTGAAAAAATTGACTTAAAAGTCAACATTCAGAAAACGAAGATCATGGCATCTGGTCCCATCAGTTCAGTTCAGTTCAGTCGCTCAGTCGTGTCCCACTCTTTGAGACCCCATGAATTGCAGCATGCCAGGCCTCCCTGTTCATCACCATCTCTAGGAGTTCACTCAAACTCATGTCCATCGAGTCAGTGATTCCATCCAGCTATCTCATCCTCGGCCGGCCCCTTCTCCTTCTGCCTCCAATCCTTCCCAGCATCAGAGTCTTTTCCAATGAGTCAACTCTTCATAAGAGGTGGCCAAAGTACTGGAGTTTCAGCTTTAGCATCATTCCTTCCAGAGAAATCCCAGGGCTGATCTCCTTCAGAATGGACTGGCTGGGTCTCCTTGCAGTCAAGGGGACTCTCAAGAGTCTTCTACAACACCACAATTCAAAAGCATCAATTCTTCGGCACTCAGCCTTCTTCACAGTCCAACTCTCACATCCAAACATGACCACAGGAAAAAACCATAGCCTTGACAAGATGGACCTTAGTCGGCAAAGTAATGTCTCTGCTTTTGAATATACTGTCTAGGTTGGTCATAACTTTTCTTCCAACGAGTAAGCATCTTCATGGGAAATAAATGGAGAAACTTGGAAACAGTGTCAGATTTTATTTTTCAGGACTCCAAAATCACTGCAGATGGTGATTACAGCCATGAAATTAAAAGATGCTTACTCCTAGGAAGAAAAGTTATGACCAACCTAGATAGCATATTCAAAAGCAGAGATATTACTTTGCCACAAATGTCCATCTAGCCAAGGCTATGGTTTTTCCAGTGGTCATGTATGGATGTGAGAGTTGGACTGTGAAGAAAGCTGAGTGCTGAATAATTGGATGCTTTTGAACTGTGGTGTTGGAGAAGACTCTTGAGAGTCCCTTGGACTGCAGGGGAGGACCAACCAGTCCATTCTAAAGGAGATCAGTCTTGGGTGTTCATTGGAAGGACTGATGTTGAAGCTGAAACTCCAATACTTTGGCCACCTGATGCAAAGAACTGACTCATTTGAAAAGATCCTGATGCTGGGAAAGATTGTGGGAGGGATAAGAAGGGGATGACAGAGGATAAGATGGTTGGATGGCATCACCAACTCAATGGACATGGTTTTGGGTGGACTCCGGGAGTTGGTGATGGACAGGGAGGCCTGGCATGCTGCGGTTCATGGGACCGCAAAGAGTCGGACACAACTGAGCGACTGAACTGAACTGAACTGAAGGAAGGTGGATAACTTTGGGGAGAATATAATGAGTCAGGTTTACCCAACTCTCCTGACTACAATAAAGGACAGCTTCTATTTTAGCTGATTTTAAGGAGCTTATATAATATTAGGAAAAGAGATAAACATGTTTTTAATTCCATAATCATAACATGGAAAAATAATGTCTAGTAAATTTAGCATATTTTCATCTTATAATGTACATGTCCATATTATATGAATGTATGTTTAAAAATACAGATGCCCATTTTTAACCTATTTTGAAACATACTATACAAAAGTTGGTGGCTTCCCTGGTGGCTCAGAGTTTAAAGCATCTGCCTGCAATGCGAGAGATCTGGGTTTGATCCCTGTGTTGAGAAGATCCCCTGGAGAAGGAGTGGCAATCCACTCCAATATTCTTGCCTAGAGAATCCCATGGACAGAGGAGCCTGGTGGGCAACAGTCCATGGGGTCACAAGAAGTCAGACACGACCGAGAGACTTCACTCACTCAAACATAATTTTGGCATCCCTGGTGGCTCAGATGGTAAAGAATCTGCCTGCAGTGGAGGAGACCTGGGCTTGATCCCTGGGCAAGGAAGATCCCCTGGAGGAGGAAATGGCAGTCCATTCCAGTATACTCACCTGGAGAATCTCATGGACAGAGGAGCCTGGCAGGCTATAGTCCATAGGGTCGCAAAGAGTCAGACATGACTATCAACTAAGCACAGCACAGCATACATTGTTTAATAGCTTTCTTAGCTTACAACATTAAATCTCATTTCACTTGATTAAATATTATTAAAAATAAAGGTTTAATAGCTTTCTCTTATATGTGGATATACAGATTTTAATAAATTCATTTTTAAACAATAAAATTGTTTTAAACTTAAAAATATTGAAATAATAATTTCTTATAGTAGTATGTGAACAGTCAACATTAAAAGTTTCTGACTTTTTACCTAGAGTCTTCTTTAAGTTAAGGTCACATGGCTGTTATCATAATGATCCATTGTGAGGTAAGGGAAGGCTGTGCTCCCACTTTTAATGTAGTTGGCACCATTTATTTCAGAGAATATTGAGCATTCTCCAGAGCCAGAAAATTGATTTTAAAAATTATCCTTTGGCTTTTGGATCTGCTGAAATGATCTCACCTGTTATTTCTAAGCCTTCTGGTATGATCTGGTGATTTAATTTTTAAAATGTGTATCCTTGTCCATGAAAGATTATTCTAAGGAATCAGGGAAGAATGCTGTGTGTATCAGAGAAGAATTTAATACTAGTTTTGTTTTGCATATGTTGGTTCTCCTAGCTATTGGTTTTCATAGCTATTGGCTGAAATATTTTAAAGTTGTATGGTAAGAAGAAATGTTTTCTAAAACCCAGTTTATTTGTTGACTAATTTCTTACTGCCATTCTCCAGTTTAATATATAAATAAGGAGATATACCATTCTATTTAATTTTACTGAAGGCTGAAGTAAAGTATAAGAGATGTGGAGTATTTGTTTCTGCTAGCTTTTTGAGAATGGAAGAATCGGATTCTTCTAATTTCTAACTATGAAAAGCTTGTTTTAATATTGTGACCAGTCAGCCCTGGGATTTCTTTGGAAGGAATGATGCTAAAGCTGAAACTCCAGTACTTTGACCACCTCATGTGAAGAGTTGACTCATTGGAAAAGACTTTGATACTAGGAGGGATTGGGGGAAGGAGGAGAAGGGAATGACCGAGGATGAGATGGCTGGATGGCATCACGGACTCGATGGACGTGAGTCTGAGTGAACTCCGGGAGTTGGTGATGGAGAGGCGGCCTGGCGTGCTGCGATTCATGGGGTCGCAAAGAGTCAGACACGACTGAGTGACTGAACTGAACTGAAGCAAACCCACTTCAAAGAAAAGGAAGATGGTAGGCCCCATCCACTCTCTCTAAACTTCTGTCAGTTAGCATTTGTTGTATTAAAAATTATGCCAAAAACATAATGATTTAAATGACCAACTGTATCACTAGCTCCTGACGCTATGGGTCAACTGGGCAGTTCTATTACTTACTCTACAATGTGCTGTCACTGTGAAGGAGGGAAAAGCTTTGCTAATCTTGGCTGAGCTCTATCTCATCTCTGGAGCCTCCACCAGGCAAATGCGGTGCCTGTACTTTCAACATAGTTTCTCAACCTACAACAATCTAACATGGGCTGAGTTGGGACTCCAGAGAATAGATGATTCACAAGCCCAGACAAACTTTGAGGGATAGGAAATAGACTGCCTCTTCATGGGAAGAACCGCAAAGTAACGTTGGAATAAGTATTGATAACTGGGTGGCATTTTTGTTTTCTGCCAGTAGCAATGAATCATATTTATATTTTATCTTAGTATCCTAGTTAATTCTTATGCCATGCCTGTGTGCTTAGTGGTGTCTGACTCTTTACCACCCTTTGGACTTTAGCCCCCTCAGGCTCCTCAGTCCATGGGGTTTTCCAGGCAAGAATAATAGAGTAGGTTCCCATTTCCTTCTCCAGGGGTCTTCCCAACCCAGGGACTGAGCCCATGTCTCCTGTGTCTCCTGTGCTGTAGGTGGATTCTTTACCGCCTGAGCCACAGGGGTAGGACAATAAAAAATTTTTCAGTATTTCTCTTTTTTCCAATTACCATGATCAGTGGCTATGCATAGAGTGGGCATTCTTCTTAATGAAAACAATTTGATAAATTTTACAGTTAATATATTTCCCTTTTTAAAAGATATTTTTGTAAACCATTTTTAGAGTCTTTATTGAATTTGTTACAACATTGTTTCTGTCATGATTTTGGCCACAAGGAAAGTGTTGAAATGTTGTTGTTGAATCACGCAAAGACACCATGATTCTTGGCCCCTGGAGGAGAAGAATTCAATCCAGGGCCAGAGATGAGGCTTGATCACTCAGAGCTTTTGTGTAATAAGGTTTTATTAAAATATAAAGGAGATAGAGAAAGCTTATGACATAGGTATCAGAAGGGGGCAGAAAGAGTACCCTCTTGCTAAAGTTAGCAATTAAGTTATATACTCTCCAGTGAATCAAAGAATGTCTGGAAGTTGTAAAGACTTCACCAGACCAGTGTCAGAGTTTATTTTTGAGGGCTCCAAAATCACTGCAGATGGTGACTGCAGCCATGAAATTAAAAGACGCTTACTCCTTGGAAGAAAAGTTATGATCAACCTAGACAGCATATTCAAAAACAGAGACATTACTTTGTGGACTAAGGTCCGTCTAGTCAAGGCTTTGGTTTTTCTAGTGGTCATGTATGGATGTAAGAGTTGGACTGTGAAGAAGGCTGAGCACCGAAGAATTGATGCTTTTGAACTGTGGTGTTGGAGAAGAATCAAATCTTGAGAGTCCCTTGGGCTGCAAGGAGATCCAGCCAATCCATTCTGAAGGAGATCAGCCCTGGGATTTCTTTGGAAGGAATGATGCTAAAGCTGAAACTCCAGTACTTTGGCCACCTCATGAGAAGAGTTGACTCATTGGAAAAGACTGATGCTGGGAGGGATTGGGGCAGGAGGAGAAGGGGATGACAGAGGATGACATGGCTGGATGGCATCACTGACCGATGGACGTGAGTCTGAGGAACTCCGGGAGTTGGCGATGGACAGGGAGGCCTGGCATGCTACGATTCATGGGGTCGCAAAGAGTGGGACAGGACTGAGCGACTGAACTGAACTGACACCAGACCTACTCCCATAATTTACATTTTATGATAACAGAATTAGCCAGAAGGTTTAATCCAGAGACTGTCCTCAGGCAGGATACATTATTGTTATGTAATCCAAAGGAATGTAGAGAAGGAAAAAAAGTTTGTTCTGTCTTCCTCCTTGAGAATTCCAGACCCCTCTCTCCTTGGAGACCCCTAGACTTCTTATCCACCTGCCTAGGAAATGATTCTCTCAGTGTAATCTTAGCCCCTGGGAAAGGAATTGAACCTGCATCTCCTGTACTGCAAGGCAAAGTCTTAACAAGTGGACTGCCAGCAAGTAACCTCTGCCACTTTCCTTTTTAAGTGATTTTTATAATGTAGATAGTTTTTAAAGTCTTTATTGAGTTTATTACAATATTTATTTCCCTTTCAAAAGAAAGAGTGGAAACCATTTGGACCATTATTTCCTAAACAGCAGCATAGATTGTATATCTTCTTTATGCAATGTACTAGGGATGATCACACATGTAACTGACACTTTGTTTCTGCCTCTCAGGATAGAAACAATGACAGAAACATTATCCATAAGGAAGATAAGTAAGTTCCATACAACTAGAAGCCAGACTTGCACTCATTAAGCTTCTACCAATGGTAATACTTTTACAAATGTGTCTGAAGATATTTTATTAATAGCTTTCCTCATTTCCTCTGTTCTAATTCTTGGTGTAGGTAAATATATTTTTTCTCTTTAATATCATTTTATATCTTTTTTTTTTTAATGCTATCTTTCTTATAGGGTTTCCCTGGTGACTCAGATGGTAAAGAATCTGTCTGCAATACAGGAGACCCAAATTCAATCCTTGGGTCAGGAAGATCCCTTGGAGATGACAACCTACTCGAGTATTCTTTCCTGGAGAATTCCATGGACAGAGGAGCCTGGTGAGCTACACAGTCCATGGAGTCACAAAGAGTCAGACACAATTGAGCAACTAATTTTTCCTATATTCCCTTAATTTATTTCCTTTATTTTAACTTATTTTTTGTATTAAGTCATGGCTAATTATTTTTCAAATAAAACATGTTTAAGAAGTAAACAAAGTTATATCTGGAAATTAAACCATGCACACTGAAAACAAGTGACATAAACTCTAAAGCTTTTGAAATATCCATATTCAGAAGCTCCAGAAAGTATCCAGTTAACTCTCTGTTCTCATGGATGAAGCCTGCTTTCTTCACAAACAGAATCATTTGAATTGAATTAACATTTACATCTCAATTTCTCTTAAATGCCTACAACTGTTGTAGCATATTTTCCCATTTTTCATAGAAATAAATATAAATTTTTGGAAAGATTGGAAATATTCATAATACTGTTTCTAAAAGATTGTGTTCATGTTTCCAATCATGATATCTACAGCTGAACATTTAATCCACAATTGGGTTTTTCATTCAGTGGCTTATGATAGCAAATACATCTATCGTTCTAAGTATTATTAAGTTTTCCTTGGTATCACAGTCTATTTCATTCAAAGGTTAAATAATCACTGGCAAAAGGACATTGGACAAATGAGATGGTGAAAATCATTTTCCTTGACATTTAGACATAACAAGCAAAATTCAGTTTCAGTAATCATGATCCATTTAATAGCATATTTAGAAGACTGATACTTAATGATTTGTCAACTGACATTTACAAGCAGAATAAAAGTTTTCTTTCCCTTTTTTAAGGTTCAGGTTGAAGAAATAAAATTTAATTGAGATTAAAAATAGTGCAAAACAAAAATAATTTACTGATAATTGAGAAAAATATGTTTCCAAGGGATAATTTGGATTTTTTTCCTAGGCAGCTAAATTTTATAATAAATAAATCAACTGAACTTATTACTGTTCTTAGATACAACATATATGTTGTTACAATTATACCAAAATTCTTACAAATATTATGGTAGTTTGTTTGGAATAGAATTTATTGTTGTTTTTTTGTGATTCAATTCTACTGAACAGAACACGATAATAGAAGAATAGTGAAAATTAAGTACTACTTCTAACAGTGACATTAAATAGCCATGATCTTCGAGAAATTCTTATCACATAAAAATGTTCCAAGTTATGTGTGAAAATATCTATTATATATGATGAATTGTCAAAGTAAGTTGGAAATGATTTTAGGTTAGGTTCACAGTGTTCATCATCAATTAGTTTTTCCCTTTCCATGAGTTTAAGGCAACTTTTTAAGTCTGGTCAATTGTCTCACATATGTGTCATTGGTGATTAGAGGGGAAAGACAAGAAATAATAGATTTATAGAAGACTGTCAATACCACAGGAGAAATAGAAAGGGAGGAATATGAAAGGATTTGTTGTTGACAAACTGATACTAGAGTTACTACATTTAAAAAGTTTCCCATATAATGTTTATTACAATCAAAAATTCCAGCAGTATATCAAAATAGCCCATTACAATAAAAAATTCCAGCAGTATATCACTCCTGAATTTGTATAATTAAATCCCTCTGCTCACATACACATTTTTAGACAACTTCCACATTTTAGGGCAATATTATCATGGACATTATTATCTCTTAGTCATAATTTTTTTCTGTAAAATTTCTACAAAATGATGAGAACACCACATCTGTTTTATGCTATTACTTCCCAGTATTTCATAGTTGTTTCCTATTTCTTTACTTGTGTAATTCTCACTCTGACAAACACTTACAGGTTCATCAACTAATACTAAGAAATTAAAATTCTCAGAAGGAAAATTTTGATTTTGGGTGGAAATTTAACTGGAGATGTATATTTGAAAAGACAAATGTATTATTAATTTTTAGGCATTGATTTGGAAACTTGAGGGTACAAACAAAATAATTTTGCTGCTACTCTCAAAACCTCCCATCACTTTAAGGAAGACTGATCCAAGAGCAGTGATAACAAAGTAAGAAAAGAAATGTAAGTCACATTTGAATTGGATAGATGGATAATTTTATTCCAGACAGAAAGAGTAGTGTAAACAAAGACACAGAAGTGTGAGCTTCTATGACATAGCCAGAGAACAGGGATCATCAGGATGTCTATAGTGCTGCAGATAATTGACAGAAGAAAAACTATTCTAAACAGGTGTTTGGAATATAAGATGGTATTTTGAAAGTGTAACTTAAACATCAAAGTTTGGAGTTTTAGTTTATTTTATATTTAATGGAAAGCACAAAAATCTTGTAAACATTGGATTCAGTTCAGTTCAGTAGCTCAGTCATGTCTGACTCTTTGCAACCCCATGAACTACAGCATGCCAAGCTTCCTTGCCCATCACCAGCTTCCAGAGCTTACTCAAACTCATGTCCATCCAGTTGGTGATGACATCCAACCATCTCAATCTCTGTGGGGTTAGACAAACATAATTCAGTTTAGAAAAAAAAATTTTAAGGATCACCTCATACAATACAGGAAAAATAAACTGTAAAGAGATGTAAGAGGTAAGAATGTTATTCAGGCATTTGAAATAGTCAAAATGGAATATTATTAGAACAGAGTCATAAATAGGTCTCATCCAGAACAATGGTACTGAAGTCAGTGTACTCACCAAATATCCTAAAAAGCTCTTTAAAATATGTCTAGTGAAGTGAAGTTGCTCAGTTTGTTATGCCCAAAGTCCAAGTCCCCAAAACTGAGAGAAATAAGACGTCCACGGCAATGCAAAAGCATAAAGGGGTTTATTGCTAGTTCGAGCTAAGGCTCCCCGGCACTGTCGCAGCGGCTATAGGGAGGGAGCCCCGAGTCTTGGGCTGCACTCTTTTATAGGGAATTTAATCAGGTAAAAGGATACAAGAGGGGGTGTTCAAGCAGGAGGACAACTGATTGGCCACTTTAGGGGGTGTTTAAGTTGACAGATAACTGGTTGGTTACTTCCATCCATAGGATTTTTGTGTAGATTCTTGATTGGTTTTTACTTTCAAGGTAAATCACAAGCTCCTGAACATTAAGTCAGAAGAAGGTTTAGCCTAGTGACCGATTGGCTTGTATACAGTGGGGCTAGGTTAGGCAATCTGAGGGTTGATTGGCTATGGGTAGTGGGCTTAGGTTGGGTAATGTCCAAAGTTCTTTTGCCCAGGACCTTGCAGGATGGAATTCTTTAACAAGATGGAGTAGCTCAGGCCCTTCATGCTAGGGTGAGTGGGACCCTGCTAGGGGTAGTCTCCTGGAATCATGACCCAGGTTTACAAGAATTCAAAACCTAGGCCTAGTGCAACCTGTCGAGCCTGCCATGGCTCCAGTCTGGTTCCCCAACACAGTTGTGTCTGACTCTTTGCGACCCGTGGACTCCTAGCCCACCAAGCTCCTCGATCCATGGGATTGTCCAGGCAAGAATACTGGAGTGGGTTGCCATTTCCTTCTACAGGGGATCTTCCTGACCCAAGGATTGAACCCAGGTCTCCCACATTGCAGGCAGATGCTTTAACCTCTGCACCACCAGGGAAGCCCAAAATATGTCTAGTTCCTACTACAAACAGACCAAGTCCATGATATGGCTCTACAGTCTGCAGTGGTAAAAGCTGTCCTTATGGTTCTAATGCAACCATCCAGACACCAGTCTTTATCCCAGCAACTGAGAACCAATCAACTAGTAACAAAGCAATCAAATAGCGATACTGGTCTAGGCTGATAAATTGAGAAAGATTGTGAGGCTAAATCTGGGCTTTGTTGGATAGAGTCAATCAGTGTCACCAACTGTAAACTCAGGACCATGCACTCTCCTTCTTTTGGCCTAGATTAAGACAACAACTGTGGGAATGGAGAGAGGTTGAATCTGAGAATTAGCTTAGAGATAAAATCAGCAAGTCTTAATCAGTAATCAGAAATGGAACCTCTGAAAAAGAGAAGTCAAAAGTGACTGACTCCTTGTTTCTTGTTTACTGGCTTAGACAACTAGTTGGATGATGATAACTAAAAATCAGAAGGCATGGGGCATGCCTTGAGAATATCTGCAAGCAAAAACAGTGATGTATAAATTAAGTCTGTAGATAGAGGAAGGTGGAGGTAGGCTGGTGTGAGAAAGGATTGATGGAGGAAAGTATTGGAGGAGCTAGAAAGATATGGGATTAAGAGATCAGTGGAAAGGTTAGTCTTGCAAAGCATACAAATATGTCATCTGATATCAAAAGGGGTGTCAGATACAAAACACTATTATGTATATACATTCACAGATAAACATAAAGGAAACTGAGAGATTTCTTGAGAGATTTTGGTAGTGAGGTAAACAATTACTTTACTTAGGAAGATGGTTCTCAAACTTGAGTGCTCCAGAATCTCTAGGAGGACTTTTAAAACACATATACCGCCCGACCCCATCCACAGAAATTTTGTTTCAATATGTCTGGAGCAGAGTGTGGGAATTTTCATTTCTAAAATATTCCTATGCGGGCCTAGTCTCTGCCACATTTGGAACCACTGCATTAGACTATGGGGTAATTAAAGCTATGCTATGCTATGCATGCTAAGTCACTTCAGTTGTGTCCGACTCTGTGTGACCCCATAAATGGCAGCCCACCAGGCTCCTCTGTCCATGGGATTCTCCAGGCAAGAACAATGGAGTGGGTTGCCATGTCCTTCTCCATTTTCTAGCATAGTAGAGGCTAACTGATGAAAAATGATGAAATAATATCTATGATGATGAAACAGAAAAATATTTCAAGATGCAAGAAAAGTAAGATCACTGAAATTCTAAAATGTATTTTAGATTTAAGAAAGGGTCCAATGGGCCAATACAGGTAATGCTAGGACAAAATAGCTTTTCTTCTCTTTTAAAGCAAGTTCTCTCTGTTCCTTGGAAGATCTCTATGAAAAAATAAGTTATGAATATCGATCATTACATATAGTAAGAAATGCTCAAAAAAAAAATTAAAATGAGGCCTCGTGGACCATGACCATATAGTGAGAGTTAATAAACCAAACAAACTCCATTCATTCAATAAGAGACCTGGTGGTCACAATGTAGGTAGAGGCGGGATTTCCATTAAGTTTCTGAAGTTCTGAAAATGGCTTGCAGAACCATCACCACTGTCACTCCTGTTTCTAGCCTGGAGGACCCCAGTGGTTCAAGAACCTGAGCTGGGAACCACTGGACCAGGTGTTCTCTGTGTGCCTTTGGAGCTAAAACTCATTAAATTAATAATGTTCACTGATTTTTTTTCTCTTTATTAGAAAAATAATACATTTCACTGCAGAGAAAATACCAATCACTTTTATTAATTCTACCTCAGGACACTATAAACAAACCTGGAATACCAAACAACATGAAAAATATTTATTCTGGGCCCTTGGTTCTTTGTGAAAAATCTCAGTGCCCTGAGCCACCAGGCACTTGATTATCAGCAAGAGATTTCCTACCCTATCCCTCATATCTTTAGGTCTTTCAGGTTAGAAGAAACATTTCAAAATTCAACCAAAAGATGTTCACAGACCTCCACTCTGAAGATACTGATTGCTAAAAATAATTGTTATTATAGTGACTTTGAGGAACACTAAAACAAAGGAGGATGTGAAATTTTTTTTTCTCTAAAAGGCAGATAGCAAATATTTTTGACTTTATGGTCTCTGCTGCAACACTCACTTTGCCCTCAGGGAAAGTCCTAGAACAAAAAGGCAATCAAGTAGGCATGGTTAGATCCATTAAATCTTTATTTACAAAATGAAGAAAGAAGCCAGTTTGACTTGTGGGATGTTGTTTTACATCTTTATGCTAGGGAAGAAAAGGTTAAAAGATCTTTTAGATTCAGTTCAGTTCAGTCACTCAGTTTTGTCCAACTCTTTGTGACCCCATGGACTGCAGCATATCAGGCTTCCCTGTCCATCACCAACTCCCGGAGTTTACTCAAACTCAGTGATTTGAGTTAGTGATGCCATCCGACCATTTCATCCTCTGTTGTCCCCTTCTCCTCCTGCCTTCAATCTTACCCAGCATCAGGGTCTTTTTAAATGAGTCAGTTCTTCGCATCAAGTTCCCAAAGTATTGGAGTTTCAGCTTCAGCATCAGTCTTTCCAGTAAATATTCAGGACTGATCTCTTTTAGGATGGACTGGTTGGATCTCCTTGCATTACAAGGGACTCTCAAGAGTCTTCTCCAACACCACAGTTCAAAAGCACCAATTCTTGAGTGTTCAGCTTTCTTTATAGTCCAACTCTCACATCCATATATGACCAATGGAAAAATCATAGTCTTGACTAGATGGATCTTTGTTGACAAGGTAATGTCTCTGCTTTTTATATGCTGTCTAGGTTGGTCATAACTTTTCTTCCAAGGAGAAAGCATCTTTTAATTTCATGGATGCAGTTACCATCTGTAGTGATTTTTGGAGCCCCCAAAATAAAGTCTGACACTGTTTCCACTGTTTCCCCATCTATTTTCCATGAACTGATGGGACCAAATACCATGATCTTCGTTTTCTGAATGTTGAGTTTTAAGCCAACTTTTTCACTCTCCTCTTTCACTTTCATCAAGAGGCTATTTAGTTCTTCTTCCTTTTCTGCCATAAAGGTGGTGTCATCTGCATATATGAGGTTATTGTTCTTTCTCCCAGCAGTCTTGATTCCAGCTTGTGCCTCATCCATCCCAGTGTTTCTCATGATGTACTCTGCACATAAGTTAAGTGAGCAGGGTGACAATATATAGCCTTGACGTACTCTTTTCCCTATTTGGAATCAGTCTGTTGTTCCATATCCAGTTCTAACTATTGCTTCCTGACCTGCATACAGATTTCTCAAGAGGCAGATCAGGTGATCTGGTATTCCCAACTCTTTAAGAATTTTTCAGAGTTTGTTGTGGTCCACACAGTCAGAGGTTTTGGCATAATCAATAAAGCAGAAGTAGATGTTTTCTTGAACCCTCTTGCTTTTTCCATGATACAGCAGATGGTGGCAATTTGATTTCTGGTTCTTTTGCCTTTTTAAAATCCAGCTTAAACATCTGGAAGTTCATGGTTTATGGACTGTTGAAGCCTGGCTATTCTCCAAGCCAGAATACTAGAATGGGTAGCCTCTCTCTTCTTCAGGGGATCTTCCCAACTCAGGGATCAAACCCAGATCTCCCAAATTGCAGGTAGATTCCTTACCAGCTGAGATACAAAGGAAGCTCTTTTAGGTTAGTATGTTAGATAAATTCTCAGTATGACATTCAAGTGAACATACTACTCAAAGTAACTTATGGAAGGTGAAGATCAGATGCTAAGCCATGAGTACAGGTTAATACAAAATGAGAATGGAAATATAATCACAATTATATGTAACTGTTTCAACAGAGAAGAAACTTAAAAGTAACAAAGTAGAACCAAAGAATGCCAATTCTGGCAAAACATTACCCAGGAGTAGATGAGGTGTAAGAGAAAATGTATTATTTTAGGCAAATTTTTGAGAATGAAGGTAAGAATACTTAGGAATCATTCTCCTTATGCAATTCATTTTGAATTCTCATAATGTAAGGAATGAGTTTAGAATGGAGATTAGCAAACATGGAGAAAGGACCAGTGAGAAACAAATGTGCCTTGGATTGAAATGAGAAAGATGAGAGAGTGAAAAGCACGGCTGAAAACAAGGCTGCTTCTTTGATGAGAGATTAATAATTCTGAAGTTTGTGGAATAGAGATTAAGAAACAGGCAGGATAGAAGATATTGAGAAACAACTTTGAATAGAACTCTATGAATAGAATTTGAGACACAAGCCTCAAATAATATGTTCATTGTTAGCTCTCTTTAAGGAATTTATTAACATTAGATATACTTAATTTTGTAAGCATTGGGTGACTAATCTGAGCAAGATTATGGAAAGTGTAATCTACTACATTTTGGTAGAGAAAGTATAGCATCTGTAAATGAGAGACTAATCCAAGCAGAGAAAATCCAAACTTAATTTAGAAATTGAATATATCTAAAGTAGTTCATTTAAAGGGGCATTAATATTTTTAGGAGCTGACACTGAACATCTTTAATTTACTAACAAATGTGACTATAGGACACCAACTAGTAAGCATCTAGATGCTTATTAAGGGAGTATGCCTAAAATAAAATGGTTTATTATCCATTTTTAAATTTTATTTTGAATATAATAGCATTAACTTTGCATTATATAGTTTTGTAATTATGAACATGTCAGTTTTATTGTATAAATATAACTTCAGAATTTATTGTTTTAGAGATTTTGCTTCCCAGACTAGACAATTCCTTTGCTGCTAATTGACTACAATGTCAGGAAAATTCCCCAGAGAAGAAAATTGCTACCCTCTCCAATATTCTTGCCTGGAGAATTCCATGGACAGAGAAGCCTGGTGAGCTACAGTCCGTTGGGTCACATAGAGCAGGATACCACTGAGTGACTTAACACTTTCACTTCTCTTTTCCTTTCTTTCTTCCAGTCACCTGAAAAATAGGATAATGAAATAATAAAGTTATTATTCTTTTCTGAGAGAATTTACATGTCAAGTTAAAAACTACCTTAAACCTTCAAGTTGTGATAGATAACAAAACTCTATTACACCAGCTAACTTTTCTGCATACTTTACTGTCAGAATAATCTATTGCTATGAAACAAATGTTATACCTAAAGACTTTTTACCCATGTATTGTTATTGTATTGTTATTTTGTTTGAATAATAAAGTACACTTGAGTTGGCTGGTTAATTATGACAATTGATATGTATCTAAGGATGATAAATATAATAATATCAAATAAATTGCATTCAAGGTTATATGTGAGATTATGTTTATACATACTTATGATTTGTTAATTTAATTTTATTCATTTTAACCAAAAATAAATCAATAGAGCTGATGTTTCATTTTTGCCTTAGCTTTATGGACCAGTAATAATCAATTACATTTAATACATTCTTTGTAATACAAATTATATTGTTTGAAATGAACAAATATCACTCAATTCCATAATATCCCATTGGCAATCTATTACAGATAAGTTTAGGAATAAAAATAATACTATAAAAGACATATCTTTGCTTACATGTCACCATCTGGTTTCCTTCATTTTGTCTGTTTTTATTCCTTTCTTCTTTCATTGTGCCTTTTTTCTTGACCCCCCTTATTTTTGGTATAATAATCAGTAATAAAACCCTGACGTGGTATGACATTGTTATAATATTTTTATGGAAATCAATTATGAACTCAGACACGCAGAAGTAACAGAGAAAGTAAGTTTGACTGCTCTTTTGTTTGTCAGGGTAGCTGAGTTGAGTTAAAGCAACCTTTGTTTGCTGAAAATTATCATTGCTCTCAGTGGAGCTAGAAATACAATTAATTTAAGATATGGAAAGCTATGTTTCCAGAGACTGTATAAGCTCTCCTAATACCCTGAATATTGAAAACATACGCATTCATCCATATCAGAAGATTTCTACCTCTCTGTTTATTAGTGTACTAATAAGATACTATGATATTGAGAATTTTGCAGTAGCATTGCAAAGGTCATGTATGTACAACAAGTATACCACAAATTGCTATCATATCCTTTAGTCATCTAAGCAGACAGATACAACCTCTGTTCATTTTTCTAATCTTTCTTTTAACTATTCAAAATTTACTTTTGCATTAGCATTCTGGGACTTGAGGGAAAGAGAAGAGAATACAAATAATGGTTCACTAGCATTTCACAGAGAAGCCTAAATATTTAGAGACAGAAAAACATTTCTTCGAGAGTAATTCATGATTTTATAAGAAAAAGATGCAGCTCCATTGTCAACGTTTTTAATCTTCTTTTTAGAACAGTAATAAATATTTAAGCAATATATTTAAATATTTTATGTTGTGTTATTGGTATATTGTGTCAAGTATTATATAACCAACAGCATATACATCCAAGATGCCTGAATGGCATAAGAAAGGAACCTACCAGTTGTTTCAGTGCTTGGTTGAAGTAACATAGAACAAGAGGCATGCACAAAGCAGAGGTGGTTGGGGGATGGATCTTGACAATCTAAAATGAGAAATAATATATTTGCTCCTGATTTCCTCACTACTTCTCTCCTCCTTCCTTGTGGTCCTTCTTCATCCCTCTAAATGATTAAGTCCATGTCTTTGGTGATGGAAACAGAGGGCACAATTAAGTATATCAGGTTAAGCTGAGTTGGAAAACATCCAAGACAGCCAGAGATAAGAGATCAGGAACATAAATTCTAGACAGTCAGAAGACACAGCATAGCGAGGTATGACAGAATCGGCAACAATAACAATGCTCCATGCCAGTTGAAGCGTAAGAAAGTCTTCTAGCTTTTTCCACTAACTCACTTTCATCCTCAGTCTTCCCAGACCAGAGATTATTGACTCAGGTGAAATTTGACCATCCCCTGAGGACTCTTCTTCCTGAGGTTCCTTTGTGGCTCAGATGGTAAAGAGACTGCCCACAATGCAGAAAACCTGGGTTCCATCCCTGGGTTGGGAAGATCACCTCGAGAAGGAAATGGCAACCCACTCCAATACACTTGCCTGGAAAATCCCATGGATGGAGGAGCCTAGCTGGACAGTCCACTAGATTTCAGAATCAGACACAACTGAGCGATTTCACTTTCACTCTGAGGACACTAGGTTTCTGGTTCAGTCTTCTCCAAGAGAAAGATTCTCAAATACTCATGATGTATCAAGATTGGGCAGTAAATTGATAATAGTCCCTGTACATTAATCAATGTAATTTACATTCTAAAGTTCAGTACAGTTCAGTCATTCAGTTATGTCCGACTCTTTGTGACCCCATGAATTGCAGCACGTCAGGACCCTGTAAATCACCATCTCCCGGAGTTCACTCAAACTCATGTCCATTGAGTCAGTGATGCCTCCAGCCGTTTCATCCTCTGTCTTCCCCTTCTCCTCCTACCCCCAATCCCTCCCAGGATCAGGGTCTTCTCCAGTGAGTCAACTCTTCACATGAGGTGGCCAAAGTATTGGAGTTTCAACTTCAGCATTAGTCCTTCGACTGATCTCCTTTATGACAGACTGTTGGATCTCTGTACAGTCCAAATTATGATGTATTCAGTTCAGTTCAGTCACTCAGTCATGTCTGACTCTTTGTGACCCCATGAATCACAGCATGCCAGGCCTCCCTTTTCGTCAACAACTCCCAGAGTTCACTCAAACTCATGTCCATCAAGTCAGTAATGCCATCCAGCCATCTCATCCTCTGTGGTCCCCTTCTCCTCCTGCCCCAATCCCTCCCAGTATGAGAGTCTCTTCCAATGAGTCAACTCTTCACATGAAGTGGCCAAATTATTGGAGTTTCAGCCTTAGCATCATTCCTTCCAAAGAACACCCAGGGCTGATCTCCTTCAGAATGGACTGGTTGGATCTCCTTGCAGTTCAAGGGACTCTCAAGAGTCTTCTCCAACACCACACTTCAAAAGCATTAATTCTTCAGTGCTCAGCTTTCTTCACAGTCCAAGTCTATTATCCATACATGACCACTAGAAAAAAATACAGCCTTGACTAAACGAACCTTTGTTTGCAAAGTCAATGTCTCTGCTTTTCAATGTGGTATCTAGGTTGGTCATCACTTTTCTTCCAAGGAGTAAGCGCCTTTTAACTTCATGGCTGCAGTCACCATCTGCAGTGATTTTGAAGCCCAAAGAGATGAAGTTACACTTCTCTTATTTTTATACATAAGGTGAAAAATTAATTTTATTTTGAGGCTTATGGAATCTGACTCCACTACCCTCTCCCATTCCATTTCCATAAGGGATTTATTCTTGATCATTACCAACTTTTTAGACAGATCTCTCATATGTTAATAATTTTAGAAAATGGATTTTGTTTTCCACTCCTCTGAATCTATTGTGTCATTCACCTTATGCCTACCATCCCAACACACAATCCATCCCTCTCCATGAGTGAACAGTTGCTTCAGCTTATTTTCAATTACTTTTCTTAAATGTAGTACTCTACAGCCAAACCTAGAATTTGTCACTAGTGAAAACTATACCACCTATGAAATTATAGTTTTAAAACCCACCTGACTATGACTAACTTTTCTAGTTCATTGGCCCAATTGGTTACACTGATGGATGTCTTCTCCCATTCATATCCCTGAACTTACCACTTTTATATACGATCCATCAGTCTCTCCTTGGATTTACTTTCCTCTTAAAATAGCCTTGATTTTGTGTTATATCATACTCAGTGTTGCAAATTCTTTTAATTCCTTGACTCTCTCTCTTTTCATTTTAATTGTATTAAACACATATCATTGTATACTTCTATACTCACATAAACATAGTTGAACTTCCCTGAAGAAAATTATAGAACAACTATGTCTAATTTTATTTTTCTAAGCCACAGTTGTTGAGCTGACTTAGATTTATATAAAATATATAATTACATAAAGTAAAATTCAGGAGTATTATTCTATGATTTTAACAAGCACATATGTATGTGGGCAAATACCCCATAATTGAGATATGGAAAATTCCCTTTTGTTCCTTTGTTGTAAATCATCTTCTCTCACCACCATCTCTTGGCAAGCAACTGAGAGACAGAGTATACCAATTGACAATAGTATATATATATATATATATATATATATATATATATATATACACACACACACACACAACTCTGACTCATGAACTGCAGAAAACAGCCCAGGAAGCCAAATCCTTGTGGCTGCAAGTCCAGAACAGTCAAGACTCATCAGTAATTACTAGACTCCAATTTTTGCTTTTTGTTCAACTTAGGGCTAAGCAGAGAAAGTCAAACTTGTTCCTGTAATGAATCACATAGTATTCCAACTACTAGTGAGCCCTCTCCTGGATCCCGAATGCCAAAACCTCCAATCAGGGCATACCTAAATCTACCTCTTCCCACTACAAATATGTCCAACTTCTCCTCTTGCAATGCAAGAGGCTAGGAGTTCGATCACTGGATTGGGAAGATCCCCTGGAGGAGGACATGGCAACCAACTCCAGCATTCTTCCCTAGAGAATTCCATGGACAGAGGATCCTGGTGGGTTACGGTCCATGAGACCACAGAGTTGGACAAAACTGAGAGGTTAACACACACACATGCATATGTCCTCAGTTTGTCTGACTTTTTGTGACCCCATGGACTGTAGCCCATCAGGGTAATTAGCCTAGAGAAATAGAAAATTAGTTCCCATAAAACTTTGAACACATATGTTCGTGTTGGTTTAATTCACAGTGGCTAAAAACAGAAAACAAGCTAAATGCCCTTTGTTTGTGATAACTCTGTATGATTTATTAAGTTCATTTCACTTCAGTCGCTCAGTCCTATCCAACTCTTTGTGACGCCATGAATCGCAGCACACCAGGCATCCCTGTCCATCACCAACTCCCGGAGTTCACTCAAACTCATGTCCATCCAGTAGGTGATGCCATCCAGCCATCTCATCCTCTGTTGTCCCCTTCTCTTCCTGCCCCCAATCCCTCCCAGCATCAGGGTCTTTTCCAATGAGTCAACTCTTCACGAGAGGTGACCAAAGTATTGGAGTTTCAGCTTCAGCATTAGTCCTTTGACTGATCTCCTTTATGACAGACTGGTTGGATCTCCAAAAGTCCAAATTATGGTGTATTCAGTTCAGTTCAGTCACTCAGTCATGTCTGACTCTTTGCAACCCCATGAACTGCAGCACACCAAGCCTCCCTGTCCATCACCAACTCACAAAGTTCACTCGAACTCATGTCTATTGAGTCGGTGATGCCATCCAGCCATCTCATCCTCTGTGGTCCCCTTCTCCTCCTGCCCCCAATCCCTCCCAGCATCAGAGTATTTTCCAGTGAGTCAACTCTTCGTATGAGGTGACCAAAGTGCTGGAGTTTCAGCCTTAGCATCATTCCTTCCAAAGAACACTCAGGGTTGATCTCCTTCAGAATGGACTGGTTGGATCTGTCTGCAGTTCAAGGGACTCTCAAGAGTCTTCTCCAACACCACGGTTCAACAGCATCAATTCTTCGGTGCTCAGCTTTCTTCACAGTCCAACTCTCACATCCATACATGACCACTGGAAAAACCATAGCCTTGACTAGATGGAACTTTGTTGGCAAAGTAATCTCTCCGTTTTTTTAATATGCTGTCTAGGTTCATCATAACTTTTCTTCAAAGAAGTAAGCATCTTCTCATTTCATGGATGAAGTCAGCATCTGCAGTGATTTTGGATACACCAAAAATAAAGTCTCTCACTGTTTCCACTGTTTCCCTATTTATTTGCTATGAAGTTATGAGACCGGTGCCACAATTATAGTTTTCTGAAAGTTGAGCTTTAAGCCAACTTTTTCACTCTTCTTTCACTTTCATCAAGAGGCTCTTTAGTTCTTCTTTGCTTTCTGCCATAAGGAGATGTCATCTGCATATCTGAGGTTATTGATATTTCTCCTGCCAATTTTGATTCCAGCTTGTGATTCACCCAACCAGTGTTTCTCCTGATGTATTCTGCATATAAGTTAAATAAGCAGGGTGACAGTATACAGCCTTGACATAATCCTTTCCCTATGTGGAATCAGTCTGTTTTTCCATATCCAGTTCTAACTATTGCTTCCTGACCTGCATACAAATTCTCAAGAGGCAGGACAGTTCAGTTCAATTCAGTTCAGTTCAGTCACTCAGTTGTGTCCGACTCTTTGCAACCCCATGAATCACAGCACACCAGGACTCCCTGTCCATCACCATCTCTAGGAGTTCACTCAGACTCATGTCCATCGAGTCCGTGATGCCATCCAGCCATCTCAGCCTCAGTTGTCCACTTCTCCTCCTCCCCCAATCCCTCCCAGCATCAGAGTATTTTCCAGTGAGTCAACTCTTCACATGAGGTGGCCAAAGTACTGGAGTTTCAGCTTCAGCATCAGTCCTTCCAAAGAAATCCCAGGGATGATCTCCTTCAGAATGGATTGGATGGATATCCTTGCAGTCCAAGGGACTCTCAAGAGTCTTCTCCAATACCACAGGTCAAAAGCATCAATTCTTCGGTGCTCAGCCTTCTTCACAGTCCAACTCTCACATCCATACATGACCACAGGAAAAACCATAGCCTTGACAAGATGGACCTTAGTCAGCAAAGTAATGTCTCTGCTTTTGAATATAGTGTCTAGGTTGGTCATCACTTTTCTTCCAAGGAGTAATCGTCTTTTAATTTCATGGCTGCAGTCACCATCTGCAGTGATTTTGGAGCCCCAAAAATAAAGTCTGACACTGTTTCCACTGTTTCCCCATCTATTTCCCATGAAGTGATGGGACCAGATGCCATGATCTTTGTTTTCTGAATGTAGAGCTTTAAGCCAACTTTTTCGCTCTCCTCTTTCACTTTCATCAAGAGGCTTTTTAGTTCCTCTTCACTTTTTGCCATAAGGCTGGTGTCATCTGCATATCTGAGGTTATTGATATTTCTCCTGGCAATCGTGATTCCAGCTTGTGCTTCTTCCAGTCCAGCGTTTCTCATGATGTACTCTGCATAGAAGTTAAATAAGCAGGGTGACAATATACAGCCTTGACGTACTCCTTTCCCTATTTGAAACCAGTCTGTTGTTCCATGTCTAGTTCTAACTGTTGCTTCCTGGCCTGCATACAGATTTCTCAAGAGCCAAGTTAGGTGGTCTGGTATTCTCATCTCTTTCAGATTTTTCCACAGGTTATTGTGATCCACACAGTCAAAGGCTTTGGCATAGTCAATAAAGCAGAAATAGATGTTTTTCTGGAACTCTCTTGCTCTTTCCATGATCCAGCAGATGTTGGCAATTTGATCTCTGCTTCCTCTGCCTTTTCTAAAACCAGCTTGAACATCAGGAAGTTCTCGGTTCATGTATTGCTGAAGCCTGTATTGGAGAATTTTGCGCGTTACTTTACTAGCATTTGAGATGAGTGCAATTGTGCAGTAGTTTGAACATTCTTTGGAATTACCTTTCTTTGGGATTGGAATGAAAAGTGACCTTTTCCAGTCCTATATTTGCTGGCATATTGAGTGCAACACTTTCACAGCATCATCTTTCAAGATTACAAACAGCTCAACTGGAATTCCACCACCTCCACTAGCTTTGTTTGTAGTCATGCTTTCTAAGGCCCGCTGGACTTCACATTCCAGGATGTCTGGCTCTAGATAAGTGATCACAGCATCATGATTATCTGGGTCATGAAGATCTTTTTCATACAGTTCTTCTGTGTATTCTTGCCACCTCTTTTTAATATCTTCTGCTTCTGTTAAGTACAGACCATTTCTGTCCTTTATCGAGCCCATCTTTGCATGAAATGTTCCTTTGAAATATCTAATTTTCTTGAAGAGATCTCTAGTCTTTCCCATGCTGTTCTTTTCCTCTATTTCTTTTTTTTTTTTTTTGCTAATTTATTTTATTTTTTAATACTTTATTCTTTATTACAGTACTGTATTTGTTTTGCCATACCTTGACATGAATCAGCCACAGGTGTCCATGATCTCCCAATGCCAAAGTCCCCTCCCACCTCCCACCCCATATCATCTCCCTGAATCATCCCGTGCACCAGCCCCATGCATCCTGCCTCCTGTATTGAACATAGACTGAGGCTTCGTTCTTACAAGATAGTATACATGTTTCAATGCCATTCTCCCAAATCATCCCCCCCCTCCCTGTCCCTCAGAGTCCAAAAGTCCGTTCTATACCTCTGAGTCTCTTTTGTTGTCTCACATAGAGGGTCTTCATTACTATCCTTCTAAATTCCATATATATGTGTCAGTATACTGTATTGGTGTTTTTCTTTCTGGCTCACTTCACTCTGTATAATCGGCTCCAGTTTCATCCATCTCATTAGAACTGAGTCAAATTTATTCTTTTTAAGGGCTGAGTAGTACTCCATTGTGTATATGTACCACAACTTTCTTACCCATTCATCTGCTGATGGACATCTAGGTTGCTTCCATGTCCTGGCTATTATAAATAGTGCTGCAATGAACATTGGGGGTACATGTGTCTCTTTCAATTCTGGTTTCCTCGGTGTGTATGCCCAGCAGTGGGATTGCTGGATCATAAGGCAGTTCTATTTGCAATTTTTTAAGGAATCTCCACACTGTTTTCCATAGTGGCTGTACTAGTTTGCATTCCCACCAGCATTGTAAGAGGGTTCCCTTTTCTCCACATCCTCTCCAGCATTTATTGCTTGTAGACTTTTGGATCGCAGCCATTCTGACTGGTGTGAAATGGTACCTCATTGTGGTCTTGATTTGCATTTCTCTGATAATAAGTGATGTTGAGCATCTTTTCATGTGTTTGTTAGCCATCCGTATGTCTTCTTTGGAGAAATGCCTATTTAGTTCTTTGGCCCATTTTTTCTTTGCATTGATCGCTGAAGAAGGCTCTCTTAACTCTTCTTGCTATTCTTTGGAACCCTGCATTCACATGCTTATATCTTTCCTTTTCTCCTTTGCTTTTCTCCTCTCTTCTTTTCACAGCTATTTGTAAGGCCTCCCCAGACAACTATTTTGCTTTTTGCATTTCTTTTTCATGGGGATGGTCTTGATCCTTGTCTCCTGTACAATGTCATGAACCTCATTCCATAGTTCTTCAGGCACTCTGTATCTATCAGATCTAGGCCCTTAAATCTATTTCTCTATTCCACTGTATAATCATAAGGGATTTGATTTAGGTCATACCTAATGATCTACTGGTTTTCCCTACTTTCTTCAATTTCAGTCTGAATTTGGCAATAAGCAGTTCATGATCTGAGCCACAGTTAGCTCCTGGTCTTGTTTTTGCTGACTGTATAGAGCTTCTCCATCTTTGGCTGTAAAGAATATAATCAATCTGATTTTGGTGTTGACCATCATGTGATGTCTATGTATAGCTTCTTCTCTTGCATTGTTGGAAGGTGTTTGCTATGACCAATGTTTTCTCTTAGCAGAACTCTATTAGCCTTTGCCCTGCTTCATTCTATACTCCAAGGCCAAATTTGTGGTTATTCCAGGTATCTCTTGACTTCCTCCTTTTGCATTCCAGTTCCCTATAATAAAATAGATTTTTTTTTTTTTGTATGTTAATGGTAGAAGGTCTTGTAGGTCCTCATAGAACTGTTAAAGTTAGTTCATCTCTTCAGCATTACTGGTTGGGGCATACACTTAGACTACCATGATATTGAACAGTTAGCCTTGGAAACAGAAATTGTTTTGTTGTCTTTGAGACTGCATCCAAGTACTCCATTCTGGAGTCTTTTGTTGACTATGATGTCTACTCCATTTCTTCTATGGAATCTTGCCCACAGTAATGGATATAATGGTCATCTGAATTCACCGATTCCAGTTCATTTTAGTTCAATTATTCCTAAAATGCTGACGTTCACTCTTGCCATCTCTGGTTTGACCACTTCCAATTTGCCTTGAATCAGGGACCTAACATTCCAGGTTCCTATGCAATATTTCTCTTTACAGCAAAAGACCTTGCTTCCATCACCAGTCATATCACCAACTGGTGTTGTTTCTGCTTTGGCCCTGCCTCTTCATTCTTTCTGGAGTTATTTCTCCACTGATCTCCAGTAGCATGTTAGGCACCTACTGACCTGGGGAGTTCATCTTTCAGTGTCCTATCTTTTTGCCTTTTCATACTGTGCATGGGGTTCTCAAGGCAAGAATACTGAAGTGGTTTGCCATTCCTTTCTCCATTGGCTAGTGGCAGCTTTGCAGCTCTGGAGCTGCCAAGAAGAAATACCCCATGTCCAAGGTCAGGAGCAGTGGCTGTGCTTTGTTGGAGTAGCCGATAAGAGATACTCTACATCCAAGGTCAGAGAAACCCCAGTAAGACCCCATTCCCACCAGAGATGCTCAGCTGGCTCAAACAAACCTTTTGTGCACCAGGACCCAGGGACCCCACAGAGACTGAGACAGAACTGTGTTTGAGCATCTCCTGTGGAGGTATAGGTCAGCAGTGGGTTGCCACAAGGAAAGAGGCTCTGGATGCAGCAGATGGGTATGGCATTAACCTCACTGTAGAGCTGCCAGAACTTACACAGGACTGGGAAACAGACTCTTGGAGGGCACAAACAGAACCTTGTGCACCGAGACCCAGGAGAAAGGAGAAGTGACCCCACAAGAGACTGACTCTACTTGCCCTTGAGTGTCTAGGAGTCTCCAGTGGAGGCATGGGTGGGTGGTGGCCTGCTGCAGGGTTGAGGGCACTGACTGTAGCAGTATGTGCATGGGACCTTTTGAAGGAGGTCACCATTATCTTCATTACCTCTACTATAGTTTGGCCTCAGGTAAATAACAGGGAGGGAACACAGCTCCACCCATCAACAGAAAATTGGATTAAAGACTTACTGAGCATGGCCCCATCCATCAGAACAAGACCTATTTTTTCCCCCTCAGTCAGTCTCTCCCATCAGGAAGCTTCCATAAGCCTCTTAACCTTCTCCATCAGAGGGCCAACTGACTGAAAACCATAACCACAGAAAACTAACCAATCTAATCACATGGACCACAGCCTTGTCTAACCCAATGAAACTAAGAGCCATGCCATGTAGGGCCACCCAAGACGGGTCATGGTGGAGAGTTCTGACCCAGCCATCTTGGATGGCCCCACACGGCATGGCTTAGTTTCATTTAGTTAGACAAGTTATCTAAGTAAGGACTCATAAATGTTTGCTTTCTCAAGTTTCTCCATGTCACCTTACTTTATATCAGATAGCAAATTTGGCTAAGCATATTTTGTTCTTGTTTAGTCACTAAGTCGTGTCTTATTCTTTTGTAGTCCACCAGGCTCCTCTGTCCATAAGACTTCCCAGGCAAGAATACTGGGGATTGTCATTTCCTTCTCCAGGGGATCTTCCCGAACAAGGATTGAACCCTTGTCTCCTGCATTGGCAGGCCGATTCTTTATCACTGAGCCACCAAGGAAGCCCTAGGTCATAGTATATTTTCCACAGAGAACAATTAATATTTAGTTGTCTTCTATTATTGAGCATGGCCTCAGAAAGATTTGAGAATGCAATGAGATGAATTTTCCCCCTTACAACCACTTATTTTTCTTCACCAGGATTTTAAAAATTAATGTTATTAAATGTAGTACTGCTTATTTTATTTTGTATTCTGTCAGAATGCCAAATTTCCTTTTACTTTATTGCCTATATCTTTATGGTTTCTCCAATTATTTTAGTTTCTCTGGTATCTTTGTTAATCAAAAATCCATTTTCTGTAATATTGCTTCTATTCTGTAACTCATTGCTTTTAATTTATTTATTGATTCTAAAATGAAATGATTTTGGTCCTCAATATGTTTCAATAGGTTTGAAAGCTCTCATAGAGTCTCATTTTGAGTGCCTTCTTAACTGGATTTTTGTTCTTTTAATTTAGCATGAAGGAACTTAGAGAAATGTGTTTTTGTGTGTTTAGTTTATTTCCAACTTGTGTGGAATCGTTCTTGGTTTCATTTTAGTCAGTGATCTTTTCATAGAACTAAGAGATCTATTGCTGTCTTTGATAGACAAGGTCTGGGCCTTTCTCTAGGCTGCTGCTCAGCTGTGGGAGCACTGTTTACCAGAGTTTCCACTTGTCAGTGGCTTCAGGATGTGACTCAGCTGCAGAGAGCTGGCTCATTAGAGAACACACTCTCCCCACGGAGGCCACCATCAGTAGCTGAGAGGAGCAGGAGAGTAATGGATGGCTATTTGTGTACCATATGGAGGACAGGTCTAATGGACATAATGTACTTCAGATATCCACACTGAAGGGATTATTTGCGAGATGCATCAGGGTTCAATTTCTCTGTTTTCCCGGTCCTAATTCCTCTTCCTTCCTTTCATATCTTACACCTCAAACACCATCTTGGCATCTGCTTCCATGTACTCAACTTGTGACAGTAATTTTGGTTTATTTTTAAAATTTATCTCCACTAGTATATCAATTGGAGAAGGCAATGGCACCCCACTCCAGTAATCTTGCCTGGAAAATCCCATGGATGGAGGAGCCTGGTGGGCTGCAGTCCATGGGGTCACTGAGGGTCAGACAGAACTGTGCGACTGCCCTTTCACTTTTCACTTTCATGCACTGGAGAAGGAAATTGCAACCAACTCCAGTGTTCTTGCCTGGGGAATCCCAGGGACGGCGGAGCCTGGTGGGCTGCCGTCTATGGGGTCGCACAGAGTTGGACACAACTGAAGCGACTGAGCAGAGCAGCAGTATATCAGTATAATTATATAATTTTATTAGTTCAATATTTATTGCTTACATAATATCAGTAATGAAAATAAACACTAAGCTATGTAAGATGGCAAAGTCATCTTTTTTTAGCTGCATCAGGTGTGTGTTATTTTCATTTTACCTGCTTAGTTTATATGTGCTAACCACTAATTCATCCCGGAAACTAAAGTATAATTATCCATCTCCATTTTAAATATGTTCAAATAAAATAAATAATTATGATTTTTCTAAAATATGATTTACCCTTATGTCTGAGTGATAATTTGAGTATAAAATGTTAGGTTGGAAACTGCATATTTCAGAACTTGAAATTTCTTCTTTTCTTCTAACCCCTGGAGGGACAGCTGAGAAATGAATTCCATTCAGATCTATAATCCTATGTATATTCCAATTTGTTTTTCTTTCAGGAAGACTTAAGCATCTTTCTCTCCATTTTTTGAAGAAATTTCACAGTAATGCACTTTTGCGTGAATGGGCCTTTTTAACTTATTATGTAGGGCATGTAGTAGATGCTTTCACTTTTTAAACAACCAGTTCATTAATGCTTTCCTTCTTCTAGTATTCCTTTTGTAAAATCCTTTTATTCATCTCCATGACCCGTCCTTTAATTCCTTTGTTTCCTCTACTTTTAGACATTATATAACCTTGGTTTTCTGAGAATTTTTCCCAAATTTACCGTTTGATCTGCTAAAGTACTTTTTATTTTTACTGTCATGTTTTAGATTTCCAAGAGTATTTTTATATCTGAGTGTTATTTTTATGGTACTATAAATCTATGATACATTGCCTTCTATCTCCTAAGAGATATTGATTATAGTTGCTTTGAGGTTTTTCTCCTGATCTCGGCCTTATTTTTATTGTCTCTGAAATAATTTTTATTTCATTGTTGTAATTTCTATATTTCATAAATGCTTTCCTTAATTGGGTTTTAATCCTATTTTTCTCAATTAAAATCCAGTGAACATACAATATTACATAAATTTCAGTGCGCAACATAGTAGTTTGATATTTAAATACATTACAAAATCATCATCCCAATAGGTCTAGTAACCATCTGTAACAATACAAAGTCGTTATCATATTACAGACATATTTCTTATGCTATATATTATATCTCTGTGATTTTATTTATCTTATAGCTGGAAGTTTAAACCTCTCAATGCACTTCATTCCAGTGAAGGATCCCCAGGCTGGGGAGCCCAGTGTGAGGCTTGGACTTCTAGCTTCTTGGGGAGGACCTCTGCAATTATGGTCCTTTCCAGCTGGTGCTAGTGGTAAAGAACCTGCTTGCCAATGCAGGAAGTATAAGAGATGTGGGTTTGACCTCTGGGTCAGGAAGATGCCCTGGAGGAGGGCATGACAACCCACTGCAGTATTCTTGCCTGGTGAATCCCATGGACAGAGGAGCCTGGGAGGTTACAATCCATAGGGTCACAAAGAGTTGGACACAACTAAGACAATCTAGCATGCACACAGCATATCTGCAATTGTGGTATCCCTTCAGTTTGTAAGTTGTCACCTTGAGGGTGTGGGTCCTTACGAGATTGCCTCTCTGCTTTTCTGCCTATCTTGTGTGGTTCCTTCTTTATATATTTAGTTATAGAAAATCTTTTCTGCTAGTCTTCAGGTTGCTCTCCTGGACAGTTGGTCTGTAAGTACTTGTAATTTTGATGTGCTTTTGGAAGGAGGAGCATTCAGGGTCTTCTAACCCTGCCATCTTGACCCTTCCCCTTGATCACTATATTTTTCTCTCAATCTCATTTTTGCATTTGTAATTAATAAGAAGGAACTAAGAAGCTAATTGAAAGTTTTCAGTTCTTGGTTGGAGTTTACTGAGGGCTAGGCTTCAAAGCAAATTGATAAGATGGTGAACCATATTTTTCACTGAGAAATGGCTAATTTCCCACACAGAGAAAGTATAAACACTTGCATAATGAGAGGGATGAGAATGTATCTACATGCCAGCCTTATGGAATCTATCAAGATGCAGGGTAGTCTTACTGGTGAATATGTAAACTTTAGTATCCTGAACCTGTGCTTACAATAGCATCTCAAGCATTCTCAGCAGTGTAAACCTCTTCTAGTTTCTATCAGGGGGTCAGTAGTCTTTTGCTGTGAGATTTGGGAGGAGATTTATTCATTTAATACTTTTTAAAAATTCTGATTATATGTCAAACATTTTTATAGGGAACTGAGAAATAATAATGAGAATAACAGACAAGACACCCACCCTAAAGGTGCTTACATTCTAGAGATTAAGATTTCAAAATTTTTCAATCAATTTTGAGCTATTCTTCATATTTGGGGCCTTACCATAAACCCTCACCTCTGGATATTTCTTTCCAAGTCATGAGTCTTTTGGAGATTCCACATTGTAAATTCATTTGCTTTTCATCAGCTTATCTTTCTGCAAGCTTAAATATCAGCATTCTCTTATCAGCTAAGACAGGCATCACTCTTCATTTAATGTCATCCTCATGATTCTGCTGAAAATCTTGCTGTTATAGTCTATCCATGCTTCTGTTGTTTGATTTTTAAATTAGAATGTCTTAAAATATTATCTGAACTAGCAATGTATATACAGTCATGATTTTGACATATATAAAGTTTCATTCAGATTTTTCCATACTATCTTACAAAAAACTTGAATGAACCTTTTGGCCAACCCAATATGTAGTGAATCCTTGTTTTAGTATAATTTAAACAGCATATGTAGTGTCAGTGTTTACGTGGATGACACATAATTTTTCTATAATTGAGTGATGACTTTTTCAAAGGGCTGATTATAAATTTTCTAGGTCTTCAATGTTGATCATTTTAAAAAGCAAGTTTTAATTTCAGTATATGATTGTATTAGTAAAATTTCTCAGTAGAGAGATAAATACTAAGCTGGAAAAATTAAAATTAGTTTTCAAAAGAAAAGGGTGGAGGCAAACTTACAGTCTGATCTCATTTAGAATACAGTTACAGAATTCATTCTTAGA
Organism: Nanger dama; assembly: GCA_917880005.1. Classification (NCBI taxonomy): domain Eukaryota; kingdom Metazoa; phylum Chordata; class Mammalia; order Artiodactyla; family Bovidae; genus Nanger; species Nanger dama. The sequence continues at coordinate 55,774,875 of CAKJTW010000004.1, forward strand.
TTGATGATATCAGTTGCAAAATAACTTCATAATCAGCTAACATAGATTTTTCTATCCATGAATTTTTTTCTAAAATGCATTTTCACTGTAATGTATTATTCAGAATGGACAATTTTAACTTAATGAAAAGAACAGTGACATCTGCCCTCTCAGAAGTAGAGTAAACCATCCTAGCTAAAGGAAAATATTTTTTACTACTATCACCAGATGCTTGAATTAGTAACATAGCAAATGGATAGTTATTATCATAATGGATTCGTTACTTTTGGCATTAATTTATAAACAATAATTTTAAAATACAACTATATTATGATCGGTTTCTAAGATTAACTAAATTATAAAGAAAAATCTTCTGCTATAAGTATTATATTAGGCAATTGTTCAAACATTTCTTCCCTCCCCCTCATTTCTAGAGAATGTAACAGTATCCCGCACTTCAATATTTCCACCTTTAACTATTTACTAGAGAGGAAGCACAAGTAACAATAGCAATATGAAAAGACAAGGTAGAAGCAGACATGTATCAACATGTAGAAATGAGTGGACATATTTATAATTCATCAAGATGTATTTACTATCTCCTCTTGTACAAAATGGGTTTCCCTGGTGGTTCAGATGTATGTATAGAATCCACCCGCAATGTCAGAGATCTGGGTTCAATCCCTCGGTTGGGGATCCCCTGGAGGAGGACCTGGCAACACACTCTAGTATTCCTGCATGGAGAATCCCCATGGACAGAGGTGTCTGGCAGGCTACAGTCCATGGGGTTGCAAAGAGTTAGCATGACTGAGAGAATGACTAAGTACTTGTCCAAGATATTCCCAGACTACCTATATAAACTGCAAGTTAACAATATTCCATGAGTAGAGTTTTATAGTATTTTTATAATACTTACATAATATTTTCATAATATCTATTTTTATAGTATATAATATATACTTTACATAATACTTATATAATGCTTTTATAATACTTATAAAACTTTCCATGAGTTTTATACATACTGTATAACATTTTCCTAGCTCTTTCATACAAATGAATTGGAAATCTAAGAGCTTTTTCCTATGTTAAGTGGCAAACTTTTTTGGTAAAGTTGTTAATTGGAAGGATTTTGCTAAATTCCAACACACTAAGAAAGAAGATACATTACAGACATCAAGGAATTCACAGCTGATGTTAGAAACAGACATGAAAATAAATACAATATATTTAAGTGATAGTATAGAAATACGACACTAGGAAGAAATACATTCTAACAGAGCAAGAAATTTTATAAATAATAAGGTGTTGAAGGTTAGGTCAAGTTTCTTAAAAGAAGTACAAATCCAACTTCCGGGACTAGTCATTATGTTCAACATCTTTAATTTCTCTGAGTGCTTAGAGTTAATTCCTGAATTATTTCTTTTCACACATGTTCTGTGTATCTCCACTTCAACTTAGGTACCAAAGAACCTAATAAACCCAACATACTTAAAGATTTTAGTGTATATTCAGATTCTGAAACTCAAGGGAAAGAGAAATCCCTCTATTCAGTAAGGATTCAAATCATCATTCCCTAAATTCAATTACTTTGCTACATCTCCTAAAGACAAAGTTAAATGATTTAATAATATGAGATGCATATAGCATAAAGATGATCATTATCAAATCGTTTTACGTGTCTATTTTGAAATCTCAATCAGAATGTTCAGAAGGAGACTATAATTTATTTTATAAACATTAAGAAGATTTTGGGTTTTAATTATTCTAAACTGTTTTTCAGTTTATTAGGAATGCTTCAATAGACAATAAAATTGAAAGAAATATTCTTAGGGGATATAACTAAATTATAATATTAAAATTTATTTTCTCACCTTCAGTTCAGTCACTCAGTCGTGTCCGACTCTTTGCGACCCCATGATTTGCAGCACGCCAGGTCTCCCTGTCCGTCACTAACTCTCAGAGTTCACTCAGACTCACGTCCAGTGAGTCAGTGATGCCATCCAGCCATTTCATCCTCTGTCGTCCCCTTCTCCTGCCCCCAATCCCTCCCAGCATCAGAGTCTTTTCCAGTGAGTCAACTCTTCTCATGAGGTGGCCAAAGTACTGGAGTTTCAGCTTTAGCATCATTCCTTCCAAAGAAATCCCAGGGCTGATCTCCTTCAGAATGGACTGGTTGGATCTCCTTGCAGTCCAAGGGACTCTCAAGACTCTTCTCCAACACCACAGTTCAAAAGCATCAATTCTTCGGCACTCAGCTTTCTTCACAGTCCAACTCTCACATCCATACATGACCACTGGAAAAACCAGAGCCTTGACTAGACGGACTTTGTTGGCAAAGTAATGTCTCTGCTTTTCAATATACTATCTAGGTTGGTCATAACTTTTCTTCCAAGGAGTAAGCGTCTTTTAATTTCATGGCTTCAGTCACCATCTGCAGTGACTTTGGAGCTCCAAAATTTAGAGATAGACAAAAATACTTTAATCAATATGCAACTTCAAGCAATATGAACTTATTTCAAATCCACTGAATCACCTCAAGTCGAATAGTTTGGAAGACATTCAGAAACTCTGGAGACCATGTCTAACGATTTTATTCGAAAACCCAAGCTAGTTTATGTTTTAAATATATTGACTGTTAATAGGATGTTGATGCCTCCCTCCAACGGAAAATTTTCATTCAGAAGACAAATACAACTTGGAAATATTGTTTGTACTATTTCTTCATGGAAAATTTATGGAATTATTGGATTCACATAAGTGGCAAATGTATTTTTAAAACATATAAAATTTTAAGTATACTTAATTACATGACAGAATTATCAAGTATGATGGGAAGTTATAGAAAATACGAAGTGCAGATAGAGCCAAAGTTTATTTCATATTGAAATAAGTAATGAACCAAAAATAATTTTAAGTATTTGTGCTATCTTATTGTGAGGGGGAATGAAAGCACATTTAAGAGAAGTGAGAGCTGAAGATGAGGATGGCAAAACTAAAGTGATGTTTTCTATTAAATTGAGTAAAACAAAAAAGATGTGTCTTTTTGCAAGTGTATCTATAGTTTATATACATCATTTACACTAGGAGTTAGCATTCTGGCTTATTCACATATAAAATAGAACCTAAGTGATTAAATCAACTGGGCACATGGACAAATGGATTAGAAAAATGCAGGTAATATTTTATAGTTTCAGTTGGAAATCTCAAGAAGCAATTATTTTTCCAAGTAAATTTTAACATATAGGAAGAAGCCCAGAGCTAGAGACATGTGCTATATAGTATAAATAATATCTTTAAGATAATAAATTATTTGCCCCCTCAATGTTTCTCCAAAAATACACATGAAATCTTCTAGGAATAGTTCAAAGGCTAAGGTGAAGCTATGTAGTTGGAAGTTAAAATATTGCTGGTTTCAGTTTTTCACCTCTAATCTAAAAAGTTTTACATGACAATTAGTGTTTCCCACAAGTACATTAGAAGAGAAAAACACTTATATTTTTCCAAACTGACAAAAAGATGGAAATCTTCAGATTCATAAAACTTAACAAAACCATTCATAACTAGATATATTACAGTTGCCCTCCTTTTTCATCTGGGGATATGTTCTCAGATTCTGACTGGATGCCTAAAACAGTGGATGATACTAAACTCTGTATGTACTATGTTTTTCCTATACATATATGTATATATATGATAAATTTTAATTTAAAAATTAAGCATAGTACTATAAGGAAAGCTGAGCACCGAAGAATTGATGCTTTTGAGCTGTGGTGTTAGAGAAGACTCTTGAGAGTCCCTTGGCCTGCAAGGAGATCCAACCAGTCCATCCTAAAGGAAATCCATCCTGACTATTCATTGGAAGGACTGATGCCGAAGCTGAAACTCCAATACTTTGGCCACCTGATAGGAAGAACTGACTCATTTGAAAAGACCCTGATGCTGGGAGAGATTGAAGGCAGGAGGAGAAGGGGATGACAGAGGATGAGATGGTTGGATGGCATCACCAACTAGATGGACATGAGTTTAGGTAAGCTCTGGGAGTTGGGGATGGACAGGGAAGCCTGGCGTGAAGCAGTCCATGGGGTCGCAGAGAGTCAGACAAGACTGAACTGAACTGAACTGAAGAGATTAATAGCAGCAATAATGAAATATAACAACTATAACAGTATATTTTGATAAAAGTTATGTGAATGTGGTCTCTCTCAAAATAACTTGCACAAATTTAATGCCTTTTCCATATTGACTAAGAACTTACCATGCATAGTGGCCATAACTTTATAGTCTGAGGTTTGATAGCAAAATTAGATTAATTTTTTAATCTTTTTCTTAATTTAATGGATAGAAGATCTGTTTTTTTACTGTAGACATTAGCAACCTCAGCCTACAATTTTTTTCTTTCTTTATTAAATTGAGAACTTTCACATTTTCACTTAAAGGAAGCACTTTAAAGCTTGTCTTTGGCATATCCAAATTGCCAGAATTACTATTCTTGTGCTTTGGGGCAAAATTATTAAGCAAATTAAGTCTTACCTGAGCACAAGCTCTGTAATGAGACAGTCCACCTGATAATCTCCATGGCTACTTTGTGACTGATGGGTGGGGTAGATAACAGATGACTTACATCCTAGGTGGAATGGAGCAGAATGGTGGCAAAATTTTATCATGCTATTCAGAACACCACACAATGTAAAATTATAAATTGTTTATTTTTATAATCTCTTAATATTTTCAGATTGGCCACAGATAACTGAAAATCCTGATAAAGGAGGATTATGTGGTTCATGTGTGTGTACCAAGTTGCTTCAGTTGCGTCTGACTCTTTGCAAAGCTATGAGCTATTCCCCGCCAAGTTCCTCTGTCCATGGAATTCTCCAGGCATGAATACGGGAGTGGGTTACCAGGCCCCTCCTCCAGGGCATTCCTCCAACCCCAAGGATCAAACCAGCACCTCTTGTGTCTCCTGCACTGGCAGGAGAGTTCTTTGCCACTAGCAGCCACCAAACAGAAAAATTTAAAAAGGTGTGTTTTTAACTAGAGCCCAAGAGGGCTTCCCTATTGGCTCAGAAAGCAAAGAATCTACCTGCAGTGCAGGGAGCACAACAGATCTGGGTTCAATTCCTGGGTTTGGAAGATCTCCTAGAGAAGTGAATGGCTACCCGCTCCAGTATTCTTGCCTAGAGAATTCCATGGACAGAAGAGCCTGGTTCATGAGGTTGCCAAGAGTTGGACATGAATGAGCAACTGAGCATGCATACATGCATCCATGATGTCTACAGTTTATTTTGAAATGGCCCCATCAAAACAAGAAAAGTATATATATGCATTGATGATATATACACAGACAAACATATAGCAAATTTGGCAAATGTTAATAATAGTTGAATCTAGGTGTTGGATAGATAGTGCTTATTTTCCTATTTCTTCAACTTTTTGAATTCTAGAAATTTTCAATAACAAAATTTGGGAACACCCTGCATGAAATTGAACTCACCTTTTGAATCCTTTTGTGGAACAGCTGAGGATGCATTACTTTTTTCCCCTCTTCTTTTCATCTTTCACAAGAAAGATTTTACTACATATTGGGTATAGCTTATTACATAAAACATTTGCTAGATAATTATTTTCTGTGACATCAAAGTGTCATGATAAATAATGACTACCAACTAGTTTTCAATCTCCAGATAAGTTTTGTAGAATTAATTCTTCAAAGTCAAACTGCTTTACGAAGTTTAAAATTTTCTTTGTATTTTAAATTTCAGTTCTAAGAATTTTCAGGCATCTTTTCCCATCTTTTTCCTTTACAGTACACTTGAAAGACTTATCAACTATTGATTTTCATTCTCTTTCAAATATAGCCATCAGGCTTCTGAAGTTGAATATATACATATTTTACCCAACTTCAGGATTTAAATGCAAAAATAGTGCCTTTGCTCAATTATATATTATAAGATTTATTCATACACAGTTTAACTTTATAAATGATACAATACAAAAAAGACTTTTGGCACTGATGATTTGTGATAATGGATTATCATTTTCATTTCTCTTTCTCATAAATTTTGTATTGAAAATATTTATTTGCAGTTACATATATCAGTTTCAATAATTTCTAGTAAAAATGTTCTTATAAAACTGTTTTTATGGAATTCTTCATCCTTCTAGATGAGAGATAGACAGAAATTTATTCAAACATAAATTTCTATCTGATTAGATCTATCATGCATCAATTCATCAAACTTAAAATTATGTTTCCAATATGAAATGAATGCTTTTTACTGAATATGCCTCATGTTAACAAGATTCCTTTTTATTTTATACACTTTACAGATGACATAATTCGTTTCAAATAAAGTTATTTGGATTTTAGCTCTCAATTTAAAAAAGTAAAACTCTCTAGCAAAGGGGTGAGTTACTTCGTGAAATAAGTGGAAGTTCCTACACCAAAAGTATTCAGAGGCCAAATTAGCTTGTGCAATAGGTTTTGTAAAAACAAACAAACAAATTTCACTGAATATGTGGCTTTCAGAGTAAGCATCATGACATATATACTCTTCCCTACCACTATCTGTACCCCCTATTCCCCTTCACTGCCACTACCTTGGCAAAAACCCAGAGTATCTTTCTATTACATAATACAACAAATTAGTTCAGTAAGTGAACAAAACTAATATTTGGTTGGAAGTCAGGAGTTCTGTTTCTAGTACTGACTTACTGTATGCTTTTATAAAGTTAATCACTATTAATTGAGAAATGAAAGGATCCCAAAGGTCACTAATTTTTTTAATACTTTATTCTACATTACAATACTGTATTTGTTTTGCCATACATTGACATGCAAAGGTCACTTATATCTTATTGTTTAACAATGTCTTGAAACCCTATCTCTTCCAATACTAGGCTCAGCCCAATATAAATAGCATTGGACAAAACAAATATGTCCTTTACCCTCACTAGATTAAAATACATTGGGAAAAAGGAAATTAATCAGATGAAGCATGCAAAAATGTATGTGCTTTAAACTTCAAACTGAAATAAAGCATATGGAGTAGAATAAAAAGATGTATAGAAATAATTTTTATCATGTGTACAGTGACTGTGTTTCTGAAGAAGTGAATTTTAAAATGTAAGAATGAGAAGAAATCAATCAAGCTAAGATGAGATGGATGATGACAAGCAGAGAAAACTGCATGTTTAAAGGAGCTGAGATAAAAGTCAACCTGATTTTTCCAAATAACAGAAAGAAGCGTGAGAAGAAGAGTAACATTGGTAATATTGGAGACAATGGCAGGACGAAGTTACTCAGGACATTATAGGCCTCAGTAAGGATTAAGGATTTTATTCTAAGAGGATGAGAGCCCTTTGAAGGCCTTACATTAATAATGTAAGGATTGATATGTTTTTATATATATATATATATATATATATATATATACACACACACACACGTGTGTATACATATATATTTTATTTCTCCTTCTCTGCATAGAGAATGGATAGGAGAATTGGCAAGATATGAAATGGGGAGTTTAATTGGGATGGAGAAGGCAATGGCACCCCACTCCAGTACTCTTGCCTGGAAAATCCCATGGACGGAGAAGCCTGGTAGGCTGCAGTCCATGGGGTCGTTGAGGGTCAGACATGACTGAGTGACTTCACTTTGACTTTTCACTTTCGTGCATTGGAGAAGGAAATGGCAACCCACTCCAGTGTTCTTGCCTGGAGAATCTCAGGGACGAGGGAGCCTGGTGGGCTGCCATCTATGGGGTCACACAGAGTCAGACACGACTGAAGTGACTTAGCAGTAGCAGTAAGGTAGTGACCACAGAAGAAATTATTCTGCCTTGAACTGAAGTCTTAGCAGTAGCAAAGGAGAGAAATGGAAAGATATAGTTTAAAAGTTTCATTAAAAGATTATTAGAATAAGTATTTTGTGGGTGTGAAGACAAGGTATGTTTCAGGAATGACTTCCAAGTCTGAGCCAGGATTCTTCCTACTAACTGGGGAAAAGATTGAAAAGTTCAGTTTTAGTCAAGTTAAATTTGAAATATCGGCATATCTTGCCAAGATCTGTAATTAAAGTTTAACACCTTGGTTTAAATTAAAAGATGCTTGCCCCTTGGAAGAAAAGTAGTGACAAACCTAGCGAAGTTGCTCAGTCATGTCTGACTCTTTGTGACCCCATGGACTGTAGCCTACCAGGCTCCTCCATCCATGAAATTTTCCAAACAAGAGTAATGGAGTGGGTTGCCATTTCCTTCTCCAGAGGATCTTCCCAACCCAGGGATCAAACCCGGGTCTCTCACATTGCAGGCAGATGGTTTACCATCTGAGCCACCAGGGAAGCCAGAAGTGACAAACCTAGACAGCATACTAAAAAGCAGAGATGTTACTTTGCCTACAAAGGTCTGCCTAGTCAAAGCTACGGTTTTTCCAGTACTCATGTGTGGATATAAGAGTTGGACAATACAAGGTCGAGCGCTAAGGAATTGATGCTTTTGAAATATGGTGTTGGAGAAGACTCTTGAGAATCCCTTGGACTGCAAGGAGATCAAACCAGCCAATCCTGAAGGAAATCAGTCATAAATATTCATTGGAAGGACCAATGCTGAAGCTCCAGTACTTTAGTCACCTGATGTGAAGAGCTGACACATTTGAGAAGACCCTGATGGTGGGAAAGATTGAAGGCCGGAGGAGAAGGAGGCAACAGAGGATGAGATGGTTGGATGGCCTCACAACTCAATAGACATGAGTTTGAAGCAATTCTAAGAGATGGTGAAGGACAGGGAAGCTTGGAGTGCTTGCAGTCCATGGGGCTGCAAAGAGTTGGACATGACAGAGCGACTGAACAACAAACTTTTCTTAGCTTTTGATAATCATATCTTACTTCACATATATAAGCTTACTCCCCTTTAGTCTTCAAACATACTCTCAGATCATTCTTTTAACTGTTCCTCGTAAATGTCAAGCATATATATTCCTCTTAGTGTTTTCACTTGTCTGTCATATTGATTTTAAATGCTCCATATACTCCCTCTTCCTCATCCAGTTCCTCACATGAATATTTGATAAGGTGTTAAACATTGTGAGCTGTGTGCTCAGTTTTGTCTGACACTTTTGTGACTCCATGGACTGTAGCCTGCCAGGATCCACTGACCTTGGATCTCTTCAGGCAAGAATACTGGAATGAATCACAGTTTTCTTCTCCAGGGGATCTTCCTGACCCAGGGATCAAAGCCACATCTCCTACACTGCAGGCAGATTCTTAACCACTGAGCCATCAGGGAAGCTCACGTTAAACATTCCTTGACTCAAAAAGATGCATGTTTTCAGACTGCTGCACATTGAAGGTTCAACTCTACTAATGCTTTCCCGCAATCAAACGCTGCATTGTATATTCTGAGATAGGTGCCTCTTATGCTACCAGGGTGATCCTTGTGCACTTCAAGTTGGCACTTCACTAGAGAGCAGATGACTTGTGGTGAGCATTGTTTTAATAGCCACTCTCCAGACCTTCCTAATCGGTTTCTATTTGATCGCCAGCATAGCTCAGAGGTGACACTAATTCACAGATAGCCTACTTCTAGCTAGGAGCAGCTTTCCTGTGGAATCATTTTGTGCAATAATTTGCCAAGTGTTAAACACCTGAAGACTTTTCACAAATGCTTTTGATGATAAAAACATCTAAATTTTGTTTCAGGCAATGCCAAATGTGTGGCCATTTTCACAGTAAGCTTTGCATTCAGCATTGGAAATAATGTTCAAATGGGAATTTTCTCATTTTACAGTAGTTTTCAAAAGGCCATGTTTAAGCTCCTGGGAGTAAACCTCTGTTGATAAAATTGTATATATCTATCATAATTTTTCAAGCAATGCAATGAATTAAAGACTGGACAAGCTTGACAACTACAGGCCTATAATGAAGTTGGTTTGAGGTACTCTACACATATATTAAAGGGAAGGAGAAATTTTTCTAATGAATAACTATGAACCACATCATTTGCTTAGTATCTGATAGTCATTAAAAGAAATAACTTGCAATTTTCTTTTCAGGTACTTTCCACATTGACCTCTATAGAAGTCAGCATCTGTTTATTGAGAAATGAATATCAGTAAATCTTTCTGTTATTATGGTAATGTCAGCTCAAGTTAATTCCCTGCTGAGATGGAAAAATATGATTCAGACAATGAAAAACATATGTTTTGGATAGACAGTTTGCCATCAAGCTACATCAACAATTTAAATGATTAAAATGTTTCTATAAACATCCTTTTCCTTGTCAGTAATAGATGAAACATGCTTGCTCCCCATTGTTTTATTTATTTTTTTATGAACAGCTGTTAATGGCATGAAGAAAACTTATTTTTACAGTGTTATAATTAAAACCATATACTGTTACCTATTGTCATATATATTGAAGGAAACTCAAAATTATTTTCATAGCTAAGCTTGTGAATGAAATTCTCTCTTATTAGAACAAATATTTGCATACCTACTTATTTTGACTAAATAATTTAAGAAAATCTTAATTTTAATCCTGATGGAATTTAAAAAAATTTCAGAATCCTTTCCTTCTGGCAAGTGCATTATAAAAATTAAAGTAGCCAATCAGGTCCTTTCTGGTTACCCTGTTTAATGTTTTGTTCATATAAATTCCTCTTAAAGCAGAAAAAAAAATTAGTTGTGTGTAATGCATCTCTGATTTCATATCTCCATCGATAGCTTTATTGTGGTGTTCCCTTTGAATTGTTCTTACAAAATGAATTATTGATAGTTTAAATGTTACATTTACATTTATTGTTCTCTAATATAACATGGAAAACCACTGAAGTTTTAAGTGTAGTATTTGAAACTAGTCTTTAGAAAGGAAGTTTAAACTATGAAAGGAGTTGCTTGAAATCTAGAAAAGACATAAAATAGGTAAGATTCATCTGTTGCAGGTTATATATGCCATGATTTAGAAGATACCATAAAGTTCTTTTAAACTATATTTTCCCATGCGGAGTATAGTCCATTTCTTGGTTAAAAGAATAAAAGAATACGCCTATACTTCATTCCAATGAGAAAATACCATGCATCAAGAAAAGAATGTCTTCGGTAGTCATTTTTTCCGAGTTCTCCAGTCTTCTCTTTCCTCTGTTTCTCAGTCTCTGGCAAAACCAAAGATATCCTAACAATTTTTTCTTCACTTGATCAAGAACAGAATTTTCCTATTTAAAATGTCTGAATTTTTGTGGCACCTCCATTTCCCAAAATTTTAGTGCATTAATTCAGGGAAACTCAGATTCAGTTTCAGCAGTCTTGTTATGAGGACTTATTCAAAAGGACTAAATTAAAATCAATGAAAAAAATCATAAGTTAGAGCAAGGTCAACTTTGATGTATGACATTTGCATTGCAAAAAAATGGATTTAATCAAAGAAATAAGTACAATAAACTCAACATAAAATACCTTCAGAGATTAATATTGAATTCATAGTCATGAAAAATGCAGTAGTTTCTGATGTTGGGTGACCAAAGAAAATGTCCCATTTGTTCTGCTTCTTTATTGCTCCATTTATAATGAAATAGATTTGATCTTTATTATGATCCATCAATGATAGAGAAAGCTGAGTGTTGATTAGTAGATTAATATTTCCCATCATATCAAGAACACTTTGAATTGCATAGTTTCCAACATTATAGTATGAAGTCAAATATTGTTTCTTAGAAAATCATGTGCTTTGTGTCTTGCTGCTGCTAAAACTTTTGTAAAACTTGATTCCTAAAAATCCAGAATCTCAATATTTCTCTAAAGAAACAATGGTACCTAGCAGAGAAATAGGGATATGCTTATATGCTATGTGCATGACACTGACTAAAGATTTTACTTTATTCAGTTTTGGTTTCTCATTCACAAAGGGAGAATAACAGGGCAGATATATCAGTTTTGTTTGGGGGCTAGGTGTTTAAGTGAATGTAAATTTCAAAAATACTTCATGTCAAAATTAAGATTTATAAATAATAGATATTTTTATATCAGGCTAAACGGATTGCAAAAAGATCCAACCAGTTCATCCCAAAGATCAGTCCTGAGTGTTCATTGGAAGGACTGATGTTGAAACCGAAACTCCAATACTTTGGCCTCCTGATGCAAAGAGCTGACTCATTTGAAAAGAGCCTGATGCTGGGAAAGATTGAAGGCAGGAGGAGAATGGGACAACAGAGGATGAGATGGTAGGATGGCATTACCAACTCAATGAGTGTGAATTTGAGTAAACTCTGGGAGCTGGTCATGGACAGGGAGGCCTGGCATGCTGCAGTCCATGCGGTCACAAGGAGTCAGAGATGAATGAGTGTCTGAACTGTGAACTGAAATCTTGAATAAATCACATAAAATTCAATGAGTCACTGCTTCATCTGAAGAATGATTTTCAGTATGATTCAATAAATAAGAATTTAACACAGTCTATGAATGCAGCTTTTCAGGTGGTGTCAGTGGTTAAGAATCTGCCTGCTAATGCAGGAGACATAAGAGATGCAGCTTTCAATATATGGGGTGGGAAGATCCCTGGAGTAGGAAATGCAACCCACTCCAGTATTCTTGCCTGGGAAATCCCATGGACAGAGGAGCCTGGCAGGTTACAGTCGATGGAGTAGCAAAGAGTCAGACATAACTGAGAGCACATGCACACACACACAGAAATGAATGCAGCAATTTTAATGTATTGTGTTTGTGATTTAGAGAATTAGTAAAATGTGATTCATATCCTTATAAAATTTACCGAGTATGGTAAATTTTGTGATTGCCTGCTCAGAATCCCTTCTACTTGGGAAAGATAAAGGCAGCTGCATGCACTACCATGAAGTGAAAAAGTAAAAGTTAGTCACTCAGTCCTGTCTGACTCTTTGTGACCCCATGGACTGTAGCCTACCAGGCTCCTCTGTCCACGGAATTCTCCACCCAAGAATTATGGAGTGGGTTGCCATTTCCTTCTCCAATGGTTCTTCCCAACCCAGAGATCAAACCCAGGTCACCCACGTGGCAGGCAGACTCTTTACCAACTGAGTCACCAGGGAAGCACTACCATGACTAGATATCAAATTTGAAGATTCCAGTCACTGAAATGTCCCAGTTTTATGACAATTCTCAATCCAGAATTGGCTACTTCATTAAATTTTTAAACACAAGCCCATCTCCTATAACCTTACCCTCCCAATACTCTGTTTACCAAGATATCTCAAAGTCTTCATGGTAAGCAATTTTTGTTGTTGCAGCAAAAATAACTTTGACTACTTTCCCCAAGGTTAAGTCTGGTGGGCATCAATACACCTCTAGTTATTTATATAGCATCTGTAGAGATGGAACTTTACCATGTTTAGATGAAGAAGATTCTAAGACAGGTCAAGCACTGATAGATTAAAAGTTGAGCAAGATGGACACAAAACCCAATATTTAATCACTCAGGGTATCACATTTACCTAGCCACAGAGACTTGTTACAAGATGAGCATATGACGAGACTAATCAGAATGCAGAACAATACACTGATATGATCTTTGTGAAAACTTAAATCCTCTCACCTGGGTATTGTGGTTTGTGTCCAGTTGACATTGAAATTGCTATAGCAATTTTCCTGCTATGGGAGTAGCCACCTTAAATAAAAATAAAGAACAAAATCAAAAATAAACCAAAACAATATAGAACCTGCAATAGAAAAAAAGAATAACCAAGAGAATCATAGAGCTGGATCAGAAATCTAGATCAAGCTACCCTGATATTTTCTCTACCTTTTGAAGCTGGAAATACATATGTCAATAAATCATCTTTATTGAATTTTAAGCCAGATTGGGCAGCTTTTCTATTATTTGAAATTGATTATTCTGACTGAAACACATAACAATCCATAGACTGTCGACAGGCACTACTGGGATAGGATCTATTGGGCTTAGCCATTGCTTTGAAGTGATAGTAATGAGTCAGCAGTAAATGATGATCATGACCCCAAGATCTTATGCCTGAAAAATTAAGAGGTTTGTGATTCCTTTATTTAAAATAGAAGGCAAACTTTCTATATTAGTATAGAAATAAAGAGAAGAAAACATAGATGATTAAGAGCTGCTTAAATATTAATGCTGCCTCTTTAACTCAGAAGTGTTTGAGAAAGGCTATGAAGGTTTGTAAAAATACAAAGTGTCCATACCTACACCAAGATAATGTTTTAATATGTTGTGAATAAATCTCATATTTCAAAATTTATTTAAAATAAAAAATAGAAAACTTAGAAACAAAGAACCTGAAAAACGATTGCAGTGTGGATAAAAAACCTTTCAGGATTCTGAAAAGATGGGCAGTTCAAAGATGACATTTACTTAGCAATTTTTATTTTCAAGGACTAGTCTAAAGACTTCTGGAATGTGTTATTTTAATACATCACACTCTAATGTAATTAGGAGTAACCCCATTTTTCAGATGGACATAAAAGTACCTGCCTTTTACATATCCTAATTTGTTCTAAACAAATAATCAAACATATTCATTGATGATATTAGTATGTGTATGTGTGTGTGTATATATATATATATATAAAATAATGTTCAAATAAACATTTATTATGAGTCATTTCTTCAGATTAAGGGCCATATTAAGACTGGAGAAGTAAAAGAATAACAAATTTGCATCAGAATGAAGTTTCTGAAGTTCATCACCAATGATCAGGTCTTACTGTGGAAGGGGAGTTTCTCAAGCTTTGCTGCATCTGATAACAAAAGTGAATATAATCCAGAAACATACTTGCTTCAGTTCCCTAAACTCTTGTATGCTCTCTTTCATTTTTTACCTCACAGCTTTGAGCTGTCCCTAGATGAAATCTCTTGTTGATCTGTGTATTCTTCCAGATGTAGCCCCCTGACAGGCCTACATGAGCTGCAATGGCAACCCCAGTCCCAGATGTAAGAAGACTGTTTTCATCCTTCAAGAGAAAGCGAGGGGGGTTGATGTGTGTGGACGTAACATCTGCCAGCTGTTCCCCTTTCCTGCCTCCTGGTACTTAGTGTTACTGGGCTGGAAGCCCAATCCCTCATGTTGGCCTGGCAACATTTTGTGATGCCAGCACTTTCTGCATGAATCCTCCCCTGGGCAGGCACCAGACACTGTGAGGAATGGTCTGTGGATTACTTGACTGCTCTATTTAGGGATTTTTTAAATTCAGACCATAAGGAAGGCTGTGTCCCTAAGCAGGTGTGACACCATGAATGAGGCTTCAGTTTTCTCCGGTCAGAATCTGCTCCTGTTATACAACTCATCAGTCTATTGGCCAAGTCAGATGTTTACAGAACAAAAATAATTACAGGATTTTTTTTTTTTTGCTTGTTTTATCTACCAATACCTTGTCTCATTCTGTTGGACAGAATATATACTTATTAATTTGTACCCAGCAAGCATATTTTAATCAGTTTTCTAATTCTATAAGTCTACCCTGGGATGCTTTACCTTATGCAGTTCATGGTAGAAACTCAATCAGTTCAGTTCAGTTCAGTCGCTCAGTTGGGTCGAACTCTTTGTGACCCTATGAATCACAGTGCGCCAGGCCTCCCTGTCCTTTACCAACTCCCGGAGTTCACTCAGACTTCCATCCATCGAGTCAGTGATGCCATCCTGCCATCTCATCCTCTGTCGTCCCCTTGTTCTGCCCCCTACCCCTCCAAGCATCAGAGTCTTTTTCAATGAGTCAGCACTTCACGTGAAGAAGTACTGGAGTTTCAGCTTTAGCATCATTCCTTCCAAAGATATCACAGGGCTAATCTCCTTCAGAATGGACTGGTTGGATCTCCTTGCAGTCCAAGGGACTCTCAAGAGTGCTCTCCAACACCACAGTTCAAAAGCATCAATTCTTCAGTGCTCAGCTTTTTTCATAGTCCAACTCTCACGTTCATACATGAACACTGGAAAAACCATAGCCTTGACTAGACGGACATTCGTTGACAAAGTAATGTCTCTGCTTTTCAATATGCTATCTAGGTTGGTCATAACTTTTCTTCCAAAGAGTAAGCATCTTTTAATTTCATAGCTGCAGTCACCATCTGCAGTGATTTTGGAGCCCCCAAAAATAAAGTCTGACACTATTTCCACTGTTTCCCCATCTATTTCCCAAGAAGTGATGGGACCGGATGCCATGATCTTCGTTTTCTGAATATTGAGCTTTAAGCCAACTTTTTCACTCTCTTCTTTCACTTTCATCAAGAGGCTTTTGAGTTCCTCTTCACTTTCTGCCATAAGGGTGGTGTCATACGCACTTCTGAGGTTATTGATATTTCTCCCAGAAATCTTGATTCCAGCTTGTGCTTCTTCCAGCCCAGCGTTTCTCATGATGTACTCTGCATAGAAGTTAAATAAGCAGGGTGACAATATATAGCCCTGATGTACTCCTTTTCTTGTTTGGAACCAGTCTGTTTTTCCATGTCAAATTCTAACTGTTGCTTCCTGACCTGCATATAGGTTTCTCAAGAGGCTGGTCAGGTGGTCTGGTATTCCCATCTCTTTCAGAATTTTCCAAAGTTTATTGTGATCCACACAGTCAAAGGCTTTGGCATAGTCAATAAAGCAGAAATAGATGTTTTTCTGGAACTCTCTTGCTTTTTCAGTGATCCAGTGGATGTTGGCAATTTGATCTCTGGTTCTTCTGCCTTTTCTAAAACAAGCTTGAACATCTGGAAGTTCACAGTTCACATATTGCTAAAGCCTGACTTGGAGAATTTTCAGTATTATTTTACTAGCATGTGAGATGAGTGCAATTGTGCGGTAGTTTGAGCATTATTTGGCATTGCCTTTCTTTGGGATTGGAATGAAAACTGACCTTTTCCAGTCCCATGGCCACTGCTGAGTTTTCCAAATTTGCTGACATATGGAATGCAGCACGTTCACAGCATCATCTTTCAGGATTTGAAATAGCTCAACTGGAATTCCATCACCTCCACTAGCTTTGTTCATAGTGATGCTTTCTAAGGCCCACTTGACTTCACATTCCAGGATGTCTGGCTCTAGGTGAATGATCACATCATCATGATTATCTTGGTCATGAAGATCTTTTTTGTATGGTTCTTCCATGTATTCTTGCCACCTCTCCTTAATATCTTCTGCTTCTGTTAGATCCATTCCATTTCTGTCCTTTATCGAGCCCATCTTTGCATGAAATTTCCCCTGCTGGTTCAGTGGGTCAAGAATCTACCTTCAGTGCAGGAGACAGAAAATGTGGGTTCAATCTCTGGGTCAGGAAGATCCCCTGGAGGAGGGAATGGCCACCCAATCCAGTATTCTTGCCTAGAAAATTCAGTGGACAGGGACTAGTTAATATTATTACTATTATGAAAGAGTGCAAGTGGGAGAAGAGTGTAGGCCATACTCAAGACAGAATGATAACGTCCCCTCAGTCTTTTTTTCAAGATGCATTCATCATTTCAATCGCTATCTCTTCCAGACAAATGTACATAGCCTGGAGTCAACCTCTTAGGCTGATTCTTAGACTATAAAGACTCAAATTATGAATATGTTTTGCAATATGAGATACAACTTTAAATCTGCTGAGTATGCATTCAAAATGGTATTTATATAAAAGAAATTGCGTTTTTTGATTCATGTTTTCACTTGTGGTGAACATAGAAGCACACTGTTCACCTCAAGCTAGTTCCCCAAATTCAGTAGCCTTTTTCCTAAAGTAGATAGATGCCATGATCCTAGTACATTCAATGGACTCTTGGCCTCCTACTATGACTCCACATTGTCAAGGGCCTCCTGGGCTTCCATGTGCTATGAGACAGATCCTGGGGTCCTTGTCCTTAATCAAACATTTATTGTGTGCTCAGTCATGTCCTACTCTTTGTGAACACATGGACTATATAGCTCACCAGGGTTCCCTGTCCATGGAATTTTCTAGGCAAGAATACTGGAGCGGGTTGCCATTCCCTCCTCCAGGGGATCTTCCTGACCCAGGGATTGAACCCATATTTTCTGTCTCCTGCACTGCAGGTAGATTCTTGACCTACTGAGCTAGCAGGGAAGCCCCAGACATTTCTTATCCATCCTCTAATCTCTAAAGTTAACTAACTTCCATTGCCAAACCTAATAACCCTACAGATATTACATGTTGGACTGTCAGTAAAAGAACCAAGTCATTTTGTTTTGTTTTATTTTGTTGTAAGTCAGTGTGTCTGAGAACTTAGAAATTCCAAAGGATAGTATAAAGAAGAGAAGGTAAAGACTGCATGAACATTGTGGCAATTGTCACAAAGAGATTTGAGGAGGAAAATTAAGAATGAACTAGTGACCTTAAAGAAAATACCACCAACAAAGTGAAATATAAAACAGTGACAAAAATAATGAAACATTTTATTTCACACCTTCTCTCTTCTTAAATATTCTACCTAAATATTAATTTGTATTTTCACATCAGCACTGTCTTTCAGATGCCTAATTTAGCTACTCAAAGTAGTTTAAACAAATTCTCAAATATCTGTAGATTATCAAAATAAATGATTATTTTTTATTCACACCCTTCTGTGGGCTTATTTGGAAGCCCAGAATCCTTCTATCTTGTAGCTTCATGTTCTTTCAGAACTTTGAAGCCACCTTCTATTTAGCTCAGAGGTCAAGAGGTATGACTTGGAGCATGGGAGATACACAAGGCCAATTCGGGTAGTAGAATGTATATATTACTCTTACTTATAGTTCATTAATAAGAATTTAGCACAAGGTCATTATCTGATTACAAAGAATGCCAGAATCTGTAGCTTAGTTGTACAACCAAGAAAGAAAATCAATAAGAAATATGTGAAAGAAAATAAATCAGATATATGGCCTTCCCTGGTGGCTCAGACAGAAACTGCCTACAGTGCAGGACACTTGGGTTCAATCCCTAGGTCAGGAAGATCCCCTGGAGGAGGCAATGGCAACACACTCCAATATTCTTGCCTGGAGAATTCCATGGACAGAGAAGCCTGGTGGGCCACACTCTATGGAGTTGCAAAGAGTTGGCCACAGTTGAGCGACTAACACTTTCACTTTCACCAGTAGTCTTAGAAACAAATCTATTATAATGTCTCTCTTTCTAGCTATTCTGTTTTATTTTGTCTGTCTTTCTGAAATATTCAGGCATTGGGGATTAAATTTAGTGGTGGGGTTTACACAGGCACTGTTAAGAATGGCTTTCTTTCCATTTTTTAGTTATTAGTGTTGTAGCCAGCAAAGGAGTTACTTGCCAATTGAGATGGAAAGTTGTGTGTATATGAACATGTAGCACATGTCTGGCTCAAATGTATAACTGTACTTGTGTACAAAAGTTCTAAGATGGTAAGAGAGTTTCAGGATATGATTATTTAAAATAATTTTCTCCTTATTTAAAAAATATTTTGTAACTTACAGTGGCCAAAATCTATGTGATAAAGAGAGAAAAGTAATAGGATTGAAATAAAAGTGCAGAATAACAATAATCTCACACACGTCTCACCTCACCTTAGCTAGTAATTCACTTTCTCTGATATTCAGGTTCCAAATCTGAAAAATAAGAATTACATTCCTACAGGATGAGTGGCCCTGATTTTTCACTCTATCAATATTTCATAAAATTTCTCTTCACCAACTCAAATTCTATTTCCCCCTGTCTTAACCCAACTGGATTTCTCAGTTTTCACTGCAAAGAAATAGAAGAAAACAAAAGAAAGGGAAAGACAAGAGATGTCTTCAAGAAAATTAGTAATACCAAGGGAACATTTCATGTAAAGATCGGCACAGTAAAGGACAGAAGAAAGATGGACTTTACAGAAGCAGAAGATACTAAGAAGATATGGCAAGAATACAAGAAGAACTATACCAAAAAAAAAAATCTTCATGACACAGATAACCACGATGGTGTGACCACTCACCTAAAGCCAGACATCCTGGAATGCAAAGTCAAGTGGGCTTTATGAAGCATCATTATGAAAAAGCTAGTGGAGGTGATGGAATTCCACTTCAACTATTTCAAATCCTAAAAGATGACGCTGTGAAAGAGCTATGCTCAGTATGCCAGTAAATATGGAAAAACATAGCAGTCCACAGGACTGGAAAATGTCAGTTTCGTTGCAATCCCAAAGAAAGGCAAAGCCAAAGAATGCTCAAACTACCACGCAGTTACACTCATCTCACACGCTAGCAAAGTAATGCTTAAAATCCTCCAAGCCAGGCTTCAGCAATATGTGAACTGTGAAATTCCAGATGTTTAAACTGCTTTTAGAAAATGCAGAGGAACCAGAGATCAGATTGCCAACATCCGCTGGATCATAGAAAAAGCAAGAGAGGTCCAGAAAAAACATCTTTTTATTGATTACACCTAAGCCTTTGACTGTGTGGATCACAACAAACTGTGGAAAATTCTTCAAGAGATGGGAATACTAGACCACCTGGTCTCCATCCTTAGAAATCTGTATGCAGCTCAAGAAGTAACAGTTATAACTGGACTTGGAAAAACAGACTGGTTCCAAATCAGGAAAGGAGTTTGTCAAGGTTGCATATTATCCCTCTGCTTATTTAACTTAAAAGCAGAGTACATCATGCAAAATGCCTGGCTAGATAAAGTGCAAGCTGGAATCAAGATTTCCAGGAGAAATATTAATAACCTCAGATATAGAGAAGGCACCACCCTTATGGTAGAAAGTGAAGAAGAACTAAAGAGTCTCTTGGTGAAAGTGAAAGAGGAAAATGAAAATGTTGGCTTAAAACTCAACATTCAGAAAACTAAGATCAAGGCATCTGGTCCCATCACTTCATAGCAAATAGATGGGGAAACAATTTATTTTGGGGGCTTAAAAATTACTGCAGATGATGGCTGCAGCCATGAAATTAAAAGATGCTTGCTCCTTGGAAGGAAAAATGTGACCAACCTAGACAGCATATTAAAAATCAGAGAGAGACATTACTTTACCAACAAAGGTCCATCTAGTGAAAGCTATGTTTTTTCCCGTAGTTACGGATGAATGTGAGACTTGGACTATAAAGAAAGCTGAGAGCCGAAGAACTGATACTTTTGAACTGTGGTGTTGGAGAAGACTCTTGAGAGTCCCTTGAACTGCAAGGAGATTCAACTAGTCAATCCTAAAGGAAATCCAACCAGTCCTGAATACTCATTGGAAGGATGCTGCTGAAGCTGAAACTCCAAATCTTTGGCCACATGATTAAAAGAACTGACTCTTTGGAAAAGACCCTGATGCTGTGAGAGATTGAAGGTGGGAGGAGAAGAGGATGACAAAGGATGAAATAAACTCTGTTTATCTGACTTGATGAACACAAGTTTGAGCAAGCTCCGGTAGTTGGTGATGGACAAGAAAGCCTGGTGTGCTGCAGTCCATGGGGTCACAAAGAGTTAGACACGACTGAGTGACTGAAATGAACTGAACTAACCCAACTGCAAGAAATTTCACCAGTCATCAGTGCATATCTTATGACTGCAAAGCAAAAGACTGAGTAGAGAGCAAGTGCCCAAGAGACAAAGAATAAATGGGGAAGCAAACTTTCACAATAATTCATAGGAAATAAAGGCAGAGGCTCCAGAAGTGGGAAAGGAATGACAGATAAGACAGAAGCAGTATTTTTATTGTTATATCATGGCTATGAAGTTAATTTTCTAAGTTTTTAGAGATAACTTTTAAAACAGCTTTACATTACTTTCAGTTCTGCACTGTGATTCATTATATATAATTCTCTGTAGAGATGACCGTAGGAGTACCCAGGTTTTAACTTGGTTTATGTCTCTTCGTAGACGGCAATGGCACCCCACTCCAGTACTCTTGCCTGGAAAATCCCATGGATGGAGGAGCCTGGTAGGCTGCAGTCCATGGGGTCGCTCAGAGTTGGACACGACTGAGCGACTTCACTTTCATTTTTCACTTTCATGCATTGGAGAAGGAAATGGCAACCCATTCCAGTGTTCTTGCCTGGAGAATCCCAGGAATGGGGGAGCCTGATGGGCTGCCATCTATGGGGTCGCACAGAGTGTACATGACTGAAGAGACTTAGCAGCAGCAGCAGCAGCAATAGCAAGTCTCTTCAAGAGTTGTCACATAAGAATTAAATGCTATTTTAAGTTATAAAGATCTTATCCAATTCCTGTTATATCTAATAACTCAGCTATATGCAGTCTTAGATTAAGAAAATAAAATGAAATGAAATTTGTTTTGACTACCATGCATAGGTGCTAAGCTGAAACAGTCATGTCCAACTCTTTGCAACCCTGTAGGTTATATAGCCCACTAATCTCCTCTGTGCATTGGATTCTCCAAGAATACTGAAGTGGATTGCCATGCCCTCCGATCGAACCCATGTCTCTTACATCTCCTGCATTGGCAGATGGGTTCTTAACCAGTAGTGCCATCTAGGAAGCACTTGGATAATCATAGTAGCAGCTAAAGTCCATAATATTTAGGAAATATTAGTATGAAGATCACAATAAATAATATTTAAATAAATATCAATGAAATGTACATAGAAGAAGTGCACAGTTACATAAACACATGTATATTCACACTAGCCTAAGAAAGCAATTTAAATTTCTCATAATAACTGTGCTTACCTTGCTTATGAATTAACTTGAATTGTTTCAATATTCCTATGCCAAGAGTGGGCTTTGGAGGTGGCCCTTGTTTTAAAGAACCTGCTTGCCAGTGTAGGAAATATAAGAGATGCAGGTTGGATCTCGGGGTCAAAAAGATCCCTGGAGGAGAAAATGGCAACCCACCCCAGTATTCTTGTCTGCATTATCCCACAGACAGAGAAGCTTGGTGGGCCATAGACCATGCAGTAGCAAAAAGTCAGACACAATTGAAGTGACTTAGGACACTGCACATGCTAACAGTAACGATTTGGGTTAACTGAGATCTTTCTAGTAGTCATGTATGGATGTGAGAGTTGGACTGTGAAGAAAGCTGAGTGCCGAAGAATTGATGCTTTTGAACTGTAATGTTGGAGAAGACTCTTGAGAGTCCCTTGGACTGCAAAGAGATCCAACCAGTCCATTCTAAAGGAGACCAGTCCCGGGTATTCTTTAGAAGGAATGATGCTGAAGCTGAAACTCCAGTACTTTGGCCACCTCATGAGAAGAGTTGACTCATTGGAAAAGACCCTGATGCTGGGAGGGATTAGGGGCAGGAGGAGAAGGGGATGACAGAGGATGAGATGGCTGGATGGCATCACTGACTCGATGAACGTGAGTTTGAGTGAATTACAGGAGTTGGTGATGAACAGGGAATCCTGACGTGCTGCAATTCATCGGGTCGCAAAGAGTTGGACACAACTGAGCGACTAAACTGAACTGAGATCTCTCTTTTTTTAATTATTCACTAGAATCAGTACTAGAACAAAGTGCAGTTATATGTTAGAATTTTACTAGTATCATAATTGCAAAGTATACATCACTTAGACAAGGTCCAGGTTAGAAAATGTTTTCTCAGTGCATTCTGCAAGGCTGAAATTTTGTTTTAATAACTCCTTGATTGTTGAAATAGAATTTCAAACAGTATCTTAATTAGTTCATTGGTGAATACTCTTTCACACAGATCTAAATTTGGCATCTAAATCTAAATGTGGCCTTAGTAATGATGAATTACATCTTTATTAAGTCTTTTAAAACCATTCACAGACCCAGAGACTACCTAATTAAAGAGATACTAAAGAAGTTATGAAGATTTGTGAACGAATTTTTGACTTTTATTGTGCTTGTTCAGTTGCTCAGCCATGTCCCACTCTTTGCGACCCCATGAACTGCAGCATGCCAGGCTTCCCCATCATTCACCATCTCCAGGAGTTTGCTCAAATTCATGTCCATTGAGGCGGTGATGACATCCAGCCATCTCATCTTCCATCATCCCCTTCTCCTCTCACTTCCAATCCTTCTGAGCATCAGGGTTTTTCCAGTGAGTCAGCTCTTTGCATCAGATGGCCAAAGTACTGGAGCTTCACCTTCACTATCAGTCCTTCCAATGAATATTCAGGACTGATTTCCTTTAGGTTGACTGGTTGGATCTCCTTGTAGTGCAAGGGACTCTCAAGAGTCTTCAACACCACAGTTTAAAAGCATCAGTTCTTTGGTGCTCAGCTTTCTGTATAATTCAACTCTCACATCCATACATGACTACTGGAAAAACCATACTTTTGACTAGACACAACTTTGTTGGCAAATGATATCTCTGCTTTTAAGTAGGCTGTCTAGGTTGGTCTTAGCTTTTCTTCCAAGGAGCAAGCATTTTTTAATTTCATGGCTGCAGTCACCATCTGCAGTGATTTTGGAGCCCAAACAAATAAAGTCTCTCACTGTTTCCATTGTTTCCCCTCTATTTGCCATGAAATGATGGGACCAGATGCCATGAACTCTGTTTTTGAATGTTGAGTTTTAAGTCAGTTTTTTCACTCTCCTCTTTCACTTTCATCAAGAGGCTCTTTAAGTTTTCTTTGCTTTCTGGCATAGGTGAAAGGTGGTGAAGGTGGTTTCATCTGCATATCTGAGGTTATTGATATTTCTCCCAGCAATCTTGATTTCAGCTTGTGCTTCATCCAGCCTGACATTTTGCATGATGTAATCTGCATATAAGTCAAATAAACAAGATGACAGTATACAGCCTTGATGTACCCTTTTCCTGATTTGGAACCAGTTCATTGTTCCACGTAGGTTCTAACTGTTACTTGATCTGCATACAGGTTTCATAGGAGGCATGTAAGATGGTCTGGTATTCCCATCTCTTGAAGAATTTTCTACAGTTTGTTATGATACACACAGTGAAAGATTTTACAGTAATCAGTGAAGCAGAAGTTGATGCTTCTCTGGAACTCTCTTGCTTTTCCTGTGATAACAGATGTTGGCAATATGATCTCTTGTTCCTCTGCCTTTTCTAAAACCAGCTTGTACATCTGGAAATTCTCAGTTCACGTACTATTAAAGCCTAGCTTGGAGGACTTTGAGCATTACTTTCCTAGCATGTGAAATGATGCACATTGTGCAACAGCTTGAACATTCTTTGCCATTGGCCTTCTTTGGGACTGGCATAAAATGGACCTTTTCTAGTCCTATGGCCACTGCTGAGTTTTCCATATTTGCTGGCATATTGAGTGTAGCACTTTAACAGCATCATCTTTTAGGATTTGAAATAGCTCAAGTGGAATTCCATCACCTCCAGTATTTTTGTTTGTAATGATGTTTCCTAGATCCATTTAACTTCACACTCCAAAATGTCTGTGTCTAGGTGAGTGATCACATGGTTGTGGTTATCTGGGTCATTAAGATCTTTTTTTATATAGTTCTTCTGTGTATTCTTGCCACTTCTTCTTAATATCTTCTGCTTCTGTTAGGTCCATACTGTTCTGTTCTTTATTTTGCCCATCTTTGAATGACTTTTGACATTTAAAATATGTGATTTTCAAAAATCACTGGTTCTGTAAAACTTGATGTATTAATCTCATCTCCCTTCATTTAGTCTCTTAAATTTCATTCTCATTTTATTTAACGTTTTTAAAATAAATTTCTACATGTGACAAAATGATTACACTGATCCAGGAGAATTGAAGTAGAGAAGAGTTTTATAACAAATGGCTTAGCAATAAATGCAATAAATTGGTTTTCTATTTAATAATTCTTCCCAGTTGGGAAATGCTTTCCTATAATTTAATATGCAGAGTCATTAAGGGACATGAGGTTATTATACACACCACTGTAAACAGATTCTTTTCTTCTAAAGAAGTAATTCTTCCATTTTCTAATAATTGCATATTTTTAAAAATTTCTAATAATTGTATAAATTTAAAGAATTGTATTGTTTAAAAAAGATAATTACTGAAAACAAGATCTAAACAATTAAAAACACAAATGTTTTCCCTAGTATAGAGAAAAAAATTGTAGAAATGGGGAGAGTTTCAAAAATTTTTAAATACATAATTTATAAATTCTTATATATATTCTTAAATATATAAATATCTAGCAGTGTTTAAGTCATTACTCAGAAATGACCTCAGATTTAGGGATATGTACAGATGTCAAAGAAACAGAGGTTTTGTTTCCTTAGGCAACAAATGGCAAAGAAAGAACTGCCTCCTATCTCACTCACAGTTTTCTTCATTTGTCTCTTGGCATGCTAACTTTGACTGCCTTCTCCAATATCCAGTCTACTGAATTCCTTCTAGATGTACTTCCCTATTTACCAAGACTTACCTAAAATGTATATTTTAAGTACATTCTCACTGACTCCCCCAAATCTATCTTCCCTTAAAATTTTAATACAATCAATCACTGAAAATTCTCCAACCCTAAAAATACCATCTTCAAGCATTTTAGCCATTTTTACAATCAGTTAGTGTTGAAGGAAAAATTGTCTTCAGAATTGCATGGTCACCCTTTCATGAGCCAGTGGGGAAGACCTTATTGCAATCCCAGTGGCAGCTATTCATACCATAGACCTTCCATTGACACTCATCCCACCCCATCCTTCTCACTGTCTGACGATAACCTGAAATAATAATGTCAAGGCTTCATGATGAGGTAGAAGGCATCCTTTACACAGTTTATCCTTACTCTTCAATTATAACTTTATTACTATTACACTCATTCTCATCTTTTGCCCTTTTCTTTAAAAGGAAAAACACTAATGCTTGGTGCAATCATGTTTCATTGTCTTGTTTATTGCTAAGGATGAAGGAGGGATTCTCATTCTAGGGTTATGGGATTTCCTGAACATAGGACACCCAGCATGGGACAGATTAGATTGACAAGAGCAGTTTTTTAGTCACATAAACTCACATGCCAGGGAAGGAGGACATCTCATGCCATGCAGAACCACATGGAGTTTGCACTGGAAACAGAGTGAAAAGCCAGAGGATATGTAGAATCAAAAGCATGGATTATTCTCAGTTCCTGTGGGAGATTGTGATTGGCTTGTTTGCATAATTCTTCTGGTTGTCTATTGGTTGTTTTGGCTTGTCTCAGGTCAGATTTGGAGAAAGAAAATGGTAACCAACTCCAGTATTCTTGCCTGGAGAATCCCATGGACAGAGGAGCCTGGCAGGCCATGGTCCATAGGGTCACAGAGAGTTGGACACGATTGAAGTGACTGAGCACGCTGGTTGTCAGGGAACTGAAATTTGCTCCTCACAGACAGTAAGATCAAGTGGGAACTGCACTTGATTCATTTGATAGCGAGTGGGGTAATTTGGGTAGAGATTGTTTCCATGGGAGCAGAGTGGAGAGGAGAACTTGAAGTTCAGCTATTTGAGGCCTTGCCGACACCACCTTGTGTGTGCTCAGTCGCTCAGTCAAGTCTGACTCTTTGCTACCCCATGGACTGTAGCCTGCCAGACTCCCCTGTTAGTGGAATTTTCCAGACAAGAATCCTGGAGTGGGTTTCCATTTCCTACATCAGGCAATATCACCTTATGTCAAGGTAACACATAAAACTGGAATGAGTTTATAAGTACCCACTTCAAAATTCTCATTTTAAATTTCTCCGTCTGTCTCTGTATCTGTCTCATCTCTCTCTCTGTTATATATATGACAATTTAAATACTTATAAAAAAAAGTTATGTTGAAGGAATAAAGTTGAAGCTGTTTTCAATTAGCAATTTAAGTGAAACTCTAGGTTAGGTATTTTCAGAAGAAAATATGTGTGTGTTGTTGAGAGGAGGAAAACAAGAGTTAATGAGCCATTTATAGTCAAACAGAGATTGCATGAAAGGTAGCACACCTTGAGGTTTGCTATGAGGGTGATATGGCAGGAATCCCTAGAGAAATCCCATGTTGCTACTGCAATATGAATATTCCCTACTTTAGAATTATTGCTTTGAAAATTTTCTTATTTTTGGCAAACTACTCTTTATCTCTCATTATCTCTAAGCTTATATGTTAAAAATCCAACTTGCAATAAAAGACCATGGTTTTAAATCAATATGCACTATTTAGTTATTCTGTTCAAAATTCCAAAGTAGTGATTTCTGAAGCTAAGAACAGCTTGCACGAGTTCCTAACATCTTAACTTATATTGTTTAATTTATAATAGCAGGATTTTATATTTGTTACCATTTCCGATTCAAAACATAATTATACTGATGTATATGATGTTAGAATGTAATTCCTATGTATTTAACCAAGGTGCCATGTTGATGATGTTTGCCTTCTAATACATTTTATAAAATTTGTTAATTCAGTCACATATATTTAAAATAAGCTATGTATCACTTCTTCTTTTAAAATGTGAAATATATCATTTTCACATTAGTGTCAATATATAGTTGATGCAAAACTATTTAATATTATGAGAATGCAATCCAATAAATGCACTCTAGTTCAGTAATTCTTTCTTTCTGAGTGCTTTTCTTTTCTTGCTTTCCTTTGCTTGTCTTATTATTCTTTATCACTATTGTATTTCTAGAGCCTAGAAGAATGCCAAACATATAGTAAGAATTCAAGAAACATTTTTTTTTTGAGTGAACAAACAAATGTTAACCTGTGAAATCTTTATTAACCAGGTAACTTAAGATAACTCAAAGAGCTATGCAAATTTAAGGTACTTTGCTACTAACAATTGTAACAGTAATCATGCTCAACATATTATCAGTATTAAATACTTTCAGGAATAATAAACCTACTGCTTACATTGATTGGCTCATAACTACACATATGTATGCATCAGACAATTTGTTTACAGATCTTTAGTTATGAATGTCTAGTAGTTAAATTCTAGCTATTTGTGAGTAAAGAGGAAAAGAGAACAAAAGAATTTTCAAGAAAAGTTATTTATAGCATTTTGCCTCAGTTGATTCTACCAACACATTTAATTAACATGGGCAAAGATAAGAGCACATTTATGTGTCCCTTAATATTAAGGTGATACATTTCTCCTGCTTTCTTGTGTACTTTCTTCACACCTACCACAATCAGGACAACAACAATTAAGCAGTAAGTGAGAATTTTTCCAAGAGAGTTCAATAAAATGAAGGGCTTATTGACTAAAGACCTTGTGTGTAAAAGAGCAAAGTCAAGGGAAGAATAGCAGATAATACACCCCTCATACCAAGACTTAAGTAATCTTTATAATTAATTATTTAAATATTGTCTGTGTTGATACAAATATTGGGTTGTATATGTAATTCTTCATTTTTTTTCAAGTAATTTATAACCCTAAAGTTAAATTCCAGTTTATTTAAATGTGTCCTATTACTGTATTTAATTTTGAAAGTAGTTATCTCTCCATGCTATGAACTGAAATGTACAAAATTACTCCCTTGTCTAAAGTTATTGCTTTAAGAAACCTACAAGATGTCTGGAATATTCACCAAAGCTCTTCATTTCTGGTTAGACAGGACGAGCCTCTACAAAAAAAAAAAAAAAAGTTTTCTGAGAAAGTTGATATACTACTGTTACTATTCATGGATAACAACAAAAATTAATTTTTCAAAAGCCTTAGCTTGTGGCTGAGCTGGTAAAGAATCTATCCGCAATGCGGGAGACCTGGGTTCAATCCCTGAATTGGTAAGATCTCCTGGAGAAGGGAGAGGCTACTCACTCTTGTATTCCGGACTGGGGAATCCCATGGACTATAGTCCATGGGGTCGCAGAGAGTTGGACACGACTGAGCAACTTTCACTACATGAAAACCACAGAAGCAAGTGTTACCCTAAAACAGAGCCAGTCTTTATACACAGCAATATTTATTTGACAAGAAAATACGTAAAATTTCATAATGTCCAAATGTGAAAAGGGAAGAATGCTAGGAATTTAAGTTTCAAACTGAAACACTGATATTAAAATAGGGACTTCTTTACTCCTGCTCCAGAAGTTTCATGCTCTACCTAGGATTTGAAAAGGAGTAGAGAGATTCAGGGCTTCTTATTTTATATTGGCACCATATATGTTAGTTTCTGGAAATAGGCCTTCAAATAGATCTATATGGGAATGTAACTAATGGTGTTCTAAGAGTGGCAGTGCAACCTGCCTTGGCTGTGCCAAGACTCTGTGTCAAGAAAAAGTTCATTTCTACCTAGAGAACAGCTTAAGAGTTTCATGGGTTGGACTTAGATGTTATGATGAGAGTAAACCAGAAAAGGGAATGAAAAGATAAGTAAAAACCACATTGAACTTCACTTACCAGGAAGACTTGGGGCCAACCTTCAATTAGGTGGGCCAAACTATTCATTCAGGTTTTTCCATAAGATGTTACTGGAAAACTTGAAGTAATCTTTTGGCCAACCAATAGAGTTATATCAGTTTTCTAAAGAAATAACACCAATTTAATATCCATTTTGAAGGGCAGCCAAAGATTAATTTGCATCTAACATTTACTCTAATCTGCTAAATTACAATAAGGTTAAATTGTGTGAAAGCTAGACAAAGAATCCTAAAACTTTCAGGCTGAATCAACTAAGTATGTATACTTTGATTCTTGTCTTGAGTCATTTGGGAGAAGGGAGAGAGAAAAAACACATTTTGAAGAATCCTGTATACCTGATAATTGACGGTCACAAACTTAAAGATTAACTAGGCAAAACTTTTCTAAAATGACCCTATAGTTTTCATAGTCTACATTTTTAATGAAGATCTTTACTTGTATAAATAATCCTGTTTGAGTTCTTATTAATACTCTATGAATAAAATGTATGCTTAGTAAACATGAATATTGTACTTCACAAATGCATATGATCCAACTTAAATCCCACAAGCAAATTCATAACTATTGTAACAAACTTATACAAGCTGATTTTATGATGTTAGATGATAATTTTAGGCTCCAAAATTAGAACAGTCCTCCCACTCAACTTTAAAACACACCCATTTCTATTATATCCTTAAGAAATCATCTGGATTCCTTTGTTGAGAAGACAGGAGAAAGGAGAATGAACAGGGCTAAGGAAGACCTATATGTGTAGTTAGCTGAAACAATATGGAAACTTTACATCCTGGGGATGTTTCTGCCTGAGGAAAGAGCATAGACCTACAGCTTGTTGGACTGAAGAAGTGGAAGCAATAACAGTAGAGCAAACCTCTGAGACAAACACAGACAAGCAATGAGCCAAAGGTCAGAAAAGGGAACTCTCATAGAGGAGAGTTTCAAGTAATTAGACTAAAGAAAGTATAAATCTAGAAGCCAACAAAGATAACTATCTTATTAAAAGAAAATTGCTGAACTGTGTTATTTAACAACACACTAAAATTTATTCAATGATCACAGCTCTTTGAGCAGGAAATTTAAAAAGCCTATTCCATTTTATCTCTACAATATTATCAACAAGTAATTTTCAAAATCTAACATACACAGCATATAAAGAAGCTGTCATGTAAAGCAAACTAAGTAGACAATCTTGGCCTCCAGGATTTTACATTTTAAAGAACAATAAATTAATGAAAAGAGCAAAAATAACTAAGCATATGCATCTATAAGGTGGATCCCACTTCAACAGCAGAAAGCAAAGAGGAACTAAAGAGCCTCTTGAAGAGTGTGAAAGAGGAGAGTGAAAAAGCTGGCTTGAAACACAACATTCAAAAAACTCAGATCATGGCATCTGGTCTCATTCAGTTCAGTTCAGTTCAGTTCAGTCGCTCAGTCATGTCCGACTCTTTGCGACCCCATGAATCGCAGCACGCCAGGCCTCCCTGTTCATCACCATCTCTCAGAGTTCACTCAGACTCACGTCCATCGAGTCCATGATGCCATCCAGCCATCTCATCCTTGGTCGTCCCCTTCTCCTCCTGCCCCCAATCCCTCCCAGCATCAGAGATTTTTTCTAATGAGTCAACTCTTCACATGAGGTGGTCAAAGTACTGGAGTTTCAGCTTTAGCCTCATTCCTTCCAAAGAAATCCCAGGGTCGTTCAGTCGTGTCCAACTCTTTGTGTTACTTCATGGCAAATAGATGGGAGAAAAATGGAAACAGTGTCAGATTTTATTTTGGGAGGCTCCAAAATCACTGTAGATGGTAGCAATCACAAATTAAAAGACACTTGCTCCTTGGAAGAAAAGTTATGACAAACCTAGATAGCATATTAAAAAGCTAAGATACCATTTTGCTGATAAAGGTCCATATAGTCAAATATATGGTTTTTCCAGTAGCCATGTACAGATATGAGAGTTGGACCATAAGGAAGGCATTTCTTGTTTGTTGTTCTGTTGCTAAGTCATGTACAACTTTTCGTGACCCCATGGACTACAGCACACCATGCTTCCCTGTCCTTCACTACCTCCTGAGGTTTGCTCAGACTCACATCTAATTAAGTCGATGATGCTATCTAACCATCTCATCGTCTGTGGCCCCCTTCTCCTGTACTCAATTTTTCCCAGCATCAGGGTCTTTTTCAATGTGCGTCAGATAGCCAAAGAAAGCTGAGCACCGAAGAATTGATGCTTTTGAATTATGGTGCTGGAGAAGACTCTTCAGAGTCCCTTGGACAGCAAGGAGATCAAACCAGTCCATCCTAAAGGAAATCAACCCTGAATATTTATTGGAAGAACTGATGATGAAGCTTAAACTCCAATAATTTGGCCACCTGATGTGAAGAGTCAAGACACTGGAAAATATTCTGATGCTAGTAAAGATTGAGGGCAAGAAGAGAAGAGGGTAACAGAGGATGAGATGGTTGAATGGCATCACTGACTCAATGGACACGACTTTGAGCAAACTCTGGGAGATAGTGAAGGACAGGGAAGCTTGGCATGCTATAGTCCATGGGGTGCATGCAGTCCAAAGAATCAGACATGACTTAGTGACTGAAAAATAACAAGGTGGGATCCATGTCCCATGTTGGCTGGAACAAAAACATGGGATTCAGGAGAGGCTGAAATAAGTCCATATCATTCCAGTTACCTCTAAAAGAAAAGCAAGGGTGAAAATCTGAATTGTCATGTCTGGCTAGCCAAGTGGTCAGCCAAGGAAGCCTATATTGTAAATTCTTATGAAGAATGCATTCCAATAATTGTGATACCCTAATGGAAGAAAGCTGTAGTTAGCTTGAAGCATTTTTTTTTTCCATTTTGGTTTTTAAACAGATCTCCTCCTCAAGAGATTCTGCACATCTGGTCTGTGATATAGTTCAGCTGGTTGAAGCTAAGGTCATCAGACATCTTCTTCTTTAATAAGATCTCAGACTTCAAGAGAATACTCTCATGAGAGGAACATTCTCAAATATATTCTCAGATAATATTAGATAACCAGAGTGTATTCAGGTGGAGGGAATATCCCAGAAGGGAAAAAGCAGGTTTAAGTTAATTGTCACTTTGTCGCAAAGCATTTTTTTTTGGCTGGAAAGAGGATTGAGGGAGCCTATAGAGATTTCTCTCTCTCTTTCTCTTTTAGTTTCACAGTTACTATGGATTGCCAGCACTGACTAAAGCTTCAGAGATTAACAATGCACACTCTGTTTGACCCCACCCAACAGTAAAAAAAAGATAAACTGTGATACCAAGACAAAATTTAACTGATGTAGGAAGGAAGCTTATTGCTCCAAATGAAAAGACACGGGCATTTTATTTGCTAGAAGGAAATTGCAGTAATCTGAAAGACATAAATACAATTTGTTTAAACAACAGAAAGAGTTAAATTAATTAGTTTGGAAACAGGAAATTTTGATGATTCTAATAAAATGTACTCTTTCCTGTTCTCCAGTGCATAATTCAGCCTGGAATGCTTTCCCCTTATTACCTGTATCAGCTGCAATCCCTTTATGCAGCTGACCCTCATTAATTAATAATTGTATGTCATGAGTAAGATGAGTCTCTAAGTCAGCCTCTTTGTCAGGCAGATTTAAGATCCATTAAGGTATATTTAACCCTGAGTGGAGAAGAGAAATAATTAGGATCGATGAGCTGGAAATCAAGCACCTTGGAACAGTCAGGTTGCAGTTGTCTGGGAGAGTAAGCCAGGCTGCATTTGATATGTGCAGGCATTTTTGTTATAAGGGGAAAATGTTAACCTTTATATATACCAGAGCCATCAATTTTTAACTCTGATTTATATTCAGTATTTTCACAGTATCTTGCATGTAACTATATCAGTCTTTTGAGGAAAAAGCAGTTTGGTAGATAAAACTACATATTCAATTATGTATAACTCAGTTTCTTTTGTATTTGCTCTTGTAAGCCCACTTGTTACTAAATGATATATTTTTAATTAGCTTTGTCTGCTTGGTACTGAGAAGGTTGACTTGGGTCTTCTCCTGAGTCCTATTAGCCAAATGACCTGTTTCAGGTTATGGGCCTTTTCCTCCCTAGGCAGGACAAATGACAGGCATTTTTATTCACACACTGGTCTTCAAGGATCCACATCAATATAATTTATTGCCTCCACTCCCAGCTCCTCCTAGTCAGGTCCTTTGCCATTGATCTACCTGCTCTTCTACTGCTGCTGCTGCTAAGTCGCTTCAGTCGTGTCTGACTCTGTGCGACCCCACAGATGGCAGCCCACCAGGCTCCCTCGTCCCTGGGATTCTCCAGGCAAGAACACTGGAGTGGGTTGCCATTTCCTTCTCCAGTGCATGAAAGTGAAAAGTGAAAGTGAAGCCACTCAGTCATGTCTGACTCTTCGCAACCCTGTGGACTGCAGCCCACCAGGCTCCTCTGCCCATGGGATTTTCCAGGCAAGAACACTGGAGTGGGGTGCCGTTACCTTCTCCGGCTCTTCTACTATTTCAGACTAATTTGCTTGTTCATGTCTATGCTCAATATGCCGTTTGTTTTGGCTAGATTTCCTACCAAGCTGCCTCAGGACTCTCAAAGATTGTTCTCAGTCCTGTCATCAAAATCTTCTCACATTTAAGAGCCTGTAGGGAGCAGAAATACTTTGACTAGTCCTTTATGTTTCTACTTATACATATGTATAATCAATACACAACCAATTAGCAAGTAGTATATATTTCTAAAAAATGATCTAAAAGTTTTCTTAGTGATTAAATAGAACTTTCAATCAGGATTTGACTCCATATATGTTAACTGACTCACCAATTCGCTAGTGTAATACTACAAAAACAGGTCATATGCAGTATGTTCAAGATTCCCTGTGTACACCAGTAGTTCGAGAAATCAGATCATACCAAAAGTATTGATCTGTTAGGGGAAATAGACTGTAGCCAACACTCTTTGAGAATCTGGATGCACTTGATGAAAGTGAAAGTCGCTCAGTTGGGTCCAACTCTTTGTGACCCCATGGACTGTAGCCTACCAGGTTCACCTGACCATGGAATTCTCTAGGACAGAATTCTGGATTAGGTAGCCTATCCCTTCTCCAGGGGATCTTCCCAACCTAGGGATCGAAACCAGGTCTCCCACCTTGCAGGTGGATTCTTTTACCAGCTGAGCTATCAGATAAGCCCTGAAGAACTTGATATTTTTACTAAAATTACATAATAATTGAGATAATGTTTCTTGTTCAGACTTACCCATTTGAAAATGTGTAACAGTGACTTAAGATAACTAAGTGGTAACTGAACTGTGATTAATGGAAAACCAAGTATAAGTGAGAAAAGAATTAAGAAATGTTCTAAGCATTTCTGATGTTTATAGGTTTGTATAGTTTTGTCCCTAAGGTAAAGGGCAATTCTGCTCAGGTTTAGGGACTTCATCCTTCTCTTCACAGCACATAGACTAGGAAGATTAGTCATAGTAAATTATTGGATAAATGAATAAATGAACAGCTTATAGCAGAGCACTTCAAAGGAAAACCATAAAGTCCCATGAAATTCTGTGTACTCTAATTACCAGTTCTATGAGGATAAAATAAAGAACAGACAATTTTCCCTATGGCTTTCTTTGTATTCCCACCATTAGAGACATTCATCTCTTTATCATCTGAAGCAGTGCATGGCCTGCTGAATGTCGTTTTTTGAAATGTGAATCCAAGTGGAAGGATCCCTAATCAAAATGCTTTGCCTTCAGTATCTTTTATTAGCAAATTAGTATGGATTTGTTCATCAAGTTAACCAATTTTTATCTTAAAAGCCCTTAAGTTTCCATTGGGAAGAGGAAGAAGGAAAGCCCTTTGATTCTGAAATGGCATGGTGGAACACTGGCCTACTGATCCACTTGTCAAGCCTTGGAAAAGTACCAACTTGAAAATGTGACATTGAGGGTGAAAGTGGCATTTGGGGAATACACCAGCAGCTGAAATAAAAGTTCATTGGCTAAGATGTGCATAACAACTTTCTTATTGCCCTGTGTGTGCTGTGTGTTAAGTCGCTTCAGTTGTGTTTGACTCTTTGTGACCCCATGGATTGTAGCCTACCAGGCTCCTCTGTCCACGAGATTCTCCAGGCAAGAATAATGGAGTGGGTTGCCAGGCCCTTCTTCAGGGCTTCATCCCAACCCAAGGATTGAACCCACATCTCTTACATTTCCTGTACTGGCAGTCAGTGTCTTTCCCCCTAGTGCCACATGGGAAGCCTCCTCTTCTCTCTTAGATTATGTTTCTATTATTGCTAAAATATCAAATTTTTCTTTTAGAAATCTTATTAATATATGTACAACAGAACATTAAAAAGTGGCAACATAATGTTACTCAATAAATGGAGTATTAATAAGATAATAATATAATTTCTTCCATTTTTATCAAATTTTTGATATAGTAGACAAATCATTGCAGGAAGAAACAGATTATTAAAGTAAGCCCATATATATATATGAGAAAATAGTAGGTAGTAGGCAACTTATGAGAAATTTCATTTATTAAAAAGTGTCCTTTACAAACAGTGTATTTTTAAAATAGTATCTTTGTAGGTATCTATTAAATCATACATGTAAAAGTATTTATCAAATACCCATACAGTAGAACTCACCCAGTTGTAACTAAAGAGAAGAAAACAAACAGATATTGGCCTTGAGGAAAGTTAGTGGAAAGGTGACAGGAAATATCCAATTACATGTGGGTGGGGGGCATCTTGCAATTCATAGAGAGGAGTTTTAATTGAATCCTAAATTTAATAAGATATTGAGAACATTTACACAGTTTATATACAGTTTTTACATCAGCAAGTGGCATGATTCCTACCCCATCTTTATATGCCATAAAAACCAGAACAATAACCTAAGAACAATATACAATATTGCTATAGTGATTTATCAGAAGTTTGAATTAGGTAGCTTTGTCCTTTCTTGAGTTTCTAGTTCTGTGCATTTTGTTTTGTTTTCTAAGTAAAGTTCATCGGTGAGACATTTGGAGCAAGAGACTTTTTGGTGAAGCAGAAAAGTTGGAAATAAATTATTGGCATTGGGATAAAGGTTCTGATTTGGATTTCTTCCCTGACTTGTTATTTTCAATGGGAAAAAGGAAGAGTGTGAGCTCATCTATAGAAAGGACAAGTTTGATTCATTTTTCCTGTAAATTTCACATAACTGCAATCAGAACTTAAGTCATTCTTATATAGTTTTCTCTGTGCATATCTGCATAGAGAGAGAGAGAGAAGGAATTTGGGGATAAAAGGCAAATTTTAGAGGGAAAAAGAAAAATAGGTAGTGAGAACGAGTGTCAGAAAGGACAAAATTTAAAAATAAAAAGTAAATGACAAACATGGTTTTAATCTTATTTAGGTTTTTGTATGCCAGTAATAACCAGTTCAATAATAATAAATATTTAGTGTAATAAAAGAACCTGCAGACTGGGAGTGACTAGAAAATGTGTTTGCAATTTTGGTGTAATACTAATCTTGTTTTTCTAAAAACAAATAGATTTAGAAATAGAGAGTGTGAGAAAAAAGAGTAAAGAATGTGGCAAAAGTGAAAAGTGTGAGGCAATTAAAGCAGATAAATTACCAAAGATTTGTAATACTCATTATGGTGTTTTTTAAAACTTCTTGCTTTTTTTTTTATTTTTGTGAATATATTGTTAGAGAGTGAGTCTGAATATAGAACTCTGGCAAGAGCACTGTAAGAATGGTGTGATATAGATCTCTTAGAAATAAGTCTCCTGAACCCTCCTCAAAAAGCATGCCTATGCAACAGTTTGAACTAATCTCGTCTTGAGCTTTCAGAACCATAATATTTTAGTGTAAAATTAGAGATTTGACTTGGCTAGTTTATCATATAAGCTTAAGGTTATCAATAATGATTTTGTGACAATCATTACTTTATAATGAGTGCTTTAGTTCCTGATATCCTTGCTGTGCTGTGTTCAGTCATGTCTGACTCTTTGCGACCCTATGGACTGAGGCCTGCCAAGCTTTCTGTCCATGGGATTTCCCAGGCAAGAATACCGAAGTGGATTTCCATTTCCTACACCAGGAGATCTTCCTAACCTAAGGACTGAACCTATGTCTCCTGCATATCTTGCATTGGCAGGCAGATTCTTTACCACGAGTGCCACCTTGGAAGCCCCAACGATGCTGCAAATTACTACAGAGATAGAGAAAGCAACTAAAGGTGTTGTATGTCAGAAAAACATGCAGTGTATTAGGAGATGTTTAATTAAATCCTTCTAAGCTTATTTTGAAAAGATTGAACTCAAAGGAGAAGGGAGCAGCAAAGGATGATATGGTTAGATAGCATCACGAACTCAATGGGGGTGAATCTGAGCAAACTCTGGGACATAGTAAAGGACAGGGGAGCCTGGCATGATACAGTCCATGAGGTCTCAAAGAGTCGTACATGACTTAGCATCTGAACAACAACAACATGACCAATGCCAATTTAGAGATAATAAAAGGAATTCAGGAATATGGAACAATTTTCCTAGTTTCACAGGCAGAAGTAATATTCAAACATTAGTCTTCATAGCTTGTTTTACTACCTAGAACTTTTGAATTATATGGGGTTTTGAAGGTTATGCAGTCCAACTTTCCAGCCAGTGCTGGATTGCCTTTCATGATATCCATCACTGATGTTCATGCAGATTTATCAAGCCCTAAACCCCAATTAAATGAAATAAAGTCTTCTCCCAACCTTTATTTTGAAATATTCCTGTTCTGAATATCCACATAAACAAAAAATCTTTATTGATTACAAAACATGTAATTCATCTCCATCATTATAATTATAGTGAAATTATGATAAAAATTTGGACAAGTTTTTTTTTCACATATCTTGACTAATTTCATAGTGCAAGAAAAAAAATATATAGAAAGATCACTAATAGAACTAAGAAATGAGAAAGTAATTACCAAATATAAAGTCTATTAGCAGAATACTGAAGATATTTATAATAATTTAGTTTTGACAACCAATAAAATAAAAATAAGGCTTCCTTGGTGGCTCAGTGGTAAAGAACCAGCCTGCCAATGAAGGAGATGCAGGTTAAATCCTTGGGTCAGGAAGACTCCCTGGGGAAGGGAAGGTCAACCCACTCCAGTATTCTTGTCTGGGAAATCCCATGGACAGAGGAGCCTGTCGAGGTACAGTCCATGGGATCACAAATGAGTTGGACACCACTTACCAACTAAGCAACAACAAAATAGAATAAGGAACCCAGAAATAGTTCATAGTAGAAAGGTAATCAATGATGAGTCTGGGAAAATTAGTTATCTACCTGAGAAAAGATGAACTTGGACCCCCTGTCACATTATAGACAAAAATAATTTTCATAGGTTTTAATAACTATGAGTAAAAATGAAATAATAAAACTGCAAATTTTATGAGAGAATATAGGCAAACATCTATTTTATAGTATAAGAAAAAATTATTTCTAAAAATCATGAAGGTCAAAAATAATATCAGAGAGAAAAATAATATCATATTTGTCTAAAATGAAAACATGTAAGCCTTGAAAAAGACAAAACTTAATTTGAAAAAGATATATAAAACTTTGTGCTTCAACAGGCATGCTTCAAGAGACTAAAGTGAAAGCTGAAAAAACTTGTGATCTACCCTCAGAATAGAACCAACCCTGTATTTATATATGCTTCTGGGTCTGTGTGTGTGTGTGTGTGTGCACAGGGGCACACACATGTGCTAAGTTGCTTCAGTCTTGTTTGACTCTTGGCAGCCCTATGGGCTGTAGCCCTCCGGCTTCTCTGTCCATAGGATTCTCCAGGCCAGAGTACTGGAGTGGGTTGCCATGCCCTCCTCTAAGGGATCCTCCCAACCCAGGAACAAAACTCATGTCTCCTGCAGCTATTGAATTGCAGGTAGATTCTTTACCAACTGAGCCATCAGGGAATCCCATATTTACATATATATTTTTTTCAGTTTTAAAAGGCCAGAGCCTGATTTAATAAAAGAGCAAAGAATATGGACAGAAAACCTGGAAAAGAAAACTGAATGGCCAGTGAATACTACGGTACTTTCCTATCTCTACTAACTAAATATGATATTTGAAATTCAAAGAGTATGTATAGTTTAACAATATTTTAAAAATGGGAGTATAAATTATTAAGGTAACTTTAAAAAACAATTCAGAAATATGGAGGAATTTGAAGACTCTCATCCAGATCCTTGGCGAAGCAGTTCCACCCCCTCTGTTTCCACCTTGAAGAAACTCTGACACTGGGTATAAAGAAATATGTATAGCATATATGAAAGCATTGCTTTTAGTAGTGAAAAAAATGACTTAACCTTTCCAATAGGGAAATTGACAAAAATAATGATGTCTTATTAAGATCATGTAAATAGCAGTTAAAATGACCAAGCTACATATATATATCTAAACATTGAGAAATGTATGAAAAAAGAGTATTTACTAAAACAAGGTAGTTGTTAAAGGTTTAGTAAAATATTAGTACATTATTTAAACTTTCAAACACAAAATAATGCTGTATAGTTGAAGAATCAAATATATATCATAAAAGTTCAAAAAATTATGAAAATATTACAAACTAATCTAGACTGCCTCCAAGAAGATTAAAAATAAAAGGACAATGAAAAGTCTCAAACCAGAAGGAAGGAAGGAAGGAAGGGAGTGTGGATAGGAGGAAAAGAAAGAGGAAAAATGCACTCTGAAGAATGCTTCATGATGTTCTCAGTCGCTCAAAGTTGTCTGACTATGTGAAATGGTGTAAACTGTAGACCTCTAAGCTCCTCTGTCCATGGAATTTTCCAGGCAAAACTGCTAGAGTGGGTTGCCATTTCCTGCTCCAGGTCATCTGCATGACCCAGAGGTCAAACTCACTTATCCTGCATCTCCTGCCTTGGCAGGTGGATTCTTTATCATTGAGCCATCCGGGAAGCCCCAAAGAATGCTTCAGTTCAGTTCAGTCGCTCAGTCGTGTCTGACTCTTTGTGACCCCACGAATCACAGCACGTCAGGCCTCCCTGTCCATCACCAACTCCCAGAGTCCACCCAAACCCATGTCCATTGAGTCGGCGGTGCCATCCAACCATCTCATCCTCTGTCATCCCCTTCTCCTCCTGCCCTCAATTTTTCCCATCATCAGGGTCTTTTCCAGTGAGTCAGCTCTTCACATCAGATGGCCAAAGTATTGGAGTTTTAGCTTCAACATCAGTCCTTCCAGTGAACACCAGACACATATCTTTTAGGACGGACTGGTTGGATCTCCTTGCAGTCCAAGGAACTCTCAAGAGTCTTCAACACCACGGTTCAAAGCATCAATTCTTCAGCGCTCAGCTTTCTTTATAATTCAACTCTCACATCCATACGTGACCACTGGAAAAACCATAGCCTTGACTAGATGGACATTTGTTGGCAAAATAAAGTCTCTGCTTTTTAATATGCTGTCTAGATTGGTCATAACTTTCCTTCCAAGGAGTAAACGTCTTTTAATTTCACGGCTACAATCACCATCTGCAGTGATTTTGGAGCCCAGAAATATAAAGTCAGCCACTGTTTCCACTGTTTCCCCATCTATTTGCCATGAAGTGATGGGACTGGATGTCATGATCTTAGTTTTCTGAATGTTGAGCTTTATACACATATCCAAAGGACATTCTTGGTTATTCTGCCTAGGCAGTGAAAGTTGGAGAAGCTTATCACCTCTGACTCAGCTGCAAACTGTTCCTAAAGCTGAGGCTATACTACTCCTTCTATTAGCAGAGAAGAGGCTATACTACCACTTCTACTACTAGAAGACTAGAGTCACAAAATCAAAATAAACACAAGTGAAAAACTTCGATCTTTTCTAAGAGCTGGTCTGGTCCCTGGCTACCAGGTGGATCATAGCTCAGTCATACTACTGGTAACACTTAATGATCAAACTTCTGTGACTCTGTGCCTGTCTTTTTGGCTACCACCATCACTACTGGGACTGATGCCTTAATGGATATATAGAAGTTCTTCCTGAACAAGGAGGTACTTCTCTCCATGACTTATTTATAAAATTGATGTCAGTATCACCACACAGTTATTACCCAAAGGCCTACTTCTGCAAAGTCAGAAAGCTTGAGTCATGAAAAGTTTCAGTCTCAAGGGCACTGCAGACCAAGAACTTCAGTTCCATTCTGACCCACATTTTTGTGGAGAAGGCATTCCCCTCCTGTTCTCTTGAATTCTGTTTCAGCAGTTTCTTGACCTTTTCTTGGCCCCTGGCTCTGTTAGAGGCTATTCCAGCCATCTGACATTCTTTAATGAATAACTTAGAAACTCTAACTTAATTGGCCAAGATTTTCATTGATTCCCACTATGAAAACCTTTGCTTATGTGTTTAAATGTACATTAACCCTCCTTCCTAATACTATGTCGATCTCCATAACAACGTGCATATATTAGACAAATAGAGAAGTGATTCTTTATAAGCCCTGATTCAAAGTCTCC
This sequence comes from Nanger dama, assembly GCA_917880005.1. Lineage (NCBI taxonomy): Eukaryota > Metazoa > Chordata > Mammalia > Artiodactyla > Bovidae > Nanger > Nanger dama. The sequence goes on from CAKJTW010000004.1 coordinate 55,817,504, forward strand.
AATTTTATAAACAAAAAGTACAGTTAAGAACAAGTATATTCATAAAGTCAAGTATAAGCCAAATAAGAAGATAATACTTAAGTGTCCTCAACACTGTAAGTTCTTAAAATTACTGTTTTGTGTGTGTGTGTCTGTGTGTGTCTGTGAGAGAGAGAGGACTTAGTTAAAGTACCATGTGTTACACAGAAAATTATTGTTTGATTATACTAGCTTATTGGGTGTGAAAACAAAATTTAAAGTAATCCAACAACAAAAGCAAACCTGAAAGGACACAGAAATATCCGACATTTGGAACTATATATTAAAAAAGAATTCAGGAGTAGTTGAAAATGACTCATCACAATAAATTTTTAGAAAAAATAAGAAAACATGAAAAAGCTTGTCATACAGTTATAGACTCATAGTAATAAAAGAAAAAGTCCTTTTAAAGAAAATACAATAGAAAAGTAAGTCAATACATGTGGTGAAAATAGTAATTGGAAGGGAATTAATATTTGGCATTGATTTTTAAAATTAATAGTTTCTGAAATAGATAAAAATAATAATAAGTGATATATCTTCTCTTCTTAAATTTTAGTAATCATTTTCAAAATACTACAGTATATGTTTAGGGTTATTGAGAAAACTGAAATGATACAAAATATGCTAAAAAGATTTTTATATTTGTTAATTAATATTACTTTTGCTAGGTTTTTGTGTGAGCAGGCTCAAGGATCTGGGTTTTATTAAATATATTTTAAACAGACTATTTCAACTGAACACACTTTGCTGAAATTAGGTTATTTTCAAGCTCACCCAGCAAATTTGTGTGTAATCGATTTGCACACTTGAGGTCTTTTAGCTAAGCCTACTTCTATTAGGTCCATTCATGGGGTGAGGTGTGTAGGCTGCCATACTTCCTTGTAAGTGACTTTGTTTTTTTACAGAACTGATAAGCCCTTTGCCACTCTGCCAGGTCTGGATGAAATTAGCCTCTGGGATCAAAAGTTATTAGTGGAAAAGGATAGGGCAGACTGACATAGCAATTTTATAATTCTATTGTCCTAGGAAAGTAGGGTAATGAGGGTTGACTGGTGCAAATAAAAATGATCATGAAATGCTCCAGGCACCACACCTCTATAAATAGTGAAGAGAAACAGCCTATTAAAACTTCTGCTGCCACTGACTCTGGGTTGATAAGGTGAAGCAAGCCCAGTTAGAAAAGAGAATGAGATAATCCTTACCCCTGTTATCTGTCCTCTTAATGCCTTTGACACTGAGATGATCTTTACCACTTATTTCCAAACAAAGGATAGTGACATATGCCTAAATCATATTCTTTCTCTGTTGTTCTCTTGAATAATTCAATAAATTCACCTCCCTTATATATGAACATAAGTTAACTAAAAAAAAAAAAAACACCTCATCAATGAAGTTCCTTGAGTGACTCTTCTGTAATGGAGACAATATTTTTAAGGTGCCTAGAGTGAACACAGTATCCTCTGAAAACATATAATTTTAAATGTATGTGAATGATACCACATTTAGGAGTTGCTAAGACCTAATTAGACAAATTGAAAATTTATAGCATGTAACTACTCAAAGGTGTTTTTGTTCAAGTGCCCTGAATTTTTATTAGCAAACTGAGTATACTTTTCAGGAACATATTTGGAGCACACTGATTAATCCCAAAGAGGACAAAGATATAGAATTTCACTGGAAGAAACAAAAACATCCATTTTTCATTTTTGAAAACAGAAAGAAAAGAAAAGAAAAATCTCATTTTTGAAAAGAAAATAAAAAGTTCATTTCCATGGCCTTACAGGAGTTTCAAATGTGCTAGAGGGGGTAACACAAGTCAGTGGAAAATCACGGGTAGTATTGTGAAGATGGGTTTACTATTTAGAGAAAAATGAAAGTTGATTCCTATTTAATATTTGATTTTACATGGATTACAGACAATATATTACATAAGATATCCATTTATTTACATACATAATTATAAAGTTACAATATAAAATGCATAAAAGACAAAAATTTTATATATAACATAAAAATTATGGGAAAATATCTTATAATTAGTCATAAGTATAAACTTATTCAAATTAATTTTACTCAAAATTAAGGACTTATGATCACTAGCTCTTCTTGACAGCAGGGGTCATTTGGACTCCTCTGTCTACCTGACATATTTTAGTAGCTTTGGGTCTAACACAACTGGTCATCTTCTCTGTTGAATTTCCCCCAGAAAGACACATTGTTCATATATAAACTATCCCAATTTTCTTTCTAAAAAATGTAGCCATCATATATGAATTGATATATTAGGGGATTAAGTACATAATGATCAAATTTGAAAAAATAATATATTAGGAAAGATATTTGAAATATCTAAAACCAGCAAGAGAATAGTGATTAGTGAAGACATTGTGTATTTACAAAATTAGTAAGATTTTTTAAATTTGCAAAAACTAATTTTTAGCTAAAAATTAGCTAAATGCTAATTTTTAAAGCTAAATTTTTAAAAATAAAATTTAAAAAGCCAAACAAGCACACAAATATTGAAATTTGTTCAGAGAATTCAAATAAAGATAAGGATAAGGACAGATTAAGCTTTCTGGACTGGCTATAATTTGAAAGCTACTACTACTACTACTAATACTAAGTCGCTTCAGTCATGTCTGACTCTGTGCAACCCCAGAGATGGCAGCCCAACAGGCTCCCCCGTCCCTGGGATTCTCCAGGCAAGAACACTGGAGTGGGTTGCCATTTCCTTCTCCAATGCATAAAAGTGAAAAGTGAAAGTGAAGTCTCTCAGTCGTGTCCGACTCTTTTGCAACCCCATGGACTGCAGCCCACCAGGCTCCTCCATCCATGGGATTTGCCAGGCAAAAGTACTGGAGTGGGGTGCCATTGCCTTCCCCAATTTGAAAGCTGGATAATGTCAAATGTGTCTGGAAACATGGGCTGACGTATCTTCACACCCTGTTGGTGGGATCAGTATACCCTAAGTAAAGAGACAAAGACCCCATCAGGCAGCAATTCTGCTCTGGTTTAATGTCCCAAAGAAATCACCCCACGGTTATAAGGGACAAGTACAATTATGTTCATTGCAATGTTGTTAATGATGATCCAGAGACAGATACAATCCGATGTCCATCTCTGGAAAAATGGCTGTACAATAAGTGGCAGAGGCATGCCATGCCACAGACAAAGGAAGATAGGCCTGATAAACACATAACTATAATATAGATCAAAAAAACACAGTTTTTCGTAAGACAATAATAATGATGAATGCTAATAAATAGAATGATATCTAGGATAATACCACTGAAGTATATTATCTATATATTCAAAAAAGGAATACACATTTTCACAAGATCACAAACCAACATTAGATATCAATATTTATATTGGTATGATCACCTATGAAGTGAGAAGGAAAAGGGAATAAAGAGAAACAAAATCCAGTATCAGAACGTTAAATATTTGGTACAAGATCTTTGTCTGAAAAGATGAAAATAATGAACCACGATATGAACAGCATGTTTAACTAAGCCAAGTGCTTCCAGTCTCAACAACAAAGCCAAAGAAGTATGGTCTCCATTATTATGACCTTTTTCATGAATCTTACTTCACAGTTCTTCACAGAACTGGTGAAGAAGCAGGTTCCTGTTGGACAAATGTAAGGAATAATTCTGTGATATTGCTGTCCATTTCAACTGTGAGATGATCAGGTTCAATTTGGTGTTCTAATTATTGTTTTTTCCTTTATGAAGCTCATTCCCCCCACACACACACTATTTCTTATCCCCCTGTAGACAGTGCCATGCCTCTGTCTCTCTCTGTGTCCCTTCTTCCCTCCTTCTCCCTTCCATCTTCCTTCTAATCTTGGTCTCAACCACTGTAAACAGAAGAGAAGTGATAAGCCAAGTTATGTTCTGTGGGCACAAGATTCTTTGTAATTAGTGCAGGCAAATACTGAATCTGTTAGGCATAGCCTGTGTGCCAGGGCGTGCTGGTAAGAGCAGCCACAGTGCACTCCACAAGCCTTTTGGCCAACTGCTTACAGTATAGTAAGTACTACTAAATGTTCTTTATAGTGGAAAGACTTGGCACTAACAAATCATTAAGCAGGCACATGCGTTAATTCTTGCAGAGAATGAGAAATCATCTCTGGAAATCTGCCCCAGATTTCACTTTAACCTTGGTTGGATTAGGAATAAAAAAACTCAAGTCCTATTCCCCATTCAAAATTTACTACCTATGCAAACTTGAAGGACATTCAAGCATTTCCATACATTTTTTGTTTGTTTGTTTCATTTAAACACAAATTTCATAATACTCTGCCTAAAGAATAGGATTTGAGCATGTGATACCTTGAATCTTGAATTAAACTAAATGGACTGAAATGATTATATGGACTACATTCAGTTGCCTTCTGGTGATGGAGTGTTATTATACAATTACAGTCTTATAAAGAAAGACCCACACACATCAGAACTGCTACTAAAGGATGTACTTAAAAAAATCACCAGGTCCAAATTTCTCAGTAGATTAGAAATGAGAAGAGAGAACTTCAGAGAAGTTGAGTGTCTTTCAAGATCTGACAGGTGCATAATACTGGAACTGCGATTACAAGCCAAGCTTTTTGACTCCCAGATGAGCGTTTCACTTCTAAAATCAACTCTAATTATGTACTTGGTCAATTATGCTTTGTGATCTTAGAAAATAAAAATATTTCTTCCTCATACAGAAAAATCCCAACATACAGTAATTAATTATTTAGTAGAAGGGGAAAAAAGGAGGGGGCTTCCCTGTTGGCTCAGTTGGTAGAGAATCTGCTTGCAATGCAGGAGATCTGCCTTAGTGAAGGGGACCTGGATTCAGTCCCTGGGTCAGGAAGATACCGTGGAGAAGGAAACAGCAACCCACTCCAGTATTCTTGCCTGGGAAACTCCATGGACAGAGAAGTCTGGTGGGTAACAGTCCATGGGGTCACAAGAGTCAGACACAACTTAGTGACTAAACCATGAAAAGAAAAATATTGTTTATATATAAGCAACTGTTAAAATACATATTATTATGGGCACAATTTGCTGAACATTCTCCAGCTAAGAATACTGAGTGGGTTGCCATTTCTTTCTTCAGGGGATCTTCCTTACCCAAGAATCGAACCTGCATCTCTTATGTCTTCTGCACTGGCAAGCAGGTTCTTTACCTCTAGCACCATCTGGGAAGCCCTTATGCACTAATAGGGATTCATATTTCAGATTAGCAAAGGGATATCTTGGGTCTTATATGAATGATCATGAAGACACTATCTGTGCTGAGCAGCACAGCATTAGCAGGCCTGAGTGAGAAGATTTGGAGGGCTGAAGTAAAGTGAAGTGGAAGTCATTCAGTCATGTCCAACTCTTTGCGACCGTGGATTATCAGTCCATGGAATTCTCCAAGCCAGAATACTGGAGTGGGTAGCCATTCCCTATTCCAGGGGATCTTCCCAACCCAGGAATCAAACCCAGGTCTCCCACATTGCAGGCAGATTCTTTGCCAGCTGAGCCACTGGGAAAGCCCAAGAATACTGGAATGATTAGCCTATCCCTTCTCCAGTGGATCTTCCCGACCCAGGAATCGAACCAGGTCTCCTGAATTGTAGGCGGATTCTTTACCAGCTGAGCTACCAGGAAAGCCCAAGAATGGTATAATTTTGTTGCAAAGGCCTGAGATGATGAATCAGCTGGCTGAAAGGGCGAGCTGTCTGAACATGGCCAGAAAGGGGGGCATCCGGTCGGCACCGGGGGCGAGCCCCTGAAGCCCCGATCCAATCGGGGACAACAGGGAAACCATAGACACCAATCACCGCTGTAGTCTGCAAATGTTACCTAAATGGGAAAAAGACCTTGGAAAAAGACCAGTCCTCAAGATAAAACTTTCCCCGCACCCCTCCCCGCCTCGTAGACTCCCTTTGTTCCCCTGCTCGCTTGCCCCTGGGGATTCTGCCCGGGAGCGACCGCCCGCCCAAATAAAGGCCTTTTTACTAACGGGTCCTAGAGGTGGCTTTTTCTTCCCGCGGCGTTTTCTTACATCTGGCGCCCAACGTGGGGCTCAAGGTGAGGGCCTCCGGCACCCGCCGTTGAGGCTCCCTCGAGCTCCACCGCCGCGGTAGCCCCAGACCCAGGCGGCTGACCAACCTCCCGGACGGCAGGATACAGGGTAAGCCCCTTCGGCTTTGGGGTCTGTACTCCCTGGCGACCACTTCCTAGGGCCCTGTAACGGGTGCGCACTTACTGGGCCCTCCCGGTCATCAGTTCGTGAGGGAGACGTCCTAATCGACTGATAGACCTCCGGCTTTGGCCTCCGGCTTCTGCCCCCTCCCCAGGTCGCCAGTTCGTGAGGGAGACGTCCTGATCGACTGTGTGGACCTCTGGCTTCGGCCTTTTCCGGTCCGGCAGACCATGAGGAAGACGTTCTGATCGGCTGCCTGGACCTCCGGCTTCCCCAGCGTGTCCAAAGACGTTTGGATACCGGGGTCTGCCTCCGCTGTTGGTGGTCGCTATGGGATCGACAGTCTCCAAATCCGAACCCAAACTCCAAGATTTAACCCCTTTGGAATGCTTATTGGCTAATTTGCGGACCTTAGGACTAAAGGGACATGTCCTCGCCAAACAGCTTACTTTTTTATGCTCACAGGCCTGGCCTCAATATTCTCTGGATAATGGCTCGCACTGGCCAGCCACAGGGACATTAGACTTTGACGTCCTCCGTGATTTGGACAATTACTGCCGGAAAACGGGAAAATGGTCTGAGGTCCCTTATGTTCAGGCCTTTTGGGCGTTGCGCTCTCGCCCCCTCCCAGCACCACGTGGCTCCAAGCCAACTCCTCCCGTCTCTGAGTCCTCTGCTTTCTCTGTTCCTCCAGAAGACCTGGTGGCTCCTCCTCCCTATACCTCTCCCACGGCTCCCTCCCCTTCCACCTTGGCCCCAGCCTCGCCCTCGACCCCCAACCAGCCGGCAGTTAACCCTATTCTTTCCCCTCCTCCGACCCTGGTTCTCTACCCTCACCCTCCCCCTCCACTCCGGCCCCTCCTACCTCCGTTCCCGCCCCCGAGACTCCGCTGCCGGCCCTGGATCCTCTGGCCCTAAACCCTATCTTATATCCTCCTCTTCCCTCCGTCATGCCCTCCCCCTCTCCGGTTAGCTCCCACACTCGCTCCCACGGCAACCCTCTGGGGGCCTCCCCCCTTCCCCCAGCCCCGCTACTCCCTCTTCGACAAGTAGCTGGCGCTGAGGGCCTAGCCCAGGTCCATGTTCCCTTTTTTCTCTCCAGGACCTGGCACAGATTGAAGCCAAACTGGGATCCTTTTCTTCCAATCCTACTCAGTACATTAAACAGTTCACTGGCTTGACTTGTGCTTATACTTTGACCTGGCAGGACATCTATGTCATTTTAGGGTCCACCACCACCCCCGAGGAGAGGCAGGCCATCTGGACAGCAGCCAAAGCTCAGGCCGATCAGAGGCACATTGCCAATCCCTCTCCCGAACACCCCTGGGGGCTCAGGCGGTCCCCGACGTTGACCCTGATTGAAACTATCAGGAGGGGGTGGTGGCCAGCAGCAAGTAGGCTATATGATAGAGTGCCTTCTTGATGGGATGGAGGTGTCCTCTCACAAAGTTGTAAATTTCCTTAAGCTGGACGAGGTGACTCAGGGGCCTGATGAAAATCCAGCTATGTTCCTCAGTCGGCTTACTGAGGCCCTCATTCAATACACTAGGCTGTCCCCTGAGTCCCCTGTAGGGGAAGCCACCTTGGCCAGTCGTTTTATCTCTCAGTCTGCTCCCGATATCCGAAAAAAGCTGGCCAAGGCTGAAGATGGCCCTCAGACCCCTATCCGAGATCTGATAAAAATGGCATTCAAGGTTTACAATGCCCGTGAGGAGACTGCTGAGGCCAGCCGTAAGGCAAGGCTTAAACAAAAGACCGAATTCCAGGCAAGCCTCCTAAACCAGCAGACCCAGGCCTTGGTAGCGGCTCTGCGGCCGGCAGCGGGCTCGGGGCCCCAAAAGCCCCCTCTGGGGGCCTGCTTCAAGTGCGGCCAAGAAGGACACTGGGCCAAAGCATGCCCCAACCCGCGACCTCCATCCAAGCCGTGTCCGCTATGTAAACAGCGGGGACATTGGGCCAGCGATTGCCCCCAGGCCTCTCGGGCCCCGACCTCTAGGGGCCGGGGACCAGAGCGCCCCAGGGAGACTTCCTGCCCTACTCCGGCTTTGGAGCTGCTGAGCTTCGACAAAGACTGATGCCGCCCAGACTCGGGGACCCCGATCACCCAAGCCGAGCCCAGGGTAACGCTCCAGGTAGCGGGTAAGTTTATCAACTTCCTGGTTGATACGGGGGCTACCTATTCGGTTCTTCCTTCCTTTGGGGGCATTTTGCATCCTTCTCAGATTTCGGTTATGGGAATTGACGGCCGACCCTCATGTCCTCTCCAGACACAACCTCTGTCTTGTCAGCTGGATTCATCCATGTTCACACATTCCTTTTAGTCATACCCTCCTGCCCTACCCCACTCTTGGGGAGGGACATACTCGCTAAGCTAAAGGCCACCCTCCACCTGACTCCCGGATTGGCCCCCACGTCAGGGGCCTTCCTGATGCTACTCACAGACCCCCTGACTCCTCTGTTAGTCCTGAGGTCTGGGATACCCGAGTTCCGGTGGTGGCTCGGCACCACCCTCCAGTCCTTATTCGGCTAAGAGATCCCACTTCTTTTCCGGCTCGACCTCAATTTCCTTTGTCTGTTCGTAGCCTCAGGGGGCTAAAGCCCATCATCGACCGTCTCATGAGACAGGGTCTCCTAATCCCCACGACCTCCCCCTGTAACATGCCCATCCTTCCTGTCCGGAAGGCTTCCGGAGACTACCGGCTGGTGCAGGATCTCCACCTGATTAACGCGGCGGTGGTCCCCGCCCATCCGCTTGTCCCTAACCCTTACACCCTTCTCTCCTCCATTCCTCCTCAAACCTCTCATTTTACTGTTATTGATCTCAAAGATGCCTTTTTACCATCCCACTTCATCCCGATTGTCAGTTTCTCTTCGCTTTCACCTGGACAGATCCTGACACCCACCTGACCACTCAGCTCACCTGGACCGTCCTCCCGCAGGGATTTAGAGACAGCCCCCATTACTTTGGGCAAGCCCTATCCCGAGACCTAGCCAGATGTTCACTTCATCCCAGCACTCTCCTCCAATACGTAGATGACTTACTCCTTTGTAGCCCCTCGGAAGAGACTTCTAGACAACACACTGCAACTCTTCTTAATTTCCTTGGTTCCCTGGGCTACAGAGCCTCACAATCCAAGGCTCAACTGACCCAGACCTCTGTTGTCTATCTAGGTCTCCAAATCACTCCCACCACTAAAGCCCTGACAGCAGATCGGTATAGCCTCCTCCGGTCCATCTGTCCTCCAGCCAATGGAGAGCAGATATTGTCCTTTTAGGGATGACAAGACTTTTCCGACACTGGGTCCCAAATTACACCACCCTGGCCAAGCCTCTGTATGCTGCAGCTAAAAAACTCCCACAGGGCCGCTGTCTTCCCCCACCAAGATTTCCCAGCAGGTGGCTGCAGCCTTAGACATCGCCTGGCATCTCCACATCCCTCAAAGAGCGAGTAAACGGCATCATCAAGACACACCTGACCAAACTTGCTTCAAAAGTGCGATTGTCCTGGGTCGACCTCCTTCCTCTGGTGCTCACCCGTGTGCGCACCACGCCTCACACAAAGACAGGTTTAACCCCCTTCGAGCTGCTTTACAGAAAGCCTTATCTCCTAACCTACCTCCCGGAGAGAGACTCCCCACTCGTGGGGTACCTCCCCACTCTTTTCCCTCCTACGGTCCTTGCTGAGAAAACACGCTGACCGTGCTTTGCCAAGACCGGCAGACAACAACGAGCTGATCCGGCCTCTGGCCCCAGGAGATCAGGTACTGCTAAAAGTTCTTAACCCCCACCTGCTGCAACCCCGCTGGACGGGACCCCATACGGTAATCCTCACCATTCCTATGGCAGCCAAACTCCTGAGACACGAGCCCTGGTACCACCTGACCCGACTTAAGCTCACACCCCCAGGTTTTCCTGACCCTGACCTTAAAGAAAAAAAGATCCTACCATTCTGTCCTTACTGGACCAACTAAGCTAACTATCACCCGGACTCCTCTTCCCCCAATTCCAAAATAACCAAAGACATTGCCTCCTGTCATTTACTGAAATTGCTGTTCCTTACCTCTAAGGTGCTATTCCCATGAAGAGCCCAGATTGGGCGGTGCTCTTTTTCCATTGACTCTGTCCAGGGTCCACAGGTCCCTACAGGACCCTGGCTAAAGGAGCAGTGCAGATTAGATTCACAAAAACTTACCGGCCAGCCCAGGAAGAGACAACCTGTTACACGTTCCCCAAATTGGGTCTGCTACAAGGCCGCCGCCCAAGTAAAAGATTCAATGTGTTTCTCATCTCACAGACTGGGCTTGTCATCATGGCAGGCCCCCCAAGTTGTGGGCATTCTGCCTGACAGGTGTCATGCTCGGCCTAAGTCCTGACTCTCCTCGGGCTCAGGCTAATGTTTTTATCTCTTGGACACACTACTATGCTAATTACTATAATACCTCCACATGCTGGGTCTGCACTGCCATGCCCCTTTCGGTCCAGAGCGGGCTGCCGTGGTGGGCCATGCCAATAGGCGATGATGCTATAAAGTCTCTATGTGGCTTCTTGAAACAGCAAAAGCGATTTTACTCGGGCCTTACGTATAAATATTCTAACTTTCCTTGGTGCAGAAATACTACCTCCAGTTCCAATGTCCGTTTCAACGTTACCGTCAGTCACCAGGTCATAGTTTCTGCATTCACAGGTTATGCCAACAACTCCCAAAACAAAGACCGAGCTCAAAAATCATCGCGTTTCCTCGGAGACTACTATCAGATCTGGGACGAGTACTTCTGGATGACACCAGAAGCGGGGCAGCTCATTAGATCGGCTGATCTATGCTGAAAACAGAGAGAGCAACAACCTCGATATGGACAGACAGATTTACCAAGCAATTTGTTAAAGCATGTGGGGATACTGTCCCAAACTCTATGTAAAACGGTTTTTGATGTGACTTTTAATGTAGATAAGGCCAATGTATGGCCAGGATCTGATTAGACAAACAACCCGGGTATTCGTTGGGTGGCGCCCAATGGCACTAAGTGGATATGTGGTAATAATGTGTGGCCATGGCTTCCTGTTGGGTGGGTAGGCAAATGCACTCTAAGATTTGTCTTTGCCCCCAGACAAATTCACACGGGAAAGATGCCCACACCAGCAAACTTGCCCCTTATCAGAGCCAGATGGGCCAGGTCACTCTTTCACTGGTACAACTACCTGGCCGCTGTGTTTGTGCCTTCGGTTAAAAATTTAGACATCATGACCCGTGTCGACTCCCTCACAAATTTCACCAAACAGTCTTTGTTAAAAACCACTAAAGCTCTCAAAGCCCTAAATGAAAAACAAAAGCAAATGCACAAGGCCGTGTTGCAAAACAGGATGGCCCTCGACATCCTCACAGCCGCCCAAGGGGAAACCTGTGCCATTATAAAAACAGAGTGCTCTGTATATATTCCAGATCTTTTGCAGAATGTTACCAATGCCCTTACTGAGGTGCGGGACAGCATCTCCCGACTGGGAAAAAGTTCACCTTCCCTTCTGACCAAAATTGCCTCCTGGTTTAAATTTGGCTGGTAGAAACCTATTTTTATATTTATCCTGGTTATATTAGCTCTCCTCCTCTTCGGGCCGTGTATTCTTAATTGTCTGTCAAACATACCCCTAAACATGTGCCAACTGAGGCCAAAACCCCACGCACTCCAGCTAATGGTATTGTGACAACCATACCGAGACTCCATCCGAGCATCCTCAGACAAGCCTGACAGCTGCCCTAGAGCATCTCGGCCACCCCCCCCATCGCCCCTGTCCAGCAGGAAGTAGCCAGAAAGATTCGGCGCCCCTTATCCTATATCAAAAAGGCCGGGATGAAAGGGGCGAGCTGTCCAAACATGGCCAGAAAGGGGGGCATCCGGTCGGCACGGGGGCGAGCCCTGAAGCCCCGATCCAATCGGGGACAACAGGGAAACCATAGACACCAATCACCGCTGTAGTCTGCAAATGTTACCTAAATGGGAAAAAGACCTTGAAAAAAGACCAGTCCTCAAGATAAAACTTTCCCGCACCCCTCCCCACCTCGCAGACTCCCTTTGTTCCCCTGCTCGCTTGCCCCTGGGGATTCTGCCCGGGAGCGACCACCCGCCCAAATAAAGGCCTTTTTACTAACGGGTCCTAGAGGTGGCTTTTTCTTCCCACGGCGTTTTCTTACACTGGCCATGAGGGCTGGCTTAGGGGTAGAGAAGGAAGAAAGGACAGAAACTGAAACGAATGTCAAGGTGAAAACAAGGTTCACCTATATTTGCAATTTTGCAAACAGTCAGTCATGTGTTGCAGTTTCCCTTGCTGCAGGTCACTTCTATAAGGCCAGCCTAATAATTAGGTTAAATAATACTCTTCTGCAACACGAATAATGCCTAATGTGTGACATCTATGTAGCAAGGCATTCTTGGTAGCAAGAAAGCATAGTCAGAAATAAAAATGAAAGCTGGTCCTACTGAATCTGCTTGCTTTAACTGACTGTAGGCTCCAAGAGAGAAAAACATTAAAATATGCCCCCCAACCCACCTCTAATTCTAAATGTGCACACAAACCATGTTTTTAATTAATCAAAGAACAAGCACATGTGTGCACATACACACACACACACAAATATTTGTGAAATTTATAATATTTTTCTGTTTCAGTTTCCCTTACATTGTCGAAAAACAACATATTTTGATTCTGTTGTAAGGCTTTAAATATTTTATATTTTGGGGCAACAGAAATAATTATTAGAGCTTGTAATATTTTATGTGTTACTGATATTGCTACCATAGCATAGATTTCGATTTTCCACATCAGTAAACAAAGAGGCAGCTACTGTAACCAAGCAAGTAACCAAGCAGTATGCTACCGGACATTCTGGAGACGGGCTTTCCCCCAGATCCTCTGCTTTAGCTCCTTTCTGAAGAACCTAGATAAGAATCACTGATGCAGTTTTCTTGAGTTGTTTTGCAGATGTGAAAAACCCCCATCAAATGGAAGAACTATATGATGACCTTGAGCACACACCAAGGGGACTTTAATGTCCATCACTTCAAATCTTTGCTGTGACAAGACAAAGAATCGAGGAACATACACTCGGGACAACCGTGAGCGCATAGCCCCAGGCCTCCTGGAGCCTAAGGACTAACACTGTTAACCCCTGTGACACCCCCTTGCTACCTCACCATCAGCCAATCAGATAATCACAGACATGCTGCTCACATACACCACGACACCCCCTGCTTGCCTGCCCTTTGAAAATGTTTTGCTAAGACTCTTTGGTGACCTTGAGGCTTTTCAGGGCATGAGTCACCTTGCCTCCTTACACGACCTTGCAATAAACCTTTCTTTGCTCCAAGCTCTGAAGTTTCTGTGTGTTTGGCCTCATTGCCCACTGTGCACACAAGCTTGCATTAACACCACCTCATTTTTGACACATTAGATTAAATGTCAGGATGTCATATGCAATGTAAACTAGAAGAGTGCAACTATGTACACAGTACTCCACATAATTTAGACTGAAATTAAAACTTGATTACTTAATGATTTATTAGTGTACAAATAATGAAATAATACTGAAAGCAGGATTTAAAGAAACACAAATCCTTTAGAAAGTTAAAAATCTGTGCCATGTTAAATTTAAATAGCCTAATTGAATTTAAACATTACTGAAAATAATCTGGCATTAAAGGAGCATAAGCTCATCTTGAGTTTTTCTCAGAGTCAAGTCTTCAGAGGGAATATTCATTAAACTGGATCTATTTTCCAGGATGTCAAAATTGCTCCTGAGAGCATAGCTCGAAGCTTTAAACAGGGACACTGGTAGACTTTACACAAATTAAAGAAAAAAATATCCACTGCCTTAGGAGACATATTCATTCACCAGGATTCATGATTTAGCAAACACAACATGAAACGGATTTTAGTTGCCACCCTTCCCTTGCCTGGAAACCCCTGTGGAGGGAAAGACTAGTACAACCAGAAGTGAAAGATCTGCTTTAAAATACTTCCTGACAGTAACACAGTCAAAAGCTGTTCTTGCGCTACCTTGCCCCTCTGAATCGGCCAAAAAGTTATAACTATAATTATGCAATTCCTCTCCACTTGATGCTTTTGTTAGCAAATTTTTCATTTTCACATTCATAATATGTGTTGCTTTCTTATTCAAAATCTGAAACAAAAGATGAAGAATGATTGGGAAAAGTCATTTGCACATAATCATGGACTACCTCCTCCATGAATGTGCAAATGACAGTGCATGCCTATTTAAAGGAAAATGTTTCCAAAACACTCAACTTTCTGTAAGCTACTGGTTCGGTAGCTCCCTTCAGATAACACTCATTATTGAGGAAGAGCATTTACAAATTCAGCCATCTAAAAAAACCTCTCAGTTTTTTCTAAACCCAAGTAAGGGCTGATTTGTCTTCTGTTTCCTTCTTTCAAAACACAAAACAAAAACAAAACACAGTTTTAAAAACTATTTTAAAAGAATACCAGGGACTTCATGCTGAGGTTTGTGAACCAAAAGGGACTGTCATATGTATAAGATATCAATGAATTACAATCTCAGTGTCCCCTCTTTCATTCTTTCTTGTTTCCTCTCCTTTTTCATGAGATGAAAAATATAAGCTTGGAAGTTTTGATGCATTTGCTGTTGAAAAGTCTGACACTTTAGCAGCAGCAAACTAGTGGCAATTATTTTTGAATAATATGCTTAGTAACTAAAATGTGGGTTCACAGTAAGAGCAAATTAATTCAATCTTTTAAAACTAATTTTCTCATTTCAAAAAGGTCTACAATAAAGTTTCATGTGTATTTGAAGCAATGCTATAATTAATGGTCTTTATTTGTGCTTCTGAGGAGATAATGGACTCAGTTACTCTCAGAATACATCTAAATGTAGAAAGCAATCCTGTTTTCTAAGTAGTGGTTGAGCTGGTTTCTGTCAGAGTAATCAAATAAAGGATATTTGTGTCAGTATACAGTGATACAGAGTACACTTAGCCACCTGGCTTTTGTTCTGATATCCACGAGCTCCATAAACTGATGGATTAGTAAATCGTTCTCTTCCAGCAAATGCTAAATGATTTACTGATTCTCTTTTACCTGCCTTACAAGCACTTCTGCACAAACTCATGACATTCTAATAGAGAGGAGAGACAAAATCCCTTCCACACATATGCACTTATATCACAATAATCCACACCAGCCCATGCCCATCTTTTCTAAACTTGAAAATAAGTTGTTGTTAACTGACCAACCTCCTTCCAGAGTTGTTCAAGAGAACATTTTATCCATAGTGTAGCTAGGGTAATGGTGGAAAAGGAGCAAAGTAGATTATTTGAAGAGATGTTTGGAAAGTAGAATATATGGGACATGGAAATTGAATGTAAGGCTGTCTTTGTGAAATATTGCTCACTGAAAAAATTTTAAATTGTACACAGAAAGTAAAAATTATATAATGTGGTATGGATTGTCATGACATAAATGTATACACCTTGCCAAATCCTGGATACAATGTCCATTAGGATCTTATGTATTTGAACAGGAACACCTGTAAACAAAAGACTTGAAAATAGATTTGATATGAAATAAGAAGAATGGAGTGCAGAAGGCATTGGCATCCCACCCCAGTACTCTTGCCTGGAGAATCCCATGGACGGAGGAGCCTGGTAGGCTGCAGTCCATGGGGTCGCTACTAGTCGGACACGGCTGAATAACTTCACTTTCACTTTTCACTTTTATGCATTGGAGAAGGAAATGGCAACCCACTCCAGTGTTCTTGCCGGGTGAATCCCAGGAACGGGGGAGCCTGGTGGGCCTCCGTGTCGCACAGAGTTGGACACGACTGAAGCAACTTAGCAGCAGCAGCAGCAGCAGCAGCAGCAGCAGAAAGAATGGAGAAAAAACATCTAAAGGGCTTCCTAGATTACTCAGTGGATGAAGAAAGTGAAAGTGAAGTCGCTCAGTCATGTCTGACTCTTTACGACCCCATGGACTGTAGCCTACCGGGCACCTCCGTTGATGGAATTTTCCTGCAAAGGTCCTGGAGTGGGTTGCCATTTCCTTCTCCAGAAGATGAATTCTCCAGTGGATGAAGAATCCACCTGCAATTCAAAAGACTTAAGAGACATGGATCCCACATCTGGGTTGTAAAAATCCCCTGAAATAGGAAATAACAATCCACTCCAGTAATCTCGCCTGGAAAATACCATGGACAAAGGAGCTTGGCAGGCCACAGTCAGTGAAGTTGCAGAATCAGACACAACTGACCACCTGAGCACAAACAGACACAATGGAAGAAGAGAGAATGGAAAGAAGATGCTGAAGAAGACCCTAAAGTTCCTGACTACATATATTAAGGAAACAATAGATGATGCTTCTGATATAGGGAACAGTGGAAGAAGACCAGGAACAGAGTTGATCCAAATATGAAGTGTTAAAAGTATTTGTTTAAAAAGGTAAAATCTTCACTCATACCAGTATGAAATGGACATGTGTAAGTTATTTAAGTCATTAGTTAATGAGTGAACCACTAAGATATGACAACCAGTCCAAAGGGGAATCCAAAAGTGAAGACACATATAGACGCAATGAGGACTACTGAAATTAACTTCTTAGTAGATGGCAAAGCCTGCATCTTTTATAGAGAAGAGAAATCAGTTGAACTTGATGAAAAATTCATTTGCATGTCTAGGAACAAGAATAATTTGCAGTTCTATCAGTTTTTCCACATTTTAAAATGAAAGGTGTAGATACACCAAAGAATCAGAAAAAAGCTTTATACAATACCTAATTTTCTACTGAGGATACCTAATAGTCTCTTAAATTTATTTTAAAGGATCCCATATCTTCCCATACAAAGATGATTTAAAAGCATCTATGTGGAGATATCAAGTTAGCACCTAAATACACATTCACTTCCTTCATATCCAGTATCTCCTGATAGGAAGGACTGAATCAAATTTGCTTTAAAGGAATATAAACTGGGGACTCCTCTTTTTATTCTAACTTAAACAACTGGTGAGCCTCTTCTACCCTACGTTTTCACAAAAAGGGGACAACTTTTATGATCTCCCTCTTTTTCAAAATAAAAATAGATTATTCTTGATAAAAACAAATGAACAGGAAAATATTACAACAGCCTACACATTCTTTTGTCTTTCCAGATCCAACTGAAACTTGTGTCTGATCCAAATATCTTTTAAAAGATGGAGAATGCATCTTTCTGAATAGTTTACTCTCAATAGAAACAAAGTAAAAAGTTCTGGAAAGAAATATCCATCAATTAGCAAGAAATTGAGTTTCTGTAAAGAATAACACTGGATGGAAAAATTTGAAGGAGGGATGGTTTGTCTTGTGTTAGAGGTCCCATCACTTCATGGAAAATAGATGGGGGAACAGTGGACACAGTGTCAGACTTTATTTTGGGGGCTCTAAAATTAATGCAGATGGTGACTGCAGCCATGAAATTAAAAGATGCTTACTCCTTGGAAGAAAAGTTATGACCAACCTAGATAGCATATTCAAAACCAGAGACATTACTTTGTCAACAAAAGTCCATCTAGTCAAGGCTATGGTTTTTCCAGTGGTCATGTATGGATGTGAGAGTTGGACTATGAAGAAGGCTGAGTGCCTAAAAATTGATGCTTTTGAAGTGTGGTGTTGGAGAAGACTCTTGAGAGTCCCTTGGACTGCAAGGAGATCCAACCAGTCCATTCTAAAGGAGATCAGCCCTGGGATTTCTTTGGAGGGAATGATGCTGAAGCTGAAACTCCAGTACTTTGGCCACCTCATGCGAAGAGTTGACTCATTGGAAAAGACTTTGATGCTGGGAAGGACTGAGGGCAGGAGGAGAAGGGGACGACTGAGGATGAGGTGGCTGGATGGCATCACTGACTCGATGGACGTAAATCTGAGCGAACTCCGGGAGATGGTGATGGACAGGGAGGCCTGGCGTGCTGTGATTCATGGGGTCTCAAAGAGTTGGTCGCGACGGAGTGACTGAACTGAACTGAACTGAGAGGCAGTTATTTAGATTGCCTCAGATACTAAACAGATTAAATTTTTCTTATTTTAAAAGCTATCATCTTTTTTGCTCTCTCTCTTTTATGGTCATAAGGGAATTTATCAAGTAGGTTAACTTTGGGATAGGGATGCTTATTTCCCAACACAAAGATTTTCTTGGAATAGGAGCAATGTTGGAAACCACTCAGAGGGGTCATTATCATGTCCAAACACACGACTCTCAGATATCTTGATAACTACCAATCACACTATTCTAAAGGGGAAAAATTGAACATAGCTTTGGCAGCAGAAATGAGGAAGCATTCTGTTCAAATGTTTGGAACTGGAGAGAGTTTCTGAAATACTCAGGAGGACTGTCTTCACCTTCCCATTTTCAAATAGTCTTACTAATAATTGTAACATGACTGATATATGTAACAATAGTTATAAATAACCTTATATATAGTCCATAGGTTTAGTCAAGAGTTTATTAAATTAGATTTTACTCAATTTAGTGGTATTCAGTTTTAAAATATAATACTAAAACGTATTTCTAATAAATCATCTAAGAGAACATATTGGTAAAGCCAGGAGAAAGCTGGCCTCAGAAAAATGTATTTCCCTAACTTTGAATACTCACACAGTTTAATTGTGATTTTTAAACTTGAATCTAGCAGTTGACATTTAGAGTTTCATTTTCACATTAGAACTATAAAAAAGTAGGCATTCCAAGACTTAAGATTTTTTTGTTCCAGATTTTCTATTCTCTCCCTTCTTATAACACCAGTAAGTGAAGTAGCTCAACTGTGTCCGACTCTGTGACCCCATGGACTGTAGCCTACGAATCTCCTCCATCCACAAGATTTTCCAGCTAAGAGTACTGGAGTTGCCATTTCCTTCTCCAATATACTCAGAGAAAAAATTCCTACATCAGACTAACACATATGTTATCATTTGAAGTGTATCATCACTCTTACTATAGTGGGATGGACTATGATTGAATGAATTAAAAACAGGTTGGGTACACAAGCTTGCATTGATCAGTTGATTTACACAGCTCTCATTTTATTTTCTTTACTTCTTTTCCCTTTTGTTCCATTTTCATGTGTGTGTGTGCGTGTGTGTCTTCTCTTGTGTGCTCAATTGTGTCTGACTCTTTTTGACCCATGGGCTATAACCTGCTCATGTCCATGTCCATGGAATTTTCCAGGCAAGAATTCTGGAGTGGCTTGCCATCTTTCTCCAGGTTATCTTCCTGATCCAGAGATCAGACTTGCTTCTCTTGCCTCTCCTTCACTGGCAGGCAGATTCTTTACCACTGTGCCACCTGGGAAGCCCAATGTGTGTATGTATACATACATATATATCAGACTTAATCTTAGGAGAATACACTTGAGCTTTGGAATTATTTTGATTTCTCAAGAAATAACAAGGTTTTATTTCATTGTTCTGAGTGTACAAATTTCCAAGTCTTGGTCTAAGTTGATAGTTCTTGACAACAACCTGGAAGGACTTCCTAATGAATGTGACTGCGACTGCAACATTCTCCAGTTCAAATAGCAAGCTATTTTATTGTGCATCTCATGTCTCTAAACTGATCCTTAATATTCAGTTTTTCCATACTGAGTTCCAAAAATATTTATTTTACTTTTCTTTTTATTGATTGTTTTTGAAATGCAGATATCCTACTAAATTATCATTTTGCATAAATCTGGATGTAAAGGGCAATGTATATATAATGTATTTTCCTACTCATCTGAGGAAAGCTTAATGGCAACTCCACTCCAGTATTCTGGGAAATACTATGAACAGAGGAGCCATGTGGGCTATAGTCCATGGGATAACAAAATAGTCAGACACAATTTAGCATCTAAACAATGACAACCTGTCTTGCTAATCATACTTGAATTCATACATGGATATCTCTATAAATTGTAGTCACGTTGGACCTACCTATTCACAGTAGTTGTAAGGAATAGGTTGTAGGGGGGAGGGGGAGTT
Organism: Nanger dama; assembly: GCA_917880005.1. Lineage (NCBI taxonomy): Eukaryota > Metazoa > Chordata > Mammalia > Artiodactyla > Bovidae > Nanger > Nanger dama. The sequence goes on from CAKJTW010000004.1 coordinate 55,837,718, forward strand.
ATTTTTATCTGGTAGACATAAAACCAACTAAAAGTGTATTTTCTTAATATCCTAATTTAAACTTTTGTCTTATGGGGGCTGTAAAACATAATAGGGGTTGGCTTGGGCTTCCTGGTGGCTCAGAGGTTAAAGTGTCTGCCTCCAATGTGGGAGACCCAGGTTCAATCCCTGGGTCAGGAAGATCACCTGGAGAAGGAAATAGCAACCCACTCCAGTATTCTTGCCTGGAAAATCCCATAGACAGAGAAGCCTAATAGGTTACAGTCCACGGGGTCGCAAAGAGTTGGACATGACTGAGCGACTTCACCTTTATTTATTTTTTTAAGATCAAAACATTGATACATGAATTAGGTTAGGGTGTCATCCTTTGACAGTTTTCACTTTCTTCATATAAATGCCTTTTCATCTCTGTATAAATATCTTTCCATCTCTAACCAACATCTCTACATTTACCCTTGCACGAAAGTACAGTGTATGACATTCAGGTTATGTTTCTGTGCCTTGCACTAAGTTGGTTTTGAGAAATATTCCAAAAAGTTTCCTGGTGGTGTAACTTTAGAGAGGTGTGGAGACGCTGCCACATCAAATTGGCTTGGATGTTGACACTGGTGATGCCACAAACACACCAAGACGGTATGAAGAGATTCGTTACTCACATGGGGAATCTTTCTAGGGAGACAAAGACAAACTCTCAAGCAGGACAGAAAATGACGTATAGGAGCCAGGAAGAGAGAGGCTTTAGCTTTTTTTGTGGTTAGGGGTTGTTTTGAGGGGTGAGGCTTCCCATGCATAGACTGACTTCCCGTAGTTTTAACTATTACCAAGGCTGGAGCACTTAGGCTTTCTGAATGGCTTGCCCAGAAGTGGGGCAGAAGATAGAAAGCATAAGTGGAGATAGAAAACTATTAGGTCAAACATCCAAAAAATAAATTTATATTCTTTATTGTATATATGAGCTTCTTAAGACACCAGCCAAATATTTGATAACTGATTTCTAAAACCACTGATTATCTCTACTAAAACAAAAAAAAAAAAGAAACAAATTTGACAGTTTAATTCAAATTGGAATTTTGAGTTATTCTCAAAAACAAATACTCACTTCAGTTCAGTCACTCAGTCGTGTCCGACTCTTTGCAATCCATGAATCGCAGCATGCCAGGCCTCCCTGTTCATCACCATCTCTCAGAGTTCACTCAGACTCATGTCCACCAAGTCCATGAGGCCATCCAGCCATCTCATTCTTGGTCATCCCCTTCTCCTCAGGCCCCAATCCCTCCCAGCATCAAAGTCTTTTCCAGTGAGTCAACTCTTCGCATAAGGTAGCCAAAGTGCTGGAGTTTCAGCTTTAGCATCATTCCTTCCAAAGAAATCCCAGGGCTGATCTCTTTAAGAATGGACTAGTTGGATCTCCTTGCAGTCCAAGGAACCCTCAAGAGTCTTCTCCAACACCACACTTCAAAAGCATCAATTCTTCGGCACTCAGCATTCTCCACAGTCCAACTCTCACATCCATACATGACCACAGGAAAAACCATAGCCTTGACTAGACGGACCTTAGTCAGCAAAGTAATGTCTCTGCTTTTGAATATACTATCTAGGTTGGTCATAAGTTTTTTCCCAAAGAGTAAGTGTCTGTTAATTTCATGGCTGCAGTGATTTTGGAGCCCAAAAATTAAAGTCTGACACTGTTTCCACTGTTTCCCTATCTATTTCCCATGAAATGCTGGAACCGGATGTCATGATCCTCGTTTTCTGAATGTTGAGCTTTAAGCCAACATTTTCACTCTCCACTTTCACTTTCATCAAGAGGCTTTTAGCTCCTCTTCACTTTCTGCCATAAGAGTGGTGTCGTCTGCATATCTGAGGTTATTGCTATTTCTCCCGGCAATCTTGATTCCAGCTTGTGTTTCTTCCAGTCCAGTGTTTCTCATGATGTACATTGCATAGAAGTTAAATAAGCAGGGTGACAATATTGACATACTCATTTTCCTATTTGGAACTAGTCTGTAGTTCCGTGTCCAGTTCTAACTGTTGCTTCCTGACCTGCATACAGATTTCCAAGAGGCAGGTCAGGTGGTCTGGTATTCCCATCTCTTTCAGAATTTTCCCACAGTCAAAGGCTTTGACATAGTCAGTCAAGCAGAAATAGATGTTCTTCTGGAACTCTCTTGCTTTTTCCATGATCCAGCGGATGTTGGCAATTTGATCTCTGGTTCCTCTGCCCTTTCTAAAACCACTTGAATTATCAGGGAGTTTATGGTTCACATATCGCTGAAGCTTGGCTTGGAGAATTTTGAGCATTACTTTACTATCATGAGAGATGAGTGCAATTGTGCGGTAGTTTGAGCATTATTTGGCATTGCCTTTCTTTGAGATTGGAATGAAAACTGAACTTTTCCAGTCCTGTGGCCACTGCTGAGTTTTCCAAATTTGCTGCCATATTGAGTGCAGCACTTTCACAGCATCATCTTTCAGGATTTGAAACAGCTCCACTGGAATTCCATCACCTCCACTAGCTTTGTTCGTAGTGATGCTTTCTAAGGCCACTTGACTTCACATTCCAAGATGTCTGGCTCTAGATGAGTGATCACATCATTGTGATCATCTGGGTCGTAAAGATCTTTTTATACAGTTCTTCCATATATTCTTGCCACCTCTTCTTAATATCTTCTGCTTCTGTTAGGTACAGATCATTTCTGTCCTTTATCGAGCACGTTTGCATGAAGTGTTCCCTTGATATCTCTAATTTTCTTGAAGAGATCTCTAGTTTTTCCCATTCTGTTGTTTTCCTCTATTTCTTTGCATTGATCACTGAAGAAGGCTTTCTTATCTCTTCTTGCTATTCTTTGGAACTCTGCATTCAGATACTTATATCTTTCGTTTTCTCCTTTGCTTTTCACCTCTCTTCTTTTCACAGCTTTTTGTAAGGCCTCCCCAGACAGCCATTTTGCTCTTTTGCATTTCTTTTCCTTGGGGATGGTCTTGATCCCTGTCTGCAATACAATGTCATGAACCTCATTCTATAGTTCATCAGGCACTCTATCTATCAGATCTAGGCCCTTAAATCTATCTCTCACTTCCACTGTATAATCATAAGTGATTTGATTAGATCATACCTGAATGGTCCAGTGGTTTTCCCTACTTTCTTCAATTTGAGTCTGAATTTGGTAACAAGTAGTTCATGATCTGAGCCACAGTCAGCTCCTGGTCTGTTTTTGTTGACTGTATAGAGTTTCTCCATCTTTGGCTGCAAAAACAAATACTGGTAAAAGAAAATTAAAATATGTTTTACACATACAAGTGTTTAGTCTTAGGATAAAAATATATTATACTTCCAGAATTAAACAAGATATGAATTCTAACTTATTGACAAGATAAACAGGTATTACAGAATGTTAACAGTTCAGTTCAGTTCAGTCACTCAGTGGTGTCCGACTCTTTGCGATCCCATGAATCACAGCACACCAGGTCTCCCTTTCCATCACCATCTCCCGGAGTTCACTCAGACTCACATTCATTGAGTCTGTGATGCCATCCAGCCATCCCATCCTCTGTCACCCCTTCTCCTCTTGCCCCTAATCCCTCCCAGCATAAGAGTCTTTTCTAATGAGTCAACTCCTCCCATGAGGTGGCGAAAGTACTGGAGTCTCAGCTTTAGCATCACTCCTTCCAAAGAAATCCCAGGGCTGATCTCCTTCAGAAAGTACTAATTGGATCTCCTTGCAGTCCAAGGGACTCTCAAGAGTCTTCTCCAACACCACAGTTCAAAAGCATCAATTCCTCGGTGCTCAGCCTTCTTCACAGTTCAACTCTCACATCCATATGTGACCACAGGAAAAACTATAGCCTTGACTAGATGGACCTTAGTCGGCAAAGTAATGTCACTGCTTTTGAATATGCTATCTAGGTTGGTCACAACTTTCCTTCCAAGGAGTAAGCATCTTTAATTTCATGTCTGCAGTCACCTTCTGCAGTGATTTTGGAGCCCAAAACAATAAAGTCTGACACTGCTTCCACTGTTTCCCCATCTATTTCCCATGAAGTGATATGACCAGATGCCATGATCTTCATTTTCTGAATGTTGAGCTTTAAGCCAACTTTTTCACTTTCCTCTTTCACTTTCATCAAGAGGCTTTTGAGTTCTTCACCTTCTGCCATAAGGGTGGTGTCATCGGCATATCTGAGGTGACTGATATTTCTCCTGGCAATCTTGATTCCAGCTTGTGCTTCTTCCGCCCAGCGTTTCTCACGACGTACTCTGCATACAAGTTAAATAAGCAGCATGACAATATATAGCCTTGACGTACTCCTTTTCTTATTTGGAACCAGTCTGTTGTTCCATGTCCAGTTCTAACTGTTGCTTCCTGACCTGCATACAGATTTCTCAAGAGGCAGGTTAGGTGGTCTGGTATTCCCATCTCTTTCAGAATTTTCCATAGTTCATTGTGATCCATATAGTCAAAGGCTTTGGCATAGTCAATAAAGCAGAAATAGATGTTCTTTTTTTTTTTTTTTAATTACAATGATATGAATCAGCCACAGGTGTCCACGATCTCCCAATGCCAAAGCCCCTCCCACCTCCCACCCCACATCCTCTCCCTGAATCATCCCGTGCACCAGCCCCATGCGTCCTGCATCCTGTATTGAACATAGACTGGCGCTTCATTCTTACAAGATAGTATATGTGTTTCAATGCCGTTCTCCCAAATCATCCCTCCCTCTCCCTCTCCCTCAGAGTCCAAAAGTCCGTTCTATACCTCTGAGTCTCTTTTGTTGTCTCACATAGAGGGTCTTCATTACTATCCTTCTAAATTCCATATATATGTGTCAGTATACTGTATTGGTGTTTTTCTTTCTGGCTTACTTCACTCTGTATAATCGGCTCCAATTTCATCCATCTCATTAGAACTGAGTCAAATTTATTCTTTTTAAGGGCTGAGTAGTACTCCATTGTGTATATGTACCACAGCTTTCTTATCCATTCATCTGCTGATGGACATCTAGGTTGTTTCCATGTCCTGGCTATTATAAACAGTGCTGCAATGAACATTGGGGTACATGTGTCTCTTTCAATTCTGGTTTCCTCAGTGTGTATGCCCAGCAGTGGGATAGCTGGATCATAAGGAAGAAATAGATGTTCTTCTGGAACTCTCATGCTTTTTCCTTGATCCAGCGGATGTTGGCAACTTGATCTCTGGTTCCTCTGCCTTTTCTGAAACCAGTTTGAACATCAGTGAGTTCATGGTTCACGTATTGCTGAAGCCTGGCTTGGAGAATTTTGAGCATTACTTTACTAGCATGTGAGATGAGTACAATTGTGCCATAGTTTGAGCATTCTTTGGCATTGCCTTTCTTTGGAATTGGAATGAAAACTGACTTTTTCCAGTCCTGTGGCCACTGCTGAGTTTTCCAAATTTGCTGGCATATTGAGTGCAGCACTTTACAGCATCATCTTTTAGGATTTGAAATAGGTCAACCCGAATTCCATCACCTCCACTAGTTTTGTTCATAGTGATGCTTCATAAGGCCCACTTGACTTCACATTCCAGGATGTCTGGCTCTAGGTGAGTGATCACAGCATCGTGGTTATCTGGGTCATGAAGATCTTTTTGTACAATTCTCCTGTGTATTCTTGCCACCTCTTCTTAATATCTTCTGCTTCTATTAGGTCCATACAATTTCTATCCTTTATTGAGCCTATCTTTGAATGAAATATTCCATTGATATCTCTAATTTCCTTGAAGAGATCTCTAGTCTGTCCCATTCTATTGTCTTCCTCTATTTCTTTGCACTGATCACTAGGAAGGCTTTCTTATCTCGCCTTGCTATTCTTTGGAACTCTGCATGCAAATGGGTATATCTTTCCTTTTCTCCTTTGCTTTTCACTTCTCTTCTTTTCATAGCTATTTGTAAGGCCTTCCCAGACAGCCATTTTGCTTTTTTGCATTTCTTTTAAATGGGAATGGTTTTAATTTCTGTCTCCTGTACAATATCATGAACCTCCATCCATAGTTTATCAGGCATTCTATCAGATCGAGTCCCTTAAATCTATTTCCCAGTTCCACTGTATAATTATAAGCGATTTGCTTTAGATCATACCTGAATGATCTAGTGGTTTTCCCTACTTTCTTCAACTTAAGTCTGAATTTAGCAATAAGGAGTTCATGATGTGAGCCACAGTCAGCTCCCAGTCTTGTTTTTCCTGACTATACAGAGCCTCTTCATCACTGGCTGCAAAGAATATAATCAATCTGATTTTGGTGTTGACCATCTGGTGATGTCCATGTGTAGAGTTCTCTTGTATTGTTGGAAGAGGGTGTTTGCTATGACCATTGCATTCTCTTCAGTTCAGTTCAGTCCCTCAGTCATGTCCGATTCTTTGCAACCCCATGAATCGCAGCACACCAGGCCTCCCTGTCCATCACCAACACAAGGGGTTCACTAAGACTCATGTCCATCGAGTCAGTGATGCCATCCAGCCATGTCATCCTCTGTCATCCCCTTTTCCTCTTGCCCTCAATCCCTTCCAGCATCAAAGTATTTTCCAGTGAGTCAACTCTTCTCATGAGGTGGACAAAGTACTACTAGCCTTTACCCTGTTTCATTCTGTACTCCAAGGCCAAATTTGACTGTTACTCCAGGTGTTTCATGATTTCCTATTTTTGCATTCCAGTTCCCTATAATGAAAAGATATCTTTTCTGGGTGTTAGTTCTAAAAGGTCTTGTCAGTCTTCATGGAACCATTTAACTTCAGCTCTTCAGCATTGTTGGTCTGGGCATAGACTTGGATTACCATGATATTCAATGGTTTGCCTTGGAAATGAACAGAGATCATTCTGTTGTTATGGAGATTACATCCAAGTACTGCATTTTGGACTCTTGGTGACTATGATGGCTACTCCATTTCTTCTAAGGGATTCTTGCCTACAGTTGTAGATATATGATCATCTGATTTAAATTCACCCATTCCAGTCCATTTTAGTTCGCTGATTCCTAAAATGTTGACGTTCACTCTCACCATCTCCTGTTTGACCACTTCCAATTTGCCTTGATTCATGTACCTAACATTCCAGGTTCCTTTGCCATATTGCTCTTTACAGAATCAGATCTTTCTTCTCTCACCAGTCACATCCACAGTTGGGTGTTTTTGCTTTGGTTCCGTCTCTTCATTCTTTCTGGAGTTATTTGTCCACTCATCTCCAGTACCATTTTGGGCACCTAATGACCTGGGGAGTTCATCTGTCCTATCTTTTTGGCTTTTCATTCTGTTCATGTGGTTCTAAAGGTGAGAATACTGAAGTGGTTCACCATTCCCTTTCCAGTGGACCATTTTTTGTCAGAACTCTACACATGACCCATCCATCTTGGGTGGCCCTACACAGCATGGCTTAGTTTCACTGAGTTAGACAAGCCTGTGGTCCACGTGATTTGATTGGTTAGTTTTCTGTGATTGTTGTTTCAGTCTCTCTGCCATCTGATGCCCTCTTTCAGTGCCTACTGTCTTACTGGGTTTTCTCTTACCTTGGTCATGAGTTATCTCTTTATGACAGCTAAAGCAAAGCGGAGCAGCAAGTGTCCACTGTGCAGAGCTGGAGCAGCAAGTGGTGGCTGAAAAACAATACTTATATGTAAGTGATAATTTTAGAATACATAATACTAGCATAAATGTTAAAAATGTGTTTAATACTTTATATAGTATTATCCAGATATTTTAATTTGTGGTCAGTAAATTAGATCTGAACTACAAGAACCACTTTCTTAATAGTCTGATCCTTGATTTGCACTTCTTTTAATCCTAAAACACTGAGAATATGGATTAACATGGACATTTTCTCTGTAAAAACTTTGAAGTGCTCTACTTAAAAATGCACAAGAAGGTATATTAAAATTAATGATAAATTTCCCCTTTGGAGAAATTTAATTGTTTGTAGACAAAGACTCACTGAGGCCTCTGGTATAATGTGGTCATGGAAACTTGGGAGACATATTGTTATTTAAAAGTTTTGAAGTTTGAATACAGATGTTCATTTTATATTTTATTGTATTTTCTCATCCTCTTTTGTTAATCAGGTTTTTTTTTAAAGGCTTAGTCAATTAAATTATTCAGAATTTTATGGATAAAGGCCCAGTTTGCCTGGTCACAGTGACCTGCATTTGGTGTAGTATGAAAATCTGAACAGGGTAGAAGGAATTTTAGCCTCAACTAGTAGATTTTCAAGTAAAATTAATTCTGAATTCTATATTTTAATTAGTAGTAGAAGAGTTGTGTCAGATTGTTATGCTGCTTGCTGTTATCAACCTGTCTCCTTATAATAAAATAACTGAGGGATAGAAAATAAGGGTGCTTACTCCTTGGAAGAAAAGTTATGACCAACCTAGACAGTGTATTCAAAAGCAGAGACATTACTTTGCCAACCAAGGTCCGTCTAGTCAAGGCTATGGTTTTTCCAGTAGTCCTGTATGGATGTGAGAGTTGGACTGTGAAGAAGGCTGAACGCCAAAGAATTGATGCTTTTGAACTGTGGTGTTGGAGAAGACTCTTGAGAGTCCCTTGGACTGCAAGAGTCCATTTTGAAGGAGATCAATTCTTGGATTTCTTTGGAAGGAATGATGCTAAAGTTGAAACTCCAGTACTTTGGCCACCTCATGCAAAGAGCTGGCTCATTGGAAAAGACTTTGATGCTGGGAGGGATTGGGGGCAGGAGGAGAAGGGGACCTCAGAGGATGAGATGGCTGGATGGCATACGGACTCGATGGACACGAGTCTGAGTGATCTCTGGGAGTTGGTGATGGACAGGGAGGCCTGGTGTGCTGCAATTCATGGGGTCACAAAGAGTCGGACACCACTGAGTGACTGAACTGAACTGATATGAATGTACTTTTGTTTTCTGTGGGTAAAGACACTGAAGTACATAAATGAATTTCAGTGGTTCACAAGTCTTACACTGTTATTTTCAAAAAAGGAAATATTCAAACATTATCATATAAATCAAACTATTCTCTTTTACCATTCATTATCTTTTAAATGTCTTTGTAAATCAGGTGTTTAATCATTATGCTATTTTCTGTGTATATTTACTTAAAGAGAACGTTTATAAAATACTATGTTAACCACATTTCATTACTAATTGTAAGAGTCATATGCAAATAGCTATACTTCTATGTCTGGTGAAAGTAGTTTATAAAAAGCCATTATATAAAGCCAATAAAGGCCTTCCATTTGAAATTATAAGCAGGAAATTATTGTAAAACTAATATTTTAAAAATGATTTGTCAAATTTTTAATTTGTTCACAGCTTCAAATTGCTAGGAAGCATTTATTCTAAAGCATTTTATGATGATCCATGATTTTGTAATAAGATTTATGGTAGGCAAGTTTGGTCTGCATAAAACTGCATAAAAATTATTAGAATTGTATCTACTTGTTTAGCTAATAGATATTAACTCCATGGGAGATCATATTCTTTATATCCATTCCTTGGAGCAAGAAAATTCATATTTCAAAAAACACCAATCCAAACCAAATGTAGGTATTTTATTTTTCAGGAAAAAAGCAAAACAAAAAGAAAAAAACATAAATAAAAGGTCTTAACATTTAATTTTACGGGAAAATATAGTAATTTAACTTTTATTTTACAGTAAAAGTTACCATAAATATTTTCTTTTTGTAAAATTATAGTTGAAATACTAAGCATCTATTTAATTCTTCTGGGAAAATTACAATTGGGATTGGAGGCAAGGAGTAAGAATGAATGGGAGATAAAATAGAAAGCTATTCTAAGCTTTCAGAAAGGAATGTGGAGTTGTCTCTGTGGTGACTGACAGAAATAAATGTTCACACCTCTCTCCTAGAGAAATGGAGAAGTGGAACTTCTATGCTCCTATTTCCCACTGGTAATGCAAGGGAAACTTTCAGGTTCAGGGGCATATTTCTAGTTGCTGAGAGTTCCTGGAAAAGGCAATCGAAATTAACTTCTATTGTGTTCAACAAGATGCAGCACCCTTAGGGGGCTATTCAAAATAAGGGACAATTCCTGGGCATTGTGACAGAGATACTATAAGAGAAATTAAGACAACAATCTATTTCTTCTTCTATTCTGAGATCACATATTATCTTGTGAACACTGGAAGGTAACGTCCATGTGTCTCGTGTTTATTCAGTATATAGTGAAACAGAAATTAAATTCATGTGACTATATAATGTAGCACTATATATGTGTTTGTGTGTGTGCGTGTGTGTACATAGACATTCAACAGCAAGAAAAAGTACAAAGGAGACAGTGTTCCTCAGTTTTGAAAAAAGCATTCTCATTTAAGTTTTATAAGTGATGACTATATTACTCCCATTATAAGGATGAGAAAACTGAAGTTCAGTATTGTTTTATTACTTATTTATTTTCTTAGCGCTTTTCCTCAAGGTAATTAATTTATTCAGACAAGCAGACTCTTCTGAGAGCATTATGATACAAATATTATTATTATTGACTTATGAACTTGAAATAAGTGTTATTTTTCACCTATAAACTTGAAATAAGTAAGAAGTATTTCAAACTCTAAATCATAAAAAGTGAAGGGTATAACAACATACCCACTTCAGTAAACTTGCTTAGAGAATTCCGTAGACAAAGGAGCCTGGCGGGCTACAGTCCATAAGGTCACAAAGGAGCCGGACATGACTGAAGCGACTTAGCAGGCAAGCAGGCATAACAATAGTTTAATATTGTATTATTTGGATACATCCCAGTTTCCTATCAATTTCATTCTTTATCATTGCTCTAATATCCTTATTCTTACTAAAAATTATAAAAACTTATGGGACAACTAATGTTATCTTCTTGGATGCAAAAGGATCATACTTAATACAAATAATAATTATGTGCAGAATCTTATGCTGATCAACATACACAAACATTAAAAACTAAAATGGACAAAATTCAGACAGCAAAAGATAAGCAACTTTTTAAGATGTCAAAATCATTATCTGACCTTTGTCTAGCAGTAATTCAGTTATATCAACTGTTTCAATTCATTCAAAAGTCTAATGAGTTCATTTGAATGTGTGCCCAACAAGATGAGAATTATCTGCTTTTGGTCCTTAAAGCAATACACAAATTACTAATGTGGAGGTAATTTATATTCTGTCTTGAAATATACTTCCTAATATAGAAGCAATTTACACATATCTTAAAAGGATAGCTCTAAAAGCTCTGAGGAAACCAAGAAAAGTTTCTTTACTAAAATTCTGTATGATAAATTATTCACTAGAGTAATATCAGTCCAAGCCCCAGGGAGGACTGTAGAGTTCATGTCCAACATCTGGATCTAAAATTCATGCACACACACACACACACAATCATTTGCAAACATGAAGCAGACCATGGCAAATACCTGGCCAAACGAAGCAGAGTTAGGGAAGAAAAAGCAGAGAGAGAAGGATATGCATTTTAAAAGATGTTGGCAATGCAAAGTTGACTAGGCTGGATTACAATGATGGTTAAAAGTTCACGCACATTAGTGACTCTCATCATTACTGAACAACTTTTTATTCAAAATAAGAGTACAGAGTGGTTTGTTGTGGCAGAATTATGTCTTCTGCAAACATTTTTTGTTCCTCCCAAGACTTTACTGCAAATATATTGGTTCTAGTAGTTCCAGTGTTCTGCTGTGCCCCACATAGGATCATGGCAGTGACATCTTTTCACTACACGTATCTATTTTGTCTTCCAACAAATGCCTAGAGAAAGGTAATATCTGGTTAGCAAACTTCACACTTCTCCGTTGAGGTCTGAAAAATTAATGCAATAGTTGTAAGCATGCACACCTTTAACCTTTCTCAATAATGTATGAAGAAATAAAAGTCATAGAAATCAAAACTCCCCTACTCTATGAATCAATAATCCTGTGTGTTCAGATCTACAAGTTGAATATTCATCAAGGAAAGATATGCTTTAACTGTGAAATCATTTCCTTCCAGACCCTCACTTTTTCTCTCTACAGGCACCCATATATCTACATACATAGTTCTACATGCACAAGTCTAAGATGCCATGTGGAAGCCTAAATTCTTCATATGGCCTCAATTATTTATTTTTTAACTTAATTATCCATCCAGGTAAAAGGAATCTCAAACGACTCACTTCATATAATTTTCAACCTATTTTCTCCTTCAGTTTTTTTTTTTCTTTTCCCTTTAGATGATCTGATTCAAAAGTTTTTCTTAAAAAAAATAGTACAATTTCAAAGTCTCCCCAATTATAAACTGCCTACAAAGGGAGGCAAAAGAACTATCTAAAATTTTTTAGCTATATATTTTCTAAAACTTGTTTATCTTATTCATCATATAACTTAAAGTTGATGATCATATGTGAAGGAATCAGCATGAATAGAGCTCAAGCAAAATTTTATTTCATTTTTATTCAATAAATTTCCTTCCTTACTCTATGCAAGCACAGTTTTAAATCCTATGGTTCTTGTTTTTCAGAATTTCAGAGGCTAATGTGAGTGACATACCTAAAAACAAGTCTCAAAACAAAATATCATCTATTTTATTTAAAGAGTGCATAAAATCTCTATGGATTTTTACAGTAAGATTTATCAGTGTTTGAAGCTCTTCTTTAGAGAAGTATGTCATAAGCCAGAGGCACTGCACAGTTTCCTACCCATTTATACTTTTAATTTTTAGAGACAGTATGATTGATTTTCAAAAAAAAAATGTAAAAGACTGAATTCAGTTGCAATGTGTTAAAATTGGTTCATATTCTGTGCTCTAAAGCTGAATCATCAGTTAACCCCCTTTTCTCTCACTTTTGCATAGACAGGTGTGATTTGTTTGTGTGTTTCTATATTACTTTAGAGGCCTACCCAATATGATCACTCTAACTATATTGACTTCTTTTGTGGCTTCCATTTCACAGGCTTGAGAATGAAAGCAGAGATAAGCTATTCCTATAAAGATGGACTACCAATTATGTCAATTCACCGGAATGGCAATTAAAGGTATCATGATATATTTGGGAACCTAAAATGCGCATTTGGCTTTCTATTTCAAGTGGAGAATATAGAGAGGTCCAAGCAGAAAACATGGGCAAAATAAGTAATGTATGAATATTACTGTATATTATAAATGCATTGCTGCTGCTGCTAAGTCGCTTCAGTCGTGTCCGACTCTGTGCGACCCCATAGAGGACAGCCCGCCAGGCTCCCCCGTCCCTGGGATTCTCCAGGCAAAAATACTGGAGTGGGTTGCTGTTTCCTTCTCCAATGCATGAAAGAAGTCGCTCAGTTGTGTCCGACTCTTCGCGACCCCATGGACTGCAGCCCGCCAGGCTCCTCCATCCATGGGATTTTCCAGGCAAGATTACTGGAGTGGGGTGCCACTGCCTTCTCCGGTAAATATGTATAATTATAACAGTGTATTTATATAAATATGTAAAATGTAATAAAATGCTATATATTTACTTTAATCATTTCAATAGCTTATGTAATTATTTTACAATTTAAAAATAGTCTTGGACTCAAATTTTGACAGTATAACTTATTTATGATGCTAAACAACCTCTTATTGAATATTTCTTTTTGTGTGTGTTTCCAAGATATAATTTAAAAATGAAACTGTAAGCATGATATAAGGGAAAGTTTTAATTTCTATTACACTACAGTCTTACTTAAAATGAAGTAAAATAAACAGTGATGGATTAGTATTTAGAAAGTAACATTTCCAGTCTAGTTTTGTTCAAGTATGCATACATAAATTTGTTACCATCTTCCTGTTAATATTTAATCATAATAGCTAATAACAATATATAAAGTATCTACTTTTTAACATAAAAGAATTTCAATTGATTTTTAACCAAAATAGTTTTTATGTGTCATAACTGCAGTAAATTAATTACTCCTTGGAAGTAAGCAGCACAAGGAAACTGAAAAGTGTTTTACTGCATATGACACATGTGCTTCACTAAATATGCTCAGCCTTAAATCAGTAGAATGAGAGAAAAACTAAATAAAGTTGGTAAGAGTTTCAGAGAGAAAATATTTGAGAATATAGAAAAGGTAGTTACTATAATTGACAATATGGTCAAGAGATAGAGTATGATTCTTCCTAGGGGAAAAGAAAAATTAAATCCTTCAAAGAAAATAATATTCAAAACAGATTTTTTTCATTGTACAAGAGTCTAAATATAGAAGAGTAAGTAAGAAGGTTAGAAAAGAAGAGTGGGATAGTTAGTATCAAATGGAATGTAACATAGAGACAAAAAGTAATACTCCAAACACACACATTGAGAAAACTAAGATCATGACATCTGGTCCCTTCACTTCATTGCAAATAGATGGGGAAACAATGGAAACAATGACAGACTTTATATTCTTGGGCTCCAAAATCACTGCAGATGGTGACTGTAGCCATGAAATTAAAAGACACTTGCTCCTTGGAATATAAGCTATGACCAATCTAGAGAGCATATTAAGAAGCAGAGACATTACTTTGCCAACAAAGATCCATCTAGTCAAAGCTATGGTTTTTCCAGTAGTCATGTTTGGATGTGACTGTTGGACTGTAAAGAAAGATGAGTGCCAAAGAATTAATGTTTTTAAACTCTGGTGTTAGAGAAGGCTCTTGAGAGCCCCTAGGACTGCAAAGGGATCCCACCAGTCCATCTTAAAGGAAATCAATCTGAATATTCATTGGAAGGACTGATGCTGAAGCTGAATCTCCCAATACTCTGGACACCTGTTGTGTAGAACTGACTTATTGGAAAAGACCCTGATGCTGGAAAAGATTGAAGGCAGGAGGAGAAAAGGATGAGATAGTTGTTGGATGACATCACCAACTCTATGGACAAGAGTTTGAGTAGTTGGTGATGGACAGGGAAGCCTGAGTGTGCTGCAGACAATGGGGTTGCAAAGAGTTGGACAGGACTGAGTGACTGAATTGAAACATATACCCCAGGTTGAAAGTGTTGAAGGTATTTATTATGCCTCACTGGAACACAGACTATTTCCTCAAGCATTCACTAGACTAGTGCTTCTGTTTGTATCCCCTGCACTTTCTCATCAACTTTGTTCATGTATTCTCCAAGTGCTTTTCTGTTCCTTTTGGTCCAATGATACCTAAAGGATTTTCTTCTTATAGTGGATCTTGGAAGCAACAGAGGATTGTCCTAATCAAGCAAACCATATCTGAGGACTCCACATGCTATGTCTTATCATATTTCATAGCCTCAGCAAGTCACATAGCCCAACATCAATGGTCCAGGAAGTGTACTTTATCCCAAGGTGGAGAAAAAGAGGATGATAATTTGCATAGCAGCAATAGAATTTATCATATTAGGAATTATTGACCAGTTTTACAGATAACCAAGATTTGAAGATTTTTAAAAGTAGCTTGGTTAATGTTTCACAATTAGCAAATAAACAAAGCTAAAATTAAACATATTGCTAATCTGTTTCCAGCACTTAGAGCCTTACTTATTGTGTCATCTTGCCACTTTCAACCACTTTTGAGTATATGGACACAACACTGCAAAACAAAAGCACACATAAAACCAATACTTTCTAGATCTTTATTAAATAGTGTTTTCTGACTGTTCCAGTCAATGATATCTAGTGTTTTTTGCATAATCTCCAAAATACTGCTTTTCCTGTAATAAATTTAAATTAAAACCCATACAAACTTACTATTATGTGTTTTACTATTTTTGAATTCTCTATAAGAAATCCAAACTATTGTTAGCCTAAAATTACCAGTACAGTCCTCAATGTACACTTTTTCCCAAGAATCTGTCTTTTTGGACACTGCAGCCTAATACTACATACATTATATATATATATATATATATATGTATATATGTTTAAACACTTATTGAAAAAGCATGTTATTATACTTGATGAAAATTGAGAAATTGTTAAAAATAGTTCATTATTCATTACATAAAAAGAGGAGTTAAATGTATTATATAATGATATAATTTAGTTAATGTAAAAACTGAAATATAAACCAAAAGATCTGAGATGTAGACATGAACTCACATATTTTATGTTGGTTGCAATAGTGTAGGGATAGTTCAACAGTTCAATTGAAATAGAACTGAACAACATATCAAGGATTTAGTCTCTATTCTGTTACTAATAAGCTCAAGTAACTACTTTCTTTAAGCTGTAGAGTTCTAATCAATATATTTCAGAGGTTCGTTTCGATTATCTACACAACTACTTTCAGAGCCAAATATTTTTGCACCCAACAAATTCAGTATCAAAAAGCTGAAGGTGGAGGGAAAATCACTAAGCTAACAATATCAACTAGAATTGAGTGAGATGCACTTATTCAAAGCAGTCAGACATGCATGTCTATCTAGACCAGTTACTACAGTTGAGTGACATGTGGGTATACATACCAATGTATAGGGGAAAATAAGTAAATAAGTATAAGTAAAAGAGAAAATGCAAAGTTAGCCTCATAATTGTTATCTCTTCAGGGCACACTTTCATGTTTAATAATAATCTGTTTAGGGGTATGAGAAGATACTAATTATCTAGAATATCCCAATATAAAGAATAAAAAGAATCAAAAGATTACTTGCATTACATGAATGCTGTACTATCGCAAGCTTAATTAAATGATTTGCAAAGAATCTTTGTATCTTTCTTTCTCTTAATTTGAAAAATCATTTTAGAGCTTTTCTCTGACTCTAGGGTCTTTTTTTCTTTTTCTTTTTAAATAGAGTCTCTGGTAAGCATCAGTATTAATTGAATTTCAAATGAAACCTTGACCCATATAAAGAAATTTAAATCATTTCTTAACTAAGTACACTTATTCTACTTGGATATTTAAGACAGATCAACAAATGCAGTTTTGGTTGTCAGTCAGTACTTAACATAATACTCATGTTATTATGCAAAGGACTGGTGACAAGAAATAATGCTGATGATGGAAATAATCTGTGACTTAGACTTTAATGATCTTCATTTTTGCTGAAAAGAAAACCTTACCACTTTGATAAAACTTAATGTATACCCAAAATACTAAAGTTTTAAGGTAGTTTCTTAATTATTATCCCTTTATATTTTTATGCGTGTAAAATAAGACTTCACTTTGTCCATAAAAGCTCTTTCTGCCCACTTAATATTGAGGAAGGTCTTTTTTTTTCACTTTATATTTTTAGTGTGATTTAATAACTAAACATGGAATTAAAGTATTTATGAGTAATATTGCTTGAACAAGCAGTTTGCCTAAATGAAAATGACCTAGTATTAAATGATATTCTTTTTCTGTTTACCTCTATTCATCAGACACCAATAGCCTAAATGTGAATCACCCTAAAACCACAAGAAAGTCATTAAAAAGTATACCACTGCCATGTATATATATATATATATATATATATATATATATATATATATATATGTATGTATGTATATATCGGAGAAGGCAATGGCACCCCACTCCAGTTCTCTTACCTGGAAAATCCATGGACGGAGGAGCCTGGGGGGCTGCAGTCCATGGGGTTGCTGAGAGTCGGACACGACTGAGCGACTTCACTTTCACTTTTCTCTTTCATGCATTGGAGAAGGAAATGGTAACCCACTCCAGTATTCTTGCCTGGAGAATCCCAGGAACAGCGGAGCCTGGTGGGCTGCTGCCTATGGGGTCTCACAGAGTCAGACATGACTCAAGCGACTTAGCAGCAGCAGCATATGTATGTGTGTGTATATGTATGTGTGTGTGTATATATATATCTTGTTGCTTTGGAGTCACAAAACTGTGTCGACCCTTGAGACCTCATAGACTGTAACTTCCCAGTCTTCTCTATCCATGGGATTTCCCAGGCAAGAATACTGGAGTGGGTTGCTATTTACATCTCCAGGAAATCTTCTAGGACCAGAGTTCAGACCTGTGTCTCCTGCCTTGGCAGGAGGGTTCTTAATCAAGGAGCCATGAGTGAAACCCTGCCGTATATATATACATATAGATAGACAGATAGATAGATATAGGAGAGAGATATATATATATATATATATATATATATATATATATATATAAGAGCTACAATACATTGTTCTAACTAAGAGGAACTTTCAGAGAGTTTTCCCCCATTTCACTGGATGACATCCAATGATAATGGCCTTAATATGATGCGGAATTAATTGAGAAAGCCTTTCTATCCTGCCATAAACTCATCATCCATGCTATTGCTGCCATTAGCAGGAATCCATAACCCCATGGGTGTTTCAAGTGAAGCTCTTTTAGCAGAGCTAACAGTTTGGAGGTCATGCTGTTAGCTACTGTCATCAGCTGGGTGTCAAATCATTTTCAAAAAGAAATTACTGGTGTATTCATTTTTTTAGCTTCTAGCCTTGTGCTGCGTGCGGTACCTGAGATGATTTGTAGAGAGCCACTGAGGGGAAAAAAAGAGTGCTGGTGGTCACTGAAGGCTGCTTTCACGTCAGCATTCAGTGGAATCATTACAAATTAGCTTGGATGTGAGGGAGGCACTGCCTGGTTCTCACTTTTCAGACAAGGTTAGGAAATTTTGGATTCCAGTTCCTATTAGGCATAATATTTTCTTAATGGCACTTTGTGATATTTAAATTAAATATCACTTTGTGATATTTAACATGTATGTTAAGAATCAGTAGAAAGTTTCCCCATCATGCTGAAAGCTTTCAATTGATTTGTGATACAAACAATAATAAATGAAGGTAATCATACTAATAATGGCTGCTATTCCCTGTTTTTATCTGATTCTATGCCTAATGCAATTGTTTCCAAAGGTGTGTTGTAGATATCCTAAAATGTACTTTAGACACACACACATGAACAAGACGAATAAAATTCAAAGGAGAAAAATAATTCTATAAAATCTATTGTTCTGTTCTGTTCTCCTCCCCGCCTCCCCCCACCGCCGCCATGTTGTATAGCATGCAAATACTAACCTCTAATATCTTTTCTATACCTGTTTTTGCAGTGAAGCACTGCAAGCTACAATGATTTTTTTATACCTTTGTGTAAATACAATTTGGTTAAAATTTCCATGTTTAAAATTTGTGTGAATTATCTATAGGCTTTCAGTGAAAAAGTCTTGCTGTTTTCCTAATAATAATTTTTAATAACACAGTTTGGGAAGGGCTCTTGTCTACCATGTCTCTGCTGTTATTTAAGTAAATGGAAACAATTACTGAAATTTGACATATGATAATGGCATATAAGAGGATCTTATGTACATCCTAAATCAAACATACGTGGAAAAATGAAGCACTACTCTGACAAACTCAGGCATACTGGTGCATAGTTACACTTTCTAAAATTGTTCACACATATTTTAATGGCTTTAACAAGTTTATAACAAAATGACTGTGCCAAGACTGGGGCTTCTTTCTTTCAAGTAGACTTTCTGAATCTGTGAAAATTCTGAACTCTTTAAATGTGACATATCAGTTCAGTTCAGTTGCTCAGTCGTGTCCAGCTCTTTGCAACCCCATGAATCACCGCTAACATTTTTCTTAAAAAGACAAGGATGAGAAATAAAAATGACCAAGAGCTAATAACAAGGAAAATACAGTAACAGAGATATTTATTCTGGTGAAGGATTAAAGGCAATAATATTTATAATTGAGAAAATATTCTCTAGAATTTGAAAATTAATATGAATAGTTACATTTTTCCACACTAAAAATGTTACCTAGGAAGGAAAAGAGTCAATGTTCTCTACAACTTAGATGATTATCTCAATAACTCATGGATTTTTCATTCATAAATTTGTTAAAAATCTTTTTAATGCACTCGTACTTTTGTAACCATGTATTTCATGTCTTTTAGTATCTATGTTTTCTGTCAAACATAGATAAAGTCTATGATAATAGGAGGACATTTGAAAGACTGGCTACAGATACTCCAAATATGTTGCATGTTGAGCATAAAATCAAAGTACAGAATGTGGTCCACTGGAGAAGGGAATATCAAGCCACTTCAGTATTCTTGCCTTTAGAACCCCATGAACAGCATGAAAAGGCAAAATGATAGAATACTGAAAGAGGAACTCCCAAGGTCAGTAGGTGCCCAATATGCTACTGGTGATCAGTGGAGAAATAACTCCAGAAAGAATGAAGGGATGGAGCCAAAGCAAAAACAATACCCAGTTGTGCATGTGACTGGTGATAGAAGCAAGATCTGATGCTGTAAAGAGCAGTATTGCATAGGAACCTGGAATGTCAGGTCCATGAATCAACGCAAATTGGAAGTGGTCAAACAAGAGATGGCAAGAGTGAACATCGACATTCTGGGAATCAGCGAACTAAAATGGACTGGAATGGGTGAATCTAACTCAGATGACCATTATATCTACTACTGCAGGCAGGAATCCCTCAGAAGAAATGGAGCAGCCATCACGGTCAACAAGAGAGTCCGAAATGCAGTACTTGGATGCAATCTCAAAAACGACAGAATGACCTCTGTTCGTTTCCAAGGCAAACCATTCAATATCACAGTTATCCCAGTCTATGCCCCAACCAGTAATGCTGAAGAAGCTGATGTTGAATGGTTTTATGAAGATCTACAAGACTTTTTAGAACTAACACCCCAAAAGATGTCCTTTTCATTATACGGGACTGGAATGCTAAAGTAGGAAGTCAAGAAACACCTGGAGTAACAGGCAAATTTGGCCTTGGAATGGGGAATGAAGCAGGGCAAAGACTAATAGAGTTTTGCCAAGAAAATGCACTGGTCATAGCAAACATCCTCTTCCAACAACACAAGAGAAGACTCTACACATGGACATCACCAGATGGTCAACACTGAAATCAGATTGATTATATTCTATGCAGCCAAAGATGGAGAAGCTCTATACAATCAACAAAATAAGACCAGGAATTGACTGTGGTTCAGATCATGAACTCCTTATTGCCAAATTCAGACTGAAATTGAAGAAAGTAGGGAAAACCGCTAGACCATTCAGGTATGGCCTAAATCAAATCCCTTATGATTATACAGTAGAAGTGAGAAATAGATTTAGGGGCCTAGATCTGGTAGATAGAGTGCCTGAAGAACTATGGAATGAGGTTCATGACATTTTACAGGAGACAGGGTTCAAGACCATTCCCATGGAAAAGAAATACAAAAAAGCAAAATGGCTCTCTGATCAGGCCTTACAAATAGCTGTGAAAAGAAGAGAGGTGAAAAGTAAAGGAGAAAAGGAAAGATATAAGCATCTGAATGCAGAGTTCCAAAGAATAGCAA
Source organism: Nanger dama (assembly GCA_917880005.1). Lineage (NCBI taxonomy): Eukaryota > Metazoa > Chordata > Mammalia > Artiodactyla > Bovidae > Nanger > Nanger dama. Next base: position 55,858,950 of record CAKJTW010000004.1, read on the forward strand.
GAAGAGATAAGAAAGCCTTCTTCAGTGATCAATGCAAAGAAATAGAGGAAAACAACAGAATGGGAAAGACTAGAGATCTCTTCAAGAAAATTAGAGATATCAAGGGAACATTTCATGCAAAGATGGGCTCAATAAAGGACAGAAATGGTCTGGACCTAACAGAAGCAGAAGATATTAAGAAGAGGTGGCAAGAATACACAGAAGAACTGTATAAAAAAGATCTTCATGACCCAGATAATCATGATGATGCAATCACTCATCTAGAGCCAGACATCTTGGAATGTGAAGTCAACTGGGCCTTAGAAAGCATCACTACGAACAAAGCTAGCGGAGGTGATGGAATTCCAGTTGAGTTGTTTCAAATCCTGAAAGATGATACTGTGAAAGTGCTGCACTCAATATGGCAGCAAATTTGGAAAACTCAGCAGTGGTCACAGGACTGGAAAAGTTCAGTTTTCATTCCAATCCCAAAGAAAGGCAATGCCAAAGAATGCTCAGACTACCACACAATTGTACTCATCTCACATGCTAGTAAAGTAATGCTCAAAATTCTCCAAGCCAGGCTTTAGCAATATGTGAACTGTGAATTTCCTGATGATCAAGCTGGTTTTAGAAAAGGCAGAGGAAGCAGAGATCAAATTGCCAACATCCGCTGGATCATGGAAAAAGCAAGAGAGTTCCAAAAAAACATCTGTTTCTGCTTTATTGACTATGCCAAAGCCTTTGACTGTGTGGATCAAAATAAACTTTGGAAAATTCTGAAAGAGATGGGAATACCAGACCACCTGACCTGCCTCTTGAGAAATCTGTATGCAGGCCAGGAAGCAACAGTTAGAACTGGACATGGAACAACAGACTGGTTTCAAACAGGAAAAGGAGTACGTCAAGGCTGTATATTGTCACCCTGCTTATTTAACTTATATGCAGAGTATATCATGAGAAACACTGGGCTGGAAGAAACACAAGCTGGAATCAAGATTGCCAGGAGAAATATCAATAACCTCAGATATGCAGATGACACCACCCTTATGGCAGAAAGTGAAGAGGAGCTAAAGGGCCTCTTGATGAAGGTGAAAGAGGAGAGTGGAAAAGTTGGCTTAAAACTCAACATTCAGAAAACGAAGATCATGGCATCCGGTCCCATCACTTCATGGGACATAGATGGGGAAACAGTGGAAACAGTGTCAGACTTTATTTTTTTAGGCTCCAAAATCACTGCAGATGGTGACTGTAGCCATGAAATTAAAAGACGCTTACTCCTTGGAAGAAAAGTTATGACCAACTTAGATAGCATATTCAAAAGCAGTGACATTACTTTGCCGACAAAAGTCCGTCTAGTCAAGGCTATGGTTTTTCCAGTGGTCATGTATGGATGTGAGAGTTGGACTGTGAAGAAGGCTGAGTGCCAAAGAATTAATGCTTTTGAAGTGCCGTGTTGGAGAAGACTTTTGAGAGTCCCTTGGACTGCAAGGAGATCCAACCAGTCCATTCTGAAAGAGATCAACCCTGGGATTTCTTTGGAAGGAATGATGCTAAAGCTGAAACTTCAGTACTTTGGCCATCTCATGTGAAGAGTAGACTCATTGGAAAAGACTCTGATGCTGGGAGGGATTGGGGGCCTGAGGAGAAGGGGACGACCGAGGTGAGATGGCTGGATGGCATCACGGACTCGATGGACGTAAGTCTTAGTGAACTCCAAGAGATGGTGATGGACAGGGAAGCCTGCCGTGCTGCGATTCATGGGGTCGCAAAGAGTCGGACACCACTGAGCAACTGAACTAACTGACTGACTGAGACTTTTTAAATGTAGTGTGTATGATTAAAGTTTCAATAATAATATTTCCTATTTATAATACCATCTTATCCTTATCTTTATAAAAATTTCCTAAAACCAAGAATAAATGAAGTAAAAATTCTAAACAAAATACTTTTATAAAAAGCTTTAATTATATTGTATGCTTATTTTCTGATTTATTCATTTTGAAATTAATGAGAGTAAAATTCTGTCTAAATTATTATATATTTATAATAATGATTGACAGGAGGAAAAATTTTTCTGCATTTAATCATAATGATTCTTGAACTCAGTATGTAAAAATTGAGGAAGTTATTCAGGAAACAGTGCAATGATGAAAACCATTATTAAGTAAAAGAATATCATTATATTTTATTGCTGGACAATTATATTCAGCTTAAATGATGGAAATGTGAATGATTCTAGTAGATTGCAGATAATTTACAAGTAGGGATGCTCCAGAGTTATACAAAATAGAAACCTATTTAAATTGAAGTTATATTCATTTTGTTTTACTTTTATAAATCTAGGAGATATTAAATTTAAGCTAAGTAGGTATCACATTAATATTTGGTGATGTGAAATGCTTATATTCACAAGCATAATCATAAAAAGTTGGGTTCAGGAAACGAATAAATTTTAACTTATTTACTAATTTTAACTGGAAATGTGTGGTTTGGTCTATCTTCATTTTTGTTATAACTGTACTCTGAAATGTTACCTTTTGTGTATTATTCAAATACTTTGGAAAAGATTGACTCTAAAATTATATCAACACAGTATATTTTGTGCTTTCATAACCTCATAATCATGCAGATTTTTACCTATCCATAATAAATAACATTCTTTATAAGTCTTCTCTAACAGGACTGTTGAATTCCTACTTCTAAATTAAGAATTTGCCTTTTTCTCTGACATTTGGTAGAAGTTAAACAAAATTTTAAAAACATTACACATAATTTTTCTTTTGGTATTAATACATTAATATTCTTGAACTAGAATAAAACTACACATGCAATTAAGAATACAATATTATTTCAGAATTTATCATTCATTGTTTAATACATACATTAATAAATATTATAATCATATCTAACTACATATATTTGCATTAATTTTCTTTTTAGCTACATTAAAAGTCAGTACATAGGAAAAATACAAATTTCACACAAAGCAAGAGATGTCTTGTGAGTCAAATTTGTTCAGCATTGCAAGTTAGCATCATGTCTCCTGCCTTGATTTCCTTATACAGAAACTGAACTTTTGCTTTGAATTACAGATTATAAAATGCCCTGTTTTAAAAAAAAACGCATCATATTTATTAGATTTTTAATTTGTTCCTTTCTAACTGTGTTTTGGTCTGTCAACTGTTTTTAGAAGATTTCCCTTGAGAGAAAATTGAGCTTCATATCCATGCTCACACAACTTGCCGCACTCCACTTAGCAGGTAGGAATGTCTGTGAATAACACTGAAATATAATTGGCTTCAGCTCCTGGTGTTGTCCCCTGAAATTGCTTCATTTTTATATTGCCTGACCTAAGTAGCAAGGACATATTTTAAATTCATATTTTAAATTGCTGTTTACAGCTTTTAAAAAATAAGACTCAAGTGTTACTGAGGTGACAGAAATTGCTTGTTTTTCAAATATTCTATACATTTTGGTGAGGTATATATGTGAAAGTGGTTACTGGAATTATGAAACGTTGACAGTAATAAGCATATTTGGCCTATGAATAAATCCTCAGGGTTTTGTGCTTATATCTTGTTTATATCTAAATTGCCTACAACTATTGTATTCATTATTAAAAGGCAAACTGTTCTTTCTTTTCTATTAATTGAAGCATCACTTATTGCTTATATTGTTAAGTACTAAACATGTGTTTGAATAAGGTCTTTGGCCAAATTTCATAGCCAGTGGTTTAAGAACAACACAGAAGATGCACTCCCATCCTGATTAGCTAGTTCCCCGTGAGAGTGAGGGTAGGGGGAATGTGAAAGCAGTCTTGGTAATTTTTCAGCTCATTAGGTGCATATTCATCTTAATGGGGCATCAAAGTTTAAAACTATAATGCATTCCCCTCATTTAATCCACTAGAGAATATGCATAGTAACCACACGAAAGCAGAAAGGATTTCAACACTTTGAAGCTGCAACAAGCAGGTGTCATCTTTCCCTCTAGGCAGAATGGAAAAGGAAACTTGATTAGTCTAATTCTGCCTCAGTAACTCCTTTTGCTGCTCCCTGGCTGCCGTTGGGAATGGATGTATAGCAGTGCAAAGCACAGATTCAATTGCCTTTGGCTATATTACAAAGGTGGGGGTGGGAGGCTTTCCTAAGTCATGACCTAAGTCACGTTCTCTCCAATAGTAGTATTTTTATTCATTTTTTTCACACGTATTTATTGGCACTCCTTCTTACATAAAACCCTCTGCTGAAGGTTGCAGTGTAAAGAGTACTAAACTTCTGAAAAGTGTTAAAAGAGGACATTTGCAATCTCTCCAAATAAATTCTTATAAAGTCTTTAAACAAACATTAGACTCTCCAGCTGTTCATCTACTCTAAATAAACATATGAATAGTGTGTTACTATTCATAAAATAGTAATTAATAGTAATTTGCAATTAATGTCTGATTTAAAGGAATGATTGGAGTTCTTACCTTAGGAGGCAATAAGGGAACATCCCTACTTTAATTTTGGGAAAAGAGAAAATGGAGGAAAGGAGCACAACTTATTTTGGTGTGATACATTCCCTTTGTAAATTTTTTTAATATTTCCCCATTATATTTCATTTAGTTACTTATTTTAAATTAATCCAAAGCCAGAAATAGAATAATTCAATGATTTAAATATGTTTTTAACTTACATAAAGTATATATTTGAGGTAGTGATAAATTATTTGCATTTACATTATTTGGCATAAAGATGATATTTCCAAAAATGTCAGTTCAAGTAAAAACTGCATATTTTCCCATGAAGCTGAAAATTTATAAATTGTAAAATTGTCCCTGAGGGTTTCAAAGGTAGAACTCTTTTGGGAAAACTTCAAAACTCAAGCATATGATAACAAAGTGAAAGTGAAAATCACTCAGCCGTGTTGGACTCTCTGCGACCCCATACACAATCCATGGAATTCTCCAGGCCAGAATACTGGGTTGGGTGGCCTTTCTCATCTTCAGGGGATCTTCCCAACCTAGGGATATGATAACAAAATAGTTCATTAATAAGAAGTGGCAAAATTTATTTAAAAATTGGAAGTAATTTGTCTCCATGTCGTCTCTGCTTATTACTAGACTGTCACTAAGTGACTTGAGGGTGAGATCAGGGTCAATTTTCCTCTCCTAGTCCCATCCCTGACACATAGTAAACATCAGTTAATAAGTACTGAAAAGCAAAAACAAGAAAAGTTCATTTGAAGCTAACACTTCACTAAGTGTTTACATGCTTATATATTCACATTAAATATTGATTGGTGACAATAAATGATGAGATTTTTACAATAAGCTTCTAATGACTTGAATATTTTAGTTGGCTGAATTTAAGCTCAATTGTTGTGCATTTTCCTGGAATGACCTGATGCTAACAAAGAAGTCTGAAGAGTGCATCCTGAAACCATTTTGTCTGGAGAGGACACTGGTTAAGATCAAAGTTCCTATGGATCATGTATACATTGTAATACTTCCTGTATGCATGTCATTTGATAAAGCTAATAATGTTTACATTATTTGCATATACTAAATAAAAATAAATCTTAAAATGGCAGTGTGTTACAGCCAACTTAGAATATTCGTCCACACAAATAGAGTTTGATGCCTTATTAGTTATCCTTCTTTCATCTACTCACTGAATAAAAGCCTCAAGTTACTTAGATTTCCATATGATAGTCTGATTAAATCAATTGAAACACAGATATGAATTAATGATATCTTGATAATCTTATTAATTGTCCCCAAACTATAAAAGATCTTTAATTGATAAGTGTAAGAAATGATGATTCTCCCTGGCATATCACTGGGCATTTTTCTTAAATCATAAATGGAGGCACTTCCGTCTTCTTTCTTTCATATTTGCAAAGTCAACCTGACAACAAAGTACATAGAGGATGCATAAATTTTCACACACTCTATAATCTTTCTCACTTTTTAAAGTGATTGTATATCTAAGTTCAGTTCAGTCGCTCAGTCGTGTCCGACTCTTTGTAACCCCATGAATCACAGCACGCCAGGCCTCCCTGTCCATCACCATCTCCCAGAGTTCACTCAGACTCACGTCCATCGAGTCCATGATGCCATCCAGCCATCTCATCCTCTGTCATCCCCTTCTCCTCTTGCCCCCAATCCTTCCCAACATCAAAATCTTTTCCAATGAGTCAACTCTTAGCATGAGGTGGCCAAAGTACTGGAGTTTCAGCTTTAGCATCATTCCTTCCAAAGAAATCCCAGGGCTGATCTCCTTCAGAATGTACTGATTGGATCTCCTTGCAGTCCAAGGGACTCTCAAGAGTCTTCAACACCACATTTCAAAAGCATCAATTCTTCGGCACTCAGCCTTCTTCACAGTCCAACTCTCACATCCATACATGACCACAGGAAAAACCATAGTCTTGACTAGATGGACATTTGTTGGCAAAGTAATGTCTCTGCTTTTGAATACACTGTCTAGGTTGGTCATAACTTTTCTTCCAAGGAGTAAGTGTCTTTTAATTTCATGGCAGCAGTCACCATCTTCAGTGATTTTGGAGCCCCCAAAAATAAAGTCTGACACTGTTTCCACTGTATATCTAAAGGAACTTAGTAAAAACAGAGTGCTCTTTGCAGAGAAAAAGACTGGAATGTAGAGCGATAGATTAACTGCTAAGTTGTCAGAGGATGCGAGCTGTTTCAGCGCATAAACAATATGGTCACATCTTTATGTTTAGTGTTTCTAACATGCTATAAAATAAAATAATAGATAAACTGACAAAAGTTAGTCACACAATAACCCCATTCCTGTTTGAAAACTTTTTTTTTTTTTAAGAGCAAAGTCATTGCCAATGTCCAGTTTGTTTTGGTAATTTTTAAAAATTTGTGCTCTTTATACTGCTGCCGTAAATTAAAATCTTATTAATTCAGTAAGTCACTTGAATTCTTGCTAAGTAGTCTTGAAGAATGCTTTTCAAATTTATATAATACTGTTAGGTTATTGCTTTTATGATTTACTGGTGTTAAATCTGAAATTCTGAGATTATTCACTGCCTCAACCATTCATTCACTTAAACTCTGGTCCTGGATACCTAAGAGCCTCATCAATATCTCAAACCCTGCATATTTAAGACTTTTTATTTTCCCAAGGCCATTCCTTCAGAGCTCCACACTTGTTATTTATCTACATAAATTTTAATCCTACCTCTGCCATTCAATTGCTATGAGGTTTGAATGAGTTATTCTGTTTTCTCATCTCTAAAAGAGAAAGAAAGATAACCAACATATAAGGCTGTTTGATAGTTAGAATCAATATATGTAAAAACCTAGAAAATGAAAGCCACCTTGAAAGACTCTATATAAACGTTATTAAACAGGGAAACATATATTCATCTTTGAATTTTGCTTTTCTTTATCCTAATAATCTAGCATAAGTAATTAAAAATTGTATAATTTCTTATCACATCGTGGTTTCATCTCCTGTCTTCTCTCTAATATAAGCTCTATTTATTTTATGCTTTAAATATTAGGCCAAAATATTACCATACTCTACCAGTGAATCCATGTTGCATAACATTGCCAAGCCGGTAGTAGTAATGACATCTTGTATCATGACATTATTACTTTAAAAACTGAGAATGACCCCTTATTTTATGCAGAGCTAGTTATATACTTTTGTCTGGCTTTTAGATTCACTCTAATTGGATCCTATGATACCTACCAATCCTGATCTCTTACTATTCCTAATTTTTTATTGCAAATAACAGAAAACCCTACATAAACTGACCTAAAATGCTTCATGTATAAGCTCACAAGACTTATAAGTAGGGCTGGGCTCAGAGTCAGTAGGTTTGTGGGCTTACAATGTGAAAAAAAGATTTAAGTTCTTTCTCTCCTTCACAACTGGCCTTGCTCTAAATCTAGTTGGTCCCAAGAGTAGAATATCCTCATGCTCTGTGTTCCTACCATAAAAGTGAAAGTCACTCAGTCATGTCTGTCTCTTTGCCACCACATGGATTATACAGTCCATGGAATTCTCCAGGCCAGAATACTGGAGTAGGTAGCTGTTCTCTTCTCGAAGGGATCCTCCCAGGGATCAAACCCAGATATCCCACATGGCAGGCAGATTCTTTACCAGCTCAGCTACCAGGGAAACCCTCTGTGTTTTTATCTTTACCCAAAGTGATCAAGAGACATGCCTTTCCTTTCACTGGCCAGGCAAGAGGATTGGGATTAATGTGACTTTTTATTATCAGATAGGACTGAATGAGCCCACTCCTGTACTCTTGCCTGGAAAATCCCATGGACGGAGGAGCCTGGAAGGCTGCAGTCCATGAGGTCGCTAAGAGTCGGATACGACTGAGCGACTCCACTTTCATTTTTCACTTTCATGCACTGGAGAAGGAAATGACAATCCACTCCTGTATTCTTGCCTGGAGAATCCCAGAGACGGGAGCCTGGTGGGCTGCCGTCTTTGGGGTCGCACAGAGTCGGACACGACTGAAGTGACTTAGCAGCAGCAGCAGGGCTGAATGAATACTGGGGCCTCAAACACAGAATATATTACAGGTGCTAAAATTAACTGAAACTTACTAAATTCATGTTGATTGATCAATTTTTAAAAGTCTGTTTGCACTGCAAATTTATAAATTGGAAACAAATCTGTAAGAGTCATTGAATTCCTGAGACTGGTAAAACATGACTTGGGTCTTTCACAGATTGTATGAGATAATGGAATATGATTTCCTCAGGTGGCACAGTAGTAAAGAATCCACCTGCCAGTGAAGGAGATTCAGGAGACACGGATTTGATCCCTGGGTTCAGAATATCCCTTGGAGGGAGGAAATGGCAACCCACTCTAGTATGACTGAGCATGCATGTTGTGAGTTATTACCATTAACTACTAGTTACCCTGACTTATCCTCAGATTCCTATTATAAAAAATGTGAGTGAATACAGAAATATTTATCAAGACCGTTTTTCTATTAAGTTAGAAATGAAGTCCTTAATCCAGTGTGTGGTACATGTAGTGAGTGAGTGAGTGAGTGAGTGTTAGTTGCTCAGTCATGTCCAGTTTTTGCAACTCCATGGACTATAGCCTGCCAGACTCCTCTATCCATGGGATTCTCCAGGCAAGAATACTTGAATGGGTTGCCAGTCCATTCTCTAGGGGATCCTCCAACCCAGGGATTGAACCCTAGTCTCCTGCAAGCAGATTCTTTACCATCTGAGCCACTAGAGGCCCTGTGGTACATACATGTACCCTCATGATAAGTCCAGACAAATATAGAAATGTAGTCTTAATTAAATGGAAATGTGAATGATAAAATTATTATTTAATTGATTCAAGATTATAAAATAAATCAGTGAATCAGGGGTTTCCTGATTTTAAAAACTGAGAAACTTACTACTAGTGTAAAAGAATGATTTGCAGTAAATAACTTTGCAAGTGTTTGTCTAAAATTGTTGAGTCTCAAAATAATGGAAATTTGTGTAATCTGAGGAATTTAAGTATTTATTTTGCAATGATTAAGCAAGGAATTTTTCCCACAGGTAGTTCAAAAGAATACATCAAATAATCACTGTTTAGATTATTCTTATGTTCTGTCTAAATCCATGTGGTTCTAGTATACCGACTTAGTCTGCTCTTAGTCATGGATCTATAATTCAGACTTACTCAACCTGAAGCTTTGAACAAGAAGTATGACCCAATTATTCATGGTTTCTTAAGAATTCACATCTAGGTTGCATTATTTGAAGCTGCAATTTTGTTCATCCTTACAGCATTTCTTCTGTCCTCCCTGCTTGAACTTATCTTCTTCAATTCCAATTCAAAAACTCCTTGGGAATCCTGCTGCCATCCATTCTTTACAAATCTCCAGCTCAGCAGGGTTTCATTAATCATCATCTCAGTGCTGGCACAGACATTGTGGATGTGAATCTTGTCCTCTATTTACACATTTGTTAGAGCTCATAGGGAAATGCTGCTCAAACAGATTGGTTCAAACTCTGGGAATACTTTACCTTTAAAGGCACTGAAGAGGCCTGACATCACCACCACTTAATAGACCTTTACTTTTGTGCCCAGCTTGATATCTCTCTAGAGTCACTCCTCCTAAAAGGAAAAGTGGACTTCCATTTCCAACTCTGTGTGTACATACAGAAGTCTGATGCTGTATGTGATTTGTACAGACCAAGCCAGTCCAGAACATCTGTACCTGGATTTGCTGCCCACACAGAATTTTTCATGTAACTTGGAAAAGTAAATCTTAGGAATTTTATCTCCTTGGGCAAAGATACTAAGAGAACAGAAATCTATATTTACCTTGTCTTTTAATACTGTCTTTGGGAGATTAATCTTTGTATGCCATTGAATTCCCCCCTTTTTTTTTGAAAATGAAATAAAATACACTGAAAAAGCTTAAATTTGGAGATGTTACTATTGTTCACTCATCCTAAATTCTTCCTTTTTCAGATGAAAAACAGCTGCCCAGAACTGCTTGTTCATCATTACACTTTAATATTATTATTACAGCCATGACTATTATGGAGTATATATCATTCCAGCAATCACAGTAAGGAAAAGTCTTTGTATCAAAGTGTTCTAAAATAACATGATTGTGAAGACAGAGAAGAATATAGCTAATCTATCTTCAACATTTGGTGACAATAACAAAAGATATGTAAGAACCTTTCCTTTAAGGAGTTTTTAAAAGCAAGAATGATAAAATTGCCAGTAATTGTTAAAAACATGAAAAATGTAAAATAAAAATTAAAATAGCGTATAAAATATTAGGAGAGGTTATGCACATATCTTTCTTCCCCTACTCAGCCATATGAGAATGAGCCTTGGGTCTGGAACGCATCCATAACAAAAGAAAAGAGTCCACTCAACCTGTGTCAGCCTTGTCACCTTGTATGGGACTCTAAACTTCTGTCTCTGTCTAGAATGAATGCATCACAGGGTACCTGGGCAACCTCACTGTTTTATCTGCCCTCTGCAGAGAGGGGATGGTGTCCTGTAACAGGGACATAGGAGGGGGTTGCACACAGGTTAGTTGACCTGGGGGTACCGATGGACTCCCACTACTAAAGCTGATCTTGCTCTATCTCTTCTCTGAATAAGTGAAGTGTTGTTTCATCCAGTGCTTGACTGTATGTGGTTTCCTTGGTGACTCCATACTAGGATGCAATGAGCAGAAGGACTTAGAGTCCTCCCCAATACCTGGGATTGGTAACATCAGGTATCCCACCTGAGAAAGAAATGATTAGATGAGCACCTTTGAAATTGAAAGCAAAAATATTTAAAACCAAAATTATATAGCTACTTTTGCTTTCCAGAGGTAGGGAAGTAGTGACGTAGCACAGTTTCCATCACTGAGGAAGCACATCTTGTTATTTCTTGGTCTTTTTACAGAGACTGATGTGGGAAAGAGAAAGGATGAAACTCAAAAGAGATGGTGTATCATTTACCAGACACATTGAGATTTTTGCGAATACAAATGAATGCAGACAGCGACAACCATCTGTACAGCAATGTAGAGGAACTTTCTGGGGGTTGTCAGGGGGAACAAAGAGAACAGGGAGGACTGAGAAATAGTGCGGGAGGCCAAAGCCTGAGCCTGATTTTAAGCTGTTTGTGTTCCTGCCACATGAACATCTGCCAAGTCCCCTAACATCAGTAAAGTCTGATCATATTCTAATGTACATGTGTGGTTAGCGGTGAAACCAAGGGAGAGTGAGTAACTAAAGCATCTGAGTGACACAGCGGAAAGAAATGAACAGCCTTTGAAGGTGAGATGTTGGGGAATCTGCAGATTTAGTCCAAGGTTAGTCCTGCAAAGAAAATGGAATGAAAAAAATTAAAAACCTAACTTTTTGAGGTTGATTCCTAGTTTTAACAGTTTTTTTCTCCACTTTCTTTTTTTTTTTTTCCTGTTTCACTCTATGCATTGAAATTCTGTGACTTGGCCCTGTGCTTCTTTTCCTTTTCTAAATTATTTCTTAAACCTCGTTTTCTACTCATTCTTGTTATTGTTGTTGCCGAAGTATTTAAAGCAAATATCTGACTATAGTTCCATCCATAAATACGTCTAAATACATCTTTCAAAAGTAAGAATATTTTCTTTACAAAACCAAGATTCCGTTACCACACTCACAAAATTGTCAATTATTAATGTCATTTAAAATTGAGTCCAATTAAAATTTCCTTCTTTCAAAAATTGACATTTGGAATCAGGATGCAAACAAATAATACTCATTGTATTTGACTGTAATGTCTTCTAAACCTCTTTTATTTTTTATTATTTCTTTGTTTCTTTTTAAAAAAATTTAATTGGAGGATAATTGCTTTACAATTTTGTGTTGGTTTCTGCCATACAACAAGGCAAATTAGCCATAAATAAACATAAATTCCCTTCTTCTAGAGCCTCCCTTCCTCCCCTCCATCCCAATCCTCTGAAAAAAGAAAGTGAAGTCGCTCAGTCGTGTGCAACTCTTTGCGACCCCGTGGACTGTAGCTCACAAGGCTCCTCCGTCCATGGGATTCTCCAGGCAAGAATACTAGAGTGTCTCTTTGCGACCCCATGGACTGTAGCTCACAAGGCTCCTCCATCCATGGGATTCTCCAGGCAAGAATACTGGAGTGGGTTGCCACATCCTTCTCCAGGGGATCTTCCCAACCCAGGGATCGAACCCAGGTCTCCCTCATTGCAGGCAGATGCTTTAACCTCTGAGCCACCAGGGAGGCCCATCCCTCTAGGTCATCACAAAGCATCGAGCTGAGCTCCCTATGCTATACAGCAGCTTTCTACTAGCTAGCTATTTTACACATGGTGGTGTATACATGTCAATGCTACTCTCTCAATTCATCCTCTCCTCTTCTTCCCTCACTGTGTCCATAAAATCATCTTCTATGTCTGCATCTGTATTCCTGCCCAGCAAATAGGATCATAAGTACCATTTTTCTAGTTTACATAAATGTGTTAATATATGATATTTGTTTTTCTCTTTCTGACTGACTTCACTCTGTATAACAGGTTTTAGGTTCATCAAATTTGTTGATTTTCATGGCTAATATTCCATTGTATATATTTACCACAATTTCTTTATCCATTCATCTGTCAATGGTCATCGAATTTTTGTTAATGTCCTGGTGCTTGTAAATAGTGCTGTGATGAACACTGGGGTACGTGTATCATTTTGAATTATGGTTTGCTCAGGATATATGCCCAGTAGTGGAAATGCTGGGTCATAAGGTAGTTTTATTCCTAGTTTTTTTTTTTTTTTTTTTTGAAGGAATTTCTAATGCTGTTCTTCAGAATGTTTGTATCAACTTAGATTCTCACCACCAGTGCAGGAGGATTCCTGTTTCTCAACATCCTCCCCAGCAATCATAGTTTGTATATTTTTTTGATGATGACCATTCTGACCAATTCCTAAACCTCTTTTAATCTAGAGTAATCATACTCATCCATTTTTCTATCATTTTTATGTATGTCTTTGAATTGTTGGTGAAATTTAGTTACTTGTCCCATAGAACAGCCTATTTTCTGCATATTCTTGGTGTCATTTAACCTGTTTCTTTAGTCCTGTGCTTAGTATAATTGGATGTTAGCCTAAGTTCTCATCCATTGAATTCAAATTCAACTTCTTGGCAAGAATACTTTATAAATATATATATAATTCTATGGATAATTTATATCTTATCACATCAGGAGGCACCTAATGTCTGGGTTAGTATTCAGTGCATTCATGGGACAGAATCAAGAAAAGTTTATAAAAGGCACAAGTATATTTATTTGACACTTTGCCTTCACCATTTTTTCTTCCTCTTGGGAATACTAACATAATGTCTGAAGATTCAACATCTGTCTTGTGATCATGAGGACAGAAGCTACAGACAAAGCAAGAGGACACACAAAAGTGCATGGACACATTATAGTAAAGACATATGCAATCCAGCACCAGTCTAGCCCTTGATTTACTGTGATATGAAAGAAATGGAATCCCTGCCATTTGCAGCTAAATGCAACATTGATTCACCCTCTCTTCACTTTCCTCCTTAGCAACTCTAGTTTTGAATGTACCAGGGAAGCCATCCCCATTGTATGAAGCTAGCATCTATTCTGATCAGCCTGGACCATGCCATGCTGGTCTCTTCAGAAATTCAAACTTGTGCCCCATACCTTCATCTCTTAACTTTAAAAAAATGTGACTATTAATAATACTTACTTCACAGTTTTATTGTGAGAACCACACTAAGTAATTCAGGTAAAATAATGTAGTTAATCCAAAGCATCTGAGATATATATATATATATATATATATATATATATATATAAAATATATATAAGTAGTTAAAGACCAAGAGCTATTGCTCTCTTCTCATTATACCTTAAGATCAATGAAACTAGCATCAGGGTAACATAGTAGCTAATATTTACTATCACCAGGAATCTCATAGTCATTTTCCTTGTCATTTATTACTTAATAATAATCTGCCACACACTCTTGTGAAGTTACTGCTTACCTGAAATTTTACATAGGATCATTTGTTCATGAAAAGAAAAACTACTGGAATGCAAATCTGGAGACTGAAATAATATCAACAGTAAATTATGCATTAGAATAAAGATAGAAGCAAAAAATGGGAAGGGGACAAGGAAACATTCAGTTCAGTTCAGTCTCTCAGTCGTGTCTGATTTTTGTGACCCCATGAATCGCAGCATGCCAATTTTCGGAGTTCATTCAGACTCACGTCCATTGAGTCAGTGATGCCATCCAGCCATCTCATCCTCTGTCGTCCCCTTCTCCTCCTGCCCCCAATTCCTTTTAGCATCAGAGTCTTTTCCAATGAGTCAAATCTTCGCATGAGATGGCCAAAGTACTGGAGTCTCAGCTTTAGCATCATTCCTTCCAAAGAACACCCAGGGCTGATCTCCTTCAGAATGGACTGGTTGGATCCCCTTGCAGTCCAAGGAACTCTCAAGAGTCTTCTCCAACACCACAGTTCAAAAGCATCAATTCTTCAGCACTCAGCTTTCTTCACAGTCCAACTCTCATATCCATACATGACCACAGGAAAAACCATAGCCTTGACTAGACGGACCTTAGTTGGCAAAGTAATGTCTCTGCTTTTCAATATGCTATCTAGGTTGGTCATAACTTTCCTTCCAAGGAGTAAGCATCTTTTAATTTCATGGCTGCAGTCACCATCTGCAGTAATTTTTGAGCCCCCAAAATAAAGTCTGACACTGTTTCCACTGTTTCCCCATCTATTTCCCATGAAGTGATGGGACCGGAAGCCATAATCTTCGTTGTCTGAACATTGAGCTTTAAACCAACTTTTTCATTCTCCTCTTTCACTTTCATCAAGAGGCTTTTAGCTCCTCTTCACTTTCTGCCATAAGGGTGGTGTCATCTGCATATCTGAGGTTATTGATATTTCTCCCGGCAATCTTGATTCCAGCTTGTGGTTCATCCAGCCCAGCATTTCTCATGATGTACTCTGCATGTAAGTTAAATAAGCAGGGTAACAATATACAGCCTTGAAGTACTCCTTTTCCTGTTTGAAACCAGTCTGTTATTCCATGTCCAGTTCTAACTGTTGCTTCCTGACCTGCATACAGATTTTTCAAGAGGCAGGTCATAGCTAAATAAATATGTCAGTAAAGCCAAGTCCATGTTTGCTCTCTATAAATTCATATATTAAATGCAAGACCATACAAAATATGTGGAACAGCAGTGGCAGAAGCAGAGTTGCTAGTTGAGAATTATGAATTCATTAACATGCTGGAATAAATTTAAGGTAAAATAATTTTCTGAGCAACATCTCAAGTCCACTAAAAGCTGGTAAATCAGTAAACTAAATTTAATTTACCCAAAAGAAGACCCTGACTTGGCCAGGAAAGAGCAAATACAGGCCAAATCCACACTGAACGTACAAACCATTTAGGGGACAATAAAGCATTTTGCTGGTTCAGGGAATCACAGTGAAAGGGCTCTGAAAGTAAAGTATTCAGACCTGAAGGGCTTTTGAAACACTTTTGAATAACTCAAAGGGCATGATCACTAGGCAAATTAGATGGTCCTATAAATCATAGAACATTAAAAAGTATAATAGAGTTCTGACTTTCCCCTATAATGGAGTAATGAAGTTGACAACTTCCCATGCTAAAAATAACTATCCAGTGGGACACAATATCCCAAACCAACAATTTCATGAGCACTCTAGAATTTGACCAAATGTATCGGAAAAACTGAGAAGTGATTATTCCTGAAAAACACATTTATTAATGAACTCCAAGAAAGAACAGTGCAGGTATATGGCATCATTTTCCTAGGCTGCTTCCCTTTCTCCCTACCTGCAAATGAGTTCTGTCATCAGGCCTTTCCGTGACGCATGGCCATGGCAAACTGTGAAAACTGGCACCTTTGTTGCTGCTACTGGAAAAGGATTCACTAAATTTATGTTGTCAAGGTGGTGATTCAGTAGCAAGCAAGCAAGGAGCACCATCAGTCTAACAGGATATTTAACAGAGAGTTCCAGTAAGATAAAATAGTCATAAACAGCAAAATTGATTTGCCAATTTGCCGTCTACCCAAGGGGCTTCTCTGGTAGTTCAAACAGTGGTAAAGAATCTGCCTGCAATGTAGGAGATCTGGTTTGAGAAGATACCCTGGAGAAGGGCATGGCAACCCACTCCAGTAATCTTGTTTGGACAAAGGAGCCTGGTGGGTTACAGCCCACGTGGTCACAAAGAGTCTGACAGGACTGAGCAACTAAGCACAGCATAGCCCATACATAAGACATCAGCCAAAGGTCATGCACTGTGCAGAAATGATCAGGGAAGACACACTGCACCCATGCATATCTACAGTACTGTAGGGGAGAGGGGTGGCAAGTTAATACAAGTGAACAGGGAAGAGTCAAGGGAGATTTGAAAATGACCTGAAATTTGAACCCACCCTCACCCACACACAAATTCATTAGCTGAGGGTTTAAAGCTTTACTGGCTTGAAATTTTTGAGCACTAACTCTAGCCAAAGGTGGATGACCTCTAACCTATGCAAGCTCAGGAACTCTAGCTTAGAAATAAAATAAACCAAAAATTTGAGGAGAGATCAATGGCCGTACCATAATGTTAATAGAGAGACCAACATCACAGATTTAGTCTAGGCAAGTTTATAAACAAAGAAATAGCAACAAATCAGGTTAGACAGAGATAAAAGCCAAATTTAGAGTTGTTAATATATTATCAAAAAGTATCTAGTATTCAACAGACAATCAAGAGACACTCAAAGAGCAAAAATTAAAGAAACAAAGTACAAAGAAATTTTAAAAATAGATAATATTTAAATTCAATTTTAAAATGTTAGGCAAAAATAACAGCTTATAAAATTTAACAGATGTTTATTATTATTTTAATTGTCTATATTGAAGCTAACCAAAGTGATCAATCTAAAAACACCATATGAAAAAAATCACCATATTACTAATAAAGAAAAATATAATTCTTTTAGTATATCCAAAAAATGTTTGACAAAATTTTACACTTATTCCTAACATAGACAGAAAATTTGAAACAGTGATTCCCTAAACTGTTAAGCATATGAACAGAAACAAAAATGATACCAACATAAACTAGATTAAACATTATTATATTTACTGATAAAACTTTAGAAGCATCAGCATTTCAGCTGGGAAGAAAAATAACATATTAATTGCAATTTTCACTTTGTTCTGGAAGTCCTAACCAGCACAACAAAATAAGGATTGGGAGGGGGAGAGAAATATAAAAACTGGAAAAATAAAACTGTTGATTTGCTCAAGACTTAATGTCATTTTAGAAAATATCAAAAAATACTGTAAAAACTATAGTTAGTAAAAAGTCTAATAGACTATGTAAGAATGCAAATTAATCATATTCATACACATGTACTAAAACAAAAGAAATATTATATCAAAATTGCATTCACAGTGGCAATAAAAATGTAAGGTGTTTTTCAAGCAAACCTAGGGAAATGCAAAAGTCTTCATGGAGAAAATTATAAATCTTTACTGAAGATCATAGAAGAAACTTGAATATATTAAGACAGACACATGTCTGATTACACTTGCATTGAATTTATAAATTATTCTGGGAAACTTTGTCTTCCATGTAACAGTGAGCCTTTGAATCCACACACAAAGTATCACTGACTGTTTTATTGGACTTGACAATTTGGCTTTAAAGTTTATAAGAAAAGATAAGAGACATGAATATACAAGACAATTTTAAAGAAGAAGAAAATCATTCAGGAAATGTGCACATCATTTACATTGTCTTATGCTAAAGCTATAGTAATTCAGTATATAATAACTTCACAGAAATGTACAAGTACTCTAATGGAGCAGGATCTAGAAGCAGACTCACACATGATTTTGAAATCTGTACAAAGAGGAAGTCATGTTACAAATCAGTAGGGAAGTGTGAATGATGCTGTAAATTAGTTGGTGGATTATACATTTGTGGAAAAATATACATTTTTACCTCATCAGTTCAGTTCAGTTGCTCAATCGTGTCCAACTCTTTGCAACCCCAAGAACTGCAGCACGCCAGGCCTCCCTGTCCATCACCAACTCCCAGAGTTCACCCAAACCCACGTCCATTGAGTTGGTGATGCCATGCAGCCATCTCATCCTCTGTCATCCCCTTCTCCTCCTGCCCCCAATCCCTCCCAGCATCAGAGTCCTTTCCTGAGTCAACTCCGCATGAGGTGGCCAAAGTACTGGAGTTTCAGCTTCAGTATCATTCCTTTCAAAGAACACCCAGGACTGATCTCCTTTAGAATGGACTGGTTGGATCTCCTTGCAGTCCAAGGGACTCTCAAGTCTTTTCCAACACCACAGTTCAAAAGCATCAATTCTTCAGCACTCAGCTTTCTTCACAGTCCAACTCTCACATCCATACATGACCACAGGAAAAACCATAGCCTTGACTAGACGGACCTTTGTTGGCAAAGTAATGTCTCTGCTTTTGAATATGCTGTCTAGGTTGGTCATAACTTTTCTTCCAAGGAGTAAGCGTCTTTTAATTTCATGGCTGCAATCACCATCTGCAGTGATTTTGGAGCCCCCAAAATAAAGTCTGACACTGTTTCCACTGTTTCCCCATCTATTTCCCATGAAGTGATGGGACCAGATGCCATGGTCTTAGTTTTCTGAATGTTATTTTGTATAAAATAAAGTCTAGATATAAAAGTATAAATATTAGAAAAAACAGCAGAAAATATATTTGGGGGATTGTTTTTCTTAGAAAATATTCAAAATGGCATTTCTTGGAAAAATCATGTAAAAACATTAATGATGTTTAAAAAAACAGGTATTGAACTGAAGGAGGATATTTGCAGTGAATATAACTACCAAGCAATACACAAAATGTACAAAAATTAATTAGACATTATTAAGGAAAAGTAAATCAAATAGAAATTATGTAAACAATTCACACAGGAGGAAAATGAACTGATCAGTAAATACATGAATACTTAACTTCATTATTATCCAGGGAAATAAAAATTTAGAGAAAAATTAGATAGTATTAAACTATTAAGAAATAATTCAGGTTCACTAAAATAAACATACCTTAGAATAGTAAGGGGAGGGTGAAAGGCAATGAGAACACTTATATTCTGCTAATGTGAGAATAAATCAGCTTGATTCTTTTCCTAGTCATTTTAATTAACTTTTTATTTTAGACTTTTAATGGAAATTATCAAATACACAAAGTGAGGAGAATTATATGATTAATCTCCATGTGCACTTTACTTGATTTCCATGATTAGCAACATTGTCAGATTTATTTATATCTTTTACCTTCTGCTATTCCTCCAGCTCCCTCACTTGTTGCTTGCTTGTGTGTTCATTGGATTGCTTTAAAGACAATCATATAACTGTTATTCTTTTATCTGTTAAATGCTTTTCTATGTATCTCTTACTAGCTTGTGTATTTATAAAACCCACTTAAAAAACAAGCAGTTGGGTGATGGAATTCCAGCTGAGCTATTTCAAATCCTAAAAGATGATGCTGTTAATGTGCTGCACTCAATATGCCAGCAAATTTGGAAAACTCAGCAGTGGCCACAGGACTGGAAAAGGTCAGTTTTCACTCAATCCCAAAGAAAGGCAATGCCAAAGAATGTTCAGACTATCACACAATTGTACTCATCTCACATGTTAGCAAAGTAATGCTCAAAATTCTCCAGGTGAGGCTTCAACAATACATGAACAGAGAACTTCCAGAGGTTCAATTTGGGCTCAGAAAAGGCAGAGGAAGCAGAGATCAAATTTCCAACATCCATTGGATCATAGAAAAAGCAAGAGAATTCCAGAAAAACATCATCTACTTCTGCTTCACCAATTATGCTAAAACCTTTGACTGTGTGGATCACAGCAAACTGTGGAAAATTCTTAAAGAGATGGGAATATCAGACCACTTACCTGCCTCCTGAGAAATCTGTATGCAGGTCAAGAAGCAATAATTAGAACAGGACATGGAATAATGGACTGGTTCCTAACTGTGAAAGGAGTATATCAAGGCTGTATATTGTTACCCTGCTTATTTAAGTTATATGCAGAGTACATCATACAAAATGTCATGCTGGATGAAGCACAAGCTGGAATCAAGATTGCAGGGAGAAATACCAATAACCTCAGATATGTCGATAACACCACCCTTATGGCAAAAAGCAAAGAGGAACTAAAGAGCCTCTTGATGAAAAATGAAAAATCACCTGTAGCTGATTCATGTCAATGTATGGCAAAACCAATACAGTATTGTAATATAGAATAAAGTAAAAATAAAATTAAAAAAAAAAAACTCAATGTTCAGAAAACAAAGATCATGGTATCTGGTCCCATTACTTCATGGCAAACAGATGGGGAAACTATGGAAACCGTGACAGACTTTATTTTCTTGGGCTTCAAAATCACTGCAGATGGTGACTGCAGCCATGAAATTAGCAGACTCATGCTCCTTGGAAGAAAAGCTATGACCAATCTAGACAGCATATTAACAAGCAGATACATTACATTACTGACAAAGGTCCATATAGTCAAACTATGGTCTTTCCAATAGACATGTATGGATGTGAGAGTTGAACCATAAAGAAAGTTGAGCACCGAGTAATTGATGCTTTTGAACTATGGTGTTGGAGAAGATTCTTGAGAGTTCCCTGGACTGCCAGGAGATCAAAGCAGTCAATCCTAAAGGAAATCAGTCCTTAATATTCATCAGAAGGACTGATGCTGAAGCTAGAGTTCAAATACTTTGGCCACCTGATGCAGGAACTGACTCACTGGGACAGACCCTCACCCTGGAAAATATTGAAGGCAGGAGAAGGTGTTGACAGAGGATAAGATAGTTGGATGGTATCACTGACTTGATAGACATAAGTTTAAGTAAGATCCGGGGGTTGGTGATGGACAGGGAAGCCTGGCATGTTGCAGTCCATGGGATCACAGAGTTAGACACTACTGAGCAACTGAACTGAACTGAATTCCTGCCCATATTAATATTTTTTTAATAATAGCATTATCATTGATGCAAGTTTGGATTTAGTTCAACTTACATCTACATACTGTATTCAGTGCTCATGTCACCAAGGTTTTTTAAAGATCTTTCCTTCCTTTTTATTGCCTTGTATTTGGTGTGTTGGAAAAGACTGATATTCATTTGTCCTATAGACTGGTATTAATTTTTCCTATAGAATGTCCCACATTCTAGATTTGATTGGATGGTCTCTTAGGATTCTATAACTTGTTCCCCATGTCTTTCATGAACATTATACCCTCCCAAACTGATCATTTTTAGGTTGATATTTAACACCACAAGCAAGACTATTTCATGGGTGGTGGTGTAGGCATTCTATTTCCTTACATATTGAGGAAGATAATGTCTGTTTATCCCCATTATCACAGGTCTCAAGTGTAGATAGCAATTTTGTATTATTTGGTATAGTAGGATAAATCTACTAAGTTCACTTCTTGATACTCATCCTAAAGTAACTAAATAATATGCATCAGAATAGGTGTAAGAAAGTTCCCAGAAGCACTATGATAGAGTTAGAGAGCTTCCGTTTGTCCCTTTCATGACACTCTAGCCAGCCATGTGTCTAGGGGGCTGAACTCTATGTACAAATATCAGTGGGCTACTTGGCCTCTGGCTTCTGGTTGTGCTCATCTAAAGAGGACACAAAGCAAGAGATCTAAGGAAGACAAGAGTGGGAGTTCCCAGTGATTCTACTTCACACATTTGTCTCCCTCCTGTTAAACTGTCTCTAGTTAAGATTATAGCTTGGGCTTCCTCGGCGGGTCAATGGTAAAGAATCTGCCTGCAGTGCAGGAGATGTAGGTTCAATCCTTGGATTGGGAAGATTCCCTAGAGGAGGGCATGGCAACCCAATCCTGGATATTCTTGCCTGGAGAATCTCATGGACTGAGGAGCCTGGTGGGCTACAGTCCATAGGGTTGCAAAGAGTTGGACATAGTGAAGTGACAGAGCATGCATGCACACATGCAAGGTTATACTGAGGCAGCCCTTTCCATGAGATCTTTCTATCTAGTTTTTATTACTGCTTCCTTTTCTACTTCTTTCAGGCCTAAGTTCAATGATTAGCCTTCCAATTGTCAAGTATCCCTTGAGATTTCCCTATACCCTGCCTGTTTTCTTTCTTTTTTTTTTTTTTTTTTGAACATTCCCTTTCTCAACTTGTTCTTCAAATTCAGCTTGAGCATAGCCTCTATTTCCTGTCAGAATTAGACTGATGTATTACTCAAAGGAAAATTTTTGATAAAATGTAAATGTTTATTTATGCATTTGTTTACTCACTAAACAAATTAGTTTTGAATTTCAGAAACAATGCACACCCACAACAGGTATAATACAAGACACAGCTCAGATTTAAGCTGAATAAGCAAACCATGTAAAATACCTCAACTAATATTTGCTAGTATTCAGAACATTGCATATTTTCAGTAACTTAAAAGTTAATCTCTATCTACTTTCCCATCTCATGATCCCTCTGGAAGCAAAATTTATTTTTCTATTAGATTAAAAAAATAAATCCAAATTCCTACTCATGGTAGGCAATTCTGGAATTAATTATAACTGAGTTAAACAGAAACATAGAAAACTTTGAAGATTTATCAAGCATTGAAAAATGATCACTTACAGCTACTCCTTAGGAGCTCTAATGATAAAGGCAGTTCTCCACTTTCTAATAACATGTAATATTTATGTTGTACAATGTAATTCAATAGAACAGCATATTGACCAATGGTAACATAAAAATAACCTCTTAAAATTTTATCCTTAATTAGGAGTGAACATGAAAACAACACAACTAAATACATTAAGAAATAGAAGATACTTACCACTGAAAATTTTTCTAATAAGTTATTTTTGGAGGTAGAAACAACCCAACTTGAATTTGCTTTATAAAGACTAGAGAATTACTTACAGAATGTTAAAGATGCTGAGGTCTAAATAAACTGAACAAAACAATTGAGCACATGTCTTCACCAGATGCCTACCTTGATTATTTTTATGAACAGCTATTCTGCTGCCCAACTTTTGTGTGCAATTTTATTTTACATATGCGCACGAGAGAGAAAGTGAAATGAGAGATAGTTCAACATTAGCCATATTTAGCATTCCCTTAGGGCATCACTGGAGAAGGAAATGGTAACCCACTCCAGTACTCTTGCCTGGAAAATTCCACAGATGGAAGAGCTTGGCAGGCTACAGTTCATGGGGTCACTAAGAGTTGGACACGAGTGAGTGACTTCAGTTTCACTTTTCACTTTCATGCATTGGGACAACCCACTCCAGTATTCTTGCCTGGAGAATCCCAGGGACAGAGGAGCCTGGTGGGCTGCTCTGTCTATGGGATCGCAGAGTGGAACATGACTAAAGCGACTTAGTAGCAGCAGCAGCAGCAGCAGCAGAGGTAGGGATCACATATTCACCAGTTCAGACACAAATTGTTCCAGAGAAAACTGTATGAAATCATTGTAGCTGTTAAGCATGTCATTTTGTATTGAGAGCTAATATGAAAGATGATAAAATCCATAAGGATATTATCTCTAATTTCTGAAAAATAAACCGAAACAAAAAGAAGAAACAAAAAATCATCACCACCATCAACAACAGAAAAAACATGAATCAGATCTAAGGGACAAATATACCTCACTAAAAGATAAACATCTGGAATACCTAGCATGCAAGTCCAAACTGAATTTGAACACACTTTCAGAAGATGCATTCTTGTAAGCTAGTGGGACCAGACAATATTACCTGTCATAATCTGTCTACAAACTATAAAATTAACAAGTCATATCAATCATGAAACTATTGAGTCAGCTACCTGTACTGATTACTGATATGGCCAGGAAAATTTCACTTACTTTTTCTGCCATATCATAATCCATTTGGTCAGAAGCAGACAACTTTGCTAAAAGTGAGTTTCCAATAATGGCAGTCTTTGTTGACAAGCAGGTGCCAAAACCATGCTGACTTGAAAATGACAAATGACTTTGCCAGAAATTCACCTCGGACTTTACTGAGTTGTTAGCCCCAAGAAATATCTTTTAATGGATGACTCACAAGTTCTGCAAGAACCTTGGCAAAATTCTTTCTTTTCAGAGATGTAGCCACTAACCATAGTTTTTATATTTTAGTAGAAATACAAACTTGATAAACACATGATAATATCCAAGTGAAAACTGCCCCTGTGTTGTTAAACATGGACATAGGTTTTTGTTTTTGTTTTTGTTTTTTTTTAAGATCTTATTGAAGGGTAACATGCCAAACCTAAGTATGTGTGTGTCCTCAGAGGCTTCAGCTGTGTCTAACTCTTTGTGACCCTATGGACTGTAACCTGCCAGACTCCTCTGTCTGTAGGATTCTCCAGGCAGGAATACTGGAGTGGGTTGCTATGCCCTCCTCCAAGTGATCTTCCTGACCCAGGGATCAAATAAGCATCTCCATGCATCTCCTGCATTTTAGGCAGATTCTTTACTGCTGAGCCATGGAGGAAGTCCAAACACCAGTATAGACACTGAAAATGCAGTTTGTTGAAGTTTGCAATCAGAATTCAGAATAAAAAATAAAAATCTACCTGCACTCCAAGGAGCTTCCTTTTGCTCCTCTTCAGTCACTGTCTATATAATCCTGTAACCAATGCATAGATTAGCGTTACCTGTATTTGTACATTTTATAAATGAAATCACAAGGTATAGTTTCTTGTGTGTGGCTTCTTTCCCTCAATGTTATTATATCTGTCCTTTCTATTCCTCTTGCTCAGGGCCTTTTTTCTTATGAATTTCATCATGTATTTCCAAATCCAAGTCATACGAATGTGCAACTTGCAAAGTAAAATATAATCAGGGGATGTAAGGCTCAAAAATATTAAATTTTGAGGAATCTTTGGCATACTCATTGGAAATATTCTGGTTTCTTAGGTCAAAGAAAAACTGACCAGAACAAAAGCTCAACTGAATAAGAATGCTATTGATAAAAGTGCTAAAAACTGACCATGAAATCTAATATGTACACTTAAAAAGTGACTAAAGAGTGTAAATAAATAATAATAATGGATAATTTAAAAGGCTTAATATACCTTTAAAATTCAGGTCATTGGGCTCTGAAACATTTTGTACTGGGGAAGCACTTTGAAACACTAAATGTACATCTCATACACTTTCATAGATTAATAGATCAATATTTAAATATGAAAGTAGATTTTCAACCTCATATAATCACTGAGTAAAGACTAAAACTCAGGTCTTTGATCTGTATATCTCCAAAAAATGTATTGTGAGAATAAGATTATTATAACTCAGCTGAGCAAAGCAATGAGGAAAAGAGAAAGAAGGGACTCAGAAAGATCCTTCAAATATAAAAAACACATGCACCTTTAGAGTAGATATTATTTTATTCCTACTTTCAACAACCTTGCCTCCATTTTTTCAAAATTTAAATCCTTGTGGTTATTGGAAAGTTGCCAGTTTCGTAGTGGAAATAAGCTGCTTAAAGCAGAAGTCATTACCATGTTTGGGACAATATTAATACAGACATGTCCAAAATACTGTAGATTCAGTTCCAGATCATGGCAATAAGGCTAATACCACAATAAAACAAGTCTCACAGATATTCTGGTTAGCAGTAGCAGCAGCAATATACATAAAAGTTGTGTTTATACTATCAGTACACGGTAGTCTATTAAGTGTGGAATGACTATACTTTATTGCTAAAAAAAAATGGTAACCATCATCTGAGCCTTCAGCCAGTCATAATGTTTTTGGTGGTGGAGGGTCTTAGTTCGATTTTGGTGGTTACTAACCTCTCAGAGTAGTGTTTCCTGAGGGTTGGGGTGGTTGGGTCAATTTCTTAAAACAAGACAATGACGTTTGTTATATTTATTGACTCTTCCTTTCACAAATGATTTCTACTTAGTATACAACAGTGTTTGATAGCATTTAACCCACAGTAGCGCTTCTTTCAAAATTCTAATTAGTTCTCTCAAACCCTACCCTGCTTTATCAATCAAGTATATGTAAAATTCTAAATCCTTTGTTGTCACTTCAACAATCTGCATAGTAACTTTCACAAAGTGAGAATTCATATGGGGAAGAGGGTGGGTGTGGTCTTGGGGTAGGGGAGTGGGGCCTGAACAGAGCTGACAATAGCATCTGCGCAAGGGGACCTGGAGGCAGCACTGATAAGGGAAACGAGGTTATATACAGGGAGGATTCTAATAATAAGTGAATACATTAAAAAGAGCTTTTCATTCTTCAAGAAGGGAGGCACACTTACAGGAAGAAAGAAAACTAGAATAAACCCTGTGTTGGTAAATTGTAATTGGAAATAATTGGCATAAACACATGATTTTCAATATATAGTATGAAGAGATTTTTAACACATATATATGTGCATGTGTGCACACTAAGTCGCTTCAGTTGTACCAGACTTTTGAGGCCCCCACCAGGCTCCTCTGTCCATGGGATTCTCCAGGCAAGAATCCTAGAGTAAACTGCCATTTCCTTCTCCAAAACACACACACAAACACATATATGTGTGTTATATATATATATATATCTACTGAGAAGGCCTGGAGAAGTGACCAACCTCCTCCCCAAATCAGTGAGTACACGTAGAAGCCAAACTTTGGTTTCCAAATATTTTCTTTATGAAAAGGAACAAAAGCTTCACTGAAAAATGGCTGGTTACAAGCTCGGGCAGGAAATGGTTAAGGGAATGACAAAATGACTTGGAATATATTCTTGTGCAAAAAATAAGGAAGTAGTCAAAAAGTCATGTGATATATCAAACAAGGAGCCAGTCCATGGGTCATAAAGAGTTTGACACTACTTAGTGACTAAAAAACAAATATCAAAAGAATGCAGAAGTCATCTTAAAAGGTGCTTCTTCCAGGCAAAACCGGAGTAACTTCAGTACCAAAAGAAAGAAGCATGATACTAACAGATTATAACTCATTGAATAAAACAGGAATCTATGAGCACATGGATATATAAACAACCAAATAAGATGAAAGAAGTGAACATTTCTCCTTACAGTAGAATGCCAACTAATAAAAGTAAAAAGAAATTTAAATTTACAAACTCACCAGTGGAGACTCCCATAATCCTGATTATCATAACATTAGTTCAGTTCAGTTTGGTCACGCAGTCATGTCCTAATCTTTGCGACACCATGAATTGCAGCATGCCAAACCTCCCTGTCCATCAACAACTCCCAGAGTTCACTCAAACTCATGTCCATCTAGTTGGTGATGCCATCCAGCCATCACATCCTCTGTAGTCCCCTTCTCCTCCTGCCCCCAATCCCTCCCAGCATCAGGGTCTTTGCAGTGAGTCAACTCTTCACATGAGGTGGCCAAAGTATTGGAGTTTCATCTTCAGCATCAGTCCTTCCAATGAACACCCAGGACTGATCTCCTTTAGAATGGACTGGTTGGATCTGCTTGCAGTCCAAGGGACTCTCAAGAGTCTTCTCCAACACCACACTTCAAAAGCATCAATTCTTCAGTGCTCAGCTTTCTTCACAGTGCAATTCTGACATCCATACATGACCACTGGAAAAACTATGACTATTCAAGGCTATGACTAGATGGACCTTTGTTGGCAAAGTAATATCTCTGCTTTTCAATATGCTATCTAGGTTGGTCATAACTTTCCTTCCAAGGAGTAAGCATCTTTTAATTTCATGGCTACAATCACCATCTACAGAGATTTCAACAAATGCTAAAACTAGTATGTAAGAGATTGATGAGAAATGAGAAGCATATATCGTCTCCAAGTGTCTTCCAGAAAATACTGATTAATTACAAATTTTAAAGGTATGACTTTACAGTGGAGAAACTTAGAAAGTGCCATTTAATGCTGTGATGAAAGTTAACATCACTGGTAACTGGACAAATCAAAACCATGTACCATTGGACAAGATTCATATAAAAAGAACCCAGCACCATTTCTTTATTTTCTCTTGAAAGACATAACCTGATACTTGATTGAAAATTGAGGAAACATAGACAAATCCAAAGTTGAGGTCAATTCTATAAAATAACTAGCTTATAGCATTTGTAAGAGTCAAGGTTGTGAGAGTCAGAGAATATTAAAGAATTATTTCAAACTGAAAGAAATTCAATTATATGTATAATTAAGCATAACATGTAATCAACTGGATCTTATTACTATAAAAATATTATAAAAGATTTAGTGACATGACCAGGGTCTTCATATTTGATAATAGTAATGTTTTAGTGTTATTTTCCTAGTTTGAATGATTGTGCTATTCTTATGGGAGGAAATGTCCTTATTTGTAGAAAATATACTGCAGCTCAATGTCAAACACTGCGAGGGAAAAAAGTTTTTAGTACTGCACTGCAACTCTCCTGTGAACTCAAAATTATTTTAAAATAAAATAATAGAAAAAAAGGAGGGGAATTTAGATGTTTAATGGGTTTAGTTTCAGTTTACCAGATGAAAAAATCCTATGGAACTGATGTACAACATCGTTGATATACAACAATGGTAAAAGTATGCTTAACATTTCTAAACTGTACACTTAATAATGATTAAGGTGAGTCTGGGTTTGTTTGTTTGTTTGTTTTTGCCATGATAAAATTGAAACAAGTAAATCAACAAGCAACAAGTATTGTTTAGGACATGGGTTCTCAATGCTGAGCAGTGTAGTTTTCAGAATATACAGATGTCTAAATCCCAATAAGGGCTTCCTGGTGGCTCAGTGGTAAAGAATCCACCTGCCAATGCAGGACACATGGTTTGATCCCTGGGTCTGGATCAGGAAGATCCTTTAGAGAAGAAAATGGCAACATGCTCCAGTATTTTTGCCTGGGAAATCCCGTGGACAAAAGAACCTGGTGAGCTATCGTCCCAGGGGTCACAAAAGCACTGGACATGATTTAGCAACACAACAACACAAATCCCAAATGTAGATTATGATTCAAAATGTCTGAATTATAATTTGAGGGTTTTTTTGCACACAGATGTGAAAACACTGATTATGTTTTCTAACTTGCAAGTAAATAACCAGAGCTACATTGGAGTAGCAAAAGCACTTGACCTGGTTCAGAGCATTACACTTACTAGTTTTATAACCTTGGACAAATCACATCAACACTCTCCTCTTTAAAGCCCTCATCTCTAAAATGGGGATAATAATTCCTGCCTCATAATATTGCTGAGTTGTTCACAGGAGCTAATGTATATAAAAGCACTGCAGAAATATAAAGTCTTATTATAATATGAGAAATTGATGAGTAAATTTCTCTCTTATAAAGGGAGTCAAGGTATGACAACTATATTGTGTCACTGAAGTGCAGCAGTACACTCCAGTGAGCCATTCCACAAAATTTAGATAATACACCTATGTGACTCTTGGCTCTGGAACATAAATATTCTGATGCCAGCAAGCAAATTACTGAGATAGTAAGACCTGAATGAAACTCCATTTGCAAGCTTAAAACTGGTGACCTTTTCATATCAGTGGGCCCTCTATTAGGACATTTTCTTGGATCTCATGATGGAGGAAAAACAACAACAAAAAGTAAGATAGTAAGTTGAATGATAGAAAAGGGATGGCCTCTAACAATCTCTAGTAAAAATAGCTTCCACTCAACTTTCCAAATGAGCAGATGTCCAGAAATAGTGGGTAGGCAGCCTGAAGGTTGTCATCCTTGTGTGGCTGCTAACATGACAATGCCTTTGGAGAGTAAACTTTTAGTCTTTTGATCAGGGAGATGAGGTCAAATTTCAGCCCCAAATAAGCAACATTGGACATGTTTCTTGTCTCTGAGGCTCAGGTTCATGATCGGCAAAATGATAATGCAAATTTCATAAGTTTAAACAAATTGAATAAGTGTTTGATAAATGTTAGCAATTACAATTTCTTATAAATGATGGTATTCAGTACAGTTCCCCTCTGTCTTTTCCATAATGAGTGTTAGCTGATTATGAGAGCATGCTTAAGATAGCAGCTGGGATTAGAGTCTTAAGAAGTTACTAATATGGCCTTCTGAAGTTACTAGGTAGATGAATACTGCAAAAAATTAATTAATTAATAAGGCCACTGGAGCTTAAAGTACAGTTTCGATTTACAGACAATACCTCAACAATGCTTCAAGAAGAGTTAAATTTGTATAAAGCTCTTTGTTGAATAGGGGAGAGTGTGATGTCGCTTTTAGAAGAGAAATATTCCAGAAATCAAACTGTGTTTTTCTCTAAGATTCACTCAGCGTAACACCAATTTTCATTTAATATATTCTTTTAGGAGAATCGTGTTATATCACTACCAATTTAGATGCAAGATGAAGAAAAGGAACGGAAACAAAACACTGCTTTGCAGACCATCATCAGCATAAGAACACTTATGGAAAAGATGCCAATTGAAATACACTGTGGTCACCTGTCTCATATCAGAAGGCTAAAATTCCTATATGAATCAATTCAGACTACCCACAGTAGCCACTGGTTTTTAAACTTTGCTGGTTGGCCTTATAATCCATTCACTTTCAAGGTAAAAAATAAAAATTCTTTTATAAACTTTCTTTTTGTTCATAATTCTCTGTGAAAATTTATACCTGAATTCTATATATATGCTGTATATTAACATATATATATGGAATTCAGAAAGATGATATTGATGATCCTGCATGCAGGACAGAAAAGGAGACAGATATAAAGAGCAGACTTTTGGACTCAGTGGGAGAAGGTGAAGGTAGGATGATTTGAGAGAATAGCGTTGAAACATGTATATTACCATATGTAAAACAGATGGCCAGTTCAAGTTTGATGCATGAAGCAGGGCACACAAAGCTGATTCTCTGGGAGCAACCCAGAGGAATGTGGTAAGGAGGAGCTGTTGTATATCTGTGGCCAAATCTTGTTGATGTATAACAAAAACCATCACAATATTGCAAAGTAATTATCCTCCAATTAAAATAAATTAATTTCTTTTTTAAAATTTATGATATCTATTTTACCCTCAGGGCTTCTCAGGTGGCTCTAGTGATAAAGAATCTGCCTGCCAATGCAGGAGTTTGATCCCTGGGTTGGGAAAATGCCTTGGAGTAAAAAATGGCAACCTGCTACAATATTCTTGCCTGAAAAACTCCACGGACAGAGGAGCTTGGCAGATTACAGTCAATGTGTCACAAAGAATGCACTTACAAAATTCAGGAAATATGTTATAATTCAAATATAAAAATCATCCCTCCTATTATATAAAGTTGATCAGCTTTTAAAATACTTTGTTCCTTTCTGTGGAATAATGAATTCTTATCCATTGTTCCTATCAACAGTAATGATCTCCAATATTATTCATCAGTACTACAGATTAATCCATTAAAATTTTAAGGAATTTTCAGAATCCAAAATTGCTGTTGTTACTCAAACTGTAGTTACTTTTGGTCACATTGTGCAATTTGTCAGGAATCTACAAGAGTTTTTATTTTTCAGTCAAATTGCTTTTTTTTTAAATACATTGGTGAACAGATAGTTAAAATATTTTATAACTATTCATATGAAAATGCAAAACATTCCTACTTTTCATTCCCTCACTGTTTAAAAGACCATATATTTTCTCATCTCCCTCACTTTATTTCTATGACAAAATGACAGGTACAGAAATGTCTGCAGGGAAAATACATGCTGGGTTCCATGGTATCATTTTAGATTTTTTTAAAGTGATTAGTTCCCTTTTGTTCCTCTACAATACTCTGTTGATTTTCTTAAATACTGCAAAGCAATTTAAAGAAAAGAAAAAAATCTTAACAACTAATTCACAAGATGTACAATCAATATATTGCTCACCAAAGACTGTACTTTTATTGTGGCAAAAGAAAAGTGTTGAGGAATGCTAGAGAACTGAAAAAATATGAACCATTTGGTTTGATTGATCTTGGTTGTACGATAATTTACAGCATGTACCTCCAAGGTTTGCATATACTATTTTAGCATTTTAGAGTAATTATCATTGTGAAACTTTCACAACTACACTTTATTTCCACAGGTAATTAAGGTGACCTACTTATGTCTGCATAAGGCTTAGTCTATGAATAATGCAGACCCAGGGGAGACTAACAGGTCACTAACAGCAATCAGTCTTAGTGATGGAAAAGAGTAAGAATCTTGTAGATGATATTTGCCCTATACTATTACAAGGCTATTTTTAAGATGCTTTATTTCATCACCAGTACTCTACAAACATATAAATAATTTCCTTTGAACTTCCTTGGTTTCATTTTGGGCTTCTTTTAAAACCTGAACTGTTGAGCATGGTAATTCTTTATCTTCAGTCATAAGGAGAATAGAGATTCAGTTCTCAAAATGAATTTCAGTTTTACTGATTTCCAACAACATGTTTAAAGAATTGTTTCTATTTACCTATGCTTAACAGATCCTTAGCTGGTGCTCTTCTGTCTGTGGATTATTGTTTATCACCATGGCCTTACAAATGCTATAACACAGAAAAGTGTCACTCAACCCCAAATTGTTCTCTTTCCTAAGGATGGCTCTGAATCCAAAGTCCTACCTCCTACATCGAAACAAAATCAATATTCTGGCAGCTACCTGATCTTACTGAAAGAAGAGAATCTATTTTCTTGTAGAAACCCGCAAAATGCAGCTTCCGTCCTTTCTTTTATACACAACCTTGAAATTCACTAGAAAAAAATCAATGCATCAGATATACCACCAAGAACACAATCTTGCTTAATATATAAAGGTCACAAGTGTGTTTATTTAAAGCCTCCCTTGGGTTAATTAATGCAAACATTTTTTTCAGAAAAAGAAAGTCGAAAGTCAACAGAAATATAAAATATTTCAAATAATATGATGTAGATTTAAGGCCAGAATTTTTTTTTCCACCTCATGGCACTATGGCTGAGAAGACATAGATAATAT
Source organism: Nanger dama (assembly GCA_917880005.1). Lineage (NCBI taxonomy): Eukaryota > Metazoa > Chordata > Mammalia > Artiodactyla > Bovidae > Nanger > Nanger dama. The sequence goes on from CAKJTW010000004.1 coordinate 55,892,408, forward strand.
ATTTCACATTTTACTTACAAATGAATTTTTCATTTTCACTTCTGGGAAATACTAACAAATCAAACTCTGTTTCTTAAATAGTGTTGTCTGTGTTCCTAGACATTAAAATTCTAATAGCTCAAATGGAAGCATATACAAAAGAAAAATAAATGCCATTAAATATGCAAAATACCTGTATTAACTCTTGAATCATTATTCAATTAATGAATGACTTATTATCATACCATAAACGAGAATGATACTTGGATAGAAGCTCTAGCTGCTTGAGGGTGAATGCCGTGTGCATTTTTCCTGGAGTCCTTAATAAGTGACACATTTGTGTCATTACATTTGAGGTGAAGCAGAAGCTTCTGTCAGATTTGATTCACATGGGCAATCCCCAGTGGCAAAACATCTGATTAACTAGCAAAGCCACTGTCATTAACAGCTGTATCATTGGAAGCTTGGAAGTATTCAGCCTATTTAGTAACTGAATGTATTACCATAATCTCTCTCATCTCTGGCACATATCCAGGAGATATTAACTACTACTCAAATAATTTACTATTAAAATGGTTAGGTATAAATGAAACAGTGCATGTACTAATATAATTTATATTGAACCATATAGCCCATATGCTCTATTTGACTCCAGTAAATATAAATTAAATCCCAAATATATATTTGGGGATTCCTAGGTAAGTAAGTGATAAAAAAAAATCTTCCTGTCAATGCAGGAGACTCTGGAGACTCGGGTTCAATCCCTGGGTCAGGAAGATCCCCTAGAGGAGGAAATGGCAACTCACTCTAGTATTCTTGCCAGAAATATCCCTCAGACAGAGGAGCCTGGTGGGCTACACATGACTGAGCAAAACCTATTATAGTAATATATACACAACAGTAACTTCAAGACAAGTTGTGGATGAGTTCTTCATTTGTAATTTTGCTGGACTCATTTAGTAAAAATTTCTTGTAATAAGACCCTGCAGAAGGGTCTATTAATAGTTCCTTTATTCTAAATAAAGTATATTCTCCAACTTGTGGGCACAGATATGTGCATCTGAGTTATCTATTAAGGTGTGCCAGAAGGGTGTGACTTTTCATTATATGCAACTGTTTCAATGGGAAAATTTTCTAAATCTCGCACATATTCTAAACTATAATTGTAAAAAGAAAAGTACATCAATGACTTAGCTTGATAAAATCTTGTCAATTTTATAACAGATGACCATTTAGAGTAGCTATGAAAGAAAATTGCCAAATGTAAATATGGTGCCTACAGATAAATAAAACTTCATAAAAGTTGCATTAAAATGTATTACTATTTACCTACATGAAAATAAGGAAAATAATTTACCCCAATTTTAGTTTTACTCTTAATAAAATTTGTTTCAATCCTTAAAGTAGAAGAATACATTTTTAAAATCTACTAATATGATAAGTTTAAAGAATACTTATATCTGGTTCACTTTCTCTTTTTTTTGTATTTTTTAATTTAATTTTTTTAATACTTTATTCTACATTACAATACTGTATTTGTTTTGCCATACATTGACATGAATCAGCCACAGGTGAACACGATCTCCCAATGCCAAAGCCCCCTCCCACCTCCCACCCCATATCATCTCCCTGAATCATCCTGTGCACCAGCCCCATGCATCCTGTATCCTGTATTGAACATAGACTGGCGCTTCGTTTTTACAAGATAGTATACATGTTTCAATGCCATTCTCCCAAATCATCCCACCCTCTCTTTCTCCCTCAGAGTCCAAAAGTCCATTCTATACCTCTGTGTCTCTCTTGTTGTCTCACATAGAGGGTCATCATTACTATCCTTCTAAATTCCATATATATGTGTCAGTACACTGTATTGGTGTTTTTCTTTCTGGCTTACTTCACTCTGTATAATCGGCTCCAATTTCATCCATCTCATTAGAACTGAGTCAAATTTATTCTTTTTAAGGGCTGAGTAGTACTCCATTGTGTATATGTACCACAGCTCTCTTATCCATTCATCTGCTGATGGACATCTAGGTTGCTTCCATGACTTGGCTATTTTACTCTACCCCATTAATTTGCCATAACCATCCATCATCTTGTGGATCAAAATTTTAATTTAGAACTTAATGAGGAGATTGGTGATGCTTTAGTTTACTTGGTTATAAGTAACATGGATTTGGAAGGAGTACTCATAAGTAATAATCTAATAAATTACAAAGACAATCTGTCTCAATGACATAAAATAACTTGGTAAAATTTTTCAAATATATGTCTAATTCCTAAGTCTCAAGGCATCATTGAATGGAAACTGCAAGGTAACATCCAGTAAAAATACTTGAAGATCATAATGATTAAAGCAAAACAAAAGGTATTTAAAAGTAAAAGACTATTCTGAATTGATAACTTTAGTACCTATATGCTATCTAAAGCCAAAACATGCTATCTAAAACCAGATTGCAACTGCCTAGACTGGTATGAAGAAGCAGCGTGTGCTCACTTATATATGTTCCAGGCAAGTAAATATTATTATAATCAATGCCTGCATGCTAAATCGCTTCAGTTCTGTCTGACTTTTTGCAACCCTGTGGACTCTAGCCCACCAAACTTCTCTGTCTGTGGGATTTTTCAGGCAAGAATACTGTAGTGGGTTCCCGTGCCTTCCTCCAGGGGATATTCCTGAGCCAGGGATTGAACCTGCATCTCTTGTGTCTCTAGCATTGGCAGGCGGTTCTTTACCACTGGTGCCACCTGGGAAGCCATTATAATGAATGACCAGTTTGCTTAATGGTTTCAAAACCAAATATTTCACATATATTTCTCTTTAAAAAAACAGTTTATAATGACTTACTTTTTTGTTTTTGTATGTATAAGTATCTCTTGTTTTCTCTAAATTCAGATCCTTGAGAAGGAATTACAGCCCCAAAATGTTATCCTTGGAATATTAAAGAATGTACTTTAAAAGTAATAAATGGAGATAGCATCAGCAATTAGAGAACACTTTCACAATTCAATTAATGTTATATTTTATTGTCGCCTTTTGTAAGGAATGTGTTCTCCTGATTAAATGTACAGAATGCTCTCCAGAACTGTTCAGAGTCTCTCCAAAGGATAGACTAATTACCAACTGTTAATATTAAAAATACACTTGGGATGGAAAAATAGGACTTCAATTTACAGTAATAATTTGAGGATGGAATTATTCCTGTAGTAAATTGTCACAGCTGCTCAAAGTGTGATGACACTAATGAAAAACCCATGAAAATAAAATAAATACAGTTATAATTTTCCAATAGATCTTGAGATACTGTGCCAAGAAACATAAAATGTTTGGTACACTTTCACAATTTATAAACTGAGACTTATATCTTATGTTTACATAGGAGTCTGGAGTTATACAGTGTTTTTAAATGTGACATGAATATAATTTTGACAACTGAATAATACTGGCATTTAGCATTTAAGTCTCTCTATGCTGAATATTATTCATGAAATATTTCTTATTTGGTATTAGTGATGGCCAAACCAGGTGACTGGGTGGTAATGCATCTGCCTGCCAAGCAGGTTTGATCTCATGGGTTTGATCCCTGGGTCAGGAAAATCCCCTGGAGAAGGAAAAGGCAGCCTGTTCTAGTATCCTTGCTGAGAAATCCCATGGACAGAGGAGTCCAGTGGGTTACAATCCATGGGGTCACAAGAGAGTTGGACACGACTTAGTGACTAAACAACAAACCAGATAACCCCCAAATTGGTCAAGCATAAACATATTTTTATCTCATATAGTTGATATTTTTCTGACAAGCTGATTGTTCTGACCAGTATTGTCTTCACCACCAGCCCATCCCCAGAATTTTTGCTTCACTTAGCTGAAGGATTCCCAGTTGTCCAAACATTTGCTTATGCAAAACAGATTTATAGAAAGTAAGAGTATTCAAGTTACTGGGCACAAACTTAGCATGTTACCTGCCTCTGAATCTCCTGCCATACCCAACCATCCACAGATTATGTATATGAATGAAAAGCTTTCAGATATGACCTCACTCATCATTTGTTAGGGCAGAGGAATTTTTCTCTCTCCATGCCTGTATAAATTCAATACGGCCATCCTAATGTAGGATGACTTCTCTGTCTATAAAGGAAAAGATTAATCTCACTTCAAAACTTGATTCAATGTGTTTACATAAAACCAAAGTACTTCCACTGATTTAGCACTTTAGTTTACCAAGCACAGTCACTTATTTCATCACTGCACACCCTCACTAGACCCTATAACATAGTTACAGACATCTTTTCTTCAGACTGAGAATGAGATTTAAATGTGAATCTTCCCTTTCAAAAGTCCTCATATTTTTATTTATTATATTTGGTTATCTTAAGTTGCAATGAAATTGGGTTTTATTAGAAGCTTCTTTTTCCTCTTTTTAATAACTCAGAAGTATTTGCTTTTTACTGTTGCCTTCATTGTTCAGTGTCCACATGTTATTTATACACTATCATAGATCAATAACATTATCATCAAATAAAGTCTGTAGAAACTGAAATAAATTTATGCTTGAAAACTGCCTATTAAATCACTGTGTAGTATAAGGAAAAATATATAACTTCTAAGAAGGATTTGTAATTTAGTCTCAGTGTAGCAGTAATTTATACTGACAATCTACTTTGCATGGATTTTGACCACTACTAGGAGAAACAATATTCTAGGTTCCGATGCAATAGTGCGCTTTACAGCATCAGACCTTGCTTCTATCACCAGCCACATCCACAACTGGCTACTGCTTTTGTTTTGGCCCCATCCCTTCATTCTTTCTGGAGTTATTTCTCCACTGATCTCCAGTAGCAATTGGGCACCTACTGACCAGGGGAGTTCCACTTTCAGTATCCTATCATTTTGCCTTTTCATACTGTTCATGGGATTCTCAAGGCAAGAATGCTGAAGTGGCTTACCATTCTCTTCTCCAGTGGACCACATTCTGTCTGACCTCTCCACCATGACCTGCCCATCTTGGGTGGCCCCACAGGGCATGGCTTAGTTTCATTGAGTTAGACAAGGCTGTGGTCCTAGTGTGATTAGATTGACTAGTTTTCTGTGAGTATGGTTTCAGTGTGTCTGCCCTCTGATGCCCTCTTGCAATATGTACCGTCTGACTTGGGTTTCTCTTACCTTGGACATGGGGTGTCTCTTCACAGCTGCTCTAGCAAAGCGCAGCCTCTACTCCTTACCTTGGACGAGGAGTACCTTCTCACCGCCACCCTTCCTGAGCTTGAACGTGGAGTAGCTCCTCTCGGCCCTCCTGTGCCCGCGCAGCCATAGCTCCTTGGACGTGGGGTTTCTCCTCTCGGCCGCCGGCCCTGGCCTTCGGCGTGGGGTAGCTCCTCTCAGCCGCTCCTGCACTGTCACAGCCTGGCATTCTTGGCTGCCGCCCGTGACCTCAGACATGGGGTAGCTCTTCTTAGCCATGCTTCTGTGCAGTCCGTCGCAGCCGGCGCTCACACCCAGCTGGAAGAAGCACAAGCTGGAATCAAGGTTGCCAGAGAAATATTAATAACCTCCCATATGCAGATGACACCACCCTTACAGCAGAAAGTGAAGAGGAACTAAAAAGTCTCTTGATGAAAGTGAAAGAGGAGAGTGAAAAAGTTGCCTTAAAGCTCAACATTCAGAAAACGAAGATCATGGCATTTGGTCCCATCGCTCGTGGGAAATAGATGGAGAAACAGTGGAAACAGTGTCAGACTTTATTTTGGGTGGCTCCAAAATCACTGCAGATGGTGACTGCAGCCATGAAATTAAAAGGCGCTTACTCCTTGGAAGGAAAGTTATGACCAACCTAGAGAGCATATTCAAAAGCAAAGACATTACTTTGCCAACAAAGGTCCTTCTAGTCAAGGCTATGGTTTTTCCAGTAGTCATGTATGGATGTGAAAGTTGGACTGTGAAGAAGGCTGAGCACTGAAGAATTGATGCTTTTGAACTGTGGTTTTGGAGAAGACACTTGAGAGTCCCATGGGCTGCAAGGAGATCCAACCAGTCTATTCTAAAGGAGATCAGTCCTGGGTGTTCTTTGGAAGGAATGATGCTAAAGTTGAAACTCCAATACTTTGTTTGGCCACCTCATGCAAAGATTTGACTCATTAGAAAAGAGTCTGATGCTGGGAGGGTTTGGGGGCAGGAGGAAAAGGGGATGACAGAGGATGAGATGGCTGGATGGCATCACTGATTCGATGGACGTGGGTTTGAGTGAACTCCAGAAGTTGGTGATGGACAGGGACGGCTTGGCGTGCTCCAATTCATGAGGTCACAAAGAGTCAGACATGACTGAGCGAATGAACTAAACTGAACTGAACTGAGGAGAAGCAACACATTAAGGAAATCCAACCAGTCAATCCTAAAAGAAATCAGTCCTGAATATTCATTGGAAGAACTGATGCTGAGGCTGAAACTCCGATACTTTGGCCACCTGATGCAAAGGACTGACTCATTTGAAAAGACCCTGATGCTGGGAATGATTGAAGGCAAGAGAAGAAGAGGACAACAGAGGATGAGATGGATGGCATCATCGACACAACAGACATAAATTTGAATAAGCTCCAGGAGTTTGCAATGGTCAGGGAATCCTGGCATGCTGCAGTCCATGGCATCACAAAGAGTTGGACATGATTGATTGACTGAACTACACTGAGGAGAAACAACATAGATACAACTAAAATATATAGAAAAATAATTTTACATATGATGGGCATTGTTGAAGCAAAGTACCATTACTAAAGTATCTCTTTATAATGCTCCCTAGATTTCCTTTTCCTAACTGCTTCAAATCACATATCCATATTCTTTGCATTTTATTCTACCTTTTCTTGTCTTAACATCCATGTTAGAAGGTTGATTCCACACATCTAACCATGGTTCTGTTTCCTTTAACTTGAAAGAATGCTCATTTCAACTTTTATGTCCCACAGGTGCAAAGAAACCAAGGTACAATTCCAATTAGGAAATATATTTCAATGCAAATAAAAACAGATTTGATTCCTTTAATCCAAAAGATATCTGTTCAGTTCAGTTCAGTTCAGGTGCTCAGTCCAGTCTGATTCTTTGTGACCCCATGGACTGCAGCATTCCAGGCTTCCCTGTCCTTCACCAACTCCTGGGGCTTGCTCAAACTCATGTCTGTTGAGTTAGTGATGCTAGCCAACCATCTCATCCTCTGTTGCCCCATTCTTCTCTTGCTTTCAATCTTTCCCAGCATCAGGGGCTTTTTCTGTAGGCGTCCTGTTAAAATGTGTATTCATGCATGTATTTATTTCATTGCATTTGCTTTGTGTCTGTTTCTGAGTATTTTTCACTTCTACACTCCTTAACAGAATCTAGAGAGAAACATTTTTGCTTCACAAAGGAGCTGTCTATATTTCCTATGACCAGCTATGCTTTATGCAAAACATACTGTCAGTGCTTTTCTTGGCCACTATTCATCAACCTGGAAAGAGAAAGACTAGGCAAAGAATCAGATGCCATCAAGGCCAGAGAATGTGTTACAATTTGAAGTACTTTTCAAAGAAAATAATTTAATCATAAATGCTCATAAACACACAGCTGCTAATTACTTAAATACTGTACAAGACTGTCCTATGTATAATCTAAAGTAATGATATACTCCTACAATGACTAAAGGAATCCCTCCTACTCTATTAAACAGTTTTAACCAAAAAAAAAAAAAAAAACTTCAGTAGAACTTCTATTTGCATATTCACAGTCAGGAAATGTCTCCTTCTGACATATTCCTATTAAATATAATGATAATAATAAACCTTAAAGAAGGGAAAAGTATTTCAAATACATCATTCCAGCCCATAATTTTCATTTTTGCTTTTTAATTGACATTTTATAGAAAAGAATCCGTTTGAATGGATGCTGCTGCCAATAGCTTTATTCTCAATCACTTTCTTTTTACTAATGGTGTCCCTTGCTCAATGCACCTCTAAACCAGACTGACAACAAAGTATCTTAACAAGTTACAGATCCTCTCTTCCTTTTCTCCAAAATGGAACTCAGTAGAAAACATAAAAATGAAAACATATGCCTAACAGAAAGCTATCAGATGATATTTAAAGTCCCTGCTACTGAAGCTCCTGTGTGATACAGAGAAGCTGTGCTCCAGGGACACCAGAAATCTGGGTTTGAAACTTCAGCTGTGCAAGATAAAAGCTGTGGGAGAGATTCCACCTCTGCCACTTACTTCATAGGTTTTTTTTGAAGGACTAATTGAGGTCCCAGTTTTGGAAGGTGCCCAGCACAATTACAAATTCTCCTTGAGTATTAGTTTCACAGTACATTTTTTCAAATAATTTTTACTTACATTACTTCCTTTGATACTTGCAATCACCCAAATAAAGAAGGATTGACTAAATCCTATTGATATAACATGTTAGAATTTTTGAGGAATATAATTTCACTAATGATTTGAAAAAATTGTCCACAAACTATAGCCAGTCTCAGTGAGAAGAAATCTCATTGTTTAGGCAACAAGTATGGCATAACAAGGTAGTCAGTCTAGGAGTACAGAGACATTTGGAGAGTTAGAATATGATCATACAAATCTGAAATAATACCAAAAGATCCAAGCTGGTATGCTTCAGGAAAGTCCATTGAAAAATAGTAGGGCCATTAGAGCTAGTTCTTATTTATCTTTTATATTCACAGTCACTTGACATGTTACTTTGTGTGTAGTAGGAATTGAATATATAGTGAATGAATAAATTAATTAGTGAATAGATATTCTATCTCCTGTTAGTTAATCAAAAAAATCAAAGAAACCATTCAATCTATTTTCACTTATGAATGAATGAGTAAATGGCATTTGGGGGATATCCATGTAGCTTCTAAATAAGTAAAATCAAAAAACTTTATGGAGAAATAAATGATTTGCTGGAAAGCCTTTTATTTGCACATTTATTTTAATGAACGTGAACTTTTGCTTAACATTAATTTTGATTGTTGACTCTTTATAATCAAGCCCCTATTTAGCGGTATGCTCAGTGTGCTCTGATCTTTAAATAGAACAACGTAGTGATGTTCTGGTTCAACCAATAAGTAAAGACAAGTAAATAACAGATTGTCATCCTCTAATAGGCATATAGAAAAGATTCAGTCTAGAATATAAAAATAAGAACACCACAAGAAATAAAAAGGAGATTGTGAAAGAAAATGAGATGTTATTATCTAGATACTTCAAGAAATTAAATGCTTAAACGCATTTAATTCATAACCAGCTTCCACAAGAGAAAGCAAAAAGAAAACATAGAAGCACATTTCCAAAGGACATGATAAAACTGATTGATTTCCACATAGTTAAGTGATTAAATTCATTTCCACATTTTTAGTGATATAGAAATCAATTAAATCAAGATACAGTGATGATAAAGAAAAATAAACCAAATGAAGATTCAGTGATGATAAATATGATAAAGAAAGCTGAGTACAGAAGAAATTATGCTTTTGAACTGTGGTGTTGGAGAAGACCCTTGAGTACCTTGGACAGCAAGGATATCCAACCAGTCAATCCTAAAGGAAATCAGTCCTTAATATTCATTGAAAGGACTGATGCTGAAACTGAAGTGCCAATACTTTGGCTACCTGATGCAAACAGCTGACTCACTGGAAAAGATCCAGATGCTGGGAAAGACTGAAGGCAGGAAGAGAAGGGGACGACAGAGGATGAGTTGGTTGGAGGCCATCACTGACTCCATGGACTTAAGTTTGAGCAATCTCCAGGATTTGGTGATGGATAGGTAAGCCAGGTGTGCTGCAGTCCATGAGGTTGCAGAGTCAGACACAGCTGAGCGACTGAACTGAACCATGATGATAGGAACAATATGCTTCATAGAAGTGTTCAAAGTTTAATCAAAGTGTTCAATACAAAGTTGAAATACCAAATGATTGTCTTGATAATAATTAGGTTTAGAGCTTTCCTAGCAAGGTTTTCAGGTCGGACAAAGCTTGCTGCTATGGGGAAGCCTACTCTATAACCTGGCACTCCGGAGACAGTTAACAATATACTTATTTCCGTTCTCTTTGAATCGAACACATTCCGTCCTTTTAAAACACAGTCATCTCTCCACAGTGCCAACTAACATCATTTCAAAAAGAACTTCTTCTTACCTAATTGCAGCAAACTGCAATTTCACCTTCTATATGTTGATTAATTTTAAAAAGCAACAAATTTTCAAGGTAATAAATTACTATGATTAAAAATTATGTGACTATTCTTAAAAGAATATTGCATAGAATAATATCACCCAAATTTTCTCTAAAATAGAGTTGTGTAAATAAGTACATTAAAAAATTCTATATCCTCTTTCTTACAGTTTCACAGTATGCATGTGTATGTGAGTGTGTGTTCAGTTGTGTATGATTCTTTGCAACCCCATAGTCTGTAGTCTGTCAGGCTCCTCTGTCCAGGAAATTTTTCAGGCAGGAATACTGGAGTGGGTTGCCATTTCCTACTCCAGGGGATTTTTCAGGCCCAGGGATTGAGCCCATATATCCTGTATGTCCTGTATCTCCTGGTAGGCAGATTCTTTACCACTGTGCCACCTGGGAATTCTATATTCTCTTTTTACAGACTCATAGTACACATTATAATAATAAGGAAAAAGGGAAGGGACAAGAGTAAATGGAGAGAGACATCAAATCATGATGCATGCTTACAGCTGTGAAAGGAGAGAAGGAAGGAAGGGAGATTTGGCAGGAAAAGTCTCATATCATAGTTCACCTCTGAAGACTGTGATAGTCCCAAAGCAGAGACTGATGAAAGGAATTCTGCCTTGTACAGTAGCCTGATTCTAATAAACTTGTCATTTGTAGTCATTGGCTGAGAGCAGCTTGTATGAATAAGTGTATCCTTATATGAAACCCACACTGTATCAGACATGCAACAGTTGGAAGCTGTCTGTCAATGATTCTCCCATGGTGGGTTCTCTTGAGGAACACGCCCATGGCCATGCCACTGGATTTGTTAAAAAGATGTTGGTTGAGCTGAAATAATAAAGCAAACCAGAGATGAGGAGCATCGGGAACAATACCCTCAGAAACCAAGAAAAGCAGTGTTTTGAGTAAAGACCAGAATGTGGAACCACCAGACATAGTCTTGGACCATAGAAAGTTCTCTCTGGTGCAAGCTTGTATGGCAGAGGGGTGAACTGTCTGATGAAAGCTGGGTTCACAGCGGAAACTCAGTCACTCAGAGACATCTACCGAAGCAGCGGGAAGTGGGAGCCCTTTCTCTCTCTTCCTTACTCCTCTTCCTCTCCTTCCGGTACCTCTCATGGCACAAACTTAAATGCAAACTGCTGCAGGGACACCGAGAACATTGCAGGGCCAGGTGCTGCACTACAGAGCCGATCAGGGAAGTGTCAGCAATGGATCTGGGAGAGAACTAGCCCAGGACTGGCAAGGAAAATCACGGGATTAAAAATTCTTGGATTTATGTCGAATTAACCAACAAATTAGTTCACTGATCATCAAAATAATCAAGGGCCTACAAGTTACTTAGGCCATAAAATATTGGAGGAGAGAGAAAATGTGTCTTTATGAAAGACAGCCTCAGTTTAAAATCCTATTATCTATTAGTAATGAAGGAGCAATAGGTATACTTTTAATATTAGATATTTTATTACATAAGAAATAAACATGCTGATTAATAGGAATTTTATTCACAAAAACAGTAGTTTGATAGTTTGAAGTGCACAGATCAAAAGTGGTTTCACCGTGGTTGATTTAGATATGAATTTAATGTGCATATTCATGAAACTGTTGAAAACAGAACAAATTAAGAGCTGCAGTTTTTTAATAGATTGAATAAAAATGTGTCAAAAGGTAGGAACCTTTTTAAAAATTCAATAACTCAAAGCCCTTTCATTCAGAATTCATGCTTTATAATTGCATATTTGGTATATTTTAAGCCAGTTCCCTGGGGTCCCAGAAAGAAAAGTTTCAAACACATTGCAAGTAATGGAGTTTTATCAAGGACTTGCTCACCACATCATTATTTCTCTCAAATTAAATGAGTACCACAGTCAGAAGACTTGAAATCTGGCCCCAAAATGAGCCAATTTCTCCTTTTCTTCTGTTCTGATTCTTCTTCTGGCCAAGCTCAGAATGTTTGCATAAAAATAGAAACAATGCATCTGTCTGTAGCCAGCTTAATCTTCAGCTTTTACACCAGAGCTTGCCCACCTCAGAAAGAGAGTGCATGAGAGATAGTGAAGTAGGAGGGACAGATGCCCAGCATGCCAGCTTTGTGAGGTGCTAAAAATACTAGGCTGGAGAGGAGGCACAGGATAAAAGACTATCCAGGTGTTGGCACCTTGGGGGTGCTCAAAGCAGCCCTAGTGTTAATGTCCACTACCCCCATCACAGGGCTGTAACTGAGGACTTTACACAAGATTCCAGGTTTGTCTCTTCTGGGAAAGGCAGTGTGTCCTCCCCCTGTGCGTGCACTCTTTCAATTTCACCATTGGGCAACTCAAACCTGAGAGAGGGGGTGATGTATTAATATCTCCCTTTGTAAAGGTCCATTGTTAAATGCTGCCTTGGAAATAAAAATGAGGGGAAAAAGATAATTTGCTGTGCTTGTTCAGCTTAAAACAGGCAAAGTTATTTTATGCAGTGAGAACACTGTATCTTGATCTCTAGTGATATACTATTTAACTATCAGTCAGTCATCCACCTCTACTTTGATGGCTGAGCCTGAGTGAGGAGAACTTTGATGGAGACAGAGGTGCAGTTTTAAGAGCAGTATTATATACTGCTGCCCATCTGTTTATAGCCAATAGATATCAAAATAGAGACCTAAAAAGGCTTCTTTTTACCTTTCTCTTTTTTTTTTCTTTATAAGAACCTTAAAAGTAACAAGAGATGAGGTTAAGGACAATAAAAGTGTTACTGCAAATGTTTCAGCAGTTATTTATAGAAATGGGAACTGGGAAGACCACAGGAGCACACAGAGCAAACACATTGATGGAAGACCTTGGTTCCAGGATCTACTCTGAATCTCCTTGGGACGTTTACTAAAATGAAGTACAATAAACTTTAAAAGTGAAACACTCAAAGCCCCAGACAAGAATAAAAGAAATGTTTGGTAAAGAAACTTCACTGGCTGTGACCTTCTGTTGAGATCACTCAAAGAGTACACCCCATAGTGGAAAATAAATGATAGACAGCAAATTAGAAGACGAGTCCCAGAGGACTAAACAGCATACTGTCAGGTAGCTTGCAAAGGCATGGGTATTTGTCACCACAACCTGCATGAAGGACACACATTGTGCAAACTTTATTAATGTGCTCCTTTACTTTGGAGCACAGATGCAAAAATGGGCACAATAAAGATGCAAAAATTAGCACAATAAAGAACAGAAATTGTATGGACCTAACAGAAGCAGAAGATATTAAGAAGAGGTGGCAAGAATACACAGAACTATACAAAAAAGATCTTCATAGCCCAGATAACCATGATGGTGTGATCACTCTCGTACAGCGAGACATCCTAGAATGCAAAGTCAAGTAGGCCTTAGGAAGCATCACTAGAAACAGAGCTAGTGCAGATTACGGAATTCCAGCTGAGCTCTTTCAAATCCTAAAAGAGGATGCTGTGAAAATACCACACTCAAAATACCAGCAAATTTGGAAAACTCAGCAATGGCCACAGGACTGGAAAAGGTCCATTTTCAATCCAATAACAAAGAAAAGCAATACCAAAGAATGTTAAAGTTCAGTTCAGTTTAGTCGCTCAGTCGTGTCTGACCCTTTGTGACCCCATGAATTGCAAAATGCCAGGCCTCCCTGTCTTTCACCAACTCCCGGAGTTCACTCAGACTCATGTCCATCAAGTCAGTGATGCCATCCAGCCACCTCATCCTCTGTGGTCCCCTTCTCCTCCTGCCCCCAATTCCACCCAGCATCAGACTCTTTTCTAATGAGTCAACTCTTCGCATGAGGTGGCCAAAGTATTGGAATTTCAGCTTTAGCATCAGCCCTTCCAAAGAACACCCAGGACTGATCTCCTTTAGAATGGACTGGTTAGATCTCCTTGCAGTCCAAGGGACTCTCAAGAGTCTTCTCCAACACCACACTTCAAAAGCATCAATTCTTCGGCGCTCAGCTTTCTTCACAGTCCAACTTTCACATCCATACATGACCACTGGAAAACCATAGCCTTGACTAGATGGACCTTTGTTGGCAAAGTAATGGCTCTGCTTTTGAATATGCTATCTAGGTTGGTCATAACTTTCCTTCCAAGGAATAGCATCTATTAATTTCATGGCTGCGATCACCATCTGCAGAAACTACCACACAATTGCACTCATCTCACATGCTAGCAAAGTAATGCTCAAAATTCTTCAATCCATGCTTCAACGGTACATTAACTGTGAATTTCCCGATGTTCAAGTTGGATTTAGAAAAGGCAGAGACATCAGAGATAAATTTGTCAACATCTGCTGGATCATCACAAGGGAGTTCCAGAAAAACATCTACTTCTGCTTTATCGACTATGCCAAAGCCTTTGAATGTGCGGATCACAACCAACTGTGGGAAATTTTTAGAGATGGCAGCAGACCATTTGACCTGCCTCCTGAGAAATCTGTATTCAGGTAAAGAAGCAACAGTTAGAATTGGACATGGAAAAACAGACTGGTTCCAAATCAGGAAAGGAGTGCATCAAGTCTGCATATTGTCATCCTGCTTATTTAACTAATATACAGAGTATATCCCATGGATGGAGAAGCCTAGTAGGTTATAGTCCACGGGGTCGCAAAGAGTCGGACACAACTGAGCAACTTCATCTCACCTCACCTCCTGAGAAATGCTGGGTTGGATGAAGCACAAGCTGGAATCAAGATTGCTAGGAGAAATACCAATAACCTCACATATACAGATGACACTACGCTTATCGCAGAAATAGAAGAAGATCTAGTTAGAGCCTCTTGATGAAGGTGAAAGAGGAGAGTGAAAGTTGGCTTAAAGCTCAACATTCAGAAAACTAATATCACGGCATCCAGTCCTGTCACCTCATGGCAAATAGATGGGGAAACAATAAAAACAGTGAGAGACTATTTTGGGGGCTCCAAAGTCACTGCAGATGGTGACTGCAGCCACAAAATTAAAAGATGCTTGCTCCTGGGAAGAAAAGCTATGATCAACCTGGACAGTGTATTAAAAAGCAGAGACATTATTTTGCCAACAAAGATTTGTCTGGTCAAAGCTTTAGTTTTTCCAGTAGTTATATATGGATGTGAGAGTTGGACTACAAAGAAAGCTGAGCATCAAATAATTGATGCTTATGAACTGTGGTATTGAGAAGACTCTTGAGAGTCCTTTGGACAGCAAGGAGATCCAACCAGTCCATCCTAAAGGAAATCAGTCCTGAATATTCACTGGGAGTACTGATGCTGAAGCTGAAACTCCAATACTTTGGCCACCTGATGTGAAGAACTGACTCAGTAGAAAAGACCCTGATTCTGGGAAAGTTTGAAGGCAGGAGGAGAAGGGGACAACAGAGGATGAAATGGTCAGATGGCATCACTAACTCAAATCATTGAGTTTGAGTAAACTCCGGGAGTTGGTGATGCACAGGGAAGTCTGGCATGCTGCAGTCCATATGATCACAAAGAGTCAGACAAGACAAAGTGACTGAACTGACTGATTACGTTGAAGTGTGTCACTTCTCCCACACCCATTATGTAAAACAACCTGGCACCTGGCATATTGCTTAATAAGGATTGCAGTCAGCTATGCAAATACTTTGACTGTGTGGATCACAATAAACTGTGGAAAATTCTGAAAGAGATGGGAATACCAGACCACCTGACCTGCCTCTTGAGAAATCTGTATGCAGGTCAGGAAGCAACAGTTAGAACTGGACATGGAACAACAGACTGGTTCCAAACTGGGAAAGGAGTTGGTCAAGGCTGTATATTGTCACTCTGCATATTTAACTTATATGCAGAGTACATCATGAGAAACGCTGGACTGGAAGAAATACAAGCTGGAATCAAGATTGCCAGGAGAAATATCAATAACTTCAGATATGCAGATGACACCACCATTATGGCAGAAAGCGAAGAGGAGCTAAAGGACCTCTTTCTTGATGAAGGTGAGAGAGGAGAGTGAAAAAGTTGGCTTAAAGCTCAACATTCAGAAAACGAAGATCATGGCATCTGGTCCCATCACTTCATGGGAAATAGATGGGGAAACAGTGGAAACAGTGTCAGACTTTATTTTGTTGGGCTCCAAAATCACTGCAGATGGTGACTGCAGCCATGAAATTAAAAGACGCTTACTCCTTGGAAGAAAAGTTAGCATAGCATATTAAAAAGCAGAGACATTACTTTGCCGACTAAGGTCCGTCTAGTCAAGGCTATGGTTTTGCCTGTGGTCATGTATGAATGTGAGAGTTGGGCTGTGAAGAAGGCTGAGTGCCGAAGAATTGATGCTTTTGAACTTGGTGTTGGAGTAGACGCTGAGAGTCCCTTGGACTTCAAGGAGATCCAACCAGTCCATTCTGAAGGAGATCAGTCCTGGGATTTCTTTGGAAGGAATGATGCTAAAGCTGAAACTCCAGTACTTTGGCCACCTCATGTGAAGAGTTGACTCATTGGAAAAGACCCTGATGCTGGGAGGGACTGGGGGCAGGAGGAGAAGGGGACGACCGAGGATGAGATGGCTGGATGGCATCACAGACTCGATGGACGTGAGTCTGAGTGAACTCTGAGAGATGGTGATGAACAGGGAGGCCTGGCATGCTGCGATTCGTGGGGTCGCAAAGAGTCGGACGTGACTGAGCCACTGAACTGAACTGAACTGATGCACATACTTAATTATTATGGCACATAGCTACACATTATAGCCTCCTTTCTGATTTTCTCCCACGTTAAAGTTATTTTAACTTACCTTGCTCTATGAAAAAGCCTGGTGTGATAATATCCCTGGTGTGGTAATATTCAGGAGATAATGGTTTTTACTTGCAAGAATATAGGGCCTATTCTCCTCAGCTCAGGGATCCCTCATGGATTTTCTGAAGTTAGCAGTAAGGAAAGTGTCTATCAATTATTTACTGAGTATGTTTATCAGAGTCTAGACAATAAAGCTATTCTTAATCATAAGTAAGTTTTTTTGAAATCTGTCATAATTATTGAGTGATATTTTTGTTACTTCTTTGAAAGCAGATAAGTAATTGATGAAAATATTCTTTAATATCATGAAATCTTACTAAGTGATATATAGACAGTGAAGACATACATTTTGAATATGTATATTAATGTTAAAAAGAGCATATTTGTAATAATATGTACCTTGGCTAATATAATGTTTTCTTAAAAAGCAATCTTTAATGTGAAACAATAAAACAAAAATTTAAACTTTACATAGTTTAATAAAAAATTAACTATTATTATTCATTAGTTTAACTTGCTTTTACGTGAACATGTCACAATGTATGGTAGGTATTCAAGAAGTTTGATTTTGCACTTAAAGTAAAATGAAATGGGACAAAAAAGAAACTAATTCTAGTAAAGATACAATATATCTAGGTATGATATTTGGGCACATAAGTGAAAGTGAAGGTGTGTTAGTCACTCAGTCGTGCCCAACTCTTTGTGACACCATGAGCTGTAGCCCAAGAGGCTCCTCTGTCCATTGTATTCTCCAGCAAGAAAACTGGAGAGTGTTGCCATTTCCTTCTCATGGGGATCTTCCTGACCCAGGGCTTGAACCCGAGTCTCCCACATTGCAGACAGACTCTTTACTGACTGAGTCACCAGGGAAGACCCTTTACTGACTGAGTCACCAGGGAAGACCTTAGGGCACACAATGTCTTACTAAAAAGTGGGTTGTAATTTTCTGTGCTTTCTGGAGACTAGCTCATATGGGAAACCAAATCATTCATGATTCCGAGTGTCCATAAAATAAAAGTAAACTATCTTGTCAAGATTATTCTTGATTCTTATACTTGAGAGGAAAATTCCTTGTGTTTTTTAATAAAAACATCACTTTGTTTGGTGAACAGCCCATTCATCATTATACTTAATGTCAACAATAAGTTGCTTAGTGATGTTTCTGGTAATGTCTCCCATTTCCGTTCAGTTGCTCAGTCGTGTCCGACTCTCTGCAACCGCATGAATTGCAGCACGCCTCAGTGTGGCCCTATTACATAATCTCTAAAGAAGTTCAGTCAGTTTTTTCCATGATGTTCTAAAATTATTCAGTTTCTGTATTCTGGGATCTCATTTTTCTGACTCAATCCAGAAAAAGTATTTTAAAATCTTTGTTAAGTATTATATTGAATTCACATTTTTAAAAATTTACCTGATATTGACATCCATGTTTGATCTATGAAAGTTAAAGTCCAACAATGAACAGTACCTGTATTGACTATTCTACACTTCTGGGAAGATGGAATTCTGAACACTCCAGCTGAAAATTGTGTGTCTACTTTAGAAAATCGGTAATTGAAGGCCCATTAATGTTTGGTAGCCAAGTTCCCAAGAATGTATTGTATTGAAAAGTCCTCTTTCTGTCACTATATATAGTTTTCAATCTTAACATATTTCAGATATCACCAATCACATGTGAGTAGACAGAACATAGTGCACAATTCTTTCTACCAAAACCACAAAGAAGTATGTTAGTCTTCCTAAGTCATTTTATCAATAATCTCCTTAGCATTTTTAATCCATATAATTCTGTAACTTGACTTCCCAATTTTCATATAATATACAATACATTGGTGAGCTTGTTATCAATAAACATGCATAATTCACTCATGTCCATTTGCAGGACTTTCTAAATTGATATCATCAAAAGCCTAAGCTTTAACAAATCTGCTGATGCTAATATACATCAAAGTCTGAGAAAACTTCTCAACAATGGTGCTTTCCATTGAAAATTTTCCATGAAGTTCTAAAATTTAGCCTTATATGTAAATTTATTTAGTTTTTGTCCCTCAGAATACAACAGTTTTATTATTTAGGGAAGTTGTTAAAAATTATAAAGTTCTTCCTTAGTTACTTAGGTCAAATATGTAAGCTGGAGCCAATGTATCTGTATCTTTTCAGATAAATCTTATGCATACTGATATCAGAATACCATTACCATAACAGATAGTGCTAACTGAGAGATTTAAAAGAAATAAAACTCAAGTATTATGTAGATAAAGTTACAATTACATTTGTCTCTTAAGTTTTACCATAGACTAATTATAGCAATAGCAACCCACTCCAGTATTCTTGTCTGGAAAATCCCATGGATTGAGGAGCCTGGTAGGCTATAGTCCATGGGGTCACAAAGAGTCAGACACAACTGAGCAAATTTAAAAAAAAAAAAATGCATTCTGATCTCTGATTGTCTGTTAATAAACACACATTAAAAAAAAGTGTATAGTAATAATATTGATGAGTAAGTAAAATCATATATGCATTAATCAGAGGTAACTCTTATCAACCTTCCATATATCCTCTTCAATTTGGAAAACCATTCTAACAAAGGAGACATCAAAAAGTTAGTTATGGAAAGTTGTGGGGCCAGACATATGTCCTTTCAACCCTGGTTCTACCATGAGCTAGCTTTATGATCTCAGATAATTTATTTAACTTCTCTGAGAGTCAATGCCCCCATGAGTAAAACAACCATAATAAAGTTGTGAATGTGAAGGTTAAATGATACTTTGTACACCTTCAATAAATGTTACTTCCTTTCACCTTTGCTTTTGATCTGACAATGCTGTTTAAAATATGTATTTCCACAGAATTCATGATACCATCTGAGTTTCTATCTCAGCTTTCTTCAGTGGCTTGTCAGGATAGAAGAAAAGCTACCTGTGCTCTTTCAAAGTGGAAATGCTGTAGTGTTGTGAAAACAATGGGATCTTAGGAGTTTGACCTGAGTTCGGGTTTGACTCTCTTGTTTGTTCTGCTTGACTTGGGCACAATTTCAGCTTCACTATCTCACTAATCTGCAAAAGTATTGCCTCTTGGAATTTTATGGGAATAAATTAAATACCAAGGTAAATGCTTGGCAGTGAAAAGGAACACAAATAATGTTGGCATGTTTGGTAGCGAGACCCTGTATATTACCATTAGCCACTTTAGACAAGAAGTCTAAAGTGACATTAGAGGCTAGCATTAGAGAATTCAGTTGAAATTGACATCAAATTTAAAAAGATTATCTGACATAATGTCAAAGGAAATATCCTCTTATAAGGCATTGTTCTTCACTGGATAAAACTCTCTTATAAACTTGTGAGCCTTATTAGCTTTTAAGGATGAAAGAAATACCCAAAGTACTTAGCAATTATTATTTCACAACAAATCATAGTTGTCTACTCACTAAAGTATTGCACTGGGATTCAGGAGACCTGAATTATATTCCCATTTCTGCTATTCTCTAGTTTTATGACATTGGAAAGTCACTTCACCTTTCTGTGTCAGAGAAAACTTATAATTAACTTTCATTGATGTATAAGCCTTTTTCTGCAGCAATTGGAAAACTGGAATTATATTTCCTATAATAATGTAAAATCCCAAATATTTCCTATAGATTATTTACTGTGCAGTATGTTTTCAATCTTTTAGACAACAATTTTATTTATGAAAAAATGAACCCATACATATTTTTGAGTAATTTTGCATTTGATTTTATATTATATATCAAAGCATGGCAACTAAAATAAGCTCTATATGAAAGTGATATATACTGAAACTTTCTCCTATAAATCAACAAGAAGATGAGTAACATACCCTATACAAACATAGGAAGAGTAAATAGAGTGACTCTTACAAAAGGAACAATAGCAGAATAATGCAAAAAAAAAAAATTCAATGTTATTAAAGCAAAAAAAAAAAAAATCACATTAAAGCAACAACGACTTTTAAATTTTTGCTGACTAGATTTTTAGTTTGATAACACCTACAATTTTTATGGGAAAAGTTAGGCAATAAATATCAAAATTCATAAATATTCATACTTTTATGCTGTCTTTTTATCCTTAAAAATTTAAATTGCATATAAATTCAGAGAAACACAAAATATTCCTATGTAAGAATATTCATAGTTCTATTGTGTATAAAGCTGAAAAAATGTTAGACAAAATGTCCAACAAGTGAGTTATGGTTAAATAAAACATGGTTTACCTTAGCAATAAAAATCCTACCTAGGCAGTCATTAGAAATGAGATTTTCAAAGAATAGTTTCAGAATTAATAAAAATAATGGGTTGAATTTTGTCCTCACTTCAAAAAGATATGTTGGAGTTCTAACCCTTCAGATCTCAGAACATGACCTTATTTGGAGATTGGTTCTTTGCAGAGATAATCAAGTTAAAATGAGTTCATGAGGATAGACGCTAATCCAATATTACTGGAGTTATGAAGAGGAGCGAATTGGCCACAGAGACATACACAGTGAGACTGTCATGTGGGCACGAAGGCAAAGATCAGGATTATGTGTCTACAAGCAAAGCTAAAGATTGCCAGAGAGCCACCAAAAGCAAGAGAAGGATAGGGAACAGCTCCTCCCTCACAGTCCTCACAGTCTGACGAAGGAACCAACGCTTGCCAACACCTCAGCTTTCAACTTCTAGCCTCCAGAGCTCAAGACAATAAATTTATGTGGTTTAAGCCAGTTTTTGATAATTTGTTATGGCAACTTTAGCAACCCAATGCAATTACAATGTAATATCTGGGAGAAAGTCTATACAGGCAAAGGTCCAGATAGACATATGCAAATTTTGAACAGTATATGAGCAGAGTAATTGATATCAAAGAAACACTTAAAATTATGTGATTATATTGTAGAGTTATGGCTTTTGTGTGTGTGTGTGTGTACTGTGGCAAGTGGAACCTGGAATCTTAGTTCGCAGACCAAGGATTGAACTCATTCTCCGTGCAGTGGCAGCACGGAGTCTTAACCACTGGACTGCCAAGGAAGTCTCCAAATTATAGCTGTTCTTAAATTTGGGAAAGCATATTATACTTTCATAAACACAAAATATTTTTCAACTTAAGAATAAGCATTACTCCAAAGTATGATGGTATTTGGGCTTCCCTCATAGCTCACTAGGAAAAGAATATACCTGCAATGTAAGAGACCTGGGTTCAGTTCCTGGGTTGGGAAGAGCCCCTGGAGAAGGAAATGGCAACCCACTCATGTATTCTTGCCTGAAGAATCCCAGGGACAGAGGAGCCTGGCAGGCTACAGTCCCTGGAGTTACAAGAGTCGGACATGACTTAGCAACTAAACCACCACCACAATGATGATATTCACAAGTCCTGCAATTCACCATTATGTTTAAGATTGGATTTTGCTAATATTTTGGTAGTGGTGGTGATGGTGCTGTGTTGTATGCTTAGTCGCTCAATCATGTCCAACTCTTTGCCATCTCATGGACTGTAGCCTCCAGGCTTCTCTGTCCATGGGGATTCTCCAGGCAAGAATATTGGAGTGGGTTGCCATGTTCTTCTCCAGGGGATCTTTCCAACCCAGGCATCAAATCCAGATCTCCTGCATTGCAGGCAGATTCTTTACTCTCTGAGCCACATGGGAGCATACAACATCCCAGAGAAAAGCACTTTTTGTTTTTTTCTGACTCCAGGAAGTTGGATTACCTGGTCTCACTGAGAAGGAAAGTAGCTCCAGTCAGCTTTTCTCTGCCCACATCTAAAAGGAGGGAGCAAATTGTAGGGAAACTAAGAGGTATCAGTCATCTTAGGTTGTTCAAAATCTTGGGTGACCTTCCTGCTATCAGCATGTGTGTTTCCCCTCTCCACACTTTTTATACTTCATTACTTTTCTGTCTGTGTCCTTCCATCTAATTTGGAATTCTGGCTGCTGACCTCCTTATGCAACTATACTCAGCCTCTGTTTGTGTTCTCCTTCATAATGTAGAACCCCAGAGTTCTTAGCCTAACTCCTCATATTCCTTATCTTCTCAGTCTCTTCATTTGATAATTTAATTACTAACCATGATTTTGTCCTAGAGGATTCACAACACCTACAAATCTTCTATTAGTATTCTTCAAACTCTTTGCAGTGCTTTTCTCCCAACCATACTTTTGTAATATATACTTTAAAAAATACTGGAAACATAAAATTAAAAAACAAAAGAGACTACAAAGTTGAACTAATATTCATTGGAAGAGCAAAACTTCCATATTATATATTAAAATAAATTATGTAATAAATGAAGTTTAAAAGTAATGAAAAAAAGTATACATTCATTTATGGTTACCTTTAAAATAGAATTATCCTGCAAATTGCTATAAAAGTTTCTAAGTGCTTACTTTCAGTTTGCATACTAACTTTGCTTACAGTGTGACTGGTAGTTGTGGGCCAGTATCTGACAACAGATCACTTAAGCACTTATTTCAAAGCTCTCGTATTCCATACAGTCTTCTTCTTACTTTAAAATGTTATCCAAGTTTATAAAGACAATATTGAATACAAAATAGTAACCAGCATCAACTAACCAGTTTACACAACCATCCTTCTCTTTTTCTGATTTAATATATTAAGAACACAGCTATAGTTTGAACAATTACTTTAATAACAATATCTAGCTTTTCTGAAAAGGATGATAATATGGAATTTTCAATTCCTAATCTTTAAAATTAAGTTCACAACTTTTCAAATTTTAATTCAGTTAAGAAGACCAAATAACTATTGTTATTAATCATAAAAATGGTGGTTACATGCATTGCAAGGGCTTTGCTATGAAAGAATGGCTTCACATTGAAGTTTCTGGTATTTGTTAGCTACTTGAATATGGCAAGCTACTCAGCATCAATGAGTCTTGGTTTCCTAGTTATGAAAAGAGGCAAATAACACTGCCATTAGAGAATTAGGAAGTGAACACGTGTGTGAAGTAAGGCTTACGTATCTGCCTTTGTGGTATAACTTGTCTACTACATCATGTCAAGTCCATAGATCTATGAAAAGCCTTCCTACGCTGTTGTCTTGGGTCTTGCATTCATTTCAGGGGTTAAGTGAGGATAAAGACTCCTTAAGAGGTAGTAGTATTGCTGACGATCTCAGGAGCTAAAAAACTACTGTCCTTCAAATCAAACCTTGTAGGTAGTACTATGCAAATGAATCTGTTAAAAGGTGTCTATAATTTATTGAGTGAAAAAATAGTTTCTGTTGTATGATTCAATTTTGTGGAAATGGATATACATTTAGATATTTATTTATAAAAAGATTTCTCTAAACTGCTAGAGACTTAAAAACTGTCATATATTAATATTTATTGGATAAACATACTTTAATTCATCAATAAACTTTACTAAGACAAGCTTGTTTATCAGTAGAACAATATAGGATAAGAGTAGAGAGAAAATAGATATAATACAAACTGAACCTCACATGAAGATACTCATGTTTCACTAATAACTATAAAGTACACTGAAAATAGAAAATGCTGGGTAAATGATAAGAATTTTTATTAAGTATTAGTCATTAATTGATCAGAAGCAGAATAACAAGCTTGATACATGAAAGTCTTCATGTGAGCTTGCCAAGCCTTAAATCCTACTAACATCTCACCTACATGGAAGAATGATAAATAAATTAAAAACAGGGCCAGTGTACTTCATTGAAGGGTCTCTTCCAGTCTCCAGTTTTGGATCCTACCACCTTGCATTCTCCATAGTCATCACCTTTAGAACACTGGCAAAATTTTGCATTACTTTGGTCTCTAGTTCCACAGAAACAGTGCTTTACCCCATTTTATCCAAAGATGAAGTCATAGCAACATTCAAATTGGCATGATGTTTTTAGCAGCATGATACTGGAAGAGACAGGGCCTTTCTTCCCAAATGTTGGGCTAGATTACACTTGAGAAATTTCTGCCTTTATAATAAAGAGTTCTGCTACGATTGATACTGACATGAAAATGTTACTTGTCTTTATTTGAAAAAAATAGTTAATTATATTTTGTAAGACCAGAAACTATAAAACTCCTAGAAGAGAACATAGGCAAAACACTCTCCGACATACATCACAGCAGGATCCTCTGTGACCCACCTCCCAGAATACTGGAAATAAAAGCAAAAATAAACAAATGGGACCTAATTAAACTTAAAAGCTTCTGCACAACAAAAGAAACTACAAGCAAGGTGAAAAGACAGCCTCCTGAATGGGAGAAAATAATAGCAAATGAAGCAACTGACAAACAACTAATCTCAAAAATACACAAGAAACTCCTACAGCTCAATTCTAGAAAAATAAATGACCCAATCAAAAATGGGCCAAAGAACTAAATAGACATTTCTCCAAAGAAGACATACAGATAGCTAACAAACACATGAAAAGATGTTCAACATCACTCATTATCAGAGAAATGCAAATAAAACCACAATGAGGTACCATTTCACGCCAGTCAGATGGCTGCAATCCAAAAGTCTACAAGCAATAAATGTTGGAGAGGGTGTGGAGAAAAGGGAACCCTCTTACACTGTTGGTGAGAATGCAAACTAGTACAGCCACTATGGAGAACAGTGTGGAGATTCCTTTAAAAATTGCAAAGAGAACTGCCTTATGACCCAGAAATCCCACTGCTGGGCATACACACTGAGGAAACCAGAACTGAAAGAGACACATGTACCCCAAAGTTCATCACAGCACTGTTTATAATAGCCAGGACATGGAAGCAACCTAGATGTCCATCAGCAGATGAATGGGATAAGCAAGCGGTGGTACATATACACAATGGAGTATTACTCAACCATTAAAAAGAGTACATTTGAATCAGTTCTAATGAGGTGAATGAAACTGGAACCTATTATACAGAGTGAAGTAAGCCAGAAAGAAAAACATCAATGTATATGGAATTTAGAAAGATGGTAATGATCACCCTGTATGTGAGACAGCAAAAGAGACACAGATGTATAGAACAGTCTTTTGGACTCTGTGGGAGAGGAAGAGGGTGGGATGATTTGGGAGAATGGAATTGAAACATATTAATATCATATATGAAATGAGTCACAAGCCCAGGTTCAATGCATGATACTGGATGCTTGGGGCTGGTTCACCGGGATGACCCAGAGGGATGGTACAGGGAGGTAGGAGGAAGGGGGGTTCAGGATGGGGAACACGTGTATACCTGTGGCAGATACATGTTGATGTATGGCAAAACCAATACAATATTGTAAAGTAATTAACCTCCAATTAAAATTAAAAATTTATTTAAAAATAAATAAAGCACTGAAGGTCAAACTGCAAAAAAAATTTAAAAATTAAGTCATTAAAAATAAGTAAATAAAAAGCATAGCATATTTTCTTCCATTTATAATTTCTATCATTCATAGAAGCTGCAGTGTGGAAAACCTTGCATATAGACACACTCAAGTTTCCTTAGTGTGCTCCCATAGCACAGAAACAGCTGCTAGGCACAGAGGTGGCCAACGGGCCATATGCACTCTCAATTTACAGTCAGTTCAGCCATTGCTGCCGGTAGAAATCATTTTAAAATGAGCATGATACTGAACTGTGCTCCCTAAGTCATTCTCCTAAATGTAGAGAGCACATTCTTAAACTTTATAACCCTTCTCTGTAGAGTTCAGAGAACTACAGAAATAGGCAGAAATACTAGTAGTCACTAGATCACCTAGGTAGGGTCAGCATTTTTTTTTTCCCTATAGAGACAAAGTTTAGTAAAAGGATTATTATTTCAAATAAGGCTATATGAAAAGTATTTTATTCCCATTTGAAGAAATGAGCTTTCCGCTGTACCATGTTGATTTCCAACTGAGTAGCTAAGTAACACTAAGAAGGAAATGCAAAAAAAAAAAAAAAGATGTCAAGGTAGATTTCTTGATAAATAAATCTCTACTAAAGATAATGGAATGAATTCAGCAATCTCATATTTCAAAATTATATGTGAAAGCTCATCATTTGTTTAAATTGACTAAGTATCTCTTAGGGTAATGGATTCTGAATCCAGTTCTGACATGTGTGTGTTTTCAGACTACCAAGCAATGCTCTGACACCAGCTGGAGGTTCCTACAATTTAACTCAGTACTGACACAATCCACCAGAGATAGCTTCACGTCCCACAGATTAATGCATAAGTCCTATGAGACTCTCTCTCTCTCTCTCTCTCTCTCTCTCTCTCTCTCTCTCTCTCCCACCACACACACACACACACACATATACACACATACTTCAAATGCCAGCCACAGGTCCAGGTTGTCACCTATGCTTCTGAAACATCAGTGAAAGATCAGAGGTTCTAATGGCACCTTCCTTGGGTTTGATTAATTTGCTAGAGTAGCTCACAGAACTCAGAGAAATATTTTACTTACTAACTCACTAGTGTGTTAGTGAACAGATGCAATTCTGAAACAACCAGATGGAAGAGATGTCTAGAGAAGGCATGGGGAAGACATAGAGTTTCCAAGCTGTCTTTCAGCATATCATTCTCCTTGAATCTCCAGGTGTTTACCAAGAGCTCACTAAACTATGAAAGCTCTCCAAAACCCTGTCTTTTGGGGGTTTTTATGGTGACTTCATTACATAGGAATGATTGAGAAAATCACTAGTCGCTGATAACTGAATTCACTCTAGAGCTCCTTCTCACCTTCCTGGATATCAGGTTCCAAACTTCAAACCACATAGTCAATTTCCATGGCAACCAGTCCTCATCCTTAAGTGGGTTCCAAAAGTCACTTCATTCATATAACAAAAGACACATTTTTCAGAAATCCTACTTTAGGTACTGAGAACCTGCAGTGAAAAAAACAATGATGAAGTCCTTGTTCTCAAGGGACTTGGATTCTATCAAGAACAATGACAATAAATTTTAAAAATGAATGATCTTTCGAGTGGAGATAAGAACTAAGAAGAAAACTAGAAGAATGGAAACTATCTTTGGATAAGAGGGTCCCCTTTTTTATAGTGTAACATGAGCTCTTCACTAGTTAGATGATATTTAGGCAAGACATAAAAGAAGTGAGCAATACATGCGCATATATGGAGAAGAGCAATTCAGAAAAAATAAAAAGAAATACAAAGACCTAGAGAGATAATGTCAAGCTTTATACAGCTGCATGGAGGTCATTTTCACTCAATCACTGAGAAGGAGGCTCAGTAGACTCAGAGTGAGCTCACACAAGTAATGTGTGATGGTCAATCTTGCTTTGTAGATGGTAGAAAGACTGGATTTTACTCAAGTTTGGAAAGGAAGCCACTGAAAGTTATAAATGAATGAATGAAAGTGAAATATTCCTCAAATATTTATCTAAAAGCTTAATTGTGAATATCGTTCCCATTATAGGGGACTGGAATGCAAAAGTAGGAACTCAAGAAACACCTGAAGTACCAGGCAAACTTGGCCTTGGAGTACAGAATGAAGCAGGGCAAAAGCTAATAAGAGTTTTG
Organism: Nanger dama; assembly: GCA_917880005.1. Taxonomy (NCBI): domain Eukaryota; kingdom Metazoa; phylum Chordata; class Mammalia; order Artiodactyla; family Bovidae; genus Nanger; species Nanger dama. Next base: position 55,920,803 of record CAKJTW010000004.1, read on the forward strand.
TCAAGAGAATGCACTGGTCATAACAAACACCCTCTTCCAAAAACACAAGAGAGGACTCTACAAATGGACATCACCAGATGGTCAACACTGAAATGACAATGATTATATTCTTTGCAGTCAAAGATGGAGAAGCTCTATACAGTCAGCAAAAATAAGACTGGGAGCTGACTGTGGCTCAGACCATAAACTCCTTATTATAAAATTCAGACTTAAATTGAAGAAAGTGGGGAAAACCACTAGACCATTCAGGTATGACCTAAGTCAAATCCCTTATGATTATACAGTGGAAGTGAGAAATAGATTTAAGGGACTAGATCTAATAAACAGAGTGCCTGATGAACTATGGACAGAGGTTCATGACATTGTACAGGAGACAGGGATCAAGACAATCCTCAAGAAAAAGAAATGCAAAAAAGCAAAATGGCTGTGTGAGGAGGCTTTACACATAGCTGTGAAAAGAAGAGAAGCAAAAAGCAAAGGAGAAATGTAAAGATATACTCATTTGAATGCACAGTTTCAAAGAATAGCAAGGAGAGATACAAAAGCCTTCCTCAGAGATCAATGCAAAGAAATAGAGGAAAACCACAGAATGGGAAAGACTAGAGATCTCTTCAAGAAAATTAGAGACACCAAGGCATTTCATGCAAAGATGGGCTCAATAAAGGACAGAAATGGTATGGACATAACAGAAGCAGAAGATATTAAGAAGAGGTGGCAAGAATACATAGAATAACTGTACAAAAAAAGATTTTTAAAAACCAGATAATCACAATGGTGTGATCACTCACCTAGAGCCAGACATCCTGGAATGTGAAGTCAAGTGGGCCTTAGGAAGGATCACTACGAACAAAGGTGGAGGTGATAGAATTCCAGTTGAGCTGTTTCAAACCCTGAAAGATGATGCTGTGAAAGTGCTGCATTCCATATGTAAGCAAATTTGGAAAACTCAGCAGTGGCCACAGGACTGGAAAAGGACAGTTTTCATTCCAATCCCAAAGAAAGGCAATGTCAAAGATTGTTCAAACTACCACACAATTGCATTCATCTCACATGCTAGTAAAGTAATGCTCAAAATTCTCCAAGCCAGGCTTCAGCAATACGTGAACTGTGAACTTCCAGATATTCAAGCTGGTTTTAGAAAAGGCAGAGGAACCAGAGACCAAATTGCCAACATCTGCTCGATCACTGAAAAAGCAAGAGAGTTCCAGAAAAACATCTATTTCTGCTTTATTGACTATGCCAAAGCCTTTGACTGTGTGGATAGCAATAAACTGTGGAAAATTCTTACAGTGATGGGAATGCCAGACCACCTGACCTATCTCTTGAGAAACGTGTATGCAGGTCAGGAAGCAACAGTTAGAACTGGACATGGAACAACAGACTGGTTCCAAATAGGAAAAGGAGTACATCAAGGCTATATATTGTCACCCTGCTTATTTAACTTCCATGCAGAATACATGAGAAATGAGAAATGCTGAGCTGGAAGAAGCACAAGCTGGAATCAAGACTGATGGGAGAAATACCAGTAACCTCAGATATGCAGATGACACCACCCTTTTGCCAGAAAGTGAAGAGGAACTAAAGAGCCTCTTGATGAATGTGAAAGAAGAGATTGAAAAAGTTGGCTTAAAGCTCAACATTCACAAAATTAAGATCATGGCATCTAGTCCCATCACTTCATAGCAAATAGATGGGGAAACAGTAGCAGAATTTACTTATTTTTGGTTCCAAAATCACTGCAGTTTTTTATTGCAGCCATGAAATTAAGTCACTTACTCCTTGGGAGAATAATTATGACCAACCTAAACAGCATATTAAAAAGCAAAGACAGTACTTTGTCAATAAAGGTACGTCTAGTTAAGGCTATGGTTTTTCCAGTAGTCATGTATGGATGTGAGAGTTGGACTGTGAAGAAAGTGGAGCGCTGAAGAACTGATGCTTTTGAACTGTGGTGTTGGAGAAGACTCTTGAGAGTCCCTTGGACTTCAAGGAGATCCAATCAGTCCATTCTAAAGGAGATCAGTTCTGGGTGTTTATCGGAAAGACTGATGTTGAAGCTGAAATTCCAATAATTTGGCCACCTGCTGTGAAGAGCTGACTCATTTGAAAAGAACTGATGCTTGGAAAGATTGAAGGCAGGAGAATAAGGGGACAACAGAGGAGGAAATGGTTGGATGGCATCACTGACTCAGTGGACATGAGTTTGGGTGAACTCTGGGAGTTGGTGATGGAACTGCAGGCCTCGCATGCTGCAGCTCATGGGGTGGCAAACAGTCAAACACAACTGGAGACTGAACTGAACTGAACTGAGGTAGAGGTAAAGAAAGTAATTCTGCCTTTTTGGTTGTTTATCTACTATCTATTAATTTAAATCCAGGAAAGTCACACCATTTTACTTGGATATTTTCTTTCCATCGGTTCAATTCTATTAAGTTAAGTCACTCAGTCGTGTCTGACTCTTTGTGACCCTATGGACTGCAGCACACAAGGCTTCCTTATCCATCACCAACTCAGAGAGTTTACTCAAACTCATGTCCATCAAGTTGGTGATGCCATCCAACCATCTAATCCTCTTTTGGTCTTCTCCTCCTCCCTTCAATCTTTCCAACCATTAGGGTCTTTTCCAATGAGTCAGTTCTTTGCATCAAGTGGCCAAAGAATTGAGTTTCAGCTTCAGCATCACTACTTCCAAGGAATATTCAGGACTGATTTCCTTTAGGATGGACTAGTTGGATCTCCTTGCAGTCCAAAAGACTCTCAACAGTCCTCTCCAAACCACAAAAGATATGATTCTTTCCATATCTAGAACTAAATCATCAGTTTGGTTCACTGCAGATCTTAACAATTTTGTATTAAGAGAAAACTGGGATAGCTAAGAACTGCCACATTGGGGGAAAAAACTGTGGGTTTTGAGACTTGAATCTTCATTCAGATTGAAACAAGATTCCAGAGATATTTAAAACCAAAAGATTTTTAGAAACACACTTGTTTCTAGATTAAAGTGTAAAGATTCACTGCACAATTCTTGTAGATTTGAAAGTAGAGGGTTTCCATCCTGACCTATCATATAAGAAAGTGAAAAATGTACATTGTGTGGCAGTGTGTGTGCTTGGGGGAAAATATATATATATAAGTATATATATATATATAAAACCCAGGACACACTTCTTCAGCTTCAGATTCTAACAGTTGAGGGGCTGTTGGCTTTAACATCACAACCAGTGAGAAGCCTAGAAGCCAACAGGAAATAAGAAGGTTGCCAGAGAAGCTGATCAATGAATTAATTGCTTTTCCTTGGACTGTCAGAACTCTTTTCAAAGTTGGCTGTCCACTGGGCCAATGTATCAAGTTATTAGTTCTTGGTGACTCAGTCAGTAGAAGATCAAGAAGGAAAATCCTTAGAACCAATCTTGGAAGACATTTGCTAAGAATTGGTCTGCATGCCTTTTTTTTTTTTTTTCTGTTTTGGATTGTTTTTAGCTTGACATTCTGAAATCAGACTTTGGCATTTTAATTTTGAAACTTTAATTTCTTAAATAGAATTATAAAAATAATATTTTATCATTCAATTCCTTGAATAAAAAATAATAGCCTATAATATAATGTGCTGTTAAACTTATTTTTTAACAAAACTACTCAATTTGTACTTACAGAATTAAAGAAATGCATGACAGATCATAACATTTATTTATGTTATTTCTTTCAAATTTGCCAATGGTCACTGTAAGGGTATTCTTAAAGATGTTTAGCCTTATATTGTATATGGTTTTCTCTATGAGGAAATGCAAATATAAGTAACTGTCTGGTCTCATTAGTAATTTTTTCAGAAGAATTTTCTTTGCTTATTGTTTTGTGTCTAATCTCTACCAAGAATTTAGGACATGATAATGTTCATCTTATTCTGTGCTCCTCTTTTTCATTTGCTTTAATTTTAAAATATTTTAATTTGACTTTGCTATATATATACATATATTTGACTTTATATATATATATATATATATATATATGTTTATGTATATACATATACACAGATCATTTAACCAGTTTTAGAATGTTTGGTTTGAAATGAATGTAAATGTGTACTTTAATTTATTTAGGATGTGTTAATCAAATAATGAAACTATTAAGTAGGTAAAATGCATAATAATGGGAGAAATAGAAAAAATGCTTTCTGTAATCAGTTTTGAAGTGGACTTTGACATGTTTGAGGGACCTACAATAGTGAAAATATGGAAAGATCCTTCAAAACTAACAACAAAAAAGGCAACTATAGAAGAAAAACGGGCATGATCAAGCTCTAGACGTAAGGCAAAAAGCAGTTTGAAGAGTATCAAAAAGTATCAGGTTCCCAGACAGGCTGCCCTAAAATATGCTTCAACTTCATTTTGATTATTTGAACTAAAAGTATTTAAGTTGTGGCCAGCAGATACAAGAGAGAGACTTTGACACTTCTCTCTGAAATCAGGAAATACATCTTCCACGTGAAAGTCGCCCTCCCTTACTGGGAAGTAGAAAGACAGCCTTATCGCCACTGGAGCGGGTTGCCATGCCCTCCTCCAAGGGTCTTCCTCACCCAGAGGCTGAACCTGCCTCTGCTGCACTGGCAGGTGGCTCTCTACCACTGGGCTTCCCTGGTGGCTCAGAAGGTAAAGCATCTACCTGCAATGCAGGAGACCTAGGTTCCAGCCCTCGGTCAGGAAGCCCTGGGGAGTGAAATGACAACCCATTCCAGCACTCTTGCCTGGAAAATTCCATGGACAGAGGAGTCTGGTAAGCCACAGACCATGAGGTCACAGAAAGTCAGACAGGGCTAAGCGACTTCACTTCCTTTACCATTAGCGCCGCCTAGGAAGCCCTATCACCAGAGACAGGGAATTTAAGGCCAAGAAGCCTGTTAAACAAAACTTGTTACTTCTTTACTAATTTACTACCCAAGTCCAAAATTTGCTTAAATTTCTTACTAATTAAGCAACCAAACCTAAGTTTCTTTATCCTGACAATTCCTCTCAAAGGTATTGTTTCTTCCTCTACAAAGTATAAAAACTGTCTTCTTTGACCACATCTTAAGTCCCATTTTTATGAGACTTCCATGCACATGATTTAAACTTGTTTCTTGGTTTTTCCTGTTAATCTGTCTTGGGTCAATTTTATTATTTGCCTGGCCATGAGAACTCAAGAGGGATAGAGGCAAGAATTTCCCCAACAGAAGATAGGGTTCAACATCAACAGGGGAAATCTAAAAAGAGTAGGTACCATGGCAGGCAAGCCAACAGTGACAAGTAGGAATTAATTAAGTGCAGCAAGACTGAATATGGAACTAGCGTGTTCCCCAAGAGCAAAGGCAAGTTCAGAGACATGGAGCTCAGGTTAAACTCAACTGAAGAAGTAGGCTTCTGTTTTCATTCAAGATGTAAGACCTTATGGTGTCAGCTGGGAAAGAAGGTTGGGAATCTGAGGCTTTTATTTGGTGTCCAGAGAAGAGACAGGACATGAAATACAGAGGCAGTGGCCTAGCAGAGTGAACACCTAATAACTGAAATTGGGAATTAAAATTTGAGTGGTAAATGGAATTCAGAACAACATAAGAGCAAAAATGAACAAAATATCATTTGATAGGGATGAGTGTAAACTCAAGATAGCCACAATGAGGTGGCTTTCTATATTAAGGACATGTGCTCTGTCCTGTACATGAGGACAGATTATTCCAGGTGTCATTGGTCCTTAAACAGGGCCTAGGAATTCACTTAGATGGAAACTCATGTGGCCTGGGAGCTCTAGCAAGTAGAGGTCATGAAAATTCTAAAGGTGGTTTCAGATCAGGATAGAGTCAAATTTAGTATTCAGCAATGAGCTAACAACCTAAATGGCTTTCCCTTTTTTTAACAAGCAGTGATAATTATGGTAATGTTTTCTGCTTGCTCTCATCTGTTGCAGTCTACCATAACTGGCTTTATTACTTTGTACAAAGCATGAAATCTCTTCCTTTTATCTCTTCTGAATATTTTTCAAATTAATCTTTCTAAACAGTCATTTCTTTCATTATTTTGCCCATGTCCAAGAATATACAATAGTATTTTCTTTCTGTGGGGAAAAATGTCCTTGAACATTTGTACTTTCATTCAGACTATCCACTGGTTATCAATGGCTCTTCTGCACTTTGCTCCCCAGCAGAGAGATGGCACTGAAGCTCACCATTCCAAACTCTTCAGTCCCCCTTTAAAGTGTTAATTCACTATCTCTGTCACTACTCTTAGTTTGTAATTACATGAATTTAATCATTACTTAATTTCTTTAGCCTGCAAATGTTTCATTTCCCTGAAATGATTTTAACTATTTTAGGACAAGTTCTCAGTTTTGTGTACACTCAGTAAATAACTGGTGATCTGGATTTTGTCAATTGAATAAAAGGACTTTGTTAATTAGCATATTATATAATTTTTTTATCAAAAATACAATTATTGGCTTTTTCTAACAATTTCTCTAAAATTCTAAAACATTTCCGCTGTGTTTCTCAATCTAGCTTTTTGCCATCCTCTGCAACTTTTATTGTATGAGATTTTTCATGCTATTTTGTAAAGTTAGAGATTGGGTGAGATGAGGCTTTAATCTAAAGTCAAGTTTGAACAAAGGAGATAGTTACACCATGAAAGAGTCTTTCTTAGGGGTTGAAAGTGTTAGTTGCTCAGTCATGTCTGACTCTTTGTGATCCCATGTACTGTAGGCTGCCAGGCTACTCTGTCCATGGAATTTTCCAGGTAAGAATACTGGAATGTGTAGCCATTCTGTTCTCCAGGGAATCTTCTCAACCCAGGGATCAGACTTGGGTCTCCCACATTATGGGAGATTCCTTACCATCTGAGCCACCAGAAAAGCCCCTTCTTAGAGAGTAACAAGGAGCAAACTTTTGTCCCAAGACACACTGAGAAGGTTCCTTTCCACTTGTCCTAACATCACATGACTGTAATGTGAGATTTGTAGCTGTGAAGTGTGCCTGCATTAAATGACTCCCAGGCTTACACTGCACAAATCTGTCAGCATCCAAATGCTTCTAGGAAAAGTAAAACCAGGGGACTAAAGAGGAAAGTGTCAAGATAGTTTGACAACTTTATTGGTGTTAATGTTATAGCCTCTGCTGACTTTAGCATCAGCTGACCCATCTTTCTCCTCTCAGACTCATCACTGGCAAACAGTAAATGTCAAAGTCTCCAGGTGATGAATGGAGAAGAAAAATAAAATACCAATACTCACAAGATCCTGTAACATAGGAAATGTGCAGAGTCCTTTCTTTTTATTTCTAAACCCAGAGAGAAATCTCAGCATTACACTGTCTGGTTTCTTAAAACCTCTGTTTATAGCACAAAAGATAATACCATGAGAGCTACATCAGTGCTTTGTCTCCAATGAACTCACTACATTTTAAAATAATTGTTTACTTTTTTATATCATTGCACAAAATCAAAGACTCTAGTAGGTATTCAGTGATACGGGACTCCATAGATTATTCTAGTAATGACTTCAAAAATACATAGCTATTTGTATTACTTTAGCTTCTTCCTAAATAGTCTATATTGCACATAGCTTTTGTGATAAAGCCAAAGCAATAGAAACCAAAATCAGTAACTGCCAGGCAGACAGATGTTTGCTTTCAGAATTTACACTCACATATACATACACACACTTGTATATACAAACACAAGGTATATAATATTTTTATTATATATACATTGGTATATATAGATTATTTAGATCAAAGTGAAACTTGGGTTTTTGGCTACCTTAATACTCAGTTACTAGCCCAGATGTCAGGTGTTTCCCTTTCCTACCAGCCTGTCTCTGCCTTATTCAAATCACTATGCAAACATTAACCCCTTCACTGCTTTATATTCCAATGGAAAGAAATAGAGGAAAACAATAGAATGGGAAAGACTAAAGATCTCTTCAAGACAATTAGAGACACCAAGGGAACATTTCAAGCAAAAATGGGCAAAATAAAGGACAGAAATGGTATTGACCTAAAAGAAGCAGAAGATATTAAGAAGAGGTGGCAAGAATACACAGAACTATACAAAAAGATCTTTATGACCCAGATAACCACGATGGTGTGATCACTCACCTAGAGCCAGACATCCTGGAATGCAAAGTCAAGTGGGCCTTAGGAAGCATCACTATGAACAAAGCTAGTGGAGATAGTGGAATTCCAGTTGAGCTATTTCAATTTCTAAAAGATGATGCTATGGAAGTGCTGCATTCAATATGCCAGCAAGTCTGGAAAACTCAACAGTGTCCATAGTACTGGAAAAGGTCAGTTTTCATTCCAATCCCAAAGAAAGGCAATGTCAAAGAATGTTCAAACTACCACATAGTTGCACTCATCTCACATGATAGCAAAGTAATTCTCAAAATTCTTTAAGCCAGGCCTTAACATTACATAAAACATGAACTTCTAGATGTTCAAACTAGATTTAGAAAAGGCAGAGGAACTAGAGATCAAATTGGCAATATCTGTTGGATCATCAAAAAAGCAAGAGAGTTCCAGAAAAACATCTATTTCTGCTTTATTGACTATACCAAAGCCTTTGACTGTGTGGATCACAACAAACTGTGGGAAATTCTTAAACAGATAGGAATATCAGACCACCTGACCTGCCTCCTGAGAAATCTGTATGCAAGTTAAGAAGTAACAGCTAGAACTGGACATGGAACAACAGACTGGTTCCAAATTGGGGAAGGAGTATGTCAGGTTGCATATTGTCACCCTGCTTATTTAACTTATATGCAGAGTACATCATGAGAAATGCTGGGCTGGAAGAAGCACAAGCTGGAATCAAGATTGCTGGGAGAAATATCAATAACCTCAGATATGCAGATAACACCATCCTTATGGCAGAAAGCAAAGAACTAAAGAGCCTCTTGATGAAAGTAAAAGAGGAGAGTGAAAAAGTTGGCTTAAAGCTCAACATTCAGAAAGCGAAGATCATGGCATCTGGTCCCATCACTTCATGGGAAATAGATGGAGAAACAGTGGAAACCATTTCAAACTTTATTTTTAGGGGCTCCAAAATCACTGCAGATGGTGACTGCAGACATGAAATTAAAAACACTTGCTCCTTGGAAGAAAAGCTATGGCCAACCTAGACAGTGTATTAAAAAGCAGAGACATTACTTTGCCAACAAAGGTCTGTCTAGTCAAGGCTATGATTTTTCTAGTAGTCATGTATGGATGTGAGAGTTGGAATATAAAGAAAGCTGAATGGTGAATAACTGATGCTTTTGAACTGTGGTGTTGGAGAAGACTCTTGAAAGTCCCTTGGACTGCAAGGAGATCCAACCAGTCTATCCTAAAGGAAATCAGTCCTGAATATTCATTAGAAGGACTGATGCTGAAGCTGAAACTCCAATACTGTGGCCACCTGATGCGAAGAACTAACTGATTGGTAAAGATCCTGATGCTGGGAAAGATGAAGGCGAGAGGAGGAGAGTCGGATAACAGATGATGAGATTGTTAGATGACCTCACTGACTTGATGAACACGAGTTTGTGCAGGCTCTGAACGTTCACAATGGACAGGAAAGCCTGGCGTGCTGCAGTCCATGGGGTCACAAAGAATCAAACATGACTGAGCGACTGAATTGAACTGAACTTCTTTGTATTTTAGTCCTGTCACACTCCTCATTTCAGAACTTTAATCTTTAGTTTTGTTAATGATTATTTAAGGAAGGCAGAGAGAGATTTACATCATCCACATTTACCATTTCCCCTTTAGACGCTCTGTTCTTTCTCTGCTTCTTCAGCGTAGTCAAACTTGTCTCCTCCTCTGTTTTGCTCTTCCCCTGGCTGTGATTGTCTCCACCAGCCCCTCCTTCTTCTCTGCCGAAATGATCACAGGTGGTGCTGGTTTAGATTCTAAGTCTTTGCTGACTCTTGCAACCTCATGAACTGTAGCCTGCTGGGCTACTCTGTCCATGGGATTTATTTTCCCAGGCAAGAATACTAGAATGGGTTACCATTTCCTTCTCCAGAGGATCTTCCTGACCCAGTGACTGAACCTGGCTCTCCTGTGTTGCAGGTGGTCTCTCCTGCACTACAAGTGGGATATTTACCAACTGAACCACCATGGAAACCCACAACCCCTTTCCTTAAAAACCCTAAGCATCAGACGAACACCTAGGACAGAAAAACTCATTTCTGTCCCAGAGTAGCCTCATGAGCAGACATGACTCTCAGGCCACAGACTCAAGTGTGCAAATAAAACAGTGCTTCCCTTTGTGCCTTAAAGACCACTGTAATTTTATTTTTGTGCCTTATTCTCCCAAGCTAGAGGCACTATAAATCTCCATCATTGTACAGCCTTTCCTTTTGTCTACATTATGCTTCATGTCAAGGTCTTACACCACATTATGGAGGCAGCTTCATAGTCACTGAGATGTCCCTCACTTTTTTTCAGTGACTGTTCAGATCTGGGGATGGTATACTATAAGTAAAATAAATCTGTGATGGGTGCCATAAACCTGATGCCTAAATGTACCCCTTTCTTGTCTCACAGTCTCCACATCCTTGGTGCTCCCTTGAGAAAGCTGTTCTCAAGACATATTACTCAGAGAAAGGCAGTCTCCCTATGCATCTCCTTCAGTAAGAAGAATCTGCTTCAGTTTCTGAAAAAGCTTGCCTCACCAGCCAACCCTCTTGTTCCTTAACAGATTCAGTCTCTATCCAAGGATCATCTTCTTCCACTTGGGCAAATCTAAGTTCCCTGGAAAAATAATTTGAGAAAATCAAAGTCAGTAAATTTTGCAGATCATCTTGGTGTTCATTCCTGAAACACAACTGAGGGAATTAAGTAAAAAATGCTACCTACCTATATGCAAAAGAAAGCAAGAAGAAGGAATTAAAATACAAATTCATATCTCAGTAGGATCTATCTAGAAAAAGACACTTCTAATAAAAAGTTGATCTTCCTCTCTCTCTGCACACACAAAGAAATTCTGGTTCTCTGTATGGTGAAGGTGATGGTGAAGTCGTTCAGTCATGTCCGACTCTTTGCGACCCCGTGGACCGTAGCCTACCAGGCTCTTTCATCCATGGGATTCTCCAGGCAAGAATACTGGAGTGGGTTGCCATTTCCTTCTCCAGAGGATCTTCCCAACCCAGGGATTGAACCCAGGTCTCCCACATTGGAGGCAGTCGCTTTATACTAAAAAAAATTATTTCCTCTGTATAGTTGTAAATTCCTAAAATTATTCCTTACTATCTTCCAGTAATACTAATTAGTCATAACTACAACATAGATTTTTAAAATTTCATCCATATATATTTATATCCCTTATACAAGAAATTCTTTCATACTAAAGGTCATATTTCACTTTCATTGCTTAGTTGCTAAGTCATATCTGACTCTTTGTGACCCTATTGTCTGTAGCCCACCAGGCTCCTCTGTCTATGGGATTTACCAAGCAAGAACACTCAAGTGGGTTGCCATTCCCTTCTGCAGAGGATCTTCTAGACCCAGGGATTGAACTTGCATCCCCTGCCCTGCAGGCCGGTTCTTTACAACTGAGGCACTGCTAAGTTGCTGCTAAGACGCTTCAGTCGTGTCCAATTCTGTGCAACCCCACAGACGGCAGCCCACTAGGCTCCTCTGTCCCTAAGATTCTCCAGGCAAGAATACTGGAGTGAGTTGCCATTTCCTTATCCAAGGAAAGAAGAGAAGGCTGGTTCTTTACAACTGAGGCACTAGGGAAACCCAAAGATTGCATTATTTAACCTATAAGTCATAAGCATACATTATAGGAATTCCATATAACAGACATGTAAGAGTCATTTGTTGAATGGATGGATGAAGAATGAGCTAAATTTAGGAGTTTAATAACAGATACATACATACACATACATACATGCACAAACACACATACAAACACACAAAATTATTGGAAGTTTATAAAATATCTGTCATAAAGAAGATTCATTTTTTTTTCTCTCCTATTCACTAATTTGCTTAACTATTACCAGGTGAATGGTGCAACTATTCAAATCTGAATAGGCACAGTAGTTAGGCTTGTTCTGGGCATTATTAGGAAAGCACTAACATTTGGCTGCAATACTTATTTAAAATCTTCTATTTAGTGCAGTTTCATTCTTGGTCTTTGAAAGATTAAATAACCAAAGTCATATTAAACAGTATGTGTCTGCAAGACTATGATTACATAATCACACTGATTATCATCTTTTGTAATCCATTTAATGAGTAATATGGACAAGACATGCTTCAGAATTATAATTATCTGATTGTCCATTTTCAATTATAGGTTTAAATTAGAGGGAAAATCTTATGTACTTTTACATGTTGGGACTATCAGCCAATTGAAGTAAAAATTAAATTAAAACTTATGAAAACATAGTCATCCAGGAAACTGTACACAAATATTCATACACTTCACTTGGAACAGCCAAAATCTTCTAATAGTCAAAATGTCCCTCAGATGTCCAGCATATGGATGACTAAACAAACTGGTCCATCCATACAAAGAATCATTTCTTAGTAATAAAAAATGAACAAACTATCTATACATGCAACTACTTGGATGGATTTTCAGAGAACTGTGTTGAGTAAAAAAAGCCAATCCTGCATGGTAGTATGTTGGATGATTCTATTTGTATAATATTTTGAAATGAAAAGTTTTAGAAATGGCAATCAGATTAACAATCCCCTTGAGTTAGAAACAGTTAGGAGTTGAGGCTAGCAAAGAGGTCATAAAATGACAATACTGGAAGCTTTGTGGCTGTATCTTGATTTTAGTGGCAGATTCATGTGCCTACACATGTGATAAAATTGTATAGAACAACATGTACCCACACACATTAAGCAAAATTGAGGAAATCCGGCTAAGATTGGTGGATCATATCTATGTTGACAATATCCTAGCTGTGATGTCATCAACAATTTACAGAATGTTACCTTTGAAAGAAATGTGTTTTAGGATACATGGGCTCTCTCTGCATTATTTCCTACAACTCTAGGGGAATCAATAATTATCTCAATAAGTGTTCAATAAAAATGCAATTCTTAAGCATTAGTGATTGCTACTGCAAAAGTAAAATGGAATAACAATGATAATATAAAAGGTATTAAATTCATATACATAATCATTCATTAGTGATCACTTTAAAATAGAGAAATAGATTAATAGTACAAGTATTAAGAGAGTGTGTATGTGAAATGATTTAAGAATAATGCCTCTGTGATTTAACTTGTAAAAACATAATAATGAAAGAAGAAAAACGAGGTATCAATTGACATAATTGAAAATTATCTATTCTACTATTATATTGTAATAATTTAAAATCTATTAGAATTGATGGTGGTTGTTTTGTCGCTCAGTTATGTCCGACATTTTGCAACCCTATGGACTGTGGCATGCCAGGCTTCCCTGTCCTTCACCATCTCTTGGAACTTGCTCAAACTCAAGTCCATTGATTCAGTGATGCTATCCAACCATCTCATCCTCTGTCTTCCCCTTCTCCTCCTGCCCTCAGTCTTTCCCAACATCAGGGTCCTTTCCCATGTGTGGGTTCTTCACATCAAGTGGCCAAAGTATTGGAGCTTCAGCTTCAGAATCAGTTCTTCCAATGAATAGTCTGGGAAAACTTCTCCAAGGTACAGGAGAGGGCGTCAGGCTATATACAATTTTGTAACAACACAAGAGAAGATTCTACACATGGACATCACCAGATGGTCAACACCAAAATCAGATTGATTATATTCTGTGCAGCCAAAGATGGAGAAGCTCTATATAATCACCAAAAATAAGACCAGGAGCCTACTGTGGTTCAGATCATGAACTCCTTATTGCCAAATTCAGACTTAAACTGAAGAAAGTAGGGATAACCGCTAGACCATTCAGGTATGCCCTAAATCAAATCTCTTATGATTATACAGTGGAAGTGAGAAATAGATTTAAGGGCCTAGATCTGATAGATAGAGTGCCTGATGAACTATGGAATGAGGTTCGTGACATTGTACAGGAGACAGGGATCAAGACCATCCACATGGAAAAGAAATGCAAAAAGCAAAATGGCTGTCTGGGGAGGCCTTACAAATAGCTGTGAAAAGAAGACAGGCAAAAAGCAAAGAAGAAAAGGAAAGATATAAGCATCTGAATGCTGATTTCCAAAGAATAGCAAGAAGAGATAAGAAAGCCTTCTTCAGCAATCAATGCAAAGAAATAGAGGAAAAGAACAGAATGGGAAAGACTAGAGATCTCTTCAAGAAAATTAGAGATATCAAAGGAACATTTCATGCAAAGATGCGCTCGATAAAGGACAGAAATGGTTTGGACCTAACAGAAGCAGAAGATATTAAGAAGAGGTGGCAAGAATACATGGAAGAACTATACAAAAAGATCTTTATGACCCAGCTGATCATGATGATGTGATCACTCATCTAGAGCCAGACATCTTGGAATGTGAAGTCAAGTGGGCCTTAGAAAGCATCACTATGAACAAAGCTAGTAGAGGTGATGGAATTCCAGTGGAGCTGTTTCAAATCCTGAAAGATGATGCTGTGAAAGTGCTGCACTCAATATGTCAGCAAATTTGGAAAACTCAGCAGTGGCCACAGGACTGGAAAATTCAGTTTTCATTCCAATCCCATAGAAAGGCAATGCCAACGAATGCTCAAACTACCACACAGTTGCACTCATCTCACATGCTAGTAAAGTAATGCTCAAAATTCTCCAAGCCAGGCTTCAGCAATACATGAATGGTGAACTTCGTGATGTTCAAGCTGGTTTTAGAAAAGAGAGAGGAACCAGAAATCAAATTGGTAACATCCGCTGGATCATCAAAAAAGCAAAAAGTTCCAGAAAAACATATTTCTGCTTTATTGACTATGCCAAAGCCTTTGACTCTGTGGATCACAATAAACTTTGGAAAATTCTGAAGAGCTGGGAATACCAGACGACCTGACCTGCCTCTTGAGAAATCTGTATTCAGGTCAGGAAGCAACAGTTAGAACTGGACATGGAACAACAGACTGGTTCCAAATAGGGAAAGGAGTATGTCAAGGCTATATATTGTCACCCTGCTTATTTAACTTATATGCAGAGTACATCAGGAGAAACGCTGGACTGGAAGAAACACAAGCGGGAATCAAGATTGCCAGGAGAAATATCAATAACCTCAGATATGCAGATGACACCACCTTTATGGCAGAAAGTGAAGAGGAGCTAAAGGGTCACTTGATGAAGGTGAAAGAGGAGAGTGGAAAAGTTGGCTTAAAACTCAACATTCAGAAAACGAAGATCATGGCATCCGGTCCCATCACTTCATGGGAAATAGATGAGGAAACAGTGGAAACAGTGTCAGACTTTATTTTTCTGGGCTCCAAAATCACTGCAGATGGTGACTGCAGCCATGAAATTAAAAGATGCTTGCTCCTTGGAAGAAAAGTTATGACCAACCTAGATAGCATATTCAAAAGCAGAAACATTACTTTGCCGACTAAGGTCCATCTAGTCAAGGCTATGGTTTTTCCAGTGGTCATGTGTGGATGTGAGAGTTGGACTGTGAAGAAGGCTGAGCACCAAAGAATTGATGCTTTTGAACTGTGGTGTTGGAGACGACTCTTGAGAGTCCCTTGGACTGCAAGAAGATCCAACCAGTCCATTCTGAAGGAGATCAGTCCTGGGATTTCTTTGGAAGGAATGATGCTAAAGCTGAAACTCCAGTACTTTGGCCACCTCAGGAGAAGAGTTGACTCATTGGAAAAGACTCTGATGCTGGGAAGGATTGGGGGCAGGAGGGGAAGGGGACGACTGAGGATGAAGTGGCTGGATAGCATCACGGACTCGATGGACGTGAGTCTGAGTGAACTCTGAATGACGGTGATGAACAGGGAGGCCTGGCATGCTGTGATTCATGGGATCGCAAAAAGTCAGACACAACTGAGCGACTGAACTGAACTGAACATAGTGGACAGGCAGCCTGAGCATCAAAGATTATTGTTTAGTAGTAAGGAAAACCAGATATCACACTGAGGAATTTAGAGTGTTTGTATGCATGAAAGATATAAGCCTCTGAGCTCACTGAATTCATTCCTTTTATATTCAGCTCAGCTATCTCGGCCCAAATCCTGTTTCTTGATTGTTTACATCCTTAATTCCTTGTTCACAAAGGTGTGGTGGATGACTGCTTCTTGTATTCTCTCTGAGGTCCTCACCAATCACCATGGTGGGTGGAAGCATCTGCAGGATTGCAGGCACTGTGTTCCCTTTTGGGAGCTCTTATTCACGTTTAGAGGCCAGAAATCTCTGATGGCTGTGACATTTCTTGCCCATCAGTATGGCAGGAAATATTTCACACAAACAAGTTTCTGAAGACAAATGTGTACATCTGAGTACATATTTTAAGTACAATATTGTAGAGAGATACAAGTGTAAACTGATTTTTTTCCTTTTGAATTTTGTAGATGTACTGTGGAGGAGAATAACTGAAGAGCCTCTTGGAGGAAGAGAAAAAGATGGCGGAGGAATAGGATGGGGAGAACACTTTCTCCCTCTCTACCTCATCAAAAGAACATTTCAACGCTGAGCAAATTCCACAAAATAACTTCTGACTGCTGGCAGAGGACATCAGGCATCCAGCAAAGCAGATCATTGGCTTCAAAACCTGGTAGGAATTATTTTATTTTATTTTATTTTAAAGAACTAAGAGAGCGACAAAGGAGGTAGGGAGGGAACCCCGGCACGGGAAGGGAATCCCGTCCCAGGAAGAGACTCTTAAAGAGAGAGGTTCCCTAAAATTGGGGAACTTTCTCACAGCTGTGCATGGGGCGAGCCCTGGAAGCACAGAGGGCACATAACAAGAAAGAAGAATAAATAAATAATTAAAACCAACAGATTATGAATTCAACAGTATAACCCCCAGCGGATAAGCAGCGAAAACGCCTGCGTCCGACAGCAGTGGGGGTTGGGAAGGGAGGAGCGCGCCCGCGACAGTGCTTTCTAAGAATTGGGCCTCGGGAGACGTAGGCTGCAGGGCTTTTCTCGAGAATCGGGGCGTATCGGGGCCAGAATCGGGTCCGCGCGTGGATAGAACGAATTATCCCGGACTAGCAAACGAGACTGGGGGGATAACCAACACGCGAAACGCCCGAACATAAGGCACTGACAGGCCCGCGCACAGAACAAAGGACGGATCGGAAATAGCCGGCTGCAGACCATCCCCCACCGGCGACAGGCAGCCAGAGCCTTAAGCGCTGGAAGAGGGCAGTCGCAGCTCAAGAGAGTCATTACCTACCAAATTGCAAGCGGGCCTCTTTGATGAGACTTCTGGGGGTATCTGAGTGGTCATCATCTGCCTGAAAAAGAGCCCCGGCGGAGATCCCAGAAAACTGAGCGACCCGCAAAGCCCAGAAGATGCAACAATAGTCCGCGCCAAACTCCCTAGCCACTCGGACTTGGGACCAAACCCGGCACCCGGAGGGGACTTTCTGAGCGCCAATCCTGAGCGGCTAAAACCAGGGAATTGCATGAAACATAGGCCAGGCCCCACACGGTTATCCCGCGGATTGGGAAGGGGCAAGCCCAGTGCAGAGCTCACCACCACCCTCCCTGTGGCAAGACAGAAATCAGACACGGAAGAGACCAGCAAACAGAGGAAGGCAAACAGAGGGAACTGCCTTGGTAGTGACCCCACACAGTCCTCAATGACAGAGAAAGCGACAGATACACCATCTCTACTTTTATGATCAAAAAAAAAAAATTTTTTTTTTGGAGGGGGGGTGATGTGGAAGCGTGATTTTTTTTTAAGAATTTCTTTTCTTTCTTTAAAAATTATTTGTTTTCCTTTTTAAATTTGTTTATCCTTTTCTTTTTCATCCTTTTTCCCCAAACTTCCTTAAATTTTAAGTCTTCTATATTTCTAGTTATTATTTTTATAACCTAATATTACTTAAAAAAAAAAACCCTATCATTTAAGCAAACGCCGTATGTAGTCTTAATGGTGAAGGAAGTTGTCTTTTAATAATTCTGGAATCTTTTATTATATTTTACTTTTTTTTCTTTTTTTCTCTATTTTTTTTAAGTGCCTCTCTCCTCATTCTTCTCTTCAATAATCTATCTTTGAAAATCCAATCTATACTCCAGTTTTTTAATCTTGGCATTTTGGTATTTGTTGCCAATTTTGTACTTTTAAAAACCTAATCCTCAGTACCCAGTTTTACATGAGTGCAAGACTACCTGCTTAACCACTCTCTCCACCTCTGGAATCTCTCTTTTCCCCACCAGGTGGCTTTTGTCTCCTCCCCTCCCCCTCCCCCTCTCTACCCAACTCTATGAACCTCTGAGCGTTCCAGAAGGAGGAGAACTCTAAGGGAACTGGTCACTGACCGGATCTGTATCCCTCCTTCCCATCTCCCTCTTTTATCCTCCTGACCACCTCTATCTACTTCCTTCCTCTCCTCTTCCAAGTATAACTCTGTGACCACCTCTGAGCGGTCCAGACTTCGGAGCACACACAAGAAAGTAGCTACGGGCTAACTTCCTTTTCCCTCTTTTGATTCCACCTCATCCCATTCCACTCACCTCTAACTACTCCCTCCCTCTTCTCTTCTCCAAGTAACCCACCTCTCCTCTAGGGACGACCCTCAAGGTGGAGAAACCTATCATCATTAACCTAGATGTTTTAACATTAGTGCTGAATAGATGGAGAAATCATGAGGCTACTCTAAAAATAAATCTGAAAACCAGAATCAGGAGGCGTAATTCCAAATCCTGTGATCAACAAAGAATTCCTGAACACAGGAAACATTATCCAATTAGAGCTCATCAAACGCCTTCATACCTATACTAAAACTGAGAACTGCCCAAGGGCCAACAAGCTCCAGAGCAAGACATACCACGCATATTCTCCAGCAACACAAGAACAAGCCCCTGAGCTTCAATACATAGGCAACTCAAAATACTCCAAAACCATTGACGTCTCATAACCCATTACATCACACGTCACAGCACTCCAGAGAGGGAAATCCAGCTCCACCCACCAGAATTCCAACACAAGCCTCCCTGATCAAGAAACTTTGACAAACCAGTGATATAACACCAAACACAGAGAGGAAACTCTATAATAAAGAGAACTCCACAAATTCCCAGAAAATAGAAAAGCCACCCCAACGCAGCAATATAACCAGGATGAAGAGACAGAGGAATAACCAGCAGGTAAAGGAACAGGAGACATGCCCACCAAACCAAACAAAAGAGGAAGAGATAGGGAATCTACCTGAGAAAGAATTCTGAATATTGATAGTGAAAATGATCCAAAATCTTGAAATCAAAATGGAATCACAGATAAATAGCCTGGGGTCAAGGATTGAGAAGATGCAAGAAAGGTTTAACAAGGACCTAGAAGAAATAAAAAAGAGTCAACATATAATGAATAATGCAATAAATGAGATCAGAAACACTCTGGAGGCTACAAACAGTAGAATATCGGAGGCAGAAGATAGGATTAGTGAAATAGAAGATAGAATGCTAGAAATAAATGAATCAGCGAGGGAAAAAGAAAGACGAATTAAAAGAAATGAGGACAACCTCAGAGACCTCCAAGACAATATGAAACGCTCCAACATTCGAATTATAGGAGTCCCAGAAGAAGAAGACAAAAAGAAAGACCATGAGAAAATACTTGAGGAGATAATAGTTGAAAACTTCCCTAAAATGGGGAAGGAAATAATCACCCAAGTCCAAGAAACCCAGAGAGTGCCAAACAGGATAAACCCAAGGTGAAACACCCCAAGACATATTTTAATCAAACTAACAAAGACCAAACACAAAGAACAATTACTAAAAGCAGCAAGGGAAAAACAACAAATAACACACAAGGGGATCCCCATAAGAATAACTGCAGATCTTTCAATAGAAACTCTTCAGGCCAGGAGGGAATGGCAAGACATACTTAAAGTGATGAAAGATAATAACCTTCAGCCAAGACTACTGTACCCAGCAAGGATCTCATTCAAATATGAAGGAGAAATCAAAAGCTTTACAGACAAGCAAAAGCTGAGAGAATTTAGCACCACCAAACCAGCTCTCCAACAAATACTAAAGGATAGACTTTAGAAAGGAAACACAAAAAGGACGTATAAACCCGAACCCAAAACAATAAAGTAAATGGCAACAGGAGCATACTTATCAATAATTACCTTAAATGTAAATGGGTTGAATGCCCCATCCAAAAGGCAAAGACTGGCTGAATGGATACAAAAACAAGATCCCTATATATGCTGCCTACAAGAGACCCACCTCAAAACAACGGACACATACAGACTAAAAGTGAAGGGCTGGAAAAAGATATTCCATGCAAATAAAGACCAAAAGAAAGCAGGAGTAGCAATACTCATATCCGATAAAATAGACTTTAAAACAAAGGCTGTGAAAAGGGACAAAGAAGGCCACTACATAATGATTAAAGGATCGATCCAAGAAGAAGATATAACAATTATAAATATATATGCACCCAACATAGGAGCACTGCAATATGTAAGACAATTGCTAACAAGCATGAAAGGGGAAATTAATAATAACACAATAATAGTGGGAGGCTTTAATACCCCACTCACACCTATGGACAGATCAACTAAACAGAAAATTAACAAAGAAACGCAAACGTTAAACGATACAATAGACCAGTTAGACCTAATTGATATCTATAGGACATTTCACCCCAAAACAATGAATTTCACCTTTTACTCTAATGCACACGGAACCTTCTCCAGAATAGATCACATTCTGGGTCATAAATCTAACCTTGATAAATTCAAAAAAATTGAAATTATTCCAAGCATCTTCTCTGACCATAATGCACTAAGGTTAGATCTCAATTATAGGAGAAAAACTATTAAAAATTCCAACATTTGGAGGCTGAACAACACCCTACTGAATAATCAACAAATCACAGAAGAAATCAAAAAGAAATCAAAATATACATCGAAACAAATGAAAATGAAAACACAACTACACAAAACCTTTGGGACACTATAAAAGTAGTCCTAAGAGGAAAGTTCATAGCAATACAGGCATACCTCAAGAAACAAGAAAAAAAGTCAAATAAATAACCTAACTCTACACCTAAAGCAACTAGAGAAGGAAGAAATAGAGAACCCCAGAGTTAGTAGAAGGAAAGAAATCCTAAAAATTAGGGCAGAAATAAATGCAAAAGAAACAAAAGAGACCATAGCAAAAATCAACAAAACAAAAAGCTGGTTCTTTGAAAGGATAAATAAAATTGACAAACCATTAGCCAGACTTATCAAGAAACAAAGAGAAAAAAAAATCAAATCAACAAAATTAGAAATGAAAATGGAGAGATCACGACAGACAACTCAGAAATACAAAGAATCATAAGAGACTACTATCAGCAATTATATGCCAATAAAATGGACAACTTGGAAGAAATGGACAAATTCTTAGAAAAGTACAATTTTCCAAAACTGAACCAGGAAGAAATAGAAAATCTTAACAGACCCATCACAAGCATGGAAATTGAAACTGTAATCAGAAATCTTCCAGCAAACAAAAGCCCAGGTCCAGACGGCTTCACAGCTGAATTCTACCAAAAATTTCGAGAAGAGCTAACACCTATCTTACTGAAACTATTCCAGAAAATTTCAGAGGAAGGTAAACTGCCAAACTCATTCTATGAGGCCACCATCACCCTAATACCAAAACCTGACAAAGACACCACAAAAAAAGAAAACTACAGGCCAATATCACTGATGAACATAGATGCAAAAATCCTCAACAAAATCCTAGCAATCAGAATCCAACAACACATTAAAAAGATCATACACCATGACCAAGTGGGCTTTATCCCAGGGATGCAAGGATTCTTCAATATCCGCAAGTCAATCAATATAATTCATCACATTAACAAACTGAGAAATAAAAATCATATGATTATCTCAATAGATGCAGAAAAAGCCTTTGACAAAATTCAGCATCCATTTATGATAAAAACTCTCCAGAAAGCAGGAATAGAAGGAACATACCTCAACATAATAAAAGCTATATATGACAAACCCACAGCTAACATTATCCTCAATGGCGAAAAATTGAAACCATTTCCCCTAAAGGCAGGAACAAGACAAGGGTGTCCACTTTCACCACTACTCTTCAACATCGTACTGGAAGTTTTGGCCACAGCAATCAGAGCAGAAAAAGAAATACAAGGAATCCAAATTGGAAAAGAAGAAGTAAAACTCTCACTGTTTGCAGATGACATGATCCTCTACATAGAAAATCCTAAAGACTCGACCAGAAAACTACTAGAGCTAATCAGTGAATATAGTAAAGTTGCAGGATATAAAATCAACACTCAGAAATCCCTTGCATTCCTATACACTAATAACGAGAAAGTAGAAAAAGAAGTTAAGGAAACAATTCCATTCACCATTGCAACGAAAAGAATAAAATACTTAGGAATATTCCTACCTAAAGAAACTAAAGACCTATATATCGAAAACTATAAAACACTGATGAAAGAAATCAAAGAAGACACTAATAGATGGAGGAATATACCATGTTCATGGGTTGGAAGAATCAATATAGTGAAAATGAGTATACTACCCAAAGCAATCTACAGATTCAATGCAATTCCCATCAAGCTACCAGCAGTATTTTTCTCAGAACTAGATCAAATAATCTCAAGATTTGTATGGAAATACAAAAAACCTCGAATAGCCAAAGCAATCTTGAGAAAGAAAAATGGAACTGGAGGAATCAACTTGCCTGACTTCAGGCTCTACTACAAAGCTACAGTCATTAAGACAGTATGGTACTGGCACAAAGACAGAAATAGAGATCAATGGAACAAAATCGAAAGCCCTGAGATTAACCCACATACCTATGGACACCTTATCTTCGACAAAGGAGGCAAGAATATACAATGGAGTAAAGACAGTCTCTTTAACAGGTGGTGCTGGGAAAACTGGTCAGCCACTTGTAAAAGAATGAAATTAGACCCCTCTCTAACATCATACACAAAAATAAACTCAAAATGGATTAAAGATCTAAATGTAAGACCAGAAACTATAAAACTCCTAGAGGAGAACATAGGCAAAACATTCTCCGACATAAATCACAGCAGGATCCTCTATGATCCATCTCCCAGTATACTGGAAATAAAAGCAAAGATAAACAAATGGGATCTAATTAAAATTAAAAGCTTCTGCACAACAAAGGAAACTATAAGCAAGGTGAAAAGACAGCCTTCTGAATGGGAGAAAACAATAGCAAATGAAACAACTGACAAACAACTAATCTCAAAGATATATAAGCAACTTATGCAGCTCAACTCCAGAAAAATACATGATCCAATAAAAAAATGGGCCAAAGAACTAAATAGGCATTTCTCCAAAGAAGACATACGGATGGCTAACAAACACATGAAAAGATGCTCAACATCACTCATTATCAGAGAAATGCAAATCAAGACCACAATGAGGTATCATTTCACACCAGTCAGAATGGCTGCGATCCAAAAGTCTACAAGCAATAAATGCTGGAGAGGGTGTGGAGAAAAGAGAACCCTCTTACACTGCTGGTGGGAATGCAAACTAGTACAGCCATTATGGAAAACAGTGTGGAGATTCCTTAAAAATTGCAAATAGAGCTGCCCTATGACCCAGCAATCCCACTGCTGGGCATACACACTGAGGAAACCAGAAATGAAAGAGACACATGTACCCCAATGTTCATTGCAGCGCTGTTTATAATAGCCAGGACATGGAAGCAACCTAGATGTCCATCAGCAGATGAATGGATAAGAAAGCTGTGGTTCATATACACTATGGAATACTACTCAGCCCTTAAAAAGAATAAATTTGACTCAGTTCTAATGAGATGGATGAAATTGGAACCGATTATACAGAGTGAAGTAAGCCAGAAAGAAAAACACCGATACAGTATACTGACACATATATATGGAATTTAGAAGACAGTAATGATGACCCTATATGTGAGACAACAAGAGACACAGAGGTATAGAGTGGACTTTTGGACTCTGAGGGAGAGGGAAAGGGTGGGATGGTTTGGGAGAATGGCAGTGAAGCATGTGTATTTTCCTGTAAGAAACGAAGCGCTAATCTATGTTTGGTGTAGGATGCAGGATGCATGGGGCTGATGCACAGGATGATTCAGGTAGAGGATGTGGGGTGGGAGGTGGGAGGGGGCTTCGGCATTGGGCGATTGTGTTCACCTATGGCTGATTCGTGTCAATGTATGGCAAAACAAATACAGTATTGTAATTTAAAAAATTAATAAATTTAATTTAAAAATTAAAAAATAAAGAGCCTCTTGATGAAAGTGAAAGAGGAGAGTGAAAAAGTTGGCTTAAAGCTCAACAGTCAGAAAAAGAAGATCATGGCATCTGGTCCCATCACTTCATGGCAAATAGATGGGAAAACAGTGTCTGACTTTATTTTCTGGGCTCCAAAATCACTGTAGCTGGTGATTGCAGCCATGAAATTAAAAGACACTTGTTCCTTGGAAGGAAAGTTATGACCGACCTAGACAGCATATTAAAAAGCAGAAACATCACTTTGCCAACAAAGGTCCATCTAGTCAAGGATATAGTTTTTCCAGTGGTCATGTATGGATGTGATAGTTGGACTCTAAAGAAAGCTGAGCCCAGAAGAACTGATGCTTTTGCACTGTGGTTTTGGAGAAGACTCTTGGGAGTTCCTTGAACTGCAAGGAGATCTGACCAGTCCATCCTAAAGGAGATCAGTCCTGGGTGTTCATTGGAAGGACTGATGCTGAAGCTGAAACTCCAGTACTTTGGCCACTTGATGTGAAGAGTTGTCTCATTGGAAAAGCCCCTGATGCTGGGAAAGATTGAGGGCAGGAGAAGGGGATGACAGAGGATGAGATGGATGGCATCACTGACTCAGTGGACATGGGTTTGGGTGGACCATGGGAGTTGGTGATGGACAGGGAGGCCTGGCGTGCCTTTCATGGGAAAGCAAAGAGTTGGACCCAACTGAGCAACTGAACTGAGGAGGCAAGATAGAAAAACTTGAAACAAGTTTCTATTAGAACTGAATGTCTCAGTGATTTAATCTGTATAGCAAAATATTGGGAGGGAGGAGTAAGGTGAATTGGGTTTCTAGGTCCTATTGTCCCAGATTTCCTTTATGGATATTGCTCTTTTGTGTTGCTTTATGTCAATTAAAGCCAAGGAAATAAGACTAATTAACATAATTACAAATTAATGAATTTTGTGATTTTATGAAAAAGGACAGAGAACCAGAAACACTAAGAAAGTGAATTTCAATTATGCCAGCTTGGGAAGCTTAGGAAAATATGAGGACAGTTTCCAAAATAGGAGAGTCTAAGATACAAAATAATTCAAGGAAATACGATATTCTTTTTCTTTTTTTAATTCTATTTTTACTTTATTTTACTTTACAATACTGTATTGGTTTTGCCATACATTGACATGAATCCACCACGGGTGTATACGAGCTCCCAATCCTGAACCCCCTCCCACCTTCCACCCCATATCATCTCTCTGGATCGTCCCCATGCACCAGCCCCAAGCATCCTGTATCCTGTATCGAACATAGGCTGGCGCTTCATTTCTTACATGATAGTATACATGTTTCAATGTCATTCTCCCAAATTATCCCACCCTCTCCCTCTCCCTCAGAGTCCAAAAGTCCGTTCTAAACATCTGTGTCTCTTTTGCTGTCTCACATACAGGGTGATCATTACCATCTTTCTAAATTCCATATGTATGTGTCAGTATACTGTATTGGTGTTTTTCTTTCTGGCTTACTTCACTCTGTATAATCGGCTCCAGTTTCATCCATCTCATTAGAACTGATTCAAATGTATTCTTTTTAAGGGCTGAGTAATACTCCATTGTGTATATGTACCATCGCTTTCTTATCCATTCATCTGCTGATGGACATCTAGTTTGCTTCCATGTCCTGATTATTATAAACAGTGCTGCAATGAACATTGGGGTACATGCGTCTCTTTCAGTTCTGGTTTCCTCAGTATGTATGCCCAGCAGTGGGATTACTGGGTCATAAGGCAGTTCTATTTGCCTTTTTTAAGGAATCTCCACACTGTTCTCCATAGTGGCTGTACTGGTTTGCATTCTTTGGGACTTGGGTGCAAGAAACCATTTTAATAATAAATAAGAGAAACTATAAATAAAAGAAGAAATCAACTTGGCTACATTGAAAGTTGATACTATTAAGTCCTGAACCTTAAATAAGTAATTAGGTCAGGCTTCTAGGAATAAATAGAATAAAAATATACTGTTTTGATAAAAAGAACAAGAAGGGACAAAAGCAAATTTAAATGCAACTTGTAAAAATAAAGAGCAAAGAAACAAACTCAAAGTAGAGAAGGCTAATAACAGAACTCAAGAAAAGTAAAAGGTGGAAAATGCCAACGACAGAAAAATTAAGCAATCTTTTTACAAAAGAAAAAAATCTGAGATAAAAAAATTAAAAGATGAGAGCCTTAGATCTCAATACTTTTTGAACAGGGAAATTATTTGTTGACTATATTATTATTTTGTTAATTTTGTTATAAATTTTCTGTTTTAAAGTGTTAAATTGTATTCAGTTCAGTTCAGTTGCTCAGTCATGTCCGACTCTTTGTGACCCCATGAATCACAGCACGCCATGCCTCCCTGTCCATCACCAGCTCCCGGAGTTCACTCAGACTCACGTCCATCAAATCAATGATGCCATCCAGCCATCTCATCCTCTGTTGTCTCCTTCTCCTCTTGCCCCCTAACCCCGCCAGCATCAGAGTCTTTCCAATGAGTCAAATCTGCACATGAAGTGGCCAAAGTATTGGAGTTTCAACTTTAGCATCATTCCTTCCAAAGAAATCCCAGGGTTGATCTCCTTCAGAATGGACTGGTTGGATCTCCTTGCAGTCCAAGGGACTCTCAAGAATCTTCTCCAACACCACAGTTCAAATGGATCAATTTTTCAGCGCTCAGCTTTCTTCACAGTCCAACTCTCACATCCATACATGACCACTGGAAAAACCATAGCCTTGAATTATACAAAGTAATTTGTAGGTAAGAGGGATTCAAGGTCATAATATAAAATGCTTCCATTTTATAATATTTAAATAGTTATATGCAAGAATAATTTGTGGTTTTAGGAATGTCAGCTTGAAACTTCATCAAAGTTTACAAGTAGAAAGGAACTCACAATTCTAAGATGTAGGGAAATAGAAATGCATGTATTTCCAAGAAATATATTATCATGGGGTTAGAAAATACATAAATAAACTAGTTTCACATAATCCTGTTCAAATAAACTCAACTTTGGGAAGCAGGTAATATGACTGAATGATGATTGATAGATTAATCACACACATATATACATGAGGAAAAATTTGAAAATTGGCATAAAGACTTAAGAAATGATTCCCTAACATAATAATAGAAAATGAATCAGACATATTAGTATAGGCTGCGGCTGCTGCTGCTGCTTCTAAGTAGCTTCAGTCATGTCCGACTTTGTGAGACCCCATAGACGGCAGCCTATGAGGCTCCCCCATCCCTGGGGTTCTTCAAGCAAGAACACTGGAGTGGGTTGCCATTTCCTGCTCCAGTGCATGAAAGTGAAAAGTGAAAGTGAAGTTATTCAGTCGTGTCCGACTCTTAGCGACCCTATGGACTGCAGCCTACCATGCTTCTCCATCCATGGGATTTTCCAGGCAAGAGTTCTGGAGTGGATTGCCATTGCCTTCTCCATTTGTATAGGCTGTGACATAGCAAATTCAGAGAGAAAATGTTAGAAAAATATAAAGTGTAATTAACCAAATATATGGCTATCAAATGGCATATATTTGACAAATATGTGGTAAATAGATTAGTAGTAGAAACAAAGATAGATAACAAGGATGATAGTCAGACAAAGTGATAGCTGGATTGACATCATCTGACAAAATTTGTTGCTAGTGTGTTTAGTCGTTAAGTCGTGTCCAACTCTTTTGCAACCCATGGACTAGCCCACAAGAATCCTCTGTCCACGGGATTTTTCAAGCAAAAACACTGGAGTGGGTTGCCATTTCCTTCTCTAGGGAATCCTCCCTACCTGGATTGAATCCATATCTCTTGCACTGGCAGGTGGATTCTTTAACAGTGAGCCACATGGGAAGCTCCAAGTTGATTGTTTACTCTTATATGTAAATTTTCTTATATTTTTCTATTTTATATGATTTTTTCTCCTTTATTTGCTTTTAAAATAAATGTGGTGCTCTTAGAATCCCATCCACATTTTCTTCACACTCACTGGTCTAAACATTTTTTCCAGCTGCCAGCATCTGTAACTCTTCAAGGCAGGACTTTCTCTAGGTTCACACATATGGAGTGGAATGGTAGTGCCAGATAGATAATTCTCTTGGGAGCAGTATCCTGCCAATGATAGATGGAGATGGAAGAACAGCTACCCCAACTTCATGGTCCCTTAGTTAGGAAAACTTTGAGATTGATTGTACACAGTCCTGCAGAGTTCCCAACAGAGATGAGCTTCAGTTTTGTACAGTGGTATTGTTCAGACACTCAGTCGTGTCTAACTCTTTGCAATCCCATGGACTACAGCACAACAGGCTTCCCTATTCTTCACCATCTCCCGGAACTTGCTCAAACTCATGTCCATTGAGACAGTGATGCCATCCAAGCATCTCGTCCTCTGTTGTCCCCTTCTCCTCCAACCCTCAGTCTTTCCCAGCATCAGGGTCTTTTCTAATGAGTCAGCTATTCACATCAGGATTGTTTGCCCTGCCTCATTTGATGGGTTTTTTCCTTCCTAGTGAATCATGGACCACCTCCCAAAGTGACTCCTGTATACTTAAATTATTCTAGAGAAGCGCACCCCTGCGTAATGTCAGTCTATATCCAAACCAACCTCAAGAATGGGTGCTATTTATTTTTTTAATTATTGGTAATTTACAAGAATAATATTACACTGTGGTTATTTTATTAGCATTTTAAAAACTGTTTGTTAGAGAAGGTATATATGCTTTTGTGTTGTTCTTTTCAAGTGACTCTTGTATGATTTGCATTAGTTCATTATTTTTTTTATTAAAGAATTCACTTATTCATATTGATTTGAACGATCACAGTCTTTCTTCTGAAAGTGCTGCAGTCAATATGCCAGCAAATTTGGAAAACTCAGCAGTGGCCACAGGACTGGAAAAGGTCAGTTTTCATTCCAATTCCAAAGAAAGGCAATGCCAAAGAATGCTCAAACTACCATGCAATTACACTCATCTTACACACTAGCAAAGTAATGCTCAAAATTCTCCAAGCTAGGCTTCAGCAATACATGAACCATGAATTTCCAGATGTTTAAGCTGGCTTTAGAGAAGGCAGAGGAACCAGAGATCAAATTGCCAACATCCACTGGATTATTAAAAAAAAAAAAAAACACATGAAAGTTCCCCCAAAAATCTATTTCTGTTTACTGACTATGCCAAAGTCTTTGAATGTGTGGATCACAGTAAGCTGTGGAAAATTCTGAAAGAGATGGGAATACCCAGACCACCTGACCTGCCTCCTGAGAAACCTGTATGCAGGTCAGGAAGCAACAGTTTGAACCAGACATGGAACAACAGACTGGTTTCAAACTGGGAAAGGAGTATGTCAAGGCTACATATTGTCACCTGCTTATTTAAGTTATATGCAGAGTACATCATGCAAAATGCCAGGCTGGAAGCACAAGCTGGAATCAAGATTGCTGGGAGAAATATCAGTAACCTCAGATATGCAGATGATACCACTTATGGCAGAAAGTGATGAACTAATGAGCCTTTTGATGAAAGTGAGAAGGAGTGAAAAAGTTGGCTTAAGACTCAACATTTGAAAACTAAAATCACGGCATCCAGTCCCATTACTTCATAGTGAATAGATGGAGAAACAGTGGAAACAATGGCTGACTTTATTTATTTAGTGGCTCCAAAATCACTGTAGATGGTGACTGCAACCATAAAATTAAAAATGCTTACTCCTTGGAAGGAAAGTTATGACCAACCTAGATAGCATACTAAAAAGCAGAGACATTACTTTGCCAACAAAAAATCTGTCTAGTCACGGCTATGGTTTTTCCAGTAGACATGTATGGATGTGAGAGTTGGACTGTGAAGAAAGCTGAGCACTGAAGAATTGATGCTTTTGAACTGTGGTGTTGGAGAAGACTCTTGAGAGTCCCTTGGCCTGCAAGGAAATCCATCCAGTCCATCCTAAAGAAGATCAGTCCTGGGTGTTCATTGGAAGGATTTATGTGGAAGCTGAAACTCCAATACTTTGGCCACCTGATGCAAAGAGCTGACTCATTTGAAAAGACCCTGATGCTGGGGAAGTTGAAGGGCAAAAGGAGAAGGGGACGACACAGGATGAGAT
This sequence comes from Nanger dama, assembly GCA_917880005.1. Classification (NCBI taxonomy): domain Eukaryota; kingdom Metazoa; phylum Chordata; class Mammalia; order Artiodactyla; family Bovidae; genus Nanger; species Nanger dama. Next base: position 55,951,232 of record CAKJTW010000004.1, read on the forward strand.
GATTGGATGGTATCACCGACTCAATGGACATGAGTTCAAGTAAACTCCAGGAGTTGGTGATAGACAGGGAAGCCTGGTGTGCTGCAGTCCATGGGGTCACAAAGAGTTGGACACAACTGAGTGACTGAACTGACTAACTGACTCTTTCTTCCTTTAAGGAAATAAAACCTTTGATTATGTTTTAAAGTGTATCTAATATTTGCTTGAAATACATACACTTATGTATCATGGATACATCATTCCAGATTTTGTAGTCAAATCTGTCAAATATTTAATTTAAGATTTCTGGGTTTTTTTGTCACCTACTTAAATGTGTTTGTGATTCAGGGTTTGTATAGGGAAAATAAACTAACATTGGTTTAGTACAGGGGTACCCAACCTTCGACCTGTTAGGAACCAGGAGGCAGAGCAGGAGATGAGCCAAGGGCCAGATAGCAAAACTTCATCTGCCGCTTCCCATCATTTCCCATGGTTCACACTTCCACCTGAATCTTCACCCCAAACCCCCATCCGTGGAAAACTTGTCTTACATGAAACCAATCCCTGGTGTCAAACTGCTGGAGACTGCTAGTTTAGTACCCTGCTCAACTGTATATGGCAATTATATAATCATATCAATATTCACCAAAATATTGCTTTTCAGTCTAACCAAAATAACCATAAAACTCTGTTAGAAAATGTTAGAATGGAAATCAAGCAGTCATGTGGGACTGGAATAGGAAAAAGAACTAAGTACTTTCTCCCTACTAAGAATTCAAAATTTATACTTAAAGCTGAAAAAGAATGTCACTCCATAGATAGTGGAGATAAATATTCAATAGTCAGCAAAAGTAAGTAAAATTGATTGTCTCTATTCTTTATTTTTTTGTTAAAAACCTTGTATAAATACAGAAATTTGTAAACCATATTCAGATCTAATTTTAATTAAAATAAACTACAAAAACAAAGAACCTTTGTGGTTGTATTTAATTCATGATAAGCTACTTACTAAGTTCCTTGGACACATCATTTTTCTAAAGCTGATTTTCTTTGCAAATGATTTAAATTTTACCATCTCAGCTTGGTTAGTTATATTTCAATTCATTTTGCTTAATGGCCTATGTCTAGAAATGATAAAGACTGACATTCTTATGTTGTTTTTCCTTTAAAGAAAATGTTCCTATTGTTTCCTATTAAACATAATACTTTCCTTTAGGAAAAAAATCTTTCTAGTTTTATTTCACTAATGAGTTTTGACAGGATGGTTTTCAATGTTATCAAATATCTTTATGGATTAAAAATGTAACAATACTGCTTTTCTCATTAACTTTTTAATATGATGAATTGCAATAATGTATTCACTATTATTACAGCTTTATATAACTCTCAGGGATAGCAGAATAGGGATGGGACCAAGTGACACTGATTTTGGCATACTGCTCAAATTTATTACCTAAGATTTTGTTTATAAAAAATTTTATGCTTTCTTTTATATTGTCCAGATTTTGAAGTTTTATCATCTTTCTAAACATATGGAATTTTTTGTTGTTTTCTGTGCTCTAATATTATTTAAACAGAAAATGTATTTGTTTAAATATATGAACTTGAAAATTAGATTTGCTTCATTTGTTTTTGGAGCTTATACAGATACAGTTCTATTTAATGTCTTTGGGTTTTGAATCAATTTTTTAAATCTATAGTTTTCTAGAAGATGGATATATTTATCCAAATTTTCATTTCATTTCTTCATATTGTTGGTAAAAATCACTTTAATATAATACTTTTTATTTCTCTTCTGTGATTATATACTTTTTTATTCCTAATCACAAATATATGTATTAATATTTTCTCTTCTTGAGTAATCCAAGGAGTAATCTCTTTCATTGTTTATAAAAGATTAGTTCTTAAACTGATGGCTTTTCCGCTTTCTTACTTAAAAAAAAAATGTCCAGTGGTTATGGTAATGTCTTCTCTCCCTGTCCAAAATAATTTTTTTCCTAAATTCTGTTTAATTATTTCACTTTTTTGTTATAGAAACATGACTTATGATTTTTTATAATAATATTTAATATGCTACTGCTTTTATTTTCTAGGCAAACTATTAAATATTAGACTTTTTCATTTATTAGATACTGTATTTTGATTTGTTTTTGTTTAACTGGATCATTTCCTACTGCTTTTATTTCTTTTATTTTGAAGCACAGGCAGATTCACCAATCTGTGAGTCTGTGCTATCACAAGTCCATCCATATATACAACAATACAAGTGGCACCCCTAAAACTGTTGATGAAAAATCTTGAACTCTTGAACATGTAGGAACATCTTGCTGCTAATTTTGTATGTATATTGACCATTCACACAGTTCTCAGCATACCCTCTTCCTTCAAAACTGTCTATAATTTTAAACTCCTTTCTAGCTGCAATAAGCTTACATTTGTGTTTTCAAATTTTTCCTTTCTGTTCACCTGCTGCACAGCCTGAACATTCACAGAAATTGATGTTTTTGCCTTGAAGTTCAAAAATTTTACCAAGAAGTGCCTTGCAATTGATCTTTATCATATACAAAGTGATTTCCTTTAGACTAACTACATTTCTTTCCTTACATAAAAAATATTCTTTTATTTGTGAATTTGTGTCCATTTAATTTGTCTGAATTTCTTCTGCAAACATACAGATTTTATCATCTTCCCTCCACCTCCGGCCACGTCTATTCACTTTTCTCTGTTGGTTTTCATCTCTTGTAGTTTATGCTCTTCCTTATGATTGTTCTTGAGGCTATACTTTAGTTCACTGACTTTGCTGTTTATTTTTTCATATCCATTCTGCATCTTTTTACATGTAAATGTTTTTAAGTTGTTAGTATCATCATTTCCCTATTTCTTTTCATAACCCTGTGAAATGATTTTTCATGTCATTCTATTGCTTTATCAATTCCTGTTTCAATTAGTCTATGTTTTCTTTCATTTCTTTGCAAGAGCAATTTATGTAGAGATAATATTTTCAACTGCTTTCTAGAATCAATCTTTTGAACACTCTGTTTTGTGTGCTATGTTCTACTTACATTTTGTTCAGGTTTGTATGGTGCCATATATGTAGCTTTTTTCTCCTTGCTGTTTATCGCCAAACATGGAAAATCCTGTCCCATGTTGGCCACTTCTCCAAAAACAGTATGGGTACAGTATCCTTGAATACCCTTTGGGTCTTCCTTAGCACTGTTAAAGACATTATTCTCACTTTCTCATTTTTTTCATGAGTAGGCTTCTCACTAGAGACAATAAAAAAGTAAACTCCTGGTCTCTCTCTCCAACAGCTTCAACAAACCAAACTTTCATTAATGCAAGAAATACCAAGAGATCCATCAAGTGAAATTAATGTGTCAGAAGTTACTGTTTGTGTGGCTGCATCTCTAATATGTATTTCACTGTTAGCAAGACACCTCCACAGCGTATGCTCCTTAGCACTTCTCTCCCTCTACAGTTCTCCAGCTGCTTTTTCCTGCAATTAGGTGAGTAAAATCAATTCAGCTGAGTAAGTAACAAGGGGCCCATTTAATTATTTGGCCCAGTGTTGGTCTTCAGTCTAGGTGAGGGAAACAATGTTAACTAAATTTAGGTTTTATTCTTGATTAATCATTTGATTTAGAATCAATTAATTTAAAAATAAAAATTAAAAACTCAGAAGGTTGTTACCTAGGTTTCCTTTGAACCTTGAAATTCTTAATAATATAGATTATCTATTCCTATTTGATTAAAAGAGATGAAAAGGGAGCTAGAGACACAAGAGGCTAAATTATGGAAGCTTATGATAATTCTCAATGAATTTTTGCAAATGCTTAAAATCTAGGACATCTATTTCCAGTTGGGAATATATCATCTTCCATGAATAATAGTTTATGGATGTGAGGTGCTTCTCAGAATTCATTTGTTTTTCCACTTTGAACCAATCCTAATTCTAAGCTTTAAACTATCAGATTATAATCACAAGTGAAAAAATGCTAAGATATTCTCAAGGAGATAAAAGTATAGTGTTTATTGGTAACACATGTGGACTCTAGTCTCTACACACTAATGTCTTGTACATATAGCTGTGACACTGATCATTTTCTTCTTCCTGCTGAGATAAAGTTATAAATTATAACTATGTAAATCATATATTTCACTACCCACATAGATCTAGTGGTAAAGAACCCACCTGCCAACGCAGGAAACATAAGGGATGCAGGTTCAATCCCTGGCTTGGGAGCTCCCCTGAAGGAAGGCATGGCAACCCACTCCAGTATTCTTGCCTGGAGAATCCCATAAACAGAGGAGCCTGACAGGTTATAGTCCATAGGGTCCCAAAGAATAGGACGTGACTGAAAAGACTGAGCATGCATGCAAACTACGTATTAAGAATAACAAATGAAGACTAGCAAAGTACATAGGTGCTAAGAGAAAATGCCATAAGAAGGCTGGAGCTAGTAAAGTTGCTCTGGAAAATCTTTTTTGGCAGATACAAATTTTGCGCCAGAATTTAGGAAAGATGATACAACTGCTAGAAAGACAAGATAAAAATTCTGACTAAAAGAAAAGGTCTGAGAAGAAAATAATACATTCAGTTCCTATAGGAGAGTAATAAAGGTTAAAATACACAAAGCTTATATTAAGCTTATACAAATGTTTGTTAAATTGAAGAGCAGTCTTAATCTCTGTCTTCAAAGACTAAAGAATTTTTAAGTGACTAAGATAAATTTAGAATCAAAACAATTAAACTAGAATATGCTAAATCCCTGCATATGTAATGCTTTATAAGGCTCTAATTAAAGGCCTAAAAGAGATATCTACACTGAAAGAAATGTATTTTCAAATGAAAATGCATAAATGTCTAAGCAAACATATTAGAAATGGTGTCTGATGACAATTTAGGTTGAGAGTTTTGAGTAAGGGAGAAGCGTATTATTTTACAGTACCATTCCTCTGTTCTAAATGTGGATAAATAAAATTTCTCAAGGAACTATGAAACATTGCTGCCCTCAACATGAATACAAGAAGTGCTGGAAAATCTCAGCATTTCTTCTCCACCCTCTAAGGTTTCCCACCACTCAGACTTCCCGAGTCATAGGTCAGAGCTGTTCTTATTCCAGAAAATGACTGAAGCCTCTTTCCTATGATTGCATTCCACTATGAGCTTCGCAGGTGGCGCTAGTGGTAAAGAACCCACCTGCCAATGCAGGAAACATAAGAGACACTGGTTCAGTCCCTGAGATGGGAAGATCCCCTAGAGGAGGGCATGGCAAACCATTCCAGTATTCTTGCTGGGAGAATCCCATGAGCAGAGAAGCAGACTAAAGCAATGTAGCATGCAGCACACGGTAATATTACTCCTTATCCAAGGAAGTGTACCAAGCAGTTCTCAGTGGATCTTTAATTCAAATATCACTCTGTGAATTATATCAGAACTTTTGATTGAGGACTATAGGTTTTTGGAAAGACCCAATGCAGATAGAGATGAACATTTTTGTCTCAATACTGGAGTGGGTTGCCATTTCCTTCTCCAGGGGATCTTCCCAACCCAGGGATCGAACCCAGGTCTCCTGAATGGCAGGCAGATGCTTTAACCTCTGAGCAACCAGGGAAGCCCTAATGCAGATAGACATGAACATTTTTGTCTCAATATTAATACTTCTAGAATCAGAACCTGAACTTTGAAAACAGAATTAGAGATTCTAAATCTCCTAGAAAATAACTGTGTCTACCTCATTTTCCTTGTAAGTAAGTTGCTAAAAAGGACATGTCAAGGAATCATGATTTTTTTTTACTTTTAAACATTTAATTTTCTTCTTTGGTAAATCTAAATAAATACTTCTTGATTAGGAGGGACAGCTGGATATTTGAACAGGTGGTTGAAGAAGATTATGGAATAGATTTCAGGAAAACATTCCTAACTAGATACATAGCCATCTGTCAGAAATTGTTAAAAATTCTTGTGTGTAGGAAAAATTATGAAATGAGCTCTTAATGGTCCACATATTGACATTTTCTAATAATAAAACTATGGATCAAATAATGACAGAGATGTATTAAATAGCCCAAGCTACATTTTAACAAATTATTGTAAATCAGAATTGCCCAAAATGATCTCCATGGATTCTAAAATTAGGATGCTAATGTTGATGCATATTATTAATTCAAAGGAACTTTGACAAATATAGCTTGAAATTCTTCGTTAAATGAAGTTAAATGTTTTATTTTTGCTTGTTTGTTTGCTTTATTAGAAATCCTCAGAGCCTTTAGGACATTAATGTATAATGTAACTTATTAAATAACATTAATTTAAATCTTATGTGAGTGCTAAGTTGTTTCAGTCATTTCTGACTCTGTGCAACCCCTGTGGACTGTAGCCCATGGAATTCTTCAGGCAAGAATACAGAGTGGGCTGCCATTTCCTTCTCCAGGGGATCTTCCCAGCCCAAGGATTGAACCCGGGTCTCCTGTATTGCAGACAGACACTTTACTGTCTGAGCCACAGGGAAACCCTAAATTAATCTTAAATCTCTGTAAATTCTGGGCAAAATTGACTATTTGAACTAGATATATGAAAATCTAACCAGAATTCAGAATAAGAAGCATCAGTTTTATACCACTTCCAAAATCTCTTTCGTGATTTTGGGAAAAAGACACATAGATGAGTGAGAGGACAGGCCACTGTGCTCTCCACCTCCTTGAGGTAGTTACTGTGAGGCTCTGAACATGTGTACATCCTCCTATCACTACATTATTTTAGACAGAAAACATCTGACCAGAAATTACCAGAAAAGGAACAATGAGTGTGTGTATTCTGGATAATGTAATCCCCATATATACAGCACTGTAGACCAGGGACAGAGAAAGGGAATCAATCAGCTGAGCATGCATGAAATCATAGTTTGACAAGGGCTCGATCAGCAGAAACAGATGGGGGTGGAGGGGTTTGTTGTCTCAGTAGGACCCAGAGTACACTGGGTTCTAGCCCAGTAAAACAGATGAATAGGACTGGGAGTTGGGCAGATTAATCTAAGATGCAAAGTTGGAAATTAAGTGAATGTAGGAGATAGTTAAAAACAGAACTAATTTGTTGAAAAACATTTGGTCAAAGAGGTAGAAAAAGACGTGTATTTTGAAACTTTGCTATTATATAAAGATTCTTTACAGGTAGATTTTCTTGTAGGAGTAAATATGCTCTAATATATATCAGTTAAATAAACCTTTTAGTTCTAAAAATAAATGACTCTTCTTACTCTCAGTTATCTTTAATTTTATGTTAGCATTGCCATTCTGCAACACTTTTATCTTTTCTCGTGTTTTTGTGATTAAAAAAATTTTTCCTTTTGTTTTTGCATCACAATTTATTTTGAGCATATCTTTTATAAACATAATACAGCCACAGATAATTCATGTTTGGAGGAAACAGTGAAAGTAACAAACCTTAGTAGTTTCTGCATTGTAATAGCAAGATTTAACACATGTGCAGTAAAATAATTGATAATCTTTATTTTTGGTATACTCATGAGACGGGGTGAACTCAGAGTCCTCTTACTGTACCATCTAACATTTTTCCTTCCCTTTTTTTTCTCTCTTCTTGTTCTTTCTTTTTGATATTGCTGGATAAGTAGATCAGCAGGCTTCTTCAAATATGATTTTTGTTTTAGCAATTACAATATGTTTTTAAGTAACCTATTATATCACTGAAATTTAGGTTAAAAGTGAGACAGACAATAATATGATTCAGTGCATTTCTAATTGACTAAATGTTTCTAACAAAGACTGATAACTAACGAAGGGATGTAAACTCGAAGTAAGATATGTAATGCTAGATTTCTTACATCATTTTGAAAACTCACTCAGATGTTCACATGAATGGAAATGTTACCAAATGATCAAGTAGCATAATGTTTTAAAAAAGGTATATAGGTAGAAACTTCATTTTAAAAATTCAAACCAGACTGGACTAAACCATGTTGGACTAAATTCAAACCGTATTGGACTAAATTCAGTAAGATAAAATTATGTTGTCATTTTTTAATGTACATTGCAATGTTTCGTTAAATATAGTCATAGCTATGTTTATACTTTCAAGGAAGTCTAAAATATTTTTAAATTATTCTCCTTTTATTTATTAACATTCTATCTTGGCTGCTGAAAATGTAGTTCCATAGCACATATATAGTATGTTTAATAGTAATTTTTGAGATTGAGATTTTAATTAACAGTGGATGTCACATTTGATATAGCCAATGATATTAGGCTCCTATCCAAACAGAAAGTTAAGAATGAATAGGATCTCAATTTTTTTTTTACTTTATGATGGTTAGACTATTGTTGGGAGTTCTGTGTTCAGTTCAGTGTTCAGTTCATTTACAAACTAAATCATTTATCAATGATTCTGATAAATGGACAAGATTCTGATAAATGGGTAAGTATGTATAAGACAATTATTTGGTAGTGCTATTATAGGAAGTTCTTTTACTCAACTAGGCTTTACTTGGGATGTAAATTGATTAGCTTCCAGGACAAAATAAAATCAATGGACTTTGACTTTGCAGTCACAGACACTTACACAAATAATAGTAATATAATGTACACTGCTGTGTTTCATTACATATATTCATATCTCTGTTTTTGCTACCAATTAAATCAAAAAATAATATGAATTTTTTCAAATATTTTTGGATTTGTAGTGAATGTTTATCAACCTACTTTTCATTATCATACCTCCAAGAGGAAAATATATTTATTTAACTTTAATTTAGTTTCTACTTAGTGAAAGAAATTAAATACTAACAAAGAAGATCTTGTAGACTATAGCTGAGCTTTGGTGGACCACAAACCATTATAATATCTTAGATTTTTTTCCTACTATCTCCTCATCCTACCCAAAACAGTTTTGTCTGCTTGGGGGTAATATCTTTCCCACTGAGAATTCATGCTTTATCAAATCAGTATTCACCCAACACTTGATTAATTCCCTCCCAAGTTTTATTCATATTGTTCCCTCAGCTAGCATTGCTTTTTTCCCTCTTTTAATTTATATAGAATATTCTCACATTAAAAAAACAATTCCAATCCCTGTTTCCTTATGAGCATTTATTTATAATAGAGATTTCAATAACTTTATTTTTAAAATTTATTTATTATTGAAAGATAATTGCTTTGCAGACTTTTGTGTTTATGGAATTAAATGCATTTATTTTAAAATCATTGCTTCATTGTGAAGACCAAATGAGACTGTGTGTATAAAACACATACCAAGTGGACACATAGAGCAAGGCAAAAAATGGTATCAATTTCTTTTGTATGCTAAATCACTTCAGTCATGTCTGACTTTTTGCAATGCAGTAGACTTTAGCATGCCAGGCTCCTCTGTCAATGGAATTCTCCCCTCAAGAGTTTCTTTTATATCACCTCTTTCTAATTTGTATTACTATATGAATGCAGAGTTCCAAAGAATAACAAGGAAACATAAGAAAGCTGTCCTCAGTGATCAAAGCAAAGAAATAGAAGAAAAATAGAATGGGAAAGACTAGAGATCTCCTCAAGAAAATTAGAGATACCAAGGGAACACTTAGACAAAGATGGGCATAATAAAGGACAGAAACAGTATAGACCTAGCAGAAGCAGAAGATATTAAGAAGGGGTGGCAAAAATACACAGAAGAGCTATACAAAAAGACTAATTAGCCAGATAACCACAATGGTGTGATCACTCACCTAAAGCGAGATATCTTGGGATGCGAAGTCAAGTGGGCTTTAGGAAGCATCACTACAAACAAAACTAGTGGAGGTGATGAAATTCCAGTTAAGCTATTTCAAATCCTAAAAGATGATGTTGTGAAAGTGTTGCATTCATTGTGCCCTCAAATTTGGAAAACTCAGCAGTGGCGGTGGCCACAGGACTGGAAAAGATCAGTTTTCATTTCAATCCCAAAGAAAGGCAATGCCAAAGAATCTTCTACTACACAATTGCACTCATCTCACACACTAGCAAAGCAATGCTCAAAACTTTTTAAGCAAGGCTTCAACAATACATGACCTGTGAACATTTTGATATTCAAGATGGATTTATAAAAGGCAGAGGAACCAGAGATCAAATTCCCAACATCCATTGGATCATAGAAAAAAACAAGAGAATTTCAGAAAAACATTTACTACTGCTTCACTGACTACACTAAATCTTTTGACTGTGTGGATCACCTTACCTGCCTCCTAAGAAATCTGTATGCAGGTCAAGAAGCAATAGTTAGAACTGGACATTAAACAATGATCTTGTTCCAAATTGTGAAAGGAGTATGTCAAGGCTGAATATTGCCACTTTGCTTATTTAAATATATAGAGAGTAAATCATGTGCAATGCCAGGTTGGATGAAGCACAAACTGGACTCAAGATTGCCAGGAGAAATATCAATAACCTCAGATATGCAGATGACACCACCCTTATGGCACAAATTGAAGAGAAACTAATGAGCATCTTGAAGAAAGTGACAGAAGAGAGCGAAAAATTCAACTGAAAACTCAGTGTCGAGGCTTCCAACTCAACACTCAAAAAATTAAGATCATGGCATCCAGTCCCATCATTTCATGGCAAATAGATGGGGAAACAATGTAAACAGTGATAGACTTTGTTTTCTTGGGCTCCAAAACCACTGCAGATGGTGACTGCAGCCATGAAATTTTAAGACGCTTGCTCCTTGGAAGAAAAGCTATGACCAACTTCAGTTCAGTTCAGTTCAGTTGCTCAGTCGTGTCCGACTCTTTGCGACCCCATGAATCACAGCACGCCAGGCCTCCCTGTTCATCACCATCTCTTGGAGTTCACTCACACTCACATCCATAGAGTCCGTGATGCCATCCAGCCATTCCATCCTCGATCGTCCCCTTCCCCTCCTGCTCACAATCCCTCCTAGCATCAGAGTCTTTTCCAGTGAGTCAACTCTTTGCATGAGGTGGCCAAAGTACTGGAGTTTCAGCTTTAGCATCATTCCTTCCAAAGAAATCCCAGGGTTGATCTCCTTCAGAATGGACTGGTTGGATTTCCTTGCAGTCCAAGGGACTCGCAAGAGTCTTCTCCAACACCACAGTTCAAAAGCGTCAATTCTTCGGCACTCAGCCTTCACAGTCCAACTCTCACATCCATATATGCCCACAGGAAAAACCATAGCCTTGACTAGACAGATTTTAATCGGCAAAGTAATTTCTCTGCTTTTGAATACACTATCTAGGTTGTTCATAACTTTTCTTCCAAGGAGAAAGCGTCTTCTAATTTCATGGCTGCAGTAACCATCTGCAGTGATTTTGGAGCCCAGAAAAATAAAGTCTGACACTGTTTCCACTGTTTCCTCATCTATTTCCCATGAAGTGATGGGACCGGATGCCATGATCTTCATTTTCTGAATGTTGAGCTTTAAGCCAACTTTTTCACTCTCCTCTTTCACTTTCATCAAAAGGCTTTTTAGCTCCTCTTCACTTTCTGCCATAAGGGTGGTGTCATCTGCATATCTGAGGTTATTGATATTTCTCCCTGCAATCTTTATTCCAGCTTGTGTTTCTTCCAGCCCAGCGTTTCTCATGATGTACTCCGCATATAAGTTAAATAAGCAGGCAGCATATTAAAAAGCAGATATTACTTCATCAACAATGGTCCATCTAGCCAAAGCTATGGTTTTTCTATCAGTTATGTATGGATGTAAGAGTTGGACCATAAAGAAAGCTGAGTACTGAAGAATTGCTGCTTTTGAACTGTGGTGTTGGAGAAGACTCTTGAGAGTCTCTTGGACTGCAAGGAGATCCAACCAATCCATCCTAAAGGAAATCAGTCCTGAATATTCATTGGAAGGACTGATATTGAAGCTGAAGCTCTAACACTTTGACCACATGATGTGGAGAACTGACTCATTGGAAAGACCCTGATATTGGGAAAGACTGAAGGCAGGAGGAGAAGTGGATGACAAAGGATGAGATGGTCGGATGGCATCACTGACTCAATGGACATGAATTTGAGCTATCTCCAGGAGTTGGTGATGAACAGGGAATCCTGGAGTGCTGCAGTCCATGGTATCACAAAGAGTCCGACACAACTGAGTGACTAAACTGAATGGAATTATCCAAAAGTATAAACCCATTTTCTAATTAAGACTTCAAATTGGGAGTTTTATATTAAAGGTATGCAATTTCATATCCAGTAATATAGCTGTATTCTATTTATTTCACAAAATATATCAATAATCCTATAATCTGTGACTCCATTTCCCATTAAGACTTCCTATTGTCTCTTCTTTAGAAACTTGACCCATAGTTATCAAATCATGGCCTTTATAGCAGTAGTTTTTTAGAAGTGTACAAGATGAAAAGGGTGGATTATGCTCAATTCTAGGTGAAAATGGTATCTTAAAAAAAAATCCAAGTTCAGAACCAAGCATAGAGTCTAGTGGTTCTAAAGAAGATTGCCAGGAGTATGTAGTTTAGGAATATAATGGTGAGAGAAGGCATTTTTCTAAATAGAAATAACAACTATTACTGCTCAGATTTAGAACAGGCTGTACTGCTTTGTCATGCCTTGACTATACATCTGTGACCTCGTCTCTCTCTGGTATTATGCATCTCTATCAGGTAACTGATATTGAAGAAGTTCTCCTAGCTTTTCAAGGTCTTGTTTTAGCTGATTTTTATCTATGTTTATTTGCTTTTGCACCTGTTGGTACTCTAAACATATATATATATACTATATATATATATATATATATATATTCATCTGGACTGATAAAAAGATTTTCCAAACTTCAATCCAAGATTTCATAAAAGAGGGGTTTTATTATAGGTATCATTTTTGATATTAATGTATTTGTACCTTATACACAGAAATAGACTCAGTTATAGTTAGAAATGCTTTCAATGAAAGCATTACCTTAAAGAGTTAAATTAAGAAAGCAATACAGCAACTTCTTTTAAAAACTACTTTTATACTTATGAAGTTCATACTATTCTTCACAGGCATCCAGTACAAAGTTTCTTTGTGCATTATATTAATTATCTAAAATTAGAGATGTTTTCTTTAGCCATATCATTCAGTTGTGTTTAAGCCAACTACATAACTCTAGGTAACTCTAAAGTCATTATCAACCATAACATGTATATGAAAGAACTGATGTATATTTCATCAACTAAATTATTTGGGTAAGAATTGTATTTGTATCCTGATTTGATAAAGAGCATATGAAAATAGTATGATAGACACTTCTACTGAAGGCAAAGTTCAGAGGCACGTTGTGTTATACTTAACATATCAAGAAAGAAAAGGAATTAATTGCACATTGCTTTTTAGAGTCACAAAACATCTACTTGAGCCATAAATTTGAACTCACAATATTTATAATTTCCTTCACATTATTTGAATATTTTCTTCCTTTATTCTTTAAAACACAGGAGGAATCTGTTGTTCATCACCTAAGAAACACTAAGTTTACTCTGTTCTTCCCTTTGGGTTAAAATGTAGAGGATAAAGAAGGATCATGTTAGACAATCCTGTCAATTGTATTGGTGGGATCAATTGCAAATTTTAATCCCCCAAAGATTTATCCCAATATATTTTCTTATGTTTAATTACATGTCTCTGAAAATATGAAAAGAGAGAATGGAGATCATTCAAAACCCACTTATAGGTCACAAAGTCACTTCCGGTCATACATTCTTCCTCCTTTTTACTTCATTTATCAATACTGGTATTTGTCACAGCTTTTATCATCACCAATTTTATGAACTCTTCCAGGCCACCTTCCATGTCCATTCTTCCAGTCCACACTCTTTCATGTGTTAAGGACACACATCTGTAAATTAAGCTCATTAGAGAATAGAGACAGCAGTGGTTTTACTTAATTAGACAATGGAGAGCTGTAGTTTAAGGCTATTTATAAGAATATAATTAGCCAGGTCTAGGCAAAGTCTGCAAATTTCCAATCCCTTGGTAAACACTCTACCCTACTTTTTATGAACCTAATAAAGCTTCAGTAGCCACTATGGCATGACTTACACTGCATCAGACAAACTACTACTACTACTAAAGTCGCTTCAGTCGTGTCCAACTCTGTGCGACCCCATAGACGGCAACCCACTAGGCTCCCCCATTCCTGGGATTCTCCAGGCAAGAACACTGGAGTGGGTTGCCATTTCCTTCTCCAATGCATCAAAGTGAAAAGTGAAAGTGAAGTCGCTCAGTCATGTTTGATTCTTAGCGACCCCATGGACGGCAGCTCACCAGGCTCCTCCGTCCATGGGGTTTCCCAGGCAAACTTAGGGGATAAAAACAAAAGGTATGAACCATGTTCAAATAATTTGCTGTCCAGGTAAGGAGAAAGAACACAAAGGACAGATAATGAACAATCAGAAGGAAAAATGGCATTAAATAATAAAAAAATTAAGATTACTTATACAAAGTAGATAGGTAAATAAATGATATATAAGGATATTAGCATATAGACACTAAAATTGTGATTGATTTAATCAAGCATAGTTTATGAAGGAGGTATGCTGTTATTCAGTCACTCAGTCATGTCCAACTTTTTGAGACCCCACGAACTACAGCACACCAGGCTTCCTTGTACTTCACTAGCTCCAGGAGTTTGCTCAAGCTCGTCCTTCGAGTCGATGATGCCACCCAACCATCTCATCCTCTGTCACCCCCTTCTCTTGCCCTCAATCATTCCTACAGTCAGGATCTTTTCCAAAGAATCAGCTCTTTGCATCAGGTGGCCAAGGAATTGATGAAGGAAGTATAATTTGACCTAGAAGTATCATAAGTGTAGTAGTGGCAGAAAAAGGCAGGAAGATAATGTATAGATGAAGAAAATAAGGAAAGAAGGAAAAATAAAGGAATGAGAACATATGTTATTATGACATCTATTACCCCTGTCCATTAAGAATAATTTATTGATATTAATAATATTTTCTGGACCTTTCTCTTCAGTTCTACTACCTTCTAAGATATGGTGCTAGCCTGCTAGGTCTTGTGTTTTATCATGCAAATAAAATTTTGGTAAGAAAGCTGGAGAGATTTATATTTAAAGGTAAACTACTTACTGAAAAGAAGAATAAATATTCAAGAAGAGAAATTGAAGGGGAGATTAGAGAGAGCCAAAGCCAGGCCTTCAGAGAAGTAATTCTGGGGAATTTCGAATGGGAGAGGAGCTTCTTCAAGACAGTTGGACTTACAATAAAAACTAGAACTCTTCTGTCTCTTGACAGAAGAAAGGAAATACAACCTAAAAATATTTAGATGTAATTCTCAGTCTAATGTCCTTTTTTTTTTATGTTTTAAGACTACTACCATGAGCTTTTCTTCCTAGTTTTAAGAATTCTATATTTTATAGCATACTTAACTATACTGAAACCTCATGTGCTTTGAGTTATTTTCAAATCATAGTAAGATGACTTTAGAAACAAGGTTGGGTGAATTATTTGAACAACTGGATCCAAGATTTTGGTGTTATTCAAGCAACTGCATCCTATTAAACACTTTATCACTATCATAAATCTGAGTTTTTCAGTCCCAATTACTTGAAACAGTGATTTTCCCATGATTACACAGCAATTAAGTAGAAAATCTACATAGCAAATCTAAGTAGAAACCAAATCCACTGGTAGTTCTCTCTTACCTGAGTAATGCTTTGGTTATTGAAGAATGTCTTTGAACATTAGATATAGGCTTGTGAGAAACGGAAAGCAAGAGGGAAACTGACAAAATTCATAGAAGATTACAAAGTAATATTTTTATCTAGAATTTTCTTTCTTTTACAATTCCAGCTTTCTCAGTACCTTTGTCTGCTGAGATGAAAGGTTAAAAATCTATTATCGCCCCAGCTCATTGCTCATATCGCCAATCAGGTTTGGAAGAGTGTTAAATTTTTCAACAATTTTTACTTGTAGCCTAAGAGAAGACAGAGACAAAGAGGGAAGAAAATAGGAAAGGCACCTGGGCAAAGACAGACAAATGAGGGTGTAGTTTTAGTTTCCTCCTCACACACTAGTTTGTGAGGAAAATCTAGCAGCTCCTTTAATTTAATCTTTTGCCTTTACTCAAAATAAAGTACTGACTTTAGCAACCTCTTGTGGTTTCAAACATGAAAACAATTAAGTCACTAGGAGAATTATACAAGGAGAAATACTGTTCTTTAAAATATAGATATCTATGTAATGAATTGTGAAAGGTAATAAATGATTGAAAACAATAACACTGGTGTTTTCCACTAATTATAGAAACAGGATTTGTGAAGAGTAAAAACAAAAGGAATTATGTTATGTTAACATCTCTATCCCCTTCAGTATCATTGCTAATTTCTTTAGACCCCATAATAATAGGACCATTCATCTAATATAAGTTGTCCTGTCTGCATTCACCATTGTCATCTTCTGTAGTCTTTCCCCACTGCATTTGGATTTCTTTGATGCTGCTCACATCTCTTTTCCATCTCTAGCACATTGCATGGTATTCAAAACATAACTGATACTATATTAATATTAACCTAATCTTCAGATTTGAACATTCATATTGAAATATTTTCAAATAAATGCTGACTTTCATAATTAGAATTTTGGAAGTTTTACTGAGTTTAACCTTCAGAATTTCAGATTATTTGAATTAACTACTCAGTAATTTTAAAGTAATTTTTTGAATTTTCCAGAGAACAAAAATGGTCTATCTTTTTCAAGCACTGCATTATTCAAAAGGAAAGTGGAAAAAGAAAAACAATTAATGGAGTACCTGTTGCAGACATTTAATTTTACTACTTCTATATCTCATCATGATCTGGTTTTTCAAAATAAAAAGCACTCACAACTGAAAACATCTGGACATGTGTATTCTCACCTGAGCATCTCACAGGTGCGATAGGGAAAAATATGGAAGAAGAAAAAAAAGAAACCATAAGGAGAGACTTAATTTTGTTATTAACAGTTCTTTGAAGTTGCTCATTAATCTTTTAGACCATTTTGGCATGTTAACATCCAACTCTAGAATATTAATACTGCTAAGTGGAGAAAAATTGAAGTTACTGCTTTCACATTTCTTTCTCTAATCCAGCTCTGTGATAATTCTTCCTATTTGAGTCATATTTTAATTGACTATGACTTTGAGCTTAGCTATTCTTGCAGTTTGGCAGCTATTTTATTTTCTATAATACTATCTGGATTTTTCAAGGGGAAAATGGGAGAAAGAAATGATCGTAAAAGTGTTTGCATCCTAAACTGTCAAGACAATTTTTCACAAAGAATGACAGATAGGTTTGGATGGATGAATAACTCCATGAGACCACATTCTTGGGAGTGATGTGTGTAAAGTAACAATCTCATGCCCACATTGCAACATAGGGCCAGTTCACTGTCCATCTGAAAACAATGTCCTTTAGTGAATAGTTAGTTCACTCATTCAGTCGTGTCTGAATCTTTGCTACTCCATGAATGACAGCACGCCAGGCCTCCTTTCCATCACCAACTCCCGGAGTTCACTAAAACTCATGTCAATCGAGTCAGTGATGCCATCCAGCCATCTCATCCTCTGCCGTCCCCTTCTCCTCCTTCCCCTTATCCCTCCAAGCATCAGGGTCTTTTCTAATGTGTCAGCTTTTCACATGAGGTGGCCAAAGTACTGGAGTTTCAGCTTCAGCATCAGTTCATTTCAGTTCATTCGCTCAGTCGTGTCCGACTCTTTGCAACTCCATGAATTGCAGCACACCAGGCCTCCCTGTCCATCACCATCTCCCAGATTTCACGCAAACTCATGTCCATTCAGTCAGTGAGGCCATCCAACCATCTCATCCTGTGTCATCCCTTTCTCCTGCCCCTAATCCGTTCCAGCATCAGGGTTTTTTCCAATGAGTCAACTCTTTGTATAAAGTGGCCAAACTATTGGAGTTTCAGCTTCAGCATCAGTCCTTCCAATGAACACCCAGGACTGATCTCCTTTAGAATGGACTGGTTGGATTTCCTTGCAGGCCAAGGGACTCAGTTCAAAACACCACAGTTCAAAGGCATCAATTCTTCTGCACTCAGCTTTCTTCACCGTCCAACTCTCTCATCCATACATGACTACTGGAAAAACCAGAGCCTTGAATAGAAGGACTGTTGTTGGCAAAGTAATATCTCTGCTTTTTAGTATGCTATCTAGGTTGGTCATAACTTTCCTTCCAAGGAGTATTATTTAATTTCATGGCTTCAGTCACCATCTGCAGTGACTTTGGAGCCCAGAAAAATAAAGTCTGTCACTGTTCCCACTGTTTTCCCATCATTTTTCCATGAAGTGATGGGACCGGATGCCATGATCTTAGTTTTCTGAATGTTGGGCTTTAAGCCAACTTTTTCACTCTCCACTTTCACTTTCATCAAGAGGCTTTTTAGTTCCTCTTCACTTTCTGCCAAAAGAGTGGTGTCATCTGCATATCTGAGGCTATTGATATTTATCCCTGCAATCTGGCTTCCAGCTTGTGCTTCTTCTAGCCCAACATTTCTCATGATGTACTCTGCATAGAAGTTAAACAAGCAGGGTGACAATATGTACTCCTTGATGTACTCCTTGCCTTGATGTACTCCTTTCCCTATTTGGAACCAGTCTGTTGTTCCGTGTCCAGTTCTAACTGTTACTTCCTGACCTGCATACAGATTTCTCAAGAGGCAGGTCAGGTGGTCTGGTATTCCCAGCTCTTTCAGAATTTTCCACAGTTTATTGTGATCCACACTGTCAAAGCTTTGGCATAATCAATAAAGCATAAATAGATGTTTTCTGGAACTCTCTTGCTTTTTCCATGATCCAGCGGATGTTGGCAATTTGATCTCTGGTTCCTCTGCCTTTTCTAAAACTAGCTTGAACATCACGAAGTTCACGGTTCACGTACTGCTGAATCCTGGCTTGGAGAATTTTGAGCATTACTTTACCAGCATGTGAGATGAGTACCATTGTGCGGTAGTTTGAGCATTCTTTGGCATTGCCTTTCTTTGGGATTGGAATGAAAACTGACCTTTACCAGTTCTGTGGCCACTGCTGAGTTTTCCAAATTTGTTGGTATATTGAGTGCAGCACTTTCACAGCATCATCTTTCAGGATTTGAAATAGCTCAACTTGAATTCCATCACCTCCACTAGCTTTGTTCATAGTGAGGCTTCCTAAGGCCCATTTAACTTCACATTCCAGGATGTCTGGCTCTAGGTGAGTAATCACATCATCATGATCAGCTGGGTCATGAAGATCTTTTTGTACAGTTCTTCTGTGTATTCTTGCCACCTCTTCTTAATATCTTCTGCTTCTGTTAGGTCCATACAATTTCTGTCCTTTATCGAGCCCATCTTTGTATGAAATGTTCCCTTGGTATCTTTAATTTTCTTGAAGAGATCTCTAGTCTTTCCCATTCTATTGTTTTCCTCTATTTCTTTGCACTGATTGCTGAGGAAGGCTTTCTTATCTCTCCTTGCTATTTTTGGAACTCTGCATACAGATGCTTATGTCTTTTCTTTTTTCCTTTGCTTTTTGCTTCTCTCCTTTTCTCAGCTACTTGTAAGGCCTCCCCAGACAGCCATTTTGCTTTTTTGCATTTCTTTTCCATGGGGATGGTCTTGATCCCTGTCTCCTGTATGAATGTCACAAACCTCTGTCTATAGTTCATCAGGCACTCTGTCTATCAGATCTAGTCCCTTAAATCTATTTCTCACTTTCACTGTATAATCATAAGGGATTTGATTTAGGGCATACCTGAATGGTCTAGTGGTTTTCCCTACTTTCTTCAGTTTAAATCTGAATTTGGTATTAAGGAGTTTATGATCCGAGCCACAGTCAGCTCCCAGTCTTGTTTTTGCTGACTGTATAGAGCTTCTTCATCTTTGGCTGCAAAGAATATAATCATTTTCAATTCAGTGTTGATCTGATGATGTCCATGTATAGAGTCTTCTCCTGTGTTGTTGGAAGAGAGTGTTATGACCAGTGTGTGATAATCATATATGATAAATACTTTTCTGGGAAACAGCTATAGCTCCATTTTTGTTTAAACTATTGTCATATTAAATGATTTTGCAGGGTAAGGTATAAAGGAAATCTGACTAGAGTGCATTTTGAGTATTAGTTCTTATAATTGCTATTTCAAATTGCCCAAAATGCAGTAGCTTCAAATAAAACATACGTATTATCTTTGCTTCACTGACTATGCAAAAACCTTTGACTATGTGAATCACAACAAACTGTGAAAAAAATTCTTAAATAGATGGAAATACCAGACCACCTTACTTATTTCCTAAGAAACCTGTATGCACCAGTTAGAAACAGACATGAAATAATCCACTGGTGCAAGATTGGGAAAGAAGTACCATAAGGTTGCGTATTGTCATCCTGTTTTTTAACTTCTATGCAGAACACATCATAAGAAATGCCAGGCTGGATAAATCACAAGCTGGCATCAAGATGCCAGAAAATACCAACAATTTCATGTATATGCAGATAATACCACTCTAGTAGCAGAAAGTGAAAAGGAACCAATGAGTGTTTTGATGAAGATGAAAGATGAGTGATAAAACTGCTTAAAACTCAACATAAAAAAAAAAAAAAAGCTAAGATCATGACATCTGGTTCCATTCAGTTCAGTTCAGTTCAATTTCTCAGTCATGTCTGACTCTTTGCAACCCCATGAACCACAGCATTCCAGGCCTCCATGTCCATCACCAACTCCTGGAGTTTACCCAAACTCATGTCCATTGAGTCGATGATGCCATCTAACCATCTCATCCTCTGTCATCCCCTTCTCCTCCTGCCTTCAATCTTTCCCAATATTGGGGTCTTTTCAAATAAGTCAGCTCTTTGCATCAGGTGGCCAAAATATTGGCGTTTCAGCTTCAACATCAGTCCTTCCAATGAACACCCAGTATTGCTTTCCTTTAAGATGGGCTGGTTGGATCTCATTGCAATCCAAGGAACTCTCAAGAGTCTTATCCAACACCACAGTTCAAAAGCATCAATTCCTCTGCATTCAGCTTTCCTTCTAGTCCAACTATCACATCCATACATGACCACTGGAAAAACCATAACCTTGACTAGACAGACTTTTGTTGGCAAAGTAATGTCTCTGCTTTTAAATATGCTATCTAGGTTGGTCATAACTTTCCTTCCAAGGAGTAAGCATCTTTTAATTTCATGGCTGTAATCACCATCTGCAGTAATTTTGGAGCCCCCAAAATAAAGTCAGCCACTATTTCCACTGTTTCCTCATCTATTTGCCATGAAGTGATGGGACCGAATGCCATGATGTTAGTTTTCTGAATGTTGAGCTTTAAGCTGACTTTTTCACTCTCCTCTTTCATTTTCATCAAGAGGCTCTTTAGATCTTCTTTATTTTCTGCCATAAGTGTGGTTTCATCTGCATATCTGGTCCCATTACATCATGGCAAATAAATGGGTAAAAAGTGGAAAGAGTGAGGACTTTATTTTCTTGGGCTTCAAAATCACTGCAGATGGTAACTGCTGCAGCCATGAAATTAAAATATGCTTACTCTTTGGAAAGAAAACTATGACAAACATAGACAGCATATTAAAAAGCAAAGACATCACTTTGCCAAAAAAAGGTTTGTATAATCAAAACTCTGGTTTTCCTAGTAGTCATGTAGGGTTGTGAGTAGGACCATAAAGAATGCTGAGCATCAAAGAACTGATGCTTTTGAATTGTGATGCTGGGGAAAACTCTTGAGAGTCCCTTGGACTGCAAAGATATCAAACTAGTCAATCCTAAAGGAAATCAGCTTTGAATATTCATTGGAAGGACTCATTCATTCATTGAAGCTCAAATACTTTGGACATCTGATGCAAAGTACTGACTCACTGGAAAAGACCCTCATGCTGGGAGAGACTGAAGGCAAGAGAAGAGGGCAGCAGAGGATGAGATGGTTAGATAGTATCGCCAACTCAATGGACATGAATTTGAGGAAACTACAGGAAATAGTGAAGGACAGAGAAGCATGGCATGCTGCAATCTGTAGGGTCACAAAGAGTCAGACACAACTTAGCGACCAAACAGCAGCAACAATTATCTTATAGAGCAGGAGGCCAGAAATCCTAGGATCAAGGTGTTGGCTGGGTCAGATTCATTTTGGATGGTCTTTTGCCTTTTCCAACTTCCACAGGCTACTGGCTACCAGCATGACTTGGTTTGTAACTGTATCACTCCAATCTCTGCACCATTTATTACACATCCCATTACCCTCTCTGACTTTGCCTTTCCTACTTCTCTTATGAGGACAATTGTGATTGCATTGGGCTCACCCATGTAATCCAGGATAATATTCCCATCTCAAGGCCGTGAATTTAGTTATATTTGCAAAGTCCCCTTCTGCCATGTAAGGTAACATATTGAGAGGTTCTGGGAATTAAGACTCCATTCTGTCTGCATACTTGCAATGATACAAACATTAACTTTCTGTTCACCTTTTGTCTCTCCTCTCAAATATCCCAAACAAAAGCACACGACTTAAAGATATAAAAAGCACCCATTCACATATTCTATCAGTTGGTTTCAGGGTAGTAGAAGAAGGCAGAAGGATGATTTCTAAAAGATATTTCCTTCCACTAAGTGATTCAAATATTTCCTTTTCATTGATTAATGACTGATTTCTGACAAATTCTAGTAAATATTGGCAATTAGTATAAAAACCCTACATTGAATTATCATCATGACTATAACACAGAAGAGAATTATCAACTGATGCAAAAAAAAAAAAAGGAGGACAAAAATAAAGCAAAAACCTTGAGCAGAGAGACATTTGTTTTTATTTTGGTCACTAAGTTGTGTCTGATTCTTTTGTAACCCATAGACTGTAGCCCATCAGGTTCTCTTGTCCATGGGATTTTCTCAGGCAAGATTACTGGAGTGGGTTGCTTCTCTAGAGAATGCTCCCAACCCAAGGATTGAACCTGAGCCTCCTTCTTAGCAGGTGGATTATTTTCCCTTGAGCCAGCTGGGAAGCCTCAGAGAACAGGTGCAGCTAAAGGTTTTATCATTCTCCACTAAGTTGAAAATATTATTAATAAATGGATACATTTTTAAACTCTTTATATTTCATTCTAAATGTGAGTTCAATCATTGCCAGTAAGCTACATAAGAATTAGTTCATGAAAGTTGAAAGAAATGATCGCTTACATAGTCAAATAGATCACCATCAAATGCTGAAAGTACAGAGTGGTCAAACTGAGTTAAAATCAGCCCTTACAGAAGGGGCCTTAGCAAAGTACATTCCTGTCTGAAATGTTCACATATTAAAATAAGTTCTTTCAGTTCACTATATGCTTTTTATCTTTAAGTAGACCAAGGATGAGCATCATCAGTAATTCCCATTTTTATATGCAGTTGATTAACCAAAAGCCTCTTTTAATTTTGCCTTAAATCCTGAATTAAAAAAAAAAACTATAATATGGTAGTATTTACTAGAGAATCAAAATAGGCCACTGTTTATATTCCATCTTTTAAAACTTGCACCATAATCATTCAAAAGTATACATTTCAATTATTATGATAATTGTTATATTTTTAAGTGAAAATAGCCTTTATTATGAGTACATCCATACTAATAGTTATAATTAAATACCTTTTTGTAACATATCTTGCCCTCAAATATTTCTAAAATCTCACCTAGGAAACCCTGACACTAAAATATTTCCACAAAATATAGAGGTGAAATGAATTTCTCAAGCTCAAAGCTTTATTCATGTCTATATTCTAGTGTTTTAACAGTCTTTGTCACTTTGTAAATGCCACCAAAATATCTGTTAACAAACTTTACTGTGTAAGAAAGAGTAGTCACAAATGAACACCCCCAAAAGGGATCTTTTAGGTCGTTAAAATCTAAAGGAGGAAACATTTAAATGCAAACATGTGCTAGTGGCTCAATGAAGCAGTTATTTCTCTTGCTTATTTGGTACAATAGTCCACTATAGATTCTCTTTTCTAAGAATTCAAATCTTTTAGGGCTTATTAAAACTTTTCAAATGTAAGTATGTTGACCCTAGAGCCTCAGTCAACCACTAATTATTGTTATGTATTCTGTCAATGATCTTAAGATCCCAGCCCCCAGCTCCCACTACACGGAGAGTTCTTTACCACTTGCCGGAGCACTGCTCTACTCTGTTAGTCACCTGTCATTTTTCACCCAAGAGATGTCTCATTTCAGAAGCAAGAAATGTCATTTCTATAAAATGTATGTTGCAAATTTGTTGTCAAAGGTTTTCAAAATGACTTGAGACCCTTCTGTTTGCAAGGTGATTTTAAGAATGACATTATTATAATAAGATATTTCAGAAATTGCTACCAGCAGCAGGATAGGTTGTACTTGATGGGAGTTATTGGCCCACTGCTCAGTGAAAGAAATCAGATGCTAACTGAAGAACACCAGTCCCATTCAGCATAAAATTAAAGAGTTTTTCACTGTCATTTCCCAGGTATGAAGACACCAGGTCATACAACAGGGTGCTTTGTCTTTTCAGTAGTGTACATAAAGTGTCAGTATTCCCTAAACTACAATATAAGGTCCTAATTAAAACTGTGTCACTTTCTCAAAGTAACAAAGGAACTAGCAGTGATCCTTAAAAGAGTTTGCTTCTAAATCTTTTACTCACAATTTTGTTTCATTTCATGTACAGTGTTTCTAATTGTTTAGTTCTTGTTGTAGAGTAATGACTACTATTAAAATTTTCCTGTCCACAGTAAATACATAACACATGCAAGGCTAGTTATGAAAACTTTGAGTTTTAGATACTCATCAATGAGATGTCAAACCTGATGACTAAGTGAAGAGAAAATCATTGTCTTTTTAGAAGACTGAGGAAAGATGGGAAAAGCCTGAGTTCATTGTTGTGATGTTGGTTTGTATTGTTAAAAACTTTTTTTAAAATTAAAACTTCATTTTATATAAAGTATTCTTTGTGAGTCACTCAGTCATGTCCGAATCTTTGTGACCGCATGGACCATAGCCCACCAGACTCCTCTATCCATGGTATTCTACAGCAGGAATACTGGAGTGGATTGCCATTTCCTTCTCCAGGGAATCTTCCTGACTCAGGGATCAAACTTGGGTCTCCTACATTGAAGGTGGGTTCTTTACTGTATGAGGCACAAGGGAAGCCTAAAGTACTCTTTCAATAAAAGTAAAACTTTAATAAATGAAAAGGAGAATAGTCAAACCATATAAAATATTAATTACAAATATTATTTTAAATTCAGTTTTAAAGCATTCCAGATTAGGAAAATTATTTCAAAAACTGTAAAATTGTTTGGTTCTTTAAAATAATGGTATGTGCTGTGCTGTGCTTAGTTGCTCAGTCCTGTCTGACTTTTAAGATCCCATTGACTACAGCTTGCTAGGCTCCTCTGTCCTTGGGAATTCTCCAGGCAAGAATACTGGAGTGGATTGCCATGCCCTCCTCCAGGGGATTTTCCCAACCCAGGGATCAAACCCAGGTCTCCTGCATTGCAGGCAGATTCTTTACCAGCTGAGCCACCAGGGAAGCCCAAATAATGGTATACCTCATTTTATATTATACTATTTTAAATCAGTGCCTCCATTTGCTACTAGAAATATCATGTTTTAGTGATTGTGTGTTCTGTTGGCTTCAGTCTTTTCCAAATCTTTTCAACCCTGTGGGCTCTAGAATCCCAGGCTCCTCTGTCCATAGAATTAACCTAGCAAGAACTTGGAGTATGTTGCCATTTCTTCCTCCAGGGGACCTTCTCAACCCAGGGATGGAACCTATTTCTCCTGCAGTTAATGCATTGCAGGTGGCTTCTTTACCATTAAGCCACGAGGGAAGCCCCAAGTTATAGTGTTTAAAAACAGCTAAATTTATTATTTGACACAGTTGCAAGACAATTTTTGTGAGCCTCTCACATTTCTCCAAATCTTATGAGTAAGGCACTTTCTAGATTTGTTCTTACTGTCTTTATAGCCATCTACCTGGAAAGCTTAGAGATAGTGCTTCCTTCAGGAAGAAAATGTAGCTGTGTTTACTGCACATTAGAAAGACTCAGGTTCACTAAGCTCCCAGATCCTCTCCCATGATGCAAACTGCTGCCTGTGTGGCTGTCACTTTGCCCTCTTAGTGTTACCTTGAGGGAACCATGATTCATAGAACAAAACTCTACATCCTGATATTCTGGCTACTGCT
Organism: Nanger dama; assembly: GCA_917880005.1. Lineage (NCBI taxonomy): Eukaryota > Metazoa > Chordata > Mammalia > Artiodactyla > Bovidae > Nanger > Nanger dama. The sequence goes on from CAKJTW010000004.1 coordinate 55,977,392, forward strand.
ATCACTGTGGATTACAAGTTATAGCCTCTGACCCAGGGGTCTTATATTCTCTGTCAGCATCCATGAAAAGGTGACAAACTAACATGTAACCTTGCATAGCAGGGTAAAATCTCAGACTCAAAACCTTTTTTTTTTCCCAGACTAGTCTGGAAAACAGCCTTTAAACTATTGGCAAAAAGTCTAAAGGTACCATCGTGTGTCTTTAGTGTTCTCCCACAGTTATCTTTCTGCTTACTCTCATCCTTAGGATCCTGCATTTCTTTATCCCTTCACAGACTTGAATTAAGTTCTAGCCACACTGTCTGAAACATTTCTCTAATATTACCAACTTATAGATTATGCTCCTTACATTTTAGACATTTACAAGGAGCTTCTTCAATATAATGACCTTTCCATTCCCTCTTGTTACTTTACAGTGGCCAATTTTCCCTCATACCTTAGGAAACTTCCAAGTTCTTCTAATCTTCCAGCAGTGTCTGAGTTAATAATCCTTCTTCTTTGAGACTATACCAACAGGAATTTCTTTCCTCTTAACCAATAAGTTACAATATATTAAACTCTCCTTGTTTTCAACTATGAGCTTATCTGGATCAACTACTTCTATAAGCTCCTGGAGGGCAAGGGATTCATCTTTTGTAGTCTTTAACACTATAACTTAATGCTGCTGCAGAAGTTTAAAAAAAAACTGAAAAATTGGGTTTGGGAGACAAAGCAGACTGGCCTTGAATAACAAACATCAGAGTATTAGCAAAATTAATTGACTACTCATTCTTTATTTCCCATATTTGTGAACTGGGAATCAAAATCTGCCCCATGAGGCTGTTATGATGATAAAATAAGGCAACACACTTAAGGCAAATTACACAATGCATGGCAAGTGGTAACTGCAACACTTTAGTGAATGTGATAGGGAAAAAATCCTCCCAAGCATTTAAGTCAGGTTACATTATAGAATATATCTGTATAATTGATTTCAGTGTTATAATATTATAAGTTAATATTTGCATAGTATGCTTGTCACATTCAGATTTAAAAATATTCTTGAGCATTTGTATATCTGATGAAAATGCTCAATCTTGTACAATTTTTTTAAAACTCAAAATTGCAATATTCTATGAGCTGTCAAACTCTGACTTCTCTTTTTTAATTTCAGAGGAAAATAAAACACTGGTGGTCTCAAAAATTAATTTAAAACTGATTGTTCAATGCCATTTATGTTCAACAATTGATACTTGTACAAATGTATATAGTGTATACTGTATGTATGCTCTGCCAGAATAATGATTATTTATAAAGTAACTCTGATGTGCATGAAAATTAACCAAAAGACATCTCTCCATAGCCATTTATTCAGAAATTTATTAAGTCATTATTTGATAATTTAATTTAAGGCTTTAGACTCAGGGAGAAGAGGGGGAAAAATCTGTATATGCAGATGAGCGGAAGCTTCTTAAAATTGAGATCTGGCAGTGAAAAATGCTCAAAAGAGTTACCATGTTAAAAAAATTCCATTCTTCATTAATATGAAAACTCTTAATCATTAACTTGAAGTTGAACAAATAATATAAGTTAACTTGTTGCACTCTTAATCAAATGTATTTTACCTCTTTATAATCATAGGGATTAAGTATAATTGTGTAAGTTTGTTAAGTGCTTGTCAGCATATCCAGTGATTTATGGCTCTGATGATGCTACACACACTCATTGTGCTTCAGTTGCTTCAGTAGTTAAAATTCATTTTATGAATCTCTATGAAAAGCACTCCATGATTAATCATTATTCTCAGAAAAAATTTTATCTGCCCATGAAAGATTACATATTAACTAAAGATGAAAATCCTAAAGCATATATACATTTATTTTTTGTTGTTGTTTTGTTTTTCAGTGTTATCCTGAATACAGTGAATACCTGCTATTCATAAAGGAGGCTTATTTTGCAAAACAATAAAGAATATTTTTGGAATAAAATTCTTTTCAATCATATAATGACTATAGTTCGCAAGATGAAAATTTAAATACCTCAAGGTACTGGTTTAAAAATCCAAGAGAAACATCCTGGGAAGGTACTATATATACATATATATATATTTAATATGCCCTTCCTTAAATACTTACTTCATTATTGTTCACTAATGTACATTTTGTATTTATATGTGTATATATATATACATATATGGACTTCCTGTAGCTCAGTCTGTAAAGAATCTGCTGCAGTGCAGGAGACCCAGGTTCCATCCCTGGGTTGGGAAGATCCCTTGGAGAAGGAAATGGCAACCCACTCTACAGGGGGCGCTCTGCAGAAAGAGTGGAGGCAGTGGAACTTCCCTCAGCAAAGCCGAGGGGTCCCGAGGAGAGGTGAGCCTGCTGTCTGCCAATCCAGCCCCCCGGCAAGCGAGAGATAATCAGACGCGACAGAGTCCGGCAAAGCAGTTCCGCTTTATTGTTGCAAATTCCCAGCTTATATAGACAAACAGGGGGTTTTAGGAGGGACTTTCCATAGTTGCACCAATCACGTTAAAGGTCAAATCGTCATGTGCCTTCATTATAACAGGAGTCTATGGAGATCATGCGCTGTTTACGTGCACAGAAATCAAGAGAGCCAATCAAAAACTTTGACAAACAACATAGACCACGCCCCCATCTCTTCTGCCAGGCACCATCTTAGGTTTTCGACTGCAAAGCTAGCCCCTTTCTTAAAGGTTTCCCATTTAGGGCCCCACACCACTCCAGAATCCTTGCCTGGAAAATCTCATGGACAGAGGTACCTGGTGGGCTGCAATCCACGGGGTCACAAAGAGTAGGGCACAACTGAGCTACTAACACTTACTTACTTATACATATATATATTTGAATTAGTAACATTCCATATTCTTCTGAAAATTTTTTCAAGTCTGTATTTCCGCCAATAATCTCATAAAAAATTTGGCACTATCAGTGGTGATATCATAGTAATTAAGGAATAGAAATAACTAAGGTTATCATACAAATCTGTTTTGGCTTTATTTTTAAGTTTGAAATGCAAATGGTTGATACAGTTCATATAGATAACTTCAGGGTGTCTATATTTAAATTTAGTATGAGGCAAGGACTCACATAAAATATACATTGTTAGAAATATTTTGCTTCACAAATATTTAACTTGAATAATGCAGTAAGTATGACTTAACCCTGTATCTTTGTCCAGGGCTGTGGGGGCGGGGGAGGGAATGAATTAGGGTTCTGCTTTCCATGAGCTATCCTGATTTTTTTAGATGTGGTATTTTATTTTAATATTTCACTAACATAAAAAAGGAGCAGAAGAGTTAATTAACATGATTTTCTGCTAAAAATAAAACTATAGTGATATTTTTGTTTTTAAAGTAATTATTTATTTTGAATCAAGAAAGTAATGATTGAATAGAGAATGACACCTCAATAGAGTGTTTTTACTATTTATGCCAACTATTAGAATCTTGCATTTCACAGCCTTGATATTTTGAGACATCTTTAGAAGCTTAAAAGCTTTTTGAAAAGCTGTATAATTGACATAACATAAACCTCACATGGGGCTTCCCTGGTAGCTCACATGGTAAGGAATCTGCCTGCAATGTGGGAGACTTTGATCCCTGGGCAAGAAGATGCCCTGGAGAAGGGAATGACTACTCAACTCCAGTATTCTTGCCTGGAGAATCCCATGGACATTAAAGACTAGAGGGCTACAGTCTGGATGGCAGAGGATGAGATGGTTGGATAGCATCATTGACTCCATGGACTTGAGGTTGAGCAAGCTTCAGGAAATGGTGAAGAACAGAAGTCTGGTGAGCTGCAGTCCATGAGGTTTCAAAGAGCTGGAAACTGAACTGAGCAACGGAACTGAACTGAAACCTCACATATTTAATAGGAACTATTTGATAAAATTTTGCACATAGGTATTTTGTTATCACAGTCAAAATATTGAACATATCCATTACCATAAAGTCTCCCTCTTACTCTTTTACAATCTTTCCCATTCGCTTCTCCTTTCCACCCCATCCCCAGGCAACCACTGACTCCTTGGTGTCATTTGACATTAGCTTGCATTTTCTAAATGTAATCAAAATGAAATGATATCATATGTACTTTTTGTCTAGTTTCTTTCATACAGCATATTTTTATATTTGTCCAGGTATTTTGAGTGTAACAAAAGTTCATTGAGTTTATTGATGATTAATGTTTCATTCTTTGAATGTATCATAAATTGGTTACCCACTTACTTGCTGGTAGACATTTAAGCCATACCCAGTTTGGAAATATTACAAATAAAGTCTTGTAAACATTTGTATACAAATCTTTGTGTAGACATAAATATTAAAGAAATACTGCTTGAGTAAATTTTCTTGTAACACTCAAGATTAATGTACAAAATTAATTTAATTCCTACATAACAGCAATAAGAAATCAGAAAATTTAAAAAAATTTACATTCCATTTTTGATAAAATATTTAGGTTTAAATCTGACAATGTGAAAAACCTATATTTTCATTTAAAAATATAAAACATTGTTGAGTGAGATTAAAGAAATAAATAAATGGAGAGCTATCCTGTGGTATGGCTCTAAAGATTCAATATTGTTACAGCATCCCTAAACTAAACAAAGAGATTCAGTCAAATTCCAATAAAAATGTCACTAAGCCTTTTGGGGGAAGAAACTGGCAAACAAAAAGAACTTTGAAAAAGAAGCTTAAATTTGAAGTTTAAATTTCTTATATTTACAGTTTTTATAACAGATCCTTTTTTAATCCATTTACATTCAACCTATCTAAATTTTATGTTTATGTTATTTTTATGTTTAAAATTAACCTCTTGCAAACCACGTATAGTAGGGTCTTGCATTTTATCCACTCTGTAAATATCTATCTTTTAATTAAGGTGTTTGGGCCATCAACATTTAATTATTGATGTTAGTGGATTTAGCCACCAATTTATCTCTGGCATTTCCTGTGCAAAAGCAACTTCAGGACAAGTTTCTTGGCATCCCTTCAAACCAAGTTTTACTACTTCCTAAACTTTCTAAGAAAAATAATTTTTCTTTCTTCTTTCAGTTAATACTTCTTACTTCTTTAAGTATTACTTTTTGAGGATCTTGTTTCTGTTCATCAACCTCCTAACAGTATATTATAGCTTATGTGTATTACCTTTAAAATGAAAACCTCAAAATTGAATTACAAGGTTTCTAACTTCTCCACATCTTCACCAACACTCTTCTTTTGTTTTGTTTTTTTGATAATAAGCAACCTGACAAAAAATTGAAAGTGTTAGTCACTTAGTTGTGCATGACTCCCGTGGGCCTTAGCCCACCAAGGTCCTCTGTCCTTGGGCTTCTCAAGGCAAGAACGTTGGAGTGGATTGCTATGTCCTCCCTCCTCCAGGGGATCTTCCCAACACAGGATCAAACCCAAGTCTCTTTAGGCTCCTGCATTGGCAGAAAGGTTCTTTATCACTAGCACCACCTGGGAAGCCCAATATACTAGGTATTAAAAAAAAAATGTTTTCAATTAGCAACATTGATCTATACCCAAATTTTAAATTAGAGTTATACAAAAGAAGAAAAAGAATGTGTTATCAAGCCAGAAACCAGTATTATATTTTTAATTGCTTCTTTTAGGTATATCATCTTATGGTTTATCCACATATCTTCATGGATAAATTGGATTATGGCCCCATTTATGACAAATGTTTTTTTCTTTAATACATTTGAGAAAATAATATTCAACTTTGTTCAAAATGTTCATAAACTCATAGGGATAAATGGCAGGTATAAGAGATCAAAAAGCTAACAGGCAGAGGACTCCATCATAATTTTCCTATACTTATAATAATATGGTAGTTATATTAATTAAATGATAGTATGAATCACAAATTATAGCATGGTGATCTGCCTGAGGAGGTTACAAAACTATGAAGGAGTTCTATCAGTGCAGACTTCAGAACTATGTCATTTCAGCTATAATTAAAAACAGCTAGTAAATATTGTTTCTGAACAGAAAACTCAAAGATTGAAATCAAGTAAAACCATTCTATATAAACAGTTATGGATGTATTATTGTCTAATGATTTTTTTTATCATGACTATAAATAGCAAGATACTAACACTAAATATTTTCTATTACTTTATGATATTTGACATAAAATTTATTTTTATTCTTTATTGATAAGCAGAATGATTCAGTTTCTGAGACCCATGAGGAGAAGAAAATCTCTGCTTAACAAATACAGAGAATAAACAGATAAAATTAACCCCTCTGATAATTTTACTCAGATGGCTTTTTTCCAGAATTTATCTGGGCAAACACAGTGGTATTTATTCAAATATTTTAAACTCTTGATAAGCAATAACGATTTAAATCCAACACTGCTATGGTTGTTATTCTCTCTCAGAACTCTAGGCATAGTCTCCTCAGAAATGTAATTAAAATTTGCATACTCTTATTAAATGAAACTATTTGAGGGCAATCATTTGGTTGCTTTCAAAATAGAGCTTTGCTTTCAGAAATGGTTTGCGAATGTTATTTAATACATCCCCAAGGCTTCAAAAGGAAAATGTGAAGGGACCTCCAGCAGGAGCTCTGCCTAAAATTCCCAAGAGTCATTTGCAAAGTATATTTTAAAATGAAAGAATGTTTCATAAATGGAAATCAATGACCTAAGGCCAATACAAGAAGACCTGAGAGGATTTGAGTTGTATGAGCTGTATGTATGTCATGTGTGTGTGTATAACATATTTGTTGGCCAAACAGGCTACTTATGAGCTGAAGACAGATGAAATCAAGATTGGTCATCTTAAATTGTCATCTTTCCTGCACACTCATATTGGGCAGTATGATACCTATCAGAAATTGATTCCTGGGAGTCAAGTAAAGAAAACAAAGGGTTGAGCAAGCACAACGATAGTTAAATATACTTTCTAGGTAGTATCCAATTGTGAACTTTTAATCTGGGAACTACTGCTCAATATAGAAAAATGGAGGATAATCAGGAGCAACTTAATCAGGATAAAATATGTACTGATGTAAAAATAAATATAAATATGGTGTCCTTTAAAATGTAAAAAATTAAAAGGAACTATTTTATTGTTAGCTAAGAAAAGCATAGCTTAGAAAAACAGCTTTCCCCAATGCACTAGATTATTGAAAAGAAGAGTAGCATTACACCTACACAGAGAGGGGGAGCTTCAAAAACCTTCAGCAGAAGTGAAATGGAAGGAAATAGAAATCAGGTTCTGTATAGCTCTCTGAACTCTCCTATTTCACAGAGTAAGCATGTGTATACATTGAACTCACTTGACAATTTAGGCAAACATGTAGCCACCAGTATATTTACAAAATGCTCCTCTGTTTTTTCTCATAAGCTTCACATCAGTGCTATTTATCTAAATCTTAAAAGCAAAATAGATGGAGGAATTTAAATGAAGTAAAGAGCAGGTAAAATGAGAGAGGAAAACCACAATTTGCAAAACAGATATAAAGGAATTAAGTAATATTATGCACAAAGATTTACAATGTGAAAACTGATCTGCAAGAGAATCAGAAAGCTCAATGAAAATGACCTTAAACAATTCTAATTCTACATATAAATAGTTTTTCCAGCCTCATAATGTGTCATATTGTTCAGTTTGTGTTTTTGTGTACTGTACTTTGAAAAAGTTCTAAGAATGTCTATTCAATACAGAGCCTAAGCTATTTAAAGACTGCTTCTGCTTAGTGAATATTTAAAAGTAGTAAAATAGGAAAGGAATTTGCATAATCCTCTCTGGTTTTCCAATCCAATATAAAAAGAGGGTAAAAATCATCGACAATACTAGAAAAAAAAACAAAATAATTTCTTTAGTTTATGTATGGTAGTGCCAGTCAATATGTTTCTCTGATAGCTCAGTTGGTAAAGAATCCTCCTGCAATGCAAGAGACCCCAGTTCAATTCCTGGGTAGGGAAGATCCCCTGGAGAAGGGATAAACTACCCATTCCAGTATTCTTGGGCTTCCCTTGTGACTCAGCTGGTAAAGAATCTGCCTGCAATGTGGGAGACCTGGGTTCGATCATTCATTATAAATACAATGTGAGGAACACATATAATTTAAATTTTTCTAGTAGACACAGTGAAAAAGTAAAAAGATACATGAAATTAAATAATTTTTTAAAGAATATATTCAAAATATTATTTTTCAATATAATTGATTTTGCTGCGATGCAAAAGTATATTAGTTTTAAACCTATATCACTAAACTCTGTGTCAACACAATAGTATCAATATTGAATTCATAGTATTGACTAATTTGAAAAGCAATTCTAAATGTATTGATAACAAAACAAAACCTGTTCTTCAAATTTTTCTTGTAGCTTTTGCAAGTCAATTTATATAACATTTGATTACAATTTAAATCTCCTGCACATAGATTCCTGGTAGAAAATATAAAATCTTTATTATTGACTCTTGTTATGAAAAATTTTGAATATAACATAAATTCTCATACTTATCTGTCTAAGTAACAAACAAGCTTTCTTTTCCTTGGAGCTTTGAAAGTATTTTGTTTCTATAAAGTGTGATAACTAGTGAGAGACTATAAATCCTACTGACATTTTTTTAACATTTTACAATTACTCCTTTTGTTGTAAGGAAATCTTGAAATAAATATAACAGCATAGTAATTCATTATAAAACTTTTCCATAGTTCAATCAATAACATTGGCAAATAACAAGATTATTAAAGTCCTTGTCACCTATTTCTTTCAGTGGTTCCATAAACTGGTGAAGATTCATAGCCTTTAAATATTCCAAACGATTTTGACAACTGTAATCATGATACTTTTCTTATAAGACTTGCCTCAGCAAACTGAGCAGCAATATTGTAAAGTATATCATGTAATAGAATAAAACCATAGAAGATATTTCAGTCTCTTATTATAAAATGTGGGGCCCTAAATGGGAAACCTTAAAAACAAAGGGTCTGGCTTTGTGGTCGAAAACCTAAGATGGCGCCCGGCAGAAGAGATGGGGGCAGGGTCTATGTTGTTTCTCAAAGTTTTTGATTGGCTCTCTTGATTTCTGTGCACGTAGACAGTGTGTGATCTCCATAGACTCCTGTTATAATGAAGGGACATGACAATTTGACCTTTAACGTGATTGGTGCAACTATGGAAAGTCCCTCCTAAAACCCTCCTGTTTGTCTATATAAGCTGGGAGTTTGCAACAATAAACCGGAACTGCTTCTATGGAACCCTTGTCGCGTCTGATTGTCTCTTGCTTGCCCAGGGGCTGGGTTGGTGGACAGCAGGCTCGCCTCTCCTCGGGAACCCCTCAGCTTTGCTGAGGGAAGTTCCACTGCCTCTACTCTTTCTGTGGAGCACCCCCCACAATAAAATACCAATAAATTTGATTTTTTTTTACTTAACATATCTGAGACATTGCCCTTCAAAATGAAACTTTTTTTTCATATCAAGTTATTCATTCTTATGTTGAAGAATCAAAATATTTATTCCTAAATTTGATTTTTTTGGCTATAAATTTACATGTCACCATACATTTGTCAGATTCCTAAACAAAATACACCCAAAATATTGAGCTGTATTTCATATCGCATGACTCATCAGGTTTCTTTTTAATTGTTTGGATCAGTTGATCTTCTTTGTGTTTAGAAAAGATTTCTATCCCACAAGCAAATGTGTAGCAGCTTAAATTAACATTATTCACTTCTCTTTTTAAAAATTAATTTATTTATTTTAATTGGAGGCTAATTACTTTACAGTATTACAGTGGTTTTTACCATACATTGACAAGAATCAGCCATTGGTGTACATGTGTTCCCTATCCTGAATCCCCCTCCCACCTCCTTCCCCACCCTCAGGGTCATCCCAGTTCACCAGCCCTGAGCACCCTGTCTCATGCATCAAATCTGGACTGGTGATCTATTTCACATATGATAATGTAAATGTTTCAGTACTATTCTCTCAAATCATCCCACCGTCACCTTCTCCCACAGAGTCCAAAAGTCTGTTCTTTACATTTGTGTCTCTTTCGCTATCTTACATATAGGGTCATCGTTACCATCTTTCTAAATTCCATAAATATATGTTAATATACTGTATTGGTGTTTTTATTTCTGACTTAATTCACTCTGGAAAATAGGCTCCAGTTTCATCCTCCTCATTAAAACTGATTCAAATGCATTCTTTTTAATAGCTGAGTAATATTCCACAGTACATATGTACCACATGTTTCTTATTCATTCATCTGCTAATAGACATCTAGGTTGCTTCTATGTCCTGGCTATTGTAAACAATGCTGCAGTGAATATTGAGGTACACGTGTCTCTTTCAATTCTGGTTTCTTTGGTGTGTATGCCCAGCAGTGGGATTGCTGGGTCATATGGCAGTTCTATTTCCAGTTTTTTTAAGGAACCTACACACTGTTATCCATAGTGGCTCTACTAGTTTGCATTACCACCAATTGTTTGTAGACTTTTTGATGGCAGCCATTCTGACTGGCATGAAATGGTACCTCATTGTGGTTTTGATTTGCATTTATCTGATAATGAGTGATGTTGAGCATCTTTTCATGTGTTTGTTAGCCATCTGTATGTCTTCTTTGGAGAAATGTCTATTTAGTTCTTTGACCCATTTTTGACTGGGTCATTTATTTTTCTGGAATTCAGCTACAGGAGTTGCTTGTATATTTTTGAGATTAATTCTTTGTCAGCTGCTTCATTTGCTATTATTTTCTCCCATTCTGAAGGTTGTCTTTTCTCCTTGCTTATAGTTTCCTTCATTGTGCAAAAGCTTTTAAGTTTAATTAGCTCAACATTCAGAAAATGAAGATCATGGCATCCAGTCCCATCACTTCATGGGAAATAGATGGGAAAAAGTGGAAACAGTGTCAGACTTTATTTTGGGGGCTCCAAAATCACTGCAGATGGTTACTGCAGCCATGAAATTAAAAGACACTTACTCCTTGGAAGAAAAGTTATGAACAACCTAAATAGCATATTCAAAAGCAGAGACATTACTTTGCGGACTAAGGTCCGTCTAGTCATGGCTATGGTTTTTCCTGTGGTCATATATGGATGTGAGAGTTGGACTGTGAAGAAGGCAGAGCGCTGAAGAATTGATGCTTTTGAACTGTGGTGTTGGAGAAGACTCTTGAGAGTCCCTTGGACTGCAAGGAGATCCAACCAGTCCATTCTGAAGGAGATCAATCCTGGGATTTCTTTGGAAGGACTGATGCTAAAGCTGAAACTCCAGTACTTTGGCCGCCTCATGCGAAGAGTTGACTCATTGGAAAAGACTCTGATGCTGGGAGGGATTGTGGGCAGGAGGAGAAGGGGACGACAGAGGATGAGATGGCTGGATGGCATCACGGACTCGATGGACATGAGTCTGAGTGAACTCCGGGAGTTGGTGATGGACAGGGAGGCCTGGCGTGCTGCAATTCATGGAGTCACAAAGAGTTGAACACCACTGAGTAACTGAACTGAACTGAGGTCCTCCTTGTTTAATTTTCTTTTATTTCCATTATTCTGGGAGGTAGGTCATAACAGATCCTGCTGTGATTCATGTCAGAGAATGTTTTGCCTGTTTTCCTCTAACAGTTTTATAGTTTCTGGTCTTACATTTAGATAGTTAACCCATTTTGAGTTTATTTTTGTGTATGGTGTTAGAAAGTGTTCTAGTTTCATTCTTTTACAAGTTGTTGACCAGTTTTCCTAGCACCGCTTGTTAAATGATTGTCTTTTCTCCATTGTATATTCTTGCTTCCTTTGTCAAAGATAAGGTGTCCATAGGTGTGTGGATTTATCTCTGGGCTTTCTATTTAGTTTCATTGATCTATTTTTCTGTCTTTTGCCAGTACCATACATCTTGATGACTGTAGCTTTGTAGTATAGCCTGAAGTCAGGAAGGTTGATTCCTCCAGTTCCATTCTTCTTTCTCAAGATTGCTTTGGCTATTCAAGGTTTTTGTGTTTCCATACAGATTGTGAAATTATTTGTTCTAGTTCTCTGAAGAATACCATTGGTAGCTTAATAGGTATTGCATTGAATTTATAGATTGATTTGAGTAGTATACTCATTTTCACTATATTGATTCTTCTGATATATTAGCATGATATATTTCTCCTTTTATTTGTATAATCTTTGATTTTATAGTTTTCTATATGTAGGTCTTTTGTTTCTTTAGCTAATTTATTCCTAAGTATTTTATTCATTGCAATGTTGAATGGAATTGTTTCCTTAATTTCTCTTCCTGTTTTCTCATTGTTTGTGTGTAAGAATGTAAGATTTCTGTGTGTTAATTTTATATTCTGCAACTTTTCTATATTTATTAATTAGCTCTAGTAATTTTCTGGTGGAATCTTTAGGTTTTCTATGTAGAGGATCATGTCATCAGCCTGTAAACAGTGAGAGTTTTACTTATTTTCCTATCTGGATTCCTTTTATTTCTTTTATTTTGTAATTACTATGGCTAAAACTTCTAAAACTATGTTGAATAGTAGTGGTGAGAGTGGGCACGCTTGTCTTATTCCTGACTTTAGGGAAATATCTTCAATTTTTCACCACTGAGGATAATGTTTTGCTGTGGGTTTCATGGCTATTATTATGTTGAGGTATGTTCCTTCTGTGCCTGCTTTCTGGAGGTTTTTGTTTATTTTAATCATCAGTGGATGTTGAATTTTGTCAAAGGCTTTCTCTGCATCTATTGAAATATTCATATGGTTCTCATCTTTCAATTTGTTAATGTGGTGTATCACATTGATGGATTTGTGAATATTGAAGAATCTTTGCATCCCTGGGAAAAAGCCCACTTGGTCATGATGTATGATCTTTTTGATATGTTGTTGGATGCTGTTTGCTAGAATTTTGTTAAGGATTTTTGCATCTATGTTCATCAGTGATATTGGCCTGTAGTTTTCTTTTTCTGTGGCATCTTTGTCAGGTTTTGGTATTAGGATGATGGTGGCTTCATAGAATGTGTTTGGAAGTTTACTTTCCTCTGCAATTATCTGGAAGAGTTTGAGTAGGATAAGTGTTAGCTCTTCCCTAAATTTTTTGAGAGTTCAGCTGTAAATCCGACTGGTCCTGGGCTTTTATTGGTTGGAAGATTTTTGATTACAGTCTCGATTTCCGTGCTTATGATGGGTCTGTTAATATTTTCTATTTTGTCCTGGTTCAGTTTTGGAAAGTTAAACTTTTCTAAAAATTTGTCAATTTCTTCTAAGTTGTTCATTTTATTGGCATAAATTGCTGATCGTAGTCTGTTATGATCCATTGTACTTCTGTGTTGTCTTTTGTGGTTTCTCCGTTTTAATTTCTAATTTTGCTGATTTGATTCTTCTCCATTTTTTTCTTGATGAGTCTGGCTAATGGTTTTCCTACTTTATTTATCTTCTCAAAAAATCAGCTTTTATCTTTTTTGTTTTTTACTACAGTCTTCTTTGTTTCTTTTTCATTTATTCCTGCCCTAATTTTTATGATTTCTTTCCTTCTAGTTGCTTTAGGTGTAGAATTAGGTTATTTATTTTTCTCTTGTTACTTGAAGTAAGCTTATATTGCTATGAAACTTCCCCTTAGCACTACTTATACTGATACCCATAGGTTTTGGGGGTTTTGTTGTCATTTTCAGTCATTTCTATGCATATTTTTATTCTCTTTCTTATTTCTTCTGTGATTTGTTGGTTATACAGAAGTGTGTTTTTAGTCTCCAGGTGTTTGTATTTTTAATAGTCCCCCCTGTAGTTGACATCTAATCTTACTGCTTATGATCAGAAAAGATATGTAGAATGATTTCAATTTTTTTTTTTAATTTACCAAAGCAGACTTATGACCCAGGATGTGATCTATCCTGGAGAAGTTTCCATGTGCATGTGAGAAAAAGGTGAAATTCATTGTTTTGGGGTGAAATGTCCTATAGATATCAATTAGGTATAACTGTTCCATTGAGTCATTTAAAGTTTGTGTTTCCTTGCTAATTTTTCTGCTTAGTTGATCTATCCATAGGTGTTAGTAGGGTATTAAAGTCTCCTACTGTTATTGTGTTACTGTTAATTTCCCCTTTCATACTTGTTAGCATTTATCTTACATATTGCAGTGCACCAGGCTTCTCTGGTGGCTCAGAGGGTAAAGCATCTGCCTGCAATGTGGGAGACCCAGGTTCAATCCCTAGGTCCAGAAGATTCCCCTGGAGAAGGAAATGGCAACCCACTCCAGTATCCTTGCCTGGAAAACCCCATAGACAGAGAAGTCTGGTAGGCTACAGTCCGTGGGGTCACAAAGAGTCGGACACGACTGATCGACTTCACTTTCACTGTGTTGGATGCATATATAGTTATAATTGCTATATTTTGCTTCTTGGATTGATCCTTTGATCATTATGTAGTGTCCTTTTTTGTCTCTTTTCATAGCCTTTGTTTCAAAGTCTATTTTATCTGATATGAGTATTGCTACTCCTGCTTTCTTTTGGTCTCCATTTGCATGAAGTATCTTTTTCCAGCCCTTCACTTTCAGTCCATATGTGTCCCTTGTCTTGAGGTGGGTCTCTTGTAGACAATATATATAGGGGTCTTTTGTATCCATTCAGCAAATCTTTGTCTTTTGATTGGGGCATTAAACCCATTTATATTTAAGGTAATTATTGATAAATATGATCCAATTGTCATTTACTTTGTTGTTTGGGGTTAGAGTTTATAAACCTTTTCTGTGTTTCTTGTCTAGAGAAGATCCTTTAGCATTTGTTTAAGAGCTAATTTGGTGGTGCTGAATTCTCTCAGCTTTTGCTTCTCTGTGAAGCTTTTGATTTGTCCTTCATATTTGAATGAGATCCTTGCTGGGTACAGTAATCTGAATTGTAGGTTTTTCTCTTTCATCACTTTAAGTATGTCCTGCCATTCCCTTCTGGCCTGAAGAGTTTCTATTGAAAGATCAACTGTTATCTTTATGGGAATCCCCTTGTGTGTTATTTGTTGTTTTTCCCTTGCTGCTTTTAATATTTGTTCTTTGTATTTGATCTTCATTAATTTGATTAATATATGTCTTGGGGTTTTTGCCTAGGGTTTATCCTATTTGTGACCCTCTGGGTTTCTTGGGCTTAGGTAGCTATTTCTTTCCCCATTTTAGGGAATTTTTCAACTATTATCTCATCAAGTATTTTCTCCTGGCCTTTCTTTTTGTCTTCTTCTTCTGGGACTCCTATGATATGAAATTTGGTGTGTTTGACATTGTCCCAGAGGTCTCTGATGTTGTCCTCATTTCTTTTAATTCTTTGTTTTTCTTCTCTGCTTCATTTACTTCCATCATTCTATCTTCCACCTCACTTATCCTATCTTTTGCCTCAGTTACTCTACTGTTGGTTCCCCCAGAGTGCTTCTGATCTCTGTTATTGCATTATTCAGACTTCCCTGGGGGGCTCAGACAGTAAAGCGTCTGCCTACAATGTGGGAGACCCAGGTTCAATCCCTGGGTCAGGAAGATCACCTGGAGAAGGAAATGGCAACCCACTCCAGTATTCTTGCCTGGAAAACCCCATGGACGGAGAAGCCTGGTGGGCTACAGTCCATGGGGTTGCAAAGAGTTGGACACGACTGAGAGACTTCACTTCCACTTCCATTGCATTATTCATTATTGATTGACTCTTTTTGTTTCTTCTAGGTCCTTGTTAAACATATCTTGCATCTTCTCAGTCCTTGTCTCCAGACTATTTGTCTGTAACTCCATTTTGTTTTCAAGATTTTGGATCATTTTTACTATCATTTTCTGAATTCTTTTTCAGGTAGACTCCCTATCTCCTCCTCTTTTGTTTGGTTTGGTGGGCTTTTATTATGTTCCTTTACCTGCTGAATATTTCTCTGTCTTTTCATTTTGTTTAAATTGCTGTGTTTGGGGGGCCTTTCTTTATGCTTGAAGTTTGTGGTTCCTCTTTGTTGTAGAGTTCTTCCCGGTGGGTGGGGTTGGACTAGTGGCTTTTAAGGTTTTCTAGTTAGGGAAGCTTATGTCAGTGTTCTAGTGGGTGGATCTGGATCTCCTCTCTCTGGAGTGCAATGTAGTATCCGGTAGTGAGTTTTGAGTTGTCTATGGGTTTAGTGTGACTTTTGGCCATCTGTATTTTAATGCTCAGGGTTATCTTCCTGCATTGTTGGAGGATTAGCCTGATATGTTTTGTTCTGAAACTTGTTGGCTTTTGGGTGGAGCTTGGTTTCAGTGTAGGTATGGAGGCTTTTGGGCGATCTCTGGAGACTTTTGGGTGATCTCTTGTCAATTATGGAGAAGGCAATGGCATCCCACTCCAGTACTCTTGCCTGGAAACTCCCATGGATGGAGGAGCCTGGTAGACTGCAGTCCATGGGGTCGCTGAGTCAGACACGACTGAGCGACTTCACTTTGACTTTTCACTTTCATGCACTGGAGAAGAAAATGGCAACCCACTCCAGTGTTCTTGCCTGGAGAATCCCAGGGATGGCGGAGCCCAATGGGCTGCTGTCTGTGGGGTTGCACAGAGTCGGACACGACTGAAGCGACTTAGCAGCAGCAGCAGCTTGTCAATTAATGTTCCCTAGAGTCTGGAGTTTTCTTGTGTTCTGAAGTTTTCCATTTAAGCCTCCTGCCCCTTGCTTTCAGTCTTATTCTTACAGTAGCCTCAAGACTTCTCCATCCATACAGCACAGCACCAATGATAAAACGTCTAGGTTAATGATGGAAAGATTCTCCATAGTGGGGGGCACCCAGAGAGGTTCACAGAGTTGCATGGAGAAGAGAGGCGAGAGGAGGGAGATAGAGGTGACCAGGAGGAGAAGAGGAGAATAAAAGGGGAGAGAACAATTTAGCCAGTAATCAATTCCCTATGTGCTCTCCACAGTCTGGAACCCTCAGAGAGGTTCACAGAGTTACACAGAGAAGAGAAGAGCTAGAAAGGAGATAGAGGTGACCAGGAGGAGAAGAGGAGGAATAAAAAGGAGAGAGATCTAGCCAGTGATCACTTCCATAAGTTTCTCCACAGCATGGAAAACCCAAAGAGATTCACAGAGGTGAGTAGAAAGAGAAGGGGGAGAGAGGAGATAGAGGTGACCTGGGGGAGAAAAGGGAGAGTCAAAAGGGGGAGAGAACAACCAAGCCAGTAATCACACTCCTAAGTAAAAATGGGTACTGAAGATTGGATTCTTAAAGGTACAAAATTAATAACAAATACCAAAAAGCAAAGATTAAAAACCTAGAGTAGAGGTTAGACTCTCAAAAATAGAATATTTTTTAAATCACAAATTATAAAAATTATATATATGAAATTTGCCTTAAAAATAGTGTCCTTTTTGCAAGGTAATAGGTTATAAAAATGAAAATTAAGGGAGTAACAAAAAATTTTAAAATAATTTAAAAAAATTTCTCTGGAGTTTTGAGGGCAGTGTGAGGTCAGTTCAGTTTCAGATAGTTCCTTTTCAAGCTTATACTTGTTCTCAAGGTCTATAGGTCCATTCCAGTGTAGTCAGTGCTAAGCTAACTACAGGGTTTTACTCTGTTTCACCTGTCACTTCCAAAGCAGTTCCCTCTTGTTTATTTTGGTTTCCTCTGTTTGCAAGTCTCTTCAGTGTCTAATTTCCACCCTGCTACAAGGGGGAGAAGGTGGTCACTTATTTAAGCTAACTTGTTCAGTTGTGCTGTGGGGAGGGAGGAACACTGCAAACAAATATCACTGGCATATGTGAGGAGGGCTCACAGTGTCTGGGCCACATTGGGTTTGCCCCAGCTCACGGTGCATGTGCTTTTCATAGTCTACACTGCTCAGGCTCCAGGTTGCTCTGCAGGGGATCTATCTAAAGCCAGCCCTGGGTTATGTGCACATCCCAGGTCTAGGTTGCTCAGGTTCAGGTTCTCAGGTACTCCACAAAGGTACAGACTTGGCTGGGCATGTGCTTTGTGCCTTTCCCAGGTCTAAGCAGCTCAGGCAACCAGGTGCTTGGCAAGTGCACTCTCCCAGGTATGCAGTCGGTCTTATCACCTCTGTGGTCCCAGCCCCTCAGTTTCTTGGTGTCTCAGGTGTGCTGTGTGTCTACCCTAGGGAGCTGATCTCTTACTGAGATGCTCCTGGTGGATGTCAACTGTCCAGGATCCCAGGAAGATTTGGTTAGCAACTGGGAGCCTACTCACAGTTTGATGGAGGATGCCCTCTCTGGGCATCCCTCACCTTCTGGGTCTTTCTGTCACCTGTCTGTCTCTATGCCTCTGATGGGGGAGGCACCAGTCTGCAGCTGGCTAGCTCTCCTCGTATTTGCACAGTCCTTTGTTCTGTAAGCAGGTCAGGCTGTGCCTTAGAGCTTTAAAGAAAAAAGTTCTCTCTCTCTCTTTTCTTCTTTCTCTGGTTGTCCCACAGTTTAGTTGCTATCTTAAGTTAGCTCCCTCAAATTGTCCTCTGGGCATTCAAGCCCAGTCCTTACCCTAAGCATGCAGCCCTCACCTACCTGTTCAGCCTCTGCGTGCATTTGGCAGATGCCAGCATCAGGGCTACTTCTGTGCAGGGAGTTGTATTTAGGCACATAAATTGTGGGATTTTTGTTTGTTTTTTTCCTCCTTGCTTTGTTGCCTTCTTAGATTCCAAAACTCCCCATAGACCCACCGGTGAAAGGGTTTCCTGGTGTTTGGAAACTTCTCCTCCTTCATGACTCCCTCCCCTGGATGGGTCTCTGTCCCTAACTCTTTTGTCTCTCTTTTTATCTTTTACATTTTGTCCTACCTCCTTTCAAAGAGAATGGGCTGGCTTTCTAAGTGCCTGGTGTCCTCTGCCAGCATTCAGAAATTGTTTTGTGGAATTTTCTCAGTGTTCAAATGATCTTTTGATCTATTTGTGGGGGGAAAGTGGTCCTCCCATCTTATTCCTCTGCCATCTTTGGGCCACTCAGATTATTCACTTCTTTAAAAAAGTTTTTAAAATCTATTTCTTATAATTTTGTAATAAAATTTTAATAAAAATAATAGTTTTCCATCTTTTGATCTAAAAATGTGTATGTGTGTGTCTTTATAGATGTAAGAATCTAAGCAATTTTAAAGTTGGTCAGAATTGAAAGATCAGATCTTATTAAATTTAAATTTGTTTTAGAATTTTATTTTAATTTCAGATGAATAATTTCATTGATTCTTTTTAGACTACTGAGAAGAAAGCATCAAATTCACTACTGTCTTATAAACCCTTTTTGTTCACTTCGTTATCGTTAAATTTTGTTCTACAACAAACTGTTTTTTTCATTCTGCTCTTGCCACTGCAAATCACACTGCTGCTGCTGCTGCTGCTAAGTAGCTTCAGTCGTGTCTGACTCTATGCGACCCCAGAGATGGCAGCCCACCAGGCTCACCCATCCCTGGGATTCACCAGGCAAGAACACTGGAGTGGTCTGACATTTCCTTATCCAATGCATGAAAGTGAAAAGTGAAAGTGAAGTCGCTCAGTCATGTCTGACTCCTAGCGACCCCATGGACTGCAGCCTTCCAGGCTCATCCGTCCATGGGATTTGCCAGGCAACAGTACTGGAGTGGGGTGCCATTGCCTTCTCCAGCAAATCACATTACTGTTCATCATTAGATTTGTGACATACTGTTAACAAGGCTGTTGCCACAGAATCATAGCCCTGCCCCAACCTTGAATAGAAACCAATTACATTTGTCTAAGTTTCAGAAGGAAGCTTCAAAGAGAAAAAAAAACAAGAACTGGTTGGAATCAACTAGGTTAAAGCGTCTGCCTCCAATGTGGGAGACCCAGGTTTGATCCCTGGGTTGGGAAGATCCCCTGGAGAAGGAAATGGTAACCCACTCCAGTATTCTTGCCTGGAGAATCCCATGGAAGGAGGAGCCTGGTAGTCCATGGGTTCACAGAGTCGGACATGACTGAGCGACTTCACTCATTCACTCAAACCCAAGATAACAGAGTATTTGACTTCCAGTAAATCTTGAACTTCATTACATATTCACTGTCATACATTAACATGCTAAATGACACACCCACCAGAGCTGTGACAGTTCATGATTGCCATGACAACAGCTGGACAAGCCCATAGGAGGACTGAAAAAGAGAGTTTGCATTAGCTTCAGGTTCAAACCACAGCCCTGTTCTCTGATAACACATGAGTATTCCTCCTACTTTCCAATTTTCTCTCTTTTACCTGGACCTTCCTATATATTTGGTGTCTTTGCCCAAACTGGATTAAGAAGTTTGTTTGGGAACCAGGTTCCCACTTCTCCATTCTTTGGCCACTGAATAAAGCTTGTGCTGTTCCAGTCTGGGCATCTGTTTTGTTACAGGCTGTGCAAATTTGATTGGAAAAAGAACCTCCCTGGCAGTCACAAGGGGTCTGGTGCTCTGCCCAGACTCAGACCCAGGTGTAGATCCTGTTGACCAATTCAGTAACAATACCTTGTACCAGTCTCTTTCTCATTTATGTTTTCTAGTTGTAACTAACACGTTCTGAATCTCCACTTGATTTTGCATCATCAGTGCATTGTTGTTTTAGTCACTAAGTTGTGTGGACTCTTTTGCAAACCCATGGACTGTATGTAGCCCCCAGGCTCTTCTGTCTATGGGATTTCCCAGGTGAATACTGGAGAGGGTAGCCATTTCCTCTCCAGGGGATCTTCCCAGGGGCCGAGCTTGTATCTCCTGCATTGCAGGCAGATTCTTTACTGCTGAGCCACTAGGGAAGTCTATCAGTCAGTTCAGTTCGGTCACTCAGTCATGTCCGACTCTTTGCAACCCCATGAATCACAGCACACCAGGCCTCCCTGTCCATCACCAACTCCCGGAGTTCACTCAGACACGTCCGTCGAGTCAGTGGTGCCATCCAGCCATCTCATCCTCTGTTGTCCCCTTCTTCTCCAGCCCCTAGTCCCTCCCAGCTTCAGAGTCTTTTCCAATGAGTCAACTCTTCACGTGAGGTGGCCAAAGTACTGGAGTTTCAGCTTCAGCATCATTTCCTCCGAAGAAATCCCAGGGCTGATCTCCTTCAGAATGGACTGGTTGGATCTTGCAGTCCAAGGGACTCACAAGACTCTTCTCCAACACTACAGTTCAAAAGCATCAGTTCTTCGGTGTTCAGCTTTCTTTACAGTCCAACTCTCACATGCATACATGACCACTGGAAAAACCATAGTCTTGACTAGACGGACCTTTGTTGGCAAAGTAATGTCTCTGCTTTTCAATATGCTATCTAGGTTGGTCATAACTTTTCTTCCAAGGAATAAGTGTCTTTCAGTCTCATGGCTGCAGTTACCATCTGCAGTGATTTTGGAGCCCCCAAAATAAAGTCTGATACTATTGCACATACTAAATCTAAATTAATTTTTTAATTATTTAAAATTTAAATTTTATTATAATTAAGATAAATAAATATTTCCACTTTTTTACTAAGTACAATTTACCTAGGAATCACTATAACTTTTTGCCTAATATGTTCAGTTAAATATATTACAGTGTTCCATCAGTATATAGAAATAATCATTCAAACAGAATCAATCTAACACTGACTAGATCAGGTCTGTGTTTACTTGTAATACTAAAAATGAAGCACATATCCAATGTACACTACAATAATAATATATTATGTGATGCAAAGGTTAAAATGACATGTAGTTTTACTGAAACAATAAAGCTTATGCTTAAAGGAAAAATATTTTTACTCCTTCAGTTTTTACATTTCAATTTATTTTTAAAAAATATGAAATTCTGTATTATGTACCTTGTCACATTTAACTGGCTTAACCAGTCACATTTCAAATGTCCAACAGCCATACATGGCTAGAGGTTACTGTATTAGAAAGCACAGATATAGAAGCTTAATGGAGTCTATGAAATATAAATATAATGTCCAGAGCTACAAATAACATTAAAAAATGCCCACTGAGCAATTTAAAATGCTAAACAATTTAGGTGAACTAAATATTAAGTTAGTTATATTCAATAATATTTATACTTTTCTGCTGGTGCTGCTAAGTCGCTTGAGTCATGTCCGACTCTGTGCGACCCCATAGATGGAAGCCCACCAGGCTCCCCTGTCCCTGGGATTCTCCAGGCAAGAACACTGGAGTGGGTTGCCATTTCCTGCTCCAATACATGAAAGTGAAAAGTGAAAGTGAAGTCGTTCAGTCATGTCTGACTCTTAGCGACCCCATGGACTGCAGCCCACCAGGCTCCTCCACCCATGGGATTTTCCAGGCAAGAGTACTGGAGTGGGTTGCCATTGCCTTCTCCACTACACTTTTCTAGGGGAGTTTTTGAAGAGCTGTTTGAATTTGGCATAGCTAATTTAAAGAATTTTTTATATTAGTGCAATAGATACCAATTAACATTTTATTGAAATGACTAACCTTAATCTTAATTATATTTCTATCACCATAATAATATTACTCTATTCTCAGAGAATGATGTTGATCTATATGTGTCTGACTCTTTGCAGTCCCATGGACTGTAGCCCACCAGGCTCCTTTATCCATGGGATTCTCCACAACAAGCATATTGGAGTGTGTAACCATACCGTTTTCTGGAGGATCTTCCCAACTCAAGGATCAAAATGGGGTCTCCTGCATTGTATGCAGATTCTTTATCATCTGAGACACTAAGGAAGCCATTTGATCTATATATAATCTTGTTAATTTATGATGCTTTTCTGTGGGACAGCTGGAAGTTTTCTATTTTAATGATACGTCCTTATCACCATATGTTATTTTGTTTAACTGGAGGATAACTGCCAAGCAGGAGATGCAGGTTTGATCTCTGGGATAGTAAGACCCCCTGAAGAAAGAAATGGCAATCCACTCTGGATTCTTGCCTAGGAAACGCCATAGACAGAAGAGCCTGGGGGCTACAGTCCATGGGGTCACGAAAGAGTCAGACATAGCCTGAAGACAAACAACAAATTGCTTTACAATTCTGTGTCAGTTTCTGCTGTACAACAACATGAATCAGACAGGCATGTATGTGTGCTAAATCATTTCAGTCATGTCCAGCTTTTTGCAACCCTACAGACTGCAGCCCACCAGGTTCCTCTGTCCATGAGATTCTGCAGCAACAATATTGGAGTGGGTTGTCATGCACTTCTCCAGGGGATCTTCTGGATCCAGGGATAGAACCAGGGTCTCTTATGTCTCCTGCATTAGCAGGTTGGTTCTTTACCACTAGTGCCACTTGGGAAGCCCTCGAATCAGCTACAAGTATACATATATTGTATTTGCTATTTTACTCTACAGGAAAAGCTGGCTTAAAACTCAGCATTCAAAAAACCAAGATCATGGCATCCAGGTCCATTACTTCATGGTGAATAGAAGGATAAAAGTAGAAGCAGTGGCAAATTTTATTTTCTTAGGCTTCAAAATTACTGCAGATGGTGACTGCAGCCATGAAATTAAAAATGCTAGATCCTTGGAAGGAAAACAATGACAAAACTAGACAGAATATTAAAAAGCAAAGACATCTCTTTGCAGACAACGGTCCATCTAGTCAAAGCTATGGTTTTTCAATAGTCATGTACAGATGTGAGAGTTGGACCATAAAGAAGGCTGAGCACCGAAGTACTGATGCTTTCAAATTGTGGTGCTGGAGAAGACTCAGAGTCCTTTGGCAAACAAGGAGATCAAGCCAGTCAGTCCTAAAGGAAAGCAGTCCTGAATATTCATTGGAACGACTGAAGCTAAAGCCAAGGCTCTAATACTTTGGCCACCTGATGCAAAGAGATGACTCATTGGAAAACTTGAAACTGGGAAAGATAGAAGGCAAAAGAGAAGAGGGCAGCAGAGGATGAGATGGTTAGGTAGTATCACCACCTCAATGTACATGAATCTGAGCAAACTCCAGGAGATAATAAAGGGCAGGGAAGCCTGGCATGCTACAGTCCATGGGGTTGCAAAGATCTGGCTGCTCCAGAGCCCACTGTCTTGCTGGGGCTTCTTTGCCATTGGACACGGGGTATCTCCTCACAGTCGCTCCAGCTGCTGCTCCAGCACTGCGCAGCCACCACTCCAGCTTAAGACAGACAGTCTTGATACAAAGCACCGTTGAGATCTACTTGTCTTTCAGGTGCCCAAGACAAGCCTCTTGTTATGTTCCCTTGCTTATTAAACCCTGCACCTACCAATCTGGAGTAGTTCTTCTGCCCCTTTCTTCAGTCTCTTCCCTGCCTCCTGTGGTGGGAGGCCAGCTTCAGATTTCATCTGAGGAAGCTCCCAAGGTTGAGAACCAATACAACAATAATTACATCTATTAGAAAATTAAATGAGAAAGTGTATGTCTTTTAGTAGAATGTCTCACACATGATAATTCAAAATAAAGTAACTATTATTATTTTTCTAATTTCCAATGCTAAAATTTTCTAAGTTCACATAAACTAACACACAAATGAAAATAGTATTTATTTAACTTTATTCTGATCATGACACATATCTCAAACCAACCAATACATGTGATTTTGTCTAGAGTTAAAAAAAAAAAAAAAGAATGTTCTATCAATGAGTTATTTAAGATAATGGACTAAAATATTTTATTTATGTAAATAATGTGTGTCTAAAATATTTATATTAAAAGAAAGTTATTTACAATAAACTACATGAAAGCTATTTTCTAGTTTTCATAAGATATAAAATTACATGTTAAATATTCTTTGCTCTCCTGAGTTCTTCACTTTGAATATAGGACTCATTTTTATTAATATAAAGGTTACAAATGATACTGATCAAAATTAAATCTACAGTATAGAGTATAACCTTAAAACGTTGTTCTCAAATTTAGGGAAAAGCAAAAATTAGATCTAAAATAAAACATGTCAAACTTCTAGATCACAATATTCTTCACCAAACGTCCTCTGGAAAGGTTAAAACAATTTGAATTCCCTCTAGTTGCACAAGAATGATAAATTTATAGACCCTCTAACAACACTGATATTTTAAAATGTTTTCAAACTAATAAAATGAAATGTCTCCATTATGAAGTGTTTCCCTTTTATGAGAAATGTTAAGCCATTTATATTATTTTACCATTGATATGTTTGGTCTTTTTCTACCTTCTTGATTGATTATTATATTGCCTTGTTCTTCATGATGATTTATAACTATTGTTCTATGTCCTATTTTCTCTTATATTTCTTGTATTAAATTGAAAAATAGATTGCTATTTTTGTTCTTCTAGTAGCAAAACAGTCTTGGAGAATTTACTTATCTTTTTCTATCAATATACCATATTGCTTAATTAAAGCTGTATAGAATAAAATAAAGTCATATAATTTAATATCTGTCTTAAATTACCATATAATTTTATAAAAATTATAGTGATAAATGCATCTATATATTTATCCATAAACACTTAACAGAAAAAATAAACTATTTCTAGTAATCACCTGTAGATACTGGGTATACTAGTCAGTATACTTTCAGTAGTAAGTGACAAAAATAATTTCTAACTGGCTTAAGCAAAAAGCAAGCAAATGAAAAGTTAAGTGGGTGAGGGAAGGTGAGCCATATTAGCTGATATAACTGAAAATTCCCATTATGGCATCAGTGCACAGTTCCCTTTCTTCTCTTGACTTCATTCTCAAACTTTATGTGTTGACTCTGTACCATAAAATTGAATCCTAATTGTCAAACAACAATTGCACATCCTTTTCCCAATATTTCCAAGGAAAGTCCTGACATGATTCCTCTTAATTTCAATTGTGTAACTTGTTTTCTACTGAACTGTGGCTATGGGAAAAGAATAAATTTGACTAGCTTCAATTCAGTTCAGTCCAGTCACTTAAACTAGATCAAATGCTTGTCCTTCAAATATGAAATCAAATATGAAATCAAATATGAAATAAGAAATAGGAAATTATGATACTTATAGAAAAATCATTGAGCTGTTGTTTAAAAAGGAGAATGGCTACGGGGCAGCAACCAACCATGAAAAAAACAATATGTACCAAGCAATTAGATTATAGACATATTTTAAAGAATTATTTTCCTTTTTGTATTATTAAAAGTATTTTAAATGTGCAAAAATTCATTAAACTCAGAAAAAATATATGTATATAAATATTAGTAAGTATATTACACGTTCTTTTATATATCTTAATAAAAGAAGAAAAACCCTTATTAAAAAGTAAATATAAACATGCACTAAGTAGGAATCATGATTTTCTAGATTCTCTCACAACTCTACTTTGTATGTGTGTTTGTGTGTGTGTACGCTCAGTTACTCAGTACTGTCCAACTCTTTGAAAGCCCATAGACAATAGCCCTCCAGACTCCACTGTTCATAGAATTTTCCAGGCAAGAATACTGAAGCAGATTCAGGCTCCACTATCCATGGGATTTCCCAGACAAGGATACTGGAACAGGTCATTATTTCCTACTCAAGGAGTTCTTCCTGACCCAGGGATCGAACATGTGTCTTTTGCATCTTCTGCAATGGCTGGCAGATTCTTTACCAAGATTCTGTATAAACTGCTGAATTATATACACATATTTGAGGATATTATTAAAGATAATGCTATAAATTAGACAAAGTAGAGAACTACTTCATATATTCAAAGTATTTTAGCTTTTATATAAATGAAAATATCAATGGGATTTGTATACAGTCCAATTTTCTTGACTATGCCTTTCTGTCTTGATAATATCTGGAGGTGAATATGATTCACTTCTAACTTGCATTAACTTTTTCCAGGTCTAGTTGCATACACCTAAGGAAAATGGCTTTGATGATGACTTCAAAGAAAGTTAACATAAATTCAAAAACTTTAACTAAAATCTCTCAGAGAATTAAAGTATTTCTCAAAAGTTGATAATCTTTTAGAAATATGACAAATATAAAAATATAATAAACAATAAAATAAAAATATTTAAATACTTATAATAAACTAATCTTTAGGTTGCAATCACACAGATATATTTCATGAAAACATTTTAAAAAATTGATCTATCATTAGAATTTGCCAACATCTAATCCTCAGTTCAGTTTAGTTCAGTCGCTCAGTCGTGTCCGTCTCTTTGTGACCCCATGAATCGCAGCACACCAGGCCTCCCTGTCCATCACCAACTCCCAGAGTTCACTCAAACTCACCTCTATTGAGTCGGTGATGCCATCCAGCCATCTCATCCTCTGTTGTCCCCTTCTACTCCTGCCCCCAATCCCTCCCAGCATCAGAGTCTTTTTCAATGAGTCAACTCTTTGCATGAGGTGGCCAAAGTATTGGAATTTCAGCTTTAGCATGAGCCTTTCCAATGAACACACAAAACTGATTTCCTTTAGAATGGACTGGCATCTAAGCCTAGGTTTATTCTATTTATAAAATTTTAGCATATGATTTCAGAAACATTTTTAACTTAAAAACATTTCCTAGAAATTCCTTTGTCTTTATTATAATGACCCTAAATTCAGATAATGATATAAAGGTTAATAAATAAGCTGTCTTGGAAATATTTTCCATTTCTTGCTATATGTGTTCTGATTTCATCCTTTATTTATTAACTTTATTTTTCTATGCATAAATCTTGGTTTCTGGGTAGAAACTACTGAATATAGGGATGGAATATCAAAAGCATTCTTAAAGGACTAAGTAGACTAGAATTTTCTTTGCTTTGGGGACCATTTAGGTATTTTTATAGTCAGTTTGAAAAAATGTTCACTTCACCATCTAGAAAGTGAAAGTGAAGTCGTTCAGTCCTGTCAGACTCTCTGCAACCCCATGGACTACAGCCCACCAGGCTCCTCTGTCCATGGGATTCTCCAGGCAAGAATACTGGAGTGGGTTGCCATTTTCGTCACCACCTAGAGCAAAGGTCTATTTTGGTAAACAAATGTTCCTGGAACACAGGCATGCTCATTTGCTTATCCATTGCCTATGGACAGTTGAATAGTAACACAGATCATGTGGTCAGCAAAACCAGTGCTATTTTGTCTCTGGCTCTTTACAGGATTAAAAGTTTGCTAATGCCAGATTGACTTGACTTGACTAGACTAGAAGGACCTTTGCTGGCAAAGTAATGTCTCTGCTTTTGAATATGCTATCTAGGTTGGTCATAACTTTCCTTCCAGGGAATAAGCGTCTTTTAATTTCATGGCTGTAATCACCATCTGCAGTGATTTTGGAGCCCAGAAAAATAAAGTCAGCCATTGTTTTCACTGTTTCCCCATCTATTTGCCATGAAGTGATGGGATCAGATACCATGATCTTAGTTTTCTGAATGTTGATCTTTAAGCCAACTTTTCACTCTCCTCTTTCCCTCTCATCAAGAGGCTTTTTAGTTCCTCTTCACTTTCTGCCATAAAAGGATAGTGTCATCTGCATATCTAAGGTTGTTGATATTTCTCCTGGCAATCCTGATTCCAACTTGTGCCTCTTCCAGCTCAGTGTTTCTCATGGAGAGTCCCTTGGACTGCAAGGAGATCCAACCAGTCCATTCTAAAGGAGATCAGTCCTAGGTGTTCTTTGGAAGGACTGATGCTAAAGCTGAAACTCCAATACTTTGGCCACCTCATGCAAGGGTTGACTCATTGGAAAAGACTCTGCTGCTGGGAGGGATTGGGGACAGGAGGAGAAGGGGATGACAGAAGATGAGATGGCTGGATGGCATCACCGACACGATGGACATGAGCTTGTGTGAACTCTGGGAGTTCATGATGGACAGGGAGGCCTGGCATACTGCAATTCATCTGGTTGCAAAGAGTCGGACATGACTGAGTGACTGAACTGTAACTGAACTGAATGCCAGATTTAGAGTCTTTACTTATTTCCATGCCACCAATGGAGTGGATATGATTTATATTCTATTTTAAGAAAATTAAATATTAAGCTACATTTACTCTACATAGCTTAAGTTAAACAACAAGAAATCAGGTAGGTAGTAAAGAAAAAGTAAGTGACTGGAATCTGGTAGTTCTTATGAATGTAAGTTTACTTTATACAAATAATATTTAACCAGCTATCATAGACATATTTCTCATAATTATATTTGGCTTTCTTGCTTTCTTCTGTATTAGGCACAGGAAATTTATTGGGTACATGATCTCTGAAACATTTATTTATCTCCAAAATGGAAATAGTAATGTCATTTTTTTTTAACTTTTTAAATCAGGAATTGTCTGAATCAAATTATATAAATTTCAATTTCTAAAGCTTCATCCAAATATGTAGCAATTGCTGTCAATTTCTAAATAGAGGTGATATGTTGTGAAAATTTTATATTTTGTATGCAGAAACTTTTCCATTACAAAACTGATTAAATGTATTTAAGAAGGTTTAGTGGCCTGTTCAATTCAGAGAGTAATATAAGGCACCATTCAGGGCCATTAGATTTAACTATTATTTGGCCAAACAATATTTGTCATATTTCTGTATGTTATAACAGTGTGATCATCTCATTTTGGGTATCTTAAGTCATAGAGTATATTCCATATGGAGAATGACTCACAGTATTGAAACACACCTGCCAAATGAGTTACTACAAACCAGAAGTAAGTGGCTCCTAAAATAATAGAAATAATCCAACTCTGATACATTTAATAAAATGTTTTATGTATATTGAATGAAAATTTTACTCTGTATCTTGGCTTTGCCATCCTCTATTCTTTCATACCCAGTACAGAAGTTTTGTTTATGCCCAGACTCTTCTTCTGTCCTATCACGGATTGAAGGAAGTAAAGCTGGCTTGTTTGTTTCAAATATCTTGTGTCTAATTAGATATCTCACACCTTAGATTGGGGTTTTCCTGGTGTCTCTGTTGGTAAAGAATCTGCTTGCAATGCAGAAGACCAGGGTTTGACACTTGGTTTGGGAAGATCTGGAGAAGGGAATGGCTACACATCCCAGTATTCTTGCCTAGAGAATTCCATTGTCAGAGGAGCCTGGCAGGCTACAGTCTATGAGGTCACAAAGAGTTAGACATGACTGAGCCATTAACAAGCACAAACACATAGACAGAGACATTGATATATAGGGATAGAGACATAGGTATACTTTATAGCTCTGCTCGATAAGCTGATCCCAGTTTTGGGTTTCAGCCCATTATCCTCTTTCTTCACTTGCTGCATCTGCCATTAAGCACAGCTTTTCACATAACTCTGAATTAAAATTTTCATGTCCTGATGACTTCAGAGGACCTTGAAATAATTTATATGATTCATTTTCGGCCAACCTCAAATAAGAACTTCCAAATGTACTTTCTCTATGTCCATTTTTAAAGTTTGCATTTTGGTCCTATTTCCCTCTCCATAAATAAGTCTGTTTTCTTAATGATGCGTAGCCTAAAGTCTAAGATTTATCAAAGACAGAAAAGTAGATATATTTGGAATAATTTTATATTTATAGTCTCCTGCAGTAATCCTTGTACTCAGGGCCCCATACTATATTAAGGTGCCATGACTTATGATAATAGGTAACCAGAAATCAGAAAGTAAGAAAAACAGAGTTAATGCTCTGGAAAAAGCAATATGCCATACAGTTTAGTTCAGTTCAGTCACTCAGTCGTGTCTGAGTCTTTGTGACTCCACAAAACGCAGCACACCAGACCTCCCTGTCCATCACCAACTCCCAAAATTCACTCAGATTCAAGTCCATCGAGTCGGTGATGCCATCCAGCCATCTCATCCTCTGTCGTCCCCTTCTCCTCCTACCCCCAGTCCCTCCCAGCATCAGAGTCTTTTCCAATGAGTCAACTCTTTGCATGAGGTGGCCAAAGTACTGGAGTTTCAGCTTTAGCATCAGTCCTTCCAAAGAAATCCCAGGGTTGATCTCCTTCAGAATGGACTGGTTGGATCTCCTTGCAGTCCAAGGGACTCGCAAGAGTCTTCTCCAACACCACAATTCAAAAGTATCAATTCTTCGGTGCTCAGCCTTCTCCACTGTCCAACTCTCACATCCATACGTGACCACTGGAAAAACCACAGCCTTGACTAGATGGACCTTAGTCGGCAAAGTAATGTCTCTGCTTTTGAATATACTATCTAGGTTGGTCACAACTTTTCTTCCAAGGAGTAAGCATCTTTTCATTTCATGGCTGCAGTCACCATCTGCAGCGATTTTGGAAGCCCACAAAAATAAAGTCTGACACTGTTTCCACTGTTTCCCCATCTATTTCCCATGAAGTGATAGGACCGGATTCCATGATCTTTGTTTTCTGAATGTTGAGCTTTAAGCCAACTTTTTCACTCTCCTCTTTCACTTTCATCAAGAGGCTTTTTAGTTCTTATTCACTTTCTGCCATAAGGGTGGTGTCATTTGCATATCTGAGGTTATTGATATTTCTCCTGGCAATCTTGATTCCAGCTTGTGTTTCTTCCAGTCAGCGTTTCTCATGATGTACTCTTCATAGAAGTTAAATAAGCAGGGTAACAATATACAACCTTGACGTACTCCTTTTCCTATTTGGAACCAGTCTGTTGTTCCATGTCCATTTCTAACTGTTGCTTCCTGACCTGCATACAGATTTCTCAAGAGGCAGGAAAAGAATCCCTAAATAAAACCATGCTAAAGAGAGCATTAGATTGGAATTGAATAATCAGTTCCTGAAAAATGTCCTTTGTATATGTTAAAGCCAAAGAAACCATGCTAATGTTTCTAAATAGAAAGCAAACATCTATGAATAAGGTAATTAAAATTAAAATCCTAACAACCTTCAGAATTGGAGAAAATAATAGCAAATAGCAAATTAAACAACTGACAATGGATTAATCTACAAAATACATAAACAGCTCATAAAATTCAATACATGCACACACATGCAAAAAAAAATAAAATAAAATAAAATAAACCAAACCAATCAAAAAGTGGGCAGAAGATCTAAATAGATATTTCTGCAAAGAAGACATACGGATGGCTAATAAATACATGAAAAGATGCTCAATTTCTTTCTTGCTTGCTTGCTTAGTTGTGTCCAACTCTTTATGACACCATGAACTGTCGCCTGCCAGGCTCCTCAGTCCATGAGGATTCTCCAGGTAAGAATATGGGTGTGAGTTTCCATGCCTTCCTCCAGGGAATCTTCCCAACCCAGGGATCAAATCAGATCTCCTGCACTGCAAGTGGATTCTTTACCAGCTGAGCTACGAGGGAAGCCCCAACTTTTCTCATTATTAGAGAAATACAAATCAAAACTACAATGAGATATCAACTCACACCAGTCAGAATGGCCATCATCAAAAAATCTACAAATAAATGCAGAGGAGAGTGTGGAGAAGAGGAAACTTCTTGAACTGTTCCTGGCAATGTAAATTGAGATCACAGAGGACAATACGGAGATTCCTTAAGCAAGGTGAAAAGACAGCCTTCTGAATGGGAGAAAACAATAGCAAATGAAACAGCTGACAAACAACTAATCTCAAAGATATATAAGCAACTTATGCAGCTCAACTCCAGAAAAATAAATGATCAAATAAAAAAATGGGCCAAAGAACTAAATAGGCATTTCTCCAAAGAAGACATACGGATGGCTAACAAACACATGAAAAGATGTTCAACATCACTCATTATCAGAGAAATGCAAATCAAGACCACAATGAGGTACCATTTCACACCAGTCAGAATGGCTGCGATCCAAAAGTCTACAAGCAATAAATGCTGGAGAGGGTGTGGAGAAAAGGGAACCCTCTTACACTGCTGGTGGGAATGCAAACTAGTACAGCCATTATGGAAAACAGTGTGGAGATTCCTTACAAAATTGCAAATAGAGCTGCCCTATGACCCAGCAATCCCACTGCTGGGCATACACACTGAGGAAACCAGAAGTGAAAGAGACACATGTACCCCAATGTTCATTGCAGCGCTGTTTATAATAGCCAGGTCATGGAAGCAACCTAGATGTCCATCAGCAGATGAATGGATAAGAAAGCTGTGGTTCATATACACAATGGAGTACTACTCAGCCCTTAAAAAGAATAAATTTGACTCAGTTCTAATGAGATGGATGGAATTGGAACCGATTATACAGAGTGAAGTAAGCCAGAAAGAAAAACACCAATGCAGTATACTGACACATATATATGGAATTTAGAAGACAGTAATGATGACCCTATATGTGAGACAACAAGAGACACAGAGGTATAGAGTGGACTTTTGGACTCTGAGGGAGAGGGAAAGGGTGGGATGGTATGGGAGAATGGCAATGAAACATGTATATTTTCCTGTAAGAAACGAAACGCTAATCTATGTTCAATGTAGGATGCAGGAGGCATGGGGCTGATGCACAGGATGATTCAAGTAGAGGATGGGGGGTGGGAGGTGGGAGGGGGATTCGGCATTGGGAGATTGTGTTCACCTATGGCTGATTCGTGTCAATGTATGGCAAAACAAATACAGTATTGTAATTAAAAAAATAAATAAATTTAATTAAAAAAAAAAAACTAAGAATAAACTACCATATGACCCAATAATCTCACTACTGGGCATATAACCTGAGAAAGCAATAATCAAAATAGACACATGTATCCCAGTCTTCACTGCACTATTTACAATAGCTAGGACATGGAAGCAATCTAGATATCCATTGGCTTCTGAATAGATATGAAAGCTGTGGTACATATATACAATAGAATATTATTCAGCCATAAAAGGGAAAGCATTTGAGTCAGTTCTAATGAGGTGGATGAACCTAGAGCCTATAATAGAGTGAAGTACATCAAAAACAGAAAAACAAATACTGTATATTAATCCATACATATGAAAAGGAAAAAGATTCTGATTTTGATTCTGTGAAGAAAGATAATTGTCCATAGACTAGGTAAAGTAAGATTCTGGTTGGTGAAAACGATCATTGAAATTCAAGCACACTGGGGAAGATCAAAAGCACTAAAGTATAATATGTGTTCAGGCTTGTCTCTTTCCAAGAGATGTGTGTGCATTCGTTGTGAAACAACTCTTAAAAATATTCCCTTTTTGACCAATAAAATGAAAAATATTTTTTTGCTTTAGAGGCACTCTCAAATATATCTTGCTTAAACTTATTAAAAGAATATGAATATGACCTTAGATAATTAACTGATAATTAGAACTAATTTGTAAACAGAGAATTATTGTACTATCATTCTTAATATAATTAAATAATGAAATATCAATCCTTCCTTCCAAATAACATGACAAAATACATCTCAAAAGATTATGTTCATATATTTTATTTCCACCAAAGTTATTATGGTCATGCTTTTAATAAATATATTTCTACTTTCCATTAATGAAAATAATAGAAGCAATATATGCACTACGAGTACACCTTGGAAATAAAGTGCATAGCATGAAGCTATGAAAACTCTCATAAACTTTTTGTTTCATTTAAATGGTGACAAATATATGCAACTCATTATTTTTGAGATTTCTACAAGAAATTTGCAAATTTGTTTATTAGCTCATAAAAAATAGGTTTCAATTTCATTTATCTAGCCCATAAATAATTAAAATTTTATTCTCCAAATTGAATTACTTTGATATGAATGCATACTGTTTGCATTACTGATCATATTACCTAATTATTATGCTCAGTTAAAAGTGTTAGATGTCTTAAACAATTTTTATAAACAATAGTATTGGCCATGAAGTTAAAAGGCTCTTGACTCTTGGAGGAAAGTTATGACAAACCTAGACAGCATATTAATGAGCAGAGACATCACTTTGCTAACAAAGGTTCATATAGTCAAAGCTATGGTTTTTTCAGTAGTCAAGTACAATGGTTAGAGTTGGACCATAAAAAGGTTGAGTGCTGAAGAATTGATGCTTTCACAGTGTGGTGCTGGAGAAGGTTCTTGAAAATCCCTTGGACTGCAAGGAGATCAACCAGTCAATCCTAAAGGAAATCAACCCTGAATATTTATTGGGAGGACTGATACTGAAGCTGAAGCTCTAATACTCTGGCCACCTGATGAGAACAGCAGACTCACTGGAAAAGACCTTGATGCTGGGAAAAATCAAAGGCAAGAAGAGAAGGGGTGGCAGAAGTTGAAATGGTTATATAGCATCACCAACTCAATGGATATGAATTTGAACCATCTCTGGGAAATAATGGAGGACAGAGGAGCCAGGTGTGCTGCATTCCAAGGGGTCTCAAAGATTTGGACATGACTTATTGACTGAACAACAATAACAACAACCAGCTATCATGGAATTTTTAAAGGGAAATTAATGTTTCTTTTTTCTGAGGAAGCTCTTCTTACTATAGAATCATAGCTAATAGAGATTTACAAAAGAAAGATTGAAAAATAAAAGATTTTCCAGAACAATAATAGTCTCCATAATTCCCAACCCATGATTGTCTAAATTATGCCTTCACTTTAGCCTACGGAATACTGGGGCACAGTCCTTTCATAGGGGCATATAAAAGACACAAAGGGAGCACAAAGGAAGGCAGACTAGAACATATGCCTGAGGAACAAAAAACTGAATAGTATAATTTCAGTGATTCTGCATGGGAATTAAATACTCTTATGTTTGCATTTAAAGCAGATATTGTACAATATCAGATGAACAGTAAAATTCATGCTAATAATGTAAATTCTTTTTCTACTTAGAATAACATCAAGTAGTTAATAATAATAATAATAACCCAGACAAGAGAGACCAAGGAAAAGGTTAACACTTTTTATTTTAGTACCTTTAGTGGAAATTTTTTTTTCCTGCTGTTTGAGCAAAGAGCTGTACTTTCATTTTGCACTGAGTGTCACAAATTATGTAGCTGGTCCTGCTATTGGGTTCAGCACCTGTGGGTGAAAGAGGAATGCAGGGTTGGGCCAAAGGAGAAGTCTGTGCTACAAGTACACCAAAGGCCTCAGTCAGCTCCAAGGGAGCCCTGAAGCTGGCATAGCCTCAAGAGGTGTTCTCAGCTGAGATAAGAGAATCTGCCTTTATACTTTGTGTCTGCCAGTCATCAAAGGCATGGTGACCCAGAAAGGCAGTCCTTCTGAGAAAGTTGCAGACCCGGGCAGCTCCAGGGAAGCCACTCAGCTGTAAGCTGTGAGCAGACATCCTTCCTGAAGCTGGGTAATGAATGCCTCAGTCCTAAGAGGACATCTGGGCAGAACAGCACAGTATCTAAATCAATAAATAAGAGAGTTTGAGTTTGAACCTTGCATCAAATGTTGTAATGCTGTACCTGTATAACATTCCAAGGGCTTACCTTTTAACTTTGTATAATTTTTATAAGAATTCCTTGACAAAGAAGACTCCTTGCAATACAGTTTTCACATAGGAAGGGAATAGCCTGTCAAAGAGAAATTGGCAGGATCTAACATCTGGCAGCCTGATATCCTAAAGAATAAGTGTACTAAATCAAAGCTCAGAGATAATGGAACCTGAAAATCTCTCAGATGTGGCATCTTTGAAATAGCCCCAGGAGGAAGAGGCTGAAAAACAAACCCTTGACTAGAAAAGGGACTGTTTTGTCTGTGTCTGTTTTGTTTTATCACAAGAGCTTTTGTCCCAAGTTAAGGTGGAGATATGTAAAATTTCAGCACCATCACGCGCACTCTGCATCATTACAGCTGTATCTCTGACACTCCTGGGCCATCAGTCCAACACAATACACAAGATGTATAGTTCTGCCTGTGTTTTTAAAAAGAAAGAAAAAAAAAACAAAACGTGAAGTCGTGGTGGTGGTGGTGGTGGCGTCCTTAGTGGCTCAGTCATAAAGAATCTGTCTGCCAATGCAGGAGACACAGGTTCTGTTTCTGGATGGGGGAGATCCCCTGGAGAGGGAAATGACTACCCATTCCAGTGTTCTTGCCTGGAGAATTCCATGGACTGATTAGCCTGGTAAGCTAAAGTCCACAGGGTCACAAAAGTCAGACACAACTGAGTGACTAACCGCTACATGTGTTTAAAAAAAAAAAAAGAAAGAAAGAAAGAAAAGAAAAGAAAAAGAACAAAATTAAACATGAAGCAGTAGTTGACTGGACACTCATGCTCAAGTGATTCCTTCTCCTGAGATAGGAATTGGTTGCCTCCCAGAGTCAAACTGCCTCATTTGAAATGAGTGTTTTAAATATTTTGCTAGTATTTTTAATAAAGCAGATAATACTTCAAGAATATATGTAACCTACTCACAGCTATTCAAATACTTTCCATTTTCTTTCAGTTTAACATGATAAAGCTGACTGACCTTTTTGTTGTTTTCCATCAGAACGTGGGTGATTCCTGCAAATCGTGGCTGCATGTTAGTGGCAAGAAGCTGAGCAGCATCGCTGGCAGAAGTGGGCAGGAGGAACCTGCAGATCAGACAAGCATTTGCAACACCACTACCTCCGTCCCTTCCCATTGCCTTCGTCCCAGCCTCAGAAGTTTCATCCGCTACAGATGTGTCTACCTGGGCGTGTTTCTGCCCCAACTTCAGGGCTGGATTCATAGGTGTGCTACATGTACAGCTGAATGAGACTCTACACTTTGAAAAGCCCCAGACTTGAAGAGTCTGAAGTCACTGTCTTAAAATCCTAATAATTTTTCACCAAAGGGCTCTGCATTGTCATTTTGCAAGGGACCCACCAACTGTGCTTCCTTTTCCCATCTTCAAAAATCTCTGATAGGCTTAGAGAGTTGAGAGGCCAATTTCAGAAAAGTTTTGATACCTGGAAGCAAAATAGCAGATTCTGACCAAAAAAAAAAAAACAAAAAAACTTTCTCTACGTAAATAATAGGTAACAGTAGAGCTGCTCTGGCAGAGTAGGGATAGACTTCTACCCATTTGGTTTCTTCTGATGTGGGCCCCTATGTTAAGTCTGTAGAATCTTCAAATTCTATGAAACCCAGGTTGGCAACCATTGCCAAAAGTGTTAAAAGTGAAAGTGTTAGTCAATCAATATAGTGTCTGACTTTTTGTGACCCCATGGACTACAGCCCACAGGCTATTCTGTCTATGGGATTCTCTAGGCAAGAGCACTGGAATGGGTAGCTATTGCCTTCTTCAGGGATCAAACCTCTCCCTCACTGCACGCATAATCTTTACAAATATCCTAATGACAAATCAGAAAAATAAATATTGAGAATGTACTCTACAAATCTAACAACTAAAATTTGCACACATTTCTTTAAATAAACCATTCATTATTTGGAAAGGTTTGTTTGTTTTATTTTATAAATTGTGTGATTTTTTTAGCCCCCTCCCTCAAATGATGGCAAACAAAAGATACTAAAATTGTTTAGATGACACAATAGAAACTAGTCAATAGGTGCTTCTTTTCTGCCATCCATTGTGCTGAAAAATTTTTCTAAGTATTTCATTGAATCCTCACAAAGCTATAGCTCAGAGAAGTTCTAGTGATATACAACTAATAGAATACACAGCTTAAAAGTTTTACTGCTTTTTAAAGGGATTTTAAACCAGAATGGTCTGACTCCAACATCCTTGAACTAAATATCAATAAAATGCTGAAATTTATCATCTGTTAGAACATGTTTTAAACCTCTATTTGTTAATGAGCATCTGTAGTAAACTAATTATGATCAGAAAGAGATCACTGCACTGAGTAGAAATGGAAGTAATTTAAAATGTATAGGAAGATAAGTCATTAGAAAAGAAAAGTGAGTGTCATAGATATAAGATTCAAGTCATATACTTGAGTTTTTGGAAGCAACTTTTACCCAGATATAAGAGAGGGAAAATGTTAAGTAAATATCTTTAGAAATTTGGTTTGGATCCAATATTTGTTAGTTTTCTTGAGCTGAGTAAAACAGAAAAATAGATTAGAAAGAAATAAAGGGATATTGAAATGTCAGTGATGAAAAAATATAAGGCAATTCCACAACTGGACTCTATATAATGCAGAAGAGTAAATTTGCATGTGAAAACTGACTTTTCAGAGATCTATAAATATTTTCCTCTGAAAACTCCATTACCAAAAATAACTCTACTTTAATATTATGCTTCTAGGAATTGGACAAGTCACATCACTTAGAATTCATTTCCCTGGGTTCTTTCACAAGAAAGCAATCAATTCAGTTCAGAAAACAAACCATTTTATGGTTGGCATAATCTGCTCGATCAAATGAGTCACTGACGAATAGTAGTTCTGCCTCCTTTTTTAAATTAAAAAAAAAAAGCATGCAATGAATTAAATGGGCTAATTAAATAAACAGACACTTCATAAAAGTGGGAAAACAAATAGTGAATTACTATCCACTTTACTGATACAAATGAAAATAATATAATACAAATTTTTGCCTAACAAATTGGCAAGTTTTGTGTTTGTCTTTTATTTGTTTGTTTCAGAAAATACCCAAGGACAAGAAGATGCAGTCAAAAGCTACTGTTATACAGATATTGTAGAAGAAAAATATAGTTTAATCTCATAAAAGCAGTTTGCAATAAGTATTAAAATGTCATAAAAACACTTATTCCCTTTGAATCAGTATTTCTGTTTCTGGGAATCTTTCCTTAGGAAATAATACAAAATAAAGCATTAAAGAAAAAATTTAATGTGAAGATATTTATGGTGTTTTCCTATCAGGAAAAAACTGGAGGAAAATCAAGTTCTATCATTAAAGAATGGCTTAAGGAAATTATGGTGCATAAACAAAAGTCACATAGTCATAAAATTATTTTCACAAGTTTTAATTAAGATGCAGAATTATCTTAGAATGTAAGTAGTAAAGAGTATTATCAACTACAGATATAATTTGGTTTCAATTATTATAAAAATATGTATAGATATAAATGTGTAATCTACAAAGGAATGTATATATAATTTTAGCATATTCATAAATAAATATATTATGAACAATAAAATAATATTAAATATGAGTAATAGAATATTATTGCTATAATAATATCTTAGAGAGAGTGAATGAAATTCAGCCACAGAGATCACATTGTTAAACATTATGAACATAAAATTGATAGAAAATATCAAGTCCAAAAAATACTGTATGGACAGCATGAGAGAACCAACTATTAAAAGAAAACTTTTAGAATTTATAGGTTTCACAATTATAATACTTTTTAATCAAAGGTAATTTGGACATCAATTAATTGACCATTAGTTAAATCTTTTTATTTAAAAATGCAAAAATTAAAAGCTACAGTTCCATAATTTATCACGGTAACAGAGATTTACAGAACCTAATGTTTTTAGTTTATAATGAAAAAGAAAAAGGCTAGGATGACACAGACTTCAAGCAGTTAATTTGCTTTAAGTCCTTTCAATTCAAATTATAGTTTTAATTCTATGGTTTTAAAATGCTTTTTGACTCTTTTTTATGCATCTTCTTGGGACTTATTTTTGAAGAGAATACTAGTTAGTTCTACATTGTCTAATTAGCAATTTTATGCTTAATGTAAGGAGTGAATTTGTGTCTGTGTTAGTAGCTCAGTCATGTCCAACTGTTGGCAACCCCATAGACTGTGGCCAGCCAGGATCCTCTGTTCATGGAATTCTCCAGAAAAGAATACTGGCGTGGGTTGCCATTCCCTTCTCAAGGGATCTTCCCAATCCAGAGATTAAAAACTGGTCTCCTGCATTTAATTTAATTCAGAGATATAGGAGATATAGATTGCAAATAAGGTACCAGGTTAAACTCTAAAGGATAGAAAAGGGCAGCTGATCTCTTGACCCATCTAGTCAAGGCTATGGTTTTTCCTATGGATGTGAGAGTTGGACTGTGAAGAAAGCAGAGCACTGAAGAATTGATGCTTTTGAAGTGTGGTGTTGGAGAAGACTCTTGAGAGTCCCTTGGACTGCAAGGAGACCCAACCAGTCCATTCTGAAGGAGATCAGTCCTGGGATTTCTTTGGAAAGAATGATGCTAAAGTTGAAACTCCAGTACTTGGGCCACCTCATGCACAGAGTTGACTCATTGGAAAAGACTCTGATGCTGGAAGGGATTGGAGGCAAGAGAAGAAGGGGACGACTGAGGATGAGATGGCTGGATGGCATCACTGACTCGATGGACATGAGTCTGAGTGAACTCCAGGAGTTGGTGATGGACAGGGAGGCCTGGCGTGCTGGGGTCGAAAAGAGTCGGACACAACTGAGTGACTGAACTGAACTAAACTGATCTCTTGACCCCACATGTTTATAATGTGAGGTCTCTGTCCCATTTCTTTCCCAGAAAGGATAAATAAATTATTTGTATTCAGCCTTAAAAACATGTTGAGTCTATTTACATGTTGTCACATAATCATCATGATAGTCTTATAAAGTTGGTTTATTGTCTTATCATTTTTCAGTAAGATACAGAGACTTACAGAAACAGGCAAGCAATTTCAAGAACACATAGTTAGCATATAGTGAAACTGGGATTTGAACCAAGGTCTGTGGGTTGTTGAAGCCTGAATTCCTCCACTCAAGTCAATGACCTTCCTTCCACCTCATTCTATTACTTGAGGAAGAAACTGGAGAAATCCCTTAGCACAAACACACTCTTACTTTTCAACTATGTGCAAACTACTTAAGTCTAGGAAACAATATATTAAAAAAAAAAAAAAAACCTTATAAAAATGTATCTTCTCCCACTTATCTAAAATACATGAGTGTCTCAAGTAAACAGAACCAGAAAAATAAGAAATGTCCCACTGACCAGTTCTTGCTCTGTATTTTCTCAATTATTAAACACTCTTTTTTTTGTTTCCCCCTCAAAAATTGAACAAGATATTTTCAGAGACTAAGAGATTTATTTTAGGACCTCAAGTTATTTCTTAAAGAATTTTCTTAGTGCTAGATAACATTTCAAATATTAATAATACAGTACTTTAAACTTTTAACTTACAGTCTTTCTCTCCAGCTAATGAATATCAGCTCCTTGAAGTGAAGTGAAGTCACTCAGTGTGTCCCAGTCTTTGTGACCCTATAGACTGGGGCCTACCAGGCTCCTCTGTCCGTGGGGTTTTCTAGGCAATAGTACCGGAATGGCTTGTCATTTCCTTCTCCAAGGGATCTTCCCAACCCAGAGCTCGAACCCGGGTCTCCTGCATTGTAGACAGACACTTCACCATCTGAGCCATCAGCCCCCTTAGTGGTATCTAAAAGCAACTCTGTACTTTTGTCAGTCTGAAAAAAGTGAAAGTCACTCAGTCGTGTCCGACTGTTTGTGACCCCATGAGCTATACAGTGTGAAATTCTCCAGCCAGAATACTGGAGTGAGTAGCCATTCCCTTCTCCAAGGGATCTTCCCAACCAGGTGGATTCTTTACCAGCTGAGCCACAGGAAAGCCCAAGAATACTGGAATGGATAACCTATCCCTTCTCCAGGGGATCTTCCCAATCCAGGAATTGAACCAGGGTCTCTTGCATTGAAGGCAGATTCTTTACCAACTGAGCTATCAGGGAAAATTTCAAAGCTACTAACTTATAAATGAAAAAGATTAAACAAATTATGGGGTATTATGTAGAATTATTCAGTCTATAAGTAAATGTTCTTTCTTAATTCAAATACTTATAAATAAATAAACTGTCATTTTGGATTATACAGAGGGACTTAGTTTTGTTG
Organism: Nanger dama; assembly: GCA_917880005.1. Classification (NCBI taxonomy): domain Eukaryota; kingdom Metazoa; phylum Chordata; class Mammalia; order Artiodactyla; family Bovidae; genus Nanger; species Nanger dama. The sequence continues at coordinate 56,019,779 of CAKJTW010000004.1, forward strand.
TATTCATTTTATAAATGACAATAACTAAAAATTCTGAAACTTTCTTATGCTAGGTAAGGATAAGCAAATGATAGGGGGAAAATCCAATTTTTAGGAGTTGGATTAGCAGTTAATGATGCTTCTGGATTGTGATACAGAAACTTAAAATTGATAGTCTGACACATTCCTAACAGCTGTGCATGCCTGGAAAACAGCTGTTAAAGTTTGTACTTCTAGTGATCCAGGCAGTACACAAATTTGGAAAGATAATCACCATTGTAAAATATTTATTTAGTAACCCTTAATCTTTTCATAATTTCTCATTCTAGGACCCAGGTGGAAGAGAACTGGTCAGTTAATCCTAGCTGCTCTCTGCAAGGAACATCAGTACCTTCCAATCTTGTCACTACCTGAGACATGATTGGAGTAGACTGTGATAGAGGTTAAATATTTCATTTACAGAATATAAATGTATCTTTTCTTGTATCTTTTACTTTCCCCCAAAGCTATAGTTAAACTCACATTTCTTAATAGTAAAGTAATGTACTATCTAATAGCAAAGAACTTTCTATGACATTAGAATATTCACCAATGTCTTCACCAATAGTCTTCATCAAATTCAAAAACAAATGAGATAACTGTGTACACCAACTACATATTTAGAAGATGAAATGTGCAGCAAATCCTCATATGAAAAATTAACAAAATAGAATATTTTTCTTAATGACTGAATGTTGCTAATATAATTCTTGTGAGGGTTGGAGAAGATGGGGACGACAGAGCATGAGATGGTTGGATGGCATCACCGATTCAAAGAACATGAGTTTGAGCAAACTCCAGGAGATGGTGAAGGACAGGCAAGCCTGGCATGTTGCAGTCCATGGGGTCGCAGAGTCAGACATGACTAAGCAACTGAATGGCAACAACAATTTTTAAGAGTTTGAAAACTTGTGCCATGACTAACCCTGTATTGGAGAAAAAAAGTGTACATCACAGGATATCACGACAAGTTTTCAGTTTTTATTAACATTTCATTATTTTTGCCATCATTTCCTATAATAAATACATTGTAATAATTTTTCTTATATGTAAAAAGCTGGCTAGCTATGGTACTAGTAATATTTTCTTTTTGACTTTTATTTCCTGTTTAGGGAAATTACATTTTCAAATACATAAATTTTAGGTTTGAGGTCACACTTTGGATCAGAGTTGATATTTGGCAATAGTTCAGATAAGAAAGGCGCTTCTCAGGAGGCACTAGCAGTAAAGAACCTGAAAATACTAACCTTCTTTTGTTAGACATAACTTGTAATAAAGAACAAACAGTGAAGGCACTTCAAGAAATGTGGCCATCTGATTCTTCTGTTGTAACTTTAGACAAAAAAGTGAAAGTGTATTTTCTCAAATCTTTCATTATGTCCATCCCAGAGCACCTTCTAGAAACTTGCTCTGTCTGTAGATCTTTGGAAGAGAACATTTATATGTTAATACTACAGTTGTCCCTCTATATCCTCAGAGGACTGCCTCCGAAATCTCGGCAGATACTAAAATCCTCAGATGCTCAAGTTTCTTACATAGAATGGTACAGTGTTTACATATAATTTATGCATACCCTCCAGTGCATTTCAGATTATCTCTGGGTTACTTGTAACAGCTAATACAATATAAATTCTATGTAATTAATAGCAAATACAGTGTAAATGCTATATAAGTAGTGGTTAGTGGCAAATCTGAGTTTTGCATTTTGGAACTTTCTGGAATGTTTTTCAAATATCTTTGATCTGCAGTTGGTTGTATCTGCAAATGTGAAGCCCACAGAGACAGAGGGCTGATGGCACAGGATTCTGCATCCTCAGCCATGGATTATATGAAATATACATTTGATCCAAAATTAGACAATCCATTGGCTTAGTAATGGTTTAGTAATGGCTTAGTAATGTCAGATTCCTTCTTTCAAGATGTGGAATTAAAAGTCACAGTGTATAGCTAGCCAATATTTAAAGCTTATAATAGAAAATACGTTGAGACTGTTATTCAATCACTCAGTCATGTCCATCTCTTTGCAACTCCATCGCCTCCATGTCCCTCACCATCTCCCAGAGTTTTCCAAGTTCATGTCCATTGAGTCAGTGATAATAGCCAACCATCTCAACTTCTGCCACCCTCTTCTCTTTTTGCCTTCAATCATTCCCAGCATCAGGGTCTATTCCAATGAGTCAACTTTTTGTTTCAAATGGTCAAAGTATTGGAGCTTCAGCTTCAGTGTCAGTCCTTCCAATGAATATTCAGGACTGATTTCCTTTAGGATTGAATGGTTTGCTATCCAAAGGACTCTCAAGAGCTTTCTCCAACACCACAATTTGAAATCATCAGTCCTTGGACACTTAGCCTTCTTTATGGTCCAACTCTCACATCCATACATAACTACTGAAAAGATCATACTGACTATACAGACTTCTGCTGGCAAAGTGATATCTTTGCCTTTAAATAAGTTGCCTTAGGTTTCATAATAGCTTTCCTTTCAAGAATCAAGTATATTCTAATTTTAAGTCTGCAGTTGCCATCCACAGTGATTTTGGAAACCAAGAATGAAAAATCTGCCATTGCTTCCACTTTTTCCCCTTCTATTTGCCATGAAGTGATGGAACTGGATGCCATGATCTCCGTTTTTTGAATGTTGAGCTTTAAACCAGCTTTTTCACCTTCATCAAGAGGTTCTTTTGTTCCTCTTCATTTTCTGTCATTAGAGTGGTAACATCTGCATATCTGAGGTGATGATATTTCTCAAATTGAGACTGAGGCTGCCATATTTGGACATATGGAATACAAATTACCTTAAGAGGCAGATAAATATAGATTAAAAGATGGAGAACTTGATGTGTGAAAGACCATACAACCCCTGAAAGACTAAAAAATAAACCTTGATTTATGACTTTTTAAGTTCAGAATTTAGCTGGATTTTATTTCCTCCACATGGATGTTTGTGTTAATATTTACTTTTTGCATCCTTTAATAAATATATTTTTAATGCTCGGTTGAAAATTTAAATTGCAACTATAAAACCTAGGATAGTAGAAAATAAAAGACTCATGAGTTAATAAAGTAATGTGTCTATCAGTACCTAATTTTATCACCTTTTATTTTTATTTCCTTCTCTTAAAATTATGCATCATACATTTCTATCATATTCTTATATACATAACTGTATACCACATACAAAAATTTTGCTTGAGCATTAAGTCTGCTGTTCATACAGTTGTTTCTTTGATGAATCAAATCAAGTTTGAAAGTGGGTTTACAAACAAATAGAATTTATGATTTACAGAAATAAATGTAGAAGCTGTTTTAGAGTTGCTTTACATGTATGCTTTTCATGTACCAGTGTTATCATTTGAATCCATTTCTTTCTGCAAGTTTTAAATGATGTTTTGTAACCTAGGAAATGATGGAATATATGGAAGTTCTTGCTCTATGCTTTAGAAGAGGGTTAAAAATTGAACTGTGTTAATAAAGATTGCTATCACTATAGTATGTTCCACTTTATTAGACTTGCTACATTCCCCTCAGGGGAGATACCTAATTTACCTCTGTATTCTTGTCATGTTATTTCACTGTTTGTGTCCCAATTTTCACATCAATAAAGTGAGAATAATAATAATAATAATAATGCATTAACATCATAATGCTATTATGAATATTAAATGAAATATATGAAAAGTATTAAATATATGTACTGTACTTTGGACATATTAATGTAGCTGAGATACATTAAGCATTCAATATATATTAACTACACTTCTTGTTAGATTAAATAATATTTTATGCAATATGCTTGGAGAGTTTATTTTCCAATACCTTTTTGAGATATAATTCATACAACACATAATTCATTCATTTAATGTGTATAATTTAGTGGTTTTAACATAATCACAAAATTGTCAACCATCACTACTATCAATTTTAGTAACGTGACACTTTCGTCACATTAAAAATATTGTACAATTTAGCTATTATCCCCAGTCCTCCATTACTCTCAGCCCTTAGCAAGCATAATCAACTTTCTCTCTCTCTCTGTCTGTTCTGAATATAAGCCACAATGAACAAGCAAGAAATCCATAAAAATTGTTTTTACAATATTTATATTAATATCCTAGAAACAGTGGACCTTAAAGGATTTCTTAGAATTCTTAAATTAGAGCCTATAGCAGTCTGTCTTTTAATCTGCTCAGAATCCTTCAACATAAAGAAAAGCAGTAGCACCAGGCACTTGGACAAGTTTCCCAGTGCCCTGTGCATAGCATCCAGCTGACCTGACCAACATCCCACATGTAGCAGATAACGTGATGATTAGGTCCTTAGTTTGTTTAAGGTCAAGCTTACTTCTCTGTGAATAGTGGAATAAAGAAAAACATAGAAAGCTTTTTTTTTCCCTAAGAAAAATGTTCAGGAAATCCAGTGACTGAGATCAATTGTAGAAATGGGTTTTATGAATGTTTTACCAGAAAATTCATGAAAGGGTAAAATCAACTCAGATGTGACATTTGTGTTCTCCTCTTCCAAGCCTGTACAGATGGGCAATTCACTATGTAAATTATTTTCATGGCTAAGATAACAAACCATCATGTTTTTCTTGGACAAACTGCCTTACACAATGACAGTCTTGATCAGTTCTATTTTACAAAGTTTCAAGTGCAGCAATTTTACCTACACACAATACAAAGAATGAAAAGCCGGAAACATTTTTCTTATTCTTCTTAGGATGTCTTAGGTGATGTCTTACACCTCTCAAATTCAAAAACAGGGTTATGATACATCCCCCATGGCTTTAAAACTACACTGCCATATGCAAAATAGCTAGCTAGTTGGAAGTGCTGTGTAACACAGGGAGCTCAGCTTGGTACACTGTGATGACCTAGAGGGCTGGATGGGAGAGAAAGGGGAGGGCTGAGAGGGAGGCTCAAAGGGAAGGGGATATGTGTATACTTATTGCTGAATCACAGCAGACACTAACACAGCATTATAAAGCAATTATATTCTAATAAATGCTATATTTATATAACTTCCCTATAAAAGTGCTATTTGGGCAACAGAATTCTCCACAACTATTTATTTCTTTAGATATTTTCTATTTTTTAATGTTTTTTAAAATTATTTATTTATTTTGTTTACTTTACAATATGGTATTGGTTTTGCCATACATTAACATGACTCTGCCATGCATGTACATGTGTTCCTCATCCTGAACACCCCTGCCTCCTCCCTCCCCATCCCATCCCTCTGGATCATCTCAGTGCACCAGCCCCAAGCACCCTGTATCATGCATCAAACCTGGACTGGTGATTCGTTTCACATATGATAATTTACATGTCTCAGTGTCATTCTCCCATATCATCCTGCCCTCGCCCTCTCCAACAGAGTCCAAAAGACTTTTCTATACATTTGTGTCTCTTTTGCTGTCTTGCATATAGGATTATTATTACCATCTTTCTAAATTCCATATATATGTGTTAATATGCTGTATTCATGTTTTACTTTCTAATTTACCTCACTCTGTATATTAGGTTCCATTTTCATCCACCTCATTAGTACTGATTCAAATGTATCCTTTTTAATGGCTGAGTAATATGCTCGGTCATATGGCAGTTAAATTTCCAGTTTTTTAAGGAATCTCCACACTGTTCTCCATAGTGGCTGTACTAGTTTGTATTCCCACCAACAGTGTAAGAGGGTTTCCTTTTTCCACACCCTCTCCAGCATTTATTGCTTGTAGACTTTTGGATAGCAGCCATTTTGACTGGCGTGAAAGGGTACCTCATTGTGGTTTTGATTTGCATTTCTCTGATAATAAGTGATGTTGAGCATCTTTTCATGTGTTTGTTAGCCATCTATTTCTTCTTTGGAGAAATGTCTGTTTAGTTCTTTGGCCCACTTTTTGATTGGGTGGTTTATTTTCCTGTAATTGAACTTCAGGAGTTGCTTGTATATATTTGAGATTAATTCTTTGTCTGTTGCTTCATTTGTTATTATTTTTTCCCCATTCTGAAGGCTGTCTTTTCACCTTGCTTATAGTTTCCTTTGTTGTGCAGAATCTTTTAATTTTAGTTAGGTCACATTTGCTTATTTTTGTTTTTATTTCCAATATTCTGGGAGGTGAGTCATAGAGGATCCTGCTATGATTTATGTCAGAGAGTGTTTTGCCTATGTTTTCCTCTGGGAGTTATCTCTGGGCTTTCTATTTTGTTCCATTGATCTATATTTCTGCCTTTGTGCCAGTACCATACTGTCTTGATGACTGTGACTTTGTAGTAGAGACTGAAGTCAAGCAGGTTGATTCCTCCAGTTCCATTCTTCTTTCTCAAGATTGCTTTGGCTATTCAAGATTTTTTGTATTTCTATACAAATTGTGAAATTATTTGTTCTAGTTCTCTGAAAAATAGCATTGGTAACTTGATAGAGATTGCATTGAATCTATAGATTGCTTTGAGTAGTATACTCATTTTCACTATATTGATTCTTCTGATCCATGAATGTGGTATGTTTCTCCATCTATTTGTGTCTTCTTTGATTTCTTTCACCACTGTTTTATAGTTTTCTATATATAGGTCTTTTGTTTCTTTAGGTAGATTTATTCCTAAGTATCTTATTCTTTTCATTGCAATGGTGAATGGAATTGTTTCCTTAATTTCTCTTTCTGTTTTCTCATTGTTAGTGTTTAGGAATGCAAAGGATTTCTGTGTGTTGATTTTATATCCTGCAACTTTACTATATTCATTGATTAGCTCCAGTAATTTTATGATGGAGCCTTTAGGGTTTTCTATGTAGAGGATCATGTCATCTGCAAGCAGTGAGAGTTTTACTTCTTCTTTTCCAACCTAGATTCCTTTTATTTCTTTTTCTGCTCTAATTGCTATGGCCAAAACTTCCAGAACTATGTTGAATAGTAGTGGTGAGAGTCAGCATCATTGTCTTGTGCCTGACTTTAGGAGAAATGCTTTCAATTTTTCACCACTGAGGATAATGTTTGCTGTGGGTTTGTTATATATAGCTTTTATTATGTTGAGGTATGTTCCTCCTATTCCTGCTTTCTGGAAGTTTTTTTTTTTTTTAAATCATAAATGGATGTTGAATTTTGTCAAAGGCTTTCCAATTGCACTCATCTCACATGCTAGTAAAGTAATGCTCAAAATTCTCCAAGCCAGGCTACAGCAATACGTGAACCATGAACTCCCTGATGTTCAAGCTGGTTTTAGAAAAGGCAGAGGAACCAAAGATCAAATTGCCAACATCTGCTGGATCATGGGAAAAGCAAGAGAGTTCCAGAATGACATCTGTTTCTGCTTTATTGACTATGCCAAAGCCTTTGACTGTGTGGATCACAATAAACTGTGGAAAATTCTGAAAGAGATGGGAATACCAGACCACCTGACCTGCCTCTTGAGAAATCTGTATGCAGACCAGGAAGCAACAGTTAGAACTGGACGTGGAACAACATACTGGTTCCAAATAGAAGAAGGAATACGTCAAGGTTGTATATTGTCACCCTGCTTATTTAACTTATATGCAGAGTACATCATGAGAAATGCTGGACTGGAAGAAACACAAGCTGGAATCAAGATTGCCAGGAAAAATATCAATAACCTCAGATATGCAGATGACACCACCCTTATGGCAGTAAGTGAAGAGGAGCTAAAAAGCCTTTTGATGAAAGTGAAAGAGGAGAGTGAAAAAGTTGGCTTAAACTCAACATTCAGAAAATGAAGATCATGGCATCTGGTCCCATCACTTCATGGGAAATAGATGGGAAAACAGTGGAAACAGTGTCAGCCTTTATTTGGGGGACTCCAAAATCACTGCAGATGGTGATTGCAGCCATGAAATTAGAAGACGCTTACTCCTTGGAAGAAAAGTTATGACCAACCTAGATAGTATATTCAAAAGCAGATACATTACTTTGCCAACTAAGGTCCTTCTAGTCAAAGCTATGGTTTTTCCTGTGGTCATGTATGGATGTGAGTGTTGGACTGTGAAGAAGGCTGAGCGCCAAAGAATTGTTGCTTTTAAACTGTGGTGTTAGAGAAGACTCTTGAGAGTCCCTTGGACTGCAAGGAGATCCAGCCAGTCCATTCTGAAGGAGATCAACCCTGGGATTTCTTTGGAAGGAATGATGCTAAAGCTGAAACTCCAGTACTTTGGCCACCTCATGCGAAGAGTTGACTCATTGGAAAAGACTCTGATGCTGGGAGGGATTGGGGGCAGGAGGAGAAGGGGATGACTGAGGATGAGATGGTTAGATGGCATCACTGACTCTATGGACGTGAGTCTGAGTGAACTCCAGGAGATGGTAATGAACAGGGAAGCCTGGCGTGCTGTGATTCATGTGGTTGCAAAGAGTCGGACACAACTGAGCAACTGAACTGAACTGAACTGATTGAGATAATCATATGGCTTTTATCTTTCAATTTGTTAATGTGGTGAATTACATTGATTGATTTGCAGATATTGAAGAATCTTTGCATCCCTGGGAGAAAGCCCACTTGGTCATGGTGTATGATCTTTTTAATGTGTTGTTGGATTCTGACTGCTAGTATTTTGTTAAGGATTTTTGCATCTATGTTCATCAGTGATATTGGGCTGTAGTTTTCTTTTTTTGTGGCATCTTTTTCAGGTTTTGGTATTAGGGTGATGGTGGCCTTATAGACTGAGTTTGGAAGTTTACCTTCCTCTGCAATTTTCTGGAAAAGTTTGAGTAGGATAGGTGTTAGCCCCTCTTTAAGTTGTTGGTGGAATTCAGCTCTGAAGATGTCTGGACCTGGGCTTTTGTTTGTTGGAAGATTTCTGATTACAGTTTCAATTTCTGTGCTTGTGATGGGTCTGTTAAGATTTTCTGTTTCATCCTGGTTCAGTTTTGGGAAGTTGTACTTTTCTAGGAATTTTTCCATTTCTTTCCAAGATGTCCATTTTATTGGCATGTAGTTGATGATAATAGTCTCTTATGATCCTTTGTATTTCTGTGTTGTGATCTCTCCATTTTCATTTTCAATTTTGTTGATTTGATTTTTCTCCCTTTGTTTCTTGATGAGTCTGACTCTAACTTGACAATGAAGACTAACTGTTGTATGTAAAGCCAAGCTGTAGATAAAATATCTTAAGAATCAGAAAAAGAAGAGCAGCTTAAATTACAGAAATCAGAGGACTTTTTAGTGTGCTGTTCAGTAACTCACAGAATTGAAATGTCTGTATGACATAGTTTTCTATTTTTCTGTTGCTTCACAAATTTCTACAGTCTATCTATATGCAATTTTGCAACCTATTATGTATGCAACTTAATTTGGCCAGTTTCTGCTGTCAGCAAACTCCACTATTAAGTAGTTTTAAACTGAATCCAGCAACAATGATGACTTCTATAATAAGATTAAGTATTTTCCAATAACTTGTACAATTTGTACCTTAATATAAAGTATGAATCATACGTTATAATAGAGAAGAGATAGAAGGGCCTGTTTTGTTTTACAGATCTTTCTTCATCACAAGGTACATTGTCTACAAATGTCAGAAACAGTGTTACACAAAATTTGTTCAACTACTATAATCATCATGTATTTAGCAAATCTCATTATTGAGATTTTTCTCTTGACACTAGGTTATATGAAAATATATAAAAGAAACACAAAACTTCCTCCTTCACTATAAGACACTTATACTTACTATGTTTAACTTTGCCAATACAAAAAGGAGTAACAACCTCTTAAAAATGTATGGAAGTATAGATAGATAAATAGATATTAATAGATGGATAGATAGATACTGATATAAAATAAAATTAATTTTATTGTGAAAGATTCATATATTCTCTTCATCTTAACTACCACCAGAGCCATTGTTTGTGTGATTAAATTGGTCACTAAGCATTTAAATAGCCTATGTGATTACATTGATTTTTTTGCTATTTATATGTGGCTCATAAAATCACCCTGATTATGAAAGTATTATGGCTGAAATAATAATATATTTACTTGTAATCAATATGTGCTCAGTCACTCAGTCCTGTCCGACTCTTTGTGACCCCATGGACCACAGCCTGCCAGGCTCCTCTGACCATGGGATTCTCCAGGCAAGAATACTGGAGAGGATTGCCAAGCCCGACTCTCTAATCAATATATTTCTCTACAGTCTTTAAAGTGGCCTATCCATTTTCACCAAGAATATAAAACATGGCAAAACTCCACAATTAACCGATATTTGTATCCTCTCTGAAAATAAAAGCCTGTTTTGAATAACAAGATCTTGTATTTAACTGTCTGAACAAATATATTGGGGTCAGTTCTTGCTACAACTGTCACTTCCTGGTTACAGAAGGTACAGCACTGCCTATCACAATCATCTGTGATAGACAATCTTAAATTGTTAGCATTATCCAACTTTGCCAATAAACAATCCAAAAAAAAAGTGCTTGTCTCATTTTGCTTCTGTCAAAGATAGGAAATCCTGTTTTTACTTTCTGATAAGGAATCAGATACCGCTACTTTTGTTGGCCATCCTTGGTGACTCGGACAGTAAATGCTGGAGACCAGGGTTCAGTCCCTGGGTGGGGAAGATCCCCTGGAGAAGTATAATGCCATCCACTCCGGTATTCTTGCCTGGAAAATTCCATGGACAGAGAAGCCTGACAAGCTACCGTCCATGAGTTTACAAAGAGTTGGACATGACTGAGTGGCTAACACTCACACACACACCTTTGTTGTTACCATATTGATGTGGCTCTGTGATGAACATTCTGATTATCCCCTGGAGAAGGAAATGGCAATTCACCTCAGTATTTTTGCCTGGGAAATCCCAGGTACAGAGAGGCCTAGCAGAGTACAGTTCATGAGGTTGAAAAAGAGTTGGACATGACTCACAACAACAAAGCAACTGATATATATTGCAAGTAAACTCTCATAATTCAGCTCTCAGAGTGTTGCATATGCATCCGCTCTCATTGCTACAACCACTTCGGATACATATTTTTATACTTCTTTGTTGAGTCTATGTAGGATATCTCAACTTCAGCACTATTATTTGAGGCAAGAAAATGTTTGGTTGGAGGGTAGGGTCTGTCCAGGCTTCCTTGATGGCTCAGACAGTAAAGAATCTGCCTGCTATGTGGGAGACCAGGGTTCAATCCCTGAGTGAGGAAGATCCTCTGGAGAAGGGAATGGCAACCCACTCTGGCATTCTTGCATGGAGAACTCCATGGACAGAGGAGCCTAGCAAGTCGCAAAGACTTGGACACAACTGAGTGACTAGCACACACATAGGGCCTGTCCTGTGAACTGTAAGATGTTTAGAAAAAATCTGGCCCCTGCCCACTAGATACCTATAGCATCCCTCTGCATTGTGCTGTTTTTGTACCTTTACAGCAATCATTTGTATCAGTCTTCTTGATTTTAGCTGTGCTGGTAGATGTGTGCATGCATGAGTGCATGTCCAGTAGTGTCCAACTTTTTGTGACCCTATGTTCTGTAGCCAGCCAGCCTCCATGTAGTATTAATAGTATAGAATTTCCCTAGTTATCTTTTTTAATTAGTACATTTATTTTAGTATCAATATTACATATTTTCAATCTTTCCTTATATTTTACTTGTAATTATTGAATTAACATGTTAACATTTAGTTAAGACTAATGATTAACATTTATTGAATTGAATATGTAAATTTTATTTTTAATTAATTAATTTATTTATTTTTAAAAAAATTACAATACTGTATTTGTTTTGCCATACATTGATACGAATCAGCCATAGGTGAACACAATCTCCCAATGCCGAAGCCCCTCTCACCTCCCACCCCACATACTCTACTTGAATCATCCTGTGCATCAGCCCCATGCATCCTGCATCCTACATTGAACATAGATTGGCGCTTCGTTTCTTACAGGAAAATATACATGTTTCATTGCCATTCTCCCAAACCATCCCACCCTTTCCCTCTCCCTCAGAGTCCAAAAGTCCACTCTATAACTCTGTGTCTCTTTGTTGTCTCACATTTGAATATGTAAATTTTAAAAATACACTATAACAGTTCTCTATTTTTAACTTGCCAATTTAGTCCATTTATATTATTTTGATTGCTGACATATTTGTTTGAACTTTACACCTTTCCAATTCACTGTGAAGTCATACTGATTTTGGGTTGTCTGCTTCAATATCATTTTTCCAATAAGCCTCGTCATTGTGTGTGTGCATATGTGTGTGTTGAACTTTATTTAAATGGAAGCATAGAGATGTACTTCTTTTTTATTGTGGTAAAGAAGATATAACATAAAAATTACCATTTACCATCTCAACTATACCATGTCATTTTTCATGAGCAATTCTGAGCAATTTAATTTCATATTATTATAAAAATGTTTATATCCTATTTATAGACTGGGATGTATATCATTTTCCTTCATTGATTTAGTTGTTCTGTATACTTTACCTTTCCCTTAAAATATTCTCTTAAAAATAAATTACAATTGGGTTTTAAATTTGTTAATATAAATTTTACCTTTATTAGTTATTGATGCAAATTTATAAACTTTACATTTTTTGCTTGTTTTATGTTCTCATTACTTCCTCGTTTTTCCTTCCTACCATACTGAATTAATAACATTTTCCACTGTACATCTGTATCCTTGTAGTTTGGATGCTACAAATAGATTTCTTTTCTTTCTCTCCAATTTTTTAAAGTTGGAAAATATAATTTTTAAATGCACTTTTAGTTTTAAATATTCACTTGTAAACTCTTAAAGTCAATCATCTTTTAATCTTCTTTGAAAGATAATGTGGAATTTATATGTTCAAACTATTACACAACTCTTCAATTTTAAAATCTTTTTGTTATTTTCTAAAGTTTTTGTTTTGCTTATTTTTACACACGTCATGGTGTTCCTTTTATAATGAACAGTCAACTAAATGTACCTTCCTCTTATATCCATTAATTGATTCCTTTGCTCCCTGCTTCTCACATCACATGCTCTCCCTTTGGACTTGCTTCTTCCCCTTAAAAAGATGTGCTTTTACATGTCAATTATATCTCAATTGAGAAAAAAAATAGATTGGTAAATTTCCTGCCCCCATGGAACTTGTAAAAATAAATTTAAAAAATTTAAACATCCACTTTTCCACCTGCCCATGATATTTTATTTATCTAACAGGGTCATTTGCTTCATCTAATATATTTGCTTTACATGTGTGTATATAATTAGAGATCTTCATATCAAGATATTATGAGCCCTACAATCCATCTGGGTCTTCTGGAGTGCAAGTACCAGGTATGGAAAAATGCAAAAAGAGGTAATACATTAAATAGAATTTGACTACCCAAGTCAAACCCCAGAGCCCCCTCCTTCCAGACTGTACATGTTAATATTTCCAACTGAAAACAACAAAAAAGTCCTTTAATAATTCTTTCAGTGATGGTCTACGTATGGTATGTTATTTTAGTCTTCAAAACACCTAAAATATTTGAAAATTTTTCACTCTATGGAATGATAATTTGGATAAGTACAATGTCTACTTTTTACCAATCCTTTGTAGGTCTATTTGCTGTTTTTCAACATATGTAGTTGCCAAAGAGAAGTCTGCTAATATTTTTGTGTGTGGATTCTTTTCAATTTTTTTCTTTTTTTTAATTAGAGTATAATTTCTTTACAATGTTGTGTTATTTTCTTATGTACAACAAAGAGAATTGGCTATATATACATGTATCCCTTTCCTCTTGAGCCTTCACCCTCCACATCCTTCCCTCCTCTAGATCAGGCCTGCCAATATTTTATTTGCCATTCCTTAGTATGAAAAGTTTATGGTAGGTTTTAAGATTGTCTTTTTATCCTTGATGTTTGCAGTTTTACTCCAATGTAACAAGAATGGATTTATTTATTTTAGTTGCAAATTCTTTGGGTTGCCCCTTTGAGATAAGATGATACCACACTGAGTTTAGAAAAGTCAGAGGAGCCAGAAGAGTCTAATTTGCCAATTGGCCAAATTGCCAACTTCTCCATTGGATCATGGAGAAAGCAAGGGAATTCCAGAAAAACTTATCCTCCATTGACTATGCTAAAGCCTTTGACTGTGTGGATCATAAAAAACTGTGGAAAATTCTTAAAGAGATGGGGGTACCAGACCACCTTACCTGTCTCCTGAGAAACCTGTATGTGGGTCAAGAAGCAACAGTTAGAACAAAACATGGAATAACTGACTGGATCAAAATTGGTAAAGAAGTACAAGGTTGTATATTGTCACCCTGCTTATTTAATATCTATGCAGAGTACCTCAAATGAACTGATGGGCTGGGATCATTCACAATCTGGAATCAAGAGTTCTAGGGAAAATATCAACAACCTCTGATATGCAGATGATACCACTCTATTGGCAGAAAACAAAGAGGAACTAAAGAAGCTCTTGATGAGGATGAAGATGAGTGAAAATGTTGGCTTGAAATTCAACTTTCAAAAAAGTAAGATTGTGGCATCTGTTCCCATCACTTCATGGCAAATAGAAGGGGAAAATTGGAAGCAATGACAGATTTTATTTTCTAGGGCTTCAAAATCACTGTGGAGGGTGACTGCAGCCATGAAATTAAAAGATGCTTTCTCCTTGGAAGGAAAGTTTATACAAACCTAGACAGCATATTAAAAAGCAGAGACATTATTTTGTCAACAAAGGTCTGCATGCTTTTGAATTGTGCTGGAAAAGATCCTGAGAGTCTCTTTGTCTGCAAGATCAAATCAGTCAATCCTAAAGGAAATCAATCCTGAATATTCATTGGAAGGACTGATGCTGAAGTTGAAGCTCCAGTACCTTGGCCACCTGACACAATCAGACAACTCTGGAAAAGACCCTGCTGCTGGGAAAGATTGAAGACAAAGGGAGAAGGGGGCTGCAGAAATTGAGATGATTAGATGGCATCACCAACTCAATGGACATAAATTTGAGCAAATTCCAGGAGATGGTGGAGGACAGAGGAACCTGGCATGCTATAGTCCATGTGGTTACAAAGAGTCGGACACCATTTCACAATTTAAAAGCAATAATGACGACACCCATGACAATAAACCAAGCCTTGTTAATGAAGGTATTAGATGAATACTTCACAACCATCCTCACTATAGGTGTGAAATTACCGGAAGTTGGTCTGCAGCTCCATTCCTTTTTTGTTTTTTTAATGTTACCATTCAATGTCTGCTCAGTAGACAAGTTCATTTTGATTTTTCCCTAGGTACAAGGTTTTAGGTTTCCCTCTTTATTGATTTATTTTTTTCTTCATACTTAGTGTTGAGAAGAGAACATGCTGTTTCTATTTTGTTAGCATCCTCTCTCCTCGGGTTGGTTGGTTGCCCTTCTCTGTCCCTATACTTCAGGCTGATTCTCATATAGTCTGTCACCCTTTTCTCCAAAGCAGACACAAGGAGGAGGTCAGAGAGAAAAACAGAGTTAAAGGTCTATCTTTCTTGCTCCCACCCTGTTCTGATCTTCATTTCTACTAGAAACTATGTCCCTCTGTGCCTAAATCTCTGTCTAGGAGCCCCTCCTGAAAGACTTCAGTTTTCACTATTTCAGTTTCTCCTTTTCCTGCCTTTAGGGATAGTGATGATAGTAATTCTTTCTATCTGGGTTTCCACAAGTAATTACTCCATTTTAATCTCTGTATTGAGTCTATCTGCTTTCTGACAGGATTAACATACATAGGGTATAACAATGTTTTCAAGTAATATTCCATCTTGATAGGAAGCCCCTTGGTTTCACCCCATCCACTTCCAAAGTCCTTTAACACATTCCTGTGACTGCTAGTTCATGAAGACACATTTGTTTTATTTGCCCACGTAACACTTAAGAGATATTTCAGTGTTTGGGAATGCCTCTCTTCATAAGAATAGGGTGAATAGTTCTGAGAATCAAGAATAAGTTTTGTTAGATTTGGCCCTATTTAACTGGATTTGACTCCTTCATATATATACCATGAAGGTGAAAAATGGAAGTCACTCAGTCATCTCTGACTCTTTGTGATCCCATGGACTATATAGTCCATGGAATTCTCCAGGCCAGAATACTGGAGTGAGTAGCCTTTCCCTTCTCCAGAGATCTTCCCAACCCAGGTCTCCTACATTGCAAGCAAATTCTTTACCAGTTGAGCCACAAGAAAAGCCTAAGAATACTGGATTGGGTAGCCTATCCCTTCTACAGCAGATCTTCCTGACCCAGGAATTGAACTGGGACTCCTGGTTCAATTCTTGGGTCAGGAAAATAGATAGATAGATAGATAGATAGATAGATAGATAGATAGAGAGAGAGAGATATCAAATTTCAAATGTAACTCCAAAGATGGTGCATTTGAAATGATGTCAAGCTGCTTTTTCAATAATTACTGCTATTCTTTTGGGTAAGACATTAGAAAATCTGGGCACACTTCAGTTTAGCTTTGTAAGGAGTAAAGGATTAGAAAATGAAATGTTTGATAGACTCCATATAAGAATTTCACCTTCTAAAGTGTTCCAGGAGTTCCTCTAATAAAATTGAAAAGAATGTCAACATTTACCTCATGAAACAAATGTTCTATTTCTTAAAGTGTGCTATGCACTTTACTATTTGACACATTTATCAAAACCCATAAGGACACTGACAGCAAACAAAATTACCATGGCATCTTGTCATTTCACACCCATCACAAAATCAGAAATTGGCAGTAGGACGAAAGATCTTTCCTGGGGTGTGTGGGTGGCAATCAGCATATCTAAAGACACACTGATTCCTGAGAGGTAACTTTTCCAATTTTTCACAGTCACACTCACATGGTGTTTACACATGTTCACATATTGTTTTGAATATCCATTGTTCATCTTTGGTTCATTCTTATGAGAAATTTTCTGCATAGAAAATAAAAAATGATGTGAAAGACAAAAGACAGAATAGCTTTTGCAAAGAGAAATACATGTCTTACTTGGTCACAAAATTGTTCTTTTCACATACAACATCGGAAGGAAGACAAATAGGGAAGGAGGTATAAAATACATTCATATACAGGCTTTTCTTTAATTAATTTTACACCAAATCTCTTTCTACATGCTGACTTAAATCATGGAGATTCAAGGACAAGTAGATTCCAGTTCTACCATTAAGTAGGTTATAAATTGATGTGTAGCCATTCAAAGTCTTATAAGTTGCATAATATTACTTGAGAATCTCATAAGTGGATATGATCAATCCTAATTAGAAGCATCCAAGTAGGTTTCATATAAAAATTGACAGCAGTGAGCCTCTTATATTGTGAAATTATTTCAAAAGTAGAAAATGTCAGACTGAATACCAGTCAGGTATACCAACTGTATAACTAAGGACACAGACATGGGGTCAAAACAAGGCATAGTATGTCCTGGGAATAGGACATAAAAATGATTTGTATTTCATGTAACACAGTGTTTAAGTACAGGCACACTGGATCCAGAACACATGAGTGCCAATATTGGTTCTTTCACTTATTGTAAATGTAGAAGAAATACTATATCCTGATCACTATATCTTCTTGAATGTTCATTGGAGGAAAGTTCATAGCAATACAGGCATACCTCAAGAAACAAGAAAAAAGTCAAATAAATAACCTAACTCTACACTAAAGCAACTAGAGAAGGAAGAAATAGAGAACCCCAGAGTTAGTAGAAGGAAAGAAATCCTAAAAATTAGGGCAGAAATAAATGCAAAAGAAACAAAAGAGACCATAGCAAAAATCAACAAAACAAAAAGCTGGTTCTTTGAAAGGATAAATAAAATTGACAAACCATTAGCCAGACTCATCAAGAAACAAAGAGAAAAAAATCAAATCAACAAAATTAGAAATGAAAATGGAGAGATCACGACAGACAACACAGAAATACAAAGAATCATAAGAGACTACTATCAGCAATTATATGCCAATAAAATGGACAACTTGGAAGAAATGGACAAATTCTTAGAAAAGTACAATTTTCCAAAACTGAACCAGGAAGAAATAGAAAATCTTAACAGACCCATCACAAGCATGGAAATTGAAACTGTAATCAGAAATCTTCCAGCAAACAAAAGCCCAGGTCCAGACGGCTTCACAGCTGAATTCTACCAAAAATTTCGAGAAGAGCTAACACCTATCTTACTGAAGCTATTCCAGAAAATTGCAGAGGAAGGTAAACTTCCAAACTCATTCTATAAGGCCACCATCACCCTAATACCAAATCCTGACAAAGACACCACAAAAAAAGAAAACTACAGGCCAATATCACTGATGAACATAGATGCAAAAATCCTCAACAAAATCCTAGCAATCAGAATCCAGCAACACATTAAAAAGATCATACACCATGACCAAGTGGGCTTTATCCCAGGGATGCAAGGATTCTTCAATATCCACAAGTCAATCAATGTAATTCATCACATTAACAAACTGAGAAATAAAAATCATATGATTATCTCAATAGATGCAGAAAAAGCCTTTGACAAAATTCAGCATCCATTTATGATAAAAACTCTCCAGAAAGCAGGAATAGAAGGAACATACCTCAACATAATAAAAGCTATATATGACAAACCCACAGCTAACATTATCCTCAATGGCGAAAAATTGAAACCATTTCCCCCAAAGTCAGGAACAAGACAAGGGTGTCCACTTTCACCACTACTCTTCAACATCGTACTGGAAGTTTTGGCCACAGCAATCAGAGCAGAAAAAGAAATACAAGGAATCCAAATTGGAAAAGAAGAAGTAAAACTCTCACTGTTTGCAGATGACATGATCCTCTACATAGAAAATCCTAAAGACTCGACCAGAAAACTACTAGAGCTAATCAGTGAATATAGTAAAGTTGCAGGATATAAAATCAACACTCAGAAATCCCTTGCATTCCTATACACTAATAATGAGAAAGTAGAAAAAGAAGTTAAGGAAACAATTCCATTCACCATTGCAACGAAAAGAATAAAATACTTAGGCATATTCCTACCTAAAGAAACTAAAGACCTATATATCGAAAACTATAAAACACTGATGAAAGAAATCAAAGAAGACACTAATAGATGGAGGAATATACCATGCTCATGGGTTGGAAGAATCAATATAGTGAAAATGAGTATACTACCCAAAGCAATCTACAGATTCAATGCAATTCCCATCAAGCTACCAGCAGTATTTTTCTCAGAACTAGATCAAATAATCTCAAGATTTGTATGGAAATACAAAAAACCTCAAATAGCCAAAGCAATCTTGAGAAAGAAAAATGGAACTGGAGGAATCAACTTGCCTGACTTCAGGCTCTACTACAAAGCCACAGTCATTAAGACAGTATGGTACTGGCACAAAGACAGAAATATAGATCAATGGAACAAAATCGAAAGCCCTGAGATTAACCCACATACCTATGGACACCTTATCTTCGACAAAGGAGGCAAGAATATACAATGGAGTAAAGACAGTCTCTTTAACAGGTGGTGCTGGGAAAACTGGTCAACCACTTGTAAAAGAATGAAATTAGACCCCTCTCTAACACCATACACAAAAATAAACTCAAAATGGATTAAAGATCTAAATGTAAGACCAGAAACTATAAAACTCCTAGAGGAGAACATAGGCAAAACACTCTCCGACATAAATCACAGCAGGATCCTCTATGATCCATCTCCCAGTATACTGGAAATAAAAGCAAAGATAAACAAATGGGATCTAATTAAAATTAAAAGCTTCTGCACAACAAAGGAAACTATAAGCAAGGTGAAAAGACAGCCTTCTGAATGGGAGAAAACAATAGCAAATGAAACAACTGACAGACAACTAATCTCAAAGATATATAAGCAACTTATGCAGCTCAACTCCAGAAAAATAAATGATCCAATAAAAAAATGGGCCAAAGAACTAAATAGGCATTTCTCCAAAGAAGACATACGGATGGCTAACAAACACATGAAAAGATGCTCAACATCACTCATTATCAGAGAAATGCAAATCAAGACCACAATGAGGTATCATTTCACACCAGTCAGAATGGCTGCGATCCAAAAGTCTACAAGCAATAAATGCTGGAGAGGGTGTGGAGAAAAGAGAACCCTCTTACACTGCTGGTGGGAATGCAAACTAGTACAGCCATTATGGAAAACAGTGTGGATATTCCTTAAAAATTGCAAATAGAACTGCCTTATGACCCAGCAATCCCACTGCTGGGCATACACACTGAGGAAACCAGAATTGAAAGAGACACATGTACCCCAATGTTCATTGCAGCGCTGTTTATAATAGCCAGGACATGGAAGCAACCTAGATGTCCATCAGCAGATGAATGGATAAGAAAGCTGTGGTTCATATACACTATGGAATACTACTCAGCCCTTAAAAAGAATAAATTTGACTCAGTTCTAATGAGATGGATGAAATTGGAACCGATTATACAGAGTGAAGTAAGCCAGAAAGAAAAACACCGATACAGTATACTGACACATATATATGGAATTTAGAAGACAGTAATGATGACCCTATATGTGAGACAACAAGAGACACAGAGGTATAGAGTGGACTTTTGGACTCTGAGGGAGAGGGAAAGGGTGGGATGGTTTGGGAGAATGGCAGTGAAGCATGTGTATTTTCCTGTAAGAAACGAAGCGCTAATCTATGTTTGGTGTAGGATGCAGGATGCATGGGGCTGATGCACAGGATGATTCAGGTAGAGGATGTGGGGTGGGAGGTGGGAGGGGGCTTCGGCATTGGGCGATTGTGTTCACCTATGGCTGATTCGTGTCAATGTATGGCAAAACAAATACAGTATTGTAATTTAAAAAATAAATAAATTTAATTAAAAAAATTTAAAAATTTAAAAAAAGGAAGGACTGATGCTGAAGCTGAAACTCCAATACTCTGGCCACCTGATGCAAAGAAATGACACTGGAAAAGACTCTGATGCTGGGAGGGATTGGGGGCAGGAGAAGGGGACGACAGAGAATGAGATGGTTGGATGGCATCACCGACATGATGGACATGAGTTTGAGCAGGCTCTATGAGTTGGTGATGAACATGGAAGCTTGGCATGCTACAGTCCATGTGGTCACAAAGAATCTGACATGACTGAGTGACTGAACTAAACTGAACTGACTGATCACTATATCTGAAAGTGAGGCTTAGAATACTATGTATCTTATAAGGCTGCTTTGAACATACAATCAGATAATGCACATAATACGGTGACAAGACCTAGTACCTGAAATAGCATATTCAATAATGTAAAACATTCCAGCACTTAGACTGCTTGAGAGGGTTTTTGAGTCATAAAGTTGAATAACAAGTTGAAATGTTAGAGTGGAGTCTGATTCTGAAGTCATAAAAGATCTCATAATGCTTATCTGCACATAGCTTGCACCTAGCTTATTTCAGTGCTGGCAAATTATACTGAATATAATTTCATTAATAGTCAAGGATTTTAAGTCTGGAGAATTCAGTATCTTAATAATCTTCCTTATAGATATTAAGCTTCAAGATAAAATGTTATTTTTGTCTTGTTATTTTGTTTGTTATGCCTTTGCATAACTAAAGCTATTCAGAATAAATCAATAAATTGCAAATCTGTGTTTTTTTTTAAATAAAGAAGGCATCTCATATATAGAATAAATAGAATAACAAATATTACCTTTTGCTTAAAAGAGTAATGGGTCAACCAATTAGCTGGCAGCTCTTGAGAGGTTCAAAGAATATTTACAGCCCCTTTTCCTGAAATCACAAGATAAGTTGCTTGCAGTTAAAGGAATTTAAGGGATGGAGATAGGAGAAGGAGGCTTCTCATTTGCTTATAGGAGTGCAAGAGAAATGCAAACTACAAAGTAGCAAGGACTCTCACAGCTGGTAGAAAAAACAGGACTTTTCCTTATGAGTTATGTGAACTTGAGTATATTGGTTGATTTTTCTGGCCTTCAGCTTTCTTTTAGACAAAATGATCTCCTAGTTGCCTTCAACAACTGGCCTTTCTGTTCCTTCTCTGATTCTGTTCCTGTTTCATCCATAGATTCTTTTCTGCCAACAAGGAATTAGAGAATTCCTTGAGTGGACCTCCTGTGCACCATACCTTCTCTTTACAGGCTTGCTGTTGGTTTGCCTTGCTACCAACAGAAATATTAACTGGAATCATGTGAACATCCCACCTTTCTCCAATCCTTGCCAGCGAGTCACTCCTATTTTAAGTGGGCACAGCTGGGTATCTTTGTTGTAAGAATTGTGTATCCTTTAGCCATGTTTTCCTGCCTCCTGTAAGGATGAAGATTTCAGTTCTGAAACATTAGGTAAGACTCATTAGTTTTGTAGTTTCTTGCCAAACAGTTGGTTCTTCATTATCATTTTAGATACATCGTAAAAAACTCAAGTCTCTGTCATTTACTCAAAAAATATTTTGTAGTGGCGAGTGAGTATATTTTAGTTATTCAAGCAAAAAACTTAGAAGAAACACTCTGACCAATTTATCTCATTTTCTATAGATGTCCTTATTTTTATTGGCATAATTGGCTCTCTGTTATTGTCTGGTCCATTTGTATTAAAGGAAGTTAACAACACCTCAACATGATCACAGTAGAGTTTATCATAACTTCTCGCCTTGACTTCGTTTGAAACACTATTAACTTAAGTAACTGATATTAGAGAAACTTTGTAAAGTATCTGGTATAATTGAAAGTAGGCTGAAGATGGCATATATAGAATAGAAGATACTTTATGCCAAAAATAGAATCTTACTAAAATAGAAATTCTTCACTTTAAATGTTATCCTTGTTCTCTTAGTAAATTCCATATCTTAATTTTCCAAGATTAATATACCATCTGTATTTATATATATGTTGGAAAATGTAGCTTGAAGTTAAATTATGTTTAATGTAAATATTTTTGCATTAACTTGATCACACAATTAATCATTGATTCTTCTTTCTGGGGAATGCATGCTCCCTGACCTCACTGGGGAATGTACATCATTTTCTCAGTATGTGACCCAGCTAGACTAAAACTAGTTCCTATATACATAAACTTTGCACAGGAAGTAAGTAATTTTGATTTTATGTATGGAGAATTAGTCAGACATTGGCAATAGAACACAATATGTCATCAGAATTCAATCTAAACAAAATTTCTGAGCACGAAAAGCAAACTTCTATAATGGAGCATCAGATCAAAGCAAGCAAATTCCAGGTGAATACAATTTAATTACTATCTATTCTTTATTGTAAACTATGAAGTAATCAAAAATATTCACTTGACTCCAACTATATCTACAGCTCATATTAGCCATTAGGCAATATGGAATGTGGGAGTTAAAAGAGAATAAAACTACTTGAGTACTCGTCCTAAATTTTCACAAAATTTATTTTGAATCTAAAATTTTCTGAAACATGGGAATGGCATATTATATGAGAGCCAAGAGCACGCCAAGTTTTGAAGTCTCCTTATTACCTGGTGTTTAGGGAAGATTACTAAAGTCTCAGTTTAGTTTCTTTGTTTCTTCACCTGTTAAAGTGTCTTTATCTGTAAAATAAATGAAATAACATCTAACATCTACAAGCTTCTAGGAGGATTAAGTGAGACAATCAATGCAAGGCACTTACAAAGTTGACAGGTGCATAGTAACCACTCAATAAATATTTGTTCTTATTCTTTTGTCTCTTCTAGCATGCAAGTTAGAGAAAGGTGTATAGCTCCACAAATTTATTTATTGTTCCATAAATGATGAAGAAGAGATTGCCAGAATGAAGACTAGGAGGAAAATAAAAATAAAGATCAAGAAGAAAAGGAGACTGTTAAAAACTATAAAAATATTAGCCCAACTCTCAAGTAATTTATATTCTCACAGTGCATTACTAGATTCAATTAAAATAATAAAGTAATATATAGTGGTACTAACTTTAAATATAAACAAATTCAGAGAAAGTAAAGAACAGAAATAACTGAAATTGTCAGAAAAGACTGCTTAAAGAAGCTGATCCATAGCTACATGATTTCAAGGTATTGGTAGAATAATAGTATTTGCTTTTTCCTTCTTCTTTTCTGAAAGAAAAAAATTGAAATAGTCTGAAATATATCAGTCACAGCTTTAATTTGGTTAGGGTATACAAACATATTTGCTTTTCTGTAAGTTGAATTATTTTACTCATGAATTAACTTCCTAGAAAAGGAGGTTCTTGTTTCTCCAGAAATATTGCAAATGATAGTGTTGAATACTTTGTGGGTCTGTGTGACATAACTCTGCACCAGAATTTTCAATTAAAACAAGTAACAACTTTAAGATGAAAGCAAGAGAAACCTGGACAATTTCCTGTTTATCGATCAGACATAAACATATAGTTTTATTTTAATATTTTATTTTTCAGTAAATGTGTATGAGTTATTTTCTGTCTCCGAAAGCTAACTAAAATAGCATAATAGATACCATTTATACTGTCTGCCTAATCCTTTTTTTTTTTTTTCTTTAGGAACTGTCCCTCTCTGGGCTTATCCACTTGGTTACAGAAGTGATTCATTACAGTCTGGTTCCTGTTTCATGACCCTGTACTGTTTCAGCCAATGATTGAAGGACAATGTCAGTCTCTTTCCTAGGAATTTGAAACTGGGCCCAAAGAGACAACTTCTCTTTTAAGGTCAGTCACCTTGGTGTAATACATTGCATCTTAGCTGTACTTGTCATGTTTTTCACCATGTGAACTTGAGGCTCACAACGTTGGGAAGAGGGAGATTGGAGGAAATACAAAAGAAGAGCAGCTGAGAAACAAAGGGAGCTTGCCCCTGGTTCCAGTTCATTTCTGAGACTCAACTATAGCCCTATTGCGTAGGCTTCCATGAGATGCCCCATGTCATTATAAGACAAAATTAATTTTCTAGTTTATGCAACATTGAATTAGTTTTCACTACTTATAGCCAAAAGACTGTGCTGTTCATATATAATACAGCAGGATATGAGGTTTTCTGCTTGTTTATTCCAGTTTAGTTCTGGATTAACAACAGGAGTGGGTCAGAATTCCAGTTCTTTTTTTTTTTTTTTTTTTTTTTTTTGCAAACACTGTCTAATCAATTAGAAGGAAATCAAGAGAAACCTGGTCTGTGTAAATTAAGCCTGGATCTATAAAAGAAGATTGACTCTAAGCTTATAAGCATAGTGACTAATTCAGTCTGATTTGATTGAGACTTTCTCAGTTTTATTCTTGGATCAGAAGATGCCCTGGAGAAGGAAACGACAACCCACTCCAGTATACTTGCCTGGGAAATCCCATAGATAGAGGAGCCTGATGGGCTATAGTCCATGGGATCGCAAAGAGTTGGACACACCTGAGCAACTGAACATAAGATATGATTCTTAGTTTTAGCATTCAAAATCCCATGTCCTCCTTCCTGAATCCTATATAAACTGACACAGTCGGTCACCTTACTTCTAAGATATGAGTAAAATCAAGTTATTTCTTTAAAAAAAATTATCCCTGAAAAAATTGATAATTTCTATCTCTTTTCTTCAATCTAGTGCATTAAATGAATTTAGAATAGGTTCAGTTCAGTTGCTCAGTCGTGTCCGACACTTTGTGACCCCATGAACCACAGCATGCCAGGCCTCCTGTCCATCAACAACTCCCAGGGTTCACTCAGACTCACATCTGTCGAGTCAGCGATACCATCCAGCCATCTCATCCTCGGCTGTCCCCTTCTCCTCCTGCCCCCAATCCCTCCCAGCATCAGAGTCTCTTCCAATGAGTCAACTCTTCTCATGAGGCAGCAAAAGTACTGGAGTTTCAGCTTTAGCATCATTCCTTCCAAAGAAATCCCAGGGTTGGTCTCCTTCAGAATGGACTGGTTAGATCTCCTTGCAGTCCAAGGGACTCTCAAGAGTCTTCTCCAACACCACAGTTCAAAAGCAACAATTCTTCAGTGCTCAGCCTTCTTCACAGACTAACTCTCACATCCATACATGACTACTGAAAAAAACATAGCCTTGGCTAGATGGACCTTAGTCAGCAAAGTAATGTCTCTGCCATTGAATATGCTATCTGGGTTGCTCATAACTTTTTTTCCAAGGAGTAAGCTTCTTTTAATTTCATGGCTGCAGTCACCATCTGCAGTGATTTTGGAGCCCCCGAAAATAAAGGCTGACACTGTTTCCACTGTTTTCCCATCTATTTCCCATGGAGTGATGGGACCGGATGCCATGATCTTCATTTTCTGAATGTTGAGCTTTAGGCCAACTTTTTCACTCTCCTCTTTCACTTTCATCAAGAGGCTTTTAGTTCCTCTTCACTTTCTGCCATAAGGGTGGTGTCATCTGCATATCTGAGGTTATTGATATTTCTCCCGGCAATCTTGATTCCAGCTTGTGTTCCTTCCAGTCCAGCGTTTCTCATGATGTACTCTGCATATAAGTTAAATAAGCAGGGTGACAATATACAGCCTTGATGTGCTCCTTTTCCTATTTGGAACCAGTCTATTGTTCTATGTCCGGTTCTAACTGTTGCTTCCTGACCTGCATACAGATTTCTCAAGAGGCAGGTTAGGTGGTCTGGTATTCCCATCTCTTTCAGAATTTTCCACAGTATATTGTAATCCACACAGGCAAAGGCTTTGGCATAGTCAATAAAGCAGAAATAGATGTTTTTCTGTAACTCTCTTGCTTTTTCCATGATCCAGCAGATGTTGGCAATTTGACCTCTGGTTCCTCTGCCTTTTCTAAAACCAGCTTGAACATCAGGAAGTTCATGGTTCACATATTGCTGAAGCCTGGCTTGGAGAATTTTGAGCATTATTTTACCAGCGTGAGATGAGTGCAGTTGTGCAGTAGTTTGAGCATTCTTTGGCATTGCCTTTCTTTGGAATTGGAATGAAAACTAACCTTTTCCAGTCCTGTGGCCTCTGCTGAGTTTTCCAAATTTGTTGGCATATTGAGTGCAGCACTTTCACAGCATCATCTTTCAGGATTTGAAACAGCTCAACTGGAATTCCATCACCTCCACTAGCTTTGTTCGTAGTGATGCTCTCTAAAGTCCACTTGACTTTACCTATGAATATCTCTCTTATTTCTCACTGGCAGAAACCAAGGCAAAGAGAGTACTCTGTCCAAGATGAGAAAGAACCAAATTAATTAGACTTTCCAAATGCTTCTTTAAAATTCCAACATGTTGTTTGATGAAAACAGCTCTCAAATAGCTTGAATCTTTTTATTCAAAACAGTTAAAATCTGTTAAGTGTGGGTGCTTTGAGAGCCTGGGCTTCTACTTCACAAAATCTGGGATATAGTCTTGGCTTCCCGGGCTTCCCTGTTGGCTCAGTGTTAAAGAATCCATCTGCCAATGCAGGAGACTTGGATTTGATCCCTAGGTCAGGAAAACTGCCTGGAGAAGGAAATTGAAGTTCAACATGACTTAGCAACTAAACAATGAACAACAGCAGTCTTGGCTCTTCTATCATCATATGACCTAGAAAAAGTTGTATAAACTCTCTTAGGCTGACTCTCTTCACTACTAAAATGACATAAGTATGATGGGATTGTTGAGGGGATCAAAAACAAATGCACATGTGAAAACATACTTATCACAGTACTCAGGCCCTGTCAGGCACCCATTTAGTAATAGAAATTATACATTATTTCATTCGATTTGATATTTACCATTACCTTGTGACAGAGGAAGTAAATGGTGCTACCACGTTGTCCAGCGTTTGAGAAAGTCAAGAGTTAGAGAGATGGAGGGAATCCAGGCATCTCACTTAGAGAGTGACAGAACCTATGCTTGAACTTTAATTCCTCTGACTTCAGTTCCAGGACTTCCTCCATGATATACTCCCTTTTGCATAAAAAATGTAAGTTTTTTGTTTGTTTTTATTTTTGAGGCAAATTAGGTGCCAAGATTTCTGGAAAGATCCATAAGATTGAATTTTTCACTTTTAATCTCTGTTAGGAATTATGAAGAAATAGCTATTGTCACTTCAACTGCCAGGCATTATTCAAAATGAGTCACCATATGGTCATGAAATATTATCTGGGAATGAAAGACTATGCTATTTAGAATAATCAAAATAAGTGATCAGACTACTATTTTTAAAAAACTTCAATAAAAAGAACATGCTTTTTGGATTTATTTAATATAAAACTATGACTTTGATGTACCTAAAATTTATACAAATAATGTTTTGAGGCGATAACTGGTATAGGAATTGACCTTTAATTGTCTAAATTTTGAAACAAAAACTTACATGTTTCAAAAATCATTTTCTTAATGTAGGGAAAAAGTTCAAAACAAATTATAAAGTGTTTTGGCTTTGCAATTTGAATGAATATGTGGGGAAAATCTGATTTATGAATTCACAAGATCCAATCAATAGAGTTTATGCTGCCAGCATATTTGTTTGCAACAGTTTTGACTGAATGCTTTCTATGTCTTTATATAGCCTTTGTCATCTATACAACTATCGATATAAATCTTTCAGAAAAAAAGCAAGATATATGTATACAAATATATAGAACATAGAAAAGAAAGTGTTTTTCCTCCCTCCCTTTACAGGAAATAGTTTGCAATCATGTTTCACATATAAAATACATTATTTAGCTATGAAATTAAAGTAATCATAATTCTTTATAAATAGTCTGATAAGGAAAAATCTTCACTTGTAGTTTGGAATAATTTTTATTGATGTGTCATAGCTTTTATGTATTTTTTTTTCTGTTTCCCTGATCATCAATTACTTTACCACAAGATTTACTATCTACATTTACACCAAGAAGCATGTAAGTCTTTAATCATTGTAAAAAGACAGAGAACTGTATCCTATGGTTATTTTCTTATTTTATCAAAATTATACTAAATAAATAATTTTATTTGATTAGATAGATATTACTCATACGTATAAAAAAATATTCACTTTTTAGGTCCCAAAGATATTTTTCTTAATCTTCTATGTAAATGGTGCTGTGCTAGGCATTGACAATGGTGGCCCAGCCATTACTGAGGTGGTGTGGCAGTGTAGACTAGATGGTGATAACTGATATCTACAATGGAATAATAATCACTGATCTCTTTAATTTACTATTAGTGAAGGGCTTCCCTAAGAGCTCAGTTGGTAAAGAATCCGCCTGCAATGCAAGAATCCTTCGTTCAATTCCTGGGCCAGGAAGATCCATTGGAGAAGGGATAGGCTACCCACTCTAGTATTCTTGGGCTTCCCTTGTGGCTCAGATCAGTTCAGTTCAGTTGCTCAGTCGTGTCTGCCTCTTTGTGACCCCATGAACCACAGCACACCAGGCCGCCCCCTCCATCACCAACTCCTGGAGTTTACCCAGACTCATGTCCATTGAGTTAGGAATGCCATCCAACCATCTCATCCTCTGTTGTCCCCTTCTCCTCCTGCCCTCAATCCTTCCCAGCATCAGGGTCTTTTCAAATGAGTCAGCTTTTCGCATTAGGTGGCCAAAATATTGGAGTTTCAGCTTCAACATCAGTCCTTCCAGTCAATACCCAGAACTGATCTCCCTGTGGCTCAGCTGGTAACAAATCTGCCTGCAATGAGGGAGACCTGGGTTGATCCCTGGTTTGGGAAGATCCCCTAGAGAAGGGAAAGGCTACCCAGTCCAGTATTCTGGCCTGGGGAATTTCAGGGACTGTACAGCATGGGGTTGCAAAGAGTCAGACATGACTAAGCGACTTACACTTTCACAAAGGATGTAAGTGGTTTTATTTGCTATGGATTTCCAATTGTTTAGCCACATATGTTAGCATGCCTTTTTATTTCACTTTTTTATTTATTTAGCTCAACTAAATCATTTCATTTCCCTTGAAGAAATGACTGAATAAATAACTCTGAGGGACTTCCCTGGTGGTCCAGTGGTTAAGACTCTGAGCTTTCACTGCAGGAGACACAGGTTCCATTCCTGGTGGGGGAACTAAGATGCATACACCCACCCTCAATGCTGCCAAAAAACAAACAACAACACAACTCTGGAAAAATAAGGCCCAACACAGCATTCAGAGTACTGAGTTACACAACCAGCACTCTACCCAGCATGCTAATAATGCCCATTGGTGGATATATGTATAGCAGGTGTTTTAAATTTCATCTATACAAAAATCAATCAATCAAAACTCCATGTATACAGATTTAACAACTGCAAAGAAAAACAGAATCAAAAATATAAAGAAACAATGAAACAGATGCTGCGTACACCCTGTATCCCTTTTGCATTACACTTTAGAAGGGATTCAAGCAAGACCCCCTCCCCCAGTCTGGTAAACCAAGGGAAGTCCCCTGCAGACAGTTCCTTCACCCAGCCTCTGCTCCTGTCTAGTGCCTCAATTATGCCCATTTGTATCAAACATGTTTTCATGTTACCAAAATAAAACTGAAAAAAGCAAAAAACAGCCAAAACAAAAACCTCTTTACTTTGATATCCCCTTCCAGCTAATTCTCCATTTTTGTGCTATCATTCATATTGAAACTTCTCCAAAATTTTATTAATATTATTCATTTATCATTTTCCTCAATTCCTGTTCATTTCTTAAATACAAAAATTAAGATTTGTTTCATTCATTTCTTCATACTCAGCTTGCTTTAACTCTCAGCTGTGTTTGCCAGTTTCTCACATGCTGCTTTTTGAAATGTTTTTCTTCCATATTTTATGATATCACACTCTTATTTTTCACTTGTCTAACTGGCCTCTCCTTCTAAACCTCTTCTACTTTACTTCTAAGTGTTGGAGCATAAAAGGGTTTAACTTGAATCCATATTCTCTTCCTGCCATTCTCTCTTTCCCCTCTTTTTTCTCTCCTTCAGTGCCATTATTTTTAAATAGTCTCTCTATATAATAACAACTTTAGATCCCCAACCTCAATTTCTTCTCTCATCTCCAGACTTAAATAAAACTGTGTAAAGAATATTATACTACTTGGTTATCAAATAGGTATCTATATCAATAACCAAGACTTTGGTACTGGCAGAAGGATAGACTCATAGATCAATGGAACAGAAAAATAAGTCCAGAAATATTGGGTTGGCCAAAAAGTTTTTTCAGGTTTGTTATATGGTATAATGGAAAAACTCAAATGAACTTTTTGGCCAAGCCAATAGAACAACGCAAATATGACCATTTGATTTTGACATGACTGCAAAAAAACAATTTTTAAAAAAAATTTCATATGCAAAAAAATAAATCTCAAATATCATGAAAAATTGATTCAAAGCTGACCATAGATGCAAGTGGAAAATATAAAGCTATGAAATTTGGGGAAATGAAAATATTTTTATATTTTCAGACAAATAGATTTTGACCTACAAAAGAAAAAATATATATAAAGCAATTCATCAAAAATCAAAAGTTTTGCTATGTGAAGTATATTTATAAAAGAATGAAGATATAAGCCACAGACTGAAAGAAGTATTTGCAAATTACCAATCATTAAGACTACAAAAAGAGCTCACAAAACAAGAAAACAAACAGTATAATTAAAAACTGAGCAAAGGATTGAGCAGATACTTTAAGAGATTCTATGGCTGTCTAATGAATACATGAAAAGTTGTTTGACATCATTAACTGTTAATAATATGCTAATTGAAATCACTATATGATATAATTACAACACATTAGAATGACTTAAGTAAATAATACCAAAGTTGTATGATTATATCAAATCCTGATGAGGATATAGAACAATGGAAACTCTCATGCACTGCTGATACAATACCAGCAATGATACACCTCTATAAAACAATCTGGCAGTGTTTTATAAAGTTAAAAACATCCTTACCAGATTACTATCCTTGGGCATTTAGACAAGAAATATGAAAACATATATTCACATTAAAAACCTGTTCACAAATTTCAATGGCAGCTCAAATTACCCAGAATTGGATGGGCTTCCCTGGTGGCTCAGATGGTAAAGAATCTGCCTACAATACAGGAGACCAGGGTTTGATTGCTAGGTCAGGAAGATCCCCTGGATAAGGGGGTGACTACCCACTCCACTGTTCTTGCCTGGAGAATTCCATGGACAGAAGAGCCTGGTGGGCTACAGTCCATGGGGTCACCAAGAGTTGGACACAACTGAGTGACTAACACACTGGAGACAATCCAAATGCCCTGCTGCTGCTGCTGAGTTGCTTCAGTTGTGTCCAACTCTGTGCGACCCCACAGACGGCAGCCCACCAGGCTCCACCATCCCTGGGATTCTCCAGGCAGGAACACTGGAGTGGGTTGCCATTTCCTTCTCCAGTGCATGAAAGTGAAAAGTGAAAGTGAAGTTACTCAGTTGTGTCTGACTCAGCGACCCCATGGACTGCAGCCCACCAGGCTCCTCCGTCCATGGGAGTTTCCAGGCAAGAGTACTGGAGTGGGGTGCCATTGCCTTCTCCACCAAATGCCCTACAGTGGGTAAAATTAAAAAAATTTTTTAAATGTGGTAAAGTCATATGTGAAATACTATTCAGCAACAAAAAGGGACACGCTATTAATAAATCTTAAACTCATTATACTAAGTGAAAGAAGCTAGTGTTAAATGATCACCTTTATTTATATTTTATGACATTGTCAAGAAAGACAAAACTATAGTGATGGGGTTAAGGCTAGGGAGGCTGGGAAAAATGAAGCTCTAAATATATAGCATGAGGGAGTTTTGAAGGCCTATGAAGAGTTCTGTCTCCTGACTGATAGTAACCCAAATCTATGGATGTGTTACAATGCACACATCTTGGATATACAGCTATATACCTGAAAAAATCTGTTTTAATGCATGATAACTTAAAAATTTCAAAAAGAAATATTAGGCTTCATCCCTTTGGTAATATACGTTTATTGAATAGACATGTTACCTGTAAAAAAAAAAAATCACCTCACAGAAATCTTGTAAAGTTGTAAAATAGGCCTCAAAATATCTAAAAATATATCCTAGCCAATGGATAGATATCCAGTTACCTAATATTCTCATTCTAATATACACTAGACTTATCTTGCTTCAAACCATATCTTCAATAAACCTCTTAATAATAATTTTCTGTTTCCTCAGGAACACTGAGGCAGCAACATATGAACATTTACTCAAGTCATTTAAGCCCCTTCTGTTTTACTTTCCTTGAATTTCATATACAGAAAGGCCATTTTGATATTAGCTGGCATTGTACAGAT
Source organism: Nanger dama (assembly GCA_917880005.1). Lineage (NCBI taxonomy): Eukaryota > Metazoa > Chordata > Mammalia > Artiodactyla > Bovidae > Nanger > Nanger dama. The sequence continues at coordinate 56,052,894 of CAKJTW010000004.1, forward strand.
CCTGGACAAGTTTTATTAATATAATATTTGACTGTTGATTTTTAAAAAAAACTTCCTTGACAGTTTAACAAAATATAGATTCAATTACAAAACCAATAGAAGATTCTGGGGAATTTTAAATGAGGACATGCCTGTTTCATAAAATGAGGCTGAGTCTCTGAATAATATTATTAAAGGTCAGTGCCACAGCTGTGCATTTGATGAGCAGCTGTGTGAGCTACCAAGAACAATGAACTATCTGATTGGCACCGGACCCGGCCGTGCCAGCAGTTAGGGTGGGAGGATTTTGAACAGATTTAGAACAAGTAACTGCTGAGTCCTGCTGTGTACACCTTAACCACTGGAGAGTTTAAAGTACGTGGAATAAAGATAGTGCAATTTGATAATATAGACACCCTATGGAGAATAGAGTTGGATTGGAGAAAGAAGAACAGAGAATATTCCCTAGAGGCAGCAGATACACTCTCTTCAAAAACATTAAATGAATTCAAATCTTTTAGGTTTAAGAATATCAAAGTAGAATGTTTTTTGACAGCGTTTATTGAAATGGTGGAAAAATTCACACAATCCTGCTTTCTACTGGCAAGCTGAAACTTAAATCCTAGTTATTTCAATCTAGAATTTACCTTGGATTTTTATGACTCTGGAGAAACGTGGTAAAATTTCTCCTTCCAAGAGTGTGATTGGAAAATGAATAAAAGATACGTAGTTCAAGTAAAACAAATGAATCAACAGTCTGAAAATGAATGTATGTATTTCTCATTGGTAAATAGTTCTTTATCATTGTTTTGTCATTATTTGCAAGATCACTGTGTGTATGAAGTAACTTTTAACATTGTTTTTACATATAGAACACCAAATGTGGAAAAATGCTCAGGGTGGAGTTCTACGGATTTTAACAAATATCAAGGCTTATTGTTTCTTCTTGCTTTAATTATAGACAGTCTTCTCTTGTTATCCTTGTTCCTCTCGATTACATCACCATCATCTTCTTGTCTTTACTTATATTTTATCCTTTACTTTATCCAAAGCAGACAGCCTTCAGACTTGAAGTTGGCTCTTCTCTGGACTCCAGCCTAACAGCCCACCCTACAGATTTTGGATGTACCAGCCTTTGTAATCACTCAAGACAATTCCTTAAAGCAAATCTCTTTACAGCACACACACACACACACACACACACACACACACACACCCTATTGGTTCCATTTCTCTGGAGAATACTGACCGAGATACTTAATGACTCTGTGCAGAGATTAATAATGAATGTGGAGAAAAGATCAACAAAGCTGGTTAGCCATGCAGAACCAAGTTTGTTTTTAAAGCTGTTAATATGCTCAATGTGAATTAGTGTCTGACACCTTGAGTCTAAGCACCTACCACTAAAGTGAGACCCTTAGATGGAATCGTCTTTGTGTAAACTTTCTTCAATAAATGTGAATTAAGGTGAATTCAAATATATAAGTTTAGAATTCAAACAATATTAGTATTTCTCTTTCAAGGTAGAGTCGCATCACTTTTATGATGATATCTCTCACACTAAAATAGTAATTCTTCTTTTTATTGTTCCTTAAGTCTGCTACATATTAAAATTTCTTCAATCCAGTTACTAATGTTTCCTGTTTAGGTAGAAACTAAATGTCTAAATCTTCTACCTATGGAAGAATGAAACATTAAATAGAAATATATCAAACTGCAGAAAGCAAGCACTGGAAAAAAAGTTTGTTTTTTTCTTGTTTTCTGAAAACCCTTGAGGAAACAAAGAAAGGAGAGTTATACAACATACTACACATCCAACCATATTTACAAATATATATAGTTTGGACTTGTAGCCATCTGTGACTTTAAAAATTTCTCTCTCCCCTACCCTTGTTCCTCATTTCACTCCCCATAGGACACACACATGCAAGCACACTCACACCCTAAACCATTTTCTGCTGCTGCTGCTACTGCTAAGTCATTTCAGTCGTGTCCAACTCTGTGCGACTCCATAGACAGCAGCCCACCAAGCTCCCCCATCCCTGGGATTCTCCAGGCAAGAACACTGGAAGGGTTGCTATTTCCTTCTCCAGTGCATAAAAGTGAAAAGTGAAAGTGAAGTCGATCAGTCCTATCCAACTCTTAGAGACCCCATGGAGTGCAGCCTACCAGGCTCCTCTGCCCATAGGATTTTCCAGGCAAGAGTACTAGAGTGGGGTGCCATTGCCTTCTCTGAAACCATTTCTAGGACATTTTATTTCAAGATTTCCTTCTGCAACCCATAAATCTCATTTGGAAAAACAAAAGGATGTTCCTGTTAACCATAATCTCTCTCTAAGGCAAAACCTACAGTTTATATATCTTTATAACTGGCTTTTCAGATATAAAATAAAAGCTTTTTAATGATTTGGTGACTTTTCCTTACTTTTTATTTGGCCTTCTCAACAAAGTTCTGATGTATTTCAGCTGGCTTCTCCAAGTGTTCTTTTCATATTGACTTACTCTTTCTTGAGTCAAGTGATTGTATGCTTCAGAAATGTCTAATAATTCTCTTGTTTAGTACTCCACCATGCCCTGTAAGACATTTAACTAATGTTATAGTCATCATAAACATATTCTTTCTACTACCTATTTTGTGGGTCTTTTAAATCTTCTTTCCTTTCCTTTACAGTTATTTGCACTCTTATTCTCTATGGAAATGTATATATGCTACATTATTAATGTCTGCCTCATGTCTTTACACGAACATGTGACCTAATGCACCGGTGCATGAGCCTTCTTTTTCAGCTTCTTACGAAATTATCTTAAATGCTATCAGTTCCTGAACACTCTCCAATGTAAAGATTTAAAGAAAGAATAGGCTGTCTCAGTCTGGTGTGGAATTCTCAGAGACACCAGGCATCAACATCTGTAGAAAAGACAGACTCTACACTAGGCTGTCTTCTGGGGCTATATTGGATAAGAATAGGAGTCAGTTTTTAAGTATGCTGATCATCATGATAAAAGGATTGACATATTTTTATTCTTTTGAGAAGAATGAGCAAGAATCCTGATCCACTTACCCCAAATGATTACGTAACATGCAGTTATTAGTGGTAATAGAAAGTAGAAATGAAGAAATTCGCAGGAAATCTCTGTACATCATTTTAAGCATAATTTAAATGTCAGTGATAAGAAATATTTAATTTAGCTTTTACTAAAGCCTTTTCTTTGGAACATTAATTCTGTTTTATGTCCTCAAAAAAGAAAAGAAAAACTTCCTAGAGCAATAAGTTTGGGCCATGCTGGGTTCAACAGAGTTTAAACCAGTTTCTTTATTGTAGTACAGTTAGAAACCTTTAATACCCTGTGTGCACTGTGAATTTCTAAAAAGGGAGATATAATATCCAGCATTCTCCGAAGTATTGGATTAAAGCACTCTTTTTTTTTTCAAGAAGCTTCTTACAGATGAATTTTATAGAAGATGAATTTTAATTTTCCATACATTGGAAAATGCTGCCCAAATCAGAATTGGTAATAGATGGAAAATTTGTATGATTGCATTAAATCTTCTTTCTCTTCCTCAATAAACCTGCCAGAAGGGATCAAAATTACGAAGGGAAAGTAAACTTATGGGAGAAGAAATCAAAAATCCTGGATAATCAGTCTGAAACTGCTTCAGAGTGAACCATACTTTTAGAAAAAATTGGCCTCCAGATTGTTCTGCAAATAGGCTATTTACAGGAAATGGAAATCAAGACTTGCTCCCACCAAACACCTTTTTAAAAGTGAACAGCTACATTTACTAAGCAATAATGCTTTCTTCTCCCTCTCCAAAGCCAAGGGTGCTCTCCACCAGCATTCAGTCAGCTGGTGGCTGGGAAAAAATCCAACAGAACCATGGGTGTACACTTCCCCACTCAAAACGAGTGATCACATTGATTAGTAGCTGCTCTGTAGGAGCTGGGAGACAGATGCCTTGTTCTAATTACAGTTTTAGCACCTTCCACTCCACATTTCCCTGCTGCTGAGGGTTCTGTGAAGTCTCTGCAGATGCTTATCATTACCAGTTAAACTCCATTTTGAATACAAAGAAGCATTATTACCTCACAGGGAACTCAAAAAAAGGCTAAATTCACAGGATGCAGCCCCAGATTTCACCTGAGTAATACAAAGGAGATACTCTGTATCTGATTAATACAAAGGAGTCCCTTAATGACACATAGAGATTGAAGCCTCAGTGGTCCTCTGATAGCTTCATTTATCTCATACTGTAGCATGAATCGGAGAAGGCATCGGCACCCCACTCCAGTACTCTTGCCTGGAAAATCCCATGGACGGAGAAGCCTGGTAGGCTGCAGTCCATGGGGTCGCTAAGAGTCAGACATGACTGAGCGACTTCTCTTTCACTTTTCACTTTCATGCACTGGAGAAGGAAATAGCAACCCACTCCAGTGTTCTTGCCTGGAGAATCCTAGGGACGGGGGAGCCTGCGGTGGGCTGCCGTCTATGGGGTCACACAGAGTCGGACACGACTGAAGTGACTTAGCAGCAGCAGCAATAGCATGAATAGAATAAGGAACCACATTCGTGCACATGGTTCCCGGCATCTGGACTCAGCGATCAAGAGAAAGTAGCGGGTGCAATGAGAGCAGTAGTCAGGGAAGCCAAGGAAACCGGGCCATTTCCTATGGAAAGTTCACTTCACAGTGAGCCATCCCTGGCACACTTTCTGGCACCTCAGTTCCTTTTAGGAATTCTTTCTCTTTAACCTCTTGTGATTTTTTTTCTCCCCCTTTTTCCTTCTGAATGCTCTTTATTGAGACTGGAATTCATTCCCAGGGTTTCAGCCATCAGCTCTAATTGGACAACTAGCAAAGTATATGCCTAAACCTTTGGCTTCTCTCATGAACTATTGAGTCGTTTTCATCCTAGTGGTGAACATCTTCACATGAGTATTTAACTGGTGACTCAAATCAGCACAGCAAAAAGAGAATATTTCCATTTCCACTCCTCTTAAATGTGTCTTTCTTTCTTAAGACATTTTTTAATGTATCTTACATGTTTGCATTGAGCTAAAGATTATAAAATAGAACATTTATTCAGTAAACGCTTATTGAGACCCAATTATGGACAATAGACACCCTAGGGGCTGGGAATATAGCAGAAAAACAATTCTAGCCCTCCTGGAGCATATATTCTACTATACTGTGACTAAAATAAGCATGTGAGACGTATACTATGTTGGAAGGCAATAAAATTATGGAAAAAAGTTAAGCAAATGAAAAACCTCTGAGGAGAACAAATGTTTGCTATGTTTTATGAATAGAAAAGAAACTGAATAGCAATAAAGCAGAATGAACTGGGAGGAGAAAAAGTACCTCAAAGACACAGTGGATCCAGATCATGGTATAAAAGTTTCCATGTTTTGCAGCCAATGAATCAGACTGTGTGTTGAGATGGGGGAGTTTTAGGGTTAGAGTTGCCTCAGTACAGGTTGCCTTTTATAGTTACCTAACGTATTTTTTCAAGCCGGTTTTAGAAAAGGCAGAGGAACCAAAGATCAAATTGCCAACATCTGCTTGATCATCAAAAAAGCAAGAGAGTTCCAGAAAAACATCTATGTCTGCTTTATTGACTACACCAACGCTTTTGACTGTGTGGATCACAATAAATTGTGGAAAATTCTTCAAGAGATGGGAATACCAGACCATCTGACCTGCCTCTTGAGAAACCTATATGCAAGTCAGGAAGCAATAGTTAGAACTGGACATGGAACAACAGACTGGATCCTAATAGGAAAAGAAGTATGTCAAGGCTGTATATTGTCACCCTGCTTATTTAACTTATATGCAGAGTACATCATGAGAAACGCTGGGCTGGAAGAAACACAAGCTGGAATCAAGATTGCTGGGAGAAATATCAATAACCTCAGATATGCAGATGACACCACCCTTATGGCAGAAAGTGAAGAGGAACTAAAAAGTCTCTTGATGAAAGTGAAAGTGGAGAGTGAAAAAGTTGGCTTAAAGCTCAACATTCAGAAAACGAAGATCATGGCATCTGGTCCCATCACTTCATGGCAAATAGATGGGGAAACAGTGGAAACAGTGTCAGACTTTTATTTTTGGGGGCTCCCAAATCACTGCAGATAGTGACTGCAGCCATGAAATTAAAAGACGCTTACTCCTTGGAAGAAAAGTTATGACCAACCTAGATAGCATATTGAAAAACAGAGACATTACTTTGCCAACAAAGGTCCATCTAGTCAAGGCTATGGTTTTTCCTGTGGTCTTGTATGGATGTGAGAGTTGGACTGTGAAGAAAGCTGAGTGCCGAAGAACTGATGCTTTTGAACTGTTGTTTTGGAGATGACTCTTGAGAGTCCCTTGGACTGCAAGGAGATCCAACTAGTCCATTCTGAAGGTTCAGCCCTGGGATTTCTTTGGAAAGAATGTTGCTGAAGCTGAAACTCCAGTACTTTGGCCACCTCATGAGAAGAGTTGACTCATTGGAAAAGACTTTGATGCTGGGAGGGACTAGGGGCAGGAAAAGAAGGGGATGACAGAGGAAGAGATGGCTGGATGACATCACTGACTCGATGAACGCAAGTCTGAGGGAACTCTGGAAGTTGGTGATGGACAGGGAGGCCTGGTGTGCTGGGATCGAAAAGAGTCGGACACGACTGAGCGACTGAACTGAACTGAACTGATCTCTTGACCCTCACATGTTTATAATGTGAGGTCTCTGTCTCATTTCTTTCCTGGAAAGGATAAGGAAATTATTTGTATTCAGCCTCAAAAACATGTTGAGTCTATTTACATGTTGTCAACTTTTTAAAACCAAGAGACTCTATGAGGGTGCACTTTAGTAGTAAGTGAAATGAAGAAAAGAGATACAAGATCTGACTAGCATTGAAACTTAGGGGATGTGGGTAGCCAGTGAGGAAAAAAAGGAACAGCAGATTAGTGGGAAAGAAGTATTTCAGTTAAGTCTGTTTCTCCCACTATTTTTGCTAAACCAGTGAAATAAGAACTGAGTATTAATTTCCTATTGGAATATACATATATTCCAATTACATATATATATATATCTATATGTATGGTAGTCTTGATAGGAAATCGGTAATTGGCAGTCTTGATAGGAAAAGTTTTAATGGAATTCTGTGGACAAAATGAAATATTAGGGTGAGTTTAAGAGAGAACCCAAAGAGATGAATTGGAAACAACTTTTTAGTACGCTGTGTAATAAAAGGGAACAGAGAAGTATACTTGTAACAGAAGAGGAAACATGGCTTAAGAAGGTGTCTGATGTTTTTATAATGACTACAAAGTTTACAGCATGTTTTATGCAATACAGGAGTCACCTAGAACAATTGCTGGAGATAAATCCTTGAGTAAATGCAAAGGAATGAAATCTGATAAGGTCATTAAGATAAGAATCTGAACTTTGCTAAAACCACCAACAGTTTTTCCAAGAAACAAGTGGGATTACAAGGATAAATCAGGATGGTGGACATTTTTTCTGACTGCAAACCACTAAATTTTATAGTGTTTAAAAGTCCATTGTCCCATCATGAAGCTCTTAAATCAAGAAAAGTGTTGCTTTATAAAATGACTTTCAAATTCTTCTAGGTTAGATTTTTTTTTAAATTGTGAAATCTTGCTTTTTCAGGGCCACAGTTACTTATCTCTCTCCATTTTCTAAGTCACTCATATGTCTCATAATTTAGTGGTTTGCTAAACAATTATCCTTCAAAAATAAAAATAACAACTTGTGTGAGTTTACTTTGAGAAAAGCATGAGTCAGATATAATGAGTTTTCTCTCCCTGTCTAAGGGCCCTCACTAACGTTTTGTCCCCAAGCTTTCTTCAAAGAGCCTTAATCCTCTGCTTCCAATGGACATCAGTTCAGGTTGACTAAAGCATTAAAGAGTCATACTTCAGCTTTAACATATGTTAGACTTATTAGAAGGCACTGGCAACCCACTCCAGTACTCTTGCCTGGAAAATTCCATGGACGGATGAGCCTGGAAGGCTGCAGTTCTTGGGGCCACTAAGAGTTAGACACAACTGAGCGACTTCACTTTCACTTTTCACTTTCATGCACTGGAAAAGGAAATGGCAACCCACTCCAGTGTTCTTGCCTGGAGAATCCCAGGGACAGGGCAGCCTAGTGGGCTGCCATCTATGGAGTCACACAGAGTCGGACACAACTGAAGCAACTTAGCAGCAGCAGCAGCAGACTTATTATATAACTTTCAAAGGATCTACTAAAAATATCCATATTTATCTCTCATGTAGGAGAACATTATATTATTCATGAAAAAGTGGAATTTATTAAACTACTGATTATATTTAAGTATTAGTCAATGGAGGAGTTTATAAATAGTCTCAATGCAAGAGACTTCAGAGAAACAGTTCAATCCCTGGATCTGGAAGATTCCCTGGACGAGAGTATGGCAACTCACTCCAGTATTCTTGCCTGGAGAATCCTGTGGACACAGAAGCCTGGCGGGCTACAGTCCATGGGGTCTCAAAATGTCAGACATGACTGAGCAACTTAGCACAGCACATTAGTCAATGGAATACTGATATTTGCTATCATAGAAACCTTCTTCCATGTAATGACCACCCAAAAAAAAAAAATAGAGCAAGTACATTTTATACCATAAAATTACTTTTTAGCAAATCCTACAATTAAAGTATTGCTTATCATTTTGCTGTGAAAAAAGTTTAAAATGCTTATATCAGATCTTGTTATTTTTTACTGTGTCTGGTATTATAGGATCACATTGAATAATCCCAGCTAAGATCTGCCTTCCACAATTCCCAGTAATCTCACAGGAGTGGAAATATAAGAGAAGAACAATAACCTTAATGAATATAGTTAAAACTCTAATTGGTAAATCAATAATAAATTTATTGATAAAAATTGAATAAAATTGATCAAAGCAGTATAAACAGGATTTTACCAAAGCAGTATAAACAGGATTTTACCAAAGCAGTATAAACAGGATTTTACCTGATAGAATTCATTAGAATACAAGCTCCATGTAGGCAAGAGCTTTGATTTTTTTGTGTAACAACTCTATCCCCAATACCTAAATTAATACCTGGTTCATGTTTATAGATCAGTATGTATTGTCAAGTGCATGTTGAATAACGAATGTGTAGATAATTTTTCCTGATTACAGTCTGTCTTTAGTTATGAAATGTATGCCAAAGGCTGAAAAACAAAGTATTGTTTCTACCTGGGGAAGCTATGTTTTCTTAACCCGCTTCTCTTTATTTAGTTTGAAATTATCTGGGCTGCTTATGTTCCAAGTCCGGTTTTCTAGAGCTGTCAGGGATTCTTTGGACTGCCCAACTTTTTTTTTTTTTAAGCAAATGTCTTTTTCATCTTAAATTTGTCAGAGACATGTTTTGTTCTCGAAACTAGGAATCCTGACAGAATCCTTGTGCACCATGGAGCCTAGAGGAGGGTTCAACCCAGGTACATAACTAGACTTCACATCTCTCCTTTATTGGGACTTTCTTCCCTTAGGGCAAAGGAAAGGATTTGGGGAGAGAATCAGAATAAATTGTGAATTTGATGCTAATAATTCTTTTTACTTTCCTAGCAACTTTTGTTCTCCACAGAGCTCAAAATGTTTTATAAACCCAGCATTTTGTTCTGTGGCTATTACTCCCAAGGACATTACACTTGAGGAGAATATGCATTTCTGTAGAAAAATTGCCAATAAACTGTTGCATGTGAATAGAAACCAAAGAAAACCTTGCTTCTGATTCACATTTACAAGAATATTCTTTTGCTTGCTTGATGATATTAATAATCATGAGAGTGATATTATAATACTACGTGTATGCATTAGAGAAGAATAACCTCTAGAAACAGTCCCTAAGTTATTTCAACTACTTGAACTTTCAATGAAGGGAGTTGTTTTGCTATTCTGAACTGTTAAGTCATTGTTTCAGGTTTCTTTTTTTCTTTCAAAGTATGCAGCATCATAATACACAATGAAAATGGCTATTTCTTTATTTCTTATATGTGTCTCTATATTGCTAGAAAAATGAACAATTTTTAACTAAAATGATGAAATTCTTAAAAAAATAATCACATACTCATGAGCCACAGAATTTTGATTCATTTAGACAATAAGCCAGAAAATTCATTTTGGCCTCCCTCTCCCACCATTGTGGTTTCCAAATCTTATCTTCAATTGTGTAATCAAATATAGTGTCTATGCATACGTGAATGTGTGCTAAATCGCTTCAGTCATGTCCAACCCTTTGCAACCCTGTAGACCGAAACCCTCCAGACTCCTATGTCCATGGGATTCCCCAGGCAAGAATACTGGAGTGGGTTTCAATGCCCTCCTCCAGGGGATCTTCCTGACCCAGGGATCGAACCCACATCTCTTGCACTGGTAAGCAGGTTCTTTACCACTAATGTCACCTGTCCCTCAGTGTCTATAATTTAACTAACAAATTATTGATTCAATGATTCCTATAGTAGGCAGCCTCTAGGAAGATTCCCAATTACTCTTTTCTCCTGGTATTCATACTGTTATTTAGGTCCACGGCTACATTGTGCTAGGGATGGCTTGTATGACCAATAACATGTTTGTAATGTAATAAATATTTCACTTCTGGAATTAGGTTATAAAAGACTACAGCTTCCATCTCAGATCCTCTTTCTCTTTCTTTCTCATTGTGAAAAGCCCACGTGTTGAGGGACTGCTGGCTCTGGACAACAAGTAGCCCAAAACTGAGAAAGAAAGGTCTGTCAATAAACACATGAGCTTGCAGAACCTTGATCTGATCACAGTTTCAGTTGACAGCTTGATTGACTGCAACCTTGTAAGCCAGCCCCATGCTAAGCTGCTCATGGATTCCTGGCCTTCAGAAATTGTGAAAATAATATATATCTTTGTTTTAAGCTGATAAATTTCAAAGTAACTTGCTACACAACTATGCAGAGCTAATACCATTTTCATGGTGCAAATCTGATAGAAAAACTTTGCTGTAAAAACAAAAAGTCTATATATGCATTTGGTTTGTCCATGAGACATCAGATGGGAGATGCCTCATTGGTTATCATCCATAGTTATTGCCTCCATTTTGAATTTCACTTACAATTTACATTTAGCTTTGGATAACATTAAGAAAAATTAGATGAAAGCAATTTTGAACATTATTTAAACAACTCCCTATGCATCTGTAATGACTAATCTTTAACAGATCTTTTTGTTTTAAAACATAATCAAAATTTAGTTTTCTATTAATGTCTATGCTTATGAGCAAGACATGAATATAAAGGGAATTTCTCAGGGAAATCTTAAAAACTTTCCATCAAATCTTTAGTGTCCTTAGTTATTTTGATTCTTTGTAGGATAAATCAAGAGTCTACCATGGGGCAGATGCTATTCTAGTCAAAGGGAATAAGATAGCAATAAATGAAACACCCTGGAGAAGGAAATTGCAACCCACTCCATTCTCCTTGCTTGGAAAATTCCATGGACAGAGGAGCCTCCCAGGCTACAGTCAGTGGGTTCTCAGAAAATCAGCCACAACTGAGTGATTGAGCAAACAAAACAAAACTTTTCCCACCAGAAGTTTATATTCCAATAAATTCTATAAAAGATTCAGAACAAATTTTTTAGCCAATGTCAGGAAGATTATGATCTCATATGATTTTGTATTCTTTTGTGGAACAAAATTTATTTATATAGTATAGTTGTTTAGCTTTCCATGAAGGGAATTCGTTAGTTTTAATGACACACTGTGTATCTGCACAGTTTATTGTAGGGCTGCCCTTCAAATATTTGAATATTTCTTTGTGGCATCCCACAGGGCCCCAACTCTCATTTCTTTTAATCAGTCTAAAAATTCAGTAACTTTATATGTATATTTGAAAATCCAAATATCTGAAGTTTAAAGAGTAGTAGTTGCTTAGGCCAAATGAACTTTGATGTTTTTACTCTATGTTAAAATTTATCATAACATCTCATTAATATATTGTTCCTCTTATACACATTAATATGAGAGAGCTATAGATGCAGTAGCTGCTTTTATATGTTCCATTGTTGAGAAATAGAATTTTCAAATTCTCTGCCTTTTAAAGGTGCAGTTAAATATCCTGTTTTGGCTTTGCTTTGGTGGGTGCAGGTTAAAATGTGATTCTCAGGATACTGCCTTGTGATGAGGCAGTTAGGAAACCTAGTACAGAAGACCCAGTGTAGTGAGAGAGACTCATTCCATCTGCCAGGATTATACAGAATCAGTGAAAAGCTACCCATCTGTATGCTTTGCCAAATGTAATGTATTGCACCTTGAGGATAGGAAAAGATATTCTGTATATATGGTAAAAAATGGTTTGCAGTGAGAGATGAGCAATATGCCAGAAAAAAAAGGATGGCTTGAATTTAAAATATGTTTATCATTTGAATGGATTACCTATTCTTGACGACTGCATCCATTGACAAGGAAGGAAAACCTTGAGTATTTGGAAGATGTCAGAAAAAAAGGATCAATTTTCTTAAAAATGCAAAGTAGCTCTGAGTATATCTCTTGGAGATTTTCATGGTCTGTCAGTGACTCATACTATACCCAACTATAGCTTTGCATTTTTTCCAAATTTGTGAAGACAGTATATGACTCATTGACAAACAATAGCATATTCTCCTCAGTGTAGCAGGGGGCATGAGAAACAAACATCTGGGAACTAAGTTGTGAAGAACTAATTTAAGAGTTAAGATGCCTCTGTCCACCTCCATCTGTACATCCCTTCTCCTGCAAAATGTTTACTTCTTCTTTAAGCAGAAAGAGAAAAATATACTGTGTCACAATGGAAATATAGCTCTAGAATGCTAGCACAGCATTCTCAACTACGTATCACTGGGTTCATGTGTTTCCCACACAGGCAAAGCTGAAATATACTTATTTGTTATTGTTATGGTTGTTAATACCTGTAATTTATATTGTACATATTTCAAAATATAGGGATAAAGTAAAGGACTGGCAAAGAACTAAAATATAGTAGACATTTGACCATACTAATATACTGATCTATGATGAAATCAAATTTGAATTTTATCTAAATCTTAAATATATTGATTTCTTATATGCATTTCTTTATGTCTATATATTAGTGGTTATCTAAATATATGCTTCTTTCTTTTGATCTCAGTTAAAACAAAAAATGAATGTTATCTGTTTATGTTTCAAACTTTATTTATAAATTTCCAAGAGTTCTTTTTGTTTCTTCTAGTTATCATTCAGGATATACAGCATATGTTTAAACTCTGTAGGACTTAGAAAGTCTCACTTTTTCTTGAGCAGTAAACAGTAGGTTATTTTTTTTTTCCTATTTAATAATGTAATAATAGAGCAAAAATTTTATGCTCTAAAGAAATTGTTCTGATTATTGAAACTTTCTGTTTTCCCACACCAGTCAGTCAAGAATGCCCATGAATTCTTATATTTCATATCATGTTATATCTATCAGCTCTTTGAATGAAGTTTCACCACAGACTAAGCAGGAAGCAATAATGAATGAAAATTTCCAACATGTGATGTCTCCAGCATGATTACTCCATGAAAATTATTGATTCTAGTGATTTTCTATGGAGAGATCTTTTGTGTTATTGTTACAGTTCTATACATATGTATATTTATGTGTGTGTGACTTGATATTCTACAATTACTCTTCAAATATAAATTCAGTGTTGCTAGTGTCCTGGGGAAATTCCAAGTTCAGCCTCAGTCAATATAACGAATTCTTCTAATAGCCTTGAAAACCAATATCTACTTCCTGCATGAGCACTTCTATTTTTTACATTAAAAAAATAAGATAAATATATAATCAACTATATTCCAGACACTGTCTTATTGCTGCAGTTATCCACAGGAGTGAGTGTTGATTTCCAAAGAGATTCCTTTATCCTTGGAGAAATGAATGAAATAAACAAATAACTAGATAATGGTAGGATGTGTATCAAAGTAAAATCAAATCAATAGAGGCAAAGAGAGACTATCTGTTCATTGGAAAGTCAGAGAAGAACTCACAAAAGAAATAATATTTGAGATAGATTCCAAGGAATTTTTGCCACATAACTAAAAATTAAAGGAGAAATTATAGTCCAAGAAAGCATAGGCGAAATAATAAATGTTTAAAAGTATGAGTGTGCATGGTAATCCAAAATGACATGGAGTGACTGGAAAGACAAAAGTCGACACCTGAAATGTACTTTTTGATGAACTCTATAAAGGCTTTTAATGTGTTTCAAGGTTTAGGTGTTAACCTCCAGGTGAAAGCAAAATTTAATGTTTCCAAAGAGAAAGACATACTCATATACATATTTCAATAAATTCTTCTGAAAGTAAAATAAAGGATGAACATTAACACTGGGAAGCTTGTGGCATGGATACCAGTAAGCAGGGTATTATAATAGTCCAAGTGAAAGATAAATAGGGTCTGCCTTAAACTCAGTTGTAGGCAGTGGATTGAGAGTGGGTAATTTAACTTTCTTTTAAGTTTATAATTTTCCAGACCAGATATATCCATTTCCTTTAATTATCTATCATAGGACATGATTTTCATCCTATTATTTTAACAGTTACCCTCCAGATATGCTCCATTTTCTCCGGGTTTTTCTTATACTCGTATTTTCATGATTTTATTGAAATATTTTCTATTTAGAGTAATTGGCTTATGTTTTTATTTATTATTGTAGAAAAATAACACCTTCTTTACCTGTTTCAAATATACATATAATACTAACATGTCAATTTTCTCTCATCTTTCTCAAATTGTCTGGCATAAATCAGAGAATTAATACCACGAAAGCAATTACAAAAGGTGCAGTTGTAGCAACAGGAAAATTCCATCTAATAAAACATACAGATTGGTAAAATACAATTAAAAAGTTATAATTAATTATATTAGTTCTTTTCAGAAAATATGAAGATAAAAGGCATACACAATATTTTTTTAATTCTAAGTAAGTCATTTTGATTTGAGTAATTACGCTTCATAACCTTCTCATTATACAACATAGGTTGGAACTTAACAGTCCAATGCTTTAGTTAAAACTTTTAAAAGAAAAAATGAAATTAATATATTAAATGTCCCATTGTAACTTAAAATGACCAAGTTAAATTACTACAGAGTAGTATATTTTTGTAGACAACTGACAATATAGGCTATTGGGCTGAATTTTTTAAACTAGTTTAAAATTTTCTCAAGGATACAGTCAAAATCTCTACATTTTTGCATCCTTTTTTTCTAGGGCCTAGAGTACTGAACTTGGCATGCTTTTTTGTTGGTTAATGACTAGAGCTACGTTCATTATATCTCCTTCTGAATTTTAAGAATTGATTTCTTTGTAGTGAATTCGAGAGTGGTTACTGCCTAGATAATTAGCCAAGAGCACTGTTTGATTTATATGTATATGCATTTCTTAGGCAAGTGCAAAAATGTAGCTCTAACTTCCCAGTTCCACTTCATATGGGCAGCTGACACTTTCAGGGAGAAACTATAATTGCTATCATCATACACACTCCTGATTAAACTAAACAGTACTCTTATCTCTCAATCTTTGTTTTTAAAAATGAATGTTTTAACATAGATGTGTAGTTTTCATATTCATTATGGCTGTGAGAAAAGCACAGAAGTTTTCATTTCAAGGGAGCAATTAGAGAAATGCATGGAATCTTAATTCCTCAATGTGCTCAATAGCAAAGGAGGACATCTGGCTGTAAGCAGACCAACATACAATCAAATTAACATTATGAGAATATCACTGGCTATTCCCATTTTCTTCCCAACATAAACTATCTTTGAGTTCTTTGTAGTTTAAAATATGGTCATTTAATTTAAATTCTCAACCAAGAATCTTATCTCCAAAGATCATTAAAGTCCTAATCGTTTTGAAAAGCAACTGTCTTATTTCTCTCAGCGAGTTTGAGTAGGGTTGATGGAGCAAACAGAGAAGTTGTCATGACAAGGCTCAGATAGCATTGTCTCTCGCTCCATTTTCCCCAGAGGGACCAGAGCCTGTCCATATTTTAAAAAGTAAGGAGCAAGATTGTCCTTTCTCTTGGAGGACTGAGACTTCGGTCTCCATGAGTTTTTGTGACATCCTATAATATTCCTGGCATGTACTTTGTCTGCAAGGGACTAGACAGCTGGCTTTGAGATTAATCCTTGATGAATGAAAATCATAGATACTCAGGAGTGTAATCGATATTAGAAACAAATATATACAGTCACACTTCAAAAGATTAGTAGTTTTTTCGGAATAATGAAAATTGATGTCCATGATTCAGACCTTTGAATAAATATGATATATATGTGAAATCATATTACTTTGTGAATGATGATCAACTTATTAGCTAATATTTGAACTCTAATTCAACTGTGCACACATGTGTGTGTGAGTCCCTGAGTGTACAGTGTAAGTACATTCTGGGAAATATTTTTATTTCAGCAAATACATTTTTCTGACTATCTTGTTTGTTTTGTTATTTCTCAAGAACAAATCTATACTTCACATGTCAGGCACTGTTCAGTGGTCTTCATCATCCATTATTCAAAAATAAAAGCTAATTACTTGTTATGACAGCAAAACCATTTAAACAAAGTGATAAAGAATATACAATAATAAATTTCTTCCCAGTCTAAATTTGAAGAAATCTGCTCAAGAAGTAACACTTAACAGTTTATTACTTCCATTTTCAAAAATTTTCTACATAGTTATATTTAGACAAGGTGTAAAACTCACATGCTAGTAAAGTAATGCTCAAAATTCTCCAAGTCAGGCTTCAGCAATACGTGAACCATGAACTTACAGATGTTCAAGCTGATTTTAGAAAAGACAGAGGAACCAGAAATCAAATTGCCAACATCCACTGGATCACTGAAAAAGCAAGAGAGTTCCAGAAAAACATCTATTTCTGCTTTATTGACTTTGCCAAAGCCTTTGACTGTGTGGATCACAATAAATTGTGGAAAATTCTTCAAGAGATGGGAATACCAGACTACCTGACCTGCTTCTTGAGAAACCTGTATGCAGGTCAGGAAGCAACAGTTAGAACTGGACATGGAACAACAGACTGGTTCCAAATAGGAAAAGGAGTATGTCTAGGCTCTATATTGTTACCTGCTTATTTAACTTCTATGCAGAGTACATCATGAGAAATGCTGGGCTGAAAACGCACAAGCTGGAATCAAGATTTCCAGGAGAAATATCAATAACCTCAGATATGCAGATGACACCACCCTTATGGCATAAAGTGAAGAGGAACTAAAAAGCCTCTTGATGAAAGTGAAAGTGGAGAGTGAAACAGTTGGCTTGAAGCTCAACATTCAGAAAATGAAGATCATGGCATCTGGTCCCATCACTTCATGAGAAATAGATGGGGAAACAATGGAAACTGTCAGATTTTATTTTGGGGGCTCCCAAATCACTGCAAGTGGTGACTGCAGCCATGAAACTAAAAGATGCTTACTCCTTGGAAGAAAAGTTTTGACCAACCTAGATAACATATTGAAAAGCAGAGACATTACTTTGCCAACAAAGGCCCGTCTAGTCAAGGCTATGGTTTTTCCAGTGGTCATGTATGGATGTGAGAGTTGGACTGTGAAGAAGGCTGAGTGCCAAAGACTTGATGCTTTTGAAGTGTGGTGTTGGAGAAGACTCTTGAGAGTCCCTTGGACTGCAAGGAGATCCAACCAGTCCATTCTGAAGGAGATCAACCCTGGGATTTCTTTGGAAGGAATGATGCTGAAGCTGAAACTCCAGTACTTTGGCCACCTCATGCGAAGAGTTGACTCACTGGAAAAGACTTTGATGCTGGGAGGGACTGGGGGCAGGAGGAGAAGGGATGACAGAGGATGAGATGGCTGGATGGCATCACTGACTTGATGGACGTGAGTCTGAGTGAACTCCAGGAGTTGGTAATGGACAGGGAGGCCTGGCATGCTGCAATGCATCTGATTCATTGACTCGTCGCAAAGAGTCAGACACAACTGAGTGAATGAAATGAACAGAACTGAATATTTTTCAATCCCAAAGAGGAGCAATACCAAAGAATGCTCAAACTGCTGTACAATTGCATTCATTTCATATGGTAGCAAGGTTACGCTCAAAATTCTTCAAGTTAGGTTTCAGTAGCATACAAAATACTGGGTTTAGAAAAAGTAGGGTTTGGAAAAGGCGAGGAACCAGAGATTAAATTGCCATTATTTGCTGGATCATGGAGAAAGCAAGGGAATTCCAGAAAAACAGTCACTTTTACTTCACTGACTACACTAAAATCTTGACCATGTAGGTCACAACAAACTGGAAAATTCTTCAAAACATGGAGACCAGACCACCTTATTTGTCTCATGAGCAATCTGTATGTGTGTCAAAAAGCAACAGTTAGAACCAGACATGGAACAATGGGATGCTTTAAGATTGGGAACGGAGTATGACAAGGCTGTATATTTTTATTTAACTTACATGCAGAGTACATCATGTGACATGCCACAGTGGATGAATCACAAGCTGGGATCAAGATTCTCAGGAGAAATATCAACAACCTCAGAGATGCCGATGATACCACTCTAATGGCAGAAAGTGAAGAACTAAGAGTCTTCTTGATGAAGGTGAAAGAAGAGGGTGAAACCTGGCTTGAAACTCAACATTAACAAGTTTAAAAAAAAAAAAAACTAAGAAAAGCATTTCATGCCATCACTTCAGGGCAAATAGAAGGGGAAAACGAGGAAACAGGATAGATTTTATTTTCTTAGGCTCCAAAATCACTTTAGACAGTGAATGCAGCCATGAAATCAAAAGACATTTGTTCCTTGGGAAGAAAGCTATGACAGACCTAAACAACATATTGAAAAGCAGAGATATCACTTTACCAAGAAAAGTCTATATAGTCAAATCTACTGTTTTTCCAGTAGTCATGTACAGACATGAGTTGGTTCATAAACAAGGCTGAGTATGAAAGAATTGATGCTTTTGAAATGTGATTTGGAGAAGACTCTTGAGAGTTTCTTGGACATCAAGGAGATCAAACCAGTCAATCCTAAATGAAATCAAACCTGAATATTTATTGGAAGGACTGTTGCTGAAGCTCAAGCTCCAATACTTAGGCCATGTGATGCTAAGAGCTGACTTACTAGAAAAGACCCTGATGCTGGGAAAGATTGAAGGCAAAAGGAGGAGGAGATGGCAGAGGATGAGATGGTTAGATAGCATCACCAACTCAATGGACATCAATTTGAGCAAACTCCAGGAAATAGAAGACAGAGGGGTTTGGCATGCTACAAGCCCATAGGATCACAAAGAGTCAGACATGACTTAGCGACTGAATAACAGCAACAACAATAATATTTTTGTTTCCTAACATTAATTATTAATAATGCATTTATATTTTAAAAATATTTTACTTCAATTGGTAATACAATGGAAAATCTAGATTATTCCAATGGAAAGTGATTACAATTAACTTAGTCAAATTTTGTTTTCACAAAGCATTGTTGGATGCAGTTCTAAAATATAAAATGACAAGATTTCAAATATAGAAAGGAAGAACAAAATTAAATTAATTTCAATAGACATATTGAAAAATACGAATCTTATTTTAGAAAATGTTATATAAGGAAACTCAATACAAGGTGAATATTACATATTAAGGATACATTGTGCTACAAGTAAATAAATATTGTCAAAAATCAGGGGGAAACCAATAACCGTATAGCTTTAGTCTTTTGGAAGGGGACATGGGATAGCATTATGAATATGTTGGGAACTTGGCAGTATTTCAAAGAACTGAATTTTAAATATAGATGTGGTCATGTGTAGATACACTCATCATTTGGTCTTGAGGGCACATTTGTAATCATTTGTACCAAAATATTTCTCCAAACATTTCTATTACATATTAGAGAGAAATCCTAATAAATCAGAATCACAGGGAAAGGAGAAAAATAAAGAAATGTGGGAGATAGAGGAATATCCAGAATTGAAGATATGAGATATTCAAAGTGGAATAGTGGGAGGTACAGAGGAAAAGTAAGAACAATAAAGTCCCTTTCTTCCATTGTCACGTTCAAGTAAAATCAGAAAATAAGCAATGTCTCTTTAGGGTTTCCTAAAGCCCAAAGGATGACAGTCATTTATCTCTTGAAGTTCTCTCCTAGCTATTTCCAATCCTCTGTTACCCTGGGGAGCAAGCATTTTTTCTCTGTAATAACAACTTTTCCTCTCCTATCTAGTATAGTAATAATAAATAGCACCAACAAAATAAAAATGATTTAAATTTTAGCCCCTTAGGACTCTGTTTTAGTTTGAGAAAATTATTGCAATGGAAATAGAAATTTTGATAAACTTTTCATGTTAACCTGGTTTTATAATTCATTAATAGTCAAAATTACAGTCACTGAAACAGTCAGCAGAAGAGAAAGCAGCCTTATACTGTTTCTCACATAATACTGGTGGCATGAACCCTTATTAAATTTTAATCCATTAAGCATGTCAAGAAGTAGGAATTTTGAAAATGTCAAGCAGCATTCATTCATATTTGGAAGAAAGAATAAGGCAAATTTTGATGTATAAAGGAATTTTTACATATATGTATAAACTATTTAAATATTTAGAGAATTGGAGCAGAATTAAAATACCAAGTAATGTTAAAGATTAGAGTTTCAATAAAAGAGGAAAAAATTATGTCAGTGGTAAAACTTGAGGAAAAATCATGTTACATTCAGCATTGCCTTTTAGTTGCTCAATGTATTAGAATAAACATTTGAGATAATACATAATAAATATATTTTTTAACAGGACTGAGTGTCAAGTAAAAAGGAGAGCCAATGTGAACAGTGGATCCAGAAAGAATAAAATGAAAAAGGAAAGTTCTTTGTTAGGCTGGGAAAATTTTAAATTACAAAAAAACTGAGAGCCAGATTGGTAAAAAGAGAGAGCCAAGGAAAATGAAATAACAGGATATAATGAGATAAGAAAGTGTTATAAGGAAGAGAAAGCATGACATTCTACCAAAATAAAATCATAATATAACAGAAGTTCACAGGCAGATTTACAATTTTGCTCCTCAGAGATTGGATATATCTGCATAGCCTCGGCAATCAATCAATCAGTGTATGTCAATAATATCCAAACTTTTAAATGTCAGCAGAAATAACATGTTTTCATGTTTGTTCCGTTCTTGGCTAACAAGATAATTGCATGAAGCCTGTGTTTGGAATGCACTGAATACATGATAATGCATTTCAATTAGAGTCAACTTTAACTGGTACTAATGTTACTGATTTAAAAGATGCAATTTTAGTATCTCTATTTGTCACACTTTTCCCTGTTCATTTAAGTAGTGTTTGACTTAATAGATTTTATTCTGAATATATTTGCTGCTTAGCAATAGTGTTTTTAAACTAAACAATCAAGAAAGTTCTTTTAATGTTTTGTACCCACACAAAACATATGGAATATGTAATTAGGATTTACAATATTCCAAAGAAGTATAAAAACTGAAACAACTTGATTTTTATAGCTAAACTACATTTGCTAATTTCCCTTTTAAATTCCATATTTAAGGCAGTATGTTAAAGATCAGCAGTAATACTAGTAGAAAAGATATAGAAATGACCGCTAAAAACAATTACAATAAACATATATTGACTCCTTCAGCCTAAAGCAGAATGTCTATAAATTGCTTATGATAATGTTAATTCTTAGAAGAAATAAAGAAGGAAACATCCACATACAAACTAAAAACAATGAGCACATTGTTTAGTGAGAGGGCTCTGGAAAAGTAGCTCAGCAATCTTTTTTTTTTTTAACAAAATATTAAATAGTCTCCCACATAAGGCTTCCTTCATAGCTCAGTTGGTAAAGAATCTGCCTGCAATGCAAGAGACTCCAGTTCAATTCCTGGCTCACGAAGATCACCTGTAGAAGGGATAGGTAACCACTCGAGTATTCTTGGGCTTCCCTTGTGACTCAGCTGGTAAAGAATCTGCCTGCAATGCAGGAAACCTGCGTTTGATCCTTGGATTGGGAAGATTCCCTGGAGAAGGAAAATGCTACCCACTCCAGTATTCTGGCCTGGAGAATTTCATAGACTGTATAGTCAATGGGGTTGCAAAGAGTTGGACACAACTGAACAACTTTCACTTTCACTCCCACATAAACAGTTGGACAATTTTAAGTTAGGAATTTTTTATGGGCTCGAGAAAAAGAAAAAAACAGATTATATAGTTTTAGTAAAAATTCCTCATGTTTCAAAACTATTTTCAGTTGGAGATATACCAGTTGATTTGGTAAAGAATGGTGCACTAAATACAGACGCACTGTTTTGACTGCTGTTAACGACAGAGGATGAGATGGCTGGATGGCATCACTGACTCGATGGACGTGAGTCTGAGTGAACTCCAGGAGTTGGTGATGGACAGGGAGGCCTGGTGTGCTGCAATTCATGGGGTCTCAAAGAGTCGGACACAACTGAGACTGAACTGAACTGAACTACAGACAGTAACAAATTTTAAAATATGGAATAAGCCTATGAGATTCCAGTAATTCTTATTGGCTTCAGCCATGACAGTCAATGAATTCTGATACACATAAATGAATGTAAGAATATTTTGTCAAATGAAAATATACTTATGACTGCTTATATCTACAGAAGCATACTTCAGTTGGACCTTCCCACCTAAAATAACTAGACTTCAATCCAGTGATTATTTTATCTCTGTCATATACAATACGACATATTAAATTATCATTAAAGGCAAAAAGAAGGCAGCATGTAATGCTCCATTACTAGGGAGTTCACAAATAGATGAGTGAGTAACAGAAAAGAGAAATTTAAGATTCTTTCATGATCT
Source organism: Nanger dama (assembly GCA_917880005.1). Lineage (NCBI taxonomy): Eukaryota > Metazoa > Chordata > Mammalia > Artiodactyla > Bovidae > Nanger > Nanger dama. Next base: position 56,075,748 of record CAKJTW010000004.1, read on the forward strand.
CACTGGTATTTCCAGGTGGCTCAGTGATAAAGAACCCACCTGCCAATGAAGAAATGAGGGTTCTATCCCTGTGTCAGGAAGATCCCCTGTAGGAAGAAATGGCAACCCACTCCAGTACTCTTGCCTGGAAAATCCCATGGACAGAGTAGCCTGGTAGGCTACAGGCTATGGGATCTCAAGGAGCTGAACATGACTTAGCAACTAAACAACAACTTGATCTCACTGACCCTCAACTTTGAATCATAGAACTCTCACTTCTTTCTTCTGGAATAAAGGCATCTCTAATTCTTTATTAGGCTAATGCCTCCTCCTCTTGCTCTAAATCTCAATTTAAAGACCACTTCCTTGGGTGTGGCTTCATTTACACCTGAGACTAGGCTAGCTCTCAGATATAGTTACTACCTTAGCCCTATTTGCCTTTCCTTAATAGTATCCATCACAATTGCAATAAACTATGATTATAGGTATACTGTGAAGATATGGAGGCTTCAATTCCTGATCACTTAAATAAAGCAAATATTTCAACTAAAGAAAGTCATACAATTCTTTGTTTTTCCAGTGTATATAAAAGTTATGTTTATACTATGCTAGTCTATTAAGTGTGGAATAGCATTACGTCTAAAAATATTGTACATACCCTAATTACATACCTGGTGGTGCATACCTGGTGGTTCAGTGGTTTGGAATCCACCTGCCAGTACAGGAGACACAGGTTTGATCCCTGGTCCAGGAGGATTCCACATACTGCAGGGCAACTAAACCCCTGTGCCACAATTACAGAAGCTGGTGCACCTGAGAAACCATGCTCCACAGCAAGAGAAGCCATTGCAATGAGCCTTCACTCAAGACAAATAGAAAAAGCCTGCTCATAGAATGAAATACCCAGCACAGCTGAAGATAAAATAAATTAATTAAACTTAAAAATACTTTATTGCTAAGAAATGCTAACCATCATCAGAGTCCTCAGTGAATTATAATATTTTTACAACAGTAACATCAACAGTCATTGACCACAGATTATCATAACAAATATAATAATAATGAAAAAGCTCAAAATATTGCAGAATTATCAAAATGTGACACAGAGATACAAAGTGGGCAAATGCTATTGAAAATAATGGTGCCTAAGACTTACTCAAAGCTAGATTGTCACAAATCTTCAATTTGTGAAAAATGCAATATCTGCAAAACACAATAATTTGAAGTACAGGTGGGAAAGAATCTGTCTTCAATGCAGGTCCAATCCCTGAGTCAGGAAGCTTCTCTGGAGAAGGAAATGGCAACCCACTCCAGTATTCTTGCCTGGGAAATCCCATGGACAGAGGACTATAGTCCATAGGGTAGCAAAGAGTAGGCACCACTGAACGACTCACACTTTCACTTTTACTTTTACAATGAAGTATGCCTGTAACTGAAAAATGTCTTCCTAACAAATAGACAGGAAGCAGAGGGTGAAAAACACTGCTTTGTCATATATGCCTTAATCTCCCCATATGGCAGATTCCTTAAAAAAAAAAAAAAGCTATGTTGGGTGAATAGTTTATTGATCATAATTTTAACACTTCACATTTAATTGTATGAGGTAGTAATTACCATTTATACTAGGAAGATATAAATTCTGCAGAGTAATTTGTTCTCAGTCACACAATTATTCAGTGACATAGCATATATTTTTTTTTAATTTCTACTTTTTTTTTTTTTACTTTACAATATTGTACTGGTTTTGCCATACATCAACATGAATCTACACATGTTCCCCATCTTGCACCACTCTCCCACCTCCCTCCCCATACCATCCCTCTGGGTTATCGCAGTGCACCAACCTCAAGCATCCTGGATCATGCATTGAACCTGGACTGGTCATTTGTTTCACATATGATATTATATGTTTCAGTGCCATTCTCCCAAACCATCCCACCCTTGCCCTCTCCCACAGAGTCCAAAAGACTGTTCCATACATCTGTGTCTCTTTTGCTATCTTGTACCCAGGGTTATCATTATCATCCTTCTAAATTCCATATTTATGTGTTAGTATACTGTATTGGTGTTTTCCTTTCTAACTTACTTCACTCTGTGTAATAGGCTCCAGTTTCATCCACCTCATTAGAACTGATTCAAATGTATTCTTTTTAATGGCTGAGTAATAATCCATTGGGTATATGTACCACAGCTTTCTTATCCGTTCATCTGCTAACGGACATCTAGGTTGCTTCCATGTCCTGGCTATTGTAAACAGTGCTGCAATGAACACTGGGGTACACAATTTCTTTCAATTCTGATTTACTCGGTGTGTACGCCCAGCAGTGGGACTTCTGGGTTTTGTGGCAGTTCTATTTCCAGTTTTTGAAGGAATCTCCACATGTTCTCCATAGTGGCTGTACTAGTTTGCATTCCCACCAGCAGTGTAAGAGGGTTCCCTTTTCTCCACACCCTCTCCAGTATTTATTGTTTGTAGACTTCTGGATCGCAGCTATTCTGACTGGTGTGAAATGGTACCTCATTGTGGTCTTGATTTGCATTTCTCTGATAATAAGTGATGTTGAGCATCTTTTCAGGTGTTGGATAGCTATCTGTATGTCTTCTTTGGAGAAATGTCTGTTTAGTTCTTTGGCCCACTTTTTGATTGGATCCTTAATTTTTCTGCAATTGAGCTGTAGGAGTTGCTGTATATTTTTGAGATTAGTTGTTTGTCAGTTGCTTCATTTGCTATTATTTTCTCCCATTCTGAAGGCTGCCTTTTCACCTTGATTATAGCTTCCTTTGTTGTGCAGAAGCTTTTAATTTTAATTAGATCCCATTTGTTTATTTTTGCTTTTATTTCCAGTATTCTGGGAGGTGGGTTATACAGGGTCCTGCTGAGATTTATATCGGAGAGCATTTTGCCTATGTTCTCTTCTAGGAGTTTTATAATTTCTGGTCTTACATTTAGATCGTTAATCAATTTTGAGTTTATTTCCGTGTATGGTGTTAGAAAGAGATCTAGTTTCATTCTTTTACAAGTAGTTGACAGTTTTCCCAGCACCACTTGTTAAAAAATTGTCTTTTCTCCATTCATTGTATATTCTTGCCTCCTTTGTCAAAGATAAGGTGTCCATAGATACATGGATTTATCTCTGGGCTTTCTATTTTGTTTCATTGATCTATATTTCTGTCTTTGTGCCAGTACCATACTGTCTTGATGACTGTAGCTTTGTAGTAGAGCCTAAAGTCAGGCAGGTTGATTCCTTCAGTTCCATTCTTCTTTCTCAAGATTGCTTTGGCTATTTGAGATTTTTTGTATTTCCATACAAATTGTGAAATTGTTTGTTCTAGCTCTGTGAAAAATACCGTTGGTAGCTTGATAGGGATTGCATTGAATCTATAGATTGCTTTGGGTAGGATACTCATATTCACTGTATTGATGCTTCTGAGCCATGAACATGGTATATTTCTCCATCTTTTAGTGTCCCCTTTGATTTCTTTCACCACTGTTTTATAGTTTTCTATATATAGGTCTTTTGTTTCTTTAGGTAGATTTATTCCTAAGTATCTTATTCTTTTCATTGCAATGGTGAATAGAATTGTTTCCTTAATTTCTCTGTTTTCTCATTATTAGTATATAAGAATGCAAGGGATTTCTGTGTGTTGATTTTATATCCTGCAACTTTACTGTATTAATTGATTAGCTCTAGTAATTTTCTGGTGGAGTCTTTAGGGTTTTCTATGTAGAAAATCATGTCATCTGCAAACAGTGAGAGTTTTACTTCTTTTCCAATCTGGATTCCTTTTATTTCTTTTTATACTCTGATTTCTGTGGCCAAAACTTCCAAAATGATGCTGAATAGAAGTGGTGAAAGTGGGCACCCTTGTCTTGTTCCTGACTTTAGGGGAAATGCTTTCAATTTTTCACCACTGAGGATTATGTTTGCTGTAGGTTTTTCATATATAGCTCTTATTATGTTGAGGTATGTTCCTTCCATTCCTGCTTTCTGGAGGGTTTTTATCATAAATGGATGTGGAATTTTGTCAAAGGCTTTCTCTGCATCTATTGAGATCATATGACTTCTATTTTTTAATTTGTTAATGTGATGTATTACATTGATTGATTTGTGGATATTGAAGAATCCTTGCATCCCTGGGAGAAAGCCTACTTGGTCATGATGTATGATCTTTTTAATGTGTTGTTGGATTCTGATTGCTAGAATTTTGTTGAGGATTTTTGCATCTATATTCATCAGTGATATTGGCCTGTAGTTTTCTTTTTTTGTGGCATCTTTGTCAGCTTTTGGTATTAAGGTGATGGTGGCCTCATAGAATGAGTTTGGAAGTTTACCTTCCTCTACAATTTTCTGAAAGAGTTTGAGTAAGATAGGTGTTCAGTTCATTTCAGTCACTCAGTCGTGTCCGACTCTTTGCGACCCCATGAATTGCAGCATGCCAGGCCTCCCTGTCCATCACCAACTCTCGGAGTTCACTCAGACTCACTTCCATTGAGTCAGTGATGTCATCCAGCCATCTCATCTTCTGTCGTCCCCTTCTCCTCCTGCCCCCAATCCCTCCCAGCATCACAATCTTTTCCAGTGAGTCAACTCTTCACATGAGGTGGCCAAAGTACTGGAGTTTCAGCTTTAGCATCATTCCTTCCAAAGAAATCCCAGGGTTGATCTCCTTCAGAATGGACTGGTTGGATTTCCTTGCAGTCCAAGGGACTCTCAAGAGTCTTCTCCAACACCACAGTTCAAAAGCATCAATTCTTCGGCACTCCGCCTTCTTCACAGTCCAACTCTCACATCCATACATGACTACTGGGAAAACCACAGCCTTGACTAGACAAGAAATATCTCTGCTTTTGAATATGGTATTTAGGTTGGTCATAACTTTTCTTCCAAGGATTAAGCGTCTTTTAATTTCATGGCTGCAATCAACATCTGCAGTGACTTTGGAGCCCCAAAAAATAAAGTTTGACACTGTTTCCACTGTTTCCTCATCTATTTGCCACGGAGTGATGGGACCAGATGCCATGATCTTCGTTTTCTGAATGCTGAGCTTTAAGCCAACTTCTTCACTCTCCACTTTCACTTTCATCAAGAGGCTTTTTAGTTCCTCTTTACTTTCTGCCATAAGGGTGGTGTCATCTGCATATCTGAGATTATTGATATTTCTCCCGAAAATCTTGATTCCAGCTTGAGTTTCTTAGGGTGGTGTCATCTGCATATCTGAGGTTATTGATATTTCTCCCGGCAATCTTGATTCCAGCTTGTGTTTCTTCCAGTCCAGCGTTTCTTGTGATGTACTCTGCATATAAGTTAAATAAGCAGGGTGACAATATACAGCCTTGACATGCTTCTTTTCTCTCAATTTTTGGTAGAATTCAGCTGTGAAGCCGTCTGGACCTGGGCTTTTATTTGCTGGAAGATTTCTGATTAAAGTTTCAGTTTCCATGCTTGTGATGGGTCTGTTAAGATTTTCTATTTCTTCTTCGTTCAGTTTTGGAAAGTTGTATTTTTCTAAGAATTTGTCCATTTCTTCCAAGTTTTCCATTTTATTGCCATATAATTGCTGATAGAATCTCTTATGATCCTTTGTATTTCTGTGTTATCTGTTGTGATCTCTCCATTTTCATTTCTAATTTTATAGATTTGATTTTTCTCCCTTTGTTTCTTGATGGGTCTGGCTAATGGTTCGTCAATTTTATTTATCCTCTCAAAGAACCAGCTTTTGGCTTTGTTGATTTTTACTATGGTCTCTTTTGTTTCTTTTGCATTTATTTCTGCCCTAACTTTTAAGATTTCATCCCTTCTACTAAACATGGGGTCTTCACTTCTTCCTTTTCTAGTTGTTTTAGGTGTAGAGTTAAGTTATTTATTTGACTTTTTTCTTGTTTTTGTAGTATGCCTGTATTACTATAAACCTTCCCCCTTAGCACTGCTTTTATAGTGTCCCACAGGTTTGGGGTTGTTGTGTTTTCATTTTCATTTGTTTCTATGCATATTTTGATTTCTTTTTGATTTCCTCTGTGATTTGTTGGTTATTCAGCAGCATATTTTTCAGCCTCCATGTGTTGAAATTTGTAATAGTTTTTCTCCTGTAAATGAGATCTAATCTTACTGCATTGTGGTCAGAAAAGATGCTTAGAATGATTTTAATTTTTTTTAGTTTACCAAAGCTAGATTTATGGCCCAGGATGTAGTCTATCCTGGAGAAGATTCCATGTGTGCTTGAGAAAAAGGTGAAATTCATTGTTTTGAAGCGAAATGTCCTATAGATATCAATTAGGTCTAACTGGTCTATTGTATCATTTAAAGTTTGTGTTTCCTTGTTAATTTTCTGTTTAGTTGATCTATCCATAAGTGTGAGTGAGGTATTAAAGTCTCCCACTATTATTGTGTTATTGTTAATCTCCCCTTTCATACTTGTTAGCATTTGTTACATAATGCAGTGTTCTTATGTTGGTTGCACATATATTTATAATTATTATATCTTCTTCTTGGATTGATCCTTTGATCATTATGTAGTATCCTTCATTGTCTTTTTTCACAACCTTTGTTTTAAAGTCTATTTTATCTGATATGCGTATTACTACTCCTGCTTTCTTTTGGTCTTTATTTGCGTGGAATATCTTTTCCAGCCCTTCACTTTCAGTCTGAATGTGCTCCTTGTTTTGTGGTGGGTCTCTTGTAGAAAATATATATAGGGGTCTTGTTTTTGTATCCATTCAGCCAGTCTTTGTCTTTCGGTTGGGGCATTCAACCCATTTATGTTTAAGATAACTGTTGATAAGTGTGATCCTGTTGCCATTTACTTTATTGTTTTGGGTTTGAGTTTATATACCCATTTTGTGTTTCCTGTCTAGAGAAGATCCTTTAGCATTTGTTGGAGAGCTGGTTTGGTGGTGCTGAATTCTCTCAGCTTTTGTTTGTCTGTAAAGATTTTGATTTCTCCTTCATATTTGAATGAGATCCTTGGTGGGTACAGTAATCTGGGCTGTAGGTTATTTTCTTTCATCACTTTAAGTTTGTCTTGCCATTCCCTCCTGGCCTGAAGAGTTTCTATTGAAAGATCAGCTGTTATCCTTATGGGAATTCCCTTGTGTTTTATTTTGTGTGTGTTTTTTTTTTCCTTGCTGCTTTTAATATTTGTTCTTTGTGTTTGATCTTTGTTAATTTGATTAATATGTATCTTGGGGTGTTTAGCCTTGGATTTATCTTACTTGGGACTCTCTGGGTTTCTTGGACTTGGGTGATTATTTCCTTCCCCATTTTAGGGAAGTTTTCAACTATTATCTCAAGTATTTTCTCAGGATCTTTCTTTTTGTCTTCTTCTTCTGGGATTCCTATGATTCAAATGTTGGGGCATTTAATATTGTCCCAGAGGTCTCTGAGTTTGTCCTCATTTCTTTTAACTTGTTTTTCTTTTTCCCTCTCTGATTCATTTATTTCTACCATTCTATCTTCTATCTCACTAATCCCATCTTCTGCCTCCATTATTCTACTATTTGTTCCCTCCAGAGTGTTTTTGATATCAGTTATTGCATTATTAATTATATATTGACTCTTTTTTATTTCTTCTAGGTCCTTGTTAAACCTTTCTTGAATCTTCTCAATCCTTGTCTCCAGGCTATTTATCTGTGATTCCATTTTGTTTTCAAGATTTTTGGTCATTTCACTATCATTATTCGGAATTCTTTATTGGGTAGATTCCTATCTACAAAAATAATAAATTATGACAATTACAGGTTTCCATGGCTCAGATGGTGTTTAAAAAAACAAAAACAAACCTGCCTGTAATGCAGGAGACCTAGGTATAATCTCTGGGTCAGGAATATCTCCTGGGAAAAGGAAGTGGCTACCCACTCCAGTATTCTTGTCTGGAGAATCCCTCTATCCATGGTTATACTCCATGATGCCACAGAGTTGGACATGACTTAGAGACTAATACTTTTACATGACAGCTGTACTAAAATAAGTGAAAATTATCAGCATTCCAGAGCTTGAAGTGAAAATTATTCAAAAAATTATAGAATTAAACACCTCAGACTGTTATTGTTGAAGACATGCCTTGACAACACATAAAATATTGCATAGTCAACTAATCTTTTTAAAAAATATTCTTTAATGTGTTCTTATGGTCATCAAATATAGGCTATTGGACAAGTCACAATTAAGTGCTTGATTTTCAAATAAAAAGAAAACTCCTCAGCAATAGTCTGTTATTCTACAAAATATTTAAAATTGAGAATTTCTAACTCATTACACTAGATTCATAAGAGGGAAAATAGAAGCAAAATCATGAAGTAATATTTTGAGAGATATAGCTTTTGCTCATTTGTGAATTCTCCAAGCCAGGCTTCAGAAATACATGAACCATGAAATCCCAGATGTTCAAGATGGTTTCAGAAAAAGCAGAGGAACCAGAGATCAAATTGCCAACATCCACTGTATTTCTGCTTTATGGGCTATGCCAAAGCCTTTGACTGTGTGGGTCACAATAAACTGTGGAAAAGTCTGAAAGAGATGGGAATACCAGACCACCTGACCTGCCTCTTGAGAAATCTATAGGCAGGTCAGGAAGCAACAGTTAGAACTGGACATGGAACAGACTGGTTCCAAATAGGAAAAGGAGCACATCAAAGCTGTATATTGTCACCCTGCTTATTTAACTTATATGCAGAGTACATCATGAGAAACACTGGGCTGGAAGAAGCACAAGCTGGAATCAAGATTGCCAGGAGAAATATCAATAACCTCAGATATGCAGATGATACCACCCTTATTGCAGAAAGTGAAGAGGAACTAGAAAACCTCTTGATGAAAGTGAAAGAGGAGAGTGAAAAAGTTGGCTTAAAGCTCAACATTCAGAAAACGAAGATCATGGTATCTGGTCCCATTACTCCATGGCAAATAGATAGGGAAACAGTGGAAACAATGTCAGAATGTAGTTTTCTGGGCTCCAAAGTCACTGCAGATGGTGATTACAGCCATGAAATTAAAAGACGCTTACTCCTTGGAAGAAAAGTTTTGACCAACCTAGATAGCATATTAAAAGGAGACATTACTTTGCCAACAAAGGTCCACCTAGTCAAGGCTGTGGTTTTTCCAGTAGTCATATATGAATGTGAGTTGGACTGTGAAGAAAGCTGAGCGATGAAGAACTGATGCTTTTGAACTGTGGTGCTGGAGAAGACTCTTGAGAGACCCTTGGACTGCAAGGAGATCCAACCAGTGCATTCTAAAGGAGATCAGTCCTGGGTGTTCGTTGGAAGGACTGATGCTGAGACTGAAACTCCAGTACTTTGGCCACCTCATGTGAAGAGTTGACTCATTGGAAAAGACTTTGCTGCTGGAAGGGATTGGGGGCAGGAGGAGAAGGGGACGACAGAGGATGAGCTGGCTGGACAGCATCACCAACTCGGTGCACATGAGTTTGGGTGAACTCTGGGACTTGGTGATGGACAGGGATGCTTGGCGTACTGTGTGATTCATGGGGTCACAAAGAGTTGGACAAGAGTCGGACACGACTGAGCAACTGAACGGAACTGAACTGAAAGCTGCCTTACTGTATTTGTGCCCTGCTGTCCAGATTCAATAATCTTTCCCAGTCTAAATGATAGTTAGTGAAGTGAAGTCACTCAGTCGTGTCCGACTCTGTGCGATCCTATGGATTGTAGCCTACGATGCTTCTCTGTCCATGGGATTTTCCAGGCAAGAACACTGTAGTGGGTTGCCACCTCCTTCTCCAGGGGATCTTTCCAATCCTGGGATCGATCCCAGGTCTCTCACATTGCAGGCAGGTGCTTTACCCTTTAAATCACCAGGGAAGCCCTAGAGATAGTTTAAAAGATAGTTATTTGAGTCCAATTAATACCCATACTACCTTTAAAACCTCCAGGCTAATCATGAGTTTACTACTTTTTGTACAACTGTAAGAAAGTAAAAGAAAAATTTTCTTGTGAACAAGTAGGAAAGCAGTAAAATAACTGATGAAATAATAATTTGAAAAAAAATAAAACCATGAAAGTCAGAGGTAGCATATAGAACTGAAAGGTGTACATTTGTACACCACATCAAGTCATTTTCTCAAGGCTTTAAAGTGAAAATTGTAATAGGAAAGAAAATGCAGCAAATTAGGCATTCTAATCTAATTACTAAAGCTTTCCAAAGAATAACACTGGGAGAAACTTTAAAATATAGCAGCCAAGTCATATACGGCCAAGTCATGGCAATTCCCTTTTAGAGAGCAAAAAATAAAGAGAAAAAAAAAAATCAAGTGGGAAAAGTAAAGGCTTGAAAGACAGCTTTTACCTACAGATCTAGAAATGTCACTGAAGTGGAGTCAAATGCTTAGCAATTCTGTTCATACTTGACTCCACTCCAGTGTAGATCATTAGGAGAATGCAGAACAATGGGCACAATGAATATTGTGTTTAATGGCAGGGCATGCATAGCAGCCAAGCCTAGCTGTTGAGTGCTGTGTGCCATTCACAGTTGCAGTCTGGAAAAAAAAAAAAAAAAAAAACTGTGAGGCTCATCAACTTAAAGGAATGCAGAGAATTTAGACAGAGTTCAGAGTAGAATGACAATAATGGAGACCTCTACGGAAACATTAAACAGAGTCATTAGCTGGAGAAATCTGAGAAGCTGCATATTTATCGATCTTTAAACAAATTATGGCTTATCCCTCAAAGGAAAGTAGTTCATACTTTTTGCTCCATTGGGCATCACAAAAGGAAATGAATTTAAATTGCACTAGGAGATATTTAAGTTAGACATAAAGAGATATTTCCAGGTAGAGAGCAAGAGAGTGGTTTAAAAATTAACTTTCTCCGGAGGTCATTAAATGTATGCCATCTTAATTGGGTTAAGTTTAATGCTGTCTCTAATTTTCTATCACGTGTTTCCTTCAGTTCTGTCATATTACAGCCCTTGTTATTCTGGCATTATAACAAATTATATTTTTATTATCTTGTCATCTATTCCTTTGACTGAATGGTTTTCACTGTCTCCTTTTAGTAGGAAAAAATATACAAAGAATAAAGCCAAAATGGCTTGTATCAGTCCAGTGTCTTTTTCTTTTGTTTTTTTCAGCAGAGATATTTTAGAGAATATTCTTATCTCCACATTGACTTCACTTTTAGAAAAGATTAGGACAGCTTGGCTGCTTCTAGGAAGACTGAAATCTGGGAGAAAATGAAATAATATTCCAATGATTCATTCAGCTAGTTTCATGTAGAGTTTTGAAACATTCCTTTGCCTCTGATGGGTGGTGTAGGGAGCAGGCTTGGGGGAGGCTCACTGCACTATGTGCCCTCCTCAAGACCAGTGTGCCTTTGGTTTCCCATCCACAGGATACCATTCCTAATAAGCAGAGAAACCAAGCTGTCTGAGCAGAGTTGAAATAGCTCTCTTCAGACTTAAACAATTTAATACTGTTTTTCAGGAGGTGAAGAGAGTCAAAAGAAAAAGTATTATTTTAAATTTAAAAATTTAAAACTTCATTTGTAAGAACTTTTGACCTAGTCTTGAAAGTACTGAATCCAACTAGATAATTCAGGGAGAAATTAAAAAGCCTTCCACTATGCAAACAATCCACTGAACTCTGCCTGTCCTGCCCCTAAACACTTACAGTTTCAATTTTCTAAATCAGACTTTGCCTTTACTTATTTAAACCTCAGGAAAGTTTCTAGAGGAAAAATTTTAAATACAAAATATGCATCAGATTGTTGTTCCTACTTGATTTAAACATTTAAATCTGACTCGTTTGTCAAGTGTGGAGTTATTAGAAAGATTAGGGTGTTAAATTATAAAAACGTACAGATGCATGGTTCCCCTCAAAGCTCAGCTGATAAAGGGCTTCCCTTGTAGCTCAGTCAGGAAAAAGTTTGCCTGCAATGCAGGAGACCGAGGTTCAATTTCTGGGTCAAGAAGATCCCCTGGAGAAGGAAATGGCAACCCACTCTAGTATTCTTGCCTGGAGAATCCCATGATTGGAGGAGCCCGGCAGGCTACAGTCTACGGGGTCGCAAGAGTCGGACAGGATTGAGTGACTAAATATAGGCACATTTACAGATGCATTGTCTTAATGTGACAGTCATTAGCAACATGGGGTTCTCTGGTCGTTTGGCTGGTAAAGAATCTGCCTGCAATGCGGGAGACTTGCGTTCAATCCCTGGGTTGGGAAGATCCCCTGGAAAGGGAAAAGGCTACCCACTCTAGTATTCTGGCCTAGAGAATTCCATGGACTGTAGAGTCCATGAGATTGCAAAGAGGTGGACACTACTGAGAGATTTTCACTTCACTTCAGCTACATATAGTTACTTAAACTTAAATTAAAGTTAAATAAAATTTGAAATCTACTTGGTCACACCAGCCACATTTCATGTACTCCATACATATCCACATGGGGCTAGTGGCTACCATATTGTATAGATATAGTACATTTTCATCATCTAGTAAATTTCTATTGGACAGTGTTGACCTAGGTAAATGAAGACATAAATATTATGTAAATATTTGTGACATATGAAACATTCCATGTTTAACTTTATTTTATTCCCTTTATTATAATCTAATTCTCCGCAACATTGTTTCAGCACAATGTTAAATGATTTGAATCCATATTAACTAAGTTCTACTCTGGTCTCTGTAATTGACTGAGCCACTTTGGACAAGTCACTTAATCAATTCATCTACTCACTTTTTTCAACAAGTATTTCCTGAGCATCTGCTATGGTTAAAGTACTGTGCTTAGCACTGGAGGGAAGGCAATGACCTAAACAATGTCCCTGTACTCAGGAAACTTATATCCTAGAGAGAGAAGAAAATAGTAGTAAAAAAATTATAATATAATAGCACAAAGTGTTAATTGCTATAACAAATATTGCATCTTACTAAGTGAATCAGACAGTCCTTTTCATGGAAATGACATTGGGGAGATGAAGCTGTGTTCATGGAACCTCTCAGACTCACCTATCTGCATCGTTCAGACACTAGTTTCTCTCCAGCTATTAGTCTGTAAACTAACTTCATGTGGATTCTGACCAACTTCAAGCAGATAAAACATTGCCCCAGAACCACTCTAGACAGTGGCTTCCCTGTTGATGGTGAAGCATGAAATACTGCCTGAATTGCTTGGTACCCATTCACAAGCGATCTGGAAATGCAGAGGAGCCAGTGCTTCGGGATGCATATTTTGATTAATGGGAGATGGGCGCTGAAGGATACATTTTCTCACTTTTTCATCCCAGAAGAAAATCCTCAGACAGTCTTTTATGCTCTCAGAAGCACCATAAGATAAAGATGTTAGCTGCACTTGATACGAAGCAGTGGTTGACTTTTTAGTTTTCCTCTCTTTATTCCCTGGCCTTTAATTTTTCTTTCAGCCCTGCCTCCCCGGGACTGCACTCCCAAATTATATAATAACACATAAGGCTTTTCTGTGTGAGAAATCCAGTAAAAATTATTAGAGAAAGAGCCTTGCATGCAGAGGGAACTGTTCAAGTCCTTGAATCAGGAGCAGGCTTGGATTATTGAGATGCAGCCAAGTTTTTAAGTCTTGGCTTTCAGGTCTATGAAATGCAATGATTGAATAATTTATCAATTTTTATAAAAATCTGAGGCTGTTATATGTAATATTTGCACATATGTATCCTGTGTCTTTATAAAATCATTGCACTGTTTACTATCTTTTTCATTTCTGCTGTTTTTTCTACTTTTACAACTTTGAGAGGGCATCTTATGGAGTATCAGTGGAGCTTTTATACATAATGGTTGTTTAAAAAGTCTTGACTAAGTGGTTTTCTGCTCTTGTGCAACTACATTTGAAAGCTGAATGAGACTTTTTTTCTCCTTCTCTGACCTAATAGGCCAGGGTTTTCTAAACCTTCATGGGCATGTGTAGCACCCAGAAAAATTTCTGAATATTTTCCCCCACTTCTAACCAAGATATTGTTTCAAGTGATCCGAGAGGAAGCCACCATCTATATTTTAACTGGCCTCCTAGACCATTTTGAGAAGGTTCTCTGATGACTACACTCTTCAATAACATTATATCAACAACAAATGATTAGCAACATGAAATTTTGGGACATCAGTGGTTTTAAATACTTCATTATATGCAGTCTCTTTCCATAAAGGGTTTATCCTTCTGTGGTACAGGCAGGTATAACAGAAATAGCTATAAACTTACCATTTAAATCATAACTTATAAATAAAAACAATTCACACAACTCATAGAAAAGCAAACCTCAATTGGTATGTCAGCAGTGAAAACATTTTAGCTATTAATTGCATCAGCTGCCTATACTAAAGTTATCCTGGGTATTATTTTCAATAATTTTTCATCATGATACATCATAAATCCATTGAAATGATGATTTTAAAAGATGGATGATGGTAGACTGAATACTCTCGGACCATTATTCTAGTAAAGTTTGGCACTCAGTCTACTTAAAACATGCAAAATTTCTTATATGAAGTTTGAGGCACTAAATGTTAGCAGAGGTTTGTTGTCTGAAAATTGTTACTGAAGTACCTGTAAGTATTATTAAATACTCAAATACAAGAGATATTCTGGGTATGATATTATCACATCGCTTTCTTTTGCAAAATCCTTCAAGATTTTTTTCCAGCTTGCTTGCAGACTTAAGTCCATTTTCCTCAGCTCTTCATTGTCAGTGTTCTCTGACCTGGTGCTGATTTAGTCTCTTGATTTTGTCTCCTGAACTCTCCATGGCACCACTCACGCACTCTACACTATTTTCAATAAGATTGTCTTTCCCACAGGATGTCCCTGAAAACACTAATTTCAGGAGACTAACAGGTGTTATATTTTAATAAAAAAAAAGTCTCCAAGGTCAAACACATTTGAAAAATGATATGATAAGCAAAGTTAATCAGACTTTTTCTCTAATTCTCAAACCCTTTAGGATACTGGTGTGAATTAAGAATAGCCGGGAAGTGGATATAGAGTGAAATATTCCCAAATGAATCTTTTCACAAAGCTTTTTTTAAATGATGTACCTGTTGAGAACAATGTTCTGAATGAGATACTTTAAGAAAAAATGAGATGGTGGGACAAGCACCAAACTTGGACTCTTAGGACCTTGGGGACAAATATCCAAAGTCAAATATCCACCAGTGGTTCAGCCCTGGACCAGTCTAAAGACACATTTCTTGACTGAAAAATTCAGCTATATTTAATTTAGAAGGTGATTGTAATAATATAATAAGGAAATATATATTAAACAGCAACATTGACTTTTCTCATGTGAGGTCAGTAAAGATTAATTTTGTTTTCTCAGCTCAATACAGTTTCCTAAAATATATGTAACTCTTTGTTTTTGAAGATAATAGAAATGGGCTAACATTTACACATGTTTCCTCATGCAATTTTTGGCCTCTCTGCCTGTTTTTATTCTCCCATTCTTAAAATTCACCTTCTTTATAAGTTTTAATCTTTCCTTTAAAACTAGTATCTCCCATTCATATTCCATAAATCCCTATTCCTCTATTAAATTGTAATTTCTGTATGTACAGACATCAAATATTGAGTGGTTAGCATAACAATAGTTTAATAAAGATAAATGCAGAAATGATACTGTTTTATTTTCTAGGAAAGCCACAAGTAGCAGACTCTTTCTTCTTAGTGACATAGCAATGAGATTTAAATAAAAGTGATTGTTGATATCAACAAGCTGCTTGCTGATTCCTGACATATTTTTTAAATGAATTTTTCTTTTTCTTTTTCTTTTAGTGTTTATTGGATGATTTAAAAATTTGGCTTATGATGTCTCTTGTATAATCCTTTCATCATTATTGGCCCAATATTTTTCCCCAAAATTTTTGTAATTTTTTTTTCCCTTTGGGGTCTCAAAAAATACCTACATTCTATACTTCTCTGATTTTAAAATGAAATGTATTTGACTGCATTCAAAGGCTATGAATTAGCTTATAAGATTAATATTCCTCTTCTGGTTTGCACTTAAATCTCAGTGTTAAGAAGTCACATGACAGATTGTATGAAAACATGTGGCTTAGTCAAACATTTTTGGCTTAAAACTTTGGGATTGCCACTTATTTAAACATTTGAACTCTAGAGAAATTAAGCATATAGTACTTCCAATTTTATCTCTACAAGGTGATAGTATTACTTATAATGTTTCTGTGAAGAATTAATGAAATTATGCATACACTGTTTATTGGTACATGAACATATTTTATTATTTTAAAATATATTAAATTTTTACTAGTAATAAATTTTAATTTGAGAATTCCAAAATATATTTGGTGCCATTTTCATATTTTTCACTTGTTTAAATATTATTCAACAAATCAGAAATCGGATGATCTCAGAGAAACTGAGACTGAATGAGAGTTCAGGGTGTTCCTCAGTCTTTGGTGTGGAGATATCAGCCCCTAGACTCTTCTTAACAATATTCTCTACAAGTAGTAATTTTGCACTGAATTAAATTTCCCTTAGAAATATTTTTTTATTTACTTCTATTTTATGTTTTAGTAGAAATTCCCAATTAGTCAGAAAGCAAGAAGGAATAACTTTCATGACTGAAAGAGAAAGTTATGAGGACATAATTGATCTTTAGGATTATAAGTAACAAGTAAAAATTGCTTTAATATGTGGTCTGATGTGCTATTTCAGCACATCAAGATCCAATGAGAATGATATGGCAAGTGCATGAATAGTTGTGTACCTCAGATTTACCTTTAGGACAGACCTACGGGTTGACCTCATTGGTACACTCTTATGTCTATTGAAAAGTAAAAGTGTTAGTCCCTCAGTCATGTCTGACTCTTCACAACCACATGAACTGTAATCCATCAGACTCCTCTACCCAGGGAATTTTCCAGGCAAGAGTACTGGAGCAGGCAGCCATTCCTTTCACCAGGAGATCTTCCAGACCCAGGGATCAAACCCAGGTCTCCTGTGTTGCAGGCAGAGTCCTTACTGTCTGAGCCACCACAGAAGCTTGGAAAGGAACACTAACACACTGATAATACCTCTCCCTCCACCCTAAGTCTCTTAGCTTTAGAAGTGGTTGCTTGTAGGTTTTAATAAATTCGTTGTTGATTTACCTTCATTCTTGTTCTCTGAGTCACAAAAGAATCCACAATTTCTGCTAATGAAAAACTAACTTCTGGTTTTAATTGGATTTCAACTGGAAGTGAACTAGTCAAGGAAAATACAGAAGCATAATGTCCAAATACTTCAGAGAAAGGAAGAAGACAGTGCTGTGTAATCAAATAGTCATAAAAGACAAGAAACACGAATTTATTTTGGAATGAGAAAGTTATTTTTATCCCGAGAGAGTTCATATTGAAGATAATCAATTTGGGGCTATATTTCTATTGCTGATCTATTCCTATCTCAGAATAATGTGTTTTTATCATATATAAAACAGACGTCAAAGCTCTCAGAAAATGCTAAATGGGATCTAAAAATAAAATAAAATGGCTACAATAATGACTCGGTTTAAAATGTATATTTTAAACTAAACCAAGCATGCAAAATTTTACCTGACATTTAAGTTCCCTTGATATTTAGGAGAGAAAAATTACTATTTTTATGGAAATAATTTTCCCAATGGAGAGTAAATTGTTCTATTTATTTTATCAAATCTAAGTTCTTAGTGTTTGATTAGAATTACCAACAGACCACTACTCTACACCTGATGCCTGCAGTAATTTCAAGCCCTCTTCTCTTTTGGCCCAGATAACCTAGTTAAGTAGGGTTTTTACTTTACTTTTCTTTTCTTTTTTTTAATACAAGCTCTCCAAGTCTTTCCTATTAGATAGGTTGTGCCTCCCCAGGTTATACTAATCCTGGGCTCTTCAGAAAACAAGTATACATGGTTTTTGCAGGTGTCATATCTATGACAAAGGGAAAGCGCAACACATAGAAACTTCTAAAGACAGATAGATTGGAAATGTGCTCTGAAGTGGAAAAGTGAAGAGGGAATAAAAATAATAGCGTTTCCAGAGGAAGTGACCTTGCTTGATTGGATTTGTACAGGTTTCCTACCAAACTAACACATTGAATGCCCCAAGCCCATCTCACTCCTGCCCTCCTCAAGCTGCTACTCTTGTGCTAACATTGTGTTGTTACCCAGCTAGATTACTTCATTGAATATAATCATAATGCCTTACTTGTTCAGGAGCTGGGGCTGATCATTTTGTTCCCCTAATAAGCTTATGATCAGCTTATTATCTATTTCTATTGGTAGCTCTTTTCCAGTTACTCAGGACAGTACTCCATGTACTCAGGACAGTACTCCATGTCCAGTGCAAGCTCCTTCTGCCTCCTGCCCAATCTCCTGTTCTCAGATTACGAACGCCACTGTCCTCTCTCAATATCGAATAATCAGGTGTAAGCATCTCACCAACACTGGGCCAAATATATTATTGTACACCTTTGCCTGGCCAGTTTGCTCCCTTCTTGGTGTTTTGTTAGTTGATGTGTTTGTTTTGTTTTTTACTTGAAACAGGAAAGAAGATAGTTCATAATTTATCTTTTATAGCAAATCTAAGAAATGTGAATTTGGAATCCATCTCCTAGTTGAAGTGGCTAATCTCAGAGGATAAAACTAAGATGCAGAGAGAAGAGAGAGAGAAACAAGTGTGAGAGACAGGTGAGATTGAATTTTAGAATGAAGTGTTTGCAATCTCACTTTTAACTATGTATGAGGTCCAACTATATCCCTGAACCCTCCTAGTTGAAGTGGCTAATCTCAGAGGATAAAACTAAGATGCAGAGAGAAGAGAGAGAGAAACAAGTGTGAGAGACAGGTGAGATTGAATTTTAGAGTGAAGTGTTTGCAATCTCACTTTTAACTATATATGAGGTCCCAACTATATCCCTGAACCCCTGTGATGTTTATTTTTGTTAGATTTATGTTAGATATTATATTCTTTTTGGTATAAAGTAGTTCAAAACTAGTAGAAAATAGAAAGTAAAAGATAGCAAACTAATATGTCAATGTCACTCTTTAAAGATACAGGATACCCCTTTTATTGGTCTTTAATGTATGTGAAGTAAAAGTGAAAGTCACTCGGTTGAGTCTGAATCTGCCACCCCACGGACTATACAGTCCATGGAATTCTCCAGACCATAATACTGGAGTGGGTAGTCTTTCCCTTCTTCAAGAGATCTTCCCAAAACAGGGATCAAACCCAGGTCTCCCACATTGCAGGCAATTCTTTACCAGCTGAGCCCAAGAATTCAGGGAAGCCCAAGAATTCAGGGAAGCCCAAGAATACTGGAGTGAGTAATTTCAAATTCCTTGGGAGAAGTTACTATATTTTATGTTTTCTTAGTTCCTTGTAGTACCACCACAGCCAAAAGAACTCAATGAACACTTCTTGACTAACCTGAAAAACACATTGGTAAGGTGGCTTCTAGTTTCTTGAAATTTGTTTTGTCACTCTAATCAAATTTTGGCACTAGCATTAGCAAGATAAGGGGAAATGCCATAATTTACACTGTCTTTATTAAAAATCAATGTATTTGGCATTTGGAGAATACACTTCTGTATACAGAGATTATAAAGACCAATTCTTCCATCATTCAGATTTAAAAAAAAATAAGATCTAATAAGATTAAGAAACTTGCTTTGATGCATGTGGATATGGTCAGAATAAAGACAAAAAATACAGGTCATCCAAACTTGAATTTCTCTGAATCAGATCTTTAAACCTCTCTTAACAGCTAAAATTAGGTATTAAAATGAACTACTATGGAGTTCTATCAAAAAGGATTTTTCAGATAAGTGTCTTCATTCCTGATATATATTTAGGTTGGTCAAGTGTATTGCCATAAATCAGATAAAAGAAGCCAGTAATTTATGTAATTTTGTATTTCCTACACAAAAATATCTTTGGTGTATATGCATCTAAAGAGCTTGTATTTCATTTCTTGTTGTTGTTCAGTTGCTCAGTCATGTCCAACTCTTTGTGACCCCATGGACTGCAGCATGCCAAACATCCTTGTCCTTCACCATCTCTTGGAGCTTGCTCAAACTCATCTCTGTTGGGTCAGTGATGCCCTTCAACTATTTCATCCTGTGTAGTTCCCTTCTCCTCCTGCCTTCAATCTTTTCCAGCATCATCGTCTTTTCCAGTGAATTTTATTTCTTTATCTTATAGGAAGCTTTATCTACTAAATGAAGTCAGTTCAGTTCATTCACTCAGTCGTGTCTGACTCTCTGTGACCTCGTGGGCTGAAGCACACGAGGTTTCCTGTCCATCAACAACTCCTGGTGCCTGCTCAAACTCATGCCCATCAAGTCAATGATGCCATCCCCATATCCTCCTGCCTTCAATTTTTCCCAGCATCAGTGTTTATTCCAGTGAGTCAGTTCTTTGCTATATCAAATGAGACTAAAGTAATATCAATGGTGGTAATAAAACCAGAAAAATCAAAACTAGAGAAAACCCAAGTCCACTCTTAGCTTTTTCCTATTGTTATTTCTTTGGAATGGAATCATACATCCAAGTTCCTATCTATCAAGTCAAAGTATTAAGCCATATTTCACTCTTGCTAGGGTAAAGAGCCTATCTCTGATTGCACACCTGACCTTCTACAATTCAAATGTTCCTTTTTATGGCATTTCAGAATATGTGAAGTATGTGCAAAATTGATAGTTTGATATTCTAATTTGCACATCAAAATAAAGCTTTTATTTACTTCTTCAATGGCAATTGCATCATCTGAAATTAGTAATAAAATTTCAGAGCTTGAAAGTGGTTTTGATAATCTGAATTATTTTTTCTTCCAAAAGCAGTAAGAAGTTGGAAAGGACTAGATATTAAAAAATTTATCGTTAAGTTAAAAATAGGAATGTCAACAAATCACTCAAACTTCTAGGTAGATAAGTGTCTATTCTATTTTGTCTTTCACCATCAGGAGGTCAATTACCCTTGGCTGTGTTTCTTCACAGGTATTTTTTAGATTTCTCTAAGAAATCCTTTCTTATCTGAATTTTACTTTTTGTTCTTAATATCCTATACCGACCTACTTAAGATTTATGAATACTTAAAAATCTCTTGCTCATTCATTTGAAATTGTTGTTGAAAACGCCATTGAAGCTCCATATTGAGTTACTGTAGATGTGGACTTAATATTATTTTAAGATGAAATGGGTATATATTATGTTGACTGAAATGTTTGTTCAAGTTTTTCTGTGAGGTCTTATGTAAAAGCCTGAATAAACATTTTGACGAACTTCATACACACACACACACACACACACACACACACACACACACATATATTACATATATATTATGCATTATATATATGTAAATAAGTATACCTATATAACTCATAGATATACACATATGTATTTTATTTTTAACTTATGGATGCATCAGTTCAGTTCAGTTCAGTCCCTCAGTCATGTCCAACTCTTTGCAACCCCATGAATCGCAGCACACCAGGTCTCCCTGTCCATCACCAACTCCCGGAGTTCACTCAGACTAGCTTCCATCGAGTCAGTGATGCCACCCAGCCATCTCATCCTCGGTCGTCCCCTTCTTCTCCTGCCCCCAATCCCTCCCAGCATCAGAGTCTTTTCCAATGAGTATCAAGCCAAGTACAATTATTAGTTCTGTGAAAGAAATGTTTAGGAGACAAACTATGATCATCAATAGTTAGAGACCTCCGTGACAGTCCAGTGGTTAAGATTCTGTGCTTCCAGTGCAGGAGGTAAGGGGTCAATCCCTGGTCTTGTTGCAGAAACCAGTACTTGAGAAACCAAGCACCACACTCGGAGAGTTGGAGAACTCCAGTTTATTATTCCAGGGGGCCCAAAGGAGTTAACACTCCAACCTCTGAGCCCCAAACATAGAGGTTACAGAGTTTTTATACATGGACAGACATGATTAAGTTGGTTTATGGGTTGGCAGGGTCTGGGAAATTGCAAAGAGCAGGACAAGGGTGAATGAGATAAGCTCCAGTTCCTAGCACTGTGCGTCTCCACTTTCTGAGACCTACATGATCCAGACTTTGCAAGGAGCAAGCAGAGTTACAGAGGCAGGAGGAGCAGGAGGTTATGTAAAATTTTAAATTTTCCTCTTCAGTCTGGGAACTAAGATCCCACATGCCATGTGGTATGGCCAAATAAGTAAATAGATATCAGAGCTTAAAAAATTTTTAAGTAATGATTTTAAAAATAAGAAAATTTATTTAATGGAATATCATGTAACTTTTAATATTTATAAATCTACTTGAGATAATGTATGGGATAAAAAAATAATGTTTTTTTGAGATCAGTCAATTTAAGTCTGAGTTCTGACATTTTAAGCATTGTGATTTTCTGAGACTTACTGGTACAGAATATAAATTTTAGCAAATAATAATTGTGACCTTGCAGTTTTTGTGAATATTTATTGAGATACAAAGTTTCTTAGCTGGCACAGTGGTAAAGAATCCACCTGTCAAATGCAAGAGATGCAAGTTCCATCCCTGGGCTGGGAAGATCAGCTGGAGTAGGAAACAGCAACCCACTTCAGTATTCTTACCTGGAAAATCCCATGGACAGAGGAGACTGGCAGGCTACAGTCCAAAGGGTTGCAAAGAGTAGGACACAACTGAGCACACACATAAAGTTTAAAAAGCTCCTGATGAGTGATAATATGCTAGAAATACATTGATTGCTTTTATATTTCATAACATGTCATAACATGTAATGTTTGTGTATAGAATATATGACAGTGATTATAGCTATTCATTTAATATTGTAATTGAATTCCCACTTTTGGATAAATTGAAATCAAAGGTTAAAAACTTATATTTTGAGTTGTTTTGTATTTTTCTACTTCTTTGTTATCTAGTAATATTTAATTAGATGACGGACATGAATTTCTCTTGTTGAATGCTGGATTTTTGGTATTCTTATAAGTGATTAACTTTTCCTGGCAGGCAGTTAAATTACTTGCAGATTACTATGATCTTTTGACCTCCTTTACATTATTTTAGGGCAAGTCTTAAGGCGGCCTTTATTCTAGGACTGATAAAATGTTTTGCACAAGACCTTGCCCTTCCATGATAGCTAGTCAAGGTAGGAGATAAAACAATCCTCAGTCTTACATAATCACTGGGAATTTTCTGTCTTACAGAACCAGATTGATTTTTTTCTTTCCTCAGAAGTTATGCTTGTCTCATGAGGTCTCACCTAAGCATACACAGATGGCTATTACTCCAAAGACTCAGGGGAACCACTTCGAGGATTTCTATAGCTCTTTTCTCTCTCTTTTTCTGTTAGGTATTGTATAGTAAAAATTCAAGCTATCTTGACCTCTACAGACTCCAGTTTCTGTCTGTTCAACCAGTGTAAGTACAACTAGATTCAAACATGAAATTCAATTTATTTTAATTAATGAGAAGATTGGAATACCAGATAATTGAATTATAAATACAGTGGCTTATGTCAATATTTTTAAACAGATAAAATTTAATACATTAATTTTAAATAATAGATACATAAAACATTTTTCTTTATGTCAAGAATAAACATTTCAAAGGTACTGGAGTGCTTCCTATCATGATATTTCAAGAACACAACAGAACAGAAAAACTGCTCAGGAAAACAGTGGTACGTGCATGGCAAGTCACTTCAGTCCTATCTGATTCTTTGCGATCCTATGGACTCTAGCCCACCAGGCTCCCCTGTGGGAGTCTGTGAGAATCCTCGTAAGAATCCATGGGGATTCCCCAGGAAAGAATACTGGAGTGGGTTGCCATTCCCTCCTCCAGAGGATCTTTTGATGATATTTGAGAAATAATATTTTATTCCATATTTGGAAATCATTTTTAAATAAATGAATATAAAATTAGGGATCAATAGCAAAATAAGATTTTTCTAAATTGATAAATCATACTTAATTCAGTTCTATGTAAATTTATTTTGGAATTAAAATATATTTTTAGAAATGTTATGGTATTACCAACCTATACATTATCAGATTTGAATTTAATGCCACCAGTTACCATCTACATATAGGTTTTTTTCCTCCTTCTATTTGAGATTCCTGAAGTTTCTATGGAATTAAGTAAGTGCTAAAATACTGATTCAATAGTTAACATGCCTTCCTCACTGTTCTATTGGGATTTCTCTGATGGCTCAGCAGGTAAAGAATCCACCTGCAATCCTGGAGATGTGGGTTCAATCCCTTGGTCAAGTAGATCTCCTAGAGGAAGAAAAAGCAACCCACTCCAGTATTCTTGCCTGGAAAATACCATGGACAGAGGAGCCTGATGGGCCCCAACAGGTTGCAAACAGTCAGACATTACTAAGGATGCACATTGGTTGGCTAACTCACCATTTTAAAAAGTTAAACATGTCTTATATTCTAGGCAATGTGATAAACTATAAGAATATGATAGAGATTCATCACTGAAGAGTTTGCAATCCAGACTAAGATTCAGAAAAGTTGACAGGTAATTAAAATTGACATCTCACTGTTGGGATACAGCAAAAATAATAATAATAATAAAAGAGCAATTTAATTAATAGCTTTGGAGCGGGGACTGGATAATATAGTCTTCTCAGAGGTAAGCTGAAGGTGGAATTTCAAAGAATGAATGCTATATATATATAGAATTACTAATATTGTTGCATGGAGAAGTCAATTCTAGCTCCATGTTCCAACTGTATCTTTGACCTGTTTTCCATTGCTTGTGTTATTATAAGCATACATAATGGCTTGCCTCAGAGAATCCTGGCCTTCTACCTGACTTAAACTAAAGTGCCTTTGTTCAGAACACTGTCCACATGTAGATGGCAGGAAGGATGAAAATAACACACCCCTTGCCTGAGGCTTGCCATTCTAGGAGATATTTGCAAGATAGATGGCCTTTTACTTTGTTTCCTCACCTCCCTCCACCTCTGATCCGTAAAAGAACCTGGCATCCAGAACCAAGTAAAATGGTTATTTTGAGACATTAATCTGCCATCTTCTCAGTCAGCCAGCTCTCTGAATAAAGTTATTCCTTGCCTCAACACTTCCTCTCTTGGATTCATTGGCCTCTTGAGCAGTGAGCAGAGTCAGTAACATAGAGAGAGAGAGAATCTCTTTATAGATAGAACTCTACAAGAAGATATCTATGTATATAGATACAGATATATAATTGTGTTTACTAAAGTGATAATACAAATACATCGGGTAGGGCTTCCCTGGTGACTCAGTGGTAAAGAATCCATCTGCCAATGCAGGAAACATGGATTCAATCACTGGTCCAGGAAGATCCCACATGCAGCAGAACAGCTAAGTCGGTGGGCTATAACCACTGAACCTGTGCTCTAGAACCCAGAGGGCACAACTACTGAAGCCCCAATGCTTTAAAGTCTGTGCTCAGCAGCAAGAGAAGCTGCCACAAAGAGAAGTCCATGCATCTCAGCTAGAGAGTAGCCCCTACTCACTGCAGCTAGAGAAAAGCCCATACAGTGAATAAATAAAATTTTTTAAAAGACACACAAGGTAAAGTGGTAAATAAAATTATGTCACTGATGCCATGAACCTGAACTTGGGCAAACTCCAGGAGATGTTGAGGGACAGGGAGGCCTAGAGAGCTGCAATCCATGGTGTTGCAAAGAGTCTGACATGACTGGTACAACAATGACAAAGAATGCTTTAGAATTCAGGGCTTCACTTTCAGTATCCCAGAATTAGAAATTGATTTAATTCTTATTATGGTGGTTCTGCACATTGCAATTGCTTTATAGTCACAATAAAGAATATGTTGTTTTTATAGAGGTGGAAACTAAAAATAAAAGTCTTTTTATCAAAACATCAGAGCCAGTGACAAATTTGTAAGCATCATTCAGAATTAATGAATCTCATTAAGGTTAATCCAAGTTTGTTTTTCTTGACTGAGTCAGGTAAAGAAAATGTAGCATTGTATCCAGAAGTCTGAATAAGTGATTATAAACCATAAAGAACTAAATACTTCAATGTAATGAGTAAAAAGGATAACACAACAAATTGACATAAGAAATATTCAAGAATTTCCTCTTTTCTGAGAAGTTTTCTTTTCAGGTTTGAGAGGTATACATGAGCTCTCAGCTCACAGGATATGAACCTTTAAATGTCTTTGTTCACAAAACACAATAAAATGTATTGTCCAAAGTGTGCTTTAACTTTGGCATGTATGAATGGCTTTATTCTGCTTTCATGCAATGGATGAATTGTAGGTTATATAATTAACATAAGTAAGTGTCAAACGGGATGGGTGTAGTTGTGTATTGGGAGAAAAAGCAACAACAAAGGGATCAAATCCACTGAGAACCCTTCTGAGATCTCAAAGCACAGACTGTATTGACATTCAGTGGTCTCGTCTAGGCTTTCTTACTGAGCAGGTAGGTGACCTGCAAATGTTCACTTAACCTACCTGGAGCTATGCTGCCTCATCTGAAAACCAAGGGGGGATATTACATGAACTCTGTTTTAGATGTGCTCTAAAATTCTATGAGGTAACAATTTGTATTGCCTGATGAATGAATATATGATTATTGCTCATAAAAGGACTGTGAGAGATACCATTGAACATTTTCATATCTCTAATTAATGCCCTAAATATCTTGAGATATACTGAGAAAGACTCTCAAAGTATAAGGATATAAAACACGTTTTTGGCAAATGAGAACACAGGAGATTCTAAGTTGTATCAAATCTCATATAGGAGACATTCTGAGACTTAATTACAATGATTTACCCAGCAAGAAGGGAAATAACAGAAATCTTTACAACCTACTAGTCACTAACAAGACAGAAGTTTACAAATATCTGCCAATAAATATAATCCTAAATTTAACAACACGTAATCTTTTCTTCCCTCTGTCTTAAGGAAACAGGAGATAACTTGGAGTTAATTCAAGTTTAATTTCAAAAATAGTTTAAGTATCCTTCTTATTGCTGATGCCAGCTTTTAGCAACATAAGTATTTTGTTGAAAGAGCACATGCAAATAAAAAAGGGGGTGGGCAATCCTAAAGCAAAAAGAAGCCCTGTTAATGGCTTCTTGAAAAATACAACAAAGGCCTAGATGCTGAATCTACAGCTGCAGTTTACACTCTATCATTGAGCGATGATGGACAATACTAGTATTGTAAGATCCAGGCTAAATTAATGCTGTTGGGTTTTGTTTCTAAAGACAAAAACAAAAAGTGTATGAAACAACTTCAGTTCTCACTAAGCCGAATCTGTGATTCCCATCTGTTCAGATTTTATGCTTTAAAAAGAAAAAGAAATTAACCTCAAAAACAAACCTCTTTCATCCTAATACTATTAAGATATTCAGCAGAAGAAGATAAAATCCTTGGAATTTTTTTCAACTTTAGCAACTTTAAATGGTGAAGCTACCATTTTTTTGCATTATCCAGGGCAACTTGCTCTTCTAAGGAAGCATGCGAATGAAGCCCTGAGCTAGACCTATAGAAAGGGACGCTGTCTCTCTTTGCTGATACAATCTGAGTAGTTAACTACACATTTTTAAGGGTTATAGTTAAGAATTCTGCTTAGTTTTCTCATTTCACTAAAGACAAATAGGTGATCTGTCAGAAACTATAAAGTAGAAATGTCACACTATTTTTTTAAAATTTTTAAGTAACTTTTAAAAAGACAAAACGTCCATCAAAATTTTTTACTGCTTCTCTTTCTTAGCAGAAAAGAGATCTGATATAAACACAAAATGCTATTGCCTAATGAAATGCTTACTAGGGAATAACTAATTGGCTTAAAATGGCTTAATTATAGGCCTGATTAAATTTTTCAGTCCATGTTTGTATTAGCTTCCTGGGTGCAATAAGTATCACATTTCTTTAAGATTTATGATGTTTGTGAATAATCTGCTCCATAATTTAAAATACCATCAACAAAGCATTCTTCACTTTTAGGAGAAAGCTTTAGATAGTATAATTTCTCAGAATTAAAATTTACTTTATCATTATTGATTATGATAATCTTATATGTTCCAGTAAAGCTTTAAAATAAATGATATACTGATGACCTTGCACTTTATTAAATACAGTTTATTTTAGGGTACTCACTTGATACTAATCTGGGTATAAGGATTTACAATCTTATTGTTCCTATTATCATGACATATATTTCCTTCACAAACAAAGCTACAAAAGGAGACTGAAGGCCTAAATACTCAATATTGAGTACCAGTAACTATGTAAAGGAAGAATCAGAAAACACCTGTAATGGATTAAGGCAACCTATGCAGACTCATTAAAAAATATACTGAGTACCCTGATCGTCCTTCTTCGTGCTAGTAAACAGAACAATTATGACATTCTGTGATGTGAATGAAATGAGAGAATTTCTCTTAGAAGTTTTTCCAAGTCCTTATTCTATAGTGTTTTCTTTATAATGATAGCAGCTAACTCTTAGTGAGGACTTACTTTATGGAAGACACTACATGAGGTCCTTTAGTATTGTCTACTACATGTTATCAGTGTAATTTTTTTACAATTTTCTTATTATCCTCATTTTTTACATTTGAGAAATAAAAAGCACAGAGAGGCTAATCAACATGCTCAAAGTCATACTACTAGTATGAACTGGGATTCAGACCAAGACTATATATAGCATTTGATGTCTATCCAAGGATAATAGAATGGTTGAAGATTTTGTTCAAAAGCTTTTTCATTAAACAGAGGGAAAGAAAAATCAGAAACCTGTAAGTAAGTGCTATTTATTCCTCAATTCTCTTTTTAACTGGTACTCAGATCATGTAAAGATTGAAATCATTGGTCTTAAAAATTCTTCAAATTAAAAAAAAAAAAAATCTCTGTTTTTCTACAGTTTTGTTTAGGTAAGTTTCATCAACTATACTGAATCAATGAGAAATTGAAAACTAACATTTGAAGACAGCTACTATGGAAATCTTCTGTTTTGGGAAAAACTCAAAGAATTTGTTACTCATTAAATATTTATATTTTGCTCCAAGGCAATTTAATATGTAACAAATGTAAGCAGGGAAAAAGTTATGTACTTATGTTATGCATTATGATCCTTAAAATAGAACATAGGGTTGTTTGTAAAAGAGCAAAAATAAATAATTCAAAAAGCAAAACAAATAAAAGAAACTAAACTTACCTACTGCCCAAAATATTACCTATAGATGTGGTTTAACGTGGAACATTTTGCTGCTTCTCCTTAGTGGCATTCTCTGTGGGTTCAATATGCTTAATGATAAAATATATCACATCTCAGTCTTTATTTAGAATTTAGAGACAGCTTCTGCAGTCATGATTTCACTTAGTAAGATGAAATAGCAACCATGCTCTCTTATTTTTCAGGTAAATAGGTATCAGATGGAGTTTTTCAATAAAAACCCTGGAGAAATTCTTTATTACAATGTCTTTTCAACATCAGAGTTTCCTTTCTGATGGTTGAAGAGTCATGATAAAGTTCCATGAATTTATGGAAGGCTAAGAGGATGATAGCCCACAAGATGGAGCGCTGAGAGTGAAGTCAGAACAACATTTAGAAGAAAATTAGAGGAAAGACAGGGAGGGTTTTAAACATGTCAAGATTGATCATTGCATATCTTTATCCAATTTTCCAAAAGGTTGTTAAAAAAGGAAACTATTATCTGAAAATTGTAAGAATAAAGTCATAGATATAGATTTAAGAATTGTTCTTTTAGTGGGACTAATTTCAAATGAAAGTGGAGCAAAGTAATAGCCTAGAACACAAAATCATAAAGAGACAGGAAACTAGAGGACGAAGGGTCAAAAACTAAACCTCAGAATTAAGGCAAAGAAAATATTGTTTTATGTTTGTAAAGCAATTCAATAAATAAGCAATCTTTTCATTGCTCTCTTTGTTTAAGAAAGAAGGCAGTACTGCTATTATCTCTTTGATTCTGTGACCCATTTGTTACCAGTTACGTTATAATTTTATATTTCCCAGACATAATAGTTTATTTCTATATTTAAAATATTCACCTGTTGTACAGAAAACTTTGTCAAAATATAAAATCTTGACGGGTAGTACCAGAATATGGTGCCTTTGCCCTATAACTGTTCCCTGTAAACTGTACACTCACTCTCCATTAAAATTATTCTTCTTATGAACGATTTTTAATAGTATTTCATACATTTTTTCACTTCCTTTATACTACTAGCTCAGCAGTTCTACTTAGATTTTTAGCCATGAATCTAAATTTTACCGTGCCTGTACCACATTGCAATCTCAAAACTAGACATAGGTATATTGAAATAGATAGTATTGTGGGAAATAAACATATGATGGCAGAACATTGGTGTGTGAAAAATCAGGAATGGTTCTGCAAAAAGTTAGCGCAATAAAAGCTGCCCTTTATCATTCCCTTGGATAACTGAAACATTTTGTTTGAGGCACATAGGCAATTTGGAATTAGGGGCAAAGCTATATCCACGAGAGGATTTATGAGCTTAGATGTGTCTTGAGAGATAAAAATATAATAAGAAGGCCACCATCCCAAGAGAAAGAACACTAGATTAGGAAACGGCATAAATATTTGTTCAGACTCTGCCATTAGCAATATGGTAAGTAACCTGACCTCTTTGAGCTAAGTCTTCATCTCCTACAGAATGAGATTAAACTATCTTTGTGAATCTTTCCTTTTACCATCATTTCTAGTAAGCTACAATTTTTCCACACAGCAGAGTGTTAATTCTATTGCAAGATGAAAAATACAGTCTATGTAAACAGCTGTCACTAAAATTCATCTTAGGTGGGGAACTGTATTGTTTGGGGAATATATCGATCACTGTTTGATTATAGAAGATAAAGCCCTAAGAATTATAATTATGAATGACATAGATCTAATTAAGAAAAAGGAAAACATTGCTTGTGGCATTTTGAAAGAAAAGATGATGAGGGAAGGAGACTAGGAAGACGGCAAAGGAGTACTTATATTTTGAGATGAATTTCTTCCAGGTTAAGCCATGGTAAAGCCCACTAAAATCACGAAATACTTCATGTGTAGATTGCTTATAGAATCGATGAAGCAGTCGAACTGTAAATCCCTGTGCCAATGGAGAGAAATGCAGATACAATCCTTAATCAGCCTGGAGCACACAATCAGAAAGAAGCAAAAGATAGTAAGCTTCTGAAATTTGCAGAAACTGTGGGGAAGGCTTTGAAATCCACCACAGATGGGGGAACTGGAACTCAGGCCAAGCCAAACAAAATCTTCAAAAGTCAGAAATCCTGATATGACATCTGCCTTAATATGACATCTGCCTTACAATTCCAGACTGTGAGTGGCATCACTGCCCTGCTTGAAACCTCCTTTTGTCTCCATTATTGTAGGAATAACAAAAATTATTGGCATAAATTATCAAATTATACTCCAGTTAACCCTGATCTACCAAACAAGATCACTGCTCATAGTTTCCTAGCTATTGAAGTTCCATGAGTGAATCAAACTGTATAAGCCCTGAACCTAATATTTCATCTTTTCTTTATCAAAAATGTTACCCTTTTCCATTTCAATAACAACACCTCAGCTTAAATTTTTTTCCTCCAATTGGGCTTTCCAGATTCCCTAGACTAGATTTAATGTCCATGTTTTATACTGTCTCCAAACACTTTCTGGATCTTATCCTCTCATACAAGTCATCATATTTGATTTTAAGTTCATTTTTGAACTTAAAACCATAAGGGCAAAGATCATGTCTATATTGTTAAGTTTTTGTTCCTAATACTTAGCATAGTGCCTTGAATATGAGGAAGCTAATGTACTTCCATTAACTGATGTACTAATAAGTTAGTGCAAAATTACTACTTTGTTAAAAAATAATAATAATTCCAGGTTCTAAGACAGGTTTGTAATAGTCCCTAGGAGTTCAGAGTTATACTGTAACAGCCCCATTGGTCAGTCATGGAGCAATCATATTTTTTAAAGAATAAAAGCAACAGGAATTATGCCACCTGCAAATGTCAGTCATCTAAAGAGTACAGACTCTCCTTTTCATCCTTTATCATTTGCCTGTTAATGTCATTGATCTGGTCATTACTCAAAAATAATTCAAACAGTCCACTTTCTGTTCATCCATTCTCTGGTTCATTTGGGCTAGATGGCTTGCTCAGTTCCTCCAGGTTTTTTCTTCCCAATCAGGAAAACTGAAGAAGCATTACAACTGATCTGCCTGCCCCCTTAAAATCTATTTCACACCCAAAAGCCACAATGATCAATTTAAAACATAAATCCAATCTGGCTAGGCTCTCAGTTAAAGCCTTGAAAGCATTATACTTAGGAAACAGCAAGTCAAAAGGCTTAATATGATTTAAAATTCCCTGCATGATCTTCTTCTTACTTTTCAGAACTCACATCATTCATTTATTTGACAAATATTTATGAGTGCAAAATAAGCTAGGCACTATTAGGTGCTGGGGATGCAGAGTTGCTGCCCTCTCAGAGTATGCATTGCTGGTCAGATGAACTAAGTCTCTTCATACCACCTCCCAACCCACTATCTTCTCTCTGGATTCCATCCAATTAAAATTGTCATTGGTAAATCACCAGTGAACATCATCTTGAAAAGTCAAGTGGCACATTTTTAACCCTCATCTAACTTATTATCTCCAAAACCTATGACACCTTGCCCGCTCAGTCCTCTATAAAACGTGTATGCCAAGCTTTTCCCCTGCTTGAAAATGGGCACTTATAACAATTCACCTTCAACTCTACCTAAATGGAAGATGAAAAAAACATGGGAGGGAGACAGAAGCCCTGAGAAACTTTAATATTTAAATAAATGAATGAAAAAAAAAATTACGAGCTGCCTGAGCCCTTAGATCAGATCAGTTTACTCTATTACACATGCTATATACATACGCAAGTGCAGCAGGACACTGTACTACTTCTCCATGAAAATTTTCAGAGTGACTTATTTGTGTAATTACTTATTTAATGTTTATCTTACCCATTAAACCCACTTTCCCATTAAACCTCTAAATACTGTCAATATTGTTCCCTGCTGAGTCCTCAGAGTTAACTTGACTCTGACTCACGGTAGACATTCAACATCATAGAATAAATGAATACACAATTATACCACATGTTTGCACATCCATCTACATACTTTTCAACATGTAGCTGTGCCGACTGTGTGTATAAAACCATGGTGATGAGAAGGTAGATTAATGCCCCTAATTATTAACAATAAATCAATGTACTGATGTTGGTGGAGCTTGTAAAAAGGATGTGACCTCTGGATGACTCAACAGCTGGACCCAAGCAATCGAGGTGCTTCATACCCTCTCCTGGCCTTGGAATGTATGTTCTACCCACCCTCTTCACACTGGGAATGGGTTTCAAGGATGCAGCTTTGAGAGGGTAAGGCATTGTTGAGACCATCTGGACAGTATTTGTGATTAAACCACTCTAAGAACTCTATATAAACTTGTAAAATTCAGTAGGGGAGAGGGTAGGAGTGGTTGCTGAGATCTACTTGTCTTGCAATCACCCAAGCATTGTTTATCAATTTCCTGTCTTATTAAACTCACTACCTACCAGTCTGGAGTTGTCTGTCTGCCTTTCTTCAGACTCTCTTTGCCCTCTGTATATAGAGGCCAATTTCAGTTTTCATCTAGGAGACTCCCCAGGTTGCAACTGAAGGTGAACACTATTTATAACAACTGAAACTTAAAACTATTCATAAATTATAGTTAATCCCACAGTATTATAGTCTTTACTATTTAAAAAAATCATTGATAAAGATTTAAATATTTATGTTATTTTATTGTTGTAATAAAACTTCCTAATTATACCCTAAATTAACCCAGAAAAAAAAAGAAAAAAAACAGATAGCAAAAAGAAGGTTGCAACATGAGAGCAAGTAGAAGAGAAATGAGGTTAAAAGTTGAGAAAATTAAATATAAGACTGATATAAAGATAACATTTTTATTCTCATCTTCCTCTTAGTGTAAAGCTATTTCTTTGCTTTACTTATTTTGTCTTACCCTAAATTCACTGGATGTTCTTGTAACAAGTAATGTGAATCAAGAAAAAAATGTACCAAGCAACAACTGGAGTAGACTTTTGTACAGCCTGCTTGCTTGTTAGTAATACCACCTAATTCTAGATTCTCAGATACAATCTATTCAAACATAGAAATATTTTCAGTCACCATAAATTTTAAAGTGGTTTACCAAATTCTTTTGATGACATTTTTCTTTTTTTTTAATTTTAATTAAATTTATTTATTTTTTTAATTACAATACTGTATTTGTTTTGCCATACATTGACACGAATCAGCCATAGGTGAACACAATCTCCCAATGCCGAATACCCCTCCCACCTCCCACCCCCATCCTCTACTTGAATCATCCTGTGCATCAGCCCCATGCCTCCTGCATCCTACATTGAACATAGATTAGCATTTCGTTTCTTACAGGAAAATATACATGTTTCATTGCCATTCTCCCATACCATCCCACCCTTTCCCTCTCCCTCAGAGTCCGACATTTTTCTTTTGGTTTTAGTTTGAAGTTTTATTTTTAAAAATAGTATTGATAATGAAAAAGCATACTAATATATACGCTCTGTAAGCTCTGCCAGTGTACATATATTTCAGATTTCTCTTATCAAACTTTTAGGTTAATATAAACACAAATATTGAAATGATCACAGGAATAATATACAAATATATTCTTTGGTAATAAGATATGATTCAACACAGTTTTCTAGTTCTTCATATTTTATTTCCCTTCCATTATGCCCCAGCTGAAAATGTTACGCAGTTTAAAAAAAAAACAACTATACATACATAATGTTACTAGTTCATTGATAATATGCAACCAACTTCCTCAGCTGAAATACTCGAAAAGACTCAAAAGATCTACATGGTAGAAATAGAAAGTGAACCAAGTCATTTGGAAAGATATTATCATGTTTCCATAACAAATTTCTTCTTTTTCATGAAAATGGCTTATATAATTTGGTTAAGAGGTCTTTTACTCTCCAGAAACTACACACAAAATATTGTGATACAAGCTTATGAGTATTTTTCTGGAAGAACCTTATCTTTTAACCACTTCTCAGTTATTTGGGCCTCAAAAATATAAGTACAAATGATATATATTAACAGAAAAAAACCTAGGATTCCACAGTGAAATAGGTAATGAAATTAATGAGATTTAAGAAGACTTTTTACACAAGGCTATCATTATATGCTAAAATGGGAAAACAATACATTTAAGATGATTTTACATTTGAATTAATATTATTTAGACCTTCATGCATTTATAACACATGGTAAGCAATTTTTAGAACAGGAATCTATGATTTAAATAATTTTCAATATATCTGGAGAAGTCAGATTTTTAAATGATTAAACTGACTGCCACCTCATGTGCACTATTTCAGAGATATCTAATGACAGATCAACTCACTTAAATTTGTCTTTTATCTTCTCTGAAATAAAGTGGAGGAAAAATAAATAACATTTAAAAATTGAACTGAAATGACCTATGGCTCCAGGCAGATAATGTTTCTAAAATATACCTTTCTGTGAAATGTACAAAATGGCAACATTCTTATGTGTTATGTGTAATACAAATATGTAAGGAACACCAAGATAAGGGCATTTTGCTGCTATGTCAATAAAAGCAGCAGCATCTATCTCCTTACCTTTCAATCAAAGGACACTGGAAAGACAATGTTTTATTAGAGAAGTAGAACTTGTTAGAGAAATAGGTTATTGTTATGGACTGTAAACCTATTAAAGCTGTAAATTTATCTTCACATATGTCATGTAAGATGCATTAGTACCCATTAGATGCAGGTATAAGCTAAACATTAATGGAGCTATCATTGATATCTTTTCACCACAATATCCTCCCAGTCATGTGTGCAATACCTCTGAACAGAGCTTTCTTCTAAATGCTAGACAATCCTAAGTGATATGCAATTAAGAAATGTGCCATTCTACTGCATTAAAACACCAGCCAAATGCAAGTTATTAGCATCCATTTCCAGTACAATGTTGCAAGTAAGTGAACGTGTGTGCAACAAGGAAGCAATCACTTACCTTATAATAACAGTTTAAAAAACTGATGTTTACAATCCACGTAGTCTAACTGTAAAAGCTTTCTTATAGTTTTTGGTAGTTGTCTTGACAACTCAAAAGTGAGGTCATTCTTAAAGAGCATTGAATCTTAAATTGGAAAGCATTGGATAAGTCTTTTAATATTAATTTCCTGACCGCTACAATGGCAATAAAAATACTTATGTTGTAAGAATGATAATTATTTAAACACGTTTGTAAAAGCAAGTGCATGTGATTAACATTAACACTAATACATAATTAAAAGTTGACCTATCAAAAGATTTATTTGGTCATAAAATTAACATTGGCTTTTTCCACACTCACCAACGATATTATGTTTCTCTCCCCATCTATACAAGGCATCATGTATCACAGATATCTCAAAGACATATAAATCAATTACCAAACTCTTAGAAGATAGTAATGATGACCCTATATGTGAGAGAACAAAAGAGACACAGAGGTATAGAACGGACTTTTGGACTCTGAGGGAGAGGGAAAGGGTGGGATGGTTTGGGAGAATGGCATTGAAACATGTATACTTTCTTGTAAGAAATGAAGCGCCAGTCTATGTTCAATGCAGGATGCAGGATGCATGGGGCTGGTGTACAGGATGATTCAGGTAGATGATGTGGGGTGGGAGGTGGGAGGGGGCTTCGGCATTGGGATATTGTGTTCACCTGTGGCTAATTCATGTCAATGTATGGCAAAACAAATACAGTATTGTAATTTTTAAAAATAAATAAATAAATAAATAAAGATGCTTAAAATGTGTGAATTATTATTTTATTTAATAAGGGTAAATTATACCTCAAAATTTCAAAATATGATGAGTTATGAAGAAAATTCCTTACTTTTTACTTCAGACAAAATGATTTAATCATGTTTAAAGTACATAGGCCCTATTTTCTAAAGTTACTAATCTCCTGGAATTCATTAGTCTACATGTAAAAGGATATAAAATATCATATATACAGTGATTTAATAATAAACTTATATCTTGCTCTTCAATTAAGAGTGATTTCTTCATATACAGTATTGACAGCTGAGATGTCACTCATGTGATAAAGGATCTGCCTGCAATGTAGGAGACCTGGGTTCAGTCCCTAAGTTGGAAAGATCCCCTGGACAAGGGAATGGCTACCCACTCCAGTGTTCTTGCCTGGAGAATTCCATGGACAGAAGAGCCTGGCAGGCTTGTCGAGGGGGGTCACAAAGAGTAGGACAGGATGGAGACACTAACACACAGTTAGGTTAAGTGCATTCCTCATTGAGAACAGTTAAGAACAAAATGTAACACTTTGTTTGCTAGCTATCTCAGTATTTTCACCTAAAAGCATACTTATACTATCACTGTGGCCTTTAGTCTCTTTATTGGGGAATGGGGTAGATATCCTTGTTGAAAAGACAGCAGGTTATGTATCAATGCAGCATTAATTTTAATTAGTAAATAAAATAAAATAAATGTCTGTAAATAATGCACTGAATAAATTATGAGACATTCAACATGGAATTCTACCCAGCTAAATGAAGTAGCTTTCCTTGTGTTTAATAAATAAATAAAGCAAGAAATAGAACAATTTATATGAT
The DNA here is from genome assembly GCA_917880005.1 of Nanger dama. NCBI lineage: Eukaryota > Metazoa > Chordata > Mammalia > Artiodactyla > Bovidae > Nanger > Nanger dama. The sequence goes on from CAKJTW010000004.1 coordinate 56,113,374, forward strand.
AAAAGCCCTAAAAACCATTTATAAATCAAAGGATAACAAACATGCATGCACATATAAATACACAAAAATTTATTTAAACAAGCATACCTCATTTTATTGTTCTTCACTTTTTATACTTCATAGACACTGCATTTTTACAAATTGAAAATTTGTGACAAGTCTGGAAGTGCCATTTCTTTCAACAGCATTTGCTCGCTTCATGTCTCTGTGTCACACATTGGTATTTCTCACAATATATCATAACTTTTCATTATTATTTATTTGTTTTGGTGCTTTGTGGGCCTTCCCTGGTAGCCCAGTTGGTAAAGAATCTGCCTGCAATGCTGGAGATCCCAGTTCAATACCTGGCTAGGAAAGATCCGCTGAAGAACAGATAAGCTACCCACTCCCGTATTCTTGGGCTTCCCTGGTGGCTCACATGGTAAAGAATTCACCTGCAACAAGGGGGACCTGGGTTTGATCACTTGGTTGGGAAGATCCCCTGGAGAAGGGAAAGACTACCCACCCCAGTATTCTGGCCTGGAGAATTCCATGTACAGAGAAGCCTGGCAGGCTATAGTCCATGGGGTTGCAAAGAGTCCCGACAAACATGACTTTCAGTTTCACTTTGGTGCTTTGTAATTAGTGATCTTTGTTGTTACTATTGCAAAAATTGACTCATAAAAGGCTCAGATGTTGGTTAGGACTTTTTAGCAATAAAATACTTTTTAATTAAAGTAAGAACATTACTTTTTTAAACATTACTTTACAAGCACTGAGAAACCAGAAAAAAAAAAAAGTGTAGTTCTATTTATTGTAGTATTTTTTTACTGTAGTGTTTTGGAAACAAAGCCACAATATCTCCAAGGTATGCCTATATAAATTTATATGTGTTTATGCCTGAGATCGAAGGCAGGAGGAGAAAGGGATGACAGAGGATGAAATGGTTGGATGGCATCACTGACTCAATGGACACGAGTTTGGGTAAACTCCGGGAGTTGGTGATGGACAGGGAGGCCTGGCGTGCTGCAGTCCATGGGGTTGCAAATAGTCAGACATGACTGAGTGACTGAACTGAGCTGATGCCTGTTAATGGGCTTCCCTGGTGGCTCAGTGGTAAAGAATCCACCTGCCAATATGCTAGACAAAGGTTCAATCCCTGGATTAGGAAGATCCCCTGGAGAAGGGAATGAGAGCCCATTCCAATATTCTCGCCTGGGAAATCTCATGGACAGAGGAGCCTAGTGGGCTACAGTACATGGGGTTGCAAAAGAGTCGGACAAGACTTAGCAACTAAAGCACAACAACAGTGCCCATTTACATTTATATGTATATATTTATATCTTGATTCCTCTCATATATATGTGTATATACATATATATATGTAAAAAGTGGAAGATCACTGTACTCAGCATACTTTTAAATGAGTCTGTATATTTAATGTGTGAGAGAGAGAATATATGCCTGGAGAAATCTAGAAGGGATTTAAAAATTTAACAACAGCAGTTACTTCTGTGGAATAAGAAGACCTGGAGGTTAGAAAGGGATGATGACTCTGTACAATCTCTTCATGATTTGAACTGTTCATCATATGTAAATGTATTCATGCACACAAACACATATACACATGTATAGTATTTATATGTATGTATATGTTTACACCAGAGAAGGCAATGGCACCCCTCTCCAGCATGCTTGCCTGGAAAATCCCATGGATGGAGGAGCCTGGTGGGCCACAGTCCATGGGGTCGCTAAGGGTTAGACATGATTGAGCAACTTCACTTTTCACGTTCATGCATTGGAGAAGGAAATGGCAATCCACTCCAGTGTTCTTGCCTGGATAATCCCAGGGACAGGGCAGCCTGGTGGGCTGCCATCTCTGGGGTCACACAGAGTCGGACACGACTGAAGCGACTTAGCAGCAACATGTGCTTACACACACATATGTGTGTTGAGAGAGGCTCCCAAAAATCACCTGCTGTTTAACTTTCACTCTCTTTGCTCATATCATTGAAAATCTCAAGCTTCACATCCAGACAATTTTTATTTTGTTTCATGATCTGAAGAATTGGGTCTCCTGACTTGAAGCAATGATAAATACAAAGGGAGTGAAAAATAAAGTCACAATTATAGGCAGAGACCATGAATAAAGTTCTGCCTACACGAAGCGTTGTGACTAATGACCACTCTTGAGGGAACACCTAGGAATACAACACCATCAACCATCGCTGAGGTGCTCCCTGATGTGTTCAAACATCACCTTTTCAGTACTGGATTTTTTAATCCAAAATGAGTGTTACCAGGAATTCCCTGTTGGTCTAGTGATAAGGACTCTGTACTCTGACTGCCAAGGACCTGGGTTCAATCTCTGCAGGGGGAACTAAGATTCCACATCCCACAACCGGTGTGGCAGAAAAACAAAAACAACGACAAAATATATTTCCAAGTGGCTCAATGGTAAGGAACCCACATGCCAAGAAGGAGAGGTAGGTTTAATCTTTGGGTCTAAAAGATCCCTTGGAGAATGAAATGGCAACCCACTCCAGTATTCTTGCCTGGAGAATCCCATGGACAGAGGATCCTGGCAGGCTACAGTCCATAGGGTTGCAAAAGAGTCAGACATAGAGACTAAACTATAACAACAACAAAAAGGTCTACACAGAACCTTATAACACAGGTTATTATAAGGTGCTTTTACTAACTTTCCTGGTGCATTCTTTTTAGAGTGTGTTGATTAATGTGGTTAGCTTTAGCATTTTAATTTAATTTAAAATCATCCACTGAATGTCAACTACATATAAACATTTTGATACATCCTTGGGGTATACGTGGACAAAGAATGATGCTCCTGAGCTGAAATTAAAGACTTTTGAAATTCAATATTATTTGACTAATTATTTTGGTCAAAAAAGAAGCAAATCTTACATATGAAAATCAGGATTTATAAAAAGTAAATTGGAGAATTTACATAAGCTAAAAAATAAGCTAGTTTTATAGTGATTAAATAATTTTCCATGGAGACATCTCTTTTCCATTATTAGATACACTAAAATTTAAAGTATATACAATTTCATAATAATCCATATGTAACACATAAACATCTAATGCAGTAAAATACAGTTTATAAACACTCACCTCTGAAATGGGCATGTCAGAATTGCACATAAAACTGGTTTGGGGAGGAAGAAGAGTGGAAATAGCTAAAGAAAAAAAAAAGAGAAAAAGAAGATGCTGCCCCAGAAAGATAAAATGACCGTCTACCTTAATTTCTGGATGACTTCCTATTTATAGATTTCAGTCCTTCCTGTAGCCTGCCTCCTTTCTCTGCTAGAGCTCCAAAACACATTCTCCCTCTTACAATAGGCTATGTTTCTTTGTAACTCAAATGATGAACTCTGACCAACACAGAAAACCAAGGTACAGAAAAGCAAGTAACTTGCCCAGGGACAGTCAGCTTGTAAGTGTCAGGGCAAAGACTCCAGCTCACGTATGTATACATGCCTGGACCCTGTTGTGTAATCTTGTCTTACCATTATACCATAAACTCTAATAATATCCAGGGAGCAGCTAAGTGTCCAGATTTTTGCTGCAAAGCAAAGAGATAAGTATAGAGGTGTAAAGAAGTCAATTAAATTCTCTTTAAAATCTTGTGAAATTTTCTGTTTAAACATTTCTAGCATGTTAAACCAGAGAAGGCAATGGCACCCCACTCCAGTACTCTTGCCTGGAAAATCCCATGGACGGAGGAGCCTGGTAGGCTGCGGTCCATGGGGTCGCAAAGAGTCGGACACGACTGAACGACTTCACTTTCACTTTTCACTTTCATGCATTGGAGAAAGAAGTGGCAACCCACTCCAGTGTTCTTGCCTGGAGAGTCCCAGGGGTGGGGGAGCCAGGTGGGCTGCCATCTCTGGGGTCGCACAGAGTCGGACACAACTGAAGTGACTTAGCAGCAGCAGCATGTTAAATAAAGAAGGCAATGGCACTCTGCTCCAGTACTCTTGCCTGGAAAATCCCACAGACGGAGGAGCCTGGTAGGCTGCAGTCCATGGGGTCGCTAAGAGTCAGACATGACTGAGCGACTTCACTTTCACTTTTCACTTTCATGCATTGGAGAAGGAAATGGCAACCCACTCCAGTATTCTTGCTTGAAGAATCCCAGGGATGAGGGAGCCTGGTGGGCTGTCATCTATGGGGTCGCACAGAGTCAGACACGACTGAAGCGACTTAGCAGCAGCAGCAGCAGCAGCACTTTAAACAATGTGAGATATAGCTTTTCAGAAAGTAGTATTATCAGACAATCTGTATCAGTGATGTCACAATCACTGCTAAGTATATTAGAGCATCTAATTTTGAGTTTACATCAAACAAAACAGGGAAAATTTTAAAGGTTGTGACATGGTAGGGCTGACATTTTAATCATCTTCTCAAAATATTTGTGATGACAGGGGAAATCATATCCTTGTCAACCAAAGATATGTAGAGGGTTGAGGAATATTTACCCTCTATGATCTGACTTTAGTACTGTTTCTGTGAAAAGCGAAATCAGAGGGAACGATTATCTTTCTCATCTAACACACTGACACCATTTTTTTTAAAGCTCCATTCCTCTAGACTATTGTTACTAATGGTATAAGACCTAGAAATCTATTGCTGTAGTTTACTGTTGTGGCTTTTTGTTGGTTTTTTTGCTAAAAGGGATCCCATGATCAAATACTATTAGAACATCTGAGTTCAATAAAGTTAAACAGGTGTTTAATTTTATTTGATGTGTTTGGTCTGATTTTTTCTGCAGGGCTCTTCAGAGCCTTTACTGCAAATATGTATTGTGAAACTAAGGGCTGAGCAGCGTTAACAGGAAGTCTTTTCCAAATTTATTTCATGACAGAAGCCTTGTCCCTTCTTTTTTTTTCTCTCTTTTCTTTCTTGGGGGACAAGGCAGAGGAGGAACATTTGGGTAGAAGAAGTAGCAAAATGGTTGAGAACATCAGATCTTGAGTGACTTGCTCTGCCACTAACAAGGGGGAACCCCAAACCAAAAACAATTGGCTATAGATAACATCAGTGTTACAGATAACAGAGGGAAAAATGATACTAATAACACAAACTGGAAGAACTCCTGGCTTTAGTAACTTCTAACTGAGTTGAGTAAAAGCCACAGGTAGCCAGAGACAGACATGAAAAGCAGTTTTATTCCAAAATGACTCAAAGTTCTGTTTCTGATTGCAAAAAGAAAAACAAAATCATGATTTGAAGAACAGTATCAAAGTAAACTTTAAGATAAGGCTGTGATTAAATTAAATAGCAGTGGTAAACTGTTTTGAATCTGTAAATAAAAAGACATGAAAATGTATTGAGGTGCCTACTGCTTTGTATATCTGTGCATGCTAAGTCGCTTCAGTTGTGTCCTACTTTTCATGACCCAGTGGGCTGCAGTCCACCAGGTTCCTCTATCCATGGGCTCTCTCCAGGCAAGAATACTTGAGTGGGTTGCTATATCCTTCTTCAGTGGATCTCCCTGACCTAGAGCTCGAACCTGCGTCTCTGCATTGGCAGGAGGATTTTTTTTTTTTTACCACATGTCACCTGGCAAGCCCCAGTGCTTTGTATATCTAGCTCTTTTCAAATGAGTGTTTTTTTCTTTTCCCAAACTATTTGCAAACTAATGACAAACATGAACTGCTGTATTCTCCTTTTGTTAAGTATCTTAATCAAGGAGTAGCTTTCATGAGATGTTTATCTTAAAAATTTTTAAGTGAAAAAAATCACTCTTCAACCTGATAAAACTTGGAAATGCCCATTGATTCACTTCCTAGCACAGTGGTTATCAACAAAGGCTATGCATTACAATCACCAGTATATATGTATATATATGATGCCTGTGCTTAACCGCCAGAGATATCAAATTTTGAAGTGGAGATTCTGCAGCAGTATTCTTTAATTCCCCAGGTGATTACAATGTACATTCATGGCTAGGTCTCACTGCCCTAAGAGGAAATAAACTACTTCACCAGTGCTGAATTTGAAAAATAATTTTCTATGCTTCAATTTATCAAAAAATAATTAAAGACACAGGAATTGATGAGGGACAGAGAAAACTTTCTACTATAAAATTGTTTCTTTAAATTATTGCTTATTATTTATGCATCATTAACAGAATGTGGCAAAGGGTGGAAAAATAGCAAATTTAATTATTCTCAGGTAAAAAAAAATCAACCAGGAATGAAGATAGCTTCTATGAAACACTGTTGATAGCAGTTGACCTATAAATTAAACACTTAATGTCAATATATTTATTACTTATTAATAATATATATTTTCATGTTAATAAATTATCACAAAACTAAGGGAATAATGATTTGGGACATTATCTACTGATCTGAGATAGGCTATAAACTAAGGGAAAAAGTGTTAAGGTATTGAGTTAGATTTGAAAATGACACTCTACTTCATTATCAAATCAAAATATTGTATATTTTGATATCATACATATATGAACTATATATCCTTAATTACAATATATATGCATATAACCATATACACAAATATGTATTCATTCATCCATTTATATGGGCTTCGCTGGTGGCTCAGAGCTTAAAGCAGCTGCCTCTAATGCGGGAGACCTGGGTTTGATCCCTGGGTCGGGAAGATTCCCTGGAGAAGGAAATGACAACCCACTCCAGTACTCTTGCCTGGAGAATCTCATGGATGGAAGAGCCTGGTATGCTACAGTCCATGGGGTTGCAAAGAGTTGGACATGACTGAGTGACTTCACCTTCACCTTTATCCATTTATACAATTATTCTTCCCAAGGCCATTACAGTTAAATTATACATTATATCTCCCTTAAATTTCAAAAGAACCCTAGGAGATAGGTATTATTATTACCTAAATTTTACAAATGAGGAAACAATCTATAGTCACAAGGTTAGTAAGTCAGCTATATTAGAAGCTTAATACATATTTGGTAAATGTGTTCATGTGGAAATTCAATACTTAATGATAGATAGTCAGGTAATGTACAACAGTTCATCTGCTCATGGAGTATAAGCCTTTCTCCTGTTTTAGAATACTCTGTGCCAAAAGTCTTATGAAAACTGAGCAAGAATCCAGACATTGTTTCACTTCTCATATAGGAGTAGACAGTACCTTAGTTTACAAAAATGAATATTAAAATATAGATTCAACAGTAGAACGCCAGAATTGGTAAAATTTCTGAATTAGAATCCATGCTAATGGGGCCTAGAATTTGTCTATCTTCTAAAAAGCTTCCTAAGTGACTCATATTAATTTCAAGTATGAATTACAAATCTAGAAACCACTGGATCTTACTACTCATGGTTGAGATTTAATGAGTGTGGCTCTTACTAGCTCTTCATTAAAAGGGCAAAGAGGCTGCATGGACAGATAAGGTATGTTCCTAGATATAGTTTCCATTCTCTGAGGCTAAGAGGCAAGCCATATGGGAGAATATAGCGACTTAAATCTCAGCTCTGATACCAGACAGAACTAAGTTGAGTCTTTGCTGTACCACAGCTAGTTTGTTAGTGGGGCAAGCTGCTTGATGCTTTAAAAGTCATATGCCTTTTCCATAAAATAAGAATAACAACATTCCTTGTCTCATGGTGGATGCTGGCAGTGTTGTGGTGATTAAACAAAAATAATATATTCCTTACTGCATGACACAAGTTCTGATACCTAAAAACCATACCACGTATCTTACCATTATTGAAACATCAGAAAGTATTCAGTTCATTCGCTCAGTTGTGTCCAACTTTTTGCGACTCCATGGTCTGCAGGACGCCAGGCTTCCCTTTCCATCACCAACTCCCAGAGCTTACTCAAACTCATGTCCATCGAGTCTGTGATGCCATCTGACCATTTCATCCTCTGTCATCCCCTTCTCCTCTTGCCTTCAATTTTTTCCCAGCATCAGGGTCTTTTCCAGCATGTCAGTTCTTCTCATCAGGTGACCAAAGTATTGGGGGTTTCAGCTTCAGCATCAGTCCTTCCAATTAATATTCTGGACTGATTTCCTTTAGGATGGACTGGTTGGATCTCCTTGCAGTCCAAGGGACAGACTCTCAAGGGTCTTCTCTAACACCACAGTTCAAAAGCTTCAATTCTTTAGCACTCAGCTTTCTTTACAGTCCAACTCTCACATCCATACATGCTGCTGCTGCTAAGTCGCTTCAGTCATGTCTGACTCTGTGTGACCCCATAGATGGCAGCCCACCAGGCTTCCCCATCCCTGGGATTCTCCAGGCAAGAGTACTGGAGTGGGTTGCCATTTCCTTCTCCAATGCATGAAAGTGAAAAGTGAAAGTGAAGTCGAGTCATGTCTGACTCTTAGCGACCCCATGGACTGCAGCCCACCAGACTCCTCCATCCATGAGATTTTCCAGGCAAGAGTACTGGAGTGGGTTGTCATTGCCTTCTCCATCCATAAATGACTACTGGAAAAGCCATAGCTTTGACAAGACGGGCCTTTGCTTTTTAATATGCTGTCTAGCTTGGTCATGGCTTTGCTTCCAAGGAGCAAGCATCTTTTAATTTCATAAATTCAGTCACCATCTACAGTGATTTTGGAGCCCCCAAATAAAGTCTTTTACTGTTTCCATTATTTCCCCATCAATTTGCCATGAAGAGATGGGATGGGATGAAATGATCTTAGTTTTCTCACTATTGAGTTTTAAGCCAACTTTTTCACTCTTTTTCACTTTCATCAAGAAGATCTTTAGTTCTTCTTCACTATCTTCATAAAGGTGGTATCATCTGCATATCTGACGTTATTGATATTTCTCCCAGCAATTTTAATTCCAGCTTGTGCTTCATCTAGCCTGGCAATTCACATGATGTACCCTGCATAGAAGTTAAATAAACAGGGTAACAATATGCAGCCTTGACGTATTCCTTCCCAATTAGGAACCAGTTTGCTATTCCATGTCCAGTTCTAACTGTTGCTTCTTGACTTTTACACAGATGTCTCAAGAGGCAAATCAGGTGGTCTGGTATTCTCATCTCCTGAAGAATTTTCCACAGTTTATTGTGATCCACACAAAGGCTTTGACATAGTCAATAAAGCAGATGTTTTTTCTGGAACTCTCTTGCTTTTTTGATGATCCACAGATGTTGACAATTTTATCTCCAGTTCCTCTGCCTTTTCTAAATCTAGCTTGAATATCGGGAATTTCAGAGTTCATGTACTGTTGAAGCCTGGCTTGGAGAATTTTGAACATTACTTTGCTAGTGTGTAAAATGAGTGTAATTGTGCGGTAGTCTGAGCATTCTTTGGCATTGCCTTTCTTTGGGATGGGAATGAAAACTGACCTTTTCCAGTCCTGTGGCCACTGCTGAGTTTTCCAAATTTGCTGGTATATTGAGTACAGCACTTTCACGGCATCATCTTTTAGGATATGAAATAGCTCAACTGGAATTCCATCATGTCCACTAGCTTTGTTTGTAGTAGTGCATCTGAAAGCCGACTTGACTTCGCATTCTAGGATGTCAGGCTCTAGGTGAGTGATCACACTATCGTGGTTATCTGGGTAATAAAGTTCTTTTCTGTATAGTTCTTTTGTGTATTATTGCCACCTATTCTTAATATCTTCTGCTTCTATTAGGTCCATACCATTTCTGTCCTTTATTGTGCCCATCTTTGCATGAAATGTTCCCTTGGTATCTCTGATTTTCTTGAAGAGATCTCTAGTCTTTCCCATTCTATCGTTTTCCTCTATTTCTTTGCATTGATCATTGAGGAAGGCTTTCTTATCTCTCCTTACTATTCTTTGGAACTCTGCATTCAAATGGGTATATCTTTCCATTTCTCCTTTGTCTTTTGAGACTGCATCCGAGTACTGTGTTTCAGACTCTTTTGCTGACTATGATGGTTACTCCATTTCTTCTAAGGGATTCTTGCCCACAGTGGTAGACATAATGGTCATCTGAGTTAAATTCACCCATTCCAGTCCATTTTAGTTCACTGATTCTGTGTTCGATGTTCACTCTTGCCATCTCCTGTTTGACAACTTCCAATTTGCCTTGATTCATGGACCTAACATTCCAGCTTCTTATGCAATATTGTTCTTGCAGCATCGAACTTTACTTCCATCACCAGTCACAGCCACAACTGGGTGTTGTTTTTGCTTTGGCTCCATCTCTTCATTCTTTCTGGAGTTATTTCTCCACTGATCCCCAGTAGCATATTGGGCACCTACTGGGAATTTCCTCTTTCAGTATCCTATCTTTTTGCTTTTTCATGCAGCTCATGGGGTTCTCAAGGCAAGAATACTGAAGTGGCTTGCCATTTATTTCTCCAGTGGACCACATTTTGTCAGAACTCTCCACCATGGTTCATCCGTTCATCCAGAAAGTATTAGAGAGCAAACAAAGTCTGTCTGATCTTTGACTGTCAGTGTGCCTTTATTTTCCCAGATTTGTTTATTTATCCTAAATTTGTCTTGTTCTGTAATAACCCCCCCATTAAAGCTCTGAGTTGTCTTACACTTCTTAATGATGTCTTTTCCATGTGAGGAAAAATACTTTAAAAGAAGTTTCCTGGGAAAATATTTTCTGTGCTACTTTCCTAAAAATATAACAACTTAATTTTACCCACTCAGAGTTGATTCTAGAGTATGTATGCCACAAATAAACTGATTTAGCTCAGAAATATTGAAAGAAAATATTGTGTAGAATTTTATAATAAGAAGTATTACAAATGCATGATATGCTGGATCTCACTAGTAATCATATAATATACTATACCAAGTACAATTCATAGACCTAGTTATAAATTCAGTTCTAATAAGTAAATGTATTTGATCCTTTTGGAAGCAAAATTGAAGCACTAATCCAATCACTAATCCAATCTTCACTGCCATAAAAATTAAGGCCAGTCTACTTCCTTGGTACTAATGATGAGGCTAAATAGTGTATACATTTTTATTTACATATTCAATAACATGATGCTCTGTTCACTGAATGATGTTCTTCTGCCACTTGGTGGTGCTTGCCAGTTTCAGAATTTTTTTTCCTGGTGGCACTGCAGCACTAAGTAGAAAGTAAGCTGAACAAAATCACAGCATTCCTACTGGAAAGGCTTTGCTTCAAACTGTTTAATAATTTAAAGAACCTCTGTGGAAGCAACTGCATTTGTTAACCAGTCACAACCAGTAATTTACTCCTTTGGAGTTTTAAGCTACTTTGGGCAAAATGTCTTAGGAAGAGTACATATTATTAGAGAGCATGCCAAAAATTTACTTAGCAGAGAATTCAATAACAGTTTTACTCCGCTAAGAGGTTCTGTAAAATCCTACCTCTATAGCCAAGCACTCATACCCTAGCAGGTCCTGTTTCATTATCATAATTCCTGGGTAAACACTTTGAAGGACTTTGCCTTCAGTTTCAAGCATGACTTATTTTCATAAGCCTGATTAGTTACCACACCAGCCTTGACATGTCCTCACTTTGAACTGGGGAGTTGTTCAGTCTTAATCTACATTAGGCGTGTATCTCTGTTGCCCTCTCTGCCGAAAGAGTGCAGGGAAAGGACATCTCCGATTCCTTGTTTTTGCAATATTGGCTGGCAGTCCTATCTAATAGGTATTCTGTTTCCTTAAAGAATTTAGCTGCACTGTCTAGAAGCCGATTTTCTGATGCCTCCAACGTCTGGTCAAATTGATTTGTTTTAATGGAGTCTTAGTGAGGAGCGCGATGCCACCAACTAGAATGCTGGGATCTGCTCCTTAATTACCAGGAGCAGACACACAGATTCAGAAATCTTTGGAGGTGGACGGGGGATGGGAAGAAGGATCTCGGGGCGGAGGCGGAGATGTAAGATAAAGGGATGGGTTTCACACAGGATAAAGGGGGGAAAAAAGATTTCTTTGAGGCACTGAGGTGTTGCACGATCACATCTCTCAAAGGAGAAGTTAAAAAGCATGGAAGTGGGAGGAGGTGGAAGGTTAAAGTACTTAAAAGGATAGCTCGGGTACAATTTGTTTTTCGGGTGGTACTGCAAAGGATAGATAGTCCCTGTTTTCAAAGTGTATTGGTGTCTCTTTTAAGTGATTGAGAATGGACACTAATTGCCTGCGAGGCGCTCTAATGTTCCTCTAAATTCAGGGGACATAGGAGAGACAGAAAGGTGAGGTTTAAAAGAAAAATAAAGGAGACGACGAGGATTCTTGAAAGAAAGATAGAGAAGGAAAAACATAAAAGAAGCGAGAGGAAGGGAGGAAGGCAGGGAAGAAGGAAGAGAAGGAAGAAAGGAAGGAGCGGAGGAAGGGAAAGAGAAAGGAAGGTAAGGGAAGAGAATAGGGGAAAAAATCCTGAATCACAGAACAATCACATGGAATCGAAACACTGAATGATCACACAGAAAACTCATTGAAATCACTGTGCAATGACGACCCGGGTCACGAGAGGAAAATGCTCCTCTGCATCCTTGTCCCAGGAAACTCCGGGTCCCGTTCGTTACTAGAGACCGAAATGCCATTAGGCTAGAGTGTTGTCTAACTGCGTGAAGAATGCAGCAGACGAACTGCGGGTCTCACCACGCCGTTTGCTGGCGCTAGCTGGGGCGGGAGAATGAAAGGCGCAGAACCAGAGACTCGCTGAATGAGACCTCCTTGCCACCTCCAGGTCACTGGCGAGCCGGTAGAGACCCGCGTAAAGCTCGGAGGACCACTACCCGCACCGCCGAAGGGAGCCGCTCTTCTCAGACGCCGCAACCCGCGGATGCTCCTGGCAGTCCGCCGTGGCTGATGCAGAGAGCAGCTTTTCCTTCCTCCCTCTGACCGCTTGTCCCAACCCATCCTGACCTCCGAAACACATTTGCCCGCATCTCCCAGTCAGCCACACAAACAGGCTACCGGCTGGAGAAGAGTGTGTGGTGGGAAGAGGGCTTTCAAATCTCCAGCTCCTCGGGTAGACTCGGGGTTTCAGGGGGCCAGGGAAGGGAGTAGAGAGAGAGAGAAGCGAGCTGGGAGAGCCTGGCTGGCTGGTTGAGGCAGCTTGGCGAACAGCCTTAGGTTCGCAGGCTTCTGTGGGAACGGCTGCTGCTTCCAGGCCAGCCTGAGCTGTTCTCACACCACCGCCTCTCACCCTCTCCTGCTTCCTGCTACTCCCTAGAGAAACGTCCGTGGGCTCTCCGCGGCGATATTCCCAGCCTGTATCTCGTCACAGCCAGGAGGCGCGCTCCTGCACGCTGGAGCGCCGGGCGCCAGCAGGACGCCCTCTCCTCGGTGCCCGCTTTCCCCTCTCCTGTCTGCTGCGACCGCTCCTCAGCCATCTCCACCCTCGCCAGCTCCAGCTCCGACAGACGCCACCCAGCCGCGGCGGGCGCTAGAAGCCGGGGATCACGCACGGAAGAGGGGCGCTAGATCTGACCCAGCGCTCGGCAGGGGGCGTCCTGGGGCAGAGAGTGAAACAGCAGGTGGTATTTAAAGGTGAGAGAGTCTCCTGCCCTGCAGCCCGCAATTCTCACTCGAGCCATCCCCGCCTTGCCCCACTCGGGCCAGCGCCTGGTGAGCTAGCCCATCTGTGGCATCCGCCGTCGTCTCCTCCCTAGCACCTCCTCGCCGACCCCTCCCTCCCGGGACCTGCATCCCGCTCAGCCAATCAACGCCCGACTGCCAGTTCCCACGTGATCCCGGGCGGGCTAAGGACCTGCTGCTTCCCAAACGCCAGAGGGATGCGGGCAGCAGAGCGCGAGAGGCGGCTGCTAGGCTGCGGGGCGCTTTGATTCTCTCTCCACCCAGCCTCTTTGGGCTCCTCTCATCTGCTCTCTGGACTTCGGTCTCCTTTTGCTGTCCTGGCTTGCCAGAGTCCTCTGCTTATGGCAGCAGCTTCCCGCGTCCCCGGCGCAGCTTTTCTGTGGACGACCCTCTCGCTCCCGGGGCTGAGCCGGGTCACTGGATGTTGCTGAAACTCTGGAGATCATGCGCGGGTTTGGCTACTGCTTCCCCGTCAGGTGCCACTGCCGCCGCCGCCGCCTTTGCTGCCGCCGTCCGCGGGATGCTCAGTAGCCCGCTGCCTGACCCCCGCGATCTTGTGTTCTCCCGAAGCCGTTTGCTGCTGCAGAGTTGCGCGAACTAGTCATGGTGCTGTGGGAGTCCCCGCGGCAGTGCAGCAGCTGGACACTTTGTGAGGGCTTTTGCTGGCTGCTGCTGCTGCCGGTGATGCTGCTCATCGTAGCCCGCCCGGTGAAGCTCGCAGCTTTCCCTACCTCCTTAAGTGACTGCCAAACGCCCACCGGCTGGAACTGCTCTGGTAAGTCCGAAACCCCAGCCCTCGACCTCTTAGCCCTGCAGAGGAAACGCGCTGTTTCCAGCACAGACCAGCCTACTCAAGTGCTTCTCCCCAGCTCCTCCGCTCCAACGCTCCCAAACCGTTGAGACCACCGACCTCCACCCAGAGAACTGTTCCAGGCCGCTAAGGAAAGGGGAGGGGGGTCCTGAGGGGGCGGTGCACAGAAAGTCAGGCAAAGGAACCTTGCACTTCAATTGGAGCCGCGGAGATTTTAAGAAATTGTAAACGAGGAGGTTTTGTGGATTCATTGAAAAGAGGACCAGTCCTTGAAGAAACACTAAATCAGAACCTTTTCTATCATTAAAGAAAGAAGTCTAGTTGAAACCAGAGAGAAATAACTTTAGGAGATAGAACGAGCGAGAAAGCAATAAATCAAACGGTGACTGCAGGGGAAACATTGATTACTAGCAAAAGTACCATGAGAGTTCACTTGTCTGGCATTCAAGACACGGTCACACAAATTCTAAAGGAGCTTGGGTTTCCAAGACATTCAGTTTCTCTCTCTCAGCCCCTCTACCCCCTCCCCCACTCGCATATACAGCGCCTTCTCTACTGGGCTGCAAAAGACGTTCTTTTTGCATCACCGAGATGCCTCCCTCTTGCCTCTCCTAGCTCCTAAATGGTCGAAGGAAGTTGAGACAAGAATCTTTCGTCCGTTTCCCAGGCTGGGATGGGTATGACCAAGGCCCCACAGGCTCACGCATAGGCGGGCGGAGGGCGGAACCGACCCGAGTGGGCGCCGGCTCCTCCATTTCTGGGCAGGCTTCCTTGGAGTGCGTCAGGCGCTCTTCTTGCTGCTTGGGTCCCTTCAGAGTCTGAATGCGAGAGCTTGGCAAGCTTGGTTCTGCTAAAGTCTCCTAATTAAATAGGAGCCGAGGATAGGAGTTGCTGCACTGTTCGAGTAGCTTCGCCTTTCACCCATAACTACCGGCGTGATTGTGGTGTTTGGGGCATTTTAAACTCCATTAGCATGCCTGGATATTGTCCCCTAGGTCTGGTCTGTTCTAGTTTTAGCCAGTGTGTATGTAATTTTTCATCTCCTGTATATATAATTCTGCCGAAGTTGAATCTAGCTCTGAATAAAGTGGCTTTTAGGGATGTATGCGAGCTGAAGTGTATGTAACTTTGGAGAAGAGAGAATGACCAACTGTAACTCATAGGATAAAAGAATATGCCATGCTGGGTAGTGACTGATGTAAATTCCATGAAGAAAATTATTATACATCATGTGGCTTGTGCTTTTTAAAGACGAGTTGAAATTTGTAACCCTGTTAGATTTGGGTCAATATATTGCCTTTGTTCTGTTTCGGGAATTTCTGAATTTGGCATTTTCATAAAGCTAAAAATGTTTTCTTTAACTTACTCATGGCTCATGCATGCATCTATGTTATTTTGGAAAGACTAAGTCCCACTTTGCAGGTACCTAATCACTTTTAGGTGCTTTACCATAGGAATATTAAGTAACCTGCCAAATAAATTATTTGAAATGTTAATAGATTCGTAACCCAACATGACCAGTTTGTTTCATCCCTAGCTATGGTACTGTTTTAAGAAATAACTAACAAATATGAAATTGGGGATAACAGTTAAGAAATTCCTTATTACCAGATACCTAACAGGGATTTGCAGAAACTAAAGAAAATAAACTGGTTTTCCAGGCAAATTAGCAAGAACCTATATCCCCTCTACCCCTGTTAACTTGGAGGTGATCAATCTTCGTTTGAGTCAGACAGACCGTCAGAAAAAACACTGTGCCTGTTTATCTTTATTATTGGAGCTTTGTTTCCTCTTTGTCTGGATAAATTCCAAATAAGGGGTTGCTGCAGATCTTAAAGCAAAAGAATGATTAAAAATGGAGGAATAATGAAAAGACACTCTGAGACCATCACCAACTCTTTTCTAAAATGTGAAGTTTGAGGGTCATAAACTATATTCTACTTAATGAGAAAAAATAATGAAACTACGAAGCAATGTTAAATATTCACTTACCACTGCCAGTACTAACCCAAACTAAAATAAAATAGCATCATCAAAAAAAAAAAAGAATATTCAAAGACAACTGACTAGAAAAGAATTGTGAAACTAGTATTAATCACTTAACTAGAGTTTTTTTTTTAGGTTATCAGTAAACAATGACCTTGTAGTACAGCTGTGGTTGTTGGAATTAAATTTTAGGGCAATTCTTTTAAAGCTTCAAGATATTTCTTTTGTTGTTGTTCAAGTCTGTAATATTTAATGACTGGCATGTTCTCTTTAAATTTGAGGTTATGATGACAGAGAAAATGATCTCTTCCTCTGTGACACTAACACCTGTAAATTTGATGGTGAATGTTTAAGAATTGGAGACACTGTGACATGCGTCTGTCAGTTCAAGGTAAGAAATCTCACATTTGCATCTTCTAATTTACTAATGAGACTGCAAAGCAGAGATCTTCTTTACAGCCCATCACTTGGCAATTTATAGCTATGCAAGCTAAGAGGAAAACTGGCATCAAACAAAAGTACTGGCAAGAGAGCCAACTGATGTCAAAAAGACACAGCTTTTTGGAGAAATGTATGTGCCATAGTTATAAATGCCACTGGAGGTAGAAGGCTTCGGGTTGTCCTTTCGGTGTATCAACAGAAAAGTAGGTTTCTGTGTTCCTTCTAACATGCATACTATAAGTCAAGATAATAGCCAAAATTGTTGTTGGAGAAGTGTGGATTTATACTTTTGTTCTGTTGATTGAGGCTATCTTCTTTGGATCATATTGCTCTGTTTTAATGGTATTAGGTTTTATTATTTTGGCAATCTAGTTGAGTTTTTAAATGAACTCCTTATCAATGTGACTTCATGACACATTGGAAATCATGACACTTATTAGTACTTGTCAATTTTTCATGGATACCACATTTAATTACAATTCCTAGGAATCCAAAAGAATGCAAATAGACAAAAGTCATTTCATAAACCTGATTAAAATGTGCTTTGCCTAATGTTAAAAAGATAAATAAAAATTAAAAGAAAGATTGCCCAGTGATGTTATCAAAACTGGATTATTAATATTTTTTAAAGATAGAGTTCAATCTCATTATTATAGTCATGATCTAACAAATGCTTTCTACCATGTGAATGTTAAAAGTTTTCTCTTTCAGTACATTTTTTATAATTCAAATATTATAGATGGTTACTGATATCTTCAAGTGTTATTGAATTACTTTTTAAAATACACATGAAATCTAAGGTAAGTTTCAAAC
Organism: Nanger dama; assembly: GCA_917880005.1. NCBI lineage: Eukaryota > Metazoa > Chordata > Mammalia > Artiodactyla > Bovidae > Nanger > Nanger dama. Next base: position 56,130,900 of record CAKJTW010000004.1, read on the forward strand.
AGAAAATATTCCCATTAAGGAAACTATATACTGGGGGTAGGGAAAACTTTTCCAAGGTTGTAAGCAAATTATGAAAAACAATTCAGAAAGGATATAAAACAAATCAAATATTAGAACTCAAATTCAAGTCTAAAATTTGTTATAGTTCAGTGGTCACTCACTATCCACTCAGTATCCATAGGTCACTCAGTATCCACCACCACAAGTACCAAAATCCAAGGATGCTCAAGTGCCTTATATAAAAGTATGTAGAATTTATATATAACCTATACACATCCTCACGTACACTTTGTCATCTCTAGATTATTTATTATATAATGTATAGGCAATGTAAACATTGTAAATACAAAGTAAATACAAATTAGTTGCTGGTAAGTGACGTATTCAAGTTTTGCTGTTTAGAACTCTCTGGAACCTTTTTCTCAAGTATTTTCACTCTGAGGTTGGTTGAATCTGTGGATGTAGAAGCCTCAGATTTGGAGGGCCAACTATATGTAATATTTAGAATTGTTGATGAAATTTAAATATTTTAGATTAATGTCATCTCCCAGTGATAGAGAGAAGGGAATTCACATTTAAATATGGTTTGAACGGCTTATAAATGAGCTAAAAACTTCTCCGACATTTTTTTTTCTTTCTAAGAAAATTAATAAACAGCTGATACTTGTACAGTGCACCACCACCCAGTAGGTACTCATTGCTGTGCCCATACTATAGTCTTTAAGCCATACTAGAGTATTGGAAACATTCATGCATATTTAATATTCATGCAATACCAATTTCTAAGGTCTCCAGCCATACTGAACAATTTAATTACGTTCTCTCAGTGAACTACTTGAGAGAGATGGAGCATAAGAACCCTACAAGTCATATTTTCCCCAAGCATTAATTGAGGGGAAAATAAGTTGGATAAGTTATTAATTAAAAGCCCACAGGATTTTGTCAATTTTTTTTTCTTTTTAGTTTGTAATTCCCAGAAATATATCTTATTTTCATTACCAAGGGTAGACATAAGATGTGAACCAATGAACGATATAAAATGAACCAAGAAGAATGTTCCTCAAATGGAAAGCCATAAGTAGAACAAGATTTCACCAAGAGGCACCCAAAAAAAAAAAAAAGAGTTCATAAAATTAAAAATGGATGCATGCTACTGAAAGAAAATATGTAATTTTCTTTTTAAAGAAATTGTATTCAGTTTTCAGGCTGCACAAAGGGTTTTAGTAAAACTTTTATCAACAGAGATATTTATGTTTTTTATGCATTTGGTTAGACAGTTACATTTGTCATTAATTTAGATAACTGTTAAGTGGGATAGATTACAGGGGACAGGGCTAGGGGAGTGAATGCAAGTTTGAATAAGAAACTAAAATGTAAATTTTCTTTTTCTAATGCCTGTAGCATTTTAAATTTACTACTAGATTACTGCTGCTCTTAGTTTGTGCTTTGCAATAGTTGTCAGTCTGTCAGGTGAAAATAAACATTTCCCTAGTGAAAATTCAGACTCTACACGTACCAGGAATATAGAGTGGCTGAATTAAGTTCAAGATCAAAGAAAATGTACAAGTTGTGCAAAGAAAAATAGATATGATATTTTAAGCTAGGAGTATCTTGATTCAGTATTTCCAATACTTTCAAATTAATTTGAGAATTTGTTTTGCTCAGTCTGATGAAAAGGCAGATATCCTGAAAAATCCGTTGTCCTATATACTGTTCTAGATCAGCTTAAGTCATCTACTCTGTTTCTCCTGATTTCAGATACAAGGCCAAATTCTTCTAATCAAAATGGGGTGCAAACTGTGGTTTCTGGCTGAGAGATAAAAGAGTATTGGGTATATGTGTGTAATCGATGTTTTCCAGTTTGAATTACTATTGGAACGTTAAGGTGAACAAATATTATCTTCACCTGTTAGATGATTTGTAATAATCATAGTCTATCATCCAAACATATTATCTCATTTATTTCTCGTATCTGAATGAGGTAATTATTTTTTCCTCCTTTTACAGATGAGGAGATTAAGGCTCATAAATATAAATAACTTACTACTAAGTAGTGATCCTACAGCAAGAATCTAGGTCCTTTGACACCAAATCTAATTTTTTTTCTAGGACATTATGTTGTGGTTGTTTAGTCACTGTGCATGAGGTTTTCCAGGCAACAATCCCGGAACGGGTTGCCATTTACTTCTCCAGGGGATCTTCCTGACCCAGGCACAGAACCTCTGTCTCCTGCATTGGCAGGCAGATTCTTTAGTGCTGAGCCATTGAGGAAGCCCATATACAAATAAAAACAACAAATAAAGAACATATACAAATAAAGAACAACAAAAGTGCCAATGTATTATATACAATGTATTATACAATATACAATGTATTATATACAACTTGATATAAAAAATAGTACAACTAATTCTAATATGATGATATGAGTTCCATAAATAGCCTGCAGTCTCATGCATCTTACCTTGCTTTCTGCATACCAAATGGTATCCTGATCATTCTGGTAAATAACCATGGGATGAAAATTTAGAGACAGTGGATGGACAAATGGCTGGCTAGCTGGCTGGCTGGCTGGATAAATGAATGGATAAAAGAAGGAAGAGAGGAAGTAAAGTCATAGATGCATCTATTTATAGATACCACTGATCATATCAATAATATGTATGATCAATGATCACTTTATAATTTAAAAATATGGTGATGCCTTATATTTTACAAATATCATTTAATTTGATTGTTTTCATTTAATAAGCTATGCCCTAGATCTGCAATAGTTCCAGTAACTAGAACTGTAGAACAAATTGCCCAGAACTTAGTGGCTCAAAACAATGAACGTTTATTTTGCTCATGAATCTGCGGTTGGACAGGGCTTAATGGAAGCATCTCACCTCTGCTCCTCTTGGCATTAGCTGAACTGGGGAGGGAACTCAAAGGCTTGGTTCTCTCAGGACTCACTCATATATTGGACTGTCATCTGGGGACTTTGGTCCTTCTCCATGTAGATCTCTCTGTTTGGGCTAGTTTGACCTTCCTCATAGCACAGTGACTGGGTTTAAAGGGCAAGTGAGCATCCAGATAGTGAGAAAGAGCCAGGTAGAGGCTACATCCTTTAATGACCTGGCCTCAGAAGTCATGAGAGTCACTTTTACCATAGTCACAGTCCTGCCCACTTGTTTAAAATCATAAAAAAATTCCACATGAAAAAATGTAGTCACAGAGAAGTAGAAGTTACCTATGGAATGATCAAAGGATTGGGACATATGCAGGTTTTTTTATCTCTTGCTTTTTTGGAAGAGAAACATGCCATATCCTAAACCATTATTCCTAAGCCTTTGACAAGTGGGAATATAACAGAATTCACTTAACATCTGTGGAGCGCCTTCTACATGCCAGACTAGGGAAGGTGCTGACAATATATAAAATATAAATTATGCATAGCTCCTAAATGCTGAAATCTCAGTTAAAAGAAATTCTTATTAATCAAACAAGCAATAGATCATATGAAAAACTTCTCATGTGATTTTTTTCTTCATTTGTAGCAAAACAAACTCCATATATTCTAGAGCATCAAGTCATTGAATTCACTGGTGTAACATGTTGCTGCTTTCTTAAGCAATGTGGAAATTTTGGAACAAAATCATTCACTGAAAAACACAAAGTTGGAAAATAAACTTAAAATTTTTAAAACATCTGAAGGAAAGCAGAATCACTTTTCCCCTGAGAGGAAGTTTGGACAACACATACATTTATGAGCTTAACCATCTGGGCTTGAGTCTTGTTTTTCTCTCCTACCAGCCAACAATGTGGCCTTTAGCAAGTCACCTAACATCTGAATCTGTCCCTTCCTCTGAAACTGAGAAATAATCATGGTTACCACTAAAAGTATATATATTTTCAAAAGTGTAGTAGTAAGCTCATTTTTATACTTAGGGTTAGCCTGTTTTCCTTTATTTTTCCAATTTTAGACATGCATGCCTTGGTGTCCATGTTAGATGGTAACTGTGCTAGTTAAGTATATATCATGAAAGACAAATAATTTACATTTCTTTTTATAAATGAATATTCCAAAGCATTTTGAAACATGACTCAGTTAATCCTCTCAAATGCCCCAGTTAACCATTTCAAATGGGGGAACCGAGCTATAAACTTGTTAAATATTTTATTGCTGAGTGATATACACAAGGTCCTACACTCAGAAATGGGAGAATATGGGACGAGACTTCCACTTCTAAGCCTTAGTGATTTAGAGTTTACTTCCTCCGTGTGTTATTCATTTTAATGAGTGCAAGTCATGGTACTGAGGGCCAAAAACAGCGTGCTGATAATCTACAGTTAAGCTCTTTTCAACTCCATACAAATCTCCCTTTTGGCTTGTGCATGGAACTTGGCAGCTCTGTTTTTAGCACTGTTCACATTTGGCTTACTCCATCCCTCAAAAGTGGCATATGAGCACTTTATCAGTTTATTTCGTATTTTAAGATGCATATCAGCGTTGTGTACTAGCACTCAACAGAGATAATAAATACTTCTTACCCCTCACTCCCCATCTACTGACTATATCTGAATAATCTACAGAAGTAGATGAAAAGGATAAATAGAGAAATTCTAGGGATTACAAAGAAGAAAATGTGGATCCAGATCATCTACAGACAAAATATTGTAACCAGGGTTGGAGATGAAGATTAAAAGGTAACCCAGAACAAGAATGCTAGGGCACAAGCATGAGGAGCTAACTAGCCCAGCCATTTGCAGTAATTATGATTATCATCTGCCTACTGAAAGGGGCAGCAAGTCTACTATGTTACCAGCTGTTCACTTTTTCTGGTCTGTCTTCCATGTTCTCAGTAGTCTTAGTGGGTCCTCGTAGATCCTCCCTACATTGTCCTGATCCTGAACACAGCCCATTTATCAAACACTGGTCCATCCACCTGCCTTCCTGGCCACAGTTCTGACATCAGCACCACGCACATGTATTTGATGTCTCTTCAGTACTGTTTATTGGAAAACTTAACTCTTTACTGACATTTTTTAATTGCCTTTTTTTCCAGTAGTGATAAAAATGTTCAATTTTATGGTGGGTCAATTTTCAGGTATATGTATATTTGGAAAGTGAGCTGCCTATTGAATTAAAGATCCTCATGAGTGAAAAGTTCTTATAAAAATGTTTTCAAATATAATAATGTAGATAGCCTGAATCCATGAGCCATATAATATAACTATAGAAAGGAATAGAAACTTCCAGAATAACTAGACCAGAAACTAGAAATAAAGATTTTTAAAATATGTCATATTTAAAATATTTCAATCTAATCATATATAAATAATTTCTAAATAGATATAATTAGTGTCTAAATTACCTTGTTAGCAGTTATGGTGATTATGAGTGTCATACAATTTGAATTTACTATTGGGAGAATACTACGTAACTATTAGTGGAAAATTATATTTAAGTTTTTCAATAACAGATGCAAAGTCAGACTTTAAAAGTTTCATTTCAGAGAACATTGTGCTATATCATTTAAAAAATGATTCGGATTTATTATTACATAAAGGCAAAGGGTAAGAGCTAAATGGTTTATTGGGAAAGGAAGTACAGATATATTAAGAAAATAGAATGAGAAAATGAACCTTAGGTTTATCATCAGATTATAACTGTGTTTAAAATTTGCTTTTTTGTGTAAAAATCCTTGAGTTGAATTTAACTTTTGAGAGATTTTTAGAAATATTATTATAAAGATTAAAACCCTAGCCATTTTGCTAAATCATTGGTTTACTTTATATGTTATGAATTAGCAGATCAAAAATCCAAGTATTTTAATAAGAAGTAGAAAACAGAAAAGCATTTTCATATGCGTGTATATGCATGATTTGCCTTACTGTACTTAATTTCTGGCATGGGTGAGTATTTATAAATAATTGTCTTAATCATTACATTTGTTATAATTAAACAATGTAGCCCATCAGTAGTAGTAATCATAAGATAATCATATCACTGGTGTAATTAGCAGTATAGAACATAGCCAAGTATCTCTAGGGCCTTAGAGTGTGATTATGATGTAATGAGGATGCCCTGTAGGTTGCCTGATTTCCATTATAAAATGTGTACGTTTTTGGAAGGAAGTTGTTTTAAAATGAACTTTTCATTTTATGAAATATACATTAATACTCATACTTTTGGATAGTATGACTTTTTGGATAGTCAATGAAGTTAACATATGGTTCAGTATTGACTTTTTTCTGTATTACATAGTCTGTTGTTTCTTTCTATACTGTATCTCTGTCAATATCCAATGATATAAAGATATATGAAACTTTAATTAGGAATTCAGATGTCTTCTCCAAATATTTAAGAATTTGTAAGGATTCAAATTCAACAGAGGAACAACATACTAAAGAGTAACTGAGTTCTTTGGCATTTCAGCTATATACTTCTGCTCCAAAAACAGATAGACACTATTTTTGAATAGCTAGAATGTCATAACATGTTCTCATTTTTTCTACCAAGCCATATGGGCCATATATCAGAAAAAAAGTAAATAATATTGATGCTTTTGTTTTTATATCTTTTTATTATTTCTTGTCCCATCACTTTCTTAGATTTTCCTGATTTAGAAGCTGATTTTCCCCCATCTGAATCAGATGACCAGTTGGCTTACTGGGCATTGCTTTTGTATATTTTTGAATGATATTCTTACAAGGTCAAAGACAATGGGGATCACTGAAAATGAAGACAAGTGCTGTCTTTTGTAAATGATGGCTTCTGTTCAAGATGTCAGAGGCACGTAAACTCCAGTACTAACCACAGGCTTACATCTGTGTCCTTCCCAGTGCAACAGTGACTATGTGCCTGTGTGTGGTTCCAATGGGGAGAGCTATCAGAATGAGTGTTATCTGCGGCAGGCCGCATGCAAACAGCAGAGTGAGATACTGGTGGTGTCTGAAGGATCCTGCGCCACAGGTATGTATGTGATCCTGTTGACTCCTGAAAACCTTTGGAATGGATTCTGAATCCAAAAACTATGTCTTGCTTTTCCTGTTATGTCTTGTTTATTATTATCCAGATAAATAATTCAGACTATATATTGGCTAGACAAGCCTCTTATACTTTTATATCAAGCAAGCATTATTCCTATTTTTTGTCTCTTTACATTTCAAGTTATTTCTGGAAGAAAGATAAATCTACCATAAGGATGTTGGTAGATTTTCATACATATATTATTTAATGAAGTACAGACATTGAATAACAATTAGAAATCTAGATTGACTGCTCAGTTGCCAAATATATAGAAAGTAACCTATGCAGGGATAAATTTTGTTTGTTTGATCATTTATAACAATAGGATTGTTTGCTGGAGAACAGGCAGTTTGCAGATTTGGATATGAAGGTTAAGATGTGCCTAATCTTAGCAGCTCTACAAAATGCTGTTCTAAACACTGAACAGATTATACTGAAGAATATATGGGGGATGAACATGACTTCTAAAGACATCTGTCCTTTCTAGAACCACTAGTGAGCCTGGGATCCCACAAAACTTTTTAGTCATACTGTACCAAGAATGCTGCAAAGAAAGTAAGGACGAAGAGCCCCTTCTTGTGCTCTTTAGTTTTTCAGGTTTTCCTTCTGCGTACAGTGGTTATTAGAGCTGAACAGTATTACAGGAAGAGAAAACACAAGAAGAATAAAGCCCAACTTGATAACCAGTGCTATAAAATGAAGCCGAATTTTCAGGTTAAGCTTGACATTAAAATCACATATATTAAAGAAATTTTAGTATCCTTTGAAATTTATTCCTAATGGCAAATAAGCATCTTTCTGTGAGTCATAATTTCAGAGGAATTTGATGGTACAAGTATATTTAAGAAAAATAATAATTATATATAATTATTATCATTAAAATGATATGTCCTTTTTCTTCGAAAAAGGAAATATAGAATAATGTCAAGAAAGGTCTGTTTTATTGAAAAGTCCTTCTTAGATAACACTATGGAATGATATTAAAGATCATGTGAATGGTGGCTGGAGCAGAGTGGTAAATGAGCAAAGAAACAGTCTCATATTCTTTAAAAGGATTATCTTAGGCCTATTGATTGTTAGTAGTTGACAATACTGTTTCAGTTTGCACTGGTAACTACCAAAGTTTCTAAGAATTAGCAGAAAAGAAAGGTATCTTTCCTTGTGAACAATGACGTAGACTCTTCGGTTCTGGTTTTTAAGTAGTTTTTTCTCCTATTTGATTCTTTGTCTGACAATGTGGATGTCCTTCCTGCAAGGGTGATTGAGAGGCAAGCTGGATTGGTGCACCGTTTTCTTGTTTGCTGGAGCTAATAGATCATTGCCACTTGGACCATCTTTCTCAGCAGGAAAAGAGGAGGGCCACCATGCTACTCAGTACTATAGTAAGCATGGGGAAAATAGACAAGGAGCAAACTAATTATAAAAAATCAATCCGTCATAGCTACTGAAAAATGACACTTTAGGATAAATGGAATAGGAAAAAAAGGAACCTCTTAGTCTCAGAACCAGGAATATGTAGGCAAATCCTAGAGTACTAAGGAATGGATTTACTCATTCAAAATCATATAGGATATCTGTCTGTCTTTGACAATTGACCATAAAGATCAGTGGATAGTCATAATAAGCAGTCATGGAGTTATGGTTTGGTTAACAATGTTGGGTAGCAAATCTCTGTTGCTTACTTGCCAATCTCCAAGTTTTTGTCAGCACATGCAATCACGTTCTTTTGATTCATTCAGTTATTCAATTCTAGTCCGTAATTTATTGGTTATACTATGAAAATACTTAACAAAGTAGAACATTTAATCACAATTGAGTAACCCATCCCTAGCTTATTCACAGACTTACATTTCTATAGGATTTAATTAGTAAGTCGGCCTTGCTGAATACATCTTCCATTGACGTGTAAATCTAAAAGAGTTTTGATCTGAATAATGATGGACGGACCAAAGTAATTTTGATTAACCAGGTCTGACTAAATAAACTGGAGTTCTGACTTTTGATCTAAAAGAGTTTCTTATTTTCTTCATAGATTTTGCAGTTTTTAATGTTGTTTGACATTGAATGGAGATGGCAAGTTGTGGTTTCTAAGAATAAAAGGCAGTAGTAGATTTATACTGATATTAAAATATAAAAATAGAAACATAAAACTTATATTAAAAATAACTTTATATTTATTACATTATGTTGAATTTACAAATCATTTTTTATCTGGAAAATGTTTTCCTATTGAGCAGTCTGCTCAATAGCCTCGCTGTCAGTTTCTTTTTTTTGCCTTATAAGAAATGTTTTGATTAAGAGTCTAGATTCAGGTCCAATAACATGGCTTCTTTTCTTAGGTTTCTCTTTCATTAATAAGGCTTTAGTAGGCTACTTGTCTCTGATTTGCCAAGATGAATCATTTTATAGCAAAGAACCATTAAAGCTTCCCATCAGGATTTTATAATGATGCCTTAACTTGTTATTATTCACTTGCTGAGTCCTGTCTGATTCCTTGTGACCCCATGGACTGCAGCACTCCGGGCTTCCCTGTCCTTCACTATCTCCCAGAGTATGCTCAGACTCAGTGTCCACTGAGTCAGTGATACTATTGAACCATCTCATCCTCTGTCAATCCCCTTCTCTTCCTTGCCCTAAATCTTTTCAGCATTAGAGTCTTTTCCAGTGAGTCAGCCCTTCACATCAGGTGGCCAAAAGTATTGGAGCTTGAGCTTTAACATCAGTCTTTCCAATGAATATTCAGGACTGATTTCCTTTAGGATTGACTGGTTGGCTCTTCTTGCTATCCACCTGACTCTCAAGAGTCCTCTCCATCATCACAGTTTGAAAGCATCAATTCTTTGGCACTCAGCTTGCTTTATGGTCCAATTCTCACATCTGTAAATGACTATTGGAAAAATCATAACTTTGACTATATGAACTTTTGTTGGCAGAGTGATGTTTCTGCTTTTTAATACACTGTCTAGGTTTGTCATAGCTTTTCTTCCAAGGAGCAAGCATCTTTTAATTTTGTGGATGCAGTCACCATATGCAGTGAATTTGGAGCCCCATAAAATAGTCTGTCACTGTTTCCATTGTTTCCCCACCTATTTGTCATGAAGTGATAGGACCAGGTGCCATGATCTTTTTTTTTTTTTAAATGATGAGTTTTAACCCAGCTTTTTCACTCTCCTCTTATACTTTCATGAAGAGGCTCTTTAGTTCCTCTTCACTTTCTGACATTAGAGTGGTATCATCTGTTTATCTGAGGTTATTGATATTTCTCCCGGCAATCTTGGTTCCAGCTTGTGAGTCATCTAACCTGGCATTTCACATAACACACTTTGCAAACTGACAATATACAGCTTTGACATACTCCTTTCCCAGTTTGGAACCAGTTTATTGTTCCATGTCCAGTTTTAGCTGTTGCTTTTTGACCTGCGTACAGGTTTCGCAGGAGGCAAGTAAGTGGTCTGGTATTTCCATCTCTTGAAGAATATTTCAGTTTGTTGTGATCCACATAGTCAAAGGCTTTAGTGTAGTCTATGAAGCAGAAGTAGATGTTTTTTCTGGAATCCCCTTGCTTTTTCTATTATCCAGCAGATGTTGACAATTTGACCTCTGGTTCCTCTGCCTTTTCTGAAACCAGCTTGAACATCTGGAAGTTCTTGATTCATGTGTTGTTGGAGCCTACTTGAAGGATTTTGAGCATTACTTTGCTAGCATGTGAAATGAATGCAATTGTATGGTAGTCTGAGCATTATTTAGAACTGCCTTCTTTGGGGTTAGATTGAAAACTGACCTGTTCCAGTCCTCTGGCCATTGCTGAGTTTTTCAAGTTTACTGACATATTGAATGCAGCACTCTAACAGCATCATCTTTTAGGATTTGAAATAGCTCAGCTGGAATTCCATCACCTTCACTAGCTTTGTTTGTAGTAAAGTTTCCTAAGGCCCACTTGACTTCACTCAAGGCCATGACTTAAGTGACCATTTTTTTTCAGTCTATTCCTCTGTCTCCACTAGCTACTTATTTGGCTCAAATCAAACACAAATGTTCTTAAGGATCATGCCCCTTGAATTTTTAGAAACAAACATGGGTAATACAAGCCAAAATACAACTGCCATTTTTCTTGATTTTCTCCAGCTATATGTATTTAATAGAAAACATATAGATGAATAAGTAAGATGTTCACTCAGAATTTTAATTATTATGTTCCAGACTCAGTGGTAAGCATTTAAAATGTGCCATTGTGCAGTTATCCTCAAAGTAGTCCAGTAGGATAGATATTACCCATTGATTAGAGGACCAATAAGCTTAGAATGGTTGAATAATATTCCTAATGTTATCCAATGAGTATGTTTGGAGTTTGGAATCCATAAGCTTTTATGCATTTCCTCTTAGGTGTAGTATATAAATGTAGGGAGCTGAATAAGACATGGTTCTTGATTTAAAGATGTTTACACTCTTAGTGGAAAGGAATAAGCTATATATGTGCAACTAAAACAAAGGTAGAACGTATAAATGCTACAATAACGCAACCTGTTATTAACTTCTGATGATTTTATAAGTAATTTTGTAACTTAAGCTTTCAAATTAATTCAAATAAAGTCAGTTAAAATTCTAGCTGTGAAAAGATACAAAAAGTAGACTTTACCAACTTTGACCATTCAAGCACTGTTCCGTCCAAAAGTGATTGCTCTGTGACATAGGACACAGTTCAGTTGACAGGACTATTTTCCTGCTGTTGAGATGAATGCATCAGCCTTTTTCCCTCTGTTCTCTTAAACCAGTCAAATTGAATAATTAGAATCCTTATTTGAGTCTACATTTACCAAGAGTGGTTTTAATTATGAAATTTTTTTTACCAATTAACTTGCCTTTAAGGGAAGGATAGCCTGACCCAAAGACTTTCTCCTTAGCCATGTAAGCAGTTAATGACTTGAGGCTTTGATTTAATAAAATGTTAAATCTTATGAATATGTTAGTCTGGGTATCCACCAAGGCTGACAATTCAAAACAGCTGCTCCTTCATGACAGTGCTAATGTCTAACATAATGACAAGGGAAATTATTGGCGAGGCGTTCATTCTTCCCTGTGTCAGTCTTCTATAGATTTTCATGCATCATGCCTCTTTCTATGAGTGCTTTTCAATAAAGTGTCATTGAGGCAAACAAGTAGAAGTAGTATTTTATTTTAATTGGTCTAAAACAACAAACAAATTCATAGACATGGCATTTGACATGGCTCTTGAACTCTGGCTGAGAATTCAGTGTAAAATGAAGGCCAGTCAAAGAATACCAGTATTAATATACCAATATTAGTTTTATTTCCCATTATTAACATTAAAAATACATAGCCAAATGTATTTAGAATGGAAGGAAGTGGGGGAGGCAGAAGGAAGGTTATGTCTCCACTTAACAGGTAGAAGCAAGTGGAGACTCAGTGGTTTTGACTCCAGCTAACCAGGACATCCTAAAGGAGATCAGTCCTGGGTATTCACTGGAAGGACTGATGCTGAAGCTGAAACTCCAGTACTTTGGCCACCTCATGCAAAGGGTTGACTCACTGGAAAAGAGTCTGATGCTCGGAGGAATTGGGGGCAGGAGGAGAAGGGGAAGACAGAGGATGAGGTGGCTGGATGGCATCACAGACTCAATGGACATGAGTCTGAATGAACTCTCGAAGTTGGTGATGGACAGGGAGGCCTGGCGTGCTGCGATTCATGGGCTCGCAAAGAGTCAGACACGACTGAGCAACCGAACTGCACTGAACTGAAGAAACTGAGTGTTTCTGGGAAATGAGTTGTCAGAAATTGACAACTTTCCCAGGTTGTAGTTATGTGAGAGGGAGGGGAAAGGACTGGAGGAAAAGGAAGGCAGAGAGAGGTTATTGTCTTCTCTGCCAACGTCACCTAGGGTATAGCCAGTTTAATCACAAACACAAACCTGAAGCTCACCCTTTCGGATTTCAAAAACAGTAGATGCTGTTTATACAGATAGACTCTTCCAGAGCTGTGGTATTTGGAAAACGTATTAGCTCTTATATAGAAAGATTTTCATCTTTAAACTGTTTTTCCCTTTGTAACGCAATGTACAAGAATATAAGCCTTAATTATGAGTATTCGCCACAAATCATAGACTACTTAATTTCTAAATCTCACTGATTGTTATAAGCATCTTGTTTTTAATTTTTTTGTTAATGGCACCATATTCATCTTGACTAAAATAAAAATGAAAATTTTTACATAGTCAAGTTTGAGAATTAATTCCAAAGCTGGATAATACATTGTTCATGAAATTTAAGATGAAAATAATAGAGAATTTATTTTATAAGCTATATTATAGATATTAAATTACATTGATATGAATGTTTTTGAAATTAAATATTAGTAATTTTTCAATTATGTTAATATATAATGGAGAAAGTATTTTTTTAATTTATTTTATTTTGGATTTAATTTCAAAGTTCATAAATATTCTTTGAATATGTTTTTAAGCTAAAACAAATTACTTCCTTTTTTCCTTCCAGATGCAGGATCAGGATCTGGAGATGGAGGTAGGAGTTGCCTTTTTATATTTTGAAACATTTATATGTGGTTGTTACTCATGGATATTTACTTATATATTTGTCATTACATATATCTAAGATGAATTCACATTTTGCATTTTAGGAAAGGGAAAACTAAAAACAAAATCATTCTTCTTATTAAATCAATGTATATACCATATGAATTATTTGATATATTTATGAATCATACTTAAGAACTTTTTCTATCTAATATTCCTATTCATTTATATATTTGTGTTTGAATCAACTTTGAGATAAACCTGCATAACAGAACTTCATAATAAGCTTCCAAGCATATTTTCAGGACAGGAAACTCATAGAAAATCATTCAAATATTATTTTTTAAATACATAATTACAAAATATTGATAATAATATATACATAGCTACTATGTAAACAGGAACATAATTACCAAATTAATAGTTTGAAACTGAAGGAGCTTTAGTTCATTAAAGAAAAATAAAAAAGATAAATTGAAGCCAGTGAAAATAAGATAGTGTCTTTACTTCTTTGATTAAATTAATCACAAGATATATGTTTTCATGATTTACTTGTGTGTTTAAAGAAGTATATAAGAGATAGGCAGAAACTTTCAAAATTTTGTATGATATACTAAGATTTTACTTATGGATTGAACCTTCATTGTAAATTTCCCAAAATGCTTTTCCAGTTGAAATTCAAACAAAATGCTATCTTTATTTTCAACAAGAAAAAATAGAGATAACTAAATATAATTTCAACAAGAATACTGAAAAGAGAATGAATAAAAACATAAACATTCTCTCAGGACCTTGCTTAAGTTATATAAAATGATTAAATGCATGTTTCTATTAAACTCTAGTTTTTTAATGAAGAATTTGATAAAAGATGAGGACAGAAAGTGTTGGAGTCAGGAAAGTCAAATTCTACTGCTTACCTTATCTGGTTTGGGCAACAAGTTAGATATTTATCAAGTCAAAGGCTTAATTAGTTCAAATAAGCAACACCCAGAGAATAAAATTAGAGCAGCATATTGAAGCACAATTTTTTTTTCATAACGACTGAAATTGAATAGGAGTCACGATTCAGTACCATGAGAGTATAAATTTATTTCCATATCACATGACACTAGACAGTCATTTGATGTTAAGATAATCTTACTATTTCTAAGAAATTATTTTTTCCTCTGGCTAATTAATATAATATTCCTAAGAAAGCTTTCCTGCAAGTTTTGGAAAGATGAGCTTCTACGATCAAGCAAACTTTAAAGAGAAAAAGGAAAAAAGTTTTTGAGTAGATATTTCACTATCAGAATACTAAGAAATCCATCAGTTTGTTAAAATGTCAATTTTGGAAGGGAGCAGTTCTATGAAAAATTTCCCGGCTATTTAGTTTTATGTGTAGACTACTTAATTAGAAAGATATTGTATTGTTTCAACTGTTCTACTCCTCATATCTTATTAATTTTTTGGCATCTTTAAAAACAAAACACAGAATTATCTTCATTGCTTCTTTTGTTAAAGCACCATGGTATACTTTTTTCTAGTTGAGTCTTTTCCTCATGTCTTACATCATCATTTTTTTCAATAATAAGGTGTAGTGGGTGTATCAGATAACTAGTTGCCAGTTTTTCCTTCATTGTATTTAGCACATGCAATTGACAGTAAAGTCAACTTCACTCTTCCCTGTTGAACTCTAGAATGAGTATTTTTAAAGGAATTCACTTTAATTTCATAAAGAAGACATTTATAACTTAAATTTCATATATTTGTTGCAGACTATATTCCTTTGTTTTTTCTCCTTTAAAAAATGTCTCTTCCTTTTAATTATATGTGCTTTATATTGGAGGAAAAATAAACAAAACAACTTCTTAAGAGATAATTGCTTTGGGGAGAAAATAAAAGCAGATAACTCATTTAATTCTGAGCTGTATTCTTTATAAAGAGTTGTTTTTCTGAAAGTTATGGTAAATGAGTATTTACTCCTAGCTGTTTGTTTTATTTTTAGTCAGAGACTCAATAATTTTTGTTTTGTTTTGTTTTGTTTTTGCTGAATTTATTTTTTCTAGTCTATGTGTTCTTTGCTCTGAAACACTAATGGTTTTAATTTTCCATATTTTTTTAACTTTAGTACAAAATGATAGAAAGCTTAATAATGAGAACCTAAAAGCATAGTTTAGAGTGACCTGCACAATTCTAGTTCACATATCGATTGAATTATATGGAAAATATATTTGACTTGCTATCTCTGCTATATAAAGGATGGACTTGCTCCGTATTCTGACCGAGTTCCTGTTACCAAGATATCTAGAAGAGCCAGAATCAGTTCCCTTTGAATTAACCAGAAGTGATTGAATCACTTATTATTGTTTGGTTAACCCAACAATCCTAGTTACTGATTGTCCTAACTAGTCTCTATAGGATATGTTCTCAATAATGTGTATTTGGTTAATAATCAAGGCATCTTTGCAAGCACTTTGGATAGTTAATGGTTATTTTTCTAATTTCTTTAAACAAAAGTTAATATACTTCCCAAATGCAGTGCATTGATCTGAATAGTGAAGTGAACAATTTTATTTGGAAAACACATATATGTGACTATCATAAATGATATGGTTAAATCAAATCCAAATCCAAAAACTTTATAAATACATAAGGTTTTACTTTTTAGATTGTCCTACATTCTTAAACAAATAAATATTAGCATTGAATATTAGACCTGATTTTTTTTAATTAAGTTTAACTTCTTTGCACAAGGGTGTATCTATCATTTATTGCACTTGAAACATTTTTACAGTATAAAAGGGATCTAAATGTTTCATAAAATTTATGCTAACTTGTTTTTGTATGTTTTATAAAATGTTTAACTTTATTTATTTATTTATTAAGGAAACATTAATATAAAGAATTTGAGTGAAAGACCAGTTGTTTATGGAATTCTCTGTTTTCAAGCAAAATGTTTAGTTGAAAAGGCATCTTCATCAAATAACCTTTTGGATAGACTCATACTTAAAAAAAAACAATTCAAGTTAAACTATAATTAGCTATATATGTGTCTGTTAGAAAGGTAATATGTAGTAGAGTGTGGACAAAATTCCAAAGAATTTCAAAAAGTAGTAAAAAGAAAGGGGTTGGTGTTTCAAGTACTATATATATGGAGACAGTGTTGTAAATAAGAAAACGGGTGTGTGTAGGAGGGATAATAACATCTTCTCCACCCACGGACTTCCTTAAGCAACAAACACTGCAGTGTGAAAGAATCTAGGGCTGTGTGGGTGGTTAAGGGATAATTTTTAACACCTGCTTTTATTTCACAGACTTTCAGTCATATTATAAAGATAAGACCATGAATATTTTCCATTAAGCTTAACATATATTTCTGGATTAACTAGACTTCTGACAGATTCCTAAGAAGAAAAACAAGTCCTGTAAAATAAGAAGTATATTTTAACTATTAAAAGAATAATAAACATATTATCTTGCTAAAAGTCTGGAAGAATTCATGATTAAATTTTAATAACATCTTATGGGAAGTTGTATGATGATGTCTATAGAAACAAAATGTCTCTAAGATATACAACATAGATGCAATGGGTATATTTTTAATTCATGAGATAAAATGAAGCTCTGGGGCTTCATATAACTTATACAATTATATACTTTTAAGAGAATTATTTAATAATTTAATCAAGAGATTAATGTCAGATATGTACAGCAACATATCAAATTAAATTTATATCCATTAGTTGTATAAAGTCTGATTTTTGTTTTAATAATCCAGATAATGGCTATTATGATGACTTTAATGCACAAAATCAGTTATGCTGTGTTTTATTTAATGCAAAATTGTCTTATGCAGATTATCTTTGTATAATTTTACTTGGATGTACAAAATTAAGACATTTATTTTGTATATACCTTGGCTAGAGCAAGAAATACTTATATTGCAACAAACTGTAGACCCTTGGCTGTTTCTGATCATGTAGATTGCTAAAAACCAGAAAACAGTGTTGTAACAAGTTTGAGAACTGAAAATTTATTTTTAAAAAATTCTCAGATTTCTAATGTGGATTTGATGATATTCATGAATTACACTGAATTGAACAGGCCTCCTATCAGCTGGGGACCATGACAAGGTTTCTGGAGTTCTAAAGCTGAATATGACATAGTTCTTTATACTCAAGGAGATTTACATGTAAAGTCTTTTCTTAGCAAGCAATGGGAAAATTATGATTCTAATTATCAAAAGAGAAATAATCCCCTGTAGAAATAAAATGTTAAGTATACTGTAAATAATAAGGAATTGAATGTTCATTCCATAAAATATTCTTATATCAGGTTAAGTAATTTTTCCTCCCATGTTGCTATACCAGTTCCCTTATTTGATCTCAATCTGTGCCTCTCCACCTTATTGTCATAGTCAAGTTCTGGCAAACACAGTGTGCCTCGCCATGTGTTTTCTCCACTGGGTACACATTACAGCCAAGTCTGACAGGCATCAGTTGTCAGCAACCTCATCTGGAATACTGATTAATTTAAAACTTCTACCCTGTACACAAAGTTTGAGATTTTTCCATGGCAATACATACAAGGAGGAAGCAGAAACTGCTCTTGGCTTTTGCTGTTCTACAGCTTAGAGCTGTTGTTCCGCCTGGAGATGAGTTTATAGACATCTGAACCACAGATGAAATATATCTCAGGTTTTCATGGAGTAGAATCCATTTTGCTTCCTCTGTAGCTCAAAGAAAACCAATATTGTGATGGAGTGATGAAATAGAGGTAGGATGAATGAAGATAGTGGATAACGAAAATGAAAAAACAAAATGAGCAAACAAAAAGAGGGAAACAAAGTGAGAATGATGGAAAATGAAAAGGGAGAACAAAACTTTGCTACCAACATAGCGTCACACATGACTACCATCTTAAAAATAAAAAATAACTTTTTTTAGTAGAATGATAATAATTGACTGAATTTCCAGAGAAGATTGCTTGAGGATGTGAAATGGATACCACAAACATTTTCTTTTTCTGAATCACTTATATGGATTTCTAAAAACTATATCTAGGAAAGTAAATGTAATCATTATGTACAGTTTGATATACATGGCTTTGGGGTAAGAATCAGGAGACTTGTATTCTAAATTTTTAATTGGCTTAAAGGATGCCTGTTTGAGTTTACTTGCAAACTCCTTGGAGATTCATTTCTTTTATTGGTAAAGGAGAATAGTATCTGCTTATAGGAAAAGATAATTATAATAAACTAATGCAAAGGACTTTGGATTCCAAAAATGAAATGAAAAGAATTTATATTAACTTTTTTTTTTTTTCCCATTTAAAAATATAATTTCTCTGAAGGGTTTAATTGAAATTTGAATCTTTGAATTAGTAAGTTTTAAGTTCATGGTCTAAAATATTGATGCTGAGATAATAACAACTCTACAAATACAATCACAGTTTTCAGTATTTAGAGGTGATAGCTAGCTTTGCACTTTGAAGGGGAGTGAAATCATAGTTTTGATATTGGAGGAACTGCAGTTCTATCTGACAGGTAAGAAATAGGGAACAGTGTTTTAAAAATGCAAAACAGTCAGTTCAGTTCAGTTCACTTGCTCAGTAGTGTCTGACTCTTTGTGACCCCATGGACTGTAGCACGCTAGGCTTCCCTGTCCATCACCAACTCCCTGAGTTTACTCAAACTCATGTTCATCCAGTCAGTAATGCCGTCCAACCATCTCATCCTCTGTCAACCCCTTCTCCTCCTGCCTTCAACCCTTCCCAGCATCAGGGTCTTTTCCAATGAGTTAAATCTTTGGATCAGGTGGCCAAATATTGGTGCTTCAGCTTTAGCATCAGTCCTTCCAGTGAATATTCAGGACTGATTTCCTTTAGGATGGACTGATTGGATCTCCTTGCAGTCCAAGAAACTCTCAAGAGTCTTCTCCAACACCACAGTTCAAAAGCATTGATTCTTTGGCACTCAGCTTTCTTTGTGATTCAACTCTCATGTCCATAATGATTACTGGAAAAAACATAGCATTATCTAGATGGACCTTTGTCAGCAAAGTAATGTCTCTGCTTTTTAATATGCTGTCTAGGTTGATCATAGCTTTTCTTCCAAGGAGCAAGTGTCTTTTAATTTCATGGCTGCAGTCACCATCTGCAGTGATTTTGGAGCCCAAGAAAATAAAGTCTCTCACTGTTTTCATTCTTTCCCCATCTGTTTGCCATGAAGTGATGGGACCAGATGCCATGATCTTTATTTTATGAATGTTGAGTTTTAAGCCAACTTTTGCACTCTCCTCTTTCACTCTCATCAAGAGGCACTTTAGTTCCTCTTTGTTTTCTGCCATAAAGGTGGTATCATCTGCATATCTGAGGTTATTGGTATTTTTCTGGCAATCTTGATTTCAGCTTGTGCTTCATCCAGCCTGGCATTTCACATGATGTACTCTGCATAGAAGCTAAATAAGCAGGATGACAATATACAGCCTTGACATACTCCTTTCCAATTTGGAACATTTGTTGTTCCATGTCCAGTTCTAATTATTGCTTCTTGACCTGCATACAGATTTCTCAGGAAGCAGGTACAGTGGTCTGGTATTCCCATCTCTGTAAGAATTTTCCACAGTTTGATGTGATCCACACAAAGAGTATAGCATAGTCAATGAAGCAGAAGTAGGTATTTTTCTGGAACTCTCCTGCATTTTCTATGATCCAACGGGTGATCAAGACAGTAAATAATTCTTAAAAGATTACAATGGTAGTCAGTTGCCTCTGTAGAAATCCCAAAAGAAGAAATGGGAGGAATTCACAATATAGTGGATTCAGTATACTCACAAGGAAGAATTTTCATTAGGATGCTAAGCATTGCAAAGGTTTTCTAAGGGGATTTGAACTTTTAGAAAGAGATTCTTTCAAAGTAGATGGAAATACTTTATTATAGTTCTACTGGATGCCAGAGCAGAGCTAAAGGGCCCCATGATGAAGGTGAAAGAGGAGAGTGAAAAAGTTGGCTTAAAGCTCAACATTCAGAAAACGAAGATCATGGCATCCGGTCCCATCACTTCATGGGAAATCGATGGGGAAACAGTGGAAACAGCATCAAACTTTATTTTTTTGGCTCCAAAATCACTGCAGATGGTGACTGTAGCCATGAAATTAAAAACGCTTACTCCTTGGAAGAAAAGTTATGACCAACCTAGATAGTATATTCAAAAGCAGAGACATTACTTTGCCGACTAAGGTCCTTCTAGTCAAGGCTATGGTTTTTCCTGTGGTCATGTATGGATGTGAGAGTTGGACTGTGAAAAAGCTGAGCACCAAAGAATCGATGCTTTTGAACTGTGGTGTTGGAGAAGACTCTTGAGAGTCCCTTGGACTGCAAGGAGATCCAACCAGTCCATTCTGAAGATCAACCCTGGGGTTTCTTTGGAAGGAATGACGTTAAAGCTGAAACTCCAGTATTGTGGCCACCTCATGCAAAGAGTTGACTCATTGGAAAAGACTCTGATGGTGGGAGGGATTGGGGGCAGGAGGAGAAGGGGACAACCGAGGATGAGATGACTGGATGGAATCACAGACTCGATGGACGTGAGTCTGAGTGAACTCCGAGAGATGGTGGTAAACAGGGAGGCCTGGGGTGCTGTGATGCACAGGGTCGCAAGGAGTCAGACACGACTGAGCGACTGATCTGATCTGATAAGGATACCTAACTCAGGTATAATTGTTTGTAAAATACCCCGTGGTTTGTAAAAGCACTAATTCATTTAATCACAATGGCAACCTTTGGATATGTGGAAGATAATCACAGTGGCACCCCACTCCAGTACTCTTGCCCGGAAAATCCCATGGATGGAGGAGCCTGGAAAGCTGCAGTCCATGGGGTCGCTGAGAGTCAGACAGGACTGAGTAATTTCACTTTCACTTTTCACTTTCATGCATTGTAAAAGGAAATGGCAACCCACTCCAGTGTTCTTGCCTGGAGAATCCCAGGGACGGGGCATCCTGGTGGGCTGCTGTCTATGGGGTCACACAGAGTCAGACACGACTGAAGCGACTTAGCAGCAGCCAGCAATAGTACATTATGTTAACTAAGCCAGTCCTTGAATTTCAAGAAGGAAGGAAACTATAGTCTACAAAGTACCCTACCTCTTGCAGTAGCTGTTTGCAACACCTATATCCAACAGACCCCATATCCCGTTTATATAAATCTTATCAACAATCATATGAAATTTTATTATCTCTTCTCCTTCCCCCCTTCTTCCTCTCATTTTTATTTCTGAAACCATCTATTCTGTTCAAAGTGTTAAGTCAGTCATTCAGTTGTGTCTGACTCTTTGCAATTCCATGAACTTTAGCCCTCCAGGTTCCTCTGTCCATGGAATTCTTCAGGCAAGAATACTGAAGCGGGTAGCCAGTCCCTTCTCCAGGGGATCTTCTCGACCCAGGGATTGAACCCATTTTTCCTGCATTGCTGGCAGATTCTTTACCATCTGAGCCACAAGGGAAGCCCATTCTATTCAAAGTAGTCCTCAAACCCCTATGGATTTATGTATCATCAAGTTAATCATACTCATCAGTCTATAATGGTTTGCCATCTATTCTCTATTAATTTTTCCTTCATCACCCACCCCTGGTCCTATTCCTTTTGAAGTATTCACTCTAAGGTATTTGTTATACTTTAACTTGGGGGAAAAATATGATTGTGTAAGTGGTTGCAGGAAGTGGTAGTTAAAGACTCAGTCTCTGGAAGTGTACTCTGTGGATTTGGTCCTCATTCCACCACTACTAGCTATGTGACCACAGACAGGTTACTTATACAGTCTATTTTAGTTTCTTCATCCATGATCCTTGCAGGGTTTCCCAAGAAGTAGAATCTGAGGTTAGATTTGTACATTCGAGGTTCACTAGTAGGGCTTTCAGGATCAGCGTTGGTAGGAAAAAAGGATGTAGGGCTGGGCAGATGGAGTAAGACTGATGCAGTTTTAAAAAGTCACAGCAGGTGTCATAGGAGCTCTCAACATGGCATGGCCCCTCTGAGTTGTACTTAAAATTGGGTTGCCTTCACATCGCACCATTGATCACTGTTGATGTGGGTGAACCCCAAGGGATTGTTACCTCGGACCAGGTATCTCTCTTTAACTGCAGGCTAGACTTGGAGAGGGACTCTGCTGTGACCTTTCTGGGTACAACATTCCCAGCAGAGAAGGGGCAAGTATGCACATTGCATCATGGCATTCTCTACAATCTGTAACATTTAAAACAAGGAACAAAACAGAATCCCTGCTCTTGCAGAACTTATTTTTTGTGAAAGGAGCCAAACAGTAAACAAATAAACAAGAAAAAAATATAGATTGTCAAATGGTGTACGGGAGGGAAAAAGTGAGATAAGCAAAAGTAGAAAGTTGCTAATGGATTTGAAGTGATCAGGAATGCATGGACAAAGATAAGGAAGTGAAGGATCAGGATTGAGGCTTGCAAATAAGCAAGAGAAGGGCATTCCAGGAGAACTGCAATGCAAAAGCTCTGAAGGTACATAACCCCAGAAGGTCTCAGATGTTAGTTGCACTGAAGTGAGTGAGAGGATGCTTGGAGAAAAGGAAGAGAGATGGAGGTGAGCCTACAGACCCTCTTGTGGGGTTTGACTCTTCCTGTGAGTGAGTTGGGAGCCATCGACGGTCTACAGCAAAGAAAATGTTCTGATCTGACTAGTGATTTTACCAGATCTGTGTTGAAAATGCAATGTGTTGAAGTAAGGGAAGAAGGAAAGACTACTGTAATTAAAAGGAAAAAGATGGGACTTGCCTGGTAGTCCAGTGACTTAGGCTCTGTGCTCCCAATGCAGAAGACCGAGGTTGGGTCCTTGGTCAGGGAACTAGATCTCATATGCCACAGCTGAAAAAGACCCTGCATGCCAAATAAGTAAACAAATATTTTTTTTAATGAAAATATTTAAAGAAGAAAAAATGTAACATTTCTTTTACCTGCTTGTCAATGTTCAGGAGTCTATGATATATTCTCCACAATGTCTTTTGTCTATTCCAGATGTACCAGTCTGCTACCCACCCGAAAGACGTTGTCTGTGGTCCTTTAAGTAGATATCCTACTGTAGATACTGAGCAGTAGTTGAATCAATTTTTTTTTTCTCTTAGGGTATTTTCATATTTAGGGTTTTATTTAAGATGTCCTTCTCTTGTTTTGATGCTTGTAAGCAAGCAGAACATTTCAGGCATTAGCAGTCAGTATTTAATACATAGGAATCTCTCTGCATGCTGCAGTGCATGCCAAATTGCATTGACTTTTGTTTCAAATTTGGATTTGAAAATATAGCATTTTTTAGTGTACTAGATGTACAATATGGATCGTAGCATATGATTTGCAATGTGTACTTAACAAAGAGCAATTTCATTTTCTCTGGTAAATTACACACTTGTTATAGCTTTGGGATTTAAAAAAATCCTGGAATAAATAGAAAACAATATGTTTAAATAATGTTAGCATTCTGGCTCAGTGAGTCAAACCAGAAGAATTATTCCAGTGACTTTCAGTTAGTCAACTGGTTCTGAAGATAACTTTCATTTTGTATTACTTGCTGGGTCTCTCTCGAGAAGAATAAAAGGAGAATTAACTGGATTTTAAGTAAAGTTGAACGTATGATTCCAAGGACTTGTTTAGCAGATGGATCATTTAAATTGGATCTATTCCTAATTAAATAAATATTTAATATAAAATAATAAATACAGTTCTTTTAAACTTCTATCCCATTTCCTCTCATTTCCCAGCTGCTTTTCTCACTCCTTAATTTCATAGTTTGACTGATTAGATGGTTGTTCTAAGATTACATTCTGGTGGGGAAGGCCACACACAGAAATCCATATTAGTGGAACCAGTTAAGATGGAACCCATTTCTAGTATAGCCTCTACACAAAATTAATGTACTCTGCATGTATTTGATCCTGGCTAAATTGAGAATTTTTGCATCATCTTG
Source organism: Nanger dama (assembly GCA_917880005.1). Lineage (NCBI taxonomy): Eukaryota > Metazoa > Chordata > Mammalia > Artiodactyla > Bovidae > Nanger > Nanger dama. The sequence goes on from CAKJTW010000004.1 coordinate 56,155,429, forward strand.
GAAGCATTGAATTAGGGTGAGAGTCATTTTAGACACACTCCAGAGACTGTAACCTTAACAGAAAGCCATGGCCTTTGGCAAGTAGAGTTTCTGACACACTGATTTAAGCGGTGGTGGTGAACATTTGGTAAAGAGACATGTTGAACCACATAGTATCATTTCTCCTGAACACTTGGAGCTCTCTGATGCAGTTTGAGATCTAATCCTTAAGGACTGGAGAGTTTACAATGGTGAAGATTTTGTTAAGTTACTCAAAAGACAACTATAATAGAAATTTGAATGTGCTCCTCTTTGAAAGTAGGTGTTATTTTTAAATATAATTAAAGAGAAACAACTGGCAGTTTAGAGGAAAAGGGGTATTAGTGGCAGTAATTATACTGTATCTTAAACAGTGGGATGATATTAAATGGTTATATTCTGGAAACTGATGTTCTAACTACTTTTGAGGCCCATACTGTCTAAACAACCACATTCAAGCATTGATTTAAAAAACACCCTTGACCTTTCATGAAGAGAGAGCTTCCTTACACAAACTCTGCTTTGAAATAGAATATGGCAGAGTTATAAACCCAGTTCAATCCTATAAATCAGGACACTGTGTGAATTTTCTATTGTGAATAGCTCTCAGATTTCTGTGTCCAGACCCTTCACCAATCCCTTATTTTATCCCTCGTCATCTCTTATCTATAATGTTGAAAAAATGCCTCCTAACTTGTCTCCCTTTTTCCAGTCTTGTCCTAAAGTATTTTTACTTGCACAGTCAGAATGATTTATAGAAAATACTTATCTGAGCATATCATTCCCCTGCCTACAACCCCACAATGGATGTCCATCATCCTTAGAATAAAAGTCAGTGTTTCCAGTAGGAAGTACAAAGACCTCCAGAATTGTTCCAGTACCTGCCTCACCATCCTCATCATTAATCTTCTTCACCTCAGAGCTGACAACTCCATTGTACCTTTGCAATGAGAGTAGTTCACTGAGACACAACATCAATAGGTTTCATGCCTCTTTACTTTGCTAATGCTCTTCCCTCTTCCTAAAACCTGTCCCACGCTTTTGCCTAAATAGTATTCATCTTCCAAAACTAAATCAAGGATCATATAATATAAGGAGATTGCCGTAAATCTGCTGATTGGACTAAATACCATTCTACTTTGTATCACTAATCTGATCCATTGAAATAGCATGTTTATGTATGTCCTTACAGCTAATTATTAATACCCTTAGATACAGACCACAAGGCCATATGCTTAAGAGGATATCATTGAATCTTTGCTCAGCTGAGCTAAGGCTCTAAAACTAACAAAGTGTGCTTAAATTTTGAAATGTTTCTATTCACATTTGGCTACTACAGTTTAAATTATTTGAAATTCTGAAATAAAAGTTAAATATGAAGAGTTTCATATGCTAAAATAACTAGAATTATTTTAACTCAATAGAAAAGGACTTAAAAAAAAAAGAGTAAAAAATGATCCATGCCACCAAGAATAAGACAAGAAGATGATATTCACAAGCCTAAAACAGCTTCAAAAATAAGCAAATGCTTATCCAAGACCTAAGGAAATTCAAGGGAATCCAAGAGGAGCCTAACAAAAATATAAGCTACCAGCTTAAGCTCAGAAGCTTTCCTTTTGCATTTCCTTTATTTTTGAAGTACACGGCATCTTATACTATTAATATCAATTTGTTCATTTGTGATTTGCCTCATTCTCCTAAAAGTGGTATGCAAAGAAAAAAATTGAAGTTATTTTAGGATTCTAGTTAGTTTGCAGGTAATTGAGATAATTTTACCCAATGTGAATACTTTATCCCACTTCCAAATCACTTATTAAAATACCAAATGACTTTGGCCAGAGAAAAAAATCATTTGGAAACCCATTTGGTACCTTCATTTAATTTGACATTGAACTAGTGGGGGAAAAATTAAAAGACTGTCTTTTCAGAGAATTATAATGATTACCCCACTTAAAATGTACTTTAACCATAGACTAATACTGCCTGAAGAGTAAAACACTTGATATTAATTTCTTAGAACTAGAAAAGAAAGAAAGTGAAGTCGCTCAGTTGTGTCTGACTCTTTGCAACCCCATGGACTGTAGCCTACCAGGCTCCTCTGTCCATGGGATTCTCCAGGCAAAAATACTGGAGTGGGTTACCAATTCTTTCTCCAGAGGATTTTCCCAAGCCAGGCATCAAGCCCAGGACTCCTGCATTGCAGACAGACGCTTTATCCTCTGAGCCACCAGGGAAGCCCAGAGCTAGCACATTTCCATAAATGGAACAAGAAAACAGAACTCTTGTGAGCTTCAGCTTTCAGCTTACAAAACATACAATGGTATATGAAGAGGAAAGGGCCTTCTCCATATGATGCCATGAAGATTATAGAGGAAATGATTTTAAAGTAAATCACTGTGCTATCATCAGACTGAAATTAAAGATCCAACCAGCAGAATTTCATAGAAGTGGGCCTGGCATGTAGTAGGTGCTTGATAAGTATTTGTGAGATTAATGCATGGATGAATGAACTGCTAGAGCAGCAATGTGAACTTCTATAATAGCGATTAATTGATGCATGTGTGAACAAGGAGGCCATGCTCCCACCTCCCTAACTGCTAACTATGGCCCTCGACTTACTTAGAGGAGGCATCAGAAATGCCATGAGATGTCATTTCTCAAGAAATCTGAAGAGTGATTCTATTTCTTCCACCAACTCTGAGTCACAGCTCTTCCCCACATTCCTATGCTCTTTTTTTTTCATCTGTTTTCCCCATGAATGAAACTGGAACAATATGGTAATGCTGTACTCAGATATAAAAGGAGATATTTATAGGGGATAAAAAGGAGAGTTTGGAGAAACAAGATAGGAGAGCAATCTGGTAAGACAGAGAAGGATTTTTCAAATGTCAGAAAAAAAGGAGAAAGCAGTGGTGTTCAATGTTTTGTCTAAAAAGCTTTTAGTGTCCATCTAAAGGACAAAAAATGTGGAATGTTAAATAGCTCCAGACTTGGGTAGGCGGTACTATTTTTTTATATGTTGAACTCTTTAATATTTCTTTCCATATTAACACATCAAATATTTATTCATTTAGTGCATTTCTTCCTCGATAATTTCTATACCCCAATACATACATGTTTTGAGAAGAAAATCAAGAAAAATTGATGCAAAGATTTTTCTCCTATCTCCACCCCACACAAATTTTTTTCTCACCCATCTAAAATAGTATTTAATGCTGCCAGAGAATACTTCATTAGGAAAAACAGATCTTGTTCTTGCCAGACAAGACAAAGGTTGAAATCAATGCTTCAGACTGCTGAGTAGGAGATCTGACCACCTGCCCTTAGCCCAGCACTTTTGCAATGTGTTTGGCAGAACTTGAATGCCTCAGGATGCTATTATACTAGACGGTATCCAGTTAAATAATATTGAGCAATGAAGCATAATTTGACCTATTTTGAAAAGTCACAGATAAGGTGAAGAACTTTCTCCAATTTGCCCAAGACTTTTCCAGTTTTCAAATGGAAAATCCTGCATCCCAGGATTTTATCCCACAAAAATACGGATGCAGAAATAAGGATGATATGGCACCTGAGTCACATAGGAAAGGCTAAGAAGTGTTATGGTTTAGAATCTTGCTAAATTTTATTTTAAAAGTATTTTAAAACAACACCTGACCATGAATCATTTTTCTTAAACAAATATATTTTAAGAATTAAAGGAATTAGTAATTTAGGGTGCGTACTTTAGGAAACTCTGCTCCAACCCTAACCATTTGTTTCTTGACCTCTGCAATCTCATTAGCAGTATGTGTTACAGGGCATATGGAGACCTGAGGGATGATCTACCAGCTGTGACTGAGTCTCCTTCTAAACCTTAGACTACGTAAGCCTCAGGCTGGAAACTTAGGAGAATTTCCATATAGAAATAATTTCATCACTTCAAAATAATTCTGTTTCACAAATATTAACCTGTCTTAATGCAAATATTTTAGGAGTTTCATTATGGTGGTTGTTGTTTAGCTGCTAAGTTGTGTCTGACTCTTTAGCTACTCCAGGGACTGTAGCCCTCCAGGCTCCTCTGTCCAGGGGATTTCCCGGGAAGAATATTGGAGTGGGTTGCCATTTCCTTCTCCAGGGGATCTTTCTGACCCAGAGATGGAACCTGTGTCTCCTGCTTGGCAGGCAGATACTTTACCACTGAGTTACCTGGGAAAATTTCTACAGGAAGGTAAAAATACTGTGAAGATCATTAAAAGATCTATATTCCAAGTTCTTTTCTCTTTTGCTATTGTATAATTCTGGATGAGTCTTGAATAGATGTTGGGAAGTATGCACAAATTTAAAAATATGTTAGTAGAAAGTTTGGAGATTGCCATTATATGACAGCAGAATCATTCATGGAACTTTCCTCTGAACTTTTCTGTGTGGGACTAACTAAACCAATAGGGAGGAGGAGAGAGGACAAGGAGATAAAAATGCATAGAGTGAAATAGAAGCCTCTGCAATGTCTGGAAATGGAGAAAAAGTCAGATTCAGAGCTGCTTGTTCAGTCACTCAGCGGTGTCTGACTCTTTGTGACTCCATGGAATGCAACACGCCAGGTTTCCCCATCCTTCACTGTCTTCTGGAGCTTGCTCAAATTCATGTTCATCGAGTCGGTGATGCCATCCAGCCATCTCCTCCTCTGTCATCCCTTTCCCCTCCTGCCTTCACCCTTTCCCAGCATCAAAGTCTTTTCTAATGAGTCAGCTCTTCGCATCAGGTGGCTAAAGCGTTGGAACTTCAGCTTCAGCTTCAGTCTTTCTAATGAATATTCAGGACTGATTTCCTTTAGGATTGAGTGGTTTGATCTCCTCACTGTCCACGGGATTCTCAAGAGTCTTCTCCAACATCACAGCTCAAAAGCATCAATTCTTAGTTCCATTCTGTACTTCTCACCACATCACAAACTAGGACAGGTGCCTCTTCCTGCACCTGCAAATTTGGTTAAAGAAGGCAAAGCCCATTTTAGTGATCTACAAAGGATTAGCTGAGTGGATTCATGAAAGGGATTCTGTTATGCTAAATAATGTATTTGTTCCAACAAAACCTTAAACTTTTCTAAATTCAGAGATTTTTTTTTCCTACATTTTTCTAAGTACTTTTCAGCTCTAAATATCTGAGAATTAAAAGTATTATTTCTGACACTTCTAGCACACATTATTTACTGATAATGCTGAGAGAATATTCCTTTTAATAAAATTTCTAATTTTCTTACCTCTGGGATAAGGTCAAGCAAAAGAAAAAGGCTTTAGCTGCATACCACTCCCCGAGGTTACCAGAATGAAAAGGAATAGTTGGAAAAGTACTTCAAATAGTGTATTGCTTTTAGGTGTGCTGCTTTCAAACTAGGCAATTATAGAAACACTGATAGAGACACATCCCTGCTAATTTACATATGCACAGCATTAGATGCATCACTAAAACTCATACAGCTTATCTGTTTCGATAATTGATAAGCCTAGTGTAACACTCTAAAGACTATTTTATACTGTCTTGTATTAAGATCTTATAAGGAGCAGCTACTCTGTGTTAGATCCTTTACAGCCACATAGTACATACTTGTTATAACTGTTGAAGAAAGGCATATCTCCATTTTCCAATGAAGAAAATATATGGCATACAGGTTAAAGTACTTTTGCATAACCATGTAGTTAGTAGCACAGCAGGGTTTAAACCCAGGTCCCTGAAGCTCCACCATTACTCTTTCTTTTCTCCACTGTCCCCTGTGCAATCTACCATATATTTTAAAGTCAGAGATTTAAAATATATGACTTTTCATATTAAAATATATTAAACGTCTATTAATTTCATTAAAGGAAGATGTTGCTGTTAAGTACGAATTTTGCACTAATCAGAAAAATGTGTATGCTTTTTGTTTTGTATGACATGCCTTTGGCTTATTAGTCCTCGGTGCGTACACACACAGTTTTTTATTCGGAATATTCATTTCACTAATATTTATTGATAATACAATACTTCCCTCTAGTTACACTATATACTCTTTTGATTTAATAACATGACATAATATGACTATACTTTGTGACAACCATGTCTTACATGCTTGAGATACAGAAAAATCCCTGTTTCTGAAGTCCTTATTTCTAAAGGGAAGAAAAAGACATAAGCCAAGCAAATAAATAAACAAGAACATTTCAGAGAGTGATAATTTATTTTAATAAAGTAAAACAGTGATGCAATTCAGAATGACTGAGTTTTATGGGAAGAGTGAGATTTGCTGTGTGCTGTTGCTCAGTCACTCAGTCATGTCCAAAATGTTATTTGCAGCCTCATGGAGTGTAGCCCACCAGGCTCCTCTGTCCATGCGGATTCTCCAGGCAAGAATACTGGAGTGGGTTGCCATTCCCTCTTCCAGAGGATCTTGCCTACCCAGGGATTGAACCCGCATCTCCTGAGTCTCCTGCACTGGCAGGCAGATTCTTTACCTGATGAGCCATTGGGGAGGCCCCGAGATTTAATTGTGTACCAGGATCCCAAGGCAAGGCACTAAAGAAAGCAAATGTCAATGCTCTAAAGAAGACCTTAGTGAAATCCAGAAACAGAAAGAGGGTAAAGTGATAGGATAAGAGAGTGGAGAAGTGAGAAAGAATTTGGGTTTTATTTATAGTGTCATGGGAAGCATTTGGAGGAGAGTAATATAATCTGGCTTATATTTTTAAAAGACTGCTCCGGCTGCTATGTGGAGAATGAATTATAGATGAAACTAGAGAGGAAGCAAAAAAATCAGCAAAAATGATTATTGTAGTAGAAAAGGTAAATATGATCCAAAGCTAAATGGGGTGCTGACAAAAAGAGAGTGAAAAGGTGACAGATATGCTGATATCCCAGGTCTACTCAAATGACTTTTCATTCCTTTCCATATTGGCATCGGTATGAACAAAAATTTTATATGCCAACACAAAGAAAGATCTAGGAAGGAGAAGGAAAAAGATTAAAATCCTATCACCTCATTGTGTACTCTTAAAATTCTCCATACACATTTGGCATGAGTGAATATATAGGTTTACTTCTAAGACATGAAAATGTTTCATAAAAGACATCATTTAAAAAAACCAAAGCTCATGCATTCAGCCTATTGTATTCATCTAAAGCAATTTTCTCAGACTTCAGGAGGGAAAGCAGATTGATGTACTTAGGGGATTTTCAACCAGTGGCTTTTCAGTAAAGCCTGCATCTATTGATGTTTTTGTTTTTATTTACCATTTTAAATTTATACCACTTAAGCATCATCACTAGTATGGCAGTAAAAGGTAAAATATAAAAATAGACAGCTCTATAATTTGGCCTTTAAATGGTTTTATGCATTTATATTCTATGTAGGATATGTAACAGATTGTGATAACAGAATCAGGTATAATCAAGTTGCAGCCTTATATATATATAGCAGATATCACGAAACAGCTCTCTTCTGCTGACTCAAAGAGTGGGAGTTCTACTTCTTTCATTATATTTTTCTATAACAGCTTATCACTAGAAACACCTTTATGGCAGTTCTCCTGCTTTGTCAGTGTGAATGTCCCCACCATAGCACTTTCCCCATATTTGCCATTGATTCTTGCACTGGGTTTTCTTCTCTGCAGACAACTAATTTGAGTGGCTTTAAATCTAAAATATAACTTCCACGTTCAGTTTCTCAGTTCACATAGCAATATAGAGAAGTCATTTTCAAATGCAGAAAACCCTTGGCCCTCAGACTGATTTTATTCAGCTTCCATGGTGTTACTCTTTTATTTCTCTAAAGCCTGTAGCCTTTCACATGTGCTGTTGGAGGGAAAAATTTTCTTGTTGGTATATAGCACCTCTACAGTTAACTTCTGCTTGTCTTTACATCTAAATGTAAATGAGGAGACCAGAGCATACTGAGAGTGACAGCCCTTTTAGTTCACTCACCTGTTCTCTTGGATAGGGGCTTAAAAGTTACTGTCAAATATTTGTGAACATGCATATTTCTTTCACAGAGATTATTTGACAGTGGGTAGTTTTCTTGTTTTGCTTGAATTGGTGTGTGTTGTTTTGGGGGGTGGGTTTTTTTTTTTTTTTTTTTGGACTTGTTTAGCTTTTCTTCCCGATCAAGCCTAAACTGCAATTCCTGCAGAACCCACAGAAGGGATTCCTTACTGGATTCATGAAGTGGGAACAGTCTTATACCAGTAGGGGGAGCTCATATCCTACCTATTTTGTGGGTTGTAGAAGAGTTATTTTGTAGGTTTGTGTAGTTAGGGTGGAGCTGTTTTAACTCTAAAGCCAACAGAGATTTTCTGTTGTAATGAAAGTTATTTTCTCCAATGGAAAAGTAAAAATGTGCTTAAGTTGTAAATCTCAACTAGAATGAGAATTTTAGATGGTTTTGGTTAATGAATCTGCATGCTCTGGTTGAATTTTTCAGTGAGCTGAATTTGGAAGCTTTAAAACATGTTTAATTTTTTTTTGGTATATATTAATATTGGGCTTCCCTGATGGCTCACTGGTAAAGAATCCACCTGCAATGCAGGAGACAGGACCCAGGTTCCATCCCTAGGTGGAGAAGATCCCCTGAAGGAGGGTAATGGCAACCCACTCCAGTATTCTTGCCAGAAAAATCCCACAAACAGCTTGGCAGGCTATGGTCCAGTAGGTCACAGAGTCAGACACTGAGTGACACGACTGAAAACATATATTACTTTCCTCCATAAATAAGAGATGCACCCCTGATTTTAAGGATTTTTGTTTGTCTGGTTATGAGTGCTCCGTTCTGTCCAGTCCCTCAGTCGTGTCTGAAGCTCTGCGACCCCATGGACTGTAGGACGCCAGGTTTCCCTGTTCATCACCAACTCCTGGAGCTTACTCAAATTCAGGGTATATCGAGTTGATGATGCCATCCAACTATCTCATTTTCTGTCATCCTGTTCTCCTCCTGCCTTCAATCTTTCCCAGTGTCAGGGTCTTTTCAAATGAGTCAGTTCTTCACATCAGGTAGCCAAAGTATTAGAGTTTTAGCTTCAGCATCAGTCCTTCCAATGAATATTCAGAACTGATTTCCTTTAGGATGGACTGGTTGGATCTCCTTGCAGTCCAAGGGACTCTCAAGAATCTTCTCCAATACTATGGTTCAGAAGCATCAATTCTTCGCCACTTAGCTTTCTTTGTAGTCAACTCTCACATCCATACATGACTACTGGAAAAAACATAGTTTTGACTAGATGGATCTTTGCTGTCACGTAATATCTCTGTTTTGTAATATGCTGTCTATCTTGGTCATTGCTTTTCTTCCAAGGAGCAAGTATCTTTTAATTTCATGACTGTAGTCACCATCTACAGTGATTTTGGAGCCCTCAAAAATAAAGTCTCTCACTGTTTCCATTGTTTCCCCATCTATTTCCCATGAAGTGATGGGACCAGATGCCATGATCTTAGTTTTCTGAATGTTGAGCTTTAAGCCAACTTTTGCACTCTCCTCTTTCACTTTCATCAAGAGGCTCTTTATTCCTTCTTTGCTTTCTGCCATAAGCTGGTGTCATCTGCATATCTGAGGTTATTGATATTTCTCCCAGCAGTCTTGATTTCAGCTTGTGCTTCATCCAGCCTGGCATTTTGCATGATGTATTCTGCATACAAGTTAAATAAGCAGGGTGACAATATACAGCCTTGTCATACTCCTTTCCCTATTTGGAACCAGTCTGTTGTCCCATGTCCAGTTCTAACTGTTGCTTCTTGACTTGGATACATATTTCTCAGGAGGCAGGTAAGGTGGTCTGGTATTCCCATCTCTTGAAGAATTTTCCAGTTTGTTATGATCCACACAGTCAAAGGCTTAGCATAGTCAATAAAGCAGAACGTTGGAACTCTCTTGCTTTTTTGATGATCCAATGGATGTTGATAATTTGCTTATGAGTGTAGGTAAATATAAACATGGCAGGTGTAGATGTAAGTGGCAGTGAAGATGGGGTTGAAAGAACACTGCTTGACCTCTTCAATTTGTTTTTCTCAAGTATCTCTTAAGCAAGCTTACTTTGGGGCTATTTGCCTTTCTCACTAAATCAGTGTTAAACATCTTCTGATGGGCACCAGGAACCTGATTAGCTAATTTTCACCAAAATCAATAAGGAATCATGGCCTGAAGCATTCTTTTCCTACTCCTGATTATTCTGTGAGGTTGTTTTGACTGTCCTTTGTCAGCACCCTTCAAAATACTCTCTTAATTTTGGAATCTATGGACATCTAGTGCCTCATCATGCTGAATGGGCCTTTCCTTCCCCCTGCATTTAATGTGTTCACAGGAAATGCTCACTTTTTATACTTTATCAAGCACCTATTTAAAGCCAGGCACTGAGCAAAAGACCAGAGATTAAATATAAAAGATGAACTAGACTGGTTTTTGCTCACACCAAACTTATGACCTAGGCACTGCCACTTAGTGTGTTGTGGGATGTGGCTCCAAAGACTGTTTTCCTCATCAGAAGAAAAGGGCACACTTAGACTCAGCTGATAAAGAAACTGGGTTCTATCTGTTGGTTGGGAAGATCCCCTGGAAAAGAAACAGCTACCCATTCCAATATTCTGGCCTGGAGCTTTCCATGGACTGTATAGTCCATGGGGTCGGACTGTGTAGTCCTTGGGGTCACAAAGAGTTGGACACAACTGAGTGACTTTCATGTTCATATGTCCAAACTGGTCTGAATATTTGACTTTCAAACCATTTCTGACTCAAGCCAGTTGACTAATTGCTTACATTATGCATCACAAATTAGAAAGTCTTTGAATTTGAAAGTACACAATGCTGCATTTGGATGGACTTTATGTAACTACTTCTGTCGTACAATTTTCATCCAAATGAATGTGCGATTTCACAGGTTGAGTCTGTGTGGAAACACTGGTGTGGAAGTGGCAGAGTGGGAGGGAGGAGCAGAGACAAATGCGAGGGGGATGGGAATGGAAGCTGTAAAATGTTACTGGGCATTTCCTCCGTTTCCTAGGGGTGAGCTCCACAATTGTCTAGCAATTTTCTAGCCATAAAATAACTGTCCTATGGTTGATAAGCCTTTTTGCACGACAGAGTGATGACCCTAGGCTGGATTCTCAGATTTAAATAGCTTTTTGGTTCCCACAAGGCAAAGTTCTTTTTCTCTCTCTCTTCAAAACAGATTTCCATCTGCCGCCAGCCCTGCTGCTGTTATGGCTCCCACTGCAGTGCTTCATTACCAGGGCACCAGTGCGGCCACAGTGCCTCTCTCCCCGTGCTTTCCTCATTTCTTTTTCCATATATCTTATTTTTCCTGATTTGGACCTACCTGAAGAAGCTGTTCTGAAAACGTTATCAGTCCTGGGACTTCCGTGGCAATCCAGTGGTTAAGACTCTGCGCTCCTAGCAGGGGACCCAAGTTCAATCCCTGGTCTCAGAACTAGATCCCGCATGCCACAATGAGGAGGGAAGATCCTGTGTGCCACAGCTAAGACCCAGTGCAGCCAAATAAATAAATAAAAATATTGAAAAAAAAAGTATTAGTGCTGCATGGGCAGACTGACCATGGCCTTGCACGTAGGCTGCTATACTGTGGAATGCATGTAACTTCAACTTCAGAGCCCCTCACTTCTTGCACAGTCCCCTTCCAGGCCTCCATATGTAATTGAGCATTTTCAGTGTTTAATTTTTTTTTTGTCAAAGAAGTGAAAAGTGAAAGTCACTCAATTGTGTCCAACTCTTTGGGATCCCATGGACTGTAGCCTGCCAGGCTCCTCTGTCCATGGAATTCTCTAACAACAATACCAGAGTGGGTTGCCATGCCTTCCTCCAGAGGATCTTCCCAACCCAGGGATCAAACCCAGGTGTCCCGCATTGTAGGTGGATTCTTTATACAAAATTGTGTAAACTCAGGCTCTACAGAAACTTGGGTCTGTCTCTGCCCATGAGCTTTAATAAATAGATCATTGGCTTACTTTTCAATTGTTTTGTCGTTTGTTGTCGTTTTGTGGTTCTATAGGTAGATTGTTGCATTGCTGGTTCTTTCCTTAGTGAATAATTTTAGATTTTTTTGTTTGTTTCACTGAGCAGCTTCTCAGTTCAGAGTTGTGTCAGAAAGTAGTTTTTCTACTAGAATTTAATGAATTTTTCAACAATTCTGATAAAAATATGCTATCTTAAATTTCTATCTCTAGATATTATATGAGAGCATATTCAACAAATTGCGCAGCATTTGAGCCAAACCAAATAGTGACAAACACCATTAATATGACTCACTCAGAGACTCATATTTCAGGCTCATTAATGACTTTGAAACTAGGCTCCTGCCAGAGCTTCTGGATATTTTCTCATCTCCACTCTCCTTGACCCCCACATATACACACATACTTGCTCTACTTCAGGGGTTTAAGGCTCTCAGAATTTTAAAATGCAGTCCAACAAAGTGTCCCTTTCTAAACCAGAAATGTCACAGTGGAAAATATCCTTGGAATACTGATATTCCATAAAGTCTATCTATAAAACAAAGACTGGAGTGTGTAGCTATTCCTTTCTCCAGGGGATCTTCCCAGCCCAAGGACTGAACCTGGGCCTCCTGCCTTGCAGGCAGATTTTTTTACCATCTGAGCCACCAGAGAAGCCCAGAAGATTTTTGTAAGGCATTGCTAAAGAAATGGTGGCCCCTGTACTGCTCACTGGCCCTGTTACTTTACATCATCAGCTCCAATCTCAGACAAAATTTCAAGTCCTTGGCCTCCAAAAAACTGATATAGCAAATGACTTCCATTCATTAACTCAACATTTTATGTATCAGGCACTTGTTCTGAGGATATAGAAATGAATAAAACAGGCAATAATGTTAACATGGCAGTGAAGTTTAGTGGAACAGGGCAGTGAGGTGAGAGAGACTGAAGGATGAGGGAAAGACTTTTAATTATCTGAAGCAGTTCCTTGAGCAAATCTACAAACTTTCAATACTAAGAAGTTAGAGTAGCCCATTGCTCAAAGAGTCTACTATGACTGTTCTTTGCACTACCAAATTTTATTAGATGTTGAGTCTATATAAAGGTTGGGCTTCCCAGGTGGAGCTAATGGTAAAGAACCCGTCTGCCAATGCAGGAGACATAAGAGATATGGGTTCCATCCCTGGATCAAGATCCCCTTGAGGGAGGCATGGCAACCTACTCCAGTATTCTTGCCTGGAGAATCTCTGTGGAGAGAGGAGCCCAACGGGCTACAGTCCATAGGATCGCAAAGAGTTGGATGCAACTGAAGTGACTGAGCACAGCACAGCACAGCCATACAGAGATTAAGCTATACGATGGCAGCAAACTGAATACGATGAAGTCATAAAAAATTAAGTTTTATCTTTTCTTTTGGGTATCATGAGAGTAGCAAAATTAGCATATTCAGTTCTCAGAATCAGAGCTTCGTCATGATGAGTCATGGTGAATGAAAGAGGCCATGTTTTAATGAACCAATCTGGTTACTGTAACTCATCTCTGCTCAGCAGCAGATTGCCTAGGGAATAGGAGACAATCTATATTTCAAGTGAAGAACCAGTCCCCAGTGCTATCCTTCTGTCTTTACTCCCCTCTCAACACTGTCTGCTGTGTTCCATCTTGAATACACTTCTGCCTTGGGGTTTTCCTTAACTACAAATAGTGATAGCAAAAACAATCTTGATTATTGTGGTTGTAATTCCCCATTTGGCATTTGTTAACAAATAAGAACCAAATATTTATTATTCATCTAATGCGTTTACAGCATAGTGGTGTTAGGGAAAGAATCTTATAAGATAATGTCTTCTCTTTGAAGAGGAGCTTGTAGTCTTTAGGAGAGAGTGAATGAATACACCACACACACACACACACACACACACACACACACACGTATATATGTGCTTCCCAGGTGGTGGTGGTACTGCTGCTGCTAAGTTGCCTCAGTCGTGTCCAACTCTGTGCGACCCCATAGACGGCAGCCCACCAGGCTCTCCCATCCCTGGGATTCTCCAGGCAAGAACCCTGGAGTGGGTTGCCATTTCTTTCTCCAATGCATGAAAGTGAAAAGCGAAAGTGAAGTTGCTCAGTCTTGTCTGACTCTTCAAGATTCCATGGACTGCAGCCCACGAGGCTCCTCCGTCCATGGGATTTCCCAGGCAAAAGTACTGGAGTGGGGTGCCATTGCTTCTCCCAAGGTGGTGCTCATGATAAAGAAACTGCCCGCCAATGCAGGAGATATAAGTATTGTGGGTTCAATCCCTGGGTCAGGAAGATTCCTGTGGAGGAGGGCATGGCTTACCACTCCAGTATTTCCTGGAGAATCCTATGGACAGAGGAGCCTTAATGAGATCAAGAAGTGTGATATGCAGTCATTCAGAAAGGAATGATTGTTCAAATGATAGGATGACAGATAGTCAATAAGGAAAACCTCAAAAGAGATACCACATGAGTTAAATATTAAAGAATAGTTTAGGTTTTGAATAATTTAGCATTTTTGTCATTTTACAATTTGCTTTCTTTTAAATTCACAAAGTAAACGTTTCTTCTTGATGCATGGATTGTCCACAATTATTTTTATTCCTGGTTTCAGCTGACCATTTTATAAGTAGTTTTAATAATATTTCTAACTCTAGGAGAGGATTCATACGTAGAATGCTTCATTTTGAGTTTCTTACTGATTCTGCTGCTGCTGCTGCTGCTGCTGCTGCTGCTAAGTTGCTTCAGTTGTGTCCGACTCTGTGTGACCCCATAGACGGCAGCCCACCAGTCTTCTCCATCCCTGGGATTCTCTAGGCAAGAACACTGGAGTGGGTTGCCACTTCCTTCTTCAGTGCATGAAAGTGAAAAGCAAAAGTGAAGTCGGCTCAGTCGTGTCCAACTCTTCGTGACCCCAGGGACTACAGCCTACCAGGCTCATCCATCCATGGGATTTTCCAGGCAAGAATACTGGAGTGGGGCCATTGCCTTCTCTCTTACTGATACTAGAGGTACTGAAATGTGAAGTTATACATTCAAGTGTAGGGAACCATAGTGGAGGTAAACAGGAAGAAATTAGCAATTTTCAGTCTCATCAGTATAACCGTAGGTAATTTTTATGACGTGATAGTCTGATATAAATGTGTTAAGGAGAAGGCAATGACATCCCACTCCAGTACTCTTGCTTGGAAAATCCCATGGATGGAAGAGCCTGGTGGGCTACAGTCCATGGGGTTGCACAGAGTCGAACACCACTGAGCGACTTCACTTTCACTTTTCACTTTCATGCACTGGAGAAGGAAATGGCAACCCACTCCAGTGTTCTTGCCTGGAGAATCCCAGGGACGGGAGAGCCTGGTGGGCTGCCTTCTATGGGGTCGCACAGAGTCGGACACGACTGAAACGACTTAGCAGCAGCAGCAGCAGCAAGGTAGGTTTTGAATATATTATCTTCCACTGAGTACCATGTAGTATTATTTTGAACATAACATAATAAGCACCAACTATGTGCCACGTATGTACTTTTCTGATGGCTAAAACGCTCGCTAGTATCAGAGCTGGCTAGTTTTTGCATTAAAAATGATAGACCTAGATTTACAAACTTCCTGACACATGATTTATTAGATATATAATCTCTAAAACATATATCCGAATATCCCAATAAGGGTTGTCCTTCAAATTTGATCCTTCATGAAACTATAATCACACTTGAATAATATAGTGCTATCAGTCAATAGATTGTCTAAGTTTGTGCCTCCATCTGTCTTAGAGAGCCAGTATACAACTGCACAAATTTCCTTACATTGTTCTGAAATCTAATTGATATAAAAATGGCATTGGTGACTTCTTGGCAACCCAGTGTTTAGAACCCTGTGCTTCCACTGCAGGGAGCACAATTTCTATTCCTCGTCAGGGAACTAAGTTCCCATAAGCCTCTTCACACAGCCAAAAGAAACAAAATTAAAAGTGGTATTGCCCTTCTTGGTCACCTCCTCATTCATTCATGTAACAAACATTCGCGTGGTCCTCCTACCCTCAGTGTTCAAGGCCCTGTGCCAGGGAGGCACAGATACTACCTCTAAGGAGCTCACCACCAGGCAAGAGTTTGGCAAACAATTAAGAAGGAAAAGGCCGTCAGAGACAAAGGAAATGGCATGTAAATACATGGAAGTGTGGCACAGCACGGAATTTTCAGGGAACAACAGATGGTTTGGCATGACTGGAAAGTGAAATGCAGGGAGAGGAAAAATGTGCATGATGCTGAAAATGTTATTTTAAGCCAGACAATGAAAGATTTTTTTGTAAGCTTAAAAGAGTTCTTAGTATCAAAGATTTTATCTGTCTTTTTTTTTTGCCATAGTCTGGAAAACTGCTTTAACTTTACTAAAATTTGAACAATTCAGGACAGGAGGAAAAATGGTATAGATTATCCTACCTCATTCCAGTACTATTGCCTGGAAAATCCCATGGACAGAGGAGCCTGGTAGGCTGCAGTCCATGGGGTCGCTAACAGTCGGACACGACTGAGTAACTTGACTTTCACTTTTTACTTTCATGCATTGGAGAAAGAAATGGCAATCCACTCCAGTGTTCTTGCTTGGAGAATCCCAGGGATGGGGGAGCCTGGTGGGCTGCCGTCTATGGGGTCGCACAGAGTCTAACACAAATGAAGTGACTTAGCAGCAGCAGCAGAAGTACAGTATATGGGATCAAGTGGTGTCTTCTTGTGAGCTAATTATTTCCTTGTTCAGTTCAAATATTTACGCAAACCACAGAGGGTCCTGAAGCTCACCTTTTTGTATGTGTTTATTGTTTTGATACTTAAAATGCCTTATTCTATTTAATGCCTACAACAGCCTCATAATAGATGTTCATCTCCCCATTTTACAAATGGGAAAACTGAGGCCCAGGGGGAAAATGCCCAAGATTTCCAGGTTACTAAGAGACAGAATCACGATCCAAACGTAGATCTGTTCATCACCAAGGTTAATGGTTTATACTGTGTTAACACTTTCCCTTAGTCACACTTCCTTTATATCATATGTGAATGTGAGTACACTCCGTCCTGAAGAAAATTTAAATCCATCTTTAAACTGTCCCAAGTGTTGGGAAACATCGATGCTGATTTCTGGAAATCACAATATTTACATTAAACATTCTGGAGGTTGCCAGGGAGAGAATTTCATAGCTGTCTGATCTTCACCTTTCTATACAAGCTGCATCTTAGCCTATCAATCCTCAAATTAGGTTAAAGAACAAATGAGAATATTACAAAGACTCTATGTAAGACAGAACTCAAGCATGACCTGAGAAAACATCTCTTGACTTCAATTTCTTGCCTTTAAATGAAGGGTTTGGACTAACAACCTCAACAGTCCCTTTGCATGGCCCCAGGTTTCTGCATAGAGTCCAAAATAAATAGCATTTAATTCTGTAGATACAGTATATGGTGGCTTAGAGGTGAGAGAACACTTTAACTGTGATTATTTATAACTGCCAAATTCAGAATCAGATTTTAGAACTGTGATTTTTGTGTTTATTTTTAAGTACTCTCATGGCCTGCATATTGCTGGCATATGTAGGATTTGTTACTGGTGATATACCCGGTTTCTAAACAGAAGATTCTTCTTTGAAAACAAAGTACCAATGTGTTTAATTTTTAAGTCAATCATAATGAGAGAATCAGGAATACCTAGCATTGCAGAGGCAATGTGGGGAGGCAGAAGGTTGAAGGGGTTATGGCTGCAAGTTCTGTGGCCTGACTCTGCGGGTTTAAGTCCTGGTGCTGCCACTTCCCAGCTGTTGAGCTTTCATGCTCCATGCCTTCATTTTTTCATAGTTTCCACCTCAGAGAGTTACTGTGAGAATTAAATATGCCAGTGCATGTAGAGTAGCTAGAACAGTGCCTGGTCCATATGGACATTCAAGAGATGTTTCATGTCAGCATTTTTGGATAAGAGCTCGTTTATTTGCCTTAGAGGAAGTGTAGAATTAATGGATGAAATACAAACATTGAATGTGAACTCCAGGAAACCAAGGGGGTTTTGTATCTGTTTTCCCAGCCATATCCTCAATAACCTAAGTGCCTAGCTCTAATTAGGTGTTTCATAGATATTAATTAAATGAAAGAATAGGTCGGTTCTAGACAGTATTGAAGGTTCTGTTATCCTATTTATTCCAGACTTTACCCTGTATTTTAATTTTTCTTATGTTCAAAAACACTTTACCATATGCTGTAAGTCATATGACATAATAAATGATAACTGGCTCTTGCTTCAGTTTCTTTGTGATATTGCAAGAAGAAATATCTGAAAAATTTTAGATATCATGGGAACAATTGTTAGGTTTCATCCCTCTCTCTCCTTTTTCACAGATAAGAAAAAAAAAAATCAGACCTCTAGTTATTTAGCCATTTCCTGGGTTTTGGCAGTCCTGTGTTATAGCAATAGCTGTGTTAATCCAGTTGTTGCAGGGACTACCTGGGCAGCTGCTGAGCAGCACTGCCAAGACCTAAGATGGTTTTAAAATAATTTCAGAGAGAAGAACAATCTTCAGTTCCAGAAATACTGATCCATTTCTCCATTCCCTTGTCCAATTAGAAGCTATAACTTAGAACTCTAGATTCCAAATTTAGGATCCTACCCCTCCAGATACAAATTCATGCTTACCTCGAATAGTCTAAGTTTGAGAAAAGTCTTCCATGCAGTCTTGCATGGTGCTAAGTCGCTTCATTCGTGTCCAACTCTACAACCCCATGAACTGTAGCCTGCCAGATTAGTTTGTCCATGGGTTGCCGTGCCCTCCTCTGAGACATCTTCCTGACTGAGGGATCAAAGCCACATCTTTTAGTTTTGGTAATAATACTTCAGAATTATAGTTATGTAAACCAAGTCTTTATAGGATTTTCATAGTCTTTATCTTAACTTTATTAAAAACACATGCTTTCTCCTCTTTATTCTTTCCTGTACACTGTTCCCAAGTCACTGCTGATTTGCTAGCATAATGAAGACAGCCACTTCAGTTAATTAAACTCAATTACTCCTCCAAAACAGGCTCAGAGTCAAAAACATGCTGATATTTAAGGTGTCTTCCAGCTTTATACTATTTTAAATATTTTATTATTGCTTAAATGATTTTGTTGGAAAAAGAAGGTTTGGAAAGAAAGTGACAGGGACAATACCAAAATCTGATGATTGTCATTTAATGGGGGACATTGGCCAATGAGGGAAACTTTATTTTTTTGCAGGAACAATTAGAGATATACAATTTTAGAGTTTCTGAGAAGGGTATGGAAATTTTTGCATAGAGATTCCATGGGCTTTCTGGTGGGAAAAAGACAAAAAAACTTCTCTAAAGCCTTTCTCCCCAAGATGCAAAGTTACAGAAACCTGTCAGAAGAGAGGAAAGGGCTTTCCAAAGGGGTGGGAGGACCCAAGAAACCTTCAAAATCAGCTGCATGCAGCTAGTGACTGCACTGTCCCCAGCCTCTTGGGGGTGCTCCTATGTTTTATTAGACTGGGGGGAGAATCCCAACAGACCCAAACTTTTGGAGCCTGCCTGAAGAGTCTCTGGACAAACAGAGAAAAGAATGTGACTGCTCTCAGCAGTATGAAGGCACAGATAATGTAGATAGGTATTATAAGGACTCCTTATAATACTACTTTACTCATTGCCCCCAAACAAATAAAATATGAGATATAACGATAAAATGTGTTAAACTTGATACAAAGTTCTCCGTGGTCAAAGGAGACCCAGGCATCACTGAAGTCATTTCTAAACAGAAACTCTGCACTGCTCTTGATCTGTGTGATTTGAGGAATGGATATCAGTTTCGTCTAAGTCAGAAAATTAAATTAGCATGCTTATTACTCTAATGTGAGAAGTAAAGTATTCATGTTATTATGTCCTCAAGCACTCAAGCCATACCCTCAGTCAGAACCATTTCTCTCTTACACAAACCTCTAACAAATTCCACACTATTCATTAGAGACAGTTGATAAAACATTATAAATTATTTGGTACTCCCACCCCCCACTGCTGCCCTCAATGCATACCTTCCATTTCTGGTCAAGACAAGTCACAAACCCAGACTCTAAATACAGAATTGTAACTCTGCCAAGTCAAATCCCTTTTTCTTATAGTCTTTGACTCCTCTAATCAAAGAAACCCAAGAGAACCACTGGGAGCAAACTGAAAATCTCCCCCATTTTCAAGAGCAACCATCTCTCTAATCAAAACCTGTTAATGGAATTAGCATTGCATTTCATTTCCTCTGTGTTCATATTTATGACACAAGTACTGTTTTATTTTCATCCCCTCCCTCCACCCTAAAAGAATATAAACTGGTTTTTATAAAATTGTATCTAAAAAGAAAAAGCAAGCTATTTTATGTTTATTTACTGATTGAACCTGTGCCAGCAGTTCTGGTGTGTTCCCGAGTAGGCATCAGCCATCTCATGCATATTTGAGTAGAATCAGCACTTTCACCTCGATTCGAGCATACAGTATTGCAAGCATTAGAATGTACACCAGCATCTGTGGTAGACCAGCATCTTTCAAAACAGAAAACAAATGCTGTAGACAGTCTCAGTTCAGTTCAGTTGGGTTCAGTTGCTCAGTCATGTCCAACTCTTTGAGACCCCATGGACTGCAGCATGCTAGGCCTCCCTGTCCATCACTAACTCCTGGAGTTTACTCAAACTCATGTCCATAGAATTGGTGATGCCATCCGACCATCTCATCCTCTGTCATCCCCTTCTCCTCCCACCTTCAATCGTTCCTAGCATCAGGGTCTTTTCAAATGAGTCAGTTTTTTTGCATCAGGTGGCCAAAGTTTTGAAGGTTCAGCTTCAGCATCAGTCCTTCCAATGAATATTCAAAACTGATTTCCTTTATGATAGACTGGTTGAATCTTCTTGCAGTCCAAGGGACTCTCAAGAGTCCTCTCCAACACCACAGTTGGAAAGCATCAATTCTTTAGCGCTCAGCTTTCTTTATAGTTCAACTCTCACATCCATACATGACTACTGTAAAAACCATAGCACTGATGAGACAGAACTTTGTTGGCAAAGTAATGTCTCTGCTTTTAATATGCTGTCTAGGTTGGTCATAACTTTTCTTCCAAGGAGCAAGTGTCTTTTAATTTCATGGATGCAGTCACCATCTGCAGTGATTTTGGAACCCCCCAAAATAAAATATGGCACTATTTCCAGTTTCCCCATCTATTTGCCATGAAGTAATAGAACCAGACACCATGATCTCAGTTTTCTGAATGTTGAGTTTTAAGCCAACTTTTCGCTCTTCCCTTTCACTTTCATCAGCAGGTTTTTGGTTCTTCTTTGCTTTCTTCCATAAGGGTAGTGTCATCTGCATATCTGAGGATATTGATATTTCTCCCAGCAGTCTTGATTCCAGCTTGTGCTTCATCCAGCCCAGTGTTTCTCATGATGTACTCTGCATAGAAGTTAAATAAGCAGGGTGACGGTATACAGCCTTGATGTACTCCTTTCCTGATTTAGAACTGGTCTGTTTTTCCATGTCCAATTCTGGTGGTTGCTTCCTGACCTGCATACAGATTTCTCAGGAGGCAGGTCAGATGGTCTGCTATTTCCATCTCTTGAAGAGTTCTCCAGTTTGTTGTGATCCACACAGTCAAAGGCTTTGGCATAGTCAATGAAGCAGAAGTAGATGTTTTTCTGGAACTCTCTTGCTTTTTCCATGATCCAGTGGATGTTGGCAATTTGATCTCTGGTTCCTCTGCCTTTTCTAAAACCAGCTTGAACATCTGGAAGTTCACAGTTCATATACTATTGAAGCCTGGCTTGGAGAATTTTAAGCATTATTTTGCTAGTGTGTGAGATGAGTGCAAATGTGTGGCAGTTTGAACATTCTTTGACATTGCCTTTCTTGGGAATTGGAAGGAAAACTGACTTTTTCCAGTCCTGTGGCCGCTGCTGAGTTTTCCAAATTTGTTGGCATATTGAGTGCAGCACTTTCATTGGAATAGCTTAACTGGAATTCTATCACCTCCACTAGCTTTGTTCATAGTGACGCTTCCTAAGGCCCACTTGACTTCACATTCCAAAATGTCTGGTTCTAGGTGAGTGATCACAGCATAGTGATTATCTGGGTAATGAAGATCTTTTTTGTATAGTGCTTCTGTATATTCTTGCCACATCTTCTTAATATCTTCTGCTTCTGTTAGGTCCATACCATTTCTGTCTTTTACCGAGCCCATCTTTCCATGAAATGTTCCCTTGGTATGTCTAATTTTCTTGAAGAGATCTCTAGTCTTTCCCATTCTATTGTTTTCCTCTATGTCATTGCATTCATTGCTGAGGAAGGCTTTCTTTTTTTTTTTTTTTCAGGATTTATTTTTTTTTTAATTTTAAATTACAATACTGTATTTCTTTTGCCATACATTGACACGAATCAGCCATAGGTGAACACAATCTCCCAATGCCGAAGCCCCTCCCACCTCCCACCCCACATCCTCTACTTGAATCATCCTGTGCATCAGCCCCATGCATCCTGCATCCTACATTGAACATAGATTGGCGCTTCGTTTCTTACACGAAAATATACATGTTTCATTGCCATTCTCCCAAACCATCCCACCCTTTCCCTCTCCCTCAGAGTCCAAAAGTCCACTCTATACCTCTGTGTCTCTTGGTTGTCTCACCTACAGGGTCATCATTACTGTCTTCTAAATTCCATATATATGTGTCAGTATACTGTATTGGTGTTTTTCTTTCTGGCTTACTTCACTCTGTATAATTGGTTCCAATTTCATCCATCTCATTAGAACTGAGTCAAATTTATTCTTTTTAAGGGCTGAGTAGTATTCCATAGTGTATATGTACCACAGCTTTCTTATCCATTCATCTGCTGATGGACATCTAGGTTGCTTCCATGTCCTGGCTATTATAAACAGCGCTGCAATGAACATTGGGGTACATGTGTCTCTTTCAATTCTGGTTTCCTCGGTGTGTATGCCCAGCAGTGGGATTGCTGGGTCATAAGGCAGTTCTATTTGCAATTTTTAAGGAATCTCCACACTGTTTTCCATAATGGCTGTACTAGTTTGCATTCCCACCAGCAGTGTAAGAGGGTTCCCTTTTCTCCACATCCTCTCCAGCATTTATTGCTTGTAGACTTTTGGATCGCAGCTATTCTGACTGGTGTGAAATGGTACCTCATTGTGGTCTTGATTTGCATTTCTCTGATAATGAGTGATGTTGAGGAAGGCTTTCTTATCTCTCCTTGCAATTCTTTGGAATTCTGCATTCAAATGGATATATCTTTCCTTTTCTCCTTTGCCTTTCAGTTCTCTTCTTTTCACAGGTATTTTTAAGGCCTCCTCAGACAATTATTTTGTCTTTTTGCATTTCTTTTTCTTGGAGATGGTCTTATCACTGCCTCCTGTACAATGTCATGAACCTCCATCCATAGTTCTTCAGTCGCTCTATTTAAGATCTAATCCCTTGAATCTATTTTTCACTTCCACTGTACAATTGGAAGGGGATTTGATTTAGGTCATACCTGAATGATCTAGTGGTTTTCCCTACTTTCTTCAATCTCAGTCTGAATTTGGCAATAAGGAGTTCATGATCTGAGCCAGTCAGCTCCTGGTCTTGTTTTTGTTGACTGTATAGGGCTTCTCCATCTTTGGCTGCAAATAATATAATCAGTCTGATTTCACTGTTGACCATCTGGTGATGTCCATGTGTGGAGTCTTCTCTTGTGTTGTTGGAAGAGGGTGTTTGCTATGACCAGTGCCTTCTCTTGGCAAAAAGACAGTATAGAGTATGCATTTTTCATGTCATAGTCATTGATTTCTCCCCTGGGAAAAATCTAAGAATGGTAGCCATCATGAGTTAAGATTTGTCTTCTGAATGACAATTTAAAACAGTCTTTATTAGAATGTCCCATGGTTGGCAAAATACATGATGGTCAGCCTGCTCAGTAGTTGTTGGTCTCTCATGGGTGAAGTAAAGTTGACACTTGTCACCTGATCATTGCCCAGCACCAGCAAGTCTGCTCAAAAATGGCAGTGCCTCAGCAAATAAGCATTGGAGAATTGGCTGTGCATCAATACATTGACAGACTATATATACTAGGCAGAGATGACAGACTATATATGCTAGGGGAAAATGAAATGGAAGTTAGGATGCACAATCATCTGTGAAAATCCATAACTTTTCAAAAATAATACCCTTATTTAGGTATATCCTGCTGTATAAAATGCAAGTTATTTACAAATGTTGGCATTAAAACTTATATGGACATATAATTTGGTTCAGTATCTACCTTTTTCAAACCTAAATATATATATGTTTTAAAAGGTCTAATATATCTCTTGAGCAAAACTAATTCTGAGACCTATAATTTTATCAACAGTATTAATTCATATTTAAATGTAGGCCCTCAATTGACCGCTGAAGAATTTTCTTAAACTTAGCATTACCACATGGTTTAAATGAGATACAAAGTTAATATTTTTATGTGTGAGGTTCTAAATTGTAGTCTAAATAGAGACTGACATATGATTTGTTCATTCCAACTGTGCATGCTTATTAATTCACTGATGCAGAGTTTTGAATAACTGTATTCTAAGTATAGTTTTCTCTACTTGTATCAATTATAGAAGTTAGAAAACAGTTTTAATCATTTCTCAACTTTTTTATATTAGTGGCCTGTAGATTATTCCAACATAGTTCTTTTGAACTTATTAGACAAATGCAATTGTTAGTCAATAAATCACATATCACTAATGAATCAAATGACTTTGAGTTTATCAAATAATTTTTTTTTAATTTTTACTAATCTCTAACCTGTGCTCACTTCTATTAAACTAAGTAGTTAGTGACTATCTGCTGTGTGCAGGCACCATACTAGCTACCTTCATAGATGCTGTTTTTGGCAATCTTTACAATCCCCAATGAGCAGTTTTTCAATTGATAGTGTAACTCTGCTCCCTAAGGTCACTCGTTACTTTTACAGCAGTATCAAATTCTGTTTGCATGACTGTACTGAATTATGTGATATCCCGGTCTCTCTCTTGCTTAACTTACCTTCCATGAGGTTAGAAATAATTACAACCACAACAGTACCAAATAACTAGTGCCTGTACAACAAGATGGAGAAAAATCTCTGATTCTAGTGCCTGTTTTAATCCTTTGAAAATGGTGAAGATACGGAGGTGAAGAGATCCTACAGCCAGTTATTCTGTCTTGATGTAAACCTTGCATTTAGTATTCAACAACACAAAAGACAGTTCTTCACAGACACTCACAATAACCCCAGTATTGTCCTGAGCTGGACAGTATGGATTGCTGTGTTATGCATGAGATAAAAATTGGCAGCTATCCTAGTGCACTCAGTTGTTTATTATGTATGAATGCATTATTGTTTTGTGGGTAACACATGTTTCTCTGGATTACCACCCCTAATTGCTTTTATGGGACCTCCAGCCCTCCTTCTCCCTGAACAAATCTTTCCCAACCACTCTAGAAACCCCTAAAAACATGACTTGCAAGATTCCAGAATACTTACCCTCAGCCAGTTGTGGAATGTTTATCGTTTTTCATCCTCTTGGGCCCAACTCTCTTTGGTCATATCACTCAGAAAGCCAAGTGCAGGCCTCCTAGCTTCAACCCTTTGGTGCTGCCACCTGTTCATGCTGCCCCAAGGTCATTCTAAATGAACCTTTATTATTAAAATCCCTCTTCAGGAGTGGGGGAGAATAAGGGGGCTAGTGGCAGGATTGTCCCTAAGGGATAGCACTTCCCAGTGTCAGAAGAAGGTTTATGTGAGAACAGTTTACTCTTTATTCTGCTGACATGAGTGATTTAGAGGACAAGTCTTTGAAATTAACCCCCAATCATCTCTTTCTGGATTTTCACTAAAAATACAATTCACCTTTCCTAAATTTCTCCTACAGTTCTTTAATCAGCATTTGCACCAAGACTCAGGTTTCAGATATCACATAGTTAAGACTCAGCAGTCCCATTGCGTGGGGCACGGGTTTGATGCCTGGCTGGGGAACTAAGGTCCCATAAGCTGCATGGTGCAGTCAAAAAAAAAAAAAAAAGGCAAAACTAGAATGCTTAGTTTCTTCAAACAAATACAATACAATAGTCATGGTGACCATCTTAAAATGTTACCTGGGTCAGTGGTTCACAAATTTTGCTGGACATTGGAATCACCTGGGGAGTTTTTAAAAAATATCTGATGCTTAAACTTGGGTTATAAATCATCTCTAGGGAGAAAAACTCCACGGAAATAATGCTGGATGATCTGCCTCATTCTGAATTTTATAAAGAGAATGAAAATATAAACTCAATGTACTAAATTCAGCCTATTCTCCAAGGCTTTAGAATAGTAGGGAGGACTTATACCAAAGACAAAGAGAGGCCAAAAGAAGCATGCCAGGTGCCCCTCATTCCTTAGGAAATTATAGTAAGACTGAATGTCAAAGGAAATTGCAAGGTACTGGCTGCTTAGACCACAGAATATGTGCCCAGGAAGCATTTCCAATGGCTTGAGTGTGAGACACATTAGGAAAAGTGAGCCAAATATGAAGAAAACTAAGAGTGAAGCAAAGAACTAAGGATGCAATGTCAAAGGGCTATACATACTCTTTTGTACGTCACTGGGGAATCATTTTGCACTGTGAGATACATCAAAATCACCCTGCAAGGGATAGCTTTAATTTCTGTTACTTAGATTTGTTTAATAAACTTTGTACTGAGTCTTGAACTGGACAGTATTGGGCTGAGCAAGTGAGGGTATTCAAGATGCTGAATCAGAGCCTAATTAAGACAAATGAGACTTCCCACTCTGGTCCTTATTTTTCAGGGTCAAGTCTATCACCTGGCTACTCCATTTATTCTTCAGGCAATGCAGGTTTATGTTTTATTGTCAGTAATAATAATTCTCATGTGCTATCATCCTTTTTAATGTATATTTTTAAAGAGACAATTTGGTAAGAGTTTCAATTAAGGAAAAAACAGATTTTTTTAAAAATCAGAAAGATACTGTACTTCGTTCATTTGCTCACTAATTAATTTTTAAATTAATTTTTCAGCCATACATATATAGAATAAGATACATCTCAAAATCACAATTTGTTAATGTCAACTGTAAGTAGTGTATGGTGAGGAAACACTGGTTTCCAAAGTTTGAGATGAGATTGTCCTATGTGGGCCTTCTGCACCAGTTGATACCAGTGAAAGTTCTACCTAGTAAGTCACCAACATATTAGTTCACTGTAGTGAAAGTTAGCCATGAAGTTATAGCAGATTTTGCTTTCATTGAACCATGTGTGTAGTCACTGCCTTAACTAAGAAACTGTGTAGTAGTATTGGATGGTAAGTATAAGATATGCTTATTATAACAACCTTCTCTCACTGGAACGTGTGATTGCAACACATTTTATGACAGATTATGTTCGTTCTTCAGGGATTAAAGCTGTAACCATTACTGTCATTACCATAAGCACTAATTTTGAGTCCGATTACATGGTACAAGTATAGAAACAACTTCACCATCTAAGCTCTTACTCTGAACTTCATATCTAAGACAATTTTTAGATTCAGTGTGCCTCTAATACTTCTTCCCCAGTTTCTTTGTTCAAAGCTCCATTTCTTGAAATATTAAAAGCTCCCAGAAGAGTCTCTAATAAGCACTGTTCTCTAATAAAGAAAAGCCCAAATGAAGCTTGAAGGATGGAACAAGCAGAATTTGAGCTTCTTCTTCAATTCCTCTTTCCTCTCCCCTCACTATGCTTGTCTCTCTTGCTCTTGTATACACACCCACTCGTACATATTTTTGGAGGCAGAAGAGCACTGCTTGCTTTTGTGCAAATTAAATTGCAAAAAGGAAAAAATATGTTGATGTGAAGCTGAAATGCACTCATCAGACTAACAAGTGCTTCTGGAAAAGTTTTCACTGAATGTCATCCTGAGAAATACTCCCTTCTACATGAGTCACAGGACCTTCCAGTCCCTCAAAGCCTCTTAGACAATGAGCTGGAAAAATGAACTTTGAAGGAAAAATAAAAGTCTGAAAATGGTAGTCCCCAATTGTGTGTTGTGATCCTGGAAAATAGGGAAGAAATATGCCATTTTTCTGTTCCTTTTCTTTTCTTTCTGTGGTTCTCTTGTCACTCTAAAAAAGCTAGAGGTGCTGTGGTGTGGGACTTAGGGGCCTCCTGGACACAAATGATAGTCTAAAAATATGTTTGTTTAAAATTTTTAAAAAACATTTGCTCCAGAATTTGTCTTCTTTTGAGGTAATCTGTTACACAAGGATGCTATAATTTGGCTTTCAGCAGTAACGACTAGTTATGCCAAAAATAGATCATAAATAAAGTCTAGACAAATGCAGTGTTTTATTCCAGAGGCAGCCGTCAGATGCTTTGTGAACCTCTGCATTCTCTTGCCGACCAGATTAATTTTGCACCATGATTTTACTCTGTAATGCTTTGGGACAAAACATATTTAAAATGTGTCCTTTGGCCACTTACACTTCCTCAGATCACTCACTGTAACATTCTTCAATAATAATGAAGAATAAACTGTCTTTTAAAGGCTTTTCTGGTGGTCTGTGACTTAGCACGAAGCTTCTCATAGGCAAGGAGATTGCAGGCAGAGTAATCAGTACTCCAGAGATGTTCTTCAGTTGTCAAAATACTGTAACATGTTAGGTGTGGGAAGAAGGACAAGGCAAGGAAAAAGAAGCCTAGGGGAGCAGAAATCTGGAGTTTCTCCATGGACTGTTGATCAACTCTATGATTATAATTTCTGATAACCCCGTCTTCCCCTTCTGTGACATTCATGTAATGGTAGAGAGTATGAAACCTTTCAGATCTAGTACCTTCTCTTCAGAATGCATGTTATATTTGGACAAATTAAACTGCTGTTTCCCCAGATGGAATAGTAACAGAGTCTGACAAATCGGGCTTTTTGCTTTTGATTCTGATGAAAAGAGGAGTACATGGAACTTGACCTTGAAATATAGCCCAAATGAATTACCAGCCAACCTAAAAGTAAGCATTAGCTGCAGTGATTGTGGAAAACATGATAAAGCTTTCCACTCATTATAAGCAATTCTAAGCTCGATAGATAGGCTTTCCCTAATTGAGAAGCAGGCATTACCAATGAATTTTTATGAGTTTATTCATTCTGGAATTTTTCTTCATAATGCAGTCAGTTTATTATATTAAAAATGTATATTACAACTGAAGCAGTTTAGTAAAACAGACAATAATAGAGTAGTGCATCTATTTATTTGTACCTTGGGGATGTAAGACAAAAAAGCAAACTCCTTACTGCTTGAAAAATCATAGCCATCCAATAACTAATGGCTGTGGTGCTGGAAGTAAGGAAAATGCTTTCCATTGGACCCCAATCAGATGATTGGGGTTGTTTTTAATGAGATGGAAGGGTTAGTTGAAATTGAATCAAGATGTAGAACAATTAGATATTAATTCTATTTAATGTTAGTTGAAAATAAAACAGGGGAGAAGTTAACTAAAGTGCATTATTTTGTCATTATAAGCCCTGCTACTTTTCACCTACATGTATACCTTCTGTGATTTTAATACAATGTATATCTCCTGTGATTTGGACTTGACCATAACTGTTAAATACCAGTCCTTATTTTTAATACATTTAAGAGTTCCTGCTTGTCTTTGTGGCTGCTGATGCCAACAAAACTGGAATGAGAAGTCTTAAGCTTTTTCTAAAGATAAAGAATGCCCTCTAAAACTAGCAACCTAGTGTGGAGTTCAATGTGATCTCTTTATAATACCCACAGTATCTTAATGATGTCTCTAAATATGTTACTCTGGCTAAAAATTAAAACTGCATGCCTGCCTGCTAAGTCACTTCAGTCATGTCCAGCTCTTTGCGACCCTATGGACTGTAGCCCACCAGTCACCTCTGTCCATGGAATTCTCCAGACAAGAATACTAGAGTGGGTTGTCATGCTCTCCTCCAGGGTATCTTCTCAACCCAGGGAATTGGACTCCTGTCTCCTGCATTGCAGGAGGATTCTTTACCACTGAGCTACCAGGTAAGCCCAATATTGTATATGAAGTCTTAAAAATTAAAATTGAAATACTTATGTTTTCTTTATTCTAATTACAGTTCCTCCCTTGAATTTCCCAAATGAAATATTCCCATGTAGCTTCATAAGGAGCCAACATTGTTTAGCCTCCACTAGCCCATAAATGTAGAAAGTAGTTCAACGGTAATCACCAAACCATTACTTTGGCACTATGCTCTTATGCAAGTTTCTCCAGCCAATATTTTCCAACAGTTTGTTGGAAGATTTTTTTTTTTAACATTTGAAAGAGTTGCTAGAAAATGTACAATTGGAAAATAATTTACACATACAAATTTCAGGCTGTTACTATGGGACTCTATAAAGCTTACAAATTCAGAAAATAGGATATTCACATTCTCTCAATGAATCAGAAATGTAGCAAGCCACATGACTAAGCAGATGACTAAGCAGACACTCTGGAGAGGAGTTTGCAAATCGGGCTATAGGGAAAATGCTGTTACCAGACTCTAAAAATTTAATGTAATTGTCATTTAAAGAAAATCAATGTGGAAAGTTAATTAAAATACTTTTTAGGTCATTAGTTTTTTCTAGCTCTTATATCCCTTTCTCCTTCCATACCCATCCTCTCTTATGTTCTATCTAGCCCAAAATCAAAAACATATCAAAAATCAGAGAAACTTTTTTAAAAACAAAGCCTGGAGTTTTTGTTATTTATTTGTCCACAATATTTTTATTCATCAGTGGCCTATCTTTCTCGGATAATAGTCTATTTTTTCTGACTGTAAAGAAAAAAAATCACTATCCTATCTTCTGGAGTTTGCTCAAACTCATGTCCATTGACTGGATGATGCTATCCAACTATCTCATCCTCTGTCGTCTCCTTCTCCTACCTTGAATCTTTCCCAGTATCAGGGTCTTTTCCAATAACTCGGCTCTTTGCATCAGGTGGTCAAAGTATTAGACATTCAGCTTCAGCATTAGTCCTTCCAATGAATATTCAGGGTTGATTTCCTTTAGGATTGACTGGTTTGCTCTCCTTAGATCACTTGACCTGGTACCTTAGATCACTTGACCATCCTGACACCTGGAAGCGAAGGCAGGGGAGTAAATTGGAAGGTTTGGATTGACATATGTGCACTGCCATGTGTAAACCAGATAGTAAACCTGCTGTATAGCACAGGGAGCTCAGCTTGGTGCTGTGTTGTGGCCTAGATAGGTGGGATGGAAGGGGGTTGGCACATAGTCCAAGAGGGAGGGGATGTATATATACACATAGCTGATTACTTTATTGTACAGCAGAAACGAACACAAATGTATGGATGCTCAGCCACTCAGTTGTGTCTTACTCTGCAACACATTAATTGTGCCTGCCAGCTCCCCTGTCCATGGAATTTTCCAGGCAAGAATACTGGAATGGATTGCAGTTTCCTACTCGGGGAATCTTCTTGACCCAGGGATCAAACTCACATTTCTTGGCAGGTAGATTCTTTACAATTGGGCCATCTGGGAAGCCTCTGGAAAAGTGTAGAATCAATTTATTTAAACATCAGACAAATCCACTTACTGATTCTCCAATATCATGCCCTCAATAATTAGGAAAAATTATTTTTCATTTTAATCTTTCTTAAAACAGAAAAAGGAGGAAACAAATTACCCAAGTGATATTTAACAAGTGAAATCAAAAAATGAGGAGATTGATGGTGATGGTGACAATTTGGGGACGACTATACGTCTTATGAAAGAGAGTTTTCTTTGTTCTCCTTAGCACACATGGACAGAAATTTAGAAAAACAAAAACAGGAATTATGTGTTTTTCCTATCAGATATCTCGAGACATTTTTTAAAGTCTTTTTATGTCCACCATGGTTTCAAAAGAATCCAAAATACATGTAGAGTTATTTTTCATTGTAACTGCTAGGTAATGGTTAAATGGAATACAGACTTGCCTAAGAACAGTATGTAATGAGGTAGAATATCAAGAGAAATAAACAGCTGTAATGCACATATGATTTTTCATTCTGAATTAAAGAATATCACTAAGAAAAGCCTTTAGGTTTTCTAACCTTCTAAGAAACCAACTGATAAATGCAGAGAATGCTACAGAAAGGTGTGTCTGCTATTCTGAAATTAGCCAAAATTTGTGGTTGTCATGGGGATACTTAAAGAAATAAGTCAGAAAATAATGAATGTAATTAATTTTTCTTGAAGTTCAACTGATGCAAGGTAAAAGAATATTTATTATGTGAATGTCTAGCCACCCGTGATATTAAAAGAATGAATAAATATCAAATTTGCAATATATGTAAATTAGGCAAATTTTGTCATTAAAGATCACAGAAAATGCAATAAGGTAGAGTTACTCACTGATCGCTTTTTCTCATATGTTTTCATATAAAGAAATACATTTATAAAAATAGAAGGCTAGTTTTTTGTTACTTTTGGCAATTTAATTAAGAAAAAATAAATCGAAGTAAATTTAATAGCCCACATACACCAAAAGTTATCTAATGTGTAAAAAACTGCTATCAGTTCAATTCAGTTCAGTCGCTCAGCCGTGTCTGACTCTGCAACCCCATGAACTGCAGCACGCCAGGCCTCTCTGTCCATCACCAACTCCCGGAGTTCACTCAGACTCTCGCCCATCGAGTCAGTGATGCCATCCAGCCATCTCATCCTCGGTTGTCCCCTTCTCCTCCTGCCCCCAGTCCCTCCCAGCATCGGAGTCTTTTCCAATGAATCAACTCTTCCCATGAGTTGGCCAAAGTACTGGAGTTTCCACTTTAGCGTCATTCCTTCCAAAGAAATCCCAGGGTTGATCTCCTTCAGAATGGACTGGTTGGATCTCCTTGCAGTCCAAGGGACTCTCAAGAGTCTTCTCCAACACCACAGTTCAAAAGCATCAATTCTTCGGCACTCAGCTTTCTTCACAGTCCAACTTTCACATCCATGCATGACCACAGGAAAAACCATAGCCTTGACTAGACGGACCTTTCTTGGCAAAGTAATGTCTCTGCTTTTGAATATGCTATCTAGGTTGGTCATAACTTTTTCCAAGGAGTAAGCGTCTATAATACTGAACAATACATCACATCTTCATAAATTTGAGCAGCTTTCAAATGTCCAACTTTACTGCTAACTCAGAAAAGCAACAGATCTGGGTTAGATTAAAGAAACAGATCAGGCAAATAAGTGAACAACATGGGTATTTAAAAAAAAAACGAAAACTGAAGGAGTAATAGGGATGGGTAAGGTCAGTGGTAAACTAAAGAGTTCATGCCTTGTCTAAATAAACAAGTTAATTTTTCTAATTCTTGTCCAGAATGAATTTGTATCCACAGATGCTAGATTTGATTTTCATGGAAAGCTGGAGCTCTAGATTCTTATGCAATAGCTTGTAATGTTTAAATAAGGGCAGGTGAAATTATCTAGTTGACCAACAGAATAATAATTGTCAATAACTAGTTTTTTACCTTCTTAGGGGTTTTCACATAGAGTTGTCTTTAATAAGTAGGCTAAAATCTGACCAGTTAGGGAATTTGTTGGATGGACTCATTGCATTTCCTCAGTTCAGTGTTTATAAACATGAGATGGTCTACTGTGTTTTATCAGTGGTGGCTTTTAGTAAATAATAACTCCTTCGGTTTGTGGGTGTAAGTCTCCTTTTATAAGGCCACTAGATCTCAAGTGCATACCTAATAAATCCTGTCTATCAGTTCTGGCATTCCAGACCATCAATTCTTAATAACAAAAAAAAGTTATGGTTCAAAATAGAAGTTTAATAGGTTCCAATCAGAGAATTTATATTTTCTTCAGTCATCATTTGTCAATCTTAAGACAGAATTTTCAATCCAGTAACAGCAAGGAATCACTATTTTTGTGATACAAATTAATGGACAGTTCTCCCTCATGGACTTCCCTGGTGGTTTAGACAGTAAAGAATTTGCCTATAATTTGGGAGACCAGGGTTTGACCTTTGAGTTGGAAAGATCCCTGGACTAGGAAATGGCAACCCACTCCAGTATTCTTGCCTGGAAATCCCATGGACAGCGTAGCCTGGTGGAGTACTGTCCATAGGGCTATAAAATATGATCTTTAAAACAAAAGTAACCACATTTTACTCACTGAAAAGCAATTTGTCCACCAGAGTTATCTGCAGATGCCAGATTAAGTTCATTTCTAGGACACTCCAAGTTTCAATCTACATGTAATAAATGCATGATACCTAATATTTATTTAATGCTTAAAATTTACAAACTACATTCTCTTTCAAGATCCAAATATGATAATCCAGATATTAGATATAATAAAACACACATGAAACATATTTCTCTGACTCTCTGAAGAAGGTCTTTCAAATGTATCCTAATGGATTACTGTCCTGTTTCCTGGGAAGACTCCATTGCCTGAAAGTTAGGGCTGTGTTTCTTGGTCACATTATCACAGTATAGTCATATATACTTGTTTCTATAAACTGTTTTTCAGTTACATATAGTCTACAAACCTATGAGGATTAAGAGAAATGCTTTATGTAAAGGACCTCACCTAGTGCCCTGGAATACAGATGATATTCAGTAAATACAAATATTCTTAGATGCCTCTTTTTGGCTATCTTATTTCCAAATACACTTATTTTATCAAATGTATCCACTTATGCCAATTCCTGAAACAAAAATCTGATCCTGGTTGGTGCATACTCCAACATGTGCTACATTCTTCCTGCCTCCCGAGGACAGAGCATAGCTCAGAGACGCTTTCTGAGCTGCTTCTTCGTTGCTTCCTCTTTCCTATCATGCTTTATCCAAACTAAACTGTCTGTGTAGCTTCTCTCTCAGGTCAGTATCTTTACTATAATTTCCCATCGACTAGGATTTATTTTGCTACTTCTTTTCATCACCATTTAGACCTGATAAAAATCTTACACATCCTTGGGGTCCAGTTCAATGACATATTTCCCCTTCTTTACTAGCAGAGCAGTGAGTGGCTCTTAAACCACTTACTTGTGAGTACTATAACCCTTAAAATTAATGAAGACCACAGGTATGTTTAGGTTGATGTCTTTATCCCATTCATTTTTTTATATCCCCAAAAGGGGAAGGGTGCCTTCCATATAGTAAAAGTTCAATAAATATTTATTGAGTTGACTTGGTAGAAACCACAGGAGCCATAAAGAGGAGCTTCCTACCCAATTCAGAAATCACCTCTATACATTCCCCACTGCTGGGCTTCTGATAGAAAAGTGGAATCTCATCAGTTCATGATATAGTCTTTTCTCTTGTGGGAAGAATTAAAATGCTTAGAAAGGTCTTTCTTGTTTTGATCTGAAATATTTTCCTCCCTCTTTTCACCTTGCTGTCGGCTCTTTCTATGGAGTTTAAATATTAAAAATTTCTCATTTCCCTCTTCCCAATGACAACCTAATTGTTTATTTTTAATTGGAGGATAATTGCTTTACAATGTTATGTTGGTTTCTGCCTTACAACTAACAGCATAAATCAGCTATTGTAAGCATACGTATATCTCCCTCCCTCTTGACCCTCCCTCCCAACCACCCTCGTCTCACATCTTTATGTCATTGCAGAGCGCCAGGCTGTGCTTTATAGCAACTTCCCAGTAGCTATTTGTTTTACACATAGTAATGTATATATTTAAATACTACTCTCATAATTCACCCTACCCACTCCTTGACCCCACTGTGTCCACAAGGCAGTTCTCCACGTCTGTGTCTCTATTCTTGCCTTTTAAATATTAATATAGTGCTTACCCCAGTCATTCTCTTCCCATCACTTACCTCCCAGCCCTACATTCTGTTTTCCTAAGATGATTCCATTTTTGGTCACCTTCTTTAAAAATGTTACTTATTTTAAAATTTCACTTATTTTAATGAGGAACCTAGAACTGAACAGACTGCTCTGTGAATGATCTGACCAGTCCAGGATGTTCCTTCAGTGTGTACCATACTCCTGCAGTTCAGCTTACAATGTTAGCAGCCAAATCATATGGTTGGCTCATAGTCAGCTTCAACAAAAAACAACTACTTAGTGAGTGCCTGTTATCTGCCAGGCATTATATGTCCCTTCCACATGTTTTATGTCAGCAAATGTGTAGCTGATTAAAGCTCCCAAGGTATTGTCACACAAATTGTCATCAAGAGAAGCAATGTATAATTGCTATCCTAATTTGGATTTTTCATTTATCCTAGTTAAATTTCATTATGTTGGTATTGCCTCATCCCTTATCCAAGTTAAATTGCATTATGTTGGGTTTGCCTCAGTCCTTTAGTCTATTAAGATCCATTTTTATCCAGTTTCTGGTATCAAAGATAGTAGTCAGTTTTCCCAGTTTCCAATCAACTTCATATTTTATAAAGAAATCATTTAGTCTTCAACTAAGACATTAATTTAAAAAAAGTTTAATTGATAGAGCAAAGCCAAGAGGAAAGCTACCTCTCTAGAGTCTATACTGATTCATAATTAAAATCCCTAAGGTAGGGCTCTTCCACATAGCTCCAAATTTACCTAAGTGTTCTAGCATATATTGCATATTCTCTCTTAGCTACAAGGGCACCATGAACTTTCTTTAAGTATCTAAATTAGAATATGATAGAAAGTCCATGAACTATAAGATGGGCTTTCTATGCCCTTGTCTGGGTGCACAGTTGGTGATAAATGTTTATTTATTCATTTATTTATTTGATTTTCATGTTCACCTCTTACTAGAGGGCCCAACCAAGAGTTTAACAATATTTTATAGATTTTTTTTAAAGTTAATAATTAGAAAGTCTGTGGATTCCATACTTTGATTTGTATGCATTTTTGAAAATGGAGTCATTTGCTGATCTCTGCTGCTGCTACTGCTATGTCACTGCAGCTGTGTCCAACTCTGTGTGACCCCACAGACGGCAGCCCACCAAGCTACCCCATCCCTGGGATTCTCCAGGCAAGAACACTGGAGTGGGTTGCCATTTCCTTCTCCAATGCATGAAAATGAAAAGTGAAAGTGAAGTGTCTCAGTCATGTCCAACTCTTCGCGACATGGAATTTCTTCTGTTCACCATCATTTCCCAGTGATTACCCAGAATGATTTGTTTCACAACCTTTCAGATGTAATTCATTTGTGTCTGAACTTGAGCATTCATTTAAATAGGCTAAAAGCTATCATAATCTTTGCTTTTATTTTGTGCTTCAATTACTCTTTACAATGCTATCCTTCCTAATGTGAAGATAATTCTCCCAGTGGAAAGAAGTGGAAGCAAATCACTATTTTACCACTGTTAACAGTATGACATTTTTTTCCCAAGCAGTAATTGTGTCCATCATTAAAAAACATATTATTACTCTGATATTGTATTCATAGGACTTCCCTGGTGGCTCAGACAGTAAAGTCTTCCTACAATGCGGGAGACATGGGTTCAGTCCCCAGGCCTGGAAGATCCCCTGGAGAAGGAAATGGCAACCCACTCCAGTATTCTTGCCTGGAAAATCTTATGGACAGAGGAGCTTGGTGGGCTACATACAGTCTATGGGATCACAAAAAGTTGGACACCACTGAGCAGCTAATACACACACATGTAATATTCATATTGTATATATGTATTTCATGCACATTTAAAAGAAAACTCTTTAGTGTTCTTAGTATAGGTAATAAATATCAGATTTTCAGTCTCTTGGTCCTGTTCTTAAAGATTATTGCTCCTCTTTTGTATTCATCTTTGGTTATATGATCTTCCCTTCATATTTTGTACATGTTTCATTTAAATCTGAGCTCATCAGAAGAAAGAGGGCCCTCAGCAACCACACTGGTTTCCTTGGATACCGATTCTTTATTTTCCTCATCAGTATCAGTTGTGATTGCATTATCAGATTTTCAGTTTTTACTTTCTACCTCCTTTAAATTTTCTGGACACAGAAACCCCAGTGGGACTATGATAGCTATTGCTTCTTAAATTGTTTTTCAATATAATTTCCTAAAGACTAGGGAATGCTTTAGTAGCCTTTTCTTGATTACTAAAATATCAGGGATGCTTTCTCTACAAGTTTCCATTATTTCGGATTCCAGAATAAGCTCCTCTTTGCTGCTAAAAATTAAATCAGGAATAGAAACTCCCTTCATTGTTTTGTTTTCAACCTAAAGGAATGTTGCTTCACTAAGACAGCACAGCTTTCTGATATTCTTTATTGGAAAAAAAAAGGCTTGCTAGTAATTGTGCATGTGGTTGAATTTCCCGAAAGTTGCCTCAAATCACACTTGTGTGATTTGTGTAATACAGAATCAGCATTATATATGTGCTTGTTAAAAATGTGAATTCTGAGCCTCAGCCCAGACCCACAGTATCAGAAAGTCTGGAGGTGAGTCTCGGCAGTCTGTGTTTCAACACGCCTTTAGGTCATTCTCCTGCCTATTAAAGTATAAGAAGCAGTATTGTAAAGCCTCACCCATACCCTCTGACTGTGAAGCAAGCAGAACATTATCTCTTAGCCACTTATGTTGGCTCAGACATTTTCTACTAATGTCACAAGTTTCTAAGCAGGTGAAATCTTTTTAACACATAGTAGAATGCTCTTGCATTTGTTGTTGACCTATTTCTTTTATACAAGTAATTTTCTTATATCACAAATGTAGTTGAATCCTAACAAATATTCTGATGCCAGGAAGATTATTCAATTTCTGATGTTAAATTTTCAATGTTTCTAAAAAGTATATAACCCATTAGGCTCAGTGTATAAACACAGAAATATCTGTGAGGCCTTTTATGTAGTCTGACTCATTCAGGATTATTTCTTCCTGAGAACTTCTTAGCACTGCCTCCATTATTAGTCTTGCTCAGACCATTAAAATCATCTTACGCTTCTCTCTATGCCCAGACTCCTCTTACTCTGATCTCTTCCTGTATGAATCAACCTGAAACACAGCCCTAATTATGTCATTACCTTGTTGGAAATTCTTTGTTAATTTTGAATTCCTCAAACTGGCATTTGAGACTCTAGAATACCACATCAACTATCCTCTGCAGAATTTCATCTCACAACCTCCTTCTTTAGAGCCCACATTCCATTTCAGTGGTACTAAGTTTTATTCCTGGGACTCTCCTGCCCTCAAGCATTGTTCATGCTTTTCCTTTCTCTTGATACATACACCTTTTACCTTCATTTTCTTGTCATAATCCTTATCTTGTATCTCTAGAGTACCCCATGCTCATGAATTCTTTTCTATATGACTTAGTTATATGTCATTTCTCCTTCCCTTCATCTACTGAACACCAACGGAACATAGAATGTTGTAGTTTATGTCCCATATTTAATACAACTTTGGACAATATGCAACTGGGGATTTATCAAACAACTATTAAGAAAGGACTTCTGATGCATGCTTCACTCAACAATATTTGTGGCATTGCAGTAAACAATGTGATGCAGCAGTTCATTTAATCATTCCTTCTGCTACTTTTTCTATCTCTTTTATTCCCTTCCTAAATTTTTCTCAAAGATATAGTTTCATAGAGCCTAAATAGAAAACCAGGGTTTTCCTGATGACTCAGATAGTAAAGAATCTGCCTGCAGTGTGGGAGACCCAGGTTTGACCCCTGGGCTGGGAAGATCCACTGGAGAAGGGAATGGCTATGCGCTCTTGTATTCTTGCCTGGAGAATTCCATGGACAGAGAACCCTGGTGGGCAACAGTCCAAGGGGTCACAATGAGTCAGACACAACTGAGGAACAAACACTTTCAAATAGGAAATCAAGGGCTTTACTTGATTTGAAATTCAAAATTATTTGAATTAGTGATTCAATACAATAATATACTTCTTTAATGAACTGTCCTTTGAGTTTAGTGTTCTTTTGATAAGTCTAAAATTAATTTTTCACCTTTGAATGACTTATTTCCAAATGAAAGCAGGTGGGAAATGTTAATTAAGAACACTTGATATTATAAAAATGGCATAATGAATGTGTATGTGTGAGAGAGACAGAGGGAAAGAGGATGAGAGAGAAGGAGGGGAGGTGATAGGAAAGGGGAGAAGGAGAGAGAAGAAAAAAGAAAGAATTCACAAAGAATGAGTTGGCCATAGGGTCTTTAATGTTTCTTTCCCCTTCTATCAGTAATACCACTTAGGTTCAGTTCAGTTCAGCTGCTCAGTCATGTCTCACTCTTTGCGACCCCATGAATTGCAGCACGCCAGGCCTCCCTGTCCATCACCAACTCCAGGAGTTCACTCAAACTCATGTCCATCAAGTCAGTAATGCCATCCAGCCATCTCATCCTCTGTCTTCCCCCTTCT
Organism: Nanger dama; assembly: GCA_917880005.1. Classification (NCBI taxonomy): domain Eukaryota; kingdom Metazoa; phylum Chordata; class Mammalia; order Artiodactyla; family Bovidae; genus Nanger; species Nanger dama. Next base: position 56,195,749 of record CAKJTW010000004.1, read on the forward strand.
CCTCCTGCCCCCAATCCCTCCCAGCATCAGAGTCTTTTCCAATGAGTCAACGTTTCGCATGAGGTGGACAAACTATTGGAGTTTCAGCTTCAGCATCAGTCCTTCCAATGAACACCCAGAACTGATCACCTTTAGGATGGACTGGTTGGATCTCCTTGCTGTCCAAGGGACTCTCAAGCCTCTTCTCCAACACCACAGTTCAACAGTGTCAATTCTTCAGTGCTCAGCTTTCTTCACAATCCAACTCTCACATCCATCCGTGACTGCTGGAAAAATCATAGCCTTGACGAGACAGACCTTAGTCGGCAAAGTAATGTCTCTGTTTTCTAATATGTTATCTAGGTGGGTCATAACTTTCCTTCCAAGGAGTAAGCATCTTTTAATTTCATGGCTGCAATCAACATCTTCAGTGATTTTGGAGCCCGAGAAAATAAAGTCTGACACGGTTTCCACTGTTTCCACATCTATTTGCCATCAAGTGATGGGACCAGATGCCATGATCTTACTTTTCTCAGTGTTGAGCTTTAAGCCAACTTTTTCTATCTCTTCTTTCACTTTCATCAAGAGGCATTTAGTTCCTCTTCACTTTCTGCCATAAGGGTGGTGTCATCTGCATATCTGAGGTTATTGATATTTCTCGCAGCAATCTTGATTCCAGCTTGTGTTTCTTCCAGTCCAGCGTTTGTCATAATGTACTCTGCATATAAGTTAAATAAGCAGGGTGACAATATACGCCTTGACGTACTCCTTTTCCTATTTGGAACCAGTCTGTTGTTCCATGTCCAGTTCTAACTGTTGCTTCCTGACCTGCATACAGATTTCTCAAGAGGCAGGTCAGGTGGTCTGGTATTCTCATCTCAGAATTGTACACAGTTTATTGTGATCCACACAGTCAAAGGCTTTGGCATGTCAATAAAGGAGAAATAGATGTTTTTCTGGAACTCTCTTGCTTTTTCAGTGATCCAGCAGATGTTGGCAGTTGGATCTCTGGTACCTCTGCCTTTTCTAAAACCAGCTTGAACATCTGGAAGTTCACGGTTCACATATTGCTGAAGCCTGACTTAGAGAATTTTGAGCATCACTTTACTAGCGTGTGAGATGAGTTCAACTGTGCGGTAGTTTGAGCATTCTTTGGCATTGCCTTTCTTTGGGATTGAAATGAAAACTGACCTTTTCCAGTCCTGTGGCCACTGCTGAGTTTTCCAAATTTGCTGGCATATTGAGTGCAGCACTTTCACAGCATCATCTTTCAGGATTTGAAACAGCTCAACTGTAATTACATCACCTCCACTAGCTTTGATCATAGTGATGCTTTCTAGGGTCCACTGGACTTCACATTCCAGGATATCTGGCTCTAGGTGAGTGATCACACCATCGTGATTATCTTAGTCATGAAGATCTTTTTGTACAGTTCTTCTGTGTATTCTTGCCACCTCTTCTTAATATCTTCTGCTTCTGTTAGGTCCATACCATTTCTGTCCTTTATCTAGCCCATCTTTGCATGAAATGTTCGCTTGGTATCTCTAATTTTCTTGAAGAGATCTAATCTTTCTCATTCTGTTGTTTTCCTCTATTTCTTTGCATTGATCGCTGAAGAAGGCTTTCTTATCTCTTCTTGCTATTCTTAAGAACTCTGCATTCAGATGCTTATATCTTTCCTTTTCTCCTTTGCTTTTCACTTCTTTTCACAGTTTGTAAGGCCTCCTCAGACAGCCATTTCCCTTTTTCCATTTCTTTTCCATGGGGATGGTCTTGATCCCTGTCTCCTGTACAATGTCACAAACCTCCGTCCATAGTTCATCAGGCACTCTATCTATCATATCTAGGCCCATAAATCTACTTCCCACTTCCGGTGTATAATCGTAAGGGATTTGATTTAGGTCATACCTGAAGGGTCTAGTGGTTTTCCTTACTTTCTTCAATTTAAGTCTGAATTTGGCAATAAGGAGTTCATGATCTGAGCCACAGTCAACTCCTGATCTTGTTTTTGTTGACTGTATAGAGCTTCTCCATCTTTGGCTGCAAAGAATATAATCAGTCTTATTTCAGTGTTGACCATCTGGTGATGTCCATGTGTAGAGTCTTCTCTTGTGTTGTTGGAAGAGGGTATTTGCTATGACCAGTGCATTTTCTTGGCAAAACTCTATTAGTCTTTGCCCTGCCTCATTCCATATTCCAAGGCCAAATTTGCCTGTTACTCAAGATGTTTCTTGACTTCCTACTTTTGCATTCCAGTCCCCTATAATGAAAAGGACAACTTTTTGGGTGTTAGTTCTAAAAGGTCTTGTAGGTCTTCATGGAACCATTCAACTTCAGCTTCTTCAGCATTACTGGTTGGGGCATAGATTTGGATTACTGTGATATTGAATGGCTTGCCTTGGAAACAAACAAAGACCATTCTATCGTTTTTGAGGTTGCATCCAAGTACTGCATTTCAGACTCTTTTGTTGACCATGATGACTACTCCATTTCTTCTCAAGGATTCCTGCCTGCAGTAGTAGATATAATGGCCATCTGAGTTAAATTCACTCATTCCAGTCCATTTTAGTTCTCTGACTCCTATAATGTTGACATTCACCCTTGCCATCTCCTGTTTGACCTCTTTCAATTTACCTTGATTCATGGACCTAACATTCCAGGTTCCTATGTAATGTTGTTCTTTACAACATTGGACCTTGCTTTTATAACCCGTCACATCCACAGCTGGGTATTGTTTTTGCTTTGGCTCCCTCCATCCCTTCATTCTTTCTGGAGTTATTTCTCCACTGATCTCCAGTAGCATATTGGGCACCTACTGCCTTGGGGAGTTCCTCTTTCAGTATCTTATCATTTTGCCTTTTCATACTGTTCATGGGGTTCTCAAGACAAGAATACTGAAGTGGCTTGCCATTCCCTTCTCCAGTGGACCACATTCTGTCAGACCTCTCCACCATGACCCTCCCATCTTGGGTTGCCCCGTGGGCATGGCTTAGTTTCATTGAGTTAGACAAGGCTGTGGTCCTAGTGTGATTAGATTGACTAGTTTTCTGTGAGTATGGTTTCAGTGTGTCTGCCCTGTGATGCCCTCTTGCAACATCTACCATCTTACTTGGGTTTCTCTTACCTTGGACATGGGGTATCTCTTCACGGCTGTTCCAGCAAAGCACAGCCGCTGCTCCTTACCTTGGATGAGGGGTATCTCCTTACCGCTGCCCCTCCTGACCTTGAATGTGAAATAGCTCCTCTAGGCCCTCCTGCACCCCCACAGCCACCACTCCTTGGACGTGGGGTTGCTCCCTCCTGGCCACCGCCCCTGGCATCGGGTCGGGGGTAGCTCCTATAAAATGATTGAAAATACACTGTGTATTTGGACAATATGTTGTAGAGTTGAAAGATTTTATGAATCATAAAAAAGCAAGATATGAGGAAGCTGACTTCATGAAAATAGGGGAGAAAGCTTAGCAATTAACCTAAAGATGAAGTATCTTTTCTTTCTTAGCATGATCAACTCATATTTAAGTCGTTTAATGGAAAATGACTTATATTTAACCTTTATGATTCATAGAGCCATTTAATTGTGACTATAGCTAATACAAGTAAAGATGGATTATAATAACTGTTGAACTAATAGTCATGAAATACTGAGTTTAATTAACAGACTATTTATTTTGAAAAAAATTAAGAAGAATTTAAAAATATTATGTGAAAGCTGTTTAAAATTTTAATCCAAACTTAAAATTGTGTAAGTTCCATTGTGTTAAAAAAAAAAAGCACAAAATAGAAGAAACACAAAAAATAATGGCATATAGGAAATTTGAATTCCCAATTTTATATTTATTGAATTTAAATTATTATTTTATAAGCTTGATCTAGAATGAAAATATATTAGTACTTTTTAATTTCTTCTTTTCCTGGAAATTTAATAATATTAATCTATATACTGAATAATAATTAAAATGGTATGATAATAGTATTAAATATAATTTTACTTTTGTCAGATTATAGATCACAGTGTAATACAACTAAGTCACATGCTGACATTTTATATCTACTTGCTGAATATTTAAGGAAAATCATGCAGCTGCAATTAAATTACAGCAGGTGACCTGTGTTGGCATCAAATGTAATATTTTAATGTTATTGTAGTTTATTTTTTCTGAAGAGCTATGGAAACAAATATTAACAAAGGAGACCTTTTTAAAATTAATGATTATTTGTATGGCAAATAATTACACAAATAAGATTAAAGGACCTTTTTATTATGTGCATAAAATAGATTATACACTGTGGTGTGTCTCCATTCTTTTCAGCTATTCCTACAAATATATTTAAAAAGGGCTTCATTCCAATGATGTACACATTAAGATCAAGTCCTCAGACTGGGAAACTCTGGAGCAATATAGGGAAATCCTAATAATAGATGTCACATTTTCTTAATTCTGTACTATAACATTTTCATATTTTAACATTTTTGAAATCAGAACGCATCTTAAAATTGAAATATAAGAACAAACATAGGACTTTAAACTCCTGCTCCACTGCATTGGGGCTTTTTCAGGGTGATATGTGCCAAAGAATTAAAATGTTTTCCTCCAAAATGTATTTACTCTTTGGATAGCCCAAGAACTAGTAATACCTGCTTCATGGGCAGAACACAATACTCTGAGGATAATGCCATTTGGTAAAAAGTGTCAGCTTGTTTCACTTTCTCCTTTTAAAAATTTACCACTAGGTTTTATTTTCAAGATGACAAGAGGTACCCAAATTAGAGAATTGGTGTGTTAGTCTCTCAGTTATGTCCAGTTCTCTGGGACCCCATGGACTGTAGAATGCCAGGCTCTTCAGTCCATGGAATTCTCTAGGCAAGAATAATGGTGTGGGTTGTCATTTCCTTCTCCAGGGGATCTTTCCAACCTAGAGATCCAACCCAGTTCTCCCACATTGCTGGCAGATCTTTACTATCTGAGCTACCAGAGGTAAAGCCTAATTGGTAGACATTAAAATTAAAAAAAAATCTAGAAGGACACCAGGAGTGTTTCTAAGGCCTGCATGAAAATTCTAAGAGATTCCTAGTAGTTTATTCATTCTCAGACCACCCAGGGAGATGGACATATTAACTTGCCTGAGTGCGTGCTAAGTCACTTCAGTCATGTCCAACTCTTATGCGACCCTGTGGACTGTAGCCTGTCAGCCTACTCTATTCTCCAGGCAGAAATACTGAACTGGGTTGCCAGACCCTCCTCCAGGGATCTTCCTGACCTAGGGATCAAACCCATGTCTCCTGTGGCTCCTGCATTGCAGGTGGATTCTTTACCACCAGGGAAGCCCTATAAACTGGCACCAGAGGCAAACTGGCACCTCATTTAGGAACCCTAGGCCAGGACAGGTTATGATTACTCTGTGCTCTACACACAAACACATATGGGGCACCAGGAATGTCCCAGAGGAAATATGTGGCTCTTGAAAGAGGTACTATGGCAATTGTGTATCAGAGAGAGCAATCCCTCAGAATGCACGCTGTGTGCCACATACTGGAAAGTTCCACTCTCTCCTGAGGGGTACCAGAGTGTGCAGCTGGCACACTTGAATGAAAATGCATTTTCTGTGAGCAACAACCTCCTGTGAAGAGATTGCTTTTTCCTTAAGCATTAGGAAGCGACTGAGCAATCCGTATTCAAGATTTTCTTAATTTTGCTTTAAACAGTCCCATTATCAGAGTTGCATCTCTCTGAAAGCCTCAAACTTCATTACACTATTAGAAAAAAGTTAGCGTGTTGTACCTGATAAGCTTCTGGCATATTCAAAATCTTGTAGCATTATTAATGCTGACTATCCCAGCACTCTCTTTCTTATTACAGTTGAGTTGCACAGAATTAAAATATATGCTATTTATCTACATTCTTCTTGAGATAAGGTAGCAATGGTTAACTTGTTCTGAAGTTAATTTTCTATCTAGAAATTCAAGTATTTTTAGCATATATTTTCTTTTGTTCAAATATTTTATCTGATTGTACACTAATTTTTAAAGGAAAACCAATTTGGACATGTTTATAGTAGATAACATTAAAAGTAAATGTGAAGGTTCAAGTGATTTATTAGAATATTTGTCAGTAATCTAAGTAAAAACTAAGAATATTATTATATTATGCTAATGCTGAATCAGCTACTTCATATGTCAGTTCTCTAATATTTTTAAAGTTGAGAGAGTTAGAAAAAATAAAAGTATATGTACAGACATTGAGTAAAAATTGCACTTTTGCTTTTTGAAAATAGGCTTTATCTGGAATGGCAAATTTTTAAAAATTGTGACAGGTACAATTTATTTGGATTTAAGTTTAATCAGTGAAAAGCTAAACATACATAAAAGCCTGAAAACTGAAATGATCTAAAATCTAAAGTAACAGTGGAGAATCAGGACTGGAAATATGAATCCTATCATTACACAGTTCCATGCAGAAGAAGTGTGCAACTTTGCATTAGGAAATACTGCCAAACATCCCTGATCTCTGTATCCCAAAACTCTGTGTCCCAAATAACAAAGTCCTACTGTATAGCACAGGGAACTATATTCAATATCCTGTGAAAACCATAATGGAACATAATATGAAAAATTATAAATATATGCATAACTGAATCACTTTTTGGTAGAGTAGAAATTAACACATTGTAAATCAACTATACTTCTATAAACTATTTTTTTTTAATTCAGATGAGAAGGATGTAAAAATGAAAGTCACTCAGTAGTATCCATCTCTTTGCAACCCCATGGACTATACAGTCCATGGAATTCTCCAGGCCAGAATACTGGAGTAGATAGCCTTTCCCTTCTTAAGGGGATCTTCCCAACCCAAGAATTGAACCCAGGTCTCCCACATTGCAGGTGGATTCTTTACCAACTGAGCCACAAGGGAAGCCCAAAAGGATGTAAAGGTGTAAGTTATGATGGATAGAAAACATTTCTTGTAATTTTAAGAATTTTTGCTAAGTTGATGGTCAGCTGTTACCAGGAAGAGTAACACACAAATACAGTATAAAGAGATTATTACTTAAAATGCCCAGGTTTCCTTAAACTAGCATATTTAAGATTTAAATAAAAGGTAGGAATTTTCAATGAATATAAACCAAAGTTAAAAGTACAAAATTATACTGTTGCCCCATTTTTAACTTTAGACATGTCCAACTCTGCTCTCGTCTTCCTTAGCACAGAGTTTCAATGTTTGCCTCAAATAATTGTTCCATGCCCGCAAGTCCCTGATTTCCCCAAAACAAATACAAAGACTTCTAATCTATTTTAAACAAACAAAAACTGCATTGTTGATTCTCAAGTTTCCCCAAATGTTTAACTTTTACATTTTAGATTTAGGAAGGAAAGAAGTAGGAGAGAAGACACTGAAAGACAGAAGGGAAAGTATTTTGAAGTCTGTAAGAATCCATGCCCATAAAAGTTGTGAACTAGGTGGCTTGTGATATTTAATGAACCCTTATAATTTGCTCTATTATGTCAGTATGTGGCTTTCTGTGAGCATTTACAAAATCATGCCTTGATGAACAATTTGGCCAGGTAAATTTTTCTTTCTCTTCGGTGCCCTAGATCCTCCCAAGACTGAGGGCAGAACTGAAGACTCTGTCAGAAACCCTGGTGAAGGGAAGGATCCCTTGGCGCCAGTAATTTCATTCATGTGCTTACTCTTATAGTTGTCAGGGTAAGAACGCTTTACTGACACAACACATAGCTAAATATGGAATCTCTAAATGATTTAGCAAAATAACAAAATTCAAAAACCCAAAGTGAGCATTACTTTGATATTTACAAAAATAAATAAATACAATGGAGAAATGAATTGCACAAAGTGGAAAGAGGGAGCATCCAAAGTGTTTCTCTGTAACTTGGAAGGTAGCTCCACACAGTGAAAGAGGACAGGTTTTGGAGTCTCACCAAACCAGGAGTGAGTTGCTAAGCCTCTCTGAGCCTCAGTTTACTCAACACAAATGGGAGAGGAAGGCACCCAGGTCCTGAGTATAAAACAACAAATAATTTAATTGAATTTGGTTATCTTCCTTCTAGCTGTGAATTTGTCTTTTCCTTATTCTCAAATGTGACCAGTATGGCAGTATCTACAATGCATCATCCTGTGGTATGAAACCTGAAAAATGCTGTCCATACCTGCAATCTGTGACTAGCAGTTTTAGTTGTCACCTTTTATTGTTCTCATACAAATCCTGACTTTTTTTCTGAAATATATCATACAGTATCTTCATAAAAATAATTCAATGTATTTGAGACACCTGAATAATTTATAGGATTTTCTCTGTTACCCAAGCTGTCATATAGACTTGGCAAATGTACTTATAATGAACATTCCCATGGGGGAAAAAATGGTAAGTTATTCAGATTGTACTTTTTCTCCATCACCTAATTAATTAGCACAGCATATTAAAGACTTATTTTATGTATAAAGTAATTTTCAACTATATATAATGAACAAAGATGAAAAATGTTTCAGAAAGTGGCTTATAAATACCTTATTTTTTGTTTGTTCACACAGAGGGAGAATATTGATTCTTTTTCATATACCTGAATAATCAACTAAATTCTTCCATTTCCATCAGGGTTTTCGGTAGATATGTTCATATTTATTGGTACTTTTTAACTGAGCTCATTTCCTCTAAAATACTTTAGAGTCTGTCATACAAAGTCAACCAAAAACAGAAAAACAAATATCACATATTATGCATACATATGGAACTCTAGAAAAATGTTACTTTTGAACCTATTTGCAGGGCAGGCATAGAGATGCAGATGTAGAGAACAGACTTGTAGACATAGGGTGGATAAGAAGGAGAATGTGGAATGAACTGAGAGAGTCAGACTGACATATATATACTACCACATGTAAAATACATATGGGAGAAATTGCTGTAGAGCACAGAGAACTTAGCTTGGTACTCTGTGGTGACCTAGAGAGATAGGATTGAGGGCAGTGAGGTGGAGGGGGTGGAGGCTCGAGAGAGACAGCATTTATGTATACATATGGCAGAAATTAACACAACATAGTAAAACAATTATATGCCAACTTAAAAAATAAAACAAAATAAAATAGTTTTGTCTGAACTTTAAATAAAATTAATATTTAGCATAATTTAAATTTAAGAAGGTACTTGGTGACTTTAAAAATTAGTCCTTTAAAGGGGTGTATAAAAGGAAATACTTGAATTGCAATATAAAATTGGTTATAATGCTAGGACCTTTTTAAGCTCATAGGTGGACTTTCCTTATATAATAACTTAAGAATCATTTTATTTATTTTACTTATTTGCCTGTCACTTCCCTGCTATATATATTTTAAGACCTGACTTCTAGTTTAAAATAGTATTCAGTGAGACCAAAAACAATGAGGGAACTTTCTCAGATCTTTAAGACATGCCGATTTCTAAGTGTTTCATCTTCAAAATGAGAAAACCTTAAAATAATAATTTTCTACTATAAATATAATTTCATATAAGTGATGCTGTTTGAGAAAAGGATTGGTAATGACTTCTTTCATGGTATGCTTTCCCAAATGAGGAAGAGTTACTTCTGGTTATATTTAGGTAAGAATTAAAAAGGGTACTACTATACAAGAAGCAAAACAGTTCTAGAATGGCTAATATCTAGACTTCTAAAGGATATGCTTTGTTGGGCAATGAGGACAGATTATGGTAAATAAGGAGGCGGCCATAACTGAGACAGAGTTTGAAATACTGTAGAGCATGTATTTCCTCTTAGTTTTATGGTCAATATGAATTACTCTTCTGCCTTTTCATGTTTAAACTCCATTTGCCAGGTGTCAGCCAAGAAATCCATTCTCTATCTGCTTATTCATGTTTTCTGTCATCTGAAAATTTTTATAAGTGTTCAGTCTGCTTCTCTGAGATTGACTACATCAATTTGTAATATTTGCTGATCTTATCCATCCAGAAGATCCTGGCAGTTTCACAGCTGCATGGGGAATCCAGTTATTATCCTCAGAAGTCCTAATTTGACCCAAGAAGGTGCAATGCTTCCAGATCCATGGGAGAAAGAATGCAACATCCATCACTTCTGCCAGCCCTTTGTCAGGTGACCCACAGAGCCCCATTAGAATGTCTTCAACAGGGAAAAGCTTGACTGCGTTCTCAGGTTAAGGAAAGGTGACGCAGTTTATAACTGCTGAGACAGGGAAATGAGAAAGAGATGGATAAATCAGTTCAAATGAAGCCATAAATAGAAAATAGTGTGAGCGCTTGCCCTTGTGGTTCTGTACCTCACACCCCCTCCAATTTGCGGACCAGACATTCGTTTTCATAATGATTGCATTTGTGCATGTTTATCTTAAAGTGGTAGGAACCAGGTGATTAAATTCACATGCTGCTGGGTGAGATTTATTATCCAGCAGCACTGTCGGCTTAGGCGGCTTCAGTTAGGAAAGAGTGAAAGGTGCACTTAGAGGAGCAGCTGATCAGCTCTTGGCAGGCGGAGTACTGCTGAAGGAACAATTTGCGGTAGTTTTACACTCCTGTCACTGCCAGTTGGCAAACTAACGGAGATGACGGAACGAAAGAACAAAATGTCACAACAGAAAGGAGTGAGCTGAAAACTCAAACATTTTCTTATTTCTCATAATCCTACTGATTCAAAATTAAATCAGTCTACAAATGAACCAACTCAATATTGAATAAAAGGCAGTTCTCTGCACGACTATTTCTAAGTGGGAAAATCGATTAACATTCTTGTAACCATTAGCTTGTTCAAAGCATCATCATGATTTGTAATAACTCAGAGAACTAGTTTATAAATAAGAATATTGATTTTAAGAGAATAAGTTTTAGTTGAGAATAGCAATTGATACAGACATTGAAACCTTGCATTAAGGAATTCCTTGTAGTTGTGTAGTAGAAAATCAGTGCCAAGGTAGCAAGGTCGATTTTAAACTATTATTGTCTAATAGTAAAGTGATAATGATAATAATGCATCTGCTACTTGTCTATGAGGATTCCCTATATAATCTTTGCCTTTCACTACAGCTGCCCTAGGAAAACCAATTCTGTATACATGTTTTAAGTCATGTTTTTAAACTTCAAAGATTTAATAAGTGTTGTTGACTTCCCATGATTCACTCAATTATAAGTGTTCTTATAACACAGATGAAGTACATCAGTTTTTTACTGTAGAAGAAAATGTAAGTTTATTTATCAAAACAAATGAGAGAAAATCAAATAAGCACATCACATCAGAGGTTCTGCACAGGATAAGTAAATGTGAAGTAAAGATGCTACCAATTATCACAGATATTGCCTCAGTAAATGCATTAAAGAACAAATCTTTGCTTCAAAACAGCAGCTATTAACACGACAAGTATGAGCAAGTAACTTGCCAAAGGTTGAAAAGTAATTTTCTCCTTAATATAATTTTATAGAGCAGCTATGTGGTGGCTTATTCACTTTTATTCCACTTGGTATAAGGAGAAGTTGTTTTAATATTCACATAGACAAATAGATTTATCTATTGCATGGCTGCTATAAAGCTCAGAGCCGAATTTGTATGCCTTGCTATTGCATATACATCTTAAAATAATATACATTCTTTAATTTTATTTCTGGATTTCAATTGACTTTTTTACCTTCACCTTTCATTTTTGCCATTCTGTAATGGATTTTTTTTATTTTTTATATTTACAAAAGATTAAATCACATTGACTAGAGCAAGCATATAGTTCTATCAACTTATTAATACCTGATGACATTTCTTTTAGAGGACATAAAATAAGAGATATTTTTATTTTTATGTAGTGTTTATGTTTATATTCATTCTGTAAAGGTAATCTTATGTTCTCATTATTTTACATGTAATTAGTCTTTGGACCAAGCAGATATATACAGTTAATTTCACGAACAAACTCATTTCATCACCTATTGACCACAAGCGATACCATACAGTGCAGTACCATGCATGGGATTTTAAAGAGACCATAAAAATCACACAATTCTTTGCTAGGGCTGAGCCACTTCAAGAGGAGAAGTGCCTATCCCATTCTTAAGAATACCCACATAATTTACCATCTGTTTTTTTTTTTTTCCTGTAAGTTAAAATAAAGCTCTTATATTGGCAGAGTCTGAATTCCTCTGACATCGGTTTTAGCAAAGTGGAGGTTAGCTGTTATATGCCAAAACATTTCTTTTGTATATATCCGTTAGAATGAATCCTGTTACTAAGGGTTTTTGTGGGGTTGTTTTAGCCCTAAGGAAATCAAATTCTATTTATGCCTTTTTTACTGGAGAATAGAGGTATTGGCATGGAGTGGGGCCAGATTTTATTATAGCTGCATGATGAATATTTTTCAGGGATCATAGCTATCACCACTTCAGTCTTCTTATCCATCCATTCCACATAATTTGCATATTTTTCTGTTGAACATTTTTAAAACTTTTATCTTCATTATCATGGAAATGATAACAGGAAGAGGGAAGAAGGCTAAAATCCTTAGTGTGTAGAGGCTTCTACAGCCAGCAGTATCATACCACCTGGGATCTTGTTAGAGATGCAGAATGGAGACCCCATCAACTGAATCAGAAGTTGCATTTTAACCAAATTGTTCAGGTGATTTGTTTGCATGTTAAAGTTTATTAAGCCCTGGTTCCAAAGGCCACCTCAGTCTAACCTCATCTTGCCTCTCCAGCCACACCCTCCCTCTACCCTCTTTCCCTCCTTCCACTTTGCTTCTACTTGCTCTCATTTTCTCTGGAATGATACCTTTAATGCTTCCACTCCTCTATCAAAGCAATCTCTTGGTCCAGAATTTCCTTTCCTGATTTCTTTGCCTAAGAATCTGTTATAAATGCGTTATGACCAAGACCAAGTATCTTCTCATCTGGCATCTCTTTTTAACTATGACATCAGATAAATCACAATCAGTTGGTTTTCCCCTCTTTGTTTCTACAGTACCTTTACATATTTCTGACATTTATCATATTATGCTGACATGACTTTTTCCCTCACTAGACTGTGTTTTTGGTTCTCTGATGCTCCTTAGAATTCAAATAACACAGTAAACCTTTAACAAATGATTATTCAAGAAATTCATACAAGAACGGACACTGTAAGAGTTCTCTACGTCTTGCTGAAGGCAAATAAAAATGATAAATATTTACTGTAGGACAATGTAAACAATAACCTTTGGTATCCTTTAGAACAGGGGAACAGGGGTCCAATACCTACTTTTCCAGGGTCAAGTCCAGCCCTTAGCCTCTGTGATTTAAGCCAAGTTGGTATTAGAAATTAGCTTCTTCTGCAAACTTGATAATGGTTCTTAATAATTTCAACCTAAATTACAAGGCAAACAGCATCCATATGTGCAACTTACACTGCTATAATGTCAAGAACAACTAATATTATTTGAATCACAAGTAATGTCAAGCTTCATTAGACTATCCTGGTGCAGTCTTCATTCTCACACATATCTGCAATGGATATATTTTAAGAGCTCAAATTACATTCCTGAAGCACTTTTCAGGCCTTGATGCAAGTGCGAAGGAAATTTGTGTATTTCAAACTGCATTTAAATGTGCAATTGAGGAGCTTCTACCTAACCTTCAATTGGAAGTCATTAATTTACAATTTAAAGACAAGCTAAAAGGCAAATATCAAGATGATCTAATACAATTCTATAAATTTCTTCCAAGCAGTAAATACATTCAGTTGAAACCATGTGTTCATGAATTTATGTCAGTATTTGGTACTGTCTACCTGGGTGAAGAAATATATTCAAAGAAGCAATATATAAAATCGTATTACAGAAAAATACTTGCAATTGATTTTGATGATAGGGAACTTTGGACCTCAGATTAGCAAAATAATCCCTCACTGCCCCCCCAAAATTGTATTTTCTCACTAATCTATATTATACAAAAACATGCTCAATTTATATTATTATATTTGAATGTCATCAATATAAAATTTGTGGAAATTTAGTTTCTCTCTTGTCATATAAGTATTTGCATAATGATTTTCAGTACCTTGATTTTATCTCTTAGCACATGATCCTGAAATATTTAATATCTGGCACCCTAGAGAAGAAGTTTGGTGACTTTTGCTCTAGAAGCAAAGACAGAGAAAATAAACATGTTTTCACTTTATGAGAAATCTAAAAAACAAACCAACAATATAGCAAAACAGAAAGACACAGTTCAGTTCAGTTCAGTTCAGTTCAGTTGCTCAGTCATGTCTGACTCTTTGCAACCCCATGAATTGCAGCATACCAGACCACCCCGTCCATCACCAACTCCCAGAGTTCACACAAACCCACATCCCTCGAGTCGGTGATGCCATCCAGCCATCTCATCCTCTGTCGTCCCCTTCTCCTCCTTCCTCCAATCCCTCCCAGCATCAGCGTCTTTTCCAATGAGTCACCTCTTCACATTAGGTGGCCAAAATATTGGAGTTTCAGCTTCAGCATCAGTCCTTCCAATGAACACCCAGGACTGGTCTCCTTTAAGATGGACTGGTTGGATCTCCTAGCAGTCCAAGGGGCTCTCAAGAGTCTTCTCCAACACCACAGTTCAAAATTATCAATTCTTCAGTGCTCAGCTTTCTTCACAGTCCAACTCTCACATCCATACATGACCACTGGAAAAACCATAGCCTTGACTAGACAGATAGACCTTTGTTGGCAAAATAATATCTCTGCTTTTGAATATACTATCTAAGTTGGTGATAACTTTCCTTCCAAGAAGTAAGCATCTTTTAATTTCATGGCTGCAATCATCTTCAGTGATTTTGGAGCCCAAGAAAATAAAGTCTCACCCCCATCTATTTCCCATGAAGTAATGGGAACAGATGCCATGATCTTACTTTTCTCAGTGGTGAGCTTTATGCCAACATTTTCACTCTCCTTTTTCACTTTCATCAAGAGACTTTCTAGTTCCTCTTCACTTTCTGCCATAAGGGTGGTGTCATCTGCATATCTGAGGTTATTATTGTTTCTCCCGGCAATCTTTATCCCAGCTTGTGCTTCTTTCAGCCCAGAGATTGTCATGATGTACTCTGCATATAAGTTAAAAAAGCAGGGTGACAATATACAGCCTTGACATACTCTTTTTCCTATTTGGAACCAGTCTTTTGTTCCATATCCAGTTCTAACTGTTGCTTCCTAACGTGCATACAGATTTCTCAGGAGGCAGGTCAGGTGGTCTGGTATTCCCAGCTCTTTCAGAATTTTCCACAGTTTATTGTGATCCACACAGTCAAAGGCTTTGGCATAGTCAATAAAGCTGAAATAGATGTTTTTCTGGAACTCTCTTGCTTTTTCCATGATCCAGCAGATGTTGGCAATTTGATCTCTGGTTCCTCTGCCTTTTCTAAAATCAGCTTGAACATCTGGAAGTTCACAGTTCACATATTGCTGAAGCCTGGCTTGGAGAATTTTGAGCATTACTTTACTGGCATATGAGATGAGTGCAATTGTGTGGTAGTTTGAGCATTCTTTGGCATTGCCTTTCTTTGGGATTGAAATGAAAACTGACCTTTTCCAGTCCTGTGGCCACTGCTGAGTTTTCCAAATTTGCTGGCATATTGAGTGCAGCACTTTCACAGCATCATCTTTCAGGATTTGAAATAGCTCAACTGGAATTCCATCACCTCCACTAGCTTTGATCATAATGATGCTTTTATATAAATTTATTTATTTTAATTCTACGGCCCACTGAACTTCACATTCCAGGATGTCTGGCTCTAGATGAATGATCACACCACCGTGATTATCTGGGTCGTGAAGATCTCTTTTGTACAGTTCTTCTGTGTATTCTTGCCACCTCTTCTTAATATCTTCTGCTTTCTTTTAGGTCCATACCACTTCTGTCCTTTATCATGCCCATCTTTACATGAAATGTTCCCTTGGTATGTCTAATTTTCTTGAAGAGATCTCTAGTCTTTCCCATTCTGATGTTTTTCTCTATTTCTTTGCATTGATCACTGAGGGAGTCTTTCTTATCTCTCCTTGCTATTCTTTGGAAGTCTGCATTCAGATGCTTATATCTTTCCTTTTCTCCTTTGCTTTTCGCTTCTCTTCTTTTCACAGCTGTTTGTAAGGACTCCTCAGACAGCCATTTTGCTTTTTGCATTTCTTTTCCATGGGGATGGTCTTGATCCCTGTCTCCTGTACAGTGTCACGAACCTCATTCCATAGTTCATCAGGTACTCTGTCTATCACAGATACAAATTACCAATTAGTGGTTGCTAAACCAGAACGGGTGGTAATGGGGGATGGGCAAAATTGGTGAAGAGGATTAAGAGGTACAAACTTCTAGTCATAAAATAAATGTCATGGGGATGTAATGTACAGAACAGTGATATAGTCAACAGTATTATAACTTGGTATTGTATGTAGTTAATAAAGATGGAACTAATATAATATTGTAAGTCAGCTTTTATACTTCAGTAAAAAATGGGTAATATATTTAATAAGTCTGGGAATAAAGTATAGACAGTTTCACCAATTTAGAAGTTATGTTATCACATAGTATTACATATTTCATAAATAATCTTGTTAAAATACATAACAAAGAAACATGTTTTTAAAGATGTATTTGAATTATTTCTCAAGAATAGGCATCAGGTGTAGGTCAAATTTACTTTACAAACATTTTAAATCTGCTGTATAAAGAAACCTAGTCTTCAAGGAATTTATCTTTTCAGGCAGTAAATTGTTATAATTTTTAAAAGCTGAAAGCAGCTTTCATATTTAGGTATGCTGAATAAGCTCTCAGTTCCTGAAACAGCTTGTGTAATTAAGCTTAGCAAGTATCTCTTCACTGTTTACTGTGCATCTTGTTGTACAGAAGCATTTCTGAACTCATGTCAAGGACTCTTCAAAGTTGGAGAAAAAGGAAAGGAGTTTGTTTCACCATGACTTGTATCCATTAAAAACAAGGCAATTTCTGTGCTGAAACTTTGATTTTCTTAGAACAATTACAGTGGAGTAGCTATGTCATTCCTGAACTTCTCACCACAAAGTGGTTCCCTGTTAAAAACGGTCTCAGACAGCTTGTTCAAAAACTAACTCTCACTCCACATAGTCAGTTCAAGAGGATCAAAGGAATCTGTTGGCACATACTGTTATGAAATTATCTCTACTCTGAAGTTTTTGATTCAGGACTCTCTATTTTGACTAGAACTGTTGAGTTTACAAAACTGAGACTGAAAATGTTCATAATCTTTTAAGGTGTAAGTCATAAAGGAATGAAACCAAGCTATTTTCTAGTAGATTAGTTTTATTCTAATTCTATATTTTATCAGTAGAAACCAGGAAACTCCATTTACTTCAACCATTTTAACTCATTGTTTATCCTTTTCTAATATTCTTTTTGAATTCCTAGTTTTCTTTAAATGAATTGCCATTTCCCTCCACTTTCATTTCTACTTGGTAAGTAATTATCAGTATCTGTATTTTTCTTATCACAGGTCTATATAAATATTTATCAATTTGATGGGCTTCCTGGTGGCTCAGTGGTAAAGAATCTGCCTGCCAATATAGGAGACATGGCTTTGATCCCTGGGTTGGGAAGATCCCTTGGAGGAGGAAATAGCAACCCACTCCAGTATTCTTGCCTGGGAAATCCCATGGACAGAGGAGCCTTGTGTGTTACAGTTCATTTGGTCACTAAAGACTGGGACACCACTTAGCAACTAAAAACAAAAATATCAATTTGATATTAAATAACTTTTAAGTTTACTTATCATTGAATTGACTATACATCTCAGTAACAAATCCTATATTGTGTACAATTTATGGAAAATTTCTTTAACTATAGCATTTCATAACTTTGAAAGAGCACTTTTTGTTGTTGTTTAGTCACTAAGTCGTGACCTACTCTTTGCAACACTGTGGACTGTAGCCCATAAAGCTGCTTTGTCCATTGGATTCTCCACACAAGAATATTGGAGTGGGCTGGCATTTCCTTCTCCTGGAAGACTTCCCAACCCAGGGTTTGAACCTGTGTTTCCTGCATTGGCAGGATGATTCTTTACCACTGAGCCACCTGGTTCACCCCCAAGAGAGCACTGCACTTTTATAAAATTTCTGAAACACATAATATAGCTTACCACCTCAGATTATTGCCATTCTCTGATAACTCCCAGGAGTTGAAAATCATAGTCTCATTTGTTAAAAAATAGTTGGTTTTAAAAATCACAAGTATCAGAGCTAAGAAAGAGAATGACATTTTTAAAACCCAAAATAATTTAATTGGGAATATATGTAGTAGCACTTGTTAAAATGGAGCTGCTAGATAATGATGAAAGTAAGAAAAAATACTTTTTCAATAAAATAACTACTGAAATAAATGTTATCACTTTGAAGGACTCTTGAGATGTAGATGTTTGATACCTGACTTAGAAGGTTTATAAATTCTTATTGGCAATCATAAATAACATAGTATACTGAGATTTAACATTTTTAATAATTCTGATCTTCGAGAGAGAATTGATTCCTTCATTTCTTACATCATAGGCAGTAATCTTTATTTATATCAAAATGTTTCTAAAAATCTCACACAGATTCAGACCAGATTTCAGGGAATACTTTCTTAGAAAGAAATATTTTAAATAAAATCATGTATTTGTTTTGTCATTCTGTTGAAATCTACAATGAAAAGTAAAAGACATATTTCCTTTATAGTTATACTGAATGACTAATATCAACATATAATATTTTCATAAAACTGAGTAGTAACACTGAGTATTCATTGAATTGATTCATTCATTTATTATCACTTTGTTTTATGAAATAACATTCAGAATTCTGTCAGGCAAGTTTTTTGATTTACTTTTATTTTATTAAATATATTTATTAAATTAAGCTTACATGTATCATTATATTTTTAATTTTTGTTGTATTTAATCCAAATATATTCTCAAAGTTGAAGATTAAATATTGTACTAATAAAATTATTTTCTACAAAAATAGGTAACATTATGGGAATTTTATTTTTACATACTTAAAACTTTTTTTCACATTTTCACATAACTTAAAACTCCTTTTATTTTCACATGACTCTTTTGAATTAAGAACTATATACATAATCACTGCAATCTGAGCAGTTTGTTTGATATTTGCTTTATGGTTTTTTATTTTTTGTTTTTCTATGAAGAATACCCAAACTTACTACAGTTAGCTCTCTATATCTGTGAATGTTAAACCCACAGATATGGAGGGGCGACTGTATTAAATGATTTTATATAAGGGTCTTGAGCATCCACAGATGTTGCTGTCCACAATGTGTGTGTGTGTGTGTGTGTGTGTGTGTGTGTGTGTGTGGTGTATGTGGGGTGTGGTTAGTGGAGGGGTGGGGTGTCCTAGAATCAATACCCCACTGATACTGAAGGATGACTGTATTGGTTAAGGGCTATAATACACACATTACAGGCTTGATCCAATATTGTTCTCAGGGAAAAGAATAATTCTAAATTAGATTAATTGTGGATGTTTTTAAAGCATAAAGGTTAAGTGTCAGATTTAAATTCCAGTTTTTGCTCTACTGTGTATCAGTGATGTGCCCTACTCTGAGCTTCAGTTGCTCTCAGTGTAATGAGGATGATAATGATAATACTTATTAGGAAGTTATAGACAAATAATTAAATTAAGTTTGGGAGTAATATTAAGTACTCAGCAACTGTTAGCTACTATTACTGTCACCTACTTTTAAGCAACTGCTCATATTAAAATCACTATTTTAGAACTTGTATTATGTTCATTTCATAAGTTCACTGTTTATTAGAAAATATCTTTCATTTTCTTCCTACTATTTGTAGGCATGCTAATCTTACTGTCATATGTATTCAAAACAATCTAAACAGCTTATTAGAATTGATTTAATCTGATTAAATGCTATATTTATTTCATATCATTCTTATTGAGAAATTTCTTAATAAGGAAGTATCTAAAACAAAAATATATATTATTATTTGTGCATCCATTTACTTTTCATAATCATAAAACTGGTATTAATTTATGTAAATTAGTTTTATTCTTTAGTGTTAATATATGACACATGATAATTAAGACTTTCAAAATATGTGAAGATGATTAATGTTTTCTATAGAACATTGTAATTTACCTGAAAAATATCTGAGAACCTCTTTATCTTTTCAAATTGCCCAATATTTATATTTTCAATATTAACAATCACTGGTAAAAATAGAACTGAAATAATACTTCTGATATTTGCTACAGTGACAGTATTTTTTGCAGTTGTATGTAAGCTTAAACATTTGAAATTAACAAGTATCTTTCATAAATGATAATATTAATTTTAAATGCTTTTATACAAACTTCAGGGCTTTCCAGTGGCTCAGTGGTTAAAATATATACCTACCAATGCAAGAGATGTAGGAGATGCAAGTCAATACCTGGGTAAGGAAGATCCTCTAGAGGAAGGCATGGCAACCAACTCCAGTATTATTGCCTGGAGAATCCCATGGATAGAGAAACCTGGTGTGCTACAGTCCATGGTGTCGCAAAAAGTTGGACATGACCCAAGCAGCTGAGCATACATGCATGCATGTAATCTTCAACATTAAGGGGAGCACGTGAAACTTGTGGAATATGTATTTACAGTTAATATCCAAAAATACATAAATTCAGAATAACAGACAAAGCATCTTAAAAAGGACTGATTCACCTATATCCAAAAGAAACAAGTAGCAGTGAATGAGAAATTAATATGAAGGGATGTACAAGAAATGCAACAAATCTTACAATTCCTTTTATAACAAACTAATGTATAGTAAATACTTAGTACATTCTGTATGCCTGAGAGGATGCAAGAATAGATGGGCACACGTTTAATCTCAAAAGTGTCAGGCAAGTGTATGCTCCTTGGTTCTTTGTCTCGTCACAACAAAGATGTGGAGTGATGGACATTAAAGCCACCTCGGCGTGTCACAACTCTCGGGTCTTGGACAGACCATGTTAAAGCTCTCAGGTCTTGAACGGACCATGTTATAGTTCTTAGACAAATCAGTGTTATAGCTCTATTTTATTTAGAAGAAAGCAGGAAAATCCACCTCTGAGGTGTGAGGGCATGTTGATCCAAAGATGTGAAGAGAAGAGTGCCACAGCGTGCAAGAGAGAGAGAGAGAGAGAGCCCTTTGGCTCCTCTTTTTATATGTTTTTTTCTTCCCCCTTGGTCTGCCCTATGCAAATTGGGCTTAGTCAGGACTGCTGTTCTACCTGAAGTCCTCACTCCAGACCTTGGACCTTCCTTTGACCTCCTTCTGTTTTATTTTCGCAGACTTTTCCTTCCTTGTCTTTTAGCCACTGCCATTTTGAACTCCTTTTCCCTATTCTACCTACCTAACATTCCCCCTTCAAGAGATGAGAGGTCCAATTCTTTGGGAATAGGGGCATCGAGGTCTTTCTGTCTACTTCCTGCTGAACTGGGATGGCGAGGAGTATTGCCCCACCCCCCCACCCCCACCCCCCACTAGTCTCAGGCCTCAGAGTCCTCATAGCAGTGTCCATCTAAGGTTGAGTGATATTTTCCATGGTCGGCTGTAGTTTTGCATCTTTGGTGAACTGGCATTGCATGTTGTAGTTTGGTGACCTGATCAGAGACAAAACAGGTTAGACAATTGATAATACATGGAGCAATCATAAGCATCATCAATATGGCATAACAAGGACTAGAAGGGGCATTAGCCAATTTCAAATTCACATAGCCAGGATGGCTCAAGTCCCTCCTCATTTAGAGATCGGAAGATCTATATCTTGTCTGTTTTGGAGTACAGTCCCTGCCAAGCTGTGTTGGCTCTTTAGAGCTATCTTGAGAAATCTTATCCCCAGAAACCAAATGTTGGGGATGTTCATTAGAATAGCACTCATTTGTAGTCCTGAATAGGTATCTGAGATCTCCCAGGGGCCACATATGTATTGAGTGTCCTCTTCTGTTTTCTTCCATGGCTTGACTCCTGAGTACCACTGCAAGATTTCAAAGGCAGGGGGCCAGCCTAGGGTGGTTGGATCGAGTCTCTTGGATAAGTAAGCTACAGGCTGGGGGCTCAGGCCTCAACCTTTGAGTTAACACTCCCAAGGCTATTCCCTCTCTTTCGTGGACATAAAGTTGGAATGCTTTTTCTGGGTCTTGCAACCTCAAGGCAGGTGCCTGAGTTAGGGCCTGTTTTAGTGTAGCCTCTGCCTTCTTTTGAGGGAGTTCCCCACATCAGCAGAATTGAATCATCTTGTCCCTTTACATTTTCATATAAGGGCTGAGCAATTAGACTATAGTTGGGTATCCAGATTCTACAATACCCAGTTAGCCCCAGGAAAGCTCAAAATTGTTTTCAAGTCATGGGGGAGGGCAACTGGAGGATTCCTTGTACCCGATCAGAGGACAGCCTCCTAGACCCATGTGTAATCTGAAGTCCAGGGTTAAGTGACTTTGTCTTGACCATCTGTGCCTTAGCATGGGAGACTTTATATACCCTTTCTACCAAAAAGTTTAGAACCTGAATTGCATGTTGTTGGGCATTTTCCTCATCGGGAGAGCAGATTAGTAGGTCATCTACGTAGTAATATTTTCCCATTAGGTCTCAGGTCCAGATCTAGGAGATCCCAGGTAAAGGGCCTGTCCAAACAGGTGAGGGCTATCTCTGAACCCCTGAGGTAATACTATCCAAGTCATCTGTTGGTGTTGTTCTCCTGGGGCCTCCCACTCAAAGGCAAAAAGATATTGGGATTCTTTAGCCAGTGGTGTGCAAAAAAAAAAAAAAAAGCATCTTTGAGATCCAAGACTGTAAACCACTTGGCACTGGGTGGTATTTCTCCCAAGATTACATAGGGATTGGGTACTGTGGGACTACAGCTTCATTTATCATCTGGAGATCTTGAATCTTTTGCCAGGTTCCATTCTTTTTTCTTTATTGAGTGGATTGGGGTGTTACATGGTGAACTGGTGGGGACCAAGAGCCCACAAGCAAGGAATTTATTTATTAAAGGCTGTAGTCCCTCCAGAGACTCTCTTTTGAGGGGATGTTGTTTCTGGTTAGGAAACCGAGTGGGACCTCGGAGGACAATGATGACTGGTTCAGCTTGGGCTCGTGCAAGAATTCCCTGTCCCACACCTGGGAGTTAACTTTGTCTTCCCGTAGTTATTGGTTCCTCTCTATTGGAGAAGGTGTAATGGGTTCTTCAGTAGTAACCAGGAGCTGTAGAGCTCTAAGGGCTGAAAAGCTTCCCGTCACAAGGGTGATCCCCAATTTAGTGAGTATATCTCTTCCCAGTAAGGGAGTAGGACACTCAGGGACCACCAGAAACTGGTGGGAAAACATTTGTCCATCTCAGCAAACAAAGAAGTGCTTGGGTGAATCTTTTAGTAGTTGCTTTTCCTGTAGCACCCAAAATGGTTCAGCTTTGGGAGGAGACGGCTCCAGAACAGGAGATCAAGACAGAGTAGACAGGCCCTGTGTCAACTAAGAAATTCTTGGACCTACCTGCCACATCGTTGCACCCTTGGCTCCAGCCCCGTGATGGTTATCTGTGACAAGCAGGCTGGCTGGCGCAGGCTGCTTCAGTTCTCTTCAACCATCATGAGGGTAGGCTTGGCGCTTGACCTTGAGGCTCTTGGGTCCCAAGGGCAGAGTGCCACCCAATGTCCCAGTTGATGGCATTCGTGGCAAGCAGTTCTAGGAGACTTGTCATGGTTTGGACACTCTTTGGCCCAGTGCCCTACCTGTCTAACAGATTAGGCATTTGCCTCATGCCTTGTCCTTCAAGGACTCGAGGTTTGCCATAGGGCTTCCCTGGAGGGCAGCTGGCATCTGGGCATGCCTTGTTTCTTTCCTTCTCTGCCCTCCTGGGCCTTGGCCTCCTTCTCCTGTTCTCTGTTATAAAAAGTATTGGTGGCTGTCTATATCATCTCATCTAAAGAGGCAGCAGGGTCCTGCTGCTGTAGCTGTTGTAACTTAATTCTGATATCTGATGCACACTGGGACAGGAATTTGTTCTTAAAATCACCTGTCCCTCATAAGAGTCTAAATCCAGATTGATAAACTTTTGGAGGGCCTCTTTTAGCCTTTCCAGAAAGGCAGTGGGGTTCTCATTGGGCTCCTGAGTTATTGCTGAGACTGGGCACAGTCCCACAAGTAATAGGCTTCCTTCTGTTTCCATAGGTGGACTTCCTTAGGGGAAGTCTTTCTGAAGCTCATCCTACCCGGAACTGTTGCAACCTGATAGCCAGTCATCCCCAGGTCAGGGTGCAGATCCCCAGGCAGGCTGAGGTGTGACAGCCTCCTAGAGATTGAATCCCCAGGCAGGGGATTCTCGGCCTCCCAAGAATTGGGTCACTGGGCAGGTCGAGGCATGACGACCTCCTGGGACCCCTGGGACTGGCGGATCCCTAAGCAGGTTGAGGCGTGACAACCTTTGAGGACCAGATCCCTAGGCAGGTCAAGGCATGATGATTTCCTCAGACCCCCAGACTGGAGTTTGGGTGTCCCCAAGGTCTCCAGTGTGACCAGTGCTGGGTAGAATTAAGGGGGTTTATAACTCATTGTTTGCCCAGCATGGACAGGAATAGATATCATGATGTAAGCTCATCCTACCTAGTACTGTTGCAACCTGAGAGCCAGTCATCCCCAGGTCAGGGTGCAGATCCCCAGGCAGGCTGAGGTGTGACAGCCTCCTAGAGATTGAATCCCCAGGCAGGGGATTCTCGGCCTCCCAAGAATTGGGTCACTGGGCAGGTTGAGGCGTGATGACCTCCTGGGACCCCTGGGGCTGGCGGATCCCCAAGCAGGTTGAGGCGTGACAACCTTTCAAGGACCATATCCCTAGGCAGGTCAAGGCATGATGACTTCCCGGGACCCCCCCGGACTGGAGCTGGGCATTCCCAAGATCTCCAGTGTAACCAGTGCTGGGTAGGAATAAGGGGTTGGATATTATACAGTATTTCCAAGGCCAGCTATTTTCTGGTTGTCTCTCTAGAAGATGGTAGAGGCAACATTGTGGGCCCAGATGGGGCTAAAGAAAGGAGCATGAAACAGGAAGGAAGGAAGCAGAGCACAACCTTTGAAAGAATGACATAGCACAAGGGTATAACATAAACCAATTAAAATCAATTGGGCCCCAAATGACAAGTTAAATTCAAGTAAACCTTAATCCCCAATCTATAAGCCAAAAGACACACCTAGAGGTGGCAGGACAGCTCTAAGGCACTGTCAAAAGAGGGAGGAGTGGATGATTCCACAAGGGTTGGGATGATCCTCCCACTCATTTGCATGTGAATTCACCCCACTTGCAAAACCTAGCCAGGCCTATTTCTATGACCTGAGCCCTTGTCCTGGCCCACTTCCTGAAGCTTGGCTTCTCTCTGAATCCTAACAAATCCACCTCTTACTTTTTGGCCAGGCTCGAGTCCCAGGATAGAGCTGAAAGACAGGAGGAAAAACAGTGGGAAAAATGTGCCAAGGAATCCCCTTCATAGCCTGCTGGAAATTTTGCTAAATTCCTGACCTGTGCTCACAGTTTTCATTGTCCTGATTCTTGGCACAGAAAAAGTAAGGACAGAAGAACCCCCACCCACTTGGGTAACAGCTACTGGGGCCCAGCAGATAGTGCCTTTGGGACATACCAAAGAGAAGTCTCTCCAGAGTCCCTCAGTTGTGCCCACTGCTGCCTGTTTGCAGGCAGCAAACAGGAATTACAGCAAACAAGAATTCCTTTCTTGTTCAAGGAAACAAGAAATGAGAGATTGTAAAGGAATTAAGATTTTGTTAGGCATGTCCCTCCAGCCATAGGAGCAAGGACCTCCTACCTTAAGCAGAGGTCTTCTGGAATCTGAGACTGAGCCACGTGAGCTTTCTGCTGAGTTCGTTTTCCACTGTCCCAGTTTTCAGCATGATGGGCCGTCCCCTGTGCTGGGTTTTCTTCGTGTTCCACTTCTACCACAGGAGGTTCACTGAGTTGGGCTTCTACTGTGCTTGGCCTCTTCTGCGTGGAGGTTATTTCAGCTAGGTTAAATCCGAGTCACAGCACCATAGATGTCAGTTGAGTGAATGCTCCTCAGTTCTTTGTCTCATCACAACAAAGATTTGGAGTGAGGGACATTAAAGCCCCCTCAGCGTGTCACAACTCTCTGGTCTTGGACAGACTGTGTTATAGCTCTCAGGTCTTGAATGGGCCATGTTATAGCTTTTAGACAAATCAGTGTTACAGCTCTGTTTTATTTAGAAGATAGCAGGAAAATCCATCTTTGAGGCATGAAGGCACATCTATCCAAAGACGCGAAGAGAAGAGCACCCCAGTGCACACACATGTGTGCATGTGCACGTGAGAGAGACAGAGAGAGAGAGAGAGAAAGAGCCTTTGGCTCCTCTTTTTATATGTTTTTTTCTTCCCCTGGGCCTGCCCTATGCAAATTGGGCTTAGTCAGGAGTGCTGTTCTACCTAAAGTCCTCGCTCAAGTCCTCGGACCTTCCTTTGACCTTCTTCTGTTCTATTTTCGTGAGCTTTTCCCTTCCTTGTCTTTTAGCCACCGCCATTTTGGACTCCTTTTCCCTATTCTACCTAGCTAACAAAAGGTAAGAGAGATGTTTAGACAGAAATAAGAATAAAAGTCCAATTGGATTTTTATTCTAAAGATGAAGGGTATCAGATTAAAACAATAATAAGACATCTCCTTCCACTTCTAGACACCAACTTCCTTTTCTTCTCTTGTTTAGAATTATCTATACTCTCCAGCTCTACTAATTCACTTCCTACTCACCAGTCAAACCACAACTGTTTGGTTTTCTACCTTACTGTGCCATACACACAGCTCTCTATAAAGTTATCACTGACCTCTGGGTCATGAAATACAATGGACATTTTTAAATTCTCAGTTTGAGTGCTTAGAAGGAGGTCACTCCATTGACCTCTTAGTCTTTGAAAACCCTGTTTCTTCAGTTTCCATGACTTGCCTGGTCTAATGTCCTCTCAGAGCTCTGAAAGCAACTTCTCTGTCTCTTTCGCTGGCTCACCCTCATCATCCAGGCATTAAATGTCCTCAGAGAGTCTCTTGTCTCCTTTCCTCTCTTTACCTTTCATCTCCTTTTCTTATTCTAAACTTTCCCCCTAAGCCATACCACCAATACCTGTGATTCTAATTGTACTCTATATGCTAATAGCTTCTTAATTATTGTCTGTAGTACAGAATTCCCTGAGGATCAGACTTAGATATGTACCTGCCTGTAAAAGAAGACCATTAGGCGTGTCTCAAAAGTGATTTAAAAGCCCTTACATCCTAGTATGTCCAAAACCAAATTAGTTATCTTCCCATAAACAGTCATGCACACATGTTGTAAACATCAAAATCTGGTTTTCCATTAATTCTGTAATCCAAAAACCTGGAACTCAGAATATTTGTCCCTCCCTCAAACCTCTCTATCATATTCTGGCTAGAACAGGTAACACTCACCTGGCAAAGTCTGTCTTGATGTTGTCTACTTCTTTCCTTCTTCATCATCTGTAAGAGAGAGAATATTTTAAACACAGTGTTCATTGAGTCCAGGAACATCTTCAATAATTAACCATTTACTTGCTTAACAATTTAACATGTGTAGTTCAAATAAAAGTGGTTAGAAATAAATGCACTGAGGATCAATGGACTAAGAAAAACTACCTTGAGGGGATGGGAAATTGATAAGAAGTGGCAAACAGTAATGCATCAGTATAGCAGAAAGGAATTCACAGAGGTTTAGCCTGCAGTAGACTGCATGCAAATTGAATATATGGCTCTATTGATTTTTTTAAAAGCACAATATAGGATTCATCAGTAAAAATACAGTACATGGACACATGGACTCTCATACTAATCATGTATTATATATAACTCTCACTAATACATTTATATATATATAAACATACATAACATAATATTTTCCATTTTAACCATTTTTAAGCATACAATTTGATAGGATTAGTTACAATCACAATATTGTGCAACCATCATCACTTTCTATATCCAAAACTTTTTTCATCACACTAAACAGAAACTCTGCCCATTAATGATAACTTCCCACTGGTAAACTCTACTTTCTGTCTCTATAAATTTGCCTATTCTATGTAAAGTATAGTTCAGGCCGAGGCAGAAAAAGGAAAGACGACCTCAACAGAAGTAGGTTACCTTTATTCAGGCAAGGAGGGGCGACAGTTGGCCTAACGACCAGGCTGAGACCGAAGAGGAATCAGGGAGGCTCCATATTTATAAGGAGGCTTGTGGAATCGATAAGGGAAATGTTAATCCGGTGAGATGTTTGGGGTATTTTTTTAGTTGAGATGACATTTGTAGTTGGGCAGGGGGTGATAAGTCTTCTGGGCAGGTGTAGAGGGTGGAAGGTTTCCGGACAGGGGGTGATAAGTCTTCTGGGCAGGTGTAGGGGGTGGAAGGTTTCTGGACAGGGGGTGATAAGTCCCAGATAGATGGAACTGGCCTGGAGCATCAGGCGGGACCTAAAGTTCTGTTTTGTTTTCTCTGAAGTTAGATGATTCAGCAAGGGCCTTTGAGACTGTTTTCTTTTCTAGGCCCAAAAGACTCCTTCATTCTAGATATATCATATGAGTGAAATCATATAATATTTATCAGGCTTATTTCACTCAGCATAATGTTTTTAAGGGTTTATACATATTGTAGCATGTATTAGACCTTCATTGTTTCTGTATAGCTGAATAATATTCCTTCTGAATGTGTAGATCATATTGTGTTTATTCATTTATTAATTGAAGACCACTTGGATTATTTCCACCTTTTGACTTTTGAGAACAGTATTGTAATGAGTATGTGCATACAAGTATCTATTTGAGCTCCTGCTCTCAATTCTTTCAAGTATACACCAAAGAGTGAAATTACTGAGTCATATGATAATGCTGTTTAACTTTTAAGGAATCACCAAACTATTTTCCACAACAACTGCATTATATATAATGTATTGCATTGCAGTATACAGAGGTCCCTCTCATTGATTCCTTTTCAATAATAGTATGAATTCAATGCTTAATAATTGAGGGCTTCTCTGGTGGCTCAGATGATAGAGAATCTGCCTGCAATTCAGGAGACCTGATTCCTGGGTTTGATTCCTGGATATAAAAATCCCCTGGAGGAGGGCATGGCAACCCCTCCAGTGTTCTTGCCTGGAGAATCCCCATGATGCTTAATAATTAGAATTGCCTTAGATATTTTGTTGCAATGAATTAACAAAGATTATTAAAGAATTAAAAAAACTAAAGTTATAAGTCATAGTGCAATGGCCTGGAATAAATCTTTTACCCTAAAGAAGGCTGCTACTGCTAAGTCACTTCTGTCGTGTCCGACTCTGTGCAACCCCATAGATGGCAGCCCAACAGGCTTCCCCGTCCCTGGGATTCTCCAGGCAAGAACACTGGAGTGGGTTGCCATTTCCTTCTCCAATGCATGAAAGTGAAAAGTGAAAGTGAAGTCTCTCAGTTATGTCCAACCCTCAGCGACCCCATGGACTGCAGCCTACCAGGCTCTTCCGTCCATGGTATTTTCCAGGCAAGAGTACTGGAGTGGGGTGCCATTGCCTTCTCTGAAAGAAGGCTATGGAAATATCTAACATTCAGTTTTACTACAAAAGGATTTATGTTTAAATCCTGCCCTTCACAGAAGTGGATTATACTAACAGCCCCTGTGAGTATGGTATGCAATTCAAATTTCTGTTAGGCTAATAAAAGCATATTTCTGAGTTAGACATTTTTTTTATATCCAAGCTCCATATTACCAAAAGTACGCATTTTGAGCTTCCTAGCTAGAATAGTAACCTGATTGTGGAGATGAGCAATTGCCTGCTAGGGAAATCAATTTAAAAGGTTGACCCATTTGAACTAGCTAAGATAATTGATCACATAAAATGGATGACTGGCTGTTTCTTTTTACTTTTCCATTCCAAAATAACAAAAAAGGAACTTATTTTATAACAAATAATCATGAGATTATTAAAAAGAAATTATCTGTTTTAAGTATTTTCTAAAAATGAAGTCATACAGTCGCTATCTTTTATGGAGAATCAGAGACAGGGTGGTTTATAAAATAAGCAGAAGATAAACAAGATGATCTCTTAATTTCCCTTGTTGACTGTCCAACACTACTAATATACTGAGGCAATTTTATTTGGAGCAGAGAAAGGCAAAGTCTTATTGTGGCATATGCACTCCTACTGACATATGAGGGGAAGTCACTTGAATTATTATATTTAGGAAATTAACAAAGACCTCAGTGTATTGTACATGGAGAAAAAATATCTTGTGAATGTATGAACATTTTACAAGTCCACAAAGACACTTGATTCTTATTTTGATAAACTGTTTTATTGGCACATAACCTCATATAAATTGGGCAGTTCTACTTTAGAAAGCTATATTTTTCCTAATTGTGGTTCTTAATTTTTGACAAATGGTTTTACTAGCATCAGTCAGTCAGTTCAGTCGTGTCCGACTCTTTGTGACCCCATGAATCGCAGCAAGCCAGGCCTCCCTGTCCATCACCATCTCCCAGAGTTCACTCAGACTCACGCCAACGAGTCCGTGATGCCATCCAGCCATCTCGTCCTCTGTCGTCCCCTTCTCCTCCTGCCCCCAATCCCTCCCAGCATCAGAGTCTTTTACAGTGAATCAACTCTTTACATGAGGTGGCCAAAGTACTGGAGTTTCACCTTTAGCATCATTCCTTCCAAAGAAATCCCAGGGTTGATCTCCTTCAGAATGGACTGGTTGTATCTCCTTGCAGTCCAAGGGACTCTCAAGAGTCTTCTCCAACACCATAATTGAAAAGCATCAATTCTTCGGCACTCAGCCTTCTTCACAGTCCAAATCTCACATCCATACATGACCACAGGAGAAACCATAGCCTTGACTAGACGGACCTTAGTCGGCAAAGTAAGGTCTCTGCTTTTGAATATACTATCTAGGCTGGTCATAACTTTCCTTGCAAGTAGTAAGTGTCTTTTAATTTCATGGCTGCAATCCACATCTTCAGTGATTTTGGAGCCCAAGAAAATAAAGTCTGACACTGTTTCCACTGTTTCCCCATCTATTTGCCATGAAGTGATGGGACCAGATGCCATGATCTTCGTTTTATGAATGCTGAGCTTGAAGCCAAATTTTTCACTCTCCACTTTCACTTTCATCAAGAGGCTTTTAGTTCCTGTTCACTTTCTGCCATAAGGGTTGTGTCATTTGCATATCTGAGGTTATTGATATTTCTAGCATAAGTATTTGCATTTTTCATGGTAAGATATAGAATATTAAATCTGAGAATGTTTTTAAAAAACTGTAGGAGGAGAACAAAGAATTTTCTCGGTTCTCTAGTTGAAATAGAGTACCTTTACTTTTGTACTATTCTATCAAGATATCAAGATTTGTTATTCTCATGTGATTCTGAAGCATCCAGAATCTTGGGCTTAATTGATCTGTACATGAATTAATAGTCCCTTGATCCTAAGTGCATTTAACCTTAATACTATTTATAATTAATATAGATAACGTCATCATTTCTTTACTCAAAACCTTTTATTAATGACACAATCAATAAATGATGGAGACCAAACACTTTAGCCTTTTTGTTGTTGTTATTATTGGAATGTTTTGAACTTGTTACAACTCCCTTTTCAGCCTGTTCACTCTTACTTGCCAAATACTCAATATGTGAAACAAACCATATTGTTCATTCTGCTTTATTCCCTCCAAAGTGTTTCTCATCTAATTCTCACCTGCTGGAAATACCTGACTCTTTGAATTCGTCTATAAAAGTCCATCCCAAAGAAAGACAGCCAAAGAATGCTCAAACTACTGAACAATTGCATTCATCTCACACACTAGTAAAGTAATGTTCAAAATTATCCAAGCCAGGCTTCAACAGTACGTGAACTGTGAACTTACAGATATTCAAGCTGGATCTAGAAAAGGTGGAGGAACCAGAGATCAAATTGCCAATATCCACTGGATCATCGAAAAAGCAAGAGAGTTCCAGAAAACATCTGCTTTATTGACTATGCCAAAGCCTTTGACTCTGTGGATCACAACAAACTGGAAAATTCTTTAAGAGATGGAAATACCAGATGACTTGACCTGCTTCTTGATAAATCTGTATGCAGATCAGGAAGTCTAAACTGTTCTAAACAGTTAGAAGTGGACATGGAACAACAGACTGGTTCCAAATCAGGAAAGGAGTACATCAAGTCTGTATATTGTCACCCTGCTTATTTAACTTATGTGCAGGGTACATCATGAGAGATGCTGGGCTGGATGAAAATGAAGAACCAAAGAGTCTCTTGATGAAAGTGAAAGAAGAGAGTGAAAAGTTGGCTTAAAGCTCAACATTCAGAAAACTAACATCATGGCATCGGGTCCCATCACTTCATGGCAAATAGAGAAACAGTGAAAACAGTGAAAGACTATTTTTGGGGCTCCAAAATCACTGCAGATGGTGACTGCAGCCAAAAGACACTTGCTCCTTGGAAGAAAAGTTATGACTAACTTATGCAGCACATTAAATCAGAGACGTTACTTTGCCAACAAAGGTCCATCTAGTCAAAGCTATGGTTTTTCCACTAGTCATGTATGGATGTGAGAGTTGGACTATAAAGAAAGCTGAGCACCAAAGAATTAATGCTTTTGAACTGTGGTGGTGGAGAAGACTCTTGAGAATCCCTTGGACAGCAAGTCTCGAGATCAAACAAGTCCATCCTAAATGAAATCAGTCCTGAATATTCATTGGAAGGACTGATGCTGAAGCTGAAAATCCAATACTTTGGCCACCTGATGTGAAGAACTGACTCATTTGAAAAGACCCTGATGCTGGGAACGATTGAAGGCAGGAAGAGAAGGGGACAACAGAGGATGAGATGGTTGGATGGCATCACCGACTCAATGGACATGAGTTTGAGTAAACTCTGGGAGTTGGTGATGGACAGGGAGGCCTGGTATGCTGCAGTCCATGGGGTTGCAGAGTCAGACAGGACTGAGTGACTGAACTGAACTAAACTGAACTGAATAAAAGTTCGGTACGTTCTTTAAGCCTGGTTTCAAAGTCAAATGCCGTCATCTCTAGTAAACCTCTCTTGAGTCACTAAATGGGAAGTATTTTCTACCTCCTTGCTACTATTAAGACTATTTACCACTATTGATACAGTCTGTACATTTTGTGTCATATTATAGTTAGGTTTTGTGTGCCTTATTTCTTCTTATATTTGTGAGTTCCATGTAGGCTGGTACCATAGAGTCGTCATCTTGGTATTTCCCAAAGTACTAAAAGAACGGCATGCAGACAGAATAGTTAAAGTTTATTATTTTGAATTTAATGACATTTATATTCTCAAGTTTAGATTAAACATATCATTTTTAAAAGAGTAATATTCATTCTTCATTAAGTAAAATAATTAACAGAAACATTTAGTAAATCATGGACCTCTTTTGAAAATAAGCTAAGTAGTGACAACACTTTAAGAAAGGAAGAAACAGTGGACTTTTAAAAATAACTTTTTGGTTCTGTCATCAAGTTTATTGATAACTGTATAAAATAATCAGAAAAAAATACACAAGAATAAAATACTTTTACCTACATTAGCAAAGATAACCCCAGATATACTGAGATACTTTTTAACCCCCAAAGGGGAGCAGTTTATATATATTTCTGTAGTTTGTGTTCTCCTAGTAACAGGTTGTCATTATTTGTCAGTTATTCATGTATGAATAAATATGGCTGGATGGCATCACGGACTCGATGAACGTGAGTCTGAGTGAACTCTGGGAGATGGTGATGAACAGGGGGGCCTGGTGTGCTGCGATTCATGGGGTCGCAAAGAGTCAGACACGACTGAGTGACTGAACTGAACTGAAAGATGCTTCTCAAAATCATTTTTATGAATGCCTAACATTGCTTTCTTGTCTATATAATCCCTATACTTGAACATTTTGAATACTAAGGTTTGTTTTTTTTTTTTTTTTAAGTGAAAGTGAAAGTCACTCATTCGTGTCAGACTCTTTGTGACGCTATGGGTTATACAGTCCATGGAATTCTCTAGGCCAAAATACTGGAGTGGGTAGCCTTTCCCTTCTTCAGGGGATTTTCCCAACCCAGAGACTGAACCTAGGTCTCCCACATTGCAGGCAGATTTTTTTTTTACTACATCTAAATCTCTTTAACTTTCATTTATGTGGTTTAAGTGTTATGCTCATCTTAGTTTCATTTCGTAGAATTGTCTCACTCAGTACATACATATATAGTGTTAAAAATATCCACATGAATTAGTATCTTTCCGTTCAAACATGTTTTTCTCTTTTGCTAATTTCTTTTGGCAAGAATAGTGTTTTAGAGTCCCCAGTAATGACATCTTTAACCATCTTTTTCTGACTCAAGATGCATTTTCTAACATGTTCCCCACAATTGGGATATAAGTCCTGTCTGCTTGAAAGACATGAAAAGTCCTGGCTAAAACCCTTGGATTAATTACATAATAAATTATATTCTCCTTTATCTTTTATTTTCTACATATCTGAAGATACATGTTTTGTAGTTAGATGTATCACATCACATTAATGGCAGGTAGCAAATAGTAACTCAACATTGCAAATTCAGAAATGCCAACTGAGTTATAGAATCATATGAAGTAAAGTCGCTCAGTTGTGTCTGACTCTTTGTGACCCCATGGACTGTAGCCCACCAGGTTTCTCCATCCATGCAATTTTCCAGGCATGAGTACTGGCTCAGATGCTTTACCATCTGAGCCACCAGGGAATCTCCATAGAATCATGCCACTGGCTTTTAGTATTCCAATTATGGGGTTATATTCCTTAGTTAAACTGTTACCTGCCACTTGCCATTGTGGGATGTTGGGTCAAATGCCTAACAGTTCTTCAGTTCAGTTCAGTTGTGTCCGACTCTTTGCAACCCCATGATCGCAGCATGCCAGGCCTCCCTGTCCATCACCATCTCCCAGAGTTCACTCACACTCACGTCCATCAAGTCCGTGATGCCATCCAGCCATCTCATCCTCAGCCGTCCCCTTCTTCTCCTGCCCCCAATCCTTCCCAGCATCAGAGTCTTTTCCAATGAGTCAACTCTTCACATGAGGTGGCCAAAGTACTGGAGTTTCAGCCTTAGCATCATTCCTTCCAAAGAAATCCCAGGGCTGATCTCCTTCAGAATGGACTGGTTGGATCTCCTTGCAGACCAAGGGACTCGCAAGAGTCTTCTCCAACACCACAGTTCAAAAGCATCAATTCTTCGGTGCTCAGCCTTCTTCACAGTCCAACTCTCACATCCATACATGACCACTGGAAAAACCATAGCCTTGACTAGATGGACCTTAGTCGGCAAAGTAATGTCTCTGCTTTTGAATATACTATCTAGGTTGGTCATAACTTTTCTTCCAAGGAGCAAGCATCTTTTAATTTCATGGCTGCAATCACCATCTGCAGTGATTACAAACATTAATAGAAGTCATAGTGGTACCTTCTTTGCAGGGTGATTGTGAGGGCCAGGTTAGATAATGCATAGAGAGTTTATTGCCAAGGGCCTGCCACCTAGAAAATATCTACAAAATAGTAGCTGTTATTACTTTTACTTGTAGTATTTGGAAAATAATTACCTAAAGTACAGGTTCATTACTTGATAGACATTTTCAGTAAACGGTTTTATTTATTGTAGAATAATACATTACTTCAGGGAAGGAAACATGCAAAGACAATATTAAACTTTATGATCATTTCAGTAACCCTTCATGAAATAATATGAAATCAATATATCTTATGAACATTAAAATAATTTGGTTTAACAAATTTTTGTGTCATTTTGAAAAGAGTGTACTGCTCAGCATTACATCAATTAGACTTCCTATTAATACTTAAAGAATTCTGGTAATAATTTGTATCATAAAAATCCAAAAGCAGCCTTTTCAATCAATGAAAAGTTCACAGGTCAAATCTCTTCACAATATTCGTATGTATTTTCTTGTTTTGACTTAAGATGAGATAACCATCCAGGTTACAATTTCACCTATAACTAACTTAAAGAAATAAGACAGGTAAAAATAAAAGAACTGCCTTTCATAACACAGATACAGAATTAAACTGTCAAGACTTGAAATGTTCAATAAACAGCATGTAGAGTAATATTTTTAATTCAAATAATTTTCTTTGAATTTGATAGCAAATGAATGTATTGGCCAGAAAACTGTGACAATTAATTCTAGAATGACTGAATTTTAATGAAAGACTCTAAGAAAAAAAATGATGAAATGAATGTGCTGTTTGCTTTTAAATCATTTACAGTTGAATAATTTATGTTATCTTTAATTCATCCTGTTAAACTATCCAAGATGAATACAATATGAATAGAAGAGCTTTTAAATTATCAGGTTTTTGCATTAAAATGTTTGCCAATCACCACTTTCTGGATTTTTTATTACTGTTTTAATGATTTTATACATTGCAGTATGAGTTAGAAGACTAAGACAAAGTACATAATATAATGAGTTTGAAGGGTTATAAATATTTGACCTACATCCTCAGACATTAAAGTAAAATCTCTTGTATAGGTAGGTTATGTGTTCACACACAAAAAAGTAACTTAACTGCAAATTCTGATTATCACCCCAAATTTGGCTCACCCTGTTCTCCTCATTTCTCTTTAAAAGCATTCTCCAGTTTTCATACCAAATCTTTGGAGTTTTGCAAAAAAACTTTTAACTTCTTTCCTCTCAAATCCTATATCTTATCCATCAGAAAATCTTGTCAAAATCTACCTACAAAGCATATCCAGTATACTTCTCCTGAACGCCTGCTGCTTCCAGCCTTACCCAAGCCACCATCTTTCTCTGGGATTCATATTCTCTCTCCCTCTGATTATTAGTCTCTTACTGCTTCTCTCTGCTTTGGCAGTTGCTTTTCTACAGTCTCTTTCTGCTAGAGCAGCCAGAATGATCCGTTATAAATAGAAGTCAGAATGTGTCACTCCTCTACTCAAAAGTCCCCATGGCTTTCCGTTCTCTATCTCACCCAGAGTAAAAGCCACAGGTCTTATAATGAACTTCACAGCAGCATAATGAGCTAACCTCTGCTACATCTCTGATTTTTATCTCCCACCACTCTCCTTCTTTTTCCTCAGCTCTTTCCTCAAATATACCAAGCATGCTCTCACCTCAAAGCTATAGCAGCTCTGCATATGAAATATAATTTCTCATTTTCTTTCCCCGTCTGCTAATGACAGCACCATTGCTTTGATTCTCACCAAGAGAACCCTGGAACCCAGCTCTAAATGCTAACAGACTGACTGCCTGACTCAGTACACACAATAATTGATGATTCATATAGCACTCTGCTAAGTGTTTTACTTGCAGAGTTGAAAGAAAGATTACCTCCCTAATTAAGCTTCTGTACGGTTAAGAATTAGATACTGGGTCACAACTGGGCTTTTGTTAATATATAATTGGCAAAAAAATCTAGATAAAATACAAAGGTTAGATCTGACTCTTCAGGGAACTGGAAGAAGATTCTGCAGTTCCAAAATGGAAATAAGACAAAGACCAATCATTCTAAAGACAACACATGATGACATATGTCTGAAGGTGAATCCAAAACCAAAAGGTTTATATCCTGACCATGATCCAAGCGTAGGTGCAACAGGAGATGGGAGAAAATCTAATCATGCCTTTTGGCTCTTAGTGAGCCATTCTGCAAGGGTTAGTGCAGGAATGAGGTCATGTTTGACCAGTTCATAGATCATGTATTCTTCTGTTAAAAACCATTTATGGCATTTCATCTCACTCACAATAAATGTCAAAGTCCTCACCATGATGGCATCTAATATCCCACAGAATGTGCCCTGACCTCAACCTCATTCTCCATATTTTTCTTGCCTTCCCTCCATTCCTACTATTCTAGCTTTCCTGCAATCCAAATGGAGCCAAGAATGCTGTGCACCCAGATACGTCCATGGCTCTCTCTCCCTCATCTCTTTAAAATTTTGCTTTAATGTCATCTTTTCAATAAGCATATGGAGGCTTTCATTTTCATTTTTATGTGATAATCGTCTCTTGCTATATATGTTTGACATTTCATGTGTGCTGTTTCAGACACATCTCCCTGACATGCTAGTGTTATTTAACATTCTAATTCCTTCTATTTTTTTTTACATTAGCTGCCCTAAAGCTAAATTAAATTACATTTATTGAGTCTTTGTATGCACCAGGTACTGTGCTCTCTGATTCATTTGCAGAATCTCATTTATTCCTCCAACAATTTAGTATAAGTATAATCATTATCTCATTTTATTGATGGAGAAGCTAATTCAGAGAACTTGAATTTTGGAGCATGTGTCTTGCATATGATTGACTTAATACTTGTTTTCATGGACCTGCATTCCCTCTTCATATATTTTCTTTATATTGATTAATGTTTAGGTAGGAGAGAGTGCTTTCTCCATGTGGGATTTGATTCCTAAGTGAGAAGACATCATCTCTATCCCCAGATGACTGTTACAGCCTGAGGTACTGCCCAGGACACAGTATATTCAAGTGACTCATCACATGTGCATTTGCATTTAGAACACAGGAGTCCCAATCCTAGATCATTCATTTACCAACTCTCCATGATTTCCCAGTTTCTAGTTTTATTTTTTCTGTAAAAGACTAGTACCTAAAACAATATCCAAGCCAATAAAAATTTGAGGTCCCGGTTTAATAAAAGTTACAAAATTAGGTACAAAAATGAATATTTATTTTGAGGAGGAAAGAAAACAGCAAAATACAGATTTAAGATAGCTAACACATACTTCAAATATTATAAACCAGAAAAAAATTGCAATATTCTTGTTTTTTTGCCCAACAGCCAAAGTGATACAACTAAGGATGGTTGGAAGATGGCTGGAGTCAGACTTTACTGGAAAACCTAGGGATGAGTCAGGGCTTTCTGGACAAAGGTTTCCAGTGGGCCACTATTCTGACACAGCATCACTCACAAGATCAGATTTTTAGCCTCTCAAGTCAATCAAGAATTTATCTTGAAATGTGTGTAGCATATATTTTAAGCAAAACCAGTCTGCTAGGCACTCTCTCTATGTTTGTTCAATTGAATTAGATTTGAATTAAATTGAGTAAGGCTGGTTCCTTGGTATAAAATATGGAGAAGTTTATTGAATGTAAAATTTATTTTTGGCTATTTAAAGGCAATTACCAACTTTGACAATAAAAGTACAAACAGGCTCATTGTTCATTATTAGGATAAATTTTTTTTTTCCCTGTGAGTATATGTCAATAGCTTCTGGCCATGACATAGAGTAGTATATACATTTGTAATATACTTGAGTTATACCTATAAAAACAGTTTGGAAAAACTAAAGCTGTCTTAATATTTTGCGTTAATCAATTATGCATATTCAGAAGCACTATTGAAACAAAATATAGTGTCATTCTGAAGGTGAGAAAAAGTGATAAAACTGTTATCACTTAGTTGGGAAATGCAGAGGTATAGAGGTAAGACACTAGCTTCTTATCCAAGCTTGATTTGTATTGCCAATGTGATCTGGAGAAATCTATGTCACTAAATACTTTTGTGACAGAGATTCCTTAAATGTAGAAGGAGCCAGTGGTTTTAGCTCTTCCTAAAGAAACTAGGGGAAATAAATCTTGAAATGAACATACATGTCTGTGTGCTTTTAGTACCCGAATATGTTAGGTAGCAGCAAAGTCTGAGGCATATGATGCAGTTCTACATGCCAAACTCAGAAAATTGGGTGGAAAACTCGTTTTCCCTTAAACAGCCTTTGAAGCTGCCAGTAATTAATTTGATACAGTTGTTAAAAAACTGAAGCCAATCTCTCTAAGATGTGGGGCTCTGTATATGAGCCATCTGGAACTATCAGATAATCAGGACAATTTAAGTTATGCCTACACAGTTGTGAATAAGAAAACTTGTTTTGGTCTGAGTTCAAGGGTTTAGAGAAATAGGGTGCAACCAATCCAAAAAGCTTGAAGCACAACAGAAATGAGATATACATACAAACACATCTGGTTAGAATTAAAAAAAAAAAAAAAAGATCTGAAAGCTGTATTTTAATGTGCTAGGCTTCCCAGAGAATTAGCTCATGGACTTATCTTCAAGGAATGACACCTGACTAGATACTACTCTGATCCTAAAAAACAAACAAATAAAATAGTTGTTGACTACTGAAAAATGTAATATAACTGTGAACATTACTCAAGGCTTTCCATTTTCATTTCTAGTGAGAGGGAAAAAATAGCATTTGTTTGCTCTATAGAAACAACTGGGGGAAAAAATGAAAGAGAAAAGGAAAAATAAAATAGGAGGCCTGTATTGATTTTTGCTCAGTTCGGTAGCTCAGATGGTAAAACATCTGCCTACAATGCGGGAGACCCAGGTCGATCCTTGAGTTGGGAAAATCCTCTGGAGAAGGAAATGGCACCCCACTCCAGTACTCTTGCCTGGAAAATCCCATGGATGGAGGAGCGTGGTAGGCTTCAGTCCACGGGGTCGCAAAGATTCGGACACGACTGAGTGACTTGACTTTCTTTCTTTCAGTGTATAAGCTCTGTAGCTCTTTCTTGCTGTCTTTTGAGAATATTAAATGCAGGCTAATGTAGTTTTAAAATCTTGACATTATTGGGAATTTCACAAATATAATACCTCTGTTTTTAAAAACCAACTCATAAACACAATGTCATACCTTCTTTCTATAACTGAAATACTCTGAAAAATTCAAATTAATTTGTTTTCAATATCTAAGTAATATTTTACCAAAGTTTTCTCAGTACTTGCTCTAAACAGGTTTTGTATCATTCCCTTAGTTATATACAGTGTATTATGATGATCTTTTGACAGAAGACATGGTTTTAGAGATTTCCATTTTGTTGCTCTTCACAGGGTTGCCATTTATGCAGAAAAAAAAACACAAACCTTCAGAATTTGAAATTTTATGGAGCTGTCAACTTAGCTAAGTTTGTCTTTATTTTTCAAATTTCACTTTTATCATTCAGTTGAGGGAAGAGGAGCAGACTACCTCTGCCTCTTCTAGCTCAGCTTCCCTGCTATAATCAAAACTGGATAACATGGCAGAACCGTGGCACTGCCTTAAAAATTCTCTGGTATAATCAGTAATTATCTGCAGGGAAACCCAAAGCATTTTCTTAAAAACTTGTTGTCTTAGCACTTTGCCTTGTCTCACCTAACAATTGACTTATCAGATAATGAGGAGAATTGTTTGTAGTCAATTGTTTTAATTCTAAATGACAGGCAAATTAAATACTTTGACAACACTGATTTTATATTGATCGAACAGTTCAAAAATTAACATAAAATAGAGAAACATATTTTTTTTTCCTACACAGGGAGGTCAGGGTTCCATTCAAATAAGATCTAGATTGAGAGTGGTTTTACTCAATGGAGTATGACCTTGCATTTTGACACTACTCCCCTAAGTAGAAAGTCACTTTAAGACTATAGATTAGTGTTTTGTCTTACTCTGCTAATGTGGTTAAAATCAGTTTAGAGATTATTATTTGTGGGAACCATTTCCTATCTTAAAGCATTAACAAATAATGATATATGGTACTAAATAGCCAGCACAGAACTATATACATTGCATATCTGTATTTCCTTGAGTCAGTTGTAGTTGTCATTTGTCTAATGCTTGCAGCCTTTCTTTTCTTTATCTTCCCTTTCCTCTAAGCTGCTATTTAAATGGAGACTATTACTACCATATTGGTGAAGTCTAAATG
This sequence comes from Nanger dama, assembly GCA_917880005.1. Taxonomy (NCBI): domain Eukaryota; kingdom Metazoa; phylum Chordata; class Mammalia; order Artiodactyla; family Bovidae; genus Nanger; species Nanger dama. The sequence continues at coordinate 56,237,519 of CAKJTW010000004.1, forward strand.
TGATAGTACACACAATGGACCTAGAATCCTAGCCTTGCACTTTCTTCACTTCATTTAGACAATTTTTAGGCTAACACGAGCTCTAAATGTGAAGGGTTTTTTTGTTTGTTTGTTTGTTTGTTTTTGGTGGTGGTGGACTTGCATAATCTGATTAAAAGCAGAAACATGAGGACCTTAAGAGATATTAACAATGGAGGTCAAAGAACATACAGTGCAGTGCAGTTAAGAAATGATGACCTGCAATAGTAGTTGCTCCTGTTCCTCCACAAGGACAAAAGACAGTATTTAAAATTGCAATGAAGATTTATCCCATTTTGGTTAGAGCAGTCAAATGCTTATTTCTCTGAGAGAAGAGCATTTGGTAGGTCAGTTGAAGGTATCTGTTGTATCTTAAAATCTATTTGAAATGTTTGAGTGAATTATTGTCTAAATTGACAGGTGATTCCTATCCAAGCTAACAATATATTTCTGTTAGCATAGCCTGGGAGGACCTACATTAAAGAATATATGTTCTTCATAGGCTTTGGCTGAGTAGATAAGATAATATGATACATGAATTAGGAAGTGAGTAAGCTGGACTTACAACTAAATCCACATAATTCCATTGTGAGATGTCTTTGCTTGCAGTGCTTTGCAAAGCATGCTGTGCACAGTATGGTAAATGTGCTTGTAATAAACAATTAAAGAAGCTTGTTAATGGAGAAATGCACAGGCAATTTTTAAAAAGATCATCTCAATAAATACCTAAGGTGAACTCAACATGTTATTGAGCTGTTTTAAATGTATGTTTTAAAATGTAAGTTGTTTTAAAATGTATGTTTCTATAACTATTCTAACTGCAAAACTTGGTGTATACACAAATCCAAAAATTCTTTGTTAAGTACTATATTTGTATATACTAATACAAAGAAATAATAATACTAAAAATCAATGCAAAATATATTTGTGTGTTTTAGAACACTTAAGAAACTCAAATTTGAAGATACTTCCACATTTTAAAATATATTTTTCTTTTTATAATTTTCAAAACAATGAGTGTATTGCTAAACTGAAATTAAGTTAATAGGCATAGAGGATTAATTTGAAAGAAATCATTCATGCATGGAATATTTTATTATATGCAGAATGAGTATCTAATTTCTAAATGGCCTAAGAAATAAGCTCATAGAATTGTTCTTAAACCATTAAAAAAAAATTAACCTGTCTAATAAATATAGTCACATTTCTGTTGTTTTATATTAATGCTTCATCTACATTTATGTCTATAAAATTTTTAAATTCAGTTGAAAATCTCTTCAGGTAAAAAGTCCCAACTGTCCTTTGGAATGAATAAGACCCAATTAATATTCCATTTATTTCATTGTTAATGGATGACCAAGTCACAGCCTGAGCAGAGGAGAAAGTTGAGTAATATCAACTGCCTCCTCTTTCAGAGCAGTAGAATGCCCATCCAGATTCCATTTTCTGTGTTCTATGGAGCAGTGTCTCCAAATCCCTTAATACCCCTTCTCCTCATGATGAAAACCTCTTCACGGTTTACAGGGTAAGAACAATAAGACTAAGCCCTGACAAATGCCCACAGCAGCTTTTCAAGTTAGTCATATGAACTTTGAATATACGTTAACCTCTAATTATGGATTATGTCAAAAACTGTGAAGCATATTTATCTTACATACATTTCATTTGTTGGTTGTGGTTTCTAACGATTTTTGCAGTTGATTATTTATTTATTTTATCTTTAAAGTAAGTTACTGAAGACTTTTACTCCCAGAGGACAGGAAGCACTATGCTTGAATTAGAAGTCCTAAATTGAATACTCTGATAATATCTGACTTTGCCATTAGTGTATCCCCAGTATTAATATGTATTTTGATCTCTGCCTCTAAAGTAAGTTAGTGATAAGATTCTCTGTATTATGAGGATCTGTGTTATTGTCGTTTCTTGTCTTTGTTTTCATTTTGAATAACTGTTTTCTGTATTTCTTTTGCTGAAGGAAAACTGTTTTTCTGTATTTCTTTGTTGGGCTGCCACAAAACCTTACGATTTTGATATTGCCATAAACACTCTTGAAAATAAAATTAAAATAACTGTGTGACTATATTTGTCAGTAAAAACACACATTTAGAATTTATTTTCAAAGCTAGAATGATGAGCATATATTTCTCACACTGAATTCCATGATGTTACTATTTCAAAACTTCCTTAAGGCCTTACTACCATGCCATATACATAAAATGGTACATGGGAGCATATAGAAAAAAGCCTCTATGTTACTGGAAGCGTATATTTCCATCCATTTCTGTCCTTCATTGGAATCAATTTTTACTTCTTTTATTTATATTTTCAAAATTTTTCACCATCTGCAATAAATATGGTACTGAAAGAAACTGAATTATATTCCTCTTTAATTAATATTCCTCTTAAATATAATTAAAAATTATAGTTGATCTTTGAGGGGTTTTGCTCAATAGCAAAATAATCAGCAAGTTCTGAGCCAAAATAATAAAAAGTATATATAATCAACTCTGCTGATCCCTAGAGTTTTAGTTGTAAAATATCATCAGGCCAGACACTGAGCCTCAAAGCAAGATCCTCTAAATGGCTTTAGCTATATACCTATATACTCTTATCAAAGTTACTTTCTGAACTCCCACCTGTATATTAATAGAATCTGAAGGGAAAAGTTTGAGAGGACTCTCCTGCCTCTAGAGAAAGGAAAGCTGTCTGTGGATGACTAGAATCACATGGGGAAAAAACTTAGATGAAGGAGAAGTAAGAAAACAATATCAAACCTATTCAGGACATAGTAAAGGCAAGAAAGGAATGATGAGAACAATTGAAAATGGCAGACCATCAGTGATTGTAGAGAACCATGTATCTTTGAGGAAAGTTCAACCTGATGTACAAATTCAGCTTTTGTGATCAAATACTGTGTTTGCATGAATATTTAAACTCTATCTTAACTCAAGTGAATTTATCATGAACTTCTAGGAATATATATGAAGGATAGCAGAGACTCTGTTTTGAAATGGGCATATGCAGTTAATCTGGTAAAAGAGAAACATGTTGACTCATTTTAGTTTTTGAATCATTATGTTTGGAAAGTCACTGAGTTCTAGAATAAAATGCATGCATTCTGTTGCTAGTTGGATGCTAGAATACAAATTTTCAGAAATTATTTGTTTAAAGCAAAAATGCTATTAATAGCAGTGAACATGAAACTTGATTATTGGCAGCTTAATTTCCCTCTCTCCAGTATATGCATTAACTAATGCCAACTGATGTCAACACAAATTATGAGCATGCAAGAAAAACTAATTGTTCCACATTATTTTACAGTTATTATTGATTACTGTGCCCTTTGCAAATCAAGACAGAAATAGAAAGTATAATAATTCTTAAGGATGAATTTAATACTTACTAGAGGGGAGGAATGATATTTCCAAATGCTTTCTTAATTACATATTAAAATCTCAGGATATACTTAAAGGGCTTCAACTGCGTATAAACAAAATCTGGCTAAATTTTAGAATGTGATCTATAATCAAATATATATTAAGAGGAGACTTCTCTTTTCAAGTTGAAAATGGTTTTTTCTTTCTACCAGAGTAGCATCTTCATCAGCCACAAATAGCTTAGAGTCAAAATAAGAACTAATTCATGCATATCACCGCACACACACACACACACACACACACACACACACACACACACACACTCTTACTAAGAATGTTTGCCCCTTGGCTGTGTAGTAGAAATGTGTTTCAAATGGTGGATGTTCAAACACTACTAGATATGTGTTTGGGTCAGGGTTCTTGGAACTTAGCCTTGTTTCACATTAAATGAAACACAGGTGGACTGAGAGGCTGTATCAGACATTAAAATAAGAATGAAAGTGATATGAAAGGCAGTATCATGAAAGTCATATAATATGAAACTTGATCTCTGTCTGAACCCCAGCTCTACCTTATCCTTTCAGTTAAGTAGACCTCATAAACCTCAACCACAACCAAAATACAATTTTATCAATATTCCTCCTTTTCAAAAGATTATATAAATAAAGTGGATAACTTTCATTCAAGCCAAATTAATAATAAGTACATTCAAAAGTAACTCCTTAGAAGATTAAAGTTCAAGGCACTTGAATATTCAAGGTAGAGAATTACCATGACCTACTGCTGTGATTCTAAAACCATGAGTCTAAAAACAATGCAGGGGCTTGGAAAAACAAAACACATCAAAATCCTAATCGTAGACTTGATACTTGTGTCTCTAAGACCAATCCCAACATATATGAAAACCTAGAATTTTCTACCCCTTCTTTATCATATACTTTTCTCTCCCTTATTCTTTTTATTCTATCGTTACTCTTTTAATTCTTGTTTATTCCTCCTAACTTAGAATTCTCAGGGTTCAATGTAATCTGAAAGACTTTAAACTTTAAAATCACTGGGGTTATTCCAGAAACTGATCTTGGTGAGGCAGCAGTGAGGAGTCTCATGAAGCAAAATCTTAATTCTTTGTCTGGGAATTGAACTTGGGCAGCCTGGATGAAAACCAGGATTCCTAGCCACCAGACCAGTAAGGGCGAAAGGTTAGCTTTTTCCCTGGATCTTTGCCCCCTGTGAAAAATGCATTTATCACAGAGGCAAAAACTGTAAATGCAGGCATGAAGTTTATTATCAGAGACATAGCACAACAACAAGTGGGAGAATACACATAGAAACAGCTTGATTAGAAGCTAGGGAGCGAGGCAGACACGCGAGGCAGACATGCATACCCAGAGCGAAAGTATGGGGGCCTCCCTCCTAGTGAGGAGGAGAGCTATAAGAGGCAGTTAAATCGTTTATATAGATCAGTTCTTCCAGGTCTTTGTTTTTACCTTTAGCCAAGATGGATTCTTCTTCCACACTTGACCTACCCCAGGACCCTGCCATGGGTGCACACGCACCCCTCAGCCAAGATGGATCTCAAAGTTAAGGCTTCTGGGAGGAACAAGACTCATTATGGCCTGGAGTTAGCCCCCTAACTTTTGACCTCCAAGAAACCTTTCTGTGCACGTGTAGTATCTTCCTTCTTCCCAAAGAGTGGGGCGGGATAGAGTGGAAATCCTTTAATTCTTTTACTCAAACAGGGTTTCTTTGTCCTGGCCATGACTATTACCTTAAAGTGTTTGCAAGAGAAAGATAGGCTGTTTATCCTGTTTCTATTGTTACTTCCATTTTGGAGGGCAAACAGGAGGCTGATGGTAAATGCCTTAACTGGAGACCACCTATCTCTTGTCTCTGCAAATGCTAACTGGAGGCTAGTTATAAGTATCCAGCTTGAAGTCCATTTCTTCCTGCCCCATGAAATGCAAATAGGAGGCCAGTTGTAAATGTCTAACCTGGAAGCCATCTATCCCCTGCCTCAAACTGACCAATGAGGTCTAACTGGACCTGGGTCTACATGTCATCAAATGGTCAAATTTACTTAGAGATTTCTGGCACAAGTTCTTGCCTGAATCTCATCTAGCCACTGCTGTTAAAGAGAATAGAAGGGTTTTGCTGTGCTCCTATGACTGAGGTATTGGAATTCAGATTGGAAGTATATCCAAATAATTTCTTATACTATTTTCTGCACATTCAGTGATGGCCAGTTCTTAGAGATGAGGAACACCTGGCCTAGATCCGAAGAGAAATGAGATGTTACATAGGAACAAACGAGAGTCTACTTGGGAGTACCAAATGAGTACTTCTTTATAGGCAGAGAATTGATAATGATATAGAAACAGATTTTGAGACTTATTATAGAACAAAGTTATTAAACTAGGTCAAATGCTCCTTCCAAAATAAATAGCACTAAAATATCACTCTCCATCCCCTTGTCTTGATTTATTTTTATCACCTACTGTATCTTATACTATTACTCCATTTGTTAGCATCTGTTTCTTCCCAGTAAATTTAAGCCTCCATGAGAATAGACACAGACATGGAGAGCCCATGCCTTTACACTGATTTTTAATCTATGAACAAAGCTGGAAAAGGGAGAACAGCTCAACAAACAGCAGTGATGTGCATCTGCTCAAGAAAGGGGGCAGCTGGAGAAAATATCAAGAGATGATTTCTGAAGTAAATCCTTTATTTTAGGGCTTGTATTGGTTTCCTATTGCTGCTGTGACAAAGTACCACAAACCACTTTTCCAGTCAAATCCAATTAATAATTAAAAAAAATGTTGGTCTTTCAGAACATTGAAGACTTTTTAAAAATATGGAACATTCTTTTCTTGACTATTAATATAGTCTCAAAATTCTCCTTAAAATTCCAGATATATATCAACTATCTTTAAATACCACCCATTTGGTAAATGTGAATTACCCCATGGTAATATATAAGAACCTTATATATTTGAAAATAAATACACAGAATGGTACATATTTGAAAATAAATGGAGAATATTGAAGAGAATTCCTGAGTAGCAAAGCCAAGCTTAACCTTGATTCCACTTTGTTTACAGTAATTCAAACAGAAATAGGAGCAAGCACCACACAGAATACAACAGGAATTGTCTTTACCAATAAATGTCTAGTTCACCATCCAGGAATGTCATGTCTTGTAACTGAGCTCTAGAAAGAGAAAAATCTCCAAAATCACTGCAGATGGTGACTGTAGCCATGAAATGAAAAGACACTTGCTCCTTGGAAGAAAAACTATGACAAACCTAGACAGCATATTAAAAAGCAGAAACATTACTTTGCCAACAAATGTCCATCTAGTCAAAGCTATGGTTTTTTAAGTAATCATGTATGGATGTGAGAATTGGACCATAAAAAGTCTGAGCACTGAAGAATTGATGCTTTTGTACTGTGGTGTTGGAGAAAACTCTTGAAACTCCCTTGGACTGCAAGAGGATCAAACCAGACCATCCTAAAGGAGATCAGTCCTGAATATTCATTGGAAGGGCCAATGCTGAGGCTGAAGCTCCAGTACTTTGGACACCTGATGGGAAGAACTGACTCATTAGAGAAGACCCTGGTGCTGGGAAAGATTGAAGGAAGGGGACAACAGAGGACAAGATGTTGGATGGCATCACCGACTCGATGGACATAAGTTGAGCAAGCTCTGAGAGCTGGTGGTGGACACGGAAGCCTGGCGTGCTGCAGTCCATGGAGTCTCAAAGAGCCAGACATGACTGAGTGACTGAACTGAGTTGATTGAAGAGGAAAAGAACTGAAAATCCAGGGAAAGTACCTGGACTATATGTGTTTAAGTTTCTGGTGAAGAAAGCAAGCCACATGTTTTTATGACTAACTTTTAAGAGAAAGTAGTTACACTGTCATAAAAAAAAAAAAATTCTGAAAAGGTAGTAACACACACTTACTGGCAAGAGAGCACGATCTCAGGATGTCACTGGACTTTAGGAATTTTCCGTTTTTCCCCCAGGGTTTTGATACTTTGGAATGAAGTGGATATAACATTTCTTGGTTTTTAATGAGTTGGAGAATTACATTAAATTCAGTACTGTGATAATAACCTCCAAATTAATATTTTCCTTCAGAAAAATTACAATGGAAAAAAATCTAACCTTATTGCTCATAAAGTGACATAATAAAACCATAATGTCAACTACAGCGTGGAAAACTCTCTCCCAGCAAATCTTACAGACTGTCTACTTTCCGAGTGTTTGCTCTTTGTGTTTAGCTATTAAAATAAGGGTTTAATTTAAAATGCATGAATAAGCTTCTTACTAGAATACAGACAAGCAAAGGAAGTAAATATTTTTTTTCCTCTCATTTAGAGAGCTAGCTAATACTCTGTCCTTTTCTTTCTTTCATACAATTACAAATTTAGCAGGGGACATGGGGGTGCGAAGGTGGCGTGTAGATCAAAGGAAGGAGGGTGTAGAGAGTATCTGCTCAGTAACTACTCCTCTTCCTGATCATCTCTGTGGTTTCCCTGACATTTCTGCTACTGTACGACTTTTGCTTAGGCTGGGATTTATGACTCTGTCTTTCAGGAATAGGTGTTTGAGAGGAACCATTAAACAACCATCAATGCATTAAACAGCTACACATGCGGGAACCAACCACAAGTACTGCCATAAGCTGGTTACAGAGAATCCCTAAGCCTTGCAGCAGGTGTGATACTACTTAGAGGAGGAGTCTTGGGAGCTGGGAGTTGACAATAACGCCCAAAGACTGGAGGCGAAAGAACACACAGCTTGAGTGTGTGAGACAGATGCTGCTTTCTTGCTGTGTTCACCATCTCCCACGTGTAATATTTCCAACACATTAACAGAGCATTAGAGTTCGTGGCATGCTTAGTGACAGGAATAGAACCATGAAATTGGTAATGTCTTGCCAGTTTTAAAATGTAGATGAATAACTTCTTGTCAGAGCAATGAAATCTTTCTTAGCCTATAAAAATCCTTGTATAACTAATGAGACTCCTGGGCCATCATACCTGCTCTGTTCAATTTCTTACACTAGTTTGGCTGTTCAACTACCTGTGATACTTAGACTATGGAGATAGGTGTTTTCAGAATTGATTAACACTGTAATAAATTCACATACAAATGCTTGCATCTGAGTTGCCTCCTGGATATAATGGGAAATTTTGATGTTACCATTTTTAAGCTATTCCTGGCATTTCTACGTCAATTATCGGACTTCCTTGGTTCTTTTTACACAGAAAACATGTAAATTAGCTTATGGCACACATTGTGGAGAGAGAGTCTGGGGATGGCAAAGTGTCAGAGAGCTGCCATTTTGACTGATTGTTTTCCTGGCAACTTATTATGATAATAGATTGCTTTTTATTATATCACTGCATTTGGCTGTGATGATATTTAACTACTGAAGATTAAAGACATGTCATGATGCCAGCGAACTTTATGTATGGGCTAGTGCATTTTTGTCACACTTAAAATTAGCAAGCCAGAACAGTAATAAACAATTCTGGGAAATTTCAGAGTCACTCCACTGAAGAATGCACAATTTTTGTCTCTTGGCATTTCCTTCAATTGTTGAGCCAGTAAGTGTTCAGTGTTTACTCTTTATGTGCTAGCACTAGGCTAGGCTCTTGTAGAACACTTGACTATAAACACGATTCCATCCTTAAAGATCTGGTGTGCTAAGTCACTTCAGTCATGTCTGACTCTGTGACCCTGTGGACTGCAGCCCTCCAGGCTTCTCTGTCCATGGAATTTCTCCAGGCAAAAATACTGGAGTGGGTTGCTAAGCCCCTCCTCCAGGGGATCTTCCTGACTCAGGGATCAAACTTCGTCTCTTATGTCTTCTGCATTGGCAGTTGGGTTCTTTACCACTAGCCACCTGGTGAGTCCAGAGATCTGACAGTCAAGTCTGTGTTCAGTTCAGTTCAGTCACTCAGTAGTGTCCGACTCTTTGCGACCCCATGAATGGCAGCACGCCAGGCCTCCCTGTCCATCACCAACTCCCGGAGTTGATTCAGACTCACGTCCATCGAATCAGTAATGCCATCCAGCCACCTCATCCTCTGTCGTCCCCTTCTCCTCCTGCAGTAAGACAACATACAAAAATAAAAGATAGCACATACTAGTTCCAATTTGTTTACTACAAAAAATAAATGTTATTTATGTAAAAGAGAAACAGATCAGTAGAAATAGATTTATATAGGACAGTTTGACAGTCAACCAGTAGAAGAATAGTATTTTGTTAAGACAAAGGGGAAAAGAAGGCAACTTAGATGGCTGTGGCGGGGCGTGGGGGAAGGGGCGTGGGGGAGGGGGCATGGGGGAGGGGGCGTGGGGGCGCAGAATCAATGCATGGAAAGAGGAATGTGGTTATGCAGGGAACAGCTGTGTCTAGTTCTTACCTTAAAGTTTACCATGTTCTAGGAATGTGTTTTCTGATTTACATTCCTTTTCTTGTTTAATTATCTCAATATAGACATCATCATCCCCATTTTACAGAGAAGGAAACAAAAACTAGAGAGGTTCTATGAAGTCACACAGCTTGGAAACAGAATAAGTTGGACTCAGATGCAACCAGGGCAAGGCCACATGGCATGTGACCTGAGAGGAGCATAGAGCACATGGTGGGCACATGCAGGTTCAGTTTAGGTTGGTGGCCATGGGAACCCAGAGGTGGACCCAGATCACAGGTGCTATTGTCAGGGAAATGCTCAGGGCTTTCTGGATATGGAGAGAGGTAAGGGGATTTTCAAAGAAGACTGTATGGGTTTCAACCTGAAAGCTGAGTGCTAACTCTGAGACTCAGAAAGAAAGGAGAGAGTCTCTTTTCTTAGGTCCTACACTCTCTGGAGTTTTCAAGGAACTTCAAGAGCAGGATTCTTAGCCACTTAGAGACCAATTTTCAGTCCCCCTCACCTTTGGGAGCAAAAATGTTGAGATTGTTGGTCCCTAGACTGCTGACCTAGTTCTTCTATCAGAGTAACTAGGTCAAGCTGGAGGAAGAATGGTTGAGTGGAGGTGGGGAGAAAGGTCTTACCTGAGCCTAGAAGGATTTAAAAAGAAAAGGAAAGGAGGTTAGGAAGGACTGTGCTGGAGTCCAGGGAGCACAAGTTTTGTCTAATACCCTTAACTCAGGGAAGAATTGGAGCAATTTGCTAATTCAATCTCCAAATCTCATTTTTGTCTTGATTTTTAATATCCATGTTTGTTAAAAATCTACTGAGTGCCTACTTTCAGTGGTTAAAGGCAAAAACATATAAATCAGACATAGATCCTACCTTCCAAGATTTCACTGAGAATTATGAGACCACAGACTCATAATTAATCTTTCAGCCAAGGTGAACATGATTAAAAGCCCAAGTTAGGGGCAAAGTGCTCCAGAGTTCAGTAAAAGACTTACTTCAAGAAGATGGGGCAAGTATAGATAGAAGGCCAAGCATAAGAAATATTTTGGAGGTGGTATTTGAAATGTGTGTGATAGCCTTTGGACAGAAGAGATGGAAGAAGAAAACCAGTTTTTCGCAAAACAATAACATGAGTTAAAAGACTGAAGGGTGGTAAAGCATGAAGTATGAATAAGGAACAAATTGAGTACTATTGAGTACTTGGGTTTACCCTGAAGAGCAATGGGTACATGAATATTTCAGAAAATATCAGGATAATTGATTCAATTTTGTATTATATTCTGAGTATCTGTTGTTTCATTCAAAATACCTGATACTGATACCACTAGTAATGTTATCAGGGTCAACTTGCCTTGACCCAAATGTCACTCACTGTTTCCGTCAACGAGATGAGATAAGACCCCTCTCTCTTTGCAGAGAAATCTCTTTCCAGACTAGCTAGAGGTGGTCTGGGGAAAATGCAGGGACCCTACCAGCTAAAAATCCATGAGCCATATATTGCTATAGTGGGAGGAGAGATAGATACTGGAAATAGTATTAATAAAATGTGAGCCTACCCTTTCTCACTTCCCCTTCCATCTTCCATTCCCTTTAAGATTTACTTCCTTCTTACATGAGGGAAAAATTTAGCCTTCTTCAGTTCAGTTCAGTTCAGTTCAGTCGCTCAGTCGTGTCCGACTCTTTGTGACCCCATGAATTGCAGCACGCCGGGCCTCCCTGTCCATCACCATCTCCCAGAGCTCACTCAGACTCACATCCATCGAGTCCGTGATGCCATCCAGCCATCTCATCCTCGGTCGTCCCCTTCTCCTCCTGCCCCCAATCCCTCCCAGCATCAGAATCTTTTCCAATGAGTCAACTCGTCACATGAGGTGGCCAAAGTACTGGAGTTTCAGCTTTAGCATCATTCCTTCCAAAGAAATCCCAGGGTTGATCTCCTTCAGAATGGACTGGTTGGATCTCCTTGCAGTCCAAAGGACTCTCAAAAGTCTTCTCCAACACCACAGTTCAAAAGCATCAATTCTTCAGCGCTCAGCCTTCTTCACATTCCAACTCTCACATCCATACATGACCACAGGAAAACCATAGCCTTGACTAGACAGATCTTAGTCGGCAAAGTAATGTCTCTGCTTTTGAATATACTATCTAGGTTGGTCATAACTTTTCTTCCAAGCAGTAAGCATCTTTTTGGATATGTTAAAAAAAAAATGTTATTTGCTTTTGAGATGATAGCAAGTTCCTGGAAGTGATGGAAAGAATTGAAGTCCCAACACCTGTATTGTCTGGCAGAACCTCTAGAAAGAACGATTTTCTCATTGTTGAACCACAAAAAGGAAAATCCAACACATAAACACTGACATTCCCTAGTGAACCAAGCATTTGAACTATGCTGGAATGAGTTTGTCTTTTCTAAATCAATGTTTGGCTCAAGAAGAGAAATAGGAGCTAATTGTACTAGCATCACCTCCCAGCATTTACTGCTTTATAAATAAATTTATTGAGGGTTTAATAAACAAGCTATTTCATTTTTGTATTCAAACATATAACTTAAATATCCTATGTGGAAAATAACGAATGATTAAGAATATGGTTTTATTAATAAAGGTATTAACTGAAAAAGTCAACAGACATCAAACAGGGATTTGAGTCTATCAGAGATAATATAAAGAACTTAGAAATGTTATTTATCAATATCATACATACTGTATGTTAAAAATAGACAAGTTTCTAATATAATCTTTGCTGTCTTTCATTGCATCTAGTTATAATGGATCAGCTCCCTTTTCGTTTCTTCTTTAATTTCACTGGGGTAACATGCTTGAGTGAACACAGCCATGGTACATTTAACCAATTTGGCACTATGCCTTAGGTTTATTAAACAAACAAAGATTTGATGGGCTGTTTCTAGACTCTCTGTGTGCTCAGTCATGTCTGACTCTATGTGACCCCATGGACTGTAGCCCGCCAAGCTCCTCTCCTCCATGAAATTTTCCAGGCAAGTATACTGGATTGGGTTGCCATTTCTTCCTCCAGATCTTCTTCACCCAGGGATTGAGCCAGGTCTCTTGAGTCTCCTGCATTAATAGGTAGATTGTTTACCACTGCGCCATCTGAGAAGCCCATGTCTCTACACTCTAGCCCCTTGTGTAATTCCTACAGCTGTAGTATTGATCCTAAGGTGACTTTTCACTCTGCTGGTGCTGGGACTCAAGATGCTGTGAGGTAAAATCCGTGCGCTTCGGAACCAATGTTTATTCCTTAGATTCTCTCCTTTTTTTAACCTGGATATTGTCTTTCCTCTACCTATTTCACAATCCTGCATTTTATTGAATATAATTATAAGCTGTTTTCTCACAGAGTATTGCATAGCCTTCCTTAGAGCCTTAGAACATGGTTATTAAAAATCTTCCAAAGTTAAGAAATGAATGAATGAATTACTGTATAGTTTTTCCTAATGAACAGGCAAAGTCTTCTTCATTGATTAACTATTTTTTTCCTTGAAATTTTACCCAGCATAGAGTATAATTGGCTATCCACAAGCTCTCAGATTGAGAATTGTTTTATATATAAGATGGAATTTTTTAATGTTAAAAAATGTATTTTTCAGTTTTTTTCTTCCCAAGTCCAACCTAGAAAATGATATCTAAATTTTATTATTCATATGTCATTTAAAATAAAATTGCTTTTTAATATGTTTTTCTTCCATATATAATAACACAAAGGTGATAAGTTGCAGTGATGTATGCTAACAAAATAAAAATATTTCAAGGCAAATGTCTTTAGAGGTTACATACTAGTCAAATACAATGAGAGGTATATTCCATAGGAATAAAAGACATGTGAACTTAAAGTTGCTTGTCCTTTGCAAGGAGATTTGTCTAATTCCTACCATAATGTAGATGGATCATAAGGTTTGATCATTACTATGAATATTTTTATAACCCAAACTTATAACCCATGAATACTACCTCATCTCTCAGCTAACAACCCTTTTCCTCTTTTGGAATGTTACCAAGATGATACATACTACAGAGGAGATACTGCTAGATAAGAATTGCAATGGGGAGATAACATGAGCAATCAGGTTGTAAGTAACATCCATAATCAATGATTTGAAATAAATCTACATAAACCTTGACTCAAGACAAACTGTTAGAAAAAAAAAAAATCCCCAAATGCATAACTGAATGTACCAAAAACGTAAATGTTCTTAGTTATGGATAGATAGGAATGAATTCTATGACCAGTAACTTGTTAAATAATTCCCTGTATTTTCTAATATCATTGTTGATTTATATTGGCCAAAAGTACAAATTTTACCAAAATAATAATAAAAATTAATGTGCCATGTGTTAACTACTTTGATTTTTATAATGGCCTGTGGAATTTGATAGGATTCATTTTCCTAATGAGGAACTGACAAACAGAAAGATGAAAAAAATCTCTTAAAGATCACAGCAGCCATTTTCAATGGCTCCACAGCACATTTTGGAGATGGATCCTGTCCATAGGAATAAAGCTTTGAAATGCAGAGCTTGCTGGAGTGTTGATTGCATGATGAGTGAATGCTGTGAGATGATGGTAAAAGTCATCTCTTAAGAGCTTTGTGATCAGATTCGTACATTTGCACCCTAGATTTCTCTGACCTGACTTTGTTTACTGAATCCTGAAATTACCTTCTCAGTGTGTTTTTTCCTGGTTCCATGAGTTCACTTTCTCTCTATCTCAATTGATATGGATTTCCCCTTCATATACCTCTTGCATATGATTATCAGATGTAACCTGCTTCCAATTTCAGAGTCAAGAGAAAGAGAACTAAACATACTATTTGGAGGGTTACTCCTCCTGTGGCTGCATGAGATGGGATTATGCCTCACCATCTCTCAACAAAGCCTTTCAGCTGCTATCAGTTTTATTTAAAGAACTCGCAGTGAGTGATGCCTAACTATGTGGCACTGTTTTATGTGCAGAAAATCCTAGGGTACATAAGGAGTGCATAGCCCTGTTGCATTGTTTATCTCATCCTGGCCTTGCAGAGTTGGTTTCCAGTGATGTGCTGCCTCTTTTACCACTCCATCTCAGTTGACTGAGGTACTGGGAGCTCAAGAAACTTATCCAAAGTCACACATGAATGGCTTACCAGAATTCATACCCCAGAACTGTCATGGTTCCTAAATCCTTTATTATGAGCATTATACCATACCATCTTCCAGGTCTCAGTATTAACATCATGTAAATTTATTCTCCAGCATGATTCATTAAAATGAAAATGGGCCATTTTCTCTGATTCTCCAAGCACTTCAGAAGAAGCATTACATCCTGAATACAGATTTCATTTCTGAGAAAGAGACAAGAAAAGAAGTTAAACCTTTACTTGTATCAGAGGCTGGTTCATCTTAAAAGGGCTTTTATTCCAGTTTTTGGTTTAAAATATTTAAAGGAAAACCAAGCAGTATTAAGGTTAAGAATAGCTACAATTGCATTTTTAGCAATAGGTAAAGCATAGAAACTAAAAGTGCCTGCAATTCAGTGGCAGGAATCTAATGAGTTCCCTCCAGATTAAAAGTTAATGTAAAACTAAATTTTAAAAAAATCAACCTGTGCTAGACACCCACTCACACATTTTTAAGTACTTTCTATCACATAAACTGCATAGCATTGATTCTCTCTTTTGGTGGAGTCTTAATTTCTGTTTAAATAGAGAATTAAAATGATAATAAAGTAACTGATATATATCCCAGTACAAAATAATATTACAAGAAATAAAAATTCAAATATAAGTGTGTTTAAGATTATAGTCAAGAAGTCAGAAGATAAAAATAAGAGAGAAATTATAGTGTGATTTTGTTTTTTTGTCTCTTTCAGTAAGAGTCCTACTCTGAATCCAATCTTTGTATATATGTATATATGTATGTATGTATAAATAACATTCAGTCTTGTTTCACATATAATTTCATTATCCTCAGTAAAAGTCATTAACAGTTATTCTCAGCAAAAATCATTTGTTAAGCACCCACTATGCACAAATATGCCAATCAGGTTTGGTTGGCACTATTTGGACAATAAATATCATATTTTCTCTCAAGAAAGCTATACTCTAATAAGGAACAGAGGATATATTTAATAATACAAGCTTACATCTTTAACTCAAGGAGGAGAAAGCCACATAAGTGGTACACACAGTAAATAATAAAGTGTTTAGTTGTTGTTTAATTGCTGTCATGTACAACTCTTTGCGACCCCATGGACTGTAACCCACCAGGTTCCTCTGTCCATAGGGTTCTGCAGGCAAGAATACTGGAATGGGTTGCCACTTCCTTCTCCAGGGAACTTCCCAATCCAGGGATCAAACCCTCATCTCCTGCATTGGCAGGGGTATTCTTTACCACTGAGCCACCTGGGAAGCACAGGTGTTTAGATGAGAAAAAAATAATGGTAGAATAACAACAACAAAAATATGAGCATTCCCAATCGGAGCGAGGCACAAGAGACTATGAGGAAAAGTGAAAAGAGTTTTACTTCAGGATCCCAGTGGGCCTGAAATTCTGTCTCTACCACTATTAACTGTATGCATTTAAGCAGCACTTCTCTGATTCCAAATGTATGAGTGGGCATGATAATACTTAGCCCATAAAGTCATTTTGAATATTAAATTAGGAAGTGTATGTAACTACTTTAGGAAGCATTACTAACCTAGTGGAGGTGATGAAATTCCAGCTTATCTATTTAAAATCCTAAAAGAGAATACTGTGAAAGTGCCACACCAAATGCACCCTCAAATTTGGAAAACTCAGCAGTGGCCTTAGGACTGGAAAAGGTCAGTTTTTGATCCAATCGCAAAGAAAGGCAATGACAAAAATGTTCAAACTATCACACAGTTGTGCTCATTTCACATGATAGCAAGGTCATGCTCAAAAATCATTCAAGCTAGGCTTCAACAGTACATGAACCAAGAAATTCCAGATGTACAAGCTGGATTTAGAGAAGGCAGAGGAACTAGATATCAAATTGCCAACATTTACTGGACCATAGAAAAATCAAGAGATTTCCAGAAAAGCCTCTATTTCTGCTTCTTTAATTATGTTAAATCCTTAACTTGTGATCTTGTGGATCATGACAAACTTAAAAATTCTTAAAGAGATGGGAATACCAGACCATCATTCCTGTCTCCTGAAAAACCTGTACATGAGTCAAGAAGCAATAGTTAGAACTGTACATGAAAGAATGGACTGGTTTAAAATTGGTAAAGGGGTACGTCAAGGCTGTATACTGTCACTCTGCTGGCTGTGTGGATCACAATAAACTGTGGAAAATTCTGAAAGAGATGGGAATACCAGACCACCTGACCTGCCTCTTAAGAAACCTCTATGCAGGTCAGGAAGCAACAGTTAGAACTGGACATGGAACAACAGACTGGTTCCAAATAGGAAAAGGAGTACATCAAGGCTGTATATTGTCACCCTGCTTATTTAACTTATACACAGAGTACCTCATGAGAAATGCTGGGCTGGAAGAAGCACAAGCTGGAATGAAGATTTCCAGGAGAAATATCAATAACCTCAGATATGCAGATGACACCACCCTTATGGCAGAAAGTGAAGAGGAACTAAAAAGCCTCTTGATAAAAGTGAGAGAAGAGAGTGAAAAAGTTGGCTTAAAGCTTAACATTCAGAAAACGAAGATCATGGCATCTGGTCTCATCACTTCATGAGAAACAGATGGGGAAACAGTGTCAGTCTTTATTTTTGGGGGCTCCAAAATCACTGCCGATGGTGACTGCAGCCATGAAATTAAAAGACGCTTACTCCTTGGAAGGAGGGTTATGACCAACCTAGATAGCATATTCGAAAGCAGAGACATTACTTTGCCAACAAAAGTCTGTCCAGTCAAGGCTATGGTTTTTCCAGTAGTCATGTATGGATGTGAGAGTTGGACTGTGAAGAAGGCTGAGCGCCGAAGAATTGATGCTTTTGAACTGTGGTGTTGGAGAAGACTCTTGCAAGTCCCTTGGACTGCAAGGAGATCTAACCAGTCCATTCTGAAGGAGATCAACCCTGGGATTTCTTTGGAAGGAATGATGCTAAAGCTAAAACTCCAGTACTTTGGCCACCTCATGCAAAGAGTTGACTCATAGGAAAAGACTCTGATGCTGGGAGGTTTGGGGGCAGGAGGAGAAGGGGACGACAGAGGATGAGATGGCTGGATGGCATTACTGACTCAATGGACGTGAGTCTGAGTGAACTCCGGGAGTTTGTGTTGGACAGGGAGGCCTGGCGTGCTCCAATTCATGGGGTCGCAAAGAGTCGGACACGACTGAGCAATTTAACTGAACTGAACTGATGCAGAGAACATTATGCAAAACTCTGGGCTTAATGAGTTACAAGCTGGAATGAAGATTGCCAGGAGAAATATCAATAACCTCAGATGTGCAGGTGACATCACCCTAATGGCAGAAAGCGAAGAGAAACTAAAAGCCATTTGATGAAGGTGAAAGAGGAGAGTGAAAAAGCTGGCTTAAAATTCAACATTCAATAACCTAAGATCATGGCCTCCAGTCCCATTACCTCATGGCAAATAGATAGAAAAACAATGGAAACAGTGAGAGACTTCATTTTCTTGGGCCCCAAAATTCTTGTGGATGGTGAGTATAGCCATGAAATTAAAAGAGGCTTACTCCATATTAAAAGCAGACATCACTTTGCCAACAAAGGTCTGTGTAGACAAAGCTATGGTTTTTCCAGTAGTCATGTATGAAGCTGAGAGTTGGACTGTAAAGAAAGCTGAGCACCAGAGAATTGATACTTTTGAACTGTGGTGCTGGAGAAGACTCTTGAAAGTCCCTTGGACTGCAAGGAGGTCAAACCAGTCAATCCTAAAGGAAATCAATCCTGAATATCATTAGAAGGACTGATGCTGAAACTGAAGCTCCAGTACTTTGGCTACGTGATTCAAAGAGCCAACTCAATGGAAAAGACTCTCATGCTGGGAAAGACTGATAATGGGAGGAGGAAGGGGGGGCAGAGGATGAGATGGTTGGATGGCATCATTAACTCAATGGACATGAATTTGAGCAAACTCCTGGGGATGGTGAAGGATAAGGAAGTCTGGCGTGCTGGGGACCATGGAGTCACAAAGAATTAGACACAGCTGAATGACTGAACAACAACAAGCAAATCAGTAGAAGCAATGGTTCTAGTGATGGTAGTGTTAAGAACAACTGTGAAACTCCTAGGACCAGAGCCTGGCATAGAAAAAGCCCCAAATGAAATTTAGTTTCCTATTCTAAGCCTTCCCTCTACTTACAATTTACCATCCAATTCTCTAATGGCTTGAATTGAACCTCAGTCAAAATAGATCATATAAGTTTACAAATGGAGACAGACAGTTCAGATATGGATAAAGAATTAACAAAGTTAGGAAGTTGAAAATACAATTAAGGCATTCAAGAAACAATATACATTTTTTTTGCATTTTTGCATGTGCGTTTTGAGAGCTGATGATCTGTCTGAACACTAAATGTGGTAACCACTACGTAGAGGATTTTTTTTTCCCTACAGCTTTTTATTTTGAAACAGCTTTTCTGTTAAAAACTGTCTAAAATACTAGACTTTTCCCAAAATGTAGGAAACAACTGATAAATACAATATTCTGCTCAGCGTTTTGACATCCTTTGCTGTTTTCTGTTTTTATTTAATTAAAAACATATTTTATGGTTAAAAATAACCATGTTACACAAAGTGTAAAAGTTTTTTTTAGGAATAACAATTTGGGAAAATGCACAAAAATAAATACCAGATGGTGTAATAATCATCTAGAGAACTGACTATCGAGGAAGGTCATTTGTCTGTCAAAACTCAATTAATGTGCAAAATAGTTTGAATAAAAACTAATTCTTGAGCAATGGTAATTAGCAAACACATATAGGAGAAAGTTTATTCTCACACATAGAACAACGAACACAAATGCAATACCTTTACGATAAAAATGTTAAAACATGATAAAAAGTGATTAAATGTTAGCAAGGTCTCAATGATGTTACCAAATTCATTTGTTTTTAGTAGCATTGAGATTTGGATAATTGTTTTAGGAAATAACAGAGGAAAGATGACAGAGTGGTCATATCTAGCATGCCAAATCTGACTAGCTGCTGTTACTCTAAGAATTCTAAACCACATGGGGTCTTGGCAGGAAAGAGCACTAGGCTTGAACAGAAACATCAGCCATGGGTAAGGGCACAACAGCAAAAAGTAAACATAAAACATTTTCAAATTCATTGATTAAGAAGACTCCACTCCTAAACACACTTTCAGCACAAGGAAGAAAGGGTATATTTATGAAGGCATTCATCACAGAATTAACTATAATGGCCAAAAAGGAGCAACTTCAAAAGCAAGTAGAATGGGTTAATATTATGATATTTCACCTTGATTTTTATGCATTAAAAACTACTGTTTTAAAGATCACATAGAAGGCTTTAATACTTTCCCCATATAACGTGCTCACAGTCTCCACATAACGAGGACTCTTCTGCCACTGAAATGTTTTGTATCATCTCCCTTCCTCGTGGCATTTTTTTTTGTTAAGAGTTGTGATGCACTGATTCTTTTGAAAGGAAAGCCTGATATTTTATCACAGATAATTGTGTAGAAATTAAGTTTCAGGTATATGAATTTAAGAAATTGACATGTCATCAGACCAATTGTTTCATCATTCTTAAATTAGAACTAATATGACTGGAAAGAAATGACTTCCATCTTATACTTCTTTATACTGAAATTTGCTAATTAAAACCTCAAACTCTTTAAGAGAAAAATATAGTTTCATGCCTTGCATTTCCTGGCTTAGCATTAAAGTAGACAAGGTTTTGGCAAAGAAATTTTTCAGAAAAATCTTCAAGAGGAAATTACAAAGGATACCGCATTTCTTACAGTTTTGTGACAAACCAGTAAACTGTGTACCAAGATACTGCTAGAAAAACAGAGTGTTACTTTAACTTTCCAGTTATTTAACTATATTTTGAATAGGCCCTACTATTGCAGCTGAGAATACCTATCACAAGAAGTTCTTTTTGCATTCTTCACTGTGTGTCATAACAAAAACTCTCTTCTTAAAACATTCCTAATTTTAAAAAATACTTTATTCAAGTAGCACAAATAAAATTGCAAAAGGTAGGGTTTTTTTAAGATTTGCGTGTAAATATGACATTTGTTTGATCAAATACTTTGCAAAGAATCATGTGTAATGAGAGACATTGGCAAACAAGTAAGCTTTGGGGTATATAAAACATTGCCTAAATGAGCACATGCTTTGGGTTTAGCAAAAGGTTATTTTATGTAGTTCAGGTCTTTACTGCTGTTAAGAAAGAAAACCATGGAGCAGCAAAACTGGTCATTTAAATTGATATGTATATAATCTCTGCAGTTGTTGGTATCTAAAACTACCAAATCAACTTATTTTCTCTACCTCAAAACAGGGCTCACAAAAATGTTCAAGAAATATGTGCTAGGTAAGTTCCTGAATTAACTTAACCAACTGATAGACTTCCCTGGTGGCTCAAACAGTAAAAATCTGATAGAATAAGTAACTGAAATAACTATAGAACACCTATGTGATGGTAACGGATTTTGTTATGAAAAGTAAAAGTGAAAGTAGGTCAGTCGTGTCCAACTCTTTACGACCCCATGGACTATCCATGGAATTCTCCAGTCCAGAATACTGGAGTGGGAACCTTTCCCTTCTCCAGGGGATCTTCCCTGACTGAGGAACTGAACCGGAGTCTACCACATTGCAGGCGGATTCTTTACCAACTGAGCTATCAGGGATTTTGTTATACTATGGTCTAATTGATGTGAGTCAATAGCCCTATTTATTAATAAACTACTCTCTAGCATATGCAATCATTCTTTAGACATTTATAAAATTATCTTTGTTCCCCCAGCTTCAACTCTATCACTATCTTCATCATACTTTTGTGTAAGGTAGAGACCAGTTTTAAAAATAATTTTAAAATATATGCTTTAGATTAAATGTAATTAATCAATTAGACTTTATAATGACTAGTACAATCTCAAGTTTACATATTTTTCTCTTTCTAGACAGTATTTGTGCAACATGACATACAAGTAACAAGCAATGAAAATGGTTTAGGTTTTTAAAAGTAAATAAACAAATGAAGAATTTAGCTTTAGAAAGCTGCTCAAAGCTTAGATGAAGGAATGACTGTGTTGTATATAACATTTGGGAAGGAAGGGAAAATCACCTTAATCTTTTTATTTGTGTGTATGTTAGCTAGAGCCTATTGCTGTAATAGCAAGACAGAATAATACGGTGGCTCCAAGGATAAAGAAGTTTATTTTGCTCTCACATTACAGTCCATCCCTCCATAAGAGAGGAATAGTTTTGCTCCAGATGATCATTCAGACACCCAGGGGTTTTCTAACTTGTTAATCCATAGTCCTCTAGAGCAGGATTGGCAAACTTTTTTCCGTGAAGGGCCAGATGGTATTTTAGGCTTGGTGGGCCATATATGGTTTCTGACACATATTCTGCCTCTTTTTTATTTATTTTTAACAATGCTTTTAAAATGTAAAAACCATTCTTAGCTTACAAACCATACAAATAGGCCACAGGTCAGCTTTTGTCTGTAGGCTACAGTTTGCTAATCCCATCTTCAAGGGAATTCCCACATATTAGAAGCTCGATCAATGCCAACCCAATGTGCCAGCTTTCAGGAAGAGGAAAATAACTGAAGTAGAAGACAGGCAATTTCCTCTTAAGGAAGTGAAGCAGTAGTTATATGTGGCACTGTCAGTCATATTCTGGTGCCAAGAACTTAGCCATATGGTCATTTAGGCACAAAATAGGCTGTCAAATGAAGTCTCTAAGTAGATTCCCAGGTACCCTGATAAGATTCCATTACTCTGTGTGTCAGCTTGGTGTTCTGGGAAGTAGATGCTGAGACAGATTTAAGAGTGAAGAAGTTTTCTTGGGGAAGTGAAAGCTAAAATGTAGAGGAAGCAGAATTGGGCTCAAAAAGTCCTCAAACTGTGATGCAGAGCTAATAACTATGAAAGTAATGAAGAAGGGATACAGGATTGGGTAGAGAAAACCTCCAACCAAGACATAAATGTGGCAAAAATTAGGTCAACCCTATGTGCATCTCCAGACTAAATACTGCCCATTAGAGGATTCTTCTCTTGGGCAGGAATGGCAGACCCTAGAGCCCCCACCATGCTCAGTATTGGCCTGTGGCTGCACAAGAAGTTAGTCACCCAGACTTTAAAGCCAAGATGAAGCTTGAAGTCACTGACAGCTGGGGGATCCCAGTAGCTGCATGTCTTTCAAGCAGGTTCTTTCTTAAATGAAATCTGAGCTCAATTCCTACATACCTGTGTTATTATGTGAAAAGGGAAAGTGGATTTGTGAAGGACTAGCAGTTGACACAGAATATGTTCCTCATTAGTAGAAACAGAAAACAAAGAAGTATGGATTTAACCCACTGAATCAATCCCACTAATCTATCAAGAAGAGGTGGTGTCATACTCCTCTGAGTTTGAGTGACATTTATATTTTTTCCTTCTTTCAGACCAAAATTCATGCAGCTGATAATCAAGTCCACTGTGTTGTCAAAGGTGTGATTTTCTTTTTTAATAAGCTGGCACTATATAGAATATGGTTTTCAGGGAGAGAGGTGGGAGAACTTCGTGTAAAGTTGTTTAATGCAGATTCTGAACTTTTTGCTGTTTATTTTCTGAAGCTCATATGCTAGAACCAGATTCGGTTTAGGAAAAAATATTTAGATCATGTTTTGAAATACAGTGTTTTGTTAAATCTCTCTCTTATAAGAAATCAGAAAGTATGCTTACGTGTGTGTATGTGTGTGTGTACATGGATATAGCCAAACTTAAAAACATAAGCCTAAATATCCATGATACCACTCTGTATCCTCTCACACATCATTATATAATTGACATTCTTCATTCTTGCTCTAATTATTGCCTGATCTAATGATCAAGAAGTAGAGGAAAGATATCCTTGGAAGGTTAATAAGCCATCCAGAAAATTAGATTAGTGTGATCAAACCTTAATGATTATTATTTCTCATTATATTAGATCACCTGAAAAGTTTGAGGAAGAAAAAATAAATTAGCATCATTGGGCAATTATACTTGTAGTTTTCCACAATAGATTTTACAGATGATCATGTTATGAAGTATTTTCAGATCTAACACCAGAATTTCTTAGAAATTATGCTACCATTATTATAGTAATCAAAGCCCACTTATTTGATCATCATCGTAATGGAGTGCTTGAGGCATTTTTCCTTTGCTAATTGACAGTTGGTCAGTTAAGAGGTGCTTTTCACAAAATCTTCCATAACCCAAAGGGTTTGAATTAGCCTTTAATAAATGCCTGAGAATCTCCTACGTTCCTAAGTGTGTTTGCTAAAATTCCCAACTGCTATTTTCTACCTTCTGGTCAGGAAGTGCCTTTGATCTGCCTTTCTTGCTTTTATCTATATGTCTTGAGCATTGTAACCCCACTCATCAGCACAATGACACATTATCATTTAGATATCATTTTCTGAAGCTGGATTTCTCTGAGAAAGAAACAAAATGCAAAGAGTGGGCATAGGGTCAAACTGAAGTTAGATTGGCCCATTTGGAGAATTGGGAGAGGTGACCTGTGGTCAGAAGACTCAGCCTTGAGCTTTATCCTCACTCACACCCTAATTACACACCGAGGCACTTCCTATGCAGACTTTTTGGCTCATTGGTTGCTCCCTGCTTACCCACGTGTCCCATCACCACCTGCGGTGGGAACCCCCAGAACACAGACTCCTCAATATCAACATCCAGATACACAAAATTGTTTTCCTTCAATTTCAGTCTCCCTGTCACTTCCTAATATGGTGGTAGAAGTTGGGTAAAGCAGCAGCAGCAGCAGTTGTGTAAAGGGAATCAATTGGACTAAAAGTAGACAAACTTGCTGATTTTCAAACAAGATTGGGTGTGTTCAGGGCGGTATGTCCATAGACAGAACTTGCTAATTTTCAAATGACAGAACATGTAGTCTTAAGTTATTCAAAAAGGTCAAAGATATTTTCTCACAATAGAGAGATACTTCAGAGATACTGCAGGTTCAGTTCCAGATCACTGCAGTAAAGCAAGTCACATGAATTATGTGGTTTTCAAGTGTGTAAATAGTTATGCAATGTATTAAGCATGAAATAGTATTAAGTGTAAAATCAATGTACATATCTTAACTTTTTATTGCTAAAAAATGGTAGCTGTCATCTGACAATGCAGAATTGCCACAAACCTCTGATATTTTTTTTTAATGCACTATCTGTGAAGTGCAATAAAGAGAAGCACAGCCAAACAAGGTGTGCCTGCACTCTGATCTCCATGATAACAGGGACTTGATGTAGTTCACTGCTTTATCCCTATTACTGCGAGATAGAGTGTGTTCAGTGAATGCTGCTAGCATGAATGAATGTACTACCAGAATTGGTCTATGATCATTGAATTAAAAGTCAATATCTAGTTTTACCCTCATTCCGTAATGTTATTATATTTTTAAAGCCAACATTTAAGGAAGAAATTGTGGTGATGCAGACTCCCATAGGCTTGGTTAATCTAAACCTTTCTAATAAAAAGAGAGAGTAAAAGAATTGGGGAGAGATGGAAAGAAGGGAGGGTGGGAGAAACAGTATACTGTTTTACTATATGTGAGGAGCTAATAAGTATTACTGTTTCTCCCACCTTCCTTTCCTTTAGTATCTCCCTTGATTCTCTTTCTCCCTCTCCTTTTATCAGAAAGGGCTTTCCTGGTGGCTCAGTAGTAAAGAATCCACCTGACAATACAGGAGGCACAGGTTTGATTCTTGGTTTGGGAAGATCCCTGGAGAAGGAAATGGCAAGCCACTCCAACATTCTTGCCTGGGAAATCCCCTGGACAGAGGAGCCTGGTGAGCTACAGTGCATTGGGTTGCAAAAGAGTCAGATGTGACTTAGTGACTAAAACAACAAAACAATATTTTAATAAAGAAATGTTATAATTTATACATAAATAGTAACTTTAAAAATTACCCTTTTCTTGTCTCTGCTAAGATTGATTCTTTTCCTGATTCAACAAATATTTCTTAAATGCCTTGCCATGTGCCAATTAATACATGGGTACTAGGGCATAGAGCACAAAAAAAAAAAGCTAGTGAACCAAAACATTCATAGCCATAGAGAAACCATAGAGGTAGTTCTTCCCATCTTTCCTTCCTTCCTCATGTACAGAATACAAAGTCAAATGTATGAAGAATAAAATGGCATCCTTAATATCTCCCAGACTATTTGATTTACTATGGAAAAGTTAGCAATTGAAATCTCCTTTTCACCAGCTGAGGTTAGCTTCCTAAATGTGTATTTTACAGTTTAAAATAAATATTTTGCAATTAGGGTGAAATATGTTAGTGGCAGCTGCAGAAACTAAAGGCTTCTATTTATTCAGATACCCATTTATCTCCAAAATATCAGGATAATGGCAGATGCCCAGCTTATCACTGCTTCTACATGTAAACAGGGAATGAAGTCTCGCTATGCCTTCAGTTTGCTTTAATCTCCCTCCTCAGACTGCTAGTAATGAGAGGCCTGCTGCTGTCATTTAAGATAATTCTTCAGTAAGAAATTTTTAGCCACCAAAACCCAAGTCTGTTCCATTACCAATAATATACTGCTCAAGACTCCTATGTTGTCTTGGTTTATGGTCATATGGCTAAGTTTTATATATAGAACTATTAGGTCTTCACAAAGAAGAAACATTTTTGCAATGATATATGCTAAGTGGTATGTATATATTGCTGTTGTTTTCTAGGCACCATAACTAATCGCAATATATGAGGTAGGCATGCTAATCCAAACTATAAATACAACTGGTAGCCAAAGTTTTGGACAGAAGAACAGAAAATGTTCATTAAATCACATTTACTCTATTGTGCCTTCTTTTGTTCATCAAATCTGTTGAACTTCAAACACAGTAATACTGGTTCTCATTATCAAAATGTTTAAAGAATAAATTAGAAGATAGCTATGTTTTGAGCACTTGAGATAGAGTAAGGATACATTAGTTAAAAATTTATGTTCAGTTTATTTATAATCAAGAGACATTATCTACAAAAGTGACACACATCGTCAAATTACATGCAGGGATCATGGTAAGACAGTCTCTCCATTTTCATTGGAAGATGAAAATGAGAGTCATGCCATATCTTAGTTTTGTAAGCTGGAAGACTCTAAAATAAAAGTAGGCTCTTGAGAGTCTCTTGGATAGCAAGAAAATCAAACCAGTCAATATAAAGGAAATTAGTCCTGAATATTCATTGGAAGGACTGATACTGAAGCTCCAATATTTTGGCCTCCTGATGAGAAGAGCCGACTCATTGGAAAAGACCATGAAGCTGGGAAAGATTGAAGGCATTAATAGAAGGGAATGACAGAGGATGAGATGGTTAGATGGCATCACTGATTCAATGGATATAAGTTTGAGCAAGCTCAGGGAGTTGGTGATGGACAGGGAAGCCTGGCATGCTGCAGTCCTTGGGGCCGCAAATAGTCAGACATGACTGAGCAACTGAACTGAACTGAACTGAAAACAAAAGTACTGAATTGGGAAGATTGATTCATGAATACTATCGTATGCCGTACTTGAATTACAGCTGTCTAGAGCACTGTTATCCAATAGAACATTCCATCCTGAGGAAAATATTCTGTATTCTCCCTGTCCACACAGTAATCACTCGCCATGTGTTTCTTTGAATTTCTTGAACTGTCACTAGTGCAACTGAGAAACTGGATCTGGGGGAGCCTGGTGGGCTGCTGCCTATGGGGTCACACAGAGTCAGACACGACTGAAGTGACTTAGCAGCAGCAGCAGCAGCAAGGTAAATTTATATAACTGAAAGTAGCTACTGGCTACTATATTGGACCACACAGTTCTAAAGCATTTGGTATCTAATTTTTAAAAGACATTGTTTTACAAAGTGTAAAATAGAGTTTTTAGTAAAATATTAACCAAAATATATAAAATAAATCTAGTTTCATCATCATATCAATGAATATTTAAAGATCACCCCACCTAAGTGGATTTCTATGTTGCAGTAAAATTCCTCAAAGAAATTTAGAGATAAAACTCATTACACTTCCAGATTTCTTGCAACCACCTTTTCTTCAGCATTTCAGGGTTTTGGGATTTGTGATTTAACATGTTAAAATTAAATATAATCTCTTCCTGGGCAAGTTAAGCATTCTAAGAACTAGTAGCAGAAACTAAAAACAAGTTGAGACTCAGGTTTGCATATGCCACACCAAGTGACATTACCTTCTCTACTGGCTTATTAGAAAAAAGATTTGATGTCTGAAAGCAAAGACGTGAGATTACTATAGGCTCCCCCTCTTTTCACCAGCCAACTATTTGATTTATTTGATGAGTGATCACAGACGACCCTTTCAGGCACTGAACCATCAGAGAGTTATGTTGCTGGGTGATAAGAAACCTTCAGAGATACCTAAATCTTCTTTTAGCACTGGGAGTTTTATCTGTTCTGGAATAAAGAACCTTTTATGTATGATGTTTCTATCTGGATAGTTATGGGACTATCCAGAAAAGATGCACAGCCTTAAATCAAATCCATATTGACAAGGACCTTGAAACTGCATGAAATTTATCAAAAATGTGTGAGCCAACATCTTATTTTTATATGATTTTTATATTTTGTGTCTCAAAGTTCAAAGGAGTGGCTAAATGTATTATACATCGAGAAGTCCATTAATCTTTTGATTAGCATTTGTTTTCCTGTATCTTCCTTAGAGACAAACGAACAAATGAAGAATGTACTTAATTTGATCTCTGGAGTAATTATAGATATGGATATTGTATCATTTAACACAAACACTAAACAAACTAGTAGGTTTTTTAATGTACCTTGCTATGCACTGAGAATGCAACTAGCTTCTCAGTTTTATTGAAGTTGTTGAACTGAATTTTATTTCTAATTTAATGTATCTACTGATCATGTATTAAGAGTCTTGGATTTTTTAGTAGGAGTTAAGTCCAAGTAATTTGTAAAAAAAAAAAAAAGTTGAAATCCTTCCCAGTTACACTAAAACTGATGTGAAACCTGCTTTCAAAAACATATACTGTACAAGTGACACTCTTGGCTGTCCCATCCACAGTTCGCTCTCAATATGCAGCAGTTTTTCCCTCAGGAGACTTCATTGTTTATAGTATATTCACCTTGCCCTGTGACTCCACCAGATGTAGTTGGCATATAATAGAAGCTGTCTTTAAAACGCATCCTTCTATTTGAAAATTCTTCACCCGAGTATTTTTTCCATTCCTTTGCACTAGCCCATCTGTACACAAACAAGTCACTGCCTCAGCTATCTGACCCTCTTGAGAGTAGAGCTAAGGTACATTTTATTTTTTTTTCCAAATCCCTTTTAGGCAAAGGAATGTAATTAACAACCTTTCTCTGTGACCTGCTTGTCAAGCTGTGTGGGAACAGAAGAGGAAGGAGACTGTTGTCAATGAAAGACAGCCCATTTCTAAGGAATTTAACAACCCAGCAAAAGTCCTTTTCATTTTGATACCTGTATTTGTACTGATGGAAAGTAGTTCTTATGGAGGTGGTTTTTTCTCAAAAATGAATACGATGCAGTAAAGACAGGATTTGTCCTTATGTACTACGTCCAAATTTAGGAGTATTTTGAAAGAAATGGTGTTTAGTGCCTTGTTTCCCCACCCCCTTCTCCTCCATTTAAAAATTCTGTTGATCCTAGTGCTTGTACAGCTATATAATTCCATAAGAATGGTGCTTGAGATACACAAAGAAAAAAGCAATTGATTGTAGAGACAGAATTAGTGGCTACATATCAATATTTCACAAAACTTTAACTATTTCTTTTCATTAACATTTTCTTTGAATCACACTCATGTTTTTCAAGGAAAGAAGCTTCTACTCATTTTATCTGATCTAAAAATACAAATATGCATGAAGAAATCTAAGTGGCACTGGGGAAAATTGAAAGTGACAGTACAGAATGTTGTGTGGGTATGAATTGGGGGAGCAGGAAGTAGAATGTGTTTTGAGATAGGAAAAAATATGTTCTTCCATTTAGGGATACCCTGAATCAGTCACAATCTGACCTTCACATCAAGGGGGCTTTAAGGCATTAAAAGCATTCATGTGAACATAGATTTTAAAATACCAATAATTACTGGAAAATTGTTCCGATATGTTCTGAGAAAGTAAAATTAAGTCTATTTAAGGATACAAGAACGTAGTATAATCTTACAGTTTTTAATAGCTATTACCAATATTAACTCTAGTGTCTAGTTAAAGACTAAGATTAAATTCTCTTAAAGGTTTCAGTAATTTTCTCTTGTCTTCCTAGTGACAGAGTAACACTCCTTCAAGCCATATCTATTGCAGCTCTACTTTCCCACATTAGGCCATACATTTTTGGCTTCATACTGTCATTTTTAGACTACCATCAGGGTAGCTTGGCACTGTCATTCAATAAACTGCCTCTTAATCAAAATCAGGCTATTTGCTGATACCATCTTTTCTCCCTACTTTTGGTATAAGCTGCTGAACTCCCCATTACTGCCATTTTTTCTCAATGATTCAGCACCTGGTTTATTTTCATATATTCTATTCCAGGGTAGCCATCAGTAGTTGGGTATTTGGGAGTTGCCAGTGAGTTCCAGCAATAAACAGATTGCATCCATGCCTCTTAACCTCATTCTCTGACATATTCCAGTTATGGTAGGTTATGCAAGGTTGTAGTAGTA
This sequence comes from Nanger dama, assembly GCA_917880005.1. Taxonomy (NCBI): domain Eukaryota; kingdom Metazoa; phylum Chordata; class Mammalia; order Artiodactyla; family Bovidae; genus Nanger; species Nanger dama. The sequence goes on from CAKJTW010000004.1 coordinate 56,268,200, forward strand.
AAAATATTCCCCGGACTTAGTGACTTCAAAGGATCCAGGTTCATTTCCCATTCTTACTCCATGTTCACTGTTGGTTGGCTGTGCAAGATGCTATTTGGGGGCAGCTGGCCCTGCCTACTGCAGTCATACGGGGACCTGAACACATGAAGCAGCTGTCTTAAGCACTGATTTTCAACCTGCACCCAATTTATCAGTAAACCTTGCCAGTTCTTTCTCAAAATTGTATGCTGCATCTGACCACTATTTACTATCCTCATGTGATAGCCTCCTTTTCTGGTTCCCTTTCCTACACAACTTAGGTACCCTTCAGTAGTAGGGAAGGTCACTAACCAACAATTAAGTCCTCTAGTCTGAACCGACTCATGACACTTGCACTCAACAACTTATTAGCCAGAACTAGTTACATAGCCTTTTCAACCACAAGCCATCCAAGAAATGCAATCTTGCCCTGTGCGTGAGCATTTTAATGCCCAACATTAATAGTTACCAAAGGTGTATCTGATATTTCTTCTCCAAACTGACCCCATGATTCCCCAGTCTCCTAACTTCAGTTTAGCCATCTGGAAATGTGGTCACACATTGTTATTACCTAGAACTACAACAATACAAAGATCTGGAATTCTGAAATTCCCCTCTCTGACCATTAATTTCTATCATCTCTGAAGCAGTGGGCTAAGAATGAATATCAAAGCAAATGAGACACATGAGTTGACACTGAAGAATTCTCAGGACAGTGGAAGAATCAGGAAACCTCTATACAACCTCTATGATACGAGACCTTCTGAACACGTGTGGGACATGGACCAAGGGCCCAACATAGCCCAAGAATGAAGGAAGAGGGTGAAAGATGAGGACACCTTTATAAATGGTGTGATGCTACAGCAGAATCTTCAAATTGGAGTCAGAATTAGCCATAGACATGCCATTCTAGACAGTGGTAACAACACATGTAATGCTCAGAAAAATTAAAAGTAGCTATCAACATAAGGAGCATGCCAGGAGTGCTAGAGATGAAGGTGGAGAGATAAGATGGGGGAAATCATGAAAGACTGTGAAAACAATGATAAAGACTGTGGATTTTTATCCTGAAGGTATAGGGAAACTTTGAACTAAATAAGACTTGTGTTTTTAAAGTGTCGTTTCAAGTTTGCTTATTGACCAATATTTCATAGTCATTTGATATACTTCATTGACTCAGTTAAATGAACAACAGCAATGCTTTACAAAATTATGATTTTAATTTTGTTATTAATTCCATAAATTAAACCCACAATGTTATAAATAATACAAGTGTTTTGATCTTTTAAAATGTTTCTTTCTTGGATTTATTGCATTCATCAATATGTTTTTGCTTATTCACAAAATTGACTCATACATTTATGCTTGAGAATTTTATCATGTATGTCCTTCAACAGTATAATTTTTAAAATAAACATTAAGTAGGCTGTAGTCCCTGCTAAACCTTATTTTTATGTTTTAGCCTGACCAACAAGTTTCCCAAAAACTTGAAGAAACTTTTCCTCAAATTTCCAAGAACAAGGAAATTAATATATTTCCAATTATCTTAACAATTCAGGTGTAAGGTATTTAAAAATGAAAGGTCCATGCATCTTACAATTCAGGTGTAAGATATTAAAAAATGAAAGGTCCATGAATCTTGATGTAACTATAAATAAAAAAGTGATTTGAGTTTGAAAACTCAGAGTTTAGGAAATTGATCTCATTATGAGATTCCAAATAAAGCATTATTAATTTTTAAAAATTTATATCCTTCCATTTATTTCTGGATATCCTTGGTGATCTAATGGTGATAAACATTTCTCTAAAATCTCATACAATTTTTAAAAATCTAGATGTCTTTTTCAGAATTATTCATTCTTTCTACTTTACAGTTTTAGATTGAGTTCATGGTTCTGTAAGAAGTCATATTGATTAGATTAAAGTCAATTTCTAACCTATTCCAGCACTTCAGCTTTCTTAGGCCATTTTGTGGGTTGGGTTTGGTTTGTCTTTTCCTTTTTCCATTTTATGGAAGATGTTCATGCCTTCTTTTACACTTCAGGTTGGATCATTTTGACCTTTTTATTCTTACTTTTGGCTATACACTTTTCATTGCTTTCTTTTGCTTATGTTAATTCAAAATAAAGTAGGTGAAAGTGTTTTTCAGAGCAACTGAGTGTAGGAGGGCCTTCCTGGCGTGACGGCTAGTGGGGCTGATTCTGAGATGGAGCATCACAAGAAAGGTCTTCAGGAATGCTGGGGAACAGGCCATATGTTACAGATTTGAAACCAGAGCTAGAGAGACAGCTATAGACTAGAAAAGGAAAAAATCACAAGTCACTGAATTCCACCAACCAGAGCCAATAGACAGAGGGCACTTGGAGAGATAAAGCAGGGGTCTCACAATATAAAACAAGCAGGGGTGGAAAAGGGAGTGTGACTATATCCAACTCAAGCAGCAACACTGAATCCCAGCCCTGACATTCTTCCCGTTATTTTGGCTATTGTGAGTCCAAAAACTAGGGACTGGACCTTTAATAGCAAAAATAGACTGGAAATATTATAGAAAATTCAGAAAAAATATTGCAATAAGTACCAATTCTATGAAATGCCTTGACTTCTTAAAATTGGCTTCATTATTACTGCTGCTTTTTTATTTAATTGGCCTATTTATATCAATAAGTTATGTATTTAAACAAGCCTTGATCTTTATAAATTTTATTCTTAAGTCTCATTTAGACTTAGAAATTAGACTTAGATGAATATGTTTTCAGGCTTTACAGTGAAAGCCGATGGCCATAACAGGCAGGTCGAAAAGTAAAATGTAACGTTCTTATTTTATTCTATCTTCAGCAATAATAAAGAAATGATCATTTTACTGCTTTCTTTGTTTCAAGATGAACAGAGCCCAGAGCTCCCTGAACAATTTCTGAGGCTATTTTTCTGAGACTTCTCATCCACTTCTTACCTGTTCCCCCTTCAATCCTTTACCCTATCATTTGAAAAACCAAATGAGGATGTTTTGGTACAGAACTTTTTCTACAAGTCTCTCAATATTTTTATTCCTCTATTTTGTTATGATTTATATTTCCCTACTCCCTTACAGTATCATTGTAAGGCCACTCACAAGAGCCAAAAATTCATGTTTGTGATGGTTAGGCTTTAACTTCCTTTAAAGAACCTTCTTACTTGGGATAAACAATGACTTAACTTCAACTTTAACACTTTTTAGTATTAACACCTTAGGGTGGCAGAGCAACTTAGAGAGTGCAAAGCATTTTCACACCTTCTCACCACCACCTGTGAGCTGAGCAGGGCAGGCATCTCATTTTATGAGCAAGAAATCTGGGTATCAAGAAGGAACCTGGGTAAACCAAATCCAGCTGTCATAGCATTAGGCCTAAATTTTGTCTATCACATAACTGCCTTTAGATTACTTCATGTCATTTTCAACTTTAAATGGCATGTAAGATTTTCATTTTAATATAATACATGGGAGATATATTTAAGAGAGGCAAGTTTGCAAGTTCAGAGATCAGGTAGTTAGAAGTTAGGCAAGTATGATGAGGATCAGAACTAGTACTATGGTGATGGAATGGGAAAATAGGAAAGAAACATGACAGATAGGTTGTTACTAGATTGTAAAGTCCCTCTACTAAAAAAATTAAGCAAATTAAAGATGACTGTATTGACAATCTAGTCTTTATCTGATCATTCAAATGAAACTTTCTATTGAGAACTTTAAGTTATCGATACCAAAAGTCATGTACTAATGACTTACAGAAGTGTAAGTTAATAAAGCTATATCTTTTTTCATCAGAGATTTACTATTTAGAAGAGTTAAATACAAATGAATGTTAAAAAGATTTACAAAGACTTAGTCTTTCTTCATTCACATTCAGTTCAGTTCAGTTCAGTCACTCAGTCGTGTCCGACTCTTTGCAACCCCATGAATCGCAGCATGCCAGGCCTCCCTGTCCATCACCAACTCCCAGAGTTCACTCAGACTCACATCCATCGAGTAGGTGATGCCATCCAACCATCTCATCCTCTGTCATCCCCTTCTCCTCCTGACCCCAATCCCTCCCAGCATCAGAGTCTTTTCCAATGAGTCAGTCCTTCACATGAGGTGGCCAAAGTACTGGAGTTTCAGCTTCAGCATCATTCCTTCCAAAGAAATCCCAGGGTTGATCTCCTTCAGAATGGACTGGTTGGATCTCCTTGCAGTCCAAGGGATTCTCAAGAGTCTTCTCCAACATCACAGTTCAAAAGCATCAATTCTTTGGCACTCAGCTTTCTTCATAATTCAATTCTCACATCCATACATGACCACTGGAAAAAACAGAGCATTGACTAGACGGATCTTTGTTGGCAAAGTAAGGTTATTCACGTTTACTCCCCTGTTATTTTACATTTTGTCTCCCTATCATGTGCGCTCAACTGATGACCTTTCTTTTGAGTACAAATGCAATACAGGTAATAAATGCAATCAGAACAGATCTATTTCATCCTCCTTTTTCAGTGTCTCCTCCTGCCTACATTTGTAGATAACTTCCATGAGCCAGAAGACGTATTTGTATTTCTAAGACCAAACATTACACCAATGTGTAAACCTATCCCTTCTTAAAGACATTGCTTCGTGCTTAGGCCCTTTCTCCTCTCCATAAATTTGTTCCTTTCTGTTCCATCATTGTTCTCAGCCTGACAATGGTGCTTCAACTTCTTCCTTTCATTAAAAAAATCCCTTTCTTGACCCCATGGCCTTTTCTAACTAATGCCTCATTCTCTGTTTTCCTCATCAGCAAATCTGTGCAAAAAAGTGCCAAGTACATTTACTGTTTCCACTTACTTAGTCTCGCCTGCTGCTGCTGCTGCTGCTGCTAAGTCGCTTCAGTCATGTCCGACTCTCTGCGACCCCATAGAGAGCAGCCTACCAGGCTTTCCCGTCCATGGGATTTTCCAGGCAAGAGTACTGGAGTGGGTTGCCATTGCCTTCTCCGTAGTCTCACCTAATGTCCTCTAACTGGAATTTGGTACCCGCTATGCATGGACATCACCAGATGGTCAACACTGAAATCAGATTGATTATATTCTATGCAGCCAAAGATGGAGAAGCTCTATACTGTCAACAAAAAAAGACCAGGAGCTGACTATGGCTCAGATCATGAACTCCTTATTGCCAAATTCAGACTTAAACTGAAGAAGGTAGGGGAAACCACTAGACCATTTAGGTATGACCTAAATCAAATCCCTTATGATTATAGAGTGGAAATGAGAAACAGATTTACGGGCCTAGATCTGATAGATAGAGTGCCTGATGAAGTATGGAATGAGGTTCGTGACATTGTACAGGAGACAGGGATCAAGACTATCCACATGGAAAAGAAATGCAAAAAAGCAAAATGGCTGTCTGGGGAGGCCTTACAAATAGCTGTGAAAAGAAGAGAGGCAAAAAGCAAAGGAGAAAAGGAAAGATATAAGCATCTGAATGCAGAGTTCCAAAGAATAGCAAGAAGAGATAAGAAAGCCTTCTTCAGCAATCAATGCAAAGAAATAGAGGAAAACAACAGAATGGGAAAGACTAGAGATCTCTTCAAGAAAATTAGAGATACCAAGGGGACATTTCATGCAAAGATGGGCTCGATAAAGGACAGAAATGGTATGGACCTAACAGAAGCAGAAGATATTAAGAAGAGGTGGCAAGAATACACAGAAGAACTGTACAAAAATATCTTCACGACCCAGATAATCATGATGATATGATCACTCTTCTAGAGCCAGACATCTTGGAATGTGAAGTCAAATGGGCCTTAGAAAACATCACTACGAACCAAGCTAGTGGAGGTGATGGAATTCCAGTTGAGCTATTTCAAATCCTGAAAGATGATGCTGTAAAAGTGCTGCACTCAGTATGCCAGCAAATCTGGAAAACTCAGCAGTGGCCACAGGACTGGAAAAGGTCAGTTTTCATTCCAATCCCCAAAAAGGCAATGCCAAAGAATGCTCAAACTACTGCACAATTGCACTCATCTCACATGCTAGTAAAGTAATGCTCAAAATTCTCCAAGGCAGGCTTCAGCGATACATGAACCGTGAACTCCCTGATTTTCAAGTAATTTTTAGAAAAGGCAGAGGAACCAGAAATCAAATTGCCAACATCTGCTGGATCATGGAAAAAGCAAGAGAGTTCCAGAAAAACATCTATTTCCGCTTTATTGACTATGCCAAAGCCTTTGACTGTGTGGATCACAGTAAACTGTGGAAAATTCTTCAAGAGATGGGAATACCAGACCACCTGACCTGCCTCTTGAGAAATCTGTATGCAGGTCAGGAAGCAATAGTCAGAACTGGCCATGGAACAACAGAATGGTTCCAAATAGGAAAAGGAGTACATCAAGGCTGTATATTGTCACCCTGCTTATTTAACTTATATGCAGAGTACATCATGAGAAACACTAGACTGGAAGAAATAAGCTGGAATCAAGATTGCTGGGAGAAATATCAATAACCTCAGATATGCAGATGATACCACCCTTATGGCAGAAAGTGAAGAGGAACTAAAAGCCTCTTGATGAAAGTGAAAGAGGAGAATGAAAAAGTTGGCTTAAAGCTCAACATTCAGGAAATGAAGATCATAGCATCCGGTCCCATCACTTCATGGGAAATAGATGGGGAAACAGTGGAAACAGTGTCAGACTTTATTTTGGGGGGCTCCAAAATCACTGCAGATGGTGACTGCTGCCATGAAATTAGAAGACGCTTACTCCTTGGAAGAAAATTTATGACCAACTTAGATAGTATATTGAAAAGCAGAGACATCACTTTGCCAACTAAGGTCCATCTAGTCAAGGCTATGGTTTTTCCAGTGGTCATGTATGGATGTGAGAGTTGGACTGTGAAGAAGGCTGAATGCCGAAGAACTGATGCTTTTGAACTGTGGTGTTGGAGAAGACTCTTGAGAGTCGCTTGGACTGCAAGGAGATCCAACCAGTCCATTCTGAAGGAGATTCAACCAGTCCATTCTGAAGGAGATCAACCCTGGGATTTCTTTGGAAGGAATGGTGCTGAAGCTGAAACTCCAGTACTTTGGCCACCTCATGTGAAGAGTTGACTCATTGGAAAAGACTCTGATGCTGGGAGGGATTGGGGTCAGGAGGAGAAGGGGACGACCGAGGATGAGATGGCTGGATGGCATCACGGACTCGATGGACGTGAGTCTGAGTGCATTCCGAGAGATGGTGATGGACAGGGTGGCCTGGCCTGCTGCGATTCATGGGGTCACAAAGAGTCGGACAGGACTGAGCGACTGAACTGAACTGAACTGAAGCTTTACAGTAGCTCATTCAGCCCAAGTCAATGTTCATCACTTACCAAGAAAATATAAATTTCTCACCTTTGAGGCATTTAATAAGGAAAATTTTAATTATTTGTATTAATTTACATAAAATGATACAAATTAATTATACTGAGTATAATAAAAGCATCTTTGGGTATAATTACCATATGATTGATGCAATAAGAGTTTCATGAAGCCTGGCATGATGACTTGCTCTGATGAATTCTGCCATGCCTGATAAGCTTAATAAGCTTTCTTCATTCCTTGTTTCCTTCTTTCCATCCTTCCTTCTCTCATTCTCCTTTCTTTACTTCATTCTCATTCTTTATTTTCTAATCAACTGAGTATCTTTAGTTATAATTCAGGGCTAAGTGAAAACAGTCAGGTTTAAATGATGACAATAGAATTATGCCTCAACATAGTAACGTTGTATTAATGTCTTAAATTATTTTCAGTTGTGCAGAAGATAAATTATATGTGATTTCTAAAGAATCCTTGTCAAGCTCTAGCAAACTAGCTTAATTATGAAAAATTAGATTTTCTGTAATGATCTCTTTTGAGTGTTTAATATAAAATTACATTTGCTCAGTCATGAACTTGGTTCTTTTAAACCATTTTGTCTAAGTGTAATTTCAACCTTCTTTTAGTTTTTTGGCATTTAAATCACTTATTAAAAATTATCAGTGGATTTGTACTTCTTTTAATTAAAAAGAAGCAAAGATAATGTATTTCCTTCCCCCAAATCTGAATACATATTACTGCATTATGGCCCTGATACCCACATAGAATTAATCTGTGCTATTTTTGTAAATAGGAGACCAAAATGTTACTCTTCTTGTTTCAGTATTTCAGTAATATAACTGTGCACTTATTATTCATATGACAATATCAACACATTATAATATGAATAAGAAGAAAGTATTTCTTTTTTTTTCTTTAAAGACATTTAGGTTTCTAGGGAAATGTTGGAAAATGTAAAAAGAACATGACTATGGCTCATAAACAACAGCTTAGAATTGTCTGAGCCTCTAGAAACTGTCAGCAGCTTCCATCATTTAAATTCAACTTACATGTGGGAGAGGCAAGTGAGAGGTAAAACTGCCATACAAAAAGCAAAACAGACAAAACTGTACAAATTAAAAAATGGAATAGAGGGTTTTGATTTGTTTCTATTCTTTAAGAGCAATTTTTCCCTCATTGGAGGATAAAACTCAAAAGTTCAGCTTTTTGGTGATAATGAGATAGAAATTTATGCAAGTAATTCAAAAGAAAAATCACTGTTTACAATTTGATAAAGTAATTTTAGTTACAACAGATAACATTGAATGGTATCACTGACAAATCCTTATCTATGTAAATAAAGTGGAAAAAATTACATGCCTACCAAGGCATGATAACTTTGTCATCTATTTAAAAAAAAAAAAAAAAAAACACTCACTGCTAGATAATATTGACTCTAAAATGCAAAGAAAAAAATGCATTCTAAATTTTGAAAATTTCAGATTAAGATCTACATAAAATGTGTGTAATTTTTTTAACTTTTAATAATTTAAATGAGTATAGAACCAGTATCTATGAATCATATTTAAGCTTAGAAATCTTACTCTTTCTATTGATGCATTATGATTGTTTCAGGGATCCCTTACTTTATTTCAGACTTGATGCACATGGAGGTTTCTATTTATGTATATTTATCTATGTTTTATGTGAGGTTTTGTTTTTTTAGCTGAAGTACAGTTGATTTACAATTTTCAGGTGTACAAAAAGTGATTCAGTTATATATATATATGTACTGTTTTTCAGATTATTTCTGATCATGGGTTATTGTAAGATATTGAATATAGTTCCCTGTGCTACACAATAGGTCCTTGTTGTTTATCTATTTTTATATGTAGTAGTTTTTATATCTCTTAGCACCAAATTTCTAATTTATCCCTCCCGCCTTACCTCTTTAGTAATCATGAGTTTGTTTTCTATGTCTCTGGGTCTATTTCTGTTTTCTCCATACCCTCTCCAGCATCTGTTACTTGCAGATTTTTTGATGATGACCATTCTGACCAGTGTAAAGGTAAAGAACACTCATTGTAGTTTTGATTTGCATTTCTCTAATAATTAGTGGTATTGAATATCTTTACATGTGCCTGTTGGCCATCTGTTTGTCATCTTTGGAGAAATTTCTATTTAGGTCTTCTGATGACTTTCTGATTGGGTTGTGTGGTTTTTTTGGTTGTTGTTATTGAACTGTGTAAGTTTTTGTATATTTTGTATATTAATTTTCTGCAAACAATTTCTATCATTCTGTAGATTGTCTTCTTGTTTCATTTATGGCTTCCTTTACTGTGCTTATTAGGATTAATGTGTATACTATGGCTAATTTAAGTGGGACAAATTATATATCTGTCAAAGTGATGTACTAGAGTCAAATGGAGAAGAAAGTGGGAAGAGTGCACAGACTGGGATAAAAGAGATAGTACTTTGCCAACAAAGGTCCATCTAGTCAAGGCTATGGTTTTCCCAGTGGTAATGTGTGGATGTGAACGTTGAACTGTGAAGAAAGCTGAGAGGTGAAGAATTGATGCTTTTGAACTGTGGTGCTGGAGAAGACTCTTGCAAGTCCCTTGGACTGCAAGGAGATCCAACCAGTTCATCCTAAAGGAGACCAGTCCTGGGTTTTCATTGGAAGGACTGATGCTGAGGCTGAAACTCCAATACTTTGGCCCCCTCATGCAAAGAGTTGACTCACTGGAAAAGACCCTGATGCTGGGAGGGATTGGGGGCAGGAGGAGAAGGGGACGACAGAGGATGAGATGGTTGAATGGCATCACTGACTTGATGGATGTGAGTTTGAGTGAACTCCGGGAGTTGGTGATGGATAGGGAGGCCTGGGGTGCTGCGATTTATGGGGTTACAAAGAGTCAGACACAACTGAGCAACTGAACTAAACTAAACTGAAAAGCACATAGAAATTGTACAGTAATGCTCCCAAAATCTGAGGTGTGGAAAATGATATGAAAAATGTTGCCTTAGAATTTATTGATAACATTAATTCAGGTCATATTAGCCATCTTTCACTAGGTAAAGCTATGGTTACAAATGACCTCACAACCTCAGGCTTATAACATCAGTGAGTGGCATAATTCTTGCTCCCATGACTATGGTCAATCCTGGTCTTGCTCTGTTTACCTTCTCATTCAGGGACTGGTTGAAGAAACTGCTCCTATTCTGGAATATGCTTTTTTTTATGCAAAGGGAACAAGCAACAAAGTAGAAATTCACATGTTGGCTTTCATATAGATTCTCACTTCTACTGACATTGCAACAACAAAAGCAAGTCATAAACCTATGAGTGATGTCATGGAACTTCAAATCATATGGCCATGGAGAGGAATGTACAGTCCTTTTATAGGCAAAATAATTCAATCTACAATAAGTGCCATATGCCTATAATGTCTTCCATGGGGAATATAAGATGATAGATAAGTCTTCAAAAGTGGAGATGTGAATCAGAAGTCAAATAATCACTTAATGATGACAAGCAGGAGTCTCCATTAGCACTGACATTTCTGGCTTTTGCCTACGAAATTAGAGTAAGATGGATGTTTAAAGTAAAACTTATTTTTAAAAGGAACATGAGTTGCAGTAGTATAGGTAGAAGTATGATATATGATAAGAATGCAAAAGATAAACTATGATAAACATATAATTATAAAGTTGAAAAAATGTTCATGAAGTAATAGATTACAATTTAAAGTTGTGTATCTATTTCTGCTTTATTGACTATGCCAAAGCCTTTGACTGTGTGGATTACAATAAACTTTGGAAAATTCCTAAAGAAATGGGACACCAGACCTGCCTCTTCAGAAACCTCTATGCAGGTCAGGAAGCAACAGTTAGAACTGGACATGGAACAACAGACTGGTTCCAAATAGGAAAAGGAGTACATTAAGGCTATATATTGTTACCCTGCTTATTTAACTTATATGTAGAGTACATCATGAGAAACGCTGGACTGGAAGAAACACAAGCTGGAATCAAGATTGCCGGGAAATATCAATAACCTCAGATATGCAGATGATACCACCCTTATGGCAGAAAGTGAAGAGGAACTAAAAAGCCTCTTGATGAAAGTGAAAGAGGAGAATGAAAAAGTTGGCTTAAAGCTCAACATTCAGAAAATGAAGATCATAGCATCCGGTCCCATCACTTCATGGGAAATAGATGGGGAAACAGTGGAAACAGTGTCAGACTTTATTTTGGGGGCTCCAAAATCACTGCAGATGGTGACTGCAGCCATGAAATTAGAAGACGCTTACTCCTTGGAAGAAAAGTTATAACCAACCTAGATAGCATATTCAAAAGCAGAGACATTACTTTGCCAACAAAGGTCCATCTAGTCAAGGCTATGGTTTTTCCTGTGGTCATGTATGGATGACATGAGTTGGACTGAGTTAGACTATGAAGAAAGCTGAGCACTGAAGAATTGATGCTTTTGAACTGTGGTGTTGGAGAAGACTCTTGAGAGTCCCTTGGACTGCAAGGAGATCCAACCAATCCATTCTGAAGGAGATCAGCCCTGGGATTTCTTTGGAGGGAATGATGCTGAAGCTGAAACTCCAGTAATTTGGCCACCTCATGCGAAGAGTTGACTCATTGGAAAAGACTATGATGCTGGGAGGGACTGGGGGCAGGAGGAAAAGGGGACGACCGAGAATGAGATGGTTGGATGGCATCACTGACTCGATGGACGTGAGTCTGAATGAACTCCAGGAGTTGGTGATGGATAGGGAGGCCTGGCATGCTGCGATTCATGGGGTCGCAAAGAGTTGGACACGACTGAGCAACTGAACTGAACTGAACTGATTGCAAACATTAAAGCAGACACCAATACAGTAACCAAAAAAATATAACAAACTAATTATCAGAAGAGGTAAGATGAAATAAACACCATAAAATATTTGCTTCACCAGAAAAAAAAAAAAGAAAAGGGAACAGAGGAATACAAAAAGATTGGCTGAATATGAATCAAACATCACATTGGTAGACTTAAAACCAAACATTTCAGTAATTACAGTAAAGTAAACGGACTAAATACCATGAGTAAATGCGGACATATTCAGACTATATAGAAAAGCAATATCCAACTGTATGTTGTTTACAGGGAACACACTTTAAACATAAATGAATGAACATATTAAAAGTTAAAAAAATAAGTGAAAGAAAGCTGGTATGTTTCTCTGAATATCAGAATAAAGTAGACTTCAAGATGAATAGAGTGACCAGAGAGTAAAAGAGGGGATTTAGTAATGCTAAATAGTCTCTCATTAAAGAAGACGTAGTCGAAGACGTAGACTACTAAATGTTTACATACCCAATATCAGAGCTCCCAAATATAAGATGAAACAAAAGAACAAAAGAGAAATGGAAACAATTTTACTATCACCAGTAGAGATTTTAACACGCCTTTCTCAGTAATAGAACAATTAAGCAAAAATCAAAAGAATTATGGATGATTTGGACCATCAACTTAAGCTAATTAATATTTATAGACGATCTCTCCCCATAAGAGATTACAAATCCTAAAATGCACATGAAATAGTCAAAAAGACAGATCATATTCTGGGCCATAAAACAAGTTTCAATAAATTTCAAAGGATTTAAATTAAACAGAATATTTTCTCTAACCATGATGGATAGATCTCTCTGGATGGATTTTTTTTTAGTATATATATAACATCTTGAACACCAGACATAGACTTGTCAAACTCCAGAGAGATTTATTTTAAAGCCTGGACAATCAGGCTGAGCTCTTTTCAGTACTTCAGAATTTTCAGCACTTCAAAACAATGTATTCTTGTAGCTCACACAATTCTACTTTTTGTTTCAACTCTCATCCAGGTTGATCATTTGATTGAATTTTGCATTGAGGGGATGGGGGTTGGGTAAAAAGATCTAAAAGTCTTCCTGCTGCTGCTGCTGCTGCTGCTAAGTTGCTTCAGTCATGTACGACTCTGTGCGACCCCAGAGACGGCAGCCCACCAGGCTCCCCCATCCCTGGGATTCTCCAGGCAAGAACACTGGAGTGGGTTTCCATTTCCTTCTCCAATGCCTGAAAGTGAAAGTGGAATCGCTCAGTCGTGTCCAACTCCTAGCAACCCATGGACTGCAGCCTACCAGGCTCCTCCGTCCATGGGATTTTCCAGGCAAGAGTACTGGAGTGGGTTGCCATTTCCTTCTCCACCTAACTCTAAAATCCTTTGAATTTAATGAAACCCTATATTATGCTTGTTATTTTTCATTTAATTTTAAAACCTGGAGTGACTCTTTTCTACATTTCCTTGTGTCCTTAAGACCACACAACTCTTTTGTATATTTTAAATGATTCTCAATGAATTTTGGATATTTAAGTTAAAGATAAATAAAAATAATATACCTTTGAAAACACAAATATTTTGAGGTTAAAAAATGCACTACTAAATAATCCATGGGTCTAAGAAGAAATCTCAAAGGATATTACAATTTGTATTTTTCACAAAAAAAGTCTTTAGAAGAAAATATACAGATGTAAATACCAGTATTAAAAAATAAGCATGGTATAAAATCAAGCACTTCTTCCATTTTAAGAAACTAGAAAATAAATTAAACTCTAAGTTTATAGCATAAAGAAAATAATAAAAATGAGAAGGAAGCAATAAAACAGACTAGAGTGAGTCTTACCCTTCTCCAGCGGATCTTCCCAACCCAGGAATTGAACTAGGGTTTCCTGTATTGCAGGCATATTCTTTACTAACTGAGCTATGAGTGTGTATGTGTGCATGTGTGTGCATGTGTGTGTTAGTCACTCAGTTGTGTCTGACTCTTTGTGACTCCATGGACTGTAGCCTGCCAGGTTCCTCCATCCATGGAATTCTCCAGGCAAGAATACTGGAGTTGCCATTTCCTTCTCCAGAGCCATGAGGGAAGCCTGAAAATTTAAATAGCCTTGTATAAACAATGAAATAATAATCTTCCACAAACTCTTTCATAAAATAGAGGAAGTGGGAATACGTCCCGACTCAAACCATGAGGCCATTTTAACCCTAATACTAAAACAAAACAAGAACAATACAAGAAAAGAAAATTACAACCTGCATGTCTTATGAACCACGGACACAAAAATGCTCACCAAAACACAAGCAAAAGAAATCCAGCAGTATGTGCAAAAGGTTATATACCATGATCAAGTTTGACTTAGCCTCAAAATGCAAGGTTGGTTTAACCTATGAAAATCAATCCATATATTTCAATACATTGACAGATCAAGAGAAGAACATTGACAGAATCAAGAGAAGAATCTTAATCTCTGCTTCACATCATGCACAAAATCCAGTTTTAGATAGATCACAAACTTAAACGTAAAATTTAAAAATTAATACACATAGAGAATAGAATAAAGCACAGAAGAATATCATATGAGTTTTGAATAGAAGACTTTTTAGAAATAACACAGAAAAGGCAAATCATAAAAATAAAAAATAATTTCATCAAAATAAAATGTCTGCACATCTACAAAAAAAAATTCAGGAAAATAGACTAGGAAAATATATCCCAATACACTGTATCTGACTAAATTTGTACTCAAAATATATTAAAAATTTCTGCAATTCAAGAATAAAACAAAAAAATGTGGAATCAAACACCAAGTTGGGAGATTTAAAACCAAACACATTAATAATTACAGTAAGTAAATGGACTAAATACCCTGATTAAATGCAGAAATATTCAAACTAGATTTTTAAAAAGTGAGATCTGGATTTCTCTGGTGGTCCAGTAGTTGAGAATTCTCCTGCCAAAGCAGGGAACATGGGTTTGATTCCTGGTCCAGGAAGACTCCACTTGCTGTGGGGCAGCTAAGCCCATGCACCACAACTACTGAGCCCGAACTGTAGGGCCCATGAGCCACGACTGCTGAAGCCTGAGCACCGTAGAGCCTGTGTTCTGCAACAGGAGAAGCCACTGCAATGAGAAGCCTCTGTACTGCAATTAGAGGAACGTCCACCACAATTAGAGAACATCCATGCTCAGCAAGGAAGACCCAGCACAGTCAAAATTAACAACAAATGAAATTTTTAGAAAGTGAGATTCTACTTTATGTTGTTTACAGGAAACACACTTTAGGCATAAGCTAACAAAGAGGTTGAAAGTAAAAAAAAAAATGATAGAAACAATAAGCAAATGAAAACTGGTGTGGCTGTCTGAATATCAGAACCCCACTGTGAGGTATTCATCTGAGAGAAGTAACTCATGTGCACAAAATGTCTTTACAAGAATATTTATAACAGCTTTATTCATAAATAGATATTGTTTCCAGCTAGTAACTGAAAACAAGCAGATGTCCTTGGACAAGAAAATGGAAAAATAAACTGTGGTATATTCACTCAACTGAATATCAAGTAACAAAAGAAATAAACTACTGATATGGGCAACTACCTGAATTCATCTTAAAACTATGATGTCAACTGGTAGAAGCTGAACACAATAATTACATAGTGTATGATTCCTTTCATGTGATATTCCAAAATAGTTCATCTGTGGTGACAGATCAGATTACTGATTGACTTATATAGAAAGACAGAACAGTGGTAGAGAAATGGCTGAAAGGTGGCAAAATCAAACTTTCTGAAATGATTGAGTTGGTCATTGGCATGTGTTCCTCAATATTGATTGAAAGACATGTGCATTTCGCTGAATGTAAAATGTACTGAAATGTTGAATCAAATAAATGACATTGAATAACTGTGTTTGAACATTAATATTTCATGTTTTCAGAAATAGTATAACATAGTGTGCTCACTTCAGCAGCACATATACTAAAATTGGAATGATAAAGAGATTAGCATGACCCTGTGCCTGTGAAAATTTCATATTATTTAGAAGAGTGGGATGGGGAAAGAATTTCAAGAGGGAGGAGACATATGTATACCTATGGCCAATTTAAGTTGATGTATGGCAGAAACCAACACAATATTGTAATTATCCTCCAATTAAAAATAAAATTTTAAAAAGCTTGAAATTTTGATTTAAAGAATTAAAAAAAAGAAATAGTATAAGTTAGGAATATTATAAGAGGCACAGAGGCATTATAGTGAGTTCGTAAGAGAACTGGACTAATAGGCGGGCATATCCACTGTGAGAAGCTGAGTGGGGCCAGAACAGGGTCGTGATAAAGGAATTTTGGTAACAATTTCTAGATGAAACCATGAGGGCAGGGAGAATTTAGGAGAGAGGTAATTTGATCATCTCTTATAATGTTCCAATCCAGAATACTCTTATAGGAATTAATTAAATCAGTTATGACTGTAGCATAGCATAGTGAAGTCGCTCAGTCTTGTCCGATTCTTTGCGACTCCATGGACTGTAGCCTACCAGGCTCCTCCGTCCATGGCATTTTCCAGGAAAGAGTACTGGAATGGGTTGCCATTTCCTTCTCTAGGGGATCTTCCCTACCCAGGGATCAAACCTGGGTTTCCCACATTGTAGGCAGACACTTTACTGTCTGAGCCACCAGGGTAGGGTAGCATATATAATATATTAAAAACCATAAAATGGCCTTCCCTGGTGGTTCAGTTGACAAAGAATCCACCTGCAATGCAGGAGTTTGCCTGCAGCAATCAGGAACAGGAGACCAGGGTTCGACCCCTGGGTCAGAAAGATCTCCTGGAGGAGGAAATGGCAACGCACTCCAGTATTCTTGCCTGGAAAATCCCAAGGACAGAGGAGCCTGGTGGGCTACAGTCCATGGGGTCGCAAAGAGTTGGACACAATTTAGCAACTAAACCACACAGTTATATAACATATGCTTTCAGGAGCTCCACCTCCCTTCCTCCTCAAATTTCCCTCAATCATGTGCTGAAACCTAACATTTTGTAGAATGTGTGCTATGTTTATTCACTTTATAAAATAAATACTATACTTGCTAAATAAGATGCGGTCTGTGTTTTCTGTCCCAGTACCTTCTGCTTCATGTTTACAAAAATGTTTGCAAAAATGCTGATAGTGACCCACTAACTCTGTTTCCCTGCCCACTAATACATTGTGAATTGTGGTTGGAAAAATACAGTGCTATCCTTGCTACTCAAAATGTGGTCTGTGGACCAGCAGCAGCAGTGTCTGGGAGCCTGTAAGAAATTTAGAACCTCAGGATACATCTCACATTTACTGAATCAGAATATTTATTTTAACAAAACTTCCAGGTGCGGCCTGTGCAATTTAAAGTGGCAGAAGACCTGAGCCAGACATTTACTGCCAGAGGAGGATGCTTGAGACAGAGAAGTCTTCTCAGTATTGTTTAGGCAGAGATGCTTAGGAGCAAGTGGTTAAGAGTATGTGTGTGTGTGTATTTCCAAGCCTCAGGCCTACAAATTCAGTACCTCTGAGGTTATCTCAAGGCATTTATCTAAAAAACAATACCTAGTCTATGGCCATAGAACCCTGAGTGCATCTCTGGTGGCTTAGTGGTGAAGACTCTGCCTGCCATGCAGGAGACTTGAGTTCAGTCCCTGGGTCAGAAAGATCCCCTGGAGAAGAAAATGGCAAACCACCCCAGTATTCTTGCCTGAGAAATCCCTTAGACAGAGGGATCCCTTACAGTCCAAGGGATGGCAAAGAGTTTGACATGATAGAGCAACCTAAGATAAGATAGCAGCTCCTCTAAAAAAAGCAATATGTAAATTAACAAACCAAATCTACCAGAGGTTCTGAGCCCAACCCTATTTAAGAATCATTGGTCTACAGTGTTAAATGAAAGCTGGATGCTGATTTGTTTATTACAAAGGTACAAATCTGGGCTTCAGAAAGGATGGAAATATTTTACTTTATTTTTCATTGTGATTGCTTCACATTTTATTCCCAGAATATTTGTTGAGAGAGATTTTGCTACTGCTACTTCTGGGCTTACTTCTCTATGTGGGAGAATTTCCAAACATCTCAAGTCTACCAGTAACTGCCCTTTTATAGAAATGTAATGTGACTTCCAGTAGAAATATTATTATTAGTTCCGCTGAGTTAGCACGATTCATCGCCTGGATTACTTCCAGTAGATCCCTAACCAAGGATCCCTGCTAGGAAAGAAGATGGGGCTGCACATAAGTGGCAATAACTGTTCATTAAGGACCTTCCCATTGTGTTAGTATGTTTCCTGAATGATGGGAAGTTTTAGTCTAGAAGCTGCTAATCTTGCTAACACTAAAAGGCTCTCTCCCATTAGCAGTTTCTGTGTTGCATTAATAATAAGTAATAAAGAGATGGGCCTCAGCTGTTCAGGCTCCCCTGAGGTGAGGCCCCAGCTTCCTTCTTATCCCCATAGTCCACTCTAATGGTCTCGCCTCTATTAATGTAATAGAGTGGATAATAAGTACTGTCTATTTTAGCAGAGTCCAGAATTCCTCTTTCTTTCTAGGGAGGTACACCATTTTTTAAACTTCAATTTAAAAACTATACCATCAGTACTTTTGCAATTGAAGTTGATCTGTTTAATTCATAACTTTTTTAAAGTGCAGTGAAAATCAAGTACAGGGGGAAAATGTTGCTTTGGAAAAAATAAATGTATTTTTCCTGGAAAAACTATAAAATACAACTCTCTAAATGATGGTTTTGTTTTGTTGTGTTGTTGTTGTTATTCTGGTAAATCAAATCACTTATTTGCCAAGCAGTAAACTGGAAAATAAGGAATAAAGAGCTTTGCTTTTGTAACTATCAATAACTCTCATGTTAATAAACAAAGAATAAATTATGAAAATATCATATTAAATAAGTAAAATTGAATATGTTAGGTTCAGGGTGCACTTTAATAAATGATGTCTTTGTTAAAAATGTTGCCTTACTAGGGTTCATAATGCTAGAAGCCAGTGCCATACTTAATTGTTTATGTTCTTTTCTATTGAAAATGTGTACAAAATGCACTTTTTAAGGATCTCTCGATTTAAACGTGTTTTTAAGTATATAATCTGTCCATGGAATAATATTGTCTATGCAGTTGTTAGGTTGTTGCACTTCTTCATCTATAAGCAATGCTATTTTTGCTGTCAACTATATATTTTTAATTCGTAAATAGTAATCTTCATCTAAAAGTATTGCTCAGATTTTTTAAATATAAATTTATTTATTTTAATTGGAGGTTAACTACTTTACAATATTGTATTGGTTTTACCATACATCAACATGAATCCACCACAGGTATACACGTGTTCCCCATCCTGAAGCCCCTCCCTTCTCTCTCCCTGTACCATCCCTCTGGTCGTCCAGGTGCACCAGCCCCAAGCATCCAGTATAACACATTGGAACTGGACTGGCGATTCGTTTCATATATGATATTATACATGTTTCAATGCCATTCTCCCAAATCACCCCACTCCCTTCCTCTCCCACAGAGTCCAAAAGACTGTTTTATACATCTGTGTCTCTTTTCTGTCTCGCATACAGGGTTATCATTACAGTCTTTCTAAATTCCATATATATGCATTAGTATACTGTATTGGTGTTTTTCTTTCTGGCTTACTTCACTCTGTATAATCGGTTCCAGTTTCATCCACCTCATTAGAACTGATTGAAATGTATTCTTTTAATGGCTGAGTAATACTCCATTGTGTATATGTACCACTGCTTTCTTATCCATTCATCTGCTGATGGACATCTAGGTTGCTTCCATGTCCTGGCTATTATAAACAATGCTGTGTTGAACATTGGGGTACACGTGTCTCTTTCAATTCTGGTTTTCTCCATGTGTATGCCCAGCAGTGGGATTGCTGGGTCATATGGCAGTTCTGTTTCCAGTTATTTAAGGAATCTCCACACTGTTCTCCATAGTGGCTGTACTACTTTGCATTCCCACCAACAATGTAAGAGGGTTCCCTTTTCTCCACACCCTCTCCAGCATTTATTGCTTGTAGACTTTTGCATAGCAGCTATTCTGACCTGCGTGAAATGGTACCTCATTGTGGTTTTGATTTGCATTTCTCTGATGATGAGTGATGTGTTTGTTAGCCATCTGTATGTAAGATTTTCAGATTTTTATTTCTTGAACTCAAATACTAAATTTTTAAAATTGATTTACACTATTGTTCCCTAATTTTGAAAGCTTAATTTTATAATTAGATTGTATACAGCATATTTTTACACTTGTAATTTATGGTCTAAGCCAACATGAATAACTATCATCAGTGACAAGTATATATTTTTGAATAAAATATATGTTCATAACCCTTACAGAAGAAATCACAATGATGGGCTCTGTGCAACATTTATGTAAGATTCAAGAAAGTAGTATAAAAACCAATTTAAGTGTGTTTTCTAAAATTTATAATTAATATATTTTTCCTTATATGTACTTTTTACATCTTGAGGGGAGGGAAAGACATATCTAAAAAGTCAAAGCTGCCCACCTAAATTTTTTAAGTTATATATTAAAGCCTTTAAATGAAATAGTCTATAATTTAGGACTGAGAAAATTTTAATTGTTTCTTATAGACACTAGATTTTTCCTCTAGGCCAGTAACAATTTTGTTGTTGTTCAGTCACTCAGTGATGTCTGACTCTTTGCGACCCCATGTACTACAGCACGCCAGGCTTCCCTGTCCTTCACCATCTCTCGGAGCTTACTCAGAAATCATGTCCATTGAGTTGATGATACCATCCAATTTAAATTAATTCTTTCATATGGTTTATTAATCAACCAATTTTGATAAATCCAGTAAACTCTATTGTTTATTTTTCTGATAAAAAGAATTATTCACTATATTTCAGTAACTAGTATATCATTGTTTTCTTCAAATTTAGGGAAGAAGAGAGTCGAATATGACAATGTTAATGGAGCTCCAATTGCAAAAATGTCCATTGGAAAAGTAGCAGCTTTCATATAAAATAGTCTTGGAGTTGATATTATGCACGCTTATCTGAATTCTTTTTGTTCCATTTTTTCTGTCTTATAGTCCATGAAGGCTCAGGAGAAACCAGTCAAAAGGAGACATCCACCTGTGATATTTGCCAGTTTGGTGCAGAATGTGATGAAGATGCTGAGGATGTCTGGTAATGTGCTATTTTATTCTTTTAAACAAAATAATGGTAAATAATTTATTTTTACTGTATCATTTCCTAAAAGAATACATTTTCAGCATTTTTTAAAATCCAGTTCTCAACTAGGAAAGATGAGGGCTACAATAACAGGAAGGAATTTCTGCAGCTGAACTAAGAGTTGGGTCAGCCAAACAGCTGTCTAGGGAATTATTTGATAAGATATAATAAGATATCACTGAGACTCCCAAATACTGTCAATGTTAAGAGATGGAGAGAAAAAGTGTATTTACCAGAACATCTCTCAAGAAGCATGGTCAATAAACAATGCATAATTGCTAATCTGCTCCAAGGTGGTGGATCTGGGTAACCACAAAGATTTTATTTAAAGGTATATATGTGCACACCCATAGCTGAATTAGGGAGGTGTTAGTGCAAGGAATGGTTTCTGAGCCACCATCCAGGATCAACTGCTCCCTTCACTCAGGTGTTACTCAGCTTCTCTTTTAAAGATACACTCAACAGATTTTGAATATTCATTATTTTAAATGGGTCTGCCCTCTAGGGCATCCACTCTCATACTGGAGTAGGTTGCCATTTCCTTCTCCGGGGCCCACATGTATTGGCCTCAACCCAAAGGTTTTTGTGTGGCATAATAGTAGAAAGAGGCAATCTTTCTTTCTCTCTATCTCTCTCGCTTAATATACAACTTTTATACACATATCTTTCAGGAAAGCAAACAGGAGCCCTTTCATTTTTGTGTGTGTGTTTGCCTAGAGCAGTTAACAATCATTTTGATCAAAGTAGGTAAGGGAGTAAATCTTAAATGTTCTCACCGCACATAAAAAATAACTGGTAATTATGTGAGGTGATGGAAGTGTTAGGTAACACTATGGTGGTGATCACATTGCAATACACACGTTGTACACCTTAACATTTACAATGTTATATACCAATTATACTTCAGTAAAGTTGGGGGAAAAAGCACATTCATTTTGATCAAACATTTTGTGGGTGGAGGGAATTTAACTAAGAAACAGGAAAAGTTAAGGCAAGACAATTTTGACAAAAATGAAACAGTCTGTACCTGAAACAATTTAGAGTATTTTTAATGTAGATTAAACTGAGGATTCCAACTGAGCAAACTGAGATTCTTAAGGTAAATTAACAAAGTACTTACAAATAGGCACTGCTATTACCAGCGAGGTGAAAAAGTCACCCATTAATATAAGCTGGCATCAGTAGGATTTCCATGCCTGTCAGACATTAGCCAGTGGTCAGCTAGGAGCCAAGTCAGGGAGTCTATGCACTAGTTTGACCATCCTGAGGTAAACAAACATATGTGTTCTTAAGACTCTCCTGGATATCTTAATGACTGATGAATTTTGGTTCCAAAACCTGGCTGATCATCAGGATTACTTAGAGAATTTCTGGAACACATCTTTAGTTCCATGTCAAAATTAATGAATCAGAATTTCAGAGAAGTGGGCTTAAAACTTTACTTATTAAAACTCCCCAGATGGTTGTATAAATATTGCTCTAAGATAAATGACTGACTCAGAGAATTATTCTCCTTCTAAATGCTTTGAGTCAGACAGGACTGAGTGACTGAACTGAACTGACTGAAATACTTTAAAGCTCTGTGCAGTTTTAGTCATTATATATTAAGACACATTGATAGGAAATGTATCTTTAAAAATCTTAGTTTTTATTTATTTATTTTTTACTTTACAATACTGTATTGGTTTTGCCATACATTGACATGAATCCACCACAACTCAATATCTTAGTTTTTAATGTTTGTTGATGACTACATCTATAGTTTAACTTTATTTTTAATGCTATTAAATATCTTACTATCAGCTATTTTACTTTTAACAAATTCACATGGATCTCTAATTTTTCTTAAGAATTTCCCATTCCCCATTCTTGTCTAATGATCACTTTTAAGTGACATGTTTTCACTTTACAACTGCAAAGATCTAAGAAATGATATGATAATAGCAGATTAAAATGACTGATTATTTACTGTGGGCTTGACCTATATGTATGCATTCTTTTTTCTCAGTTATGTAATGACCCTGGGAGTAGATTCTATTATGATCACTTTACAAAGAGGAAATTGAGTTTTAAAGTGTTTAAGTGGCAGGTCAAGATAAAGATATGAGGTGAAAGTAACTCGAGGATGTTAGCATAACAATTCAACCAAAGATGCAATTAAAATATTTCTCCCCTGTCATGTCTGGAATAATGTGATGGACAGATTGCAGGCAGCTTAGATCCAATGACTCAAGACCTGCAGGATTAGAGCTGGGGACAAGAGAGAAGCCTGCAGCAGGCAGTGGGAAAATGTCCAGGCAAGCAGCGTCACTCTGGTGTTCTAGGAAAAGCTCAGATCTGTGGTATGTGGGTAGACAGAACAAGGAGATTAGAGCAAGTTAAGTGACATCAGAAAGATTCGACAGCCATGGCTGCTAGAATTAGGAAAAGAAATTCAGCTACAAAGGGAACAGGAAGAAGGGCAAAGCAGAACCTCAATCATCAAGGAATTGGAAAATGAACCAAGGACAGATACTGGATACCCATCTATTGGAACTAGTGTACAGAGCCAAGTCTCGGCTACAAAGGGCTGGGACAAGCCCTTGGATCTCAGAAATAAGTTACAGGGTCAGAATGAAGCCAGCAGCAAGGCTGCTGGTGGATGAATCAGTTAGCTTTTGGCTAGGACATCTTGTACGCCCCCAGCCTAGAAACAAGATTAGTTCCAAAATGCAGAATAAAGCTGAACCTCCAGATGGGGCTAAGTGGCCATAGCTGTGAAGATTAGAGGGATGCAGGGGGTAGGGAGCCAAGAAGATCATTATATTTCCCCGGCAAGAATGAAAAGTTGTTCGCGTTTAAATAAAATGTACTAAAAATGTCCAGTGTAAGCAAGAACGAATGGTGCCGAAATGAGAAGCATATTGATTTTCATTTACATAAATACCTTTGTATGTTAACATATTGTATTTAGTTATGGCCATGAAGGGCAGAGTGGAAACAGCTGAAGGACACAAGAAGAAAGCAATAAATGAAATTAAATAGGCATGGAACGCAAGAGGCTATAAAGTAAGATAGGAAGCAATAGGGGAGTGATCTGACTCAGTACTAGTCAACTGGATCAGGGGAGCTTGATATGCTATTGATTTTGGATGAAACCATGGTCAAGTCCTCTCACAAACATAAAACACTGCGTATGCTGTGTGGAAACAAAGACTATAAGTCAGTGTTTAGCTTTGTTTTTCTTTTGACATTAACTAAACTACAGTTTTATGCATAAAGTTTCCTCAATTCTACATTACAAAGTAATAACAAGATGTGAATAAATACTACTGAGAAATAATATTATTGTAATCACAATTCTGAAACAAATGTGAAATATTAATTCCTGATTTTTCTTTAACCCTAGATTAAGAAATTAATATTTGCATTTTACTACAAGGCCTAAATCTGCCTATTCAATGACGTTCAGATATTTTCTAGATGAAGGTAAACCTTTGTTAGAATTAAAAAGCCAGTATGCAATCAGCTGATCTTGTTTTCATAGTTAGATGAGTTTTTGAGTTAAGAAGCAAGTTACATTGGAAATGGGGAAGAAAATTTTAAAAAATAAATGGGGGAAGGGTAAGGAGAGTAGAGGAATAGGAAAAAAAATAACAAAGAATGACATTGATAAACCATGATACTAATAATATAACAGGTTAATGCCTTTATTTTGGAAAAAAAAAACACAGATGATTTATAAGCTTATACAACCTCTCCCTTATGTTCTATGGTGTCCTTTCAAGGTTTTCCTCTTGTTTTCTTTTTCTTATGGAAAACATCAAGGCTGTAGAAAATGGTCAGATTTTCTTAACAGAAAGAAAGAACATTGCTACAAAAGATTCTTCAGTTATAGATATTTACCTATATATAAGAAACAGTTATGCTTTCAAAAGAGAGTTAAAAGTCCACATGGTAAGTGATCCACACCACAGATAGATCTACTCTCACACTGAGGCATCCCTTTACTTAGAATAGACTTCAAAAAAAATGGAACACCTGTGCAAAGGGACGTGCATGCCTATTTATGGGGAAAGGGTTAAGAGGCAAAGAAAAGAAGGGCTTGGAAGATTGTTTCTCTTTATATATAGGCTGGAAAAGAGTCAAAAATAATACATTTATACATCAAAGAGACTCTCAAATACATTCTGCCAAGTATAATTTATAAAAATAAGAAGGGCTTCTAAGTCAGACATAATAAAATTGACTCATTGTAAAGCAATAAAGCCCCATCTGATAGCACTGGGAATTCTAACTTGTGATTTCAACAAATATTTCTGATACTTGCTTGGTTTTAGAAATAGTTTTATATCCTCTTAATTATCTCACCTGATAAATTATTTCAGTAAGTCCAAAGTAGGTCAGCAGCAACTCTTTGCACTGGAAAGTAGTCCTAAGAAGTAATTAGCCTAGAACTTTCTGTTGGTCCTGTCAGTCAGAAGTAGTTCAGAGCCCTGGGGTTGATTCCTGATTTAATATAAGAAAAAAGCAAGTTGATAGCTGGGTCTGATCATAGGAATGGCTGAGTATGAAGTTGGCTGCATGCCTGACATTTCCAAGGTACTAGACTAGATCAAGGAAGGGAGCACAGGTGTAAAAACACATGGAGCTGGACGACAAATGACATAAAGGGGCAACCTAAATTATTATGTATATTTGCTTCACTCATGTGCTTTATGGCTCCTGTGCCAGTCTTAACATTGCTCTTGTATTATTCTCAACACACAGCCCCCATTAGCAAAATCATATTGGCTTAAATGCTATTAATTCCTCAGTAGTCATTCATTTTGTCTTTGAAAGCATTAATGACGTTTTTCAGTTTTTGTGCATCAAATCCTTGTGTTTAATGGTAAGAAAGGAGAAACGCAAAGTCATTTAGTAAAAAGAGTTCAGAAGAGAAAATGAATGAGCATCTATTTTTTTCCTTTATTTCATTGCTGTTCTGCAACTGAAAACAGGGTGTGGGATTTGGCATCCCTTTTGTGAGCCTCTCTCACAAAGACAGTTTAGTTTGAAGTCTTTAACATCTTGCTCCTTTGATCTAAGAAGGCTCCTCGTCACTAGGAAGACTGTGTGTCATTGGCATCATTCCCACCTTTAATGCATTTTGGACTGTGGAGAATCATGAATATTTGAAGCGGGGCAGTGGCCGAGGATGCGCCTTGGCACTAGATTTCGCCATACATATAAGTGAATTAGGAATTAGATCCTGCTGACTTCAGTACATTTGGGTTATGAGTTTAATAGGGAAAATTAGGACACCTCTAAGTCTTAAGATTTTGAAATAATTTCTTCTTAAGACTGCTACTGGTCGACAATTGAAAAACAGATTGTGTTGCAATTGGAAAGTTTCCAAATATTTTCTACCAAGTCAAAGGATCAGTTGGGATTGTATGTGGTATATCTAAAGAAGATGCTGATTAGACACAAAATTTTAGTGAACCATGAGTTCATTCAGTCTTCCCCCAGGGTGTTTTCTTTCTATTGATTCCCTTGGCTCTCTTGCCTTAGAACTGTAAATATGGTTACCATAATTAGGACTGACTTCTAATGTGAGTTTACTCATGGAGATAGTAAAACACACACACACACACACAAACAAATAGAAAACCATTCTAGTCCAGAAAATCCAAAGCTTTAGTTAGACCTAAGCCTTTATGAGAAAACCTTCCTAATTCTAAGTCACCTGTAGTTAGTATGTTGCCTCCCTCACATTGCCTCTTCTCTGCCATGAAGACAAGGTTGTCACCTCTGAAAACTGCCATCGTGTCATCTATTTGTATAGATGGGTGGGGTCTGAAGAGGAGACATCTCTCATTCCTTTAACACTTCCTTTTTCCTAGAAATTTTTTTCAGAGAGAGGGGGAAATATATAGCTCCTGATTTAGGGAAACACACCTCTTTCCTCTTCCATAATTTCAAGGAAAATATGCGGATGTTTGCATTTTTAGCAAATCTATGTCCTAATATAAAAGAGTTTGTGTTATTTCCTTCTTGTATTTCTCTGCCTATCTTGGAGAAAAAAAATAATTTGTACTGTTTCAAGATTTCACACAACTTAAAAAACACCATTATAAATAGGACTAGTATTTGTAACACAGTCTGTGCAATGGTCTGTGCCTACAAACACCATGTCTATGACTCACATATGCCTCAGCCAATAGAAAGAAAGAACATGAAGTTGCTCAGTTGTGTCCAACTCTTTGCAACCCCATTGACCGCAGCAGTCCATGAGATTTTCCAGGCAAGAATACTGGAGTGGGTTGCCATTTCCTTCTCTAGGGGATTTCCCCAACTCAGGGATTGAACCCAGGCCTCCCACATTGCAGGCAGACTCTTTACCATCTGAGCCACCAGGTAAATAGTCAGATCTGCAAACTGAAGCTGAATACTTTAAGTGTTACTTAGCAAGATGAATAAATAATGATGCCACTTCAAATGCACAATAGGTCATTCCAAAAAAGACAAACCAAAAAATATACAACTAACCTACCTCCAAATTTGAGTTGGGCTTTGCAAAAAGTGAGACTTTTAAAATAAAATTGAAATTTGAAAATAAACCATGGTCTTTAAATTAAGATATACCTCAGGTCTTCCACATACTGGGTTGCTTAGAAAGGAATTGGATTTTCACATAAGTTCTGAAGAGTCATTTGAATTTTTCTCAGTAATGATGCCTCAACTGTGATATTTATCATGCAATGATTAGTGAAACTTAATTAGGACATGATGGGTGCAGATATGGATCTGGTGTAGAGTACCAAGATATACAGGAAGAAAGTACTGGAAACTTTAATATGTTTCATATGTTTTCATAACTTTTATTTAGTTCAGACAGTAGAAATCAGGTAACTTCCATTTTATATAAAAATAATGAAATACTACATGAAGGCAGAATAAAGGAAACAAAACTTCTAAGCCTAAATTGTACTTCTACCACTAAATTAACTCTTTCATTGCTTGTTTCCCCTTTACCTGCTTGGGTACACTGTACTCTGCTAATGGGGCATGCCTGCCTTATTTCTAGTGCTCACTCACCAAACTCCCATACACAATTTTTTTGAGTTTTCTCACTCAGTTTCTAGTATTTTCCAACTCAGAGAGTCCTGTGCCTTAAATCAGGGAATACAAGCCCCATGCTCCAACATCACAACATAACATCCCACTCTCAAAGATTAAAAAAAAAAAAGAATCTCATTCTAGTCATCAAAAGATGGCAGGATTTTCAAAAGCATGTGTTTCCTGTGTGGCAAGTACCATGGTAATGTTTACATTCATGGAGCCATTTAAGCCTCCTTCTAATCTTATAAAGGGTTTCCCAGGTGGTGCTAAAGAATTCGCTTAGCAATTCAGGAGATGCCGAGACAAGGGTTCAATCCCTGGGTCAGTAAGATCCTCTGGAGGAGGGCATGGCAATCCACTCCAGTATTCTTGCCTGGAGAATCCCATGGGCGGAGAAGCTCGGAAGGCTACAGTCCATATTGTCACAAAGAGTCAGACATGACTGAGCAACTTAAAACACACGCACGCAACCTTATGAAGTTAGATATGCTGCTACTGCTAAGTTGCTTCAGTCGTGTCCGACTCTGTGCGACCCCATAGACGGCAGCCCACTAGGCTCCTCTGTCCCTGGGATTCTCCAAGCAAAAATACTGGAGTGGGTTGCCGTTTCCTTCTCCAATGCATGAAAGTGAAAAGTGAAAGGGAAGTCACTCAGTCGTGCCCGACTCTTAACGACCCCAGGGACTGCAGCCTACCAGGCTCTTCCATCCATGGGATTTTCCAGGCAAGAGTACTGGAGTGGGGTGCCATTGCCTTCTCCGTTAGATATGCTAACAATTCTCATTTTACACAAAGGAAACTGAGGCACACGGAGGTTAAGCAAACCACCCAAAGCCTAACAGTAAGTGGAAGAATTAGGATTTGAACCCTAGTAGGCTGACTCCAGGGAGAAGGCAATGACAACCCACTCGAGTACTCTTGCCTGGAAAATCCCATGAACAGAGGAGCCTGGTAGGCTTCAGTCCATGGGGTTGCACAGAGTCGGACACGACTGAAGTGACGCGGCAGCAGCAGCAGCAGGCTGACTCCAGACACCATGCCCTTAATCACCACTCACCATCTCCTCATATGTTTAATGATGTGTGTGTGTGTGTGTGTGTGTGTGTGTGTGTGCAGTGTGTATTATGTGTATAAGGCACACATATACATATTGGATATACTCGGTATAGAATTTCACACTTTTTTTTTGTTTTTGAAATAGAAAATACAACCACTTTGGGATAAAGTTTAACAATACCAGGTTCACATTACCGATGATTTCCTTTGAAATATTTTCTTTCCCATTAAATATATACACCTTATTTTTGGCAGATTGTATGGTTTTTATTTGTTTTCTGCAGATATATCAAATCATTATAGATGAAGAATATCCTTATTCTGACTATATGTGCCCAAATAGATGAACAGGTTATTAACCATGAGGTTGCAGAGATGAGACATATATTGACCAAAACCTGGTTCTTTGAGGTGTTTCAAGTTCAATTTGCTGGTTTTGAGTAAGGCAATAGCAACCATGATTATGAAACTTGGTGAACATTATTTATATCTAAAACAAGTGATGTGCATGTGGGCTAAGTTACTTCAGTTGTGTCCAGCTCTTTGCTACCCTATGGACTGTAGCCCACCAAGGTCCTCTGTGCTTTAGGTTTTTATCCAGAAAAGAGGCATATAACATAAAAGTTGGTGATGTTCAGTCGCTCAGCCATGTCCAACTCTTTAAAACCCCATGGACTGCAGCACACCAGTCTTCCCTGTCCTTCACCATCTCAACTCATATTGGACATTGCTCAAACTCATATCCATTGAGTCAGTGATGCCATCCAACCATCTCATCCTCTGTCATCTCCTTCTCCCCCTGCCTTCTATCTTTCCCAGCATCAAGGTCTTTTCCGATGAGTCAGCTCTTCTCATCAGATGGCCAAAGTATTGAACCTTCACCTTCAGCATCAGTCTTTCCAGTGAATATTCAGGGTTGATTTCCTTTATGATTGGCTGGTTTGATCTCCTTGTAGTTCAAAGGATTCTCAAGAGTTTTCTCCAACACAGTCCAAAAGCATCAATTCTTTGGTGCTCAGCCTTCTCTATGGTCCAGCTCTCACATCCAGAGTCATCAACATAAGACTACTGGTAAAACCATAGCTTTGACTATATGGACCTTTGTTAGTGAATTAATGTCTCTGCTTTTTAACACATTGTCTAGGTTTGTCATAGCTTTTTTTCTAAGGAGCAAGTGTCTTTTAATTTCATGGCTGCAGTCAGCATCTGCAGTGATTTTGGAGCCCCCAAAATAAAATATGCCACTGTTTCTATTGTTTCCCATCTATTTACCGTGAAGTGATGGGACCTGATGCCATGATCTTAGTTTTCTGAATGTTGAGTTCTAAGCCAGCTTTTTCACTCCTCTTTCACCTTCATCAAGAGGCTCTTTAGTTCCTCTTCACTCTCTGCCATATGGGTGGTGACATCTGCATATTTGAGGTTATTGATATGTCTCCTGGAAATCATGATTCCAGCTTGTGGTTCATCCAGTCTGGCATGTCACATGATATACTCTGCATATAAGTTGAATAAGCAAGATGACAGTATACACCCTTGCTGTACTCCTTTCCCAATTTTGAAACAGTTATTCCATGTCCATTTCTAACAGTTGCTTCTTGTCATGCATATAGATTTCTGAGAAGGCAGGTAAGGTGATCTGGTACTCCCATCTCTAAGAATTTTCCACAGTTTGTTGTGATCCATACAGTCAAAGATTTTAGTGTAGTCAATAAAGCAGAAGTAGATATTTTTCTGGAATTCTATTGCTTTTTCAATGATCCAATAGATGTTGGCAATTTGATCTCTGGTTCCTCTGGCTTTACTAAAAACCAACTTGAACATCTGGAAGTCCACTGTTCACGTACTGTTGAAGCCTAGCTTGGAAGATTTTGAGCATGACCTTTCTGTCATGTGAAATGAGTGAAATTGTGTGGTAGTTTGAACATTCTTCGGCATTGCCCTTCTTTGGGACTGGAATGAAAACAGACTTTTTCCAGTCCTGTGGCCACCAATGAGTTTTCCAAATTTGCTAGCATATTGAGTGCAGCACTTTGACAGCATCATCTTTTAGGATTTGAAATAGCTCAACTGGAATTTCATCACCTCCACTAGCTTTGTTTGTAATGAGGCTTCCTAAACCCCACTTGACCTCATACTCGAAGATGTCTGACTCTGGTGAGTGATCACACTTTCCAGAGGTTATGGTTATAACCTTTCCATGGTTATCCAGATTATTAAGATCTTTCCTGTATAGTTCTTCTGTGTATTCTTGCCACCTCTTCTAAATATCTTCTGCTTCTGTCAAGTCCATACCATTTCTGTCCTTTACTGTGCCTATCTTTTCATGAAATATTCCCTTGGTATCTCTAATTTTCTTGAAGAGATCTCTAGTCTTTTCCATTCTATCGTTTTCCTCTATTTCTTTGCATTGTTTACTTAGGAAAGCTTTCTTATCTCTCCATACTATTCTTTGGAATTCTGCATTCAGATTTGAATATCTTTCCTTTTCTCCCTTCCCTTTCACTTCTCTTCTTTTCAGACATCCATTTTGAATTTTTGCATTTCTTTTTCTTGATGGTTTTGCTCACTCCTCCTTCCTTTAATGTGGGGGCCACTACTAGCAATATTTCCAAGGGCTGTACAAAAGACAGTCCATTGAGGAACCCAGAACAGCAAGGGCACTCACTGCTCAGTAAGCCATTCATTAAGAAAGGTAGGACTTCATTCCTTAGTGGTTTTGCAATAGTTGATGGGCTACATGTGCCTTCCCAAATGGAAAAGAAGGTTTATTACACATTCATATTCTCACTACAAGAATAGAAATTATGAGATATAAAAAAGAAGGAAGAATCATCAAATTAAATGGCAAATAAATATGGCCCATATGCCGATAAGCCTTAATCCCTATCTAAGTGGCAATGTTTTGCTATATCTTTTTATTTAGCACTTACAAATATAATTCCAAGCTTATTTCTCAATCTAATGTATGTTTTGATGATTACATAAAATGGAATTTGCTGTGGCTTTTCTGATTGTAAAGTTGTACATGTTATCATAGAAATGTCAAAAGCCTAGAAATATTACAATGCCATTCCACTATTCCAAGATAACTACTGTAAAATTTAGAGGTATGTTTCCCCCATGTCTGTTTGTATGTGTATCTGCACACGTGTGTGTATGTATTTTTGATGAGTCTAATCATATTTTATAGATCAACAAAGCCTCTCTCTTGAAAATTTTACTTAACCCTAAGGCTGTGTTTGGAGATTTTTATGAATGTTAAATGAATTTATGAATAATGTATTTCAATTAGAATATAATTTCTGTGGCCCAAATTCTAATTATTCTTTCAAAAATTTTTTTGTTTCTCAAGACAACTGGATTTGAGGCAATGTCCTAATACTTGTGATCTAAAAATTTACCAAAACCTAAGTCCCCTCTAAGTCTACCTTAAACATCTTTCTTGGTTAGCTCCAGAAGGCTAGACAGTATGTGTACTGAAAACATTTCCTTTGTCTGTATCCAGAGCATTCGTAACAAATAACTCTCTGAGGTATAAGCATTATTTACTGAGAAACTGTCTTCCCACAGGTGTTTTAAATTGGGTACACACTCTTGCTTGTCTTCAGTGTTTTACTTCCAAGTAGTAATATATTGTATGTGTTGGTTCATCTAAACAACAAATCAGCAAGCAGTCCTTGGCAGCCCACATCAGTCTGTCCCAGAAACATTCCCTCACAAACACGATATGTAATACCAAATAAGTGATTGATCATATTGTAAAATTATATGCAACATCCAATCCAAAAATCAATAATGCTGAACTAAATGTTTATTATAGCATACAGAAGAAAAGAAAGGAAACAAATATCTGGTTTTTCTAGCTTCCCGTTCCCCCACCCCTGTGCAAAGTAAAATTAATCAAGAGTGGGTCCATTCATCTCTTCTCCACTAAGCTATGAATGAAACATAAGAAACCATGACTATTCACTTGGAATGGGTGATCGTCTACCATAGCTCTTTTGTGTTCATTGCAGTCTTTTCAAAGTTTTTAACATACCCTGTTCTCTGAGCTCATCCTAAAATGAATTTTCTCCAATCAAAATTGTATTATCCAAGGTAATAAAAGTAATGCTAGGTCCTTACTAGTATAAGTGCCTATAATCAGCAGATATTAAAAGATGTATATCAGGAAGATGTGTGCAACAGTTGGGGGGAAGCAAGAAATAAAATATTATCTTCACGTTAGCAGAAATTAGTGATGTATTTCTCTTTAAACATAGATATCCACATAAACATGATACTTTAAGAGATTCAAATATAACATCAAATGATCAATTATACAAAAATAATACATATGATTGATGCAGTTTAATTTTAACTAAACATGTTTTTCCTTCTCTAAAAAGATTTGTCAATTTGGGGAAAAGAAAATACAACAGAGCTATCTGCACTACAGTGACATGGGATGGTCAGACTTAGGGGTTCAGTTCAGTCGCTCAGTTGTGTCCTTGTAACATAGGACACAGTTGATTCCTTGTAACCCCATGGACTATATCATGCCAGGCTTCCCTGTCCATCACCAACTCATGGAGCTTACTCAAACTCATGTCCATAGAGTCAGTGATGCCATCCAACCATCTCAACCACTGTCATCCCCTTCTCCTCCCGCCTTCAGTCTTTCCTAGCATCAGGGTCTTTTCCAATGAGTCAGTTCTTCACATCAGGTGGCTAAAGTATTGGAGTTTCAGCTTCAGCATCAGAACTTCTAATGAATATTCAGGACTGATTTCCTTTAGATGGATTGGTTGGATCTCCTTGCAGATCAAGGGCCTCTCAAGAGTCTTATCCAACACTACAGTTCAAAAGCATCAGTTCTCCAGCACTCAGATTTCTTTGTAGTCCAGCTCTCACATCCATACATGACTACCGGAAAAATCATAGCTTTGACTAGACAAATTTTTGTTGGCAAAGTAATGTCTCTGTTTTTAATATGCTGTCTTGGTTTGTCATAGCTTTTCTTCAAAGGAGCAAGTGTCTTTTAATTTCATGGCTGCAGTCACCATCTACAGTGATTTTGGAGCCCCCTAAAATAAAGTCTCTCCCTGTTTCCACTGTTTCCCCATCTATTTGACATGAAGTGATGGGACCCGATGCCATGATCTTTGTTTTCTGAATGTTGATTTTTAAGCCAGCTTTTTCACTCTCCTCTTTCACTTTCATTAAGAGGTTCTTTAGTTCTTCTTCACTTTCTATATCATAAGAGTGGTGTCATCTGCATATTTGAAGTTATTGATATTTCTCCCAGCACTCCTGATTCCAGCTTGTGCTTCATCCAGCCCAGCATTTCGCATGATGTAGTCTGCATACTCAGCTTCCCTGATGGCTCAGAGGTTAAAGTGTCTGCCTGCAATGCGGGAGACCTAGGTTCAATCCCTGGGTTGGGAAGATCCCCTGGAGAAGGAAATGGCAACCCACTCCAGAATTCTTGCCTGGAGAGTCCTATGGACAGAGGAGCCTGGTGGGCTACAGTCCACGGGATCACAAAGAGTCGGACATGATTGAACAACTTCACTTTCACTTTCCTTCACTCTGCATATAAGTTAAATAAGCATGGTGACAATTTACAGCCTTGAAATTCTCCTTTTCCAATTTGGAACCAGTCTGTTGTTCCATGTCCAGTTCTAACTGTTGCTTCTTGACTTGCATACTGATTTCTCAGGAGGCAGGTAAGGTGGTCTGGTTTTCCTGTCTCTTCCAGAATTTTCCACAGTTTATTGTGATCCATACAGTCAAAGACTTTAGCATAGTCAATAAAACAGAAGTAGATATTTTTTCTGGAATTCTCTTGCTTTTTGATCATCCAACAGGTGTTGGCAATTTGATCTCTGATTCCTCTGCCTTTCTAAATCCAGCTTGAACATCTGAAAGTTCACGATTCACTTACTATTGAAGCCTGGCTTGGAGAATTTTGAGCATTAAACTGCTAGCGTGTGAGATGAGTGCAATTGTGTGGTAGTTTGAACATTCTTCGGCATTGCCCTTCTTTGGGATTGGAATGAAAACTGACCTTTTCCAGTCCTGTGGCCACCAATGAGTTTTCCAAATTTGCTGGCATATTGAGTGTAGCACTTTCACAGCATCATCTTTTAGGATTTGAAATAGCTCAACTGGAATTCCATCAGCTCCACTAGCTTTGTTCATAGTGATGCTTTCTGAGGCCTACTTGACTTCGCATTCCAGAATT
Organism: Nanger dama; assembly: GCA_917880005.1. NCBI lineage: Eukaryota > Metazoa > Chordata > Mammalia > Artiodactyla > Bovidae > Nanger > Nanger dama. The sequence goes on from CAKJTW010000004.1 coordinate 56,304,007, forward strand.
TCTGGGTCTAGGTGAGTGATCACACCATCGTGATTATCTGGGTCCCTTAGAAGAAATGGAGTAGCCCTCATACTCACCAAAAGACTTAAGGTTAAAACTAAATAAAAAGAAGTCCTGTATTGATCAATATATCAGTATCTGACACTTTTGTGTATTATTACGTGCTTAGGGGAATATGTTATGGTGTATTTTATACTGAATTCGATAAGTCCTTTAGCAATTGTCTTTATGCACTTTTGTTGGAGAAAGTATTTCCCTTTTGAGATGCACATGGCATGAAGTGATAGCCAGAGAAAAAATAAAACGTTCTAACATATTAAAACCTAACACTTTCCAGACTACTTTCTCCTTCCGTATGACTTTCTGAAATCTCTGTGATGTAGTTACGGCTGGTAATGCTATCTTCCTTTGACAGATAAAATACATGAAGCCCCTTAAAGGGTAAGGGTAACAAACATGTAGTAAAGAGAAAGGTTTGAGTGATTTATACCATTATCTCATCAAAGCTACCTAAGAGAGAGTTTAAAAGAGAGAAAAAGTTGGGATGACAGAATGGAAAGACCACTGGGCTCAGAGAAGTGAGATCCTATCTTGGATAAAATCATGTCATTTCCCTTGACCTGTTTTTTTTTTTTTTTTTTCCCTAAAGACAGATTTTATAACATAGAAAATTAGATGATAAATAGAAAGATATTTCTATAGCCATATTGTAATACAATTCACATAAAACTCATTCATTTAAAGTATACAATTCAATTGTTTTTAGTATATTAACCAAGTTGTGCAACCATCAACACAAACAATTTTGTAATATTTTCATCACTTAAAAAAGAAACTTGTATACAATAACAGCCCCTCTCCATTTCCTCCCCAAATTCTCTCCTCCATCCTAAGGCAACAACTAATCTACTTTATGTCTATATAGATTTCCCTATCATAACATGTCATGTAAGTAAGCTCATTCAATAGGTGGTCCTTTGTGACTGGCTTTTTTTTTTAACTTAAAAATTTTGAAGTTTCATCTGTATTGTATCATGTATCAATATTTGATTTTTTTGATTGATAAAAAATATTTCTTTATGTGGCTATACCACATTTTGTTTCTCTATCAGTTGATGAACATTTGGTTTGCTTCTAATTTGGGGTTCTGATGAATAATGCTGTTATGAACATTTGTATACAGATTTTTGTGTTCATATATGTATATGAAAGTTTTAGTTTGGACATATGTTTTTATTTCTCTTGGGTTTATACCTAGGAGTAGAATTGCTGGGTCAAATGGTAACCCCATAAATAATTTTTTGAGACACTGCCAGACAGTTTTCCAAAGTAGCTGCACCAATTATATTTGGTATATATATTTATGTATTTATATAAGCAACGTATGAAAATCCATATTTCTCCACATCCTTGCCAATACTTATTATTACCATCATTTAGAATAATATAATCCAAGTGGGTATAAAGTGGTATTGGTAGTGGTTTTGATTAGCATTTTCTACTTTGCTACAGATGTTTCATGTGCTTGATGATCATGTGTGTGTCTTCTTTGGATACACATCTCTTATTTTTACTCATTTTTTAATTGGAGCATTTACCATTGAGTTGTAAGATTTTTAAAAAATTGTAGGTATAAGACTTTTCCTAAATCTACAAGATATGCAAATAGCTTCCCCATTCTATGGAGCTGTCTTTTCACTTTTTGTTGATATCATTCAAAATACAAATGTTTTCATTTATGATGAATTTCAGTTTGTCTTTTATCACTTGCTTTTGTGTCACAACTAGGAAGACTTTGCTTAACCCAAGGTCACAAAGATTTTCTCCTATATTTTCTCTTAAAGGGATTTACAGTTTTGGCTCTTACATTTAGATCTCTGATTCGTTTTGAGTTAATTTTTTTGTATAGAAGGAGGAAGGGTTCAAGAATAATTTCTTACATGTAGATTATCAGTTATTCCAACTCCATTTATTGAAAAGACTATCCTTTCTCTTTTGAATTCTCCTGGCACCCTTGTAGAAAATCAACTGATCCTATAGGTGAGGTTGATTTTTGAGCTGTCATTTTATTCCATTGGTGTATATGTTTATCCTTATACTAGAACAAAATCCATTTTCTCATAGGTAAAATATGGAAAATGAGGGTGTTGATATAGATAATGTCCTTTTGAATGTTCTTTTGAATTCAAACATCATCTAAGACAGGAACAGAATTACTGTAAGTTATGTAGACAAGTATCCCCAGTGGCCCCAGTGGCATTGTTTTGACCTAAAGTTTTCACCATCAGTTTTGACCTAAAATTTTCACCATCAATTTTAAATTAGATAAGATGGTCTATTGTGTGCAAAAGGTAGCATTTACAACTCTGTATTTTAACCCTCATGCAGAAATCAACAGAAATAAGATTTTCATATTGACTAATTATCTCTTTAGAAAGCATAGAAAATAGGCTCTTCAAAAGATATGAATCAGTGACATTAAAAGGTAAAAATACAATGAAGTTATTTTAAATATGAAAAAAATTGACAAATTTAATAATAAACAATTTTGAGAAGGAAAAAGGAGAAAAGTAGGACAGAAAAAAATTTTAAAGACAAATCAAACTAAGAGAAGCTGTTACAATTAATCAAAAACTATATTTCTGAATATCCTTAATTCAGGGTAAGGAAGGAAAGGAATAATTCTTATAGTGTAATTAGAAAAGACAGCTCATTCATCAAGAGATACTTTAATAAGTTCTAAACTCCACAAAAATTTATACTGTATAACTTTAATATTTTGAATGAAATAAAATGCAACATCTTCGATAACTCCTTTATAAATATGCAGAATTACTTATTGGATCTTAATGTAATATATTAATGATAAATTCTGAAGTTATGAGCTTATGTCTGTATGAGTTATTCTCTGTAAGACCTGAATAATGATATCCAGATGTGTCATTATTAAGGTATCTGATTCAGTGCAGGATTAAAGCAAGATGTATAGATGGCCAACCTATTTTTTAGTCTTTTTCTGTTAATTATCATTATCTCAGCCAGAGACTAAGCAGATATCCTAAAATATTTCATATGAGTCTTATATACAGAAAGCAAAACTAAGCAGTTGCTAAGAGAGAAATAACTTGTTCAAGCATCTGAGTAAGAAGAGTGCCAGGTCTTAAGTTAGTCTTAGAAAAGTGTTTCTTAAACTGTTCTCTCATTTTCTCTAAGCCATTTATGAACAGACTGGAAATTAGATGGCTTTGTTTGTGACGATAAGTATCATTTCCTTATATCATCTTTTCTACAGATATTTTATTTTACTATTAATTAAGGATAAAAGATGTAGTTGTTATACAAGTTTGTGCAAAGTGGGAAAACATTGATCAGATTTATATAGAGCCTAATAATTACGATTATGAGTTAATAATATAAAATGGACTTAAAGATACGGTTGCTTATAATCAATTCTGTTATTTCTATTTTTAGTCAGATAATTAATGTATAACCAACAGTTTGCTAGATATATTTGACCATATACATACAGACAGGCTTCCTGGTTGCTCAGACAGTAAAGAATCTGCCCACAGTGTGGGAGACCTGGGTTCAGTCCCTGGGTTGGGAAGATCCCCTGGAGGAGGGCATGGCAATTCACCCCAGTATTCTTGCCTGGAGAATCCCCATGGACAGAGGAGTCTGGAGGGCTACAGTCTGTGGGGTCAAAGAGTCAGACACAACTGAATGACTAAGCACAGCACATACATACAGACATTTTGTGGTTTGTGGGATCTTAGTTCTGGATTTGAACCAGGGATCAAACCCAGAGTCCTAATGGCTATATATTTTTACATCCACAGAAGGGGGATTTATAGTCCTTTACTAGTATAACAAGCTTCTGGGAATTTTAACCCACTTATTCATAGATTGCATCTTTTTTCCCCAGTTTTGTTTTTTTTTTTTTTCTCAAACTTAAGTATAGCTTCAAATTACTATCTTGTACTGGGTGTTATATTAGAGGTAGAAAAATCTTTGCACTTAGGATGAAACAGCACATGGTAATAAACTCCAGTGCACCAGTGTAGTAAAGTTGCATTTTTTTAATGGGATTTAGTTTAATTCTATTTGTGTTGCCTAACATTGGCTGGGAGGGTTGATTTGGAGCACTGTGAATATTAAGAAGGGCTTCCCTGGTAACTCAGCTGGTAAAGAATTTGCCTGCAATGCAGGAGACTCCAGTTCAACTCCTGGGTCAGGAAGATCCCCTGGAGAAGGGATAGGCTACCCACTCTAGTATTCTTGAGCTTCTTTGGTAGCTCAGTTGGTAAAGAATCCTCCTGCAGTGCTGGGGACCTGGATTCGATTTCTGGGTTGGGAAGATCCCTGGAGAAGGCAAAGGCTACCCACTCCAGTATTCTGGCCTGGAAATTCCATGGACTGTATAGTCCATGGGGTCACAGAGTCTGACACGACTGAGTGACTTTCACTTTTAGAGCCTGAAAAGCTGCTAATCAAGAAGACCTTTTTAAGAGGAAATAATCCACTGGACACAAGTATCTTTAGGTACAAAGAAAGGCCATGTCAGCATGAGCAGGATAGTTAGATTTAAAAGGTTTGAGAGAATAATTATAAAATAACCACTATGCTCTAGTGAGTACTTACTCTGTACCCTGCACTCTATAGGCTCTGCACTCTTAACTCATTTAACCTTTGATGTAACACTGAAATTAGGTACTAGGACTATTCCAGCTTTAAATAGGACGTAATAAAGGTGTTAATAATTTGTGTAAGTTTACTTAGCTATTAAGGGTCAAAGTCAGATCTGAACGCAGAAGCCATACTCTGCCATCTCTTTTGTGCTCCAGAAAACTTGGGACATGGTGGAGAACTTGTGAGACTCATAGGAGTTTTGTAGGTATAGAGAAGAAGAAACATGAAAGATGTTTAATTAGCACAGAAGTCAAGTACACCATCTCACTTCATTCTTCACGACAGTGTAGTGAATTATATTTTATTCCATCTAAACAAAGGAGCGAACTAAGTTTGGGGGAAGTAAATAACATGCTAACTATACGTTAGTAGGTAAGAGCAATTCTTGAACTCCACCTCATGTTTTTCTAAGATATTTTCGAGGTCCATGCACTTTTGTTTGCTTAATACTAGGCAGCAGACGTTAAGGTAGAATTAAGGTAGTTAATGAAAGGAATAGCTTATAACTGAGAATGTATATAGTAGCTAAAGAGCTAAGAAAGATCCTGATGCTGGGAAAGATTGAGGGCAGGAGGAGAAGCAGGCAACAGAATGAGACGGTTGGATGGCATCACCGAATCAATGACATGAGATTGAGCAAACTCCAGGAGATAGTGAAGGACAGGAAAGCCTGGTGCTGCAGTCCATGGGGTCGCAAAGAGTCAGACACGACTTAGTGGCTGAACAACAACAGTAAAATGGTGGAAGTCTTAGGTGTCAAATATATTGGCTAGGATAAGTAACTAAATGTTAAACATGTAAGTGCTAAATTTTTGTAGACATGACAGACTCACACCTTTCTTTCTTGCTTTCATCACAGTTCAAGGCAAGTGTTCTTAATCTTATACATCCTTTAGGAACCATGTCTCTTTCCATATCATGACATTCCCTAAATCATTAGGGTCAGAGTCACTTACTTAATAAAACACAGAAGAGAAGGAAAGAGTTTTTATCAGCCACTCTTGGAAGTGGCATTCCTTCCCTTCCACATACATCCTCCTGGCCAGAATATTTATTATACAGTAAAGGTAGCATTAAGGAGAAAGAGCCTGGTAATGAAATTTGGTGGTTGTCACTAAAAGAGAAAGAGATTGGAGCCAAGGAAGCTGTATGGTAACAGTGGATGTTTATTTAGTATGTATATGTCATACTCTATCTCAGCCCTGACGATACAGTGTATAACATAGACCAGGTCTACACTTGTAAAGAGCTTACATCCTGGGTAGGCTGTGGTCCAAGATGGAGACATGGACATCCTAAGGCGGGTGGGGTGAAGGGAATAGGTAATATAGAAGTAAACAAGTGAGCAAGCAAGATGTTTTCAGATAGTAAGTCTTTCACAAATAAATATAAGATATCTGAAAAACAGGGTCCCAGGAAAGGGGGATGCTATTTAAGATTGAGTATTTAGGGAATGGCGGCTCTCTGAGCATTGCCATTTGATTCAAATAGCAAGAAAAATCCAGCCATGCGAAGACCTATAGAAACAGAATTCTGAGCAAAGAGAACCTCTGGTCCAAAGATACAATAACGCAAACAAGCTTGATGCACTGAAAGAACTGACAGAAGATTATTGTGGCTAGAGCTCCCCCCTTCCACCCCCAGATAAGAAAGTCTCAGATGAAATTTAAAAGGGCCCTGATCATGAAGATTCTAGTAACCTGTAAAGAAGAAACCTGGTTTTATTCTAAGTATGTAGAGAAGCCTTCAGATGTTTTAATCTGCAAGTGATGTGATTTAGTCACTCCCCATTCACTTCTTCCTGGAGCCCTCCCAGACTTTTCCAGAACATCATCATTGCCCCCTTCTCCATCTCCTAGAGCATTTCCACTTGTTTCAATCATATCAGAACCTAGTTACCTATAAATATGCATACGTGATTTCTCCAACCAGAATGTTACCTCCTGGAGATTAGAGACTTATATTTAACTTGTTGCTCCCTCAGTAACAAACACATTTCTGAGAAGGCAATTAGGTCCAGTACAAGTGTATGCATAAATGAATGGCGAAGAAATAAATGAAGGAAAGCACGATAAATAGTTAAAGAAAGAGAGAGCAGTATTCTTTTATATGTAGTGCCTGCAACAGGCTTCTCACTTTCACTATGTCATTTGATTCACATGAGCATAATGGGTGCATGGAGAAGAGTTTGGTAACTGCACAATTATGAGACACAAGAGATTAGCAAAAGAGTCAGCAAGAAATCAAGATTGTGAGGTTGAGTACTGGGAAGAATAATGGAAGAACTTTGGAATCAAGGTTGGGAGGCTGGGTCGATTTGGAGTAGGGGAGGGAGGTGGTGAGAGAAAGTTATGTTCTGACTCAGCTGACAAAAGGCAGAACCAAGGGGAAAGCCCAGTAGGCGAATACTTAAAGGTTAAGTTGTGGGGCACAGACAGAAAGAGCTGCAGGAGTTCAGAGAAATCTAATAAAGAAAATGGATCTGGGGCTGAGGAAGGAGAATAGACACTGGGCATCAAAAAGTTAGACTGCTGGGCAAAAGGACACAAAATATTTACTGCAAATAATGTGAGACTGGAAAGAAAGGACAGACTAAGTAACGGAAAATAGAAAGATATCACAATATTTTAATTGAGGCAATAAACTCGAAATAGAACAAAGAACTGAAAAAAAAAAAAACTGAAGATCTGCTATCTTCTGTTTGTTTAATTAAAAGATAAAGTTATTGCCCTGCTGCTCAGCGAACATTTCTGATTTCCCATCCCCAGAGTAGGGGAAATAGGTTTGTGTAACAGATTCCACTCTTGGGTTGAGGAAGCTTATGTATATAGTTCAAGATCCTGACCTGGGGCTGAATATCTGATTGCCAAGGCAAGACTCTGCACCAGTTCGTTCTTTCCTCTTTGTGGCAAAGTAACCGGCACTGTTCAAGTAGACACCTGCTTCATCATCCTGGGTCCTTGGGTGACACGTAGCATGAATAAGAAATAGATCTCTGTTGTTTTAAGCCACTGAGATGTAGAGGTTGCTGGTTGCTGCAGTATAACATCTTATCCTGATTAATGAATTCAACACCAGTGAGAAAACACAGATTTGAAGTGAGAAAGCCTCTTGATAAGAAACAATAGAGCAATTTGAGTTGTTAAAGAAGGTGGAGACACAGGTTGGCAAATGATAACTGACTGCTATGGTCTAAATGTTTGTGTCTCCCTGCAAAATTCTTATGTTCAGATGTAATCCCCAAGGTGATGATGGTGTTAGGAAGTAGAGGGCTTTGGAAATGTTTTGGTCATAAGGGTGGAGTTGTCAAGAATGGGATTAATATTCTAATCAAAGAGACTCCAGAGAGCTCGCATGACCCTTCTTTTGTTTGTTGTGTTGTGTGCTCAGTCGTGTCTGACTCTTTGTGACCCCATGGACTGTAGCCCACCAGGTTCCTCTATCCGTGAAATTTTCTAGGCAAGAATACGGGAGTGGGTTACCATGCCCTCCTCCAGGGGATCTTCCCAACCCAGGGATCAAACCTGCATCTCTTGTATCTCCTGCATTGGCAGGCAAATTCTTTACCACGTCACCACCTGGGAAGTCCTCTGCTGTGTGACATTATAGCAAAAAGACAGTTGTCCATGAGAAAATGACCCTTACCAGACACCAGATCTGCTGCTGCCCTGATGTGAGACTTCCCAGCCTCCAGAACTGTGGGAACTAAATTTCTGTTGTTGCTATGGTATTTTGTTATAGCACCGACTAAACCCATGACTAAGCATTGGCCAAGTTTCCAACATGCTTATCTTCAAAGGCCTTGCAGTGAGGTGGCCCCAGAGACACAACTGCAGGTGTATTCACCTACTCATCCATGCTCCACCCAGGTGACAATTAGGAGAGGCCATATCCTTCAGGGAGGCTGGTCAGCTCCTCCCAGTGCTGATTGTCACTCTCTCTGCCTCCTCTTCACAGCTAACATGAGTTAGGCTGACCCACCCGAGGATCAAAAAGTTAAGAGGACAGTGAGTGGTGCTTACAAATCTCCAGTACCCACAACAAAGGAGAGAAAAGAAGCAGAGATAGTTGGAAGCAAAAGTATAAAGAAGAATGATTTATAAACAGGGAGAACAAAATGCTTGATTGGCTTCTGACAACAAGGATATATTTAGGAAGATAAAACCAAGCTTACAAGAATAAAGTAGAAATTGATTTTCCACGTGAGGCCTACAAATACAGAGACCAGCAAAGGAAATGCAATGTACAATGTGCAGCATATTAGTGAATTTTTTTTTTTTTCCCACAGAAGAATGAGGAGGAGGGTGAAAGGGGCAAGGAAATGAATATCTTTTATAGCTTAATCTTTGACTGTTTGTAGTGACCTAATTTTAGATTTGAGAAATTATACTTAAAACTATATTCAAGATAGGGTTTTTAATATTTTATATGGACTTCTAAGATTCATTTTGGACTTTAAATAGGAAACATTAATCAGTATTTATTTATTTTTAAAACTCAAAATGTTTATAGGAAAGAAAAATTTTTTTCTATTCAATGAAGGAAAGCGGAACAAACTAATAAAACTCATTCTGTTAGCAAATTCATTTCACAAGAGAATTCTCACTGCCTAACAAAAAAGCCTACCAGGAGAGATGTTCAATTTGCTGCTGAATTGTACCTAAGTCAGATGCATGATGACCACACTATACTGAAGTCATAAATCATTCTCACTTTACTTATAAACCATGAACCAAGAGTTCAAATCCTGTTGATCATATTTTAATAGACAAAGAAATGCTTGGATGGATGGATTGATTTATATAATGGGGCAGCTTGATCTCTTGAGAGAGCATAGATTGTGTGAAACAAACCCAAACAAAGGGCTTTTGTGCTAAAACCATCTAATTAAGAGCTCAGAAGCTGCAGTCAGACTGCCTGAAATTTTGGTGCTGCCATTTTCTCCTGTACAGTCTTCAGCAAGTTCCTTAACCTTCCTGAGTCTCCATGCTCTCATCCATTTAAGGAAATTTTGCATGTGTGTATGTGCTCAGTCATGTTTGACTCTTTGCCGTCCCATGGACTATAGCCTGCCAGTCTCCATGGAATTTTCCAACCAAGAATACTGGAGTGTGTTGCTGTTCCCTATTCCAGGGCATCTTCCCAAAGCAGGGATCGAACTTGGGTCTCTTGCGTCCCCTACATTGGCAGGTGGAGCCTTTACCACTGGGCCACTTGGGCATCAGTTATATGAGGGTGCGTGGAAGATACATAATAGTGTCATTAACTCCAGTTAATGAGGTGGGGGATGCTGGAGGGAGTGAAAACAATTAAGCCGATTGTTTGTGATAGTGTAAATGAATTTAATGTTTTGACTTACTCTTTTATACTTTGAATAATAGTATAGGTGTTAAATAGATTTTTAAAACAATGCAAATATGTTAAGGAGTTTAACCAAGGAAAATCATACCATCCTATATTCTTAGGAAAGTTTTTGTCATTGCTAGAGGATAAAAAAAATTATTTTACAATATAAACATCACTTGTTCACAATACTGTTTATTGATTCCTTACTAAACCCAATGCTAAATAGTTTACAATGATGATTATGTTTAATACCCAAAGGAGCTCTGCAAAGGTTGCAATCCTAATTTTGCAATAAAGGAGACTGAGGCTTAAGGGGTTACAGCATGATCATGCCATATCATGTGACGAGTAAGGGAAGTGAGGCAGGGTCTAAACACAGGCATTCTGGTTCCAGAGCCCAGGCTCCCTGCTGCTACACTAAACTGCCTTTCCCATAATCAAATCCATCTGGACAGGACCATGAAGATCATGTAATCCTGTCTCTTTGCATTACTGCTTGTAAATGTAAAGCAGAGAGAAGTTAAATGGTCTGCTCAAGGTTATACCCTTGTGTCTTTTCCTCAACATAATATACATTTGCTTGAAACACATTTCTAGGATTTATGCAAACTAATGGCATACTCATGGCATTTTTTAATTGAATGCCCAATAAAAGAATCGTTTCATCTTGTTTTTCCATCTTATGCCCATGAACGAAATGTGAAAAAATGTATCACAAAGCCAAAAGAGCCCTTATCTTCACTAATAGCCTGCTTTTTCATAGAAAGAGGAAAACTATCCTTAGGCTGAGTCTGTTTTAAATGAAATAAGTGTGTGGTCATTTTCTTGTGAAAACCATTAAGGGAAAAGATGTCTTGACTGGCCTTTGAAGTCATGTAATTTTAACTTACAGCCAACACATTGAGTTTAAGAAAATCCTAGTATTCTCTACCCTGCTAGTGTTATATACTTCATAAGGTCCCCCATGTCACTTCACTATGACTCCAGCTAGAAAAACAATGGGGTCAAAAGTGCCTTGTCTTTTCAATAGACAAATTGATTTTGCTTTTAACTGTTAATTTTGTTTGTTTGTTTGATCAGTTTTTACTCCTTCTTTATTCAGACACTAGAAGAGATGTTTACATGGGTGATAGTTATCTGAATGATATTTTGACTTTAAAATCAGGGATTATTTTTTCTTGAAATTATAAGAAGGAGGTGACCTCTACTCTTTACAAAGCCCTCTGGATAATTTTCCTTGAAAATTACATACCATGACTGATTATAATTTAAAATCCCATCCCTTAGGTAAAATTTCCATTGAAAGTTCTATACAAGAGCTTATTCTAGTCTTTTACCTAAAGGACCAGCCCCTTCACTAATTTGTAACCTGAGTTGAGTTACCTGACTTCTCTGAGTATTGTCTACCTGTAAAGTGGGAGAGATAACTGTCTACCCACAAAATTTTTATCTGCTAAATGCTCAGATGTACATAAAATGTTTAAGATGACCCGTGTTAATAAGTAGCTGGTGTTATCTTTGTGAGTTCAGAATTCAGTTACAATACATTCATCTCATCCCGAGGCTTCGATTGCTACCTTTAGGAATATGATGGCCAAATATGATTGCAGCCCTGAGCCTCATGCTATGAGTATTTATTCACTCCTTTAATACATATTTTTCTGAATATCCACTAGCTATCAGGTATTGATCTGGGTTCTGGAGTTACAGAAGTGAACAAAACAGATAAAAGTTCCATTATTAAGCTTACTTTCTATTAGGAAAACATAACAGGTAAACATGTATGTAGTTTATTAACGAAGTGCCCAGCTTTAAAAAAGAGCATAGAAGTGACATAGGACTTATCAAGACATTGTGGACAAATGTTAAGAAGTGGAGCATGAATATTAGTTTTAGATAGAGTAATCAAAAAGACTTTCCTAAGAAAGCAACATTTTAGTGAAAGTGTGAAGGACATGAGGAAGCAAACTCTATGGATATCAGATCAATTCTGTCCTATATCACAATAAACATTTAATACCAAACATGTACCATGTATTTTAAATATCTCCTTCACTCTGTATGTCCAAATTTAATCCATTATATTCCCTCCCAAACCTATTATATCTGCAGTGTTTCTGGCACCACTGTCTTTCTAATTAGCCAAGCAGACAATTAACTGCATCATAACTATCACTTCCTTTTCATCCTGCAACCACACACATCAATATCCATATACACAACAAAGTTTACCTCCAAAATTTACCTCCACACTTCTTTCATGTCTAATTCTATTCTTTTCTGTTTCTGTCAATACCAGTGTATTTCAGACCCACATTAGCTTTACCTGACTATTTTAATAACCACCTAGCTGGTGCCTCAAAGTCCAATCGATGGCAGTCAACTCATTCTCCATAGATGTCAATGGGCTTATCAGCTCACAGTTCCAAAATCTTCAACAACTTATTGGTTCAACAGTATCCAGGCTCTGAGTCAGCTCCCTCAGATTCCCTTGGCTGAATCACTGAAACAGGGTGATTATAGCATCATATTCTTTCAGTACAGCCTCTAGGGTCAGAAAGGAGCAAGTCTCTGTCTCAGTGAAAACGTACACATTGCCATGACCACCTGCAACAGCAGACTTCTTTTTATTGCCATGGCTATGTCACATGTTTACACTTTTAACAATCACTGGAAAAAGGAAAACTAATCATGATGTACCTGCTCAATTCACACACTGCCAACATCTGAATAGAATCAAGGATTCTTTAGCAAGGAAAGAGGAGCAATGGCTTTTGGATTGACAACTAATTGCCAAACCCTCTATTGAATAAGCTATTGAGTATGATATTCAAGGCTTGTGAGATCTACCTTCCTGAGATTTTCCTTGTTCAGCATTCTGTAGCCAATATGTGCTCTGAACTCTCCCATCTCCATACTTCAGTTGCTCTCCATGTGTGGTCCAGGGATTAAGATATTGTCTATTTTTATTCTCATTCTCACACAAATACACAGTGAAATTTTCCAGAGGCTACTTGATTTATTTATCTAACGGTTTCAATGCAGAAACACATTGAAATCTAACATTTTTCTATTAAGTCAAATGTTGAATGCATTTTAAAAAATGTGCACATTGCCATCCCTATCACTAAATTTATTTTTAGAAAATATATTTATTTTTATAAAAATGTGTTAACTATATGCAATGCATGTGTTAAATGAATTTAATACAAATGTTAAATACCTCAGTTTTAGTTTCTACTATGACAGATATAATTTGCATAAATAAAATCTCTTTGAGGTCCTCAGTATTTTTAAGATTATAAAGGTTCTTGAGATCAAAAGCTTGAGAAGTATTGTCCTAGCCTAGATTGCACACTCTTCTCTGCAGTGCTGTGTCCTCCATCACTAAATGCTTATCTCAAAAGACATGTCAAATGATCTTCCTCAGTCCTTAGAACTATGCTTTTATTCTACTGAATCCCAATACATTAGTTTTCTATTACTGCAAAATAAACTACTCTAAAATCTACCAGGTAACATGCATGTATGCTCAGTTGTATCTGACTCTTTGCAATCTCATGGATTGTAGCCTGCCAGGCTACTCTGTCCATGGAATTTTCCAGGCAAGAATACTAGAATGAGTTACCATTTCCTACTCCAGGGGATCTTCCTGACCCAGAGATCAAGCCTGTGTTTTCTGCCTTGGCAGGTAGATTCTTTACCACTGAGCCTATGAGGTAATAAATATTCTTGCTTTACACTGGTTAGGAAGATCCCCTGGGGTAGGAAATGGCAACCCACTCTAGTAGTCTCGCCTGGAAAATTCCATGGACAGAGGAGCCTGGTGACCTGCAATCCATGGGGTTGCAAAGAGTCAGACACAGCCGAGCATGCACATATGTGTGTAGCTTGTGTTGACTGAGAATCTAGGTGTGGCTTAGTAATGTGCTTCTGACTTAGGGTCCCTCCCAGGCCTGCAGTCAGGATGTCAGCTGAGACTGAAGTCATCTCAGGGCTCAACTAGGGAAAGCAATGTTCACCCTCACTCCTGTGGCTGCTGACAAAACGCACGTCCTTGTGGCTCTTGGCTAAAGTCTTCTCACAAAATGGTAGTTTGCTTTCTATGTCAATCCTCAGAGAAAGATCTCACATAGAAGGTGAAAAAGAGAGACAGAGAGATTGCAGTCAAAATATTTTTATCAGTACAACCTAATCTTGGCTTCTTTTGTGGCTCAGACAGTAAAGAATCTGCCTACAGATACTGAGTTTGATCCCTGGTTCAGGAAGGTCCCCTGGAGAAGGGAATGGTAACCCACCCCAGTATTCTTGCCTGAAGAATTCCATGGACAGAGGAGACTGGCAGACTATAGTCCATGGGATCACAAAGTGTCATACTAACAGTTTACAACCTAATCTTGGGAGTGACAGCCCATCACTGTGGCCTGTTATTTGTGGGACCCAAGACAAAAGTAAAGACTCTGGTTCAAAAAGCAGGAAAAAGTTCTATCAAAGGTGTTTTGTTTGGGTTTTTTTTCCCTTTTTTCTGTTAGTCCCTTTCTTTAGTTGTCATGGTGATTTTTTATTTGCTCTGTCACTCTGAATAGAGAAAGATCAACTTTTAAAATTATTAGCATGAATTTTACTGTTAATTTTATATTGTACAAAGCCAGGTTTAAATTCAAATGTAAGAACATTAAGTTGTATACAGAATCATTACATGATCGTACTTTGTAGTTCATAAAGGCACATTCATTTTGTTCTTTCCAGAACAGTAGAAACTGTTGCATAAAACTAACTCAATTCTTTTTAATTCATTTCTTGGTGGTCACACATTATACCAACCCTCTCTGCCTTCAGGGTACTAACGAGTAAGCCAAGACTGAAAGGAAAAGGAACTATGAGTTGTCTCTTGTCTTTCCTATTAAGTCGTAATTTTTAGCACAAGAGACTGGCTAATCCAGAATAGTAACATGAAAAAAAAAAAATATATATATATATATGATAGAATTCCTGGTTCATTTTGTTTCTTAGGATGCCAGTGGTTTCTTCCTGTCTCTTAAGCAAGTCCTGGTTTGAAAGGAAAGACCACCTCATCAGGCTTTCAGAGCCTCCCTTAACTGTGCAAGTAGCCCACCTTCTTTGCCTTGCTTTGAGGCTCATGAACTCCTATGAATCACAGGCCTGCCAGAATCCTGTGTTGTTGAGAACACCTGTCTAAGGAATGGAGTAGCCAAGAAAGAAGGCAGATACACATGTTCAGTCTACCTCTTCTGCTCATGTGCACATTCCATTGTCACTGGACTCCAGTTTTGGAATTCAAAGATAAAATTTCGAGTTGATGACAACAGATCATTAAACCAAATGCAGGCGCCTCTGTGAACATGTCACATGCCCATGAAACCAGCCCTGCCCTTCACTTTTGCTGTATTAGAAGAGAGTTACTGGGTTCAGCCCATACTCAAGAGGATGAATATCAGGAGGCAGAGGTCATTAAGGGTCATGTTCAATGCTTCCTACCTCATCCGGTATCATTTTTCTCTTGATTTCTCCCTTTATTCTATAGTTGAAAGTGAAAGTATTAGTTGCTTAGTCATGTCTGACTCTTTGTGACCTCATGGTCTGTAGCCCGCCATGTTCCTCTAATCCATGGGATTCTCCAGGCAAGAATACTGGAGTGGGTTGCCATTCCCTTCTCCAGGAGATCTTCCTGACCCAGGGATCAAGCCTGTGTCTCCTGCATTGCAGGCAGATTCTTTACCATCTGAGTCACCAGGGAGGCCGTGCTGTAGTTACTTATGTGCATGTTATCTTAGGTACCGTCGTACCTGACTCTAACTTCCTTAAGGACAAGGTTTCTCTCAGATATATGTTCTGGCAAGTCTGGCACTCTTTTGTCTCACGTGATATGCAACATTTAGCAAGCACTGAAAATATGCTTATGGAATGAGGGAATGGATGAATGAATAAATGATGCAATAGAAGTTGATTTCTATTCTGGAGAGTGGTCTTTGTGAGAAACAATCATTATAAGAAATGGAGCTTCATTTTTTCCTCAAGTGTTGCCAGGTCTTATGACTGACTGCCCTTATGATTTCAGATTTTTATCTTTCCACAAACTCTGATTTCTCTTTTTACCCCCTTTGTCATTAAGTGTCCACTTTAAAAAGGTTCTTTTTGACTGCTAAAAAATATTATTTAGGTTATTGTCCTGAATTATTGTACTTGAGAAGAGAATTAATGATACAAAGGACAGCTGGAACATATCTGGAGATTAGCATTTACATTTTTTATTTTGGGCTGCATCAAAATGGCAGGGGAGCTACGCCCTTTTAATGGTTCGCACATGTGGTCAGGCATTGTGTGAGCAAATAAAGCTTCCCAGAGCTTGTATTCAATTTTCAGAAAAAGAAAATAAAAATGAGCAGAAGCCTTTGTAGATCTAAGCATTTTCTTCAGTTTTCTTCATTGGTCTCTCCCCACAATGCATAAGCTTTTACTTCCAGATCTGTTTCAAGGGGCTTTCATAATGACAGAAGCTAAGTCTTTGTTTCCAAGGAGCAGAATACAAAATGCATCAGTGTACCATTTAAGAACTATTTTGTCAGTCTTTGTTTATGCACTCAAGATAATACCGTGTTTTAAAAGAAGGCTGGACCCAGCCCCTGCCTGTTTATTCAATATAAACAGAAGCATCCCTTTGACGTTGGAAGGACAGGATGTGTGCTAATTTCACCAAGTAAAAACCACTGCACTTGGCTATAGAAATCCTTGTCTAAAGCAGCCTTGCTGATTCACAATATTGTGAAAGTGCACATAAAGGATAATATGACGATGCACATCAAATATTAATGTGCATTGACACATAATCATCTATTACAGCAGCAAAGTTGCTTGTACTGAGCTGCTTAGGGTAATGCCTGCCTTCACCTTTGTCTTCACACTTCAGCTCTTGCTCCTCCTCCTCTGTCCAAATAGAACAAAGCACTCTGTACCCTCACCAGCATCTCTGAAAAGTGCTGGCAGCAAAGTAACTAGTGTCTCCATGGTGGCCTATTTACATACAATAGAACATCCATCAGCTAATGTGTGATCAAAGAAACGATGGTATTTATTGTTTCTGATTTATGATACTGTGAACTGAGCAGAGGAGAGAGCCACTGCAAGGGACTGGGAGAGGGGGCAGAAGTTCACAAGCAATGTGTCTTTATTCTTTAGCAATTGCTCACTAGCATGTTAGCAATAACTATATTGTGTTTTTATCATGTTTCATGTAAGAATGCATGAATACACCAAGCAACAGTTCAACTCTGCAGTGCAGAAATAAGTGTTGGTTAAATAGTTCAATTGAGTATGTATTTTTCTCTTTGTACAAAGCTACAAAAGCAGTTATGCTGCAGCCATGCTTTGCATTCATACTTTCCTCCTCCCTACTGCGTATCCCAGCCCCTTGAGCCGGCACCCATCCAATATCCTGCTTCATTTTAGACTGGTACTACCCCTATGTAGGAAGGAAACACTAGGAATCTGTTTATGCATTTTCAAATTTCCCAATTTAAAAAGATACATGCCAAAAATCAATGTATTGCTTCCAGACAGATTTTTCAATTACTGTGGTACAACTTCAGATCTTTTCCTAGAGAAAACGCAGTACTGAATTTTATACCCCATGATAATATGCTGAAGTAGAAATTTTGCTTTTCATTACACAGAGAAACATTTCTACCCTTTATAACTGTGCCTGAGTAAGTTTCACCAACTTCTTGGATTTGAACGGTGCTGTTTTCCATGTCTTCCCATCTAGCAGTTTTTTGTTTTTCTGACAAAGGTCCTGTATCATAATGAAGGACCTTCCCGTGTGTTGAATTTCCTGGTCAAATAAGACCTTACCCAGCACTAACTTAACTAATAACCTCACACTTGATCATAGGCTTATCCCTCATCATTCCTGCTCAATAATTGAAAAGCTCAATAGAAATGCTTTAGATTGAAATTGAACCACCATTAACAGGCCTAGAAAAGTAGTCCTCATTCAAGCAAAACAACAATCAACACCCTCTTAGTCACCAACTCAAAGCCCAACAAAGCTGAAAGTTTGGATTTCTTACTGACTGTCAATGCATTTTCTCCAGATCAATTATTTAGTCCTGACTGAGTAAACTTCTGATCACTTCTCTTCATCTGGACATCAGTGTATTTCCTTTACATTAGGCAAGAGTTTACTTCACTCTTTTCCTCTTTTTTTCAGGCTTCTCTGCTCATTAATTTTCTCACAGTCAGCCAGCCAGCTCTGCCCCCTGTGGTTATAGGAAATTATCCATGCAATGAACTTAATTTAGAAAACTCAGCTGCATAAAGAAGTGGCAACATTATTCTTCTCAGAGCCTCATCTATGTTTACTTTTACACTAAAGCCTCTCAATGGTCAGTGACAAAGATTTAGACCCTGAATTTAAAAATCTTTTTGCAGAAGCTATTGGACAACCAATAAATAAATCTGAGGTTAGATTCTAAATTAAGTGCTTAAAAAGGGAAAACTGTGGCATCCATCTTCCTTATTCTTAATGTGTGCTCATACAAAATATTGACCATATACTCTGAGAGTATATATTTTTAAACTTGTGTCTTTAATATTAGGAAATGTTAAAAAGATATATAATAGGTAAATTCTAAATCAAATATTGAAGCTTAACTGTAGGATGACAGTTTTAAAGTTCTGTTCAAAAACAGTATACTCCATATGCCTGACACAGCCCTGTGGAGTATGACACTAACGTAAGAAAGCAATCCACTTGATACATTTCTCAGCTTCTCTTTGATTTTACTCTTGAAAAGTCAAGGACCTACCATATTAATAAATAAATATATTAAAAAAAAACTGAAGGGCACTCATGACTTTTTTTAGCAGACTGCAACCTACTGCTATATTTAAATTGAAATGAAGCTTATTACAGCTTGTGTTGACTTAACGCAAATTGTAGCAAAATGAAGAGCAGGAAGTGTCTGTAAAATAGAATTCCAGTTTAGTATTTATGATAAATCAACCATGGAAAACCTTCATGTATGGGAGAGATATTCAGAAATATCCGATGAATAAAGAAATATGTGAATATTGTACTTTAGCAATAAATAAATGTATAAGAGATTTTGATTGTCACAAAGTATATCTGTGAGCTGATCATGCTTTGGTGCCAGATTCCTCCTCTCTGCAGTGCTCCTTCACAGAATTTGAGGAAAGACTCTAGTGTTAATCTTTCCTTAGAATTCGACTGAAGTGAATTAGCAGCAGCAGCATTCTTCTTAATTACTTTGAAATGTGTGATCATCTTTAATCAATGAGAGTTGCTAGGCCTTCCTCCAACAAGTACAGTCTGCCCCAAATTCCTGTAACCTTAGGATAATAGAAACATCACTGAAAAGGAGATTATAGATGTGGTGAGGGGAAAGATCTCCCAGTTTAATACTGTGTACAGCTAGCAAAGCTAATGAAAATTTTCCCCATGAATAAAATGATAGAGATGGATGATAGATTGATAGACAGATTCTAGATAGTTAGATAGCTGTTTTTAAACTATCAAAACCTGCAGATTTTTTACTAGCTAAAAGGCCAATACAATGGAATTTTAAAATGCAATCAACAGCTACCAATTCTTTGCCTGTAGAAACAAAGACTACCCACCCGTACATTCAGCCCATTTTGAAAAATGTAAGGACAAACCAGCCAGAAAACTAGCAGTCTTCTCTCTAGAGATGAGTGATGCTTTTGTAGAAAACCAAATTGTTGCTGTCCCCCTCTTCTTTCTCATGATCACCTCTCTCTCTCTCAATGTGCAGGCAGAAACTACAATCCCTAGAATATAGTTAGGCAAGAAGTGGTGTATGCCAGGTGCTGGTATAGTCCCCACAAGGAAAAAATGCCACAGGCAGAGGGGATGGGCATATAGAGAGAGTTGCAAACGCTGTGTACATCCATTAATATCTATTTTTATGTCTGAATCTATTCCAAGTGTCTTAGAAGAAAGGTGGGAAGGCTGGCTCTTTTAGATAAAAGCCTAGGCACTGAACATTGGACTAGAAAATGCCATCAACCCAGCCCTCAGATGTAGACATGAGGAAGGAGTACATAGGTGTGAAGAAGGGCAGGGAATAGGATACACCACAATCCACACACTTTCATATTGGCAAACTAGTTTTAGGTAAATCAAGACTTGTTCTAAAGATGAGTAAGCAAGTCAACAAACCAACCAAAAATTGCCAACATCTTCTCTATTTTCAAACTCTATAACATAGGGAAATTCAAAATAATATTTAATATGCTCATTGGGAGATATCTATTTAATGTCTCACCGGGTTATTGAAATGAGAACAAGAATATAATGCTTCTAAAGCGTTTAACTCCTGCTACTACTGCTAAGTCACTTCAGTCGTGTCTGATTCTGTGTGACCCCATAGATGGCAGCCCACCAGGCTCCCCCGTCCCTGGGATTCTCCAGGCAAGAACACTGGAATGGGTTGCCATTTCCTTCTCCAATGCATGAAAGTGAAAAGTCAAAGTGAAGTCGCTCAGTCATGTCCGACTCTTCACAACTCCATGGACTGCAGCCCACCAGGTTCCTCCGCCCATGGGATTTTCCAGGCAAGAGTACTGGAGTGGGGTGCCATTGCCTTCTCCGGGTTTAACTCCCTCCTAGTAGGTAGTAAATTCAATAAAGAGTGAATATTATTATTGATATTAATAATAAAAGAGATAATAAAAAACTACTTTCTTGAGTGTAAATGAACAATCCTCAAAACAAATGAGTGCAGACTAAGCTAAACAATTCTGAGGCAGAATCAATGAATTAACAAACACATACATTCCCACTCCAAGTCATGTGCTTGAAAATGTTTTTCATCATAAAAATAAAAAAATAAAAACCTGACAAACATCCAGCTAGAAAGAAACAAGTTACTTACTCCTTCAAAAGGGTTCAATTAAAAAAAAAAAGTAGCTCTATGAATGTTACTGAATTAGGGAATTTTTTTATAGGGTTAAGACATTATGCCCTTGTGGAGTTGCTGAAGAAGTAAGGAGACTGCTGCTTCTGAATCTAGTGTTGGCCCTGATGGTGCTATGAGTCAGCAGGGGCATTGGTCAGGAACATAAGCTGGGTGTGAGATAAGGAAGCAGCAAGGACCAACCGGAATGCACATCTACCTCTCGCAGACTCCAGCCTCAGCAATGTGGGTGACCTGCAGAAGAAGCTGATGTCTTATTATGGAGCTACATACCCACTGGCTTAGGGGCTCAGAGAAACTGGTGGAGGAAATCTAGTGGGAACTCGTGATGCCACAGCCTTCACTGCTGCCCTGCAATGATGATGTGAGGTGGCAACCGTCAGTGTGGCCGGCAGCCAGCTGTGGTGCCTTCCATGAACCTTCACAGGAGAGTGGCTGTTGCTTTACTTCCAGTTATTCTCTTGTGGCACAGATCCGGTGCAGGAGAGCAGTTTCTGGGAATTGTAATTCCATTTTTATTCCAATAAATTCCATGTAATTCCAGTTTATGTACCTTCAAAAGAACATGAAAATGACCTCAGACTTCTCCTCTACAAAATTAAATTCCAGAAGACAATGGAACAGTAACAACTGAATTAGGAGAGAAATAAGCTATGAGCTAAAGATTTAGTTCCTGTATTAGGTATTTTGTTCATGTTTGAAGACACCTGTCATCTTCAGTTCACTCAGACTTTCAAAATGTTCTTAGGCTTCCCACTTCTTCACCTGCCATTATTCTTCCTCTGTTTCCAGACCTTTTCTGATAGCTTAGTGTTGCTATACATGATGATGCTCCTGGGGCAATTCTCCACATCTCACACTTCTGCTTGTGTCTTGTCACTTGTTAGTTATCGTACGTGAAGTCATTAACCATAGAATAAGAGACTGAGAGTATCTTTCGATGTTTTCTCTCCATGTCATATTCAGCCACAGTCTGAAACCACTCTTCTGATGTCTTATGGTTCATTTCAGTCCAAGACAAGGTTTACCATGATATCGGTAGCTAAAAAGACCATCTTCAGGTCATCCATGCTTGGTTCATTAATAAAATCTTAGGCCCTCTTGATTCATTATCTTTTTGATCCCAATTCCTGCCCTACTTTTCTCCATATGATTCTTAAACTTTGCTTCCCAGTTTGTCATCATATTTACCACATAAATTATAGATACCTATAATACATGTTTGTCTTGTTTTTACCTGCCTTATCAATTAATGTATAAGTTAAATACTATATTTTAGGAGGAAAAGAACTGGTGGTTTCATTCCCTTCTAATTAAAATCAATGGGATATATCAGCAAGATACCATTATTTAAATCTACCATTTTAAAAACATCAACAAAAAGAAAATAGAGTATAAATAAATTTTGTATGATCTTTGTAATATGAATTTTGATTTGTATAATGCTAGGATTTATCATTTTCTTTGACCTCATTTGGGAGCTACATGTGGGTTTCTCCAGTGGCTCAGTGGTAATGCAGCAGTGCAGCAGCCGCAGGAGATGTAGGTTTGATCCCTTGGTTGGGAGGGTCCCCTGGATAAGCCAATAGCAACACACTCCAGTATTCTTGCCTAAAGTTCCATGGACAGAGATGCCTGCTGGGCTACAGTCCATGGGGTCTGAAAGAGTCAGACATGACTGAAGAGACTTTGCACTCACAGGAGCTGCATGAAAGCTGTTCTCACCAAGATTCAAATAGTTCTGACTGCATGCTGGTAATAAACAAATGACAAATTCAGTTTCATTTTCCACTTACTAAGTTAAATTAATGAAAATATCTGTAAAATATTTATATCCTCCAAGCAAACTATCCTTAGTAATCAGCCTGGAGTTCCCATACTTTATCTGTTGCTCCTCTGCAGGACTAACCCTGCCACATGGAAAGGACCCACCCTTCACGACCCTGCCCATTGGAGTAGATTTCCAGGAGGCCTTCACTGAATCATTTTTTCAGACCAGACTTTGAGAAACACTATTGTGAAAGAGTGTTTAATGGTATAGTTTTTGGCTCATCAACAGAGGATAAGAACTGCTGAGTCTGCTTTGAAAAATGATAATTCTCTGGGCACCCAAAATGTTTCACCTGTTTTATCCTTCAACTTTTATCATATATTCTCATTTTTCTTTCTCTTCAATTTTTTTTTCTTAATTTCTACACTTCTTTAAAGGAGTGGAGAATTCTGGTACCTTCAGTAATCAAAATTCCTTTTTCTTCCTCTGACACTGTACCATATTTAGAAGATACAGCCTCTCTTTAAGATACAAATGAAGATGTGCATTCTTGAACTTTTAAAAATGCTTTTTCAATAACTCTAAATGATCAAAAATAGGGATATAAATGCTTAAAAGTATTATTTAATAGATAACGAATAGTTGAGTATTACACATTTGAGAGGTCACTTTAGAATGAAGCAAAAGTAAAAAAAAAAAAAAAAAAAAAAACCAGAAGATACTTATTCTGCCCTTTAAGTATTAGCATACAACTGAATATGTTGTTGAGAGCACAGGGATGGTTGCAAGTCAAATGAAGGTTATGTTATAGTTGGTACTCTGAATTGTTAAAGAGAAGCAAAGGTGAAGCTGAACACTTTTATTATTATTTTCATTGAAATCTTATTTAAAACTTTTAATGGAATGCAAACTAGATACAGTCTTCAAGGTCACAAGTTAAATCAGCCATTAATAATATCACTATTAACATACAGCTTTATGAAAATAATTTTCCCAACATAGACATGTTCAGTTCAGTTCAGTTCAGTCACTCAGTCATATCCGACTTCTTGTGACCCCATGAATCGTAGCACGCCAGGCCTCCCTGTTCATCACCATCTCTGGGAGTTCACTCAGACTCACGTCCATCAAGTCCGTGATGCCATCCAGCCATCTCATCCTCGGTCTTCCCCTTCTCCTCCTGCCCCCAATCCCTCCATGTTTTCTATCTTCTTTGTATTTTTTTGCTATTACAGAGAAAGTTTTGAGCCCAAACAAAATAGAGTATGACCATCATAACAGTCCACTAAAATACATCTGCAAATCTCTGCATTGTAAGTTAGATTCAAAAAATAAAAAGTGGCAATTAATTCAGTCATGCTTAAATGTTTAAGCACCTGAAAATTATGACATTCATTGCAGATTTCCATGAAATAATGATATTTTAATTGAGTTGAAATAATTAGAAGGAAATTCACCTGCAGAAATATGACAGTTTGTGTATGTATGCAAGTCTCTATACAAAGAAAGTAATGATATATAACATATATTTGAGAACTAACACATATAAGGTTTGTCTCATTTCTTATGTGCTCTTGGCTCATTCATTTTGTCAACTTATAGCAGCACATATCACTAGACAAACTGATAAAGCAATGAAACTTAAAAGAGGGGAAGGGAGTGTGGGGGGAGAAATTTACAAATTAGAAAAAAGTTTTCTCTGCTTTTCTTAAGGAATTGGATAAAAGCTGTTATTATTTTATTTTAGCAGCAGAACATCTTGGTTGAGCTCCCAACAGAATTATTTCCTAGAAGCATAATATGAAACCTACTATTTTAGTGTGTGTTTGTTCAGACACATTTCCAAAAGAGAACATTTTATATGAGGCAAACAAAAATATCATAATTATCCAAGTTTCTTCACATTATGAAAAGTGAAGGCCTTTAAAATAATTCTCATCATGTAAAGCCAATTCCCCATGTAATATTCTGATCACTTTTTAACATAATTTATGTATTATTCTAATTATTTGACTAATCTCATCTGTCCTATTGAATATGTGCAAACTTTAATATAGATATGCTGTCATGAAAAGCCAATGCAAAATACAAGGACCCTGAAGAGGAAAACACAAAGACAATATTTATAAATGCATTATCTTGTGCATGTTATAATCATCATTTTAGAGGAAGGAAGCAATTCTAAAAACAAATTTTAAAAGCTATTTTTACACTAACATTTTTTTCTGAATGCACACCCATTATGGTAGAGTTATCTTTTCCTTCCTTAAGTTCAGAATTGTCAAAGTTAATTTCCTGGTATGCAGTGTGCCCTTATTTTTTATTTAAATTGTTTAGTTAATGTTAGATTAGAGTGCCTATTTATATATACATGTGAAGGCACTATGAGCTGAAAAGGCAAATTCTGTACAACATATCCATGTGATGATCTTCCCAGTACTTCCAACAATGATTCTGATGAAGTGTGTTCAGTAATTTATTAACACATTTTATGCTTTCAGAGTTCTAATAATAAAAGTTTTTTAAAAAGTAACATCCATTTTGGCTGACTCTTTTACTGAAATCAAAAAGTTGGCAGGTAATCATTAATATGAAACACAATTCATTAAACATAATACTTTGGGATAGTAATATGACCATCTCTATAGTTATAAGTAGTGAACTATCAATCTTCCATATATTTACTTTTGCTTTATTTATGTTACTGTTATAAATAAAACAAAGTAAATAACTATTAGCATAACAATTTCACCTGTTTTCCATCCAGAAGAATTATTTCCAAAAATATTTTGCCTTAAATACCAAGCATTACAGTGATGTTGTGTGAATGGGTGTAGAATAAGTAACAATATTATGTAATAATATTACTATTATTGTGCTTAAAAGGAACTTTTTGATCACATGGATACAGCAAATTAAGATCTTAGCATATTCTGACTAGTTCCTAAGTGCAGCAATGTAGCTAATTTTTTTAAAGCAGTTAATTTTGCTACCTTAAAAATAACTGCAAATAAACCAAAACCATAATTTATCTAAATTCACAGAAAAACTGTAATTTTGCCAGTTATGAGTTTTTCAAATTTATGACTTTGAAATGTTTAAATACTTAATTATACTTTTGCTGCATAAAAATATATTGGATCAAAGTTGCACACAGAAATCACAAGAGGACTTGAATGAGGAAGGGCAAAAGGGGAGAAAGAAAGACAAAATGTGGCACTATTCCCAGTCTGTGCCAACCTGGCACTACCAAGCTGCAGGATGCCAATTCTATAGGACTGCTGCTACTGCTAAGTCGTTCAGTCATGTCTGACTCTTCGCAAACCCATGGACTGCAGCCTACCAGGCTCCTCCACCCATTTTCCAGGCAAGAGTACTGGAGTGGGTTGCCATTGCCTTCTCCAAGTCTATAGGACAGAGTCAATCAAATCCCCTTTTAAATAATGACTGAAGAAAATAAAATGAGAGGAAGACAAGTACACTAGATTGAATGCTCAATAATAAGTGGGAATAAATGAAAAATGTTTGCAAAACTGAGAAGGAAGGAGAACCAGAAGTGGATATTTATGGTATCTTCATGTGTAAGGGTAAAAAGAAACTAAGTGTACTTGAAAGTGAAAGTGAAGTTGCTCAGTCGTGTCCGACTCTTTGTGACCTCATGGACTATAGGCTACTAGGCTCCTCCCTCCATGGGATTCTCCAGGCAAGAGTACTGAAGTGGGTTGCCACTTCCTTTTCCAGGGGATCTTCCTGACCCAGGGATTGAACCCAAGTCTCCCACATTCCAGGCAGTCGCTTTAACCTCTGAGCCACCAGGGAAGCCTTAGGATAAGCTAAAAGCAAAGGGAAAATGTTGAACCTCTTTAACTTTTTGCTGAGTAAAAAGTCCAACACAGGTATACAGAATTTTTTTCCTGGCTATCTCAAAGGACTTTACCAGTTAGAAAGAACATCTGTTTATTAACAAGGAATAGAAATTTAAGGCTCAGAGAAACTAAAACTGCCTCTATCAGAGCTTGCCTTTTACAGGCTCCAATAGAACTTATCATCCTCATCAAATAAAATAGTACAAATCCCCCCCACCCCTCATCCTGCCAATCCCTTGCTGCCATCTGTCAACAAGCCAGAGGCTTATCTCAAACAAGTTTGTCATCTTACGTAGCAGTGAGGAAAGTGAGGAGTAGGTTTGGTGAAAGATTGGAGTGAGAGGTAAGATAGAGTAAGTATTACTATCAATCCTGACTCCTAGCCTTCTGGCTTTCCCACTTGGGAAATGTAGGTGCCCATTACTGAGGTGGGAAAAATGAAATAGATGTAAATTTCTTGGAAAAGAACAAGAGTTTAATGTTTAATGTTAGGTTATGGTGCCTATGAGGCACCCAAGTGGGTGGGTCAGGTAGGCAGTTGGATTCTAGTGGATTCTAGACTGGAAGAAAAAAAATATTTGAACATGTCAGACTGAATAGAAGAGATTGCCTAGAGAAAGACTATAAAGAGAGAAGAAAGGGAGAAATAAGAACTGAGCTTTCAAGAGCACCAACTTGTAGAGCGTGAGAAAGAGAAAGACAGGCTGAAAAGAGTGAGCCAGAGGAGTACAAGAAAAACCCCAAAAGAGTGCTAACACAAAAGAGAAAAGAAGCAAAGACTGGTCATCAGAGTGAATGCTCTAAACAGGTGTAATCATGTCACTCTGGTCTCAGCATTTCTCATCTGTATTGATAGGTGACCTTTGCACTGCCCTCTCTGCTTCTGGCCCCATTCTTATCAGTCTGTTACTATCACTCTTGTTACTCTTCTGCTCCCATTCCTCAAAGCTCTCTGCTTCTTTGTAGTCAAGTTTAACGCCGTTTTCAGGTCACAGATCTGCCTCCGGATCTGGCCCCACTACCTCTTCAGCCTCACTTGACTCCTTTCCTGGCACCTGGGGACCTCCAGGTCTACTAAGCCACCTGCAGCTCCCTGACCAAAGCTTCATGCCTCTGCCCTTGGGCACAAGCTCTTCCTCGTACGTGAAGATGTGCGTGAAGATGTGTCTCCCACACCTGTTCCCAACCTCAACCTTCATTCCTCCTCTAGGAAGCCTGGACACTGCACCACGCCCAAGCTCAGTCAATCTCTCAGTTTCCCCTCTGCCTCTAAATCAGCCCTTTTTTGATTAATTTCTGTTCCTTGCTCTTCTCTATAGGTAGTGCTTTGTTCACCTTTATATCCCTGAGCCAGCGCTTCCACACGTAGGATATTCAGCCCAGAGCTACTGAGTGAACAATGGATGAATGATTGCACCAAAATTCCGCCTTTTCTTAGTTTTCAGAGCTCCCTGCCATGCTGCCTTATTATTACTTAGTTAGAAGAGGTAATAGTTAGGAATGTCAAAGAAAATGTAACTTAGTTTCTTTTTTTCCCTCCACTTGAGGAAAGCACCTTTTGGACTCTATATCTCACTCCTGGCTGAAACGGGGATGTCCAACTTCACTGAATTTCTAATAACTAGCTTGTAAAAGAACACGAGAGAAAGTACGAAAGGCCCTGAGATGCACTCATAGGGTCCTGGGTATATTTCACTGATTGAGGGAAGAGTCTCAGGCTAGGAGTAAGTATTAGGGGTTCACAGTTCATATCTCAGTTGATGAGGCATGGGATTAAAATGCTGTTAGTTCTTTGACTGAGTGCCATACACAGATGGTTACTGAAGAGTATTGGGTTTCCATGGTCAAACTGTAGTGTTCAGAGTGATTCCAAGAGCAAATGACCCTTAACCAATATAATTTAATTATGAATTGTTAATAAACAAAAGTAGATATGTACTCACTAGGTAATTAGACTATGTTGAATGGAAATGAGAGTCATCCCATTCAGTTCCCTGTCGCCTGATACCTCTGTATATTTCTAATAATGTTTTTTCCATTTTTGGTTGCATCTCCTGGCATATGGGAACCTAGCTCCCTGACCATGGATCAAACCTGTGCCCCCTGCAGTAGAAGCACAATGTCTTAACCACTGGACCACTGGGGAAATCTAATATTTTTTTTCTAAAAGAGTTAAATTGATTTAATATATCAACCCATGGAATTCTATCCTCTTTGGTCCATGTATGAATTCTTTCTTATGGTACGGCCACCACTCCAAAAACCGGTAGCGTCATCATTCTCCATTTAAAATAATCTTTAGAATTTATAGGTTAAAAGTGAGTATTTTCCTGTGTGACTCAAGGTCTGGTATAGATACACTGGCTCATCTCTGTACAGTCCTTATATTTAGCCAACATTCATTTTCAGTGTCTTGCCCTATGAAACTTTTCATTACCTCTGACTGCAAGCACGCACTGCAGTGAGCGTGGGCTGACATGGTGATTGCTTGAACTATGCCACTGTGTTGTGATACAGTGAGACAACACCAGCGTTTTGTGACACTGGCATTATGCTTCAAGGAAAAGAGGATGGACCCGAGTCTTTCAAGCTCACTGACGGCTCCAGTTCTACCTTCCTGACTATGATACCAAGTGAAATGGTGTGCACGTTCTCATCGGAAGGAGCTGCCTTCTAAATGTCACATTTATTGTTCAAATTGTTTGAGCTACTTATTTAGAGAATGCCATTGTTTTCTGCATTTACATTATTTTTAAAAAATATAGTAGTCCTTTTATTTAGTGTAGATAATTTGAATAATATTCCTTCAGAGTGTACTATATTTAACAGGCTTGTTTCCTGCTATTTAAAAATATTACCAAAGGATGATCAGTCTTTAGCCTTTAAAAAATAGACTAACAGTGTATAATTTAGCCACAGTTTTGGTCTTTAATCATAAATTCTTTCAAAGGGGCACACATATTGCAGACTATTTACCCAAATGGAACAAGTTCAGAATTAACATTTAAAACTCTGTTTTAGTTCTTACCATCCTGGCAAAGAAAGCATCAGCAACTGCCTCTAGAATGCCATGCAGCCATTTCAATGTCCTTCTGTCAACAAAAAACATTCCAATGACATGTCACAGATATAAATTTTTTATTTAACTTTTATAAATCATTTCTGTAGATAAAACTTTATATAGCAACATATAGCCCAGTCCCTAATATTAACTAACCACCACCCTAACAGCATGCTGTCTGCCCAGGCACAGCATACATGTTATGAAAGCAGAAGAGCACTGCTGCCTAAGAAATCATGCTAAGCAGAGGGAAGTACTGTCTGCTTACCAATTTGTTTTCCTTCTTACCTGCACACAATGCAGAACATACCTTCTGACTAATAGTCTCCAGGAGCCATAATTAAAATAAAGACAATGCCTGAGAAAAGGCAACACCTTTTACTCCAAAATATTTATGCAGTATTTAACATGTCTTCTGATTCTAATTCATGATTTAGTAATAGCTGCATATAAGCCATAAATTGATGTACATTTTTCTCCTTGTTCCATCTAAATACTTGAATTTACAGAAAATACTTTGAACCAGTACAGATCCATTTACTCAGTTTTCAGTAGCTGCTGCTGCATCTTTGAAGTGAAATAGATCTGTTGATACAAGTATAATTGGAAGTTAGATCAGAATCATCAAATGATCAAATTACTTAAATTAGACACATACTGAATTGCCTGAAGATGAAGAAACTGCTTGATTGGCTAAGGCTTACAGCAGACAGTAACCTTCAATCATTTTCTACCTTTGCAGTAAACACTGACATATTTTGAAGGACAGATGATATAAAGGATAGCAATAGCAACAGTTGGTACAAATTAAATAATCATTGAAAGAAACAAGGCTGATTGAATTTTTGTTCAGAATAAGAGGATTCTGACAGAGAGGAAATCTAAACCATTTTGAGCACCTCAATGGGCAAAAAAAAAAAAAAAGATTGAAATGATACTATATGGATTTCAATGCCCAAAAGGTACAGAGATAATGAAAACGTGAATTGTATGAACTGCATGTAGCCAGGGACTGTCAAGCTATGGGGACTTTTACCATTCATACTATTTATTGAACATTGATCCTTGGGATAAAATATTCATCATTATGTTTAAAATAACCCAGTCCACATAACAGGGAGATTTGGGTCCATTTTCTTTTAGGCAATTAAATACCAAAATGTCTAATATCTTGTACATGGTAAGTACTCTATTTATTCAGTAAGTATTTATTGCACATCCACTACAAGATAAGTGTTTAACAAAAATTAATAAATATTTATTGAATAAGAATAAAATAAATTATTTTTTCATAAGAATGAAAAATGCTTTTCTTGATAATTGAAGCAAAAATATAATTTCATCAATTAACTACATAATTCAGATAAAAACTTTGTCTAAACCACTAAAATAGTGGCTTAGATAGCATATTTGAAATCAGATATGTATTCATTTATTTGCTCACATATTCAACAAATATTTATTGGGTGCTTATTATTTGCCAGATATTGTTCTAGGTCTGAAGAATATAACAAAGAACAGAACAGACTAAGTCTCTTTCTACAGGTAGCATATATTGAGGTGGAGAAAACAGACAATTTTTAAAAATCAAGTATGTGATATAATGTTAAGATTCAGAAATGGAAATGCTGATGTTGATACCGTGGTCAGTGAAAGCGTTTCTGAAAAGGTCATATTTGACTCATGCAAATATCTGAGTTAAGAGCACTCTAGAGAGAGGGAACAGTAAGTGAAAAATTCTGATGGCACAAACTTAGTTGGCGTGGCCTCAGAACAGTAAACAGTCCAGTGTGGTTGGAGTATGGAAAGGGCAGAGAAGACTGATAGGAAATGAATTTGAATAGGTAGCCAAGGGCCAGATCATGTAGAGCTTCATAAACCATGATACAAACCATCGAATTTATCCTAAGCTCCATGAAAAGACTTTGCTGGGTTTTGAGCAAGGAAATGATTTTATCTTGTTTACATGTTTAAAGCATCACTCTGGCTGTTCTGTGAACTGACTCTAGGGAGGCAGAGTAGAAACAGAGTAATTCAGAAGCTTATTCATTTCCCTGCTGATTTAGAATGTATGTACACTCATCTTTAGCTGTCTTTTAATTCCTAGCATTTTAGTGTCCTAATTCTGGATTAGCCTCTCCTTTTTTCTATTATCAGAGAAGAGAATTTTTAATTTGTATGTAGTTTTACTAATTTCTCTATACTTTGTCATTCCAATTCATAGTGTACCACATAAATGTACTTATTTCGAAAAAAAAATAAAAGATATATGATAATAAGAGATATCATTTTGAATTTAAAGAAATGATAATTTAGGTTACCTAAGATAGAAGACAGACAGCTTATAAAATGAATGGGTAAAGTGGGTAAGGATAAATTAAATCCCTAATATGGGCTTAGTCACTCAGTCATGTCCAACTCTTTGCAACCCCATGGACTGTAGCTCTCCAGGCTTCTCTGTCCATGGAGATTCTCCAAGAACACTGGAGTGGGTTGCCATGCCCTAAATCCCTAACATAGACTGTATGAAATATATAGTCACAATAAAGTTAAAATAATAAAAATATTGCCAAGTTTAAGATAATAACTTATGATAGCCCCAGTATTTGTTATAGTCAATACCTTGTGGGTTTCATTAAAATGATGTTTCTCCTTAGTGAAAATGAAAGTCACTCAGTCATGTCTGACTCTTTGCCACCCCATGGACTCTACAGTCCATAAAATTCTCCAGGCCCGAAGACTGGATTGAGTAGCCTATGCCTTCTCCAGAGGATCTTCCCAACCCAGAGATCGAACTCAGGTCAGATTCTTTACCACCTGAACCACAAGGGAAGCCCAAGAATACTGGAGTGGGTAGCCTATCCCTTCTCCACAGGATCTTCCCAACCCAGGAATCGAATCAGGGTCTCCTGCATTGCAGGCAGATTCTTTACCAACTTAGTTAACAGGGAAGACCTTAGAAGAGTTCAAAATAGTTGTTTTTACAAAACATAATGTATTCCTATAGTGACCACTTACTGAAAGAAAAGTCCACACTTGATTATGTAGTTTCAAAAGCCTTCTGAGATGAAGCCAAGAGCAGGACCATTTTGCACAGCCATGCTTAAGAATAGAAATGCCAACATTTTAATTAGAATAAAAAGAATAGCACCATTAGCAAGTAACTCTAGCATGAAAAAAATAAGTGAGAGCAAAAGAATTCAATGTGACTTTATGCATGTTGCTACATGTACCTTAATCTTAAATCTATAAATTGAGTTTGTTTCTACTGTGAGTAGAAATAGGTTCATCTGTCATTTCATTTATATTGTCTCCCCATATAAATACATTTATATCATCTTATAGCTGGTCCCATCACTTCATGGCAAATAGATGGGGAAACAGTGGACACAGTGAGAGACTTTATTTTCTTGGGCTCCAAAATCACTGCAGGTGGCGATTGCAGCCATGAAATTAAGATGCTTGCTCCTTGGAAGAAAAGCTATGACCAACCTAGGTAGCATATTAAGAAGCAGAGACATTACTTTGCCAACAAAGGTCCATCTAGTCAAAGCTATGGTTTTTCCAGTAGTCATATATGGATGTGAGAGTCAGACTATAAAGAAAGCTGAGCACTGAAGAACTGATGCTTCTGAACTGTGGTGTTGAAGAAGACTCTTGACAGTCCCTTGGACTGCAAGGAGATCCAACCAGTTCATCCTAAAGGAAATCAGTTCTGAATATTCATTGGAAGTTCTGATGTTGAAGCTGAAACTCTAATACTTTGGCCACCTGATACAAAGAACTGACTCAATGGAAAAGACCCTAATCCTGGGAAAGATTGAAGTCAGGAGGAGAAGGGGATGACAGAGGATGAGATTGTTGGATGGCATCACCAACTTGATGGACATGAGTTTGAGTAAGTTCTAGGAGCTGGTGGGGAAGCTTGGAATGCTACAGTCCATAAGGTTATAAAGAGTCAGACATGACTGAGCGACTGAACTGAACTGATAGACAATATTTTAAAAGCATGTTTTCTACATTTCTGTCTTGAATTTTTCCATGTTCTAAAAACAAGTTTCTCTGCTAGGTGGTAAGCTCCATGAATGGCAGGGAATTTTTTTTTTTCTTCAGTACTATTAACTGGAAAAAAAAATGCACAAGCTGAACATTGAAAATTACATTTTATTTGATAGACTTACTGTGAACTATAGCCCAGAATAAGCCTCTTTGATAACTCTAAGGAAATGTTCCAAAGAGTTCAGGAAAAAGCCAGGAAATATAGGAACTTTTGCTGAAGACAAACCCAAACATGTTGAACATCAAAAGACTACTGCTAA
This sequence comes from Nanger dama, assembly GCA_917880005.1. Taxonomy (NCBI): domain Eukaryota; kingdom Metazoa; phylum Chordata; class Mammalia; order Artiodactyla; family Bovidae; genus Nanger; species Nanger dama. The sequence continues at coordinate 56,338,035 of CAKJTW010000004.1, forward strand.
TTAAAAAACAAAAACAAAACAAAACTAGGCATCCCAAGTTAATGACTTTAGTGCCTTTCTATGTCTGGGAAAAATGAAAAAAATGTGATCTCATAGAAATTATTCTTTTGATATGTATTTTAACTACCTAGGGCCAGTATTATTTTTTTGTTCCACCCTGAATTCTACTCAGGGCACACCAGTGGCAGGGGGTGGGAGAGGGTGCTGCAGTGGCTGATGGCTTAATGGCTTGATGGTGGGCAACAGGAGTAGCTGATCAGAATGGCAGGCAGCATTCTTTATTTACTAAAATGGCATGTAATATTTTTTGTCCACAGTACTTAGATTGTATGCACGTTAGTCGCTCAGTCACGTCTGACTCTTTGCAACCTCATAGACTGTAGCTCACCAGGCTCCTCTGTGGGATTTCCCAGGCAAGAATACTCAACTGGGTTGCCATTGCCTTCTCCAGAGGATCTTCCTGACCCAGAGACAGAACCTGGGTCTCCCACATTGCAGGCTGATTCTTCACTGCCTGAGCCACCAGGGGAGCCCTGCATAGTGCTTTCTCTCTCTTGTTGGCTTAAATATTTGAAGAGAGAGAAAGCAATAAAGAAAGAGAAAGGTAAGGAAGAAATGAAGGATAAAAATAACCAGAACTACAAAAAATAGGAATAGGAGTGACAAACTTGTTTTTATCATTCCTCAGTACAATGGTCGGAGAAGGCAACGGCACCCCCACTCCAGTACTCTTGCCTGGAAAATCCCATGGATGGAGGAGCCTGGTAGGCTGCAGTCCATGGGGTCGCTAAGAGTTGGACACAACTGAGTGTCTTCACTTTCACTTTTCACTTGAATGCATTGGAGAAGGAAATGGCAACCCACTCCAGTGTTCTTGCCTGGAGGATCCCAGGGACAGCAGAGCATGGTGGCCTGCCATCTATGGTGTCACACAGAGTTGGACATGACTGAAGCAACTTAGCAGCAGCAGCAGTACAATGGTATTAGAATTTCCAAGATGTGTAATATTTCTGGAAAATCAGATAAATAAGCTTCTATATTTTAAGAATTCATAAAAGTTTAAATTATTAAAATCTATAAGACAGTGCCAAGTATCTCATCTTTAAAATAGAATATACTAGATATGTTATCTGTTGAATTTCTTCTTTAAGCAAAAAACAAACAAACAAAAAGACATTAGTCTTATACTCAACATGGCAAAAAAAGCTCAATTTGTAGATTTTAGATAGATATTCATGGCAAATAGTTCTTTTATCCAATTGATCAAAGTTTAGTTGCAGATGATTAGTTATTTGTAAGTAGAAAGATAATGTGGTGACGGCCAGCCTGGAATGAACAAAACCAATTTAATACAAGATGAATTAATTCCTCATGAGCAAGTGAGGCAACAGAACCTGCCATACAACAAATATCATATGAAGTTATTTTCATTTGTTTTCCACTCAGGCAACCTTTAGAGACAGGTGTTATTATGAGCTAGGAGTTATTTTCCACATTTTTATGAATGAGTCAAGTAAATTATAAAATTAAGATTTTTTATCTCAATGGCATATGATCTACAATCCCACTCCTGGACATATATCAGGAGAACTATAATTTGAAAAGATACGTACACCACAGTGTTCAGTGCAGCACTACTCACAAAACTCAGGACATGAAAGCAGCTTAAATATCCATCAACAGAAGAATGGAAAGAAGTGGTATATATATACAATGGAATACTACTCAGTCATAACATGAGAATGAAATAAGTTATTTGCAGCAAAATACTTGGCCCTAGAGATGATAATACTAAGTAAAGTAAGTTAGAAAAAGAAAGACGGATACCATACGGTATCACTTATATATGGAATCTAAAACAGGACACAAATAAACTTATCTACAAATAGAAACAGATTCACAGACATAGGAAACAGACTTGTGGTTGCCAAGGAGGGGGCAGGGTGGAGGGATGGATTGTGATGCAAATTATTTTTTAATAGATGGATAAATTACAAAGTCCTACTGAATGTGGAATATAGGAAATATAGGAATATAGTAAACTATATTCAATATCCTATGATAAACCATAATGGAAAAGAAATGAAAAAGAATGTATATACAACTGAATTATTTGCTATGCAGCAGAAATATACACATTCTAAATTAACTATACCTCAATGAAATAAATCTAAAAACATTTTAACTCAGATTTATTGTTTATTTAATAAACATTTATTAGGTACAGATAACTGGCTGAGACCTTAATAGCAATATACAAATGTCCATGATCTTTCCACTAAACTGTGGGGAGACATGACACAGGACAGAATGGAGAGCAAGTGAGTAAGGCTACAGATGATGAAATAGCGAGCAGCATAGCAGAGGAAATAAACAGCTCCAGGAAGAAAGCACTCTCAGATGACACAGAACATAGTTGGAGTCCTGAGCAGTTAGGAATCACTGAGTAATTCACCAATTAGAAGAACATTAAGGAAATGTTGAAAAATCAAACAAGAACTCTCATTCATTCATTCAACAATTATATGTAAAATGTCTACTGTCTGCAAATCACTGAGTTCAAGGAGAATGCCAAATTCATTGAGTAGAGGCTTTAACAGAGAAGACACTGCAAAGACTGGGAAGATGGTAGGAAATGAGGATGTGCTAGATAAACAGAAGTGCTAGGTATTACAAATATAAGAACACAAGTATCAGAATTTTAGAACTGACCACTGTAGATATCATATTTAGTCAGCTGGACAGAGGAGCCTGGCAAGCTATAGTTCATGGGGTTGCAAAGGGTTGGACATGACTAAGCACACTTGTACACGTGTCCTCCAGTATCCTGTGGCAAATGCCCAGCAGCCAGAGAGCAAGAATGACAAAGGCCCCAGAGTCCTGACTCCTGGCACAAGGTTCCTTTAATGACCTGGCCTGATTTCCAGAAGCCTCTATGGCTCTGAGTCCCAAACAGGAGGCATAGGTTTTCATTTCTAATGTGAAACAGGAGACACTAGTTTTAGGGAAGATGAAAAATGTTTCATCATGAATACATGGGAGAGAATCAACAGAGGGAAAAGAATGAGAAATGATCCTGTCAGAGAGGTATCTTCAGTGCAGTAAAGGATTTAGAAGTTCTCTTGCTACAAGTCACCATGGAAACCACCTGTTTAAATTCTAGTCTTCTTTAAAGTTCTAGTTCAAGCATCACCTTCTCCACGAAACCTTTCAGCATCCTCCAGGTAGAAATCATTGTTTCTCCTCAGTGCTCTCAAAACATTGTTCATGCCAACTCTGATGATGCTGTTTTATGGATACTTTTTTTCTCACTTCATTGTGATCTCTGTTCCCATCTAGGATCACATGGGTCATCTTGGTGTCTCTGATGTTTAGCCCAGTGCCTGGCACCAAGTAAATGGTCAACTATGCATGTGAGGTTAGACTGAATTCAGTGAGAGCCATGATAAATGAAAATGCGGGTGCCCGGGAATAGAAGACAAACAAAACCAAAAAGAGTAGCAGTAATAGTTGCAGCCTTCCAAACATCTTTAACAAGAAGACCTCATCAGGAGTTCAGAGCAGGAGGCATTTACACATCCTGTACCTTTTTACCTTTTAAAGCTTACTATGTTTGAGAAACTCTGAAGCATTCTTATTTCAAGGCAAAATGTTCAAACATTTCTACTTAAAGTCCTTCATCCCAGTGGTTTTTGAATAGCTCACGACTATTTCTGGCTGCCAACTCTGCCTGCAGCCCTGTTACAGAGCATCAAAACTCACCAGCAACACTGCAGGAAGTCAATGAAGAATGCTGGCTTGGCCTGTAAACTCAAATGCCACCATGTGTTGGTGAGTTTAACATTTCAGGGGGTGAACAAGTAAGATGAGAGAAACAGAGAAGGACAGAGATGATTCCCTTCATATAACAAACTTGGCTTGAAAGTCATTTTTATTCAAACATAAGAAGCTCAGTCTTAAACAGTTGTTATTTACAAAGACACATTTTAATCCATTGGAATGTCTCCATGCTCACATTATTTTTTATGTGGCTTAAACAATTTAGAAATAAATTATCTAGATCTAAATCAATGCAACAAATATTTGCTAAGCTTGACATTTAAGCAAAATGTCAAATTTAATATTTTTAATTTTATTTTGAAACTATCAAAAATATAACACATGTGCATCCACCGTGTAGTTTTAGCAAACTTACTTTACCATATTTGCTTTTGATCTTAAAGACGTTACAGGTAAAGTCATCTTCCTTCCTTAATCATATTTCCCATCTTCTCTTTTCAGTGTTGATGTATAACATCCTCATGAATATTGCAATTATATTTTTATTTATCAAATAATAGAATTTATGATAGCATGTTATAATATGTATTAAATATTATTTTAGAAGCAAATTTAAATTAAATGACCCTAAAATTAGTAAGTGAAAGATAAAAGATGATATAATCATAACAGAAGATCATTTGATACAAGTTTTAATTATAAACATTGTTAGTTCATGCCAGCATAATTTAATCGACACTTTATTTTTACACTCAATTATAAGAGTGTAAACTTTTGTGGACACCATTCTGGAAAAAACATGTAGCAAAAACACTGAGAATTAATTTCATGAGGAAACACGGCAAGTATACAAATATCACCTTATTTTCCTACCTTTATATCATAAGATCAATAAAACTGACTGAAACTTGTTGGATAGATATTTTATTGCTTCTATTTATCACTCATCATTCATATTTACACACACATACTTACTACTCTTAGCTTCTTAGCTTCCTGAGAGCCAAGTAAAGGGAAACATATTAGGTCTTAAGCTGACATTACCTAATAAAAGGAGATATGCTCAGATAATCAAATAAGACTACTTTTTTCCTTTGAAAAAAATATTATGAGTGTCCTTATAGGAAAATAAATAAAAATTAAATAAACAAATGAAAATCCCCTGAGCAATGTATGGACAATGTTTTCAAACTAGCAATTTTACCACAATGCAGAGCTAGTTTTCATTTACTGTTTCTTATATCTCATGGATTAAATCCAAGGGCATGATATTAAATTGCATGTTTCTAGAAAATCTAGACGGTAATGTTGTTGGTGCATATTTACTCCTGAAAGTTTCTTGGCAAATTAAAGCATACCAGAAGGCCAGTCTGTAAAATACAAACATGAAGCCACCTCACTGGCTGAAGTCGGGGTGGGAGTCTTGTAGCTGGTCCTCAAGGAAGGTGCTGGAACACTCAACATGGATTGCGACAGGAAGGAGTGAGTGGGAATTCAGTCTATTATGTTATTCGAATGAGATTTTTTTCATTATATTGTGTTTTCTTCCAACTTTTTATTCTGGAGTTTTCATGCTTTCCTACTTTGTTGTATACTAAGACCCATCTAGTCAGAGCAACCACGCTTCTTAGTAATCAGAGTCACCCTTGGTTATTGAATATGTTTCCTAGCTTAATGAGCAAGAGCATACACATGATGCTAATGAGGGATTTTTGCTTCAAGATACTTTTAAAAATGTATATGAGTAAGAAGAATTGTTTGTTCTGATTATTTTAAGATGTAAATGCAGCTGCTTCAAAAGGAAAAAATAATACTGAGAAAAATGCAACTGTGATACATGCAAATGGATCACAAGTTAAACCCTGCTTCAGCTACATGGTATACACTGCCGAGGGGCGTGGGAGCACTCACAGCCTTGGCGGGAGCCTTGTCTGCCTTGTCTGCTCGCTGAGGCAGTGGCATTAATATATATCTGCTGCCACAGTCATCTTCAATCCGTCCTGGAATCAGGCAAGAGTATACGTTCATACAAGGAGGAATTCTCTAAACTGCAATGAAGGGTGTTCCCATGATATCTCCATCATGATAGAACCCTGTTTGCCTCTGTCCCAGGGGCAAGGGAAGAAAACTGTCCTCACTAGGAGAAGAAAGAATACCTTCCTGAATCCCACACCCAACTGCCTCCCTGAGCCTGGCTGTTCTTCTCCCAAGTTTCCAATTTGGAACAGAACTCAGGTTAGGAAAAAAAAAGCAGGAAAGCATAGGGCAGGAAAGGCATGAGGGTAACATTTTCACCTTAGCACTTTGCTATAATATGCCTTAAAAATCCAGCCCTACTGATCCTTCCTTTGAGTGACTGCCTCACTCCTGAGCTTTCCTTGCTAGGCCCTTGAGCTGATAGCCTGGTGACTAGTGCCCCTGCCTGTGCTCCACCACCGTCTTGTCTTCCTAAAGTACCCCTTTCATCACGTTGACCTTCTCATCACCATGTGTCAAAAAGCTTTCTGGACTCCCCACTGTCTAGAAAATAAAGACCACTCTTTGCACTGGAATTGAGGCCCTTTATCATCTGAATATAGAGAGTTGGACTCTCCCACTTTTATTGGAAGGAGTTCACTTCAATCAGACTGATTTATTCCTGTTCCCCCACACCCGGCGCACTGTCTGCCTCCACACATTTCCCCACGTCGTTCACTCCATCACAGTTCTGTTAAGTCCTACCTATCTTTTGAGATAATCTAGTTTCCGTAGTGGGCTCTCCAGTGAAAAAATGTTAGTCACTCAGTTGTGTCCGACTCTTAGTAAACACAGGGACTGTAACCTGCCAGGCCCTTCTGTCCATGGAATTCTACAGGCAAGAATACTGGATGGGTTGCCATTCTCTTCTCCGGGGATCTCTTCCCAATCCAGGGATCCAACCCAGGTCTCCTACATTGCAGGCAGGTTCTATGGACTTCTCTGCTGGCTCAGACAGTAAAGCGTCTGCTTACAATGCGGAAGATCTGGGCTCAGTCCCTGGGTGAGGAAGATCTCCTGGAGAAGGAAATGGCAACCCCATTTCCTGTATTCTTGCCTGGAAAACTCCGTGGACGAAGGAGCCTGGTAGACTCCAGTCCATAGCATCACAAAGAGTCGGACACAACTGAGCGACTTCACTTTCACTTTCTTTACCATCTGAGCCGCCAGGGAAGCCTTATCCTTCCTGTCTTGTGAACATTAAACCTGGGAGTCATGTGGAAGTTGGAGCTAACTATCTGGCACAGGGGGCCCCTCCAGAGTTTCCTCTCCTTTCTCATCACTCCATCTTGGTTTTACTTGATGAATCAGTCCTTCTGATTTCTCCACCATGGATGTTTTGGAATCAGTGCATTTAATCACCTGTCCCTGTCACCTAAAACCACACACACATAGCACCTAAAGCATGTGGAAGAATGTGTGTAACTGAAGTATGTACATTAATCAAGAGTATTAAATTGCTTATAATGGAATAAAAGAGAAAGAGAAAAAGGGTGTGGCTGAGATTTCTCAGAGACTATGCAGGTTATCTGCCTTACAAAGAGCCAAGGAACTTGCTTAAAATGCTGATTTCTGAGTCCCATCCCAGAAGCAATGCATCAGAATTTCCCATGACAAATCTAACACTACATTTGGAAAAATCTCTTAGTGTTACAGGACAAGAAAGAGCATTTACTATGATTGCAACTCATCACAACTGCACATCAGAATCACCTGTGGCATTTTCGACAGCGACAGTTACCTTGACCTGATATCAGACCTCCTAAGTGAAAACCTTTTGGTTGGTGCTCAAGGTTGAACTATTCCACAAGAGGTTTTGACCTGCATCCAGGGTTGTATACCACTAAGTTAAGAAATTAATGATAACCAATACTTATTACGTAATTACAACTTCTAGAAATAGTATTAAGCGGTTTATGTACATTTATAAACTATTTCTGTAGGTTTAGGGAAGTAAAATAACTAGTCCAATGCCATAAATTTAGTAAGTGATCAAGCCTCAGTTAAACACAATTTGATACAAAATGAGCTCCAATGTCATTATCATCTACCTTTATTATTTTAGACATTATTTTAATACATGGCCATCAGTCTCTTTCCCAGGAACTGATTTCTGTTAAATACGTGATTCTGATTTTGAAAATTCTGACATCATCTAGGGAAAGGGTTTCTCAGCTTAGTTTCCCTTCAGTCAGAACTCATTGATTTGGCTATTTGTAGTTCTATACTTTTCTTCAGTTCTTTTCATCTAACAGGTCAATTTATGTGCTTTAATCCTTATAGATAGATTGTTGTGGTTGTTTAATTGCTAAGTTGTGTCTGACTCAGTTGTGTCCCCATGGCCTGTAACCTGCCAGGCTCCTCTGTCCAGGGGATTTCCCAGGCTAAAATATTGGAATGTGTTGCCATTCCCTTCTCCGGGGGATCTTCTGAACCCAGAGATTAAACCCACATCTCCTACATTGGCAGGCAGATTCTTTATCATTGAACCACCTGGGAAGCCCCATAGATAGACATTTATAGGAACTGAATCTTTTCTATGTACAAGAAAAGTCTGGTCCCCCTCCTTGTAATCCTGGGTTACATGTTGGAGAAGGGCATTGCTCCTTCCTCCTAGGTTTTAAAACAAAAAGATTGCCTTTCTCAAATTAAGAAAAAGTATTGGCGCAAGCTCACATACGTCACCTGAGAAACAACACAGTAGACCTCCTCATCTCACCTCCCAGTCAGCACTTTTCCACCCTCTGTATGGAGGGTTTAACTTTAATGAATTTTCACACCTCTTTAGCTCATTTTGTCCACAATTTGGGTGTTCCTGTAGTTTCTTTACAGGTAAAATACTTATAATCAAGTTCCAGCAAAAGGAGTGACATGAAAATTGAATAAATGCATGTAAAGTATCACAGAACTCTTGAATGAAAGGTACACACTGTTTTTGCTGTTACTAATACCATGCAGCTCATCCATTACAGTTCTGACAGAAGACACTGATGGCAGCTCTGACCTCATTTACTGGCTGGGCCAGAAGGGTTCTGCATCGTAACCTCAGAGACAGACAAGCTCCAGGGAAACAAACCAGTCATGGTCTGAAGCAGCCCCGAAATCACGGTCATTGCAATGCAACTAACTGCAGATCAAAACCTCTTGTGGGATATTTCAAACTGATTAAGAGTGTTGTATGGTAAAATTCTGAATGGACACCAGATCAAGGACCTTGGGAGAGGAATAAGTGACAGGCATGTTTAATAGATGAAACAAAATCTAGTGAAATTAGAGGGCAGCCACAAAGCAGACACATGAATAAGTAATGTGCTACCTGGTAGCACTCGCATCCTCTCACTCTGGTGGATGACAAGTCGTTCTTAAATACAATGGGAAAGGCTTGTTTAACTCATTTCAGAACATCCTTGTAAGAGGCATTTCAGGAGAGGTAGAGAACTAAATTAATATCAGACACTCCAAAATATTCATGGGGTAATTGTACATGTATGTGAGTTGTCTTAGACAGCACCTTTTACTTAGCATAATTTAAATTCTTCACTCCATCAAGGGGTATCTTAAATTTACTGGATGTTTCTCTTCTTTCTTACTAAGCTAGGTTTTCAGCTAAGGTTTTCAGTCAGTGTTAATTTTCTTTGAAGGATTTTCAGAGGGGAGTATTTCCACATAGAGACCCCTGACATTATTATTTTCAAGTAGGGCTGATTCTTTTTCTTTGTAACCTAGAAGAAAAGAGATCTATGTAATTGCAGTGTCAAAATGTCAAAAGACTGAGATAGGGTTAAAAAGAGAAGAAGAAGAAAAGAAAACACAAAAACCTTAAAGACATCCATGCAGTCCTCAGCCTTACAAAGTCTTGGCTCATATTAAATACTTGTGACATGCTATAATTAACCAGTTACTCCTCTCAGAATGAATAATAATGCAATTATTTGCCAAATGCAGGGAAGAAGGGGTAGTTTCTGTTTTTAAAATGTTCGCCTTTCATTTTTTTCTTTCTATAGAAAGAAAAATCCTGGTTTAATTTATATAAGCTGTGAAAGCACAGAGTGACCTGCATTCTCACCATTAATATGATAATTCTGTCACCTTTTTTATCAGAGTCTTATATTTTTCAATAGTTTGAAACATCACTAAACTGACAAGTCACCTCTGTGTTCAAATTGTTCTTAAAAACTGTACCCAAATACCACAGAATATAGGTAGTAAACTGAAAACATCTTTTTATATTATAATTGGACTTCTATGCCATTTAAGTGGCTCAGGGCTAATGAGGGCTCTGTTTCCTTTGCCTGTGTAGACACAAATAAAAGAAGGGAGGTGAACCTTAGTTCTTCAAGGTCCTTCTCCTTCCTTAGAGATTCCATGTGCCAAGTAGCACAAAGTTAGGTGAGAATTTATCTGAATATAGCAATGGTTCTCTCTCCTATGTGTTAATGTCTAGACAATGACTGTTGTCTTTAATTTTTCCGCCTCCATCCTACTGTTATCTCAGTAATTCATTCAGCAAGCATTTATTAAAGACTTGCTATGATGCACTGTCCTAGGTACCAGGTAAAATTCAAAGGTAAGAGAGGAACATTTCCCTTGAGAAGGTTGCAGAAAGATAAAGATATGAACTAAAGAATAGGCACATTCACAATGCAGGCAATGCCACCAGGCAGCCCCCTCTCCACATACATACGTACACAAATGCATTCACTCGCATAAACACACAAACCACCCTTGTGCCATGGATATGAGCTTCTAGAACTTGCAGACTCTAAGTTTTGAAGCAGAGCCGTGGATTTAGTGCTAGATTTTGTCATTTCAGTAGAATCATTTCATGTGTGCCTGTCTCTGTGTGTTTTTCTGTGGAGCCACCTTTATATAGGATTTCCTTAAAGATAAAATATTCTGAACAACTGATGTCTTAACTAATCAGATTCACTGAATACATCTCAGTTACTCATTCTAATACCAGATGTTTTTCAGAATTTTTTAAAACTAATAGTCTCTGACATATTCACTAATTCACATATTCACTAATGATCTCTGACAACATCACTTGTTTGAGAAGACAGAGACTGAGTCAACATGATTTAAATTCATAAAATCATGATAAATATTCCAAAAGTAGACATAACTTTCTTTTTTCAAGCCTTATTAATCCAAAGTATTCCTTTAATTAGTTAACAGCAGGAATCTGGATATTTTTGGTTTTTCATTGTACTAAACAGTATGTAGAACAGTGCAGGTTTTGGCATCAGACTGCCAATATCTGAAATTAGGTTCTTCTGCTTACAAGCTCTGTGACTTCTCCAAGCCTATATTTTCTTATCTGTAAGATGAAAATACTGTGTGCTGTGCTTAGTCACTCAGTCGTGTCTGCCTCTTTACAACCCCATGGACTGTAGCCCACCAGGCTCCTCTGTCCATGCGGATTCTCCAGGCAAGAACACTGGAGTGGGTTGCCATGACCTCCTCCAGGGGATCTTCCCAACCCAGAGATCAAACCCAGGTTTCCATATTGCAGGTGGATTCTTTACTGTCTTAGCCACCAGGGAAGCCCAAGATAGAGATAGTAATGGTAACTACCTCATAGAGATAGAAGGATAAAAGGAGTAATAACATATAAAGCATATAACACTGGGACAGGCACTGTCATTGAATCAGCTATTATTATTATTATTACCATTATTCTTAAAATCAATTGAATATTCATTGATTTTAGTGAAGACATTTAATATTGGGCAAGAAAAATATTTATTAGCTACCATATGTCTACTTACCGCCATGATTCCTGACCTTCAACATGGGATAGCTCCTCTAGGTCCTCCTGCACCTAGGTCAGGCAGGGGGTTGGTAAGGAGATACCCCTCGTCCAAGGTAACAAGCAGCAGCTGTGCTTTGCCGGAGCAACAGTGAAAAGATACCCCACGCCCAAGGTTAGAGAAACCCAAGTAAGATGGTACATATTGCAAGAGGGCATCAGAGGGCAGACACACTGAAACGATACTCACAGAAAACTAGTCAATCTAATCATACTAGGACCAAAGCCTTGTCTAACTCAATGAAACTAAGCCATGCCCACGGGGCAACCCAAGACAGGTGGGTCATGGTGGAGAGGTCTGACAGAATGTGGTCCACTGGAGAAGGGAATGGCAAACCACTTCAATATTCTTGCCTTGAGAACCCCATGAACAGTATGAAAGGCAAACTGATAGGATACTGAAAGAGGTACTCCCCAGGTCAGTAGATGCCCAATATACTACTGGAGATCAGTGAAGAAATAACTCCAGAAAGAAAGAAGGGATAGAGCCAAAGCAAAACAATACCCAAAGCAAAAAATAAAAAAATAAAAACAATACCCAGCTGTGGATGTGACTGGTGATAGAAGCCAGGTCCGATGCTGTAAAGAGCAATATTGCATAGGAACCTGGAATGTTAGGTCCAGGAATCAAGGCAAATTGGAAGTGGTCAAACAAGAGATGGCAAGGGTGAACATCGACAGTCTAGGAATCAGTGAACTAAAATGGAATGGAATGGGTGAATTTACCTCAGATGACCATTATATCTACTACTGTGGGCAGGAATCCCTCAGAAGAAATGGAGAAGCCATCATGGTCAACAAAAGAGTCCGAAATGCAGTATTGGATGCAGTCTCAAAAATGACAGAATGATCTCTGTTCGTTTTCAAGGCAAACCATTCAATATCACGGTTATCCAAGTCTATGCCCCACCAGTAATGCTGAAGAAGCTGAAGTTGAACAGTTTCATGAAGACCTACAAGACCTTTTAGAACTAACACCCAAAAAGATGACTTTTTTATTATAGGGGACTGGAATGCAAAAGTAGGAAGTCAAGAAACACCTGGAGTAACAGGCAAATTTGGCCTTGGAATGCAGAACGAAGCAGGGCAAAGACTAATAGAGTTTTGCCAAGAAAATGCACTGGTCATAGCAAACACTCTCTTCCAACAACACAAGAGAAGACTCTACACATGGACATCACCAGATGTTCAACACTGAAATCAGATTGATTATATTCTTTGCAGCCAAAGACGGAGAAGCTCCATACAGTCAACAAAAACAAGACCAGGACCTAACTGTGGCTCAGATCATGAACTCATTACCAAATTGAGACTCAAATTGAAGAAAGTAGGGAAACCCACTAGACCATTCAGGTATGACCTAAATCAAATCTCTTATGATTATACAGTAGAAGTGAGAAATAATTTGAGGGCCTAGATCTGATAGATAGAGTGCCTGATGATCTATGGAATGAGGTTCATGACATTGTACAGCAGACAGGGATCAAGACCATCCACATGGAAAAGAAATGCAAAAAAGCAAAATGGCTGTCTGGAGAGGCCTTACAAATAGCTGTGAAAAGAAGAGGGGCAAAAAGCAAAGGAGAAAAGGAAAGATATCAGCATCTGAATGCAGAGTTCCAAAGAATAGCAAGAAGAGATAAGAAAGCCTTCCTCAGTGAAGGCAAAGAAATAGAGGAAAAGAACAGAATGGAAAAGACTAGAGATCTCTTAAAGAAAATTAGAGATACTAAGGGAAAATTTCATGCAAGGTGGGCTTGATAAAGGACAGAAATGGTATGGACCTGACAGAAGCAGAAGATATTAAGAAGAGGTGGCAAGAATACACAGAAGAACTGTACAAAAAAAGATCTTCAAGGCCAAGATAATTACGATGGTGTGACCACTCACCTAGAGCCAGACATCCTGGAATGTGAAGTCAAGTGGGCCTTAGAAAGCATCACTATGAACAAAGCTAGTGGAGGTGATGGAATTCCAGTTGAGCTATTTCAAATCCTGGAAGATGATGCTGTGAAAGTGCTGCACTCAATATGCCAGCAAATCTGGAAAACTCAGCAGTGGCCACAAGAGTGGAAATGGTCAGTTTTCATTCCAATCCCAAAGGAAAGCAATGCCAAAGAATACTCAAACTACTGCACAATTGTACTCATCTCGCACGCTAGTAAAGTAATGCTCAAAATTCTCCAAGCCAGGCTTCAGCAATACATGAACCATGAACTTCCTGATGTTCAAGCTGCTTTTAGTAAAGGCAGAGGAACCAGAGATCAAATAGCCAACATTCGCTGGATCATGGAAAAAGCAAGAGAGTTCCAGAAAAACATCTATTTCTGGTTGATTGACTATGCCAAAGCCTTTGACTGTGTGGATCACAATAAACTTTGGAAAATTCTGAGATGGGAATACCAGACCACCTGACCTGCTTCTTGAGAAATCTATATGCAGGTCAGGAAGCAACAGTTTGAACTGGACATGGAACAACAGACTGGTTCCAAATAGGAAAAGGAGTACATCAAGGCTGTATATTGTCACCCTGCTTATTTAACTTCTATGCAGAGTACATTATGAGAAACGCTGGGCTGGAAGAAGCACAAGCTGGAATCAAGATTGCCGGGAGAAATATCAATAACCTCAGATATTCAGATGACACCACCCTTATGGCAGAAAGTGAAGAAGAGCTAAAGGGCCTCTTGATGAAAGTAAAAGAGGAGAGTGAAAAAGTTGGCTTAAAGCTCAACATTCAGAAAATGAAGATCATGGCATCCGGTCCCATCACTTCGTGGGAAATAGATGGGGAAACAGTGGAAACAGTGTCAGACTTTATTTTGGGGGCTCCAAAATCACTGCAGATGGTGACTGCAGCCATGAAATTAAAAGACGCTTACTCCTTGGAAGAAAATTATGACCAACCTAGATAGCATATTCAAAAGCGGAGAATTACTTTGCCAGCAAAAGTCTACTCAAGGCTATGATTTTTCCAGTATTCATGTATGGATGTGAGAGTTGGACTGTGAAGAAGGCTGAACGCCAAAGAATTGATGCTTTTGAACTGTGGTGTTGGAGAAGACTCTTGAGAGTCCCTTGGACTGTAAGGAGATCCAACCAGTCCATTCTGAAGGAGATCAGCCCTGGGATTTTTTTGGAAGGAATGATGCTGAAGCTGAAACTCCAGTACTTTGGCCACCTCATGCGAAGAGTTGACTCATTGGAAAGACTCTGATGCTGGGAGGGACTTGGGGCAGGAGGAGAAGGGGATGACAGAGGATGAGATGGCTGGATGGCATTACTGACTCGATGGACGTGAGCCTGAGTGAACTCCGGGAGTTTGTGATGGACAGGGAGGCCTGGCGTGCTGCGATTCATGGGGTCGCATAGAGTCGGACATGACTGAGCTACTGAACTGAACTGAACTGATATGTCTTTTATGGCAGTAGAGTGATGAGAATTTGGATTAATTTTATCCTTCTTTAAAAATATAAAATCCTTTTGCTCCGTTCATTCACTTCACTTATGTATGTATTGAAACCACAGTTACTAAAAGTTTAGTGTGTGAAAGATATTGGGCAGGGCAGGAACACAAAGATTAGCCACTACTGATAAAAGTCAAAGTGGACTTAGAGTTTGAGACTCTGTCCTGAAACCCTGCATTGTTTTCTAATGAGTTAAGCCTAATATACTTAGGTACAAAAAATATAGTAAATAATGATAATATAATCAGAATTCATTTGTCTTTCATAATGTGAAATATTAGGTTTTTTTAAGCCAATCCCAACGTTTCCTTTTCCTTGATCTACATAGTTTTTAAGCCGTTTCAGCAATCATGAAGCTTCTTCCACTTATTCAAAGAAAGAAAAATATTCTCCATAGATTTCAAATTTCCAGTTGATGCTGAAATTCATGAGTAAATTTATTATACTCATGCATTTATTTAACATAGGCAAGTCTCAAAGAGGACAGACGAAGGAGTGGAGGTATTATATAATGACACTGTACAGTAGAGAAAAGATGCGTGTAACCCATGTAGCTCAGAGGTTAAAGCGTCAGCCTGCAATGCGGGAGACCTGGGTTTGACCCCTAGGTTGGGAAGATCCCCTGGAGTAGGAAATGGCAACCCACTCCAGTTTTCTTGCCTGGTGTATCCCATGGACAGAGGAGCCTGGTGGGCTACAGTCCATGGGGTCACAAAGAGTCGGTTATGACTGAGCGTAACTTTCAACTTTCAATGCTTGCCTGAAGCTTATGGCAAAACTCTTTACTTACTTTCACCTAGAAGAATCTAGGTCCTCCTTTTGAGATGAGAATAGAAATGCCAAATGTCTGAACTTTTTTTTCTTAGCCATTTCCTGAAAGGCTTTATTTGAGGCAGCAAGAGTGATGAATTTCCAAAGGGGAAACAAACCTTGAAAGGATATCCCTGAACAAGCAATGCTGGAAAAGGAAAGGGAAGAAGGTATCGGCAACAAAAGTCTACGGGACTAAGATCAGATCAGTCAAAGGGGAAAAATAGCCCATTGGAAAAGGGTGATATTGTTAGCCTTTCCGAATAATTATTTAATTCATTGGTACTATGGTTTAGTTGAGTTCTTCACTGAAATGTTGAATCTGGCCAGTTCAATTCAACCAAATTTTATCTTTCCATCTCTATTCTCATTTGCTATTCATTTGCTATTTTGTTATGATACCAAATGGATTTCTGAATTGCCAGTCTTTTTTTTTTTTGGCAAGATTATATGTGATGTACATCCCTGAATTTCTTTGTATTCAACTTGGAGAAACCTGAAAATCCCTTCATATATTACCTAATTTGCTCTAGATGTTCATAGGTTCTCACATACCTTCCTCTCTGTTCTGATGCTGTTAACAGGTAATTATTTCAGTGTCTTTCAAGGGGATGGTCTCTAGAGTCCAACACAACAATAGTCAAAACCTCAACTCTCCTCAACATAAATGAAGCTATCTTTTTAAAAATACAAAAATCTGTCCCCTTTCCTCTTTATTGAGAACAAGCCTGAGCTACAAAGTTACTTCTCCCAATTCTTTATCACAAGGACCAAAAGCTCTTTGAACATGTAACAGCTCCTGATCTCAGATTTTTCAGATGCAAAGAATCAGCCAAAGAAGCAATATTGTGATCCCAGTAGCTGTCATCATGTAGCACCATCATGACCAATGTAGGAACACCACTCTCAGTGACTTAAGCATTAGAGATGGTTGCCATCTCTCTCATTTGTACCTAAGTGAACTATTAAAAATAACCAAGCATTCCTAGAGTAATTTTCTTATTCCAAAAATAAAATAAAATAAAATAAAATAAATGGATTAGCACATCATCTGCCAACATTTTTAACCAAGATCTAGGTAATTCTGATACAGATGATTTCAAGACTACACTCTGAGAGACACTAGTGTGTAGATAAACCCTCTCTCACTCAGTCAACAAACCAATCAAGCCTTGATTCCCAGGAAGTGAGTCTGATGCCAGGATGATTAACTAAGAATACAGAACCCTAGGCTTTCCCCACCCCAGATTTAAGGAGGCCCAGAAACCTGCTTATAAACGACTATGTTTAGAAGTTTTCCAGGAAACTAATACATAGCCTGTGGTGGGCAGAAAGGATTGTATTTTAGTTTAATACATCTGTGGGGGTCCTTGTTCCACAGTTTACTAGCTCTCTGACCTTATGTAATATCATTGGGCTGTAAAATGGCTGTTGCAAAGATTAAAGAAAGCAATGCCTGTTCAGAACCCAGCATGTTGTCAGCTGCTTGTTTTTGTTATCCTTACATGCTATGCTCAGCGCCAAGTAAAATATACACAAGTAAAATGTGTGATTCATCACTTCAAGAATCTTATCATCTGTTTAGAAAAGTAATAGAAATATTAATAAAAATCTTAAACAGGAGTTTATATTCTAAGGCAGTAACGTATTTGCACACATAAACACAATATTCTGAGTGAAAAAGTAGATGGTAAAATATGGTGAGTTGCAAGGACATAGGAAAAATCCCAAGAAGCTTGCTTTAAAATATCGAATTCTCTTAATTCAAGTAAACTGATTTCCATTTATCCACCAAATTTTTATTTCTATTAAGAAATCTATTAAAATCATGAGTGACAATCAACTTATTAAAACAGAGAGAGTAGTATGTATTTGGGAAAGAGTTTAATGGCATAGGCTACAAGGGGCCCATGAAACCCCTAAAATATTATGCAGAGTTGTTTACATGAGTACAGTATTTCTGAGGAGAGGTCTGTACCTTTTATTTGATTCTCAAAGGGTTTGGTGATCTCCTCACAATATTAAGGACCACCGCCCATTCCTGTTTAGCACATCTTATGTGTATCTTCATATACGCTGAAGAAATTTAACTCCTTGTTGCATTCCAAATAATCTCCATGTGTACATTTCTCTGAAATGTCCTCTGAGTCATTTTCCTCAAGCTTTCACCATTCAAATATCCTGAGAAAAGAAGTAACACAGTAGATTTCATTTAAGGAAATTGTAAAGCAGAATTTCATGGCTACTTCAGCCTATTCAAATTCTGCAGGCATCAGCAGGGAAGTTTATGTACATATTTTAAAAGTTCCAGTGGCAGAGATTAACTGATGATTATTTTCCGAGTTTCCCCTTTTTATTTTTTATCCATTGCTCAGTCTTTTGAATTATTTTAGATTAGTTCTATGTTTCTTTTCATCTCAGGAGTGAAGGAGCTTCCCCTGGAAGGATATAATTCAATTTTGCCAACTTGCATTTTGCCAGCCTAGCAATTCTTCCTCTTTGTGTTTTATTTATAATGTGGTAACAACACCATTGATGTTGCACATTTTATTTCTCTCTCCCTTTAGGTGTGTGTGCAACATTGACTGTTCTCAAACCAACTTCAATCCCTGTGTGCTTCTGATGGGAAATCTTATGATAATGCATGTCAAATCAAAGAAGCGTCATGTCAGAAACAGGAGAAAATTGAAGTCATGTCATTGGGTCGATGTCAAGGTAATACTCACCAAAATTTATTTTAAAGAATATCTTTAGTCTTTGGATGGGCTTCTCTTGTATCTCAGCTGGTAAAGAATCTGCCTGCAATGCAGGAGACCTGGGTTTGATCCCTGGGTTGGGAAGATCCCCTGGAGAAGGGAGAGGCTACGCATTCCACTGGCCTAGAGAGTTTCCTGGACTGTATAGTCCATGGGGTCACAAAGAGTCAGACATACTGAGCGACTTTCACTTCACTCAGTCTTTACATAGAAATGAAAAGTGGAGATAATCCCCTATTAGGAGAGGACATCATTTTTGAAGGACAAGTTTGGTTTACAATGGACAGTAAATTTTACTGTAGCAATTGTGGTGATTGTAGGGCCTATTGGCAACGGACCATACTTTTTTTCTGTATAATGGCACTGCATCTTCACAGTGTCATCAACAACTGAGTCCAATATTCAAAAAATTGTAGATACACTCCTTGAACAGGGTAAAAAGAAAGTTAAAATAATTTTTAGCAAAGAATATAAAGATTTATTGTATAACATTAAAATCAAAGCAGATCACACCATTTTTATATATTGAGTCAATAGAAATATGTCAAGTACATTTTTATAATTGGGATGTCCCAGAATGTTCTATTTTGTTTCTTGGTCAGAAACAAATATTTTCTTGGGTTTTGATTTGTTATTCTTTTACCCAACTTATCTCCGTTATAGTTTGAAACTTCTTGCCCTAAGCATTAGAAAGCCTATATCTTCCTATTTGTCAGTCTTAAACAGAAATTGATATTGTAAATCTGTTTTGTGTAAAGATTGCTTAGAAATATATTTGAAAACTCCTTAATTGTAGTGAAAATACTGTTAGAACGATATCTGGGCAACAAGTTAATCAATCTTTATTGTTAATTTTTAACACAGATAACACAACTACAACTACTAAATCTGAAGATGGGCATTATGCAAGAACAGATTATGCAGGTACCTAATATTTTCCACTACAGAATATGAGCACTGCTATTAAAGAATTCTGAGGAATCATTGTTTACCATTGATCCTAAGTTGATCTTGTAAGACTCCTGGCATGGGCTAGTCTTCTCTTGCTTAGTTCAAATTTTTTAATAGATAAGATTGAATTTTTGTGGAAGCAAATAAGATACTTTTCTGCAGTTAAAGCAATTGTCAAAAATGTCAGTAAGATATAATTAACTTGTTTTGACAGTGCAAATGGTACAAATGACAAAGCATTTATCAAATTAATGGGCATCAATGGATATTAATGCAATTTTGGTGGTATATTGTAATTAATGCAAATGTTCTAGTTTGAATTTTATAAAAGTTAACAATAAAGAAGTCTTCCAGTCTCTAAAAAAGCTGGAAAGAAAGGACATCTATAAATAACAATACAGGCCATCTTTACTCTGATGTAAAGTTTAAAGGTATGGTTAACTTATTTTAAAAATAATAAAATAATTTACTTAGAAACTAAAATGTAAAATTATATATTTATAATTTTATAGAGGAAAATTATACTCGGACACATGCAAAATTAAAAAGCATTTTATGCAGAAATATAAATCTTATTTAGCAATTATAGAATATTATTCTGAGGAATATTTTTGCCTAATATAGTTTGCTTGAGTGAGAAATAATTTATGAGTATTCAAATATGATTTTTAACAGATTCTTAAATTTCATAGAAATTTGGGATAAAAATATAATAAAATTACTGAGGTTGATAATGATATGTAGTTTTTAAAAAGTTTTTTATTTAGTTATTAAATATCCATAACTAGATTTATGGCTAATAGCCAATGGAAAAAATGCTTAAGAAATATGGACTATTATTCACTCTTTTTGAAACTGTATTTCCTTTAGCACTATTTCTGCCAGTATATTAATACACATAATAAATCTTGATGAAGTTTTTAAAAATTAGATGTTTTACTTATAGATACTTCAAACATCTGAGAATTTGGAAATAATATATATTTTTTTAATTTTCCATTTTTACCTTACACATAATTTTTTTTGTGCACTAAAAAATTTTAAAATTTTAAAAATTTTTAAAATTTTTTGTGTAAAAGTTTTTGTCTAGAATTATCATGAACAATGATCCATGGGAAAAGACATTAGTTCTACAAAGATAATGTATAGCTGTTTCCAAAATGTCCAGGAGACTGATTGATACACATTCCTTGAAAAGAAGAGTCCATGGTCAGTAGTTTGAGAAGATCCCAGATAAACAAATGATTTTTTTAATGTCATTATCACACACAACACAATTATGAATAAGTCCTAATAACACATAGCTTTTATTAAACTTATTGATGAATAACACATTTTTGTGGCATAGTTTTCATTACTAGTGTCACTAAGAATGTATAATGAATTGGAATATGCTGATCTACAGGAAAATACTGAAAGTAATGTAAGATAATAATGGAAAATTGAACTCTGAAGTTAATAGCATTTTTACATTTTAAATGATGTCAAATTTAAATTTTATATTTTATTATAAATAATAACTATATATTGGCATTTTAAATCACCACCTGACATAATTTTGTTATAGCTTAAAATATTTGGAGATTTTACAAGAATCTCATTTTTATAAAAGGAGTAACTTACTAAATGCATTTAAGATATTTTTATACCTGTTTGCAAAGTAATTCATTTTAAAAAATCATCAAAAATGGAGATTCCTTTAAAAACTGGAAATAGAACTGCCTTATGACCAGCAATCTCACTGCTGGGCATATACACCAGGAAACCAGAATTGAAAGAGATACGTGTACCCTAACATTCATCACAACACTGTTTATAATAGCCAGGACATGGAAGCAACCTAGATGTCCATCAGCAGATGAATGGATAAGAAAGCAGTGGTACATATACACAATGGAGTATTACTCAGCCATTAAAAAGAATACATTTGAATTAGTTCTAATGAGGTGGATGAAACTGGAGCCTATTATAAAGAGTGAAGTAAGCCAAAAGAAAAACACCAATACAGTATACTAACACGTATATATGGAATTTAGAAAGATGGTAATGATAACCCTGTATGTGAGACAGCAAAAGAGACACAGATGTATAGAACAGTCTTTTGGACTCTGTGGGAGAGGGTGAGGGTGGGTTGATTTGGGAGAATGGCATTGAAACATGTATAATACCATATATGAAACAAATCACCAGTCCAGGTTCGATACAGGATACAGGATGCTTGGGGCTGGTGCACTGGGATGACCCAGAGGGATGGTACAGGGAAGGAGGTGGGAGGGGATTCAGGATGGGGAACACGTGTACACCCGTGGTGGATTCATGTTGCTGTATGGCAAAAGCAATACAATATTGTAAAGTAATTAATCTCCAATTAAAATAAATAAATTTAAATTTTTTAAAAAATTATTACATTTTTGAATATCTTCTCAATTGAGCTCATAGGGAAATCAAACCTCTTCCTGAGAATTTTGTCCCTGAAACAAAGAACAGTTCAGTTTGATTAGGATCAATGTGCAAATATATTTGCATGTATAAATTTGTATCAATAAATGGAAGGGAGTATGCAATTTTCTCAATATTTTGCATACTGTATATTAATGGTTTGTCCATTTTCAAACAGTTTGGGAAGTTCAATTTTTATTCCATAAAATATTTTCTATTTGAGCTTAGTTTCAAACAGATCATCTCTGGTCTTCAGTGTCAGTGCTTTTAGTTGACATTGTTTCTTTCCTATCTATGTCTTTATTGAACATAAGAATGTGTTTTTAAATATATGCAAATGAAAACTATCTAGACACTAAATGTTGTCCAAGATGTTCTAATTTGACGTCAGGTTTATCTAGTAAATCCCAAAGAAAAACTTTTGAGATAAAAAGTAAAGTTTAAAAATAACATTTGTTGAAATCCAGATTTAAGACAGGAACAAAGATAATGTCGGTGGAAGCTTGCAGTTTCTAATTAAACATTGACTGCACACTTTAACATCCCTTGGATTTCATTTAGATGTTTATCTTTATCAATGATCTTACTAAAATGTAATATATACGCTTTTTAGACATTATTTAAATAATAGTTATGCTGTGTGTGCTTAGTTGCTCAATCATGTATCTGACTCTTTGCGACCCCATGGACTGTAGCCTGCCAGGCTCCTTTGTCCAAAAAGTAGTCATGTCCCTCAGTCTTTCTAGGACTTCCTTTGTGGCTCAGCTGGTAAAGAATCTGCCTGCAATGTGGGAGACCTGGGTTGGGAAGATCCCCTGGAGAAAGGAAAGGCTACCCACTCCAGTATTCTGGCCTGGAGAATTCCATGGACTATTGGTCTGTATAGTCCATGGGGTCGCAAAGAGTCAGACACAACTGAGCGACTTTCACTTTTCAGCATTTCCATGCTTCCCATAGTATTTGTATTTTCCTGAATTTTGGGACTCAACCTTTAGAAAAAGTAAAAGGGCACCAAATGGAGACTCAGTATGTTATTGTCCTCTTAATTTGTTTCACAAGCTCAAAACTCCCTAAGGAGGGAAAACAAGGAACTGGGTGATTCCTTTTCCTAAAAGTTTGCTAGTGCTCATAGCTAATTTAATGTCAGTCACTTCCCCTGTTAGACAAACATTCATGTGCTCTCGCACCACAGAGAGGTACAGATCTTTAATGCATTCTCCTTTGTTTCCTTACCTGTCTTTAATATTATAGTTTAAAACTTTAAGCTCCCCCAACATTCTTCCCTTTGAGCCTACCTTGCAGCTGTTAATATAAGAACACATATATCTGATTACAAAAATGGAAATACACTTTAAAGAAAGCCTAAATCTAAAAATAAATATGCTGTATCTCATTTTTATATAACCTTAAGAAGAGAAACTCCAGTAAGGACTAGTAGGGGCTCATTTATGAAAAATTAATGCAAACCACAAGAACCATGCCCCCAGCAAGACTAGAGCCTGACTGAGCTTATGCAGAGCTATGAATTCCCAGACACTTCCAGGCACAAAACTGAAATGGACACTAAGAAATCAAAACATTTGCCAGGTCATCCCTGCCAGCAGTACTTGCTGATTGTGTCTGACTTGGGTCTCTATTTTGCCCTCTCTTCTTTAATGAGACCCAAGGCATTAGTGAGTCCTGAATCAAGAGCTTTGGGTCTCTTTGTTTCAAGGCAGACAGGATCCCTGTCTGATGAGCTAAACAAGCCACTTAATGCTATTCTCCCTTCATCAGTCTAGAATAGGCTTAGATTTAGGTCTTCCTGTTCACTAGCAGAAAGGTTCAGAGAACACAATTTTATAAAACCACAAAGCTGGGGCTTTCAGGGATTTCCATTGTTTCAAAATGCTAATATTAAACTTTCCTTCTGGAAGTTTTTAAATGGCAACTGTTTACATCTCTTGAAATCTGCAACATTGTCTTCATAGATGTGTGCATGTGTGTGTGTGTGTGTTGCCCTCACGTCTTATAATGAAAAAGAAATGAAGTGCAACCATTTTGTTTTTTCTTCATATGATATGTGTATTTTCTGATTGGGTTGCTTTTCTGTCTGAAAGTCTGGTCATGCTTCATAAAAATGACTATATATTTTTTTCTGGTAAAAATATGCTTAATTTTATAAGTTATTAGATGTAAAAAAGAACAAGCAAAACAATCATGAAGTTAAACTAGTCTTTCTTTTATCATCTGGAAAATCAAATATATTTTTAATGCCATTCTGTACTGATTTCCAAAAGTATTTGCAGCAACTTACAATTAAAATATAGTCAATGAAATTTTTTAAAGAGAAATTGAAAACATAAAAGCAGAACTGTTGAGGAAAATAAATATATCAGCAACATAGACTATTACAGCTACTGCATTTAGCCCTAAGCATTCTTGCAATCAATATGAAAAGAGAAATTATGATTGAATCAATTCATTGAACAAATATTTGGTCTATTATATGCATTCTGCTGTCCTGGGCTTTACAAAGGTGAACATGTCAATGGAAATCTCTGCTAAAATGAAGCTTAGGTCTTTCACTGTCTGATGAAAATTATCAGTTCAGAGGCCAAAGTTTCTTTGGAACTAAATTCTAAGGAAATATTTAGTGTAGATCTTATAAGGCATCACTGGAAAATATAGAATGGATAAGATCTTCAACAGTGATTTTTATAAAATATGCCAAGAAGCTCTTTATATTGCTGGGGATTTTTAAATCAATTTTTATAACATTCTAGAGCATAGCATTAAAATATATATAACTCAATGATAGGGTTCCTATGGCAGACTAAAGTAATTAGTTACATTCATGTATATTTTCAAATTGAAAAATAAATAACCCAGAGTACTGAGGAAAATAGCTCCAAGAGAAAGCACACTCAGTCTGTCTTTCTCATGTAGCTACAGGTGCAACAGGATAACAGAACAGTCAGAAAGCTTGAGTAAAGATAAAGGATATGTTATATTACAGTCTGTATATGAGGAAGAGAAATCCCCCTGTTTTTATTAGTTGTTAATGAGGAAAATAAGTCCCGAGTCATCCCCACTCTAGGGAGGGAACCAGCCTCTTCTTAGCTCTGAGTCTGGTTATGGAGTCCATATGTCTACTTGATCTACATTACACTGGTTGTTCACTATTTCTTATAAAATTTAGGCAGGATTAATTTTTAAGAAATGTTCTCTTTCCTTATCTTTAAGCAATAATTTAGATATTAAGCTCAGGTCTGAAATGTGGAAGAAAATAACCAGAACTACACATTTAAACCAAATTCTATCCATCCTATTATTCCATCAACCCATTTTTCTACACTAAGAGGGAACTGACATCTCGAAAGGGTATCTACATAGCCTAAGTGAATTGTCATAATAACTTGTTCTCTGTAGAAGCCATTGCAATTTACAAAGGCTTTTCACATATATTGTCTCTTTCAGTCTTGACAACCAAAATGTGAGGGAGATATTATATTCATTTGACAGGTGAGAAATGGAGGTTCAGGAAGATTAAGTAAAAAGACTATGTGATGGAGCTAAGGCTCAAAGCATCTTTGCTAATTTCAGATTCCAGGAAAATGTGAATGGTGAGGGATCAGGGAGAAGCATCACTACCTAACATTCTTAGAAGCTTTGGGACTGACACTACACCTTAAAGTTTAACCCCTTTTGAATCCAGATTCAAAACTGTTTCACCATGATATCCTCATTGCTGTGAGATGCTCCAGAGTTACTCTTCTCTTTGAACTTATGTCTATATATTATAAGCACTATATTGTTTGGTTTTAAAATTCTCCTGTTCTATTTCCTATTTGTCCACATACACAGGAGAAGCCAAAGGGAACAGGATTTGTTACCAAGTAATCCTGCATTAATAGAAATGTGTGTGTGTGACACTTTGTAGTTTTACAAAGATCCATCCACATTGTCTTATTCACTTTAACATCAGTTCAATAAAATAGTGTTACAAATATTTAGGGGAAATAAAACCACAGCTCAGAGACAGTGAATGGTTGACCTGGAGCTGCATGCAGTATTTTGACGTATTGACCAGCCATCCATGCAAAAAGGCACTTGCTTGATTTATTTACTTTTTGCCTCAATTGTCCTTCCACTATATATATATAAACATGACTGCCAAGTGATTCCATATCATGTTTTTAATACAAATTAATTCAGTCATGTGGCAAAAATCTGCATTTAAAATGGAAACTTTTTCTATTTGCTTGTGAACACAAGGAACACTTCACCGGAAAGCATGTTATGTCTAGGCCAATAATTTGATTCTGTAGGAAATAAATAAATAAATAGCAGCAAATACAGACAGCAGCTTGTAGCACAAATATTGGTATCAACAGGGAAATAAATAAAAATGTTTGCCTGGGCTATTACAGTGCCACCAGACTAGCCTAGAATATTTAAGTTTAGGAAATGAATTAAGATGTCAAGATTTTCTCAAGATTTCTGAGGGAAACTGTCTCAGTTTGAGGATTTTCCCCTCTGGGATTTAGTTTAGAGTGTTGCAAAATTCATAAAGCTTTCTATGAACTCTCACTCATGATTTTCCTGCTCTCTTGAACTTCTGTACTTTCATTGTTTTCCCCATAAAATCATGTAGCCAGTCATCTGTAATATGATGTTATGTTCATGGTTATAGATAAACACAGAAATAGTTATTTGCAATACAGATGAAGGTTTTCTACTGAAGAGTTGCCTTGGGCCTTGCTAGACACACTAGAAAACTTTGCGTTTATGCCCCAGTTCATAAAAGCATCTTGAATCATTTATGTGCACTTTTATTTTTTCCTATTTGAAACACTTTCTTTCTAAAACAAATTGTTCACTGTGAAGTGTCACTTATCATCTTTTCCCTCCCGTGAAGGTGTGGCAGCCAGTTTAGTGGTTAAAGCCATTACAAACCAGACGGCTGAGTTGAAACACTAGCCATGTTATTATTGCTTATTTAAACTTGAATCAGTTAGGTAGCCATTCTGAGCCTCAGTTTCTTTGTCTGTTCAATAATAAGCCTACTTCTACAGAGCTGAAGTTTGAGTTGAGATGAAATATAAGTGTATATGTGCCAGTTACTCTCCCAATTCATCCCATCCTTCCCTTCCCCATCTCCTGTGGCCATATGTCCATTCTCTATGTCTGCATCCTTATTCTTGTCTGGAAATATGTTCATCTGTATTATTTTTCTAAATTCCATACATACGTGTTAATACACAATATTTGTTTTTCTATTTCTAACTTATTTCACTGTATACAACAGACTCTGTGTCCATCCACATCACTACAAATGACCCAGTTTCATTCCTTTTAATGGCAGAGCAATGTTGTATTTTGTATATGTACCACATCTTCTTTATCCATTCATCTGCCTATGGACACTATCACGTGTAAAATATTTGGCTAGTGGAAAGCCGTATAGCACAGGAAGCTTGGCTCAGTGCTCTGTGATGACCTAGGGGGTGGAGTTGGGGGAAGTGGGAGGCTCAACAGGGAAGGGGGATATATATATATATACATATATATATATGTATATATATATACACATATATATGTATATGTATATGTATATACATATATATATGTATATATATATATACATATAGATGATTCACTTTGTTGTACAGCAGAAACTATCACACCATTGTAAAGCAATTATACTAAAAAAAAAAAAGATGTTACATAAGGCATTAGCAAGCAGCAAGTAAGCTAGCTATTGCTGTTAGTTTCCTTTTGGTCTGACAACTTAAAAGAATTTATTTTATGGGAAATGTAACACATTGTGTGGGATATGGTTTGTTCACATATGGGTTCAGAGTTTCTATACATATACTGTCATTTATGAGATCAAAAAAGTACAAAAGTTTTATTTTTTCCTACCCAAGTCATATAACAACTTATTGCAAGATCCTCTGGCTTATTTTTTAATTCACCTATAAAGAAGTACTTATTAAACACCTGCCATCTCTAAGTCTTTGACATATCAGTATGTCAAATTTATCACATGGTCATTTTTTCAGTTTTCCTCTAGTCAACACAATGTTATATATGGTATATTTTGATCACTTGAAAAACGTGGTCACCAGATTATTACATTATGTGATCCAAATAGGAATTTAATAAGAGAACATAACATTTGACAGGACTACAAGATCATGGTATCACTTTTTGTTTCTAATTGAGCTTTAAAATTAGTCATTTATACCCCAGAGTATACAAGAATTTTTTTCCACTTGTGCAGAATATTTAGGGAAAGTGTCAAAGTCAGAATAAATAGTGTTAACAAAAACTGACCATTGAGGAAAAGTGAGTCTTCTTGCCCTAGGAGGCAAGAGGAAAAGCTGTTTGAGTTCAAACATCTAGATATCACTGGCAAAAGTGAAATAATTCTCCACTACGGTTTACCTTTTTCCCTCAAACATGACATTTCTGTTCCTAAGGAACAATAGTTTAAGTATGGGTAGAATATGTGAAACTGAAATAAGAGCAGGATATCTTCAAATTCTCTGTATAATTTCAAGACACATAGTTCTCCATAAAACTAATATCTAGAATTCAAGCAGTTTCAAAAGCCCAAAAAGTTTAATGAGTCTGACATGCCCAAAATATATGAACCCACATTATCAAGAACATTAAAAATTCAATTCTCACATCTTGACAATTTGAGACTGTGTACAAGCATAATCAACTAAAAATATTTTTAAATATCTCAAAAACTAAAATCTCTCAGAAGAAATGCATTTCTAAACACTGTTACTTGTTTCATGGGTTGTAGCTTATTTCCTCCAGTTGATCATTTGTAAGATGCTCAGACTTTTAGTTTGAACTCAAATGGAACCAAGAGAAATCTAACTTATGAGCTAAACTCTAGGCATAAAGTGCCTGAAGATCAGTAATAAGGCTTGAGGAATGTAACCCGAAAATAGTAAGGAGGACCTAAGAGGAAAGCACGCCATCCCTACCTCTGAGTCCTGAAAGTTGAAGGGACTTGGTACTTTCAGGGAAGGCTAGTGCTTCAGTGTGCAAGAAGAGAGATGAGAATTTGAGTGGTACATCCGATGACAGAGGGGATGATAGAGGGTATTTTGCCAATTATGGAGTGCAGTTCCAGGTGAGCTTCGGGAAGTGGCTGGAGTTGGGAGACAGAGACAGGTGTAGTTAAGGGCAGAGAACCAATAAGCGCAGCACATCACATAGTGGAGATGATGAATCGGTAGAGACTGGCAACTGGGATAGTGAAAGTGAAAGTGTTAGTCTCTCAGTCATGTCCCACTCTTTGGGAACCCATGCACTGTAGCCTACCAGGCTCCTCTGTCCATGGGATTCTCCAGGCAGGAATACTAGAGTAGGTAGCCATTTTCTTCTCCAGGGAATCTTCCTGACCCAGGGATAGACCCTGGGTCTCCTGCATTGCAGGCAGATTCTTTACCATCTGAGCCATGGAGCAGGGGGAAGACTATTGGGATAGGACAGCACAAGATTGGATATTTACTGAATTCATGACAAATCTCTTAGACTTGTGGACTCAGAGATCTACATTTTCAGCACTCTAAAAGTAAGCTGTTACCTCCCCGTAAACCAAGAATCAATGTCAGTGTATAGGTAGGTCAATAGAATAGATAGAATAAGATAGAATTGTCTAGAGCCCTTAGCTCTTCAGCCAGTGCATTCTCTTCTTAGAGTTGAATTCTCCAAGAAGCCCAGTTATAATGAGGTTATATAGTGAATCTGAACAGAGCATATTTTCTTTAGATGTTTAAGGAATCAAGCTAAGACAGCCGGATACAAAAGGCTATACAATAGAGATATTCTTGTCCTCAAATTTATGTAGATAATAAGTGTCTTTAGCCAGGATTTCCTCTTCCATGGTTAGCACTTAACAGTAATGCTATGGCCTATGTAACTCTCCTTTGTTGAGTTTCCATTTCTGGGTATTCTTGTCCAGTTTACCTATTTTTCTAGATATAGTTAAGTTTAGACGTGCTCTCCCAAAAGCCAACTCATGACTTTAAGACTTTTTAGTGCTCTGGAAAAGCACAGGGCAATCTCTTCTTCCTACTTCTGAGTTCCTCTGGGATTTTTCCCAAAGAAATTACAATATTGGTATAAATATCAATATTAACCATATTGTGTTGATAAGTCCTTCTACATTTTGAAAGTTGCAAAAGTTTTTATGCAAAGTTATCTTTCAAAGCCCTTCCTTAACGTATAATTCAAAGAGGTCTGACCATTAACTAAGAAAAATGAGTAAATCTTAGGAAGCAAGTTTAATATTTTGGGTGTATCCTAAAATAATTCTTAGCATTTAGGCCAGTAAATGTCCTTTATGGTGACATCGTTAATGTTTCATTTCATTAGTACAAACAGAACAAGTTTATTTATTGTTCCAAACAGAATGAGATGGAAGATTTTGTGGGGAACTGTGAATGAATCATCAATGTTTAGTAGTGTTATATAATATTCCTGTAACATATGAAAGTGTTACTTGCTCAGTCATGTCTGACTCTTTGCAACTGCATGGACTGATTGTAGCCCACTAGGCTCTTCTGTCTATGGAATTTTCCAGGCAGGAATACTGGAGTGGACTGCCATTTCCTATAACATATATTCAAGGCCAAATTAAAAAGAAAAATATCGACTGCTTTTAGGTGGTGCTAGGACGGAGAAGCCTGGTGGGCTGCAGTCCATAGGGTTGCTAAGAGTCAGACACAACTGAGCAACTTCACTTTCACTTTTTACTTTCATATATTGGAGAAGGAAATGGCAACCCACTCCAGTGTTCTTGCCTAGAGAATCCCAGGGACGGGGGAGCCTGGTAGGCTGCCATCTGTGGGGTCGCACAGAGTCAGACACGACTAAGGCGACTTAGCAGCAGCAACAGCAGTGGTAAAGAATGCCCCTGCCGATTGATACAGGAGAAGGGAGACACAGTTTCCATCCCTGGGGCAGGAAGATCCCCCGGACGAGGGCATGGCAATCCACTGCAGTATTCTTGCCTGGAGAATCCTATAGACAGAAGAGCTTGGCTGACTGCAGTCCATGGGACCGCAAAGAATCAGCCATGACTGCAATGACTTAACATGCATGCATTGCTTTTATCTTTCACATTTTCTAAGACTCAAAGCTGTGTGTGCCAGCCATATATCAGAAAACCTCTTCCCAAGAGCATTTCATTTAATAACAGAAATAAATGTCTGTTTAACTAAAAAATTTTTTGAATAAAATTTTAAAATCGTTCAGAAAATGAAGCCTATAAACAAGCTCCATTTGTCCTCCAGAAATTAAGTATGCCAGAAAGATCATGTTATTAGTCTACAGAGTTTAAACCAACAGGCAATTAGTGTTTTGTCAGGCAGTACACATCCAAATTCCCTTCTGCAGATTGACTGTTCATGTACTGTCACAATTATTCTACAAATCTTGCACCACTGGGTTTTTTCCTATTTATTTTTCCATTATTTAAGGAGCCCCAGGGAAGTTGAAGGTTTCTGGTTGTTTGAAATGATCTCTGAGCAAAACTTACTCCTATCTCCAAACCCAGCCACTCACCGTTCCCCACAGTTGGCACATATGCCTTGTTTCTGATTTTTTAATGAAATGTAGTGATGGAAGCATGAGGAGGAACCAACAGGCAGGCCAGGGAAACTTATCTGTAAAGTCATTTAAAGAAAGTGTCCACACTGCCTTCTATATGCAAAACAATTAAAGTAGGCAGAGCACCCATCAACAGTGATAGATAACCATTACCTCTCACTTATTTAAGCATATTGTTGAGAGTCTATTCTAACATTCAAGCTGACTGTTTTCTGCAAATTAATATGCTTCTTAGCTGTTCACATTAGCCATGAATTGGTATATGCTTAGGAAATACAGCTAATTGTAATGTTATCCTAAGAAAACCACTGTCATCTTCATTATAATCATGATTATTATCATCATCATATCAGGAAAATAATATACTGGAATAGGATCACTTAGCTCTTTCCAAAATCAAGTAGAAATTTTATGTGTATTGTCTACTGTTTTAAATTCTCTACAAGGCTATTCTCCAATCATATAGGTAGCCATATTTATTTCTTAATTTCATTTTAATTTCAGAGCAAATAACTTACAAAGAGCATTCGGTAGGAGAAAGAGCCTAGAATAGGAATGCAAAAATTTAAACTTAGTGTCAATTTTATTCTAACCTACCTCGTCAAAACTTAGATGGGTATTTAGCCTCTAAGAATCTTAACTTTTCTCATCAGTAAAATTTGAAAGTAAAATTATATTACAATGAAGTCTTTCTGGATTTAGGATTCTATAATCAAATATACAACTTTAGTTCAAAAGCATGATCTTGAGGGAAAGGCATTGACCATTACCTTGTGCCAGTGATTCTCAACTGGGGCAACAGTTAACAATTTCTAGAGGCATCTCTAATTGTCTGGGGATGAGGAGGTACACGTACATCTAGAAGGTGGAGGCCAGGGTTGCTGCGAAACTAAACGTCTTACAGTATAGAGGACAGGTCCCCACAACAAGGAATTATCTAGCCAAAAGTGCCAATAGTGTCAGAGTTTGGAAACCCTGCTTAATGGCATTAGAAAAAGCCTTTGACTTTGTAGATCATGATAATCTGTGGAAAATTCTGAAAGATATGGGAATACCAGACCACCTGACCTGCCTCTTGAGAAACCTATGTGCAGGTCGGGAAGCAACAGTTAGAACTGGACATGAACAACAGACTGGTTCCAAATAGGAAAAGGAGTATGTCAAGGCTGTATATTGTCACCCTGCTTATTTAACTTATATGCAGAGTACATCATGAGAAATGCTAGGCTGGAAGAAACACAAGCTCAAATCAAGATTGCCAGGAGAAATATCAATAACCTCAGATATGTAGATGACACCACCCTTATGGCAGAAAGTGAAGAGGAACTAAAGAGCCTCTTGATGAAAGTGAAAGTGGAGAGTGAAAAAGTTGGCTTAAAGCTCAATATTCAGAAAACAAAGATCATGGCATCTGGTCCCATCACTTCATGGGAAATAGATGGGGAAACAGTGGAAACAGTGTCAGACTTTAATTTGGGGGCTCCAAAATCACTGAAGATGGTGATTGCAGCCATGAAATTAAAAGACGCTTACTCCTTGGAAGGAAAGTTATGACCAACCTAGATAGCATATTCAAAAGCAGAGACATTACTTTGCCAACAAAGGTCTGTCTAGTCAAGGCTATGGTTTTTCCTGTGGTCATGTATGGATGTGAGAGTTGGACTGTGAAGAAAGCTGAGCGCCAAAGAATTGATGCTTTTGAACTGTGGTGTTGGAGAAGACTCTTGAGAGTCCCTTGGACTGCAAGGAGATCCAACCAGTCCATTCTAAAGGAGATCAATCGTGGGTGTTCATTGGAAGGACTGATGCTAAAGCTGAAACTCCAATACTCTGGCCACCTCATGAGAAGAATTGACTCATTGGAAAAGATTCTGATGCTGGGAGGGACTGGGGGCAGGAGGAGAAGGGGAATGACAGAGGATGAGATGGCTGGATGACATCACCAACTTGATGGACATGAGTTCGAGTGAACTCCAGGAGTTGGTGATGGACAAGGAGGCTTGGCATGCTACAGTTCATGGGGTCACAAAGGGTCAGACACAACTGAGCGACTGCATTGAACTGAACTGAACTGAGGGCTTCCCAGGTGGCTCAGTGGGTAAAGAACCTGCCTGCCAATGAAGGAGGTGTAAGAGATGAGGGTTCAATCCCTGGATCAGGAAGATCCCCTGGAATACTGGCATGGAAACCCACTCCAATATTCTTGCCTGGAGAATCCCCATGGAGAGAGGAGCCTGGCAGGCTACAGTCCAGAGTGTTGCAGAGTCAGACACAATGGAAGCAACTTAGCACACATGCACATACATTACCTAGGTTCTAGACATTAAGTGACAGTATGAAGTCAAGAAGTGGGCCCTCTAATCATTTCTCAGTTTTCCCGTGCTACAGAGGAGACATAACCCTAAATCAAGGATCACTTAGTCCAAGTCCCTTTTTATCTCACTGTTTGAAACATAGTCTTTTTATAAAATGATAGTTGCCTCATAAATAGAAATATCCTTTAGAGCTTTACAAATGAGAAGAAATGTCTGTTTCTGAATGCATACAATAAGAAGGAATGCATTTTCTGAATGAAGAAAAGGCATCTAGCTAAAAAGGAAGTTATACTCTTAGTTATCATAAGTTATTAAGGAAAGTCCCCTAGTCATAATTGGATCCTTATCTTATTCAGTATTCTTAGCTAGTAGTCTAATAACCCAGGTCCCTGCTTTGTTTCAGTGCAAAGCTGTGTCATCCTTGTGTTCATATTAGTTACTCCTTAAAACATTTTGACTAAATCGCTGAGCCAAACATTGCCAGTATGAAAGATCTTTAATGACATTCTCTGAGGAGGCAACAGCAACTATTTCAAAGCTTCTTTTATTATCTGGCACTTCCTCAGTAGAAATCTTTATAAACCTGATTCAGAGGAATATATTTAAAATCAGGCTGGCTAAATTCTATTTAAGTGTCCAACAGCAATTCTTAAGGCTGAAATTGTGTTGTTCATGGAACCACATGCTTGATAATGGCTTCAGATCTCAGGTATTCATGAAAACCTTCATAGTTGAAAACGGAGGTGAGCTTGGAGATGCCTCTTAAAAGGCAACCTAGAGCTCAGCTAGACCTCCCTCAGGGAAGGACACCTATGTGTTACTGTTCAGCAGGTCTCAGGCACAGATCCTCCTTGGAATGGGGAATGAACCTGGCTGCTCTGGTTTGTTGTCGTACTTAGTAAAATAAAGTTATTGGTTTTGCAACAAGGACAATGAGGATATTTGTTTTAAAAGACAACTTGGAAAAATAGCAAAGACAATAGGAAATGATAAATGAGCAAGTCTTTGCTACAGTAATTACTTTAGTATTGAAACAAATGAAGAACTTTCACAGCAATGCTATTTTCTGTCTTAGATTATACTACTACTTATTCATATAGTACATGTACCATTGGGCTTTATGCTGAAACAAACAAAACAAAAAAATCTAAGAAGGAAGAGTTGGTAAATAAATTGTCTGAGATATATTTGTTAATGTTTTGAAAAACCTATGATGTCCTTTCTAAAAACAAACTATCTCTGAAAGATGGGAATTATTTTTTTCATCTGTATAAGTTTTATGCCAAAAGTTAGTCACTAAAAATGAACTAAATCTGTCTGGTATAGACAAATGAAATAACATGCAAGTATCTATAATCTATTTTTTTAATTTAGGTAATTAATATATTTAATTTGCCTGTGCTGACTCTTCCTTGCTGCATGGGCTTTTCCCTTGTTGCAGAGCACAGGCTCTAGAGCCCTCGGGCTTAAGTAGTTACGGCTCCGCGCTCTGAAGCACAAGCTCAGTAGTGTGGTACACAAGCTTAGATGCTCTGCAGCATGTGGGATCTTCCTGGATCAGGGATCAAACCCATGTCTCCTGCTTTGGCAGGTGGATTCTTTACCACTGAGGCACCAAGAAAGCCCTATAATCCATTTATTGAATATTATTCTGTATATGGTTTGCTAATTCCCTGTTGAAATGTTTTTATTGTGGAAAACATACTGGACA
Organism: Nanger dama; assembly: GCA_917880005.1. Taxonomy (NCBI): domain Eukaryota; kingdom Metazoa; phylum Chordata; class Mammalia; order Artiodactyla; family Bovidae; genus Nanger; species Nanger dama. The sequence continues at coordinate 56,373,713 of CAKJTW010000004.1, forward strand.
GGTTGACAAAAGACCTAAATTCTAAACCTACGTGCTCAACTTACAAATATTTTATCATCTGGGAAAGTCTCCTAACCTCCCTGAGAATCTTAAATGAAGATTATATCTTTTCTGCCTTTTTATATGTTTTAAAAATGAAAATCCTTTGTAAGATGAGATTCATTTGGAGTTATAAGGAATTATTATTGGCACAAATTTAGGATATGGATACGTCTTATTCTAACATGTTTCTCATGTTGTCATCAAAGTTTTAATTGTTCTTAAGAATGAAATAATTCTTTACTTTGGATAGCATAATTGTATCTAATTTTTTTTAATTAAAATTTTTAGGTTCTAGATTTCTATTTTCCTCTTTCTGTGTATGTGTATTAGTTGGATCATTTAAAAAAAAATGGCAAGGTTGTGTTGCTTGGTCTTCCCTTGAATATGTATAAAGCTTAGAATTTATGCTTCAGGTAATTCTGTTTCCTACTGACTGGCTTAAATCTTGCTTAAGCTCCATTTTCTAAAAGCACAAGGGCTATTTGGGGCAACCATTCATACTGTTACAATGAGTTTTTTTTTTCTTTCAGTGTGCTCCTAAGTAATAGAAGAGTTCACTGTACTCAACATACGTAGAAGGTTTCAGAATCTGAGTAAAAATTGTATTCGTTTAAGTTAATATGATTTAGCTCTATTAAGAGAACTCTACAGGCTTCCCTGGTAGCTCAGTTGGTAAAAAAATCTGCCGGCAATGCAGGAGTCTGCTTGCAATGCAGGAGACCTGGGTTCAATTCCTGGGTCCAGAAGATCCACTGGAGAAGGAAATGACAACCCGCTCCAGTATTCCTGCCTGGAGAATCCCATGAAAAGAGGAGCCTGGCGTGCTACAGTCTATGGGGTCGCAAGAGTCAGACACAACTTAGCAACTAAACCAGCAAACCACCAACCAAGAGAACTATCTTACAGAATTTGTTTGGAGCAGGGTACCAATTAAAATTATGAGTTAAATTTGTTAAAGGCCTATTCTAGGTAAGACACACTCCATCATTTCTACATTTTGGATATGAGTTTTACTCACTGATAATTTATCAGTAAATACAAATGTAAACATTTCTAGTACCAGCACAGATTTTAAATTATAACTCTTGTCCCCTCTCCAAGTAAATGGAAAATAAAGAAATAATCAAATCACTTATGTACACATGAAGATGAAATTCTTACCACTTTCCCTATATTTATATCTCTTTGGAGAACTAGATTACTTGTTTTTTTGATCACCTTAATCACCAAAGATTTTTATAGGAACTTGAATTCCATGGTTGCCCTTTATTCCTTGAAAAGGAAAGGAAAAATAAATAAATAAACTTTTGGAGTTTACCCCCATTGCTAATATTTACCTTTATCTACTATAATATTTTTAGTAGGTGGGATGCTCAGAGTTTAGCAGAATACATCTACAAACTATTTTTAGACTCTGTATTTAATCTTGAGCCTTGAGTTCATTCACTGCTCTATGTGACATTTTAAAAACCTGAGCAAACAGTATTATTCTTGGAAAAGAAAAGCCCTTTCTCACTAGATTTAGCATTTAGAAACAATATTGAGTTGATTTGAATCAGAAAATTGTCTCCGAAACCTGAAATGAATATAAACATTAGGAAGATGATCTCACCTCCTATTTCCTGCCCTTGGTCTTGTACTGTTTCTTTTGGAAGTGGTTCTTAAATGTTCACTCAAGCCTTGTATGTGATCGGATCCATTCCAAAGCCACAGTTTGCTTTGGTTTTGTCAGAGCCCAGGCTTACTGCACTCTGTGCTTTCAGATCTATGCAAAACTCCTCTGCCATGGGGTAGAACCCTGTAAGAACCCTGTTCATAAGAAGTGTGTTATAATCATCCTACCAAGCACTGTCATCTCATATGTCAAGATCACTTGTTTATTTTCCTACTATTTCTTCACCACCACCACCACCCGCCACCACCCTCCACCCCCTGCAAAAGAAAATGGTACTCTTAGGTGAATAAAGCTCTCCTGCCTTACCCTGCAGGCAGAACTCTTACATTCCTTGGGGTTACAAAGGATCATATCCCTTTCTGCCCTGAGAAGAAAAAAAAAAAAGCCAAAGATGCATCATTAATCATGCAAACTGTCTACTGCAACACTGCCAAGAAAATGATCATTCCTAAATCAGCCATCAATATTCTTGACACCTGTCTAAAAGCTCAGGTCATGCATATCCATCTGCCTTTAGAGAAGTGTCAATGTGCAAACATCCCTTCACTATTTTTAGGGTCATGTTAAAACTATTCATCACCTGCCTGTCAGTGCATCCAATTTGTCATATTATCCTGATGTACCAAGGTCTATTATTGGTCATTCCCCTTCTGCATTGTGTTTTTAGAGCACTAGGGTATACCATGTTTTTGAAACTGTCAAATACAAAAGAGGCAGTGGAATCCTACAGTAGGCCAGAGTTCTCACCAAGAAATTACTTTGCTCAGAGTCCTTTCATGCTTAAGAGAAAATGAAGATGTTTGGGGTTCCTCTGTCTACTGCAAGTTTCACTTCAATCTAATTTTTGGTAAATTCTGATTTCTGATTTCTAATGAATTTCATTATAAACTCCACAGTATTTCTCTCTTGGGAAATGATTTCCAAGGGTTAAAACACAGCTTCCAAGGAAAGAAAACTTTTTAAATTAAGGGGTTAAAGAAAAGCTATTGTGATAAAATTGTCAACACTCAAATGCCAAGGAATATTGTGTTCTATACAAAAATAGAAATTTTGGTAAAATATATTCAGCAACAGAAACTTAAATAATATGATGATATATCTCAATTATTATTCTTAGTGTAAAAGTCATAATCTCTAAAATCAAAGTCAAATTTTTCACTGATCTCAAATCATTTTAACATTTCTATTTTACATCTAATGCAACCTTAAAACTAGTATAACTCTTTCTCCATCCTCTGAGTTTTTTTTTTTTTCCATTGTACCTGTTTCCATTCTCTTCTGCTAAAACCTGTGACATGGTTATAGTATTTTTAAATAACAGAGGCATTTCCATGTAGGTGGGAAAATCTTGGAATTGGTATTTAGGCACCTGTGACTTTCATTATTTTTATGCACTAAGCCCCAGGGAGATCCGTGTTAGGTCCCGCATTTGATCGTTACCTCCCAGAGTGTTAGTTGTCTTCTCTGTAAACCATAGGCCTTGAATAGATGATCTCAGTGTCTGTTCCAGATGACAATCTCATCCATTGCTGTAGACAGCAATGACACATAAAGCCACAGACTAAAGAGTGAATCCAGTGAATTTCCCCAGAATCTGCCTCAACATGTTAAAAATCCTGAAAATGATTATCAAATTAGCAGAGTGCTTCTTCAGAATCATTCTTACTGTGGTCACCACTGCTGTCCAAGCTTGTCAAAACAGCAAGTTCTAAGCCTAGTAAAATTCCATCTATTTTCAGACACTCTCTAGCGATACGGTTTTTAACTGTGACACCCAGAAAATAAAGTGTCTTGGTTCTCAGGCTGCAGAATCAGATGTAACAAAACAACCCAAGACACCCCCATCCCCCGCCCCTGCCATCTATTCATTAGGAAGATGCATTGCAGAATTTTAATGTTAGTGAATTTTTATGAAAACTAATCAATTTCTTACTGATTCTGGTAATATTGTTTTGACTTTTTAGAAATTAGAGAATTCAGAGGCAGACTACATCCAGGTCTGTCTCTCACTTGAAATTCAGAGAGTCATGTTACTCTAACAAGCCCTTTTAACTAAATGATGATTATTCAAATAACTTTTTACAGTAAGTAGAAAATAAAGGACTAAGAGTGCTGAAGTAGAAGTAAAATAATAGAAAACGATAGAAAAATAGTAAGTTTATTTTTCATTTACTTTGTGTCATGAGTATATATGGGCATTCTTGGTAACTCAGATGGTAAAGAATTTGCCTACAATGCAGGAGACTGGGATTTGATCCCTGGGTAGGGAAGATCCCCTGGAAAAATGAATGGCAATCCACTCCATTGTCTTGCTTGGAGAATTCCATGAATAGAAGAGCCTGGTGGGCTATCGTCCATGGCGTTGCAAAGAGTCAGACACGACTGAGTGACTAACACACATGCATATATATTTATATTTGTGTTATATTTGTGTTTACACACACACACACACACAACATGCTGTCTTATCTACTCACAACCTGCTTGGGGAGAAAGTGTCCTTTCTAGAAATAAAGTGTAGCTCAGAGATGCTAATATAAGAGAGCAGAGACTCAAGCTGATGGAGTGACCGTGACTGGCAATAAGAGAAGTAGGAAGTATTACAAAGACGTTGGTACTTACCTTGGTGGCAGAGAAAAGAGCATTAAAAAACTAGGGAACAGCATTTGAAAAGGCAAAGAGGCTTTGATAAACAGGCTTTTTTCAGGTACTGGCAAATAGTCTGAAGTGGCTGAAGTATAGGAGGAGGAAAGGGAAAATAGGGCTAAAATGGGAATGGCAATGAGGAACCTCAAAGAAGAAAATGGCAGCCCACTCCAGTAATCTAGCCTGGAAAATCCCGTGGATGGAGGAGGCTGGCTGTTACAGTCCACAGGGTCACCAAGAGTTGGAAAGTGAGTGACTTCACTTTCACTTTCACAGAAAGTTGAAATTTACTCTGCTCATAATTGGCCATTGAGGTATCTTAAATGATGTCATATTTTTAATTAGGAAAAAAAAACTTGACAGCAAAGTAAATAATAGGCTAAAAATATAAGGCAAAATGACTTAGGAGAACATGATGTTAACTAGAGAACAATAAAGTATGAATGTTGTTGATGGTGGTGGCAGTGGAGAGGGAGAAACAGATCTGGGATGGATTTAAAAGCTAAAAGGTTCTCAGATTTGCCAACTGACTGGATATGAATGTCAAGAGAAAGGGAGAATCAAGAAAAATGTGAAAGATTTTCGCTTGGCTGCCTAAATGAATTATAGTTCCGTTCTCTAAGACAAGGAAAACAGTATGAGGAAGATCATATTTGGGGACAAAATAATGAGTCCATTTTTTTACTTGTTTTATTTGAGGATATCAACATAGAAATGAACACATGGGGATAGAGGTCTGGAGAGAAGTGGATTGAAAATAATGATTTTCAGTTCAGTTCAGTCTCTCAGTAGTGTCTGATTCTTTGTGACCCCACTAACCACAGCATGCCAGGCCTCCTTGTCCATCACCAACTCCTGGAGTTCACCCAAACTTATGTCCACTGAGTTGGTGATGCCATACAACCATCTCATCCTCTGTTGTCCACTTCCCCTCCTTCCCTCAATCTTTCCCAGTATCAGGGTCTTTTCAAATGAGTCAGCTCTTCCCATCAGGTGGCCAAAGTATTGGAGTCTCAGCTTCAACATCAGTCCTTACAATGAACACCCAGGACTGATCTCCTTTAGGATAGACTGGTTGGGATTCCTTGCAGTCCAAGGGATTCTCAAGAGTCTTCTCCAACACTACAGTCCAAAAGCATCAATTCTTCAGCACTCAGCTTTCTTTATAGTCCAACTCTCACATCCATACATGACCACTTGAAAAACTATAGCCTTGACTAGATGAACCTTTGTTGACAAGGTAATGTCTCTGCTTTTTAATATATAGTCTAGGTTGGTCATAACTTTCCTTCCAAGGAGTAAGCATCTTTTAATTTCATGGCTGCAATCACCATCTTCAGTGATTTTGGAGCCCCCAAAAATAAAGTCAGCCACTATTTCCACTGTTTCCCCATCTATTTACCATGAAGTGATGAAACCAGATGCCATGATGTTAGTTTTCTGAATGCTGAGTTTTAAGCCAACTTTTTCACTCTCGTCTTTTACCTTCATCAAGAGGCACTTTAGTTCTTCTTCATTTTCTGCCATAAGGGTGGTGTCATCTGCATATCTGAGGTTATTGATATTTCTCCTGGCAATCTTGATTCCAGCTTGTGCTTCTTCCAGCCCACCCTGTTTCATGATGTTCTCTGCATATAAGTTAAATAAGCAGAGTGACAATATACAGTTCGATGTACTCCTTTTCCTATTTGGAACCAGTCTGTTGTTCCATGTCCAGTTCTAACCGTTGCTTCCTGACCTACATACAGGTTTATCAAGAGACAGATCAGGTGGTCTGGTATTCCCATCTCTTGAAGATTTTTCCACAGTTTATTGTGATCCACAGAGTCAAAGGCTTTGGCATAGTCAGTCAACCAGAAATAGATGTTTTTCTGGAACTCTCTTGCTTTTTCCATGATCCAGCGGATGTTGGCAATTTGATCTCTGGTTCCTCTGCCTTTTCTAAAACAAGCTTGAACATCTGGAAGTTCACGGTTCATGTATTGCTGAAGCCCGGCTTGGAGAATTTTGAACATTACTTTGCTAGCGTGTGAGATGAGTACAATTGTGTGGTAGTTTGAGCATTCTTAGGCATTGCTTTTCTTTGGGATTGGAATGAAAACTGATCTTTTCCAGTCCTGTGGCCACTGCTGAGTTTTCCAAATTTGCTGGCATATTGAGTGCAGCACTTTCACAGCATCATCTTCCAGGATTTGAAATAGCTCAACTGGAATTCCATCACCTCCACTAGCTTTGTTCATAATGATGCTTCCTAAGGCCCATTTGACTTCACATTTCAGGATGTCTGGTTCTAGGTGAGTGATCACACCATCGTGATTATCTGGGTCATGAAGATCTTTTTGTACAGTTCTTCCATGTATTCTTGCCACCTCTTCTTAATATCTTCTGCTTCTGTTAGGTCCATACCATTTCTGTCCTTTATTGAGCCCATCTTTGCATGAAATGTCCCCTGGTATCTCTAATTTTCTTGAAGAGATCTCTAGTCTTTCCCGTTCTGTTGTTTTCCTCTATTTCTTTGCATTGATCATACTCGAAAGGATGTTGAGCTTTGGGCTGTCAGGGAACACAGGTGAGGGAAAAGCAAAGACAACCCAGGATATATATCTGGGAAACAGTGGGGCTCATACTATGGAGCCCTGGAAGCAAATGGAAAGTGTGGAAACACTCAGACCCCATCGATTCCTCTGTTCATGGGATTCTCCAGGCAAAAACACTGAATGGGCTGCCGTTTTCTCCTCCAGTGGATCTTCCTAACTGGGGGTAGAACCCTCGGCTCCTGTGTCTTCTGCATTGGCAGGCAGATTCCTTACCACTGAGCTACCAGGAAAGCCCTCTTTCTTTTATGTTCCTTAAAACTCTAATGTCAAAAACGGTCATTTCACTCTGAGTTGTATTTTAAAACACCCTTCTTGTTGCAAACTTATTTTTCTGTGTATTGTGTTTAAAGAGTACTATCTGGTCTTAGCTTTTTCTGTGTTCTTAAAGATGTGTCCCTCATCTGGTCCCCTGGTAGGACCCAAAGCCTGCCCATCCATTCTACTTAATGTCCACCAGCAGCCCATGCATTCTCTCTGCCAATATTGTTAGAGTTTCCTCACAGTACTGAATGAGAACAGAATTTTTTAATGTACTCATTTTTACCTTTTATTTTCTGCCTTATTTTGATACAATGTAGACTTCATGAGGACAGAGAATTTGTCTTGTCTCCTCTATAAACATGGCAGCTAGAAAAAAATGTCTGGTATATAGGAGACACTCAATTATTTGTTGAATAAGTGAATTAGGCTGATAGTCATCTATGTAGAAACCAAACTCTATGAATTTTTAAAAGATGCTCCATATCAAATTAATGCCACTTTTGTTTTACTCTTGAGACATTTTGACCATAATGATAGGATTTATCTTTTTTTTTAACTTTTAGCCCAAAGCCACGGAAACAGGTGAATCAATCTCTCTCCTTGGTGTGTGTGTGTGTGTGTGTGTGTGTGTGTGTGTGTGTGTGTGTGTATAAGCATACATATATTCACCTCTAAAAAGTGGATTCCAACTTGAGGGGTTCATTTTTTATCTCTACTGAGCATTTAAAAACATTTAAGGAAAGACCTGTATAGAAAATGTAATACTAAGCATTGCTTTGGAAGTAATAGCAGAAACTGTTTACCGAAAGGGGAAGAAAGAGACCTTCATATGCAAATGTATGGCATTTGAAAATGTCATATAGCTACATCTACATATAAATAAGCTGCTCTCTGAATTCCAGGAAGGAAGATTTTGTGTAGCATTAGCCAGTTTATAAATCAAAATAAACTGATAGCAAAGCAGTGAGTCAAGACATAGAAGAACACATCTTTACTACCTCTTAATACAGCTGTAGCTCTCCAGGTTAAAGACCACCTGGCTAAAATGAAATCTAATCCCACAGTATTTGAATGGAAATAGATATGAACCAGTAGAAGAAAAGGATTTCACAAATGCAAAAGGATGACAATTTCCTGTCAAGGATTTGCTTCCTTCTAAATATGAACTTGGAAATTAGGAGTCTCATAGTGTCTTTTCTGCCAAACCTCTGTATCAGGACTGTTTTTTATGTGAGGTTCTAAACTTCAGACTGAAAAAGCAAAGACTTTTAATTTTTACCTCATTCTTCTTCATTATTTGTTTGGTTATCTTGGTTCAAGATGGTCACCTTGGGGAAATTTCTCTGGCAAACCATAGTATATACACTATCACATAGGGATGAATAATTCCCCTATATTAAATGAATTATCCTTCCAGGATACCAGGGTGCCATTCTAAAAACGAAGTCTTTCCTGCATTGTTTAGGTGCTCTTAGCTTCCAGAGGAGTTAATTAGCCTCACCTGGATAGGCAGCCCATTCCTGGGCACCAGGCTTCCTAAGTACAATTTTTACAATAGGCCATTTGCTCCAGTCTAAGTTGACAGCATGGAATTCACCACAGGAAAAAAATAATAAATGATTTATGCCACTTTACTGGCCATTCATGGAGTCCATGTGGGAGTTGTTTTCCTAGCAGGAAGAACTGACTGCAATGTGTCAGGTAGTACATGCACCAGGGTTTTGTCTTAGGTATTAAAAAGCACAACAAAGCCCTCATCCTGGCATGGCATGTTTATAAAGAAGCTGGGGCTAAGAGGAGAAGTTTCTAGACTGATAACTGAAGAGACAAACATGAATTTTAGAAAAAAAAGAAATTTAATAAGGTTAAGCTATCAATAGGGAAGAAACAATGTAAAATCCAATAATCAAAGGAAACCAAGAAACCATACTAGTCTTCAGATGGATAATATAACTGCTACCTTTTTTTGAATATGGCTGAATACTTAGCACTTCATTAGTGTTTTCTTTGAAATGACCCTTCAATGAAAGAATTATTTTCACCATTGTAAAGATAAAGAAACTCAGGCTCAGAAAGTTTAAGCAGTTTTCCCAAGGCCACCTAGCTATTAAGATGAGAATATGTGTAAACTGGATATGTCTTTGACCACAAAGCTGGTTGTTCTCTTTCCATTATACCAGCCTGCCTCTTGACATGTAGTGTAATAGGGGAAAAGGTAGCAAGATGCATGTTGGTTATATTTGAAACTATATAGTCAGTCTCTTGCGGAGGATATTAAAGGAACCAGAAGCAAATCCCTAATGAGGATTAAAAATATCATATCAAAGAGCATGTTCTGAGAACTAAAAACGGAAAAAGAAGTTGAGAAAATTTTGTTGACTTTTTGCTAAAATGTGCTGATATGGAGATATTTATGTTTTTCTGAACATCTGGTAGATATTAGTATGTTTTTATTCAAAGTCTTCTGTCATTAATGATAAAAGAAAGCTGAATAATTATGATATACTGCCACAATGGATGAATATCATGTGTGGACTTTTCTAATATATTGCAGAATCTCATGATTCCATCAAACATAAAAACATAAAGTTATTTTTAAAAAGAGGAATATGGATGTTATCTTACTGTAACAAACTTGTTTCCATAAGAATAGACCAAGTCAGCAACTCTTGTATCTATGTGTTAAGAATAAATTTCAAGTCATAAGATCTTTTGTTATTAATGTGACTTAAAATTATACTTTAACATTGCTAGAAGTTTGAGAAATAACCTAAACCTGATATATATTTGTTTTGCCAAGAGAGAGTTCCATTTCTTTTACTAGACTTCACGGAAAAGAGATTCTTTTATTAGAGATAGAAACACCATGGCTTTTGTCTCCTTGGTAGATTGTCAAAACAAAGAGTATCTTTACTAACTTATAATCCTTCCCTCTGGCTTTTTTGAGGGTTCTTCAGTGACCCAGGATACTTGCCAGAATCCACTGCTGAATATAACTGAATCCCTTCCATAGGATGCCAGCAATGACACGTAGTCAAAGGCTGGATAAGACCAGCATGGCATGGACCTGCTGGTCCTGCTGGAGAGACAGCCTCCCCACAAGTGGGAGCACTGTACCTATTTGGATGTGCTAGTGAGTGTGTGCCAGCTTTATTGAAAGATGGTACAAATGGCTCCAGGTGGCTCAGTGGTAAAGAATCTGCTTGCAATGCAGGAGACCCAGGTTTGATCCCTGGGTCAGGAAGATCCCTTGGAGATAGGAATGGCAATCTACTCTAGTATTCTTGCCTGGGAATTCCCATGGATAGAGGAGCCTGGTGGGCTACAGTCCATGGGGTCCCAAAAGAGCTAGACATGGCTTAGCAACTAAACAACAACAACAATAACTTTTACAGCATATACCACACTCCTTAGGGGCTTCCCAGGGGGCTCAGTGGGTAAAGAATCTGCCTGCAATGCAAGAGACGTGGGATCAATCCCTGGGTCAGGAAGGTTCCTGGAGGAGGGCATGGCAAGCCACTCCAGTATTCTTGCCTGAAGAACCATGGACAGAGGAGTCTGGTGGGCTACAGTCCATAAGGTCAAACATACAGTCCATAGCGTCACAAAGAGTTGGACGTGACTGAGCAACTGAGTACACACACTCCTTAATCTATGCCCTCTACCTCCGTGAACTGCCAGTTTCACTACAAGCCATGCTCTGGATCCCATCTGAATTTTTGTATGTATTATTCCAACAGGGAGTAATCATTCTTCTTTCATTTGTCTAATTCTTGTTCATCTTTCATGTTTCAGCTTAGATACCCTTCCTCCAGGAAAGATGATAACAGCCACTTTTGTTTATTAAGAGCTTACTATGTGCCAGGCACTGTGCTAAATGCTTCTTTACACTTAAAATCTCATTTACTTATTACACATATTAGTTTAAAACAGCTATGATTTATTGGGTACTTACTGTGTGCCAGACAGTGTTATAAATGTTTTAACAACATGCATAAAGGTTAAATAACTTGGCTGCAGTTACAGTGTTGGAGGGTAGAAAAACATCAGAATTGAACACAGGTAGTCAAACTCCTAAGCCTGAGATCTTATTGCCTCACAGGTGTTAACAAGTAGTACTATTATCTCAATCATTTTAAAACTGAGGAGAAGGAGGCCTTTCACTCTCCACATTCACTGTGGAGTCCAGGCATTTCTCTATGCTCTTTGACCCTTATCTTTACCCAGTTATCACATGGCTTTGTGTCTGCCTGTTTGCTTTTCTGTTTCCTTCTTTTTCAATGGGGAAACGGAGGCCTTGAGGAGTGAAGTAATTTGCAAAAAAAAAAAAAAAGGTTAACAATAAAATGGCTTCGCTGAGACTGAGCTTCACTTTCTCTTCCAAAGTCTGCCTTTTCCCTCTTCGGACAACTCATAAATGCAAGCCAGGGCATTTCTCTGCAGACACGCATTTCCATGAAAAATGAAAGCAAAGGGACACAAAAGGACACAGAGAATATTTAGTTCTAGGTCTACTGCTTCATTCTTGTTTAGTTCCTTTAGATTTGTTTGAAAACATGACAATGATATGTTTGGTTTTGACGAAAACCAAAGCATTTACTAAGTTCTTATTAGTTGCTAGTTATTGTTCAGAGGATTTTATATGGAAAGTCTCTTTTATTCTACACTATTACCCCACGATGCAAATGCTTGGTCATTCCCTTTTTACATATAAGGAAACTGATCTGTCAAGGGGTTATATGACTTGCTCTAAATCCCACACCGTTAGGTACGGGAGCTAGATTTGGAACTCAGTTTGACACAGCCCCTCATTGGTAGGAGAAATGTGATCCTTTTCAATGTTACCAAAAATTAACTGTCAATTACCAAAAACTATTTGACTTATATAGGATATAAATTGTATATTATGAAACTAATAGCAAACATGCCTTATGTTCACTACCCCTCAGAGAATTCTGAGAAATACTTAGAGAATAAGAGAGAAATGATTGTGCCTAAAGCACTTTATGCTCATCTTTTCCTCCTAATTTCTTTGGAATGACCTAGCTTGAAAAGATGATAAAGGACCTAGATGGGTCCAACTTTTTAGCAGAAAGACAGATGGGATCTTGAGGCTCTGGAAAGCTGTTCCTCTGCTAGGCATACTTCATCTTTCCTATATAAACTCCATTAACTCATGCAGAAGATTCATTGTTCCAAGACTCAGATGAAGATCCCTCCACCGTGTGAGTTTAAGCCTAGAGGGGTTCTGAAAGGATGCTTCTAGCCACAGATAGGAGATGGTAGTATTTGCTTCTGATGACCCAAGACCAAAGTAAAAATAGAAATATTAAATGAATATTTAATATTTGAAAACAACTAGCCCATCCCTGCTACTTGCCAACTATGATAAGAAAGATTGTGGAGCTCCAAGGGCATGTAAATCCACCAGTCAAGTTTGGGAACTGGGGAATGTTACTTAAAAACCATATGAGAACATGAAGATGACAGTGAATATTTAAAAGCATTTCAGTAGGCTGAGGGAAGAAAGATTTCAAATTTTTACTCTGAGAGAGTGTTAATAAGTGATAAATATCTTCGAATATACTCAATCTAAATTGAACAAGTAAGAATAAAATCTCAAATGAGAAGATCTAACCATTCCTTTTTAAGCATCCCCCCACCCAAAAAAGAATCACTTGAAGACCTTTATTTTTCAAGAAATGTGTATTTTTATGGTAAAAATAAAACCTATTTATTATATAAAATTATCTCTTCTATCTAGAAATATTTGTTGTAATCATCACTGTCAAAATTGGGGTGAATTTCATTGTAGGTTTTTATGATTTTCACACATTATACATCTTAGTATTTTACTCATTTTTCTATGTCATCGAAGAAACTTCATAATTTTTCTAGTTGAATAATATTTTACCATATAGTTATGCTACAAATTACTTAACTATATTCTACTATTGCTGATATTTAGGTCATTTCTCAGTTTTCATTTTTATAGAGGATGTTGCTTTTGATTTATTTATAACATGATTCCCTGCCTGCTTCTGAGGCTCTTGATATATGATACCATAGTAGGTTTTCAATGTTTTTACCATTTTCTCTCTCACTGATGATATTTCAAATTCTTATCTCTGCACCATCTATCCCTGGCCTCATCTAACATAAGATGTAGATTACAACTTCTCTCCAGATAGACTAAATGGCCTCCTTGTAGCGTACCATGCTAAGCAATTTCACCATAGTACTATTTGAGATCGGCTTTTAGACATGGCCTGATATGCAAAATGAATGCCTTATGCATGGCCTAATCTAAGTGCACAGACAAAAACAATTCATGCAGTAGAAAGACTGGACATAAATAAATGTTGATAGTAGTTTTGTTTAGGGTGTAAACAATGAGGGCTTTCTATCCTTCTTTTACTTTCTATATTTTCCACTATTCTTAAATCAATGTGAAATGCTTTTATAATGAAATTACCCTATATACTTTAAGGGAAAAGGAAGTGTAGAACTAAGCAATTTTGCCCTCAAAAACACACAAGCTTCACAATGAGTGATACACAGTTTCCTATTAGTAAGTGAAATACTGATGCTTATAACTATACCCACAAATTCAAGTGAAGGAGGAAGACAATCATAGGAATCTCTCCAGGCAAAAAAAACATTTCTGTCTCAATTATCTGTATCTTTCAGACAAAATTGTTTTCTGGTCTGGAATTATCCAGATGACTGCCTCTTCCATTTTTCCTCTTAAGTCTATATGTACAATTCTGACAGTTCTTTACCATTGAAAAATTGTGATGAAAACAACAGATTAAAAAGGAGAACACAGAGAAAAATTTGTTGCAGGTATATAAGATTTCTCTATACTCTCTTTGTAGTTGTTTTTTAAAATAAATCTAAACTATTCTAAAATTTTAAAAATTATTTCAAAATGAGAACACATGGTTTCTGGGGCTAGCTTTATGCCTGTGACCCACTGTAAGACATTAAGGAATAACTGAATGTTTCTGATCTTCATCTTCCAATATATCAAGGAAAAATATACCCCCCCCACACACACACACGTGTTTAACTTAACATTTAGGGATGTTGCAGTCTCAAGTAAAACAATAGCTATAAAAACTTTTAAAAATGCAAGTCATTAGAAAAAGATAATAATGTAATTGAATAATCTTTTGGCCTAAATAGAATTTATGTTACATAATAGAAATTGAAGAGAGCAAATCTACATACTTATCTTTAAATAACTTTTATTTTCTCAAAATAACTTTTTCAAGAAGAGAGGAAAATGCTTTACTTAAAAGCATTCCTCACTGATATTTCTTCATAGTCTAATTTTCTTCTTTCATTTTATAATATTTCTTTTCTTGCCTTTAAATTTACACCTCCACATCTCTCATAGACCACTATAAATGTCCTTCCTAGTTTAGATATCATGGAGAAGACGTCCTTTTAATAATCCTAAATTTGCTTAATGTTATTAAGATACATTCACTGCTGATCATTTTCCTACTAAACAATTAATTTGTTTCAGTTAACACCAATTCTATTGGAGAGATACCCAACCATAAACAGAGTTTTCAGTTCATTCTCAAAAATCAAAATCAGAGATCTGTCATGTTTATAGATCAGAGCTCAATTGCTTTTCTTGTAGTCTTCCCCATTATACAAAATGGCAACTACCCAGATGATCAAGTCAAAATCCTAGTCATCTTTGATTCACTCCTTTCATTTTGCAACACACCAACAAGTCATGTTCAGTCCACCACCAAGATCTATGCAGAATGGAAGTTGTTTTTTTTTTTCTCCCTCCATTGCTACTAAAGTGTAAGACTTGGACAGACTTTTTCCTACACCGTGAGATGGTCTCCTATTTGTTCTCCCTGCTTCTTCTCTTTTCCTTCAATGATGTATTTTTCCAACCAGTCAGATCTACTTTAAACTATCCAAATGGTTTCTCATTGTGCTTGAAAGTAAATCGAGACTCCTTAATGTGGCATACAAAGTTCTACAAGGTAAGAACCTTGCTGTTCTCTCCTCTCACTTTGGCTCTCTTTACTCCTCTGGGAAACTCTATTCTCTAGCCACAGTGCTGGCTCCTGGACTATCAGTTTTTCTATTAGAGTCTTTTTCTATGCGTGTCACTCACTCGGTGGACTCTTCACCAATCCAGCTTTTTTCATCCTTTCTTCTTCAATACCTTTACCTTACCTCTTTAAAGCAAACCTCCCACCCTATTCTGCTGTATCTGAACACCTTTTTTTCTGAAACACTTCTAATTTAGATGCAAGGGTTTTTTTTTTTTTAATTGTGTATATTGCATCTATAATATGTATGACTTTGACGAGAGAAACTTTAAATCCCCATGATGTACAGAGTACACCTATAGCATTTGGCACATAGAAGGAGATCAGGAAATATTTTTTAAGTGAATGAATAAATTGATGAACTAATTAGGTACAGTACAGGTAGGAGCAAAGACTAGTAAATTTTAAGACCTCATAAGAGAAAACATGTTTCTTAACTTTTCTAGATCCAAAGGGTTATATGATCACACACCAAGAGCCAGAAGTTGTGGGCTGATATTGTTAGCATTGACTACAGCAAAAGGAAGGGGTGTTTGAATCACCTAGGTCACACTCAACTCTTATCTCTAGATAAAGCCACTTGTGGTTTTCCTGTTTCAAAAGAAATAGTTCCCTGTAAGCCCTGATTCTAAGTGCCAGATATTTTATTTCTGATGGATAAATGAGGTTTTGACTCTCTCCAAATTCAAATTTGTACATGTTTTATAACCCGTATTGATTTCTTGAGTGGTTAACCATGTACTTGGGGAGTGTAAATTATACACTGGAAGGGTGTCAGACCTGTTAAAAGGTAAACTGACACTATGAGACCTCAAAGTACCATTTAGTTAACTAATTTCAGGTCCTAAATACTGTCCAAGTGGAAAGAAACTGTTAAGATCCACACCTCATCCTTAACTATTTCTAGAGCAGTTTTTGCACTCAGAGTTATCACTGACTAGAAATGAAGGCAGTATCACAAGAAATCAATTGTTCAAAACTGGAAAGAAGGAGAGAGTGAGAGAGAATTCATTGCTATTTAGAATATCTGAGGAATGAATTGTCTTAGATTAAAAACATTTGTACTTAACCAAAGGATAATGCTTTAAAGATGAGAACATTTAATGTTCAAATGTTCTTAATGGAGTACTCAAATTCCCATCCTTCTTAAAGAGAAGATGCTAAACAAACGCCAGCATTTTTCTTAATGGCTCAGAATTGCAGAATAGCATCAGTAATTCAGGAATTTTGAAAATGCACATAGAGATAATGTGGGAGATTACACTCCAGATGTGACCTTGAATTTCTTTGAAAAGGTCATTGATGTCAGTTTGCTTCTTGGTCATTTTCTTCTTTCTAATAAAGGTAAAATGCAGTATCATTCATTGTATGACAAAATAAACAATGTAAGATAACTGCCTTTCTTATAAGATGAATTAATAAATTTAAAAAATGAATTCAGACCCTTTCATCAGGTTTCCCTAGCTTCTCAAAAATTCTTCTTTACTGTGGCTATTAGCATACTTTGAAACATCAGCACCTTCAAAACATAATTTCTATGTTTTCAATGCAATGAACCATAGAAATATAGATATGTCAGCATAAGCCTAACCTAGGGGATCATAAAATTTACCACCCTAAGTAGGAAACTTTCGAGAGTGAAAGGAGGCTTTGTGAGTCATTATGCTGGAAAAATAAACACAAACCAAGATTGTACAGGTCACATACTAGCTGAACTCAATCTGTCAGCTCATTTTCATTAATTCCATATGGACTATTAAAAAGTGTATTTTATCAGTGTGATAAAATATTTCATCAGTGTGTCTGGTTGCTAAATGGTAGTTTTATTAGCTTGCTAAGGCTGCCATAACAAGTTACCACAAACTGAATGACTTAACAGAAGTTTATTATCTCACAGTTTTGGAGGGTAAATTCTGAAACTAAGGTGTTGGTAGGGCCAGGTGCATGCACACATGTATGTTAAGTCACTTCAGTTGTGTTCAACTCTTTGGGACCCAGTGGACCATAGCCCCTAGGCTCCTCTGTCCATAAGCTCTCCAGGCAAGAATGCTTGAGTGGGTTGCCATGCCCTCCTCCAGGGGATCTTCCTGACCCAGGGCTTGAACTTGTGTCTCATGTCTCCTGCAATGACAGGTGGGTTCTTTACCACTTGTGCCACTTGAAAAGCCCTGCTAGGGCCACACTTGGTCCAAATTATCAGAGAACCGTCTTCTGCCTTTGCCAGCTCCATGGTTCCTCCATTCCTTGGCTTATAGTAGCGTGGCTCCAATGTCTGCCTCCACCCTCACCTGACCTTCTATTGTGTGTCTTCTTATGATCTTATAAAAACACCAGCCTTTGGATTTAGGGTCCTGTCTAGTCCAGTATGAGAGAAGCTAAAATAATTATTTCCCAATGAGCTTTCACTCTGAGGTTCCAGATAGATATGAGTTTTTGGAGGACATTATTCAACTCAATGCAGTAACCAATAAAATATATGGCTAATATTTTACCAAATAATCATTAGCTGTAAGATTTTATTGACAACACAACAAATGTATAATACTGAACAATGAAAAGGATTTATTCACTGGTATTTTCATGTCTCTTTAACAAGTTAAACAGAGAGACCACACAGCAACCTATG
Source organism: Nanger dama (assembly GCA_917880005.1). Taxonomy (NCBI): domain Eukaryota; kingdom Metazoa; phylum Chordata; class Mammalia; order Artiodactyla; family Bovidae; genus Nanger; species Nanger dama. The sequence goes on from CAKJTW010000004.1 coordinate 56,391,647, forward strand.
ATGGATTATCAAATCATCAAAAGGTTTATTTTAGAAAGCAATACCACCTTTAATAACCATCTTTGTTGTTGCTATTCAGTCACTAAGTCATGTCCGGCTCTTTGCGACCCCATGGACTGTAGCACTCCAGACTCCTCTGTTCTCCACTATTCCCAGAATCTGCTCAAATTCATTGATTTGGTGATGTTATCAAACCATCTCATCCTCTGTTGCCCCCTTTTCCTTTTTCCTTCAATCTTTCCCAGAATCAGGGTTTTTTCCAATGAGCCGGCTCTTCACATCAGGTGGCCAAAGTATTGGAGCATCAACTTCAACATCAGTCCTGCCAATGAATATTCAGGGATGATTTCTTTTAGGATTGACTGGTATGTTCTCCTTGCAGTCCACGGGACTCTCAAGAGTCTTCTCCAACACCACAGTTTGAAAGTGTCAGTTCTTCGGCACTCAGCCTTCTTTATAGTTCAACTCTGACATCCATACATGACTGCTAGAAAAACCATAGCTTTGACTATATGGACCTTTGTCAGCAAAGTGATGTCTCTGCTTTTTAACACACTGTTTAGATTTGTCATAACTTTCCTTCCAAGGAGTAAGCTTCTTTGAATTTCATGGCTGTAGTCACCATCAGCAGTGATTTTGGATCCCAAGAAAATAAAATCTATCACTGTTTTCACTTTTTCCCCTTCTATTTGTCATGAAGTGATGGGATTGATGCCATGAACTTGGTTTTTTGAATGCTGACATTCAAGCCAGCTTTTTCACTCTCCTCTTTCACCCTTATCAACACGCTCTTCAATTCCTCTTCACTTTCCTCCATTCGAGTGGTATCATCTGCATATCTGAGATTATTGATATTTCTACTGGCAATCTTGATTCTGGGTTGTGATTCATCCAGTCCAGCACTTCCCATGATGTACTCTGCATAGAAGTTAAATAAGCAAGGTGACAATATATACTGTTGTCATACTCCTTTCCTAATTTTGAACCAGTCAGTTTTTACATGTCTGGTTGTAACTGTTACTTCTTGATCTGCATACAGGTTTCTTAGGAGACTTGTGAGGTTGTCTGATATTCCCATCTGTTTAAGAATTTTCCACAGTTTGTTGTGAGCCACACAATCAAAGGTTTTAGTGTAGGCAATTAAGCAAAAGTAAATGTTTTTCTGGACATATTACTCTACTTAAATACAAAGATACTTGATTCATAGACATGTTGCCAAGACATAATTGAGAAATATCGTCAAAACAGAATAACTTTAAACACCATGAAACTGTTCAGAGGCTATACTACGTTCAGAAATTACTTCTTAGAAAAACTACAAAATTCCGCCTTAAGAGTTGACTCCATGACTTTTTCAATATCAATTTTATCTAAAATGTGTATTTAAAATGTCAAACCAACTTTCAAAAATACTCACAGCACAATCGATTGCATTTGTTTCTTAAAATTATTTTATATTATCCTTGAACATTTAGAAGAGATGGTATACCTTCTAATGCTCTCAGTGAGAATCAATTATATTAATTTAGTCAGGTACCAACATATGGCAGTGGTCCAAATTTATAAATGACTCTAAATTTATACTGTAAATTTTCTGACTGTCCTTTTGGGCCATGAGATCATACAGGAGAAATGTGCAAACCCATCAACCTGTCAATTGCCTACACTTGCTCTTCCAAGTCATTTATAGATCTCTTTCTTTTCTTTTATGGTTAGCAACACATTTTTGCCCTCCAGCCTTTTGCCTTTCACTGAATAAGCCTGAAGTGCATAGCAAATATGACTTTTACCTCTGCCTCTAATTCTGTCACACTGAATATATCATGCTACTGAGTGAACTAGAGTTCTTCACCAGATTGTACCTTGTCACAAGGGACTGTCTGTGTCTGCACTGAAGTGCAGCTGGTTCTTTGATGCAACAACTAAGAGGGACTAATCTTTTGAAAGCCACCACACTAAGGTACAGGTGGCTTCCAAATATATTGCCTCTGCCTGTCATACTCATTCATTTATTCATTCTGCTGATTGCACACCCGCTATCGCTGCTTTTTGTTCTATACCCTTGAGCTGTTACAGTAAATAATTTAGTCTCTGCTCCAGGAGAAATAATCTATTGCAAAGTTGTCTCATGTCTTTAAATGAATAACAGGTGTGTAAACTCATTGATTTACCTTAGCTATCAGGTGGCTGTGGTGACTGGAGTGCCCAGGCTTGATGTATCTTCCATTTGCCTAAACAAAATCTTATGCTTTTCTATGTGTGTGTTAATGTGAAAATTTTGGAGATGCTGTGGTCTATTGCAATGTTTCTCAGAATGGAGTCTGATGGAATAGTCCCACAAAATGTTCCTAAATAGAAGATGGAAGCTTCCTAGACAGATGAGTTTAGGGTCACTCCATAACATGTGTTCTTTCTAGGCATCTCACAATGCAGTTTAGCCTTTGAGACACTCAGAAAACAAGCCATAAAGAAATACACACAACTGTGTTTAATCCACTCTTTCCCAAACTTCTTTGCCTATAGAACTCCTTTTTCCATGAAGCCTGCTCCAGAAGTAGCATTGTGTCAACAGAGCTCCCCTTGGTAAACATTGGTCTGAAGAGTTGTGCTCATTGTCCTTAAAGCCTGTAATTTAGAAGCAAGGGTGTCTGTCTTGCCCAGCCCAAGAAACTAGAGAGATTTCCCCTCCCCGGCTGCCCCATTCCTGTGCTGTCAACACCTGCTATTTGTTGCAGCGTCACCTCTCTCCGTTTTCATAGAGCCACAAATGGTGACATGCTTCCATTTATTCTGTCTTCTTTCCTGCCCCCATTGCTTCTCTTTTAATTTTATCTTTTCTACAGATGAGCTGAATGTCTAACAATATCACCAGTTGTACAAAGCTTCTTTTATTCCTATTTGGAAATCAAACCAATCACAATTCTTTATATAATCCAAACCTTTTCTCAGCTGTGGCTATTTGTTTCTCTGTCCAAGAGAATGCTTCCTTTGGTTTCACACAGGGCATTAATTCTTGTGGCTATTCTGTTAGCTGTCTAACAGAGCCATTAACGAAGCCTAGAGATTTGTGAGAGTTGGTCTCAGGATACCTAGGAATTGACAACATTTAGAAGTCTCTCACAGATGCTGGCATTTGTTGCAGACACACCGCCTATTCTTTGAGTGCTGTGTTCTCAAAGAGGCAAAGACATTCTCAAATAAAATGAATTGGTAAGGCTGACTACCAAAATCAAGGAAAGCTTGATAGCTGAAAGCCCCTGATGACTTCTCAGCGCATCTAGGGCAGTATGGACAGAGCAGCGGTGGGCAAGACACTGCTGACACGCTCCCAGACATGGAGCAGCTGGCTGAGATCAGTCCTGCAGGTGAAGGGGCCAAGGCAGACCTGGGACCGCGAGGGTGGCGCAGCACCAGTGCCAGGGTCATTATCAGGGGAAGCACGTGGGGTTCCGGGGAGTGGGAGGACCTAGCGTAAGCTGGTCGGAAACAGAAAGATGAGAAATGCCAAAACTATTGTGGTCTGAATCATCTGAACATCAGAATTTCCCGGGGTCCTTTTTGAAAGACAAAATTCAGATTCTTCAGCTGGTGATTCTGAGTCAGTTGATCAGGACCAACTGAAACCTGGAAATCTATCTTTGACAAGCAGTTAAGGTGTATCTGCATTAGAACAAGCAACGTTACCCTTAAAAGAGGAATTTGAGGACACTAACCAACTCATTAAATTTTGTCATTTATGAGAAATCACAGTAGAATTGTGTTTATACAAAACTCACACATAAATATACACACTTCTGTGAGGGTATCAAAGTATCCAAGATGTCTCCTAAGATGCTGTAACATGCCAATGCCAAGGTTCTATACCTATGAATGTTCAGCTATATAGCATTGCATAAATCTCCCCCACTGTGGTTGTCTACAGTTTCTAGGCTAGGCAGTTTAGTAATGTTTAGAATTAAACATTAAACTTCAATATTCCACTTAAATATTATATGACATTTCTAGCTATTTGAAGTATTTTTCCAATAATTTTTAGAGCTTATTTGTTTCTTTTATTTTTCCAGAAGAGAAGTTCAGTTATAAAGCTGTTTCCATAGAGAATTTTGCATTTATTCCTAGTGTTTTCTCAAGTACTTCTGAGACTCTGTTCACAAAAGTCTGTTAAAGAATAAAAACAATACCCTTTGTTCTTAGTTTAAGAAACTATAAAAGCTCTCCAATTCTTTCAAAGTGTTCTTGTAGAAAACCAAGCTGATCGCTAGCCATATTCATAACAATGTCATTAAGTGTATCTGCCCTGACAGTTTTGGTGTTTACCACCTATTAGTTTTAAGTATGAGAATAAATGCATGGTCATATTCAGAAAAAGGCAACTGAGGAAAATATTTTATTAATCTATAATCTTAGTTCTTATTCTGAAATGTAGTTGCCTATGTTTTGTTTTTATTTTATTTTTTTAATTACAATACTGTATTTGTTTTGCCATACATTGACACGACTCAGCCATAGGTGAACACAATCTCCCAATGCCGAAGCCCCCTCCCACCTCCCACCCCACATCCTCTACTTGAATCATCCTGTGCATCAGCCCCATGTATCCTGCATCCTACAATGAACATAGATTGGCGCTTCGTTTCTTACAAGAAAATATACATGTTTCATTGCCATTCTCCCAAACCATCCCACCCTTTCCCTCTCCCTCAGAGTCCAAAAGTCCACTCTATACCTCTGTGTCTCTTTAAAATGTTTCCTTTTTGTTATCCTGAAAAAGTTCAACCATCATTTCTCACTTCTGGATAATAGTGTACATAACAGTGTGAATGATCAGATTGTTGTTATTGTTGTTCAATCATTAAGTCATGTATGACTCTGCGACTCCTTGGATTGCAGCACACCAGGCTCCCCCATCCTTCACTCTCTCAGAGTCTGCTCAAATTCATGTCAATTGAGTTGATGATGCTATCTAACCATCTCATCCTCATCTCATCTCATCTCATCTCCACCCTCTTCTCCTTTTGCCTTCGGTCTTTCCCGGCATCAGGGTCTTTTGCAATGAGTCAGCTCTTCACATCAGGTGGCTAAAATATTGGGGCTTCAGCTTCAGCATCAGTTCTTCCAAAGAATATTCAAGACTGCCTTCCTTTGGGATTGACTGGTTTGATCTCCTTGCAGTCCAAGGGACTCTCAAGAGTCTTCTCCAACACCACAATTAGAAAGCACCAATTCTTTGGCACTCATCCTTCCTTATGGTCCAATGCTCACATGTACATAGCTACTGAAAAAACCATAGCTTTGACTGTGGAGACCAGATTAGAATTTATGAATTCAGAATTGGCCATACATGGTTCCAGTGTGGTTTCTGAGGGAGTACATACATATGGAGTCCATTTTTCTACCCATAAGAACTAGATTTTCCATATCCTTCAGTCATTACATGAAGGTGATTATAAACGCTTTGTTTAGAACCACACCTCCTTTGTTAACAGAGGGAATACTATTTTAAAAGCCAGATGATATACTCATGCCTCCACTAGTCCCACTAGAAATTGTAGAAAGACAGACCCTCATCCCTTTCTCCTGATCCATTTCTACAGGGTCTGTAGCCCTGCTTCTCAGCAGACATTCTTTTCTAAGGCATCTCTCTCTCGCCCTTCATTTTCTGATGCCATTCTCGCCCTACAAAAAGTTGTTCCCATGTCACAATGTTAAGATTCTTTTATACTGATAAAAATTCTGGATGTTTCTGGCAGGTTCTCTATGCTGGCAATTGTGGTAAGGGGATAACCTAGAGAAAAAGTAACTTAAAAATACATATGTGTGTGTGTTCATCATGTTCCCTGTGCTATGGTCTATGATAGGCACAGAGACCACAACAGTAAGATAAACAAGACAACAATACTTGCCTTTAAAAAGGAGTTTCTAAACTAATGCATCAGACAGACAAGTAAAGGACAATGAAACTTTGGTGTGAAAAGCACTAGAAGAGGGGAATGATTTTGAGTAAGGAAGGCAGTGAGTCCAGAATGAGTGGGCAGGGGAGAAGATTACAGAAGCTCCTCAGAGGATGTAATGTCAGTGATGAGACCTGAGTGATGAGTAAGAGTTACGTAGATGGATGATAAAAGAAGGAAATGAATATTCCCAATAAAGGAAACCACATATGGAAAGTCCCAGAGGGCAGAGAAAAATTTCATATAATGAGTGTAGGAGGATGCAAGAGAATTACGAGGGGTGAGAGTGGAAAAGCTGGAACAGATTTTGAACAACCTTCTAATTAATGTTAAAATTTAATTCATTGGAGGAGTAATGAGGAATAACAAGAATTGTTTCTTTGGGAGTTTTTATGCAGGGTAATTATGCAATCCATGTTTTTCTTCTAGAAGCATCACTCTGGCTCTAGTGTGGAAAACTGACCCGGAGAGGGCAAGACTGAAGACTAGCTGATAGTGATGTTTTGATCTTAGAGAATAGACACCAATATGTAGGAAAATGAAGGAACTTGGTAGATCATAAAAAGCAGAAACTATAGGACTTGGTGATTTACTCAGTTAGAATTTGAAAGTGAAACCCAGATTTCTGGTTTGTGTTAATGAGTGGATGAATATGCCTTGCCTAAAAAGTAGAGGAAGGAGTGGGAGAAGCTGATGAGTTTGAGATGCCTGTGGGACCTTTGCCACTTCAATACATAGATATGGAACTCTATGAAAGTGTGATCATTTATTAAAAGGTATTCTGAGCTGTCTAATCTGAATCTGGAAGTCAGAGGCATTGAGGTTACAATAGAAGCCTTGGGTGAGTATGAATGAGCTCCCTCCCTGAGAATGTTTAAAGTGTAAAAAGAAAAAAACTTTAGAAAAATACCAAAACTTTAAGAATTAGTTGGAAACAAAGAGCCCACAAAATAGGATATGAAGGAACAATCAAAAAAAAAAAAAGAAAGAAAGAAAGAAAGAAAGAAGAGGTAAATGATATGGAAGCCCAGGGAAGAGAAGGCTTCAAAAGAAAGAAATGGTCAGCTGTATCAAATTACTGATTACTAAAAGATTGAGACAGTTGAGGTCTGAGAAGAATAACTAAATTTTAGCAACAAAGATGTTGTTGGCTGACCTTGTCATAGCAGGTTCTCTGAAGGGGTGACCAGAGAGCATGGTGGGTTAAAGAGTATGTGGGAGTTAGCTCAGGAAGTGAAGAATGGGAGCAGAGATAGCACTCTTAAGAAGTTCAGCAGTAAAGGGGGAAAGGAGACAAGAGGTCTACCAAGGGACATGGATTGAGAGAGGTTGGTGAATTTTTATCTTAAGATGGAAGATACTTCAAAATATTTAAATACTGATGGCTGGGAGCAAAGAGTAAAGATAAGTTAAAGATAATGGAGAGAAAGGAAATAATTGATGGAGAGAACACTCGAGGGGGTAGGGGGTTGGGATGCATGATAGCTTGGCCCTGGACAAGAAATCTCTCCCAAGGTAGAAGGAAGAAAAAAAAAAAGATGCTTTTCAGAGCATCAATGGGATTGAGGTGAGGTAAAGAGTCAGGAGTTATAAAAAGCAAACAGTAAATAAGATATGGAAGCCAGATGTTGTCCTGTATTTTAATAAGTTCTTAAATGCATAGTCTGCATGGTATACTGGAAAGAGCCCTAGTTTTGATGCCAATTCTGCTTATCAATTGTGTAAATTTCTAAGACAAGTAATGAAGCCTATTTGACCTTCAGTTTCATCATCTATTTAAAATGAGATTTTTATAAATCTGCTTTGAAGGGCTATATTAAGGAACATATTTTTACCATGTTAAGTATTAACACAATGCTAGGCATGTTGTAGATTCTCCAGGAACTGTAGGTATACTTAATATCATCCTGTCTGGGGAATCTGTTTTCTTGGCTGTGTTTAGAAAAGAACAAGCAAAATCATCTGGAAACAACCAATAGATATATATTACACTTAGTACATAAGCACAGTGCCAGACACATAGTAGGTATTTAAGAAATATTGATAAAATACATTAGAAATTTGGGGCCCTTATCTACATTATCAAAATCCTTACAATTTTCTGCTATTTCAGTAAATGTTCATATAATACATCACTAATTTTGGGGTCCTTATCTACATTTTTAAAATCTTTAAAAATTTCTGCTTTCTCAGTGAAAGCTAAATCCTCCTCATTCTCTGTTGGCTAATAATTTCAGTCACACAGGAAAACAAATGTGTCACCTGAGAAGGTTTATCTCAACTATTCATCCATTGCTGCATACGCTGCCCATAAAAGAGAAAAAGAGCTTGATTCACATAGCCCGGAAGGCAAAAGTGGATAGGATGTGAGCCCTCTGTTACTTGTCATTTTCAACATTGTTACCCAAGAAGCTCACTAAGAAAGGACACCCAGATTAGCCACTGAGCCAATAAGTTTGGCCAGAAATGCATAGGTTTAGTTCAAGACAAAAGAAAAGAGGGAGGAGAGTATACTTGACATAAAATAGCTTCCCAGGATTCTTTCTTTCTCTGAGGTTTACAGTAAACTTTGTCTTGGAAGAGAACAGCGTTGCTGCAGCAAGAGCTCAGTGGGGAGAGCTGTAACAAATTGCCCCAGATAAGCTTAAGGCAACTCCAGCTCTGGACTCCCGAGAGACTAATGAACCGTAGATCCCTGCCTCTTCCTGATGTTTATGAAGTGTTGTCGAAGACATTGGAAGTTCCATAAAATACTATATTTTTAAAAGGTCTTCAAGCTTAATCCTCTAAACCTATAGGAGTTACCCACTTGCTGAGCGTTAATAGGCTTTTGACTGAATGGTGACGTTTGTGAAGGACCATTCCAGGCAGAGAGCAGTCCCTCCAGTAGCAGGCACTCTTCACTCTCTGGAGGGCTCTGCCATCTGAAGCCATGCAGGGCATTTGTAAGGCAGGAAACAGAGAAATGGCTAAAGATCTGCTTATTTTTCTCTCAATAACAAACAACTTTTATTTTTCCTTTTTTATCTTAGAGGTCAAGAGTTTTAGGCTAGAGACAAGTATGAAACTTGTGATGTCAAATTCTTAAATGTGTTAATATTGTATTTGGATGTCATAAGTTAAAATGATATATACAAGTTTCTTTCCCAGGATTTTACAGATTTCTCAGCTTTTCTCCATGTAAATACATTACGAGTAGAAACTGACATAATAAAAGCCCATGAAAACAATTATCCAGTATTGTTCCATTTCATTCACTCCAGTCCCCAAATTACTATGTCTATTTCAGACACTGATATATTTTCTAATTTAAATTCAACCAATTCTTGAATAATGCCATTAAAGGTCTTGCCTGAGAATCTAGTAACGTGAAAATTAGTTTTCTTCCATTTTCATTTTATGTCCAATAAGAATATTTATATATCCAAGTGATGATATAGATAATCACATTTCACATTTTATATTCATGCCTGATCAACAGTACAATCAGAAAGAATTTCTCTACATCCCCGTCCATCCTGCTCCCAAGTCATATTTTTGCTTCATTAGCAAATTTTAGGATCAAAATATTTTCAATTACTCTTCTGAAAAAATAGGATAATATTCAACTTGCAGAAGAAATGTAGCACTTGAAAGAACTGATCTCTGTTTTGAGGTTATTTTTTCTAAATCTTTAACAGATGAAATAACTGATAATACTGTTATTCCTAGACTGGGCCTCTGCTCTTGACAAAACTTTAGAATTGATTGTGTCCCTACATGCCTCCATGTCCCTTGTGCTAAGCTGTCACTTTTAGCGAGCATTCTCATTTGAGTGTCCTAGAGGCTTGAAAACGGAGAGGGCAATGGTACCCCACTCCAGTACTCTTGCCTGTAAAATCCAATGGACGGAGGAACCTGGTGGGCTGCAGTCCATGGGGCCGCTAAGAGTTGGACACGACTGAGCGACTTCACTTTCACTTTTCACTTTCAATCATGGAGAAGGAAATGGCAACCCATTCCGTGTGTTCTTGTCTGGAGAATCCCAGGGACGGTGGAGCCTGGTGGGCTGCCGTCTATGGGGTTGCAGAGAGTCAGACACGACTGAAATGACTTAGCAGCAGCAGCAGCAGCAGAGGCTTAAAAAGGAGAAACTCTTCTCATCTACTCATCTGTGCCTTGTAGAAACTATGACAGCAGGTGAGGCTATTATAGAATTTGTTAAGTTGCAAGAATTCAGATTGCATTACATTCAGAATCCATTCAATTGAAATGCTTTTCTGGTCTTTAAAAAGTTCGATTGCAATTCAAGCTAGATATGAGGTTTTACTGCCACCTCATATGTTTATACTTGATAAGATAAGGACAGGAAATCATAAGAATTGTATATCTTCTTTGAAACCAACTCTAATCAGCAAGGGGATCATCATGCCTGTACTTCTAAATTCATATTTGTTTCCTGTCCTGGGCACAATATAAATATAATGGGGGAAAGAAAGATAGTTCTATTTTTCTAGTTGGTTAAATAAACCTATTTTCAAACTTCTTTAGCAATAGGGCAGTAAGCAAGAGAAGAATAAAATCAAGTAATCACAACAGGTGTGTAAGTATAGGACTATCTCAGTCCTAAGGTTTCCTTGTACTGTTATAAACATGAAAAATAAAAGCATTAAATAAAGACACCCAAAATGGAAATTTCATTTTTCTGGAAAAATGTGGCACATTTTGTGTACCCACAGGAAAAGAGACTTGAGAAGATAATACACATTGTACAATTCACAAGCATCCACTTGTCAAGATAATCTGTGATATTAAAAACTGAAGTAAGATCCACATTTTGTTCCCCACAAGGAAGACAATACATGGTAAAGATCACTTTATGCTGGAATGTCTGAATTACAGACATGGTAAATACTTAATATATTTTGCACCCTTTAAAATAGTAAAATGTCCCCATAATTTTGGCAAAGTGATTTTCTTATCTAAATAATGTCTTTATTTCTCTACTTCCTTTTCCTAGGATATCTAAAATAATATTTTTCAAGGAATATTAATATTAGTAATTTATTGCAAGTAAATATTCACAATACAATTAAATATTACTCTTAAAAGTCAAAGAACCTAGAGTTTTGAAACAATCCAATCTATCGTTAACACCCTATCATATCTGAGAAATAGTAACACATCTGAAAATTTTCACACAAACTCACCACTTCACTCTTTAACTCATTTCCCCTATTGAACAGCTCCGGTTGCTTAAAAATGTGCAATGGAAATCTGCCTCCCTAAAGCATCCTCTAAATTCTGATGATATCTCCAGTTTAGTATCTTTCCAACTTACTCTAAAAGCCTTACTCAGAATCAGACTCCTCCTCCTAAGGAATCAAGAGCGTAAAAGCTTTGTAGGCATATTCTAAAGAAAATCCTGAGGCTTCCCTGGTGGCTGAGTGGTAAAGAATCCTCCTGCCAATGCAAGAGACATGGGTTCAGTCCCTGACCAGGAGATCCCACATGCCTTGAAGCACAAAGCCAGTGCTCCACGACTACTGAGCCTGTTCTCTAGAACCTGGAAACTTCAACTACTGAAGCTCGCACACCTAGAACCAGTGCTCCGAAACAAGAGGAGCCACCGCAGTGAGAAACCTGCACACTGCAAGTAGGGAGTAGCCCCTGCTCACCGCAACTGGAGCAATGCCTGTGCAGCAACAAAGACCTAGTACAGTCAAAAATAAATTTTAAAAATTATATATTTTTTTAAAAGTCCTGATTAAAGCAAAATAGGAATATCTCTAGAGAAATATCATCTTACCAGCCCGCAAAGTCCTCCCAGACTATGCTGCACCATGGATAGGGTCTTGGCCTTTAGCCTCTAGGAAAGCCATTACCAATGTGTAGGCTGCATAAATGTCCAGTTATTTTAAGACTATTTAGGAAGTAGAACATCAAGAGAACTAGGTTTGTGACTAAGTGAATATTTCATAGCATCAGACACTAACAGTCTAGTGCAGCCATATCTGCAGCTGGGGACTCTGGGTTTACTAGTTAAAGTTGGCTTCTCAGGGCCCAGAAGCCTGGATAGCACTGGAACAGATGACACAACCTGACATTCAGATGCTTCTTTTGCCAAGCTCTAACCCTTATCAACACTGGACTGGGAGAAACACAAGCTGGAATCAAGATTGCTGGGAGAAATATCAATAACCTCAGATATGCAGATGACACCACGCTCATGGCAGAAAGTGAAGAGGAACTAAAAGCCTTTTGATGAAAGTGAAAGAGGAGAGTGAAAAAGTTGGCTTAAAGCTCAACATTCAGAAAACCAAGATCATGGCATCTGGTCCCATCACTTTGAGAGGGTAACAGGCAGGAAGGTCAGGGGTCTCCAAACGGAGGAAATAGCCTGCAAGCGTCAGACATTTTCTCTCTTAAGTGGCAGGAGGACACAAACTAGCGATACTTTTTCCTTCTCTATACAAATTTAAAAGGAGATTTCTCTTAAAATTCTGTGTTGTCATAATGATACCTGGTTTCACTTGAAGTTAACCATTGCCTTTTCTTATGGAAATGTTTATCTTAAGCTATGCTAATGTACTGTGCATTTACCCCAAATTCTGTCTTAAGCCGCCTTTTGGGCCCAGAACCTACTTGATATACCAATATGTTATACTCCAATATTGTTCCTCTAATCTATGTAAATGAAACTATTTGTATGGTGATCTGCCCTTCTTCAAGATTCAAGTTAATCATTTTATGGCCCAAGATAAACCATTTGGAGCCAAAGTTATCCCAAAATACATCTTATGGGTGAGGGGCCTGGAGCCATTCTAAGTTTTGAGACATTCCTTTCTTTCATTAACAGACTGCTGGTGACTATATAACATCCAGCTGAAGACTAGCAGGAGGGTACTCTTTCTGCCCCCTTCTGATGCCTATGTCAGAAGCTTTCTCTATCTCCTTTATACTTTAATAAAACTTTGTTACACAAAAGCTCTGAGTGATCAAGCCTCGTCTCTGGCCCCAGATTGAATTCTTCTCCTCCGGGGCCAAGAATCCCAGCGTCATAATTCAACAACAACCTTTTAGCTTCATGGGAAATAGATGGGGAAACAGTGGAAACAGTGTCAGACTTTATTTGGGGGGCTCCAAAATCACTGCAGATGGTGACTGCAGCCATGAAATTAAAAGGCACTCCTTGGAAGAAAAGTTATGACCAACCTAGATAGCATATTCAAAAGCAGAGACATTACTTTGCCAACAAAGGTCTGTCTAGTCAAGGCTATGGTTTTTCCTGTGGTCATGTATGGATGTGAGAGTTGGACTGTAAAGAAGGCTGAGCACCACGGAATTGATGCTTTTGAACTATGGTGTTGGAGAAGACTCTTGAGAGTCCCTTGGACTGCAAGGAGATCCAACCAGTCCATTCTGAAGATCAGCCCTGGGATTTCTTTGGAAGGAATGATGCTAAAGCTGAAAGTTCAGTACTTTGGCCACTTCATGCAAAGAGTTTACTCATTGGAAAAGACTTTGATGCTGGGAGGGACTGGGGGCAGGAGGAGAAGGGGATGACAGAGGATGAGATGGCTGGATGGCATCACGGACTCGATGGACGTGAATCTGAGTGAACTCCGGGAGTTGGTGATGGACAGAGAGGCTAGCGTGCTGCGATTCATGGGGTCACAAAGAGTGGGACACTACTGAGCAACTGAACTGAACCCTTATCAATAACCTCAGATATGCAGATGGCACTACCCTTATGGCAGAAAGTGAAGAAGAACTAAAGAGATTCTTGTTGAAAGTGAAAGAGGAGAGTGAAAAGGTTGGCTTAAAGCTCAACATTCAGAAAAAGAAGTTCATGGCATCTGGTCCCATCACTTCATAGCAAATAGATGGGGAAACAGTGGAAACAGTGTCAGACTTTATTTTTCTGGGCTCCAAAATCACTGCAGATGGTGACTGCAGCCATGAAATTATAAGATGCTTACTCCTTGAAAGGAAAGTTACAACCAACCTAGATAGCATATTAAAAAGCAGAGACATTACTTTGCCAACAAAGGTCCATCTTCAAGGCTATGGTTGTGAGAGTTGGACTATAAAGAAAGCTGAACACCAAAGAATTGATGCTTTTGAACTGTGGTGTTGGAGAAGACTCTTGAGAGTCTCTTGGACTGCAAGGAGATCCAGCCAGTCCATCCTAAAGGAGATCAGTCCTGGGTGTTCATTAGAAGGACTGATATTGAAGCTGAAACTCCAGTACTTTGGCCACCTCATGAGAAGAGCCAACTTATTTGAAAAGACCCTGATGCTAGGAAAGATTGAGGGCAGGAGGAGAAGGGAACGACAGAGAATGAGATGGTTGGATGGCATCACCGACTCGATGGACACGGCTTTGGGTGACTCTGGCAGCTGGTGATGGACAGGGAGGCCTGGTGTGCTGCGGTTCATGGGGTCACAAAGAGTTGGACATGACTGAGCAACTGAACTGAACTGAATGAACCCTTATCCTAAGGGAATCATCCTTCCTTCAGATATAGGGATAGTTTTAGTTGAATTTTACATCACATTTCAGCTTCAGTAGATAATGTCTTGCTTTGACAGATTAATTCCTGAATGACATCTTGTTTCTAACTTTGGGGGAAGAAAGTTGAGGCAGTGAGAAACACACACTTACACACACCCTACTCTGGGCTGTACTGATTTAAGTCTCTGAATTGCTATGCCTGACTCTGTCCACTTTCTGTCATCTTACCTTACTAGACTTGTGATTAAAGCAAGGTTTTGCCATTCACCATTTCTTCTGTCTCTTCAACTTGCCATGTCTCTTTCCCTGAAAGCACCAGGACAGAAACCATACATGTAGCTGTGTTTTAAAGCAGGCCTCTTCTATAGCTCTTGACTGGAAAGCTGACTAGCAAGGGGCATGCAGCCCTATGAGTTTTGCTGCAAGTAACTCAGATTATACCAGAAATTGTTCCTTTGAGAAGTCAGGATCTCGTTCAGAGCAAACCATTTGTAAACATTTAAAACAGCAAATTGGACAAAGATTTTAAACAAAGATACGAAAAGTTTCTAGCATCATCACTCACTCTCTTAGAAGGAGCACAACCCTTACATTAAATCTCTTTATAAATGGAGAAGAGTGAAGTTGATGTGTAAATCATCAACCACTGGAGAAAACATACAGACTTCCAAAGTATCATTTTTCTGATTTAAAATCTTTAAATGCTTTGTTATTGCTTCAGTATCTATGCATAACCATCAGGATCACAAATACCCACTATGGTTCATACACACATTTGGTTTGTATATTAGATTTCTGTGTTTCTACTCTTCTTAATACACTCAAATCTCATTTCTGAAACATGTCTATTGCATTACTAGAAGTGGTTATATATTCAGGTTTTCAATCAACTGGTTTGCTTGTTTGGTTTGACTATAAATTTGTTGACATATATTGATGATTCCTCATTTTCTTGCCCAGGGATCATTTCTTCTACTCATTTATTTTCAATCTAACTTTCTTATTTGACAGTATCCTGTGAGCAGCATAATGGAGCACTCCAAGCTCATATGGAATGGTGTAAACTAATTAGCAGATTTTATGACGGAGACTATTCCCCTCCCACTTGATCATCCTGTCTGGATAATGAACTTTGTGAAAACATCCAGCTCTAGCTACACTAAGGCAACAGTACCACTCAGACAAGCTCTCATTTTGCCCTTAAACTTCAATTCTTAATTGTGGACATGGTACAAATTCAGAAAGAAAGAAAAAACAGTATGGGGTGAGGGACAGATTTAAAAATAAAAATGACTCTGAGTTAAGAAAATCTTGATCTTCTTTTCTTCATCTACTTTTGCAACTGACAGAAAAAAAAAAATAGCCCTAATAAGATGTGTTTGAATAAGACTACGACTGAAATCACAGTCTATACGTGAAATGTAGGGAAGTTAGAGAAAATTCCCCTACGTGCAGGTGCGCAGAAGCACTGAAGAGTTACTAACGAACACTAAATAGAATGTTGAGTAGTTTGTTATGGAGAGAAGATCCAGAAATCAGGGTGTAAATCAGTGCTGGTTCATTACATCAGCAGTGAGGCTGGCAAACCCCACTGCTAAAGTCATCTTCCAGCAGCAGGTGTGCCGTTTGTCCACTCTGGCTTGTAGCCTCCTGGCCACCGCATGGGATGAGTCCAGTCTTCATGAATGACCACAAGCCCTCTCAAGGTGTATCCAAATTCTGCTGTCATCCTGCTTCCATTCTGGTCACATACTCCCATATTGGAAATCTGGCTCCACGCTATCCATTTCAATTTGGGTGTTGTTTGCTTCCTGCAGGCACTATTGTTACCAAAAACACCATGGTAACTTGGAAGAATGGAAGAAATCAAAAGAGAAAGTTCTATATATTTATCTTTTCTATGAAAGTGGTTCTTGCAGTTTAATAGTAATTATCAAAGTAGAAATATTACAATGCAAACAAAAGATCACCTAAATAGGTAAAGAGACAGATGTAAAACAAAGGAATGGCTGAAATGCCATCGCCAGTCTCTTCAGCATCCTTATGATTAGTCCTTTATTTTTGGGGTATGCAATTTGAAATATTACCCTCATACCTATGTGCATAAATATCTCTATACAAGAAAGCACATAACATATTTAACAATTTACTTCAAACTTTAATATTTTTCAGATGATACCCTAGGTATTAAAATTTAAAGGTATTTTATAGCTCTGCATAAACATAAATAATACATTTGTCTATTTCACTAATACTGAAGGTACATTTTTTCTCATGATGAATATAGTCATCATCTATGATGGACAGTAAGGGGCTTCCCGGTGACTCGGTGGTGAAGAATCTGCCTGCAGTGCAGGAGCCACAGGAGACCCAGGTTTGACCCTTAAGTTATGAAGATTCCCTGGAGGAGGGAACAGCAACCCACTCCAGTGTTCTTGCCTGGAGAATCCCATGGACAGAGGAGCCTGGCAGGTTCCTGGGGTCACAAAGAGTCAAGACTCGACTAAAGTGACCTAGCATGCACACATGATGGACAGTAAAAAAAATTATAAGAATGCACTGTAATAAAAGAAAAGCTATATCCCTATATAGAAATGGTAGGAGATAATCTATTTCATAAAAATAGTAATTTATTCTCAATCTTCCATCGCTGGAAAAACCCATACTGCTGACCAATTACTGTGGTCCTGAAAAGCATTATTATTTTTATACTTTGGGGGCCATGCAACATGGCATGTGGGATCTTAGCTCCCTGAACAGGGATCAAACCTCTGCCCCTTGCATTAGAAGCTTGGAGTCTTAACCACTAGATCACCAAGAAAGTGAAAAGTCTAAAGACTTACATTTCTTATACTTTAGGCAAGAATCTTAAAGTATATCAGGTCTCAGATTATAGAAGAAACTCAAAAAGGCAAAACTTTACATTATAAAATGAACATATAAAGAATCAAAAGACAGCTTAGAGATGGTATTACAAACAGGAAGCAAATGTATTTAAACTAGCAAAGGTCAGGAAAATTATTTACTATCTTTATAGAAATATGAAAAAACAAGGCTTAATGACAGAGGAAAGGGGTAATTTTAGAACACAAGTTTTTCTTTATCATAAGTTTAAATTTCATGTGACATTGCAAACATAGGCCAAATATTATGAATTAGAATATACTCAGAGCATTTAGAAATACTGTGTTAGGATCTACATAAGTGATTCTGAAATAACATTTGCTCTTTCAATGGCATTATTTAGGCAATAAGAAAATGTGCAGGTGCTAGGAAAATTCATGTTCACTGTAGATGAAAAAAGCCTGAAAGAATACATTTGTTGAAATTTGCATTTGGTTTGGAAAACTTCTGTTTAACAATTGAACACAGCCATATTTTAACTTTTAAGCTCCCACATGGAGAGAGTGTCAAGGCACTGCAGCAATTTACTTTTAAGGACATTATGCGGGGTTTTGAAATTCACAAAATAGGATATTTCTTCCTGAATTATTTTATGATCAATGTACTGTCTCTACACAAGGAAAGTTAAAGCTGTCTGACAACTCTTAGAAACATCACTGGCTCTTAAAGATGTAGGAAATTACATAAAAGCATGAAAAGCACTGGGTAATTTTGCAGTTTCATCTCTAAACACAATTGTAAAGACATCTGTCTTTCAGTTCTTTCTCCGTCTTTCTTCTGAAGCATGGCCTTTTAATTCTTGCCCTTTTAAATATTTTTTGCCTACTGTAGCTTTGCTTCTTAATATCCTGGTTGATCTTACCAGGCTAAGAAAGTATTTACGGGGGATGTTGCTTTTATCTGTATTCACAGAGAATGCTAACAAATTAGAAGAAAGTGCCAGAGAACACCACATACCTTGCCCAGAACACTACAATGGCTTCTGCATGCACGGGAAGTGTGAACATTCTATCAATATGCAGGAGCCATCTTGCAGGTAAGGTTTTCACCCTTTAACATTTACATGCATAAAGTAAAAATATAGAAACTAAATTCTGGATGGCATTCTGCCTGAGTGGGTGATCAGCAGCCACACTTTTCTCTGCCTCTCCTACACACATACACACACACAAGAAAACAATATCTGTGTACCTTCCGTACCCAAGCACTATGTAACACATCATTATATACATTCTGCTGGTAGAATTTTAAATTGTATCTTGGGCATTACAAGTTCCTTAAAGACATGGCCTCCTCTGGTTCATTCACCACTCTTTCCCATGGATGCAGAGCAGTGCTTGGCACAGATTAGAGGCTTGACAAATATTTCTCACATGACTGAATGAGGCCTTACTCTATGTAAGATAACGTGGTTGCTTTGGGTAGGTCATCTTTTCCAAAATAATGGCATATACAAGTAGCAAATGGTGAAATAGGTTGAATATTGCTGTACAGGGAAAGGAATGTTGCTCTCTTTTTCTCTTCCCTCCCTTCACCCCCTCCCCTTTTCATCTTTTTCCCCTCCCTCTTCTTTTTCTTCATCTTATCCTTCTTTCTTCCTTCCTTTCTCTCTCTCTCTCAAGATCTGTCTTCCTTTCATGTTTTCCTTCACTGAACACACGGGCACCTGCCTTCCAGTAGAGCCAGGCAGACTGGGAAGTTGCTCCCGCTGCTCTGTCATCCCCAGCAGGGTTGTCAGTATCAAACCCTTCCGATGCAGAAACCAGAGATCCTAGGATATAGTTATGAGACATTCAAAGTGAGGTACTAAAGCAGTTGCACAAAGTCAAGGACAAGTTGATCCCCACTAGTGTTATTCTCATGTGAGCTGTTTCCTCATTTCATGGTCAACTGCTAATTCTAACACTATCTACCTGAGCTTTCTGATGAGGGCTGAGTGACAGACAGGCAGTCTTCATTCTCGGATGAATACACATGGGCTTGTTTTGCTAAACCTTATTGCCTACATTGTAATTACCTTTTTACTACAGAAATTTAACTCTCTAACATAAGCAGACAACTTTATGAACAGTAAATTAAAGAAATCAGTCTTGCTGTACCTCTGGCCCTAACATATTTTTTAACACATTCTAACTGTTGCATAGAGAATGCTTTATCCAAAAATTAATAAATAGCTTTATTTTTTATACTCATGTCATCAGAAACAAGCCTTTTCTCAAGTAATTATGTTGACTTAGGTTAATTAAAGAGCAAGTTAAATAAAATGTAAAGCTCACCTGAAAAAAAATAGAAAGAACAGTTATTCCTGGGCTTCTATCATCTCCCTCCTATCTTCAAACTCTATGACTGTAAATATAAAAAGAAACCATATATCTTTGAAATGAAAAACAAAAAGAGATCTTATTGAAAATAAATATTTGATAAACAAATCTATAAAGTACTATTTTTAAGAGCAGGAAAAGGAAACAAAAGGCCCTAATTTCCAAATGAAGAGAAATGGCCATAAGCCAGCTATAAAAATGAGTACAGCAGCTTTAGGTAACTGGACGCTATCATTTATTCCAGGTGTGATGCTGGTTATACTGGACAACACTGTGAAAAAAGGATTACAGTGTACTGTATGTTGTTCCTGGCCCAGTCCGATTTCAGTACGTCTTAATCGCAGCTGTGATTGGAACGATTCAGATTGCCGTCATCTGTGTGGTGGTTCTTTGCATCACAAGGTCAGTAACTATACTCAGTAGTCACCCACATAAAGGGATACATCATTCCTCCTTGTCTGAGTCAGATCACTCTGATTTCAAGTCCCTTTTGGACTCCGCAACCATCTATTCTCTGGAGTCCTATTTCTTCATCATAACATTTGATTAGCCAAATGGAAAGACAATGACTTTCATGCTGGAGTGGTACAAATTATTTTCCTTATTTTTGCATTTTGATGAGGATTATTTATTTTCTAAGCAAAGGCCTTTTCTTTCCTCTTCTAATGTGTAATGCGAGTCTTTGTTTAAATATGCTCTTTACTTTTAACTATAAAAAGTCAGTCTTCATTCAGACTACTAACAGACTGTTTAAATAACCAGCATTTCCTTGCTCAGGCTTCCCTAGTGGTTCAGAAGGTAAAGAATCCACCTGCAATGCAGAAGACCCAGATTCAATCCATGGTTTGGGAAGATCTCAGCGTGCCAAATAAGATCAGAATAGATTTTATAGAAGACCTAGAAAAATATTAAATTATAGCTCTCACTTATAGCACTTATATTTCTAAGTATAACTCTCAGGTATAACCATTTTTAACTTATTTGATATAAATAACAAATACATTTTTATCTTAACTTAGCAAAATAACTTTAATCACAAAATTCAAAGAAAATAATTATAATGAGAATGATCACATTGTAGTACATGAAAACTTTTGACACATGGAAACACACAGCAAATTTCACAAGAACCTTTCATATCAAACCCCAGAACAATCAAACAGTAGTTATTTCTTGGAGAGTTGGGTTGAGAGAAATACAGAGATCTCATCCAATTTCAACAGAAAAAAAAAAAAAGAATAATTACTGATCTCTGACTCTGGGCTTGGAGTAAAGGACAGAGGCTGGGTAAGTGCCTAACTTCATTAGTGTGTAAATTCATGGTAACCAAGAAATAGATTCCAGACCAAATGTATATTATTTATGTCCTGGTCTAACCAGAAATGTTATTGAAGATATTCTGTTCTGATCTGATTTCACTCTGCTCAAGAGAAGAGTTCCAAGGAAGTTTTTCAAGGTTTCTGCCAGATTCACAAGGCATTTAGACTTTCAATCGTTTGTGCATCTCTACAGTAAATCAAAATGTTTCCCAAAAAATTATTTTTCAGAAGACAAGAAAATAAAAGTATCATATCTGTAGAAAATAAAAGTCCTAATATATCTCAGTATCATGCTATCATCTTTGAGGACAAGTGTGGCATTTGCTCTTGAAAAAGACAAAATGTGGTTCATAAATCCTTCCCTGGCCTAAAGGCTTAAGGAGAAGATTATCGACGGGAGCCCTGTACTACTCGAAACCAAGTTGAGTTCATCAGCTCGACTCTCATATTTAGATGCCAAGTGAGTCAATGGATTACATTAAAATAGATTCTGGGGAGTGTAAAAATAACTTAAACCAAAAACACTAAGTGTAAAAGAGAAGATAGAAAAGCATCTAAAACACAGGAAGGTGTGCCATATTATTCCAAGGGTCTTGAGCCTTCTAATATCTAAGCAATATCAGCATATGAAAAATGAAATTCATATGTAATAGATCTAGTCTCAACAATTTGATTTGCTACTTCATGTACTAACAAAAATGCAATACTTTCAATGCTTCAGCAGATGTTTAAAAGTCTTATTAGTCACAGTTTTATTTCCATACATAATAAAAAAACAACTGGGATACATAGGGTCCTTATCTCCCCAGAAATTGTATGTCTCTATGCGTGTGTGTATGTCTGTGTGTGTGTGTCATATATGTATACACACACACTGCCTGTATTCAAGACAGGCAGTCTGATGTATGAGAAGTCAACAAGTTGCTGAGTGTACACAGGTGAGCAATCAGGGCAGAAATGAAGTCTAGATCGCCTAATATCAGAGCTTGTGCATTTCATTATCACTCATACTGCCCCTTTCACTGGTCATGATGTTTGTATTCTGCTATTCAAGATAACCTAAATTGAGCCCCACATTAGGCTGGCTACTTTTTAAGGCACATATCTGTTTTCACTTTCCATGTGAAAACAAAACCTATCTTCTTTTTACTTTTGAGGAATGTGGCTTCCAGCTCCATGTTCATTTTGACAGATCTACTTCCCCCAAAATCATATATCTATATACTATATACACTTATTCATATATGAACATATATATGAATATGCATTTTCTGATACTCTATAAGCTGTTATTGGAGAAGGCAATGGCACCCCACTCCAGTACTCTCACCTGGAAAATCCCATGGATGGAGGAGCCTGGTGGGCTGCAGTCCATGGGGTCTCTAAGAGTTGGACATGACTGAGCGACTTCAGTTTCACTTTTCACTTTCATGCATTGGAGAAGGAAATGGCAACCCACTCCAGTGTTCTTGCCTGGAGAATCCCAGGGATGGGGGAGCCTGGTGGGCTGCCGTCTATGGGGTCGCACAGAGTCGGACACGACTAAAGCGACTTAGCATCAGCAGCAGCATAGGCTGTTATAATAGGATTTTATATGAACTCTATATTATTATTTTTATTTGTATCATCAAAGCATTGTTTTATCATAAAAGTACAGAGCTCTTTAAGTAATTTGAGTATTAGCTTTTTATAGAAGCTAAATAATCAGCACCAATTTATGTCTCTAGCTTATACTATTCACATACAAAAATGATGTTAGGCTGAACCAAAACAATATCCCTTTTCATTACAGATCCTGTATTAACAGTTGGCTCATTCTCTGGTTTGATAAGATTTAAATTTTAGCATTGAAATGTCAATATAATATTCACCCTTGGGACATTTAAAATATAAAGTTGTTGCAGACCTTCAACGTGAGGTTAGATGGGCTCACACTTGCTTGATTGCATTGTGCTGAGTCATTCTTTCTGCCTTAATGAGTAAGCAGTTAAGGACTAGGTAAATGTATTCCTCTTGAACTTCCATGTCGGTTCTTCAGTTCTCCTTAATAGACGCTTAAAGACAACTGCAAGGAGAAGCAAAAACAAACAAAGCCAAAAACCTTTTCCAAAATAATTCCAGCTTCTGCTAAAAATAAATTCTTACATCTGAAATATTTTAATAATTTGCTTAATCTACAACCTCACTGTGTTTTTGTGGGACTGGACTTCAGGTAGTAATAGCACTGGACTAAGATTTGTAAACTTTCCAACCTTCTAGGAAATGCCCCAGAAGCAACAGAATTCACAGACAGAAGCAAAACACAGGGCACTACAGTTCAGACAACACAACAAGAGCGTCCACAAGGTTAATCTAAAGGGAGCATGTTGCACAGTGGCTGGACTACCGAAAGCTTGGACTACACAATACAGTATTATAGACAAAAGAATAAGACAAGAGATCTACACATGTTGCCTTGCATTTGTGGTAATCTACACCAATGAAAACATGTACTACAGCTATATTTGATTATGTATGGATATATTTGAAATAGTATACATTGTCTTGATGTTTTTTCTGTAATGTAAATAAACTATTTATATCACACAATATAGTTTTTCTTTCCCATGTATTTGTTATATATAATAAATACTCAGTGATGAGAAAAAATTGGCATTCTTAAATTTGCGGTATCTGAGAACTGTAAATATAATCAAGCTAATACCTCTGTACAGGTATCAGTATTTTATCTTTCTCCACATCTTGAGACAAAGCATTGGTTTATACAGGACTCAGTGGCTAGGTTTTGAGTGATTCCAAGATCAAGGAAAATGATGGTTATTGGAAAAGAGAAAAATAATTTACTTTATATCGAGTGAGGATAAAATATTTCAGATCTTTGAATCATCTCTCTTTCATCAACTTTCTTCCCTGGTCTTCCATTTTCATCCCCAGAGCAGAAAAATCTCTGGCCATATAAATTAAATCAAAGAAGAAGGGGGGAAAGTGTTTTATAACTCATAAAAGAGAGGGAAAAAAGATATTGGTTTTTATTTGGGAAATATCTTAGACTCTCCCAGTTAAGTGCATATATCTGAAAGGTCTTGAACAAGCTACATATCAGGAATGCACAGAGCACAAAATCTATTCCATTTAGGTGCATGGAATTAACAACTAGGGAAAAATTTTTAATAACATCATTAAATGGGTAACACCAAATCATGAATTCTCATAAGCACCTTGCTATATTTATAGTATATGGTTCTTTAAAAATAAGTTAGAATTACAACCAAATACCTCATGAATAACTTTATGGCTAATGCAGCAGCATTATTTGAAATGGAACTAAGATGATAATATTTCATAAAAACAGATAAATGTATTATATATATATATATATGATAAGAATGAAAATTAATCCCATAGCATATGAAAAACCTTAGTGGAAAATCCATATAGATTTTTGAGCATATAAATGGGCATGACCATTTTGGAAAAAATAAACTGTAAAAATTCTCAAGGAATAAGAAGAAAATAACAAATCAAATAACTGCCTTATTATTATTTAGTTTTTCACAGCTTTCTGTGGCTAACACAGTAATCTAAATAAAGCTTTCTTTGTCTCCTTCAAATGACCTCTGCATATACTGAAAGGAATGACACTTCTGTGGCCACACACACACACAAACAGGACAAATGTCAAGCCAACACATTCTGAAAATAAAATATTCAGTGAAAAATAAGTTTCCTGAAGTGATATTTAAGATATTTGTTAAAACATTTTTTAAAGGTGACAGCCTAAATAGGATTTAGGACTCTGTGAAAAATCTGCTTTTCTAGGTTAGTCATCACTTGGAAAAGTGTGAATCTATAGGCATAACCATCATTCACATGTTTCCAAAAATTGGTCGTAGGCTATTTGTACAAACAAAGTCTATTTAAACTTCCACATGGAATTTTAGTTTCATCACCAGGTACAGAGATATAACTAGCTGTGATCATCTTTGTGTAAGACAGGGGTTGCAGCAAACCTTTCCTTCTCCTAAAGGAGGAACAAAAATGCAACATCACAGGGCTTAGCAGAGTTTGAAGGAAACAGTTCCACTGACTTTTACTTGTAAGAGCATGAAATGACTTGCTTCATTAAATATTGATACATTACTTTGCTTATCAAAGGATCATAAACCTAAGTGTTAGAAAAGCCCTTGAGTTCATGATACAGTATATTCCTATTCACTTCCATGCTCACCCAACCCATGAAAGAATTCTTTTAAAAGATGCAGAACAAATATTAAGTGAGCATATATTATGTGCCAGGCATTCTCCAGAGACTTCCTGGTGACTCAGCGGTAAAGAATCCACATGCAGTGAAGGAGACATGTACAGGAGATGGGAGTTTCATCCCTGGGTTGGGAAGATTCCCTGGAGAGGCAAATGTTAATCCACTCTAGCATTCTTGCCTCAGAAATCCCATGGACCAAGGAGCCTGACGTTCTGCAGTCCATGGGGCTGCAAGAATCAGACAAGACTGAGCAACTAAAACCAAACCAGGCATAATTCAAGGTCTTAGGGAAATACAACTAAAATATGACCTCTACTCTAAACGAACTCACAGTCTCATCCTGACATAATCATTTACCCTCTTCTTGCATATATATTATCACTTGGAATTTTATTCTTGGTCAATTCTAAATTTTGAGACAATTTTTTTCATATTGAGTTGAAATTTATTTTTCTATGGCTTCTACACATGGTTTCTGTTTTCCCTCTGGAGCAAAGGAAGAATGACATATATTTTAAAATATTAGGACAGATAGACCATGTTTTCCCACTCACTTTGGCAAGTACATTCTGACCCTTTGTAAGTATTTTCTTCTCTAGGTGAAATATCCTTACTGTCTTCATCTCATCTTCACGTGATATGGTTTCCACTTTCCCCTAGCATCTGCATCATCCTTCCTTGGACAGATGCTACTTTGCAGCTATATATCTTTAAGTGTATAGCTCAGAATCCCACAGTCTGCTACAGTTGTGGTCTGACCAGCACAGAATATACTAGAACTTGTAGAAAGTAAATTTAACTGAGAGTCATGATCTCTAAATGCAAATCCTACTTTGACCACAAATTTGGGGTGGAACTATGAGCAAGTCATCTCACATGTCTAGTCTCAGTTTCCCCATCATTTCTAATCTCTGAAATTCCAAGATTCTAGATACTCAGAAACCAGGCACTATACTTTTGTTATTCTACCTAAGACCACATTAGCTATTTTTGCTGCTCAACTTAAATTCAAAACTCTTTTAAACAAACTGCTATTAAGCCATGTCATTTACTCATTCCTTCATTCACCATTAATTCATTCGTTGTCCATTTATTATCCATTATACATGTACTGGGCTTCCCTGGTGGCTTAGATAGTAAAGAATCTGCCTGCAGTGCAGAGGACCTGGGTTTGATCCCTGGGAAGGGAAGATCTCCTGAGAGCATAGGAACCCACTCCAATATTCTTGCCTGGAGAATCCCCATGGACAGAGGAGCCTGGCAGGTACAGTCCATGAGGTCACAAAGGGCTGGACATGACTAAATGACTAAGCACAGTGCATATATGTACTGGGCTTCCATGGTGGCTCAGTCAATAAAGAATCTTCCTGCAATGCAGGAGACCTGGGTTTGATCCCTAGGTCAGGAAAATTCTCTGGAGAAGGAAATGGCAATCCACCCCAGTATTCTTGCCTGGGAAATCTCATGAATAGAGGAGCCTGGCGGGCTATAGTCCAAGGAGTCACAAGAGTCACACATGACTAAACAAAAATGACTGACCCAATACATGTGCTGAGGGCCACCAAGTACCAGCACCATAATAAGCTATGAGAAGACAAAAATAATTACGGCAATGTCCCTGTCTAAAAGGGATCAAATCATCATAGTCCCTTGCATCAAAGATCTTGCAGCCTCATTGGTGAGACTGGGAAGTAAATAGTGAAGTATAAAGAATGTAATAAAGCCTATGATAACCACTGTTCAGTGTCCTTGGGGACCTTGCAGGAGGAGCCTCCAGGGTGAGTAATGTGACTCTTGACAGGCTGTGAGACACACAGGACGACTTCATCCTTCTCCACACAAACCCCAACTTCTTGCTTCTGAGATTGTATCTACTTCACTTGCTCTCTCCATGCCCTTCTTCTCTCCATAATACTCAGAGCAAGTAAGAGCTTATCAGCAAGGCCTCTGTCATTTCCTTAGCTGTCTTCCTAACTCCGTTAGGGTACTTTTCATGTTATTCCTTAATTGTCCATGTAAGTCTTTCTCTTAGCCTGGGAACGAGAAGGCAGAAAACCAATGCCCTGCCAATTATTTCCATTTATTGGACAAACATGCCTACGCCATTCCAGATACCATTCTAGGTGCTGTTCTGCAGCAATGAAGTGGAGAGATCTCTACACTCAGGTTCGTATTCTAGCAGAAGTGGAGGTGAGGATTAATCAAACAGCAGTCCACAATACCCAGAAGCTAGAAAGCTTTAAACTCTATTTAAAAAATTAAAAATAGAACGAGGTATAGGATGACTGAGTTTGAGGGGGACTGGGTCCCTTCAAGGAGAGGGTAGTATTTAAAACTTGGCCTCTGAGGCCAGACACAAATGGGTCCCAGTCTAAATTCCACTTGATAAACTACTTAACCTTGGGCAAGTCACCTAATTACTTTATGCCTTGTATTTAAAAATCAAGAGAAAAATGCCCTCCCACACTCAGTATAACTGTTGTAAGAGATAAGCAAGGAAGTCCATGTTGTGCGTAGAACAAGGACATACACAGTGTGAACTTCCAATGTACAGAAATTATTTTTAGGGATGTAATAAATATCTGTTGTGAAAGTAATTAAGAAGGAAAAACCATGTGTCATCAATTAAATAAGGGATAATGGGAGTCATATGGTTAGAATTAGAAGGAATCAAGCAATCACATTCACTCAAAGGAGCATTTCTTGTCTCTTTCAGGACAAGAGAGCTGTTTCTGGTAAAACAAAACAATATAGAGTTAAAAATACTGGTCCTCTTTTTTTTTTTTTTTAATCAAATGGGTCCACTGGCATCATGTCTGAACAAGAAGAGTGATCTTTCACTTTAAAAGAGGTCTGATAAAGCACATAGTGTTAAGCCTCTCATGTGTTTCTAGGCACAGGATGAGTGAGTCAATATTGCAGAGACTTTGCAAGGCCAAATTCTTCAATTTCATGAATCCTCTAGGAAAAGTCAGTACAGACTACTGAAATATGACAAAGATTCTCTCAGAGTCACATTAGACTCTCTACTAATGTTTATCTTCTTCCATTTGCCGAAACCATGCAGCACTGCACCAGCTGTTACTGCTCCTCAATCAGAGGAGATGTTTCACTTACATAATTAATCATCTGGATATCAATCACAAGAACCTTTTCATTGAATTAATTGATATCTTTATATGAGCATCCATATTATATGAAGTGTGAAGGATTATATAAGGTGACGGTATTGTTTTTTTTAATAACCTATGTGTGAATATGTAAATGAGAAAGGCCCTTTGAAGGCAACATCAGGAAGGCGGGGATGATGTGCAACCAACCGGGTCAGAGGCAGGCCCTCTTCCAGCCTCAATCTAGACAAAAATCAACTTTAGTGGTCCTCTTACTTTGGGAATGTAACCAAACTCAACCTAGCATAAGAGCCTAATTCAGAGTTACTGAGAGTCCAATATCAGGTATTATAGGAGACGGGGGAGAGAGGACTGGGGCAGTCCTAGTTCTCTATTCCCAGTGGTCCCACTGCCACTGCTAAACCTGCCAGTCTTCCTGATTCAGCAGAGGCACTCCTACAAGAGGCTTTAGCCACAGTGATCTTGGAGGCGGCGGCTTCTCAGCACCCATTCTCAAGCAGTTATCCCATTCTGCAGAGCACATTGGAGACGGCTCTGTGGCCTGCCTCCCATGGGAGTCTCCCCTTGCCAGGCTTCCTCCCCTTCTCCAGATCCCAACCACCTTTTTCCTACACCTCATGGAGCCTCCGTCCTCTGTTAAAACACTTCTCTGCCACATATCCCTGGACTTAGACCTTGAAAACAAAGACCTTTTTATAAGCCAGGCTATGAAAACAAAGCAGAGAGTAATGGCCCAAACTGTCACCACTGTACCGCAAATTAGTAATAAATAGATTACATAAATAACACTTGGTTAACTGGCAAAATTAGAAAATGTAGATAAGCCAAACACATAAATTAATCTCACCGACAAAAGATAAACACTAAGGTGTTGACATATATCCTTTCAGATAATATTGGTGAATGTATGTTGAGGTTTTTATAAGACAAAAGAATTTTTAATAAACTGAATGTTCATAATAATAAGCTACAGAGCTTCACAGTCATTTAAGCACAACTTACCAACACAGATATATGGTGTGGCTCTTGTGTAAGTTTCAATTGTGTTCGGTTGCAAATCAGTGAGGCCTTCAAAAAATTTAGATGAGGATCTCTAAGCCGTCTGTTTGCATGCTTATCTTTCTTTCCCCTCACAACACTAATTTCCCACCGTGTCCCACACTATTTACAAGGGACCCTTCCCGTCCAAGCACACATACTATTGGTAAGCTATTCTCAGTCCCCAAGTCCGTCCAAAGCATGTGACCTCGTCTCCAGAGTGTCTTCTTAATTGTTCATGTATCAGCTTGAATCTAAGTAGATCTAGAGATGCTAGACCAGCTTTATCCTCCACTCACCGTAAGGATGTTTTGTTTCTCTTTTCACTTTGTGGGAGCCTGGTAGGCTACATCCATGGGGTCACACAGAGTTGGATATGACTTGGCATCTAAACAGCAACAACCACAAGCCTCTCTGTGATTCCTAGTCTAGAGAAGGGTTTGGCCATTTCACCATCATTTAGCTTCAAGGTCCATCATGCCAAAGCTGTCAATGCTACAAGAATTCACATTGCAGTTAAAGTCAGCTCATGAGGGTATTAACCTCTATGCTGTTTCCCACAATGGGCTCTTCTTCCCTCCTTGTATGCTATGAGTAATAGGTCGCTCACTGGCCTTAACTGAGGCAATCAGCTTGGTTCAGAACCAGCAGGTAGTACACAAGTGTAGCATTAAATAACACTTAAATACATTTAAATAATACATTAAATAATTAAAGATAGTACTTATTTTATTTATTAAAAAATGTATATCCTGATTATACTGACAGGTACTTGCAACCAACTTTCAAATTTGAGCACAAGACTGACTAGTTAAAAATAGCATAAGAATATTATATCACTTAAAGGAATGCACAAATTAGTGCCTCACATCACGTGTGCTGAAGTTAGCTACTATAAAAAGCACTGAATATTATTGGACGAATTAGGCCTGTAAAGACCATTTGTTCTTCTAACAGGCTTTACTATGTGGTATGTCAAGGGATTTCTTTATAAGAACAAAGATGAAGAGAAAATACTATGGCCACTAGGGAACACACTTACCTCCTAATTACTGTAAAAAAAAAAAATTCTTAGCTAGAAGTTCAGTTCAGTCGCTCAGTCGTGTCCAACTCTTTGCGACCCCATGAATCGCAGCACGCCAGGCCTCCCTGTTCATCATCATCTCTCGGAGTTCACTCAGACTCACGTCCATTGAGTCCGCGATGCCATCCAGCCATCTCATCCTTGGTCGTCCCCTTCTCCTCCTGCCCCCAATCCCTCCCAGCATCAGAGTTTTTCCAATGAGTCAACTCTTCGCATGAGGTGGCCAAAGTACTGGAGTTTCAGCTTTAGCATCATTCCTTCCAAAGAGATCCCAGGGCTGATCTCCTTCAGAATGGACTGGTTGGATCTCCTTGCAGTCCAAGGGACTCTTCATCTGTTTAGAGCTATAACTCTGGACCAGTAGAATTTCAAGTAAGACCTCAGAGTGAGAAAACACAATATGAGGGATGGGGGAAAAGCAAAGGAGCAAGAAAGAGCTGAGAGAGGAATAAAGGCTGGGGGAAGGTAAGAGGGAAGGAGACAGCCAACAACTG
This sequence comes from Nanger dama, assembly GCA_917880005.1. Taxonomy (NCBI): domain Eukaryota; kingdom Metazoa; phylum Chordata; class Mammalia; order Artiodactyla; family Bovidae; genus Nanger; species Nanger dama. The sequence continues at coordinate 56,422,647 of CAKJTW010000004.1, forward strand.
GCTTGGGAGGAAGGGGGCAATTGTGGGAAGAGGAGTGTAAGAGATGGTTCATTCAAATAGTCCTTCTAAAAGAAACACATCTAAAACATTTAAGCAGGACTACAGGCGTATATGGTGGCAGCAAGTGAGCAGGGGGCAGGAAGGTGGTGCCCTGGGAAGGTCTCTCGCCCTGAAGTCTCAAAAGACCAACTTGATGTGTGTTCAGGGTTAGGAGGTGAGTAGCTGTCTTGGCAAGCCAGGCAGAATGAGGCCAAGGCATTACGCCAAAGATGATTGTTCAGGCCTCTGGGGGTAAGGAGGAGACATGTTTAAAATAAAAGTCTTGTTATTTGCATATTTTCTTCCTCACAATTCTTAACCTCAAGATATGCAGATCAGATTCTTTATATTCTGCTGGACAAGCTTGTCGCAAAGCACTGGAACTGCTCTCTCGATACAGAACAAAGGAATAGCTTATCCTCCCCGCCCAGAGGCGAGCCCTCTGTCTTGCTGTAGCAGTGCAGTGGACATCACAGAAGTGCTATCTGATCTGGCTACACTTGCAAGAGAAAATCCTGGGGTCTTAAAGCAGCCCTGAGCAGCCTTAGAAAAAATGTGCAAAAAAGGCTGGTCTGCTTCAGACCAGCCCCTGCCTACAGAAGACAAACCATCTGTGGTCTGCATGGGGAAATACAAGTCAGAACTGCCAAGAGGAGCAAACCATTGGAAAGGATTCTTTAGGTCTGAAAAGTTGAGTAGAAAGACAAAAATGATAGCTCGATAAAGTGGAAGTTAAGGGAGAAATAGGAAGAGAAGCCCCAGTGTTCCACCTTTTAGACTTTCTGAAAGCACGTGGCTCCACTCTTCACAGGACAGCACCAACAGAACCCAGCGACTTATAATTAAGCTCCCAGACCAAGCCTTGTAAACAGCCGGCAACGCTGTCGACGGCCCCCAGAGGGTTGAGACTTCACTGCACCAGCATCCACATAATAACATTATATTTCTCTTTTAAATAAGATGTACAAGAATGTTCACTTGCGCCCAATTACAGTAATGCATGATTTACATAAAATTAACTCTCCTGCTTAATTACAGGCATGCAGGGATTAAGGGAGAAAAGGCTTTTACTTTGTAAACATTATATGCTTTAATGCTTAGCGTCTCTGTGAAATGCAACTGACCCAACTGCAGATGAAGACGAGTTCCTTGGTCACTGGCGTTTACCAAATGTTGCTGTCCATTCTACAAGGATTATGTGTAAACTGAGTCACCGGAGTCTCTACCCAGTTAGAGCAGAGATCCAATTAATCCACAATATGAATGATTTAATATAAACTGGAATGCTCTGTAACAAGGATCTAGGGTTTAGCAGTTTCATATTTAGTGCAGGATTTAAACTGCCTGGGTAAGGAATCTGCAAAGGGCAAGAGAACGAGTCTCTAGTTTTCCATAAGCAGTAAGGGAAAGTGCTTTCATCAAAGGACGATCCAAAGCTGCTTTGACAACAAAATGATTAAAGGCTGCCTCTTCTCTCATCTTACATCTGTCACTTTTCTGCATTCCTTTTGGCCACAAACATGAACACAATTTTTCTCTGAATAAGACTTCAGATTGAACATTTATGGGGAATTAAAAGTGAAGTTCAGTGCAACACACACCTAAAGCATTCTTTTTTCCGTAGTCTCTGCCAGACCCAGTGCCAGAAAACTAGAATTGAAGAAAAGTCATTGAGCTGGCACAATAAGAAAATGATTGAAGGCAACAGGGATTGAAGTTTCATCGTTATCAGTTCAGTGGAGATGAGGCAATGCTTCTCCAAAAGCTGCACAAAAATACCTCAAGGGGCCGAATGCTCACCGCACCGGCTGACCACAAAAGACGGCAATTTCATTTTGCCACCTTGTCAACTCTCTTTTCACCCGGTACACAGAAGTGCCAGATACCATAAGAAAGGGTTTTGAAGGGGAAAAAGAGACAAGATTACCTGTGAGTTCCTAAGAAAATTCATGGAAAAGTAAGATCTTATACTCAGAGCATATTGCATTTGCCAGTAACAGACCATAAATTGAAATTAGGCAAATTGGTTCTTATTTTCAGAAAACTGAAAAAGAGAGAAACCCATTCCTAATCCAGGGCCTGAGTTAATTTCTTCAGCAATATCTTTAAACACTATGCATAATAAACTAGATACCTGTAGCATACCAAGGACTTGTATAGAAGGGTCATTAACCAAAAATTACATTTAACATGTGAGAGTTCATGGTAGACTATACAAGATTATTTTACTTCATAACCTTTCCCTGTTTATTCTGCGACAAAACATAAAGCATTGAGACTTTCTTTAAGTCCTGGAATCCAGAAGGGAGGGCTTCTATAGGAAAGATTTTCAAAGACATCCTTGGAGAGGCTGGAGATAGTATATAGCCACCTGGTGATTTCAGGAGGAAATTGGTCCAGTCATCTGTGTTTCGTTTCCTTCTTTTCATCAGTGCAAATTTTTCTGCCAGAATCTGAGGCTTTAGAGAGATTAAGCTGTTGATTTTTTTTTTCATTTTTTGGAATGAAGGTCTTTCTGTTCTCTTGGGTTACCATCTCCCTGGCACTAGCTGCTTCACTTTGTATCTGGTGCTACAAGACATGTACACTTTAAAATGCATGAATCAACCTTGAATTTTCCATCCTCTGATCCTTCATTGAGTTGTTGTTTCACAGTATCACAAAGCCTCAAAAGCTATGACTTGAATAGTGACCACACTCAAAGGAACATTATGCCGGATTTGATCCAGAACACACAAAATCAAAACCCCTTCCATTTCAGGCAAAACCTTTTGTTTGACCTAACAATAATGGAATGAAACTGTGCTTAAAGGACATTTTTTTTCTAGCTATGTCTGAGGATTTTTTAAGAATTGACATTATGATTTATTGATTATGATAGTGTATGATGTACATAAAATTAGAATTCATGACTAAGTATAAAAACAAGACCAGCTTTATTGATGTCTCACTGCTCTTTTATAGGAGAGGTATCATTTTGAAGTGAATCAATAGTATTCACTTTATGAATATTATTTTACTTATTTCTTACAATAAGCCTCTGAAACATGTTATTTATGTACCATTTTTATGATGAAGTAATTGTAAAGTAGGGCTTCCCAGGTGGTACTAGTGACAAAGACCTGCTTGCCAATGCAGGAGACTAGAGATTCAGAATCAGTTCCTGGGGCCAGGAAGATTCCCTGGAAGAGGACCTGGCAACCCACTCCAGTATTCTTGCCTAAAGAATCCCATGGACAGATGAGCCTGCTGGGCTACAGTCCATAGGGTTGCATAGAGTCAGAGTCAGACATGACTGAAGCGACTTAGCATGCATGCATGCAACTGCATGCACGCAACTTGTAAAGTTGTAAATATCTTGGTCAAGGTCACAGAGCCAGGAAAAGCCACAGTCACAATCTGAACCCAGATCAAACCAAATCCATTCTGCTCCTCTATAGCAATGCTGTTTCCATTACTTTTTGCTTTTCTTATACGATCATATCAGAAGTCATACATTTTCAGATTTATCCATTGATTAAACAAATGCTTGTTTCAATAACGCTGTCATTGTTCCAATTATTTTGAAATTTTGCTACCAAAATTATACTTAGAGAAAACTTTTGAACACCACAAGAATATCTGTTTCAATATGTTACAAGAATACTGTCTTTGGGCTCCTACCCTTCTCTCCTTTCTCCCCTCCTATTCATTATTTCAATCTTAGGGACTCCGCTAACCTCAGCTAGTCACATACCTCTTTCTACTTAAAGTTATTCATGTCAAGGGAAAGAAACAAGATAATTTCAGATTTTTATAAATGATATTGTATCAGACATTTTCTTGTCTGTCTATATATTTACTTGGTTTCCTATCCCTTTTTTGTCTCTGGCCCCTTCTAGTCCCAGGGAATATTTAACTCATGAAATAAGAAGTCTGTCTTATTCATATGACCCCAGTGCTTAGAACAGTTTTTAGAACATTATAGATGCTCAATTGATAACTGATGAACAAATGAATTAAATAATTTAATTAAAGTCTTCTCTGAGCTTCTGCCAACCTACCTGGAATAACTGGCCATGTAAGTCAGCAACTATATTGTTATGGTATAAATCAGTAGAAGCTGAATAAGACATGTTCAGTTTGAAAGTTACTAGCCTTTGAAAGAGACCTCAAAAGTCTAAGCTGATAGAAGAGATGATGCTAAAAGGGCCCTTGAGTCTTTTTTTTTTCTCTTTCCCCTTTTTTTTTCCTTCTAGCCCTACCAGCTTCAGGAGCACCCTGGTGGGGCAAAGGGTAGTATGGAGCTGGTGTGCTATAAATTATAGTCATTACAACATGTCAGCAGCCCCCAACTGAGATCTTTAACTCATTGCTAGGAGAGCTTTCAAGGGCAACCATTTGCAGGAAGGTTTAGGAGCATTAAATGCCTTTCACAACCCACCAGGCGTTTTAACTCATGTGAGCCTGACACTTATTGGGTGCATTTTATCTCACAATCAATTTAATTAGGAGCTGTCAGATTAAAAATGATTTGTTGCTTCTGAAAGACACTAGAACTCTTAAGATTCATTTGTAAAAGCTGTTCTCTTTCCCTGTCTCTCATTCTGTCCTTTCAACACCTAATACAAAGCAGCATGAGGGGAACAACACAGTGTGGCCACCTTGACTGCCAAATAAAGGTGCATAACACAAGTCATTCAAGAAAATGAGTACATGCTAATTGTCGGAATCTTGAGGTGGCATATACACACACTTAGACTACTTAGAATGGAATCATGTCCTCATTTTACTTTTTATTCATATCCCTTATTTATGACCTTTTCTCAAAGAAGGGAAAGTTTTTAAGGGGCTCTGCATGGCAGAGATCAGAATGGCTAAAAGATGAATTGATGTGTAAGATAAAACTCAAACACAAATCTAGGCAGGAATATAGGAACAAGGGGTACTTTATCCAAAGCTACTGAGGTAGAAACTATAAAGGAAGCCTGCTTTCCCTGAGGTCAGCTATAAATGAAAGAGATATATTCTTAATAAATTATCATCAGCAAAGGCAAATAGAGAGCCCTTTCTGGTGAGGAAAGTGAGTACCTTTGGATTTCACCTGCCAAGCTTTATCAGGAAAAACCATTTTAAGTGACCTAATTATAAGGATCTATATTGCAATCTCTGCCTTTTTAAAATTTCAAACACACACACACACACACACACACACACACAAAATCTGCTTAGTTGAGTGTTGTTGTGAGTGTTGCATGCTCAATCATGTCTGACTCTTTGTGACCCCATGAACCACAGCCTGCCAGGCTCCTCGGCCCATGGAAATCTCAGGCAAGAATACTGGAGGGGTAACCATTCCCTTCTCCAGGGGATCCTCTCTGCCCAGGGGATCGAACCAGCATCTCCTGCATCTCCTGCATTGGCAGGCAGATTCGTCACCACTGAGCCAACTGGAAAGCCCACATGCTTAGTTAATGGTTAATAAAAATGATTAGTAGGTAGAAGGCACATCTGTCAGACCCAAGATGTGCCAGAGAGAACAATCTGTAAGACATTTGGTTGGCCAAAAATTTCGTTTGGCTTTTTCCATAAAATGGCTCCAGTAGTGCTTAGCTGTCTTTAACACCATTCAAAACAACTTTGCTGTCTTGTGAGAGTTGTCATATAAATGTACAGTTTTTACACTTTTCAAAATTAGTGCATTTTTGAGTAGCCATTTTAATATCAAACATGCAAGTTTGAAAAAAATCAACATTTGTTGCATATTATGTTTTATTACTTCAAGAAAAGTAAAAACACAACAGAATGCAAAAGCAGATCTGTGCAGTGTATGGAGAAGCTGCAGTGACTGATCAAACATCTTCAAAGTGAGTTGCAAAATTTCTTGCTGGAGATTTCTCACTGGACAATGCTCCATGGTCAGGTAGACCATTTGAACTTGATAGTCCTCAAATCAAAACATTAATTGGGAATAATCAACATTATAACACACAGGAGATATTGACATACTCAAAATATCCAAATCAAGCATTGAAAATCATTTGCTCGAGCTTGGTTATGTCAATTGCTTTGATGTTTGGGTTCCCCATAAATTAAACAGGAAAAAAACCCTTTATTTCCATGTGTGACTCTCTTACTTAAATATAATGAAAATGTTCCATTTCTAAAACAAATTGTGAGGGTGATGAAAAGTGGATACTATATAATAATACAGAACAGAAAAGAACCACAACCATCACCTTCTTTGAGGAATAGGACAGGGAGACCACTTTCTCCCTCACAGATTCATCAAAAGAACATTTCAATGCTGAGTAAATTCCACAGAACAACTTCTTAATGCTGGCAGAGGACATCAGGCACCCAGAAGAGCAGATCATTGTCTTCAAAACAAGTAGGAAAAATATATAAAAGACGAAAAAAGAGACAAAGGAGGCAGGGAGGGAGCTCCGTCCCAGGGAAGGAAGTCCCATTCGCGGAAGGGAATCTTAAGAAGAGAGATTTCCAAACACCAGAAAACACTCTCACTGCTGAGTCTGTGGCGAGCCTTGGAAGCACAGAGGCAACATAGCAGGAAGGAAAAATAAATAAGTAATTAAAACCAACAGATTACGAGCCCAACAGTAACTCCCCAGCAGAGAAGTGGCGCAGACACCTGCATCCGCCACTAGCAAGTGGGGGCTGGGCAGGGAGGCACAGGAGGCATGGGCTGCAGTGCTTTTTAAGAACTGGGCCGGAATGCCCCGCGCGTAACCAGAGCAAACTAACTTGGGCTAGCAAACCAGACTGTGGGATAGTAATCACGCAAAAACTCTAACATAAGACACCGCCAGGATCGAACACAGAACAAAGATGGAACGGAAATAGCCGGCTGCAGAACATCCCCCTCCGGTGACAGGCAGCCAGAGCTGTAAGGGGTGGAAGGGGGCAATCGCAGCCCAAGAGAGACATTACCTACCAAACTGCAAGCAGGCTTCTGTGCTAACTAAGACTTCTGTGGGTTCTGGATAGTCATCATCCGCCTGAGAAGGGACATCAGTGGTACACCCAGAAAACTGAGCAGCAACGGAAAGGCGATAAGTCACAGTGACTGTGCTTGCCAAACAACTGAGCTACTCGGACCTGAGAGGCCCAACCGAATCTGCACCTCTGAGGGCTACCTGAGCGCCGAGCCTGAGCAGCTTAGACTAGGGAGGTGCATGCAGCCAAGAGCCAGCCTCAGACAGTTCCCAGCAGAGCAACATAGAGACTGAATGGTGTGCACTGCAAGCAGGGCCAGGCCCAGCAGGGCTGAGACACTGCAAACACATGCCAGTGTTATTTGTTTTCAGCATCCCTCCCTCCCCACAGCATGACTGAACAAGTGAGCTTAAAAAAAAAAAAGTGTCCACCACTGCCCCCTCTGTGTCAGGGCAGAAATCAGACACCAAAGAGACTGGCAAACAGAGGGAACCTCCTGGAAAGTGACCCCACACTGCCCACAACACCAGAAAAGGGCAAGATATATCTTTACTATCTTTATGATCATTCCTTTTTGTTTGTTTTCTGTTGATGTTGTGTGATTGTTTTTTCTTCTTTTCTTTTTCTTCTCTTTTTTAACTTTTTTAAAATTTTAAGCCCTCTATTTCTCCTTTAATTTTTATTTTTATAACCTACTATTACTTTTCAAAAAAAAGACCCTATTTTTAAAGCAAATGCCGTATATAGTCTTTTTGAGGTGGTTGTTGTTGCTTTTTAATAATTCTTGTGGCTTTGTTTTCTTTTTTTTCCCTGCTTCTTCTTCTTTTATTTAATTTTGTATTTTTGAAAATCCAACCTCTACTCTAGATTTTTAATCTTTGCTTTTGGTGTTTGTTGTCAATTTTGTATATTTAAAAACCCAATCTTCAGTACCCAGTTTTACCTGAGAGCCAGGTTACTGGCTTGACCACTCTCTCCTCCTTTGGACTCTCCTTTTTGCCACCAGGCGGCCTCTGTCTCTTCCCTCCCCCTTCTCTTCTCTACCCAACTCTGTGAATCTCTGTGTTCCAGACGGTGGAGAACACTTAGGGAATTGGTTACTGGCCGGATCTGTCTCTCTCCTTTTCATTTCCCTCTTTTATCCTCCTGGCCACCTCTGTCTACTTCCTCCCTCTCCTCTTCTCTGTATAACTCCGTGAACACCTCTGGAACAGTCCAGACTGTGGAGCGCACATAAAGAAGTGATTACTGGCTAGGTTGCTCTCTCCTCTTTTGATCCCACCTCATCTCATTCCAGTTACCTCTAACTACCCCCTCCTCTTCTCTTCTGCATGTAACTCAGTGAACCTCTCTGTGTGCCCCTGAATGTGGAGAAATTTTTCATCTTTAACCTAGATGTTTTATCATCAGTGCTGTATAGATGGTGAAGTCTTGAGGTGACTGTAAAAATAAAACTGAAAACCAGAAGTAGGAGGCTTAAGTCCAAATCCTGAGAACATCACAGAACTCCTGAATCCAGGGAACATTAATCGATAGGAGCTCATCAAACACCTCCATACCTACATTGAAACCAAGCACCACCCAAGGGCCAACAAAGTCCAGAGAAAGACAGACCATGCAAATTCTCTAGCAACACAGGAACACAGCCCTGAACTCCAACATACAGGCAGCTCAAAGTTATTCCAAAATCATTGACGTCTCATAACCCAATACTGGTCACTTCATTTGCACTCCAGAGAGAAGAAATCCAGCTCCACCCACCAGAACTCCAACACAAGTCTCCCTAACCAAGAAACCTTGACAAGCCACTGATAGAACCCCACCCACAGTGAGGAAACTCCATAATAAAGAGAATGCCACAAATTCCCAGAATATAGAAAAAGCCATCCCAAATGCAGCAATATAACCAAGATGAAGAGACAGAGGAATACCCAGCAAGTAAAGGAACAGGAGAAATGTCCACCAAACCAAACAAAAGAGGTAGAGATAGGAAATCTACCTGAGAAAGAATTCTGAATATTGATAGTGAAAATGATCCAAAATCTTGAAATCAAAATGGAATCACAGATAAATATCTTGGAGACAAGGATTGAGAAGATGCAAGAAAGGTTTAACAAGGACCTAGAAGAAATAAAAAGAGTCAGTATATAATGAATAATGCAATAAATGAGATCAGAAACACTCTGGAGGCAACAAATAGTAGAATAACGGAGGCAGAAGATAGGATTAGTGAAATAGAAGATAGAATGGTAGAAATAAATGAATCAGAGAGGAAAAAAGAAAAACAAATTAAAAGAAATGAGGACAATCTCAGAGACCTCCAGGACAATATGAAATGATCCAACATTCGAATTATAGGAGTCCCAAAGAAGAAGACAAAAAGAAAGACCATGAGAAAATACTTGAGGAGATAATAGTTGAAAACTTCCCTAAAATGGGGAAGGAAATAATAACCCAAGTCCAGGAAACCCAGAGAGTTCGAAACAGGATAAACCCAAGGTGAAACACCCCAAGACACATATTAATCAAATTAACAAAGATCAAACACAAAGAGCAAATATTAAAAGCAACAAGGGAACAAATAACACACAAGGGGATTCCCATAAGGATAACTGCAGATCTTTCAATAGAAACTCTTCAGGCCAGGAGGGAATGGCAAGACATACTTAAAGTGATGAAAGATAATAACCTTCAGCCAAGACTACTGTACCCAGAAAGGATCTCATTCAAATATGAAGGAGAAACCAAAAGCTTTACAGACAAGCAAAAGCTGAGAGAACTCAGCACCACCAAACCAGCTCTCCAACAAATGCTAAAGGATATTCTCTAGACACAAAACACAAAAGGGCATATAACCCGAACCCAAAATAATAAAGTAAATGGCAACAGGATCATACTTATCAATAATTACCTTAAACATAAATGAGTTGAATGCCCCGACCAAAAGGCAAAGACTGGCTGAATGGATACAAAAACAAGATCCCTATATATGCTGCCTACAAAAGACCCACCTCAAAACAAGGGACACATACAGACTGAACATGAAGGGATGGAAAAAGATATTCCATGCAAGTAAACACTAAAAGAAAGCAGAAGTAGCAATACTCATAGCCAATAAAATAGACTTTAAAACACAGGCTGTGAAAAGAGACAAAGAAGGGCACTACATAATGATCAAAGGATCAATCCAAGAAGAAGATATAACAACTATAAATATATATGCACCCAACTTAGGAGCACCGTAATATGTAAGACAAATGCTAACAAGTATGAAAGGGGAAATTAACAATAACAAAATAATAGTGGGAGACTTTAATACCCCACTCACACCTATGGACAGATCAACTAAACAGAAAATTAACAAATAAACACAAACTTTAAATGATACAATAGACTAGTTAGACCTAATTGATATCTATAGGACATTTCATCCCAAAACAATGAATTTCACCTATTTCTCAAGTGCTCACGGAACCTTCTCCAGGATAGATCACATCCTGGGCCATAAATCTAACCTTGATAAATTGAAAAAAATCGAAATCATTCAAAGCATCTTTTCTGACCATAATGCATTAAGATTAGATCTCAATTACAGGAGAAAAACTATTACAAATTCCAAAATATAGAGGCTGAACAACACGCTTCTGAATAACCAACAAATCACAGAAGAAATCAAAAAGAAATCAAAATGTGCATAGAAACAAATGAAAATGAAAACACAACAAGCCCAAACCTGTGGGACACTATAAAAGCAGTGCTAAAAGCACTGCAGGCATACCTGCAGCAATACAGGCAATAGAGGCATACCTCAAGAAACAAGAAAAAAGTCAAATAAATAACCTAACTCTACGCCTAAAGCAACTAGAAAAGGAAGAAATGGAGAACCCCAGAGTTAGTAGAAGGAAAGAAATCTTAAAAAATTAGGGCAGAAATAAATGCAAAAGAAACAAAAGTGACCATAGCAAAAATCAACAAAACCAAAAGCTGGTTCTTTGAAAGGATAAATAAAATTGACAGACCATTAGCCAGACTCATCAAGAAACAAAGAGAGAAAAATCAAATCAATAAAATTATAAATGAAAATGGAGAGATCACAACAGACGACACAGCAATACAAAGGATCATAAGAGACTACTATCAGCAATTATATTCCAATAAAATGGACAATGTGGAAGAAATGGACAATTTCTTAGAAAAGTACAACTTTCCAAAACTGAACCAGGAAGAAATAGAAAATCTTAACAGACCCATCACAAGCACGGAAATTGAAACTGTAGTCAGAAATCTTCCAGCAAACAAAAGTCCAGGTCCAGATGGCTTCACAGCTGAATTCTACCAAAAATTTAGAGAAGAGATAACACCTATCCTACTCAAACTCTTCCAGAAAATTGCAGAGGAAGGTAAACTTCCAAACTCATTCTATGAGGCCACCATCACCCTAATACCAAAACCTGACAAAGGTGCCACAAAAAAGAGAAAACTACAGGCCAATATCACTGATGAACATAGATGCAAAAATCCTCAACAAAATTCTAGCAATCAGAATCCAACAACACATTAAAAAGATCATACACCATGACGAAGTGGGCTTTATCCCAGGGATGCAAGGATTCTTCAATATCTGCAAATCAATCAATGTAATTCACCACATTAACAAATTGAAAAATAAAAGCCATATGATTATATCAATAGATGCAGAGAAGGCCTTTGACAAAATTCAACATCCATTTATGATAAAAAAAAAAAACTCTCCAGAAAGCAGGAATAGAAGGAACATACCTCATCATATTAAAAGCTATATATGACAAACCCACAGCAAACATTATCCTCAATGGTGAAAAATTGAAAGCATTTCTCCTGAAGTCAGGAACAAGACAATGATGCCCCCTTTCACCACTACTATTCAACATAGTTCTGGAAGTTTTGGCCACAGCAATCAGAGCAGAAAAAGAAATAAAAGGAATTGAAATTGGAAAAGAAGAAGTAAAACTCTGACTGTTTGCAGATGACATGATCCTCTACATAAAAAACCCTAAAGACTTGACCAGAAAACTACTAGAGTTAATCAATGAATATAGTAAAGTTGGAGGATATAAAATCAACACACAGAAATCCCTTGCATTCCTATACACTAATAATGAGAAAGTAGAAAAAGAAATTAAGGAAACAATTCCATTCACCATTGCAACAAAAAAGAATAAAATACTTAGGAATATATCTACCTAAAGAAACTAAAGACCTATATATCGAAAACTATAAAACACTGATGAAAGAAATCAAAGAGGACATTAATTAGCTCAGTTCAGTTCAGTCGCTCAGTTGTGTCTGACTCTTTGCGACCCCATGAATAGCAGCACTCCAGGCCTCTCTGTTCATCATCATCTCTCGGAGTTCACTCAGACTCATGTCCATTGAGTCTGTGATGCCATCCAGCCAACTCATCCTCAGTCGTCCCATTCTCCTCCTGCCCCCAATACCTCCCAAGCATCAAAGTCTTTTCCAATGAGTCAACTCTTCACATGAGGTGGCCAAAGTACTGGAGTTTCAGCTTTAGCATCATTCCTTCCAAAGAAATCCCAGGGTTGATCTCCTTCAGAATGGACTGGTTGGATCTCCTTGCAGTCCAAGGGACTCTCAAAAAACTTCTCCAACACCACAGTTCAAAAGCATCAATTCTTCGGCACTCAGCCTTCTTCACATTCCAACTCTCACATCCATACATGACCACAGGAAAAACCATAGCCTTGACTAGACAGACCTTAGTCGGCAAAGGAATGTCCCTGCTTTTGAATATGCTATCTAGGTCTGTCATAACTTTCCTTCAAGGAGTAAGCATCTTCTAATTTCATGGCTGCAGTCACCTTCTGCAGTGATTTTGGAGCCCCCAAAATACAGTCTGACACTGTTTCCCCATCTATTTCCCATGAAGTGATGGGACCGGATGCCATGATCTTTGTTTTCTGAATGTTGAGCTTTAAGCCAACTTTTTCACTCTCCTCTTTCACTTTCATCAAGAGGCTTTTTAGCTTCTCTTCACTAATAGATGGAGAACTATACCATGTTCATGGATTGGAAGAATCTATTCGTATACTACCCAAAGCAATTTACAGATTCAATGCAATCCCTATCAAGCTACCAATGGTATTTTTCACAGAGCTAGAACAAATAATTTCCAAATTTGTATGGAAATACAAAAAAAAACTCAAATAGCCAAAGCAGTCTTGAGAAAGAAGAATGGAACTGGAGGAATCAACTTGCCTGACTTCAGGCTCTACTACAAAGTCACAGTCATCAAGACAGTAGGGTACTGGCACAAAGACAGAAATATAGATCAATGGAAAAATAAAAAGCCCAGAGATAAATCCACACACCTATGGACACCTTATCTTCGACAAAGGAGACAAGAACATACAGTGGATTGAAGACAATCTCTTTAACAAGTGGTGCTGGGAAAACTGGTCAACCACTTGTAAAAGAATGAAACTAGACCTCTTTCTAACACCACACACCAAAATAAACTCAAAATGGATTACAGATCTAAAAGTAAGACCAGAAACTATAAAACTCCTAGAGGAGAACATAGGCAAAACACTCTCTGACATAAATCACAGCAGGATCCTCTATGACCCACCTCCCAGAATACTGGAAATAAAAGCAAAAAAAAAGAGGGGGATCTAATTAAAATTAAAAGCTTCTGCACAAGAAAGGAAACTATAAGCAAGGTGAAAAGACAGCCTTCTGAATGGGAGAAAACAATAGCAAATGAAGCAACGGACAAACAACTAATCTCAAAAATATACAAGCAACTTATGCAGCTCAACTCCAGAAAAATAAACAACACAATCAAAAAAATGGGCCAAAGAACGAAATAGACATTTCTCCAAAGAAGACATACGGATGGCTAGCAAACACATGAAAAGATGCTCAACATCACTCATTATCAGAGAAATGCAAATCAAAACCACAGTGAGGTACCATTTCATGCCAGTCAGAATGGCTGCGATCCAAAAGTCTGCAAGCAATAAATGCTGGAGAGGGTATGGAGAAAAGGGAACCCTCTTACATTGTTGGTGGGAATGCAAAGTAGTACAGCCACTATGGAGAACAGTGTGGAGATTCCTTAAAAAACTGGAAACAGAACTGCCATATGACCCAGCAATCCCACTGCTGGGCATACACACTGAGGAAACCAGAATGGAAAGAGTCACATGTACCTCAATGTTCATTGCAGCACTGTTTATAATAGCCAGGACATGGAAACAACCTAGATGCCCATCAGCAGATGAATGGATAAGAATGTGGTGGTACATATACACAATGAAGTATTATTCAGCCATTAAAAGAGTACATTTGAATCAGTTCTAATGAGATAGATGAAACTGGAGCCGATTATACAGAGTGAAGTAAGCCAGAAAGAAAAACACCAATACAGTATACTAACACATATATATGGAATTTAGAGAGATGGTAATGATAACCCCGTATGCGAGACAGCAAAAGAGACACAGATGTATAGAACAGACTTTTGGACTCTGAGGGAGAGGGTGGGATGATGTGGGAGAATGGCATTGAAACATATATACTATCATGTAAGAAATGAATTGCCAATCTATGTTCGATACAGGATACAGGAGGCTTGGGGCTGGTGCACGGGGATGATCCAGAGAGATGATATGGGGTGGGAGGTGGGAGGGGGGTTCAGGATTGGGAACTCATGTACACCCATGGTGGTTTCATGTCAATGTATGGCAAAACCAATACAGTATTGTAAAGTAAAATAAAGTAAAAATTAAAATTTTTAAAAAACAAACAAACAAAAAACAAAGAAGGTGATGTTGTATATATGGTGGGATTGGAAGGGAGTCCTCTATTACGAACTCTTTTCAGAAAACAAAATAATTCCAACAAGTACTGCTCTCAGTTAGACCAACTGAAAGTAGCACCAAAGGAGAAGTGTCCAGAATTAGTCAACAGAAAACACATAATCTTCCATCAGGATAACATAAGACTGCATGTTTCTTTGATAACCAGGAAAAACCTGTTATAGCTTGGCTGGGAAGTTCTGTTTCCTCCCCTGTATTCACCAGACACTGCACCTTCTGATTTCCATTTTCTTTAGTCTTTAAAAATTCTCTTAATGGAAAAAACTTCAATTCCCTGGAAGACTGTAAAGGGTACCTAGAACAGTTCTTTGCTCAAAAAGATAAAAAGTTTTAGAAGATGGAATTAAGAAGTTGCCTGAAAAACGGCAGAAAGTGGTAGAACAAAATGGTGACTATGTCATTCAATAAAGTTCTTGCTAAAAATGAAAAAGATGTCTTATTTTTTTACTTAAAAACCAAAGGAATTTTTTTGGCCAACCCAATACTATAGGAGAGAAAATTCTTCTTAATTACATGTATTACTATTATGTGTCTGCACGTTTATTATTAAAATATGATCACTCTTTCCCTCTTTGGTATAAGAAAAGTAAACCAAAAGTCCAAGGAGATTTGATTGTGTTGTATTTGTTATCTGAACTGGGTCCATTCATATCTGTCCTGGGTCCAATGAACTACTCCAAGAAAAGACTAAGGGGATAGAACGATATTAAGAGCTACAAATTCAGTACAAGGACAGCCTTAGCTAACTATACAGGGATTTAGTTAGCAACTACAGACACCTCTATAGTGGGTACATGGAAACCAAGGCCAAATGCTAGCATTGCACTTTTAATTTCTGAGTGGAGACTTGCTCTAAAAACAAAAACAAAATACAAGATCCATGAAGCCAAGATACCTATGAATAAGGCACAGTTTCCTTTTTTTTTTTAAACAAATATCACTATAGTTTTCTAGTTAGAAACCCATGAAACACTTATATGATTTCTAATTAATTGTGGAAATTTACAGTCTAGCATTGCCATGTTTTTTTCATTCTCAAGACTTGGGTTTGGGGAGATCTGGGGGAAGGGTGATGAGAACCCAAGTCTGAGAGCACAGATACCAGCTTTGAGAAGGTGGTTGTTTTGCACAACCTTTGTAAAGTCTTGTCTGGGTGCTGTGATGGCCCAGCTATTGTGGCCAAAGATTACACCACAGTGGCATTTTTGCAGCAGGATGTTTTGGCAGGGAAGGCAAATCCTGAGCAAAGCACAATCTGCCTTGTTTTGTGCAGTGTTTCAGAATCAGTTGAATGTCCTAATCATTTTTTAAGGTGTGATAGTCTAGGAAACAAAGAGACCTGAGGATTTGTTTAATTAAAACCAAAGCTTACCAAATGGTGGTACAAGGCATACTGTTTAAGCTTCTGGATCATGTTTACACTTCCTGGGGAAAATATCCACTCTGTGAATTACTCTGGATACTCATACATCAGAAAACCAAATTCTGAATCTGAGTCTATGAAGCTCTCAGTAGTACATACCTGTTGAAAGCAAGACTGCCTGCTGCCCTAGGTCTTGTTAAAGGCACTACGATCAGCAGGATTGGATTTATTGACCATCTGATGAATACTTGAAAGAAAAGAAAGGAAATGAAGAGCTCTCCCTAAGGAATCTCTTTACCACAACCTCTTGTAGTGTTTTTTAAAGTATTCTTTGGGATGAGATTAGAAACATTTTCCCCTGACTTATGGATGTCTTAATTTTATGAAACACTGCTCAGATATTAAAACTTCACTGGAAAGACAGTCTTCCCTCTCTCTTCACTCAGTATTGAAATAGTATCTAGTTAGCTCAGCCATCTTGGTTGTAAAATACAGGAAAATACAGCAATATAGCAAGTCAGTTACCAGAAACATCATGATTATACACGTGTACAGTATATGTGCTGTACATTCAGGCCCTACAGCTGTTAAAATCCTTGGTGGGTTCAAAATGATTATAAATGCCTCTTGAAGGTAACTTTCAAAAGTGAAACATTCCCAAAATTGAAGAATCATTAAGATCTTTGAAAAATTAAAACACTGAATGAAGTTCAGGGTGAAAGTTCAACAAGAAAGAGAAATAATTCATGTAGATAGAAAAGATTCAAGGAGGTTACATCAGATTTTTAACTATCCTAGCATTATTAATTTAATTTCTAATCATTATGATAATACCAAGCATTTAGAATGCATTTAGTGTTTATGTAGATAGACTCGCTCCTTCTCAAAATTATAATTTTGAATTAATATGCTAATAAAAATGTCACTAGAAAGTGCTTTTATTATTCTGCCAGTGGAATAACTGTTCCCTGTTTCTTTTTATAAATGAAATTTCAGCATTTATTTTTTGATCCTCCTTAGATTTTGAAAACTGTGATGTTTCTGTTTAAGAATTCTCCTTATGTTACATTAGTGCCATGTTCTTTGACAGCATCAAAATATGCAAATATAGCCTTTTTAATGGTGATTTTCATTTTGTTACTGTCATTTAACTAAAAAACAACTGATGATGTTTCAACTTATCACTTACAACAGTGAAGTTACTGGATTGATATTTACACTCAGAGCAGATGACACAGAAACAAATATGTTTGAACTACCATCCGCACCATGTTGATTTCTTCCTTAAAGGCACAATAGAGTTGTTGAAGTTCAGCCTTAGAGGGAAAGTCAGATTTGGGGCCAGAGATGGCACATTACTACCCAAGAAAGAAAAAGGATAAGTGAGGTCTGTTGAATTTTGGAGATGCGCTGAGGGGGAGAGTAGGAGCAGAAGAATGAACTGCGAAGTCTGCAACTTCACAGGAATCACTCCATTTTTGGCAATAAGAGCTCTCTTTGCTTGTTGGCCCTCCATCTCCCATACTGCCCACTTGGCTCCTTGCCTCATTGCCTACCTCTCCTTGCAGCCTCTGCTCAGTATTACACAGCTTCTCCATCTGTTGCTGGTTGCCAACCTGCTGCTTAGAAAACCCCAGAATACTCCACGCTGAATTACGTGGGCGTGGCCCCTTTCACAGCTATTTGAACTCAGTGAGGCAGGCAGCTGGGTGGGAGGAAAGCTGGAGAGCAGAGATTCGCTGGGGCGAGATGCCTAGCAAGGCTGACTCTCAAAGGTGGGGATTAGCTCAGAAGTCGCTAGAAGATGTCATGTAGGAAGCGTCTGTCATTCCAAAATAATGAGAAACTGAAGAGGAGAACTCCTCTTAATGAGCCAGTGGATGGAGAATTAAAATGAAGGAGAGTTTTCTCTTAGTTTGACCTAAGTAAAGGAGCCAAACAATTCATTAAGCTCTGCTCTGCTTGAATTCCTGATGCTGGGGAAAGCCAGACCTCATACATAGGTAGAAAAAGGAGGTTTCCTTGAGATCTCTCTACCCTCCCCACATACATTTTCTACTCAACTTGTCTCCATTCATGGAGCCTATTACCAGGCAATAATAATGATAATAATCAGTTCAGTTCAGTTCAGTCACTCAGTCGTGTCCGACTCTTTGCAACCCCATGAATCGCAGCACGCCAGGCCTCCCTGTCCATCACCAACTCCCCGGAGTTCACTCAAACTCATGTCCATCAGGTCGGTGATGCCATCCAGGCATGTCATCCTCGGTCGTCCCCTTCTCCTCTTGCTCTGAATCCCTCCCAGCATCAGAATCTTTTCCAATGAGTCAGCTCTTCACATGAGGTGGCCAAAGTATTGGAGTTTCAGCTTTAGCATCAGTCCTTCCAATGAACACCCAGGACTGATCTCCTTTAGAATGGACTGGTTGGATCTTCTTGCAGTCCAAGGGACTCTCAAGAGTCTTCTCCAACACCACAGTTCAAAAGCATCAATTCTTTGGCACTCAGCTTTCTTCACAGTCCAACTTTCACATCCATACATGACCATGGAAAAACCATAGCCTTGACTAGACAGACCTTTGTTGGCAAAGTAATGTCTCTGCTTTTCAATATGCTATCTAGGTTGGTCATAGCTTTTCTTTCAAGGAGTAAGCGTCTTTTAATTTCATGGCGCAGTCACCCTCTGCAGTGATTTTGGAGCCCCCAAAATAAAGTCTGACACTGTTTCCACTGTTTCCCCATCTATTTGCTATGAAGTGATAGGACCAGATGCCATGATCTTCGTTTTCTGAATGTTGAGCTTTAAGCCAACTTTTTCGCTTTCCTCTTTCACTTTCATCAAGGGGCTTTTCAGTTCCTCTTCACTTTCTGCCATAAAGGTGGTGTCATCTGCATATCTGAGGTTATTGACATTTCTCCCGGCAATCTTGATTTCAGCTTGTGCTTCTTCCAGCCCAGCGTTTCTCATGATGTACTCTGCATATAAGTTAAATAAGCTAGTTAAAATTAATTGGGCACTTAGTCTTTGACATAATTGGTGTTAAGCGCTTATTGCTGAATAGTTTCTATTTGCTTTTCAGAGCCACTCTGTAGGTGTCCTCACCCTCTTCTGTATCTTTCTCAGTGCCCTAGGAGGTGGACCATTCTGACAGCATCTTTAGGCTCCCTTGCCTTTTGACTTCTAGAGAGGTTGAGGTTACATGCACAAGTCACTAGCAGCAGCTCAGTGGGAGGGAGAACAATGAGATCAGGATATTATATCTCCCTGCCTCATCACAGCAGATTGGCTGTGTTCCCCCATGGAAAACTCTAACCAGCAACCATCTCCTGTAGCTACAGATTCCCCCCTTTTGTGCCTTCAGGCCTATTGGTGGTGACAATTGTTTCATTATTCCATGTTCCTTTCCTTAGCCCTGCCTATCCATTTGTGAACATTCTCTTTATTAAACTCTTCTCAGTTACTTGGGTTGGGTGGGCCACCCATTCCCTGCTAGGACCCTCTGATGCACATACCAGAGTCCTCTTAACAACCCTTTGATGTAGGTATCCTTTTTAGGTGGAGAAACTAGGACTTAAACTGCTTTAGAACTTTCTCCAGGTCATGTATCTTGTGAACACAATGACCGAAAGGCAAACCGAGCCTTCTGTCTCTAAACCAGTACCCAATATTGGCAATATGATCAACTCCAACTTCATATTTTCTTACTAATAAAATATTATTTTTTGTGCTATTCTATCTAATAAAATATTATTTTTGTACTATTCTATCTTGCCCTTATCATTGCAAAACCATAAATTCTTGCTTAGAGTATTGAAAACTCTTACAACCCTATGGCATTATGGAATATTTACTTGGTTTTACCTAACAGAAAATCATTCAGGTTAGCATAAGAAAAAATAATAATAAATTTA
Organism: Nanger dama; assembly: GCA_917880005.1. Lineage (NCBI taxonomy): Eukaryota > Metazoa > Chordata > Mammalia > Artiodactyla > Bovidae > Nanger > Nanger dama. Next base: position 56,442,780 of record CAKJTW010000004.1, read on the forward strand.
AGTTGTTGTGGGAAGCCTCAAATAGCACCCATGATCTCCACCTCTTGATATTTATGTCCTTGTATAACCCCTTCCCCTTGAGTGTCAATTAGATTTATTAACTTCAAATAGATTAGCAGAGACATCATCCTGCAAGAAAGGTCCATATAGTTAAAGCTATGCTTTTTCCAGTAGTCATGTATGGATCTGACAGTCAGCCCATAAAGAAGGCTGAGCATCAAAGAATTGATGCTTTCTCTGTGATGCTGGAGAATACCCTTGAGAGTCCCTTGGACTGCAAGGAGATCAAGCTAGTTAATCCTGAAGTAAATCAACCCTGAATATTCACTGGAAGGACTGATGATGAAGCTGAAACTCCAGTACTTTGGCCACCATAAAGCTGCATGTGCACACAAGTCATAACAGTACCCAATTGGCCTTTTATTATCATTACTTATAGGCTTAAAAGTTGAGTTAAGCTTTTAAATGTGTTATACAGTTATCTCATTTTTATTCAGTAACACTCACTGTCACCACACTTTGGCCAGGGTACCATAAGAAGAAAGGCTACCTGGAGATGCTTTCTGACATTACAAATAGAGAAATATGATTTTCTTTTTAGATTCCCATCCTTTCACTATCAGCAATGTTTGTTCACCTAGTGAGTGATTGCCTGATAAGAAAGGAGCTGTAAGACTCTAACAATGTTCTTGCCAAATAAGGGCAAGAGCAGCTGTAGTAATGAGAAAGTCTTAAGATATCTCTGCAGGCACTGAGAGCCTTTGTTTAAAAGGAGTTATTAGGTACACAGATGGGAACACTGTACATCTGCTTAAATGTGTACAATACACTTGTGAACTTGTGTTAAAAGAATACTCACTAAATGGTATTGTCCTTTGCTTCATATGTTTTAAAATATCTTATAGGTATTTAAATTATAAAAATAAAAATGAGGCAATCTGGTAATCGGGTAATGAATCTCAATTTTTGTGTGCATGAGAATCATCTAAAGAAGCGTTTTGATAAAAGTGCTGAGCTCTGGACCCATAAACTCAGATTCAGGTGATCTAGGATGGACCTGGGAATTTAAATATTTAGTAAGCACCCCCCAGGTGATTCTGACAAAGGATATATGCCTTGAAATAACTGTAAAAACTGAAGTAAACCCAGAATTTAAGCCAGTCAGTTCTTGGCTGAATAAACACCAAAACAACAATGACAAGAAAACCCCTTCTAATTCTTGTGAACCCAAGCACATTACCTAGCCATATGGCAGTCCAAAAGGAATTACTTCTGACATGGAGACTTGCACTGAGTGCAAAGATCAAGCCAGACACAAGGTCAAACAAGCAAAGAAAATCTGAGGAAGGAGAAAAGGTCAAAATGAGCATGAGTGCCCCTCACCCTGGGTTTCTGAGTATCTTGACAATAAGTCTTGTGCAGCTCAGCAAAAGCTGAGAAAAAGTGTTCTAAATGCTAGTCAAACAAGAAAAAAGGACCATTTTTGTTTTAAGAAAAGTTTCTGTTTAGAATGCTTAGAAAATGAGCCCATAATAATATCCTTTTATTGATACCAACTCCATAGATTCGGTTGCATTTAGGAAGATGTTATCAAAAACTTCCCTTAAGACTTGTAGCCCTGTTGCTTTGCTGTGTGTCAGGCGCAATTTAACCCCCTTTATGTTCTCATAAATGAGAACACTGGGCTCTCCATGCTTTGCTTCCTCCTTTTGTTCTTCCACAGCTTCAATGCCAGGTACTTCTTAAAAGCCTGCAGTTAGCACAACTGACCTATCTGTTTTGCCCAAACTCACCCTGAGGGTGACTGGCTTTTAATAGCTGTTCGGGTATCAAGGATGATGGACTGGCAAAGAATGCTAGAGCAGAGCTGGTTAAGTTAAATGACGATGCAGGTTCAACTGACCAGGGTTGATGGCTGAGCATAAAGGGAGACTCAGGGATTCAGGTCAGGGGGTGAAAGATAAGACAGAGATGTAGTCAGGAGCAGGGTCAGAGGCCAAGAGCTCCATACTGAGTAAAGAGGCCTTTGGAAGAAGTGTGAATTCTTGTTCCACTAGAGACAAAAAAATGAACAAGTAGCTCTATAGTCAGAAAGTCAAGATCAGTTACTGGAGGCACTGAAAGGCAGCAAGACAAAAAAATGAAACCCTCCACATTCGTCAGGTGCTAGACCCAAGGAATCAGGAAAAGACTGCCTAGGAGTCTTTCTCTTTCTGCTGAACAGGGCAATGTTTCCCAAAGTGAGATCTTTGGATAATTGACTTCCTCCAGAGTACTGGTGAAAAATGCAGTCATGCAACTCTACCAAGATGTACTACCTGAGTCTCTAAAAGGGTAGCTGGCTCTATGTTCATTGTTGTTGTTCAGTCGCTCAGTCGTGTCTGACTCTTAGCAACCCATGGACTGCAGCACACATGCTTGCCTGTCCTTCACCATCTCCCGTAGCTTGTTCAAACTCATGTCCATTGAGTCGGTGATGCTTTCCAACCATTTCATCCTCTGTCATCCCCTTCTCCTCCTGTCTTCAGTCTTTCCCAGAATCAGGGTCTTTTCCAATGAGTTGGCTCTTCACATCAGGTGGCCAAAGTATTGAAGCTTCAACTTCACCATCAGTTCTTCCAGTGAATATTCAGGATTGATTTCTTTTAGAGTTGACTGGTTTGATCTTTTTGCATTCCAAGGGACTCTCAAGAGTCTTCTCCAACACCATGGTTCAAAATCATCAGTTCTTTGGCACTCAGCTTTCTTTACAGTGCCACTCTCACATCCATACATGACTACTGGGAAAACCATAGCTTTTGACTATATGGACCTTTGTTGGCAAAGTAATGTCTCTGGTTTTTGGGTTTTTGCATATGAATTTTATTATTTTTTAATTTTTATCTTTACTGTATTTTGCTTTACAATACTGTATTGGTTTTGCCATACATTAACATAAATCAGCCACAGGTGTACATGAGTTCCCAATCCTGTTTTATAATATGGTCTAGGTTTGTCATAGCTTATCTTCCAAGGAGCAAGCATCTTTTAATTTCATGGTTGCAGTCACCATCTGCAGCCTGTCACTGTTTCCACTGTTTCCCCATCTACTTGCCATGAAGTGATGGGACCAGAAGCCACGAACTTCGTTTTTAGATGTTGAGTTTTAAGCCAGTTTTTTCACTCTCCTCTTTTACTTTCATCAAGAGGCTCTTTAGTTCCTCTTTGCTTTCCGCCATAAGGATGGTGGCATCTAAATATCTAAGGTTATTGATATTTCTCCTGGCAATCTTGATGCCAGCTTGTGTTTCATCCAGCCCAGCATTTCACATGATATACTCTGCATCGAAGTTAAATAAGCAGGGTGACAATATACAGCCTTGATGCACTCTTTTCCCAATTTGGAACCAGTCCATTGTTCTATGGTCTGGTTCTAAATGTTGCTTCTTGACCTATATACAGGTTTCTTAGGAGGCAGGTAAGGTGGTCTGGTATTCCCATCTGTGTGTTCAGAGAACCAGCAAATAAGTGGCTCACACACTAATCTTCATTCTATTCTCCTACTCCACCTTTCCCATATCATTTAATACAATTAGAAGTCAATGTATTTATCACAGGACTCTCATCTAGTCCCTGTGAAACATATTGAATCTAGCAGAGTGAAGATTCTCACAAGGATGTAGACTGTTCAGTAACTGTTTCTTATAGAACAAAAGAGTTCTGGTCAGTAAAACAGGACCAAAACAGTACAGGTCAATGGTATCATGATGTCTAGAAAGATACACTTCCAGAAGATATTATTTTCTTACAAGAGTAGGAAAGCATTACTATACTGGTCTCTGGGATTAATGTAGCAACTCTCCCCTAATGAACTGTAAGCTCTTCTATGAGAATAGCTATAAAAATAAGACAAGAGAAAGTAAACAGAGTTGTCTAAAGTGGATATTAACTACTAGTAAAGGAAGGAAGGAACAGAGTCCAGTTCTCCTCATCCTCATCCTCATCAGATTATTTCTGTAGCCTACATCAAGTGTAGGACACTGCAAAAAACACTCATGGAACATCCTCATATTTCTTTTTGTAATTTAAATAAAAAATGAGACGTGCAGCAATGCAGAAAACAAAATAATATTCACTATCTATACATAGATCATCTAAAAGGAAAACAACAAATAAATAGACATATGTCCAATAAACAATGTGAAAGAAGGGAAAGAATTTGTAATGGCAGTTTTCCCACAAATTGTTTTGCGAAGTGATAGTAACATTACCAAATCACTTGTACTGAGATCCCAAGTGGTGCACACACAGCCATCAGCCCCTACAAGAATGGCAGCCAAGTCACACTGCTAGACCTGGAGGCCAAGGACAATTACTGGAAATACCATTAACCCCTACTTTCCTCCTTCTGCACCCTTCTGCACATGTGTGGCTTTTGAGTCTTGTCCCTGAATAAACAAAACTCTACTTGGACTTCTCATCAATGAAAAATTTCACACTTACTTAAATTCATGGAAGACTGTGAGTACTTTCAAGTTAAAGTAACCTTGCAAGTCTTACAATTCTGTCATTCTTAAAGTAGTTCCTATTAAGTCTTAAATGCTTCAGAGATTAAAAGGGTATATTAATGTTATTAGAGACTTGAGATAAAATGCCATGCCTTGCAGGGTATCTTAGCACTTAATGAAAACATTTTCATCACATTCTAAGTCTATTATGCCAGATCTTTATTTCATAAGTTGTAAGATAATCTTATTTTAATTAGAAGAGCTATACCAAGTACATTACAGTAATACAGTTAAATATATTCATCAACTTTCTTCTTGTCAGGTAAAACAGCTCCTTCAGAGTTATAATGATATGCTTCCACAGGTGTCAGTAAAAGAAAAACATTAAATATATACATGTATAAATTTTGAGTGGTTTGTAGAACATTAAATGAGTTTTCTAAGGAGGATTCAATATGGTGGCCACTGTCACACATGGCTATTGAGTTCTTGAAAGACAACCAGCTCAGAGTGAAATGTGCTGTAGGTATTAATATGAAGAACACACTGGATCTCAGAAATTCAGTATAAAATATATAAAATATATCATTAATAATGTGAATACTGAAAACGTTGAAATAATTATATTTTGGCTATTTGGGCTAAATAAAAATAGGGTTAATATAAATTTCACCTGTTGATTTTTCCCTTTTTAAATATAGTTTCCAAAAACTTTTAAGCTCCACATGTAACACACATTTCTACTGGACACTGATGTTCTATCTCATCTAAATAATATGTAAGATCAAATCCTAACTTTCTCTAAGATATTATCCATGCTGTTAAATAATGAACATAAATGATAAATCTCAAATTGCTCCATTTAAATTCTGAATAAATTACTAAGTATCTTTCTCCACTGTCCAGTAAGTTAAATGAAAAAATGGAAAAGCCAGTCTTAATAGCAGCTTAAGAGAGATGCTACGAAGTAGGCCTGTGGGTGCAGAAGAAAGTTGGATAGTACCTTCCAGAGCCACAGGTTATGTTATTCTCAGGAGTTGATCGTGAAACAAAGTTAGAAGTATCTTGTGAGAGAATCACTCTTTTTAAAATAAAAAAAAATTTATTGGAATATAGTTGGTTTATAATGCTGTGGTAGTTTCTGCTGTATAGCAAAGTCAATCAGCTATACGTATACATATATCTCCTCTTTTTTTATTTCCTTTCCATTTAGGTCACCACAGAGCACTGAGTAAAGTTCTGTGTGATATACAGTAATCATTAGTTATCTATTTTATACATAGTAGTGCATTTGTGCCAGTCCCAGTCTCCCAATTCATCCCAATCCTCCTTCCCTCTTGGTATCCATACATTTGTTCTCTACATCTATGTCTCTATTTCTGCTTTGCAAAAGTTCAAATGTGACATTTTTTCTAGATTCCACATATAAATGATATTAAATGATACTTTTCTCTTTCTGACTTACTTTACTCTGTATGACAGTCTGACTCTGCAAATGGCGCAATTGCCTTCCTTTTATGACTGAGTAATATCCCATTGTATATATGTGCCACATCTTCTCTACCCATTCCTCTGTTGATGGGCATTTAGGTTGCTTTCATATCCTGGCTATTGTAAATAGTGCTGCAATGAACATTAGAGTTCATCTATTTTTTGTAATTATGGTTTGCTCCAGGCATATGCCCAGGAGTGGAATTGCTGGGTCATATAGTAGTTCTCTTTTTAGTTTTTTAAGGAACCTCCATAATGTTCCCCATACCGGCTGAACCAACTTACATTCCCACCAACAGTGTAAGAGGGGTAGAAGCATTCTTTAACAGAAATCACACTATGAGCCACAAGTTCAGTCAGGATAAAGAACACTTCAAACTTCATTTTGTGGTTTCACAATTCTTGCAAAGGAAGGAAAGAGAAAAGGTATGTTTTGGATAGAAATGTTATCCAAAAATAAACAAGTATCCCTAGATGAGTTGGGATACTTGCTTATAAATAAGGTGAGTTGAAACACTTTGTTGGAAAGCCAAGAAAAATGTGAGCACCAATCAAAACAGACAGCACTTAAACAAAAGCCACTCATGCTAAGCTGCTAACATAAAAAGGCTATACAAATATTTTTAAATGTAGAACCTGCTACTCTTGAAGAAAAGGAATGTGAAGCAGGTCAGAGTCAAACTAAAAACAAATGGCCCGTGAAAAAAATCAGAAAAGCACCTCACTAGGGATTTCAAAGAAAAATGCAAGCCCCTTTAAGTATGACAAAGTCAGGAAGCCAGCTGGAAAAGGCCAAGGTCACTCAAGGATGACAAAGGGATGGCAGGGAGAATCACTGAATTATTTGCCTCATTCTCAACCGGAGAGGGCCTTAGAGTCTCATTCCCATCTTCCTTTAAAGCAGACAAGTCAGAAATATTAAAACAAACAGTGGAAAATGCAGGATGTTCCTATACTTAAGTGACAAACTAAATGTAAATAAATCACCAGGACCAGACGACATTCACCCAAGACTTCCAAAGTAATCAAGGGTGAAATATGTACCTGTTGGCCAAAACGTATACCCTGTTCTTATTAATCCCACTGTGGGGGAAGCATGGCAGGTTGCCAGCATGACTCATGTTCACAAGAAGGCTTCCAGAGGAGATCTTGAAACAAAAGTCTCTCGGTATGGTTTTTAAATTTGATAAGGTGAAGGCATCTACACTGAAAATGCAATATCTGGGGGAGTTATGGTTTATCTGAGGAAAAGTCTTCTCTAATAATCTACAAGGGGCATTTTTCAGATGATCCAGGACACTTGAACTGGATACTAAGAAATCTTCAAAATTTTGTTTTAAGTGCTTAGCTGTTAGAAGTCAGATGAAGTATTTATGAATAAAATTTTGTTTTCTTTCCAAGTGGCTCAGTAGTAAAGATAAATGGGAACTCTTTTGGATAATGAAATGCTAACTAGTTTTACATAGACTCATTAAAGAAAAAAAGGTAAAAAGACAAAATCAAGTTTGTAGGTAGTATTAAGCTCGTCTTAGTAGTGAGCCATCCAAACTTATAGGGAGGGAAAAAATGCTTAAAAAATACCTTCCAAGTCTGCCTAAGTAGAAAAAAATGATAGATGGATATATGGTTCTTAATGTGTACCAATATTAAAAGATTAATTTTAGAAAATAGTAATAATGGATTATATGTATAAGATATGAGATCTTACCAATCACTCAATTCTAGAAAAATGTTAAGGAAGAATTATGAACCATTCCTCCTAAAATAGCTTATTTTGCTTCTATGGCTAAAGAGAAAAAGAACACTAAAGAATCCTGGAAAGTGTTTTGGATATAAAACATTTTCAAGACTAGATATGTCTAAGGCAGCAGAGTATCTGGTTTGCCTGGTCACCATATCTCAGTGACAGTACCCCTAAACTAAATGACTCTAGAGAACAGCATCTAGAATCAGTAAGAGAGCTGAGCAGATTGTATCATATTCGATTCAAACAGTTAAAACTTATTGGCTTAGAATCACAGAGTTTGAGTGATATTTTATGATCCTTGTTTGCTAAATAAAAATAATATAAATAGACTAATCATGACTTTATCAATACATAGAATTAAGAGCTACTCCTTGAAATGCTAATTGTTTATCTCTTCAACAAATAAAATGAGTAAGATACTCTTTGTGATCCCATGGACTATAGCGCACCAGGCTCCTCTGTCCATGCAATTCTACTGGAGTGTGTTACCATTCCATTCTCCAGGAGATCTTACCAATGAAGGGATCGAATCAAGGTCTCTTGCATTGCAGGCAGATCCTTTACTGTCTGAGCCACCAGAAAAGCCCATACACTGAGACCAACCTTAAAAAGATGTTATCCCCAAGAAAGGATTGAAACTAACAATGTAAAGGGATCCAAGGAAACTTTATATAATTTTATGTCCAATTTTATGTTCTCCTGAGAAATCTGTAGCATATCAAGAACCAACAGTTAGAACCAAATACAGAACAAAAGACTGGGTCCAAATTGGGAAAGGAGTATGTCAAGGCTGTATATTGTTACCCTGCTTATTTAACTTATATGCAGAGTACATCATGAGAAATGCCTGGCTAGATGAAGCTGGCATCACCATTGCCAGGAGAAATAACAGTAACCTCAGATATGCACATGACACCATCCTTATGACAGACAGCAAAGAGGAACTAAAGAACCTCTTGATGAGAGGGAAAGAGAAGAGTGAAAACTCAACACTCAGCAAACTAAGATCATGGCATCCGGCTCTACCACTTCATGGCTAATAGACAGGGGAAAAATGGAAACAGTGACAGACTTTATTTTCTTGGGCTCCAAAATCACTGCAGATGGTGTCTGCAGTCATGAAATTAAAAGATGCTTGCTCCTTGGAAGGAAAGCTATGACAAACCTAGACAACATATTAAAAAACAGAGTAAAAAACATTACTTTGCCAACAAATGTCCATATAGTCAAAGCTATGGTTTTTCCAGTAGTCATGTATGGATGTGAGAGTTGGACTATAAAGAAAGCTGAGCACTGATGAATTGATGCTTTTGAACTGTGGTGTTGGAGAAGACTCTTGAGAGTGGGGACAACAGAGAATGTGATGGTTGTATGGCATGACTGACTCGATGGACAAGAGTTTGAGCAAGCTCTGGGAGTTGGTGATGGACAGGGGAGCATGGTGTGCTGCAGTCCATGGGGTCACAAAGAGTCTGACATGACTGAGCGACTGAACTGATGTCCAATTTACTTAGCATTGCTAATAAATATTTAGAAAACAAAATAAATCTCTCTCTCGTTTTTGGGGGTTTTGGGGTTTTTTTGGTTTTTTTTCAAAAAAAAAAAAAGAAAGAAACTAAGAAGGATCAAAGAAAATTACTACAGTGTCTTTTGGTGCTTCTCTCAGAGTTGGAATGTCAGTAGACTACATGGACAATTATACAAGTTTCACTGGTTGACTTAATTTTCAATTTACTGGTGTAACTTTTTTCCTCATTATAATTAAAAGTTAACTATAATGATAAACATATCAGTTACATAACTCAGTATTAGAAACTATAGCTTTACTAATTATGAAGATTTAGTATACTATAGCTCATATGAAAAAACTGGGTCCATTAAAAGTCCCACATATTTATATTATGATTTGTTATTTTCATACAGAATCTAATTCAGCAATGACTAGCAAATTAGTATAACTAAATTATTTTCTTTAGTTTTCCCTTAAATGCTATAGTAATTCTATAAACATTAGCTAACTAAATTCTTTACTTATCCTAAAAGGCAAATGATATTCTTAGATTATTATTTCAATATGTTACACATAACATGTCTTTTAAATCCTAAGAAACTGTGAAATGATTTACTTGTGTCATCCAATAACCAAGAGTGATTATTTTACATTCAGGGAAGTTAGTACAATATTAGTGTAAAAAAGTTAGACATAAAATGACAATAGGCATGCTGTCCATTAAGATATTTATTTTTTTGTAAAATTACTGAACTACTTTCCAATCTTATAATCTGTACTGAAGAAAATCAACTAATAATCACAATCCAAGTGGAAATATTTTCACTCTACATATGTAAAAAGATAGCATAATTTCATAATCTCTTTCAGTTCTGCTTACTTGATAGGTAAAAACTGTATTTGTGAATTTACAAATTATAAAGCCAAAAGAGGTTAAAGTGAAACTTCCTGTTCCTCTCTTGCAACTGATGATGAGGATAGTTTCATCTGCTACTTCACAAGAGACAAAGGATGTCTGGTACCCAATGCAGCCACACACTTGTCCAACTTGCCACAGTGTCCCTGATTCAACTTTCAGGCTCAACCTCTAGGCTATTTGATGAATGTCAGATAATTAGCAAAAACAAAAAGCCTCATCATCATTATAACCAATATTAACCCTTGCCTAATACCCTTTGCCTTTATTCTATTCAAGAAGAAAATTATTCAGTAACAACAGCTAGTTAGCAAAATATTAATCATCATTATTTCTGGTTACTAGTTCTATTGATAATTTTAATTTCCTACTTTATATATTTTTATTTCCAAAATTAAAAATACATATTGATTTATAATCAGGAAAAGCATTCAGAGTATTTTTTAATTTCTATTTCATATTGGATTATGTTGATTTACAATGTTGTGTTAGTTTCAGGTGTAGTTTCAGGTGTATAGCAAAGTGATTCAGTTATCCATACACATAAATCTATTCTTTTTCAAATTCTTTTCCCATAATGGTTATTACAAAATATTGAGTAGAGATTAAAAGTATTTTAAAATAGGTATCATAAATTCCCAGTTATATGATCTGGAAAGAATATTTAGAGTCAATAACATCTCACTGGCAAACAAGTTTTCAAGACTGTAGTTTTATAGAATGACTTCCTGCTTTCTCTAAAATAGAAAATGCACTTGATTTCCATCCATTAGGAAGCTGTGAATCAAAGGCCTTTATAAGAAAAACAAACTTAAAAATTTAAAGGCCTCCAACTTGAATTTTTGATGAAGACATATCATCACTACCTACCATCCCTTATGACTGAGCAAAACAGACTTGGAGACACAGTCAAGCACCACAGCACACAGAGAAGAACACTGTTTCTTTGTCCGAGTGACTCTGCTGTGTTCTGGATGACAAGGAGTTTGATATTTTGAAGTAAAATGCCACAGGACCTCAAAATAAGACTTGAGGATTATTGATGTTCATATATAAATACCTTTTTTTCCCCTTAGCCAAGGGAACAAAGTGGGAGTTTAGCTTTACCTCATTCACTTAAGGAATCTCAATCAGTTGTTCCCCCAAACAGCAAAGTACAGACTCAGCAAAAGGACCCAAGAATTATATCACACATTGTTTATGGCTGAGTGAACTTACAACGGGCTGGTATATGCTGAGCACACAGCTATTTGTCATGAAATCATCAATCAAATTCAGTTGATAATAGAAATCCCTAAATAAATGAATTATAGAAATCAATGAGTCTGCTATTCTTTCAGAGTTTAAAATCACTGAAATATTTACCATAGATTTAAAAGGCAATTAAATAGTGGGGCACCAATATTCTCTTATTCATTTCATAGTTCTTTCAGTCTATAACTACTCTGTTTATCAAAGATCCAAACAGACTGCTAAGACAGACTCCACTGGGGTCATCCCATGAATAACAGGGAGGAAGGCAGCAGTTGAGGTGACTCACCTACTCCACAAGCTCCTAATAACAAAATGAAATGAAGTTTCTTGGGGCCCAACCAATCATACCTACTGATGTTGGTCCAGACCTCATCCATCTATTAGCTCAATTAGTAGAGCCATAGGGAAAGAAAAAATGAAAACCCACAGGCAATCAAAACCTCTCACATTAGCTCTTAAATTTAATTTCACTTCTCTCCTCACATACTAAGAGTAACAATAACTCGGAGCCTCATCTTTCCTGTTTGCTCCATTACAACACACAATCAATGCCTGAAAGTCCCAGTAACACTTAGTAATGGAGAAAAATAAAAGGTACAGATAATTATAAATTCATTAATATGCACTGAAGTGAGTGAGTTTATCATATTTGTTGGTATGAAGCCTAGACTGGCAAATGCAGTTCAGTGCTGGATGAAAGGGGGGGTGCATGTACTTGTATAACAATAAAGCTTAATTTCTTTCATTCTTTGCTACATCATTTCACTAAGCTTTCCCACTTAACACCAGGATGGTAGTGTGTAAAGGCTGCCCACTCTGTGCCTAGCACTGGGTTCAGTTCAGTTCAATTCAGTCGCTCAGTCGTCTCCAGCTCTTTGTGACCTCATGAATCGCAGCACGCCAGGCCTCCCTGTCCATCACCAACTCCCAGGGTTTACCTAAACTCATGTCCATCGAGTTGGTAATGCCATCAAGCCATCTCATCCTCTGCCTTTCTCCTCCTGCCCCCAACCCCTCCCAGCATCAGGATTTTTCCAGTGAGTCAACTTTTTGCATGAGATGGCCAAAGTATTAGAGTTTCAGCTTCAACATCAGTCCTTCCAGTGAACACCCAGGACTGATCTCCTTTAGGATGGACTGGTTGGATCTCCTTGCAGTCCAAGGAACTCTCAAGAGTCTTTTCCAATACCACAGTTCAAGCATCAATTCTTCAGCACTCAGCTTTCTTCACAGTCCAACTCTCACATCCATACATGACTACTGGAAAAACCATAGCCTTGACCAGACAGACCTTTGTTGGCAAATAATATCTCTGCTTTTTAATATGCTGTCTAGGTTGGTGATAACTTTCCTTCCAAGGAGTAAGCGTCTTTTAATTTCATGGCTGCAATCACCATCTACATTGATTTTGGAGCCCTCCAAAAATAAAGTCTGACACTATTTTCACTGTTTCCCCATCTATTTCTCATGAAGTGGTGGGACGAGATGCCATGATTTTAGTTTTCTGAATGTTGAGCTTTAAGCCAACTTTTTCACTCTTTTTCACTTTTATCAAGAGGCACTTGATGAAACACAAAGCACTGGGTTAGGCACTGGAAACACAAAGAAGAACAGATTCTGGGGCCGTGCCCAGAGAAGCTCCAGGGGTGATGGGGAAGGACATAGCAACCAGTCACTGCCACAGGTGTGAGAAACATTATACTGTATAAGACACAAGCAGCAAAACAGTATCATTAATGCTTAACAGGAAGGGATCCAGAAAAGGCCCAGAGGAGGCGATTATCTGAGTACTGGTGGCTGAGATGTCTTTGAAAAACAAATGACATTTAGCCAACAAACAAGGAATGGAGGACAATTTGTGTAATGGTCATAGACTATGCAAAGGTACAGAGTGTGGGGAGCCTAGTATTGGGGAACTGTAAATAACTGGTTTGGCTGGAATGAAAAGCAAACAATAATGAAAGCCTCTGCCCTCTGAGTCAGTATATCATCCATCCATCACTCCTCTGACTGGGGCTAGTTACTGAAATGCGTCTGTTTGGGCTCCGCCAACTGTGCAGTTTTAGTACAAACTGAAGCTGTGATTACCACTCCCCAGTCACCTGGGGCGGTCATTCCTGGTTATCAGCAACCATGCTGCATGAATGAACCTGCCGCTGTGCTCCACTGTGTCCACTGCTCCACTTGGTTGCAAACACTTAAAAGGAAACTTGACCCTGAGAGAATCGATGCATTTTTATGAAAATGTAATTACCAATAGAGCTTCTCCTACAGCTCAAACAGTAAAGAATTTGCCTGCAATGCAGGAAAAATAGGAGATGTGGGTTCGATCCCTGGGTTGGGAAAATCTCCTGGAGGAGGAAATGACAACCCACTCCTGTATTCTCACCAGGAAAATCTATGGACTGAGGAACCTGGCAGGTCACAAAGTCCATGGGGTTGCAAAGAGTCCTACACGACTGAGTACGGCACGTATGCGTAATAGGGCTTTATGGCTGAAAATACAAATTAAGTCTCTTCCTCCCTCTTATCCCTATCCATCTTCCTCCTCCACTCTCTAGTCAAAGATGCATTCTTACTATATGCCAAAAAATAAAGTTTTGCCTTTCTGAATACCCTTTAATTATAGGGATTGTGTTATATTTAGAGCTGTTCCTAGGTAGCTGGCAGACAGGCTTACCTGTAAATGACTGATGACCAAAACAGTCAATCAATGTTCATATTAATGGTGCAAAGAAGGCCAAGTGTGTAAGTGTATGCCATAAAGAACCAGCCAAGTGAGGCAAAGAAAAATATTGTGCGTTTTCTACAATTTTAATGATCTGAGAATAGGACATATGAGAAATTATACATTAATATATTTATCTTTGTATAAATTCTACTTAAAAATAAAATAATGGCAAGGTATATCAGTTATGATGCCTTTGCTACAAGAAATGGAAAGTTTATTGCCTAAACTGTAGTGAAGTTGCTCAGTCGTGTCCAACTCTTTGCAACCCCGTGGACTGTAGCCCACTAGGCTCCTCCGTCCATAGGATTCTCCAGGCAAGAGTACTGGAGGAGGTTGCCATTTCCTTCTCCAGGGGATTTTCCCTACCAGGGATCGAACCCAGGTCTCCCGCATTGCGGGCAGACCCTTTAACCTCTGAGCCACCAGGGAAGCCAAAGGCAATGTATAATCTGACGTAAGAAGGGCAAAGTTCCAAGGTTGATTAATTCAGTGGTTCAATAGTGACATTTTATATGCCATCCTTAGGTTTTTATTCCTGTTTGCCTCTCTCATAGTTATAATTTAATACAGTAGCTTCAAATATTACAAATCACATAATATCCAATGACAGACTGAGAAATGACAACACATCTCTTTCTCACATTTTTGCCATATCTCTTTGGCCAGAATTGCATCATGTGTCCATCCTAAGCCAATGGCAGTCAGTTCAGTTCAGTCACTCAGTGGTGTCTGACTCTTTGCAATCCCATGGACTGCAGCATGCCAGGCCTCCCTGGCAGCCAAGGGGGCTGGAATTATTGTGATTGTCTCTACTATAGACTAGTGAAGATCCACCTCGCTGAGGGGCTGGAGAGGAGTCCATCTTCCTCCAAGAACATGAACTAAATTAGGGCTCTGAAGAAAAAATTAAGGGGGTGGGGAGACACAGGCAGGATTTGCTATTAAATAAGCAATCAGTAAGTGTCCACAATGGGGCTTCCTCCGTGGCTCAGTGGCAAAGAATCCGCTGGCAATGCAGGAGGTGCAAGAGACACAGGTTAGATCCCTGGGTTGGGAAAATCCCCCAGAGAAGGAAATGGCAACCCATTCCAGTATCATTGCCTGCAGAATTTCATGGACAGAGGAGCCTGATGGGCTACAGTCCATGGGGTCACAAAGAGTCAGACAGGACTGGGGCAACTGAGCATGAGTGTCCATGATGGTCAACCTATCTAACTTCATTTTATTGCACGCAGTTAACTTCCAAAGTATCAAATAAGCAACAAGTAAACTGCATTTTCCACAAAAAGATGCCTAACTGTATTTACTTTTATGAAAGAAGAAACAAATAATCCTTCAACAAAAAAAGTAAGCAAATGAATGAAAACTAAAATAAGATCATAAAGAAATTTAAGTACTATGATCTTTGAGAGAAAAAATACTATGTCTGACTATCTTGGATTATCTTTCCAAAATGAATACTTAAATTTCAGTGTTGCATCCGATGCAGTAAGAAAAGCTCCTTCACATAATTCTTCTGTAGACAGTAAAGATTGAAAAGTGATCATATTTAACAAAAAAGAAAACACATTTAAAGAAAAAACAACCAGAGACTGAACTTCCAGCTACAGTTCTTATGATTACATTTGCTATGTCTGCAATCCTTTACTGAGACATATGCAAGTTTTCACCAAATCTTTGAGGATAATGCTAATTAATTTGTTAATTTACTCAAAAGTTATTTTGGTGGGCAGAATAGTTTAGCCGTAACCACAAGTTAATACAAATCTTTCTGGAATTCAGTGCCTGTCACACATTTAGCATTAATACCATGCTGCAATATTTAAAAGTTTATTAACATAAAGTATTTCAAGCTGTACCTTTTAAATTAATCTCAAACTAAATTGAAGATTACATCCATTAAGCATACCTTTAAGAATTGAATATTGGACATAACAATCATCAGTAGTTGCCTAGCAACCCTGGTATCAGCACTTATAGTAAGACTATCCTAAACACTAATATAAAATCAGAGATGATTATGTATCCACTTCAAGTCTCTGTTTGCTAGAAAAATGCACTTTTTCTATTATTAGTGCTTCTGTATTCTGCTATCCTAGGGAGATGAATTTCAATGTACAGGTGGATAAGGGGGTGTCTTGGTCATTAAGCAATCATTCACTCTCAATGAGCAGTCCTAAGAATGGTGACTAATTACTAAAGGGATGATGCCAGTCACTGGTCATCACAGTTAAAATGAAATTAATGTTGGATGAGTAACACAAGCCACTTCTTTTTTTTTTTTTTAAGCCACGTGGAAAGAATACCTTGCTTCCATGCATTCTAATTTCCAAAGAGAATGTAACATTAGATTATGAGTGCCTCGGGCACTCTCAAGGCTATCCTATTCTTTAAAATGCCTAAGGTAGGCCCCACAGTCAAAAAATGTCAACTCTCATCCCATGTTCTCCTGCTCAAGTATATTATAACAAATCACCTTTCTAATTCTGCATACATTCCTGTGTCTGTACATTTACATTACTGGAGTCTCCGGTGCCACAATTGCCAAGGAGCTCTCTGACGCACTGCGGCTGTGCTCTGCCAACTGCGTTTGGCTGCCTGACTTCTTCTGGGCTCCCAAAGCTGGCAAGCTAATATGCTAATAGAATTCATTAGCCCGGGCTTTGACAGACAGTTAAAACAGGACTCTACATCAGCACTCCAGCACTGCACAGCCATTATGCCATTTCAGGAGGCACAGCTAATTCAAAGAAGATGATGACAGGGTTTGCAATCAGGGAACATTATAGAGTGTCGGGCAGTGGAGAGGCTGAACACGCGAGGCAGGCAATCCTGCCAGCAAGCCTGATTTGATTTCTGGCACCACTGGCGTGCTTGGCAGAAAAAAACCGAGGTAATGAGATAAACTGAAATGCCAGGCACTGGGACTGGTCTTTGAAGTAATTATTCTCTGGGGTAACAAGGGACAAGATGAAAAAGCTTTCAGGGACAGGCACTGGGCACCTGTGGGACCCAGTTTCCATTACAGCGTGACACTCGGCCAAACAACTCTCTCTCCACTCAGGAGAGCAGAGTCCTAAATAGGTTGTCAGAAGGGAGGGGAGATGGGGAAGGGGGTCTGGGAAAGGAAATGAAACTGAAAAAAAAAAAAGAAACAAGATAGAGAGGTTGTCAGAGCCCTTCAAGAGAGCGAGAATTAAATGAGGTGTTTCAGAATCTCTGTCAAAAAGGATGGTAACGGACGTGCCTTTCATCAATTAGTCTTTACATTCAGCCCACTCTGGGGAGAAGGGAACGGGGACAAGGCGAAGGACACCACAGGCCCCAGAAGCCCCGAGAGCAGTAAAATCCCTTAAGATGTCGGGTGAAAACAGATAAGCCTTTGGCATTTTCCCTTTGGGGCTCTTGGCTCTGTCAGGTTGAAGACCTGAGTGAAATGATTAAGAGAGCACTTTCTGGAAGTTCAAGCCTCTAACCCACTGCATATAATCAGGCTCACCCAGCAATTCTTTATGTAGGAACAGGCCCAAGGCTAAAGTTGAACCAGAAATGAATCATTTCTCATTCTGCGGTGACTACTGCTCTTTCTGAATCAAATTGGAGGTCACTGGCTAAACAAACCGGGAAGCATGCATGTTACAAACTACGAGAGTTATTTTGTGGGCACAAACCTAAAGCTGTAGGGTTTTTTTTTTTTAATCTTTACAAGGGAAAACATTCCCCCCTGAAAGTAAACATTACCGCAGGACTGACAACTAAGAACATGGATAAATCATGTTACCCATGTCTGGCCTGGCTTAAGAACTGGGAACCAGGATATAATGTCTGAACACAATCTGTCTGCAGTTCAGAGGACCCGATCCCTGGCTTGGGAAGATCCCCTGAAGAAGGGAATGGCAACCTACTCCAGTATTCTTGCCTGGAGAATCCCATGAACAGAGGAGCCTGGAGGGCTACTGGAGGAGCGTGCTGGACTCAGCATCGAAAAGAGTCAGACATGATTGAGCAACTAACACACATCCACGCACACACACACACACACACACACACACACACACAATTCTGATTCCAGAGAAGCTGTATGCTCTAGTGGTGTACTTTCAGTTCTTGATTTCTGCATATAACAAAACCTAATCAGTATGTTTATCAGCTATAATGCTCATATTTCCTCCAAAGATCTTTTCCGGCCTCCCTCGCCTCTCTTCTTTTTATATTTGTTCTTGAGCAGTAGCAGCTCATTCATTCCTGCAATTTCAACCATCACCTCTACAGAAATTATTACCAACCTCTCTCTAAAACCCAGTTATCTATAAATGCCAGGCCCACAACTCCACTGGCCCTTTTTAGGACACTAATGATGCAGAGTGGGAAAGCAATACCCTCTGATACACAGACACCAAGCAATTTCCGGAGGTCCATAACTCCTTTTGTGTTTCTGTTTCCGTGAATAACATCATTATGTCTTTATTCACCCAGTTCAAAATCTTGGAATCCTCTTCTCTCTCTCTTGCCTCCTACACCCAATTTGATGCAATCTTCATTGATTACCACTGTTACATCTCCTGCATTGACCCCTGAATGCCATTTCCAACATGCATTTCTCATTTAGGAGCCACATTTTGAATTAAATGGTGTTTCATAGATAAAACTGGAAATATAACCGCTATAATATATACCTGCTTGCCAACCAACTTCAGCTCATTTCTGACTCTGTTTACAATACCCCAAATTTGTATCCAGTCTGTTTCTAATCTTGTGACTCTATCTCTATTTCTCTTATTATATATTTGTTACCTCCAGATAAGGCTTCCCTTGTAGCTCAGTTGGTAAAGACTCTGCCTGCACTTCTATCCTCAAAACTTCCACCTGGAGCACTGCAAAAACTTCTAACTGACCATTGTTATATACACTGCAAGAAGAGCAGCTTTTAAAAATATCTATCTAATCATGACATGTGCTGTGCTTAATCACTCAGTCATGTCGTACTCTTTGCAACCCCATGGACTGTAGCCCGCAAGGCTCCTCTGTCCTCAGGGATTCTCCAGGCAAGAATACTGGAGTGGGTTGCCATGTCCCCCTTCAGGGGATTTTCCCCAACCCAGAGATAGAACCCAGGTCTCCCACATTGCAGGCAGATTCTTTACCATCTGAGCTAGATGCAGGGCATGACATACCCCTACACAAAAACTTCCTATAATGTTTCTGTCTCAAGAATGGGTAATCTGGCATCAAAGAGACTCTGTAATGTGGCAGGAACCTATTTTCCCATTTTCCATCCTTCCACACTTATTCTGATACCCCAGCCCCTCCATCTGGTTTTCTTTTGCCAAACAAATTACAGTATAAACTTTTTCAAAACAATCACTTCCCTCTGCTTGAAAGTGAAAGTGTTGGTTACTCAGACATGTCTGACTCTTTGTGACCCCACAGATAGTGGTAGCCCACCATGTTCCTGTCAGGCAAGAATACTGGAGTGGGTTGCCATTCCCTAACCTGTATCTCCTGCAATGCAGCTGAATTCTTTACCCACTGAATCATCGGGGTCCCAACTATAAATTTCTTCTTGTCATATCCTACTTCATCTCTAGATTGTTCAAATCCTATATCCCTCAGGAAGTAGTGATATCATCAGTCTTCTCCACGCCACCCGCTCCCCCTATAAACTAACTGCTAACTCAACCATGCTGCAAAATAAATGAGCTTACATACATACATTTTTCCAGTATCCACTTTCTTTGAAGAAAGATAGGAGGGTCTGTGTCTGAGGTCATTTTATGAAACATACCACACAGAGATAAGCATGTAGCTATTACTCTTCCCTATGATATAAAGGGAAAGTATCTACATAATTAGGTTAGCAAATGAGTTCAAATAACTTGGAGATGAGATTTGCCCAACGATTAAGTTCAGTGTTCAAGGGCTCTCTCCACGCTACCATCACAAGGTCTTTGTGTCCCCGCAAACCATCATGAGGAAAAAATTAGCTGGATAAATGACACGTCCCCTGTGTTCTCTCTCCTGACCCCTCCAGTCTAGTTGTAAAGAGACCCTGATGACTCCTCGATCTCCATCAGATGACATTTATAGGATTCTAAGATAATCAGAGAGGGTCATCCAGCTAGAAATAAATATTTACAACTGAGAAATGTTGGGAGGAGCATATCTTTTTCAATTGACAGTAAGGTGTAAATCAAATTCACTGTGGAGCAGACCCTCCCTCTTCCTTAAATTTCCAATATGTATCCTGGAAAGGATTAAAAAAAGCCCTGCTGTTGAGAATCACTGCCATCAGGAGCACTAGTACTGATTGAGAATATTGTGTCACTCAGGTATTTTGAAAAAGAAAAAAAAGATTTTGGTTTTTTTTTAGGAATCTCTGATTTGGTCATGCTACTTATCACATCGCCTATATCACTGAGTTGTTATGATAACAAATACAAAAATATTTTACTAGGAAAAAATTAAACTGACAATTTTCAGGGACCTAAATGTCTATCCACTCGGTATAGAATAATTTGTTGTTGATACTTCATTTGGACTCAGTCAACACAAGCTCATCCATACGGATCTCCTTTCAGATTGAATTTATTCAACACAAAGTGAACTGAGTCACGTAAGCCAGGGCAGAGAAAAAAAATTACCTGCCTTCACTTTCTACAACTGTCATGTTAACTGGTGGTTTTCAGATCTCTACTTTACCCTGAGCCTCAGAACCTTTTTGCTTGTTTCTGATAGAGAAATTGAGATACACAATCACAGAGAACATAATTAGAATCATAGAATTTTAGAGCTGGAAGAGAGACACCATAGAGATTATAATTGAGAGTAAAGTTTATTTGGGAGATATAATTTTATTTTTCCCCTTTGTGGGTTAAACGACCAGTACAATCTGCTCCAGATTGCTGTGTCCCTTCTCAAAAATGAATTAACTCTGTCTTCTAAAAAGGGAATTCTTTTCTCCTTGCACATATTGATATTTTAAACGGTAGTTACTGGTACCTTTTAGAAGGCTTTGTTTGTCTCTAGCTGCCATCCCTGCCAGAAACGAAGTCTGGCATCCAGTCTTCTAGGCGAACAATCTAATTACAATATGCCCCCTTTTCCAAACGGTCTCAGGATGAGTGAAATAAACAGGCATGCAAAGAAACACCATCATTAACAACTTTGATGATAGAGGGAGAATTATTATGATAAAATAAAAGGTCCTGCCATGTTCCTTGACAAAATCTTCAGCAAATGAAATGCATCCTTTAAGTGCAGTGTTAATGCTAAGTAAAATGTAGTTGGCACAAGGATGGTAAAGTCAAAATCACAAGAGGAAAGAGGGAGGGGAATATATACCTGTGGCTGATTCATGTTGTATACATATGTATACCTGTGGCTGATTCATGTTGATGTATGGCAGAAACCAGCACAATATTATAAATCAGACATCTTGGAATAAAAATTTAAAAAAAAAAAAAAACAGGAGGAAGAGAATTAAAAGAGATGTGGGCTCCAATCCCAACTCTGCAATTGGTATGACCACCAGATGACCTGGGGGAATAAATTTGGAAAGTATAAAAATAAAAAATAAAAATTTTTTTAAAAATGGAATGTAAAGGTATTTTTAAGTACGCTATGTTGTACATATTCAATTATTATCTGCCCTGTCAGCTTATAAACCCATGGATGTCAGCAATCTATTTCTTGAGTTTTGTTTGGTTTTCTATTCTTAGGAGGACAGAATAATTATCTTATATAGTATCTTGTAAGTAAAAAGATGCTTAATAAATGTGTAAATAAAAGAACCATGAATAAAGAATCCAAGAATCGTCAAGTGATTGTTATTGAATGGAAATAATATGTTAAAGAGAAGGGAAGAGAACAAAACCATAAATGGACCATAAACACCCTAATGGGTTACAGTCATTGAACAGCTTTCTAATGTGATACACAAAATGCTTTCTCTTTTTAGTAAATAAGAGGCTATTAATCGAAGGTATTTCTCCACCTGCTTACAGAGGAATAACATTTCAAAACACTCTCAAGTCACTTTCAGGTTTTCTTTTCAGAGAGGGGCAAGCCAGAATGAACCCACACTAGGATGAGAATTACAAGGGCTATTCATCTGCAAGCTTCAGGACATAAACTGATCTCCAGCTGGGGTCAGGAAGAAATTATGGAGTCTCCTAAAAGCTTCCTCCAGTGCCTGCCGCAGTGTGCACTGCTGGAGTTGCTACACCAATACTGAAATGAAGCCCAACTGTTATTTTTTTATTGAGTAGCAATTCTTAAGGTTTTCAAAATGTGGAGAGAATACAACAAAGAAATCCGCTCAAACGGCACCAGCAGCTCTGCTGTTCTGGCTTCCAAACAAAATGCAGGCAGTGGGTGATGAAAGGAAAGAAAACTGTGACATTGTTGATCTAAAACCCACAGTGTTCTACCTCTGTGAAGGACCACAATATTTCACTGGAGGACCAGGAAAATAACATAACTTTCTCCTGAGAAAGTACATGGCACAGAAGGGCAAATATTTCATCTTTAAGGTCAATGGCTATAACACCGTCAGTTTTCTCACTGAAAAGCTACTTTGGAAGTAAAGAAATGACTTATTCAAACGTAAAGCTTTTGGCCCAGGCTAATCATTTCATTAAATTCAAATGGCTTTGTGAGATCATTTCACCTGGGAAAATAAACAGGATATGGAAGAGACAAAACTCCTTTCAAGGACGCTATAGATGCTTTAAAAACGCATGGGAGACAAGTGCTGGTGGCAAAGCTGTTGGGGTTTATTTAAAGAAAAACATAATTGTCAGACATTGGTTCCAATAGCTGGCATCCTAGGAATCCTGGATGACATATTCAAAACAAGCCTTGGTCTTTGGCTGGTGTGCATGCTTCTCCAGCACAGACCTTGTTGCTGATGCAAAAATAGGTAAAGCTGCCTTACAACACATGCAGAAGCCACCCAAGTCCTTAACCTCATCCAAGCTCTTCACCCCTACAGGGATCAGCTTGAGGCGCTGTGCTGTGCCCAGAGTCAAAAGTTCATTCCATCTCAGGGATGCTGGCAGCCAGGGCCCTGAAGAGAACATTGCCACACTTAGCAAAGTCAAAAGGTTTTGCCAGATCCTCACGGCTTGCCTTAGATGTCAATAAGAATGCTGTGCAAGAGTGCAAGCCAGGTTTCAAATTAATAGTCTTGCTATTTAATAGTGTTAACTGTTTTCAAATTAATAGTGCCTAGAATATACTGGAATGTACTACAGATTAGATATAGGCACATCAGATGGTGTTGAGCTATCTAAAGAAAAAAATAAAGAAAGGAAAAGAGGGACATAACCTCAGTGGAGCTCTCCTGGGCTTGTAAACTCATCCATGTAATCACTATATATAGCATGCACAGAAGATAGGAATCCAATGGTGAACAAGCCTTGGTCCTTAGCCTTCAAGTGTTGAAGTAAAGCATTCAAAAAATAGGCTCGTTTTCTTCCAAGCTTTCCCTACGTCTCAAACTTCTGTCAGGTAAATGGGAGAAAATGACATTTAAACCAAATGTGGCTATGCGCACTTGCAGTGGAGGAGGGGTGCAGGTGGTGGTGGTGACGTAAGTCACCTAATCAGGGAGCAAGGAGAATAGGGGGTGTGGAACAGTTGGTGCCTTGTTTAGCAAAGTGCATTGGTGAATAACAGCCATGCAGAGGAAGCTCAAGCAGGTTTATGGGTAGGAAATGGAGAGAGCTGGATGGCTCAGCATAAACAAGTATGAGAAAATATTATTTTCCTTTTCAGAGTGGCTGAGAGGCAGCACAGAAAGGAAAGTGAGAGAGACAAAAAACATAGCAGGTATCGGAAATTTAGGCTGGGAGAATGGTGGAGGCACTTTTAAGAAGCCCAGTGTTCAGTTTTAGGTTATCAGACTACAGAATGCCATACAACTTTCCTCACTGTTGCCCATTTCTTCAGTGAAATGCCACTACACACAGCTGCTTCCAGGGTGATATTTTAGGAGTGTGAGAGAAAGAATCAAGCAGAAGAAAAGTGTCTTGTGTCTGGGTTGATGCTGGGGCAGAGATAAAGGAACATCCACAAAATACAAAATAAACAATGAAAATCTAGCATCAGGAAGAAATCAGAGCCCAAGATGACAAGATGAAGCCAACTCCCTGGACACGTACAAAACTCCTGGGACAGGTATTGGCTTTTCCCTGAAGGTGTCAGGTGGCCATTCTTAAGAGCAGCAGGGAATATCTGGATTGTACTTCTGCTGGGAAGGACCATGTCTTTGTCCTTGTGTATCACATCATGCCTCTGCAGGCACTAGTGCAAACCTCCTAGGAAGGACTTATGAATGTGTGATGAATAATTTATAATAGTGAGATGAAATCCCAGCGCCTAACTACTGAACAGGGAATCAAAGGCTTCCCAGGGGCCCTCAGGTCTGAAACACAGGAACCGCTCTGCATGCACATGAACGAGTAATTGCCCCAAGACTCCAGTTTCAGAGGCTCCTAAGCCAGAAATGTCTTCCCTGTCAGTCTGCCCAAGATGGAGATGCCCACCATTACAGATCTTAAGGTAGACTTAAAGTACTTCCACAAAACACAAAATAGACTCAGTAATATTATGCATCAATTATAACTCAATTTTTGAAAAAGACAACAGATCCAAGAGCAAAGCTTCCACGCCAGTTCCTTAAATCCAGCACAGAGAAAATCTTGTCACACTTTGCAAAGGTTTTCAAACACACACTCTTAGAAGACATGTTACCTCATTTCTGTTATTTGGATTTGAAAACAACAAAGACCAAACTAGTAATTCTTTGGGGGTATGAGTGGTGTTTAAGGCAGAGACCTTAATGTCAGAAGACAAAAGAAAATAAACCATTTTTAAAAAGATGAACATACTCTTACACAGAATTATCTCTGTTCCAGTGAGATGTTGCCTAAAGAAGAAGTTTTGGACAGTCGTTCACTGATTTACTGAGCATATACAGTGTTAGGCACGGGGGATGATAATGTGAACAAGGTGGATGCAGTCTCTTACCATGGAGATAAAACAAGGAAAAGTGACATTCTAACACAAATAGGACGCGCCAAGTTACGAGAATACAGCAGGCAAAGAGAGTTGGAGGTGGGGGTGTGGCTCAGATCCAAGGTCAAAAACAGTCTTTCAGAAAAATTTTCATGTAACTGAGACCTAAGTGAGGGAGAGGATTTGGCTCAGAAAGAGGCAGTGAGAAACAAGCAGAGTGTTCTAGGAAGAGGGAAAAGCATGTGCTGGATCAAAGCCCCAGATTAAGCCCAGGGTCAATCACCAACAAAGCAGGAGCAACAAAAATTCTCTCCTTTTATTCAATGTAGTTTTTTCACAAAGAACCTACAAAGCAGTAATCTTTAAAAACAGCACACCATTGTTAGGCTTACTTATTGCCTAAATGTACTTCAAATTTTTAAATTATTTTTATTTTGAATCCCAAATGTGGGATCAACACAATCTTTTCAGTGTTTAGAACCACAGGAATGATAAAGGTTCATGTTTATTGAATGCTATTTCTGACTCAGAATTTCTGAGTGTTCTACTACACTCATCAACTCATTTAATCCTCACAGTAATCCTACCACTGTTGCATTTTACAGATAGGAAAACTGAGACAAAGAAGTAACCTGCCTGAGGTCACAACATTATAAAGTGACAAAGCTAGGGTTTGAATCCTAAATAATCTGGTGCTAAAATCTGTGCCTGTAACCATAAATTATGTGCTCATACTGTTAGGAAAGTGAAGTTAAGTTTTCTATGGCTTAAAAGCTTTATACTTAAAAGCCATGCTGGAGAGGAAAATGATATCATGAAGAGTCTTATAAGCCAAATCAAAGAATTTTAACATCTTCATGAGAAAAATGGGGAGTCTTTGAAGGTTTTTAAGCATGTACATGACATAATCAGAATTGCTTTGTACCAAGATCTCTCTGACTGCAATGAGAATAAATGAGGGAGGAACAAGGCTTTAGAGAGGGAGACAAGGAGGCGATAGAAATATCCAGGTGGGAGATCATACCGCTTGATCTAGGATAGTAGCAGGGAAGATGGAAACAACCATACATATTCAAGAGTATTTAGGAGGCAGAATCAAAGTGACCAACTGGAGGTGGTTGATGGGGAGGAGAAGACAAGGATGAAGCCCACATTTCTGGGTGGATGGTATCTGAGGGCACACAGAGGGGAAAGTTAAGCAGCAGACATGAGTTCATGCCTGGACATGCTGTTTATCCAGCAGGTGCTGGCCAGTAGACAACTGGACGTGAACATCTGAAGGTGAGAGAGAGAGAGAGAGAGTCATTAAAAGCATCAGAGTAGATGAGATTCCCTCACCCCAGCAAGTGTGTTGCGTGAAAACAAAAGAAAGCTGGGAAGAAAATTCTCCCACATTTAAGAGACTTGTAAATCTTGGGGGAAAGAAAACACTAAGCTGTCAGTGTCAGAAGGTTGGGCTGGGAAGGGGAAGAAGAAAGAGGCAGAAGAGTATGGTTGCCATCATATTGCTCATCATTTTGTCACTGTTGCTTTACACAAAGATCTGAACACAAACATTGATGGAAATGAGCAGAGAACCAAGAGTGTTTATGAAGAGAGGTCCCAGAGAAGGCAGGATTGAGATTTCGGGTAGAGAAGAATTCCTTGGTCCAGATGAAAAGAGGTGAAAGTCGCTCAGTCCTGTCCGACTCTTTGGACCCCACAGACTACAGTCCATGGAATTCTCCAGGCCAGAATACCAGAGTGGGTAGCTGTTCCCTTCTCCAGGGGATTGATTAAACAAGGAGGCCATAGCACTGAATTGGCTCTAATGCTGAAGCAGCCTATGGAAGCAAAACAAAACCTAAGCCTGTAATGTCTCAAGTTTACAAATTTGAAATCTGTGGACAGCCAATCACAAATGGCCAGTGAAGCTTTAAGTTATAGCCAATCAATAATTTCCCAGTCTTAGACTCTTCCTTTTCTCCGTGAAAGTCTCCTTTTAACTCCTGTTGGTGGAGTGAGCCTAACCACTTACAGTTGGGCACTACCTGATTCAAACTGACTTTTGCTCACATAAACTCTTACCATTTTTAATATGCTTCAGTTTATCTTTTTAACAAGGCTTCCCTGGTGGCTGAGACGTTAAAGCGTCTGCCCACAATGCGGAAGACCCGGGTTCGATCCCTGGGTCAGGAAGACCCCCTGGAGAAGGAAATGGCAATCCACTCCAGTATTCCTGCCTGGAGAATCCCACGGATGGAGGAACCTGGTGGGCTATAGTCCACGGGGTCACAGAAAGTCGGACACGACTGAGCGACTCCGCTCACTATCTTTTAACAGAGGGAAAGAACCAGGATGGAAGACAGGCATTTGGTAGGAGGAGAGCAAGAAGCAGATGCCATTTCTGAGTAACAGCTTCTATTTCCTCAGAAACAGGGGGCAAGGTTATCTGCCCAAAGGAAGAGAGGATGAGGGCACGATTCAAAGTGATTGTTCTTTGCCGCCCTCATGGACCATTTGTGTGGGAAGCTCAATTCTGTCCCTGAAATTGCCGAGTCACTCACAGGAGCTCTTCAGGTACATCCTGCTTGATTATTTTGGAAGTGATAGTTTAAATTTTAAATGTCATGAATGAAATTATGCTAGACAGAAAAGGAGTTACAGAAGAAGATAATGGAGACTGTCAAGAAAAAAAAATCAAGAAATTATCCTATTATAAAGCTTCTTTTCAGTTGGACTGATGAAATATTTCTGTATAGGATGGATTTCAAAACCATCCAGCATTACTGTTTTTGTCTATTTCTATATTCATATTGGACCTCAGGATTCTCTGCAATATCATATAGAGAATTCTGCCATAAGATAAAAGGGCCCAGCTCTAAATATTTGTGAATCTGCAGATTCTTTTAATCTCTCATATTCTATAATAGGATATTATAATTTTCAGAATTTATTTAAATTTATATTTCAAATTCATTTTCATAAAACTTTCAACACAGTACAGTATGTTGCTTAGCTATCCCTTTATTAGATCCTGTGCATTAAATTTAATTCAGAATCAAATGCTTAAATTAACTTTTGAAGAACTGATATGCTCCCTCCTTCCTGATAACAAAAATTAGGCAATTTACTAGATTTCTTCCTTTGACATGGTTAGAAGGAAATTCTTACATTTATTTAGAGCAACTCTACTTACCCTTGTAGCTTATCTATTCTTCCCTTTCCATTTCCTCTAGTCTGTAGCCTGAACTAGTGTGCCCCAAATGGACAAAATTGGGGGATATGTAATAGAAATAAAATAGTTTTAAGACCAACTTAATCTTGTGGATAGTCAAAAGCAAATTCAATTTCTTCCTGAACACTGTGTTTACCTGTTTTAATCAGTTTAGTTCAGTCGCTCAGTCATGTCCAACTCTTTGCGACCCCATGGACTGCAGCATACCAAGCTTTCCTGTCCATCACCAACTCCTGGAGCTTGCTCAAACTCATGTCCATCGAGTCAGTGACCCAACCATCTCATCCTCTGTCATCCCCTTCTCCTCCTGCCTTCAGTCTTTCCCAGCATCAGGATCTTTTCCAGTGAGTCAGTTCTTCACATCAGGTGGCCAAAGTATTGGAGCTTCAGCTTCAGCTTCAGTCCTTCCAGTGAGTATTCAGGACTGATTTCCTTTAAGATTGACTGGTTTGATCTCCTTGCTGTCCAAGGGACTCAGGCACATAATAAATTGTTACAAACTAAATACTCTAACATCCTGAGCCTACATCAGAAAAAAATTATCTTGAAAATTTCTCATGACTTAGATGATACTATGTCCAAGTCTACTAAGTGGCATTCCAACCTCTTACTAAACTGCTAAACTGTACAACAATGTATAAAGGAAAACAAACAAAAGTATAATTCATCAGTGTTTCAAAAAAGTTTTTGGATCCAGTATTTTATCAGATATTCTGTTGCCCATTTCACCAGGCTCTTTCCCAGAAAGTGGCATTCTAATTTTTCTGAGGATAATCGTAGCTCTGCTTGCTCAGTGGTTTTTATTCTTGTGAGTGATTTGTTTTAGTCAGTTTATACCATTCACATGCCTCATATTGTTTTCCAGGAGCCGGCCCATGATATTGAGAGGCAATACACATCTGGTACCTTTAAAAGTAGCATCTGCATTGCCTGCAATAATTAGCATTTTGCTTTACGGTGCATTCTGCTTTGCATTTATACTGCACCCTGAATCAAATGACTTTAAGACCCTGAATTAGTTAATCTATACAACACTGCTACCTTGCCCAACAGCTCAGAAAGATATGAAGGAATTTTATTCAAATTTAACCTAGAAAATGGGTGAAAGTGAAATTAGGCAAGCAAGGCAATAAAGCAACAAGCCTAGAATAAGAACACCTGGAGATGAAAAACCTGGAGCCGAGTCTCTAAGCCAAACTACTTCCCTAAGAATTCCTGAGCGCTAATAAAAGCAATTAACACTGCACACAGCTTGCCTCCCCTGTATCCTGCCTGCTGGTGGACTCTCCGTGGCCTACATGTCATCTCCATGATAGCATTAAAACAAGGCAAAAATTACTTGGAAGATAATAAAGGGTAGCTAGCCAACAATCCTCTAAGGTTTCTTTATGCTGAATGAAACAGGTATTTTTAAAACCATTCAAGAATACCATCTTGTTTCCCACTATGCCATAGACTGTTTAAAAGCAAATGATTTCTAGAACTTATAAGTATTCTGCTTTATTTTTGCAAAAAAAAAGCCTAATTCCTCTCCCCTTCTATATACCTATCCATTGGAAAGTAGATAAAGGGTACAAATAAATTCTGTTCTAATCTCTACAGATGAAATTTGGCAACTTGCTTCATTTTGACATGTGAAAGTGAAGGTGTTAGTCATTCAGTCGTGTCTAACTCTTTGTGATCCCATGGACTGCAGCCCGCCAGGCTCCTCTGTTCATGGAATTCTCCAGGCAAGAATTCGGAGTGGGTAGCCATTCCCTTCTCCAGGGGATCTTCCTGACCCGGGAATCAAACCCAAGTCTCCTGTACTGCAGGCAGATTCTTTACCATCTGAGCCACCAGTGAAGCCTCTCATTGTGACATAGGAACAAGTAGCTTATTTCTTTGCTGAAGTTGTAGGGTTACTAGGAACACAGAGTGCCTCTTCAGTCTCATTAGCTTTTCTAGGATGTTCTTTGTGATGCATTTTAGAATTTTCACTATGTTTATAGAATGATTCATAACTTGCTGCTCAAAATATATGAGTTTTTCCAACATCATCTTTTCCCTGCTAGGTGAAGACTGTGCCCTTATCATGTACAAAATTTCCATTATTTCTTGGAATCAATTTCTGAACTTCCTATTTATTTCTCTGGTCTATCCATACAATGGTAGCATACTGCATTAAATTCTGAGATTCTATAATAGGTTTAATATCTGGTAATATTCACTGTCTTCAATGTTCTTTTCCAGAATTTCACTAGCTACTCATATTTATTTTTCCAAATATTCTTTTGCAGCAGTTTGTGCTGTGCTTAGGCACTCAGTCATGTCCAACTCTTTGCAACCCCATGGACTGTAGCCCACCAGGCTCCTCTGTCTATGGGGATTCTCCAGGCAAGAATACTGGAGTGGGTTGCCATGTACTCCTCCAGGGGATCTTCCCAACCCAGGGATCAAACCCATGTCTCCTGCATTGCAGGCAGATTCTTTACCATTTGAGCCACCAAGGAAGCTGGCATCAATATGTACACTTTTTAAATATAGTATTGATCTTTTCATTGGTATCCCAGTATATAAATTAATTTAGTAAGAATGATATCTTTATTGACTATGGCTATCCAAAGTAAGATATATTTTTTTCACTTGTTCAACAGTTTTTGGTGCCTTTTGACAGTGTTTTAAACTTGTCTTTATATAGACCACTCATATACTTTGTTAAGTATATTCTTAGGTATTTTATTTTTATGATGCCACAATGTATATAAGCTTTTTAAAAATTAGATCTTAAAACTTGTTATTTGTACATGAAAGCTATTGGTTTATATGTATATAATTTTATTACACTATTTTACTTAATTGCTTACTGTTTTAATGTTTGTCTATTCATTCTCTTCAGTTTTCCAAGTATAAATCATATCACGTAGAAACAGTAATTTTTTCAACCTTCTTTAAAACTTTTGTAACTCTATTGTCCTTTAATTACATGAATTATTGCTTCCAGTACAAGGGCAAATAAAAGTAGCAAGAGTAGGAATTGATATCTTATCCCTGTTTAGAGTGGTTAGCCATCTAGAAAAAAATATATATTCATATCTTATAAACTTACACACTGAAAGTGAAACTGTTGGTCATTCAATCATGACTCTTTGTGATCCCCTGGACTACAGCCTACCAGGCTCCTCTGTCCATGGAATTCTCCAGGCCAGAATACTGGAGTCGGTTGCCATTTCCTTCTCCAGAGGATCTTCCCATTCTAGGGACTGAACCCTGGTCTCCTGCATTGAAGGCAGATTCTTTACCATTTGAGCCACAAGGGAAGTGCATTATAAAAGAATAAATTCCAAACCAATCAAAGATTTACATGTAAATAATTAAGCCATAGAAGGAAATATGGGAGAACTTCTTTATAAACCTCGTTTCAAGGATTTCTTTCAAAATATTATTCAAAATGAAAAAGTCATTAAAAAGTTGAGAAATTTGATTACACCTTAAATGATTTCTACCTCGAAATAAAACAAAATAAAAATAAGGCCAAAAGACAAAAAAATAAACTGGTAACAATAAAGGTATTTATAATTCATATAACAGAGAAAATAAAAATTGAAATGTAGGCCATAAGGTATACATTTTCTATTTTAAAGAATAATGGGGAAATAAGAAATAACTTATATTTGTATTTACTTGTGTTTATATAAAGAAATTGCAGAAGAAAACACAATGAACTATTAATAATGGTTACCTATAAGAAGTGGAGTGAGAACTCAGTAAATTAGGGAAAGAGTTGGGAGAAAGACATTTCACTCTATACCTTTATTCATTCACTCATTCATTTAGGTTTTTTCAACCAATTAATAAAGGTTTTAAAATAAAGTAATGACTTCTCAGAAAGATGAGAACAGAAGAGCTGATCAAAATTCCTCTTTTGTTTCAACTGAAAAACAAGGAAAGTATGTAAAGGGATTTCTCCCAGAGCTGGCCCAAATGAACAAGACTGAAAGTGAGTTATCAAGAGCTAACTGCTATAATCTCCTTTCTAAGAAAGCACAGCCCACAAACACTTAATGTGCCAGGGTCACTAAGAGCCCTTGCTAAACTGTGCAAACAGAAATCAGCATCCCCACACTGAGTCAGACTCAGTTCTCCCAGCCTGGACAAGTAAACAATGTACATATGATAATTTTTAGATAATTTTGTCTTCCCCTCAGGGAGCCTTACTCCAGGACACACAGCTCAGTCAGCAAGAACATGAATTTCAGCCCCCACTCAGCCAAATGCCTTCATCCAACCATTCTGAGTTGTGAGAAAGTGAGGCAAGGCTCAGCGAGGGACAAGTCCACTTGGATCCCCTTGTACCACATTTGTTATGGGAGCAAACCATGTGAGTCAGGGAGAAGTAGGGATTTTCCTGACCCCAATTTCCTGTTATGAATTCCCCTTCCCCAGTGTGATGGAATATGGGTCTAAATTGAAGAGTTTTTCCTAAAAGGAAAGCGAGAGAGAAACTGAGAAAAAAGGGAAGGCAAAGACAGAGGAAATTTAGGAAAAACAGGAACTTCCTGCCTTAGAGTCACTTTCAGTGTTTCATGAAAACACTCCAAGGCAAAAGTATGGGGCTGAGAAAATATATGAGGCCACACACAAAAAGCACAGACAGGCAGCTTCTCACCAACTGACAAATTCCTGACTCTGAGGCATTTTCCTAAAACAAAGGACATTTACGTGGATTGACAGGCAGATAACAGAAAAATGACATCATGCACCTAAAAGCAATGACCAGGTTAAAAGGAAAATCAGATATGGAAGTCTGACCACTGTTTTCAAAAGACTTACAAAGTGCTATCCCCTTCTGGAACTTCTCATTCCCCATTTTCCTCTCCATTCCTATCCATCTGCCTAATATTCAAACTATTAGTATGAATCTCTATTATCTCTTTTACCATTAGATATAAAAGGAAGAGTTAAAAAAAAAAATCAAGCTAAACAATGAGCAGACCCAAAGAGAATATATCATCTTAAATTTTTGCTCAAATAACAGATCAAAATAGGCCTGCCTTCTATCAAAGATAAGTATACACAAAATAAACAGTGTTAAGTCCTTTGAAAAGTTTTGGCAAGAAAATAAAAATAACACGATAAAGCTGGAAGAGTATATTTTCACAAAGATATGTTCCAAAAAGCAAACACATTTTAGACCATTGTTTTTATACTATTAGAAATGAAAGATAAGATATAGGAAGATATTTTTGAAAGGGAATGACTACATTAGGGGAAAAAAGTAAAGCATGTAAGGTAACTAATAATGTCATAACAGTATTTAAAATAGCACTCACAGCTGTAGAGAACTAAAGTGACCTTGCAGAACATTAAAGCTGGTATGTGGAGAGAGATTTGACATTTTCTTCCAGAAAGAAAAGGTAAAGGAAAAAGAAATGAAAAAGTCAGAGAGAAAAGATAGAATATAAGAGCAAGCAGCAGAAATCTGACATCTGGATAATTGATCTTCCTTGAGGAGAAAATAGAATACCCCTGTCCAAAGCCATTTAAGAAATGGGGATTTAGGCTTCCAGCATTCGCCTTCAGTTTATTCTTGCTAAAAAACTGAATGCTAGCTCAAATGTCCAGTGCATTGATCTTCTTGCCCAGTTCATGGGTTAATTTCCTCAGGAGCCAACGATGAGAGTCGCTACCCAAATGTCTTGTCTTAAAAGAGAATAGAGTGCATTTATGATATACAAATAAGACCCAGCAGTAAAATATACAGTGCTGATTTAAATAGTGGGCAGTAATCATCAAACTGACAATAAGAAAAACTTAAGTATACTGAATATTTTCCATGTGTAAGGCACCACACAAAGTATTAGCTAATTTAATAACCACCAACAGTAATCACCTCCTATGAGGAAACTATGAGGAAAGTATTATTATTATTATTACCATTTCATTGATGAGTAACCTAAAGTTTAGCAGAAGTTAAAGACTGCACAGTTTGGAGAAGGGAGAACAGAGACTTGGGTTCAGCTTATCTTTCTCTGGAGGCCATGCTCTTAGCCAGGACATCACCGCTAAGTGACAATGGTTCTGAAAGTCCAGGTTATCTTGGCTAGTGATGTCTGTTCCTAGGATATTCCTTTGTGGTCACTCCAGAGCCTGCAGTTTCTGATTTTTCTAATGAAGACTCAGAAGAAAGTGGATCTCTGGTGTATGAAATTCAACCCCTGAGGGCCTTTTGCCCAGTTAAACTTTGATGACTTCTATGATGTACAGAAATTTGTAGCTTGTTATTGGACACAGCCTAAAACTATATTATCACTGAATAAAGCCCAATATTGAGTGTAAGTGAAACTCTGAACTGATTCAAATGAAGAAGACCTAACAAAAGATAGATGGGGGGGCAGGGGAGGGGGCAGAGGATAAACAATAGACTATGAAAGCAAACACTGCTTTCTAAGTAACCAAGCAGATTCCAGCTGATCGATAAACTCCAGCAGCTAGACAGGTGCCATCTGTACCAGAGAGGTCACTAAAAATCCAAAGAACAATAAAGCTATCTCCAGATTTGCCTTTACATTTAATGACATGTATTGATACCATAATCATAAACTTGGTTATAAGGGCCTGCTGCTTTTCATGAAAAATGTCAAGTAAACTCACTGAGTCAATTTGTAAACTGAAAGGGAAAACACTGGCTTCCCTAGATAAATATAATAGATCAGAAAAACATGTCAATAACATAATAGGGAAAAACAAACAAAAACCTCTCCTAAAAGAAAGAAATGAATAAACCTACAGAATAACAGGATATACTTGTATGCTTATCAAAACAACAAAATTCTTTAAAAAATAAAGAAATAAAAATGATTAGCACCTTGACATATCTTAACAAAATTACTGAATTTCTAAGAGGAAAAAGAATCTCCAAGTATCCAGGCATAAAAAAGAAGGTGACCTAGAATAAGTAACAAAAAATCAGGCTGGCCTCAGATTTCTCCCCTGAAACATTAGATTCTAGATAAAAATGAAGCAGCATCTATCCTAAATGCAATACCCTTCTGAAGGCTCAGAGTGTGTATTCACATAGAAAAGCTTCTACAGAGTCCTGTCACACATATGAAAAAGAATAATATTGAACATTAACTTGGGCATATATATATCAGCTTACTGCTTCTCATAGCTTCCATAGGAGGTGACATTATTATTATTATTTTAGTAAAGAGGATGCTGAAGCACAAGTAACTTAGTAAACTGCCTGAAATCACATATCTAGAAAGTAGAACCCAAATGCTCCAGTTGCAAAATATTTACTTTAAATCATTACACTGTTTGAAATCTAAACAAATCATCTAAAATTTATGAACAAGTATTTTACCAAGGACAGCCCTTGGACATCAAGGATATCAAAGTGGTCAATTCTAAAGGAAATCAATTCTGAATATTCATCGGAAGGACTGATACTGAAGCTCCAGTACATTGGCACCTGATGCAAAGAGCCTACTCACTGGGAAAGAACTTGATGCTGGGAAAGATTGAGGGCAGGAGGAGAAGGGGCGACAGAGGATTAAATGGTTGAATAGTATCATTGGCCCAATGGACGTGAGTTTGAGCATACTCCAGGAGATAGTGAAAGACAGGGAAGCCTGGAATGCTATAATCCATGGTGTTGCAAAGAATCGGACACAGCTGAGTGACTGAACATCAGCATTATGATAAGTCCATTCTGGATAGCTCCTCCCATCCCCCAGGTTTAAGCTTAAATGTCATTCCATTAGAGAATCTTCTCTATGGCATCTTCCAGACCAGGTCTACCACTCAAGGTATATCTAAAAAATCAGAGTCCTTTTGGTCTTTCAAACAGAGGGGATTTAATACAAGGAATCCATTACAAAGATGATGAGAAAGCTGTGAAAATAAATAAGGGGACAGGAAGACAAAAGGTTAGTAACAGAGACTGATAACAGGATGGAGCTACTATTATCTCTGTGCAATAAAAAGACATGGCAACAAGCAGGGTCCCAGAAATCATGGCTTTTCAGAAGAAGATAGCACCATAAAATGAGGAACTCAGAAGAGACAGAGCTACTGCTAGAGGGATTGAAGAGGGCAGATAGAGAAAGGGAGACTTTCACTGGACTCTCCTCCCTGGCCACCTTCCAATCTCCTGGCTCTACCTCTCATGCTTGAACCTATTTGAAAGGCACAGGATAAAGAAACCGGAATAATGTTCTTCCCTACTACAGAGAGCAGAACAGGGAAGGACACTGAACAACTGCCATAAACTTCTCTGGCTGTACCACCAAATGCCCCCACACTATCTGTACCATAATACACCCTACCTTGTATCCATTTGTTCAGTGTGTGCCTCCCCCACTGCTACAGCCATGGCACTGCATCTTTTAGATCAGCCTGCTGGAAAGAACTTGCACAGTGAGCTGACTGCTTCCAGTTGCCACACCTACTGGCTCCACCATAGCATTCATACCAACACCATAATTTTCCAGAGCTCCTCTGAGCCAATGACTAAGCACAGCAGAAGTATTCAAGCTGGGCCATTTATGGACTTTAAGGCTGATGTGACTCCTCTTTTGCTTCCCATCAGCCTGGTTGAGACTTTCTCGGGGCTGCACTGCAGACATAGGGTCTCCCTACCCTACTTTCCTTTCTTCTCTCTTCCTGCAGCACTGTCAGACCTGTGTCAGGGTCTGGGCTCGCTCCCTTCTGCAATCCCTCACAGGTATGTCCTCCAGCCTATTGAACTTCTAATTCCATCGTGGCATGTGCTTGCTTAGAATATCCACCAAACTATTGCTGTTCAATTGCTAAGCTGTGTCCAACTCTTTGTGACCCCATGGACTCCAGCAGGCCAAGCTTCCCTGCCCATTATCACCTCCCAGAGCTTGCTTAAACTCTATGTCCATTGAATTGGTGATGCCATCCAACCATCTCATCCTCTGTCATCCTCCTCTCCCTCTGCCCTCAGTATTTCCCAGCTTGAGGGTCTTCTCCAGTGACTCAGCTCTTCACATCAGGTGGCCTAGTATTGGAACTTCAGCTTCAACATCACTCCTTCCAAAGAATATTCAGGGTTCATTCCCTCTAAGATTTGACTGGTCCTTGCTGCTCAAGGGACTCTCAAAAGTTTGTGCAGGTTTTTCTGTAGCACCTTACAGTAAAACCCAAATAAACTTTTGGCTAACCAATAAAACCTCCCAGAGTGCAGAGAATGTGTAGGTCTTGTTCATTTATACAGTCCCATCACCCAGCCTAATACCCAGTACAGAGCTGCCACTCATTACATATTTAATGAATAATTGTTAAATGTTTGAAGAACTAAATTGACACCACACAATATATTTTTAGCAATAAGCATTAATCATGAACAGATTTGAAACAAGCAGTAAATAACTTGCCTTCAGATGCAGAATCATTATGAGTCATCCTGCAGTTTACAGCTTGCTCTCATACAAAAAGAGTTCTGGTATTAATCACTGAGGTGAATAATAACATTAACATTCCTGAACTTGACATGGGACATAGCTCCTAGAATTCTTCCTTGGTTTCCAAGTAAAGCAAATAATTTTTAAGTTGGTATTTCAACTTTTTCAGATTTTCACTATTCACTGAGAGATGTGTGTGTTCAGCAGATAGGCAACAAAGAATCCAGACTTCATAAGGTCAGAAGACAAGATTATTAACAGGATTATTCTTATAGTCAGGGAATTGAACACTATAGAATCCAATTTAACTGTCCCTCTCCCTGTTGGCCCCTTATTTGAATCTCACTCTTTATTTTTTTTCCTTTTTCAGAAGGGAAAACATTTAAAATTTCTGAATCCAAGCTGAGATTACTAAAATTCAAGCACACAGTGCTACAGAGTGCTAGCAATTTTCTTTCATCTTTCTTCACAAAACCAAGAGCAAGATAAGAAGATAGGATGTCTAGAGAAATAATAGGCATTGTGTTAAGTGCCAACCTCTCTAAAAAAGCCTCCTTTGCCACTAGGATTAACTCCTTCTTAAGACAAAAGTCTGAACCAGGCAAATACTTATGTGCTTCTGTATGAAATTTCTGAAAAAGTCTAGGCTTACTTTGCACAAAGGATATGCAGTCATTCTGCTTCCATTTCTATTATGTTTCTGAAATTAATTATATAAAATAACTTAAGAAAAAAACACAATTGTTCCCTTTGCCCATATTTCTTATAAATTGGTAGGTAAATCCACAGGTTTAATGCTGTTCAGTTTTTACTGTCAAGATTGCTTTAGAGATGATGCCGTGAACTTCCACTGGGAGGCACATAATGTCTGGTCATTGTCAGCTTTATGATGGGCGCAGACTCTGGTGCTCAACACCCTGCTACATCCAACAAGCTGGAGTTGCAAAATATTACTGTACTATTGTTTTTCTTCATTTATGAACTATAGCATTTTATAAAGAGAAACCAGCTCATCAGTAATGTGATTATCTTAGGTGCAGTTAGTATAGAAAAGGCAGAATAAAAGCTTTACTCTATTAATTTACTTACCAGCTTTTAAAATAATGAATTGGATTCATATGATCCTCCCAAGATGACTAATGAATCTTTTTATTTTAAAGTCATTCTTAATTTATTTATTTAAATGTATTTAATGTGTTTTAATCCATTGCAACTATTATCTTTATTCATGCCCAAATTAGGCCATCTTTAGCCAGAGTCCTTTTGAAACAACCTCAGTAGTCTTTGATAGTGGATTTACCTTCAGATATGACAAGATTTCTGTGCTCATTTGTGCATTTTCTACCCCAAATCTGAAATCAGCCTCTTCTCCAAGAAGTTATGGCTTATGCATATGGGGAAATGTGAGCTGGGGTGGTCATTTGCTGCTTGGGTTGGTCGCTGTTCTAGGCCTTTATAGGAAACAAAATTAGGAAATATGTAATTGGAAAAAGGATAAAATATATCATGTGCCCATACCTCACTGATAGTCCAACTCAAATTCAGGACTAATGGGTTTTTATAAGTCTTGCATTATAAATTGACTATTAAGGCATACAATCAAAAAAAAAAAAAAACCTCTGATGATGGAAAAATAGGACCATCTTGTTTCTTTAAGAAAGATAGAGACAGAGAAAGGAGAAACTTATTGATTAGAAGAGAACTAAAACACACCCATTGGGATGGTTATTATCAAAAACAAAAAATTTTTAGTGTAGAGATGGTACTTACCAGCAGATCTGGCGCCTCTCCTCCCACCCAGGAGGGAGGAATGAATACAGCCCTCAGAGCCCAGTATTTCAAATACTCTGATGTTGCACATTTTTTCATTTTAGATTAAAAAAATAAAATTCTACTGATCATGTTAAAAATATATAACAAAATAACAAGTATCGGTGAGGATATGGAGAAAGTGAAACTCTTATGTACTGTTATTTGATGTTGTCCAGTTGCTAAGTCGTGTCCAACGCTTTGGACCCCATGGACTGCAGTATATCAGGCTTCCTTGTCCTTCACTATCTCCTGGAGTTTGCTCAAACTTGTCCATTGAGTCCATGATGCCATCCAACCATCTCATCCTCTGTCACTCCCTTCTCCTAGCCTCAGTCTTTCCCAGTGTCAGGCTTTTTTTCCAATATGTTGGCTCAGTGAGTCAGCTTTTCACATCAGGTGGCCAAAGTATTGTTGGTGGGAATGTAAAAAATGGAATAACCATTTGATCCAGCAGTTCCACTTTGGGGCATAAACCTAAAAGAGTTGAAGCTCAGTTTCCAAGGAGATATTCATATACCCATATCCATAGCAGCATTATTCTCAATAACCAAAAGCAGAGACAATTCAAGCGTCCACCATAAATACATGGATAAATAAAATGTAATATATACATGCAATGGACTAGTATTCTGTGTTAAAAAGGAAGGAAGTTCTGGCACATACTGTAACACAGATGAAATCTGCAGACATCATGCAAAGTATAAGAAGTCAGTTACCAAAAGACACATACTGTGTGAGGTACCTAGAGTAGTCAAATTCATAGAAACAGAAAGTAGAATGGAGGTGCCAGGGGTCAAGGAGGAGGGAGGAATGAAGAATTACTGTTTAATGGATACAGAGTCTCAGTTTTACAAGATGAAAAGAGTTTTGGAAATAGATGGCGATGATGGCTGCACAATGTGAATTGAACTTAACAGAACAGAACTGTACATTTCAAAATGGTTACGATGGTATAAGCTTTATGTTGTATGTATTTGGCCACAACTTTCAAAGGAGAACTAATTATAGCAACAAACTATAATTAATGTTATTTGGATCCAGATTCAGTATTTAAAAACAGAAGTATAAAGGTATCACAGTGTTTATTCCCTCAGGGCTTGAGCTGTCACTTCGGGAAGTAGAATTATAGAAAGGGAAAAGTATCACTGAAAAGGAGGAAAAGCTGACATAAGTTGCATCAGGCAGGTTGCCTATGCCTAGGGGCCGATTCTGCCTGGGCCTCTGGGAAGCACATGGCAGGCTGCTGAGAACTGTCTTCTTGCAATACAGGAGGCACAGTGATGCCCCTGAGTTTTTATGACCTCTCACTTTTGAGATGGACTGTATGCCCAATGGTGTGCTGTCTTCCTTTGGTTCCTAGGAACATGGGACTCATGCTCAGTGTGAGACTGCCTGCAGGAAGGAGCCTGAGCATGCATAAAACTCCCAGGCTGAAATAATAAAGAGGATGAGATTTTGTGATCTGAGGACCCCAAGGCCTCTTCCACAGAAGACCAGGCTGGAAAAAAGAATACTGACTGTATATTGATGCCACAGAAGAAGGATCAGAAACTTTTGCTAGATGTGCTCATTATATTGTTATGTTTAATAGAGAGAGGGAGAGAGAAAAGTCATTCTAGAGGAACATTCTGAAATATTTACAGATGAATTGATATGACATCTGGGATTTGCTCCAAGATAAATGGAGAGGGAGACTTCCCTTCTTCTGTGGAGAACACAGAAATAAAATTGTCCATGAGTTAATACTTGCTAAAGCAATGGAATACATACATGGAGTTCACTATAATATTTTTCTATTTATCCATAAAATTTTCCATAGTAAAACTTTTTGAAAATTTAATTGTTTGACAACATTTGTAAAGATAAGCTTCTAAATTCACTAAGGTCAAATGTGTATCTTTCTATGAGGCCTCTTTTTGTTTTGTATGTATACGTGTATGCTCAGTCACTCAGTTGTGTTTGACATTTTGCAGTCATGGAAATTATTTTCTATTCTCAAATCTTGAAAGTTGCCTTAGGTATGGGTCTCATGGTCTAAAAAATATCATTTCCACCTGCAAGCAAAGTTTGAAAATGTTTGCAAACACATAATTAGAGAGACTTTAAAATAAATGTTAATTGTTCATGCAGTGTGATTATTTGCTACGTATACATTTTTACTTGTTTCCTGCTACCAGAAAATATTCTAAGATTTAAACTTGACTTTTATATCAGTATATCATTTGCTATAGAGTAACATGAAAGAAAAAGTGAAAGTATAGTTGCTCAGTTGTGTCCAACTCTTTGCAAGCCCATGGACTGTAGGCCACCAGACTCCTCTGGCCTTGGAATTCTCCAGGCTAGAATATTGGAGTAGGGTGCCATTCCCTCCTCCAGGGGATGTTCCTGACCCAGGGGTCAAACCCCAGTCTCTTGCACTGCAGGCAAATTCTTTACCATTTGAGCCACTGGGAATAGATTGACATAAGACTCAAACAAGAAAACCAACAAGCAAGTGTTTGTTGTACTGTGGTCACAAGTTCCAAAAACTGTGTTGTACAATGGGAAAGAGGAACCTACTTTAATCACCACATGAGTTGTTTCTTCAGCAAACCTACAAATGTGTTCTAGAAGTCAAATAAACACTGCGTTACCTTTTCTGGACAATGTCCTAGTCTATCTTGTGGCATTTCAACCATTTATATCTTGATTGTAGTTTCTTTAGTGGCAAACTGCAGGAACCAACAGTTTCTTAATCTAGAAAGGAAATCATTGGAAGGATATAGGATTGCTTACAGGGAGGAAGAAAAAGCTGAAGAACAGAGCTTGACAAAGGGTGGAGACCCAAGCAGCATTAGATGTCGTGGTGTTGGAACAAATGGATGATCTCTTAGGGCACCACCACCAGGGGAAAGGCCTGGAACTATTCTCAGTGCTCAGTTCCTCTGCCCAAGATTCCTTTCCCCCAGAAATCTCAGTGATATAACTTGGATTGGGTCCCCTCCGTTGGCTTGATTGACAAGCTTAACATTGCTATACCTGTGAGGAGGATTATTTCCCCAAAGCAAAAATGAAGACCAAAAAAGAAGAAAACTAGAGAATGAAGGCTGGGGGGCTAAATCAACAGAGGCCTTCTCCTATCTCCTTCACTAAACTAACAGAGGCTCATTCATTTCAGTATCCACAGAGCACAGTGGAGGGCCTGGCTGAAAAGTGTGCATCGTGGATGTTAATGCTAGCCACCACAGGTCTTGCCACAAGCAAGCATCTGCCAAGTAGAAAGACAATGCCATCCAACACAACTTGACTAAGTTAGACATGCTGGGGAGACAATGGATGAACCCAAGCCTGGTAGAGAAACAAACAGAAATAGAATGAATGGAAGAAACAAGAGAGAAGTACACTGTGAAGATGAAAACCAAGGTGTTGCATGTACACATTTACTGGTTAGACTATTTTCTTGATTGATTACTTGAGTCCATATATTTATTTGTATATGGAATTCCCAAGTTTAAGACAAAGTTATGAGACTCTACCAGTAGTGGCTAAAGAATTTTCCACTCTGTGTGCAATAAACTATTGATTACAT
The DNA here is from genome assembly GCA_917880005.1 of Nanger dama. NCBI lineage: Eukaryota > Metazoa > Chordata > Mammalia > Artiodactyla > Bovidae > Nanger > Nanger dama. The sequence continues at coordinate 56,485,945 of CAKJTW010000004.1, forward strand.
ATTGATCTGTTAGATACATTCCTACATATCTTTGTCAGTATTATCATTTATGACCATGAAGGGCAGCAATATTTTGCCATTAGTATGAAGGACGACCATATATTGTAGAACACAGACAAGAGACACTCTTTATTGAAACAGAGAACGTTATATAAGCAATAAATGAAACATGTCAATGCCTAGCCATTTCTAAATCAACATTTAGTCCATTAATGTTAACATACAATTTATGAAAGGCTGTGAGTACAAAGCTCTTTTTTAATGCAGATAACTTTAATAGCAATATACATGCAGGAGTAAATATGCTTTCATACTCCATTTATGTAAGTGTGATTATACACAATGCACTAAAATAAATTTGCATCAGAATATATATTAAAAATGTCACTGAAAAAATGTTCGGATTCAAGATAAATATCAGTTAAAATGCTGGACAATCCTAATATGACCCAAACATGCTTTCCTTGTATAGACATAGGTCTACTCAAACACTAAGAAGAAAGTTGGATTATATATTATCCATCATTAGTTTGTTCTGAAGAGTTTAGTTACTTCTACACTTTTTAAATTATTTCCATTCTTCCGCACAGATGTGTGATCAGTCAGTTAAATTAAAGTTACTTAATAATAAATAGCCTTCTGTATATTTAAAGGTGCTAACTGGAGAAATCCAAATTCCAAAAGTATGTCCCTTCTCTACTAATTGTGTTTTATTTGGAAATGGTTTCCTGGTCTCAGTTAAGAGTACCTCTAAATGTCAATTTTTCAATTTAAGCCAATCTCTTAAAGAAAACAAACAAACAAAACTTTTGGAGAGGAGAGGAATAAGAAGAAAATCGTTCACGCATAAAATATATTTCAGAAGTGCTAGTTGAATGAAGTGTCAGGGACCCCAACTTGAAATGACATCACTGCTGTATTTCAGAAAATTGTCTGGACCGCTCAGTAAAACCAGTAAAGAGAACCTGATAGAACTTTATTTGCTTCAGGGGATAAAGAACTTTCCAAAGAAAGTCATCCTAAGAGAATACAAATGACTTCCAAACTATCAATGACTTTGCTGATTGAAGAGATGACCCAGGTGCTGGCACTTACCTATTTGTATTCTCTGTCTGGCACCCAGGAGAATAAAGGGCTCCAAATAAAACCTTCTTCAGCGATCAATGCAAAGAAACAGAGGAAAACAATAGAATGGGAAAGACTAGAGATCTCTTCAAGAAAATTAGAGATACCAAGGGAACATTTCATGCAAAGATGGGCTCGATAAAGGACAGAAATGGTATGGCCCTAACAGAAGCAGAAGATATTAAGAAGAGGTGGCAAGAATACATGGAAGATCTATACAAAAAGATCTTCATGACCCAGATAATCATGATGATGTGATCACTAATCTAGAGCCGGACATCTTGGAATGTGAAGTCAAGTGGGCCTTAGGAAGCATCACTACTAACAAAGCTAATGGAGGTGATGGAATTCCAGTTGAGCTATTTCAAATCCTGAAAGATGATGCTGTGAAAGTGATGCACTCAATATGCCAGCAAATTTGGAAAACTCAGCAGTGGCCACAGGACTGGAAAAGGTCAATTTTCATTTCAGTCCCAAGAAAGGCAATGCCAAAGAATGCTCAAACTACCTTACAATTGCACTCATCTCACACGCTAGTAAAGTAATGCTCAAAATTCTCCAAGCCAGGCTTCAACAGTACTTGAACCATGAACTTCCATATGCTCAAGCTGATTTTAGAAAAGGCAGAGGAACCAGAGATCAAATTGCCAACATCCGTTGGATCATGGAAAAAGCAAGAGAGTTCCAGAAAAACATCTATTTCTGCTTTATTGACTATGCCAAAGCCTTTGACTGTGTGGATCACATTAAACTGGGGAAAATTCTGAAAAAGATGGGAATACCAGACCACCCGACCTGCCTCTTGAGAAATCTGTATGCAGGTCAGGAAGCAACAGTTAGAACTGGACATGGAACAACAGACTGGTTCCAAATGGGAAAAGGAGGACGTCAAGGCTGTATATTGTCACCCTGCTTATTTAACTTATATGCAGAGTACATCATGGGAAACGCTGGACTGGAAGAAACACAAGCTGGGATCAAGATTGCCAGAAGAAATATCAATAACCTCAGATATGCAGATGACATCACCCTTATGGCAGAAAGTGAAGAGGAGCTAAAAAGCCTCTTGATGAAAGTGAAAGTGGAGAGTGAGGAAAGTGGAGAGTGAAAAAGTTGGCTTAAAACTCAACATTCAGAAAACAAAGATCATGACATATGGTCCCATCACTTCATGGCAAATAGATGAGGAAACAGTGAAAACAGTGTCAGACTGTATTTTGGGGGCTCCAAAATCACTGCAGATGGTGACTGCAGCCATGAAATTAGAAGATGCTTACTCCTTGGAAGAAAAATTATGGCCAACCTAGATAGTATATTCAAAAGCAGAGATATTACTTTGCCAACTAAGGTCCGTCTAGTCAAGGCTATGGTTTTCCTGTGGTCTTGTATGGATGTGAGAGTTGGACTGTAAAGAAGGCTGAGCACTGAAGAATTGATGCTTTTGAACTGTGGTGTTGGAGAAGACTCTTGCGAGTCCCTTGGACTGCAAGGAGATCCAACCAGTCCATTCTGAAAGAGATCAACCCTGGGATTTCTTTGGAAGGAATGATGCTAAAGCTGAAACTCCAGTACTTTGGACACTTCATGTGAAGAGTTGACTCTTTGGAAAAGACTGATGCTGGGAGGGATTGGGGGCAGGAGGAGAAGGGGACGACCGAGGATGAGATGGCTGGATGACATCACGGACTCGATAGACATGAGTCTGAGTGAACTCTGAGAGACGGTAATGAACAGGGGAGGCCTGGCATGCTGCGATTCATGGGGTCGCAAAGAGTAGGACATGACTGAGTGACTAATCTAAACTGAACTGAACTGAGATAAAACCCCAGCACTCTAGTTCACATAACTCCATGTGGACAGAGAATACAGGCACCAGCATCACCATTTTCATCCACCCAACAGATCCCAACACAAAGTGGGAGACAGTCCTCATCCCCCTTTTCCTGCAGACTGTCCTTCAGTTTGGCTGCTGAAGGGGCTCTGTCTTGTCCTTAATGTGCCCATCAGAGGGGTGGAGTGCCTGAGGGAAAGCAGAGCAATATTTGATGGCTGGTCATCCCTCAGGCACGTGTGGGAATCACTGGAATGCCCATTTCAAGTAAGCATGCGTGATGCTTGAGCAAGAGATGGTGAGAGCCTGTCAAATTGGAGACATCTTTGATAATGTGACTGCACTGTACGTACAGATTAGTGAGCCTGAGTCAACTCAGGGGACAAATACAAGAGTCAACCCTTCAGTTCAGTTCAGTTCAGTTGAAACACCTTTTCCTTTACATTGTGTGTGTGTGTGTGTGTGTTAGTCACCCAGTCATGTCCAACTCCTTGTGATCCCATGGACTGTAGCCTGCCAGGCTCCTCTGTCTATGGAATTCTCTAGGCAAGAATACTGAAGTGGGGTGCTATTCTCTTCTCCATGGGATCTTCCCGACCTAGGGATACAACCCGGATCTCCTGCATTGCAGGAAGATTCTTTACCTTCTGAGCCACCAGAGAATCAAAACTAGAAGACTGTAATGTCACAGAAGACCGTGATGTGTGATGTATCAGGACAGACGATAACAATAGGAAATGTCTGGGTTTATTTATCCTGGAAAACGGTTTCTGACAATTAACATCTTTTCTTTGATTTCCATGGTTGCAGTAAATCAATCCAAGCAACCCCTAAGGTCCTTAAACATTTGCTTGATTTTTTTTTTTACACCCATTCTGGATAGTTTATTTCAACCATTTTAATGTCATCTTGTCCCATCATATCTGATAAGCAAAAAAAAATTAACTCAGGTTGACGTCTTCCCTATGAGAGATGCAGAGCTATTGAATTATCTAAAGATGGTTCTAAATACCAGCCTTTAAATGATAACTGATCTGCAAAAGCAAGCATTGTTTCCGACATGCCATGTCACATTTCTACCTCTTCACTCTGCATTGTGTTACATCCTGCAATGTCAGCTAACGTGGAAAGCAGCAGTACATAACATGACGGGGTGACTTAAAATTGAATGAAAGCCACTATTCAGGCTGAGCATCCATTTTATGCCATCCATTAGGAAAAATATAAGGGCAAAGAATGAAAGGTTATTTTCAGAAACCATTGTTTGAAATAAGCTATGCTTCCTTGAACACTTACATAAAATGTATCTCTCTTTTCTGTATCTTTACACAGTAACTTATTATTGTGAAAGCCAATTTAAAAGATAAATCCAATGCTATTTCCCTAATCAACTTGCACTTATACCTGCTGTCACCTCATTCCATAACATAGTTTTTGGCTGGAAATCATGGATCTTTTAAATTCTGGAGTTGGAAAGGACCTGAGAGATAATATAGGTCACCCATTTACTGTGCTGATGAGGAAACAGAGCCAGGATGTAAAAAGATTTGTCTAAAGTCACATTGGTAATTAGCAGCAAGGCTCCTGCTAGAATACCTGCATCCCCTTTCAGTCAGTCTTTCAATTAATTACACCACGTGGGGTGTAAGTGGCAGAGAGGAAATGTAGCAAGCTGGAGGGCACCTTGAGATCATTTACAACCGTATAAATGGCAATTAGACCTAACATGCTCTGATTGAATTTCGGCTTTATTTTCATTTCTTGTCACATTTCGGCGATTTAAGAGAGTTTGTTATTTACTTAGAATGGTCAAGAAACAAAATCCTGTGAACCTGATAAAATATGCTGTGTAATACAAGCCAAAAATGAAATGAATGGAAAATCCAGGGAAAGACCAGAGAAAACATGGGCGAGGGAACAGATCTGGAAAGGAGAAGGCACTACCATCCAGCTATTGTTCCCACTTCCGAGATGAGAAAACCAAGGATCAGAGCCATTAGATGGTCCGAGGTGACCAGGAAGCAAACGTTTTACCAAATCTTCTCTCAGTTACCTTTTCAACAAACAGTTGCTAACCAGATCTTTCACAGTTCAGTTGCCTTCCCAATACAAATGAGCTTTATTTCAAATGAATGAGTTCAAATCCAGTTGTGAGAAATGATAAGGAGGAAGGACAAAGAGTAGAGTCATACACTAGAAAAACTCTTCTAAAAACTGCCTGTATTTCAGGGGGTAGGGGAGACCAGCATAGAGGGATTTCAGATGAGCCACAGCCCCCCTTCCTGTCTATCACCAAGGCCTGAAACAACTATCATGGCTTTCTTTGTATTAAGGATTTTTCTTCTTTGTGCACACATTGTCCATTCTGAAGTTTTTGTGTGGCAGCATCCACGTTGCTCTCAGTAACACATTTAACTGAACTTGGTGTCGTCCCTGCTGCACTCCATGCTCTGAGCTCCGTGACTGCGGCACTCATTCCCAATCGCATTTCCCTTTTTACATGTACCTGAACCACTGTTTAATAATACACCATTCCTTCTAGAACTCCAAGACCTTTGGACTGCTAGCATTTCCCCCATTGCCCCTGCTCCCTCCAGAGCTATGACACAGTGATTCTCATCTTCATAGGAAACAGAGGATGTGAAAATCTAAACATTGTTCTCTGATGATCTTTCTCCATATATTGGCCTACCAGCTCTCTTATCCCTCCTCTTCCACTCTTCCTGGTCAGAACAGCATTCTGCCTCACCTGTGAGACAGAGGCAAATGAGAACATGAAAGAGAAGATTTTTATGTTGTTCACTGACCACGCACCACCACTCCAAACACGAAGTGCTGACGATAACTTAAAAGCCTCTTGTCCTCTTCAACATTTTTCAAAAGTCTCTTGTTCTTTCTGAGTCCGGACTTCTCTAACTCTCTTCACAACGGGTTCCTGTGTGCTTCTCACGATTGTACTAAGTCATTCACTCACTCTTCCTTCTGCTGAGCACGGCCTTTTAGACCTAAGATAACCCAAGTGGTTGGTCCTTAGCCACCCTTAAAGCTTCCACAGATACCTCTCTTTTTATTGCTTCATAAGGGAAAGTACATTTCAGAAGTAAACTTTCAGAATTCGATTTTCAGAGCCTCCTTTTTCTTCTGAGTTACCTTGCCTTAGAATCGTGGCTGTGCCGAGTCCTGAGGCAGGAGGGAACACCATGTATTCCCTAACTGAGAGGGAGTGAGAGACGGGACTCTTAGAGTTAAGGCAGGGTTAAGGACTTTGGCATCTGAATCTTCAGCCTTTTAACACAAATGTTAACGGCCTGCTGCCTCTCCTCTCCTCTGCTGAAGACTTTAAGGACCATGCCCCTACTCTGAAGGGAAAGGAAGAAGAGGTCTCAGGACTCTGAGAAATAATTACAGTTTACATTTCTGATTGAAACCACTGTAAGGAAAACCGAGGGCTAAAGTGAGATTTGCTATGCTCTACAGGGTCTGAGTGGCCAATAGCCCCTTTATCACAAACTGCAGAGTGACCTATAACAAACTGTGCGTTTCACACCTCAAAAGTGAATGCAACTAATCCTGTTTGTATGAGAGGCACCTACATTTTCACAGCTGCCATTCATGGAAGCACCAATGTGCACAAAAACTTACCCCCAACTCACGACCCCATTTGGACCCAGTGATTCATCATGGATGCTGAGATGTGGCAGGTGAGCAACGGTACCCTGAAGATGCTCTTTGCCCACCTGTGAGTCACACCTTCTGTCACCAGGCATCATGTGGCTTCTATTCACTGACTCACCCCTGCCAACAGAGGAGGTGCCAGTAAAGACAGGTGTTCCCGCTGCTCCTTTCAACATCACGGTGCCCCCGGACGGCTATCAGAAATCGATGACTGAGTACCTCAGGCCTTCTTTCTCCCACCCTCAACCTACTCCTCCCTAGAGCCCACTTTCCTACTGTAAAGTTGGAAGGTTCTGTGCACACTCCAGAGAACCTTCCAGATGTGGCAGTACTCACTACTCCAGTGGCCACCACTTCAGGGAAACCAGCCGGGCACCATGGAGAAGGAGGAAACGCAGTGGAAGGTTTCCGTTCCCTTTAGGCTCTGTGGCTAAACACAGAGAACAAATCTGGGAGCATAGCTTCAATTGTTGTCAGAATTTCCCATGATCAGTTGCTTTTGTAACAGGCTCCCGTCCTTGGATGGGGAGGCCTGTGCCAACTTGCATGGCTGCTTTTTAAAGATGCAACCCAAAGGTATATGTATGCTCCAACATGGCTGCAATTTTAGCTGTTCAGAGAACACAGCAAGATAAATAACCATGCCATGAGAAATTACAGCATTATGCACTGCAATAAATATGACAAATGATAGGGTAGACATTCATTGGCTCATAACAGTTGGCAGGCATAACCATCTGTGGATCCAAAGTTCGAACTATTTTTTTCTCTCCTACAGCTGCCTAGACCTTTGTCCACCTCTGTTGAAATCTCTGGTCTTTAAGGCAGCCTGGGAAACTTTGCAAAACCTTTGACTTTATTAGATTTTAATTAAGAAATACAGGTATTGCCACAGAAAAGGCAGAACTCTCTGTGAGTATGAGAGAGAAAACACAACAAGAAATCTCATGTCCCTTTTCTTAAAGTAGAGAAGCTTTTTACTTGCAAAAATCTGAAAGCAGGAGAGGCAAACCTAATGATAATTAAGAAAAATGATGGTGTTTGTGGCCACAGAAGAAATAAATCTTCTGTGTCTCCTGTTTATTTATTGATCAAACAAGGAACCCTACAATGGATTTAAGTTCCTGCTTTAGTCACTAGAAAGGTAACACCAAAGTCCATTATTTCATTATGTGAAATGCTAATCTATATTTCTCATTTAGAATCTAAATCCTCTGCTTGGTTGAAATCTCACAGCTTCCACCTCTGATAAGAAAAGCCTAATGAGCCCTAATGTCACCACAGCAAAACTTGCCCAATTAGAGCAGCTGTTCACAAAAAAAAAAAAAAAAAAAGTACACTGTGAACTTCTAATGCAAAATCCTGACAGTTTAGAGTTGAAAAATCCATGCGAAGAAAAACCAGATTTTTAAACAGCTAACCTTCTAAGCATAGCTATTGCCTGCTCTTGATTTTCCCTTCTTAACCCTGCACTAGGATATAGAGACAGGTTTCATCAGAAAGGCAGAAAAAAAGATTTTTCAGGCAGTGAAAGATGGTAACAGAGTAATAGAAATCTTTCCCCTAGTTACTAATCTGACCTGGTAGTGAGTCAGCTGAACAAAACAATAAACTTTCTGATTATTAAGTATTTTGTCTCTTGCATGAGTGTTTTTCCTTCAAGCTTTCACCAAAATAAAATAAAATGATCAGACTCAAGAGCAAAATTTTTTCTACCCTTCTCACACACAAAACACTAAGCCAACCAGTCATTAAGGACAGATTTTTGGGAAAAAAAGAAACTGCAGGATTACGAGATCACTCTGCTACCATTTCTTATCCAAGTACCAGAGCATCACCATCAAATCAGTGTTGCTACAGGAAAATAAATCTATTCAGCAATACTGATTTACCAAATGTACATTAGCACCTTCCATGTACAAAGCAACAAGGAACGTGTGGCAGGGGGTAGTTGGGAACAAGAATAAACCAGACCTGGCCTTGCTTTAAAGCTTTCAGAAGATGAATAGTGCTGATACAGGGCAGAGAGGACTTAAGATGCACAGTGAGGGAAACAGACAGTGCTGGTGGATTAGAAGACATAGCCAGCTCTGAGAACAGATGCAGGGAAGGTTTCTTGGAAAACAGGGTACTTGAAGAAAAGGAAGGCTTGAACATCCTGACATTGGAGAGTAACAAGACACCCCAGACTGGAAAAAATAGGAAAACACAAAAGCACAAAGGTGAAAAAGTACTTCTGAACCAAACAGAGTGAGAAAATGAGCAAAGTACCAACTGTGCAAACAAACAATGAAAATCATTCGTTCACAAATATCAACTGAACATTTTTCTTAGTATTTTTCTTCAGAGAGAGACAGTAGCAAACAAAATGAACAACTCTCCACTTGTACAGAGTTATTTCCTAGTTGGGGAAGAGATATAGTGGACAAGACAACTATATAATGTATCAGATGTTTTAAAATTATACAAGTGTTGGAGAATAGGGATTATAAAGGTACTGAGAGCAGTTTCTCATATGGGGTAACTCTTGAGTAGAAACTTAAAATGAAGGATTAATATCTATCTGGGGGAATTATAAGCCAGGTAGAGACCCTGAAGGGAGAAACACATTATGTAATGTGTGTGTGAGGATGGAGAAGGCCAGGGTGGCTGGGCAATGAGAGGGAGGCAAGAGATGATGTCAGATGGCATAGAGTGTGGGTTGGTGGGCAGCCACATCAAACAGGGCTTGTCTGCCAAAGTTGGGACTTCAGATTTTCCTCTGGATGGGATGAGAAGGCACTGGAGGGCGTATAGCCAGATAACTGGCATGACCTCCCTTAGATTTTCTGGTGCGTACTGTGGATGCTCTAAGGAGGACAGACAGGGCTGTAATGATGGAATCCAAGACACCAGTCAGACAATCAGGGAAACTCACATTGTGTGTGTGAATGCTGGCAGGGTCAGAAGAGGTGGAGACAGCTCTAGTGGGGTGCTTATTCCTAGTCTAACGGGGCTAAAATTGTCCTTCCTCATGTACGAAAGCTTAGCTATACAGTTGCAAGTCTATTTTAACCCTGACAGACAACCCTTTCATTGAAAACATACAAACAGCAAAGTCAGCTGGAATAACTCAGAGGTCCTAGTTACAACAGCAGCCTCTCAACAGCGAGAAGGAATGGGTCTGCAATGTGACGGACAGTGCCAATGGCCCTGCCACAGTGGACTTCCTCCCCCAGAGCTTTGGGGCAGCAGCTCTCTCTATTCACAGCCTGAGTGGCTCCTGGGTGCAAAAGCCACCTGCACTCCTCTAATCCTTCAGCTAATATAAACTATTAAAAGTAATAATGCGGTCTTTGTGTCTCACAGCCATATCTTCTTTCCTAGTAAATTCAGCATAAACCTTCTCCAAGATCATAGATCAAGAAACATGTGGTAGCAGGTGCTATCCCCGCTGTCAGGCAGCCAAGAAGGAGTAGGGAGTGACTGATGGCAATGGACTCCCCAAAGCTGCTGCTGCCGAAAGATCTATTTGTTTTACATCCTCCCATGTGACTTAAGGTATATCTCTCCTCTCTTAGTCCCGATTCCCTCACCTGCTCCCTCTCAGCTTCAGGGCACCACTCTGATTTCTATTTTTCCCACATCTCCTATCACAGCTTTAGTTTATTATTAACATGAGTTATCATCTCATGGGAGAGATGCTGGCTTGATGGTTCAGGTATCTCAATAGTCTCATGATTGATAAGCTCCTAAAATCACCCAGGTAAAAGCTGCTGCAGCAGATGCCTCAGATCGAACAGAACAGAGGAGGACCCAGTTACCAAATGCCTGTGGCAACCTTGAGGTCAGTTTCCTTCTCTGAGCCAAAAATAAAAAGGAAAGAAAAGAATTCACCAGTATAATGTGATGAGAAATGCAAGGTGACATGTTAAAAATAATAATGCAGGTCAAGTTGGCATTTGCTGTTACTGAAACTGATGAGCGATATTCCTTCCCCTAAAGAACCGCTTTTGCTCCTCCAGGAAAAATAATTCTGTATCAGTCATTATTTTTCCAGATCAATAGAATAAAAGGATTTTTCCCATTATGAAATGTTGATCCCACCATAAAAATAAGGATGACTATTAACTCTTGGTATGTGATATTGTTTTTTAAAATAGTAATTATTCACATAATTCCATCCTTGAAAACACTTTTAATGATTTTTCAAACTTTAATGTATGTATGAATCGATTCTGGTTCAGAGGATCTGGGTTGTGGCCCAAGCTTGTGCATTTCTAACAAACTCAAAGGTAAAAGTTAAGCCTATCAATCAACCAATCACATATCATGAAACAAGACATTCAAGAGTATTTTGGGAATTATATTTTTGATTATTCTGTATTTCATCTTGCTTCCTTAGAATGGGCCACTTTCTACTAGACTTGGACTTTGATCAGGACCCTTATTATTTTAGGATGCTTAGAAGTTCTTAGGTGACAGTATTTAAATATCCAGGCTTTTTAACAATTATGGTTGGTCATGTATTACTTTTCCCAGTGGTAGCTGTATTTTTTATTATTCATGCTTTGCATTTTATTGTTAATATGTAAGTCACCATGCTGATGAGTCAACATGGGGATATCTTCATTTTTAACCCTTGAGAAAACTAGTAATTAAACACTTTAGCAACCCAGCAAGCAAAAGTCAGATTGTTTAAGAAATACTGTATTTCTTTAGAAAATATCAAAGCTCTTACAAGCTTTTTGCTCTAGAGGGCAAAAAGATGCTATTTTACTTGCTTCTTGGTAGAGAGAGAAGTATGAAAAATGATGGAAGGAAGCTTAGAATAAAAATAATTTTATTTTACATTTTGATTCAGATCCTGTAATTTCAAAGAAAGGCTTTGAAGATAGATTGATTTTGATAATTTCCTGCATTCCACTTAACATCACCTGGAGCCAATCAAGAGAAATCAGAATATCTTACTCTGACATTTGGGTGTGAAGCGAAAACAACACCTTTATATTTTAAACTTCACTCTTTCTGAAAGTGAGAGGTTGAGAGGCTGAGAGGTTGAACGCTCTGGCTTCATCCACGCATATAAGAAGGAAACAGTATTTGGCCCACAGATAAGTCCAAATGAGATTTCCCAAACTAGTAGTTCTGTCTGAACCCTCTCTTAAGTAGAATCTGTTGATCAAGCCGGAGTGTGTCCTATAGTACGTTTTGCAGATAAACATTCTCAAAAGACTGTAGTTGAAGAGTATTTCATTTCCTTAAAACCCTTGCCAATTTTAAGACTGTCAATTTATTTTCAAATTGCAGAGTTAAGATGGTATTTGAGTATGCAGGAGGATATATTGCTCAATTGTCATTTAACCATAGATTAAATGTCTGCATAAAAGGAATGCATTTTACAATTTTCAAATTGATGAAAGTTTTATGGAGAGATGTAATGAGAATAAGGATGTATTTTATGCAGGAGGAAATGCTGTCTGGCACGGAGAACCATAGACAAAGATTTAAGCATCTAGGATTGAATTGGTGGCATCCGAAAAGATGCCTTCAGGCGTGGATGCTCCAAGGTAGGTCAAAAGAGCATCAGCTGAATCATAAACGCTCACTGCTTCCTTTGTAAACCTCAAAGAGTTTCTGGCTCCCGGGTTTAAGGACAGGGCATGCTCACATCAGATCTGGCAGTGTGAAGTTGGGTACAGTGTTCAAGGCAGTTTAGCACAGAGCAGGGGCAGAGCATAGAGCAGTTTAGCATAAAGCAGTTGACCACATGTCATGGTGTCAGAGGCATGGATTCCCCAACCAAATTGCCTGTGTTTGAATCCACTTACTTAGCTGTGAGCCCTTGCGAAGGCTATTCAACTTGCCTGTGCCTCAGTTTCTAAGCTATAAAATAAAAATCTACTGCATAGGATTGCTATGAGGATTACGTGAGTACTATAACACTTGTATAAAGCTCAGCTCACTCCTTGGTGTAGGTATAAGCACTCTGTTAAGTAAATGAGTGAATAATAAGCAAAGTGTATAAGGTGTACATTCTCTGACTTCATATTGCCTAGCTTCAAATCTCAGTTCTTCTACTCTACTGGGCAAGTTATTCTTCTCACTGAAAAGAATAATATAATACTGTCTACATTAAAGTCCAAGGTCTTGGGCATGTTCCTAGATATCTGAAGCCTGGTTTATGCATCCAGCAGTACACTTCTTATGGTTGATGTATATGAGCTACCTGCCCCATAGCAGACTCATCATTAAATTTGATAAGTATGTCTTTTACTCACTGAAAAATAGTTTATACAAGAAAGGGCCAGAGAAAGAAAACAAAATAAAAAACACTGCAGTGTTACACCTGCCGTGTTCTTCAAGGTTAGCATCCACACATTAATCAGTCCTCTCTGGGTACAGTCATTTATCAATTATGACTTGACTTCACAGTGCTGTCATGCAGCCCATATTTGACTATTTAGTCCACAAAAATAATCTCTTTTTATGGCATATTTTCTAACACAGAGTACATGACGATAACGCTTTACATTTTATAGCACATTAATGCTGTGCAAAGCCATTCACATCCATTATTTTATTTAACTAGACATATTGAAAGAGAGTCGTTTGTCTTTGAAGAAGCAGCTTTGAGGAAATTTTCAAATTTAATTCAAAATCATACTTTTAGTGCTACCAGGAGTTATCACTGAACACAGTATTCCCATCAATGGTTCCTTTTAGGGGACAGACTGTAGGCACCCCATGTTTGTTGCAGAGGGCAAACCCACCCAAATGTAAGAGTAGCTCTCTGTGTTCTCGCTTCTTCTTTTCTCTCTGTTTCAATCCAATCCCACACTACCCACTATTCTGAAGATCTCTTTACTTAAAAGTAAATTGTTTCTTTTCACTCATTCAAAATCTTCACCCTTACCATTACTGTAAGTTATTCATAACAACCTTTTCTGGAGCCCAGCACGTCAACATAACGTATGTGTTACCCCTTAGTAAATAATCGACCTAAGTCTTAGTGTCACTCCAATAGCCCCAAATTCACTTATTCTTCAGCCCAACGATTATCTCCTTGCCCATACCTATTTTTAACTTATTTATTACTTGAACTTTTTTTACCTTATTAAATGAGTAAATGTATAGCTCATCTGTTATTCCAAAAATCTGAGATGACTTAAAAACACCTAAGCAGGGACTTCCCTTTCAGTACAGTGGTTAAGACTGAAAACATCCACTACAGAAGGCACAGGTTACATGTCCTCTTGGGGAACTAAGATCCCACATGTCCCATAGCCCAAAACAAACAAACACATGAGCAATCATGGTTGTAAACTGAAGAACAAAGGAGACAGCCTTCCACAGTCTCTCTCTTGTTGTCCTCAGCTTCTGGTCTTTGTTCTCACCCACATTCTGCACACAGAAATGGGTTGCTTCATATGGACAATAGCCTTCCTCCCACTCCGTGAAGTAAATGCAAACTTTGATTGTTGGCTGCAGAACTTCTCAAGACCCATTTTCTCCACTTTCCCAAGCCTCAGTATGGTTCAAATCAGCCACTCCGTCATGTCAGAATCTTTGCGACCCCACAGACTGCAGTACACCAGGCTTCCCTGTCAATCACCAACACCTGGAGCCGCCTCAAACTCATGTGCATCGAGTCAGTGATGCCATCCAACCATCTCATCCTCTGTCATCCCCTTCTCCTCCTGCCTTCAATCTTTCCCAGCTTCAGGGTCTTTTCCAGTGAGTCAGTTCCTCCTATCAGGTGGCCAAAGGATTGAAGCCTCAGCTTCAGTATCAGCCTTCCAGTGGAATATTCAGGAGTGATTCCCTTAGGATTGACTGGTTCGACCTCCTTGCAGTCCCAGGGACTCTCAACAGTTTTCTCCAACATCACATTTCAAGAGCATCCATTCTTCGGGGTTCAACTTTCTTTATGGTCTGGCTCTCCCATCCATACATGACTACTGGAAAATCCATAGCTTTAACTATGAGGATATTTGTCAGTAAAGCAATGTCTCTTCTTTTTTAATCTACTGTCTAGGTTTGTCATAGCTTTCCTTCTAAGAGCAAGAGTCTTTTAATTTCAGGGCTGCAGTCACCATCTGCAGTGATTTTGGAGTCCAAGAAAATAAAGTCTGTCACTGTTTCCATTATATCCCCATCTATTTGCCATGAAGTGATGTGACCAGATACCACGATATTTGGTTTTTGAATGTTGAGTTTTAAGCCAGCTTTTTCACTCTTTTCTTTCACTTTCATCAAGAGGCTCTTTGGTTCTTCTTTGCTTTCTGCCATAAGAGTGGTGCCATCTGTCATCTGCATATCTGAGGTTAATGCTATTTCTCCCAGCAATCTTAATTCCAGCTTGTGCTTCATCCAGCATGGCATTTCGCATGATGTAATTTGCATATAAGTTAAATAAGCACAGTGAGAATATATAGCCTTGACGTACTCCTTTCCCAATTTGGAACCAGTCCATTGTTCCATATCTAGTTCTGACTGTTGCTTCTTGACCTGCACACAAATTTCTCAGGAGGCAGGTAAGGTGGTCTGCTATTGCCATCTCTAAGAATTCCATATTTTGTTGTGATCCACACAGTCAAAAGCTTTAGTGTAGTCAACAAAGACGAAGTACATGTTTTTCTGGAATTCTCTTCTTTTTCTCTGATCCAATGGATGTTGGCAATTTAATCTCTGGTTCCTCTGGTTTCTAAATCCAGCTTGAACATCTGGAGGTTCTCAGTTCACATACTGTTGAAGCCTAGCTTGGAGAATTTTGAGCATTACTTTGCTAGTGTGTGAGATGAGTGTAGTAGTTTGAACATTCTTTGTCATTGCCTTTCTTTGGGATTGGAATGAAAACTGACCTTTCCCAGTCCTGTGGCCACTGCTGAGTTTTCCAAATTTGCTGGCATATTGAGTGCAGCACTTTCACAGCATCATCTTTTATGATTTGAAATAGCTCAACTGGAATTCCATCCTCTCCACTAGCTTTGTTCATAATGATTCTTCCTAAGGCCCACTTGACTTCGCACTCCAGGATGTCTGACTCTAGGTGAGTGATCACACCATCGTGGTTATCTGGGTCATTAAGATCTTTTATGTATAGTTCTTTTGTGTATTCTTGCAACCTCTTCTTCATATCTTCTGCTTCTTTTAGGTCCATACCATTTCTATTCTTTATTGTGCCCATCTTTGCAAGAAATGTTCCCTTGGTATCTATAATTTTCTTGAAAAGATCTCCAGTCTTTCCTATTCTTTTGTTTTCCTCTATTTCTTTTCATTGATCACTGAGGAAGGCTTTCTTCACTTTCCTAGCTATTCTTTGGAACTCTGGATTCAAATGGGAATATCTTTCCTTTTCTCCTTTGCCTTTAGCGTCTCTTCTTTTCTCAGTTATTTGTGAGGCCTCCTCAGACAACCATTTTGCCTTTTTGCGTTTCTTCTTCTTGGGCATGGTTTTGATCCTCATCTCCTGCACAATGTTACCAAACTCCACCCATAGTTTTTCAGGCACTCTGTGTATTAGATCTAATCCCTTAACTCTGTCACTTCCACTGAATAATCATAAGGGATTTGACTTGGGTCATACCTGAATGTCTAGTGATTTTTTCCTACTTTCTTCAATTTAAGTCTGAATTTGGCAATAGGGAGCTCATGATCTGAGCCACAGTCAGCTCCTGGTCTTGATCTTGCTAATTGTATAGAGCTTCTCCATCTTTGGCTGCAGAGAAAATAATCAGTCTGATTTCGGTATTGACCATCTGGTGATACCCATGTGTAGAGTCTTCTCTTGTGTTGTCTGAAGAGGGTGTTTGCTATGACCAGTGTGTTCTTTTGGCAAAACTGTTAGCCTTTGCCCTGCTTCATTTTTTACTGCAGGGCCAAACTTGCCTGTTACTCCAGGTATCTCTTGACTTCCCACTTTTTCATTCCAGTCCCCTCTGATGAAAAGGACATCTTTTTAGGCTTTAATTCTAGAAGGTTTTATAGATCTTCATAGAACCATTCAAATTCAGCATCTTTGGCATTAGTGGTTAGGACGCAGACTTGGATTACTGCGATACTGAGTGGTTTGCCTTGGAAATAAATAGAGATCAGACTGTCATTTTTGAGATTGCACCCAAGTACTGCATTTTGGACTATGTTGACTATGAGGGCTACACCATTTCTTCTAAGGGATTCTTACCCAAAGTAATAGATATAAAGGTTATCTCAATTAAATTTGCCCGTTCTGGTGCATTTTAGTTCACTAATTCCTAAAATGTAGATGCTCACTCTTGCCATCTCCTGTTTGACCACTTCCAATTTACCCTGATTCATGGACCTAACATTCCAGGTTTCAATGCAATATTGTTCTTTACAGCATCAGACTTTACTTCCATCACAAGTCACATTCACAGTTGGGAATGTTCTCACTTTGGCTCAGCCTCTTCATTCTTTCTGAAGCTATTTTTCCACTCTTGGGCAGTAGAATCCTCCATGTCAGACAAACAAGCTCTTGGAGACT
This sequence comes from Nanger dama, assembly GCA_917880005.1. NCBI lineage: Eukaryota > Metazoa > Chordata > Mammalia > Artiodactyla > Bovidae > Nanger > Nanger dama. Next base: position 56,503,062 of record CAKJTW010000004.1, read on the forward strand.
GCATGTGCCTCTTTCTCTCTCTCCAGCCTTCATATTCTTCCCAAGAAGCTTATTTTGTTTATTTAACAAACATTTACATCAAGTTCTTAGTCTGTGCTAGTCCATGTTTAAAGTACATTACATAAATTAGCTCATTTAATCATTAGAATAATATCCATCTTCCAAACAAGAAAACTAAAAGAGAGAAGTTAAATGGTTGATCAGTTCAGTTCAGTCACTCAGTCGAAAGTCTTAAAATGAGAAGCAGAGCCAGGATGGGACTGGCCACTGGGTCTAGAGTCAGTACTTGATCTCCACTCTACCACTGAGATGCTTGCTGATTTGTCTGGGGCCTAAGCTCTCACAAGGTCATAGAACACACAATTCTTCTACCCCAAGCATCTCTGAAACAGTTGTTTCTCCATCATGGGTTTCAGTAACTGGTGATGCTACTAAAACATGAAACAAGTAATAACTTGAATTGATTGAAAATAAGTTTCACAGGCCCTATTTATTTCTATATTTTGTGAAGAATATAATTTTTGCATTTATCATAATGAATAATATCTGAACTTAGTGATATGAATGCATTGTCTAGATTTAGAGGAAAACAGAAGTAGAATGGAAATAAAACTACATGCTCAGATTTGTAACAAAGATGTTTTTCTGAGTTTGTTTTCTTTGGGGAAAAAGTATAATCCTTGCAGAAAAATATAGAGGAAAACAATTTTAAAAGAAGTGGAAAATGCCCAGGTCTCTTACTAACCATATTCTTCTCTTCCACTAACCTATAATAGTAAAACTCTAGAAAGTAACTAACAGTTATATAGACTTGCTGTTTCACCAGTCTAAGTATTTTTATCTTCAGACTTCTGTATTGTTTTCATTATTTCATACTGCCTAATAAATTACTAACAATGCATTGACTTAAAGTATTTATTATCTGGAATACCACATAATCAGTGAAGGATGAAAATTTTCTGTCAAAATAACTCACCTCCATTGATTTTGCATAAAACCTGGTTTTGCCTATTATTACACGGTTCTAAAAGAAGAAAAAAAAGGAAAATATTCAATCTTTCATACTTCTCTGTTCCTCCTCAGTAACAGTACAAAGAATGTAAACTGTTTCTCAAGGAATTCTCTGTACCTCTACCATTATCGCAAGGGAAAAAAATATATATATATATGTATTGTACCACCACTTGAGAAGCAACTTTCTTCTCTACATGGGTAGCAACTGAGTTTTAAAGTGGATTAATTCACACTAGAAGAATGTGGCTTAAGTTTATACTCCTCAAAATTCAAAATTAAAAACTGATTTTAAAAATCATATTTTACCATCTAAATATTTTCTTAGATTTTGGAAAATATTTCTGTTGAACTTTCAGAGCATATGTGGGATTTATAATGAGTCTCAGGTCAGTTTAATTTTTCTTGTCAATACATGGAATAAAATATTTCTGCTATATCTATGCCAGTCCTTAAGAGACAAGCATCAGTAAGATGTAGCCTATACACAAGGTTGTCATTCAATAACACATTTGAAAGGGGAGAAAAGAATATATTTTCAACACTGAATTTTATAGATACCTTAAACTTTTACATTTAGCACATGGTCAAGAAAGCACCACAAATAATTGAGTAAGGAATATAGCTTACTTACTGTTGGGAAAATTGGCTTAAATTTCTTTTTTTAAAAAAGATATTTATTTATTTGGCTGCATTGGGTCTTAGTTGTGGCATGCAGGATCTTTAGTTGTGGAAGGCAGGCTTAATTGCGCCATGCATCTGGGATCTTAGTTCCCCGACCAGGGACTGAACCCGTATCTCCTGCATTGGAAAGCATATTCTTAACCACTGGACTACCAGGGAAGTTCCTCTGCTGTAAATATAATAATTACAGCATATGATACATTTTAAACTCTCAGTAAAAGGTTCTTCAGGCTACTCCCTTCATGCCCCACCTAGAGGTTATACACTGACCCAACAGAGCATCTCCAACAGTATAACAGCACAGCACTAAGCTTGGTAACACTAACTGACAAGTGCAGGAATTTCAGGCAACACACTACAGAGACTAGACAGATTGTTTTTGTAGTCCTTGACAAGATATTTTGACACTGGTCACAATTTGAATTTTTTCAAATGATGACAATGTATTTTTGATTAAAAGATTTTTCCTAGTGGAGATACTTACAAGGAAAAAGTAGTAGGGCTTGCTTGAAAGCAAATTCAGTTCCATTTCTGCTTTCCAGGATTGAATCTCTCAACCTGTGGAGCCATTAGGGCCAAGCCCATGACAGTTCCAGCTCCACATTAACCGAGATTGACACTAGATGTGATTCCAGTGCAAATGTGCCTGCAGTTGGCCTTCTACCTCCAGACAATCTTCAGTTAAGTTGTGTAAAAAAAAAAAAAAAAAAAAAGGCCTATAAATGACTGAGGTTTCTTCCTAAAGATTTTCTAAGAAATAAGATTCAAATGGGGACAGTGTTAAAAAATAATAATAATATAGCTGATTCAAATGCATGTAACACAGAAAAGAATCACATAATTGCTAAGTGGTGGCAAGTAGATAAAAAAGGTTGAAAATTTCAATTCTGGGAAGTTCCATAATACATGCTAGTAAGGTAATGTTCAAAATCCCTCAAGCTAGGCTTCAACAGTATGTGAACCAAGAACTTCCAGAGGACAAACTGAATTTAGAAAAGGCAGAGGAACCAGAGACCAAATTGCCAACATCCTCTGGATCATAGAAGAAGGAAGAGAGTTCCAGAAAAACATCTACTTCTGCTTCACTGACTATGCTAAAGCATTTGACTATGTGCGTTAGTTGCTCCTGTCTGTAGATTTGTGACCCCATGGACTGTAGCCTGCCAGGTTCCTCTCTCCATGGGATTCTCCAGGCAAGAATACTGGAGTGGCACTGTTTGCAGATGACATGATCCTACATGATTTTATCCTACAGATGATATGATCCCTCTATGATTTCTACATAGAAAATCATAAAGACACCACCAGAAAATTACTAGAGCTGATCAATGAATATAGTAAAGTCGCGGGATATAAAATTGACACAGAAATCCCTTGCATTCCTATACAGCCTTGATGTACTCGTTTCCAAATTTTGAACCAGTCTTTTGTTTCATGTCCTCTTCTAACTATTGCTTCTTGAACTGCATGCAGGTTTCTCAGGAGACAGTTAAGATGGTCTGGTATTCCCATCTGTTTAAGAATGTCCCAGTTTGTTGTAATCCCCTTCCCAGGTAGCTCAGACTGTAAAGGATCTGCCTACAATGTGGGAGACCTGGGTTCGATTCCTGGGCCAGAAAGATCCCTGCAGAAGGAAATGGCAACCCACTCCAGTATCCTTTTTTTTTTTTTTTTTAATTAAAAATATTTGTTTAATTGGAGGCTAATAACTTCAAAATATTTCAATATTGCAGTGGTTTTTGCCATACATTGACATGAATCAGCCACAGTTGTACATGTGTCCCCCTGTCTCAAACCTCCCTCCCACCTCCCTCCCCATCCCACCCCTCTGGGTTTTCCAGTGCACCAGCTTTGAGTGCCCTGTTTCATGCATCAAACTTGGACTGGCCATCTATTTCATATATGGTAATATACATGTTTCAGTGTTATTCTCTCAAATCATCCCACCCTCGCCTTCTCCCACAGAGTCCAAAAGTCTTTATACCTGTGTCTCTTTTGCTGTCTCGCATATAGGGTCATCATTACCATCTTTCTAAATTCCATATATATCTGTTAATATACTGGATTGGTGTTTTTCTGACTTACTTACTTTGTATAATAAGCTCCAGTTTCATCCACCTCATTAGAACTGACTCAAATGTGTTCTTTTTAATAGCTAAGTAATATTCCATTGTGTATATGTACCACAGCTTTCTTATCCATTCATCTGCTGATGGACATCTAGGTTGTTCCATGTCCTGGCTATTGTAAACAGTGCTGCAGTGAACACTGGGGTACATGTGTCTCTTTCAATTCTGGTTTCCTCAGTGTGTATGTCCAGCAGTGGGATAGCTGGGTCATATGGCAGTTCTATTTCCATAGTTTTAAGGAATCTCCACACTGTTCTCCATAGTGGCTGAACTAGTTTGCATTCCCACCAACAGTGTGAGAGGGTTCCCTTTTCTCCACACCTTCTCCAGCATTTATTATTTGTAGGCTTTTTGGTAGCAGCCATTCTGACCAGTGTGAGATGGTACCTCATTGTTGATTTGCATTTCTCAGATAATGAGTGATGCTGAGCATCTTTTCATGTGTTAGTTAGACTCTTGAGAGTCCCTTGGACTGCAAGGAGGTCCAACCAGTCAGTCCTAAAGGAAATCAACCCTGAATAATCATTGGAAGGGCTCACACTAAAGTAGAAGCTCCAGTACTTTGACCACCTGATGTGATGAGTAGACTCAGTGGAAAAACCCTGATGCTAGGAAAGCTTGAGGGCAGGAGGAAAGGGGATGGCAGAGGATGAGATGGTTGGATGGCATCACCAACTCAATGGACATAAGTCTGAGCTAATTCCAGGAGATGGTGAAGGACAGAGAGGCCTAGCATGCCACAGTCCATGGAGTGACAACAAGTCAGACTCAACTTAGCAACTAAACAACATCATCTCCTAATTAGGGAAATATGGATCTAGTACTTCTAAGATAAGTCTGAACTTCAGAAAAACTAATAAATAAAATCAAATGTAATCTTCATGAAAAAGATCATGAAAGTCATCAATTCATGGGATCAGAGTCCATTATGACATGTGGAAAACATCCCTGTGCTTAGTATTGTTTTAACTGTGATGCTGTATTTGTATAATCTTAGATAAAGTCAGTTATGCTGGATATACCTAAACCATACTGAAGGTAACTAACTCTATTTTCTCTCTTCCCTGCTTAAAGTGGGGGTGGGGCGGGAGGAGAAAGAAAATAGGAAAAACTCCCAGATTTTTACATGGTGTGTGAATCCACTTAACACAATTATAATGCCCAATTAATCTTAGCAACATGAGTGATGAATCATTTCTCCAGGTGTCTCTTCAAAAGAGAGTAAATTTAGTTCCAGCATTTGACTATTGTTTTAAACCAACTGTAATCTTGCCAGATTAATCAGGAACCTAATAATTGAACTCAAATCCATATTCAAAAATACTGTCTCCCCAGGTACCAACCTAACAGCATACTGACTACCTTAGATAGCAATTTTTCCAGGGAATGCAAGGAACAAAGACTGAATTCTATCATTTTGTTTCCTTTTTAAATCCTGATTTGATGGTTATCTCCTGCCATCTACTGATAGATAAAAAGGTAAAAAACAACTTTTCTCAATGATTTGATCATTTACCAGAGATGATCAGTTGCCATCTTTTGCTTAAGTGTGAAAAATCACCTGATCTTAACATCAGAATTTTGACATCTGGAAACTAGCATTAGGTTTGCTCCTAATGGAAAACCTTTGGTTACACTCACAACATTTTACATTTAAAAGCATTATGGTATTAAAAAAAAAAAAAATCACTGGCTTTGAAGTCACAGACTCTGGGCTGTTGGTCAGTTCACCCTAGGGCATAGCCTTGTTCTCATCTCCTTAGATTTCTTAGTCTAAAAGTATTGACAGTGTGTGTGGGCAGGGTACTTTTTCCAAGCTCCTAAATGCTCTAAGACTTACTGGACGCTTGAATTATTGATAAATTCAGTCCTAAAGAACAGGTCACTCACAGTTTTATAGATGACTCAATTAAGAACCCAGAGTGCTAACTCTTGGTCACAGTCACAAAGTCCATCAGCCGAACTCTGCAGAAGACTCTTCCACATTTTATCTGTTTCATCTAAACACTGCCCTTCCAGCCTGTCCCCAATATATAGCATCTTTAGGAGCTGTCTGTCGCTTTTCTTCATGCTGACACAGCATCTTGACTGTGGAAGATGCCTATGCAGTCACTCAGAGCAAGTTAGCATAGGGACTGCCATCAACCTGTTGAATTTAAATGACTTTGCCACCTACTCTGCACCAGACCCCAACTCCCAAGTGCGTGATAGATATCTTTGATTCTTTTTCTAACCTTTGAAGAAAAGTTCTTACTTATCTGAGGGTCACTTGTCTGGTAACTGCAAATGTCTAAGACACCACTGAGAACCAAAGATGGACAAAAAAGATCCTCTGGGAAATGTCTGTAAAGGTCTCCAAGATGAGACAATGCATGTCACCAAACTCATTCCGTTAAAGTTCATATTCCTAACTTGAGGGTTTCTTCTCTCCCATTCAAAGACCTATATCATCAACATTTCTAAGCTTATTCATGTTGAATTTTTAGCCATTGCCATTTAAAAGTGGCAAATTAGTCATGGGGAGAAAGTCCATTAGAGGCAGGAATGGCAGTCATGAGAAGTGACAGCCAAGCATTTGACAGTAAACAGAAAAAATGGAAACATTATATTAACTAAATCTTTTAAGAAAGCAAAGAAGTGCATAATTCATTTTAAAAGATTAAAAGTTAAAAGTGGTCAGAAGCCTTAAGGGTTTAATTTTTAGATAAGAAAAATTCACTGTGTAGGCTTCTGCATTTCTAACTGATTTTAGAAAGATGAAGTATTCCTGTAGAATAAAAAATAAGTGGCTCCTCTATGAACAAGTTCTACTCAAACTTAAAATTTTCCGTGTATTTTCTGCAGCCTACTCCCTTGTACCACACCCCAGTCCCCAGATTGTTAAGAGTATAGTATAGGTAACAAACTCGTCTTGAAAGTTAACGTTCTTCTCTGTTGACATCATTGATCAAGCTGTGAGGTCCTGGGAAAAGTAGACCTGAGTAACTCTCTACACAGTGACCCTTGACCGGAATATTGCTGCAGTACTTTCGCCTGTTTGTCCTAGTTTATCATCAAGTTCTAGTTTACTGAAAGGCTTGGATTCACAGTATGGAATGTGGCTTTTCCTAAGGGGCCTCCCCTATAATGATTTTCAGAGAGAGTCTCCTCCCTTTCACCAATACTCTAACAGGGCCCCAAGTTTATCCTGAGAGTTAGAACAGTCATGAAAGGCATGCCATACAAATCTCCCATCGTTCCTGACCTTAGTTCCTACCATTAGTACCATCATGTGAAGCAAAGTGTGTCAAAAGACAATAATGTGTAACAGATTGCAAGAAGAAAATATGAATGTGCTTCTGCCTCCCTAGGATTTGCCCTTTTACTGTCATGCACTGGGGTGTGAAGAAGCACAGCTTGGGAGGAATTTGACCTACTCCGTAAAGGTCATAAAAGTTTCCAGCAGAAAGTGATGACTCATGTTCCATACATCCTGATATATCAGTGTTCAGGAAAAATGCAATCTAGTCCAACAGACCCTTTCTTTCCGTCATTTTCTTGCCAGGTCACTGTACTCATGAATTTCACTACAAAGGGAAGTTCAACAGCCAAGGTGAGGGAAATTGCTTAATATGAACAAAAGTTCAAAAACAGGGCAAGAGGAGTCAGGCTTCCCCATGCCATGTATTTACAAAAGGGACAGGTTTCATCCAAACACACAGATCTTTTCCATACAAATATGTGGCTCAGGGTTTTGGCATCTTTCAAAGCAAAGTTTTAGAGGCTGCTTTTCCTCTCCAGTTCTGTACACACACATATGCACGCACACACAAACACCAGCTTTGAAATCGGCTGTTATTGTCTCAGAACTTGAAACACATCCAGCATTTGACCTTAACTTTCCAGCACTACAGGAAGCAGGAATTCTCACACCCTAAGGCTTCTAGTTAAATGAGCTCATGGAAATCTCTCCCGAAAAGATGCTTAATTGTACACACTGCATATACATCATTTTCCCTTCTCACTGGAAACAAGCACACACTCCAGAGCTTGATACAAATTCCTCATTTAACAATCAAGCAATATGGCCACATAGCTTGCAAGATCAACTTGTAAGATCAACATTCCATCTGCATGTGGATCCAGGAAACCAGCACTGAAAGATTTGACTGGCACCGTGGACTGTAGTGAGACCGTCAGCTCCAACTTCTCTTGGTCCCTGAGTCAAGGGGACTCATCACTCAAATTTCCAAGAGAGAGTCTGATTGGCCAAGAGGAGTCAATCCTTCTTGGCCCCCTGGAAAAGGCAAGGAGCTCTGATTGAGAGAAATCCCAAGACTGCATGCAGTGGAGGAGGTGGAAGGAGAGGGAATGGGAACAAACGCTGAGGAGGCAACACCCACAGGTCAGCTCTACGAGCAGGGAAGCTGCAAGATACTAAGTTCAGTTAAAATCTTAAGTGCTTGTTCAGGCTGTCAAGAGGATCTGTGGATTCTTAGTTGATGTTATAAGTTTTCCTTCATATAGGATTACATGCTTCCGAAGGGAAAATAACTCAAAAAAACAAGCAAACAAAAAACAGATATAAGACCAACTCTGTCAAAGCCATGGAATAGCTTAGCTGGCTCAGTTATCTTATCCTATTAGGGGACATAGGAAGGAAAAAAAAAGTCTTTCAAGCCTTTATCAATCCTCTGTCAAAATGAAAGTTGAACAAGATATTTTGCAGATCTGACCTAACTACTTATTCAGTATAGGGATTCTCTTTACAAGGTCTTATGTCTTTTGCTTGCACTTATATATTCCATCCCTACACAGCTCTAATAAACAGAATGATCTGCCTCACACAGAATAAAAATCTCACATGAATCTCACATACTGAGTCTAGTTCTGCTCACTGGAACTCCATGGAAAAAGAAAAATAATTTGCATTTTCACATGACAGCCTTTCAAACATTTGGATCACAGCCACCACCCCCTGCAAAAATAAATAAAGAATCAGTCCCTCTAGGCTGAACACCTCCCGTTATCTTAAAAAATGGTTTCTCACTGCACTTTGCTGACTTGGAGCCCTCTATTACTCATGTACTAGTTATACATATATGAATGTAATTATTTTTTTTTCCTACCTTCTTCCAAAAAAGGCTCCTGGTGGCTAAGTGCCAGTTTGTTGAGATCCCTGTATAAGATATGATGCCCCACATGAAACACAATACTCCAGAGTCATAAAGCAAATACGCTGCGTTCAGCACACTTCACAGATAGACTACCATATGCTACCAAGTGTTTCAGGAGCTGCCATCATTGAGGAGGAGGAAGTACAAGACTGCAGGGGAGTTAAGACAGAGTCCTAGGTTGTGTTCCAGTATCATTCCATGTGAAATACACCCTATATTAGGAAAACAACAGATGTAATGTGCTACTTGTCTTACGAAACTCTCCCAACATGGCTATATCTTATCACAGTCAAAATCTAATGTTGCCTCACACACCCCTAGGGGAAATTCCCCTGGGATATGTTAGAAGAGGAAACTGCCTTGAAAGAAATTTTTCAGGCGCATTAGAGCCGACAGAAATCAGTTCTGATGTCAGGACTGGGTATGTGGAGGATCTAACCGGGAACACAGCCCAGGTGTGCTCAATGAGCTATCACACATCCTGTGTTGAAAACTGTACTCCCCCATGCTCCCAGCACTGAGGATTTTACCTATCTCTAACATGAGAGTGAAAAGGGAAAAGGCTGGAGGTTGTAATCCAGGCAGATTTTGTTAATGGGTTAGTGAAAGCACATTTCACAAGCTCAATACATTCCTCGTGCCTGCTAGAGCAAACAACAATAGGAGCTTCCTTTGATTGCAGTCAACTGTCAACCATCTTCATGTGATTTTACAGCTGTTTCAGTGAATTTAGAGGTTTTCAAATCCATCCCAGATAGCACCTTGTGCATTTACAAAGCATATGAGAGATTATTTGTGCTAAAACCAGGGGATGCTGCACATTTTCCCAGCTCTTAAATCATATTTCCTCTATTCCCTAAGATACACACACACACAAACACAAACACACAATCCATGTTGATTCACATCTTCTATGTGTTAATAGTCTTTTAATCCAAACATAATTATTTACTCTCCAAATCTCCTAAACAGTGACAAAATCACTGCAGATGGTGATTGCAGCCATGAAATTAAAAGAAGCTTACTCCTTGGAAGGAAAGTTATGACCAACCTAGAGAGCATATTAAAAGCAGAGACATTACTTTGCCAACAAAGGTCCATCTAGTCAAGGCTATGGTTTTTATCTAAAGCCTATTCTTAAAACTTCTTATTCATTCCATTAAAAACAATCACATGATAGTTACTAATTTTGGAAATGTTACAGTGAACTTTGTTCTATTTAACTGTTTCTATACTCTGTCTTGTCAAAGAAAACTAAATGAAAACTCTGCATCGTGGTTCTGGCTAACATTGACCACACTCTACTTGTGTAAACCTGAGCTGGGATTGCAGCATTTCATGACTGGTGGCATAGCCTGGCTGCAGTTGAAAAGTATGTCACACTGGTACTCTGGAAAAGCAGGCAAAAGTCTCTCAAGGCATCAAGAGAAGACTGTCAAGCCCATCCTGTCTGAAAAGTCCACCTGTGACATAACTTTCTCAGTGCTGAGAGGCAGACTATTTCCTAGACAACACACACTGTGGCATCCAAGGGCAAAACACAGGGATATCTGGAGGAGGCAAGCAGGTACAGAAACCCACCTATACTTTTATATAAACATGTTAAGTGAAAAGCACCACGAGAGCAGGGATTTTTTTTCTGGAGTGGGGGTCTGTCTCATTGACTGATTTCTTGCACTTACCTGGAATAGCGCCTTGGTGACTAAATGATGATTGAGATTAACTGTTCTAAATTCAAGTCTGAGAAGATATTGTCCCTCTTTCTAATACTCTGCTCATGATATTAAAAAGTTAACAGTCCCATGCCAGCAACTATCAGCATAAAGCCTAACATGCTGATTAGGCATCAACAGAGGAGCCTTGGTAAAACATACTATCTGGATGCATATAGATAATTTTTATTGCATATCTGTGTTACTGACTTAAGAAATCATTCGTTGCATCTTTCTGTATTACATAAAGGGTCTACATACATGGCAGTCCTAATGATCAAGCATTTTCTTCTCTTATGTCTATAGGAACGTAACACCTTCAGTTCAGTTCAGTCGCTCAGTCGCATCTGACTCTTTGCGACCCCATGACTCACAGTATGCAGGCCTCCTTGTCCATTACCAACTGCCAGAGTTCACTCAAATTCATGTCCATCGAGTCGGTGATGCCATCCAGCCATCTCATCCTCTGTCGTCCCCTTCTCCTCCTGCCTCTAATTCCTCCCAGCATCAGTCTTTTCCAATAGTTGACTATTCTCTTGAGGTGGCCGAAGTATTGGAGTTTCAGCTTTAGCATCATTCCTTACAATGAACACCCAGGACTGATCTCCTTTAGAATGGACTGGTTGGATCTCCTTGCAGTCCAAGGGACTCTCAAGAGTCTTCTCCAACACCACAGTTCAAAAGCATCAGTTCTTTGGCACTCAGCTTTCTTTACAGTCCAACTCTCACATCCATACGTGACCACAGAAAAACCATACCCTTGACTAGATGGACCTTTGTTGGCAAAGTAATGTCTCTGCTTTTTAATATGCTCTCTAGGTTGGTCATAACTTTCCTTCCAAGGAGTAAGCGTCTTTTAATTTCATGGCTGCAGTTACCATCTGCAGTGATTTTGGAGCCCAAAAATACACTCTGACACTGTTTCCACGTTTCTCCATCTATTTACCATGAAGTGATGAGGCCAGATGCCATGATCTTCGTTTTCTGAATGCTGAGCTTTAAGCCAACTTTTTCACTCTCCTCTTTCACTTTTATCAAGAGGCTTTTAGTTCCTCTTCACTTTCTGCCATAAGGGTGGTGTCATCTGCATATCTGAGGTTATTGACATTTCTCCCGGCAATCTTGATTCCAGCTTTTGCTTCTTCCAGCCCAGCATTTCTCATGAGGTACTCTGTGTATAAGTTAAATAAGCAGGGTGACAATATACAGCCTTGACGTACTCCTTTTCCCATTTGGAACCAGTCTGTTGTTCCATGTCCAGTTCTAACTGTTGCTTCCTGACCTGCATATAGGTTTCTCAAGAGGCAGGTCAGGTGGTCTGGTATTCCAATCTCTTTCATAATTTTCCACAGTTTATTGCATCTGGAAGTTCACAGTTCATGTACTGTTAAAGCCTGGCTTGGAGAATTTTGAGCGTTATTTTACTAGCATGTGAGATGAGTGCAATTGTGCAGTAGTTTGAACATTCTTTAGCATTGCCTTTGGGATTGGAATGAAAACTGACCATTTCTAGTCCTGTGGCCACTGCTGAGTTTTCCAAATTTGCTGGCATATTGAGCACAGCACTTTCACAGCATCATCTTCCAGGATTTGAAATAGCTCAACTGGAATTCCATCACCTCCACTAGCTTTGTTCATAGTGATGCTTTCTAAGGCCTACTTGACTTCTCATTCCAGGATGTCTGGCTCTAGGTGAATGATCACACCATCGTGATTATCTGGGTCGTGAAGATCTTTTTGTATAGTTCTTCTGTGTATTCCTGCCACCTCTTCGTAATATCTTCTGCTTCTGTTAGGTCTATACCATTTCTGTCCTTTATCAAGCCTATCTTTTTATGAAATGTTCCCTTGGTATCTCTAATTTTCTTGAAGAGATCTTAGTCTTTCCCCTGTTCTTTTCCTCTATTTCTTTACATTGATCCTTGAGGAAGGCTTTTTTTTTTTTTTTTTAATTTCCTCTTGCTATTCTTTGGAACTCTGCATTCAGATGTTTATATCTTTCCTTTACTCCTTTGCTTTTCACTTCTCTTCTTTTCACAGCTATTTTTAAGGCCTGCCCAGACAGCCATTTTGCTTTTTTGCTTTTCTTTTCCATGGGGATGGTCTTGATCCCTGTCTCCTGTACAATATTATGAACCTTCACCCATAGTTCATCAGGTAATCTATCAGATCTAGGCCCTTAAGTCTATTTCTCACTTCCATTGTATAATCATAAGGGATTTGATTTAGGTCATACCTGAATGGTCTAGCGGTTTTCCCTACATTCTTCAATTTAAATCTGAATTTGGTAATAAGGAGTTCATGATCTGAGCCAGAGTCAGCTCCTGGTTTGTTTTTGCTGACTGTATAGAGCTTCTCCATCTTTGGGTGCAAAGAATATAATCAGTCTGATTTCAGTGTTGACCATCTGGTGATGTCCATGTGTAGAGTCTTCTCTTGTGTTGTTCAAAAAGGGTGTTTGCTATGACCATGTGTTCTCTTGGCAAAACTCTATTAGTCTTTGCCTTGCTTCATTCCATATTCCAAGGCCAAATTTGCCTGTTACCCCAGGTGTTTCTTGACTTCCTACTTTTGCATTCCAGTCCCCTATAATAAAAGGACATCTTTATTGGGTGTTAGTTCTAAAAGATCTTGTAAGTCTTCATAGAACTGTTCAACTTCAGGTTCTTCAGCATTAGTGGTTGGGGCATAGGCTTAGATTACCATGATATTGAATGGTTTGCCTTGGAAATGAACAGAGATCACTCTGTCATTTTGCGATTGCATCCAATCTCTAAATTAAAACCTTAATAACTGCTTAAGATACTACAAGGTGTTAAAAGACAAGAAGTGAAGTTGCTCAGTCGTGTCTGACTCTTTGCAACCTCATGGACTGTAGCCTACCAGGCTCCTCAGTCCATGGAATTTTCCAGGAAATAATACTGGAGTGGGTTGCCATTTCCTTCTCCAGGGGATCTTCCCAACCCAGGGATCGAACCCTGTTCTTCTGCATTTTAGGCAGACGCTTTACCATCTGAGCCACCAGGGAAGCCAGAGCAGGCAGATAAATTAGACCCTGATACCTTTAAGAGTCTCTACTAAATAAGATGAGGCCAAAAAAAGCGACTTAGATTAGAAAGAAGAGGCTGGGCTGCTGAGGAGCGAGTGTAAACAGGATGTGAGCCTAAAGCTGAAGGATGATGATGTCATTGCCTGAAACCAGTAGAGAAGAGAATCTGCTGGCAGGTGGTTAGGAAAGGCGCTGAGCCCAGGGGAAGCCTTTACCAGCCCCTCCAATGCATATCTAATAGGATGGAGAAGATAAAGGGAGAGGTCCCCTGGCAGATGTGCTTAACCATCACTGTACTTCTCCAAACTGTCTGGTTTTACTATAAGCTCATGACGGTTTAACAACAGCAGATCTGGTAGACAAACCAGGAGCACCCACATGAAGATCCTAAAGCAAAATCAACACTGGTTTTCTAGTCATTTAACATTAGCAACATTATCTCTGATAGATATGTTAATAATAATAAAATAATATTCATAGCTTCCTCATGAATAAGTGACTTTTTTGTCCTTTAGGAACTTTATAAAACTCTCATTTTATTATTTGTACATAAATAAGAACTACAGGTAAATTAACTTACCTATGTTTATTACAGCCAATAACAGAGCCAGAAAAACCCAGGCTGATCCATATCCATTATATTTGTAGATTCCAATAAACTGCTGCATAGATTGTTCTGACAGTTCCACAATTCTAGAATTGTGCCATGTTTGGAAATGAGAACAATGAAAAAGATATTCACTATTGGCTTGTAATTTTTTTTCATTCAGACCCAGAGGCCAAAGATTTAGAGCCCTGAGTCAAATGCTGCTTATCCTCAATGCTGTACTAATTTAAAGGACGAGCATCTTCAGATCCAATAACAATCAGACTGAAACTGCCCAACCCTGACGAGCAAGCCAGAATATATGTGATGGGTCGCTCGGAAAAAAAAAGTTCAGGTACCTTGGAATCAACATTATCTGTACTGAAAAAGTATTAAACCAGCTCTGAGGCACAGAGTTCTGCCAGAGTCAAGATAACATGGGAAGATTCTCACATATGTGAGGCTGTGAGGGAAATGGAGAAGAGCCAAGTTCTGTCATCCAGTATGTATTTTGAAGGGGCAGACTGGACCCCTTGGGACTGACTCCTCAGACCTTTCCCAGGAAAATCTTCTAAGGTCCCTGACAAAATCTGTGCATGTGGGAACTTGGGAATCACTCCCAGATAATACTACACAGAAATTTCTTTGTTTTCAAGTCATTGTTTCATCCCAAATGCACATGGAAACCTAGTCTTCTAATTAGAAATGATAAAAAATGTATTTTTGATGAACATAGCTTTTATTTCATAGACATCAGCCTCATTAGATGTAGATAAAAATGAAAATAAAGCTGAAATTCAGCCACATGACTATCTTCTGTTGAGATCTCTTTCATTCTACTATAGCCTAGAGAAGATATTAGGGGTGGAGACTGATTATGCCCACATTCTCTCGAGGGTTATGAATACTGAGGAAAGAAAGTTCAAAAGGCCATCTCTATAGAGCTACAGAGACAGATAAGGAGTCAGGAGGCATTACCCTGGCCAAGTCTCCCGGCTAACTGGTGGTGTGGCATAGCACCACCATATCACAATTTTTGTCTTTCTTCATCTGTAAAATGAGGAGAGCGACAATAACAATAAAGGTAACAGGAATAATAGTTAATGAGGAGTGTTTATAAGCTGCCATTTGATCCTCTCAACAATTCGATGATTTAAATATAGTATTAGCTCCATTTTACATTTGAGGAAATCAAAGGTCAGAGAAGTTTCGTTTAATTTTCTTAGCTGTACAAAAGGAGAGGTGAACATGAAAGTGAAAGTGTTAGTCACTCAGTCGTGCTCGACTCTGCAATCCCATGGACTGCAGCCCACCAGACTCCTCTGTCCCTGGGATTTTCCAGGCAAGGAGACTGGAATAGTTTGCCATTTCCTTCTCCACAGGATCTTCCCAACCCAGGAATCAAACCTGGTCTTCTGCACTGGAGGCAGACATGCTGCCAAAATAATAAAGTTTAAGCTTCAGAGCCCCTCATTTGCATAAGTCCCTTCTAAGAATGCATGCCTAATCTTGTATTTCCTATCTTGGCTGTCTTTCTTGGTCTGAATTGTGCCTTCCAAATTCATATGTTGAATCCCTTATGTCCTTTGTGGCTTGTATATTGAGACAAGGCCTTTCAGGAGGTGATTAGGTTAAATAAGGTTATAAGGTCAGGGCCCTAATATGATAGGATCCACGTCCTTATAAGAAGAGGAAGAGAGAACAGAGCTTGCTCTCTCTCAGTCCCCAAGGCAGGCACAGAGGAAGGACCATATGAAGACAAGAAGCAAGAAGATGGCAGTCTACCAGTCACGAATAAAACTCACACCAGAGAGGGAGTTTGCTGGCACTTTGAGCACAGGTTTCCAGCCTCAAGAACTGAGAAAATAAATGTCTGTTGCTTAAGCCACCCAGTTTGTGCTGTTTTGTTGTGGCTTCCCAAGCAGATTAATATCTTATCCTTTGTGTGCCTCACCCCTGTGGTTTACGTCTCATATAATGAGACTGCCGACTTTTCCTTAAGAGGGTCATTTCAAAACATGGTATCTAAGATACAGCCCTGACAACATCTTTCTAAACTTGATATTGAATCATTTCAGCTAGAGATGAAAATGCCTCCTTCTCTGATTTTGGGGAAGCAGTGTAAAATTAAATGATGAACAACAGCAGAAGTCCAAATCCTAATCTCAGTTATTCCTGATTTGCTAACGATGGGCTGCGCTTCCATCTGCAAGCCATTCCAGCATGCTTAGGTTGAATGATTTTATCTGCCTTTCATTCTGCTAGGGAGAATAATTCATCACAATTATACTATAAAAACTTTGCTCATATAATACAACAAATACTGATTTTCCTTTATAGCATGTGATAGTCACAAACACCCTCAGTGAAGAAAGTAAAATAAATGCATGATCAAATCACATTTTTTAAATCAACATAGAATACTAAACATACATCCGAACAGAGAGTAAAGAGTTAATTTTCACTTCTCACTAATTTCTTGGTACTTACTTCATTCAGTTCAGTTCAGCTGCTCAGTCATGTCCGACTCTTTGCGACCCCATGAATCGCAGCCCGCCAGGCCTCCCTGTTCATCACCATTTTCCGGAGTTCACTCAGACTCACGTCCATCGAGTCCGTGATGCCATCCAGCCATCTCATCCTCGGTCGTCCCCTTCTCCTCCTGCCCCCAATCCCTCCCAGCATCAGAGTCTCTTCCAGTGAGTCAACTCTTCGCATGAGGTGGCCAAAGAACTGGAGTTTCAGCTTTAGCATCATTCCTTCCAAAGAACACCCAGGGCTGATCTCCTTCAGAATGGACTGGTTGGATCTCCTTGCAGTCCAAGGGACTCTGAAGAGTCTTTTCCAACACCACAGTTCAAAAGCATCAATTCTGCGGCACTCAGCCTTCTTCACTGTCCAACTCTCACACCCATACATGACCACAGGAAAAACCATAGCCTTGACTAGATGGACCTTAGTCGGCAAAGTAATGTCTTTGCTTTTGAATATACTATCTAGGATGGTCATAACTTTCCTTCCGAGGAGTAAGTGTCTTTCAATTTCATGGCTGCAGTCACTATCTGCAATGATTTTGGAGCCCCCCAAAATAAAGTCTGACACTGTTTCTACTGTTTCCCCATCTATTTCCCATGAAATGATGAGGCCAGATGCCATGATATTCATTTTCTGAATGTTGAGCTTTAAGCCAACTTTTTCACTCTCCTCTTTCACTTTCATCAAGAGGCTTTTTAGCTCCTCTTCATTTTCTACCATAAGGGTATTGTCATCTGCATATCTGTTATTGACATTTCTCCCAGCAATCTTGATTCCAGCTTGTGCTTCTTCCAGTCCAGCGTTTCTCATGATGTACTCCACATATAGGTTAAATAAGCAGGGTGACAATATACAGCCTTGACGTACTCCTTTTCCCATTTGGAACCAGTCTGTTGTTCCATGTCCAGTTCTAACTGTTGCTTCCTGACCTACATACAGATTTCTCAAGAAGCAGGTTATGTGGTCTGGTATTCCCATCTCTTTCAGAATTTTCCACAGCTTGTTGTGATCCACACAGTCAAAGGCTTTGGCATAGTCAATAAAGCAGAAATAGATATTTTCTGGAACTCTCTTGCTTTTTCCATGATCTAGTGGATGTTGGCAATTTGATCTCTGGTTCCTCTGCCTTTTCTAAAACCAGCTTGAACATCAGGGAGTTCACGGTTCACGTATTGCTGAAGCCTGGCTTGGAGAATTTTGAACATTACTAGCATGCGAGATGAGTGCAATTGTGCAGTAGTTTGAGCATTCTTTGGCATTGCCTTTCTTTGGAATTGGAATGAAAACTGACCATTTCCAGTCTTGTGGCCACTGCTGAATTTTCCAAATTTGCTGGCATATTGAGCACAGCACTTTCACAGCATCATCTTTCAGGATTTGAAACAGCTGCATTGGAATTCCATCACCTCCACTAGCTTTGTTTGTAGTGATGCTTTCTAAGGCCCACTTGACTTCACATTCCAAGATGTCTGGCTCTAGATGAGTGATCACATCATCATGATTATCTGGGTCATGAAGATCTTTTTTGTACAGTTCTTCTGTGTATTCCTGCCACCTCTTCTTAATATCTTCTGCTTATATTAGGTCCAGACCATTTCTGTCCTTTATTGAGCCCATCTTTGCATGAAATGTTCCCTTCGTATCTCTAATTTTCTTGAAGAGATCTCTAGTCTTTCCCATTCTGTTGTTTTCCTCTATTTCTTTGCATTAATCGCTGAAGAAGGCTTTCTTAACTCTTCTTGCTATTCTTTGGAACTCTGCATTCAGATGGCTATATCTTTCCTTTTCTCCTTTGCTTTTCACCTCTCTTCTTTTCACAGCTATTTGTAAGGCCTGCCCAGACAGCCATTTTCCTTTTTTGCATTTCTTTTCTATGGTGATGGTCTTGATACCTGTCTCCTGCACAATGTCACGAACCTCCACCCATAGTTCATCAGGCACTCCATCTATCAGATCTAGTCCCTTAAGTCTATTTCTCACTTCCACTGTATAATCATAAGGGATTTGATTTAGGTCATACCTGAATGGTGTAGTGGTTTTCCCTACTTTCTTCAATTTAAGTCTGAATTTGGCAATAAGGAGTTCATGATCTGAGCCACAGTCAGCTCGTGATCTTGTTTTTGTTGACTGTATAGAGCTTCTCCATCTTTGGCTGCTTAGAATATAATCAATCTGATTTCGGTGTTGACCATCTGGTGATGTCCATGTGTAGAGTCTTCTCTTGTGTTGTTGGAAGAGGGTGTTTGCTATGACCAGTGCATTTTCTTGGCAAAACTCTATTAGTCTTTGTCCTGCTACATTCTGCATTTCAAGGTCAAATTGCATGTTACTCCAGGTGTTTCTTGACTTCCTACTTTTGCATTCCAATCCCCTATAATGAAAGGGACATCTTTTGGGGGTGTTAGTTCTAAAAGGTCTTATAGGTCTTCATAAAACCATTCAACTTCAGCTTCTTCAGCATTACTGGTTGGGGCATAGACTTGGATAACTGTGATATTGAATGGTTTGCCTTGGAGATGAACAGAGATCATTCTGTCGTTTTTGAGATTTTATCCAAGTACTGCATTTCGGACTCTTTTGTTGACCATGGTGGCTACTCCATTTCTTCTGAGGGATTCCTACCCACAGTAGTATAAATAATGGTCATCTGAGTTAAATTCACCCATTCCAGTCCATTTTATTTTGCTAATTCCTAGAATGTCAACGTTCACCTTTGTCATCTCTTGTTTGACCACTTCCAATTTGCCTTGATTCATCAACCTGCCATTCCAGGTTCCTATGCAATATTACTCTTTACAGCATTGGACCTTGCTTCTATCACCAGTCACATCTACAATTGGGTATTGTTTTTGCTTTGGCTCCATCCATTCATTCTTTCTGGAGTTATTTCTCCACTGATCTCCAGTAGCGTATTGGACACCCAATGACCTGGGGAGTTCCTCTTTTGATATCCTATCATTTTGTTTTTTCATACTGTTCATGGGGTTCTCAAGGCAAGAATACTGAAGTGGCTTGCCATTCCCTTCTCCAGTGGACCATGTTCTCTCAGCCCTCTCCACCATGACTCGCCCATCTTGGGTTGCCCTGCAGGCATGGGTTGGTTTCATTGAGTGAGACAAGGCTGTGGTCCTAGTGTGATTAGATTGACTAGTTTTCTGTGATTATGGTTTCAGTGTGTCTGCCCTCTGATGCTCTTGCAACACCTACCATCTTACTTGGGTTTCTCTTACCTTGGGCATGGGGTATCTCTTCACGGCTGCTCCAGGAAAGCATAGCCACCACTCCTTACCTTGGATGAGGTAAATGAATGCTTACTTCACTGGCATTCATTTATTCATAAGTATATGCTAAACACCTATTCAGCATCAGATGCCCTTCTAGGTCTTGCGGCTACAAAAGTATGATAGGCAGAATTATAAGCTGCATTGTGGCAGATGCCCTTGAGGGTGGGCAGCTCCTGTGAATGTGATGAACTATCACTTCCCTAAGTGGCATTATGTGGCAAAAGTGAAGAACTTCTGCAGGCTTCAGTATGGTCACTAGATCTGTTGACTCTGAGTTAAAAGGAATCATCCTAGGTGGGCCTGGTCTAATCAGCTGATCTCTTAAAAGAAGATCTATAGGTCAGAGACTCTCCTGCTGACCCTGAAGAAATAAACTGCTATGTTCTGGAAAAGTCTCACAGCTAGAATTCTGGGTAGCTTCTAAAAGCTGAAAACATCCTGTCAACTGTCAACCTACAAGGGAAAGAAGATATACAACCACAAAAAACTGAATTCTGCTAGCAGCCTGAATGAGCTCAGAAAAGTCCCAAATGAGACTGCAGCCTAGCCAACAGCTTGATTTCTGCCTGGTGAAAGCCTGAGCGGAGGACCCAGCTAATCCAGGCATAGACTCTTGACTCACAGAAACTGTAAGATACTGACTGTGTGTTTTTTAAGCTGCTAAATTTAAACTGAAAAATACTACAGATAATGAAGAGTATAGACAAGATCTCTGCTCTCACGGAGCTTTAGATCTAGCAGGAGAGAGACAACAAGCAGCTCATAAACCCTATTTATTTCAATGAGTGATAAGGTACCACAGAAAATAAGCAATGGGGTGGTGGAGGAGAGAAGGCAAAAATAAGACCCACATTAGGTAGAATGGCCAGAGAAGACTGCTTTTGCCATCTGAATGACAGAGCAGTCTTCTGAATGATGACAAAAAAGCCAGCCACATAAGAAGAAATGGCAAGAACATTCCAGGCAGAGAAAACAGTAAAGGAGAAGGCCTTCAGCTACACTGGCCATATCATTACAGAATTAACTCCAAGAGCTATATGGAAATACTACTACATAAGCTCATTTATTCAATGAATGTTTAATTTAGTATAAATGTATAACTGCCTTAAAAATATGCTCTGGTAGAGTAGGTACTATTGGACATTAATCAGTTTAAGTACCATTAGCAAAAGTTCTAATTATAGTGGCCTTTTAAATTTGGCTTTTCTTCAACCTTTGCCAAGTGGAAATTTGCCTTATAGGATATTGTGCTTAGCACATAATAGAAATTCAAAAGGACAGTTATTGAACTGGAGTGAATTTTTCAACTTTATTTAAAGTTTCATGTTCATTTGATTCTTTAGGGGGAAGAATGTCATTCTCTTTTAGGAAAACAAAACAATAAAGAGCTTTTAAATTGTGTTTTATCCAAGATTCTGATGTATAAGTCAAGATCTCAAGGAATATATTTTAAAAGACTATATTGAATAAATACACACAAAATGGAAACACATTGGTACCTTTGGCTAGCTGGCTGGTATTTATGTACATTCTGTGTGATAGGTACTATGTAGTATTATTAAATCCTTGAAACGTTAAACAACACTATAGTAAGTAGTAGTAGCACTTTTTTAATGAAGAAATTAACGTTTGGAAAAATTAAGTAACTTTCTCAATATTATACAAGTAAGTAGAAGCTAAGACTTGAATCCAGGTGACTTGACTCTAAAAATCAGCCTGTAAGCAACTATTTGATAATTACAATAATAGCTAAAATGTATTATTAAATGCTTACCATATGGCCAGGTTATATACATTACATATATAAACTCATTTAATCCTCAGAGCAATTCTATGAAGTAGGTACTCAGTATTTCTCATTTTATAGCTGGCTCCCATTGAAGTAAAGAAACTAGTTCAAGATCACAGTCTCCTGGGGACAGGCTCAGTCCCCTCATCTGAAAACAAGACATCAGTAATATCTACCTATGATGATAAACGGCAGAGGATGGATTTGATCCCAGACAATTTGGCACCATAAGCACACTCTGAACCAACACATTACTGCTGCTCTGGCACCAACCTTGTGACCCATTAGAAAATGATAACGACTACAGAACATGTCTGGCATATTTTCTGTTCTTCATTACTCCAAGGGCAGGTTTACATAGCCAAACTAATTTGAACTTATTTTTAATCATTTTTTAATTGAGTTGTCTTCTCTTTCTTCTGGACTGTATCTTACCTGCTCAGTGTTCAGGGCTGGAGTAAGATGTCCTCTCTGTCCCTTTCCAAATCTTAAATTTGAGTAGTAACTGAAAAGTCATGCTTTGCAATTGAAATGAATGGAATCAATTAAAACAGATGTGAATTACTAGTCTGCAGGATAACCTACCATAGATGTATTTTAGGCTTCCCTCATAACTCAATTGATAAAGAATCCGCAAGGCAGGAGACCCCGGTTTGATTCCTGGGTTGGAAAGATTCATTGGAGAATGGATAGGCTACCCACTCCAGTATTCTTGGGCTTCCCTTGTGGTTCAGCTGGTAAAGAATCTGTCTGCAATGCCAGAGACCTGGGTTCAGTCCCTGGGTTTGGAAGATCCCCTGGAGAAAGAAAAGGTTACCTACTCCAGTATTCTGGCCTAGAGAATTCCATGGTCTGTATAATCCACAGAGTCGCAAAGAGTTGGACATAAACGAATGGCTTTCACTTCACTTCAAGAGGTATTTTGCAAATGTGGGGCTAATGAGACCAGAGGACTTCCTTGGATGTAAAGAAAAACAATATAATCTCTAAATCGTAGAGAAGTAGAGAATAATTCTCAGTCTAAACAAGGTGGCAAGAGAATATCCTAAGAACAGGGATATGACTAGCATAAAGAAAGTTCTTATTTATTCAATTGTACTGTATTTTATCCTTTCCAGGTCAGGGGTGGGGCATGGGTGGGAAATGTGCAGCAGGAGGGATGTGATTTGAATGGAACCCAGAAAAGGAGATCCTAAAAGGAAACACCTGTCAGTGTTTATTCAGCTACGTCCTGGGATGAGAGGACTCTGAGTCTAGAGCAGTGTTTTCCAAACTGTGGGCTGTGACCCATTAGTGGGTCATGAAATCAAACTGTTGCTTAGCAATTGAAATTTTTAACAAGTAAGATAGACTAGGCCAGAGTGTACTGCAGGAGGTTAAGTATTGTTTTCTAAAACTTTTATTTCTGTTGTAAATATCTGTACATACATACTCATGTATGTGTGTAAGTCACATGCACTTTTGAAGCAACAATGTGTTTCTCTCTGTGAATCTTGGTAAAAGTTTTAAAGCCATTGTTATAGTACAGATCTTACTTCAGTTTTCTAAAACAGTGGTTCTCCAACTTTGGGGTTTCATGGAACTATAAATCACCCTCAAAAAAAGGAAAATTGAGACTGTCATAGGACTGCCAGAACTTTCATTCTGCCAAGTTAAAAAAGAAATGTTTACAAAGATAGCACTGTAATTCACTAAAATCAACATTTTTAACATCAAAAAATAACCGTTACACAGTCACAGAATAAAGCACATTAAACTAAATATAATTTTTTTTCATGGTAAGTCCATTGTAATTCTCTTTTTTTTTTTTTCATTTTACTATAGATCTGTGAAAACACTTCCATGGCTAGTAATTGGAGAACAAACAGAAATATGGCCTAAATCTGAAAGAGTAGTACCTATAGTCACTCTCACTTCAGTAGAATTTTTTTAGGAATACTCTTCTTCCTCTGCCTTATTTCAGTACTTACTGAATTGCCTTTTTATATGCAATTTTGTACCTGAGGAAGGATGACCTCCAGGACAGTGGGCAAGAACAGAGGAAATGACCACTGTGGATTGTTATGCCAGGTAGCTCTCTTTATTAATTAATACACATGCTTTCTAAGGCATTCTCTTGTGAATTTGAATAGCATGAGTCAATTTCCCCCAAACATTATCATCTAAGAGTGAGTGGATAAGATTAAATTTATGGAACTATGAATTGGATATTTTAGAACACGTTACTCTAGGGGACAGAGAGGAAGGTCAACTCATGACAATTCCTACCATTTTAGTAGCACTCTGATAGTTTCCAAAGCTGACCCCAGAAGTTCTCAAGGTGTTTCCCACATTCTCAAATACTCTTCAAAACCACCTGGTAGCTCCTTGCTCTGCATCCAGACCACTTCCCCTTTCAGGATGCCTTTCAACTCTGTCATCTCTGCTTCTCCTTAGCTCTTGTCTGGATGCTAGCTCTTGCTGGATGCTTGTCTTGCCTTGTCTGCTTCTCCTTAGCTCTTTCTTTCCTACCCAGTAGCCAAGCTTGGGCTTCCCTGGTAGATCAGTTGGTAAAGAATCTGCCTACAGTGCAGGGAAGCCAGGTTTGCTCTCTGGGTTGGGAAGATCCCCTGGAGAAGGAAATGGCAACCCACACCAGGATTCTTGCCTGGAAAATCATATAGACAGAAGCAGCCTGGTGGGCTACAGTCCATGGGGTCACAAAAGTCGGACATGAGCAACTAAACCACCACCAGCAAGCTTGAGCAGATTATGAGGAGCTCTCCTTACTACTTTATCTCCAACTTCTCAGTGGTTGTCAACGTTTCTGTGCTCACGAAGAGCTTCCAGAAGCTCTCCAGGCATGCCCTTCTCTATGTCATGACATAACAACAGCCTTGAAGCAGTCAGCTGGCCACCCTCTGTGAGATCCCTTTTATGGACAGCTTTTTAGAGGTAAAAGTTCTAGATCTGATTGTTATAATATCACAATGTATTTAGTGGACAAGAACCAATGAGACGGCATTTGCTTAGACCCTACTAATTTGTAAAGTTTTAAAAACTAGAAATACACTGGATTCAAGTTTATCTCTGAACTGTTTGTCATTAAACAAAGGAGCAGCATGAACAAAAGTTTGAGTGCGATTAGTCATGTTTTTCAAACAGGTTAACACATGAATTATAGGCATTCAAAAGACAGCCTGAATGAATCAGAACTTGTCTAGTCAATAAAAGAAGACTCCAATACCACTTAAACTTACAAGTATTTTTCTAGAAATCAGCTCAGCTTACCACACATACTTGAAAATAATATAATTGCATTTCTTAAAAAAAAACCTATAATTCAGATAATATTTTTCTCTAATTTAGATTGGGTTTCCTCCCATTTAAACTAAATTAGTTCAATCTTATGTCAGTTCAATCAACTGCTGTAAATTTACAGCAGTTTCTTCTACTAGCTTCATTACCCTCTCTCTGCCCTGATTCCTTTAAAGGTCAATCCCTGAACTGGAAAAACTCCACCTTCCCGTGTTTTCATTTCTCTTACACCCTGCAGCGGAGTGCAGTTAGCAGAAAGAGATGGACATGCCTGATCACCATAGTAGCTGGTGGTTCTAAGTAGCTGTTGCAATGAGCTGCATGCACTAGTGATGCAGGCCAAGTACACTTTTCCCTGAAAGGTTCTTCAGCTATAGGTGAGCATCAGTTTTCCTCATACTTGAGAACTCAGAATCACATAATGCCTCCTTTGTGCTTCTAGAACTTAATTTTTTTCTACTATAATGCTTAGCCCCGTCTTTCTTCCCATGGACTTGCATTTTGGTGAGAGCTTCTCCACATCTTTATCTTTGTATTTTGCCCCAATTCCCACATACATGTCCCATTTAAGTCTTAAATGTATGCAACTATTAATAGAGGTTTACTGAACTGAATTAGATCATCCTCTCACCTTACACATAAGGAAATCCATGGGAGATAGTGAGGTAAAAGCTGGGCTTGAGGTGTAAGCTGGGCAGGGAGAGCAGGTGCAAGTGCTAGGAGAGGTCAGAGGTCATGACCAAGAAGATTTATGGGTAAGGAGGGAGCCTTCTGGACCCCAACTGCAGGTCATCCCAAGGGCTCAAAGTTGAATGCTCAATGTCACTAGTTAGCTGTTGTTGTTACTAAGTTGCTAAGTCATGTCCAAATCGTTGTGACTCAATGGACTGCAGCACACCAGGTCTCCCTGTCCCTCACTATCTCCCAGAGTTTGCCTAAGTTCATGTTCATCCAGTTATTATCAGAGCTGAAAATTAACTT
Organism: Nanger dama; assembly: GCA_917880005.1. Classification (NCBI taxonomy): domain Eukaryota; kingdom Metazoa; phylum Chordata; class Mammalia; order Artiodactyla; family Bovidae; genus Nanger; species Nanger dama. The sequence goes on from CAKJTW010000004.1 coordinate 56,529,275, forward strand.
CAGGCCTTTGGACTTCCAAACCACTCAAATGCCACACTTTGTCACACCACCTGGACTGTGTTCAGAGGTGAGATCTAGTGATGAAAGGATACTGTGTTGCCTGTCTGTTAGTAGCAGGTTTCTATTCATTTTTATTCTCCTAGTTGTTTTTGTCTATTTTCAGTTTTTATTAAATACAAGGAACAGAAGGAGAGGGAGGTATATGGGTTTTTGAACTATGACGGAGAGCATGAGCCTCCCCCTCCCTCTGTTCAAGGTACAATGTGAGCTGGGTTTGAGGTGTAAGCTGGGCGAGGAGGGCAGGTGGAAATGCTGGGAGAGGTGAGAGGTCGAAACCAAGAAGAGGCGTGGGTAAGGAAGGAGTCTTCTGGACTCCAACTGCAGTTCATTCCAAGGGCTGAGGGATGGAGTGGGACCCAGAATCTGGGCTCCAAGCCACAAGGCCAGACCTCTGGACCATCCTAGAAGGAAAAAATGGCAACAGGGTGCATGGCTGTGGGCCCCTCACTGATAGAAGTTCCTGATTCATGAGTTTGTATGCTTGTCAGTATTGTTTTTAAAGTTCAAAATCTGAGACAATACTAACAAAATTATTCTGCAGAAATATGTCAAAGTGTTCATTAAATTATAAAATGTTATCACTACAAAAGGCATTAGAAATCAAGTAGACAAGTTTTACAAATGAGGAAAATAAGGCCTGAAGACATTAAGTTCCTTTGCATTATAATACATTCATCATGTTTGCCATTAATCAGGCCTGGTATTATGGCTGTGTCTATGCAAGAGCCTTAAACTGTTTTAGAAAGAGATACTCATACATGTTCTAATAAAGCAGTTGTGCACATGAGGACAAGCAGCCAAACCCTTCCTCCCTCTGCTCTTGTCACCTATGCTTGTTACCTGGATTTCTGGCTCACCCAGTGTTTATTTATTTTTTCCAATTGGAACAGAGCCATAGCTTCAAGTAAGATAACAGTTCTTTGAGGCCAACAAATGTGAGCCCAGAGGGAGAGGAATTTGGAATCACACATTTTTAGCATTCAGAGATAATTCAAGACAGTTAAGTGCTCTCTAAGTGTAAACCACCAGGCAAGTGCTTCTTGTTATCACCACTATTTGCCTACAAAAATACTTTATTGCTAAGACATGTAGCCTCACCAAAATATTTTTGATAAAGAGTATTTATATCAGTGGTTCTCTATAGATATAGCTTCAATTTAATCAGGGATCCTAGATTTTAACATGAATATATAGAAATTGCCAAAAGATGATTAATAGGTAATTTATAGAAATCCATTATGTGGATGTTCATTAACTCAAAAAACAGAACAGAATGAGAGGAAATGGCTTTATACTGCCACATGAAGGATTTAAATTATCTGTGAAGAAGAACTTCCTGACAAATACCAGACTTAGCTCCCAAAACAATTTTGGAATTTCCTTCTTTAAAGCTTTCAGATTAATATAACTTCCTTTTAAGACAGGATAAGAAACTTGTTGTCCTTGATTTTTGTTTGTGTGTGTGCGTGAAATAGAGGATAAAACTATATGACTTTCTAATGCTCCTTCATCCTACTTCAAGGAACAAATTCACAAGACAGCCGTCAAAATTAAGTGTGTAAAAATAAGGCTTTTACACTCTGAAACAGGTAATCAAGGGACTCTCTAGATTTCCTTCATAAGGGAGATTTAAGATTCAATGACAGGACCAGGGTGCTGGGGAAGGAGAGGGGATATGGAGACAAGACTGGACAAGGTCTATCTGACTGAGGAAGGAAGAGAGTGACAAGTTAATACACTCATCTCACAGTCCTTCCAGAGCCCAAGGTCTTTCCCAGTACCATTCTGGCCACAAAAAACAACGGAATCCCTGCCTACTTCCTTCAGGCACTGTTTTTCAAGGTCTTACAGTGTCTTGAGACAACATACATGAAAAACACTGTATTCTAAGAAAAATATTAGTACTAAGTTACTCTTCTCATTTAAATCTCTTTGCCTGGGTTCCTGTTTGTTTTAGGGCTCTGTAATGAGAAAAGCAAAGGTAAGGTTATCAGAAGGTTAAGGGGTTCCCGACTTAAGGGACAACTTCCAGGCCTCATGAGGTATTGCCTTGTATTGTTTTTTAATTGCTTCTCCTGCGTAAAACTTACTTTTCCCCAAAGACTCTGAGCTTCTCCAATACAAAGACCTGGGTTTACATTTTTCTTTCTATGTTGTCTAAGAGTCTTAACTTTATGCTGAGCATGTAGCAAATCAAAGTAGCCTATTAATTTATCTGTAGGGAAAGCTGAAGCACCCTCATACATTTCTTCTGGGTGTGCCATGGAGTGCTCTGTGAATGAGCAAGTAAGAAATGAACAGAAGCATTAATTTTGAATATGGCATCTGCCACATAAGACATGAACATATTTTTGAAAAACAATTAAATCACATCTTCAAAGCCAAGAAGCTAGATGGTTATATTAAGAGTTTTTATTTATTTAATTTATGTATTTTACACATACATATGCTGCTTACCATGTTACAGGCACTGGTCCAAGCATTTCAAAAATATTAACTCATTTAATCCTCATAACAATAATAAGAATTATTATTATCCTCATTTTATAAGAATCTGGGGCTTAGAATGGAAAAGTAATTGTCCAAAGTCATACATCTTTGCTGCTATTTAAACCTAGGAAGTCTGGCTTGGGAGTCCAGGCTCTTAATTCTTATTGTTTGCAAGCCAACTCCTGGGAGCAGGGGCAAAGAGAGAAAAGGAGGAGGGGGGAGCTATGAGGGAGCAAGAGTGAAAGAGCAGGAGGAGCTGCCGTTTTCAATCTGCAATTCAGTGGTTTCCATTTCTGCAACCAAGTCAGTTTTTACCATCTCTTAGGAAAAAATATGGAGGAAAGGGAGGTAGGGGTCAGTGGAGCACTCACCTAATTTTTCGAAGGGCAGCCTGTGGAAGTGGCCCAGACCACTTCTACTTACATACATTAACAAAACTTGGTAAGGCGTCCACACCGGCTTCAAAGAGAAGCTGGGAAGTATAGCTTCAGCTCACTGGGCATGTGCCCTCCTAAAACTCCATCACTGTAAAATACACCATTTATGACAGAAGTTCTGTCCTCTCACTTGGATTCCTGCAACATATCTGTGCTTAAATGTCCCTGTTTTAAGGAGGACTTCCTTGACTGCCCTATCGAATGTAGCACCTTCATCACTCTCTGGGCTCTTACTCTGTCTTATTTGTGCTCATAGTACTTACCGCTGTCTAACACTGCATTTTCAGAGAAGGCAATGGCACCCCACTCCAGTACTCTTGCCTGGAAAATCCCATGGACGGAGGAGCCTGGAAGGCTGCAGTCCATGGGGTCGCTGAGGGTAGGACACGACTGAGCGACTTCACTTCACTTTTCACTTTCATGCATGGAGAAGGAAATGGCAACCTACTCCAGTGTTCTTGCCTGGAGAATTCCAGGGACAGGGGAGCTTGGTGGGCTGCCGTCTATGGGGTCGCACAGAGTCAGATACGACTGAAGCGACTTAGGAGCAGCAGCAGCAACACTACATTTTATTATTATTTATCATCTGTCTCCACCCCCACCCCTTAGAGCATAAGTTCCAGTGGAACAGGGACTCTGTCTTGTGTTCACTGCTGTTCCCAGCATCTGCTTGTTGCTCAGTAATGCTTGCTGTACGAAGGGATGGATGATGAATGAACAATGTTATCTCCCTTCCTTTGATCTTGACAATAAAACAAGATGGGGAAGAATTTAGTTATCTTAACTAGTACCAGAATTCTTCTTAGGAAAGTAGAAAATTGTCTTTCATGATAATAAAATATCTCCTTGAGGTAGAAGACAAAATGTGAAAGCCAGTATTTGAGTGAAATTTCCCCTCATCAAATAGGAAATGGAAGCAAGGAGAAAAAAACAAACTGAGAAGAGAGGAACCAATAAGACGTCAGAAATCTTCGTAAGACCCTAAAGTTTCATTAATACTCTCTACACTCGTAGGTGCTTTGTGAGAGTGGATTCTGACCCACTTAAAGCAGGGGATGGGGTTCACAACTAGGCAGGGATAAAGCAGGATGGAAATGGGAGTCCAAGAGGCAGAGGAGGCCTTGAGAATGTAAGCTCCTCTAGAATTTCCAAAAATCAGGGTATTCCCTAAATGACAGCACATGGGAGGTGAAGCAGAGTCTACCTCTTACCCCAATGCTATATATTATCTTTGCTCCATCACTCATTTACTTAGGGTTTCCTTATATGTTGCTGTATTTCACACTGACATCATTATATATAGATGTATATATGTATATATATATACATATATATATATGTATATGTATATGTATGTATATGTATATATATGTATATATACATCATTATATAAAGAATTGGTTGGCAGAGATTAGGATTATGTGATCAAATGCTTTTCCATCATTAATCTTTCTAGGGAAAGTGAACACTCAGTTTATCTCTGTTGCCTCACCCAAAGAATAAGGAAAAGGCAGGACCTTCAAGACTTCTTCAAACTGCACCCTCACTTTCATCTGTAGCCACTGCAGGATCAGTATAGAGTGAAGTGGATGTGATCAGCTAATCCTTCAGCTCCTTCCTTTCTACCATATTCATTTATCTTAGTAATATGCTTTTATCTCATCACCTTTGGTATGAAGCTCAGAGATTAGGTTTTCTTAAGAGGCTTCCCTGGTGGTTCAGTGGTAAAGAATCCACCTATAATATAGGAGACTCAGGTTTGATCCCTGGATCAGGAAGATCCCCTGGAGAAGGAAATGGCAACCCATTCCAGTATTCTTGCCTGGAGAATCCCATGGACAGAGGAACCTGGCAGGCTGCAGTCCATGAAGTTGCAAAAGAGTTGGATACAACTTAGTGACTATAACCACAACCACCACAAGGTAAAAATAATTATTTAAAAATCCTTATTTAGTTGTATAGTATATTTTACTTTGCCTAAAAGGTCCATATAGTCAAAGCTATGGTTAGGCATGTACAGATATGAGAACTAGACAATAAAAAAGGCTAAGCACCAAAGAACTGATGCCTTTGAACTGGAAAACGTGCTGAAGAAGACTCTTGAGAGTCCCTTGGACAGAGAGGAGATCAAACCAGTCAATCCCAAGGGAAATCGGTCCTGAATATTTATTGGAAGGATGGATGCTGAAGCTGAAGCTCCAATACTTTGGCCACCTGATGTGAAGAGCTGACCCATTGGAAAAGACCCTGATGATGGAAAAGATTGAAGACAGAAGGAGAAGGGGATGACAGAGAATGAGATGATTGGATGGCATCACTGATTTGATGGATATGAATTTGAGCAAACTCTGGGAGATGGTGAAGGACAGGGATGTCTGGCATGCTGTAGTCCATGGGGTCACAAAGGGTCAGACACAACTGAGTGACTGAACAACAGCAATGGTATTATTTCAGGAGTTAACTTCTGGGGATAGTAGGACATATAAAAATATCAGATACAGGAGTTCTGTGAACAAACTTACACTGTTAATAATAATTCTTAATGAATTGCATTTTCATTGCAAACTACATGCACACAGTTATCTATCATTGTATAACCACTGTAAAGCTTAGTGACATAAAACAGAAATTAATAGGCATACAGCTTTGTGGGTCACAAATGTAGACTGAACACAGCTCATCTCTGCTCCACACCAACTGTGGCATCACCTGGGCAGGGGAGAGGAAAGGAAGTAGTTAAAGATACTTGAGACAACTACCTCATATATTTTTTTCTCCTCATATCCTCTCCATATGGACAGAGAGCTACCTTAGGCTCCTTCATAGCATGGAAGGTTCAATATAGTCAGATATTTTTATATGAAGATAGTATCCCAAGAAACCCAGGATAAGATTACAAACCTTCACATTTCCTGACTTCAGAAGTACCAAAGCATTACTTTTGACTCACTCTATTTGGTCAAGCAAGCCACTAAGGCTATTCCAGATACTGTATAAGAAAGTAGGAATTAGACTGCACTTCTAATCTGCTAAGGGGGAATCCACTAAGTGGATTGCTTCAGTGGTGTCTGACTCTGTGCAATCCTATGGACTGTAGCCTACTGGGCTCTTCTGTCCATGGGATTCTCCAGGCGAGAATACTGGAGTGGACTGTCATTCCCTCCTCCAGGGATTCTTCCCGACCCAGAGATTAAACCTGAGTCTCTCATGTTTCCTGCGTTGGCAGGCAGGTTCTTTATCACTAACACTACCTGGGAATCGTAGCAAGTAATTTTAATCTACCGTATTGCACTTTATTGGAACATAACCTCAAAATACAGATAAAATAGAGCCCCTATATCTTCCTTCTTTAATTTAAGGAAGTTAAAATCTATAAGAACAAGGACAAATGTATTTTACGCAATAATATACATTCAGAAATGGGTATAATTCCTTGCAAATGATTGGTGATCAATAAGTATTTATTCAAAGGATGTATGAATCACTGCATGCCAAGAAGCATGACACATCAACATGGGTAGCAAATATTCGCTGTTGTTCACTCACTCAGTCATGTCCTACTCTTTTGCGACCCCATGGACTGTAGCCTGCCTGGCTCCTCTGTCCATGGGTTTTCCAGGCAAGAATACTGGAGTGGGTTGTCATTTCCTTCTCCAGGGGATCATCTCGACCCAGGGATTGAACCTATGTCTCCTGTACTACAGGCAGATTTTTACCATTGAGCCACTGGGTTTCTAGGCAGCAAATATCCATGCCACTCACCAAAACCAAAACTCCGAAGCAAGAATATGCACATGGAAGCTCTGTTTCTCTTGATAGGAATCTTCCCTAGCTTCCAAAATAAAACTTATAACCACAAAGATTCCAGTATACCTACTTTCCTAGCATGTAGGGGCCATTCTCTCCTGATTCAAAGGCTCTAAGTATGCCCTGGCATCAGAAATCCCTATTGTGCCAAGACAAAATTACCATTAGAAATCATCTTTAGACACATCTCTCCAGGCAACACAGTCAAATGCAAATGCCATCCAAGGCTCCTGAGTTAGCCAGCTTTCTGGTTCCAGTGTCATTAAACAAGCTTCCATATTCTCAACCTCATTCTCTTAACTTCATTCATATAAGATGTTATGGTTAGATGAAAAACTGACCAGTGTCAAGAACTATGAATGGTCAGACTTTTTAACCATACTTGCAAACAAACATGTTAAACCTGCCACAGTTTTCATGGCAGAAGTTCAGAGACTCCAGGCTTAGAGACGAAGACTACTACTCATGATACAGCAGGAACATAAACTTCGTGCTCATATTAGTTCCCTTTGCCTCCCCCAGGTCACATGGGAGTGACACGGAAGTGGGTATAGGTAGATGCTGCACATTACAGATTTGCATCACCTATGAGGAGCCCCAAGTTTAGGAAACTTCAAGCTTTCATAAGAAGTGCCAAACAACCTGCCTAACCTTTCCCCAGAGGAAAACATTATCATACTGGATATCAAATAGCCCTACCAACTGCTCCTTCTCTATTCTCTGCTACTATCTCTACTACTATCTCTACTTTTCAAAGTTGCTCCCTATACAAAAATGTTTGAAAAGGCAGACCAGAACAAAAGATTGTCAGTGTTTCTGCTCAAAAGACATTCAGGAATAAGAAGAAATGTGAAGAATCATGGAGAATTGCCTCTCAACAGCCAGAAGTTAGGGACATAAAGGAGATATCACATTTATATGGTAGGTGGTAGAAAGATATTTCATTAAGAGTAGAAATGTAAAAAGATTTCTCCTTCTCCTGGAAGATACTTTCCTTTTGCTTCCTCTATTTCTATTTCTCTCTCTCTCTCCTACTTCTTAAAAAAAAAAAAAAAAAATTCAATGTGTTATGCTCTTCCTCTTTCTTTCATAGGGTTTATATACTCGTATGATAGTCAAGAGGCAAGCCATCATTTGAAAGGCTTTTGAACACTAAGGGCTCAAAGAAAAGATACATGGGATGGCCAGCTTAGCCTTCTCTGATTCTTTAGCCATTGAGAAGAACTTTCTTTTCTGTGGGCACAGTATTCTAGGCCTCCTATCACTGACACAATAGGAAGATCAAGAATATCAGGGTTCCCATACGAGTTTAAATGGAAAAGGCCAACCAAGGAGGACACTGATCTGCCTCTGTCTCTGGTTTAAAAATTATACTAAGGGTTAACCAAGACTTAGGGATTACTAATGATCTGCAATAGGTGCTTCCCTGATGTCTCAGCAGCAAAGAATCCTCCTGCAAGGGGACTTGCAAGAGATACATGTTCGATCCCTGTGTCAGGCAGATCCTCTTGAGAAGGGAAATGGCAATCCACACCAGTGGATTGCCTGGGATAATCCTATGGACAGAGGAGCCTGGTGGGCTACAGTCCATGAGGTCACAAAGAGCTGGACATGACTGAGCAACTAAACATCAACAGAAATGAAGAGGAAACCACATGGAGATGGATGCCTTAGCCAATAATAAAGCATTTTCTTAGAGTGACTTCTGTGATTAAATGACTTAGATATTTGAGATAACAGTACACAGCTGGAAGTCAGTTAGAGAATTCAGACCCTTAACTATGGCCTGCCATGATTAAAACCCTCATGTTACCCCATTCCAACACCACACCTATATATCTATTCCAGCATTTGTCTATCTGCTTGTCCTCCCAGTAAAGTGGGAGCTTTTAAAGGGCTACAAATATATGTTACTCACATTTGCAGCTCCAACACCCAGCACTTATTTCCCATTCAACAACCATTACAAACCAAGAAACCCCTTGCTACACTTTATTGCTGTACTAATTCTTCTTAAACATATACTTTCACATGTTCAAAAATTTCTAAGAGCCTCCTATCTGCCATTGTATCATGTCTAACTCTATTACCTAATTTTTAAGGAACATCACAGTATGCAGTAAGTAGATTTAACATTACAAAAATTTCTCTTAAGAACTGATTGCTGAATTTCACCTATCTCTCTTAGACAGAAATAGGGCTTAAGATCAGGTAGAAAGTGACTGTATCTGCTCAGGGTTTCCTCAAATTCTAACTCACCAACAGTGCTTTCCTTTATTGCATTTGCTTTCTTCTTGTATAAACTCTCAATGCCCTTAGAATTTATGTCACACACTATTACTTAGTCATATGCTATCTTGTACAGGACAAGTTCCCATTATATTATTAAACAGCCCTTCATGGATCCTGTGATTATACAGTTGGGCAACACAGCAAATTACATCATAACATGAAACTAGTCACTAATGAATCTGTTGTTGTTTTACTCACCAAATTGTGTCTGATTCTTTGCGACCCCAAGGACTGTAGCCCTCCAGGCTTCTTGTCCATGGATTTCCCAGGCAAGAATACCAGAGTGGGTTGCCATTTCCTTTCTCCAGGGGCTCTTCACGACCCAGGGGTCAAACCCACATCTGCTTGGCAGGCGGATTCTTTACCACCGAGATGCCTGAGAAGCCCACTACAGAACTGATCACCTATAGTTTCCATCATTCAGTCCAAATGCATACAAATGATTATTTCTGACAAAAGGCAAAAGGAAAGGAAACAAAAATGGTGACTAATAGGGCCTTTGGTTTTATCTGTGATAGTTTTTTGAAAGAAAAAGTATATTCATGCTGAGCCAGACTGTCTCCAAAGATGGCTACAACAATCTTAGCCATGCTGCTCAACCTGTATCATGGGACTCGGCTGCTCCTCCCCTAAAGTAGTGAAGCCTATTTCCTGTCCCCTTGAAACTGACTGACCTGCTCTGACCAACAGAATGTGAAGAAAGTGACAAGGGGACAGAGTTCCAGAGCCTAGCTTTAAGAGATCCTGCAGATTTTGCTTCCACTGCTTGGGAACTTGGTTCTCTACTAGAGAGATCAGAGGGAGAGTCCCTAGAGGGTTAAGGATAGAAGACAGAGAAATCTCAGAATTCCATTCATCTCAGTTAAGGAGCCAGACATGAGACTGAGACCATCTCAGATGCCTAGGTGAATATGTCTAATAGAGATAATCCATTCCATCTGAGACCTGCCTCGCCAGTCCCAGAAGCATGAGTAAAGAAAACACATGATGGTTGTTTTCAGCCACTGAATTTCAGGCTGGTTTCTTCCATAGCAATAGACAACTGTTACTTGTGTGTTACTCAAAATTAATTTTGAAAAAGTAAATAAGCCACCTGCAAACCTTTTTTCCTGTTTAACAACTAGCCTCTCTCCGTTTCCCATCTCATTCCATGTCTTTAATGTCTCTATTCATCTAACTGATTATACAGTCTCCAACAATGCAATGCAAAATCAGTGCAAATCAAGGCAAAATCAGGGTAAAGTGATTATAGCATGAAATTGCAAATCTTTCAAAACATGTTAAGAAATCATAAAGTTGATGAAGGTAACATTAGAGAAGCCCTTGAATTGTGGGCAACTCTTCTGGGAAATGAGAATCAGCAGCTGGAATAGTTAACACTTGTAGAAGAAAAAAATTCATACAGATGATGGCACAGTAAGTGCCTCAAAAGGGAATGATTAGAATGTCAAAATTCAAGAGAGGCTCTTGGAAAATTGATGAAGCCCTCAAATATTTTTGCAATAATGACCCTCTTTATGATTTGCCCACAGAAGTCAAATGTAAAAGGATATTGTGTCATGATACCATATAATTTTGTTAGAAAATTATGCTTCTCAAAATCAACACTTGATTCAGCTTTTGGTCTAATATTTAACACATCACCGACCAACTAAATTTTGTTAAATGTAAGGTAAATCAATGTTAATAATTTTCTTACATTTTTTAAAGATAATGTTTCAACTAAATGCTTTTACTTTTTTCCTCTCTATTTTTAAAAGATTTGATTTAAGTAGGTTTGGGGGTATCACTCATCTGAAGAAAATTGGGGGCCTCTGTAAAATCTTTGATTCATGTCCCTAATTAGCAGGCATATGCACTGAGGACAGGGTCTTAGACCACTTGAGTATCCTCTAGACAGTTCACCAAGCAAAGAACTGAGCAGATAGTGTGAACTCATGTGCTCAATAAATGTGACAATGAATGACCTACTGACTGACTGGCTCACATGTAGATGCTGCTATTGAAGAATGAGATTTTATCCATTATCAATCCCTGCCCCCAAATCAGCTGGCATTTGTTCTCAAAACTGTTCATAGAAGGCCTATTACAAACTTTCTGCTAAAGCTCTTTCAAAGGCTGGATACATTTAAAATCAATTCAAGCATGTAAAGTCGTTTCAGGAAATAAGCCCCATGTCCCAGGGGCTCAGCTGAGCAGGGCCACTTTTCCAGAACAGGTGTGCCACTTCACTGAGCAGGAATTTGGAAATGTCAAACACTGGAAGTACTTCAGAAACTCCAACTCAGCCTGCCTGAGAGTCGTACTTCTGGGCATGTGTCAATAAATGCCTTGCAGAGGTGGGCATTTGATAAAACCTCTCCACTCTTATTCAAAATTAGTTACAATAAATCAGCATGGTAGGTTCTTAAACAGACAACACCTTTTTTAATTGGCTTTTCCTGTTTCAATTTTACTTCTCATAAGAAACTGTTTAAAGGAGTTATTCAAAAAGTTCCCATCTATATTACATGATAACTGTCCATAACGGGATTGGATATTTTAACATCCCTGAATTTCAGTCTCTTTCATTTTATCTTGCATCTCCAATTGCAAGAGGAAGAACTGGGCTGTTCTTCTTGTCATTATCAGTTACTTCTATCCCTTTGAAAATTAAAAACCAACACTACGGGCTTGACTGCAAGTACCCTTTAAATTTGGCCTCTTTCAGTGGACACCAGGCATTCTGAACCCCATCAGTCTGTTCCAGGGCAAAGGCAAACAATACTTTCCATTACAATAACTTGTATCCAGGAAAAAAAAAAAAACAAAACCAGGCACTCTGCAGCATACGTAGCATAGCTGCCAGAGAAAAGTTTACTAGCTTTAGCCAATTGGAGGCTGTGGCCCTGGGCCAAATTAGCATGTTTTTCTCCGCCTCTAGATGAAGTCAGGAGTGAAATATGACATTGAACTTATTCTTAAAAAGGAAGAAGCACAGGAAAGAAAAGCTAAACCTGCAGGAAAGTGCCCTGTGCCAAGGAGAACGCGATTAGGAAGCTGTGTACATGCCTCTGAACCCTGAGTGGTTCTCAGTTCTGTATCCTTCGCCTCCCACTGGGTGGAGTAGGTCTTTTAAGAGCAGCTGGAATGCGGTTCCCCTGGTCAGTGTAGCCAGTTGTTGACTGTCTGAACCTCTGCCAGTCCTAGAGAGCGGTGCTCCGAGCTCAGACCAGAGGGCGAGCTGGTCCTTCTCACCACCAGTCCTTCTCACCGGGGCCAGAGGAAAGTGCCCACCTGTGCAGGAGCCATGGGGGAGGACGCTGTGCAAGCTGAGAAGTTCCAGCACCCAGGTCCCAACATGCGGCCGGAGAAGCCGGCCAGCTCCAGTCCGGTGCCGTCCTCCACGCCGAGCCCCAGCCTGCATCTGGGGAGCCCGGAGGAAGCCATCCGGGACAGCTCGCAGGTGAACGCTGTCACGGTGCTCACGCTCCTGGACAAACTGGTGAACATGCTAGACGCCGTGCAGGAGAACCAGCATAAGATGGAGCAGCGGCAGATCAGCCTGGAGGGCTCGGTGAAGGGTATCCAGAACGACCTCACCAAGCTCTCCAAGTACCAGGCCTCCACCAGCAACACGGTGAGCAAACTGCTGGAGAAGTCGCGCAAGGTTAGTGCGCACACGCGTGCCGGTCAAGGAGCGCATGGAGAGGCAGAGCGCGCAGGTGAAGCGTCTGGAGAACAACCACGCCCAGCTCCTCCGGCGCAACCACTTCAAAGTGCTCATCTTCCAGGTCAGTGCCCCTGCTCTCCTCCCACCCAGCTGGGCCTCCTCCGCATCCAAGATCTCAGTCTGCCTGGCTCTCCCAGCCATTTGTACATCTGTCCTGCCTGTCAGAGATCACACACACACACAAGGCACTGTCCTCTCTGCCTGTGAAATCTGCACACGGTGGGTGGGAATTTCCCCGGATAACTGCAGCCTAAACCCAAGGCCGGTGCCTCATGAGTTAGCAGGGTGGAGTCATTCCTCAAGAGCAAGTGGATGCACTCCGTACAGGTTGGGAAGGTGAGCAGGTGCAGGAACCCTAGTCAAATCCATTTGTTTCTCTGCATTGTGAACGTGGGGCTCTGACTGCAGCTGTTAGCTGGACAGGGCAAATTAATTCCGCGGCTATTTATTAACTCTTTGTGGAAATGAGGGAATCGTGTAAGTTGTTTGTTTGTTTTTTAAGCAACAAGTCAAATTTATAACTTTTTAAAGCATCCCTTTGTCCAAAGGTCACCAGTGTTTGGGGAACTAAGTATTGATGACTGATTCCATTAGAAATGAACTAGCCTCTTCCTATTAAGACTTTTGGACAAAGTAATCTTGTTGCACTCTTTTCTAGCAAATGATGCACTAAAACTATAGAGCATAACTCTACACACATGCTAGATATGCTTGTCATTACTCAGAGAGACCATAACTGTAAAGTAAAATAGTTACAAAGAATATTTTCTTCTTGAAATGGTTGCCTTGGAATAAAAAGGCCACTTAATTTTTTTAATGCCTCGATGCAATTAATGTAGCAAAAGGCTATTTGGGGACAGGGAGGTTGCGTGGGGCTGTTGTTTCGCCAAGTAGTGGGCATTTGTCAATCCAAGGGCAGCCCTGCCTAATGCTGGAAGCCCTTCCGCCCGGTGGAACCCAGCCAGGGCAGAGCCCAGGAAGCGACTGCCATCCCTGCCCCAGGGCTGTCTGGTTGTGACCATGTGAATAGGGAGAGGATTTCAAAGCCATGGAGGGGCGAGGCTATAACCAACTGTTTGATTGTGAAAGGCACACAAGAAGAGCCTTCATCTCCCCAAAGAGATTTAGAAACTGGAATTTAAACCGAGGGAGCCTTCTTTTTCTAAATGAATCTGCTCTGCCAAGTCAGAACCTAAGCCCCCTTCCTCCATAAAAGGAAAGAAAGACTCATCTCGCTGCTTTTTTGCCCTCCCCAAACTACACTTGATGTTATAAAGCTTCAGGCAGCTGATGTCCTCCTATACCTTGCAGGCTTTTGCGGTCCGGAAATTTTTAGCTTTTAATGCAAATGAAATAGCTTTTCATGCACCAGATGAACTAAAGAGAGATATGGTAACTGCGCCTTTCCCAAGTCATACAAGATCCCTGTATTATTAGCCTGAAAGATATTATAAATCTCAACTCTCAAGGCATTTCTAAATTAAATACTGATCTCCAAACAAAACCAAACATGTACAGACCTGTTTAAATCTGAATCATCAAAGGAAATTTCCCTCCTTCCAGTATGAATCAGAGAGATTATCTCTTGTCCTATCCCTCAGTGAAGGAGGAAAAACAAGAAATTATTTATCTAGTAGAGGAAATCACAATATGCTGGGATCAAGATGTTTTTGTTTTGTTTTGCCACGGATGTTCTGTGGGTGCTATAGGGAGGGATGGGGGAAGGTAAGTAACTAAAAATTTCAAGGGAACTGTAAATATAACATTTGAAAAAAAAAAAAAACCAACTATTGGAAACTTAAAAACATGTCCTGCTGGTGAAGCCCTGCCATGGTCTTTTTGTCACAGTGGATTGATAGGTGTAAAATTGCCACCAGAAATTATAGGATTTCTCCATATAGTGAGGATAAGGTGAAACAGGCTCAAGACCATTGTAGAGGCTACAAGAATCCAAAGCAGTGTGTTCAGCTCCATTCAGAGCCTCTTAGCAAACAGCCCCCAAGGACGTTTTTTTTTTTTATTTTACTTTACAGTACTGTATTGGTTTTGCCATACATCAACATGAATCCGCCACAGCTGTACATGAGTTCCCAATCCTGAACCCCTCTCCCACCTCCCTCCCCATACCATCTCTCTGGATCATCCCAGTGCACCAGCCCTAAGCATCCTGTATCCTGCATCGAACTTAGACTGGCAATTCATTTCTTACATGATATTACACATGTTTCAATGCCATTCTGCCAAATCATCCCACCCTCTCCCTCTCCCACAGAGTCCAAAAGTCGGTTCTATACATCTGTGTCTCTTTTGCTGTCTCGCATACAGGGTTATTGTTACCAACTTTCTAAATTCCATATATATGTGTTAGTATACTGTATTGGTGTTTTTCTTTCTGGTTTACTTCACTCTTTATAATCAGATCCAGTTTCATCCACCTCATTAGAACTGATTCAAACGTATTATTTTTAATGGCTGAGTAATACTCTATTGTGTATATGCACCACAGCTTATAAAAGCAAAATAAACAAATGGGATCTAATTAAAATCAAAAGCTTCTGCACAACAAAGGAAACTATAAGCAAGGTGAAAAGACAGCCTTCAGAATGGGAGAAAATAATAGCAAATGAAGCAACTGACAAACAACTAATCTCAAAAATATACGAGCAACTCATGCAGCTCAATTCCAGAAAAATAAATGACCCAATCAAAAAATGGGCCAAAGAACTAAATAAACATCTCTCCAAAGAAAACATACAGATGGCTAACAAACACACGAAAAGAAGCTCAACATCACTCATTATCAGAAAAATGCAAATCAAAACCAAAATGAGGTACCATTTCACGCCAGTAAGAATGGCTGCTATCCAAAAGTCTATAAGCAATAAATGCTGGAGAGAGTGTGGAGAAAAGGGAACCCTCTTACGCTGTTGGTGGGAATGCAAACTAGTACAGCCACTATGGAGAACAGTGTGGAGATTCCTTAAATAACTGGAAATAGAACTGCCTTATGACCCAGCAATCACCCTGCTAGGCATACACACTGAGGAAACCAGAATGGAAAGAGACACGTGTACCCCAATGTTCATTGCAGCACTGTTTATAATAGCCAGGACATGGAAACAACCTAGATGTCCATCAGCAGATGAATGGATAAGAAAGCGGTGGTACATATACACAATGGAGTATTACTCAGCCATTAAAAGGAATACATTTGAATCAGTTCTAATGAGATGGATGAAACTGGAGCCTATTATACAGAGTGAAGCAAGCCAGAAAGAAAAACACCAATACAGTATACTAACGCATATATATGGAATTTAGAAAGATGGTAATGATAACCCTGTATGCAAGACAGCAAAAGAGACACAGAAGTATAGAACAGTTTTTTGGACTCTGTGGGAGAGGGCAAGGGTGGGATGATTTGGGAGAATGGCATTGAAACATGTATAATATCATCTATGAAACAAATCGCCAGTCCAGGTTTGATGCATGATACTAGATGCTTGGAGCTGGTGCACTGAGACAACCCAGAGGGATGGTACGGGGAGGGAGGAGGGAGAAGGGTTCAGGATAGGGAACTCCACAGTGTGTGCCTGTGGCAGATTCATGTTGATGTGTGGCAAAACCGATATTGTAAAGTAATTAACCTCCAATTAAAATAAATGCACTTATTTTTTTAAAATAAATTTAAAAAAATTAAAAAATAAAATTGACTGCAGTGACTAGAAAAAAATAAAGTAGGGGGTTTTAGAGTAGTAAATTATTATATCCATTTCAGTTCTTATATTACTATATTCATTATGCCAATGGATATAAGTTGTGTTATAGAGTGGTCCAGTATAGGGGTTGAAAAAGATACATTTTGTCATACAGACACTGTTTCAAATCCTAGTTTCACTGCTGGTCAATTATGTGCTCTTATGCACATTTTCTGGAGAAGGCAATGGCACCCCACTCCAGTACTCTTGCCTGGAAAATCCCATGGACGGAGGAGCCTGGTAGGCTGCAGTCCATGGGGTCGAGAAGAGTTGGACACGACTGAGTGACTTCACTTTGACTTTTCACTTTCGTGCATTGGAGAAGGAAATGGCAACCCACTCCAGTGTTCTTGCCTGGAGAATCCCAGGGATGAGGGAGCCGCGTGGGCTGCTGTCTATGGGGTCGCACAGAGTCGGACACGACTGAAGCGACAGCAGCAGCAGCAGCAGCAGCAGCACATTTTCTAGCTTTTCCCTCATCTGTCCATCTTATTAATATTTGAATATATTAATAAATGCAAAAGTATTTTGAGCTCTTAATAAGCCCTGCAGACTCTGCTAAGCATCTTTCTGTCATTTATCTCAGTTGCCCCAATTTACAGATGAGGATGCTGAGATTCAGAGATGCTTACATCTTGTCTGAAGTTATTTAGTAAGCAGTGATGAAGCTGAAATTTAACCTCATATTTAATTGATTGCAAAATATGTGCTCTTAAATATTAACATTTCTTCCCACATCTCTTTCTTATAGGGTGAAAAATAAGTGGATTAACACATTCAAAATGGTTAGTGACTGTCATGGTGTAAGAGCTCAAAGAATAGAAGCTCTTCCTGGGTGGATCTGAAATACATTTTCATGGAGAGGCGGCTATACTTGTGCTGATTAGAAATATGGCTTTTTAGTAAGAAACTAATCCCACTCTACCTAGGATCTGCAAACAGCTATGCTTTTGCTTTTTATGTGCTATTTATTAAAAGTTACACACTCACACACATTCATTTACTCACTCCCACTCCTTGCCATACATCGTATAACAACTGCCTTGGTAAAATCAGTTACCACCAGAGCAAAAGAAAGCAAAATCCTTGAAGAGCACTGGCCTCTGCCCAGAGGGCCTACTCTAAATACACCCTTCTAGTAGCCGCATAGTCTTCACTGTGCTGGGGCATAGGGTAGATACTTTCTAGATCTGAAGAGTGAGGAGGTCAGAGACTGTACCAGGCACCACTTCAGGTCTTGAAGTTTTTTGTCACTTTTGGTCTACTTGACCCCTATGCTAGACTTTCCCTTATTAAATCCATTGCTTTTCTGGTTTTAGACCCAAAAAAAAAAAAAAATAATGTAAAAGTAAGAGTGAGGGAAAGTCCCCTGGAGAAGGAAATCGCAATCCACTCCAGCGGCTCAGACGGTCAAGCGTCTGTCTACAATGTGGGAGACCTGGGTTCAATCCCTGGGTTGGGAAGATCCCCTGGAGAAGGAAATGGCAATCCCCTCCAGTACTGTTGCCTGGAAAATCCCATGGACTGAGGAGCCTGGTAGGCTACAGTCCATGGGGTCTCAAAGAGTCAGACACAACTGAGCAACTTCACTTTCACTTTCAAGAGTGAGGGAAGAAAATCTGTCATCTGACCAGAGTACATTCAGTCTTGTAGTGTTTAGAAGATTCTGTTTCCAGTTTGTGAAGTCCTTTTATGTTGTCTAAAATCTGTTGGTGCCTTTGTTGGTTGGTTTGTTGATCTACTAGATACTTATATATTAGCATTTTTTTTTAATTCTGAAATTTTTCCTATTTAAAAAGTCATTTAAGTCTGTGCTGAACTTACAACATTGTTGTAGCTGTTAAGCTTTTCATGCCTTAGCAATTACTTCGAATTATAACCAGTAGAATCTAAAACTGGAGAAAATTCATCTCCTTTTGAGCAATAAAATAAACTGTAAAATCCCTGTTAAATTTAGCAGCTTCCCTTTTATATTTTTTTAAAAATAATAGCTTAAGATCTATGTTTGAATTCAAAATACTGTGACAGAAGCCGGTATAAATGAAATAAGACTCACTGGAGTTGCTGATCATAAAGCAAATGCTAAAGACTAATAAGGCTAATACTTTGCTTGTAAGTGCATAGGTATCTTTTACTAAAAATGAAATCTGTACAGAAAATCAGTGAATTTACAGTTAAGAGGAAATTTTCTCTGTTGATTGAAGAGACTAGAATTTCACAGTAACTGGCCCTGAGGGTGTGATACTCACTTAAGGCCTCTTAAAGTTCTAGTAATGATTATTTGCAAAAGCAGTCTGGGAATGATTTCAAATCCAGGGAACAAAATGAGAGTACTCATGAACAGTTTACACTTTCATCCACATAAAATTGTGAAATTGGGTGAAAAGAGTAAAAGTTAGATATTTACTATGAGCATATTCATGGAGAACCAAGCCTATAAATGTGTTCAAATATTCATCATTTGGATTCCTTTGATAAGAACAGAATTTTTGAAAGGCGCTAAAAGTATAACATCTTCAGACTATTTTGATTGATTTTTTTATAAACTATACTTCATCCAAAGCCACTGTTCTGAAAACCATTAATTTAGTACAGACTCAGAAGAAATAAGCATATAGGTAATCAAAGCCACATTTATATGACAACTCATGATGTTTATATCACATTGATTAATATTCCAATAAGGGGATTTTGGTTTTGATATGCTAATTATCCAGTGACCTTTAGTTGAAGAGATAAACAAAATACTATGTTTTTATGTTATAATTTACACTTACTGAATCCCAGCATTGTCTCAGGCATTTTAAAAAAATAGCTGATTATTGTCAGTATTTCTTAAAAAAAAAAATCATTACTTTTCTCATATATTAAAAGTCTAGATTTTCAGATACAGGGCTCCCAAGTAAATGTTTCCTTCTCTGTTGTTTTGTAATCTGTATCTGTTTGAACAAATAAAAAGTGTTCTCCAATGCAACTCAGGTCCTACAGTTTTGATTCTTGAATGAAAAAAAAAAGTTTGGCATTTGTACCTGTGAGATCACTTTTGCAATCTGTTAACAAGTTTTTTAATAAGATTTAAGCTAATATCACAGAATCAAGTATTTTAGAGCTCGAAAGTGAAGTCGCTCAGTCATGTCCAACACTTTGCAACCCTATGGACTGTAGCCCACCAGACTTCTCCATCCATGGAATTTTCTAGCTTCCCTGCTGGCTCAGAGAGTAAAGTGCCTGCCTACAATGCAGGAGACCTGGGTTCGATCTCTGGGTTGGGAAGTTCCCCTGGAGAAGGAAATGGCAGTCCACTCCAGTATCCTTGCCTGGAGAATCCAAAAGTACTGCAGTGGGTTGCCATTTCCTTCTCCAGGGGATTTTCCCAACCCAGGGACCGAACCCGGGTCTCCTGCATTGTGGGCAGACGTTTTACCATCTGAGCCACCAACACTTCAATAATCATTTAGTTTAACCTCATTTTATATCAAAGGAGCAGAGGCCCTCAGAAACAAAGTGACTAGCAAGGTTTCATTTGATTAATAATATAAATTATAGTTGAATTATGAAATGAGTGAAAACAAACACTATAATCTCACTATGGCAAAGTTCATGTTTACTGGGTTTTCTACAAGAGCTTTAAATAATTCAGTGTGTTTTGTTTTGTGGGGTTTTGTGTACAACAAAGAACACCTAACCAGTGTGATCTTAAAAAAGAATTGAACCCTTGATAACACTGAAAAATAATGAAACCTTTAAATCCTCAAGAATGTGAAAGACTGCTCAGGGATTATAACGAATGCATTTTATTCTTATGACTTGCTGATTCCACTGACAGCTGCCTTAGGGGTGCAGTTCTAATCAATGGCTTTATCCACTTGGCAATCTATACCTCCAGAAACACAAATCGGAGAAAACCATCAATGTGTAAAAGAGACCTATAAATCAGAATGTCAGGTGGGCATAGTTCCATTTTAATAACTAGTATTTAGAGATTATTGGATAAAACATTCCATGGACACAAATTTATGGTCCTCATATCCCTCCAGGATGCCACCACATCCCTGTGGGAATGTAACCACCTTTGTTGTTTCCTAACAATGAGAAAGATAAGTTAGTGACAGGAGAGCAAACTGCCTATTCAAGCTTTTAAATGACTTACTGTAGACTTCCTTTTCTAACGCTAGTCATAGAATCTTCTCCTTTAACGTTGTGTGTATCTATTTTTATGTGCAAAGAGACTTTGCTTCCATGAGCATCAATGCAAGAAATGCCCAGCATGTATTCCAGTTTATCTGTGTTGATATCTATATACAAGGTGGAGACTATTAGTTAATAAGAATTAATATGAGCAGCAAACAAGAGAAACTGCAAGGAAAAATACTGCTTCTCAAGAGTTCTTTTCACTCCTTTTCTCTTTCGCAGTATAAGCATGAAAACATATTTAAATAATATTAATATTCATATATGTTAGAAGTGTACTGAATGATGGCCCATTCCAGCATGCCTGTCTGGAGAATTCCATCGACAGAGGAACCTGGTGGGCTACAGTCCATGGGGTCACAAAGAGTCGAACACAACTGAGCGACTAATAGTTTTCACTTTAGCAACGGTGCTGTAAAAGGTCAGAACTAGGAGCAGCTGCATCAGTGCGGCTGCATACCTTTTTGCAAAACAATCTGCAAGGCAAAGAGTCAACTGCTACTGGGGGCCTCTACTGGGAAGAACTACCCATGGAAGCCACGCAACCCATAAGGGATTCTTAATGCCATGCTCAGAAGTTACAAATCCTAAGTGAATATACAGGTAACTAGCATAGTTAGTGGAGAAGGAAATGGCAACCCACTCCAGTGTTCTTGCCTGGAGAATCCCAGGGACAGCAGAACCTGGTGGGCTACCATCGCTGGGGTCGCACAGAGTCAGACACGACTGAAGCGACTTAGCAGCAGCAGCAGCATAGTTAAACACTCACAGAATTGAGGATGATATTTCCCTGGTGGCTCAGATGGTAAAGCAGCTGTCTACAATGTGAGAGACCTGGGTTCAATCCCTGGGTTGGGAAGATTCCCTGGAGAAGGAAGTGGCAACCCACTCCAGTACTCTTGCCTTGAAAATCCCATGGACAGAGGAGCTTGGTGCAGGCTACTATCCATGGGGTCACAAAGAGTTGGGCACAACTGAGCAACTTCACTTTCACTTTCACTTGAAAGAGCCATCAATCTTAGAATATATAAGAGAAAATAGATTAAAAACATTACAGCAGGAGTCTGAAGGCAGAAGTATCACCTCACCCATAGGCAGGTGAAATATCACGTGTTTCCATGAGGTATGTATCTAGGGATTAAACAAGGACAGGTGAGCAGGTAAGAGTGGACACCTGGGAAACAGTGCGGTTATAGAGGGCCCGCTGTCTGTAGTTTAAGTTGAATTCCATCACTCTAACAGTTACTTGATAGTCAAATGCATCTATGTATTTTATTAAAGAATAGAGATTTTGAAGAGTGTTAGCATTCTTCAGCTTCTAAACAAACATTATAGAAGTGTAAGACCTAATATACTTAGATGTTCACAAATTCCTGTGTGAAAGGAAAGGACTGACCTTCAGAACAGAACTAGAAGAAGTCATAAAATAAACACTGTCCAGTAGATGTAACACAAAATACCGCTTGAGCAATTAAGATGACAGCAGAAGCATAGCAGTTGGCCAAGAAGACATATCTCACTTGTTTTCAGTTGCGTAAAGACACATCCAACACATTCTGGATTATGTCTGTATCTGCTAGGTTTCATAGTTGGCATCAAAGAGTTCTTGTATAATTTTCCCCAGCATTGTATGAAAGAATTTAACTGGGTTTCCCACCTTCCCTCAACTGCCCTCATGCATGCAGTGTGATCAACCAACAGATGACTTCTGATTCACCTGATAATGGACTTTTCCCAAACCTGTCCTCAAAGGACGCACAATAAGTGAGACAAAAGTCTAAGACTCAACACTTAACTGTGCTTTTTGACCATAAAATTTATACTGCATTAAAAATGAAATATTATTAGTTTAAGTCTTTTAGAAGTACAATTAATTTGTCCGTCTTTTATGGAGGTTAAAGAAACGGAAGTTATCAGAGAAATCTTTTGATTATCCTGAGATTATACTACACAAAATGTACTTCTTATCTAGTAACCGAGGCTTATTTTTACAGTTTTCCACCTGACTTTCTGCCTTCTTCACTAAGGACTTTTAATAACATTTCACTGAGCTCTTGGTTTCTTCCTTTCCTGCAAGTAACTCCTGTCAAAACTTCCCAACCCTCTTGTCAAATCCCAGAAGTAATTTTGCTTCTGGGACTAAGTATCAGAGCCCTAGCTATTTCTGTAGTCTGCTACTCATCCACTGAGAATAAAATCTTTCCTTAAAAATGAAAACCATTGAGCCCCATAGGCCTGGTTCTTCTCTTTTCCCAGTGGCAGCAGCAGTCAGCAAACATCCTTCCAGACACAGAGCTCAGTCCATTCTTTCATAGTGTCCGACAGAGGGGCAAGCTCCACTCCAGCCATCCTCAGTGCTCTCTTAGGAAGCCTCCTCACCCAACACACACTCATTCAACAGATAGCTGCTAGCTGTCAGGCACTACCTAGTCACTGAGGCATTACACTGAACAAGAGACAAAAGTTCCCACCCTCTCAGGGAATACACATCAACGAGAAAGAGACAAATTGAGACTTGTAACATGGCAGAGTTGCTCTCTGTAAAGGTCCATGTTATAAACGACTCATGGGAATCCCGAGCACCTTTCAGTTTTTTACTTTTTTATACTGTGTTTCTGACACATTCTGTGATATTCAAAATGAAGAATGTGGAGAAAGCTCTGGGGAACAGAGTTTGTGATTTCTTCATTCTACTGAGGAGTCTCTTCAACCAGATGTCCCGCTTTTTGCTCTACCCAAAACTTTGTTTCTAACCAACACGTGGAAAGGACTCTGTTATGAGTATGTGTGTGTAAGGTGGAGACACAGGGCTGTATCTTTTCAGGGAATAATGAAATTATACTACCTGGTGGTTAATAAGGAGAGGGATTTTTTATTTTCTCTAGATTAAAACATAGTTCACTTAGTCTTTGTAGGGAGAAGTTAAAGGTATATACCCATAGAACATATTTGTGATCATAACCCCAGTTTTACTGACTTTTCAGTCAATCAAAATTGCCAGATGGGAAGGAAAGCTCTTACCATTAACATAAACTTTGCAAGAAGTTTAGCTCCCACATAGACTTATAAATTCACTAAACCAGTTATTTTTCAAACTGAAAGTGTACTGGACAATCCACAATATAATCAGGTAACACTGAGACTCGGCTTGCAAA
Organism: Nanger dama; assembly: GCA_917880005.1. NCBI lineage: Eukaryota > Metazoa > Chordata > Mammalia > Artiodactyla > Bovidae > Nanger > Nanger dama. The sequence continues at coordinate 56,553,177 of CAKJTW010000004.1, forward strand.
CCCGGCTGGCAGTGGGCTCTGGAGCCTGGCCCACCTCAGCATTCTTGCAGAACCCCTCACACACTTGGGAATGCAGTCTGAAAGCTGCTAATCTAGGTCAAATCCTCTTGCTCACATTTGGAAGAAACTGAGACCCAAGGAGATTAAGTAATTTGTTGAAGGCCTCCCAGCAAGGATTGAGACTCAGGCCTCCTGCCACAAGTTCTGCCCACAGTGCCATTTCTCCCAGTGAAAATGTGAAGGCACTTTGCTGGCTGGCTCTCATTGTCCTATATTTAAAGAAAACTAAAAAAAATCAAAGGGCTTACTCTGCTGTATGACCCAAGGCTGTCTGAATTCAAATATCTTTGCTTTGCAACGCTGGAAAGCCATCTCCCTTGCACTTTGGAGGCAAGTTTTCAGGCTCTGCTCCTTGTGGCCTAATAAGAGCACAGATCCTTGTACATCTAGAAGCTGGAAAAAGAGGTGTGCTGTGAATAAGGGGAGGGGAACAGATTCCTGAGTTTCTCTGTTCACTCTAGGTGGGGGCTGAAGTATTCTTGCCGAAGGAAGTCGTACTTAACAGATAGGCTTGATAAGCTATACCCGGCAGCATGTGTCCCCCATCGACTCCAGAAATGGCCATAGTATATCACCTCTCCTTATAATGCTCACAAAAGATGTTCTAAACCACAGGGCTTCATGAATTGGGTCCCCAGTAAGGCTGTATCTTCCTTCCTTGACTCCAAATTTATGTCACTAGAAAAATTATGCATGCTTAGTCGCTTCAGTTGTGTCTGACCTTGCAACACTATGGACTGTAGCCCACCAGGCTCCTCTGTCCTTGGGATTCTCCAGGCAAGAATACTGGAGTGGGTTGCCTTGCCCTCCTCCAGGGGCTCTTCCCCACCCAGGGATCGAACCCACATCTCTTATGTCTCCTGCATCGGCAAGCTGATTCTTTACCTCTAATGCCACCTGGGAAGCCCCATTAGAAAAATTAGTGTGGATTTTAAAACAGATACGAAGGTTGACTATGCCTTTGCTTTTGACTTCTACTTGGGGAGAGAACCTGGTGTCTAACAAATGTTGGTGTCTAACATTTGAGGAAAAGACGGGTCAGGGGCGAGAACTGGGAAGTCCTCACTTTTATCTTCTAATTTGACCTCCAGGCTCTTTTGCAGTGGGTTTTGGCAGGAATAGAGCCTGAGGGTAGGAGAGAGAGGCCCTTCTGAGTTCACAGTAACTTACTTTAGCTCCTTTATCTAGGCAGCTTCCTGGCCTATCTGCACCTCAGCCCACTTCCCTCCCTGCCTGCCACTGATAGAGCCCTGCCAGATGCCCTCACAATATTCCCAACAGGCAACCCTGGGCCTTACCCAGCCCGAGGCGGAATGACTTGATCAGTTTAGAATGAACCCTTCATATTCTAGAAAGCTAAAGCCGCAGATATTGGGTTTCTGTCATGCCAAAAACACATAACACAGAAATTACAGCAGTTCAGGACTATTTGTGACATGTGTTATTAACATGAAATCTACACTGCCCATCTTTTCAGGAAGAAAATGAGATCCCTGCCAGTGTGTTTGTGAAAGAGCCAGTTTCCAGCCCAGGGGAAGGGAAGGAGGGGGAGCATGCTGATGAAAACAAGTCCCTGGAGGAAACTCTGCACACAGTGGACCTCTCGTCTGATGATGAATTGCCTCACGACGAGGAGGCCCTGGAAGACAGCGCAGAAGAGAAGATGGAAGAGAGCAGGGCAGAGAGAATAAAAAGATCCAGTCTCCGGAAAGTGGATAGCCTCAAAAGGCATTTTCTCGCCAGAACATTGAGAAGAAGATGAACAAGCTGGGAACAAAGATCGTATCTGTAGAGAGGAGAGAGAAGATTAAGAAATCTCTCACTTCCAATCACCAGAAAATATCCTCAGGGAAAAGCTCTCCCTTCAAGGTCTCTCCTCTCACTTTTGGGCGAAAGAAAATCCGAGAGGGAGAAAGCCCAGCAGAGAATGAGACCAAATCAGAAGACATGCCCAGCAGTGAGATGGCCAACGACTACGAGGAGAGCTCGTTTGCAGAGGGTCTTTCCGAGCGTCCCTCACCAGTGCCCTGGTGGAAGGGAAGAGCACGGAGGGGGATGCTGGGACGGCGGCCTCGAGAGGGAGTGACTCAGCCATGGACAGCAACGTCGACTTGACTATTGTGGAAGATGAAGAAGAGGAGTCAGTGGTCCTGGAACAGGCACAGCAGGTGCGCTATGCAGGAGACTATGTGCTAGCCTCCCATGAGGCAGAGCGATCCGAGGAGGAGGCAGAGCAGCCAGCTGTGCTCCAGGTGGACCAGACTGCTTAAATGCACAGCCCTCTGTGAACCAGCTTGTGCTTTCAGCTAGGTGGGTGACCAGAGCCTAGAAGCAAACTCTTGCACATCTCCAGCACTCCCCACTCACACCATGTTACTGTCTGGGCAGTCATCACTCGCTCCACAGTAGGCACGCACTCCGTGACCAAGATCTACTATGAAGGCAGCCTGCCAGGGTCTATGCTTCTAATGTACCCGTAGCTTCCGTCTGTAGTTCCTCAAGACTGCCCAGAAGAAGAAACGGAGTAGTCATAATACACTGATCAATGCGGCTAAGTCAGAATCACCAGAGGCTATGTGAGATACTAATTATGAAATACGATGCATCTTTTTGTCATTTCATGAGCTTGCTGAACAGTGCATCAATAATATATTGAATTTCCATAGAACTCTGTGAATCTATATTCTTCAAGTGTGTGATTATATAATATACATATGTATTTAAGCTAAAGAGATAACTATATTTCAGAAAGAAAACACTTTTCTTTCTGAAAAAGTTAGAAGAGAAAGTTCAGTTGGATATTCACATAGTAGAAACCACTGGTTATTGAAAATGAGGGTGAAATGAAATTGAAAGACATTCAGCTAATGAAGTAAGATATGTAGAAAAGCCAGGGCTATTACAAAAAAACTAAAGAGAAGTTGGAAAATAGGGAAATAGGAAACAAAGAATGCCAAAGAGAATGAAGACAGAGAGAAAAAAGCATGTGCTCAGAAGTAAAATATTTACAATACTAGATCAAGAATTTCATTCCTTATATAACAATACTAAAGAAACTCACATATATTGGAATAGTATGATATATCTTCACAATATTTTTATTTTCTAATATTTTCAAATAATATAAAAACATTTTACTATGTTAAAGGTGCATTTTTCCTTCATAAAAGACACTACAAGTACCTAAGTGAATTCAAAAGAATGTCTCTTTAACATTGGAATGAACATTAATCTTCAAACTTAATACATACTGCTTTTCTTAGGAAGTTGAATCATACTATTCTTTATTGTTTTCCAAATTTGAAATAATCCTTGCACTCCAAATGATGTAGTGTAGGTTTATAAGCTGTTAGAATCAACAGGTTTGGAAGGGAAAGATTCTAGTTTTCCTTTTTTTATACTTAACAGTAATTTCATTCCAGGTCATATTTTATTAATATATTTTCACAAAATATTACTATGTTTCTTAACTTCTTAAAGTATGCTAGTGTTTATGTATATGTGCACATTTACTCAGACAAGGTAGTTATTACTATTGCCTAACATTATACTAAAATATTGCTTTATTTTTAATTACAGAATGGTAATATTTTAAGAAGACTATTATAGGTTAAAGACAGTTATATCAGAGAGCAGATTTCCTACCTTAAATATATACCACTCACTATTAGTAATCTTATAAATATAGATAATCTGAAACAGTGTTAACAAACTGTGCTTTGCCTTATAAAAGGAAGAGTATTAACAAAAGTGTTAATGGCATGACTGATACAGCCATGTCCTTATTTTGCAATAGTGTACCCCATATCTTATATTGTTGAACTAACAATGACTGTTGAAGAAGGCTAAATAAACCAAAAAATAAAAAGCATGCAACAATGTCAGTTTCTTGGTGGAACAATTTTAAAACAAGCAGAAAGAACTGATTAACCTCTCTTCAAAATGTAGGCCATAATGTTGGTTGTTTCAGTCTTGATTTCATCTATTAACTCTGCTTTCTTTTTCCCTGATCTCATTTAGAAATCCAAGACTCATTCTTCAAGTTTAACTTTCTTGACATCACCTTGCCAGCTCTGGAGAGCATCTGAATTTATTGTAGCAGCTGATGAATTTGATAGTTCTATCTGCATTTTTATTATTTTGTACCAGCACTTATAATACCTCAAATAGCCATGCAAATATGAATGTGCTGAACTGTATGTATTGAACTGTACATTCAGTTTATTCACAGAGATACACCTTTGCTTTCTGCGATGCCATCAAGTTGGTTGAAGACTTAATTTCACTCAGGGTCCTAAACATGCCTGTTTAACCTTTACAAGTTGCTATTACTTCTTGCACCTGAGCAACTGGGAGATCCAGAGCTAATGCAATATTTACATTGCCTTTTCAAAAATGCTTAAGTCGCTTGTTCCTAGAAACTATCTGCATGTCAGTGAAAAACTGCACTCAGGTATCTTTTTGGATTTGACTGACAAACATTTATTCTGTGTTCCTCATCTGACACATTAAAATCCTGATCAATGAAACAGAGAATCAGGAGAGATGAATGTCGGAGAATACATACTGTAGCAATTAGAGAGAGTACCAGTTGTGGAAATGAAAACTATTCTGTATTATTCTTGAATTATTTGCATACTGGTGGGGCTTCAAAGTCGCCAAATTAGTTATGTCTTCTTCATACCCATGCAATTACCCATTCCTAACATTGTGCCCAGAGCTCAAGAGCTGGATTGGTTTTCACCCAAGGATTGGTTATATGTTAATTAGCACTGAGATCCATATCTTAGAAATATAATTCAAGAATAAGAAGTGTCTATTACATGGATCCAGGCACTCTGTCTATCAGATCTAAGAGAAAAAGAAATGCAAAAAGGCAAAATGATTGTCTGAGGAAGCCTTACAAATAGCTGAGGAAAGAAGAGAAGCTAAAGGAAAAAGAGAAAAGGAAAGATATACCCATTTGAATGCAGAGTTACAAAGAACAGCAAGTACAGATAAGAAAGCCTTCCTCAGTGATCAAGGCAAAGAAATAGAGGAAAACAATAGAATGGAAAAGACTAGAGATATCCTCAAGAAAATTAGAGATACCAAGGGAACATTTCATGAAAAGATGTGCACAATAAAGAACAGAAATGGTATGGACCTAACAGAAGCAGAAGATATTAAGAAGAGGTGGCAAGAATACACAGAAGAAGTATACAAAAAGATCTACTTGACCTAGATAACCATAATGGTGTAATCACTCACCTAAAGTCAGACATCCTGAAATGCAAAGTCAAGTGGGCCATAGGAAGCATCACTATGAACAAAGCTAGTGGAGGTGATGGAATTCCAGTTGAGCTATTTCAAATCCTAAAAGATGATGCTGTCAAAGTGCTGCACTCAGTATGCCAGCAAATTTCGAAAACTCAGCAGTGGCTACAGGACTGGAAAGGGTCAGTTTTCATTCCAATTCCAAAGAAAGGAAAAGCCAAAGAATGTTCAAACTACCACACAATTGCACTCATCTCACATGTTAGCAAAGTAGTACTCAAAATTCTCCAAGCCAGGCTTCAACAGTACACGAACCAAGAACTTCCAGATGTTCAAGCTGGTTTTAGTAAAGGCAGAGGAACCAGAGATCAAATTGCCAACATCTGTTGGATCATAGAAAAAGTGAGTTCCAGAAAAACATCTATTTCTGCTTTATTGACTATGTCAAAGCTTTTGACTGTGGAAAATTATTTAAGAGATGGAAATACCAGACCACTTTACCTACCTCCCAAGAAATCTGTATGCAGGTCAAGAAGCAACAGTTAGAACTGGAATGGAACAACAGACTGGTTCCAAATTGGGAAAAGGAGTGTGTCAAGGCTGTATATTGTCACCCTGTTTATTTAACTTATATGCAGAGAACATCATGTGAAATGCCAGGCTGGATGAAGCACAAGCTGGAATCAAGATGGCAGGAGAGATATCAATAACCTCAGATATGCAGATGACACCACCCTTATGGCAGAAAGTGAAGAGGAGCTTAAAAGCCTCTTGATAAAAGTGAAGGAGGAGAATGAAAAAGTTGGCTTAAGCTCAACATTCAGAAAACAAAGATCATGGCATCTAGTCTCATCACTTCATGGCAAATAAATGGGGAAACTAACAGTGAGAGACTTTATTTTCTTGGGCTCCAAAATCACTGCAGATGATGACTGAAACCATGAAATTAAAAGACATATATTCCTTGGAAGAAAGTGAAAGTCAAGTCACTCAGTTGTGTCCAACTCTTTGCGACCCCATGGACTGTAGCCTACCAGGCTCCTCTGTCCATGGGCTTTTCCAGGCAATAGTACTGCAGTGGATTGCCATTTCTTTCTCCAGGGGATCTTTCCAACCCAGGGATTGAACCCAGGTCTCCTGCATTGTAGACAGGCGCTTTACCATCTGAGCCACCAGGAAAGCTATGACCAAATGACATACGGTCATTTAATATGACAGCATATTAAAAATCCGAGACATTACTTTGCCAACAAAAGTCCATATAGTCAAAGCTATGGTTTTCCAATAGTCTTGTATGAATGTGAGAGTTGGACTATAAAGAAAGCTGAGGGCCAAAGAACTGATGCTTTTGAACTGTGGTGTTGGAAAAGACTCTTCAGAGTCCCTTGGACTGCAAGGAGATCTAACCTGTCCATCTTAAAGGAAATCAGTCCTGACTATTCACTGGAAGGACTGGTGCTGCTGAAACTCCAGTACTTTGGCTACCTGATTTGGAGAAGTGACTCTTGGAAAAGACCCTGATGCTGGGAAAGACTGAAGGCAGGAGGAGAAGGGGACAATAGAGGATGAGATGGTTGGATGGCATCACCAATTCGATGGACATGAGCTTGAGCAAGCTCCGGGTGTTGGTGATAGACAAGGAAGGCTGATGTGCTGCAGTCCATGGGGTCGCAAAGAGTCAGACACCACTGAGCAACTGAACTGATACTGATCCTGATTACATGGATCACATCTCACAGAAATACAGCAAAGATGTCATTTTTCCATGAGGTCTTATTTTTTAAATATATAGGCATATATTTCCACAGGAATATTTTCTTCTCTCCCTTTCCATTTTTGAATCTAGTATAGGGTTGCATTTTTTTCCTAAATAAAAACAAAAGACTGGCACTAAGGCCAGTTCTATGCAAAATAAAGATTTTTTTTTTTTTTTACATTTATTGTAAGATGAAAGCTCAAAACATTTCTGCTTTGAGCAACGTTCATGCAGAATAAGGTTTGACCCTCCTATATTTCAGTTTACTATCAGGAAACTAAAAGCTCCTTTGACACAGCCAAGCTGCTAGTGCAAGTAAAGGTTGTAACATATGTCACTTGGTACATTAGGACACTAATGCCCAGGCCCAGTTAATTCTTGCTCAAAAGTTTGTTTACTGCCCTGCAGCCCAAGTCTACGTGATTTTATGTTAGGGATTGGGAGTATGAGGAATTGAGGTACAGGCAGCAATCATTATTAACAGTTCCATAGCAACCACAAGTCTTTTCCTAAAAACCAAGACTCTGACACTGCAAAACAAGTTTTAGATGAAATTGGCATTGGACCTTTGTATACTGCTTGATCTGGGTATCGAGATAGAGACTTCTGCAGCGAGGACCTCATTTCTAAAGGGAACAGGCAATAAGTCATATTATTAGAGATACATTCTTATTTTTGTTTTAACCATTGCCTTATCCTATAGTATTTGAAACTCTAAAGTTACCTTTAACTCTGCACACAAACTACCCCAATTAAGAAGCTATACCTTTAGCAAAACAGCTTGATATTCATAATGCTTAAAGACTTTCCACTGTAAATCAATTCAATATTTATTGAGCAATATAGCCATTTATTTTTCCTACTTGGTAAAATTCACAGTGCACAAAGCATGAAGACACAAGCATAGGGGAGAGGGAACAACCTTTCTGACAGCTTACTTTATACTAGGCTGGGTTAGCCAATGGTCAAGTGTACTGAGTACCTACCACATGCTAGACACAAGCACTGTCTCCTTTAATTAAATGAATCCTATTAAAAAGGTATTGTTTTTACACCTGAGACTTTTGAAGTTAATCTGCTACTCAAACTAGTGGGGAGAGTGAGGGAATTCCAGCATTCTTAACTACTGGAAGTTCTCATTCATCATATTACAATTCAACCGTTTTTCCTTTTGAAGGCCACAGAGTTCAAAGACTTATCCAAGTTCATGTAACTATTGGGTGTGATAGTTTGTGCTCAACCCCAGTCTGAAATCCATGCTAAACTACCAAAACAGACTCCTAATTATATCACTTACCCGACTGTGCTTAATTATGAATCACTTTATAACCTCTCTGACGGTATGGTATTAACTTCATTTTATCACCCCTTATACAGCACCATGTACAGCTGCACTTCGTCAATGATTTTAATGATTGTCATACTAATGGTAAGAAAAGGCCGTTCATGATTCTCAGAGAGCCACACAGAGACTGTTATTCAGATAAGCTGAGGCCACAGAGGGGCTCCTATGCTCCTTGGCATTGTTCATTGTCAGTGGCTGCAGGGTTCACTGTGGGGCACAGTTTAATAAGTACAAGCTGTCAGCAGAGATAGATACTGGAACTGGCTAATTCAAAGATGGGACAAGACGTCTGCCTTAAACTCTTCAAGTTAAAGGAGTCATATTCCTGAGTCATGCTAGAGAAATCACACTTTATCCTGCCTGGACACATCCTCTCACAGGCTGAAATTATGGGCGAATGACAAATCAGCATGGGGTTGGGGGGAGTGTGGAGGTTTGGGAATAGTATGAACCCTGATGATACAGAGACCAAGCCTCCGAAGATGATTGCTACAAAATTGTCCAGCTGTCTTCTCAGGGAAAATGGGAGCTACGTCAAGCAGATGCTGGTGCCTCCACTTCTGTGGGCAAGCAGTCAAAGAAAGCCCTCCAGGCCAGCCCTTATTCTTCAGATATATGCTGCAGGCAGTAGCGTCTTTCCAGGGCTTTGGCCAATGGTCACAGACTCAGATGCCTGAAGGGCTCACACAGGAGTAACATGGTTTGAGGGGGTGTCAAAGCAGTTACAAGTAGGTTCTGACCTCTCTTATGGATAGCCTCATCATTCATCTGCCTGCAGAGCATTTGCTAATTCCCAGAAAGTGATGGAACAAGAGCCACCCTGGATTTGTGGTAAACTGGCATCCACCACCCAACTCCATTTGCCATGTGGGAAGTCAGGCCCAGTACTGCCAAAGCTTCTACTTCTGTTAAGAAGAGCCAAAATTCAGATTTCTTTTTACATGAAAACCTCCTGCTTTTTTAATTTCTGGCAATTAGTTTGAATTATCGTAAACACTGTTTGAGCCCATTGGAACTCTGTCTGCTGTCTGCATGTAGCCTTGGCAAGACCACCAGTTTCTGACTCCATATCTATAAGTGAGAACTCTTGGGTTCTCCTTCCTCTCCCTGAGGCACATACACGGGAATAGAGAGCTACTGACAGAATTGGATTTGCCTTGAGAAAAGACACAAAATTTTTCTTAGGGAAATAGAAAATGCAAAAATACCCTTGCCAGAACTTGTAAAAAGTTTCTCTTGCCACTAACTGCATCTGTGAAAAGACTGCTGTTAATGCTGTATAATCAATGCCCTGAGGAGACAGTCACCAGTCACAGTGAAAGGTGGTTACGTTCTCTTATGGGAAAGCACCACTTCCTGTTATTAGCATCACTACCTACTTGTGGGTTACCTGCAGAGCCCCTGGGTATCAACAGGATAGGTATTTGGGGTAAACTGAGCATACACTGTGACTATCCCATTTTTATGTTCCAGTAGAAAAATGCCTCCTCCTATCAATAACCTGGAGGTCCTACAGAAGACAAAAAGGCAAGTCTGCACTCTGTTCTGCCATACATCATAGCCAAATGGCCAGCCAATATGGCAGTTCTTCAATTTTGTATTGTTAGTAATGAGGTACTAAAGGAAAACAACACAGCTCAATTTTCTGGATGCTAAATTGAAACTTCAGAGCTCAGAGTTGAGGGGAGAAAAACTGATAACCCATTTAGCACAAGGGGCAAGACGTCCTTTGTTAAGGAGAAGCTTTATGCTTGCAACCACCCGAAGCTCTATGGATGCACATGGATTATCTGTGTTCTCTAAAGTCCAGTGAGGGTTAACCAGATCCAGAACCAAGAATATGCAGAGAAAGGCAATTTATTCTGGGGAATGTGCCCTTATTGGAAAAATCAAATTTCCTAGGGACTTTACATCAAAAATTTTAAATTCTTTCATAAAAAAGGAAGTCCCCCAGCCCCTTCCTTCTCAGAATGAAAGAAGAAAAGCACTATAAATGGCAACCCACTACAGCATTCTTGCCTGGAGAATCCCGCAGATGGAGGAGCCTCATAGGTTACAGTCCATGGGGTCGCAAAGAGTCGGAAACAACTGAGCGACTTACTTTCATTTTCACACTTAGCTTTATGGGATTGCTCCCAAAATTAACCAGAGAAATTGGATGTCATTCCATTGTCTCTTTAGTTCTTTTTTTTTCTTTCTAGTATCACTCTTTTTATCAGAGATTGAAAGATCTTTTCCAACTATCTTGTAAGCTAGACATCTCAGATATTAAATAAAAGCAGTTGGGCCTGAATTATCCAATAACCACAGGGATTTTTTATCCACAAGAAACATCTTCCCAATAAAAGTACCCATTTTATTAATATTTACTGGGCATCTATTGTGCTGGGTCTGAGGATAAGACTGATAAGAGAAGAGTCTTTACCATCTAGGAACTTTCTATCTCCTGAGCAAGGGGAGGTGCTGGGAGCCCCCTACACAAAGAATTTACAGAAGCAAAGCAAGAGGGAACAAATAATATGCAAGAATAATTCAGCCTTAAGGAAATTGTTATTTGAGAAACAGTCACTTGAGATAGTTAATGGAGATCCTATAGCTCAGTTGGAATTTCCAGAATGAAGATGAAAGGAATCTAAACAGTGGAGAGTACAGGTAAGTGACTGAGTACACAAGAGTAGAGATTTCTCTGCTCTGAAGTATGAAACAAAATGGTGGAAGGGAGACTCTGAATGGAAGAAAACCTATAGTCTTTGAAACTCAACAACAGCAAGCACATTCATTTTATTAATAATTCACAAGTAAGCATGGAGCACACACCACATACCAAGACTTGTGGAGGTGCTGGGTTCACTGGTTCACTGCAGACCAACAGACACACCCTTCCTGCCTACAATAACAATATGCCCTGGAATAAACTACATTTTAATCACTCTCTTGCCAAAAGTTATCAAACTGGTTTTATTTGGGGGCTGTGTTTTGTTTGTTAGATTTTAGAGAATTTTTCTCTCATGGAAACACATTGCTAATTTATGTTATATAATAGCTTTGCTACGATGAGACAGGAATGAATGAACAAAATATACAATAGAAATCAATGAGAAAATCTGACTTACTTTAGGTAAAGTAACTTTACATCCCACTTTGAAAGAGTATATATTCTCTTTACAATAGAGGTGGAATTTTAAATAACATTTCCTAAGATACTTGATTTAATTAAACTTTACTTAATGAATTATTAAGTAGGGGAAGTGGTCCATAATCCTAATGCCCAGAAATCCCTGCTGTACATGCTGGGTTCTCTGTTCATGGATCACAAGACTAAAATCATACTGTCTCATCTGGAGGCTCTGAGGAAAATCTGCTTCCAAGCCCATTCTTTTAGGTGAGTTCAGTTCCCTGCATTCAGCTATAGCATGGAAGTCCCTTTTCCTTGCTATCATCCTTGTATTGCTCTCAGCTTTTAGTAGTGGCTCACATTCCTTACCAGGTAGTCCCTTCCATCATTAATCCAGCAATGGCACAATCTTTCTTGTGCTTTGAGTCTCTGACTTCCTCTTCTTCAAATAGCAAAAGAAAACTTTCAGGCTTTAAAGGTCCTTCTGTGATTAGGGCCAGGCCACTGAGATAATCTCTCTTAAAATAAGAGAGATTCTCCATCTTTGGCTGCAAAGAATATAATCAAATCAAATCAATCAATCAATCAGATCAATCAGTCAGCAAAAACAAGACCAAGAGATAACTCTGGCTCAGCTCATGAGCTCCTTATTGCCAAATTCAGACTTTAATTGAAGAAAGTAGGGAAAACCACTGGACCATTCAGTTCAGTTCCAGTTCAGTTGCTCAGTTGTGTCCGACTCTTTGCAACCCCAGTCCTCTTTGCACACCAGTCCTCTCTGTTCATCACCATCTCTTAGAGTTCACTCAGACTCACGTCAATCGAGTCTGTGATGCCATCCAGCCATCTCATCCTCGGCCGTCCCCTTCTCCTCCTGCCCCCAATCCCTCCCAGCATCAGAGTTTCTTCCAATGAGTCAACTCTTTGCATGAGGTGGCCAAAGAACTGGAGTTTCAGCTTTAGCATCATTCCTTCCCCAGGGATGATCTCCTTCAGAACGGACTGGTTGGATCTCCTTGCAGTCCAAGGGACTCTGAAGAGTCTTCTCCAACACCACAGTTCAAAAGCATCAATTCTTTGGCGCTCAGCTTTCTTCACAGTCCAACTCTCACATGCATACATGACCGCAGGAAACACCATAGCCTTGACTAGACGGACCTTAGTCGGCAAAGTAATGTCTCTGCTTTTGAATATACTATCTAGGTTGGTCATAACTTTTCTTCCAAGGAGTAAGTGTCTTCTAATTTCATGGCTGCAGTCACCGTATGCAGTGATTTTGGAGCCCCCAAAAATAAAGTCTAACATTGTTTCCACTGTTTCCCCATCTATTTCCCATGAAGTGATGGGACCAGATGCCATGATCTTCATTTTCTGAATGTTGAGCTTTAAGCCAACTTTTTCACTCTCCTCTTTCACTTTTATCAAGAGGCTTTTAGCTCCTCTTCACTTTCAGCCATAAGGGTGGTGTCATCTGCATATCTGAGCTTATTGATATTTCTCCTGGCAATCTTGATCCCAGCTTGTGTTTCTTCCACTCCAGCGTTTCTCATGATGTACTCTTCATATATGACCTAAATCAAATCCTTTATGATGATACACTGGAAGTGAGAAATAGATTTAAGGGACTAGATCTGATAGAGTGCCTGATGAACTATGGAATGAGGTTCGTGACACTGTGCAGGAGACAGGGATCAAGACCATCTCCATGGAAAAGAAAAGCAAAAAATCAAAATCGCTGTCTGAGGAGGCCTTGCAAATAGCTGTGAAAAGAAGAGAAGCAAAAAGCAAAGGAGAAAAGGAAAGATATAAGCATCTGAATGCAGAGTTCCAAAGAATAGCAAGAAAAGATAAGAAAGCCTTCCTCAGCAACCAATGCAAAGAAATAGAGGGAAACAACAGAATGGGAAAGACTAGAGATCTCTTCAAGAAAATTAGAGATACCAAGGAACATTTCATGCAAAGATGGGCTCAATAAAGGACAGAAATGGTCTGGACCTAACAGAAGCAGAAGATATTAAGAAGAGGTGGCAAGATACACAGAAGAACTGTACAAAAAGATCTTCAAGACCAAGATAATCACAATGATGTGATCACTCATCTAGAGCCAGACATCTTGGAATGTGAAGTCAAGTGGGCCTTAGAAAGCATCACTACAAACAAAGCTAGTGGAGGTGATGGAATTCCAGTTGAGTTATTTCAAATCCTGAAAGAGGATGCTGTGAAAGTGCTGCACTCAATATGCCAACAAATTTGGAAAACTCAGCAGTGGCCACAGGACTGGAAAAGGTCAGTTTTCATTCCAATCCCAAAGAAAGGCAATGCCAAAGAATGCTCAAACTACCGCACAATCACACTCCTCACGCTAGTAAAGTAATGCTCAAAATTCTCCAAGCCAGGCTTCAGTGATACGTGAACTGTGAACTTTCACATGTTCAAGCTGGTTTTAGAAAAGGCAGAGGAACCAGAGATCAAATTACCAACATCCGCTGGATCATGGAAAAAGCAAGAGAGTTCCAGAAAAACATCTATTTCTGCTTTATTGACTATGCCAAATCCTTTGATTATGTGGATCACAATAAACTGTGGAAAATTCTGAAAGAGATAGGAATACCAGACCATCTGACCTGCCTCTTGAGAAACCTGTATGCAGGCCAGGAAGCAACAGTTAGAACTGGACATGGAACAACAGACTGGTTTCAAATATGAAAAGAAGTACGTCAAGGCTGTATATTGTCACCCTGCTTATTTAATTTATATGCAGAGTACATCATGAGAAACACTGGACTTGAAGAAACACAAGCTGGAATCAAGATTGCTGGGAGAAATATCAATAACCTCAGATATGCAGAGGACACCACTTTTATGGCAGAAAGTGAAGAGGAACTAAAAAGCCTCTTGATGAAAGTTGAAAGGGAGTGAAAAAGTTGGCTTAAAGTTCAACATTCAGAAAACAAAGATCACGGTATCTGGTCTCATCACTTCATGGCAAATAGGTGGGGAAACAGTGGAAACAGTGTCAGACTTTATTTGGGGGAGGGCTCCAAAATTACTGCAGATAGTGACTGCAGCCCCGAAATTAAAAGACGTTTACTCCTTGGAAGCAAAGTTATGACCAACCTAGATAGCATATTGAAAAGCAGAGACATTACTTTGCAAACAAAGGTCTGTCTAGTCGAGGCTATGGTTTTTTCTGTGGTCATGTATGGATGTGAGAGTTGGACTGTGAAGAAAGCTGAGCACCAAAGAATTGAACCTTTTGAACTTTGGTGTTGGAGACTCTTGAGGGTCCCTTGCACTGCAAGGATATCCAACAAGTCTATTCTAAAGGAGATCACCCTGGGTGTTTTTTAGAAGAAATGATGCTAAAGCTGATGCTCCAGTACTTTGGCCACCTCATGAGTTGACTCATTGGAAAAGACTCTGATGCTGGGAGGGATTGGGGACAGGAGGAGAAGGGGATGACAGATGATGAGATGGCTGGATGGCATCACTGACTTGAAGGATGTGAGTTTGAGTGAACTCCAGGAGTTGGTGATGGTCAGGGAGGCCTGGCATGCTGCAATTTATGGGGTCACAAAGAGCTGGACACAACTAAACAACTGAACTGAACCGAACTGAACTAAAAGTAGATTATACCACGTAAAATAATAAAATCACAAGAGTAAAATCTATCATATTCACAGATCTGGGAATTTTTCAGGGTGTGTCCTCCAAGGAGGTAATAAATCTTGGGTCTGTCTTAGAATTTTACCTACCATATAAATAGAGCATAGTAAGGGAATTCAATTGATCCAAAAATGTTCTGAATGGAAACTAAAGAAGTTAGCCTTTTCCTACCTCCCCAACATTATACTGTGGTGATAACTGTAGTCAAAACTTTCTTATATATTCTTCCAGGAAAAATATAGAAGATATATATGCACCTGTATATTTTTTTCTTTATATTTAAATAACCAGGATCTGATGGCACCTCATTTTTCTCATTTAATCTTTCTGGGCATGCTTTCCTTAGTTGCCAATATGGATCTACATTAGTCTTTTTCACAGCTACATAGGAATAGTGTTTTATTTCTTTAATCGTTACATAAGAATAAAAAACAGTGATCAAGAATGAATCATCCTTAAAACCAAGACAGATTATTTATTATCTCAAGGATTTTTAAACTGTGTTCAGAGTCTGGATCAGACCCATTGGTCTCCTGAAACACCTACTTCTCATAGAGCAGATGGGCTCCCCAGGTATCCCTGTTTTGGAAGAGAATCAAGTAATTTTTCTCCAAAGTAAAATTAAATAATAATTTCTAGAGGAAGTGATCTGTTTGGATACAAAAAGGTCTTGCTGGCATGTCCTCACATGTGAAGGAAGAATAGCAAACAAGAAAAAAAAAGGTGAGGGAGGAGGAAGGAGGAATAAAGGAAGGGGAGGAGGGGAAGAGAAGGAAGCAAACAGAAAAGCAGAATAAATCAGTTAAAACTAAAGTCAGGAATTTTTCTCTGCTTTAGAACATGAATGAAGTTCCACCTTCTGACCACTGCCACATCCTTTCTCCATAGCAACACCAAAAAATTAAAAGCACTTTATTTCTTTTTCAAAAAAAAAAATCCCATGCATTTCTGTCTAATTACTGTCATTCTTAATTTCTTAAACTACAATGTTTGATCTAGGGCTTCAGAATACCAATTTTTCCTATTGTTTCTCCTAAGTACAAAAAGACAAAGAGACTTCTACTATCTTTCACTGTTCTTTAAATGGGGACTAGACTTTAAAAAATAGATTTGCATTACTGGTCATAACTTCCAATTCTTAAAGCTTCCGCAAAACTCATACATTCAATTTTTTTTTACACTGAAGTGACAAGTTGTTCTGCTTTCATCAATTTAAATGAAAACACAGTAAGCAATAATAATGGCCCCAACTTCCATCAGTGTTTCCTCTGAGTGAGGCATCCATGAGTCAAAAGTTCCTCTCAGAGCTTGGGCCACTGCTCGAAAGTACAGATGGACCCTTAACCCTAATGTGAATGCCTAAGAACTCATGTTAATTTTGAAAAAATGTATGATTTGCTCTTAAAAGCTTAGAATTTCTCATCTTTACTGCAAAGAGATATCCTACAAACACACATCTCTACAGGTTAACTAGTGGGACATGAAAACCTAGCAGCAATTAAGTTAAACCCCAAGGTTGTATGAGGCCATGGCCAGGGAGAGAACTGCAACCAAGAGGCTATAAGGAAATCCCATACAGATGCAGACAAGTAGATACTCAGACCTGTGCCTGCTCCTCAGGGAGTCCTACACCTTAAGGAATGTTTAAATAAATATTCTAAGTTCCCCTCTTGTGCCTGGGACCTTTCAGGGTTGGCAGTGTCATCAGACAGGAAGACTCAGTCCGATAAGGCCCCGTGTGGGCCCTTTTCTGTTTCTTCCCTTCAGGTGCTGTCTAAGCCTCTATCCCGTGCAAGGGGTAAACCAGACAGCCAGAAGAGCCTGCAGGAGGAAAACTCTCCTAGCCAGCCAAGTATTTCTCTTATGAAGCTATGAGATTCTGAATGAGGTTGGACCTCTGGAGTAGCACTGACCTGAAAATTTAGGGGAACCCACATTTCCGAGAGACACAGCACAAATCTAGGGCTCTGGGATACTACGGTATACTGCCAGCCCTGGGCTTGAGTCAGGCATGTGGGCTGGATCAAAAGTTTTTAGAACGAGGTGCCACCTGTAGTCTACAGCACCAAGGGGGCAAGGCGACAGCAGATGCCCTTCATCCAGGGCTCTCACTCCACTTCCTCCTTGAGTTCGACATCATGTGTCAGGCTATTTCCCCAGGATTGCCTCACCCTCCACAAACTCCGCAAAGAGTTTTCCAGTCTTTTGTTCCCCTAAAACCAGAGAGTCTTCCAATCCATGAACTCTCTTCCCCTACATCATGTGTTGATATTGTTCCCCGATAAGCTGGTCTTAAGCCATGCTGGACAATGGATGGACATTTCTTATACAAACGGGACCACTTTTCTTGTTTCTGTCTTCCCCGCTGGTAGAAGTGGTAAAAGGCAGAGGAATACCCAACATTGAAAGAGAGTATAATCTAAGAATGCCATGGTCACCAACCTAAGAGTTCAAGAGAAGGCATAATTGAAGGATGCATCATTCTATGTTTATGCTATAAAATTCTGAACACTAAATTTGACATGACCAGAAAACAACTTATCATTTATCTTTCCTGCATGTACTGGATAAGACTCATATTAGTGATCATCATCAGCAAAGCACAGCAACAGCCTTTGAGACAGTCCTGGGAAACCAGTGATCATGGCATGATGGATGATGCAGACTCATGAGTAATAATGTAACCAGCCTTAAATAAATGACATTAGAAAACACAGAGGCAAGAAAATCTATATTGTTTCCATTAAAACTGAATCTGGAGAGCCATGACATTGTGAACAATAATTGTATTACTACCTTTCTCCTCACATAGTGGGAGACATGAAATTAACCAGGAACCGTGCATTTGACAATAAAGAACAAAAAGAAACAGCACCTAGGTACTAGCCACTGTGAAAATATTTTATATGCAATGACTAGACAATAAACAAATATGTAAATAGTTATACTTTATCCATTATTGTGACAGCTGATTGAAACTGCCATACCTTATATAGGTCCATGAACACTCTTTTAAATCAAGAAATTTTTATAGACAGAAACTCTACAAAATGAAATTTTTCCCAAGGCCCTCTACATCCTAGGGATGGCCCTAAGGAAGGGGAGCATGTAACCTGTAAACATACAATTTCATCCTGTCTCAGTACAGCTACACTAGATTTTATTATATGGTTTGAGAATCTGTATGGCTAAATTTAGAAAATATTTTATATTTCAATGAAATAATAACCATAATGTGTTACAAAGGCTTGGAGACTTTTGCATTTTTGTGCATGAAGCTATCATGCTTTTGTATTTTTTCCCACTTGAAGATAGTTCTCAGTTATCCAGAATGTGGTTTACTCATTTAGTAAGTTAACTGAATAAAATAAATATTTTATTTCTAGAGTTCTGACCTTCAACACCAAGTATTTATAGATGACCACACTATGTCATTAGTTCATAGAAACTCAAAGAATGAAAATTAATTTTTATGTTAAACACTTTAATTATAGAAGAAAATCTGCTCTAACAGTCAAATAAATGTAAACATATTGGATGATTTCTGAAGAAGTATTTATCTTTTGGACTATCACTGACTTTTTAATGAACATACATAGTTTAAACTATTTTAAAACTTCCATTATATCAATGATCTGTACTACCATATTTGTATCTACAAAAAGAATTATTCACAGATGATTAACCTGCATTTATGACTTAAAAACCATTAGTCTGGTCAAACAATTACTTGACCAAACCTCTTAGAGAGGTTAATAATGGAGTATTCTAGTTCCAGTTCAAGAAATCATAGTTTATTTCCAAAAATAGGCAAGAAATAATCATGAAAAGGAAAGGTTTTAATATTAAACCGACATTTTAAACCAACTCAGAGAAGATATAATTACTGAAATATGTCTCCTTCCTCTTACCCACCAGATCAAGTGAAGTCAGTCAGTCGTGTCCAATTCTTTGCAACCCCATGGACTGTAGCCTGCCAGGCTCCTCTATCCATGGAATTTTCCAGGCAAGGATACTGGAGTGGGTTGCCATTTCCTTCTCCAGGAGATCTTCCTGACCCAGGGATCAAACCTGGGTCTTCCACACTGCAGGCAGACTCTTACCCTCTGAGACACCAGGGAAGAATCTTACCTACTATTTTACCCTAAAAAGGAACTCAGAAAAATGCTGCTAGAGATGCTTCGCCTGTCAACATGTCACTCTCATGGGATTTTAACATTTCAAATGCCACTGAATTTCCTTTCAATCAATCTTACAAATATAAACGTTAAAGAATAAAGCATTCTAATCATACAGTACATTAAAACGTAAAATTTGAGGTTCACTTTTATATTTACAAGTTTTATCTGATAAAACTTAAACACAAACATTTTGTCAGCACCACAATTCTTGTTTTCAAAATTTAGCAGATTCTTCATTTTGATTGATATGGTTATAAAATGCATGCAGGCCACAGGGAAAGTATAAGGAATAATTCAGATCTTCTGAAATAATTCTTTTTCTTTTGACTCACTCCATCTTGTTTTCTTTCTGTCAAACAGGATATGAATTAACCAACTTTCAGAGATACTTTATATGTTATCTAACCCTTGACTGACTATGCTAAAGCTTCTGACTGTGTGGATCACAACAAACTGGAAAATTCTTAAAGAGATGGAAATACCAGACCACTGTACCTATCTCCTGAGAAATCCGTATGTAAATTAAGAAGCAACCGTTAGAACTCAACATAGAACAATGGACTGGTTCAAAATTGAGAAAGGACTACATCAAGGCTGTATATTGTCATCCTGCTTAATTAACTTATATACAAAGTATATCATGTGACATGCCAGGTTGGATGAATCACAAGCTGGAATCAAGATAGCTGTGAGAAATATCAATAACCTCAGATATGCAGATGACACCACACTAATGGCAGAAAGCAAATAGGAACTAAAGAGCCTCCTGATGAAGGTGAAAGAGGAGGTGAAAACACTGGCTTAAAACTCAACAAAATCTATGATCATGTTATCTGGTCCCATCACTTCATGGCAAATAGATGGGGAAAAAATGGAAACATTGGCAGACTTTATTTTCTTGGGCTCCAAAATCACTGTGGATGATGAATACAGCCATGAAATTAAAAGATGCTTGCTCCTTGGAAGGAAAGCCATGACCATCCTAAATGATGTGTTAAAAAGCAGGGA
Source organism: Nanger dama (assembly GCA_917880005.1). Lineage (NCBI taxonomy): Eukaryota > Metazoa > Chordata > Mammalia > Artiodactyla > Bovidae > Nanger > Nanger dama. The sequence goes on from CAKJTW010000004.1 coordinate 56,573,564, forward strand.
TATCAGTTTGCCGACAAAGGTCCATCTAGTCAAAGGTATGGTTTTTCCAGTAGTCATGTATGGGTGTGAGAGTTGGACCATAAACAAGGCTCAGCACTGAAGAACTGATGCTTTCAAATCATGGTGCTGGAGAAGACTCCTGAGAGTCCCTTGGACAGCAAGGAGGTCAAACCAGTCAATCCTAAAGGAATAAACCCTGAATGTTCATTGGAAGGATCAATGCTGAATGAAGTTCCAATACTTTGGCCACCTGATGTGAAGAACAGACTCACTGGAAAAGACCCTGATACTGGGAAAGATTGAGAGCAGGAGGAGAAGGAGGTGAAAGAGAATGAGATGGTTGGATGGCATCACCGACTCAATGGATGTGTTTGAGCAAACTCCAGGAGATCATGGAGAACAGAGAAATCTGGTGTGTTGCAGTCCATGAGGTTACAAAGAGTCAAATATGACTTAGTGATTGAACAACTACTAGTTTCTTGGTAATAAAGAGTAAGTTCCAAGCCTTTTTGTTTGGAAATGCAACAACAAACAATCAGTTTGTATTTCTTTAAAAAGCAGTTATCTTTTGAAACATCCCTGGGAAATCTTAGAACATGAAATTATATGATTTTCACCAAATAAATCATAAATTATATAATATTAAAAACAATTCTCTGACTTTTCAGAACTGACCTTTATATGGATAAATCTCAAAAATTAAATGCTAACAACTTTTCATCCTCCAAATCCAGCAAAAAATCACTTGCAAGAATGAAAATATTCAACCAAAATGAACATCACATGGCTAAATAGAAAACAGCAAGCACCTGCTTGCTCTGAAAAGAATATTTTAGATTTAATTAGAAGATATTGATTATAAATAAGCCATAGCATGGTGGAATCAAAGAATTTTATAATTTCTCTAGACAAAAATATTGTATTGAGAATCAGTAATATTTAATTCAGTGCATCAGTTAGCATATTTGGACATTATATTTGGTTCAAAGCCCAGTTTTGATGTCTGTGAAGGATTCAGACTTCCACTGTGAAATCATGAAGCCTTGCCCGATGCAACAGAAATGCTTCCTTTAAAATATTTCTGTTCCCTGTGTCCTTTTTAACAACTCTATGTATGCTCTGTTTTTCTAAGCATCAGGGTCAACCTGACATTTCATTGAGTACTGTGCCTGTCAGCTAGAATCACCATTCTTCCACTTGCTGAATCAGCCCACCCTTGTACCACTAGCTGATAGGAATATAAGGAGACCTTCAAATTTTGCAAAGTTTAGCTGAATTAGAATGGGCTGTAAGCCATTATCTTTAAAACCAGTACAGATTTTCAGACATTTATACAATCAGATTTCTAACTACAAAAGACCCCAGAAATACACACAATTTCAGGCTTAGATGGACTGTTTGATTCCAAGTGAAAATCTATTATCATATCATCCAGATGACTGCCATATACTAAGGACATAATAACTGCTCCTGTTATGACAGGACATCATTCTAACTTGGAAATCCAAGCTTTTAGAAACAGTGCTATAAATAGAGTTAATATTAGACAAACTACCACAGTTGGAAGGAAGGGAACAGATATCAGTCAGAGTTCAAATTTCCAAACTTTGTGGCTTTGGTCCTTTGCCAACCATGCTTCTTCTCTATATGCTGATGGATACAGGCTGCACAGAGAACACTACTGAACTGAAGGAACTTTTCTTCTTCTGTTACAAACGCTTACTAAGGGTCAACAGAATAGACTTCACCAATTCAGAGAGAATAGTTTATTGTTTGCCAGAATTCTGGTTGAAAGCAACATTGTATTGTTTAATTCATCAGGACAAAATAAGTTAAAATATATGGGCAGACTCACTATCATAAGTCTGGAAAATCAAAGCCTAAAACAGTAGGTGCCTGAAGTTCATTGACGGAGAGCTCTTCAGGAAAAGCTCTTCAGGGCAAGGAATGACAAGCAGGAGAGGACAGAGAAAAGGGCTGAGAAAGGATGTGATCCCATATACAGACCAGTCTTGACTTGATCCATGTGATCACACCACAGAACTAATTATGACCCTCTCCTCTGATTCAAGAGGGCCAGCTATTTGTAGCCCCATATCCATCAATCACTAGCTGCACAACCTCTTGGGAGATGCAGCTGCCATCAGCAATTCTCTGGAAGAGGACAGAGAAAGAGGAGGGAAGTGGGGCATGCAGCTGTGAGTCTTTAGCCACCAACAGCAGCTGAAGAAGAAATGGAAAGAAATTTAGGCAGGGCACCCACAGTAGCTACTATGCTACTTGCGATTCACTCAGAAATTAGGAAAAAAAAACAACTAGGACTCCATCAAATTTTAGACAGACTGTAAAGGGTCACCTCTTACATCAACAGGTGAAGTCATTGAGATGGAATGGCTGGCAATCTTACCCAGTTGCCTTTAATTGTATTATGCCCTATGACTTGTGCTTCCTTGGCTTGTTAACAATCTACAGCCTCTGACATAATGTATCCTTAACCTATTTTGGTGCTCTTAATTCAGAATTATTCCTTCTTCCCGCATGAAAGAGAAGCTGCCAATTTTGAGAATATCCATTAAGTTAAGGGCACAAGGCAGAACGTTAACATTCAACTTAAAGAAAAAGCAATAGACTTTATAAATTGCAAAGCACATTTCTTTTTAATAGAGGAATGAAGTTTTCTGCTGAGAGATCTGGGGCAGTAGAAAGAAGTTTCTTTTCCTAAGGTACAAGTTTTATTTGCATTCCATGAGTCATGTTACATGGAAATCCTTCACTCAATAAGAAACGTATACTTCTGCTGTGGTTCGTGACCCTCCCTGTCTCTCAGTTATGGGCACTGCAAATTCCAAACATGCTGTAGATCATTTTCCCCCATCTCTCCTCCAAGACTTTGTGTGCTGGAGATGGACTGATTCACATCTTCATCTCCACGATGTACAGAAACAATCAAAACAAATATAAGCCTTTATTATCCAACAGGTAGTAAATAAAAATCCAAAGGCTTTTGATAAATTGGTAGTCTTTACTCAGATGGGTATTTTGAACCCACTAAAAACTCAGACATAAAATGGTGCATTTGCAACTTTCTTCCTTTCCATTGTGAGGTGATTGATTTTGTCTGGATGTCTAGAGAATCAGCCAGCTTTATATTTGAGTTCATTAGAAAAACCAAGAAAGAAGGAAAAGATCTGCCTATCTGAATAGCAAAGTCCCCATTTCTTTCTCTTTTGACCTAATCAATATGAGAAGGCACTAAGAATAATGGTTTCAAAATCTTAACTAGAAATGCCAGCTGGCCACAAACGGCTTCCTTAAAAGGGCATGTGGGAATCCATAGGGAGAGTCATCATTATACTAATCCACTCAGAATAGTTGATTTCTCCACTTCTGAGTCCAGATATCTGTCCTGGATTCTGCAGCAGCCAAGGCAGTGGGAGATTTTTTTCTGAAGCAAACAAATCTCCCTGTTTCATACTGATCCAACCTAATTCTAGCTACCCAGCCTACACATTATATATTTCCTATTTTGAGAAAAACATTCCTGGAACAGGGAGTGGGCAGTGGACTCAGTTCTATTTTCCACTGAATTAAGACACCTTACAGATAAGGAAAGCTACATTTTCTGTGACAGGGAAGAAGGCAGAATACTTGCTGCACCGAAAAAAATTACAAACCAAGAATCAGAGGATAAGAGGAAAATGGCAGATTGACTTCCAGTTAAAGGACAGCTGTAAGCTATTACAAGGCTCCCTCTGGCATCCCCCTCTTATTCCTGGGCTCCATCCCCATCTGTGAAAAAATCATTTCCCCACAGCAGAGCAAACTTCAGCTTCTCAAAGGCTTCTAACCCCTAGCCTTATACAGGCAAGACCCTCAAGTTATAATTAGCTTTCACTGGCCCTTCTCCAAATATCTTGTAGCCTAGGGGCAACAAAAGCTGTCAGTCAGCATGACCAATCCACTGCTATTTATATCCAGGCTTAGTGGCCATTCTTGTGGCCACAATTGTATTCTGACCTTCTCCAGAGGTAGTATTGAGGGTCAACACAGTTTTGTTCATACTCAGATCGAGCTGATACACTGTCTCTGGGGATCAGAATCCTGATTTGTGAGAGCAAATTGGCAGTTTCTGGTTTTATTATCTGTGCAAGAGAGTAAGACTTTATTTTTAATACATATATTTAGTTGGGGGAGATCAATGAATATCTTTATAAAATGTATTCATAAAGTAAGGACAGGAACATGGAGAAGGAAAGAAGTAAAAACTTAGTAAAAATTTGTGGAGTTTATAGGAGTCTAAGATTAGACTGGTTTTCTGTATTAACACTAATATAAATTTACCTCTTTAATGAGCTTGAGCATAGTCTCATAACTGAAAATTTTACCTCTTCAGAAATTCAAAAGGAAAAGAGAACTTCAGTGGACAAAAGCACTAAAACCAGAGGAATAGCCTTGCTGCTAATAAAATTAACTGACATTTGTTTTCAGGTTTACAGGTGCCAGACACTGTTAAGAGTTTAATATACTATGAAGTGTTATCACTTCTGGAACACAAGCTCGTCGGTAGCACTGAAGCCCAGCTGGAACATTTACTAGCTGTATATCCCCAGAAAATATATTTCTTGATATCTTTCCCTATGTTTGTTTGTTTGTTTTTAAAATGAGTGTTGGAAGTAATCCCAATATACAGGCCGTAGTAAGGTTAAATGAGTTAGTACATGTGAAACACTGAGCATAAAACCTGGCATATGGAAAGAGTTTAAATAATTCTTGTCTGTTACTGTTATCCACTTGTTAAAGATGAAAAAGTGGAGGTTTAAAAGGTTAAGTAACTCTCTCAAAGTCATACAGTGATTAATGAACAAAGCTAGAGTACAGTTCTGGTGACCTATCTCTATACAGTCCATGTACTAAACCTTAACACCTTCCTGACAAGCACATTCCCGGGATCCATTTTGGCCAGAAGCTTGTGGTCTGTTAATAGACTCATGGTCTATCAATATATCATGAATCTATTAACAGAATAGTGCAGTGATTAATCACTACAAAATATGATCTTGCCACAAATTCGTTAGTTCCTCAATGGGAGAGGTCAATACAGGAGAAAACTAGATTTCCCTCATGTAAAATTCAAGCATGCTAATGAAATAAAAAATACAACTCTTATGAATTAATAACTTAAATGATGGCATATTTCACCTAAAGCAAATACAAATTACCTTTTGAGGTAGAAAAATATATGAGTTCCCAACTAATAGATGCATTCCATACTCATACTGTGCCACAGTTTGTTATACAGTATTTCACTTCATCTCTGCCAAAACTCCTTAAAATAGAAAGTATTAGCTTTATTTTATGGATGAGAAAATAGAGAGGTTAAATGACAAGGTTACAAAATGGCAAAGCTAGAATTTGAATCCATATTTGCCTGTCTCCAAAATCCGATTTTTAGCTATGAAACTAACCCTGCTTTGGTGCTTGTGCCATGATGTTCTATTTATGTACAACAAGCATGGCTTATTACCTTAGCATGGCTTGTCACATACAGAAGAGGTTGAATAAATGTTATCTTTCATTCCAACCGTATATTATCAAGCACTTACTTTGGAATTTTAGAAGACTTACATTTTCTTATATTAAGTAAACCCAGGAACATGTTATTGCTACTTTACTGATAGAAATACTGAGACCTGTAGAGAATAATTGGCTCTACTCTGAAAGTTTCAAAGTGATATCATAGGTTTCATCTCCTGGGCTTTACACGACACACTCTACCTTTGGCAACACTGTTCAGAATAGGTGATTAAAGGATCTAAAAATACAATAGTTTCTACAAGTAGAAATGATTTCTATCAAGAGACAAATACTCTAGATATCTATATAGCCATACAAAAAATGCTTCCACAAAGGCAGAGTTTTGAACATGCGAGGAGCCTAAGAATGATAGATCTTTGAGATCTATCTAAAAATATTGTCTGGTATCTTTGGGCTCCTATTCTATCAGCTGCAGACATCACATGGTTTACAGGCTCAAGATATAATTCAATGACCAAAAATGCCTCCAAGCTGCTGGTAGCAGGCCCTGAGGCATAAAAGGGCAGCAGTGGTTGTAAGATGTGTGGTAATTGACACAATAGCAAAAGCAGAAAGAGACAGAGACAGAGAGAGAGAATGAGAGAGAGAAGGAAAGATCAAGCATAGCCAGGTATCTACACACAATGGCAATCACCATAACACTGACCAAATTGTATTTACATCAGCCTGAGCTTTCAACTCAACACTCAAGATTCAAAAAATTACACATCTAATTTTGCCCTTCCTTCGCTCTACAGGATCAGTAGACAGGTAAGAGAAGCTTGCGAAAAGTGCGGGGCGGGGGCGGGGCGGGGGGATGGGGGGAAACCTGATTCTCCACACATTTATTTGTGCAGGAAAGAAACTGTCTTCACTGCCATCTCTAGATGGAGAAGCACTGTGTTCCAGTCAAGAATCCCTGTCTTGTAATGAGCACTCAAGAAATACTTATTGGACGGGGAGCTTGGGACTCTCAAAGTGATGGAAATGACATCAGTCCTGCCCAGGAGGGACTTGCAATTGAAAATTTCTGACACTAACCCAGACAAAAATGGACAGGCTATCCAGATAATGTAGTGAGAAATGTAAGCAATCAAATAAATATGCAGCTTAATTTTTTTTTAAACATCATTTATGTTATAGTCACAGACTGCTCAATTCCAAACCATCCTATGGGTAATCTGAGTTCACTGACTATTAAAATGAAGTCACAATACGTTTTGAAAAATGACCTTCAGTAACGTAAATATGAAACCATTTTGCTGGAGTATAATGTTTTTTAAAAACCATTAGAAAGCGTTTGTGAGTGAATCTTGCATAAGATTTTCCTTTCAATTCTTTTGAAAAGTAAGACCGACAGCTAAACTAGTTCCACTTGGACATAAATTTGATTATTGTGGCTAGCTCAGAGGAGATCTAATGATTCTAATGGATTCTTAAACTACTCGAAGTAGTTCTCTACACTTGGCTCTGTCCACAGTCACAATGGATTCAATCATGTCCATATGGAAAAGGAGTCAAGTTGGGGTGAAATCCTAAAAGGCAATGAATGACAATTTTGCTTCCTGGCATTCCACAGCGGCAGATGCTATACCCTAATGTGCCTTTATGTCTCTTTATATTCACTTCCTATAATTCTCATTCTTTTTATACAGCATTGATATGATACTTTTCATGGAAACCCAGTGCACAGTCACTTAGGATTTTTTCCTATTGTCTAAAATTCTTCTTGTGCAAGTCTTCTGGGACTGCTGCACAGAGCCTATTTCCATCTCAGCGGAAAGCCTTGAATGTAAAGAGAGAGATGAGCTTGTAAGTGCAGTCTAGAGAGGTCAGACTAAATATTTTGTTAAAGGTGGTCTCAGGAGTAATATCTGTTCATGAGGCAGACGTGAACATTTCCGCTAAGAATCAATAGTGGGCCCATTTGCACTATGCTTAGTGTTCAAAGTGTTTTCTGTGCATTTATCCCACCCTGCGCACTTTCTCTCTATAAATAAATATCAGTGGTCGTCTGAGTCTCAAAATGCTTCTGTTGGCTGCATTGTTATCCCTGCCAAAGAGTGGAGCTGAAAAGACCACTGCATCACTATCTATCCTCTCTACACCCTGAATTCAAGCAAAGGTTCTCCTGGTGTGCCAGCTGTAACTGCGCTTCGTTTCTCTGCCTCTAGCCCACAGCCTGTCTGTTGCCCTGAAGCCTTTGCCCAGAACAAGCCACTCCATTTCTGCTGGTTAAAGTAAAAGTGAAAGTTGCTCAGTCATGTCCAACTCTTTGCGACCCCATGGACTGTTGTCTATGGAATTCTCTAGGCCAGAATACTGGAGTGGGTAGCCTTTCCCTTCTCCAGGGGATCTTCGCAACCCAGAGATTGAACCCAGGTCTCCCGCATCGCAGGCAGATTCTTTATGAGCTGAGCTATCAAAGAACCTCCAGGCATGTCTGTTGATACTGTTTCCCAACATTTCAAAGCTCTACAGACTAGATGAGAGGCCTGCTCAGGGTCCATCCTGCCTGTCAGCTGTATATCTATCATCCTCTCAGCACAGATATTGGGATGGCTGCCTTCATCTCTCTTCCCTACCTGTTCTGGCCAACAGAACAGTGTCACAGCAAACAGTCCTTCAAGAGGGTGACTGTGGCATGGGAAAGGAACATGGACAGACCTTTGCAAAGTTCCTGGCTTGGCTGTTAACCATAGGAGTGAATCAACCTCTTTAAGCCTCAGTTATCTCTTACATAAGAAGAGGATAGTTATGGCTACCTTGGAAAGTATTATAAAGATTGAAATAATACCCAGAAAGTGCCTGGCCCATATTGAACATGCTATAGGATAGACACTGTTATTCAATTCTGATAAAAACCACCAAGTTCTAGGAGCAAGTATGATATTACTTGGGAAGCTAGAGTAGCATTCTGTAGACTGCAGATACTTTGGAAAGGAGCTCTCCTTGTCTCTCAGTATATCCTGGGACAGTGTGCTAGCTGGTAGCAGAATTCAGTGGTAGATTTATGACAGTGTGTTACCAATGGGACTCTTTGACTAGGGCAAACTGGAATATGACCCCTTCTCCTTCAAGTTCATCATCAATCAATGGTGCTGTGCCAGCTCTATAAAGGGACTCTTAATCTCTTTTGCCCTTACATTTCAAAGAAAGATTAGACAGCAATCAGGTTTCTGCCCAATAAATGTGCAAGGACTCCCCAGCACTTGGAACAAGGGCAGGCACCTAGTAGGCATTCAATAAATGCTAGATGTAAAGAAGAATGAATGAATGATTTTAAGTAATACATTTTCTTCTAGTGAATCACCTGAAGATCAGGAAGCACCAGTATTGCTTGCAAGTTCCTCTTTACATTTTCATATGTTTGAATATAACTCTGAAAGATAATATAGGAACTCATTTAGCTCCATTTCACTCCATTGACAGTAGGTCACTATGGATACTTACATGAATGATTGCACCTGAGTAAATGTCAAGACATTCAGGTTTCAAACAGAAAGGGCCTTAGTCATTTGCCCTTATCTATCTTTGCTGCACACTTATGGCACGGGCCACATGGCAAAGTTCACATCCTCTTTCCCACTTTTCATTCTAAAGACACCTTGTGTTTTCCCATGTGCCTTTAAGGAATCATTCTTGATCTCAGCCATGAAATCAGAAAGCTGCATAACTGACAAGATGATCCCGGAAGGCAGCTAAAACATGGGGTAGATTGAAACTGACAGTTAATTTGTAGCAGTAAAAAATAATGATATCATCATAAAACAAGTTTAAGATCAGACTGGGCTCAAACACTCTGTGCCCGCAGATTATATAGATGGGCATTGTCAAAGCTTAAATAACAAAGCAAAACAAAACTGAACCTCTCAGCTTCGCCAAGCACGATTTTTTTTTTAATGGAACACTACCACCATCTGCTGGCTGCAACTGATAAAATGCCTAGCAATCTCAAAGTCCTGGAATATTCCATCCTGCACAGGCTGTTGTTAATTACCATGCACAAGGAAAACATTTTTAACCTCACACATGAGCAAAACGATACAAATAAATCAGACCTTCCTAGCACAGGGAACAAATGAAAGAACCAGAAAGACTAGATATTGCCAAAGGCTCCCTGGTGGGCTATGCCTACACGCTGCACTTGCTGGGTACTGAAGTCCCAGCACATTCTCTTCTGATTGCCCAGCTCCCTCCTTACACGTGCTCACTTTCAGACTTCCTCCTCTCCAGCTGCCTCCTCTACCAGGCATCCTACACAGCACTGCAGTGATAGGCAAAGCAGCAGCTCTCAGCTAAAAACAGCCTCCTCCTGGAGCTCTTAAAGGAAGAAAACCACTGACATTTGTCTTCTTCAAGGAAAGCATAGCCCTGGTGTGATTCAACAAAGAAAAGGATATCCCTGGCTCCCCAGACTCTAAAAGCAATATTTTAGCAAGGTTTCCATGGGGTTCATTGCCTTGTGTCATGCCTGTTTTTCGTAATTCGCCAACAAGTCAGGAATTCTTTGGAGGGAGAAAAGCCAGAGTCTTTAATTCTAGCCACCTTTAACACACTACCCACTGTTTCTAACATGTTCAGTCTTACCATTCTCAACTCTCTGTTCCTCACTTCGCAGGCCTCTAACTTCTCAACCATCCTGAGGACAAAAGGAGGCTTTACAAAATATTCCTTCTTCACTGTAATTTCTTTTATTTTTCCTTTTGCTTGTGTTAGTCACTCAGTCATGTACGATTCTTTGTGACCCCATGAACTGTAGCTCACCAGGCTCCTCTGTCCATGGAAATCTCTAGGCAAGAATACTGGAGTGGGTTGCCATGCCCTTCTCCAGGGATCTTCCCAACCCAGAAAGCGAACCCCGGTCTCCTGTGTTATAAGCAAATTCTCTACTATCTGAGTCACTTTGCTTACCTGAATTTAAAATGTTTATTCACTGAGCATGTAATAACTGTATCATAAAACAATTTCTAAAAACCCTTCAAATGGTCATCTATTTAGAACATTTTCTGTCACTCATATATCTATAATCATAATGAGGTAATGATTGGTACTAGACAAAATATCTAGCTTCTATTGAGCAAAGATGTAAATATTTCACATGATATTTTCCCTGGATGGAAGACCACAGCCTCATGCAGCAGAAACAAGTGATACTCTCCGGCTCTGACATGCCTCTGTGTATGACCAGGCTATCCTCAGTCAGAGGGGCAAAATGCCCATATACACAGAACACACTGGGCAGAATTAATTTCCTCCTGAATAGTATCATCCTTGCATCCATCTAAACAATTATCTCACAATCCTAAACACTCTGAGACACAAACTTTAGTACAAAGGCATTTTACATGTTCTTCAAGATGCTGCAAATTCAGAAAGATACCACTTATAGGTTAAGTGGTTTCTATATGGCATAAGCAAACCCCTATAAGCAATGCAGCCATGACTAAATTTTCATTTATTTTCTTTCATATAAATGACTGGTGAATATTTTTAAATGTCCAATCTCATCAAAATAATTAATATCAAATTATTCTACAATAAAATAATAATGAGGAGCTTCCCTGGTGATTCACTGGTAAAGAATACTCCTGCTAATGCAGGAGACTCAGGAGACATAGGTTTGATCCTTGGGTCAGGAAAATTCCCTAGAGAAGGGACTGGCAATGCACTCCAGTATTCTTACCTGGGAAATCCAATGGACAGAGGAGTCTGGTAGGCTACAGTCCATGGACTGTGAAAAACTCAAATACGACTTAGCAACTAAACAACTACAACAATAACAGCAACATCAAAACAATAATGAATATTTTTTTCTTCAGTTCAGTTCAGTACAGTCGCTCAGTCGTGTCCGACTCTTTGCGACCCCATGAATCCAAGCATGCCAGGCCTCCTTGTCCATCACCATCACCCGGAGTTCACTCAGATTCACGTCCATCGAGACCATTCACATCATCGAGTCCATGATGCCATCCAGCCAACTCATCCTCGGTCGTCCCCTTCTCCTCCTGACCCCCAATCCCTCCCAGCATCAGAGTCTTTTCCAATGAGTCAACTCTTCCCATGAGGTGGCCAAGTACTGGAGTTTCAGCTTTAGCATCATTCCTTCCAAAGAAATCCCAGGGATGATCTCCTTCAGAATGGACTGGTTGGATCTCCTTGCAGTCCAAGGGACTCTCAAGAGTCTTCTCCAACACCACAGTTCAAAAGCATCAATGCTTCAGTGATCAGCCTTCTTCACAGTCCAACTCTTACATCCATACATGACCACAGGAAAAACCATAGCCTTGACTAGACGGACCTTAGTTGGCAAAGTAATGTCTCTGCTTTTCAATATGCTATCTAGGTTGGTGATAACTTTTCTTCCAAGGAGTAAGCGTCTTCTAATTTCATGGCTGCATTCACCATCGGCAGTGATTTTGGAGCACCAAAAAATAAAGTCTGACACTGTTTCCACTGTTTCCTCATCTATTTGCCATGAAGTGATGGGACCGGATGCCATGATCTTCATTTTTTGAATGTTGAGCTTTAAGCCAAGCTTTCCTCTTTCGCTTTCCTCTTTCACTTTCATCAAGAGGCTTTTTAGTTCCTCTTCACTTTCTGCCATAAGGGTGGTGTCATCTGCATATCTGAGGTTATTGATATTTCTCCTGGCAATCTTGATTCCAGCTTGTGCTTCCTCCAACCAAGCGATTCTCATGATGTTCTCTGCATAGAAGTTAAATAAGCAGGGTGACAGTATACAGCCTTGACATACTCCTTTTCCTATATGGAACCAGTCTGTTGTTCCATGTCCAGTTCTAACTGTTGCTTCCTGACCTGCATGCAGATTTCTCAAGAAGCAGGTTAGGTGGTCTGGTATTCCCATCTCTTTCAGAATTTTCCACAGTTTAATGTGATCCACACAGTCAAAGGCTTTGGCATAGTCAATAAAGCAGAAATAGATGTTTTTCTGGAACTCTCTTGCTTTTTCCATGATCCAGCAGATGTTGGCAATTTGATCTCTGGTTCCTCTGCCTTTTCTAAAACCAGCTTGAACATCAGGGAGTTCATGGTTCATGTATTGCTGAAGCCTGGCTTGGAGAATTTTGAGCATTACTTTACTAGCATGTGAGATGAGTGCAATTGTGTGGTAGTTTGAGCATTCTTTGGCACTGCCTTTCTTTGGGATTGGAATGAAAGCTGATCCTTTCCAGTCCTGTGGCCACTGCTGAGTTTTCCAAATTTGCTGGCATATTGAGCACAGCACTTTCACAGCATCGTCTTTCAGGATTTGAAACAGCTCCACTGGAATTCCATCACCTCCACTAGCTTTGTTTGTAGTGATGCTTTCTAAGGCCCATTTGACTTCACATTCCAAGATGTCTGGCTCTAGATGAGTGATCACATCATCATGATTATCTGGGTCATGAAGATCTTTTTGTACAGTTCTTCCATGTATTCTTGTCACCTCTTCTTAATATCTTCTGCTTCTGTTAGGTCCATACCATTTCTGTCCTTTATCGAGCCCATCTTTGCATGAAATGTTCCCTTGGTATCTCTAATTTTTTTGAAGAGATCTCTAGTCTTTCCCATTCTGTTGTTTCCCTCTATTTCTTTGCATTGATCGCTGAAGAAGGCTTTCTTATCTCTTCTTGCTATTCTTTGGAACTCTGCATTCACATGCTTATATCTTTCCTTTTCTCCTTTGCTTTTTGCGTCTCTTCTTTTCACAGCTATTTGTAAGGCCTCCCCAGACAGCCATTTTGCTTTTTTGCATTTCTTTTCCATGGGGATGGTCTTGATCCCTGTCTCCTCTACAATGTCACGAACCTCATTCCATAGTTCATCAGGCACTCTATCTATCAGATCTAGGCCCTTAAATCTATTTCTCACTTCCACTGTATAATCATAAGGATTGGATGTAGGTCATACCTGAATGGTCTAGTGGTTTTCCCTACTTTCTTCAATTTGAGTCTAAATTTGGCAATAAGGAGTTCATGATCTGAGCCACAGTCAGCTCCTGGTCTTGTTTTCGTTGACTCTGTAGAGCTTCTCCATCTTTGGCTGCATAGAATATAATCAGTCTGATTTCAGTGTTGACCATCTGGTGATGTCCATGTGTAGAGTCTTCTCTTGTGTTGTTGGAAGAGGGTATTTGCTATGACCAGTGCATTTTCTTGGCAAAACTCTGTTAGTCTTTGCCCTGCTTCATTCCATATTCCAAGGCCAAATTTGCTTGTTACTCCTGGTGTTTCTTGACTTCCTACTTTAGCATTCCAGTCCCCTATAATGGAAAGGACATCTTTTGGGGGTGTTATTTCTAAAAGGTCTTGTAGGTCTTCATAAAACCATTCAGCTTCAGTTTCTTCAGCATTACTGGTTGGAGCATAGACTCTGATAACTGTGATATTGAATGGTTTGCTTTGGAGATGAACAGAGATCGTTCTGTCATTTTTGAAATTGCATCAAGTACTGCATTTCAAACTCTTTTGTTGAGCGTGATGGCTACTCCATTTCTTCTGAGGGATTCCTACCCACAGTAGTAGATACAGTGGTCATCTGAGTTGAATTCACCCATTCCAGTCCATTTTATTTTGCTGATTCCTAGAATGTCGACATTCACCTTTGCCATCTCTTGTTTGACCACTTCCAATTTGCCTTGATTCATGGACCTGACATTCCAGATTCCTATGCGATATTGCTCTTTACAGCATTGGACCTTGCTTCTATCACCGCTCACATCTACAACTGGGTATTGTTTTTGCTTTGGCTCCATCCCTTCCTTCTTTCTGGAGTTATTTCTCCACCGATCTCCAGTAGCATATTAGGCACCTAATGACTTCAGTCTTCTTTCCTTGAGAACCCCATGAACAGTATAATTTTTTTCTTATCAACTAGCAAAGATTTTTTAGCAAATAATAATACCCTTTGTATTCAGGGGACAGGGAAATGTACTCTATACACGACTTTCATTATAATTTAGTACAAACTTTCAAGAGGGTAATTTGGCATTGCTTATTAAAAACTCCTTTTTAAGAATTGTAGAAGCCTGTAATTTATGCATTTCATCCCTAGAAATTTATCGCAAAAGAACAATCATGGCTGATGAATACACCAACATGACATCATAGTCTTGTTTGTAATTTATGTACAACATCACAGCCTCACTTATAATAAGGGAAGTATTTAGTATTTAGTTATGATAGGCTGAATAATAGCCTCCCCAAAGACGTCCACATCCTTATCCCCATAACCTCAGAATATATTACCTTACATGATAAGAGGGATTTTTCAGGCATGATTTAGCTAAGAATATAAATATTAAGTTAAGGATCTCGAGGTTATCCTGAGACTATCCAGATGGGCTCAATGTAATCACAAAATTTCTAAAATGAGGAAAGCAAATGGGTTAACAGCATGGAAGCTGAAGGGACAATGATACAGGAGTTGGAGTGAAGTCTTGAAGATGGAGGATAGGGCCATGATCCAAGAACACAGCAGTCTCTACGAAAAGGAATAAGGCAAAGAAATATCCCCCTAGATCCTGCAAAAGAAAAGAAGCCATGCTAACACCACAGTTTTCAGACTTCTGTTCTCTAGAAGTATAAGACTAAAGAAATCTATGTTCAATGTAGGATGCAGGAGGCATGGGGCTGATGCACAGGATGATTCAAGTAGAGGATGGGGGGTGGGAGGTGGGAGGGGGATTCGGCATTGGGAGATTGTGTTCACCTATGGCTGATTCATGTCAATGTATGGCAAAACAAATACCGTATTGTAATTAAAAAAATAAATAAATTTAATTAAAAAAAAAAAGAAACTGTGTTCTTTTAAAACGCTAAACTGTGGTCATTTGTAATGGCAGCAATGAAACATGAACATACCAGATATCGAGTAATAGAGACTTTAGGGATAAATTCTTGATTGTCACTTAGGGCTCCAAAAGCCTTATACTTGAGGATCTGAGTTATGAAAGAGATTTTTGTTTTAATCCAGTGTTTTTATTTTGATGATAATCTTAAAAATGTTCATGTAAAGATATTCTGAACCATCTGGTAGACCAACTTATAACTAACAGCTATGCTATGATTTCAATGCCCAAGTTTGTGTTTGTGTTTATAGCACATTAGTAGTGCCAAGGGAAGGCTAACTCCACAGATACTCTTAGGAACAAAGTCGACATGGCAGTTCAGAGAAGAGCTGTGGGAGGACTGAGTTACCATTGGTAAATAACTGTCAATGTCACATGAGTAGCTGACTCTGTACCTAACAAAATAGGTTTAGCAGCAGAGTTTTGGTTTAAACTTCTGTTGATGTACTTTGAGGTACACCATTAAATTGAATCATGAAAATAATGACCACAGGCTTAAAAATGAGTTTATTGTTAGAAAAAAAAAAAAGATGATGACAGTCAACTCAGATGTTGGTCCACCAGGCTCAAAACCAAATGAACTATGCTGAAAAAGAAAAGGTAGAAGATTTATCATCTTACTATTAAACATCAATTATCATCTTAAATGACTGTTGACATCTTAATTACATTGATTTTATATCAAATTTAAATGCAAATCTGTATTGGTTTTATAGTTGTAAACAAGTTAAGATCATGAATAATTACTATTAGTTTTACATTTCAATATAGAGAGTAACTACATAATAAAAATAACATTAAGTCAACCCAGGAGGGAACATGAGAATTTATTTTTCCCTGGAAAGTTCACCTCAGTTCAGTCCCTCAGTTGTGTCTGACTCTTTGCGACCCCATGAGCCACAGCACGCCAGGCCTCCCTGTCCATCATCAACTGCCAGAGTCTACCCAAACCCATGTCCATTGAGTCAGTGATGCCATCCATCCATCTCATCCTCTGTTGTCCCCTTCTCCTCCTGCCCTCAATCTATCCCAGCATCAGGGTCTTTTCAAATGAGTCAGCTCTTCACATCAGGTGGCCAACGGATTGGAGTTTCAGCTTCAACATCAGTCCTTCCAATGAACACCCAGGACTGATCTCCTTTAGGATGGACTGGTTGGATCACCTTGCAGTCCAAGGGACACTCAAGAGTCTTCTCTAACACCACAGTTCAAAAGCATCAATTCTTTGGCACTCAGCTTTCTTTATAGCCCAGCCCTCACATCCATACATGACCACTGTAAAAACCATAGCTAAAGGAACTCATGTATTTTCTCAAGCCTGAGAAAGGTAGAGTTAATTAATTATGGTACTTCTTTCCAATGGAATACTACTTAATCATTAGAAATGACACTGTTGAACAATATTTAATGAAACGAGGAAATCATCAAGACCTATGTTTAAAATTTAAAAATACTTGCAAACTGTAGCAGTAACATTCCAATGTTTAAAAAAGAAAGTAATTTCTATACAGAGAAAAATGAGTAGGATACATACAGAACTAAATGGCAATGCATTGCTGGGCTTTTTTAAAATATACTTCTTGGTCTTTTCAAATTTTTAAAACAACAAACATTACTTTCACAGTGAGAAGGTAGACCTTTGAGTAGTAAATCTGGGGTTAAAACACTCTTCTCTTGGTCCTGGCTCCAGAGGGTTTAAAAATTGAAATGACATTTGTTTTTCAACTCCTGGAAGACAATTTTGTTGAAAAAAATAGCCTATGCTCCCCAAGAGCAGAGTGTCAATGAAAAAAAAAAAAAAAAAACTATCATTTGCCCCTGAAAAACTGTGAGAAATATATATATGTATAGGTAGTTATTCTCCAGAAAACCTGTATACTTAATGTTTAAACTGCTTAAATAAAGTAAGTAGTACTGGAGAAGTTAATGGCACCCCACTCCAGTACTCTTGCCTGGAAAATCCCATGGATGGAGGAGCCTGGTGGGCTGCAGTCCATGGGGTCTCTAAGACTCGGACACGACTGAGCGACTTCACTTTCACTTTTCATTTTCATGCACTGGAGAAGGAAATGGCAACCCACTCCAATGTTCTTGCCTGGAAGAATCCCAAGGAAGGCGGAGCCTGGTGGGCTGCCATTTATGGGGTCGCACAGAGTAGGACACGACTGAAGCGACTTAGCAGCAGCAGCAGCAGCAGCAGTGAAAGTACTAGTCACTCAGTTATGTCTACTGCTTTGTGACCCCATGGACTATAGACCACAAGCCACTGTCCATGGGATTCTCCAGGCAAGAATACTGGAATGGTTAGACCATTCCCTTCTCCACAGGATCTTCCCAGCCCAGGAATCAAACCCAGGTCTCCAGAATTACAGGCAGATTCTTTACCATCTAAGCCACCAGGATGCTAAATCATTTTCCTAGTGAGAAGTTTGAGAGTTTCTTTTCATTCACTGGGGTGTCACACATTTTCTTCTTCTGATCTGCTAATATTTTAAATCTATGAGCTTAAAAAAATATATCTCCACCTCATATTTTTAGGTTAACCTCTAAAACTTTTCCTGTAAGTTCAAATTATTGTAGAGGATGTATTTACCAACATACTTTACAGTGATACATGTTTCAAACATATTTGTCAAAACTTCGGAGCTGAAAATATTGATTTATGATTACCTATAATTTTAAATTCACTGTGAGACACACTATGACAGAAAGACATGAGTTTGTTGCTAGAATGATACAGAAACAAGGTGCAGCATGCATCAGTAATTCTTATCAAAGTTTTCTCTGCTTTGTTCTTCCGGGATCCTCCCTCAGGAGCCATACATCCTCAAGTGTCACTGTTACACACCACAGTAAGAGGAGAGATAGGTTAGATGTGTGGCTTTCTTATATAGAATAGAGGAGAGTGATTGTGAAAGAGCAGTGGGGAAGGACAGGATTCTCCCCTGCTCTTCTCTCTGGGAGATTCGTTTCAGGAAGGAGTCCAGCTAGAATCTGTGGATCTGGAAATTGATTCCCTTAAAGGTATCCATGCCTTTGTAGCTCCTGCAGAGCCTGCGTACTTCCAGGTTTGTATGGACCCTTGTCTGAAAACGGCTGCTTTAAACCCAAACAAGATAAACAAAAGTTTTTTACCCATCTAAAAATAGAAATAGATTTATTGGCAAAATACCAGCCTTGATACCAGAGCTTATACTACAAAATACTCCTGAGAACATGTAGGATCGCTTCTTTAAATTACTTTGAAGTTTCTTCCTCAGATATGATGCGCTTTTTGAAGGTAAATCGTGTAGACAAAATTCTCACAATCATAAAGCCTCATTCTTTTACATAAGAAAATGCCTCTCAATTATCCCCAAATTCCAGTGATTAAAAAGAATCTATTCTCCATTTGGCAATTTTGTTTTGGGGATGAATATGTAAATTATTGAGTTATAATTCCCATGTGTCTTCCCCTAACTCCCATGCTTGGATTTCCATCATATACATAAGGCTTCCCTTAGGCTATAGTCTTAGAGGAGTGCTTATTGTGATTAAATTGAACTTAATCCACCAGCAAAAATTTTTGTGCATGTTCCAGCCAGGCACTGTGCTAGACTGTAGGAAATAGGTGATCAAATCATTCCTTTGTTGCTGCTGTCCAGTTGCTAAGTCAGGCCCAACTCTTTGCAACCCTATGGACTGCAGCACACCAGGCTTCTCTGTCCTCCACTATCTCCCAGAGTTCGCTCAAATTCCTGTCCATTGAGTTGGTGATGCTATCCAACTATCTCATCCTCTACCATCCCCTTCTTCTTTTCCCTTCAAACTTTCCCAGCTTCAAGGTCTTTTTCAGTGAGTTACCTTTTGCATCAGATGGCCAAAGTACTGGAGCTTCAGGTTCAACATCAGTCCTTCCAATGAATATTTATTCAGGATTGATTTCTTTTAGGATTGATGGGTCTGCTCTCCTTGCAGTCCAAGGGACTCTCAAGAGTGTTCTCCAGCATCATTTCTTCAGCACTCAGCCTTCTTCATGGACCAACAATCACATCCATTCATGACTACTGGAAAAACCATAGCTTTGACTAGAAGGACCCTTGTTGGCCAAGTGATGGTTCTGCTTTTTAATATGCTATCCAGCTTTGTCGTGGTTGTCTTTCCAAGGGGAAATGTCTTTAATTTCATGGCTGCAGTCACTGTCTGCAGTGATTTTGGAGCCACAAAAGATAAAATGCCATTGTTTCTACTTTTTACCCTTCTTTTTGCCATGAAGTGATGACACCAGATGCCATAAATCTTAGTTTATTTAATGTTGAGTTTAAGCCAGCTTTTTCACTCTCTTCTTTCACCATCATCAAGAGGCTCTTTAGTTCCTCTTCACTTTCTGCCATTAGAGTGTTATTGTCTGCATATCATGATATTTCTCTTGACAATCTTGATTCCAGCTTGTGATTCATCTAGCTCGGTATTTCACACTATGCATTCTACATATATGTTAAATAAGCAGGGTGACAATATACAGCCTTGACGTACTCCTTTCTCAATTTTAAACCAGTTCATTGCTCCATGTCTGGTTCTAACTGTTGCTTCTTGACCTGCAAACTGGCTTCTCAGGAGACAGGTAAGGTGGTCTGGTATTCTCATCTCTTGAAGAATGTTCCACAGTTTGCTGTGATCCAAACAACCATATTGCTGTACTCAATATGCCAGCAAATTTGGAAATCTTTGTCGTAACCGCAGGACTGGAAAAGGTCAGTTTTCATTCAATCCCAAAGAAAGACAATGTCAAAGAATGTTCAAACTATTGCACAATTGCACTCATCTCACACACTAGCTGAATAATGCTCAAAATTCCCCAAGCTAGGCTTCAATAGTATGTGAACTGAGAACTTCCAGATGTTCAAGCTGGATTTAGAAAAGGCAGAGGAACCAGAGATCAAATTGCCAACATCCGTTGGACCATAGAAAAAGCAAGAGAATTCCAGAAATACACCTACTTCTGCTTCTTGACTACACTGAAGCCTTGGATTGTGTGGATCACAACAAACTGTGGAACATTTTTAAAGAGATAGGAATACCAGACCACCTGAGAATTCTGTATGCAGGTCAAGAAGCAACAGTTAGAACTGGACATGGAATGACTGACTGGTTCCAAATTGGGAAAGGAGTATGTCAGGACTATATATTATTACCCTGCATATTTAACTTATATGCAAAGTACATCATGTGAAACACTGGAATGGATAAAGCACAAGCTGTAATAAAGATTGCCAGGAGAAATATCAATAACCTCAGATACACAGATGGCACCACCTTTATGGCAGAAAACAAAGAGGAACTAAAGAGCCTCTTGATGAAGTGAAAGAGGTGAGTGGAAAAAGTTGGCTTAAAACTCAACATTCAAAATACAAAGATCATGGCATCTGGTCCCATCACTTCAAGACAAATAGATGGGGAAACAATGGAAACAGTGAGAGACTTTATTTCCCTGGGCTCCAAAATCACTGAAGATAGTGACTGCAGCCATGAAGTTAAATGATGCTTGTTCCTTGAAAGGAAAGCTATCACCAACCTAGAGAGCATATTAAAAAGCAGCGACGCTACTTTACTGACAAAGGTCTGTATCATCAAAGCTATGGTTTTTCCAGTAATCATGTATGGATGTGAGAGTTGGACCATAAAGAAAGCTGAGTGCCAAAAACTTGATGCTTTTGAGCTGTGGTGTTGGAAAAGACTCTTGAGAGTCCCTGGGACTGCAAGGAGATCAAACTAGTTCATCCTATGGAAATCAGTCCTGAATATTCCTTGGAAGGACTGATGCTGAAGCTGAAACTCTAATACTTTGGCCACCTGATGTGAAGAACTGACTCATCTGAAAAGACCCTGATAGTGGGAAAGACTGAATGCGGGAGGAGAAAGGGATGACAGAGCATGAGATGGTTGGATGGTGTCACCAACTCAATGGACATGAGTTTGAGGAAGCTCCGGAAGCTGGTGATGGACAGGAGCAAGTTTCTGGTGTACTTCAGTCCATGGGGCTGCAATGTGTAGGAGGTGACTGATACTGAACTGAACTGACACAATCAAAGGCTTTAGCATAGTCAATGAAGCAGAAGTAGATGTGTTTCTGGATTTCCTTTGCTATCTCTGATCCAGTGAATGCTGGCAATTTGATCTCTGGTTCGTCTGCCTTTTCTATCACCAGCTTGTACATCCTAAAAGATGATGTTTGTTAAACTGCTGTATTCAATCTGTCAGCAAATTTGGAAAACTCAGTGGTGGCCAGCTCCTGACTGGAAAAGGTCAATGTTCATTCCAGTTCCGAAGAAGGGCAATGCCAAAGAATGTTCGAACTACCATACAGTTGTGCTCATTTCACATGCTATCAAGATTATGCTCAAAATCCTTCAAGCTAGGCTTTATCAGTTTGTGAACTGAGAACTTCCAGATATACAAGCTGGGTTTAGAAAATCACTCTGAGAACTTCCAGATATACAAAACAGGTTTGGAAAAATCACTCCTTAATGTCTATAAAATATAGAAAGTAACTAGATATGGATAAACCAATGATACACTGGTAGTTCATAATCATATCTTACTCTATTTGATGTTAGAATGTTATGACAAACTCCCCATTTAGTAAATCTGTCCAATGCTAGCTCAACTTTGATAAAAAAAGTATCAAATGCCTTCCCCACACCACCCAACCCATCCCCCAATCTCTAGATGAAGCAGAGTGCTTCTCTCTGTCCTGACTAGAAACTACCAGCAGCCCAACTAGCATCAGGAGGATTCCTCTCTCTCTGTACCTACCTTCCTTGCATACTCTACCTATTATCTTAACACTCTTGCCAATACTGTGTGGTCTAGCCATAATGACCTTCTTCCTCCCCAACCCCATGAATTATAATAAGCTGGCCTCTTTCTGGACCAAGCTTCTCACCCACTGCCCTGCTGAACTCTACTACTCACCCTTCAAATGCCAGCACAGTTTGGGGGCCCTCATTCTGTGCTCTTGCAGATTCCCAAACTTCTGATCTCATTTTGCAATCATATATTTTTTTTAATTATCTAATTAATGTCTGTCTCTCACACCAGCCTCAAAACTACATAAGGAGTCCGTGAATACTTTGTCACCGTTGTATCTTTATGTTGTCTGGAACACAGGAAAAGCTAAATAGCTTTCTGTTCGCTATTTGTATGAATCATCTAACCCTACCTGAAAAACCCAGACCTGGATCATTGAAGGTATGGTTGGAAGGACAACTCTCTAAATGTGAGCTCAAGCCCCAGTCTTTGCCTTGCAAGGTCTAGGGAACCTGTGAGGTGAGTAACATTCCAAAGGCTTTTTCAGACACTTGCCCAATTAATAGGGAGCCAATGAGGCAAAAAGTTCCCTGGTGGCTCAGACTGTAAAGAATCCTACAAAACAAGGAGACATGCATTTAATCCCTGGATCAGGAAGATCTCCTGGAGAAGGGCATGGAAACCCACCCTAGTATTCTTGCCTGGAGAATCCCCATGGACAGAGGAGCCTGGTGGGCTACAGTCCATTGGGTTGCAAAGAGTCGGACATGACTAACACTTTCAGTGAGGTCGAAACTGAGAAATGTTCTTCCCTCATAGTCAGCACCTCCCTGTGGTCAGCACTCTCTTGGCCTTAGGACTTTGAGGTTTCATCTGCATGTTCACTGCTGAATCACCAGCACCTAAAGATTGCTCACCATCTGTGGGATACTCAACAGATATTTGAATACAAAGCCCCTCCAACTGCCCAGTACCATAGCGTTTGGCACCTATACACCATTTGAAATCTTTCCACATTAATCTCGCTTTTTTTTAAATCACCATTTTTTTTTTCTCCTGACTCACTGATCTCCACACACAAACTACCATTTCACTACGAGGTTGGCAGCAACATAACTGAAGCTGACCAAAAGAACTTTTCTCATAACCCAAGAAAGCAAATATGAAAAAAAAAAAACCTGCCACACTCTTTTCTCAGCCAAATATGCTTTTAAAAGATTTGATTTTTGAGCTCAGAATCTAACTCTCCAATTATCTAAACAAATCCACAAGAACAAAATACCATATTTACATATGTAAAGCAAGAATGTGGAATAAGAATACTTAATTTATTCACACAATTGAATGTTCAAACAACTACAGTTTCAAATACTATTTTTTGCTTATTCACTTCTCCAAAGTGGCCTTATAATATACTTCTTTACATGGATCATGTGTCCACAGTATCTAATCTCCAAACAACTGGTATTTTAGGAACTCGTATTTTTAGACAAATATTTGGGATACGTTTGCAAATTGATATTCCATAGGCAAGGTTGTTAACTTATAGGCCTCTCTTGAAAATGTGGTCCTTGGTTTGTAAGAATTTTGTTTTAAAACCTAGGGAGGAAACAGGGAGGGGCTGTCTTGATGACTTAATAGCTTTTTCTTCCTGGGTACACTCATTAAGGACAAAAATGATTATTTTTGGATTTGTAAGTGGAATCCATTACATTCTAAACAAATGTCTCTACCCTGGAAAAATAAAATAGAGGAACTACTGGCTGGTTCCTGAGCAACTGTTGCCGTTTTATTCAGTGTTTTTCCTTATTACAGTTGTCCCTCTGCATCCATAGAGGATTGTTTCCAGGACCCATGCACATATATCTAAATGTCCAGATGCTAAAGTCCCTTATATAAAATGGTGCAGTATTTGCATATAAGCTATGTGTATCCTTTCATATACTTTTAATCATCTCTTCAGTTCAGTCAAGTTTCTCAGTTGTCTCCTACTTTTGCAGCCCCATGGACAGCAGTACACCAGGCTTCCCTATCACCAGCTCCCAGAGCTTGCTCAAACTCATGTCCATCGAGTCAAAGATGCCATCCAACCATCTCATTCTCTGTCATCCCCTTCTCCTCTTGCCCTGAGTCTTCCCCAGCATCAGGATCTTTTCCAGTGAGTCAGTTCCTTCATCAAGTGGCCAAAGTATTGGAGCTTCAGCATCAGTTCTTTTCCATGAACGGAACAGAAATCATCTTTAGATTGCTTGCAATACCTAATACAAGGTAAAGGCTATGTACATAATTGTAAATACAATGTAAATGCTATGTAAATTCAAGTTTTGCTTTTTGGAACTTTCTGGAATCTTTTTTTTCCCCCTGAATATTTTTAATCCATAGGTGATTGAACCTGTAGATATGGAGGGCAGACTGTTCTCCCAAAAGTTTAACTAAATATCTGTAGTAGTCCCCAATCTCCTTGTAGTCCGATATAAAACTTAACTCATTAAAAAAAAATTTTATTCTATTTTGGAAAACAGTGTGGAGATTCCTTAAAAATTGCAAATAGAACTGCCTTATGACCCAGCAATCCCACTGCTGGGCATACACACCGAGGAAACCAGAACTGAAAGAGACACATGTACCCCAATGTTCATTGCAGCGCTGTTTATAATAGCCAGGACATGGAAACAACCTAGATGTCCATCAGCAGATGAATGGATAAGAAAGCTCTGGTACATATACACTATGGAATACTACTCAGCCCTTAAAATGAATAAATTTGACTCAGTTCTAATGAGATGGATGAAATTGGAACCAATTATACAGAGTGAAGTAAGCCAGAAAGAAAAACACCAATACAGTATACTGACACATATATATGGAATTTAGAAGACAGTAATGATGACCCTATATGTGAGACAACCAAGAGACACAGAGGTATAGAGTGGACTTTTGGACTCTGAGGGAGAGGGAAACGGTGGGATGGTTTGGGAGAATGGCAATGAAACATGTATATTTTCGTGTAAGAAACGAAGCGCCAATCTATGTTCAATGTAGGATGCAGGATGCATGGGGCTGATGCACAGGATGATTCAAGTAGAGGATGTGGGGTGGGAGGTGGGAGGGGGCTTCGGCATTGGGAGATTGTGTTCACCTATGGCTGATTCGTGTCAATGTATGGCAAAACAAATACAGTATTGTAATTTAAAAAAAAAAAAGAAATTTAAAAAATAAAAAATAAAAAAATAAAGTCAAAAAAAAATTAAAAAAAAATTTATTCTAGTGAAATTATAACCTTTCTTCAGTCTTTCAAGGTCAACATTTAATGCTCTCTTTTTTAAATTTTGTACCAGAAGGAAATGGCAAGCCACTTCACTAGTCTTGCCTAGAAAATGCTATGAACAGAGGAGCCTAACAGGCTACAGTCCATGGGTCACAAGAGTTGGACACGACTTAGAGATTAAACCACCACCACTATAGCACAGCCAAGGTCCAACTCTACTCTGAAACAACACATTTTCCACACAGTTGTTTCCTGCTGTTTAATCTGAGCATCATTCCTATAGGGATGTGTCCCATGAGGTCCCCTCCCCAGCATACAAACACCCCTAATAAACCCTGAAACCTATCCTAATTCACCTTCTCACAGCATGTTAAATGAAATTAAATACAGAATAAGTCAAAGAGATGATAATGTGGTGGCTGAGGAATTTTTAATAAATGGGAAAATTAAAATATAATAATTAACAATATGCTTGGACCTTTGAGTTCACTTCTTTTCCCCAGCTTCACTTCTTCCTGCATATCTAGAAATGAAGTCTTTATTTCACTAAGATAGGATTAAGAGCTTAAAACCTCTCTTCTGCTATTTATCTAGGGAATCCAAGAAATAGCTAATTGAAAGATTCCACGTTATTCTTTTCTCTGACTGGTTGCATTATTTTATCTGCTTCAAGGATAGCCTCTGAAAGTACAAAGTTCAGAATGTGACAGAATGTTGTAAAGCATACCCAGATAAAGGTGATATTCCATGTGTGCTTAGGGGAGAGAGAGGAAGAAGACATTATTTACCTGGTCTGTGCACTCAATATACAGAATTCTGACTACATTTGTCAATTTTGCCAAGATAGCTAGCTGTGAGAACAGAGAGATTTCTTTTTACAACCCATTAGGAAAATAATAACAGAATTTATTGGAAATCACTGATCTTGCTATATATAGTAAGAATAATTGGTGTTATTACCATGCAGCCAATTATAAATAACATATTAAGATAATATAGTTGATTCCAACATTTGGCTAACATGGTAAAGAATCTGTCTGCAATGCAGGAGACCTGGGTTTGATCCCTGGGTAGGGAAGACCCCTGGGGAAAGGAAGGGCAACCAACTCCAGTATTCTTGTCTGGAAAATTCCATGGACATATGAGCCTGGCGGGCTACAGTTCATGGGGCCACAAAGAGTCAGACACGACTGAGTGACTAACACCTTCACTTTCACTTACTAGGAATTAGCAAACACTTGAACAATAGTACCAAAGGAAGCATCTCTTGTTCATTCTCAAAATATCTTCCTGTACTCTGAAAACTGTGATCGCCCACTGAGGTTCTATCCCAAGATGATCTCTGTCTTGTACAAAGGCTAATTCCACAAAAAAATTGTCTTTATAAATATACCTGAAGGAGATTGTTTTTCTTCAAGAAGCTCTGCTAAATTCTGTATCTTCCACCAGTTATTTATTTTCAGGGTTAATAATGTCACTCTGATGCTGCTCCATATCATAGTGTATAAGATCATCACCCAGATTTTTCAAATGTTCCTCATTCTTCTTTTGAGTGTGTCATGCTAAGCAACTAAAAAGTGTAGAAAAGGGGGCAAGGAGAATTATTACTCAATTCTTTTGAGTGGGCTTGGTAAGAGTTGAAAATACTCCCTCTCATGGGTCAGAAATATGAATTCTGCCTTTCCTCACAACTTTTGCCCTAAAAATGCTTCTACTTTTTGATGCAATAATTCTGCTTTTGTGAATCTATCATGGAGAAACAATGTAGATTATACAAAAAGCCTATGCCCCAATTATATTAAGAGAAACTTCATTTTTATAGAAAAACAGAAACATTGTGAATGGACAATAACAAAAAAAAATGATTAAGTAAATCATGAGATGTCCATTACAAATTATGTTTGCAAAAGTTTAAAATAACATGTAGGTGCATACAATATGAAAGTATACTATTATAGGTTTAAAAATCTATATACATGCTGTAATTATTTCATATTGCTGCTGTAAAAAATTACAAACTTAGTAGCTTAAACAATATAGCTGCATTATGTCACAGAAGTCTGAAATACATCTCAGTGGACCAAAAAAAAAAGGTGTCAGCAGGACTGCATTGCTCCTGGATGCTCTAGCAGATGATCCATTGCCTCACTTTTCCAGATTCTAGAGGCTACCTGTACTCCTTAGCATATGGCCCTCTTCTCCAGCAAGCTGACATCTTTTCTGCCTCCATTTTCCATTTTTAAGGACTCTTGTAGTTATTCAGGGCCCACCTAAATAATCCAAGATTACCTAACTATTTTAGGTCAGTTGACTAGCAATCTTAATTCCATCTGCAGCATTATTTCCCCTTTGCCATGTAACTTCACATATTCATGGGTTCCATGGAGCAGGATGGCTATTTGGGGGACCATTATTCAGCCTACATATACTATGCAAGAAAAACAAATGAAACAACCAAACAAAACTAAAAACAAAAACAATCACAAAAATTAGCATAGAAAATCTAGATGAGAACATACCAAAATGTTTTTATTACTTAGTACAGCTGTAGGTTAGCATTTTTATTCTCCTTGATTTTCCAAATTTTATTATTTTATATGATTTACTATTTTATAGATATTAATAAAACTCTTATTTTGATAATGAAAAAATGTCTTAGCGAAAAAGATTTTTTTTTAATCTCTGTGGTTATAAGAGTCTATAAAAGATAACTTTTATTTTTTATATGGATTTTCTCACTTATAAGTAATCAACTAGTTAAAGGAAATGAAATAAGAAGTGTAGAGTTATTGATTAGTACAATCTGCCCTAAAAATATACAGTAACGCCAACCTTATTGACTGAGAGAGCTCAGAATTGCATGTTTAACTTGTAGTTGTCTTATTCCCCCAATTAAAAAGCAAAAATTTAAGAGCAAGTATGAGTCATATTTTTTACTGCCAAATTATTAGACTTTAAAGACAGCATAATCATGACTCTTAAACAAATATAAAATGAACATGTCAAAGACTTTATTTAACTCAGTAATTAATGAGGGGACGAATAAGATGACACAACCTATTCAGAGAAGAATTTAAAGTACCATGCATATGCAAAGAATTCTGAAATAAATTCACAACTAGATGCCAAACAGATCTATTCACAGGGCTATAATCAATTTAATTCCACCAGATACAATTAATTTACATTTCCAGGGACTAGAATCATTTGCATTATTATTGGTTCTCTACAACTTAGAGAAGTAATAAAATAACAAAAGACAATGAAAATCAGAGATAATACAGATAACTCAAAAAGTCATGCTGAAGATTCTTTTTTTTTTTTTGACCCATATCAATATTTTACAGTTATTCCTGACAATACAATACCTCACTCAATACCATGTATGCTGTAGGCACACCATAAATTTGGGGTGTGAATGTTTGATTGAAAGATCAAGTCTGGCCTTATTGCACTAACTGCATTTAGAATGTCAGTTGCCCTATTATTCTTTTCTTTGAAGTCCCTAGTTCTTTGCCCTTCTTTCCTAGGTATGCTTAACTTATAAGAAGAGGAATCTTTCTGCCATCTGGGTTTAGCTGGACTTACTAAGGTGATATTACAGAAGGACAGTGAGAATCTGATTCTTTAGTATAATGCTAGTTTAGTACAACTATGACAAGAAGTGATCTTGGGACTCAACAGGTGAGAAGTGAAAGACTCTCCCCTATCTTGAGTGGGAACTTATATGGCCCTAAAAGAAAACACTCTGGAGTCTGGCAAGTAGCTGTCAGCATTCTGGCCTGGGTTATGCATCTAGATTTCAGTGAGATTTCCCTAGGGTCTCTCAATGTTCAAATAAGCTGTATTTTTTCCAAAAATGTAAAGATTTTCTTGAACAATCTTCATTTTCAAAAAGTCCATTCTCATAACCTCAGCATAGAATTCTAAAAGTAGATGGGATTTTTCCTTCAGTAGCTAGAGAAAGTAGATAGTTTAAGAACTATTGGTCTTGGTCTAAGGCCCTGATATTTTCCAGACAGGTAAAGATGAAGAAATTAAGTGCAATTATAATTCCACTAAAGTCAGCAAAACTTTAATACAGAAGGAAATTTTTTAAATTTATAAAATAGTCTAGTTACATGAACACTTAAAAAAATAACTATTGTATCTCTTTTAAAAGATGAATAGACATGATGTAAGATGGTGGAGTAGAAGGATATGCACTCATCTTCTCCTATGAGAACTCAAAAATTACAAACCATTGAAAACCATCGACAGGAGAATGATGAATCCCACCAAAAAAAAAGATACACCACATCCAAGGGCAAAGGAGAAGCCACAACAATATTGTAGAAGGGGTGAAATCATGTTTAGAATCAAACTTCAGACCCACCAGAGACACTCAGAGGATTCAAACAAAACTTTGTGTGAACCAGGACCTGGGGACCTCACATGAGACTGAGCCAGATCTGCCTTTGAGTGTTTGAGTGTCTCTTGCAGCAGCATGGGTCAGCAATGGCCTGCCGTGGGAACAGGGGCCCTGGCTGCAATACACCTGGGAGGCATAGCATGTGAGCCTCACCAGAGAGCCACCGTGCAGACAACCCACAAACTGGAGAACAATTATACCAAAGAAGTTCTCACACTTGTGAAAGTTCTAGGCCCCACAACAGATTTTCCAGCTTGGGGGATCCAGCAAAGGGACTGAGAAGCCCCAGGGAATTTGACTTTGAAGGCCAGTGGGATTTGATTACAGAACTTCCACATGATTGGGGAAACAGACTCCTAGAGGGCCCCAACAAAACCCTGTGAGCACCAAGACCCAGGAGAAAGGAACAATGACACCACAAGAAACTGAGCCAGTCTTGCCTGTGAGTGTCCAGAAATCTCCAGCAGAGGCAGAGGTCAACAGTGGCCTGCCCTGGGGTCAAGGGCACTGAATACAAAAGTCTTGGCATAAGTCCTTTTGAAGGAGGTGCTATTATTGCTATTACCTCTACCCCTGCCTCACGCCAAACTACAGGGAGGAAACACAGTCCCATCCATCAACAGAAAATTGAATTCAAGTTTTACCAAGCATGGCCACACTGAACAAAGCAAGACCCAGATTCTCTGGTAGCCAGTCCCTCCTATCAGGAAGCTTCCAAAGCCTCTTATCTTTCTGCATCAGAGGGTAGACAGAATGGAAACCACAATTACAGAAAACTAATCAAACTGATCATATGGATCACAGCTTTGTCCAACTCAATGAAATTATGAGCTATGCAATGTAAGACCACCCAAGACAGATGGGTCATGGTGGAGAGTTCTGACAATATGTGGTCCATGAGAGAAGAGAATGGCAAACCACTTCAGTATTCTGGCCTTGAGAACCCATGAACAGTATGAAAAGGCAAAAGATATGACACTGAAAAATGAACTCCCCAAGTCAGTAGGTGCCCAATATGCTACTAGAAAAGAATGGGAAAATAGCTCCAGAAAGAACGAAGAGACTGAGCCAAAGCAAAAACAACACCCAGTTGTGAATGTGACTGGTGATGGAATTAAAGTCCAATGCTGTGAAGAAGAATATTGCATAGGAACCTGGAATGTTAGGTTCATGAATCAAGGTAAATCAGAAGTGGTTAAACAGGAGATGGCAAGAGTGAACATTGACATTTTAAGAATCAGAGAGCTAAAATGGACTGGAATAGATGAATTTAACTCAGATGAATATTATATCTACTACTGTGGACAAGAATCCCTTAGAAGAAATGGAGTAGCCATCATAGTCAACAAAAGAGTCTGAAATGCAGTTCTTGGGTGCAATCTCAAAAACGACAGACTGATCTCTTTTTTTTTCCCAAGGCAAAACATTCAGTATCACAGTAATCCAAGTCTATCCCCCAACCAGTAATGCTGAAGAAGTTGAAGTTGAATGGTCCTATGAAGACCTACAAGACCTTCTAGAACGAACATCAAAAAAAAAAAAAAAAAAAAAAAGTCTTTCTCACCATAGGGGACTGGAATGCAAAAGTAGAAGTAAAGAGATACGTGGAGTAACAGGCAAGTTTGGCCCTGCAGTACAAAATGAAGCAGGGCAAAGGATAAGAGAGTTTAAAAGAACACACAGGTCATAGCAAACAACACAAGAGAAGACTCTAAACATGGACATCACCAGATGGTCAATACCAAAAGCAGACTGATTATATTCTTTGTAGCCAAAGATGGAAAAGCTCTAGACAGTAGCAAAAACAAGCTGACTGTGTCTCAGATCATGAACTCCTTATTCATACTTAAACTGAAGAATGTAAGGAAAACCAGTAGGCCATTCACGTATGACCTGAATCAAATCCCTAACGATTATACAGTGAAAGTGACAAATAGATTCAAGGGATTAGATCTGATATAGTGCCTGAAGAACTATGGACAGAGGTTCATAATATCTCACAGGAGGTAGTGATCTAAACCATTCCCCAAAAGAAGAAATTCAAAAGGCAGAATGGTTGTCTGAGGGGGCCTTACAAATAGCTGAGAAAAGAAAAGATGCGAAAGGCAAAGGAGAAAAGGAAAGATATGCCCATTTGAAGCAGAGTTCCAAAGAATAGCAAGGAGAGATAAAAGCCTTCCTAAGTGATCAGTGCAAAGAAAGGAAAACAGTAGAATAGGAAAGACTAGAGATCTCTTCAAGAAAATTAGAGATGACAAGGGAACATTTCATTCAAAGATGGGCACAATAAAGGAGAGAAGTGGTATGGATCTAATAGAAGCAGAAGATTTCTAGAAGAGGTGACAAGAATACACAGAAGAACTACACAAAAAACATCTTCATGACACAGATAATTACAGTGGTGTGATCACTCACCTAGAGCCAGACATCCTGGAATGTGAAGTCAAGTGGGCCTTAGGAAGCATCACTACGAACAAAGCTAGTGGAGGTGATGGAATTCCAGTTGAGCTATTTCAATTTCTAAAAGATGAAGGTGTAACTTTTGAACTCAATATGTCAGTAAATTTGCAAAACTCAGCAGTGACCATAGGACTGGAAAGGTCAGTTTTCATTCCAATCCCAAAGAAAGGCAATGCCAAAAAATGTTCAGACTACCATACAATTGCACTCATCTCACACACTAGTAAAAGAATGCTCAAAATTCTCTAAGCCAGGCTTCAGCAGTACGTGAACCATGAACTTCCAGATGTTCAAGCTGCTGGATTTAGAAAAAGTAGAGGAACCAGAGATCAAATTGCCAACATCCTCTGTATCATAGAAAAAGCAAGAAAATTCCAGAAAAACACCTACTTCTGTTTCACTACTATGCTAAAGCCTTTGACTGTGTGGATCACAACAAACTGTGGAAAATTCTTAAAGAGAAAGGAATAGCAGACCACCTTACCTCCCTCCTGAGAATTCTGTATGTAGGTCAGGAAGCAATAGAACCAGGCATGGAACAATGGACTGGTTCCAAATTGGGAAAGGAGTACATCAGGCAATAAATTGTCACCTTGCTTATTTAACTTCTATGCAGAGTACATCATGTAAAATGCCAGGCTGGATGAAGCACAAGCTGGAATCAAGATTGCCAGGAGAAATATCAATAACCTCAGATATGCAGATGACACCACCCTTATGGCAGAAAGCAAAGAGGAGCTAAAGAGCTTCTTGATGAAGGTGAAAGAGGAGAGTGAAATCACTGGCTTAAAACTCAACATTCAAAAACGAAGATCATGACATCACGTCCCATCACTTCATGGCAAATAGATGGGAAAACAATGGAAACAATAAGAGACTTTATTTTCTTGGGCTCCAAAATCACTGCAGATAGTGACTGCAGCCATGAAATTAAAAATGCTTGCTCCTTGAATAAAACCTATGACAAACATAGATAGCATATTAAAAAGCAGAGACATTACTTTTCTGACAAAGGTCGACATAGTCAAAGTTCTGGTTTTTCCAGTAGTATGCATGGATGTGAAAGTCAGACTATAAAAAACCTGAGAGTTGAAGAAAGAAACACCTGGAGTAACAGGAAAATTTGGCCTTGGAATACGCAGTGAAGTAGGGCAAAGACTAATAGAGTTTTGCCAAGAAAATGCACTGGTCATAGCAAATGCCCTCTTCCAACAACACAAGAGAAGACTCTACACATGGACATCACCAGATGGTCAACACTGAAATCAGATTGATTATATTCTATTTAGCCAAAGATGGAGAAGCTCTATACAGTCAACAAAAACAAGACCAGGAGCGGACTGTGGCTCAGATCATGAACTCCTTATTGCCAAATTCAGACTCAAATTGAAGAAAGTAGGGAAAACCACTAGACCATTCAGGTATGACCTACATCCAATCCTTATGATTATACAGTGGAAGTGAGAAATAGACTTAAGGGCCTAGATCTGATAGATAGAGTGCCTGATGAACTATGGAATGAGGTTCATGACATTGTAGAGGAGACAGGGATCAAGACCATCCCCATGGAAAAGAAATGTAAAAAAGCAAAATGGCTGTCTGCGGAGGTCTTACAAATAGCTGTGAAAAGAAGAGAGGAGAAAAGCAAAGGAGAAAAGGAAAGACATAAGCATGTGAATGCAGAGTTCTAAAGGATAGCAAGAAGAGATAAGAAAGCCTTCTTCAGCGATCAATGCAAAGAAATAGAGGGAAACAACAGAATGGGAAAGACTAGAGATCTCTTCAAGAAAATTAGAGATACCAAGGGAACATTTCATGCAAAGATGGGCTCGATAAAGGACAGAAATGGTATGGACCTAATATAAGCAGAAGATGCTAAGAAGAGGTGGCAAGAACACATGGAAGAACTGTACAAAAAGATCTTCATGACCCAGATAATCATGATGATGTGATCACTAATCTAGAGCCAGACATCTTGGAATGTGAAGTCAAGTGGGCCTTAGAAAGCATCACTACAAACAAAGCTAGTGGAGGTGATGGAATTCCAGTGTAGCTGTTTCAAATCCTGAAAGACGATGCTGTGAAAGTGCTGTGCTCAATGTGCCAGCAAATTTGGAAAACTCAGCAGTGGCCACAGGACTGGAAAAGATCAGCTTTCATTCCAATCCCAAAGAAAGGCAGTGCCAAAGAATGTTCAAACTACCACACAATTGCACTCATCTCACATGCTAGTAAAGTAATGCTCAAAATTCTCCAAGCCAGGCTTCAGCAATATGTGAACCGTGAACTCCCTGATGTTCAAGCTGGTTTTATTTTTTTATTTTTATTTTTATTTTTTTAATTAATTAATTTATTTATTTTAAATTACAATACTGTATTTGTTTTGCCATACATTGACACGAATCAGCCATAGGTGAACACAATCTCCCAATGCCGAAGCCCCCTCCCACCTCCCACCCCACATCCTCTACTTGAATCATCCTGTGCATCAGCCCCATGCATCCTGCATCCTACATTGAACATAGATTGGCGCTTCGTTTCTTACACGAAAATATACGTTTCATTGCCATTCTCCCAAACCATCCCACCCTTTCCCTCTCCCTCAGAGTCCAAAAGTCCACTCTATACCTCTGTGTCTCTTGGTTGTCTCACATACAGGGTCATCATTACTGTCTTCTAAATTCCATATATATGTGTCAGTATACTGTATTGGTGTTTTTCTTTCTGGCTTACTTCACTCTGTATAATTGGTTCCAATTTCATCCATCTCATTAGAACTGAGTCAAATTTATTCATTTTAAGGGCTGAGTAGTATTCCATAGTGTATATGTACCAGAGCTTTCTTATCCATTCATCTGCTGATGGACATCTAGGTTGCTTCCATGTCCTGGCTATTATAAACAGCGCTGCAATTTTTAGAAAAGGCAGAGGAACCAGAGATCAAATTGCCAACATCGGCTGGATCATGGAAAAAGCAAGAGAGTTTCAGAGAAACATCTATTTCTGCTTTATTGACTATGCCAAAGCCTTTGACAGTGTGGATCACAACAAGCTGTGGAAAATTCTTCAAGAGATGGGAATACCAGACCACCTGACCTGCCTCTTGAGAAATCTGCATGCAGGTCAGGAAGCAACAATTAGAACTGGACATGGAACAACAGACTGGTTCCAAATAGGAAATGGAGTACACCAAGGCTGTATACTGTCACCCTGCTTATTTAACTTCTATGCAGAGTACATCATGAGAAACGCTTACTGGAAGAAACACAAGCTGGAATCAAGATTGCCGGCAGAAATATCAATAACCTCAGATATACAGATGACACCACCCTATGGCAGAAAGTGAAGAGGAGCTAAAAAGCCTCTTGATGAAAGTGAAAGAGGAGAGTGAAAAAGTTGGCTTGAAGCTCAACATTCAGAAAACGAAGATCATGGCATCCGGTCCCATCACTTCATGGGAAATAGATGGGGAAACAGTGGAAACAGTGTCAGACTTTATATTTTGGGACTCCAAAATCACTGCAGATGGTGACTGCAGCCATGAAATTAGAAGATGCTTACTCCTTGGAAGAAAAGTTATGACCAACCTAGACAGTATATTCAAAAGCAGAGACATTACTTTGCCGACTAAGGTCCGTCTATCAAGGCTATGGTTTTTCTTGTGGTCATGTATGGATCTGAGAGTTGGACTGTGAAGAAGGCTGAGCACCGAAGCATTGAAGCTTTTGAACTGTGGTGTTGGAGAAGACTCTTGAGAGTCCCTTGGACTGCAAGGAGATCCAAGCAGTCCATTCTGAAGGGGATCAACCCTGGGATTTCTTTGGAAGGACTGATGCTGAAGCTCCAATACTTCGGTCACCTGATGTGAAGAATTGACTCATTTGAAAAGACCCTGATGCTGGGAAATATTGAAGGCAGGAGGAGAAGGGGATGACAGAGGATGAGATTATTGGATGGCATCACCAACTCAATGGACAAAGTTTTAGCAAGCCCCAGTATTTGGTGATGGACAGGGAAGTTTGGTGTGCTTCTCTCTTTGGGGTCTCAAAGAGTTGGACATGACTGAGTGACTGAGCTGAACAGATAGATAATCAAAGCAATCTGGTACTGGCAGCAGAGAGTTAACTATAGTACCCTTGGATGCACAGAAAATCAGATCAAATGATATGCCACACATCCTGCCAATTAAAACCCTGAACATTTAAAATCCAGAATGATCTAACCACATTAAAACAGATATACACACACACAAAACAGAAATAAAAGAAAAAAAAAAGCTTGGCTTTGCACCAACAATCAGCCAACATCTTGGCAGCCATTCAGGTATCATCTACCACTAACAGTCATAGTAATTCTTCTCATTACAGTGTTTACATGTACATAAATCAGATTCAGGTGATTTTATAACGTGTTATCCGACTGTCAGGCTTGGGGCAGCCAGCAGACTGTCTTAAGTGATACAGGATTAACACCTTTGAGCAGCACATAACTCTCAGAGATACTGGACTACATTCCAGATGTACCTTCCTCAGCATTTTACCATTTCTGGAGACTGATGAGTTTATGTGTGACATTTTAAACTTTTGATATTTTACCACTGCCTTATTTTAATTCTAAGTGAATCCTGAAACTTAGATCAGACCGGAGGAAGAAACCACATGCAGTCTTTTCAAATGAGACCTGGATTTTTAAGACCAAAGCACTCTTGGTGCCGAGGCAGCATGTTTCCACATTCCCTTAGAGCGCTGCCCATTTAACACTTCAAGCTGCAGTGTCCGCCGGCATTTGAGCTTCTTCTCTTCCTGCTAAGGCTACAATTTCCAGGTGTACTTCAAACAGACTGAGAAAGATAGCCCCTTGACTGCATGCATTTCAAGGCTACCCTCACACAGGATCTAAGCAGCTGCCACATTAAACAGGAAACCCATGGGTCAAAATCCAAACTGAGAGGGAAAAGGTAACAAGCAGACAAGAGCCAGGGGTAATTTATGATTAAGTTAATGAAGTTCTAATTAGGCTTATAAAGCCCTGAAGTATTTCCTGCAATGGCTTGTCATGAAGCCTTTATTCAAGGAAAGCCACAGTGTGTTAGATGTGGGTCATGTAGATATTGTCACATAGATACATGTTTATATTCCCTCTTTTACCATTGAGCAAATTCTTAAAGGCAGAAAGGTAATATGAAGCACTGAGGGGAAAACAAGAAATCAAAAAGGCAGCAATCTCTTCAAACCCAATGTGATCCTTGCTCAAGGGACATCTGGGTAATTGTTCAGTTTCTCCTGATTTACAAAACAGATTGTTATCAGCCTAAATAGTGTCTAATAAATTCACCAAAGAGCATTTCTGGCTTGCTGTCCAGGTCAATTTCAGAGTGGAACTGTCATTAAAATTAAGAACATTCAAAATTAAAAATAGAATATCATTAAAAATAAGAACCCCTACTTAATTAAGCATGCCTCCTCACAAGCATTGACCGGTGCCCTCTGCAGAGCAAAGGAAGAGATGGCAGCCACTTAGCAAGTTGCCTGTGTGACGAGGTCTGAAGCTCCAACAGTTGGAGCCTGGACAGATCAGGCCCACACCTACAGAGGAAAGAGGTACAGTGTTAATGGAGGTGGCCTGAGCAATCTACTCTGAAGTGTTCTGGCTGGGAAATATGCCTCAAGAGAGGAATAATAAGTACTGTGCTTATTTTAAAAATAAGGCAAGAGTCAATGAGAAGTCCATATTCAGACTCACTTTCATATTGTTAAATTTTGTTTATTAGGATAAAATCATATTCAAGAGACAACAGCTTACAAAATCTTTGGGGTCCAACTTTCACAATCATATACTTCCAACTTGGACCTTCCTTGACTTTATTCGCTGACATGCCATTACTTGTACAACTGTCAGGACAACAGATGCAGGACCTATCACACATGCATGGTGATGTGCCAACCTGTAAAAACCGACACAAGAGCTTCGGTTTCATGTCCTTTGCCACCTTGGCCCACATCTCACTGCTTTCCCTTGATTCTCTCATCGGAAAAAGTTTTCAGGGCTACTGACTCCCTCCTCTCCCTTGACTCTTCAGTTCAAAGATTGCAACGAGCTGAACTTAAAAAACAAACAAACAAACAAACAAAAAAACTACAACTTTTATAATGATAGTTAATAATACTTCTCATAAAGAGATATATATGAAACACTATTACTAGGTTGGTCAAAAAGTTTGTTCAGCTTTTTCTGTACTACGGTATGGAAAAACCCAAACAAACCTTTGGCAAACCCAATATTTTGTTGTTGTTGTTGTTGAGTATAATTGCTTTAAAATGTTGTATTAGTTTCTGCTGTACAACGTGAATCAGCTATAAATGCACATATATCTTCTCCCTCTTGAGCCTCTCTCCACTCCCTCACCCCACTCCTCAAGGTCACCATTCAGCCCTGAGCTAAGCTCCCTGTGCTATGCAGTGGCTTTCCACCAGTTATCTGTTTTACACATGATAATGCATCTATGTCAGTGCAACTCTTCGTCCACCTATCCTTTCCCCCTATATCCACAAGTCCATCCCCTACATCTGCGTCTCTATTCCTGCCCTGTAAATAGGTTCCTCAGAACCATTTTTCTAGATTCCATATATATGCATTAATATACTATACTTTTCTTCTTCTGATTTACTTTACTTCGTATGACAGACTGTAGGTTCTTCCGTATCACTGCAAAGGACCCACTTTCATTCCTTTTTATGGCTAAGTAATATTATAATATCCAGGACATGGAAGCAACCTAGATGTGCTTCAGCAGATGAATGGATAAAGATGTGGTAAATATACTGGACTTCCCAGGGAGCTCAGTAACAAAGGATCTGCCTGCCAGTGTAGGAGATGTGAAAGACTCAGGTTTGATCCCTGAGTCAGTAAGATCCCCTAAAGAAGGAAATGGCAACCCACTTCAGCATTCTTGTCTTGAAAATTCCATGGGCAGAGGGGCCTGGCAGGCTACAGTCCATGAGGTCGCAAAGAATCAAATGTGACTGAGCATGCATGAACGGTATATATACGTGGTCCAATACTGCAATAGAGCATTTGATTCCAATCTTTTTAGTACCCTTGGAGGAAAGTACTGTTCATGCCACCAGTTTAAATATGATAAAACTGAAACACAGAGAGATAGTGAAAATTTCTAGGGCCATGTTAATAATGCCTGATATATTTTTTTAAAGTAGGACCTAAATTTAAACTGTATAGTCATAAGGGATTTGATTTAGGTCATTCCTGAATGGTCTAGTGGGTTTCTCCACTTCCTTCAATTTCAGTCAGAATTTGGTAACAAGGAGTAAATGACCTGAGCCACAATTAGCACCCGGGCTTGATTTTGCTGACTGTATAGAGCTTCTCCATCTTTGATTGCAAAGAATATAATCAATCTGATTTCAGTGTTGATCGTCTGGTGATGTCCATGTGCAGAGTCTTCTCTTGTGTTGTTGGAAGAGGGTCTTTGCTATGACCAGTGCGTTCTCTTGGCAAAACTCTATTAACCTTTGCCCTGCTTGATTCCATATTCCAAGGCCAAATTTGCCTGTAGGTCTTCATAGAACCGTTCAGCTTCAGCTTCTTCAGCATTACTGGTTGGGGCATAGACTTGGATTACCATGATATTGAATAGTTTGTCTTGGAAACAAACAGAGATCCATCTGTCATTTTTGAGACTGCATCCAAGTACTGCATTTTGGACTCTTTTGTTGACCATGATGGCTACTCCATTTCTTCTAAGGGATTCCAGCCCACAGTAGTAGATACAATGGTCATCTGAGTTAAATTCACCCATTTCAGTCCATCTTAGTTCACTGATTCCTAGAATGTCAATGTTCACTCTTGTCATCTCCTGTTTGACCACTTTCAATTTACCTTGATTCATGGACCTAACGTTTCAGGTTCCTATGCAATATTGCTCTTTATAGCATCAGACCTTGCTTCCATCACCAGTCCCATTCACAACTGGGTGTTGTTTTTGCTTTGGTTCCATCTCTTCATTCTTTCTGGAATATTTCTATACTGATCTCCAGTAGCATATTGGGCACCAAAAGACCTGGGGAGTTCCATCTTTCCATGTCCTATCTTTTTGCCTTTTCATACTGTTCATGGAGTTCTCAAGGCCAGAAGACTGAAGTGGTTTGCCATTCCCTTCTCAGGTGGAGCACATTCTGTCAGATCTCTCCACCATGACCCGTCTATCTTGGGTGCCCCCACATGGCATGGCTTAGTTTCATTGAGTTAGACAAGGCTCTGGTCCATGTGATCAGATTGCCTAGTTGTCTGTGATTGTACAAATGCAAAAAGCAAAATGACTGTCTGAGGAGGACTTAACAGATAGCTGTGAAAAGAAGGGAGTGAAAAGCAAAGAAGAAAAGGAAAGATATACCCATTTTAAAGCAGAGTTCCAAAGAATAGCAAGGAGAATAAGAAAGGCTTCCTCTGTGATCAATGCAAATAAACAGAGGAAAACAACAGAATGGGAAAGACTAGAGATCTCTTCAAGAAAATTAGAGATACCAAGGGAACATTTCATGCAAAGATGGGCTCGATAAAGGACAGCAATGGTAGGGACCTAACAGAAGCTGAAGATATTAAGAAGAGGTGGCAAGAATACATGGAAGAACTATACAAAAAGATCTTCATGACCCGGATAATCACGATGGTGTGATCACTCACCTAGAGCCAAACATCCTGGAATGTGAAGTCAATGGGCCTTAGGAAGCATCACTACAAACAAAGCTAGTGGAGGTGATGGAATTACAGTTGAACTATTTCAAATCCTGAAAGATGATGCTGAGAAAGTGCTGCACTCAATATGTCAGCAAATTTGGAAAACTCAGCAGTGGCCACAGGACTGGAAACATAAGTTTTCATTCCAATTCCAAAGAAAAACAGTGCCAAAGAATGCTCAAACTACCATAAAATTGCACTCATCTCACATGCTAGTAAAGTAATGCTCAAAATTCTCCAAGCCAGGCTTCAGCAATACATGAACCATGAACTCCCTGATGTTCAAGCTGGTTTTAGAAAAGGCAGAGGAACCAGAGATCAAATTGCCAACATCCAAGGGATCCTTAGAAAAGCAAGAGAGTTCCAGAAAAACATCTATTTCTGCTTTATTGACTCTGCCAAAGCCTTTGACTGTGTGGATCACAATAAACTCTGGAAAATTCTGAAAGAGATGGGAATAGCAAACCACCTAACTTGCTTCTTGAGAAACCTGTATGCAGGTCAGGAAGCAACAGTAAGAACTGGACATGGAACAACAGACTGGTTCCAAATAGGAAAAGGAGTACGTCAAGGCTGTATATTGTCACCCTGCTTATTTAACTTCTATGCAGAGTACATGATGAGAAACTCTTGGTTGGAGGAAGCACAAGCTGGAATCAAGATTGCCGGGAGAAATATCAGTAACCTCAGATATGGAGATGACACCACCCTTATGGCACAAAGTGAAGTGAAACTAAAGAGCCTCTTGAAAGCAAAAGAAAAGAGTGAAAAAGTTGGCTTAAAACTCAACATTCAGAAAACTAAGATCATGGCATCAGGTCCCATCACTTCATGGCAAATAGATGGGGAAACAATGGAAACAGTGGCTGACTTTTTTTTTTGGGGGCTCCAAAATCACTGCAGATGGTGATTGTAGCCATGAAATTAAAAGACGCTTACTCCTTGGGAGGAAAGCTATGAACAACCTAGACAGCATATTGAAAAGCAGAATCATTACTTTGCCAACAAAGGTCCATCTAGTCAAGGCTATGGTTTTTCCAGTGGTCACGTATGGATGTGAGAGTTGGACTGTAAAGAAAGCTGAACACAGAAGAATTGATACTTTCGAACTGTGGTGTTGGAGAAGACGTGAGAGTCCCTTGGACTACAAGGAGATCCAACCTGTCCACTCTAAAGGAAATCAGTCCTGCTTATTCATTGGAAGGACTGATGCTGAGGCTGAAACTCCAATATTTGGCCACCTGATGTGAAGAGCTGACTCATTTGAAAAACCCTGATGCTGGGAAAGATTGAGGGCAGGAGGAGAAGGGGACAACAGAGGATTAGATGGTTGGATGGCATCACCAACTCAATGTACATGTGTTTGAGTGAACTCTGGGAGTTGGTGATGGACAGGGAGGCCTGGCATGCTGCAATTCATGGGGTTGCAAAGAGTCAGACACAATTGAGTGACTGAACTGAACTGAAATTTAAACTAAGGTCTTTTGACATGTAAAGCCCCTGGACATACCCTCTTCTCTGATATTTTATGACTCAGTATGCCATGTCTTCTCTCAATTGTCTATGAATTTGGGATGCCTATTTGACTATTGAACAATACATAATTTTTATAAATCTTGCCCCGAAAAATAAGTATTGCCCAGAATCCCTATGTGCTTAATATATTTATAACAAGAGTGATGACAACTGGTGATAATGCAGACTTTCACAGAAAGGACAAATTGTTCTAAATTGCAGGATGCGTTCATCA
The DNA here is from genome assembly GCA_917880005.1 of Nanger dama. NCBI lineage: Eukaryota > Metazoa > Chordata > Mammalia > Artiodactyla > Bovidae > Nanger > Nanger dama. The sequence continues at coordinate 56,616,423 of CAKJTW010000004.1, forward strand.
GTCAGCATGATTAAACTGTCCTTACTTAAAATAATGCTTTCACTCCCTCTTAATCATGCCCACTGTCCCCAACTGTTACCAGCATATGAAAGAGCACCTCCAGCTTAACAAACTCAGGTTTTCCCTGGAAGAAAACTTCCTATGAAAATCCATTGCATAAATTAAAGAAGTACATGCTATTTTTTAGGCTCATGATTGGTCTATTTTAAGTCATGTGTACATACATTCATCCAGTTTGTCAAAGTGTTTTAAAACAGCTGGAGATGAGTTCTACCTCAACTGTGATTGATAAAGTAAAGTCATTAATAATCACTTAATATTCTAAATTACATTAATACTCTCAGAATAAGTAACCTAGATTCAGGCTAAAAGTCTAGGATATATTCAGATTGGGATTTTATTTTTGTTTTCCAGTTATATTATGGAGTGAAGAGGATCACTGATTAATTATTATGTAACTAATTGAAAAAGATGACAACAAAAACCAAAATTTAAAAAAAATCAACCAAGATACATATTATCCCTCTACTCTACCATTTCACTTTCTTGACAATTTCTTCATAACTCTACAGATGAAAGGACTCAGAAGTGGCCAGTTTAAGTACTTCCCAAAGATACTCAAAGAGAAGCGGTTAAGAATGTTCACCATGCTCTCTTGCCTCTTCTTCTGCACCTCCTAGCACTTCTCCCAGGAGAGATCATAATGCCCTCCCCCATCTCGACATTTGCCTGGATAATTCTCACTGGTTTTTCAGGACTCAATTTGTCATTGTTGTTATTCAATCACTAAGTTGAGTCCAACTCCTTTCATCCCCATGGACTGTAGCACACCAGGCTTCCCTGCCCTTCACTATCTCCTGAAGTTTGCTCAGACTCATTGCATTGGTGATGCCATTCAACCATCTCATCCTCTGTTGTCCCCTTCTCCTTCCCTCAGTCTTTCCCAGCATCAGGGTCTTTTCCAATGAGTCAGTTTGCATTAGGTAGCCAAAGTATTGGAGCTTGAGCATCAGTCCTTCCAATGAATATTCAGGATTGATTTCCTTTGGGATTGACTGGTTTGATCTTTTGCAGTCAAAAGAACTCTCAAGAGTCTTCTCCAGCACATTTTGAAAGCATCAATTCTTAGTCACTAAGCCTTTTCATGGTCCAACTCTCACATCCATACATGACTAGTGGAAAAACCACAGCTTTCAGTATACAGACTTTTGTTGGCAAAGTGATGTCTCCACTTTTTAATACTCTGTATAGGTTTGTCATAGCTTTCCTTCCAAGAAGCAAGCATCTTTTAATTTCATGGCTGCAATCACCATCCGCAATGATTTTGGAGTCCAAGAAAATAAAGTCTGTCACCATTTCCACTTTTTCCCCATTTATTTGCCATGACATGATGGAACTGGATTTCATGATCTTCGTTTTTTTAATTTTAATGTTGAGTTTTAAGCCAGCATTTTCACTCTCCTCTTTCACCTTCATCAAGAGGTTCTTTAGTTCATCTTTGCTTTCTGCCGTTTGAGTGGTATCATCTGTATGGCTGAGGTCTTTGAGGACTCAATTTAATTACAGTTTTCTGTAGGCAGCCTTCTCTGAAGGCCCATGTGTGAATGAGAACACTTCTTATATGTATATGTCCCCACAGGACTGTAGGCACATTATCCTCACAGCACTTTACATTCTCTAAGAGAGTTGCCTATTTTCTTGTAAGACTCTCCCTCCTTGCCAGGGACTATAGTTTGTTCAGGACTTACCCCCAGAGTCTACACAATGCCTGCACACTAGAGGCACTCCAGTGTTTAACGCAGAATTTAAAAATCAGGGATTAAACGAATGGATGTAGATTCCAAGGCCACATCCCCTGCTGCCATAGGTTAAGTGGTTTCTCAGTCTGCAGCACGTGGCCTCTCAGATCAAGTGTGTGGCAGCACTAAGCACAGGATCCAGTGAGAAGACAGCATTCAACAGCATTCTCGTAGCCAGTAGCCAGGTAGAGTACCCAAGGGTCTAAGCCAATTATATCAGAGAAGGGCATGAGTTTTCTCATATTTCAAATCAATTAAGACTTTGTCAATAGCACAGCAGTTTAGTCCTAGTATTGAAAACACAACTATTTCCTCATTATTTAAATGGAGAGAAAGGATGAACTGCATGTGGCTCACTTAGCAGTATTACAACTATAATTCTATTTTATAAAATTCATTCTAAGTAGATATGACTCAAGTCTACTAAGACTAAATGAATGAAAATAACCTCTCCTTTTGCTTTTCAAAAAACCCCAGTACTTTGCAAGGCTACAGATAGGAATAAATAAGGAAATAAAGTCACTCAATTTCTTTCTGGGATCATGACAATGAGAGTAGAAAATGGCATCAGTTAAAGTCTTATTTGAGAAGACCCTTGACAGTAGTTAAAATCATGAGGAGAAACACAAAGCAGCGAAGAGAATTACTCCCTGATATTGAGAAGAGAACAGCGATGGGGGATAGGAAAAGAAAATGACAGAAAACTAAGTGGAGAAAGTCTTATTCTTCACTTCTCTCAGCTTCTCTTTTACTCACACTCCTTTGTACAAAGGGTAAATACAAACATTCAGTTCAGTTCAGGTCAGGCCAGTTGCTCTGTCATGTCTGACTCTTTGCGACCCCATGAATCGCAGCCCGCCAGGCCTCCCTGTCCATCACCAACTCCCAGAGTTCACTTAGACTCACATCCATAGAGTCAGTGATGCCATCCAGCCATCTCATCCTTGGTCGTCCCCTTCTCCTCCTGCCCCCAATCCTGCCCAGCATCAGAGTCTTTTCCAATGAGTCAACTCTTCACATGAGGTGGCCAAAGTATTGGAGTTTCAACTTCAGCATCATTCCCTCTAAAGAAATCCCAGAGCTGATCTCCTTCAGAATGGACTGGTTGGATCTCCTTGCAGTCCAAGGGACTCTCAAAAGTCTTCTCCAACACCACAGTTCAAAAGCATCAATTCTTCGGTGCTCAGCTTTTTTCACAGTCCAACTCTCACATCCATACAGGACCACTGGTAAAACTGTAGCCTTGACTAGACGAACCTTTGTTGGCAAAGTAATGTCTCTACTTTTCAATATGCTATCTAGGTTGGTCATAACTTTTCTTCCAGGAAGTAAACGTCTTTTAATTTCATGGCTGCAGTCACCATCTGCAGTGATTTTGGAACCCCCAAAATAAAGTCTGACACTGTTTCCACTGTTTCCCCATCTATTTCCCACGAAGTGGGAAGTGTTACCTCCAGACAAATGCCTCCTGTGACAGGCAGAATAAAGAGGTCTGTGTCCTGATCATTGGAACCTGATTACTTTACATGGCCAACGGGACTTTTCAGGCCTGTGGACTTTCTGAATGGACCCAATGAAATCACAAGAGTCCTTGTAAGAAAGTGCTATTATTTCTTGCTTTGGATATGGAGGAAAGATCCACAAACAAAGGAATGCAAGTGGTGTCTAGAATCAGGAAAAGGCAAGGAAACACATCATTTCCCTAATGGCTCCAGAAGAATAGGAACCATAGGAATGCAGCCCTGCTAGCGCCTTGACTTTAGACCAGGGAGATCTATTACAGACTTCTGACCTCCGGAGCTTTAAGACAATAAATGTGTGTTGCTTCAATCCTCTGGGATAATTTTTACAGCAGTTACAGGAAATTAATACTCCTCTCAAATTTGTTCCATGAATGTGAGCCTCTAACTTCAGGTTGTTTGCATCCCCATGCCAGTTTGCCCCTGACAATCCCAACACAACATGTCCAAAGCTAAACTCATCATCTTCTCCCCCACTATGGCTCCTCTCCCAAACTATACTACATCATCTGTTACTCTGCCTTTTTTCTAGGTTGAGGCTAGATGCCTGTGATTCTTTCTACATCCTTCACCTTTCTCTACAATCTGTCTCCACTCCTTCCTTTTGATAAAAGTATAACAGTGTTTTCTATTCTCATTGTCATGATCCCAAAACAACTCTAATTCTTTAAAGAATCAAATTCTAAAAAGAACTTAGTGTGAGCTGTATAGGAAAAGAAGTAGTGAAAGAAGAAAAGGAAAGAGAGAAGAAAACAGGTGTAGGATCCCTTAATGTCTTCATTATTAACTGTTCTTGACTCTGTCCTTGGGCAAGAAGGAAGGGTTTTTCCAAGAGGCAGTGAGCGTTCATCAGGTAAGGTAATGTAAGAATCTTCCAAATCAGGACTCCTTTGGTGGTCCAGTGGTTAAGAATCTGCCTGCAATACAGCAGACACTGGTTCAACCCCCAGTTTGGAAAGATCCCACATGCCATGGATTAACTAAGCCCGTGCACTACAACTACTGAGCCTGTGCTCCAGAGTCAATGAGCTGAAACTACTGAGTCCATGTGCCACAGCTGCTGAGGCCCACCCACCCCAGAGCTTGTGCTCAGCAACAAGAGAGGCCACTGTAATGAGAAGCCTGGGCACCACAGCAAAGAATAACCCCACTTTCTGCAACTAGAGAAAGCCTTCACACAACAACAAAAACTCAGAACAGCCAAAAGTAATAAATAAAATAATTTTTTTAAAAGAATCTTCCAAATCATAAAATACATACTTTTTATGGTTAAATAAAGTGAGGAGGACTTGCAGAGAAAGAGGGAAATGAAGTCCCTCCAAAATACCCACTAAATGCTATCCTACTTCACCTTACCTCAAGCCTCACTTGGGACACAACCACTATTTTCACTGACCCCACACCCAGCATGCAGCTGTGACAGGTGTGAGGATTCTTCATCATTCTCTAGCAGTCCAGAATCACGTTCCTGGATTCCAGTCATTCCCTAGCGTAAAAGTATCCAATAGGTAAGAGTCCATTCATGGAAGGGCCAGCTAGCCTAGTTAAGATAATACTTCATCCTGTGAAAAGCTGGTGGGAGAATAAAACATGTCACCAACAGTTCAGTTAGATCTAGAAGCTCTCTAAAAGGCTGAACTCTTAGAAACCAATAAAGGAGAGCAATTCACTTTCTAGTGACAACTTGTCACTTTCCAAGAGAAATGACTCTTCTTAGGCAGTCTTGGGACACCAGATACTGAGTCTGTCCTGACATGTACTACAACTTTAAAGTTACTCAGTTCTGGGTTTTGGAAACTGAATTTGTAGAGATATAGTCTATAGAGATTTTTACAATATTTTCTTATATATGGAAGTCATCCAGAATGTATGGTTTCTCAAGACAAATGAAAACAATTGACCGTCTCCCAAGAATCAATTTCCAACACTGTAGACATATACACTGTGGATATCTTCCAGTCTATGGAAGCACTACCCAAAGTCATGCTCTAATTATTGGTCCCGATGAACATGCCACAGTCCTCGAGAGCAGTAATCAATGATACACTACAATTCTAGACCCATAGCAAAACCTGGTGAAGACTTGCCCACCAGAGCATCATCCATCCCATGTTATATTCTAACTTGATACCACTTCTCTTGCCATGTTAGCCAATGGCAACTTCACTTCCTAAAGCCAAGCAATGTTTTGAACTTTGATTTACATGTAAATCACAGCTCAGCTTTATAAATTTAACTCTTAGAAATGCATGTAAATCATCTGCCTTTTTCTACCTCCTCTCCCTTTTTTTCTTGCTCTTTTCAGAAAGAAGAAATATGAAACGAACTAAGAAATGGATCAAACCGTGTTTGTTCCTTTCCTACCCAAAAGGCAAATTTTAAATGAGCATGAATTTAAGCAAATTACCAGTACTATTTTAAATTTCCATGCTGTTATCCTCTCTAAATTGCTTTCCAGGAAGTAGTCCATCCGAGCCCTCTTTAAGATAAGGGACTATTCCTGGTTCTGCCAGCAAACCTCTTCACTACATAAAGCTACCAGTGAGAATATGGCTGACATTCTATATATCATATCCATTCAGTGTTTGAAAAAAATAAAATCCATACTAATTATAGGAATTTTAGGAAGTACTCTCCCCTTGTAAGAAAACTGAAACCAAAGAAAATATTTCACTAACTGAATCCCATTCAGGAAGTATTCTTTCTTGAGTGTACATCTCTGACAGCTTCTATCTCAATCTCAGTTTCAATTGTTGAGATTAAAGCCTTAGGAAAAATCAGGACAGCAGAAAGAACAATTTCAAAAATATAATGTTCAATTGTAGATGAAAAGACTAAAGCTAGAGCAATATCTGAGTTTGCTAAGAAAGAAGAGAAGATGCACTGCAATCAGGCTGAAGCAGACAGAATATAGAAATCCCCCACAGACTTACACGGTGCAACTGTCTTCTGTAGAACTATATCCACACATCTGTGAACAGTCATGGTTAAAATGCCCAAGAGCTATACTAGATATACCTTAGCTACACATTTCTTTGGAAAAGACTCTGATGCTGGGAGGGATTGAGGGCAGGAGGAAAAGGGGACGACAGAGAATGACATGGCTGGATGGTATCACCAACTTGATGGACGTGAGTTTGAGTGAACTCCGGGAGTTCGTGATGGACAGGGAGGCCTGGTGTGCTGCATTCATGGGGTCACAAAGAGTCAGACACGACTGAGCGACTGAACTGAAACATTTCATAAAAGCATGACTGTCAAGTTCCTCCTGGGTAAACAGGTCATAGAAATTTGAGGAAATATAAATAAAATAGTTATATTATGTTTCTGTGATTTGTTTTATTCACTTCCAGTGAGAAATATTATACTCCACTTGCATGGGGCTTCTTCCCCCCGACCTTGGGCCACAAAACTGGTGAAAATAACTGGTCTTCTTCCTCCTCAATTCTTGGTAATTCTCCTTTTCATGTGGTTTTTGTCCTTTGGCCTATTAATATAGTTTTGTAAGCTAATTTCTTTTTGATGTTAAAAAAAGTCATACATTTTTACACATTGTGGCACTCAGAGTTAATTTTTAGATTAAGATAATTTGAAATTGAATCTAGTCTATGAACTAGGGAAATATTCAAAGTGACCTTTAGACAGTTGCCTTAATTTCAAAAATTAAATAAGACATTGAAAGAAGCAATGTTTGATCTAATCAGATATTGATTTATTTTAACTTGATATCACCTACAACTAGGTTTGCTTTCCTTATAACCAGAACTGACACCTTAAAACAAGATGATGCACTAGACAAATATTCACAGCATAACAGAATTTAAACCTGACTCTGGTCATCTATAGGAACTGAGTCTATAACCCACATAAATATAAGCATGAAAAGTGAGGCAACATCTTTCCAAATACAATCAAGTACGTATAAAATGTCAACTGTTAAGCAAACATTTCATGGTGAGCTAGACTCTTTTCAGGAGTCACTTCATATTCCCAGGGAACAGAAAGTAGGTAGGTATTTAGAAGGGTCCAGATATAACATTTGGGAATGCCAGCGTAACATTTTCCAAACTTTGCTCCAAAGAGCAAGAGTCCCTCTGAGATAGTATAGGTGCTTCTTAAAAATTAATTTCAGTGGTCACAGAGTTTTAATAAACTCTCACTTTACCATAGGACTTCGCCTTTGCTATGGTAATATGTGTAGGGACTCTCTAGAGTGAATCATACTGTACAGATTTCTCCAGAGGTATTTGACCCAGCAACCTTTCCACTGAATGTTAGCACCTCATTGGGTCCCATGTGCCTAAGGCACATAGCTGGGAACATGCTGCATTTGTGTAATGTGACAAAGCCCAGAGAGCAGTAGTTATAAAAAGAGTGAAAAGATGGTCATTCTAAAATAATCCTGTTCCCATGATATCGCCGTCTAAACCCAAGCAACAGCATCAAGTATTTCACTGTACCAACTCTCAGACTCCTAGCAGTCATCAGAAGTGGCAGGTTGGAGCCAAAAAACAAACAATTGTGTTCTCTAATGCCATTCAGGGGCATTTCTCAAGATCCCCTTTTGGACTGTTTCTCAAATTTTATGCAATTGTCCATTTTTGGTGCCAGAACTATCTTGCTGTACATTTAATTTCCAGTTTTGTTTCAGAGCCTTGTCATTTCATCAATCAGAGCTATTCCATCTGCTGAAATGCTGACAAATCCAGCTGCTTTGTGACTTCTAATCAATTTCATTAATGTCTCCACGTTCTGTTTCAATTAGTGGCCTATTCTTTGGACTGTTTGATAACCTGATACTACCTACTGTCTGTAGATTAAAAATCAAATTACAAATTGCTTTGTCCTTGACATTAAAAATCCTTCCTTCTTTACCAGATCTTTCCTATTTAGCACATTTAGTCCTCTTGAGTTAAATTACACTCTATCACACTGTGAAGTAGGGTTCAATTGTTATACAAGGATTGGATCCATACTGGGAAGTTCATCTTGACATTCACTTAATCCTTGTGCCCTTACTCAGAATTGAATCTTGTTTCATCTGTCTTTTCACTGTTGTGAATTTTTTCAGCATATTAAACACCTACTTGAAATATTATTTACTTGGCCATAATCCTCAGGCATTTTGTTTAATTCATCAGCATAATACCTATATTGTCTACTGTCTGCAATTCTTGAGTTTGAAAACTGTTGAAGAGGACCAGTGGGACAGTCATCTTTGTTACTGATTATATTACCATGTAACCTAAGCAGTTAGGAAGTAGTTATTCGAATGCTCTTTTTAAGTATATTGAACATCTCTTCTTCACCTTTCTACTCTTTATGTCATAAAAATCAGTCTGTGCTTACCATTTTAATTGCACAAAATGTACAGATTTTTACTTTTGTAACAAAATTTAGAAATAGCATAGAATTTTGACTGTCCTTTCCCATGCCTCATGTCACAACTGACAGCGTGGAGGTTTAGTAGCCTAAAGCAATACAGCAACAGTGCTGTGGGTCATATTTTTAACTTTAATGACAATCTGTAATTGCCTGCAGCCTGCCTTATTTCTGGCCCTGCTGATTTCTCGAGGACTTGTGATAACACAGCTCCAAGTTGGCCCTCTAATCAGGCTCGTGACCTCTTTTATGTGTTTTTTCTATTTTTTCAGAGTTATCAGGTCTTACAGTAAAGTAGTCAGAGTCCACAGCTCTACCTCCTTCTTCGAGGCATTCCAAGGAATTAAAATTTCCTTCCAGCCTGCAGACTTTCATAACTGTCTGCCTCTTCCTGTGACTGGGAGTGGAGAAGGTTTGAATAGCAACAGCTTTGCTTCAAATTGAACTTCCTGATACCAGCCTTTAAATACCCTTTAGGTTTAATCATTTTTAGACATTTGAAATTTTCAAAATACCACTTAACAGGAAAGGTCCCTTTCCTCAAGTATACCTGGATCACATTTAGACTGTACTTGAGATGTTGTTGTTATTTCATTTACAAAGAACATATATGTGTTCATTTATTCAATAAAAATGCACCGAATATTAATTATGTGTTAATCATTTGTTTTAGAAGGTACTAGAATTGAATAGAAAATAAAGAAGCATTGTCACTGTCTTTCTGAAAAACTTGCCATTTGTGGGGTCATGCAACAGTTAAGACGGGAGCTGCGAGGTTGAGGGGGGGTGTTATGATATTACCATCAAACAAAGAACCATTATGAAATGAGAAGCAGCACAGTACGGTGGTAAAGAGGAGCCAGATCATCTGGTTCAAATCCTGCTCCATCACTGATGAGCTATGACCTTGGGCAAGTTACTTAGCCTCACTGTGCCTCATTTGTCTCATCCATAAGTTGAGAGACAGTAATAGTTCTACCTCAAAGTTCTGTTGTGAAGATCAAATAAGTTAGTATTACTTAGAATAACATCTAACGCATAAAAAGTGTTACTGGACTATTTCTAAACTTAAAAATATATAACAGATTGTAGGAAAGTACTATGATGTGGGAAGTACATATTGGTCTGAGAGATCGTTGCAGGTATGCCTAAGCTAGTTCAGGAGAAGTCATGAAACACTTCTCTTCTGAGATCTGAGGAGGGAGTAGGAGTAGCTCCAGCAAGGGTGAAAGAAAAGGGAACAGAGTGGTGTCTGTATCAGGAGAACCTAAAAAGGCAACTAAAGACAGCTAAAAATATCAAGGTACCAGTTTAAGAACCTGAAAATATTGCCACTTTAAAAATCCATAAAGTCAGAGATCAAGAAGGTTATACAATAATGACAATGTACAAAATGTTAAACATTATGAATGAAACAGAATAATATTCTAAAATACTTAAATTCAGATCTTTTAGATACTTAAAGTAAATACAGAGCTCATAAAAAACCTGCTACTTCTCAGATTGCAAATTTATGAAGTTAATTTCCTAATTAAGTGACACACATTCAAAATGAAGTGACTTCTTGTAAAAGTCTTGGATATTCTGGAGATACAACCCTACTTCTAAGCTGGTACCACCTTCCTTTAGTTCAATTCAGTTCAATTGCTCAGTCGTGTCCGACTCTTTGTGACCCCATGAATCGCAGCACGCCAGGCCTCCCTATCCATCACCAACACCCAGAGTTCACTCAGACTCGTGTCCATCGAGTCCGTGATGCCATCCAGCCATCTCATCCTCTGTTGTCCCCTTCTCCTTCTGCACTCAATCCCTCCCAGTATCAGAGTCTTTTCCAATGAGTCAACTCTTCACATGAGGTGGTCAGAGTATTGGAGTTTCAGCTTTAGCATCATTCCTTCCAAAGAAATCCCAGGGCTGATCCCCTTCAGAATGGACTGCTTGGATCTCCTTGCAGTCCAAGGGACTCTCAAGAGTCTTCTCCAACACCACAGTTCAAAAGCATCAATTCTTCAGTGCTCAGCTTTCTTCACAGTCCAACTCTCACATCCATACATGACCATAGGAAAAACAATAGCCTTGACTAGACAGACCTTAGTTGGCAAAGTAATGTCTCTGCTTTTGAATATACTATCTAGGTTGGTCATAACTTTTCTTCCAAGGAGTAAATGTCTTTTAGTTTCATGGCTACAATCACCATCTGCAATGATTTTGGAGCCAAAAAATAAAGTCTGACACTGTTTCCACTGTTTCCCCATCTATCTCCCATGAAGTGATGGGACCGGATGGCATGATCTTCGTTTTCTGAATGTTGAGCTTTAAGCCAACTTTTTCACTCTCCACTTACACTTTCATCAAGAGGCTTTTTAGTTCCTCTTCATTTTCTTCCATAGTCCTATAAAAAACAAAAAACCCTTTGGGCTACTTAGAGCAAGAGTCATTCTTGGTTAGGTCAGTAATTCTTTTTATCAAATGTCCTTAGTAGATTTCAGAAACTGAATACAACTTAGTGGTTTACACAAACCAAACTGCCTACATGAAGATGAAGGTCAGTGGCTTAAAGTTGCCATTCCAATCAGTGACCTCAAATAGACTTCACATTCTACCCCATGACATCACTCTATTTCCAGCAGATAGAATCATATGAAATTGATACTTTTTCTAACTCAAAAATGATTGAATAGCAGCAGTTTTGTATAATTAAACCTAATGCATGTTATAGGAAATTTTCAGCTTGTTGTGATACTTTTGCTGAAAGGTGAACCACAGGACTGCAAGTGGTTTCTCAACCTCTCAAAGAACAGTTAAGTAACACAGACCTCATCACTTCACAGTAAAGGTCTCTTTATACACATGCTCCAGGTGTTGGAGCTAAAATATGCCTTTTTATAAATTTGACTCATTTGTACCAGTTCTCTTCCCTGAAATTACCCAGAATAAGTCATCTCCCCTCACACCAGAAAGTCCTGGACATCATACACTCTCTTTAGTCTCCCTAGCTAATTTGATGAGGCTATCTCCCATACTTGAGCCATGAAATAACACTCTAACTACTGCCTTTCAGCTTGTTGAGATCCAACTTACATATAGAAACAGACCACAAAGCTTCCTCTAACTCCAGCTCTGAGGTACCATAACCACAAGTGACATGTTTACCAAAAAAAGAGATGGTGTTACTTCAAGAAAAAGTACCACAATTCTTTGATGACATCATTTTGAATCTATGTTACCACTCCATACCATACCATTCCATTAGTATGCAGCTGATGGCATGGTTTTGGTTTGAAAGAAGTCATCACTGTATCTGTGGTGAATGCGTTGGCTGCAAACAACAGAAATCAAGACAGATTGTGGCCTGAAAATAAAGACTTTTAGGATTATTTCACACACAAGATCATGGAAGTAGTTCTTTCAGGAGCTTCATAACGTCAGAATATAGAAGGCATCTCTAAAATTCTCTTGGTTCCCTTTCATTGTTAAAGGATGGCTGCAATAGCTCCAACAACTTTGGCCTTACACGACCACATCCAACGAAGGAAGCAAGGAGATGGGGTGGGTGGAGGAAAAAAAATGCTTTTTTTGCCTGGATGACTTCTCATCAGGAAGGACAAACTTTTCCAGTAGTCCTTATAGTTATTGACCAAAGTGAATCACATGCATATACCTCACAGTGCTTCTTAAAGTGTGACCCTCAGAACAGCAGCAGCAACATCACCTGGGATCTTTCTTGTTAAAAATGCAGATTCTCAGGCCCCATCCCAGACCTACTGGATCAAGCTCCAGAGTTAGGACTCAGAATTCTGGGTTGTAGCAAGCTCTTCAAATGATTCTGGTTCATGCTAAGGTCACTGGCATGCCCCAGAAAACAGATCATTACTCATCCAGTGGAACTGGGCATGTAGGGGCCTGTATTAAAATTGAGCTTCTGATGGCAGAAAAGGAATAGAGGAGAGCAGAGGTGATGAATGAAAACAGAAAAGAAAAGAAAAAGAGAGGAAGACAAATAGGAGCAAAAGGGCCCCAACCCCCTTAGATGTAGATCTCAACACAGACTGAGCCTATTGCTTGAGAAGCATCTAAAATTATTGATTTTTACAGTTTAGAGGGAAACAATACAATAGAGAAAAACTGGAGGATATCTGTTTTCTAATGAAAAATAGACTTGATTATTCTACTTCAAATGTAATTCAGGAGTGTGACAAGTACTATACCATGCACATTTGCCAAGAAGTGATACATACTGCAAAAACTGTAGTTAATTAGGACTTCAGTAAAGTGCCAGATTTCATAGGGAGTGTGATGTGGGGTAAAGATGTCGTTTAGCAAAATGCAAATTAGTGCATTTCTTCCTACTTTTGAAGAACTGCTTTACATCCCCAAAACAGTATTAGAGAACACAGAGAGATTACTTTCCAACTATCAGTAGCCATGCTGTCCACATGGTATCTACAAGGAACATGTAGATATTGAGCACAAGACAAGTGAATAGGGCTAATTGAAATGTGCCTTAAGTATGAAACAGACATTGGGTTTCAAAGACTTAGTATAAAAATAAGAATGTAAAATATACCATTAACAATTTTCATATCAGTAGCATGATAAAATGATAGCACTGTGATATACTGAGTTAAATTATTAATTTCAACTTTCTCCTTTTATGTGCAGCTACTAGATCATTTAAAGTTACATGTAGTTTTCACTATATTTATATTAAATAGCACTGATAGTATACATCTTTGATGTGGTGAATCTACTTCATTTGAAATCATGAAAATTTTTTTAAAATACCGACCAAGTAAGTCAAAAAGAAATAGGTAGAATGTGTGGTTGCAGTGTCAGAGGATCTGAGAGATTCTGATGAAAAGACATTCCAATCCACAACTTCTTTATTACCTCCAAGAATTAATGTCTTCAAATTAACCACATTTTCCTTAAGTATCTTATTATGTAAATATACTCATGAGAGGACTATCCTATTAAATATACATAACCTGGAAAGGGGGAAAGACTCTCTAAGATCTCCAATTTTTATTTTTCTCTTTCCTAATAACCAATTCACTTGCTCAAGATCAAGTGCAATTAAGATGTTAAGCCCTCCTGGTGGTCCAGTGGTAAACAATCTGCCTGCCACTGCAGGGGATCCCTGGTCCTCAAAGATTCCACATGCCTCCAGGCAACTAAGCCTGTGCATCCCAACCACTGAGCCTCTGCTCTGGATTCTGCATGCCTAAAGGCCATACTCCACAACAAAAGACGCCACTGCAATGCATAGCAACAAAGACTAGTCCCCTCTCTTTGAGAGTAAGCCCACATGCACCAATGAAGACCCAGCAGCCAAAAATAAAAATTAAAGATGTTAACCTAGTTCTGAGTTCTCACTTCCCTTTTAGCAATAGTTCTTCAACCACTTTAAAATTAATTAATTAAAAGCATATAAATATTACAGTGGTACATTTCCTCAGTTGGCACTTGGGGGATATCTAATAGAGGATCCATTTGGTGTTGGTGTTGAGGAAGTGAATGGTTTGATGAACAGATAAATTCTTTCAGAAAAAAACTACTCGTGGAGTTTTTCTAACAAAACTGATCTCCTTCAGAATGGACTGGTTGGATCTCCTTGCAGTCCAAGGGACTCTCAAGAGTCTTCTCCAACAACATAATTCAAAAGCATCAATTCTTTGGTGCTCAGCTTTCTTCACAGTCCAACTCTCACATCCATACACGACCACTGGAAAAACCATAGCCTTGACTAGACGGACCTTTGTTGGCAAAGTAATATCTGAAGATCAGCCCTGGGATTTCTTTGGAAGGAATGATGAAATTCCAGCATTTTGGCCACCTCATGCGAAGAGTTGACTCATTGGAAAAGACTCTGATGCTGGGAGGGATTGGGGGCAGGAGGAGAAGGGGACGACCAAGGATGAGATGGCTGGATGGCATCACTGACTCGATGGACATGAGTCTGAGTGAACTCCGGGAGTTGATGATGGACAGGGAGGCCTGGCGTGCTGCGATTCATGGGGTCACAAAGAGTCGGACACAACTGAGTGACTGAACTGAACTGAAGAAAACTGAAAGAAGCAAACCCAGTTTCCCACTGATATTTGTAAATGCTTTTTAAGGAGAAATCAGTAAATATTTTTACACACAATTCAAAAGAAGCTTTTTAAAAATTGAGTGAAATCGTGCTAACAGTATTGTTGTAGGAAGGGGGAAGCCCCCTACAGGGCCCGCAAGAGTAGGCTCTTCCGAGGAGACATGCGCTGACAAAGCAAGAGATTTTATTGGGAAAGGCAGGATCAGTAGGGTAAGGGAACCCAAGAGAACAGCTCTGCTGGCAGTCTTGGGTTTTATGGTGATGGGATTAGTTTCCAGGTGGTCTTTGGCCAATCATTTTAATTCAGTCTTTCCTAGTGGCACACACATCACTCAGCCAAGATGGATGCTAGCAAGAGGGATTCTGGGAAGTGGACAGACACGCGGTGTCTCCTTTCAATCTTTCCCGACCTCTTCTGGTTGGTGGTGGTTTATTAGTTCCATGTTCCTTATCAGGATCATCTGTCATAAAATAACTCATGCAAATGGTTACTTGGTGCCTGGCCAGGGTGGGTGGTTTCAATCAGTGTTCTTCCCCTAACAAAGCTAGTCTATTTATGTGAATGAAGTTTGTCAGCTTATGCACCTATTACAAATGAAAAATGGGGTGTTATTGATGCTGAACCCTGTTTTATTTTACCACTAGGAATTATACATTAAAGAACAGTAAACTAATTTATTTTTAAAGCCCCATTATCTCATTAAAATTTCATTTCCAATAAAATTACACCTATTAAGTTTAATAATTATCAAAATGTGTCAAGTTCATGCTAATAGTACTTTTAATGATAATGCAGCTTGGAGAGTAATATTAACTTGGAGCTTTATGGAAAACCTTTTAATGATAAGTTCCAATTGGTAAACATGTTCTTGTTGCAGAGAAATGTGATGAAATGATCAATAAATCTAAAATTCTGTCAAAGAAATCAAATGAAAGTAGGAGTTCAAGGAGGAAAAGAAATAATGTGAAATGTCCAAGGACTAAATGAGGGTTTATTCATATATTCCTTAATTGGATAATGGTAGACAGGCATCAAATCCCCTATGATGAACTCGTGTAACTATTTATTTGCTTTAAAATATCAACATTTTTAGTATGTAGAAAAGTACATTATTGAAGCTAGTTAAACTTATGTTGAAAGATTTTAGATGGCAACTTAAAATTTTTGAATCAAAGTTGTAAATGCCCAGATCCCATCCAAGAAAAATGAAGTCAGAATCTCCGGGAGCATTCTCCAACCTACCCTTGTGATAATTCACATGAGCTGTGGTTGAGAACCACTGCCACAGGGTGAATTAGCTTTTTTCTTACATTCCTCTAGAACAGGAAGCATCTGAAAAAGCAGACAGGAGCAGATGCAGGAGAAGAAAAGGAAGGAACTGAAAGAGTAGAAAAGAAGAGGAGCAAAGCATGAAACAAAGGACATCCCAATTTTACCAAAGAATAGGCGCACCTCTAATCAATAATAATTTAGTTATTACTGGTGACTCTTGGAAAGTACATTTTTTCTTTTAAATTTTTGTTTTATTTTAATACTTTACAAAGCAAATGTTCAATAAACATCATTTGAAATGAATTAATTCTTGTTGCTTATCTGATAATAAAACATCTTTTATCTAATGAATATTAATTTTCACCAGTTTTATGCCAATTCCTCCTCCACAGTCTACCCAATATTCAGTCCAAGAGTAGCCTCATCCTTATTTCAGGTTGCAGACACCAAAGACTCAGAAATAGATACTGTTCTCTGTCTGCTAGACAATGCCTGCTACTTTGCTAAAGCATACATTTTAGAAGTCTTCCATATTGCTTCTCATACATCCATCCTTTTCTTCAAAACCACCTTGTCAGTAGTAGATTGCATACTTCCTTTTTCGGTATCATTGGATTCTGACACTCCATAGATAATTGGTATTGTTCTGATGTCTTGGCTGTTGACATGTATGGCAATTCCTTTAGGAGCTCACCTGTGGGTACTGAATATTTTACACAACCTTCAAAGACTGTCAGAAGGTACTTTCTTGAAATTTTGTTATTTCATGAACAAACATGAAATCCTTGGTAAAGCCACAGGTTTCTTTATATTGATTGTTTCAGAAACCAATCTCAATTTGACAAGCTTATGGCATACATTTGCTATGAATGTTTTCTTTCGGTTCATATAAGCATGACGCTGAAGACAATAGCCAAAGTATTTCTTTGCTAGAAAAAATAATTTATTGTGAAGAATACTTTATTGATTCCATACAGACTTTTCAAATAAAAAAAAAATAGGATGTTTCCAACCAGACAGCATATTCCTCATTATTACCAGTCTTCAACAAGGCAAACGCTCTGAAGAAACAACTGAATCTAGCTGCATAAACCTGTCATATTGAAGACACCTTCAAATCATTAAGCAAAATCTTTGAGGCATAGCGGACATGTTCATCCCTTATCTGACAATCTTGGCAGGAGTAACTGTGTTCACTAACCCCTAAGCCTGTCTTTGGAGTCCCTCATTTTTATATGAATGGCTCCTGCATTCAAGGCTCCTCAAAAGTTTTCATCAGCTATAATAACTGGGGGTAATATCAAGCTGTTGGCTTAATCCAGCTTTTGTTTCTGAAGGCTAACATTTCATGCTAGATTTCATCAACAGGAGAGAAACAGAACTGAGGCACCCTACTGTATCACATATTTTAAAAGTTTTTAAGCAACCTGTGTTTGGCAGGTAACTAACTCCAGGCCGTTGCTTCTATTTTCTGCATTCTCTACATTAAAATGGTGCTGAATCTAAGTTTATTTTTCTGTTCTACTTTCACAGCCTCTATCCTTTGGTTCAGGCTCTGGCCCCCTCACCTAGATTTTCTGACAACTTCTGATGGTTCTCCTTGCCTTGAATTTACCTCTCTCTCATTTATTCTCTTTCATACCATTGCCTATGTTATCCTCAGAAAGCATGGCTTTGATCGTATGATTTCCTTTCTCAAAATTTTCAAAGACTCCTCATTACATACAGAACCAGAACCAACCTTTCTCAAAACCACACACAGCTGCTGTTGTTTGTTAGTCACTCAGCTGTGTCCAACTCTTTGGTTTCCCCATTGACTGTAGCCCACCAGGCTCCTCTCTCCATAGGATTCCTCAGGCAAGAATACTGAAGTGGGTTGCCATTTCCTTCTCCAGGGGATCCTCCTGACCCAGGGATTGAACCCACATCTCTTACATCACAGGCAGATTCTTTACCACGGACCACATATACAACTGAGTCCTACACTTACCAGATTCAGCATTTATAAAGGGGTTCACTGAGGTCACAAAAAGTAGCTAGAATATTAAGCACTTATGGTCTTGGTATGAAAAAAAGAATAAAACGTGGTTTTATTTAGAAGTTTCTATCCAGGAAGCAGACACACTAGTATACTCTGAAGAAGAGGTATAGTTCTCTTCCACTTGTGACTTCCACATTCAGTTCAGTTCAGTTCAATAGCTCAGTCATGTTCAACTCTTTGCGACCCCATGAACGGCAGCATGCCAGGCTTCCCTGTCCATCACCAACTCCTGTAGTTTACTCAAACTCATATCCATTAAGTCGGTGATGCCATCCAACCATCTCATCCTCTGCATCCCGTTCTCCTCCTGCCTTCAATCTTTCCCAGCTTCAGAGTCTTTTCAAATGAGTCAGCTCTTCGCATCAGGTGACCAAAGTATTGGAGTTTCTGTTTCAGTATCATTCCTGCCAATGAATATTCCGGACTGATTTCCTTTAGGATGCACAGGTTGGATTTCCTTGCAGTCCAAGGGACTCTCAAGAGTCTTCTCCAACACCACAGGTCAAAAGCATCAATTCTTCGGCCCTCAGCTTTCTTTATAGTCCAACTCTCACATCCACACATGACTACTGGAAAAACCATAGCCTTGACTAGACAGACCTTTGTTGGCAAAGTAATGTCTCTGATTTTAATATGCTTCTAGGTTTGTCATAGCTTTTCTCCAAAGGAGCAAGTATCTTTTAATTTCATGGCTGCAGTCACCATCTGCAGTGATTTTGGAGCCCCCCAAAAATAAAGCCTGCCACTGTTTCCATTGTTTCCCCATTTATTTGCCATAAAGTGGTGGGACCAGATGCCATGATCTCAGTTTTCTGAATGTTGAGTTAAAAGCTAACTTTTTCACGCTCCTCTTTCACTTTCATCAAGAGGCTTTTTAGTTCTTCTTTGCTTTCTGACATAAGGGAGGTGTCATCTGCATATCTGAGGTTATTGATATTTCTCCCAGCAATCTTGATTCCACCTTGCACTTCATCCAATCCAGCATTTCTCATGATGTACTCCACATATAAGTTAAATAAGCAGGATGACAATATACAGCCTTGACGTACTCCTTTTCCTATTTGGGACCATTTCCTGTTTGGAACCAGTCTGTTGTTCTATGTCCAGTTCTATCTGTTGCTTCCTGACCTGCATGCAGATTTCTCAAGAGGCAGGTCAGGTGGTCTGGTATTCCTATCTTTTTCAGAATTTTCCACAGTTTGTTGTGAGCCACATAGTCAAAGGCTTTGGCACAGTCAATAAAGCAGAAATAGATGTTTTTCTGGAACTCTCTTGCTTTTTTGATGATCCAATGGATGTTGGCAATTTGATCTCTGGTTCCTCTGCCTTTTCTAAAACCAGCTTGAACATCTGAAGTTCACGGTTCACATATTGCTGAAGCCTAGCTTGCAGGATTTTGAGCATTACTTTCCTAGTGTGTGAAATGAGTGCAATTGTGTGGTAGTTTGAGCATTCTTTGGCATTGCCTTTCTTTAGGATTGGAATGAAAACTGACCTTTTCCAGCCCTGTGGCCACTGCTGAGTTTTCCAAATTTGCTGGCATATTGAGTGAAGCACTTTCACAGCATCAATTTATACGAAAGATGTATTTGAAATAGATCAACTGAAATTCAATCACCTTCACTAGCTTTGTTCATAGTGATGCTTCCTAAGGCCCACTTGACTTCACATTCCAGAATGTCTGGCTCTAGTTGAGTGATCACATCATCACGATTATCTGGATCATGAAGATCTTTTTGTATAGTTCTTCTGTGTGATCTTGCCACATCTTCTTAATATCTTCTGGAATGCAAAAGTAGGAAGTCAAGAAACACCTGGAGTAACAGGCAAATTTGGCCTTGGAGTACAGAATGAAGCAGGGCAATGGCTAATAGAGTTTTTCCAAGAGAACGTACTGCTCATAGCAAACATCCTCTTCCAACAACACAAGAGAAGACTCTACACATGGACATCACCAGATGGTCAACAATGAAATCAGATTGATTATATTCTTTGCAGCCAAAGATGGAGAAGTTCTATACAGTCAGCAAAAACAAGGCCAGGAGCTGACTGTGGCTCAGATCATGAACACCTTATTGACAAATTCAGACTTAAATTGAAGAAAGTAGGGAAAACCACTAGACCATTTGGGTATGACCTAAATCAAATCCCTTATGATTATACAGTGGAAGTGAGAAGTAGATTCAAGGGATTAGATCTGATAGACAGAGTGCCTGAAAAACTATGCACAGAGGTCCGTGACATTGTACAGGAGACAGGGATCAAGACTATCCCCAAGAAAAAAAAATGCAGAAAAGAAAGGTGTCCATATGAGGAGGCCTTACACGTAGCTGAGAGAAGAAGAGAAGCTAAAGGCAAAGGAAAAAGGAAAGATATACCTATTTGAATGCAGAGTTCCAAAGAATAGCAAGGAGAGATAAGAAAGCTTCCCTCAGTGTTTAGTGCAAAGAAATAGAGGAAAACAATAGAATAGGAAAGACTAGAAATCTCTTCAAGAAAATCAGAGATACAAAAGGAACATTTCATGCAAAGATGTGCTCAAAAAAGACAGAAATGGTATGGACCTAACAGAAGCGGAAGACTTCCACATTACTCCACCTTTTGTCCCCAGCATGCTCAGGCACAAATTTTCTCCTCCTGCCATTCAGGTCAAACCACAGGTTCACAACCCTCTGCTACTCTGTACCATTACTCATCTGGTCTTCTAGATGCTTTCTCTCTCCATTTCCCTCCCAAGGAATATTTGATATTCTGAAGTAAATGATTTAGAAAAAACAAACAAACAAAACCCTTCAACAAAGTAGTACCTGACGTATTGCCTCTTATTTTTAAAGAATTTTTTTCTGGCATTGTTCTCAATATCATATAGATATTTAGCTTCAAATATTCACTAGGGTTTTTATTGCTTCTTTAACCAGACAGAAGGCAATTCCTACAGCACCATAGAGCAGTAAAGAAAGACAATACCTTTTCTCTAATGAGTTCTGCAACTACAGATTTCCTTGGCTATGCCTTTCTCTGATGATCCCTGATCCAAATAGTGAAGCTATAATCACTGAGTCACAAAGCAGTTACAATTCTAAAGATTAGAGATTGGAAAGAATACTTATTAAGTGCTTGCTAATTAAATGGTTTGGGTAAATTTCAGATTTATAAACTGTTACCATCTTCTGCTTTGGATAGAGGTATTCTTTGGTTCCATAATACAGAAATACATGCCATAATACAGAAACTATGCCTGTATAATGGTAAAATTTGTTGTTGTGGTTCAATGGCTAAATTGTGTCCAACTCTTTGTGACCTTATGGACTGCAGCATGCCAGGCCTCCCCTGCCCCCACCACATGTGTCTTTCACTATCTCCCAGAGTTTGCCCAAGTTCATGTCCCTTGAGTCAGTGGTGTTATCCAACCATCAGGAAAAGGAGGAAGAGAAGCAACAACAAAATAGCTGTCAATTACATTTTTTTTTAAATCAATCTCAATACAGTGCGGGGGCGAGGGGGAATAAAAGTTTTTTTAATCTCACATAGGTAATATAGTTGGCTATATTTTCTCCTCAATTCAGGAGTCTGTTATCTTGCAAAGAGGATACATTTTTAGAGGGAGTATACCTACAGGGTATTAAAGGCATGACGTTAAACCCTCTGGTGAACACTAAAAGAATAAGCTAGGATTTTCGACCTTCAAAATTACTCAGTATTCAGAAAGATAAACCTATGGGGAAAATAGTAACTCATTGTTGCCAAAGATTACAACAATGCTAAGAGGCTGCAAAAGAATACCTGACTGACTGATTTCTAAATATTATCTATAATCGTGATTGTCTACTCAGTTGATGGGAAAAAATCACTAAGAACTGGAGTGACTCAACCACATGGGTAAGAAGGCCAGTTGTAAATTCTGGTTTACCCAAAGAAGAGATTTTTAACTAGGAAACTAATTTTTTAAGAGTTGAAAATAAGCTTGTATCTATAATTTCCCAAAATGAAGCCACAGATTCTAAGGACCAAAATCACTTAAAGATTATATAATCCCTTAAATGGACCTGCAGGGTCTGGAAGGACATGAAGGCATAGTCTGTTACCAGAAAGAAAACACTTCTACTGTCGGGTGACCACAAACACTCATGGAGTCCAGATGGTCATATTCCGAATGCTTCTTTGCTTCTTCCATCCTGTCTTTATCAGACCGCACCATCCACCTCGCTGTATATTCTTCTTCCATTCTGCCTCCTCTTCCTGCTCAGCCTCTCCCACAACTCTCACAGGCTCTTCTGCCTCTGTTCCTTTCCCACTGGGTCCAAGTTTTCAAGGCACTGAGCTTTGTTTCGTGCTCCCTCATAGAAGCAGTAGAGCCTTTCTATGGGTAGGTAGAAAAGACTTCATTTCAGAGCTTGCAAAGTCATGACCTAGGCCAAAACAAGTCCACAAACACATTTTACTTTTGCCTGCACAATGTGCTAATTTCTTTTAATTAGTTGTCATCTTGAAAAATCAGGGACTTTCCAGATTCTTCCCTTAAAAATGATAATAACCACATTGCCACAACTGAGGAATCATTGATCCCTTTTAGATGAAGCAAGCTTTTGTTTCTCCCATTCCACACAGCTCCCTACTTAGGTCAGTTACATTTCCTGTCCAGTCTTTTAAACATCTGAGTTGCTGCCTTAGAATTTGCAGATTCCTCAGACTAGCACATCTATGAGATCAGCAAAACTCTGTTACTACCAATCACTTTTCATAGTATAATATGAACTCATCAGGACAAAAATGAAAACAAAGCCGTGTCTCTATTCTGTCTTCCTGAACATGTTCCCAAGAGAAAAGGAAATCTGATTCTATGACAGTTATAAAGTGGACAACTTTTTTAAGACTTGTCAATTCACTAAAGTACCACAGAAGTAGTTATTATATGATGTAGTAATCAATTACTGTTTTTTTTAATGCATCTTCAACAGGAAAAATAAGCCAAAGGGTAGACACTCAAAAAAATCTAAATCTGTACATAATTTTATTCTCCTTTCTGCCTCCAGAATCAACTCCAAATCTTCAGACTGGGGAAATGTTGAAGGCTTTCACACTATGACTCCCTGTCTTTCCAGAATGAGCTCTCATCTCTGTGCTACTGCTCTAGTTTTAGGCAGCATCATCTGCTGCCTGTTGACTGCAATAAACTCTAAGCGATCTCCCTAATTTCTATCTTGTCCCTCCATACTCCACTCTTTACACAGCAGTTGTTTCTAAAATATAATTCAGACAACATCATTTCTCGGCATGAAATTATCCAGTGGTGTCCCATTCAGTTCAGTTCAGTCACTCAGTTATGTCTGACTCTGCAACCCCATGTACGGCAGCACACCAGGCTCCCCATCCATCACCAACTCCCGGAGCTTGCTGAAACTCATGTCCATCGAGTCAGTGATGCCATTCGACCATCTCATCCTCTGTCATCCCCTTCTCTTCCTGCCTTCAATGTTTCCCAGCATCAGGGTCTTTTCCAGTGAGTCAGTTCTTCGCATCAGGTGGCCACAGTATTGGAGTTTCAGCTTCAGTATCAGTCCTTCCAATGAATATTCATCACTAACTTCCTTTAGGATTGACTGGTTTGATCTCCTTGAAGTCCAATTGATCTCCTTGGTGTCCCATTGCATTTGGAATAAAGCTAAAACTAGCTTCCATAATCTTTAAGATCCTATGAGATTTTTCTCTGTCTCTCTGACCTCATGTCATATCACTGTCCCCACTGGTCATGACTCTCCTGCCACACAAGCTTGTTTTATCACTAGCCTTAGTAGTTCCCTTCCCTGGGCCTTCCAAAACCTGGATCCTTTCTCATTTGGTCTCATATCAAATTTCACCTCTTCAAAGAAGTCTTCTGTGTCACACCCACTCTAAAGTAACTTCTCCAAGCCCTGTCACTTGTCATTTACTTTTGTTTTACAGCATCTTTCACTACTAGATTATTTTATTTCTTTACTTATGTATCTCCACCCACCAATACACATGCTCTAATGAATTTGGACACCTAGTCTGCTTGTTCAGTTCTATATCTCCAGGGCTATAGCAGGCCCAAGGCACATAAGATGTGTTTATTGTGGAAAGTTTGCACCCTATGCTTCCCTGATAGCTCAGGGAATGCAGGAGACACTGGCTCTGTTCTTGGGTCAGGAAGATCCACATCTTACACCTTGTTCACCAAACTCTTTTCTCTCTAAAAATATCTCGCACTCTTTCCCATCTCTCCATATTTACTCATACTATTCTCTTAGCCAAAACTCCCCATTGCCAATTCTCTCATTGTCAAATTTTTACCTGTTCTTCAATATCTAGCTCAAACATCATTTAATTCATGAAAATTTTGCTAACTCATCAAGTTAACTTTGCTGCTTAAATCTTTATGGCATTTCTCTTATCTTTTTGATAGGCCATTTAGGAAATTATGTTATATATTATGGTTATCCATATGTCTTCTTATCCCTAACACAAAATGGCTAAAGGACTAGATTTATGTCTCCTTTATCTTGCACTTCTAGCACCAAACACAGTGGTTTACCTTACCTGAAGGAGACACTCAATACAAGTTTTATAGTAAATTAAATAAATGAACAATACATCTATGAAGTTCTACCTCTAGAAATATACTATGATAAATGAAAAGAAATCCAAACTTCAAGGTCCTTTTCAGGCAAATTGGCAGTCCTTGGCATTTTCTTGGGCTGCCTGGTAGCTCAGCTGGTAAATAATTCGTCTGCAACGCAGAAGACCCTGGTTCATTTCCTGGATCTTGATTCCTGGATTGGGAAGATCCCCTGGAGAAGGGATAGGTTACCCATTCAGATTATAAACAATTTCTTTTAGGTTTTTCTACCATTGATGTTTTTATAATTCTGAGTTCCTTATCAGCCAACAAGTTTTGTGTTCTCATTCTAATATGGAAATTCTTCAAAAAAAAAAATTAGCAAGTGACTCATCACAGTATCATTATAAAAGAAAGACTTGCTGCCAACAACAACACACTGAACTAAGTCAATTGAACCATAATTGAAACAGTTAGTCAAAGATTTTCATTTTATCTTGGGACTAGAACAAAAATAGGGGACATAATACCCAGATAGTAGGTAAACAACATGTCTGTCATTTTTCCATGGGAAAAGCATGATTTTGCTTCTATAAAAACAAATGAAATATTAGGGAGAAGATACTTTATAAGAAAACTTTGACCTCAAACCATAACCTACATGTTATACATAAGATCAGTCTCTGACACTGAATTCATTGTTTAATAATATAATAACAACATAAATTGAAAGACTGTGAATGACATATACATACTGCTGTATAATAGATGACTAATAAGGACCTACTGAATAGCACGGGGAACACTTCTCAGTACTCTGCAGTGACCTATATAAGAAAATAATCTAAAAAGAGTGGATATATGTATATGTATAACTGATTCACTTGGCTCTACAGCAGAAACTAACACAACAGACTCCCAATATTTCTCCCAATTTATTTTGTAATTAATAACAACAACAACTAAATCACAAAGTACTTCATATGTGCCAGGTACATCCTATTCTAAATCCTTTGCATATACCAACTCGTTTAAACAGTAAAACAACCTATAGGCATTATTACTATTATCGTTTTAGTATATCATCACATATCACTTTATGAGATAGATACCATCACATTATTATTTCTACTTAATGGATAAGGAAATGAGGCAAAGAAAGACCCAGCCCTTGGCCAAGGTCACCCAGCTGGGTGGTGGTGGCTCTGGGATGTAAATCCAGTCATTCTGGCTCCAGAGTCCAAGCCCATAACCATTCCACTGCCCTTCCTCTCCAGTTGGTTAATTTTTCCAAAGTATCTTATTCATCTGAAGCAATCCAAACTCTTCATAGTGAGGATAATGGATGACTAAAGCCAAGTAAGAAAGTTATCTGCAGATTTCCACAGATGGTAGAAAACACCTTACCCTACTGATTCATGACCCTATTGAAACTCCATTGGGCAGCAAATCTCAGATCCCTGATGCACTTGAGAATATTCCAGAACCAGAAGAATAGCATATATGCCCCAGATATCTGGCACAGTCTTACCCAGATCATCTTCCCAGCAGAACATGAAGATTCTTCTGAATATTTACAGAGATCAATGAAATCATTCTATTTTAATTTTACTGAAGAACTGTTGATTTACAATGCTGTGTTAATTACTGCTGTATAGCAAAGTGACTCAGTTATACATACATGTATGCTTCTTCATTTCTTTTCCATTATGGTTTAAAGATATTGAATATAGCTCCTTGTGGTATACAAAGGACTTGGTGTTTATTTATCATATATATAGGAGTTTGCATTTGCTAGTCCCAAATTCCCAATCCTTCCCTCTCACCCTCCTTCCCCCGTGGCACCTACAAGTCTGCTCTCTATACCTGTAAGTTTGTTTCTGATTCGTACATAGGTTCATTTGTGTCATATGCTAGATTTCAAATATAAGTGATATCACAGGGTATTTGTCTTTCTGACTTTCTTCACTCTATGACAGTCTCTAGATCCATTCATGTTGCTGCAAAATGGCATTATTTCATTCTTTTTATGGTTGAGTAATATTCCATTGTATATATGTATCATATGTTCCTTACCCACTCATTGATGGACATTTAGATTGTTCCCATGTCTCAGCTATGGTAAATAATGCTGCTATGAACATTGAGGTGCATGTATCTTTTCAAATTACAGTTTGCTCTGAGAAATCATTCTTTTCTGAGCATACTTTTTAGATTGGAAAGTAAAATAATAAAAAAAAATAAGCATAATTAGAAAGGGTTTCAGAAAAAGAAAATGATGCCATGTTTAAGAGAAACATTTCTACTGCAAGAAAAAAAAAATGCTTCTTTGGCAATTAGAGAGAGATACTGGCTTCAAAACAGTGGGTCTTTAACTCTACAGAGGGGTAGCGATAAGGACAAGGCCTTGGGACTTCAGAGGCAGTTCTACAGAATAGAACACTGTCAGACCAGTTCAGGGCGCTCCTGCAGACTTTCTCTACATCCTATCTCTTTCTTCCTTGCCAGCCCTTCTCTATTTTCATCCAGGCACTCTGATCTTTGCACTGGTCTCCTGCAGGATGACCCCATTTCCAAGCATCCTTTCCTTGTTTCTAACTTCAATCCTCTAGCTCCTCCATTCTTCCCTTTGTCCTCCTCAGCATAAGCAAGAGGAAGATCTTTTAAATTATGCCTTGAAATATACATTTTTATCTTCTTTTCCCTAATCAGAAACAAAAATAATTTTCTACTTGTTACTTTCAGGGCTTTCTACCCTTCTCTCCAAACAAAAAAAAAAAAAAAAAAAGTATGTAACTGATTCTTCCCCTATAAAGTTTTCAGTCATATTTAAATTACTATTCCAATAAATATTATCTTAAACTTAAAGATTTTAATAAAATATAAACATCTACCTTGAACTTTAGATTAAATTTTGTTACACTGAGAGAAGTATGAAAATGCTCAGTAACAACCCAAGAGAAAAGAAAAATGAAAAAAAAAGGTATGTTTTCCAATTATTCCAAAGAAGCTCATATTAAAGTCACTTTGATTTATAAACTTCAAAGACACACAGGCCCCTTATTGAAGGTCCAAACAGTCAGCTATATTGATAAAACCATCCAGCTAGTCTTTAAAGATTAACCCTGGATTTCGACTCTCCTGAAACTTCTTAGCATGAAGTTAGTTCATATTTGTCAGCTGTCAGCTCCTTTGCTCTTGGATGTTACATGCTAACTAATACTGAAGAACATTTTATTCTTTATCACTGACTTGAACATACTGTTCTGAGACTAGACCATATCCAGTTAAGTTTATCTGAACTTCTATGGTAACTATATTTTGTACAATTTGATTAATGTATTTATGCCAGTGTAATTAATATATTTCAGAGAAAGACTAAAATTTTCTCCTGTACTTAAACCTCTTTTACTATATAAATTTTTTTACATTTTCCTGCATGCCCTCAAGTATAATCTGATGGCTACATTATATATAATCTTTCCTAGGATTATTATATTTATCGTTAATGTTATTGTTCATGTGACTTTTTTTCCCTTCTTTCAAGTAGCACAAGTTTCTCCTTTTACTGCCAACCAATTTAACATGTATTTTTATACCTACTGGCTTCAAGTCCCATATAAGACTTTCCACTCACTTTGTAGCTCATACACCTTGAATTTATTTTACAGCAATATCCAAAACTATGTTGCAGCTCCACAGGACTCTGTATCTGGCTCTCTTTGCTCGCATTTAATTTTTTTGATGGATTCACTCAAGTCCATGGTTTGCTCAAACCACTAACCCCTAGTACTCTAGTTTCATATTTCCAACTATAGCCACCCTCCATATGTGGATGTCCAGCCATAATCTCAAACTCAAGAAGTCCAATATGCAATACACTACATTACTTTTCAAATATAATCCTTTTACAACTATCCACTTTCAAATAATTAGGGAAGCAAAATGAGAGATGTCATTAATCTTTTCTTGTCTTTCTCTGTTATTGTCCATCTGTCACCTCTCAAAATCAAGCTTTCGTTTGTATTCCAGCAGACACTAAATCCACACTCTTGACTTTGTGTACATGAACTACTATAACTTCTTCCCTGATTGCCAAAGTCAGGTCTCTCCCCTCCAAACCAGCCTAAATAATATTGCCACCCTAATCAGATTAAAAGACTTCCCTGGTAGCTCAGTGGTAAAATCTCTGCCTGTCAACGCAAGAAATGCAAGAGACGTGGGTTTGATCGCTGGGTCAGGAAGATCCCCTGGAGGAGGAAATGGCAACCCACTCCTGTATTCTTGCCTGGAGAATCCCATGGACAGAGGAGCCTGGCAGGCCATGGTCCATGGGGTTGCAAAAAGAGTTGGTCACAACTTATTGACTTAACAACAAAACAATCAGATAAAAGGACATTTTCATTGGGTCACTTGACATTCAAGAATCTTCAACAACTCCCTACCATTTACTGCACTAAGACACCAATTCTGTTGGCTTTTAAAGGTTCTCCACAAACCTAGGATACTCTGGCTATTCTCTACTCATCCACTCTCCCCACTCACCTCCATTAGCCTCTCCCCACACTTCCTCTCAGCTAATGAGATTTTATTGCTAAACTCTTCACTGTTTCTTTCAAATTCAGCTCAAATTCTGCCTTTTCAGAAAGTTTTCTCTATTTATTGCAGATCTTAACAATATCGTCCTTTCTTGAAAGGTACTACAAAATTAGTTTGTTTTTGCAACTAAATACCAGAAAATGTCACACTCTTCCTACATAGTCTCAGTTCAGTTCAGTCGCTCAGTTGTATCAGTTGGGGACTCTTTGTGACACCATGGGTGGCAAGCACGCCAGGCTTCCCTGTCCATCACCAGCTCTCAGAACCTAATCAAACTCACTTCTTCACATCAGTGCTGTCATCCAACCATCTCATCCTCTGTCGTCCCCTTCTCCTGCCTTCAATCCTTCCCACCATTAGAGTCTTTTCAAATGAGTCAGTTCTTCACATCAGGTGGTCAAAGTATTAGAGTTTCAGGTTCAGCATCAGTCCTTCCAATATCAGGACTGATTTCATTTAGGATGGACAGGTTGGATCTCCTTGCTATACAAGGGGATCTCAAGAGTCTTCTCCAACATCACAGGTCAAAAGCATCAATTCTTCAGTGCTCAGTTTTCTTTATAGTCCAGCTCTCACATCCATATATGACCACTGGAAAAACCATAGCTTTGACTAGACAGACCTTTGTTGGCAAAGTAATGTCTCTGCTTTTTAATATGCTGTCTAGGATGGTCATAACTTTTCTTCCAAGGAATAAATGTCTTTCAATTTCATGCAGTCACCATCTGCAGTGATTTTGGAGCCCCCAAAAATAAAGTCTGTCACTCTTTCCATTGTTCCCCCATCTATTTAACATAAGGTGATGGGACCAGATGCCATGATCTCAGTTTTCTGAATGTTGAGTTTAAAGCTAACTTTTTCAATTTCCTCTCTCACTTTCTTCAAGAGGCTCTTCAGTTCTTCACTTTTGCCATAAGGGAGGTGTCATCTGTATATCTGAGGCTATTGATATTTCTCCCAGCAATCTTGATTCAAGCCTGTGCTTCCTCCAGCCCAGCATTTCTCATGATGTAGTCTGCAAATAGGTTAAATAAGCAAGGTGACAACATCAGCCTTGACACACTCCTTTCCCTATTTGGAACCAGTCTGTTGTTCCATGTCCCGTTCTAACTGTTGCTTCTTGACCTGCATACAGATTTCTCAGGAGGCAGGTCAGGTGGTCTGGTATTCCCATCTCTTAAAGAATTTTCCACAGTTTGTTGTGATCCACACTGTCAAAGGCTTTGGCAGAGTCAATAAAGCAGAAATAGATGTTTTTCTGGAACTCTCTTGCTTTTTGCTGATCCAACGGATATTTGCAATTTGATCTCTGGTTCCTCTGTCTTTTCTAAATGCAGCTTGAACATCTGGAAGTTCACAGTTCATGTACTATTAAAGCCTGGCTTGGAGAATTTTGAGCATTACTTTGTTAGCATATGAGATGAATGCAGAATGTGGTAGTTTGAACTTTTTTTTGGCATTGCCTTTCTTTGGGATTGGAATTAAAACCAACCTTTCCAGTCCTGTGGACACTGCTGAGTTTCACAAATTTGCTGGCATATTGAGTGCAACACTTTCATAGCATCATCTTTTAGAATTTGAAATAGCTCAGCTGGAATTCCATCCCCTCCACTAGCTTTGTTCATAGTGATGCTTCCTTAGGCCCACTTGACTTCACTTTCCAGGATGTCTGACTCTAGGTGAGTGAACAGCATCATGATTATCTGGGTCATGAAGATCTTTTTGTACAGTTCTTCTGTGTATTCCTCTTCTTAATATCTTCTGCTTCTGTTAGGTCCATACCATTTCTGTCCTTTATTCTGCCCATCTTTGCATGAAATGTTCCCTTGGTATCTCTAATTTTCTTGAAGAGAGCTCTAGTCTTTCCCATTCTATTATTTTCTTATATTTCTTTGCTTGATCACTGAGGAATTTTTTCTTATCTCTCCTTGCTATTCTTTGGAACTCTGTATTCAGATGCTTATATCTTTCCTTTTCTCCTTTGTTTTTGCTTCTCTTCTTTTCACAGCTACTTGTAAGGCCTCCTCAGACAGCCATTTTGCTTTTTTGCATTTCTTTTTCCTGGGGATGGTCTTGCTCCCTGTCTCCTGTACAGTATCACAAACCTCCACCCATAGTTCATCAGGCACTCTGTCTATCAGATCTAGTCCCTTAAATCTATTTCTCACTTCCACTATATAATCATAAGGGATTTGATTTAGGTCATACCTGAATGGTCTAGTGATTTTCCCCACTTTCTTCAATTTAAGTCTGAATTTGGCAATAAGGAATTCATGATCTGAGCCACAGTCAGCTCCTGGTCTTGTTTTCGTTGACTCTATAGAGCTTCTCCATCTTTGGCTGCAAAGGATATAATCAATCTGATTTTGGTGTTGACCATCTGGTGATATCCATGTGTAGAGTCTTCTCCTTTGTTGTTGGAAGAGGGTGTTGCCCAATTCTGCCACTCAGTATAAAATATCTGATTGTACATTCAGAACCCTCCTTGATTTTTTTCTATATCAGCCTTCCAAACTGATTCTTTCCTCACCTCCACACTCCCCCTCCCCTTCATTCACCTGAGCCATTTAGCTCTACTCAGATTGTTCCTATTAGCTACTCAAATAAAAACCACTCGAAACTGTTCAGCAAAAAGAAACCTGCTAGAATCTGAAGGTAGGAAAAAATAAAAATAAACCCAAATATAACCAAACTACTAAAAAGAATCATATTAAAATTCTAAATGAGATTCAAGCACTGATTCTTTGGGGAAAAAATGTAAATCTAAAAAAAAAACATTAATCCCTATGTAAGTAAATATACAATGGGAAAGAATATAAAAACACATAAGGAAATTTTTACTTTAAAGTATTTTATTTTAATGTATCATGTATAACTGGCATTTTTGACCAGTTCCAGGAGAGAATTAAGCCTTAAGGCATCCATTGCATATAATAAATTAACTTATTTTCTATGTATTTGGAAAGGTAGTAAATATCTACCATTTCAGAAAAACTGAAAATACAGTCACCCAAATAATTCTTTGGAAGCCTAAATCACTTAGATTTCAATGAAAGGACAATTTTGTGAAAAATATAAATTACTGAAACTGACTTAAGAAGGAGAAACTAATTAGAAGAAATTGTAAAAGAAATTGAATAACTCTTTTTAAATGACCTCTAATATGATCCAAAGCAGTTAGATTTATGGATAAGTTCTTTCAAATTTCCATGCAATACATGCTTCAGGAAACAGAAAAAACACTTAAAGCACCAAAAATGTTTTAGGAAACTATTGCTACCCAATGCCAAATTCTGATAGAGGAAAATATTAAAACTACAGCTTGTCTCATTTGTAAATATAGATTCAATAATCCTAATAAATAAACAATTTAGCCAACTAAATTCTACAGTATATTGCAAAAAAATTTCCAATAACCAAAACAACACTGTGTTCTAGAAACACAAATTGAGTTTACTATTCATAAAGTGATTCAGTTAGAAATGTGATAACAAATATTTTCAATCCATGCTTTAGCCTAGGAAAAGAATGCTTCTTTAACAAGGAAAATAAGGCTGTTTTTAAATTAACAGTCAAAGCCATACTGAATGTGAACTACTTGAGATGTTATTGTTTAGAGTATGAATAAGATGAAAACACATTTTGTTACTGTTAACATATCACATAGTCCTGGAAGGTCTGGTCAATACTTTAAAAATTAAAAATTAAAAAGGTAAACTTTCAGGATTTAGGAGATAAAATCACCAATATTTACATGTGATATACATCTAAAAAAATTAAAAGAATCAACTGAAAAACTCACAATTAGTAAAGTTTAGAAAAGCAGAATATATTTAATGCCTATACAAAACAGAGAGCTTTCCAGTACATCACCTCAAATCAGTTAGTAAATACCATGGAAAAACATTCCAATTCCCATAGTAACAAGACATATACAATGCCTAAAACTAATCTTATTTAACAACATCTGAGATTACATCCATAAATCTATAAAACGTCATAAAAATTTTTAAGCTTTATAAATGGGAAAGCATACTATGTTCTTCTCTGATAAGAGCTGATATTAAAATGAGGCCTTTCTTTCCAAAACAATTTACAGATTTATTGCAAATTTCAAATGTAAATACCCATTAAATTTTTAACTTGTCTGAATAATTCTAAGATTCATCTGGAAAAATAAAATGTTGAGACCAGTTTTAAAAGTGTTAACTAAAAGAGTAATTAATGAGGACCTGGTTTACGAGATATAAAAACTTTTATGAAACTATAATAATTTAGATGGTGTGGTAATAGCACAGGACTTGACAGATTAATGGGGCAGACAAGATAGCCCTAAAATAGGACTAAAAATATATAAAAACTTAATGAAGAATGATAAATGAAAAATCACATACCATAAAAATGCTGGAAGTAATGTTGGTGAATATAAAACTGATTTAAAAGCAATAGAATATATCAACAAGCAAAAGATACATAGATATAACTGCATAATTTTTTAAATTTGTATACCATTGAAATAAGATTTATTTAATGTAACATCAATAATATTTTAAAAGTTAAAAACAAAACTCTTTATCAGAAAACACTGCAAAAATATTTAAAAGCAAATTGCAACCTGCAAAAATATTTGTAACATACACAATAATAACTTTACTGTACAGAAGAAAATTTACATATCAATAAGAAAAATAAGAACACATTATGTATTCATGCCTGCTTCCATAACATATTACCACAAATTTAGTGGCTTAAAACAATCCAAATTTATTTCCTTACATATCTGGAAGTCAGAAGTCCAAAATCAGGTTCACTGGGTCGAAGTCAAGATGCCCTAAGTACTGGTTCTTTCAAGAGGCCCTAGAAGATAATCCCTTTCCCTGCTTCTTCCAGCTTCTAGAGGCCACCTACATTCCTTACCTCCTGGCCCCTTCCTTCATCTTCAATGCCTCCAGTCTAATATCTTCAGGTCTCTCTCTTCTCTGACCTCTGCTTCCATTATCACATTTAGTTTCACCCTTCCACCCTTCAGTCTTCCTCCTGTAATGAACTCACCTGTATAATCCAAAATAATCTCCCTATCTCACAGTCCTTAACTTAAATATATATGAAAACCCCTTTGCCATGTAGGGTAACATAGTCACATGTTTTGGAAATTAGGTTATGAACATCCTTGGGATGCATTATTCAATATACCCCACATCAGTTGAAAAACAGATAAAGAAGCAGAGAAAATATATAGAATAAAAAACAAATAAATGCCCAATAAACATGTGAAACACATATTCAATCTCACTAGTATTCCAGAAACTAGAAAATAAAATAGTGAATTTTTTTGCCTAACCAATTGACATAGATTTTTCTAAAATGTAATACACATTTCTAGCAAGAGTATAGTTTCTGAGCCATTGTAGACAAAAATTAGGTGATATATGTCTGGAATCTTCATTTAGTCCAATAATTTCATTTCTAGAAGTTTTTCCTAAGAAACTACCTAAGTAGATACTTGAAATACATAATAAGGTTATTACTTACAGTTGTTTTAAACAATAATAAATTAGAAACTATATTCAGTATTAAGGCAGTGGCTAAAGAAATGGTGATAAAGCTATATGACTGAATATTACACTGCCATTAAAATTAAACCTCCAAAGATTTTTAATAGTTTTGAGATATTCTCATCATATACTGCTGATGACAAAAAAATAAACAGAGTACAAAACTGCATAATCTATGGCATATATACAAAGAGGAGTCTTATAATGGTTTATGCTCTTTATTATACTTTATTTTCTTCATATCTAATAATAAACATCATTATTCTTATAGTCATCTAAGAAGGTAATTTAAAAATTCCAGAGAAAGGGAGTACAGATGTTGGATACTGAGCCTTAGTCTTCTAAGTAAGATGGAAAATAAAGTGTTACAAGCTCCCAAAGAGCAGCCGAAATACATCAATCAGAGACCAGCCATGAACATTATTCCTTTCAGAAGCAAAGCCAGCCAGCACCATAGGCAAATCGGTACCTCACAAATATGCACCCTTGCCAGCAGAGGAAGAACACAGAACAAGCTGAAGCACAGAACCCCAGACTCAGTACAGACTTTCGTCCCACATTTGGGCCTAGAAAAGATTATGGGCATATTGCAGAACTCTCCAGAGTTAGAAAAGAAGAATTAAGCAGTCTGAGTTGTAATTAAATTCTAACATAGGAAGAAGAAACTAATTGGAATGACTGAAGAATATACCAGATAAACAAACCAAACATAGCACAGTTCACAGTGCAATTTTTTTTTCACTTGACAAAAAAAAAATTAATTTTGATACAAGACCCTAGAATGAATACTCATTTCAAAGTGAGTTAGGGGTACCTGAAGATAACTTTGTCAATAATCTATTAGAAAGTTAGTTTTATGGCAGCAAGGATGTTTTATTCATTGCCATATGTCTGGTGCCTAAAATAGTACCTGACTTACAGTAGGTACTCAATAATTATTAAATTAAGGTTAGATCAAGAGAATTACTAAAAACTTCATATTCTACTTTTGGTTAACTCATTTATCACTTTCATATTATAAGATCTGAACTCAGAACCAACCAGAGCCAAGTTTGGGGAATTAGTAAATATATCATAAATGCTGGAATATTATTTTAAGGGAAAATCAGATCTCAGAATCTGGAAAGGAAAACTTAATTTTTTTCAAATCCATGCCCTTCCCTTTAACATAAGAGGACGAATACTGAGAGTCTAAAATGAATCTCCAAGAACACACCTTGAATTGATAGAAGAACCAAAATGAAGGGCTCTTTCCTCTCTCTTTCCCACACTGAACGCAAGCATCAGATGTTGCCACATGGGTGACTTGGCACACAGAAGATGTCCCATTGTGCCAGTTAAAAAGTTTCTCACAGAATGTGACCACCCACCAAATTATCCCACATTATCTACAATTGGGACTTGCCATTTTCATATTAGTAAATCCAAACCTTATTGTGGGTGATATTACTTCTCTCAAGACTAACAGCAGAAATCCTTTTCAAGTCAGTTGCCAAGTGGTTTGGAAATCAGTTCAAGGAACGTCATTTCTGAGGATGCTGAATATCGCAAACCCAATAGACTTCCTGCTCCCTGTAATTGTGTTGTTCATCTTTGAAGTCCCTGTATTTGACGCTTCACCACTGTCGGCTCATTAAATAAATTACTTATTAAAATAAAAGAGCGTCCCTGCAGTAAGTGCCTGGCCTTCTGACATCCAGCTGAGGCATGATGCCGATAGGTTTTCAGCTTTGTCTGACTGTACGAGTCAGTTTGCCTGGGGCTGCCAACCCCTAAATGGGTCCCTACTGAGGCCAGGATCACACAGGATGAGAGCGTGGGATATGTGGCAAGGCTGTCTATCCTTAGAGTGAAGGGAGACACTTTTACAAATTGGGGGCCAAAATCTGAATATGCTATCACAGGCCACTTATGGTTCTTAAGGAAAATCTGGGATTGAGGATTACCTTTCCTACCTTCAAAAGGAGGAGCTAGGCAGACAGAATGGCCAGATCTCTCACAGAAAGACGCTAATAGCCAACTTGAGGCGAGGCTCAGGGACAAAACCATCATGAACAAACATCAAGGGAAAGGAAAGACTTGAATTCTCTCACCTCTCACCTCAAGATATTTTTTCCAAAACTAAAATTCAAGCAATAAATATATATTAAGGATGAGATGCCCCCAACTCCTCCAGCCTTTCTCCTGGTTTCCTGCATGTGAAGCAGCAAATGTAGGTTTCTGATTCTGTGCAAGGAAAACTGGAGCAGATAAGGTCTCAGCTGGGTTGGGAACATGATAAATATTTTCATGGACTGCTGAGTCTCACTAATTGAATACTTTAATGAAACTTGAGCTCCCTTCTCATAACTTTGCTGCTGCTGCTGCTAAGTCACTTCAGTCGTGTCCGACTCTGTGCGACCCCACAGCCGGCAGCCCACCAGGCTCCCCCGTCCCTGGGATTCTCCAGGCAAGAATACTGGAGTGGGTTGCCATTTCCCTCTCCAATGCATGAAAGTGAAACGTGAAAGTGAAGTCTGTCAGTTGTGTCTGACCCTCAGCGATCCCATGGACTGCAGCCTACCAGGCTCCTCCATCCATGGGATTTTCCAGGCAAGAATACTGGAGTGGGGTGCTATTGCTTTCTCTGCCTCATAACTTTTACACCTGTTTAAATCTTACAGCTTTGTATGGGTAAACTTAAATGAATGTTTGATACTGAAGAATTTTTCTTTTTATTTTCAAACAGATACCCAACAGTAAATTGATTATGGTTCATAATAGAGAATGAGCCATTGCTTTTTCCTTCTGCCTTCAGACTCACTAATAAAGAGAATTTCTTCCCTATATCTACTCAAAATGAAATTATCATTAATTGATCATTAGGCACTAAGGAAATGCCCACTAGAACTTTCACACTTCTCCTCCACCATGCTATCCTACCAATTTCTCTGCTAACATACTAGGCGGAAAGATGTCTCTTCCTATTGTACCTAAACAAATCAGTGTACAGGGAAGTGATTTATCATTCATGAAAGGCAATCAGATTGCTTGGGGCTGACAGCTGTTCCCAAAATGCAGCTGAGAAACAGACCTTTGGCAAAGTGTAAAATTTGGAACAAAATCATATTACTGTACTTCAGCTGGCAACAAGAGGCTGACAGTGAGCTTAATAAACAAAATACCATGTGGTCCAGAATGTATTAGCTAATCTACATTTATGAATAAAAAGATGATCACTTTCCCCATCTTTTGAAAGTTACTTTGTCAAACAAAACACTTAGGAAAAGAAAAGAAAAAAAAAAAAAAAACCACTTAGGAAAAGTAAAATATTCTCTCTAGAATTTTTTTTTTTTTTTAAGATTTAGGCAAATTTTGGTAAAGTTTTTTTTTTTCCACACAATTCATTATGGGAAATGGAACAGGAAAAAAAATTGATGAAACATATATAGAGGTTAAAGAGGGACAGAGCTTTTACTAGAAAAGGAAGAATTCCAGTATATTCTGGCCTCCGAGCCATAATTCATTTCATTTCCTTGTCGAGAATGCTTTCCCATATCTCTCTGCCTGTCTAAGATCTGTCTTTTCAAACAAAATATAGATCCTCATGCAACCTCCAAAATGCTGCAATTTTGAGATGATTCTCCTGACCATTCTGACACGGGGGATCTCACCTTCCTGTGAACTCCCGGAACATTGCTTTCAGCAGCCCACCTCCCTGTTCTCCCTCCTCTGTGTCCCCTCTCTCTCTAACCTCTTCCTTCCCTGCCCATTCCCCATTCAGTTACACTGAAGCCCTTGCCCTATCCAAAGTAAGGTGTGTTTTCTTCATACCTCCATGTTTCTTCAAGCACTGAGTCCTTGGCAAAGAAATGTCCTTCACCCCTTCTTCCTGGCCAACCATACTCAGTCTTTCAGGCCAGTTCAAATGTGCATTTCTTCCTTCATTCAATAAACATTTAATGAGCTTCTACAAGGAGTGCTGCCGTGAACCAATGGCTAGGGGTTAATATGTGAAGAAGACACAACCTGCATTTTAAAGACATCCACATACTCTTAATATTAAAAACCCAAATCCTTAACTTCTAATATCACTGAGTCCTGTGGCCCCTGAGAGTCACTAAACTGTCACTCCTCCCTTATATCCACAGACTCCAGCCACATCAGCTTCCTCTCATATTCTCCAACTTCTGCACTCCCTCCCACCACAGGACTTTACACATCCCACTTCCTCCTGTCCCACATTCACCTCTGACTAGATGAACTCTTGCTCTGCTTTACTTCTCAGCCCCCATATTCATTTCTTAGGAATACCTTCTTCAAGCTTTTTGAAAGGTCCAGTTCTCTTCTTAAGTACTCTCACAGCACCATGTAAGTCTTCAAAACCACCTGGCAGTTAACACTTTATGGTTGTGCCTTTGCACCTTCAACGCCTGCTTCTTCCATAAGGCTATAAATCTCGTTTAACGCAAACTTTGTGTCAGTTTACCAGTAGATCTTCAGAACCTGGAACATTGTCTGTATATGTTAACATGTACAGACAGTGATATTTGTAGAGCAAGTGACCAAAAACAATGTATATGTGCAATAAAAGGTCCAGTGGGCAAGATAATAACAAAGCCCTTTATCATGGGATAGAAAGTGTGATGAAGGGGAGGCAAGTATGGTACAGGATCCTTGAGAAAGGCCTGATATAATAGTATCCACTGATCATTTTTATGGAAATAATTTCTTCTCTTAGACAGCTGGAAGTCAAATTAAGGGGTAAATAGGAAATGAAGCAGTAGACACAGCAAGTGAAGGCTCTTCTTTCAAGAAGTTTAGTTGCGGGGAGGCTAGAGGGAAGATCTGGAATAGGAAGAATGATTTATTTTATGAGAGAGTTAAAAATAAGTGTGTGCTGATGGAATAGAGTTAGAGACATGAAGAGATTATATAATTAGGGAATCTAGATTCCTAAAGATCTAGGTGAGGTGAAGTTGCTCAGTCATGTCCGACTCTTTGCGACCCCGTGGACTGTAGCCTACCAGGCTCCTCCGTCCATGGGATTCTCCAGGCAAGAACACTGGAGTGGGTTGCCATTTTCTTCTCCAGGGGATCTTCCTGACCCAGGGATCGAACCCAGGTCTCCGCATTGGAGGCAGACGCTTTAACCTCTGAGCCACCAGAGGAGCAAAAACAGAGGTAAGACGAACTATCTGTAGCAAG
Organism: Nanger dama; assembly: GCA_917880005.1. NCBI lineage: Eukaryota > Metazoa > Chordata > Mammalia > Artiodactyla > Bovidae > Nanger > Nanger dama. Next base: position 56,656,450 of record CAKJTW010000004.1, read on the forward strand.
AAGAGAGACCTCTTTTTCACTAGGTAGGAGAGAAGGATGTTAAAATGTGTAGGAATTCAACATTCATTCAAAAATAGTTATTGAGCAAGTACATGTAAAGGAAGTACAGTATGTCTGTGGAGGATGTGGAATGGGATTCAAAGATAAAGAGAGTAGGCCTTTTTGAGACGATAACAACTAAGCAAAGACACAAAAGGTAAAAGTGGGTTTGCCATGTCAACATCTGGGAGAAGAGTAATTCAGGTAAAGAAATCAGGTGGTTCAAAGGTCCAGAGGTGGGAGCATGCCTAGTATTTAGAAAGAAGATCAGAAATTGATGACGTGACATACTAATGGTTTCTAAGTTTTCTTTATAAAGTAAAGAAATTTATCTGCTGACAGATGAGCTGAAGCTGGGTCGAGAAGAACAGTAAAAGTCTATATTAGCTGTGTTGAGCATAGACGAGGGAACTCACATGGTCTGCATAAGAGGACCTCTGCCGGTACTGAAGCTGAGAGAGCAGTTTGAAGTCCATGCGTCTGCACTGGCACCATCCCCATGCCAGAGTACAGTCCTCAGAACTAAGGAGGAAAAGAGGCGAACTGATCCAAAGAGAAGACAGAATCCCAAGAAATTGGTGGGAATGATTTCCGTGATGAACTGTGGAGTTGGAAAATAAAAGAAATTATGACCAAAGTAGAAAAAACACACTCAGTAAAATGGAGAAAACTTTGCTTCACAAGAGCTCACCAAGAATTATTGTCTCCCTCTTGTGCTTCCATAGCAAGTTCCACATACATCAACTGTCATATTAATTACATCGTACTAGATTAATTTATTAATCTAGTGTATTTATTCTCCTTTAGATCTCCCTCACAGCTTTGCCCAATGCCTGATCAAGAGTTGTTATTCAGTCACTAAGGCGTATCTGACTCTTTGCAATCCTATTAACTGCAGCAATCCAGGCTTCCCTATCCTTCATTATCTCCCTGAGTTCACTCAAACTCATGTCCATTGAGTCAGTGATGCCACTCAACCATCTCAACCTCTGTCACTCCCTTTTCTAGGCACTTAGTATACATTCACTGATTTAAACAGTTAATTAAGTAATATTGTCATTTGTGCTTTTCTATCTTTTAAAACTATTTATCTTTCCATGTATATGATCTGTCTTCTCCACTGTATTATGTAGGTTAAGGACAGGAATCATGCCTGTACTTCTTTGTTCCCCTAGGGAGGGTGCCCTAGAAACAGAAGAAACTCAATAATTTTTGTTATTGCTGTTGAAGGGGGAAAAATGATTAAGACAGTAAAGCAAAGTCAATTTCTGGAGTTCTCTCTCCCTGAAGCAGTCATAAACTTGTAGCTGAGTAATCATAAAGTTTTGAGACTAGAGCAGAAAAATGATGTAATCAGAACTGCAGTGACAAGTGTTGAAACAGATGATCCTAGAGATAAATGCTCCTTGTGTCTCCAACATCACCAGTACCTCTAGAAAATTATTTCCCAGGACAGAACCATCCCTGGGGTTAAGAAGGGCATTTCACAAAATCATCACAGCTTTATGGAACTACCCTTCAGGACAATGATTCTCCAATTGTGATATGAGTATCCTCAGGGAATTAAAGGGGATTCTGGAGATATGAGGAGCCCTGGGGGTAAACATGGTATATTTCTGCAATATTACTAGATGTCAAAATAAAACACATTATTAACATCAAAAGAACCATACCTATATTATGAAATGGAACACAAATTTTGAGTGAATTTTAATGGTAAATATGAAATCCTGTAAGCTCATTTGGCCTCTCCTTGTAGATAGACCTAGTGTATGATACTGGGAACAGAGTTGGAGGGCAGGAGGTGGTATTCACTTTCCTTAGCTATTCTAGCACCTTATAAGGTGAGTTTGGGAACTACTGCATCATTACCAGATCCTTACTGGTAACATTACCAGATCCTCATAGATCCTTACTGGTAGTAAGGATCTTACTGATTTCATTCAGTAAATTTATAAATTTACTGAATTTATAAATGTGTCACCACTGGTCTGTGTTACCAACAGAGAGAAACTGTGAAGACAAACTCCTCACTCCCAGGCCAAATATATTTTCCTCCAGGTACCATACACTCTTATGTAAGTACAGACATTGCATATCAAACAAACAGAAAATGATTGACTTGTCCCCCAAAAAACTTTACAATGCTTATTTCATTAACCCCATATAGATCCAGCCATACACCCCCAATTCACCAAACTGGAAAAAGAATGGCTAGATTCTATGCTTCATAGTCCATGTTTACAGTCTTATGGTTGTGTGCCTCTACTGAAATTTTAAAGTGATTTTGCCTGCTCAGAGGGGGGAAAAAAAGTGTATAAAGAAAAAGGAAGAGAGATATTTACAATACTATTTTATATGCGACAAGCTTCACCCAAAGCCAAGAATAAAAAAATAAAGAGTACCCAGGGATAACTTCTTAGAAACTTATAATTAATCTACTGTGTTTGCTCTCAAACTCCTGCTTTCTCCCTAAAATATTTACATCTTTAAAATTCAATAGTCAAACATATGTGTAGATTTTATCTAAAGTAAATTAAATTTAGATGAGTTTGCATTTGTTTATTAACCCACTTATGTATTTATTGTTTGGTCATCAAAACATTAGCTAATGATTTCAAAGGATTGAACTGCCCAAATAGGGTTTTTATGAGTCTCATGAAGTTTTCTGCTGGTTTTTTTTTTTTTTGGTTATCTTGATTATTTGAATGTTACTCATTTTAATCAAATCACTTTACTTGCCAAATAAACCATTTTAAAGAAACAGCTGAAATGTATTTAAAGGAAACCACAATAAACTTAAAAATTGTTCTCATTGGTCTTAATATGGAAACAATTTAAAGCTAATTAGGTGTTGGTTTAGATATCTTTCAATCAGCAGGATAAACTAGATTAGTCAACAACAAAAACCCTGAAAGTTTTCTGTGTAATTACCCAAGTTAACAATCAAGGCACATAGTCCCAGAGATCTCCTATCCAATCTACACTAAGATTTGGTTTCAGAAAATCTGCTTCCTTTCACACTTTTTCTCTCAAAAGCCCATAACATATTTTTCAAGGATTTTCACTGCCAACTATCTTTCCTTATTCTTTAAAGTACAATTCTTCATGGAGCACTTACTAGTATTTTTCCTGTTTTCTTTCCCTATTTTGGTTTACCTAGAGGAGTTTACTACCAGGTATTCTTCTTCCTAGACAAGAACAACAGAATCCTAACAGCTGTCCCAGTGGTCTCAAAAAAATCCAAGATATTTGGAGAGTGCCTGTGTGCGCTCAGTATAATTTGAGTTTCAACTTTCGACTGTGATTCTACACTCTCTACACAGCACCAAATAAAAGGAGACAGGTAGAAAGTCTCTCTTTAAGCTAATCTTCTCTATGTAATTTCACTTAAATTATTTTAAATTGGATTTCTATTTTAGCATGCATCTACATACTTATTATTGGGCTCAGAAGTAAACTGTTAACTGGCTCTGAGCTCTCTTTATTCATCAGCAAGGAAAGAGTAAAATACAATTAGATTTTTACACAGATGAATTTATTTGTGCTTATTAAAGCATAATCTGAAATAGATGCAAAAGATTCCCCAAATTAGGAATCATATCTTGAGTATAAAGCCTAACTCCTGTTTACACATAGGTGCCATGTGCCAGTTTAACTCCCAGTCAGCCTCTTCTGTTCCCAGCCTAACACGTGCACACCCTTGTCAGTAGTGTCCAAGACAGGAAATGCAATTGCCCCTCATTTTCTCTACTGTATTCATGATAAAAGATGGGACATGGACACCCTGCAGGAGGATGGTCCAAGAGACGTGCAATATCCAAGGAGACCAATGGATAAACCATATGAGACCATATTATAATAGTACCTACTCTGCCTTGAACTTAATGGAGATGCTCATTAATGCCAAATTATCAAAATAAGAAGTCAGGTAAAAGCAGAATCACTCACAAGCCCAGGTCAACTTTAAAGATGCCACACTCAACAGGGGTCCCACTCAGGCTGCCCTTGAGCTGCATCTTTCCCCTTGGGTCAAAATAAAGGCTTACCAGGAGGAGCTTGTACCCATCTGCACACTGACCATGCTCTGGGAGTAGAAGACCTTAAAACTCCCTGCCTAAATAACCCTGAGCAAGTACTTGCATACTGAGCAAGTACATAAGCCTGCCCTCCTAAAGGCTAACCAAACTGGTGTCAGTTCAGTTCAGTCTCTCAGTCATGTTCGACTCTTTGAGACCCCAGGGACTCTAGCACGCCAGGCTTCCCTGTCCATCACCAGCTCCCGGAGCCTACTCAAACCCAATCGTGTTGATAATGCCATCCAAACATATCCTCTGTTGTCCCCTTCTCCTCCTTCCTTCAATCTTTCCCAGCATCAGGGTCTTTTTCAATGAGTCAGTTCTTCACATCAAGTGGCCAAAGTATCAGAGTTTCAGCTTCAGCATCAGTTCTTTCAATGAGTAGTCAGGACTGATTTCCTTAGGATTGACTGATTTGATCTTGCAGTCCAGGGACTCTCAAGTATCTTCTCCAACACCACAGCTCAAAAGCATCAATTCTTTGGAGTCAGCTTTTTTATAGTCCAACTCTCACATGCATACATGACTACTGGAAAACCATAGCTTTGAACTAGGTAGATCTTTGTTGGTAAAGTAATGTTTCTTCTTTTTAATATTCTATCTAGGATAGTCATAGTTTTTCTTCCAAGGAGTAAGCATCTTTTAACTTCATGGCTGCAGTCATCATATGCAGTGATTTTGGAGCCAAAAATAAAGTCCTCACTGTTTTCATTATTTCTCCATCTATTTGCCATGAAGTTATGGGGCCGGATGCCATGATCTTAGTTTTCTAAATGTTGAGCTTTAAGCCAACTTTTTCACTCTTCTCTTTCACTTTTATCAAGAGGCTCTTTAGTGTCTCTTGACTTTCTGCCATAAGAGTCGTGTCTTCTGCGTGTCTGAGGTTATTGTTGTTTCTCCTGGCAATCTTGATTCCAGCTTGTGCTTCATCCAGCCTGGCATTCCATGATGTACTCTGCTGCTGCTGCTAAGTCACTTCAGTCATGTCCGACTCTGTGTGACCCCATAGACGGCAGCCCACCAAGCTCCCCCATCCCTGGGATTCTCCAGGCAAGAACACTGGAGTGGGTTGCCATTTCCTTCTCCAATGCATGAAAAGTGAAAGGGAAGTCGTTCAGTCGTGTGCGACTCTTAGCGACCCCATGGACTGCAGCCCACCAGGCTCCTCCGTCCATGGGATTTTCCAGGCAAGAGTACTGGAGTAGGGTGCCATTGCCTTCTCCAGATGTACTCTGCATGTAAGTTAAATAAGAAGGGTGACAATATACAGCCTTGATATACTCTTTTCCCAATTTGGAACCAGTCTGTTTTTCCATATCCGGTTCTAAATGTTGCTTCTTGACCTGCATACAGATTTCTCAGGAGGCAAGTAAGGTGGTCTGGTATTTCCATCTCTTTAAGAATTTTCCACAGTTTTTTTGTGATTGACACAGTCAAAAGCTTTGGCATAGTCAATAGAGCAGAAGAAGATGTTTTTCTGGGACTCTCTTGCTTTTTTGATAATCCAGTGGATGTTGGCAATTTGCTCTCTGGTTCCTCTGCCTTTTCTAAATCCATCTTGAACATCTGGAAGTTCTTGGTTCACGTACTGTTGAAGCCTGGCTTGAAGATTTTTGAGCATTACTTTGCTAGTGTGTGAGATGAGTGCCATTGTGTGGTAGAAGGGGACAACAGAGGACAAGATGTTTGGATGGCATCACTCACTCAATGGACGTGAGTTTTAGCAAGGCCTGGGAAATGGAGAAAGACAGGGAAGCCTGGTGTGCTGCAGTCCGTGGGGTCACAAAGAGTCAGACATGACTGAGCGACTGGACAACAACCTCCAGCACCACCTTGCTAATTCAGATATACTGGCTTAATTGTCAAAATCTTGGCTCTCTGTGCCCTGATAATAAACAGAAATATGGAAACAGAGTTATGGAGGAGAAGAAAAGAGTGGTTTTATTTCTTTGCCAGACAAAGGGGGAACACAGTAGGCTAGCACCTCAAGAACTGGGGAATAGAGAGAGTTTATTTGTTCAGGGGTATGCAATAAGAATCAAGGCAGTAACATTCTTTCATCTTTCTTCTGCAAAGTTTTAAAAGGATGGTGTTCCTGGGAAGATGAGAGTGTGTGCAGGGTCTCAGGTAGTAGTCTCCTAATCTTGATGAGCTTCTCTGGTCCCTTTAATCTTGCTGCAGTTGGTTTCATGGCTGCTCTTCCATTGATTAGCAACTGTTTGAATCTGCTCTTTCATTTTTTTTTAATTTTTATTTATTTATTTTTTAACTACAATACTGTATTTGTTTTGCCATACATTGACATGAATCAGCCACAGGTGAACACAATCTCCCAATGCCTAAGCCCCCTCCCACCTTCCACCCCACATCATCTACCTGAATCTGCTCTTTCAAACTCAGGGAAGGTCATGGAGGTTGGAGTCTTGCCTACAAAAAGTGAGGGACAAAAGGCCTGGATGCCTAAGAGCCCCACAGGGCCCCGCTCAGCATCAGCTTAAACACTTAAACAATTCTGGTTTTGTACATAGGCATAACTGAGTAAGAAAGTGTGTTCATCTTTCTCTCCTCCCCCTTCCTATACCCCATCTCCATTTATATACACAATGGTTCTCAATCCTGCTCCTCAAACCTAGAATCACTTGGAAGCATTAAAAAGAAAACAAATAACAACCAAAAAAAAAAAAAAAAACCACAGTGCCTAGGCCTCCACCTGTGAAAATTTGGATTAAACTGAGAATAGGGCCTGAGAACTGATTCTATTTTTTACTGTTTCAGAATATTCTAAACTGTAATCTAGGATGGGAACTACTAAACCTCAAAGAGTATAGCTATTTGGTTCATTAACCTGACATCAGTATTTGACACCTGGAGGCAAAAGGAAAAAACAATCTGGAAAGGTGAAGATTCTCTGAGGCAATGACAGGAGAAGTACCAATCCAAAGGGATGGCTATTATTACAACATAAGAGTTTTGGTTTCCAGTTATATCTTCTTGCCTTCATCATTGAAATAATTCGTTCTGTGTTTGAATGACTCCCAAATTTTTCAAAATCACTGATTTTTATTTTAATTTTCCAGAATAGTAACTATCCCTTCATATTTAGACTCAACTCAGTGTTTTAATGATAGTCTCAATTTTTTGAGCCATATTCATACTAAGTATGTTTAATAGTTGTTGAATAATATCATTCTTCTCTACAGATTAAAAACTTTAGTGAACACAAGAACCTGGAGGGCGTTTGATAAAATTCACATTCTAAGCTCCACCCAGAGTTCCCACTCAGTAAATCTGCAAAGGGACTTAGTGATGTGCATTTTCAACAAGTTCTTCATATGATTATGCTACTGATGATTAGTAGGCAATCCTTTGTGCTTCCCTGGTGGCTCAAACCGTAAAGAAACTGCCTGCAATGCAGGAGACCTGGGTTGACCCCTGGGTTGGGAAGATCTCCTGGAGGAGGGTATGGAAATCCACTCCAGTATTCTTGCCTGGAGAATCCCCATGGATAGAGGAGCCTGGCAGGCTACAGTCCGTGGGATTACAAAGAGTCGGACACAGCTAAGCAACTTTCACCTACTTACTTAGGCAACCCTTTGGAGAAGTACTGCTCCAGGGACAATGGATAACTGCTAGATATGGAAGTTTTTTTTCTTACTTTCTATTACTCTCCAGCATTTTGTAAAACACTGGCAAAGACGTTCCAGTTCTACCAGTCATAGGAAATGGATTACGAATAGTTAGAATTCCTTTATTCTTAACAATCAGGGAATACCACCTGTTTTGAAGTATACATTATATGAAAACCATCTCTTATGAAATCCTGGTAAACTTACTCAACTTTATGTGAAATCCTTGAGCTGATTCCTTACCTTATTTGTTATCTTTTAATACAGGACACAATATAATTAATGACAATCACACATATGCCAAAAAGTTTTGAGCAGCTCAGCCTACACTATCTTGACAATGATGCAGAATTCTACTGGCAGTTCCTTAACTTTGGGTCTTTTCGTTGATTATAGAGGGTAAATACCAAACTTGGTAAGACACCACTTGATCTTCCTAAAGCCACATGGGTTGCTTCCCAAACTCTTGGTTTTTTTAAATTGTTGGAATTAGTTGCTTAATGATTTTTTCCACTCCTTTCCCAGGTAGCAATGAAAACTGATTTATGCTTTCCATCTTGCAGAAACTGTCCTTCATGGTTTCACAAAAGCAGATCCCGTACAGATGATGCATGACATCTGCAAGTGTTAAATATGTCCTAGGTTCAAACAGCACTTCATGATTTTTTTCATTTACTCTGTACAACAAGTCTTTAAGGTAGTTAATATCTCCATTTTACACATATAGAGAGCAAGGTTCAGAGGTCTCCTTTTCCCAAGGTCACTGAATAAGTGAGTAGTTAAATTGAGAATAGAATCCAAGTGTTCTGAATCTTCAATATTCTCTTCCCACTGCATGACACCGCCAATCACTGGCCCTGCTAGTTCAACTGTACCCAGACATTCCAGAGACTCGTTAATTACTTCTTCCCCAGGCCTAGTTGGCTGGCCAGTCTCCTCATACAGCTGAGAATCATGCCAGCCAAGTGTTCATAATTATACGAAAGGCAAAAACAAAGAATACATTAAAAGGTCCTGCCATTTCACTGTTCTCTATTATTACCTCTTCCTTTCCTAACGGTGGTGTTTTCCTGGTCATCCTCTTTTTGTGTATTATAGTCATCATTTCAAAGTATTAGAATTGGCTAAAACTATGTTGTTGGCACCATGTTAGGTGGTCACACAACAAAATGACAGTCTCAGAGTGCCAAACTCACACTGGCAATGGCTGATAAACAGGAGGAAAGTAGATGTGGGTAGAAGGAGTTGGGCCAAAATAAACTCAAATAAAAGTGTGCTTTGACAAGGACCAGGTGCAAAATGAATGACTAGGGGAGAGAGGGAGGGGATTCTGCTCTCCCAGTCCCCAGAGCCTGGCTGCTACTCTGTACCATTCCTCCGAGTAGAGACGGAGCCGCATAAATGTGATTACATGTGCAACAAATCAACAGACTAATGGCTGCTGAGACTGGTTCCCACTCTGTGTTTCTTGGGGAAAGTCCTCTCTGGCTCACCTTGGATACCTTGGAATCAGTCTCCCCCTCATATCACCAGCTGTCTACCATGACATATATTAATTTTAACCATTGTTGGACTTTAATCCATGCCCAACTGTTCAAGTTATTTGTAGCAATTCCTCAACATTTGAAAATGGTTACAATTTGTCAACATAAACTATTTATTTCATCAATAAATAGTTATTATCATCCATGATATATGTGAAAGTCACTGTGCTCACGGATTAAAGGGAACAGAGATGACAAGACACACATGATTCCCTCACTCACAGAGCTGCTATTCTAACCACCTCAGAATTCTAGTTATCTTACACAGAGAAGCTTTTGCATAATTAATTAATCAATGTCCCATCAGTGTATAATTTGGAATCCTGTTTGGCAAAGTGGAATTTTTACTTGACTATTCCAGTGCCTACAGAGACAGAATTAACAGGTGTTGGGAGGAAGCCTGAGCACTGACATTATCTAAAAACTTCCCCATATAACTGAGTGTTGCAAGAGTTGAGAATCAACTCTGTTCCAGTGTTTCCTACCTCTGCTGGGTCCTAATAATCATGTGGGGATATGATTAAACCTGGACCCCAGAACCTGGGTGCTTCCCTGGTAGATTAGTTGGTAAAGAATTGGCATGCAATACAGGAGACCCCAGTTTGATTCCTAGGTTGAGAAGATCTCCTGGAGAAGAGTATAGGCTACTCACTCCAGTGTTCTTGCTTCCCTCATGGCTCAGCTGGTAAAGGATCTGCCTGCAATGCAGGAGACCTGGGTTCAATGACTAGGTAGGGAAGATCCCCTGGAGAAGGGAATGCTACCCACTACAGTATTTTGGCCTGGAGAATTCCATAGAGTGTACAGTTCATGAAGGCACAAACAGGTGGACACAATGAAGTGTGACCCGTTGTATCAGAATAAGAGGGCTGAGAGTCTGTATTTTAACAGGCGTTTCTGTGATGCATATAACTGGACTGACTTGGAAAATATTTACTTATTATTTATTATTTATTTATTTATTAATAAAATTTTTTGGTCAAAGATAACACCTGTCAATTGAACTGTGAATCAATCCATCATAAATTTTAAGTTAAATTTTAACAACTTATAACAGTTTTTCACTATTAATGATCCAGGATTAGCCTTTAAATAAATATGCCATTGTTTTAGAAAATGTTAGAATGAAGTGGAATTATATATCACCCTATGCTGTTGCTGAAGATCAAGAAACAACAGTTAGAACTGGACATTCAATAACAGACTGGTTCCAGATGGGAAAGGAGTACGTCAAGGCTATATATTTTCACCTTGCTTATTTAACTTATATGCAGAGTACATCATGCAAAAAGCCAGGCTGGATGAAGCACAAGCTGGAATCAAGATTGCCAGGAAAAACATCAATAACCTCAGACACACAGAACACACAACTCTTATGGCAGAAAGTGAAGAAAAAATAAAGAGCCTGTTGATGAAAGTGAAAGAGGAAAGTGAAAAAGATGGCTTAAAACTCAAAATTCAGAAAACTAAGATCATGGCATCTGGCCCATCACTTCATGGCAATAGATGGGGAAACAATGGTAACAGTGAAAGACTTTATTAATTATTTATTGGCTCCAAAATCACTGTAGATGGTGACTGCAGACATGAAATTAAAAGACGCTACCTCCTTGGAAAAAGCTATGACCAAACTATTCAGTTCAGTTCAGTTCAGTCGCTCAGTCGTGTCTGACTCTTTGAGACCCCATGAACTGCAGCATGCCAGGCCTCCTGTCCATCACCAACTCCCAGAGTTCACTCAGACTCATGTCCATCCAGTCAGTGAGGCCATCCAGCCATCTCATCCTCTGTCATCCCCTTCTCCTCCTGCCCTCAATCCTTCCCAGCATCAGAGTCTTTTCCAATGAGTCAACTCTTCACATGAGGTGGCAAAGTATTGGAGTTTCAGCTTTAGCATCATTCCTTTCAAAGAAATCCCAGAGCTGATCTCCTTTAGAATGGACTGGTTGGATTTCCTTGCAGTCCAAGGGACTCTCAAGAGTCTTCTCCAACACCACAGTTCAAAAGCATCAATTCTTCGGCGCTCAGCTTTCTTCACAGTTCAACTCTCACATCCGTACATGACCACTGGAAAAACCATAGCCTTGAAAAAACTGACTTTTGTTGGCAAAGTAATGTGTCTGCTTTTTAATATGCTATCTAGGTTGGTCATAACTTTCCTTCCAAGGAGTAAGTGTATTTTAATTTCATGGCTGCAGTCACCATCTGCAGTGATTTTGGAGCCAAAAAATAAAGTCTGACACTGTTTCCACTGTTTCTCCATCTACTTCCCATAAAGTGATAAGACCAAATGCCGTGATTTTAGTTTTTTGAATGTTGAGCTTTAAGCCAACTTTTTCACTCTCCTCTTTCACTTTCATCAAGAGGCTTTTTAGCTCCTCCTCACTTTCTGCCATAAGGGTGGTATCATCTGCATATCTGAGGTTATTGATATTTCTCCCGGCAATCTTGATTCCAGCTTGTGCATCTTTCAGTCCAGCATTTCTCATGATGTACTCTGCATGTAAGTTAAATAAGCAGGGTGACAATATACAGCTTTGACACCCTCCTTTTCCTATTTGGAACCAGTCTGTGTTTCCATGTCCAGTTCTAACTGTTGCTTCCTGACCTGCATACAGATTTCTCAAGAGGCAAGTCAGGTGGTCTGGTATTCCCTTCTCTTTAAGAATTTTCCAGTTTATTGTGATCCACATAGTCAAAGGCTTTGGAATATCAATAAAGCAGAAATAGATGTTTTTCTGGAACTCTCTTGCTTTTTCTATGATCCAGCAGATGTTGGCAGTTTGATTTCTGGTTCCTCTGCCTTTTCTTAAACTAGCTTGAACATCTGGAAGTTCACGGTTCATGTATTGCTGAAGCCTGGCTTGGAGAATTTTGAGCATTACTTTACTAGCGTGTGAGATGAGTGCAATTGTGCGGTAGTTTGAGCATTCTTTGGCATTGATTTTCTTTGGGATTGGAATGAAAACTGACCTTTTCCAGTCCTGTGGCCACTGCTGAGTTTTCCAAATTTGCTGGCATATTGAGTGCAGTGCTTTCACAGCATCATCTTTCAGGATTTGAAATAGCTCAACTGGAATTCCATCACCTCCAGTAGCTTTGATCGTAGTGATGCTTTCTGAATCCCACTAGACTTCACATTCCAGGATGTCTGGCTCTAGGTGAGTGATCACACCATTGTGATTATCTTGGTCGTGAAGATCTGTTTTGTATAGTTCTTCTGTATATTCTTGTGACCTCTACTTATTATCTTCTGCTTCTGTTAGGTCCATACCATTTCTGTCCTTTATTGAACCCATCTTTAAAAGAAATGTTCCCTTGGTATCTCTAATTTTCTTGAAGAGATCTCTAGTCTTTCCCATTCTGTTGTTTTCCTCTATTTCTTTGCATTGATCACTAAGGAAGGTTTTCCTATCTCTCCTTGCTGTTCTTTGGAGCTCTGCTTTCAGATGCTTATATTATCTTTCCTTTTCTCCTTTGCTTTTTGCTTCTCTTCTTTTCACAGCTATTTGTAAGCCCTCCTCAGACAGACATTTTGCTTTTTTGCATTTCTTTTCCATGGGGATGATCTTGATCTCTGTCTCCTGTACAATGTCACAAACCTCCATCCATAGTTCATCAGGCACTCTATCTATCAGATCTAGTCCCTTAAATCTATTTCACACTTCCATTGTATAATGGATTTGATTTAGGTCATACCTGAATGGTCTAGTGGTTTTCCCCTCTTTCTTCAATTTAAGTCTGAATTTGGTAGTAAGGTGTTCATGATCTGAGCCACAGTCAGCTCCCTGTCTTGTTTTTGCTGACAGTATAGAGCTTCTCCATCTTTGGCTGCAAAAAATATAATCAATCTGATTTCGATGTTGACTATCTGGTGATATCCATGTGTAGAGTCTTCTCTTGTGTTGTTGGAAGAGGGTGTTTGCTATGACCAGTGCATTTTCTTGGCAAAACTTTATTAGCCTTTGCCCTGCTTTATTCCATATTCCAAGGCCAAATTTGCCTGTCACTCCAGGTGTTTCTTGAATTCCTTCTTTGCATTCCAATCCCCTATAATGAAAAGGACATCTTTTTTGGGTGTTAGTTCTAAAAGGTCTTATAGGTCTTCATAGGACCATTCAACTTTCAGCTTCTTCAGCATTACTGGTTGGGGCATAGACTTGGATTACCATGATATTGAAAGGTTTGCCTTGGAATGAACAGATATTATTCTGTCATTTTTGAAATTGCATCCAAGTACTGCATTTCCAACTCTTTTGTTGACCATGATAGCTACTCCATTTCTTCTAAGGGATTCCTGCCCACAGTAGTAGATATAATGGTCATCCGAGTTAAATTCATCCATTCCAGTCCATTTTAGTTCGCTGATTCCTATAATGTTGATGTTCACCCTTGTCATCTCCTGTTTGACCACTTCCAATTTTTCTTGATTCATGGACCTGCCATTCCAGGTTCCTATGCAATATTGCTCTTTACAGCATCAGACCTTGCTTCTATCAACAGTCACATCCACCACTTTGTATTGGTTTTGCTTTGGCTCCATCCCTTGCATTCTTTCTGGAGTTATTTGACCAACCAATACAGCATGTTAAAAAGCAGAAACATTACTTTACTAACAAAGGTCCATCTAGTCAAAGCTATGGTTTTTCCAGTAATCACATATGCATGTGAGAGTTGGACAGAGAGCTGAGCACTGAAGAATTGATGCTTTTGAACTGTGGTGTTGGAGAAGACTCTTGAGAGTCCCTTGGACTACAAGGAGATCCAACCAGTCCATTCTAAGGAAATCAGTCCTGAATATTCATTGGAAGGACTGATGCTGAAGCTGAAACTCCAATACTCTGGTCATTTGATGTGAAGAACTAACTCATTAGACGAGACCTTGATGCTGGGAAAGATTGAAGGCAGGAGGAGAAGGGGACAACAGAGGATGAGATGTTTGGATGACATCACCAACGCGATGGACATGAATTTGAGTAGGTTCCAACAGTTGGTGATGAACAGGGAAGCCTGGCGTGCTGCAGTCCATGGGGTCGCAAAGAGTCAGACATGATTGAGCAACTGAATTGAACTGATGCTGTCGGCCTTTAAAGAGCCAAACAAAAAGTAGACTTTGTCCTGGCATTAACACAATTACAAATCAGTTTTTTTAAATATGTTTGGATTTAGAACATCTGATTTCTTGATCACAAACTAACCTAAACATTTCTTGTTAAATGAAATTTATTCATGACTTGAAATATTTGAAGAAAAACACTCATCCAGAAAATTAAGGTCAACCAAAAACAGATGGCATCTATGAAATAGGGTGTTGAGTTCTCTGTTATGCCAAGTAAAGAAATAAAACATTCTGTCTTAGAATACAGTCCTTTTGAAATTTATGTCTTATCTGGGAAATGCGTATATGTGTGTGTATACATATATATATTTTTAATAGCCCAAACCTTTTTAAATAGTAGCAAGCCTTTCATGTTTCCTTCCAAGAATTCTGTCATCTGAAAATAAAGTTCCAACAAGCACAGTTTTTGAGGAAATATATTTTCATGTCACAAATCAGCTAGGATTTCTTAGGGCCCATTACATATACTACATTTCCATTATATCCATTAGAAAGAAAACATCTTTTTGTTTTCTTAGTATAGCCTTCTAAAGAACTTTATTTTCAACCTAGTGCTACTTTGGAGAAAAAGTTTTCTCAGTTATGACACATAAGGGGGAAAGCATGTTCTCAAGTCTCAGGCGACTAAGCCATCTAGACCCCAAGAAAAGGCATGGAAAATAAATGACTCTGGCAAGGGAACCATATGGTTTGGTGATGACAAAAATAATAAATACTATTCTAGGGCAGCAAACACAGTGAAGCCAATGGTTGCTGCTGTAGAGCTTTCTCATCATTCATTTCCACTACAACTTTCTATCTTTCAGATATAATGAGCAACCCAGAATTTTTCATTTATGAATGCAGAAAATCTCTTTCTAGGGCACTGGAATGTGAAAGGCATGAATAAAGATGAAGAAATAGGCATTTTCATTTTGACTGGAGCTAAGTAGTTTAAAAAATGATAATAGGATTGAAAATGTATTTAATAAAAAATTATGCTGTGAATAATAAATCAGGTATTGTAATTCTGACAGTAAATCATTTTCTAAAATATCTCACTTTTTCACTAGAATATGCATTCAAAACCAAGAACTAGAAAATACTTTAGATATTTTTCTGTCCTGAATGACATTTTTTTCTTCTTCATAGGAAAAAAAAAGACAAAACCATGACCTAAATTGATATTTGTGGATAATATGTTGCATGGTTCTAAAATTAAATGCACTGTGAAATATTTTACAAATATTAAATCATTAATCATTACTAAATCCCTTTGTAAATTATAGCAAAAGTGCTATTAAGAGAGGCCATACCCTATCCTCTCTTCCAAATAGCTTTTCATGTGTACTGGGATCTATAATGAAAGACTATTTATTTCATGATTATTCAAGTTCCTAGGAAGAATTTGGTATTTTCCTGACTAACGATACCATTTGTTCCAAACATGATTTCCAAGTTACAGGATAAATGATTCACCGTATGGACTTATTCCAACATAAGTTGCTCTCAAAACACATTTGCTGACAACTCACTGACGCCTTATGATATGGAAAGTTACTCATGTTATATTATTAAATAAAATAGCAATTTATTAAATAACCACATGGTACCAGAACATAAAAATATATACCTACAGCTACACCTGTCGATATGTCTGAAAAGAATTATAGTTGCTTCATAGTTGTTTCCACAATGAATATGGCTTCCTAGTGTAATTTAAATGTATTTAGAGCTATATATATATATATATATATGAGATATATATCTGGTGATATAAAAGATAAAGAAGGTAGCAGTCAAGATTATCATACTTAATGGTATTTTAAAAGATTCTTAAATAAACAAAATATCAAAACCACAAAACTGTAGTTAGATTTGTCATCAGAATTCCCAAGACCCTGATTAAGTCTCTTCCTCTTCACTCACTCAGCACCAAGGCTTGTTCATATCACAAACATTCCAGACAACCCAGGGCCCTCTGGATGTGTGCTAGTGTGCTGGAGACCTGGGAATGCCCAAGGTTTACCACCTTTCCCACAACATGGGCAAAGCAAACTGGGATCCCAGCCTCAAGGGTTTAAGAAAAGAGAAGCCACGTTCACAAACAACAACTAGAAAAACAAAACAGGATAAGTTCTTTAAAGAGAATAAAACCATGGTGGTTTCAAACTGTAACATCTTCTTCCTGTGATTCCACTGCCCACTCCATCCGCCTTGAATTATTTTCACTCTCTTCTTTCCACCTTCAGTCTCTGTCAACTCCTGACCTCAACTGAGACATCCTCTCTAGTTATGTTTCACTTTTTCTCTCCTCTTTCTTGTCAACAAATATGTCTGTGCTTTCTCAAAAAAGCATGCATCGTCTTTTCCTCTTTTTACACCTAGTGACTAGAATACTAACACAAGAACCAGAAAATGCTGCCTGGGGATTGTTTTCTTTATAGGGTTTTACACTCACTCACTCCCACCAATATCTAACTACTCTGAGGGTAACTTCAGAAATACAACTCAATCATTGCTAAACCCAGGCTTCCCTTGTGGCTCAGCTAGTAAAGAATCCACCTACAATGCGGCAGACCTGGGTTTGATCCCTGGGTTGGGAAGATCCCCAGGAGAAGGGAAAGGCTACCCACTCCAGTATTCTAGTCTGGAGAATTCCACGGACTTTATAGTCCATGAGGTCACAAAGAGCTAGACAGGACTGAGTGACTTTCATTTTCACATCTAACCTGACCAGAATGTAGTCTTGTGATGTTTATATTCACAGACTCAAAATAATGAAAAACTCTGAGTTCTCTTTGCTGGGCAAGAGGTGAAGAAGAGAAATGGGAGAGGGCCTATAATTTTCAAGTAATGTTTTAAGAGAATAATATAAACTATTGTAAAAATACTGAGCTGTGGAAATTGTCCATTATGTAAGATTAATACATAAGATTCTATTTGTTTTTGTTTTTTACCATAAAAAATCTGTAAAGGAATGAGTTTTTAATGGACATGATTTTGAGCAAACTCCAGGAAATGGTGAAGGACAGGGAAGCCTGGCCTGCTGCAGTCCACCAGGTCACAGACTCGGGCACAACTGAGTCACTGAACAGTAAAAGAATGATCAGTGTTTAGATGAAGGGTCACAGCAAGAAAAGCATTAAAAGTTGACATATAAAGAAGGGAAAAGATAGAAAAAGAAAGCATTGTAGCATTTCCACATTCATTTTTAATTAAAAAAAACTTTTATTTTTATTTTGTTAAAGTTTCAGAAGGCAGCAGAGGGTGAGTCTGGATTCAGCAGTTGCCCACTGGATGCCTTCTAGGTAACGTAAACAGAGAAGGGTTTATTATTTATAATTCATTATTATTTTGCTAGAAAAATCACTGAAAAGGTCAGATACACAGCTCTTGACCAATTCCCTGAATAACACTGCTGAACTAGACCACTAATGTAGCTTCTGATTCTGTGATATTTTGGCTGCAACAGAATTCAAGAGAGAGAAGACATACATATATTTATGACTGATTCACATTGTTGTACGGCAGAAACCAACACAATATTGTAAAGAAATTATCCTCCAATTAAAAATAAATGTTAAAATGGAAAAAAAAGAAATAAATCCATTTCCAGCAGGGCTTGGGTCTACCCTCACAAATAAAGGCATCTCTACAGAGCAGTAGTCAACAGTATCCTCCTAGGCCCAGCCCCGTATCCTAGAGTCAAGGTAAGCCTCCTCCCTTAGAAGAGTCAGGGCCCTGCCTCCTGAATAAACACCGGCTCTTCTCTTTTCTTCACTCCACAGAAACTGCGTATAGCAAAGTATACAGAACAGAAGATATTGAGCAGAAAGTGGGAGGAAGTTACAGAGGTTGTTAAGGCTGGTAACAACCAGTATTTCCCATGCAAGGTCTGAGTTCTAAATTCTTATTAGAATATGTCTTTTTGACAGAGCTAAATGGGCATGAGTTTGGTTAAACTCCAGGGGTTAGGGATGGACAGGGAGGCCTGGTGTGCCGTCCATGGGGTCACAAAGAGTGGGACATGACTGAGCGACTGAACTGAACTGAAATATATGTGTTCATTGCCTTTCTTGTTCCGCCAGTTTCAGAAGATGACTTAATTGCTGCTTACTGCTGGGCCTTCTCTATGTGATATGGGGTATTTGTTGAAAGAGAAAAACACCAAGAGGGCAGAGAGCTGCAGGCCAAGGAACTGAATCCATCTGGAAAGCTGAAGGAGACAGTACAGGAAGGGCAAAGGACCTGGCAACCTTGGAGAAGGTTGAGTTCTGACTATCTAGGAGAGCAAATAGAGACTTGGAAGGGGAAGGTAATGCTGTAACCTGTGAATACTGGGAATGTTTGCCAGGTGCCCTACAATGTGGTCATTCCAGTTTGCTGTTTCTTCAAAATACTTAAGTAAATGCATCCAGGAACATTATGACTTATGTGGGTTTCTTTTATATTTGACAGAAACAGAGCTAGGTCAAATTCAGGTTCTGGTACATGTGCCATTTCAGGGTTAGTGAAGGATGTGAGGAGTGAGAGTAGGCAAAACAGAAAGATATAGAGAAACTAATGGTTTCAGTAAGACCCAAGAGAATCCAGTCCTGTAATCTTCAAAGCTTTGAGAATACTCTATTTGGGAAATAGTCCTCTATATTTGCTAGACATTTATTGCTGCCAGTTTTTCCCCACCGAACAAGAAATGTCCCACTAATCTATTTAAAAACCAGAGAACCATGAAAATTCTGCACAGGAATCCCAAACTCATGACGAAACAAACAGAAATGTGTGTGCTGCTGTATCTACATCCTTTAAAAGGTGTCAATGTCTATCATAAAATATTAAATGACTCAGTAAATATTAGCACATATTCTATGTGGCTTTTTTTTCTCCAGTGTAGTTAGGGACTAAAGGGGCAGCAGAAATTGTTTCACTGCCGTGAATGGCTCATTCTGTCCTAAGTACACACCTATGTGAGTTTAATATACTATTCTGTGTCATCTGTTTAGGGTAAAAACTTATAAGCCACAAATCTAAATTCTAAAAATTAACGTATATTTTAAAAATTATCATACTAAAAAAATTCATTCTGGGATTAAGAAATTATTAAAATTGAAATAAACCCAAGAAAGAGAAACTGAGAGAGAAACAGTTTTTTAAATAGATACCATGAATCTTGATTCATTTTACTCACCAGAGAATTTTGTCCTACTGAATTTTACCTTGATCAGAGGCACTAGAGTTTTACTCAGGTGCAACTTACACTGTATCATCAGTCAGTAATAATACCCAGTGTTAATAGGACATATCATATATACATGTAGCTGAACTTTGCCTTTCTCTGATTCATAAACTCATTTGTTACAAGATGTTAATTTCTCAGATCCAGAATTTTCAGTATCTCTTGCCAAAAGAATTCACATGGATCCCAATCTGTCCAGCATTTCCACTGCAGGATACATCTGCATAATACCCTCTGTTCACTGGAAAGCTTTATTCTTCTGGAAGTTGAAGATCTTTTGAATCATTATGAAGATATTTCTGCTGAACAACCTCTCCCTTAGGGATTTCTAGAAAAACTTCATAATGGCCCATCATTTCCAAAGGGGTGAGCCAAGGGAGTATATACACACACACTGAGCTTCCTGAGGTTTTAACATTATAGTCCTAATCACTGCACCTAAATTCCTTCTATTCAACTGGCTTTGATTCCTCCAAGAATCATCTCCATCCATCTTTCACTATAATTTCTAATCCTCTACTAATCCTAGGAAATGGAGAAATATGGTCAGGCCATATGTTTCTTTACTGGAAAAAAGTGTTTGATGAACTCAACCTATATTCATTCTATTTAGTACAGTTGGAAAAAAATCATGATTGTATTATTTCTTTTACTTTTAACATGTACTGTTTAGCCTTGAAAAGACAAAAATGAGAACTTCTTCCAAATTTTACCTATTCAGCCACTCACTTGCCAGGATCTTTCATCAGGAAATTGTAATGGGTAAAAGATTGGAGTCAATGCTAGAAACAAGAAAAGGCAAAATGAGGGCCTAGATAAATAAACAGTGCTAGACAAGGTAATTAGGGAGCTAGAAGAGGTGATTAGAGATGAAAAGAAGTCCAAAGCTAAAAGTTTTGGGTACACAGAGACCATACAATGTTCCAAAGCCAGGTGAATATGATATAACCCATTAAGTTTCCTTCGTGCTTGGTTGTCCAGAAGCTGAGACTTATGTATTTACTGTTGACTCACCATAAATACCTTTGTATACTCTCCCCTCCCAGGTGGACAGAGTGTGTGGCGATAGCCATTGGTGGAAATTGTTGTGGGTCTGGGAGGCCTGAACTTATACTGGGATATGAAACTTCATGCTCATAATTGTAATTCAGGAAGCAATGAGGCAAAGGCAGTAACGTCTAGGGTTGTGATCTGAGTACTAGAAAATGAAATGTGAATGTTAATAAATACAAAACTAAAAAGACCTCCTGTGTTGAGCAGGGCACAGCAGGCAGAAGAAATGTGAGCCCTCAAGAATTATATATGATGCCAGTAGCCTCTAGTATGAGCATTCGTGAAGCAATTAAAGATGCTAATATGATAAAAACCTCAGTTCTGAGATACTAATAATTTTCCCAGATCTTACATGGGATTTTTTTATCATCTCTGCTGTGCTCTACTAGAAACTAAGGGGAACTTCCATGCAACACCACTGAAAACTTCCATGCACACAGTTGGCAACTGGCAGCACCTGGCAGCTCCTAATGACTCTTACATGGTGCTCCTGCAGATATTTGCTCAGCTACTGTCGGAACAGTTCTTCCCTCCTAGTTAAGCTTCCTGAAAGTTCCAGTAACTCCATTTTTCCTTTTTAAAAAAACATTATTCAAATTACTTAATTGTTTTTCTTTCAGGTTTCAGATATAATTAATGTACAACACTGTATAAGTTTAAGGTATACAGTGTAACGTTTTGACTGACATACAACATGAAATGGTTGCCACAATGAGTTTAGTGAATATCCATCATCTCATATATATAAAAATAAAAGAAAAAGAAGTTTCTTGTGAAGAGAGCTCAGGATTTACTCTAACGTTCATCTATAACATACAGCAGTGTTAATAATCATTTTGTACATTACATCCAGTACTTTTTGTCTTATACCTGGAAGTGTGTACATTTTGATCACCTGCATCCAGTTCCCCCTGCCCCTACTCTCTTGCCTCTTTCCATAACTTTTTAAAACCTTTGATTATGAATCTTACCTAAAAGTCAATATTTTCACATTAATAGTAGACTTGGTTCTCCCCAGATATCGTAACACTTTTCTTCTCCACCACTTGTTTATGTATATTTATAGAAACATATTTATAATCACTTTTAAGCTAAAGTCAGATGACTACTCTTGGGCTCTAGAATAAATCTTTACAGTTGATGAGGTTATGAGATGCTTCTAAATCCAGAACTTGCAGACAATGAATCCATGATCTGGGCAGCACTATTTTGGGCTGAATAAGGTTATAAATTAATAATTCAATAATAATAGCAAATATCTGTGTGATGTTTTATATTTTATGAAATACTTTTATAATAGTATGTCAAGTAAACCAAAGAACTTACTAAAGTAGCAGAGCAGAAATTCTTATTATTTCTTCTTTATAGATGGGGAAATTGAGACTGGGAGATTATGTGACTTGCTCAGGTAATTGTTTCAACAAGCTTTAATTGTCAGAACAGTGACTCTGAACCAGGACATATGACTCCAAGTCAAGTATTCATTCCACCTTTATATATTGGCTGTCTTTTCCTGCCATGAGCCTACATCAGAATTAAAGTCACAAACAAAAGGGCACTAACCATTTTCTAGCCTAACTGAGCAGCTGAATGTCACTGTTGGTGATTTCAGTCTTACATTTTTATAGTTGTTTCACAACTACCTAGTCTTTATATCTCCTAAATGCTTTTTTTTTATATATACTATTTATGATTTACTATTACTATTTATGTTTTAACAATATACATTACATACAAATCATTTATATATATATATATATATATATATATATATATATACATATATATATAAATCCCACACAAAGAACAGAAAGTAATAAATGGCTGGTTGACTTTGTGTGTGTGGTTTTTTTAATTTTATTTTTACTTTATTTTACTTTACAATACTGTATTGGTTTTGCCATACATTGACATGAATCTGCCATGGGTGTATCCGAGCTCCCAATCCTGAACCCCTCTCCCACCTCACACCCAATATCATCTCTCTGGATCATCCCATGCACCAGCCCCAAGCATCCTGTATCCTGTATCAAACATGGACTGGTGCTTCATTTCTTACATGATAGTATACATGTTTCAATGCCATTCTCCCAAATCATCCCACCTTCTCCCTCTCCCTCAGAGTCCAAAAGTCCATTCTATACATCTGTGTCTCTTTTGCTGTCTTGCATACAGGGTCATCATTACCATCTTTCTAAATTCCATATATATGTGTCAGAATACTGTATTGGTGTTTTTCTTTCTGATTTACTTCACTCTGTATAATCGGCTCCAGTTTCATCCATCTCATTAGAATTGATTCAAATGTATTCTTTTTAATGGCTGAGTAATGCTCCATTGTGTATATGTACAACAGCTTTCTTATCCATTCATCTGCTGATGGACATCTAGGTTGTTTCCATGTCCTGGCTATTATAAACAGTGCTCTGATGAACACTGGGGTACATGTGACTCTTTCCATTCTGGTTTCCTCAGTGTGTATGCCCAGCAGTGGGATTGCTGGGTCATAAGGCAGTTCTATTTGCAATTTTTAAGGAATCTTCACACTGTTCTCCATAGTGGCTGTACTAGTTTGCATTCCCACCAACGGTATAAGAGGGTTCCCTTTTCTCCACACCCTCTCCAGCATTTATTGCTTATAGACTTTTGGATCGCAGCCATTCTGACTGGTGTGAAATGGTACCTCATTGTGGTCTTGATTTGCATTTCTCTGCTAATGAGTGATGTTGAGCATCTTTTCATGTGTTTGTTAGCCATCCATATGTCTTCTTTGGAGAGATGTCTATTTAGTTCTTTGGCCCATTTTTTTGATTGGGTCATTTATTTTTCTGGAATTGAGCTGCATGAGTTGCTCATATATTTTTGAGATTAGTTGTTTGTCCATTGCTTCATTTGCTATTGTTTTCTCCCATTTTGAAGGCTGTTTTTCACCTTGCTTATAGTTTCCTTTGTTGTGCAGAAGCTTTTAATTTTAATTAGATCCCATTTGTTTATTTTTGCTGTTATTTCCAGTATTCTGTGAGGTGAATCATAGAGGATCCTGCTGTGATTTATGTCGGAAAGTGTTTTGCCTATGTTCTCCTCTAGGAGTTTTATAGTTTCTGGTCTTACATTTAGATCTTTAATCCATTTTGAGTCTAATTTTGTGTGTGGTGTTAGAAAGTGATCTAGTTTCATTCTTTAACAAGTGATTGCCCAGTTTTCCCAGCACCACTTGTTAAAGAGATTGTCTTTACTCCATTGTACATTCTTACCTCCTTTGTTGAAGATAAGGTGTCCATAGGTGTGTGGATTTATCTCTGTGCTTTCTATTCTGTTCCATTGATCTATATGTCTGTCTTTGTGTCAGTACCATACTGTCTTGATGACTGTGGCTTTGTAGTAGAGCCTGAAGTCAGGCAAGTTGATTCCTCCAGTTCCATTCTTCTTTCTCAAGATTGCTTTGGCTATACAAGATTTTTGTATTTCCATACAAATCTTGAAATTATTTGTTCTAGTTCTGTGAAAAATACCACTGGTAGCTTGGTAGGGATTGCATTGAATCTGTAGATTGCTTTGGGTAGTATACTCATTTTCACTATATTGATTCTTCCAACCCATGAGCATGGTATATTTCTCCATCTATTAGTGTCCTCTTTGATTTCTTTCATCAGTGTTTTATAGTTTTCGATATATAGGTCTTTAGTTTCTTTAGGTAGGTATATTCCTAAGTATTTTATTCTTTTCGTTGCAATGGTGAATGGAATTGTTTCCTTAATTTTTTTCTACTTTCTCATTATTAGTGTATAGGAATGCAAGGGATATCTTCATGTCGATTTTATGTCCTGCAACTTTACTATATTCATTGATTAGCTCTAGTAATTTTCTGGTGGAGTCTTTAAGGTTTTCTATGTAGAAGATCATGTCATCTGCAAACAGTGAGAGTTTTACTCTTCTTTTCCAATTTGGATTCCTTTTATTTCTTTTTCTGCCCTGATTGCTGTGGCCACAACTTCCAGAACTATGCTGAATAGTAGTGGTGAAAGTGGGAACCATTGTCTTGTTCCTGACTTTAGGGAAATGCTTTCAATTTTTCTCCATTGAGGATAATGTTTGCTGTGGGTTTGTCATATATAGCTTTTATTATGTTGAGGTATGTTCCTTCTATTCCTGCTTTCTGGAGAGTTTTTATCATAAATGGATGTTGAATTTTGTCAAAGGCCTTCTCTGCATCTATTGAGATAATCATATGGCTTTTATTTTTCAATTTGTTAATGTGGTGAATTACATTGATTGGTTTGCAGATATTGAAGAATCCTTGCATCCCTGGGATAAAGCCCACTTGGTCATGGTGTATGATCTTTTTAATGTGTTGTTGGATTCTGATTGCTAGAATTTTGTTGAGGATTTTTGCATCTATGTTCTTCAGTGATATTGGCCTGTAGTTTTCTTTTTTTGTGGCATCTTTGTCAGGTTTTGGTATTAGGGTGATGGTGGCCTCATAGAATGAGTTTGGAAGTTTACCTTCCTCTGCAATTTTCTGGAAGAGTTTGAGTAGGATAGGTGTTAGCTCTTCTCTAAATTTTTGGTAGAATTCAGCTGTCTGAATCCTGTCTGGTCCTGGGCTTTTGTTTGCTGGAAGATTTCTGATTACAGTTTCAATTTCCATGCTTGTGATGGGTCTGTTAAGATTTTTTATTTCTTCCTGGTTCAGTTTTGGAAAGTTGTACTTTTCTAAGAATTTGTCCATTTCTTACACGTTGTCCATTTTATTGGCATATAATTGCTAATAGTAGTCTCTGATGATCCTTTGTATTTCTGTGTTGTCTGTTGTGATCTCTCCATTTTCATTTCTAATTTTATTGATTTGATTTTTCTCTCTTTGTTTCTTGATGAGTCTGGCTAATGGCTTGTCAATTTTATTTATCCTTTCAAAGAACCAGCTTTTGGTTTTGTTGATTTTTGCTATGGTCTCTTTTGTTTCTTTTGCATTTATTTCTGCCCTAATTTTTAAGATTTCTTTCCTTCTACTAACTCTGGGGTTCTCCATTTCTTCCTTTTCTAGTTGTTTTAAGAGTAGAGTTAGGTTATTCGACTTTTTTTCTTGTTTCTTGAGGTATGCCTGTATTGCTATGAACTTTTCTCTTAGCACTGCTTTTATAGTGTCCCACAGGTTTTGGGTTGTTGTGTTTTCATTTTCATTCATTTCTATGCATATTTTGATTTCTTTTTTGATTTCTTCTGTGATTTGTTGGTTATTCAGAAGTGTGTTGTTCAGCCTCCATATGTTGGAATTTGTAATAGTTTTTCTCCTGTAATTGAGATCTAATCTTAATGCATTATGGTCAGAAAAGATGCTTGGAATAATTTCTTCTTTTTTTTAATTTATCAAGGTTAGATTTATGGCCCAGGATGTGATCTGTCCTGGAGAAGGTTCCGTGTGTGCTTGAGAAAAAGTGAAATTCGTTGTCTTGGGGTGAAATGTCCTATAGATATCAATTAAGTCTAACTGGTCTATTGTATGGAAAAGGCAATGGCACCCCCACTCCAGTACTCTTGCCTACAGAATCCCATGGACGGAGGAGCCTGGTAGGCTACAGTCCATGGGGTCGCTAAGATTCAGACACGACTGAGTGACTTCACTTTCACTTTTCACTTTCATGCATTGGAGAAGGAAATGGCAACCCACTCCACTATTCTTGCCTGGAGAATCCCAGGGACAGAGGAGCCTGTTAGGCTACCATCTATGGGGTCACAAAGAGTCTATTGTATCATTTAAAGTTTGCGTTTCTTTGTTAATTTTCTGTTTAGTTGATCTGTCCATAGGTGTGAGTGGGGTATTAAAGTCTCCCACTATTATTGTGTTATTGTTAATTTCCCCTTTCATACTTGTTAGCATTTGTCTTACATATTGCGGTGCTCCTATATTGGGTGCATATATATTTATAATTTTTATGTCTTCTTCTTGGATTGATCCTTTGATCATTATGTAGTGGCCTTCTTTGTCTCTTTTCACAGCCTTTGTTTTAAAGTCTATTCTATCGGATATGAGTATTGCTACTCCTGCTTTCTTTTGGTCTCTATTTGCATGATATATCTTTTTCCAGCCCTTCACTTTCAGTCTGTATGTGTCCCTTGTTTTGAGGTGGGTCTCTTGTAGGCAGCATATATAGGGATCTTGTTTTTTATACATTCAGCCAGCCTTTGCCTTTCGGTTGGGGCATTCAACCCATTTATGTTTAAGGTAATTATTGATAAGTATGATCCTATTGCCAATTACTTTATTGTTTTGAGTTCAGGTTTATATGCCCTTTTTGTGTTTCCTGTCTAAAGAATATCTTTTAGCATTTGTTGGAGAGCTGGTTTGGTGGTGCTGAGTTCTCTCAGCTTTTGCTTGTCTGTAAAGCTTTTGGTTTCTCCTTCATATTTGAATGAGATCCTTGCTGGGTACAGTAATCTGGGCTGTAGGTTATTTTCTTTCATCACTTTAAGTATGTCTTGCCATTCCCTCCTGGCCTGAAGAGTTTCTATTGAAAGATCTGCAGTTATCCTTATGGGAATCCCCTTGTGTGTTATTTGTTGTTCTTCCCTTGCTGCTTTTAATATTTGTTCTTTGTGTTTGATCTTTGTTAATTTGATTAATATGTGTCTTGGGGTGTTTCACCTTGGGTTTATCCTGTTTAGAACTCTCTGGGTTTCTTGGACTTGGGTGATTATTTCCTTCCCCATTTTAGGGAAGTTTTCAACTATTATCTCAAGTATTTTCTCATGGTCTTTCTTTTTGTCTTCTTCTTCTGGGACTCCTATAATTCAAATGTTGGACCATTTCATATTGTCCTGGAGGTCTCTGAGATTGTCTTCATTTCTTTTAATTTTTTTTTCTTTTTTCCTCTCTGATTCATTTATTTCTATCATTCTATCTTCTATTTCACTAATCCTGTCTTCTGCCTCTGTTATTCTACTATTTGTTGCCTCCAGAGTGTTTCTGATCTCATTTATTGCATTATTCATTATATATTGACTCTTTTTATTTCTTCTAGGTCCTTGTTAAACCTTTCTTGCATCTTCTCAATCCTTGTCTCCAGGATATTTATCTGTGATTCCATTTTGATTTCAAGATTTTGGATCATTTTCCCTATCAATATTCAGAATTCTTTCTCAGGTAGATTCCCTATCTCTTCCTCTTTTGTTTAGTTTGGTGAGCATTTCTCCTGTTCCTTTACCTGCTGGATATTCCTCTGTTTCTTCATCTTGGTTATATTGCTGCGTTTGGGGTGGCCTTTCTATATTCTGGGAATTTGTGGAGTTCTTTTTATTATGGAGTTTCCTCACTGTGGGTGGGGTTCTATCAGTGGCTTGTCAAGGTTTCTTGGTTAGGGAGGCTTGTGTTGGAGTTCTGGTGGGTGGAGCTGGATTTCTTCTTCTCTCTGGAGTGCTATGAAGTGTCCAGTAATGGGTTATGAGACATCAGTGGTTTTGGAGTAACTTTAAGCTGCCTGTATATTGAAGCTCAGGAGTGTGTTCCTGTGTTGCTGGAGAATTTGCATGGTGTGTCTTGCTCTGGAACTTGTTGGCCCTTGGGTGGTGCTTGGTTTCAGTGTAGGTATGGAGGCGTTTGATAATCTCCTATTGATTAATGTTCCCTGGATTCAGGAGTTCTGTGATGGTCTCAGGATTTGGACTTAAGCCTCCTGCTTCTGGTTTTCAGGTTTATTTTTACAGTAGCCTCAAGACTTCTCCATCTGTACAGCACCTATGATAAAACATCTAGGTTAAAGATGAAAGGTTTCTTTGCATTAAGGGACACCCAGAGTGGTTCACTGAATTACATGGAGAAGAGAAGAGGGAGGGGGTAGTTAGAGGTGACTGGCATGAGATGAGGCAGGATCAAAAGAGGAGAGAGAAAGCTAGCCAGTAATCACTTCTTTATGTGCGCTCCACAGTCTGGACTGCTCAGAGGTGTTCACGGAGTTATACAGGGAAGAGGAGAGGGAAGAAGTAGACAGAGGTGGCCAGGAGGATAAAAGAGGGAAATTAAAAGGAGAGAGACAGATCTGGCCAGTAACCAATTCCCTAAGTGTTTTCCACTGTCTGGAACACACAGAGATTCACAGAGTTGGGTAGAGAAGAGAAGGGAGTGGGAAGAGACAGAGGCCACCTGGTGGCAAAAAAGGAGAGTCCAAAAGAGGAAAGAGTGGTGAATCCAGTAATCTCACTCTCAGGTTAAATTGGGTACTAAAGATTGGGTTTTTAATTGTACAAAATTGACAACAAACACCAAAAAGCAAAGATTAAAAATCTGGAGTAGAGATTGGATTTTCAAAAATACAATATTAGAAAAGAAGAAGAAGAAAAAAAAGCCACAAGAATTATTTAAAAACAACAACAACAACCACAAAAAGACTATATATGGCATTTGCTTTAAAAATAGGGTGTTTTTTTAAGTAATAATAGGTTATAAAAATAAAAATTAGAGAAACAAAGGACTTAAGAATTTAAGAAAGTTTAAACAAAAGAAGAAGAAAAAGAAAGGAAGAAAAAACAATCATGCAACAACATCAACACACACACAAAAGAATGACAGTAAAAATAGTAAAGATATAGTAAAGATATATCTGGCCCTTTCTCTGGTGTTGTGGGCAGTGTGGGGTCACTTCCAAGGTGGTTCCCTCTGTTTAACTTCTTCTGTTTGCTGATCTCTTCAGTGTCTGATTTCTGTCTTGACACAGGGAGGGTGGTGGTGTACACTTTTTTTTTTTTTTTAGGCTCACTTGTTCAGTCGCACTGTGGGGAGGGAGGGATGCTGCAAACAAATAATACTGGCGAGTGCTTGCAGTGTCTCATCCACGCTGGGCCTGCCCCTGCTCACAGCGCACACCACTCAGGCTCTACGTTGCTCTGTTGCTCCGCTGGGGAACCGTCTGAGGCCGGCCCTAGGCTTCATGCACCTCCCCAGTCTAAGCGGCTCAGGCTCGGTCCTCAGGTAGCCCTCAGAGGTACAGATTTGGTTGGGCCTGCATTTTGTGCCCTTCCCAGGACTTAGTAGCTCAGGAGTTTGGCGAGCGGAGTCGCTGAGACCTATCGCCTTTTCCTTGCTGCTCAGTTTTCTGGGTGTACTGCTGGCATCCCTTCTCAGGCGGATGATGACTGTCCAAAATCCCCAGAAGTCTTAGTTAGCAAAGAAGCCTGCTTGCATTTTGGTAGGTAATGTCTCTCTTGGGCTGCGATTGCCCCCTTCCAGCCCTTAAGGCTCTGGCTGCCTGTCACTGGAGGGAGATGTTCTGCAGCCGGCTATTTTCATTCCATCCTTTGTTCTGTGCGCAGTCCTGGCGGTGTCTTATGTTCAAGCATTTCGCGTGGTAGCTATCCCATAGTCTGGTTTGCTAGCTCAAGTTAGTTTGCTCTGGTTACGCATGGGGCATTCCGGCCCGGTCTTAAAAAAAGCACTGCAGCCCACGCCTCCCATGGCCCAATTCTTAAAAAGCACTGCAGCCTGTGCCTCCTGCACCTCCCTGCCCAGCCCCCACTTGCTAGTGGCAGATGCAGGCATCTGCGCTGCTTTTCCACTGGGGGAGTAACTGTTGGGCTCGTAATCTGCTGGGTTTAATTATTTATTTATTTTCCCTTCCTGTTATGTTGCCCTCTGTGCTTCCAAGGCTCGCCACTGATGCGGCAGGGAGAATGTTTCCTGGTATTTGCAAAACCTCTCTTCTTAAGAGTCTCTTCCCAGGATGGGAATCCCTTCCCGGGATGGGACTCTCTTCCTGGGATGGAGCTCCCTCCCTACCTCCTTTGTCTCTTTTTTCGTCTTTTATATTTTTTCCTACCTGTTTTTTAAGCCAATGATCTATTTTTCTGGGTGCCTGATGTCCTTTGCCAGCATTCAGAAGTTGTTTTGTGGAATTTACTCAGCGTTGAAATGTTCTTTTGATGAATTTAGGAGGGAGAAAGTGGTCTCCCCATCCTATTCCTCTGCCATCTTAGGACCACCCTTCCTAAATGCTTTTCATATACAATAAATGTCAGAGACACTGGCTGGTCATGGTCATTTCACTTCTTAGTGATTTGATGGAGAATGGATAAGTGGCCTGAGTACACTTGATTTAGAATTCAGCTTGACACAGTGAGTCACTACAAAAATAAGCATTTAGCCTTTATATTCACTCATTTTAAGCAAGGATGCTACTTTATCCTTTACCCTTTCTTCTTTGGAGCTGATAAAGTAATGGAAGACTCTTCTAACTACTAATCATCATGAAAGATGGAGATATTATTGCTTTTTAAAGTAATCAGAGCTATGGTTATGTTGGCAGGAATATGGATAAATTATCTACCCAAGAATCTGCAAATAGGTCACTGGGACTGTCTCTGTTTATGTTTGTTTAAGTTAAAAATTTGGAGAAGGAAATGGCAACCCACTCCAGTATTCTTTCTTGGAGAATCCCAGGAATGGGGGAGCCTGGTGGGCTGCCATCTATGGGGTCACACAGAGTTGGACACGACTGAAGCAACTTAGCAGCAACAGCAGCAAGTTAAGAATGATGTTGGGTCACCCTTAGAGAAGGGCAGAATGCAAATCCTTTGTTTTACATCAAACGTGTGCTCAGAGCTCATATTAACTCCAGCTTTTTCCAGTGCAAAACAAAATGGAATATATTCATTATATACTGAATAGTCCTCCACTCACTTTCATGCATGTCCTTCACTCCTACAGAACATCTTTTCCCAGACTAGATGAGATATAGTAGCATTCTTTTAAAACATAATGACACCTTTTCAACATTAAAAATAAGTCCAGATGCAAATAAAATATTTTTAATTTTGTTATCTACTGAATAAGAAAATACAAAAGGCTTCAGTGAATTCAATAATAGATTTAAAAAGAAAACTTTGTTTTATTTGCCATTATGTTATGTATACATTTGTTAAAGTAGTATATATATCTATATCTATATCTATATCTATATATATATGCAAGACATATTTGTGTTTCATCACCATGTATGCTCCCACTCATGCATCCCTTCCACAAATGACCTAGAATTTTTGTTCTTCAGGTTGTTCCATAATCTAAGCCATCTCCATACCTCAACTTCTCCAGGTAGAGAGATCAATCTTTATGCAAGAGCAAGGAGCATCAATGTGGATCAAAACAAACTGTGGAATTCTTAACGAGATGGGAATATCAGACCACCTTACCTGCCTTCTGAGAAATCTGTATGCAAGTTAAGAAACAACAGTTAGAATCAGACATGGAACAACAGACTGATTCCAAATTGGGAAATGAGTATGTCAAGGCTGTATATTGTCACCCAGATAATTTAACTTATACGCAGAGTACATCATGTGAAATGCCAGGCTGGATGAAGCACAAGCTGGAATCAAGATTGCTGGGAGAAATATCAATAAGCTCAGATATGCAGATGACACCACCCTTATGACACAAAGTGAAGAAAAACTAAAGAGTCTCTTGATGAAAGTGAGAGAGTGAAGAAACTGGCTTAAAACTCAACATTCAAAAACAAAGATTGTGGCATCTGGTCCCATCACTTCATGGCAAAAAGATGGGGAAACAATGGAAACAGTGACAGATGTCATTTTCTTGGGCTCCAAAATCACTGCAGATGGTGACTGCAGCCATGAAATTAAAAAGATGCTTGTTCCTTGGGAGAAAAGCTATGAGCAATGTAGACAGCACATTCAAAGGCAGAGACATTACTATGTCAACAAAGGTCTGTCTAATCAGTTCAGTTCAGTTCAGTCACTCAGTCATGTCTGACTCTTTGCGACCCCATGAATCACAGCACACAGGGCTCCCTGTTCATCACCATCTCCCGGAGTTCACTCAGACTCACGTCTCATCGAGTCCATGATGCCATCCAGCCATCTCATCCTCGGTCGTCCCCTTCTCCTCCTGCCCGTAATCCCTCCCAGCATCAGAGTCTTTTCCAATGAGTCAACTCTTCTCATGAGGTGGCCAAAGTACTGGAGTTTCAGCTTTAGCGTCATTCCTTCCAAAGAAATCCCAGGGCTGATCTCCTTCAGAATGGACTGGTTGGATCTCCTTGCAGTCCAAGGGACTCTGAAAGAGATGGGAATACCAGACCACCTAACCTGCCTCTTGAAAAATCTGTATGCAGGTCAGGAAGCAACAGTTAGAACTGGACATGGAACAACAGACTGGTTCCAAATAGGAAAAGGAGTACACCAAGGCTGTATATTGTCACCCTGCTTATTTAACTTATATGCAGAGTACATCATGAGAAATGCTGGACTGGAAGAAACACAGGCTGGAATCAAGATTGCCGGGAGAAATATCAATAACCTCAGATATGCAGATGACACCACCCTTATGGCAGAAAATGAAGAGGAGCTAAAAAGCCTCTTGATGAAAGTGAAATAGGAGAGTGAAAAAGTTGGCTTAAAGCTCAACATTCAGAATACGAAGATCATGGCATCCGGTCTCATCACTTCATGGGAAATAGATGGGGAAACAGTGGAAACAGTGTCAGACTTTATTTTGGAGGGCTCCAAAATCACTGCAGATGGTGACTGCAGCCATAAAATTAAAAGATGCTTACTCCTTGGAAGAAAAATTATGACCAACCTAGATAGTATATTGAAAAGCAGAGACATTACTTTGCCGACTAAGGTCCATCTAGTCAAGGCTATGGTTTTTCCTGTGGTCATGTATGGATGTGAGAGTTGGACTGTGAAGAAGGTTGAGCACCGAAGAATTGATGCTTTTGAACTTTGGTGCTGGAGAAGACTCTGTCTAGTCAAAGCTATAGTTTTTCCAGTAGTCATGTATACATGTGAGAGTTGGACCATAAAGAAAGTTGACTGCCAAAGAATTGATGCTTTTGAACTGTGATGTTGGAGAAGACTCTAGAGAGTCCCTTGAGCTGCAAGGAGATCCAACCAGTCAATCCGAAAAGAAGTCTTGACTATTCATTGGAATAGTGAGCTTCATGCTGAAGCTGAAACTCCAATATTTTGGCCACCTGATATGAAGAACTGACTCACTGGAAAAGACCCTGACACTGTGAAAGATTGAAGATGGAAGGAGAAGGGGACAACAGAAAATGAGATAATAGTTGGATGGCATCGCTCACTCCATGGACATGAGTTTGAGCAAGCTCCGGGAGTTGGTGATGAACAGGGAATCCTGGCATGCTGCAGTTCAAGGGATCACAAATAGTCAGACATGACTGGGCAACTGGGAATTCATTCATCCCTGCAGCAAATACTTGAGTACCTCCTCTCTGAGTGCCACTAAAACTAGGTTGGTGCAAATTCTGGGGACCTCCTAACCCACTGATACCTGAAATTGAGCTAGTTAGAACAGCATTCCTTTCCTTTCAAGCTTTGATTTCTCAGTATTCAACTTTTCTTGAGAAAGATATATTTTTAAGTTGGTTGCTTCTCAATCCTAGCTACACAGTAAAACCACCTAAGGGACTTTTTTTTTTTTTTTTTAACTGCCAATGTCTGGATCCAACCCAAATCCAGTTAAATTAAATCATTATGGGGAAAAGAACCCAGACCCTGTTTTTTGTTGCATTTTATTATTATTATTATTTTGTTAAGTTTCCAGATGATAGAAAATATTGCCAGGTAAGAACTACTAGTTTCTTAATGTTCCTAAAACACCAAAAGGAAAAGAACAGCTACAGTGATGATGAGATGAAACATCTCTGAATGTGAACCTACCCTGGAGTCTGGATCAGCAGGCAGGGTAGACAAGGAACCAGTACCGATGACAAATTTCTTCAACCTCATAACTCTGCCCTCAACCTGTCTTGACCGTTTCCAATGGAAAAGGCCAGATTTCATTCCAATCCCAAAGAAAGGCAATGCCAAAGAATGCTCAAACTACTGCACAATGTGCACTCAACTCACACGCTAGTAAATTGCTCAAAATTCTCCAAGCCAGGCTTCGGCAAAACATGAACTGTGTACTTCCAGATGTTCAAGCTGGTTTTAGAAAAGGCAGAGGAACCAGAGACCAAATTGTCAACATCCGCTGGATCATGGAAAAAGCAAGAGAGTTCCAGAAGAACATCTATTTCTGCTTTATTGACTCTGCCAAAGCCTTTGACTGTGTGGGTCACAATAAACTCTGGAAAACTGTGAAAGAGATGGGAATACCAGACCACCTGATCTGCCTCCTCAGAATCCTATATGCAGGTCAGGAAGCAACAATTAGAACTGGGCATGGAACAACAGACTGGTTCCAAATAGGAAAAGGAGGATGTCAAGGCTGTATATTGTCACCCTGCTTATTTAACTTATGTGCAGAGTACATCATGAGAAATGCTGGGCTGAAGGAAGCACAGGCTGGAATGAAGATTGCTGGGAGAAATTTCAGTAACCTCAGATATGCAGATGATACCACCCTAATGGCACAAAGTGAAGAACTAAAGAGCCTCTTGATGAAAGTGAAAGAGGAGAGTGAAAAAGTTGACTTAAAACTCAACATTCAGAAAACTAAGATCATGGCATCTGGTCCCATCACTTCATGGGAAATAGATGGGAAAACAGTGGAAACAGTGGCTGACTTTATTTTTCTAGGCTCCAAAATCACGGCAAATGGTGATTTCAGCCATGAAATTAAAAGACGCTTACTCCTTGGAAGAAAAGTTATGACCAACCTAGACAGCATATTAAAAAGCAGAAACATTACTTTACCAACAAAGGTCCATCTAGTCACGGCTATGGTTTTCCCAGTAGTCATGTATGGATGTGACAGTTGGACTGTGAAGAAAGCTGAGTGCCAAAGAATTGATGCTTTTGAACTGTGGTGTTGGAGAAGACTCTTGAGAGTCCCTTGGACTGCAAGGAGACCCAACCAGTCCATTCTAAAGGAGATCAGTCCTGGATGTTCATTGGAAGGAATGATGCTGAGGCTGAAACTCCAATACTTTGGCCACCTCATGTGAAGAGCTGACTCATTTGAAAAGACCCTGATGCTGGGAAAGATGAAGCCAGGAGGAGAAGGGGATGACAGAAGATGAGATGGCTGGATGGCTTCACCACTGGATGGACATGGGTTTGGGCTCTGGGTGATGGACAGGGGAGGGCTGGCATGCTGCAGTTCATGGGGTCGCAAAGAGTGGGACACGATTGAGTGACTGAACTAAACTGTCTTGACCACTCTCTTATCCTGAGCATGTTACTTAGGATGTTTTCGTTGAAAAAGCTTTTCCTTTGGCTGAGCCTTATATCTTCATTTTTTAACATATACTAAGATTTATTGAGCACCTGGTGAGTGCCAGACACAAATCAAAGTTCTACCCTCATAGAATTTACATTCTAACTGGGGAGAAAAATAGAGCAATGAATTTACCATTCATTTTATACTTCTGGTTCTTATCTCTCTTCTGTTTTCTGGTATCTTTCATGTACTTGATATTACTCTGATCAGATGTAAATGGCTCTCATAATGGATTCTTTTCTATGTCATTATTCACAGGTATCATGTGGGTATTTTTAAAGAGTACTTATAATTATACTCCACTGGTCTATGTCTGAGATGACTAACTTGCAATCCTACCCTTAGAAAATTAAAATACTTTGGTTTTTAAATGTTTCTGTCTCCAGGTAAAATATGGAATTAGGGCAGAATTTAAAGTCAGGAGACCCTAATTCAAATTCTGAGTCTACCTTACTCACTGTGTGCCTTCAGGCCAGTTACTTAACCTCTTTAGGTCTCAATATTCTCATTTGTGAAGGATAATAATATGAAAATCAAATGGGAGATATATACCATATACAATTAACAGTTTGTTTAGTCACTAAGTCATGTCCGACTTTTGCAACACTATGGACTATAGCCTGCCAGGCTCCTCTGTCCACGGGATTTCTGGGGCAAGAATACTGGAGTGTGTTGCCATTTTCTTCTCCAGGGGATCTTTCTGACCTAGGGATCGAAACTGCCTCTCCTGAACTGGCAGGAATTGGCAGGTGGATTGTTTACTGCTGGGCCACCAGGGAATACAGTTAACAGGGATCCATGGAAAGTACTTACATTAGACCAGTGGCCAAGAGTGAACTGTCCTTGGGACCAAGATCACCTTTCATCAGAGGTAAAGATAGATCTCCAGAAACTCCCTTTCTTCACCACCAAACACATGTTCTCACCACCATTATCTGTCTTCACAATGATCTCTCTCTCTTTTTTTTTTAATTTATCCTGATTTATGTCAGCCACCACAAACCCTCCCAGACTCCCTCTTATCTCCACACTCTAATCCTTTTAAAACTCTTTAAATAAAGAGACTCACAGACTTAGAAAACAAATTCATGGTTGCCAGGTTGAAGGGATAGTTAAGGACTTTGGGAAGATCATGTACACATTGCTATATTTAAAGTGGATAGCCAACAAAAACCTACTGTATAGCACATAGGGCTCTGCTCAGTGTTATGTGCCAGCCTGGAAGGGAGGGGGCGGGGGAGAATGGACACATGTTTATGTGTCTGAGTGCCTTCACTGTTCACCTGAAACTATCACAGTGTTGTTAATTGGCTGTGAAAGTGAAAGTTGTTCAGTCCTTTCCAACTTTTGGAGACTCCATGGTCTACACAGTCCATGGAATTCTCCAGGCCAGAATACTGGAGTGGGTAGTAGTTCCCTTCTCCAGGGGATCATCCCAACCCAGGGTTTGAACCCAGGTCTGTGGTATTACAGGAAGATTCTTTACCAGCTGAGCCACCAGGGAAGCCCATACATAATGTTTCTGGTGTTAAAATGTTTCTAGGGTTAAATAAATAAATAAAAATAGAATTAAAAAAATAAAAATAAACTCTTTGCATAACCTATTCTTTCATCTCCTCTCTCCCTTCCACCAATCCTGAAACCTATCCACTGTACTTTCTGAAATTCAGTGCCACTATTTGCAAAATACACTTATGTTAATTATAAATAGATTTGCTGCATAGTAAATAACTTCAAAAATTAATGACTTAAAATAAAAATAATCATTTACTTTATAGCAAAGTTTTTGCAGATTAAAAGTTGGGTGATGGCTTGGTTAGACACTTTAGCTCGGCCTCTCTCACAAGGCTGCAGTCATCTGAAAGTTTGCATGAAAGGATTTGCTTTTAATTGCTTTCAGTGTAGCTCACTTGCATATTGGCAAGTTCATGGCAGTTGTTGGGGGAAACCTCTCTTCCTCTCCACAAGGGCCTCTTGACAGGGCCTCCTGAGTGTCCTCATGGTCTGGTGGCTGGAGTCACTAAGAACCAGGTATCTGAAGAGCAAACAAAAGCTATAGTGTCTTTTCTTACATGTCATCATTTCTGCAGTATTCTGTGGTCACAGAGGTCAGCTGACTAAGGGAAGGAACTAAAAAGGCTTAAATACCAGGCAGTAAGGATCACTGGGTATCATCTTGATGGCTGGATGCCACACCTCTATTATCACAAACATGCTTAGAACACCCTTTCACCTTCTTGCTTACATCAAAACCTGGCTTTCCTGAGAATACTCTATCAACCTTCCAACTGGAGACTGCTTTTCCTTTTGTAGCCTTCAGGTCTTCAAGCCTGGAGAGGAGTAGATGTCACCCTTGCTCCTCATGACTTACAGACACAGCTCCCTCTCTCCCCTGGAAGTGCCAGCTTGAATCTAACATTTTCATATACCACTCATAGGTTAATGACTCTGCTTTCTTTTCATTTCTCTCAATTCTAGTTTCTAATTCATAGTTGTACCCTCCAGAGCGACTCCTGCCTTAATTCTTGAACCTATGAACACACAAGTAGATCATCATGCCCACACCCTGGCCTTTCAGTTCCTTGAGCTTTTCTCTTCCCTTCTCCATTGATCATGTTAGCAATTCTACCACATCCACCACAGCCTCTAATCATGATCATCACCTTAAGACCATGTCATTACAAATAAATACGTCTCTTCCTAATGTCAAAGTCATGCGTCCCACCCTCTGGCCACCACCTCCAATCTTCCCAGATCACTCCCTGTACTATCCCAGTCCCAATCATCATTCCAATTCACTGGGGCTTCCAATCCACAGATCTACCACCATTCCACTACTGCTTATCATTCCCCTACTTGCCAAGCTTAAATTTCAAGACCAAACTTTATAACTGCTCCCTCATGTATACCCTTGACTCCTTTGCCTGTTTTCAGATTTATCATACTTACTTGGACAACTAGAATCTTGGTTAAAATGCAGCTCTCTGCTAATCCCAAACCTCCACCCTCCACTAACAGTGGCTGGAGAAAGATATAGAGTTATGCTGAATGGTCTCACTTCAAGCTTGTGAATGGTTCCTCAAATATGTTCTTAATACTACTTACAGATATCACAAGAAGTATTGTGCTTAGTTGTTCAGTTATGTCCAACTCTTTGAGACCCATGGACTTGAGTCTGCCAGGCTCCTCAGTCCATGGGATTTTTCAGGTGAGAATACTAGAGAGGGTTGCCATTTCCTCCTCCAGAGGAATCTCCCTGATCCAGGGATCAAACCTGCATCTTCTGTGTCTCCTGCATTGCAGATGGATTATTTACCTGTAAGCCACAGGGGAAGCCCATAACAACAAGTATATCACAACTTAGTTTCCCAAGATCATTCAGTTTCTCACTCTTCTAGACAATAATTTTCACTCTTCTCAAGTACTCAAACCTCTTTCCTATTTTCATTATCATTTGTCACTGAGAAAATTAAAGCAATCAGAAGAGAACTTCCACAGACTTCTATCTGCTGTGTTTACCCACCTACCAGTACAGGTATCATATCTCTGTCTCTCTGTCTGCTACTATCCATAATCCTACCTAAAGTCAACACCTCTTCTTAGTCACTAAATCCCATCCTCTACAGCCCACTCAAAGATATCACTCTAGGACACACTGCTGGATCATTTATATTCAAATGCAAATAAGATACTGATGTCATTCCTGTCTTCAAAAACACTTTAAAAAATAATAGAACAATCACTTCTCTGTATTCCACTTAACTCACTGGTTATTGGCTCATTTATATCCTTTCTTTAAAGGAAAAACACCTCCAGAAAGCGACGGAGGTGTCTGTTTTTATTTCTTGCCATTCTTCATTAAAACCAATTTGTCAGATTTTTGCCTCCAATGAAATTTCTCTTAACTGTTCACTCTAAATGTGAACATCTACCATGTTGCTAAATCCAGCAGCCGAGTCCTTCACTTGCCTATCAGCAGCATTTGGCACAATTGATTACTCCCTCCTTTTTCATAACAATTTTTCGCTTAGCTTGCTGGACACCACATTCTGTTTTTTCTCCTATCTCACTGGCTGCTCCTTCTTAATCTCCTTGGTTGGTTCCTTCCTCTTTTTCTCAGATCCTTGAATGTAGCAATGCCCCAGGGCTCAGTCTTTTCTCTCACTGCATAATACTGATTCCCTTGCTGAAAAAAAGCAGTATTATGGCTTTAAGTATCAGTGATATCCTGCTGACCTTCAAATGAATATCTCCAACTCAGACCACATTCATAGGCTCCAGATTTGTAAGTCCTTGGACATAAAATAAATATCTGAAATACAATATGCCCAAAATCTGATCTGATCTTACTTCCAAAAACCTGTTCTACCCTCAGCCTTTTCTCAGTTAATAGCAACCCCACCTTCCTTTTCAGCACATGAAAAACACTGAAGTCCTCTTTGACTTCTCTTTCTCTCACAGCTCATATCCATTCCAACCACAAATCTTATTTGCTGTATCTTCAAAATATATTCAGAATCTGAATGCTTTTCTTCACCTTCTCGGCTACCACCTGCTCTAAGTTATCATCTTTTGTTTACCTGTTGCTATAGCCTCTTAAACCCTTTTGCTGTTTCAAATCCTGAAAGATGATGCTGTGAAAGTGCTGCACGCAATATGCCAGCAAATTTGGAAAACTCAGCAGAGGCCATAGGACTGGAAAAGGTCAGTTTTCATGCCAATTCCAAAGGAAGGCAATGCCAAAGAATGCTCAAACCACTGCACAATTGCACTCATCTCACATGGTAGTAAAGTAATGCTCAAAATTCTCCAAGCTAAGCTTCAGCAATACATGAACCACGAACTTCCAGATGTTCAAGCTGGTTTTAGAAAAGGCAGAGGAACCAGAGATCAAATTGCCAACATCCGCTGGATCATAGAAAAAGCAAGAGAGTTCTAGAAAAACATCTATTTCTGCTTTATTGACTCTGCCAAAGCCTTTGACTTTGTGGATCACAAGAAACTGTGGAAAATTCTGAAAGAGATGGGAATACCAGACCACCTAGACCTGCCTCTTGAGAAACTCTGTATGCAGGTCAGGAAGCAAGAGTTAGAACTGGACATGGAACACCAGACTGGTTCCAAATAGGAAAAGGAGTATGTCAAGGCTGTATATTGTCACCTTGCTTATTTAACTTCTATGCATCATGAGAAACGTTGGACTGGAAGAAACACAGGCTGGAATCAAGATTGCCTGGAGAAATATCAATAACCTCAGATATGCAGATGATACCACCCTTATGGCAGAAAGTGAAGAGGAGCTAAAAAGCCTCTTGATCAAAGTGAAAGATGGGAGTGAAAAAGTTGGCTTAAAGCTCAACATTCAGAAAACGAAGATCATGCCATCTGGTCCCATCACTTCATGGGAAATAGATCGGGAAACAGTGGAAACAGTGTCAGACTTTATTTTTTTGGGCTCCAAAATCACTGCAGATGGTGACTGCAGCCATGAAATTAGAAGACGTTTACTCCTTGGAAGAAAAGTTATGACCAACCTAGATAGTATATTGAAAAGCAGAGACATTACTTTGCCGACTAAGGTCCTTCTAGTCAAGGCTATGGTTTTTCCTGTGGTCATGTAGGGATGTGAGAGTTGGACTGTGAAGAAGGCTGAGTGCCGAAGAATTGATGCTTTTGAACTGGTGTTGGAGAAGACTCTTGAGAGTCCCTTGGACTGCAAGAAGATCCAACCAGTCCATTCTGAAGGAGATCAACCCTGGGATTTCTTCGAAGGAATGATGCTAAAGCTTAAACTCCAGTACTTTGGCCACCTCATGTGAAGAGTTGACTCATTGGAAAGGACTCTGATGCTGGGAGGGATTGGAGGCAGAAGGAGAAGGGGATGACCGAGGATGAGATGGCTGGATGGCATCACGGACTCGATATACATGAGTCTGAGTGAACTCCGAGAGATAGTAATGATCAGGGAGGCCTGGCATGCTGCGATTCATTGGGGTCACAAAGAGTTGGACATGACTGAGCGACTGAACTGAACTGAATCTATCCCAAAGCTTAGAACTTCATGTAACCTAGTCAATAAATCAATAAAGCAAGGTCTTCCTAGAATTTATGACTAAGAGATTTTAGATATAGGTTCTATAGCTAATTAATAGAAGAGCTACAACTTGAACTCAGGCATTAAGAATACAAGTTCACTGACCTTTCCACTGTCTTGCTCTACCTTCCAAATGAGAACAACTCTCTCTCACACACTTGAAATACTAATATAATTTTATAAATTTTGACAACTTAATGAGACTAAAATATATTATTTTAAGGAAGTAGTTGATTATGATATTAAGACAAACATTTTTCATGCTTTTTGCTGAATTGATCAACTTATGGTGTATTTGGCACAGCCAAAACTTCTGTTTTGTGCCCAAGAATGACTACTTTTTAGATTTTTTACTTTCTCTTTACTACTATCACAAACACTAGCAGATGATTTTCTTTTATAGCTGATTTTACACAAAGAAGCTAAGTTTTTATGACTTTAGGAGAGTTAGTGTGCATGCTGATGAGAAAGCACACAGCCAAGACGAAATTCAGAGGCTGCGGTGGATGCCTCCCTATTTTTGTGTCATTCCACCACATCAGTATTGCAAAGTTTACAACCAAAATTCATTCCTCAGCAAAACTGCAAATCCCTACGTGTTATGTGGCTTGAAAATAGTCAAATGCACAAATTTTTAAAATTCAAATGCCAATGATGTACTGTAATTGGATTCAATCATTATAACAGACACTAGGAAGTAAGGAATCACACACGGATAAGAAAGATAAAAGGATGGGAATC
This sequence comes from Nanger dama, assembly GCA_917880005.1. NCBI lineage: Eukaryota > Metazoa > Chordata > Mammalia > Artiodactyla > Bovidae > Nanger > Nanger dama. Next base: position 56,699,156 of record CAKJTW010000004.1, read on the forward strand.
TAAACAGCTCTCAGTATTTACAATTGGAAATTTTTCTGCTTTGGGCAACCCTCTGCTCCTCCAGGTGGTGGCAGCAGGAAGGTATCAAAAGCAACAACAAACTGTCAAAGTAAAAATGTCTTCATATTAACAACTCTGACTCATAAATATTAAGTATGTCAAAATTTATATAACCCATTAATGGGGAAACCAGCAGGATGATAAAGCTGGTTCACAGAGCATTTGGAAAACTGAGTAGTTGCAGAAACAGAAGGAAGAATGTTGGAATTGATTGCTATGTTCGATGCAAAACTGGTTGGTATTCTACAAAGCAATAAAGTCATCATCTTGAAAGTGAGAGTGAAGTCGCTCAGTCGCGTCCGACTCTCTGCGACCCCATGGACTGTAGCCCACCAGGCTCCTCCCTCCATGGGATTCTCCAGGCAAGAGTACTGGAGAGGGGTGCCATATCCTTCTCCTGGGGATCTCCCCAACCCAGGGATCGAACCCTGGTCTCCTGCATTCAAGGCAGACACTACCTCTGAGCCACCAGGGAAGTCACATTTTCTACTAGATGGAAATTATTTGTATGTCTACCAGATAAAAGTTTATTCACTAAGAGGTAATATCACAGAAACTGAATCTTAATTGATTTATATATATATATATATATATATATATATATATATATATCTAGCAAAAGGATATTCCCCCAAAAGAATTAAGTAATTCTTGGATGAGCCTGTGAGACAATGTTACAATATAATGCTGAAAAGACACATAGCCATTCCCTTGATTTCCTTTTTTTTTTTTATGATTTTAAAACAATTTTTCTATGTTTTAAACAATTTCTAATTTTACATAATTTTGAAAAACAGAACTGAAGTAGAAGAGCATTCTCTTGGAGAAACACTCTGTTCTCCTACACTATAAATGTGTCTGATCAGTTATAACCCAATACAAAATAAAAAGTTTCAAGTTTGGGGAAGGAAAAAATGGTCTGGTCTGTTTTCAAAGAGAAATCCTTCCTGCTTCCAAACTCTAAAAAGATCCCTCAGACCACAGCTTGTCTTAGTAATAGAGCATTTTGAATATAATGTATTTGAATATAATATAATGTATTTCTCTTCTAAACCAGAATATAAGCTATTAGCTAATGGTTGGATGAATCCCATGTTTCAGTTTGACTTGTAAGTGTACTATATTCAGAGAATTTCAATTGTATTTCAGAAATGGGTAGCACCTTAATGAAGAGTCTTAGAGTAAAATGATGTCCAGAAAGGTTAAGCAATTTGTGCAAGGTCACCCTGTAAATCAGGAACTTAGCTCATAGAGAAACTTAAAGCAGAAAAACACTTGGGGTTATAACAGCTGTAAAAATTCCAGCTACCGTGATTGGTCTCTTGATAACCATGATCTTTAACCCTGAAGTCTTGCTGCTAGGCCAGAAAACAGGTTTTATAGCAAGGAGCTCCTGTTTAAAGACTGTGAGGACTTTTGACTATTAGTAATTTTCTCCAGTAAGATACAGAGAAAGAAATAGGTTAACGCAACTGCAAAAAAGAAAAGATTAAAGCTTAGACACAGCATCATTTAAACTGGCTAGTCACATCATTTCATCTTTTACAACTTGATTTTCTTTTTTCTATTTTTTTTTCAGAGAGAAACCTACCTCCTTGACAAACACTTTTGTTTTAGTAAATAAAGCCATATTTCTGAAATAATCAGGTTTTAGAAAGGATAGAGTATATGATGAAACCGAAAAAACAAGGGAATTTGACTAGTGAATAACCTTGATGGCAGATTGGAATGCACACTATTTCTCATCTTCTTTATAATTCTCCTTATCTACAAATTGAATTTCGAATACAGGATGTACTGGTAGTGTTGAGAGTGAGTTTTATTACTTACTTTCAAGTATTTATGTCAGTCATGATAATTAAGCTTAAGCAATAACAGTCTTTCATCATGAATTTGTGGAATACTGATTCTTCTCCTACCAAAATTATTCACTTAAAATCAAGGATTAGGTATTCCAAGATGAAGCTCAATGAGTGCTCAGAATTAGTTGCTAATTGCTGCCTTGATTCTATAATACCTAATTCCTTTGAACAATAGACTTCATACAGTTTAAAGTTAATTCCAATCTACATTAGTTTAAAATACACGTGCATATCACATGGCACTTTAACATTTATGGAGACAGAGAAAACTAGTTGGATAACCAAAGAGGATAGGATAACCAAAATGGAATGCAAAAATTACGTAAAGTTTAAGAATAGTTGTAATATCAAAAATACACCTTTTTAGTTATATTTCAAGTTTTTAACTCTGTATTATCTCATAATTATCTTAAATCCTAAGAGGAGACTTAGTACTTACTACCCAACCTAGACTGTTCTATATATATATATATATATATATATATATCTTATTAAAATCCTCCAAATAAACTATCCAAATGACTGAATAAAAATCTTTTAAAATGGAATCTGATGATTCTTATTCAGCTTTCTCAAGTGTGTTAGTAAATACTGGCCTTTTAAAATAAATGAATATATCCTAATATAGAACAAATGTTTCAAGAAAATGTGGACAGCTTAAGCGGCCCAAAGTAGAATTTCCTAATAATGTTCTTGGTACGTTCAAATGATTTCATTGTCTCCTACTCAGACTAAAATGTGTACTAAAAAGAGGGTTTCCCGGGTGGTGCAGTGGTAAAGGAGAAGGCAATGGCACCCCCACTCCAGTGCTCTTGCCTGGAAAATCCCATGGACGGAGGAGCCTGGTAGGCTGCAGTCCATGGGGTCGCTGAGGGTCAGACACGACTGAGCGGCTTCACTTTCACTTTTCACTTTCACGCACTGGAGAAGGAAATGGCACCCCACTCCAGTACTCTTGCCTGGAGAATCCCAGGGATGGGGAGCCTATTGTGCTGCCGTCTATGGGGTCACACAGAGTCAGATAGGACTGAAGTGACTTAGCAGCAGCAGCAGTGGTAAAGAATCTGCCTGCCAATACAGGAAATGAAGGAGATACAGATTCCATCCCTGGGTCAGGAAGATCCTTGGAGGAGGAAATAGCAACCCATTCCAGTATTCTTGGCTGAGAAATTCCATGGACAGAGGAGCCTGGTGGGCTACAGTCCAGTGAACCAGTGAAGTCGCTCAGTCGTGTTCGATTCTTTGCAATCCCATGGACTGTAGCCTACCAGGCTCCTCCATCCGTGGAATTTTCCAGGCAAGAGTATTGGAGTGAAGCCATTTCCTTCTCCAGGGGATCTTCCAGACCCAGGGACTGAATCCAGGTCTCCCACATTGCAGGCAGACGCTTTACCATCTGAGAGCTACCAGGGAAGCCAAAGGTCTCAAAGCATCAAACACCACTGACTGAGCACACACACACATTTACTAAAAAGAAGTGATATTAGTTTGTTGCAAGTGAATGACCAGAATGGGGAGTTTCAATGGCACCAACCCCATGGTCTGATGTGACAAATAGGAGCCCTCAAAGGGCAGAGATCCTTTATGATTGAGAAATCAGCCCCTGAAGACTGGGGAAACTTTAGTATCTCCATTCTGCCAGAAAGAAAATAAGTTTCTAATTGTTCTTTAAAACATGACATAAGGATAATAATTCTGGGGTTTTGTTTTGGGGTTTTTTGTTTGTTTTAGTATTTGAATTAAATGTATGTATAGGGGTATGCCTTGAAGAGGCAAGTGGGCCTTAGGAAGCATAACTACGAACAAAGCTAGTGGAGGTGATGGAATTCCAGTTGAGTTATTTCAAATCCTAAGAGATGATGCTGTCAAAGTTCTGCACTCAATATGCCAGCAAATTTGGAAAGCTCAGCAGGTATCACAGGAGTGGAGAAGGTCAGTTTTCATTTCAATCCCAAAGAAAGGCAAAGTCAAAGAATGTTCAAACTACCACACAATTGCACTCATCTCACACACTAGCAAAGTAATAATCAAAATTCTCCAAGCAAGGCTTCAGGAGTTCATGAACCATGAACTTCCAGGTGCTCAAGCTAGATTTTGAAAAGGCAGAGGAACCAGAGATCAAATTGCCAACATCTGCTGGATCATCAAAAAAGCACAAGAGTTTCAGAAAATATCTACTTCTGCTTTATTTACTATGCCAAAGCCTTTGACTGTGTGGATTACAACAAACTAGAAAATTCTTAAAGAGATGGGAATATCAGACTACTTTCCTGCCTCCTGAGAAATTTGTATGCAGGTCAAGAAGCAACAGTTAGAACTGGACATGGAACAACAGACTGGTTCCAGATCACAAAAGGAGTACATCAAGGCTATATATTGTCACCCTGCTTATTTAACTTACATGCAGAGTACATTATGAGAAATGCTGGACTGGATGAAGCACAAGCTGGAATCAAGATTGCTGGGAGAAATATCAATACCTCAGATATGCAGATGACACCACCCCACCCTCACTGCAGAGAGTAAAGAATTAAAGAGCCTCTTGATGAAAGTGAAAGAGGAAAGTGAAAAAGTTGGCTTAAAACTCCACATACAGAAAACTAAGATTGTGGCATCCAGCCCCATCACTTCATGAAAAATAGATGGAGAAACAATGGTAACAGAGACTTTATTTTGGGAGGGGTGGCTCCAAAATCACCACAGATGGCGACTGCAGCCATGAAATTAAAAGACGCTTACTCTTTGGAAGAAAAGCTATGACCAACTTAGACAGCATATTAAAAGGCAGAGACATTACTTTACCAACAAAGGTCTGTCTAGTCAAAGCTATGGTTTTTTCAGTAGTCATGTATGGTTGTGAGATTTGGACCATAAAGAAAGCTGAGTGCCTAAGGATTGATGCTTTTGAACTGTGATGTTGGAGAAGACTCTTGAGAGTCCCTTGTACTGCAAGGAGATCAAACCAGTCAATCAGAAAGGAAAGCAGTCCTGAATACTCATGGGAAGGACTGATGCTGAAGCTGAAAGCCCAATACGCTGGCCATCTGATATGAGGAACTGACTCATTGGCAAAGACCCTGATGTTGGGCAAGATTGAAGGCAGGAGGAGAAGGGGACAACAGAAGATGAGATGGTTGGATGGCATCACCAGTTCAATGGACATGAATTTGAGCAAGCTCCAGGAGCTGATGATGGACAGGAAAACCCGGGGAGCTGCAGCCCATGGAGTTGCAACATGGAATCGGATATAACTAAGCAACTGAACTGAACTGATGCTTTGGAGAAGGAAATAGCAACCTATTCCAGTATTTTTGCCTGGAAAATATCACAGACAGAGGCGCCTGATGGGCTACAGTCCATGAGGTCTCAAGGGTGAGATACAACTTAGCCACTAAATCCATAGGGGTATGCCCAGGGGAAAGGCAGCTGAAATTCTCAGGTCCTAAAACTTAAGTAAAAGTCAGATTCAAAAATGTCCTTCGATAATTGAATCATGTTTGTATTCCAGCTGACCTTCCCCTCTCCCTTTAGACCTCTTTAAATTCACTAGAAATGTATATCTTGAGGGATACATAGATTTTAAAAACAAAATTTCTTATTTGAACTCAGATACAAAGTCACTAAGTTCACAATTTTACTTATTCTAGGGAATTAATTGGGGATGATTTCAACATACTGCTTCTCTCTCATACTCCCTGGGTTTCCTATAGCAGGTGAATATTCACATAGGTTGAAATGTGAAGGGAGTGGGAATTAACAATGATTTCTCTGCCTATGGCATGAAAGATGCTAGAAAAAGCTATCTTAAAAGATTTTGTCCCATATGTAAAATAGATAGCCAATGGGAACTTGCTGTATGGCTCAGGAAACTCAAGCAGGGGCTCTATATCAACCTAGAGGGGTGGGATGGGGAGGGAGATGAAGGGAGGTTCGAAAGGGAGGGGATATATGTATACCTATGGCTGATTCATGTTGAGGTTTGACAGAAAAACAACAAAATTCTATAAAGCAATTATCCTTCAATAAAAAAATAAATTTAAAAAGGTTTTGTCTGTTCACCAGCCTCACGGGTGATCCATAAAAGGGTTTTAAAAAAAAAAAATTTGTTAGATAAAGAGAAAAAGCCCCCAACTAGAATTGTCAACAATAATCTAAGCCAAAGGAGACATTCTAAAGTCTGTGGTGACATCATTGCTTTTCACCTGTCAACAGACACTGCATGTTTCTAAATGGAATTATTATGAAAGTATGCTTATGGAATTCTAAAAGAATGAAATATTGCTTTCTCAGGCGATAACATTTTCCCATGGTATACGTGCCCTTAGGGATTTTAGATTAGAACAGAATAGACTATGTGCCTTCTATATCTAAGCAAGGTAAAAAAAAATTGTGATTGAGCAAATGCACATGACATGCCCTAAGGTTATCATGTATAATGAAAACAGAAATAATCTGAAAATAAAGACTTTGAAGAAATAAGAGAAATAAATTCACGATCATATAAATGGTCAATGATGAAACTAGAAATTGAATTCACGAACATATGCTCCACCCTCTTAGTAATTAAGTTTCAGAAATCCCTAGTTTCCATCTTTTCGTTGTTGTTTTTAATTGTTGTTTTAATAAATGGAAACACTTTATATGTAAAAATAAATGAGTAGAAATTATTAGAACAATATTGGTAGCACATATACAAGATATATCCCTGGTAGCTCAGATGGTAAAGCGTCTGCCTACAATGTGGGAGACTCTGGTTCAACCCCTGGGTCAGGAAGATCCCCTGGAGAAGGAAATGGCAACCCACTCCAGTATTCTTGCCTGGAAAATCCCATGGACTGAGGACCCTGAGCAACTTCACTCACTCATACAAGATATAAAATAAATCCTTCAAAACATAATTAAATTAGTCAAGTCCTAGTTCTGAAAAAAATGGGCCCACGTCCAAGGAAAGCACATAATCAAGCCAGGTATATGGAAATCAGTAGTAACTAGCCTTAGCCAGCCATATGAATCTCCTTGTTCCCTTCCTAATCACCCAGGCTCAGCAGGCCTATCTACTGTAGTATTCCCTGGGAAGGAGTGATGTTTTCCTTTTTATAGTTTACAGGTAACAAGGTCAACCTTGAATCCACTTGACTTTTTCTCTTTGTAAGCAGGAAGTCTCCTGTAACCAAGGCAACTGATATTGGCTCTGGTTACCTAGTCCATACTGTTGTGCTGTTCAGGGTTATTTTTGTAGCCAAAATGAATCTCTTTGATAACTTTAGAGCTCCAGGTAATATAGACAATCTTGGGAGGGCTGTTTCTAAATGAGAGGAGATACTTGCATTCTCCTAGATACAGTCTACCCCTCACCCCATCATTAATATCTTATACTACCATAATACATTTTCCAAAGCTAAACAAAAACAAACACCTCAGTACATTTGGATTTCCTCAGTTTTTCTATTGATATCCTTTTTCTACTCCAGGATCTAAGGGTACCACACTTCACTTACATGTCATGCCTCCGTCGTCTACTTTAGTTTATCACAGTTTCCCAGTATTTCCTGGAACAACTTTCCAGTATTTTCTAGGTTCTTCTACTATAAAGCTACTATTCCTCTCTTCCTATAGACTTTTTCTTTTAAATTAAGTCACTAAGTCTAGCCCACCCTCAAAGTAGAGAGGATTCACCTCCTGAAGAGAATTTCAAAATATGTGCGTGCTGTGCATCTAAGTTGCTCTAGTTGTGTCCAGCTCTTTGTGATCCTATAGTCTAGCTCTTTGTGATCCTATAGTCTGTAGCCCACCAGGCTCCTCTGTCCATGGGATTCTCCAGGCAAGAATACTGGAGTGGGTTGCCATGTCCTCCTCCGGGAGATATTCCCCACCCAGGGATCAAACCTACGTCACACACATCTCGTGCATTGGCAGGTGGGTTCTTTACTACCAGCACCGCCTGGGAAGCCCATATCAACATATGCAAAACAGAATTCTTTGTAAGGAAGATTTGTATCTTCTCCAAACTCCATATGTATCCTGTCTCAGTATACACACACACACTCATGGTGTTACTCTCTAAGTTTTTCTCCTAACAGTCTCCCTTCTATACACTCTGCTGGCTGCACTGGCTTCTATGCTGTTTATCAACCCATCAGCCATGTCCCAGCCTTAGGGACTTTGCACTTATTCTGCCTGAAATGTACTTATCATTCTTCCTGAAATGCTTTTTCCCACTTATTCACATAGCTCATTCCTTTACTCACTTCAGGTCTTTATTCAAAAGTTATACTTGTAGTAGGAACTTTCTTGGCAACACTATTCAAAGTTATAATCTCTCCTCTGAATCACTGCCCATACCTTCCCACTCAACACTACTTATTCCATCTCCCTGGTTTAATCTTTTGGATAACATGTGGTCAAAAAGGCTTTGTATTTTGTTTATCTTTTTGTAGTCTAGGCTCCCCTGGAAAATATCAGCTCATAAAAGCAAAATCGGTATCTCCTGTGGTGACCACTGTTTCCTCAGTCCCTGGAACTATCTCTGCCCCTTTGTAGAAACTCAAAAATGCATGCTGAATGAAGTCTTTTTTTTTTAGGATCTTAGTCATTTCAAGGTTCCAGGCCACCCTGATTTTCCCTGGGGGCTCTATCTTTGTACTTGGGCACATGTAGAATCATAGCAGAAAGGGGAATGCCCCTGGCCCATCATTGTCAAAGATGATAGTAAATAAGGCAAGCAGAAGTAAATGACATGAAATATGCATAATCACCAAGATTTCCAATTGCTTGGTCCATGAATTCTGTATCCTCCTCACTCCCACTGTGATGTCCCTTCAGGTCCTCTCACCCTTCAGCCTAAACTAAAACCTGTTCAGAGATCAGGAACATCCTGCTGTCTGACACCTAATGAAGCTCCCTGCAGCCCTTCTGTCTACGCCCACCTTACTACTGATTCAACATGCAGCACCAAGCAAGCCAGTGGGTTCATGGAGAAACTGACGTCTCTTTGTGCTACATCCTTATTAAAACGAGTTACAGATCTTTTCCATCAGTTCAGTTCAATTCAGTCGCTCACTCCTGTCCGACTCTTTGCAACCCCATGAATTGCAGCACGCCAGGCCTCCCTGTCCTTCACCAACTCCCTGAGTTCACTCAGACTCACGTCCATCAAGTCAGTGATGCCATCCAGCCATCTCATCCTCTGTCGTCCCCTTCTCCTCCTGCCCCCAATCCCTCCCAGCATCAGAGTCTTTTCCAATGACTCAACTCTTCCCATGAGGTGGCCAAAGTACTGGGGTTTCAGCTTCAGCATCATTCCCTCCAAAGAAATCCCAGGGCTGATCTCTTTCAGAATGGGCTGGTTGGATCTCCTTGCAGTCCAAGGGACTCTCAAGAGTCTTCTCCAACACCACAGTTCAAAATCATCAATTCTTCGGTGCTCAGCTTTCTTCACAGTCTAACTCTCACATCCATACATGACTACTGGAAAAACCAGAGCCTTGACTAGACGGACCTTTGTTGGCAAAGTAATGTCTCTGCTTTTCAATATGCTATTTAGGTTGGTCATAACATTCCATCCAAGGAGTAAGCGTCTTTTAATTTCATGGCTGCAGTCACCATCTGTAGTGATTTTGCAGCCCAGAAATATGTAGTCTGACACTGTTCCACTGTTTCCCCATCTATTTCCCATGAAGTGATGGAACCGGATGCCATTCTTCATTTCTGAATGTTGAGCTTTAAGTCAACTTTTTCACTCCCATCTTTCACTTTCATCAACAGGCTTTTTAGTTCCTCTTCACTTTCTGCCATAAGGGTGGTATCATCTGCATGTCTGAGGTTACTGATATTTTTCCCAGCAATCTTGATTCCAGCTTCTGCTTCTTACAGCCCAGTGTTTCTCATGATGTACTCTGCAAAGAAGTGAATTAAGCAGGGTGACAATGTACAGCCTTGATGTACTCTCTTTCCTATTTGGAACCAGTCTGTTGTTCCATGTCCAGTTCTAACTGTTGCTTCCTGACCTGCATACAAGTTTCTCAAGAGGCAGGTCTGGTGGTCTGGTATTCCCATCTCTTTCAGAATTTTCCACAGTTTCTTGTGACCCACACAGTCAAAGGCTTTGGCATAGTCAATAAAGCAGAAATAGATGTTTTTCTGGAACTCTCTTGCTTTTTCCATGATGTTGACAATTTGATCTCTGGTTCATCTGCCTTTTCTAAAATCAGTTTGAACATCTGGAAGTTCACGGTTCATATATTGCCAAAGCCTGGCTTGGAGAATTTTGAGCATTACTTTACTAGCGTGTGAGATGAGGGCAACTGTGCGGTAGTTTGAGCCTTCTTTGGCATTGACTTTCTTTGGGATTGGAATGAAAACTGACCTTTTCTAGTCCTGTGGCCACTGCTGAGTTTTCCAAATTTGCTGGCATATTGAGTGCAACACTTTTATCATCTTTCAGGATTTGAAATAGCTCAACTGGAATTCCATCACCTCCACTAGCTTTATTCGTAGTGATGCTTTCTAAAGCCCACTTGACCTCACATTCCAGGATGTCTGGCTGTAGGTGACACAATCGTGATTATCTTGGTCATGAAGATCTTTTTTGTATAGTTCTTCTGTGTATTCTTGCCACCTCTTCTTAATATCTTCTGCTTCTGTTAAATCCATACCATTTCTGTCCTTTATTGAGCCCATCTTTGCATGAAATGTTTCCTTAGTATCTCTAATTTTCTTGAAGAGATCTCTAGTCTTTCCCATTCTGTTGTTTTCCTCTGTTTCTTTGCGTTGATCTCTGAGGAAGGCTTTCTTATGTCTCCTTGCTATTCTTTGGAACTCTGCATTCAGATGATTATATCTTTCCTTTTCTCCTTTGCTTTTCGCTTCTCTTCTTTTCACAGCTATTTGTAAGGCCTCCCCAGACTGCCATTTTGCCTTTTGCATTTCTTTTCCATGGGGATGGTCTTGATCCCTGTCTCCCTGTACAGTGTCACGAACCTCATTCCATAGTTCATCAGGCACTCTATCTATCAGATCTAGTCCCTTAAATCTATTTCTCACTTCCACTGTATAATCATAAGGGATTTGATTTAGGTCATACCTAAATGGTCTAGTGGTTTTCCTACTTTCTTCAATTTAAGTCTGAATTTGGCAATAAGGAGTTCATGACGTGAGCCACAGTCAGCTCCTGGTCTTGTTTTTGTTGACTGTATAGAGCTTCTTATTCTTTGGCTTCAAAGAATATAATCAATCTGATTTCAGTGTTGACCATCTGGTGATGTCCATGTGTAGAGTTTTCTCTTGTGTTGTTGGAAGAGGATGTTTGCTATGACCAGTGCATTTTCTTGGCAAAACTCTATTAGTCTTTGCCCTGTTTTATTCCATATTTGCCTGTTACTCCAGGTATTTCTTGACTTCCTACTTTTGTATTCCAGTCCCCTATAATGAAAAGAACATCTTTTGGGGTGTTAGTTCTAAAAGGTCTTGTCATGAGAAACACTGGGCTGCAAGAAGCACAAGCTGTAATCAAGATTTCCGGGATAAATATCAATAACCTCAGATGTGCAGATGACACCACCCTTATGGCACAAAGTGAAGAGGAGCTAAAGGGCCTCTTGATGAAGGTGAAAGAGGAGAGTGAAAAAGTTGGCTTAAAGCTCAACATTCAGAAAATGAAGATCATGGCATCTGGTTCCATCACTTCATGGGAAATAGATGGGGAAACAGTGGAAACAGTGTCAGACTTTATTTTGGGGGGCTCCAAAATCACTGCAGATGGTGACTGCAACCATGAAATTAAAAGACGCTTACTCCTTGGAAGGAAAGTTATGACCAACTAGATAGTATATTCAAAAGCAGAGAGATTACTTTGCTGACTAAGGTCCGTCTAGTCAAGGCTATGGTTTTTCCTGTGGTCATGTATGGATGTGAGAGTTGGACTGAGAAGGCTGAGCGCCGAAGAATTGATGCTTTTGAACTGGGGTCTTGGAGAAGACTCTTGAGAGTCCCTTGGACTGCAAGGAGATCCAACCAGTACATTCTGAAGGAGATCAGCCCTGGGATTCCTTTGGAAGGAATGATGCTAAAGCTGAAACTCCAGTACTTTGGCCACCTCATGAGAAGAGTGAGTCATTGGAAAAGACTCTGATGCTGGGAGGGATTGGGGGCAAGAGGAGAAGGGGACGACAGAGGATGAAATGGCTGGATAGCATCATGGACTCGATGGACGTGAGTCTGAGTGAACTCTGAGAGATGGTGATGAACAGGGAGGCCTGGCGTGCTGCGATTCATAGGTCGCAAAGAGTCGGACACGACTGAGCGACTGAACTGACTGACTGAACTGAGGTCTTCATAGAACCATTCAACTTCAGCTTCTTCATCATTACTGGTTGGGACATAGACTTGGATTACTGTGATGTTGAATGGTTTACCTTGTAAACGAACAGAGATCATTCCCTCATTTTTGAGGTTGCATCCAAGTACTGCATTTCTGACTCTTTCATTGACCATGATGGCTACCCTATTTCTTCTAAGGAATTCCTGCCCACAGTAGTAGATATAATGGTCATCTGAGTTAAATTCACCCATTCCAGTCCATTTCAGTTAGCTGATTCCTAGAATGTCAACATTCACTCTTGCCATCTCCTGTTTGACCACTTCCAATTTGCCTTGATTCATGGACCTGACATTCCAGGTTCCTATGCAATATTGCTCTTTACAGCATCGACCTTGCTTCTATCACCAGTCACAGCCACATCTGGGTATTGTTTTTGCTTTGGCTCCATCCCTTCATTCTTTCTGGAGTTATTTCTCCACTGATCTCCAGTAGCATATTGAGCACCTACTGGCCTGGGGAGTTCCTCTTTCAGTATCCTATCATTTTGCCTTTCCATACTGTTCATAGTGATCTTTTTCATAGCATCCGCCAAACTTTATGTGGGGTTGCAGTCACCCTCTCTATCTTGGTGGATGGGAGTGTTGAGAAAATAATTACCCCTTGAAAATTCTTGTCTTCATCTTCAGTGCAGAAAAGGTTTTAATATTTCTTTTCTGTATGTTGGAGGAGTAAGTAGAGGTGGTGGCACAATTCTCTCACACTTAACAGTTAATGGATAAACTTAACATACAAATAAGTATTTGTTAAAAACCTTCCACTCTGGCTTGCAGTAGTGGTCTCCAAAGAGAGGGAGTACAGTCCAAGAGTTCTATAAAAATTATTAGGACTATTATTTATATTTTATCTAATGAAAAATAATAAAGTAGTTAAGCTTTCCTGTTATATATCAGTTGACCCTGGCACCTTGCCTAGTGCTATATGTTAAGTGGTCATGTACATGTTAAATTCCTAAACTGTCTTGAGGCAAGAATGGGAGTTTCATGAAGTTGACAGTGACACCCGCTCTTGTGCATCTGTCTTCAAAATATTATATAATTATACAGTAGTTAACCTGGGCCTGTAGAGCAGCCATACTTATCTGAAATTAAATTTGGTGATATGGCTTTTCAATAAGGAAATTAGCTCCTGGAGTAATTCAGCATCACAAACAAGTTGTTAAGAGGAAGCAAGTTAAAGTCTCTAATATTTTACTGGACTACACTGTGACCACTTCCAGCTCTATTATATTGTTCTTGCTTTAGCTAAATGGACCTTCACATTTTGGACAATAACTTAAAGAAGTTGCTATAATATTTGTTGTTAAGTCCTGTCAGACTCTTTTGTGACCCTATGGACTGTAGCCCACCAAGATCATCTGTCCACAGGATTCGCCAGGCAAGAATACTGCAATGGATTGCCATTTCCTTCTCCAGGGGTCTTCCCTACCCAGGAGTTGAACCCATTTCTCTTGCATCTCCTGCACTGCAGACAGATTCTTTACCACTGAGCCACCTGGGAAGCCCAAGGGGTTGTTAAGAGGCCTAAATGACATCATGCATGTCAAAGTTAGCACTCACCTAAAGGATTGTATCTAACCACATGCTGCATACAGAGAGAAACAAGGAGAGTTTAATCCAGAGCCTCCCAAACATTCTCTGTTTCTAATGTCTTCATGTCTCAGTAGTTTTTCTTGGTACATGCGTGGGTGTGTGCTAATTTGCTTCAGTAGTGTCTGACTCTTTGCTACCCCATGGACTTTACCCTGCCAGGCTCCTCTGTCCATTGGATTCTCCAGGCAAGAATACTGGAGTGGGTTGCCATGCCCTCCTCCAGGGGAATTTTTGGCCCTGGGATTAAACCTGTGTCTTTTATGTCTCCTGCATTGCCAGGCTGGTTCTTTACCACTAGCACCACCTAGAACCCCTAGATTTTTTTTTAAGTTTAAAAATTCAATAATTTCATTTATTAAGTAGTTGTGTGTGTGCACACTCAATCATGTCTGACTCTTTGTGACCCCATGGACTGTAGCCTTCTAGGCCCCTCTGCCTATGGGATTTTCCAGGCAAGAATACTGGTGGGTTGCCTTTTCCTACTCTGAGGCATCCTCCTGACCCAAGGACCAAACCCATGTCTCCTGATTCTCCTGTATTGGCAGGCAAATTCTTTACCATCGGGAATTATTAAGTTGTTAGGACCAAAGAATTTATTTATTTCCTAATAACTTAGTAGTCATTTGAAACAATAATACACATAAATTGAAAAAGAATTTATTTCATTGTTTTACAGTGAAGATTACTAATAGGACTGATGCACCTGTTGGGGTCTGCACAGTATCTCAAACCTTGGAATCAGATTGGACACACCACTCTCATTTCCTGTTCCACACTGATTTTCAGAGCTCCTTGCTTTATATTCCTGCAACCACCAAAACCTAGAACTGCAAATATAATATGCAAATATAATATGCCATCACTGAAAATATTGCAGCATTACATAATATTGAAAATGGAATCTTCCTTGTACTAGTAGTTCACATCCTATCCAAAAGATGTTGATTTTTGCTAAGCTTAAAGTTTAAAATATTCTGGTACATATCTATGCAAAACCCTTGGGGAAAAAAGCCTGAGTTCAAGACTGAGGCAAATGTATACAAGATAAGTCTAGAATATTTTCTCATATTCAGAAGGGGAAGGAAAAAAAAACTCTTAAAAACTACTAGAGTTATTTCAGAAAGACTCTGGAGCCAGCTTTAAGAGGAATTCATTGGTCAAAGACAGGATAATTTAAACATGTTAAGAATATCTTTAATAGATTGAAACATTTTGTTTAAATCTGTTTTAATAATGATGATAAAAAATCCTTGTAGATATATATTAAGTCATTATTTTGAAAACTGGTAAATAAATAGAAGTACTCTAGCATTTTTCCTTCTTTTTTTTCTTTTTGCTTTATCTGATTACAATATTTTTAGTTGTTTTTTTTTTTGTTTTTAGGTAATTTATATACAGTATTGGGCTTCCCAGTTGGCTAGTGTTAAAGAAACTGCCTGCCAGTGCAGGAGGTGTAAGAGATGCAGACTTGATCCCTGGGTTGGGATGATCCCCTGGAGGAGGACATGGCACCCATTCCAGTCTTCTTGCCTGGAGAATCCAATGGACAAAGGAGCCTAGCGGGCTATATAGTCCATGGGGTCGCAAGGAGTTGGACATGACAAAACCAACTCCCACAGCACAGCAGAAGCATATACAATGTTATATTAGTTTTGATGGTACAGCATTGTGGTTCAACATTAATATACACTACTAATTGATCAGCATAAGTCTAGTTACTATCTCCAAAATTATTACAATATTATTGACAATATTCCTTATGCTGTACATCACATCCTTATGACATTTATTTTATAACTGGAAGTTTGTACCTCTCAGTCTTCTGTACCTATTTCACCCAACTCCCTCAGCCCTCTTTCTTCTGACAACCACCAGTTTGCTTTCAGGATCTATGAATATGTTTTGGTTTTGCTTTATTTGATTGGTGGTTTGTTTTTTAGAGTCCACATTTAACTGAAATCACATTGTATTTGTCCTTTTCTATATGACTTATTTCACTTAGCATAATACCCCCAGGTTCATCCATTTTGTCACAAACAGCAAGATTTCATCATTTTTATGGCTGAGTAATATTCCGTTGTATAAATAAAATATACCGCATCTTCTGTATTCATTCACTTGTCAATGGACACTAGGGTATCTTCCATATCTTGACCACTGAGACTATGCCGCCATGAACATTGGGGTACGTATATGTCTATCTGAATTAGTGTTTTCCTTTTTCAGTTGTGGAACTAATGGATTGTATGGTAGTTCTATTTTCAATTTTTTGAGAAATCTTCATACGTCTTATCCTACTGGCTCTACCCATTTACATTCCTACCAATGGATAGGAAGGCTCGCTTTTCTCCACATCCTCACCAACATTTGTTATTTGTTGTCTTTTTGATAATAGGCATTCTGAAAGGTCCAAAGTGATGTCTCATTATGTTTTTGATTTGCATTTCCCTGTTGATCAGTGATTTGAGCAATGTATCATGGTTTTTCTTTTTCTTCATCTGTATGTCTTCCTTGGAAAAAGTTTATTCAGGTCTCTGCCCATCTTTTAATCAAATTATTTTTTCTTTTGATATTGAATTGTGTGAGTTCTTTCTACATTTGGGATATTAACCCTTTATTAGACATATAATTTACAAATATCTTCTCCCATTCAGTAGATTACCTTTCTGTTGTATTGATGATTTCCTTCACTGTGTAAAAACTTTCTATATTTTTTTTTTTTTTTTTGCATTTGTTTACTTTTGCTTTTGTTACCCTTACCTTGGGAAATAGGTTGGAAAAAAAATATTGCTACAATGTCAAAGAATGTGGTTTCAAGTTCTACATTTAAGTCTTTATTTTTGCTTTATTTTTGCAAATGGTATAAGAAAGAGATGAGGTTTCATTCTTTTGCATGCAGCTGCCCAGTTTTCCCAACACCATTTGTAGAAGAGACTGTCTTTCCCCCATTATATATTCTATCTTTCTTTCCAATTCATCAACTTAATTCATCAACTAATTAAGCATTAGTTTATTTCTGGCCTCTCTATTCTATTCCATTGATATGTGTGTCTGCTTCTGTGCCAGTACCATAATTTTGATTACTATATGTTTGTAATATAACTTAAAATCAGGAAGTGTGATAGCTCCAACTTTGTTTTTGTTTCTCAAGTTTGTTCTGGCTAGTTGAGATTTTTTGGGCGCCATAGACATTTTAAGATATTTGTTCTAGTTCTATAAAAATACCATTGGTATTTTGATGGGGATTGCATTGAATCTGTAGACTGCTTTTGATAATATGAATATTGTAACAATATTAATTTCCAACCTATGAACATGATATATCTTTCCATTTGTTTGTGTCATCTTCAATTTCTTTTATCAGTGCCTTATAGGTTTCAGAGTATAGGCCTTTTACTTCCTTAGTTAAATTTTTTTCCTGGGTATTTTATTCTTTTGACACAATTATAAATTGTATTGTTTTCCTAATTTCTCTTTCTTATTTTCTGTTTCATTTCTGATTTTATTTAGTTGAACTTTCTTTTTCTTCATGAGTCCAGCTAAAAGCTTACAAACTTTTTTTCAAAGAACCAACTGTTAGTTTCAACTGTTGCTCTTTTCTATTGTTTTTCTGGGGTTTGGTTTTTTTTTTTTTGTCTCTGTATCATTTATTTTCAGTCTGAACTTTATTATTTCCTTCTACTAACTTGGACTCTTTTCTTCTTCTTATCCTAGTTCTTTCAGATGTAAATTAGATTGTTTGAGATTTTTCTTGATTTCTCCCTTTCTTATATAAACCAAATCATTGGGTAACCCAATAGTAGATGAAGGATGTTTCTCTTTGCAGCTAGCTAGTAAATAAAAAGGGATAAAACAGTAATAGAATATTACTGTTTTGCAACATTTAATAAATTATAAAACCTAGAAATCAATTATAAAAGGTTAGTGTCATCAGAGAAGAGTCGAGAGAAAGAGAGAGGGGCACCCAAACACTTGATAAATTTGACAATACATAAATTTTAAACTTTAAAACACCACAAAAGATGTCAAAATATAAACAAGAAGCTGGAAAAATTTTGTAATATATGTATTAGGAAATAATATAATTTCTGTAACACTCAAAGAACTCAAAAATCAGTTTGAACAAATAAAAATGCCAACAAAAAAACAGATGAAAACATGAAGCATCAGTTCCCAGAAAAATAAATACAAGGACATTTATTTCAGCTTTGATAGTAATAGATAAGTCTTGGAAATACATGTTCATCAATGATAAAAATAAAAAGATGAAGAGGAATGCATAAATTAAAATAAAATTAAAAGACATATCAACTAATCACAATATGTGGACATTATTCAAGTGGTGACTCAGGTGAAAATCATTTTTTAAAAGTAATTTATGAAGTAATTGGAAATTTAAAACTGACTGAATATTTGATAACAAGGAATTAGTGTTAATTTTTTTCCTGATAATGTTTATGTTTTTAAAAGTCCTTATCTTTTAGAGACTAAAATATTTATGGATGAAATGATATGACATCTGAAATTTCCTTCAAGATAATTAAGGGAAAGAGATGAGCCATGAATGGCTATAAGTTTATAGATGTTGGGTACTGACTACATGTAGGTTCAGGAGAGTAATGTGAACATTATGATTCACTGGTAAATATAAATTCAGCTATAAATTTCTAGTTTGCATAATTCTCAAGAAAAAAAAATGTTCTGAAGTACACAACAGAGAAGTTCCTTTACAAAATCAGCAGTCGTCATAATTAATATATGGACCAATTAACAGCAGATTACGTGTTGGCTCAAAAAAAATTGTCGTCTTGGGACATATTACCTACATGTTTGAAACAAAATGTGTTTTTACAAAGTAAATATTTGATTAAAACTTGTCTAATGTAAAGCACGAGATGTAATATAGATTGTCAGCAACAAACTGCTCCTCATGGCATGTGTAATTTGGGTTTGTGGTCAATTTCATCTTTTCTCAAATGATCTTAGTATTCTTGTTGGGACCATCTGGCAATACTATTTCCAAACATGCTTTAGAAGTTCCAGTATGGAACTTTGTATGGAGCTATGCAAATAAGGTCAGCAATAGTTAGAGCTATAAACTATAATTGACAAAGACTTTGGCTGAACAGAAGGTCTTCTATTTGCCAAGCACTGTGTTAGATGCTTGAGAGAAAATTCAGTCAAGTGTGAATTTTTAAAAACTCAGAGTCTGAGAACTCTTAAGTAATAAAGTTACTGATACAAGGGACTAATTAATTCAAACGGGAGAACCAAAATAAAAATCAGGGGCCACAAAGAACTAAGAAGACAGGGGCCTGTCAAGAGTTATGTGACTTCCTTGCTGAAGAGAGATTGGAGGTTCAGTTAACACCATCATGATGCCTGTTTTAGACTTTTCTCTAATATAATTACAATATTCGTTGTTGAGTAACCTCTACTTTCAATTAACTCTCATTCCATGGGGTGGGCTCTATTATTCTCAGTATTTCCAATAACTATAGAAATTGTAATTGTAAAACATTTATACAGAAATATGTATGCCACACTATTTTAGTTGCTTAGTTGTGTCCAACTCTGCAGCCCCCTGAACTGTAGTAGCCTGCCAGGCTCCTCTAGCCACGAAACTCTCCAGGCAAGAATAGTGGAGTGGGTACCCATTCCCTTCTCCAGGGGGTCTTCCCAACCCAGGGATTGAACACGGGTCTCCTACATTACAGGCAGATTCTTTACCATCTGAGCCACCAGGGAAGGCCACTATAGTTAATTTTTTAAACCTTTAGAACTAAAAAAAAAAAATTTTTAAGAACTAATTTAGTAAATGTACATGCCTTAAACCTACTAATCTCTCTCCTAAGGAGATATCTTAAAGAAAAACTTTGCACATATGCACAAGAAGAAAATGTATTTGGCTGTATTATTTATAATAGGCAATACTCGAAAGTTTAATGGGGTATTAAAGCATAATTTGTTTCATTGCTTTTCATTTTAGGGTTTGCCTAGTTGTTCTCACTTGTTTATTTTTCAAATTATCTTTAGATTCTATTTGTTTAGCTCTAGGGGAAAAGGTCATTGGCATCTTTATTGGGTTTTGCCTTAAACTTACATACTAACTTGAGAGAGCTGACATTTCTATGAGGTTAAGCTATTCCATCCAAGAGCAAAGAATATCTTTCCATTTGTTTAAGTTATCTGGGTTTTTTCTTTCATATAGTTTGTAGAGACATCCCTCTCTTACTTTTAGATCATTGGTGTGGGTGGCATCAAGCCTAATCAGACTGAGGAGACAGAGTGGGCACATGGCCCAGGTTCTATCCACCAGAGCAAATGTCAAGTTCAGGACCAGATATATGACCCGACCTGGACCAAGAAGCATCAGCAACTGGAGAACTGTTTCTGTATCTGTAAGGAAAAAGAGACTGCTAGGTTTGCTGAGGTGATAGAATGTAAAGCTCCAGTTGTTTGCAAAGAGCCTAAGAACAAAGTCAAAACCAAAGAAAACAAGGGATGGAATGAATCAGGTGTCTGACAACAATCCTTGTACACCAGGATCCAGCCTTGCCTGATCATGTATCTTGGAGTCAATACATTTATTTTTCTTTAAGACAATTCAACTTTAATTTTTATTCCATGTAACTGAAAGAGACATCATGACTAATATAATACATTCTAAAAAATTATTTTGGAAGTAAATGTAGAGCATGATTCTATTGTTATCAAATTATGTCTGTTTTCTCCCTCTTCACCCTCATTTAACATTATCTGGATCAAAGTCTTGAGGTAGGAGAAAGACATAGTGGGAGATGACCAAGCCCCTTTCTCCTTAGAGAGAGCTCAGATGAGCAGTCTACACACATAATTTTCTCTGCAAAATCTTTTGTCTCTACAGCTGGACAAGAAAGTCTTTGCTTGTGTGTGTGTTCAGGCACTCAGTTATGTCAGACTCTTTGTGACCTCATGGACTGTAGCCCACCAGGGTCCTCTGCTCATAGAATTTTCTAGACAAGAATACTGGAGTGGGTCGCCATACCCTCCTCCAGGGGATCTTCCTGACCCAAAGATTAAACCATTGTCTCCTGCATTGCAGGCGGATTCTTTAACACTGAGCCACTGGGGAAGCCCCTCTTGCTTAGAGATATGTAGTTAAACTTACAGTAAAGATTTCAGCTCTGGAAGAAATAGCCTGGTCCTTTACAGCTATGGGACATTGTCACACACATAAGACACCTGATAACAATGTCTGTCACATCTTTTTTCCTGAACATAAAAATCACTCTTCTGGTTATCATTTTACAAAGCAAAGATATGCTTTGTATTAAACACATACAAAAGACAAAAAGTATGAACCTGGACCTATTGATTCTAAGTAGTTTAAATGCATGCAACCTAAAGCTACAAGAGATCTTTAATATACCTGTCCTCGTTTCACATATTCTGCTGCTTCTGACTTATACCACAAAACACAAAGAGCCCAGCAACATAAGAAATCCAGCAAATGTGCAGACAGCAATTCCCAGCAGGGGCCTCAGCCTCTCACAGCATGAGGTTCTGCCTGTCATTGATGTGGAAAGCCTGTCACAGACTAACTTTCCAGCTGATGCTGCAGCCTTCTTACATTCTGGATAAGCACTTTCAATACTCTTATTTTCTCACATGAATTTCACAAGTGGTTCATAAGAATCTGGCATAACCTGAAATTTCCAAAGAAATAACATTTCTATCTCTAGAAATATGAAGTAAATGTGTAGATGTATACGAGGATTTTGCCTTAAATATTATGCTACATATTCCAGTTACATTGTATCTTGCCAATCATAACCTGTTTCTCTTTATAAGTTCTAGATTATATAACATGTATTCTAAAAAATATTTAACTTATATGCAGAGTACATCATGAGAAACTCTGGGTTGGAAGAAGCACAAGCTGGAATCAAGATTGCTGGGATAAATATCAATAACCTCAGATATGCAGAGGACAACCACCCTTATGGCACAAAGTGAAGAGGAACTAAAAAGCCTCTTCATGAAAGTGAAAGAGGAGAGTGAAAAAGTTGGCCTAAAGCTCAACATTCAGAAAATGAAGATCATGGCATCTGGTCCCATCACTTCATGGGAAATAGATGGGGAAACAGTGGAAACAGTGTCAGACTGTATTTTGGGGGGCTCCAAAATCACTATAGATGGTGATTGCAGCCACAAAAGTAAAAGATGCTTACTCCTTGGAAGGAAAGTTATGACCAACCTAGATAGCATATTCAAAAGCAGAGACATTACTTTGCCAACAAAGGCCATCTAGTCAAGGCTATGGTTTTTCCTGTGGTCATGTATGGATGTGAGTTGGACTGTGAAGAAGGCTGAGTGCTGAAGAATTGAAGCTTTTAAACTGTGGTGTTGGAGAAGACTCTTAAGAGTCCCTTGGACTGCAAGGAGATCCAACCAGTCCATTCTGAAGGAGATCAGTCCTGGGATTTCTTTGGAAGGAATGATGCTAAAGCTGAAACTCCAGTACTTTGACCACCTCATGGGAAGAGCTGAGTCATTGGAAAAGACTCTGATGCTGGGAGAGATTGGGGGCAGGAGGAGAAGGGGACGACAGAGGATGAGATGGCTGGATGGCATCACTGATGCAATGGACATGAGTCTGAGTGAACTCCGGGAGTTGGTGATGGACAGGGAGGCCTGGCGTGCTGCGATTCATGGGTTCACGAAGAGTCGGACATGACTGAGCGACCAAACTGAACTGAACTCTAAAAAATGTATTAGAATCACTAAAATTTACTTCCATCCATTCCTCCTATTTTAATTATTAAGGGTTTATGATGTACTCAATTTCTTGAATCTGCACTAGAACTATCTGTATTCCATTCTTCCTTTTTTTTCCTCCCCCTTTCATTTTCCTCCCATTTTTATCCCCTCTGTCTAAGAGTCCTTCCTTCTCATTATGCAAGTTACTTTACTAGGTCCTGGATTACTGTTCCATATACGTGAGTGAATATGTGTGTGTGTGTGTGTATGTACTTGTGTGAGTGTGTAGGTGATAGAGTTTAATCAATCTATTAAAGGTACATAATCTGTTTTATCAACCTACCCTAAGGTAGGTTTGCTTACTGAGAGATTTAGGGTGTCTTCATAAATCTGGAGGGATTGTGGAATAGGCAAATCAGGAGTCTATTTGCAGTAGGAAAAAAAAAGAATTTGTTTAGGGAAAAACTCATTCTAAGGGGAGAGTAGCAGTAGCAGTGAAGTCGCTCAGTCGTGTCTGACTCTTCGCGACCCCTTGGACTATAGCCCACCAGGCTCCTCTGTTCATGGGATTCTTCAGGCAAGAATACTGGAGTGGGTTGCCATTTTAGTGGTAGGGGGTGAGGGTGGTGAGTCCTAGAAAAAAAAGGCTACAAGAAAAGAGTAAGAAAGCAGGTGATGTCACCATCACAGTTGAGTAGGAGACCCCAGTTTCCACCCTCCCCCAACAAAGATCAACAATTAAACAACGATCTATGAACAAAAATAGCCCTGGGGAAGCTTGGAAGTCCACTGAAGAAACTCCAGCAACACAGTGGGACAAAATATCTTCTGAGAATAACCACACACACAAGAGGAAGAAAGAATAGGTTCATTTTCCCTGTATCCTCCCATTCTCTGGGCCTATACTGCAGAGCACCAAGAGGGAACTCCCTGGCTCAAGAGTGCCTCCCACCAGGAAAGCAAGAACAAGGTGAGTGACCGGCTTCTGCAGACTTCTCTCTCTTGTAAGAGGGTCATAGAAGACCGTCTTAGGTCGCACTTCAGCTTAGTTCAGTTCAGTTCAGTCACTCAGTCGTGTCTGACTCTTTGTGACCCCATGAATGGCAGCATACCGGGCCTACCTGTCTATCACCAACTCCCAGAGTTCACTCAGACTCATGCCCATCGAGTCCGTGATGCCATCCAGCCATCTCATCCTCTGTTGTCCCCTTCTCCTCCTGCCCCCAATCCCTCCCAGCATCAGAATCTTTTCCAATGAGTCAACTCTTCCCATGAGGTGGCCAAAGTACTGGAGTTTCAGCTTTAGCGTCATTCCTTCCAAAGAAATCCCAGGGCTGATCTCCTTCAGAATGGACTGGTTGGATCTCCTTGCAGTCCAAGGGACTCTCAAGAGTCTTCTCCAACACCACAGTTCAAAAGCATCAATTCTTCAGCACTCAGCCTTCTTCACAGTCCAACTCTCACATCCGTACATGACCACAGGAAAAACCATAATATTGACTAGATGGACTGGACCTTAGTTGGCAAAGTAATGTCTCTGCTTTTGAATATGCTATCTAGGTTGGTCATAACTTTTCTTCCAAGGAGTAAGCGTCTTTTAATTTCATAGCTGCAGTCACCATCTTAATGAAAGTGAAAGTGGAGAGTGAAAAGGTTGGCTTAAAACTCAACATTCAGAAAACGAAGATCATGGCATCCAGTCCCATCACTTCATGGGAAATAGATGGGGAAACAGTGGAAACAGTGACTGACTTTATTTTGGGGGCTCACTTCAGCTAGAGCCTAACAAAGCTAAGATGTCTAGAAAGTGAAAGTGAAAGTCACTCAGTCGTGTCTGACTCTTTGCAACCTCATGGACTATATAGTCAAAGGATTCTCCAGGCCAGAATACTGGAGTGGGTAGCCGTTCCCTTCTCCAAGGGATCTTCCCAACCCAGGGATCTAACCCAGGTCTCCCACACTGCAGGCAGATTCTTTACCAGCTGAGCCACCAGGGAAGCCTAAGAGTATTGGAATGGGTAGCCTATCCCTTCTCCAGTGGATCTTCCTGACCCCGGAATCAAACCGGGGTCTCCTGCATTGCAGACAGATTCTTTACCAACTGAGCTACTAGGGAAGACTGAGACAGCTAGGGACAGCTAGCAATAAGGAAGAAGAGCAGAGGCTAACAGAACCAGACATGCAGTAGGGTCCATGAAGCAGGGGGCAACCATGCAGAGCAGATTTCCAGCAGCCAGTTCTGCAGAAAACCCCAGCAGCTTTCACTGCTGAAGAAGCCAAGGCCTTAAGGCTGCACAGGCCCTCCACATATGTCATCACTGAGGTTCCCCAACAGGCTTTTCCACTTGCAGACACCAGCTCTCTCCCTGCTCCTTCCCCAGCCCCTCCCTGTCCCTTCCCCAACAGAGCTGGGATCTGTACTGGTAGCCACACTGGTCTCTGCTGCTGTGTGAGTGTGAGACCCCAGCCTAGACGCCAGCCATTGCCCCCTACTACAGGATTGCTTTGGGACTATCCTCCCCTCCCCCCACTGCAAGCTGTGCACCTGCAAGACCCTGGCCCAACTCCTGTCGTCAGTCTCCAATGCCATACACATGCCCATGGGAGACACCAAAGCCACAGGAGTACACACTGACAGCCAGGGTCCCCAACTCTAATTGTGGGCCCAGACCTGGCCACGGTCTCCTGTCGCTGGCCTGCACTGCTGGTTCACCTGTAGCTAACCCCTCCAGCTGTGCACCTGCATGCCCCGGCCCAACTCCCATCACAGGCCTTCACTACTGGATGCATACCCACGGGGATACCTACAGCCGTATGGCCACCAGGGCCCCCACAGTTACTAGCATACCCACAGTTAGCACCAGTACTTACTACTGGCCCCGGCCCCGACTACTATGTATATGTCTGCATCCAGCCCCTTCCACTATATGGGCTGAAATGAGCCCCCATGTTCAAATATATGCATACCACCAGTGCTGACCATGACTGACGCCCTGCCCTGATAACTGGAGGCCCTGCTAAAGACCCCATTGGGCCTTACAGCCACTATAGAACTCCTGCAATGCTTGCCAAGGACCACACAGTTGTCAATGCCATGGACCCCAGCATACTAAGCCAACAAGACATTATAGCTCCCACTGACCCAGAATCACCACAAGCACCCACATGTAGTGATCTGCTCCATGAGGCCCCGGTTTACAGTATGTTCCAGCGTGCACCCACCCTGAGGTGAAGTTCTTTCCATAGCCAAGTTGTCTATAAAGTCCTAAAGAAATGACTGGTTCTTCAAATGTGCAAATACCTATGCAAGGCTATGGGGATCATGAAGAACTAGGTAAACATGACACCACCACAGGAACCCAGTAAACTTCTAGTAACTGATGCCTTCCCCAATGGAGATACATTAATTTCCTGACAAAAGATTTTTTTTTAATTGCTATAAAGATACTCAGAGAGCTATAAATGAACAGAGGTAAATAATTTAACAATTGTCCATTTCAAATTATCATTTGAAAGTTGCCAGTCAGATGAGGAAAGAGGAAAAAGAATGAAAAGAAATGAAAAAGTCTATGGGACCTATGAAACACAATAAAAGAAATAATCCATGCATTACTGGCATGTCAGTGGAAAAAGAGAGAGAAATGACAGAAAGCTATTTTAAAAAATAATGGCTGAGAACTTCCCAAAACTGGGGTAAGATCTGGACATACAAGTTCATAAAGCTCATAAATTCTCCCAAAATGTAGACCCCAAATGATTTCCTCCAAGAAACATTATAATAAGACTGTCTAAAATAAAAAGACAAAGAGAGAACTTTGAAACTAGCAAGAGAAAAGAAACTTGTCACTTATAAGAGAACCCCCATAAGTCTATGACCAAATTTCTCAGCAGAAACTTACAGGTCTGGAAAGAGTGAAATGATATATTTAAAGTGCTAGAAGAAAATAATTCCAGCTAAGAACACTTTACCCAGCAGGCGCTGTCCTTCAGAATGAGAGAGAAAAAGCTTCCAAACAAAAGCTGAGGGAGTTCATTAGACTAGACTTGCCTTACAAGAAATGTTGAAAGGAGTTCTTCAAGTGGTAATGAAAAGATGCTGATTAGTAACATGAAAACATATGAACATATAAAACGCACTGGTAATAGTAAATATATAGAATACTTCAGTACTGTAATATGGTGGTATGCTAATCACTTAGCTCTAACATAGAGGACAGAAGTATTAAAAACAGCTTTAATGACAATAATTTCTCAATAGGTACACAACATAAGAACATGTAAATTGTGACGAAACATTAAACACACTATAATACTTTTAAGATGTAAACCTCAGAGTAACCACAAAACAAAAACCTATAGTTGATACAAAAACAAGATAAAGAGAAGGGAACCATAGTATACCACTCTGGAAAATATTCAGTTCACATTGGAAGACAGAAGGATAGGAAGAAAGCAATCCCACTGCTGGGCATACACACCGAGGAAACCAGAATTGAAACAGATACATGTACCCCAATGTTCGTTGCAGCGCTGTTTATAATAGCCAGGACATGGAAGCAACCTAGATGTCCATCAGCAGAGGACTGGATAAGAAAGCTGTGGTACATATACACAATGGAATACTACTCAGCCCTTAAAAAGAATAAATTTGACTCAGTTCTAATGAGATGGATGAAATTGGAACCGATTATACAGAGTAAAGTAAGCCAGAAAGAAAAACACCAATACAGTATACTGACACATATATATGGAATTTAGAAGACAGTAATGATGACCCTATATGTGAGACAACAAAGAGATACAGAGGTATAGAGTGGACTTTTGGACTCTGAGGGAGAGGGAAACGGTGGGATGGTTTGGGAGAATGGCAATGAAACATGTATATTTTCTTGTAAGAAACGAAGCGCCAATCTATGTTTAATGTAGGATGCAGGATGCATGGGGCTGATGCACAGGATGATTCAAGTAGAGGATATGGGGTGGGAAGTGGAGGGGCTTCGGCATTGGGAGATTGTGTTCATCTATGGCTGATTCGTGTCAATGTATGGCAAAACAAATACAGTATTGTAATTTAAAAAATAAATAAATTTAATTAAAAAAAAGCTCATGTGATTAGGCTGGATCAAACTAAAAAGAAAAAGAAAAAGAAATAAAAACGGTCAAAAAATTAAGAAGATGTCATAAGCAACTCTTACTTATCAAAAACTTAAAAGTAAACTAAAGTATCTAATCAAAAGGCATAGTGTGGCTATATGGGTTAAAAACAAACTGCTGCCTACAAGAGGCTCACATCAGCATTTCAGCTTTAAGGACACATACCGGCTCAAAGTAAAGGGATGGAAAAAGATTTTCCATACAAATAGAAACAAAAGAGAGTGAATATAGCAAAAGCTATACTTATATAAAACAGACTTTAAGTCAAAGACTATAACAACAGAAAAGAGAGGTATTATATAATGATAAGGGGTAATTTCATCAAAATGTATTATAATAAACTGTATAAATGGTATGGACCTACAGGAACAGAAGATATTAAGAAGAAGTGGCAAGAATACACAGAAGAACTGTACAAAAAGATCTCCACGACCCAGAAAATCACAATGGTGTATCACTCACCTAGAGCAGGACATTCTGGAACGTGAAGTCAAATGGGCCTTAGAAAGCATCAGTATGAACAAACCTAGTGGAGGTGATGAAATTCCAGTGGAGCTGTTTCAAATACTGAAAGATGATGCTGTGAAAGTGCTGCACTCAATATGCCAGCAAATTTGGAAAACTCAGCAGTGGCCACAGGACTGGAAAAGGTCAGTTTTCATTCCAATCTCAAAGAAAGTCAATGCCAAAGAATGCTCAAACTACCGCACAATTGCACTCATCTCACAAGCTAGTAAAGTGATGTTCAAAATTCTCCAAGCCAGGCTTCACCAATACACGAACTATGAACTTCCAGATGTTCAAGCTGGTTTCTGAAAAGGCAGAGGAACCAGAGATCAAATTGCCAACATCCACTAGATCATCGAAAAAGCAAGAGAGTTCCAGATAAACATCTATTTCTGCTTTTATTGATTCTGCCAAAGCCTTTGACTGGGTGGATCACAAGAAACTGTGGAAATTTCTGAAAGAGATAGGAATACCAGACCACCTAACCTGCCTCTTGAGAAACCTATATGTAGGTCAGGAAGCAACAGTTAGAACTGGACATGGAACAACAGACTGGTTCCAAATAGGAAAAGGAGTACGTCAAGGCTGTATATTGTCACCCGCTCTTTAACTTTTATGCAGAGTACATCATGAGAAATGCTGGGCTGGAAGAAGCATAAGCTGGAATCAAGATTACTGGGAGAAATATCAATAAGCTCAGATATGCAGATGACACCACCCTTATGGCACAAAGTGAAGAGGAGCTAAGGAGCCTCTTGATGAAAGTGAAAGAGGAGAGTGAAAAAGTTGGCTTAAAGCTCAACATTCAGAAAATGAATATCATGGCATCTGGTCCCATCACTTCATGGGAAATAGATAGGGAAACAGTGGAAACAGTGTTGGACTTTATTTTGGGGGCTCTAAAATCACTGCAGATGGTGAATGCAGCCATGAAATTAAAAGATGCTTACTCCTTGGAAGGAAAGTTATGACCAATCTAGACAGCATATTGAAAAGCAGAGACATTACTTTGCCAACTAAGGTCCGTCTAGTCAAGGCTATGGTTTTTCCTGTGGTCATGTATGGATGTGAGTTGGACTGTGAAGAAAGCTAAGCACCAAAGAATTGACGCTTTTGAACTGTGGTGTTGGAGAAGACTCTTGAGAGGCCCTTGGACTGCAAGGAGATCCAACCAGTCCATTCTAAAGGAGATCAGTCCTGGGTGTTCTTTGGAAGGAATGATGCTAAAGCTGAAACTCCAGTACTTTGGCCACCTCATGCGAAGAGCTGACTCATTGGAAAAGACTCTGATGCTGGGAGGGATTGGGGGCAGGAGGAGAAGGGGATGACAGAGGATGAGATGGCTGGATGGTATCACTGACTCGATGGATGTGAGTTTGAGTGAACTCCGGGAGATGGTGAGGTACAGGGAGGCCTGGCGTGCTGCGATTCATGGGACTGCAAAGAGTCAGACATGCCTGAGTGACTGAAGTGAACCTATAGAAATATATATGGAGCCAGTGTCAGTTCAGTCAGTTAGTTCAGTTGCTCAGTCGTGTCCGACTCTTTGCGACCTCGTGAATCGCAGCACACCAGGCCTCCCTTTCCCTGTCAGATTACCTAAATATATTGAGCAAATATCTAAAATATCTAAAAGGAGCAATAGAAAACAATACAATCAGAGTAGGGGACTCCACTGCCTCATTTTCAACTATGGATACATCATCCAGACAGAAAATCAGTAAGAAAATATTGCACATGAACTGTACTTTAAATCAAATGAACCTATCAGACAGGTACAGAACTTTCCATCCAATAGTACCAGAATACACACTCTTCTCAAGCACAAACTGAACATTCTCCACGACAGATCATATATTAGGATACTAAACAAACCTTAGAAAACTTACAAAGACTATCCTCATGCTGAGTATATTTTCTGGACCACAATGATATGAAACTAAAAATCAATAATAAAAGAAATAGTGAAAAATTTCACAAATATGTGGAAATTAAACAGCATACTCATAAACAACCAAGGTGTCAAAGAGGAAATTAAAAATATCTTGAAACAAAAGAAAATGGAAACATAACGTATCAAAACTTATGGGACACAGCAAAAGCAGTTTTAGGTAGAACTCCTCATCAGAAGCTGAGAAGAGACAAATAGTGCCTGTAATACAAATCATTATTATCCCAACATCCAACACAATACCTGACACATAGTAGGCATACATGGAACATTTATGGAATGAATGAGTGAATAAATGGATGAGAAATGAATGAATGAACAAACTAGAAAATATCAAAGTCACTGAATACACATTTTCAACTATGGAATAAACTTCAAAAACTGTCTTTAAAAATGTATGAAGGGAATGTTTAGAACACTTAAAATGCCAATCAGGGTGACAGAACAGTCTCAAGGAGGCAGAATTGGCATTTGATTGTAAGTAGAATCCTAATCAAGTATATCAGGCTCATGTTTGAAAGAAAACCACATGAATAGAAGTTGATCAACCACATGAGCAGGGGGTTAAAAATAGGATCCCAGAGGAAGAAACATAGAGGAAAAGGAATTCTGACTGAACACTACAATTCTGAATTTCTGGCAACATCATCCCCAGTATACCTCAATCTGTTCCAGCTGTGGTACGTTTCTTGAATCAAATCACTCCTAATATTTTCAGTACTTGTTCACCAATCTTCTGCCAATCCAGGCATTATTTCTTGACAGTTACAATGCTTCCTAAAATTTGACAAATTCATGCATAGGAGACAAGATTCTCAGAGCCAGGTTAATGGCACTGTCTTGGAGTGCTGGCAAAATGAGATTTCTGAGCCCCAGGGTTGAGGAGTAGCAACACCCTGATAGTAGTGAAACCCACAGAGTGAATGCCACAAGCTGTGGAAGGTGGTTGGTGGTAGGCTAATCTTCTAGAAGTGTCTTCTCTTCCCTGCCAGTACATTTGCCAATATCATCTGTCCCACCCAGAGAGCCAGAAGAGCACAAGAGGAAAATGGTGAACATTTAGCAACCAGTGGTTTGTGATAAACACACAAAAACACCCTGGAGTCCCTTAGAAATGTAAAAAGAATTAAATCTCTGGATTTTTCTACAAAGAAAACAGAAGTAGAACCAAAGAAAATCCATTTTGTATCTATTCCTATGGTATTACTCTATACTTTGTTGGGCCTGTGTCTCTGGGGAACTTTGTTTCCACCATACTTAGCCCAAATCTAATAAAATTCAAAGTCACTTACTATTTGTTTCAGTGCATCTCACCAAGTCACCAGTTACCTCCAAATCACCAGGGTCACCTTGCCCATTGATTATCTTGCTCTCTCTAAAACATTTGACGTTGTAGATCACCAGCTCTTAATGGCAATTTTTTTCTCTTAATGACAGGACAACATGCTGCCTCTCTCCCTAGCTCTTCAGTGGCTCCTTCACTAATTCCAGTTTTCCCTCCTTATGCTCAGTGGGATTTGAGTCTTCCAGACCTCTTCTCTATCTTTACTCTTGGTGAGTCCTGACCCATTCTGACTTACTCCACCACACTCAACCAATGTTGTTATTGAGCAGTCCCTACGTGGTATGCTATCTTCTTCCTCACTGTGACTCAAGCCTCACCCTGACTGTCTGAAACATTAGATGCATGCCCTTAACAGAATTTCTTGACATTTCTGTGTTGATGGACTACCATCACCTCCAACAAGGCACAGTAGTGAATATGCAAATCAAAATAACTTAAATATAAATGAAAATCGTGTGTTCAAGCCCAGGTGTAGAATGAATTTCAGGATTCTGGCTTCTTTCTCCGCCTCAATTCTGGCTTGTTCCATAAGCTACATTAATACTCAAACAGGCTATTGGGCTTACCATCCTCTTCTTTTAGAAACCTCCACACCATGAGGGACAAGTGGAAGAAGAAAATGTGCAGGCTGAAGCCCAAAGGGGGAAAAAAAAAGATGAGTCAGAGGTCCAAGTAAAGCACTATCTTGTACACCCTTTTGGACTACAAGAGCAGAAATATTGAAGGCAGGAGGCTGGGCAAACTGGCACAAGTTGTGAGACGCCACGCTATGGCCTGAGTCTTATTTCAGTGGATCTAGAACTTCCATAGCCATTCTGTTATCAGCCACACTGACAGCCCCACCTTGCTCATACCCAAACAGGCTCTCTTCATCCTGTGATGTTCTGCATTAGCCCTGTTCTCAGTTGTGGCTCAGTGTAACACATGTACAACAAATCATCCCTCTTGCTGGAAAATCCTCAGGTAGACTTTCTCATGGTACCAAA
Organism: Nanger dama; assembly: GCA_917880005.1. Classification (NCBI taxonomy): domain Eukaryota; kingdom Metazoa; phylum Chordata; class Mammalia; order Artiodactyla; family Bovidae; genus Nanger; species Nanger dama. The sequence goes on from CAKJTW010000004.1 coordinate 56,731,730, forward strand.
TGGTTGCAGCAGTCCCAGGACTCAAGTGTACATCTCAGATTGCAGGAGAAGATAACCTCTCTTCCACAGACGCTAAACAGAAGTAAGCGGCTTTATCCTGACTGATGAACAGGGTCAGCATCTACCTCTGAACGGTCACTGTGGCCAGAGAAATGCTTTGAGCTGTTGGTTAGGCCATAGCTCTAGGCTCCTTTCTGAATCAGTTACTGGGGCAAAGGGTTGGGATTATCATGATTCTGTTCAGTTCAGCTAAGTCGCTCCATCATGTCTGACTCTGCTACCCCATAGACTGCAGCACGCCAGGCTTCCCTGTCCATCACCCACTCCTGGAGCCTGCTCAAACTCATGTCCATCGAGTCAATGACGCCATCCAACCATCTCATCCTCTATCGTCCCCTTCTCCTCCTGCCTTCAATCTTTCCCAGCATCAGGGTTTTTTCCAATGATTATCACGATTAGCTTAAGCGGAAGCAGAGCCTTTCTCTGGAGCAAGCGGTCAGTCCCTCCAAGAGAATGGCTGTGAACTAATGGGAGAAGGGTAGAATGGATGCCACAGACTCAGTCAAGAGTTTTAGCTATATCTTATCTATTTGGAACCCATAGAAAAAGAAGAATTCTGTATAGTCAAGTTTCCAGACAGCTACAAGTTCACTGTACTCCTTATACATATTAACTGACTTGAATCACATAGTTCAAAAGTATATTCTTTATATCTGCTACTATTAACAGAAGTATACTGAACATAAATTAATGATAAATTAATGATTTAATGATGATTTGAGGTCATGATGTTGAAAATTTATTGTTGTACCAATTACATACAGGGACCGATCCCAGGAATTACTGAACTGTGCAATAACAGTCCATGAAATGATCAAGAGCACTACACACTTGAATAAGTTGTATCTACTTTTACAACTTTTCTTTCTCTTCCTTTTCTTTCAATTGCTGCTTCTAATCTACAGTGGAATTGAGAACCACATAACGAAGGTTTTAAAATTGCATATAATTTAAAGTAAAAAGAAATCGCCTAGGTAGAACTATGCCAGAATGCAAACCATGGTTGCCTGTGGGTAGGGGCATTAACTTGTTTTATGCATCTTTGTTTCCTCATTTTTCCCATAATGATTAAGCATAACTTTTATGATCTCTCTCTCTCACACACACACAAACACACTTACATACCACATACACACTCCATACACACATACACATGCAAAGCTAAAAGTAAATAGGATATGGATGTTGCCTTAAAATTCCCCAAGTGGAAAAATGTCCCAGCTACTAATTCTTCCAGCCTGTGACAGATCGTCAAGTAGATTTCAGGCCTTGCTGTTGATTTTCTGTTGCCTGGTGTGTTCTGGGTCAGGGAATATATACTCTTGAGAAGAAGAGATTATAGAAATGTCAAAACATACCAAGGAGAAGGTCAGCTACCTACCCACTGTGAGGCTTTGACCAGCAGCTCACCACCAGGCAGAGACTGGCCCTCAGCCTCATAGACAGGGAAAACCAGTTTTCCCTGTGCCTCGGGTTGCCCAGTTCAAGAGGGTGATGACTCAGCACTGTGGGAGACTCATAATTGACATGTGTGCTTCTTGCCCAGAATATCAATTTAATGACAGACAATGAAAAAAGATCTGCTACTCAAAAGGAATTTTTCTCTTGGCGTAGAAACCATATGGGGAGCCAAAGTATATTTAGAAAATTGATTTGGTGAGCATAAAATTAGAACAAATTATGAAGTGCCATAAGGTTAAAATAGGCAGGTACATCCATCCACCAACAGGCTGGGATCACAGCTGCCAGTCACACCAGACTGTCTAAGGCCTCAGACCATTCCAAACAATGTTTCTGGGACACTGCCAAACTTTGTCTTCATGGCTCACCGTTTTATTTATTTCATTACCAAATAACTCCCTTTCTAATGAGCCATTCTTTCTTTAGATGAGCTAATAGAGTCACAAGCTATGGATGAAGATTATTGTTCTTAAAGTTACTCTTCATACTTCCCTTTAAATATAGCTCTGAGAGAGTAGTTTTCAACTTCCAGGGCTACCTCATAGTTACCCCCTCTCAACATACAACATTCAGCTTCTCAGATAACTGAAATCCAAATCAAAAAGAATTCAAATAAACATAAAACCAAACTCACTGTCTTACCCACAGCTCCTCCACCAAACCAAATCAGTTCTCAAAACTAACTTACCTTTTTAAAAATAAAAGCTCTTCTTTGACTCTTCTTTTCCTGTTGCCCCTATTCTTGAGGTGGCAAGTCTTGTTTACTCCTCCTTCTCAATGTTTCCCCTGTCCATTGCTTATTTTCCATTCCCATTGCCCTACTTTTTTTTTGAAAAAAAAAAAAAAAAAAGAACTCAACCTGAATTACTGTCAACAGTTCAGTAATTCCTTTCCTTGCTTCCTGTTTCCTCTCTTTTCCTTTCATCTGCATATCATCACCCTATTAATCTTCTAGAAACTTTCTCAAAATATTTAAGGGCTCTTCATGACACAAAGAAAGAAGCGCAAATGCTCTGGACTAGTGGTCAAATTTTCCCAAGTTTGGTCTTTATATTCTGTTTGGCTTTGCTTTCAAGAAGGGTCTCCATTTCAGCCTTTGTACACTCACTGTGGACAAATGAAAAAGTCAAATACAGACAGTGCTTATGTTTTGTAAGGCAAACCTATAGCGAAGAAGTCTTAGAAATAAACACCAATAGATATAATTAGCAGATTTTCATTTTAACAACTTATTCAACTTTTAAAAATATTTCCAGTGTTTATGTTCACAGACACAGACACCCTTCATAGAACCATGGCAAGTTACCAGGTGATCAACGAGTACACATAGCTGCAGTCAAGCTTTTCAAGGAAACCTAAACTTGTGCAGTGTAGGCCTTAATACAATGACAACTTCAGATAAGAATTGCGTAACTCATATTGTCTTGTGACCCACCATCATTCAGAAATATTCTGGAGTGTAACTATTTCAGACATTTTACATGATAGAAATTCTGCTTATTTCTAATGCAGATGTGACCTTGAGGGACATAATACAGTCTGTCAGATTTGATCACCTTTCAATAAGAACCCAATACAAAGTAATTTGAGCAATAAAGGGGATATTTTGACTCATATAACTCAAAACATGGCAGGGTTACACCCAAGTATTCAAATATGAACACAGCTCAACTCTGCATTTCTTCATGCTTTATTCCCCAGTAGATCCTTTCCAGACAGAAGGAAAGATAGTCACCAGCAGCTCCAGCCTTAGCAACCCCAGCAAAAAGATGGTGTCACTTTCCCAGTAGTGTCAATAAACATGCCAGGGTGGATTCTTATCAGGCCAGCCTGTGCCCATTAATGAACCAGGCACTGTGACAGGGGGATACATTGTCTTGATTACCCAGGACTGTCTCCCATATTCCCGCTTCCTGCTGAAGACACAGGCTGGGGTCAGCCCCACTGTACTACGTGGATTGAAAATGGAGGAAATGTGGTTCTCCCAAGGAAAATCAAGACGCTGTTGTCAGAAGAAGTGAGAACAGATATGAAACAAACAGGTGAATACCAGGAGTAGATTCTTGCATTCATGGGCATGCCTATTATCTGCTACTATCATATATTCATTAATGAGTCCTGCAACCTTATAATCAAATTTTAACATTAACTTTAGCAATTTGCATCAATATTTTTAGTATACATACCCTTAACCTGGCAATTCTATTTCTAGGAATAATAGCTATGCTTGGAAGTGTTTTCCTACATGCCCTCCACTGGCCTATGTATATTGCAAATGTTATTTCATTTATTAATACAGAACTCCAAGATGGAGTGGTATTATCTCTGTCTTTGAGCTGAAGAAATTGGGCTTACACAAAGTTGCACAGCTAATAAGAGATAAAGCCAGAAGTCTGCCTTCAAATTCTTTACCACTGTTAGTTATTTCTCAGCAGTCTCTGTGGCATATAGTCTCATGAATTTATTCTAAGGAAAAATATGACAGGTGAGAAAAGATGAATATCCCAGGAGATTATTTATAAATATTTGTCCACAGAACTCAAATGTGAAATAAAGTTTCAATAAATTATATCAACCTACATGTGTCCCCTCATTATCTGTAAATATATACTAAGTTTCTACTTTATAAAATGATAAAAGATTAATGACTTTCGGAGGGATGGCTGTGAAACGACAATTTTGTTCAAACCAGCTGTCTAAGCCGTGGAAGCACTCACAGTCAAGGTTAATCAAACACAATAAGGCCTTGTGCATTGTTCATATCTATCACCATGTCAGTTTACCATTTAGGAAGAAGTTGGATACTTAATCTCTACAACAACTCAAAATATATCTTTATATATTATAGCTGCCTACTGTCAGGCCACAGAGAGTTTTAGGCTAAATTATTTAACCTTGATGACACTCAACACTGGAACATTCCATCAGATGGGAAAGTGAGTGGCTTGGAAACCCACAGAGCTACTGGTTTTATCTCTTGCACCAAAGAATGAGAAGCTTCTGTTAGCAGTCAGAAATGTTCAGTCTGCCCTAGTCCTCAAATCAGGGCAAAAGATAGGGTAGGACAGCAATGACCCTGAAGCTCATAAAGAGCCTGGAGCACTCTAAGGATGGCTGGAAGTGTAGCCACACTGATCTAGGTTTCTGACAGTTGCCTGGACTAGCTGGCACGAGGGGGGAAACTCAATACTTAGGACCCTGTAACACACAGAAATTTTTGATGATCAATTAGCTTATAATGCCCCCCTCTTCTTTTTACCATGCCTCTATTTCTCATTATCCTCAGGAATATATCCTCGGTAAATACAGCCCTAAAACACTCCTGAAAAGCAAATGAAGGAGAAGCTCATTTGCACAAGAGTAATGATTTAGTCCTGTGAACTTTTAATTTGCATAATCCCCTTTCCTCCCCTCTTCCACCCTTTGTAAAGTTCTTTGATATTTTTTCCTCCAAATGACGTGGGTTGGGGAAAAGAATTAAGCAAGCATCAAAGTTCTCGCTCCTGTGTTCCCAGCTATTACATTAATCTTTAAGGTTTTTCTCTCTCATTTATTAAAAATCAGTGACTCATCCAACTTTACACATAAATCCACATCAAAGTTAATTAGAATCTTGGTAAGGCTAATGTTTGTCTCTTCCTTTATTAATTCCTAGAAGCTTGAATCAAGGCTCTGCGTGTGACTGTGGAAGAAATGAAAAGAGGAGCCAGTGGAAGTAGACTGGCCTGCCAGTGCTTCGCAGGCAGTGTTCGCGTGGCTGAATTCAGAGTTGGGTCCAAGGTCACTTGCTGTGAAGGAGGACCAGGCCTCCATGTAGCCCAGCTGATGGTCAGGCCAGCCTCCTCTGGAACTTGGGTGAACTCTGACACTAATCTGAAAGAGGGAAGATGGCGGTAAGAATTAACAATGGAGGATAGAGCGTTGCCTGCTGATGAAATTTTCTCTCCCTCTGTGATCAGGAAAAGCAGCCAGTCATTCTTGTACATTGACCTTCTCTTCTTCTTTCCTATAAAGTTAAAATTATATATATCATGCAACTTTATAGAACTTCTGCAGGAAGCAGGGGGAATAATTACAAGAGGTAGGAGGAGTACAAGAGGAAAACTATTATACAGCAAGATATTTCCACATTTGGAAATGCATACCAAAAGCGTTTCCATACCTAGAAACAGAATATAGAGAGAGGTACATGGCAGGACAGAGGACTCAATCTAACATACTTATTAGTGAGAAACCAACAGTACCTGCTCTAGGATTTTTTTGCATATTGATTTTGCTTTTAGGAGGTTTGTATGAAAATCACATAAAACAAACTGAGAACACAAACTTTCTTCCCAAACCATTCTTGAAAATCTTCCAAAGCATTTTTTTATTTTAAAAACTTAGTTGCTTTATGTATTGACATTCCAAAGTCTAAAGAATATACAACAGGAAAATTAAAATCTCATACTAGTGCCCCATAATAAGAGGCTTGAATCATCCACAGATAAGACAAGTTTTTGTTGTTGTTCAGTCACTAAATCACATCCAACTCTGTGTGACCCTATGGACTGCAGCACACCAGGCTTCCCTGTCCTTCACTATCTTCTGGAGTTTGCCCAGATTCATGTCCATTGAGTTGGAGATGCTATCTAACCATCTTATCCTCTGCTACCCCCTTCTCCTTTTGCCTCCAATCTTTCCCAACATCAGGTGTTTTTGTTTTTTTTTTTTCCCCAATGAGTCAGCTAAAGTTTAGAGCATAATAAATTTATTTCACATGAATACATTTGGAACTATTCTTTATAAAGCCATATAATTCCATGCTATATGTAAAGAGATAATTTGAAGTCCTAGAAAAACTTAAAACCCAAAGAGTTAATATTGAATTTAACCCATACTGGAAGGCTGATGCAGGCACTCCAGCTCCCACCTGAGAGTTCCAGCAAACCCCATCCCCTACCCAGGGGCCACCACTCCTCTGGGTGTGCACCTGCTCCCCCTCTAACCCCTGAGCCCAGCAACAAACACCTTACCAGTTGGCAGCCCCCTGAATCCTCAGGTGACCACTGAGGATAAAAACTTCTCTGTCTTTTGGCCTGAGGACAGGCTAGAGGAATCTGTTTGACCCCTCGCTAGAGGAATCTCAGCACTGCCTGGTGGTGATAACAATTTAGTGCAGCAGCACTTCCCCTGATCTTCTCAGCTCTCTCCTTCCCCAGGAACCTGCCAGCACTGAAGGACACTTTCTGAGAACAATCATGGCACTGTATTCAGAGCGTCCTACCTTCACCCCGATGACTAAGACTTTCTTCCATGTCACATTCCACGTGCTCCGATTCTTTCCTCCCAGGAAGGTTCTGACCCTTTCCCATCACCTTCCTCTCCCCTTCAAAACACAAGTGTCAGGCAGTCTCACCAGCTTGTCCAGAGCCGATGCTCCTGAGCCCCAGCTTAAGCTTACTTCCCAGGGAGGCTCTTCTGCCTCCACTGAACTAGAAATCCAGGCAAGCTGAAACCCCAGAAGAACAGATAGTTCTGAGGAAGAGTCCAGGAAGAGGACAGGGAAGGTAAAAAGCAGAATCAAGAGCACTTTCAGTCCTACAGAGAGACAGCCACAAGATTGGTTTGGATCAATGGGCACTGGGAAAAATTGAAGGCAGGAGAAGAGGCGGTGACAAGAAGATGAGATGTTTGGACTGTATCACCGACTCAATGGACATGAGTTTGATTAAGCTCTGGGAGTTGGCGATGGGCAGGGAATCCTGGCATGCTGCAGTCCATGGGGTCGCAGAGTCAGATATGACTGAGTGACTGAAAAGAACTGAATGGGAGCTTCACTCCATTACACAGTATAGCTAAAATGTAGGGCTGGGGGGTTGGTACAAAAGGCTCACATATGATAAGAAGTTTGTAATATTCACGTTGTCACATAAGACAAGGTAAATCAGACTTGGGTTTGGAAATTTACATAGCCAAGTTCAAGTCCTTGTGGCAATTCTGCCACATTTCTGCTCGTGACTGTTTAGTCTCTTTGAGATATGAAAAGGTTGTTTTCTAGCATCACTTGGCCCTTCCTTCCCTAGATGCTACATTTAAACTTCCTCTTTACTTTCCAATGCTAAACCCACCTGGTCTTAAGGATCTACTATTGTTTTATATGAAACAAAATGATAAACATTAAATTTTGACACACCCTCTGTGCACCACTAATTCAACACCTACAAATGAGACATTTGTTGTGATTCAATATATGTAATAGAAACCATCGAGAGGAACCAAGTTTTATACAGGGATAGGATCTAAAGAACTGATGCTTTTGAACTGTGGTGTTGGAGAAGACTCTTGCAAGTCCCTTGGACTGCAAGGAGATCCAACCAGTCCATTCTGAAGGAGATCAGCCCTGGGATTTCTTTGGAAGGGATGATGCTAAAGCTGAAACTCCAGCACTTTGGCCACCTCATGAGAAGAGTTGACTCATTGGAAAGGACTCTGATGCTGGGAGGAATCGGGGGCAGGAGGAGAAGGGGACGACCGAGGATGAGATGGCTGGATGGCATCACTGACTCGATGGATATGAGTCTGAGTGAACTCCGGGAGTTGGTGAGGTACAGGGAGGCTTGGCGTGCTGCGATTCATAGGGTCGCAAAGAATCAGACACGACTGAGCGACTGAACTGAACTGAGGATCTAAAGTCAGCATGTAAAATCAAACCAGGTAGCAGCTAAATTTGTTAACCCCTTAATTTCAAGTGCATAATGTTGTATATACTTGCCCTACTTGGTAATATATATCACCTTCAAATGATTCCACTTAACATAAGTGACATGAAGAACATAATTTTCAATATTGTTTGATTTTATAAGAAAAGAGAGTGAGAAGTTGGTATTCTTCATTGAGTTCTGAATGAGGCAGCTGGTTTTTGCATTTAGAGTACATGTTCTATTAAAAAAACAAACAAAAAACAAAACTATGTCTTTAAGGGCTAGAATCCCACAGAGCAGCAAGATGCTGCTCTCTGAGAATCACACAAGAGCTGAGACAGTGCAGGGGAGCAGCAGTTGTTGGTGTCATGGTAGATATACTATTAAAATGAATACTTTTGTCTTTAGCTCACTTTTATCTTGCTTTAACTGTTGTCGAGGCTGTTGGTTTGCTAAGCCAAGCACTTTTAGATAAATTCCAATAAAGTAAATGTATATGTGTATGTGTATGAAATGCAACCCCACTGTAGAGGAAAAAAACATATATCAGGTTGATTACCCAGTAGAGTTTACTTATTTGCCTATTTAACCAAAATATGAAGTTTGACTCCTTTTACTGGGCAACTAAATCTCCTATTGCCACTGCTGTATGCAAAAAGATGTCTATATATACACACGAACACATGGCATACTGCCACCACTGAGGGGGCAGACTATGAAACATCTCCATCCAAAATCTCAAGTTTTTATCAACTTTGTCTCACTAGTCGTCAAACGCCCTGGCATCTACAGCCCTCATCCCACCCTTGCCACGTGGCCAGATGTCTCATCTACTTCCTGGAGTCCCTAAGATACTTACATGGTACTTACAATGGCCCTGTGCACACTGCACTCCTCTGGGGCCCCCACCAGCAGCCGGCCCCGGCGCCTGGCCCTGCTCTCTGCCACAGTCACTGCTGCCCTCACCGTGACCAGCACTTCGGCCATCATCGCCTTTCCGCCCCCAGCACTGTGCAGTCTCAACTGTTGCTGCATTGCTGAGGTAACAGTTTCTGCTGGCTGCCTCTCCCCACAAAAAAGCAAGAAACAGAGGAAAACAAAACCATTCTTGGCTACCAGTCAGCTCTCTCCTCCAAGAGTTCAAGGTCTGAATTCCTGGGTTATAAAACCAGTAATGCTGAAGAAGCTGAAGTTGAACGGTCTTATGGAGACCTACAAGACCTTTTAGAACTAACACCCAAAAAAGATGTCCTTTTCGTTATAGGGGACTGGAATGCTAAAGTAGGAAGTCAAGAAACACCTGGAGTAACAGGCACATTTGGCCTTGGAATGCGGAATGAAGCAGGGCAAAGACTAATAGAGTTTTGCCAAGAAAATGCACTGGTCATAGCAAATACCCTCTTCCAACAACACAACAGAAGACTCTACACATGGACATCACCAGATGCTCAACACCGAAATCAGACTGATTATATTCTATGCAGCCAAAGATGGAGAAGCTCTATACAGTTAACAAAAACAAGACCAGGAGCTGACTATGACTCAGATCGTGAACTCCTTATTGCCAAATTCAGACTGAAATTGAAGAAAGTAGGGAAAAGCGCTAGACCATTCAGGTATGACCTAAATCAAATCCGTTATGATTATACAGTGGAAGTGTGAAATAGATTTAAGGGCCTAGATCTGATAGATAGAGTGCCTGATGAAGTATGGAATGAGGTTCGTGACATTGTACAGGAGACAGGGATCAAGACCATCCCCATGGAAAAGAAATGCAAAAAAGCAAAATGGCTGTCTGGGGAGGCCTTACAAATAACTGTGAAAAGAAGAGAGGCAAAAAGCAAAGGAGAAAAGGAAAGATACAAGCATCTGAATGCAGAGTTCCAAAGAATAGCAAGAAGAGATAAGAAAGCCTTCTTCAGCGATCAATGCAAAGAAATAGAGGAAAACAACAGAATGGGAAAGACTAGAGATCTCTTCAAGAAAATTAGAGATACCAAGGGAACATTTCATGCAAAGATGGGCTCGATAAAGGACAGAAATGGTATGGACCTAACGGAAGCAGAAGATATTAAGAAGAGGTGACAAGAATACACAGAAGAACTGTACAAAAGAGATCTTCACGACCCAGATAATCATGATGATGTGATCACTAATCTAGAGCCAGACATCCTGGAATGTGAAGTCAAGTGGGCCTTAGAAACATCACTACGAACAAAGCCAGTAGAGGTGATGGAATTCCAGTTGAGCTATTTCAAATCCTGAAAGATGATGCTGTGAAAGTGCTGTGCTCAATATGCCAGCAAATTTGGAAAACTCAGCAGTGGCCACAGGACTGGAAAAGGTCACTTTTCATTCCAATTCCAAAAGAAAGGCAATGCCAAAGAAGGCTCAAACTACTGCACAGCTGCAGTCATGTCACATGCTAGTAAAGTAATGCTCAAAATTCTCCAAGCCAGGTTTCAGCAATACGTGAACGTGAACTTCCTGATGTTCAAGCTGGTTTTAGAAAAGGCAGAGGAACCAGAGATCAAATTGCCAACATCCGCTAGATCATTGAAAAAGCAAGAGAGTTCCAGATAAACATCTATTTTTGCTTTATTGCCTATGCCAAAGCCTTTGACTGTGTGGATCACAATATACTGTGGAAAATTCTGAAAGAGATGGGAATTCCAGACCACTTGACCTGCCTCTTGAGAAACCTGTATGCAGGTCAGGAAGCAACAGTTAGAACTGGACATGGAACAACAGACTGGTTCCAAATAGGAAAAGGAGTACGCCAAGGCTGTATATTGTCACCCTGCTTATTTAACTTCTATGCAGAGTACATCATGAGAAACGCTGGACTGGAAGAAACACAAGCTGGAATCAAGATTGCTGGGAGAAATATCAATAATCTCAGATATGCAGAAGACACCACCCTTATGGCACAAAGTGCAGAGGAGCTAAAAAGCCTCTTGATGAAAGTGAAAGAGGAGAGTGAAAAAGTTGGCCTAAAGCTCAACATTCAGAAAGCGAAGATCATGGCATCTGGTCCCATCACTTCATGGGAAATAGATGGGGAAACAGTGGAAATAGTGTCTGACTTTATTTGGGGGTTCCAAAATTACTGCAGGTGGTGACTGCTGCCATGAAATTAGAAGATGCTTACTCCTTGGAAGAAAAGTTATGACCAACCTAGATAGCATATTCAAAACAGAGCCATTACTTTGCCGACTAAGGTCCATCTAGTCAAAGCTATGGTTTTTTCAGTGGTCATGTATGGATGTGAGAGTTGGACTGTGAAGAAAGCTGAGTGCCGAAGAATTGAAGCTTTCTGAACTGTGGTGTTGGAGAAGACTCTTGAGAGTCCCTTAGACTGCAAAGAGATCCAACCAGACCATTCTGAAGGAGATCAACCCTGGGATTTCTTTGGAAGGAATGATGCTAAAGCTGAAACCCCAGTACTTTGGCCACCTCATGAGAACAGTTGACTCCTTGGAAAAGACTCTGATGCTGGGAGGGATTGGAGGCAGGATGAGAAGAGGATGACAGAGGATGAGATGGCTGGATGGCATCACAGACTCAATGGATGTGGGTCTGAGTGAACTCCGGGGGATGGTGATAAACAGGGAGGCCTGGAGTGCTGTGATTCATGGGTTTGCAAAGAATCGGACACGACTGAGCAACTGAACTGAACTGAAGGAATCAAAGACACCACCTCAGGAGGGAAGGAGGAAACTTGTCAGCAGAGGGCATATTTCAGGTTGGTTGATGATGAGAAAATCATTAACATGAGAAAATCATTGAGAAAATCAATGAGAAAATCATTAACACAAACGCGCTCATAGCACTGAGAACACTCTAGACATTAAGTGCTTGATACTCATGAACTCATTTCAAACAATTATTTTGGTCTCTTTCAATGCTAAGATCCTGTAATTTGGCCTCCTCACACACACAGAAGTCGCTCAGTCGTGTCTGACTTTGCGACCCCATGGATTGTAGCCCACCAGGCGCCTCGATCCATGGTATTTTCCAGGCATGAATACTGGAGTGGGTTGCTGCTTTCTTCTCCAGGGGATCTTCCTGACCCAGGGATCAAACCAGGTCTCCCGCATTGTAGGCAGACGCTCTACCCTCTGAGCTACCAGGGAAGTCCATCAAAAACACAGAGGAGGAATAGTAAGTTTCAAAAGGATGTCAGTTGAGATCTTTTATAGATAAAATCTACTTCCTAGACATCAACTCGCCAATTTATATGCACAGCTGGAGACAAGAGGCTGCAAAAAAAAGGTTCAACTGGAAAATATCTCGGATACCCAATTGGATCCAGTTATTCTGCGTCTGTGGATTTAAAATGATCATCATCCATGGTGGAACAGATGTGTGCCTCATTGCTTAGAAAATCCACAGCTAGCTTGATTGGGGCTACGAACATGTGTTGGAGTTGGTTGTTGAGATCCTGAAAGTTCAATCCTTCAGGTCTTGGGCAAGCCTTGATCAAATTCCTGCACCTGGTTCTGGGCCACAGTGAGGCCATTTGAACTTTCCAATAGGAGGGAAAGCCCTGTCTCTGTAATCATCAGCAAGAGTGACAGTTCTGTCTCCACAGTCAGGGAACATCCAGACTGCAATAATCTTCATAGCTGGCTTCTCCCAATTTTTGAACAGCCCTAGCAGTCCCAGATGGCTAGATTACAAAATAAAGTGTAGACTTCCCAGGGACAGATCATATGTTCACATTCACCTTTTTAAACGTCTTTGATAATGAAAATGAGTAGGGCACATTTATACATACACACATACATGTATTTGCATTTATATGTCTATCTCATATACATGAGATATACATAAGAAAACAAATGTATCATATATATATCATATATATGAAAAACACAGTAGAAAGACTTTTATACACGTTTTTCTCATATATATGTATATATAAAGCAGAAAACCATGTATAAAAAGTATTATTGTTGTTCAGTTGCTCAGTCATGTCCGACTCTTTACGACCCTATGGATTGCAGCACACCAGGCCTCCCTGTCCCTCACCATCTTTGGGAGTTTGCCCAAGTTCATATAAAAAGTAAAATGAACCCTTATATACCTGTCCTAACTTCAACAGTTATCAACATGCGAATGATATTGTTTCATCTATACCTACAGGACTATTTTGAAGCAAATTGCAGACATCCTATTATATCATCTATAAATACCGCAGTATGTGCGCTAGTTATCAACTTAACACTGCAGCTCCAAATCCACCCTTCCTTGTTCCAGGATGTGATCCTAAAGCTAGACCCTAGAAATATTTCTCTTTGGCAAGATATTAAGCTTTGTCATTAGAGGACATCAGAGAGACACTGGAAGAGGAAGGGGCATCTCTTCCAGCTTCTACTGTGCTCTCCACTGCTTTTCTGTGGTCAAGGGCAACCAAGCTCAGGAGCTTCACAGGGGCACTCACCTCCCATTGAGTTTCAGCAGCACCAGAATGGGTGGCTTCCTGATGAGTTCTGCTGGCATATTGGCCAACCTCCAGTGAGTCTCACAGGTGCCCAGCTGTGAGATCAAATATTCTCATGATTTCATGTGTATGTGTGTGTGTATATTATATGAAACATTTCCATAATTCTAAAATTATAATCACAAAACAAAATATATTAGTGAAGTCTCATTAGTGTCCCCTTCCTTTTTCTTTTAAGAAGTAATTTTTATTGTCAGTTCTTCCATTTAAAAAAAAAGCAGAAGTATTCACATTCCCCTTCCTTAAAAAAGTAGCACATATATGGACTATTTTGTACTTTGTTTTTTTCCCACTCAAAAACATATCCTGAAAGTCACTTCGTAAATGTAGAGATACTTCTAGTGCAGTTGCTTAGTATCCCAGGTGAACACACCGTACTGTATCCAACCACCCTTGAACTGGTGGACATCTGAGTTGTCCCCAGTCTTTGCTGTTATAGGCAATGCTTCAGTGAACATGTCTTTTTGTTTGTCAGAGTATCTTTAGAATGGTATCAGTTAGCTTTTGCTATCTATAGCACATTACCTCAAAACTTGGCGATGTAAAGCAACAACCTCATATATTAGCTCAGCATTCTGCAGGTCTGCAATTTTGGCAGATTTCAACATATGACTGACAGCTGACTTGAGTCACATGTTCTCACCATGTGACTCAAGTCAGCTGTCATCTCAGTTGGAACTGGATGATCCAAGGTAGAGCCCATTCTCATGTCAGCAGGTTGGTTGGCTGTCAACCAAGATGCCATGAGTGGCCTCTCACCACCCAGTAGGCTAGCTAGAACTCGTTTATGCCTTCTTGTGTCAATCTCAGGGTTCCAAGCACATTAAGAGAAAACAAGCCCCAGTGCACAGGTACTTCTCAATTTTCTGCTTGCATTAACTTTGCTACCATTCCAGGATACTCAGACAAACCCACTGTTTGGGGAAGAGGGTGACCACCCAAAGACATGCGTACAGGCAGAGGTATTCTAGAAGTCATTTACAATCCACCACAAGGATAGATTCCCCAGGGACTAGGATGTTGGGTCACAGGGCAAATTCCAATGTAAAACTTCCAACTCCTCCCTACCCCTAACCCTAGGGATTAGGCCATTTGTATTCCTTTCCACTAGGAACACACGTGCTTGTTTCTCAGTGTCACCAATAGAGTATATTTTCAAACTTTTATATTTTTTGTTGATCTAAAAGAGAGTGATGAATCTGTGACAATTTAATCTCCCAATATAAATGAGATTGAGCATTCTCCTCATATGCTTAAGAACCATTTGAATTTTTTGTGAACTGCCTATATTTCTTGTCCATTTCTTTCATAGTAATTGGTCTTCTACTTTTACAAGCTTTTCATATATTAGGACTTTAGCCCTTTATCAGTGATATAAATTACAAATATTATTTCTAATTTGTCTTCATGGTTTTTTTTTTTAAACCATGTTTCTGGATGTTGAGCCATTGTTGGAATAACTTTTCTCCATTTCCAAATAATGAGGGAATTCACCCATGTTGTTCTATATCTGTGTGTTGAGAGGAGGGGATCTAATTATTCGTTTCCCTATCAAGATACCACCTTTGTTGTAGACTAAATTTCTTTAACTAATTGGGTGTGTATTCAGCTGACATTTAAAGTATGACTAATTCCAAGTTGATAATATGACTTATTCAAATTCTGTATTCTTGTTCTCCATCTCTGCCTCTATCTATAGCTGAATTTACACTCCCTTTTAAAACTAACTCAAACCCTAACTCCTGTCCACACTGCCCAGTGAGTCAGCAGGAGCCTCCCAGTTTCCACATTACTGGGGCAGTTGAAAGTATAAATTCCTGATTGTGTGATCTCAGGCAAATTGCTCAGCCCTTCTAAATCTTAGTCATTTTTACCTTTAATCTGTGAGGATAAGAAAACCTTCTTCACAGGGTCATTTAATAGGATCAATGAGATAATGTAGGGAGGTCAAGTACAGTGCTGGACCATAGTAAGGGCTCAATAAATCATGGGTACCCATTAAAGAAGTGGAGACCAAGTAATTAAAAAAAAAAAAAAAGGCAAGTACCTAAGACTGAGAAATGTGGGCTTAATGCAGAAAAAACTTTGACAGGGATTCATATGTGTGTATACATGGGTACATAAATTGGGAAAGAACACACAATAGTGTTTTCTTCAGTGTGTTTCATTTGAGGATGCTTCCCTATAGAATGAGAGTGGCGGGCCTCTGCTTGGCAAGGAACTTTCACACTCTTTGAGCATGCCAGCTTTGAAGCCAACTGATGGGAAGAAAAGGCAAAACCATAAGAAGCAGAAGACACTTCTGGTCAGCTCATGCCTTAAGAAATCAGTTTTAGACTCAAGATCTGCTAAACAGCTGAGCATTTGACCTGCAAACACTGAAGTTCCAGTGTGTCTCTTCTATTCCTGGCACTCCATCCCAGAGGACTTCATATCATATCCTGCCAGAGGCTCTCCCTCTAATCCCTGACTCAGAGCTGCTCTTGGCAGCGGTGTGTTCCAGGTAACCAACTCCTTCCAGTCACATTCATAGGACTGCAATTCCTATTGCTCAGCTGGTCTTCATTCCAGCAGTTTCTGCCCCAAGAGTCTAGGGTGTCAGATGTAAATCTTGAGGGGGAAAAAAAAGATATTAGTAAGGCCAGAGCTAAACTGAAACAAGGAGAGACACTTAAAAACCCCAAAGTCATGGAATTAGACTTGTGAGCTGTGTGAAGGTGCTGGGCTGGTTGTATTCTGGCATGGTTGAAACTGGAATTATGTAACTCAGTGAGGCAATCTAGAGCTGACCTTGGTACATGGAACTATTAGCTTTAAGCTAAGTGGTTTTTAAAATATCAGAAAAGTGATGGCCACTGGGTCTGTGGAGATGAGGAATTCACTTGGGAAACTACATGAGAAAACATTCTGGAATGATGACAATGTTCTGTATCTCCACAGGGGTTGGAGTTACCCAGGTGGCACAGGCATTCTTAAAGCTCACAAATGTACAACTGAGATTTGTGCATTTCTTTGTAAATTTTACACTAAAAACCAACCTTAAACTCCATTAATGAACAGATATGCCAAAATAGTGAAATATTCAGTTCACTGATGTCTGCAGTTAGTTGAAATGTATTTAAAAGACTAATGAATAGAATAGGATGAATAGATGGATGGAATAAAAACAAGCAGAGTCAGATGGTAATATCTCACTGGCGAGTACACATCTACAATTCTTTCAACACGTTTGAAATTTTTCATAATAGAATGTTAGGAAAAGTTACCTAATGCTTTATCAGAAGCAAACCAGCAAACTCTGGGTATACAGCAACACTGAGGGTGTCACTGGAAATACAGAATCCCTTCCAGTACCCTCTGTTTTCCCCTTGGCCACTGACTTTCTCCCGGACACAAACCCTGGCCCACACATTCTTCTTCTTCCCCTGCACTTTCATAGTCATGCCTTCACCCTCTGGGAAAGGATGAATGGGAAAAACAGTGCAAGGTACTCAGCTATTGGGCAGATTTTGAGATGAAGACTCAGTCCAACAACTGTCATGGTAAATTCTCAGCATAATACTTTTCTGCATCCAGAAGACTCTAAAAGCTTGTGGGTTTTTTTAAGGAACCTAATTACAATTATATAAACTGCTTAATATTCCAAATTTTATAGAAAAGGTTGTCTCCTAATAATGGCATGGAGAAATGACCAGTATTTGCCTCATATTTCCATTGCTCATGGGGAAAAAAACCATAACACTTGTTGAGTTCTACATATGGAACACGTTTTGCATACATTGGCTTACATAGTTCTCATCACTCTGCCAGTATATAAATAGCCCCTGATTCCTCTTTTTAAAATGAAGCTAATGACTATAGAGCCAGTAAATAGATCTAGGTCTCAAACCAAGATCTCTTCAGCTCAAAATCATGTTATTTTCACCAAAGCACATTGTCTCTAGCAATTAAAATAGGTTATGTTCTGCAAAGCTAACATAACTCCAGGAACAGCAGTCACTTGGCCAGGATTTGACAAAATATCACTAGTAAAGGAATAAAATTTATAAGAGCAGTTTCACGTTCTACTTCCAACTGTTTTTACCAAACCACCGCCCACCCAAAGGTATTTTTAACAATTTACACTTCCCACCAGTATTATTGAAATATATAACAAGAGTATAAAACTTGGCAACAATTTCCATATTTTCTGACCCTCCAGGGAGCTGTTCAGGGTTTATTTAATAAAGCTGCTTAACTGAAAGGAAACTACTTTTAATGTCAGTGTTGCTTGTTCATCAATTATAAACATATAGCTCAACTCCTTATTGATCTTCCACACATGCTTAAACATCAAAAAAATTCCCATCTGATGGATAATGGCAACTTTCCCCCACATTAAGCCAGATTCCTAAATTACTGAAACGATTTAGTAACCATCCAGTTCTGTTCAGTTCTGATCAGACACTCAGTCATGTCCAACTCTTTGCAACCCCAAGAATTGCAGCACGCCAGGCCTCCCTTCACTAATTATGCTGACTACAAGCAAAATGGCTGTCTGGGGAGGCCTGACAAATAGCTGTGAAAAGAAGAGAAGCGAAAAGCAAAGGAGAAAAGGAAAGATATAAGCATCTGAATGCAGAGTTCCAAAGAATAGCAAGAAGAGATAAGAAAGACTTCCTCAATTATCAATGCAAAGAAATAGAGGAAAACAACAGAATGGGAAAGACTAGAGATCTCTTCAAGAAAATTAGAGATACCAAGGGAACATTTCATGCAAAAATGGGCTTGATAAAGGACAGAAATTGTATGGACCTAACAGAAGAAGAAGATATTAAGAGGTGGCAAGAATACACAGAACTGTACAAAAGAGATCTTCAGGACCAAGATAATTATGATGGTGTGATCACTCACCTGGAGCCAGACATCCTGGAATGTGAAGTCAAATGGGGCTTAGAAAGCATCACTACGAACAAAGCTAGTGGAGGTGATGGAATTCCAGTCGAACTATTTCAAATCCTGATAGATGATGCTATGAAAGTGCTGTACTCAATATGACAGCAAATTTGGAAAACTCAGCCATGACCACAGACTGGAAAATGTCACTTTTCATTCCAACTCTAAAGAAAGGCAATACCAAAGAATGCTCAAACTACCGCACAACTGCACTCATCTCACACGCTAGTAATGTTCAAAATTCTCCAATCCAGGCTTCACCAATATGTGAACCATGAAATTCCAGATGTTCAAGCTGGTGTTAGAAAAGGCAGAGGAACCGGAGATCAAATTGCCAACATCTGCTGGATCATCAAAAAGCAAGAGTTCCAGAAAAACATCTATTTCTGCTTTATTGACTCTGCCAAAGCCTTTGACTGTGTGGATCACAAGAAACTGTGGAAAATTCTGAAAGAGATGGGAACACCAGACCACCTAACCTGCCTCTTGAGACATCTGTATGCAGGTCAGGAAGCAAGTTAGAACTGGTCATGGAACAACAGACTGGTTCCAAATAGGAAAAGGAGTAGGTCAATGCTGTATATTGTCACCCTGCTTCTTTAACTTATATCCAGAGTACATCATGAGAAACACTGGGTTGGAAGAACACAGCTGGAATCATCAATAACCTCGGGAGAAACATCAATAACCTCGGATATGCAGATGACACCACCTTTATGGGAGAAAGTGAAGAGGAACTAAAAAGCCTCTTGATTAAAGTGAAAAAGAATGAAAAAGTTGGCTTAAAGTTCAACATTCAGAAAACGAAGATCATGGCATCTGGTCCCATCACTTCATGGCAATAGATGGGGAAACAGTGGAAACACCATCAGACTTTATTTTGGGGGCTCCAAAATCACTGCAGATGGTGACTGCAGCCAGGAAATTAAGACACTTACTCCTTGGAAGTAAAGTTATGACCAACCTAGATAGCATATTCAAAAGCAGAGACATTACTTTGCCGACTAACGTCCATCTAGTCAAGGCTATGGTTTTTCCAGTGGTCATGTATGGATGTGAGAGTTGGACTGTGAAGAAAGCTGAGCGCCAAAGAATTGATGCTTTTGAACTGTGGTGTTGGAGAAGACTCTTTAGGAGTCCCTTGGACTGCAAGGAGATCCAACCAGTCCATTCTAAGCATCAGTCCCGGGTGTTCATTGGAAGGACTGATGCTGAAGCTCCAATACTTTGGCCACCTCACACGAAGACTTATTGGAAAGACTCTGATGCTGGGAGAGATTGAGGGCAGAAGGGGATGACAGATAATTACGGCTGGATGGCATAACCGACTTGATGTACATGAGTTTGAGTAAACTCTGGGAGTTGGTGATGGACAGGGAGGCCTGGTGTGCTGCGATTCACAGGGTCACAGAGTCGGACATGACTGAGGAACTGAACTGACCACTTTTATTGGTTTTCTATGTTAGTCTTAGGTCAGAGGTCTTACTCAGCTTCCTACTAGGGTTATAACTATTTGAATCAAGACTAGCCCCACCTGGCAGTCAAACTATGCCTTGCTCATTTATGTAAAATATTTATGATACCTGCCCCGCTGAAGAATGATTGAGGTCAATGAGGTTAGGTTTGAAGGTATTCTCAGCAATGTTTATCAGGCCTCCAATTCCACTACTTTTCTATTTGGCCAGCCTCTCCACACAATGAAGGGAATTGAGGAATGTTTTGGGAAACAGGAGAAAGGCAGATGCTGCTGCAAACAGGCTTGGTGAAATAAGCAACGATAAACTCTAACTAGGGTTTGAAAAGGCGTATTTTCACTTTGATCAATATAGGTCCAGAGGAATCCAGGAAATTCCACTATGGATAACCTGACCCTGCTGCTGCTGCTAAGTCACTTCAGTCGTGTCCAACTCTGTGCGACCCCATAGATGGCAGCCCACCAGGCTCCCCCATCCCTGGGATTCTCTAGGCAAGAATACTGGAGTGGATTGCCATTTCCTTCTCCAATGCATAAAGGGAAAAGTCAAAGTGAAGTCGCTCAGTCGTGTCTGACTCTTTGCAACCCGATGGACTGCAGCCTACCAGGCTCCTCCGTCCATGGGATTTTCCAGCCAAGAGTACTGGAGTGGGGTGCCATTGCCTTCTCCAACCTGACCCTAAGATATTCTATTTGAACCTAGTTCAAGAGTGCTGACAGGCTGTACTCAAACTCTATCCTGCTTGGAGTTACACTGCTTTAACCATCAATTATGACTTTTGGAGGAGTGTATGTCTAAGTACTATTTTTTATAACCTAGAACCTTGATACATTCTAACCTCACAAAAATAAACTGGTATGTGCATATGTACATTTATTTCAAGATAAAGTTATTTCTGTGTTAATATCAAGGTCAGGAGACAAAAATCTTCAGGGACGTTTTTGAAGTGCAGCTCTCTCCAACCTACACTTACACATTCTTCTGGTGGAGCACAGAAATAATCCATACACCTAACAAGTTCCTGGGAAAAATCTTCTAGGTTTATAAACCATTCTTTGAGAGTTTTATTCAGTATCAATACGTGGACAAAGAAACTAGACTATGTCCAGAAGTATTACAAAAATGTACTCAAATTTTGGTTAAAAATGGTTAAAGATCTGATTTTTAAAGACATGTATTACTTACCAAGGCCTTGAAAAAGATAAATGGAATGTCTACTAGTCAAAACTTGTTTAAATGCTCATTTTCATCATACTGATTATCTCAGTGGTAAACAGGTCTTAGGAATATCTTTGGACCTAATGTTCTTAATGAGGAAACACTACATGAATGGCCTGTCAGATGGTCTGGACTTGATTCTCTCATCTGTGATTAGTGCTTTAAGAAACATTATACACTTACTGTGATCACAGCATTGGAACAAATTCTGGTGCATCCCTAATGCAGTAAACCTGAAGAGACTTGGAAAAACTTGAACATACCTGGAAAGTTTTTCTAGTTTCTCCCCCTCAGGTCCTAACAACATACCATTCAGGATAGTGCTGTTTTCCCAAGGTCACAATTAGATTTCCTCAAAAGCATATCTCAACTGTTAGTCATTGACTACTTTGTGAAATATGGGCTGTTTACCCCATTTAATAATTGGCTGGAACCTCAATACTCAGACTGTCACTATGGCCAAGTGTATCTGCTTTTACTCATCATTAATCCTGTACCAGAGAACTGTGACTCTCTTCAACTAGAAATGTTCACTTCCATCAGATAGGGGACAAAACAAATTAACAGAAGGAAAGTAGATTTAAAACAAAAAGGCATCATAGCAGAAGCTACCCAAAAAAACAAGTCTAGAGGAATAAACAGCCTTTGGTGTGAAAGTCTTATGTTAAAACTGCTTTTCACATGGTTTTCTTGTTGTCTCTAGACTCTTTGTGAATAAAGTCTCTTTAATTAAGAGTCACAGCAGCCTACAATTGCTTAGAACAATCTGTCATTATGGTACATTATGATAATGTATTATTAAGGTGTAAGAAAAAGGAAGGCATGTCAGTAACTAAATTGGAATGTCAGATCCATATAAACCAAGAACTGCTACTATGTCTTAAGAATGATGTAAAATACTCTCAAATTTGTACCTTCTGAGAAAACTTTCTAGGGCCAGTTAACCACCTTCTGATTACTTTACATGTTCTTTATAGATCATTGATTTTACTAACCTTGCATCTATTTGTTTTTAGTATCATTCCCTCAGCATTATTACTCAATCAAGCAAATTAAACATTCTCTTAAAATGTTAAAAAACTACAAGTGACAAATACTCAGTTCTCAGTGATAGGGAAGCCTCAAGTTAAACTGTCCTCAAATTTAAAATGCAATTACTGAAACTACAGGAACCAAGCAAACATAAGTTGGCAAAATGTCCATGGGAAAGCATCGTGCAGGCTTCACTAATATGCAACACCACTTTGCTTTATGGGTTTCATGTTTCCAAGTCTGTATTATAGTAACTCAACGAACCTGCCCAGAGAGAAGGGGCCACCTGCCTAATGAGACTTCAATTCACTTCAATCCACTTCAGAACTGACTTAGAAATATAAAGTAGGACCCAACCCAGTAGTGTGTATTTCTATATCAAATGGCCTTTGTTTTCAGTAGGTGTTTAAACTTATGAAGTTGTTAGCTGAAAGCGCCAGGAAGGGGGAAGGTGGGAAACTTTCTTCCTCTTAACTTCTTGATGAGTACTGTCCAAGCAGGCTGAGAAGGCAAATATTCAATATGAATTGTAACTCACTTTGCTTTGGTTTTGGAGGCTTCCCTTAAGAAAAAGAAATTTGTTAATAAACGATATTAAAAAAACCCACAGAACAGCAAGGTTAAATTATTGAGGCAAACATCAATCACAAAAGTAAAATGTAAGGTCTTTCTCTACTTAATCTCAATACATTAAAGGGTAACAATACCTCCACACCTAACTCCTGCATTTTTTCCTATTCTTGAGATATGATTAGACAACAAACATTTGACTGCTTATTAGGAGCTAGAAATCATTCTAATCATTCACTTGGAAAAATCTTAAATAAGTCTAAAGGGCTAATATCACTTACTTATTTTTACAGTTATGGATCCTGAGGTTTTAAGTGAACAGCTTGTCCAATACCACAGGTAAAGAGAATCAGGCCAGGATTAGCATCTCAGCAAGCCATTACCTGATTATTTTTTAAAAAACTCTAAAATTCTTTCATTCAAAATCACCTTTAGTACTAATCTCCCATAAATAACTCAGTCTTAGGGCTTCTACCCTTACTTAAAAATTAAAAAACAAAAACTAATTTGCGATTTTTTTTACTTCAAACATCTGTAATTTTGTGAACATCCTGAAAAGGTACTAGTCACAAAACCAAATGAACTATAATAATCAGTATGTGAATAAAGGGAAAACTTATTTCTATAACATATAATCCCCAGTTACTTAAGTATCATAAAGAAACTTCCTGAGCTTATTCATTACTTCCTTTAACTTTAACACTACTGACACAGTGCCTGACATGTGGCACACTGTTAGACACTGGATTAGAGGAAATAAATATCTGGCACAGATTTTTATATTCAAACGCCATGGCACTTTCAGAAAACAGAGTCTACTTAAACTATTTTGCTATTTGAGGTGAGAGAAAAAAGACAAACTGACAAATACAGAGCTAAGTAGTCACCCAGGCTGAAGTCATGACTACAGTTACAGTAAAAAAAAAAAAAAAAAAGTACTGGCTCTCCACTGTAAATCATGAAAACAGCAAAAATAAGGTAGGTCTGTTAACATTAATGCAAATTTTATTCAAGAGATAATTTTGAAGAGTTTAATTCTGACAAAGGAAAAATTTTCCAGTTATCCACGCTACAGGGAAAAGTGGAACTGGACACCATTTAACATCACATGAGTAAATTTAACCTTTATATTTCTAAATAAAGCTGTATTTGCTTCTTTGAGAGAGCCATTTCTTAACTTCTGCTGATAAGGCTTTGTGAATTGTGTTCAGAAATTTTGACAATAAACACACACACACTCCCTTCAAGTAAGTAAGTACCTAGGATTTTCACTCCAGGCTGATTTTCTGCCAAGTACCCAGGACCCTGTAAGATTGAATATTTCTACATAAATTCAATTTGAATTGCCTTCACTATAATATTTATCTACCATAATCTGTAAAAGTTAGATCAATGTTTATTATCACTTCATAACTCCCTCAAATTAAACTTCAATATTTGACACGGTAATTTCAAAAATAAACATTCAAGGCATCAGGTTTAAATTTCCATTCAGTGTAATGCACAAAGCTGATAAATATTAATAGGACTACCCTAAAATAAATTTAGATTCCTTCTAAAAATTTGTCATAATACAGATCACATTCTGTTCCATAATTCTGATAAAGAATATGCTTTTTGGTAACAAAACGAGTTTAGGATGATTCAGTCCTTGGAAAATCTTAATCACTCAAGAAGTCAATCATTCCCTGGAGTCACACTAAAAATTGCTGTTAACATTGACCAGATTTTTGTGTTTTTGGTGGTTATTGCTTTAGTTGGCAATATCTGTATTTAAAACAAAAGAACATCTCCCACTAAGCCTTATTTTAAATATTACAAAATTTATATAGAAGACAGACTCATAGAGGCTAAAATGCTGATGGCATACATAACTCACCCATGAAATGGGTGTAGGTTTTTAGAGGATATCCAAAGATCTTTTTGCTCTAAAAATAAATGCCCCTATTCTTCAGAGTGTTCCCATTCTTCAATAGGAGACTCGAACAGCTTAATAGTTCTTCTATAAAAAACAAACCACTCTTGTTAACAAACCAAAAACATAAAAAGAAACAGATAAAGGACAGTTTTCACAGTTAACAATAAATAAAAGTGCAATAAGTGTTCAAGTAGGGCACGTAGTTTAAAAACTACACGTGAGTATTTGGCATAGGTCATCTTTTAAAGGCTCTCCGAGGGTCCCTGCCATTACTTATTGTAGTCATGACTGTTTGATTATTAGCTGTTCCTGGTAGCTGTGGATTTATAGGTCCCCGGCCATTGCTTCTACCAGCATATGAAAATTGGCATCCCCTTGCTTCTGGGCCAGTCTGAATCCCATTTCCTAAAAAAGAATAAAAAAAAAAATCACCGTTTCCAGACAGAATTACATCTATTTGAAGTTGCAACACATGCTATTAATGCTTATAAGAATATTATGGAAAGCAAACACCTTTATTTGTAAACTACTGGAAAAAGATCAGTGTGAGTTCTAGGTTTTTCCAAATGTGTAATTACTTCAAATGTATTAACTTGATGCTTGTATCAATAAGGAGTGAGGGAAAAGAGCAACTTGGGCAACTGAATGAGACAATAACAAAGTAGGGAAAAAGCATAATGTACTACCTGTACTGAGAGCAAGAGTAAAAGAAAAATAGCATGTTAAGTATTGGCATTTGATTCAAATAAGGTTAGTGTTTTAAGAGAGAGACTATAATTCTAACTTTTAAAGGAAAAAATAGCAAAGTGTCCCACAACATAACAATCACCAGAGCTGTGCCAAAACATGTAGCCAACAGGTCAAGTAAATTCCAGCCACACTGTGCTGTGTGCTCAGCTGTGTCCAACTCTGCGGCCCTTACAGACCTCAGTCCGCCAGGCTCCTCTGTCTATTGGGATTCTCTAGGCAGGAATTGCTATGCCCTTTCTCAAGGAGATCTTCCCAACCCAGGGATTGAACCCAAGTCTCCTACACTGCAGGTGGATTCTCTACAGTCTAAGCAGCCAGAGAAGCCCTCAGCCACCCTAATGAATTCCAGTCACAAAAGACGTTTCCCTAAGTCTTTAGAATATAAAGGCTTCAAAAGACCTTCAATGAGGATATAAGAGCCACTGACCTTTGAGGGTATTTGAGGGTAAAGGCCAGCTATTAGCATATGAAAAACTAAAGTGAACTATTAATCTGAGGATAAAATGCTTTCAGTACACAAAAATAACCAGTTATTCTGCATCTACTATACATATTTACTAGATTATAGAAATTCTGTAAAAATCAACAAAAAAATAGCATAATGCATCATCAAAACTTAATTTCT
The DNA here is from genome assembly GCA_917880005.1 of Nanger dama. Lineage (NCBI taxonomy): Eukaryota > Metazoa > Chordata > Mammalia > Artiodactyla > Bovidae > Nanger > Nanger dama. The sequence goes on from CAKJTW010000004.1 coordinate 56,757,963, forward strand.
TAATCACTGTGTTCCCAATAACTAGTCCAAATGTTTAAGCACAGAATGTGTTCAATAAATTAGCTTAAGAGGGTATGTTTTCTCTAGAAAAAGCAGTTATTTGAGAATTCCCTCTTTCACAGTACTTCCCTTTTAGTACTAATTTTTGCCTAAAGACAATTTTTTTGCGTAAGAGATTCCCGTAATTCTTATACCTGATTACAAATATGCCAAAAAAAAAATCTTACCCATTGGTCCAAATGTACCTGTACCCACATTGTTACTATTATTCATGGAATTATTCTTCTGTTCATTGTGTGCCTATAAAAAAGTTTTAACTTAATCAAATGAAGATTTCAAAATAAACATATAACATGCATCCATTCTGTTTTTAACTTTCAAGGCTTTTTAAAACAATTTTTAGATTTTATTTTTAATTGGAGGAAATTGCTTTACAATGTTGATTTCTGCTGTACAACTCCAATCTGACATAACTAGGGGGTGTGTGTGTGTGTGTGTGTGTCCCTCCCTTTGAACCTCCCTCCCAACAGTCACCCAGTCCCACCCCTCTAAGGCTGTCACAGAGCGCCAAGCTGGGCTCCCTGTGGCATACAGCAGCTTCCCATTAACTGTTTTACACACAGTAATGTATATATGTCAATGCTACTTGCTCAATTCGTCCCACCCTCTCCTTCCCCTACTCTGTCCACCAGTCCATTTTCCACGTTTTTGTCTCCATTCCTTCCCTGCAAATAGGTTCATCAGCACCATTTCAGATCCTATACAGACTCACAAAACACATAAAATGAAAATGACCTTTAAAAGATTCTTTTTAAAACTGTCTCCATTATACTTAGGACATGAAAAGCTTGGCAATCTAGCCATAGAATTATATTACACAGTCAAATTAGCCTAATCATAAAAACAGACAATACATTTGGATTAATTACCCCTTTATTCTGTTGTCCTCGATAATCTGGGTTAGGTTCACTGAAATTTGGCAATTCTGAATAAACCATACAAAATCTGAAAGACAAAGGACAATTTGAATGATTTCTGAAATAATCAACCTGTATATAGTATGCATAACTGACAGGAATAAAGAACTTAGATGTCAATGAACTGAGTAAACAGCAACATGCTAACTCTATTCATTTACAGTAAAAGTTCCTAAAAGCTTTGTTTTATTTAAAAAAACCTCAAATACTTGATTGTCTACAATGTTAAAAAACATTCTATTCTGTACTTTAGTTCTAATTCTGTATTGCAAAAATTAAATATCAAAGGTCAAGGACACAGGAACATATCTTTGTCCTATTTTTCCACAGAGGCTGATTGATGCCTCTGAACCATGTACTGGGTTCCAGAGTGGTTTTTCCAGCAGTGGTGATGGATTTGCAATGATCCACTCACCACTCTCATCCAGTCATAGTCATTCTTTGACCAATCACTGTGAATCTGCAAAGATAATCATTCAAGGTTAAAAGTGGATTTTATAGGCATTAATAAGACAACTGGCTATCAAGAAAACAGTTTATACCAAGACTTATCAAATGACTATGGTATATATTAATTAACATTACACATAAGCATTTTCTTAGCTCCTCAACCCACAAATTAAAATCAGTTTTGGTACCTCCTATACTGACCCCAACACAAAGTCAGTATGCATTGAGTGACCTCCAGTGGTTCTTCATGTAACTGACCTTCATTATTATAAATACTGTACATGTATTTGAAGGTTGAGTCAGAATCCTGCATCTTTCTGTAAGACTGATGCTAAGACCTCTCACAGCACATTGCTCTAACATTGCTCTAAATATGAACAGAAGTGAACTCTAATTTTTCTCCTAGCAGAAACAGTGTTACAAATTTATTATCTTTAAAAGCTTAAAAAAAAAAAGCTCAAAGAGTGCTTATTTTTCCCAAAGTATCTTATGCCTGCAGTGTAGAAAACATTCTTCCTTTGTTTTCTGGTGCCATTTGTGGCTTCTCCCTTTAGATATCCTCTATTTTGATAGGTATTAAGTAGGTGTCTTAGGCATAAAGCAAGTAGAATGGACTCAATGGTCTGGTTCACTGCCTACACTATACTTTATGAGTACATCCGAAATGTCTAGGCCAGTGTGGAGACTGAACTACCTTTACACCCCTAGAGAAGATGGTTCCTCCAAGTCAAGGTGGAGATTACCAGGGTGGTAGTTTATGGAAGCTCACACTGTGGCAGCCTGTCCAGTACCTAGACTGGATAAATATGGGACTTCAATTGTCACTGCTTCAAGTCCTTTTACATATGGGTACCTATTCACCCATAAACAGAGAAAAAGAAAAATTATACTGCCTAAAACTAATACTCAGCTTCTTAACTGAAAACTCACTAGATGACAGAGTTTACTTCAAATGGTACTTGTGACACCTGAAAGACACACGTTTCCAAAGCCGACAGAAATGGTCCCACGGGGATCGTCTCAAGTTCAGCTTCTTAATGCTCTTTGCCAGGAAAAACTGACATTCTCAACCACAGGAAACAGTACTGATAGCTCATACACAGAAAGTTAAGCTGCTGGAAGCATTCAGTTTACCAGTCAAAAAGGTCAGGGAAGAGGTGCATACTTCATACCTACCTGTTATTCTGTTGGTATTATTTGTAATTTATTCGATTATATGAAACATATTTTAATACTTACTCCCCAATTTTCTGAAGTTCTCCACCCCTTCCAGTATAAAGTGTCAAACATCCTTTCCACATGGATGCATACCTAGAAAGAAAAGAAACAGTTCTATGGAAATACGTATGTTTCCTTCAACTTAAATAAATTTTTATACTGTATTTTTTGTACTGGGGTGCAGATGGGGGTCAAGCCCTGTCTCTGCCATTGATTAACTTGTTGCTTACTAAATAATAATATGCAGAAAAATCTACTGCCAAATTTTGATACAATTAAACAATAACTAACCCTAGAAAATAGAAGTCTTTTTGCAAAGGAAGCATTATTATACTCCAAAGATCACATCTTTAGTGAATTAACAAAAGAAGAATTTTCAAACTGCAGAGACTTAAGCAGAAATTACCTTATTCAATCACAGGACATATAAAATCTACATCCCAGTGTTTAATTTTATACTTACGTTAATTGGTCTACTAAATATTGGTAAAATGGTTTTTCTTTTGCCTCTATAGAACACAGGCTAGTATGTGTTATTCCTAAGTTACTAAAAATTTAGTAAATTTAATCAAGGAAGGGGCTAAAAAACTAAGATCATAATCTTACACTAATTTGTTTTTCCAAATTCCCTATTTTTAGCAACAACGGCTGAACATTTAAACAATTTTGAATTCAGATAGTATCATTAGACAAAATAATCCTATACACAAATCTATGAAAAATATAATTTAGTATTATAAAATAAGCCCAAGGCTTGTTTCTTTGTACAACTAAGTTTCATAATTTAGAAAGATACATTATAACAAGCATAATTTAACTAGGTACAGTGATGGTTTATCTTTTAATACAAGTTAATAAAATTCTTCTAGTCTCACATTATTTATTTCTTTTCATTTAGTAAATGTTATTTATTAAAGATTTCATTCATCACTTTGTTACACAAAAACTGACTGAGGAGACAGTGCACTAATATCTTCCCTTATTAAGGTAAAAATTAACACTTATTTTGAGAGAAAATTTGAACTTACTGCAACTAAAACATTTCAGTTCAGTCGCTCAGTCATGTCCGACTCTTTGTGACCCCATGAATTGCAGCACTAAAACATTTAACTTTCACTTATTTCAAATGAGATCAATGCTTGCAGATTTTCTGATATACATGTCAATATTCAAATTACCATTATTGAGATGTATACCTTTCTTCCAAAACTTCTGTTGTTAGATGCAACAAGAATTTAAGGGCCTTACAAATAGGCCGGACTCCACTGGATATGTTACTTTAGTAAGTAAGATATGCGTGCTAAATTGCTTTAGTTGTGTCTGACTCTTCGTGATCCCACGGACTGTCGTAGTCCGCCAGGCTCCTCTGTTCATGGGGTTCTCCCGGCAGGAATACTGGAGTGGGTTGCTATCTCCTTCTCTAGGGGATCTTCTCTACCCAGGGACTGAATCCATGTCTCTTAATGTCTCCTGCACTGGCAGGCAGGCTCTTTACCACTAGCGCCACCTGGGATTCCCATTTTACAGAAAAGTTGAGAAAAGGTAGTAACTTCAAGATTAAACAGAAGTTAGAAAATAGTAGATTTCTTTGGGTTTGAATTTTACTTTACACTGTACTCCTCAGTAACTATACTCCTTAAGATCCTACAGATACTACTTGGCTACTGACTTAGTTTTTCCACAGGTTTTTTGATGGACACATCTAAGTATTTTCTGTAACTACAAAATATGCGATAATCGAAATGAAAAGCTGTTTACAGTATGTAAAATAACTTCTAATCATTGGATGAGTACTTCGGCAGCCAAAAAACTTTAATTATGCGAATTTTCACCCTACTCTCCCTCGTAGAAATTCTCTTTCGTGCAAGTTAAAAATGTGGAAGTTTAAAAGACTTAAACAGTGTCATAATGAGTCACAGTGAGAAAAAAATGTCCTAACTCTCACTTCCTTCTTTGATGATACTCTGCCTCACTTCCTGTAAGACCTGTAAGATACTATCAAAGGGCTCTTAGGTTCCTACTTTCAGGGTGATCCAACACTTTTCTGAGATTCTATTCACTAAGCTAACATCAATCTCCACCCACTTTTCCTATAGTTATGACCAATGAATTATTATAATTCTGTTAACCAAAAAGCTTCCAAAATCTAAAGATCCTTCTCTAGTATTTTATCTTCCAAAGTTAAAAACTTGGTAAATCTTGGTAAATGCAGTCTAAATTCTATCCTCCCCCATCAACCCTCCAAAAGAATGTACTAAATTATTTTTAAAAATCAATCTGCCAACTAACTCTTTTGGACAGAGGTATCATAGGTATCTGTCAAACATTTTCTGCACAACATTCTGGGTTTTGTGCAACACTGACCTTACAACAGTAGGCAAATGGAATCATTTCTAAGAATGCACCTTCCAGATATTGTAAACTTCCTTTCAATTTTTACATCTTTGTACAAATTTGACAACACTACAAAACTGGCTATTCTTCAACTACAATCTCAATTTAAGTACACATGGTCTAAATGTGTATACAAATAAAATATGGGTAGGGCTTCAAAAGTTATTAAAAGGGGGAAAGGTTGGGGAAATAAACTAAGTGACAACTACATTATATAGTTAATGAAAAAGATTAAGTATTAACCATGTCAGTTTTAATAATCTACGAAAAAGACTGAGTAATTCTAGAATGATATTTAAAAATCTACCTAATTTGTAAACAAGGTGTGGCTATGTAGATTCCCAGCTGAACCTGCGAAACTTTTAAAAGCAAAGGTGTTACATTCCAACACCGTCCACCATCTCAGGTTAACATCGATGGGGCTCAAAAATCTTCGGAGTGGCCCATAGAAAACACTAAACTTTATCCAGAACTTGCCAAGGTGCCAGGCATCAGCCAATTCGGATTCTGCAGACTCCTACTTTGGAGGCGCCCTCATTCCCCAACCCTTTTAAGCACACCTACCCTCTGGTCAACCGAATAATATCCCCTGGCTGTATAAGACCTCCGATTTCATCCCACACGGAAATAGTGATGCTGCCAGTTTTATCTGCTACTTTGCATGATCTCACTTCATGGCCGTCTTTGGTTTTGGTCACGCGTCCTGTGAAGATTTAAAAATCAAAAGGGGGAGGGGGTATTAGATAATGAGGACTTCCAAAAGCTAACTCCTCCTCCGGGATCAAATGCACCTGAAAGGTGGGAAGAGCCCGGGTTCTGCCGCCGGCGGGCTACCGAGCCGGCGGGGGCCAACAGGGCCACGTGGATGGGGGAGGGGAGAAGCGAGGGTGGAGAGGGGGAGGGGAGCCCCCGGCTCGCAGCGGCGGTGCCCTTCCCTCCTGTCCCGGGACGCACAGGGCGCCGGGACGGGCTGCGGACCCCACTTACCTATCTCCAGGACAATAAAGACGACATTTAAGTTTTTCAGTCCGGGCTTAATATCTTTATAAAAAGAGGGGTTCCCTGACCCCGTTCATACTGAGGCAGGTGCGGCTAGCTGCGGAGACTTGGGTGGGGAGGGAGCCGGACAAAGCTTCCCACCCACCCCGGGCCAGGGGCGAGGGCGGAGGGGCGACCTTGGGCGGGGGTGGCGAGAGAAGGGGCAGAAAGCGGTTAGTCAGGGACCGAGGAAACCAGTCCAGGCGGCACTAAGCCTAAAAAAGGGGGGGGGGAAAAAAAAGCGCTCACAAGTTTAAAAGAAAAAAGATGAACCACTCCGCACACCAACCCCGGTCCCAACGGGGCGACAGGAAGGCAAGCGTGAGAGCTGCCCCCTTCTTTGGATAAAAGGAAGAAAAAAGGCAGCGAGAGGACGCTTCTGTCCTGAGTCCCGCTGACACACAAACACGAGCGCGTGCCCTGTCCGTCCCGGACTCCGGGGAGGGTTGGGCTGTGATACCTAACCCGGAGCAGAGACCGAGTCTCCGAACACCCAGCGTCCCAAACACCAACTGCGGAACGCGCCCGCGCGCCGGCAGGACCCTCGGGTCGCCCCGCCCCTTGTGACGTCACACGGCGTCGGCACGCCCTACGACCCGCCCTCCCCGCTCCGGAGAAGGGAAGCCAGGGTGCAGAAACCAGCGAGCGACGCGCGCGCAGCTTCCCTGGTTCCTCCCTCGTTCTTCCTAGCGCTGTGAGCGCGGGCCCCGCCTCCTCAGCCATCCAATCGGCTCTCGGCCTCACCCCACCCCTCCTCCCGCTTCCGCCGTCGCTACGTAGCGTCAGTTTTACCCAACCGTGTCTTCTTCAGGTTACTGCCTCTGGCTGTGGAACTCGTGGGCTTACGTACTTATTTTTCTCCCTCAGAGTTCAGTCTTCCACGCCCTTTCTTTAGTTTCGCCGTCACGGGGACCGGTTGCTGTGTTTTAAGATCCAGCGGGAACGTCACAAACTACGCAGTTGAGTAAGAACAAGGGTTAGGCGAGGGTGGTGGTTCTGGGTTGAAAGAGAAAGTAGTGACGGGTCCTTAGGTATAAAGCTGTGATTTTAGGACCGGAAGAGAAGTTAAGAGATCAGTTTAACTGGCACGTTTTAAAGCATTTTGAAACGGAGATCCAGAAAGTTGGGGGCTTCCCCGTGGCTCATCGGCAAAGAATCCGACTGCAGTACAAAAGACACCAGTTCAATCCCTGGGTCGGGAAGACCCCTTGGAGGAGGGCCTGGCAACCCACTCCATTATTCTTGCCCGGAAAATCCCATGGACAGAGGAATCTGGTGGGTTATAGTCCATAGGGTCGCAAAGGGTCAAACATGACTGAAGCGACTGAGCACGCAGACACGCCAGAAAGGTGAAATAGGTTGCTGAAGGTCACCTAGTAACTTTATGAGCAAGCAGGGCGTCAGCACAAGTCGTGCGTGTTTTTCACTCTATAGTGCTAGGCAGGTAAGTTCTTTTGCAGATTTATTTTTCCTTATTCTTCTCTCAAGTTACACCGTTTCACTATTTTGCTTTTCTTTATGCTTGTTTTTTAGTAGACATTTTTTTTTTGGCACAGTTCTGTGTTCACAGCAAACGTTACGAAGGTATATAGATTTCCCTTACACTCTACACCTGCACATGCATAACCTCTCCCCATTATCAGTATTCCCCCAGAGTGGTACGTTTGTTGCAGTTGATGAATCTACATTTATACGTCACCCAAAGCCCATAATTTACCTTAGGGTCAGCTCTTAGTGTTGTACATTGGATAAATGTATAATAATACATTTTTAATAATATACATTGGATAAATGTATAATGTGTATTCACCACTATAGTATCATACTGAGTAGCTTCACCACCCTAAAAATACGTGCCACCTATTCATCCTTCCCTCTCCCCTAATCCCTGACAACTACTGATATTTAAATGTCTTCATTTCCCAGTATGTCATGTAGTTGAAATCATACAGTATGTAGTTTTTTCATATTGTTTCTTTCACTTCTTCCACATTTAAATTTCCTCCATGTCATGACCTACCAAGTCACACATTTGTTTTCTACATGCAAAACAAGTGTGTAATAGCAGTAGGAAACCCTGAAACATTTTCACCTGGGGAGGGAAAAGAGTAAATTTTTCTTTATGTTATGTAGTTAAAGGTACATATGCTTTAGAAACAAACCTGAGCTTGAAGTAGTTACCAGCTGTGTCACCTTTAGGACAGTTGACTAAGCTTTCTGGTCATAATTGAATCATCCAAAAATAAAAGGATGCCTACTTCACAGAGCATCACATGGGCTCATAAATTATCTGATGTGTGTGTGCACAAGCTAAGTCACTTCAGGTGTATCCAACTCTGCGACCCTATGGACTGTAGCCTGCCAGGCTCCTCTGTCCATTGGATTCTCCAAGCAAGAATACTCTCGTGGGTTACCATGCCCTCCTGCAGGTAATCTTCCAACCCAGAGATCAAACCTGCATCTCTCATGTCTCCTGCATAGACAGGCGAGTTCTTCACCACTCTGCCACCTGAAAGCCCCAAATTGTCCAACAGTGCCTAACAAATAGTAGATACTCAAGGAATATTTTCCCCCTTGCTATCCTATCCATGAAGTCACTCAGTCATGTCCCACTCTTTGGGAGCCTGTGGACTGTAGTCTACCAGTCTCCTCTATTCATGGGATTCTCCAGGCAAGAGTACTGGAGTGGATTGCCGTTACTTCTCCAGAGGATCTTCCCAACCCAGGGATCAAACCTTGGTCTTCCACATTGCAGGCAGACGCTTTACCCTCTGAGCCACCAGGGAAGCCTGGAGAAGACCAAACTGAATTTTGAATTTAGGCAATCTTGACCCCAGAGCCCTCCAGCCTAAAGGTAATTTTTAGAGTTAAATTGCAGTGGTGGAATTATGAGTCAAAAAGCAGACTAAAGAAAGTATTAGCAGTGAGATAGCGCTTTAGAGAAGTATCTCAACTGTCTGAGATGGTAACATATCTTAAGAAGAATATCAGAGAATTTAGTTGGCAGAAGACTTAGATTTTTCCTTGAATCTTTCTGAATATTTTTATCTCAACCACACCATTTCCCAAACATCTACAAACAAGCAGCATAGATATATTACAGCACAAGAAATGAGTTTCAACAATAATCACAACATTAGCAGGAGAGTCAACACGTTCTTAAGAAACTTTCAGTTCATTGTCAAATAAGGTCCAGTGTGCCAAAGACACTGATGTAATGCTGGAAAATGGTATAAAGTAATGTAAGCATGATTTCAATATCAAATAAATAATGAAACATATCAGTTAATGGTAGAACTATATCCAACATTAGGGCTCCCATAGACTACCAGTCTGGATCAGAAGCTCTCATTCTATCATTATCTGATGTGACTTGATGCTTCAACTAGGTTTTTCTCAAGCTGTATTCTTCAACAGACAAAAAAAAAAAAAATCTAACAGAAGCAACATTTAAATCAGACCCTCTTAACCCTCTTCCCCCACCCCCTTAAGGTTTGACCAAATCTTTAAAGTTTTTATGGATAGGAAACCAATTAAGAATGTTCCACTGAGTTATGGCCCTGAGTTTGGGGCAAAGAAAGTTAGCCACTCCCTAAACCCAGGGTCATTTGTAGGACTCCTCAAACCAATTTTACAGACGTTTATAAATAGGAACCAGCTACTTGGGAAGCCAGCCCCACAAAAGCAGAAGCTGGTGCTCAGAGGCACAGCCCAGCCCTGTCCTTCCCCCACAAGACAGAATTCAATTGAACATCTCTCACTTCCTTCCCTACTAACTCAGCAGTTCTCAGAAAGGAAATGGCAACAAGTGCTTTCTCATTCACCAAAACTAAAGGCAGTCAAGAAATAAACTGAAGTGGGCATTTCAGTAATTCTTCAACCTAGGTCAGTTTTAAATTATTGATCACTCCTCAAGGGTGATGGTTAATTTATTTAAAAAAAAAGAGGTATCTGGAAGAGTAACTGTTGTCACACCCAGATAATCTTTCTTAATATTACCATTCAGTGAAATAAATATTCATCACTCTGCCCAGCCAGTTAGATCATAAGGACTATATTGCTGATTCTTTACTATAGTTACAAGAGTACTTAAAGGTGTTGCTTCTAAGACTAGTTTTCTGTGGGGTTTTCTCATTTTCATAGCCCAAACATAGACTTATTCTGAGATGAAATAAGTTTATGCCCAGAACCTCAACACCACTACTCTGCATAAAGAAGATTTATATTGCTTCAGTTCAGTTCAGTCACTCAGTCGTGTCCGACTCTGCGACCCCATGAATTGCAGCACGCCAGGACTCCCTGTCCATCACCATCTCCTAGAGTTTACTCAGACTCACGTCCATCGAGTTGGTGATGCCATCCAGCAATCTCATTCTCTGTCGTCCGCTTCTCCTCCTGCCCCCAATCCTTCCCAGCATCAGAGTCTTTTCCAATGAGTCAACTCTTTGCATGAGGTGGCCAAAGTACAGGAGTTTCAGCTTTAGCATCATTCCTTCCAAAGAAATCCCAGGGCTGATTTCCTTCAGAATGGACTGATTGGACCTCCTTGCACTCCATGGGACTCTCAAGAGTCTTCTCCAACACCACAGGTCAAAAGCATCAATTCTTCAGCGCTCAGCCTTCACAGTCCAACTCTCACATCCATACATGACCACAGGAAAAACCATAGCCTTGACTAGACAGACCTTAGTTGGCAAAGTAATGTCTGCTTTTGAATATACTATCTAGGTTGGTCATAACTTTTCTTCCAAGGACTAAGCGTCTTTTAATTTCATGGCTGCAGATATTGCTTAGTGAGATCCAGAACAATACAAAAGTGCATCCATTAAGATCTTGTGCATAAGTTTGGCCAGGACCCACTACCCATGCTCACTACTAGGTTCTGGTTTCTGGGACCCGAATGGTCATTTTCAATTTCTTTGTACTATCCATCTCTTTTAAACTATTAAAACAGGCCAAGGCCTGTTTGGTACTAAACGTATTGTGTGGTGAAAGTAACAACAACAACAAAAAGACAAGAACTATAGTGTTCTCACACATTACAGAGATAATCCACTTTGTAGCATGATTGGCAAGGTCCAAAAAGGCCTTGTGTGCTCAGTTGTGTCTGACTCTTGTTGACCCCATGGATTGTAGCCCACCAGGTTCCTCTGTCCATTGGATTTTCCAGGCAAGAATACTAGAATGGGCTGCCATTTCCTACTCCAAGGAATCTTATCGACCCAAGAACCAAACCCTTGTCTCTTGTGTCTCCTGTATTAACAGACAGATTCTTTACCACTGTACAACCTGGGAAGCCCAGTAAGTGCAGTGACTTTTTATCTGATCTCCTAATGTCTAATTGTGTGGGGGCAGTGAGGTTAGTTTGTGAGGATAACTTTGTAGTTTCCCTTGGGAAGAAATGCATCCTTGAATGAGTTAATTCAACTCAGCTACATTATCTTTTTAATGACAGAGTGAATGACTTTCACTTTTGTGTTCTAAACTTTCAAGTGTACCACACAGGTAAATGTCTGCCTGAATTTATTATTTATTCAGCTGCAAAAACAAAATATTATTGGCAACTGATTGAACTCAAAACTAATAAAATTATTTCTTTATTGGTGGAAGGTTTATCTAACTGGAGTATATATCATACTCCTTATCCTTAAAAGGATGTTGTAGAAAATGCTACAAATCATGCATACAAATTGAGCATAAGAAGTCTTCTGTAAAGTCAAATATCCTTTCATACTATATACCTAGACACTTTAGAAAGAATTACTTGTTGTTTGCTAATGTTTCTCAGCATCCTGTGTTGCTGTAGACTTCATGTTTGTGTCCTTATTGTTTGTGTTAAAATCTAGTCACCAATGTTTTAGTATTTGGAGGTGAGATCTTTGAAAGATGCTTAGGTATAGAAGACAGAGCCCTTATAGGTGTAATTAATCTTCTTATTAAAAAAAAGACACCAAGGAGCTTCCTTGCTCCTCTCACCATGTAAGGTCACAACAAAAAGACAGATGTCTGTGAGCCAGGAGGCAGTTTTTCACCAGATACCAAATCTGCCAATACCTTGATCATGGACTTTCCAGCCAACAGAATTGTGAAATATTTATATTTCTCAATGACTATTGTTTAGAAAATAAGCCACCATTTTATGATATTCTGTTATAGCAGCCCCTACAGACTACGAAAGGAGTACGTCAAGGCTGTATATTGTCACCCTGCTTATTTAACTTCTATGCAGAGTACATCATGAGAAACGCTGGACTGGAAGAAACACAAGCTGGAATCAAGATTGCCGGGAGAAATATCAATAACCTCAGATATGCAGATGGCACCACCCTTATGGCAGAAAGTGAAGAGGAACTAAAAAGTCTCTTGATGAAAGTGAAAGAGGAGAATGAAAAAGTTGGCTTAAAGCTCAACATTCAGAAAACGAAGAACATGGCATCCGGTCCCATCATCTTATGGGAAATAGATGGGGAAACAGTGTCAGACTTTATTGTTTTGGACTCTAAAATCACTGTAGATGGTGACTGGAGCCATGAAATTAAAAGATGCTTACTTCTTGGAAGGAAAGTTATGACCAACCTAGATAGCATATTCAAAAGCAGAGACATTACTTTGCCAACTAAGGTCCGTGTAGTAAAGGCTATGGTTTTTCCTGTGGTCATGTATGGATGTGAGAGTTGCACTGTGAAGAAGGCTGAGTGCTGAAGAATTGATGCTTTTGAACTGTGGTGTTGGAGAAGACTCTTGAGAGTCCCTTGGACTGCAAGGACATCCAACCAGTCCATTCTAAAGGAGATCAACCCTGGGATTTCTTTGGAAGGAATGATGCTAAAGCTGAAACTCCAGTACTTTGGCCACCTCATGAGAAGAGATAACTCATTGGAAAAGACTCTGATGCTGGGAGGGATTGAGAGCAGGAGGAGAAGGGGACGACCGAGGATGAGATGGCTGGATGGCATCACGGACTCAATGGACGTGAGTCCAAGTGAACTCCAGGAGATGGTGATGGACAGGGCATCCTGGCGTGCTGTGATTCATGAGGTCGCAGAGAGTCGGACATGACTGAGCGCCTGAGCTGAACTGAACTGAACAGACTACAACATTTATAAAAAATAATAAATGACAATTTTATTTAAAAAAACACAGCTCTCCTGGTTTCAGAGCCTGTTTCTTGCTCTAGCTGGCCCTGCAGTGAGCATGTAACAGTTTACGCTAACATCATGCCTGACACCTATTGGATGGAAGACTTGATGACTCTTTATGAAATTTTATTATCTCAGTTTCTCTATAATAAAAATAAATGTTTTCTTCTTTCCGAGCATTATGACATTGCTACCTGTGCTCTTCTTTCACACACGTGCACACACACACCAGTAAAACAGTAGGAAGAGATGGCAAATATTCCTATAATCTAAATAAGAGATTTTCCTGTATGAACATAGAGTATTCCAGTTGCAAAGATGCATATAGATAATGTACTCCTAACCCCTTAATTTTGTTTGTGAAAAATTACAGGCCCAAGATTTGAACAGAATTACCATCTACAGCCCCTAATGAATTAATGGATCTCAGTACTAATCATCAAAGGCTGCTAATCTATAACAAGAGAGACAACTAATCCAAACCAATTAAATCAGAATCTCTGAAGGTGGGATTCAGGCATAAATATATTTTTAAACTCCTCAGATAATTAATATGTTCTCAAACCAAGTTTGAGAACCAAAACAGGTTAGAAGATTTCTGTCACTGTTGTTCAGAATATTTCCTTTCTTTTTCATATACCTATTAAAAGTCTGGAACAGTACATATTTTCTTTATATCAGCTTGGAAAATCCAAGATAACGTGAGATAAATTTCTAAAAGTGAAGTTACTCAATGTGTAGTTAAGTCTTCTGATATGTATAGTCTTCCATTTCTGCAGGTTTTCTATCTAGAGATTCAACCAACCTTGGACGTGCATAAGTTATATAGAACAGGGAAGCCTGGTGTGCTGCAGTCCATAGGGTCGCAAAGAGTCCAATACAGCTTAGCAACTGAACAACAACAAATGTGACAAAGACACTAAGGGAAAAAAAGCTGCTGGGGGTGGTGGGTTGATTGGCTTTTAAATACTACGTAACAAAAACCAAGGAGAAACAAAGACAGAACAACAACAACTATGTGCCAGCAGTGGGACTGCATCAGTAAAACTAGTACAAACAAAATCCCTGTCTTTGTAGAGCTTACATTCTAAGCTAACAGGCAATAGACCAAATCATGCATGCATGCATTGGAGAAGGAAATGGCAACCCACTCCAGTGTTCTTGCCTGGAGAATCCCAGGGACAGAGGAGCCTGGTGGGCTGCCATCCATGGGGTCACACAGAGTCGGACACAACTGAAGTGACTTAGCAGCAACAGCAGCAAACCAAATAAATCAGTAAAATTTTATTTGTGGTTCATTTTCTCAGTGATGTCCGACTCTGCAATCGCATGCCCTGCAGTAAGCCAGGCTTCCCTGTCCTTCACCAACCCCCGGAGCTTGTTCAGACTCAAGTCCATTGAGTCGGTGATGCCATCCAACCATCTCATCCTCTGTTGTGCCCTTCTTCTCCTGTCTTCAGTCTTTCCCAGCATCAGGGTCTTTTCAAATGACTCAGTTCTTCGAATCAGGTGGTCAAAGTATTGGAGCTTCACCTTCAGCATCAGTCCTTCCAGTGAATATTCAGGGTTGATTTCCTTTAGGATTGATTGGTTGGACCTCCTTGCAGTCCAAGGGACTTTCAAGAGGCTCCTCCAATATCACAGTTCAAAAGCATCAATTCTCTGGCACTCAGCTTTTTTGTTGTCCAGCTCTCACATCAGTACATGACTGCTGAAAAAACAATAGCTTTGACTATATGAACCTTTCTTGGCAAAGTGATGTCTCTGCTTTGTAATATGCTATCTAGGTTTGTCATAGCTTTTCTTCCAAGGAACAAGTATCCTTTAAGCTCATTGCTACAGTCACCATCTGCAGTGATTTTGGAGCCCAAGAAAATAAAGTAGCTCACCTTTCCATTGTTTCCCAGTCTATTTGCCATGAACTGATGGGACTGGATGTCGTGATTTTAGTTTTTTGAATGTTGAGTTTTAAGCTAGCCTTTTCACTCTCTTCTTTCACCTTCATTAGGAGGCTTTTTAGTTCCTCTTCACTTCCTGCCATAAGCGTGGTGTCATCTGCATATCTGAGGTTATTGATATTTCTCCCAGCAATATTGATTCCAGCTTCTGCTTCATCCAGCCCAGCATTTCTCATGATGTACTTTGCAGATAAGTTAAATAAGCAGGGTGACAATATACAACCTTGACATACTCCTTTCCCAATTTGGAACCAGTCTATTGATCCATGTCCAGTTCTAACTTTTGCTTCTTGACTTGCATACAGGTTTCCCAGGAGACAGATAAGGTGGTGTGGTATTCCCATCTCTTGAAGAATTTTCCACAGTTTGTTGTGATCCACACAGTCAAAGGCTTTAGCGTAGTCAGTGAAGCAGATATAGCTGTTTTTTCTATAATTCTCTTGATTTTTCTATGATCCAACAGATGTTGGTAATTTGATCTCTGGTTCCTCTGCCTTTTCTGAATTCAGCTGAAACATCTGGAAGTCATTAGTTCACATACTGTTGAAGCCTAGCTTGGAGGATTTTTGAGCATTGCTTTGCTAGCATGTGAAATGAGTGCAATTGTGTGGTAGTTTGAACATTCTTTGGCATTGCCCTTCTTTGGGATTGGCATGAAAACTGACTTTTCCAGTCCTGTGGCCACTGGTGAGTTTTCCAAATTTGCTGGCAGCATTTTCACAGCATCATCTTTTAGGATTTGAAACAGCTCAGTTGGAATTCCACCTCCTCCACTATCTTTGTTCACAGTGATGCTTCCTAAGGCCCACTTCGCATTCCAGGATGTCTGGCTCTAGATGAGTGATCACATCATCATGGCTATCCGGGTCATTAAGATCTTTTTTGTATAGTTCTTCTGTGTATCCTTGCCACATCTTCTGAATATCTTCTGCTTCTGTTTATATAGTCCATTAGAAAGTAATGAGAACTGAGGTGAAAAATGAAGCAAAGAAGGGGGTAGGGATTTATCAGAAATGGCTAAAGTGAGTGAGTGAGGAAGAAGATATTTGAAGATACAAAGAAGGGAAGGGAGCCACTGAAAAGGCTCAAGCTGCCTCGCTTTTTCCAGGAACAGTCAGCCATCTGCTGGGATTGAAGGAGAGTGAGCTAGGAGAGAGTGTAAAAGATGAGGATGAGGAGGGAGCATTATCATACATGAAGACTTCAGGATGTCGTCAGCAAAACCCTGGCATGCTCATCTGACTTAATAGCATCACTCTGACTGCTGGGTGGAAATAAGAGGAGCAAGTGTGGACGCAGGGAAATCAGTTAGATTATGTATTAATCCCTGGAGATGTGCCCTGGCTTGCACCAGAGTGGGAGCAGTGATGATGGTAAAATATGATCAGCACCTGGATCTATTTTGAAGATAGAGCCAACAGGTTCAGTCTGGCTGGAAGTGGAATATGAGAAAATGAGAGGAGTTAAATTTGACTCAAATTTATGGCCTGAGCCCCTGGAAAGACAGAATTGTTACTCACTGAAATGGAGAAGACTACACTGGAAACAGCTTAGGGGGTGGTGGAAGATCAGGAGGCCCATTTAGATATGAAAAACAGGGAGGCAGGAAGAACACAGCCAGGGGAGTGGTGTTCTGGATGCCAGATAAATCACGTATTTCTGGGAAGGGGTGATTGTTGCATCTAGTGCTGCTGATCATGTGAGAGAAAACTCAGTTGATCATTGGGTTCAGCAATAATGAAGGTCATTAGTGATGTGGACAAGAGCAGTTGCAGAGGAGATTGTGGGGATGGAAACCTCAATGGATTACGTTCAAGAGAGGACAGAAGTTAAGGAATTGAATGTTAAGTGTATGTAACTCCTTCTGGAGGGATTGTTCCAAAGCAAAGGGAAATGGTACAATAACTTGAGGGAAAAGTGGGACAAGAGATCTTTTCTTAAGATGTGAAAAAATATGTGACTGGGACTGAAGGGATTGTTTCACTAGAGAAAAGGGGAAATGGGAATTTCTGGAGGTAGGTTTTTGTCCGTGAATAGTTGAGAGGGTTAGAAATCAGTGCCTTTGTGAAGCTGTTAATGGGAGCACAGAAGATTCTTCTCCAACAGAAGAGATGCTACTGGGTGGGATGATATGATGGTGTAAATGTATGTAAATCCTCTTCTGATTGCCACTATAAGAAAGATCATCAAATTAGAGTGAAGATGTGGAGAAGATGCTGGATGAGAAGGTGCTACTAAATAGTTGTCAGGGAACATGGCAGAGTGATTGACCTAGGGAAATTAAAAATTACAATTTTAGAACAGAACTGAAGTCTCCCTTGAAAGCAATTAACAGTAAACCAGTGCACACACTTTTCTATTTCTCTGAAGACACACTCATCTATAAAGGTTTAGGTATAAACTAGGTTCCAAATAGGAAAAGGAGTAAGTCAAAGCTGTATATTGTCACCCTGCTTATTTAACTTCTATGCAGAGTACATCATGAGAAACCCTGGGCTGGAAGAAGCACAAGCTGGAATCAAGATTGCCGGGAGAAATATTAATAACCTCACTGCAGATGACACCACCCTTATGGCAGAAAGTGAAGAGGAACTAAAGAGCCTCTTGATGAAAGTGAAAGAGGAGAGTGAAAAAGTTGGCTTAAAGCTCAACATTCAGAAAACAAAGATCATGGCATCTGGTCCCATCACTTCATGGGAAATAGATGGGGAAACAGTGGAAATGGTGTCAAACTTTTTGGGAGGCGCTCCAAAATCACTGCAGATGGTGACTGCAGCCATGAAATTAGAAGATGCTTAGTCCTTGGAAGAAAAGTTATGACCAACCTAGATAGTATATTGAAAAGCAGAGACATTACTTTGCCAACAAAGGTCTGTCTAGTCAAGGCTACGGTTTTTCCTGTGGTCATGTATGGATGTGAGAGTTGGACTGTGAAGAAAGCTGAGCGCCAAAGAATTGATGCTTTTGAACTGTGTTGGAGAACTCTTGCAAGTCCCTTGGACTGCACGGAGATCCAACCAGTTCATTCTGAAGGAGATCAGCCCTGGGTGTTCTTTGGAAGGAATGATGCTAAAGCTGAAACTCCAGTACTTTGGTCACCTCATGTGAAGAGCTGACTCATTGAAAAAGACCCTGATGCTGGGAGGGATTGGGGGCAGGAGGAGAAGGGAATGACCGAGGATGAGATGGCTGGATGGCATCACAGACTCGATGGACGTGAGTCTGAGTGAACTCGGAGTTGGCGATGGACAGGAGGCCTGGCGTGCTGCAATTCATGGGGTCGCAAAGAGCTGGATATGACTGAGCGACTGAACTGAACTGAGCTGAGGCTAAGAATTGGATTTAACCAATTCTTTTGACAAGCAATAGCAACCCTCATTTTTGCAAAAATGTATATTGTACAAACATTTCCCAGTTTGGGATTTACCTTTTTCCTTTTATCTATGTATTTTTAGAACCACAGAAATTTTATATTTTTATATGGTAAAATCTGTTATCTGTCCCTGTGGTTTCTTTCATTGCTTTCTGGCTTGAGGGAGTCCTTCTTCATAAAGGGATGATATACCATCTGAGCCACCAGGGAAGCAGCCCATGAACTTCTATACCTACCTTAATTTTTAGGGTTGAATTTTTCTCTTTAATCTATTCATATGTATTCTGTGATGCAAAATTTTAATAAAGTAGTCATCAAAAATTTCCCTTTCTCTTACGTTAGGTATTAAGAAAACAGTTCCTTACCCTTAGATTTATAATTTCTTTAAAATATGTTCTTATATTGTTTTATATTTTATAAACTCTAATTCCACAGTATCACTTCTGAGTCACTGATTTGACTATTCTTAGTCCTTAACATGCTTTAACTCTTATATATTTATAGTTCTTCAGCATCTGATAAGGTAAATACCAACCTCCAGTCCCCTTTTAATAAACATTCTTTAACCATTTTTATTTACTTAGTTTTCTAGAAAAATTTGTTATGATTCAAAAATAGGCCCCTCTCAGGGTCTGTTTGGAATTGGAAGAAGCCTAAACATTAGTTTGGGAAATATAAATTTCTTTATAGTATCCAAGTTCCCCATTCAGGAACCATGCTATGATCTTCTATACTAGTCTTTTAAATTTTGCCAGATTAACCACTCATTCATGAGTTTATACATTTTAAATCCCCCTGAGATATAGTTTTGTTTTGCTTTTGATTTTGCTAGAATGATTTCTCAAGTAAGTTCCCCAGAAAGAGAAACAGTACTTTACAGATCCAAAAATGTCTAATTTTTTTCTCATACACATATCATATCTTCTGTGTGTGGGCATGGTCAGTGATATCTGACTCTTTGGGACCCCACCGCCAGGCTCTTCTGTCCATGGGATTTTCCCAGCAAGAATACTGGAGTGGGTTGCCATTTCCTCCTCTAGGGGATCTTCCCAACTCAGGAACTGAACCCACATCTCCTGCATCTCCTGCATTGGCTGGCAGATTCTTTACCAATAAGCCACCTATCATATCTTGTGTGTCTTGTGCAAGTGTACAATCTTGAGATTATAATCCTTTTTCAGTATTTGTCACTAAGTCCAATGGATAGAATGTTCTTTGAAATACTATTATTAGAAGGGAAAAAAATGGAAAACAACCTAAGTGTTCAAAGGGAAGAGATTTGGGCTTCCCTGGTAGGTCAATGGTAAAGAATCTACCTGCCAATGCAGGAGATATGAATTTGATCCCTGGTCCAGGAACATCCCACATGCCATAGAGCAACTAAGCCCGTGTGCCAGAACCACTGAGCCTGTGCTCCAGAGCTGGGGAACTGAAACTACTGAACCCATGCAGATCAACCACTGAAGCCCATGGGCCTAGAGCCCACGCTCAGCAACAAGAGAAGGCACTGCAATAAAAAGCGTGTGTATCCCAGTGAAGAGTAGCCCCCAATCTTTGCAACTAGAGAAAAGTCCAAGCAGCAACAAAGACCCAGCACAACGAAAAATAAATAAATAAAATTATAGTAAAAGGGAGACATTTATTAAGTGAGCTAGTGTCTCCTTAGTAGAGAAGTCTATAAACTATTTTTAAGTTAGGTAAATATATATGCATAATAAGGAAATAAGTCCATATGGAAAAAAGGAGGCTGCATGACAATACATATACTGTGATTAGATTTTTGAAAAGTGAAATGGATACATTCATTACATGGATATATATTCAAATCTATTTTCCTATCTATATACCTGGAAGAACATGAACTAAAAATTAATGAAATAGATGGGGAAATAGTGGAAACAGTGTCAGACTTTATTTTGGGGGGCTCCAAAATCATTGCAGCCATGAAATTAAAAGACGCTTACTCCTTGGAAGAAAAGCTATGACCAACCTAGATAGCATATTCAAAAGCAGAGACATTTCTTTGTCGACTAAGGTCCATCTAGTCAAGGCTATGGTTTTTCCAGTGGTCATGTATGGATGTGCGAGTTGGACTGTGAAGAAGGCTGAGCACCGAAGAACTGATGCTTTTGAACTGTGGTGTTGGAGAAGACTCTTGAGAGTCCCTTGGACTGCAAGGAGATCCAACCAGTCCATTCTGAAGGAGATCAGCCCTGGGTGTTCTTTGGAAGGAATGATGCTAAAGTTGAAACTCCAGTACTTTGGCCACGTCATGCAAAGAGTTGACTCATTGGAAAAGACTGATGCTGGGAGGGATTGGGGGCAGGAGGAGAAGGGGACGACCGAGGATGAGATGGCTGGATAGCATCACTGACTTGATGGACGTGAGTTTGAGTGAACTCCGGGAGTGATGGACAGGGAGGCCTGGCGTGCTGCGATTCATGGGGTCTCAAAGAGTTGGACACGACTGAGTGACTGAACTGAACTGAACTGATGGGTATTAAAATTAGTATGAGTAGAAGTAAGAACTTTAACTTTTTATTTCACAAACTCTAAATTATTTGAAGTTTTTATACATACTGTATTTGTTTGCCATAGTTTTAAAATGATGTCTTACTAACAGGGTAGAGATTTATGCAGCCAACTTGCCCATTTACTTGACCTTTTCTATGCCTTTATTTCACTTGGCCACACTCCCTCCTGTACAAATGCTGGGTTAGGTGCCTCTTCTGAGTCTTCCCAAGACACACTGTACTTATTCCAATTTTAGAACTTTGCATTTTAACTTATGATTGCCAACTTAGTCATCTACTTTCTCCAAGTAGACTGAAAAGTCAAACGCTTTCCCTGTTTCATCACTGTACACATTATAGAGTGCCAGTTCAATGACTATTTGTTGAAAGTGTCTTGTAATTTGAAAGGGAATATGTATTATCTGGTTCTGTGGAAAGTAAAAGAGGCAGTGCTCAGAAGGTAGAAAGGGAAGTGATAGAGGCAGGATGGAAAGTCCTGACGATGGGCTGTGTCCATTGGCTGAGCAGTTGAACTACCAGGTGAAAGGTTCCCTTCACTGCAGTCTAAGTAGATCAAAGGAACAGGTAGAGATGTGTGGGAGAAACTATGCAAAAGGGGAAGGGAGACAACTAGTATTCTCCTTTGGGGGAATTCCACACTTAAGTAGGAAACTCTTCTGCAAATGTCTGTCTCTGGTGACCTAGTAGTATATGCATCTCATGTGGGGGATACATAACAGCAGCAGGGGACTTCTGAAGGGGAAGTTGGAAGGCACATATGACCATAAAAGCAAGAGAAAGCAGGACTTACTTATTAGGGTAAAGATTAAGCTGTCCCAAGAAAGAAACCCCAAAAAGAATACATCTATATGCAGAGGCTTAAATAACTTGTTTTCTTATGTTATAATAAGGTGAACAGTGCAGCCTGTCAAGGAATCTCTAGTCTACAGCGTCATTCAAGGACCACATTCTTTTCTTTTTCTGCTTCATTGTCAAAGTTCTTGTGAGCACATTCAGGGTTCCAAGGCAAGTTACTTATAGAGATGGTCCAGAAATTACATATAACATCAATATACATATTACTTGCACTTACATTCCATCAACCAAAACTTAGCCACATAATCACATCTAACTGTGAAAAGAGGATGGAGGTATATAGTCTAGCTGAGTAGTCATATACCTAGTGTAATCTCTTTCTATGGAAGAAGGCAAGTATCGATTTTGGAGAAAAACTAGTTTCTGTCATATAAAGAACTTAAATATTGTTTTCCTAACCTAACTAATAAAAGTTGCCTTGAAACCCTCATGGCCAACAAATGCTGGTCTAATGCTACTAATGCATGTGCAGTGCAAAAACCAAGGACAAGGAAGAAACTTAAAGCTAAACATATTCAATGTAAGAGACTATCTATTATGAGAAAATGTTAAAATATCTTTAATGATATGCACAGCATTTTAAATGTCCTTTTTAAAACAGGTAAAATAGAACATTAGCAAAACTATCAATATACCCATTTCTCAAATTCTCTGTGTTTGTTGAGATTTTACTGATTCTTGAAATCCTTATCTGAGACCAATATGACGACCAAGCACAGAGGTTCAGCAGAAAGGCCAGTATTTAGGAGTGTGATGATCTCTATAAAATCCTTCTATACTGAAGGTGGCATCTCAACACAGGACAGGTTTCTTAAACTCTCCGCTCTGGGCCTGACATCATCTCCCTCTCCACAGCCAGTCAGGTCCCCTTTCTCTGGATTCCAATAGTATTCTTTATATGGTCCCAACACAGCATTTATCACATTCAGTTCAGTTCAGTTCAGTTCAGTCGCTCAGTCGTGTCCGACTCTTTGTGACCCCATGAATCGCAGCATGCCAGGCCTCCCTGTCTATCACCAACTCCCAGAGTTCACTCAAACTCACATCCATCAAGTCGGTGATGCCATCCAGCAATCTCATCCTCTGTCGTCCCCTTCTCCTCCTGCCCGCAATCCCTCCCAGCATCAGAGTCTTCCAATGAGTCAACTCTTCACATGAGGTGGCCAAAGTACTGGAGTTTCAGCTTTAGCATCATTCCTTCCAAAGAACAGCCAAGGCTGATATCCTTCAGAATGGACTGGTTGGATCTCCTTGCAGTCCAAGGGACTCTCAAGAGTCTTCTCCAACACCACAGTTCAAAAGCATCAGTTCTTCGGTGCTCAGCCTTCTTCACAGTCCAACTCTCACATCCATACATGACCACAGGAAAAACCGTAGCCTTGACTAGACAGACCTTAGTCAACAAAGAAATGTCTCTGCTTTTTAATATGTTATCTAGGTTGGTCATAACTTTCCTTCCAAGGAGTAAGCATCTTTTAATTTCATGGCTGCAGTCACCATCTGCAGTGATTTTGGAGCCCCCAAAATACAGTCTGACACTGTTTCCACTGTTTCCCCATCTATTTCCCATGAAGTGATGGAACCAGATGCCATGATCTTCATTTTCTGAATGTTGAGCTTTAAGCCAACCTTTTCACTCTCTTTCACTTTCATCAAGAGGCTTTTTAGTTCCTCTTCACTTTCTGCCATATCAAAAGTTACTGTCTCTCTCTAGCTTGAACACGGTCACCTCAAGAATCAGGACCATGTGCTCACTGAAGGTGCTAGTTCTTTGTCAGGATGAAAATATCTGTATTTGGCAGGGCTACTCTAACAAAATACTACAGATTGAGTGGGTTGATCAAGTTGTCAGCAGGACTGGTTTCTTCTGAGGCCTCCCTCCTTGGCTTCCGGATGGCCACCTTCTCATTGTGTCCTCACATGGTCCTTTCTCTGGGCACATGGATCCTCGGTGTCTATGCATCCAAATTTTCTCTTCTTAGGACACTGGTCATACTGAGTTACTATCATTCTTTGCACCAGTAAGATTGGATTAGGACCCTAATGACCTCATTTTAACTTGTCCCTTTAAAGTCCCTATTTTCAAGAACAGTCACATTCTTAGTTACTGGAAGTTAGGACTTCAACATACCAATTTTCAGGGGCAAAATTCAGCCCATAACGTGTTTATGATCTTTGTTGATTATAAAATTAACCTAGTTTTTTTTTTTGTGTGTGTGTGTGTGTTTTTAAGTCAAATCATACAGAAATCAGAGACAGCAATGACACCCTACTCCAGTACTCTTGCCTGGAAAATCCCATGGACAGAAGAGCCTGGTAGGCTGCAGTCCATGGGGTCACGAAGAGTCAGACCTGACTGAGCCACTTCACTTTCACTTTTTACTGATTTCATGCATTGGAGAAGGAAATGACAACCCACTCCAGTGTTCTTGCCTGGAGAATCCCAGGGACGGCAGAGCCTGATGGGCTGCCGCCTATGGGGTCGCACAGAGTTGGACATGACTGAAGTGACTTATTAGCAGCAGCAGCATATAAAAATGTGTAAATAAAAGTCAGTCTCCTATCATCTCACCCCTCATGACAGTGTCTCCTAACAGTTAAGGATAATTAGTGTTTTTCTTAAATGAATGAGTGAGTGGGCAAGGGGTAGGCTTCATCTTGTTGTTGAGTTGTTCAGTCATTGCCTACTCTTTGCAACCCCATGGACTACAGCATGCTTCATATTGAAAAAAAATTATGCACCAAGAGGCTAAGCAGATTTTTCTAGGTCATAAAGCTAGTTAATGAAAAGAGAACCATACCCAGTTCTACCAATTTCTCACCCAACATTCCTTCTACTATCTTATGCTACTCTTTTTAAAAATTTATAATTTTTTAAATAAAGATGTGTTCCTCATTTTTAATGTTAAAGTCAGTAAGCTGAAGATTTTATATTTCTCTTTAAAAGTTGCCAAACTTGGGAGTTCCCTGGCAGTCCATTGGTTAGGATACGGAGCTTTCACCGCTGGGGCCTAGGTTTCAAATCCTATTTGGGGAACTAAGATCCTACAAGCCAAAAAAGAGAAAAGTTGCCAAGCTTAGGTACTTTTCACTTATATTTGCCTTTGTCATTAGATCTTTCTGCAGCAAGAAATAGATATTCACTTAGATTAATTTTCATGCTCCTATTGCTGAATGACAAACCTTGCCAAAATTTAGTGACTTAAAACAGCAGCCATTTCATTTTCATGATTCTGTCGACTGGCCATCTGAGAGTGACTTCTATCTGACTGCCTGGCCTGCCATCATTTATGTGGCCTCATTCACATGTCTGCCAGGTGGTGCTGGCTCTGCACTGGGGTGATTCTGTTCCCATCCACAAGGTTTCAGATCCTCTTATGACCTACACCAGGCTTCAGAGCTTGGTGATCTCAGGATTTCAGATGGCAAAAGTGGAAGCTACAAGATCTTGTACAGAATAGACTTTGGAACAATCATTATGTTACTTTTGTCACATTCTCTTGGTCCAAGTCAGTCACAAGGCCAAGCCAGATGCAAAGGGGGGTAGAGAGATAGGCTCTTTTTCTTGATGGAAGTTGCAAAAAAGTATGTGGACTCAGGAAGGTGTGAATCACTGGGGGACATTAATATAATGCTTTCCCACAGCTGCCATTTCCTACAGGATAACATTCCATTTGCTGGCTTCCTATCATGCCTACAACTTCCCTTTAAACAAGTGAGTGAATAATGTGTATGTTATCATGCTCTGTACTTTGTAACTTTCAATAACCTCAGATATGCAGATGACACCACCCTTATGGCAGAAAGTGAAGAGGAGCTAAAGGGCCTCTTGATGAAGATGAAAGAGGAGAGTGAAAAAGTTGGCTTAAAGCTCAACATTCAGAAAACGAAGATCATGGCATCTGGTCCCATCACTTCATGGGAAATAGATGGGGAAACAGTGGAAACAGTGTCAGACTGTATTTTGGGGGCTCCAAAATCACTGCAGATGGTGACTAAAGCCATGAAATTAAAAGACGCTTACTCCTTGGAAGAAAAGTTATGACCAACCTAGATAGCATATTCAAAAGCAGAGACATTTCTTTGTTGACTAAGGTCTGTCTAGTCAAGGCTACGGTTTTTCCTGTGGTCATGTATGGATGTGAGAGTTGGACTGTGAAGAAGGCTGAGCACCGAATAATTGATGCTTTTGAACTGTGGTGTTGGAGAAGACTCTTGCGAGTCCCTTGGACTGCAAGGAGATCCAACCAGTCCATTCTGAAGGAGATCAACCCTGGGATTTCTTTGGAAGGAATGATGCTAAAGCTGAAACTCCAGTACTTTGGTCACCTCATGCGAAGAGTTGACTCATTGGAAAAGACTCTGATGCTGGGAGGGATTAGGGGCAGGAGGAGAAGGGGACAACCGAGAATGAGATGGCTGGATGGCATCACGGACTCAATGGATGTGAGTCTGAGTGAACTCCGAGAGATGGTGATGAACAGGGAGGCCTGGCGTGCTGTGATTCATGGGTTTGCAAAGAATCGGACACGACTGAGCGACTGAACTGAACTGAACTGAACCTGGCTCTAAGAAGTCAAACTGGAGATTCATGCTTGCATTATTAGGATTAGAGCCAATTTCAAGTGAGAGAAACCATTCGTGGCTTAAACAAGATAAAAGTTTATTTCTGATTCTTGTCAAAGAGGTAGGATCTTCAGAATTGGCATTGGACTCCACATTATTTGGTCTCTTCTTTCTTGTTTTGCTCCATTGACTGTGCCTTCCACCACCAAGGTTGCTCATGATTCAAATGGCTGCCAACACCCCAACTATTACAGTCTGCTTCACCCAGCAGGAAGGAAAAAAAGGTAGGGAAAATAGAATCCATTCTTATAAGGATACTTCCTAGGTATTGTACATTCAACTTCCATTCACACCCCATTGGCCTGCACTTACACCGCTACACCTATCAGCATAGGGGATTGGGTACTACACTCTTTATTTCTGATAGCTATGTGCCAAGCAAAAACTTAGGGGCCCTATTATTACAGAATAAGGAAAGAGTAGATATTGATAGATAATCAGCAGTCTCTGCCATGGTGCTCAGCCTAAAGGCAGACATCAGTACAACGTCCATGGGCATATAATGTAGCCTGGTATGAGACATATGCCCAACAGAGATGTGGTAGCAAGTATTCCTTCTGCAAACAGTATTTACTGAGTCTTTTCTATGTGCCAAGTGCCTTTCTACCTACTAAAAATAGAGCAGTGAACAAAACAAAGAGTCACTGGCTTCATTTAGTTACACTCTAGTTTGGAAAGATAGGCAATAAACAAGCAATATAAAAAAATTGATAATTGCTATGAAGAATTCATCTAGAGGAAGGAGTTAGGAAATATGAGTGGGAGGGGACAGCTATTTTAGGTAGGTAGGACATGAATGAGCGCAACCATGCAGATAGCTGGAAGAAAAGGCACAGGCAGAAGGAACAGTAAGTACAAAGGCCTTGGAGCAGGATCCTGCCTGGAATGTTTGAGAAACAGCAGGGAATCTGGCTTAACTAGAATAAGGGGTGAGGGAGGGATAAGAGATGAGGATGAAGAGATAGCCAGAGTCCAGATCATAATGAGGACCAAGTAGCAGCTTGGGAATAAGATATTCTTTCTTCAGGAGCCTGAAAGCCAAGTTGTGTCCGATTTCCTCAAGATCACCCCCAGTTTCAACCATTTGCCTGGGGGACTCATAAGCTAAGGACTTAGCTTATAGTCATACTTAAGTCTATGATATCGACGGAAACAGAAAAATCAGCAAAGGCAACAGGCATATAGGGCAAAGATTGGAGGAAGCAAGGTGCAAGCTTCCAAGAGTCCTCTTCCAGTAGACTCATACAGGAGATTTTAATCCCTCTAGCAACAGATTGTGAAAGCAGGTATGAAATGCTCTCTATCAGGGAGCTCATTAAAGACTCAGTGCCAAAGTTTTAATTGAGAATTGGTCACACAGGTAACCCTCTTCCTAGCATATACCAAATTCTGACTGCCAAAAGGAAAGCAGATGCCTAGCATAAATCATATTGTTTGTACAAACTGTTTAGGCACAGTGAATCATGCTTAATGTTTAGCAAATTGTCAGAACTCTGCAGAAACCTAAATTCTCAGATGCCAGTCAAGGACCACCCATGCAAACAGATCTTTCTAAGAACGGTAGTCTTGGACTTGTATTAACTCTTTTCTACATAAAAGCACAGAGAGAGAGATCTCTTTGAAGCAAAGCAGAATATGAGCCAGGAAACTAAATAGAGACTAAGCAGACTCTATGACTTAGTTCAGTTCAGTCGCTCAGAAGCCATGAGATAAAGTGTGGAGTAGCCAGAAGACAGAAAAACAACAGCAGGAGGAAGAACCAGAGAACAAAGAAGGCAGATGAAATGAATGGCAGGGCATCTTGTGCAGGAAGAATAAGCACACTTACATGATGACGCCCCAGTATTCCTTTGCGGAAATGGGAATTACAAGGTGATAAACTGTCCTCTTCAGGAGCCCTAATTGTTTTATCAAAAATGACCTCCCATATATTTGCTTCCTAGTTTCCTCTTGTGCATGTGTGTGCTTAAGTTGTGTTGGACTCTGCAACGCTATGGACCATGGCCTGCCAGGCTCCTCACATAGTAAATGCCCGTCACCCAAGATCAGCGTCATAATGTGAAAATGCCTCATTAATACACCTGCTTTTTAGCCGTTCAGAGGATAGATGTTACAGAGAAAATCAATATAGTGATCAAGGGATCATTGGCCAGCAGGTTGAAAGGACTCAGATTTGTAATATAGCATGAACTACCCTACACCACCATGAAACTATGTTCCAGTTTTATTAAACTACCAAGGTGCTAAGTACACTTTTATCCTTTTAAAATTTTGATCATGTACTTCACTGTGTCCAGAATTCCTGTGTTTTTCATCCTCAGAAAATACCTAGCCTGGATGCTATTCATATCCTCTATGAAGTGTCTCTGACCACTCCGCTACCCATGTGCTTGTCTGCCATCTTTTAGAAGATTTCTCCCCCTTTGCACTCCTCTTTTAGCTATGGCTGTATATTTCTGTAGTAACACTTTTAGAACATCCTGTAATTAATTCTTTATGCATCTATCTCTGAAATGAATTAAGTTCCTAGTAACTAGTACGTTGGCCACCTAATGCGAAGAGCCAACTTATTGGAAAAGATCCTGATCCTGGGAAAGATTAAGGGCAGGAGGAGAATGAGGCAACAGAGAATGAGATGGTTGAATGGTGTCACTGACTCCATAGACATGAGTTTGAGCAAACTCTGGGAGATGTTGAAGGACAGGAAAGCCTGGCATGCTTCTGTCCATGGGATTGCAAAGAGTCAGACACAATTTAGAGACTGACAACAACCTAGTATAGTGCATCACAAATGGTAATTTTGGTAAATGAATGAATGAATGAACCAAGAAACAGATGTATTGAGTCACTTATTGAAGAGTTCTGATTCCAGAAGTAATGGACAAGACACCTTGACCAAGACACTCAATTCTCAGTTCTCATGCTTGAAACAATAAATATCTATTGGGATGTTTTATTATTTTCCAAAGTTATATTGCTTTTGTGGTACATTATTTCTTTGAAGATGTTATTGTTTTACTTATGTTAAATAGCCATATTAACATTGATTCACATCATTGCCCTAGTGAGGAAGCTTTGAAGTATTTTTTTAATTATGGGAGGACTTAAATATTTCCCAACTTAAAAAGCATGTGATAAATATACTCAATGTTGTGGTAACAGTATGTTTATACAAGTAAATAAACACACAGAATTGCTTTCCTGCTATGGAAGTACTTCTTATTACTAGTACCTCATATATGCATGTATATTTTTAAATTAAACTTATCAAAGGGGGTATTTTAAAGTAGTACTAAGTATCAAAGGGGAAAATTTTCAAGCTGTTAAAATCTACCACTTATGGCACTGACAGTGATTTCCCCAAGAAGTTTTACAATAAAATCAGTTCTAAAACGCTGAGTCATGGTCATAGCAAACATCAAATAGAATCTAAACTGTTACTCTTTTCTCAAGAACTCTTTTGAGTACTGGACTTTTAAAATCCAGTCGTATGTTTTTATAGCTTTTCTTTACTTCCCTAGAGAGTTAATCAGAATTATCAAAATTAAAGCCTTTGCTTGAATGCTTTGATGACATGTCCTGGCTGGCTGTTAACATGCAGGAGTTAGAAAGAGCTTTAAAAAAAAAAAAAAAAAAAGGATTCCCAGAAACTGAAAACAGATTTTTAAAAATAGCATAATCTGAAATGAAAGGTAATTAGATTTAATTTTTAATTTCCAACATTAGTCATCTAAGAGAGGGTTTGCAAAATATGTGTGAATAAGGTAGGGTATTGCCCAATTTGCATGTGTTTTTGTGGGGGTGGAGAGGAAACTAAAATGTTTTGATCATTTTCTTTGTGTCAGGTAGTTAACATACACTTTCATTTAATCATTACACACCCATCTAAAATAGGACCCTGATCCACATTCCACAGATGGGAATATAAAGCTAGGATAGAGGAACTCCAGGCCACATAGCCACTGCAGAGCAGAGCTGAAATTTCAACCTAGTTTCTCTGACTCCAGAGTTTGTGTCTCTACCACCCAATATAGGAGGCCAGGTTATGAGATCACAAGATATAAATAGCTCTAATTAAACGTAGCCTATGCTGGATATCATCCCCCAAATGGAATTTTCTGCTTAGAAATTGAATTAAAAAAAAAAAAAATAGAACAGAGGTCAGCAAACTATGACCCCAAACTTGTTTTAGTAAATGAAGAGGTACTGGAATGGTGCCATACCCATTGCCAAAGGCTGCTTCTAAGCAAAGACAGAGTTGAGTAGTAGTTTTGACAGAGACTACTCAGAGCCCAAAATATTTGCTATCTGACCTTTTACAGAAAAACTGTAACAACCTATGGAATAGAACCTTTGTCAATCAATATCCAGTGCTGTGTCATGTAGTGAGTTTCAATGTCTGACAGACACTTGGAAAGCTGTACTACTAGGGAGGTGCTGGGGAATCTGTGGACTCTTCCCCATTCTGGAGGAAGCATTTTATAAAATGAGTCAATTCTTCTTGCCCTGACCTATTGTCCATCAAGGAATTTCATTACAAAGACTATTCTCTAGGTAACATGATAGCTAAAAATATGTATGAAGAAAAACAGTAAATAATATCATTGCTATAAAAATATAACCTTACCAATAATTTAATAGAATTGAAATAGAAAACTAATACATACAGAAAAACTTTTCAAGTTTGGTTTAGGCTGCCCATTCCTGAACCAATTAAATATTTGTAAGGAAGATGATATTACAGCGATAGTTTTTTGTTTTGTTTTGTTTTTCAGCCATGTCAGGAAGGATCTTAGTTCCTCAACCTAGGATTGAACCTGTGCCCCCTGCATTGGGAGCAAAGAGTCTTAACCACTGAACCAATAAGGAAGTCCCTGGTAATTGTTTTATACTAATCTTGGCCACCACTGGCCACTCAACAATAGGACAACTAATCTTTAAGGTGGAATCAAATGGATGTTGACAGACAATCACCAAATTCACTATAATAAACACAATTTTGTAATGGAGAGTCTGCTAAGATATAGCATAAGAAAATACAATCCTAATTAAGCATATTGGTTTGTCATTATTACTCTCTTATTTGACATGCACAGATTTAACTGATCATAAATGACCAAAAATGTTCATCATACAAGTTCAGTGTCATTGCTTGACATTTCTAAAGGGTATTTCTAAAAGCTTTTGAAATTTACAAAATTGAGAAAAACAGAAAAATTTCATGTATGTTTTTGGCTTCTGCCTGTTCCTCAGGTAGACATGTCATTTCCTATACACAAAATCACATCCTACAAATTACTGCCTTTTCTTTAATTCCATCTTTAATAAAAAATTTAATCTAGTTTATTTTTGAGACAATAACATGCTCACATGATTAAAAATTTTGAAGGTAAATTGTCTCTAGTGAGATGTCTTTCCTATCTCTGTCCCCAATCACGCAGTTTCCCATTCCGCTCTACTGCCAAAGTTACCAGTGTCTTCTGTGTCATTACAGAAATAACCTGTGCCTTTATAAGTAAATATGTATATATATTTTTCCCTCCACCTCTTTTTTTTTTAATAATATTCTGCCCCTTGCTTTTTTTCCTTTATAATATGGCTTGGTGATCTTTTTATCTGATATATAGCTTGCTTATTCTTTTATAGGTCTTAATAATATTCCATTGATGGATATACTATAATTTATTTGATTAATCCCACATTGATGGATATTTGATGGGCTTCCCTGGTGGCTCAGATGGTAAAAATTTGCCTGCAACGCAGGAGAACTAGGTTCAGTCCCTAGGTTGGGAAGATCCCCTGGAGAAGGGAATGGCTACCCACTCCAGTTTTATTGCCTGGAGAATTTCATGGACAGAGGAGCCTGGTGGGCTACAGTACATGGGACTGCAGAGTCAGATGGATATTTGAGTTATTTTTTCCAATTTTTAGGTATTAAAAACAATGTTGTAATGTGTAAGCTGAGACATATATCATTTGGGGAGGATATCTATTGAATAAATTACTGCCTTTTCATTTCACCAAAATTTTATTTTCACCTGATGAACAATTTTTGCACTTGGAATACTCACTAAAACACTTTAATCTATTGTTTGTTTGGTATAAAAGACTCATTCATGTCTGCCATAGACTGAAATTACTTCTAAATTATACATTCTACATACTCATCTACACCAAAACTCTGCTGCCTGGCTAAGAACAATCATTTTCTTAGAACTTCACTTGCATCGCCAGAACTAGCAATTGGGAGACACACAAAATAATAACACCATTGACTACCTGTGAAATGAGTTGAGAACAATACCAGAAAGTTGAGACACACATGCCAGGAAGTTTTCTGGCCTTGTTCATCAGCATAACAACTTATTTACTGGCCTCAGAAAACTCCTTTCAGTTCAGGTTGACATCTCAGCAAAGTCTCTTGGTTTGTGGCCCTTCTGGGGAAGTGTGTATATGTCCAAAACTTTGAAAGTTTTTCTTGTCAGAGTTTGTAAACTTATAAGCCCCTGGATTATAAGGATCTCATTATCAAGGGTCAAGAAAACTTAATGCATTGCTTTCTAGTTACCAGCCCAGAAGCCAATAGACTCTGAGCAAGCCCCAAGCAGTTTATTTAAGGTGGATTATACCACCTTCTTATCAGCAAATGTTCAGTTGGTACCCTCAGGAGCTAAGTGATAGGATCCATAATGATAAAATTACAATAAAAATACTAGCTAACATTTGCTAATTTTCCACAAAAACTGGAAAATTCTTAAAGAGATGGGAAGACTATACCACCTTACCTGCCTCCTGAGAAACCTGCATGCAGGTCAAGAAGCAACAGTTAGAACCAGACGTAGAACAACAGACTGGTTCCATATTGGACAAGGAGCACGTCAAGGCTGAACATTGTCAACCTATTTATTTAACTTATATGCAGAGTACATTATGCAAAATGCCAGGCTGGATAAAGCACAAGCTGGAATCAAGATTGCCAGGAGAAACATTAATAACCTCAGATATGCAGGTGACATTACCCTTATGGCAGAAAGCAAAGAGAAACTAAAGAGTCTCTTGATGAAAGTGAAAGAATGAAAATGCTGGCTTAAAACTCAACATTCAAAAAAGAAAGATCATGGCATCCAGTCCCATCACTTCATGGCAAATAGATGGGGAAACAATGGAAACAGTGACAGACTTTATTTTCTTGGGCTCCAAAATCACTGTGGATGATGACTGCAGCCATGAAATTAAAAAGGCTTGCTCCTTGGAAGAAAAGCTATGACCAACCTAGATAGTATATTAAAAAGAGACATCACTTTGCCAACAAAGATCCATATAGTCAAAGCTATGGTTTTACCAGTAGTCATGTATGGATGTGAGAGTTGGACTATAAAAAGGCTGAGTGCTGAAGAATTGATGTTTTTGATCTGTGATATTGGAGAAGACTCTTGAGAGTCCCTTTGACTTCAAGGGGATCCAACCAGTCTATCCTAAAGTAGATCAGTCCTGGGTGTTCATTGGAAGGACTGATGTTGAAGCAGAAACTCCAATACTTTGGCCTCCTAATGTGAAGAACTGACTCATCTGAAAAGACCCTGATGCTAGGAAAGATTGAAGGCAGGAGGAGAAGGGGACGACAGAGGATGAGATGGTTGGATGGCATCACTGACTCAGTTGACATGAGTTGAGCAAGCTCCAGGAGTTGGTGATGGACAGGGAAGCCTGGCGTGCTGCAGTACATGGTATTGAAGAGTTGGACATGACTGAGCGATTGAACGAAAACATTTACTGAGCATTCACAATGTGCCTACCACTATGCTAAGAGCTTTACAGCATTCTTGTTTTTGAGTTCAGTTCAGTCACTAAGTAGTGTCCAACTCTTTGCGACCCCACGGACTGCAGCACGCCAGGCTTCCTTATCCATCACCAACTCTCAGAGCTTGTTCACACTCTGTCCATGAGATTTCCCAGGAAAGAATACTGAGTGGGTAGCCATTCCCTTCTGCAGGGGATCTTCCTAATCCAGGGATTAAAGCTAGGCCTCCTGCATTGCAGGCAGATTCTTTACCATCTGAGCCACCAGGGAAGCTCTCTGAAAGAAGGAACACTGTAAATGGAACCAGTTATAAATCATTTTGCTTGATGTTATCATTGTAAATGTGGGGATAGACTGCCACCGACAAGGAAGCACTGACACAGTAAAAGTTCAGTTTGCCTCCGAGTAGTCTCTGGAACATGATCACCACCATCATCCCTCTCCCAATTTTATGCCCCAACCTGCCCCCCACCACCCCCCACCCACCCCACCCCCCACACCCCGCGCCTTATGAGGCAAAGGAAAAGCAAAGGCCGGGACAGATTTTTTGACTCTGCATTATTATAATAATTAACTTTATTTAGCTGTTGATTAATTATTGATATGCTCAAGGATCAGTAGTTTCTAATCAATGCATCAGAACATCTTTAGTTGCTTATGGATTCTGATGAAGGGTTTTTAGTACTATGCCTTTATTCCCAGCTCTAAAAAGAAGTTTCATAGCAATTCCTTTTTCAAAATAATCTTAAGAGTTGATCATGGGTCTTTAAGCATAGACTGATGGCTATCTCTCACAGAGGTATAAGTTATCAAGGCCTAAAACCACTCCACCTAAGGAAGACCCCTGACTAATTGTTGTAAGGAGTGGGCAAGTGAAGTGGAATGCCTAAAAAAGTGGGCCAAACAGTTAATTACACACAGTTTAGCCAAGAGTTAAACAAAAAGCAATATCACTCTCTTTGATCTATATCCAGTTTGAAACTGTCAATGGCATTAACTTGGTTTTTGTACCTTTGAGTTCCCACAGGGGACAGAGCTGATCATTTATGGCCTCTCCTAGCTCCAAGTGGTGCTTGCTGAGTGAAAGTCTGGGGCAGAGGGAGAAGAAAAGCCTGTGGGTGTTCCACTGCTTACAAGCCCTAGCTGAAAGCAGAAAACTGGGCAGCAATTACCTTGCCTTTGCCATTATTTCCAGAGAATTACCCAGGAACATTATTGTAAATGAGCTGTCTTGTCCAGTCAGCTCCTACTCTCTCAGGAAGCCTAGAGCACCGTGAATTTCACAACCTTTGCAGCTTCTTGGGAAATGCATTATGAGTTTCCAAATCTCTTGCTCAGCCTTGATAAAATTCCCAAGTGATTGTGAATGTGAAAATAAAATCCAAAGCTATTTTGTGCCTTGGTATTTATGAATAAGACAGGAATTGAAAATTGCACGTAAGTAACTTGGACTTCACAATCATACAGATTTTTGGCACTTGGTAGAAACCACAGTCCCTATATGGAAGAAATAAATATGGTTAATAATACAGGCTAACTCTTGTGAGTCAGAAACTACTGAAATACCTCAGTAATTCATGGACTATTAGGGCTAGTAGAAACTTTAAGTTATCTACTTTATTCCTTCATGTCATGAATTTGAGAGCAGAGAGATTAAGTCATTTATTGATGGGCACTCAGTTCATATAGCAGAAAGAATACTTAGCTTAGAATGAGAAAACGTGAACTTGAGTCTTCACCCTGCCCCTTTCTGGTGGTGATTTTCAAACAAGCCAGAGAGCCTCAGTTTCTATATTGGCACACTAATTTACGCCCTGAACAGGCTGTGAATATTGCTTTGGTGGGTAGGAACAATGTGGTGCCCGTAGGAACTTGGGAATAATTTGGCTCTCACAGAGTCAAACTAGTAAAATTCACACATAATAGATGAGAAAGACAGATGAAATTAAAAATTTATGACAGAAGAGTTGTTTTTAAAATGTCTATTATTCCCCTGATTTTATAGAGGGGGAATGTGTCCATTGTACTGGGGGAGAAAAAAAGACAATAAAGGAGAAAATATGGATTGCTCATAACTCATGGTAAATGCATGCCAGATATTGTGGAAGAATTTCTCATGTACATGTAATCACACAGTATATGCTTTTGGTACTTTGTGAGATACTGGTATAATCATTCAGTGTGTTTGAGAGCACTCAGAATTCCAAGTAAAATAAAGTGGGTTTAACATCTGGGAAGCCAATCTGATCTGAAATGTGACGTTAATATGATAATCCAAGGAAAAACTGAGTGAATAAAATAAAGATGATTGGCAAGAAGTAAAGCAAAAGGAACCCTCCAAATGCCAGAAAGTAGACCAGGCATGGTGCTCGATAAAGTTTTATAAACTTTATTTAATTTAATCATCTCACCTGCTCTACAGAATAGGTACCATTGCTATTCCCATTTTTCATATGAAGAAACTGACAGGCAAAGAAATTAAATAACCTACCAGACACCATGCAATTAACATGTTAGGAATTGGACCCTTGGGCACTTCCTGGGTCTGATTTGTTTAATTCATATTTTATTTTTACTAAAGTTATACATACACATAATTTAAAGAATCAGAGTTCTTTGAGGTTTATTTGAAAACAACAGTCCCTATCCTATTTCTCATAGTCTAGAGTCATTCCCTACCTAAACAGCTGATTCTTAAGGAATTTGCCTCCGTATTGCTAAATAACATATTTGAATTCTTTCTTTGTGGGTTTTACATTTTAGACATTCTTTATTGTCATTCCACCCTAGAAAATGAGGATTTAGTCCTCTGTCTCCCACATCCCCCACTCCCATTGTGAGCTCTCTTCCCCTCTGCCCATTCTGTGTAGTCTGCTGTGGCCTGAATGTGGCTCTCCAAAATTCATTTGTTGACATTTAATGCCCAGTGTGATAATATTTGGAATTAGGCCCATTCCATGGTGGTTAGGTCTTGAGGGTAGAGCCCTCATGACTGGAATTAGTGCCCTTATAAAAGAGGCCCCAGAGAGATCCCCTTGCCCCTTCTGCCATGTAAAGTGAAAATGAAAGTCATTCAGTCATGTCTCTTTGCCACTCCATGAACTATACAGCCTATGGAATTCTCCAGACCAGAATATTGGAGTGGATAGCCTTTCCCTTCTCCAGGGAATCTTCCCAACCCAGGGATCAAACTGAGGTCTCCCACACTGCGGGAAGATTCTTTACCAGCTGAGACACAAAGGAAGCCCAAGAATACTGGAGTGGGTGGCCTACCCCTTCTCCAGCAGATCTTCCCAACCCAGGAATTGAACTGGGGTCTCCTGTATTGCAGGCAGATTCTTTACCAACTGAGCTATCAGGGAAGCCCTTCTGGCATGTAAGGTTAGAGCAATAAGGTATCTTCTATGAACCAGGAAGTGGGCACACACCAGATATCAAATCTTCCAGTGCCTTCATCATGGACTTTCCAGCCTCCAGAACAGTGAGATATAAATCTCTGTTATTTACAAACCACCTAGTCTGTGGTATTTTGCTATGGTGGCCTGAACAGACTTAAGATAGTCATACTGTGATTTTTATTACATCTAATATTCTCTGTTAGATGTCCTTGCCCCTCTTGCTTTGGATTTTTTGTTTATTCCTCAGTACAAATTTATTGTGTTCCTTCTATGGGCTAGACAGCATTATAGATGTCATCCTATGTCAATGAAAATTTATCATAATATTTTCAGGTGGGCATCTTTTTACCCATTGTTATGAGTAGTTGATGGGTTCTTCACCTTGGAAACTGGGATTGCAGAATATTTACATTAATATTTTTGCTATGATTTACTATCCTCTGTTCTTTTCAGTTCAGTTCAGTCACTTAGTCATATCAGACTGGTTGTGATCCCATGGCCTGCAGCACACCAGGCTACGCTGTCCATCACCAACACCCAGAACTAACTCAAACTCAGGTTCATTGAGTCAGTGATGCCACCCAACCATCTCATCCTCTGTTGTCCCCTTCTCTTCCTGCCTTCAATCTTTCTCAGCATCAAGGTCTTTTCAAATGACTCAGTTCTTTGCATCAGGTGGCCGAAAGATTCAGAACTGATTTCCTTTAGGATGAACTGGTTGGATCTCCTTGCAGTCAAAGGGACTCTCAAGAGTCTTCTCCAACACCACAGTTCAAAAGCATCAATTCTTCAGCACTCAGCTTTCTTCACAGTCCAACTCTTGTATCCATACGTGACCACAGAAAAACCATACCCCTGACTAGATGGACCTTTGTTGGCAAAGTAATGTCTCTGCTTTTTAATATGCTGTCTAAGTTGGTCATAACTTTCCTTCTAAGGAGCAAACATCTTTTAATTTCATGGCTGCAGTCATACTTGCAGCATTTTGGAGCCCCCAAAATAAAGTCTGATGCTGTTTCCATTGTTTCCCCATCTATTTCCCATGGAGTGATGAGACCAGATGCCATGATCTTAGTTTTCTGAATGTTGAACTTTAAGCCAACTTTTTCACTCTCTTTCACTTTCATCAAGAGACCCTTTAGTTCTTCTTCACTTTCTGCCATAAGGGTAGTGTCATCTGCATATCTGAGGTTATTGACATTTCTCCGAGCAATCTTGATTCCAGCTTGTGCTTCATCCAGCCCAGCATTTTGCATGATGTACTCTGCATATGATTTAAATAAGCAGGGTGACAACATACAGCCTTGACGTACTCCTTTCCCGACTTGGAACCAGTCTGTTGTTCCATGTCCACTTCTAGCTGTTGCTTCTTGACCTGCATACGGATTTCTCAGGAGGCAGGTCAGGTAGTTTAGTATTTCCATCTCTTCAAGAATTTTCCATAGTTTGTTGTGATCCATAAAGTCAAAGTCTTTGGCATAGTCAATAAAGCAGAAGTAGATGTTTTTCTGGAACTCTCTTGCTTTTCCCAAGATCCATCGGATGTTAGAAATTTGACCTCTGGTTCCTCTGCCTTTTCTAAATCCAGCTTGAACATCTGAAAGTTCACAGTTCACATACTGTTGAAGCCTGGCTTAGAGAATTTTGAGCATTACTTTGCTAGCATGTGAGATGAGCACAATTGTGCAGCAGTTTGAGCATTCTTTGGCATTGCCTTTCTTTGGGACTGGAATGAAAATTGATCTTTTCCAGTCCTGTGGCCACTATTGAGTGTTCCAAATTTGCTGGCCTATTGAATGAAGCACTTTAACAGCATCATCTTTTAGGATTTGAAGTAGCTCCACTGGAATTTCATCACATCCACTAACTTGGTTCGTAGTGATGCTTCCTAAGGTCAACTTGACTTCACATTCCAGGATATCCTGCTCTAGGTGAGTGATCACACCATCATGGTTATCTGGGTCATGAAGATCTTTTTGTATAATTCTTCTGTGTATTCTTGCTACCTCTTCTTAGTATCTCTGCTTCTATTAGGTCCATACCGTTTCTGTCCTTTATTGTGCACATCTTTGCAGGAGATGTATCTCTAATTTTCTTGAAGAGATCTCTGAGTGAGTGAAGTCGCTCAGTCGTGTCCAACTCTTTGCGACCCCATGGACACCAGGCTCCTCCGTCCATCGGATTTTCTAGGCAAAAGTACTGGAGTGGGTTGCCTTTTCATTCTCCAGGGAACTTCCCGACCCAGGGATCAAACCCAGGTCTCCCACATTGTAGACAGACACTTTACCATCTGAGCCACCAGAGAAGAGATCTCTAGTCTTTCCTATTCTCTTGTTTTCCTCTATTTCTTTGCATTGATCACTGAGGAAGGCTTTCTTATCTCTCCTTGCTATTCTTTGGAACCCTGCATTCAAATGGGTGTATCTTTCCTTTTCTCCTTTGCCTTTTGCATCTTTTCTTTACGCAACTATTTATAAGGCCTCCTGAGACAACCACTTTGCCTTTTTGCATTTCTTTTTCTGGGAGGATGGTCTTGATCACTACCTCCTGTACAATATCACGAACCTCCATCCATAGTTCTTCAGGCACTCTGTCTATCAGATCTAATGCCTTGAATCTATTTCTCACTTCCACTGTATAATCATAAAGGATTGGATTTAGGTCATACCTGAATGGCCTAGTGGTTTTCCCTACTTTCTTCAATTTAAGTCTGAATTTGGCAATACGGAGTTCATGACCTGAGCCACAGTCAGCTCCTGGTTTTGTTGTTGCTGACTGTATAGAGCTTCTACATCTTTGGCTGCAAAGAATATAATCAGTCTGATTTTGGTATTGACCATCTGGTGATGTCCATGTGTAGAGTCTTCTCTTGTGTTGTTGGAAGAGGAGTTTGCTATGACCAGTGCATTCTCTTTGCAAAACTCTGTTAGCCTTTGACCTCCTTTGTTTTGTGCTCTAAGGCCAAATTTACCTGTTACTCCAGGTATCTCTGGACTTCCTACTTTTGCATTCCATTCCCCAGTCATGAAAAGAACATCTTTTTTGGGTGTTAGTTCTAGAAGGTCTTTTATGTCTTCATAGAACTGTTCAACTTCAGGTTCTTCTGCATTACTCTTTTGGGTATAGACTTGGATTACTGTGACATTGAATAGTTTGCCTTGGAAAT
The DNA here is from genome assembly GCA_917880005.1 of Nanger dama. Classification (NCBI taxonomy): domain Eukaryota; kingdom Metazoa; phylum Chordata; class Mammalia; order Artiodactyla; family Bovidae; genus Nanger; species Nanger dama. The sequence continues at coordinate 56,798,890 of CAKJTW010000004.1, forward strand.
GAATAGAGATCATTGTGTTGTTTTTGAGATTGCATCCAAATACTGCATTTCGACTGTTTTGTTGACTATGATGGCTACTCCATTTCTTCTAAGGGACTTTTGCCCACAGTAGTAGATATAATGGACATCTGAGTTAAATTCACCTATTCTAGTCCATTTTAGTTCACTGATTCCTAAAATGTCGATGTTCGCTCTTGCCATCTCCTATTTGACCACTTCCAATTTGCGTTGATTCATGGACCTAACATTCCAGGTTCCTATGCAATATTGCTGTTTACAGCAACAGACTTTAGTTCCATCACCAGTCACATCCACAGCTTTGTGCTGTTTTACCTTTGGCTCCATCCCTTCATTCTTTCTGGAGTTATTTCTCCACTGATCTCCAGTAGCATATTGGGCACCTACTGACCTGGGGAGTTAATCTGTCAGTATCCTATCTTTTTGCCTTTTCATACTGTTCATGGGGTTCTCAAAGCAGGAATGCTGAAGTGGTTTGCCATTCCCTTCTCCAGTAGCCCATGTTTCGTCAGAACTCTCCACCATGACCTGTCCATCTTGGGTAGCCCTACACTGCATGGCTCATAGTTTCATTGAGTTAGACAAGGCTGTGGTCCATGTCATCAAATTGGTCAGTTTTCTGTGATTGTGATTTTCATTCTGTCTGCCCACTGAAGGAGAAGGATAAGAGGTTCATAGAAGCTTCCTGATGGCAGAGCGTGACTGAGGGGGAAATGGTATTGTTCTGATGGACGGGGGCATGCTCAGTAAATCATTAATCCAATTTTCTGTTGATGGGCAGGGCTGTGCGCCCTCTCTGTTGTTTGACCTGAGTCCAAACTATGGTGGAGGTAATGGAGATAATGGGGACCTCCTTCAAAAGGTCCCATTCTTGCAGTGCTCCTCGCAGTGTGCCCTACCCTGCAGTAGGCCACTGCTGACCCACACCTCTGCCAAAGACTCCTGGACTCTCATGGGCAAGTCTGGGTCAGTCTCATGTGGGGTCACTGCTCCTTTCTCCTGGATCCTGGTGCAAATAAGCTTTTGTTTGTGTCCTCCAAGAGTCACTTCCCCTGTTCTGTGTAAGTTCTGGCAGCTCTATGGTGGGGTTGATGATGACCTCCTCCAGGAGGCCTTATGCCATACCCAGGTCTACTTCGACCAAAGCCCCTGCTCCTGCAGCAGTCCACAGCTGACCCATACCTCCACAGGAGACACTCAAACACAGTTCTGGCTCAGTCCCCATGGGGTTCTTTTAGTAACCCTGCTACTAGATATTGGACCTCCTATACTGCTCCTTAATTTTCATCTTTTGTCTCCTACTATCTGTATGTTAGTCTTTTCTTCTTTTCTACTTCTTGGGAGAATACCTTAACTTTATCTTTTAGCCCTTATATTGAATTTCTCATTTCTAATGTCATATTTTTTAATATCTAAGTTCCTTTTGAGTTTATTGACTGTTCCTTTTATAGACAACCCTGTTATTGTTTCATATCTTCTCTTATCTCTCCGAAGACAAATAGTTCATTTTCTAAATTTTCTATTGACAGAGTTTGTTTCCTTCGAGTTGCTTTCTTCTGTTTGTTTTGGTCTCTAGCTTGCATTAATAGGCACTCCTCAAATATATGGTGATCACTGGCTGTCGAGTTTTATTTTAAGAACAGGGCACTGAAAAGAGGGTGTGCTGCATGTGAAAGGGGATTCTCTATTAAATTTACTACAGGATGATGTAACATAGGCCAACATACAGGATCCAAGTCAGTATTTTTCTCTTAGGCTGATTAGATTACCCAGAGGATTCTTCCAGCCTTTTGCCAGGAAAACATATGCCTGACTAACAGTGTTCTTGGAACCAAGTGGAGGAAGAAGATTGAGGAAGTCTCAACACACAAGTTAATTATTTACACTTAATTCCCTAGTCGCCAATAAAGTAGTCTTCTTCCTTTCCTGGTAATCTCAGTCTAGAGTACCCCTGTTAGTTCTTGGCATGGGAATAAGCCTTCAATTTCATACTGAATGAAGAAGAATCAGTCTCTTGCCTGGAAGGAATAGGAGTAGGGAATTAGGAATCTGATCTATCAGCTTCTTAAAAAGACTTTCCACCAAATCCCCTGTGTAATCACCACTCTCATTCTCACTTACTACAATATCTGTTACTCCAATTTTTTAGGGCTCTATATTGTAAATTGGATTGGTTATCATTAAGTTTAAGATTCAGCTTTCTTGACTGTCCAAATTCAGTTACTACTTATTTCTCAGCTTCCTAGTTTTTAAATTTTATTGCTGCTGTCTCCTATCCTATTCCCTTTGTCCCTGTGCGTTTATGTTTTGTTAAAAATCACTCTGTTGTTTTCTTAACTGGGCAAAAGAAGGAAGGGATTTGAATGTTTATGTTCAATCTGACATCTTTAACTGGACTGACCCAGATCCTAAGCCATTATCAATGAGTTACAGAAAAATTTGCAAGGTTTGTTCCAACTACTCTAGAAAGACAGATATTAAACCCAGGAAACAAACAAACAAAAAAAAGCCACCAAAGAGCTATGTTAGATAAACATCAGTTCAGTTCAGTTCAGTCGCTCAGTCGTGTCCAACTCTTTGCGACCCCATGAATCACAGCACGCCAGGCCTCCATGTCCATCACCAACTCCCAGAGTTCACTTAGACTCACATCCATCGAGTCAGTGATGCCATCCAGCCATCTCATCCTCTGTTGTCCTCTTCTCTTCCTGCCCCCAATCCCTCCAAACACCAGTCTTTTCCAATGACTCAACTCTTTGCATGAGGTGGCCAAAGTACTGGAGTTTCAGCTTTAGCATCATTCCTTCCAAAGAACATCCAGGGCTGATCTCCTTCAGAATGGACTGGTTGGATCTCCTTGCAGTCCAAGGGACTCTCAAGAGTCTTCTCCAACACCACAGTTCGAAAGCTTCAATTCTTCGGCACTCAGCCTTCTTCACAGTCCAGCTCTCACATCCATACATGACCACTGGAAAAACCATAGCCTTGACTAGATGGACCTTAGTCGGCAAAGTAATGTCTCTGCTTTTGAAAACGCTATCTAGGTTGGTCATAACTTTCCTTTCAAGGAGTAAGTGTCTTTTAATTTCATGGCTGCAGTCACCATCTGCAGTGATTTTGGAGCCCCACAAAAAATGAAGCCAGCCACTGTTTCCACTGTTTCCCCATCTATTTCCCATGAAGTGACGGGACCAGATGCCATGATCTTCATTTTCTGAATGTTGAGCTTTAAGCCAACTTTTTCACTCTCTTCTTTTACTTTCATCAAGAGGCCCTTTAGCTCTTCTTCACTTTCTGCCATAAGGGTGGTGTCATCTACATATCTGAGGTTATTGATATTTCTCCGAGCAATCTTGATTCCAGCTTGTGCTTCTTCCAGCCCAGCATTTCTCATGATGTACTCTGCATAGAAGTTAAATAAGCAAGGTGACAATATACAGCCTTGACGTACTCCTTTTCCTATTTGGAACCAGTCTGTTGTTCCATGTCCAGTTCTAACTGTTGCTTCCTGACCTGCATACAGATTTCTCAAGAGGCAGGTCAGGTGGTCTGGTATTCCCATCTCTTTCAGAATTTTCCACAGTTTCTTGTGATCCACACAGTCAAAGGCTTTGGCATAGTCAATAAAGCAGAAGTAGATGTTTTTCTGGAACTCTCTGGCTTTTTTGATGATCCAGCAGATGTTGGCAATTTGATCTCTGGTTCCTCTGCCTTTTCTAAAACCAGCTTGAACATCAGGAAGTTCACAGTTCATGTATTGCTGAAGCCTGGCTTGGAGAATTTTGAGCATTATTTTACTAGCGTGTGAGATGAGTGCAATTGTGTGGTAGTTTGAGTAATCTTTGACATTGCCTTTCTTTGGGATTGGATTAAAAACTGACCTTTTCCAGTCCTGTGGCCACTGCTGAGTTTTCCAAATTTGCTGGCCTATTGAGTGCAGCACTTTCACAGCATCATCTTTCAGGATTTGAAATAGCTCAACTGGAATTCCATCACCTCCACTAGCTTTGTTTGTAGTGATGCTTTCTAAGGTCCACTTGACTTCACATAGTTGGACGCAATGTCCATCAGGACTTCCCATCTTTTTTTTTAATTCCATGCTCATAATCTTCTAGTTATATAAAATTCAACATGTCTAAGGCAACAGTCATAGTAATCTAACACCCAAACTAGGTTCTCTTACAGTGTTCATCATCTTAGTAAGTGGTACCTCATTCTTTCAGTTACTCATGTCAGAAACACAGGAGTCATTCTAACTCTTTTTTCCTCCTCAGCCCCCATGGTAACTATCAACGAGTCCTGCCTGTTAAATATTTATAACATGAGTCCATTTCTTCACATCTGTCCTGTGAAAACACCCATTCAAATCACCAGTACATCTCACTCACACTTCTCCTGTTGCCTCCTTACTGATCTCCCTACAACAATCACAGCCCCCTTACCTGTCCATTTCCCACACTAAAGTCATAGTCACCTTTGCAAAATGCAGGTCAGATCTTGTTCTACACAATCTGCTTAGAATCTTCAGTGACTTCCCACTACTCTGTAGATAAGAGCAGCGATCCTTAGCAAGGCCTGTGAGGGCCTGCAGGAACTGGCCTGTCTCCTCCGGCCTTATCTAGTGGTACTCCTCTTCTTGTCAGCACCCCAGCCACACTGCCTTTCTTTCTGATCTTCATTTTTGCCCCCATCCTCTCCCCCACCATCCCCCCTCACCACAGGCCCCTTCAGGCAAAGTAACTCCCTCCCACAGCTGCTTCAAACAGCCTAACTGGCCCCTTCACTTGGCCCCAGGCTCTTACTGACTGCTTTGGTCTTGGTTCTAGAGTTAACCTCCTCAGGAAAACTTGGTGAGGTCAGGCTTCTATTTAATATAGTCACACAGAAACATGCTTCATGTCTTATTATTTACGTCCTCATTCTTCATTACTGCTTTATTAATATCTGTCTCTCCTGCCAGATTGTAAACACTATAAGAGCACAGAGCATGTCTATTACTTTTCATCACTATTTTTTCAGAATGTGGCTGATTCTTTTAAGAATTGGTTTAAAAAGAAAAAGTAATATGGATCTTACTTGACACCTTCAGATTAAGAATTTCAAAGGGCTGAATATCATACGATATTTCCTTTAAAGATTCAAGGTCACCATTATAAAACCACATGATGCAATATAGTAAATTTCTTAGTTTTTTAGGGTATAGGGGTATCAACCATGATGTTAAATAGCCTCAGATTGATTGTCCAGAAAAAAAGTGAGGCAATTTTGAAGCTGTCAAAAGGGAAACTGAATTTTTTGATGCTTAGAAGATGAATGGAGTGGTTCAATTACCATCTTCAAATATAAGAAGAATTTAATAACAATTATCACTGTTATTGAATACTTTGCATATACCAGTAGTGGTCAAGAACTTTAAAAACATTATTTCATTTAATCCTCATAGCAGTTCTCTGAGGTAGCTAATTGTTAGCATTTTAATTTTACCAATGAAGAAACTCTGGTAGGTTAAGGAAGAGGCAGAGAAGCTGTGGGCCCAAGACAACCTGACTCTAGAGTCTGTATGCTTAATCCCTTTAATGAAAAACATGACAAGCAATTCCTTTCAAGAGGCCAGAAATTTGACCAAGGAAAACATCTGAAGTGAGGGAGAACCTTCATCTGGACACAAGGAAGAACCATTTACAATGTTAGCCATTTTTAAGAAATAAGTTTCATGTATATTCTGATTAACTTTGAAAACTAGAGTTGGCAGGAACATAGCCCAGTTCAGTTCAGTTCAGTCACTCAGTCATGTCCTACTCTTTGCGACCCCATGGACTGCAGCATGCCAGGCTTCCCTGTCCCATCACCAACTCCCAGAGCTTATTCAAACTCATGTCTATCAAGTCAGTGATGCCATCAAACCAATATAGCCCAGAGGAGTCAGTTAATCATATATTTAAGAACAGGGCTTGGACCTGATGATCTTTTGAGATCTTCTGATCTCCAGTTCTCCAACTCTGAAAGGTTGTTTAGTGCCAAATTATCTTTTGTATTCATCCTTTTCACCGGTTGAAAGTTTGCCTAATGCAATCAACTCATTTATCATATTATCCCAGTTTAGCTTATCCAAGGCACATCTTCCTTTGTTGAGTTTAGCAGTCACTTTGCTTAATGACTTGCTGTGCTAACAACTTGGCATATGCTTCATCCACAGTCAGCACCTATTCAGTTTAATTACTTGCTTTGTTAATCTTATACTGTCTTTAGGGAAACACTTTGAAATCTAAATCTTAACCAACTCTACCACCCCACACACACCCCAAATGAGATCATAAATAATACCAAAAAGGAAGAAAAATGAGAAGAATTTAAAGAAATTGACACGATTGTCAGGAAGAATTTGATGAATTCAGCATGAAAAAAAGACAATTTGACAATCAGAACAGCAAGGTCTATAAGAGTAGATTTAGGAAGACTAAATCATTCTTTAAAATAATCTTGAGGCTTGCTAAAAGTATGCTAAGGATACACTGCAGAAATAGGTTAGATTTTTAAACACCAATAGAGCTCAACTCTATGGGGCAAATTTATGTCTTGTCAGCTGCTGTGTAGAGGAAAGCATGCCAGAGTCAAGTCTCCTCATCTCTTCCCTGGACTTTCCATGGAGCTGCCCTGATCCAGGAAAGCCTTTATTCTCCAGTCCTCATGCAAGAGGAATTCCATCCCATTGCCCTCACCACGTTCTCTGCTACAGGATTCAGACAAATGGCCCACACTTGCTTTGGGAGAATGCTTATCTGTTGTTGTTCAGTCACTCAGTCATGTCCAACTCTTTGTGACCTGATGGACTGCAGCATGCCAGGCTTTCCTGTCCTTCATCAGCTCCTGGAGTTTAATCAAACTCATGTCCATTGAGTTGGTGATGCCATCCAACCATCTGATCCTATGCCACCCTCTTCTTTTCCCTTCAGTCTTTCCCAGCATCAGAGTCTTTTCCAGTGAGTCAACTCTTCACATTAGGTAGCCAAAATATTGGAGCTTCAGCTTCAGCATCAGTCCTTCCAATGGATATTCAGGATTGATTTTCTTTAGGATTGACTGGTTTGACCTCCTTGTAGTCCAAGGGACTCTCAAGAGTCTTCTCTAACACCAAAGTTCAAAAGCATCAATTCTTTGGCACTCAGCCTTCTTTATGGTCCAACTCTCACATCCATACATGTGAGATGGATGGATGCTTGTTTAAAGAACTTAAAACCTTAAAATCTGTGGTTCAACTTCACCAAGTGCCATTTGTTTACCTGTCTTATCTTTGAGAAAGTCCTCTAGTCCTCTACTGAATCAGTAGAAGAAGATGGGAAATAAAAGATGAATTGTATATCTCTTTGGACTCTTGGCAAGTTCTCTGTAAGACTGTCTTTGGCTTAGTTAACTGAAAAACAAAAAACCACAATATGGAGTTTAATCTGGTCTGTGGAATTTGAGATCAAATGGCCAGGGTCACCTCTGTGCAGCAGCCAACCCATAGCTTCTGTAATATTTTAATGAAAGAGAGCAATTGATGTAAACATATAGCCAGTTAGCAGTTTTGATTGTCTTCACAGAAAGTGTCAGTACCCCCAAATGGCCAGAGATACACCTATAGGTGAGATGATTGACATTATTATTCCCCTAAATACACTAAAGCTCTAATTTATAAGGTTTATCATATTTGGAATTCTTCTTTCAGTGTCTATCTCATTCCCAAGTTCATTGCAGGCTTTGTCTGCCCAACTGTGAATGGCTTCCAGGGAACTGTGTGCTGCAATACCCAACTGCTCCCACTTTATACTCTAAGCCCTTTCCCAGATCATGATCTTTTATGAGGCCAAGGGGATTATAACTGTCTTCACTGATGCAATATTTAGCAGAATGCTTGTCATAAATTGAAATGCTCAGTAAGTAGGTGAGTGGATGATTAAGAAATAAATTCATGGCCTGGATATGTTTTCTTACTTTCCTCAGGAACCTGGGAAGGTCACTTAATCTCAGTGTTTCCACATCTGGCTGTACTTCAGGATCACTTTGGGAGGTTTTTATAAAAATAGGGATCACTCTCCACCTCCAGGCATGCCAAGCAACAGTTTACATAACTCTCATGAGTGACTGTGATGTGCTGTTAAATTTGAGAAAGAAAGGGTCTAACTTCACTTTGCTCATTTTGGAAACAATTGGCCCTGCTGCCTCACGGGATGTCATTAACGTAAAATATCTTAAAGAGCAGCATACTCTAGCAAGGAAGGGGGCTATGTATGACTGTATAAGGTAGGACAAGAGTGGAGGCTGACAAAATAGACCTGCCAGAAAAAACAAACACAGTTTCACAACCCAAGTGGCACATAAACATGACTTGTCAAATTCTAAGATTTCAATAGAATCTGAAGTTTCCTGAACAAATCAGCTCCTCACCTGTTTGCCTATAAATCACCTATATTTCCCTTTGGCTAATCTTGGCAATAAAGCAACTGTGTTATATAAAAAGTATAAGAAGTTTATTGGAAAAAGTAGTTTGAGGAAAGAAGATTTATTCATTCCTGGCTGTATTTATCTACTTGCTCAACTGATCATAACTGGTCATTTCTATCTCATGCAAGATGATACCTCAGGCTATTAAACCCCTAACATCACATTAAGACAATTGTTGCAGATACCATCAACACTCCACCTAGATTCCCTGGATTCCCTTGTTGGATCTGTCCACTCCCCTACCCACCCCCTGCCCTAACTTCTGCACAATTAACTTTAGCATAACTTCTGGACCTTCTACAGAGAACTGTCCTTGAGCTACAACAACCTCTTAGGCAGGAAGCACTGGGAGCCAGAAATGGGGAATGGGATGGGAGGAAGTTGATGTTCTTCCCTGTCACCCCAGGGCAACAGGTAGTCAACTTCTGACTGATAGAGGAGGAGGAGTATGAAAGCCCAGATCACTTGATTTGAGACAGAATAAACTATGCAGTGTAATTTACACACCTGAGTTCCTCTCCTTATTCTATGGCCTCCACTCCTTACTGGTTTCTTATTTAAGAACTTCCTGGATAATTATTTGCATGTGAACCTTGATCTTAACATCTTCCTCATAACTTCCTATCTTGCTCAGCTATAGGTATTTTAACTTAAAAATAACTTTCATTTGCATTTGTATGCTTACTAAGATGGAATATGCCTTTATGTGTCATAAGAGTCAGTTGCTTACTTCTTTTGTGATCTCAAGTCCTTTGCCCATTTCATTAATTCAGATTATATCCTTTTGTTTCTTGAGGTGTAGTTTACATACAGACAAGTAAACAAACCTTAGTGTACAGTCCAATGAATTTTTACTTATGTACACACCCATGTAACCACCATCCAGATTGATATAGAACATTTTTGTTCTATATGTGTGATATGTGTTGATTTATAATATTATGTTTCAGGTGTACAACAACTCTCAAGAAAGGCAATGCCAAAGAATGCTCAAACTACTGCATAACTGCACTCATTTCACACGCTAGTAAGGTAATGCTCAAAATTCTTCAAGCCAAGCTTCAACAGTATGTGAACCATGAACTTCCAAATGCTCAAGACTTAGTAAAGGCAGAGGAACCAGAGATCAAATTGCCAACATCTGTTGGATCATCAAAAAAGCAGAAGAGTTCCAGAAAAACATCTACTTCTGCTTTATTGACTATGCCAAAGCTTTTGACAGAGAAGGAATGGCAACCCACTCCAGTACTCTTGCCTGGAAAATCTCATGGAAGGAGGAGCCTGGTAGGCTGCAGTCCATGGGGTCGCTTGGAGTCAGACACGACTGAGCCACTTCACTTTCACTTTTCACTTTCATGCATTGGAGAAGGAAATGGCAACCCACTCCAGTGTTCTTGCCTGGAGAATCCCAGGGATGGGGAGCCTGGTAGGCTGCCATCTATGGGGTCGCACAGAGTCAGACATGACTGAAGTGACTTAGCAGCAGCAGCAGCAAAGCCTTTGACTGTGTGAATCACAACAAACTGTGAAAAATTCTTAAAGAAATGGGAATACCAGACCACCTGACCTGCCTCTTGAGAAATCTGTATACAGGGCAGGAAGCAACAGTTAGAACTGGACATGGAACAACAGACTGGTTCCAAATCAGGAAAGAAGTACATCAAGGGTGTATATTGTCACCCTGCTTATTTAACTTAAATGCACAGTGCATCATGCAAAACGCTGGGCTGGATGAAGCACAAGCTGGAATCAAGATTGCTGGGAGAAATATCAATAAGCTCAGATATGCAGATGATACCACCCTTATGGCAGAGACTGAAGAACTAAAGGTCCTCTTGATGAAATTGAAAGAGGAGAGTGAAAAAGTTTGCTTTAAACTCAACATTCAGAAAACTAAGATCATGGTATCTGATCCCATCACTTCATGGCAAATAGATGGGGAAACAATGGAAACAATGAGAAACCTTATTTTGGGGGTATTCCAGAATCACTGCAGATGGTGACTGCAGCCATGAAGTTAAAAGACACTTGCTCCTTGGAAGAAAAGCTATGACCAAACTAGACAGCATATTAAAAAGCAGAGACATTACTTTGCAAACAAAGGTCCATCTAGTCAAGGCTATGGTTTTTCCAGTGGTCATGTATGCGTGTGAGAGTTGGGCTATAAATAAAACTGAGCACCAAAGAATTGATGCTTTTGACCTATGGTGTTGGAAAAGACTCTTGAGAGTCCCTTGGACTGCAAGGAGATCCAACCAGGCCATCCTAAAGGAATTCAGTCTTGAATAGTCATTGGACAGACTGATGTTGAAGCTGAAACTACAATATTTTAGCCACCTGATGCAAAAACTGACTCATTGGAAAAGATCCTGATGCTGGGAAAGACTGAAGGTGGGAGGAGAAGGGAATTACAGTGAATCACAATTTTTAAAGGTTATAATCCATTTATAGTTATTATAAAATATAGACTATATTCCCTGTGCTCTACAGTATATCCTTATAGCTTATTTAAACACAGTAGTTTGTGTCTCTTAAACCACTACCCCTATCTTGTCTCTCCCCCCTTTCCTCTCTCCACTGATAACCACTATCTGTGAGTTTGTTTTGTTTTTAATATTTACTAGTTTTATTTTTTTAGATTCCATGTTATATGTTATAACATATTTGTCTTTCTCTGTATAATTTATTTCACTAAGCATAATACCCTCCAAGTCCATCCATATTGCTGTAAATGGCAAAATTTCCTTCTTTTTATGTCTGAGTAGTATTTTATCACACATACACACCCCACAACTTCTTTATTGATTCATCTGTTGATAGAAACTTGGGTTTCTTCCATATTTTAGCTGTTTAAATAGTGCTGCTATGAACATTTGGGTGGATAAGGATATAGAATACTTTTAGCACCCAGAACTCCTCCATACCTCCTCCCAGTCAGTAGTTACCACTCCCAAATATTCTAATCTCTTTCATCATAGATAAGTTTACCCTGTATAATACATCTTTCAAATGGAAACACACTGTATGTAATCTTACATTAGGCTTCTTTCATTCACCATTGTATTTGGGAGACTCATTCATGTTGCATATATGATTTATTTCTTTTCATTGCTATGTTATTATTTTACTGTATGGATATACCACAGTTCATTTACTCATCCTATTGTTGATAGAAATTTGGGTTGTTTGCAGTTTGGAACTATTACAAATAAGACTGCTATAAACATTGTTTACATATCTTTTGGCAGATATAGTCACGCACTTATGGATTTATACACAGGCCTGGAATTGCTGCATCATAGGATATATGACTGACTAGCTTTGGAGGGTGCTATAGCAAGCTTATTAACTCTTTGTTATATTTAGGTAAATTTCCCCCCCTGCTTGATTGCTTATCTTTTTAACTATGGTTAGCTTCTTTTTTTCCCCAAGTTTTATTGCAGAAAAATTTTCAAACATAAAATTCACCCCTTGTATGTGTAAAGTTTAAGAGTTTTAGCTAGGATTATTGCTGGAAAGGGCTTCCCTGGTGTCTCAGATGGTAAAGAATCCGCCTGCAATGCAGGAGACTGTGTTCAGTCCCTGCGTTGGGAAGATCCCCTGGAGGAGGGTATAACAACCCATTCCAGTATTTGTGCCTGGAGGATCCCCATGGACAGAGGAGCCTGGTGGACTACAGTCCATGGGGTTGCAAAGAGCTGGACATGACTGAGCAACTAAGCACATTGTTGTGTAACTACTGCTACAGTGAAGATAGAGAACAGGTCCATCACCCTAATTATCTTTTACTTTAACATAGAACTATTTATAATTTTGATGTGATTATCTATGACTAATCTCCCATTGCTTCTCTATTTTTAAAATACTCTAGCTGTTAATTTTACCAGATGAACTCTAGAATTACTCTACAAAGTATCAAATACCACTGCCTTCTCATCTAGAAACACAAACATATAAGTACAGAGTTCTAGCTCTTGAGTTGGACAAGCCAGTATAGGAATCCCAGTCATTTACTTACTGGATGACATTAGACAAGCTCCTTGCCTCCCTGGCTCAGTGGTAAAGAATCCACCTGCCAATGCAGGAAAAAATGGGAGATGTGCATTCAGTCCCTGGATCAGGAAGATTCCCTGGAGGAAGAAATGGCAACTCCAGTATTCTTGCCTGGGAAATCCCACAGACAGTGAAGGCTGACGGGTTACAGTCCATAGCGTTGCAAAAGAGTCTGATGTGATTTAGCAACTAATCAACAACAACAACTGATTATAATAATGGGACTTATGTCATGAGATTGTTATAAGAAGTGGTGAGAATAACTAATATATAACAATTGCTTGCTATTTGCCAGGGACCATTCTGAGCACCTTATTTGCATTTAAATCTTATTACAATTGTATGAGATACATATTGTACCTCTTCTGGTTTTTCAGGTGGAGAAACTGCAGCACAGAGAAGTTAAGGAAACTGAGTCAGGCTCAGGAATGTGCTGGCTACTGCAGTGCTTAGCAGGGCTTCACAGATAAGAAGGGGACACAGGGAAATAGAGCCTAGCACAAAGTACAGAGAAATGTTCACTTTTATTATTATTATTCACCTTCTTTATACATTCAATAAAATTATATAATTGTCTTCATATACATCATGCACATTTCTTGTTAAAGCTACTTATAAATATTTTATGCTCTTTCATACTGTTGTGCATAGGATATGTCTTTTCTCCCTTATGTTTTCTCATTGGTTATTTCTGAAATGTGGTGAAAGATATTGACTTGTTTATACTGTGTAGCTAAAAGAACTTTAGTAGCACTTCAATACCATTTAAAATACCCTTTCAAAAAGTAATTTTAATTATGTATAGTGCTCTTTCAATAATAAATGAAGTTAGTAGATAGGAAATGAGAAAAAACGAAGATTAGAAAAAACATTTTTGATTCTTTCTTCCTTGGTTAAAGAGAAAAAAGGGGAGAAAAGCTAGAAAGAAATAATTCACTCATCTGAGAATACTACATAAAAGCCACAGCACATTATCCCTCCCCCACAAAAAAACACTTTATTCTTAAGTTCTTTTTGTTTAATGTGATACTTTAAACCAATATTTACAATTTAAATTAACTAAGTGAATTTTTAAATGCCTTCTTACCTCTTGGAGAATTCTGAGATGAGCATACTTTTCCTATCTGGATTTTTGTCTGTTTTATTCTTGATAATCTGATCAGGGAAAAAAGGAGGGAAATATTTCTTTTGAAAAACTCATTTTTCTTCAGTAGATAGCCAAATATTATCCTTATTTGCCAGGCGGGGGAGTGGGTGGGGTGGGAAAGAGTTTCTCTTAGGTAAAACATTCAAAGGTTTTGACCTTTGTATAGTAACTGTATATAAAAGTGACTATGTCAGCTCTTCTGTGGAACTTGTAGTGCCTGTGAAGGTATGTCTGCGTCAAGGTAACATAATAACTAATCTACTATCAGGCAGGAGGCCAATGGGGAAAGGTGACAGTCAAAGAACAAGTGGAATAACTCAAGGAGGCTTAATCAAAGGACTGTTTACAAGAGTTGTAGGCAGGTAAGAACTCTAAATGGTGCAGTATGCTAGGACCAGTAATACTGAAACTCATCACCCCAGACCAGAAGGCAAAGGGTGAAGAAATAGTGATGGGAACTTGGAAAGTCTATCGATAAGGCCATGTTACAAAAATTCCAAGAGCACAATCATATACAAATTTAATACCAAACCTAATATGTATGCCTTCAAAGAAGGCCCATTTGTGGTGCTAGAAAAATAGTATTTCCCTACAACCACTCATTACATATTTCTTGAAATTGATTTTATTAAACATAAGAAAATTAGGTGACATATTCATCAAAACTTTGTTTCTAAATGACAAAGACCTATGTCAAGCTGACTTAAAGAAAGAATATTTATTTGACCGCAGTCAGGAAATTCAGGAGTGCAAGAGGCTTAATATGTAGCAGGATCCAGGAACTCAAGCATTTGTGACTCGCTCAGGATGAACAAGCACGAGAAGAACTCTGGCATTCTCGTTCTATTCACTCATTTCTCCTGAGAGTAGGAGGAGTGATCGGGGTCCGAAGGTGCATTGATATAGTAGGGGCAAGTAGGGGCCAAAATTTAGTGGAAACTCAGGTCACCACACCATGCGCCATGGCCCTTGAGAGTTATTCAGCTGAGGAACTGAGGAAAGGATCTGGCATGTGGACATGGTTCTGCTCTCCCGGTACCCTTCATTTTCTCTGATCAGAGAGTCTGTCTTCCAGCCTGCCCTCCTACCTCATGCAACTTGCAATGGAGGACAAAGTCTAAAGATCTCAGCCTTCCCAGTGACTGGTTGTAAATCAGATTAACTAAGGAGCAGAATGTTAGAAGGTTCTTTTGGGCAGCAATCCAAAGCCATGACCTCAGTCAGCTTCTCAGTAACAAAATGATTTCATCTCCATTTACCTAACCTCTGCATCTATCTCTCAATTTATCCTGAATTTAGGCAAAGAGGGGCATTATATTTTGGACCCCTGAAAACTCCATCAGTACCATTACCAAGATTCTGTCTACTCTTTCCATCTCTCAACAGTGCTTTCCTCTCTATGCCTGAGTCTCAGGCAGATTTTCCTCATTTGGAGTAATGATAGCCTCAGAAAGTTCAAGGTTTCAGTAATCTTGCAATTCATAATTTCCAGGAAAAGAAAGTATTTCTTTTATGAAAACTCGAGCAAATATCATGGGAAATTTTTTTCATTGGTTCAACTTGGGTCACATGTCTTCCCCCTGGACAGGAATAGAGCACCATGATTGGCTACACCTGGCTAACTTGACTACTCCAGTGGCTTGAGTATGGGCCAGCCTAGCCTGAATCACATGGGATAAAGACCTTGCCGGGCTTTGAAAATTGTTTTTCTTATTTCTTACTATTACTGGTTGTCAATCTTGGTTCTGCACTGAAATCACCAGGGGAGCAAACCATTCCAGACCAATTAAATCTCGAGAATGAGACCCTGGCATCATGTGCTTTTACAGCGTCCAAGGTGTGCTAACATGAGCCAAAGTCAACAAACATATCCTATGTTGAACATCATGTCTAAGACTGGGTCCCATTAAAGATGCATTGATCTTTCTCTGTCGCTAGTTTAACTTGTTATAAAATAGAAAATCTGAGAGTAGAGGGAGATTCTGGGAAGATGGAAGTAGTAGCAACATGGTTTTTTAATCTTTCTGTACTTCTGCATAAAAACAAATGATTAAAATACAACAATACCCAAAACCCATGAACAATATATGCTATTGCACTGTGTGCAAGGTGCGTACATAGACCATGAAGTAAAAGCAGGTGACAGTAAACCACAGACAGTGTCTGTGCAGATGGACGCAGAGGAGCAGCTGTGGGTCTGGAGAATCTTAGACTAGGAGATCCACAAAGTAGCAGATCTGAGGACAGCAGCTCCCTTCCTGGACAGGGCACCACCCAGAGGAGAAACTGCTGGAGGTGAGATCAAATTGAGTAAAATCAGTCGGTCAGTTCAGTCGCTCAGTCATATCGGGTTCTTTGCAACCCCGTGGACTGCAGCACGCCAGGCTTCTCTGTTCATCACCAACTCTCGGAGATTGTTCAACTCATGTCCATTGAGTCAGTGATGTCAACCAACCATCTCATCCTCCGTCATCCCCTTCTCCTCCTGCCCTCAATCTTTCCCAGCATCAGGGTCATTTCCAATGAGTCAGTTCTTCGCCTCAGGTGGTTCAAAGTATTGGAGTGTCAGCTTCAGTATCAGTCCTTCCAGTGAACATTCAGGACTGATTTCCATTAGGATTGACTGGTTTGATCTCCTTGCAATCCAACAGATTCTCAAGAGTCTTCTCCAACACCACAGGTCAAAAGCATCGATTCTTTGGCACTCAGCTTTCTTTATAGTCTTAACTCTCACATCCATACATGACTACTGGAAAAACCATAGCTTTGACTATACTGACCTTTGTTGGCAAAGAAATGTCTCTGCTTTTTATTGTGCTGTCTAGGTTAATCATAGCTTTTCTTCCAAGGAGCAAGCATCTTTTAATTTCATGGCTGCAGTCACCACCTGCAGTGATTTTGGAGCCCCCCAAAATAAAGCCTCTCACAGTTTCCGTTGTTTCCCCATCTATTTGACATGAAGTGATGGGACCTGATGCCACGATCTTTGTTTCTTGAATGTTGAGTTTTAAGCCAACTTTTTAACTTTCTTCTTTCACTTTCATCAAGAGGCTCAAATTAAGTAGAATAGGGTCAGTTAAAAAAATGAAGGAAAAGAAATTGCCACCAAAGTGGTGGAGAGTTGGGAATTTTCACAAGGTAGTTAACTCCAAAACATGGAAGGTAAAACATTAAACTTCATAAAAGTTTATCTTTAGCAGTAAAATATCTAAGTTTTTCACCTCAACTTCATATGCTTCTTGTTATTTAATACTTTTATTCCAGTGAGCATATATTACTGAAACAGCAAGCATGTATTTGTAACATATATGCATATGTCTATACACATATGTATATATACATAGGACTTCCCCAATAGCTCAGCAGGTAAAGAATCCTCTTGGAATGCAGGGGACACAGGAGGTGTGGATTTGATCCCTGAGTGGAGAAGATCCCCTGGAGGAGGAAATGGCAACCCACTCCAGTATTCTTGACTGAAAAATCCATGGACAGAGGAGCTTGGCAGGCTGTAGTCCAAAGAGCCGCAAAGATCTGGACACGACTGAGTGACTAAGCATGCATATATACATGGGGCTTCCCTGGTAGCTCAGAGGTTAAAGTGTCTGCCTGCAATGCGGGAGACCCAGGTTCGATCATACATATATATAAATTATCATTTAACTTAACTATGATATGTATATGTGTGTGTGTGTGTATATATATGGGATTCCCTGGTGTCTCAGATAGTAAAGCGTCTGCCTGCAATGTGGGAGATCCAGGTTCGATCCCTGGATCAGGAAGATCCCCTGGAGAAGGAAATGGTATATTATATATATATATATATATATATATATATATATATATATATATATAAAATATACACACACACTTAATATTGAAAAGCAGTACACTAAAATACAGATACCTGAACTAGCCTATATATCTCAAGGGCAGTTTAAGTAGAAGCCACTTGGAGATCACCAAAATGAAACCCTGTCTCTTGTGAACCCAAACCAGGTAATCAAGAAGAAAAGTGGGACCTTCCAAGAAAGCCTGTGAAAAAAGCCACTAGTGCCATACCTTTTTCTGCAGGCTTGGAATTGTTTAGACACTATGAAGGCAGTAAATAAAGACTATTTGAAAGAACGAGTCTAAAATATGAATGAATGTAGAATGTAAAAAACTTTAAAATCAGTTTTTTTTAATGAAACTTAAAAATCAAGCAAGCACTTTAGAATGAAAAAACTAGAAGGAAGAGTATTTAGAACCTTGAATTGAGAGTACTGTAATGTTGGACTAAACTCAGTTTCAAAAATTAGAATTCCCTGAAAAAGAAACTCTAAAATTAGGTCTCAGTCTTTTCTCCCTGTGACAAACATACAGGAGATTTCATGAGCATACATAGCTTCTCACTATTTTCCACATATTAACCATGATTCTAGCCTCATCCCTGCTTCAAAGCACCATATTAGAATGCAAGTGAGACATTCTTAGGTCCTTTTAAATAAAAAACTAGAAAATCTTGGAAACCTTTACTACAACTATTGTCGGTAACTATGTAGTGGTTAGGACTTCAACATTGGAATGGACCTGTTTGGTAATCCAACCATTTCTTCAATGTGTCCAGGCCAATTACATCTCAAAGTTTCATGTTCTTCATCCATGAAATACCTTTAATAATTGTACACATGCTATCATGATAACAGAATGAAACAATGAATGTAGAGCATATAGGAAATACCAAAATATTGGCTAACAACAACAGCTTACCACTAACATTCTCAGTATGGATGGTTATATACTAGTGTGAAAAAAATGCCATTGAAAACCATTAACTGAAATAATCTTAAGCTTCATTTTTAATAAAATTCTTTAATTCTTTATTTCTCTCATATTCATGTTAATAAATCATTTGTTATTTATGTAAGGCACATGAAGATTTGTTAGTAATTAGATAGAAGGATGTTGGGTTTTCTTCCATTTTATTTAACTTTTTGTTGTTTAGTCGCTAAGCCGTGTCCGACTCTTTTGTGACTTCATAGACTGTAGTCCACCAGGCTCCCTTTGTCCATGGGATTTCCCAGACAAAAATACTGGAGTGAGCTGCCATTTCCTCTTCCAAGGCATCTTCCTACCCAGGGTTTGAACCCGCATCTCCTGCCTTAGCAAGCAGATTCTTTACCATTGAGCCTTTGCATTTTTTTTTTTTTAAGTTTTAGGAACCTCTTCAAATGAAGGAGGATTTTAAAACCAAGGGGTGGGTGGAGACCTGTGCAGACAGCTCATCTTACACCTCCAGCCTCAGCAGTGGGTAGGCTTGTGGGGGTCTGGGCTGAGCCTACATCTAGGGGGCCAGGAGCAGCTCTTCCAATCAGGGAGTAGAAGATGTGTGGGCCCGCAAATGCACCAGCTGATTGCAGAAAGGCCCTGAATTCATTGTAACGAGTTGTCCATGCCCTGGGAGTTTGGTAAACAAGCCTCCCTCAACTTTAATCTCTGGCGTCAGCAGTGTACAGCAACCAGCTGGTTTCCTCTTCATGCTTGCAAATGACTCGATTTGCATGATTTCTCACCAAGGTGACTGAAGCAACTGGTGGGCACAGCATTTGTGTAGACAAAGACTGAGGACCTGTTTTGGGTGCAGTTTCGGTTATGATCTTTCCAGTTATTTTTGTCTACGAGCTGTTGACCCTGAGAATTATTTACATTTTAATTACAATTGTTCAACCCCCTCTAGGAGAAGAGTCAAGCAGCTTATTTACTTCCTACAGGCAGGCTTCTGAGGAAACAGCTTAGCCAGGCTTGCTGAGCCATTCAACCAAAATAAAGAAACTTGCAGAAGAGCAGCACCACGTCCTCATCCGTCAGCTTTGCTTCTGCTCTGCTGGGACTCCACATGGGGATCAAAACTGAAATGAGCCTCTCAGTGTAGCAATAAAAATACTACTTTATTTCCCCCCCTCCCTTTTCTTTTAATGAAGCAAACTTCTAACAGATTCTATTTGCATATACATAGAGCACTCATTTACTGAGCTTCGAAAGGGAGAGAGGTGTTATCTGTGTGCCTTTTTCAGATAATCTTATCCCTTTAATCATTTTTCTTGTTTACAAAGGAAACTTTTTCCTTGTTTACAAAGAAATATTTTTAAATATTAATCAGCCTTAATCCCCTTCTAAAACAGAATACACTAAACAGAAAGCAAACTTCCATTGATGATATGTGGCCTTCATTATGGATTAGTCATTGAGATGCACTCTGATACCCACAAAGTCTATGGAGGTGGGTGGACTTGTTTGTTCCAACATTAAATAAGCCCTTACTGTTTCAGCCTCAGTTCTTGTTTCTTCCTTTACCTCTCTTCCTTCTCTCTCTAGCTGCCTGTCTCTAACAGTCTTTCTTTCTGAACGTGCTGTTGTTTCTAATCTGCCATGAACTGGGAAATTGAATAAGCCTGTTTCCTGAAACTAAATGCCTGACATAATGCTCTATAAACAGAGTGCACAAACTTTGGTGTGTACTTGGCTACTAGTTAGGGTGTTTTGGCTGCAAATAATTGAAAACCTTGACTCATCATGGCTCAAACAGCAAGGCTGTTTATTGTTTCATAGAACTAAGACAGCCCAAGGAAGATAGAGTTCCAGGCATGATATTTCAGGCTGTTTCACTCCTGGGGGATTCTTCTAGCTCTGCCTTTGTCCATGCCTGGCTTTATCCTCCCATTGGAGGCAATATGGTCACAGTGGTTCCAGAGGCACATCTGTACCCAGCAGTGTTCCAGAAGGAAAGAGAACACCTCCTCCTGTGTCTCTCTTTTAGGAAAAGGAAACCTTTTCCTGAACTCCCCCACCCCTCCACTCCAGGTGATTCCCTTTCCTAAACCAACCAGTAAGGAAGGAGGTAGAATCCTCAAGATTGATTTGGGCTAATTAGCATCTACCTGGGCCAAACTGGAAATCCCTTAGGAAAAAGAAGAGGGAAAAGTAGACTTTGGGAAAGGAACCAACAGTATATGCTAGGAACTGAAACGATTTGCTTATGATTCTTTAAAACAATTTTTTTAGATTTGCAACTGTGTCTATAATTAGTTCAGATTTGGAGCAGATCATTTTCAGAAAAGGGAAGTGTTATGTATTGGGAGATTAGGATTGACATATACACCACCATATGTAAAGCAGATAGCTAGTGGAACCTGCTGTAAAGCATAGGAAACTCAGCTCGGTGCTCCAGGATAACCTAGATGAGTGGGATCAAAGAGGGCAGAGGGAGATCCAAAAGGGAAGGAATGTATGTATATATATATATGGCTGATTCACTTCATTGCACAGCAGGAACTAATACAATATTTATAAAGCATTTATAATTTAATAAAAAAATTTAAAAATGGTAACCAGAGATATTTAGCAGAAAACTAATATTGGGGCTATGTGTACCCATAAATGAAAACAAAGTTTGGGGGTTGCTTCTCTGTCCATATTATAGCACTTGGATCAACCTAGAAAAAAAAAAAGACTACACAGTTTACCACAAGGAAATGTTTGGAGGACAGACCTGTTGGACAGGGGCTATAGAGGTGATTGCTTTTCATGAAGGTCAGGTACCCTTCAAATGACTACTTATAAATACACCAAATGACAGGAAGATCCTATAAACGAATATTTTCTTCTTGGGGCACATTAGGAAAAAGGGATTAAGACCTAGACCACTCTTTAGGGTATAGGCGGCCATGGATAAACTAGGCAAGTTCATGTATATCTTTTGTTTCTTCCTTGAAGCTCTGCAAAGCTTCTTCATGGAGAGCTTACATGAGCATTTCTTCAATTAACATAGGAGTATAGATGTAAGACATTTCTTTTAGAACAACTAGCGAACCTCTCCCATTTAATAGAGTTCAACTTTCCATGAAGGCATCATCTTTTCTTCACAGTGGTCTGGAGCTCCCCTCTACATCTCCAAGTGTGACTTGATGTTCTTTCTCATTGCTCTTTTAGCACTCTTTGCACACTTTCAATATCACACTTGCCACACTGAATTATAATCTTTGATTTTTGCTTGTCTTTTCCCTTAAATTCCAAGTATCTTGACAAGGGAATCAGGTTCTACTGATTTTTCTTTCCACAGGGTCATGGTGCTTAATGATTATCTGTCAGAAGGATAGATGAATAGATGGACGGGGAAACTAAGGAGCAAAGTCATCAATGATTTATCACAGCGCTCTCAGGAAGTTAGCTGCATAGTTAGGAGGAAAACCATAGATTTTAGGGCTGTTTTCCAATCCACAGATTTGCTTGGTCTATGCAGACTTTTTTTTAAATTTTTTGATCACATTGTTTGGCATATGGTATCTTAGTTCCCTAACTAGGAATCAAACCCAAGCTCCCTGCAGAGGAATCATGGAGGCTTAACCACTCAACAGCCAGAGAAATTCCAGTATTTTTATTTTAAAGTAAATGCTGTAAAACTATCCTAGAACAAGTAGAGTGTGGGGATACTAGAGGTAAAACAAAACAAAAAAATCCCTGAAATCACAGCCTCAGACTGTGCATGGTTTTAAGAATGGTGATGTGGCACCAAACAAACAAACAAACAAAAAAGTTCTTATGAAAAACTTAAACTCGTGATTCTCTTCTCCAAGTCACCTTTGGTTACCAGCCATCCAGGAGACCGATTCCTAAGCCTGTTCCTGACTTCCCTTTCCAAATTCCAATGTGTACAAAAGGCAGAGTGCTATGAACATGGGGACAATAGCCACTAGATGTCTTCATTCAGTTTAGCTTTGTGACAATTGCCTGGAAAGTCAACACCTGGAAAGATAAAATGTTTTTATGGTAAAATTCCAATGTCATTTCAGATTTTAGTAAAATTATAGCATACCTTCTGGTTGTTAAAATTGTTTCTTTGGGCGTTGCTCTTGTTGCCAGTTATTTATGCTCTTTGTTTCCTACCATACTGAAAAGTTGAAAAAAGAATTATTCAACAACAGTGGAACAGCCTAAATGGCTGACAAAAGTAGATTGGTTAAAACAATTTAATATCCTTTTCTAGGGGAATTCATTAAAACAGAATTTTATGTTTTCTTCCATGCTTTATTAAAGTTTTTATTAGCTTTATTTTGGTATAAAAGCAAAGTTACTCAATACAAAAGAGTTAGAAAATATAGACATGCAAAAAGGGATATTATGAACACATAAATTCAGTCTATCTAGTCAAAACTCTGAAATCTTGAGTTATTTCCTTCCAACACATACACACACACACACACACACACATCTACTCCTTAAAAGTAGGTTCATGCTATGTTTCATAACCTCTAATATAACCTATTATAAGGCAACAAATTGCTAGATCGCTGAAAAAATTACTAATGTTCTATTGATGAAAAACTAGTTATGAATTATTTTAAGTCCAAATAGTACAGGGAAAATATGATACTTGGACGCAAATGCTTATAGACAGTTATATAGATATGAAACCACTTATGATTAATACTGATTATGAACATTTTAAAAATTCAGTTTCTACAAATACAGAATTTTAAACTGATAGTCCTATTGGCCAGATTTCTGAATCATATTCTTTAGTTCCTATTTCCTTGTGGCCAAGTCACTTTTTAGCAAATTATTAGAAGGTATAGTTCATTTTTAAGCTAGGCATCCCTCCCATGTCAGAGCTGCCAGAGATGTATGCACAAGTCATTTCCAACCTGTTTGACCAGAGGCTCAGAGTTTCAGATGGCCAAACTAGTGACACACATGTGGGCCTGCTTGAAAAGGAATTGTCGGTGACTTCTACAAATACATACAATAGAACAGAATTAAAAGCAAGAGGAGATGGGTAAAAGTACATAGGACCTCTCTGTTCTGTGTTTGCAGCTTTTTATAAACCTAAAATTTGCTCAAAATAAAAAGTTTTAAAATAGTTTGAAATGTAAACAGATTGGAAAGAAATCTTCCAGAATTAAGAAAAAAATCAATACCAATCACACAAAGTTGGGTAGTGATGAGACCCAATATGAAAATTAGTATACAGGAGACATGCTATAGTATTTTGCACAATTACTATAGTAGAACTGTGCCAAAGTAAAAATAAACATGATTATTATAAGAATCACAAGACTATCTATGAACAGGTACTGATTAAAGAGAAGAAGCAAAAGGTTTCTTGCCCTTAGGTCCAGGAGAAATTTTTCTGCAAGTTTTCCAAACTGAGGATAATGTGATGAAGGAGTTAACATTTTCAAAACCCTGTTGTTGATCAGTCACTCAGTTATGTCCAACTCTGCAACCTCATGGACTGCAGCACATCAGGCTTTCCTATCCCTCACCATCTTCCAAAGTTTGCCCAAGTTCATGTCCATGCACACCCTAACTCTAAATAAAACAATGTCCTGTAGAATCTGGATTGAAAGGCAGAGAGGGCAAAGCAGTTAGATTTCTTTAATAGTCATTTGAGATATTAAACTCTACGCACAGTCTTCTCTAAAAGAAAAAAATTTAAAAAGCTTTATTATGGGGAGGACTGAAGTAATGAATGCTTTCAGGAAACATTAGTATACCTGTCCTGTCAGGAAAGTTTCAAAATAAATTAAATCCTAGACAAGACAGGCAGACATGATATACAAGTCAAGAGTCACAATTATCAGCCAAGGCAGAAAGGCACGACTCACAACTATCAGCCAAGGTGGAAAGGCATGACTCGGCAGAAGGGTTTAAGAAGAAATGGAGAGCAGCATGTTTCTTTAAAGTACATGAGGTGCTCCATGACACCAAATGCTGCCTGCACTGTTTGTTTGCTGGCTTCTTTACTTTAGTCCGTTTAAAAACGTCTCTTTGTTGGAAGGCTCAGCCATTTCAAGCAAAATTAGAAAGTAACACAAGCTGTGACTCCTGTTTGTGTCCTCCTTATAACTCCTCCACCAGTTTAAAAGAAGGTTTCAGATAGGCCTAAAGAGAGGAATGGAAGCATTTAGCTCAGCATTCCTGAGGTCCAGCCCTGGCCAGAGGAGGGACTCATAGACTACAATCCTGAATAAAAATGAGAACACTGGGAAGCATGGAGCCCAGGAGCAGAGGTAAACCTTCAAGGAGGCTGAGTCAAATGTGGCAGTGGTGGGCTTGAGTGAGTGAGAGAAGTCGCTCAGTCGTGTCCGACTCTGCGACCCCGTGGACTGTAGCCTACCAGGCTCCTCTGTGATTCTCCAGGCAAGAATACTGGAGTGGATTGCACTGGGGGGCTTATGTGAGCTCTAACTGGGAAAGAGAAAGAAGATCCCATAGGCTTCCTTTATTCATAGGACCTTCCCCTGTGAGCCAATGGAGAGAAGTCCTGGTCCCACTTTAAACTCACAATGTTCTCATGCCCTTTGGCGCGATATCTTATCTTCACTTGATATTATGATGTACTTATCTTATAATGAAGAAGGTTTTAAACCAGAATTGGCCCTTAATGAGGCTGCTAGAAGTCTGTCCAGGAGTTTATGGGGATTGGAAGGGAGAGGGTACTGTTTAAAGACCAAGCTTCCTTAAACTTGGTGGGACTTGGAGTGTAGTCCAACCTTAGGACTTGGAGTGTAGTCCACCTGAGCACAGATCTCCCAGCCTAGCTGGTGCCCTCTGTCCTCACCCCTTGTCTTCTCTTCCCCAAGATGCTACACGTGCAGGATCCATTCTTACTGCAAGTTCTTCTCCAGCCTTTGTTCTGTCTATGCTTAGGCTTATTCACGTCATCCCACCTCACCACATATCTATCGCAAGGGTGTCAACATAGCCTTTCTATCCTGGACAGGTCATCTGTCACTCAGCCTCCTGACCCACGAATCTGGTTCCTTGGACAGTGATTGGATGCAGCTGGATGGGGGAGAAAAGGAAGTGAACTAAAACCCTCAGTGTTGAGGGGACAGGAAATCCTAAGCTATAGATGGCAAATCCTGGTGTCCACTTCCCTCATAATTCGGATTCAGATAAGAAAGTTGAGATCCCAAGAGATTTATTCCAGATTACTCAGTTATTCATTGCCGAAGTCAAAGCTAGAATCCAGCTCACATAAATATCACCCAATTAATATGGCTTCCTTCATGCCACATAGAGACAGAAAGGAAAATTGAGGTCTTTCCAGAAATGCCCATGCTAATAAGAGAATGGGAAAGATATCAGGAATGCTGTATATTAGAAATATTTACAGATATTGTGCAGCTCCAAAAGTTTGAACTGATTTTTTTTTAAAGCTTGCCTTGTCCAAATTGCCAACATCTGCTGGGTCATCGAAAAAGCAAGAGAGTTCCAGAAAAACATCTATTTCTGCTTTATTGACTATGCCAAAGCCTTTGACTGTGTGGATCACAAGAAACTGTGGAAAATTCTGAAGAAGATGGGAATACCAGACCACCTGATCTGCCTCTTGAGAAATCTGTATGCAGATCAGGAAGCAACAGTTAGAACTGGACATGGAACAACAGACTGGTTCCAAATAGGAAAAGGAGTATGTCAAGGCTGTATATTGTCACCCTGCTTATTTAACTTACATGCAGAGTACATCATGAGAAATGCTGGGCTGGAGGAAGCACAGGCTGGAATCAAGATTGCCAGGAGAAATATCAATAAGCTCAGATATGCAGATGACACCACCCTTATGGCAGAGGGTGAAGAAGAACTAAAGAGCCTCTTGATGAAAGTGAAAGAGGAGAGTGAAAAGTTTGCTTAAAACTCAACATTCAGAAAACTAAGATCATGGCATCTGGTCCCATCCCTTCATGGGAAATAGATGGGGAAACAGTGGAAACAGTGGCTGACTTTATTTTGGGGGCTCCAAAATCACTGCAGATGGTGACTGCAGCCATGAAATTAAAAGATGCTTACTCCTTGGGAGGAAAGTTATGACCAACCTAGGTAGCATATTGAGAAGCAGAGACATTAATTTGCAAACAAAGGTCCATCTAGTCAAGGCTATGGTTTTTCCAGTGGTCATGTATAGATGTGAGAGCTGGACTATAAAGAAAGCTGAGCGCTGAAGAACTGATGCTTTTGAACTGTAGTATTGGAGAAGACTCTTGAGAGTCCCTTGGACTGCAAGAAGATCCAACCAGTCCATTCTAAAGGAGATCAGCCCTGGGATTTCTTTGAAAGGACTGATGTTGAAGCTGAAACTCCAATACTTTGACCACCTGATGCGAAGAGCTGACTCATTTGAAAAGACCCTGATGCTGGGAAAGATTGATGGCAGGAGGAGAAGGGGACAACAGAGCATGAGATAGTTGGATGGCATCACCGACTTGACGGACATGGGTTTGGGTAAACTCTGGGAGTTGGTGATGGACAGGGAGGCCTGGTGTGCTGCAGTTCATGGGGTCGCAAAGAGTAGGACACGACTGAGCAACTGAACTGAACTGTCCATATAAAAAATATCAATTAGGGGCATATCCATACAGGGGAAAACATTTCATAAATACTGTTTACTAGTGTGAAATATTGATTATGTATTTTCATAGCAACAATCAAATATAGCAATGGAATTTCACCCCAGTTCTTCCTTCCTTCATGAAATTAGGCATTGTTTTGATAAACCTGAGCAACTGAAAATATTTCTTTATACCTTCAAGTTGATAAATGTTTTTAGGGGAAAAAAAATGTTTTTCTATTTAAAAACTGGATCATAACACCTATGTATAGACATCAGTTTCTAGAAGATGAGCTATTAATATTTTAAAGTACGTGGGGTCTATAAGCCATATCTTCAGAGCCGTATCCCTTGCCTAAGAAAGTAATCTGATACCAACCAAATGATTAATCAGTCCAATCAAACAAATGTTTAGTACCTTAGAGTTTATGTATGGGACACAAAGAGCTGCTGCTGTCACAACAGAGCTTGCCCTCAAGAGGGAAGAATTAGATAAGAGCCGAGAACTGTCACAAGAGACAGAGGTGGGGAGAGTGAGTGGGCAAGAAGAGTGTTGCAAAGGATATGGGGGTTCAAAGGAAGGTAGGACACAAATATTTGTTGAAAAATTTTGAAAGATTCAGGAAAAGCATCTGTGGAGATAGATGCTTTAAGGCAAGTCTTGAAGGATAGGAGAGATTGAAAAAAAAAAAACAAATGTCTGGGGTTTGCTCCAGAGCACAAACATTCAGAAAATGTAAATATTTAAGATAATGATTTTTAAAAGATTGTGTAAAACATGTAAATTTTGCTCCTTCTAAAAATACTCATTTCTTTCCATTGTGGTGAAATTTTCAAGTCCTTAGGCCTCAGCTGCTTTGGGTAGCCTTCTAATATGAAACCAGAAGGAACCCCAATCAGCCTGGAGACTTTTTGCTTTTGTGTCATAGACACTACTCACTGCCCCTCACCCTCCACCCCCAGTTGAATCTTCCTTTGTGCATGTACTGAGTATGACTTTACTTTTAAATAATTCACTTCTTGGACAAATATTTATTGAACATCTGCTTTGTTGCAGGCATTGCCAAGCACTAGTAATAGAAGGGTAAGTACAAATCATCAGCGGTATGCAAATCAAAACCACAGTGAGGTTTCACCTCACACCTGTTAAGATGGCCATTATCAAGAAAACAAAAGTTAACTGTTGGTGAGGATGTGGAGAAGAGAACACGTGTGCACTGATGGTGGGAATGTATAATTATGCAGCTGTCATAAAAAACAATATGAATATTCCTCAAAAAATTAAAAATAGAACTACCGTATAGTCCAGCAACCCCAGTACTGAGTATTTGCCCAAAATATTTGAAGTCAGGCTTTCAGAGAGGTTTCTGCCCTCCCATGTTTACTGCAGTGCTATGTTACTCAAAATAGCCAAGTTATAGAAAAAACTTAAATGTCCAGGTGACAAATGAATGGATAAAGAAAATGGTATGATGTAATATTATTCAGCTTTAAATGAGAAGGAAATCCTGCTATTTTTATGCATGGCAACATGGATGAACCTGGTGGGAATTATGCTAAGTGGTATATCACTGACACAGATGTATAAATACTGAATGTTGCCACTTACATGAGGTACATGGAATAGTAAGTTCATAGAAATAGAATGGTTGTTGCCAGGATCTTGAGGGAGGGAGAAATGAGGAGTTACTATTCAATGGTTATAAAGGTTAAGTTGTGCAAAAAGAAAACGTTCTAGCAATCTGCTGTAAAACATCAGCCTATAGTTAACAATATTGTATTTTGTGTACTTTAAACTTGTCAGGAAAGTAGAACTCATGTTAAGGTTTTTTAGCATAACAAAAGAATTTTAAAGTTATTTTTAAAGAGGTGAACACACCTTAAAAATCAGTTACATACAAGAAAATAAAAAACATGAAGATGAAAAGGTAGGTGGGGCCACAGGGCAGAGGAACCAGACCACCAGTGTGAAACATTCCTTAGAGGTATTTCTGGAAGCAAATTAAGTCACCCAGACTATACTCTCAAGTCCATTATTTTCTAAGAACTCCAAATTAAAACAGTATGCACTTCCTAATTTTTCAGTTTGCTAGTTTTACGGACAAAAAGTAACGTATTGTATTCACCCTGGGCCTGAAATAATATCACAGACTCCTTGTCAAAGTTCCTGCTCTCCCAACTCCTGGCCAGTCCCTTTATGGGAACTGCCATCTTACATATGGCTCTTCTGGAACAAGCTCCAGGATATTCATCACTGGCAACAGCAAAGCCCAAGTTAAAACCAGAAGGTTCCCTATGAGATTCCTATTCTGCTATGGCTCAAAGAGAGGACATTTGGTAAGAAAGAGGTTGGTGGTAAAAGAAACCATCTCAAGAACTATCTTTGTCTCCTGGAATCAAGATAGTGCAATACCCTACATCCAATACAGCTTCCCCAGTACGCAGATGACAGCAGGGACACACATTCCTCAACAGAGCCTCATTCCCTCCCAGGGCCAGCTGTGGTTACTCAATGAATAAGCCATGTCCTTCCCTGCAGACAACATGATCAGTGGGAAAAATAAAAATAAAATCTGCCAGTGCATCTGTGGGTTTTCTGGGCCTGATCTAACCACTGCCTCCTCTAGGAACATATTTACCACTCTCCTCATCTACTAAGAAAAAGATGTGACTGGGGGACTCGTAGCCATGTTGGGATTTGTCATCAGGCAAGGAAAATCAGTGGCCAAGTGGAATTAACAAAGGCCTTTATTTGTTGTGTTGGGTTTTTAAAATTTCATTGAATTGCAATTTACACACCATAAAATTCACTCATAATTAGGCATAAAATTTAATGATTTTTACTACATTTACAGTAGTGCAAAATGTGCAAACTTTGTCCATTTGTTCCTAGCCCTTGCCCCCAAACAACCACCACTCTGCTTTTTGTCTCTTGTTGATAGGCCTTTACAAAAAATTCACATAAATGGAATCATACTACATATAGGTTTTTTGTTTGTTTGTTTTTACTTAGCATAATGTTAGCATTACTCAGTCTTTTCAACCTTGTGTGTTGTGTGTTTAGTCACTCAGAGTCACACTCTTACCAAGCTCCTATATCCATGGAATTTTCCAGGCATGAATACTGGAGAGGTTGCCATTTCCTTCTTCAGGGGATATTCCCAACCCAGGGATAGAACCTGCAGCTCTTGCATCCCCTGCATTGGCAGGTGGGTTCTTTACAACTAGTGCCACCTGGGAGGCCCCTCAACCTTGCAACATGTATCAGTACTTCTTTACTTTTTATCATTGCAGAGTATTTCACTGTATGGATATACTACATTTTGGTTTTTTTCATTTACCCGCTGATAGACATTTGGATTTTTTTCAGTGTAGCACTATATGATGAATAACCTACTATGAACATTCCCATACATGTTATCATATAGACAAGCACTTTCATTTCTCTTGGGTAAGTACCTAGGACTGGGATTGCTGTGTCATATGGCAAGTTTATGTTTAATTTTTTAGAAACTGCCAAACTATTTTCCAAAGTGGCTTAACCATTTCACATTCTTATCTGCAATTTATAAGGCACCCGGTCTCCCTACAACCTCACTAATAGTCGTTATTGTCTGTCTTTTTCACAAGACTCAGAACTTTCTAACCATTCAAGTCCCAGAAACCAGCATAGCTAAGCATAAGATTTCAGTTATAACTTGCTAATGCTTTTGAGACTTGGAAGTTTAAGAAAGAGTCTGGCTGTGGGAGATAGACAACTAAATGCCTTTATTTTAACAAAGGAGGAGTAGAGTAAGGGTAGATACTTTTGTCCAACCTTTATTGGCTCAGGTGGGAAAACTAGTTCTTCTAAGAATGGAAAGTTTCCTTTAGATTAGAAATAATCTCAGCTTGTTCATGTAAGAATTAATGAACATTTTGAGTACCTGTAGAGTGGGAAAAAAGGGTATTTCTCATATACTACATAAAATGAGAGTGGTTGTTTTTCAGGAGCTAAGTTATGTCTGACTCTTTGAGACCCCACTGACTGTAGCCCACCAGGCTCCTCTGTCCATGGGGTTCTCCAGGCAAGAATACTGCAGTGGGTCACCATGCCCTCCTCCAGGGGATCTTCCCAACCCACGAGCAAACCCACGTCTTCTGTATGGACAGGTGGGTTCTTTACCCCTGAGCCACCACGGAAGCCCAAAATGAGAGTTAATTTAACTTAAATATTCTGACTACCTGTCAAAATATAAGAACAAAACATTGTGTTGAGAGATAGAAGAGTAAAGCCCCAAATCCCTGATTAAAGAAATTTACAATCTGCTCACTCTGGTGTATGGAAGTATGGCAGAGGCGGTTAAATGGAAAAGGAGTGATATTGTCTCTCACTGATACAAATTGCTGAATCACAGACATATTTAGCATTTATCTAAGAAGTGCATGTGTTTACATGCAAAGGGGGCTAGGAAGCTGAACAAATACTTGAAAAAATTAATCTGGAGAGTTAATGACTATAACCCCCAAATCAGTCTGTATGCACACATTACTAATTCTGAGAGTTGTAAACGGCCTTCATATTAAGTGACCCTTAAAAACCTCTGAGTGGGCCTATTTTATGACTCATTGTTCATGACTTTAAAGTTTTCTCAGTGTTTGTCAAGATCTTGTGCAGTTGGTTGCGAAGGTGAGAGAGGAGTCAACATATCAGTGTGAGACATATGGAAAGTGAGACAATCATATGAATATATACCACAGGTTTGCCTTCTGTGGGTGAAGAAAGGATTCAGTGGGCTTATCCATTCCTTACAGAATAGCATTTCTCACTATCCCTGAAGTGTGAGCCAGAGATGTGCTAGGACTTTCTGAAGTCCAATTGGCCTGAAAAAGCCAGTTTTGTACATTTCTCAGCTATGCCGTCAGTGAGGTCTAGACCCAGTAAACACTAGGAATTAGGCCTTCCCTCTCACCACCCTCCTCAGAGCCTCTTGGCAAACATTTACCAGCACACCACTGTGGTGAGCTACACCACCTCTCCAGTAAAGCATTCTGGGTGATATTCCTTTGAGCTCAGGGAGGGGCCTGAGGGTTGCTTTGAAAGGTATCTGCACCAACACTACAAAAGATTCAAATGGTTTACCAAGTGAAAAACAAAGGCTGGGTACTTTTACCATGGGGTGGAGGTGGGGGAAAGCTGTTGGAAATTAAGCTCACATCTTGTAAGATGGATAAAGCAGTTTCCTAAATAACTATGATAGGAGACAGGAGGTGGTCAGAAGCACAAAGTGTAAACTGGAGATGATTCAGAGGGAGGGTGAGGTCGAGCACACCCCATGTTCCAGTTCAGGCCCTTAGAGCAGAAAATATCTGGATTGCTCTCAGCTTTGAGGCTCCTGGTATACCCAAACATGAAGAAATATCAAAACAAGGTTATCAAAATTGTGTGTACATGTGTGCTTAGTCACTCAGTCATGTCCCTGTTTGTGACCCCATGGACTGTAGCCCACCAGGCTCCTCTATCCGTGGAATTCTCCAGGCAAGAATGCTGGAATGGGTAGCCATTCCCTTCTCCAGGGATCTTCCCAACCCAGGGATTGAACCCAGGTCTCCTGCATTGCGGGCAGATTACTCATTGTCTGAGCCACAAGGGAAGCCATAGTAGTATATTTTAAATGTTTCCACTAAGCATCTTACAATGTCACAAAAATTAGAGTATTCATAAAA
Organism: Nanger dama; assembly: GCA_917880005.1. Classification (NCBI taxonomy): domain Eukaryota; kingdom Metazoa; phylum Chordata; class Mammalia; order Artiodactyla; family Bovidae; genus Nanger; species Nanger dama. The sequence goes on from CAKJTW010000004.1 coordinate 56,831,667, forward strand.
ACATTATAGAAGTTATACTGATTGCCCCACTGAGAAGTGAGGCCTCACTAGGAAGTGAAGGAGCTAAATATTAAGGACCAGTGGGACAGAAAAGCCCTGACCCCAGAGCCCTTTTTTCATATGTCGTGTTCAGGATTATAGAAAATTTTCATGGATTCCAAGCAGGACCTTTTTGTAGAAAGAAGTATTTATCTAGTAGAACTAGGAAAATTGTATTTTGCATAGGTGAATTACTTTAATAACTGAAGTTTATGTCCCTCAAACGCCCAAACAATTTTCACTGTATTTTATGAGAAAACTTCCACAGCCTCTACTACAGGCTTTTAAAATTAACATTGCCTACTCTTGACAATTCAGGAATATTGTTATTATCTGCTTTCATAGTACTACATGGCAAGTGACAAGAGTTTTGCCTCTCAAGGTTCTGCTGCTACCCTTTCAATGCTGAAGTCACTTCCTGCTATGGTTGACACATCTGCCCCTCATGGTGAGGGTGGGGCTTTCTTCTGGTTGGTGGTTCCTCTACCCTCTGGGCTGCTGCAGTTTGGAATCAGATAAGCACTTTGTTTACATATGTCATGAAAAGTCTGTGAGGTGTGAGAGAGGCTACAACACCTGAACCTAATGGGGCTCCATAATCCGACTTTTGCACAGACTTTGAGGTTTGGAGACTATGTTTTAGAACTAATTGTTGTCGCTGGACATATGACATCTATGCAAGGCATCGTTAATGCATTGTTATGAGCTGAATTGTATCTCCCTCCAAATTTATATTTCATAATCCTTATCTCCAGTACCTCAGAATATGATTGTGTTTGGAGACAGATTCTTTAAAAAGATAATTAAATTAAAATGAGTCATTAGAGTGGGGCCTAATGCAATGACCAGTGTCTTTCTAAAATTTTTATTTATTTTTTAATTAAAAGATAATTGCTTTACAGAATTTTGTTGTTTTCTGTCAAAACTCAACATGAACCAGCCATAGGAATACTGACAAGAGTTTTCCCCTCCCTCTAGTTCAGCTGGTAAGAAATCTGCCTGCAATGTGGGAGACCTGGGTCTATCCCTAGCTTGGAAAGATCCCCTGGAGAAGAGAAAGGCTACACACTCCAGTATTCTGGTCTGGAAAATTCCCTGGACTGCATAGTCCATGGGGTCACAAAGAATTGAACACGACTAGGCAACTTTTGGAGAAGGCAATGGCACCCCACTCCAGTACTCTTGCCTGGAAAATCCCATGGACGGGAGAGCCTGGTGGGCTGCCGTCTATGGGGTCGCACAGAGTCGGACATGACTGAGCGCCTTCACTTTCACTTTTCACTTTCATGCATTGGAGTAGGAAATGGCAACCCACTCCAGTGTTCTTGCCTGAAGAATCTCAGGGACAGGGGAGCCTGGTAGGCTGCCGTCTATGGGGTCGCACAGGGTCAGACACGACTAAAGCGACTTAGCAGGCAACTTTCATTTTCACAAAAAGAGATTAGGACACAGACACACACAGGGAGAGGAGGGCTATGGATGAGCTAAAGAAAAAGGCCTCAAAGTAAACTGACCCTGCTGACAGCTTGATCAAGGTTGAGAATTGTTGGAAAATAAATTTCTGTTGGTGAAGCCATCCAGCCAACGGTACTTTGTATGGCAGCCCTAGCACACTAAGATAGTGACCAAGCAGCTTCTGGCCCTGTGGCGTAGCGCTGATAGTAGCTCTGTCCGTGCAATTCTCCAGGCAAGAATACTGGAGTGGGTTGCCATTCCCTTCTCCAGGGATCTCCCGACGCAGGGACTGCACTGCACTGCACTGCACTGCAAGTCGATTCTTTACCAGCTGAGCCATCAGGGAAGCACAATGAACTTCTATGCATACTCTGCCAAATACTTCCACGTATTTTGCATACATAGAAGCCCATGAACTTCTATGTATGCAAAAATAACAAAGAGTTTAAAGGGGAAAAACGTTTCTCATACAGGAAGATAAATTCCAAGCTATCAGTTAAAATCTAAGAAAAGCACCAGGAATTATTGTCACCTCTTTTCTAAACAAATATGTTAGTCCAAATAGCTAATTGAGACCAACCTCCCCAAAACAAACAAACAAAAAAAAAAAAACCCACTTATAAACTGGGAAAAAAATATTTTAAAAGCATAAAGGCAAATCGTTAGGGTATTGTCAAACAAAAAACACTGTGGAAGATGGATGAATGTGTGAAATTCTGATTTCAGTTTAAGAAAGAGAAAAGGACCAGAGAAATACAATGAAAATCTAAAGGCAAAGAAATGACTGAGAAATGAGGACAGGTGGGAACAGGAAAAGGGGAGTGGGATGGTCTGGTTTCATATATTTTTGAAATTGTGAATGTGAAATCTGGGTGCACAGGGTTCACCATACCCACACACCCTGGGGTGCCTGACCTAGTGGAAACCATTGGAATTTAAGAAGTGTTCGTTTAGGATAAATGAAAGGCAATCACTCTTTGTCTGAGAAGTAAAAGATATTATGCTCCTTTCTCCTAGTTGTTGGCACCAGTGAAGCGATATGTATCAACATAGGTGTTACCGGCAATGTCAATGGAAAATGTGGATGTTTGGGAAATTGCTGATCAGTTAATTTGCTGACAGTTTGCTCACAATTAAATCCAGGGTGAGGCAACCCACTTACCATAGACTTTGCCTGAGACAGAACTGCTCTGTCCTCTGAGGCACAGGGCTGGGATACCCTGAAAGTCGGAGTGGGTAAGCGACACACAATACCAGAAGTTCCAAGTCTTCACATATCTTCAAGGGGATTTTTTTATTTCTTTACCAGCCCTAAAAAATTCGCCCATCTGCTTAGAAGTGGTAGCAGTTTCTGTGAAAATGTGGTTTAAAACTGTTCCTAAATCTTAAAGTAGAAAAAACTTAAACCAACTTGGAGCCAGTTGCAGTCATTTATCTTCTATTGAAAAGCACTGTCCTTATTTGTACATCATGCCTGCCAGGTGCTCAAACAGAATCTACCTGGCTTCAGGACTGGTTATTCCTGGGCTCAGAGATGTCCCTTATAGACTTAATTCAAAAAAAAGCAAACAGGTCCAGACTCAGTGTGGCTGAGCCCCAGGGCAACAAGCTAACGTTACTAACTCGTTAGCACTGAAGCCAAGCACCTTCAAGCAAGGGCACAGGGCTGGGCAGCACAGCCAACAAGTCAGATTCCAAAAACCTGACAGACTGGAACAGCAGTCACAGATGAGCATGACCAGGTGTCCAAAACTTGACCACTTAGCCTCACCTGAGTTTACTTCTCTGGAGACCAGAATGGCAGGAACTTTAGCCACGCAATTCACCTACTCCTGCACTCTAATTAAAGTTTGCTAAGAGCTTTATGATCTGCCCAGACAACTACCCTGGGAATGCAGAAAGGCTCAATCTCAGGGCTGTTGTTATTATTTCATTGTTGTTGTTAGTCTTATTCCTGCTTTATAATAATGATTCAGAGCATAACTGACGAAAAATCGGTTCTGACTTTTGTTTTTGTTCATTTGAAGAATAGTGGTGGCGAGGTTTTATTTGTAATGTGCTTCCTTCTTTCCTGACAACATATGTAGCAGGAATGATGGACACACATTAGACCATCCCTCTCCTCTTCTCAAGCCTCCACTGACCAGGGTGTGGGACATGTAGCGGGGTAGAGGCTGGCGGTGCTATCTCTGGGCCATCCCTGGGGTGTTCTCTATGTACACTTGTTGGTTAGTAGAGCAAGCAAACCCAGGCTTTTATTCTGAAGACTTTCTTAGCTCAGATTCTGTGGTTTGAGATTTGAGAGCTAGAACAAAACAACTGTCTAGGGCTTGAAGGTAGTCATTTAACTTTGGGATTCCTTTGAGAACCAGAAAGATAAACAGCCACACCCATGTCCACCCACTTTCCCAAACACCATATCATTGTTTGATTATCACAGAATTCATTTGATAAATCAGCTTGGGGTGAAGATTACAGAGTCAAAGTTTGACCTATTCAATTTTCAAACTTAAGCCGAGTAAACACACAATCTTTGCATTTGGAGGAAAGTGGTCTGAAATACACAACATCAGAATCCCCATGGTAACATTACCAATAAATGGTCATGAACCTTTTGTTTAAATACCTCAAGGCAGATGGTAGATTTATTTACTAATGAAGCATCAGTGTCAAAGTTTCTCATTTGCAAAGGCCTCTTCTAAGTCCTGTACTTAACTGTGTATCATTAGTATTTTTTTACTTAAAGTGGGCCCCCTAAAATGTACATTTTAGGCCCTAGAAAAGCTGAAGTGAGTACAAGAACCTTCTGAATCCTTACACTGGAGTAAAATTTGCCTCCTTATAAGTATGTCCAAAATATCGAAAAACTGTTTTCCATTTACTGTTCAGTCGCTAGATTATGTCCAACTCTTTGTGACCTCATGAATTGCAGGTCCAACTCTTTGTGACCTCATGAACTGCAGGCTTCCCTGTCCTTCACTATCTCCCTGAGCTTGCTCAAACTCATGTCCTTTGAGTCAGTGATGCCATCCAACCATCTCATCCTGTTAACCCCTTCTCCTCTTGCCCTCAGTCTTTTCCAGCATCAGGGTCTTTTCCAATGAATTAGCTCTTTGTATCAGGTGGTCAAAGTATTGGAGTTTCAGCTTCAGCATCAATCCTTCCAATGAATATTCAGGATTAATTTCTTTTAGGATAGACTTGTTTGATCTCCTTGCACTCCAAGGGATTCTCAAGAGTTTTCTCCAGCACCATAGTTCAAAAGCATCAGTTCTTCAGTACTCAGCCTTCTTTATGGTACAACTCTCACATCCATACATGACTACTGGAAAAACCATAGCTTTAACTATACGAACCTTTGTGGGCCAAGTAATGTCTCTTCAATGCACTGTCTAGGTTTGTCAGCTTTCCTTCCAAGGAGCAAGCATCTTTTAATTTTATGGCTGTAGTCAACATCCACAGTGATTTTTGAGCCCCCCAAAATAAAATCTGCCACTGTTTCCATTGTTTCCCCATCTATTTGCCATGAAGTAATGGGACCAGATGCCATAATCTTCATTTTTTGAGTGTTGAGTTTTAAGCCAGTTTTTTCACTCTCCTCTTTCACCCTCATCAAGAGGCTCTTTAGTTTCTTTTTACTTTCTGCCATAAGAGTGGTGTCATCTGCATATATTTCTCCTGGCAATCTTGATTTCAGCTTGTGCTTCATCCAGCCTGGCATTTCTCATGATGTACTCTGCATAGAAGTTAAATAAGCAGGGTGACAATATACAGCCTTTTCCAACTTTGAACCAGTCTGTTGTTCCATGTCCAGTGAAAACGTGTTGCTTCTTGACCTACATATAGGTTTGTCAGGAAGCAGGTAAGGTAATCTGGAATTCTCTTTTCAAGAATTTTCCAGTTTGTTGTGATCCACACAGTTAAAGGCTTTAGTATAGTCAATGAAGGAGAAGCAGATGTTTTTTGGAATTCTCTTGCTTTTTCTATGTTCCAACAGATGTTGCCAATCCAGCAGATCTGGGTCCTCTGCCTTTTCTAAATCCATATTATGTTTTCCATAATATAGTGCTATTTGTGAGACTGGGTATAATCATTTGAATGAGTAGGGCTTCCCAAGTGGTGCTAGTGGTAAAGACCTACCTGCCAAGCAGGAGACGCAGGAAATGTGGGTTTGACCCTGGGTCAGGAAGATTCCCCTGGAAGAGGAAATGGCAACCCAGTCCAGTATTCTTGCCTGGCAAATTCCACAGACAGAGGATCCTGGTGGACTACAGTCCATGGGGTTGCAAAGAATTGTACACAACGTAAGGTCAGCCCGGGGTCCATGATGGGCCGCCTCTCCTCTCCCTCCCACCTGTGAGAAGGTCTCCAATGACAGCACACTTCGCCGGTTGCCATGACGAGCCACCCCTCCTCTCTCTCGCCAGCCAGGGGAGTCCCTAACGGAGGGAGGCTTCCGGATCCCAGGGACCAATGACAGCACACTTCACTGCCAAAGCTGCCTCGCCCTAGCTGCATAGATAAACCTATCGGCCCTGTGTGCCGCGAACCGGCAACCTATCCAAACCCCTTCCGCTAACCTGGCCATCCCCCGCAGCGTGCATATATAAACAAACTTCTAGCACAGTCCGGGGCTTGGACTTCCTGGACCTGCCTCCTTTGGGTCTGGGAACCCCGCCCAGGAGTGCTTCCCCAGTAAAGCCTGTTAAAAACTCTTTGGGGGTCCTGGTCATCTTTACCTAACACACAACTGTGCACATGCACATTTGAGTGAGTAGAGTATTGAAGAGAGTTATCTGAGAGTCCTATATTTAGATTGAATACCACTTGCTCTCTTTGTGCCCCAGGACCCCAAGCCAGGTTGTTTCCTGTTTCTGCAAACTCTTACCCCTTTTGTCTGATTATCTCCTACTTTGCTTTCAGATCTCAACTCACATGTCCACAAGAATGTCCCCCGGGACTTCCCTGGTGGCTTAGACGCCCAGTGGCTAAGCCTCACGTGCTCCTGATGCTAGGGGCCAGGATTCAGTTCCTGGTCAGGGAACTAAATCCCACATGCCTCAATTAAGACCTAGCACAGCCAAATAAAGAAATATTAAAAAAAAAAAAGAATGCCCTCCCTAACTTCCCTCATCATGTCAAATCCTGGCACATGTGACACTGTAATTTGTAATGAGGCAAACACTCATGTTTGCCCCTTTATTCTTTTAATTGTGCTGTAACTCCCCCACTAACTGAACCATGCCTGAGCCCTGGACGTGACCTTCTTTTTTAAACCCCTGCTACCCAAAACTCAGCACAGATCATTGCACAGTACCTGTTTGAATACTAAATCAATAATGCACAAGAAAAGTTAAAAGGAGTTCTAAGAAAAGATCCTCTGAATCTAGATTAAACACAAACTTGATAAGAACTAAAAAGTCAACATTATAAGGAATTACATTTTAGCTCAATGGACATTTTTTGACAATAATTATTTGATGTCTAAGAATTTACCAAGCTATCTTAAAAAGGAGATTATGCCCCTTGGAAGTATATGTTTATTACTAAGGATATTGAAGAGGAAAACTCTATAAAGAGTTAGACTAAGATCAAGTCCATCATTTAAGATTTGTCTCAACTAGAAACCTATGGTCACTGAAGTGCAGTTTTTATTAATGACACTTCTGATGATCTGTCAGGCTTCCCATGCGGCACCAGTGGCAAAGAACCCACCTGCCAATGCAGGAGACATAAGAGATGCGGGCTCCATGCTTGGGTTGGGAAGATCCTCTGAAGAAGGAAAAGGCAACCCACTCCAGTATTCTTGCCTGGAGAATCTCACGGACAGAGGAGTTTGGCAGGCTACAGTCCATAGGGTCGCACAGAGTCAGACAGGACTGAAGTGACTTAACGCACAGGCACATATGATGATCTATGTGCGTGAGGATGCTGTTCGGTATTTAACAATGACGATATTAAATAGAACTAAAAAAATTCTTCTAGAAAGGTGTGTTCAATATAAGTCAAAACCAACATTTGGGACTAAATATATGTAAGGAAATAAAAGCATTACCATCGATAATAACTTAACTCAAGAATAAATATCCTTTTCAAGAAAGAATAAAGGGATAAATTTAAACTCCCATCTGAAATAAGTGGAACACAAAACAAAACATATGAAACAATGGTTTTGAAAATATTGAAAAAGAAACAGCACAGGACTATGATCCCTGAAAGGAGTGAAACAAAGAAAGGTGACTCCTGCGACTAAATCAGCTTCTTTCTTAGAGGCCGTTTCCAGGCTGTGACAGAGGAAATGGAACGCACACACAGCCTGTGGTCTAGCTGAGTGGAAATGAGGAAGATTGGAGTTCAGAGAGGCCACGATAGGATTTCTAGAAGAGTGACAGAGAAGAGGGAGCTACACTGAAATTTGAAGAAAGGTCCCTTCAAGTCTTTGGCTAAGTGCCAGTCTACACATACATGAGAAGAAACCATCCAGGGCTGGGGAAGAATCCTGAGGATGAAGTTTCTGGAACTCGTGTCCAGCTGGAAATAGTTCATATTCCTTTCAGCCAAAGTGGAAAGACCTCTTCATGCAAAGAACATCAGATAGGGTAGGTTGGCAAACACAGCCCATAGGCCAAGCCCATCCCACAGACTGGTTTTTGAACAGCTTGTAAACCAAGAATGATTTTATATTTTTAAAGGATTGTAAAAAACACAAGAAGAAAAACATACAACACAGAATATATTTGGCCTGCAGAGCCTACAATATTTACTATGTATCCCTTTACCAAAACAGTTTGTAAAATCCCTGACACAGTCATGTTAGTAGTGAAGACAAATTAGCCTCAAGCTAAAGACTGCTCTGGACCCACCCTAGCAATCCTTAAAAGGATCCTACAAATTCCTGGTAATTTAGCTAATGGTGAACAAAATCTAGCACTATTTTATGAAGTACAACAAAATTCAGTGCCCCCAGACACAAAATTCATCCAAAAAGAATTGCGAAGGTGGTAAGAAACAAAATATTACCCTGAATTATATTTCTATTGGGCTTCCCTGGTGGCTCAGCGGTTAACGCGTCTGCCTCCAATGCGGGAGACCTGGGTTAGATCCCTGGGTCGGGAAGATCCACTGGAGAAGGAAATGGCAATCCACTCCAGTATTCTTGCCTGGAGAATTCCATGAATGGAAAAGCCTAGTAGGTTACAGTCCACGGGGTCGCAAAGAGTTGGACACGACTAAGCGACTTTACCTTACCTTACCTTATATTTCTATTGCTGTATAACAAACTACCCCCAAAACTTCGTGGCTTCAAACCATGATCATTTATCCTTTCTTATCATTTCGCTGAGCCAGGAATTCTGACAGAGGCCATAGAAAATGCTTCTTTCTGCTTCACAGTGTTTGAGGCCTAAACTGCAAGATTTGAAATCTGGGGGCTGGAATTTTCTGAAATCTCATTCAGCTACACATTTGGCGGTTATGGTATTAGCTACCTTTTGTAAAGGAAGAGTTAACAGAGCAGGTCTGGTGGCTTATTCCTTGCATATATCCAAGAGAACCTGGAGTCATGAATGACCCTTGGACAACCACTGGGAATATGTCCCTTGGATGTCAGAGACTGTTGATTTGGTCATGTACACCTAGAGCAATGAGCTGTGCTATATCAGCTGTCAAGTTGCTCTGCATATCAAGATAAACGAGGTGCACCTGGTTTCATTGCTGGGGTCCCAGGTTTCAGCTGCCATGGCTGGTTGCATAGCAAGATATGCTTATGTGAGCAGCACAAAAAAGCCTTGGAGCCTAGGACTCCAACAGGACTCACTGGGTGGAGACATTTCACACATGTTCCTAGTTCTCTAGAGAGAAAGCACATTCTATGCGGCCTCTGAAGAAGGACTCTGAAGCCTGTACTGAGCCTCTCAGGACTCTACCCAATGAAAATATCTTTTCTGCTGCTTTATTCTGGGCTTCCCAGGTGGCTCAGTGGTAAAGAATCCACCAGCCAATGCAGGAGATATAGGAGATGCAGGTTCCATCCCTGGGTCAGGAAGGTTCTCTGGAGAAGGAAATGACAACCCACTCCAGTATTCTTACCTGGGAAATCCCATGGACAGAGGAGCCTTGTGGGCTACAGTCCATGGGGTCGCAAAGTGTTGGACATGACTGAGCACACACACATGCTGCTTTACTCTGTATTTCCTGCCATAATAAACTTTAAGCATGTATATAACCTTCTTTGAGTCTTGTGAGTACTTCTAATCAATCACTGAAACTGGGGTGCCTTGGGACCCTCAAAACACTGTGAAAATATCACACTAAAGAAAGATGATGCTGTGAAGGTGCTGCACTCAATATGCCAGCAAATTTGGAAAACTCAGCAGTGGCCAAAGAACTGGAAAAAGTCCGTTTTCATTCCAATCCCAAAGAAAGGCAATGCCAAAGAATGCTCAAACTACCGCACAATTGCACGCATCTCACATGCTAGTAAAGTAATGCTCAAAATTCTCCAAGCCAGGCTTCAGCAATACATGAACCGTGAACTTCCTGATGTTCAAGCTGGTTTTAGTAAAGGCAGAGGAACCAGAGATCAAATTGCCAACATCTGCTGGATCATGGAAAAGCAAGAGTGCCAGAAAAACATCTATTTCTGCTTTATTGACTATGCCAAAGCCTTTGACTGTGTGGATCACAAGAAACTGTGGAAAATTCTGAAAAAGATGGGAATACCAGACCACCTGACCTGCCTCTTGAGAAATCTGTATGCAGGTCAGGAAGCAACAGTTAGAACTGGACATGGAACAACAGACTGGTTCCAAATAGGAAAAGGAGTGCGTCAAGGCTGTATATTGTCACCCTGCTTATTTAACTTATATGCAGAGTACATCATGAGAAACGCTGGGCTGGAAGAAACACAAGCTGGAATCAAGATTGCTGGGAGAAATATCAATAACCTCAGATATGCAGATGACACCACCCTTATGGCAGAAAGTGAAGAGGAGCTAAAGGGCCTCTTGATAAAGGTGAAAGAGTGAAAAAAGTTGTCTTAAAGTTGTCTTAAAGCTCAACATTCAGAAAACAAAGATCATGGCATCCGGTCTCATCACTTCATGGCAAATAGATGGGGAAACGGTGTCAGACTTTATTTTTGGGGGCTCCAAAATCACTGCAGATGATGACTGCAGCCATGAAATTAAAGGACGCTTACTCCTTGGAAGAAAAGTTATGACCAACCTAGATAGCATATTGAAAAGCAGAGACATTACTTTGCCAACTAAGGTCCGTCTAGTCAAGGCTATGGTTTTTCCTGTGGTCATGTATGGATGTGAGAGTTGGACTGTCAAGAAGGCTGAGTGCTGAAGAATTGATGCTTTTGAACTGTGGTGTTGGAGAAGACTCTTGAGAGTCCCTGGACTGCAAGAGTCCATTCTGAAGGAGATCAACCCTGGGTTGGAAGGAATGATGCTAAAGCTGAAACTCCAGTACTCTGGCCACCTCATGGGAAGAGTTGACTCATTAGAAAAGACTCTGATGCTGGGAGGGACTGGGGGCAGAAGGAGAAGGGGATGACAGAGGATGAGATGGCTGGATGGCATCAGGGACTCGATGGACATGAGTCTGAGTGAACTCCGAGAGATGGTGATGAACAGGGAGGCCTGGCGTGCTGCGATTCATGGGGTCACAAAGAGTCGGACACGACTGAGCGACTGAACTGAACTGAACTGAAAGAAAGTTAGAAGATGTAGAAGGTATTCATTGCTATATCACAAATTACCCCCAGATGTAGTAGTTGAAAGCAACAAACACTGACTATCTTATCGCTTCTGTGCATCAGGATTCCGGGTTGTTCAGATGAGCATTCTTGTTCAGGGTCTCCCACAGTCTAGCTGCCAGGCTTGGCTGGGTATGCAGGATCTGCTCTGCACCCAGGCCCACGTACCTGGTGCTTGGCAGGAGGCTTCATCCCCTTGCCACTTGGACTCTCCATAGCGTTGCTCGTGACTCAGAGGAAGTGATCCCAGAAAGAGATAGGGCCCAAGACAGAAGTCACAGTTTTTTATCATCTAATCTCAGAAGTAAAATAACTTCCCTTTTGCCAAGTTTATTAGTTACACAGACCAATTTTGGTCCCATATGAGAAATGACTACACATGGGGTATGTACTATGAAGTGGGGATCGTTGGGAACCATCCTGAACGCTGCTATATTAACATCAGACTAGGTAGATTCCAGAAGAAAGGATATTATCAGAGATGAAGAAGAACATTTCTTAACAGTAAAGGGGTCTGTTCCTCAAGATAATGAAAAATTCTAAACATGTAGATTGAGTTTCATGACTAATTCTAAAACCCAAACAGAAGTTTTCTCCATCTGTGTTTATTGTTATAAGCATTTTCTTAGGAAATATTTGGCATGTTTCTAAGTCCACCTATGTTTCATCATCATTTTCCTCATAGTTGTCCTCAGCAATATCAGGGAAATCCAAAAAGCAATATATTTTTTCTTTTATGAAATAATTACAGAAATGCTGTTAAAAAAAAAGTTCATTTGTAAATAGCTTTGCTTTAAATAACGATCAGTAGGAAAATCACCTGGGTGTTAAGAAAGGACAGGGGGATTTCAAGAAATCAGAGTTCAGCAAGCAAACAGGAAATTATAACCACAAATGAGAAACTATGCCAAGCAGCAGAATGTGATGTTGAGGTGACTGATAACTTTTGATGGGCCAGCAAAATTTGACACTGACGGTGTCTCAAAAGTGGGGCGAGGCACTGGAAATTTTAGTGACTAGGCCATGAGCACACGAGGTTGAGACTGTCTTGTTCACCACTGACATCTTGGTGTCTAGCACAATGCTGGGCCATGTGACTAAACGGATATGGAATGTTTATGTGTCCTTTGGGGGAAAAAAAAGACCAACCTGTAATGGAAAGTGAAAGTGTTAGATGCTCAGTCGTGTACATCTCTTTGCAACCCCATGGACTCTAGCCCACCAGGGTACTCTGTTCATAGAATTCTCTAGGCAAGAGTAGGGAGCCATTCCCTTCTCCAGGAGACCTTCCCTACCCAGGGATAGAACTTGGGTCTCCTGCACGGCAGGCAGATTCTTTACCATCAAGCAGGAAAGCTCTGTCTATAATGGAAGAGCCTGCCAAAATGGACCAATAGCTTTAAAGACATTTGAATAAGGACTATAGAATATAGACTTTTATGCTTCAAGATTAGTTATCTGGTCTCTTCTTAAATTCTAACAGCTTGTGATAAGAAGAAAGGAAAGATCTGGAGGAGAATTCTATGCAAGAGTCAAACAGGCAGATTTAAATGTCCCTTGACATTCAAGACTCTCCATGATCTGGCTTCTACTTACTTTTTTAGACTTTTCTTTTTATCAGTTCTACCTTCTGGAAATTTGCCATTCCAGCCAAACTGACCAAATGCTTTGTTTTCTTGATTTAAGTTGTATATTTCTTTCCACTTTTTTTTTTAATTAGCTTTATTACTTAAAAACCCTCTCCCACCTCCCTCCCCATCCCTTCCCATCCCTCTGGGTCATCCCACTTTTTATTGTTGTTCAGTTGCTCAGTTGTGTCCGTGAACTGACATGTGCCACCCCGTGACCTGCAGCATGCCAGGGTTCCCTGTCTTTCACTATCTCCCAGAGCTTGTTCAGATTCAAGTCCATTGAGTCAGTGATGCCATCCAACTTTTTTAATATTTTTGTAAGGAAGAAATGTTTTATTAATATATCAGTACATTTGGATAATGGCCCTCATTTAAACACATACTCTATTTTCTTCTCTCAGACATTTGACTAAAGGTATTTTTTCCCTGTTTTACATCAGTTGAAATCTAATCAGTATTTCCAATTTAAATTCAAAATCTTTAAAAACCTTCCTGATCAGCCTTCATAAGAATTAACTTTCTTATGACCAACAGTGGTATTAAAATCTAAGTTTACGTATTCTGTACTGCTTGATATTGTAGTTGTATATGTCCTTGTTTTATTTCTCTTTCCAGATTATAATAAGTATCCAGAGAGTGAAAACTTTATCTTTTATTAACTTGCACTTCTTTTATAGCAATTTGCACCTATTTTCCTCATTTTGATGATCAATAAATATTACTGTGGTGAATAAAGGAATAAGATAATAACTAGACAAATTATGCTTAAGGAATACAACTTATTATAAAATAATGGGAACAATAACAATATGAGATGATGTCCATGGTATATGGTTAAACAGGAAAAAAGCAAGCTGCAGAATAGTATGTATAGAATGATTCTATTTTTGCTAAATCAACCACAATAAATTCCTCCCTTACATGCAGGATGTAAATGTTTGCGTATACTTCAAAAGTTGTTTGGAAGGACAGAGGCCTGATGGCTAACATCAATTATCTTTGTAAAGTGGGATGAGGTGATGAAATTATGGAAGTTCAACATACATTTCCTTTTTACTTTTTTTTCTTGACACACATACAACCCTATGTTACTCGCCTTTGGGTTTTTTAAAAATCAAAAAGTATGTGAATACATTTTGCAGTGAAATTTAAGGGAGAAAAAGGAAAATTCTGGCTGTCTTTCAGATGTGTAGCTTTATGGTGAAAAAGAAGAGAAAGCCCCAAATTCAATACATAGAAAGTTGTGAGTTATGAGATATGACAACCAAGAAATAAGACTAATTCAGAAAACTATAGAACAAAATAGTTTTTTGAGCCAAGGTGTAAATTCTAGGGCTTGGTATCGGTTGATTTAAAACCCACTATCCTACAAAACAAAGTAGAAAGGTCAGGGCAAAGGAAAAGTAAGTTATTTTAACAAAAAGCCTCTTGCTTATGTTAAGGTATAACTGAAACAAGATTACTATGCAAGGGACATCTCTCAAATGTTTTTCTTCATAAGAGTGTCCCCACCAGAGACATATTGCAAGTAGAGAAAATTGTGTATGTATATGTAATCTTGTGACACTATCAATATTATAACTAAATACCCTATATAAGATATTTGTATCTTTACCTTTAGTAACAAGTTTTTAACATTTTAGCAGTTTTTAACATTTTATTTTATTTAACTGCTATCCATATACCTGGCACTGCACTAAGTGTTTTTCCAGTTTTCTTTTATTGATGCCTCCTGACAATTCTGTTATTATTCTCCCCATTTCACAGATGGAGAAACTGGGGCTTAGATGAGTTAAGGAAGCAATGGTGTCTAGTTTGAACTCAGGACGTGTTCTATGTGATGCCAAATTCTTTGCCTTTCCACAAAGGTGTCTGTCTTATACCTATTATTGTTTGACATTCCCTTATTCCTTATTTCACTTTCTTGCCTCACTATTATGTGAAGGTATGTACTCATTGCCCATGTTTGTACTGACATAACACAGAGAATCACTGTAACTCAGATCAGTTCTTCCATCTACTCAGCTTACTGTTTTTATTAGAAACATAATAAGAATATTCTGCTGGAAGGCAGATGTTCCCAAATATCATTTTCCTCTATTAACTTGCTGTAGCTCTGCTGCTCGTCAATTTGCCTATTTTCTTTTTTTTTGAACAGTACCTATTTTCAGCTTTATTCAGTGTAGAGAGATAGAGAAGTATGTTAATCATTGCATAAAGCAGTCTAGTTTCACCATCCCTTATCCACCAACTCTGAAGTTCAAAGAGGCTTGAAAAATGAGACTTTTCATAACTCAGCATTAAAGCCTGACCAGACCTGAACTTATTTAGCAACAAACCCACCCTGAACTGACTTGAGGCTATTTGTAATCTTCACCGATCACAATCAATGGGAACTACACATTTCACCAGTGAAATGTCAATTTGTTTTAGTACAGAGTGTTGCCCAGACCTCACGCAGAGTTTTATATATAGTTATGATATGGTATACATCCATTTTTACCTAGCCAAGATCCAAAAAGGACTCAAGCGTCTCAGATAAGTGATTTTGGATGTGTTTTTTCTTTTTAATGCCCCAACCCCCACCCCAAACTTTTTTTAAGAGTAAATTGTCAAGTATTTTCTGATGTCTCATACTTTGACTCTCTGAACATCTGTGGCCATGTTATACAAACACTTTGTGATTTTAGAAAATTCCAGTGTCACAGTGTAGTTTTTAAAACCTTTATTCTAAGCCATCACAGTTGCTTCTCACCCCTCATACAGAAGCTATTACAGTTGCTCCTCACCCCCACCCAACAGTGTCATTGTTCATTGATTTGGAGCCACTGGAACATGTTCCCCCAATGGACATTTTTTTCCCTCCTTAGATAATGTCTAAAAATGGAAGACTTTTTTATTGGGCTTGATATCTGTCTTATAAGATATCAGTCTTATCAAGACTTCTTTATCAGATATTTGATTATTTTTTTAAATGTGTGAAGCAGTTTATAACCCAAATTTATCATTTGTAGGATCAAATTGAAGATTTTAAGGTGGCTCAGATGGTAAAGAATCTGCCTGCAATGTGGGAGACCAGGGTTCAATTCCTGGGTTGGGAAGACCCCCTGGAGGAGGAAATGGCAACCCACTCCAGTATTATTGCTTGGAGAATCTCATGGGCTGAGGAACCTGGCTGGCTATAGCCCATGGAGTCAGAAAGAATATGACATGACTGAGCCACTAACACTTTTACTGTAGGATCGGATTAATCATAATGTGATTAAAATTAAGGAGATCCAGATGAGCCTTAAATTCCTGACCAGAATTTATAAATCTGAATTTTTCTAGATATATTTATACAAAACTCACAGTGTTTATCTTCCCACTCATCTGTCACATGATTTTTCTAGTGTTCTGGTATCCTGCTCTCGCAACTTTTGGTGCTAAAGCATAGCATCTAAATGACCCTTAAATCTGGCACTTCAGATATTTTTAAACTGTCACAGAACTATCATTCATTAAGTGAAAATTTTCATGATGGGTGCCTGAGTCATTAAACTTAATTCCTAAGAGTCTAGAAAAGATTCCCAAATGAAGGGAAGGAAAAGCACTTAAGGCAATTCCTTGCTTTTCTGTGGTCAGTTGCTATGACAGTAGACTCACTCAGAGAACACGTACCTCAGTGCTTAAATAGCAAAGAGTACTTCTCCCTAATGAATCAGATTATGCAAGAAATTACTAAGTCTTACAGTATTTATATGAGCTCTATTTCAATAATTAGGTCAATAAATAGAGCTGCATGGTAGGGTTGAAAACATTCTATTGCTTACAGTTTTTATAAAAGGAAATTCCTTAGTGATTAACGTGTGTATATATATATATATGTGTGTGTGTGTGTGTGTATATATATATATATATATATGCCTGCTGTTACTTTAAAAGCCTTCCATATGGTTTAAGTTGCAAAAATTTGGAAGTCCACACTCTAAGCCATTAATTAATCCTTCTAACTTCAGTGTGGTATACATGAATGCAATGATGCCCATTTTAAAGACACTGACTAAAAATGTCAACTATATTTCCCCTTAAAGTAACTTTTCGTCCAGAAATAAAGCTCAGACTCTCTGCTTCCTGAGTAATTGCTATGTGATGACTACTTTTCTCCACAAACCAAGCTCTCATGATTCTCAAATCTGCCCTTTGTCTTTACAGAATCCTTGTTGGGCAGTCAGTGAGGCTGAGGACCTACAAAACGTAAGGAGGGTGATGGTGCCCTCAGAAAACATGGGAGGCAATGTGCCAGTGCGGTCCTGCAGATTGGCAGTAGCTCTGAGTTGCCATCCTTGTTAGCAAGTACCCAGGGCATCAGCCCCTTCCACTGCCCTTTCCCAGCCAATCCCAGCCGCTTCCACTCCTGAAACTCTCTGTGGAGGTTCTCTCATCAGCCATTCTTGTGCACAGATCTCATTCTGCTGCCAAAAGCAATAAATGGTCTGTCAGGCTTGATGTGCATAGGGCTGTTAGCAAATAGGAACTGAAAGCCAGAGAACTTCATCTCCATGAGGTACCAGGGCGATTTCAGAAAGCACAAGTGCCAGCTTCATCCTTTAGTGATGAGTCCTCAAAGGATAACTGGCGAGTGTGAGAAAAGCCCTTAAGAAAATCTGAAATATATACTGTAGTTGGAGATTTCTGAAAAGAGAAAATATACTACAGATTTTTTGCTTCTTTTCTTTCTTTTTAAACAGCCACACATCTTGTTGATGTGCTAAGCACATGTTTCACTAAATGGGAACTTTATTCAAGTTCTCTCATCTTATAACATGTATTTATTATTCTACTTCCACTTAACCTTTTTCTCTCTTCTTCTCAGTAAGTGTAGCTATAAAAATACAGGAAATCCATTAGCACTTCTCATCCATTAAGCCAGAAGGGTGCTTAAGCCTGAGGAGAAGCCAGTGAATGTTACAAGTATGGCCTGCCCTCAGGGTGGTTACATTCTGGGGGCCTGAGAGAGGCTGGAAGCAAAGCCTGTACAGACAAGTCACTAATGCGGTGCTGCTGTGACAGCCTGGGAGTTGTCGAAAAAGATCAGGGATTTGTTGGTCTACATTAGATATTCAGGACCAAGTATCAAAATGAAATCCTATAATAAGCTTTGGCATATCCCCAGATTTGAATTACCAGGGGATAAATGTTCTTGGCATCATACTTGAGTTTTTTGGAAGAAAAGTTCTATTAAAAAAAAAAAGATTAAAATAATACAAAAACTACTGGTTGAAAATTAAAATATTTTTGAAATTCATAATAAAAGGATACATTGTTATTTCACTGCATTCTTTGAAAACAATGTAGCCAAATATACATGTTAAATAATTACTTATTTCAGTCACAGTGATTGCACCAGTTATTCATTCAGTGATCATGTAAGGGTTGTGGGTAGAGACTGCCTTTTGTCTAATCGTCAGAAGGAAAGGGCCTAACTTATATAGGTGGTCCTCATCCTTTCCTCCATTTCCTGGGAACTACAGATCCTCTCACTTTTAAGTCGGCCTACATGTCCATCATCTTGGAAGAAATACTATAGCCTCTCCCTGTGAGCTTCTACCCAACCAACTTCACTGTTAGGAGATTTCTTACTAGGTTTCTTCCGAAAAGCTAGCCCCAGCTTTTGTTCTCTGCTCCTAAGTTACTAATATATTGCCGACTAAGGTCCGTCTAGTGAAGGCTATGGTTTTTCCTGTGGTCATGTATGGATGTGAGAGTTGGACTGTGAAGAAGGCTGAGTGCTGAACAATTGATGCTTTTGAACTGTGGTGTTGGAGAAGACTCTTGAGAGTCCCTTGGACTGCAAGGAGATCCAACCAGTCCATTCTGAAGGCGATCAGCCTTGGGATTTCTTTGGAAGGAATGATGCTAAAGCTGAAACTCCAGTACTTTGGCCACCTCATGCAAAGAGGTGACTCATTGGAAAGGACTCTGATGCTGGGAGGGATTGGAGGCAGGAGGAGAAGGGGACGACCGAGGATGAGATGGCTAGATGGCATCACAGACTCGATGAACGTGGGTCTGAGGGAACTCTGGGAGATGGTGATGGACAGGGAGGCCTGGCGTGCTGAGATTCATGGGGTCGCGAAGAGTTGGACACAACTGAGCAACTGAGCTGAACTGAACTGAACAGTCCTACTACATAGTATCGCTTTGTCCAGAGCCAGCCCACACTCTGCCACAGAAGGATTCCCTAATTTAAGAAATCAGATCCATTAAACAAGCTCTCCAGCTCTACTTTTAATGGCCCTGTGGACACAAGTTAAATGCTTTTGCTGATAGAGTTGTCAAGAAATTGTGTTTGGAACCTGGACTGAGAAACAGGTGTCAAGATCTACAGCTGTGGCCTTGTACCTCCAGATCAAGATCAGCAGAGCCAAAGAGTTCAACGTCTAATCAAGGGTCCACCAGGCTTCCAGCTTTTCAATGAGATGGAGGAAGATAAATAGATTTGGAGAACTGCCTGGACGCTACTCTTGAGTAACTACATTAGCCCCTTTTTAATTATTTATAGAAGATAGATATAAATATAAATGAATCTCAAGCAAGGGAAATGTTATCTCAGGCTCATGGGAAAGTTCTCAAACTGCAGAGTTTCTGGGGATACTGGACAAGAAATGAGGATCCTTAGAGGCCAGTGAGCAGGCCAGAAGAGCCATCTGACCCATGCAGGGCATCACACAGGTTCTTGGAGAACACTTTCAGCATAACCTCCTCAGCAGATACTGGCCAGCCAGATTTACATGAGCCAGTGGAGGAGCTCAACAGAATAAAATAATTGGTATTGCCTACAATTTTTACTGATAGATCTCACTAGCACTTACTTCTGACTCATTATTTCTAATATGCTTACAAGTCTCCCTAGACTACTAGTTTCCACCTACAAGTTATTATCTTCTGAATTTTAACCAACTATTCCAAATTAGAATTCTTTATCTAGCAAGAATTTCACGATGTTTATGCCATTTTTTTTAACTTCACACAGTAACACCATATATACACACATGGGTATCTAGAATAGTGACGTGCAGAAGGCAGAGCCCAATTCCTGCCTAATTCTGTGAGTTTCATCACCTAATGGTCCAGAGGGCACAGAAGCCTAATCAAAAGTATCCACTGGCTTAATGCTTTATGTGTATCTTTCCCATTTTTTTTCCATGCACACATATTTCTATATGTGTGGTACCGTTATCTATAAAGTAAAAGACTAGAAGCAATCTAAATATCCAAGATTAGAGAAATTTTCATCTATACTATATTATAACCAATTGCTGGGTTATTTTTCTGCTATTCCAATGATCTTTTAAATAAAATATAGCAATGTGAGAAGAGAATTCAAATGTACATTTAAGTGGAAAGGTAAGAATACCAAATGATTTGTATGCTTTAAAACAACCTATGTAAAAATAAAAGCACATGGGGGAATGAGGACTAAAGAACACATACAAATCTGATTAATAGTTCATATTCTAGGGAGTATGATTATGGGTAATTTCCTTATTTTCAAAAATGTCATAGTCTTGATGAATTGTTTTTAGACAAAATGAAGTATATTACACACATGCACATGCATACTTCCTCCAAGACAAAGGTTAGGACTTTAATAGTTCTTAGATTTTATATTATCACTTAGAAATACAAATAATAAGAGTTCTTATTCAAGCAGGTTTAAGGGAATTTGTTGGGATGTATCACTGGAAAGTTCGGAGGTGGGCTACCTCAGAATCAGCTGTTTCAGAGATTCGTGAGGTCCTCATTTCTGGGGTTCCACTTCTCTTGACTCTGCCTTGGTACGTATTTCAGTCTTTTTGTCACACTTCTTCCCTTGTGGCAGAAAAAAAGGCTGCAGCAGTTCCATATTAGAGAAAGAGCAAAGTCAACTCTTCCCCAAACCGTCAATCAACAGTCTTTGACTGGACCAATGTAGACCAAGCACTGAAACCAGGGGACTGCGTCACCGGCTTAAAGTCAAACGATGCCCTCTGCACACCAGTCTGTCGTAAGCGGGCTACACTTCACAGATATTTGCTGCCTCTACCTGTGGGAGGGTTACACTTGCCCCACCTCACTGACATCAGCTTTGGCCGTAACTTGCTCTGGACATTGACACTGAAATACAAATTATCAGCATTCAAGCTCAGAGAGTGACAGAGCTATTTAATGCTGTATCTGGCTGCACTGAAACCATTTTGTTCCTCTGCCAAGTAGAAGGGTTCAGAGCCACAATACTCTTTTCCCTTTGCTACAGCTCCTGGCAAAATTCCAAACAGAGGCTTCACTGTCAGCAGGGTTAGAGAGTGGAGATGAAACTCAGGAGAGCTGCAGAAAAACCTGATCTGCACCTTTGTTATTAATATTATAAGCTGCTGAGATTTGGGGTTGTTTGTTATTGAACATAAATCAGTCTCTCCTTTCTGGGTATGGGTCCTGGATTGACCATTTCTAAGTTACATGATCTTGGATAAGTTATTTCATTTATCTTTATCTATTTTCCTTATGGTAAAATAGAGATGATATATAAAATTCCTGATGCAAACTCAAGAAATGACAACTATTATTAGTTGTTGATAATAAGAATCATAATTCTTACTCCCATGGGGGATTTTCTTCTAATTTACCTCGATTTTTGGTAGGTAAAAAGGTGTCACAACCTAAAAGAGGAAGTATATTGTATTTTTTTTTACAAAGGCAAAGTTTACAGACCCAAAGTCGAATATACTGATCATCTGTAGATATATAAGAAATTCTTCCTCAAATATATAAGTGTTAGTTCCTCAGAATGCTCTTATTTTTTAAGGGGTAAAAAGATTAACCCAAAATTTCATATGGCAAAAATGCTTTATCACATTCAGTACCCAAAATGTGATAAAACTATTCAACAGTACAGTTGGCTTCACTGAAGTAATTTTGTTCCTTCTCTGAGGTATCTATTATTGAAGATAGGCAACGGATATTGAAATAAATGATTTTTCTATTCCATTGTGAAAACTCTTGTGTTCCCTGCACCCCTTCCCACAAAGTGATATATCCTTTTGTGTGTATGAGACAGAGAGAAATTATACTCAGAAGAATGCAAATTAAAAATAAAATTTCTACTTTCTTTTTAAATTGAGATTATATCTAAACTTGAATCTTAGTCGACTTAATTTTGTACTCAATAATTATTTTACATTATGGAACACATTTTTCCTTCTCAGACATCCATCACTGACATCTGGTATCTAGTATGTTTTTTCAGGTAGTATAGGTTTTATCTTGCTTAGTTTTCTGGTATCCAGTAATTAAGATATGAATCAATTATTTGTCTTTTTAGATTTAAAAAATGTGCTCTGAGAAATTTAGTGTGAACTACTAAATCATGGTTTAACTTTATTAGAATGATAATTCCCACATGCTGTTATGCAACAAAGCTACTAGAAACTATACATGTACACATATACACACAGACACAAATATTCAAATACACATGCACATACATTTCTGGACCTTACTCAAGGGCTTGAGAATTACAGTCTTTGAAAGTGGGGCTTAAATATTTTTATTTAAAAAAGCTTCTAAGACACCCAAATCTTGGTTTTTAAATATTATTCTCCACCAAAAGAAACCAAGGATAAGGCCAAGGTAGAAAAAATATAAGATGAGCTTAGAACATTTTCTTGTGCCAGGAATAAAATTGCTCAAAGAATAGTAGGAATCATGTCCAAGAGTACAGAAGGCTACTTGATGGGACTCTTGCTGTCCACATTTGGGGATTTTTACCCATGAAAATAAAATAACAATATATTATAACCCATTGAACAAAATAAGTCTATATTGAAATTAAAAAGAAAGAGGGAGAGAAGGAAGGACAGACTCTTATAATAGAATGCCAACTAATATATGTAGAAGAAACAGTGCAGAGAGAAAATCTCTAGTTGGGTAAGATCGTCAATAGAGGCTAAAACAAATGGGTGAGAGTTTGATGAGGAATAAAAATATTCACATTATTTCAAAGTACCTCTCTATTAATTACTTTTCTATGAAAAAGAAAAATGGTAACTTTATAGTGAAAAAGTCTGGCAGGTGCCCCCTTGCCCCCATACTGATTTAAAGGTAGCCCCCTCCCAAATTAGATCCACATACTAATCTCCCAGGATTAGGAAGTTAGGTGAATGTAACCTTATTTGGGAAAAGGATCTCTGCACATGCAATTAAGTTAAATATCTCAAGATGAAATCACTGTGGATTACTTGGGCCCTAAATCCAATGACAAAGGTATTTATGAGACCAGAAGAGAAGGCATGAAGGAGAGAAGGAGAAGAAAGCCATATGAAGTTAGAGGCAGAGATTGGCATGAGGCAGCCATGAGAAACACTGACAGCCACCAGAAGTCAGAATACTCAAGGAAGGATTATACACTAGAGCCTCCAGGAGTATAGCCCTGACAATACCTTGACTTTGAACTCTGGCCTCCATTCTGTGAGAGAAGACTTGATTTAAGACATTGTGATCATTTGTTATGGTGGCCCTAGAAAACTAAGACACCACCTTAACCAAATGATTAATCACCAATGAAGGGATGAATCTGCACCAGCAAAGGGATGAATCTTGTGTGTTTTGATGAGATGCACTGAGAAGCTCACAGCATTACTTTCAAGATGTTTCTGCTGAAATTGTACAATCCAAATCTAATCATGAGGACATATCAGACATATCCAAATTGAGAGCCATTCTACCAAGAAAAAGTAGTCTGTACTCTTGAAAAACACTGAGGTTATGAAAACCAATGAAAATTTGAGAAACTGCTCTAGATTAAAGGAGATTAAGATATATGATAACAAAATACTATGTGTGTCCTTCATTGGAGACTGGACTGTAAAAAAAAAAAAATTGTCATTGGGGAGATAATGGAAAAAACGTGGGTACGGACACTGAATTGAATAATACTGTATTAAAGTTCCTGTTTTTGTTACTCATACTGTGATTATGTAACAGAATATCCTTCAGTTCAGTTCAGTTCAGTCGCTCAGTCGTGTCCGACTCTTTTCGACCCCATGAATCGCAGCACGCCAGGCCTCCCTGTTCATCACCATCTCCCGGAGTTCACTCAGACTCACGTCCATCGAGTCCGTGATGCCATCCAGCCATATCATCCTCGGTCATCCCCTTCTCCTCCTGCCCCCAATCCCTCCCAGCATCAGAGTCTTTTCCAATGAGTCAACTCTTCGCATGAGGTGGCCAAAGTACTGGAGTTTCAGCTTTAGCATCACTCCTTCCAAAGAAATCCCAGGGTTGATCTCCTTCAGAATGGACTGGTTGGATCTCCTTGCAGTCCAAGGGACTCTCAAGAGTCTTCTCCAACACCACAGTTTGAAAGCATCAATTCTTCAGCACTCAGCCTTCTTGGCCGTCCAATTCTCACATCCATACATGACCACAGGAAAAACCATAGCCTTGACTAGACGGACCTTAGTCAGCAAAGTAATGTCTCTGCTTTTGAATATGCTATCTAGGTTGGTCAAAACTTTTCTTCCAAGGAGTAAGCGTCTTTTAACTTCATGGCTGCAGTCACCATCTGCAGTGATTTTGGAGCCCAAAAAAATAAAGTTTTACACTGTTTCCACTGTTTCCCCATCTATTTCCCATGAAGTGATGGGACCAGATGCCATGATCTTCATTTTCTGAATGTTGAGCTTTAAGCCAACTTTTTCACTCTCCTCTTTCACTTTCATCAAGAGGCTTTTTAGCTCCTCTTCACTTTGTGCCATAAGGGTGGTGTCATCTGCATATCTGAGGTTACTGATATTTTCCCCGGCAATCTTGATTTCAGCTTGTGTTTCTTCCAGTCCAGCGTTTCTCATGATGTACTCTGCATGGAAGTTAAATAAGCAGGGTGACAACATACAGCCTTGACGTACTTCTTTCCCAATTTGGAACCAGTCTGTTGTTCCATGTCCAGTTCTAAGTGTTACTTCCTGACCTCCATACAGATTTCTCAAGAGGCAGGTTAGGTGGTCTGGTATTCCCATCTCTTTCAGAATTTCCCACAGTTTATTGTGATCCACACAGTCAAAGGCTTTGGCATAGTCAATAAAGCAGAAGTAGATGTTTTTCTGGAATTCTCTTGCTTTTTCCATGATCCAGCAGATGTTGGCAATTTGATCTCGGGTTCCTCTGCCTTTACTAAAACCAGCTTGAACATCAGGGAGTTCAAGTCTCATGTATTGCTGAAGCCTGGCTTGGAGAATTTTGAGTATTACTTTACTAGCATGTGAGATGAGTGCAATTGTGCGGTAGTCTGAGTATTCTTTGGCATTGCCTTTCTTTGGAATTGGAATAAAAACTGACCTTTTCCAGATGGAAAGATGGGCTCAATAAAGGACAGAAATGGTATGGACCTAACAGAAGCAGAAGATATTAAGAAGAGGTGGCAAGAATACATGGAAGAACTCTACAAAAAGTTCTTCACAACCCATATAATCATGATGATGTGATCACTCATCTAGAGCCAGACATCTTGGAACGTGAAGTTAAGTGGGGCTTAGAAAGCATCACTATGAACAAAGCTAGTGGAGGTGACGGAATTCCAGTTGAGCTGTTTCAAATCCTGAAAGATGATGCTGTGAAAGTGCTGCATTCAATATGCCAGCAAATTTGGAAAACTCAGCAGTGGCCACAGAACATCCTTATTCCTAGGAAATACACATTTAATATTAAGGGGTAAGAGGTCATCTTGCCTGCAACTTATTCCCAAATGATTCAGAAAAAAACAAGTATCTATGAATATGCATAGAAAAAGAATGAAAAAGTACATCTGGTAAATATTAACAAGTGGAATTTGAAAATTCTTTGTCCTATAATTGCAATTTTTCAGTAATTTTGAAATTATTTCAAAACAAGGTGTTTAAAAAAGCTTACTATATTATTATAACGTGTAACTAGGTGTGAAAACCACTGTAATAAAACTCACTCTTAAGGCAGTAGTTCTCATCTGTGCGATTTTACCTCCAGACAACAGATAGAAATGTCTGAAGACATTAATGTTTGACCATCAGTGCACAAGGTGTGGATGTGGAGAGGCACTACTGGCATCTAGTGTGTGCAGAGGTCAGGGATGCTGCTGAAGTGTTAAAGTGCACAGGACAATCACTTAGAAGTAATTTTCTAGCCTAAAATGTCAATAGTACCACTGTTCAGAAACCTTGCTTTAAGGAAAATTATACTCTTCACTAATACAACATGGTTCTAAATACTTAAGGAAAATAGCACTTAATTTGTACGGGTTTAGAATAGGGCAACATTTTATATCAACAAAAGATTCCCATTACAGGTAAAAATATGTTTGTATGTTTGTATGTCAAGACTTGGAAACCACTTACAAAAATGCATACAATTGTATGTCACATTATATACCAAACAAGAGTAGTAGGGGAATGAAGAATCATAGAAGTTCAGTTCATTTTATCATATAATATTAGACAATAAGTCTATTGCAAATGATTTCAAGGCATTAGAATAGCCTAGTGAAAAAGGATAAATAGACTTTTCTCAAACTTATGACTCTTCATCCAGCCCAGCATAATGGAAACAGTGACAGATCGAGGGCAGGAGGAAACGGGGATGACAGAGGATGAGATGGTTGAATGTCCATCACCGTCTCAAGGTACGTGAATTTAAGCAAGTTCCTGGAGATGGTAAAGGATAGGGAAGGCTAGCATGTTGCAATCCATGTGGTCGCAGAGTCAGGCCAACTGAGCAACTGAACAACAAGAACATACTCATAAAGCAGTATAAATATATCTAAATCTAATGAGATTTTCAGTTTCTATATGTTCAGCATAGGAGAGCTACACAAATATCACTGTACTTAACAAGTGATGAATCCTACAGTATTTGTCAGGTGTTTACATAATAAACCATCCACAAAACTCAATGACTCTTAGCAGCAAACATTCATTTCTCACTTATGGGTGTGTGCACTGACTGAGATGACTCTGCTTCAGGTTCAGGTGTGTTCTGTGGGCCTCTCACTCTGGGACCAAGAGCTACCTAGACATATGGCTGCTACCTCATGGCAGATCACAGACACTCACAAATGCAGGCCAAGCTCTGCAAGCCCATACAAAACCTCACTCACATCACATCTGCTAATATACTGTTGGCCAAAGCATTCCATGACCAAGCCTAAAGCGTGTCTGTGTTTCAATAAAACTTTGTCTATGGATACAAATTTGAATTTTCCATTAACTGTCACACATCATGAAATGTTACTATTTTTTCCCCCAATTATTTAAAAATGTAAAAGCTATTTTTAGCTCATGGGCTATACAAAAACAGGTAGTTGGTCAGATTTGACGCATATGTCATTGTTTGATGAGCCCTGCATTTACCAGCAAAGTCCTTAGCATGTACTGGTCATAGAAGACTGTACAAAAGAAAGAGAAGGCAACAACCCAGCAGTTCATATAGCTCAGAATGCAAAATGCACATGAAATACATGTGAAAACTATTTAGGAACATTAGAAAAATGATATGTAGGAATCAAAGTCCGAAGTCATGAATGTTAGGAGACATGGCACCAAGGAGAAGTTATTAAGGTTTAATATTTTAGGACAGGATTCTTGAAAAAATTTTATGGTTGAATACATGGATTCACCCCAATTCTTTCTTTATATACTGAGAAAGGAAACTTTTAGAAATAATAAATGAGGGGTTGCAGTCTGCAGTCTGTTTTATTTTTTTATGATTTTTTTCTTATATAACATTAAAATAAAACATTATTTTTTTAAAACTATTAGTATTGCGAAGTAATTTATACAATACAAAAATGTTGAAACTTTTTGATGAGCACTTTGGTTGTTTTCAATTTTCCCCTTATAATACATAATGTTATGATATACAACCTAAATCTTTACTTAAATTAATCATTTATTTTTAAGGAAAAAATATCTACAAGTGGAATTTCTGAATCAAAGCATAGAAACAACTGTTTTCAAAGCATTTTTCTTCTCAGTGTCATCTGATATTAAATCTGGTATTAAAATCAAGAACGTTAACAGAAGACAGTTGATTGGGGATATGACGATTTGAGATATTGATCACATATAACATGAGAATACAATAATATGGATGATTTTTCTATGTATATAACAGCGTGGGTAAGAGAACGAGAAGGGAGAAAAATGTAATGTGAGAATCATCAAAATTCAATGTAAAATGATACCATATATTGTACAAGAATTACTGGTTGTACTAGGAAAACTCTGTCTGAATAGCCAGGTATGCTCATACTGATTTGTAAATAAAATTTTTACAAAAAGCAACACTGCTCAAGTCTGAACATAACTAAATTCTGTAAAAACCTAGGAGGCAAAATTTTTACAAGATATACTAATGTACTGCTAGTAAACTGTTAGACCTAAGAATTTTTAACTATATTCTATTAATTTCATTTCCTTTTTTCAATAAATCATTAATAGTGATTCTCGGTAAGGGTCCTTGGGTCTAAGGCTGTGTAACAGATCACTCCAAACTTTGTAGTTTGGAACAACAATACTTTGTAACTATGACTCATAGTTCTGTGGGTCAGCTGGCTCAAGTGGGCAGTTCCCCCAGGCGTCTCTCATGCAACTGCAGTCTGATGTTGGCTGGAGCTGACTCATCTGATGGCTCAACTGGGCTGAGTGTCCAAGATGGCTCCCTCCCAGGACTGGCAATTGGCAGTAACGGTTGGCTATGAGCTCAGTAGAATGTGCTAACCTTGAGTGGCCACATTTGACCTCTCCTTGGAGTCTGTGACCCTCACAGCATAGTAGCTATGCTCAGGGATGGCGTGTCCTGAGAGTGAGTGAACACTACCAAGAGGGAGTGTTCCAAAAGTTCCTGGGAAAAGCGGCAAGAATCCTTATGATCTAACCTTGGAAGTCCCAGAATACTTCTTCTACTAGATTCTTTTGTTTCAGCAAATCACTTAGGCCTTCCCAGAAGCAAGAGAAGACGCTTTAGACTCTACTTTCTGATGGGAGAGCAGCAAGTTACACTGCAGAAGTGCACATGGATGGAAACCATTATTGTGGCCATCTCTGGAAAAGGCAATCCGCCCCAGTGGGGAGTTGGCAAGAACTCTCAGAAATTGTAGGCTAATTTTTCACATATTTACATCTTTCTCTGAAGAGAAATCTAGAATATTTTTAAGTTTCTCAAAGGAATCTGACCTAAAAAAAAAAAAGGAGAAATAATCACTGACCTGAGATTAGATCATAATCTATTACATAATGAAGTTTATTCTCTCTCCAAATGTCTCTTTTAAGGATATTTAATCTCTACGACTATCTTGGAACTGTTCAGCATCTAGCTGTGACTGACTAAGAAACTCATCCAATTAAAAATTTAAAAACCAATCAGGATAATTCCATGACTGTAAGTTCAATGAAACTGGAAAAATACATACACACTCATGTACATGTATAAAACATGTTCTGAATTTTAAACAGAGGGACCTGATCAAATGGTGTTTGTATTTTGGACCACTGTTCCCACTATATCTGCCTGTATTTGACACTTAAGGAACTCTAGTCAACTATTAATACTCTACAGACAATTCAGAGGAAATTTCTTTTTAGATGCCTGCAGCACAACCCTGCACAGTGTGCAATAATTTTCACATAGAGCATGAGATTTGATTACTTTTACCTCAGCATATATAATTATAACTTAGTATTGATCACAAAATTATCTGGTTTTTGTTACAGCATTTGATTCTGTGGAAACCTTCCCTACCTACCCCAGAATCCATGACAGCCTCAGAGAAATTCCATTTGAGTAAGAACTATTTATGCCCCTCTATTTGTTATTAGTTTCATGAACTTGTCACCACTGGATTTGGATGGAAGTAGGAAGGGGATGGCGGAGCCTGGTGGGCTGCCGTCGCACAGCTTCGGACATGACTGAAGCGACTAAGCAGCAGCAGGAAGGGGAGGGCAGAGGATGCAGAAATCAAATGCTAGCCATATTCTTCACCAGAGGTTAGCAGATACATAACATCAGTCTAAAAACCAATCCCAGTTCTTTGTTAAATACACATTCAAATTCAAAACACAGAATTAACTAACATAAGGGAATTTTGTTGCTCATGCTGTTGAAGTTAATATGTCTCTTAAGTCTCTTGTTGTCTGGCACATTCATCTCCCACATCACCCTTTTCTCAAGCAGTGACCTGGGTCAGTTGTTCCGTAACAGTTCATAACTTGCTGATATTTTTTTTTTCCAATTTGTTTTCTATCATCTATGTTTCTGTAACTAGAATTTGGGTATAAAGACTTGATTAAATACAGAGCTAACATTTTTGACATGGATACTTCACAGGTGGTTCTATGTATTTCATGTGATATCACATAAGGAAGTACACAATACTTATTTGCCCTTCATACATGGGCAAAGATGCCGATTCATAAGTAATTGTAAAGTTATAAGGTGACCTTTTACCTTCCTTGGAATATCCAGTTCCTCACTGGTTTCTTAGTTTTAGTATCCATAAATATTTATTGCCTGAATCAACTATTTCAATAGATGATATAGAATGGGAATTATTCTATCATTACTTCAACATATGTTCACTGAAATACTTCTGTAAGAAAACATTCCCTCATGCACTAGTGCTATTTTATAACTTGAAAATAGATTTTCACAGGAAAGGTGGATCAAGACAGTGTTTTCCCTTTAAATACTGATTTTCAGAGTACAGAGTTGACTAACTCTAATAATGACAAATGAGTTGTGTTTGGTGCTTTGGCTTTCTCTTCTGAGTATCATTATAGATTTATGCATATTTATTTAATCAGTGTATTTCAATCAATGGCTGTCATCTTTCTTCTGATGGCACAATTGCCCACTGTTAGCCAATGGGCAGCTGCCTTCTTTCTAATATAACAAGATGATCTCATCTCAGCTTGTCATTTGCCACTCTGTATCTGGAACCAGTGATCTCTCCATGAATTACTGGTTCCTTTCAGGAAAGAAACAGTATTCAGAGACCACAGTTTGGGTGTGTCAACTACAAATTGGCATTTACCAAAAGCATCACCAACAACTGGAAAACAATGGTATTTGCCATCTGCCCCTACAGAGACTGAACCCTGTTGACTTTCAATAGCCCCTAAGGGAATGCAGGGTGGAGTGAGGCACCGTGTGCTCCAGGGAATCAGGTGGGACAGATCTTTAGATAAATGTTTTTAGGAACAGATTTTATTATCTCAATCCTTGGATTTCCTCACACCTGTTACTGCTGCTAAGTCGCTTCAGTCTGACTCTGTGCGACCCCATAGATGGAAGCCTATGAGGCTCCCCCGTCCCTGGGATTCTCCAGGCAAGAACACTGGAAAGTAAAAGTGAAAGTGAAAGTGTCCAACTCAGTCGCTCAGTCATGTCCAACTCTTTGCGACCCCACGGACTGTAGCCTACCAGGCTTCTCTGTCCATGGGATTTTCCAGGCAAGGATACTGGAGTGGGTTACCATTTCCTTCTCCAGGGGAATCTTCCTGACCTAGGGATTGAACCTGGGTCTCCTGCATTGCAGGCAGATGCTTTACCCTCTGAGCCACCAGGGAAGCCACTGGAGTAGGTTGCTATTTCCTTCTCCAATGCATGAAAGTAAAAAAAGTGAAGATGCTCTGACTCTTCACGACCCCATGGACCGCAGCCTACCAAGCTCCTGCATCCATGGGACTTTCCAGGCAAGTGGGTTGCCATTGCCTTCTAGAGTTACACTATTACAATCATTGATCATATATCGAACTATACTGCATTTGATCGACTGCATCAAATCTAGTCATCATTTCTGTTGAAGACTCAGTCATATACTTGGTAATACAAGAAATAATAATCTTGTGAAACAAGCAAAATACAAATAGTATAGTTAATAACATTAGTGGAATTAAAAGTAAGTATTTTAGCCATGAGCCTCCCACACCAGTTTTTTTAAAAGCTTGTCAAGACTAGGGAATGGGTCACTTAGAGCAGAAATCTGATTTTTCATGTGGTTCAAATGTGTTACATTAAAGGATTTATCAGGTACAAAAACACAGCATTCAGTTTGAATTATAGCACAGATAGCTCCCTGAGATGCTGTAAGGTGTCAAGGGTCTTGCAGTTGTGTAGCACTGCCTTTCTCATCATAGAGATCTCAGAATTCAATAGGCTAATAGCCTGGTTACTATCATTTAAAGCTTATGAAAGCTGTCAAGGCTTAGATATGATCAATTACATCCTCCAACCCCATTGAAGGCACATACACACACACACACACACACACACACAAGCTGCTAAATGGTCATACCAGTAGAGTACAGATCTTTGACCCATTGGGATCACACCAATGGTACATTGGTTGGGGTTACCTCTAATTTGTTAGCATGTATGACCTTAAATTCATGGGAATACCAGGCTACACCTTCGTATCATCCCTGTAGATGTCAAGGCCATAAATTAGTACCACAAATCCACTGAGATCCATACTAATCACTCTCTCTAAGGGTAGAGATCCTCACACCTAGAGAAGCATTAAATCCCTTCATGGTAACATCAGATCCTCAAAATTAACAAAAAACCTTTGTAAAATGAGTGTTTCTGTATACAATAGCCCGGACATGGAAGCAACCTAGATGTCCATCGGCAGATGAATGGATAAGAAAGCTGTGGTATATATACACAATGGAATATTACTCAGCTATTAAAAAAATGCATTGGAATCAGTTCTAATGAGGTGGATGAAACTGGAGCCTATTATACAGAGTGATGTAAGTCAGAAAGAAAAACACCAATACAGTATATTAATGCATATATATGGAATTTAGAAAGATGGTAATGATGACCCTATATGCGAGACAGCAAAAGAGACACAGATGTAGAGAACAGACGTTTGGACTATGTGGGAGAAGGCGAGGGTGAGATGATCTGAGAGAATAGCATTGAAACATGTATATTATCATGTGTGAAATAGATCGCCAGTCCAGGTTTGATGCATGAGACAGGGTGCTCAGGGCTGGTGCACTGGGATGACCCTGGGGAGTGGATGGGGAGGGAGGTGTGAGGGGCCTCAGGATGGGGAATACATGTACACCCATGGTTGATTCATGTGAATGTATGACAAAACCCACCACAATATTGTAAAGTAATTAGCCTCCAATTAAAATAAATTTTTAAAAAGGAAAAAAAAGAGTGCTTAATGCTATTAAAATCCCCTTCACCAAAACCTTATGTATTCACCTTCCCCTACTGCTACTTTTAGTCAACAGCTGCCAACATTCTCGTGATTACTGAGAAGTCATTGTTACTGGGTCTGTTCAGTAGACAGAGCTGGGATATTTCAACATTTTGAATTTTAAAGCATCTCAAGCTTTTTAACATTTAAAAATATAATCACTTATTCATAAATATAATATATAATAACTTCAAAATAATATCAATAAAATATAGTGTAATGAAATATGGGGCTTCCCTGGTGGCTCAGATGATAAAAGAATCTGCCTGCAATGTGGGAGACCTGGGTTCTATCCCTGGGTGGGGAAGATCCCTAGAGAAGGTAATGGCTACCCACTTTTGTATTGTTGCCTGGAGAATATTTCATGGACAGAGGAACCTGGTGGGCTACAGTCCATGGGGCCACAAAGAGTCAAACACAATGGAGCAACTAACACTTTTTTCACGTTTTCACAATGAAATATATCAATATTAGTACTAACAACAGACACTAAATGGAAGTGAAGATCACTTTCTATTTTTGTTAGACTATATTCCACTAGCAAATGATGTGTAACCACCTTATGTTCTAAAATACCGAATGGGCCTAAGTATGGGCAAAAGCTTTTCCCTTGAGGAAGAGGGAAGTTGTGGCTAGGATAAAGATCAGGATGACTTCAGTTATCCCATCTTCTCTCTGAGTTCTGAGAAGGAAGGAGGAAAGACCTAAGGTGAGTAGAGGGTGGGGATGCACTAGCCTGTTGATACAACATAGCCAGAGACACTGTGAGCCCCTTCCTCCAGGACTGCTGGGTGATGCTGGCAGCCAAGGAGATATGCCTGAGCAGCATCGAACAAAGACAGATGAAATACGAGACATATGTTTATCTGTGCACAGTGTCTGTGCCAAGACTGCAAGACTGAGATAGCCAGACACTTCACGGCAGTGATAGAAACATTTCACAGCAGTTTGTCACTTTAAAAGAATAAATTGTATGAATGAAATGTATACACCATCCCCCTCCCAGCCCCTAGATCATCCAGAACATTTCATTGGACAGCATGTAACACCAGCCTGACATTTTGGGATGTATCACAGGGCTTGTTGCTATTATTTATCCTGTTCTTATCATGTTGGCATTTAAGCACCTTATCACTGCACTTGAGAGAAAAGATCCCATTTCTTTGGGCTGTGTTTTTAAACGAGTGATTTGGGAGCACTGATATACTTGCTCTTTTAATTTTGAACTGTACTCACATCTCTGCTGGGAGGCAACAACAAGGAAAAACAGGTGAGGTTGGTAGCCCTCAGGAAGGCAGCAGATGGGAGAAGAGTGATCTGGAAGGAAAGCAAGGTTGGTTCTTTAGATAAACTGAAATCTGCTTTTTCTCCCTGTAAGATACCACAAGCTGTCTTACTTTCTTCCCTTCTCACCTTTCCCTCTTGTTTTGCCCCCTACCCATCTTATCAAGCACAGAAAGGAGCAACTTGCTCGAGTCCCATTCTTCACTTCCCCTCTAATTAATTACATTTCTCCCACCTTTGAGGAAAGATTCTTGCCCCATCACCCCCACAATCTTATTATCTTGGAAATTTGCTTAGTCCAGTCCATCACCATGAATTATTGGAAGAAATTTGGTTATTCTTTTACTCTTCTAGCCCTTTCCTCAGTCCTTTATATTTGCAAAATATTTCCTTAAAGCAAAGAGTGTCAGTCATTAATGTTCATACAGGATGTTCAGCACCCCATGGAGAGCTTGCTAGAAATGCTGGTCCTCTACCCTGTATTCAAATTCTGATCGAATCGTGGGACCCTAGTGATACCAATAAGGGGAGTGAAAGGTTTCAACTCTCAGGAAAAATGGCTTAAAAGTATGAGGAGTAGAGGAAACCTGGGGTAGCTCTCATATCCTATCAACATTCTCATTCCATTGGGGAAGATTCAGCAGGTTGTGGGAAATTTGATTATGCCACATGCGGAATATTAGTCAGCCCTTAAAAGGAACTAATTGCTGACACACATAACAAGGATGAATCTCAAACTAGTGCACTTAGTGAAAGAAGACAGACACAAGAGTGTATGTGACAGAAACTGAATCAGTGGTTATTTATGGGAGGGAGGGGTTGAGTGGGAAATGATTTGAGGCAATTTTCTTAGTGAGTGATGAAAATGTCTTGATTGACAAGGGTTGCAATTCAGGAGTATATGCCTTGTCAAAATCTATGTGTACATTGATGATCTGTAATTTTCATTGTATGCAAATTATATCTTAAATTTTTAACTTGAGTATTTTGGGTAATAAAATTTTTTACCAATTTATATGCAAAAGACAAAAATAAACTTTTGAGATAGAAGATGATTTAACACAGTGCTGGAGTCATGGCACGCACTTAATAAAAATGTATTGATGACTAATGTCCTTGCAAGAGTGGCTTGCTGCAAGAGTTTGTTTACAAGATGCCTGCCTTCAACTCAGCAATATGTTCAAATTCAGCACTGTATACACAATTCAAATTTCCTAACACTATAAAATACTTTTAGTAATCCTCCATCCCATCAATCTGGCTATACAGCCTTTTCATGAGAGTGTAATAAATAAAATCAATACCTTTTATTACTTCACCATCAGAAACTCTTAGTACACCCAGATTCAAAGGCATAAGGCTGCAAAGCTGATCCAATCTTTAGGGAATATTTTACAAAGAAAGCATACTGTTACAATTTTGTATGAATAAGGAAAGCTATCCTTAAGTCCTACAAAGGATTTCTTAGGTTGAAAAGTACATATAAGGGCTATCAATCCCCATGTATAATCTCTAGCTAGATAAATATAGGGGAAAAAATCAGGTATTCATTCAAAGAAATACAATTTCCTAAAAATATATGCTGAATGAATTTATATTTATCTCTATAATAAAAAGTATGCTCTGTCAAGTCTCAGGAAAATCAGACAAATCACTCAGTAGTACTCATCTTTCTTAATTGCACTGTGCGTTTCCAGTGGTAACTGGTCTCATAATGCATATATGACTATCTTCCTATTTTCACCCACTTTTTTTTTTTTGGTTAAAAATTTATTGAAAAAAAAACTAATAACCAAACAAGCAAAAGTGTAAATTAAACTAAAGCCTTAGATTAAAAGATAATTTACTGTTAGTTTATGCATCTGCAATGCTAATGACACAAGTTTGAAAAATTGTCAGTAGGAAATCCTCCATTATTTCCAATTGTTTTGTTTCAAGAGAATTCACATATAGAGGAGAAATAAACAATAAAATATCACAGGAAAGCTGTTACTAGAGAAATATGGTTTTCTTTTTCAATTTCAAGAGGATAAAATTTTTAAAGAGGAAAAAAATACAAAGGATGAAAAATGTTAAGGCCAATTCAAAACTGGAAAAGTTTTAAATCTTTCAACCATATATAACAATTTTTCATTTTGTAATAAAAAAAAATTAGAGCTTTACCAATTCAAACTCTATGTATTCCAGCTATCTCAAAGGGTGGTATTCAGACTAGCAGCACCGGCAGCACCCAGGAACTTGTTAGAAATGCACACTCTTGGACCCCACCCAGGCCTACTGAGTTGGAAACTCTGCAGATGGGTGCAACCACCTGTGTTTTAACAAGAGCTACAGGTGATACGACTGAGTGATTCTCACTTTCACACTATCACTATCCTGGTGATTATCACATGGGGTTGAAACCTGAGAATCACTGACATTTATTGAGTATCCTCTGTGTGCCAGGCTCTGGGGACTCAAAAGGCACTGGGGACACAAAAATAAAAACTTAACATGACTCCTAGTTAAATCAGTCATAAAGAAAAAGAATATTAGCCAGGAAGATTGTTTTCAAATACAATAAAATAGGATATTCCTCTGGGTAAGGTTGGATCAGGTAGAACTGCTGAGAAAAACTGAGGAATTCTATTAAGATGGGGGCAATAGTTCTCAGTCAGAATTATCTGAAAGATTTTTCAAAAGCACAGGTCCTACCCCTTCCCAGACCTCTGGAATCACAGCCTCCTGGAGTGGGGCTCAATAAAACTGTATTTAACAGCTCCCTCAGTAATTCTGACGTTTACCCAGAGTTAATGATGCTGCTGCTGTAGAGATGTCTTGTATTCTGTGCTCTTCACCCTCCCTGCTTGCAGCTTCTCCCCGCATTCTGGAATTGCACGTGTACTAAGTCGCTTCAGTTGCTTCAGTCATGTCCTACTCTTTGGGACCCAATGGACCGCAGCCCACCAGACTTCTCTGTCCATGGGATTCTCCAGGGAAGAATACTGGAGTGGGTTGCCGTACCCTTCTCCAGAGATTCTTCCCAATTCAGGGATCAAAGTTTGTCTCATGTCTCCTGCATTGCGAGGCAGGTTCTTTACCACCAGCACTGCCTGGGAAGTTGCTGGATCATATGGTAGCTGTATTTCGAGTTTTTAAGGAACCTCCAGACTCTTCTCCGTAGTGGCTATACTGGCTTGTGTTCCAACCAATGAAATTGCCTCTGGCAGCACTGCTGGTGAGAGGGGATGTGAACGTGCCTAGGATGAAGCGCAGTTCCCCAGGCTTGACCTCTGAATCAGAATCTTTGGGGACAGGGCTCAGGAATATTCTTTTATTTTTTTACATATCCCCAAGTGATTTTCAAGTACACAACAATCTAAAATGAGACCCTTGTGGATCTCTCTAAGAAGTTACTTTTCTACTCTCCACTACAGTCTAGTCTCCATGGGCAACTTATCAAAACATGCTCTCTACCCTTTTCTGTCTCTTTACGTCTGTTGGATAAGCAATGGTCCCTCAAAGATGTTCACATCCTAATCCCTTGAATCTGTGAATCCTACATAGCAAAAAGAACTTTATAGTTATGATGAAGTTAAAGACCTTGAGATGAGTAGTTATCCTGGATGAGATAGGTGAGTTCAATATAATCACAGAGATCTTTATTAGAAGGAGGCTTATGGATCAGTAGAAAAAAGATGTTACAATGGAAAAAGAGAGTATTCTAAAGATGATACACTGCTGGTTTTGAAGAAAGAACAAAGTGTCATAAACCAGGGAATGCAAGAAGGCTTTAGAAGCTGAAAAAGGCAAGGAAACATTCTCTCCAAGAGCCTCCTAAAGCAGGGTAACACATGTACAACTTGGCTGATCCCTGTCAATGTATGGCAAAAACCACCACAATATTGTAAAGTAATTAGTCTCCAATTGAAATAAATAAATACAATTTTTTAAAAAAGAAAAACAAGGGCGCTTCCTAAAGGAATGGAGTCCTTCCAGCACCTTGATTTTGGCCCAGCATAAACTCATATCAAGATTCTGACCCAAATTTGTGGTCATTTGTTATAGTAGCAATAGAAGAATGTGAAATACATAGGAAGGAAAGTAATTTGAGACAAGCAGTGCTAATACAAATGAAACTTATTGCATTTAGAGATTCTTCCTTAAAAATGATGACCTATTTAAGTATTCCCTTAGCATTTATATTTTATCAAACAATCTCTTTGATTCGGGGTCTTAATTAGACATATAGTTACAATGATCAAAGAAAATAATTTAAGGATCTTAAAAAAGAAGCCTCAGTTGCTTGACAGCAGTAAGATTTGCTCTTTAGAGTAAGCCCTCACAGTTTATCAGAAGATATGTAAGGTCACTATTGTGAACAGCTAAAGACATCAGTCACTATTGACTACACCCAGATAGCTGACAAGCCTAAAGATACTCAATTTGGAGGAAGAGTCACAAAAATATTCATAGCAGACATACTCAGTGTGATGTCATCAGCTACACAATAAAACTTGTGAAGGAATAGAACCCGGGAAAAGCCTTCAAAATCCTCTTAAATTATCAGTCACTTTTAAAGATTAAAAGAAGATAGGTGAACAACAGTCACATTGCCTCAGTCTTTGCTTGCTTCAGTCTTACCAATAGAAGTTTCATTTCTTTAAGCCGGGATTCTCAAAGTTGAGTGTACATCATTAGATTACCTGGAAGGCTTGGTAAAACACACATAGCTGGGATCCAGTTTCAGGGCTTCTCACTCAGGAGGTCTAGGGTGAAGCGCCGCTCTGCTGTCTGTCGGTCCCGGGATCACATTCTGAAAACTGCTGCCTACAGCCACGGCTGTCAGTACTGCCTGCGAGTCAGCATCACCTGGGATTTGTTCAAGCCTCATGCCCCAGCCACACCCCAGGCCAGTTAAGTCTGATTTCCTGGAGGTGAGACCAGGCATCACGATTTTCAAATACCCCAGATAATTGCAATATGCAGCCAAAGCTGTGAACCACTGCCCTAGAGGCTAAAATAACAATAAAGAAGCTGGGCAAGTGAATGTTAAAGAGATGGGGCAGTAACACTGATGTGAGCCGCCCTGTCCTTTTGCTGCCTCTGCGCCAGGATTTCCTCTCAAGGAAATGCTTCTCCTGCTTAAGAGTTGAAGTTTAAAAATAGCATCTAGGGGACTTCCCTGGCAGTCTAGTGGTTAAGACTCTGCACTGCCAATGCCAGGGGCACAGGTTCCATCCTGAGAGGGTAACTATTAATAAGATCCCACATGGACTTCCCTGGGAGCTCAGATGGTAAAGCATTTGTCTACAATGTTGGAGACCTGGGTTCGATCCCTGGGTAGGGAAGATTCCCTGGGGAAGGAAACGGCAACCCACTCCAGTACTCTTGCCTAGAAAATCCCATGGACGGAGGAGTGTGGTGTAGGCTACTGTCCATGGGGTCACAAAGAGTCAGGCACAACTGAATCACTTCACTTCACTTCACCTGAAGCCAGTGTGGACAAAAAAAAATTTTTAAAACAACATCTGATCTAAAAGGATAAGAATATGATACTATGTGCAGAACCCAGTCAAAATATATGATGTTCCTACGACATTCCTAATCCATGTTAAAGCCAGGAGAAAATGGTAATTGTCCTAAAGCTAGGACAATTCTAAATACTATCTGTTTAAAAATTTATAATAGTTCTGTACTATATTGCAAGAAAAGCCCTTAATTCAAAGGAATAGTTTCTTTTATTAAGTAAACCAAAAGTTCAGTGCTTTATTTCTCAAGAAGCCCCAATATTTTTCTATTGTGTTGGCCAGAAAGATTATTCAGATTTTTCCATAAGATGGTATGGGAAAATTCAAACAAACTTTTTGGCCAACTCAATGTTTTTCAGGCAATTAATGTCCTGTGAGTTGTATTTAAATATTTCTCTCTTCTACTCATACACACACCCTATTTTTATTGTCATAAATATTCATTGGTTTCAAACAAAGTCTAATTACTCATTTGTCACTTCTCAATTAAAGTTTTATTGTTTTACATTCATAGTTTCTATCAATAACCTGGAACTTAAAATATCTATCAACCTATCAACATACCTGTCATTATACACAGAAGAGCTATACAAAAAAGATCTTAATGACCCAGATAACCACTATGGTGTGATCACTCACCTAGAGCCAGACATCCTGGAATGCCAAGTCAAGTGGGTCTTAGGAAGCATTACTACAAACAAAAACAGTGGAGTAATGTAATTCCAACAGAGCTATTTCAAATCCTAAATGGTGATGCTGTTAAAGTGCTGCACTCAATATGCAAGCAAATTTGGAAAACTCAGCAGTGGCCACTGGACTGGAAATGTCAGTTTTCACTCCAATCCCAAAGAAGGACAATGCCAGAGAATTTTCAAACTACCCCAAAATTGCACTCATTTCACTTGTTAGCAAAGTAACGCTCAAAATTCTCCAAGCTAGGCTTCAACAGTATGTGAACCAAGAACTTCCAGATGTTCAAGCTGGATTTAGAAAAGGCAGATGTACCAGAGATCAAATTGCCAACATCCACTGAATCATCGAAAAAGCAAGAGAATTCCAGAAAAACATCTATGTCTGCTTCATTGACTATGCTAAAGACTTTGACTGTGTAGATCACAATAAACTGTTGGGAAATTCTTAAAGAGGTGGGAATACCAGACAACCTTACCAGCCTCCTGAGAAATCTGTATGCAGGTCAAGGAGCAACAGTTAAAACTGGACATGGAACAATGGACTGGTTCAAAATTGGGAAAGGAGTACATCAAGGCTTTATATTGTTTCCCTACTTATTTAATTTATGTGCAGAGTACATCATGCGAAATTCCGGGCTGAATGAAGCACATGCTGGAATCAAGATTGCCAGGAGAAACATCAATAACCTCAGATATGCAGATAACACCACCCTTATGGCAGAAAACAAAGAGGAACTAAAGAGCCTCTTGATGAAGGTGAAAGGAGAGTAAAAACTGGCTTAAAACTCAGCATTCAGAAAACTAAAATCATGGCATCTGGTCCCATCACTTCATGGCTAACAGACAGGGAAACAATGAAAACAGAGACAGATTTTATTTGGGGGCTCGAAAATCACTGCAGATGGCGGCTGCAGCCATGAAATTAAAAGACACTTGCTCTTTGAAAGAAAAGCTATGACAAACCTAGACAACATATTAAAAGGCAGAGACATCACTTTGCCAACAAAGGTCCATCTAGTCAAAGCTATGGTTTTTTGGGTAGTCATGTATAGATGTGAGAGTTAGACCATAAAGAAGGCTGAGCACTGAAGAATTGATGCTTTTGAACTGTGGTGTTGAAGAAGACTGTTGAAAGATCCTTGGATTGCAAGGAGATCAAACAGTCAATCCTAAAGAAAATCAATCCTGTATATTCATTAGAAGGACTGATGCTAAAGCTGAAGCTCCAATACTTTGGCAACCTGATGGCAAAGAACTGACTCATTGGAAAAGACTCTGATGCTGGGAGGTTTGAGGGGCAGGAGGAGAAGGGGACGACTGAGGATGAGATGACTGGATGACATCACTGACTCGATGGACATGGGTTTGGGTAAACTCCAGGAGTTGGTGATGGACAGAGAGGCCTGGCGTGCTGCAGTTCACGGGGTTGCAAAGAATCGGACACGACTGAGCGACTGAACTGAACTGAACTGAACTGATGCTGGGAAATATTGAAGGCAGGAGGAAAAGTGATCAACAGAGTACGAGATGGTTGGATGGCATCAACAACTCAATAGACATGAGTTTGAGCAAGCTCCGGGAGATGGTGAAGAACAGGGAAGCCTGGAGTGCTGCAGTCCATGGGGTCGCAAAGAGTCGAACATGACTGAGTGTGACTGAACAACATTATTTTTGCTCTGTTTTGAAATAAATTGCAAGGCAGCACTACTTTCTAACACACAGCTTTCTACCTGCTGCTTAATTTTAGAGGCGCTGTGAAAATAAATGGGGATTTTTGTTTTTTGTAGTATGCCCCAACTACCAATTCTAATCTATTTAGAAAATTCTAAGGCTATGGTTTTTCCTGTGGTCATGTGTGGATGTGAGAGTTGGACTGTGAAGAAGGCTGAGTGCCGAAGAATTGATGCTTTTGAACTGTGGTGTTGGAGAAGACTCTTGAGAGTCCCTTGGACTGCAAGGAGATCCAACCAGTCCATTCTGAAGGAGATTAGCCCTGGGATTTCTTTGGAGGGAATGATGCTAAAGCTGAAACTCCAGTACTTTGACCACCTCATGCGAAGAGTTGACTCATTGGAAAAGACTCTGATGCTGGGAGGGATTGGAGGCAGGAGGAGAAGGGGATGACAGAGGATGAGATGGCTGGATGGCATCACGGACTCAGTGGACGTTGAGTCTGAGTGAACTCCAAGAGATGGTAATGAACAGGGAGGCCTGGCGTGCTGCGATTCATGGGGTCACAAAGAGTCAGACACGACTGAGCGACTGAACTGAACTGAATACATAATCTGACATGTTGCATATGCACTCAGTCGCTCAGTCATGTCCAGCTCTTTGTGACCCCATGGACTATAGCCTGCTAGGCTCCTCTGTCTATGGAGTTTTCCAGTTAAGAATACTGGAGTGGGTTGCCATTTCCTAATCCAGGGGATCTTCCCAACCCAGGGATCAAATTCATGTCTCCTGAACTTCCTGCATTGGCAGGCAGATTCTTTACCACTGCACCACATGGGAAGCCCACATTATCTGACATATTTACTCAACTCTATCCTAGATTTGTACAGGATATACAGAAATGTACTTTAATTTGGAGTTTAGCACCAATAAACAAATGTCATAAATCCTTTAAGCAAATATGTTTGCAACATACTATAAGAAAGAGCTATTAGAGTCACATTTATTTTTCCCAGAAAATTTGATGTAAAAACTCTTTAAATATTTACTTTTTCAATAAAGGAAATACAAATTCTTTACTTCAGATAGGAATTTAACCTCTAAATATTTCCTTTTCAGGTTTGTTTAGGTGATTGTAAGGGATTAGACCTGGAAGAGTGACCCAACTAAAACCACATCTGACTCTTTTAGTTAATTTTGTTAAAATGATCCTATGCATTATATTGCAGAGTTGAATCTTCTCCAGAACCCAGATCAAATTTTATTTATGGTACTTTTAATCAGAATCAGCCCATAGGAAAAATTAAATAAATGTGAATTATAAGATTTACTTCATCACTGTCAAAGAAATTAAAATATGAAAACGTATGTCAAATGGGTTGTTGAACATCAAATGAGTTATACATTTGCACATAAATTGAACTATTTTCAAACTGGAGGGGGGATATCCCTGAATTTAGTCAAACTGAGTTTGTAGCACAAACATATCAAAGACATGAAATTTTAATCTGATTTCTATTTTGCTTTAACATAAGCTTATTTCTGAAATATATATGTTTTGTTGCTATTTCTCTGATAATGTATGGTGGCTGAAAAAAAATTCATGTTATTTCAGGAAAAGTAAAAACCTACACCCTTATCCCCCTGCATTTTAGCAAACATAAATGGGGCCATACCATAAGCAGCATACTTTAACTGCATTTTTCTTGTTGTTGGATAGTTTTCTACAAAAATACATTAAGATTTCCATGGTAAAAACCACACTCATAGGCCATTTCAACATTTGGATATATTCTAATGTATTTAACCAATCCCCTGTTGATGGACATTTAATTATTTAACTTATAATTAAATGTATTTCAATTATTCAATATTGTAGACAATGTCTCACACACACACAAAGAACAAATCTCACAGCATGTATCCAAATATTTCCTTTGAATAAATCCCTAGGAATGGCATTGTTGGACAAGAGAAAACAAACATTTGAATTTTTCAAGTTTTTACATATAATACAATATGAGTCTCCACAGATTATTCCAAATTTCTTTTTTTTTAAATTTATTTATTTATTTATTTATTTTTTTAATTACAATACTGTATTTGTTTTGCCATACATTGACACGAATCAGCCATAGGTGAACACAATCTTCCAATGCCGAAGCCCCCTCCCACCTCCCACCCCACATCCTCTACTTGAATCATCCTGTGCATCAGCCCCATGCATCCTGCATCCTGCTTCCTACATTGAACATAGATTGGCGCTTTGTTTCTTACAGGAAAATATACATGTTTCATTGCCATTCTCCCAAACCATCCCACCCTTTCCCTCTCCCTCAGAGTCCAAAAGTCCACTCTATACCTCTGTGTCTCTTTGTTGTCTCACATATAGGGTCATCATTACTGTCTTCTAAATTCCATATATATGTGTCAGTATACTGTATTGGTGTTTTTCTTTCTGGCTTACTTCACGCTGTATAATCGGTTCCAATTTCATCCATCTCATTAGAACTGAGTCAAATTTATTCTTTTTAAGGGCTGAGTAGTATTCCATAGTGTATATGTACCACAGCTTTCTTATCCATTCATCTGCTGATGGA
Organism: Nanger dama; assembly: GCA_917880005.1. Lineage (NCBI taxonomy): Eukaryota > Metazoa > Chordata > Mammalia > Artiodactyla > Bovidae > Nanger > Nanger dama. The sequence goes on from CAKJTW010000004.1 coordinate 56,876,578, forward strand.
CATCTAGGTTGCTTCCATGTCCTAAAACTCCTAGAGGAGAACATAGGCAAAACACTCTCCGACATAAATCACAGCAGGATCCTCTATGATCCATCTCCCAGTATACTGGAAATAAAAGCAAAGATAAACAAATGGGATCTAATTAAAATTAAAAGCTTCTGCACAACAAAGGAAACTACAAGCAAGGTGAAAAGACAGCCTTCTGAATGGGAGAAAACAATAGCAAATGAAACAACTGACAAACAACTAATCTCAAAGATATATAAGCAACTTATACAGCTCAACTCCAGAAAAATAAATGATCCAATAAAAAAATGGGCCAAAGAACTAAATAGGCATTTCTCCAAAGAAGACATACGAATGGCTAACAAACACATGAAAAGATGTTCAACATCACTCATTATCAGAGAAATGCAAATCAAGACCACAATGAGGTACCATTTCACACCAGTCAGAATGGCTGCGATCCAAAAGTCTACAAGCAATAAATGCTGGAGAGGATGTGGAGAAAAGGGAACCCTCTTACACTGCTGGTGGGAATGCAAACTAGTACAGCCATTATGGAAAACAGTGTGGAGATTCCTTAAAAATTGCAAATAGAACTGCCTTATGACCCAGCAATCTCACTGCTGGGCATACATATTCCAAATTTCTTTCTTCGTGCTCAGTCACTAAGTTGTGTCTGATTTTTGCAACCCCAAAGATTGCAGCCCACCAGACTCCTTCTGTCCTGGGATTTTCCAGGCAAGAATACTGTACTGGGCAGCCATTTCCTTCTCCATGGGATCTTCCTGGCCCAGAGATCAAATCCACATCTCTTATGTCTCCCGCATTGGCAGGTGGATTCTTTATGACTGGGCAATCTGGGAAGACTTTTCCTCCTTATATTCCTCCACATTCACCAGCAAATGAAAAAAAATATTTTAAAATTTATGCAGGTGAATTCTCACATCTTAAAATGTACTTGTTTTAAGTATACAGTTAAATAATTTTTAAGTAACTTAACAATTGTGCAACCATCTCCACAATCTAGTTTTAGAATATTTCCTGCACCCCTAAAAGTCCACTCAGGCCCCTTTGTAATCATTCCTCACTCCCACCTCAGTATCAGGCAGCCACTACTTTACTTTCTGACTCAGTAGACGTGCATTTTTCCCATACGTCATAGGAATGAAATCATACAATATGTGGTGTTTTGTATCTGGCTTCCTTCACTCAGCTGAATGTTTCTGAAGTTCACCCATTCTGTGATGCTATCAGTACTACATTTCTTTGTATTGCCAAACAGCATTTTTATAACTACAAAAAATAAATAAATAAATCCTCTCATTCAAAACAGGGAAGATTCTGGACGTGGGAGTCACTGCTCTGATAGCATTTACACTGACTGAAAGTTCCTTCCTCCAGGGTGGAGACGTGCTTTGCCTTGACCTTAATTCTACTTTCTGTAGGCGGCTTCTCTTCTCAATTTTTCCTCCATGGTTGTCGGATTTTCCCTCTGGGAGATGCTTCCTTGTCCATTTCCATCTTGGTCATGATTTCAGTGAAGTGGGAGGCCTCCCCCATGAGACCAAATAGCTTTTTCAGCCCACTTCTTGCTTAGGCAAGTTTAGGGGTCCAAGAATGATTTGAAGGCTCAAGCAGCCAAAGGCTTTTTTACTTCAAGTTTATGATTTCTTTGGCAATATGTTTTTACCACTCAGTCTCACATGTCAGGAATACCATTAAAATCTATTTCTTAAATAAGATTATTAGCTCTGATATTTTCCTTGCTTCCTCACCCCTATGCCTCTCTCACATACATACAACTTAATTCCAGCATCACTGAGATCATACAGAGCATGGGAGTTTTGGGAGAGAATGCTATGCCTTGAATATTATAAATTGGTCTTTGTCTTGGTGTCCTTGATTAAAAGCATTTTCAATCTTGTTTTCTATTGTTTGAGGTCTAGAAATGTTAGCTTTTCCAACTCTTTGATGCCCCAAACTTCTTTCCTCTCCATATTTTCTTATTTCTGCTTGAAAATCATCCAGCTATCTTCTGACTTATTTTTTTCTTCTAATATCTTCCTAACAGAACCTAGTAAAAATTGATAAACATCACATAATTCTGCTTTCTAGTCTCTTCCCCTAGAATTACCAGCTTAGAGAGTGCTTGATCTGCTTTCAAACTATCTTCAGTGACAATTTTAACACAAATTTTTCCATTGTATTACATGGGTCTCCATCTCTCCATCCTCTGATTTTAGTTCCCTTACTACCCAATGCTGATTCCACATCTTTTAGATTTATATTAGAGAGTTGTAGCTCATTTCCAAAGCCAACATCCTTATTAGTTAAGATTACACTGGTAGTAAAATGAATAAAACCCCCAATTTTAATAGCTTATCATAATAGAATTTTATTTCTCACTCATATAATAACAATTAGAGGCAGTGCAAACTAGGGCTGTTTCACTTCATGGACCTTCAGAATCAGCCTGACAGATGCTCTGCTGTCTTCAACAAAGACCATACAAGCTCTCTCTGCATTGACATACAGCCAGCAGGCAAAGGAGAGAGAGGCTGAGCACTGTGTGACGGGACTAGAGGCCACACTTGGAAGCACTGTACATCATTTCATCACTTCTCCCCATGTTCCTCTGGAAATAATTCCTTCTTGAGTGCACATCTTACAGCAAAGATGGCTGAGAAATGCACTCTATCTATGTGCCCAGGAGGAAAATCAAACAAGTCTGGCAAACAGTTAGTTATTGTCTGCCATCAGTTCTGTTCAGTCGCTCAGTCATGTCCAACTCTTTGTGACCTCATGAATCACAGCACACCAGGCCTCCCTGTTCATTACCATCTCTCAGAGTTCACTCAGACTCAACATCCATTGAGTCCGTGATGTCATCCAGCCATATCATCCTCAGTCGTCCCCTTCTCCTCCTGCCTCCAATCCCTCCCAGCATCAGAGTCTTTTCTAATGAGTCAACTCTTCCCATGAGGTGGCCAAAGTACTGGAGTTTCAGCTTTAGCATCATTCCTTCCAAAGAAATCCCAGGGCTGATCTCCTTCAGAATGGACTGGTTGGATCTCCTTGCAGTCCAAGGGACTCTCAAGAGTCTTCTCCAACACCACAGTTCAAAAGCATCAATTCTTCAGTGCTCAATCTTCTTCACAGTCTAACTCTCACATCCATACATGACCACAGGAAAAACCATAGCCTTGACTAGACGGACCTTAGTTGGCAAAGTAATGTCTCTGCTTTTGAATATACTATCTAGGTTGGATATAACTTTTCTTCCAAGGAGTAAGCGTCTTTTAATTTCATGGCTGCAATCACCATCTGCAGTGATTTTGGAGCCCCCCAAAATACAGTCTGACACTGTTTCCACTGTTTCCCCATCTATTTCCCATGAAGTGATGGGACCAGATGCCATGGTCTTCGTTTTCTGAATGTTGAGCTTTAAGCCAACTTTTTCACTCTCCTCTTTCACTTTCATCAGGAGGCTTTTTAGTTCCTCTTCACTTTCTGCCATAAGGGTGGTGTCATCTGCATATCTGAGGTTACTGATATTTCTCCCAGCAATCTTGATTCCAGCTTGTGTTTCTTCCAGACCAGCATTTCTCATGATGTACTCTGCATAGAAGCTAAGTAAGCAGGGTGACAATATACAGCCTTGAGGTACTCCTTTTCCTATTTGGAACCAGTCTCTTGTTCCATGTCCAGTTCTAACTGTTGCTTCTTGACCTGCATACAGATTTCTCAAGAGGCAGGTCAGGTGGTCTGGTATTCCCATCTCTTTCAGAATTTCCCACAGTTTATTGTGATCCACACAGTCAAAGGCTTTGGCATAGTCAATAAAGCAGAAGTAGATGTTTTTCTGGAACTCTCTTGCTTTTTCCATGATCCAGCGGATGTTGGCAATTTGATCTCTGGTTCCTCTGCCTTTACTAAAACCAGTTTGAACATCAGGAAGTTCACGGTTCATGTATTGCTGAAGCCTGGTTTGGAGAATTTTGAGCATTACTTTACTAGCATGTGAGATGAGTGCAATTGTGCGGTAGTTTGAGCATTCTTTGGCATTGCCTTTCTTTGGAATTGGAATGAAAACTGACCTTTTCCAGTCACAGTGTATAAAACATTTAGCTTTTGGTTCAATAATTACAGTCATAAGGATCTTTGCTAAGAAAATATTCTGAAATGCAAAAGGTTTGTCCATTCTGAGGTCATTGAAAATAGCAAATATAAATATACAAATAAATAGAACATTACAGGTAGAGCCCATTTATGTAATTGAATATTATACAACATTTAAAATGATTCTTACTAAATGTTTAATCACATACAAAAGTGTTTCTGATGGACTATTTAAAAATTAGGACAAAAATTTGTATATGTATATTTTTTATTTTTGGTTATACCATTCAAATTTATTTTATTTTTATTTACTTTTAATTGGGGGCTAATTAATTTACAATATTATATTGGTTTTGCCATACATCACCATGAATCCGCCACTGGTGTACACGTGTTATGTATATTTTTTAAAGAGAGAAGCAAAATGACTGAAAGAAAATGTGCCAAAGTGATAACACCTATAAACAGTGTGAAATTATAGGTTTGTCAATTTCTCCCTTTTATGATTCTAATTATTTATACTGTCCACAATGTAACGACATTATCATCAGAAATAAAACACACATTCTTCTAAAATACAATAAACTAACAGTTATATATAGGTCTTCTAGTACTCTAACCACTTTAAGTGTCAATATTTTTAGTAATTCATGAAAGTAACATTATAATAAATAACATATCTTTATTGGGGAGGGAGTCTTCACTAGTGGCTCAGATTGTAAAGAATTTGTCTGCAATGCAGGAGACCCAGGTTTGATCCCTGGGTTGGGAAGATCTCCCCAGAGAAGCAAATGGCTACCCACTCCAGTTTTCTTGCCTGGAGAATCCCATGGACAGAGAAGCCTGGCCAGGCTGTGTCCATAGGGTCATAAAGAGTCAGACACGACTGAGCAATTAACACTTTCACTTTCCATCCTTTTATAAATATAAGAAGTCAGTATTATTATTTAATTACATATTCTAGAAAAATACTTCAAAATGGATAAAGAAATTTCTTCAGAGATGACATTACTGTAGGAATTCAATTTTTACTTATATTTCCCCATCTACAATGTCTTTTGGCTTCTGATTTTCTAGACAGCATATTAAAAGCAGAGATATTACTTTGCCAACAAAGGTCCATACAGTCAAAGCTATAGTTTTTCCAGAAGTCATGTATGGATGTGAGAGCTGGACAATAAAGAAAGCTAAGTGCCAAAGAATTGATGCTTTTGAACTGCCGTGTTGGAGAAGACTCTTGAGAGTCCCTTCGACTGCAAGGAGATCCAACCAATCCATCCTAAAGGAGATCAGTCCTAAAAATTCATTGGAAAGACGGATGCTGAAGCTGAAACTCCAATACTTTGACCACCTGTTGTGAAGAACTGACTCATTTGAAAAGACCTTGATGCTGGGAAAGATTGAGGGCAGGAGGAAAAGGGGACAACGGAGGATGAGATGGTTGGATGGCATCACTGACTCAATGGACATGAGTCTGAGTAAACTCCAGGAGCTGGTGATGAACAGGGAGACCTGGTGTGCTGCAGTCCATGGGGTCACAAAGAGTCAGACATGACTGAGTGACTGAACTGAACTGAACTTTCATTTCTAAAAATGTCTAAATTGATTTTTAAAAAGAATATATTCTAATTCCTTTTTTCTCCCTTCCTTTATCCCTTTTCTTCTCCTTGCCCTCATTATCCTCTTCCTCCTCTTCCTCATCCTCCTTATTCCCCCACAACTCTTAGAATGTACAACCCCTAAAAGTATGTTTGATCTTGCATTGATAAATGGCCTTCATCACCCATTCAGATTTTTAGCAGAAGTTTATTTTGTGTATGTCCACTTCCTTCTGTATTGCAGGTAGACAAAAAAGACACTCAAATCATTAAATTTATTACCACACTGTTGGTTTCTGAAAGTTTAGAATGGATGGTAACCACACTTCATGGTAAGCTTCTATCAACACTTAATTGGCCAATCTCAAACTCTTCATAATCATATGTTCCCAAATCTCAGATACTCATCTAAAATAAAGCTATAATTCCCACCTATGTGCAGAACAGCAAATCTATCAGTTGTCAGCATTTAAGTTAAGGGATGTCGACTTTTCTGTTCACAACTGAGGGTTATTTTATCTTAGAATGAATGATGCCCATCTTTCTTAGCCTTTGTGGAGCAAAGACCACTAGTCTGATTACTTGGCCAGTTAATCTCCATGACTCATTATCTGTGTTCCCATCCATGGGAATTTATATATCAAAAGATATTGTGAAAAAAAATCAAGGGATAATGTAAAGCATGCAGTGTTCATGCTTTCTTCATAGGAAAAGTGGTTTGCATGTAATTGTTTTTTCTACTGACAAATGAATTCATAGCGTTCTGTCTCCTCAGTCTTACTCTTGTATTTATATAGATTATTTTCTATTATAAATTGTATTTATGTTTTTTTCTATTTCAGAAGGAGGAAGGCAAAACTTTAAATCCAGATATCTTATTTAATACCTTTATGATTATTTCTATCTATGAATATATTTTATCTGTTTTATGACAATGCTTAATGTACAGTGGGTAACTGTGAATGGTAAAATCTTATGGAGCTACTAATACAATTCTGGAATCTAATCTTTAATATTTTTTCCAGGGATTATGCAGAAACTTATAATTATGTTTTACTTTGGATTTATCCCATCTTTACTTTATCTCATATTAAAGTGTAATCAAAATCAGCCTGTTTCCATTCAGTTGCAAATCCCCTTCTTAAAGCACCTATTCAAAAGTTTCCCCAATTTTCATTTTCTCTGTCTTTTCTTATTATATTAAATCCTGATATCTAAAAATTGAACCATATAGTAGTATTACCATGTTCTTTTAAAAATACAGATCATATCTACTCTCCCTGTATTTTTACACTATAACTTTTTTTTAATCCTTGGCAGGTTGCAATTAGATTTCTTGTATGCCATTGTATTATAGCAAATACCATTATGATGGTAGAAATAATTCACATTGTTTGGTGCACTGTTCAGATAGTCTGCTGAGATGCCTCTGATAACAAATGTCATTCCTGTTCTTTAATTACACTTTTTAATCTTTTCTGGTTTAGCATCATTTCATTAGATTAATTATTTTATTCTAAAATTCAGAAACTGTCTGAGCTTAATAATGTTTATTAATAAGAATTATAATATCCCATTGCTTTTTTCCCCCTCTCCTGGTGGGTCAGTAGGAGTAACTCTGTTTTTCCAAACTCTTTGACTTGTGATGTCTGAGAGAACTCTGTGGAGCAACAATTCAGGTTTATCATTAGTAACAATACATTTCTGAGAGTGGTTGTTATGTGCATTCCACTATTAACAGTGATCACCACACTAAAAGTCAGACTGTCAAAGACAGGGAGTTTCTTTGAACTAGGGCTGTTGTTTACAGACACAGCATATAATGAGACCATAATCTTTACACCAGAAAAAAAAAGTCCCTTAAGCATGTATTTAACTAACACAGCTATAATAAGATGAGAATGTGTGCCCTTTGAGGGCAAGGACTAAATCCCCAGGACACACAACAGTGCATTGTCGATAGTAGGTTCTCACCAAACAAGTATTAAATGGCTGAATGCGCACATGAATGACCCTCATTGGTGCATGGGTTCACTCTTTGTCTCTCTTGCCATGTGCAGGGATATAGTTTTACTTAAGGTTTCAGGTCAACCCAAGCAAGTTGGTAAGAGTAAGCAATGAAAAACAGGGGGAGATAATGGATTCTATCTACAGTCGGGATTGAGGCTAACTTCCTAGTTATATGATTTAGACCAAGGTGTTTTAACTGTCTTAGTCATGATTACTTTATCTGTATCATAGGAAAAATAATGTCCACCTCCCAGATTTGTTATGACAATTATATGAAGCAATATTTTCAAGTGCTTAGACCCTACTCTGATTTGGATGCTGATGACTATTAGTTTTTCTTGGGGAAAGTGAAAGTGAAAGTCACTCAGTCATGCCTGACTCTTTGCGACCCAACAGACTATACACTCCATGGAATTCTGCAGGCCAGAAAACTGGAGTGGGTAGCCTTTCCCGTCTCCAGGGGATCTTCCCAACTCAGGGATCAAACTCAGGTCTCCTGCATTACAGGCGGATTCTTTACCAGCTGAGTCACAAGGGAAGGGGGACTTAAATATTTGTAGCCTTGTATGCTGGTCAGCAATTGCCACATGGCAAACCACCCAAGTCTCAATGGTGTGCAACAACAAGCACTGATGTTTCTCTGCAGGTCTGCAGCCATAACTTTGCTGATGACTGGGCACATCTATGCTGCAGTTCAGGTCCAGGTCAGCTCCCTGTTTCTCAGCTTCCTTGTCCCTAGTGCCATCTAGGGCGTGTTCCTCTCATGGTCTTGGCAGAGAAGTGGGAGAACATTGGCTAAAATGTCCTGTGAACATTGTCCTGTGGTCATCCCAGTGTCAAAGGATGGGGAAGTGTATTCCTTGCATGTTAGAAGAGAAAGTCAAGGGAGAGAGTGAAGGTTTCTGAGCAATAATAATCAAGTCTAACACATCTTCAATAACTAGAGGTGAGTGAAAGTTTTCGGTCTTTCCTCCCCTACCCTTGCTTCCAGCTAGGATGATAGAATGTATCAGATGAAATTCTGTCCTACATACAGGCAAGCAGTAACAAAAGCTGTCACAGAAGCCGTTGTGAGCTTGACAAAGTCCCAAATCTCTACTCTTTCAGGTGCTGTACTAGCTCTTGAATGAAAAGTTTATTATAGTGGCAGGATTTATCTAAATTTTTAATAGGAGTCAAGTAACCAGAATCTTCTAAACTTGAACCTACTGGTCAGAGTCAGAAATCCCAAGTACCTTTCTGAAGGCTACAGTTATTGGGGTCATGAGATTCTTACACCTCGTGCCTGCAAGAGCAGGACTGCCTATATATTTTCAACAGATCTGTATTTCTTTATCATGACTAATTTTATCAACAAATAAATCATTTCTAATAAACATTCACATATTTTTAGTAATATAACCATTAAAAAAATCTCTGGTGTTGATGAAAAATCAGGAAGAAAATTAGCTGAAGTGTTGGAGTAGCTCCTGGGGGCTGAGGGTGCAGACTTCTGAGTTCTGTCTTCTCGGTGTTGGATAACCATTCATGTCATGTATTTGTAATCAGGGTACTTCAAGTGGTAACTAACAATCACTTGGATGTACTCTAACACTGCTACTGCACACTGAAACTGAATCATTGACTCTGTTAAAGTGTTCTAAACTATGGACAATACAATAGTAATCAGTGTCCAAAAGAATGTTGATTGGATAGTTTCTGTACCTGCCATCTTAAATTCCAATTGCAAGTCCCTGTTAGACTGTGTCTCTGGGTTTCTTAAAGAAAAACAATTAAATATAAAATAATCACTTGTTTGGTCTAAGCATTACCAAAACATCATGTTAATCTTTTATTTGCACTGAATTTTTTGTTTGCATCATAAAACCAAGGATGTAACACTAGGGCTGATAATAAATGATAATGGCAATTCAAAAACAATGTCACAATTCATGACTCCCAGACTTTATTCAGCCTTCACTTAATAGCAAAACAATACAGCATTAAAATTCTTATTCCTGACTTTTGACTAAACAAGCTGAGACGAGTACGAATTAATCTGTCTCAGGGACTCTTCTGTAGGCTGTCAGGTTGTTCCCTTCAGATCAGCTGGAGAGGGATGGTGTGACATTCCCTGGAATGTCCCTGCCATCCCAAACCTCAGACTTCATAACTATCCCTGATTACCCATTTATTTTGAGACAGAGAAGAGAGATAGCAGCTGTCTTTGAATACTTGAAAAGGTGTCAGGTAAAACAGAGAGAAGAGTTATCCCATGTATTCCAGGGGACAGAACCAGGACTCACTGAATCTAAAGAGTTGGACTGACATGAGGGAAAGCAAGGCAACAGACAGTTACAGCAGTGTGAGCTATAAATACGGCCTTCATGCTCAGGGCGACTGCTGCCTGCAACGCAGCTCAGGGGACAGAAGTAGGTGACTCTTAGGTCCTCTTTGCTGCTAAGATCTTATGAAACAATGATTACTAGAAATGAATCAGATTTTCTCACTGGGGTTTTAGCTTCCCTTTGGCCATTTCCTTTTCCGTATCGTCCTTTCTCCCCTTTTCCCATCAGAGTAAGACTTTCTGGCCAAAAACTTCGTGGATTGTTTAGTTTCAGTATCAATACCTGGGTAGCTCTGTGACACTTAGTAGCTGTACTTCAGGAGAAGTGTTAACTCCAAATGATGACCCTGAAGTCATTGCATGCATTTCTTTAGGAAGTTAAGTTCAATAAAAAGTTGAAGTTTGTTTGCTTTCTGCCTAGTCTTTAATTTCTTCACCAAAACTGGAGAGAAAAGATATCACTAAAAATTATAAGTAGGTAGCTAGTATTTCACAATTTTTTGCTTGCAGTCTTCTCTAATACTGACATATTTTCCTCATTTATTAAAGTTATTTTCTCTCCACATGCAAATTTTACTCTTAGAAACATAAAATGTTTTAGTTAGAGAATTTTACCCTTACTTTACATTTATAGTATTTCCACAGTCTCTCTTCAATAAATTATTTTTGTTTATGGCAGTTATGGGCCCTTTCAGAAGTATAAACTCAGGGGCAATTTTACTATATACAGAACTAACAGCATCATGAAGCTACTAGAGCTGTCCTCTTTTATAGTTTTTAAACTGATGAAAAATTATTGGAACTCTTTCCAATCACATGGGTTTAACAAATGGAGTTTTAAAGATTATTTTTTTCTGGTAATAATTATTACTCGAATCATTAAGAAAACTACTCATTTATAGAAGCAAATATCAAGTAGCAATCACTCAGTCTTCCAGTTTTGAATAATCAGTTATAAAGTATCAGAAAGACTATCTCCTCTCATTCAGGTGTGTATGCATGTGTGTGTGTACATACAGAAGATCTTGCTAAGGCTAAACAACCTCTCAAATGGTCCCCAGCTCTTCTATTTGTGAATGCAAGTACACACACATACACACATATATTTATCAAACACTGAGCCTACCACGTAAATAGCACTGTAGTCCACCGTTAGTCAGTACACTGTAAATTCTAGGAACTTCTCCCTGAGAATCCAACCTGTTCAAACAGAGAAGTCATTGAGTTCCATGTTTTATGCAGTAACTATAGAACACTTGGCCTTCCCCGGTAGCTCAGCTGGTAGAGAATCTGCCTGCAATGCAGGAGACCTTGGTCTGATTCCGGAGTCAGGAAAATCCCTTGGAGAAAGGACAGGCTACCTACTCCTGTATTCTCGGGCTTCCCTGGTGGCCCAGATGGTAAAGAATCCCTCTGCAATGTGGGGGACCTGGGTTCCATCCCTGGGTTGGGAAGATATGCTGGAGGAGGGCATGGCAACTCACTCCAGTGTTCTTGCCTGGAGAATCCCCATGGGCAGAGCAGCCTGGCTGGCTACAGTTGATGGGGTCACAGAGTTGGACTTGACTGAGCAACTAAGCACATAGAACACTTGGTTTTAGGGAGACCCTTGCCATCAGATTATGGATGAAGAGATCACTCAGTTGGTCACATTACTCAGGTATGAAGGCATCCTCTCTTTCCTTGGATACCCAGAGAATGTATTGTCAACAGTTCTTGCAGGGAACTGGGGTCAAAGGTCAAGAGATTCTGTTGAAAAATTATCCAAACTAATGTGCACATTTAACAAACACCTGAGGCTGTTGGTAAATAGAACTTTTGGTCAATAGCTTCTGGGGATTAGAGGTAGGTGAGGCCACCTCAGTTTCCCCATATCTTTCTCAACAAGTGGCAGGCTAAGATGAAAGTGAGTCTTTAGCCAAAAATCTTCCAAAATTCTCACTTTTTTTCCTCAGTTGTTCGTTACTTTATTTTTTTATTTTTAAATATAAATTTATTTATTTTAATTGAAGGTTAATTACTTTACAATATTGTATTGGTTTTGCCATACATTATCATGAATCCACCACAGGTGTACACGTGCTCCCCATCCTAAACCCCCTCCCTCCTCCCTCCCTGTACCGTTCCTATCGGCCATCCCAGTACACCAGCCCGAAGCATCCAGTATCATGCATCGGACCTGGACTGGCAATTCATTTCATATATGATATTATACATGTTTCAGTGCCATTCTCCCAAATCATCCCACCCTCTTCCTCTCCCTCTCCCAAGCGGACACAAAGACACTCATCCTGAACTGGTGAGTATGGAGAAGTTCCACTCTGTCCTCAGACTTGCCAACAGGCACTTGGCATGAAAGGTTCACTCCAAGGTGGACGCCATGATGTTCTAATGATGAGAATGGGAACATTCTGATCACTTGCGGGTGCTCCGTGAAACGTGGGACCCAAGACTAAAGGGCTTCTCATTTAGTCTCCTTTGAGGGTTCTCCAAAGGAACTGGACAGCTGAGCTGGCCAGATTCCTATAAGTTTTCATGCAAGTGTGCTTGGAATTGAGAGTCAACATGTACTCTGAGCGCCACCCATTTCAGCGGTGAAAAGTTATTCCTTACATTTATTATACTAATGAGAAAATCCACACGTGCAGATTTCCATAGCAATATTTGCAAGTGCCTGATAATCATAGCTGGAGTATGGACTCCTGATCAGGATCCTTCAAATGATAGCTAACTGCTACCAGGTTATAAATGAAAAATTAATTTCATCCCTATATCATACTGTTTATGTTGAAGTATTTTTCAAGTAAAGTTTTACAAAGATGATATAATAATCTAATATAGTCAGGAACACTGTAGCTTTTTATCTGTTTTCTGGACTACTAATTGAATAACATTGACAGCATTATTGGAAATCTCAAGACTATGCGAATACAAGGCAAATGGTGAAGCTAAGTTTCCACTTTCTCTATCCCTCATCTTATACTTGTGTCTAAAACTAAATGACAAAAATGGCATCTCTTCTAATCTTTCCTCTTTGGCTATTTTCCAGCACAGTCTCCCCACTTAGCCAGACCAGGGGCTTTGGATTTACCCTTACTGAACTTGCACAATCAAACATAGGGTGAGTCAAATGGTGACCTCCAAAAAGACATGTGTATGTCCTAATCCCCAAACATATGAGTGTGGCCTTATTTGAAGAAGTGAGTGTGCAGATATAATTAAGGATTTTGAGATGTGATCATCTTGGATTATCTTGGTGGTCCCTATATTCAAAGGCGTATGTTTTTCTAAGGGCAAGGCAGAAGGAGATTTATCATAGAAAGAAGACAGAGAAGGAAGAAAGGGCCCCAGGAAGACAAGGCAGAGGTTGGAGTTATTCAGCCACGAGTCAAAGAATGCCTAGAGTCACCAGACACTGAGAGGCAAGGGAAGATTCTTGCCTAAAGCCTTGGAGGGAATGCCGTCTTATCGTCACATGGTTCCAGACTCTGGCTTCGGATGTGTGAAAGAACACATTTCATTGTTTTAAGCCATCAGGTTTGTGGCAGCAGCCCCACCAGCCTTGTACAGTCACACGGTCATCAGTTTTCTTGAGTCTACCTTTTGGATATCTTTGAAACCATCCCTTTACTTCTAGCTCTTGTCACCAATGTAATTCAGACCACCATTTCTTTCCACAAATATTTTTAATTGATCAGAAAAGAAGTTACCAGCTAGTGGCAAAGCCACCCTTCTAATCTGAGATTTATTGGGGCATGGTCTTACAAACCCTATGCTTTGTACCCATGATCTGCCCGACCAAGGACTTCGGAGGTAGGAAAATGCCAACATACTGGATTGTCATCATTGACAGACTAACATGCCTGGTAATTAAGTTGTGCAGGAGAAACATACACAACTTAACTGTACCTGAGTTCAAGAAACTACAAATATTTCTCATCAGGAGGAGGAGAAGGGGGCGACAGAGGATGAGATGGTTGGATGGCATCACTGACTCCATGGACATGAGTTTGAGCAAGCTCCAGGAGACAGTGAAGGACAGGGAAGCCTAATGCAGTGCATGGGGTCTCAAAGAGATGGACACGGCTGAGCAACTGAACAACAAAACCATAGAAGAAGAAAAATAGTGTTGTTGTTTTTTGTTTTTGGTTTTTTTGCTACATATGTCTGATACTGCTGCAGTGTGCTAGAAAACACTGGTCTCTTATGAATCTAAACATGTATTCCTTCTCCTTGGACTGGAAAAATTACAACAGAAAAAGGATTCCCGTGCTTAAAGGGATTAGCCAGATTAAACCCTGAACTGACTGATTGGAAGGAGACTTCAACAAAAGCTTCAGGGCAGGGACAGCAATGAGCCCAACTGTAATATCGATAAGTAGTTGTTCAGTACCTGGAGAGCTGTTTTCCGAAATCTTCTGAGCTTTAAAGCCTGAAAAGAAAACATCTGTCCTCTAAGGTGTATAGCCATAGGCAGATGTTCCAGCAACTATGCCAGTCTACTAAATCTAGACATCCCAGTCTCCTGGGCCTAACTGGGTTATTGATTCCCAAGAACTATTTGACTTTAGGAGGCTACCTACTGCCAGAGACTGAAATCTATTCTAGAAGGAATATTTCAGTATGTTTTCCCACTGGCTTAATGCAATCTCAATAGTCTTTATCTAGAATGTAGGTATTTAACAAATATCATTTCAATGGGTTACTAATTACTGATTATAGGAAATGGTGCCAAGAATAAATTCTTTAAAACTTCTCCAAGCTTTAGGACACATCTTCAGAATTTCTCTTGACAGCTGTTTACCCATTTTTAGATTCCAGCACTTCATCTTTTCTTTCCTGACATCTCCACCCAGACACTAGAATAATAAAACTAAAAACATCGCAGCATATCAAATTTGGAGGGAGGCGGTGAGAAAATCTGGGAGAACTTTCCACTTGAAGCCTCTTCTGTTAATGTCTATCACAGCTTCTCATTACCCGAGAACAGAAATCACAGTGAAAATGTTTCTGTCACAACACATGCAAGAAATAACTAACTGGATTGTAAGGAGACAGTTTTCATTGTATTTATTTTGGGTTGGGTATAGAAATAGACCATCAAAGAGCATGTATATATGCATAAACACAGATATACATTTTGGCAAAATAGAACTGTTCTGTCATAGAAGTGTGACCATAAAGTAATGAGATTCATTTCCTTGTCAGACTCATGGAATAATGCATTTGTCATTCTGTATAAGTTTGTATTCAATAATTGTGTTTCAAATGCAACAATGAAATAGCTAAACTCATTTAAGTATATCGGAGCCCCTTCTCAATTCAACACTCACCTAGTTTGCTTTATGACTCTCATTCAAGCTTCATGGTCACAATGAACATGCAGACAAATTAGGTGGAAATAAAACAGTAGGCCACAACACACAAAGCACCCTCGTTGAATCAGTGGCCATCACTCTCCATCCTGGTAATCCAGTTTCAGTTGTTCTTGAAAAGTCCTCTTGTCAAAACAAAAAGTGCAGAAGTCTTCATCTCCTGCATGCTTGATACTTGGATACCTGACATTCCTTTAACTACCATTTGGGGTCCAGGCACTTGATATATATATAATCTCTAAAACCACTCACAAATGTACAGATTATGAGCATCATTACCATTTTACAGATGAAAAAACAGACTCATAAAGGTTAAATGTCTTGCCTACAGGCTTATAAGTGATGAATAGATGAATACAGATTAGAACTTCTAATTACCAATCTTCCATCTTATTACCAAACCTTGTGACTCCAAGACAAAGCTCTTTATGCCCACAATTAATGTTAAAATGCAAATGCAGTCAGCATAGGATACATAAGACTGTAACTCATACTAAGGCTCTAATAAGGAAACAGTGGAATATCCATACCTGACAAAGATGGGGGAGGAAGAGGTCCTCACAGAAAAGGAACAGAGTCTGGGGGCCCTGGGAACACAGTGTGCCTTCTCACAATTCTGCCCAAGAAAGAGTTTGAGTTCTTAAAGCCTTTTCTTGCTTTATCTCATTGACTGAAAAAGCCCACTTTCATCCGAAAGCTTCAAAAGTAGCAAGCACATTTTAACTACACAATTCACCATAAAAGAATTGTTAGGAAAATGTTAACACTATCAAAGATGAATTACTTTAAAGGAAGAAAAGATAAATTATATTTTTCTGAGAGACTGAGTCATGCTCCCCTTTTCAACTGATAATGTTATTGCTTTTGGTTTTTCACAATTTTGATATCTTTGCTTAGCCAGCTGTTACAGAAGCAACATTCTCAGCCACTATCAAGTCAGGGTTCAGGACTGAGTTCAAATTTTCAGAGTTTAGAGGAAGGCAGTTCACAAG
Organism: Nanger dama; assembly: GCA_917880005.1. Taxonomy (NCBI): domain Eukaryota; kingdom Metazoa; phylum Chordata; class Mammalia; order Artiodactyla; family Bovidae; genus Nanger; species Nanger dama. Next base: position 56,893,004 of record CAKJTW010000004.1, read on the forward strand.
TAACGGAAATTATAATAACCAAAGAGGAAAATGTGTCAAATGAGGCTTTATGGCTTATTCCTTAACAAACCTAAGAGCAAGTGGTAAGGAGCAAGACTGCTTATGTGACAGTGTTTACTGTTCAGCTCTGGTTACGTTTTCAGCATTCTTGACTCAGTCCTGTGTATCTCTACAGTTTTGAGATAGTCACTTAGAGAAAGTGCTGAGTCATAAAATTAGACACCAGAAGCAAATAAGTGAAAACATCAGTGGGTGAGATTGTATTAAAATGCAGTGAAAGGAGTTCCCTAGTGGTTAGAATTCTGGGCTTTCACTGCTGCGGCCCAGGTTCAATCCCTGATCGGGGAATTAACCATATAGCACTGCCAAAAAGACGTGCAATGAAGTCAGGAAATTTCTACAGAGGCCTTGTCTTTTTACTGAAACAAAATAATTTCCCATACCATGGTTGTCTCACTTGCATTGCTTTTCATGTTTGAAACTTTGGTGAAGAAAAAAGAGGAGAGGAGAGAAAAGAGGAAGGAAGGGAGAAAGGAGAGGAAGAAAGGACAGAGGCAGGCAGGCAGGCAGACATAAAATAAAAGATTTGCTATCAGTGCCCTCTTCTGGAAGCAGATGAGAGCAGCTTAGAGTACCAGAGCCGTTGGCCTTCTCTTTCATTAGAAAGCAATGATTCATGCCAGCACACAGTGTCAGCATCCATGTGTCAGATGTGATTTGGTGCTGGCATGATATAAGATCGGAAACTAAATTTAAATCCAGCCTTTGTTCTTAATCTTCTATGACCTGGAACAAATTATTTAAACCATTTGGTTCGTCATCTGAAGTATTATTAGCCACGTATCTGGATTAGAATAACCAGAAGATACAGTTTAAAATGCAGAACCCTGGGTCCACCTCATCTTTGGGATTGAAGGGCAGGAAGAGGTACTTTCAATATCTCCAAGGAAATTCTCAAGTAGTGTTCTGGCTCCAGTTATCTTTACAACAATTTCATTAGATTAAGGGCTTCCCAGGTGGCACTAGTGGTAAAGAACCCACCTACCAATGCAGCAGATGTAAGAAACATGGGTTCAGTCCTCCTCCGGGAAGATCCCCTGGAAGAGGGCATGGCACATTTCAGTATTCTTGCCTGGAGAATCCCATGGATAGAGGAGACGGCGAGCTACAGTCCATGGGGTCACAAAGAGTCGGGCACAACTTAAGCGACTTAGCACACACACAAGGGAACTGTAAAGCCCCTTCTAGCTCTAATACTTATGGAGAAGGAAATGGCAACCCACTCCAGTGTTCTTGCCTGGAGAATCTCAGGGACGGCAGAGCCTGGTGGGATCGCACAGAGTCTCTGGGATCGCACAGAGTCGGACACGACTGAAGCGACTTAGCAGCAGCTCTAATACTTAATGATTTTATAAAACAAAAAGAATGATTGCTCATTGGGTTAACAAATTACAGTATGTCCATACAATGGACACTCAGCAATAGAGGGGGATAATTATACTTGTGATGATATGAACTAATCTCAGAATAATTATGCTAAGTGAAAGAAACCACTTTGCAACCCCATGGACTGTAGCCTACCAAGCTCCTCTGTCCATGGGATTTTCCAGGCAATAGAACTGGAGAGGATTGCCATTTCCTTCTCCAGGGGATCTTCCCGACCCAGGGATCGAACCCAGGTCTCCTGCATTGTAGACAAATGCTTTACCGTCTGAGCCACCAGGGAAGTCTAAAGAAACCAGACTTCCCCCAAAAAAACATGAGTCCACTTACATAAAATCCTAGAAATGCAAAGTAATCTATAGTCATGGTGCTTGACTAGGGATGGAAACAAAAGGAAGGATTACCAAGAGGAACCATGAAACTTCTATGATGGAAGATATGTGTATTATCTTGATTGAAGTGACAGTTTCCCAGATAAACATAAGTTAAATTTTATGAAATTGTACTCTTTCAGTCTGCAGTTCATTGTATATCAGTTGTCTCAATAAAGTTTTTTTTTTTAAAAAGAAAGAAACAGACCATGAGCTTGGGGAAGGAGGTTCCAGCTCCCACTTTCATCTAGACTGACACCAACAATAAAGTCTGTGTCCACACATTTCATCCTCTCACCTTCCCAGCTGGCTTTCCCCACCCCTCCAACATGGGGATTCACAAAAGCAAATGGCCTCATTTTGAGCGGAGCATATGGGCTGGCACAGTGAGTGCAAGGGAACTGCCTGCCCTGAGCTCTCAGCACTGCTTTCTGCAGCCTTAAAAGAACTTTACTGGAAGCTCTGGCAGAAAGTTAAATTGAATAAAGATCAAAGTTGATAAAATTCCTGGTAAACCCACAGATGGTCCACTTCAAAGGCAATAGTCCCATTCACTTCTGATTAAAATGGAAATTGTCTATAAGGAAGCTCCTTGGAACAAAGTTGAATGATGGCACTTTATGAAGAGAGCAGTTCATTACCCTTAAGTGAAAAATGCACAAAGCCATCATTCAGAGGCAGTAATGGGGTACTGATGGGAAAACGATAATTAAAGGAATGACCTAAATTGAGCTGAACAGTTTTGGAGATCCTTCAGGGCACTGAAAATGGAACAGGGACTCCCCCAAATCCGAACTGTCCTCAGATGACCTCGCTGATCAGATGAGTGTCACATTTTAGATGTCAGTCCCGCTACCTTTAACTTCACAGTACAAACATTAGGAACAAGTTCTGCTCGTGGCCTCTAGTCTGGTATTCTGTTTTTATTGTTCTTCCTTTTTTTTTTTTTTTCCGGCTGCACCATGCTGCATGTGGGATCTAGTTCCCCGACCAGGGACTGAACCTGTGCCTTCTGCACTGAAAGCACACACTCTTAACCACTGAACCACCAGGGAAATCTATGGTTTTCCTGTTTTTGAAGAAGGCATTTACTTCTGTTTCCTCAATTCCTAATATTTATCTCGAGCCTGCTAGATGAACATTCTATGACCCAGCCATGGTGGGGAGGCCTGTGTTTGCATAAACACCCTTCTTTCCCCTCCACACATTACCACCACACCCCATTTCCTGACTCCAGAAACAACTGACTTGGTTGGAATCGTACCGCCTTTCATAAAAAATAGAAATTCACTGCTATTTACACAGAGATCTGTGGCAACATTAAATTAGACTCTAGATCAGCACTGTCCTTCTCATTCCTTCCCCTTTCCCTTCATTTCAACAGAACATGCAGACCAGTAATGATGACATTCTAAATTCCAAAAGTTAGCCACAGATTGTTCTGTACATCTTGGTGGGTTGTTTGGTAAAGAGCCTGAGAATCAGAGTAATTGGAAGTTTGTGGACCCACTTCAGCAGTGCTATCCTGTCCTTTGTGCATTTTAGAGATAAGCACTAGCTGTAGGGTTGAAGAATATCTTGTGTATATACAGACACACACTGTATATACACAGACACAGCGTGTCCCGCTGACAGAGCTAAGGACCAGTTAAGCCTACACACGGCAGACAATATGGCTTAGGTATTTTGGTCAAAGTTCATCTTAACTAAGCAACCAGGACACTTGAATCTCCAAATTCTTATCCCAATTTCTGGTGACTTAGAATGACCTTGGGAGGTCAATTACCATTATTGTAACACTATTTTCTTCTAACTCATTACCAAATCCACTTGAAAAAGTGCAAGTGTTAGTCGCTCAGTTGTGTCTAACTCTTTGCCACCCCATGGACTGTAGCCCACCAGGCTCCTCTGTCCATGGAATTCTCCAAGCAAGAATACTGGAGTGGGTTGCCATTCTCTTATGCAGGGGATCTTCCCAACCCAGAGACCAAACTCAGGTCTCCTGCATTACAGGCAGATTCTTACCATCTGAGCCACCAGAGAATCCCACCAAATCCCTCTAGGTATACTGAAAATTATTAACAAGAAACACTTTGATTTCCTCGGAGGAAAAGGAATGCAGGAAAATTAATGAAACAGAGTACAAAACAAACAAAGTAATTCTTAATCATTGAGATTTCTGAAGGCCAGCAGGTGTAATTAAATTGTCATCAGCAAACAAACTGTAGGGTGAAAGTTCAGTGTGATGCCTCAGATTGGACACAGTTAAGCAGACGGTTCACCTGAGAAATGAATCTGGTAGCCAGTCACTCAAGCTTTCAAGTAGCCCATAAGAATCGGGCAGTAATTATAAAATAGGATTCATGGAGAGCTCGTTCAAATCGCAGTGAAGAGCTCATTTCTGAAACATTCATTAAGCCACTGCCTCTGACTATTGCCATGGCTGCAATCCCTTTTGCAGAGTCAAAAAAGAAACTAATTTTAGCTACATTTTCTTTAACCTCTTACCTTTCCTAGGAAAGAATTTTCTTCAGACAATCTGAAAGTTGAATCTTCTAGTAATAAACACTTTAGAAGCCAGAAAAATCTCAGTTGAGACTCTTCTTCACAAGCTAACTTGAGTCGTTGTTAACAACAAATGTAAAGAAATGTCATAGTGGTCAACAGCTGTGGCTACCTACTCTTCAAAGTACACATGTGACAGAAAGAAAATTCTTGTGGAGAAGTTAGTAGTACTGTTTCCGCCAGAGATGTGGTTATCATGCATGAGTCTGGGAGTTATCAGCCCCTTGTCTTTAACCCGCATAAAATCCAAGGGAACAACACATACATCCAGTCCCATCAAAAAAGGCATTTCCCATCTGGGTGCACGATGGTGCCATGGAGAAGCTCCTTCATTACTTAGAAACAGAGTGAATGATTTAAATTTACTCCCGTAAACTTAAATGTGCTGAACAAGCAATTTACAATTAACCACCAGACATGATTTTTTTGGTTTGTTTTAATGATCTTAAAATTAAGGCCTCTAACTATTGGTCTGGGGCTTCCCCAGTGGATCAGAGGGTAAAGAAACTACCTGCAATGGAGGATACGCAAGAGGCATGGGTTCAATCCCCAGTAAGGAAGATTCTCTGGATCAGGGCACGGCAACCCACTCCAGTATTCTTGCCTGGAGGATCCCCATGGACAGAGGAGCCTGGTGGGCTGCAGTCCATAGGGTCATAAAGAGCTGGCCACGACTTGAAGTGACTTAGTACATATGCATGCACTATGGTCTGGAGGCCTGTGGCCCAGGAAAAGGTGGTGAAAGAGAACTGGGTTCTAAAGTGATCTGCAGAAACTCAACTCAGGAAGAAGTGGAGTCTGTAATTCTGGCTAGAAATTCTCACCCTCAGGGTAGAAAACCTAACTAGACTGAGGCACCATGGGCAGACTGTAGAAATGAGTGTGCTGTCTCCACAGGGACAAAATGCTTCTCTTCACAGCTCTGCTCCTTAGACTCCTGTGGGTCACAGATTCAGCTGCAGTGGTGCCTATGCTAGGATCTGTTGGAACCAGGAACAAATACTGCTCTAATGCTCGCGTCACACAAGACTGGTTTGGCCACAGAACCCTGGACCTGGTGGCATTCTGCAGGCATCTTTCATTCCTGCCTTCATGGAGCATGTTTGTTGAGAGCTGGACCAAGATAAGATAGGATGATGAAATGCCTGAGAAGCAGTCCTTGATCCACAAGGAGACAAGATAACTTTCAAACATCTATGAATGCGACCTGGTAAGGCTGCAAAAGAAGGGGGAGCAAAGTTCTGTGAGCACACGAGAAGGAGGAGTGTTTTATTCTTCCTGAGAAAGGTCAAAGAAAATTTCAGAAAGAGACAGCCTTTGGCCCTTGTCTTGAAACAGGAGGATGCTGCCACGTGGGATAATAGGAGAAAAGCACTGTGAGGAGAGGGAACAACATAAACCAAGACAGAGACTTCACTCCTCTTAGGGAACATCCAAAAACACACGTGGTTGAAATGAGAGTGACTGGGTGAAGGGCTAAGGCAAGATAAGAAACTGTGAAAGGAGGTTATAAACAAAATAGGAAGGGCCTTACAGATGATCTAGGCTTTATCTGTAGACAATGAGGAGCCACTGAAGTCTTTTACAGCAGGTTAGATGAGATCAAATTTGTATTTTAAATAGGCACTCTGGCAGCATTGTGGATGATAAATTTGGGGTTGATGCAGAACTTGGAGAAAAAGGAAGCAAAAGATTCTGTAGTATTAATATTTCCAAGTGTGAAATGAGGAGGTGGACCAAGCAGTGAAGAAATGACAGGTATTCAAGCAACCTCTATTAGACAAGTGATGGACTTGGAAATTTATTGGATGTGGAGGTTAAAAGATAGGGATGTATGATTACTCACAGGTTTCCAGTGTGTCTATAGGAGAGGAATGTTTTTGCCATTTAGCGTGGGAGGGACCAGGGAGAAAGCAATGAGGGAGGAGTTTTGAGTTGCTTGCTTTTGGTCTTCAACTGGGGATCCACAGTCGAGAGTTGGAAATGAAGATCTGGATCTCAAGTATTGATGGCATCTGGAAATTGAGGCTATGAGAGCTTAGGATGTCAAAATATTCCTAATAGGTGGTGATGTTTTAGTCATCTTGCATTCCTGCCTTTTATCACAATACCTGAAATGAATAAATATCATTTTATTATCCCAAAGCCAGGTGGCACTAGCAGTAAAGAACCCACCTACCAATTCAGGGAGACACAAGAGACATGGGTTTCATCCCTGGGTTGGGAAGATCTCCTGGAGAAGGAAATGGCAACCCACTCAGTATTCTTGCCTGTGAAATCCCATGGACAGAAGAGCCTGGGGGGCTACAGTCTATAGGGCACAAAGAATCAGACACAACTGAGTGAGTTAGCATGCACACAAGTGGAGAAGAGAGAAAAGGGCAGGACCGGAAAAATATCAGGTTCTAAGGACAAGAATGAGACTGAGCCCACAAGAGGTAAGGAAGAACAATGGGATTGGGATTGAAAAAGCCAAAGGCGAAGAATTTCAAGAAAGAAAAAGGGACAGAAAAAAGTGAATCTCCTGCATGGCAGGCGGATTCTTTCCTGAGTCACCAGTGAGTGATTGGAGAATGAGAGATAAAACAGTAGGAAAGGAAAATTCATACTACACTTCTGTGACTTTGGACTTAGACAGGAGGTCAAAAGGATTGGAGATTTGAAGGAAGGCTTTGGAGGGCTGGGTGGATGATTAGTTTTAAAGGATGAAGTAGACTAGAGTGTGTTTATGGACAAAGGGAAAGCCCCTGGTGGACAGAGAGAGGCCAGAGATAAAAGTCAGCGGACTACAAGAGGATGAGCTGAAGGAGAAGAGGTGGGGAGTGACTTTTGCAGGAATATTCGCATCTAATCCTCCAAATAGGAGGGAAGGAGTAAGCATAAACAAGGACTTGCTCTTACAAATCAGCTTCTAAGATTATAATTATTTCTTGATTGCATGTCATAAATTTCTCCAGAAATGCCTAATTAGAAACATCTTCCATAGCACTTGTTCTAATTGATGTTGAAAAGCCATAAGTCTGGGTTTCAGTTTACTTGGCATGGGGTAAACAGAGGTTTTTACTTGAAGTTCTTACTTTCAGGTTTTTTTTTAGGTCTATTCCAACCTTGAGTTAACAACTAAAAATACTGTATCAGACAAAAAGGGACATAAAAAGAAAAGGCATTCCATTTTACCATTACCAGGAAACACTACCTCTCAACAGCTGCAATAAACAGCATATAGCCCCAAACTGAAACCCATTACCTGGTTATGCTGGAACAATTAGGGACCATTGACATTCCCCACAACATTGGGTTCAAAACTGTACAAATGGGATCACAGACAGTAAAAAATAAATTGCCATCTATTTCTCCTTTCACATGACAATCCTTTTCCTGAATGGGATCCCTGTAGAAAAACCAGAATTCTGGTCTTTTGTCTTTCACAGCTTCAGTTTTATGATCCAGTCTGCTCAATGAAGGTTTGCTTCAACCACAGTTGTAAGTGACAAAGAAGCCTAGAATTGTTAATCGTCATTAAATTTCTCTCTCTGCTGCTGCTGCTGCTAAATCACTTCAGTCGTGTCAGACTCTGTGCAACGCCATAGACGGCAGCCCGCCAGGCTCCTCTGTTCCTGGGATTCTCCAGGCAAGAACACTGGAGTGGGCTGCCATTTCCTTTTCCAATGCATGAAAATGAAAAGTGAAAGTAAAGTCACTCAGTCGTGTCTGATTCTTCGCGATCCCATGGACTGCAGCCCACCAGGCTCCCTCCGTCCATGGGATTTTCCAGGCAAGAGCACTGGAGTGGGGTGCCACTGCCTTCTCCTTTCTATCTCTAATTACATAATATTTTTCTTCTTCCTTTTCTTCATGTACTAACCTTATCCTGAGAAGATACCAGAGCTGAGGTTCTGCATAACTAAAGCTTTGGTTTGAATATTACCTAGATGAGGAAGAAATAAAAAGAATTTTTTTCCTAAAATACCTCCCTCTTAATTCTGTGAGGGTTTGATAAATGTTGCATATAGTCTCCCCGGCTGCCCCCACAAAAGTACCTTACAAAGTTCTGCAGAGGGCACGTGATGAATGACACACATACCATGTGCCTTTGGCTGAAAAAAGTTAAGTCCAATTCTTAACACAAAATGTATTTTTGTTCTCAGTGGATATTTCCATGGCTTTATGGCTACATTGCACTAAGCCCTAGGGCACCCTGCATCAGGATTGCTCTGAAATCAAGTGGTCCACTTCCCCCTCTGCACTCCTCGTATGTCCTGTGTCCCCAAGCCTGCCTAGATCCATCTTCGTTTCCCATTAAGCTTCTATTCCAAGTTACTTTTTCCCTTAATCCAAATTCTTTATCTCCCCCTTCTAGATAAAAGACAATTTTGTATAAGCCAGAGCATTTTAGATAGAAAATATCGCCAAAGGAAATCTTAAAGTTGGGCTTCCGCTAACCTTTGTAAGTCATGTATTGTGAACAAGATTACTAGCTAATGACACAGAAGCTGTCGCCCTCTAATGGAGAAGACATTTTCATACCCTGAACTGTTCAAATGTACATTCAGCTTCTTGCTCTGACTCCATTTACCAGTCACCCTCTTAAAAATTTTCTCTTAAAATTCAGTTCTTAAGTCTATCTTTCTTTACAAACCAGTTTCTCATTTTATTTCTAGCAAATTTTTTTTCCTTATATAATTAATATTCAGAAAACATGGACAGATCTAAGACAATAAAAATCCCATGAGTCAGAAATAATTCCTTTTAACATTTTGTATTCTATAATCTTTTCAGTCTTTTTCTCAGCACTCACATAAACAAACACATATGTCTTTCATATAATCTAATATTCTTTTTCTTAAATAAAAATTTCTAAATATAACTGCTTTCTGCAGCCAATGAAATAGTCCAAAGATTCATAAACACACACACACACACACACACACACACATTTATGCTACCTACCAAGACAGCTAAGTTAATATCCTGATTTGTAGCTATCACACTTTTTTCTGCTCTCATACAAACTTTCATACACACATGGATTCTTGTTTTCACAAAATGGGATTTTGCTTTACAGATTATTGTGAAAGCAACTTTTCTTTTCATACAGTATATCATGGACATACCTCTAGGTCAATAAATCAAGATCCAGTTCATTATTTAAAGAGCTGGATTAATGTAACATAACATGAATGTACCATAATTAGTCAATCATTGTCTTATTGACATTCAGTTATTTCTAGATTTTTGCCTTATATACATGCTTTATCTTCAATAATGAAGATTCCCATAAATACTGTTATTGACCAAAGGTTTTACACCTTTCTAATTTTTAAGCATTTTACAAGTTCTGGTCAAATTCCTTTGCAAAGATATACTAACAATTTCCACCCTCATCAGTAGTTAAGGAATGTGCCTATTCCTGCATCCTTGCCAGCACTGAACATTACGTCTTTTCATTTTTTTCCCACTCTGGTGGGTAAAAAATGATATCTAATCTTACTTTCATTTGCATTTCCCTGACTACTGGTGCGGTTTTGCATTTTTATGTGTGAATATTTCTCTAAAATATATGTTTAAAGGATTTGGGTTTCTATTAATATATTTATTTAATCAATCTCCTACTATCAAACACAAAAGTGGTATCCAGATTTTTCAAGTTATTAGAGATATTTCAGTTAAGATCCAGCTGTGTTATTTTGTGTGTCTATTTCCTGAGGCTAAATTCCTTGAACTAGAATTCTTGTGTTCATGAGCACTACTAAGCAAAGAAATCAAGAACATGGATTCTGGAGTCAGACTGTTGGATGGAATTTATTATTTTATGACTTGACGCGTGTAGTCTTTCACTGCCTCAGTTTCTTTCCTGCAAAATGAAGATAATTATAATACATAACACAAGATTGTTGAGAAACTGAATTTATCAGAACAGATCAACCTCTTGGAATAGTTTCTGCTATCTGCTGCTGCTGCTGCTGCTAAGTCGCTTCAGTCGTGTCTGACTCTGTGCGACCCCACAGATGGCAGCCCATTGGGCTCCGCCATTCCTGGGATTCTCTAGGCAAGAACACTGGAGTGGGTTGCCATTTCCTTCTCCAGTGCATGAAAGTGAAAAGTCAAAGTGAAGTCGCTCAGTCGTGTCTGACTCAGCGACCCCATGGACTGCAGCTTACCAGGCTCCTCCATCCATGGGAGTTTCCAGGCAAGAGTACTGGAGTGGGATGCCATTGCCTTCTCCTCTCTGCTATCTAGCAGTTGCTAAATAAGCATTTGCTACTATTATGCACATCTTTAAGTCTTTCAATGCGTATGTTACAAGACATAAAAAGTGAACTTTGGCCTTGGAAACAGTAGAGTCCCTAACCTCGCTCCTACCCATCGTGTTACTAACCCACGAAAACAACTTTTTCAGTTCTAGGCATTCAATCTGAGAAAATAGACCCACATAAACCAAAAGTACATGGATCTGAATTGCAATGATGTTCTATACTAAAGTTAAATGCCTGAACAAAATATCAAGGATGAAAATAAAGGCAATTCCTCCTCCCTTGGATCACTCAGGCAAAAAGGGCTGAAAGTTTGGAAGAAGTGGATTTTTGACCAGAGTGTCTTTAGCTGATGGAGAAGGCAATGGCAACCCACTCCAGTACTCTTGCCTGGAAAATCTCATAGATGGAGGAGCCTTAGCTGCAGGCTATGGGGTCGCTGAGTCAGACACAACTGAGCGACTTCACTTTGACTTTTCACTTTCATGCACTGGAGAAGGAAATGGCAACCCACTCCAGTGTTCTTGCCTGGAGAATTCCAGGGACAACAGAGCCTGATGGGCTGCCGTCTATGGGATTGCAGAGTCAGACACAACTGAAGCGACTTAGAAGCAGCAGCAACAGTTTTTAGCTGAGTGAGGCCCCATCAGAGGGGCAGGACTAGGGTTAGGGAAGCATAGTGACCCTCACCATGCCTGACAGCCTCTTCCTTCACCCTGCTCTATCCTCTGGGAGGCCAGAAGATGCAATTAGTAACTAGAAAGAAGGAAAGAGAGGAATTCAATGAAGTGACCAAAAGCATCATCCTAAAGATAGGTGGCCCATCAACCGGAGGCCCCAGCTGGGAGAAGGGGAGGAGAAGTCTGACCTCTGAATGAAGACTGAAGTTTGATTAATAGCTTGCACTATATAGTTTTCATTTCTGAATTGAGCCAGTGTTTATGACTTTGATCATAGGCCAATCTATTCCATATGAGTAAGTGGAAAAGTCAGGGGGCCGGCCAAGTTTTCAGACAGTGACATGGGAGCTCCACCACTGAATAAATTTTCAAGGGGTGATAGGAGACACAAATAAAGAACTCATCATGCTTGTTCAATTTAAATGTTGCACATAATAAAACACTGCCTTCCAGAAAATGTGACTCCGTTTACACACCAACAAGCAGCGTTTGAGAGTCTGTTTTCCCCCTCACCAAGAAACCTTGTGATCTAGAATTTGGTTTCCCCAACAGAGTTTAATTGTGTGAAAAGAACAAGCTGAGTGGCTGATGCAGATTTATTGCTTGGCAAGTATATTCCTAATGGTAAATACGTATATTGGCATTTTAATTTATCAGCAACCTTTTATGAGATGAGTTAGCATGAATCAGGCCGGTAACATGAAATCTCTTTTGGAGTTGACAGCTGGGGTTTCCACACACCGGCTGAAGCCCAGACCAGGGTCTCGGAGGCCCAGCAGCACCGGGGGCCCCAGGAAGCCAGCTGGCAGCCAGGCTGCTCTCTTTAGCACCATTTAAATGGCAACAAGCAGAACAGCAGGCTTTGAGGAGGCAAGACATGAAATGGCCTCCAGGGACCAAGAAACTGGTTGTTCACAGACTGAGAGATCCGGCGTCTAATTGAGAAGCAGCTAATCGTAGAGTATCTAATTGAGAGGGAGCATTGGAACAAGAAGCGGAAATAACCCTGACTCCATTCAGCACAGAATGAGACAAGGGTCTCACAATGAACAGCTCCTTCCGACAACAATAGCAGGTCTGGGGGGCTGTGTAAAGGTGCTGGCAATGGGGCGTGTGCACATTACCGTGACAGGCAAACACAACGTCAGGAAAACACTTAATCTTCCTGTTTATCCCCAGAAGGACTCACAGCCAAGAGCGAGAGGGAGAGCTGCATTCTTCTTCATTTCGAAACGAGCCACGGCTAATTCTGTGCTCTCCCAGTTTATAGACCAAGTACCTGCTTGAGCTAAAACTGCCACATATTATAAACCTCACCGAGAAAGTGAATCCATCACGTTCCTGCTCTCTTAAGGATAGTTTCTCCCTGGAGTACATAGCCCATTACTGCATATCTTGTAGAAATCAAATGCAGACTCTGTCTTCCACCACAGAACAAATCAGTTTGCAGAAAAAATGCACACAGATATCATGACGTTTTTGTTTCTCTTTAGCTTTAAGGCTTTTATTTCATGATGGTTATTGTTTTGTTCTTTTTCTTCGTTTTAAAGCAGCAATTCTTCTGGCATTACTGCCTTTGGATGTGAGCCAGAGCTAACGAAGGGAAGTCATACTCACCTTGGTCTTCGGTGCAGAGTAAGGGTGGTATTGAAGCCAGCACTGAACCATAGTGAGAAATAGCTTGAGGGACCTAAAAATTCCTTTTGCTTATCTGGGACACTTTCCTGACCCTTTCCTCCGCTTTCCTCCAGGTTCCTAGCTGCATTCTTCTTATGGGAAGAATAATCTCTGCTCTATCACTAACACTAAACTTGTTGCTCTGTGGGGTCAGAGGTTTATTATTCAGTACTGTTTCCCCATGTCCAGCACAGGCGGTGGCATACAGGAGTCATGATGAATACTGGGGGAAGAATCTAGGTGTGAAAGAAAGGATATTTAAAGAGGACTAAAGAAAAAGAATTCAAAGATTGAGGCTACTGCTGGACTCTGAAGAAATTAATATTTGTGAAAGGCCTTCTGTGTATAAGTGATGGGCAAGGCACTTGAAATTTCATTTAATTCACATGCCCCTCAAATCATACCACAGTTACTGTATATCAGGCCTGCCTCTACCAGCACAAGCTCCTGCTAGAAACGGAGTTATTTTCAGAAGAAGTTTAGAAAAAAAAGTAGTGATGACTTTAAGGAAAAACGATCCCACTGGTTTCTTGAGTCAACCTTTTTTCTTTGCGTGAATGCTCAGTTGGTTCAGTTGAGTCTGGCTCTTTGTGATCCTATGGACTGTAACCCACCAGGCTCCTCTGTCTATGGGATTCTCCAGACAAGAATACTGGGGTGAGTTGCCATGCCCTCCTTCAGAGGGGTCTTCCTGACTCAGATATCAAACCCATGTCTCTTCTGTCTCTTGCCTTGGCAGGCAGTTTCTTTACCACTTATGCCACCTGGGAAGCCTAACCTTTTTCTTGCATTATATCTTATCAGTATGCACAGCCAGATTGTGTCATTCATCCGTTTATCTGCTTATCTATCAATTTTTAAAGGTAAGTTTTGTAGGGAAGGTGGGAAGAGTCAAAAGTCGTTTTATGAGGGAAAACTTTTACACTCAAAGGTTATTTTAAATATATATATAGGGGCTCGGCTCACTACATCTGTGTCTGGCTTTAGATTTATTTGAAATGATTAGAGATGGTTGGAATTAGAAAACTAGTACAATATGACTAGGAAACTGACACTGTACAATTTAATCTCTGAGGAGGCACAGGTACCCCAAGTTTCTGCATTGCTTTAGGGGTACCACCAGGAATGTCACACAAAACTGACATCATCTGAAGAATGGACTTAAATTAAGGTGATCCTGTTGTGTTGATATAGCCCTAAAGTCACACAACCTTAATTATTGCTTTCTCTTAAAGATGAAGTCTGGGGAGAAAGGATTGTGTTAGCTTTCTGACTGGTAAAATTGTGGGTAAAAAGAGTTTGTAGTGCTTTACGTCAGGGAAGAAATAGTGCCTGATGCCTTTGGAGGCCCTGTTGGCCTGATTCGGCCCTTTGTCAGGCCAAGTTTTATCAGATGGACATCTTGAGATCATTTGCACTTTTCCAACCTCTGGAAAGACATATTTACATTCAAGAAAAGTCATTTTTTCTTCCAAGGTGCCTTTTGTTTTGCATCCAGGATGCAACAATATTCAGCAGAGCTGACTATTTACAGTTTCAATTGGAGAACTTCATGTGTCTATGGCTGAGAGGTCAAGACTTGAAATTATAGCTGGAAGTTCATTCATGATAAACCATTAGCCTTAATTTTTGTGATTCTAGGCTGAAGCACAGCTGGTTTTTCTCATTTCAGCTCAAGAAAGGGAATGCAAAGGACATAAGAACTCTTTTTGAATATTTGTTTTTGAGAAAGTTACTTAAAACCTACCTACTATATGCAGTCTATGAGCAATTAGCAAGCCATGCTAACGATATCAAAAATACATAGTATCCCAAAGTAATTGTTGAAACACAACGTCAGGTTTTAAATTTAATAGAGCTTAGGGGTCCATGTGAGCAGAACTCTTAATCTTGACTGTTCCTATGAAAATGGAGCAATGAGGATTTTCTTCCTTGAAACAGACATCATCCTTCTTAACATTATTGCATAGACAACCAGACCAGATAGTCAGCGAACACTATTCAAAATCTGCCTCAAATCCCAGGGAAGGATCTTGACCATACCCATATGAATTTTTTTCCCTTTTTTTTCCTTTTTTTTCCTTTTTTTTCCTTTTTTAATGCTAGATTTTATCTCCATTTAAATTTTTATCCCCTCTTCCATCTAGTCTATAAAACATGGAATCACAGGAACATAGCTAATGAACTAATCTTCCTGGGTTTCCCCACGATGTCTATCTTTGTATATTTTTGTTGTTGTTCAGCAGCTAAGTTGTGTCCAACTCTTTGTGACCCCATGGACAGCAGCCTGCTAGATTCCTCTGTCCATTGGATTTCCCAGGCAAGAATACTGGAGGGGGTTGCCATTTCCTTCTCCAGGAATCAAACTTGCATCTCTTGCATTGTCAGGAGGATTCTTTACCACTGAGCCACCAGGGAAGCCCCTTGTGTGTTTTTACACATTCAATAGCAGAGGAGATGGCCCCACTTTTCCCCAGGGTTTCAGATGTTTACACTGTAAAGTCCCTTAGACTTCATGAAACACAATCCTCTGTTTCCTTTAGTCCAAGAAATAATTACATATCCATTTAGGTATTATTGAGGTCAGTAGAAAGAAAAATGCAGCAAATATTTTGGTTTGGGCATTTTTTGACTGTTACCATTTAAAAGCAACTTTTGTTCCATTATTAGAGAATTATAGATTTCTATGCTACAGAAAGCAATAGATTGGGGCATAAATAAAGATGTTTAATTATTTTCTCTCTTTTGTGGAGGGAAAAGGAGTTTTCAGAAACCCATAAGCATTTCTTGGTGGACTAAGAGGACTTTCTTTATGCATATGGGCTTTCTAGATTTAAATCTACAGGAAGCTTCTATTTTCTAAATCTTGCCTGACAACCAGTGGTTCACTTGTTCTGGGCCCCATACCACTTCTCATGAAATATTTTGCTTCTAAGTGAGTTGGGAAAATAAGACTCAAAAAAATAATGACAGAAATACTGCTTTTAAAACCCCTCTAAAGAATTTCACAGTTTGTATGAAAATACAAAAAACCTCAAATAGCCAAAGCAACCTTGAGAAAGAAGAATGAAACTGGAGGAATCAACCTGCCTGACTTTAGACTATACTGCAAAGCCACAGCCATCAAGACAGTATGGTACTGGCACAAAGACAGAAATGTAGATCCATGGAACAAAATAGAAAGCCCAGAGACAAATCCACACACCTATGGACACCTTATCTTTGACAAAGGAGGCAAGAATATACAATGAAGAGAAGACAATCTCTTTAACAAGTGGTGCTGGGAAAACTGGTCAACCACTTGTAAAAGAGTGAAACTAGAACACTTTCTAACGCCATAAACAAAAATAAACTCAAAATGGATTAAAGATCTAAACATAAGACCAGAAACTATAAAACTCCTAGAAGAAAACATAGGCAAAACACTCTCTGACATAAATCACAGCAGGATCCTCTATGACCTACCTCCCAGAGTAATGGAAATAAAAGCAAAAATAAACAAATGGGACCTAATTAAACTTAAAAGCTTTTGCACAATAAAGGAAACTATAAGCAAGGTGAAAAGACAGCTTTCAGAACGGGAGAAAATAATAGCAAATGAAGCAACTGGCAAAGAATTAATCTCAAAAATATACAAGCACCTCCTACAGCTCAATTCTAGAAAAATAAATGACCCAATCAAAAAACGACCAGAAAACTAAACAGACATTTCTCCAAAGACATACAGATGGCTAACAAACACATGAAAAGATGCTCAACATCACTCATTATCAAAGAAATGCAAACCAAAACCACAATAAGGTACCATATCATGCCGGTCAGAATGGCTGCTATCTAAAAGTCTACAAATAATAAATGCTGGAAAGGGTGCAGAAAAAAAGGGAACTCTCTTACACTGTTGGTGAGAATGCAAACTAGTACAGCCACTATGGAAAACAGTGTGGAGATTCCTTAAAAAATGGAAATAGAACTGCCATACGTCCCAGCAATCCCACTGCTGGGCATACACACTAAGGAAACCAGAATTGAAAGAGATATGTGTACCCCAATGTTCATCGCAGCACTGTTTACAATAGCCAGGACATGGAAGCAACCTAGATGTCCATCAGCACGAATGGATAAGAAAGCTGTGGTACATATACACAATGGAGTATTACTCAGCCATTAAAAAGAATGCATTTGACTCAGTTCTAATAACTGAATGAAACTGGAGCCTATTTTATAGAGTGAAGTAAGTCAGAAAGTAAAACACCAATACAGTATACTAATGCATATATATGGAATTTAGAAAGATGGTAATGATAACCATATATCCAAGACAGCAAAAGAGACACAGATGTAAAGAATAGTCTTTTGGACTCTGTGGAAGAAGGCAAGGGTGGGATGATTTGAGAGGGCAGCATTGAAATGTGTATATTATCATATGTGAAGTGGATCACTGGTCCAGGTTCGATGTATAAGACAGGGTGCTCAGGGCTGGTGCACTGGGATGACCCTGAGGGATAGGATGGTGAGGGAGGTGGGAGGGGGGGTTCTGGATGGGGAACACATACGCACTTGTGGCTGATTCATATCAGTGTATGGCAAACCCACTATATATTGTAAAGTAATTAGCCTCCAATTAAAATAAATTAATTAATTAAAAATAAAATAAATAAAACCCCTCTAGAAGTCTTCATGGTAACAAAATAGAATGTATGATAAAAAAAGATGCTTAGTTGGTGTTGCAAAGGTGTAAAAGTAATAGGAGGTGGTTTCTTTGGATGCAGCCCAAAAGACTCATCAAAGATCAAAATTTGCTCATAGAATCTCCTTTGTTAAAATAATATTAATATACTAATTAAAATGATATTAAGATAGTACAGAAATTATGAGGCATGACATTAATTTCGATGACTTAGTATTAGATACAAATAAAGACATACTAAAAACTTTAAGAGGGAAATCAAAGAACATTTTTTTCTTATGAAATTTGAATCAAGAGTGGCAGGGAGATATCCCAGATATGCAAATCCTTGGAAAATAGATTCCTCATGCACTATTTCTGAAATAATTATTAAGGATGTGTTTTAGCAAAACACAAAAGCAAATCCAATTAAGGAGGAAACCTGAGATCTAACAAACAGGGAAACCAGCCAAGCAGTACACTACAAAGAAAGCTCACAGGGACACATGTGAGGCAAACCCATAAAGGAACTCCCCTGCACCACACAGCTGATAGCAAGCTCAAGGGGCCATGCACCAGAGACAGGGCAGAGGGGAGTTCTGTTTTCTTCTAACAATCAGAGTAAGAAATGACAAACAGAACTTTTAAGAAAAACAAAGTATCTACATGAAATTTGTGGTCCAGATGTAATTAAACCACAAAGGGTGTGATTTTGAGCTCCTTAGAGAGGAGAATCCATGTGCCCCTGATGATTACAGAATCCCCCTCTCAAGACCTGAGGTTCAGTAGGAGAGAATTCCCTACTGACCATACACTGCTCAGTTTTGTGATAAATACTCTTTATGTAATTATACCACAATTGTTTTTATTTACAGCTACAAGACAAAATGTAAATTACTATCCTGAGGACATAAAAATAAGGGTTTAACTAGTGAATATTGAGAAATTTATAGGAAGGAGAGGTATAGGAACACACAGGGAGATCATTTCCTCATCTCACCTAACGGGAGTCAGACATATGAAGGAGAGATTGAAGTGTACTATTCAATTATAAAGGCAACTATAGCAGAACCCTCCCCACCCCAATAAACAGTCCCACTTGACATGAAATCCGTCATTTACTTCAGGTTCATACTGTCCTGGGGCAAAAGCATTCTATCCCCTCTTTAGAACATAATTCTCTCTCTAGGTCAGGACTCTACAGATTCCAAGAAGCTTCTCCTGTTTATACTGACAGCTCAAATTTAGAGAGCATTGTTGACCTCCTACTTCTTACAACAAGCACAAGTACTGAGACATAAAACAGAGGGTACACAAACAATAATCACATTCTCCCACTATCAAAATCCTGCTATTTGGCTGGTAAATCCACCCCCTCCTCAAGCATACGGTGGTCCAACACTAAGCCATCCTTCAAAGGCCATTTTAAACAGTCTCTGATAGTCACAATTACAGAAGATGGTCTAATGTAACAAGAAAATCATGGATTTATCTGATCAAACTGAGTTCACACCTTGTCTCTGTCTTAATTCTCTGAAACTTCAGGCAAGTTACTTATCTATCCCCACTTTAGTTTCTCCATCTGTGAAATAGAGACATTGGCACCCACTCAACAATTCTGTATTGATGATCAAATGAAATAGCATACAAGGCATTTAGTAGAGTGCTTGGCACATAGTAGGTGTCTGGAATACTTCCTTCCCCTTCCTTCACAGAGGAAATCTGTTGTGTTGAATATTGTGTTCCTAACATATATATTTGTTCTTTTTTCCCCTTCACTTTAACATATGTGGTCATTAGTAGAACATTTAAGAAATGTTCTTTCACATCTCAATTTCTATAGTTCTATAATCAGAATACTAATTAACAACGCTGGTTAAGCCTCTCCTGGCCTAGCCCAGACGCTGGATTTCTGCTGCCACCTGGTGGCTAAAAGGGGAATTTGAGGTAGCTTTTCGTAGAAGGTTGTGTGCTATGGTCCAAAAGGAAAAAGGGCCACCCTGCCCCCAAAGCCCACTTTAGTAGAGCTTGGTGAAGGCAAAAGCTTCTGTTTTCCAAACAAAGTGTCTCAACAGGGAGATACTTGCTAGGCTGCTTCCATCTTTTGGATTAGAAATTAAGGTCAAGGGGCTTCCCTGGTGGCTCAGTGGTAAAGAATCCGCCTGCCAGTCCCTGGTCTGGGAAGAGCCCACATGTCTTGGAGCAACTAAGCCAGTGAGCCACGACTATTGAGCCAGTGCTATAGAGGCCGGGAGTCTCAGCTACCGAAGCTTACACACCGCACCGGCTGTGCTCCACAACAAGAGAAGCCACCGCAATGAGAAGCCTGCGCACTGCAACCAGAGAAAAACCCTCTCGGCAACAAAGACTAACCGCAACAGAAATAAATAATAATAAAGAAAAACAGTAAGATCAAGACTGATCATGGGCAGATAAGTAAAGCTAGAAAAGACAGAACTGGAAAAGGTCAGTTTTCATTCCAATCCCAAAGAAAGGCAATGCCAAAGAATGCTCAAACTACCACACAGTTGCACTCATCTCACACTCTAGTAAAGTAATGCTCAAAATTCTCCAAGCCAGGCTTCAGCAATACATGAACCGTGAACTTCCAGATGTTCAAGCTGGTTTTAGAAAAGGCAGAGGAACCCAAGATCAAATTGCCAACATCTGCTGGATCATAGAAAAAGCAAGAGAGATCCAGAAAAACATCTATTTCTGCTTTATTGACTCTACCAAAGCCTTTGACTGTGTAGATCACAATAAATTGTGGAAAATTCTGAAAGAGATGGGAATACCAGACCACTTGACCTGCCTCTCGAGAAACCTATATGCAGGTCAGGAAGCAACAGTTAGAACTGGACATGAAACAACAGACTGGTTCATGACTGAGCAACTGAACTGAACTGATCAGAGGCATGTTCTTGATTCCTTTGGATGACAACGATTTGATAATGTTTTGATTGGAGGAAACTTCTCTGAAACTCTTCACTGATGTTCTTGTCCCGTCACTCCGTCATGTCCGACTCTTTTGCTACCCCATGGACTTCAGCACACCAGGCTCCCTGTCCTCCACTATCTCCCAGAGTTTGCTCAAAGTCATGTCCATGGAGTCAGTGATGCTATCTAACCATCTCATCCTCTGCAGCTCCCTTCTTTTGCCTTTAAGCTTTCCCAGCATCAGGATCTCTTTCAGTGAGTCAGCTTTTCAATCAGGTGGCCAAAGTATTGGAGCTTCAGCTTCAGCATCAGTCCTTCCAATGAATATTCAGGGTTGATTTCCTTTTAGATTGACTGCTTTGATCTCTTTGCTGTCCAGGGACGCTCAATAGTCTTCTCCAGCACCACAGTTTGAAGGCATTAATTCTTCAGTTCTCAGTCTTTTTTATTATCCAGCTCTCACATACATATATAACTACCGGAAAAACCATAGCTTTGACTAGATGGATCTTTGTAACTGAAGTGATGTCTTTGCTTTTAATACGTTGTCTATGTTGGTCATAGCTTTTCTTCCAAGGAGCACATGTCTTTTAATTTCATGGCTGCAGTCATCATCCACAGTGATTTTGGAGCCCAAGAAAATAAAGTCTGTCACTGTTTTCATTGTTTCCCCATCTATTTGCCATAAAATGATGGGACAGGAGGCCATGATCTTTGTTTTCGAATGTTGAAGACCACCTTTAACATGGTCTTCATGGTGGTCTTCATTTTTGAAGACCACCTTAGAGCTGAACACATAGCCAGTTTTCTATTTCCAACTTCAAAAATAATTTGAGAGTTTTCTAATGACCTCTCTGGATGACAAACAGATTACTTCTTTGTTTTTAACTTGATCAAGCATAAGAACAAGGAAATAATTGTTAACATTTCTCTGGCTGTGCATTTTGGCAACACACCAGCTTCAGCTGTTTAATTTACAGCAATATGGCTGTGGGCAAGTCAGACTAATGAGGGAAACTAAAGATTGAGAGTTAAATATTAAATTTATCTTAGTTTTTATTTCTTGCTGTTCCAACCAATAAAAAAAAACATGCCTCTGGGATATTCTAGTATGAATGTATTTAGCCTGTGGTGCCTTATGTACAGCCAGAAAGACATGGAACTCTAAATGCACATGGATTGGCCACAGCATTTGTTTTCTCTTTATTTTACATTGATGGTATAACCTCTACTGGTTGGGAATGTGATACATTGATAAGGTTTATGCTGGAAGTAGCTTGGCCGAAGGTTTTCAGTGTAGGATAATAGTAAGCTTTTCTCTTTGGGGAACTTAATGCAAGCCAGTGCCCTGGGTGGGCTTCCCTGATAGCTCAGTTAGCAAAGAATCCACCTGCAATGCAAGAGACCTCAATTCGATTCCTGGGTCAGGAAGATCCGCTGGAGAAGGGATAGGATACCCACTCCAGTATTCTTGGGCTTCCCTTGTGGCTCATCTGATAATGAATCCGCCTGAATGTGGGAGACCTGGGTTCCATCCCCTGGGTTGGGAAGATCTCCTGGAGAAGGAAAAGGCTACCCACTCCAATATTCTGGCCTGGAGAATTCCATGAGCTGTATAGTCCATGGGCTCACAAAGAGTCAGACACGACTGAGGGACTTTCACTTACTTACTAGTGCCCTGGGTAAGTAGAGTAGCAAGGAAGAAGGTAAACCTATGGTGAAGGCTTGTCCTGATTTGTGAATCTTGCTATTTAAGTCTGATTTCATGCATGAAGAGTACAATAGACCCCCTCTCAACGGTGATTTCACTTTGGGAGGTTTTCAGTTACCCAAGGTCAACCATAGCCTGAAAATATTAAATAGAAAATTACAGAAGCAAACTATTTGTACATTTTAAATTGTGTGCCCTTCCAAGTAACATGATGAAATCTCCTGCTATCCAGCTCTGTTCCTCCCAGCTGTGAATCATCCTTTTGTCCATCATATCTTATTAGTCACTTAGGAGCCACTTAGGCTGTCAGATCAACTATCACAGTACTGCTGTGCTTGTGTTCAGGTAACATGTAAATGTTAATCGCTCAGTCGTGTCCAACTCTTTGCGACCCCTGTGGACTGTAGACCACCAGGCTCTTCTGTTAATGGAATTGTCCAGACAAGAATACTGGAATGGGTTGCCATGCCCTTTCCCAGGATATCTTCCTGAACCAGGGTTCATGTAACCCTCAGTTCAGTTGCTCACTCGTGTTAGACTCTTTACAACCCCATGAAATGCAGCATGCCAGGCCTCCCTGTCCATCACCAACTCCCAGAGTTTACCCAAACATATATCCATTGAGTCGGTGATGCCATCCAACCATCTCATCCTCTGTCATCCCCTTCTCCTCCTGCTCTCAATTTTTCCCAGCATCAGGATCTTTTCAAATGAGTCACCTGTTCGCATCAGGTGGCCAAAATATTGGAGTTTCAGCTTCAACATCAGTCCTTCCAATGAACACCCAGAACTGATTTCCTATAGGATGGACTAGTTGAATCTCCTTGCAGTTCAAGGGACTTCTCCAACACCACAGTTCAAAAGCATCAATTCTTCTGCACTCAGCTTTCTTTATAGTCCAACTCTCAGATCTAAATATGACTACTGGAAAAACTATAGCCTTGACTAGATGGACCTTTTTTGGCAAAGTAATGTCTCTGCTTTTCAATATGCTGTCTAGGTTGGTCATAACTTTCCTTCTAAGGAGTAAGCATCTTTTAATTTCATGGCTGCAGTCACCATCTTCAGTGACTTTGGAGCCTAAAAAAATAAAGACAGCCACTGTTTCCATTGCTTCCCCATCTATTTCCCATGAAGTGATGGGACAAGATGCCATGATCTTCGTTTTTTGAATGTTGAGCTTAAGCCAACTTTTTCACTCTCCTCTTTCACTTTCATCAAGAGACTCTTTAGTTCTTCACTTTCTGCCATAAGGGTGATGTCATCTGCATATCTGAGGTTATTGATATTTCTCCCAGCAATCTTGATTCCAGCTTGGGCTTCTTCCAGCCCAGTGTTTCTCATGATGTACTCTGCATATAAGTTAAAGAAGCAGGATAAAAATATACAGCCTTGACATACTCCTTTTCCTATTTGGAACCAGTCTTTTCTTGTTCCATGTCCAGTTCTAACTGTTGCTTCCTGACCTGCATATAGGTTTCTCAAGAGGCAGGTCAGGTGGTCTGGTATTCCCATCTCTTGAAGAATTTTCCACAGTTTATTGTGAAACAGAGTCAAAGGCTTTAGCTTACTCAATAAAGCAGAAATAGATGTTTTTTTGGATCTCTTGCTTTTTTGATGATCCAGCAGATGTTGACAATTTGATTTCTCATATATCTGCCTTTTCTAAAACCAGCTTGAACATCTAGAATTTCATGGTTAATGTATTGTTAAAGCCTAGCTTGGAGAATTTTGAGCAGTTGTGCAGTGGTTTGAGCATTCTTTGGCATTGTCTTTCTTTGGGATTGGAATGAAAATTGACCTTTTCCAGTCCTGTGGCCACTGCTGAGTTTTCCAAATTTGCTGACATATTGAGTGCGGCACTTTTACAGCATCATCTTTTAGGGTTTGAAAGAGCTCAACTGGAATTTCATCACCTCCGCTAGCTTTGTTCATAGTGATGCTTTCTAAGGCCCACTTGACTTCACATTCCCGAATGTCTGGCTCTAGGTGAGTGATCACACCATTGTGATTATCTGGGTCATGAATATCTTTTTGTACAGTTCTTCTGTGTATTCTTGCCACCTCTTCTTAATATCTTCTGCTTCTATTAGGTGCATAACATTTCTGTCCTTTATTGAGACCATCTTCGCATGAAATATTCCCTTGGTATCTCTAATGTCCCTAAGAGATCTCTAGTCTTTCCCATTCTATTGTTTTCCTCTATTTCTTTGCATTGATCACTGAGGAAGGCTTTCTTATCTCTCCTTGATATTCTTTGGAACTCTGCATTTAAATAGTTATATCTTTCCTTTTCTCCTTTGTTTTTTACTTCTGTTCTTTTCACTGCTATTTGTAAGCCCTCCTCAGACAGCCATTTTGCATTTTGGCATTTCTTTTTCTTGGGGATGGTCTTGATCCCTGTCTCCTGTACAGTGTCACAAACCTCCATCCATAGTTCATCAGACACTCTATCAGATCTTGTCCCTTAAATCTCTTTCTCACTTCCACTGTATAGTCATAAGGGATTTGATTTAGGTCATACCTGAATGTTCTAGTGGTTTTCCCCACTTTCTTCAATTTAAGTCTGAATTTGGCAATAAGGAGTTCATGATCTGAGCCACAGTCAGCTTCTTGTTTTGTTTTTGATGACTATATATAGCTTCTCTATCTTTGGCTGCAAAGAATATAATCAATCTGATTTCAGTGTTGGCCATCTGGTAATCTTCATGTGTAGAATCTTCTCTTGTTCTGTTGGAAGAGGGTGTTTGCTATGACCAGTGTGTTCTTTTGGCAAAACTCTATTAGCCTTTGCCCTTCTTCATTCTGTACTCCAAGGCCAAATTTACCTGTTACTTCAGGTGTTTCTTGACTTCCTACTTTTGTATTCCAGTCCCCTATAATGAAAATGACATCTTTTGGGGGTGCTAGTTCTAAAAGATCTTGTAGGTCTTCACAGAACCATTCAGCTTCTTCAGTGTTACTGTTCAGGGCATAGACCTGGATTACCATGATATTGAATGGTTTGCCTTGGAAACAAACAGAGATCATTCTGTTGTACTTGATTGCATCCAAGTACTGCATTTTGGACTCTTTTGTTGACCATGATGGCTACTCCATTTCTTATAAGGGATTCTTGCTCACAGTAGTAAATGTAATGGTCATCTGAGTTAATGTACCCATTCCAGTCAATCTTAGTTTGCTGATTCCTAGAATGTCAACATTCACTCTTGCCATCTCCTGTTTGACCACTTCCAGTTTGCCTTGATTCATGGGCCTAACATTCCAGGTTACTGTGCAATATTGCTCTTTACAGCATCATACCTTGCTTCTATCACCAGTCCCATCCACAACTGGGTGGGTTTTTTTGTTTTGTTTGTTTGTTTGTTTTTGCTTTGGCTCCATCCCTTCATTCTTTCTGGAGTTATTTCTCCACTGATCTCCAGTAGCATATTGGGCACATGCCATCCTGGGGTGTTCATCTTTCAGTATGCTGTCTCTTTGCCTTTTCATACTGTTCATGGGATTCTCAAGGTAAGAATACTAAAGTGGTTTGCCATTCCCTTCTCCAGTGGACCACCTTCTGTCAGACCTCTCCACCATAACCTGTCCAACTTGAGTGGCCCTACATGGTATGGCTTTGTTTCACTGAGTTAGGCGTGGTTGTGGTCTGTGCGATCAGATTGGCCAGTTGTCTGTGATTGTGGTTTCAGTCTGTCTGACCTTTGATGCCCTCTGTCAGCACCTACCATCTTACTTGGGCTTCTCTCACCATGGACATGGTGTATCTCTTCATGGCTGCTTCAGCAAAGCCCAGCTGCTGCTCCTTACCTTGGACATGGAGTATCTCCTCATGGCCACTGCTCCTGACCTTGAATGTGGGGTAAGTGACAAAAAGATTCAAGGGATAAGATCTGATAGACTGAGTGCCTGAAGAACTATGGACAGAGATCAGTGACATTGTGCAGGAAACAGTGATCAGGACCATCTCCAAGAAAAAGAAATGCAAAAACACAAAATGGTTGTCTGAGGAGGCCTTACAAATAGTTGAGAAACGAAGAGAAGCTAAATGCAAAGGAGAAAAGGAAAGATATAACTATTTAAATGCAGAGTTCCAAAGAATAGCAAGGAGAGATAAGAAAGCCTTCCTCAGTGATCAATGCAAAGAAATAGAGAACAATAGAATGGGAAATACTAGAGATCTCTAGAGAAAAATTAGAAATACCAAGAGAACATTTCATGCAAAGATGGGCACAATAAATGACAGAAATGGTATGGACCTAACAGAAGCAGAAGATATTAAGAAGAGATGGCAAGAATACACAGAACTGTACAAAAAGGATCTTCATGACCCAGATAATCACAATGGTGTGATCACTCACCTAGAACCAGACATTCTGTAATGTGAAGTAAATGGGCCTTAGGAAGCATCACTATGAACAAAGCTAGTGGAAGTGATGGAATTCCAGTTGAGCTATTTCAAATTCTAAATGATGCTGTGAAAGTGTTACACTCAATATGCCAGCAAACTTGGAAAACTCAGCAGTGGCCACAGGACTGGAAAAGGTCAGTTTTCATCCCAGTCCCAAAGTGGGGAAATGCAAAAAATTGCTCAGGCTACCATACAATTGCAGTCACACTAGCAAAGTAATGCTCGAAATTCTCCAAGCCAGGCTTCAACAGTACATGAACCATGAACTTCCAGATGTTCAAGCTGGATTTAGAAAAGGCAGATGTACCAGAGATCAAACTGCCAACATCTGTTGGATCATCAAAAAAGCAAGAGAATTCCAGAAAAACATCTCTTTCTGCGTTATTGATTACGTCAAAGCCTTTGACTGTGTAGATTACAACAAACTGGAAAATTCTGAAAGAGATGGGAATACCAGACCACGTGACCTGCCTCTTGAGAAATCTGTATGCAGGTCAAAAAGCAACAATTAGAACTGGACATGGAACAAGAGACTGGTTCCAAATCAGGAAAGGAGTACGTCAAGGCTGTATATTGTCACCCTGCTTATTTAACTTCTATGCAGAGTACATCATGAGAAACCCTGGGCTGGAAGAAGCACAAGCTGGAATCAAGATTGCCGGGAGAAATATCAATAACCTCAGATATGCAGATGACACCACCTTTATGGGAGAAAGTGAAGAGGAACTAAAGAGCCTCTGAAAGTGAAAGAGGGGAGTGAAAAAGCTGGTTTAAAACTCAACATTCAAAAAGCGAAGATCATGGCATCCAGTCCCATCACTTCATGGCAAATAGATGGGAAGACAATGGAAACAGTGAGAAACTTTTTTTCCATTTTTGGCTCCCAAATCACTGCAGATGGTGACTGCAGCCATGAAATTAAAAGATGCTTGCTCCTTGAAGTAAAGCTATGACCAACCTAGACAGCATATGAAAAAGCATAGACATCACTTTGCCAACAAAGGTCCATATAGTCAAAGCTATGGTTTTTCCAGTGGTCATATATAGATGTGAGAGTTGGACTAAAGAAAACTGAGCTCCGAAAAACGGATGCTTTTGAACTGTGGTGTTAGAGAAGATTCTTAAGACTCCCTTGGACTGCAAGGAGATCCAACCAGTCACTTTTAATGGAAATCAGTCCTGAATATTCATTGGAAGGACTGATGATGCTGAACCTAAAACTCCAATACTTTGGCCACCTGATTCGAAGAACTGACTCATTGGAAAAGATCCTGATGCTTGGAAAGATTAAAGGCAGGAGGAGAAGGGGATGACAGAGGATGAGAGATTTCATCACTGACTTGACGGACATGAATCTGAGCAAGCTCCAGGAGTTGGTGATGGACCTGGAAGCCTGTCATGCTGCAGTCCATGGGATCGCAAAAAGTCGGGCCCAACTGAGAGACTGAAGTGAATTGGGATACGGCTCCCTTCCATTACCTGATGGATACCTCTCTCTCTCTTTCCTGTACTCCTTCTTCACTAGTTTCCATCCTTTCAGTGTCCCCCTAAATGTGGACATTAACAAGGTCTTTCCTGTGCCTCTTCTGTTCTCACCATCCTCACAGGAGTGGAGGTGTGACCTGGGAAGTTTCCACTCAAAGGAGTTTCCACTCCTTCCCACATGCTGGTGATTCTCAGCATCTCCAACTCCAACCTTTCCCAAGTCCCATGTCCACAAGTGCAACTTGATCCACATCCCACAGTAACACAAACTCAACCAAACTAATAGTCTGCTACTCAGACTATTTAGCACATCAATGCCCCAAGACACTCCTACCAAAATCCAAACTGAAGGGTCTGTTAGAGATGCCCTACTCAACAGCATGGAGCAGCCTGGTAAGTCTGACACTAAGTTTTGGTTTTTCATTCATTAACAAAGTTAGTAGTTAATCTCTTAAGGAGAGGAGTTGAAAAGTTTGAGATTAGGCTTGCTGCTTAAAATTGGGAGGGGTGGGCAGACGCTGAGCACTTATCTAGGAAGCAAGCAGACATGTGCAATCAGGAAGGGAGCACGATCCATCACAGTGCCCTGATCCACATGTGGCATATGTGCCAGATAGCTTTTGATCTGTTACAAATAAAGAAATGTAAAATTCCCAAACAAAGCAGAACTCCAGAGGATAGTGCCAAGCTAATGGGATTATAGCACTGGAAAACAGGTCAATGGAAAGACATCTGCCTTTTAAACTGACACAAATAGCTCAGAAGTGCGGGGCTGCTGCTTCTCTTAACCTAGAAGCATTTCTGAAGGTTGGTACAGGGCCACTCTTTACATAAGCTCATCTTTCTCATAGAAAACAGGCATTTGTTTCTTCTTGGGTATCTCTCAGAGAGGGCACTAGGGGGATTTGTCAGACTTCAAAGCAGGGAAAAGAAAAACACTTCGAGATAACACTCTCTGGTGTATGTATACACATGTCAACTGCCCACATCGCCAGGATTCCTCTCACTGGAGTCCTGAAAAGTTGAAGAAAGTGGGCACTAGCATTTTAGGGGAGTTTAGCACATGGTGTACCGGCCGCAGCTAAGTGCCACCAGCTGCACCGCAGAAAAGGCTTTGACTTCTTGGTGCCTTAGTGTATCCACCTGTGATGTGAAGCAGCTGCATGAGGCTGTAAGGGTCTCTGCTGCTCTGTGGTTCTGGGATCATAGCATATATTCCTATGCATGTGTAACCTGAATTTCACTACATTGCACCAATGTCTGGGTGTGAAAAGAACAGGATATTATTTTATGTAGTAATCTGGTTCAAAAGTTTTATCCTAGATCAAATTATGAGGAAACAATCAGACAGATCCCAGTTGTGAGACAATCTGCAAAACAACTGACCTGAGCTCTTCCAAAATGCCACCACATGGAAAAGTTCAAAAAAAAATTTTAAATAAGTCATGCAAATTGTTCAAGACTCAAAAAACTAGAGACATGATGACATAAAACTATTAGGATACTTGGAGTAATTTGACTAGGGACTGTTTATATTAGTTGAAATATATGCATATAACTACATATATTCAGTTCAGTTCAGTCACTCAGTTGTGTCTGACTCTTTGCAACCCCATGAATCACTGCACACCAGGCCTCCCTGTCCATCACCAACTCACGGAGTCTACCCAAACTCATGTCCATTGAGTCAGTGATGCCATCCAAGCATCTCATCCTCTGTCGTCCCCTTCTCCTCCTGCCCTTAATCTTTCCCAGCATCAGGGTATTTTCAAATGAGTCAGCTCTTCACATCAGGTGGCCAAAGTATTGGAGTTTCAGCTTCAACATCAGTCCTTCCAATGAACACCCAGGACTGATTTCCTTTAGGTTGGACTAGTTGGATCTCCTTGCAGTCCAAGGGACTCTCAAGAGTCTCCTCCAACACCACAGGTCAAAAGCATCAATTCTTCTGCACTCAGTTTTCTTTATAGTCCAACTCTCACATCCATACATGACCACTGGAAAAACCATAGCCTTGACTAGATGGACCTTTTTGTTGACAAAGTAATGTCTCTGCTTTTCAATATGCTATCTAGGTTGGTCATAGCTTTTCTTCCAAGGAGCAAGTGTCTTTTAATTTCATGGCTGCAATCACCATCTACAGTGATTTTGGAGCCCAGAAAAATAAAGTCAGCCACTGTTTCCACTGTTTCCCCATCTCCTTGCCATGAAGTGATGGGACTGGATGCCATGATCTTAGTTTTCTGAATGTTGAGCTTTAAGCCAACTTTTTCACTCTCCTCTTTCACCTTCATCAAGACTCTCTCTAGTTCTTCTTCACTTTCTGCCATAAGGGTGGTGTCATCTGCATATCTGAGGTTATTGATATTTCTCCCAGCAATCTTGATTCCAGCTTGTGCTTCATCTAGCCCAGCGTTTCTCATGATGTGCTCTGCATATAAGTTAAAGAAGCAGGATGACAATATACAGCCTTAACGTACTCCTTTTCCTATTTGGAGCCAGTCTGTTGTTCCATGTCCAGTTCTAACTGTTGCTTCCTGACCTGCATATAGGTTTCTCAAGAGGCAGGTCAGGTGGTCTGGTATTCCCATCTCTTTCAGAATTTTCCACAGTTTATTGTGATCCACCCAGTCAAAGGCTTTGGCATAGTCAATAAAGCAGAAGTAGATGTTTTTCTGGAACTCTCTTGCTTTTTTGATGATCCAGCAGATGTTGGCAATTTGATCTCTGGTTCCTCTGCCTTTTCTAAAACCAGCTTGAACATCTGGAAGTTCACGGTTCACGTATTGCTGAAGCCTGGCTTGGAGAATTTTGAGCATTACTTTACTAGCATGTGAGATGAGTGTAATTGTGTGGTAGTTTGAGCATTCTTTGGCATTGCCTTTCTTTGGGGTTGGAATTACATAGTATATAATAATGATATTGTGGTTATGCAAGAGAATGTCCTTGCTTTAGAAAAGACAAGCTGAATTATTTAAGGGAAACTGTCATGATGTCTGTAATCGTTCAGGGACTAAAAGTATGTGTATGTGTGTGTGTATGTGTGTATGCATGTGTGGAAAGAGAGAGAAAGGCTAAAGTAAATGTGGGAAAATGTCTGTAGCTGGTGAATCCAGTGGAGAGTATAAAAACTTTCATTGTACTATTCTGTCCACTTCTATTTGGTTCTGAAATTTTCTGCAATTAAAAGATTAGATTAAAAAAATATGTGTGTGTCAGACGTTCCTACCAGGGCCAGTGCCCAGGAAAAAGGGAAGAAACAGAGAAGGCAGGCAAGCCAGGGGATGGTGGGGGGTGGGGGTGGGGGGAAAACAAGCACTGATTTTTTGGGGGAGACAGACATCTTGAGCATACACAATCAGAAAGGAGAATGAGAGCTTGGAGGCTAGGCTAGACAGATAAGACAGCCAGAGAGGGACTTACTTCCCTGGTGGTCCAGTGTTTAGGACCAAGCACTTCCAATGCAGAGGGCATGGGTTCTATCCATGGTTGGAGAACCAAGATGCCACATACCATACAGTGTGGCAAAAAAAAAAAAAAAAAAAGGCCAGAGAAAGATGCTCGCAGGATCCACTCTTATTAGAGACAGGATTGAAAAAGAGGGCTCCCTGGGACCTGAAAACTCTAACAGAGAAAGAGAAGCTGCAGTACCAGTGCGGACCAGAGCAATACCCGTGGAGCAAAGGACACAGTACTCAGGAAAATAACATTAAGAACCTCTTAAAGCTTCAGGTGGTCTCCATAATTGGAGCACTTGGGATCTCACCTTAAAGACTGGGGAAATCATGGTACAAACTTCCAGGTACAAAATAAATAAGTACTGAGGACAGAATGCACAACACGATGACTAGCTAGCACTGCTGCAGGGTATGTTTGAAAGTCCTTGGGTTTAGATCCTAAAAGTTCTCATCACAAGATAAAAATATTTTGTTAACTATCCAAGGTAATGGATGTTAACTAAACTTACTATGGTAGCCATTTAGCAATATATGTATGTCAGGTCATTATGCTGTATGCCTTAAACATACCGTGCTCTCTGCCAGTTATATGTCAATAAAACTAGAGGAAAAAATTACTGGGGTATGTGTTCCAAGTATGCAGAAAAATCTGGACACATTTGATCAGGAAGGTCCATCAAGTTCCTTGTAGCACATTTGAAGCGTCAGTGCGTTCATTCTGAGAAGAGAGAGGTACTGAGAGTGGAGTTTGGGGAGAATGCAGGTGAATAGGATGCAGAGGGAGGACATGAAGCCAGTTAGGACAGAAATAAGTAGAGTCCAGGCCAATTTAGGGGCTTCCCCTGGTAGCTCAGCT
Source organism: Nanger dama (assembly GCA_917880005.1). Lineage (NCBI taxonomy): Eukaryota > Metazoa > Chordata > Mammalia > Artiodactyla > Bovidae > Nanger > Nanger dama. Next base: position 56,925,518 of record CAKJTW010000004.1, read on the forward strand.
GGTAAAGAATTTACCTGCAATGCAGGTAAACCCCTAGGTCTCATATGCAGGAGACCGCAGTTCAATTCCTGGCTTGGGAAGACCTACTGGAGAAGGGATAGGCTACCCACTCCAATACTCTTGGGCTTCCCTGGTGGCTCAGATGGTAAAGAATCTGTCTGCATTGCGGGACACCTGAGTTCGATCCCTGGATTGGGAAGATCCCCTGGAGAAGGGAATAGCTACCCTCTCCAGTATTCTGGCCTGGAGAATTCCATGGACAGAGGAGCCTGGCAGATTACAGTCCATGGAGTCACAAAGAGTCGGACACGATTGAGTGACTTCCACTTTCAGGCCAGCTTAGACAGTGCCCCAGTGGTAAACCACATCAGATGGGATTGTCCACCTCAGCTTAGTCAGTGCAAGAATGGATGCTTTCGGCAGACACAGCAGTCCTTGACTTTAATACCTATCAGTCTGGAGGCTTCCCTGAGAAGCGTGTTAGAGACAAATCCTGCATCCAAAAGTGTAGAACAGTGATTCTCTTACCTTAAAGGAGCACTGGAATCACCTGGAGAGCTTGTTCAAGCCCAGAGTGACAGGCCCCCCAAGGGCTTCTGACCCACAGGTGTGGGGTGGGGCCCAAGGATTTGAACTTCTAACAAATTCCCAGGGGATGCTGATGCTGCTGATCCTGGGACCACACTTTGAGAATGACTGACATGACATAGAGCAAAAGAAAAGAGATGGGCGTCTCCTACAGCCAGCTGCGCTAGCCATATGCAAAATGGAGAAAGGAAAAGGGACCATCTTTCGCCTGAGCAGCAAAAGGACAGGTTCAATATTTGAAAACTCAGCTGGATATTTTTAAAAGTCTTGGGGAAGCAGTGGAGCAACAAGGGAGGACGTGCCCTTGCTGCAGGAGGGGAAAGGAACTTTACTCGCTGGATGGGATTGAAAAGTGAAGGAGGACAGTACAGGGAGTAGCAGCCACTGAAGGACCAAGGCCCCTGGAGACGCAGGCTCCAGTTCAGGGATCTGCCTGGGGGCAATTCCAGGAAAGGAGACGGGATTCCCAGGACTGGCCTATGCCTGCCTCCCTCAGCCAATGAGGCCCACCCCCTGGAGCCCCATGGCCTGCTTCCTTAGACCTTTCCTGACACCTAGGTAAATAGCAGCTAAACATCAGGCAAGTAAATTGGCTTATCACACTCTTTTCATCAAAATAAGAGCCACCATTTATTCAGTGTTTAATGAGATCTTCATGATCACACCAGGAACTGCATTATGACACTGGTATCTCAGATAAGAAATCTGACACTTGGACGGGTTGAGTATCTTGCCCAAGGTCACACAGCAAGGATGAACTTAGAATGGGTGCTTTCTCACTTTCCTCCTGGAAAGGAAGTTCCCCCTAGGAAACGTTCGCATCTGTGTGTGCTAAGTCGATAAAGTCGTGTCCAACTCTTTGCAACCCCATGGACTGTAGCTTACCAGGCTCCTCTGTCCATGGGATTCCCAGGCAAGAATACTGGAGTGGGTTGCCATGCCCTCTTACAGGGAATCTTCCCAACTCAGGCATCAAAGCTGAGTCTTTTATGTCTTCTGTATTGACAGGTGGTTCTTTACCACTAGCGCCACCTGATAAGCCCCAGGAAACGTTTACGGGGGCATAAACCTAGAGAGGGGGCTTCCCCAGTGGCACTAGTGATAAAGAACCCACCTGCCAATTCAGGAGACATAAGAGTCTCGGGTTCAAACTCTGGGTTGGGAAGGTTCCCTGGAGGAGGGCATGGCGACCCACCCAGTATCCTTGCCTGGGAAATCCCATGGACAGATGAGCCTGATGGCCTATAGTCCATGGGGTCATGAAGAGTAGGACACGACTGAAGCAACTTAGCATGCATGCATGCAAACCTAGAGAAGAGAAGGAATGAGGGGCAGGAAGGAAAATACCACCTGCCACTGCAAAAGGAGGCTTTAGCATTCATGCAAACCTGGCTGCTCCTTCAGAAATCATCCTATGAGAAAATCTTACATCCATGAACTGACCTATTTTCTTGTTGCTCATCTGAGTTAGAAAGCCCTCATAATGTAAAGCAAATAAAGAAAAATGCCTGACTCATACTCCTCTAAAACCCTGCTGCCTAACCCAGGAGACAGCTTTCAGCTCAAGCCTGTTTTCAGCACACAATGCCCACAGCTGGGCCCGTGGCACATTTCCAGCTGGTGACACCGTGAAGGAGCGAACCCAAGTATCATTTGTGGATCTCACCGAGGGGCTAAGAGGTGTGTTTCATTTGGGAGAGGCAGTCAGGCAGGCATCATGAACCTGACTGCAAGCCTGCAGCATGGGCTTAAAGGCTTTGATCTGTTTGTAAAGCTGGTAAAAAGCGTCTCCATGGGCGCCAAAGCCAAATCCAATACTGTAAAGTGGGTTTGCTAGAGAGCATCTTCCCTCCCGGGGACATATTTGCATGAGGTGTAAAATTGCTAAACATCTGACAAAGATAAAAGCTGGGAATCTCATGACTTAACTGCAGTCACACAAATGCCCCAAGCCAAGTTTAAAACAGAAATGATGTCTTTAGCCTCAACCACTGCCCAAGAATTGCCACTATGAGAAAGTGTCTTCTCTAGACCCTTGGTCACTATGAACACAAACAGAAACATAGTTACAGATGGACTCTGGAAGGAAAATTTACTTCTTTCATGTTGTTTTTTGCTGAGAGAAAATCAAGCAGAAATGCATTCCAACTTTTACAAGTCAATGATACTTTATCTTGAATTCATACCTTCTAAATGATTGGTTTGGGGAATTCCCTGGTGGTCCAGTAGTTAGGACTCTGCACTTTCACTTCTGAGGGTCCAGTTTCAATTCCTGGTCAGGGAACTAAGATCCCATGAGCTGCATGGCATGGCTGAAAAAAAAAAAAAAGATTGATTTCTTTTCGGAGTACTGTTACTCCTGAAAATAATGGGAAAAGACTGAATAACTGTAAAGGGTTAGTATCAACTGAGCTAACATCACTGGGTGCTTTCCCAGGAATAGGGCTCTTTAACTCTGCTGGTGCTTTCTCAAAAAATGGATGTCATGAAAAGTGTCTCATCCATCATACTGAATTTCTGGGATAGCATATCATCTCAAGAGAACCAGAAAGACACTGCTGGCCACCAACCTTCAATGGAAAGCAATAGATAATGGGCTCAAAATGAAAAGCATGCTTGATATTTTCTGTTCTATTTCAGCGCCCTCTATTATATTTAGTTTCATGGTTAAGACCTATGTGATAGGTCCATATAGTTTTATTTTTGGTAATTTCTGTTTAGTCTATCAGTTGTCATATACTATGAGAGCTGGAAGCAGGTGGTGGGCCCCAAATTGCTGCAAAAAATGACATCAAGCCCATGAGGTAAGAGGCAGAAGGAGAATGTCCTGAAAAAGAGGATCTAAAATTGTATTAATAAGGAGCACAACTCATTAGAAAGAAATTGTTGCTTCTTAAGTTTTTTGATTGCAGTTGCAGAGCAAAAATTGGCAGGCTGAGCTACGTAAAGTTCTTAAAGCCATTAGTTAACTCATTGCATTCAAATAATCTTCCAAGTGATTCAGTTGAGATATAACTTAGATATATCTGGAATAGTACTGGAATTTCCCTTGGGGCGAGCTGGGAACTGTTCATTTCCCAGCAATGCCAGGCAGGCCTGCCCTTCACTTACTGCTCCCCCAGAGGAGACATCTCCTGTGAGAGCCTGGGAGGAGACATTGACCATGCCCAGCACTGTATTCTGCCTTTCAGGAGCCGCCCATTCTCTGCGGTCTCCCACTTGGCCATTCTGTGCGCCTCCAGCCTACCAGAGTAGGTAGGAATTATAATTCAAGTGAGGAAATGATAGGAAACCCGTTGGGCAATAGATCTACACTTGTTTACTGATCAGCATTACCTGTAAAAAGGTAGATAGTTTTCATCATAGTATCTCCCAAGGACAGGTTGTCCTCTTCCACAACAGCTAGGAAATGCAAACACACTTTTCTTTGTAGGCAAAAGGGCACAGTGTGATAGAACAGCTCTTGCTACAGAAGGGTCCAGACGTGACCCACTGCACCTTACCCTTTGCTAAGAGAGTATGGCCCCCTTGCTGAAGACGACATGTTAGTTGACATCCTCTATCCAGACGTGTGTCTTCCTGGGTCAATTTAAAACATCACTTCTGCCCAGGCTCCTTGCCTTCACCCATTTTTGTTTGCTGTTCAGCACAGAGTTGGATTTTGTGTGCTCCTCCATCTGTGTCCCTTGCAGATGAGCACTAAGCCACCCTTCCCACGAGAGGGTTCGGCTGCATTTCAGGAACATAGCATGGGTGAACCCCTTTGCAAGCCTAACTTGCCACACTACTCTAGAAACTAGAAATGATATTGTTAACAGGCCCAAGTCTTATGCATGCCTGCTTCTTGGACACCTCAGTCTATTACCTTCTGGACTTTTAAAAACATAATTAATATTAACCATATGAGAAACTAATGTGTATTTAATGATGTTTATGGATTACCTACAATGCATCAGATAGAAACATGGACCCTACACACAAAGAATCCATAGGGAAAAAATAGTGAACAAAACACAGTAATGTTTATTAAATGTCCTAGGACAGAACAGGAACATGAGCTATGTGGCATTATTCCAGCTCTCTGAGACAAGGTAAGTGTAATGATACCTCATCTTTTAGATTTATTGAAGGGATAAAAGAAGAACATGGCAAAGTGCTAGTATATATTTAATGGATTACTTTTTTAGTCTCCTTATTGCTCCTGTTGCCTCTCCCACCCCATAACTGTGATAGAACTGGGGTGATTAGAGCATGCCCAGCTGGGATTAAACATTTTAAATCTCCAAGAGAAGACTGAGTACATGGTCTTCCCGCTTTGGGTGCCAGACTGTGTACTGCCATTGTGAACTGGAGTTCATCTGCCTAAGTCATTGATTCAAGGAGGTAAGATAAAGTGTAAATTATTGAACCCACACTATGGATGAGAACAATATACAGGTAACTAATGAACAATCATGTATACCAATTTATAAATAGCATAGCTTAGAGCACTATTATTGCATGAAACTCCATTTTCCCTTCACCAGGAACTGCTGGAGCCATACCAGCAATTCCTGGTGTGACCAAGGTAATTGTCCCTACTCTTACTTGGCAGGCATCCTTCTTGTTCTTTCATCACCTGGATGATGATGAAAGATCATCTTCTATGTGGCTATGCTGCCTCAGACTCAGGTAAGAGGGCCCTGCCTTGGTCTCAGCACTTTAGAAAAGCCCATCCTGTCCTCCCCATGGGGCACATCTAGAGCCCAGGTTCCTTTCTAGGTCCCTCTGTCAGTATCCAGGATCCTGGAATCCCCAGCCAATAGCCCTGAGCCCACTTGCAAGCTGCACATACTTCTTTCTTAGGCTGTCTACTCCAGTATAGGACCTTGATAATGGTGTGTGTACAATCCCAAAGCCAGTGGTGTGGTCAAGTGGTGCCTATTGCCAAGCAATATTGCTGGAGCTCAGATAGACATGCAACTGGTCATAGGTGTACGGGTGGTCTCTTGTTATGTGGTTGGAGCCTGGGTGATAAGAAAAGAAGATAGATCACAGGCCAGAGGACAATGCAGAATCTCTACTTGAACCTGCTTCCAGGTCTTTATGCAATTACATTTATCAAAGTAGGGGGTTACACCATGTTTTATTTGCCAGTTTTAAAACCTGATTAATAGTTTTTAAATATTTAGACTTATATTATGTGAGCTTTCTGTTGTACTCTTGTCCTGAACCCTAGAAATGTTAGGAGGGGGGCCTGCTATTCTGTCCCCTTACCAATATGTATTTTGTGACTATTTCCTTGTATCAGATCCCTCTTTACTAACTGCATAATATTCTCTGTTTCTGCAGCTGTTCACAGTTCAGATTTTATATATAGTCTTTATCAACTGCATTCGCTTCCTCTAATATCCTAATAAACATCTGCTACTTATCACTTATTGTGGCTTTTTATATATTCAAGAGTTTAGAGCTTAGAGTTTAGTCTTTTTCTTGGTCCCTTCTATTTTCTACTCGGTCTTTTTAGTGGGAAATGAGGTTTCCAAATTGAGTCTGAGCGTCCAGAGTGATGGGTACATATTCTGGTATCTCTACGCAATGCCCATGTTAGGTGACAGAGTTAAACCATTTCATAACCCATCCGTCGCCTTCATTTGCCCACATGGTTGGATGCTAAAGGAGGCCCTGTCTACCTGGGGATCCAGAAAAGAGGGAGAATTTCAGCTGAGACATATAGGAATCTGTCTGCTGGAGAGTGCTAAGATTATACCTCGCATCTATGCTGCGTCTCCTGCAGTGCAGGCAGACTCTTTACCACTGAGCCTTCAGGGAAGACATGATGCACTAGGTAAATTAATTATCAGCATGAAAGCAAAAGAGCCATGTCCATACCTACTGGGAACCCCTCAGATATAGCCACAATTTTTAATCCATGGTACAGATTTGAAAGCCCTCTCTGAGTGCTAATTTCTACAAAGCAGACAGTGTGGGGATAGTAATCAATAAAACAATGGGGAAAAAATGAGAAAAGATTTGATCTAGCAACCCCCTGTGGCCCTGCCGTACTCTTGGTAATAAAGATAATTCACTAAGACATTACATTAGAGAGAAGACAATTGTGGAACAGGATTATTGTGGCATTCACAAGTTTTACATCCCCCAGTCCCTGCATAACCCAAAAAGATGATAGTCATTTCCAAATTTATATGCAAATTTTCCCTCTGGTAGAAGTATCTGAAAGCAAAATTGGTCCATTGAGTTAATCACTGAACAGGGCACTTCAGTGTGCTCCAGTTCTGACATCTAATCAGCAATACAGCTGCATTTAAATACTGAAGACTTAAAGGATTTGGCTTCTGAAGCAAGGGATTTTCTAGATAATCTTGCCTATAAGGTCCTTGACTTGTGCAGGCAAATGCTGCTGACTATGAACCACGGGAAATTACAGTGCAGCAGTTATATATCTGCTTTTCTCCTGTGTATATTGTTAGGAGTTTTTCATTATAATTAACATTTGCTTGTGAAATGCTCCATTTCTCAATTTTGCTGTTGACTTAATAGAAACCACATTTGCAAGTACACGTTCATGCCTTGTCCTCCCCTCTGCAGTTAACTCCAACACCAAGCCAGGCACACAGTTAGAATGCAACACAGTGGTCCTTAAAGTGAGTCAAGATGTTCTGCTCAAAAATTTCCCAGGCTGGAGCTCAGGCCAAGATTTTGCTTCTTCTATGAATGGAAAGAATCTAACAGAGCAGAAAGCAAAATTTAACATTATGCTGAAATAAAAATGCTTCTAAGCTGACTGTGGTGCAGCTTATGCAAAAAAATAAAGGAATCATTATTTTAGGGCAATCAGTTTCCATTAAATAAGTCTAAAATAAGGAGCTGGGGGAGTTAAAGGATGAAAAGAAATTTTAATTTAAAAAAAAGAAGAGGAAAAAAACAAAAAGGAAAGAAAACACACACACACACACACACACTGAAATGTTGCTTCCAGTGCCCCCTGCCGGAATGCTTGTAATTATGCTTGTTGGAACATTTAGCATAATTAGTCTTCAGCTGCCTATTTCAGTTTTGCTCAAGACATAAATGTCAAGTCAAAGCTATTAAAAAGCATGTTCTTGAGAAACAGATACTCAGAAGGAGAATTGCCCAGGTAGCAAAGGTACTGCTGGAAATCACAAATGCCACTGAATATTTGTATTGTTGTGCTGGCTGAATGCACTAATTACCATAATTCTCTTATAGCATATAAACTATGGGCTGGTTTATGGCCACATAAAATTAATTTTTATGTTAATAGTCTCTTATTCAAATGAAAGCTAACCAAAGTCACAAAATCTGCCCTGCCCATCTTTTGTGTGGGTTGTGTTCTCTCCAAAGATTAGCCCTGTGTGCCCTAGGTTAGAATTGCCTATTAAGGGGCAAGGGCGGCTCTTGGCCTTGAGCTACTGTAAACCAGGCATATGATTTACTGTCCATCATCTCAGATAAAAATAGATTTTTTTTCCCCGCAGGCAGCTTGAGTATCACTGGCTAGAGTCAACAGAAAACACAGTCAGGTGTCACTGGCTGAGCAGAGGGCGCTGGTGCTATTTTGCATTTATCACCGGCACTTCCCTAGGGGAAATGAGAAATTTCCATGGGTGACAGGAAAGCAAATTTCTTCTCCTCCAGGAGGAAGTTGTGGCTGCCTCAGCAGCTTCCAGAGCAGCTTTTATCTGAGCCCAGAGCTGGGGATGGAAGACAGGAGGTCTGATGAGGAGAGCAGCCTGGAGACTGGAGACCCATCCCCTCGACTGGCAAGGGACCAGAAGGGGCTTCTGGGAGCAGGAAGTAAGCGGTAGTAGGGCTCTGGAGTTTACAGACTCCCAGAAGGGCCTCTCCTGGCTCCACGTTTTATAGGTAGGAAGCTGAGATAAAGGAGGCATGGACTTTGCAAGAGCATGCACAGAGTTAGTGACAAAGCTGATATCATGTGTGTGTGTGTAGGGCTCTTTTTATCAAGTCCCAGTTCATAAAAGTAAGATATGGTCTCCTCTGACCAAGCTGACAATTAAGGAAACATGCTTATTTAAAAAAAAACAAAAACAGTATTTTGAAACATTTGTGAATGGGAGCATTGGAATAGGACGCAAATGTGAGCTTGAATAACTGCAGCTTCATAAGTAGGGGGAGTTAAAATATGAAAAGAGGCAGGTCAGAAGGGAAATCTCGTAACTTTTTGAAATAGAGCTGAACCTTTATGTTGTCTAAAAATTTCTTTCAGTGGTTTTCTAGATTATGTTCCACAAGCCTTGTTTAACACATAGAGAATTTGTCCACCTTCAGGCTCAGAAGTAATGAGTGACTGAAGGTGGTGACTGAATATACGGGACATGTGCTTTCTAGAATTGCCAAGGCATACAGTCCAAGCTCTGTAAGGGGGACCCAAGGTCCTTGTCTTGGTCACAAACCAATTAAGCTAAGTGCTACTGAAATTGCTTTTTATCATCTAGATACAAAGCAGTTCACAAGTGAGATACAACACTTGATGCATAAAAGCTTAATTCATCAACCTGGGCTTGGTGACTTAATAGTCACACTAAGACCCGTATAACACATTTGTGAGTGGGAAATGAGTTGTTAAAAAATGATGAGGGCTCAGGGGCATGCCGGGTATTAGAATTAGCTCTTCATTCTCCATAAAATTGTTTGGAATCACCAACTGCAGCTCTCTAGTAATTCTTTTGACAACCATGTCTGCTTATATCAAGGAACTGAATGGCTAGGCTGGTGGAAAAGGTGTTGAGCTACCTCCCATGGCAAGGTTCAACCTTAGCTAAACTGAACCACAATATTGCCTCCAACCTGGAGCAACTGCTGATTTTTTTCTAAGATCTCCACTTCCCCTGGGAAGCTACTTCTACAACCCTAATCTATGTATGGAACCGTTCTGGATGGTTCCTTCAGTGTAGCATGGGACCATGCTACCCTGATCATGCAGATAGGTTTTTATTCATTTTCCCAGCATTTGTGGAGCATGTCATTTGTAGAAAATGGGCTTGGCTGTGGTTAGTGGAACAGCCTCCAGCTTTACTAGGGACCAGCAAGCCTTCAGACTGAGACATACTCTTTTCAGGTGGCATCAGTCAGTAACCAAGCAGGGTAGTGATAGCCGTGCTCACATCCTAATTGAGGTCCCAAGGTACAACAGCCTAGCCCAGAAGTCCTCAAGCCTTTTCAGTTCATGGCACCCTTAAAGTCTCAGTCATTTTATCACAGCACTGCCTAAAATGAAAGAAATTGCCTCCCAGTTCCTTTCGTTAGTTAGATCCAAACAAGGAAAGAGTGATAGTTTGTAGGGTGTCTGGCAGATGTTACTGTGTTTCCCTGGAAATTTAAAAATCCCTGAAGTGCCCCTGTATGCCCATGCCCTCTTGGAGAATCTGAGTGGACAGTTCTGGAACTTTTAGCGTAACCATTTCTACCCAATGCAGGGCTCCTCCAATGGGCAGTCTGTGCTCCAGAGCTCCTGGTTGAGCTACAGAGGCTTGGTCAGATCTGCACTGCAGACTGAAGTCTCCCCAGCACAAGCTACCTTCCTCCCTTTTCCTTTCACAGGAGTTATTACCCAATAAGACTCTGCCCTCTTGATGCCATCTGTGTCTGCTTCTGGGAGAAACCAAACTGCAACGTATCTCTCATCTTTCAAAAGGCTGACAGTTATCTGGGACATTTTAAGGGAACTTCACGAAACCTATTCTTGAAGTCACATTTAATGAACATATTCTAAAAACAACAGAACTGATAAACCTACCAGATCTGATGTCCTATTACAAACTCATTAGGGTAGTCTCACTCACCTTTGTATTGCCAACATCCAGAGCACATCTGGTCACAGAGAAAGTACTCAATAATTGTTGACTATATGTATATTTGTGAATGAATAAACCATGTATAAAAATACATGTTATATATCAGCATTTTAATGAATCTTTAGTAAGACAGTTACAACATGTTCCATATTTCTCTCTTAGAATTCACCTGAATTTTCAAAAGTTCTACCTATCAATTATATTTTTTTCTCCAAAACTGTATCATAAATTAGTAGCAAAATTTCTGACAGAAAATAAAAATTGAAGGAGAAGCATAGTTTCTCTGTTCGTTGAGTGTTTCATCATTGACCTAGAATGCAGTTATTCTCATCAGTTAAATTGATAATAAGTAGACTGGATTTTCTTTTAGTGTGTAGGAAACCCTAGTAAATTTTCTCACCCAATCATTAGTGGATGAAACCAAGCTTGAAAACACAACTAGACAAGAAGCTGTTTCTGTGCTCTGTAGAATCTGTCCCCAGGCATCTTATTGCCATATTTACTACACATTATAATAACCACATTAAAAGTCTAAGAGAAAGAACATTTAATGAAGGTAAGCCCATCTTCTAACAGAATTTCCAAAGAGACAAAAGTGTTTAATTCTGTTTACCAGAGAAAGTTCTTGAAGCATTTTTCCAAATGTGTTTTATTGTATGAGCAATCACTCAATCAGATTAGAAATAAGAAAGGGATCAACTTGAGTTGGGTTCCCACGTATACCAGTTTGCCCTCACCTTCCTGGCATTCCCTGTATCATCTAGAAGGAGCATGCATCTGAGAGTCCTCCTGGTAAGTCAACCCAAACTGCACTTCTGTGAATGTTAAATGCTTTTTAAAATGAAAAGCAGTGCAGTAAACAAATCTCCAGGAGATTCAGTCCTCTGTCTCCCTTCCCTCCAGAGCCTTCCTGGAAAGCAGCAGGGATGAACTACCAGTACCATCACGGCCTTATTTAATGCGTCAGTCATTTTTCACACTCTTCTGGAAGCAGCTCTGGCTTTCAGCTCAGGTGTATCAGCAGATGCCCTGGGACTTCACACCTGCCGTGATGGAAGACATAAATACAAGTTAATTAAGTCTATTGTTCAAACAATTTGTTTCTCACTGAAGCTGACTCACTTGCAACTACTTCAGCACAATTTGATTTCCAGAGGTAGATTGCCACCTTCGCTCTGGTGTGTGGACCTCCTTCTTTAGAAATTCATTTCATTTCAGAGACTTCCAGGTCACTGGCAGAATGACACTTAAAAAAAAAAAAAAACTACTGCTAATGGATGATAAGCTGTTAAAAAAAAACACACACACAAAAACCGAGTAAGTGGTGCTGATATTTTTTTCATAGCCATACAGTTTTTCAGAGTAACATCATGAAGGTGAAACTGGAGTGAGTCAAATGTTAGAGATTTAGTATTGTGTAGCATTCTTACTCAAAGTCAAGACTGAAAACTGCTTTTGAAAGGCTTTCAGAGTCTTTCTGGCAGACTGTAGCATGGAAAATGAATGGAAGATTTAGTCCAAGGAGGAAAATGTAGGCAAGAGACACACAGAGGGAGGTTTTAAAGCATGCTATTTTGTTTTTATACAAAGGGATCAAAGGTCATTTCTCACATTATTTGCTTCTATTTTTGCTATGCATCCATATAGTGCTTCCATTCCTCTTCTCTAACTGATGTTCTAGAGATTTTTTTTGTCCTTCTTCCCACCTGGTCATTTCTACCCCATCATTTCTACCTGCGATCACCTGCCCTTGCTCTCTCATTAGGGCCTCTGTGACATGCAAGAGCCACACTCATGCTGTCCTTCCATGGGGGAGAGATGCTCCTGGGAGGCAGCTACCTGGCCAGGGACGTCATTCCCAGCCTCCCTGGGAGTAAGTTGAAGACAAGTGACTGAGTTCTTCTGGCCTTGAGCCTGGGAAGGATGCATTCTTCTTCCAGACCTGGTTTATTACACACACCTTCTATGCTCTTACCTTCTGTCTCACCTGGCTGGATGTTGATGCCCTAAGCCTCTCAATGGTTCCCTCACTCTGCCATCCCTCCTGCCCCCCAACCCAGCCCTTATCCTTCTTTCTCTCACCATTGACTTTTCCATAAGCAAAACTAAACTTTTTCGTGTTGTGCCATTGAGATTTGGGGGATTAATCTTGAAACAACTAGTGGTATTTTAACTAAAGCATTAGATCAATGAAAATTAAAATCTGCTACATGTAATTTTTCATGCTGCAAATATTTATTGAGCACTTTCTTTGGAAGGACTGATGATAAAGCTGAAACTCCAGTACTTTGGCCACCTCATGCAAAGAGTTGACTCATTGGAAAAGACTCTGATGCTGGGAAGGATTGGGGGCAGGAGGAGAAGGGGACGACAGAGGATGAACTGGCTGGATGGCATCACGGGCTAGGTGAACGTGAGTCTGAGTGAATTCTGGGAGATGGTGATGGACAGGGAGGCCTGGTGTGCTGCGATTCATGGGGTCGCAAATAGTCGAACATGACTGAGCGACTGAACTGAACTGAACTGAACTATATATACCAGACCTGGTACTATATTTGGGGGCTATAAGATAAAGAAAAGAGATTTAGTCTATCCCTTCCAGGGCTTACAAAGAAGTCTTTTAATTTTCAAATCATCTGGTTTTTCTTTAAAAAAATTTTTTTTTGGTTATGCTGGGCCTTTGTTGCTGCTCATGGGCTTTCTCTAGTTGTGGAGAGCAGGGGCTACTCTCTAGTCGCAGAGCATGATCTTCTCATTGCAGTAGCTTCTCTTGCTGCTGATCACAGGCTCTAGGCTCACGGGCTCAGTAGTTGTGGCACAGGGCTTAGTTGCTCTGCAGCATATGGGATTTTCCTGGACCAGGGGTCAAACCCATGTCCCCTACATTGGCAAGTGGATTCTTATCTCTTGTACCACTAGGGAGGTCCTCTTATCTTAGTAGCATGAGTTCTACTGAATTTCACCTGAAATCTCTGAAATAGGAAAGCCGTTTATGCCTATTTCATATATATATATATAAACTACAACCCAGTCATGACATGGCATTTGGGTAAGACAAATCTAGATCTCTCTGACTGAGCCTCCCATATAGCAGGTCTGTGGAGCAACAAAGAAAAGTAGAATTGGCTTTTCCACAATAACTACCAAGTCAAGAATAAAACTAAACTTCCCAGCCACCAAACACATTAGGTCTCAGCAGTTCACTCAGTGATACAGTGTGGTGTGAAGCAAAAGAGAATAAAAGTCAATGGATAAAAAAACAGAGATAGTGTTTTAAAATATAAGAGTCTGGGGTTTTCCCCTTTGCCATCTCTTGGTATAACTTGTAGAAATAATTTATTTTAAGAATCACCTGTGCTTAACCATTTGTTTTTGTAATCTAAAAAATAGCCTATATAAAGAAAGGAGCCATAGCTAAGTCAGACAAGGGTGAATCCAGATTTATAAGACCTGAAATAAACATTTTGCAGACTCCTTTTAAAGAAAAGAATATGAAATTCTACATGCAAATTTGGTATAGGGCCTATATTGAGCACTAGCAAATGAACGGCTGTAAAATTTAAGGTTCATTAGTTTTATGGCAAATCCACATGCAAGGTACATTTTTAAAATCAGATGATTAATTGAAAGAAAGACTGAGAATTTTTAAGGTATATTTCCATGTTGATCTGTTGCTCAGTTAATCACAAATTGGTTGTCTATAACCAGATGGACAATCCATCAACTGTTTTCTTGAGTTCCTATTTTCTGAACCATATATCATATTGCATGATTATGTTCTGAATGTCTATTTATATCTTCTTATATAAGAGAAGACAACATGATTTTTTTTTAATGTGAACACTAGTATGGATATTGGAGCATAAAATAATGATGATGGAAGGCTTTTCATAAATTTAGGAAACTTCCTTTAAGCTAGTTGAAGAAAACTGTTATTCTCAGTGATCTTCATACCTACGGCAAAACCACAGTGCCACTGCATATGTAAATCAGTCAAGTAAAGTACAGTAATTAGAAAATAAATTAACTTGGTCCCTGAATTCTACATGCTCCCAACAAATAAGATTTCATTTTGAAAAAGTCCCTTTCCTATCCTCAAAGAATTAACGACCTTATGCTTTGTTGACTTGGGAAAACTCAACTGCCAAATGAGAACTGTCTACCATGAACTGTTGGCTTCTAGCTCTTTAGTTTGTAGCCCAGGGAGCAATTAACAGGAACACGTGGCTCATCTTCACTCTTGGGAAGCCCAGACCTGAAAGCCTTCACCAGCTAATTATAAACCATGAGTTAGCCTCAGGAGTAAATGTGTAACCTAGTTAGAAAGCAGACATATTTCCATAAGTGCCAAGGTAAATGTTGTCCTGTTAAGCCCCTAACTATTAGCCATAAGCTTGAGTTGACATTAACAAAAATTTTCTTCTAAGATCCTAAAAAGTAAAGTGCTACCAAAACGTTTACTTTGATTTTCAGCTGAATTCAGACAAAGCTATATATTTCACTAAATTAAAAACTCTGAGGGCAAGAGAAGACAGGGGCTACAGAGAATGAGACGGTTGGATGGTATCACTGACTCAATGAACATAAGTTTGAGCCAACTCTGGGAGATAGTGAAGAACAGGAAAGCCTGGCATGTGGCAGTTCATGGGGTGCAAAGAGTCAAATATGACTTAGCAACTGAACAACAACAACCATGACCAAAAGTTTAAAACAATCTGTTCTGTGTGGTCATGTATGGATGTGAGAGCTGGACTATAAAGAAAGCTGAGCATCAAAGAATTGATGCTTTGAACTGTGGTGCTGGAGAAGACCCTTGAGAGTCCCTTGGACTGCAAGGAAATCCAACCAGTCCATCCTAAAGGAAATCAGTCCTGGGTATTCATTGGAAGGACTGATTTTGAAGCTGAAACTCCAATCCGTTGGCCACCTGATGTGAAGAACTGACTCATTTGAAAAGACCCTGATGCTGGGAAAGATTAAGGGCAGGAGGAGAAGGGGACAACAGAGAATGAGATGGTTGGATGGCATCACTGACTCAATGGACATGAGTTTGGGTAGACTCCAGGAGCTGGTGATAGACAGGGAGGCCTGGCATGCTGTGGTTCGTGGGGTCGCAAAGAGTCGGACATGGCTAAGCAACTGAACTGAACTGATTCTGTGTGGTCAACAGTGATCAAGCTACTGTTAGATGAGCCCACCCCAAAGAATATGACCAAAAGTTTCTCTCAGAGTCAACACATGGTGAACATGGTTACAAATCTACAGAAGTCAGTTTAAAAGAAAAGAAGCCTCTCTGGTCAACATACTAGGAGAGCAAGTCTCAAAAATCAAATAATCTGGGCTCGGTAAAAAACATTTGCAGCCTTCTCAATATCTGAAGAAAGTTCATGTACACTATAAATAATGGTCTTTTATGAGCCTAGAAGATTCAAAAAGAAAGAATTCCATCAGTTAAACCACTTCTGTTCACATTATATATAAATATTCACTTAAAATCAATCATAGACCTAAAAGTATGAGATAAAACTATAAAACTCTTTGTAGAAAATGAGTGTAAGTTTTCATGGCCTTGGATTAGGCCATTGTTTCTTAGATATAACACCAAAAGTGTAATCAACAACAAAAAAAAACTTGATAAATTGGACATTATCAAAATGTAAAATTATTGTGCTTCAAAGAATAATGCCACAAAGTGAAAAGATTATACACTAAATGGGGAAAAATGTTTGTAAGTCATATATCTGATAAGGAATTTATTTTCAGAATATATAAAAACATAACTCAACAATAAAGACAAATGGATAAAGGACTTCATAGATATTCCTCCAAAAAGACATACAAATATCCAGTGAAGACATGAAAAGATGAGGCTGTTAACATCATTAGTTTTTAGAATCATTCAGGAAATGTAAATTAAAACCACAATGGGATGGCTAAAATTTTAAAGATAGACAATAACAAGTGTTAGCATGCTGAGAAATTGGGAGCTTTATTCATTGCTGGTGGAATTGTAGGAATTTGTGGTCATTTTGAAAAATAGTCTGGTAGTTCCTCAAAAAGTAAAATGTAGTTACCCTATGATCCATTCATTTTCCTTCAGATATACGCTCAAGAGACATGCAAATATCTGTTCAGACAAAAACTCATACAGGAATATTCATCTTTATCTATGTGGGACTTCCCAACTGGCGCTAATGGTAAAGAACCCGCCTGCCAATGCAGGAGACATAAAGAGACACAGGTTCAATCCCTGGGTCAGGGAGTGTCCCTGGAGAAGGAAACAGCAACCCACTCCATTATTCTTGCCTGGAGAATCCTTTGGACAGAGGATCCTGGTAGACAACAGCCCCTGGGGTTGCAAAGAATCAGACAACAACTGAAAAATAGCCTGGTACTCCTTGCCTGGAAACCTCCATGGACGGAGGAGCCTGGTAGGCTGCAGTCCATGGAGTCGCTAGGAGTCAGACATGACTGAGCGACTTCACTTTCACTTTTCACTTTCATGCATTGGAGAAGGAAATGGCAACCCACTCCAGTGTTCTTGCCTGGAGAATCCCAGGGATGGGGGAGCCTGGTGGGCCGCCATCTGTGGGGTCGCACAGAGTCGGACATGACTGAAGCAACTTAGTAGTAGCAGCAGCAGCAGTTCCTCAAAAAGTAAAACATAGTTAACCTAGGATCCATTCATTCTCCTTCAGATATACACTCAAGAGAAATGCAAATGTCTGTTCATACAAAAACTCATGCATGAATGTTCATAGCAGTGCCATTTATAATATTTGGAAAGTGGAAACAGCTTAAGTCCATCAAAGAGTGGATACGTTCATGTGATATATTCATACAATGGAGTATCATATGGAAATAAAAATGAATGTAGTACTGATTCATGCTATGACATGAGTGAACCTTGAATACTGCGTGAAACAAGCCAGACAAAAAGTTCACATGCATTATATGAAACATCTAAAATGGGCACATCCATAGAAACAGAAAGACTAGTAATTACTAGATGTGCAGGGGACTAAAGAGTGACTGCTGGTGAGTATGGGATTTTTCTGAGTGATGAAATATTCTAAAATGAAATAATGGTGGTGGCTACATAACTTTGTGAATATACTAAAATTCTACACTTTCAAGGGGTGAATTTTATAGCATGTAAGTTATGTCTCAATAAAACTGGTATTTAAAAAACTCACTTCTATTCAAGGAGAAGGGTCATGATCCCTCTTAGCCAGAATAATCTAGGGAATGGAGACCATCATAGTGTGATACCACTGGTCAACAATGCCTTCCAAACAACTCTTTGCTCTAAATCTGAATGTAATTTGACTTCACATTTTCTCACAGAAAATAAACTTTTTAACACTAGAAGTGAGTGTTTCACTGCCTTTTCATTCATGCATTTGACAAATATTTTTGAGCCTCCTATGCTCTGTGCACTAAAATATGCACAAAGCACAGCACAGTGAGCAAGACAGACAGGCTCCCTGCCCAGACAGTTCTCAAAGTCAGAGGGACAGGGGCAGGAAGTGAAGAAGAAAACAAGTAAGCCAAGAGTATTTTGTTTCATTATTTATTGGGCTTCCCTGGTGACTCAGCTGGTAAAGAATCCACCTGCAACGTGGGACACCTGGGTTCAATCCCTGGGTTAGGAAGATCCCCTGGAGAAGGGAATGGCTACCCACCCCAGTGTTCTGGCCTGAAGAATTCCACGGAGTCTATAGTCCATGGGCTTGCATTATTTATTATCTGGCAACAAATTCTCTCCCCTAACCAAAGCTACCTATAGTCTTTATACCTCAGTATAAATACTATTATGTAGTTGAATCTGGACCGGCCCTTATCCTCTTACTGCACCCTGCCTCTCAGGAGTACCCCAAGTATACTCACCCCAAGCCTACTACATTAGGTAGGACCCATTAAGACAATACCTATAAGCACTTAGTTGTGCCAAACACACAGTACATGCTCAACGACCACTGTTGCCTCCTGAAGCAAAGTTTGTGTTGATGGTATTGTACCAAATGAGCCTGGGAGGTCTGGTCTCATATGTCTCAGGAAACCAAGTGGAGATTTCAGAGGAAACCTTCACTCTCTTGACCTCATTCTTTCAGGTTTGGATATCAAGGACTTTAACTTGTATTTGCACAATTGAGTTGACCTGAATACTTTGGGGATTTTTATTTTATTTTTTTAAGATTCTGGACCCAAACTTGGGGAGATCCTGATGCAGTACGCCTGGGGCAAGTGTGCCTGGGACATTTCTGAGTGGTAGGAGACAGAGAGGACAGAGGCAGGCCCAGATTTAAGACATTCCACATTCCTACTGGGGATGCCAGGCTCAGGCTTGCACACAGTATCTGGCAAGCTGCATCATCCATATTATCCAACTCATATTCTTCTCCACGGGCTTCCCTGGTGGCTCAGAGGGTAAAGCATCTGCCTGCAGTGTGGGAGACCTGGGTTTGATCCCTGGGTTGGAAAGATCCCCTGGAGAAGGAAATGGCAACCCACTCCAGTATACTTGCCTGGAGAATCCCATGGACAGAGACCATGAGGTCGCAAAGAGTCGGACACGACTGAGTGACTTCACTTCACTTATTCTTCTCCACAGCATTGCTAAAGGACAGGCTCCCCACCCGCTCTGCCCAGATATACTGGGTGGGAAGTTACAGCAGTGGCAGAGAAGAAGCCAGAGACTGTCCGGTAGAGAAGGAAGATTTAGGCTTTGTCAGGCCTGACCTTCACAGACAGAGATTTATATCCCATGGCCTACCAAGGGGCATGGGGAGTAAGGAAGTTGCTGAACCAGGGTTTCCCATTCACAGTGGAGACTATGGCTGTGTGAGTTAGAGCAAATTTCTTAACCATTCTAAATGTCTGTTTCTTCTTCTATGAAAATGGAAACAATGATAGTACTGACCTCAGGAAGTCGTTATGAGGATTAAATGAAGCATTTAAGACTATGAGCCTGGCACGATTGACTTCTAATAAATGATAGTTAACAGTAATAGCAACAGCAGTAGCAATAGTAGTATTAGTAATTTTGAGATAGCAGTAACATCAGTGATTGAGCAACATTATCTAGATTCTGCATCTGTCAAGCTTAGGGCCAGACCTCAAACCATAGTGACCTCACCATGCCATGCCAGTCAGCAGACTTCTTTCTTAAACATCTTTGATGTTGTATCTCTCACTAAAGCAATTCCTTACTTATAAAAATTAAGCCATTAATATTAGTTCCTTACAGATCTCAAGGTAATATTTTTCCTGGATTTAAGATACAGATAGATCAGATACATGAGAGATTAGACACACAGATAGGCAGGTAGATATAGATAATCAGTGGTAGAGTATTAAAAATATTACCATTTGGATGCTTTAGATTTTACCATACCAACTTTCACTTGTTCATTGCCTCCAACAAATATTTATTGAAGGCTTATTAGATGCGAAGTATTTTATTAGATGCCCCAGATTTGATAGTGAGAGAAGCCAAGCATGCTCCCTACCCTCATGAAGCTCCAGAAAGGGAGGGTCCTAGATATACCCAGCAGGGCTGTGATACATCTAAGGTGATCCATAAGATATATTCCTTTCTAAACATATAAATAATTTTATTTTACTGCTAGAAATAGCATCCAATGATTGTTATCCTAATTCTCCAAAATATAAATCACTCTCTAAGAGAAAACATCTCACTTCTTGGGGATCAGGTTTTGCTGGGTATCATCCATCACTACCCTGTCGTGGGAAATTTACAAAAGGATATTCTCAGTCACAGGTTCTTCATGTCAGCAATCACCTAAGAGGTCATCTGGCCCCGCTTTGCTCCTGAGGAGGGACTGCTCCCATTGATATGTCTGAGAAGTATTCTTCCAGCTTCAGGAAAATAGATTTACCTGCAAAAACACATCACTCCCAGAAAGTAGCTTCTCCCTCATGGCATCATGCTGATTCCTTGGAATGACTAGCTTCTCATGAACATAACTGTAATAAAAAGATAAATTCCTCAGGCAGACATTATCATTTCCCATCATCTTGGTCATAGCCCTCACGGAGCTTCCTCAGTCAACTCAACCAAACAAATAAAATTAGATTCATGACATTTGAGAAAGCAACATGATAATAGCTGTCATTCAAGAAAATGGGGAGAAAAACTGCTCAAAAAATTAAATGCAACAATAAAAAAATTAAATCCATAAGTCCAGCCTCCAGCCAATTAAAAGATACTTAAACTGAAACAAAGAGACAGCTTTTAGAGTTTTAACCCTGGTTTCACTTCAAATGAAGGGACATAAGATGTTGAGGGGGAAAATGTTCAATTAAAGCAATTGGGGGATATTTATTAGTATTACATAATTCCTAAATAAGTGCAAAGCCCTGATTGAGGGCTGAATTGCTCCTCATGCCTGCACTAGATCATCACTAAATTCTTCTTTGTCAAAACCTTTAGGGAAAACACTAGTGTCTTAAAGAAAAAAAATCTAGGGTAGGGAGAAGAAATGAAGCATACTACTTAGTACTGATTGATTTTACTTTAAAAGAAATCTCTGTGTGTACCCTTAAAAAGACAGTCTGTATCCTATTGACACAAATGTGCATTCTCTAAGACTTTAGTTTGTGTTTTTAGAAAGCACTTAATTTTTTCATGTTATTTGAATTTTTCATCCATTTACATATAATCTCAATAAGGCAGATAGTTTATTAGACCAAACATAAAGACAAATGTACCTTCCCAAGTGCAAGAAGCGATTAACTTTTTGCATTTGATGTTGGGTTTTCCATTTTAACATGCAGTGTAGACATTTAAACACCAGAGGACAGTGTGTGAATGAAAACAAAGTTCAATTACTATTCATCTAATTCAATTCATTTACTTAGTATATAAAATCTTAATTTTAAGTGATTTTCCCCCAAAGACATTTTATGTCATTTCATGCTTCAGAAATTAAAAGTAGAGGTTGATAGAAATGTGAATCATGAGACCAACTAATCAAGTTAATTTGAATCATAATGGAAATTAGAAAGACTAATTTCATAAGCAATCATTAATAATGGAAGCTCTCATGTACGAATAATCAAAGCTTTAAGTATTATATGGTAATTAATTCATTACTACGGGTTGCATATTTTAAAATAGCTCAAACCTCCCTTGTTTTTGCTTATTAATAGCAATCCTGAGGGAAGAAAAGCTAAAAGATTTCCTTAGGAAAGTTTTCTGCATGTGTCTTTAAAGGGGCAAGAGAGAAAGTTATATTAAATGAAAAACAGGTTTGTTCACAGGTAATTTGCCTTCAACCATGGAAGAAGTCAATTGTCAGCCCTTTCTGGAAGGGGAAAATTGTGCTCTTGATGAAAAAGAAGGCCTAAGGTAAAGGATTAATTGTATTATTTTATTGTCTGATATTGAAACTAACATTTTGTATATATTTCATTTCATTTCATTTAAAAATGCATTTGCTTTGGGGCTTGATTTGGAAAATGGTCTGGTATGAACTCACTTTTAACACAGCATATGTTAAAAAATTAGCTAGACAGTTACATTTCTCATTTGTAAGGCCCTGTAGTTTTTCCATAATCAAATTCATATGCAAAACACTTGCTATATGAGTTATTCATGCAAAAATCAAGGTATAAATATACTTGGAATATACTTTTGTACCTTATCTCCTCTTATCTTTAGGAATACTGTATTTTAACATTGTTGTAAAAGAACTGTGAAAACTTACACAGATTCTTAGGAATAATGTAATATCTGAAGTATAATATATTTCTATCATCTGTTAAGATGATGCATTATGTATGATAACTTTCTTATAGATGAATAGACCTGAGCTTGTTTTCCACATATCCTTCCTCCATTTTTCAAAGTTTTCTAGGTAATCTGGATTTGCCCTGGTCTTGATGATACCTTGACTATAATATTTGACTTCTGTAATTCTAACTGTATTCATTTTTTCAGCCAACAATTATTGAGTGTCCACTACATCTTAGTCACTCTTTCTGGTACCAGAGATACTAAGGCAAATAAGACAGATTGGATCTGAGGAAAGAGTTCTAGGCAGAAGCTTGCAAATCTCTGTTTTTCTGAGAGTCTAAAAGAAGATCTTTATAACTGCCTCACTGGATAGTGAGTAGAGGAGAAACTGATAAATACTGGCAGGTGCCATAGGGTCTTGTGGGCCAGACAAGGGGCTTGGAATTCATTCTAATTGCAAAGAGAAGCCTCTGGAGGGTTTTAAGCTGGGAAATGATTCAACCTGATTTACCCTTTTAAAGTATCATGCTGTCAAGGCAAGTTCAGAGGCCATTACAAAGATAGGATGGTGGTTGGACTAGGAGTGTAGCAGTGGAAATGAAGGGAAGCAGACAGACTGTGAACACACTTGAGAGTTGGAGGTGACAGGGAGTCAGTGGATTGGCCACAGTATGCGAGGGAGGGAACAAAGTCAAGAATGGCTCCCAGTTTTTGGCTGAGAAATCTAGTGATGGAGAAGCCTGAGTGAGAAGCAGGCTTTCTTGGAAGGGAGGGATATTGTTTTGGCCTTGATAAATTTGAATTATTAAATATTAAAACAGAAAAATTGAATTGACAACTGGATATAGGTAAGTGAAGCTCAAAGAGGTGGTCAGGACTACAATGTTCATCACAGCACTGTTTACAATAGCCAGGACATGGAAGCAACCTAGATGTCCATCAGCAGACGAACGGATGAAAAAGCTGTGCTATATATACACAATAGAATATTACTCAGCTATTAAAAAGAATGCATTTGAATCAGTTCTAATGAGGTGGATGAAACTGGAGCCTATTATACAGAATGAAGTAAGTCAGAAAGAAAAGCACCAATACAGTATATTAACACATATATATGGAATTTAGAAAGATGGTAACGATGACCATATATGTGAGAGAGCAAAAGAGGGAGACAGAGATGTAAAGAACAGACTTTTGGACCCCGTGGGAGAAGGCAAGGGTGGGATGATCTGAGAGAATAGCACTGCAACATGTATATTACCACATGTGAAATAGATCACCAGTACAGGTTTGAGGCATGAGACAGGATGCTCAGGGCTGGTGCACTGGGATGACCCTGAAGGATGGGATGGGGAGGGAGGTAGGAGAGGGGTTCAGGATAGAGGACACATGTGCACCCATGGGCTGATTCATGTCAATGAATGGCAGAAACCACTACAATATTGTAAAGTAATTAGCCTCCAATTAAAATAAATTAATTTAAAAAGGAAGTGGTCAGGACTAGATGGCTAGATATAGATACCCCTGAAACTTAACAACCAATGGGAGGAGAGAAATATTATTCAAATAGTATAAATAAGAGGCCTTCTGAAAAACAATGGAACAGGAAGAGAATCATATGTAAAAGAAAGATTCAAGACAGCCTCTTTGAGAGCTGAAGGCTCTGACTTCTTCAACAGTATCATATTAAAGGGTTAAAGATCTTCAGTTACAAACAGGACCTATACCTATAAAATGGTTATTGGTTAGGCAAATAGAACCATAGTTACATGCACTTTCCAATTCATAACAGCACCAGAGACTGCTTTCCTACCAATTACAAAGATCATCCCTCCTAAATATTACATGGAGCATATGCTTCCACAATGGATTTTTACCTAGAACCTAAGCCCCTGTTGTCAATTCTTTTCTTTTTCTCGCTTACAGTTTTTTTTTTTTTTAATAGGAGAAAGAGGGGGAGAAAATAGCTTCTAGGAAAAATGAATACTATTTATTGACAAAAGCTATATCATATACATGCTCAACCACTCTCTCCCACACCTCTCAAAATTACAAGCTTTTTCCCCTATTTTGAGTACCCATTATTGTAAATTGAGGCCAACATCAAACCTTATTTTCCGATTTCTCTTTCTTTCTTTGGGAGCCTTAAGCAATGCTCTTACTCGAGTGGACGTCATCTTGGTGCCAGAGAACACGGCTCTTGTGTGGCAGGAATTACAAAAGAACAAATAGCTAAGCCTCATCTGCCACATGATCCACTGTCAAAATTTTTATCTTTTCCTTCTGGAATATGAAGTTGTACTTCACGGGAAAAAAAGAAGAATATTCCAAATAGTGATTCATATTTTCCCTTTAAACCATAACTTTGTGAGGCCCAAACTGTTGTTTTCAAAATCAACTTGCTCTACAAACAGCTCCTCCCCACCCAGAAATTAATGCATGAACATGCACAAAAATGCATAAACTTACATACAAACAGACTGAACAGTATGTGTGTATCTTTAAGTTTTAATTTATGTTGTTTCTGTTACAAAGCTGCTACAAAGGACCTAGTTGAACAATAAAAATATTTAGCATATAGTTATATTTACTGAATGGGCTTCCCTTGTGGCTCAGAGGTTAAAGCATCTGCCTGAAATGCAGGCGACCCAGGTTTGATGCGAGGGTCAGGAAGATCCCCTAGAGAAGGAAATGGCAACCCACTCCAGTATTCTTGCCTGGAGAATCCCAAGAACTGAGGAGCCTGGTGGGCTACAGTTCATGGGGTCACAAAGAGTCGGACATGACTGAACAACTTCACTTCACTATATTTACTGAGTTGATTGAAGTAATCAGTTTTTGCCTCAGACTCTAGCAAAGCTATTTAGATGCTTTCTAGATGGTACTCAAACACCTTTTTCACTAGCCTGTTAGTTTCTAAACCATAAAATTTGACTTTTCATATTGTTCTTCTTTCTTTTTGTGCCTTTGGATTATACCCTCGTGCTGGACTGGATCCCTTCCCACTTAGCCTCTTTCTTACATCCTTCGGCTTATCTTGTAGCCTCCAGACCCTTCCTGATGCAATCTTTCCTGCTCAGTTCCATCAGATTATGGTTTCTTAATTACCATTTTATGTCACTTCTTTGCTCAAACATATCAGTGGTTCACCATTTCTCCATGAAGTCCAGACTCAAATATGACAGCAGCTGACACCTCACTTTTCTTATACACAGACCCTGTGAAGTCCAGCTAAGCCAAGCTCCTATGTCCAAGTCAAATGCATCTTTAAATGATCTTCCTAATCACCAATTCTTGAAAAATATCTTATGTTCTCTTTAGCTATTAGTAAACAGCCAACAAAGTGACAGCTATTACATATCATATACCCTTGCATTATAGATCCTGTGTTTACATAAGTTTTCTATTTTTCATCTTTCCCACTAAAATCTTTGAAGGCAGCTTCTTTCTCTTGTTCATCATGCTATATCCAAATATACGGCAGGTGCTCAATAAATATTTGTTAACTGGAATTATCAAGATTGTCCAGAACTTTAGCAGTGACATTAATTTTATCCTGATTCAAAGAGCAGCTGTTTCAGACTATTCACATGAAACGAATGATCCTACTTCCTCTCTCTACATTTCTCTTATTAACTAAAAGATTTCTTGTGGCTGTGCATTTTCATATGTGCTTACTGTTCTTGACATTCTTCAAAAACCAGTAGGTTATTGGTTTTAATAAAAGAGAACTGTGCTTGGGAGGTTTTTAGATAGATCACTAGTCTGCTTCTTGATAAATCAATGGTTAGGCCCATAGACATGTGCTTTTCAGGCTGCAAGCATTCTATTTCTACCCACCCAGGACTTCACCTAAGCCACAAGTGGAATTTACCTGTTTACTTAAGAGTCTCTAGCTAATAATGTTATCTATGATGTCTTTTTAAAGCCTTAAAATGTAAGAGCCACAAATTAGCATCCAATAATTTCAGTTTTGCAGTGAAGTTAGTGGCAGCCAAGCTTGTAATGTTTCCACCAGAGATTTTTCTCACCTGAGTGTTTTTGGGGCTTCCCAAAACACTGAGCTGATGGCACTAGTGGTAAAGAATAGACAGGGTTTGATCCCTGGGTCGGGAAGATCCCTTGGAGAAGGGCATGGCAACCCACTTTAGTATTCTTGCCTGGAGAATCCCACGGACAGAGGAGCATGGTGGGCTTTGGTCCAGTCCATAGGGTCGCAGAAAGTCAGACACAACTTAGCACACACGCACCAGTGCTTTTAGAGCTCCCCGTGAGGGACTGGGTTCATCCATCTATCTGGATTCATCTATCTCTCTGTATCTCTCACCCATGAGTACCACATTGCCGCCACTCTGATTGCCATTTAACCATAAATTACACTAATGCCTGGCAGGAAGAAAGGTTCAAACAGTTTTCCTGTATTTATTCTTCTACAAACACTATAGGATGCATGTGGCAACAAAGGATGCTGAACTGGGCACCAATTTCAAATTCGAAAACCAGCGAATAAAACACAGTGTCACCAGAGGGGGAAAAATATTACAACTATTTCCAGCCTTGTCAAAGAAGTGGCCATCACTGTGGAGATTGTTGAGTAGCTCAACTCAAAGCAAAAACAGGACCTGTATGAATATGGTAGGCTTTTAATCAAGTGAGTACAATTTTTAACTTTTCAGATTTTTTTTTTTAAGCATGTCCATTAGCTTCTGAAAGATCAGCTCTTACTGACTGAGCTGATGCTTTGCTGTTGACACAGCGGTCAGGCTCTCCCTGTAGAAGGACTGAGGGGAGTCTTGAAGCTCACCCCAGGCCCTCCACCCACACACCCTCATAAAACATTCAGGTATTTCTCTGCCCGATTACTGTGCATATACCACTGTCTAACTATCACTCTCCTAACCAGATATTATCTCGAATAACGTCAATTATGAAAAACTAGGAATAAGGTATGGGGTTCAGCCAGGATTGCACAAGAAGCTTTTGGCTACAGATCCTGTCTTGAAGCCAGGAGTGATTATTATTACTAATAATTACTATCATTTATTAAATTCCCACCAGGTGCCAACTGCTTTATATGTGAAATATTGATGAGAAATAATATTATTAAGCTGCTTGTTATGTGCCAAGTACTGTTACAGATTCTTTACATGTATTTACATGTATAGATTCTTTACATGTAAATAATGCAGTTTACATAAGAAAACGCACGTATAAAGTAGAGAGATCTTTTAATGTATAATTTGACTTGTTTGTTTTTGGCTGTGCCGGGCCTCACTGCTGTGCGGGCTTTTCTCTGGCTTGTGGTGCTCAGGTTTCTCGTCGCGGTGGCTTCTCTTGCTGTGGAGGACATCTTCTAGAGCACGTAGGCTTCAGTAGTTGTGGCACACGGGCTCAGTTGCTCTGGGCACTCAAGATCCTCCCAGATCAGAATCAAACCCATGTCTCCTGCATTGGCAGATGGATTCTTTACCACTGGGTCACCAGGGAGGGCCCAGTGAAACATGTGGTCATTTGTTGTTGTTGTTTAGTTGCTAAGTCATGTTTGTCTTTGCAACCCCATGGACTGTAGCCCCCAACCTCCTCTGTCCACGGAATTTTCCAGGCAAGAATATTGGACTGGGTTGCCATTTCTTTCTCCAGGGAATTTTCCTGACCCAGGAATTGAACCTGCATCTCCTGCCTTGGCAAGTGGGTTCTTTACCACTGAGCCACCTGGGTAGCCTGATAGATGTTTAACAGCAGTGGATGTTTGAGAAAACTGAGATTCAGACAGATTATAGTAAACAACCTGCTGAGGTCACCCAAAGAGTAAAAGCTGGAGCTGGGTCACAGTGTCTGGAAGCTCCAACAGTCATAACACTGGCCGTCTTGTAATTTTATCTTCCCTATTCAGCAACTTTTCTTCATGGTAAACATTCCACTTTCATGTGGTGGTGGTGGTTTAGTCACTTACTCATGTTTGACTCTTGCAACCCCATAGACAGTAGCCTGCCAGGCTCCTCTGTCCATGGGATTCTCCAGGCAAGAGTACTGGAGTGGGTTGCCATTTCCTTCTCCAGGGGATATTCCCAACCCAGGAACTGAACCCAGGTCTCCTGCATTGCAGGCAGATTCTTTACCAGCTGAGCTACAAGGGCAGCCCACTTTCATACCTAATTATTCGATGAGGCACCTGAGGTCCAGAGATATTACTTAATGCAGGTAGTAACTGGGGTCCTCCTCGGATCCTTTAGACTCCAAAGCCTTGGCAACTGGGCACAGAGCTCTATTTCCCCAGAAATCTCAGAGGATGTCTGGCCTTCTATGTCTGTCTTGAAGTGATGTCTGAGGTTTTCTCAAAGAGCTGCCACCTGTCTCTTTTAGATTCTCTATGCCTGTTCTGTCTCTGAACTCTCCCTGGAGTCCACCTTCCCCACCACCCACCAAATTCCCAGGGCATCATCATAAAACTGCTCCCTCCTTTGTCTCCTTGGGGGAGGGGCTCTATACAAAAACTAATACTTTATTATCCCATTCTAATTTTTCACAGTCTGAGGTAGTTCTATAGAGTGCTGAGTCTGCTGAAAATGCAAACCTCAGGTTGTGTAGGGGTAGAACTGAGTGTGACCCAGGTATCCACCTTTCTTTATGAATCAGCCCCTGATTCAGACCCAGGCAGCCCCCTCATTTACTCTAGTCCAATATTTCACTATTTTCTGACAACAGATTTGCATAGCAGAGAGGGATTTTCCAGTGGGAATTCCAGGCCAGAGTGGGTGAGATATTTTACAGCTGAAAGGCCTTTGTTTTTTCTCCTACTATCATATAGGTCACTCTTGGGTATAGATTTGATTCATAGAGATTTAAAGCATGCACCTTTTTAAATATTCATCTCATGTCAAATTCAAAGAATAGGTCTTTTGAAAAAACAAAAATAAAATCTCAGGTTTATCATCATGAAACATACTAAATAACCATGTTTTTCCTCTTTGATCATTAAATATATACATATATCACATATATGAAATAAACAGTGTTGGAGTTCATAATCAGGCTTCTTTCTCCACTGCTCCAAAGGATCCTGAGGAATAATGTAGAGTTTTTAAAGACTCTCTTTCTTTATCAATATCCTATAAGCTATGTCTTGAAAGATCTGAGCATTTTCCTCTCAGTTTCAATGTACTTTCTTCCAATAATAATCAACATGAAAGAACTAAAACACTGATGATAAGGAAAAACATAGATAGTGGAGAAAATAAACGATTAATTCTTACTGCTAATAGAAGTTTGAACATTAAATATTTTGGACTGTTAGGCATCACTTAAAGGATAAAGAGACCCACCCCAAGAAGATTTAACAGTTAACAAGGACAACCACAATATCATAAATAAATTAAGCTTGAATAAATACTGATGCATGCCCTACCTCTTTTATTCTGAGTGCAGAGCTTTTGCACAAAATTCTCATTAGTAATAAATTCCCTTTGCTATGATGGTGACCTCATAGTTTAAAATGCACAGTTTGGTTTTTTTTTTTTTTTTCAGTCAAGTTTAGATGTGTTCTGAAGGATTTATCTGAACTTTTTTTTTCCCAGATACTCCTCTGCTTATATTTGCATAGTCATTTGCATAATGTTATTCCTGATAAAGCCCTGGTTCTCTGACGAAGAAAATTAGCAATTATTATTTTGCCACAAAATGAATGATAGCAAAGGATGTTAGCTACCAACCTCGTTTAAAAACTTTTGAAACAGGGCATAAAAATAATATAAAGACATGTACTATTAAAAAAATTACCATCCCATCACACATGGCAAAGACTTCTCTTTCAGTGATTAACGGTGTCCTCTGAAGGTCTGGTGGAGAGGGGGAGGAGCAGAGTTGTCAGTTGCTAGAAAGGCAGGGAAAGCAGGCAAATTATTCTGAGCAAACCATTTAATGAGGGCTTTGTTAGCGTGGAGGGCTGCCATGCTGTATGACAGCTGGCACTTAAGAGTCACGTTATTAAGGCAACATAATTCTGTCCATCTGCAGTTCAGCAAAAGGGCCAGTAATGGCCCACAATAGCCCAGAGCAACGCATAGTTTTAATTACATTTTCCCTTATTGCAAAATACTATATACATATATGTTGCATATACCAATATGCACATACACATTTGTTTAGAATAAAGAGGATTTTTTTTCTTCCCAGCACAACCGAAAATGACTCTTCTTCTCCTGGCCATCAGGGAAGACCTCTGACCTCTCCTGTTCTCTGAGAAAGAAGTGCCCAGCTGTGCTTCCTCCCCAAGTAATGGCGACAGGCATCAAGTCACATCATTAGCAGGACTGCCACAGATGGGGTGAGGGAGAGGGCTGCCAGCAAAAGCTAGTCAACACTATCTCACACACCCCTAAATTAAACAGCTTTAGTATTTCTAATGTATTGAAAAGCCAATGGTCACCAATACTATTTCTTTGAGTGACAATAGCAAGCTCTTTTAAAAAGGAAACTTAAAAATAAATGTAAAATTTCCCTTATAACTGAAGTTATAGAACATTTTGGGGAAAAACTATAATTTTATTACCCAAAGATAAAAAATAATAAGCTTATAGTGATGTCTTCTTTTTCTATATTTTATCTGTCTGTAACTTGTTAAATAGTAATGTTATACCATTACATTGATTTATAACTTTCTTTCTTCCATATAATAATATTCTGCTAACATCTCTTCCTTATCCCTCAATATTTTATTCTACAACATGATTTTTAATGACAGCCTAATAGCTCAATTGCAAGAATCCACCATCTGTTATTTAACCCTCCCCTAAGCTGGCCACAACTTTGTGACTAACAACAAAAATGTTGGGCATTTAGGTTGTTTCCTTTTTGTTGTTGCCCCTTTACAAACACTTTTTCAAACATAAAAAGAAATTATCAGATAGGCACATGAAATAATCATAGTACTTCCTGAAGAAATTTCCAGAAACAAAAGGCAACTATTTGTTGCACCATATGGCTTGCAGGATCTTAGTTCCCTGACCAGAGATTGAACTCATGCCGCCTGTAGTGGAAGAGCAGAATCCTAACTAATGGACTGTCAGGGAATTTCCACAAAAGGCAACTATTAATCTGGTAGTACTTTCCAGTGAGTTTGTATTCCCTTAATCACAGTAGTATCTATGCACATTTTACAAGGAGTCATACACATACCCAGGTTAAAAAACTATTCAACTCCTGTATGAGTTCCTAATATTCTATAAAATTACACAAGTTCAGTGGGGGTCTCTGGTGCACAGGTGGGAAAGAGTTGATTATAGCACAGATGTAGAAAGGATGTTCCAGAAACAGGCACAGAAAAGTGGCATTAATATTTCCTCAGATTGTAAAACTCCAGTGTTATTAAAGCCCCTTAAAATGAAAAGCGGGCACTAATTTGCTGTCAGTGATCTGTATCTGTTTTACGTGATATTTAAGGAAACTTCTTAAACAGCAGGGTTAGAAATCATAGCACAGCTTTCATGCACATTATTACAGGTCCACTCATCCGTTTGTGTCAGCAGCTAGTATTCAAGATCAGTATTTTGCTTTTTAAAAAACTAAAGAGTTTCTATCTACCAGGAAAATTTGTCTATATCCAGTAAGGAGAAGGAAATGACAACCCATTCCACTATTCTTGCCTGGAGAATCCCAGAGACCGAGGAGCCTGGTGGGCTGCCATCTATGGGGTCACAGAGTCGGACATGACTGAAGCAACTTACCAGCAGTAGCAGCAGCCGTAAGGAAATAAAAGGGTAAACTAGTTTTTCTGCATAAGACAGACTTCTAACACATTTCCTAACTCTTACAGCCAATAGGTAAAGAATAAAGTAGAAGCAAGAGAAAAATAGATATTGAGGAAGGAACAACCACAATAAATCTGTTTTAATAGTTCACACTAATTAAAGTCAGCTCAATACATCTATTTTGAGGTTTTAGCACATTTGATATAATTTCACGATTTAAAATTCAAGGGGGCAAGTCACTTGATATTTCAGCATTTAGTTATTTGTAGATACACAACAATTTTAAAATACTTGTCCAAATCTACAAAAAGGTATTTATAAGGACTGTACAAATATCTTCCACTATCATCTATAATGGCAAGCCTATAAATTTTTCTCTATTTTTGAATTGGAATAGGCTATAACTTGTAATAAAATTTTTAAGACTCTAGATTTAGATAGAATATATTTTTTAAAAACACAGAATGCCTATGAAATGTGGGTTGGGGGAGGATGTAAAATTATGCTCTGTGTCTGCAAATTTTTTTATTATATTGATGCAAGCCAAGTGTCAGTTGACACTATCCTTCCTTAAATATTTAAACAAAATTTTGCTTCCTTTCTAAATCCCAGTTGGAGTTTGTGACCATCTCCAAAATCTCTGTGCATTCTGGGGTTTACTTTCTGAGTCACTTGTGGTGCCAGGCTTCTATGAAACTCTGGATCCCATGCAAACATCATGGTGTTTCTCTGCCTTGCTCTGCACTGAAAGCAGATATGGGATGAAGCCATTTTGATTTCCTCTAAAACACTCACACCAGCATTAAAACATGAAGCAAGATGACACAGATTAGGGTGACCAAAGAGGATCATATATCACACAAGTTCAAATGAAGTCTCAGATCTCCTTTGTTCATAAAGGTCCCTTGATCATGCTGCTATAGAAATTTCTCATTTTTAATTCAGCCATAGCTCCCAACTTGCTGCACAGCACACTTCTCATTTCCTCTTTCCTCCTCTCTCTCCTTTTCTCATAACTACACTTCTGATTGTTGCACATGCAAGGCAATTTCACTGTCTCTTTGCTATTTCCTTCTAAACATGCCCTGGAGCCTCATTTTCTGTATACAAGAGACTTATTAAAGCACTTATCCTAAACAACTACAACTACAGTTTCATTCTACCCCTCTCTCTCTCCTTCCAATCACACACACACACACACACTCATACACAAGTAGCGTGGTAAATACTAAAAATGTTTATCATATAAAATTACTTTTATATTTACAAAACATGAAATAATGACTTCATAGGTTTTCTTCTCTGTGTTGGTATGGAAACTGCCTGCAGAGGTACTTGGGGAATGCCCACTGTCAGACTGAAATATAAAGTGACAGTACTAAGCACTGTTTTTTCTTTATAATCCCCTCCTGCCAAGAGAATGGAACTCAGAAGCTTTCTTTCTGTCTTTCTTTCCCTCTTTCTCTTTCTATCCCTTTCTTCCTTCCTTTTTTCTTTTGTAACTAAGAGGTGTTTTTATTCACAGTTTCTACAGGTGTTGGCTGTGGTTATTTCTGCCAAGTTACATTCCAAATAGTTGAGATGGGGTCTGGACTATAAATAGGATCTTTAAATAATGTTCAAAAAAGAAAACACATTTATACATACTCACATATTCTAAACCATATGTAGCCAACATTTGTTGCTAACACAACAACCATTTCCCTTTCCTTTTCTTTATAATAACCTGCTAAGTCACTTCAGTCGTGTCTGACTCTGCAACACTATGGACTATAGTCTGCCAGGGTCCTCTGTTCCTGGGATTCTCCAGGCAAGAATATTGGGTGGTCGTGCCCTCTGCCAGGGGATCTTCTTGACCCAGGGATCCAGCCTACATCTCTTGTGTCTCCTGCATTCACAGGGGAGTTTATTTTTTTACCACTAGTGCCACCAGGCAGAGCCCCTATTTCACTCCTGAGGTGATTCTTCTCCCACGTGACTCAAGGATGACTCATAATTGGTCTAAGCCAATTCTGATGATATAATTTCTCTTGCCAGTGACTGTTTTAAACATGGACATGTGATCTAGTCCTGGACAACATATAATAATGAGCAAATGCCAACTGGGGAATGTTGGGAAGTGTCCTCTTTGTTCTTAAAAGAAAAAAAAATCCCAAGGAGGGGCTAATCTCTTCTTCTACTGAACGTTTTCATAAACACATGGAGCTGTCTCTTGTGACTGTTACAGTAAGCTAGAGGATGAGTCTGACAAGATGAGATGGCAGAGTGAAAATATGGAAAGAGTCTAAATCCTTGATGATATCATTTTACTTTTGAATTAATCAGCCCTGCAGCTGCCTCAACATTTATTTTTTTCCTGAGGGGGAAAAAAATTGCCCCTTATTTAGCCAGTTGATTTTGGGTTTTCTGGCTTCTAGTGTGGAGAGCATCCCAGTACCTTGTATTCAAGTCCATTGACTAAAATCAATGGGTTGGGAAGATTCCCTGGAGAAGGGCATGGCAATCCACTCCAGTATTCTTGCCTGGAGAATCCCATGGACAGAGGAACCTGGTGGGCTACGGTTCATAGAGTTGCAAAGAGTTGGACATGACTGAAGCAACTTAGCACACAGGCATGACTAAAATCAAACCCCTTTGAACATAATATTTTCTCTAAGTCAGTTGGAGCTGCTATCTGAAGGGCTGCCATTTTCATCTTCATGTTTAAAGATGCTTGATCTCATTCACCAGCCACTCTAGAATTACTCTGCGTTTATGTTGCCTTCTTGGCAATTAATACCAGCTGTTTCTGCTCAAAAACATGACTATTGAACTCCCTGGGCTTCTTTTTTTTCCCTCTTATGCCTTATGGTCTCAGAAAGAAGAAGGGTGCTGACATGGTGATAGGTTAGCCCCATCACAAGAATGGCTCCTTTTGACTCACAGCCAAATTTATGAGAAAAGGAATCACCAAGGCCATCGAGTTCCCATAATTTGATAAGAGGTCGCTAATAGCATCCATTCATCCTGTCTCTTGTATGTAGTCCTAAATGTGGTTCAAAGATAGCAGAATGACGTTTCATAGACAAAGACATCATAGTGAATATTTAAAAGGCTGACTTGTTTGAAAGGGCCTCTGTTACCCTATCCTTTCTTGCCATCCAGCCCCAGGGGTTTCCGGATCAGCAGGGCAGTCTTGTCCTGTCACGTTCTCGCTAGTTTGTAATCTCTGTCTCACAAAATCAATGGGGTGGGTGTGGCTGAAAGTGTTAATAGAGCAATAACAACAGGAGGCAGCCATCTCCACCTCCAGACATCTGGGTCTCAACCCCTCTTTGTGGCAGGAGTGATGTCTATTATTAATCATAAGTATTCCATGTTTTAAAGTTTAACTTTGCAAATATTATAAAATATGATCAATCTACACTAAATAGTGTAAATATACTTGTAAATACAAGCCCATTATCCTTGAAAATATTTCAGAGGGGGAAAAAATTCCTATGGATTATTCATATATCTTTCAGCTCATCTCCCAAAGGCCAAAATGTGGGAGAGGATTTAATGGGTACTTCTGTTATTCTTCAGTCCTCTGTCTCCATTTAGGATTACTGATATTAATCCAATTTAAACCCCAGCAAGGGCTGTGTGATTTTAAGCAAGTATTTAACCACTTTACGCCTCAGTTTCTTAGCAAAATTAGATTAATAATTTCATTGCCAAGAGTAAGTAATATATAGGTGAAGTGCTTTGCCTAATGCTTGGCAAAAAGCAAATGATCAATAAAATGTCAAGTATTGTCGTACTGTGTCATCATTACTAACAATTCTGCAAGGAATTGAGAGGCACAAAGTTTTTTCATGGTTTTTCTTAACTATAAAATGGGAAATAAAGTCAGTCTAATATTTAAGGATTAAATAGTTTTAATCTAATGTTAAATCTATAAGCATTAGATTTTACAGGCAGAATTCTGGCATTATAACATGTTAGAATAAGTTTATTTCAAAAATACTAATTATATTCAGAAAAGTAAACTTTTTCTTTGATAATTATAATGCTTCCTTTTCTTTTGTAAAGGTAGCAAGAAGTTTGCAATAAATTTTACTCTGATTTTAGTTACATAGTACAATCAAGAGATAAGATTAAATCCACAAGAGGGAGACAGGTTCATGCTAAATTTCCTCAGGGAAAGTTAGAGAAAAAAAAAAAGTATAACTCTAATTGTGTTCAAGGACTTTTTGAAATTTCCAAAAACATTTTAGGTTTAGCCATTTTTTAATCAGTGTACTTTTAAAGTCTGAAAGTAAAATAGTATCTTAAAACAAGTGGGCAAACCTTTGAATGTGTGTACATGCCTACACACTCAAATGTCTGCTGGGTGATTCATTTACAAAAGAAAAGAGGTGAAAGGAGGAAAAAGAGAAAAGAAAGGGGGCTGGAGGTGTAGGGGGGCTGTTAAGAAGGAGAAGGTAAACGTACTTTAACAAACTCAGCCTACAGGGTTGAGGAGCTGCAATCTGAGGGTGCCTCCACTCATGGCCCTGTCAGCTCAGGCACTGGGCCCATTTCCGGCCCCATCTGGCAGTGAGCTACGCAGGCGCCTCTGTTTAACTGGCTTAGCACTCAGGAGGGCTAGCACCCTCGAGTCTTCCCTTCCTCCACCACATTTCCCTGGGCTGCTCTGCAGGGTCTCTTCTGCCTCCAGAACCGAAGTCTCTGTGAGTGGCCTGCCACCATCTGTTTCTACTCACCAAAGGTGGAGACAGTTTCTCAGGGACTGAGATAGCTCCCATTTTCTTTCTGGTCCTACCCTTGAGAGCCCTTTGTGGGCTTTTCCTTTTATAGCTCACCTTTCAAGTGGCCCTTAGAGAAAAGGGTCTTGTCTAGAGATGGAGCAGGAGCTTATGGGGCCTTCTCCACATCCTCTGCTGTAGTTCCTCTCTGAAGTCCCAGATAATAATATCTCTTGCGTATTTCCTGAGTTTTTCAGATGCCAAAACCCATCACCAGATGGAAGAATTAACTATTTGATGATTATGAGCACAGAACCCCCAGACCTACTGGTGCCTAAGGATTGATAATGTTAACCACCCTGTTATCTCAACATCAGCCAAGCACAGTATTGTGCATGAGCTGATCCCTTATCCTGGGATGCCTCTCCCTCACCCTGCCTTTTAAAATGCTTTGCTGAGGGTGTCTCCTGGTGGTCTAGTGGTTAGGACTTGGTGCTTTCACTGCCATGGCCTAGCTCAACCCCTGGTCTGGGATTCTGCAAGCTGTATGGTGTAGCACCCCCAGAAAGAATGTTTTGCTGAAACCCTCCAGGGAGTTTAGGGGTTCTGGGAATACAAGCTTCCCTTTCTTCTTGCTGGGCACTGCAATAAACCTTTCTCTGTTCCCATCTCTGACATTTCGGTTTGTTTGGCCTTACTGTCCATCAGGCATGTGGACTTGCATTTGGTAACAGAGAGACTTAAACTGAAATCTAGTTCCTAAGCAGAGCTTTTAATAAAGGCCACAACCATCTTCCAATGTGGCCTTTGCTCCTCCAACTGGGCATAAGGTACCCTCATCCCACCACCCCACCCCCACAG
This sequence comes from Nanger dama, assembly GCA_917880005.1. Classification (NCBI taxonomy): domain Eukaryota; kingdom Metazoa; phylum Chordata; class Mammalia; order Artiodactyla; family Bovidae; genus Nanger; species Nanger dama. The sequence goes on from CAKJTW010000004.1 coordinate 56,963,022, forward strand.
ACAGCTCCAGCATCTGCTCTCCAGAGCTATCCCTGTCCCCTGCCGGCCCCTCCCCTTCCCCTTAGACAAGAGCAGACTTGGGCACCTGGAGGGCCAGGCAGTCTGGGAGGAAGGAAGCCACTGCTGCTTGGCCATGTGTCATGTTTTCTACCAGACATCTGGCAGCTTGGGTCCCTTTCTGGAAGGGTGTGAGGAGCTTGGGAATTGGGAGCTAGAGGAAGAAAGACCTGAATGCAGGGGACTTCCCCAGGAGATGAGCAGCAATTCCAGTCCTGGTTCCACCTCACTGAGCTTGGCCCTCTTCCCCTCAACCTCACCCTGCCCAGCTAGAATTTGCTTGATTCTGCATGCCAGAGTGGGCTTCCCCTACATAAGGGATGGTTCATTTGGGGGCAGAACCCTCAGTTCCCATAAGTCTTCTCTCTTTAAACTGCTACAGGGTGTGTGTGCCTCCGCTGAAAGAGGGCAGGTTAGGCCTCAGAAGGAGCTTCCCTGGCTCCAACACTTCCAGCCTGTGGGGTTTTCACCCTGTTACATGGGGATGATGACACACAGACTGCAGAGCATCATAAGGGTTAAGTGAGGTTAGACAAGTCAGAGATTTTCAAATCACTCCCCGAGGAACCCTAAGTGTCTAGAAGACATATTTAAGAGACCACACTGGAAATATGGAGGGGTTCTGACAATCACACGCACACACACACTTCAACCAGAATATCTGCTTACATACAAGAATTTGCCCCTCGCTGGATTAGAATCCTCTTCCTTCCCTGTGTCCCATATGCCAGTGGGCTTTCAGACGAGTGGTCAGTAGCCTTGAGCATGGCTTCTTCGCAGCTCCACTGGGGTTTGGATCCTCCAAGTTCACGCCCACCCTACTCCCACCCCCTTAACCAGAGCAGCTCCATTTTCCTCTGCCCTATGTCACTTAAAGCAATTCTGAGGAACACTGGTGAGGAGAACCTGGTCCAGTGCTTTCAGTCTGAGAACCCCTGGTGGCAGGCGTCTGGAACCACTCAGATGAGCAGTAGTGATGGGGTGTGACGGGGTGTGTTGCGTGCTGCTGTGAGCCAGAACTGGGTGGGTCCCGGTCTGCCTCAGCTGCAATTGTTGTGCTGGCACAGGGGGCTCAGAATACTTTTCAGCCCAAACACTTACCACGTGCCAATTGACCGGGATTGTTTTCTTTCTTGACTTGTACCAGCTTTACTGAGAAGGAAACTTTGGCTTGAGCCAGAGCACCATCTGTGGTGGGAGCAGTGGCTCCTGGAGGGCAGATGCAGCAGCTGGGACTGCAGAGCACAGCCGCCCCTCACAGCCAGCCCCACCTCCGGCAGAGTGGATGCTCTGCTAGTGTGGACTGTCTGCGCCATGGTGCCGCATGAAGGAAAAAGCTTCCTCATCAGCTTAAAACACTACAGACGCCACACACACACACACACACACACACACACACACACACAACATTCACATGTGCCACCTGTTCCCATAAGCATACCTAGATCAGTGGGTACAGACTTAGTGTGATAAAAGCTAATCTCCGGCTATTCTTATTGAGTAAAAAACTGTTCTATTTTTACCTTATCTAACTATAACTTCCCTGTTATTTATTTTGATTTGAATGGTTTAATTATATCACAATCAAAAGGTGAAAGCAACCCAAGCAAAATGTGGAATATACCCAGAGTGGAATAGTATTCAGCCCTAAAAATGAAGGGGATTCTGACACACACTACAGTGTGGGTGAACCTTGAGGATATTATTTTAAGCCAGTCACAAAAGTATAGATAACATATGATTCTACCTCTATGAGGTACCTAGAGTAGTCAAATTCATAGAAACAGAAATTAGAATGGTGACTGCCAGGAGCTGAGGGGAGGAAGAATGAGAAGTTAGTGTTTAATGGCCACAGAGTGTGGGTTGGGAAGATGAGAAAAGTTCTGGAGATGGATACTAGTGATGGCTGTACAACAATGAGAAGGTGCTTACTACCATTGACTGTACACGTGAAAATGGTCAAAATGGTAGCTTTCATGTTATGTATATTTCCACCACAATAACATTTTTAACTGCTTATGAAATATTTCAAACAGAAAAGTATATATAATAACAGCCCATTTATAAGTTCCCAGATTTAATAATTTTGCCTTGTTCACTTCTTTTTTATTTCTAAGCAAGAAATCATCACAGAAGCAGCCAAGTCTCTCCTTCTCACACCATCCATTTCATTCCTCTTTCTCCTCCATAGAGGTAACCACCTTTGCATGTATCTTCCTATCTATACTTTAACATTTTACTACATAAGAACATATGATATGGTTTTGTGAGGTGTTTAAATAGGACAAACTGTAGTATCTTTTGCAGCTTGCCTTTTTACCCATCTTTTGGGGGAGATTTATGCACATTGACCCATGGAATTCATTGAAAATCCTGAATAATATCACATTGTTTGAATCCCACTGATAGACATTTAGGTTGCTTCCACTTTTGCTATCACAAGTGCTGCAGTGAATATCCTGAGCATGTTACCTTGAGCACACACACACGAGTTTTCCAAGCACCCATTCCCAGCAGTGGAACTCTGGGGTTGGAGGGATGTGCAATTTCCCACTTTATTAGATACTGTCAAGTTCACCTCCAAGGTAGCTGTACAATTGAACTCCCACTTTCATCAAAAAAGAATTTCTGTTTCCCCAATTGCCGCACCAAACTTGGATACTCTTACTTTTTTCCCTCTTAATCTAATGAGTATGAAGCGATATTTCATTGAGCTTAATTTGCATTTCCCCATCAGTGAGTTTGAACAGGTTTTCACAAGTTTCTTAACATTCTAGTTTCTTCTTTAATAAACTGCTTGCTTCCAATACTGAACATTTCATAAGGGCGAAGACAGTCTATTATTTATAGCAGAATATTCATCACCTAGCACAAAATAGGTCATAATTATTTGCTGAATGAATAATTGACTAAGCACTCTGATAGATGCTGGTAAAATTTTTTTTCTAATTTTAATGACAGTTAGTGCTGTAATTACTCCGATGGAGTTATTTCAGCTTCATGGAGGCTAAATAATTTGCCACTTCCACATAGCTAATAAACTGTGGAACCTAGACACAAACATTGGTCTCATGTCAAGAGAGCCCACAGCCTTCAAATTTCAACATCCTGCTTCCCTTCAAAATTCAGCCAGGAAAACAGAAGAATAATGAATTAATGGATTAAGGATCTTTAATTCTGTTGACAATCCTTTGTTTTAATTAAGCTACTTTACCTTGATTAAATCCCTCCAAAAATGTGGTTTAATGTGTGAAAGTACATTAGACTTTGAAAATCATCAAAGGATTTTATTAATTTGGAAGCCTTATACCAAGAGGAGGGAAAAATCCTCTATTTAAAACAAAAGTTGTTGCCAGCTGCTGTTTTCCTCTAGAGACCATTTATAACTGTTGCTCATACTTTTCACCCAAATTGTAGGCTCACACACCCAACTGCCTAGGAGATTACACTTCCTGATGTCTAAAAGACATCTCAAACTTGCCTCTCCAAAAATGAACTTCTGATCCTCATGCTCTGGCCCCCAATCCATTCCACGCACAGCCTTCCCAACCCAGTTGATGATAGCCCCATCCTTTCCAGAAGCTCAGAACAAAAACCTTGGAGTCATTTTTACTGTGCTCCTTCTTTCCCACTTCACATCGCTTTCCTCATCAAATCACACTGACTGGGGCTTTCAGACATGTCAGGCTGCATCACTGCTACGACCTCAGCGTAACACCCTAGTCCTATCGTCCCATCTCTGCATTAAGCTAATAGGTCCTCCTCCTTCTTCCCTGCCTCCAACAGTCTGTTCTCAACACAGCAGTCAGTGATGCTCTGACAACTCAGATCATGTTCCTCCTCTGCTCAATGGCTCTCTTTTTCACTTGGTCTAGAAATCAGTCCTCAAAATGGCCATAGGCCCCACATGATTTATTTCCCCATTCGTTCCCAGGCTCATCTCCTCCACTGCCCACTCCCTGGTCCCCTTGCACAGGCAAGAGGCACTCCTGCCTCAGGGCCTTTGCACTTGTTCTTCCCTGCATCTGAAGAGCTGCTCCCCATAGTCACAAGACTCACTTCCTCTCCTCCTCGAGGTCTTTGCTGAAATTTCACCTTTTCAAGAAATTTAAGTTCTGCTCTACCTCAAACTCCTATATTCCTAGTCCCCTGGTCTAATTTTTCTCCTTTCCATGTCATTTATCACATTCTAGCATGACATATATTAATACTATATACTTAATAAATAATGCTCTTCTCCCCTCAACTAGAATGTAAGCTCCTCAAAGTCAGGGATACTTTCTGTCTTGTTCACTGAGACATCTACATAGCTAGAACAGTGACAGCATATCCAGTAGTGAGTGCTCAACATCTCACATAGATATGGAACATGGATGTAAGAAATCCTCATAACAATTGTTCAGTTGCTCAGTTGTGTCTGACTCTTTGTGACCCCATGGACTGCACCACACCAGGCTTCCCACAGAGCTTGCTCAAACTCATGTCTATTGAGTCGCTGATGCCATCCAACCATCTCATCCTCTGTTATCCCCTTCTCCTCTGCCTTCAATCTTTTCCAGCATCAGGGTCTTTTCTAATGAGTCAGTTCTTCTCAGGTGGCTAAAGTATTGGAGTTTCAGCTTCAGTATCAGTCTGTCCAGTGTATATTCAAAATTGATTTCCTTTAGGACTGACTGGTTTGATCTCCTTGCAGTCCAAGGAACTCTCAAGTCTCAAACACTCATAGCAATAAATACAAACAAAAAAATTGATTCCAGTAATAAAAATAATACATCATACCAAATGGAATTAATCCCAGAAATACAATATTGGCTCAATATTTGAAAACCAATCATATTATTCACTGTATCAAAAGACTGAGGGAGAAAAACCATATGATTGTTTCAATAGATTCAGAATAAAACTTCTGACAAAATTACTATTCATGCTAGAATTCTCAGCAAGCCAGGAGTAGAAGGGAATTTCTTTAATATGATGAAGGACGTCATTCAAAAACCTACAGCTAACATCATACTTAACGGTGTCAGACTGATTACTTTCCCCCTAAGATTGGAAATAAGGCAAGGATATTTACTCTCAACACTTCTACCAACATCCTTCTGAAGATTCCAGCCACTGTAATAAGACAAGGGAAAAAGTGGCATACAGACTGGAAAGGAGGAAATAAGCCTACCTCTATTAGCAGATATGATTGTCTACATAGAAAACACCCTAGTTTCCAGATATGAACTAGAAGTAATGGATGAGTTTAGCAAGGTTACATTTTATAAAAAGTCAATATAAAAAAAAATCAATGTGTTTGTATATACTAAGAATGAGCAATTGAAATTTTAGTTTTTTAAAATGTTCCATTTATAATAGCATTGAAAAACAAATACTTAAGTATAGATCTAGCAAAATTTGTGGAATATGTATTTGTAGAGTGAAAACTACAGAACACTGATGAAAGAAAACAAAGAAGACCTAAATAAATGGAGAGATTATTGTGCTCATAGATTCAAAGACTTGATATTGTTATATTGGGTTGCCATTTCCTTCTCCAGAAGATCTTCCCAACCCAAGGATGAAACCTGTGTCTCTTGCATTGCAGGCAGATTCTTTACCATTGAGCCACCTGGGAAGTACATAAGACCTTATTCTCTCTGACTTTAAGAATCATTATAAAGCAATATGGATCAAGACTATGTGGTATTAATGAAAGAACAGATCAATGGAACAGAATAGAGAGTTCAGAAATGGAGCCACACATACATGGTCAATTGATTACTGACAAAGGTTCCAAGGTAGTTGGTATGATTAATGTTTTGTGTTACTTTAGAGGTTACAGGATGTCCAGAAATCTGGATAAACATTATTTCTAGGTGTGTCCATGAGAGTATTTCTGGGAGAGACCAGCATTTGTATCAGCAGACTGAGCAGGGCAGATGGCTGGCCCCAGTGTAGGCAGGTATCTTCAAGTCCATAGAAGGCCTGAATAAAACAAAAGGCAGAAGAATGGAGAATTTTTTCTTCTTTTGCCTGACTGCTTAAATGAAAATAATGGTCTTTTGCTCTTGGACTGGAGCTTAAAACATCTGTGCTCCTGGTTCTCAGACCTTTGAATTTGGACTGGAATTATACCAGAGCTTCCCAGCTTGCAGATGGTAGTACTTCTTAGCCTACATAATTAAATTAGTAAATTCCTCATAATAAATTGTTGTATATATTTTGTATATAATATAAACATAAAGTACATGTAACAGAAATATAAATATATGTCCTATTGGTTTTGTGTCTGTGTGCTATGCTTAGTCACTTAGTTGTGTCTGAGTCTGCAAAACCATGGACTGCAGTCCTCTGTCCATGTGGATTCTCCAGGCAAGAATACTGGAGTGGGTTGCCATGCCTCCTCCAGAGGATCTTCCCAACCCAGGGATTGAACCTAGGTCTCCCACATTGCAGGGAGATTCTTTACCAACAGACTCACCAGGAAAGTACTTTGTGTCTCTGGAGAAACTTAATATAGTCATTTGTTTAGAAAGAATAATATTTTCAATAAATTGTGGTGGACAATTGGACATTTATATCAAAAAATCTTTTGACCCATGTCTTATACCATATACAAAAATGAATTAAATCTAAATTTTAAAACTATAAATTTCTTAGAAGAAAACATAAGAGAAAATCTTTTTGACTTTGAGTTAGGCAAAACATCCTTATATACCACACTAAAAGTATTATCCATCAAAGAAAAAAATTGATAGAATTAATCAAAATTTAAAACTTCTGCTCTTTGAGAGACAATTAAGAAACTTTACAGACATAAATCACTGACTGGGAAAAATATTTGTAAAACATGTCTAATGAAGCACTTATAACAAATATGTATAAAGAACCTTCAAAATGCAATATTAAGAAAACAAACTATCTGATTTTTTTAAATGGGCCAAAGTTTTGAACAGAACTTTACCGGAAATGGTATATGGGTGGCACACAAGGACATGAAAAGATATGCACCACTGTCAGTCACTAGGCAAATTAAAACCACAACCAGATATCACTATACAAGTATCTATTAGAACTGCTAAAAGAAAAAAACACCAAGTGCTGATGAAGATGTGGATCAACTGGAAATTTATGCACTGCTGCTGGGAATGCAATATGACATAACAGCCACCATTGAAAGCTGTCAGTTTCTTATTAAGTTAAATATACATTTACCCCATGATTCAGCTATCTCATTTCCCAGGAGAAGTGAAGACTTATATTCACATGAAAACCTGTAAGTATATATTTAGAGTGATTTTATTAATAAATACCAAAAAAATGGGAAACAACTCAAATGTCTTTCAACTGGCAAATTGCTTAGAAAAGAAATGTACACCCATACAATGGGGTACAACCCACCAGTAAGAACAAACAAACCAATGATTCATGGAAAAACTATCAAATGTATTAATGCCAAGTAAATAAAGCTATATATGGTGTGATTCCTCTTTAATTCCTTTTTAAAGTTAATTTTTATTGAAGTAGAGTTGCTTTACAATGTTGTGTTAGTTTCTGCTGTATATAAAAGAGAATCAGCCATACATATACATATACATATATACCTTGGTTTTAGGATTTCCTTCCCATTTAGGTCACCACAGAACACTGAGAAGGGTTTCCTGTGCTATACAGTAAGTTATCTCATTAGTTATCTATTTCACACATAGTAGTGTCCATATGTCAATCCCAATCACCAAATTCAACTTGAAAAGGCAAAGATATTGAGAGAAAACAGATTGGTGGGGGCAAGGGCTAGGGGTAAGGTGAGGGTGACTAGAAAGGAGAACAAGGGCACTCGGGGGGTGAGGCACATGTTCTACATCTTGATTAAGGTGGTGATCATACAACTGTGGGCTTCCCAGGCGGCACAGGGATAGAGAATCCACCTGCAGGTTTGATCCCCGGTTTGGGAAGCTCCCCTGGAGAAGAAAATGGCAACCCACTTCAGTATTCTTGCCTGGAAAACTCCGTGAACAGAGGAGACTGATGGGCTATCGACCATGGAGTCACAAAGAAACAGACACGACCGAGCATACACACACACAAACACACACACAGATACAACTGTGGCACTTGTCAGAAGTCATACAACTGCTGTAATTAAACAGGGGGAACTTTACACAGTATTGACCATATGTAAATTATACCTTCATATGCTCAACTCTTAAAAGAATGGGAGAGGGAGAAAGAGAGACCGTGAGAGCAAACGAAAGAGACATAATCCAGGGCTCCGAGGAGGTTAGAAATTCACCAGGATGAAATGGCTAAAATCTCATTCCTTTTACTTGAAAAAAAAGAAGTCTTTTACCACCAACATCATGGTGGGAAGTTCAGGAACAGAATGATGTAGGCAAATGAGCCTGCAGAATGGCTCAGCCTGCGAGGCCAGCAGCATGTATCACAGAAGCACCAAGGGAGGGAGGCAACAGAATCCAGGGGCCAGGATTCCGAGGAATGGAGCTCAAGCAGGAGCTGCAGCCAGGACATAACAGAGAACTGGGCTGGTTTGGACTAGCCCTGGAGGAGAAGTGAGACAAGCCCCCCTTTCCTCTAAAAGTACCAGAGAAGATAGTCCTTGAATGGACACAAGCAGACACTTGGACTATAATTCAAAAAACAATCCAGTCTCAGATTTGTTCTTCTACTACATATCAAGTTGTACTGAATTCATCTTTTACAACAGAAGTATAAACACAGCCCAAAGTCAAGAATTTGCTTGCTTGTTTTTCTGCTTTGTGAATTATCACTACTCTAGGAGATACATTAAACATTTGTTCCACTTAAAGCTGCAAAAAAACATTAAGATCCATCTTTGCATTGCTAACAAATATGATGTCAATGCTGTTAGTTCATAGTGTAAAAAATGGATAGCATCTTCTCATTTTTTTTAATGATGCATGGTTCGACTTGGATAAGAGTTCAGTGCTGTTCTTTAAAAATACTCTTTTTACAAATGAGTTCGGCTCAGGATTTTATTTGATTTAGGTCAGCTATTCACAAACAAGTATCTTAAGGAAAACTATTTCTACTGTGTAAGCTTTAGAAAAGAGAGAAGGAGGAAGAAGGTGGTCAGATCAGTTAGGAAAATGTGGCACAGTGTTTCCCCTTGGAATTCATGATGCACATTGGTGCTAAAGAACCTTCCAGGAAGCAAGCTTGTTTAACTATACTGGGACCACGTACATTTTGCCAGGTGTCCAGTACAGCTCCTAAGACAATGAGGCACTCTGTCTCTTGTTTTGAATGAAGCCAGTATTTCCCAAGCTTTAACCAGAGAATCCTTTCTTCTAGAATATCTGTTTTAACAACCTGCTATCAGTGTTTTCAGGAAATTCTGTAAGCTGTTTGTTTTTTTTTTTAATCAATGTGGAAATTTAAAAGGAAAATTTACATTGCTCAACAAGAAGAAAAGAGAAAAAAATTTACTAAAAAGTTCACCTGATATCCTACTGTCAGATATAGCCACGTCCTTCCTCTGCCATTTAGAGTTCAGCTAAAATCTGGTGAGTTTAGCAGCTTTCTAATTTGGGGCTTTTTTCCTTAGGCCTCAGGAAGTTAATTCAAATGATATTCTGACTTTTTTACCACTATCATGTCATGTTTTTAAATGACAGGGTGAAAACAATAATGTGAAGAGCTACAAATTATGCATTTTATAGGGGTTGGAAAAGTTCAGTTAATCATAGTCCTTTTAAGATTGATTTTCACAACTTATCTCATTCCAGAAGGGTTTGGAAATAGGAACTGTCACAATAGATTAAGGAAGCCAGTCTTCAGCTCTGTAGATCCATTAGATAATGAGGGTATCAAAAATCTTGTAATATAGCTCAGTTCTTTAGGGGCAAGCAAGGAACAAGAGAGGGTTAGAGGTTGCAAAGGCTTAGGAAAGGCTTTAGCCTGATGGAAACACTATCCCCATGGGTGGGCCCACAAGGATGCATGGCCCTCTGCTTCCTCCATCCTCCTTGACTTTGCTAACAGTCAGGGCCCTTCTCTCTTTACCTGAGGAGGCTTACAGGGAGGTGCTGACAACGTACACTTGCCTGCATGCAGTAAGAGCACTTCCTGCTTCCTCCTTTACCATCTGGGTTTCATAGTGGATTTCCAAATGCGGGGAAAGGGAGGAGCCCTGGATGTTCCAGGCTCACGTTGCCTAGAGATCCAGCATAAATGACTCAGGGTTCTGTCAGAGGCGCAGAGTCACTCTATGTTTCAGGATAAAGTATCTTCTAGAGGAACTAGACCTCACACAAGTGTGGGAGCAGCTGGGGAAGTGAAGGTGTGAAAGGGCAAGTTGGGAGAGTCAAGCAGAGGAGTTAATCATGTTTCAAGGAGTGAAGGGGGGATTGTGGAGTGGGGCTGTGATGAGGTTTTCAGGGAGCTCTGGCCTTTGTTTCTGCTGTGAGTCTGTAGCTTGCTATCTGGCAAGGGGCTCGGGGCGGCTGGTTAGCATGGCCAGCAGTCTGGATGCCCAGCAGAGTGCGGATACACTTTGCCCATCCTTCACCACATGGGACTCAAAAGACCCTCAGAAAGCGACAGCCATGGCCTTTCTTCTGCCTTTCAAATCTTGTGCATTTTCCACTTCTGGTCAACTCTGACCTGGCTCAGGGCAGGAAGACAATCTACAGAAACAGTTCCCACCCAAGGTAACTTGGCATAGTGCAACCCACCACATACAGTCTGCATAACTGGCAGGCTGAAAATGTGAAATATGCAAGAGGCCTCTCTGGGCAACATGCAGAATTCAAGGTCAACTGCTGCAACGCTCCATGAGCTCCTCTCTTCATTGGCCTTTGTGCTCCTATTTTATTCCAGGATAGCACTGAAGACATTGTCATTACTTGTGTGTGCTCAGTGGAGCAGTCGTGCCTGACTTTCTGTGGTCCCATGGACCTTCCAGGCAAGACTACTGGAGTGGGTTACCACTTCCTACTCCAGGGGATCTTCCTGACCCAGGAATCAAACCCACATCTCTTGACTTTGCTTATGTCACTGATAATCAGAACATTGCTAAACCTCGAAAGGAGTGTCAACAAAATGTCATCCACAGAAGAATACTGCTATCTCCAAATTACTCTATTTCACCCTGGAGATGGCCCATAGAGACATCCTTCTGGCTTCCACAGGAAAAACCTTAGACCCTAGCATCAGTGAAAGCTTTTATTAGCAAAGGAAGTTACCTGGTCTCTCTACTTGAGTTCTCTCTATATAACTTGAGACGATGAAAGAGATGATCCCTAAGGAATGTTCTAGTTCTGACATTCTATAATTCTACATCTGTGGAAACTTAATGTCTGGAGCAGCAAGTCTGCCATTTTCATGCACAGGATGAAAATCTGCCAAAGAAAACCTCCAACTTATGGAAAAGAAAAAGCAGTAGTCATCTTTTCTCATTAGCAACACCAGATTCCGCTACCTCAGCTGGATGCTGGTTAGTCATCTCCAGTAATAACCTCCACTCCCAGCTCCAGGCCACTGCCCAGGCTCAGGCTGAAGTCTGTGGTCATGAGTCACAAACTCTTAGAGCCAGGAATCGAAACGAGACCGTGAAAGGCAATTTGCCTTCCCAAACTGGTTTCCTAAGAATGGGTTCCTTCCCGAAAGAAAAGAATAGTATTTGTGGCTTATGAAATACCAAGTTGTATTCCCCCTAAACGCATGGCTCCAGATATAAGTTTTAATCTCCAATTGGAAAAACCAAGATTTTGGTTTTAGTTATTGCTGTCAGTTGTTGGAACCAGAGCCCCTTCGTGGGACATTAGGTCACAGCAAATGCAATGCTTAACAGAGCACAATCATTGACACAGTCTGCTCCTGTCTGGGAAATGTGATGAGGCTGCTTACTTGTCCTTCTGGAATTTTCCTTTTGCTTAATTTTAGGACATGAATTAAAGCAAGGCTTTGCAGTAGCAGTGTCCTTCTAAGGCCATCCTACCCATCCTCGCTCCCCATAGGTGTGCTCACCTGAGCCCTTGCTGGGATTCTACTAGACATCTAATAAACACTCACTGGCCATCCTCTCTCTCCTGCTACATTATGAGAAATAAGAAGGAGGTGGGGCCAGTCCTACTTTTAGAGTACCACACCCAGGGCAGCCTCCACTGCCTAATTTCAAAGTTTGAGAGGAAACAGGAAATGCAATTTTCGGACTATAAAAAGAGCCTTGGAGAGGATCAAAGTTTGGATAGAAATGGAAACCCAAGTATCTTCTGCAAAGCTAGTACACTGGGCCCCAGGGAATGGTGGGGAGTGGCTGTATGGACAGTGTTACTGCCAGAATTTGGCCAAGGGAGATAAAGGGCAAGGCTGAGGGTGGGAGTGTGATCCTGGGAATCTAAAATGAGTACATGAGAGGAGAGAAGCATAGAAAACAAGGGAAGAGGCCAAGGAGAAGCAAGGAAGACCACAGAGTAGCAGTGCAGGATCTGAAGATCAAGCAAGATGATTCACGACTGGTGATCTTGCCCAAAGCCCAAGACGAGCTGTTTCTAAGACCTCCCATGGGAAGGGGAGAGGAGCGGGAAAGTTTCCCCAAAAGATCCCTTCCAGCTTCCAGGGGAGGTGATGTCTGTGCTGATCTTAACAACTGGGTTGGAGGGAGTTAGTGATACCACACTGACTAGGAAGCCAGACAGCTGGGCACCAGCCAGTCCCCACAGCGTACTATTGTGTCATCTTAGTCCAAGCTGTGCCTTGGTTTCCTCATCTGTAAAGTTTATTCAGTCAACACATCTTTGCTGAGCTAGGCAGCATTCTGATAAATAAAACAGAAATCCCTGCTCCCTGTAGCTTACCTTTTAATGGATAAGAATAATACCCAACTCAAGGAGTGGTCATGGAAGATTAAGGAGCAAATACATATCAACCACATAAAACAATCACAGCTCATATAGCAGATGTTCAACAATGTTATTATTATTTTAATTGTTAGGTGGGCAAGAAGGCAAGGGGATTCCAGTCAGAGGTAGGAAAAATGTGGTGAATATGGAAACAGCAAGGATTTAATGATGGCCACTTTGAGGCACACCAGGGATAAAGATAAAACTGGAGAGTTGATTTAGGACCCCCAGCTCCCTGAGCCCTTAGCACTTCCTATACATCTTCAGAGGCAGCAGGCTCAGGCTCTAGAGTTTACATCTAGCTCAATTATTCAGTAACTTGCTTACTGTGTGACTTTGCATAAGTAACTGGAGCTCTCTGTGCTTCTGTTTCCCATAAATTTTAGTAACAAGATCTATTTCACAAAGTTTGTAGGGGATTAAGAGGGTGAATACTTGTTAGCTCTTAAAACCTGTGGTCACAACTCAGGGAGTATTTAAAATATCTAAGCTTCAATTAGTCATTCTTATCATTTTTATTTCTATCATGTTCCTCAACTCTCTAGTTTACCCATAGGTTCTCCAGTTATTCTTCCTGTTTTTGTTTTTGTTTTTTTCCTTCTATCTCCAACACAACTCATCAGGATCTTCTGCCTTTACCCTTTACTAGGACTCTGGGATGCTTTCTTTTCCCCCAGGTTTTCTTTTCTACTCTAGGTCCTCACTGCCTTGTTCCAATAATAGAGCAGCAGTCTTCTAGTTGGCTTCTTTTTCTGAAGTTAACCTTTATCCCAGGATGTTTTCACAAAGCTTCCAGAATTATCTTAGAGAGCATCGTGCACATGTTTAAGAATCTATAATGTCTATTGCACATATTAGTCTTATCCTGGCATTCAGAATAATTTCACAAGCCCTGCCACCCCAACCACGACTACCACTTTCCTATAATTCCCCTACCACCTCTAGGATGGCTAGCTTGGGTGCAAGACAGAAAAGGTACTTTGCCCTCTAGATATTTGACTGCCATCTGTAGTAAAATCCTTGTTATAATAAGCTAGGGTCTCATCAGGAAACAGATGGTACATTCAAATTGGATATTCTAGGTACAGTTAATAAAAGGACTATTTACAAAGCTTTGGGTAGGATTTAGGGAAACAAATAATGGGGAGTGTAGTACCTCAGGGGCTGCAACATTCAGGAGCTGTTATCACCCACTAGGCCTGGAGGTTTAAGGGCAGAATGTAGTTACCAAATTGGGACCTTTAGTAGAGGGATGTGGGCAAGACATGGTAACCTAGCAAACAGAATGGGAAGAAGAAATGCTGTCACATTATTTTACTCTCTGATTTTCTCTGAATTCAACCAGAAGCCAGAGAGTGGGGCGGCCTATTGAGACAGCTCATACAGATCAATTTCTTGGACACAGAGCAAGGTGATGAAGTGGGAAGAGTAGACCAGGAGAAGCAAGTGAGAAACACTCCTGCAGAATCATAATAACAAATATAAATCTATGATGACCCTACAGCTGCACAGTAAATAACATGCACAGTCAAATGCAATAGTCTTGACACCATAATATGGTTAGGACCACCCCCACCTCCAATCACACTGTACTTCCACCTCCTAGCATTCACCACCAAGGCCAAGGCTTGACCTAAAGGTACAAATCAAGAAAATGTATACTTTCCCCAAGACACGACTTTTATTTGATGAAAAGTTTTGGAACATGCTGAGTTTGTTAGAATAAGAGGTCTTACAGCCATCTGCCAGAAAGTGTTCATTATCATAAAGATACAAGCCTGCAAGGGTGCATATACAAGGACAGCACCATGAGGAGCTCTGCAGATCCACTCCCCAGAGGAATAAGCAAAACTAGTGAAAACTATTAAAACAACAGAAACCACATTTAAAGTCTCTGGAAATTGTCCTAAATGAGGAAGCCTTTCTTTACTCAAGAAAATTTACTAAAATTTTATTTCAAAATCAAAGAGATCCTGAGGCATCTGAATCAACAACCCATTTCTTCCCTTCCCCACCACTTCCCCTGCATCTCAGCTGAATGGAAATTCCACTTTAGGCAGGTGTAGCCAAGAAGATGGGGCTTCTTCTCCCCCTCAGCTCCCTATCAAAAGTTACTATATCCCACCAGGAGAGCATTTCTTATCCCCTCCACCTCTGAGTTAAGGAAGCTAGATTCCTTGTGAGTGTGGCTGAGAGCTTGGGGTCTCTTCTGAAACTCAGCTACCACTTAGATGACAGGGCTCTAAGCCAGGCATGGAACAAGAACCCTGGAATGAGATCACCTTCATCCCAACTCACTGATGGAGCTGAGACCCTAGCCTGGAAGAGGCAAGCTGAGAAGAGGAGAGGCTCTCGCCCTTCCCAGCACCCAGATGGCTTAGAGGTTTTGACCGGGGGAGACAAAGTCCATAAGAAAAGGAAGCCCCTGTGCACTTCTTAAAGAAATTGACTTTATTTAAAACAAAGTATAAAATGGGGTAGGACAGTGGGACCCTCATGGGTACAAGTCTCCCATTTCTTGTTTGTAGGATATAGGCCTCATTCAGCTTGCTAACCCCGCTGTCATTCCAGGGTGGTTCTGTACACACCCAAGTTTTCACCCTCTGAGGAGCAACACTACCAGAGGGTGAGACAGAGGGGGAAACAGACTTCACTAAAATAGTCTAACCAAGTTACTAAACAAACAAACTATACAAGCAAGCTCCAGAGACAAGAGAGGGAAATTGGAATCCAGAGTTGTTACAACTGCCGTTATCTAAAACATACAGTTTTCAACAACAATAAAAACTTATAATACAGTCATAGAAAGAGGAAAATGTGAGCCATACATAGGGAATGAAAGAGCAGGCAACAAGATCTGCCTTGATAGGGCCCAGATGTTGGACTATACAAAGACTTCAAAGCAATCATCATAAAGATATTCAAAGAACTAAAGGAAACCATGCTTTACAAAGAAAGATATGGTGATAATGTCTCATCAAATAGAAAACATTAATAAAAGGATAGAAATTATTTTTAAAAAACCAAATGGAAATTCTCAAGTTGAAAATACAATAACTGAAATGAAAAATTCACTAGAGGGGCTCAACAGTAAATGTGAGCTGGCAGAACGATGAATCAGAAAACTTGAAGACAGATGGAGATGGGTCAGTCTGAAGAAGGAAACAACATGCAAAACGATTGATAGAGCCTTAGTGAAATGTGACATACCTTTAAGTGCAGCACCATGTGCATAACTGGAGCACCAGGAAGAGAGGAAACAAAAAGAGCAGAAGAAATAATGGCTGAAAGCTTCCCATTGTGAATGACAACAGTTTAGATGTGATGTTTTTGTGTGGTGCACAGCCTGTGCAGCTGTACATGGCAGTCTGAATTTACCACCCCCGTCACCACCACTATTTCCATCTCTGCATCCCCCCCCCCCGGCTTTTTTTCCCTTCAAAATAACAATTCCGCTCTATTCAGGTCAGTCTAAATTATCATCTGAACTGTCTTAAGTCATTCTAGCAAGTATCTTTTCCCTTGTCAACTCCTATTCTTGGCTTACCCTTCTGGTTTCTTTTTATTAGTTACAAACCTATCATTTCTACCAAGTTCCCAAGTCCACGTATTTTTATCTAACTATATATATTGCTGACATGCTTTCTGATTGTTCTAACATTTTATTTAGTTGCCTGACAAATATTTATTGAATGCCTATTATGTTTCAGACATCATACTTAGCAGTAGCAAACAAAAAGACAAAAACGTCACCTTCATTAGGCTGCACACAAGGAGGCAAATAAACAGTATACTTTTAGATAGCAATAGGTGCTCTGTGAATATAAAGCAGGGTGACAGAGTTTACTTGGGGGAAGAGAGCTGTCTTAGATAGTGTACAGAGAGGGCATAGCTGATATCTGAGCAGAGAACTGAATGAAGACCAGGAGCCAGCCAAGTAAGTGCAAGGAAGAGGCAGGCAGGAAAGAGGCAAGGAAAGAGGAGAAGGCCTCAAGGCAGGAACATTGATGGCGGGTCTGAAGAAGAACAAAAAAGACAGTGTGATATGAGATCATTAAACCACCAGGAAAAGAGTAGGAGGAACATGGTGGGGGTGGGGGGCTCCATTGTATAGGGCCATATTGGTGTGCCCTGTCTCTCCTTGGGAAGTCTAGCTGGGAGTACTTCTTGAAATACCTATGTTCTCCCTCATCCTCTACCCAGGCTCCATCTGTCCAGTGAAAGAAGGGCAATTTTTTTATATGTAGACCTCAGAGTCTCTGATCGTGAAAAGGAGAACTGTTAGAGCCAAAGGTGAGGGCCAGATTGACTGGGGAACAGGACCAGGGGCACTGAGGGTTAGAGATCAGTGACAGTCACTAAGGATGGTAGGGCCCCAGTAAGTCGACAGATAGATTTTTGTAATGTTACTTACTGTATGCTTAAGCTGTGTCAAGACCTTTATATACACAATGCCATATAAACTTCACTGCAATCTTGAGACACAGGCTTTATCTTCCTGTTTCACACAGGAAGAATCTGAGACATAAGATATTAAGTAGTTTGTCCACAATTATCCCGTTGAGGGTAAAGCTAGGATTTTAATCTACATTTGTTTGGTCAAAAGCCCAGACTTTTAAGCAACCACTATCACATCTGTGTACAAGCTCAAAGGTTTTATAGGAGAAAAAACAGTAGGAAAACAGTAGGAAAACCAGAAAAACAGTAGGAAAAGGAGGAAAGCAGTGAAGAAATTTAATAGGAAGAAATCCTTAATTCCTATGACCTGAGAATATTTTGACTACAGAAGTAAATATTATTGTTTATGGTCAATCTGTTCTTTTTATTTCATATAAGTAAACATTTGAATGAAAATTGACTTGGGAGTAGAAGATAAAATCCTACAGTTTTTATTTTTAAAGCAATAGCAAGGTTTTTGTTGTCTTCTTATAAAACTGTTATATGTTGGTTTGTTTAGTTTAGAAAATAGAAGAAAATAAAAATCACCTAGTGAATACTAATTCAGTTTAAGTGTTGACATACCTGTTTAGAATCTTCTGGGTCCTCATTGTAAATTCTTAGTATAATCTGATTGGTTCAGCTTGGATCTTATTTGTTCCTCAAGCCATTCACCTGTAGCCAGGAAGGTTAGGATCATATAGTGATATCAGATTTGCATAGACCCACCCCTTTGGGTTTTTAGAGAAGGAGATCATGAAGGACTTAAGAGGCTATGAAATTTGGTTGTGGGAAGCTCTTCCTGAAGGCAATGTTGTTAGGAAATGGGGGCATCTAGCAGGACCAGAGACAGATGAATCTGGGGCTGCTGCACCTAGGCAAAAAAATAGGCTTCCGCACTAAGTGGTGACTATTGGATGGAGCGCTGAAGAAGGAAAAATTAGGAGGGAGAACCAACTACCTTTGGTGACTGATTTGATGGGGGGATGAGACTGGGTTTAGGTAAGAGGACAGGAAAACCGGTTAACAAGATGGTGATTTTGAGGTGCCTGTGGAACGACTAAGCAGATGTGTCCCATGGGCAGTTGTGAGCAGTTAGAGCTTAAAAGAGTGATCTGGGTTGGAGTGAGGTGGTGGTTCCAGCTGGGAGTGAGGATAAGATAATCAAGGAGAATGTGCGGAATGAGAAGCCAGAACTCAGGGAGGGCTACTAATGGATAAGGGGCAGTCAATTAGGAGTCTGAAAAGGTGTGATCGAAGAGTTGAGAGAACTAGCATGGAGTGCTGTCATGGAAATCAGCAGAGAGTATTGTCAGGAGAGTTGACAGGAAATGCTGCTTTCAGATCCAATGACACAGATCCTGGAGAGAACCTTTTCAACCTAGCAGCAAGGTAGACTCAGTGTGGGGAGGGGCAGGAAGCGAAGCCCGGTTGTAGAAGTGAACACACTGTGAGAACAGAGATGATGTAGGAGGCCTTTCAGGAAGTTTGGCCATTAAGGGAAGAAGACAGGATAAGGCAGAAGCCAGAATAAAAGAAATATGGACAGATGAGAGAAAAAGAGTGTGTGTGTGTAAGAGAAAGAGGAGGAGAGAAAGGGGAGAGGGAATGTGGCTAAGTGCATTTAGGAAGTTTAATAAAGAATAAGATGCAGAAGATGGGATCCTGAGCACAAGCGAAAAAGATAGACCAGTGCCTTAGAGGATGGGGAGGGGTGAGTCTGGGTGGCAGACAGTGTGCAGACCGATAAGCAGTGGATTGAGGGAACTCTGCCTGGCGGCCTCCCTCTTCTCAGTAACCAAAGAGACCAGGTCATCTGCTGACAAGGTGGGAGAAGGTAAGCTAGGGTTTGAGGAATATGAACTCTATGTGTGCTATGCTTAGTTGCTCAGTAGTGTTCATCTCTTTGCCACGCCATGGACTGTAACCCACCAGGCTCCTCTGTCCATGGGGATTCTCCAGGCAAGAATACTAGAATGTGTTGCCATACCCTCTTCCAGGGATCTTCCCAACCCAGAGATCAAACCCAGGTCTCCCGCACTGCAGGCGATTCTTCACCATCTGAGCCACCAGGGAAGCCCAGTATAAACTCTATGCCATGTGAACTGGAGACATATAGAGACATTTCCTGCTGACATCAGAATCTATGATGCTGTGGTGACCTCTGAGCAGCAAGGACTTCTCTGTAAAACTCAGCAGCCCGAGCTGAAGAAAAAGAATGTGTATGATTAGACTGGTCTGGTTTCGGGCTTTTGCTGAACGTAGGGGACAGAATGGCAAAAAGGAAGGGGTAATAGGCATAGAGAAGATGGAGTAGGAAGTGGGAGAGGAGGAGTGGCCAGGGCCAAGGTGGGACAGCAGGAGCACAGCACTGTGTGTTTAAAATAACCTAGTTTCTCCACCCAGGAGATATTGCATGACCATAGATGACAAAGGCTTGACTCTTGTGCTTTAGTAACTCTGTGTTAGGCTTAGACAGTCTCGTCTCTAGCTAAAGCCTCTCCCAACCACAGGGGTAATAATAAACTAATAATAAACATTTCTGAGCCCTTCAGAACATTTGTGCTAGTGGCTTCTCATGGTTTACATCATCTAATTCCAAGCCAATCCTGTCCTTATGTCTGCTCTTACCCTCACTTACAGAGGACATTTGGATTCAGAGTCTAATCAACTCCAACAACATATGAGCTTGGCTGATTTTTTAAAATAACCCCTTCCCCCAAATCAACTCCAAATGGGGTATTAACTTCATCTATTGAACATTCTCCTAGGATTCCTGACAGCCTTGTGCATCTCCAAATAACCCAAAGAAGATGACATATCAAAGAATACTCATTTTAATTTCCATAAACTGTAGGAATTGGAAAAGAAGGGGTCCTTAAGGCTGGCAGAGGGGACAGGGCAGGGGAAGGATGATGAAGAATATCCTCAAGGTGCCGAGAATCCCCCAGAACTGCAGAGTTTTAACTGAGGTAAATCTGGCAGGAAAGCCCTGAAATGCCTAAAATCTCAAGCCTTTGATCAGTGGCTTTTCTGAAAACTATTTCTCCCACCGCCTGCCCGACACGTGCAGGGCTGAGAAATCTTATTAAAGACCTTTCAAAAAGGCTCCATGTCTTGGAGCATCTGCTTGTGGTGTGCAAGAGATTAGACATGCTTGATCTTGGCCAGAGGGACCCAGCCAGCTCCAGGCTCCATCAGGGAGACAGGACTTCAAACGGGAGGCTCCCAATTAAGGAAACAGCCTTTCCTGGCCGTGGCTCTGAATCTCATTTCTATCACAGGCTCCTCTGGTTAATGATAAGAAGCCCGGGATAAGAGCCTGCTTATGTCCTGAATGGCTTCCTTCCTGAGGGAGGAGGGAAAAAAGGAGCAAAAAGATTAGCACAAGCATCAGGCTCGTGATTTAGCTTCCCTTCTGAAAAAAATTTTTTTATAAAGAGCCTTTACCATCTGAGGCTGTTTGGATTTCTCTTCTCACATTGCCCCATTCAGAGTGTGTTTTATTTGCTATCGTTGACCCTGTGCATTGTGGGGTACTGTATCCTTTTTCTAGGGAAGGCACTTAATGGATTAAACCTGAAAAGAGTCAGTGGTAACAGACATCCATTAGAGAGGGCTATTTACATGCAGTCACTCCTGGAGTTTTTGAAAAGCACAGAATTAAGAGAAAAAATTGCTGAAAAATACAATCATTAGAGTCCTTTGTCCCTCCAGGCTCCTCCTCTTCACACCCCTCACCTGCTGTAGGGGAGGGGCAGGGAAGGCACCAAGGCACTTCTAAGGATTGAATTTGGGAGGGTGGGCATGGTTTCTGGGGTGAAAAGGACAGTTAGGACCAGTGAAGACTGTGAGGCTTTTCCATTTTTCCATTCTGCTTCTGCTGTGTCTCAGGGTCTTTTCCTCTGGCGCTCATAGAAACTCTCTTGAACAGTCTGATTCAGGACAACTACAATTCTTTACAAAAAGCAGATGGCTTGATATGAAGTTTCAGATTCAACTTTGTGCTTTAAATCAATAGTCCTGGGCCAGAGAGCTTTGAGAATTTTACACCTCTTCCTCCTTAGAGAATCGTCACGTTTGAGTTCTTCATTTAAAGGACTATGTTATGATTTGTCATGTTGGAAAAATGCACACATGGAGAACCTAGTGCTTTGTGATCTTCACAGGTTAGTTTATTTAGCACAGTTGTTAGCCGGATACATCTTCCTCATTAATGGAGAGGGCTGGTAGAAAACACCAGATTTAAGTCTTTTCCAGGTCACATTCATTATGGATGCAGAGATCGGATCTTTGTCTGATTTAGAGAAAATACACAGATGAGAGGAAATACAGGATCAATATTCTCATGTGTTAAAAGATAAACTGAGGCATATTAAAAATTTTAAGAGTTTGAGCAAAAATCAGTTCAAAACAGGATCCAATTTAGCAGAAAGAAAGGCACTCTAGGGAGCTGTACAGAAGGAAAGAGGACTATAGACAGAAGGGAGCAGAAACAAGGAAGTTATACTATAGGCAAAAATGTGGGTTGGTTGCTTACTGTAAGGTCACTTTCCTTTAGGAGTTGGCAGGGGTCTATCAGGCAGATTATCTCACTGGTGCTGATCAGGTGATTCCTGAATGACTGGTTTAAGATTATATTTCTGGGTGAGCCCAGTCTGTAACTAATTGGGCCTGTGGTCTTGTTTTTTTGTTTGTTTGTTTTAACACATCTCAGACCTCAAACCTACATCTTTAAAGTAGAAAGGCTTGGGGTTATAGAATATAAAATTAATAAAAATTCAAAAAGCTTCTGTTAAATTGTGTTGATAGTCTAAAGCAAAATGAAAATCAATTCAACAAGTATTTATTGACTATGCTAGATGCTCCTGGGACTAAAAGATAAATTCAACATGAACGAATGTCAAGTCCAACATTTAGGTTGGATCAATTGCATAAACTCACAATACATGGTACATTGATGAATCAATTAGGAGGTCATGTGAGAAAGGCCTTGAACTTCTGATATGCCTGGAAGATAGCTGATGAAGCCTTGGGTTGCTCTAGCTGGGATACAATACTGTTTGAAAAAAATTGAAGTGTAGTTGATATACAACATTATATAAGCTACAGGTTACAATACAGTGATTGACAAATTTTTAAGGTTATACTCCATTTATAGATATGGTCCAACTCTCACATCTATATATAACTACTGGAAAACCCATAGCTTTGACTAAATGGACGTTTATGGGCAAAGTGATGTCTCTGCTTTTGACAGAATGGAGACTGTTTAACCTTGAAAAGATCTAGTTTAGGAAAGAAAAACAATCATAGAATTGAGTAAGAGTGACCTTCTCTACATCCTTTAATCTCTGTCTCTTACAGATTAGAAAACAGGCCCAGCAAAGAGAATCCCTTGCTCACCTCCATCTACAGTCATGCCTAAACCTGCTAGTTTTATTCCATAGCATCAGGTTACATAATCCCAATACTCACTGTATAGCCCATGTTATGCTTCCTGTCAGCTGGCTGATTCCTGTGGTCAGAAGGATGGACCTTCTTGCCCTGAAAGTAATAGAAAAAAGACCTAGAGTCTAATTCCTCTTCCATCCTTCAGGACAACTCAGCTGGCACTCTTGGCTAAGCTCCTACCCATTAGGTACTCTCTCCTCTTAGTTCCCACAGCTCTCTGCTAATATCTCACTGTAGCATCTTTCACACTGAATTTTAACTATGTAATGAGATTACATGTAGTTCATCTTCCCACTAGACTCTGGCCATGTGGGCTAAATGACTCCAACTCAGCCTGGCTGACACTGTTCCCAGCACCACAAGTGACTGCTCCTTTTGACAAGAGCTTCCACACAGTTCGACTGCCTTGGGATAGTCAGGCTCCAAGTGCAAGTGTTCCAGTGAACACGGCAGACTGCACCACCTTTTATGACCTTGTTTCAGAAGTTACATAATGTCATTCCCACCATGCCTGCCAAGATTCTGGGGAGAGGGGCAGAAACCTCACCTCTCTATGAGAGAAATGTCAAAGAATTTGCAGTCATGTTTTAAAACTATCACTTGCTGACAGAAAATAAACTAGTAAATATGTGAAATACTAGATACTATGTCTAGTGGTGACCAACTTTGACAAAGAAGAATTTTAAAGGGCAGATAGACAACACTATTATTTGAGGACTTGAGGTGAAATTCTAGATAATATGGTCAGATAAGGCCCCACTGACAATATGGCATTTGAGCAAACACCTTTCACTATTTGATCTTCAATCCATATCTTTCCATTCCTTCTGTGTCTTCAGGCCTTATTCTTACTGACTCCACTGTACTCAAAGTAGTTCCAACCATGGACTTTTAAACTCTCATTTTTATGGCATTGTCTATCAGAGTCTGCAGTGTGGATTCCCTCAACCTATGGGTCAGCAGAAGTCACATACAAGCATTCTTGATTGCATGACACCATGTCAATAAAAATGTAGGCATTTCAAAACTGTGTCCTTGCTAAGAGGTGTCAGTTACTAAGGAAACCAGGAAAGGGAGCACACAGCCCCTTCCTATTTGCATAAGTTTCAGTTAACATGGTGCTGTGCAAAGACTGCCTGTA
This sequence comes from Nanger dama, assembly GCA_917880005.1. NCBI lineage: Eukaryota > Metazoa > Chordata > Mammalia > Artiodactyla > Bovidae > Nanger > Nanger dama. Next base: position 56,986,980 of record CAKJTW010000004.1, read on the forward strand.
TTCTCTAGTTTAAAAACCCTACTTTATTATTTCAAGCCTCTCCTCAGTACTTAACTACCTCTCTTTTGTGTGCACGGCTTGGCATTTTTGATCTAGGATACTCAAGTGTTTGTTGACTGAGTGTTTTCTAGTAGAGAAAAGTTCATGAAGGTGGAAGAACAGTCAAATACAAACTTGTGGAATAGCACACAATGTGAATAGAGGTGGCTGGTAGATATTGTGTGTTCCTGTGCGCTCAACTGGATGTCCTTTTTTCATTCAACTATTCCATTCACCATTACAATGAAAAGATAAAATACATAGGAATAAATCTACCTAAAGAAACAAAGACCTACATATAGAAAACTATAAAACACTGATGAAAGACATCAAAGATGACACAAATAGATGGAGAAATATTCAGTTCATGGATCAGAAGTATCAATATAGTGAAAATGAGTATGTTACCCAAAGCAATCTAAAGATTCAATGCAATCCCTATCAAGCTACCAATGGTATTTTTCACAGAACTAGAACAAATAATTTCACAATTTGTATGGAAATACAATAAAACCTCAAAGAGCCAAAACAAACTTGAGAAAGAAAAATGGAACTGAAGGAATCAACCTTCCTGCCCTCAGGCTATACTACAAAGCTACAGTCATCAAGACAGATGGTAATGGCACAAAGACAGAAAAATAAATCAGTGGAACAAAACTGAAAGCCCAGAGATAAATTCACACACCTATGGACTATGCCAAAGCCTGTGACTGTGTGGATCACAATCAACTGTGGAATATTCTTCAAGAGATGGGACTACCAGACCACCTGACCTGCCTCTTGAGAAATCTGTATGCAGGTCAGGAAGCAACAGTTAGAACTGGACATGGAACAACAGGCTGGTTCCAAATAGGAAAAGGAGTACGTCAAGGCTGTATATTGTCACCCTGCTTATTTAACTTCTATGCAGAGTACATCATGAGAAATGCTGGACTGGAAGAAGCAAAAGCTGGAATCAAATTGCCAGGAGAAATATCAATAACCTCAGATACGCAGATGACACCACCCTTATGGCAGAAAGTGAAGAGAAACTAAAAAGCCTCTTGATGAAAGTGAAACAGGAGAGTGAAAAAGTTGGCTTAAAGCTCAACATTCAGAAAACGAAGATCATGGCATCTGGTCCCATCACTTCATGGGAAATAGATGGGGAAACAGTGGAAACAGCATCAGACTTTATTTTGGGGGGCTCCAAAATCACTGCAGATGGTGACTGCAGCCATGAAATAAAAAGACACCTACTCCTTGGAAGAAAAGTTATGACCAACCCAGATAGCATATTCAAAAGCATAGACATTACTTTGCCAACTAAGATCCATCTAGTCAAGGCTATAGGGTTTTCCTGTGGTCATGTATGAATGTGAGAGTTGGACTGTGTAGAAGGCTGAGCACCAAAGAATTGATGTTTTTGAACTGTGGTGTTGGAGAAGACTCTTGAGAGTCCCTTGGACTGCAAGGAGATCCAACCAGTCTATTCTGAAGGAGATCAGCCCTGGGATTTCTTTGGAATGATGCTAAAGCTGAATCTCCAGTACTTTGGCCACCTCATGCGAAGAGTTGACTCATTGGAAAAGACTCTGATGCTGGGAGGGAGTGGGGGCAGGAGGAGAAGGGGATGACAGAGGATGAGATGGCTGGATGGCATCACCGACTCAATGGACATGAGTCTGAGTGAACTCCAGGTGTTGGTGATGGACAGGGAGGCCTGGCGTGCTAGGATTCATGGGGTTGCAAAGAGTTGGACATGACTGAGCGACTGAACTGAACTGAACTGAGTGTTTCTCAGAGACAAAACTGCACATAAGCAAAGGCAAAGTTAGTGTTATGCTCATATTATTCCCTAATGTATCAATCATGTTAGAACAAATTCACAGTTTCAAAATAAGTGATATAGCAGAACCAACTGTATTGAGTTTGAGATGTCTACTGTCAGGCAAGTGGAACTATTGAACAGGCATCTATCTATAATTTAGAGAAAAGACCAAAGTTGAATATATACACTGAAAAGCCATCAGTTTATAGAGATATTTAAATCCACAAAATCTTCCAGGGTTTGAGTATAGATAATGAGGAGATTCAGACTGAGGTATTCCAACGTTTAGGGGTTAAATAGATGCTGAGCAATTAGGAAAGGAGCCTAAGCAAGAGTAGTCTGTGATGAAGGAATAAAACTAAAGATTGTTCTAGAAACAAAGAGAAGAACTCTAAGGAGAAGAGAATGAGCAACTTTGCTCAATTCTGCTGATAAACAAGATAATAACTGATGGAATGGTAGGAGGAAAAGCTTCATTGCAGAGGGTTCAGGAGAGAAAGACAAATTGGAGACAAGTATAGATAACTCTACCAAGAGATGTGCTCCGGGAGGAAAGTAGAGAATTTTGCCATAACTACTATGAGATATGAGGTCAGAAGAGACTTTAGAGATTTTTTTTTCAATGTGGGAGGAATGACCGTCTTGTATGATAATAGAAATAGGGAGAGAAAAGGGGACAATTATTGAGGCTCTGGGGGAAGAAATAATTAAAGGAGATAAGACATTCCATGTTAGAGAAGGGATGGATGCAATTCAGTGCCCAAATGGAAGGGCTGGCTGCAGATGGGGGTGTGGATGGTTGACACGTGGAAATAAGCGGGAAAGCAGAGAATATGGTACATGTGTAGGTAGGTAAAGAAATAGAGGAAAAGAACAGAATGGGAAAGACTACAGATCTCTTCAAGAAAATTAGAGATACCAAGGGAACATTTCATGCAAAGATGGGCTCGATAAAGGACAGAAATGGTATGGACCTAACAGAAGCAGAAGATATTAAGAAGAGGTGGCAAGAATACACGGAAGAACCATACAAAAAAGACCGTCATGACCCAGATAATCATGATGATGTGATCACTCATCTAGAGCCAGACATCTTGGAATGTGAAGTCAAGTGGGCCTTAGAAAGCATCACTACGAACAAAGCTAGTGGAGGTGATGGAATTTCAATTGAGCTGTTTCAAATCCTGAAAGATGATGCTGTGAAAGTGCTGCACTCAATATGCCAGCAAATTTGGAAAACTCGGCAGTGGACACAGGACTGGAAAAGGTCAGTTTTCATTCCAATTCCAAAGAAAGGCAATGCTAAAGAATGCCCAAACTACTGCACAATTGCACTCATCTTCATGCTAGTAAAGTAATGCTCAGAATTCTCCAAGCCAGGCTTCAGCAATACGTGAACTGTGAACTCCCTGATGTTCAAGCTGGTTTTAGAAAAGGCAGAGGAACCAGAGATCAAATTGCCAACATCCGCTGGATCATGGAAAAAGCAAGAGAGTTCCAGAAAAACATCTATTTCTGCTTTATTGACTATGCCAAAGCCTTTGACTGTGTGGATTACAATAAACTGTGGAAAACTGTGAAAGAGATGGGAATACCAGACCATCTAACCTGCCTCTTGAGAAATCTGTATGCAGGTCAGGAAGCAACAGTTAGAACTGGACATGGAAGAACAGACTGGTTCCAAATAGGAAAAGGAGTACGTCAAGGCTGTATATTGTCACCCTGCTCATTTAACTTATAGGCAGAGTACATCATGAGAATTGCTGGACTGGAAGAAGCAAAAGCTGGAATCAAATTGCCAGGAGAAATATCAATAACCTCAGCTATGCAGATGACACTACCGTTAAGGCAGAAAGTGTAGAGGAACTAAAAAGCCTCTTGATGAAAGTGAAAGAAGAGAGTGAATAAGTTGGCTTAAAGCTCAACATTCAGAAAACGAAGATCATGGCATCCGGTCCCATCACTTCATGGGGAATAGATGGGGAAACAGTGGAAACAGTGTCAGACTTTATTTTGGGGGCTCCAAAATCACTGCAGATGGTGACTGCAGCCATGAAATTAAAAGACGCTTACTCCTTGGAAGAAAAGTTATGACCAACATAGATAGTATATTCAAAAGCAGAGACATTACTTTGCCAACTAAGGTCCTTCTAGTCAAGGCTATGGTTTTTCCTGAGGTCATGTATGGATGTGAGAGTTGGACTGTGAAGAAGGCTGAGTGCCGAAGAATTGATGCTTTTGAACTGTGGTGTTGGAGAAGACTCTTGAGAGTCCCTTGGACTGCAAGGAGATCCAACCAGTCTATTCTGAAGGAGATCAACCCTGGGATTTCTTTGGAAGGAATGATGCTAAAGCTGAAACTCCAGTACTTTGGCCATCTCATGTGAAGAGTTGACTCATTGGAAAAGACTCTGATGCTGGGAGGGATTGGGGGCAGGAGGAGAAGGGGATGATGGAGGATGAGATGGCTGGATGGCATCATGGAATCGATGGACATGAGTCAGTGAACTCCGAGAGATGGTAATGAACAGGGAGGCCTGGCGTGCTGTGATTCATGGGGTCGCAAAGAGTCGGATAAGACTGAATAACTGAACTGAACTGTAGGTAGGTATGTACGTGAAGTGGTAGGAGCTCTTGTCACAGCTTCTTTTTCGTCAGTGAAATGAGAAGCAAATTCATCAACTGAATAAAGATGTAGAGGAGGAGAGATTGAGGAAAGCTATGAGGCTATAAACAGTTTTCTGGGAGGTAGGAATAAACTAGGGATGGCCCAGTGGAGATTAGGGATCATGAGATGATAAATTAAGTAATAACCGTATAAAGTGTTTGGAATAGTGCCTGGCACATCATTGTAATTCAATCATTGTTAGCCATTTGTTATTTTTATTATCATCAACATCATCTCATACTCTTTACTCTTAAGAAATTTTAAGCAATCATAAAAAGAAGGAAGAGGGATTTAGTATTGAAAATTTAATGTAGTCTCCTTACAAGAATTTTCCATTACCACTTCCCCACCACAAGGCCTTGCTTTTAACTAGATCAGACTTTGTCTATGTTTTAGTTACTTACTCCAGGCTGCTGTAACAGTTATGCTGGCAACTCCAGGAGAATAATTCACTCCCAAATGTGATACAAGTCAAGGTGTCATAGAACCCTATGTCTCTGGTAGCAGTAATCCATCGCATGGTAGACATATGACCCAGTCAGATTCTTTCCCTATATTACTATATAGCTTCAGGAGTTGGTGAAGGACAGGGAAGCCTGGCATGCTGCAGTCCATGGCGTCTCAAAGAGTCGGACATGACTGAGTGACTGAAATGACTGACTGACTGACTATATAGAGCTGAGAAAGAAAGAAAATCCTCTTTCTTTCAGGTTGCCTAAAGTGGGAGATGCTCCACACCACTGTCCAGTCGATGCTTTCATCTGACTGCTGGCCTATCTTCATTCCTTCTTTAGCATACACTGCATGATACCCACAGCACTTTGAATACTCACACACTGCTTCTAGAGGACTCTCTTGTTTTCTCATTTTGTTCCTGTTTGTTGAGATGCATACTTACCAAGAGCTGGTTGCATTTGTTCCTAAACCCACTTATAAAACCTGTTCTTGAATATAACTATATAACACCGTATATATGTATAAATCAATGATATATGAGTGTGTAAAGAGAGTTGTATCTGTGAAAACAAAGCCAAAGGCTTTGGAAAGACTTGATAAAAGCAAACCACTACAAAAAAATAAAGTTTCTATCAATTTAAGCATGGACAAGAAAACTTAAATGATTGAAAGAATCATAAAAATTTAGATCTAAAAGTATCTTTAAGCTCTCCCACCACAATAAACAAAGCAAAAATAGAAATGATAGATAATACACAATGGAATGGTTTATGTAAGAAAGGCCACTCAGAATAGTAACCAGAGAGAACTTGGCACTTCATCAAAAAGTTGGTGAGTAAATGTACATTAAAATATTTTAGGTTAAAATAGACTATTTAAGGTAAATGCATATCATTCTTTAAACTTTATACTGTAATAATATTTCAAAATTTACCTAACAATTCCTAGACCTGATCTCATTGGATAAGAATAATTCCACAGAAGCTTTTGACAACTCTGTTTCAAATTTACTAGGAGGCAAAATAGAGACAGTGAAAGGTTCCATTAGATAAGTGGCATGCAAGAGCCACTGGACGTTGAATCGGCAAGTGGGACTTGGGTCGAGTTCTGATCAGGAGTCTAGCTAAAATTTGTGTTTGGGAGTGTTCTTTGATGCCCTCAAGTTAGATCAATGGGAATTTAGCTAAAGCAGAGGGATAAGTGTTTCCTGGCACATGTGTAGACATGGGGTGTGGTGATGAGACAGGTGATCAGTCCAGAGTCAGGATTCACAAGTTGTGCAAGCAAAGAGCAGGAGTGGAAGTGAGCGCTGACCCTAGGGGAGAGGCCTAGGGTTGTCTGCACTACTTTATGCTGCTAACAGGACCTGGTAATCCTAGCCCTCAAACTGCTATCCAGAGGCAGAAAGGATGGAAAAGAGCCTCATTTGAGAAAGAGCTAATTTGAGAAAGAGTTAAAGATGCTGAGATTAATTCACAGTATGAAAGATTTTGACATTAATTTTTAATGTGTAGGCTAGTCTTATTGAACAAAAGTTATCTGAAGTAGGAAGGCAAAATACTTTCTATTTTGAAAAGATTATTCCAGGCATTATTCATGACTGCGATTTTTTTGTACTTAAAGTCACGTTCATATATATACTCAATGCCAGCAGACCTAGGAAAGAATTTTAATTCCTCTTCAAATGCCTTATCAAAAGAGCAAACCTCATGCACCCACCTTTCACTTAATCGTTTCCATAGATAAATCAAATACAGTCACTAGTTTTAAGTGTTCATCACTTTTACTGAAAAGTCAAAGACCCATTTATGTATTTTGAAAATCACACTGCAAAGCTATATTGATTACTGACACAACATAAGTCTAACTTGAATTTTTTGCTATGTTCCAGATTAACTCTCCAGAGTTTTATGAGGCTTTCTTAGAAAATTTGACTACTATTTAGGTATAGTTATACTTAGCAATCAAGTGTTACTTTTCTGAATATATCTTGTTGTGTATCAGAATCGAACAGTAACTGTACAATCTGAATTTCTTTTATTTCAAACAATTCCAGCAATTATATATGCTTCTTTTGCTACTAACTTGATGAGTCTCCTATGTTATCAACACCTGGATTTATTTTGAGGCTCTGTGAAATCAATTTCTCTATCTATAGAAAAAAGTATTCATAATAAATATGTAGAAGAATCTGGAGATGTAACAGATTAAGTCCCCACAGGGTATCTGGATTCATTCTCAGTGGAAATCTGGTCACATAGTTCTGAGGTCAAAGGACAAATTCTACTCTAGAAAGCTTCATAATGATCTTAAAACTTCAATACATGCTTTTGGAGCAGTCAAGTTGTAATCTTTCATTCGTTTTCTGGTTTTCTTCCTTCAACATTCAGCATCTCTGAAGGTTTTATTGTATGTAGAAAATGTAAACATGGAATAGGACATGGTTATATGGAAACTTAAGTGCTCAATAACATTATAAAAACCAAGTGGCAACAAGATAGTCCATTTCTAATTGCCATTGGTGTTGGACAATAAGTTTTGTGAATTAAAAGCAAGAGGGAACCCTCATAAGTTAATGTGCAGGATGGACTTGAACAAAGTTCTGAAAGACACAGTGGATTCAAGGAAATGAGATGCACAGGATGACTGAGGGAAGTGGGGGATTAGGCACAGACATGGAAATCATTGTGTTCATTTAGCAGCATGGACTAGTCTAGGCTATCTACCTGGGATAGCTACCCCAAATATTTTTGTTGAATTTAATTGATGGCACACTGGAGTAGAGTCTTGAATGCTGGCCTCCAGGTCATGGAAAGTCTTTGAAGTCTCTTGAACAGGGGCCTGGTAGGATGAAATTCAAAGAAATTCCTGCTGTAGTTCAGGAATAACAAAACAAGGACTTGGATTGGGCCAGTCAGTGCACTGGCCACAGTGATTAGTTCAAAAATTGAAAATATGAATCAAATATATCCATTGAAAGTGAATCCCAACACTTTTCTGTCATGTCTTGAAGACATCTGTGATGTCTTCTTCTGTGATGTCTGGATAGTTCTAGATAATGAAACTAAGTTGAAGTTTTGGAGAGGGGCTTCCAGAAAAACTTTTAAATAAAGTTTAGATTCAATAAATATGAACTATTTTTGCCTTTTTTCCTGAAAAGTGCAAGTGCAGGCTAGAGCTATGAAAAAGGGACAAAAGGTATATTGAGATCTTGGCTCTGATGATTACAAGCCACCCAAAGAACATTAGCCAAAGAAGATCACCCAAAGAACATCACCCATTTCTTAATGTTCCATGAGAAAAACAACTGCTTATCTTATTTTAGCCACTGTTACTTTTTTTTTTTTTTTGCTACATACAGTCAATTTCACCTCTGGTAACTTCTCTTCCTTAATTTTCCAATTTTAAGAGGACGAGATGGTTGGATGGCATCACCAACTCAATGAACTGGAGTTTGAGCAAACTCTGGGAGGTGGTGAAGAACAGGGAAGCCTGGCATGCTGCAGTCCATGGGGGCGCAAAGAGTCAGACACAACTGAGCAACTCAACAACAACAAATTTCCCCCCATGCCATTTTCCTTATCCTGTCCATGCATTTTCTGCTCCAGGAAAAACAAAATACTTTCAGTTCTTTCAACAAGCCATGTCTTCTCACCTACAGGTCTTTCATATGCTTATTCTTTTATTTTTTCTCTCTCCCTTAAACTCTTGTCCTGGTTGATTCTGTTCAACCTTCACCCACCCCCACCCCCACCCTTCCTCCATAATGGTGCTTTTTCCTTGAAGATGTCACTTTCCTGTCCCCTCCCACCACCACTCCCCCAATCCCTACCCAGATTCTAAGCTTTCCTAAGAAATCCAAAACATACATCACTCTCTCCATTAAGAAAAATAGAACATCAAGGGGCTCTTTCAAGAATATCATGCTTTTCAATGTGTTCAACATATGGGAAAGCACAGTGAGGGAGCAAGGTTTACACATCCAGGTTAGCTGGCTAGTTTTGGTCTTCCCAGAGAATCTCTCTGCCTGACAGCCTATCTGAGATCTCATCAAGGGCTGGACTCCTTTACTCCCAACAGATTTTTACCCAAGGAAGTGGAAAACAAAAAAATGGAGCAACTCAATTCTTATCCTCTACCACATGGATCTAATAGTCAATTCAAAACATAGGCAACCTTGGCTCATCCTTTGCCTCTGGAATTATATTGATACCTGACTCACTTTATCATACTATGATGTAGAAGAGTCTGGCCTCAGTCTATGAAGGTTCTGTCCTTCACAGTAGTTTATTTTCCATTAAAACAAAAATAGTAATTGTGGGTAGATAATTTTCCCCACTTTGTATCCTTTCCTTTTTCCTTCCTTCTATTCAAGGAGGTCCGGAAGTCAGCCCTGTTCTCATGGTCTCTGGGTAGGCTTGTAGCAGGAGAGAAAGTGAAGTCACTCAGTCGTGTCCGACTTTTTGTGACTCTATGGACTGTAGCCTACCAGGCTTCTCAGTCCATGGGATTTTCCAGCCAAGAGTACTGGAGTGGGTTGCCACTTCCTTCTCCAGAGCAGATAATAAAAAGACCAAGTAGCTGAACACGGGGATCCATAAGTACCTTCATCTGGCCAAGATGCTGGGGGTAGGACAGGAGAAGGTGACCCTGCACTATGCTGTCTGGATGTCCCAAACCTCCCACAGCCTGGTTCCCCTGCCAGAGGGGAAGGGGTTCCCTCACTACCTGCGTGGGTCCAGGGAAGCCCCACTGGCTGGCAAGCCAGAGCAGCATTTCTGGGTGACAGACAGCATGTTGGTCTTCCAACACCTTGGGTGAGATTCTGCATGTGACCTCGACTAGATGCCAGCATTTCCTCTCACTAAGGAGCAGGGGCCCCTGGGATGGGGCCTGAGTGCAGGGCTGACATACAGGGTTATCCTGATGTTAATTCTATCGCCACATCAGAAGTAGCTTAGAGAAGGATCTGGCTTTACCTTACAAAAACCCATCTCCCCTCTTCCTCTCTTTCCCCGGACTCAGAGAGGGCCTCTTGGCCAGCTTATGGAGAGGAAAAAGACAAAGTGAGAGAGAAGACAAAAGAGAATGAGCAATGGAGACAGAGGTGAGTTCTGAGAGAGAACCACAAGCTGAGGCTGCTCTCTGCAGAAGCTCTGTGGGGAAATGGCTGCATGGTGAATCCGGGGAAGGGATCACAGGCTTCTGAGCAAGAGTTCCCATGCTCCGAATATGTAATGGAAACAGCAAAGAGCCTCCAGCCCTGCAGGTGAGATGCAGATGGAAAAGCACAGTGGCAACCAGAGTTGCTCCCCTGCTCTCCCACCTCTCCTTCCTGAGGTCTTAGAAATTCGAAGCATCCACCTATCCAGATGGGATGGGGGAGAGACCCAGGAAAGACAAAGGTTGTCAGGACTACTGCACATGCATGTGTTGGTGGCTTACAGAAAAGTGCTTGAGCTGAGGGGTGGGGGTGCAGGCTGGCTGAAATCTATGTGTTCTCTGAGACCCAAGCTCTGTACCTGAATGAAGAGGCTTTTTGTGACTTGCTCAGTGAAGGTGTGCTTGTGATTCTACTATCTGGAAGGGGTGCATTTTAGAAATTGAGGGCTAGCAGAGCCACAAAAGTTGGCTTCCACCAACCCAGAGTCAGAAATTAATGTGGTTTCTAGACAGTGGGATCCATATCTACTACATGTGTGCCAAGCCCATCTGATGGATGGCTGAGAAAATCAAATGAGGTAATATATGTGAAGAAAGTATTTGAAAACTGGTGACATGCACACATCCTTGAGGTATTATTATCAGCAGCTTCAAGACTTGGTGCCAGAACAGTTCTTTTTATGTATGATCCATATAAAACATTAAATTTCTCATCATTGCACTTGGAAGTGAGAGGGCTAAGCCTACAAAATTGTATGTTCATTTTATTCAAGTCATTGCATTTGGCTTGTGGAATGGTTATTCTAGGTCCTTAGATCATTTGTTTGCTTAACAAAGACAATACACATTCTATGTACTATTAAATAAACATTGATGATTGTGACACTAAAATTAAAAATGTAAAGTACCATATACTCAATTAAATCATTCCCAAAGGACTCTAAAATGCAAGCTTGCATGGTGCCAAGATAATTTCCTCTGTTGGTACGCCAGACCAGGTTTAAAATGAAAATACTGAGTGCATGTAAACTCAGTGGTTCTGTCCTATATTGTCACAGTAAGTGTTGAACTCAGGGACTCTAATTTAGAAACTGAATCCAATAAGATTTCTATTTTGGCTTCATAAAGGCCTTTCTCTCTTTCCTATTCCTAATTTTATTTGTTAAGCTATAACTAAAATTACTTAGTAAAAAAATGTTTTGAGACATGTGAATTCATTTATAAAGTAGCTCTGCTGTAAAATATCTTTTGGCATCAATTTCAGTGAGCTCATTCTCCCCCTTATTCTTTTGTTTAAAGATGAGAGAAACTGGTAGGCGGAAAAACTTGGGGGGTGGGGGGAATGGTTGGCGCCCTCAGGACTGCCTGTGACAGGAAGTCCCAGCGGAACAACCCACAGTTACAGGAAGCAAGAAGTCTTTCTTCCCAGAGTCTTCTGCAGCTGTGTCCACCAAGAAGGCCACATTCCTGGACTGACCTCCACTTAATTACTCTGATCAACAAAGCCCCAGACTTTGTCCTCAAAAGTGGAGAGAGTATTTTATGATATGAAAAGTAGTTTTGCCTCCTCACCTATCCTAGGCCAGCCACTGCTGTGGGCTCCACCCTCAGAAGTTCCTTGGAGTCTCCTCTTCTTGAGCAAACCATCTTTTGGAACTGCTCCCAAGCACAAGGTACAAGAGCTTGGAGAAACCAAACAGCCTTGAAAGAAAGAGTATCAGAGTGACAGTCTGCTGAATTTCACATATCTTCCATTTTTCTCTTAGTAAAGTGCAATATTGCAAGGGTTTCAACAGGTCTGATAAAAATGTGTATTAATAATAAAAAAAATAGTAACTGGCTAGAGGAAACAGAATTTATTGGCCCAGAGTCTGGAACTGTATATATGAGTCATTTTTATAGCATTTCTAATACCTTGGGCAAGGAAAAAAAAATGTCTCATCAAGATATGCTTGCTTTTGACCTTCAGAGAAGGAATGTGATTTCAAGCCTTTTTAATAGTTGCAATACCTTTAAGCAAAAAGAAATATGCTAACCCAAATGAGCAGTGTTTTTCAGTGGTGGGAATGGGATGCTCTTAAAACTCTGGCCCGTGTTTCCTGCATTACAGAGTTCAGCTACCGAATAAACTAGGGCCTTCAAGGAAGACATAAAAACTCACCATTTAAAGGCACATTAATTCTTCTAGGTCACTGGGTGTCATTAAGTAAATGACTGGCCTAAAACATGTTAAGATGCCTTTGGGGCATCTGAAAGAATATGTGCTTTTCTCAGAAAAGGATTGGATCGCTGATGGTTGGCCTGCCTGCCCTTCTTGCCAGGAAAATCAGGACCCATCTATCTTAGACTCATGTTTAATTCTAGGAGGTGGCCGTGTATCAATGCCAGGAATCAGCTTCTGCTGAACTGCAACTCTGTGCTTTGTGTAAAGGCTTGATACACTGATTCTTCACCTTGAAAGATTCCCAACATTAGGCTGTTTCTCAACTCTTTTTCCATTGTTGTTCTCATGAGGATCCTTTTAAGACATTAATTGCTACCCCTCTTCCTAGGAAATTAAATACTAAGTAACTAAGGAATAAGATTTTGTCAGGTAGGTTTGAGCCATTGTAAAATTGACTTTACTGTCCTTGTAAAGAATATATGCATTAGCTAGGGCTTCTCAACTTTGACACTGCTGACATCTGGGGCCAGATCAGTCCTTGTTGTGGGGGCTCACCACACAGAGTAAGATGTTTATAGTAGGATGTTTAGAGCATCTGTAACTTGACCCAATAGATGCCAGTGGTACCCCACTCCCTTGCCCCAGTGACACCACCAAAAATATCTCCAGACCTTGCCCAATGTCCCCTGAGGGAGAAAACTGCCCTCATTTGAGAACCACTGCTCTCAGCATATAAACAAGAAGGAGGCATGTCAAGCAAAAGTCAGAACAACATTTTTGAAAAAATACAGGAAAGACAGCTTTTGAGAACTCAGGGAGAGTCTAGGAACTAGAAGGTCTAATGCAGAAGATGGTAGTGAGAAAAGTGAAGAGCAAAAGGCAGTGCTATATTGGGGTGCAGGAAAGGAAATCGTTGGGAAATCAGATTGATTTATTACTTGTTCTGGGGGTGGGGAGCTCACTGATCTCACTCTTCTCACCCGACTCTGCCCTTGGGCTCCCAGCACACTGAAGTCCTGACGAGAGTTTGTATGTTTATCTTTTATTTATAATTTTGGATCAGTTTGGGGACATTTTTTAAATAAATAAATGTCTTTATTTTAATTGGAGGTTAATTACTTTACAATATTGTATTGGTTTTGCCATACATCAACATGAATCTGCCACAGGTATACACGTGTTCCCCGTCCTGAACCCCCTCCCTCCTCCCTCCATGTACCATCTCTCTGGGTCATCTCAGTGCACCAGCCCCAAGCATCCAATATCATGCATCAAACCTAGACTGGCTATTTGTTTCATATATGATATTATACATGTTTCAATGCCATTCTCCCAAATCATCCCACCCTCGCCCTCTCCCACAGAGTCCAAAAGACTGTTCTATACATCTGTGTCTATGCGTTAGTATACTGTATTGGTGTTTTTCTTTCTGACTTCACTCTGTATAATAGACTCCAGTTTCATCCACCTCATTAGAACTATTCAAATGCATTCGTTTTAATGGCTGAGTAATACTCCATTGGTTTATGTACCACTGCTTTCTTATCCATTCATCTGCTGATGGACATCTAGGTTGCTTCCATGTCCTGGCTATTATAAACAGTGCTGTGATGAACATTGGGGTACATGTGCCTCTTTCAGTTCTGGTTTCCTCGGTGTGTATGCCCAGCAGTGGGATTGCCGGGTCATAAGGCAGTTCTATTTCCAGTTTTCTAAGGAATCTCCACACTGTTCTCCATAGTAGCTGTGCTAGTTTGCATTCCCACCAACAGTGTAAGAGGGTTCCCTTTTCTCCACACCCTCTCCAGCATTTGTTGCTTGTAGACTTTTGGATCGCAGCCATTCTGACTGGCGTGAATGGTACCTCATTGTGGTTTTGATTTGCATATCTCTGATAATGAATGATGTTGAGCATCTTTTCATGTGTTTGTTAGCCATCTGTATGTCTTCTTTGGAGAAATGTCTATTTAGTTCCTTGGCCTATTTTTTGTTTGGGTCATTTATCTTTCTGGAATTGAGCTGCAGGAGTTGCTTATATATTTTTGAGATTAGTTGTTTGTCAGTTGCTTCATTTGCTATTATTTTCTCCCATTGAGAAGGCTGTCTTTTCACCTTGCTTATAGTTTCCTTTGTTGTGCAGAAGCTTTTAAGTTTAATTAGGTCCCATTTGTTTATTTTTGCTTTTATTTCCAGTATTCTGGGAGGTGGTTCATAGATGATCCTGCTGTGATGTATGTCAGAGACTGTTTTGTCTATGTGCTCCTCTAGGAGTTTTATAGTTTCTGGTCTTACATTTAGATCTTTAATCCATTTTGAGTTTATTTTTGTGTATGGTGTTAGAAAGTGTTCTAGTTTCATTCTTTTACAAGTGGTTGACCAGTTTTCCCAGCACCACTTGTTAAAGAAATTGTCTTTAATCCATTGTATATTCTTGCCCCCTTTATCAAAGATAAGGTGTCCATGGGTGCATGGATTTATCTCTGGGCTTTCTATTTTGTTCCATTGATCTATGTCTGTCTTTGTGCCAGTACCATACTGTCCTGATGAATGTGGTTTTGTAGTAGAGCCTGAAGTCAGGCAGGTTGATTCCTCCAGTTCCATTCTTCTTTCTCAAGATTGCTTTGGCTATTCGAAGTTTTTTGTATTTCCATACAAATTGTGAAATTATTTGTTCTAGCTCTGTGAAAAATACCATTGGTAGCTTGATAGGGATTGCATTGAATCTATAGATTGCTTTGGGTAGTATACTCATTTTCACTATATTGATTCTTCCGATCCATGAACATGGTATATTTCTCCATCTATTAGTGTCCTCTTTGATTTCTTTCACCAGTGTTTTATAGTTTTATATATACAGGTCTTTAGTTTCTTTAGGTAGATATATTCCTAAGTATTTTATTCTTCTTATTGCAATGGTGAATGGAATTGTTTCCTTAATTTCTCTTTCTATTTTCTCATTATTAGTGTACAGGAATGCAAGAGATTTCTGTTGATTTTATATCCTGCAACTTTACTATATTCATTGATTAGCTCTAGTAACTTTCTGGTGGAGTCTTTAGGGTTTTCTATGTAGAGGATCATGTCATCTGCAAACAGTGAGAGTTTTACTTCTTCTTTTCCAGTTTGGATTCCTTTTATTTCTTTTTCTGCTCTGATTGCTGTGGCCAAAACTTCCAAAACTATGTTGAATAGTAATGGTGAAAATGGGCACCTTTGTCTTGTTCCTGACTTTAGGGGAAATGCTTTCAGTTTTTCACCACTGAGGATAATGTTTGCTGTGGGTTTGTCATATATAGCTTTTATTATGTTGAGGTATGTTCCTTCTATTCCTGCTTTCTGGAGAGTTTTTATCATAAATGGATGTTGAATTTTGTCAAAGGCCTTCTCTGCATCTATTGAGATAATCATATGGCTTTTATTTTTCAATTTGTTAATGTGGTATATTACATTGATTGATTTGCAGATATTGAAGAATCCTCACATCCCCAGGATAAAGCCCACTACATAATGATCAAAGAATCAATCCAAGAAGAAGATATAACAATTTACCCAACATAGGGGCACCACAATATGTAAGACAAATGCTAACAAGTATGAAAGGGGAAATTAACAATAACACAATAATAGTGGGAGACTTTAATACCCCACTCACACCTATGGATAGATCAACTAAACAGAAAATTAACAAGGAAACACAAACTTTAAATGATACAATAGACCAGTTAGATCTAATTGATATCTATAGGACATTTAACCCCAAAACAATGAATTTCACCTTTTTCTCAAATGCACACGGAACCTTCTCCAGGATAGATCACACCCTGGGCCATAAATGTAGCCTTGGTAAATTCAAAAACACTGAAATCACTCCAAGCATCTTCTCTGACCACAATGCAGTAAGATTAGATCTCAATTACAGGAGGAAAAATCTATTAAAAATTCCGACATATGGAGGCTAAACAACACACTTCAGAATAACCAACAAATCACAGAAGAAATCAAAAAGAAATCAAAATATGCATTGAAACGAATGAAAATGAAAACACAGCAACCCAAAGCCTGTGGGACACTGTAAAAGCAGTGCTAAGGGGAAAGTTCATAGCAATACAGGAATACCTCAAGAAACAAGAAAAAAGTCAAATAAATAACCTAACTCTACACCTAAAGCAACTAGAAAAGTAAGACATGAAGAACCCCAGGGTTAGTAGAAGGGAAGAAATCTTAAAAATTAGGGCAGAAATAAATGCAAAAGAAACAAAAGAGACCATAGCAAAAATCAACAAAGCAAAAAGCTGGTTCTTTGAAAGGATAAATAAAACTGACAAACCATTAGCCAGACTCATCAAGAAACAAAGGGAGAAAAATCAAAATCAATAAAATTAGAAATGAAAATGGAGAGATCACAACAAACAACACAGAAATACAAAGGATCATAAGAGACTGCTATCAGTAATTATATGCCAATAAAATGGACAACGTGGAAGAAATGGACAAATTCTTAGAAAAGTATAACTTTCCAAAACTGAACTAGGAAGAAATAGAAAATCTTAACAGACCCGTGAGAAGAACGGAAATTGAAACTATAGTCAGAAATCTTCCAGCAAACAAAAGCCCAGGTCCAGACGGCTTCACAGCTGAATTCTACCAAAAATTTAGAGAAGAGCTAACACCTATCCTACTCAAACTCTTCCAGAAAATTGCAGAGGAAGGTAAACTTCCAAACTCATTCTATGAGGCCACCATCACCCTAATACCAAAACCTGACAAAGATGCCACAAAAAAAAGAAAACTACAGGCCAATATCACTGATGAACATAGATGCAAAAATCCTTAACAAAATTCTACAATCAGAATCCAGCAACACATTAAAAAAATCATACACCATGACCAAGTGGGGACATTTTGAATCATTAGTTCTGCTTCTTTTTGTGACAGAGTCCAAGGGAAGTATTGGCATGGCCTGTCATGGATTGGGTTAAGATAGTAGGCAACCAGGCCTCAGTTTATAGCCAGAGTTACCAAGGTGAACAAGAATATTCACTTCCTTCCAAACTCCTTTTCATAATCAGTAGCATTTATCCTCTACTAACTGATTTTCAATGAGTTAAGAGATGATCTTGACCAGTTACTTGCCTATGGCCCCAGTCTTGCTTCAATCAGTACAGTTGTGCTTTAGTCTGTTTGCAGTGTATTTATAAGATTTTAATTGAAGGAAGATTTCCTTTATTTGAAATAAAAGCATTGATCATTTAGAGGTGGAGAGTTACCTCGTAGAACTTCAATTTACATAGAGTACTGAGAAAAAAGCTAAAGGCATAAGAACAAACACAAATAAAATACTGTAACTCTGTCTTACTACATCTGATTCCAAGGAATTCTGAGGATCTGAAGGATACCTCTTGAAAACCAGCAATCAAGACAGATTTGTTGTTAAGGAACTGCTATCAGGATGAGGTGGTGCTTGTGTTAAAGAACCGATCTGCCAATGCTGGAGACATAAGCGACATGGGTTTGATCCCTCAGTGGGGAAGATCTCTAGGAGGGAGGGCATGCAACCCATTCCAGTATTCTTGCTGGAGAATCCCATGGACAAAGGAGACTGGCGGGCTACAGTCTATGGGGTCGCGAAGAGTTGGACATGACTGAAACAATTTAGCATGCACGCATAGGGAAGACAGATCTGACCAAGAATGGGCAACAGTGGCTTAACGTGACCTGGAATAGCTCTATTTAGATTGGTTTGATTAGATTTCATCTCTGCCTGTGAGAGTTGGAGGCGGCTTAGAAAACTACAGCAGAACTGTGCAAGAAATCATATACTTGAAACTAATATAATGTTGTAAATCAACTATACTTCAAAAAATAAAGCAACTGCTGATAAAAAAAAGAAATGTGTAATAAACAAGAACCAGAAGAAAAGGATTAAAGAATGTTCATTTTCTTAAAAGGGAAAGGCCAAGAGATGATTTAGTGCAGAAAAGGGAGAAGATAGTTAATAGTTTAAGTGCTTTCAAGATACCGTGATTCTTGGGAATCATTCAATCTTTACAATTAGCTAGAATGGCAGGCTACCATTTGCCCTGTAGCATTCATTCTTCCCTTTTGCCACAGTTAATAGCATTTTCAAGTGGCCTGATAGCCTCCAAAATAAACACTACATTATATGTGTATTTATCTACATCCTGATTATTGGGATAAATGTGTTGTGGTAGACTCTGAGACGGCTTCTTCTCTTCTTGCAGTTAGCTGGAGAGTAGATACAGAAGCTGGAGCAGGATCAGCCACCCTGGAACTTCAGGCTACTATGGACAGAGTCACATAATGAAATGAGTCCTTAATGGCATGGAGTGCTATACCTGCTCTGGACCAACCTCCAGACTATATAGGAGAGAGAAATTAACTTTTATCTTGTTTGATTCTTCATTATTTTGGATTTTTTTGTCACTAAAACTCCCCTAATCTCAACTAATAAATTTAAGTATTGGCCATTATCCCAATTCCAGGTAAGAAAACTTAGGCTCAGAGGTGCTAAGTAGCCCAGAGTACTTTTGTCCAACACCAAAGCCTTTGAATTTTGTATTACACTGAGTCTAAACTACCAAACAAATTAAAAGTTTAGACAGGTCTTTAGGTAAAATGCTGTATATTATTGCTGTTCTTCATATCCGGAACTGAAAGAACATAGGTTTGTCTTACAGTAAGAGGTTGGTAGACCTACCATATCACCTGATCCTTAGTTAGGAGAAATCAAACTTCATCACTAAATTTGTTTAGGTAAAGACCTGCCTGCAAAGGAGGATGATCCAAACTTATTCGGTCTCCTTTGAACAATGTCCAATGAGCAGTTCTTAACTGCTAGGTACTGTTCTGACATTGGGGAGGCAGCAATGAGCAGAAGAGACAAAAATTCTTGCCTTTGAGGAGCTCATTTTTTCCAATAGAAGTATAAAATAAAAGGGTAAAATGAAAATATTTTAGATAGTGATAAGTATTATGAAGAAAATATATTAAAGAAAACAGATAAGAAATGGAGAGAGGGGAAGAGAAGGGACTGCATGCTTACTTCAGTTGTCAGGGCCTCACTGAGAAGATGATGTTTGAAGCAGACCTGAAGGAAGAAGTGAAGGAATATGCCAGGTGGATACTTGAAGGAAGAGCATTTGAGGCAGAGGGTATAGCCGGGACTAATGCCCTGAGATAGGAGTGTATTTACTGTGTACTAGAACATGGAACAACAGACTGGTTCCAAATAGGAAAAGGAGCACATCAATATACGTGCTCCTTTACTGTACTCCTATATTGTATGTATACAATATATGCTGTATATTGTCACCTTGCTTATTTAACTTATATGCATAATACATCATGAGAAACTCTGGGCTGGAAGAAGCACAAGCTGGAATCAAGATTGCCAGGAGAAATATCAATAACCTCAGATATGCAGATGACACCATCCTTATGGCAGAAAGTGAAGAGGAACTAAAAGCCTCTTGATGAAAGTAAAAGAGGAGAGTGAAAAAGTTGGCTTAAAGCTCAACATTCAGAAAACGAAGATCATGGCATCTAGTCTCATCACTTCATGGGGAATAGATGGGGAAACAGTGGAAACAGTGTCAGACTTTTTTTTTTTGGACTCCAAAATCACTGCAGATGGTGACTACAGCCATGAATGCTTACTCCTTGTAAGAAAAGTTATGACCAACCTAGATAGCATATTCAAAAGCAGAGACATTACTTTGCCAACTAAGGTCCATCTAGTCAAGGCTATGGTTTTTCCAGTGGTCATGTATGGATGCAAGAGTTGGACTATGAAGAAAGCTGAGTGCCGAAGAATTGATGCTTTTGAACTGTGGTGTTGGAGAAGACTCATGAGAGTCCCTTGGACTGCCAGGAGATCCAACCAGTCCATTCTGAAGGAGATCAGCCCAGGGTGTTCTTTGGAAGTAATGATGCTGAAGCTGAAGCTCCAGTACTTGGGCCACCTCATGTGAAGAGTTGACTAATTGGAAAAGGCTCTGATGCTGGGAGGGATTGGGGGCAGGAGGAAAAAGGGACTACAGAGGATAAAATGGCTGGATGACATCACCGACTCGATGGACGAGAGTTTGAGTGAACTCTGGGAGATGGTGATGGACAGGGAGGCCTGGCGTGCTGCTTCATGGGGTCACAAAGAGTTGGATATGACTGAGCGACTGAACTGAACTGAGCACAGCAAGGAGGCAAGTGTTCCTGGAGCAGAACATGAGATATAGTTAGAGAGACAATGAGACGCCAGATGGTAGAGGGCTTTGTAGGTTATTGCAGAGAATTTTTCATTTACTTGAATGAAGTGAGAAATAAATAGATGGTTCTGACCATGAAAGTGAAATGAGATGACTTCAATGTTAAAGGGAGACTTTAGACTTCTCAAAAGAAAACAGGCTGAAAGGGTAAGAGTTGGGGCAAGGAGGCCTATGAGATGGCCATTGCTATACTCTAGATAAGAAATGATGGCAGGTTCTGGTTCCGAGAACAGCAGAGGACATGTATCGATTAAACCTCTCACAGATAATAGTTATAAACTCTAAACAAAACGTTTTCAAAGAATTTTAGGGCACTGTCAATTGATCAGAAGCAGGGGAAAACTAGAGAGAATACAACCCTTTTAAGAAAGGAATCACACTAAGTAGATTGTGGGTTTTCACTGGACAGCAATCTCCAGTCCACGTAACACAGGGCAGCTAGAACTCACTCTGAAAACAGTCTTACTGGTTTGAAGAATCAGACAGAATTTAGAGGCTATGAGAGCAGGTGGAAATTGAGCAAAGAAATCTTAGGGGGAAAAAAAGATGCTGCGGCACGGGGATCCCAAAATTCTGCATATAAATTCCATTCAACTTCTTGGTGGAATCCCGGACTACAAATATATGGGGTAAAAAAGTTCAGAGGAAAACAATAGGAAGAAGACTATAAGAACTGATCAGAAATTTTAACTATTGCTCACAGAAGGGGAGGCAGAGTTTGGAGTTTAAGTTTAGCCAAGTAAATTATCATAAAATAACTGGATAACAAAATCCAAGATTCTCCAAGATATATAATCCACAATGTTCAGCTTGAAATCCAAATTACTAGACATATGAAGGAAGAGAAAAATGTGACGCAAGGTCAAGAATAAAAACAATCAATGGATGCCCAAGATGATCAGATAGTGGGATTAATGAGCAGCCCTTTAAAGCAGCTATTATAAGAGTATTCAATGACTTAAAGGAAAGGTAGCCATAACTCTTGGTGAATCTCAACAGTAAAAATGAGAACTATGAAAAAGATTATAAAGTTCTAGACTGAAAAGCATAATATCACAAATGAAAGCATCACTAAGTGGGCTTACCTATAGACTGGAATAGCAGAAAAAAAGAGTCTGTGACCTTCAAGATCCTATTTCAAATCCTAAAAGATGATGCTGTGAAAGTGCTGCACTCAATATGCCAGCAAATTTGGAAAACTCAGCAGTGGCCACAGGACTGGAAAAGGTTAGTTTTCATCCATCCCAAAGAAAAGCAATGCCAGAGAATGCTCAAACTACTGCAAAATTGCATTCATCTCACACATTAGTAAAGTCATGCTCAAAATTCTCCAAGCCAGGCTTTAGCAATACGTGAACTGTGAACTTCCAGATGTTCAAGCTGGTTTTAGAAAAGGCAGAGGAACCAGAAATCAAATTGCCAACATCCGTTGGATTACCGAAAAAGCAAGAGAGTTCCAGAAAAACATCGATTTCTGCTTTATTGACAATGCCAAAGCCTTTGACTGTGTGGATCACAATAAACTGTGGAAAATTCTTCAAGAGATGGGAATACTAGACCACCTGACCTGCCTCTTGAGAAACCTGTATACAAGTCAGGAAGCAACAGTAAGAACTGGACATGGAACAACAGACTGGTTCCAAATAGGAAAAGGAGTACGTCAAGGGTGTATAATGTCACCCTGCTTATATATACAGAGTTCATTATGAGAAACGCTGGGCTGGAAGAAGCACAAGTTGGAATCAAGATTGCTCGGAGAAATATCAATAACCTCAGATATGCAGATGACATCACCCTTATGGCAGAAAGTGAAGAGGAACTCAAAGGCCTCTTGATGAAAGTGAAAGAAGAGAGTGAAAAAAGTTGGCTTAAAGCTCAACATTCAGAAAAAAAGATCATGGCATCTGGTCCCATCATTTCATGGGAAATAGATGGGGAAACAGTGGAAACAGAGTCAGACTTTATTTTTTGGGCTCCAAAATCACTGCAGATGGTGACTGCAGCCATGAAATTAAAAGATGCTTACTCCTTGGAAGAGAAGTTATGACCAACCTAGATAGCATATTCAAAAGCAGAGACATTACTTTGCCAACTAAGGTCCATCTAGTCAAGGCTATGGTTTTTCCTGTGGTCATGTATGGATGTGAGAGTTGGACTGTGAAGAAGGCTGAGTGCCGAAGAATTGATGCTTTTGAACTGTGGTGTTGGAGAAGACTCTTGAGAGTCCCTTGGACTGCAAGGAGATCCAACCAGTCCATTCTGAAGGAGATCAGCCCTGGGATTTCTTTGGAAGGAATGATGCTAAAGCTGAAACTCCAGTACTTTGGCCACCTCATGAGAAGAGATAACTCATTGGAAAAGACTCTGATGCTGGGAGGGATTGGGAGCAGGAGGAGAAGGGGACGACCGAGGATGAGATGGCTGGATGGCATCACTGACTCAATGAACGTGAATCTGAGTGAACTCTGGGAGTTGGTGATGGACAGGGACAGGGAGGCCTGGTGTGCTGCGATTTATGGGGTCGCAAAGAGTCAGACACGATGAAGCGACTGAACTGAATTGAAAATCACTGCAGATGGTGACTACAGCCATGAAATTAAAAGTCGCTTACTCCTTGGAGGGAAAGTTAATGACCAACTGAGACAGCATATTAAAAGTAGAGACATTACTTTGCCAACAAAGGTCTGTCTAGTCAAGGCTATGGTTCTTCCAGTGGTCAAGTATGGACATGAGAGTTGGACTTTAAAGAAAGAAGAGCACTGAAGAATTGATACTTTTGAAGTGCAGTGTTGGAGAAGACTCTTGAGAGTCCTTTGGACTGCAAGCAGATCTAACCAGTCCATTCTAAAGGAAATCAGTTCTAAATATTCATTGGAAGGACTGATACTGAAGCTGAAACTCCAATACTTTGGCCACGTGATGCAAAGAAATGACTCACTTGACAAGACCCTGATGCTGGGAAAAACTGAAGGAGTGAGGAGAAGGGGACAATAGAGGATGAGATGGTTGGATGTCATCACCGACTCAATGGACATGAGTTTGAGTAAACTCCAGGAGTTGGTGATGGACAGGAAGGACTTGCTGTTGCAATCCATGGGGTCGCAAAGAGTTGGACTGAGTGACTGAACTGAACTGAACCTTCAAGATAGATCAACAGAAATTATCTAAACCATAAAACAGAAGGAAAAAAAGTTTTTCAAAAATTAATAGAGTTTATATGTACTATGGGACAATATCAAGTGAGGTATTATCTGTATACTTGTAGTTCAGAAGGAGAACAGAGAGAATGTAGAATGGCAGACCTGTACTACTATAAATGACAAGAGAAGATTTGTTTGCAAAATGAAGAGAAAAGACAACAGACAGAAGTACAGATTTATAAGAAAGAATAAAGAGCACCCAAATGGTAAAAATTAAAAATAATATTTTTAATCTCTTAATTTACTTTAAAGATTGCTGACTTTTAAAGCAAATAGTAACATATATTATTGACTTATATGTAGATGTAAAATACAGAAGGATAATCCTTCTGTTAGACATCAAAATACATAATAAAAGTAATGGAATATTATACACTCAATACAATGTGTCCCTGAGTTCATACTGATATAAAAAAACCATAATACATAAATAAATGGGAGATGGGGAATCTCATTTTTACAGAATAATGACAATCTTCTATAAATTTAGAAGGAATGATGAAATTTGGAAAGCATCAGTGGAAAATAATACTGTGGTCAAAATTTTGATGAGGAATGTGTGTGTGTTAGTCACTTTGTGACCCTGTAGACTGTAGCCCATCAGGCTCCCTCTGTCCATGGGATTTCCCAGGCAAGAATACTGGAGTGGATTGCCATTTCCTTCTCCAGGGGTCTTTCCAAACCAGGGATGGAACCCAGCTCTCCTGCATTACAGGCAGATTCTTAACCATCTGAGCTATGAGAAATAGCACCTTTACATAGGAGGTTCGTGACATTCTATAGGAGATATGGATCAAGACCATCGCCATGGAAAAGAAATGCAAAAAGCAAAATGGCTGTCTGGGGAGGACTTACAAATAGCTGTGAAAAGAAGAGAAGTGAAATGCAAAGGAGAAAAGGAAAGATATAAGCATCTGAATGCAGAGTTCCAAAGAACAGCAAAGAGATAGGAGAACCTTCTTAAGTGAACAATGCAAAGAAATAGAGGAAAAGAACAGAATGGGAAAGACTAGAGATCTCTTCAAGAAAATTAGAGATACCAAGGGAACATTTCATGCAAAGATGGGCTCAATAAAGGACAGAAATGGTATGGACCTAACAGAAGCAGAAGATATTAAGAAGAGGTGGCAATACACAGAAGAACTGTACAAAAAGATTTTCACAACCAAGATAATCACAATGGTGTGATCACTCACCTAGAGCCAGACATCTTGGAATGTGAAGTCAAGTGGGCCTTAGAAAAAGCATCACTACGAACAAAGCTAGTGGAGGTGATGGAATTCCAGTTGAGCTATTTCAAATCCTGAAAGATGATGCTGTGAAAGGCTGCATTCAATATACCAGCAAATTTGGAAAATTCAGCAGTGGCCACAGGACTGGGAAAGGTCAGTTTTCATTCCAATCCCAAAGAAAGGCAATGCCAAAGAATGCTCAGACTACCGCACAATTGCACTGATCTCACATGCTAGCAAAGTAATGCTCAAAATTCTCAAAGCCAGGCTTCAGCAATACGTGAACTATGAACTTCCAGATGTTCAAGCTGGATTTAGAAAAGACAGAGGAACCAGAGATCAAATTGCCAACATCCATTGGATCATCAAAAAAGCAAGAGAGTTCCAGAAAAACATCTATTTCTTCTTTATTGACTATGCCAGAGCCTTTGACTGTGGGATCATCACAAACTGTGGAAAATTCTTCATGATATGGGAATACTAGACCACCTGACCTGCCTCTTAAGAAATCTGTATGCAGGTCAGGAAGTAACAGTTAGAATTGGACATGGAACAACAGACTGGTTCCAAACAGGGAAAGGAGGATGTCAAAGCTGTCTAGTGTCACCCTCCTTATTTAAATTATATGCAGAGTACATCATAAGAAATGCTGGATTAGATGAAGCACAAGCTGGAATCAAGACTGCCAGGAGAAATATCAATAACCTCAGATATGCAGATGACACCACCCTTATGGCAGAAAGTAAAGAGGAACTAAAAGCCTCCTGACGAAAGTGAAAGAGGAGACTGAAAAAGTTGGCTTAAAGCTCAACATTCAGAAAACTAAGACCATGGCATCTGGTCCCATCACTTCATGGGAAATAGATGGGGAAACAGTGTAAATAGTGTCAGACTTTATTTTGGGGGTTCCAAAATCACTGCAGATTGTGATTGCAACCATGAAATTAAAAGACGCTTACTCCTTGGAAGAAAAGTTATTACCAACCTAAATGGCATATTCAAAAGCAGAGACATTACTTTGCCGACTAAGGTCCGTCTAGTCAAGGCTATGGTTTTTCCTGTGTCATGTAAGGATGTGAGATTTGGACTGTGAAGAAAGCTGAGACCCGACGAATTGATGCTTTTGAACTGTGGTATTGGAGAAGACTCTTGAGAGTCCCTTGGCTGATGCTAAAGCTGAAACTCCAATACTTTGGCCACCTCATGCGAAGAGTTGACTCACTGGAAAAGACTCTGATGCTGGGAGGGATTGGGGGCAGGAGGAGAAGGGGACGACAGAGGATGAGATGGCTGGATAGCATCACTGACTTAATGGATGTGAGTCTGAGTGAACTCCAGGAGTTCGTGATAGACAGTGAGGCTTGGCGTACTGCGATTCATGGGGTTGCAAAGAGTCGGACACGACTGTGCGGCTGAACTGGACTGAACTAAATTAACACGGAAAAACCAGGTAGAAACCACTTTAATCAGATGATTGCATTTCAGAATAAATTACATGTATATAGTGTGTGTGTTTGTGTTATGGTTATGTGTTTGAGAGAGGCAAGAAAAGGGTGAAATATAAAGGAATTGAAGAAAAATGTGTAACTTAGGTAACTCTGGATAATCAGTGTGCAGTGGCTCTTTATAACTATTTTGGCAATTTTTACATGTTTGAATTCATATTGAAACAAAGAAAATGGCAGCTTGATCCACAGTGGTAGTGGTGCATGTCATAGAAACAAATTTCTGAATATATTTTGAAAGTAGAGTTGGAAGGATTTGATAATGGATTAGCCGTGGGATGCAAAAGACAGAGGTAACAACGATGACCCCAAGATCTGGGACTAAGGCGAGTAGAAGAAAGAAGCAGACATTTATTGAGACAGGAAAACTGTGAGTAGAAAATTCTGTGGATGTGGAAATAAGGAATTTGTTCTGGGACATAAGTTTGAGATGCCTATTTGTCAAGTAAAGCTTTTCTGTAGGCTACTGGAATACATACCTGGAGTTCAGGGAGAGGTGTGGGCTACAGATATACATTTTGGAGTCATCAGTTTATTTAAAGGCATGAGAGGATGTAGGAAATTAACAGAGAAGGCATAATTCTAGGATATTCCCGATGAAGATCTTCCTGCTTTAAATCTATAAACAGCATATAAGTTCACAGTCTAGATTTAGCTATTTGAATACTCATAGTGCAATTTAATGTTACTCTAATTTATTCCCTTACATTTTACAAACCAAACATTTATCATCTTCAGTATGCAAGAAAATGTCTTGGAGTGCCTGTAAATGCAAGCATCAACATGTCTAAAAGATTCTACCTAAATAATAGGACTTAGTAGGTAGCATAAATAAACAATTCAGTGTCGTATATCTTGTCATGCTGCCTAACTGATTCATAGAAATTTATTGCCCTGATAAAGTACAAAAATGTTTTAGGTGACATCAAGCTAAGCTTTTGCTAGAGAAAACATATAACTCTATTTTCTCATCACTTCTGGGTGCATAGGGACAAAGCTTATTGCTGTTCTGTTTACTGATTTTTTAAAAAATAAACCTACTGTTCATGAAAGGTTACGATAAATTGGAGGACACTTAACCCAAAGTCCCCTAGAAGTAAGTTTGCTATGTCAAATCAACCCGTGACCTCTGTGAGACATAGCCTTCCTAAACTAACAGTAATGGAAAAATTCACTTAATTTTGGGCTGGTTTTATATTTTTCTTTTTCTTCATCTCCTCTTTAATTTTACTGTAAAATAAAACACTAATGTAGAAAACCACACAATTTAAATGTATGGCTTACTGAATTATTATAAAACAAATGTCTCCGAGGTTCTGAAAAGAACTTTACCAGTCACCCCAGAAGCCCTTTAGTGTGTCCCAACCCAATCACAAACCTTCTCTTCTCCATAAGTAACCAATATCCTGATTTATTCTTCTGATCTTTATATTTCCTGGAAATTAAGTAATGAATCAAGAGACAAGGTCAGATTTTGGTTCCATCCCCTTGGCAAATATATATAGGTGGTATTTTTGAAGACTACGGAGGCACATAGCATATGATTGTCATTCTTTTCCTGATTTTAGAAACTGTTAATATT
The DNA here is from genome assembly GCA_917880005.1 of Nanger dama. Classification (NCBI taxonomy): domain Eukaryota; kingdom Metazoa; phylum Chordata; class Mammalia; order Artiodactyla; family Bovidae; genus Nanger; species Nanger dama. The sequence continues at coordinate 57,015,081 of CAKJTW010000004.1, forward strand.
TAATACCTATAGCAAATTGTGATATTCTAGTTCTATAAATATTTTATTTATTCATTAGAATACTTTCATAAAGAGACACTTCCCCACACCCACTATTTGGTTGTACTGTGATATAATTCATACAGGAAAAGAGGGATAAATATTTGGTTCTTTAGCTATACTTGCCAGTTTTCAAGATAATGATTTGACTTTCTATCATCCTCCAAAAGGAATAATTACTTTTCATATTTTTGTGAAACCATGGATATAATCCGTATAGTTATCATTATACACTCAAAATTTTCTACCTCTTCAGATTTACTCCCACTCTTTTAGACATGTCCCAAGTAGTGTCTGATAGATTCCTTGCCATCTGGTGTGACAAGGGGTTCCAAGAGTCATCTTATTAATTTTCTGCCTTATACCCAGAACCAGTCATTTCTCCAAGGAGACAGAGTCCCTCGTAGTGAAACATGGTATCAAAAGACCACAATCTGGGTGTTAGATTGTGGAGGGTGTTAGATTGTAGGTCATTGCAAAGAATTTTGCGTGGACATATCCAAGGATAAAATAAGATCAAGTACCTCATATGTTTATAATCAAAGTTCCAATTCAGTTATGAAAACACCAAGCTTTTACTTAACCTCTTCTCTATTACTTTAGTATCTTTTTCTTCCATATCAAAAGTCCTGATTCTCAAGGAACCAGAGACAAAGGAGATGACAGAATTGTTCTCAGGGATGAAAAAGATGACAGACCTAAATATCTTATGATTAGTTATTTGTCTTATATTATACACCTCATCGTCTCAGGATAGCAATTGTAAGATGAACAGCAATATGATTATTGAAAATACTCTCATCTCCACTTTTAAAGAGCTGTACAATATCTATACTATCAGAGGATATAGCTCTAAGCAATCTCTGTTAGTATTTAGTCATCTTAATCCTAGGGGACTGTTGAACATAATGGGGCTTCTCTGGCAGCTCAGATGATAAAGAATCTGCATGCAGTGTGGGGGACTTGGTTCAATCCCTGGGTCAGAAAGATCCCCTGGAGAAGGGAAAGGCTACCCAAGCCACTATTCTTGCCTGGAGAATTCTATGGACAGAGGAGCCTGGCAGGCTACAGTGCATAGGGTCCCAAAGAGTTGGACACGACTGAGCGACTACACTTTCATGTCTGCACTTAATGTTCACCAACAATCCTTACGTCAGTCAATATCTGTCTAGTTATTTTGTTGTCTGAAGCACATTTCCTGGAAGATTTCACAGGGGGAATCATGGAAACAATATTCCCTGAGATCTGTGCCCATTATACTTGAAAGTTATACTGGATTTTAAGAAATCTGATTCACACTTGTTTCCTTGAAGATCTTAAATTTGTTGCTTCATAGTTTTCTCATGTAGAGCATTAGTGTTTAGATGTATAATAATCTATTTTTTTTCCTTATAAATTATATACTTTTTCTTTTCTAGATACTCAAAGGATATCTTCATTTTCTTTAGAGCTGAGTGACATGTCTTGGTGTTGATCATCACAGGTCAGTATTCTAAGGGTAGATGATATGTGCTTTAAATATTTAGTTTCAAGTCTTTAATTTCAGAAAGATTCTCATATTATCCATACATTCTATTTTCTTTGCCTATCTTTAGTATTTATTGTGTTCTTTGAAATAATTTTCTGTTTATCTTCATTTCTTTATTCTCTTTTATTTTTAAGTATTTTTATTAAAAAAATATTCACTTTGAGATAATTTTAGACTGTCAATAAAAATATATAATAAATGTACAAAGAATTCTGTCTACCGTTTGCTTTGATTGCCCTAAATGTTAACATCTTTACTTATCCAAAGCACAGTGATCAAAACCAGGAAACTAACGCCAGTATAACTCTGTTGTCTAATCTATAGGCCTTAAATGTTTTTAAATTGTTTCACCAGTGTTCTTTTTCTCATTCACTATTCAGTCTAGCATCACAGTAGTCTGTCTCTTTAGTCTCCTTTAACTTTGAACAGTTCCTCCATCTCTCCTTATCTTTTTGAACAGTATTGATCAGTTATTCGTAGACTGTCCCCTAGTGTGGGTTTATCTGATAAAAAGAGATTAAGGAATTGGTTTACATGAGTATAGAGACTGGCAAGCCCAAAACTGTAGGTTATGTCAGCAGACTGAAGACCCAAGGAAAAGTTGATGCTACAGTTCAGGTCCAAAGGACATCTGCTGACAGATGCTTGAGTGAGGTCAGGCTTTCCTCTATTAAAGCCTTCAACTGACTGGATGAAGCTCACCCATATTACGAAGGGCGATGTGTTTTACTCAAAGTCCACCAATTTAAATGTTAACCTCATCCAAAAACACAGGAACATCTAGAATGATATTTGACCAAATACCTGAGTACTATGTCCCAGCCTAGTCAACACATAAAATTAACCACCACAGTCACTATAATTCAGTTTGTGTTACTTGCAGCCAAAAGCATTTCTGATACATAGTGCTATTTGAAATCTATGAAAACAACTTAGATAGTCCAAGCATTTCTCATTCTAGTTCACCTCAGTTATAACCACACAAAGTATTTTTCTACTGTCTATATTTACCCTTTATCTCCTATATTCTCAACCAAGATTTATGCCTCTGAAAATCCTAGCATTCCATTGTATATCAAAGGTCCTAGGAAACACTGATATCTACGTGCTTTTCAACAGAGAATTATTTTTTCAAATTTTTTTCACATGTTTGTTATGGTATAGTCCCGTGATCTCTAATATAGTAGCCACTAGCTACATGTGACAAATGAGCATTTGAAATGTGGATGGTTTGAACTGAGATGTGTGATAAATATAAAACATTAATACACACTGAATTTTTATTTAATTAAAAAGTGTAAGATATCTCAATAATTTTTTTTACATTTATGGCATGTTGAAATGATAAGATTTTGGATCTATAGGGGGTCAAATAAAATAAATATACTAATTATTAAAATTAATTTTGATCTTTTTGCTTTTCTAATGTGACTACTAGAAAATTTCAAATTACACATACAAATTGCATTTGTGGCTCACATTATCTTTAAAATGGGTATATACGTAGAATTTTCTTTTAAAAATTACAGTCATTTTATAATTTATCAATATTGCACATACATTTTACTTGGATTTAAAATTTTTATTCAAAAATATGTTGACTTGTTTTATTATTTTTAAAAGGCTAGTCAGAACACTGTTCAGAGTTCAGAAAAACAAAAATTATAATGAAAAATCCTATGTGTAATGAAAGGGTTATAAGAACAGAGAATCAGCACTTTGTGTCCAAAAAGTTTAGCAATTTTCCCAACTCACTGAATTGTGGGAACTCAGCTTTTCCAGGGAATAAATATGCTATTTTTAACATTTTTATTATACAATTTGTCACAGGCTGTCTCATGAGAGTATCAACAATCAGTTTCAAACAGAATCCAACCACAAACACTTCTCCACATGTGACTTGGAACATCTGTCCTGTTCGAGTCCTGTCTACATCAGGCGAGGGCTGGTCTGCTTTTGATTCTTACTCTCCTAAAATCCTTTGTCCTACTTCCCACACTGAACATGAGGTAGGGTGAAAACCATCTTCTAGGGCCAGACTTCAGCAAGTCTAAGTCCTTGGCTTCCCCTCATTGAAGACTGACACCCTTTCGGATGGAAGCAAGTGCTGAATTCCAGGGATATCACTGACTCAGTGATTTATGTGGCATTTCCCCTAATGATTCCAGATGCAAGCTTTGATCTAGAAGAAAAATCCAACCAGGCACCTCCTAGCTGAAGAGTTCATCATATCTGCCCTGAGCAGAATGCTTCAAGCAAGAGGTACAGACTCTCAGGAGACTATATCTTCACATAACAAAGAAAAGGCTCATGACTGGAAAAATAAAAAAGAATATATGCTCATTCATTCAAGGGCACTGAGGCCATCAAAGACACCAAAAGAGGGTGACCTAGTGGGATGGGGAGAACCCAGGAGTCTCAACTCCCTTTAAGCAAAATCAGTCTTTTGAAGTTAGATACTCACTAAAAAATTAATTGATGATGTTGGCTATCTAAATAACTTCCAAGCTGAGTACTTTCCTAAAAGAAAAAAATCTTCAGTGAAGCAAAACTATCCCAAAATTTTGCTTTCCAAGTGCATATCTCCCACCAATTTTTCTTTAAATCAGGGCATATACAGAAAATTCCAGTTCATGTAAGAGGTCGAGTCTTCAGAATAGCACGCATGCAAATAAATGCTTGTTTGACACTTCAGCTCATCCCAGTGGAACAAGAAGACACACTGCACCTGTCACTACTGTGTGGTTCACATGAGAAAATACATACTTAGGTGTTTTCAGCAATGATAACAAGACTCACAAGAAAGCATTTGCCTTAATAGGAAACCGATCTCATTTTTTAAGATTATTATGAAAGTAGCTGAAAATATTTAAGCAGAATTGATAGTAATAAAAATCCACTGTAAGAGTAAATACATTTGAATGAATATATGCCATTCCTTTATTATTTTACATGTTATTAATATTAAATATTAATATACTGTTGCTTTTGCCATGCTTGTAATATGACAGTTATGACAGAGAGATAGTGAAAGTTTCAACTTGAATTAGACTCAAGTTAAAATCACTGCTATCTAGCCAGGACATGGAAACAACCTAGATGTCCATCAGCAGATGAATGGATAAGAAAGCTGTGGTACATATACACAATGGAGTATTACTCAGCCATAAAAAGAATACATTTGAATCAGTTCTAATGAGATGGATGGAACTGGAGCTGATTATACAGAATGAAGTAAGCCAGAAAGAAAAACACCAATACATATACTAACACATATATATGGAATTTACAAAGATGGTAATGATGACCCTGTATGCAAGACAGCAAAAGAGACACAGATGTGTAGAGCAGACTTTAGGACTCTGAGGGAGAGGGACAGGTTGGGATGATTTGGGAGAATGGCATTGAAACATGTATACTATCATGTAAGAAACAAATCGCCAGTCTAAGTTCGATGCAAGATGCAGGATGCTTGGGGCTGGTGCACGAGGATGATCTGGAGGAATGATGTGGGGTGGGAGGTGGGAGGGGGGGTTCATGTCTGGGAGCTCATGTACACCTGTGGTGGATTCATCTCAATGTATGCCAAAACCAATATTGTACTGTAAAGTAAAATAAAGTAAAAAATATATAAATAAATACATTGTTTCAGATAACAAAAAAAATAAAATCACTGCTATCATAACTTTTCGATTCAGTCTTTTAACTGCAATGACAATGTTACATGTAGCATATGTATATATTTTGTACATAGGACACTATTTTTATTTCCAGACTTTTACAAGGAGTATTACACAGTGTTTACATCGTTACATAGTCTTCACAGTATTTCTCTCTGTGAAGAATGTTTAATGGATGAACAAATCAATGAATTAAAAGGAAGTAATAATGTTGGAAAATAAAAGAAATTCTGCAAAGTCAATATAGTATTTCCATTGGAAGAATGTTCTCACCATATGCCTTTTAATTTCAATACCTAACCTAACGATAGTTCATGCAACTTGTGGGAAAGGTGTGCCACCTTATGTAGTTAGTGAATGGTCTTCCACATCAACAGAGGGACAGTTTCTCTTGTTTGGTTTTTCCTTTGGAGAAGAAAAGTCTAAGTGACAGGCCACAACCTGGGAAGGAGACCCAGCACCAATGCCTACATTGCAGGGCCATGATCACGTTCTTCCTCTTAACAATGATGTTGTTGATGCAATGACTAGATAAAATATTTACATCTATTTTTTAAAAAGCCAGGTCCTTAACACTGAAATGCTTCTTTCAACACTTCATTGGCTTTTGCCCACGGTGAAATCCCCTCTAACCAGGCAGATAGGCTATATTCTTAAAGTTAGGTTCATTGTTAGATACACAAATATCTTTCCCTATAAAAACAGTTCTAAGAAATAGCTGGGATCCTACACTCATATACCCAAAGGCTATTTATACTATAAAGTGGTTGAAACATTAGGTTGGCAATGATACCTAGTTGAAAATAATACTATATAATATTAACCATTAACAGAGAAAAATAATGAGGTAAAATAAGAAATATTTTCACTGAAAAGCAGCACTTAAGAAGTTTTAACTAGAAAAAGATAAGGAGATAGAATTTTATGTTTACTTCCAGGATTTTAGAGCTTGATATTTTTTAAATAATGTCTACTTTCAGTTGCTTAATAATTTGATGTATTTGTTAATTTAAGGTAAGCTCAAGGAATCTAGGGACTTGTCAATTTTGTCATTATATCTGAGAACCTAGGATAGTATCCAATATATAGTAGATGCTCACGGAGAAGGCAATGGCAACCCACTCCAGTACTCTTGCCTGGGAAAATCCCATGGACAGAGGAGCCTGGTGGGCTGCAGTCCATGGGGTTGCTAAGAATAGGGCACGACTGAGCGACTTCACTTTCGCTTTTCACTTTCATGCATTGGAGAAGGAAATGGCAACCCACTCCAGTGTTCTTGCCTGAAGAATCCCAGGGACAGAGGAGCCTAGTGGGCTGCCCTCTATGGGGTCACACAGATCAGACACGGCTGGTGACTTAGCAGCAGCAGCAGCAGATGCTTACTAAATACTGCATTCTCTCATTACTTCAGCAAATATTTATTGAACATCTGCTATGTTTCTGCCACTATATAGAAACTAGGAATGTAACAAAAAGAAGTCAGGAAAAAACAGTCTCCACCTTCATGATGTTATTCTCCTATTGGGAAAAGAGAAACTCACTAATGAATCTCACTAATGAATCTCACTAATGAATGGAAACCTGAGTTCAGTCCCTGCATTGGTAAGATTCTGTGGAGGAGGGCATGGCAATCCACTCTGGTATTCTTGCCTGGAGAATCCCATGGACAGAGGAGTCTGGGGGACTATAGTCCATAGGATTGCAAACAGTCAGACATGACTGAGCGACTAAGCACAGTGAATGTAAACATCCAAAGTTAGCCAAGTGCGCTAAAGGAAAGCGTTACTTTGTCATGATTAGCACACACTTTTTTTTTTTTTTTTTTTTTGGTCCAAAACGGCTATGAAGATGAAGAAGAAATACAATTCTCCTGAGGAAAACTGAAAAGGCTAAAGGGCAATAAGAAAGGAGATTATAAAGAGTATGTGCAAGCAGAAAAGAATAAACTTTCCAGAATTCAGTGAACCAAGCTGAGAATGGAAAGACAGAGATGAAACACAGCACCCGTCAGAGAAAATGAGGTGAAAGGAGAGAATGTGAGGAGGAGATATCCTCCCCAGAGCACGAAGCGATTCAATCCAGAGTGGGTCAATGCGTAGAATGGTGGGGGATGAGGGAGCAGAAATGCCACATCATTCAAATACACAAGATGTTTCATCCTTAGGAAGTTCCTCTGTTGTCTTTCTGAAAAATTAATTTTATGATTTAGACAAATATGTCTCAATTTAATAAAATTATCTTTATAATTGAGTTCTAGAAGACTAATTGGAAGGAGAGATGTAAGGGTGTAATTGACACTTTATTATTAGTGTGGCAAGGCATCCAACTTGAACTGCCTCTATACACAGCAATGTTTCTTCCCACTTATTATCAAGCCCTGGTCACTGTGTCTTGCCTGCTGTTCTGTTCAGACAGCTTGGCCATGTCCCTCTCTCCATGGTGTCATCATTGGTTCTCCTATGTCTCTCATCCTTTGTCCCCATAAGTCTGTCAGAATGACCCAGAGCCAACACACTAGTCCCCTGCTGCAGAGAGGGATGGAGCATCTTCCTGATGGCATGAAGGAGACCACATTTTTCCAGTAGAGAAGGAATTAACAGTGGCTTGTAGAGGTTCTGGCATCAGGGTCTTTGCTGAGTGGAATGCGGTAGATACAGTTCATGGATTTCTATTTTGTTCTTTTGCTTTTTCAAAATTTTAACCCAAATGTTATGAACTTTGAGGGATAGGACATGGTGTTTTCAAGGGAGGCAGAAAGATGCAGGATTGTGTTGCAAAACAGTTACAAAACTATCTCCAGCACTTCCTGATTAGATGTATCACAGATAAGGAGGTCTGCCTATTTGCAAGATGAGGTTAAAATTCAAAGAAGCAAGTACATAATAGGATTACTTTTTCTTTCTTTCTTTTTGATGTATACCCATGTGTATATGGTGGGGTGAGGTGGGGTGGGGGTCCCTGGTGGCTCAGATGGTAAAGAGTCTGCCTGCAACACAGGAGACCAGGGTTTGATCCCTGGGTCAGGAAGATCTCGTGAAGGGAATGGCAACCCACTCCAGTATTCTTGCTTGGAGAATCCCATGGACAGGCGCGTGGAAGGCTACAGTCCATGGGGTCACACAGAGTTGAACACTACTGAGCAACACACACATGTGTATATGTACGCATGCATGCTTTCTTCAGAGGGGAACACTCTGGACACCTTTTGTTTTGGGAAACAATTTAGCCACAAGAGAGACTGGATCATATGGTTTCAAAGAATAACATATGTTTGATGTTACATTTAAAACACGTTTATTTTAAATACCCATCTGTTAGCCACAAGCCCATGGAAATCTTATGACTGCTAAGTCAAGAGAGGCCCCCTATCTAAAATTTAAATGCAAATAAGTCTTCCTGTGTTGAATAAGTACCAGAAAAAGATGGAGGGAGAGTTGATACAGTTAGTTTCTTAGCATCTGGGCCCCCAAGGTTTTCAAGGGGAACAGTAGAAAGCTATTCCCTACAAACCTTAAATGAATCATAAATTAAACTCTGCAGATGCAAGTATTTCTCTTTAGGGTCCAAAGTACCAGGTGGGTAGGCTCAAGAGCCATTTGGTGCTCAGGGGGCAGTTTGCCAGGCTGTCTCTTCTCTGTTTGCTGCCACTCACACCAAGTGCTGAAGGACATGGTTAAGATGCTGAAACTACCACTCACACCAAGTGCTGAAGGACATGGTTAAGATGCTGAAACCACCACCCTCTTCCTCCTTACTTCAGTAGTTGAAAACATACTTTAAAAACTATTGCCATTTTTGCTTGTAGAAAATATACCTGATCACATTATTCTATTTTTTTTCAGTAACAGAATTATTCTATTCAGCAGCTCAGAAAATAAGACAGGCAACAGAAAAAGTAATATCTTACTTTTAAAACAGAAAGCAACAAAAAAACCCAAGTGCTATATAGCACATTCTCTATCAACAAAATCTGTCTCTAGAGGGATAATACAAATATGGCTTTCTTGGGCATATTCTGAAAAATTTAATATTTTTATAACTTTTATCTGTAATCACTTTACATTTCTAATCACTTGGTTTTGATTTTTCTCTAACTGGAAGGGTAACAAGTCAGTTCCTTTACAAGCAGAGAGTGCCAGGCTGCCACAATGAACAGCGTGGGTAGCTCTGGGGTTGCTGACTAACTGCCCTGCAGGCAGGGTACCCAGGTAAGCACCGTAAATAGGTGAAGAAAAGGAGGGTGCCAAATCTCTGCTTTTTAAGTGAAGACCCAATGCTGCAGTCATGACAGAGGAGACTTCAGAGCTGCTTCAGAAGAGAACCAAGGTAGAGATTATGGTCACAGTTTTTATATAGGATTCTCTAATCATATTTTCACCTATAACATAGTTTACTGTGGGCCATTTTAATCTTCATCAATTTAATATCAAATATCAAAAGTACTCATTTGGGGTACTAATTTGTTAATAGAAAATTGTGAGCAATCTTCCCCAGGTATTTTTAGGGTCACTCTCCAATGCCAATAATTTGGGCTCCTGCTTTCCATTTATCCTGAGGAGGCTTAAGAGATGGAGAAACTGGAGAGACTGAGATAAGTGAGGAGAATAACAGGGCCAAGTGACCACTAGTGAAGGTTTGTCCTTAAAAAAGAATAAACATGAGCAATAGCAGCCCTGGGCTGTGTGTTTGTAAACCAGGATTAAAAACTAATGGAGCTGACAGACTCTAGAAGAAGCTTCCAATCTGCTCTAAAAAGCTCTTTCTCAAACCTAAAAGATGTGAGGGCCCCTGGTTCTAAGACGTATAAATCTGTATGAACACCCATCATTACTTCATCAGAGGCTACAAACATTGGCTTACTGCAGCCTCATGAAACTCAGTTTCCCTCATCCTTCCTATTAAATAAATGGTGTGTTGCAAGCAGTCACATTGTTCTAGACAACAACAAAAACTGAAGGGCCAGCTCTCATGTTGCTGTTCTTCAGTCACTTAGTCATCTCCGACTCTTTGCCACCCCATGCACTGTAGCCCACCAGGCCGCTCTGTCCATGGAATTTCCCAGGCAAGAATGCTGGAGTGAGTTGCCATTTTCTTCTCCAAGGGATCTGCCAACCCTAGGGATCGAACCCGGGTCTCCTGCTTTGGCAGGCGGACTCTTTACCACTGAGCCACCAGGAAAGCCTGCCAAGTCTCATACAGACTTAATATTACTAATTCAAACACAGTCACTATCAGATAAAGTGACAATTTCTCCCTGAGATAAAATACCTAAAGGGTCTATGTCTTCTCAGACAGCTGAAGATGTCTGTTCTCTCTTCCTCCCTTTGGGGGAAATCAGAGGGTCTATTCTTGACTTGTCTGAAACACCCTTGAATCCAGGAACGGCTCATCTGAATGTCTGAGTTAACATCTGAGCTTGCCTGACAGGAAACACTCTTCCCTGGATAGCTCGTCAGCTCTTCTACAAAAGGTGAGTCCAGTGGGACTCAAATCACAATGGACATGGGGAAGATGCAAATATAGTTCTGAAATGGTGTTCATGATACCAGATAGTTGATACTTTTGATATTAAAGATAAGATTTTTGGAACATACACCATCTTTTAAAAATTTATTTAATTGAAGGATAATTGCTTTACAGAATTTTGTTTTGTCAAGTGCCAACATAAATCAGCCACAAGGAATATATACCATCTTAATTAGCCTAGAGGCAACTCCAAAGAATGAATGAAGACCAGAGGAAGACTTACTTAAGTAATTGTTCATATAAACATTACTTTCCTTAAGACTGCAAGAGAGAAAATTTCTTTCTGAAATATTTGCCTGGGAACTGAGAACGATCCATCTGCTTGTGCCTACTTCTTGCCAGAGGGATGGTCTCAAAGTTATTTATTGGTGGTGGAGAGAGTGGAGAGATGTGGGAATTATTATAAATAAATATCTTTCAGAAAAGTGGGGTTGAACATTCAATTGTATAACTTGAATGAATAAAGATAGAAATCTTCATTTAAGCGAACACTCAGGAGAAGGAAATGGCAACCCACTCCAGTGTTCTTGCCTGGAGAATCCCAGGGACGGGGGAGCCTGGTGGGCTGCCGTCTGTGGGGTCGCACAGTCAGACACAACTGAAGTGACTTAGCAGCAGCAACAGCAGGGGGTAGAGGGAGGTGAAGGGACAGAGGGTTAGAAATGGAGAAGTTTTGTTTCTATATGGTGTATTTATTGAACAATTACTATGTGCTAGGCATTACAGCTTGGTTTCTACATGGGATCCATCTCTCCTGCATGTTTTTTTGTACTGTGGCATCTTCCATTAATATATGCTCACTCATATCTGACTCTTTGAGGCCAGACTCTTCTGTCCATGAAATTTTCCAGGCAAGGATACTGGAGTGGGTTGCCATTTCCTACTCCAGGGGATCTTCCTGACCCAGAGATTGAACCCACATCCCTTGTGCCTCCTGAACTGAGGCATATTCTTTACCTCTAGTTCCACCTGAGAGGCCCCTTCCACTAATATCCACCACTGTAAATTCATAAATGAAAATTCAGGAGTTTGAGCATCCTTTCTTAATCCAACTAAGGGAGCCTGTGGTAGGGAGTGAGAAAACCAGGAGACACGGATTATAGTCTGGTTTTGCTAAAGACCATAAAACCTTGGACCAAATTATTGAATCTCTCTGGGCTCTGATTTTTCTTACCTGTAATGTAAGGGAACTGGAAGTTACAGACTGCAATTCTCAAACTACTAAGTTTTGGCAAGGGGTCTATGCATCTACGTGAAGTTCTGTTTACTGTACTGATGAGAGCAAACATATGTATTTACACTTTGCAAATGTGTTGAGATGTTCTATGATTAAGAAAATGCAAACTTACTGAATGAATTCAAAAATTATGTATCTTCCCAGTCAGAAGATGTTAAAAGCATGAGGTCATGCAGGTATTCATGAATAAATTAAGAAGGGGTCTTCATACTAGACAACATTGGGATCCACCCAATTACATGACAGAGAAGATCTCAATATTGTTTCACTGCTATTCTTGAAACGCCACTGTGAAAGGAAAGATTCTCCTTTCCGGCAAGAGTTGAAAGTGTTTTCCTTTACTAACACTTTTAATCCTCAGCATCCACATTCTAAGCCAGAATGGCAACCTGTGAGACACTCTCAATGTCCCTACATTTGAAAAGCAGTATCAGGTTTCTAGCAAGCAGTCAAATGGCATTTTTGTCTAACGATGTACATTTGGCAAGACTTGTTGAGGTGAAGTCTAAGATAAACCAAAATGGCCCATTCAGGGATCTGATTTTGGTTTAAAGACTTTTTATTACTGTTTAAAGAACAGTGATGTAATTATTAAATGGTAAGTGACTTGGATGCATCAAAATAGGACTTGATGGCAAAACTGTAAGAATTTAAATCTTTGCACCCAATATAAAGTAGCTTCCATTCCTAGAATGAGGTCTGTCTTAGCAGAAAATATAACTGGCCCTTGAACAATGCAGGGATTAGCATCACTGACCCTCTACACAGTTAAAACTAACATATCATATGGTTAGCTCTCCATAGATATTGCTATCTGTGGTTTTAACACCCAGGGACTCAACCAACTGTGGATTTTGTAGTACTACAGTATTTACTATTGAAAAAACTGCATGTAAGTGGACCTGAAAAGTTTACACCCATGTTGTTCAGGAGTCAACTGTAGAACGAAATCCTGAAATGGTTGCCCGGAAGAAAAAGTATTCAGAGATGGGTTTGTTTGGCAGGTACGTTGACAACCATGTGACTAACGACTTCTGAGCAATCCAGGATGAGGACAGCTGACCTGTTAGAAATGGCGTCTTTAGAAAGAGATATGATGGTGTGTCTCCATGTACACATATCTGCATGTACACTTGGGACATAAGTGGTTTCAAACAAACTCTGTGTGTCTGCTGTGGTTTGGGGGCAGTTCAAGACACCACATGGTATCCTCATCTGTGGGGTTTCTTTCTAGTGGAAGGAACAAATCGGTGGGTGTATTTCCTTCCCTTTTATAATGTTTCTGTGCCAGCTCCCAACTGCTTTTCATTTAATATTACCAGATCCTGTTTCTTTTTCAGATCCAAGTCCAATTTGTGCAAGGAAGTAAAGACAGCTGTTACCAAACTGCCTTGGAGATGATCAGAAAGACTAGATTCCAACTTCTGACATTTCCTGGATCTCTACCTTAATTTGTCCGTAATACGCAGACACAAGAACTTTTCCCCTATTTATATTCAAAGCTATGGTAAAGTGAATGTGCTTTCCAACAAAAAAGATGCCTATGAAAATCTTTCTTCTTATTTTTGTTTATAGTCACCCAAATCTTACACCATTCAGGTATGACCTAAATCAAATGATTTAGGTCAATCAATGTACAATCAATGACCTTATGATCATACAGTGAAAGTGAGAAATAGATTCAAGGGATTAGATCCAATAGACAGAGTGCCTGAAGAACTATGGACAGAGGTTCATGAGATTGTACAGGAGGCAGTGATCAAGACCATCCCTAAGAAAAAGAAATGCAAAAAGGCAAAATGCTTGTCTGAGGAAGCCTTACAAATAGCTGTGAAAACAAGAGAAGTGAAAGCCAAAGGAGAAAAGGAAAGATATAAGCATCTGAAAGCAGAGTTCCAAAGAATAGCAAGGAGAGATAAGAGAGCCTTTCTCAGTGATCAATGTAAAGAAATAGAGGAAAACAATAGAATGGGGAAGACTAGAGATCTCTTTTAAGAAAATTAGAGATACCAAGGGAACATTTCATGCAAAGATGGGCACAATAAAGGGTAGAAATATAGACCTAACAGAAGCGGAAGATACTAAGAAGAGGTGGCAAGAATACACAGAACTATACGAAAAACATCTTCATGACCCAGATAATCATGATGGTGTGATCACTCACCTAGAGCCAGACATCTGGAATGTGAAGTCAAGTGGGCTTTAGGAAGCAACACCAAGAACAAAGCTAGTGGAGGTGACAGAATTCCAGCTGAGCTATTTCAAACCCTAAAAGATGATGCTGTGAAAGTGCTGCACTCAATATGTCAAAAATTTGGAAAATTAGCAGTGGCCACAGGTCTGGAAAAGATCAGTTTTCATTCCAATCCCGAAAAAGGCAATGCCAAAGAATGCTCAAACTACTGCACAATTGCACTCATCTCACACGCTAGTAAAGTAATGCTCAAAATTCTCCAAGCCAGGCTTCAACAGTACCTGAACCATGAACTTACAGATGTTCAAGCTGGATTTAGAAAAGGCCGAGGAATCAGAGATCAAATTGCCAACATCCACAGGATCATCAAAAAAGCAATAGAATTCCAGAAAAACATCTATTTCTTCTTTATTGACTATGCCAAAGCCTTTGACTATGGGGATCACAACCAACTGTGGAAAATTCTGAAAGAGATGGGAATACTAGACCACCTGACCTGCCTCTTGAGAAATCTGTACGCAGGTCAGGAAGCAACAGTTAGAACTGGACATGGGGCAATAGACTGTTTCCAAATCAGGAAAGGAGTACATCAAGGCTGTATATTGTTGCCCTGCTTATATAACTTAAATGCAGAGTACATCATGAGAAACGCAGGCCTGGATAAAGCACAAGCTGGAATCAAAACTGCTGAGAGAAAGATTCTAATTCATGGGAAGGACTGATGCTGAAGCTGAAACTCCAATACTTTGGCCACCTGATGTGAAGAACTGACTCATTTGAAAAGACCCTGATGCTGGGAAAGATTGAGGGCAGGAGAAGGGTACAACAGAGGATGAGATGGTTAGATGGCATCACCAACTCAATGGACATGAGGTTGAGTAAACTCTGGGAGCTGGTGATGGACAGGGAGGCCTGGTGTGCTGTAGTGCATGGGGTTGCAAAGAGTCGGACACGACTGAGCAACTGAACTATACTGAAATCCTACAAATATTCAAGACAGAAATAAGTTTTCTCTCCTTCTGAGTAAATGTTATACCTGGGCAACGTTAAACTTGTCAAGCCCTTTTTGAATTTGAATCTCAAAAATGCCAGCTTAGACAACTGAATAGAAACTTACTGATTTTCCCCCATGAGGAAGTATGTGTAGATCACTCAGTCATTTCTGACTCTCTCACCCCATGGGCTATAGCCCACTAGGCTCCTCTGTCCACGGAATTTTCCAGGTAAGAACACTGGAGTGGGTAGCCATTCCCCCTCTCCAAGGGATCTTCCCAACCCAGGGACTGAACCCCGTCTCCAGCATTGCAGGTGGATTCTTTACTGTCTGAGCCACCAGGAGAAAGTTATTAGGTAGTTTCAATTGAATAAAATGGTGCTGTTTCCTATCTAATAGATACAGCTCTATCTTTTATGAGTTTCTATTCTAAAAGCTGTTTTCAAACTTTAGGGAATTCATTTCAGATCATCTTTAGGGGTTATAACAAGGAGAATGAGTCTCTATGATTACCCTGCTTCAGAATAATTTAGAATACATTCTATGAGACAACAGAATGGCAATATTATCATACACATTATGTTACTGAATAAACAATGAAGATAACCTTGTAGCTGAAGGACTACTTTCAGGTTTCTAAATGGAAGTTTTATTTTCTGCTGTGCAATGCCTCAACAAATCCACCCCTCTCCTTTCTGTGTATAAGCTAAGACCCATGTAAACGTCTTCCTTATTTGATTTACAGACATGCATACCTTTCTGGGAAATGATTATTACTATTGCATATAAAATTAATAATAAACATGGTGAATGCATATGCCTTTACTGTTCCTCTCTGTCAATTAAAATCTCTGTCAGGAAAGCTGAGTTTGCAGAAATCATTTTCGAGAAGGCAATTCTGAATTTAACTAGCATAGAACTGCACACAAGAGAATGGAATGGCTGATTACTAGGAAATGATTCACAAAAAATTTTTAATTAAAAAAGTATTTGAGTATCACAGAATTCAATGATGTGAATTCCACTTACAGTACCTCAAAGCCTCACCTACAAACTATTATCACTGCACAAGGTAAGTCATCGTAAAAGATGGTAAAAATATTGTAGAAGACTATTAAAGAACCACCTCAGAGGTCTCTCATTATCTACCACAAAAGAACTGAGCTCTCTGATGGCTCAATGGGTAAAGAATCTGCCTGTAATACAAAAGACGTGGGTTTGATTCCTGGATCTGGAAGATCTCCTGGAGGAAGGCATGGCAACCTACTCCAGTACTTTTGCCTGAAAAATTCCACGAACAGAAGAGCCTGGGGTCTACAGTCCATGGGGTTGCAAAGAGTTGGACACGATTGAGCAACTAAGCACAGCATAGGAAAGAAGTGAATTGAAGAAAGAAACACCTAAAAATGAAAGAAAATATTCAAACACTTTTTATGAAGACTGCATGGAAAACTGTAAATGGAGATGATTAGGGATATGGATAGGAGCCACTGAGTTAATGGAAAACCAAAATATATAAAATTAGAAGCTGCTAATTTACTTCAAGGAAACCTTGAATCTTTTCTCCATATGATCCCATTAGAAACTCCCATGCCTGATCCTTGTGGCTAGAGAAAGGCTATTTAAGTTCACATTTTTAGAAATCCAACTGTCACTACTTAAAGTACCTGAAAATTTATTAGTCTTAATGCTTTCTCCCTTTTACCACAAGAGTGTAGGACCTCTAAGAGTCATGAATTTCACTTCTAAATGACTATGCTAACATGTTGCAAAGCTACAAACTAATATTGGTTAGTACTAACACAAAGATACATAATCAATGTAATAAAAATCAGACTACAGTGGGGCAAGGATGGCCTTGTGAATAAAAGGTGCCAGGTTCACTGCATATCAATGTGGGGGAAAAAATGAATCTTGACTCCCTACCTTACACCATTCAAAAATAAAAGCAAACAAACAAAAACTCCAATAGATTAAAGAGCTAAATGGGAAAGGCAAAATAAAGGTTTTAATGGAAATCATAGGCAAATATAATCATAGACTTGGGTAAACAGGCATTTCGTAAATAGAAAACGAAAAGTATTAACCATAAAAGAAAGAATCGGTGAACTGTACTATGCTAAAAGGGAATATCGAGTCATCAAAAGGCACTGGTAAGCAAGTAAAAGGAGCCCAGACTGTGAGACAATACAGACCACATACACACCCTATAAAGGTCTCATATATAAAACAACTGCAAGTCAGAGAATTTGAACAGAAAAAAAATGTCAAAATACTTGAATAGGCACTTCACAAAGATGATAAGCAAATGGACAATATTGAAAAGGTGTCTGGGTTCATTAGTCACTAGGAAAATTTGAATTTAAGATCCATCAGAAGGATCAAAGTGAAAATGACAGCCAACACCCAGTACGGCAAGGATGTGGTGCCATCATGACCTCGTGCGCTACTGGGGAGAGTGTAAACTGGTGCTGATTCTTTGTAAGACAGTTTGACGGAACCTACTAAAGCTGGACACATGCTTACCTATGAACCAGCAGCTCTACTCCTAGGTATATAACCAGCAGAAATGTATACAGATATTCACAGCAATGTTTGCAGCGCACTGTGCGTAACAGCCAAATGCCCATCACAGCAGCATGGATTACAAAAGTGCAGTCTACTCACATGAGGAAGTATCATACAGCCAGGAGAACTTTAGCTATATTCAACAATATAAACCAATCTCACAATTACACCTTCCCCAACTTACGACAGGATTACATTACTGATAAACCCCACCGTAAGCTGAAAATTCCATAAACCAAAGATGCATTTAATACACCTCATCTACCAAACAGGGCAGCTTAGCCTAGCCTGCCTGAAACATGCTCAGAACATGTACATTAACCTACAGTTGGGCAAAGTCATTTAAAACAAAGCTTGTTTTATAATAAAGTGCTGAAGGTCCCATGTGATTTACTGAACATTACACTGAAAGTGAAAAACAGAAAGTTGTCTGGGCACAGAACGGTCATAGGTCCATCAGTTGTTTCCCCTTGTGATCTCGGTGTTGACCAGGAGCTGCTGCCACTGTCTAGAATCACAGGAGCATCTCAGGCCCAGGAAAAGATCAAAATCCAAAATTCGAAGTCGTTTGAATGAAAGAGGCCAGAAAGAAGAAAATATACCGGATGATTCTACTTATAGGAAGGAAAAAAAAAAAAGGTCTAAGTTAAAACATAATACTAGGCAACAAAAACAAAGTTACTTTTACAAGGGATCATGACTGGGATGCAGAAGTTTCTGGGTGCTATCTTTGGGGTGCTTCTTTCTTGGGTGCTAGTTGTATGAATGTGTTCACTTGGTAAAAATTATTGGAAAGGTCAATTTCTGGTTTGTATATATTTCTGATGTGTATATCATTAAAAATATATATTTTTAAAGAGAATATGCCAGATCCATTAATTGGTGTGAGAAATTAAGGAAGTAAAAAAAAGTTGGAGTGAAATGACTTAAGAGAATATTCTTAAAAGTCCTCACCACAAGACTTGAGAGGTGATGAATGTTAACTAAATTTATTGTGATAATTTCACAATAACACATATAGCAAATCATTATGTTGTATACCTAAAACTACCTGGAGGAGAAAATGGTAACTCACTCCAGTATCCTTGCCTGGAGAACCCCATGGGCAGAGGAGCCTGGCGGGCTTTATAGTCCATGGGGTTGCAAAGAGTCAGATGCGACTGAGCATGAACGCACACCTAAAACTAAGTGTCAGGCATATCTCAAAACTGGCTTAAAAAAAAATTAAAAACTAAGTGCAATGAAAAGGTAACTGGCTAATCTATTTCTTTTCTCAGTACTGCCAGGCCTTTTGGTGAATACGGAATTAAATTCTGTTCCCAGTTTTCTCCCTAAACACTGAGAAGCTGAAACTGTTTTCCTTACAAAGTTAGATTTTGTTGAATTTTACGAAATTGAGCAGTGGGATCTGGCCACCGTGCCAGTCAAAAAAAAAAAAAAAAGTTAATGAGGAAGAGATTGTGGTTCATGCTCTACTGTGATTAACTACAGATTTTGAAAATGATCTTCAAACCTAAGAGAACAAAGCAAACAACTGCAAGATTTGGAAGAAAACAACTGAAAAAGAATGAATTTTCTGACAAGTGGTTATTGGAATACAAGCTGATGAGACTATAAAGTGTCAGCTTGTCAAGACTGAGGCTTCCTATGGTTCAGCTAGGCAAACCCTGAGAATGAAAGCACACAGAATGGAATTGTTAACATGAGATCCAAAGAGCGAGCCCTTCCAATAATAATATAACTCCTCAATGTTAAATCTTCAAACGGAAAATGAAAACTCACAGCTGCTTTTCTCACCAGGAGCAAAGAAGAGCAGACTCCTGCCCTTGCTTTTCGTGAATTTGAGTACTGCAGTATCAATGGAAAAACAATGCCCAGTTTACAAACAAAGGGTCCTACTACAATGCCTTCTGGCAAAAGAATAGACCATTACGGAATCTACCAGCAACTCACACCATTTCAAAAAGTGCTTGCTATTTGAACAGTCTTAGGGCCTAAACTACCTTACCTAATACACGAAAAACAGCATATAAAGAGAGGGGGGAAAAAAACCAACCAAATGCTGTTTTCTATTATATGTAGCTTCAAAGAATTTTAAACCATGCTGTAATTATCATAATTATACTCAATTACATGAACTTGAGAGTTCTCACTCAGCATATTACTTGAAATGCCATGATAATAAAACCATTTATTCTCTTAGATTTCAGCCAAACCTTCAATTCTAAGGATGTGCCCAGTTCTCAGAACCCTTGGCCTGGTACGTTGCCATTACAGACAGGCCCCATATCTTCTGGAGTACAAGCAAAGGCCCTCAAACTGCAGCTGAAGGTCTTCCATTTGAGTATCAGGTCCAAGTTATTATTCCGAGTATGAAACACAAAGCTGTAACAAGCCTTTAAGTCGGTAACTCCCCAAGTTCCTTTCCTGCCTTGTGGTAGATGGATATCAAAGGCGAGGGTAATTGGGTCAACAATGCGGAAACTCGGCAATATCACAGTCTGATGTTAGGTCCTCACTGCCTGGTTACTTTTTCAAGCACAACATCTACAAGACACTCCACGGGCCAGGCAACCAAGTGGTGGTTGGGAATAAGTTAGGGCTATGTTACTAAGGTACACAGGAAATCTGGAGTGCCACCAGTACTTTAATTCTCCACTGCAGGGCAGTGACAGAAATTCAAAGACACACAAATAGTGGATGCTCACCTGCTGCAGTAGGTAGCCGTACAGCTCATCATAATCTCTAGTTAGGTGGGGCGTGGGTGAGCAGCACAGGCCGGTCTGGCCCACAATGCTGCGCCCTGAAAGCTTCCATTCCGGAAACAACCTAACGATGATCAGCAGGGGACTGGATAAATAAAGTATAGTGCATCCATACAACTGAAGATGATATGGTGCAAAGAATGGAGAATGAAAAAGGCAAACTAAAGAACAATATCTATAACATATTAGCTTTTGTCTACTAAAGCAAGAGGAAGGTAAGAATCTCTATTTTTATTTCCTCTTGTAAGCATATGCATAGAGTAAAAGAAAGATTGGGAAAGACTGAAGGCAAAAGGAGACAGGGGGAGCAAAGGATGAGAGACAGACGGCATCATCGACTCAGTGGACATCAATCTGAGCAAACTCCGGGAGATAGTGGAGGACAAAGGAGCCTGGCATGCAGCAGTCCAAGGGGTCACAAAGAGCTGGACATGACTTAGCAACTTAACAAAGTAAAGCAAAACCAACTGAAAACAATAGTTAATTTTTCAGGAAGGCATAGGAATTGAGCAAATGGGTGACTGATGGGATGGAAAATCTGTGTTATATGTCTTTCCATACTTCTTTTTATGTCAAACAATGGGAATGCATTACATATTTTTAAAGCATAAAAAAAAACAACCCACCTCTCAGTTCCAAAATTTCTACTCACCTATTTCAGGAATCAATCTACCACTTTAGATACAGGTTGGAAAAGACTAAAAGAAAGCAATTATATGTTCTACTTGAACCAATAAGCACAAAGGCTTTTGAGGATTTTTTACAGGAACAACTTTTTTAAGTACAAAAGTTAAAAGAAAATCCCCAGAAAAATAGTTTCAATGACTGTTTCTGGTTTATAAAAGGTAAGTGAAATTCAATTACACAGAGAACATGTAATGTTTGGATTGTAAAGCCTTTCCGTGCGATAATACATTGACACATAACTTAAGAAAATAGACTGAAATACAAAAATACAGTTGTGATCCAGGAAATGGCACCAAATTAGAACAGTTTTATTATTTAACATACCAATGTATATACATTATCCTCCCAAATAAGAAACAATTTTGATTCCAAAGTTTAAAATGTGATTTCCAAAATGAATCCTAACCATAAATTTTGGGGTAAAAATAGTCCTGCAAATTAAACACACATCATTTTGATCCTTGACTAAAATATGCACCCTGTACTAACCACCTCTCCATACAAAATGTATATTATAAATAAAACTTTCAAAAGAGATCTCAGATGTTTACTGCACATCATAGAGAATGCTTACCACCATTTGAAAGGCTTTAAGCCCTTGCTTTTATTAGATGTTTAAAACAGATACTCAAATCTGGATAAAAACAACACTCTGCAGGTATTAGCATATCTAGGATCATATATGATGCTTATCAGAAAAAGGAATATATAACCTTGCTGGACTGCTTCTGTTACTTTTTCTAAAATAAGAATTATTCTTTCCTACTGTTTTAAACAATGATAGGAGATGTGAACAAATTAAAAGTCCTGTTCAAATGTCAGTTTTCTCTTTTCAAACAGAAACCACACGTAGAGGCATTTTTACCCAGTCATATATTTCTACTTCCTAGGACCAGCCCTTCTTGAAGTATATATTGTTAAAGACCATCCTACAGGGTTCCTAATGAATGCTGTCCATTATCACCAGTAACTCTTCTGGTCTCAGCATTTTCAAACTCTCTTAGCTCTGGTAAAGCCAGCACAAACCAGCCAGAACACAATGGCCTTAAGGGGAAAAAAAAGGGGGCCTACTAATAAGTTTTTGTATCGCCTAGTACAGTGCCTAGCACAGAGTAGGCATTCAATAAATAGGTGACGAATGGATGCACTATCTTTTAAGACCGTTTCCTACACTTCGATGTATTAATGATTTATGAGTAATATGTTGCATTAGGGCACACAAATCTAACATGATGACTAAACAAAGAACACACATGACATGGCATAGATACTGTTAGCTTCTACAAGTCTGTCCCAGGGCAGAATGTGTACTTTAAGGGTTAAAACTATTCCAATAATAAAAATTGATTAGTCAAATATTTTTATTTTGCCAAGGGACTCTAACAGTATTAACCTTTGGCAATTCCCCAACATACAATGAACTCCAAACAAAACAAAACCAAATTGCACTGTTACAAAGAAACGAGTCCATGGAAGCGGAGAGGAGGCGCCAGTTAAGGGACAGCAACTTCAAGGAGGCGGTTGTTTTTCGCTTGCACGTTGGGACACTCCCGTTTTTCTGGTTGCCCTGAATAAACTTCACGCACACTTTGTCCTGCCTGAACTGCACCAGGAACCTAGGAGGAAAGAATAAGACAAACTAAAGAAAAGTACACACAGAACAGCTGATGATTACATGAACCCTAGCCTTTGTTTTTTAATGGATATTTACCTTGACAAGTATTCCCCTTTCCATCAGCCCTTCTAGCCAGAGGATTATACCACCAAGTATCACATTGCCTTTTGCTTCCAACGGCCACCATTTAGCCTTAAGTAAACTCAAGCACATTAGCTCATCCTATTCCTATACAGTAAGAAGGACTATGAATAATTATTTCCACATTTGAAATATTAATAGACAAACATGCTATTTCCCCATTTTTCTCCACTTCTGCATAGCAAAAATAGTAAAATTATCAACAAATTGAGAAAATGAAATATAGAAATAGGTCCAGAGACATTCCAGAGTATGGTTTCCAAATATTGGATATTTACACACTTCCTTACACTACTTTTTTATATCTATGCTCCCCTAGTGGCTCAGATGGTTAAGCGTCTGTCTACAATGCAGGAGACCCGGGTTCAACCCCTGGGTCAGGAAGATGCCCTGGAGAAGGAAATGGCAGCCCACTCCAGTACTCTTGCTTGGAGAATCCCATGGAGGGAGTAGCCTGGTCGCAAAGAGTCGGACGCGACTGAGTGACTTCACTCTCATACACTAAATAACTGTGTTTTAAAACAGCTATGACCTACAGAATAAAAATGATGAAATCATAAGTCTTATCTGCCAGTTATGTTTTTAATATCCATTTAAATATACGTATACACACACACGTATGTCATTATAAAAGTTTAAAAATCTATCATGTACACCTAAAGACATCTCTTATCCTACCAGTGGTTCAAGCAGTACACTGTGGCAAACAGTATTTTAGTTCAAATCTTTCCTTTCACAGACCAAGAGCAGTCAAGCGTTTTGCCCACAAGACTATTTGTCACTATACGTTTGTTCCTACAACAGACGTATGCCTGGCCTCCCCTGGGCTGGGTGCTGTGAAGAACAGGCACCGCATGTATGACACGAGGTCTCGAGGCATCACCGGGAGGCATACGGCAGCACAGCGACACTGGCACCCAGGCTTTCCCAGCTCTTTTCTCTCTACCATCAGAATCAGCACAGCATTACCATGCTTCCAGTGTTTCTCAGGGAGCTGTTTCTGAGTTACTGGTGTATAATTAAATGAGTCAGTCTAAAAAGCATGTGGTAGGTCACATGGTCACTGGCACCCACGATAGCTCTGCTCTGTACACGTCAGTCTCTGCTTCAAGGTCTAAAGAGCCCATGTTTCGCAAACATTATGCCCTGGAGTGAAACGTGACACATAAGCTTGTACTCATCGGTGGTACATCTGAGCTTTAGACGGGCTGTTTCTTTTCAACTTGAAAGCACTAAAAAGCAGCTCTAGTTCCAAATTCGCCTGCAATCTCTCTCTAGCATGCATACTTAAATCTATGTGCCTCAGAGGAAAAACAAAATCTTTCAAGTTTAACACAAATACATACATTTAAAAGATCAAATATATTTACATTTTAATTTTTAAAGACAATCTGTAGTGTAATAAATGTAGAGGGGAAGTTCTTTTACCAATAACTTAAGCATATACCAACTGTCTCCATGTCCACAATTCACGCCCATGATTCACTCCAGAAATAACAGTAGCTAAACTTTACTGAGTGTTTACCACGCACCACACTGTTCTCAGTACGTTACACATATTAACTCAACTTTAAAACAGTCCTATGAGGTAAGTATACTATCATCTCTCTTTCACAGAAGAGAAAACTGAAGCCTAGCCCACAGCGAGGACACACCATTCTCCAACAATCACGTCAGATACATGATTTCACAGCATCCAAACCACTTAGAATGTCACAAACTGAGTACAGGTTAGTTGTTTGCATTTAAAATATTCAGAAAAACAACTGTATAACTTAAAGGATACACGTGTATGTGTGTATTACATGTATGTATGCATATATACATATATTTTAAGTATTTAATAGAAAAATTCACTTTAGTTTTCAATACTACAGATCCATTTTTAGAAGAACTATAGATCTTGTTTAATGTTATCCTTAAAATGTAATCTTTTTACAGATTGAATAGTTTGGGGATTTAAGGACTGGGGATCACAAGGCAGTCGAGTCTCTCAATGAATTCAATTCTCATGTCTACATGTGCTGGTTAAAACTGCTCTCAGGAGGAAGCAGGCCTTTGGCTTTCCTCCTGTAAGCTGACATCCAGTTTATCTACCATGATAGAGATTGGGTTTGTTAGAATACCTACTTCTATTTCTAAAAAGGATGCACTGAGGGACGTTTTAGTCACTGAAATGCATGCTGTTTATAACACTGGTCTGTATAGTCCACAAAAAGACATCATGGGCATGCTTGTCCATGACTCTAAAATTTGGTTAAATTTAAAGTGCTCACCAAAAAGTATATAATCCCTGCTTAAGAGCTCCCAGAGGTTATGAAGCAGAGGCTACATGGAAGCCTTGCTCTGCCACGTGGACTCCTGTGCTGCCTAGGGAGGGACTGTGGTGCTATGCAAGGGGCCATCAGCTATTTTCTTTGTATGAGACCGACCAATAATTAGGAATAGGAGAAGGAAAGGTGTTCTGGTCTAGTTTATAATGCTACTAGCTGTTTGTTTTCTTCATATGGACACACTGAATCTTCGCTCAGACAAGCATGGTTATTGAAAACTTACACACTTAGAACATCACCCCCACCCCTTCTGTGACGAGCAGGGTCCCTTTCACCTGGAAGTCGTGTTCTGAGATCGAATGCCTCAAAGACAAACCGTGAGAGCTGCGGATGGGGTTCTGTGGTTGATACAGCACACAGCAGCCCCACAGGGCGCCTCAGGAGAGTCACCATGTACAGCAAGACTGCAGAAGCTCTGGGAAGTGCTGCAGTGAAGGACAGTTCCTCTCTTCACAACACATCACTACTAACCTCCTGCCAAGGCAGTGTTCTCAGAACGCCAGTCTGGGAAGCGCTAAAAGCAGCAATCCTTAGTCGCCTGGATGTTGGTGTGGTTTTCTCTGTAAAGATGGCCTTATTAACATAGTAAACCACATGTGAAGCTGTGTCAACCATATACCAAGAAGCTTCTGCATCTGAACACGAAGAATCTTTCCAGGAAGTGGGGGAAGACCAGTCCCACTAAAACAGAAGCCCAGCTTCCTGAGTTATGAAATATTTCAACTAAGAGGTTAAAGATCTAACAATCCTAACAGGTTAACATTTTAATTGATGAGAACCCAACTGGTCCATATCTTTTCTCCTAAGTCTTTGTTTTATGATAACAAGGAAAGTTATTTTGTTTAAATTGCAATTTCCAATACAGGATATACATAAAAGTCAATTACCACCTCTTACCCTCTATCTCCATCTAAACACCATTCCTAGTGTACAAGGAGAACAGACAGTGAACCTAAGGTGCTGTCAAACCCCATGTATCAAGGAGAGCTGATATGGCTGACAAAGGGACAGGAATGGATATGAACTTATTTTAGAGAAACTTTTAAAAAGCGTTGAAATAAAATAAGCAGGAAAAATCTTAATTAGAAAATAAAATCATTTCCTATGCAATATGGTGATGCAAATTTTACTCCATGTCCAAGAAGGCATATATACAGACAGTAAGCAATCTATTGAAAAGTAGTCAATTAAATATCAATCCACATAGTAACTAAAATTCATTCCAGTGATCTTCTACTGACAGATTTAATAAACGGAGGGATGCTCCAACCTGTATGCAAATAACAGGTCTCTAGAATTAGAGCCCTACTGTGAAGCCAAAAAGCAGATTTCAGATTCACAGCAGTCGTAACACTAGTGAACCCCAGTCAACCCAGAATGCGTATTCCATAACTCTACTTTGTATGTAAAGAAAGGTATATCAAAAACCTAACACATTCCCAAATGGCACTCTTGACTCCCCCCACCCCCAAACCCCTCATTCTTCAATGTCAACTACTGCAGTAAATGGTACCATTTGGGCTCATGCCCGAAACCTAACACCCAGTCTGTTAATAAGTTCTCTTGTTTTCCTTCAAGTTACATTGAGAACCTGACTGCTTCTCCCAGCCTCCCACTCAACACCCCCTGCCTAAGCCCCCGCCATCCTTACCCAACAGCTCGGAGAAGCTCCTGTTTCCTCTGCTCTCACTCTTGCCTCCCTATAGTTATTCTCCACACCGCAGGCAGAAAGATCTTTGAGAATCATAAATCTAATCATGTCACATTCTTGCTCAAAACCTATAGTGGCTTTCCATCATTCTCAGTAAAGTCTCAACTCTAGGCTCTACACAGACCCTGCCTCTTGCTCCAGGGTCTTCCCCCACTCCCTATTTTGCTCTAACAATGTCCACTCCTGCTTCAGGGCCTCTGCACCTGCTGCCTCTCCTGGAAGGCATCTCCCTGGATTCCAGTTTCAATTCAAATGACACCCGCATCAAAGCAGCCTCCCTGGTCTCCCTATCAAAAATAACACTTTCTGACCTTTAATCTGTGTTTTCTTTCCTCTGCCAGCATTTATTACTAACCAAAGTCATGCCACCTATTTATTATCTCATTTGTGCACATCTGTGTCCTCTATTAGGATGTCAGGCATGTGAACGTGGATACTTGGTCAGTGACACTCACTGCCCATCCATCACCTAGAACACATGTTGAACACATACTCGGTACTCAATAAGTAGTAGCTGTCAAAATGAATGAGACCAGGTCCCTCAACTAAAATAATAAAGCTGAAACTGGAAAGACATATTCAAAAAATTCATAAACATACTCATCAGAAATTTCAATATTGAGCTTCTGTTTAGTTTGGCTGAGAGTCGTCCCGATAGAGCTTGGTGGCCATTTCAATCAAGTGATCACTGCTGAAGAGAAAGTCTCCCTTACTAGCTGCTTCGCAGCCCTGAAAGAACAAACCAAGAGTCAGGCTAATTGTAATTAAAGACAGCTCGGGAGGTTATGTATTTACAGGTTTGCCTGAAAACATATTCACAGTCTCTTTAAAACATCAGCTACTGGTGTCAAGTCTTCCGAATCAACAGTGATGACAAGAGCAGTCATCATTTCTTCCAACTTGCTCAGAGCACTTTAGTAAGGTTACCTAAGTCCTTGTCACCCCGAGCTGGTCGATGGACCAGAAGTACCACCAGCACTACCTGGGAGCTTGTTGGAAAAGCATATGCTGAGTCAGGCCTGACCACAGGCTTACGGCAGATGCTTCCACACTGAGGCCCATGTGTGATCTGTTTGCTCACTCAGGTTGGAGAAGCACTCACTGGCCTAACCTACAAGTCATCCTGAAAGCGCTATTCTAAAAGCTCCTCCATGATTTGGTTTAAAAAAATATAAGAATAGCAGCAACAATGCTTGCAACAAATATTCTAGGGCAGTGTCTCAACCTCAGCTGCACAAGGGACTCACCTGGGGAGCTTTCAGAAAATAGGGTGCTTGTGCCCCCTTCCAAGAAACTCTAATTTGGTTGGACTGGGGAAATGGCCTATGCACCAGCATATTTTAATATATAATCGAGGCTCATAATCACCAATGAAATAATATGCTCCCTTAGGTTAAAATCTACAGTGGAGAAAACAGGCTAAATAAAGCTTATGGGATTTTTTTTAAGTTCAAAATCAGTTAGATAGACTACTATCTATTAGCTAAGTATATGTCTCTATATATGTTAATATTTACTGACATCTGTTTATTCAGTGACTATTATGTGACATGTACTATGCTAAGCACTTTGCATAGTTCCATTCAATCCTTATAACAACACTATTAAGTAGGTACTAATATTTTTCCTAAGAGAAAAAAATAGGTAGGCATATTAAAGTTTAAATACCTTGGCCAAAGTCACTGTAAAGTTAATGGCACCAATGCCAGAGTCTACACTTTAACTGCTCAATTCAAGCCAGGCAGTCCTGGTTAAGTTGAC
Source organism: Nanger dama (assembly GCA_917880005.1). Taxonomy (NCBI): domain Eukaryota; kingdom Metazoa; phylum Chordata; class Mammalia; order Artiodactyla; family Bovidae; genus Nanger; species Nanger dama. Next base: position 57,043,860 of record CAKJTW010000004.1, read on the forward strand.
ATCAAAAATCTTCAGGTCAAAATTATTATGCAGTTGTTTTACTACAGGTGCACCCTTTAATTAAAAATCCCCAAACTGAGTATGGACAAGAAGACATTTACCAATTTAGGAGATACAAGAAACAATAGAAGGAAGCATAATTTTAAATGCCTTGATACTTCTAGACATTAGTCTCAAAATAATGCACATAACACTGGGTGTAAAACAAAAGCTACTCAATGAAATGAGAGTTCAAGAGAACAAGTCAATAAAAGTCATTAATCTTATTTATTTACTGAAAAATGAAGCCTGAGATTTTATGTAAGAGTGAATATAGCCCAATTTTGCAGATCAGTAAGAAGGATATATAAACTTCAAGTAACAGGATTATTCACATGTGGAAAATCTCAAATCAATGGCTAAGAGATCAGACCAATGCAGAAATCTTTCAGTCAAATCAATAGTTGAAGCTTTACCTCTTTGAGGTGGATGGCAAAGAAGCCATCATTTTGTGAGCTCATGGATACTTTGGTTACATCCACCAGGGGAACCTCTGACTTGATCTGTCCAGACTTTTGATCAGCAAGAAGGAGATTATTATTTGTTAAGAGGAAAATACGGGATGTACTCTACGAGAAAACAAAACAAAAAAGATATAAAACCAAAGATCAAAAACACCTCCAAATTGTCCATGTGTTTAAGGCATTAGTTATTATAGAAACGCACATCTTATAATAGTATTTTTCAGCCTGCACATCTATGTAAATTGAAAACACACTAAAGAACATAGCCAATCTATTTCAATTTGCAAAAATTTCAGAGAATGAGCAAAATTCTACCTAAGCTTTAAGGCAAGAGAAAATAGCTTCCTTCACAGCAACTCTGCAGAGAATATGAAATGCAAATTTTTTTTGAAGCACAGTTGATTTATAATGTGTTAGTTTCAAATGTACAGCAAAGTGATCCAGTTATACATATACTCCGTGTACATATTTCTTTTCAGATTCTTTCCCATTATAGATTATTACAAGAAACTGAATATAGTTCCTTACAGTAGGAATGTGCTATTTATCTATGTTATATAAAGTATTGTGTATTTGTTAACCCCATATTCCTAATTTATCCCTCCCTCCCCTTTCCCTTTTGGTAACAGTGTTTGTTTTCTACGTCTGAGTCTTTCTGCAATGCATATTTTAACGTTCAGAAAACTGTCCCAATTGAAACTGTCATTAAAGGTCTCCAGGGTTAGCCTTCTTACCTTCCCGTTAGCACGGTTAATTTTGTTCACAATCTCAGCAATGATAATCTTTTCTTCAATAGCATCTTTGAGTTTCTTATACTTGGGATTCTTGTTGATTTCCAGGTAAGGTCCTTGGAATGGCTGCCCAACACTGAAGGAAAAAAGTTCCTCACATTAGAAATGGTTTCAGATGGAAGTACTACTAGAAAAAGGTAACGGGTTGGTTAATTCTGAAATTCAAACTTCATTATATTTTTGATGTGACCATGGCATTTGGTTGGTAAGACTTTGATAAAAATCTCATCACATGGAACAACCAAGCCAGAAATCTGTCCCAAAAGGACAGTCAAGACCCATGTGCATGGTCTCATGGGAAGCAAGAGGCAATTTCTTCCAATCTGTTAATATAAAGTTAACAGCTGCCTACACAGGATTCATTAATGCCTTTAAACAGTACAGAGCAACGATAAAGAGGGAACAGATCATTATCTTCTCCTGCTCCAAAGAAAATTTTCATTTTCTCACAAAGAGTAAGAAAATTGACAGGCCTTCTAGTGGGTAGAACAGATCCAGAGCATCCACTTTAGAAGAAAACTTTGGAGCACTTAATATTACCATATAACTCTGGCTCTAAGCCGGCCATGTGTGAAAGGAAAATCGGCCTCTCCTCTTAGGATATGCCCCTAAATGGACAGAAGAGGCCAAGGTAAACATTCAGAATTGGAGCAGTTTTCTTCCAAACAAACTACTTCTTGCAAGAGGCACGATCATGCACCCAGCACCAAGATTTCTTTTCCTAAAGACATGTTGGGTGACTTCAAAGATGCCAAGAAAAAAACCACGGCTTCACTTTGAGCTGTAACGTTCTGGCAATTTGCAAATGCAACTTAAAATGCTTGCATTGTGGGTGGAGGATCAGGGCTGAAAATCCACATAGGTGGTCAGGGTTTCACAGCTCCAGGACAGGAAAGGCCGGCACCCCTAAGAGCAGTTGCATCACACAGGAGTGGGCGCGCACACGATTCCACCTCAACCACCTCAATTAATGCCAGAGACTCAGCACGCCACCGTCCCTGAAAACTAGTAAAACCACCCAAAAGGCCTTGGCTTGATATTAACATTTTTGGGTGGTTGTTCATACTCTAACATGTTTTTAATAATACAAAGTGCTAATAGTATTGGAAATTTGTTTCTTCAAAAATGCCCCCCCACCCCTCCTTCCAGTTTCTAAGGAGTCATCCACAGGCAATGTTAATTAAGAAGGTTACTCTACAATTTAAAGATACATAAAGAAAATGCTGAATCAATTAAGCTGGTGAGGAAAGCATACAGACAGTTTACCTGTTTGAATATGCTTTATACAGCAGGCACTTTCAATACCATTGGTTTTAGGCTCTGTGTTTGACTGAGGGGAGTGTATGCCCCCTCAAGCAGCCAGCCAAATCAACTAACCAAGTAAGCTGTGCTACTAAAATACCTAAAGCAAATGAGTTTGGCAACTTACGTTCATTTCCTCCTTTAAGAAGACATAGAGAACACACATGCCCACATACAACATGCAGTCCATGTGAATATACTTAGCATATAATGCATTTTTATTTCCAGGACATTCTTTGGAAAAAGCTAGAAGTTGTTATAGATTTGGCTTGAAGTTGTACAATCTGCTGTTTTATAAATACCAGATACAAAAGGGATAGGAATTCTGGGGTGGGGTGACGGGGGCGGGAATGATGACCTTGGGAGATGTAAGAATATTCAGATAAAGCAGTTTTTACTAAGAACTGCACTTGGCAAACTTGTAATTGGTTTTCCTTCTTTTACTGAGTACTTGATGTCTACAATAAAGGAACTGAAATTACTGCAGAGGCCAGTGAAGTCAGAGGCAATGAGTTAACTGACCACAAGTCACTATAGGCCACAGTCTAGGCAACGCCAGAAAGTGACAGACTGGCTCATTCTTCATTTATCTTACAAAGGAGATTCTGACCCAGCTTGTTAAAGTGGGAAGATTGGAATGGTGATTACAGTAGACTGTCAACAGAAACCAGCTAGTCTCTGAAACCAATGGAAAACAAATAAGAATTTACTGAGAAAATCTCTTATTAGCCTAGACAATTTTTATTTTAAATAACAGCTTCTAATTATTTAGGAAGTGTTCAGGATAATGCTAAGGGAGTAAAACCAACACATGTGATCTTGTTTCTCTAAGGATGCTAAGTATGAAAGCTCTTGCTCAAATGTGTTACATTCATATTCAGACTTTTCAGAGTACCTTGGACTGCAAGGAGATTAAACGAGTCAATCTTAAAAGAAATCAACCCTGAATATTCACTGGAAGAAGTGATGCTAAATCTGAAGCTCTAATACTTTGGCCACCTGGTGTGATGAGCTGACTCATTGGAAAAGACCCTGATGCCAGGAAAGATTGAAGGCGGAAGGAGAAGGGGATGACAGAGGATGAGAAGGCTGGATGGCATTACCAACTCAATGGACTTGAGTTTGAGCAAGCTTTGGGAGATGGTGAAGGACAGGGAAGCCTGGTGTGCTGCTGTCCGTGGGGTCACAAAGAGTCAGGCACAACTAAGCCACTGAACAACATATCCAGCCAATCTCAAAATAATTCATGAAATTAAAATTCCATGTGTCACTAAAATCAAATCCCACTAGAAACTGCCTACAATACATCTGAGAAACTTTTTAAAATATTGATTTTTACGGGTAAAGTAAAACCATAATACCTAGATGGATATAAAGCCTTCTTGTCTTTGAAGAGTTCACTGGCTTCTAGCTTCTCTTCATAGATAAGTTTCTGTTGGTCTGTGAATTGGTCCCTGTATTTTTTACACTGTGAGATATGAAAAGAAGAAGAAAAAAAGACATCACTTATATAAGTAAATCATTACTCATCCTTAAATATGCTAAACCAATTTAACAGCAGTTAAAAATAAGAGTAAACGTGTAGGAGATATTCATTAAAAGGTCAAGAGAATTTTTCCTTCTTGAGTTTTAAAAGGTTGGTCTTGAAAAATGTCATAAAAACTATTTGTGTTGCAGAACTTGCGATGCTTCTTCAAAACATAGAACTTCTCTGGCCTGGGCCCCCTGAGAGTACTGTTTCCTCCCACTACTTCAGCCCTTGACATCCACACTCTTTCAGAGACTCACAGGAAGAAAAACATGGTCCATCACAGCCCAGCATGCATATTTATACACACACATATATACAATCGAGACAAAAGCTTCACAAAACAGCACTTATCCTGTCTCCATGTCATATATCCTGTTATTTTCATTTCAAAAAGCTGGTAGTAATACTACTAAATTGATTTCATGACTCACAAATATGTTATGATCTATAGTTTGAAAAGCAATGTTCCAAATCCTCCATTACCATTTCATGACGTGGACATTGTTGTTTCTTGTTGTCTGTCACTCAGTCATGTCAGACTCTTTTGTGACCCCATGGACTATAACCTGGCAGACTTTTCTGTCCATGGAATTTCCCAGGCAAGGATACCAGAGTGGGTTGCCATTTCTTTCTCCAGGGGATCTTCCCAACCCAGGGATCGAACCCGAGTCTCCCTCAGTGACAGGTAGATTCTTTACCACTGAGCCACCAGGGAAGCCTGAATGTGGAAACAGGATCTGAGAAATCTCCCCTTCACACTGATTCTGAGATTATACTGAAAGGAGACAGGGGGACGGCATGAGGAGCAGGACCAGTTTCTTTAGATGAACTTTCTAAGAAATCCAGTTCACGGATGGGTGAGAATCACCCACATGATCATATAAAGGATCATCAGCATTACTGCCCACCCTTGGAATAAATGCGTCTCTCTCTTCTCTCCACCCTCAAACCAAGGGAGGTAAAGGCAAAATGCAGGAGCCGGGGGAAGGAGAGGCGGAGCAGATGCCTAGTATTCACAACCTCCCATCATTATTTCTGAAATAGTTTCTGTATCAGACTCAAAGGGTGAAGTGAACGTTGAGATAATGGCAAATCTTGCCAAAGTGACTCACTAAGTAGGAGAACAGGACTTAGTATTCCATTCCACAGGCTGTGCTGGGAACAATCATTACAGTGATTAGTGATAATGTCTCTCTGTATATACATATGATTCAGCTAAGAACAAGTCCCAGCACTGAGCAGGAGAGTTTCCTGGAAGATGTATCCATCATTTGCTCACTCACTAAATACAAGCCCTTCAACCGAAGACTTCATTCTATCCAAATGACAAATAATTGTACCATTCCATATACCAACTAAGTTACTGAAATAAAGTCAACCTCTACACAAGTACCCCACGTAGTCCATGCTGAGCACGACCTAAATTACATGTTACGTGCTCATGTAAAATTAAGTGAGCTAAAATATAAGGCCAAATCAAATAGATTTTCAGCTTCCCTTTCATTCAGAGAGGGAAATTTTAATCTCTTTAATGTCTTTTGGGTGACTTTAGAGCTTTTAAACCCCAGTCCATTAGAACGTGTATGTTCTCATATATGTCTATGTAGATCTATGTAGAAAGTAAACTCATATGATTTGTGAGACTTTACTATTCACATGGAGATGTTCAAATTTTATTATTTCTACCTCCAGTAATATTTCTTCAGATAAACATGAAGACAAGAAATCAAACTACTTGAAAGCAACTAGAATCTGGACGGAAAGGACACTGTAGTCCTGGAGATATCACAGGAGCAATGAGGGCGCCGGGAATTCTCACAGATAGCCACGCATGCTTCTTACTTCAAAATCCTGCTTTTACGTTACCCTTCGCAAACACTCAAATTAGATGGCAAGACATCTTTGAAAAAACATAAAAGATGGTTTTTACCCTCCACAAGTGGAAAATCCTTTTTAGCTCCTTGTGAGTAGAATCCAAGAACATGTAGGGTCTCGATGGCCAATTCTTATCTATCGGAGATAAGGAAGGCACCTTATTTTTCATTTCCAAGAAGTATTTTTGCACCTGTGTTGGGTTTGACAGAAAATATCAGGTGGGTCAAATACACCAGAAAAAGAAAACACTGTCTAACACAAACCGGATTCAAAGAAACCAGTATTTAGTGGAATGTAGCAAGTTCTGGTCCATAAAACTTTGTAACTCCTCTGAAAAGTCTCTACTATTCTCACTGGCTGGAGAAATCTGAGCTCCACCAAATGGTTGTGGAAAAAGAAAAATAACCAACGTGAATACTAATTTTATTATTATCACCAATATGAAGAGCTGCAACGTCTAACAGGCAGCCACACATGGCTCATGACTACTCTACTGAACCACAAGGAGACAGGACGCTTTTGCCACTACATAAAGCTCTACTGGACAGCACTGCTCCAGAGCACTCACCGTGGGTCAGGCACTGTGGGGGCTTTACAGGGTGACTTCATCTGAACCCTGACCCTAACCCTACGAGTTAAGTGCTATTACAATCCCCACTTTACAGATGACAAAATGAGGCTTTCAAATCTGTGAGTGGTGGAGCAAGCTGGCCTCAGAGTTCGCACTCTTCAGCACTACATCTGTTCTCAGAAAAACCGAGAACTTTAGAATCCATCCTGGGAGAGGGGCACAGCCTCACTCCCCATACCCCTCCAGCCACTAGTCTGTTTGCCAACCTTGCTCAGCAGTGGTTCATGGCAGTTTAGCAGGGCAAGATCTTGGCATTCCCCTCCAGTTCCTATGCTGAAACCCTAACCTTCAACGCAATGGTATTAGGAGATGGAGCCTTGGGGAGGTAATAAGGTTGAGATGAGGTCATGAGGGCAGAGCTTCCAAGATGGGATTAGTGTCCTTATAAGAAGAGACAGGAAAGAGTTTGCTTCTCTTTCTATCATGTGAGGAGACCAGGAAGAGGCCCTCATCAGACCCAGATTGCGCTAGCACCCTGGAGGCTATGCAGAAATGAACCTTTCTATTCAGAGAAATGAACGTTTACTGTTTAAGCCACACAGTCTCTGGCACTTTAGTCAGAGCAGCCTGAATTGAGACACCTGGCTTTCTTGGGTTCACTTTTCCCAAAGTATGTTCTCTCTGTCAAAAAAAGAGTATTTGATTAATATTCTTTAATGGGCCTCTTTCTGACACAATTTACCTGAACTTTAGGAGTGATGATAAAAAAGGTCATATTAAACTCTCAATGTCACAATTAGGGTTTAACTGTTACCAGATAAGTCACATACTACTGAGTTGGTGCTATGAACTAGTTAACCCAATAATACTAATTAGCCACATATAAAGTATAAACTTACAATTCTCTGAAGTGTAAATTCGTAAATTTTCTTGCCGGCATTGGCTCTGAAGAATTTCCTGTACTCCCTGCGTACCTTTAAAAGAAGCAGCAGAATACAGAGGTTAGTGTGTGGCCAACAGATGCCCATAAAGATGACACACCTCTATTAAAACCAAAAATTAAGTGGAAGAAGTAAATTCACAAGTGTCTTTCTGGATACAGGAAAGTAATTGAAGCATATTGAGACAGTGGGTTTTAAGTCAGAGGAAAAGAAATTAAGAGATGCAAGATAATACCAGAATGTTTTGATGTTTTAAATCTTCTTAACTAGCTTTTAAAGAGCCTGAAAATCTGATGAGAAACATGGTACAGGCATAGCTGCAAATCCATCAAAAATCAAAATACTTCAAAAAAATTACATAAGGTAATTTTCACTTCAAACTGTTCTTAAAAGGCAAGAAATGCCTGAAGAAATATATGGCAGTTTCCAAAAGCTTTGTATATGAAGACAGGACTTTAGTATTACATACTGAGAAGGGCATATGACTAAAAATAAGAATGTAAAAGGAAGCTTTTGAATGATCATTATCTTCCACTTAATTACATTAATTTTTCTCTCACTCCTACTCCCACCAAACTTTCTACTAATACTAATCACAGCACTTAAGACATTGTATTAGTTTTAGTTTACTATTTCTTCTCTGCTATATTGTCATATTTACTTTGTATGCTAGTGTCTAACAAAATAACTGAGGTGTCTGTTAAATGAATGAATGGTAGTTAAGTTTCATAACTGAGGGGAAAATATTTAAAATGTTTATCATCCAGCTATAAATAGGAGAGTTAGAATTTGGCAAAATATTTGCCTATTTGAATAATTTAGACATTATGTTTTTCTTATATCTTAGCTTTCTGGGTTTAACAGCACATGTTCAAAATATTTCTGTATTAGGGGCTATACACTAGCAACCAAGTAACCAAATTCAATTTGTTGAAAAATATTTTATATGCACTTTAACTTAAGACTTTCACATAGGAGTTCAGACTACAGATTTCTCTTACAATTCTCTAAGATCTAGCAACAGGAAGCCCCATTCTCACAAGGCAAGAACTGAGTGACCCAGAGCAGCCTTTGGAAGAGAGCTGCTTGCTCCAAACAGCTGGAGGCCTGTGCTCTTCCCCACCTTTCATCCCCTTACTTCCCTTATCCATGTGACCCGCCTGGTGCCTCTGGGCTTTTGAGTACCAGACTTATTCTCTACACCTATGGACTTTTAAAGTTTAAAAATTCTCTTATATACCATGTAGCTGTTCTTCCTTTAATTCATATCTCATGTTACTGATGACCATTTCTCTTGTAGTCATGGAGTTGGTTATAGGGGCTTCTCAGGTGGTGCTGGCAGTAAAGAACTCACCTGCCAACGCAGGGAACATAAGGGACCTGGGCTCAACCCCTGGGTCAGGAAGATTACCCTGGAGAAGGAAATGACAATCCACTCCAGTACTCTTGCCTGGAGAATCCCATGGACAGAGGAGTCTGGCGGGCTACAGTCCACCGAGTCACACAGAGTAGGACATTACTGAAGTGACTTTGTATGCAGCATGTTGTTTATAACTATTTCAAAAAATTTTTTTAAGTTTATGTTTCATTATTTTTTTTTTAATTAATTTTTTTTTTGGGGGGAACCTCATCATGTGGCTTATGGGATATTAGTTCCCCAACAAGGGATTAAAACCAGGCCCTCAGCAGTGAGAGTGTCAAGTCCTAACATCTAGACCACTAGGGGATTCCCTTCAATCTTAACCTTACAAAGATAAAAGGAACAGAAAGAAAAATGATACTCATTAACTGGCTCCTAAAATTATAAAAATGTACAAAAGCAGAGAAGTTAAAGTGAGGTTTCATGAAACATATCTTTAGAAATGTACTTGAATGTACATTTATATACACTTGAATGTCATTGTAACTGAGCTCAATGCAACATGCTTTGTGATACAGGACAGGCCCTTTCTCCTGAAATACAGCTACACACAGAAGATGCCTGGTGACAAGATGGTACACAGAATGGGTTCCCTTCATGGGCCCCAGGCATCTTAAAAAGGGTTCACTTTGTAATAATTCCACAAGAATCAAATCCTTTAAAAGGGCGAAACTACTGCTCATATCAACAAAATTCTTTTTTTAAAAAAATAAAAATATAAAATTATTACATTCTTAGACTTCAAAGAAGTTTAATCTTTAATAATTTTATAGTACCACATTAAAATACTCCTGTTTTGTGGAAACTAGGGGGAAAAAAGACAGTTATGTCTATAGTAAGGCTAGTTAACTAACTAAAATAGCATTCACCTACAAACTGAATTTGGTTTATAAGATGCGAGCACACACTCTTAATATGAAAGTATTATAATAAATATAAAATCATATGTGCAGTTAGTTAAATCCAGAAGACTGAAGATAAATGATGTTGCTGTTACAGAGCATTATAGAGAGTAAAACTCCTGACTCAATGCTGTCTGTTCTTTCCTTTTATGAAAATTAGATGCAGATTAGAATGTGAATAAAACAGGAAATAAAATCCTCAATTTTGACTTTAAAAAGTCATTTCAGAACTTGTTCAATTCTTGAAATAGAACATCTTAAATTCATATTTAAGTTACTTAATTACTTCAAAATTTGATGAATATTCATTATAGTCAAAAAGTTAATTTACTCAAAGTTATAGGCTAAACTTTCAGGGAAAAATGCAGACTCTTAAAAGCAGAGTTTATGGATACTGCTAACTCAGTTCAGATTCAGAGTTAATGGTTTCCTGGATAATATTCAAATATTTAGAAAAAAGTGAATTACTACAGTATTAAAGTAAAAAGAATGAAGAGCAAATACCAAAAAGGGGCCTACTTATCCCCCAATGACAATATGAATAGCTCCCTGTAGTGATGAGTTATTGACTCTTAGGAAGACAAAATCCTTGTATTGCCTAAAGGTCATTCTCAAGGTTTTCCAGAGCTTAATCATATTTAGGTACCTGCATCTTTACCTCAAGCAGTAAGAAACTCTTTGAAATAAACCCTGCCTTAAATGAGAAGGCATCTGAATCTAAAGTTCTCTTTAACCTGAATGATCCACTGCTGGTCTTACTTGTCAAAATCTGTACATTTATGCAATACCCTTTGGTTTCTATGCTCAACAATTAGAATGATGGCCAGTTTGAAGAAAGCTCTGCTCCAGGAGCCATCAATGGGACAGAACAGAAGGATAAAGGGAAACAAAAGCCCAATATCCCAAGGCTGGTCACTGTAGACAGTGGGTCAGCTTTTAGCTCAACTGCTATAACTCCATCACAAATGGGGGAAAAACCCACTTCATCCTCCTGAAGAGAACATTAAATAGAATTTGCATAACAAAGAATAAAATATGCTACATATTACTATATTTAAATAATATGCTATGACTTTAAACCTATTACTTAAAGAAAGACACTGCAATAAAATCAGAAAATTTTAGTGTATAGGTTTGCTCTCTAAAGGAAATCAAATTAGGCAAGATGCCACTGTAAAAGATTGTGCAGACCATTCAGCAAGCATAATTGATCATTTGGTCAGGGTTAGTAGGTGCTAGAAGGGCTACATCGAGTCACCGTGGACAGAAAGAAGAGGTTGAGGAAGTACCTTCAGTCCAAGCCAGTAAGCCCAAATGACAGCAACTGCATGCTTACGCCTAGCCTCCTCCTTCAAGCGTTTCAATTCCCTTCGAGCCTAGAATGTTTTAGATGGTAAATAAAAGAGACAGCCCAATGCAGATAGCACAAATGACCAGAAAAGGACACCCCACCAAACAGAAGAGCCAATTTATGTATCAGGATTTCAGAATGAAAGAGAAATGGTGCACAATCATTTAAATCCAAAGCATCGGTGTCAGGCTGGCGTACTTTCAGGGCACTGAGACTCTGTCTCCAAGGAGGACAATCCCTGTGTGACCCGAGGGAAACACTCTCCCGCCTGTCTCCTTCCTTCCATTCTGTTCCTTTTCTCTCCCCTGTTCTCTTTCCCTCTTACATCCTCATCCACACTCTCTCATTCTCTCCCTCATCAAAGCCTCAGAACTGTGAGTGGCACCTGATAATTTCTGTGGACTCCTCTTTGCCGCCAGTCCATGGGGCTAAAGAGACAGTGAATTTGAGTCCATTCACTTGAACATACAAAAAGATAAGTCTTGTGAACAACCATTTAGAAAACTGGAAGGAATAAAGGTTGCTTCTCTGAACTTCAAAAAACAAAAACAAAAACAAAAAACATCCAAACTCTGCAGTTGGAAAATTAGAAGTAGCATATATCAAAATTCAGTATTAGCTAGGGCCCCAAACAGTGTCATATACAGAAGCAAGATAAAAAGTGAAAACAACTCATAGGTTTAAAAATCAGCATGAGGGAAAAATTAAGTCTACTGACAAGGTAGACTTAAAAACATAGGACTATGTTGCTATTTGAGTTTCTAACTGGGATTCACATTTTTAGCAGAGATGACCTTTGATTTTCTAAGTAACGAAAACATCTAAAATGCTCGTCCCTTGGGGTATGTGAAATGTTCACAGAGCCCACGACTCTGCCTGGGGATTAGTGAGAGTATTTCAGGAGGCCTTTGTTTCTGAACACAAACAGCTGATGCCGAAATTCCTGGGATTCTTCAGGGCCAATTACAGCTAGTTTTGCACGAACATAGCTTTCTGCTAAATCACAGATGATCATTCTTTTCACATATAATATTTTGCTTATAATAATCAACAGCAGCTACGTGAGCCTAGAAACCAATTTTATTCATGGATTAACAGTTTTGCCAAGCATGCATTAAAGGCATTTCTATTATCAATGTTACAAGGACCAATCAAAACCCAAATTTTAATAAAACATTCCCATCATGCCCCTGCTGCGTACTAAAAACACCTTTAGAAAACTGACAGGACACATCAAGGGGGTAAAAAAACAAACAAAAAACTCCCCCAAACTAAACATGCACATTATTTGAGAGTTTTTAAAAAGAGCAGCTATGCTAGTACCTCATTAGTAAGCAATTAGTCTTTTTTTGCCTATACATGCTTAGAGTTAGCTTCCTCTGTTGGCATGAGCATCTCCAGGGTTATTAAATCTCACTGCTAGGACATGCGCCACTGTTAACCATGGGACTCCATCCCCTGAGACGCTAGAAGCATGGATTGATTATTGCAGATTCCAGGATGGGAGTGATGGGGTGTGCATTTCAAGTACCTTAGATCCAAGCCAGTAAGCCCAAATAACTGCAATAGCATGTTTACTCCTAGCCTCCGCCTGCAGCCGGCTCAGTTCCCTTCGCGCCTGTGATGCATTTGAAAAGGATTTGCGGAGAAGTTTAAGGCAAGAAAGGTTATTGCTGGTTCCCAGTGGAGAAAGAGGAAGACAGACACCGTCACCATCAAACAGTAAACAAAAGCGTGAGCCACCACCCCACACCAAAACGTTGGAAAGAGCGAGAGGCAAACGCGTGCTCAGGAGCTTAAGCCAGTGAAACCCGAACGAGGGGGTCCCTTGTTCCACACGTCGCTCTTGACCCACTGCCATCCTGGGGGGTCTCTGGCCTACCTGGGTGCCGTGCCAATATGCTGCAATGGTGGTGACGGCTTCCTCGCAGCGCTTCTGATGCTTCAGTTCCCGCAGGATTCTCCGGGCCTAAAGCACACAGAATGACCCAGAAAGAGCAAAAATCAACCAAAAAACAAACCCTGTGTATCCACAGTGACTTGAAAGAAAATACCTGAAAACAGTCATAATTCCTATTCTCAAGTGAAACATCAACAGCTTAAAGAAAAGAAACGGAAAGCTGCTCAATGGCCCAAAATGGACCATGAGAAGGAGGTAAATGAAGGCACTGTCAATCATGACAGCGTGGCCCCACTCAGACAGACAGCATCCTCCCACACTCTGATGAAAGTCAAAGTGTCAGATACTCAGTCGTGCCCAGCTCTTTGCGATCTCACGGACTGTAGCCCTCCAGGCTCCTCTGTCCGTGGGGAACTAGAGTGGATAACCATTCCCTTCTCCAGAGGATCTTCCCCACCCAGGGGTTGAACCCAGGTCTCCTGCATTACAGGCAGATTCTTTACTATAAATTTGACCACAGAAATATAAATCGGATGCGTCAGATGGAAGGAAAAGTTTTCTGAACATGGTGGGTGTATATGGTAAGTCTGTCTCCAATGAGCCATCAAGAGCCCCTTGATCCCTTTTCCTATTACTGTCTGGAATGGAAGTGTAGCTGTAATTTTTATTCAAAAGAGATAGCTAAAAACTTGTTATAAAATAAAATTATCTCACTCGTTAAATACTAGTGGCTTCCTTCCAGTCATTGCTGGGAAGTGATTTAGTGTGGGGGCTAGGAGGACAGCTGGTTTGGAGGTGAATCCTGCGTCCCGCCTCTGGTTTCTGGACTGGACACCTGAACCCCAGGACTCAGTAGGACGTCAAAAGAAAAACCTGCAGTCAGCAATCTCACATACTATGCGTGCTCAGACTTGTATTTGGCCATTGCTGTGGACAACTATTAATACCAAGTCTCTGGGTTGGCCTAGACAAAGGGCAATGGAAGCCATGGGACTTTCAGTCCAAGGCTCCACCTCTGGAAAGTTCTCCAGGCCTGAGAACTACCCTAGTAGTCCCTCTGGATCCAGCTCCCTCCACAAAATCACCCAACAGGAATATGGCAACAACAGGCCCTGAAGTACCTTTGACCCAACAGCAAGCTTTATCTGCAGAAGGACAGATAGTACATGTTTTTGGTTTTGTAGATCATATGTTCTCTATCAAAACTACCAACTCTGCTGTTGCAGCACTAAAGCAGCCACACACAAGATGTCAAACAAGTGAGCACAGTAATGTCCTGTTGTTGTTCAGCTGCCCGGTCTTGTATAGGACGTAGTATACTAATAAAGCTTTACATGAACTGTGCACTTCAGGTATGCATATATTTATATGAAACTTGTATTTCCTATAGTTTCACATGTCATGAAATAGTCTTCTTCTCTTTTTCTAAATATAATAATAATATGCAAATATAAAAACCATTCTTAGCTCTCAGGTTGTGTGAAAAGAGGCAGTAGACTACATTTGGCTTGTGGGCTACAGTTCGCTGACTCTGAACCAAGCTTTGGCTGGAAGGACCTAGAATCAGGTGGGGTGGGTGCACTAGGACAACCAGAGCTTAGGATCTTTCAGTCATGACGGGACAGCCTGTAAGACTGTCACAGGGAGGGTACGGAAGGCACTGAGCTGGGGGGTGCTGAGGTCTGGCAGAACTCACATGTACTCAGCCTCATGAACTACAGCTTCCCTTGCAAATAGGGGGCGAGAGGAGATCGACATCATGTACAGTATTATTTCAAGGACTTCCTGCTCAGAGAACAAACCTTGAAAAGAAAGCAGGAAGCAGCCAAGACATGGTGCTGTAGGGCCCCAGCTTGGCCCATAATATTTATTCTTTCCATCTGACTGTTTACAAGGTGGGCAGGAGACAAGGGGCCCTCCCCTGCAGAGTGAGCATGAAGACATCATCCTTTGCAAAGAACATAAAAACACCACGTAAGTAAGGGTCACTTCTTTCAAACTCACCTTCCAACCCCGGATATAAGACTGAATTACCAAGGCAGAGCTCTTTATCTGTTGATACCTCTTCTGTTGCTATAGGATGAAAGAGGAAGATATCAGCAGTTCTATTTATATTATCCACAACACACATACGAAGAAAGAGTCGGCTCACTTAGTGCAATGAACTCTTGATCACCCATATTCCTTCTGGCAACCAATTAAGCATAGAAATCAAAATATCCAAGAATCCAAAATTACTACATTTAATCCAAAGTTTGCTTCAAGGCTGGTAAATACAATTAACTAATGTCTAAATGACTTAGGACCCACCATTATTAACATCTGTTCTCTGCATCATGGTGTTATAACACACAGTCAAATGCACAACAGTTACCAATGAACACGCACGGAATGAATACACACTGAGTTCTGCATTACTTCTGAGCGTGCTCTCCTCTTGGTGCCATTTCTCACCATGTCACTGACTGGGTCAACCTCTGACATCCCATGCTTCTTTTAGGTTTGCTGCTTTTACTGCCTCAAGCTGGGAAATCAGCTCACAAATTGAAGTAAACGTTTATCAATTGACTAAACTTTATTTATCGAGCTGGTGCTCTACATCCAGCCCTTGAATAGAACTATGAAGATGTAGACGTTACCCTGACTGCATCCCTACACTTAAGGACTCAGAGGGGGACACCACCCAGCAGGTGAAAAGAGAAATAGGGTCTGTCCCAGAG
This sequence comes from Nanger dama, assembly GCA_917880005.1. Taxonomy (NCBI): domain Eukaryota; kingdom Metazoa; phylum Chordata; class Mammalia; order Artiodactyla; family Bovidae; genus Nanger; species Nanger dama. The sequence continues at coordinate 57,059,667 of CAKJTW010000004.1, forward strand.
AAATGTGAGCCCAACAGGCAGGTTCAGATGCAGCAGAGATTATCCAGGTGGGCAAGGTTAAGGAAGACCCAGTCAGAGTCTTCCCAAGGGTCAGAGAGACAAGGTCAATGGCTGGAGGCCCTTCTTAATTCCCAGCTGATGTCTTGGAAAGCGGAGGCTGCTAACACTAACTCTAGAAAAAGTGAGTGTTGACTGTGTTTAGTGGGGAATATTCACTACAACGTGGGCCCTTGGGATGAAGTTTCACAGTTTTTCAAACAAATCACTGAAGCCAGGCTGTGACTCTGATCCTGGAAATGGCAGACTGCCCAACTCCCTTTCTCTAAGGAAGAACAGATGTTCCAAGGGCTCTAGGCTACCTTCTAGAAGCTCAGAAGAGAGGGAGGGTGATGTTATCAATGTATGAGCAGCAGAACAAAAGATGATGTAAGAGAGAAAGGCAGAGATCCCGACAAAGGGCAATGGAAGCCATGGGACTCCCAGTCCAAGGCTCCCCCTTCTTCCCCCCTCACCGCGGAAAGGATTCCAGGCCTGAGAACTACCCTGAAGTAGCCCCTCTGGACCCAGCCAGAGGGCCTTGTTTCTGGGACCTTGGACAAGTCATTGCCCTTGTTGGTCTCAGTTTCCCCATCAATCAAATGAGGAGCTGGAAAACCTCTAAGATTCCACACAGAAGGATACTCCATGTCTGTAGGGAACAAACCGTACCTATAATACCTGACCACTGCTTCTCACATCCATTTAGTACCTCCATGTTTTCTTTTAAAATTCCTACATGGCTTGAAAATAACTCTCTCTTTAAAATTCACCTTAAGAGGCATGAAATATCACAGAATATGGGTTTTAAGGTAATCAGTAACTGAAAATGGGCATTCAGAAAATCTTTGAGTTACTTGGTCAAGGGAAAATCACTGGCTTGGATAATTATAGATAACTGATGGAGGTATTACATAGATACTGGAGTCTAAAAAAAATTTTATTTTTTAACAAATTGAAGGTTTGTGGCAACCCTGTGCTGTCAAATGATAGTTGGAATTTTTTAACAATATTTTTAATTAAGGTATGTACTTTTAAAGATATAATGACACTGCACACCTAATGGATTATAGTGTAGCACACACATAACTTTTATATGCACTGGGAAACAAAAGATTCGTTTGACTAGCTTTATTGGAACAGTCTGGAAACAAACCCACAAAGTTTCTGAGTTTTGCCCATAGTTAAAATTCTGTAACAGAAATAACATTAGAGCAGTCTAAAGCTTGGGCTATTATTTGTTTTCATTCTAACTCTCAGCATCAAGAATTAATAATACATATGAAGACTTTTTAAAATCTGGAGATACCAAAGCTTTTATGTTGCTATTAACGGTTCCTCTCCTGTTTCTTCTCTTTCTTTTGACGAAATGGCCCCTTCCAGAAGGTCTTCCTTGACCACCGCGCCTAGAGTAATATCTGTCTCACCATTATTCTAGATCTCGGTTCTCTATTTCCTTCCTAGCACTTACTACAATCTGCCATTGTTCTGATTATTTATTTGCTTAAATGCACATTGTCACTCACTAGACATAAACCGTATGAGGTCAGCAACCAGGCTGTTTGGTTCACGTTGCTATCCCCTCAGAGTCTGGCAGAGGAGGAGTTTCAAAACTATTTGTAGAATTGAGTACAGATGAATTTAGGATGCCTCAAAACTTGTTTTTTTTTCCTTAATGATCTCAAAATAAGAAATAATAAAAATGGGTTCCTTGAGGACTGGTTATTTGTTAGTCCTCCCACTCCAAGGCAAACAGCAAACAGCAAACAGAGCGTTATAAAACTGCCAAAGGGCAAAGCACCACTACTACGTGCGGCCAGGCTGGAGACAACAGCCCTCTGGCCTTTGCAAAATATATGTGAATAAATTTATCATTCATGTGGCTGGCCAGGGTCAGACTGTAACACTTGTACTGTTACACTTATACTCTTTTAACTCAAGGAAGCAATTTTGAAGATGTTCTTTTAAATGTAATTTCTCTTTACTCATTTAAGTAACACTGATTTCTAAAAGTCAGAAATTTACACTAAAATGTATTACATGAGAATAGGCCAGCATAAGCTACGTTCTAATTATACACACCTTTAAAGTAAAACTACTCTACAGCTGAAAAAGAAGAACATACTCATGGAGATTTGATTGCAATTTTAATTCACCCTCCAACCCACTCTCTAGTGAAAAAGCAGAGAATGAAAATACACTTGACAGCAGCGCTCTTATCACTAAAAATCATTTTGTGAGGACACATGCCAAGTTCAACCTAGCCTAGAGGCAAACCTTCAGGTTTCCCTCAAACCTGTTATGCTGCCAATGAAACATCTATAATTAAGTGAGAAAGAAAATTCCCAAATAAATTCCATATCAATTAAATAAGCATACTTTATTTTTGAATCTTTTCCCAAAGGGCCTGATATCTGAGGACTAAAGGAAATCTAAACCTTTACCCAAACCCAGAATTCTACTAAAATGTGGCACTAGCTTTCTGGAATTAAAACCATTTTCAGAGCTCCTACAATAAATGGAGGACAGCCAATTATTTGGGAAAACTGACCCTACCCTACTCAAATGGTTAAATAACATTATCTCTTCCAATCTGAAAACCAAATTCAAGATGTAGACTTCCACTACATGTATTTTTCAGTGGGAAACAGTGGGATAAGCTCAACTGGAGCTCTGACTTGTCCTGGACTCAAACCCCATCTCGGCCATCTAGTAGCTATTACTTAGTTTTCTCACCTTTAAAAAGGGGACCAGAAGAGGACCAATTTCATCAGGTCATTGGGAAGATTAAGTACGTAAAAAGTTACTTTCATAGTTAAGTACAGAACAAACATTCACAAAACAGTACCATGATTACACCTCAAAAACGTCATGAGCTCTTACCGCGTATCTCCTGAACCAGGCAGCAATCACGATTTGGCTTTTTCTCATCAGCAGGAAATGTGTGCGACATTTCCACCCCGATAAATCTTCTGAATGAGAGTGGCCAGGTCCTCAAGCCGTTGTTTCCTCAGGTCTTCTAATTTGAATAACTAATAAAATAACAGATGGAGAAAACTATTTGGATGAATTCATGCGAGATACACAATTGAGGGTACAGTGTTTTACAAAGTGTTTATGACAAATCACGTAAGGGCTGGACTGAGCTCTAGATGTGCCTTCACATTATCAATGAGGATGAAATTGTTAACAGAAGGGAGGTGCTTTCAAATGATTGCTGAGGTTTCTCTCAAACGATTTAAATACTTTCGTATTTCACCATATTTCCAGTAAACCTCTATGTTCATTATATTTCATGCTAGTCTCTTCAGTTATAAAAATGCTCAATCGGATTTCTTTAATAAGTAGAATTTTAAGTGTTCTTCACTTAAAAATTTTTTTTAATTTGGGTGACTTCATGTGCCTCTAAATGGTAGAGCTGTCTTTCCTAAAATTACTGTATACTTCAGACATTACACATACAGACTCAATTAACCTCCAATTTTTATGAATGAGGGAGGTTTTACTGTAATATCAGTTTCTTTATGATTCTTTAAATATTACACCATCTATCAGCTCAAAATTTTGATGTTTCATAAAGCATGTGTTCTTCCACTATCCCTTATTAAGCTACCCACTTAGACATTTGTAGAAAAACAAAAATGTGACATTCTTGGTAGCATCTTGGGTAAAACTATAAAGTTAAACATCCTTTAAGAACTTGCTTACATGATTATAACACAAATGCAAAATTACATACTGTTCTTGGGTTTCTAATGAATATCTTTGATCTACCAAAGGAGTATTCTTCCACAGGAATCTCCAATTCATTAAACAAAACTTCCACACCAGCTCTATAAAGATAAATAAAAGCAACACATTTTCTAAGTTACAAAAATAGGTTATCTTATCTTAAACCATGATATTAGGTTCTCAGCAATATAAAAAAAAAGTTTCATTTCCAAGTATAACTGTTCTTTCAGCAAGCATCCTTTCATCAGAGAATTCCCAGATTGAATTCCACAAATTTAACCAAATCCAGGGGTAAATACTAAAAAGCATTTTGGGTTCAAACTACATATTCTAAGGAAATACGCTATTCAAGCCAATTTCTTGATTTCATTAGCAGAGGTGCTCAAATACAGTTATAACAATGGATCAACCAGGGCCAAAAGAGTATGCAAGAAATTCACATCTATTTTGAATCCTCTTAGTTAATCCCTGTAAACATTTTTAAGGACTCTCCTACTACTCAGATTGTAGACAGGGACCAAGAGTGCTAAGCGCCAGGCAATGGAATGCAGAAGAACACAGGCTTTATAGGACAGAAGCAAGGGCCTGGACTTGGCTCTAACCCCTTCATCCTAGACCCTGGATTTACAGTCAGTCTTTAGCCCTAAACTCTGCCCCACCAACTTGTGGACTGGATACCAGGCAGGGAGTGAATACTTGTTTTGTGTATTATAGTAGACAATGACCATAATACCCTGGAAATTAGCAGTGGGAAATGACATAGCACCCAGACCCTAATTACTTGGGCATTGAATTATGCATCAGAGACCACACCGTAAGTCTGGAATTTCTTGCAATAAGAGGCGAGCATGTAATTCTACTGATGCTCCTGTGAAAGGTCAGGTGCACTGACGATGAGGAGGCACAACCAGTGCAGTGAAAGAAAATCCCCATCAAACAGCACACTGGCCCTGCTGTAGCAGGTGGGAAAGCTCCTGTGGCCTGCAGAAGAGTACCTTCTGACTGGTAAGAGCAGACGAAAGGCCCCTGCACAGACAAGGCCTGGATTCTCTCCTGCAGCAGCCTCCCACCAGCACACAAGCTCTCTCTGCTTGGGTCTGCAGTGGTCCAGTGCTCTGCTGGGACTGGATGGCTAAGTGCAATGTTGGGCGGATGAGCTGAAAAGCCACATGGCCCTGAGTTCTGCCATATTCTCCAATCCAGTTTTACTTGCAGTAACACTGACACTGTGAACCCTCTTGTGTTCAGATACAGAACACAGAATAGACAGATATAAACTGAAGTGAAAGCCGCTCGCTCAGTCATGTCCGACTCTTTGCGACCCCATGGGCTATACAGTCCATGGAATTCTCCAGGCCAGAATACTGGAGTGTGTAGCTAGCTTTTTCTTTCTCCAGAGGATCTTCCCAACCCAGGGATCGAACCCAGGTCTCCCACACTGCAGGTAGATTCTTTACCAGCTGAGCCACAAGGGAAGTCATAGGGGAACAGATATAACTGCTCCTATATCTACTTCTTAATTGGTACAGACTTGGGCAAAGAATGCAACCCCTACTCCCTTCTCACTCTCTCTGGGGTTAATTCTCCAGAAAAAAAATGAAAAGCTGAGAGCAGTGATACAGGATGCCTCTAACTCTACCCTGCTATGATTCTACACAAATACACTTATCAATCACAAATTTCCCTCCTGCTAACTTGCCACATCATCTTTTAAAAGTTCTATTGACATACAAATTCCAAAGGTAGATTTGATAAGCTCTGTTTTAACCTTGAAGACCAATTACTCTATAATTAATAAAAATTGGCACAAATGGTATCCTGACAAGATGGTCCAAAACAGAAGTTAGATCCAACTTTTCATAGGATTCTGTTTTGCCTGAATAGCATGTGAAGAAAACAACATGGTATTTGTATGCTTTAAAACTTCATCATTAAATGCGATTAATGAGTCTTACCTTGCTGGTCCTTTCCAGTGAGGCCATGTTTGTTTACAAAGCATTTTGTATCTTTCTAGGCAAGGTTCATAGGCCTGTCTGAAGGCATAGCCTGCCCCTTCTCACGCGGACGTTCTCCAAAAGACCCAGATACCTGACCTGATGACACACTAGACCCTCGTTGAAGATGTGTGCTGCTTTTTTATCATTGGGTTTGATACACCTGAAAGATTACACAAATTTTAGGTTTTAAACTGTCTCTTACAGATTGATCTGTCCATGTTTTACAAAGTATCACATACAATTATTTCACAGTAACATATTACTTATTATTCTTGGAAACCTCGTCATTTTCTTTGAAATTATTCCAGATCATTTTATAAAAACATTAAGATAAATACACTGCAGACTCAGCGATAAAAAGAATAAACTCTTATGTACGATAACATGGATAAATATCACTGACATTCTGTTGGATGTAAGAAGTCTGATGTGTACATATTCTATGATTCCATTTATACTAAGTTCTAGAGAAACTATTCCTAGTGAGAACTCAGCAGTGTTTTACCTCTGGGGAGAGGAAGGCGTGAAGATGGACAGGGAAGGGGCACAAGGGAATCTTCTGGGTTGATGGAAATGTTTTATATCTTGGTCAGATGGGCTACATGGGCACAGAAATATGTAAAAATTCAACAGCCTCCACAGGTAAGCTTCATATATTAGACTGTGTATATGTATATTACATACCTCAATGAAACAGTTAAAAACACTGCTGTCTCACTAAATCCCTATTATGTCCCTCCTTTTAAACAGAGCACTTTGCTGCCCAAGGAAAGACTGGATTTCCCAGCTTCCTTTGTAGGTAAGTGTGGCCATGTGACCAAAATTCTAGCCAGAGCAGAAATGATGTTTGCTACTTTTGATGTATTGTTAAAAGGAACTTGGTTCTTCCTTTGCTCTTCTGCTAACTGCTGGTTGACATGTTGACATGGTAGAGAGCTATCTCTGACTATATACATAAAAGGAGATATCCTGGAAATGGCAGAGCCTCAACACAGAAGACATTGCTCTATTAGCCTTGAAGTCTGTATACTTAGAAGCTACATAGAAATAAATGTTAATCTTGTTTAGGCCCCTATTATTTCTGGATCTTGCTGGAGCAATCTCTATATCTTAATTAATATACTGTTAAACATTTACAGTTATATCTGCCTCACCATAACTGTCAAATAAAATCCACATGCATATATAATATATGGACAAGTAAATCTTACACAGTTTGACCCTGATGTTTTCTATGATTTTCCTTTTTACATTTATAAAAATAATGCTTACTTTTTGGTTTAAGAACAAACAGATCAATGAAACAAACTAGTGAGTTTAGATCTAGATGTCTACACATATATTCAACTGATTTTCAACAAAGGCATCACGGCAAATGAGTGAAAAATAGAAGTTTCTTTGTTTTTCTTTTCAATACACAGTGCCAAAACAAGATACCTATCTGGGAAAAATAGACCTTAAAATGAATCTGAAACTGAGTCTAAAAATAAAGAGAGAGAGACACACACACACACACACACACACACACACACACACACACACATATACACACACACTTAAAATGATATATTCACAACGTTGGAGTTTATTAATTAAGAATTCTTAGAGACCAATTAAAACCACTGAAAGAGAAGGAGAAAAAGGAATTTTCTGGGGGTGATGGAACATTCCATGTCTTGATCTGAGTAGTTATTACCAAAGTGTATTCAGTGGTGAAAAAACAATGGAGCTATTCACCTAGGATCTGTACATATCACTCTATACAAATTATACCTCAATTAATAGAATCTTAAGGTTTAAAAAAAAAAGTTGACTCAAATGAGAATAACAGAAGACTGATTGCACAGAGTTTCTTGGTTCATTTTTTTGAAACTAGGATCCTTACCTAATACATGTTCTAACCTGTTTGCAACCAAACCAGGGGATGCTATTTACATTTGCTATGACAACAAGCCAAACAACGAAAATATTCTTCATGCTAACTTCCTCATAACTGAATTTTCAAAGACAACAGGAGAAAGTATGTGTGGACACACATGTGCCACATGAAACCTGACCTGCTAGACACACACCCTCTATTACCTAGTTCATCAAATACACACATCGCAAACTCTAATACTAATCGACCTTTAAAGAATGTTGAAATCTGTGATGACTTAGAAGCAAAAAAAGAAACCAGATTTTTTTAAAGGGGTTCTTGTCTTGTTTTGAAAAATTCCGATTGTTTCAGAAATCATTACTTGAGGCACATGCTTCCTCACACAAGACCTGCAACTCAGGTGTCAATGGGACAAGTCAATGTTACAAGAATCCCTAATGAATCCAACAGAAGAGTTTATGCAAAACCTTATCAGAAATAAATTTATATTTTGTTTCTTGTCTTTAAAAAAAAAATAGAAAGTTGAGAACTCCTGTATGCCAACAACCCAGTTAAGTATCTATTCCCATCCCCCCGCCACACTTCTTTCCTTTTTAAAATTCCTTATTTTGGGCCACTGGCGTATTTTTCCAGCATATCCAAGACACCATATGATTTGAACTGTAAGTACGTTAGTTACCCCTCTGCTTGGGCTACACTCAGATTTAAGCAAACAGGAAAATTATCTTCCTAGTGAATGCCTTCATAGTTGAATGGCCAAAGAATTTTATGTGCCAGAAATACCTAATGTAGTTTGGATTCTTGGTCTGTAGATTTTTTCATCAGAGTGGCTACGGATGCTTTGAACTGTGAGCCGGCTGTAGGAGGCCTTTTCAGGTTGATCTTGGCAGGGTTTCCTTCAGGAAACAAAGATTTGATGAGGGCGTGTCCGGCCTTCCACATGGCTTGGGACAGGTCCCGATAGAGAAGGTCATTGTTCTTGTCCACAAATCCTTCCACTTGGTACAGCACCTATGAGCAGCACATGGGACTCAGTAGCTGATACGCTGCACACCAGAACATCAAACAGCTGTTAAAAATACCCTGAGACTATCTATACTGCAGCCTCTTCTTTCTCCACCAAAAACCCTCAACACGTTAGTCACACTCTAATACCAAATTAGCCTCCAAGTTTAAATTCCATCTGTCTAAATCACAGAGGAGTTCAAAATAAATTCTATTACCCTTCAGGATTTGCAAGAATAAACTTCAAAAATGTTATCATAACATTTTCAAAGGATTTTAGGGATTTTTTTGGTATTCAATCATATTTTTGAGGTTTTACTTATAATTTTTAGTTTACATGTGCCAATTTGAGTGAGTTTAAAAGGAGACAGGGGAAAACAGAGATAACATTGATATTTTTATAGACATCCTACACCGGCAGGGAAATTGACCAGAAAAGTATTTTTTAATAACATGGGCTAGTGAAAAAAAAATGAAGTCCCAAGTTCCAACATTTTAAAATTAAAGGTAATTTAGATACTATACACTTCATATTTGAAAGTCCCTAGTGGCTCAGTGGTAGAGAATCTGCCTGCCAATGCAGGAGACTCTAGTTCAATCCCTGGGTCAGGAAGATCTCCTGGAGAAGGAAATGGCAACCCACTCCAGTATTCTTGCCTGGAAAATTTCATGGACAGAGGAGGCTGGTGGGCTACAATCCACGAGGTCACAAAAGAGTCAGACCATGACTTAGAAACTAAACAACAACAAAACAACTTCATATTTACTAAATACAAAATCAGATTTTGTTTCTCCTTTGATGTTTGCAAGCTTATTCATAATTACTGTAGGGACTTCCCTGGGAGTCTAATGGTTAAGACTCTGCTTTCCAATGCTGGGGGTGTGGGTTAGCTCCCTCATTAGGGAGTTACGCCTTGCAGCCAAAAACCCAAAACATGAAGCAGAAGCAGTACTATAACAAATTCAATAAAGACTTTAAAAATGGTCCACATCAAAAAAATAAATAAAATTGAAAAAATTAAAACCTTACTGTATGTCTTTAGTGACTGCTCATTTTTACTGGCAAATTTTTTATACGTGTCAATAGATCTTTTTATAGGCTAGCTCTGAGCCTGAAAATAATAAAATTTATTTTTTAATATATACTTGAACTCTTTGGTTAGGTCTACTGGCTTTCCTTTCAGATCTCAGTACTAGTAAGATTTTGCTCAGTATGGTCCAGATTCTATGCCCAATGAACATTCATGGATTCTACGCTTCCTCAGCAGCTCCATTTATCCTCCAGAGCTGGCGCTGGTTAGAATGCCATCTCTGAGGCAAGGTGTCTGCCCTCCAGGGAGTAACTGTGGCCTGCCGGGGTCCTGGGCTCCCACACCTTGCCGGCATAGTGCTGGATCCTGAAGCAGCTGTGAGGAAGGGACGTGTCGTTGAGGAACCGGGAGCACTTGCTCATCCTGCTCTCAAAATGCTGGTGGGTAGCGCAGACTTGGTTCAGCTTTTCCAAGAAGGTCTCATCTGTGACCGTGCCCGGCCTAAGGCACTCTTCATCCAGCATGGCCAGGATCCCGTTTGTGTTCTAGGAGAAAGGAAATAAAAAGGTTTCCTTCCTTCCTCACTGTATTGTTTTCATAATTATTCCTAATTATGCTGTTAAACACATTCAACTTAGTCACAAGAAAAATTCTGTTTTGTTACAACAAAAAGTGGAGAATCAAAACAAATAACAAAGAAAAACACAGGAATCAACCCCTTCCAGGGTGTCCCAGGTGTGCTGGAGGAGGCGGCAGGAGTGTCTTTATGAGGTTCCCCCACTTCCCCCGGCCATGGTGCCTCCCCCACAGAACAGGACGTAGGAGTCACCTCAGCCACCTCAGCAGGCTGATGCCTGAAACTTACGGAGTTTAGAAAACAGCAACTCATACCGCAAAGACCAAAAACGAATCTGAAAGTCAGGAACTAGTGTGACACTACTGTCTGTGTAACATGTGGTCATAAATCACAAAGCACTGTCTCCTAAGGACATTATTTGAGTCGTAGCTTGAGAAGGAAACTGGTTTCAGATGTTTCCAAATTGCTCACGTGTTCAAAATAGTTTATTTTCTCTGGGGGAAAAAAGTGATGTGATTGGGATGCTGTTTTTAATGATCAATGCAATCAAGCTATATTTCAAGAATCATCTGTTTAGAATAAAATTCTCCTTTCATATTAAATTTCGAAATGGATGTTAAACATGCGTTGAGAATTTGCTTGCTGAGTATTCAGACCCTGTGATCATATTTATCCCAAGAGCTGTCAGCCCAACTAAACCCAATAAAAAATCAGGAAACTTCTACTTTGCTAAATAAAGGCTATTGTTCCTTTGATTGCCCCCTATGGGCCCACACATCTCCATTCCACGGAGAACAATCTACTGACCATCAGCCCCAACCAGTTCCGCTAGGGCAAAGTCTCATGGTTCTCCTTTTCTCTTTACAAGGCCGTGACATCCTCTGACCAGCACTTAAACATTCCATACACAAAATCTGGGGGAAGTGTGGACTCTCAGGAATCAAGTGTGTTCATAACATCCCCAGAATAAACATTATTGTTAGGTGTTGCTGAATGGAAACATTTCCTTTATGTATCCAGGCTCCTACGAGGACATGAGTTTCTTTAATCACATATGCAAGGGGACTGGGGGCTGAGATAATTTAGCTATATTGGGTGTATTACCACTGTTCCTTTCCCCCCTTCCTTCTTAAGGGAAACAATTAAGTGCAATGTTGTATTTATGAAGAAAGAAGTGTTAGTCACAACTTCTGAAAGTTAAAATTCCCTCAGCAAATTACTGTGGTCACAAAACTTACCAGAAAAACTTTTCAGGAAATCGACCAATTTTCTAAATTTTAGACTAAAGTTTTAAATTGCTTAGGTGGAATATCACTGTTCACAATCCAAAACTGTCCAAATTTTTCAAAACAAGGTTTATTTTTTAAGTGAAAAATAATAATGGCTCAGAATTTTTTTTTAATTCAATAATCAAAGGTGCAGCTTTCAAGAATATTGTTAATACTGAAGGAAAAGATATTGGCGAACTATATAATATCCAAAAACATCTTGTTAAACATGAATAGCAAACGACTTGATGGACATTTAGAGCCTATGATTCTATTGCTGAAACACAGCACTCATCTACGATGACAGCTAAGTTTACGCATTGCTTCAAATTACTTTGTTATCAAGGTCAGGATCCTAAGCTTTTACACCTTCCCACAATCAATTCATTCACAATAAACTACAGAATATGATGTAAACACAAAAATCTTAGATTTGGAAAGGTTACTAAAAATGATGCAGTAACTTTTCACAGCTTAAGCCTTTCACATGCATAATTTGTCACCTGAAAAATCCCACGGCCCTCGGCCACCTGTGAAGTCACACACACTGTCCATCACATCCTAAAGCAAGGCCGTGAGCCATACCAGCCACCTCTGGGATCCTATGCAATTCAGCTCCCGAGATGGTGCCTTTATCTTCCTTTAACTTGAACTGCATGGGGTTTTGTTGTTGTTTTTGTAAACTTTTTTCCAGTTTTAATGACATATAACTGACATAATACTGTGAAAGTTTAAGATGTACAACATATTCATTGATCCACAACAATATTGCTAGTTACCTCCATCACATCACGTAATTACCATTTCTTTTTTGTAGTGAGAACATTTAAGACCTACTTCCTTAACCACAAGTATATATAATACAGTGTTGTTAACTCTATCACCATGCTGTACATCAGAGCCCAGAACTCATTCATCTTACAACTGGGAGTCTGTACACTTTGGCCTGCATCTCCCTATTTCCCCCAAACAGTAGCCCTTGGCAATCACTATTCATTTTATTCTGAGTTTTGTTTTTTTTTTAACTTAGATTCTACATACAAGTGATATCATACAGTATTTGTCTTTCTCTGACTTCTTTCACTTAAAATAATGCCCTCAAAGTCCATCCTTACTGTCACAAATGGCAGGATTTCCTTTCTCAAGACTGAACAATATTCCATTGTATATGTGCACCACATCTTTACCCATTCATCTGTGGACGGACCCTTAGGTGGTTTCCCGAATCTTGGCTATTATGAATACAGCTGCAGTGAATGTGGGAGGAAGATACTTCTTTGAGATCCTGAATCTGTTTTGTTTTTTGGATATATATACCCAGAAGAGAGATTGCTGGGTCACATAATAGTGCTATTTTTCATTTCTTGAGGAACTTCTATACTGTTTTCTTATCTTTTTATTTTTCTCTCTCTACACTGTTTTCTATAGTGGTTGCATCAATTTACATTCCCACCATCAGTACACAAGGATTTCTATTTCACCACATCCTCACCAACAATTATCTTTTTATAATAACCACTGAATAGTATGTTAAGAGGTCACTAGAATTTTAGGAACAGCATAATTTGATTTGGCAAACATCTTTTTACTGAGTTTCCTATGATCAGGGCTCTTATTTCCAGGAGCTGTGGATTGGACCTGGGATCCCAGCATATAAGATAGAACGGTATACACAAGGGCATAGCATCTGAGCGTCAAGAACGCTCAGATTTTACATTTCAAAAGGGCTGACTATACATCTCTTGCTCACCAATGGAAGCCCATGCCTGTAGGAACTTGCACCTAAACAAGCACTCATCGTGTATTGGATGGGTGAATGAATGAATGGAGGGCTCACAAAATACAGACTTAAGGGAATCAGTACATCAAAATCATCTATCAGCAATAGGACGAGCATGAGGGAATACTGGGTAAGTATCAAAATGTCTAGCTGTCTATGTATGTGTTTAAGAACTGTGTGTAATTTCTTAAGCTTGTGATAAAGTCTCCACAGAACTCTGTATTTCTCTAACATGTTCAAATACTGGCAAAACCAGAGCTTAACATTGAAGGCAGTCAGATCATTCGTAACTAGTAAATTATACTACCAAGAATTTGTTAGAAGACTGTACTTAATACTCACATTTTCTATTAGGTCACAAATGATAGCATTATTGAAGTACTCAATGTGAGTCCATTCTATGTCCTGAAAAAGAAAAAACAGAACATAATCAAATCCCATATAATGATGCTACAACACTACTATCTGTAATACAAGACTTTACCCATCTTACTATCTTCTACTTCCTCTCTGAAAATTTCCTTTATAAAAGTCAGTGTGGCAAATGTCATCTTCTGGTTCCCAAAACTCTGGTAATGCAGCAGTCTTGCACAGACACAATGGCAACCCACTCCAGTACTCTTGCCTGGAAAATCCCATGGACAGAGGAGCCCAGTAGGCTGCCGTACATGGGGCGCAAAGAATTGGACACGACTGAGCGACTTCACTTTCACTTTTCACTTTCATGCATTGGAGAAGGAAACGGCAACCCACTCCAGTATTCTTGCCTGGAGAATCCTAGGGACGGGGGGAGCCTGGTGGGCTGCCGTCTCTGTGGGGTCGCACAGAGTCGGACACGACTGAAGCGACTTAGCAGCAGCAGCAGCAGACACACAATTTGATTGAAATAAATGCCCTTGACCTCAGTTGAGACGGCCTCCCCCTTCCAGACTCCCATCTGTGGCAATTTCCCATGCACTTTGCTGGCTCTGGGCCATTTACTCACCAGGCCCTCGGGTCAATATTACTTTGTATATATTTACAATGTTTATAAGGAAATAAGTCAGAACTTGAACCCAAGAATCTAAGGCCTAGATTTTTCTGTTCTTAATTTGTAATCACAAGGAAGAAATTCATTTTAGAGTCAACCCCATGTTTAGGGCCATTAACTATTTCAAATGTAAAAATAGAACACTGCTGAGAAAAGTATTTTCAACAGAAAGAAAAAATGAAAACCTAGGCACTGGTTCTAACACTAGCTACAAAGCAAAAGCTGGGAGGCCAAATGTAAACATTCTGTATCTGCTTACATTCTGTCCATAAGTATAAACATTTATTTTTCCTCTAAGGGGAAGAAAGCTAATTCATACTGCAAGGGAAGGATCTTCCTACATACTCTTAGAACTGGCTTAGACAATCTGTACAAACTGTTTTAAGTTACAGATCAAAGTTTGGGTATTCGCTTTAGGATGAGAAGACAGGAAGAGGATGAATCTGGCTTTTAGGATGTTTATGTTAAAAAGGTGTCATTCAAGTATAAAATGTTTTTAAAGCATGACATTAATTCCAAATGGTAAACAAAATACTTATGATTTAGTTTTTCAGTAGATGAGTTATTTTACTAAGTCACTGGGGATAATAATATACAAGAATTTTTTGGTGTACTGTTCGCTTAAATTTGGGAAAATGCGTAGCGTCAGGTAACCACCACCACCACAACCAGCCTCCAAAATTCCCCCAAGCTGCCCCTCTGCAGTCACACACCTATCCCCTAGCCACTACTGACTATTATGTCTCTACCACTGGTGCCTCGACAGCTCCGACTTCTCTAGAATGACATACAAACAGGCTCATACACATGTAGCCTTTGAATCTGGCATTTTTCATTCAGCAAAATGCATCCAAGACTCCTTCATGCTGTTGTGTGTTATCGATTGTTTGTTCCTTCTCATTGCTGAATACTAGGGCCTTGTTCATATGCACCACTATTTTTCTGTTCAATCATCTCAGACTAGTTTCTTAACAGAGTACTATTTTATTTCACTGCACTGGAATCCTGTGAGACTCAATTCCGTCAACTGATGTCCACTGAGCACCTACTATGTGCTGAGCACTCTCCTGCACCCACAGCAAAGAAGTTCCCAGTCAGCTTAGACGTCATAACAAACAGGCTTTAAAAAGGTACTTGATACATCTGATTGTAAGGTCATGTCTGAAGAGTCTTCTGAAACCAGAATTTGTAACATGAGTTAAAAAAGGAATACTTAACAACTTTTTTCAACATTACCTCCCGTATATACTCCTCTTGCTCTTCTTTAAGAGTCAGCTCAATGAAGATTTGTTGTAGCTTTTCATTACAGTAA
This sequence comes from Nanger dama, assembly GCA_917880005.1. Lineage (NCBI taxonomy): Eukaryota > Metazoa > Chordata > Mammalia > Artiodactyla > Bovidae > Nanger > Nanger dama. Next base: position 57,075,314 of record CAKJTW010000004.1, read on the forward strand.
TTGATAATGAACTGCTCAAAGCTGTTGTCCTATGTGGAGAAAAATGAAGACAGCCTTATAAAGCATGCCAGTAGCACTCCCACGACAATGCAACTCTAACATCTCACTGCACGAGAAACGTCACACACTGTCTTGCGGATCTAACCGCGGCCCAGCACACAGCTCCCGGACAGAGGCTGGCACACTGCAGGCACACGAGTCAAGTGAATGAATGAAGGATACACAAGTTATGCAGTTTATAGAGGATGAAGAATTTTAGTTGACAAATAAGCAGCCCACACACGGTAAAAATGAAAAGTAAATACATTCCCCCAGAAGATCATCAAAGAAACAGTGAGATTCTTCATCTGGGTCATCCAAGTTCTCAGTCTTCCATTCTCAGGTGAAACTCTGGAGCTCAAGAAATTCTTTCTTTCTGAAAGAGCTCTTACTCCCCACCCAGGATCATAGCCCTTATTCTGACTCTTATATACCAGCACTTGTCAAAAATCATGTTATGTGTATATTAACATGTACATGTGTATTCACACCTTTGATTAGTTTCATCCTAATTGGTGTCACTAGATTTTACATTTCAAAAGGGTTGACTGCACGTCTCTTGCTCACCAATGGAAGCCCATGCATGCAGCAACTTGCACCTGAACAAGCACTCATCATGTACTAATGAGTGAATGAATGAATGGAGGGCTCACAAAATACAGACGTAAGGGAATGAGTACATCAAAATCACCTCCTAGCTAGAAACAATCTCCTCTCAGAAGGGTCACACGTGTATCAATTTTATGATTCTCAGCAGTTTCTTCTTCACAGCAGAGTTATTGCCTAGAAAGACCCATTCTTAAACCATTTCTGAACAATCTGCAGCTCTTAATGTATTGTTATACATAGAGGGGACAAAATGCATGTCTGTTGGATGAAAACACCAAGAACCACACCATTCAGAAAGAAGCATCTCTGGGAAACAACACTTGTGATTTTCACTCTCTCCCCATCTTGGCACAGAGAGGACACGGTGGAATTGAGTACCGCTGACTCTTCTCCCGCCGCGGGGGACAGTCCTGGCCTTGAGGGTAAGAGGGGCCGCCTGTGATGGCAAAACTGAAGCTCGTCACTCTATGAATATTGAGCAGCTGCCTTCAAATCTCTCCAGAAATGATGAAATCAAAAGTCGTAGGTTTTTGAAAGCTGATCTTTCAAAATCAAATTTAGTTCAACAAGGACAAATTATAAAACGATACCTGGGAGGGAGCACCTAACCACATACTGTCCTAGAGGTTGGCTAAGGATCTCTACTCACTAGTAAACTAATTAATCCAGGGAAATTTTAAACTCTAAAGAATAAACTACACATAAAATATATTATCACTGATTAATCTTTTAGGTTAAATGTTGAAGATCAAAGTTGTGGTGTTTTTGGTTTTTTTTTAAATCCTGATGGTTCTGATTTAAAAGGTACACATTTATCACCAGAACATTCAGTCAATATAGTCCTGGACATGAAGGTCATTCCCCAGCACTCATTTTCATGTAAAGTTTTAAAACCAAGTGCTCCAATTCTCAGAGCTTAATCAATTTGACTAGCAGCTGATATTGGTCTGATATATCAATAGATGCCTTATTATAATCAGTATAAGGCCATTTATGAGAAAGCCTGGCTTTTCTAGTTTGGTAAAATATATCTGTATACAGTGCTACTACCCCAAATTAACACCTGTACATAAAATTAAATTTTTAGTGATTTATAGGGGCAGATCTTTGTTTTTGTTGTTTGTTTTTTTTTTTAATTCACAGAGTGAATCCTTTCTGTTATTTAACAGGTTTGTACCCATGGAGCTATTTAAACAAAATTACACTAAATTTTCAAATGGTAACTAATGAGAAGAAGGGAGGGGACAACAACTGGTGTCCTTGACACAGTATGTGGCTGTGAGCAGCTGGAGGTGTGCTTCCAGAACAGGACTATGAAATAAATACACGCAAGCGATTAGGAACCAAGGCAAAGCTTCACAATCACAATACAACCTAAGGTGTAAATCTGAGCTAAAGTAAATTTCCCCTGAATTTTTATAAGTTCTTGTATGAACTTTTTGTAAGTTCTTCTATAATACACTTCATATCCACACACAGTTAATCAATGGCCATTTACTGCAAAAACTTCACACAGTTGGAGAAGCTATTAACACAGGCACATGCAACAGCCCAGCACTGCACACAGTTCATACTTACTGCATTCTGGTGCACAAAGGGACAGATTACACAAAATGCAGTCAGTTCTCAATTTGCAATGAACTTCTAAAAGTAAACACTGATGGATAGTTATTTATTGGTGCATATGAAAGATTTTATCATCCAGGCTATGTTTCTGATTGGCACAAAACTTGAGATCAAAACACGTGTCCCATCAACAGGATCACAATACCTACCCTACATGTGGTATCTGAATTGGAGTTCTGCTAGGTGAGAGCTACTCAGGATAAAAACCGTTTGCCTGAAATAATATGTCATATATACTGCTTGAAGTCCTAAGGCTTCAGAATGTAGTACTTCTAATACTAAATTATCAGCAAAAATAAAATGTGTCTGACATATTCACTCAAAGACATGAGAACAAAGTTGGCAAGCCACTGAGAGAGTAAAGAGGTTCATCGAGATCCAGGGCACCCCCTCCCTTTTCCCACCACAGCGATCCCTTCCTGAGGTGCACGTGTCATGTCCCCTTCGAAATACAAACAAGAGGGACAGGAGAGTGTTCTGGAAATAGCCTAACAACAAAAACGACTCTGACCTCCACCTGCTGCTTACAGAACAAAACTCAAAATCAACAGCATAGTCAATAAGGCAGAAGCCAGCTTACTTCCTACAGAAACACCTTGCATTTGTTGTAAACCTACCTCACTGACCCCAACATGCCATGAACTGTCAAAGAGTGATTCATTACTGCTGAAAATGAAGGCAATCATATTTCCTGTGATTAATGTTTAAGTTGTTGACAGTGTCCCAAATTTGGGGAAATGAGACTTCACAAATCATTACATGTAAGTTGCAAAAAATTATAATTTGCAGAAAATTAAAGAACAGACTGTTACTAGCTCATACAGGTGCAACTTGCACACACTCAGTTTCTTCATTTATATAAGCATTAAATATCACCAAGTTCTTCCGCTCCCCTTTATAAAAGCTAAACTGGGTCAAGGAACTATCACATGAATATGTAGGTGCCAAAGCAGCTTGGATTTTGGATGGTTTTTGGCTTGTCCAAAACTGCAGGTGGCCAGCAATACCTGAGCCTGTTCTCTCTTGTACATGACAGTCCTGTAAATCAAAGTCTCCAAAGGAGGAAGTAGGCAGGAGCACGTTCTCATGAATGACTCACCTCCTCTCCCTCCAGTTTTCTATCCATGCTCCACGCATGGAATTTTTCTCCATTGTCTAAAGTACATTCATCCCTAAAGACTGAAGGATAACACTAAAACTCTTGGCACAAGAACATACTGAATTTTCCATTAGACAATCCCCTTAAATGAAGCTCAGAACCACCCTTACTCTTGTTGGACTGCTCTAGAAAACACAAGTAAACAGCAAAGTGTCTGGGTTCTATACTGTTCGACACTATTTACAAAGTGTAGACTGGGGTAGTAAGCACTCATTGGATTTAGAAATATAAAATACACCAACATTTTTAAATCTAGGCCTTCTATTAAGAATTTTAGAGTTTGAGTCCAGCCTTTCAACATCAAAAAAAAACCCAAAAGTTCATATTCCCAAAATTCATAGCCAGTTTATACTCATGTCAACCATGAGCCTTCCACTTGTAGTGATTTTGAAACATGAATCACAAATATTGGCCTGTTATCATATTCGTATATTCTCAGCAATAAAGAAAGCTAATGATGTCTTATACTCTTTAAGACAGAATTTAAGTCTTATACTCTTTATAAATAATAAACATTGAAAGGAAGATGTAAAATAAACGAGGTAGCTCCTTCAACTCCATCATTAGGATGGTGAGTGGGAAGGAGTCTGCAGATGAATTAACCTGCCTGCCAATGCAGGAGACACAAGAGATGTGGGTTCGACCCTGAGTCAGGGAGGTCCTCTGGAGGAGGGCATGGCAACCCACTCCAGTATTCTTGCCTGGAGAATCCCACAGACAAAAGAGCCCAGGGGGCTACAGTCCATAGGGTTGCAAAGAGTCGGACACGACTGAAGCAACTTAGCATGCAGATAATGTATGAAACAGGGCGCAGTTCAAACTCAAAGATCATAACTTACTTCAGCAAAAATCACTATTAATTACATATTTAATTGATATTTCCCATAGCTCAACACTTTCATCTGAGATCAAAGTTTGGATGTAACAGGTTGGGTGGGGGTTCCATATTTTACATACAATGGAGTCTTTTGCATAACAAATGAAATAGTACATTTATCTAAAAGTTCCAAAACTTTGTAACAACACTGTTTTAGGAATTGGGCTGTATTATTGCTTTAAAGTGTGCTGTTGGTCTCAGCAAAGGTTTACTCAGTGGAAGACCCTTGGGCAGTCCCCATTTATAATGCTTTTCCTACAGGAAAATACAATGCGCTTAACAATCCATTTTTAAAAATCACAATGTCAATAAGTGGGCCCTAGATCAACAGCCACTCCCCCACCCCCACCCCCCGCCAGAAAATTAACTTTGTAAAAAAAAACAATCCTCAGAATAGGAGAGAAACATTTAACATTAAAGATTCTCCTTTTCAAAAGACACTCACAAAACTGACTGACTGAAGCTATAGAAAACTTCCCTTTAAATATGTAACATTTTTCTTTCCAGTACCTACTCAAATATGGTCAATATTAGAAAAATAGCATTCCAGTTCTCTTAAATACTTTTAAAATACGTTTTGACTTAAAAAGTTATAGCAACAACACTGACAAACAAGCATATACATGTTATGAACTATATATTAATTTTCATTCTAAAATCTACTTTCAATCATCTCCTTCCTTTTCAACTATAAGTTCTCCAGCATATAAAGGACAAAATTAAATAAAAAAGCTAGAACAAAAGATGTTCCCTGCAACTAGAATCAATCTTCTTTTAAAAAATATTTTAGAAAACAAATCCTATAATCATTAGATGAACTTACCAGTTGGTCTCACAGTGACATTTCCCCAAGTATTAGTTAGATTCTTTAATTTGAAACAATCATGGCACCTCGCCTATCACAGCCTTACTACATATGGCCACTTTCAGTGAGGTTCTGAGAGCAAGATGAGTAAGCATGCCTGATTGCAAATAACAACATTTGGCCTGTGCAAAACTAGCTCAGCCACATGAGAGGTAAAATATTCAGTCACTGCTGTCCTGCTTTGGTCTACAGGACACTAACAAGAGTTCCCCAGTAAACCACCTGTCCACTCTATTAAATAAGTACTTAGAAAAGAGTTGAATCAATTTAGATTGCCCAGCATTGTTCTGAATTCAGCTTCACTTTTTTTTAAAGAATAGCATTTGCTACTTTATGGAGATGCTATAAATATTCCTCAGAAATCTAAGGGCATGTTTTCAGTTATAAGAATATTCAAGCTTAATTGTGAAGATTTGGAGTGTCTGGATTATAATTCTCTTCCTTTGCAAAACTGAATACGTTCTACCAGGATGTATAGCTAGATTTTTCTCCTCAGTGAACTTTAATTCATTTCACCTTATTTTTGGTATCAGTGTTCCACTAATCTGTTTTCCAAACTGACATCAGATCACGTGTGGCCAGCAAGGCACAGCCATTCACTCAGCTGAGACTGGAATTGTTTTGCAGTCAAACGCATGTGTCATCATCCCATGGTTTAGTGCATCAGTTTCCCTCTTCCGTTTAGAGACAGACCAAAGTAAATGAAAGGTTTCACCAGCTCAGCTGAAAAACATTCTCATGGGAACTGCCAGTAGGGTCAAGAGGCAGAATTAGAAACATGTAAAAAAATTCCTTCTAGTCCTGTACAATTTTTAAAGTGATGCCCAGGGCTTTCCAAAAGGCAGGACCTTAATTCCTGCAGCCATTTTTCACTGAAGAAAAAAGAAAGAATTTTTTTCTATATTCTATGAGTTTATTTTCACTTGAGTGTACAATATCACTGAAATTTTCATTTTTGCACTGATGTGGATTCTAAATACCTCCTCTTAGGTCAGACTCAGAGCCCTTGCACATGAGCCTATGGTACTTTCATGTCCTCAATTATCTGGGTTCCTAGTGTTCAACCTGATGACCTCTGACATTTCTACATGTCCCAATTTTGCTGAGAACCCAGAAAAATGTATAATAGGATCTGGGGGTATTTGTGTGAATACATTAAAAGAAAAAAAAACTTTCTAATTCTGAATCAAAAAGCAGATAGACATATCTTAAAAGAGCCCAACCAAGTCCCTCCTCTGCCTTTGCCCCAAATAAGTTTATTTATAAAAGAAATAATGCATAATAGATTATTAAAAATCAAGATGGTTGAAACATTCTGAGAAGGTTTAGACAGGAAAATGGAGAGAACAATTAACTATAATGAAAAACAAATCTTAACTCTCTTAAGAAATGGTGGTGGGGAGGGGACCCTATTTACTGATTTACGGCATGGAAAAGGAAAATTAACTTCTAAAGATTTTATAGCCATCATAAGATTTGCTGTAGACATATGACTGGTTGGATCTGGTCTGTTTAAAAGGAGTAAAAGTATAACCAATTTGGATTTAGGAACATTATAATACACACAGATTAGGTTTAGGTTAAGATGAATTGTGGGGAGGCAGGGCATCTGATGCAGAGGTCAAATGGCAAGGACACCATATAAGCTTAGAATTTACACTTCACACTGAAGATTCCTGTTTATAAGAGCAACCTGATGGCACACTGGAATTACCTGGGAGCTTGAAAATACTGCTGCTTGGACTCCATACCCAGAAGTTTTGATCTATTTGGTCTGGGGTGCAGCCCGGACAGTTGAATTTTCAAAAGTTCCCCAGCTGAGTTCAATGTGTAGCTAAGTTTGAGAACTATTGAACTGGAGTCATGACAGAACATTGGGTTGGGTTCATCTTCCAGTAAGCTCTAATTAGCCGTGAGAACTTCAGAACTTTCTTCTGAAGGAAGGATGACCATTTAGAAACATAATGCAGGAATTTTCAGAAAGTCCATAACTGTAACAATTGGTGATAAAACTTGCAGAAGGAAAGCATGTTCGGAAAGGTAGGCTTGTAGAAAACCTGAATTAACCATAAAGGAAAAATATTCCTGGATTGCTAAAGGGTGTTCCACTCAGTGCTAAGTTACAGGAAGTTTCCACTTGGAACATCTAAATTCTGTTATGATTAGGCCTGCTTGTTGTTCGTTGATTTAGTCACTAAATTGTGTCAGACTCTTTGTGTCCGCGTGGATTGTAGCCCACCAGCCTCCTCTGTCCACGTTATTTTCCAGGCAAGAATACTGGAGTGGGTTGCCATTTCCTTTTACAGAGGATCTTCCCAACTGAGAGATCGAATTGGTGTCTCTTGCATTGGTAGGCAGATTCTTTACCACTGTGCCACCAGGGAAGTCGAATTAGGTCTATAATAAACACTTTAAAGAAGAAATCTAATTTCCTGATTAGAGCTTCCTACAAAGAGAGGATGTGTCCTCAGCCAGCAACAGACTCTCCATCTTAGGACCAAGACCATAAGCTCCATTCAGGCAAGGAACGTCTTTGCCTTGCTTACCACCAGCATTCTGGCTCATTGGAGGTACTGAATAAATCCTGGGGAAATGACTCCACACTTACACATGATCAAACTGCTCATGAGGTTTAACTCAGCGGGGCAGCTAATTAGAGCTCACTGGAAGATGAAGCCAACCCAATGTTCTAACATTGACTCCACTATCCTATTTTAAAAAAGGTTCCATGTACTGTGACATGATACCAAACACTTGCCCATTGACAAGGATCAATGAATTTTTCTGCCAAAGCAAAAATAAAATTAATTTGATTTGAGAAATATCAATGAGTAGATTTTTTCCCCCTAATTTTCTAGTGAGATCTCCACTTTTGCCCTGCACATGAAACCATCTAAATGAAGATAAGCAATGTGCTGGGTAAGAAACCCTCCCTGTCAAGAATGACTTGGCATTTAGTGCCCATCAAATGTGCAGAAATAGGGAGCATCTCGGACACTTAAAGCATTTGCATTTTTCTTTGTCTCCAGATACTGGGAACCATGTGAGTTTGGGGAGAAAAGTACAGAAAAGCCCAGTAGAAGTCTCTTTTAAATTATTTATCAAAGAGGCCTAAGATTTAGGTCCTGAGTCTGACATACAGTAGCCACATAACCTTGGGATAGTTACTTGACCTTCAAAGCCCTGCTGCTGCTGCTTCTTTTATAAAAGGAGAAATAACAGCCACCACTCCATGAGACTATTGTGGCAATTAAATCAGACAATGTATATAACACTACAATTCTTGCATATAGGCAGTTCTTGATGATCATTTCCCTCTAGCTGTTAAATATGGAACATGATAAAGCAAGGAGAAGGCATGATCCCCGAAGTAAATGTTGTAAGAAAAAGGCGTTTACTAGAAAGGACTGGCTGATCTGCAGGAAGCGAGCTGATGTCTTTTTTGTGACCCTGTGACACTGATACTTAGAACATGTAAATTCTTTGGGTGGTCACTCTGGGTAGGGCCTCGTTGTTTAAAGGAATTCACAAATTACTGGTGGGGAGAGTTACGCTCTACTCCTTATTTTTCCTGAACCAAACTAAAATACCAGTCCTAAAAGTAAGACTCCTTTAGGTCTCACTTTAAGTGAGAGTCCTTTAAGGATGCCTAACAGGTCCTTAAAACAGCTTCTTAATGCCAAAGTTAGCAAGGGGATAAATACGAAATTCCAACATAAGTCTATCATGTTTAAATATTTAACTTGCAATGAACATGGAGTCTTTTTAAAAAGTTTCATTATGAACTTTTAGCTGAAAATTTCTTTCAACCTGTGCAGCAGAACTCATAAGACTACAGTTGGATGGGACCTGAATAAGACCCAACAAAGCACATAATGCAGACACTCTCTGCCTGAGTCCTACAGAGATGAAGTAACCAGCTCTGGCCAGGCCACAGCTAGCCTCTGGCTCTCTCATTTCCGGCTTTTTGTACAGCACCATCCTATCTGATTTTCAAGCAACCTACAAATGAACAAATATTAATAACTACAGACATAGTGTCCATATACTTTGTTAGGAATGTCACAGTAAGAATTTTGAATTTGTAATTTCAAAAGTCAAGTACTAATACAAGAAAGTTTTTTTAAACAGCACAATCTCCAAAATGCTGGATCTCAGCTCTTACCACACATACACACACACAACTGTTACATCTTTACAAAACTTACTGGTAGATTAAGAGTCATATTAATTATATTAAATGTTGTCTATAGAACACAAGATTTAATCTCCAAGTGTTTCACAAAATAGAGAATAATAATAATAAGCAGCTCACCTCAAAATTTCAAGCCATAAATGTCCAAAACACCCATGACTTTCTTTCTCACCTTTGTTTGTGCCTTAAAAATAGTTTCAAATTGAAGGGTTAATTTAAGCATTACGTATAACACTAAAAGCATAACAAGGACTATAGACATAGATTACAAGTTAATTGTGTCTCAGGCCTAGAAGAATAGAATTTAGGTTTTTAAATACATGAAAGAGGAAAGCCAGTTTATATTTGAAAAGTGTTTATTTGAAAACTCTTAACAAATTTAGTATTTAAAGTTTTCCCTAATTTCTTTTTCTTATATTTATATAAAGATTCCATTTGTATGGAATCTCCCCAAAATTTTAATAATAGATGATTTAAAGAAGGAATCATTATGCTTTATCAGTGCTATCTTAGATGCTTAATTGTAAAAAAGAGATCATAGGGTCTTTCAAAACCATCTAGTCCAATTCTCTCATTTTCTTGAAGAACATACTATAGCTAGACTTATCCAGTGACCTCTTCAGCCAAGTGTGCATAACTAGTCACCAGATGAGTCACAACCAGGACCTAGGATGCTCTCTTTCGCAGTAACTCTGCAAATACCATTAGACTACTCACTGGTGAGATTTCTTATAACATGCATGCAAAATAAAACAGAACTGCTGACAAATTTCAATCCTAAACAAGGGAAATGCTTTTCAAGCAACAATCTTGGTAAGTGCTAATTGATTACCTGATTATAAAGTTAAAATATCCTTAACTTAATGTTTATACTCTGCATACGACTTATTACAATTATTTATCTGTGTATAGAGATTCAGTACCTTAATGCTTTCATTGATTCGATTTACCAGCCATGAAAACAACCTGCTGTAGAGGTTTTTAGCCAGAGCATCACGGGCATAATAAGCCTATTAAAAAGAAAAAGAAAACTCAATACCCACGATTACCACAATGCTTAATTTTAATAAAATAATGAAGATATTTTTAAAAGATATTAAAAACTCTTTGACTTCAAATTTCCTTTCAGAGAATTTTTAGTGTATTCTGGATGAACAGTCAAGCCATTAAGAAAACTGGGGAAATTGCTTATACTCAGTTATCATACTTTTTGCATCCCAGGAAATTAACTTTAAACACTGCAAAGGCTTTCTCCACACGGATATTCATCTCAGTATTATAGAACAGAGAAAAATCACAAGCAATTTAGATGTCCAACAACAGAAGCATAGTAAAATAAATAAATAAGTGCCTGGTGGAAGAGAAGTTACACAGTCATCACAGAATGATTGTTATAAAAATCAGATAATGAAATGAAAAATTCCTATTATGCTTTGTGATAATAAAACTTATGTTTATTATAATAACAACTATTTTTAAAACTATTAGATGTAGGAAACTCAAAGGAAATATACTGAAAATGGTTTTGACTGATGAGATCTGCAGTTATTTTTCATCAATCAGTCTTTTGAGCATCTAAAAGAACTTTTGTAATAAGCAGTATAACAACATTTTGTTGGACAATACTTTGTATAATTATTTAAGTGCTTTCATTTCTTATCTGTTTGAAAGCTGTTCACAGCTATTTAACAAAGAATAAGTAGAAGACAGGGATGTTTCTCTGACCTTGATTTAGAATACAAAGGTTGGAGAAAGCTGGGTTTGGTCAGGAGACCAAACAGACCCTGAACAAATGTACTGGGTGCCAAGGGTGTGCAGGGAAGCAAGTGCTAGTGAGACGTCTGACACCACTGCTCTGGGGACAGGCCTGGAAAGGGGCAGCAGCAGCCCACGAAGGAACTGGCCCCAGGAAAGAAGAGGTTCTGTTGCTGTTTTTAAGACTAGACATATGTGTGCACTTCACCGTTTATAAACAGAAAGTTGGGCATTACAGTTAAAGTAAATCATCATATTTTTATTTTATAAAGAACACAAAATACTAGATTATGTGAAAATTCTTTCTCTACAATTCTTCTGAAATGAAGTGTGACAACTTTAATAACAGACTCACTCCATGGTAACATACTACAGCTGGGAAGAGAGTACCTTTTCCCTTTATCTGATACTTCCACGCTAATCCCAAACCTGTCTCTGTAAGTCTCAGGCAGCTACTCCAATAAGGGTTAGAAAATCCACCTAGACGTTGGTAAAAAAAATAAAACTTGACTGTCCAATACTATACATGGGGTGGGGGCTGGAGGGCAGAGGGAGTAATTCCACAGAAGAAAATGTATATAAAATGCTGATACAAAGACAGAATGTTTAATTTAGAAGAACAGTCTTTCTCCAATACCCTTTCTTCTAGGTTTTGTTCTGTTTTTTTCTAAATAGATATTTTAAGTGCCTAGAACAATGCTTGGCACATAGTCCGCAGGTGTATTTTGAAGTGTCCTCGTCCTCTTCTACAGCCTCATAAACCTAGATAATTCTTTCTTAATCCTTTCCCCTTTCTTCTTATAAGTTCAAGTCATTTCCAAACACTACTTATTTATAAACAGACCCTATTTCATCATCACATCATCCAGCTCTCCTAAACCGTATGCAATTTGCTATAAACAAACCACTGTTTCAGTATGCAACTGAAATGAATAGTGACAACTTATTCTGGTAAACTGCTTTATATTTTTTAAAGTGTAACCACTGACAATCTTAATCATCCTTGTTTCATTCAAATATTTAGAAGTCTCAAACTCAGATGCTTTCAGGGACTGCACAGTAGAAATCAATGGGAAATAGTGCGGTTCAAGTGAGCTAGAGACTGCATTCCAGGTTAAAGACATTCAACTTCAAAATTTTAAAAGCAAGCTAACAAAAAAATAAATAAAATAAATAAGTAAAAGCAAGCTAACACAAAACAAATAAGCCCAAACTACGATTTCCTCAAATATTCATCAAATCAAGTACACCTACTGAGCTCTATCTGGCCTCACAGATGTCAGTTTGCTACCTGTAGCTCCCTGGGTCTGATTGCTGCCACTTCATCTCCACAGTAACATCCTCTAAAGGAAGGTTTATTCCCATATAAGGATCGTGAGTAAGGTGTGCAGAAATGAGGGAAGACACCAAGTGCACAGACACGCCATCTCAGATTCTAAGCACAAATGACAGGACTGTTTCTGCAGCTGATGAAGCTCTTAGAGAAAAACCCCAGGAGGAATCTGCTTCCATGATGATGGACAGTATCAGGCGTGACCCAGGACAGTAGGGTAAGCAGAGACACAGAGATGCATGGGCATGGGGCCCACCTTCCAGGAGCTTAGAGAGGAATATAGGAGGTCAAACAATCAAAGGGCAAGTTCCAAAGAAGTTTGCAGGAGAAAAATGAGTTCAGAGAAGGAAGAATCAGGGCCTTATGATCACGGAAGGCTTCCTAGATGAGGTACAATTCAAGGACCATCTAGAGAGCAGAAGGAATTAGCAATGACATGGATAAGCAGGAGCAAAGGCCTCCACTAGAAATAAGTATAGCACTTAGAGAACTATCAGGGAATGAACTGGGAGAAGTCATTTAGGATCAGACGACAGGGATTCTGGGAGCCAACGTGCAAGTACGTGGTAGAAACTGAAGAGTGACTCTGTCTTGAGTTTCTGTTATTTCAGTATTAGTCATTCCATCTGGGGAAAGATCTAAATGCCTTGGGGAAAAGGAGGCATAGGGCAGTAAAGATGATAATGGGGCCCAAGAATTGAAGTTATGAGGAAAAGGTAATAAAACAAATCACATCTTGTAGGAATAAAAATCTTTTAGGCCATAAGACCGGCAGAAACAAACTCTCTGAATCCTGCAACAACAACAACAAAAAAACTAGAAGAAGAAGCTAAATAATCTGAGATCTCAAGCCAGTTCTTTTATGTCAATAGTTAAAAGAATGGGGGAAAGTTTTACCCAGGGATGCAAGGTGACTCAAGATTATACATGTAAGAGGCACCTGGCTCTGATTTCTGTACAGGATGATTAAAAAGCAAGAATAAAACACACATTAAAAAGACAAAAATACATCCATATATATTCCGTATATATATAATATATATGAAATATTCCTGAAGGGCCTCTTAAACAGATGTTTTCTCATCGCATCACTATATACTTCACCATCCCCACTCTATTGAAATATTCTCAAAATGGGACCTTGGGATGGATAGTAGCAGCAGCAGCAAACGGAATTTGTTAGAAATGCAAATTCTCCCATCCTACCTCAGACATACTGAACCAAACACTCCAGGGGGTATGACCTGTCTAAGAAACCCTCCAGGTGATTCTCATGCACCCTCAAGTTCGAGCACCACTGTTGCACACAATCCACTCTAACATCATTTCTAGCCATGTAGCTCTGAATCCTCTTTACATACTTATAACCTTAATCAAGCCTGATCAACTCTTTTCTGCTATGTACTCCAAACCTGGCTCCTCTTACACTTTTCAAAATACCATTTCGTCTATTCTTTATATATCTAAATCCTTCAAAGACTAGCTCAGAAACTATGTTCTCCAAAAATCCTCTTTAATCCCTTATGTCCCAACTAATGGTCTACATGGAGGCTTCCGCTGTGTGGGCTCTCAACCAATTTTTCTTTGAATGAGTGAGGTGGACAAGGACAGACATCATCGCAGTAGTAGTAACTTAGGAAGAAGGACACGTAGCAGTTACAGCTAGAAAAGGATTGTTACACCTCAAATTTACATGATTATAAAGGTACAGTATTTTCACTGTCAAAACTGCTCGCCTAAAATAAGAAATCAATGTTGAAAGAAAGCTAAAAGCATGTATGTGTTCTGTGTTAGTAAGAAAGACTAGCTCAGAGCAGTAGAGAGAAAGACTAAGCCCACTCAATGTCTTGCTGATGCTTAAGGCTATTTACAAGGAGGATGAAAATACAGCTAGACAGAACAGGCTTGAGTGGGAAAAATCCTGAGTTAACCATTTAATTCTAGCCCAGATCAACAATGACTGGTGGGAGAGTGTCTAAGCCATAGAACAAGGATTATACTGAAAAGGTCTATACAAGCTCCTACATATACAAGCATGCCAGATTACATTTGTTCATCCATCCTTGAACCAAAGGAGAGAAGACATAAGCAACTCAGACTTGTGTCTTAGAAAGACTCCACTGGCCTAAGTGTAGAGGGTGGAGAGGGAACAGTAAGAAAGGCAGGGAACCCAATCTGGTCATTTAACCACAGCCAGCTCCCCCTAACTACCTTCTCCAAATCAATAATGGTGCTTGGGCCGAAAATGTTGGGAGTCATCCTTGCCTCTTCTCTGTCTTTCATCTCACATATACCAACGCATCAGCAAATCTTATTGCATCCCCTTTGAAATATACTTCTCATTCCACTGGCGCCATCTGGTTCAAAAGCCTCCATCGACTCTAGGTTAGCATACAACTGTGCGACCCCTGAGCTATGAATGTGTATCCCCCTCCCCCAAATCCATATGTTGAAGCCCTAGTGTGATGGTATTTGGAGGTGAGGCCTTTAGAAGGCAATTAGATTTAGATGTGGTGGTGAGGCTGGAGTCCCCATAATGGGACCAGTACCCCTAAAAGCTGAAACTCCAGTACTTTGGCCACCTCATGCGAAAAGTTGACTCATTGGAAAAGACTCTGATGTTGGAAGGGATTGGGGGCAGGAGGAAAAGGGGATGGCAGAGATGAGATGGCTGGATGGCATCACCAACTCGATGGACGTGAGTTTGAGTGAACTCCGGGAGTTGGTGATGGACAGGGAGGCCTGGCGTGCTGCGATTCATGGGGTCGCAAGGAGTCGGACACAACTGAGTGACTGAACTGACTGACTGACTGACCCTTAAAAGGGGTGAAGAACCAAAGCTCATTTGCTCACTCCTTTTCTCTGCCATGTGAGGACACAGTAGGTAGGCAGGTGTCTGTATGTAAGGAAGAGGGCCCTCAGCACGAATTCGACTGTGTTGGCACTCTAATCTCAGCCTTCCAGCCTCAAGAACTGTGAAAAATAACTGGTTTTGTTTAAAGAGAATACAGTATTCTGTTATAGCAGCCAAAGTGACTAAGACACCCTCTGTCCCTTATATTATACTGTCTATACTGCAGCCAGAATGACCCCTTACAAGGCAGATCATAGCAACTGTGCTCAAAATTCTCCAGCTATTCCCCAGCTCACTCAGCCCCTCTGCCCTGAACACCATGGGTCTCCCTTACTCTGCTCTACTTTCTTCTCTTTGTCCATTGCACTTATCACCTGCTAGCTTGCTATATGAATTTTCTAGGTCTACTGCTTTGTCTGGCTCCTCCTGCCAAAATTTTAAGCTCCACAAAGGCAGGGATCTTTGTGTATTTAGTTTACCCTGTACCCCTAGTGCCTAAAACAATGCCTAGAATATAACATGACAGGATAATAGCCTGAAAAATAAAATTTTTGTTTCCACTTATACAAGATTCTGAAGACTTTAAAAACTCCTTCCAGACATTATGTTTCACCCACCTGAGCCACATTCAGTGTAGTTGAAACTTTCTCTTGCTTGGCTTCAACCGTTCGGAAGCTGAAAGCTCGCTCTAGAACTGACTGGTCAATGCCGGTCAGCTCGCAAATTTCTTTTAACTCTGTTGTAGGGGAATGGTCACAAAGAGTTACTGCATATCTGCTGCTAATAATCAATCACTTTCAAGGCTTACAGTGTTCTTTCTAAATCATTTTCAAACCAATCAGTGTAAAATATATAAATTGAAAGACTTCAGACTGAGCTGTAATTACATTTCTGCTCGGTTCACTAGAAAATTTTTTCAACTCAAAGCAACTTTTACTTTCTACATTAAAAACTGGGCAGAAGTTCAAAGTCAGTTTTGCTTAACAGGGCCCGTCCTCCACCGACTTACCGTTTTTATCTTTGATCTTGCTTTCATCTAAGCCATTCACTCGTGATTCAGGCTTGAACTCAATGTTCCCCAGCTTCAACACCGCAGCCACCACCTCCAACACAGACTCAGCTTCATGGTCCATGAAACCCACGATCTGCATGGCATTCTGGGGGAGAAAAAGCACCTGTTTTCTGTCTGCAGTTCTCTATTATTTTAAAAAATCATAAAACAGACTCACCTCTGAAAAAAAAAATCAAAAAGACAAAGTGTCCCATAGTAAACTTTCCAAAGGGCAAAACTAACATCATATGGAAAAATCTGAACGAACTTTGTGGCCAACCTAATAATGAATGAACTGAATTAGCACCAATGCGGGGCTCTATCTTGCTCAGTGGTTTCAAGTTCAAATTCAAGGAGCCCTGGGGTATTTCATGGGTTGTGGCAAAGAGGAAGATAGAGGGAGAGAAGGTTCCCACTCCAACTCCAACCACAGCAGCTGTGGTGTGTGTGTGTGTGTGTGTGTGTGTGTGTGTGTGTGTGTGTGTGTTCATACTGGAGTTCTGCTCGGTTCCCACTCCTCCAACTCCAACCACAGCAGCGTGTGTGTGTGTGTGTGTGTGTGTGTGTGTGTGTGTGTGTGTTCATACTGGAGTTCTGCTCGGTTCCCACTCCAACTCCAACCACAGCAGCGTGTGTGTGTGTGTGTGTGTGTGTGTGTGTGTGTGTGTTCATACTGGAGTTCTGCTCGGTTCCCACTCCAACTCCAACCACAGCAGCTGTGTGTGTGTGTGTGTGTGTGTGTGTGTGTTCATACTGGAGTTCTGCTGCTAGAAATAAAACCAAGCAAAAAACTTTATGTAATCCCCTACAAAGAAACCTCATTTATTTTACATATGAGAAAAACTGTGGTTTGCAAAGGTGAAGTACTCAATTCCAGGGACTATGGGTAATAAGGAACATTCGTTTAGTCATAAATTTTTACTGAGTGCCAATGATTTGCCAAGCAAAGTAGTCATAGAACTGGTCCCAAACTTAAAATCATGACCAGGGATCAACAGGCTTCCATATGAGGCTGTTCAGACAACTTAGAAAAATGATACTCTCAAGAAACATTTTCTTTTTTGGAGAACAGCCCAGTCTGTTTGCTTGCTTATTTACTTCCCCCCACCCCAATCAATCTACCTGCCTATTTATTTCTAATGACCAGGTTACACAGCAATGGGAGTACTATAAGATTTATCATTCTAGAAAATTTCAAACATATACAAGTCTAGAGAGCAGGAAAAGAACCACATGTTATATTCACTCACCCCTAAAGATGAACTGATTCCAATCTTATTTTATCTATAATCCAGCCTATTCCCACCCCTGCCACTATTGCAGCTATATCATCTGGAAGTAAATAACAGTTATCAGGATCATTTCCTAACAGAAGCAACTTTCCAAGTGCCTCAGAAACACAGAAAGCAGAATTTAATTTAAAATATTTTTTTCTAACGAACACAAATGCTAATTATTCTGTTTTATGGAGGATTTTTCAAAAACTATATATAAACATGACTTTCTGTCTGAAAAATAGATTTGACTTAACATGATTGTAGGACAGTTTTCACATGTGGAAATTAACTACTGAGCATTGGTTATAAATACATTTGGAATTTCAGTACAATATAAGAAGTCAAACCCCCAAATAGATAAGAAAGCTCCTTTTGATAAACAGTAAAATTGCACGCTCCAATAAAGCCTGGCCTTTTCAGTACCGTATGACTATTGAGCTAGTAAAATATCAAACTAATAAAAATACAATAAATTCTATAATTCTAAAACCTTTGGGAGCATGAGTTAGAAATCAATGAAAAGTCTGAACTTTAACAATGCTGATTGAACAATATAACATTACCCATTTTAAAGAGTAACAAAGGCATTAAATCTTACCCTAACGGTTCTGAAATTCACTGCATCATCCACTCCATTAACTTTGGCTGAGTCCAGACTCAAGTAGTTATATCTGCTGAAATCCCGCTCAAGTTTAAGCTTATCTATTGAATCACACATACGAGTTGATAAGTTACTTCAATAAATCTAATCATCGTTAACATCTCATTCCTTTAACCCTTCAGATAAAAAGACTTTCATACTATGCATTGAACCAACAGAACAGAAATGAATGGTATCAACTCAAATATATCAGTAATAGTATTTGACCAAAATCACCTTTATCATGTTTACATATTTCAATATTTCAAACTTTTTTTTTTTTGCAGACCCTTTCCATATTTGGATTATTTATCTTCAATGTGCTATTTCCTAGGCTGATGTCTGCCTAGTGATTCTCCCACTGTTGGACACTTGGATTTTCTCCAGTTTGTTATAATAAATAAAAGCCAGTGATAAATGTCTTCACACAAAATATTTTTTGGATTCTTTTGAATGATTCCATTGGGATATAATTCCAAAAAGTGGTGTGCCTGGGCAGCAGGGTCTAATCATTTTATGATTTCTGCTGCTTTGTCAACTAGTCCCCCAGGAAAAAATCCTCACTTTGAATTGATGCTCAGAAGCTCTAGACAGATCAGTCCTGACAACTCTGCCAGCTTTATTCTCTTCAATAACTTTAACTAATATGTGTGCAGGGGATACTTTAGTGCTGCCTCAATTTACATTTGTTGATAATTAACATCTACTTCTGCTTTATTGACTATGCCAAAGCCTTTGACTGTGGGGATCACAACAAACTGTAGAAAATTCTTCAAGAAATGGGGATACCAGACCACTTGACCTGCCTCCTGAGAAATCTGTACGCAGGTCAGGAAGCAAGTTAGAACTGGACATGGATAAACAGGTTCCAAATTGGGAAAGGAATACGTCAGGGCTGTATACTGTCATCTTGCTTATTTAACTTCTATGCAGAGTATATCATGAAAAATGCCGGGCTGGATGAAGCACAAG
Source organism: Nanger dama (assembly GCA_917880005.1). Lineage (NCBI taxonomy): Eukaryota > Metazoa > Chordata > Mammalia > Artiodactyla > Bovidae > Nanger > Nanger dama. The sequence goes on from CAKJTW010000004.1 coordinate 57,094,566, forward strand.
CTGGAATCAAGATTGCCAGGAGAAATATCAATAACCTCAGATATGCAGATGACACCATCCTTATGGCAGAAAGCGAAGAAGGACTAAAGAACCTCTTGATGAAAGTAAAAGAGGAGAGTGAAAAAGTAGGCTTAAAACTCAACATTCAGAAAACTAAGATCATGACATCCTGTCCCATCACTTCATGGCAAATAGATGGGAAACAGTGACAGACTTCATTTTGGGGGCTCCAAAATCACTGCAGATGGTGACCACAGCCATGAAATTAAAAGATGCTTGCTCCTTGGAAGAAAAGTTATGACCAACCTAGACGGCATAATGAAAAGCAGAGACATTACTTTGTCAACAAAGGTCCAACTGGTCAAGGCTATTGTTTTTCCAGTAGTCATGTATGGATATGAGAGTTGGACTATAAAGAAAACTGAGTGCTGAAGAATTGATGCTTTTGAACTGTGATGTTGAAGATGACTCCTGAGAGTCCCCTGGACTGCAAAGAGATCCAACCAGTCCATCCTAAAGGAAATCAGTCCTGAATAATCATTGAACAGACTGATAATGAAGCTGAAACTCCAATACTTTGGCCACCTGATGTGAAGAACTGACTCACTGGAAAAGACCCTGATGCTGGGAAAGACTGAAAGTGGGAGGAGAAGGGGATGACAGAGGATGAGATGGTTGGATGGCATCACCAACTCAATGGACTTGAGTTTGACTAAACTCCAGGAGTTGGTGATGGACAGAGAGGCCTGGCATGCTGCAGTCCACAGGATCGCAAAGCACCGGACATGACTGAGCGACTGAACTGAACTGAGTATGAGGGTAATTTTTCCCCCAAGTGTGTTGCTTTTCCATAGCTCTTTTTGTTAAACTATTTGTTCAAAACTTTTCATCACTTAGTTACTGACTATTGGATATTCTCCTGATGGACTTATAATAATTCTCTAAAATATCTAAAAGTCAGATTTTTATCTCTTGTATCAGTTGCAAATGCCTTTTCCACTACTTTTAAATTGTCACTGAGTAGTATGTTTTTATATAATTATACTCATCTACTGCTCCCTGCTAACTTCTCTCCAAATGGACTAATTATATTCTTCCATTTTGTTTTTTTTTTTTAATAGATAATGAGCCTCTCCCCCAACTTTTAGCTTTTTAGCAACCCATCTGAAACACAAATTACAGTCTTCCATTTTATCTTTTTTTTAATTGATAATGAGTCCCTCCTCCAACTTCTAGCTCTTTTAGCAATCCATCTGAGACACGTTCCAGTACCTGGTGACAGATACCAAAGACTGCAAGGTGGGAGAAGCCAACCCATCGTGTTCTTCCCTTCAAGGGGAATCATGGAAAAATTTTAAGACCAAAAGAGGAAAATCATAAGGGACACTTCTGCTTTGGATGCTGCAACAGTAAAAATTAAATTAAAACACAAAAACAGGGACTTACTGAGAAGCTCTTCAGAGGCACCAGAAAGCAGCTGATAAAACACATGGAAGTTTCTTTCACCTCTTGGCTGCTTTACAACTCGAGATTTCTCTAAAAGATCTAAAGAGAAAAAGAATCAAAATCATAATACAGTATTAATCTCACTTTCAAATACACTCTGCTTCCTTCTCTTCCCCCTCAACTTTCTTTTTCATTTTCTGTTTTGCACTAATAAAGTAATATCAGAAGCTACATTTTCAGTTCTGCTTTCAGGAAGAAGCACAACTCTAACTAGAACCACTAAATTAAACAAACCAGCTTCTGGCTGAACAATAGTGAATATGCAAAATAAGTTTAACAATACAATCAACAAGCTAATTAAAGACAACATAGCTTTTATAATAATATTCTCTTGATTTTAGATATGATGACACTGCATGCATGCTAAGTTGCTTCAGTCGTGTCCAACTCCTTGCAATCCTATGGACTGTAGCCTGCCAGGCTCCTCTGTCCATGGGATTCTCCAGGCATGAATACCAGAGTGGGTTGCCATGCCCTCCAGGGAATCTTTCCATCCAGGGATCAAATCCGAGTTTCCTGCATCTCCTGCATCGGCAGGAGGGTTCTTACCACTAGTGCAACCTGATGACATTAGGTTCTTCAATATGTAGTATTACAAGTCCAAGTAAGGAAAGGTAGCCATTCAGTTAAGAACTCACTGAAGAGTTATAATGATAACAAATTAAATATTTTTCATATTTTATGCTAAGTGCTTTATAGACATTATTTCATTGAATCCTCCTCATCACTTTGTAAGGTATAACTTCACAGATGAAAAAACTGATAGTCCAAGTGCTTACTGCTAAGCTACTAAGTCGCTTCAGTCGTGTCTGACTCTGTGGGACCCCATAGACGGCAGCCTACCAGGCTCCCCCGTCCCTGGGATTCTCCAGGCAAGAACACTGGACTGGGTTGCCATTTCCTTCTCCAATGCATGAAAATGAAAAGTGAAAGTAAAGTCGCTCAGTCGTGACCGACTCTTCACAACCCCATGGACTGCAGCCTTCCAGGCTCCTCTGTCCATGGGATTTTCCACTCAAGAGTACTGGAGTGTGGTGCCATTGCCTTCTCTCAAGTGCTTAAGAAGGACTTGAAATCAAGCCATCTGACCTCAGTGCTACCTGGCATAAAAGAAGCAAACCTCTTTGATCTCTTGAAGTCTTAAAGAATGAAAGGTGGTTCTCATGGAATCTGGTGTTATCTGACAGTATACTTTCATTGATGCTGGATGATTTTTTTCATGCTGTAACTGACACATTATCAAATTTTCAGGAAGGGAGGGAGGCAGACAGGGAGAAAGAAAGGGACGAATACCAGCAAGCCAACCAGAAATGCACCACTATGGCAGAAACAGGGAGTGGCAAAGTACAACTGCAGAGAATATTCCTACCTAGAGTCCTGTTTATCACTGACCAGCGATATAAAACAGAGTCTGGATTCTGTGGTCAAAGGCCAAATTTATTTATAAAATTATGCACTGTTGATCCCATTATTGAGCACTAATTCTAGAGAACAGACACATTCAATTTACCATCAGACTGAAATCTAAACATTATCCAAAAAATTAGTAAAGGAGAGTACAGTGTGTAACTTCACAGGGACTTTTCCCTGAACTTCTTAACCTGTATTTCTGGAAACCTTACCAGCACAAGAGGAGGAGTTTAGGGAGAGTTAAAAAGTGTAGATTCAATGAACAGGGACATCCTAGGGTACTCCAAATACATGAGGCCATTTGTAAGAATGAAGAGATGGGTTAAGAGGATACATAAAGTTGACAGAAAGAACAAAAACATGCAAACACAAAAATTATTAAGAATAAGATGCTACAGAGATTTCATCTTCAGCTCTCACTTGACTTGGACAACTGCCAATGCCCTCAAATCACAGATGGAGAGTAATGAAGACTTCATATTTAGCCAAAAAAACTGCAACTGAAAAGCACAAGTGAGATAAAATTCAAAAAGGATTGTGCAATAGTCATCATCTCCAAGGACTGAACATTTCAGTCAATACATAAATACTGACTGACATCCAAGGCAGCAGACAGAACAAACAAAACAGGTAAGGATAAAAGTGTATGATTGCATTCACCACGGACCAAGCTCCTCTGGGGTCCTAAGAGTACCAGCACAGTTTCAGAAGAAAGAACTCAGTGCCTGGGCAGAGTTTTCACTGAGACACTGCCGCTGCTGCTAAGTCGCTTCAGTCGCGTCCGACTCCGTGCAACCCCACAGACGGCAGCCCGCCAGGCTCCCCCGTCCCTGGGATTCTCCAGGCAAGAACACTGGAGTGGGCTGCCATTGCCTTCTCCGCACTGAGATACTACTTAATCCTAATTCTCAAGCCTAAGAAAGTAACTACATGAAAAACATAAACAAATGCTCCAGTTTACTTCATCCTTTCAAGAAGCTCACTTGCTGCTCACCCACCATGTGACAGGATTGCCTGGGATGAGCCCAGCACCAACTACACACCTGAAGACCTTCTTCCTCTGGACCTACAACTGTCACACCCACAAGTGTCTCGATCACTCTCACCACTCAAACCAAGGGCAGCAGCTCTGTCTAAGGTGGGCTGCCAACACCCTGAGAGAGACAGCAGAAGGTGGGGATGAGAAAGGCAGAATGACCATGTGTCCTTCACCTGTGAAAGCCTGCAAAACCCAGGCTCTGCCCAGAGCACCAAGAACCCCACCATGCTGCACAAGCACCGGAAGCCTGCTGCCCTCGCCTCTCGAGGCCCCTCAATGATGATGACAAACTGTCCAGTGCCACTCACCCAGTTACACTCCACAAGCCAACTGTGCTACTTCCTGCAAGACAGGAAATCAACTTCAGAGCCCGTGACAGGGACACACTGTGCAACAGCAACACGGCCAGCCTCATGTTTGGCACTTTTTGAACAAATGCTCACACACAATGGGGAGCTCAGAAACAGTGATGGCTCTAAGATTCAGCAGATAACAGTCACCAAGTTAATGAATGATATTCGCTTATGCAGTGTGGAAAGGAATGCTGGCCAGTGTACTCCTTTCACCACACATCCTGATATAATCAGTGATCACGATCACACTCAAATCTGAAACATAATATAACATGAGTTTAAAAGGAAAAGTGCAGGAGGGGAAGTACAAGGAAACTTTCACTGACGTTTTGCTCTGCATTCAGTACTTTTCATTTGTTATCATACTTCCTCTGAAGTTGGTTTTACAAGCCCGATTTTGTAGATGAGAAAAGGAAGCAACACATTGTTACTAAGTGAAAGAGCCAGAATGAAAAGCTTTAGGACACTAAGGTATCCTGCTTATGCGCTTTATAATTTTCTTTCAAACAGAATGCTAAATCCATGAACACCTGGAAAGGCTGAGACTATTCTTCACAAAAAATGTTTGACTTCACCTAAGCAACTTGATCACAAAGTGAGGAGCTTTTACTACAAAGTAGTTAAGGGTTTTACCACGTAAAATGCTTTGTTGATTACCCCAGAGCCTCTTATTTCCTTATGACTCTTCTTTAAGAAGCTTCAAGACAGAAAAGTAATCAGGAAAATGTTTGCTCCTGAATAATTTACTAGTGCTTAAAGCCATTCCCTATTCTATTTTTCAAATGTGCGTGCACGAACATAACCTAACAGCATGAAGCCATATCAAATAATTACTCAAATAAATTCAATTCACTCTAAGGACTTGCCACCTGAACATTTAAATTTATGTAAGTGTTCCCCTGACTTAAGGCAAAGCAAAACACTGGCAGGGCCTCCTCTTTTGTTTTAGATGTTTCTGCCACCACTGCTAACAAGACTGCACCTCTGCTAACAAGACTTAATAAAAGGAGTACAGGATACACCAGATATTTAACAGAGAAGACAGAAAAATAATCTCCATATATTCCATCCAATGAAGCTACATTCCTCCCTCAAGACATAAATCTAAGTTCATATTAAATTTGATATAAGTGAAAGCGTTCATCACTCAGTCGTGTCCAATTCTTTACAACCCCATGCACCATTGCCCACCAGGCTCTTCTGTCCATGGGATTTCCCAGGCAAGAATACTGGAGTAGGTAGCCAGTCCCTTCTCCAGGGAATCTTCCTAACTCAGGGACTGAATTCACGTCTCCTGCTCTGCAGGCAGATTCTTTACTGTCTGAGCCACTAGGGAAGCCCATTTGATAACTGATATAAATTTAAGTTGAAAGGGAAGAAAGAAACCTATGAAGACATTCTAAAGGGGAAAAGCAGTCGGAAGGGACAAAAAAATTCTGGAATCAGAACTTCCCCCTGACTCCACCATGATACTGACACCTGACTATTAACAGCCCCAGACCAACTGAGGGGCTTTCTTCGTTTTGACCAATTACTTGCTAGTTCATAGCTGATACATGTGCCTGGCACTGAGACAACCTCCCTAAGGCACAAGAAACGAAAGAAGTAAAATGTCCATGTTTGCACCTGTTAAAGAAGAAAGTCTTTTAATAAGCCAAGGAATAAAAGAACAAGTAGTGGTTTTAAAGATGAAGAAAAAAATTTCCCATTACTTGGAGTATAACAGATAAAGGATTAGATAGCAGGATCAAAGTTTCTTTACTTTATGTATAATCTCTCTTCCTGGACAAAAAAGAAAAAGAAAGGGTCCAAGATCTTTATTAAAGCTTATAGAACAATCAGCTTTGCCTGTTCTGCTTGTAAGGCAGGAATGACGATGAGCCCTGCTCCTCTCCACAGATACACACTAGAAAAAGTGAGTGGCATTAAGGACTTCCCAGGTGGCACAGTGGTAAAGAATCTGCCTGCCAATGTAGGAGACACCAGAGACACAGGTTCAATCCCTGGGTCAGGAAGATCCCCTGGAATAGAAAATGGCAACCCACTCCACTATTCTTGCCTGGAAAATTCCATGGTCAGAGAAGCCTGGTGGGCTACAGACCATATGGTCACAAAGAGTTGGACATGATAGAGCAAATGCAAGTGCATGCACACACACACGTGCACAAACAACACACACACACACACACACACACACGGCTTTTCCAACGGATCTATGTCCCTTCCCTAATGTGAAATGATACAGTTAGCGGTAATTAAGGACCTGCCACCTAAGAAACAACATTTATCTCCATATGGACTCTGCTGCCTTGGATCACCATCCAAGAAAAAGTGTCAAATAACGAGTGATTTACTGGGCTTAACTGATGGTAATTTCAATGAAAAACTTGGATTATGAACAAATGTTTGTTCATACATTGGGGTATATATTCTAAAATCAATTCTACAGTATATTTTTGGAAATACATAACATAGTCCTCAAGATTGACAATTAGGAAGTTTCACTAAAGACAAGCTTTAAAGTAAAAAGATGGGGCAAATATCTTCTTACAAATCACTCCCTGTGCCCATGTATTATACTAAAAGAAAGCAGACACGGGTGCTCACCCCAGGGCTCTCTCTCAGCCCGGGTCTCACACAGACCTCTGTGTGGCTACATGTCCCAGACTTTGAGAGCCCTCAAACACCTAGCATGACAGTTTTTCCTATATCTCCACCTCCATGCAGCACTTTCATTTTTAAGAAATCAGTTTAAAGTTCTAACTAAAAGTCAGAATCCTAAAGTGATAAATCAGTACCAAAGATAGCTGGACATGTCGCATTAAAAGTTGTGAAAGGGCTCTCACTGTCTACACATAGAAAACCAATTTGGGGTTTGAAACACTAAGAAAATGGTGCCATATTATCTACCTAATTAACTATGGGTTTTTGCTAGAATCTGGTTCCATATATATAGCATTTACGCATTTTCACCATGGATTTTTTTCTAATACAAATTTAAAGTTTATCTAATAACTGAAAAATTACTCATGTCTATGTATCTGAATCTAAAATTTAATGCCCAACCCTGAAATAAAATTAATGAAATATCTAGTCCACAATATCTTATTATTATACGCATTATTCTAATAAATCCCAATTCATTTCTTAATCTGAGGTTAATTTAGACATATGTGGACATCTGATTTCTTCTATAGTATTGTATGTAGTCTTATTTCACAATAAACATGCAGTCTTTTCTTTTCATGGTAAACATACTTTTATATAAGAAAGAATACCAAAGTAAAGATGAGACAAAGCATCTACTTTTGTATAAAGCCATCCATTACAGAGGAACAGAATTGCTCTCTGAAATTCAGCTTTATTGCTACAGATGCTTTACAACCAATCATGGATTATTTCTGTCTTTTGTACGGGTATTAGGTGTCAAGTGCTAAAAAAGCCCAGCCTTGAATTATAAACTAGGTGATGTACTGCCTCAGGTTTTTGATGAATTTTGGCTCTAAAGAAGACAGATTACAAACAGACCCTATTTATTTATAAAAACAGACCTTGATGAATAGTCACTAGCTGTTGAGAGCTAATTTATGTACAGGAAAGTCCCCAATTCCACCTCAATACATAACACACATACAAACACACACATCCCAAAAAACAAAGCAGATGCAAGTTTCCTTTAGGAAGTGTTGTAACAAGCAGTTCTGCTCCCAATCACCCACTCATTGTCAATTAAGCCAAAGGTATAATGTAAAAGAAGAAAAAAAGCTATAAATCTCAAACAATTTAAAAAGAGTAAAATTATATTCCATATGCTACAAAATGGCATGAGTGCACCATACATATGGATTAAACAGCATGCCATGAGATAGCACATAAATTAATTGCATCAAAAATTCGAAAGAAATATAAAAGAAAAGGAATTCAAAGCAATTCCTTCTACCCATCCCCCATCTTTCCAGTGAGTAAGGTGGGCATTTATTCCTGCTTTCTGAGTCCATGTGGAAGGATTTTCTGCAATTAACTCTCCAGTCCCGCAGACCCTTACTCACTCCTCCACTTGGCAGGAGGAAATATACCTCTGAGCAGCGAAGTTTGGAGAAGAAAGGGGCATGTGTGTACAGCTCAGTCCCCTGGTTCCGCACACTGTGAACATTCCGCTCCACTCCCCAGGGGCTGCTCAGTGTGGCTGATACCTGCCCACCTGCCAGAGGACTACTAGCACCCCTCTTGGTGATGAACCAAATCACTTTCTTCAACCTTGCCTCTACAGTAATAAAGCTGCCTTCTCTCCAGCTTGATTCCTATGCCTATTTCTCATGTGTTTCAAAACTCTGTGGGGAAAGCACATTTACCTATTAGACCTGTCTTAGTTATTTACTTTCCACTGCATAGCAAAGGCCCCAAAACCTACCAGCTTAGACCAATATCATTTATTAACTCATGAGTCTGAGAGTTAGTTTGTAGTTCTTCTGATCTAACCCAGGTTGGCTGGCAGCTGGCTGACCTAACATGCTCTCAACTCATACGTCTGCTGGTTCATTCCATGCATCTCTCATCATCCAGCTCACTCACCCAGGTTCATGCACATGAAGGTGATGAGCGAGTTCCCCAGAGAAGCAAGAGAGGACAAGTCCCAGCACAGAACCAATTTTCAACTCTGTCAATGCACCATATTTGTGAATTGTTCCACTGACCAAAACAAATCTCACAGCCAAGCCTGAGGCCACTGAGACAAGGGACTACCGCAGAGGGTGGGTCCAAGCTAAAAAACTGTTGTGGCCATTTTTGTAAACGATCTATTGGGTTTAGGCTATTTAAAATAAAATGGTCACCAATTCTTTCCACACTCTTCCCACTGAGAGGTGGAATCTACATCCCCCAGCACTGAAACCGAGCCAACTTGTGCCTACATGGACTTAAGAGTGTCAAAGTAACACTGTACAATTTCCCCGGTTCCTCAGGCTTCTTCCTGGTTCTTTCAGAACTCAGAACCTAGCCAGCCTGGTGTGAGAAGCCCAAACCACCATGGCCACATGTAGATGGCTCTCAGTCTAGCTGAGCCCAGTCCTTGAATGATCCCAGCCCAGGAGCCTGACATGTGAATGACAAAGACTCCAGAGGACTATGACCCCCACCATTTGTGTAAGCCTTCCCCAACACTGGGGAAGTCCACGCAGCTGAAGCTCCATATGCTGTGGTGACAAGCCAGCTCTGCTGACTCCATCTGAATTCTTGACCCGCAGACTCCAAGAACATATGACGGGGTGTTGTTCTACTCCACTGAGCCTGGGGGTGGTTCACTGGGCAGTAATCATAACTAGAGCACACAGCAACTTCAACATTTGCTTTCATTCATAATCACAGGATTGCATTACTTCTTTCAAGCTGAAGAGACATCAGCAACAGAGGAAGTTTGATTACCAACAACTCTATTAGCCTTTCTGGGATTTAAAAAGTATTTTTAAATGATTAGCATAGAATTTTCAGATAAAATTATCCAATGAAGCAGCTTTATTAGCCAATAAATTTCTCTATGTCAAACTGTACTTGTTATACACTAGGTACTTACATGTAGTTAATTCAACAATTATATAATAGACATCAGACACTATTTTAGTTACTGTCATTCAGCAACCACACAAACTAAGTCTCTGTTATTATAGGGTATATATTGGTCTGGGAGCTAGAGACCATCAACAAATAAGTACAATGAAAAGAAGCTAACGTTTACTGAGTGCTCACTTCATGCCAGGTCCTGTTACAAACACTTTGGATGTTAACAAATTATTCATAACTCATCACAATTCTATGACATCAGCACTATTACCCTCATTTCAGAGATAAAGAAATGAAAGCACAGAGAACTAAGTAACTTGTCTTTCTGTTTAGACACTGGCACCCCCATAATAAATCACTGAGAGCTGCATATGTAAGCTCATGGATATGCCCCAAATAATAAAGCAGGAAAACACAGAGCCTACCTATATTTAACCAATTCTATCCTTGTCTCCAGCATTTACTGAGCACCTACTGTATGCCATATATCACCCTAGGTTCCTGATATATTACTGTAAACAGGACAGTCTTGTCTCCCATCCTTACAGTTCCCTCAGGTATATATGCACACTTGAAATCTTGAGGCTTCTTCTTAGTATTGGGTTACCAAAAGTTTGTTCAAGTTTTCCTGTAAGATCTTATGGAAAAGCCCAAATGAACTTTTTAGCCAACCTAATATCTGTATGTTATTCTTCTTTTAAGAAATAAAATCCCTTGAGTCTTGTACCATATTTTCTGCACAGTCTAAATTGCCTTTTACTGCTGTAACTATAAACAAGTATCTATGGCTATTAATAAAAGCAATAGGTTTCCAAACATTTTAAGTTCATAACATTAGGTCAAAAATCCTCAAATGTAAATGTATAAATTTTATGAGATCAATAAGAATTAACAAGAGAAACAGTACTCCACATCAGCCAAAAATCTGGATATGCATCCATATTTTAACTTCCCTACTAAAGTAAATGTTTGCCATTTTCTATTTTTGTAACACCTCTCTCCTAATGACACTAATCTCAGAAACACATAGCTTTCAAATGAGTTGAAGACAAATTTTACAGCACACCACTCTTAGAAAGATGGAGTAAGTTATTGGGCTTTCCCCCACACACACTTCCTGGGTACACAATGGGCTCAAGTGATCCTATGACTTTTTCAAGGTAATAATTAAGCCAAAGCAACTTACACTTTTACTAGCTGGCTGCTAACAAAGCAAGCAATATAGACTTCCTACAAAATGGTAAATCTTTTACCTTCTTCTTTTAACTAAGATCATAGCATCTGGTCCCATCACTTCATGGCAAATAGATAGGGAAACACTGGCAACAGTGGCTGACTTTACTTTTCTGGGCTCCAAAATCACTGCAGATGGTGACTGCAGCCATGAAATTTAAAAGATGCTTACTCCTTGGAAGAAAAGCTATGACCAGCATAGACAGCATATTAAAATGCAGAGACATTACTTTGCCAACAAAGGTCCAACTAGTCAAGGCTATGGTTTTTCCAGTAGTCATGTATGAATGTGAGAGTTGGACTATAAAGAAAGCTGAGCACCGAAGAATTGATGCTTTTGAACTGTGGTGTTGGAGAGGACTCTTGAGAATCCCTTGGACTGCAAGGAGATCCGACCAGTCCATCCTAAAAGAGATCAGTCCTGAATATCCACTGGAAGTGCTGACGCTGAAGTTGAAACTCCAATACTTTGGCCACCTGATGCGAAGAGCTGACTCATTTGAAAAGACCCTGATGCTGGGAAAGATTGAAGGCAGGAGGAAAAGGGGACGTCAGAGGATGAGATGGTTGGATGGCATCACCGACTCAATGGACATGAGTTTGGGTAAACTCCAGGAATTGGTGATGGACAAGGAGGCCTGGCATGCTACAGTCCATGGAGTCACAAAGAGTCGGACACGACTGAGCGACTGAACTGAACTGAACAAAACAGCAGATCTTGTCTTCTTTTCTGGGTACAAGAAGCTAACTTTTGGCAGCTTGGTGAGAACAAGAATGGGTTTACCCATGGCTTTATACTCCCTTAAGACAGCAGTCAGCAGTTCCCTGTGATCACCTATGAGTCAGTCTTCTGTCTATACTGGATGAAATTTCCTGCTCTCACCTCACCACTAATGCTTCCCTCTCCTTTTCAAAGAAGGGATACTCTAAAATACCAGGGTGTTCCCACTACCACAAATTTCAATATAATTTCATTGTGGGAACAAATCTGAAATCCATTCATGATGATATATTAATCTCCACTGGAAATGAACTGAGTGTTTACTATTTATTCTCCATGGATACTGCAAGAACTAGGGACAGGAAGACATTTCTGTTTGAAATTTGAAACTTCAAAATGTAAAACCCAAGTGATTTTCTAATACTTTCTAATCTAAGTCATCCTTATTTTCCTAGAGTCCTCAAGAGTAACATAGTTTCAGTCATCTCAGAATGTTCTATAATAAAGACAGTTCATTTATTCTCATTTTCAAAATAATGTGCTATTCAATTAACAACTAGCGCTAATTTCTCTTATAAAATACAAGTGCTATAAATGTGCTATAACTATCTTTCAGAATAAAAGTTAATCATTTCTTAAAATGTTGGTCTTAAAATTGAGGCTGCCTTTTCCTGTGCACCTCTCACCAATTGGCACACACTGGGAAGGAAGCTAGCCTAACAAACTCGGCAGGGTTATAATCATTTGCTTTTGGTGGCATCATAAATGGTTTGCATGAATACTTCTGCATCCTTATTAGACATTTAATATCATTTAACATAAATAGCACCACCCTAGCCAACTTCACTTCAGATTAAAACTTCCTCTTCAAGATGTTTCCCCAGTAACAATACATTTTTGCAAATATGGATAATCCCAATGGATGGTATACAAACTAAATTTAAAAATTAAATTATTTAAAGACTACAAATGGTAGAAATGGGAAGAACCATGGAATTCATCCAAGTCAACTTTACTAGAAGTTTACTCCATGAGTTGTGGTTTTTAAAAATTCAGCTGCACGGTGTGCCCAAATTCTAAAAACACTCACTTTGGAATCAAATGGCATTCCTCTGGTTCTAGAGTTTGTCAGGAAGATCTCAGGGGGCACTTGGGGGTCTAAGTGTTCTGGCAACTCATATCCTCTTTAACCAGATCAGGTCTTGTTTTATTTGTTTTATATTTGGAGTAAAATTTCATTTGGAGAAAGAATGCCACTACTATAACAAAAGCAGTGCTTCAGATATCTGAGCAAATTGCTTTTTGTCTAGTACAGGCTTGCTTTCATTCTAACAATCCCAACAGATTCTTAGGGCAGAGAAAAGACAGGGGAAGGTGGGGAGGTGGAGTGGCTCAGCAGTGTGGCCCTCAAAAAAATAAGAGGGTAGCCAGGCTGTGGCTCCCACTGGATGGGCACAAACCCTGAATTGTCATCTTACACATCCCAAACGAATCAGACTAAATCAATACAAGCAGAGACATCAGGACATTTCCAAAGCGTGGATGAAGGGGCCTCACTGACAACAGGTACTGACCACTGTGTCCCCCGAGAAAACTCTGCATCTGGGACTGATGAGTAGACCTGACCTGATTTTGTTCCTTTTTTCACCTTTGACAGAGAATGTTTCACTACAATCACAAATCATGACTAAAGAAAACCAAATAAATCTGTTTCTACCTAACAGGTTTATCACATTTCAATTTTCTAAATACACTTAAAGACAAAATTCCTTAAAACCTGAAGAACAGGTTTTTCTCATCCTATCAGATAAATGTTATTTCAAAAAGTTATTAAAATCAATTATTATTTATGTTTTCTTTCAACCATAATTTTGTTAAAGAAAACAACTGTTGAAGAATCTTTTTATTACTGGATTGGATACAGAATATAAAATACAGTTGGGCTAACATTTATTTCTTTAGCAGATTTCTAAAAAGTTTCTCAAAGGCAAAGACTCTGATCTTTTAAAAAGACTTGGAAATTAAATATTATAAAAGCAATCTAAAATGCATAGGTTAAAAATCTAAATGTAAGAACAGGAAATGTATCCTTATAGCTATTTCTTAAAGACCCAAGTATCTAAACTATTCTATTTACATATTTTACTATTCTGAACTTCTTTAAAATACTCACAGTTACTTATCACTCCTCCCAGTGGATCGCCTTTAAAATCAAATTCAATATCCATATATTTGCCCTGCAAAAGAAAGAATTTGTGAGTTAAGTTCACCTCAAAATATTCAGTCTGTATCTTAGAGCATAGCATAATAAGCCCTTTATACATTGGTTTAAATGTAATTAAGAAGGACATAGTTTATGTAACCATGATGCAAAACAACATGCTTCCATAAATAACTCATACTAAATACTCTATTAGCTCAAACTGAACATATCTCATTGCTAATTTAAGAATACATCTTTCAGCCATCATTAAGACTTTTCCATTTCAGAAATGTGCTTCAAAGCTCTCAATGGTGTGTGTATTCAATCCAAAAATGAAAACCAGAAAAAATAAGTATTTCTTGCATATGCACTAGCTAGGAATATAAATTATTTCAGTTTTATAGGCAAAGTATGTTTTAGCCATGACTAGACATTTCAGACATACTGGTTGGTGGATAAAATGGAACACTTCAAGTTCTGTTTTTACATCTACTCAAATAAAATGAACGATTATGTGTTGTGACCACCTCAGAATCAAAGGCTGATCATTATTATTCTTTTCGGCTTTTGATCTAGATTATACAGCAATATATAACTCATGCTGTAGATGGATGGACCCATGTGTATAGATGGAATCTCAAACACACAGGAATACACGTAGAGTCTCTCATACTGTGATTTGTAGAGAAGAATCTCGAATCATCTGGTTAAAGAGTAACAAATATATCAGAATAACCGACAGTGTCTTTTTGTTTGGAAAAGTGTGTGTTGATCTAATGTTGTCTGGTTTTGTTTCATGTTCTGCCTTAGTCAGATCTATGGTTTATAAGTAATTCTCCTAGAGAATTAACTTAATTCTATTTTTTCAAAATAATGGTAAAGAAGAAGAAACACGATCACATGGCACACAATCAATGATGCAATTTGTGACTTTTTATTAGATCGTGAATGCTCCCCGGCCTTCTTCACTGTCGCGGGTCATCTGGCCTCTTTAAGTCTTCACTTACTCATTATGAAAATGTCTATCAAGCAGCTCCTAGATACTAACATAGACACAAAGGAAAGGAAGGCATAGCTCCTGCCCTCAAGGAACTTAGAGCCTGGGGGAAACTGGGACGTAAATAGGACATAACCATGTACAGGGTTGCATCCTACAGTGGGTCATGGTGCTGTGCACAAAGAACAGGGGACGGGGTACGGTGCGGGAGATCTGCCCCGACTTAAAGGTGAAGTATCAGGAGAGGGGAGGCAGGCAGGCGGTGGGGGGTCAGGGAGGAGCAGGCTTAAGGACTGGCACCCATGAGGATGCTAAGGGAAGCCACAACATCATGACACCAACATTTTCTCCCGACACAAAAGTCTTGTCATTCAAGGTTCCTCAACAAGGATGCAGTGATCAGACTTGCCTCTTTCTAAGATCACTCTGGCTGTGTAGAATGGACTACAAAGGATCTAGCTGGCAGAGGTGACAGCACGTGGAGAGAAAAGGTAGTTTGTAGCTAAAGTAGCAAAGGAGGAAACTAAATGGAGTTGAGAGCTACGAAGGGAGTCATGATGACAGGTTGCAGTTAGACGCAGAAGGTAAGGAGGGTTGGGGTCAAGAATTCCAAAGTCCAGGTTGAGATCCAGGCAATCAAGAGCAGCGCTCTACAGGAGACATGGGGACCCTGGAGCCAAAGCAGCTATGAAGGAGGGAGAAAGAGTAACTTCACAAGAGAGTCAGAGGTTGACCAGAGGAGATAGGATGACTTTGATGGCAGGTGGTCCCTGGGCATAGGCGGTGACAGAGCTGGAACGCAGAAGGAGGGACGAGTGAGAGATAGGAGTGTGTGTGAACTCACATGGGGACCAGGAGGTGTCAAGGAGTGGGGCTAAGTGAGTCTGCAAGCTTGGAAGATGATTTCTGTGAAGCAGGCATAATACCATCAGCTGAGAATAAAGAATAGGAGGTTTGTGAGTAAACCCCGTGGAGAAGGGAAATGGAAACTGACCAGGGCTCAACTCCAGGACAGCACTGAGAACCCAGCGGATGCCCATGCTGACGATGTCCCCAAGGCTCGGTTCTGATCCTGTCACCAGACCACTCACAAATAACCAGGGGCTTCCCGCAGACTACAAAAACCAAGTCTGAGACCCTGACCGTGCTTCTCCAAGCCCTCCACCTGGGGCCCAGATCCAGCTTCCCAGTGTTTTGCTCTACGGCTCCATTCACAGAACCTCTGGCCTGGCCACGAACACTGGCAAATGCAGGTCCACACTGGCTTCTCCCCCTCAGTTCCTTATGCTGTAGTGCCAGCTCCTTGGGCTCACCACTCGGTTTGGGCTTCTTTAAATCCTATGGGCCCGCTCAGGACTGTCCCTGCCCCGGACTCCTCCAGCTTCTTGAGCCTGAGCTTCCCGAACACTTCATTCTGTATTTGTCATGGGGAACTTACTAGTTTCTGTGTTGTAATTATTTTCAGACATGTCCATTTTCCTGACTAGCCTCTAAGCTTCTTTAAAACAGGTATCCATGCATCAACAAATAAATGTCTCCAGAGTCCACTATGGCACCAGCTCACTCGAGCTCCTAGGGCCACTTTAGTGAACAAGAGGCTGAGGAGCTTGCTCCTCGGCTCCTGTTCTCCAGGGCCAGTGAGGATGGAAATGGGGGAAGAGAGCAGAGTTAATGCCAGAGTCCAGTGAACGCCTTCAAAAATGAAAACAGGGTGAAGTCACAGAGGCCACAAAAGGCATTATGGAAGGGACATCTGAGATAAGACCTACACAGTACAAGATGCCAGTCACACACGGAGCTGGGGACAGAGCGCCTTAGCCAAAGGACCAGCAACAGAAAGGCCCAAGGCCAGGAAGCACTCGGACACGCCTGCCAGTCACAAAGGCCTGTGTGGCTGAGGCCTGGGGAGCCCGCTAAGGGTCGGCTGGGCAGCCTAGCTCGCCCTAGGAGGGCTGAAGGAGACCAGGCTGTATTCCAGTGCAAGGGGACCACAGAGGCTGTCATTGGCGGGGACAGCAGTGTGCAAAGATCACTCAGGCTGCTAGTGGAGAAAGGGACTGCAGGCTGCAAGAGGACATGCAGGAAGACCTAAAGCTTAACTATCTTTTTTTTTAAAAAAAGATAGTGTGTTTCTATTCTTACTGAATGAGAGGCATGGTGATGAGATCTTCCTGACCCTATAACGCTCTCTCCCATGCTCTCCAGAGCCTCACTCAGCTCAGGGTACACAGCAGATACTCAACAAAATCCCCTTCCAAAGTTCTTTGGTCAAGAAGTGATTTTCAAAGCCTTAAACCAAGCCCCTCCAAAAAACAAACAAACAAACACTGAGTCTTAACAGAAGCTCAATATGTCAAATTAAAGTGAGTGCTGGGGTGGGGGTCACAATGAGATATATCATGGAACAGTCGACACCATCAGCTATAGGGAGATTAAAGGTCTACCAGATTTCTCAGCAAAGAGATCAAGAAATTTATTTCAGGATAATCAGTCAAGTGTAGTTGAAGGAAAGGTAATTTTCCTGGAGTCATAAACCCCTGTTATATATACAGCAGTAATTTTACACATATAAGAGTCCTACTATAGTATTATAACACAGACTTGAGTATATTACTGGTCAAAGTCACAGGCCACAAAGCAGAGAAATTACTAAAAATTGGGCATGAAATGATTTAGCTTATAATCAAGTATTAATCTCATATCCTAATACCCATGTTATGATAGCATTTCTCTGAAGGTTATTCAACAAGCTGAATCACTTGCCGAGCCTTTTGCTAGATTTTCCAATATCTCTAAGTACCAATGACTCTTTAAGCAATATACTTCTCTGCATTTTTATGGTCTGTAGACTAAATATATTTGCAAATTTTTAAAATGTATATACATTTGCCAACAGCAAAAACAAAATCTCTAACCTATATAGAAGCTTGATCTTTGGAATTACTCCTATCTGCCCACACTTTGTGTCTAATACTATTTATGTAATGAGATTAGCCATGTTACCACAACAGGAAAAGGCATGGCTCAAATCAGTTTTAACAACTTAAGGGGGTAATCCAACGGAAAAAATCATTGCCTTGGAATTAGGAACCTTAGTCTTTCACTTTCCAAGCTATCAAAACTATCTCCACCTGAAGTCATTCTCGTGCCTTAAGCATGGGATAACTCTAATAAGAAAAAAGTAAAAGGGGACTAAAAGAAGCTAGGAGTGGGGCTTGGGGAGGAGGTGTGCGGTACAGGAAGAATCTCAGGGAGGCACGGAAGATCATCAATAATGGTTCCAAGCAATGTGTATGAGAACACAGCTTTATCAAATTTATAGAACTAAACTATAGGAAAAAAGCCATCAATTTCAAAATGCAACCATCACACTCATCGTATTTCCCCTAGCTGCCTCCAGGCAGTGTGTGTCTCCGTAAAGACCAGAGGTGGGAGAGAAGGCAGCCCAGCTGGAGAGATCCCAGGGGCTGATGTGCAGAGCACACACTGGAGAGAGATGGAGATGAGGCTGGAAAGGATTCAGTTTGCTTCAGTTGTCACTATTTGGTACTCCTCTCATCCCTTACTGGTTGTCACACTAACTGATTTTTACCTCTATAAGGTTTTAGAATACATGTCCATCCTTTCTGGCCCTAATGAAGAAAGGATAAGAGCTATACAGTATATAAACTTGACACCTAGTCTATCCTCCTTTCTACTTAATTTCTAAGTCTTAATTATGATTTCTAAATATCAAAACTCACATTAGTGAAGATTCTAAACAGCCCCATTTAAATTGCTCATAGAATTTTATGATAGATGATAAGAAAACGTAGGGAAAAAAACAGCCTGTCACTCCGAGAAGAATTTGAAAGGAAAATTCCAGAAAACATGAAAATAGTCCTTATAGAACTTTTGGCCTGTCTCAGTACAGTGTTTCTTATTTTTTTAATGTGGGTATTAAGAAATATTAAACATCTACTGGTTGTTTAAACACACATGAGCTAAATATTAGTGTTAACACTTATGCTTATACAAATACTTACAAATCTAGAGGAGTTGTCATTCCTTACAGTCTTGGCATTTCCAAATGCTGGTAGGAAAGAAACAGACGTGTGGTAAAGTGACAGAAAAATAATTTCAAGCCAAAAACTAAAACAAATATATGACATCTATAAATTTCTAGAAATGCTACTTGCAGCAATGACATTTCTGTCCAGAAAATTTCCATAGAAACTAAACACAAGTTTTAATAAGCTGCCAAAGCTCCCATGTCCTCTTATAAGTTCATAGAAAGAATCATCCCTATGATTCGTGGAACTTTTCTTCAAGTACTACTGTAAACAACCTTGTCTTATTCAACTCCTTTTAACTGTTTTGATAGTAGTCAACTGAATGGCTAGCAAGCAGGGCTTCTGTGTTCTTTCATTACTAACAGTGAACAAGGTTATTTTAGAGATAACTACTTAACATTTCCAAAGGTTTTATGAAACTCAGCTGATGAGGTTTCCAGGTGGAAAAAAACATAAGAAACTTTAAACTGCTTAATTAACTTTGAAATAAAAGCTATTTAAATGTGATTAAAAACCAAATAAGAAAGAGTAAGAAATTTGGAAACTAACGTCATTTCCAAAAGACTAAAAATAACACAGTTTCATTCGTTTATGCCCATCAGACCGAAGCAAAACTTTCCAGAAAAACAAAACAAAAACAGCCCACAAGGCAAAATCAAGTTAGTTCCAGGCTTAGCTGCTTCAAGGAGCCAGAATCTTCCACAGGATGCCCTTTCCAATGAGAGCACAGAAGAACTTTGGGGATGACACTGCCCCAGGCACAGAACGCTACTGTCTGACAGAGGTCTTTCAGTGTCAAAAGGTAAGAGGACTGTTTCATCAAATTTGTGCATAAGATGGGAGGCAGATTAATCTGGGCCTTGGTAACAGAAGATTAAGTGGGATAAATGTAAGTCATAGAAGCAGAGAGGATCCCTGTTTGATGCTGTGAAGCTCAGAAGCATACCTCAAACTTTAATGTGTAAACCAATCGCCTGAGGATCTTGTTCAAGTGCACATTTCAGTTCATTGAGTCCAGGGATGGGCATGAAATTCTGCTTTTCTACCAATACCCTCCCACCCTACCCTGAGGGATCCATGGGCCATATTGCAGACAGTAGGGACTACAGTGTGATATGCGATGATGTGGCGAATAGAAATGACTCCTTAGATGAGAGGCCAGGCATCAAAACCTCAGAAACTTTCACAACTTCATTAAGTTAAATGGAGACAAGAAGATCAGAATAATAAGTTCACATGATTAAAATGGCCAAAAGATGGTCCAAGTTTTGAAAGCAATTGTCTAATCAAAATGTAGAAAGTTCACTGTGGCTATTCAATAACCAAACCTACTGTTACATTTCATGTTAGCTGGTATTTTTATGTTTTTGATTGTTTAAAAAAAAAAAAAGTAGTTGGTTCCTGCTCAGTTAAGTTTACAAAGTCACACCAGGCAAGTCCTTTGATTCAGAGATTCCACTTGGAATGGGTTTGGCTTCATGGTCTCTGACAACAAGTTCTCTTTTGATAGTAAATAAGCTGAGATGCTGTGTTAAGTAAAGAAATCTGCACATGAAAAACACTAAAAAAGGATGCTTGCCGAAGAGGTCCTTATCCCACGTCCACCACCAGCTAAAGGGCTTTGATAGATGTCACCTTGCTATGGCTGAGTGTTGACCTAGTCATCATGAACACCGTAACTTTTCCGTGTTTTCATAGGCTAAATCTTTGTGGCGGGGAGTGAACACGCAGGGATGCCAAATTAACTAATATGCACAGCCCCGAAGTCTAGCACAAGATGCTGACACATAAAGGAGAGTTTATTGTGATTTGAAGGTCAAGGGCAAGTGAAGGAACTGCTTCAAGAAACTTTATTCAGGGTGCCATTTGCAAGCCATAGACCATCTTTTCATCAAACAAATCTGAGTTGCATATTACTAAACATAGCTCTAAACACTAAAGTCTTTTATTGTAAGCCTCAGAAGCAAAAACAAGTGTTCCATTATGGAACACTCGAGACACATTCCTCAATTGTTTTTAAGTTCATTGTTCTAAGTGTTCATTTACAGTAGCAACTCCAGTTAAAAAGTAAAGCATTCCCATAAAATATAATACATGCCTACAGTGGACATTTCTCCCATTTCCTGCACTGAGGCCTCATTTCAAATACCATCAAATAAAGAGTCAAATTCTAATCACAGATGCAAGCTATTGCATTCCACAGTGTTTCTGTTAGATCTCAGAATTCTTAAAATAAGTATCTACAGAAATATAACACATGTATAACATCCTAACTTAAAAGCAAAAGACAATAAACAAAAAGTCAAATACTGTAATAAGAAGAAGACAGAGTGCTTTCTATCATAGCGTCTTTATTTGTTAAGGTACTGAAGGGAAAGATCAGTAACAATATAATAGATGTTTTGGCCTTTGTTTCTCACATGCAAAGTATTCCCATGAGTTTTATTTCACTATCTGGGGAATAAAGATGTATACGGTGTAATAAAGTGGATGAAGGGACTTGGCCTGAGTAACAGAGACAATGGGCAGGGCTCTGTTTCTCCATACTGGGTTGGGGCAGGGTAGGGGGGTGGTTCTCCCTCCAAAACCCACTCTGCCTTAATCCATGTTAAATCTTGACCTTCCATGACTCTGAACAAACAGTTGAGCTAAACTACTCTTTTGAGACCAGAACTTCGGACCAGGGGTTGTCTTGGCCCCACAGGGGACAGCTGGCAATGTCTGGAGACATTTTCAATGGCAACAACTAGAGGCAAGGGTGCAACTGGCACCCAGTGGGTGGAGATCAGAGACGCTGCTAAACATCCTACAAGGTACAGGACAGCCTTCCACATCAAAGACTTATCCAGTTCAAATCGTCAATGCCCCGGCTGAGAAACCTATTCTATCCTAACAACTGTGTCAAGTGACAATGCAGGCATGCTTCCAGTATAAAGCAGTGCAGTGGGCCTTCCATCAACAGAGACGGGCTTTCATTTACTGATTTCAACACGTGGATGGCTTGTGCTGGTGGTTTATGCCAACGTCCATGATAGAAGGAGACTTATCTCTAGCTTGGTTTCCTGATGGTATTAGGGACTAAATGCTTATGTCCTTCCCTCCCCTCCAGCTTCACATGTTGGAGGCCCTAACCCCCAGTGTAATGGTATTAGGAGATGGGCCTCTAGGAGGTAATCAGATGAGGTTATGAGCTAGCCCCCAACCACCCATCATCTCCCTCCTCCTCCCACACATACACACAAAGAAGAGGTCATGTGAGCACACAGCAGGATGTAGCTGCTTACAAAGGGCTTCAGAAGAACACCTACCTTAGCAGCAGGTGATCTTAGACTTGAAGCCTCCACAAGTGTGAGAAAATAGATTTCTGATGTTTAAGCCACCCAGTCTGTGGTACTTTGTTATGGCAGCCCAAGCTGACTGACCCAGATGGCCAACCAGAAAATAAAGTCAAGTTTAGGCTTTCTGTAACCCTTAGAAACTGGTCCTTAAATGTTTCTCTGACATAGCCTTGGTTTCCCTGACAACAGAAATCTCCAGCCATGGGTGTTATTCTGAATAAAATGGCACTGCCCTCACATTACTCTTTTTCACTAAGTTTCTCCCAGCTGTCAAGTCAAATGCAAATATCAATTGATTATTATTAAGCAAAATTTAAGTAATTCAACAAAAACTGAGAGGGAAAAAGTGACTGCAAGTGGGAGAGCTCCTATAGTCCAGGAAAGTGTTCCCTCCTTCAAGTTCATGCAGCCCCGAGTTCCTATGGCATGCTACCTTGCTCAGCAGGTCTGGGCCTGACTCTCCTCTTCCCTCTGCCCTCCTAGGCTACCTCCAGGTGCCTGAAGTGCCCTGAAAACTGGATTTACTGTTCAAGTCACACTGAACCAATCAATACACACCCCAAATCCTACCTTCCAGAACTGGATTGGACTGTAAAAGCTGTTCTTTGACTTGATTAACTTCTGCTCCTTTTCCACAAACAGCTGCCACATAGGACATAACAAGCTTGCTGGCCTCTGTGGATGAAAACAAGTCATATTAATAAATTAAGCAGACAAAATTTTTTTAGTTGTGCGGTGAAGAGATCTGGGTGAGAATATGCATTAATAGTGTTTTCAAAAGCCTGCACTTCCTGGGAGCAAAGAATGTTTTGGCAGCCTTTTAAAATATTCATGCTTTCTGTTCAGATATATCACTGATTTAGATATAACAGGAACTGTGCTTAAAGGTTATCACTGAGTTACTAAAAAATTGGCTGAGTAAACATAGCCAACAAGATCTCAGGACTATCTTCTTAAAGCATTGTTTCTTAAAAAACTAAAAATAGAGCTACCACATATAATCCAGCAATTCCACTCCTGGGCATATATCCAGAAAAAAAAAAACATAATTCACACTAGTATGAATAAAACAGATAAACAACAATGACCTACGGTATAGCACAGGTACCTATATTCAATATTTTATAATAATCTATATGGGAAAAAAAATCTTAAAAAGAATTGTGTATGTATAAATATATACATATAACTTAATTGCTTTGCTATATTCCTGAAACATATTGTAAATCAAGCATATTTCAATAAAAATTAAATTTTAAAAGCAATTATTTATATACAATTACTATATTATACACAGGTGATTCAAGTCAAAATGAACTTGATAACCTGAGTGTCTTTACCAAATGTATTTTTAAAGTTTAAAAGAACTGCCTCTCCTCAAAAACACTTTCTAAATCAAATTGGCCTGCTTACAATCAGATTAATTACTCTTCAAATCAGTTGAAAATTTAAGCAGCTAATCTTAAGGATTTGAATACAGACCTTCCAGGGAAGCTTTTAGTTATTTTCATAGATTTCACTAGTAGAAAGTTCCCTGCTAAAAGACACAAGCCACCAGAGGCATGCAAAGAACTCTTCGCTCAAACTGGTGCTTTTGCTTTGCACGAGTGCTCAGATGTGTCCCACTCTTTGTGACCCCGTGGACTATAGCCCACCCAGGCTCCTTTGTCCATGGAATTCTCCAGGCAAGAATACTGGAGTAGGCTGCCATTTCCTCCTCTAGAGGATCTTCCCAATCCAGGGATCAAACCCACATCTCCTGCATCTCCTACAATGGCAGGCACATCCCTTCTCACTGAGCCACGTGGGAAGCCCAGCTGAAGCTGTTAAGGTGGGCCAGATGGGAAGCCCAGCTGAAGCTGTTAAGGTGGGCCAGATGGGAAGCTCAGCTGAAGCTGTTAAGGTGGGCCAGATGGGAAGCCCAGCTGAAGCTGTTAAGGTGGGCCCGATCTGGCTCTACCCTTCCCCAATCAGTACATGTCTCTTCACAGCATCTACTTCCAAAAAACTGATCCTTTGAATATTGTTCCAAGGAATGGTAATAGATGTTAAGGGAAAATGAAGTCCAAAGTCAAATGAATTTGGGGCCACAGTGAGTTTAGGTGGAACATGTGTATTGTGGAAGTCTGGAAAAAAAAATCAAGAAGGCACCATTTCCCAAACTTATTTGCTATCGAATTTCTTTCAAACTGTCCCAGTTCTAATGTTCCATAATCAGGATCTGGTAAACACTCAACCAGTAAATGTCAGCAAAATAACACAAGGTCCCACATTCGGGCAGTCGAGAAGAAAAACCAATCTCCCCAAATCTGACTTTCTTGAAAGTTCTTTGCTCTGGTGCCACTGTCGGAGGGCAGGAGAGCCTTCCCCAGGTGTGAGTGGCAGGACCCCTACCTATGGGTGTAAGGGGATCAAACTCAGTACTGCTCTTTCTCATGAGGACAAATACGGGTAACTTCCAGCCCATTTCCCACACCTATATGTGAAGAAATGAATGACTGGAACATGACCTTGGGTGCTTCAGGGCCTACACACAAACCCAAAGCATCAGCTCGTAATGGGAGGGAGCCACAGAGCACCAGGAATCCACGCAGGTCCCACAGAGTCCTCAGGGAGTGCTAGCAGATACAGTGCTGAGGAGGCAGACAATCTCACTGGAGCCCTGAGGACGGTGGTGGGAGGCAGGGGACTTCCTCAACGGTTGGAGTTAATGCTGCCTCCGATTTGCTTTCTGGGTAGCAGTATGAGTCCAAACAGGCTCTCTGGTGGTCTGTGATGGCTGATTTCTGCTGTCTCCTCTTAAAGACTGTAACCGAGAAATATCAGTCTTGCATTTATACAATAACATCCTTCCAGAGGGCACTGTCCCTTAACACATCCTCCATCGTGTCTAGTTCCTGAACCACATTTCCCATTGTGCTCAGAGTTTAACTATGTAAAGGCAAGCGAACCGTATGGACACACTTTTGTTGTTCCATCAGGGTGACCTGGCCTCAGTCATGGACAAAAGTTTATATTATTACCTTTCATTTCCTTTCTGGGTGCCACATTCCCTATGTTCACCAGTCCACACTGGAACTCTTCTTCTGTCACTTGTTTCTAGGCTCTCAGGCTTTCAAAGTCAGGTGAGACAGCCTTCCCAGCAAACTCCTGATGTCTTGCGCTATCTGGTCTCCCAACTGTGGGCCCACTCTCCTGAATCACCAACGCATTCCAACCCGATGGTGTGGCCTCTGAAACCATTCACCTCCAGGCTTGCTTTCTCATCATCCTGCTTTCTCAGCAGCATTCTTTGCTCCCCATCCCCACCTACAATCTCACATGTATTACCTATACTCTTCCTGACTTGAGTTTCCGGCCCTTTACTCATACTACTAAAGAATGGGAGCATTTACAGGCAAAAGAACTGCTCCAGGCAGTCGTAAAACACACACACAGACACACACACACACACACACACACACACACACACACACACACACACACACACACACACACACACTTCAGATGGAAAGGTAGGTTTTCTTTTAGGTAAACTAACAAGAAATATTAAAAGTCCAGGCCAGGCTACTTTGCTTATTTCAGTGATAATGAACCTCACTGCAGCAAAGCCTCAAACCTCAGATACATGGCTGCACCCTGTTCTCTGAAAATCCTGTTCGAGTCCAGGATGGACACGAGGGACAAACTGCTGTGTGTGTGTGTGTGTGTGTGTGCACGTGCATGCGTGCGTATGTGTGCCCATGTGTATGGGAGCAGAGGGAGGAAGGGAGATAAACCAAGAATGAGAACTCTTTGGTAGCTGGGAGAATTGATTTGACCTCCCAGAGATCTTTTAATAGCCTGAATGAAACAGTATCAAATTCTCTAGGGGTCAAATCTATTTGAAAATGGCACCAGTAGCAGATTTTTTGGAATTTGGATTGGACTAACATCATATGGCTGTTAAAACTGTATCTAAACTCACAATATCTACTGAGATATCAAGATGAGGTTAACTTAAGTTGAAATTAGGAATCAGTTTTATTCATTTCAAAATCTATTTAAGTAATTCAAATATAATTTTTTAATATACTTCAAAGATCCTTCTAAGTTGTTAACAAGTTTCTATATTCATATTCTTAACTATCTTCACTAATTCTACTACTGGGCTCATTTTAATAAATCATTTTTGGAAGCTGGGATTAAGGATAATTTTCTCCAAATTAAGCCTCATGTCTAAAAGAAACAACTCTTATTATTTTTTTTCCTGACATAATACTTGATCTTTAACTCAACTAGTTCACAAGAGAGTCGACTACTTTACAGAAAATAAGTAAACCTGTAGGACAAGTGGCAAGGTCCAAGGTAGTTTAGAGACAGTTTTCATTATATTTCGCCAAGCTGGAAACAAGAAATAATAGCTATCTCATGAGATTTCTGCTTCATTTCCTTTGGCACTTCTATTGTAAAGTTCAAATAAATTTGGATCTTTATTCAAGTGTTTAAATATTTATCTAAATCAAAACTTTATGTAATCACCTCTACAAATGAAAAATATTACATTTCTGAGGAGAATCAAGAATTACATTATCATCCTTCTCCATACTACAAAGCCCAATTTTTGACTCATGTTAACTATCACAGGAATCACTAAGCATGACCTTGGCAATAACAACATAAAACAGAAGCCTTTTCCAAGACTATACTTTTGAGTAAAATGAATGCATAAATCCACTAATCATACTCTCAGTGACAATGTCCTGCATGTTTGCTGTAAATATATAAAAGGGTTCTATTTAGGACAAAAAAAAAAAGGGTATTCTTAATGTGTACTCATAGTTCTGAAAAGTACTGCTGTTCTAGATATAAGAACATTGACATTTAAAATTAGCAAAACATAACAGCATTGCTTACAACTGATTCTAGTTCATCATTTTCTCTAACTCACAGATACTTTACACATGTAGATTTATGTACACATACACATTTGAATGTAACTTAAATTTTAAAATGTATTAAGTCAGACAAAATATGAAGTCTTCGATGTCAAAATATCTTCTCACCAGAGAACAGGAGAACATCGAAGGTTACACAGACAATATACACTAATGGACAAATGGCCTATAACAAAACATTTCTAGATCAAAATATCTAGATCAGAATTCATTTCTACAAAGAATGGAAAGGGGTTATAGGTGACAGTTTATGATTCTAGAAATTCTTACCTGGAAAGGAGTACGTCAAGGCTGTATATTATCATCCTACTTATTTAACTTATATGCAGAGTACATCATGAGAAACGCTGGACTGGAAGAAACACAAGCTGGAATCAAGATCACCGGGAGAACTATCAATAACCTCAGATATGCAGATGACACCACCCTTATGGCAGAAAGTGAAGAGGAGCTAAAAAGCCTCTTGATGAAAGTGAAAGTGGAGAGTGAAAAAGTTGGCTTAAAGCTCAACAGTCAGAAAATGAAGATCATGGTATCTGGTCCCATCACTTCATGGGGAAACAGTGGAAACTGTAGCTGACTTTATTTGGGGGCTCCAAAATCACTGCAGATGGTGACTGCAGCCATGAAATTAAAAGATGCTTACTCCTTGGAAGAGAAGTTATGAGCAACCTAGATAGCATATTCAAAAGCAGAGACATTATTTTGCCAACTAAGGTCCATCTAGTCAAGGCTATAGTTTTTCCTGTGGTCATGTATGGATGTGAGAGTTGGACTGTGAAGAAGGCTAAGCACCGAAGATTTGATGCTTTTGAACTGTGGTGTTGGAGAAGACTCTTGAGAGTCCCTTGGACTGCAAGGAGATCCAACCAGTCCATTCTGAAGGAGATCAGCCCTGGGATTTCTTTGGAAGGCATGATGCTAAAGCTGAAACTCCAGTACTTTGGCCACCTCATGCGAAGAGTTGACTCATTGGAAAAGACTCTGATGCTGGGAGGGATTGGGGGCAGGAGAAGAAGGGGACGACAGAGGATGAGGTGGCTGGATGGCATCACTGACTCAATGGACGTGAGTCTGAGTGAACTCTGGGGAGTTGGTAATGGACAGGGAGGCCTGGCGTGCTGCGATTCATGGGGTCGCAAACAGTTGGACACGACTGAGTGACTGAACTGAACTGAAGGTAATAATGATAACTAATTCAACTCTGTATACTCTGATACTTTGCACTGTGTTGCGAATAATATCTATTGTATGTCACTGTAGAATTACATAATATGTAATCATGTTGTTTAGAAACTAAGTCGTCTCCAACTCATTTGCAACCCTGTGGACTGTTGCCTGCCAGGGTCCTCTGTCCAAGGGATTTTTCCAGGCAAATCCTATGCATTTGAGAGTGGGTTGGCCAAGTCCTCCCCCAGAGGTTCCTTCTGACCCAGGGATCTAACGTGTGTCTCCTGCGGCTGCTGCAACGGCAGGCACGTTCTTTACCACTGAGCCACCTGGAAAGCCCAATATGTAATCATATAAATTCATATACGGTAATATTTTTATGTAAGAAAACACTGCGAAACAGCTATAGGTGCTTGAGAAACAGAAAACAATGAGATTTGCAACCATGATGACAAAAGGATGGGAATCTCATTATAGTATTAGTCACTCACTACAGTACTGTAGCCTATGAGGCTCCTCTGTCCATGGGATTCTTCAGGCAAGAATGCTGGTGGTGGTGGTAGTTTAGTTTTGTGCTAAGTTGTGTCCAGCTTTTGTGACCCCATGGACTGTAGCCTGCAAGGCTCCTCTGTCTATGGGATTCTCCAGGCAAGAAAACTGGAGTGGGTTGCCATTTCCTTCTCCAGAGGATCTTCCCGACTCAGGAATTGAACCTGGGTCTCCTGAATTGCAGGTAGATTCTTTGACCAACTGATTTACAATCCAATCCCAAAGAAAGGCAATGCCAAAGAATGCTCAAACTACTGCACAACTGCACTCATCTCACACGCTAGTAAAGTAATGCTCAAAATTCTCCAAGCCAGGCTTCAGCAATATGTGAACCGTGAACTTCCAGATGTTCGAGCTGGTTTTAGAAAAGGCAGAGGAACCAGAGATCAAATTGCCAACATCAACGGATCATGAAAAAGCAAGAGAGTTCCAGAAAAATATCTATTTCTGCTTTATTGACTATGCCAAAGCTTTTGACTGTGTGGATCACAATAAACTGGAAAATTCTGAAAGAGATGGGAATACCAGACCACCTGGCCTGCCTCTTGAGAAACCTGTATGCAGGTCAGGAAGCAACAGTTAGAACTGGACATGGAACAACAGACTGGTTCCAAATAAGAAAAGGAGTACACCAAGACTGTATATTGTCACCGAGCTTATTTAACTTATATGCAGAGTACATCATACGAAATGCCAGGCTGGAAGAAGCACAAGCTGGAATCAAGATTGCCGGGGAAAACCTCAGCTATGCAGATGACAACACCCTTATGGCAGAAAGTGAAGAAGAAATAAAGGGCCTCTTGAAAGTGAAAGAGGAGAGTGAAAAAGCTGGCTTAAAGCTCAACATTCAGAAAACTAAGACCATGGCATCTGGTCCCATCACTTCATGGCAAATAGATGGGAAAACAGTGGAAACAGTAGCTGACTTTATTTTTCTGGGCGCCAAAATCACTGCAGATGGTGATTGCAGCCATGAAATTAAGACGCTTACTCCTTGGAAGTAAAGTTATGACCAATCTAGATAGCATATTAAAAAGCAGACATCACTTTGTAAACAAAGGTCTGTCTAGTCAAGGCTACGGTTTTCCCAGTGGCCATGTGTGGATGTAAGAGTTGGACCATAAAGAAAGTTGAGCGCTGAAGAATTGATGCTTTTGAACTGTGGTGTTGGAGAAGACTCTTGAGAGTCTCTTGGACTGCAAGGAGGTCCAACCAGTCCATCCTAAAGGAGATCAGTCCTAGGTGTTCATTGGAAGGACTGATGTTGAAGCTAAAACTCCAAAACTTTGGCCACCTGATGCGAAGAGCTGACTCACTGGAAAAGACCCTGATGCTGGGAAAGATTGAGGGCGGGAGGAGAAGGGGATGACAGAGGATGAGATGGTTGGATGGCATCACCAACTCAACAGACGTGGGTTTGAGTGGACTCCGGGAGTTGGTGATGAACAGGGAGGCCTGGCGTACTGCGGTTCATGGGACTGCAAAGAGCAGGACATGACTGAGCAACTGAACTGAACTGAACTACAAGAGAAGACCCATACATGTAAATGAGCAGGCTCCACATGGATTCAATCACTATGTCAGGGAAGAAAGGTATGAACATA
Organism: Nanger dama; assembly: GCA_917880005.1. NCBI lineage: Eukaryota > Metazoa > Chordata > Mammalia > Artiodactyla > Bovidae > Nanger > Nanger dama. The sequence goes on from CAKJTW010000004.1 coordinate 57,125,234, forward strand.
AGCAAGGCTTATTCTGAGGATCTTTTTTCAGAACTAATAAATTTATCCAGGAGTTAACAAGTACCCACCCATGCATTAACAGATAGCTAGGTTGGCCAAAAAAATTCATTTGGTTTTTTTCCATAACATCTTATGAAATCCAATTAAGTATTATCGTATGTCACATACACATCACATAAACCATGTTACATATGTCACATAGCAGAGATAGCCTTACACTTATACACCCAATGCTGATATATTTCTCTACTTACACTCTTCTCTATTTCCTTGGCTAAAGCACCGAAGGTTTTCTAGGAGCTGAAAGGGTCTGGTGGTTCAGTGACCCAAAGAGTATGACTGCCTAAATCAAGCAAGCCATGTTTGTATACAGTGAAACAAGGACTCTGCAACATAGAACACCCCTTTTAGTAGCCCTGATTCTGCAGTGCTACAAAATAACCCAGCTGCAGCACATCCAAACTGACCAAACAGGCAGCTGTGAACTGCCCCAATCAAAAGCAAGGGTCTTGCAATGAAAAACTGCCTCTGCTCCGAGAGGAATCGTGACTGGAAATGTTTTTATTGAAACAATTAAGAAGAAGCTGCTTTGCCTCTGAAAGTTGGAAACAAAATCTCTGATAATTCATATAAAACACACGAGTCATGAAAGACCTCGCTCACATGAGGAAAAAAAAGAAAACGTAGCTCACGGCATTTTGGCCTTGAGCTTGCTTAGCTCTTTGTGTCCATGTGGAGATATTCAACATTGTAAAACGCTCATGGATGTTTAGGCTACAAAACGTCAGTCACATCTCTGTTGCTGACCAAGTCAGAAAACTATCACAGATATAAAGCAGTGCAAGGTCATTTGGGGTTCAGAACCACGGGTCTTAACGAGCAGGGCAGGCTTCACAACTCTTGTAGCAGATGGCTGCAGAGTTCCTAGAAACTGATGTCACTGTAAAATTAGAAGCCAAATAATTTATAAAGCTTTCTTATATCAGGATCATCTTCTCAGGCCCACAGTTTACTCCGATGTCCTTGGAAAAATGCAGTTATGATGGTTCCCTCATGTTCTGCCTCCCTGCCCCCATCAGTGCTTGAATGGCTCTCCACAAACTATCTGTATTCATGACAGTGAATTGTGAGTTCACTGCCTAGAAATAGTTGGGCACTTTTATGAGGCATGATGAATTTTTTTATTTAGCACAGCAGTAATGAATTAAATAGGACCCCAAAGGATTCAGAGAGTTTACACCTCTCCCTGGGAGCTCTCATTATACGACCCTACAGTGTAAGAGTGTCTCCAATGTTTAAGACCAATAACATCATCATCTGCCAAGAGAGGTTTACAACCTCATTAAGTTAATTACTTCTTATAAAATGAGCCCTCTGATACTGCATGGTGGTTCTGTATATGCTATTAAGTAAAAACTCTCACTGAAAAGAGACACTGTATAAGTACAGAGCATATTCCAGGCCCTCAATAAATGTTAGCTCTCTTCTTTCATTCATTAGCTGATACAAAAATGCTAATAACTACATGTACTCAAAAAGTTTTGGTGAATAAAATAATGTGACATTCAAAAAATGGCCTGGCATTCCTCTTCCCCACAAAACTGAGATTAAACCCCCTCTAGGAAAGCCTCACACCCTGCGCTACAATCTCTGTATTATTTTCCATCATTTCATTTTCCTGTAAGTAATCTCTATGAAACAGAGACATTAAACGACACAAAGTCTCTTTACTCAAAACTATAACCTAATGGCAATCAAAACCTTAATGCAATTTGAAACAATTTCTACGTCACTACTTTCAAAAGGAAGGAAAAGCAGAAAACGATGGGAATAAGTAAATAAAACACTAACTGTCTCTATGGAGATGGAGAGGCAGGAGATGCTTTTGGAATCTATAAGTGAAAGGAAGGGCTAAGCAGTCACCAAAGAGTATAGCTGAGTGGATCTTTACAGAGTTCTTAGGAATAGTGTCCACCACCCAGCACCAGGAATTCAATGTAATGGATAAGTGAAGCCTCACCAGATCTAGGAAGCACAGTAACTCAAAAACAACACAAATGTTCCAAGTGACTTTTGGACAGCGCTCCTCAAAGCATGGTTCAAGGACCAGCACTACTCAAAAGCTGAACGGTCCATGAACAGCTATTGGTCAGTCTACACATGAGAATATTTTAGAGAAGTTTTTGTAGCAATCTGGAACCTTGCCTGTTGAAACTAAAACTGTAAGCTTGGAACTCTTCTATGTCTTCTTTGATTTCTTCTGGCATTGATTAGCAACAGTCTGGGTGAGTGATGAAGTTGGTGCTTCCCAGTGGAAGGTTTGACTATATGACTAAAGGTGGTACCCTCCTCCAGCCTCCCGCAGGAAGCAGCACCTGTAAACAAAGCTTCCCACCAGAGGCGGTGGCAATGACCCCGTGAAGCAGCTGCCCATTCTTCAGCTTATGAGAGGGGAAAGGGGTGCTAGAAGGACTAAATCCAGGGAAGATGATAGGATTTCAAGCAGTGAATGGGACACTGAAACCAAGAGGACAAGTTATCAAGTAGAAAAATATCAAGAGAAGAGAAAAATATAGAAAAGAAGAATGAACTCAATGTGCCACTAGATTTCCACTAGAGGAATAAGGTGTCTCTGTTTTTCACGGAAAGAATGAATGTCCACCCCATGAAACAGTAACAGCAACCTCTACTCCATCTCTCAATGAGGAAGAGACACAAGCCCAACCAGGAAACAGAATTCTGCACCAGGAAGAAGCAGGTGGTTTACAACTCTCTGAGGAGGAAGTCACATACTAACATGGCTCATGAGGGGACACATGTTTCAGTGAAGAACTGGCCCATGCCAGTCAAACCAGTGACCACAATCCACTTCTGATGACTCACTTGGCAACAAACTGAAATAATCTGATACTCAAAAAAGTATAAAAACAGGAGGAAGAATGAGTAAAAATATAAAAGAAAATTAATAGGCTTAGGAATATTTTCATCTCTTCCTCCTTTATGCCTTAAAAAGGAAACAAACATGAAATGAATAGGCTGGTAGATACCATCAAAATGACTGGGGTGGGGATAGGTGACATGAGACATCATCAACACAAATGGCTCCGTCAAGGGACACAGTTTTTAACTGGCCTTGCCACCACTTCACTGGTCAACCTGGAAACAAACAAGAAGTGGTACTGCTTTTAAGAATTAAATTCTGTTTCACAAGAAAGAATGGTTGATAGCAGTGAAAGAACAAAAACTTTCTCCCAAGATATCAATTTCCTCCTAAAGTTCTTACTGGGAAGAAGGAATCCTAAATAGTGAAAGATTTCACAAATTTCTGAGTGAACAGAGGTAAGAGCCCATACCCAGAGTTCAAATGAATGATCTAAAAAGGGGTGGGAAACTCAATATAATGACTATTTACAACATATATTTACAACACAGAGCGAAAAGCAAACCCTTAAATGAATAGTAACATGAGCTGCCACTGGGTGGGGGAATCACGAAGGGAAGGTACAGAAGTAGGGAGGGGCTAGGTCAAGCAGAATCTTCTGGGTTAGGCTTATATTTTAGTGCAATAAAAACCATTTACGTACAACGAAAGCTTTATATTAAAAAAATCTTGAGGCAACAAAAATGGAAAAATACACCAAAACGGATGAGATGCAGCAAAAGTAGTTCCAAGAGGAAATTTTATAGCTATAAATGCATACATCAAGAATAAAAAAATCTCAAATAAACAACCTAATATTATACCTCAAAACAGTAGTAAAGTAAGAACTAAGCCCAACCTTAGCAGAAGATACAGTTTTTGAGCAAACAATAAAGATTAGAGCTTAAGTCAATGAAATAGAGAACAGGAAAGCAACAGAAAATTTAGTTAGTTCTTCAAAAAAATAAACCAAACTGGCAAACCTTTATCTAGAGTAACCAAGGAAAAAAAGAGAGTTCAAGTCAATAAAATTACCAATGAAAGAGGAATCAACAGATATCACAAAAATAAAGGATCATAAGAGACTACTCTGGACAGTCATTTGCCAACAAATTAGACAACCTAGAAGAAATGGATAAGTTTCTAGAATTATGACTAGAAAATCTGAAGAGACCAATTACTATTAGGGAGAGTGAATCAGTAATCAAAACCCCCAAATAAAAACACCAGAACTGTCTCAAACTCTTGTAAAACAAAGAAGAGGTAACACTTCCAAACTCATTTTAGCAGGCCAACATTACCCTGATACCAAAGCCAGATAAGGATACTACAAGAAAAGAAAACTACAGGTCAATACCCTTGATGAATATAAATCTCAAATCCTCAGTAAAATACTAGCAAACTGAATTCAGCAGGTTCATATGCAATGATCAAGTGGGCTTTGTCCTTGGAATGCAAGGATGATCCAACATACGCAAATCAATAAACATAATACATCACAGTTAACACATGTATCACATCTGAATAGAATAAATGGTTAAGATCATATGATCATTTCAACAGATCTGGAAAAAGCATGTGACATGCAGGAGAATGAAACTGACAAAACTTAATTACCATTCACAAAAATTAACTCAAATTGGAATTGAAAACTTAAGTGCAAGACATGCAACTGTGAAACTTCTAAAAGGAAACAACGGAGAAAACTCATATTAGACACTGGTCTTGGCAACGATTTTTGGACATGACACGCAAAGCACAAACAACATAAGCAAAAATAAACAAATGGGATTACATCAGACTGAAAAGCTTCTGCCCAGCACAAGAAATGATTAACAAAATGGAAGGCAACCTACTAAATGGGAGAAAATATCTCTAAATAATATGACCAGTGAGGGGTTAATATCCAAAATACATAAACAGTTCATACAACTCATTCCCTCAAAAAACCCAAATAATCTGATTAAAAAGTGAGTAGAAGACCTGAATAGGCATTTTTCCAAAGAAGACATACAGAGGGTCAACAGGCATATGAAAAGATGCTCAACACCATGAATCACCAGAGAAATTCAAATCAAAACCACAATGAGGTATTACCTCACACCTATCGGAATGGCTAATATATGTATAAAACAAACACATACACACAAAACGTAAGTGTTGGAGAGGATGGGGAGAAAAGGGAATCCTTGTGCCACTATCGGTGGGAATGTAAATTGGTACAGCCACTTTGGAAAATAGTATCGAGGTTCCTGAAAAATTAAAAAAAAAAACAGAACTACCATATGATTCAGCAAAACCACTTCTGGGTACATATCCAAAGTAAATAAAATTACTAGGTTGAAGAGAGATCTGCACTCCCATGTTCCTTGAAGCATTATTTACAATAGTCAAGACATGGAAACAAAGTAAGTGTCTGTCTATGGATGAATGAATAAAGAAAATGTGTTGTATATATACAATTGAATATTGTTCAGCTAAAAAAAAGGAAGGAAATCCTGCCCCTTGTGACAACATGGATGAACTGTGAAGGCATTATACTCACTGAAGTAAGTCAGACAGAGAAAGACAAATACTATATGATCTTGCTTATACATGGAATCTTTAAAAAAAAAAAAAAAAAAACACCTCAAAGAGTAGATTGTTGGTTTGGGGGAGAAGGGGGAAATGAAGACATGTGGTCAAAAGGTACACACTTCCAGCTATAAGATGAAGTGCTAGGAATCTAATGTATAGCATAGGTTCTAGAGTTAACACCGTATTGTATTCTTACAAGTTGCTAAGAGAGTATATCTTAAAAGTTCTCACCACATAGACACAAAAGAAGGTAACTAAAAAAAAAAAAAAAATTAAACAGGCCAAGGCTTTGATCCAGTTTTCAGTTTTACAGATCATTCTGGTATCTTTCTGCAGGCAAGCATAAAGGGGAAAAAGACCTGTTAGATATTGCTACAAACAGTACTCAAAGGAAAAAAAAGATCGGTGGCTTGCTCTAAGTAGAGTCTCCAGGTGGACACAAAGAAAAGGAAGAAAGAGCTTGGCAGGAGATATATTTTAGAGGTAGGGCTGATAGAAAATGGAATTCATGTGGACAATACAGGAAAAGAAAACATCTAACATCTCTAGCTTGAGAAACTAGGCTGACAGGTGGTTCCATTTACTGAGATCAGGAAGTTTGGGTAGGTGGATGAAATGAAGAGTTCAGTTTGCGGCATGCTTAGTCTGAGATGTCTCTTAGAGACTCACTTAGACATGACAAGCAGGTATTGGATGTGTAAGCTGGGAGACCACGAGGAACTGACTGGCATATACAGTTTAGGAGGCAACTACATAATCTGAGACTCATTGTGACCCTCCCTTAACTGATAATATAGATGACTTCAAATAAGCGACTGTCCTGCAGAAGAGCAAGTAGACTTATTTGGTAAGCTTCCAGACTACTGAGTAAAGAGGAATACACAGAGGCAGAATTCATCTCTAGGTAAGGAAGAACTTTGTTAGCCAAACCTCTGTGACAAAGTCCATAGGCCACCATACAGAATGGTGAGCCTTCTATCAGATTCTGCTGTTCCTGGGAGGATGCTACAATAGATGGTCTATATGAGACTATGCTCTCTGTTACCTAAGATTCTCACATGCTGGACTTTCCCCCTCCGTTTCGTTCCACCCAGCGCCTAGACCCTGCATAACCAAAAGAAACATGCACTGGGTGTCCAAAGGCTCTAGGAAGGGAGCTGGACACACTGCTCTAATCGTTCTTTCTTCAGCTACCCCAGGGAATACGAAAGAGGCACTCCTCATGAAAGTGGAGTAGAAACAGATACTTCAGGGAAGGTAGGGAGAAACAGAAATAGGTATTTCAAGGCACAGATCTAACTAAGGGCTGATGAACAGAATGGATGCAGTCAGACAACTGAAACATCCACAGGGGATTTTCTTCTTTTGATCATCAGGAAATCAAAGTTATTAATCTGACAACTAATTAGCCAAGCAAAGTGGAAACATTTAAATCCCACTCTGGCAAACAAGTAAAAGTTACCAATTAAAAGAGTCTTATCTATAAAACAAGAACATCTTAGAGATGAAACAGTTATGAAAATATCATCCTCCTCTTTCATGGGCTCATCAGTTCCATCAAAGAAACCCACTGACAAAAGCAGTCCTAACCTGTCCAAGTTTGACTGACTCCAGACAGCACAGCTCTTCTGAACCTTTTCCAAGTAGCTGGGCACCACCTGTAAAAGCACATTCTCACTCAAGACCATCAATCACACAAATTATTTTTATTAAAAGCACGAGAAATAAAGCATAATCCCTCCATTTGAGGGGGTTGTTTTATGGGGAGGTTGCCAGCCTGTCTAAAAATATATACAGAAATCTCAATTCTTCAGACTTCAGAGGAAGACTTATCTTTTTCTCAAATAGTTTTTTAATATTTACTATTATTATTTTTTATTTGGCTGCACTGGGTCTTAGTGGCGCCATACGGGATCTTTAGTTACGGCATGTGGGATCAAGTTCCCTTACCAGGGAGCAAACCTGGGCTTCCTGCATTGGAAGCTTAGAGTCTTAGCCACTGGGATACCAGGGAAGACCCAGAGGAAGACTTCTCTGGAGCGAAATCCAGCATTTCTTGGGGCCTTCCTCACATTTAAGCAGAGGTAGGCTTGTGGTTGTGGTCTCCTAAACTCAAACAATTATTCCTTAGGGAAGAGGTAAGACTTTACAGATTCTGGTGTCTTGGAGGAAAGGTCAAAGACCCTGAAGTACTCAGGAACTACACCAGAGGTCTAGAATCCAGGAACTGACGCCTGCGTTGGCTGGAACCCCTTTTGATAGGTACCTGTTCCTTCACGTAAGAGATGAGGCAAGTTCTTCCTGGAAAACATTCCAGGATCCTAACAACTGGTCTTCCTGCAAAGAAGCCCTGTAAGCTTCATGCTAATGAGCCCACTTTGCTGACATCATCCTGTCCATGGTTCACCTTCTTAGAGGAGAAAGTAAGTTGTCCGGTGGTGACCTTACCTGTTTTTCCTGCTCCGCTTTCCCCAGTAATCAGAATACACTGGTCTTTATCTTGATCTCTTAGGGATCTGTATGCTTCATCTGACAGGGCAAAGCTGCAGGGGATAGTGGAAAAAAAAAGTCCTTACAATTCAGCTCATTATTATTCATTTACCAGATATAACAGGCTCTTTAAGGGCCACTGATATGTTTCAGATAGAAAACAGACATATCACATTGTTTTTCTTCAAATTCTTCAAGTAAATAAATAGTTATTTACTCTTTGTGGCCCAAATTATCTTCTCCTATGCATTCCCTATTAACTAAAATGGTATTGATAATACTGTACACCATAAAGATATGCTTCATTTAACCCACATGCTATATTTACAGCTGACTTTATTAAAATCTGGGCAACTAAGAGAACCAAGAAAAAAATTTACAACACATGTCCACAACTGGATGACGTTGGTATTTCCAGGATGATACTGGAGTTTCAAAACATTGAGAAAAAGTTTTTCAAACGTTAGAAAATGTTATCAAATACTAAATAGCTGATACTACCATCACAAAACTAAAAACAGAACCACCACCTCCACAAACAATACCGTTGAAACTATAAGATCCACCAGTGGCAGGTGGTCCTGTAGGTTTGCCATGGTTCTTGTCCAGTCTTGGGCTCCATGATGACAAAGGGCCCCCTATCAAGTAAGCTCTCATGTCGACCTTCCCCTCCTCAAAATCAACTAACAAGGTAAATTTTGACTCCCTCTAGCTAACTGAAGAATATTTTTGACAATATGATGCTATCTTAAAATGGGTAAAGCTGCTCTTCTAATTCATTTATTTTGAGTCTACCTAATGTGAAGAACATGCTAGGAATGCAAAGATAATTAAGATTCAGCCCTTCTTTGATGAATTTTCAGCCAAAAGTAGGGGAGAGATACAATAAACTGTGAAAATTCTGAAAGAGATGGGAATACCAGACCACCTGACCTGCCTCTTGAGAAATCTGTTATGCAGGTCAGGAAGCAACAGTTAGAACTGGACATGGAACACCAGACTGGTTCCAAATAGGAAAAGGAGTATGTCAAGGCTGTATATTGTCACCCTGCTTATTTAACTTATATGCAGAGTACATCATGAGAAACGCTGGGCTGGAAGAAGCACAGGCTGGAATCAAGATTGCCGGGAGAAATATCAATAACCTCAGATATACAGATGACACCACTCTTACGGCAGAAAGTGAAGAGGAACTCAAAAGCCTCTTGATGAAAGTGAAAAGTGGAGAGTGAAAAAGTTGGCTTAAAGCTCAACATTCAGAAAACTAAGACCATGGCATCTGGTCCCATCACTTCATGGCAAATAGATGGGGAAACAGTGGAAACAGTGTCAGACTTTATTTTTCTGGGCTCCAAAATCACTGCAGATGGTGACTGCAGCCATGAGATTAAAAGACGTTTACTCCTTGGAAGAAAAGTTATGATCAACCTAGATAGGATATTGAAAAGCAGAGACATTACTTTGCCGACTAAGGTCCGTCTAGTCAAGGCTATGGTTTTTCCTGTGGTCATGTATGGATGTGAGAGTAGGACTGTGAAGGCTGAGCACCAAAGATTTGATGCTTTTGAACTGTGGTGTTGGAGAAGACTCTTGAGAGTCCCTTGGACTGCAAGGTGATCCAACCAATCCATTCTAAAGGAGATCAACCCTGGGTGTTCTTTGGAAGGAATGATGCTGAAGCTAAAACTCTAGTACTTTGGCCACCTCATGAGAAGAGTTGACTCACTGGAAAAGACTCTGATGCTGGGAGGGATTGAGGGCAGGAGGAGAAGGAGACGACAGAGGATGAGATGGCTGGATGGCAACACTGACTCGATGGATGTGAGTCTGAGTGAACTCCGGGAGTTGGTAATGGACAGGGGAGGCCTGGCGTGCTGCGATTCATGGGGTCGCAGAGTTGGACACGACTGAGAGACTGAACTGAACTGAAGTACAAGGAAAAAGATATATGCAAAACATTGCAGAACCAGACAGGGCCCTCAGTAGGGTGAGGATTGGAGCTAGCCTATCTTAAGAGGTAGAAAAAACAGTCCTAAAGAATTAATCAGCAGGACAAAAGGCTATGAGGCAAAAACAAAGGCCAAAATATCCTAGAGGTGGGCTAAGAGGTATGAGCAGTTGCATGCTGCTGAAAGGCAAGGCCAGAGGAGAAATGCACTAGAGAGACGGAGTGAGGTTGCTCAGTCATGTCCCATGGACTGTAGCCTACCAGGATCTTCCGTCCATGGAATTTTCCAGGCAAGAGTACTGGAGTGGGTTGCCATTTCCTTTTCCAGGGGATCTTCCCGACCCAGGGACTGAACCCAGGTCTCCTGCATTGCAGGCAAATGCTTTACCATCCGAGCCATCAGGGAAGCCCAGAGAGATAAGCAGACTCCAAATCAGGAGAATGAAGCCACCCAGCGGGACTATAAGCAGAAGAGGGGCAGGACCAGACAGTAACCAGAGAGTAATTGGAGCTAAAACACCAACGTTTACCCTGCACCAGCATGGGCCCCAGGCCCTTCGTATTTAAGGATTCTAAGTCTCACAATAAAACCGCTATGAATATATTATTATTAATCCTATTTTCAGATGATGAAATCATGGCACAAAGTGAAGACAGAATGTGTCAAGGTCACACTGGCAGTATGACACAGTGGAGCCCAAACTGAGCCCTGCTCTTGACCACTAGCACACACCACCTCTGTGTTCTGGACAGATCACAGGGCCACAGGAGTACACTAAGAGAGATCCATCTGAGGCAAGGAGCCCAGTGAAAGGCTGGGGCACGTGGAAGGGCGTCAATTCAGCCTTTCAATCACAGATGGGCTTTTCTTCAGAAAAGTGTGTGCGGCCATTGACAATGCACTGAGCACCTTCAATCTGGCAGGAGCTGAATCTTATGTGAACAATGTACAGTGATCTCTTTCCATCCAGCAGCCCTCCCTCCCTCACCCTCAAACCCCTTCAGCCATCCCCTGAATAAGCAGTGCCCTGCTCACCCCCAAGGATGCTCAGTCGCCTCATCATTGTCCAGCGTTCCCTGATTTCCCAAGTGAGAAGCAAGTAAGCCCCTCTGTGTGATTACATATTGTTGTTGTTATTTAATTACAAAGTCGTGTCCAACTCTTTGTGACCCTATGCACTGTAGCCTGCCAGGCTCCTCTGTCCCGGGGATTCCCAGGCAAGAATACTGGAGTGGATAGCCATTTCCTTCTCCAGAGGATCTTCCCAACCCAGGTGTGGAACCCTCGTCTCCTGCATTAGCAGGTGGATTCTTTACCACTGAGCCACCTGGGAAGCCCCACTGCACCCGTGGACAGTGGAAAAAACAGTGAATCTGGAGGCAGAGGGCATCCCGGATGGACAAGATTCTCTGGGCCCCAGAACCACAGCTTACCACCTACAGGACCTGGAGCAAGCCACTCACCTTGGCTGAACTTTGATTTCTCCAGGTACAAAATAAAGAAATGTAGCCCTGTACTTTAGCTCAGAAAATTAAATTAAACTGTATGAAAGCACCTTAAAAGTAAGTCCTCAATAAATGTCTAATGTCTTTCTGTATTATAATTAGTTATGCAGATATCTTCTTATCCCTTACCAGAGTGCAAGCTCCTGGGGGCACAGCCTTTCTGTATAATTAATTTTCGTGCATTCCACAGAACTATAAACATAAGACATTGTCTATACCAAAATATGAATGAATGAATGAGTGGACCTTCTCCAAGTTTTGACAAAGACCCTAATGGACTGAGCTCTATAAGCAGGAAACTCATATCTCCTATCGCCTTCAGACAGGGAAGGAAAGCTTTACTTGGATTTCTTATTAGCCCCCTCCTCCCTCCCACCCCTCCCACCTCCAGACAATAGTTCAGCAAAGCCAATGTCATCTTCACCACTGGCAAGAAACGCATGAAAGCATGTTACGCCAAATACAAATGAATTCTTCCCATCATATACTGATGTATTTGCTGACCTCTTCATGGATTAACACAGGGCTTTCCCCAGGCTCCTAGTACCGCAAGTTAGCTTTATATATTATAACATCATTAGATCCCAAATGATGTAAAATTACTTCTAACATGATTAACCACATGTGATTGTGACTGCACACATATATGCATGTGTACACACACACACACGGGCTCAGGAGATCACCAAATGACCCTGAAATGGGTTTATTTCCTATCAGAATACCCAGATGGAACACTTGGTTTTCTCATGTCTATCTAGACAGAATCATTAACTACTGTCCCCCAACCTGGGCTTGATACATCTAGTGGGGAGTATATTTTAAGATAAAGGCTAAAAGGGATGATTCTTCTGTCAGGTTTCTGAAGAGTCAATGATTTCAAACTGTCATTAAAATTTACTAATTAAAGTACTCACACACTGGGAAAACTGGCCCGGAATATTAGCACACCCACCTCAAGCAGAGCATAATGCCATCTTACTTATTTCGTATAAACACAAGATCTTGACTTCACTTAAAAAAATAACACACGGGCCAGGACACCAGCTCCCCTCCCAACCTTACTCTCTTTCTCTGGCAATGTTCAATCTTACTCTCTCTCTGGCAACGTTAGCACGTACCCATCACCGCAGCCAACATTTGTAACTAAACTGAAACCACATGCCAGTCTTCCCAACCACTCTATAATTAAGGAACCTAAATAAATCTTTAGAGCAGTTTTTACTTAAAAACAGTTGTGACCCATATGCTTCACATTATTTTGTGAGCATGTCAGCATTGTGATTTACCACACACAAAAATGAATGCTTTACTGCACTATGATGATGATAACTTAAGGGGCAAACAAGGTCTTCATCGCACCACATCAAGAGCAGGCCTTCATCTATTTCTTCTGTCCCCTACTTGAGCTCTAAGAATAGCGACAGCCTGACGTTTGAATGCAAGTCTCCCCTTCATTTCCAGATCAGCTAAACGACTGTTCATCTAGAGTCAACCTTCCATCAATATCGAGCATGTTTGCTGCACATTTGCAAACAGTTGTTATCTATCGTTTATAGGTTTCAGGAGCCAGATCTGGGGCTCATCTATCATGTTCTGTCAGAGCAGAAGATTGAGTTGCATGTTCACAATTATCTAGCCAGTATTTATGTTCTTTCACCATTTTATTTCTGTTCAGAATGGGAATCTCTGCCGTGGTCCTGCTTTTGTGGGCATCAGGCGCCCCTGCCCAAAACTCCAAGCTCCTCACCCTATCATTTTCTTTCTAGGTTTCCTTCACCTACTTTAGGGAGTAGAAAAGATGGTGTGACACCAAATATACACCCACCACCACCTAAAGCTTATGTTCTCCTAAAGTGAAGGTCGCTCAGTCACGTCCGATTCTTTGTGACCCCATGGACTGTAGCCTGCCAGGCTCCTCTGTCCATGGAATTCTCCAGGAGTGGGGAGCTGTTCCCTTCTCCAGCAGATCTTCCCCACCCAGGGACTGAACCGAGGTCTCCTGCATTGCAGGTGGATTCTTTACCACCTGAGCCACCAGGGAAGCCCACCCACGTTCTCCCAAGCAGACCCCTTTTTCTCAGTCCCTCTGGCTCTCCTAATGAGGCGCTTGAGGAACCATTCCCTAAAGCAGTCTAATCCATTCTGAAGACTTCTAGTTTGTCATCTCCTCTAGCCAAAGTGTTACATGGAACAAATTTTGTCTTAGGAAACTTTCCTAGATTTAGATGACTGTTTCTACCTTTCTGTTTCTATCTTTTTCCAAGAACTCTCAAAATGGTACTTCCTTTCATTCAATTCTGAATCCTAGAATACTTTCAAATCACACTAAGGAAATTCTGCTTCTGAATTTAACCCTCTTAAAACAGCTCTGTCTCAAAACTCTCATCCACATTGAGACTTACAAAACTTAACTATTTCTCCACTTTCTAGCTCTGATTCACCTCTAAAAGCAACATGCTTTTAAAATTAAGCAATAACAACAAAAATATAAAGTGCTTTCTAAAAAAAATTCCTAACCTCTAATTGTGGCACCAATTTCTAACTTCATATTAAATCCAATTAAGGACTAAGGTCCACAGCAAGGACACGCAAGAGAAAGAAAGAAAGGGAATTATATACGGCGTATTTTGCACAGTATCCTTGAGGTCTGTTTATTTGATGGCTTTTAAGGACCAGGATCTCTCGTCCCTGGGATTCTCCAGGCAAGCACACTGGAGTGGGTTGCCATTTCCTTCTCCAATGCATGAAAGTGAAAAGTGAAAGTGAAAAGTGAAAGTGAAGTCGCTCAGTCATGTCCAACCCTCAGCGACCCCATGGACTGCAACCCTCCAGGCTCCTCCGTCAATGGGATTTTCCAGGCAAGAGTACTGGAGTGGGGGTGCCATTGCCTTCTCCAAAGGAGATGCACAATGCTGGCCTTTCTTGTAAAATACTATTGCAGATACCTGTACACCTATAATTGTCTTATATTCTTAAGTCAGAAACATTTACTTGCTTGAAAAATAACACTGAGTTAAATTAGTGTTATGCTCTTCTGTGACATATTCATCCCACATCTTAAGGAAAACCTGCAGGAAAGTAAGTTTTTATACTTGTTACAAGTAACTATAACTTTTTATCCTGGAAAGCTCTGTTTCATTCTTGTCCTAGGCCATGTTTTCATAATTCTCCACGATATCTCAAGCTTTTCATTATTATCCTGTTTGTTATGGTGACATGTGACCTGTGATCTTTGATGGCACTATTATAAATTTTTGTTTCATATAGTTTATTTAATGTATGTACACTTTTTAAGATTTAATACTATTACATACTTTACTATGAGACTATTGTAGGGTATACATAACTATCATATACACTAAGAAATCAAAAAAAATTTATGTGACTTGCTTTATTGAGATAGTCACTTTACTAAGGTAGTCTGGAACTGAACCCACAATATCTCCAAGGTGTGCCTTAAAAAGCACAGTAAATTAACATATTTACAAAAATACATTTATTCCTACTTAGCCACAACATTGGTAAGCATTCCTAACAATCCAGGAGAAGACAGAACAAAAGTAAGCCTCTCTTACTTAAACAGCAATGGGCATATGTATGCATGCGTTCGTGCTAAGTTGTTTCTATTGTGTCCGACTCTTTGCAACCCTATGGACTGCAGCCTGCCAGGCTCTTCTGTCCAAGGTTCTCCAGGCAAGAATACTGGAGTGGGTTGCCATTCCCTTCTCCAAGGGGACATATATATACTATGAAGTAAAAGGCAAGATTATGAAAAGAAAAAAAGAACAGAATTGGAGGGAGATGGGTGGTAAATGGACCTAAATGATGGCAAGGTTTCTGCATTTTACATAAAGCAGTACAACATTAACTATGTATGGATCTTGAAAACTTTAGGATATACATTATACCATGAACAATCACAAAACAGTAACACAAAGAGGTATAAAATAACAAAAGAATTAAAATGGAATTCTAAAAACAAATTCAAATTATCCAAAAGAAGGCAAGAAAAACAGGGAACAAACAGAAAGTATATTACTAAATGGTAAACCTAAATTCAAGCACATCAATAATCACACTAAATGTTAGTGGACAAAATACTCCAATCAAAAGGCAGAGTATGTTAAAATGGATATAAAAACAAAACCGAATTTGATGCTTCCTATGGAAGTTAAACTTAAAATATGAAGACATGGAAAGGCTAAAAGGAAGTAAGATGGAAAAAAAGTATGTATATATATACACCATGCCAAAACAACTGGTCAAAAGGAGAGAGAGAGAGAAGTACATTTTACTTTCTTTTCTCTTTATTCATCTAAACTCAAAAAGGTCCCTAGCTGGCAACTCAATGAAAAGAAGGCTGTTATGTCATGGCATGACATACGGCAGATTAAAGGTAAAACTTCATTAACATCAATCATTTTTAAAAAGTACTTATCAATACTTACTTTTTAAAGTTCATATGCATTCTTATACCCTAAAAGGCTTGTTTCTATTAGGTACAAAACAGAAATCTCATCAGGGATGAATCATCTTAAAATGACATCTGTTCTGAAGTGACACAGTTAAGGCATCAAATAAAGCTCAAAAGTCAGGTTTTAAAATAAGACATAACAAATGCGCACAAAAAGGTTCTTCTTCCTCTCTAGAATTACACTGGCTTTCAAAAACAGACTACAGAGTATTTTTGCAAATTTTCATAGACTGAGTCAACCTCAATGCACACTAGGTCTCTCATTATTTTTTAATGAGTCACTCAAAAATACTTTCTGGACAGTCAAACATAACCACTAAAGGGACAAAAACCATAGCATTAGAATGTTCTGTGTGAATAAAATGGTTCACAGGTATTTTAACGTTCTAAGGACTAACAGAAATCCCTGCATAATTAGACAAGAAATTCTTCTCCTTAAGTAATAGAATTTACAAACAAAGCTCTTTAATTCACCAGTTCACATGCTAGATATGCAATATAATCCAAAACAAACAGCAAAGAGCACTTAAAGGGTAGTCGTTCAAGATTTTAGGAATTTTATTTACAATCCTCTTCTGATGGAAGAAGCTCTGAGGCATGCTCACATTTTCCCAACCCCATGGGTCCAACCATTATCAAAATTATGATGGAGTTCCTCAGTTCTGCTCAGCCCAGGGTCAGCTGGCTGAGTGTCCCTCAACAGAACAAACACCTTCCTTCTCCTGGAGAGGGATGTGAAGGTGGACTGAGCCAAGGGGTGACTCATTTACAAAGGTGAACTGCAAAAGCCAGGTACTGAAGACAGACATTAGGAAGTAGGTAAGAGGTTTAAAAAGACTAAATTATGTTAGGAAGGAAAAGGACTGGACTTAAGATATGAAGGCCTTGAGGAGGAAACATCTGCCTTGCCCTAGAAGCTGCTCTTTGGAACTTAGCAGTAATCCCTTGTGCTGCTGAGGACTTCCTTCTGCAAATGGTGTCCTGAGCATGAGAGGCCACAGGGGAAAGCCAGTCACAGGGCCAGCATCCTGCTTGGACTTGGCAAGCAGTTAAAAGCACAGAGGCTGACTCCACTTTATCAGTCTTTGCTGCTGAAGGGCCTTATCTCGCAAATTAATGAAGTGTGGTTGGTTTTTTCTATCTTGAACGAGGGCCCCTAACAACTAATATGGAAGAGTACGCAGAGGTTAGAGCAAGAACATCCACAAGGGTGAGGTTCCCAGGCACCCCCAGGCTGAAAGGCATCATACTCACTGTGAGAGTTCTGGGAATAAAGATGAAGAGAATCTGTCTTTTAACAGCTTAAAATCAAACAGGAAAGACATTAAATTCCCCCAAAAAGAGGTGTAGAAGAACATTAAGGTGCATAATGTTATTCATACAAGAGGAATTCCAGTTAAACCACACTTATTTCTCCCTTCTAATCCACTCCCACTCTTAAAAAGATTCTATCGAAAACAATGACACAACGATACAAAGCTCATTCTACACAGAATCCTGAGTTCTTTGTAGAGCTCCACATTTCCTATATTTTTGTATCTAACTTCTACCATTACACAGGATATCCTTTCAATGAATATGATAAAACAATAAACAGCTCAAGAAGCAAGCATTCTCGCCTGTCTTCCCGGGTTTTCCATTGACTTGTAAATAGATCTGAACAGATTTCCTCATTTAAAAAAAAAAAAAAAAAAAGGGTGTTGGAAACGGTAGAAACATAGGATCAACCCCTAAAAAGAAAAAAGAGGGGGTGAGAAAAGTATGTCACAGAAGACAGGTATGTCACGTCTGAAACCTAAGGCATACGCGAGGACAGAGGCTGGGAGAACACAGAAAACAAGAGGAAACCGTGTTATTTCCTCTATCCAGAAATTAACAAAACACACCTGATTTGAGAGGGAAAAAACCAGACAACTGAGCTCTTAATGCAAATTCAATAAGCCCTCAAAGTATTTTTAGTATCTCTTTTAACAAAAGAATACTAACAAATAACCTTTTATTACTCAACTTTCATAAAACTAAGGACATAGCTATTTATTTACAAAAATAGCCTTTTTTTCTTAGGGTAAATATAATTTAAACAAACTCCCAGCACAATCGTTTCCAAGCTTTTTAGCAAAATAGCTTATTTCAACCAACTTACGGCTTCCCCAGTGGCTCAGTTGGTAAAGAATCTTCCTGCAATGCAGGAGACCCAGGTTCGATCCCTGGGTTGGGAAGACTCCTTGCAGAAAGAAATGGCAACCCACTCCAGTATTCTTGACTAGGAAATCCCATGGACAGAGGAGCCTGGTGGATTCCAGTCCAGGGGTTGCAAACAGTAGGACACGACTGAGCGACTAAACCACCACCAACCAACATCATGGGTTTTTATGACTTTATTATAGGCAACTCAAATTCGGATTAAAAATACCTATTCCAAGAGACAAAATGTGGTCCACTGGAGAAGGGAATGGCAAACCACTTCAGTATTCTGCCTTGAGAACACCATTAACAGTATGAAAAGGCAAAAGACAGGACACTGAAAGACGAACTCCCCAGGTTGGTAGATGCCCAATATGCTACTGGAGATCAGTGGAGAAGTAACTCTAGAAAGAATGAAGAGATGGACACAAAGCAAAAACAACACCCAGTTGTGGATGTGACCAGTTACAGAAGCAAAGTCCAATGCTGTAAACAGTGATACTGCATAGGAACCTGGAATGTTAGGTTCATGAACCAAGGCAAATTGGAAGTGGTCAAAAAAGAGATGGCCAGAGTGAACATTGACATTTTAGGAATGAGTGACCTAAAATGGACTGGAATGGGTGAATTTAACTCAGGTCACCATTATATCTACTACTGTGGGCAAGAATCTCTTAGAAGAAATGGAGTAACCATCATAGTCAACAAAAGAGTCTGAAATGCAGTACTTGGATGCAATCTCAAAAATGACAGAATGATCTCTGTTCGTTTCCAAGGCAAACCATTCAATATCACAGTAATCCAGGTCTATGCCCTGACCAGTAATGCTGAAGAAGCTGAAGCTGAATGGTTCTGTGAAAACCTACAGGACCTTCTAGAACTAAAACCCAAAAAGATGTTCTTTTCATTATAGGGGACTGGAATGCAAAAGTAGGAAGTCAAGAAACCTGGAGTGACAGGCAAATTTGGCCTTGGAGTACAGAATGAAGCAGGGCAAAGGTTAATAGAGTTTTGCCAAGAGAATGCACTGGTCCTAGCAAACACCTCTTCCAACAACACAAGAGAAGACTCTACACGTGGACATCACCAGATGGTCAATACAAAAATCAGACTGATTATATTCTTTGCAGCCAAAGATGGAGAAGCTCTATACAGTCAGCAAAAACAAGACTAGGAGCTGATTGTGGCTCAGGTCATGAACTCCTTGTTGCCAAATTCAGACTTAAATTGAAGAAAGAGAAAACCACTAGACCATTCAGGTATGATCTAAATAAAATCCCTTACGATTATATAGTGGAAGTGACAGATAAAATTCAAGGGATTAGATATGATAGACAGAGTACCTGAAGAACTATGGACCAAGTTCGTGACACTGTACAGGAGTGTCAAGACCATTCCTAAGAAAAAGACATGCAAAAAGGCAACATGGTTGTTTGAGGAGGACTTACAAATAGCTGTGAGTAGAAGCAAAGCGAAAGGCAACGGAGAAAAGCAAAGACATACTCACTGAATGCAGAGTTCCAAAGAATAACAAGAAGAAGTAAGAAAGCCTTCCTCAGTGATCAGTGCAAAGAAATAGAGGAAAACAACAGAATGGTAAAGACTAGAGATCTCTTCAAGAAAATTAGAGATACCAAGGGAACATTTCATGCAAAGATGGGCACACTTAAGGACAGAAATGGTATGGACCTAAAAGAAGCAGAAGATATTAAGATGTGGCAAGAATACATAGAAGAACTATACAAAAAGATCTTCACAATCCCAATAATCACGATGGTGTGATCACTCACCTAGAGCCAGACATCTTGGAATGTGAAGTCAAGTGGGCCTTAGGAAGCATCACGACAAACAAAGCTAGTGGAAGTGATGGAATTCCACTTGAGCTATTTCAAATCCTAAAAGATGATGCTGTAAAAGTGTTGCACTCAATATGCCAGCAAATTTGGAAAACTCAGCAGTGGCCACAGGACTGGAAGAGGTCAGTTTTCATTCCAATCCCAAAGAAAGGCAAAGTCAAAGAATGCTCAAACTACCACACAATTGTACTCATCTCACACGTTTGCAAAGTAATACCAAGATTCTCCAAGTCAGGCTTCAACAGTACATGAACCGTGAACTTCCAGATGTTCAAGTTGGATTTAGAAAAGGCAGAGGAACCAGAGATCAAATTGCCAACATCTATTGCACCATCAAAAAAGCAAGAAAGTTTCAGAAAAATATCTATTTCTGCTTTATTGACTATGCCAAAACAAAGCCTTTGACTGTGTGGATCACAAAAATTTTGGAAAATTCTTGAAGAGATTGAAACACCAGACCACCTGACCCCCCTCCTGAAAAATCTGTATGCAGGTCAGGAAGCAATCGTTAGAATTGGACACGGAACAACAGACTACTTCCAAATCAGGAAAGGACTACATCAAGACTATATATTGTCACCCTGCTTATTTAACTTATATGCAGAGTACATCATGAGAAATGCTGGGCTGGAAGAAGCACAAGCTGGACTCAAGAAGGCCGAGAGAAATACCAATAACCTCAGATATGCAGGTGACACCACCCTTATGGCAGAAAGTGAAGAACTAAAGAGCCTCTTGATCAAAGTGAAAGAGGAGAGTGAAAAAGTTGGCTTAATGCTAATCATTCAGAAAACTAAGGTCATGGCATCTGGTCCCATCACTTCATGGCAAACAGGTGGAGAAATAGTGGAAACAGTGACAGATTTTATTTTAGGGGGCTCCAAAATCACTGCACATGATGACTGCAGCCATGAAATTAAAAGACACTTGTTCCTTGGAAAAAAGTTGTGGCCAGCCTAGACGGTACAATAAAAAGCAGAGACATTACTTTGCCAACAAAAGTCCATCTAGTCAAAGCTTTGTTTTTTCCAATAGTCATGTATGGATGTGAGAGTTGGACTTTAAAAAGCTGAGCGCCAAAGAATTGATGCTTTTGAACTGTGGTGTTAGAGAATATTCTTGAGAATCCCTTGGACTGCAAGGAGATCCAACCAGTCAGTCCTAAAGGAAATCAGTCCTGAAAGACTGACGTTGAAGCTGATACTCCAATACTTTGGCCACCAGATGCGAAGAACTGACTCACTGGAAAAGACCCTGATGCTGCAAAAGATTGAAGGAAGAGGAGAAGGGGACAACAGAGGATGAGATGGTTGGATGGCATCTCATCCAACTGACTCAATGGAGATGAGTTTGAGTAAACTCCAGGAGATAGTGATGGACAGGGAGGCCTGGCGTGCTGCAGTCCACGAGGTTGCAAAGATTCAGACATGACTCAGTGACTGAACTGAACTGATTACAAGAGAAGTTATTCCCATGGCCTTCCTAATTGTCCCGAGAACTTAATGTTTTATTCATTAAAGTAAACAGAATGACTTCAAGTTCTCAAAATGCTGATTTCTGAGATAGGTGTTCCCTACTGACTAGAAGCCTAAAAATGTGGCACTTCGTATGCCATTCTGTGTATCTTTGTTTAACATTGAAACACACATTCTGATTTAAAGCACTCCACATCACAAACCAAACAATTCAGACTGTTCAGTAAAGTTAACTTTTCAACATTCAAATGTCATGCACGCTGCATCATCTAACTTTGATAGTCCCCATCACCAGGTATACACGCAGGATACAATGACGTGAGGTGGAGTCTCAGCTCCCCTCCAGTAAGAGAGAGAGGAAGAGAAACACAGGAACAGCTATTCACACTGGAAGATGCTGTGCTGAGCACCCTGCATGGCACCCCGTACTGAAGAAGTGTAGAGAAATCTGGCTGCGGTTAACATGGAACACAGCGAGTAGAGATGGCCTCTGAACAGGAACCCCAAGTACACCTGTTTTGGATTAAAAAAAAAAAAAAAAGGCACAGAGGAGAGGGAGTGGGCAGCAGTGAAAGCTCTGAAGAACGTGTTAGCTTTCCAGCCTGACAGACCTGGCAGAAGGTGCCCCTTATAGAGAAGCTGCAGGATCTGAATAAAGGACTGGAAGGCCAGATGGGGCTAAGATTGCATGTTATAGAATCAAGCTCACAAATCGACTCACATCTGAAGAGAGAGATCCACCACCATTTCATAAAGCGGATATACAATTCAATGAAATCAACAAATAGAGTTGGCCAAAAAGTTCATTCAGGTTTTCCAATAACATCTTACAGAAAAAACCTGAACGAACTCTTTGGCCTACCCAATATTAGTATTAAGATTCCTGGTTACAAAGAGATACATGTACATACATACATACACACATACAGATCGCCATGTACATACAATGCAATTGCCTGGGTTTATGTATATTGCTGTGAAGAAAAGAAAGTGAATTGGCAAAATTAATAATGATAATAATGAAACTTTCTGAAGTTAGCTAAATTTATATCATGATATTGTAAGGGAAGAAACATCTTTGGGAAATAATTTTAAGAGAATTTAGTACTCATTAATTCAATAAGCATTCTGTGTGCCATGGAGTATTCCAGGCAGAGGAATCCCCACCCTCGGGTTGCTCAGTTTAGAGAAATCACATACTATCTAATGAGACAATAATTTAGTCATTTGAGGACATGTCACTTGGTCTATGTGGCTTACTTAAAAAAACAAGAAATCCATTTCCTAAAGCTTGAGGGATGCCAGTACTAGGAAAAAAAATTTTTAATTAAAATTTTATTTGATTCTTTCATGCAGGTACTCGGTATTCCCTTCAAATCTACCCCTTTTTCTCCTCTCTATCACTAGTTTTTTATTGCCTTAGATGACTTCCTCATTTCTGGCCTGAGCTTCGGTAACTCTTAAATGGGTTTTCTATATCCAAGATACTTTTCACAAGCCATCTTGATATAACACTGTCAAAAATTGAGGTCATCTTTCATTGACATGACTTTCTCCCCTGATCTCATCACATATAGGTTTAGCTTTTTGATTTTATGTGTTTCTGTAACAAAGCTTTCCCCCAAATTTGTTAAACTCAAAGCTAGATTGTATCGTTCCTGTCTTCTAAAACTATGATCCTATGCAGCACTGTGATTTTAAGTAAAATGCATTTATTTTGCTTAGGCACCAGACACAAGTACTGAACACATGATGAGGATTTCATAGTGGTTTGGACTGAGCTGGAGTGATCCTAAGGGGCTCTGCTGGCCCACAATCCACCAGAGTTTAATATGTACCTATTCCAACAAGGTTTACAAATTTAGGACAAAGACAAAATGCAGAAACCTTTCTTCTGAATTTCCAAACGGGAAAAAAAAAATTACATAGCCAAATCCATGTCTCAATTTTTAAAAAGAAACTTAAGATAAACGGAGGAAATCAGAGGATTACAGAAACAGACCATTGAGACAGAAGCCCCCTCAGAAAATGAGTAGGCTCCGGGCTTGGGGTGACTGACAGCCCTCTCTGACAGACAGACTTCACGGCCACGCCCGCCTTACTCTACCTCTGCTCCCCTTCGAAAGGAAGAGGCTTCAACAATAACATAAGGCAGGCTCATAAGATGCCAGGAAGTCGGCTCTGTACAGTATTTAGTTAACTTTTATGTGTGTGTATGTGTGTGTCTTATGCTAAAATATCTGCCTTTCAAAAATGGCTTCAAAGTGGCCACGTAAGAATGGGTAAACCAAAAATACCATATGCCACTCTGTCTGTAGGCTGGCTTCCCACAACCCTCCTCCTTCTAAAATGCGAGCAGGTCACTCCCTCCTCCACAAGCTTCTCTGGCCCACACTTGAGGCAGGGGATGACGAAGCAACAATGCTTTGAGCTACTGCTGGAGGGAGATTTAATGCTGATACCCACAAAGTGCCCTAACACTCAGAAAGGGGTCTGAAACAACTCTCGTTATCACTGCAGCACACAGAAAGCATAGCTCCAGAATGGACTTAAAACACAGAGCATGCAAACATCTGCTTTCAAGATTCTTAAGCTAGCTCACAGTGTCTGCAAAGTGGCCACAAGGAAATGACTGCCTTGAAATGCCACATACACAGATGACACGGATATTTGAGAGAAAGACTCGGATCTGCAAGTGGGCAGTTAGGATCATTACCATATGACTGAAGGACAAAAGTCATCTGACAAAACTTTGTCCTAAAAAAACTAAACTTTGAAATACTAAGAATAAAGTCCTGGAAGCCAGCAGAAATCCTCTCATATGAGTGGCAAAGGGACAAAAGATTCTGATGAGATGAAACCAGGCCCCAGGTGCTCTAGATACAAATACTGGATCCCTAAAAGCTATGCACAGTGCCAGGGTATGTTTTTATTAGAGAGTATAAGCTCAAGACTCAGGAAGATCTCCTGGAGTAGGAAATGGGAACCCACTCCAGTACACTTGCCTGGGAAATTCCAAGGACAGAGAAACTGGTGGGTGACAGTCCATGGGGTCGCAAAGAGTCACACCACTTAGTGACTAAACCTTGAAGCACTTAAAGACATCCTTCATGTATATCCCTACTGGTTTCTGGCCCAAGGGGTCAAAATCAGGCAGGTCGCCCACCCAGAATCCAGTCTCTAAGGGCTTTATTTCTCACTGGTGTGCTAAAGAAGCCAAGCCCCTCCCAGGAGCAAGATCAGTTATGTCTCCTCTTTCATCTCCCTGTCAGTTCCTCTTCTGCCCACACTATCCCCACCAAACACTCTCGTCTGGAAATCCTCACTGATTCCCATTGTTCAAAGACAGCGTTGCCTACAAACCTACAAAAATCTCATCTGTATATCTACTGTATGTGGTTTAAATTTCTGGCGAACTTTTTTGCTTTTTTCCCTTGAGAGCAGAAATTATGACTCATCATCTCAGTGGATGATACACGGTGTATGGTCAGAATAAATTTGTGAAATGAATCCTAACATAGTCTTCTCTCCTAGTCATGTAGGAAATTGACAGAATCACTGCATGGCATTTACAAACTTCAAGTCTACCAACTATTTGTAACTAAGTTAGGGAGAAATTAAAAGAAATGTTATTCAGGTATGTATATGTGAGTGCACATTCACATCTTTACAAAGAAAGAGACTTATGGATTTAAAATACTTAGAGAAGAAAGTTGAAGAGAACTGGGACTCTATGTTATATTTTCCAGTTGAAATTTTTCATTTCGGTTTCTTACTATCTAGCAATTCTCCCTAATGTTAATCCATATAGATTCTGTTTAAAGACACAGGCAAATGGTCATTTAAAATTCTCTGCTTTAGAAAGACAAAGCATGATTATATTTGCCCTGGTAACACTCTTAGTTCTTGAACTAAGAGGCAAAAAAGCAACTAGTCATTTCCAGAACTGCCTGATGAAGAGATCCTGCTCCTACTGCTTCTCAGAGCCCTCAACTGATAGTCCTGCTCCTCTCCAAAATATGTATAGTCCCTCTGCAAGAAGCCCCTTGAGCAAATCATGTTTATCCTAATGTGCTTCTCAGATTCTACAGCCAATATCTATCAAGAGGGTACAACCCACCAGGAACCATGTGCCCAGCATCAGAGGACACGCAGATGAAAATGAGCTTATCCTTACCATCCAGACCTTCAAGTTCAAGGCTCTCCCTCCACAGCCCTGACTCTGTTCAGAGTCACCCAGCACAGTCCCCTTCAGCTCCCCCAGCCAAAGACTCCACTGGAAGAAGGAATGTAGTTTCACTGTTCTGGAATTTATGTTCTTCGGAGCAGAGTTTCTACACCAAGAGAAGCACTGGGACAGGCAGAGGTGTGGCACTCAAAATTTTTGTCAGATGAATAAACCAATAAATCTTCAGACTCCATATATCAAATCTTTGAAACTTAAATTGGTTACAAGACTACTTCAAAAAGCTATAGTCACAACCCCGTGTCCCTTTTTCATGTGTCTTTTTGCCACTGAGACCTATGGGCCCTAAACTTACTGTTTAAGGTTAACCACACACACACACACACACACACACACACACACACACACACACACACACACAAGACTGCTCTCTCCAGGTACGTGTACTTCAAATACCTACTAACTAAGGAAATATCAATCTCTGCAGTAACTCCCTAGACCCAAAAAGACTGGGACCATCCCTATACCCTTCATGGTTGCCTAAGCATAAGTGTAAACTAGTTCCTGTCTGGAGAATCTTCTATTTGTCATGTCTGTAGCCTACAACTCCAGAGAGGAAGCAGCCACCCATTTAAATGAGTCTTGGTCTGCTTCCTCAATTTTCATAAAATAATGACAACCTTATTTCCAAACTAAGGCTCTATCTTTCCTGACAACAGAGTATGTGTATTCTGAGCTCTTTCCAAAGAATATCATCTCTGTCAGCAGATCACCATTATTCAAACCCAGTTATGAAAAAACTGAAAATAAATAAAGGAACATACAAAACTGTCACAGATTATCACCTGAGGGAGAAATGCAATCTATCTGTTTCCTACATTTCTGAATCAAGCCAAACCATCATTAACCTAGGTACCTGTACTGGTGGTTCTCAACCTTGGACACACATCAGAATCACCCGGGGAGCTGGTGCCTCGCTACCCTTTCCCCACCTTCCACAGATGTGATGGAATTCTGTGGGGTCCTGTGGGGCAGCCAAGGATAACCAATCGCTGACTTCAGTGTCCTACAGATTTGCTTTTGCAAAACTGTGCTTTGGTGTTATGTCCTCTGCTTCTGCTTAGTGAAGTGACATAAAAGCAGCCATATAAAATTCACTACTTTATCTTTTGCAGAGAAAGTTTGGGAGGTGTTGCTCAAGACGCTATCCTTCACTTCGTAAGTCCCGTTAAGACTTCAAAATCTCTTTTAAAACTAACTGGTAGGAAAACTTTTCTCTTGAGAAACTCAAGTACTTTGATCTTGTGTGCAAAAAGAATTTTGTAACTGATCATACTCCCCTTTTGTTTTGACCACCAGGAAATGAAAAATCCAAGTTCAATAACCATAGAGGACAGCATGGTATTAACTTTTGCTTTGGTCTCATTATTTCTGCTTCCTTTGCTTTTTTTCTATTTTTTTAAAGCAAAGGAAAGGTTTATTACAGAGCCAAGCAAGGAGAACAGGTGGCTCATGCTCCAAAATAATAATAATTTTTAAAAAATCCAACCAGCTCTGGCTTTTTGAAAGCTATCATTTTAAAATATTGACTGTAAAACAGTAAGCTGCTTTCAATCAATTGCAACATGAGGAGATACTTTTCACTTTCATGCATTGGAGAAGGAAATGGCAACCCACTCCAGTGTTCTTGCCTGGAGAATCCCAGGGACGGGGGAGCCTGGTGGGCTGCCGTCTATGGGGTCACACAGAGTCGGACACAACTGAAGCGACTTAGCAGCATATTCTTCACATATCTTTAAATGTATATATAAAGCTGATTCACTTCATTGTACAGTGACACTAAAAACTATAAAGCAGCCATATTCCAATAAAAACATTAGATAAAAGACCAAATACTGGCATCGCTGTGACTAAAATCCATGGATACCTGTAAAGTTCTTCTTTGTTTTTTTTTGGGGGAGGGGGGATAGACAAGTAGGTAGATAGACAGACCTCCCTCAAAATATATGAGCTCACTTTAAGTATAGCTAAGAATGGCAATTTCCCAGAAAAATTTCATTTATTCACTTAAAACTGTAACATTCTAAATTCACAAATCTAGAAAAACCTTCAGTGTGCAAGCAGGTTTATCAGAAGTAAAAGAGCAGAGTTTAAAAATCATCGCAACACTGAGTTAAGAGAAACCTCAAGACTATTGCCTCACCTCATGTTATGTAAAGAGAAACTCTGAATGGGTGACTGTTGGCATGGATTCTATATCTGTTCATTCCTAATTCTATGCTTTCCTCTAACCCACCACCCAAACACCTCAAAACTGCCCATCTCTTCTGAAAAACTCCAAAATTCTTTCTTGCCAATTCCAAGAGGACTCTTTCCTTACATGCTTTTATGGAGATGCTGAGAAATGAGGTGTGTGCTTGTGAAAATGTACTATCCCCTTCACTAAGATTTCCAGAGCATAATAAACAAACTCTGGTCACCAGTAACTCAGATAGAGTTAATTAATAAGACTTACTTCTACAAGTTATCTCTATAAAGAGAATTGGAGAAAATCTGCCTTCTTTTCCACGTAAATAAGACCTTGCAGGTAATCTCCACCCCGATACAAAAAAGTTTGTCACAAGTGCCCAACTGACAATGAAGTTAGAAAAGGGCAAAACTAGACTTTAAATCTAGATATGTTAACTAATCTTCAACTTCCCTAATTTAGACTGTAGCCTCAGAAACTGAAGAATCAAATGGTCCCATATACACCCTGTGCTGTGGTTAGTCGCTCAGATGTGTCGGGCTCTTTGCGACCCCATGGACTGTAGCCCACCAGGCTCCTCTGTCCATGGGGATTCTCAAGCAAGAAAAATGGAGTAAGTTGCCACACCCTCCTCCAGGGGATTTTTCCTGGTCCAGGGATCGAGCCCAGGTCTCCCACATTGCAGGCGGATTCTTTACCATCCGAGCTACCAGGGAAACCCAAGAAAACTGCAGGGGGTAGCCTATCCCTTCTCAAGAGGATCTTCCCAACCCAGGAATCGAACCAGGGTCTCCTGCTTTGCAGGCATATTCTTTACCAGCTAAGCTACGAGGGATGCACATATACAACCTATTACCTAGTTATTCTAAACATCTGAACCAACTGACATTTTAAAAAATCAGTAACATTAAAAACATTTTTTTCCTAATGAAAGTTCTCCTAAAATACACTCCACATTTCTTAAATAGGAAGATCATATACTCATAGGATTTCAGAGTTGAAAGGAACCTTAGAATTAAATTATTTCCCATTCACAAATTCTTTGTTAGCATTCACAACTCAAAACCACCGCCAATACCTCTACTGACAGCACAAGTTCATTTGTGAACATTTAAATATAATATTATCATTATTACATTCTCATCTCATACTTGAATAATTTTACTGTTTTCTCTTCTCTGGTGTGAATCCTAAAGAAGGTGGCTCCTAAATTTTAAAACTATACCATTTGAAAATTTTCCCTTTTTCTTTTTCAGAAGTTACTAAATAGCAAGCTGAGATATCCAAGCAGAGTCCTTACAGTCTAGCTTCATCTTTTGATATGAATTCCTAGAACATCAGAAATTTTTGAACATGTGATTAAAGGTTTATTTAACCTAATTAACTGATATTACCGACTGTTTACTATGTGCCAGCCACTGAGAATGTAGCAATGAACATGGACTCAAGCTTCTGTGGATGATGTGAAGGGGAAGGCAGGCAATAATGAAACTAAGTACAGTATAATGTACCAGAAGTTGGTAAAAGAGAGAAAGCAAGCAAGAAGGATGGCGAATGCTGGGGCAGAACAGAAAAGGAGATCAGGATGAAACTGTTAAAAGGATAACAATGGAAGGACCCTGCTGGGGGCCAGAGTGAGGAAGTCTGCCCATGGGAAAGGTCATGAGGAAGAAGCTTAGCATACGCAAAGGTGTGATCAAGCCTCAGGAAACCCCTGTTCCCGAGCATCTACCCCCAAAACCAGAGTACTTTACGGGGAGCTCTCCCCCATAACCGTTTCTCTCGGAGGAGTAAATGTGCAGCTCCAAGGCAATAAAAATTCCCGGACATGACAAGAGTGTTTACAGACTCTAAAGGTTCTCTGGCCTGCCTGATCAGGTTTGTCCAGCCACATGTGATTGTTTACAACCCCTCAACTGTGAGAGACATAAGATGCTTTAAAACTTTCTAAATACAGACTCTTTTGAGAAGTTAGAAGATCATTAGTATAGTATTAGTGGGATGATTAGGAATTATATTGGTGAAGGGCTTTTTCATTTGTCATGCCAATAATTACTGCTAATTCCCTGCCCTGGTGTGACAAGGGTGTCTCAGGTCAAACCTCTCTGCTGACAGACTAGATTGTGTGACAACCTCTCAACCATAAACAGCACAGAGAGTTTGGAGTATTAGTGTAGGGCTTTTCTCATTTGATTTCCACCAGGCCTTCATGTCCTTAGGCACCTGGGAATCTATTAATCAATGTATTTGGAATATAGAAAAGGAAATACAGTAGTTTTTGATGTTAGCAATACTAGACTTTTTGAGTTAATGAATTCTCTCTTTTGTTATAGACCACTGTACTTTTGTTATAAATCACTGTGTCCTTGCTATGCAAAAATGTAACTTTATCACTATCTTAA
This sequence comes from Nanger dama, assembly GCA_917880005.1. Lineage (NCBI taxonomy): Eukaryota > Metazoa > Chordata > Mammalia > Artiodactyla > Bovidae > Nanger > Nanger dama. Next base: position 57,155,503 of record CAKJTW010000004.1, read on the forward strand.
GACTAAACAGATTGTAAAGGGAACATTGGTGAAAGGTTTTCATTTGTTGGGCTGATGTTTGCTGCTAAATCTCAATATTCCCTGCCCTTATAATGAATATAACTAGCATATAGGAGAAATAAGTATTAACCTTTAAGCATATAGGAGAAATAAGTATTAACCTTTAAGATTAATCATGTTAACCTTGGGTTAAGTAAATTCCTTTCTTGATTATAACTCACTACACCCTCACCCTATAAGAATACAACTTTATTTGGAGGGTGGCGCCTGATTTAAGAAAAAATCACCCCTGGAAAAATAAGTTTTCTGGTTAACTGACCGGTATCAGAAAGGGCCATAAAATGTCAGCAGACCTCATGGTCAGAAGATGATGTAAAAACTCATAAGACCTTTGTATAATGTTATATGAAGCACCTGATTATGACAAGGGTCAGGTCTGCTGACCCCCGTGTGACTCTGTATTCATCCCTATGTATAACAAAAGGTATAAAAACAAACCTGAAAAATAAATAAATGGGATTAGTTTCTGGAAAGACTGATTCCCCCGTGTCGTTTCTTTCTTGCTCCCCGTTTTCCTGGCTGAATTCCCATGTGTTATGGGGGTACGCACCAAGCCTACTAACTCTGCCTGGGCCTCTAAGATCAGACCGGGAGGCCTCAGTGCCTCTTCTCCTTCAGGAGAATGGAAAGACGCCTGTGGCCTATGTAGGTGGTGATTAGTATTCCACTTAAACCAGTTATTCAGCCTCTTTTTCTCCACTAATTTTCCTACTACACTATCTGCTTCTAATCTCTCTCCATATCTGTAATTAAATAAGTTTTTTTCTAGGACGCCTACTCCGTCCCCACCTTCCAATCACCCTGGATCCACCAGGGCTGGACCCGGCAGGACCCATTAAGAAGATAGCGTGTGAGCAAAGACTCAAGAAAGGTGAAGGATGAGGACCTGTGGAGAGAGACACACAGAGACACACATGCTGCAGGCGCTGCGGCATTCCAAGCAGAGAGAAGAGTGAGTCCAAAACCCTCAGCACGGAAGTGTGCATCTAGGTTAACAGTTAAACAGAATCCTATTTTAACTAAATGATAATGTTCTATTTGATGTCTGCAAAGAGTTGATTGACAGTGATTTTTAGTGACATCTATGGGTACAGTAGACACTGAAGAGATCAAGAAGAGACTGAACGAATACATGGAAAAACTGTACAAAAAGACCCAAATGAACCGGATTACTTTGATGGTGTGCTCAGCCACCCAGAACCAGATATTCTGCACAGCGAAGTTAAGCGGGACTGAGGAAGCACTGCTGTTAATACAGCTAGTGGATGCGATGGCATTCCAGTAGAGCAATTCAAAACCTTAATGGACGATGCCAGGAGCTGCATTCAATATGTCGGCAAATCTGCAGACTCAGCAGTGACGACAGGACTGGAAAAGGTCAATCTTCATCCCAATTCCCAGGAAAGGTAGTACTAAAGAATGTGCTAACCATCAAACAATTGCACTCATCTCCCATGCTAGTACAGGCCATGCTTAAGATCTTTATATCTAATAAAACTGTTTACCAAAAACAAGTGTATTTTTCCAGATCAAGAAGACCCAAGAAAAGTATGTAAAGGATATGCCATAAGCATTTTTGCAAAGTACTTAATCATGACCAAACTTAACAAGAGAATGACTGTTATAAAAAAAAAATTAATATATCTATATTGTATAAGATGAAACTAGAGTGACATTACTTATTGGGAGTGACATTATTTGTTTATTTATGGGTTTTGGTTTTCCCACCATGAAAATTAATATGATTACTTTAAAATTAAAATTTATTAGTCAGAAGTAATATTAAAATTCTTCTGCATCCATCTTTAAAATTTTAATATTTCTTCACCTTCCACCTTTGACTACACTCATATTTGGAAAAAGAATTTCATTAAAGTTGTCTTTAAACACAACTTAATTCCACAATGTAAAGGAAACTGATTTTTATTCATTCATTCTCAGAAGAGTTGAATCCAAAAAAATTAACACTACACTGGCTTAAGGTTCAAAGCTGGTCAGACCATTTTGCCACAATTCTCAATAAGGGAATATGTGAATTAACATAGATGAGATGAGCATTTAATTTTCTAAAATTCTCAGTAAACATATTTGTTCCAAGAAAATCAATAATATGGGAATTATACCAAAGACAGATCTACTGGCATAAAAGATCAAAGTATTTACACACAATCTTCAAATAGTCATATAATAACTACTTCTGTAAACAACTGCAATGAAACTGGACACTACTAAACTTTGTTCATAGTAAACGAATAAACCACTAGTCTCTGCTGAGTGGGAAAAAGGAAAGGAATAACAACAGAAACATGGAAACTGAGTGAATAGTTTTACTTCTGTAGTTTAAAATGCTTTCAAATGAGATTCAAACGGAAATGTGAAAATCCACAGTGATTATAATCATTACAAGGGAAATATTTGACAGTACTTTAAGAGGACTTATTTTCTTTCTAAATTATACTACTGAATTCATGTTTAAATTCATGCAGAAGCTTGCTTTACCTGGTAAACCATGAGTTGAATTATTAAACAGCAACAACCCTAGTGAAATGAACAGATCATCCTAGTAAATAGGAGGCCATGACACATACTGACTAAATCCCATTCTATCTTCTACTTCCTGGGTGCATTTCCCAGCTTCCTTTGCAGGAGGCTGGACCCATGTGACCACACATCAACCAATGAGGAAAGGGTAGACCATGCTCTCTCTCTCTGCCTCCCACAGCAAACTTAAATGCCACGTGTTCCAGTTGCTACAACTACAGCCTGAATACGAGTCGCCACTCAGAGGACAGCCTCTGAGGAGAGCCATCTAACCCCCATCAGACTGTGCTGTCAGTGACAAGCAAACTTGCACTCTGTTATGTCTTAAGGTGTGAAGGCTTGTTGTTCACCTATCTTATTCTAATACATCCCTGATATTCCCTAACTAGATATAAAATATACACAATTGCCTTGAGTTTTATTTTGGACAGGTAGAAAATTTGTTAACAACCAGCAAAAAACAGCTGAAGGCTAAAAATAAATACTTCCTGTGTCCCTAACTCTAGGTCTCCAAAGTGAGATGTGGGCATCCCAGGGTATGCCTAAGATAAGCCACTTGAATATGGATATAAAATATTAGAATTTCTATTTATAGGTCTTGATCATATTTTTAAAGTTCTTGTTCTTGTGGATGTTTCATAATGTACTGCATACAACAGATAAACACACATCCTGGAAGGATTTTAAGATCCATAATCTTGAGACAAGAAAATAATTATAACTGTTCAGTCCCTGCTCAAAAGATGCTCCCTCTTGTCCAATACTTAAATCAGAAACAATTAATGAAATATATAAGACAGTATACAATAAAGTTCATACAACTCTGACATAATGCATGCTATGGAAAATACATGTTAGAACCACCAAGCGGCCTTTTGGAAAACAGCTTCAAAATGCAAATGTACTCTGGATGCATCCTGAAAGATGAGTAGGATTTGAACACAAGGTGAAGAATGAAGCAAGTGAAACGATACATGACCAGGGTGCCTAAAAAGAAGGAAAAATGCAAGCAACAGCAAGACAGGTGAGGAGAGGCCAAGAGAAGGAAAGATTACAACTAACAGGTCCCCAGGAAATTTATTCAAACTGAACCTCTCTATTTTCAGCCAAAATTTTCTGTTCAAGATCAATGCCAGATATATGCAAACAGCAAGGAAAAATCTTTAAAATGACAAATTTTCAAATCTGAAGATTCATTTATGCTGCCTGATCTATGCCTGTGAGATACAATCACAGATAGGATACTATTACAATGACAATCATATTACACTCTGAAAAGGAAGAAAATGTTCAAAGCCATTTCAATGGTGAAATTATACACCATTTTCAATTTGTTTTAGGAGAGATGCCCAAGAAACACCCAGAGACATTTCCACACTTCCTCCTTCCTTATATCCATGTTTCAGATAATGAATAACCAGATAGCAAGGACTCACTCATATTGAGTAATCTTAACCAGCTAAATGGGTTCATTTTATGATTTATGTCCTAACAACTTTATACTTCAGTAACATTTTCTTTAATACATTTCTCTGACCATGGGTGGGATTCTGCCATTTTTAATATCCTTGTTTTTATTCATAATGCTATTCACACATATAAATTATGTTTAAGCCTCTGCTATTAACAATGGTCATTCTAAACAGAGAGAGAAGCAGCAGCAACATTGAAGGAGAGAATGTGAGGCAGCGTGTATGAGACAAGAATCTGTCCTCTGAAAGCAATCAAAGCAACAGCTTAAAAATTAGCAAGTCCTAAGGAAATATCCAGAAGCCCTTAGTAACCCAAGCTTCACGAAAATACAGATGACAGAAGTGGAAATGGACTCATGCAGTGGCCATCTAGGTCTCAAGCAGGCAATCTAGGAGGATGCCTGTCTGTGTTCCCCAAAAGTAAAAGTCTATGGTACAAACTGTGGCTTCTCTGGTGTCTCAGATTGTAAAGAATTCTCCTACAACTCAGGAGATCGGGGTTCGCTATCTGGGTCAGGAAGCTCCCATGGAGAAGGAAATGGCAACCCACTACAGTATCCTTGCCTGGAGAATCCCATGACAGAGGAGCTTGGTGGGCTACAGTCCACGCGGCTGCAAAGAGTCGGACACAACTGAGCAACCAACACACACACCTGATACAAACCAGCCAAACCTTCCCTCCCTCCAGGTACTTTCTAATGTTTTGCTGTTGAGGTGGACTGAAGTGAAAAGATTAGTAGAAAATGTATACATTCTAACTTATGCCTCTACTGCTTTTGTAAAATTAAGTCAAACCATCAATAGGGCTTACAATGTCCTAAATGTAATTGAGTATATTCTTTTCAGATCTCCAGCTGACCAACCAGGCATTTGGACACTGAACACGAATCTCCCAAGAGAAGGACTCCATATTCAAAAGAGAGTACATCCTTTGCAGAAGTCAATAGTGATTGAAAATTAGGATTACTGTACATAAAATGCTCTTCCTCCTGAATAACATTATGATTCATCACCCATAGCAACTAGAGGTTTTGTAATAAAACATAATGAATTAACATCTGTTTACACTTATAAAATTCATGTCAACATTCAGTCATTTACCACTCACATTCATTAAAACACTGCATTTACACACATACATATTTAGGCATCTTTGACAAGCCTGACATTTTTTTCCAGTTGGTGACTGAAAATGCAAGATGGCAATTTTGCAGACACATAAGCTTGTAATTTTAAGTAATGCTCTCATCCCAAACCCTCCTCCTGTTACTTTAGAATAAACATAATCCTTCAATCCTCCCAATGATTCAAGTAGACTGCTATTTGAATGTTTTATTTTTGTAAAAAAAAAAAGTTCTACATATGGTTATCATCTCAACTCAAACACCTTTTCCCTTCCTCACATACCTTCCTATCATCCTGGAGCACTGTGCCTTAGCCAAAACTAGTCCTTTGCTTTTTCTTCTATACAGATCGTTATTATACTTTACAGTGGCCATTAATTTCTAGAATTCCTTCTTGAAGACTCAACACAGGTGGCACCTTCAGAATCTTTGAACCCACCAATCTTTTGTGCTTCCACCTTATTCCCTGTCATTCCAGGTACGCTATTATATTAAAATGACCTGTTTATGGAGCCATTCCTTTCTCCTCCCAACTAGCCTGAGATTCTTGGAAACAAAGAACATCTGTATCTTCTACACAGTTTCTAACTAAAGAGTAGGCTCCCCATAGTCATTAAATCAGTCACTCACCCAACAAACAATGCAAGGGCTGCTGTGGGACAGGCATTATTCTAATTGCTATGGATACATGGATATGTAAAATAAACACAGCCCCTGCTCTCCTAGAGATGACATTCAAATACAGGAGACAAATAATAGAGACGCAACCGACACCTAACGAAATGTCAGATGATAAATGAAAGTAAAACAGTCTCAAGGGACAGCGAGTGGCTGCTGAACGGATTGCTGTTTTAAGTATTTTAGGTAATCGTGGACGGTTAAGGAGTTTCCTAACTGAAGTGAGAGGACTTCTCTGGTGGCTCAGATGGTAAAGAATTCACCTGCAGTGCAAGAGACCAGGGTTCGATCCCTGGGTCAGGAAGATCCCCTGGAGAAGGAAATGGCAACCACTCCAGTATTGTTGCCTGAAAAATCCCATGAACAAAGGAGTCTGGAGGGCTACAGTCCATGAGGTCACAAAAAGCTGGACACGACTGAGCAACTAAGCACACACACATACAACTGAAGTGAGATAACAAACAATGCTGGTCCCTTTAAGGGGAGAAAGCGACACAGAGTGTGTGACACGTGAGAGGAGCAGACAGGAGGCCAACCTGGCTAGAGCACAGGGATGAGAAGTCAGGAGATTGGTGCCCACATCAGGTGGAGCCCTGCAGACCACATGCGAGGCACGGCAGGTTTCTGAGCAGCGAGAAAAGCAAGCGAACGGGCATCTTCAAGGAAAGATCACTTCAGCCAGCAGCCATCACATTTTTGGGCAAAAGATGGTTGCGGTATTGAGGTGTGGGTGGAGACACGGGGAGAGCTGAAAAGGAAGCAGCTCTAGGAGGCTCCCACAGCAACCTAAGTGGGAAAGGCCGGTGGCCTGGACAAGCACGGTGGCAGTGGTGGTGAGACGGGGATCTATACAGGCAGTGCCAACAAGTGAACTGAGTGTGGGGGGAGAGAAAAGGAAGAAAAGGTTTGTGGCATAAGTTGCCAAAGGATGGTGCTGCCACTGCCAGAGATGAGAAAGAGGAGGTGGAGGGGGCAACCCGCCCTCCAGTCTGAAGCAGCTAAAGTTCATTTATACTGAAGGGCTGGATATAGTTGAGTCACCAGGAGCTAGGGGCTGAGATCCAGCTGGAGACCTCAATCTGGGGGCATCAGCGCATCTTTGAAGCCCATTTGGGTTCCTCTAAGTGTCTACAGAGGAGAAGAAAAAGGCCCCAAGCTGAGCCCTCAGAGGTGCCAACCTTCAGAGGTACAGGCACATCCAGCCTTCCACCCAGCAAATGGTTGCTGGGGGGTAAAACTGAAAGTATGGGGGCCAGAAAGCCAGATTCAAACAGGGTTTCAGAAGGAACTGGTCATATTGTCCAATATGATTGATAATTAAAGGAAGGACAGAATTCAAAATTGAATACTGGAGTTGATGACATGGAGGTCACAGATGACCTTGATAAAGAATATTTTTCATGGAGAAGAGAAATAGATGCCTGACTAAAGAGAACAAAGAAAAGGAGATAAACTGGAGACAACACTCATGTGCAACTTCTTCAGAAAGTTTTGTAATAAAGGGAACAAACAGCATGATAGCTCGGAGACTTGGATTCAAGAGAAACATTACAGCATGCTTGTTGGTGGGAATGGAAGGAGGAGAAGGAAAGGTTGATAACAGAGCGCAGTGGGGAGATACTCACAGAGCAAAGTCCTGAGGGCATGAGAGGGGCTGCATGCCCATCTCCTCCAGGGCCAGCATGGGGGAGAGACCTGAGAGTGGACTAGACAGCCCAGTCTTTATAATTCTCAAGTGTTTACGGAATTGAACTCCCCTCACTTAAGATATTTCTTATCAAAAGGAGTCCCCACTAATTCAGCTTTCTAGAACACTTTACAGAAACTATTAACCTGGCTTCAGGAAGCTAACACTGGAGAATTTCAGGGCAAGCTTCCTGTGCTTCTCAAGAAGGGCGTATCCACACGTACCAACCTATGGCATGTGCGTGCTAAGTCGCTTCAAGTCGTGTCCGACTCTGTGCGACCCTATGGACAGCAGCCCACCAGGCTCCTCTGTCCATGTGATTCTCCAGGCAAGAAGACTGGAGTGGATTGCCGTGCCCTCCTCCCGGGGATCTTCCTGACCCAAGGATCCAATCTGCATCTCTTACGGCTCCTGCATTCTTTACCACTAGTGCCACCTGGGAAGCCCATCTCTAGTATAATAAAAAATATATTTGGTCTTTGACTCTGGTTCCTGGCACGGAGCTCCTAAAACCCTCGGAATTTCCTGAGTTAACAGGAAAGTCTTCTGTTATTCATAACAAGCCCCTTTTGCCCACATCTGAGTTTACACTAATGAGGTGACTCACAGCGGGATCCCCAAGTAGCTTCAGCTTGGGGACTGGTCACCAGAAAGACCAAATGTATGATTAGAGGGGAGGGGGTCTTTCAGCCCCGACTCCCCACTTCCAGGAAGCAGGTGGGGGTGGCTGCAGATTAGGTTATAAAACTCAACAAGGAGATTCAGAAGCTTCTGGGTTGAAGGCACTAATGTGCTGGGGAGCTGATCCACCCAGAGAGGGCATGGAAGCTCTGCACTTCTTTTCCCCTATACTTGTGCCATGCATTTCTGCCCTTTGGTTGTTTCTGAGTTGTATCCTTTGTAATGCTGAGTCACTTCGTATCCTTTGTAATGCTGAGTCACTTCAGTCATGTCCAACTCTTAGAAACCCAATAGACCCCATGGTGGGCTACAGTCCATGGGGTTACAAAGAGTCGCATATGACTAAGCGACTAACACTATGAGACCCCATGGACTGTAGGGTCCTCTGTCCGTAGGGATTCTCCAGGCAAGAATACTGGAGTGGGTTGCCATGTCCTTCTCCAGGAGATCTTCCCAACCCAGGGTTCGAACCTATGTCTCTTAGGTCTCCCACACTGGCAGGTGGGTTCTTTATCACTAGCACCACCTGGGAAGCCCATCCTTTATAATCAATCTATAAATGTAAGTGTTTTCCTGAGTTCTATGAGTCATTCCAGCAAAGTATTGAACTTGAAGGGGGATGCAGAAGCCCCCAAATTTGCAGTCAGCTCTAGAAGTGTTGGGGGGCCTGGGCACTTCATTTTCTGCTGGCATCAGAAGCGGGGGCTGACTTTTGGGGCAGAGCCTCTGACCTGTGGGATCTGCAATAACTCTGGTAGGTAGTGCCAGAACTGAATCGCCAGCTGGTGTCAGAGAACTGGTTGGTATTGGAAATAACCATACCTTTGGTATCAGAAAACACACAACATCTGCTCTTAGGCCATGAGGGAATAAAGCAAACAAGTGATAAGGGACCATGAGAATTGGTGACAGCAGTGAATGTCTCCATGCTGAAATTTCAAAGCTACCAGGTTTAAGGACTAAGAAAACAAGGCTACAGAACCGCACTCTCTTAGAAATATACACAGGTAACTCTGGATCTTAAATGTAGAAAACATTCACACAGCAAAGGCTGGTCTATTTGCTTTCCACACCTTAATCACCCGAGGAGAAAGGTCAGACTAAAGCACCACAGAGCCAAGCAGTTAAGACAGATAAACAACTGGACTCAGGACAAATAATTACCTTAAAAATAAAACAGCTACATGGTAATTTCATACACTAATGAGGGATTCAAATTTTACATAAAACCTTTCAGAAGCACATTTATAAACAAGTAAGGCTCTGTGATTGAGCATGAGTGGCAAGGATTCAATATTGGAAATGAAGGTCTACATACACATTCTCTTTCAGAAGTTCAGACAAGCTGCTCTGTCCACATGCTTGGATCAGGGAATATAAAGATGCCAGGGAAGAAGTGCCCCATTTCATGTCCATGCCAACTCCCAGTACCCACAAGTGCTTCACAAGGCTGTCTCCAGACTAGCTTAGCTTTTGGGGGACTGCTTGGCATCCACACGCCCAGCTCAGCCAGGAGTCAAGACTGGCCACTGAGCTTCCCTCCCCCACCTCCGAGTCACTACCACTGGATTCTATGGGTTTGCCTCTGAAATGTTCCATTTCCAGATGCGACTCTGCCCTCATGCCTTCCAGCCTGATTACTGCCAAAGCTGACCAGATCCCTAAACTTCACTGTCCTTGAGTTCTCTTCCCCTGGGGTACCAAGACAGTTCAAATCTCAGTTCAGTTCAGTCATTCAGTTGTGTCCAACTCTTTGCAACCCCATGAACTGCAGCACGCCAGGCCTCTCTGTCCATCACCAACTCCTGGAGCACACCCAAACCCATGTCCATTGAGTCAGTGATGCCATCCAGCCATCTCATCCTCTGTCATCCCCTTTTCCCCCTGCCCTCAATCTTTCCCAGCATCATGGTCTTTTCAAACGAGTCAGCTCTTTGCATCAGATAGCCAAAGTATTGGGAGTTTCAAATCTCAAGGCTGCCCTTATCTTTCCTGCCTGCTTAAAACTGCAAATCCTTAGCACACAAGCCCTTTGTGACCCAGAACAGCTCTTGCTCTTCCACATATATCCCCCCTTCCCAGCATGCATCCTACATTCCAGCCTCTACAGACCACAGGAATTGAGATCAAGGACTTGCCATGTCTTTGTACCTTTGTCTCTCTCTTTCAGTCCTTGGCACCTGCTGTTCCCTCTGCGAGAACACTCTTCCCTCCAAGGGCTCATCCCCTTATCTCCAGGACCCATTGGAGTATCACAATCTCAGGAAGTAAGGCATCCCTGGCTGCCCTATTTAAAATGGTACACCATGGTACTCCCACCCCCACATAGGCCTCCTGTGTTCTTGTCACCATCTCCAACACAATTTATTTCCTTCTCTGGTTCATTGTCTCTCCCCCTGCTAGGATGTAAGCTCAAAAAAGGCTGAGATTTTTGCCTGGTACCTGCACTCATGCCTGGCACATGACAGACACTCAGATAACATCTGCTGAATCACTGGATCAACACTGTTCCCTCTGCTGGGAAAATTATATCCTGGCCCTAAATCCTATTCCTTATCTATGCAGCTAACTCATTCTTCCTACTGTCCCATCCCCCCGCCCTCAGGCAGGGCCTAACACCTTCTCCCTGGCATGCCCACAGCACTTTATCCATGGGGGACCACACTCAGGACACCTGCAGACAGGGGCACTATTGATAATCATGCTGGAATGACAGGCTGTCGAGGGCAGGGCAGAACACAAGGTCACTCTGATCTCCCACCTTTTCACGGCGGTTCTATTTCTTGCGTATTCATTTACTTCCTGGTATGTCTCCCCCACTAGGCTATAAATTCTTCAGGGATAAATCATTTCTGTATCCCCAACACCTCACACATACTGTGGATGCTTAATAATGCTGAGTGAATGAATGAACCATTGCTTCTGCTTGGGGATTTGGAACCCTGAGACAGGCTGGATCACAGCACACCTAGACAGTGGGCACAACAGCAAGCACCGCCCCACCGTGGGGTGGGGCGGGGGATGGTTCTCCAGGACCCACTCCCCTTGCAAGCATTTCTGCCCCATGACAGCCCTGGGGCCCTGTCTCCTAAGAGTGGTTCTCCTAAGTGCCTTACTGAACTCTGTTTCTATTACCCTTGATTTTGTTGATCTCCCCCAGAACGGACCAGTATTTGCTGGCCCCTGTTTAGACAAACTCCCATACAGTTCCCTTTGCCCCACCAATCCGGTCCAATGGTCACACAAGTCCCAACAACAGGCCACAGCAGTGAGTATTATTTCAACAACAAAGGGGGCACCCCTCCTCACCCTCTGAACACAGCCTCTCTAGACAGCACTCCTCGCGTGGGTTCTAACGGTAGATGAAGTGTTACATTAACTCCTTTCAGGGCTGAGGCCTAAGGTGAAATGGGTCTCTTCCAGAATTTTGTAGGATTTCTCAGGGCCTGTCAAAGTCCTGTAACATTCTGGTGGGAAGCAGCCTATTTTTCTAAGAATCAAATTTTTCCCTTTAATATTATATACCATTGAAATAATCGTGTTTGCTGGTATGAATATGTGCTTAGCTAGCTCAAAGAATCACCTTTTCAAAATAAACTTTCTTTCAGGTCTGAGATATGCATTTTCTAAGGAGTGATAAAAATTTTAATTAGGGATCTAGAAATTAGAATTCAGAGACTCCACAGACATACAAAAACATTTTTCATTAATAAATGTATCCTTCTATCACAATTCTCATGGTAAAAACATCACAGTTGTACAGAACCTAAGCCTTCTGACTTTAATTTTAAAAGGTTCATAAACTATAAGAGAAATTAGCTGAGGTCAATTTCTACTAATAATATATGTTCTAAAAGACTGTTTTGAAAATAACTCCCATAAAGCTATAGACAGAGAATAAAAGTTTGAGTTAAAGGCAGGAAGTTCAGATCACGGAGATTCGTAAAAGCTGATTCAGTGAGAGGCCCAGGAAGCTTCCATTTAACATCTGTCCTTCACCACCACAGGGCATCACACTGCTTATATAAACCAGTCTTTCTACACCAAGAAATTTTTTCATCCACCGTTGTCCAGAATCCAACAAGTATATGCCAAGACAAAGCAAACATGGTGACTGCCTTCTGCTTATTTTGACCCAAGACAGTCATACAGCAAGGGGAAAAGGGCAATTTTAATGATTTTTAAGATACGGCATTCCATATGAGCTATTAACTTAAGGTATTCAAACTGAAGAGTAAGATGGAGCTTAGGTGCTCCTGAGCACGTTACTCATGTGGATTAGAGACATAAGCAGATACAAACCCTACCAGATCACAGCCAGTGGCCTACTGACTTAAACTACCTGAGAGAACATGGCTTGGAGGTGCTTTACAAGAATACTATTTAAATTCACTTTGTTTTCCATAAGAGTTTCTCTTCGCTTCCTCTTCCCTTTTCCCCTTGAATGGATGGTTTGAACGGCATAGGTTTCTGTACACTTAAGTTCGAGGATTGTCTCCTTCACGATGACAGAAATTTTATTGGCTTTGTTCACAGCTATATTTCAGCACCTAAAAAGAGCCTGGTATATGGTAAGCTCTTGATAAACATTTGCTCAGTAAATGAGTAACTTTCCTAAAGCAATAACCAGAAAGAATGCTAGATGGGAAAGCACAAAACCCTTTCCTGAAAGTGGTTTTCCGGAAGGGACTGAATCAATGACAGGCTCACCTATCTCAAAAGGAAAATTAGGGAAATAATACAAAAGCCTCAGTGACAGGACATCACATCAACGTTTTCTCTTGTTTTCTATCTTTCTCCCTCTTCCTCTCCTTCCCTTCTCCTTCTCTCCATCTTTCTCCTTGAGAAAGTACCTTAAACTCACTTGTAAAAGCAACCTCTGTGAGAATTCAGGCTCTAGCTACCATAAGACTTCTCAAAACAAATCAATTTTTACTCACAATATTTTAACTCTGCGAAGGAAAATACTGGTAACAGAACAGGGACAATGCCTGGGCCTTCTGCCCTAAACCCTGTCCTAAGTCCTGGACATGCAACCATAGCACCAGCAGCACATTGTGAGACACAGTCAGAAATGTTCTTTCTAATACGAATCTGGTTCACCCTGAAAGGAGTACAACAACAGGATTAACAAGGACTCAAAATCCATAACAACATCTTTCTAGCAATACCATTCTCAAGGCACTAATATCTGGCCCTACAAATTCAATCACCATAAAATTAGGGATCAGAGGTTCCCTAGAGATGTCTGGAAAACTGACAGGAACAGAGTAGCCAGAAATTTTTCTAGGCCTTAAGATATTTTTCTCAGTTTTTAAAATGTGTTGCAAGCTTTTCCATTTACCAGCATGTAAAGACTGCTTCCTTCTAATAGTGCTTGTAATGCCTACGTAATGTGACCACCATATTATACCTCAGTCTGAGAAGGACACATTCCAGCTTGCTCCTGGGTTGCAACCACGGAGAGGGGTACGTGGTGGGGTACTTTTCCTTCTAGAGGCATGTTCCCTTCCCTAGACATTGCATATAATTAGGGCAAGTGCTCTACATCAGGAATAAATTGAATCTGAACACAGTGTTGAAGAGCACTATAAAAATACTTTAGTCTACTTTTTAATAAAAATGAAAAAAAAATCTCATTATACCACATGAAGTTTGGAAGAAACTCTGCAAATAGCCTTCCAAGAATAGTTTGATTTCCTTGAATTGTCAGAGATAATACAAGCAAAATGTAATGAAACATTATTTAAAACCTCTTTTGTACTCAAGTTACGGAGCTCTTAAGAGAAAAGCACTGAGAAAGCCATAGAGATGGACAGAATAAAGTTCCTGATCTATAGAAGCTTCTGTCCCATTAAGGAGGATGATGCTGAAACACAATTAGCCACAGTAAGAAAGGTGGTGTGTAAGATCACATGAATGGTTCCAAGAATTCAGAGGCAGGAAAAGTCTCCAGTGGGTCAGTCTAGTGCTGATAAAGCCTTTAAGACAGAAATTAGGAGACATGAAGGATGTTAACAGTAGAGTTGGGGGTATGAGGTGGGAGAGGTAGAAAGGAGAAGACATGGAAACCTGTGACTCCAGAAGGCATGTAGTGGTGGTTAGGCTGGAGAGGAGGGCTGAGGCTGGACTGGCAGGAGCCTGAACAGTAAGCCAAGGAACCTGGAGTTCACGCAGATAGTAACAGGAAGCCCAGGGAGTTTTCTGATTTTACGAAGATCCATCTGAGGGTGATAAACTCTATCTAGTGCTACAAGACACCCTACCCAGTACTCTTGCCTGGAAAATCCCATGGACGGAGGAGCCTGGTAGGCTGCAGTCCATGGGGTCGCAGAATCGGACACGACTGAGTGACTTCACTTTGACTTTTTACTTTCATGCACTGGAGAAGGAAATGGCAACCCACACCAGTATTCTTGCCTAGAGAATCCCAGGGATGGGGAGCCTGGTGGGCTGCCATCTATGGGGTTGCACACAGTCGGACACGACTGAAGCGACTCAGCAGCAGCAGCAGTGCTGCAAGGTTAAAAAAAAAAAAAAAGGCAATAACCCAAGAACAGGCCAGTTGACTTAGTTAACTAATGTATCAGAAAGTGTATGTCGCCACAGTGGTCTGAGTGGAGGGAGAGTGACCAGTTCAGTCATCCCTCTTATCTCTCCCCTATCATTCTTCCCTGTCTCTGAGGTTTGGCCTTTGAGGCAGTTCTCCATGAACAGAGTTACTAAGTGGTCTGAAATGTAGTAAGTCCTCCCTAGAATATTTAAGAAAATTTTCTTATATGCAAAAACTGTAAAAACCACACTGGAAAGACACGGCTTACACAATTAGAAAGGTAAACAGTATCATCTATGCAGAGCCAGCCACCCAGTGTTATCAGGCTTGAGGTATAGCTCCAAACATACAGGGGACAGGAATTCAAAAAGGAGGGGAAAGAAGAGATTATGACACTAGAAAACCATTTTTGGCTTCTTTCCCCCAATTACTTGTATTATTTATTTTTCTTATTAGAAAAGCAATGTATGGCTCTTACATAAAAGAATAGCAAACGAGACGAACAACATTAAAAAATGTCCATAATACCACTCAATAGAGACAATTAGCCTCTTTATACAAATTCTTCAAAATCCTGTCTTATATATATTTATTGTATATATGTACATGTGGTGTGTTAGTCTTGTCATTCAGTTGTGTTTGACTCTGCAATCCCATGGACTACAGACCCCAGACTCCTCTGTCCATGGGAATTTCCAGGCAAGAATAATGGAATTATTATTGGGTCGCCATTTCCTTCTCCAGGAGATTTTCTGATCCAGGGATCATATCCACGTCACCTGCGTTTCAGGCAGATTCTTTACTGTGTGAACCACTAGGAAAGTGCTATATATGTACATATGATTCCATAAATTAGGTAACACTGCTTGTAATTTGTCTGTGTTGTTGTTCAGTCACTAAGTCGTGTCCGACTCTTTACAACTCCGTGGACTGCAGCACACCAGGCTTCCCTGTCCTTCGCTGTCTCCCAGAGTTTGCTCAAACTCATGTCCATTGAGTCAGTGATGTCATCTAACCATCTCATCCTCTGTCACCCCTTTCTCCTCCTGCCCTCAATCTTTCCCAGCATCAAGGTCTTTTCCAATGATTTGTCTGTAGCTAACTATAATTTATAAAAGTGATTGATGGTCATTTATAACAATTAATTTACTCCATTTAACCCCTCATTCATGAGTTAAGAAAACATTTTTTAAAAGGAATATAGATAAGAAGCCACTGTTTATCTTTATTTTATTCATTTATACATTTCCGCTCTCTGAAAGTCACATACTTATGTAGAATGTAAATATTTTTCAGTTGTCTGACACTTAAGAAAGACCATTTCTGGACATCTTCAAAAACACATTGAGTTATGAGGGAAATATCTGGACAGACTAACAGTGAACAACAGATCAAGAGAACCTTCAAATAAAATATGAGGCAAATTAATCAGCAATTTTCAAGGGACACGGTTTAAGCAGCTGCTTAAGTTATTTTTTATTCAAACTGGAACCAAATTCCTGAAGTAGTTATGATTAGAATGCATCAAAAGCTTAAAGTCATCTTATCTTCTTATACCACAAAGATCCTCTCTTTGTGGATCCTATCTCTGAAAAGTCAGGTTGGGTTTTAGTAGGGAAACTAGAAACCTGTTTCAAATGCTGTCGAAGATGGACATTCGCAAAGAATAATGAAGGAAAATGCATTAAAGTAAGTAAAAATGTCCTACCATGGAGGAGAAAATGTTAAGGAAGAGCTTGTCAAAATGTTAATAGCAGCAGCTGTCCGTAACAACGGATTCCCTGCTAAGCACTGTATTTATATCAGATAATTGTATTTTCTAAATATCTTCTAGATAGTTATCCCTCACAAAAATCCTATGAGTTATTTTCCCATTGTATGTAGCAAATTACTTAATTTCTGAGTTGAAGTTTTTTTGTTTTTTTTTTTCAAGTAATTTGCTCAAGGTTACAGAGTTTATAATGGGAAAACTGGGATTCAAACCAAGTCTTGATCAATGTATTTTGAACACTTACTTTCAGGTGCTAAGAAAATTATGGTGAGCAAAAGCTGGCAAGGCAAGTAAAGCTGACAGGAATCAAATAACGTCCGAAAGAAATGTTTAACTGTAACTGTGACAAGAGCAATAGATCTGACTTTGGCAAGGAAGGGTCTAATGCAATCTAAGATCTAAAGAACAAGAGTCAAGAGTTGCCTTGGGGGAAAGGGAGGGGAAAAGCATTCCCTTAAAGAAGGCACAGAATGTGCAAAGATGACCTGAAGGTGGGAAGGAATGTGCTGAGGAATGAACAGTGAGGTGGGGAGGGAGCTGTGATATGAACCTAGTGATTTCAGATTCAATAGGTGAGATTGTACCTTTACCCCACATACAGTGTTTTATGTTCCTGTTTAGTTGTTAAGCTGCATCCAGCTCTTTTGTAACCCCATAGACTGTAGCCTGCTAGGCTCCTCTGTCCATGGAATTTCCCAGGCAAGGATTCTACAGTGGATTGCCATTTCCTTCCCCAAGGGATTTTCTTGACCCAAGGATCAAACCTGCATCTCCGGCACTGCAGGCGGATTCTTTACCACTGAGCCACTATTTTACAGAGCATGGCAAAAATATCTTGTCTTTATCATAGGCACTCTGGGAATTTATTGCCAGTGTGGTATTTTTCCCTTGGGGATAAATGGTGAATTCAGGTAAGCAGTGCTATATAGCCTCTTATGAGACTCTTTAGGAGCAGGGATAAAAATGGATATTCCAGAGCATGAATTTCTGTGTTCTAGAGTATACATCTAGCATACAACTAAACAACCCCAAAGAGGAGATTTCGGCTGCAAATGGAAGAATGGCATGCAGTGTCTGGAGGCAAACCAAGGCACAGTGAAGTTATCCTGGAGAGCTCAGAATGCAGAACATAGGCAACCCAAGGATAGCGCAATAAAACTGCACAGTAACAAGCCTAATGTGAAAATGACAGAATGTATTTCCAGCTGAGAGGCACGGCAGGTAACTATTCTCACATCCCTGCTCCCCAACCCAGAGCTGGGTGGCTCTGTAAATGGCTGATTATTCTGAGACAATTTCCCCTCTCAGATGGCGCCAGAGGTAAAGAACCCATCTGCCAATGCGGGAGATCTAAGATATACAAGGTTCAGTCCTCGAGTTAGGAAGATGCCCTGGCGA
Source organism: Nanger dama (assembly GCA_917880005.1). NCBI lineage: Eukaryota > Metazoa > Chordata > Mammalia > Artiodactyla > Bovidae > Nanger > Nanger dama. The sequence continues at coordinate 57,173,468 of CAKJTW010000004.1, forward strand.
AGGAAATGGAAACCCACTCCAGTATTCTTGCCTGGAAAATTCCATGAAGAGAGAAGCCTGGTGAGCTACGGCCCATAGGGTCACAAAGAGTTGGACACAACTGAAGCAACTTGGCACACACACATATGCACACACAATAATTCCTACCTCACAGAATCATTTTGAGAATGGCATGAGTTACAATACACGTCAAGTATTTAGAGAAGTACTTGAACACAGTAAGTAGTCAATAAATACAAGCGATTACGGCTACCATGATTATTAATGCTATTACTGTCAAAGGCAGTAAGCAGTTGAGGAAAGGGAAACATCTGCAAATACATATCTAAGACAATGGCTTCCTAGGGGGCTCAATGGTAAAAGACTCCACCTGCCAGTGAAGGAGATGTTGGGAACATCCCCTGGAGGAGGAAACGGCAACCCACTCCAGCATTCTTGCCTGGCGAATCCCCTGGACAGAGGAGCCTGGCGGGTTACAGTCCACAGGGTCATAAAGAGTCAGGCACAACTGAGTGACTGAACGCGTGGGTGTGCATGCACGCACACACACACAAGACACAACAGGTCCTCAAACTTGCAAATACCTCTGAATCACCTGGAAAGCTTGTGTAAAATGTAGATTCCTGGCCTACCAGAGGCAAGGCTTAGAAAACTAAATTTCTCCTAAGCTCCTGGCACAATATTGATATAGCTGATCTAAGCACTTAAAAGGCATGACTTGAAGGCTGAGAACTTAAATCTTAAGGCATCAAATAAGGTATTTCATTGTAGGGACTTACAAAGAGAACTTTATCAAACAAATTTCAGGTTTTATTTTTGCTAAGGCAAAATGAAACAAATTCACTTACAAAATATACTCCTAGGAGAAAACTGAATAATCAGAATCTACTTGATTGGTAAAATACAGTGTTTAGTTTTAATAACCACTCCCACAGATTATTTAAATCTTTAGTTTCAAACAGTTCAAAAATATTACTGTATGCTCCACTATTAAAAAAAAAAAAAAACCTAAAATAAGTATCTGGACAGTGGTGTGCATGTTCTTTAATTATCAGATTTATTTTCTAGTAAAAATAATAGAGCCAATCTTCAATCATACACAGAAAATTCTTTTCTGCTAGGACACAACTAAAACTCTGCAGATTCTCTGACTTTAGCTCAGGGTTTCTCACTAGGTAACTAGTATAGATTATTGGTTGGTTGGTTTTAGTCTCTAATTCATGTCCAACTCTTGTGGTTGGTTTCAGTCACTAGGTTATGTCCAACTCTTGTGACCCCATGGGCTGCAGTCTACCAGGTTCCCCTGTCCGTGGGATTTCCCAGGCAAGAATACTGGAGTGGGCTGCCACTTCCTTCCCCATTTCCTTCTCCAATTATAGATTATTACTTATGGGAATTATTTACAATGACAAGCAACCTTTTCAGAAAAATCAAACAAGTGACTAACTTTAAGGAAGGTGAAATCATAGGCCTAATACAGACATCTGGTGAACAATGTCCATGAAGATTATAAACTGAAGGTATTATTTATTTCTTTTTCTCAAAACCCATTACACAATCCAACACTTGGAATCTTTCTTGACCCAACAAAGGCATGGAAACACTGCTTGGGCTCTTTATAATAACAAACAATGCACATTCCTGTTTTATTTGCAAAAATAATTAGCAGCAGCTGCTACTTACACAGAATTTTTAACAGAAAATACTTTACATACTGAAACCAAATACTTCAGGACTTAAAGAGCCTGAGGACAAATGAAGTCTTCTTCTTTTTTATAAATTTAAAATAAGCTGTAACAATTAGCTTCTATGTTCCGTCATCTGGTTTTCAAAATGACTAATAACATTTTCCTCAGACTCAAAGGAAACAGCTGGACACATCTGTCAACTCAACATCTCTGGAGTGAAAGAGAAACTTGATACTTTAATACCATACTTACATATGAGGGCTCAGTTCATAGAAATTTCTGTTCCTGTAATCTTCCACTTTCTCTGGTGAATAAATGGGCAATGACCGGTATGGGTTAACGGATATAACCACACTGCCAATGTATGTCTGCAAAAAAAGAATAAAATAGAACCATTTTACCATCTTACATCTTAGTATCTCATGGCTTTATCCTGTTAAAAACACTGGTTCTACTATACTCCAGTATAATATAAAAATTTTAACAGTGGTACATCCTAAAAATAATTTCAAAATTTAAAAAATAAAAACACTAGTTCTACTGTCTGATCATTTTGTACTTTTCAAGAACACTTTACATCTCTTAAGACAGATGGCCGATAATGTTTATTTTGCTGATACATGGAAAACACAGACTTATACATTGAAAAAGCTTTCAAAATAAATCTCTAGATTAACTCATGATCCTGGATAAGAGTCCTCCACAACCCTATCATACTTGCCAAAAATTTCGTCACCACCAACCACAGCTAATTGTCAGCAAGACTATGCTTTCCCAGATTCCAGCTACAACTGGTGCTTCCTTCTCTCATCTTTATCCTCAAATTTCAGTCTATAGTGACCCAGGCTTCCCCTCCTCCCTGCCCACACCCATACCTATCCACTGCGACCTTGACTTTGGCACTGCCCTTACATAGTCTGTCCATCTCTACACTGGGCTCAGACACCATATAACTCAGTATCAGAGTTACAGCTTTCCCTTGGGCATCTTGCTTGGAGAATCCCACTGAAAAAGGGGCCTGGCGGACTACAGTCCATGGGGGTCACACAAGTCGGACACAACTTAGTGACTAAACCACCACCACTCAAACAAATTAATTTTATATTACATCTAATGGACTTCAATATCAGAATTGAAAAGTATTTGCTGAAAGAGTTAATTTCATGTTGAATTTAAATTTAATGTAGAATTTAAATGTACTTTCAGAAGGATCCACGCTGTTATCTTAGCAGACAGTAACCCTCTCACACCGCAAAACCATAACATTATTTATGTTTTTTTCCATTTCTATCTTAAATTCTCAGCAGCAAGAACAGTGTTGGGTTAGGTCACTTTATACAAAGACTAGCACAATGCTGCAAGCGAAAGTTACTTAACTGTAACTCATCTTAGCAGTTTCATTTTTCCTTTCAGTTTCAACATTACAAAGATGGCAGGAAGGGAGATGCTAACAAAAGATGTCAGTTATGAAAAGGCTTTTTAAGAAAAGGTAAAAAAGAAAGGAAAGAAGAAAAAGCTCACTTCCAACTTCCCCACCTTTCTAGGGTCAAGCAGCAAAAGGTAACATTTTTAAGCAACAAGTTTTTCCAGTACTGTCACCACTGGATTCAAGGAGACTGTTAGATCTTTCTAGAAAATTAAACACAATGGAAAACAGAACAGTAAAAATGTTCTGACCTTTTTTCAAAACGTGGGTCACAATTATTTTAATTATAAAGCCTTTTCCCCCAACCTGGAAAACGGAACAGGTCACTTTTATATCTATTTTCATCCTATAAGGTCGGAGAAGGCAATGGCACCCCACTCCAGTACTCTTGTCTGGAAAATCCCATGGATGGAGGAGTCTAGTAGGCTGCAGTCCATGGGGTCGCTAAGAGTTGGACACGACTGAGCAACTTCACTTTCACTTTCATGCATTGGAGAAGGAAATGGCAACCCACTCCAGTGTTCTTGCCTGGAGAATCCCAGGGACGGCGGAGCCTGGAGGGCTGCTGTCTATGGGGTTGCACAGAGTCGGACACGACTGAAGCGACTTAGCAGCAGAGGCAGCACCATCCTATAAGAATACAATCTGAGCAAGAGCAGACAAGACTGCTGCTGTAAAGAAAGACTCAGCTCCAATGCAATTAGGGTGCAGGGTGTCTATTTCCCAATAGAATGGGAAAGAATAGAGATCTCTTCCAATGAATATTCAGGACTAATCTTCTTTAGGATGGACTGGTTGGATCTCCTTGCAGTCCAAGGGACTCTCAAGAGTCTTCTCCAACACCACAGTTCAAAAGCATCAATTCTTCAGCGCTCAGATTTCTTTATAGTCCAGCTCTCCCATCCATACATGTGTTCATTCCTATCAGACTTCTGTGTTGCATTCACACTCCATCTGGTCCCTCTGTCCCAAAAGGGCTCACAGATCAACACCTACTGGAATCCAGAGCCTGTTCTTCTAATCAGCTGATCAAACCAAAAGGACTCCTTTACATAATGGCAAAGACTACTTCCCAATTAGGTTCTATCTACCTTCTCCACCAGGGGCAAGTCTAGTTCTCATTACCCTTGGTGGATGGATGGATGGGTGTGATCAATCCATGTCCTTTTTCACTCCGTGTAACCAACCTCCCAGCAATCCTAGCTTACCACCTCCATACTCCCAGCCCTCAGCACCCTGAGTCCTGAAGCGTGTACATCACCGGACACGGAAGGCCCCCTCCACTCTCACCACCCTGTAGACCCAGCCTCTGACATCTAAGAGGGAAGAGAGAAGGGAAGGGAAGGAGTGGGGAGAAAAGGCAAAGGGAAGAGGGAGAGGAAAGGCGCTACCTTTCCACAAATGGCGCATTCAATTAGCAAGTTTATCTCTCACTTCTCAAGGGCAGACATTAAACCAAGAATGTACAAACATTCCTAAGTCAAAACAATCTCATACTTCAGATATCTCTAGAATTCCAGAACAGGCGCCTTGTAAATATCCAAATAATACTCAAAAGAGGGCTCCTCCTGTGATGACAGGGAAAACTGAAATCTTTACTGGAGGCCAGGCACCCCACAGGCTCCGCTCTCCAGACCACAATCCGGAATCCAGAGGAAAGGGCCCAGACAGACAAACAGTGCAAGGACCAAGCATTTCATTCCATAGGAAAGTTCTTCTAGAACCTCATCCTCAGAGATTCTATTTCAACTGTCTAGAGAAGGGCCAGGCATGCGCATCTTTCTCCCCAGAAAAAGAACCAGGTAACCAAGGTTAAAAACACTGCTTGATGCCTTCACCCTCAGGGCTCACAGGTCCAGGTTTTACTTTCAAGCACAGCTGTGTTGGCCTATCTTCTATTTTACCCTCCCCTTTAAATTGTCGTACGTAATTAATTCCATGAACACTTCAAAAAGAAAAGAAAATTCTCCCAGCTTCAGTTACTTTCATCTTAGCCACATTTATAATAAACTCAGCATATGGCATCTCAGTACACTACTGAGAAAGAGCGGCTGCACCTGTAAACTGGGGCCTTTCCATGGCAGTATGTTTCAAACGTTTGACTATGACTCAGTGTAAAAAAGGGGCTTCCCTGGTGGTGCAGAGGTTAAAGCATCTGCCTGCAATGTGGGAGATCTGGGTTCAATTCCTGGGTCAGGAAGATCCCCTGGAGAAGGAAATGGCAAGCCACTCCGGTATTCTTGCCTGGAGAATCCCATGGACGGAGGAGCTTGGTGGGCTACAGTCCAAGGGTCGCAAAGAGTCGGACATGACTTAGCGACTTCACTTTCAGTGTAAAAATATTTTCATCACAACCAAGTACTTGTGCTTGAATGTATATTTACATACACATCCATGTATACATATGTATGAAATAAAAGTTTCACAAAACCATAAATATCCTTATCATATGCAATGTACTTTATTTTTTTTTCAATGCTATTCATTTTCATTACAAAATGTTTTAAAACTGGTGGTCCTAACCCACTAAATGGTTTTCATCACTTAAAGGCTCAATCTTGCAGTTTAAAAATACTGCTAACTGAGCACTTCATGTTTTTTAGCTGTCGATGGCTTTGAGATGCCAGTGAAAGCTATGGACCCTTCTCTCTCCAAAAAGTATACATGTAATATGCACATAAGAGTTTGCCTACAGTCGATATACCAGATTACAAGTTCCCTCCCTAAGGAAAGAAACAACAGCCACTAATGGAAAAAGAGAGACAGAGAGGAAAAGGGGGAAAAAGAGAGAGAAAAGCAAAGAAAAAGAAAAGGAGTAAGAAGTGGCCAGAATAATTCTAAAACTATAAAAATGAAGAGTCGTTTAGAATAAGAGCCAATAGCTCAGCTCAGCGGGCCCTGAGTGTTTTATTACAGCACTGAGTCAGAACATAGCCTAACAATTAAGGGCCAAAATGAGACAGACAGTATTCTGTTTCCGTTGACAGGGACACATGCAATACATTTCCGAAAGATATCTAACCGGAAACACTTTTTTTTTCCAAGTTAAAAAGGAAAGCCTTTTTACAGTTTTAATATTTTGTATGTCTCAACTATGCAGAGCTGTATACATATTCTTCCACAACACCAGCTTCACGAAACACTAGCAAACATACAGAACAGTCACAAAGGTGTCACATCTTCATATCATAGTTCTTTGCAACATTAAGATCTTTAGAAGCCCTAACCCTGAAAGTTTATATTTCAATTCCCCATATGAAATTGAAAATAAAATTATAAATAAACCATAAATACTATAGGAAATCCTACACTGACTTCTTTTCACCATGATGATTATTACTTGGAGGCTTCTTTTCAAATATCAGATTCTTCCAAAATATTTTTGAAGCCCCTGTTCTGCTGAGGCTCTAATGTGGCATCCGGTATGTCAGCTTCTTCCTTTCTTCAGAACGAATTTTAGCCATTTATTTACAGTCACCACAGTTTCTTAAAAACTCACCCCCATAGTTATTAAAGTTTCTTGTATATAATATACACTGAAGCATTTTTTTACTAAACTCTTCCTAAATTCCTATGAGACAGAAATGAAGTCTCCATCTCAATGTCCTTAACAATGGAGCACAAAGAAGTTAAGTGGTATGACCACATTATCTAACAAAAGTGGAATCAGGACAAGAAGCCAAGAATCTGTTCTCTTTTCATGAGAGCACACAGTCCATGCTGCTGTCAGGCCTGGGAAGCTTTGGCAAAAAGTGGCCAAGAACACCTCATCACAGGAACTTGTGTTGTACAATGCCTTACAACAGGGTCTTCACCTTTGTATAACAGAGTGACTCTGCTGGGCAGAAGCCTCTTTCTGACTATCTGAGGAATGTGGACATCCTTACGACACCAGAAATAAACAAAAAGAAAAGAGGAGAGAAGATCTTCTAGTTACAGGAAAATTTTTATCTCAATGGAAAAGAATTTTTTTTCATGTTTATTCCAGCACATAAAGTTGTGCCTACATCTTGAAGAAGTGCAAGACACTGTGTCACAATCATCCTTTTACCTTGAGAGAAATGAATGAGCAAGGTGGCAATGGAACAAGTCATGTTTATTTAAATAGTTTACTTAATGCTAATTATTTAGTCTAAAATTTCATCAAAAAATATTCAAGAATATGTTGGAGTTCTCCCAGTCTCCAAGTCATGTTATTTTCACCTCTAAAGTAATAATAGTTCAAATCCAGAATGGGTCAGGATTCAAATAAAGTAAAAATAACCTTACACAGGCTGCACAACCACACTGTCTTGACTGAATTTAGGCTACAGTGTTTAACAAGTAAGCGGCAAATTTTTCAAGAGCCTTCTTTATGCAAAATATCGTATTAGGCACAGTGAAAATGTAAGACACTCCTGTGGCCTGTGACCTGTGCCCTGAGATTATGACAGAGCTTAGGAGGTAAGATTTCTATATCACAAAACATAAAGTTTAAGGGTTATCCACTCTAACCACAGAAACAGATGAAATAGGATTTAAGTGATTCTTAGCTATTAGTCTTCTTTCTAAAGGAGTGCTTTGGGTTTAAATGAAGGTCACTGTCAACTGCAGAGGTCCAAGAATGTTCCAGAAGTTGGAAGACTTGGGCAGGTCTAAAAGGATGGGCAAATTTCAGATAAAGTAGCATTCCCCCAAACAATAGCATGAGTTTGGTTTTCAGATCACAGTTGAACCCTTCCCTTTAAAAAAACTTTTTGCTAAGATTGTTACATGCTTCAAATGTTTTTTTTTTTTTTTAACTATGAATTACTGGAGACTCAAAGTAGATATCTGCATAACCAGGTTCAACTTTGGCTCACAAGTGCCAAAAGGCAGAAGTAACCCAAGTGTCCACAGATGGATAAATGGGAAAACAAAATATGGTAGACAGATATAATAGAATATTATTCAGCCTTTTAAAAAGGAAATTCAACACATGCTTATAACAAGGATTAAAACATGGATAGCAACATAAAGACCCACCCAGCCACACTTCAGACAAAGAAAAACAAACAGCTTACTTTGAACAAAGACCTTCTGTGAATAACAGCCTAGAAAATAAGACTGAGATCAAACTGCAGACAGCTTCAAATGTCAGGGTGAAGAGTCTGAGCTTCAGTCTGGAGGCATTTTTGAAGTAAAAATCAGTGTGTAGGGTGAAGGAGTTAGATGACGAAACTGACTGAATTTGAACCCAAGTCACCCTTGGCCCATAAAAAAGGCTTTCGAATTGTGGTGCAGAAGATTCTTGAGAGTCCCTTGGACTGCAAGAGATCAAACCATTCAGTCCTAAAGGCAATTAACCCTGAATACTCATTAGAAGGACTGATACTACAGCTGAAGCTCCAATACACTGGCCACCTGAAGCAAAGAGCCAACTGATTGGAAAAGATCCTGATGCTGGGTAAAATTGAAGGCAGAAAGAAAACAGGGTGGGGAGAGGATGAGATGGTTGGATGGCATCACCACTCAATGGACATAAACTTGAGCAAGCTCCAGGAGATAGTGGAGGACAAGGAAGCATGGCGTTCTACAGTCCACGGGGGCACAAAGAGTCGGACACGACTGAGCGACTGAACAACAACATCCTGACTTACATATTGAGCTTTATGCTCAGATTCTATGCCATACAATATTACAAGGCTTCAATGTCATCTAGCAAAGTTTTTAGTTTTTATGTGAAGCTGGGTGCATTATTGAACCTCTCCAACTGCAGTTTCATCTCTGGACAAGGAGGACAAGACTGGTTCTTCCCCTTGTCCAATCTGAGGGTTAAATGAGATTGTGTGTTAAAGCACAAACCACAGTACCTGACACACAGCAAGTATTCCATAAATGTTATCTACTCTGATTAGGGAAACTCACAGTTTGACTCTATTGGAAATCTACTGGCTATTATAAACAGCCAACTCTGGACTTGAGTAAATTCATCAATAAGCCCTATACACTTACCAAATGGTCTCTGTATACAGGCAACAGGTGAGTTATCAGTATCAGAGGGGTGCATGAGGTATGTATGGTCTTAGTAAGTTGGTATGAAAAGCCTGAGATACACAAAATGCCTGGATAAGAAAAGCTGGTGGAATCTGCAGCAATGACAACATGCTACTCACTTCACATGGAGGAATTTACCCTCTTCTTGGGTCTTGGATCTTGGGAATTTGATCACAAGACATTAAAACATTACATGCCACAGCATTTTTGATTTAGACATTTGTCTCGGTTTTTGAAAGACAGTCTTCAGCTGGTTTTTCAGACACAGTTCAAAATTGTGAAAAGTTGCCTGCCTATGTGAAAAATTATAAATATAAGGTCAATAATAATTAGGCTTCTATCTGGATCTTATATTAAGAACAATGGAATTCAGTAAGTACGCCTCACAAGCCCAGTCTAAAGAACAGATTTGTGGTATAGAAGAATAACAGCCTAATTTTCACAGAGGAAGAAACTGAAGACTTTAGAAGGTTTTAAAAACCTACCGAAGCTCTCACACTTAGTGGCAGAGACAGTTTCATGCCAACACTCTCACCGGAATCTGTGATGCCAGAAGACAGAAGTATGATTTGGTCAGGCTCTGTCAGCTGCTGGGCACAGAGATGTTCTCTAGTTACATCAAGTACAGAAAGTTCTATTATAATAATGACACACTCAGGAACTTCCCGAGGAACCCATCACTGAGCTACCAGTAAAGCTGGGACCCAAGCCCACCCAAGAGTGAGTGTGAATGAGTATAAGAGTACATTACAGAATAAAGCAACTTGAGTTTGTGAAGACTTCCTTTCCAGGCCCAGTATCCACGTGCTCATCCCGTGCTCATCCCCTGCTCATGTTTCTGCTTTTTCTGGGCTTGCTACTGACTGATCTCACTTTCTACTCCATAGCTGGCCCACTGCAAAGACTTATTCATAGTTTCTGCCTGTACATGGCCCATCATGGCCTCACTACATCATGACTGCCAGCCTCTGCTTCTGTTGGTATATATTTTTTCCAGTACTTCTCAATTCAAAGTTGGAGGAAAGAAACAAGCCCTGTTCATCTTTTTATCTATGCTGTGCCATCAATCACTGGCCTTGGATTAGCAGGTTTATCAGGTTAGCTTGGTCCCTGTCAGTCTAGTCTGAGACATGCCTTAACCACCATATGATAATCCTTTGTTCTTGGGCTGCCAGTCATTTCAGACTATGAATTAAGGAACTATATATGAGTTCTATGCTACACCGAAATACCAACTAAAAATATCACCTCAGGCAGTTTTATTTCAGAGCAGGATAACACAATACTACCTCATCTTCATTGAAATAAACTTTGTAATGAGTAAGCATTTTCCAAATATGCACCATTTTTAAGACTCTCTTAACAAAGGTACAGAGTGGTCCCACATTACAGCTTTGCTACCAGCTGCAAGCCTTGAAAATAATATTATGCAGCTAACTGAAAGTAGTAATCCAACAAAAGGCTTCCCTGGTAGCTCAGTGGTAAAGAATTCACCTGCCAATACAGGAGACTCAGGTTCTCTCCCTGGGTCAGGAAGATCCCTTGGAGAAGGAAATGGCAACCCACTCCAGTATTCTTGTCTGGGGAAATCCCATAGACAGAGGAGCCTGGCAGGCTACAGTCCTTGGGGCCACAAAAGAGCTGGACACAGCTTAGAGAGTAAGCGACAGCAGCAATCCAACAAAAATGAGATCTGTATGACGAATACCAAAGAAGGAGGGGCAAGGGGAAAAGGGGAGTGTGGAGGGACAAAGAAAGAGTCAGAGAAGGGGAAAGAGAGAGAGAAATATTTTACTTATGAGAAAATCTCAGGGTCCCAAATCTTGGACTAAAGTCATTCTGGGTTTCTAAGATTTCCTGATGGCCCCAAATAAGTACTCTGCTCCATCTATGTGTCAAGCACTGAGCTAAAATGCCTCTTAATGTCCAGCACAACTCAACAAGATAAGCATCAAGACACCTATATTATAGATGAAAGAATTGACCATCGCTGACTTCAGTGGTCACAGTGGTTGTGAGTGGCCAAGATAGAACCTTGGTCTGTCAGCCCATGCCTTTCCCGACATGCCACACTGTGTCTCACCCTCCACTCCTCCACAACGGAGCTGAATGAACAAAGAGCCTCTCCTTAGAAATTAGGATTACCATTAATACCTATCTGTACTATAGATGTAAGAGCAGAAATAAATACATATATAGAAAGGAGGGCTGAATCAGCCACATGAACTGGGCACACATCTCCTGTGCTGAACTGCTTCCTCTACTCCGTGCTTCATCTTCTTTTTTTTAAGATCCTGCGGTGAAAGCACAGACTCTTAACCAGTGGAGCACCAGGGAGGAAGTCGCCCTACTCTGTGCTCTCAAAGGTCAAGGACCACATGCAGCTGTCCAGTGAACAGGATGAAAATCAATCTCCTCCCAAGATCTTTTCCCATCTTCCAGAGATAACAACACCATCCTAAAGGTTGCTGTCACTTTTCTTTGACTAGGAAACACCTAGTTTAGAACTGAACATACTTGTTCCCTGCCACACTAGTTCATGTCACTGCACCATTGAACGCTCACTCAACACATGGCAGGAATACTGATGATCACTTCCATTATCTGTCTAGGTTGTTGAGACTGCCTTGCTCCAAACCCACGCATTCTTCAGAATCATACTCAATTATGTTGAACAGCACTCTGCAGGCTGAGAATCCTTCTCTATTAGTGGTATCACTGATGTGCATGGTAACTGTAAAGTCAGCAGGACTGTTAATAAGAACTACAGATCCAGACTTTCTGGGTGTGAATCCCTGCACTATCTCTTACCACTGTGTGACCCTGGTCAGGTTACTTAAATCTTGCTGAGCCTCTTTCTTCATATGTAAAATGAAGATAGTTTTAAAATCTACAGTGCAGAAGACTCTAGTAAAACTTAAACACTCTGTGTTCGTCAGTCAATCATGTCCGACCCTTTGCAACCCGCCAGGCTCCTCTGTCCATGGGATTTCCCAGGCAAGAATACTGGAAATTGAAAGTGAAAGTGTTAGTTCCTCAGTCTGCACTGGACTCTTTGCGACCCCATGGACTGTAGCCTGCCAGGCTCCTCTGTCCATGGGCTTCTCCAGGCAAGAATACTGGAGTGGGTTGCCATTTCCTTCTCCAGGGGATCTTCCTGACCCAGGAATTGAACCCAGGTCTCCTGCATTGCAGGCAGATTCTTTACCATTTTAGCCACCAGGTAATCCCAAGAATACTGGAGCAGGTTGCCATTTCCTTCTCCAGAAGGATCTTCCTGACCCAGGAATCAAAACTTCGTCTCCTATATTGCAGTCAAATTCTTTATCGCTAAACCACCAAAGAAGCTTTAGTTTCCTCCAAATTGAACTTTAGGCATGACTTCAATCAGAACATTTACATTAATATATTATAAATGTTAAACAAATATATCAAATACTAGATAGTGCCTACATGAAGAAACAACTCTCTAGGCTTGGGAAATAACAGATAAACGTGTCCATTTTGCAAGTTTAAAGAGGAAAAATTTTTCCAATCACCAAAGATTTTAAGAGAGCTTGGACAAGTTGAAACTGGCAAGCTTTTACCAAAAAATAATTGTTTTGAAAAACATTATAAAACAGTCCAAGAGTTAGACCGTGCTCAGAAAGCAGACACAACAGCCTCTTGATCTGCTGCTTTTCACAGCACTAGGAAGCTTTATCTAGCTTCCTAATGCTATGACTCCATTCCAAACACCAAGGCTACACTCTTGAAAACACATGATTTGTTCTTCATGTTTCCTTAACAATCTACCTTTTCAGCTAGCCAAGCAGGCAGAGTATACTCCTAGGAATCCCTCACGAACAGTGAAGTCTAGGCATTTCACTCCACCAACTCAGGATTCCCTCCTTCTTTCCCTATTTGGTTAAGGCTTGTTTCACACAAATTTGCTGGGTCTGGGTTCTGTGGGAAAGACTGATCCATTTAGATGAAGGAGAACCTCCTACTTCCAACTTTAAAGCAAACCAAAACAAAAAATTTTCATTTTAAATCAAACTTACATGATCTGGAAGATGACCAGCATTAGTTCTAGAAATGGGACTAGGGTACTGAAATAAGAAAATTACATTTTTATGTTATGTATCCCTATACTACCTGTTTTTTATTTGTTTTCCCAAAAGCATTTGTTATTTTTGTAATTTTTTCAAGGCTGTTAAAATAATTTTCAAGGCTGTTAAGGAAATTAAAAAAAAAAGTTGGAGAACGTCTAGGTAGCAGGAATAGCACTAAGTGGACATCTGAACTCTGCCAACAACCCTGTGGGTCTGGAAAAGGGATGAGCCTCCAATGAGACTGCAGTCCTGGCTTATACCTTGATGGCAGCCTTCTGAGGCCCCAAGCAGAGGACCCAGCTAAGCCGTCCCAAAAAAAGAGTCAGATAATAAATGTACATTATTTCTACGACTCTAAATTTGAGGCAATCTATTTTGCAGCAAGAGAAAACTAGTACACCATTTATACCAAATTCTCAGGAATAAATGTTACTCTCAGGAGGTAGGAATTTTCATGTGCATAAAGGAAAAGTGACTTTGACACTTCAAAAATATATATAAATGTTAACTAGAATTATTTTCACTTGCTTTGCAATATTTTAAACCAAGTATGAAAGTGAAAGAAAGTGAAGTCGCTCAGTCATGTCCGACTCTTTGCGACCCCACAGACTGTAACCTATCAAGCTCCTCTGTCCATGGGATCTTCCAGGCAATAGTACTGGAGTGGATTGCTATTTCCTTCTCCAGCGGATCTTCCCCGACCCAGGGATCGAACCCAGGTCTCCCGTGTTGTAGACAGACGCTTTACCGTCTGAGCCAAATGGCAACCAAATATACTTACATTTAAATATCTTTTATAAGAGCATTGAATCTCATCCTTACAGGGATCCTAATTTTACTAGACTTTGAAAGAAAGCGATCTTATCTACAATTAGTTTGACTTAAGATCCTAAAATTGGACTAATTCAAACCTCTATATCTAGATGATCCCCACCTGACAATCAGATAGAAAAAAAAAACTAAATCTACTTGTCAGCATCAAAAATACTTCCTGTCTGAGAATGGACACCTTGGTTCTTTAGTTTCCAAATTTGCCCTGGGCCTTGTTCTTGCCTAAATTGCACCTTTCCTGTTTCTGAACAGAACCACAATCCTGACCAGTCACCCTAAAAACAGCATCACGTCTGGCTGGGTCTCCCGCATTACCACTCCACCTGAAATCCTGCCACTATCCCATCTGGCTGAGGGTGGGAGCAGGGTGCCGGAAGAAGGTCTGACAAAGGACAGGAAAAAGTACAGAAGAGCAGGGCTCAGGAATGTCACAGCCAGCATTTCCCACCACTGGCTGACCCCACAGCGACCGCTGGAGCACCAGCTTGCCCTGCAGCTGGGCCCAGCCTGCACTATACTCTGCCAAGAGCGAGGAATCAAAGCAAATAGCCTCTAATTCTACACGTTACCCCATCGGACCAACATGCCCTCTATCTGTTCTCACCTGATCCTCCTCGATCCATCTCCAGTGGAACAGTCTTCCCATGAGGACCATGTCAATATCTGGAACTGTCTCAGATTTAGAGACTCTGCCCAACTACAGACAGAGTGATAAACCAACTCCAGCCTTTTAAAATCAGTGTGTGAGCCCAACTCAAAGCAAAGAACAGATAATCCTAAAGCATGCATTAATATCTTTCATAAAATACCAGATCCTACTTTTATGAGGATCCTAATTCTAGTACCAGCCTCTAAAGATCAAGACAATTTTTATCAAGACTTTCAAAGCAGTCCTTTTACAGCTACAATTTGTTGAACATGAGGTCCTAAAAGTGGACTAATTCAGACTTCGACAGCTAGATGATGCTGACAATTCAGATAGAATACAAACTCAAAGTGCTTGTCAGCACCAAAAACACTTCATATTCAAAGGAAGGCTGCAAGAAGCATAGCAGATTTAAAAAAAAATATGCATCACAGAATAAAAGAAAACTCGAGATGACCTCAGGAGCAAAGATTTCAACACAATTTCTCTCAAGTTGATGGACATCAACTACACCCTTTTCCCCTGGGGCTCCTGTTTACTCTGCCCTGCCTTGAGGAGTTCACCAGGAGAGAAAGCTTAAGAAGTGTGCTTCTGGGTGCACTTCAAGCTTAGAATTTCAGTAATAATAAGGCGTGTCCTTCAGCCTGGTAACAACACCAACCAATAAAGCCACTTCACTACAGAATTCCCTACCAAGCCTGTGGGGCTTCCCTTGTGGCTAAATGATAAAGAAACCCTCCACAATGCGGGAGACCCAGATCCCTGGGTTGGGAAGATCCCATGGAGAAGGGAAAGGCTATGCACTCCAGTCTTCTTGCCTGAAGAATTCCACACACTGTATACTCCATGGGCTGGCAAAGAGTCTGACACAACTGAGTGACTTTCATGTACGCACCAAGCCTGTGAGGGACTGACAGCAGAGGGTCTGGTCACCATCAACTCCTGTATTCAGTAGACTATTTAACCTACTTACACACAATCCACCTATTTTGTTGTTTTTTCTTTAATTTATATTTATTTTTAATTGGAGGATAATTGCTTCAAAATATTGCGTGGGTTTCTACCATCTAACAACATGAATCAGCCATAGGCATACGTATGTCCCCTCCCTCCTGAATCTCCTTTCCACCTCCCAACCCTCTAGGTTGTCACAGAGCACTAGATTCGAGCTCCCTGGATCATACAGCAAGTTTCCAATGGCTATCTAATTTTACATATCGTAATGCACACGTTTCAATGCTGCTCTCTCAATGCCTTCCACCCTCTTCTTCCCCCCACCAGCCCTGCCCACAGTCTGTTAACCCATCTAGTTTGGAAAAAGCTGACCCTTCCCCAAACCTCAGAGTAAACATTTTCTTAAGCCATTCAGCTCCTTCTGGTCACTTGGCCACAGTCACCTGTGGTGACTTGGATGGAAGAGTATGTGTGACTCAATGGGCTACCCAGAGTTCCAGGTTTACCTGACAGGATCACTAGGAATTATAAATGCTCTAGAGAGGTGATCCTGTGAGAACTCTGTGAAGGAAGAGACTATTCAGGATGGAAGTGCACGTCCTCTGATCTAGAGCTGCAAAAGCTCTGAGCAGAGCCAGAGTTCTGAAGTCTGAGCCACACAGCCCTCCATTCACGGGCCCCCTTATCAACCACAGCATGAACAAACAAATCACTGTCCAATATGTTTGCATGATGGATCACGCAAGACCATCACACACTTTTACGGCATGAAATAAAGCCAGGAGACTAAGACAGTGACATTTAAAAAAAAAAAAAAACCTGTATCTTTCTGGGAAAGAATTAAAAAACAAAATGAAATGTAAGACAGTAAAATATCACATGTTATTAACTTGGCCTTTGATACCAGGCTAAACAGTTTTGTAGCAAAACCATGAACAAAAGCAAAGCAAAAATATTATCAGAATAAAGGCCAAGAAACAGATTTCCCAAGGATGGTATATACAATTTGTGAGGTTACAGAGGTGGGATGATCAAATTTACCGTCCTGTATTTTTTGTTAATTACAAAACCAATACATGCTTGACTTAACAAATCCTATAATACAGAGTTCTAAAACAGTAATAAATTTTCCCTGTCCTTGTATCCCATCCCCTCCCCCAACTAAAGTCAACATGCCTAAACCCACCCACACTAAAGTCAGCATGGTACTAAAGTTAGCATGCCTTTCTCCTTATTCATACAAATATACAAAGAAATCTATATGCAGGTGAAGAAGCAACAGTTAGAATTGGACATGGAACAACAGATTAGTTCCAAATCAGGAGGGAGTACATCAAGACTCCTGTATATTGTCACCATGCTTATTTAACTTATATGCAAAGTATATCATGAGAAACGCTGGGCTGGATGA
Organism: Nanger dama; assembly: GCA_917880005.1. Classification (NCBI taxonomy): domain Eukaryota; kingdom Metazoa; phylum Chordata; class Mammalia; order Artiodactyla; family Bovidae; genus Nanger; species Nanger dama. The sequence goes on from CAKJTW010000004.1 coordinate 57,190,533, forward strand.
AGCACAGGTGGAATCAAGATGGCCAGGAGAAATATCAATAACCTCAGATATGCAGATGATACCACCCTTATGGCAGAAAGTGAAGAAGAACTAAAGAGCCTCCTGATGAAAGTGAAAAGAGGAGAGTGAAAAAGCTGGCTTAAAGCTCAACATTCAGAAAACAAAGATCATGGCATCTGGTCCCATCACTTCATGGCAAATGGACAGAGAAACAGTGGAAACAGTGGCAGACTTTACTTTTTGGGCTCCAAAATTGCTGCAGATGGTGACTGCAGCCATGAAATTAAAAGATGCTTATTCCTTGCAAGAAAAGCTATGACCAACCTAGACAGCATATTAAAAAGCAGAGAAATTACTTTACCAACAAAGATCTGTCTAGTCAAAGTTATGGTTCTTCCAGTAGTCATGTATGGATATGAAAGTTGTACTATAAAGAAAGCTGAGTGCTGAACAATTGATGCTTTTGAACTGTGGTGTTGGAGAAGACTTTTGTGAGTCCTTTGGACTTCAAGAAGATCCAACCAGTCAATCCTAAAGGAAATCCGTCCTGAAAGACTGATGTTGAAGCTGATACTCCAATACTCTGGCCACCAGATGCGAAGAACTGACTCACTGGAAAAGACCCTGATGCTGGGAAAGATTGAAGGCAGAAGGAGAAGGGGCCGACAGAAGGTGAGATGATTGAATGGCATCACCAATGCAATGGACATGAGTTTGAGTAGGCTCTGGGAGTTGGTAATGGACAGGGAAGCCTGGCATGCTGCAGTCCATGAGGTCACAGAGTCAGACGACTGAGCAACTGAACTGAAAGTTAGCATGCCTTTCTTTTTATTCATACAAATATACAAACATATGTACATATCATATACCCCATCTTTTAAAAAGTCATGCAACACACATTACCCTATAAGCTACTTTTTTTTCTTTTTTGCTTAAAACAGAGAATGCCTAGCGTTGGAGAAGAGTCTTAAAAGTCCCTTGAACTGCAAGGAGATGCAACCATTCCATCCTAAAGGAGATCAGTCCTGGGTATTCATTGGAAGAACTGATGTTGAAGCTGAAACTCCAATACTTCAGCAACCTGATGCAAAGAGCTGACTCATTTGAAAAGACCCTGATGCTGGGAAGGATTGAGGGCAGGAGGAGAAGGGGACGACAGAGGATGAGATAGCTGGATGGCATCATCGACTCAATGGATATGGGTTTGGGTGGATTCCAGGAGCTGGTGATGGACAGGGAGGCCTGGAGTGCTGAGGTTCATGGGGTCACAAAGAGTCGGACGCGACTGAACTGAACTGAACTGAAGCCTCCAATGTGACGGGTGTTTAAAGTTACAAATGAAGGCACAAACATCATGGAAATGATAGGTCCAAAGTATCATGAAAAACATTAATTATATGAATATCTGGAAGCAGAAAGCAATTTTCTGCTTTTGTTTTACACTAGAAAGAACATTCTTAGAATAGTCAGAAAATAAAATTATGTAAGGCTGAAACCCAGACATTTTTTCTGCTAAAGACTCATGAATGTTAACACTTGGCATTTTGTTTAAAAGGAGACTGTTTTATTTTTAGTGGGTACAACAAATCAGGTATTTGAATGCATGTAATGTTCTACTCTCCATCCTATTCTCTATTCACCTGAAAGAGAATTCTACTTCTCAGAGCCAAAAGAAAAATGATCAGCCGCCTTAGGTTGGGATATAACTGATTTCTCCTATCTCCACCTGAAAGACCAATGTTTAAAGTCTGTCTTTTATTTGCTATCAGACCATACTTTCAATTAAAGCTGCAGAGCCGTGCAGTTTTCCCACCTGAAAGCTGATATACCCTGAGGAAAGGTGACCTGGGGCCTCAGTACCCAACCAAACCACACCTTCCCCCTCTTATAAAGCAACAGCATTTTATACCTCGTCCACCTGAATCAGCAGTTTACATAACTCCATCTCTGAACTTAGGTTAGTAGTCGGTTACCCAATTACTATTCCAAAGCAGTACCCACATATCTCATTGTTGTTACTGTCAACCTACCCCTATCTCTAATAATCAAATCAAGAAAGATGAAAAGTTCAATTCCCAGAGGGTGACTCCTATTTCATTAAGAAATTAATTATCCAAAGTTATCCTTGAAACATGATTGCCTACCTGAAAAGGAAAGCTATATGAGACATAAAATATAGCTTTGCATATGATTTTTAAAATATATTAGCTCCACAGAAGTTACAAATCAGTTATGTTCTCTCCTTTTATTTATTTGTATTTCTTCCTATTGTTTGCACACTAATAGGAAAGCATAAAGCATGTCTCAATAAACCAATTCATATCCAGACACAGATACACTATACAGTGGAAGAAATAGAACTCAAAGGTGATGTAGGTTCTACCAAAACTCCTTCTACCCAATCCATTGGTTTCCTTCTCAGTTGCTGGTACAGGGCATCAGTGCCCCATTTCCTTGGTTTAGTCAACACCATGTCTCTATCTGAGCAGATGCAAATATCTGTGCTTTCTGCAAATTCCCAAAAGCTGCACATAAAAGCATTTGTCATTCATATTTTAAATATATTTTTAAAACTTGACAATGTAACACTGTGAAATCCTTCATAGAGAATTTTTACAACATAAAATTTTATCACTGAATATATTTCTATGTTTTCATTCTTGTGCCTGACATGATACTTTTGTATAGCAGGACATGACTATTCCCAAATCTCCAGGGACCAAACACATATTCATAGCTGGTAATTTGCTCCTGTCTCTACTAACTACGAATGTCAAGAAGGTTTCTCTCTCTTTTGACAGTTGACTGACTTGCATTTCAATAAGTGGTTTCTCGAAGGTTAGACTACTAATCTTATGTAGGTATCCAAGACACTTCTGGATTTCAAACTTGCTCCTGAGCATATGTGCCTCAGAGGGCAGAATGTAGTCTTCCACTTGATTCTGAATACCATCAACAGCCAGCACAACACTCTGCCTGGTCAGCAGACACCGTGTGTGGGAAGAGACTCACGTGACTCTCATCAACATTACTCACGCACCAAGTGAGCAAACACAAACTTCTTCCTGAGGGTATCAACAAATACCTCTGGACTCCAATAAACACTCCGAAAAAGAAGAGACTATGGAAGAGAAGCCCGCTCTGCACCATAAAATGCAAAGTCGAAACTCCCCAGATGACCTTCCGTGCACACTCACATATATCTCATTGTGGTCAAAGCGCTTCTTGAGGTTGTCGATGACGGTGTCCTCATTGAGAGGTTCTAAAAGAACCATATCTCCAACTCCAATCATATTGTCCAGCAGTGACGTTTTCACCTCCATCTTGGCCATAGTCTCTTGCTGTAGGAAAGAAAGAGAAAGGGATGATTTAAATGAGCAAGATTAGTTCAGATGGGTTCTTGGCACCAATAGAGAAATGAAACACTGCTAGTTCCAAATGGTCCTCACTTACCTCACCTATGTTGTAACCTCTCCTTTCCTACAACCTACGTCAGAAGCCTAGGGAGTGGAGGGGGTGGGGGGAAGGCTGCAGACACTGCCAAGCTGCTAGAAGTCCCAACTGCCAACATGCCACCACAGATGAACCTCCCTCCCAGTCACCATCACCCCAAGCAGAGTCCATCTAACAGCAGAGCCACTAGGTAGCCGGGATTGCTGTTTCCTTCTTTTGGATCATTGCCTCTTCCCAACCAGAAGTTGCAAAACACTAGCAAGAGAATCCACCCCTTTCTACCAGCCCTTGCCTACCAATGTCAGACCTGAACCCACAGAAACCTGCTGCCCCAAGTGGCATCACCCAGCATTCCATGATGAAATGCAAAATACCATTTTCCCAAAATATACTGTGTTTAAAATGATGTTAACACTTACGGAGTACTTGGTGCATACCAGATGCTATCTCAAGAACTTTCTGTGCATCAATTAATTTAATTCTCACAATTCTATGAGGTAAATTGTTATCATTATACCCATTTTAAGATAAGGAAACTCAGAAAGGTTGAGATTTTGCTTATGGTTAGTTAGGACTATATTACATTTATGTGTTAAAGAACAAAATCACCACTTATAATACTACACCTATGAGGAGAAATTTCATTCCAGGAGTCAACACTGACTGATACAGAAAAGAATACACCCCACTTGAAAATTAGAGGTTGCCTATATAATATAACCTTCCAAGAATGACCTCAGTATTCTTAATGCTCATTCCAACAGACACACTACTAGAAGAGCAAAGAGACATGACTTTGGCAACAAAGGTCCATCTAGTCAAAGCTTTGGTTCTTCCAACAGTCATGTATGGATGTGAGAGTTAGACCATAAAGAAGGCCGAGCGCTGAAGAATTAATGTTTTTGAACTGTGGTGTTGGAGAAGACTCTTCAGAGTCCCTCGGACAATAAGGAGATCAAACCAGTTAATCCTAAAGGAAATCAACTCTGAAAATTCATTGGAAGGACTGATGCTGAAGGCTAAAGCTCCACTACATTGACCACCTGATAAGAAGAGCTGACTCACTGGGAAAAGACCCTGATGCTGGGAAAGACTGAAGCCAGGAGGAGAAGAGGATGATGGAGGATGAGGTGGCTGGATGGCATCGCCGACTCGATGGACATAAGTTTGAGCAAGCTCCGGGAGATGGTGAAGGACAGGGAAGCCTTGCGTGCTGCAGTCCATGGGGCTGCAAAGAGCCAGGCTGAACAACCACAGTATTAAAAAAAAATTTTAAGTGTGTACTGAAAAGCCAAAACAGAGAGACTAAGAACCAGCAGCAAGGCCCTCTGATAAACAAAAGCAACCAGTAAGGAACTATTTAATAACCAAAAGAAGAAAACCAAAGTTAACTTCTTTGTTAATCTTTTAAATATCATGCCAACTACACCTGGAATAAATAGTCCTAGGTATTGCTAAAACCCAACAACAGTCGCACTAAGAATAGTTTCGCATACCTTGAACCAGGCCAGATTCTTTCAAATAAACCAGGTGGAGGCAGAGACCTATCAAGCTCTATGGATGCAAAGAAGCCAGAGACGGGGCTAGGCCCACACTGTCCTCGGAGACTTGCTCAAGAATAGGAACATGAGTGCCCAAACTGCCGCAATAAATTAACATTTCAATCAAATTTCAAGTTCTCAGACGAGAAATGCCAAAAGCAATCTAGCAGCGATACATTACATGTAATTTGGCAGATGAGGGAAGAAGGCATAGGGATTAAGGGGAAAGTCAACCTGAGAAGAGTTTCAAAAATAACCACCTCAACCCAGCAATTTGAATTAAGTAAAGAGGCCGAATGGGAACTCTTTGCCCCAGGGTAGATTCCTGTATATAAAGTCTATTTATGGAAACAGCTACAGAAAGACAACAGCTTTGTGGCAGGTAACAGCAATTAAGCAGCCAATCTTTCTTTGTAATTAAACCTGCTTCACCATCGTTTCAAATATGAGTTTCAAGCAAGAGTATGGGTTCTAATTTTTACACTTCTTTCCCAACTTTATAATCAATCCGAAGGGGAAGGGGCGGAAGAGGGCAAAACAAATGCTGTTATAGGCAGTGGGTAAAGGGAAAAACTCTGAAAACACAACTTTTGCAAATCAAAATACCACAATAAAGTAAACCAACTGAAAAGGTGATACCAACATCCATTTAGTCCAGCCAGCAGTTTTGTTTCATACCAGTTTTTTTTTTTAGCATCTAGGTTTTCCCCACATTCTCATTCTGGTGAAACTGGAACCCTGATAAAATGGCAGAGATACTTCCTATCTTCACACAAATGGACTGATTTCCCTGACTACCATCTCCAGGCCTGGGTGGGTCACTCTGACATCTCAACAAAATTAGCCCATACATTTCGTTCAGCCAAAAGAAACTGATTTGTTTCTTCTATGAAAGAGCAACACTGACTACCGGAACAAATTAAGAACGACTTGCTAACTCAAGGTTTCCATAAACTATCAGAAGAATCCACACAGGAACACACGGAAAGCACCTAGGACATTTTGTGTTTGATGCATACAAGCTCACCACCTGCACCCTTCCCAAGACCCCCAGGGGAATCCACATTGTTCCAAGGAAGCCACTGTTATCTCCTGTCCAGGAATAGAGCGTGTGATCTAGACTGTGACAATAAACACATTTCCATCTCCCAGCCACGAGAGCTGATTCAGCGCTGGTCATTTAACTGAGCCTGAAGCTTTGGCCTGGAGTATTAGGACAAAGGTTCCATCCAGCTCAGGGTGGCATGATTTACAGATGTGGTACTAGGAACTGCCGCAACCATGACTGCTTTCGGAGCGTCCCTGGTGGCTCAGATGGTAAAGAGGCTGCCTACAACGCAGAAGACCCAGGTTCAATCCCTGGGTCAGGAAGATCCCCTGGAGAAGAAAATGGCAACCCATCCCAGTACTACTGTCTGAGAAATCTCATGGACAGAGGAGCTTGGCAGACTACAGTCCATGGGGCCTGCTTTTATGAAGAAGCTGGTCTGAGGAGGAAAACAGTACACAGAGGAGAGCAAGGAAAGAAAATAATCCAGTCACATCGCAAACCTCTGGAAAAGTTTGCACCTAAAGCCGGCCACACAGCTCGCAAGTTTTCAGTCACAGAGGCCAACTAAGTCTCCTTATTATCTAAGTTGTTTGAGTTGGATTTTCTATTACTTGGGACAGAAAGCATCTTACCCAATAAAAGAAGGTGGCACAAGGAAATAGAATGTTGTAAATAACACACTAAAGAGCATGAACCGGCTAAGCCAAGGCCGCAGGGTGGAGGCATGAGGACCTACTTACTAATTTGGACTGGCAAGATCACCGTTGATATTTAACAGAGAAACAGGTGATTAACGGCCTGTTGTACCTTAAAACATGGACCCTGTGCTTGCAACTTTTGAGAATGTGAGAAAAAAAATCCAATGTTAGAGTATGTGTGGGCTATTCATTGAATATCTACAAGACAGCTGTAAAACTAGCCTGTCCGAAAGCCAGGGGAGAGAACATATGATTCTAAGAGGAGTCACTCTGCCTGGAGGCAGGAGATGCAGAGAAGTCCTCTGTCCCAAGAACCAATTGTTTCATCTCTACAGCCCAAGAATAGGATAGCACACCCACCATGAAGATGGAACGCAGGGGAATTATCACCCACGCTACTGCTTCTTAAGCTTCTTAACTATTCCCAGGTGGATTCCATTCACCAGAGCTAAGGCCAGGTCCAACTGCCCAGAGACAAGTTCTCAGATCGGGTTCTAGGTTCAAAACCTTAGGGGTCGGTAGTATGTCTGATTTTTATTGGGGCTTCCCAGGTGGCACTAGCAGTAAAGAACCTGCCTGCTAATGCAGGAAATGTAAGAGACAGGGGTTTGATCCCTGGGTCGGGAAGATCCCCTGGCGGGATACAGTCCAGAGGGTCGCAAAGAATTGGACAAGACTGAAGTGACTTAGCATGCACATACTGTTTTTTATTAGTCCATGGAAGCAGTAAACCTTGAAAGCCAATACCATTTCTAAGGAGTCTGGCTGACAGTGACAAGTGCTTAATCCTTAAGACAATCAACACCAAGACCTCCAACTCATAAAACAAACTAAAAACAAGAACTGTTAAAACATGACAAAACCATCATCCCCTACACTCTACTTTAGATGGGGCCACAGAAGACAACGGATGAAAGAAATCTTCCTGATACCCTCTGTGGAGGGGCAACGATGTTTTCAGCCACACAGGAAGAGCTGCATGATGCTGGCTGGAGCATTTCATTTTCTTAAGCCAAAGTATGGAAAGAAAGGCATATGTGAGTGCTGGGCAGCCACAGAGGAGGTAGAGGAGACATTCGCCTCTTTTTTTTTTTTTTTTTTTCTTTTAAATGGAGACACTATCTTGTATACAATCCTATTCCAGTAAAGAATCTGCCTGCAATACAGGAGACCCAGGTTCAATCTCTGGGTCAAGAACATCCCCTGGAGAAGGGAATGGCAACTCACTCCAGTATTACTGCCTGGATTCTCCAGGACATGGACAGAGGAGCCCAGTGGGCTAGTCCATGGGCTAGTCCCTGGGGTCTATTCTTCAGTCCATGGGGTCGCAAACAGTCAGTCACAACTGAGCAACTATCACACTTTTACTTTTTTTCCCCCTTTCGAGGAGTCCAAGTTACCTTATGACAAGTAACTAGTGAGAAGTAATGCCCAATTCTCACTAGAATTCGAAGGAGACAGACATGCTTTCTCCACCCCCAAAGAACATGGCCTGCATGCATGCGTGCATGCTAAGTCACTTCAGCCGTGTCCAGCTCTTTGAAATCCTATGGACTGTAGCCCGCCAGGCTCCTCTGTCCATGAGATTCTCCAGGCAAGAAAACTGGAGTAGGTTGCCATGCCCTCCTCCAGAGGAGCTTTCTGATCCAAGGATCAAACCAGCTTCCTACATCTCCTGCATTGCAGGCAGACTCTACCCACTGAGCGACCTGGGAAGGCCAAACATGGCTTCTGCACAGCCAATCACATCCTCCTATGACCAGGAATCCCAGGACATGATGCTGGCTGGTGGTTATACTCATTAGTCACTGCATGACAGCAGCAGCATGAAGACCAGGCGGTTCCCATGCCCTGGCTTCTGCTATGGATCCCGCTGCCCAGTCCCCCAGTCTTTCGGAGGCTCCTGCCTGCCTTCTAAGCCTGTGCCCTTCCTGGTCCTCTGACCTTTCAGCAATTCTGTGAGTTCCTACATCCTTTCTGCATTGCACCCAGCCAAGATCCTTGACTGACTTGAACACTAAGTACTGTGCCCAATGTTAAGTATTAAACCGCTGTTGGATCTTCAGTATTATGTGAAACCAATCTTTTTCCCCTAACCTTGGAGAAAGCAATCCACCAAATACAATGACTGGTGGAGCCTTTAGAGGACCACTGGGGAACCTGGAGGCAGGACCTCCACCTAAGGGCACTGGTTTAGCCCAGCCAGAAGCTCACCAACTGTTAACAGGTGGGTGAGTCCATGGCTACATAAGCTCTTTTCACCTGTTTGTCCATCCAAGAAAAAACAAAATATATGATCACAACCATTCTTTCCCCCACTTACTCTCATCTCAAAAACTTACTACCTATATTGCAGTGTATATCGGTTCATTTACTGGCATATTTTGCAGCATAAGAATACCATTTAAAATCTGAAAAGCATCATTTCAAAACCCCTCAAAATCCAAAAGAATGAAACATAAACATCCTACAGCATCTTAAAATGCCATCTATAACCTAACATTTATATATGAGTAGTCTACCCAGCCCCAACCTTAAATTACAAGTCACCTACCACATTAATGTTGTCTATGCCTGGGGGTGTCAAGACCAGCATTCCCCAAGCCAACAGCCCCACAGAGACATGGCCAAACCAGACAGTAGATCTTTACGAAGAGCATGGCCATTCTACTATTGACATCAAAACAGCAACACTGAAAAGTTATTCCAAAGTAATCGGTAATTTAATGACTAAGAGATGTATTTTAAGCTGAAATATATCTGTTTGAAATATACCTGTTATCTGTTGGTCTCCCAGTTACTCAAAAGCCTCAGAATGCCACAGATGAGAACAAATGTGTATTTTTAAGTTGAAACAGTTTTACTGTAGAATTTGAAAGAACATTCTCAAATCAGAGCTGAGCTGGGCAGTGGTTAACAAGGATTAACATTAATTTATGAACCCAATTTTAAATTTGAAGAAACCTTGGACTACAACCTGCTGCTGCTGCTGCTGCTGCTGCTGCTAAGTCACTTCAGTCGTGTCCGACTCTGGGCGACCCCATAGACGGCAGCCCACCCAGCTCTCCCGTCCTTGGGATTCTCCAGGCAAGAATACTGGAGTGGGTTGCCATTTCCTTCTCCTATGCATGAAAGTGAAGTCGTGTCTGACTCCTAGAGACCCTGTGGACTGCAGCCTACCAGGCTCCTCCATCCATGGGACCTTCCTGGCGTGGAGTGGGTTGCCATTACCCTCTCCGGGACTACAAGCTACTATTACATAAAACAGATAAACAACAAGGTCCTACTGTATGGTATAGGAAATTATATTCAATATCCTGTAATAAACCATAATGGAAAAGAATATGAAAAAGAATACATATAAAACTGAATCATGTGCACACCAGAAACTAACACAACATTGTAAATCAACTATGAATAAAAAGTGTTTGTCTTTCAGTCACCTCTGACTCTTTGCAACCCCATGGACTGTCATCAACCAGGCTCCTCTGTCCAAGGATTCCTCCAGGCAAGAATACTACAGAGGGTTGCCATTCCATTCGTCAGGGGATCTTCCTCCTTGGGATCGAACCTGGTTCTCCCGCATTGCAGGCAGTTTCTTTACCATCTGAGCCATTCAACTTAAAAAAATAGCAAATAATGGAAATTTCCTGGCAGTCCAGTGGTTAGGACTTTTAATGACACTTTCACTACCACGGCCTGGGTTCAATCCCTTGTGGGGGAACTAAGAACCTGTGAGTGTCCCAGTATGGCCAAAAAAATAAATGATTAAATAATGAATAAATTTTAAAATGTAAAGGCACTTCTTAAGCATAGCCATAAAAGCACTTGCAGGAAAACTTAATGAAAGCAGGTTATCTACTGCTCTGGCAACTGTAAATGAGGACGTCTGAAATACATTATAATATACATCAGAAGCAGAGCCTTTGGGGAGTCTTCTTACCATAGTAACCACTGTTATTTGACTCGAGTTCCCCTCATTAACCTTCTTGTGGCGTAGTCTTGTATGCTTTATAGCCCCTTTTCTGGAGAATCAGCTCCATGGTGTCAAGAGTCACCCTTATTCATCTTTATTTCCCCAAAGGCACAGTGCACAGCCTCTGGCACATGGCAGGCATTCAGACAAACACAAAAGGAAAACAAGTATGCAAATTTATGGTTGACAACTGAGTTGTTCAATAGTGCACATTCTCACAGCTGCCATCCTGGGTTGGGTGGTTCCTTCCCAGCCGACCAGAAGGCAAAATAATAACTGTGGCTTCAAGCCACTTTGATCCATTCCTCTAAAAACACAATACTATTAACAAAGGACAGGAAACAGAATTGAGCTATTTGGCTCCCAAAGACATTGCTAATGCTTTTAAGGATAACCTGAGAAACACATTTAACTAAGAAAACAAGGCCAATGTGGCAGGATTTCATGAATAAAGTAAGACTCAGCAAATCCTGATAGCAAAACAAAGGCAAGAGAGGCCAAGTCTATAGGACGTGGTTCAGTACCGAATATAATGGGCTAAGTGACTAAAAAAAACCCTGAAACTTCCTTCCTGGATCTTTCAAAACAGCACCAACCTCATCTTTGAGAAAAGTCTGATTAAATTTCCATTCAATTTGGTTCAACCACCGCTTAACACTATTCAGCCCTGTTGGTCCCTGGCATTGTGTTAAGTGCTAGGGACACACTGAATAATCATGGTACTTCCTTGTCCCATACACTCCCCAGGAGCTCACGGTCTAGAAAGAGAGTCGAGACAAAAAATAGGTGACTTTTGAAATTTCAAATGACCATCTTAATGATTAAAAGCAACACGAGTTCACTAGAGGAAAAAGAAATCAGAAAATGTAGATGAGCAAAAAGAATATAAGCCAAATCCAACACCCTCATGCTTTAGTTTAAATCCTTCTGGATTCATTAGAATCCCTAGAAAACCTGATTTTTATAACCAATGAAATGGCCATCATTTCTGGCTTTATTGATCTATGTAAGTATTTCTGCCTCAGGTAGGAATGTGAAATAGATCCATGAGAGCTATGAAACTCTGGAGCTACACCAATAATATCCAACACTTTAACATTCAGCCAAATTGTATGGCCATCTGCCCCTCTGTGCTCTACCTTCTGTGTGCATGCTTAGTCACTCAATCATGGCTGACTCTTTGCAACTCCATCGACTGTAACCCACCAGACTCTTCTGTCCATGGAATTCTCCAGGCAAGAACAATGGAATGGGTAGCCATTCCTTCTCCAGGGGATCTTACCAACCCAGGAACTGAACCCAGGTCTCCTACACTGCAGGGAGATTCTTTACCCTCTGACCCACCAAGCAAGCCCCTCTTTACCATCTCCCCACCCTCAAATTAGCAACCCATAGTATCAACCGCCTGCCTACCAGTCATCTCTACCACTTGGCTGTTTCTAACGTACACATCCACATCTCTTCTACCATCACACACCACAAGGCCAGAAACAAAAACAAAACCATCTTACTCTCCCTAAATTCCACAGTCACAACTGATTCAGTTTCTCACCCTTGGCCTCTCCCTGTCTCTAACTCCCCACACAATGTATCATCTTGATTGTATCAGCTTAATCACCCCTGCTCCATCCCTTCCCACCCTTCGCCTCTGGGACTGCCCCAGTTCAGGCTTCATCATTTCTCACCCTGAAGGCAGCAACCTCCTAAGTCGTCTTCACCACTGCCTCTGCCAGGCCCACTCCTCTCCCAACCCACACACCACACCACCCAAGCTGCCTTTCTAAATCACTGTTTGATCAGGTAAGTGAAAGTCATTCAGTCATATCCGACTCTTCATGACCCCATGGACTATATAGCCCATCAGGCTCCTCTGTCCATAGAATTCTCCAGGCAAGAATACTAGAATGGGTTGCCATTTTCTTCTCCACTGATCAGGTAAGCCTTGCTCTAAATCCTCCAATAACTCTCCAGCATCTTTTAATATTCAAATTCCTTAGGAGATGATCAAAAAGATCAGAGAATTACCATATGATCCAGCAATTCTACTTTAGAATTTGAAAGGAGGGATTCAAACATTCATGTTCAAAGCAGCATTATTCACAAAACAAAATGTGACACACAAACAATGGGATATTATTCAGCCTTAAGAAAAAAAAGCAAATTCGGACACATGCTGTAGCACAGATGAAACCTGAGAACATCATGCTAACTGAGTAGTCAAAGTGTTAGTCGCTCATTTGTGTCCCACTCTTTGTGAACCCATGGATGGTAGCCCGCCAGGCTCCTCTGTCCACGGAACTCTCCAGACAAGAACCCTGGAGTGGGTTGCCATTTCCTCCTCCAGGGAATCTTCCTGGCCCAGGGACTGAACCCAGGTCTCCCGCATTGCAGGCATATTCTTTACCATCTGAACCACCAGGGATGCTCCAAGAGTACTGGAGTGGGTTGCCATTCCCTTCTCTGGGGGATCTTCCCGTCCCAGGGATCGAACCTGATATCCTACATTGCAGGTGGATTTTTACCATCTGACCAACTGAAATAAGTCAGTCACAAAAGGGCAAGCACTGTATGACTCCACTTATACGAGGTCCTAGAGCAGTCAAATTCATAAAGACAGAAACTAGGACGGTGGCTACCAGGGGCTGAGGGAGGAGGGAAAGGGTAGTTGCTGTTTAACCAGTACAAGGTTTCACTTTGGGAGGATGACCAATGGTGCTGATAGTTACACAACAATGTAAATATACTCAATGCCACTGAACTGCCACACTTAAAAAGGTTAAAATGGTCATGATACGTTATGTATATTTTATCAAATATTAAAAAAAAAAATTCCTCATCAGAGCTGACATGACTCCACAATTGGGACTCCAGCCTTCCTCCTCATTCTCACTGCTCCTTGACCAAGTCTCTCAACCCCTTAAGGCAAACCTCACATGAGGGACCTTCTGGGACAAACAGAAAAGTGGTTCTAGCTGTAGGCCTTTGCTCCGCAGGATCAGCTGAGCTGCTTGTCTTAAATAAATCCCCCTGACTTAAACCAGTGTGATCAGCTCTTCCCCAAAAGCAGTGTGCTCCGAGCAAGCCCTACGCATCCAGCACAGCTGTTAGCTTGCTGGTCTCCTCCGGCCTCTGGAGAAAGCCTGCGCTCCCCACGTGTGAAGACCCCCGCTGCCTGGCCCAGGGATGGTGCACAAGGTGTTGGTGTGCAGAATAGGTAGACGGATGCACATGGGAGTGACTCAGCCCATTTTTCCTTCCAGGGCTGTTTCCATTATCTCTACCCTTCCTACCAGAGAGCTTCATGAGGTTCACCAAGAATAAGAAAGACCTGGGTTAGAAACTGAAGGCCAAAACACTTTCTCAGTATTTAAGAAGTTAAGGGCAAGTGGAATGAAAACTGCATTCTTTAGGACAATTTACTCGAGGAGAAGAGGCTGGTGGGCCACACAGGGTGCTGTGCAGGGCTCCCCCGAGTCTAAGAAAATGGGCCATGACATTCATTTATGAAACAGCATCTGAGGATGATGCCAATTTTCATTCCTATCAACACACTTCCTTAGAGAAGCTTATTGTATACAGTATGATGCCGATTCATGGCTTTACTTCACATAGTTATCTGGTTTTCCAATCCTGTTTTCCACTGTTAAAGCCACTACACACTGAGGTTTTATCCATCTTTCTCTAAAGCGTTTTGTTAAGGATATTTAATAAGGAAGGCTTTTGTTAGCATCTTAGATTTAGGGAAAAAACAGGCCTAACTACTGGGCAGTTTCCATAAAATAACTGTTGTCTTGAGCTCCAATTATGGATAATAAAAAGGACATTAAGTTATCAGGCAATGATAAAATGGAATAGATTTGAAATGGGAATGAAAACAAACAACTAAAACCATACAGAAGCCCATAAATCACAAAGCCAGACTCAGATCTTAAAAGCTCTGTGAATGCGAAAGGCAACTGATGCAACTTTCTGGATATCTAAGAGTCCACACCCCAGAGGGTACCTCTGAATAGGCAGAGATGGGCCAGGAACCACTCAGTGTCAATGTCAAGTTTGTTTCTGTCTGGGTATAGCAAGGCTGGCCTCATCCTCCAAAGCTGTCAGCCAGAAGCTGGGCTACCCTCAACCCCAGGCATGGTCCAGTTCTTAAGGATTTGAAAGACAGCGTCTAGACAGAACTTCATAATGTGATAGGTTAAAAAAAAATTTTTTTCTACCTAAGGAAATGATGAGTTGTGTTATCAAGACTAATTAGAAAGACTTCTGAATCAAAAATAACTGGCTGCTATGACAACATTGAAGGTTCTGGATTACAAACTACAGACTACCTCTTCTGATGTGTGAGCAAAATTTCTTAGGATCCCAGGCAAATCCTTATTTTACCAGAGATAGAAATGGACCCAGGACATGTTGCATATTTGGTTTCTGGAAGAGCCAGGGTGAAGAGGAAGATTTCCTAATGGGTCTACAAGTATAGGCTTTCTTACTCATTATATTACACACACATTCTTCAATCTAATTCCTAAGTCATCAAACTTCAGAATACGCCACAGTTCTTAAAGAAAAGCTTGACTTGGGAAAGAGTAACTTTTCACAAGTTCAGTGGCAAGAGTTTACCATGACTGAGAATTCACTTTTGATCCACCCACCATGGAACATCACAGGCTTGAATCACTGACCCAAGCTTGCATCCAAGGAAATTCATCTCTGGAATTCGAGTTTCTGATCTAAAAAATCAGGGATGACAACATCCAGTTTAATTTCTCTTTTGAGAAAGCAAAGCCCGACTCCCAAGAGGCTGTCACCAGATGCCAGTTCTCTCCGTCCCTAGTGCCTGTTTCTGCTAACCTGAAGAGCTCGCCCGCTCAGCCCTGAAGTCTCCTGGCCGGTGTGTCCATGTAAATAACCTCGAGCATTGCCTCATGTTCAGTGGACATCCCATGGAGGTCAGTACCCCGAGGAGGCATGCAGCCAACAGCACTGTCTCCACCGTCACTTCCCGGAGGAAGTTCTGCAGAGGCATGGCAGGAACAACTGGCAAGGGGCAGGGTGCCTTCAGAGAATGCCACCCACCCTCAAGACTGGGTCTGAAAACCACCCCCACGCCTCTTCTCCACCCCTTCCCCAGCGCGGTACCCATCAGGAATGGAAGACAAGCCGTCTTGGCTTTAGGGGGAACCTATGGTTGTGCTGTCCCACTCACACTGGACGTTATGAGAACTCATGAGCTAATGTCTGAAAAGGCCTATGAGTTCCTGAGGGACAAAGGAGCCAAAAACTATAAACCACTGTTATAGTCAGAAACACAAACTCAGCTGCACTGGGTCCTGCAAATTATAACCAATAGGCCTCTCAATCTGCTCCCTCGTGACGGATTAAAAAAATTTCAAGAAGTCCAACGTGTTTAGATTGGCAAACCTGACGCCCTGGAACCCCCAGGTGAACGTAAAGGGCTCACGTGTAACTGGCACACCTGCCAGCTCTGATTAGTTCCTGGCTGGTGCGCAGACCCCAAATACGACCAGTGGCTATTAAACAGAACACAGCCACCAGGGGAAATCCAACTTTCCTTCCAAATGAACCGCCTCGTTAATCAGAGGGTCTCAGTCTCGTCCCTCACGCTAATACCCGCACCAAGTTCTCCTGTCCTCAGCCCCTTCCCTTGTTTACAAGGTTTGGGGACCCTCTCTGTTCTCTATATGCTTGACCAGACCATCCAAGCACTCGAGCTGTTCCCTTATAGTTCAAAGTACGGTGATTTGCATCTGGGAGCCACACATGTATGGTTCCTTGTACCCAGCAGTTTGGGGGTCCCACTATATCAATTTTTGAAGACACTTGGCTGAACAAAGACACTCACATGAAATACCTGGGGTACACCAAAGCAAAACTACTTTCCTTTAAAAAGGCTCCTTGCATCATCCAGGCTCTTTTCAGTGACAATGGAGGGAAAGGTACTGAATTGCACTCTCTGTGGTAAGGAAGCAAGTATCTCTCCAGGAAACATCAGCTGTTGCACTCTGCAACAGACCAGAGGTTGGAATGAACACCTCAGTGGCTCAGAAAGAATCCCCCAAGTTCCATGCTGTAGACAGCTCTGCAGTAGTGCAGGTAGATCCAGCACACTGCCAATGTTGAGCCTCAGTCTCCCCACAAAGGGGTTGAACACATGTCTCCTAAAGTCTTGTTCTGGCTTCCATCATTACTGACTCAGCAAGAATAGCTCAACTGGGAAAGACTGACTTCCTTCATTTCAGGATAAGCAATCACGGGTCTGATTACAAAGAATGTGAAAAACCAAAAATGCCAGGCCACAGAAAACTTTCCCAATGACACTTACTCAGACGTAAAGGAACGTAGCTCTCTTTGTTCTGATCTCACCAGACAAAAAAAAAGAAAGAAAAATATATGAAGGGAATAACCACACACAGCACAGAAGGAATTGCACAAAATCACAGGATCACTATCAGGAAAGGCATCAGGACACATGTGACTGTGTTCTCTGTTTACAACTACACGCTTACTGCAAAATGGCACTGGCTATTTTAACAAATATATCCAGTTATGAAAGCAAAAAGGGATCTAAAATTACAAATTAAGAAGTCCATATAAAACCAACTATAATAAGAATTAAAGAAAAAGAAACCATAGTAAAAGAAAAATATGCATCGCTCAACAGTACATCTTCAGTAATGTCTCTGCACTTGTGGTTAAGAAAAAGTATTTTGGAATAATAAAAATTCAGAAGCGTCCTCAAGCAGTTATCCATGAAACTACTTTAGTGGATAGTTACAAATCCACACTATGTAATCAAAGACAGAGATGTTTATACATTTACGTTAGGGCTTCATAAATGTTTATTAGTTGAGAACTGATCAAACAAAAACAGCTAACATGTTACCAAAATGACACTGATATGTAAATTGAGAAGGCAAAATGACTTTGTCACTGGAAAAGAATTTTTAAAGAAAATAGCTAAATTGCACTGGGGTTACTTCACCTAAATTGACTAAAATTAGCAATCAGATTTGAATTTGGAAGTATTTTCTGGAATAACTTTTTTCTAGTTTTGCTCATTTTGGAAGCATTACTGAATTTAAAACCAAATGAACTAACTTTTCTGTATCTCTAAACACATTATAACGTATTTAGGAAGAAACAAAAAGATATATAACATAGCAGAGCAATTTACAAGGCATACCATAGCTAAATAACTCCTTTTAAGTCACAAATTAAAATGTCTAACAAAATTATGTTTACTAAATTTAAATTGATAAATGGTAACTAAATTGTAATAACAGTTCTGTTCATTTCCCAAAATTCTGTAGGAAGCAGCAATTATTTCATATATTTACAAAAGTATACATACATAAAAACGCCCTTTAAGACACGCACACTTATTTTTTCCCTTGAATACAGCATGGTCTCAACCTGTAAAGCTATAGAAAAATCAACTGCTAATCAGTTTGACCAGGTATAGAACTATACAGTAAACTTTCCCAAGGGAAGTTCTGGTAAAATATAAATATTTCATAGTGAACTACATTGTATATGGACGATTAAGAAAAGTTCATTTCCTCCTACAAGTAATTTACGAAAAAAACTTTTCAAACTACCACATTTTAATATTGTAAAGCATCAACTCAAAGGCCTAAACACCTTTAAATTTACACTCTATCCTTAATCACATCTCTCACTAGGTAAGTAGGTAGGCAAGTAGATGTAAAAACTACGGAGTTCTCTTTAAATGACATAATTATGACATCCGAGTTTAGAAATTAAAACTGCTTACCAACTTTTCTTCTCCATTGTTTTTTCCACCAATTTAACTAGCACTTTAGCATTCAGTTCATACGAAAGGAGAGACAAACATTCGTTGTGACAGGGAAAACACACTAAGTACAACAAATATTTTGCAAACAGATAAGAGAGGGAAAGTAGGTCAATATCCTGTGGCTAGGAAGACACAGCCTGAGCTTCCATCCAGAGCTGAATTATATGATTAACCAGGCTGGACTCTCTTCCAATCACAGCCTCCTGTTCTGACCTGTGCCCCTAAGATGCAAAGGCGCTGGAAGAACAAGGAATAAGAGACCCTTCAACTGCTTTCCTGTCATTACCAAACTAGCTGGGTGAAAAAATTCTTAGGAGCAATGTAATTAATAAAAGTGCTCAGGGATTTCCCAGGCTGCCCAGTGGTTAAGACTTTGCCTTCCAATGGCAGGCAGGCTCAACCCCTGGTGGGCAGAGCTAAGAACCCACATAGCTTGCCAGGCCAAAAGCCAAAAAACATAGAACAGAAAGAAAATTGTAACAAATTCAACAAAGACTCTAAATATGGTCCACGTCAAAAAAAAAAAAAAAATCTAAAAGAAAAACCAAAAACAAATGCTCACATAGGGCTGATAATTCATTATAAAAAGAATATAGAGACTACCATCTATGTCAAAGGTGAATTATTTTCATGGTCTAGGAGAATCACAGAAGGATGGCTGAAGAGGCGAAACCTGACCATGAGGATCCTTTTTGAGGATGGGTAGGATATGATTCGGAGAAGGCAATGGCACCCCACTCCAGTACTCTTGCCTGGGGAATCCCATGGACAAAGGAGCCTGGTAGGCTGCAGTCCATGGGGTCTCGAAGAGTGGGACACGACTGAGCGACGACTGCACTTTCACTTTTCACTTTCATGCATTGAAGAAGGAAATGGCAACCCACTCCAGTGTTCTTGCCTGGAGAATCCCAGGGACAGCGGAGCCTGGTGGGCTGCTGTCTATGGGGTCGCACAGAATCAGACACGACTAAAGCGACTGACTTAGCAGCAGCAGCAGCAGCAGCAGGATATGATTACTAGGATGTGATTAGGGGTTTTCCAGGTGGCGCTAGTGGTAAAGAACCCACCTGGCAATGCAGCAGACGTAACAGATGCAGGTTCAATCCCTGGGTCAGGATAATCCCCTGGAGGAGAGCATGGCAACGCACTCCAGTATTCTTGCCTGGAGAATCCCCATGGACAGAGGAGCCTAGTGAGCTACAGTCCACAGGGTCTCAAAGAATCGGACACGAATGAAGCAAATGAGCACTGAGGATGTGATTAAAAAGAGAAGAACTTAAAACGAGAGGTATAAAACCTATTCAGAAGATGGTGTCTAGTCAGAACGGCAGCAGAAGACGGCTGATTTCATGTCCTGCTGGGCCATGAAGCTGAAAGGAAAGGTGAGCTGGGGCAAGGCTGAGAGTGTGGGCTGAGGGGGTGGAAATGGGTGGGAGAGGAGAGGGAAGCATCACACAGCCTGCCTCTTGCAGTCATTGGTGGTATCAGTGCATCCAGAGGGCAACAAGTGTGACTGACAGTCACTGGTGATAGTCAGATGGAAAATGAAGTTGAGGACAGCCATTACAGATGATGGGAAGTCATCAAAAATTTTGAGCAAACATAGAGACAATAAAAACTTGAGATTTGATCAGGAAATAATCTGAATTTGTTGGGGGAGTGAGAAGAAGCAGGAAGTGGGATTGCTCTGTGCAGTGCTCAGCTCATACACTGCATTAAAATGGGCCAGCCAAGGGGTAATGTGGGGACTGACACCAAGTCAAGCTCCTGAGGGGGTGTGACTGCCCTAAAGGACACCTTTTTCTACTTGCATAAGTGCACGGTACAAGCTAGCAGCAGGAAAATTCAGCTGGGGCATGAAGCTAGAAGTCAGGAATAAGAACAGGGTAGAACTAATGGAAATGAAACAAGAAGGTAAGTGCAAGAGAAATAACAGACAAATCTATCAGAAGAGGTGGGAAACTAACTTGATGGGAGGGCACGAGAGAGAGAGGAGGATTTAAGACTCACGTCCTTTTTCATCCTAATGCTTAAGTTTGGCTGGTTGGTTTTTTTTTAAAGGTCAGTTAATGTTGGAAGTCATAAGTAAATGATATATACCAAAGCCTATTAATATTATTTTTTAATATATGTATTTAGTTGCACCGGGTCTTAGCAGCAGCATGTGGGATCTTAGTTCCCCAACAAGGGACTGAACCCAGGTCACCTGCAGTGGAAGCACAGAGTCTTAACCAGTAGACCGCCAGGGAAGTCCCCCTAAACCTATTACTTTAAATAAACCCTATAAAGATATAGATTTATTTTCCAATCTTTCTCTCTAGTGTTGAGGCCTTCTGAGTCTATGTCCATCAACTGTAGTCCTCAGTGGTCTCTTGTAAAACATTCTCCATGACATCACTTTCCAGGTCTAATTTCTTCAAAGAAAGGTGAGGTTATAAAGACACCTGGGATGCAATATGGGGTGGACTGCAGTATTCCTGACAAATGCTCACTACTCTTCTCTACGGGGTTGCTGAATTCAGGTGTATAGCTAAGAAGGTTTCACATTTGCCCTTCCTCTGCCACAGGGATAAGCAGCATTTCAGAGGGCACAGCTCCATCACACTGCACCCTGGACTGAGGACCAGGGCAATATGGGTAGACCACCCTCCTCACCTATAATGGCCCACCCAATGTGAGTCTAATTATTTCAGTCACTAAGATTCTCAAGTTTACATAATCACAAATTAATCTACTTCTGCTAAATAACTGACAGTTTTAATGGGAACACTTTTATTTTATGATCTCCCAAATTCTTTGGGATTCCCTGGTGGCTCAGTAGTAAAGAATCTGCCTGCCAAGCAGGAGACACAGGTTCAATCCCTGGGTCAGGAAGATCCCCTGGAGAAGGAAATTGCAATCCACTCCAGTAATCTTGCCTGGGAAATCTTATGGATAGAGAAGCCTGGAGGGTTCAGTCCACAGGGTCACAAAGAGTCAGACATGACTAAAAAACTAAACAACAGCAAATCCTTTAGTTACTTCAGCTACTCCTAAATCAGCTGTAATCACTTTTAGAAACTTACTCTTATTAGGTGGTTTATAAAATAATCAAATGAATTTTCATAGAAATAGTTCTTTTTGCATCCATTTTAAAATCATTATATTAACTATAATAGTAAGTAAAGCTGGCATAAACAGGCTTGAAATAAACACAGCTGAGTCCAGATAAGCATAGACTGGTAGGAGGAGAAACTCAAGAGCACACTATAGGTGGCCCTCTAACTATGGGCATTTACTGTGTTATGGGCATCAGCTGATATATTTTACAAAGGAAAAGAGCACCAACTAGTCCAGCCAATCTGGAGGTCACTAGGAGCTTAAAGAGTTTTTTAAAGCTATGAGCCTAGACAGTTATAAGAATGAACAGTACTATCATATTACCAGGCTAAAAATCTAGTTGGCTTTTCAAAACCATATCCAACTACCATATTTATTCTGTCCCAAATGTACAGTCAGAAGTGCTTAAGTCATTTAAGAAAGCACAAAAATAACACTTCAAACCCACAACCAGACATAGAGTCAAGAGTACAAGGTCACATGTCTTTCCAATAACCTGCCTCTCAAAGATAGAAAGAAAAACACAGAAGTTACTATTAAAAACTAAATTTGAGTTTCATACTTTAAAATTATATACTTCTGTTAAAACTGTCGACAGAGATAAATGTTCCTCTCAAGCTTGCCCAGAAAAATCTGGGTGCTTCTATTTTAGGTAGCCAAACAGTAAATCTACCCAGAACTTATCTCCTTTGAGAAATCCGATAGCCTTTTCAATAAAAATATGAACTTGTATGTAGAAATCATGCTGATATATTTCAATAGACTACCGAGAGAAACACTGTGTAAACACATATACAGACACCCCAAAGTGACCAACCATTTTAAATAACATATACTCACAGTTCAACACCAACTCCTTCACCAACACCATGCATGGGAAGCCTCCCTCCTCTGCATCTAGTAGGACAACCTAAACTTCTATATACTTTTAATTTTAAAAAAAACCCACATCTGGAGAAAAAGGCAGTAATACCATATCTACCCAAATAGTCCTGCCCCTAGGCACTACTTGGATAGGCACCCACTCAAGTCTTATTTTAAATGACATGGGCTCTTGGGGGCCGGGGGGGTGGTGAGGAATCGGAAACCAAAACTTTGGGGGGGAAGCATTAATTTGTAAAATATGAGGGGAACTCATAAAAATTCTGACTGAACCCTGACTAAATCAATGTTCCCACTATGGTTTTAGGTTGTTGTTTTTTAACTGTGAAATGAGCAGCCATGAGGACAAGATTACAGAATGATTTAGTCTGATCATCAAACAAAATTTACTACAGGGTTAACGTGACACAAATTTTATACCCGAGAGAAGGAATGCTTTGCTATATGAGACTGAGTTAGAGCTGGGAGGAACTGAAAACAAATAAATGAACTTGATTCCAGGAGGAGAATGAAGCCAGCCAAGGCCGAAATCCCAGAAAATCTGCACACCGAGGGAGAAGAGGATGAGACTAGAGCCAAG
This sequence comes from Nanger dama, assembly GCA_917880005.1. NCBI lineage: Eukaryota > Metazoa > Chordata > Mammalia > Artiodactyla > Bovidae > Nanger > Nanger dama. Next base: position 57,213,647 of record CAKJTW010000004.1, read on the forward strand.
GTCACCACAGCCACACTCGTGCGGCTCTGTGTGAGGGTGACAAGGAGCAGCAGAGGGTCAACGGTGTGCAGGATGGGGGACAAGGAGGGAGGAGAAAGAACAAGTGTGTCAGCAGGTCTAGAACCCACCTGGTAGGAGCTGAACTGTGCCTTCACCCCAGTGCCCAATTCATATGCTGAAGCCCTAACCGCCAGCACCTCAGAGTATGGGACAGGGGATCTTTCCCCATCCAGGGATCGAACCTGCATCTCTCGCATTGCAAGTGCATTCTTTACCTCTCTTTACCATTTTTTATCCCTGGGTCGAGAAGATCCCTGGAGAAGGAAATGGGAACCTAGAAAATTCCATGGACAGAGGAAGGAGCCTGGCGGGCTACAGATCACGGGGTTGCAAAACAAGTCAGACACGACTGAGGGACTCAGCAACAACAACACTTGCAGACAGGGCCTTTAACAATTAAGCTAAAATGAAGCCATTAGGGTGGACCCTACCCCAGCATGACTGGTGTCCTCATAAGGTAACAGGAACACAGCCAGCACAGACTGAGGGATGCCCGTACAAGGCCCAGTGGGAAGGCGGCCATCTGTAAGTCAGGAAGAGAGGCCTCAAAGAAACAACCTGCCGACTCCTTGATCTTGGACCTCCAGCCTGCGGAACCGTGAGAAAATTTACTTCTGCTGTGTACAACACCCAGTCGTATCATTTTGTCACAGCAGCACATGCAGATTAATACTTTGACATTCTATAACCCCTTGTAACACTGCCTACTTTTCTCTTCCTCCACAGCCAAGCTTCCTGACGCACCCAACCTTTGACCTTGACCTTTGCCACCCTTCCTAGGCATCCAGAGCTCACTCAGCACATGCCACTGAAATATCTTCAAGTACAATGTCACCACCTGTTTGCTGCCCACCACACTTCTTCCTAAACGCTCTCTCCAGCCCTGGCTTCCCTCTGGCCACGTCTTCCTGGCTGTCCACTTCCCACCCCCACCACTCCTTCTTCTCCTTTGTCCACTTGTCGCAAAATAACGTCTCCCAGCCTCCTATCACCCACCTTCTCCCTTTCTCCCTCCTCACTCTAAGTGACCCTCACAGCATGCACAGCTTCAGTCACACCTAGATGCTGATGGTCCCTCCATCCAGACCTCGGTCCCTGGCCTGTCCCTGAGCCCCAGTGTCTGCACTTCATGGATCTGTTAAACCCCACTCTCTGCCTGGAGGCCCCATATCCCAAATGAAACCCATTCCTTTCAGCCTGGCTGTGCCAACCATTCCCAACGTCACACAGCTAGAAACTCGGGAGTCATCCCAGACCCCCACTTCCCCAGCCCTCTCCAACCCAGTCACTACATCCCCCACTGATTAAAGAAGGGTACATCAGAACACTCACCACAATCACTGACCCAATCAGCACATTCTCAACAGCTACTATCAGCAAATCACCCAAAATACAGAAAAGGCTCAGTGTACAAAAAATGTTCATCACAGTATTATTATTTTACAGCAGCAAAGTGGTAGAAGCAACCCAAATGCCCAATAAAAAAGAGGTGCTTCAGGAAATGATTGTACTCAACAGAACACACAACTATAAAATATATTTCAAAATCTGTAGTAATATAGAAAATACATGAACTCTATGATTGCAATCATTCCAAAACAAACACATAGAAAGCTTGAAAAGGAATATTTAGAAACGGTCAGAGTCGATATTTGAGAGTTAGCTGGCTCAAGAAGTCTTTTAATTTCATTTTCTAAACTTTCTATAATGTTCTTAAGATGATTTTTTTTAAGTACAAAATACCCAAAAGCAAGTGTTTGTTAGTAATCTTGGACCTTCTGAGTTGCCTGGTTTCAGAAGAAATGGGAATTTTACTACAGAACTCCCTTCAGCGGCCATGCTACCTTCATGTCACATCTGTTGCAACATCCAACGCAAACTCCCACGAAATTATGTTTCCCTCTAAATCCTATTATACTTGCAGCCCTCAGAGTGAGATCCTAAAAACTGCTTCTTTCAAGAAATCCAACTGGACACATTAACAGCTGCATGACTGTGGGACTGGGCTCTCAACATCTGCCATGGTTATTAACTGTTCTAGGAAGAGAAGATCAGCACGCAGGCGCTGCTGCCAGGAGGGCAAGTGCCGAGCTGGAGTGGAATCACAGGAAGGTGAGGCCCCTTGGTATCAAGTGTCCGACAGGGGTGATGACTAACAGGTAAGGAAGGGGCACTTTCCCATCCAAGGAGAGAAGCTGTCAACCCTTTCATCCCAAAGTCCGTGAGATATGAAATAGTTTTCTGTTGCATTTTACCTACATTTTTGTTTCTATTTTTAAATTATCAACAAACGGCAAATATTAAGGATTTGGCTGACAGTTTGACCACTATTTCTGAAACAACTCATGCCATCCCCTTGGCATGCGTCAGCTAAATCCAACAAATTTCTCTTCCTTGACGTACTGGTGTATATAAAGTGAAACAGACAAGCTGTAAGATCTTGTCCATGCCTAGTGGGTCAGTGATAATACAGACCTTTCAGGACTGCTGCCTTACTCAGTAGGAGCATATATGTTAATAGCATATATGTTGTTTCCTTTTAAGAATTCCTCTGATGAATCCCTTTGAAAAGTAAATACTAAATCCCAGTTATATGTGTTAGTGGCTCAGTCATGTCTGACTCTCTGTGACCCCATGGACTGTAGCCCACCAGGCTCCTCTGCTCATAGAATTCTCCAGGCAAGAATACTGGAATAGGTAGCCATTCCCTTCGCTAAGGAAATCTCCCCAAACCAGGGATGGAACCCAGGTCTCCTGCATTAGCAGGAGGATTCCTTATACACAATCTATCAATCCAGATTTCACCATAAGTAAACTAGACTTCCTTATACCAGAGAAAGAACACACATAAATATTTATGTTATGTTCAAATCAGACATTGTGGTTAGAGATGAAAAACATTACAAACTGTGGAGTAAAGTATAGGAAGGCATCCCTTTATTTAAATCCCCTCAACTAGATTTTATATTTGACTGTGAAACATCACTGAAATTAGCAACATTTCTCAAATAAATAGCTACTCTGCTGATACCAGGCAGCATGGCTGTCACATTTCCTTTGAAATTCGTGTCAGTATCATTTTGAGATATTTACAGCATGCCACTGCTTAAAAATAAATTCCCGTAGATAAAACAAACTTAGCAGAAAAGCCCATTTCTCCACTCACAATTATTTGAGAAGGGACATATGAAAGGAAAACTGTAAAGCTCACTGGACTTTTTAAAAAGTAATTAAAATCAACGGACTTTTGAGGAAATGTGTCAAATTTGGCCAAGTTCTCTTTCTAAAGATGTATTTTGGCAATTTTCCAGAAAATTTTATTTTCTTAGGCTCCAAAATCGCTGTGGAAGGACTATTGCCAGAAAATTAAAAGGCACCTGCTCCTTAGAAGGAAAGCTGTGACAAACCTAGACAGCGTTAGAAAGCAGAGACATCACTTTGCCAACAAAGCCCATACAGTCAAAGCTACGGTTTTTCCAGCAGTCATGTACAAATGTGAGAGTTGGACCATAACTAAAGCTGAGCACCAAAGAACTGATACTTTTGAATTGTGATGCTGGAGAAGACTCTTGAGAGTGTCTTAAACAGCAAGGATATCAAACCAGTCAATCCTAAAGGAACTCAACCCTGAATATTCATTCATTGGAAGGACTGATGCTGAAACTGAAGTTCCAGTACTTTGGCCACCTGACACAAAGAGCAGACTCATTGGAAAAAACTCTGATGCTGGGAAAGATTGAGGGCAGGAGGAGAAGGGGGGCAACAGAGGATGAGATGGTTGGATGGCGTCACTGACTCAGTGGACAAGTTCGAGCAAACTCCGACAGATAGTGAAAGACGAGAAACCCTGGCATGCTGCAATCCATGGGATCACAAAGAGTCAGGTACAACTTAGCTACTGAACAACAATAATTTTCCAGAATTTTGCTCTTTCAGCTTGGAAAACTTTAAAAATTCTGAGACATAACAAGATGGTGGCCATGGAGACAACCCTAAGCAAAATAAGCAAAGAGAAAAAATTCAACTTCAACATTCCCTCAATTTTCCAAGTCCTCCAAGATTCTCAGTGCTTTGATTTAGGAAATCAAAGACCCACCCCCAGCAACCCACTCTAGTATTCTCACCTGGAGAATCCCATGGACAGAGGAGCCTGGAGGGCTACAGTCCATGGGGTCACAAAAAGTCAGACACAACTGAAATGACTTAGCACACAGCACAAAGACTACTCCCCGGCCTTTAGTGAGCTAGGAAGTTAATTAATTCTAGATATGAATAAATAAAAGGCAACTTAATTTAGATTTTGAGGGTGAAAGTTACATTTATTTTTACGATTAAAAATAATAAGATTTAGTCTTTAGTTTTAATTGTAGAAACTGCATCATTTCCGTGTGACAAGCAAGTAAAGGAGAAAGATGGGGTCATTGAAAGGAGCGGTTCTCAAAGGGAGGGGAGTAAGAGGAGACCAAAGAGAGTAACAGATGGCCAGAGGCCCGCTCAGGGAGTGCAGCCAGAGGGAAAAAGGGAAAATGACGACAGAAAAAGAAGCACTCAAAGACAGAGGAGCCTCACAAGGTCCCGCATCCCCATCTTCTAACTTTTAGGGATACTTCTGCTTAAGACTTCTATTAAATACAGTGTGTTCCTGCAACTATAGGCATACATGGGAAACTCCTCCACCTGTGAACTGCAATCAAAACAGGCAGACCCCAGGCATCCTACCCTCTTCTGCCCTACTTGAGGGAATCACTGGGCAACAGCAGCCTGATCTTTCTCATAAGATTTTTGTGTGTATTATTATTAGTTCAGAGGTAACATAACCAGATTATAGAAAACATGGAAAATAAACAGCATTGTAAAGCAAGCCATCCCAATCTACTAAATTAACATGATCACTGTGAACACTTTGGTTTCTTTGTCATCTTTCTTCCTATACACCTTTCAGAGGAGTATCTAGGGACCCATATCATATCATATATGCACCACTTAGAGTCAAACAAATCTGAATATCTAGTGGGGGAAAAGGAGGAAGAACCCCAGAAATCCATTTTCGGGAAAGACTAAGGAGCAACAACCAACATTTATACCAAGCACTTGCTCTGTGCCTGACACTATTCTATACACATTTTGACTCACTGAATTCTTAATACAACCCAAGGAAGAAGGCTCTACTATTATCCAAATGTTGCAGACGAGAAAATGGAGGCAGAAACAGATTAAGCTATGTGCCCCAGGACGTGGACAGGGGCTTCTAAGCAGAAGAATCAGGTTTCAAACCCAGTACTTTCCCCAGAGTAAAGTCTATAATAATTGAACTACACTACCTCTCACTGAGTGAGGGTTATCACCACGTAAGGGAGAACCAAACCTTGACACAGTTGGCCCAGATAAAAGCCTCAAAGACCAAAAAGCTGCAACTGAAGTGTGCAGTCTGCGGTAGAATCAAGTGTGCATGATTCAGACCAGAGCCCCCACCCCCACCCCACTCTGTCACAACAGAGCCCTCTGCGAGTCCGGGAGAAGGGGCCAGAGGGAAATGGAAGAGAGAGACCCTAGACTTTGGAACAGCCAAAGATGGCCCTGCTCAAGAGCCGTCCCAGGAGGAGAGAGAGGGCTTCTCCAGACCGCAGAGCAAAACTCAGTGCAACAGGACAGAGCCCAGGACGCTGGTGTGCCCAGCAGACACCAGGAACCAGGGCAGAGGCAGCGCTCAAGGGGGTGGAGCAGGGGCTTGGGGGCGGGCAGTAGCCCCATTCAAGCCCCATCACACAGGCAGTGCTCTCTTTATTGGGTGGCTTCATTTGAGAAGGAAGGGGAGCACAATGACCAAAACTAAACATTTTTATGTCATCATAAGTGAAAGTGAAGTCAGTCGCTCAGTGTGTCCGACTCTTTGCAACCCCATGGACTGTAGCCCACCAGGCTCCTCCATCCATGGGATTCTCCAGGCAGTAATACTGGAGTGGGTTGCCATTTCCTTCTCCAGGGGAATCTTCCCAACCCAGGGATCGAATCCGGGTCTCCCGCATTGCAGGCAGACACTTTGGAAGCCCGTAACTTAAACACTATTACATACCATTATGATGATGAGGGTGTGTTAGTCGCTCGGTGTTATCCGACTCCTCGCGACCCCATAGAGCCTCCCAGGCTCCTCTATCCATGGAATTCTCCAGGCAAGAGAACTCCAATACTGGAGTGGGTTGCCATGCCTTCCTCCAGGGAATCTTCCTGATGACTTATTATGATGATGACTTACTAAGAAGTCAAACTTTTAAATCATTGATTACTAACATTTCCATCGATCTATCATGAAAACAGGACTGCACGTCAGGGCTTCCGGGCCCCACCTCCACCGCCTGGAAGACTCCACCATCCTTCTCTTCCTGGAGAGGCACATCAGACAGCTGCATGAATACCTGCTTCCTAAGGCAGGCCCTCCCTCCACCCCCAAGCCAAAGCCTCCCCTCCCCATCTTTCTTATTCTCAGTGTCCTGTCCTTTCCCTTCATAGTAAATATCACAATTCACAAACATGTCATAATATCTGCGTTCACGTCTGCAGTGTCTCTCCCCTCACATTCCATGAAAACAGAAACATACCTGCTCTGCTCACTGGTACTCAGCACCGAATACCGTGCTAAGGACATACTAGGTGCCCAAACACTTGATGCCTGAATACATGAATGCAATAAACAACCAATAATCACCCCTTCCCCTTACTTCTGAAAGTATCATACAGAATTTTTAAACTGAAGTGAGTTATGACATTTCCATGACAGGCTGTTAGTTATTTCACACTTTTATTAGAAAAGCCACCTGACTCCAGGCTCCCATAGCAAACACTAGTTGTAATGTGAACTTGGTCAAGAGCCCATCAATAAACAAATACAAAATCAATCCCATTCCTGTATACCAGAGACACCGATCAGAAATGTGTTAAACGATTCCACTCATGATGACCACAAAAACCATAAAGCACCTTGGTACCAATCTAACAGAAGTTGTGAAAAAGTTTTACACATAAAATTATGAAAGTTACTTAGGTCTTCTACGTCCTTTCACTGAAGGACATAAAGACCTAATCAATACAGAGGTATATTAGGTTGCAGATGGGAAGCCATGAGGCCCTAAAGATACCAATTCTCTCTAAACTTTTATTATGAATGTAATTCCAATAACACAAAATACAAAATAAATAAATAAACAAGCCACACGCTTGGACAACATATGTGGAAGTTAACCCATGTGGAGGGAGAGAGAAGAATGCAACATGCATTTGACACGTCAACTGACACAAAGACAGAACATGGCATTTGGTGTGAAATCCAGTAATTTAACTATTATGGGTGTGCAATGTTACTTCCAATACTTTGTTTCAAATATTTTCACTGTTTTAAGCTGTGAAACAGTAAATGCTACCAGCTCAGGGAAACTGGATCGTGACAGATGTGTAGGTGTGACAGGTGGAGAGGGGCATCCAGGAAAAAGGAAAGATCCAGGAGAACAACAAGGCAGAGAAGCAAAAGAAATATCTGAGCGAGAACCAAGTAACACATGGTCCCATGGGAAGCCAGACAGTGACAGATCTAGAAACAGTACAATGTAGTAACGCCAGCAGAGTTACCTACAAAGTGATCCTGCCACAAAGGGGGACACTGGTCACATAAGCTGGCACCTGTGCACACTCCATCTTCCTCTTGGAGATCCACAGTGCACAGTCACAAATAAAAGCCCACGATAAGGCTTTCTGCAAAGAGGAAACTGTTTTAAGTTTATTTAAAGAAACTTATTCAAAATGTTGTTTAACCAATACTTACTTGGCCAAGGAACTCTTTTTACACTCACATCTACCAACTGTTCATGGAACAACACCCTATGGGAAATGCTGCATTCTGATAACCCAGCCTTTTAAAGGCCTGAACCAGAGTAGACTTAGATTTGAAAATAAAAGGCAACACTCAGCCAGACACTGTAGCTGAGTGGACGGATGTAAAGTCACAGAAAATAGAGAAGTCAGTGATGCTTCCGAAATCCAAAGTCAAGATGACTATAAGAATGCTATTAGCGCAGACACAGGATCACCTGCTTAGGTAATGGGCCCTAAGGTTGGATTTTGATGGATCTGGAGAGAGAGTAAGATACTCCCCTGGAAAGAAAACTGAGCAAGGAGTTCAAAGATCTGGAGTCTAGTGACAGGTGTATCCCCAGGCAACTTTTTTGAGCCTGGGCAGTTCTCAGATACACGGAAGGGGTTACAGGGGTGGCCTGAAGGCCCTTTCAATTTTACCACTCTACCATTTCAAAAACTAAATATCTGAAGTCAAAACACCAAGAGAGTCAAGTTCTGCCTTTAAAGAAGGTGTGAAATGTTTACAACACAGGATACAAATAAACAATTCAAGAATCTGAATATATGAATTTAAGTACAACGATGAGAGGTTTTTAAGAGATTATACAATTATGGGTGCTAAAGAGACTGCCCCAAGATCTATAAAAGCTATACAGTCCCCTCTTCCACTGTCACAAAATACTTAGTATTCTGCTACAGCAGAAAGCAGATTCCTGAATCTGACCCAATGTGGTGGTTCATATGTTTTTATGAATCCCTCTCATCGCCCTGAAGATTTCAAGCAAGTGAGAACTTTTTACTAGACGGCTCACCACATCAGAAGTAAATCAAAACTGTGGTCAGCGTATTACAACTATAATTAGACTGCATGAGAGCTGCCAAAAAAAAAAAAAAAAGCCATGCAAACTGGCCTAAGCTCTACGTTCATAAAAGTAAACTTTTCCTAAAAGCATTTAGACAGGGACTTTATAAAATGAATAAAAGAATGATGATCCTTTTGAAGCACTTTCAAGGGGAAAAAAATCATCAGCTAGGAACCGGGCGTATTTGCAATCTGAACACTGCAAACAGCGTTTCAGAGTCTAATATAGAATTTATAAGAAATGAGCACCAGGGTAAGAGAGAGAAGGTGTACACTGGCAAAAGTTAGTAGGGCCAGCAGGAATTTTTCAACCAAGGTTTTTGATTTGTTTTTTTCTCTTCTGGTGGAAGTGTGCAGAAAATGTTTTCATGAAGCCAGTGAAAACAAGCAGTTTTTAATATGCACACACACAATAACAAAACCAACAATGAATAACCGCTCCATTCCATTGTCCTTTCAATGCAGTTTTCTAGAGTCTCTTCAAGGATGTGAAAATTTTTTTAACAAGTTTTAAAACTTCTAAAGTACAATTCTGAATCATATCTTCATTTTAACAAAGCAAAATGAAGCCATCCATGTAATTTTAAGGCATCTTGAGTCCATGCAGGATTGATCAAAAGTTTCTGGAAAGCAGAGATACCTGGTCTCTTCCTGGCCCCTCCAAGTTATCTACGAAAGGCAGGCACCTGGTGTCTGCAAAGCTCAATGTTGTGGTTTATCTGCTAAGCAAAGGAAGAATATCCATTTTCATTTACCTCTAGACTTCAGCTTCAAAAACTGCCTATCTTGGATGAGAATGAATTTCATACCAATTCTTTTCTTCCTTTCTTTGTCCAAAGTCTTAACGCCCAAAGTTCCAGCTCTGCAATGGTACTCCCAGTTTACCCACATGCATGAGACCCTGAGCTCCAACTGGATGCCCAGCAACATAACTACGCCCACAAAGACTGGAGGCCAGAGATCAGACAAAGCCCCGGAAAACTCCCAGAAGGCCAGTGAACTCCCACAGAGAAGGCGGTGATCAGGAGAGGATGAGAAAGATCACCAGGCACGGCTGGCTCCTCGGTTTGTTTCACCAAGTCTCCCTCACTTGAGAAAGGAGAATAATGCAGGAGAGCCAAGCACAAGACACAGGGGTAAAAAGGAAAAACTCAGAAGCATTTCAACCAACTCTCCCAGCACTAGTCCAGTCAAGGACACAGGAGCCCTGACTCCAGGGGACAAAGGAAGCTATCTAGGAGGGAGAGACACTTGTCAGGGTGGGCTCGCTCTCTAACTCCATACACTCCTCAAGCTTCCAGGAGCACTGCACCAAGAGGAAAAGGGTGAAGCACAGTCTCGGGTTTGATCTCTACTAGCCTGTGCTGGTTACTCAACCCCCCATTTACAAATACCTCCTACTAAAGAAGAACAATGAGGAATAAATGAATCAGGCTATGGAGGGAAGAACAATGAGGAATAAATGAATCAGGCTATGGAGAGAAGAACAATGAGGAATAAATGAATCAGGCTATGGAGAATACAGGATGCAGCCTGACACAGCACAAGTACCCAATGCTTAACAGCATGAATGCAATGTAGCAAAATATATTACAATTATTTGGTGACTTGGCATTTCCTGTCCACAATGCAAATAGGCCTGAAGTCTATGAACAGCCTCAGTGGGGCTGAACACAAGATGAGGAATGGTGGGATGCTGGCAGGGAAAAAAGCAGGAGGGACTTGCTGGACAGCAGGACCAACCATGGAACGCAACACCCTCTCCCATGGGATGGTACTTTATGCATCCTCGGGGTCTAAAAAGGATACGGTCCTGTCTCCTCAGGCAGCAAATTCACAGGAAAGATGCTCCTTAACATCCCAACCAGTCCAGCCTTCAGAGGCAGGTGTTCAGAGACTCAATCCTCTGGCACCATCAGAAGTTGGAGGAAACAAAACCAAGGCTCAGGCGCTGGGCTTGGGTCCTCCCACTCTCACACTTGTGTTTGTTTTCAGCTTTTGTCTCAGCAGCAAGTGTTGGCATGCCCTTGGTCACCACAGCTGTCACAGTCATTTTCTTCGTCACCAACATCCACTCTGGGTGCACTGAGCTGCCCTGTACGTCCTCTGATACACAGTAGATTTCCTCTGCTCTTTTTAATGCACAGCCCTACATCAGCTGTGTGCTTAATAAGATATGAATTGATGAAGACACTGGCAACTGAAAAGAAACCTATGACTGGTTATAAGAGCATCCTTCATCCCTCTCAGCTGGTACGGAAGGTGCTCCCAGTTAGCACTCAGCAGCCTAGCACTCACTGTGCGCATCCCCTCTAAATATCCAGTGGACGGGAATGTAATGGCCTCAGGAGACAAAACTTACTGCACTTCTACTACAGTCTCTGAAGACCCCAAATGATGTCCTAGCTTGAAATAATTGAACAAGTAAAGGTAGGACTTTCAGTCTTCAAAGTCTTATCTGAGGAACAACAACAGCAATAGAAACCAGTATTGAATTTTCCACTTGCCCAGAAGCACTCTGAGAAGCCCACAAGCAATTGATGATCCCAAGTGTTCGAGTCCACTCTGCTCCTGCACTCAGATGTCCCCTAGGTCAAGGTTAGGTGCCTCCAGTCCAGCACCACGCTTCACTCCCCACCCCAAGGACAGACACCATTTCCATTCCCCTCTCACGTGGATGCCTGAGCTTAGCTTCCCTTCCCTTCCCCTGTCGGGACAGGATGAGCAGAGAAATCCTGTGGAATTTGTGTTCCCACAGAGCTCAGAAATGTGATGATCTCAGAGGATATTGTAAAGAAAGACCCTTGACACTTCCCTAAGGAAGAATGTCTTCTGTAAAAGGCGACTGCCAGGACAAAAAGCAAGTGCTGGGAAAATCTAGGGCCTGCTGCTATGTATGACTCCAATTCTGATGTCCCACTTCCTCTTTAGAATCACATTCCTTTCCTCCTTATTCCTCTTCTAAAAAGACATGCTGGCATTAGGTCTCAGTAAAGAAGCAAAGTGCAGTGTTCTAATAAAGGCTGGAAGAAAAACAGGCTAAAATAGATTTCAATAAATATCAAATGACTATAAGATCTACTCCATTCCACTACCTTTAAATGTTCCCCCTGACAGAAAAAAACTTATTTTTTAAAATGTGCAGCCTAACTTTTTTCATTTATTTCATTCACTTAAAGTTTATTAACACAGGCCATCAAACAGCAAAGCTTTTTAACAATACAGTTTGAAGAGCTGTCACTAATCTAGCCTTTCAAACCTATCTCACAGTGGATTTTGAAAGAATCCATGATGGTAAGATACATGAAAGTGATATGAAATCTGCAAATGGCTAAACATATACATACTTGGGCTTCCCTGATGGTTTAGCAGGTAAGGAATCCACATGCAATGCAAGAGACACAGGAGGCTCAGGTTTGATTCCTGGGTTGGGAAGATCCCCTAGAGGAGGGCATGGCAACCTATCTCAGTATCCTTACCTAAAAAGAAATCCCATGGACAGAGGACCCTGACAGACCACCACAGCCCAAAGGGTCACAAAGAGTTGGACACTGAGAGACTAAGCATAATCAAATAGATAATCAAGTTGCTGTCATTCCCAGTATTAAAAGATAATCACACCATACACTGCGGATCTTGGAATCAGAGATTAGAACTCAAATCTCACCTCCACCACTTACTAGCTACCTACACAACTAAGCAAGTTACCAAACTCCCTAGGCTTCAGTTTCAAAAGTTAAAATGGAGATAATACCCACTTTATCAAGTTGTGAGGATTAATAGAATAATGCATATAAAACCTTTTTCACATAGTAAATACTAAATGATAGCGTAAAATCAAAGTGTCCATTGAAAATAGTAGAAGGGGGCTTTCCTGATGGTCCAGTGGTTAAGAATCTACCTTGCAATGCAGAGGACACCAGTAAGATCTCTGGTCAAGGTATATCCCACTTATCACAGAGCAACTAAGCCCATGCACCACAACTACTCAGCCTGCACTCCAGAGCCTAGAGCCTCAACTACTGAAGCCCATGCACGTGGTGCCTGCACTCCACAAGGGAAGCCACCGCAATGATAAGCCCATGCACTGCAACAAAGGGTAGCCCCTGCTCTCTGCCATGAAAGAAAAGCCCACTCAGCAATGAAGACCAGCACAACCGAAAAATGAGAAATAGCAGAAGGGAGGGGGACAATAGAAGAATCTCGCCCAAAAAGGAGAACAAACATTAAAAACATGGATCCTACCCTCTGAGGATTCCCTTCTTGGCTAGATAATACTCCCCCCATCTCCACTCCCTCCCACTGAAGTCAGAAGCTCCTCCATACTTTGCATAACTGGAGCAATCAGGGAGAGTCTGTCTTTAACTCCAGGGTTAACAAAGTGATGATTCATCCCATCCCATGAAGAGGGTGCAGCCTGTAACCAGCCTCATCATACAATGGGGAATCCACCGAATGGCCTGTGGCCAGAGACCAGCTGTTTAAGAGCATCCGCCATACGTGTCTTCTGTAGCAGTGACAGTCTTACACTTTGCATTTTGTTAATGTATATTCCAAAGAGTAGTTGGGAGGAATCCAACTGTGCTCTATTTTACAAAACAATTCACAACATAAACAAAAAGCCCCAAATGCCAAGACAACAGTAAGGAAGGCAGTCTCCCTCTATTCACTGCCCATGGCACCACGTTTTGCCAAGCAGTGTGTTAGTTATAACGACAAACAGCTTGACGCTTGGACAGTATCCCACTTCAGCTGCACATCATAATGGTTCCTGAGGACAAATCCCACTGCTTTTCAGCCTGGCCTAAAAATCTGACCACATCCTAGTAGCTGGTACAGCTCTTTTCCATTACCACTGAGTGGGCAGGAAACATTTTTCTCCCCCAGAGTAAGTTTCTCATCCCCCTTCTAAGGTTAAGAGACTTTCAAACTTGGTTGTCTTCAAATGAACAGCCAATGGGGTAGTTTACCCCTGAGCCCTCAGACGTCTCAAAGCAGCAGCTCTGCGTCATTTCCCAGCCCTGCCTGCAGCCAGACAACTATAACTGAATGTCTCCTTAACTATCCCCACAGTAATTCTAACCTTCAGTACAACTCTGGGATCTTTCCACCAGGGTCCCATAGGCACAAACCATGAATGCCTGGAAATGTCAGCCTCCTCCCTAAATGGTTTCACTTGGAATACTCCATTCAAAAAACACTCATCATTCAATCCCCTGACACCCTGCGGGAGGTCAGCCAATCCTCTTGGGCCTCTTGATTCCAATCTAGGAAAGGGTCACTTAACATATGCCCAACACCTTCCATTCAATTCTACCTCCCCTAAAAAAGATTCCTGTTCACCATAATGCTAACTGTTCTCTCTCTAAGTCCAGATGACCCCCATCAGGGCAGTGAAAGCACAGAAGTCATGACTCCTCAACTCAAAGCCCAAAGAGTGGTGTGTATGATGTGTTTTCTGGGAAAGACTGTAAAGGGTTTTTTCAATCTGGTGTTATCTAACCTGATTCATTTATTTAGCAATGTCTAATTTTCTGATGGTTTCCCTCCTCAAATATTCCTGGAAATTTGTTGTATTACAATGGAGAAAGTTGTGTCAAAATCAATGCTATAAAATTTGCTCCCTACCCATTCAAGTCAATACCTACTAGCTACAAACACGGATCCACAGACACATATATACACACAAATACTGATTTACAGCGGGGCGGCGTGGGGGGGAGTCTTCTTCCATTCTAATTAAGAAGATTTGATTTCAACAAACTAACACTGAGAACGCCTAGAACTCAAGGAAGTACACAACTTGTTGCAGCAATGAACGCTCGGCCGCAGTTTGAACAAAGCATTACAAATAAGCTCCAGAAACCCACACAGCAAGCCCTTGGACAAAATGCTGGGTGTTTGTAATCAACTCCCCACTCTCTCTCATCACCCACTCCCCAACCCTCTTCCCCGCCCCAGCAAGAACCCTCCAAGACACCCGCTCCTAAACTGGCTTCCATTCCTGCCCCGCCCCCTCCTCTTCCCTCTCCAGGACCGTGAATCAATCCCATCCCGAGCAGGAAACGAGACCCAGGGCAGCCCCCTCCGCTGCGGTGGAACAAAGGAGAGGAGCGCAGCTGCACGCGCAGGACGCCCCATCGGATCCCGAGCCCTTTCTCCCCAGCCGCCGGGGCACGCCGCACCTGAACCCCATTCCCCAGGACACCCCATTGTTCTCCCTCTGCTTTCCTTCCCGGAGGAGGCCACCCCGCCTCCTTCTATAGAACCAGGGGGCCAGGAAACAGCTGTACACCAGGAGGATGGAGGGGGTGTAGGTGAACACCAGGAAGACCTGGATTCCACTTTGCCCACAGGTACAAGGGGGATGGGGCAAAGTGAGAGCAACTTAGTTTAGCGCCCTCTGCTCTCCCACCAACCTCCGAAGCAACTGCGGAGTCGCGACCACCCTGCGCGAGAGCCGCACCGCCGCCCGGCCCGGCAGTGGAGACCTCAGACCCCGCTGCCCCGCGCTCCGCGGGTTGCGTCAGGACCACGGGGAACCGCGGGCACAAAGGACCGAGCGGGCAGGGCAGGGGGAAGAGGGAAAGCGCTCGCGCTACCTCGCCGAGCGCCACTCTGCCTCCTCGTCGTCCACCCTCTCCAGCGCGCTCCGGGACGCTGGCCCTCTGTGAGGCTGCGGGGCTCCCACGCGGCTCCTCGGCGGCTGCTGCTAGCGGCTGCTGCCCGGCGACTGCCGGCCCCTGCGCCCGCGCTCCCACACCGCCTCCAAGCGCCGCGGCCGGGGCTCCCGTGCGCGGCCAGTTGCAGAGTGCGCGGCCGCTGCGGAGTGCGGCGCTGCGGCGGGAGGCGCCCGGCCACTCCCCCTCTCCCCGGCGCGGGCGAAGGGGCCGGCCGAGGGGCGGGGGCGGCGACCTCGCAGCCTGGGATTCGCCCCCTCGGCGAGCCGGCAGAACCCGGAGCCGCCGCCTCCCAGCCGACTCACCTCCGGCCGCCTCGGGGCCGGCGACACAGCGCCCCCGGTGAGCCCGGGTGCAGCCTCGGCCCCGGGACCCGCCTGCACGGGGCAAGCAGGGGAAAAGAGGGAGAGGAAGAGGCGTCCCTCTCAGCCCACGGAAGGCACGGCCCTTCTACATTTTTCACTCCCGAATTTATTAACGTCAAACGACAAATATAATTACTGGAGGGGCAGGCCAGGGGGACCGGGCCGGCGGGGAATAACAACTAGAAGCCAGCCTGCAGGCACCGGCTGGCAAACAGTAGGAGTGTTCATTGTTCCTTCTCCCTTGGATAAAAAATAGTTGGGATACCCAAGAATATTGGAAAATATTAACCTGACCGAAAAGGAAAAAAAGTGTACTGAGTAGCAAAGTGTGCTTTTATTTACAAGATTTTTTAATATTTGCTAACTCAGTTTCATGTTATGCTAAGTAAACACTGGCCAAGTCTCTGATATAGAAAATAAAAGATAGTTTAAAAAGAAATTTCAACTACGTGTGTATGTGTATATATTTTTATTTACAAGATTTTTTAATATCTGAACAACAATACATGTGAATATAGAATGATCAGTGACAACGTGTTCATCTGTATGTTATTTCGGCATCCTGGGGTGGACAGAGAATCAGGCCCTCCTTCACTCCAGCTGGGTTCTTGTCTCTGTAAAATTCAGAGCAAGCCATTTGACCCTCGCCCTGGTTTCCTCATCCCAAGAAGGGAAGGGTGCTCATCCTAACTTACTCACTGGGTGAGGTGAGGATTACTTGGCTAAGGTGTTGAAAGCAATGTCGACATGGTAATTGTTATTCATGTTTCTATTTTATCCAATAAGGAAATAAATTGCCATAAATGGGGCCAGGTTTAAATGGACTGACCTATATCTGGAAACTGTCACTAAAATGAGGTGATCCAAAGAATTCAGACCATATATAGTAACTGTCCCCACAGGCATAAGAACCACAGGCAGTGCTATTTGTCAAATGCCACCAGTAGAGACTGAAAAGGTAACTGTATCTTGCTTTGAAACGACACTATCATTGATGGCACCATCAGCATTCTGATCTACATAAGACACCCGAGATGTTCTAAACTTAAACATATTGAGTACCAGGTACTGTTCTTTTCCTGTTTAATCTTCACAAAAAAACTGGGAGGTAAGTTACCCTCTTTGTCCTTGTTTGACAAACCAGAAACCAAGAACAGAGAATTCTTCCAGCTAATAAGTGGCTATACTTGTTTGAGTACATGCCCGCAAATTCCTTTACACTCCTTCCATTAAGGAATGGAGTTAATTGCCTTCCTCTTGCATATAGGCTAGACTTAGTGATGTGATACTAATGAATAAAATCCAGCAGAAGTGATGTTACATAACTTAAACTTCTGATTCGAGATGAAATCAGATGAAACAACACAGATGAGGTTTAATGACCTTCATTTGAGGTCGTTAAAGGAGCTCCAGCTTTCACCTGGCCCGCTCCTGGGACAATCATCCTTGGAACTCAGCAGCCATGCTATAAGGAAGCCCAAGTCACATGGAAGGTCAGGTATGGGTGGTTCTGTTGATGATGCTAACTGAAGACCCAACCCTCAGCCAAATGAACAGACAGACATGTGAGTTACAAAGCCATTGAGATTACTCCAGTCCCAGTCACTGACTGAGAGACCTCAAAAGAAACCCTAGTGGAGCCTAGTCAGTGCCTAGAAACAGGAGAGGTAACAGTCATACAAGATTGTCTTCAGAGTGGTCACTGCAGAGCAGTAGGCACTGGGAACACTGGGAGAGCTGGGGTGTGAACCCAGGCAATCTGACTCCACAGTCTTCACCACAGTCAGGCACACTACCTCAGGCTTGGATAACCTAGCCTCATGAACACCCTGAAGATGTCTGCCTTCGCAACAGACAGCATACAGACCTGCTACCCGATGACAAGTGTTAGACTCTCTTCTCCATTTTGCCCATCTGACTTCAGGTTCCAAATTACCTGCTTTTAGCGGTTTGGTAGTCAGGGAGCCCCTAACCTCTGCTGTCCAGTCCAGCTTTTCAAAAATCACAGAAATTCAAACAGTAGGTTCACAAGAACAAATGTAAATAGATGGTTTGAGAGAGTGGGCGAGTTCTATAACGTTTTGATCTTGGAAGAAGACCAGGTTAGTAAAAAGTAGGTTTAAGACAGGTATGTACTGAGTAGGATAATTAAGAGAGCTTCTCTCAAGAAGGTTTTGGAGCTCCTGCCCCAAGAAAGAAATTGGGAGCATAGTTATGTAGGAACAGTTTGCTTCAAGAAGAATCTAGCAGAGTGGGGACACCGGAGGCATTCTCCCTGTTTTTTTTTAAAGCAAGTTCAGAAAAGAAAATAGTAGAAACTGTTGAACTCATCCTAGTAACACTGAGAAAATGAACCAAGAAGCTATTAGAAAACCAAAATGTTTCTAGAGCAAAGCTATGCTTCTCTTTAAAAATACCATTAGCCTAGTTTTCGTAACTTTCAAACTTCTGAAGACATACCATGAGGTTTTTAAATACTTCTACCTTTCTGGCTGTTCCTTCCAAAAGTCAATCAACAACTTTTGAATTTAAAAGAAGCAGATTACAGTTGTTCTAATAACTGTCAAGAATAGATAATAAATCCATCAAGTACAAAGCATTTTTTACTTTCCCCTCAGTCTATTTGAAGGAAGTAGAATCTATGAAGAAACAAAAAGACTTTTATGATAATCATAAATTATCAAATCATTGGAGTAAAAGAATGTAAAAAGTATATTTTACCTCAATGAAAACATGCAGTGATTTAAATTAAAACATGGAAAATCCTGTCATCTTTGTGGAAAAATTTAGAAATAAAAACACATTTGTGTGTGTCCCAGAAGAGAATTATTTTACCACTAAATGTGTAGAGTTGTTGTTTTCCTTAGATGTTTTTACTTGAACCCTTAAAAAAATTTTTTAAGAATTCAACATTGGAGAAAATTGACCAACAAAAGGATCACATGACCTGATTCTACCTCATATTGCTGTAGCAAATGACATAGTGTGCTGGAAGTCATAGTTTTAGATTTTCTCACTGGTTCTGTGAGCAACTAACTTTAGAATTTTAGCTAAAACACTCATGCTTTCTGCCCTAGTTATTTTACATCATCTTGAATGTGTTCAGAGCCTCTGGTTCTAAGAGTCTTTATTCTTGCCATATTTTCTCTCCCTACCTACCTGTCCTTAGTTTTCACCCACTTTACTTACCCTTTGAGACCACACTCTGCTGCTGCTGCTGCTGCTGCTAAGTTGCTTCAGTCGTGTCCGACTCTTAGCGACCCCATGGACTGCAGCCCACCAGGCTCCTCCATCCATGGGATTTTCCAGGCAAGAGTACTGGAGTGGGGTGCCATTGCCTTCTCAGTTCTTACCAATTACTGACCATCTTCTTGAATTGGATCCTGCTTCTTTGCTCTAGTAACATCTTGATGCCACATCTTCTCCATACTTTGCAATTTGTCCCAAGTTGTGAAACCTTTCCAGTTGTTCTCTTTGGCCTTTCCAACTAGATGACAAATCTCTAGATTAAAGGAGTAATTCAGTTTGAATACCAAGTCCATGATAGTAAGAACTGCCTGAGAGAGCTTACTCTGTTCTAGAACATAATCTAAATTCTCTGAATGTGTGTTCATTCATTTAACCCTCATAACAGCCCAATCAGGTAGGTTTTTATGATCCCATTTTACAGAGAATGGAACTGAGGCAGAGCAAAGATTATTACTGACCAGAGGTTCCACAGTAATAATACTAGAGTCAGGATGTGAAGCTGGTCAGTCTAGCCTCAGGGCTTGATCTCTTACCTAAAGTCTAAAAATAGACTTCCTCTCACATCTGTGAGCTCTTTTTTTCTTTTGTCTCTGAGAAAACAAGAAATGATGTTTATACATTAAACATCATTTCTTTAATGTATATATTTCTTAATTTATAATAGTGCTCTAAATGCAGTAAGAACTGAATTAGTATTTCTCAGTTCCATGCAAAAAAAAAGAATCTTTTTATGTATTTAAAGAATGCTTTGAAAATAAATGCATATTGCTTAAAGTAACATTTGATTCAGAATAGGTATTGTAGAAGACATTTCTATACCATTTTCAGCCTGTGAGACACAGCAGGAAATATACAACTCTTATTCTTAAGTATTAAAAAAGCTATAGATAGAAAGTAGGTAGGAAAATAGATCTTGAAAGTTCTCGTTATAAGAAAACAACTAAAAATTTTGTAACCCTGTATGATAATAGATATTAACTGGTCTTACTGTGGTGATTATTTTTCAGTTTGTACAAATATCAAAGCATTACATTGTACACCTGAAATTAATATGTTTTGTCAATTATACTTCTGTAAAAATAGAATTAATTTAAAAAATTAAAAACTATAGATAAGCTATAACAAAAATATTACAGGGTAAAAAATGATTGATAAAATTTCTTCCAAGCAGGAAAGTTTGCTAAAACTTTTAGATGACAAAAAGAGAAGAATTAAAAACTCAGGAATAGGGCTCCTTATAGGAACTATATGTGAAGACCAAAAACTGTGCTTTATAAAATATGAATGTAATTGAGCACTAAAATTGGGCAGTGAACTGAAGTGTAATTTTTTCTCCGCAAAAAGTCATTTGTCTGTAGATCAGAATACTGATCCCTCAAATAAATTATACCTCCATTGCCAGGAAATCTAAAGCCTGAATTTTTCCCCTAACATTTTATAATTTAGCATTTTGTCATTTCAACTAGTAGAATAATTGTCTTTTTATTTCCACTCAAGCTGTAGCAAGTGAGTACTATTATGGCAAAGCCTTGCTGTTAAGCAATAAATCAATCTGAAAAATGACTAGATGGTTTTTCCAATCTTTTTAAAAGCATTTTCATTTTTTTAATGATAACTGGGGAGTTTGTCATCTCATTGCCAAGGAGACCTGAGGAGGACTACAAGGAAAAGCAAATTTTATGCCAAAAGAAAACAAAATATTAGCTATCTATACCAAATGAGGAGCATTTAGCAAATATATGAAATAATTGCCTGCTTCTGTTTCAGTCCCTAAAACTAAATGTCCACTTATTTGAGTATGGTGAATATATTCATCATAGGTATTAGCACATGAAAGAAAATACTGATAGAGAAAGATAATTGTGTAGCCAAAAAACATTTTACCATATTAACAACCAAGACAACACGTAATCCAGGTGTAAGGACTATTGACTAAATAAACCAAAATTTAACTAGAACTAAAAGGCTTTCATAATAGATTTGTTCATTGGTTTCAGCTGTGTTCTTAGTCTTGCCATCTTCTGTACAAGATGAGGAGCTCCATGAGGGTAGGAATTTTGTCTCTTTGGCCCACTGTCATGTTCCCAGAGCCTAGAAACATACCAGGTTCAATATTGTTGAACTGATGAATGATGGGGTTTTTTTCCCACCAAGCCTTGTAGGATCTTAGTTCTCTGATTAGAGATTGAACCTGCACCCTTCAGCAAGTGAAAGTGCAGAGTCCTAATCACTGGACCAGGGAGTTTCTGAATTTTATAAATCATTGTTATTTTAGGTAAAGCAAAAGTGAAAGTCGCTCAGTCCTTTCTGACTCTTTGCGACCCCGTGGACTAAATAATCCATGGAATTCTCCAGGCCAGAATGCTAGAGTGGGTAGCTTTTCCCTTCTCCAGGGGATTTTCCCAACCCAGGGATCAAACCCAGGTCTCCCGCATTGCAGGCGGATTCTTTACCAGCTGAGCCACCAGGGAAGCCCATTGAACTAGCACATAATCTCAGTCAATATTTCCAGATGGGTCTTAGATCAATTTTTTTTACACTGATTTTGCATTTTATTTTTATTTTTTATTTTTATTTTTTAATTTTATTTTTACTTTATTCTACTTTACAATACTGTATTGGTTTTGCCATACATTGACATAAATCAGCCACAGGTGTACACGCGCTCCCAATCCTGAAACCCCCTCCCACCTCTCACCCCATATCATCTTTCTGGATCATCCCCGTGCACCAGCAATTTTAAAACTTTGCATGGCAAGGTAAAACAAAAGTAGGTCTTGCTGATGGGTTCCCCAGTCTACTTCAACTGTGAATGAAGCTGAAACTTTAAAGAGAGAAGCACTGAAAAGTAGCCCACCTCCTGGGGAGGAAGAAGGATGAGACCACGTGAGCCCATGTATTGAACAGCAGCTGAGCTCCCAAAGCCAGCGTGACTCTATTGAAAAGATGCATAATCTTTTTTCCCACAAGACATGCTGAAATCCTATCATACTGCTAAGAAAAGGACACAGACACACGTCATAGACTCGCTGGGCCTCTCTTGCCAGGCCTCACCTGCCCCAAGGCTCCCTCAGCTAGTGGGTACTTTACAGTTTCTCCCCAAATCTTGAATCTGGATCTGAAATAATCTTGATCCAAAGACCACAAACGTTTCCTTCCCTGGAGCACTGGGTCTGCAAACTGCTTCAAAAATCCTGAAGTCTCCTTGAAACTCATTATCTACCATCTGAGGTATTCTGCAGGGTCATGCAAGCTTCTACAAGTTCACAGTTTGGAAAGCATGCTAAAACTTCTCATTTTTCTTTATGAATCTTTATTAGCCTAAAGCAACTAGCCCCAGCCAGATGTAGCCTGGGCATAGGGAAAAGAATCTCTTTATTTCCTGGCACGTGGGCTGTTCTGTGCTTTTGCTGCCAGTGGGTGATTTTGATTAGTCCTATAATTGCTCCAGGTTAGTAATCATAAAGGGCTTCCCAGGTGGTGCTAGTAGTAAGAAACTGCCTGCCAAGGCAGGAGACCTAAGAGAATCAGGTTTGATCCCAAAGACCCCTGGAGGAGGGCATAGCAACCCACTCCAGTATCCTTGCCAGGAGAATTCCATGGACTGAAGAGCCCGGCAGGCTACAGTCCATGGGGTCACAAAGAGTCAGACACGACTGAATCGACAAAGCATGCACGCGTGCACAGCGACCATGAACGAACCTCGGTCTTGGTGACTCCTGTTCTGTTACTTGTGGTCCTGCATCACTACCCCAGGGCCAAATAGTGAAGTAGACAAAACTTGTCCTACATCAAGAGGTTTTAACTGAGTCTGTGTCCAGTCCTGTGCTGGCCCTGTCGCTAGGATGGGACAATGAACAAGATGATTGTGACCTTTCAATGAATAAGTCAAACTTCAGGTCTTTGGCTCCTTCTTCTGGTGACTGAACTCCCTTTTCCCTTAGAACATCTCCCCAGACCTCAGGCAGTAAGAGCCCTGATGCCTCTCTCCCAGGCCTCAGCAGTCCAGCTGGTCCTTCATGTGTTGCCCTGAGCATTTTAGATCAGTCATTCGGAAGGGCTGCAGTGCGGGCCAGGATTTCAATTCGAGTAAGAGATTAAAAAGCTGCCTTTTTTCCCTTCATTTCAAACTTTAATCATCAAATTTCAAATATTAAAAAACTTAGTAGCTAAAAGATATCCTTTGACATTTCTCCAGTCAAGAAAGTCAAATACTAAAGAAACTACTTGAGTTGTTTTTAAACTGTTGGCCCCTGTGGGTTTTGGGATTTCACGCTATATTTACTTTTTTCATACAAACAGTGTTCAAGTTTCTGTAATAATAAACATGCATTATTTTTACAATCAGGAAAAATAATAAAACTATTTTCATTTTGGACAAACTATGTGGTCTGTAAGTTTTGAGACGATGTTTTTTGCATTAGTCCTACTGAAAATAATAATAAATATTGCTTGCACACTTTTTCTAATATCTTTCCATCAGAACATTTCAGTACTTAGTGAACTTTTCTGTCAAATATGTTAGAAAGTAGTAAATCTGATAACTAGCTCCACTGAGTGAGAGTTTATGCTAATAAGCCACAGAGAACATTTACTTTGAGTGTGAAGTCCTTGGATTTCTTTACTGAATCCTCTTTAATAGAAGAGGGCCTTCTTTCCACTTCATGAAGTCTTGTGCCCACGGGTAGCGGACAGAGAGTAGGAGACAGGAGTGACTGGAGGGTGTGCTGGGGACAGTCTCTCCATTGCCAGCCTGGCAGTTGGTTATGACGACAATCTCAAAGAATTACGACTGTGAAGACATCTGTCAAGGGCAAGACAACCAAGATCCCTGGGCCAGGGGCTCTGTTAGAATCCTCAAAAATGGCTGAACCACTGCATACATGTAAGAACTTAAATATGAAATCTTTAAATTCCCAACTAGCTATTTTCCTATGCTGGTTGCTATTGCATACACCACCACAGTTCTACTTGGTTTCCAGTCAATAATAATTCATTCACAACTAGCATTTAAAATTAACCCAACAACTTAATGACCACAGCCCCTACTCTGTCACTGAGCTGAGGTGTCCAGGTGAATTCTACATTAGTAACCTCAGTAGTTCCTATCTATATATAGTATCGAATTCTTGAGGAGTGGATGATGTTTTATACTACACTATAAATTCCTTTTGGGGAAAAATATTTCATTTATAATACAAATTACTATAAGTAAATCTAGGATAAAAGGTGCTTGGTGGGTAGAAATATTCAGAAGATTGAGCCATGATACTCGGGGAGATGGGAGCTCTATCTGATCAAAATTTTGAGCTAATTAAGTCGCATTCCTATGAAAGAACCTGGTCTTAAAAGCTTTTGTCCCTGCCAATCAAGTTTTAGAAAACTTTTTACTTCTTTTTATACCCAGGCTTTTGCTCCCATGACTGTATTAAAAGTGATCTTGCCAACATGCTCAGTTCAGTTGTCACATCTTAAAGGCAGTTTTAAGTCCTTGGGTCACCTGGAGTCACTGCCACATGAAACCTTGCTGCCTTCGTGAGCCACTCTTCTTTGTTGGCTTCATTTAGCTACCTCTTATTTTCCTCTTAATGTTCTTGCAGGCTTTTCTCAATATTACTTAAAATTCCTTTGTCTCTGCCTTTCCTCTATAAATGTTGATGTTACCTTAGGTTCTCTTTTCAACCTTCTCTTCTAATTTCACCCACATCCAAGGCTTCAACTACTGATGACTTTCAAATTTGTGTTTCTTAAGCTCAAGTTTTCTATATTTAAGTGTCTACTGAACATCTACCTCAAATTTAGTACATTCAGAACAGAAACTCGCAGAAACCTCAGACAAAACATGAAAAAGAAACCATCATCTCTACAAATCCCAACCTCATTTCTTGTCCCTTAAGTATGCAGGTCAAGAAGCAGCAGTTAGAACTGGACGTGGAACAACAGACTGGTTCCAAATTGGGAAATGAGTAAGTCAGGCTGTATAGTGTCACCCTGCTTATTTAGCTTGTATGCAGAGTACTTCATGCAGAATGCCAGACTGAATGAAGCATAAGCTGAAATCAAGATTTCCGGGAGAAATATCAATAACTTCAGATACGCAGATGACACCACCCTTATGGCAGAAAGTGAAGAACTAGAGCCTCTTGATGAAAGTGAAAAATAAAAGTGAAAAAGTTGGTTTAAAACTCAACATTCAGAAAACTAGGGTCATGGCATCTGGTCCCATCACTTCATGGTAAATAGATGGGGAAACAATGGAAACAGTAAGTGACTTTATTTTGGGGGCTTGAAAATCACTGCAGATGGTCACTGCAGCCATGAAATTAAAAGACGTTTGCTCCTTGGAAGAAAAGTTATGACCAACCTAGACAGTATATTAAAAAGCAGAGATATTACTTTGCCAACAAAGGTCTGTCTAGTCAAAGCTATGGTTTTTCCAGTAGTCATGTATGGATGTGAGAGTTGAACTATAAAGAAAGCTGAGGGCTGAAGAATTGATGCTTTTGAACTGTGGTGTTGGAGAGGACTCTCGAGAATCCACTGGACTGCAAAGAGATCCAACCAGTCCATCCTAAAGGAAATCAGTCCTGAATATTCATTAGAAGGACTGATGTTGAAACTGAAACTCCAGTACTTTGGCCACCTGAAGGGAAGAAGTGACTCATTTGAAAAGACCCTGATGCTGAAAAAGATTGAAGGTGGGATGAGAAGGGGACAACAGAGGATGAGATTGTTGGATGGCATCACTGACTCGATGGACATGCATTTGAGTAGGCTCTGGGAGCTGGTGATGGACAGGGAAGCCTGGGGTACTGCAGTCCATGGGGTTGCAAAGAGTCAGACACAACTGAGTGACTGAACTGAACTGAACTGGTTCTTGATTATGGTGAATATATAACTGTTAATCAATCTAGTGGTCCAAGACAGAAGCAAATGTATTCTAGCCTCCTTGTTCTCTGTCATCTTCTGAAGTCTGTCAATCTGGGAGCTATTGTTATTCTACATCCTAGCTAACTCAAAGATCCGTGCTCTTTTCTCCATATTCACTGTCTTCTCATCCTAAAGCCTTTGGCTTCCGATTACTCCATTGTCAGCATGGCATATATGTGACGTGTGCTCCCTCTCCAGCCCATCTCACACCACACCGTCACCCAGGTCGTCTGCACCAAGTCATTCCAGTCCCTGATCTCTTAGGAATCTTTGCTTTCACCTTTGCATGTGGTGTCTCTGCTGCCTGAGGAGCCTCTCCTTTTACCCTGGAAAGAAGACACCTTCTCATTCTGGAAAACATCACCTTCTCTGAGATCTTCTAACCTCTAAAAATAAGAAAAGAACACTTCTTTAGTGCTCCAGTAACACTCTGCATGTCTGTCATAGAATGTATCACACCATGATTAAATTACCTATCAGTCTTTTTACTATACTGAGACAATCTAAAATGCATAATCATGTCATTCATTTTCTTATTCCTGTGTTTAACAGAGGTCCTGGAATGTAGTAGGCATTCAGTAATGCTTGTTGAATAAATGAAGAATGAATTAATATCAAGCATTTTCAATATATTCTTCATGAGTCCTGCATAACTCTTACCACTCAGTTTATAAGATTACCCCATTTCCTATTAGAGAAAGCCTCAAGAATTTTAGTGTAATATCCTCTTCTATTAAGCTCAAACACACAAAAATAGCTACAGATGCTTAAAAGAAACCCAATCTTTCCTTTTTAATCAATCTTGAAACTGACGTCTCCTATACTTTTGAACACACATTCCTACCTGGATGCTAAAAGGATCTCATTTCTGTAGAAACAGATACACTGGGCTGACCCACTGAGCTTGTCACGAATACACCATAATGGTTTCTAACTCTGCTTGAGAGCCAGTACATATGTTTTTCCTGGTCTTTCTGCCCAAGTCAGTCCATAAATATTTTAAATCTATGAACTTTTAAACTCAAGAAGATTTATGAGGCCACTTTAAATACTTATTTCTTGCTTACATGGGATTGAAAGATCACAATGGCTCAGTATCAATTGCATTTCATCCTTTCAGTACTTATTTCACAGCTGAGCACTTCTCAGAGTTATGAACATGAGTTCAGTCCCTGACAAGTCATAGCAAAGGCCAAAAGAATGAGCGAAATTATCCACTCTTGAACCACATGGGACAGCAGAAACTGAATAGGCAGCATCTGCTGTGACTTATTACAGCATATATGTTACGCGAGGCCCCAGATCAATCCGCAAACGGAAGTCTTATATCATGGGTCTTTCACCACCAGAAAGAAGCATACACATACATTCAGCAATAACACTACATAAATCTCTGTTCCAAATACAGAGCTTTATCTTATGTGGTGCCAATAAGTAAAAGAGCTATCTCAAAACAGCAGGAGGAAATGACTGCTTCATGTGCAGAAGCATTTAATATTACTATAAGGAAATCTTTTAACACAAGTAAGACATGGAACTATCTGCTTGAGGATCAGTCCAAAAGAAGGAAGAATCTCTCCAAATAATGTCTGACAGATTTTGTATTTTGAACTTAAATCCATCATTGAAAAGGAGGTAAATGGGAAGAAAATAAGTTTTACATAAAACTATAGTTACACACGTAAGCAAAACCGAGGGCATTCTGGATATTAAGAATAATATTTGACCAAAGACCATCTAGTTGGGCAGGGGGTAGAGCATACTAAATCTGGAATCAGTGAGCTAGCTGAGATGTATATCAAAGTATGTGTAGTGTGTGTGTGTGTGTGTGTGCGCACATGCGCGCATGCGTCAGTGTGCATGCATGCACCTGAGAGGTGCACCAAAGAGGAATCTGATGAGTCCCAGGATTCTCCCAAAAGGCTTTGACTCATGGAGTGTTTCCAACCACTGCTCTATAGCAAATATTTCTCAGATTCATAAGCAGAGAGATGTGACTGTCAGGTGAGATTCAAGATTATTGAACCCAGTGAAGAGGCAGTGGTACAACGTGTATGTGACATATCCTCTCAGATGGAAATGAGAAAGTCACTGCCTACTCTCATATGACATTTTGTATAAAGCACATATTAGTAAAGTGCATGGAGAATCCTCCTCTCCACATTTAGGAGAGTGAAAACAGCAGGATGCCCTCTACAGGTGCAGAGAGGACAAGATACTCCACCTGCTCCTAGTGCACCTCTCCTGTGCACCCCAAAATTACCTTTGACATTGATTTTGGGCTTTGAAAGCTGTTGGTTTCATAAGGTGTGCCATGTGTATAAAAGCCCAGAGAAGACCAGAAGAAGGCCATACAGAACAGGGTTCCACTTGGGAGAACTGTTGATCTTAGATGCTGCTGTGGTGGTTTATTGCTGTTGCTGCTGTTGTTGTTTTGCAATAGTTTTTAATTGCCCTTCTGATCTTTATTGTTTTACTACATCAAAATTATGAGTAGTTCCATGTCTCTGGGAATTGTGTGTCTCTTTCAACATTGGCAGACCTACTAACACAATAGTCTAAACATATTTACAGGGCTGATTCAGAAATACACAAGGAAGATTCCCTTCAGTTCAGTTCAGTTCAGTTCAGTTCAATCACTCAGTTGTGTCTGACTCTTTGCAACCCCATGAATTGTAGCACGCCCAGCCTCCCTTCCATCACCAACTCTCGGAGTTCACTCAGACTCACATCCATCGAGTCAGTGATGCCATCCAGCCATCTCATCCTCTGTCATCCCCTTCTCCTCCTGCCCCCAATCACTCCCAGCATCAGAATCTTTTCCAATGAGTCAGCTCTTCACATGAGGTAGCCAAAGTACTGGAATTTCAGCTTTAGCATCATTCCCTCCAAAGAACACCGAGGATTGATCTCCTTTAGGATGGACTGGTTGGACTCCTTACAGTCCAAGGGACTCTCAAGAGTCTTCTCCAACACCACAGTTCAAAAGCATCAGTTCTTCAGCACTCAGCTTTCTTCACAGTCCAACTCTCACATCCACACATGACCACTGGAAAAACCATAGCCTTGACTAGACAGACCTTAGTCGGCAAAGTAATGCCTCTGCTTTTGAATATGCTATCTAGGTTGGTCATAAGTTTCCTTCCAAGGAGTAGGCGTTTTTAATTTCATGGCTGCAGTCATCATCTGCAGTGGTCTTGAAGCTCAAAAAATAAAGTCTGACACTGTTTCCTCATCTATTTCCCATGAAGTTATGGGACCGGATGCCATGATCTCCATTTTCTGAATGTTGAGCTTTAAGTCAACTTTTTTACTCTCCTCTTTTACTTTCATCAAGAGGCTTTTTAGTTCCTCTTCACTTTCTGCCTTAACGGTAGTGTCATCTGCATAGCTGAGGTTATTGATATTTCTCCCGGCAATCTTGATTCCAGCTTGTGCTTCTTCCAGTCCAGCGTTTCTCATGATGTACTCTGCATAGAAGTTAAATAAGCAGGGTGACAATATATAGCCTTGACATACTCCTTTCCCTATTTGGAACCAGTCTGTTGTTCCATGTCCAGTTCTTACTGTTGCTTCCTGACTTGCATATAGGTTTCTCAAGAGGCAGGTCAGGTGGTCTGGTATTCCCATTTCTTTCAGAGTTTTCCACAGTTTATTGTGATCCACACAGTCAAAGGCTTTGGCATAGTCAATCAAGCAGAAATAGATGTTTTTCTGGAACTCTGTTGCTTTTTTATTACCTTGTGTAAATTTAATCATCTCATCAGTCCAAAAAATGACTAATACTTCGATATTTGTTATAGTATTTATTATCTATGTAAATCACTCATTTAAGATCTAGTTATTACTTGAGTTCATCTCTTCTCTACCTGTAACTAACAGAGTTGTATAAGCTGCTAAAATAACCCAAATATACAATGGCACAAATGCAATGACAGTTTCTTTGTTGTGCGTGTGCCAGTTTGAAGATGATGATCTATTGAGTAGGCCGCCTTCTTCTACGTGGTGATTTAGGTACCTAGGCTCATTCCTTCTTATGGCTCTGCCATTCCTAAGTACTTGTCATCCAGAATCAGCTTATAAAGACATCATAAGACTTGAGTTTTGAGAGGTTCAGTTAAGTTCAGTTTAGTCGCTCAGTCATGTCCAACTCTTTGTGACCCCATGGACTGCAGCACACTGACCTCCCTGTCTGTCACCAGCTCCCAGAGTTTACTCAAACTCATGTCCATTGAGTCGGTGATGCCATCCAACCATCTCATCCTCTGTCATCCCCTTTTTCTCTTGCCTTCAATCTTTCCCAGCATCAAGGTATTTTCAAATGAGTCAGTTCTTCATATCAGGTGACCAAAGTATTGGAGTTTTAGCTTCAGCATCAGTCCTTCCAATGAATATTCAGGACTGATTTCCTTTAGGATGGATTGGTTGGATCTGCTTGCAGTCCAACGGATCCTCAAGAGTCTTCTCCAACACCACAGCTCAAAAGCATCAATTCTTCGGCACTCAGCTTTCTTTAAAATCCAACTCTCACATCCATACATGACTACTGGAAAAACAATAGCCTTAAACGAAGATGGACTTTGTTGGCAAAGTAATATCTCTGCTTTTAATATGCTTTCTCGGTTGGTCATAACTTTTCCTCCAAGGAGCAAGCATCTTTAATTTCATGGCTGCAATACCATCTGCAGTGATTTTGGAGCCAATAATAATAATAAAGTTTGGCACTGTTTCCACTGTTTCCCCATGTGTTTCCCATGAAGTGATGGGACCAGATGCCATGATTTAGTTTTCTGAATGTTGAATTTTAAGCCAACTTTTTTACTCTCCTCTTTCACTTTCATCAAGAGGCTCTTTAGTTCTTCTTCACTTTCTTCCATAAAGGTGGTGTCATCTGCATATCTGAGGTTGTTCCTATTTCTCCTGGCAGTATTGATTCAAGCTTGTGCTTCATCCAGTCCAATGTTTCTCATGATGTGCTCTTCATATAAGTTAAATAAGCAGGATGACAATATACAGCCTTGATGTACTCCTTTTCCTGTTTGGAACCAGTCTGTTGTTCTATGTCCAGTTCTAACTGTTGCTTCTTGACCAGCATACAGATTTCTCAGGAGGCAGGTCAGGTGTTCTGGTATTCCCATTTCTTTCAGAATTTTCCACAGTTTATTGTGATCCACACAGTCAAAGGCTTTGGCATGGCTAGTAAAGCAGAATGTATGTTTTTCTGGAAATTTCTTGCTTTTTCGATGATCCAACAGATGTTGGAAATTTTATCTCTTGTTCCTCTGCCTTTTCTAAAATCAGCTTGAACATCTGGAAGTTCACAGTTCATGTATTGCTGAAGCTTGGCTTGGAGAATTTTAAGCATTACTTTGCTAGCATGTGAGGTGAGTGCAATTGTGCAGTAGTTTGAGCATTCTTTGGCATTGCCTTTTTGGGGATTGGTATGAAAACTGACCTTTTCCAGTCCTGTGGCCACTGCTGAGTTTTCCAGATTTGCTGGCACATTGGGTGCAGCACTTTAACAGCATCATCTTTCAGGATATGAAACAGCTCAACTGGAATTCCATCACCTCCATTAGTTTTGTTCATAGTGATGCTTCCTAAGGCCCACTTGACTTTGCATTCCAGAATGTTGTTCATAGTGATGCTTCCTAAGGCCCACTTGACTTTGCATTCCAGAATGTCTGGCTCTAGGTGAGTGATCATACCATCATGATTATCTGGTCACGAAGATCTTTTTGTATAGTTCTTCCATGTATTCTTGCCACCTCTTTTTAAGATCTGCTTCTCTTAGATCCATACCATTTCTGTCCTTAAGTGTGACCATCTTTGCATGAAATGGTCCCTTGGTATCTCTAATTTTCTTGACGAGATCTCTAGTCTTTCCCATTCTATTGTGTTCCTCTATTTCTTTGCACTGATCACTGAAGAAGGCTTTCTTACATCTCCTTGCTGTTCTTTGGAACTCTGGATTCAAATGGGTATATCTTTCCTTTTCTCCTTTGCCTTTAGCATCTCTTCTTTTCTCAGCTATTTGTAAGGCCTCCTCAGACAACTATTTTACCTTTTTGCATTTCTTTTTATTGGGGATGGTCTTGATTACTGCCCCCTGTACAATGTCACAAACCTCAATCCATAGTTCTATTAGATCTAATCCTTTGAATCTATTTGTTTTTTCCACTGTATAATTGTAAGGGATCTGATTTAGGTCATACCTGAATGGTCTAGCAGTTTTCCCTGCTTTCTTCAATTTATGTCTGAATTTGGCAATGAGTTCATGATCTGAGCCACAGTCAGTTCCCGGTCTTGTTTTTGCTGACTGTATAAAACTTCTCCATCTTTGGCTCCAAAGAATATACTCAATCTGATTTTGGTATTGACCATCTGGGAATGTCCATGTGTAGACTTCTCTTGCTTTGTTGGTAGAGGGTATTTGCTATGACCAGTGCGTTCTCTTGGCAAAACTCTATTAGCCTTTGCCCTGCCTCATTTTGTACTCCAAGTCCAAATTTGCCTGTTACTTCAGGTATTTCTTGACTTCCTACTTTTGCATTCCAGTCCCCTATAATGAAAAGGACATCTCTTTTGGGTGTTAGTTCTAGAAGTTATGGATAGAGACTTGGATATGGCTGGGTGCAGCAGCCTTGGGTATGACATAAGCCCTCTTGAAGGAGGTCACCATTAACCCCTCCATGGCACTGCCAGCACTTACACAGGACTGGGGAAATAGACTCCTGGAGGGCACAAACAGAACCTTGTGTGCACCAGGACCCAGGACAAAGGAACAGTGACCTCACAAGAGACTGATCCAGATTTGCCCACGAATGTCCAGAGGTCTCCAATGGAGTCATGTGTTGGCGGTGGCTTGCTGCAGTTTGGGGGCACTGAGTGTAGCACTGAGTGTATGGGGCCTTTTGAAGGAGGTTGCCATTATCTTCATTACCTCCACCATAGTTTGACCCCAGGTGAATAACAGGGAGGGAGCACAGCCCTACCCATCAACAGAAAATTGGATTAAAGATTTATTAAGCACAGCCTTGCCCATCAGAACAAGACTCAGTTTCCCCCTCAATCAGTCTCTGCCATCAGGAAGCTTCTATAAGCCTCTTATCCTTCTCCATCAGAGGGCAGACAGAATGAAAACCACAATCACAAAAAACTAAAATATCTGATCACATGGACCACAGCCTTGTCTAACTCAGTGAAACTATGAGCCATGCTGTGTATGGCCACCTAAGACGGACAGGTCATGGTGGAGAGTTCTGACAAAATGTGGTCCACTGGAGAAGGGAATGGCAAGCCATATCAGTATTGTTTCCTTGGTAACACCATGAACAGTATGAAAAGGCAAAAGATAAGACACTGAAAGATGAACTCCTCAGATAGGTACATGACCAATATGCTACTGCAGATCAGTGGAGAAATAACTCCAGAAAGAATGAAGAGACGGAGTCAAAGCAAACACAACACTTAGTTGTGGATGTGACTGGTGATGGAAGTAAAGTCTGATGCTGTAAAGAGCAATATTGCATAGGAACCTGGAAAGTTAGGTCCATGAATCAAGGCAAATTGGAAGTGGTCAAACAGTAGGTGGCAAGAGTAAACATTGACATGTTAGGAATCAGTGAACTAAAATGGACTGGAATGGGTGAATTTAACTCAGAGGGCCATTATATCTACCACTGTAGGCAAGAATCCCTAGGAGAAATGGAGCAGCCATCATAGTCAACGAAAGAGTCTGAAATGCAGTACTTGGATATAATCTCAAAAATGACAGAATGATCTCTGTTCGTTTCCAAAGCAAACCATTCAATATCACGGTACTCCAAGGCTATGCCCGACCAGTAATGCTGAAGGAGAGATTCAGAGGAGGTCATATTTTTTAAATTGCTTTTGGATTACCAGCTTATTACATAACTCGTGAGAAGCCGGATGAAGAGATGCCCAGGCCAGGTTCGTGGAAGGAGAGCAGCTTCCTTGGCCTCCCGAGCCTCCACTCTCCTTGCACCTCCACGTGTCCCCAGCCTGGGAGTTCCTGTTTGTTACTGCTGTCATCATGAGCTCTTACTTCAATCAGAGGCCAAATGAGAAGAAAGGAACCACTCTAGGTGTTTCAAACAGAGAAATTTAATACAGGAACTTATCACACACATGGTGGAAGAAATAACAGACCCCAAACCAAGGAGTTAAGTAGGATGGTGTGAGCAACCAGACATTAACAATGGCCAGAGGCTAATAGCTTGCCTGCTTTCCCCTTCCTTGGGGCTGGAGAGCCCCAGGGAGAGGGCAGAGCCTAGAAGGTGGGACCATCAGAGGGAGTCAGGAGCACAGAGGATTCTTAGCAGATGTTGAGACCAGGAAGGGAGGGACTATCTGACAGCTGGAATCATGGGGCAGAAGCGGCCCCTGCCAGAGAAACCACTCATAACAGAAAGGGAGCGGGGCAACTCCCTGGCTTCTCCCCTCCCCCCACCCTCCCAAAATGTTCCTGAGCATCCCACTGACTCAGCTTATGTGGAAGCCAGAGTGCAACAAAGCTGGCAAATGCAGTCCCCATGATAGAGAGCAGAGCAGGGGAAAGGCCGGAGCAACCAGGTAAATGGTCGCAGCGCCTTCCTTTTTATAAAGATAGTGGCGCGATGAATCTGAAGAAGAAAGCCACATGGCTGTGAAACTCTTTGTTGATATAGGGAGGGTAAGGGAGGCCAAGGGAAACGGTAGGAGAGGAAGAAAGGGTAGCAAAGATCACAAGTTAGGAAGAGGGGATCTCTTTCCAAGTCTGCTGGAGCAACTGCTGAGAGCAGAGGCTCCATTTATACTCACTGGCCAGTGGTAGCTGGCAGAGGCCAACAGAAGAATTCTAGAGCTGCAAGCGACCTTAGAGATCAGTGGCGGCCTCAGACCCATGCTTTGAAGTTATTGAAGTTTGTGTGTACTTAATATATAATTAATTGAAATTAATGTGAATTTAATTCCTTCGTGCCAAAATGGAATTTAAACATCTTTCAAGAGACTTATGAAGGGATTTCAGAAAAGCCAAGCCACTGCAGGTCCTTGTGTTGAGCACAAAGGCAAAAACAACTGAGAACAAACAAAGCAACAGAAAATATGTGTGTGGGGGAGAGGGTGTGGGAGAAGAGAGCCCAAGGGATTTCTTTAGTAATGTTTGTTTATGGCTGTTTCAAATTAAGGAACTAATTTTGGATTGGGGAATAAATAAAGAAGTTCTTTGAGAAATAGACTATTGCTAAGAAAACAGCACTGCCTACAGTTAAGTGGGGGTGCGGGGATGGGGAAGGAGTCTATTCCCACTTATACCTGGCTTATTTATTTTATGGTGTTAAACGTGTTTGTGAAAAGACTCCAGCTTGCACTGTTTCTCTTAATATTTCTTATCTGCTCATGCAAAGAACCAGTATCTCTATCCACTTTCCTTATTCTAGTCCTTGATGAGACCAGCTTTTAGGAGAGACAACAGAGACACCCCTGGCACAACTCAGCAGTAATTAAAGATATGGTACACTCTTGAGAGTCCCTTGGACAGCAAGGAGATAAAACCAATCAATCCTAAAGGAAATCAACCCTGAATATTCATTGGAAAGACTGATGCTGAAGCTCCAGCATTTTGGCCATCTGATGGGAAAACCAACTCATTGGAAAAGACCCCGATGCTGGGAAAGATTGAAGGCAAAAGCAGAAGAGGGCAACAGAGGATGACATGGTTAGACAGCATCACTAATTCAGTGGACATGAATTCGTGCAAACTCCAGGAGACAGTGGAGGTGGGGGAAGCCTGGCATGCTGCAGTCCCCAGAATCGACTTTGTGACTGAAGAGCAACACCGAGCGTACATGCAGCAAGTGTTCCTAGGTTTTGTGGACTCTGCTGCCTGGGCTGGTGCACGTGCTTTTTGCAAGTGAGTGAAGATGTCTTGGCCCAACAGTAGACTTTGGTTAAGAGCTTAGGAGAAGGTCCACGTGGAAACAGTTGATGCTTTTTGCAGACGGGCAGTCCATGGTTGTTAGCGTCACTGAGCCAGGCTCAGCTCAGCTGAAGAAAGAAAGCAGAAAGCCTGCCTGAAGTTCTAAAGTGTTTCACAAAATCATTTTACTGGTATTAAGACTTCATCCAGGAATAGTTTCAGTTTTTGTTTTTTGAGCCACTAAGAAAGAATATTGCTAGGAAATTTCCTATTTATTATTCAGTCTCATCAGCTGAGTTATTCATAGAGAGCAGTTCATGGCAACTATTTCTAAGTTGCCAATAAATGCCTAGTATCGCAACAGCCAATGGAATGTTGATCATAAATGAGTTTTCCTAAAACAGTAACTTTGGTTCTACTTCTAGAATGTTGAAAACGCCATTTCTGAAACACGTCTTCTTAGCCATTCTTAATGTAGCTTACCATCCACATTTTTCACGTGCATGAACATGTGGGTCCATGTTTGGTAAAAGAAATGTGATACTGCAGAGAGTAAGAGATACTCTTCCTACTTTAAGGAGTTTATAATCATCAGCAGAATAATCTGAGTTACCAGCCTAGTGGTTCTCTTCTGAAAGTGAAAGTGGAAGTTGTTCGGTCATGTCTGACTTTTTGTGACCCACGGTCTATACAGTCCATGGAATTCTTTAGGCCAGAATATTGGAGTGGGTAGCCTTTTTCCTTTCCAGGGGATCTTTCCAACCCAGGGATCAAACCCATGTCTCCCTCATTGCAGGCAGATTCTTTACCAGCTGAGTCACAAGGGACACTCAAGCTCCTTAAAAATATAATCATTACAAATGTAGGTTTTCAAGTGCCTATTATGAACAAGGCACTGTAATTATTTCATTTAATGCTCACAGAAATCCCAAGTAGCAGGTACATTAATCATACCCAAAAGTGGAGGTTCTGAGATATTAAGTAGTTTTTCCAGTAGTCACACAATTATAAAGCAGAGGGCTGGAATTCAAACCCCTGATTTCAAAGCCCATGCTCCACATCATTCTCCTCAGGACTGCCGTTCCTGGATGCACAACCTGGGCAGTAGCACAGGGCCTGGTACCTAGAAGGGGCCCATGCTTAATGTTCTACAGTCACTGTCTTGAAATTCTTAAGTAGTTCTGCATTTTTATTCTGCACTGGGTCCCACAAATCCTATATACATTTCTTGATACTCTAAATGAATACTATATGCAGGAGTTCAAAATTCTTCAACAGTTCTTCTTTAAAAGTTCCTACTCCCCACTTTACTGTGGGCTATACTTAATGATTCACTTCTAATGAATGGGCAGAGGTGATGGTGTATGTCTTTATGATCAATAATAGAAGGCACTGTGACTTCTGCCTGGTTCTCCAGTCACTTGCTCTGGGAGAAGACAGCTGCTGTGTTATGAGGACATTTAAGCAGCCCTCAGAGAGGCCCCTGTAGGGAGGAACCAAGGCCTCCTGCCAACAGTCACGTGAGTGAGCTATCCTGGAAGCGTTCAGACAAGCATGGCGATGACTGTGCCCCTCCATCCCCACCCCACCCACCCTGGCCCAGAGCTCAACAACAGCCTTAGGAGAGGCAGAGCCATCCAGATTAGCCACTCCTTCATTCCTGACAGTCAGAGACTGCGTGAGATACATTTGTGGTTTTTAAGCTGGGATAACTGTTTATGCAGCTATAGATACATAGCTGCAACCCTGCAACTCAAGAAATGAGAGGAATCTTTGATTGAAAGATGACTATAGGGCTTCCCCGGTGGTCCAGTGATTAAGAATCCACCTGCCAATGCAGGGGACACAGGTTTGATCCCTGGTCCTTGAAGATCCCACATGCCTTGGAGCAATTAAGCCCTTGAACCACAGCTACTAAGCCCACGCTGCAACTGCTGAAGCCCGAGCACCTAGAGCCCATGCTCTGCAACAAGAGAAGCCACTGCAATGAGGAGCCCATACACTGCCACGAAGAGTAGCCCTCACAACTAGAGAAAGCCTGAGTACCTCTACAAAGATCTAACACAACCAAAATGAATAAATAAGCAAGCAAATATGTGAATAAAAATATTTTTAAGGTGAATACATTCACACATCTGTGGTGCCACATTAAAAGCTGTAGTTGTCGCTTCAGCAGATATAGGTGTTTTATTCTAGAGAACATAAGAGCAATACTCTTCAGTGAGTGTCAGAGGACTACTTTCTGCATGATCATTGTGTAAAGGCCGTCTTTTAAATTTAGGGGCACAGCTTTTGATGGTAACAGCTGACCTTCTGTCCTGATTGTTAATTCACACAATACCCAGCTCCTTTCTTCTGTGAGAGCTGGCTCCCTTCTGATTGAGAAAGCCTTTGCTCTTGGTGTTTCTAGTTCAGCCACACCTGTGCCATGTAGCCTGGGGCTGTACTTCAAGGGACTCTCACAGCATTTCTTCCACCCACCTGGCATGGAGTTGGGTCCCCTGGGCTCACTCTCGGACAGCTGTCTGGCTTGCCTGCTGTCATTCAGCTCTGCATGGTCCAGCCCATGAAGTCAAGAGGGGATAAGCAGTCCCTAACTGCTGCCAGACTGGCTCCATTTCACGACCCTGTACTTCAGGACCCAGCCACACCGGTTCATAGGAAAGGTAACAGTGGTTCACACATGACAACAAGGGACCCGCCTGGAAAACAGATTCAACACTGGTCATGCATCAGAGTCCTAAGTGTGAAGTCCTAAGTCTAGTTCAACCCAGCATTTAAAATTTGATGTTGGAAGTCAAACCATGCAAAACCTAAGGGCTTGTCTGAACCAGAAGAGATGAAACAAGACTTCAGCTCTATCTTTCTGCATGGTAGAGGAATCTTGTACAGAAAAAGCAAATTTGACTGCTTTAACATGGAAAGTTAGAGGGACACAGTGCCCTCTTTCAAAGCCACAAATGAAGGAAAAAGTGTCTGGTATGTGGGCTAGCTTTGTTGAAAATGTTGACCCCAGATCCTGCTTTTTACTCAATTTTATAAGACAACCAAGGGAAGATGATGGTGGTATGGGGAGGAGGGACAGTGAGGGAAGAGAGGGACTTGTATGATAATCACTGCTTTATGGAACCAGTCATCAGCCATTCTTCTCAAGGAGTTCTATTCTCTTTAAATTGTCTGACTATTCTGATGACAGATGCAGCTAAGTAAACTAAAGCCTAAATGAGCATTTTTTAAGAAAAAGCGTATGAGATTTACTTATTACTCTAACAAGTGTCCTGCCCCTTCTCTGCCCCCACAGTGGAATGACACACTTTGATTCCTGGTTTTTTAACTGAGAGCTTGGAAGCTGAAGGTTGAGCCAGTCAGACCCTCAGATCAGAGGATGCAGTGGAGAGGGGGGTGGGGAGGAGCTCCTGAGAGAGGCTGTCTTTGCTGTTTCTCATACCAGGCATGTTCTAACCTCTATATAGACAGGATCAGAGCCACATGAAGACTTGTAGCTACCTAAGGTGATTGACTGGTCTATGGAGTTTTTATTTGCTTGCTTGTTTTCCTCTCCATCTTTCAGGATGTCAGTTTGATAAAAGCAGTGTCTGTAATGCTCATAGTTGTATTTTCAGTTCCATGACACATGGCAGGCATCAATAGATGAATGAAAGAAGGAAGGAAGAAATAAATTCACACCTAATGGAAGTAAATGAGACTCATTGATTCCGGTGTGTTCTAAATGACAACCCTTCAGACCCTTAACAACCAGTAACATTCTTCATCATTTATTCATCAAACATTTAACCAGTACCTTCTTCATACCTTGAATGAAGTCTTTGCCTGCCGTTTTAGTACATTACATTTCTCATTTCACTCATTCAGACTATTCTCTCCCAGAGCTGAAGCCTGAAGCAATCCTGGCCTCAATTCTAAGACAAAGTTCCACAAGGATAGTATTTTTCAAAGTGTTTTTCCAAGAAGGGCTATACTTGCTTCACTATAGAAAGGGCCACTGGGCAGCCAGCAGCTACCTTTATGACTGCATTAGTTTACAAATTCACTACATATATCACTTGAGAATTCTATTACTACATCAGGTGATAGTTTCACCAGATGGACTTAATTTACCTACTTAACCTGTTTTAGGTTATTATTATCAGGGTAATGTTGGTAAAAATAAGGCAAAATTCATATTGGAGCGACCTATTCAATTCTTCCCTTTCCTCATAACTTATTTATTTTCTTAGAGAAGAATAACAGTTGATCAGTTATCTACTGTAGTGGCCTCTGCCATTTGTTTAATTTTGGAAGTAAACTGAAAGAAACTTTTTAAAGAATAAATAAGCTAGGCACCATGCAGTTGTAATTGCAAAAGTGACTTTGGGGGATCTTTTATGATGTATGTGGAAGAAAGAT
The DNA here is from genome assembly GCA_917880005.1 of Nanger dama. NCBI lineage: Eukaryota > Metazoa > Chordata > Mammalia > Artiodactyla > Bovidae > Nanger > Nanger dama. The sequence continues at coordinate 57,253,967 of CAKJTW010000004.1, forward strand.
AGCATGATGCTCTTTAGACTCCCATTTTCTCTGTCACATGGCCGATGTCACTATGAATGAAGAAAGTATGCACAGAATGTTCGAAAAAGTTATTCTGAGGCATCTTCATCCTCTTCTTTAGTGGCTTCTCTCAACACTTGGTTCAACTGTCTCTTTCAGACAAATGGAAGATTCCTTTGGGACTCAGAAAATGTTTCCCATCCTAGTGCAGGTCTTCGTAGGACATTTAGAAAAGGGGGGAGGGAAACAAAATATTTTCCCAAGTCAGAAGACTTCTGGTCAATAGGAACAAATGTGGAATCTGGAGAGATTCCAATCAGCTTCCTTGAAGTAAAATCATCCCAAGGTTTTTCTTATTTTTAAAACATATCTTTCACTCATGCAGGCAATATGAACAAGTAACTGATAAATTTCATTCACATAAAACCTGGGTCATATGGGATAAAATATCTTCCTTGAGAATAAGCTGCTTTTAAAAAAGTCTTAGTGCTCTCCACTCTCAGTTTTACTCAGCATATTGATATTTCATGGCTTTATAGGTGACTTAATTGTTTTTATATACACAGATGGAATATGAAGCATTGTTATTAATTGAATATACTGAACATCTATTTCAATGCCTCTCTTTAAAAAAAAATTACTGCTCAGGACACTCAGTTGAGTCTTGTAACCAACCTTTATTTGCATCCCTGAACAGGGCTCTGCAGGGGAGAAGTCTTACCCTGGACCTCAGCAAGGGTAAAATCATGAATGAAGCAAGAATTTCTTTTGTTTGTTTTTCCAGAAGAGAAAAGAAACTGCAAAATAAATTAAATTTTTTTACTAAAGAGAAAGAAAAATAGATGGCTGCTTCTTTTCCTCACCTCCCATCTCCATACTTAAATGGAAGAACAGAGAACCAGAAACCCTCCTGGGGTGCTTGACAAGATCTCAGAAATCAGAGTTCACAGCACTCTCTCTGAGCCTGTTTCCTCATCTGTTAAAGGAGATATAATGTCCCTCTTATAAAGGTTTAAACGCAATGTGAGGCTCTAGGACAAAATTTGCCGCACAGTTAGTGCTCATTAAATTTTGTGCATGCATGCTAAGTCGCTACAGCTGTGTCCAACTCTTTTCGACCCTATGGACTGTAAACCTGCCAGGCTCTTCTGTCTGTGGTATTCTCCAGGCAAGAATACTGGAGTGGGTTGCCATGCCCTCCTCCAGGGGATCTTCCTGATCCAGGGATCAAACCTGTGCCTCTTGTCTTCTGCGCTGGCAGGTGGGTTCTTTACCACAGTACCACCTGGGAAGCCCCATTAAATGTTAGCTTGCATTAAAGTGGAAATGGTCCTGTATTATATTGATTATAAAAGTTGATGATTTGTAGTTAAGAGTTTGTTCTAAAAATCTGCATAAGGATATAGGACTCTTAGGAAAACAATAGAAACCTGGCATTTTCTATAGCTATTTTACCCTCCAGCAAATGCATATGGATTGTTTACTATTTATGGGCTACTCTGCTAGAAGAGAGAGAGGTTGGATGAGAGAGGTCAGGACCCAGGACTTGCTGTCTAGGTGTTCACAGTCCAGTGAAGAAAGCATTCCTAAGTTGATAACTGTAATGCAACTTGGCAAGTTCTGCAATAAAAATAATTATACCTATTAGTTATTGACTGTGTTTTGGGGGTGGGTCAGCATGTTGCAAATATTGTCCTACTTGTCTCTTACCACAACCCTATGAAGTATTATTATTCCCATTTTACAGATGAGAACTCAAGATTCAGAGAGGCTAAATAACTTGTCCAAGGTCACACAGCTAGCAAATGGTAAGTCTGGAATTTGAACTTGGGATGTTTAAACCCAAAATCTATTTTTTTTAACCACAACAGTATGCTACCTTCCTAAGATATAGTATAGAGATAATAGTATCTGTTATCTTTTATTAAAATAATTAATATATTATTAAATATAAATAGTAAAAATATATTTGAGAGGAAGGAGAGACTAGCTGGCTAACTGCTGGAAGAAAACAGGAGCACTTCAGTGAGGAGAGGATATTTGAGTTAATCAGCAGAATCATTTTCAAGGATCCATCATGGATACAATTCAAATGTATGTTTAATTTGGTTTCCCATCCCAGTCAGCTACCAGAAACCTAATTTTCAACTTTTTCTAGTCTGCAATACATTTTCAAATTTCTTTCATCATTGTACTGTTTACCGAATACATAGTCCTTGAAACCCTGGAATACCCCTATCTCCTTTTTAGGAGAAAACAAAAATCACACACACACAACCTAGTATATCAGGGTTTTCTTTAAATAACAAACTCCAGTAGATCATGATACATTTTAAAATGCTTAAGTAGTGATTTATGTCAAAATGTCAGCATTGACTACTTCTAATTTTACAGGTACTGAGTTTATGGGTACAGTTTCTTTGCTTCTAAATGTTGCAAGTTTTCTCAAATAGATTATTTGTCACTTTGGTGATGAGATTATGTGTGAATTTAAAATAACAGGCAACGAAACCTCCTAGCTGTTGTCCTAAAGTCAATGCACATTTAGCTCCCTCGTCTACATCCCAACTACATTTTCGATAACAAGTTCCTTAGGGACAAGGCCTGCATCCCTAGGAAGAAGTCCAAGTGGGCTTTGTGTATGATGGACACTTGGCAAATATCTGTTATCTCTCAAAGTGAAAAATGAATACTGGGAGAACTTTCACAACTTACAAATGAAGTCAGAGCTGAGAGACTCTTGAAATGAGACTCTGGCAAACCAGCATGTAAACAAAACCACCATGCACCCCTGTTCCATAGATTTTTCTACAAAATGGGGCCTGTTGTGTACAAGATGCTGAGCGGGAAGAAAAGAGGGTAGGAAGGGGCCCCTCTCAAGCTTTGAAAAGCTTGCAGTTCAGCTGTGGAGACTGGACATGAAAGCAGGAAAAGATCTCTAGCAAACTCTGTGTGGAACATGCTTCTCTGCTCGCAGATTCAAGTGTGCAAGGAATGCTTTATTTCTCAATAACAGAAAAGGCTTGTTGTTATTGTTTCGAGTCACTAACATAGAAGCTAGTGAATGTCTACAACTGACGTCAGGTTCAAATTCTTCCAAGAGGCCAAACTGTAGTGTTAGTCAATAAAAGAACTTCTCTCTTCATCAATGTGATCAGCTCTCAATTTGAGGGGACCCACATGACAGGAGGAAGAATGGGGAACAGGCAGGTGCCCAGGCTGACATCCACTGATATCTATTGTATTATCTGGCTCTCGGGGCTTGGTCTGCCAGATGGCTACTTGGATGGACCTTGTTCCTCTCCAAAGGGCCCCTTAAGGTCAGTGACTGTCTTCGCTACATAAGCTCTCCTTGAGGACCCTGCATGTCGGGGGTGTGTGTGTGGGGGGCGGGTCTGGGAGGCTGTCCAAGGGCCTTCAGCAGTTCTATGCTCCTCAGGAGCATACTAGACTCATTCCCTACAGCTGCATCAGGTTGTGTCGGGATGCTCTGTGAGGCAGGGCATCAGGCCTCTGAACTGAGACAAAATCCACAGCCTATCCTGACACCCTGAAGCTTCCTTAAGCTTTACCTGCAGCCAGGAGCTGGTCTCTCTGTGCACCTGGAGTTTCTGCTGTCTCCTCTCCAGCAGCCAGATGGGGAGTGGGAATGAGATGTCTTTTTTTTTTCCTAAGAACAAATTAGCAGTTCACGACATGTTTCCCCTCTGACACTCAGTGATGCTTGTCACTCTTGACCCACCAAACAATCTTTTGGAGTGGAAAATCTTGTTCCTGCATCATTCTCTCAGATCCATTAACTTGTTCCCTACAGGGTTTGTACATTTGGCCTCGAGTCAGGAAAACACTTCTTTTTCCTCTGAGTCAGGGGATGGCTTGTCCTCTGGCTGTAAAATGGGAGCAGAGCTGGAGGGTGACAAGAAAATATGTGAGCAAAATCCTCAGACAGTAGGTCAGAGTATCTTGCTACCAACTATTCAAATGCTGGCTCAAGAAAATAAGGGAAGGGATGGGCCAGTCTAGACCTCTGACATACCTCGGGCTTGGAGTAGCACTCCTTCTCTTTACCCAGCCATGTAGTCAGTACTCAGGGGTTGTTTTACACATGTCTGCTCTTGGTGGACAGGCACGTAGGTTGCTAGGCTTTCCACGGTGGTCAGGTAGGGAGGAGAGACAGAATAAAATAAAGCCTTCTGTGGTGACAGAAAAGGGCCCATCTTAGCCTGTCATGACCCTCATTCTAAAGGAGAAATGCCAGGGGAGACTTCTGGGTATCAGGTCTCTCTGTTGTGTTACCTCCTATCGTATATTGCTGTTCTCTTCCTGTTTCTGTCTTCTCTGCCATCGGTCATGTCTGTTGGTGACATTTACCCATCATGATATACATGCAAGGTCACAAAGGTATAAAGTATAAGAAGCACAGTTTATAAATATTGTTGTTCTTAGCAAGCCCCATCTATGCCTTTGGGCAAGTCACTTAACCTCTTTATTCATCTACTCGTTTAACAAATATTTTTAAGCACCTCCTATATCCTTGGCACAGAACTCGTTATTACAACAGGACAAGAAGGGAAGCAGGCATAGTTGTTACTCTCGTGGGGCTTGCCATTTGTGGGAGAGACACAAAAATAATTCTTAAAGATCACACAAACATATGATAACTTGTAATCATTGCTATGAAGGGAAAGTTCACATAACTCAATTGAGGTCAAAGGAAATCTTTGAGGTGGTGACATTAAGCTGATACCCAAGTATGAAAGGTTGAGGAGCGTATAACTTGATAGAGCTTTTGAGGGCTAAGTGAGGGCATAACATTTCTGATCAAGGAAACAGCATTTTCCAAAGCCCCGTGGTAGAAGGCCAGAGTGGCTGGAAAGAGGTGAAGCTGGAAGCGTGAGCAGGGCCTCACAGGCCATGTTAAGAATTTTAAGTCTTCTTCCTAAGAGCCGCCAAAGTGAAAGTGTTAGTTGCTCTTGAAAGTGTTAGCTGTGTCCAGCTCTTTGTGACCCCATGGACTCTAGACCACCAGGCTCATCTGTCCAAGGGATTTTCCAGGCAGGAATACTGGAGTGGGTAACCATTTCCTTCTCCAAGGGATCTTCCCAAGCCAGGGATCAAACCCAGGTCTCCCCATATTGCAGGCAGATTCTTTACCATCTGAGCCACAACGGAAACCTCAAAGGTCATAAATGACACATTCGAATGTGCATTTTAAAAAGATCACTCTGGTTGCTATGACAACATGGTTTGTTCACCTCAGCTATCAATTCTTAGAGCCACATTAACAGTTCAGAGCAGTAATGCAGAAATTTTCATCTCTGGCCACAACTTCCTCTTCTCCTAGTGTTATAGCAGACACCTCAGGGCACCTGTTCTTTTATTTCATGGAGACCTCCAGTGGTTTTCTCACCCTGCTATCTCCAAACTCGCCCATCCTCTCTCCTTCTCTCTCCTCTCTATCTAGCTGAAGGGGAGCAGAACCTGCCACCCCAAAATATGCCACATTGACATATGATTATTTTGAGCCCAAGGCACTTAAGAAACAGCAGATGAGGGATGGGCTTTCTGCGCTCCCACTTTGTATCTAAAAGCAGGACATAAATTTCCAGTGAGAAAGATGCCCTCACTGTACCATGAAGAGGGGAACAGTCTTATCACAGGAAACGAGATGAATCTGTACAAACAGACCTACTAAAATAGCCTGCATCTTGTATCAATCCCCCCCATTCATTTCCTAATCATTTGCCCTCAGTCTCCTGCCCCTCACCCCAAACCCTCCTTCCCTTGCCTTGTTACATCTGCACAATGCATTGTTCTTTATTGATATGGTACATAAGTATCTGCTTCTTGGGGTCTTCAGTTCTTTTCTAGAAAGGCTCCTGTGTCACATGAAGATAGCACCACCAGATAAACCTGTATGCTCTTTTCCCTTAATCTGTCTTTTGTTAGCTTAATTCTCAGGCCCAGTCACAGGATCTAAGAGGCCCGAGGAAAAGTCTTTCATCCCTTACAGACCTAAGATTCAGTGCTCCATCCATCATTCAAACCACTCTCTTATTAATATCCAAAATTACCTTGTCCAAGTCTTCCTTGTACAACATCTGCCCAGCAGAACCCGATGCATAGCAAGAGTTCTGCACACAGCAGATATAGAATAAAAATGTGCAAGTGAGTGATCCCAACTGTTCACTGTCTTGAGTAACTCTGCATCATGAACATAACTTGCAGAAAATCACATACCTTCTCCTACCTGTGTCACTATGAGTCAGTGGTCACCAACCTCATTCGGGTCTTCATCTTGCTTGGTTAGCACTTTGACTACGTCACGTCTTCCCTCTGAATTCACATCGTCGTCACTCACTGTCAGCGGGTGATGACCTCTATGCGTAAGAGGCAATCACAGACATTGCACAGGAAAGACACCAACTTCCAGGAACCTAGTCTACAAACATTCCTGAATTTGCCTCACCTTGACCTTTTCACAGGGAGGTCATCCTTCTTCTTGTGTTCTCAATCCTATGCCCTGCAGCCTTCTTAAGAACCTTTCCCTTGCTGAGATTTTCAACATTTCTCTCATTCTACTGGATTTGTTGTATCAGCATTTAAAACTGTTCATGTTTCTCCCCTTTGAAAAAGCCCTCCTTTTACCTTCCCTTCCCTTCCCAACCAAATTTCTAGAAAATATTTTTCTTACCAAGGTTGTTGTCCCAGAGTCATACCCTCCCCTCCCTGAAATGGAAACCAATTACACTCATCTAAGTTTCAGAAGGAAGCTGCAAAGAGAAAAAAACCAAACAAGACTAATTGGAACCAAGTAGGCCCAAGATGGTGCAAGATTTGACTTCCCATAATCTTAGGCCTTATTACACACTCTTTGTAATACATTATCATGCTCAATGACACAACCACCAGCACTGTGCTCATTGATGATTGCCATGACAACAACTGGATAAGTCCCTAAGAGGACCGAAAAGAAAGCTATGTCAGTTCCAGGTCCAAACCACATCCCTATTCTTAGATAAGTCATGAACAGCCTACTTTTCAAGCCTTCCCTTTTCTTTCATCTCTCCTATATATTTGGTGTCTCTGCCAAAATTGTGATCTAGGTTCCAGCTTTTCCATTCTTTGGCCGTTGAATAAAGCTTGTGCTATTCCAGCCTCAGCATTATTCCATTATTGGCTGTGCAAATCTGACTGGAAAAAGAACCTCCCTGGCAAAGACATGGGGTCTTCCTAGACTAGGCCCCTGGTGTGGGCCCAGCCAATCAACTGTGTTACATTTTTTAGCATAATCACTGTTGACAGATGCACAACGTGAAGGTTGCTAGTTAAGTTTTATTGGGGCAAAATGAGGACCACAGTCCAGGAGATAGCACCTCAGATAGCTCTTAGAGACTGCTCCAAACAGGCAGCAGGGGAAGGTCAATATATAAGATTTTGGTGAAGGAGGAGTTCAGTGCAATCAAGCACTCATTTTACAAAAGTTTTTTGCTCATCACAAGGAGCTGATGTCGCCGTGAAGGGATTTAGTGCTTTTCTAGATATGAGGAGATATGCAAGGATTGGGATCATGAAGTCAGTTCCCGAAAATATGTAACTATACAAAGACCTGTCCTGCCAGACTCCCTGGAGCATGGAGTGCCTCCCTGTCCACGCTGAATTCCCCTCAGGGGGTGCTGAAGGCAGACAGCTGCAGCAGCACAGACGGATGGCAAATGCTCTGAGAGCTGTTCAGTTGCTGGCAAATGCTCTTGGCAAGTGCCAACATGTAGATGACATCATCACCATTTGCTTACCTCACATTCAACTTTTCAACTCCCTGCAATCTGGCCTCAGCCTTCAGGGTGCCATAGAAACTCAGCCCACCAAGGTCACCAATGACCTTCTCATCCCCCAGATCCAAAGGACACACTGAGTTCTCTGCTTGCCTGTCTTCTCAGTAGCTCTCAATGCTAATGACACCTTCCTCTTTCATAATCATTTCTCGGGGGAGGGGAACTGGGCTTTCTGGTTCTTTCTGGTTTTCCTTCGGTAACTCTAACTGTTCCTTCTCTGGTTTCATTACTGATTGTTGATATATAATCTCTGCCAACTTGGTGACGGTAGGGTTCCCTAGCATTCTTTCTCTGGACATCTTCCCTTCTCCCACTTCACTTTCTTCTTACAAGGTCTCCCTGTGGTTTCCACTTAAATCTGTGTACTGCTAACACTTGAATCTATATGAACAACCAGTCTTTCTTTTGAGCTCCTCACATTTAAGTGCTTTCTAAACAGCTCCTCTTGAATATTTGTCAAGTGCTTCAAACTCAAAATATCCTGAAAGGAACAGAGGAGCTTTTCTCCAAAACCGCTCCTTCTGGAATGTTCTCTACCTTGGCAAATGGCATTACCATCAATCCTCCTGTTTAAGGGAGAAGTCTTGACTCCCTCCCTCTCACACACCTAACCAATAAATTCACACTTCCTGCCACACTAGGCCAGGTTGCCATCACTATTTGACTAAAACAGCTCAGAATTTTTCCACTGGTCTCTCCCCTTCACCTCCGCAAACTCCTCAAACTCCCTCACCTCCTCGAACCGACCTCCCCATTTCAGTCATACAACCTTTTAAAATCTGCACATCTGATGTCACTTTCTTATTTAAAATCTTTTAATACTTCTTACTGCCCAATAGGCAGCTTCTCCAGCTTCCTTTTTCCCCATCCACTCTTCCTACCCTTTGACTAAACTGGGATTTTCTCAGTCGTGTATTCTTTCCCACTTAGGAACCCATACAAATGTCATGTCTTTCACCTGGAATGCTTAGCCACCCTCCTTTTGCTAACACTGTCATTTCCACTTTCGTGCCTTCCTTGACACCCCCCAACCCCGACTAGGTTAGATGTGCCTGTTTTACATTCCTATAAGACTTGGTTCTTTGCACCTTTGTAATTGTCTACTTTTATGTCATCATCTATTTAATTTATCTTGCTGGCTAGACTACAGCCTTCATGAGGCTAAGGGAATTACCTGCTTTGTCCATATTAGCAGCAGCAGCACCTAGAGAAGAGACTGGAGCATTGCAGATGCTAAATCATATTTCTTCTGCTAAAGACCAGCTCACATCTAGTTAATAGTAGTAGCTTTACGTTAATACTTAAAACTGAAGCTCAGGAACTTCTGTGGAAGTCTAGTGCTTCCATTACAGGAGGCATGGGTTCAAGCCCTGGTCAGTGTACTAAGATTTTACATGCTGTGTGGCCCAAGAAAATAAAAGTAAAACTGAAACTCAAGTTCATCTCCTTTGTGCCCTATTCTGAGCCAAGTAAAATGCTAATTGCATTTGAGTGTTCCAGGTAGCACTAGTGGTAAAGAACCCATATGTCAATGCAGGAGATGCAGGAGATGTGGGTTCCATCCCTAGGTCGGGAAGATCCCCTGAAGGAGGGCATGGCAACCCACTCCAGTATTCTTGCCTGGAGAATCCCATGGACAGAGGAGCCTGGCGGGCTACAGTCCATAGGGTCACAAAGAGTTGGACATGACTGAAATGACTTAGCACACACACACATTCAGCTATGGAAAGGTCAACTATTGATTCTATTGCATAGAGGATTCATGCAGAACTTCCGTGAGCGGAGCACTGTTAAAATAGGTGGTGCAAGATGCGGTAGGCTCAAGGATTGTCCGCATTTCACAGATGAGAACCCTGGAGCACAGAAGGGTTAAATAACTTGCCCAAGCTCATACAACTAGTAGCTGGTAGGGCTGGGATTTGAAGAAACCTGAATTTGAATTGGGATTTGAAACAGATCAGCATCTATCCACTACACCACAGTGACTGTGCCTCTGAGATCTTTCCTCTTATAGCGAAATAGGCAGAGTGCACTGATGAGTATCAGACAACTCCTCAGCTCCCTCTGGATGCAGAACTGGAGCCTAGGAAACTGAGGACCGGTACTTGAATCTCTTTTGTTAACGGTGCTGACAGCAGGATTAGGAGTGTTCCCACCCATGCCCCTCATTTAGAGGCACTAGTGCCACCTGGTGGACATAGTTTGAATGCCATCTTGAATCCTCCACTTAATATTTATTGCTAACCCACATTCATGTGGGTTTTAGGAACTTGTTAATAATAGATTGTTATACAATGACATACTTAGGCACTGTGCTGTACCCCTCAGGGATGAATTCTTCCTTTTGTCTTTTTAAAATTTCATTTAATCTTTTTTTAGTCTAATTGAAGTGTGATAAATGCAAATAGAAAAACTTTTTGGTCATTGTCATTCAGGGTCTTTTTTTCCTTTCCCATAATAAGAAAGGCAAAATTTATATGCAAGAAGACTTAAATGCTGCACCTCGGTTTCTTTATTTTAAAATGGTAATAATATTAGCATTTACCTCAGAGGACTGTAATGAGAATGAAATAAATTAATCTGTATAAAATGATAGAACAGCACCCAGCACACAATAAAAATGCAGTAAGTGTTAGCTATCTATTATTTATACTATTGTACAAGGAAATTGGATACTTTTCTCTTCCAGAGGATTAAGACAAAGATAAACATTTCGATTTCTGGCATGCTCCAGAGTCATTCCTTTTGAAAACAAAGATAGCATGAGAGAGAAGCTTAACTGGGCATAAAATTATGGATTAGTAAGTTTTAATTCATTCTATATTTATTTCCAGAGTCTCTACTATATGCAGAAATGCTGGAAAGCAATGGTGAGAGACAAGAGTCTTTGACCCCAAAGAAGGCATAGTCTAGGGACAGAAGGAGAGTGTTGACTGAGCAAATAAACCAAGAGTGATGCGTGCTGTCAGGAGAATACAGAGGCCCTGTGAGCACATAGAGGAGGTAACTAATGCAGTTTTTAACTGATGTATAATTGACATGCAATATTGTATTAGTTTCAGTTGTACCACTTAGTGAACTGATATTTTTATACATTATGAAATGATCACCATGATAAATCTAGTTACCAGTTGTCATCATACAGTTACTCCAATATTATTGACTATCTTTCCTTTGCTGTACATTACATCTCCATGACTTATTTTGTAACTGGAAGTTTGTACCCTTTAATCCTTCTCCCCTTTTTCCCCATCCCCTCACCGCTCTCCCCCTTTCTGGCAACCACCAAATTGTTCTTTCTTTCTTTCTTTTGCTGGTCACACTGGGCAGCATACATGATGTTAGTTCCCTGACCAGGCTTCAAACCCACGCTCCTTGCATCGGCAGTCTTAGCCACTGGACTCTCAGGGAAGCCCCCAGATTGTATCTTTGAGTCTGTTTCTCTTTTGTTGTCTTCTTTCATTGCTTTCTAGATTCTACATATAAGTGAAATCATGCAGTATTTGTCTTTATCTGAATTATTTCATGTCATGTAATATCCTCTAGGTCCATCCATGTGGTAGCAAATGGCAAGCTTTTATTCTTATTTTACCACTCAGTGATATTCCATTGTGAGATATCTAAAAATAGTCATCTATCCTTTTTAGCCATTCATCTATTGCTGAGCACATTTGTTGCTTCTATATCTTGGCTATTGTAAATAATGCTGCAATGAATACTGGGGTGTACATATCTTTTGAATTAGTGTTTTCTTTTTCTTTGGATAAATACCTGGAAGTGAAATTGCTGGTTTGTATCCTGGTTCTATTTTTAATTTTTGAGGAAACTCTGTGCTGTTTCTGTAGCAGATATACCAATTTACATTCCCACCAACAATTCACAGCAGTTCCCTTTTCTCCACATGGATTTCACCAACATTTATTATTTGGGTTTTTATTTTTTATTAGGCCCTGGTTTGTGGGATCTTAAATTAGGAGACCAGAGATTGAACCTGGGGCATAAAAGTCAAAGTGCCAAGTCCTAACCACTGGACTGCCAAGGAACTTCTTATTTGTTGTTTTCTTGATGGTAGCCATTCTGATGATATCAGCCATTTCTGAGCTGATATCTCACTGTGGCTTTGATTTGCATTTCCTGATGATTAATGGTGTTGAGCACCTTTTTATGTGCATGTTGGCCATCAGTATGTCTTCTTTGGAAAAATGTCTACTCCGGTCCCCTGCCCATTTTTTAATAGGGCTATTTGCCTTTAAAAAAAATTTGAATTGTATGCATTCCTTTTGCATTAGCCCCTTATCAGTCATACCATCTGCAAACATCGTCTCCCATTCAGTAGGTTGTCTTTATGTTTGGTTGATGGCTCCTCTCACTGCACAAAAGCTTTAGTATAGTTCTATTTGTTTATTTTTACTTTTGTTTCCCTTGCCTGAGAAGCTCTATTGAGAAAAATACTCCTAAGACTGATGTCAAAGAACATACTGTCTATATTTTCTCCTAGGAAAATATATGGTTTCTGGTCTCACATTTAAGTCTTTAACCCATTTTGAGTTTATTTTTGTATATGGTATAAAAAAGTGGTGGTCTAGTTGCATTCTTTTGGATGTAGCTATCCAGTTTTCCCAACACCATTTATTGAAGAAACGCTCATTACCACTGTTTATTCTTGCTTGCTTTGTCATAGATTAATTGATTATATAAGCATGGGTTTATTTCTGGGCTTTCTATTCTGTTCCATAGTTTTAGGTGTCTGTTTCTGTACCAGAATTATACTATTTTGATTACTATAGTTTTGTAGAACAGCTTGAAATCAAGGCGTATGATGCTTCCAGCTTTGTTTTTCTTTCTCAAGATTACTTGGCTATTTGGGATTTTTGCAGTTCCATACAAATTTTAGAATTATTTTATTCTAGTTCTGAGATAATACCATGGATATTTTGATAAGAATTATATTGAATCTGTTGGAGAAGGCAATGGCACCTCACTCCAGTACTCTTGCCTGGAAAATCCCATGGATGGAGGAGCCTGGTAAGCTGCGGTCAATGGGGTTGCTAAGAGTCAGACACGGCTGAGCGACTTCACTTTCACTTTTCACTTTCATGCATTGGAGAAGGAAATGGCAACCCACTCCAGTATTCTTGCCTGGAGAATCCCAGGGACAGGGAAGCCTGGTGGGCTGCTGTCTATGGGGTCGCACAGAGTCGAACACGACTGAAGCGACTTAGCAGCAGCATATTGAATCTGTAGATTGCTTTGGGTAGTATGGACATTTTAACAATATTAATTCTTTCACTCCGTGAGCACAGTATATCTTTCCCTTTATTTGTTTTACCAAATTAAGTAAAGTGGCAAGATATAAACTATACAGAAATCTGTTGTAGTTCAATACATTAATAATGAACTATCAGAAAGGGAAATTAAGAAAATAATTCTAATGGAGTTTTATGAGATTGCAATTAGAGAGATGGAGAGATGGACTTTGTCTTTGGCAGGCCCATGGACACCCCCTCTCCTCCTGGAAGCATTTTCCTCTTTCAGATAACTTCCTTCACTACCTTAAAAGCCCCCTCTCTTTTCAGGTAATTGCAGCAAATCTGTGTTAATATGTGAACAATCACATTTCAAGCTGTTATCTAAGAACATATCTCTTCCAAGGGGTATTGCATTTTAAGAAAGATCTCTAGATCTCACAGTTCATCTCCCAGTCCAAGAGACCACCAAATATCCTTTTCGACCTGAAGATTCTTAGTTCAGCTTAGTTCAACAACACAATCCAGAGAACTGTGGCCAAATGATCATTAGGAAAAAAAAAACAAACCTAACATCACCATTTTGTGTTCTAATAGATGTAAAACTGCTTTGAAAGAAGAGAAAAGCACTATGCAAATGTAGGATTTTATTACCCTCTCTGTATGCATACTCACTCCTTCATGCCACGGGTATTGAAAGATTCTATTTGGGACCGTGTTTCTGGCCCTGGCTCTAGATATCACGGTCATAATAGCTGTCATATAAATGAGCTGCATGCACCAGGGTTGCTTGTATGAGATAAATACTGCCTGACTCTGAAAAGAAAGTCTTTATCTCTCTGGATAAAACATTGTGTTGAAAGACTTTAATTACATCTGCATTACTCTTCAATGCCAAATAATATCACAACTCATAAACAGCCTTTTGTTCTTCTGATTTAAACATAAAATTGTATTTTGTCATTTTTGTCACCTTATCTCTCTGCTTCCTGTCTCATCCTTCCCCTCCCCACCATCAATCATCAGGAGGTAAAAAATAAAAATAAAGTGAACTTCACCTTTTCAAAGAGCACCGCTCCAGAGTAGAGGTATATAGTCAAACAAAATTAATGACTTGAGTGAAGAGTGATGCAGAAAGAATGTATGCCAACCCATCAAGGTGACCACAAAGTCCTGAATGTGTCATATCCTGTTAGAATTAAGTCACAGGTCCTCCTCTAGCATCAGAGAGTAGATCCTAAGATCTTGCCTCTCCAGATCCCCAAACCACCAAATTCTTTTTCTCCACTAGGCTTCCCACCTCACATTAGTCAGATTTCCACTGGGGAAGACAAAACAACAGAGCTACTCCCTGTGGGATCCCCATTCATGCCCTCCCTCCTTTCCCCAGATTGGTCAGTTTTTTTTAGAGATAAATAATATCTCCTCCTCAGAATAAAATTGGGAAACCTGTTGTAACCTACTTGATATTTTCCCATTTTGCCCAGCCCATTAGGAAAGTAATACAGTATTAGCAGGGTGCCTAGGGCAGAATTTTTCATAACAGACACTAACTAAATATTAGTTTAATTGAACTAAATAGTCTAAGAGGCCACAGCCCAGCAGAGCCATGAGGAACCACAGGGCGCTTTTTGAATTCTACCAGTAGTGAAAATGGCTAATTTATCCAAGACTTTGTGCCCCTGGACTTCCCTGGTGGCTCAGACAGTAGAGCGTCTGTCTACAATGTGGGAGACCTGGGTTTGATCCCTGGGTTGGGAAGATCTGCTGGAGAAGGAAATGGCAATCCACTCCAGTACTATTGCCTGGAAAATCGCATGGACAGAGGAGCCTGATAGGTTACAGTCCATGGGGTCGCAATGAGTCAGACATGACTGAACAACTTCACTTTCACTTTCTTTCACTTTGTGCTTCTAATAACTGGCTTTCCTAGACTATCAAACAGTTTGTTGAGCAACCAATCTGGCTCAAACTAAGGAAACTGCTCAAAGAAAAGACTAAAAAGATAGAGGGGTTATTGCCTCTCAAAAGAGGACTTAAATCACTGTATTTCACCTATATTTTTACAAGTGATCACTTTGTATTTTCTTACAAAACTCCTGCTGTATGGTTGTTCTCTGATCCAATGTGTTGAAGCAGTTTCCAAGTCTAATTGGTGTAGCATGAGTGGTCTCCTGGCTGGAGAATGCTTCTTCCAAACCACCCTGCTTTGCTCACATGGCTCAATCCAGGTCAGCATGAGGCCTTGGGGAGCACCCAGGCTCCCCTTCCAGTGGTTGGCTGTTTCAGCCAACCACAAATTACTAAGTTAATTGCTCTAGTCTCGATAAAACTGGCTAATCCAACCTCTTATTTTAAAGTAAAAAAATCTCCTTAGAGTACACAGCCTTAAATTAACCACAATTTGTGAATATCACCCAAATTGTTGGGTCTTTCCAAAGTCATTCTGAAAACAATAGTGATGCTGTATACACACATTACAAAAAGATGACATTTTTGTTTAAAAAATGTGGGGAAAATCTGGGTGTGGTGAATTAAAAAGTAAATTCAAGACATTATGTCCTGAAGGGAGGACTTGTTTTGGAGTTAAAAATGATTGTTCAGCTTCCTAGTAGAATCATAAAGTACTATACCTTAAACATCATTCAAAAATACCTGGCTTTTATTTACTTAACTTTAGAAGTCACAGAACAGACTTCTAGGAAGGAGACATATGGGTTTGTTTTTCCCTGTTCCCTGGAAACCACAGGGAACCATTAGCTCATCAAGGGTCAAAATTCAAAATGTATCAATAAACTAAACAAACATTTTTAGTATTAGAAACATCACAGAGGGCAAATTTCTTAAGAAGCTCATATTATATTTCTTTAAATGGTCCCTTAATTTCAGCAACCCTGCCTTTGAAATAGTTCATAATGATCCTCTCCTCTCTGTACTGCCTTAATCCAGGTTCTCATCAACTTTTTCTTGATTATGACAATAATCTCTAAATGATCTCCCTGCTTCTAGGCTTGTTCCTGCGTTATTCTTTCTTGTACAAGGATATCACAAATCAAAATCTAAAGTGCAAAGCCAAAGAAAGCTAAAAAAGAATGAATGTATGCTTATGTATAACTGAATCACTTTGCTGTGCACTTGGAACAAACAACATTGTAAATCAACTATACTCTAATAAAATAAAAACAAACAAACAAAAAGCAAAGCTAAGTGATACATTGTTTAGGAACCTCTTCATAGGAGGGAAGAAATTCTTTAATAAAAACAAGGGAATAATGAACACAAAGTATAGCATAGTGGTAATCTCTTAGGAGAGTCAAGGAGATGACACGGGAAAAAGTATACCAGTAGAATGATGAAGGTGGAAATGTTTTAGTTCTTAAGTAGAATAAAAATATTTTACTTCTTTTATTGTATAAAGAGTTCACAAGTGGCCATTCTGTTATTCTGACTCATACATGTGATATATTCTTTTCAATCAAATATTGCATAATAAACTATTTTAAGTGAGACAAGTTAGAGCTGATTTAAAGGAAAAGTGTTAAAGAAACATTGGTACAGGTATTGTAAATTATATATGGTGATAATGTGACAGTGGTTTAAAAAAAGACCAAAATTTAGGAAACATGGGCCTATGGAAACAAATCCATGTTTCTTAGCAGATCATAAAAGGGCAGTCTGGTTCAGGAGTACTTTTCCAACAATTTCCTCTCACTGTCTCTCTCCCAGTCATACCAAACAAACCACACTCTTTCATGTTTCTGGGCTCTTGCACTTTCTTCTGCCACATCCTTCTGCTGAACTCTTCACCTACTCTTGCTTGATGACCTCCTACTCATTCCAGAAGGCCCAGCTCAGATGCTATCTTCCCCAGTATCAAGACACCACACTACCGCCCTCAGGCAGAATTAATTCCTCTTTACATTGCCAGAGTTCTGGATCTGTTGTTGTTGTTGAGTCTCTGAGTCATATCTGACTCTTGTGCGACGCCATGGACTCTTGCGCGACGCCTGCCAGGCTTCTCTGTCCATGGGATTTTCCAAGGAAGAATATCTGAGTGGATTGTCATTTCCTTCTCCAGGGGATCTTCCAGACCTAGGGATCGAACCCTGTTTCTCTTGCATTACAGGAGGGTTCTTTACCACTGAGCCACCAGGGAAGACCACCCTGTTACCCATCCTCTATTACTGCACTCATGAATGGTATGCTTGTTTGTTGCTTATCAATTTCTCCATCTAGATAAGTTCTTGAGGCCAAAACAGACTAAACTTTGCACCTTCATTACCCAGAGCTGTGCACAGCATTCAGGTGTTACTCCATAAATAATTGAGGACTGCTGTCAATAAAGAGCCAGAAGTATACCAGTAAGCCTTCCCCTGCTTAGCTGCACTGTGACTTTCAGCTCACTTAGACTCTCAAAGAATATAACCATGTGAAGGTGAATTTGGCAGTCAAAGGGTGGTTAAAGACAAATAAGCCAACACACTGAGAAAAGAGAAGTTTACAGAGGCAAAAGCCATGGAACCCAGAGTGTTCTCAAAGCTGCACTAGAGTGGTGCTGGAATCCTGTCGTCTAAACATACGCCACTACCCTCCATGGGCAGGCACACATCCGGAAATGACTGGGACCTTTTGTCATTAGCTCACAGAAGCTTCCAGGGCTTCAGAGATTTAGGGAGACTGACAGTGGGCTAGGGGATTGGCAGAAGAATATAATAGATGAAAGGAGAAGAAACTCTGACTTACCACCAATTTAGTGACCATACACTTTCCATGGCAACTTGGAATGAAGAGAAGTTGGCGTGAGCTGTAGCCACATCAGGACCACTGATCTCTGAAGCAGGCATTCAGAGAACAGTGATGCCTGCATTGTGTGATTGCAATGAATAGAGCTGGGTGTAGGTAAAAACAGTAGATTAAGGGCAACTTGTCTTGAAAGCCTTTCCACTTTCCTTCACCATCCATTCAACAGTGATATACTGAGCAGTTATTTGACAAACATGATACAAAGTGACATGAGATCTCAGAGATTATTAAGATTTAATTTTTCCTTCAGTGAACTCACTGGAGGGCAAATGTGACATCTGTACAAATAATTACAATTTAATTTAGAATTTAGAATTATCCTACTTAAGTATAAACCAAAAAATGTGGAAACACAGAGGAGAAGACACTAAGTCTGAATTTAAAGATATTGACAAGGAAGGAAGAACTAAAGGAGGTGACTTATCATTCAAATATTGAAGGAGGAATGGCATTTTAACAGATATAGACAGGAGTGAGATGTTCAAGAAAGAAGGAAAATATGAGTGTGGAGTAAATTCTGGGAATCTAATACTTGGAACATCGTTTTCATTCTGAGAGAATTAGTCCAGAAATCTTTGAGACTCTCCCAAATAGCAAATACTCCTTAAGGCATATAATACCTCTTCATAATACTTAAGAGAATTAGGTCACAACAGAGAAAAAGAAAAGGCATATATCAGACCAACAATTGAGCACAAGAGCAAAAATTATATATTGCTAAATAGTGTGAGTTTTCAGCATTAAATGGAATAATAGATGATACAAATGTGGAATTAATTTTTTTCAGTTTATTTCAAAAAGGGCCTCAGGGGTGTGGGATTGTTTTAATCATAATTCATGGTTTATGTTACTACTCTTCCTTGGTTAATACGTGAAAACCCTTATTTAATTGTGTGCTTGTTAGTTGGACGGTTATTTTTAATAATGTAACAAATTCTGCTTTTGGCAAAAAACAGGGTAACTAGTTTTGGACTTATGCTCCCACTGTAAACAACTAGAAAATTAGACAAAATGTAAGGGAAAAAAACCCTCAAGCTTTCAATATTGGAAAATAAGCAATTCACTGAAGTGATCCCTGAAGAAAGAGAATCAAATAAAGTGATCCTGTGATCACTCTGGCTTTCTACTTAGAGGCAATCTCCAGACCATACCACAAGGTAGAAGAATCCAAGCAGAGTACAGAAGTGGAGTAATGAGTTGAGGAGACAGAAACCAGAAAGACAACAAAATCCAGACACACAACGATGCGATATGACAATTTCCAGCATCCATTCAAAAATACTAGACAAGTGGAGAAGCAAGAAAATGTGACCTATGACCAGGAAGAAAGTCACTGAAAATAGTGTAATAATTTCTTGTCAAAAAATAACATATGCCAGAAGATAACATTTCTAACATACTGAAGAGCAAAACATGCTTTAACCTGCTGAAGGCAAAATGCTTTCAACATAGAACTGTACACCTAGCAGAATTATCTTTATAATGAAGTCTATGACCAGTATAGAGTCACAGGGAATGGGTTGGCCCTCCTGCATTAAACCACTAAAAAAAAAAGGTGGGGGGTGGTGGAATATATGAACCAATGATTTTTAGATACTGAAAAATACCAGGGCAGGAGAATGATCATTGAGAAAAGCTAAACAAGATAAGCTCTGTGATTACTCCAGAGAAACATTCCAGGCCATATTGCAGGGAAGAGAAACTCAGACAGATCTTGGTGGGATGAGACCTCAAACAGTGTGCCCAGTATAAACACGGAAATCATGAGGAAAGAAATGGAAGGTATTTTAAACTCAAAATTAAACTGTTTGGAATGAAAACTATAATATATGAAATGAAAAATTACTGAATAGGTTTAACTGCAGACTAGGTACTTCAGAAGAAAGGGTTAGTTAACGTGAGGACATCAAAGTATCCAAAATAAAATACACACAGAAAAAAAGACTAAAGAAAAAAATTAAGAGCATTAATAATCTGTGAGACAATATCAAGTTACCTAAAATGTATGCAACTGCAATTCTAGAACAGATGGTAGAGAGATGGGGCAGGGGGTGGGGGAACAAAAATATTTTTTGAAGAAATAATGGCTGAAATTTCAGAAGGAAAAAGAACCATCACATGAGACAAAAAGAACACATAGACCAAGATGGCAGATTTAAGTCCAACAATGACAATAATATATATAATTGGTAAGACCACTCCAATTAAAAAGCAAAACTGTAACACTTGGATAGAAAAACAATCCCCAGCTATTTTCTGTCTACAAAAAATGTACTTTAAATATATAGAAAAATTACACTTGAAAAGATGAAATTAGATATACTATGCCAACACTAATAAATGGACAGCTGGAATGGAGACATAAATATCAGATGAAGACAATTTCAGAAAAGGAATACTGTGAGTGATCAGAAAGGAAATTTCACAGTAATAAAGGAATCAATTCATTAAGTGAACATAAAAATTCTAAATGTATGTGAAACTAATAACAGGTTTTGAATACACAATGAGAAAACTGACAGAACGGCTAAAAGAAATAGACAAATCTATAATTTTTTCATTACCACACTCTCAATAAGTGGTAGAAGTGATAGGAAGACACAAAATCAGTGAGAATATAGAAGATCTGAACTGCACCATTAAACAAGTTGCTATATTCACTGATTATGGAGCAACTCATATTCACTAAGCTGTGAAATATCTACTCTACCACATACAGAAATTAACAATATCAAGAAAAAAGAGAAAGGACACTGCTATTGATCTTACAGACATTAAAATGATAATACAAGATTATCAATAATAATGGTATGCACATATACTTCAAAACTAAAATGAAATAGGCACAATTGTTGAAAGGCACAACAACCAAAGCTCATTGAAGACTAAAAAAATAACCTGAATGGTCCTATATCTAATTAAAAATTGAATTTGTAGTTAAGAATGTCCTCACAATGAAAATTCCAATCCCAGGTGACTTTTTAGTGAATCCTATAAAAGGTTTAAAGAAGAAATAATGCCAATTCAAACAAACTCTGCCAGAAAATTCCAGATGTGAAAACATTTTTCAGCTTATTCCGTAAAGTTAGTTTTACCCTGATACTAAAACCAGACAAACACTACAATAAAGAAAACAAAACCAAAAACTATAAAACACTATTTCTCAAGAAATAAATACAAATTTTTTTTAAAAAAGTTAGCAAAACAAATCCAACCATAGTTCAACCATGTACAGAAAAGATAACTATCATGAATAAATAGAGTTAATCCCAGGCAGAAGGAACAATAAAATAGAGGAGTGTGTACACATATAAAAATTATCACAGGATGAATTGAGGGTTTAAATACAAAAATAAAACTTTAAACATTCATGGTAGAAAATGAAAGTAAATGACTTAGATTTTTGGATAGGAAAATATCTCTTTTTTAAGAACACGTTATGTCTTTATTCTTAACTGCACTGGGTCTTGGATGGCGCATGCGGGCTCTCTCTAGCTGCGGTGCGCGGGCTTCTCACTGTGCTGGCTTCTCTTGTTGCCGAGCACAAGCTGCAGGTGCATGGGCGTCAGCAGTTGCTATGTATGCGTTCAGTTGTTGTGGCACTCGGGCTTAGTCGCCCCACAGCATATGGAATCTTCTTGAACCAGGGACCAAACCTGTGTCTCCTGCATTGGCAGGCAGATTCTTAACTACTGGACCACAAGGAAAGTCCCAAAGATTTCTTAATACAAGTTTTTTTTTCTTAAAAAAATCTGCTATAAATATTTTAAAATTATATTAAAATTAGTATATTTTGTTCATTAGAAAAATACCTCCAATTAAATGAATAATAAAGCAAAATGGAGAGAAAATATTTTTAATACACACATAACTAGTACCAAGGGCTTCCCTGGTGGCTTAGATGGTAAGGCATCTGCCTGCAATGCTGGAGACCTGGGCTTAATCCCTGGGTCAGGAAGATCCCTTGGAGAAGGAAATGGCAGACCACTCCAGTATTCTTGCCTGGAGAATCCCATGGACAAAGGAGCCTGGTGGGCTACAGTTCTTGAGTTTGCAAAGAGTCAGACATGACTGAGCAACTAACACTAATTAGTACCAAGAAAATAAAAAAAGGTTCTACCAATCAATGAGAAAAGACACATAAAATTAGAAAAAGAACAAAAGAGATTTTAAAACACTTATCAGGAGCAGAAACATATACAGCCAATACACACAGGAAGAAACGTTAAGTTTCATTAGTAAATTAAACCACTCACGTTCACTAAGCCATGAAACAGTTTGTTATCTTACATGACAAGAAGGCCATGTGTGGTGTGGGCCTCACGTTGGGAACCCACACTTTGACCTTCACTTCTCTGTGCCTTCCAGGTGTCTCTCCTCCTTGCTTTCAGCTCCATCCTGCCCATAAGAAAAGATACTTCCTTCCACAGGACTCTCTTCTGCAGTAAGAAAATCTTTCTTCCCTTTACATCTTATTGGCCAGGATTTGGGTCATTTGTGTTTCCCAATCAAATTGCTAGAAGGAGAGTGCGAGTATCATACTTGGTTTAGGAGTTGTGACGTCAACACCACATCCCCTGCACAAGGGACTGCAAAGAGTTACATAGGGCTATAGCACAAACAGAATGAGGTAGTGAGTGGCAAGAGATGAGGTACTGGAAGCTAAAGGAGAGAGAGACGTTTCCAGAAGGACCAGGGTGAAAGGTGTCAAACACTACAGAGAGGTCACGTGAAGCAAGTCGTCAAAGTGCCCAGTGAAATTACTTTCAGGAAAGTACTGGGGCTGTGAGAGGGTAGCTTTAGTTATGATGGGTGAAGTTGGGTTTTAGAGACTTGAAGACTAAGTGAGAAATAAAGCTGGAAAGATCACAAATGTAGATATTCTTATAAGAAGGTAGATGGTAAACATGGGGAGAGACAAGGAGGTCACAGCAACACCCTGGCTACCAAGTGCTCTGAGAGAGGAATCACTCCACCTTGGCTGGTGCTAATTAAAACACAGCATTGCATATCTGAACACTGGTAAGAGAGTAAACAGAGAAGGCAATGGCACCCCACTCCAGTACTCTTGCCTGGGAGAATCCCATGGACGGAGGAGCCTGGTAGGCTGCAGTCCATGGGGTCACTAGGAGTCAGACACGACTGAGAGACTTCACTTTCACTTTTCACTTTTATGCATTGGAGAAGGAAATGGCAACCCACTCCAGTGTTCTTGTCTGGAGAATCCCAGGGACAGGGGAGCCTGGTGACTGCCATCTATGGGGTCACACAGAGACTGAAACAACTTAGCAGCAGCAGCAAGAGAGTAAATCTTAAAAGTTCTCGTCATAAGAAAAAAACACTAATAACTATATATAGTGGCTGATGTTAACTAGACTAATTGTAGTGATTAGTTTGCACTATATACAAATATTTAATCATTATGCTGTATACCTGAAACAAATATAATGCTATGTGTCAATTATACCTCAAGCTTACATTTTATTTTCAAAAAATAGAAAATAAATTTTAAAAGAAAGAAAGAAAGAAAAGATCTGGAAACAATGGACCTCAGGGCAAGAGACCCTGGAGCCAAGTTGGGCTACAGTCTTTTGCTTGACATCATCCTCCGCTCCCCTGACCTCCCCACCCTTACTTCATTGTGGTCCTGCCTGTCTCTGTGCCAGCAGAGTTATCCACATCTTCTACAACAAAGCCTGGGAGGTACTCCGTGATGGCTATTAACTACTTTCTTGGCTTAAAAGTGCTTATGGAAACAGAGGGGCTTTCCTATTCTTGTCAGCACAGTCAGGTCCTCATGCGTGGACCAGGTCCAGCTCTGAGAGTCACAGCTGAGAAGAGAAGCAGGGCAGGTGGCCAGGGCACACAGAGGAGCCCATGACTACGGGCTGGAGGACAGCCCGTGAGGTAGGTTTTAAGGAACTGACTCTTTTCCTAGGGGAAAAAAAAAGGCTAGAGAATGACTCAATAGTCACCTTACATGTCTGAGGGGTAATTCCAATCGGAGTGATCCCCGAGCTCCTCTCCATCCCAAACCCACTTGTTTATCCTGTGGTGAGAGAAATGCAGCCCAACAATAAGGAGAGTTTCACTTTAGTAAAAACAGGTTCACTGAAGTTTCCATCTGCCTCAGACCACCGTGAGGGTCAGGCTAGATTTTCTGTCTATATATAACTCATAAAATAAACTAGGTGACTCCTTGTCCCAACTTAAATTCTTAATGTCCTCCTGTACCATATTCTCTTTTTATTTCTGTAGGCTTATCAGAACAAGGTTAGCTAAAGCTTTCTCGAATGAGGAAACATGGTATGAATCACTTAAAATTCCCTTTAGCAGCATCTATCCTTGAAGTTACCACAGCAAAACAGAAAAAACGTATATATACTCTTTCTAAGCAGACAATTAGAACACAGCTGGGAAAATAGTTAAGATTTTTTTTCCCCCAAGTTAGCTTTTTATCAGTCAGATTGCTATAGGTATAGTTTGCTCAACAGATTCAAGAATTGTTTAGAGGTTTAAATCAAGCACAGGGCTTATAAAAAGTATTCCCTAGATTATCCATTCTTGGCTGCTTTTATTGAAAGATAATGACAGTTTTCATGCCTGTGCTTCTTGTGAACTCTGTGTCTAAACAGAGGAGCTGGAGAAATTTCTCAGTAAGTCAAAACTTCTGAACGGCATTTGGTACAATAAATTAGAAAGCAGCCTGGTCAATCAACAGCCAAGTAACAATAGCTACCCTTTGTGTGAGGCTAGTAGTGGGTGCCAAGTGCCTTTCATGTTAATCTTCACAATGGCCCTGTGAGGGAGGTATCCATATCTTCATTTGACAGACCAGAGCACAGAGTCAGAGAGATGAGCAACTTGCCCAAGATCATGTAGCTAGCTAGTAGTGACATTCAAGTCCAGGTCTGCTGGACTCCAAAGTCTGTTGCTTCATGGTGCGGGAATTTCCTTTGTTTGGATGTGCTAGCCTCCATCAGTTGTGTGTGTGTGCTTTCTCAGTTGCTCAGTCTTATCTGACTCTTTGTGACCCCCCATGGACTGTAGCCTGCCAGGCTCATCTGTCCATGGAATTTTCCAGGCAAGAATACTGGAGTGGGCTGCCATTTCCTCCTCTAGGGGATCTTCCTGACCCAAGGATCAAACCCACATCTCTCACATTGTCAGATGTATTCTTTGTCACTGCGCCACCAGGAAAGCCCTAGCCTCCACCATAAGACTGTGCAATTTAAGGGGTTGTTTGTGTCAGTTTCCTGATTTCGTTTGCTGCTGCTGCTAAATTACTTCAGTTGTGTCCAACTCTATGCCACCCCATAGACCAGGCTCCCCCATCCCTGGGATTCTCTGGGCAAGAACACTGGAGTGGGTTGCCATTGCTAAGAGAGTTCATTAGCTCCCAAGGTTAAGGAAATCAATAGTGACAGGGGTCAGTTCAGTTGCCCAGTCATGTCTGACTCTTTTCAACCCCATGGACTGCTGCATGCCAGGCTTCCCTGTCCATCACCAACTCATGGAGCTTGCTCAGACTCATGTCCACCAAGTCAGTGATGCCATCAACCATCTTATCCTCTGTTGTCCCCTTCTGCTCCTGCCTTCAATCTTGCCCAGCATCAGGGTCTTTTCCAATGAGTCAGTTCTTGGCATCAAGTGGCCAAAGTACTCAGAGATTCAGCTTCAGCATCAATCCTTCCAATGAATATTCAGAACTGATTTCCTTTAGAATTGACTGGTTTGATCTCCTTGCTGTCCAAGGGACCCTCAAGAGTCTTCTCCAACACCACAGTTCAAAAAGCATCAATTCTTCAGCACTCAGCTTTTTCATGGTTCAACGTAATTAAACTGCTTCACCACCTTTCTGCAATTCCATTTCCCACCCTCTCTATGCAATAACCCATTGGATTTTTTTCAGCCACCAACTTTGAAAAACACTATGTTTTACTGAGGTAAAAATTGCTATATAACATGGTATACGTTTCTTAAGTGCAACAATATAATTCAACATTTGTATTTATTACAAAATGATCACCACCCAAGGTCAATTTACCACCCAATCACCAGCCAATTGACCCTGCAAGTTTAAGTCTTCAGAGCTATGGTTTCTTAATTACCACTTGCAAGTATGGCTCTTTCTCAAGATTCTTTAGGTAGTCCTGGCTTTAAAGTAGTGTTCCTTCAGGAGTGGTCCATGGATCTTCTATAATAGCAACCTCGGATATTTGCTAAAAATATAACTTCCTGGGCTTTACCATTGACAGACTTTTACTTGGCTCCAAAATCACTGCAGATGGTGACTGCAGCCATGAAATTAAAAGGTGCTTGATCCTTGGAGGAAAAGTTATGACCAACCAAGAAAGCATATTAAAAAGCAGAGACATTACTTTACCAACAAAGGTCCATCTAGTCAAAGCTATGGTTTTTCCAGTAGTCATGTATGGGTGTGAGAGTTGGACCATAAAGAAGGCTGAGTGCCAAAGAATTGGTGCTTTTGAACTGTGGTGTTGGAGAAAACTCTTGAGAGTCCCTGGACTGCAAGCAGACCCAACCAATCCATCCTAAAGGAAATCAGTCCAGAATATTCATTGGAAGGACTGATGCTGAAGCTGAAACTCCAATACTTTGGCCACCTGATGTGAAGAACTGACTCATTTGAAGAGACCCTGATGCTGGGAAAGATTGAAGGTAGGAGGAGAAGGGGCTGACAGAAGATGAGATGGTTGGATGGCATCACCAACTCAATGGACGTGAGTTTGAGTAAACTCTGGGAGTTGGTGATGGACAGAGAGGCCTGGTGTGCTGCAGTCCATGGGGTCAGAAAGAGTTGGACATGACTGAATGATTGAACTGAACTGAAGTGAACCACTGATCTACTGAATCAGAATTTCTGGGGACAATCTAAATATTGAACAAGTATTCCCAGTTTATTTTTATACATGCTAAAATTTGAGATGTATTGTTCCTAAAGCAATAAGTGGTTCTTAACCTTTGATGCACATTGTAATCATCTCGGGAATTTATGCCTGCCTTATCTCTCCAGAAATTCTGATTTGTCTAGGCCATGGGCAGATTTTTAAAGAGCTCTCTACAGATTCTTGCTCCTTGGAAGAAAAGCTGTGACAAACCTAGACAGCATATTAAAAAACAGAGACATCACTTTGCCAACAAAGGCAAATTGATACAAAATTGGAACTGCAGTGCAGGATAACACTCCCTTGAACAGCATGGTGATCAAACCAGTCAATCCTACAGGAATTCAACCCTGAATATTCATTGAGGGATTGATGCTGAAGCTGAATCTCCAATCCTTTGGCTACCTGATGTGAAGAGCTGAATCCTTGGAAAAGACCCTGATGCTGGGAAAGATTGAGGGCAGGAGGAGAAGGGGGTGACAAAGGATGAGATGATTGGATGGCATCGCTGACTCAATGGATATGAATCTAAGCAAACTCTGGGAGATAGTGAAAGACAGGGAAAGCTTGGCATGCTGCAGTCCATGGGGAAAAAAAGAGTCAAGACTTAGTGACTAAATAACAACAACAAGAGATTCTTAGATATCAATTCAAGCAAGACTGAGAATCACTTTCCAAGACCTAGAACACTGCTTCTCAAACATAAGCACACATCAGAATTACCTGGATGGCTTGCCAGGTCCCAGCCCTCAGAATCTGATTCAATAGGTCTGGACTGGAACCTGATTATTTGCATTTTTAACAAATTCCCAGGTTATGCTGTTTCAGACAGCATACTGGTTTACAGATTCTTAGCCATTAGCATGCATTACTAGATTCAAAATAATTAGGAAAAAATCTTTTGCTACTTTGAAAGCTTCAGGGACACCTTGTACTTTCCAGTGCTAATTTAAATAATTTTGTATATATTTGGTCCACCAAGATCAAGTCAGTCTTGTAAACAGAAGAATTATTAACCTATTTTTCCAAGAGGAGATTGAGATATTTGAGGGAGTGAAAGCAGAATTTGTCTGGAATAAATAATTATATTTCTTAGGCAAATTGCCCTTTACAAAGCTAGAAGAAATCTGATGAGTGGAGATCCATAAGAGCCCAGGTCACTTCCAATATCAAGGCATATAGCTGAGCAATAGGATGGTATAGAAAATCAAGTTTTTGCACAAGCACTTGAATAGATTTTGGCCCTGTGATTACTGGGCTTCCCTGGTGGATCAAGCAGTAAGGAATCTACCTGTAATGCAGGAGACTTGGGTTCAGTCCCCTGGAGAAGGAAATGGCAACCCACTCCAGTATTCCTGCCTGGAGAATCCCATGGACAGAGGAGCCTGGCGGGCTACAGTCCTTGGGTCGCTAAGAGTCAGACATGACTAAGCGACTAATATTTCCATTTTCCTTTTTTGTCATTATTGTCTCTGTTCCTATTCCTTCTATTGCTAGAGAAGACATGCAGTAACCAATTCCTTCAGGACTGGGGTCACTAAAGAGGCAGGGTCACTAGAGAGAGCCAGGGTCACTTTGAATAGCCTTGCAGGCTCTGCCCTGCACAACTCTGGGGCACTGCTCATGTAGACTTTGGTATGAATCGTACCCTCTGAAGTTATGCTACATGGCAGACCCAAAAAGGGCCAAGAATTTTCTGGAGTTTTAGAAACCTTACCAATCTCTCCCTATGAACTGTTACACACATGCCAGAAGTCAAAGTTCAGCCTGCTGCTCCTTCCTGACCACACCTGCTTCTCCAGTTTCCAGGCCCTGCCTCTGAGTGATCTACTGGCAGAGGGATGGGGAGAATGAGGATCTCCCACAGTATCTGTTCACATGCACAGAGAGAGATGTGGGAAACCTAGCTGGGAAACCTTGAGTGCCCAGGGCAGCACAGAAAGGAGGTCTTTGAGATGTAGACTTTGAACATAAAGGGCTTAAGTAAACACCTGTGAACCTCCCGTCCTTTTATAGACATGGATTAAAGTAGACCTTGCTCCTCAGCCAGGATTCTCTCCCCCACCCCAACCCCCTACTTCTCTACCTTGACACAGTCCACTATTTCCCTACTGTCTTCTGTACCCACCCTAGAGCAGCCATAGTCTATTCAATACAGTCCAGAGAAATACCAATTCTAAACATTTTTATCTCAGTCTGGAGGTCTGCCCTGGCTTTAGCTCTGAAAATGTGGTTATTCCAAACCACAGTCTGAAGGACCATCAAGATGTTGCCACTTCAACACCCCATTCAGGTGTTTCTCAGACTTCTAGCATCATCCATCCTCCTCAAATCAAGTAGCTTCTGAGGCTGAAGATCTAAACTAGGAGGTGGGGAGTTAGACCAACAGGAATTTCTCAAGGGAATAAAGAACTGTTTTTCAAGTAAATCTTCCAGAGAATGAGATTAAAATTTAGAAAGTCCATTGCCCCCTTTCCAAGTGTTTCATCTCAAACCATTGTTAGGGACCAAATGTGTTTCCCCAAAATCCATATGTTGAAGTCCTAACCCCAAGTGTGACTGTATTTGAGTAAGCAAGGTATTACAATTAAATCGGATCATAAGGATTAGTCATATGATCAATAGGTCATAAGAAGAAGTTGAAGTTGAATGGCTCTGTGAAGACCTATAAGACCTTCTAGAACTAACACCCAAAAAACTTGTCCTTTTCATTACAAGGGACTGGAATACAAAAGTCAGAAAGTCAAGAAATAATTTGGCCTTGGAGTACAGAATGAAGTAGGGCAAAGGCTAATAGAGTTAGACCAAGAGAATGAGCCGGCCAGAGCAAACACCCACTTCCAACAACACAAGAGAAGACTCTACGGACATCACCAGATGGTCAATACCGAAATCAGACTGATTATATTCTTTGTAGCCAAAGATGGAGAAGCTCTATACAGTCACCAAAAATAAGACCAGGAGCTGACTGTGGCTCAGATCATGAACTCCTTACTGGCAAAGTCAGACTTAAATTGAAGAAACTGGGGAAAACCACTAAACCATTCAGGTATGACCTAAATCAAATCCCTTATGATTATACAGTGGAAGTGACAAATAGATTTAAGGGATTAGATCTGATAGTCAGAGTGCCTGAAGAGTTATGGACAGAGGTTCATGATATTTTACAGGAGGCAGTGATCAAGACCATCCCCAAGAAAGAGAAATGCAAAAAAGGCAAAATGGTTGTCTGAGGATGCTTTACAAACAGCTGAGAAAAAGAACAGAAGAGAAAGGCAAAGGAGAAAAGGAAAGATATACCCATTTGAATGCAGAGTTCCAAAGAATAGCAAGAAGAAATAAGAAAACCTTCCTCAGTGATCAATGCAAAGAAATAGAGGAAAACAATAGAAAGGGAAAAACTAGAGATATCTTCAAGAAAATTAGAGATACCAAGGGAACACTCATGCAAAGATGAGCACACTTAAGGAGAGAAATGGTATGCACCTCACAGAAGCAGAAGATCTTAAGAAGAGGTGGCAAGAATACACAGAACTATACATAAAAGATCTTGATGATCCAGATAATCACAATGGTGTGATCACTCACCTAAAACCAGACATCCAAGAATGTGAAGTCAAGTGGGCCTTAGGAAGCATTACTATGAACAAAGCTAGTGGAGGTGATAGAACTCCAGCTGAGCTATTTCAAATCCTAAAAGATGATGCTGTGAAAGTGCTGCACTCAATATGCCAGCAAATTTGGAAAACTCAGCAGTGGCCACAGGGCTGGAAAAGGTCAGTTTTCATTCCAGTCCTAAAGAAAGGCATGCCAAAATTGTTCAAACTACCTTACAATTACACTCATCTCGCATGCTACTAAAGTAATGCTAAAAATTCTCCAAGTCAGGCTTCAACAGTATGTGAATTGTGAAGTTCCAGATGTTCAAGCTGGATCGAGAGAGGCAGAGGAACCAACGATCGAATTGCCAACATCCATTGGATCATCAAAAAAGCAAGAGAGTTCTAGAAAAACATCTACTTCTGTTTTATTGACTATGCCAAAGCCTTTGACTATGTAGATCACAACAAACTATGGAAAATTCTTAAAGAGATGGGACTACTAGACCACCTGACCTGCCTCCTGAAACATATGTATGCAGGTCAAGAAGCAACAGTTAGAACTGGACGTGAAACAACAGACTGGTTCCAAATCGGGAAAAGAGTACTTCAAGGCTGTATATTGTCACCTTGCTTATTTAACTTATATGCAGAGTACATCATGAGAAATGCTGGGCTGAAGGGAAGTACAAGCTGGAATCAAGATTGCCAGGAGAAATATCAATAACTTCAGATATGCAGATGACACCACCCTTATGGCAGAAAGTGAAGAAGAGTTAGAGCCTCTTGATAAAAGTGAAAGAGGAAAGTGAAACAGTTGGCTTAAAACTCAACATTCAGTAAACTAAGGTCATGGCATCTTGTCCCATCACTTCATGGCAAATAGATGGCAAAACAATGGAAACAATGAGAGACTTTATCTTGGGGGCTCCAAAATCATTGCAGATGATGATTGCAGCCATGAAATTAAAAGACACTTTCTCCTTCAAAGAAAAGTTATGACCAACTGAGACAACGTATTAAAAAGCAGAGACATTACTTTGCCAACCAAGGTGCCTCTAGTCAAAGCTTTGGTTTTTCCTGTGGTCATGCATGGATGTGAGAGTTGGGCTATAAAGAAAGCTGGGGGCTGAAGAACTGATGCTTTTGAACTGAGATGTTGGAGAAGACTCTTGAGAGTCCCTTGGACTGCAAGGAGATCCAACCAGTCCATTCTAAAGGAGATTAGTCCTGAATATTCATTGGAAGGACTGATGCTGAAGATGAAACTCCAATACTTTGGCCACATGATGCAAAAACTGACTCATTGGGAAAGACTCTGTTGCTGGAAGAGACTGAAGGTGGGATGAGAAGGGGATAACAGGATGAGATGGTTGGATGGCGTCACCAACTTAATGGATGTGACTTTGAGCAAACTCCAGGAGTTGGTGACGCACAGGGAAGCCTGGTGTACTGCAGTCCTTGGGGTTCCAAAGAATCAGACCTGACTGAGCGACTGAACTGAACTGAATCTTTTAAGGTCAATAGGATTAGTGTTCTTATAAGAAGAGACATCAGACAGCTTGGCAACTTGCTCCCCACAGTGCACAGACTGATTTAATGCCAAGTGATGACACGCACAAAGGAGATGTCCACAAACCAGGAAGAGAGCTGTCACCAGCAACCAAATGGACTTGAACTTTGATCCTGGACTTTCAGCTTCCAAAATTATGAAACAATAAAGGTTTGTTGTTCAAGCCACCTGACCTACAACATCTTGTTATGGCAGGCTGAGCAGACTAAGTTACCCATCCTTTCTCTTCTCTCCCCACTGAACACAATTCCTTCACAAGAGGGGTTGGACCAGGTCAAGATCCCTCACTTCATTATTGTGGTCTCTTACTATTTCCACCTCTGGACTGTAAGCACCTGAGGGCAAAACTGGAGTTGCAGTCATTTCCATATTTGTTGTTTTTGTTTAGTTGCTAAATCGTGTCCAACTCTTGGTGACCCCATGGACTATAGCCAGCCAGGCTCTTCTGTCCATGGGATTTTTCAGAAAGAATACTGGGGAGGGTTGCCTGCCCTCCTCCAGGGGATCTTCCTGATTCAGGGATCAAACTCGAGGCTCCTGCCATGTCTCCTACATTGCTGTCATTTCCATAACTCCCCAGGATTTGGCAGATGCTTCTCCTCCAGCACAGTGTGAGAGTTCAAGCAGAATGCAAAGAGGAGGCAGATGCCTGCAGAGGGTGCAGAAGGAAGATGCCTAAGCTACCTTGTTGTTTCACCTTTTCTTTTCATGGTATGTCAAAAAAGCATTTACTCCGATTATTATAACTTCATGTGAACATGCTGAGGCTAGGAATGGCTGAGATGCTGGAGTAAAAGCAGAGTGGACAGTGGTCATTATGGTAAGTGTGGAAGACAAAGAACTCTGTCATCTTACCAGTGCACTTCATCTCTCCCCAGGCTTGCCTGGGAATTTTGGACAACTCGAGGTGCCAGAGATGGTGTATGAGGTAGACTTCTCCTAGAAGAGCTGGAAATCTTGCATTGGTGAGTCCTTGATATGTAACTTAGGAAGATCTGTCCAATCCTTACTAGGGAAGATATTCAAAATATCTGATACCTTGTAGGGTGACTATAAACAGCCAGTGCAGCTGTATTAGTGTGCAGCTGTATTAGGAGTGAGCTATATGCTGTTTTCACTTTCCATTTACTCCTACAAAAGTTACATTTGTGGACACAGCTAGGTCAGGGCAGTTAAAACCTGACCGTACAATTCACCAGAAAAGCATATGTGCTAGCTGCCATGAGAGTTACCCAGAGAACTAAGTCACTCAAGAGCATGGGGGAATGAGACCCTGTTCTAGACTATACAAGTATCAAGCTCATGCAAATGTTTTTAATGTTAAATCAAATACTCAGGAATCAAAAATAATGCCCACAGTGATCCTCACTAAACACATATATTAAATGTACAGATTGGCATCCTGTTTTCATGTGTACTTCATCTTCTTCACTCCAAATTTTCAAATGCTGCAAAGAATAGATTTAGACAAAATGTAGAAAATGAACCAAATACAAGATTTTGCTTATATTCCAGGAATTAGATAATGTAAAAAAGTTATTTCTAACTTAACTGTAGGCTATAGTCCATGGCGTTTCAAAGAGTAGGTCCTGGCATAAATTTCATAAGCTGAGAAATGGTGATAAGGGAAGTAGATGTAACCAAATATAAGGATCCAATTCAGATTGTTCAAGCCACATACAATTCCTGCATATATTCAAGGCACATACTTCAAGAGGAAACTCCCATACTTGGAATGCATCTATGCAATATGGCAAATTAGAATTTCTTTTATTCTATTTTTACACTTTTATTTATTTAATTGGAGGATAATTGTTTTACAATATTGTAATGGTTTTTGCTATACATCAACATGAATCAGTCATAGGTATACACATGTCCCCTGCATCCTGAACCCCTCTCCCATTCTTGAACTCTAGAAAAGGATTTTATATACAAATATTCACTTCAGCCACAATAGCACTTTCATTGTTCAAATACAATTCATGTAACAAATTTAGTTACTCCGAACCCAGTTGAGAATATGGAAAAATGTTCAAAGGGCTTGTAGTGATTAAGATATGTAAGTCCATGCATTAAATGCCATTCACTTTATTTCCTAGGAGAAACCCATCTTATTTAAAATCTCTACACAATTTTCTAAGAGGCTTGTATGTTTGGTATTGAAATATGGCAGAGGCTGCTACTGATTGACCCCAGCATCTCTTCTTCCATTTCTACTTAGTATCAGAAACTCAAGTTTGTTCAGGTAAGCTAGATAAAAACTACATTTACAACCGTAAGTATGATAAACTTTTGACCAATGAAAGACAAGCAGAAACGGTGTTTTGTCAACCATCCAGGAAGTATCCCACAAAAGTGGGACCTAGCCCTTCTGTCTTCCTGCCTTCCAATCTGCTGGCTGCTCTGCTATGATGGTTCTAGGAGTCTTCTTGGACTGTGAATATAAGGACTACAGCCTATAGATGTTGCGGGGGAGAGGTAGAAGGAGACGCACCCCTAAAAATTCAAGACATGCTGTACTCATCTTGAACTGCCTATCTCTAGTTTCTTACCCATGAGACAGAAATAAGCTACTATCTTATTTTAGCTGCTGTTACTTTTGTTTTCAATGTTATATGCATCCAAGTTTATTCTAATAAGTATGCTCAACATAAACTGAAGGTAATGAATTGTTAGTTTTGTGGTTATTAGAAACAGATACGTGATACCTGGGAGAAGAAAGGTCTGACATCCATAACAATTAAGACACACACACGCACAAACCAGAAAACACAAACTGCCAAACCTGTGGTAATTCATCCCTGCGAAATCGCTTCAGTTGTGTTCAGCTCTTTGCGACCCTGTGGACTGTGGCCTGCCAGACTCCTCTGTCCATGGGATTCTCCAGGCAAGAATACAGGAGTGGGTAGCCATTCCCTTCTCCAGGCGATCTTCTGGACCCAGAGTTAAAACCTATGTCTCTCAGGTCTCTTGTGTTGGCAGACGGGTTCTTTACCACTAGTGCCACCTGGGAAGCCCCACCTGTAGTAGGTTTTCCTGTAAATATTTTTAAAGTATAGCCTTCTTGTCACACCTATTGAGATAAATTGTCCTAAACCTCTTAGGTTGGCTCCAAAGGCATCAGTATGCTACAGAAAATTAGAATCATCTGTAATTATTCTTGGAGCCATCAAGAATAAATTATGTTTGGTTTAAGAGATAGGAAATATCATAGAAATATTTTAATTCAAAATTCCTTAGCATTTTTTTTTAAATTGCTTACAAAAGAGCAAGCAAAAAGAGCAAGTTTTCTAGAAATTCTGTGACATGGAACATTACATTTTTCCAGGTTGCAAAATAAATGAATTGACATTGGATATAGTTCTGTTATTTTTACCATTGTGCTGATCTTATGTGAGGATTATTTTCTCAAAATATCTCTGTATATAGGTATTGCATTCATTTTATTTGGTCAGCATTCCAACTACATATATATTTTTGCCACAAAATAAGAAGTAAAACAAAAGAAAACCACAAAATGTTATCTTTATCCTTGGAAGTAACAAAATAAAGAAATAAATTATACCCTTCCTGCTCCCTTTATTTCCTGCAAAGTTTTAGTTCTGCTATTCAAATCATGTGAAACTTCTCACCTGAGCAATGCTTTACACAGATGAGTGGAAGAAGAGCCAACTTTTTCTGGCAAAGATCAGAAGTAGCCCTAACAGCAATTTGATCTTTAAGCCAAAACCTGATAAATGAGAAACATATTACAAATGGGAAATCTACTGAGAACTTGCTGGCTATTTGCCATTCTTCAAACAGAGCTAAAGATAGCAGTAGCATAAACAGAGGAAGCAAAAGGTTAAAGAACAAAAGCATTTGAATAAAATCCCTTAATAGTACCTTTATTCCCTTAGAGGAACAGAAACTTCCACTCCAAAGCTTTACCTTCCAGGAGTTAGAGGCCTGTACCATATGCTCCCTTACAGTCTCCAACCTCCGGTATTCTTTGAGTCTCCTATTAACTGTTACAATTTTTTTTTTCCACAAAAGTTTTCAGCTCCATGAAGGCAAAGACTGTGTTGCTCGAATTTGCAGTTTTATCCTCATTGTGTGTGTGTGTGAGCTCAGTTGCTCAGTCGTGTCCAACTCTTTGAGACCCTATGGACTGTAACCTGCCAGGCTCCTCTGTCCACAGGATTTTCCAGACAAGAATACTGGAGTGGATTGCCATTTCCTACTACAAGGGATCATCCTGACCCAGAGATTGAACCCATGTCTCTTGCATCTCCTGCATTGGCAGGCAGATTCTTTATCACTGAGCCACCCAGAAAGCTGTATCCCTGAGCCACCTGGAAAGCTATATCCCTGTTGCTGCTGCTGCGGCTGCTAAGTCGCTTCAGTCGTATCTGACTCTGTGCGACCCCCATAGACGGCAGCCCACCAGGCCCCCTGTCCCTGGGATTCTCCAGGCAAAAATACTGGAGTGGATTGCCATTTCCTTCTCCAATGCATGAAAGTGAAAAGTCAAAGTGAAGTCGCTCAGTCGTGTCCTACTCTTCGCAACACTATGGACTGCAGCCTACCAGGTTTCTCCATCCATGGGATTCTCCAGGCAAGAGTACTGGAGTGGGGTTCCTGTTACCTGCCTACAAAGAGCCTGGCAAATAATAGGTCCTCATTTAGATGTCAGATGGATAGATGAATGGATGCATTAAACAGAAAAAGAAATTTGGGGGAAAATATAATAGGCTAGGGACACATTTTAAACAAAAAAAACTTTAATTCCCACTCCCTCCAACCTATCTTTGACTCTCTGAAAACATTAGGGAAAGAAAGAGAAAATATAAAGAGAAAACAGAGGAAAAGAGGATGGTAACAAGAAGTTGACCAAATTTTTTTTTTTTAATATTCATCCTGATATACACACACATACTTCTAACATATTAATACATAGTTATTCAACATAGGCCAGAAGTTGTCATAAAAAATGGTTACTTTGAATACTGTATAATTTAGGTAATAATTGATCATACGCAAATTTCCACAACCCCCAAGCCTGACAATGGGCCCTCTGCAGGGACTTTCCTAGGTGGATGGTACAAGGCCAGGAGCCACATTTGAGGTGGATGAATTTGCATTTTACACTTCACTTTCCCCTGGCTCTTTAGTACTCTGCTTGCTGAGTAATAACAAGCCTAAAAGTTGGATGAGAAAAGCAGGAAAAAGAGGCTTAGTTTGTCCAGAAACTGAGTAATACACCTGTAAGAACACAGAGCAAACCA
This sequence comes from Nanger dama, assembly GCA_917880005.1. Lineage (NCBI taxonomy): Eukaryota > Metazoa > Chordata > Mammalia > Artiodactyla > Bovidae > Nanger > Nanger dama. The sequence goes on from CAKJTW010000004.1 coordinate 57,291,202, forward strand.
CAGCTTTATAACTCATTTCCTTATCTAGGAACCTAAAGCTCAGCAAAAGTATAGCCACAAAAAGAGATGAACAACAGAATGATGCAACATATGGTAGATAGACTGGAACTTGTGTTCCTGGTTGTATTTCTGGTTCTGCTCTTCTAGGCCCTCTGATGGGCTTCCTTACCTCCATGTATTGAACACAGATATGGCTGTATGATTGTCTATGGTCAATAAAACATGAGTGCAAGTGATATGGGTCACTTCCAGGTGAAGCATTTAAGACCTGGTGGCATGATTCTTCATGACTCTTTTCTTCCCTGCTGCCATGATGGGTGCATTCCAGATGAGGGGAGCCTCCACCAGCCTCGGTGCCAGAGTGAGGATGATACGGCACAGACATCAACACTCCACAGCCCCTGGGTTGGCTGCCTACTTTTATGAATAACGTTTTGTTGGAATAAAGCCATTTCCATTTATCTATGTGTTTTCAAGCTGCAATGGTGGAATTGGATTGTTGCAACAGAGACTGTTACAGTATGCAAACCTAAGATGTTTACTAAATGGGCCTCTAAGAATAGTATGCCAACTCTTGATATACTGTTCCCCCACTTCACAATCTTGAGAAGAGCATATAGATTGAAAGACAAACCTTTGTTATTTTAAACCAACAAAAAGTGGGGACTATTTGTTATTCATATAGACCCAGGTTATTCTGACTGATACAAAACTCTCCTAAAAAATCACCCAATTTTTGTGTATGTCATTAATAGAAAAACATTACTCAATAAATAGTGAAACCAGATGTAAAAACAAACTTTTGGTTACCTGGAGGAAAAGAGGAACAGGAATAAATTAGAAGACTGGTATATACACACTTCTATATATAAAAGAGATAACTAATAAAGACCTGCTATGCAGCACAGGTAACTCTACTCAGTACTCTGTAGTGAGCTATTTGGGAAAGAAATCTAGAAAGGAGTGGCTATATGTATATGTGCAAATAACTTAATTTGCTGTGCAGCAGAAGCTAACACAATATTGTAAATCTACTCCAATAAAATTTTTTTTAAATAGTGAAAACAATTAGCACAGTACCTGGACAGAGTAAGCACTTGGGTAGTAGTTTCTTTTCCTGGTTGAACATTCTCCATGGAAAAGAGAGACAGAACACTGATGTAATCAGGAATGGATGCCACCTTACTCCCTCAAAACACGTTGTCCAAAAGTGGTGGGTTTTCAACCATTTTAAAAAGAAAGATGTTGACATGACAGTTATTAAGACATTAGAAAACATTAGAAGAGTTAGAGTGAAAGCAAAGCTGAGTCTGTTGAATGCACTGAAACATCAATTGTTAGGACAAGAGACATATAAAGAAAGGAGGCAAAGAGTGGCCCCTTTTCATCTGATCGTTTCTGGGAGGCTGGAGCCTGGCTACACGTTTGAAGCAGAGGTGAAAAAGCCGAACTGGATTCATCTGCTTCAGTAATGGAAATGATTTAAAGTTTTAAATGGTAAAAAGATTTTTGTTTTTCTTTCTAGAAGAAAGGTTAGGGAATATTTGCTAAGTTTTTAAATATTAATACCAGCAATGAACACTTTGATAGCTCTTATAATGTTCCAGGCACTATTCTGAGCACTTGACACATTTTAGCTCTTAAAATCATCATGATCCTATGAGTTAGGTATCATCATTATCTCTAATTTAAATAAAAGGGTGAAGCATAGAGAAATTAAGTAGCTTTCTCAAGGTCAGCAATTGCAAAGTGGAGATGGCCTTGAACACAGACATTCTGGGTCCAAGGCAATGGCTTTTAGCCATTTTGCCTTATTGAATGTTCAAAAGCTTAGCACTAGACTTGGGATAGAATATGAAGGCAAAGACTCATCGTGAGTCTTTCCATCTGCTTGCTGGCTGCTTTGGCTGTGCGTATCAGAAAACTCAACTCAAACTGGTTTAAGCAATGAAGAAATTATTTCATGTAATAGAAGTCAGTAGGAAAGATAGCTGCACGATTGGTCATCAGTGATTCATTGATGTCACATGGAGAGGCCAAGTTCTCTTTGCCTTTTGATCCTGTTACTCACAGCACTAACTTCACCTAAGATTCCTTGCCGTTACAGTCAGTAACAACAACCAGTAGCAAAGGGTATATATTAGCTCCTTTGTTGTCATCTAGCAAGAAAGAGAATCTTCCCTCCATGTTCCACTCTTTCTGGGCCAAGTTAGGTCACATGTTTATGCTTGGGCTTGGGTAGAAAGGGGGAAATGTGACCAGGGCAATGCCAAATGCTGATTGGCTGAAAAAAAATCAGAGTTCCAGAAATTGGAGAAGGCATCAGCTTCAACCCTGCTTCATGGAAAAGGGACTTAATACCTGAATAAAATCAGATTTTAGCTAAGAAGGAAGATGGGAGTTGGATGGATAAGTCCATCCAACAATGTCCAGCAGCAGTTATCAGCTGAAACACAACCTTATTCGCCAATCCTTGGTTATCTCTGCCAGTCTTTCTTTGGGGAATCCTTCCAGAGACAATACACCGAAGTGATAGAAACTCATATTCTTGTTGCATCATGAGTCTGAATCTTAATTCTGTTATCTGTTTATGGATAAGTTGCTTAAATTCTTGAGAGATTGATTACACAAATGAGCAATGGCCAGAGTTTCCCTTCTCCAGGGATCTTCCCAATTCAGGGACTGAACTCAGGTCTCCTGCATTGCAGGCAGATTCTTTACCATCTGAGCCACAGAAGAGATTTCTATATGTATTCCATATACGTGTGTGTGTGTGTGTGCGCGTGTGTATTCAGTTGCTTCAGTCGCATCTGACTCTTTGCAACCTCATGCACTGTAGCTGGCCAGACTCCTCTGTCCATAGGATTTTCCCAGAAAAATACTGGAGTGGGTTGTCATTCCCTCCTCCAGGGGAATCCTCCTGACCCAGGGCTCGAAACTCTGTCTCCTGCATCTCCTGCATCACAGGCTGAGCCACTGGGAAAGCCAACCTACTGTGCAGTCCAGGAAGATGGACTACTGTCTCTACCCATTAGTCTGTGAAACCAAACAGTACCCCTGTAATAACTGGCAGCAAATGGTCAGGACTTGATTAATAACTGACAGCTTTAATAATTTTGACCCCTCTTTCAACTTAGGCTCAACCAGAGAAAGTCAAATATGCATCCCTAACCAATTGCACAGCAATTCCCCAGTTCTTGTAAGCTGCTTACAGCTTTTTCATGCCAACAGCCTCCAGTCAGGATGGACCTGAAGCCTTTCCTTTTTCTATACAAAGCTTTGATTTGAATTTCATGTTGAAACTATTTTCATGTAGTTTAAAAAGTTAAAATGTTAAGGCTCCCTGATGGAAACACATACTTAATCCTTATAAATATTTCAACCTGCAAAATTATATTTCATTACACCTACTGAAAGGAAAATAGGAAGAAATATGATTAAAATATAATGAAGAAGAACACCAAGGGACAGTGAGATAGAAAGAGTCTCTTCCCATGTGTGTTATGAGACACATAAGCAGGGGTGAAGTTGGCTCCCAGGAGGAAATGAAAAAGGCCAGGATAGTATAAATGTTTTACAGAGAAGGAGATGGTTTGTTCCCTTAATATTAAGAAATGGTAAAGTGTTTGTTGTGTGTATCCATACATATTATAATTATTCTGATTAAAAATCAGAGTTAAATCTCAGAGAAAGGTGGAGGGAATGAAGATGAAAGTAACTATGACTGGGGAGAATTCCAGGTTAGAGTCATTTTATCCTTCAAAGACTTCTCCAAGTGATCAAAGAACATGAACAATTCAGGACAAAATAATTTTAACCAAACTGATTTACAGAAAATACTGTGAGGCACCTGTGTGAGGTACAGTGGGTCAAGGCTAGGTTTCTCAAAGAGTCATCAAGTCCCCTAGGTTCGTGGTGACCTCTTAGCATGAAAAACACCCTAAGAAGTGTCCCCATTCAACCACATGTCTGGATACTTGACAATACATGGACAACAGGGGATTAAGGGGATGAATTGATATTTTGAAGGTGATAATTAAAATGTCTGGGAAACAGTGAGCCCTCAAAGAGATATCCTAAAAATTAGTCTTTGATTAGCTGTAACAGAAATTAGTGGGGGAATCAAAGAGCCCCATTGCCTTTAAGTGATACAAGTAGAAGACAATGGGGAGGCAGAGAACTGACCATAGCCTGCTGGTGTATGCCTTAAGCAAGAGCGATTTTTTTTTTTTTTTTTTTTTTTAAAGCTCAGGCTTGATGTTTCAGCCATTAGCAGGCAGATTATTTTTTTTTGTGGACCAGGTTCTGTGCTTTCCCACCGATTTTGCATTTGGCTCTCTTACACTAATAACCTTACAGAAACCCTCTCCTTTCATGCACAGTGAAGCAATAAACTCCTCATTCTGTCTCTCCATGTGAAGCAGATGCTGTGTCAAAATGCTGTTGACACCCAGAAATAGATCAACATAGATATACCCAGCTGATTTTTTATCAATGTGAGAAAGCAATTCAATGAAGATAGGATAGCCTTTCAGTAAATAGTGCTGGAGCAGTTGGTCATTGTAGAAAAAAGAGAAAGAGGGAAAGAGAGAAAAGAAGAAAGGAAAAAGGAAGAAATGAGCCTTGACCTGTCTCACACATTATACAAAAATTAACTCAAAATGGATCGTAGACTTAAATGTAATACATAAAACTTTTAGAGTGGGAAAAAACAGTCTTTGTGACCTAAGACTATAGGTAGAGTTTTTAGACTTGGCATCAAAACCACAATCCATTAAAGCAAAAAAAAAAAAAAATCAACAAATTGCACCTCATTAAGTTTAAAACTTGCTCTGTGAGAGGCCATGTGAAGAAGATGAAAAGAAAAGTTGTAAACCGGGAGAAAATATTTGCAAAATGCCTATGTGGCAAAGGATTAATATATATAATGTGAAGAATTCTCAAAACTCAAGATTTTAAAAAAGCAAACAATCCAATTAGAAAAGGGACAAAAAAAAAGACATTAATAGACATTTCACCAAAGAGGATATACAGATAGCAAATAAATACTTGAAAATATGGAGATAAAATCACACAGGTGATAAAATCATATGGAACTTGGTACATGAATGTGCCTGAACCTATAGGCACACACACAAATAAGCACATGCAAGTAAGACTGGGAAAATCTTAATAGGATCAGTAAATTGTGTCAATGTCTATATCCTGCCTGTGATCTCATACTATAGTTTAGCAAAATGTTACCACTGGGGGAAACTGGATAAGCTGTACAACAAATCTTTTGTCCTGTTCCTCACAACTATATGTGAAATAACAATTATCTCAATCAAAAAAAATGTATATGTATATGCTGTTGATGGAGTTAAAACAAAACTAACAACACATGCCAGAAAACTAAACTAAAATAGGTTCTTTTGAGGGTAATTCTGACCTTTCTGGATATTTGTATGTTTACATATGTCCATATCATACCCCCAAAATTTTTAATTTAAATAACTTTAATTTTTATCATAATGGTAATAATGAATTGTAGAAAAGAAAAATATAAATGTAAAAGGAAAATAAAATAAAACCACTTCTAATCCCAGCACCCAACAATAACTTGAGATTTGACTTTTAAAATATGTTATAATATGATTTTTAGCTTTTACCATTTTAATAATTATATTTAATGATCTCATAAGTAACTGAGGCTCTTTTGAAATATGTATTTTTTTAATTTGCATTTTTTTAATAATAAAGGGAGCAAGCATGTAGGTAATTACTGATTAAACCCTACAATTGTGAGACTGGGTGGGTAGTCATGGAAGTGAAGCAGGGTTTGTCTAGCAGGGCATATACAGAGAGCAAGAGAACAGCCATCTTGAATGGCCTGACCATACACTGCATTCCTACGTACCCTGCTGACCCTTGCAGTCCTGGTCTACCCCTCTTCTGGGATATCCATAGGTTTAGCTATGTAGAGATGCACTGCAACCGATTACCCAAACGCAACACAGACACCAGCAGTTAAAGAGTATCAGGAGGAAGACACCCAGTTGACTAAAGACAGTAATTTTCTAAGAGGTGGACAAACTTTGGAGCCAGGTACTCACTGGCTCAATATTTCATTGACCAGAGGAAATTCAGAGGAGAATGACAATAGCATCTCTCTATAGACCCAGCAGTGGGACTTTGAAGTGAGACCACTGTCACCAAGTATGCAGATTCCTTCCTCCCAGACTAGGATGAAATTTAAGATGTTTAATAGGCAGAGTGCAGGTAAGTTCATGACCATTAAGCAGAATATGAACAGTAACAGCATTCTGAGATAATACTAGCCCTATGTGTGATTTTTGTCCTGGCCTGCAGTTCCACACTACCTGTCCACCCTCAGTCCTCAGTGCTGCTGCTGCTTAGTCGCTTCAGTTGTGTCCGACTCTGTGCGACCCCATAAACAGAAGCCCACTAGGCTCCTCTGTCTCTGGGATTCTCCAGGCAAGAACACCGGAGTGGGTTGCCACTTCCTTCTCCAATGCATGAAAGTGAAAAGCGAAAGTGAAGTTGCTCAGTCGTGCCGACTCTTAGCGACCCCATGGACTGCAGCCTACCAGGCTCCCTCCATCCATGGGACTTTCCAGGCAAGAGTACTGGAGTGAGGTGCTATTGCCTTCTCCGCTCAGTCCTCATAGCTGGTGCCAAATACTGAAGAGGCTCTTTAGCAACAGATGATAGTCTTACAATGGTGCCTTTCTCTAGTAGGGTAGGGAACACAGATTAATTACCCTAGTAGTCAGGTGGGGCCAGGTAGAAGACAGGTGAAATCTGTAAATCCTTTTGTAATTCTACTCTCCGTGGGGTAGCAAACCCAAATCACCAGTGGCTTACTTTACCAGGGCCATTTTGTAGTGTGTTCACCTGGGGTAGATCCTGTGAATAGGGCAAAAATGATTTTTTATCCTGACTAACAGTTGGCAATGGTTCTTTGGTGGTCAACAGTTGATCCTGAATTGTGTTGACCAGCTCCCTGGGTTAACTTGGCACAGGCACTGGGACAATTGCTCCTGCAATGTTTGGTTATAGTTCACAGGGCTTAGCCTAGTCTCCTGGCCCATGTGTTGAGAGAGCAGTTTCCCGTCTGAATCTTGAAGTGGTCCATTCACAGTCCAGCAGCAGCTGGGTTGTAAGGAAGGCAGAAGTGCTAGTGTGTGCCATCTTTATTGGCTCAGTCCTGAACTCCATGATTCTTGGTTATAACTGACGTCCGCGGGAGGCCCATAGGTTACACACAGCTGTTCCATTGCTTGATGGCTCCAGGAAGACTTGTAATGTCTTCTGCCTGTTGTAACATATCGTGGACTGCATCTGGCTATTGTTTCATCACACTGTGGTTGCTCTGGCCCCCTAGAGCTGAGACTAGAAGCCCATGGGTACTCTTTTATTATTTTGCCATTGCCACAGGCCCCAACCAGACCTGTGTGAGTAACTGGCCATGATCAGTTCACAAGACTGTAAGTTAATAATCCTGAATCCTGTGTCTGTAATTGTCTAGGGGTGGTAGGTCAGGTGATGATGTTTGTCTTACCTGACCCGATAACACCCAAGTATTTCACAGATCACCCTAGTCCTTGCATTTTGTCTGTATTCATCAGCCATAGCCTGTGCAGTCAGATGAGCCACGAGTGGGGGCTGTTACTTTTAAAATGGAGATAGGCTCTGAGGTTTACAGGATATCATCTGTACAGTGAGAGAGAAAGACATTGTTTATGGTCGTCAGCTGCCCCGGGCCCCACGTGTGAGTAGATGGCCACCTCAGGATTACGCCCCAAATTTTGTTCCCATCCTTATTTCCCAGCACCTTGTTGTTCACAGAATCTCCTCGGCCTCTTAGCTGGCTCCCCAGTTGCTGGACTGTACCCCCAGGCCTGCATGCCTTGTAGTTGTCCAGCCTCACAACTGAAGAAAAGAGCCCAGAGGCAGCAATAGACTCACTTATTGGGCAGAGAACCCTGCACATCTGAAGCAAAGGAGCCCAGTGTGGCCCCTCAGCGTGAACTGTAGATGGCAGGCAGGACAAACCAACAGACTTCACCACTCAGGAGAGGAGGCTGCTATTTACAGGGATAATTGATGTCAGGTGGGTCATCAGTTACCAGGGAAACCAGTTGCTGGGGCAGCAGACAAGCACATAGGCAGTTACTGATTAAGCTCTATAATTAAAAGATTGGGTAGTCATGGGTATGAAGCGGGAGCTGGTCAAGCAGAGGGTGTAAGAGAGCAAGAGAACAGGCATCTGGTGTGGCCTCATAATACGTAAGGTATCTATTCTAGGAGAGGCAAAGAGTCCTGCAGTATCTATCAAAGACTCGGAAACTGTCCCTCCTGGATTTCTGCAGGCTTTACCATGCCTCCCACATCTGAGAAACAGGTATATTCAACAAGTTTCCTTCATATAAAAAGAAAAGAAAAGGGCTTCCCTGGTGGTCCAGTGTTTAAGAATCCACCTTGCAATGCAAGGAATCCCTGATCTAGGAGGATCCCGCCTGCCACAGAGCTACTAAGCCTGAAAGCTGCAACTACTGAGCCATGTGCTGCAACTGCTTAAGGCCACGTACCTAGAGCCTGTGTGCGACAAGAGAGGCCACTGCAATGAGAAGCCCACGCACCACAATGAAGAGTAGCCTCTGCTTGCCACAACTAGAAAAAAGCCTGCACATAAAAACAAAGACCTGCAGCAGCCAAAAAATAAATAAACTTTAAAAAAAAAAAGAAGAAAAGCAGCATACTTCTAGGGGGTCAAATTCTGCAGCCCCGGCTCAGTTTCCATTAGTAGGTAAAAGCTGATTTTGGGGGTCCACTTGTACAAGCCTGTAATGGATTCTCCTAGGATGCAGGTAATAGACACTGACATTTCAGAAAGCCTCCAAAGTAGAATTCACTGGAAAGAACATCCTGCCTCATGCAGGAAACAACCAAAAACTGCATGATTATATATTTCCCAGTCTGCAGCATTGCGGTGCCATGAAAGGGCAATAGCCTCTCTCAAGCTAAAAGGGATAAAACAGGAAACCCTAACGGCACAAAAGTAAGAGCAATGTTACTTCCATTCCAGGAGACGTTGCCAGCATCGACAGTGGCACCTGGCAGGCCCTGGAAGTGACCATACTTTCTGCAGTGGAAACACTAGTTGAAATGCTCTACCTGTACTGCTGATGAGACAGTCTTGCCTGGAAGCCACCTATGCTTTTTCTCTACTTCACTGAATTGCACTTTGTATTTTTCTTGCTGTATATCAATGTATCCTTCGGTGGGGGAAAAGGAATATAAGGAGAAGAGCTGACAGATCAAAGAAATGCTATTTTTCCCTCCTGTCTGTAACTGTCTTCTCATTCTCATTCTTGATTCACTGTGGAGTCAGAAACTCTAGCCTAGGCAAAAAGTATATGAAAGCAGTGCCAGGGCACACCATTGTTGGCATCCACTCTGGAAATTCAAAGCCAGCTCATCAGTTTCCTCCCACAGGCCTGGGGGAGATATTCACAAATCAGTGCCAGGCTAATTTAAGATATGATAGGAAACAGATTTTAGCCAGCCAGAAGTTTTTTGTTTTTTTTTTCCCCTCTTCAGACAGGAAATAAAAACAAGACATTTCCTAGGGTATTATCTGGAACGTGAAGTGAGAAAGATGGGTGCATCATCCCTGTGAGCTGCTGCAGCTCCAGAAGTAAAGGCTGACAGAGGTGGAGGGCAGGGCAGTATATGGTCAGCACACGTGTCAAGAATCTCTAGACGTCACTGAAATCAGTGTGTCCGCTGAGGGTAAAGCGAGCAGATGGGCCCGAAGTGAGGCTATTCTCAAGGAACAAAGGCTTTCTGCTCTGGCTACATACTGAACTTTATGACAGCTACCCGTGTTGCCTCAATGGCTGTGCTGAAAGGGAACAGACTGTTATGTTTCCACTTAGCTGTGAACACAGAACAGCCAATCCCTGAGAATTGTTTTATCTAGATTTATAACTCAGGGGAGGAAGTAACTCCACACGACACACTCACCGTTGCTGACTGCCTTCCTTCTCTGTATTTCACTCTATTTCATATCCAAAGATCAGGTCTCACCTCTGCAAATGCAGATGCTTCTAACACTGACTGATTAACCAACAAGGCAAACTAGTATTGTTTAAAGTATTTTTGTTTCAAAACCAAAACAGCACTTCAAAATTACATAACATCTTTCCATCAGTGTTTTTAACAGTTCCTAGACATTACCTCACTAAACCAACACCTTCAAAAGCTTTTGATAAAGGCAAAAGTGGGTGCCCACTAACATCCCTGCCCTTCACCTGTGTTATCAGTGTGATACTATAAAACAAAGCCTGTACTGGAGGGGGGGTGGTCTGGCTTCTCCACTTCTTTGTAAAGCTCACACGTCTCATCTGACAAATACAGAGACTGAAGCAAATGATTTGCACATACCTTTCCAGTCTTGTGAGCCTATGAAATTCTAAAATGAGGAAAAGTTCTCATTAAGAGTGCCAAAAGCTGGCTTAACTTTAACATCCAGCTTTATTTCCTTGAAGGAAAAATGAATATACTCGCCGGCCCAGTTTCTGTGCCACCCAGATCCACTCATCGTCACATCAAAGCTGGGCTTTGGCCATTAGCTTTCTTGCCTGACTAGGCAGGGCCTGGCTGCAGCCCATGCATTACTGCCACCTTAAGGCCCAGTTGCTGTTGCTGGAGTTGTCACCACAGACTAAGAAGTTTCAACAGACATGACCATCCAAGGAGGACAGACTACTATGGCCAAGCATTGCCTGGCTTGGGCCTTCAGAAGCCCCAGCCGCCCCCTGAAGGGGATGACGATGCAGCTTGGATCTGGGGGACGTTGACATAAGGAGATCCAACCAGTCCATCCTAAAGGAGGTCAGTCCTGGGTGTTCATTTGAAGGACTGATGCTGAAGCTGAAACTCCAATACTTTGGCCACCTCATGCGAAGATTGACTCATTGGAAAAGACCCTGATGCTGGGAGGGATTGGGGGCAGGAGGAGAAGGGGATGACAGAGGATGAGATGGCTGGATGGCATCACTGACTCGATGGACATGAGTCTGAGTGAACTCTGGGAGTTGGTGATGGACAGGGAGGCCTGGCGTGCTGTGATTCATGGGTTCGCAGAGTCAGACACGACTGAGCGACTGAACTGAACTGAACTGAACTGACACAATGGGATGAAGTTAGACCAATCAGGGAAATGAAATGAAAGCCCACCTTCATGTAAACAGCTTGCCCATCTCCTGCAATAGACAGTTCCAAATGCAGTTATTGGTACATGGTTCCTCTGGAGATGTCTCTTTAAGATTGAGCAACTAATGTGCTTGTGGTGAGGCTCTGGCTAGCTTGGTCATGCTCCTCCTTGAGTTGGTTCTTTCTCATTCCCATCCTCATTTCTCTTTTTCCCTTGGGATTACACCCTGCAATAAAGTCTTGGTGCCGAAAATTTTGGCTCAAGTTCCGTTTTCTAAGAACCTCAACAAAGACAGTGTGTTGGGAGTGCCCTTAGAAATCAGACATTCAAACATTCAGGAGAGAACTCTGGGTTCCCATTTGTGGTGCTAAACTGGGTGTCCCCAGTCCCTGGCATGCAGCCATGTCACAATTGCTAAATTATTCAGCTGGTATGTGGTAAAGGTAGAAGGCGAGATATTGGTGTGTCAAGTGGCTACTGTACCTGATGAATAAAGGGGAAGTGATAATTAGCAGGACTGTCTTATGGGGTGGCTGCTTTTGATGGCTTTGGGAGATTTGTGAAATGGAGGCTAATTGCCCACTTATAGCATGCTGCGAGAGTCAGAGGGACTCTGTGGCAGCTTTTAAAAAGTTTCTTGTTTCCTGCAAGGTGGACAAAGAAGAAAATTACATCCAGGATTGCATGTTATAGGGTGGCAAACTTTCAATGTAGACAAAACACACAGACCCAGAGTGCTCTTGTGTCAAAGTAAGGGTCTAGAGAGGAAAGGAGTATAAACTTGAATGGGGACATTTGAAGGACATTCATTGTGAATGTCCACATGTCCCTGTCCCTCCCTCCTGGTTAGAAGAAATGGCCCTTTATCCCTCCCTCACAGGAGAAAATGTTCTTATTGTTCTGAGACAATGCAGTGATCTCATGTGAAGTCTTGTTCTCCTCTGCCCCTCTGCCTTCAGGGTGATAATCATGGTAACATCCTAGGACAGTCTGGTCACAGGGAGCGCTTTGATCTACAGGGATGGCTGGTGATGGGTGATGGATCCTGACCAGCCTAGGAGTTGGATGCATGGACAGCCAGTGAAGATGCTGTGTTCTCACTCTCTCACTTTAGCTCTCAGATCTCTATAAAGAAGGCAGAGTATCAAGAGTGGACCAGAGCCAAAGGGAGCTGCACCCAGTCCAGGCTGGAGTGAGGGCTGCCCTGCCACCTGATCCACGTGACTCATGGTTGAAAGGTTCTAAAGGCATTCAGCGAGTGAGAATACTGTGCAGACTCTCTGCAAAAGTCTCATGAGAAGATCATGGTACAGACTCTTACGATTCTGGAGCACAGTTTTATCTTTTGTGGCAGAAAACAACTCTCTATTTGGAAAACTAGCAAGATGCTCATCACAAATATTTATTCCTCATCATGAACACCAAGTGACTATAAAACAGAGCTGCTCCTCCTGAGTTCAGTGCTATCAGACCCAGCACACCACAGGTGCAGGTGGGGGTGAGCAGTGCATGACATAATGGAAGAGGCACATTCAGCATCAGGCTGAAGTCAGTGCAGGACACCTGAGGAAAGTACAGAGACAGGTGGCTTAGGCTTGTATTCCCTAACTCTGCTTTACTAGTGCTTGCCCTTCAGTCCACAGCCATGGATCACTGGGGGCTCTCTATGGCAACTGTGAGAGGAAGAAAGGACTTGGGCCTGGCTCAAAAAAAGGCAGAGTGGGTTGTTGGGTCAGTGATACTGGGTTTGGTTGCCCTCATTTCTTTCTCTGTGTTCCTCTGCTTTCCAGAGCACAGCTCAGTGGGTTTTCTGTGGCCCCAGAGACAAATAATTACACTTTCTGGATCGAGGCTGACAACCAGGCTTCTCTGTATTTCAGTTGGTTGGAGGACCTGAGGATCAAGATGTTTTGTCATTGGTGCTGTATGGATGGAGAACTCTTAAGGCTACTACAAGAATAAGACTAAAATCCAGAGGCAGGAGGCCTAAAACCAAAACTTGAGATCACCAGAAATCTCCTGACTCCAGGGATCATTAATCAACAAATCATCCAAAGGCCTCCATACCCACACTGAAACCAAGCTCCACCCAACAGCCAACAAGTTTGAGAGCAAGACATACCAAGCTAATTCTCCAACAAAGCAGGAACATAACCCTGAGCACAAAAATACAGGTGACCAAAAGTCACACCAAACCCACAGACACCTCACAACTCGTTACTGGACACTTCAATGCACTCCAGAGGGAAGAGATCTAGCTCCACCCACCAGAACACCAAAGCAAGCTTCCCTAACCAGGAAACCTTGACAAGCCACTCATCCAACCCCACCCAAAGGGAGGAACCTCCACAATAAAGAGGAACCACAAACTTCCAACATACTGAAAGGCCACCCCAAACACAGCAACCCAAAAAGATGAAAAGGCAGAGAAATATTCAGCGGGTAAAGGAACGTGATAAAAGCCCACCAAACCAAACAAAAGAGGAGGAGATAGGGAGTCCACCTGAAAAAGAATTCAGAATAATGATACTAAGAGAAGTGATATGGGGAGAGTGGTGGGAGGGGGGAACAGGATTGGGAACTCATGTACACCCGTGGCGGATTCATGTTAATGTATGGCAAAACCAATACAGTATTGTAAAGTAAAAAAAAAAAAAAAAGATCCACAATTTTGAAAACAAAATGGAGTTATTAAGAAGATGTAAGAAAAGTTTAACAAGGACTTAGAAGAAATATAAAAAGAGTCAATCAATAATGAATAATGCAATAGCTGAGGTCAAAAGCACTCTGGAGGGAACCAACAGTAGAATAATTGAGGCAGAAGATAGGATAAGTGAGGTGGAAGATAGAATGCCAGAAATAAATGAAACAGAGAACAAAAAAGAATTTGAAGAAATAAGGACAAGCTCAGAGACCTCTGGGACAATGTCAAACACCCCAACACTTGAATCACAGGAGTCCCAAAAGAAGAAGACAAAAAGAAAGGCCATGAGAAAATACTTGAGGAAATAATAGTTGAAAACTCCCTTAAAATAGGGAGGAAATAGCCACCCAAGTTCAAGAGAGTCCCAAACAAGATAAACCCAAAGTGAAACACCCCAAGACACATATTAATCAAATTAATGAAGAACAAACACAAAGAACAAATGTTAAAAGCAGCAAGGGAAAAATAACAATTAACCCACAAGGGGATCCTCATAAGGATAACAGCTGATCTTTCAATAGAAACTCTTCAAGCCAGAAGGGAATGACAGGAGATACTTAAAGTGATGAAACAAAAAGGCCTACAACCAAAATTACTATACCCAGCAAGGATCTCATTCAAATATGAAGGAGAAATCAAAAGCTTTACAGACAAGCAAAAGCTCAGAGAACTTAGCACCACTAAACCAATTCTCCAACAAATGCTAAAGGATCTCTCTAGACAGAAAATACAGAAATGGATTATAAACGTGAACCCAAGACAACTAAGTAAATGGCAATAGAATCATACTTATCAATAATTACCTTAAATGTAAACGGGGTTGAATGCCCCAACCAAAAGACAAAGGCTGGCTGAATGGATACAAAAACAAGACCCCTATATATGCTGACTACAAGAGACCCACCTCAAACCTAGGGACACATGCAGACTGCAAGTAAAGGGCTGGAAAAAGATATTTCATGCAAATGGAGACCAAAAGAAAGCAGGAGTAGCAATACTCATATCAGATAAAATAGACTTTTAAATAAAGGCAGTGAAAAGAGACAAAGAAGGACACTACATATGATCAAAGGATCAATCCAAGAAGAAAATATAGCAATTATAAATATATATGCACCCAACATAGTATGTCAAGACTGTATATTGTCACCCTGCTTATTTAACTTATATGCAGAGTACATCATGAGAAATGCTGGGCTGGAAGAAACACAAGCTGGAATCAAGATTGCTGGGAGAAATATCAATAACCTCAGATATGCAGATGACACCACCCTTATGGCAGAAAGTGAAGAGGAACTCAAAAGCCTCTTGATGAAAGTGAAAGAGGAGAGCGAAAAAGTTGGCTTAAAGCTCAACATTCAGAAAATGAAGATCATGGCATCCGGTCCCATCACTTCATGGGAAATAGATGGGGAAACAGTGGAAACAGTGTCAGACTTTATTTTGGGGGGGCTCCAAAATCACTGCAGATGGTGACTGCAGCCATAAAATTAGAAGACGCCTATTCCTTGGAAGAAAAGTTATGACCAACCTAGATAGTATATTCAAAAGCAGAGACATTATTTTGCTGACTAAGGTCCGTCTAGTCAAGGCTATGGTTTTTCAAGTGGTCATGTATGGATGTGGGAGTTGGACTGTGAAGAAGGCTGAGCGCCGAAGAATTGATGCTTTTGAACTGTGGTGTTGGAAAAGACTCTTGAGATCCAACCAGTCCATTCTAAAGGAGATCAGCCCTGGGATTCCTTTGGAAGGAATGATGCTAAAGCTAAAACTCCAGTACTTTGGCCACCTCATGCGAAGAGTTGACTCATTGGAAAACACTCTAATGCTGGGAGGGATTGGGGGCAGGAGGAGAAGGGGACGACTGAGGATGAGATGGCTGAATGGCATCACGGACTCGATGGATGTGCGCCTGAGTGAACTCTGGGAGATGGTGATGGACAGGGAGTCCTGGCGTGCTGTGATTCATGGGGTTGCAAAGAGTCAGATACGACCAAGTGACTGAACTGAACTGAACTGATGGACACCTTATCTTTGACAAAGGAGGCAAGAATATACATTGAAGAAAAGACAATCTCTTTAACAAGTGGTGCTGGGAAAACTGGTCAACCACCTGTAAAAGAATGAAACTAGAACACTTTCTAACACCATACACAAAAATAAAATCAAAATGGATTAAGATCTAAATGTAGGACCAGAAACCAAAAAACTCCTAGAAGAAAACATATTCAAAACACTCTCTGACATAAATCACAGCAGGATCGTCTGTGACCTACCTCCCAAAGTAATGGAAATAAAAGCAAAAATAAACAAATGGGACCTAATTAAACTTAAATCTTTTGCACAACAAAGGAAACTATAAGTAAGGTGAAAAGACAGCCTTCTGAATGGGAGAAAATAAGAGCAAATGAAGCAACTGACAAACAACTAATCTCAAAAATATACAAGCAACTTATACAGCTCAACTCCAGAAAAATAAATGATCAAATCAAAAAATGGGTCAAAGAACTAAATAGGCATTTCTCCAAAGAAGACATACGGATGGCTAACAAACACATGAAAAGATGCTCAACATCACTCATTATCAGAGAAATGCAAATCAAGACCAATGAGGTACCATTTCACACCAGTCAGAATGGCTGCGATCCAAAAGTCTACAAGCAATAAATGCTGGAGAGGGTGTGGAGAAAAGGGAACCCTCTTACACTGTTGGTGGGAATGCAAACTAGTACAGCCACTATGGAGAACAGTGTGGAGATTCCTTTAAAAATTGCAAATAGAACTGCCTTATGACCTAGCAATCCCACTGCTGGGCATACACACCGAGGAAACCAGAACTGAAAGAGGCACATGTTACCCCAATGTTCATTGCAGCATTGTTTATAATAGCCAGGACATGGAAACAACCTAGATGTCCATCAGCAGATGAATGGATAAGAAAGCTGTGGTACATATACACAATGCAGTATTATTCAGCCCTTAAAAAGAATACATTTGAATCAGTTCTAATGAGATGGATGAAACTGGAGCCAATTATACAGAGTGAAGTAAGCCAGAAAGAAAAACACCAATACAGTATACTGACACATATATATGGACTTTAGAAAGACAGTAATGATGACCCTGTATGTGAGACAACAAAAGAGACACAGAGGTATAGAATGGACTTTTGTCCTCTGAGGGAGAGGGAGAGGGTGTGATGATGTGGGAGAATGGCATTGAAACATGTATACTATCATGTAAGAAACGAAGTGCCAGTTTATGTTCGATACAGGATACAGGATGCTTGGGGCTGGTGCACGGGGATGATCCAGAGAGATGATATGGGGTGGGAGGTGGGAGGGGTTTCAGGATTGGGAGCTCGTGTACACCTGTGGCTGATTCATGTCAATGTATGGCAAAACCAATACAGTATTGTAAAGTAGAATACAGTAAAAATAAAATTAAAAAAATAAACTTCATAAATGAATGTAAAAAAAAAGATGCTCAACATCACTCATTATCAGAGATATGCAAATCAAAACCACAGTGAGGTACCATCTCACACTGGTCAGAACGGCTGCTATCAAAAAGTCTACAAATAGTAAGTGCTGTAGAGTTTGTGGAGAAAAAGGAACCCTCTTACACTTTTGGTGGGAATGCAAATTAGAACAGCCACTATGGAGAACTGTGTGGAGATTCCTTATAAAGCTGGAAATTGAACTGCCATACGACCCAGCAATCCCACTGCTGGGCACACACACTGAGAAAACCAGAACTGAAAGAGACACGTGTACCTCAATGTTCATCGCAGCACTGTTTACAATAGCCAGGACATGCAAGCAACCTGGATGTCCATTGGCAGACAAATGGATGAGAAAGCTGTGGTACATATACATGATGGAATATTACTCCGCTATTAAAAAGAATGCATTTGAATCAGTTCTAATGAGATGGATGAAACTGGAGCCTATTACACAGAGTGAAGTAAGTCAGAAAAACACCAATACATTATATTAACACATATATATGGAATTTAGAAAGATAGTAACAATGACTCTATATACAAGATAGCAAAAGAGACACAGATGTAAAGACAGACGGTTGGACTCTGTGGGAGAAGGCAAGGGTGGGATGATTAGAGAGAATAGCATTGAAACATGTATATTACCATATGTGAAATAGATCGCCAGTCCAGGTTCAATGCGTGAGGCAGGGTGCTCAGGGCTGGTGCATTGGGATGACCCTGAGGGATGGGATGGGAAGAGAGGGAGGGAGGGTCTGGATGGGGAACACATGTACACCCATGGCTGATTCATGTGAATGTATGGCAACACCCACCACAATACTGTAAAGTAATTAGACTCCAATTAAAATTAAAAAAAAAAAAAAAGGCAGAGTGTCACATGCTGGATCCAGCCAGGGGTGAGCTGCGGCTCATGATTACCTTGAAAAGGGTTAATCCTTCCATTGGACAGAGTTAAGAGCAATACATGGTTATCATTTTGTACTGGAAGAGAAGTGGCCTGTGGAAAGGATATGTATTGACTCCTGAGCAGTGTGAATGATTTAATCAAATGGTCAGTACTGAGAAGCAACAAGACTTGAGACAACAGTGTCTATCAAAGCTACGTGCAGATAGACTAATGGGAGTGAACACGATACAATGCATGCAAATCTGTTGCATGTGTGCTAAGTCACTTCAGTCATGCCTGACTCTTTGTGACCCCCTGTGAACTATAGCCTACCAAGCTCCTCTGTCCACGGGATTTCCCAAGCAAGAATACTGGAGTGGGTTGCCATGCTCTCCTCCAGGGGATCTTCCTGATCCGGGGGCTGAACCCAAATCTCTTACATTTCCAGTATTGGCAGGTGGGTTCTTTACCTCTAGCACTACCTGGGAAGCCCTGAAGATCTGTTATCACATTTTAATACTTACACTGGAGTGGGCTATCCACTCCCTTCTTCAGGAGATCTTCCCGATCCAGGGATCAAACCCAGGTATCCTGCATTTCTGGCACAATCTTTATTGTTATGAGTCACCAGGGAAGCCTTACAGAGAACGACAATCTCACACAAAGCTCTCAATGCCAAGTAGACAGTGAATGTCAATCAGGTTGTTAGTGAGTCATCCAGTGCTTATGCAATGTGGCAAGAATGGAAACTAAGGATGGGTCAAAAATACATGGGTTCGCTCTCAAGAAGGCTGAGTCCAGCTTCTGCTGCTACTGAATTCCCTACCTGCCAGGATCGGAGACTGACACTAATCCCTTGATATAGCTTCAATCTTGGAAAGACTTGCTAACCAGCTGGTGGCCGGCCAGTTACATTAGACCCCTTCTACCTTGAGAAAGCAGTGATCCATCATATTGATACTCTAGAGATGGGCTTGCCCTCCATGCACACAGTGCCTGTTCCAACACCACCATCTATGAAGGCCCATAACACCTAATCTACTTACTTTATACATATGCCATTTCCTCAGAGTAAAGGACTCATTTTATAGCAATGGAAGTGCAACACCAGGCTCATACCTATAGAGTTTATTAGTTTTAAAATGTATTCTGTCACTTGGAAGCAGTTAACTTGATAGAACAGTGGAATGGAATTTTGAAATCTCAGCTAAGGTACCAGTAAAGGAACAAAAGCTTGTGGGGCTGGGGTGTTATCCTTCATGGTGTAATTAGATAGACAGACAGATTAAATAGAGATACATATCCGACGTGATATAGATTTGACCCTGTTCCACCATAACTCTAAATGACCACTTGCAGAATTTGAGCTTCTCATTCCCATAGACTTAGTCTCTGTTAAATTAAGATGTTCTAAGTCCCAGAGTGGGAACACTTTGGCCAACGTTTACACTGAACCAAGGGCCCAACTGCCACCTGACTACTGGCCTCCACAAGCCAGTGAACTAGTAGGTAAAAAGAGTTACTATATTGGCAAGCATGATCGATGATGATTCCCTTGAGGAGCCAGGGTTGCTGGTACAGAGAGGAGAATGTCTAGAACCCAGGGTATTCACGGAGGCTTCTCTTCGCTCTTCTGTGTCCAGTAAATATCTATTAAAGGGCAATATGTCAAAAGTGATCTGATAAGAATCAGGCAACTAAGGGCTGAAACCCATCAGAAATGAAGGTCTGTGTCACTACACCAGGCAAGCAACTAAACCAGACCAAAATGTTGGTCACGGGTAAGGAAAATCCAGAATGGGTGCTCAGGGGGTGAACAGTGTGTCAGCGCTGCTCATGGAGCAGCAGCAAGGGCTATAACCTGGTTTATTAACCTTCTTTCCCTGGTGGCTTAGAGGTTAAAGCGTCTGCCTGCAATGCGGGAGACCCAGGTTCAATCCCTCAGTCAGAAAGATCCCCTGGAGAAGGAAATGGCAACCCACTCCAGTATTCTTGCCTGGAGAAGCCCATGGAGGGAGGAGCCTGGGAGGCTACATTCCACGGGGCTGCAAGGAGACATACATAACTGAATGACTTCACTTTTACTTTGACTTAAGACTTTTAAGAGATTACAACTGACCATTACCTTAAAGGACTGGACTTGTATTTTCAGGAACAATAAGAACTTCTCACTATCCTGTGGATAATAAAGTCAGGATATCAGATCTGAGTGGCCAAGGAAGCGGTCCTGACACCTCTACTCTCCTCTTCTTTGGGCTGCCTGTGAAAGGACAACTATCATGTTGCCACCATTATACTCATTCACAGACTCTGTCATGATGCTTCTCCTCATCAAAGAAGAATTGGGGTGTTAAGGACTGGAAAAGGTCAGTTTTTATTCCAATCCCAAAGAAAGGCAATACCAAAGAATGCTCAAGCTACCACACAATTGCACTCATCTCACATGCTAGTAAAGTAATGCTCAAAATTCTCCAAGCCAGGCTTCAGCAATATGTGAACCGTGAACTTTCTGATGTTCAAGCTGGTTATAGAAAAGGCAGAGGAACCAGAGATCAAATTGCCAACATCCGCTGGATCATGGAAAAAGCAAGAGAGTTCCAGAAAAACATCTATTTCTGCTTTATTGACTATGCCAAAGCCTTTGACTGTGTGGATCACAACAAACTGTGGAAAACTGTGAAAGAGATGGGAATACCAGACCACCTGACCTGCCTTTTGAGAAATCTGTATGCAGGTCAGGAAGCAACAGTTAGAACTGGACATGGAACAAGAGACTGGTTCCAAATAGGAAAAGGAGTATGTCAAGGCTGTATATTGTCACCCTGCTTATTTAACTTATATGCAGAATACATCATGAGAAACGCTGGACTGGAAGAAACACAAGGTGGAATCAAGATTGCTGGGAGAAATATCAATAACCTCAGATATGCAGATGAAACCACCCTTATGGCAGAAAGTGAAGAGGAACTAAAAAGCCTCTTGGTGAAAGTAAAAGAGGAGAGTGAAAAAGTTGGCTTAAACTCAACATTCAGAAAACGAAGATCATGGCATCTGGTCCTATCACTTCATGGGAAATAGATGGGAAAACAGTGGAAAGTGTCAGACTTTATTTTTGGGCTCCAAAATCACTGCAGATGGTGACTGCAGCCATGAAATTAAAGGATGCTTACTCCTTGGAAGAAAGGAGTAAGAGAGCATATTCAAAAGCAGAGACATACATTACTTTGCCGACTAAGGTCTGTTTAGTCAAGACTATGGTTTTTCCAGTGGTCATGTATGGATGTGAGAGTTGGACTGTGAAGAAGGCTGAGTGCCAAAGAATTGATGCTTTTGAACTGTGGTGTTGGAGAAGACTCTTGAGAGTTCCTTGGACTGCAAGGAGATTCAACCAGTCTATTCTGAAGGAGATCAACCCTGGGATTTCTTTGGAAGGAATGATGCTAAAGCTGAAACTCCAGTACTTTGGTTACCTCATGCGAAGAGTTGACTCATTGGAAAAGACTCTGATGCTGGGGTGGGGGGCAGGAGGAGAAGGGGACGACAGAGGATGAGATGGCTGGATGGCATCACTGAGTCGATGGGCATGAGTCTGAGTGAACTCCGGGAGTTGGTGATGGACAGGGAGGCCTGGCATGCTGCGATTCATGGGGTCGTAAAGAGTCAGACAGGATTGAGTGACTGAACTGAACTGAACTATGAACCCAGTCCAAAGGATAAGTGTTGATAAAGTGTAACTAAGGAAGCACTGGGATGGGGGAGGGGACGAGGTCAGGAGAGCAGGGAATCAAGAGACATTTTGATTCCAACGCTGGTTCTAGGAACTGCAAGAAGAGCCTGCACATGCTGCTCCAGGGGTATTGTTTTTGTTTAGGAATTGAGCCATGTTCAACTCTTTATGACCCGTAGATTGTAGCCCATCAGGCTCCTCAGTCCTTGGAATTTCCCAGGCAAGAACACTGGAGTGGGTTGCCATCCTCTCCTCCAGGGAATCTCCCTGACCAAGGGATTGAACTCATGTCTCCTGCATTATAGGTGGATTCTTTACCACTGCATCACCTGGAAAGACCTTCCCCAAGGGTTTAAAGTGGTTCAGTTCAGTCATTCATCTTGTGTGACTCTTTGCAACCCTGTGGACTGCAGCATGTGAGACTTCCCTGTCAATCACAAACTCCCAGAGTTAACTCAAACTCATGTCCATACGGTCTGTTGTGCCATCCAGCTATCTCATCCTCTGACATTCCCTGGTCCTCCTGCCTTCAATCTTTCCCAGCAACAGGGTCTTTTCAAATGAGTCAGTTTTTGCCTCAGGTACCCAAGGTATTGGAGTTTCAGCTTCAGCATCAGTCCGTCCAGTGAATATTCAGGGCTGATTTCCTTTAGAATGGACTGGTTGGATCTCCTTGCAGTCCAAGGGACTCTTAAGAGTCTTCTCCAACACCAGGTTCAAAAGCATCAATACTTCAGTGCTCGGCTTTTGTTATAGTCCAACTCTCATATCTATAACATGACTACTGGAAAAACCATAGCCTTGACTAGATGGATATTTGTTGACAAAGTAATTTCTCTGCTTTTTAATATGCTGTCTAGGTTGGTCATAGCTTTTCTTCCAAGAATCAGCGTCTATAATTTCATGGCTGCAGTCACCATTTGCAGTGATTTTGGAGCCCCCCCACCCACCAAAAAAAAATAAAGTCTGTCACTGTTTCCATTCTTTCCCCATCTATTTGCCATGAAGTGATGGGACTGGATGCCATGATTTTAGTTTTGTGACTGTTGCTTTAAGCCAACTGTTTCACTCTCCTCTTTTACTTTCATCGAGAGGTTCTTTGGTTCTTTTTACTTTCTGCCACAAGGGTGGTGTCATCTGCATATCTGAAGTTATTGATATTTCTCCCAGCAATCTTGATTCCAGCTTAGGCTTCACCCATCCCGGCATTTCGCATGATGTACTCTGCATATAAGTGAAATAAGCAAGGTGACAATATAGAGACTTGATGTACTCCTTTCCCTGTTTGGAACCAGTCTCTTGTTCCAAGTCCAATTCTAACTGTTGCTTCTTAACCTGCATACATGTTTTTCAGGAGGCAGGTCAGGTGGTCTAGTATTCCTATCTCTTTAAGAATTTTCCATAGTTTGCTGTGATCCACACAGTCAAAGGCTTTGGTATAGTCAATAAAGCAGAAGTAGATGTGTTTCTGGATCTTTCTTACTTTTTCAATGATCCAGCGGATGTTGGAAATTTGGTCTCTGGTTCCTCTGCTTTTTCTAAATCCAGCTTGAATATCTGGAATTTCATGGTTCACATACTGTTGAAGCCTGGCTTGGAGAATCTTGATCATTACTTTGCTAGTATGTGAGATGAGTGCAATGGTGTAGTGGTTTGAACATTCTTTGGCATTGCCTTTCTTTTGGATTGGAATGAAAACTGACCTTTTCCAGTCCTGTGGCCACTGCTGAGTTTTCCAAATTTGCTGGCGTATTGAGTGCAACACTTTCACAGCATCATCTCTTTTTTTAATTTTTACTTTATTTTACTTTACAATACTGTATTGGTTTTGTCATACATTGACACAAATCTGCCACATGTGTACATGAGTTCCCAATCCTGAACCCCCTCCCATCTCCCACCCCATATCATCTCTCTGGATCGTCCCCATGCACCAGCCCCAAGCATACTGTATCGAACATAGACTGGCGATTCGTTTCTTACATGATAGTATACGTGATTCAATGCCATTCTCCCACATCATCACACCCTCTCCCTCCCCCTCAGGGTCCAAAAGTCCGTTCTATACATCTGTGTCCCTTTTGCTGTCTTGCATACAGGGTTATCATTACCATCTTTCTAAATTCCATATATATGTGTCAGTATACTATATTGGTGTTTTTCTTTCTGGCTTACTTCATTCTGTATAATTGGCTCCAGTTTCATCCATCTCATTAGAACTGATTCAAATGTATTCTTTTTAACGGCTGAGTAATACTGCATTGTGTATATGTACCACAGCTTTCTTATCCATTCATCTGCTGATGGACATCTAGGTTGTTTCCGTGTCCTGGCTATTATAAACAGTGCTGTGATGAACATTGGGGTACATGTGTCTCTTTCAGTTCTGGTTTCCTCAGTGTGTATGCCCAGCAGTGGGATTGCTGGGTCATAAGGCAGTTCTATTTGCAAATTTTAAAGGAATCTCCACACTGTTCTCCATAGTGGCTGTACTAGTTTGCATTCCCACTAACAGTGTAAGAGGGTTCCCTTTTTCTCCACATCCTCTCCAGCATTTATTGCTTGTAGATTTTTGAATCACAGCCATTTTGACTGGTGTGAAATTGTACCTCATTGTGATCTTGATTTGCATTTCTCTGATAATGAGTGATGTTGAGCATCTTTTCTTGTGTTTGTTAGCCATCCGTATGTCTTCTTTGGAGAAAAGTCTATTTAGTTCTTTGGCCCATTTTTTGATTGTGTTGTTTATTTTTCTGGAATTGAGCTGTATAAGTTGCTTATATATTTTTGAGATTAGTTGTTTGTCAGTTGCTTCATTTGCTATTATTATCTCCCATTCAGGAGGCTGTCTTTTCACCTTACTTATAGTTTCCTTTGTTGTGCAGAAGCTTTTAATTTTAATTAGATCCCATTTGTTTATTTTTGCTTTTATTTCCAGTTTTCTGTGAGGTGGATCGTAGAGGATCCTGCTGTGATTTATGTCAGAAAGTGTTTTGCCTATGTTCTCCTCTAGGAGTTTTATAGTTTCTGGTCTTATGTTTAGATCTTTAATCCATTTTGATTTTATTTTTGTGTGTGGTGTTAGAAAGTGATCTAGTTTCATTCTTTTACAAGTGGTTGACCAGTTTTCCCAGCACCACTTGTTAAAGAGATTGTCTTTACTCCATTGTATATTCTTGCCTCCTTTGTTGAAGATAAGGTATCCATAGGTGTGTGGATTTATCTCTGGGCTTTCTATTTTGTTCCATTGATCTATATATCTGTCTTTGTGCCAGTACCATACTGTCTTGATGACAGTAGTAGAGCCTGAAGTCAGGCAAGTTGATTCCTCCAGTTCCATTCTTCTTTCTCAAGATTGCTTTGGCTATTTGAGGTTTTTTCTATTTCCATACAAGCTGTGAAATTATTTTTTCTAGTTCTGTGAAAAATACCCCGGTAGCTTGATAGGGATTGTATTGAATCTGTAGATTGCTTTGGGTAGTATACTCGTTTTCACTATATTGATTCTTCCGATCCATGAACATGGTATATTTCTCCATCTATTAGTGTCCTCTTTGATTTCTTTCATCAGTGCTTTATAGTTTTTGATATATAGCTCTTAATTTCTTTAGGTAGATATATTCCTAAGTATTTTATTCTTTTCGTTGCAATGGTGAATGGAATTGTTTCCTTAATTTTTCTACTTTCTCATTATTAGTGTATAAGAATGCAAGGGACTTCTGTGTGTTGATTTTATATCCTGCAACTTTACTATATTCATTGATTAGCTCTAGTAATTTTCTGGTCACAGCATCATCTTTTAGAATTTGAAATAGCTCAACTGAAATTCCATCACCTCCACTAGCTTTGTTCATAGTAATGCTTCCTAAGGCCCACTTGACTTCACATTCCAGGATGTCTGGCTTTAGATGAATGATCACATCATCATGGTTAATCTGGGTCATGAAGATCTTTTTTATACAGTTCTTCTGTGTATTCTTACCACTTCTTCTTAATATCTTCTGTTTCTGTGAGGTCCATACCATTTCTGTCCTTAAGTGTGCCTATATTTGCATGGTGTTCCCTTGACACCTCTAAGTTTCTTGAAGAGATCTCTAGTCTATCCCAATCTATAGTTTTTCCTCTGTTTCTTTGTGTTGATCACTGAGGAAGTCTTTCTTATCTCTCCTTGCTCTTCTTTGGAACTCTGCATTCAAATGGGCATATCTTTCCTTTTCTCTTTGCCTTAGCTTCTCTTCTTTTCTCAGCTATTTGTAAGGCCTCCTCAGACAACCAGTTTACCTTTTTTGCATTTTTCTTGGGGATGGTCTTGATCACTGCCTCCTATACAATGTCACAAACCTCTGTCCATAGTTCTTCAGGCACTCTATCAGATCTAATCCCTTGAATTTTTTTGTTGATTTGATTTAGGTCATACCTGAATGGTCTAGTGGTTTTCCCCTACTTTGTTCTATTTAAAAATGTTTTTGATGTCCCAACCAGTCCATTCCGAAGGAGATCAGCCCTGGGATATCTTTGGAAGGAATGATACTAAAGCTGAAACTCCAGTACTTTGGCCACTTCATGTGAAGGGTTGACTCATTGGAAAAGACTCTGATGCTGGGAGGGACTGGGGCAAGAAGAGAAGGGGATGACAGAGGATGAGATGGCTGGATGGCATCACTGACTTGATAGATGTGAGTCTGAGTGAACTCCGGGAGTTGGTGATGAACAGAGAGGCCTGGCATGCCATGATTTATGGGGTTGCAAAGAGTTTGACACGACTGAGTGACTGAATTGAACTGAAGGCTGAGGCTCTGATTTGTGCCTCTGGAATTCCTAAGGATCTGGCTATAACTGTAGCCAGTTAACACCCTGAAGTTTTGTGATGGGTTGAGTTGTGGTAAGGTGATTCAATTTGTTTTCATTTTCCTAGGACTCCCTTGGTTTCACTACTAAAAATCCCACTTCCTCAGAGCCTCTTCCACCCCAGCAAAGCTGGCCACTGGTCATCACAGTGTGTTGTGCTGAAACCCTCCTCACATCCCAAGAGGAGCAGAGATTTAAGTCTGGCTTGTGCTGGCAATAAAACAATTTATGTTTGGACAAGTGTGAATTACTTCATAATGCTTTCTGCCCCCGCCCTTGGGAAGAATCCTGAAACAAAGAGCAACAGCCATGGGGCATTGTTCCTCGGTGACTTGATCATTTGCTGTCTAATTGGGAACTTTTCCAAAAACAGTTATGGCAATCTCCCATCTAAAGTAAGTATAACTGGGCTTTCCCTGGTGGCTCAGCAGTAAAGAATCTGCCCACCCATGCATGAGACACAGGTTCACTCCCTGGTTCTGGAAGATTCCACATGCCACCGCCAGGCACCACAATTAGAGAGCAGCCTCAGCTCGCCACATCTAGAGAAAAGTTCATGCGGCAACAAAGACTGCCAAAAGTAAATAAATAAGTCTCAAAATAAGATATAATCTCACTGTTTTCTTCCATGACCCTGAGAACAATAGTCAGGACCTCACTAAGGGAGGCAGTTATCCTGGTGGTAGGCATTAGACCAGGTCTGTGATTGGCTCTGCCCTCCTCTAGGTCACAGGAGCACCCATGACAACAGAGGAATGGGTCCACTGGGTGACCAGGGCCCTCCTGCAGGGCCACAGACTTCCACCTTGGCAAAGATACACCTCTGTCACTTACACATGGCATCTCTCTATTTCCTGGATCCATTTGCTTGAATGGTATGTAGACAAATGTTTAGGATTCTAAATATTATTTGGGGCTGTAGATGAGAGCCATGGAGTCCCTGAGTTTGGGGGAAATGGCTGAGAGGAGAGAACGAAGGATGCCGACACTTCATCAACCTCCCACCTCCAAGCACCCTGAGACACTCCCTTTTCATTTGCTTTACCTTCTGGGCATTCACATCAAGTTCTGCTTCATGAAAATACTTTTTTTTTTTTGCTAAAATGTTTGAAAAGAACAAAAATAGAAGATATAAAATATTTATAACATTTACCTGTAAAGATATGATCATGAATACTTTAAACCACTTTGAGTGCTGAAATAATCCCAACAGGCAATATCTTAAGCCACATAAATGTTTGTTTCTTTTTCTTCATTTCCAAATATAGCGTTCCCCCACCCTCTTGCTTTTTTAAAGAAAAAGTGTTAAGGCTGAAAACTTGAATGATTAGATTCAAAATCCAGCCCTGCTGTTTCATAGCTTTCTTACTGTGACAAGTAAATTTAAGCTACATGAGTCTGTGTTGCTTTGTGTGTAACATGAGTATAATAATACTGACTTTCTGGATTCTGTGAGAGTTAAATGAAATACCGCGCACCAAGTGTCTGGTATGTAGTTGCTTAATAAATAGTAACTACCCTTCTACTATGCTAACTACTATTTTAATTAACTGAAGTTATGAAGCTTCATGATAGCCTCTGCATACCTCTCCAGCCTCATCTCTCACTAGCCTTACAAGTTCTGCTGGGGACTTAAATCACTTTCAGAATAAAGAAACTGAAGAGTTTTCTGATACGAATTTGGGAAAGGGTGGCAGAAGATGCCCAAAATGTGAACTCGTCTTGCTATCTTGCCCCCAAACCTCCTTCTGTGCTTTGAATATGCTGTTCTCATCTGCCAGACTAACCACTAATGCTCTCCCAGGGCTCAGCTCAGGTGTCACCTTGCTAGGAAGCTTTTCCTTTACTCCTCCCATCTAGACTAGAGACAGCCTCCTCTGTATTCTACCGTGGAACCCATGAGAAGGCCCTGTAAGTGTATGCTTTAACATATTACTCCTCACAAGACTACTGTAGCAAACATATCTCATGGTGCCTGAATGAACACAGCCAGTTTTAAGAGGATTCCTCTACTCAGAGCTCCTGGGTGGTCATGTTTTGTGCACCCTGCTCCTCTCTATCTTTCCCCTCCCCAGTTGAAACTGGAATAATTATGAGCACT
Organism: Nanger dama; assembly: GCA_917880005.1. Lineage (NCBI taxonomy): Eukaryota > Metazoa > Chordata > Mammalia > Artiodactyla > Bovidae > Nanger > Nanger dama. The sequence continues at coordinate 57,320,200 of CAKJTW010000004.1, forward strand.
TGACCCACGGATATCCAAGATGGTGGAATAGAAGGACATGCACTCATCATCTCCTGAGAGAACTCCAAAATTACAACTCATGGCTGAACAACCAACAGTAGGAAAATGTTGGATCCCAGCAAAAATACCCCATGTCCAAGGGCAAAGGAAAAGCCCCAAAAGATGGTAGGAAGGGCAAAATTGCACTTAGAATCAAACCCCATACCTGTCAGGATGCTCAGAAGGCTCAAACAAAACTTTGTGTGCACCAGGAGAACCCACAGAGACTGAGCCAGACGTGGCCTTTGAGGGTCTGATTGTCTCCTGCAGAAGTATGGGTCAGCAGTGGCCTGCCGCAGGGGCAGGGGCTCTGGGTGCAGCAGACCTGGGTATGGCATAAGTCCTCTTGGAGGAGGTCACTGTTAACCCCACAATAAGGCCTCTGGAACTTACACAAGACTGTGGAAACAGACTGTTGGAGGGCACAAACAAAACACTGTGCACACCAGGACCCAGGAGAAAGGACAGGGACCCCATAAGAGGCTGACCCAGACTTGCCCGTGAGTATCCAGGAGTCGCCGGTGGAGGCGTGGGTCTGTGGTGGCCTGCTGCAGGGTCGGGGGCACTGAGTGGGCAGTGCATGTGCTGGACCTTTTGAAGGAGGTCACCATTTTCTTCATTGCTTCCACCATAGTTTAGCCCCGGGTCAAACAACAGTGATGGAACGCAGACTCGCCGTCAACAGAAAATTAGGTTAAAGATTTACTGAGTATGGCCCCACCATTAGAACAAGACCCAGTTTCCCCCTCAGTCAGTCTCTGCCATCAGGAAGTTTCCATAAGCCTCTTATCCTTCTCCATATGAGGGCAGACAAATGAAAACCACAGTCACAGAAAACTAATCAAACTGATCACATGAACCACAGCCTTGTCTAACTCAATGAAACTATGAGCTATGCTGTGTAGGGCCACCTAAGATGGACAGGTCATGGTGGGAGGTCTGACAAAACATGGTCAGCTGGAAAAGGGAATGGCAAGCTACTTCAGTATTCTTTCCTTGAGAACCCCATGAACAGTATGAAAAGGCAAAAAGATAGGATACTGAAAGATGAACTCCCCAGGTCAGTAGGTGCCCAATATGCTACTGGAGAAGAGTGGAGAAATAACTCCAGAGAAATGAAGAGACAGAGCCAAAGCAAAAACAACACCTAGTTGTGGATGTGACTGGTGATGGAAATAAAGTCTGATGCTGTAAAGAGCCATATTGCATAGGAACCTGGAAAGTTAGGTCCATGAATCAAGGTAAACTGGAAATGGTCAAATAGGAAATGGCAAGACTGAATATTGACATTTTAGGAATCAGTGAACTAAAATGGGCTGGAATGGGTGAAATTAACTCAGATGACCATTATATCTACTACTGTGGGCAAGAATCCCTTAAAAGAAATAGAGTAACCGTCATAGTCAACAAAAGAGTGCAAAATGTAATATGTGGATGCAATCTCAAAAACAAAGTACGATCTCTGTTCATTTCCAAGGCAAACCATTCAATATAACAGTAATCCAAGTCTATGCCCCGAACAGTGATGCTGAAGAAGCTGAAGTTGAATGAATCTATGAAGGCTACAAGACCTTCTAGATCTAACACCCCCAAAAGATGTTCTTTTCAGTATAGGGGACTGGAATGCAAAATAAGGAGGTCAAAAGATACTTGGAGTAACACACAAATTTGGCCTTGGAGTACAAAATGAAGCAAAGGCTAACAGTTTTGCCAAGAGAACACACTGGTCATAGCAAACACCCTCTTCCAACAACACAAGAGAAGACTCTACACATGGACATCACCAGATGGTCAATACTAAAATCAGATTGATTATATTCTTTGCAGCCAAAGATGGAGAAGCTCTATACAGTCAGCAAAAAACAAGGCTAAGAGCTTAGTGTGGCTCAAATCATGAACTCATTGCCAAATTCAGACTTAAATTGAAGAAAGTAGGGAAAACCACTAGACCATTCAGGTATGCCCTAAATCAAATCCCTTATGATTATGCAATGGAAGTGACAAACAGATTTAAGGGATTAGATCTGATAGAGAGTGTCTGAAGAACTATGGATGGAAGATCATGACATTGTACAGGAGGCAGTGATCAAGACCATGCCCAAGAAAAGGAAATGCAAAAAAGTAAAATGGTTGTATGAGGGGGCCTTACAAATAGCTGAGAAAAGAAGAGAAGCTAAAGGCAAATGAGAAAAGGAAAGATACACCCATTTGAATAGCAAGGAGAGACAAGAAAGACTTCCTCAGTGATCAATGCAAAGAAATAAAGGAAAACAATAGAATGAGAAAGACTAGAGATGTCTTCAAGAAAATTAGAGGTATCAAGGGAATATTTCATGCAAAGATGGGCACAATAAAGGACAGAAATGGTATGGACCTCACAGAAGCAGAAGATATTAAGAAGAGGTGGCAAGAATACACAGAAGAACTATACAAAGAAGATCTTCATGACCCAGATAACCATGATGATGTGATCACTCACCTAGAGCCAGACATCCTGGAATGTGAAGTCAAGTGGGCCTTAGGAAGCATCGCTATGAACAAAGCTAGTGGAGGTGATGAAATTCCAGTTGAGCTATTTCAAATTCTAAAAGATGATGCTGTGAAAGTGTTGCACTCAATACGCCAGCAAATTTGGAAAACTCAGCAGTGGCCACAGGACTGGAAAAGGTCAGTTTTCATTCCAATCCAAAAGAAAGGCAATGCCAAAGAATGTTCAAACCACTACACCATTGCACTCATCTCACATACTAGCAAAGTAATGATCAAGATTCTCCAAGCCAGGCTTCAATGGTATGTGAACCATGAAATTCCAGATATTCAAGCTGGATTTAGAAAAAAGCAGAGGAACCAGAGACCAAATTTCCAACATCTGTTGGATCATTGAAAAAGCAAGAGAGATCCAGAAACACATCTACTTCTGCTTTATTGACTATACCAAAGCCTTTGACTGTGTGGATCACAACAAACTATGGAAAATTCTTAAAGAGATGGGAATACTAGACCACCTGATCTGCCTCCTGAAAATACGTATGCAGGTCAAGAAGCAACAGTTAGAACTGGACTTGGAACAACAGACTGGTTCCAAACAGGGGAAAGGAGTACATCAAGGCTGTATACTGTCACTTTGCTTATTTCACTTATATGCAGAGTACATCATGCAAAATTCTGGGATGAATGAAGCACAAGCTGGAATCAAGATTGCTGGGAGAAATATCAATAACTTCAGATATGCAGATGACACCACCCTTGTGGCAGAAAGCAAAGAAGAACCAAAGAACCTCTCGATGGAAGTGAAAGAGGAGAGTGAAACAGTTGACTTAAAACTCAACAGTCACAAAACTAAGATCATGGCATCCAGTCCCATCACTTCATGGCAAATAGCTGGGGAAACAATGGAAACAGTGACAGACTTTATTTTGGGCGTGGGGGGGCCTCCAAAAACACTGCAAATGGTGACTGCAGCCATGAAATTAAAGATGCTTGATTCTTGGAAGAAAAACCATGACCAACCTAGACAGCATATTAAAAAAGCAGAGACATTACTTTGCCAACAAAGGTGCATCTAGTCAAAGCTATGGTTTTTCCAGTGGTCATGTATGAATGTGAGAGTTGGACTGTAACAAAACCTGTGCACTGAAGAATTGATGCTTTTCAACTGTGGTGTTGGAGAAGATTCTTGAGAATCTCTTGGATTGCAAGGAGATCCAACCAATCGATCCTAAAGGAAATCAGTCCTGAATATTTATTGGAAGGACTGATGTTGACACTGAAACTCCAATACTTTGGTCACCTGATGGGAAGAACTGACTCATTGGAAAAGACTCTGTTGCTGGGAAAGATTGAAGGCAGGAGGAGATTGCCTCATCAACTCAATAGATGTAAATTTGAGTAAGCTCCGGAGTTTGTGATGGACAGGGAAGCCTGGCATGCTGCAGTTCATGGGGTTGCAAAGAGCTGGACACAACTGAGTGACTGAACTGAACTAAACTGACCCAAGGTCTTCACCATGAGCTATAACCTATGGCAGCACTCTCAGGCCTATTTAGGTATCAGTATCACCATGAGGATTTTTAAAACAAATAGACATGCTGTGCTTTCCCACCCCAAATATTCTGAGTCAGTAGGTCCAGGATGGGCCCATGCACAGGTGTTTTTTGAAAGCACTTTAGCTGACTCAGATAAGCAACCAGGACAAAACACTCTCTGAACCATCGTAGAAAGAAGAGCTTGTCTGATTAGAGCTTGGTGGAAATTTGAATAAAGAAACACAGAACAGATTTTATAAGGAGCTTGGAATGGAAAATGAAAGAATTTTGTAGGATTTAATGAGGGTTACGGAAAGTCAAAGGCACTTGTTATATGAAGCAACCAGGAAGCAGATGGTGGATGGTGAAGAAGTTGATCTGCAGAGAAAGGGAAGTGGAGCTTGAATGTAGACAGAAGCTGACCAAACAAGAGACTGAGAGACACAGAGATGAAGCGTCATGAAGAAAATAGGTAGACAGAAAGTATACAAATAGAGAGAGACAGGGAGAAATGGGCAGAGAGAGGGAACTGCCACCTAGTTTCCCAGACTAGAAACCTCTGTTGACTTCTTAGTCCTCATCCACAACCAATCTTGTCATTTCCATCTCAGAAATGTCTTTGAAATGTGGCTTTCCCCTTCTCTAATCCTATTGTCACTGCCTTCGTCCCAGCCTTCATCAGCATTTGCTCTCCATATGGATATTTGGACTACCTAGATATTCATAAGAACAATTTTTTTCTTATTATTTTTAATCCTGAAGTACCTCAATAAGAAGACCAAATCTTAAAAAGGGAGAAGATGGAAACATGAATTAACCCATTCTCCATAACCTGGACCCCTTAAAAGCTCTAACAAAGTTTAAGGGTACAGAAATCCAAATTCAATCATTGTTGAATCGTTCTGATGCAGAAATGTACATGCAAAGGGTGATTTCTGATCAGATTTTATTTTGTATACTTTGTTCCCCTTGACAGTGATGGCGAATGGAACAATAATTTTGTTCACTAGAAGAAGCTCAGCAGCATGTATCAGTTCCAATGAACTTGGAAGTCTTTAGTTGCTAAGCATGGCTCAGGGGCTTATTGAATGTCAACTCAAGGACTCTCATGAATACTGTTTGCTCCTATTGGCTAAAAAAATGCTTTCATTAAAAGAAAAAAAAACCTTGAAGTTTGTGGTAAACGTTTCATTTTGGTCGTGACTCCCACTTGAGTCACTTGGTATTAAATAGAAAACGAGTAGGAAGAGGTGGATCTCTGCCAACTGAAAGGAGAGGGGCCAGTCTGGGCAGAGCATTTTGTAGGATACTTATCTGAATGTAAGCCAACTATTTTTAAAATCCTCATTCTTTTAAGCCAGTGCATGACCTCGATAGGGTAAGGAGACGATGGAAGTACATATTTGCCATCTGAAATGACCTGTGCAATTCATCTAGAAACCTGCATCACTGAGAACTTTAAATTAATCACAGTGATGAACAAGGAGAACAAGCTGGGGCAAAGAGGTCAGTTTCATTTGATAAGAATGGAATGTGTGGTATAGAAGGGAATGTGCTGACATTCATCACATTCAGGAAAATTCTCCACAGCCTCTCCCTCTGGAGAGGATTCCTGGGAAAGAAAAGGGCTCCCTGTGAAGCTATAAAAACGAGAACCCCTTATAAGCCCTGACTGTTGATGGTGTCCAAAATCACAGTGATCCTAACACCTTCAGATGTCACTCTTTTTGGTCCTACAGGGGAAAACGTCTCTCCATTCACACCTGGTGGTGCTTCCTGTTTTTGTTCAGAGCATGTGAGAAAGACAGAATGTCTAGTTAGTAAACCAAGCACCAGTTGGAGCTGTTTTCTATCAAATGCATGATTTTTATTTTGAAGCTCTTTGTTCCATTGTTCTTCAGTGCCGTGAAGTGCTTGAAACCTAGTTAACTACATCCCTCTTCGGCCTGGGAAACCAAGCACAGATCTGGCTTAAACGTCAAGCCTGCTAGAGCCAAATTTTATTGGGTTTTGTTGCTGCTATTTGTCTTTGAAAGGGGTGTCAGTGGGAATGGGATTTGAAGTTTGCTTTTGGTGTTTGGGGAAATAGGCACCCATCACTGTAAAAGACATTTTTTTAAATCAAAATGTGATAGAACTCCTCACCGTTCAGCTTAACTCTTGAAATTGAAATGTTTAGGGAGAAGTGGAAGTCTGGTAATGGATAATGAATTTAAGGTGGCGAGAGATGATTTGAAAAGACATTGAATGCAATTCTTTGCTTTAAGAATACCTTAATCCATAGTTTTCTTTTGAAGTGATGCAGCCAGGAACTAGGTATTACAGATGAATCTAGGTCCTTGTAGTTCTCTGCTTCTATGTCTTGGAACTGTCATTCACAAATTCTACTCCCCAGTCTCTGAAGATGACTTTTGAATCTGCATGTGTAGAGGAATTAGCATCAAACAGAGCTGGGTTAAAGTCTCAACTTGGCCACTTACCTGCTGTTTGACATTGCATAGATTCCTTGAGCCCTCTGACTCTCTTGATGAGTTTCATACAAGTTGATGTCTCATCTGGATTTAACCTATTACAACTCATTGTTCAATGTTGCTTCTCAGTAATTTACTGAATTAATAGATGAATAAATAAACCACCCACTGACTCATCCTGTAGAGACACTGGTATACAGGCATAATAAGGAAATTACATAGTAACTGCTTAAAATATATTCAAATTGGATGTTTTACTTTAAGTTCTTAAGTGAAAAGTGAGAGTTCATTTAAGATATAGAAGCTTGTCAGATTTTTAAGTGAAGCTTATTTAATGAGCTATTTTACAAAAGAACATATACAATAATGGAAAGTCACAGAAAGTGGAAGTGATGTAGAAACATCTTTTCAAGAATAACATTTTACTAATTTACAAGGGAAGTAAAAATAGAAGCAAACAGTGGAAAGACTGAAATAATCTTTTCTCCATATGTTTTGCTTCATATTGGTTTTACTTCTGACCATGACAAAAACAAAGTTGCAGATAAAGCAGCACTTCTAGCTGCTAAGAGCAGGGCACTGGCTTGCAAAATATAGAAACTATAAAGCAGTAAGTTAAAAGTCAGAAATCTACGATCTATAGTCCAGACTGGAACGACACTCTAAAAACTTTAAGAAGTCAAAATGAAGCCAAGTCATAATTTAAAAGCCAATGGGAATGTGCTATATGACTCAGGGAACTCAAAGTAGAGCTAACAACTTAGAGGGGTGGGGATGGGGTGGGAGGTAGGAGGGAGGTTCAAGAGGGAGAGGACATATGTATACCTATGGGTAATTTATGTTGCTGTATGGCAGAAATCAGCACAATATTGTTAAGCAATTAAATTTCAATTAAAAATAAAATTTTAAAAAGAGGTGGTTTTTTTTTTTAATTCTTGTCCTAGTTTACACCAAATCTTAAAAGTACTTAAGGAAGTAGTTACATCTCAATTGTGTTTATTCTTTTGATAATTTTTAATATAAAAGTCAGTAATGGTTAGATCATAATAAAAATGTTCTTAGACACATATTTCTAATTGGGAACTTAACCAACTGTTCATTTTTATTTTCCTTACACCTCATTTAATAAGTGGTGAGTGAATGAATGAAGAATTAATAAATAAGTACCACACAAAGCCATCATCTAATGATTGGCAAAGAAAGAGTCTCAGAGGAACTGAACAGTCTTCATAGCTCTTTGGTTGGAAATTCAATTTTTAAGAAACAGAAAAAAGGCACATTTTAGATTATCTTAATCCCCTTGGCTTTAGACCCTGGAATGAAGTATGTCCCTAGCTGTGGTCTACATTCCCCCTTACTGCCACCTTGCCACCCAGTCTTGTCACGGCTTCTTCAGCTTGGCTGTGTACCACCGGTCTCAGTGCTAACATACAGATATAATTTACCTATCATTTGTCAATAGATTAAAATACTAGATTGGTCTGAGGGAAATATAGTTCACTAAAGTCAATATCTTGTTCTAGTAACATTATTCACTGTGGCAATTTTTTCCCTTGCTATAAAAGTTGAGCTTATAGGTCTTTAATTTTCCAAACTAAACCTTTTTCCCTTTTATTACACAACCATTTTATGTTGGCTCTTTTCCCAGTATGCTGGCACTTCCTCGTCCTCCATGAAATGTTAAAGCATAACAGATGTAACCCTGCAATACTTCAATCAATTCAGCAAGTTTACTGTGAAGTAAGTCATACTCATTGTAAGTCTGAATACAGCTTCTTTATAAACAATCTACTGTCAGTCTCCCATTCTCTTTCTGGGGCTTTCTGCCCTTATTTCTAGTCCATAATGTGGTACTATCTTGATGGTTTTTTTATCAATCATGTTGCTTCTAATAGCAATTCAATTCCAAGTTGCTTAAGGGAGAAAATGGGGTAGTCATTTCCCAGGTTCACTGGGAAGTCCAATGGTCTAGGGCTTTAGATACAACTAGATCCAGAGACACCTGTTGGCTTTGTTGAATAACATCTTCTACAGACAGGGGAGGAGACCACTGAGAGTTCCAGGATCACATGGTCCTTACCACTCACCTTCCCAAAGAAAGAGACAGCCAGAGAGATCGAGTGCCCTGACTCACCATCCTGGGTCCCATCGTGAGTCTAAAAGCATGGGTGACTCTGAGGTATAAAACATTGCTTGACTGAGACTACTGTGTTCTTCACAATAAAGCCCAAATAGGAGTGGCAGTCTGACAGCCAGTCTGGAAAGTCCCAGCCTGTCACCTCCAGATATTATAAAATACACTTTGAGAATCTGAATTAGCCATATATGTATTTGGCTCTAAGAAGAAAATATACTCGGAAACAAGGTAGACACCCTAGTTCATAAAAAGACCAAAGCCTAGGGAGTGAGAAATCAAGTGTTTCAGCTGGGCTGTTGATTAAATCCAATCAGGTGAATAAATAAGCCTGGAACAATAGCCCTTTCTGAGCCAGAGTTTACACAATACAGTCCACAGCCTGTCCAGATGGGAGGACTCTCTAGGACTTTTCCCCTTGTTGGTCTTGTCCTGTCAAGGTGTTCTCTGTGGTAACCTGACCTCGAGTTTTGTGCAGGCACCATTTACAAGAGTTAATTACCTTTCAACATTGGTTATCTCTAAAGAAAAGAGCAGTACTGAGCTGGAAGCTCCCATTTAAGGACTTAAGTAGGACATGAGTGCAGCCAACTAAAACAGATTTGGCTCTCTGTTGCCAGAGAAGACCGCACAGGGAAGTCAGTGTGGTTCTTGCAACTTGGCCCTCTGCCTTAAAAAAAGTGTTAGATTTCCTATCTGGGAATTCTGCTTGGCTGGAAAGATGAGTTGTCTGGATGATCTAATCATTTGTTCTCCCTTTGCCAACCACTGCATGTAATCCATTGTTATCATTATTAAGCAACATCCAGTGGCTTTCTTCAGGTACGGCATGGGAAATGAGAAATACAAACACAAGGAATACAGCCTTTCCCTGTGATGTCAGCCTGTTTTAGTTTAAATATTTTTAGAGGATATCCCCATTAAGCCAGACATCTGGTTTACAATGGGGCAGCATCGCAGCATGCGGGCGATAGGACAACACACTTCCAGTACAAGTTGCTACTATGTAGTCATGTCAAAGTTTCATGTTACATCGGGTTAACTGGCTGCTCCTGAAGTGGCCAAACATGACAAGCTTCTCTGCCCTGAGAAAATCCACAGGCTGAACGCCATCTAAAAGGGACTTTAGCTAGCTGGCTCTTTGGATACAACACCATGTACCTTAGTACTTTGAGAATGAATGTTATCTTTAGTAATTAATCTTTTATGTCACAGCAACACTTGATAAAGATGACTACTACCCAAATTTCCTTGTGAATTTTCCTGCCCCTTGTGGCAAATGAGGAAGTGGATGCAGAGGCCTTGCCTTTATATGACAAATGAATTGGATTATTAGGGAAAGTTCTCTGGAAAAACCAATGAATCAACAAATAAGCAGTAGTGATGCTGATATAGTGATGCTTATATGATGATTTCCATTAAGAGAGAACTTGAAAGTAACACCTTTTCTGGAAGGGACAGCCAAAGAATTTGTCTTGAAGCTGCCTTTGCATAGCAAGTATTTCATCTTTAATTAGATGATATATTTTTCTGGGGATGGGGTGGGGTGACATGGTGAACATTAGGAAGGAGGTAAGAGTTTCCTGATCTCTTGGCAATATCACTCTGTATAAACTTGAAAAACTTAAGTCAAGTGCAAACAAAGATTTTATCTAAAACTGACCAAATTCCTGGCTCAGATCTCACCTAGGTATGAACCTGACAATGTCAGGTATGCAGATTAAGCAAAAACAAGAATCAGTTCAGTTCAGTCCAGTCGCTCAGTCATGTCCGACTCTGCAACCCCATGAATCGCAGCTAAATCTCCACAATTCTCTGACCTAAGTTCACATCACCATCTGTCCTCCCGCCTCCTCCTGCCTCCTGCCCCCATATCTAACCTTGTGTGAAATACTATCCAATACAGTTGCCACTTGCCGTGGGAGCTTCCCAGCTGGCTCAGCGGCAAAGAATCCCACATGCAGGACTTGCGGGTTTGATCTCTGAGTCGAGAAGATCCCCTGGAGAAAGAAATGGCAACCCACTCCAGTCTTCTTGCCTGGGAACTCCCTTGGACAGAGGAGCCTGGCGGGCTACAGTCCATGGGGTCACGAACGAGTCACAGCTTAGTGACAAAAACACTTGCCATAGAGGAAGTTGGTAGGTCTAGCATATTAATTCTATAAAGCTTGTGATGTCTCAGGAACAAGGTCGTTATCCACTCGCAAATGACAGAAACCTAGAGAATACTTGTCTTATTTCAATGTGAAAGAGCACTTACAGATAAATTCGGAGGCAGCCTCCATCTTTAGTGGTTCTGTGAGCTGGTTTTCCTGTGAGACTAGTGCCCTCTGGTGCTTTTTTTAATGTTGTAGCCTTCAATTTGGCGAAGGAAGAGAAAATCTTTACAATGTGACTAACTAGAAAAATTCAGGTAATAGGATTGGCTGTCCTTAAAATTGCACTTTTTCATTAAAAATTGCGTTTTTAATAGTGCATTAGACACCCCCTCCCAACCATTGCTCTAATATAGCATAAAACTAGAAAGGAACTCAGTGGTTCACACAGATAGATCAATGCAGGCAGTAGCCAAACAGATAAGATATATATTTACTGCAGCTCAGCAGGAATGATTTGAAAAGCCAAGTATTTCTTAAGAGAAAGAAGAGAGCAATCCTTCATTTTTTTAATCCTGAGTTCATTATTTTCATTCCCAGAGGAGCTACAGTTACAGGTTCACGTTCCTGGAGGCAGGGAAGTGTGCCTTTGTGCCTAGTCACTCAGTCATGTCCGACTCTTTGCAACTCAATGGACTGTAGCCCACCAGGCTGCTCTGTCCAGGGAATTTTCCAGGGAAGAAAAATGGAGTGGATTGCCATGCCCTCCTCCAGGGGATCTTCCTGACCCAGGGATCGAACCTGCACCTGTGTCTCTTGAGTCTCTTGCGTTCTCAGCAGATTCTTTACCCCTAGCACCACCTGGGAGGGAAGTCCCTAGTTTAATATCATTTAGTCTAGTTCTGTTTTAGATGACACAACTGGTCATTTCTACACGTGGAAGAAAAAAATGCTATACCCTACTGCTGACAGTCTTTTCACAAATCTGATATTTGTCACAGGTGGTCACTTGCTTTAGGGATTTTTTTTTTTTTTTTCCTTGTTGCAAGGAATTTCAGGCTGGTGAAGATGGGATACAGGTTTTTACCGTCAAGATTCGTCATCACAACTCATAATCTCCAGCTCTCCGGAGAGGAATACTAGTCTGAAATTTGGGTGGTGAAACTAAATACAAAACTATTGCTCCAACCAGTTAAGTCTGCATCTGTTGCTTCATTTTTTTTCCTGCGGTGGTGGATCTTCATTGCTGCACTTGGGCTTTCTCTTGTTGAAGGGAGCAGGGGCTATGCTTCCTTGCTGTCTGAGGGCTTCTCACTGCAGTGGCTTCTCTTGCTTTGGAGCACAAGCTCTAGGCACCCGGGCTTCAGTAGTTGCAGTGTGAGCTTAGTAGCTGTGGTGTACTGGCTTAGCTGCTCTGTAGCATGTGTAATCTTCCCAGACCGGGGATCGAGCCTCTCTCTCCTGTACTGGCAGGCAGATTCTTAACCACTGAACCACCAGGGAAGCCCCACTTCATTCTTTTAAGAACAAGCTGATGAATGAGAAGGGAGAGAAAGTAGCTATTTCAGTTCATGTCTTCCAAAATCCATTCATCCATGTTGCCAAATTGGGTAGTTTTTGCCTTGGCTCTCCTCTTCTTCCCTCTTCCCTTTCTCTCCCTTTTGGGGGCCTCCAGTAGATAATGTACCTATGTGTAGAATGACTAGGGCCAGGAAATGCAGCACATTAGTAGCATTCACGCCTGCAGATGAGTGTTATTTGGTTAGAACAGTGTTAAGACTGCACTGTGTATTGTGGGGTATACCTTTGCATGTGGGGAGGCAGGTTTATATTTTTGAACGATGCTTACAATTGAAATTCAGGAGATTTTTTCTTAAAAATCTAGAGTTGCAGCTTCTTCTGAAAAACTTTCCAGAGAAAAAGCTATCTGTTAGATAGCTTCTCCACAAGCACATTATCTTCCTGCCCCAAGAGGCCTTTGAATTCACAGCACTGGATTTAAGGCCATTCTTCTTCTTTCATTCTTTTAAATGGCGTACAGTTGTTTTACAATGATGTGCTTCCAACATCTCCACCTACCTCTCCCCCGCAAGGGGTACTCACACTGAACAATCTGGGTCAGCTGTCTAGAGGTAATTATACTGTGACTACTCAGAAGGAAGGCACCAAAGCTGCCACCCAGAGCCTCAGATGTTCCATAACAACCTGAAAATTAGAAAAGTCTTCCCTTACTCTGGATGAGCGCCAGCACAGAGGCTAGTATCTTGGAAATTGAAGCAGTGTAGATTTCAGTCCTCGCCCATCCTCCCACCCAGTTCCCCTTGTGCAGTGAACAAGTTGATTGCTCTTCTCAGAGGCCCTGAGACCAGCTCACTTGTTTATGACTCTTCCACAGCATCTTTTGTGCAGGTTACTGTATTCACTGTCCAGAATGACGCTGACCCTCTCCCGCGTCTGTGTCTTGCTCCCTTAGGCAGACCGAGCGCCACTGTTCCTCCCCTGTCTGAATATAGCTTTTCCATCCTTCACTTTTTCTTGTTAACCATGTCTCCTGGGTTTTCTGGCTACTTCAGTTCATCTTGGTCTTTAACTCTTCTGAATTCCTGAGGCATTCATGCTTAGTATTATAGGTCAACTGAGAATTTATTAGTCTTAAATATGCTTATTTGGTCTTTGCTGTCAATTTAGTATCTCCTCAAGGAGATCCTCCCTACATCATTCTCATTCTGATGAGTGCAGGGTAGGAGCTTAGTGAATATTTCATACTGAAGTCAGTGGATTTACAAACAAGAATACAGCTCCTGTACCTGAAAGAGTCTCTGGGGACTTCTGCTTCGGACATGATGGATTAATAGGGATTAAGGTCACCAGATAAAATCCAAGAAGCCCCATTAAATTTGAATTTCAGATATAATTTACTATAAGTATGGATTATAATAAAAAGTATTTGCTGTTGGTCTCATATTCAGATTTGAAAGAGTCTTTCCTTGTAGTTTTTGTGGGGTTTTTTTGCCTTTTTAATTTTTGCCTTATGCTTTGCTAAATCTGGCAAATCTTCCAATGTGTGGATTTACTCTCCTGCTTTAAACAACTCTGAAAAACCTGAAAAATATGTGAAACAATGGTTTTCAGACATAGTGAACAGGCAGTGCAAGAGAATAATATTCCCTGAGAAGAGTGAAAAAATGAAGGAATTTTTATGATTGCCCTAGCTTATTTTTTTAAAAGGACAAAATTTCCAGGCTGCAGTACAGTAAGAGGGAACTGGAGTTGAGAGTTTGAGGAGGCCAAGTTGGCTAGAATCCAGAGGGCTGAGCACCGGAAAGGAGACTGTAGAAAGTGCCCTTGACTCTTCAGCTGAGTACTGATCAGTATCTGTGTGTGAAGCAATTACCCAAAGTTGGGGGAAAACCACTAGAAAGGAGAGGGTGGAACAATTTCTGGAGTTCACAGAGGACTAGGCATAGTCCCAACATAGTCTCAACAGCCAGAGTGGAGGAAGTATATAACACAAGATGAGAGCAGAAATTGGCCAACTGGTTAAAAAAGCAAGACCCAGTGATAGAGTACCTGCAAGAAACAAGCTTCAAATATTAATAAGTAGTTAAAAGTAAAATATCAGGGAAATTATATACCATGTTAATGTGAATCAAAGAAAAGTGAAGTGGCTATATAAATATAAGACAGAGCAGCCTTCAGAGCAATATGCATTATCAGTGCAAAACACGGATAAAGAGGGATTTCATAATGATAAAAGGGGAAATCATCAAAAGGACAAAATAATCTTAAATGTTTAGGCACTTAGTGCTCCTAAAACATGAAAAAAGAGAACAGAACTAAGAGGAGAATAGACAAATCCAGAATTATGGCTGAAGATGTCAATACTCCTCTGATAATAATAAGATTAGGTCGATTCAGTCATGTCTGACTATGTGACCCTGTGGACTATAGCCCGCCAAGCTCCTTTGTCCATGGGATTTTCCAGGCAAGAATATTGCAGTAGGTTGCCATTTCCTTCTCCAGGGGATCTTCCTGACCCCGGGATCGAACCCACATCTCTTATGTCTCTTGACCCAGCCACTAGTGCCACCTGGGAAGCCAAAACACATATTTATTTATTTAGGCTATTTTATTTCTTTATCTAGGCTGAACCACCTCTCACTTGTGGCATGTGGGATCTAGTTCCCTAATCAGAGATTGAACATGTACCCCCCTACATTATGAGCACAGAGTCTTATCCACTTGGCCACCGGGGAAGTCCCAAAGTGAGGTTTGCTCAGTTGTGTTCGACTCCTTGTTCATGGAATTCTCCAGGCCAGAATACTGAAGAGGGTAGCCTTTCCCTTCTCCAGGGGATTTTCCCAACCCGAGGATCGAACCCAGGTCTCTCATTTTGCAGGTAGGTTCTTTACCAGCTGAGCCACAAGGTATTGAATAAAAATAAATAAATAAATCAGAAGTTATATAGAAAAATATCAACCAATTTGACCTAATTGATGTTCATAGGACACTACTCAACAGCAAAAGAAACTAGATTTTTAAAAATACATCCTAGATATTGAACAAGATAAATTATAGTCTATGCTGTAAAATAAAGTTCAATAAACTTAAAATAATTCAAATAACACAAAGCACAACAACCACAATTGAATTAAATTAAAAAGATAATACCAGATATTATCTTTTATTAAAAAGATAATAAATAGAAAGATGCCTGGAAAATCTCCACATACCAGAATATTAGATGGCATACTGTTTCAAAAACACCAATATGTCAAAGAAAGAGTCATAAGGAAAATTAGAGAGTATTTTAAACAGAATGAATGAAAATTAAAAACAATATGTAAAAATTTGTGGGATGCAGCTAAAGCAGTGGTAAAGGGGAAATATATACATGCTTATACTGGGGCTTCCTGGTAAACTCAGCTGGTAAAGAATCTACCTTCAGTGCAAGAGACCCTGAATCGATTCCTAAGTTGGGAAGATCCGCTGGAGAAGGGTTAGTCTACCCACTCTAGTATTCTTGGTCTTCCCTGTGGCTCAGCTGGTAAAGAATCCACCTGCAATGCAGGAGACCTGGGTTCGATCCCTGGGTTGGGAGGATCCCCTGGGGGAAGGGAATGGCTAACCACTTCATTATTCTGGCCTGGAGAATTTCATGAACTGTATAGTCCATGGGTCCCAAAGAGTTGGACACTGAGCAACTTGCAGTGTACTAGGAAAGAAGAAAGATCCAATCAATGATCTAAGCATCCACCTTGCTACTGCTGCTGCTGCTAAGTTGCTTCAGTTGTGTCTGACTCTGTGCGACCCCATGGACTGCAGCCCACCAGGCTCCTCCATCCATAGGATTTTCCAGGCAAGAGTACTGGAGTGGAGTGTCATTGCTTCTCCAAACCATCCACCTTAAGACATATAAAAAATGTGAATTGAAATCAAAGTAAACAGAAGAAAGGAAATTTTAAAAGCCAGAACAGAGGTCAATAAAATAACAGAAAAACAGAGAAAATCAATGAAATCATAAGCTTGTTTTTTATATGATCAATAAAATTGATAATCTAGTTAAACTGTTATGGAAAAAAGAAGACATAAACTATCAGTATCAGAACAGACAGAGGTGACATTATATATATCCTACAGATATTTAAAAAGCAGGAAGAGAACATGAACAACTTTATGTCTATAATTGTAACTAATAATTTTTCAAATTGAAGTATAGCTGTTTTATAATATTGTATAAGTTTCAGGCATATATAACAAAGTGATTTGTACATATATATACATGTATATGGGCTTCTCAGGTGGTGCTAGTGATAAAGAACCCACCTACCAATGCAGGAGACAGGAAACACAGGTTTGATCCCTGGGTCGGGAAAATCCCCTCTGGAAGTAGGCATGGCAACTCACTCCAGTATTCTTGCTTGGAGAATCCCCATGGCCAGAGGGAGCCTGGTAGGCTACAATTCAGAGGGTTGCAAAGAGTCAAACACAATTGAAGCAACCAATCCTGCACACAAGCATTTATGTATTTATCTATATTCTTTCTTTATTCTTTCCCATTATAATTTAGTACACAATACTGAATATAGTTCCCTGTGCTATACAGTAAATCTTTGTTGTTTATCTATTTGGATATATGGTACTCTGCATCTGTTAATACCTACTCCCAATTAATCCCTCCTTCCCTTTCCCTTCAAAGAATTTGCCTGCAATGCAGGAGACACTGATTTTATCCCTGGGTGGGGAAGATCCCCTGGAGAAGGGAATGGCTACTCACTCCAGTATTCTTGCCTGGAGAATTCCATGGACAGAGGAGCTGGTAGGCTACAGTCTAATGGGGTCACAAAGAGCTGGACATAACTGAGCAACTCTTACTTTCACTTTCTTCCGCCTTTGGTTACCATAAGTGTGTTTTCTATATCTGAGTCTGTTTCTGTTTTGTAAGTAAGTTCATTTTTATTATTTTTTTAGATTCCACATGTAAGTGATATATGTCTTTGACTTACTCCACTTAGTATGATAATCTCTAAGTGCATTTATATTGCTGCAAATAGCATTATTTCACTCATTTTTATGACTGAGTAGTATTCCGTTGTGTATATGTACCACACCTTCTTTATCCATTCATCTGTTGATGAACAAGTAGGTTGTTCCTGGGTCTGGGCTATTGTGAATAGTGTCTCAGTGAACATTGGAGTACACATATCTTTTAACATAGTTTTCTCTAGATATGTGCCTTAAAGTGGGGTTGCTGGGTTATATGGTCACTCTACTTTTAGTTTTATTAAGGAACCTCCATACAGTTTCCCATAGTGACTGTACCAATTTATATTCCTACCAGGAATATAGGAGGGTTCCCTTTTCTCCATATCTCCAGCATTTACTGTTTGTAGACTTTTTAATGATGGCCATTTTGACTAGTGTGAGAATGTTGCAGGTACCTTGTTGCAGTTTTGTTTGGCATTTCTCTAATAATTAGTGATATTGAGCATCTTTCATGTGCCCATTGGTATGTCTTCTTGAAGAAATGTCTATTTAGATCTTCTGTGTCTTTTTGATTGGGTTGTTTCGTTACTGAGTTGTGTGAGATGTTTGCATATTTTGGAAATCAAACTCTTCTTGATCGCATCATTTATTTGCAAATATTTTCTCCCAGTCTGTAGATTGCTCTTTTTTATGGTTTCCTTTGCTGTAAAAAGCTTACAAGTTTGCTTAGGTTCCATTTGTTCATTTTCGCTTTTATTTCTACTGCCTTGTTAGATGAACCTAAGAAAACACTGGTATGATTTATGTCAGAGAATGTTTTGCCTGTGTTCTCTTCTAGTAGTTTTATGGTGTCAGGTCTTATATTTAATTCTTTAATCCATCTCAAGTACTTTTGTTCAGGGTATGAGGGCGTGTTCTAGCTTCAGTGAGTTACATGTGGCTGTTGTACTTGCCCAACACCATTTGCTGAACAAACTTTTTCTCCATTGTATTTTCATGCTTTCTTTGTCAAAGATTAATTGACCATAGGTGTGTGGGTTTATTTCTGAACTGATTTACTGAAGCAAATCAATTAAACCAACTGAAGGGAGCACTCAATGAAAAGCATCCAAAATGAGTCAAAAGAAAGTGCATTGTTTTCATCAGTGGAGCACAAGATCATATGTTCCTTGATGACCAGGCAAAAACTGTTGTAGCTTGACTGGGAAAGTTCCGATTCACTGTTTTGATTACTATAGCTTTGTCATATCATCTGAAGTCTAGAAGGTTTAACCTCCAGCTTTGTTCTTTTTTTTTCAGGCTTTAGCAGCAATTCTTTTTTTTTTTGGTTCCATATAAATTTTAGGGTTATCTATTCTAGTTTGGTGAAAAATGTCATGCATAATTTGGTAGGGATCACATTAATGGATAAATTTTTTGAATTATACAAACTATCAAAGTTCACACAAAAGAAAATATTGGGTTGGCCAAAACTCTCCTTCAGTTTTTTAAGTAAGAATAAAAGACACAGTTTTCATTTTCACCAGTAACTCTGCTGAATGAGGTATTAACCATTTTGTTTCACGACCTTCTGCCATTTTTCAGGCAACTTCATAATTCCATTTTCCCAAGCTTTTTATCTTTTTTTATCAAAGAACCCTTTCAGGTGTCTTTTACAGTCTTTCAGGGAATTGAAAATTTTTTTTTATTAAGGGAATTTTGTAAAGACTGAAATAAATGGATGTCCAAAGGTGAAATGTATGGTAAGTATGGCACATGAATTAGAACTTCCCAGACAAACTGCAACAATTTCCCCCTGGCCATCAAAGAAACATGTGGTCTTCCGCTATCCTGATGGAAGATGATACATTTTCTGTTGACTAATTTTAGATGCTTTTCATTGAGTGCTCCCTTTAGTTGGTCTAATTTATTTGCTTCAAAATGGGGGTCAATGGAGAGTTTTGAGCAGTAGAGTCTAATGACCCATGTCTAATGATCTATATCAAGTTACTTTTTGTCTCTGTTGTTACCTCCTCCATCCCCCCAGACTTCATGAATGATCAGTATGGTTTTTGTTGCAGTGGTATTGAAGGAAATGAAAAGAGTATTTGAGGCAAGTTTTGTGCCATGTTTTGTTCTCTCTCTCATTCTTTCCCCATTTTCAGCTTCTTTTACCTTCCTGTATCTTCCTCTTTCTTTCCTTTCCTTTCTTATTTTTCTCTCCTATTTAGTCCATTGTCCCAATTTCTATTTATGCCTGTAAGTGATGTCCTTTAGCTGTTTTTCTTTTCCTATCACCCCAAACAGTGTAACCAAACTCTTTTCCTAAGTAAAGATTATTCTCTCCCTAAAATACTTGAGAAAATAAGAAAGAAATTGAAAGATCACTTCTTCTCTTCAACTTGGTATTCAAATAGAATTAATGCACATCAAATTGCAGTCTTGAAATTGGAAGACACTTACTTCTTGAAAAGAAGGCTAAGACAAACCTAGACAGGATATTAAAAGGAAAGACTTCACTTTGCCAGCAAAGGTCCATATAGTCAAAGCTATGGTCTTTCTTTTGTACGGATGTAAGAGTTAGACCTTTTCCTATTTGGAACCAGTCTGTTGTTCCATGTCCAGTTCTAACTGTTGCCTCCTGACCTGCATACAGGTTTCTCAACAGTTAGAACTGGACATAGAGTAACAGACTAGTTCCAAATAGGAAAAGGAGTACGTCAAGGCTGTATGTTGTCACCCTGCTTATTTAACTTATATGCAGAGTACATCATGAGAAATGCTGGGCTGGAAGAAGCACGAGCTGAAATCAAGATTACCAGGAGAAATATCAATAAACTCAGATATGCAGATGACACCACCCTTATGGCAGAAAGTGAACAGGAACTAAAAAGCCTCTTGATGAAAGTGAAAGAAGAAAGTGAAAAAGTTGGTTTAAAGCTCAACATTCAGAAAACGAGGATCGTGGCATCTGGTCCTATCACTTCATGGGAAATAGATGGGGAAACAGTGGAAACAGTGTCAGACTTTATTTTTTGGGCTCCAAAATCACTGCAGATGGTGACGGCAGCCATGAAATTAAAAGACGCTTACTCCTTGGAAGGAAAGTTATGACCAACCTAGATAGCATATTCAAAAGCAGAGACATTACTTTGCCAACAAAGGTCCGTCTAGTCAAGGCTATGGATTTTCCTGTGGTCATGTATGGATGTGAGAGTTGGACTGTGAAGAAGGCTGAGTACCAAAGAATTGATGCTTTTGAACTGTGGTGTTGGAGAAGACTCTTGAGAGTCCCTTGGACTGCAAGGTGATCCAACCAGTCCATTCTGAAGGATATCAACCCTGGGTGTTCTTTGGAAGGAATGATGCTAAAGCCAAAACTCCATTACTTTGGCCACCTGATTCAAAGAGTTGACTCATTGGAAAAGACTCTGATGCTGGGAGGGATTGGGGGCAGGAGGAGAAGGGGATGACAGAGGATGAGATGGCTGGATGGCATCACTGACTCGATGGGCATGAGTCTGAGTGAACTCCAGGAGTTAGTGATGGACAGGGAGGCCTGGTATGCTGCGATTCATGGGGTCGCAAAGAGTCGGACACGACTGAGTGACTGCACTGAACTGAACTGAAGAGTTAGCCCATAAAGAAGGCTGAGCACTGAAGAATTGACACTTTCAAGCTGTGGTACTGGATAAGATTCTTGAGAGTCCCTAGGACAACAAGGGGATCAAGCCAGTCAATCCTAAGGAAAATCAACCCTGAATACTCACTGGAAGGACTGATGCTGAATCTCCAATTCTTTGGCCACCTGATGTGAAGAGCTGAGTCACTGGAAAAGATCCTGATGCTGGGAAAGATTGAAAGCAAAAGGAGAAGAGGGTGGCAGAGGATGAGATGGTTGGATGGCATCACTGATTCAATGAACATGAACTTGGACAAACTCTGGGAGATGGTGAGGGACAGGGAAGCCTGGTGTGCTGCAGTCCATGGGGCCACAAAGAGTCAGACATGACCTAGTGAGTGAACCACAACAACAACATAACTACTAATGTATAAACTTGAGATGTTATGATGTTATAATAACCAAGTGTAGAGTCAACTTGGTGGGGATAAAGGGACTTGACAAGGAAAGTAACTAGAAAGAGCCATTTTCAGAACAGACTTTGATGATGGTGTCCTTCATCAGCTCTTCTTCTGTTCAGTAAACATGTCTTCTCTGTTCCAGGCACTGAGCTGAACACTGGAACACAAAGAAAACTAACATTTAGTCCTGACTAAATAAATATTTAGTCCGAAATATTCAGTCCAGAGAGAGAATTGCATATGAAAATTACACAAAATAAAAATGAGGTGGTTAAGGGCTATTTAACTGTCCACATAAGCAGAATTTTTTGCGAAAAGTCTACAACTCAAATATCCCAACCTGCTGTCAGACTTCATTGTCTCATTTGTGGCTCAAAAAAACCACTCACCTCATGTACAGTATAAACAAGATGCTATAGAAGCATGTAATTTGCTAAATGTTTTGGAACACTGTTGATAATGTGCCTACCATCGTGATACATCAAGGACATTTAAATGCATGGCTAATTGTCCATATGCTCCATAGGAATACTGGAGAATCAGAGGACATGCATCATCTCTAACCAATAGACTATGTAATGAGTATATTTTGGAATTTGTGTTTAGATCCTTAAATTTACCTCTTTCTTAACTCTCTGAGCAGTTTATTGCTTTTATTACCAGAGCAGGTAAGGTTTCTTTTAGTAAAGCTGAGTGGTTACAAGTGTTTCTGGAGTCAGACAGTCTGGTGTTTGAATCCTGAAACTGTTCCCTTATTATGTGATTAAGATTTACCAGATCCTCCAACCTCTTTATCTCCTTATCTGTCACTTGATCATAAGAATGATACTTAATCCTGGGGTATGCTGTAAGGATTAGGTAAAACAATGCATGTAAAGTTCTCAGCCCTTGCCTGCTGAGGAGTTAGAGCTGAAAAAGCTGTTGCTGTTATTCAGTGGCTCAGTCATGTCAGACTCTTTGGGACCCCACAGACTGCAGCATGCCAGGCTTCCCGTCCTTAACTATCTCCACCAGCTTGCTTAAACTCAAGTTCATTGAGTCGGTGAGGCTATCCGATCACCTCATCCTCTATGTCCCCTTCTCTTTCTACCTTCTATATTTCCCATTCAGTTCCGTTCAGTTTAGTTCAGTTCAGTCGCTCAGTCGTGTCCGACTCTTTGCAACCCCGTGAATCGCAGCATGCCAGGCCTCACTGTCCATCACCAACTCCCAGAGTTCACTCAGACTCACGTCCATCGAGTCAGTGATGCCATCCAGCCATCTCATCCTCTGTCGTCCCCCTTCTCCTCCTGCCCCCCAATCCCTCTCAGCATCAGAGTCTTTTCCAATGAGTCAACTCTTTGTATGAGGTGGCCAAAGTACTGGAGTTTCAGCTTCAGCATCATTCCTTCAAAAGAACACCAAAGGCTGATCTCCTTTAGAATGGACTGGTTGGATCTCCTTGCAGTCCAAGGGACTCTCAAGAGTCTTCTCCAACACCACAATTCAAAAGCATCAATTCTTTGGCACTCAGCCTTCTTCACAGTCCAACTCTCACATCCATACATGACCACTGGAAAATCCATAGCCTTGGCTAGACAGAACTTTGTTGGCAAAATAATATCTCCGCTTTTCAACATGCTATCTAGGTTGGTCATACCTTTCCTTCCAAGGAGTAAGCATCTTTAATTTCATGGCTGCCGTCACCATCTGCAGTGATTTTGGAGCCCAAAAATAAAGTCTGACACTGTTTCCACTGTTTCCCATCTATTTCCCATGAAGTGAGGGACCAGATGCCATGATCCTCGTTTTCTGAATGTTGAGCTTTAAGCCAACTTTTCACTTTCTTCTTTAACTTTCATCAAGAGGCTTTTTAGTTCCTGTTCACTTTCTGCCATAGGGTGGTGTCATCTGCATATCTGAGTTTATTGATATTTCTCCCGGTAATCTTGATTCCAGCTCGTGCTTCTTCCAGCCCAGTGTTTCTCATGATGTACTCTGCATATAAGTTAAATAAGCAGGGTGACAATACACAGCCTTGACATACTCCTTTTCCTATTTGGAACCAGTCTCTTGTTCCATGTCCAGTTCTAACTGTTGCTTCCTGACCTGCATACCGATGTCTCAAGAGGCAGGTCAGGTAGTCTGGTATTCCCATCTCTTTCAGAATTTTCCACAGTTTATTGTGATCCACACAGTCAAAGGCTTTGGCATAGTCAATAAAGCAGAAATAGATGTTTTCTGGGATTCTTTTCCTTTTTGATAATCCAGTGGATGTTGGCAATTTGATCTCTGGTTCCTCTGCCTTTTCTAAAACCAGCTTGAACATCTGGAAGTTCACAGTTCACATATTCCTGAAGCCTGGCTAGGAGAATTTTGAGCATTACTTTACTAGCATGTGAGATGAGTGCAATTGTGCGGTAGTTTGGGCATTCTTTGGCATTGCCTTTCTTTGGGATTGGAATAAAAACTGACCTTTTCCAGTCCTGTGGCCACTGCTGAGTTTTCCAAATTTGCTGGCATGTTGAGTGCAGCACTTTCACAGCATCACCTTCAGGATCTGAAATAGCTCAACCGGAATGCCATCACCTCCACTAGCTCTGTTCATAGTGATGCTTTCTAAAGCCCACTTGACTTCACATTCCAGGATGTCTGGCTCTAGATGAGTGATCACATCATCGTGATTATCCTGGTAGTGAAGATCTTTTTGTGCAGTTCTTCTGTGTATTCTTACCACCTCTTCTTAATGTCTTTTGCTTCTGTTAGGTCATACCATTTCTGTCCTTTATCGAGCCCATCTTTGGGTGAAATGTTCCCTGGGTGTCTCTAATTTTCTTGAAGAGATCTCTAGTCTGTCCCATTCTGTTGTTTTCCTCTTTCTTTGCATTGATCGCTGAGGAAAGCTTTCTTATCTCTCCTTGCTATTCTTTGGAACTCTGCATTCAAATGCTTATATCTTTCCTTTTCTCCTTTGCATTTTGCTTCTCTTCTTTTCACAGCTATTTGTAAGACCTCCCCCAGACAGCCATTTTGCTTTTTGCATTTCTTTTCCATAGGGATGGTCTTGATCCCTATCTCCTGTACAATGTCACATTATCAGGGTCTATTTCAATGAATCGGTTCCTCGCATCAGGTGGCCGAAAAAAAGTTCTATTGGAGGGTTGAGGGGTGTGGTGGGGTAAGGAGGTGGGAGGCGGGGTGGGGGAAGGCAGATTTATAATTTGCAATGCTTCAGAGGGGACGGTAGAGGGCGCACTGTCATTGGGAATTGGACTTAGGTAGTAAGGCCTTAGCTTACAAAGCCCTTAGGTTACAAAGCCTTTGGCTTACAAAGAATAGCAAGGAGAGATAAGAAAGCCTACCGCAGTGATCAGTGCAAAGAAATAGAGGAAAACAATAGAATGGGAAAGACTAGAGATCTCTTCAAGAAAATTAGAGATACCAAGGGAACATTTCATGCAGTGAAACAGCTCAATAAAGGACAGAAATGGTATGAACCTAACAGAAGCAGAAGATATTAAAAGAGGTGGCAAGAATATACAGAAGAACTGTACAAAATAGATCTTCACAACTCAGATAATCACAATGGTGTGATCACTTACCTAGAGCCAGACATCCTGGAGTGTGAAGTCAAGTGGGCCTTAGAAAGCATCACTATGAACAAAGCTAGTGGAGGTGATGGAATTCCAATTGAGTTTTCAAATCTAAAAAGATGATACTGTGGAAGAGCTGCACTCAATATGCCAGCAAATTTGGAAAACTCAGCAGTGGCCACAGGACTGGAAAAGGTCAGTTTTCATTCCAGTCCCAAAGAAAGGCA
This sequence comes from Nanger dama, assembly GCA_917880005.1. Lineage (NCBI taxonomy): Eukaryota > Metazoa > Chordata > Mammalia > Artiodactyla > Bovidae > Nanger > Nanger dama. The sequence goes on from CAKJTW010000004.1 coordinate 57,345,312, forward strand.
ATGCCAAAGATTGCTCTAACTACCACACAATTGCATTCATCTCACATGGTAGTAAAGTAATGCTCAAAATTCTCCTAGCCAGGCTTCAGGAATATGTGAACTGTGAACTTCCAGATGTTCAAGCTGGTTTTAGAAAAGGCAGAGGAACCAGAGATCAAATTGCCAACATCCACTGGATTATCAAAAAGGAAAAGAATCCCAGAAAAACATCTATTTCTGCTTTATTGACTATGCCAAAGCCTTTGACTGTGTGGATCACAATAAACTGTGGAAAATTCTGAAAGAGATGGGAATACCAGACTACCTGACCTGCCTCTTGAGACATCGGTATGCAGGTCAGGAAGCAACAGTTAGAACTGGACATGGAACAAGAGACTGGTTCCAAATAGGAAAAGGAGTATGTCAAGGCTGTGTATTGTTACCCTGCTTATTTAACTTATATGCAGAGTACATCATGAGAAACAATGGGCTGGATGAAGCATAAGCTGGAATCAAGATTGCTGGGAGAAATATCAATAACCTCAGATATGCAGGTGACACCACCCTTATGGTAGAAAGTGAAGAACTAAAAACCTCTTGATGAAAGTGAAAGAGGAGAGTGAAAAAGTTGCTTAAAGCTCAACAATCAGAAAACAAAGATCATGGCAATCCAGTTCCATCACTTCATGGCAAATAGATGGAGAAACAGTGGAAACAGTGTCAGACTTTTCATTTTGGGCTCCAAAATCACTGCAGATGGTGACTGCAGCCATGAAATTAAAAGACGCTTATTCCTTGGGAGAAAAGTTAGGATCAACCTAAACAACATCTTAAAGAGCAGAGACATTACTTTGCCAACAAAGATCCAACCAGTCAAGGCTATGGTTTTTTTCAGTAGTCTTGTATGAATGTGAGAGTTGGAGTATAAAGAAAGCTGAGCACTGAAGGATTGATGCTTTTGAACACTGGTATTAGAGAAGACTGTTGAGAGTCCCTTGGACTGCAAGGAGATCCAACCAGTCCATCCTAAAGGAAATCAGTCCTGAATATTCATTGGAAAGACTGATGCTGAAGCTGAAACTCCAATACTTTGGCCACCTGATACAAAGAGCTGACTCATTTGAAAAGACCCTGATGGTGGGAAAGATTGAGGGCAGGAGGAGAAGGGACGACAGAGGCTGAGATGGTTGGATGGCATCACCGATGCGATGGACATGAGTTTGAGTAAACTACACGAGTTGGTGATGGACAGAGACCCAGCATGCTGCAGTCCATGGGGTCGCAAAGAGTAGGACACAACTGAGCGACTGAACTCATTGTCTCTATTTTTGATTGAGCTCGAGTGACCTACACAGATAAGCTGGTAAGACCCACATCAGACTGCCTTGTGCCAATGAACTCCCTGATGTTCAAGCTGGTTTTAGAAAAGGCAGAGGAACCAGAGATCAAATTGCCAACATCCGCTGGATCATGGAAAAAGCAAGAGAGTTCCAGAAAAACATCTATTTCTGCTTTATTGACTATGCCAAAGCCTTTGACTGTGTGGATCACAAGAAACTGTGGAAAATTCTGAAAGAGATGGGAATACCAGACCAACTAACCTGCCTTTTCAGAAATCTGTATGCAGGTCAGGAAGCAACAGTTAGAACTGGACATGGAACAAGAGACTGGTTCCAAATAGGAAGAGGAGTACGTCAAGGCTGTATACTGTCACCCTGTTTATTTAACTTTATGCAGAGTACATCATGAGAAATGCTGGACTAGAAGAAACACAAGCTGGAATCAAGATTGCTGGGAGAAATATCAATAACCTCAGATATGCAGATGACACCACCCTTATGGCAGAAAGTGAACAGGAACTAAAAAGCCTCTTGATGAAAGTTAAAGAAGAAAGTGAAAAAGTTGGTTTAAAGCTCAACATTTAGAAAACAAAGATCATGGCATCCAGTCCCCTCACTTCATGGGAAATAGATGGGGAAACAGTGGAAACAGTGTCAGACTTTATTTTTTGGGCTCCAAAATCACTGCAGATGGTGACTGCAACCATGAAATTAGACAACGCTTATTCCTTGGAAGAAAAGTTATGACCAACCTAGATAGTATATTCAAAAGCAGAGACATTACATTGCTGACAAAGGTCTATCTAGTCAAGGCTATGGTTTTTCCTCTGGTCATGTATGGATGTGAGAGTTGGACTGTGAAGAAGGCTGAGCACCAAAGAATTGATGCTTTTGAATTGTGGTGTTGGAGAAGACTCTTGAGAGTCCCTTGGACTGCAAGGAGATCCAACCAGTCCATTCTAAAGGAGATCAGCCCTGGGATTTCTTTGAAAGGAATGATGCTAAGGCTGAAACTCCAGTACTTTGGCCACTTTATGCGAAGAGCTGACTCACTGGAAAAGACTCTGATGCTGGGAGGGATTGAGGGCAGGAGGAGAAGGGGACGACAGAGGATGAGATGACTGGATGGCATCACTGACTCGATGGACGTGATCCTGAGTGAACTCTGGGAGATGGTGATGGACAGGGAGGCCTGGAGTGCTGCGATTCACGGAGTTGCAAAGAGTCAGACACGACTGAGCGACTGAACTGAACTGAACCACTCATTTAATACTAGCTACCTTGGAATCCAGTGTGTCTTTCTCTGTGTATGTATTCTGTCGGTCCAATCAGCTCTAACCTACCCCTGTCCCCTTGGGACACATAAGAGGAAGCTTGGACAGAGAGGTAAGCTGCCACCACAAAAACCAAAACAAATGTTCATGTTCTTTGTGTAAGAATTGGGGGAGAAGTTGGAGGTGGCTTGTATCCCGTGGAAGGAATGTGACACCCCTTCTCTTCCTGTCTCACGGCCTCCAAAGCAAACAGGTCTCCTGAGCATAGCGGAAAAAGCAGTCAGAAGAACGGACTGAATCCTCTCTGCCACCGACTTACAGATGTGAACCTGCTTACCTCACCTTACCTGTCTTCATCCCATCTCCATTTGAAACTCTGTCTGTACAATCAAGGGGAAGGGAAAATGGAGTTTATTCGTGACCTCCAAAGTTTCTTCCAATCCTGCTATGTTTTTTATTCTATTCACAACAGCTACTGAGCATTTTTCCTTATCTCATTTCTGACATTAGACCTTTGAATCTTCTCAGCAATTTTGTGTGGGCTATGATATTGCCATTTTTACGGGTAGTTTAGAACTCAGAGGTTAGGTAGCTAATCCAACTTTGTACTGCTAGAAAGTGGCAAAATGAGTACTAGAATCTATATTTCAGAAACTTTATAATCTGGTATTTCCATTTTAAGATGAGGCAAAAAAAAAACCACAAAAAACCAGCAGTAGGGCTTATAAGAGGGCAGTTAGGGGACAATTTAAAGCAGAGAGAACTCTCTGAAGGTCTTCGGGTTTGGGAAACTTTATGGGGATTTCACTTTAGAATGCTTTTGTTTGATTTGCTTTGAATTGTTTGGGGGAAGGTTGGTTTGAAGTTTTCTGTTTTTGTTTTGTTTTATTTCTGATGAGGCGCTGATGAGGCCAAGGCCAGCGTAGGGTCAAGAAATTGGGAACCTAGCTTTTTAGATTTAATTCTAAGAAAGAGAAGCAAGGGGGATATAGAGATACCCTTTCCTAGAAGCCTGGCTTAGTTCATAAAATAGAAAAAGAACCAGAATTTAAGTGTATGTTTGAAACCAAGAGACTATTCATTTGAGTGGAGATTCCCTCATGATCTATAACTCTGGGTAACTGACTACGGTAGACAGGAGATGGAGCATGGAGCAAGGACCCCGAAGTGCCGTCTGAGGACCCCTGAGAGTAGTCCTCCAGGTCTTTTCAGGCTGTCCTCCAGGGTAGCACTATTTCATAATAATACTGGTTTGCCTTTTCACTTTGGTGACATCTACGCTGATTGCACCAAATCCATGATGGGTAATCTTGGTGCCTTAGAATGAACCAAGGCTGTGGTGCCAAATTATCCTAGTATTCACTGCACTCTTCACTACCACACACTTCAGTTTTTATTTACTTACTTATTTCTTGGCTGCGCTGGCTCTCTGTTGCTGTGCACAGGCTTTCTCTGGTTTTGGACAGTGGGGGCTCCTCTCTAGTTGTGATCTGGTGGCTTCTCTTGTTGTGGAGCACAGGCTCCAGCTGGCTGCAGCCCGTGGGCTCAGTAGTTGTGGAGCACGGGCTTAGTTGCTTCGTGGCATGTGGGATCTTCTTGGACCAGGGATCAAATCAGTGTCCCTTGTGTTTCAAGGAATATTCTTAACGACTGGACCATGGTGGAAGCCCCTAAAATTTTTAAATGCCAGTTTGAGTTAAAATTTTTCAATAAAGCAGAAAACATGTTAATTGTATTAAATCTCAGATCTTGAATCCATGTCTCTTTAATATTCTGTGTGATGAAATGGGACATACACATACTAATATACAATGGTCACTTCAAAGAAAAGCAATTATGTGATTCTTTAAGTTGTCTGCCCACTGTCCTGGCCATTTTTACTTGAAAAAAATGACTATGGCTATGAAGACTTGGGTATTTGGACATTTTCCTGAAAACAAAGTGAGCTATCACTTCAAGGAAAACAGTTGGCAATATCTGTTGCCATTAACAAAACAGGAGCTTTTAAGCAAGCTTGGAAAACTTGTATCTGTCATCATGAATTTAACAGCTTTCTTATACTTAAAATGGGGCTTTCCTGGTGGCTCAGCAGTGAAGAATCTGCCTGCCAATGCAGGGGACACGGGTTTGATCCCTGGGTCAAGGAGATCCCTTGGAGAAGAAAATGGCAACCTACTCCAGTATTCTCGCCTGAGAAATCCCATAGACAGAGAAGGCTGGTGGGCTACAGTCCTTGGTGTTGAAGAGTCAGACCCAACTTAGCAACTCAACAACAATACTTAAAATAGCTTTCTAAAGAGATCAGTGGTGATGTTAATTACCGTGATTTTCTGTTATTGCATGATGAAATGTGTCAGCATTTGGAAGAGTTGTGTAATTCAGTGAACCAGTATTTTCCAAACTGAACAATGTGTGATATTACAAAATTCTGAGTGTGTTAAGAGTTCAATTCAAAAACAGGGTATACCAATGGATTTTAATGTAACAGAATACGTAAAGTTTGCTGATACGGCTTCACATTCCACAATACAACTAACTCTTAAGGAATTACCACTTGTTGAGTTTTGGTGTGGTACTAAAGAAGAATACCAACATTATCTGAAAAAGCTATTAAAATGTTCTTCCCTTTTCTAGTTACATATCTATATGAGTCCAGATTTTCTTCAGATACTTTAAGCAAAACCATATTTTGCAATAAATTAAATGTAGAAGTGGCTGTCTTTTCTCAAATAAGACATTAAAGAGATTTTTAAAAATGTAAATCTAGGCCAATCTTCTATTTTGCCTGTCTGTTGGAAAATATGCTTCTTTTTCCTCTTAAAATGTTTAGCACATAATGGGCTTATGACTATAATTTTAAGTGAATAGATGTTTTAATTTTTTTCAGAGTTAATTTTGAGTATAATAATTAAAAATGAATACAGACTAGAAATACACAAAAATTCTTTGGGGTTGTCAACAGTTTTTTTAAGCGTATAAAGATGTCTTGAGACCAAACAGTTGGAATACTGCTGGGTGTATCCCAAGGTGAGGTTTTTAAAAGAAGGGAACAAACTCTCAGCTTTCTATAGCAGTCACTCAATAGTTGACTATAAATGATAAAGACCCACAAAACCAATGTGACTAATGTTGTAAGGCAGGAAGTGAAAAGTGTTAAATGAGTGGGCTAGTTCTACACTGTCCAATATGGTAACCACTAGCCACATGTGGCTGTTAAGCACTTGAAATGTGGAGACTCCTAACTAAATGGCAAGTACACAACGGACTTCAAAGATTTCGTATGAAGTAAGGAATATTGTCTCTCAGTCTTCTTTTTTCTTTAAGTTTTAAAAACTGAAGTACAGTTGATTTACAACGTTGTGTTAGTTCCTGGTACACAGCAAAGTGAATCAGTTTTGTATATAATATACATATATATGATATTAAATATAGTTCCCTGTGCTATATAGTGGGATCTTTTGTTTATGGAATGCTGTCTTTCATTAATAACTTTTATACTGATTATATGCTGAACTGTTAATATTCTATATGTATTGGGTTATTTACGGTATTAAAAGTAATTTGATTGTTGCTTTTTCCTTTTTTTAATGTGGCTACTAGAAAAATAAACATATGTTGCTTGTATTTTATTTCTCTTGGACAGCACTGAGTTTGGGCATGGTCAGAATTCAGTCAGGGAAAAATTGCTTACAGGGTTGGAGTCATCAGTGAAATCTTCACTGAGAAGGAGAGGATTTCAGTGAGTAGACAAGTTGGGGAAGAAACTGCAGCTGAAGGGAGCATCCGTACTGAAATATGAGAGGATAATCTAGCGAGCAGAGGAGACTGATCTACGTCAGCTCATGGGTTCTCCGGGTGGGCCAGGAGGGTGCGGGAGAGAAGTTTCTGAAAGAGGTTAGGACCAAGTTGAACAGAACTTTGAGTGCCAAGAATTTGGACTTTTTCCTATAGGCAGTGTTGGTGTCCCCAGAAGAAAACCAGGCTTTGCCCCATGGCTGCTGCAACAGCCCAGATGAGGCACTTTCTTCAGGTGGGGACAGAGCCGCATAAGCTCCTGGAAACCACCCAGCAGCAAGCAGCCAGGACCAGCTCTACCTGACAAATGAATTTAGATGATGACTCTGAATTTAGATGTCTGACTTTGGGGTTGATTGACTTGTTCTTCGTAGGCGAGGGAGAGGGGTGGTAAATTTAATCACATGATGATATCTCCTGAAAGAGGAGGAGAATCCTCTGTGATGCTGGTTAGCACCATGCTGTGAAGCAAGGCCTTTGACCTTGGCAGATCTCTCTAGGCATGTGCATAAACAGATCGAGTCATTCTGTTCTTTCTACCTCCTTTAGTCTATCGTCCATTTTTGATTTGGGGTCTTTATTTTCCTGAACTTTTGTAGAACTCTTATTGCATGCCAGAGGATGTTAACATCTGGCTGAGAGAGGAAAAGAAAACAGCACTAAGGAGGTAGTTGAACCCCCCTCCCCAGGTTCTTATCCAGTCTTCACAGGTAAATCAATGAGTAAGTCGGGTCACCTCTTTGGGCCCTGTGTCTCTTCAGATAGGAAAGAGGAGTCAGAGCCAGATGAGGCCAAGCCTCCCTCCAGCTCTGGGGTTCTAGAACCAGTCCACTTCACAAAGGGAGAAACACGTCCCCCCCGCAACCAGGCGTAGCTGCTGGGTAGGGGAGGATGATTCTGGGCTGGTAAGGGCAGGTGTCTCTCTGCGAGGAGCTGGTCCCAGCCGCTGGGTGAAGTTGCCTTGCTGGTGGGCAGACCCTGTTAGAATCCGTGCACAGTGAGGTCTTCCATTGGGTGTTTTCATCCTGGCGACCCACCCCTTTCATCCCTGGGGCTGGCTCCCACCTTGGTGAGTGGAGTCTGTAGGGAGGAGGCCGGGAAGCCTGGAATTTAGGTCGGGGCAAGTAAGTCTGCGCTTCCCTGATGGTTCAGCCGGTAAAGAATCTGCTGGCAATGAGGGAGACCTGGGTTCGATCCTTGGGTTGGGACGATCCCCTGGAAGAGGGCATGGCAACCCACTCCAGTATTCTTGCTTGGAGAATCCTCCTGGCCGGCTACAGTCCATGGATGGGGTCGCAAAGAATCGGACCCAACTGAGCGACTAAGCGCGGCACAAGTAAGTCTGCAGGGGCTCTCAGTCTGGGGGAAACCGGAAGGAAAAGAGCATGTGGCCCCCACCCACCCCCTTCTTCCTGACACCCCTAGGGCCACAGGGAGTGGCTGGAGGGATTGATGGGGATGAGGGGAGGGTGCCCCGCGTGGTGGCTTCAACCTGTTTCTGCTCTTTAGCGTTTCTAGAATAGGCAGTGGGTGGGAACGACCCTAGTAAAGTACCGGAGGTTCTAACACTGACGCACAGGAAAGCCTCAAGTAGGAGGAGAAATGCAAATCCCTCTGAAGAAGGCGTCAGCGGCTAGCTCCTGGGGGACCGTGCAGGGCGATTCCGACCGTGGACTTGAGCACCGCCTGGCGCGCGGGCCGAGGGAGCCAGGTAAGGAGGCAGGCCGCACCTTGGCGTGGCTTCTCTGGAGGAGGGCGGGCCAGGACGTGGTTCTGCAGGACGCTGCCGAGGTTTTGCCGCGCCCGCGCCGCGTTGGCAGTTACTTCACGGTCCTAGCTGAGGGAGAGTAGTTTCAGAAACAAGCGGTCGACTCCATGATTCAAAGGTGCGCGGTGGCGCGGGTCTCTACGCGGCGAGACCCGGGCACTCTGTCCGGGAGACCGTAAACGTGGGTGGCTAAGACCGCTGTGGCTGCAGCGGGGGTGTGTCCGCGCCGAGTGTGGCCCCCGCTTCACTTTCTTAGCCAACTGCTCTTAACTCTCATGCCTGGCATCAGATCGCTTGCCTGGGTTTCAGCCAGAAGCCCGCAACTGAGGTAGCCAGTGATTGAGGCTCTGATAAGAGCGGTGATGTTTTAGGGCAAGTCGCCCCCTTTTCACAGAACCCCAAAGCGGCAGCGGTAGCCCCCAGGCGGTGGGACAAAACGCCCGTTTATCAGGCTTCTTCTAGGGCCAGGCATTCAAGGGGACTAGGCAGGCACTCAGTCTTCAAAAGAAATGCTCCGTAGTTTTCTTGGGATGGGAAGAATTAGCCCTTAGAGAGTGAAGGTGTTTTTAGGTCCTTTAAAGGCATTACTAGAGGCTGCAACAGCAAAGAGTGTCCCGAGTCTACAAACCTGTCTTTCCCCCGTTCAGCTTTGAGTTCAGCTCTCTGGAGGGTGGACTCAGATACTAGAAGTGATCTATCTAACTTTAGGGTGGGTTCAGTCCAGTTAATTCTTAGAAAATAGATTTTCATCCAGATCGTAGCAGAGATTGAACAATCGTAGCAGTTACAATTGTAATGCTATTCTCAGCACCTGCTCTTTTGTCATTCACTAGAATAAACTGATAGAGCAGAGCCATGGGGATAGTAGCATGGCAACAAATGTGAATACACCCAGCATCAGGAAAGACAACCATGTGTAGTGTCAGGAGACCTCAGGTTGTTCCTTAGGAGCTGTGTGTTTTGGGCAAGAGTCATTTTGCCTATGTGTCCCTCGGATTTTTTTTTTTTTTTCATTTTAAAACCAGAATAATACTAGCCACCTGTGCTATCTACAGCATTCAGAGACCCACTCATTCTTCTCTTATTGAGTACTTACTTAGCACTTTTCTTCTAGGATTATATGTATAAAGTGATAGGAAAGTGAAAAAAATTTTCCAGTCACTTTCTTTTAGCAAAACATTGGCACTGATCTTTTTAAATACAAAAGGTGCTCCTGAAATGGTTCCCTTTGAAACCTGAGAAATTTATCATCATAATGTTCTGTAAGCAAAAGGAAATCTTAATATACCTACAAGGTAAGTTGAAACACCATTGTGACTGACCACATAAATGGTTTCTTTGCTTGATCTAGAATTAGTGACAAAACAATAAAAAATTTGACTTTGGGAAAGATAAAATACTGTAATTTCAAAGAGCGATGTCATATTCATTTCCTTGAGTTAAGAAATACGTCTAAAACTTCTAAATTGGACAGAATGGGGTTATGTTGGGGAAACACATACTTTTGTTTTATGACACACTGCCAACTACGTATCAAGTGGTTTCTTCTTCAGTATGTTGAGGGTTTAACCACTGTCAGATACACATCAGAGACGGATTAAAAGTAGACTTTAAAAGCTTTGCCCAGCAATAGTTGATCTTCCCAGAGAGAAATGAAAATATTTCTTTGTTCAGAGGTATTTTGAACTGAAAGAAAAGCCCACATGAAACTCTTCATATAGGTAAGACTGAGACTAGAAGTCTAGGAATATGACTGACTCTAGAAGCCAGACAAATCTGAAATAAAAAGGGATTGGACAGTTTTATATAAAAGAAGCTTTTATTGGGTAGTCCTCACATCAGGTGCCCCTGGTGGCTCAGATGGTGAAGAATCCACCTGAAATCACCTGAAATGCAGGAGACCCGGGTTTGGGAAGATCCCCTGGAGAAGGCAGTGGCAACATACTCCAGTATTCCTGCCTGGAGAATTCCATGGACAGAAGAGTCTGGTGGTTTACAGTCTATGGAGTCGCGAAGAGTCGGAAAGAATGAGCGACGGCTGCTGCAGCACGTATAAAGCCTTAAGAGAATCTTAGGTGATATAGTTTAGTTTATTGTTTGCCTTCAAGTTGCTCAAAGTCTAATTAATAGTGAGAGGGAGCACAGACTAGGGAAGGAGATTGTTGAGAATACACATCTGTGTAGACAGATGTGAGGGGTGTAGACAGATGTGAGGGGTTTTGAGGGGGAATTAAAGCTTTCTAGAGAAGGTGGATTAGATGTTTCTTTTAGAACAAAGAAAAGTATGGCTTGGGGTAGAGAAAGAATCCTTTTTCCTTCCTTAGGAATGCCTTAGGAAAAAGCTCAGAACTGCATTATCTTTGGATTGAAAACATTTTCTTGTTTCTGTTTTCTTTAACTGAGTGACTATAAAATAAGTTTTTTTCTCCAGTTACTTAATGGATAACATTGTTTTTGTCCAAAATCCAAAAAAAAAAAAAAAAGGAAAAAGAAAACATGTACTATAGTTGTTAATTACCATTATTTTTAAGTTCTAATTTTTCCTCTTCTTTGTAGCATGTCTCAGTGGAATCAAGTCCAACAGTTAGAAATAAAATTTTTGGAGCAAGTCGATCAATTCTATGATGACAACTTTCCCATGGAAATTCGGCATCTGTTGGCCCAGTGGATTGAAAATCAGGACTGGTAGGATCAAACGTTATTGTATTTTCCTTAGAGGACTTACACATGGACTTACTCTATGGTCCACTTTTAACTGAGTAGATACATTCTTTTCAGGTAAAGAACTTTCTTTGAGGCTTTGGAAAGCTTCCTTAAGGGAGAAGAATCGTTGTCCTTTCTGGTTTCATCCATTGTAGATTAAAACTTTATGGTTCTCGTGCTTTGTTTTTTATAAGCCAACCCCGAGTGGTTTTCTAAGTATTAAAAAGCCAAGAAGTAAGTCTATTGTTTATATCAATTCTCCATCATAGACTCAATAAAATAAACATTTTTTCTTAGTATGTTTTACAAACATTTTTGGAAGCTCCATTCACCTTGTACAATTAATTTTTTGTTTGCTTTTGTCTTCTTAAAATTTTTCTTGTGATAAAATATGCATAACATAAAATTTACCATTTTAACATTTGTTAGGTGTTCAGCTTAGTGGCCTTAAGCATATTCACATTGTTGCGAATCCATCATCACCATCCATCTCCAGAACATTTTCATCTTAAAACTGAACTAAACCTGTGTACTCATTAAATAATAACCCCTCATTCTTTCCACCCCAGCCCCTGGCAACCACTGTTTTCTGTCTCTTAATTTAACTAGCCTAGGTACTTCATATAAGTGTAGTCACAATAAATTAGTTATTTTGTGACCAGCATTTTACATAGCATATTCTTTCAAGGTTCATTCATATAGCATGTATCAGAATTTCCTTCCTTTTTAAGACTGAATAATATTTTGTTGTATGCATAGACGACATTTCTATATTCATCCTTCAAAGAACATCTGAGTGATTTCTTCTTTCAGCTATTGTGAATAAAGCTGGTTTAAATGTTGATGTACAAATTATCTACTCGTCTCTGCTTCAGTTTTTTTGAGTATCTACCCAGAAGTGCAATTGTATGTAATTTTATCTTTATAATTTGAGGAATCTCCATATTGTTTTCTACACTGGCTGTACAGTTTTCCACTGCCATTGGCAATATTCAAGGAGGTTCCAGTTTCACATCCTCACCATAACTTACCTTGTGTTTTCAATAATAGCCATCCAAATAGGTGTGAAGTAGTATCTCCTGGTTTGATTTGCATTTCCTTAATGATTAGTGATGTTGAATATACTGTCATGTGTATACAATTTAATTTTTAAAACCATTAAATGCTTATAACTGTGGGATATATTTATCACTTTAAAATGATTGTGGTAAAAAGTAGGCATTTTTATAAGTTGTTTCCCGCTGTGTAATAACATTTTTGCTTTTTAGGGAGGCAGCATCTAACAATGAAACTATGGCAACGATTCTTCTTCAAAACTTGTTAATACAGCTGGATGAACAGTTAGGCCGTGTTTCCAAAGAGAAAAACCTACTTTTAATACACAATCTGAAAAGAATTAGGAAAGTCCTTCAGGTGAGAATGCATTTTACTTTTTCAAAATATTTGTCTTTATAAGTCTTAAATTCAATTTAAAAATGTAGTCTTATTGTATTTCTGTATCAGATTTAAAAAGGAAAAAGCTGAATTCTCTTACGACTTTACATTTTGTGCTCAATTTTATTTCATTACCCAAAGTTTGTTTTTCACCAACTTTTGAATCTTAAGATGCCCACAAAGGGGAGAGTATGACTTGCATGTGACTGTTTACTAGTTATGATCAAATTGATGAGAGTCTGGGACAGGGATCTGAAAGATGCTCATTTCACAGCTGTCCCTCCAAACCTTTCTTGTCTTTGTCTTGTATGTAACAAATCAGAGTTGGTATTGTTCTCATTCATAGGTGGAGGCATTATGGTCGTTGTCTTCTTCCAGATTTGGTTCAAAGTTCACCTTCGAAAGCATTCTTTGGTGTCCTGTAGCTTCCCATTCCAAAAGTTCATCCAAGCTTCCCTTTCCAAAAGTTCATTCCAAAAGTTCACCAAGGTGTTCCCCATCACAACTGCAACTCGTCTGTACTGTAGCTTTTAGTGTATTCTACATTAGTGTTAGTTCTGCATTTCTTCTCCCTCAAATTGTGGGTTACTTAAGGCAAGGACTTTAACATTCAATTTTGAATTCCCAGTGACCACCACAAAGCTGGACATATGGTAGATGTGTAATATTCATTGATTAAACTGGTGAATGAATAAGTGAAACAAGGATCTAAAGAATTAAGAGCAGGCTATTATTGACCTAAATGCAGAGATGAAGCAAACTCTGAACATGGACTGCTCTAATATTTACAAAGTGCCTATACAACGTATTAGAGAACATGAAATATACATGTACCATTTCTTAGTGATACATCTTTAGAACCTCAAACTTACAATGAATGCGTTTTAGAAGACTTTTCCTAGACTATAATAGATATGTTCTTGATATTACTAACATCTGTGAGAGGGAAATGGATATTAATTTTTTATTGCTGTTTGGATTGCTGTTTTTAACTTGTTAATGTTTTATTGTTGTTAGGATTGGATTTTTTTTTTTTCATTGTCCTTTTACTGTTATCTTTGCCTTTGTAATCCCCTACAAATCTGCAAGAGACTTGGCCGGGGTAGGAAATGAACTTGTTGCCAGCAAAACAGAGTTTTTCACAGTGTAAAGCAAACTCTCTCTTCCAGAGATAAGACATTTAGTCTTGGCTTCGTTTGCTATTGTTCTAATCAGTGGACCTAAAACAGGGGTTTGCATGCTGGCGCCCACAAGTCAAATGTGACTGTTGCCTCTGCTTGTATGGTCCATGACTAAGAATGATTTTTGCATTTTTAAGTGTTTAAAAATTAAAAGTAAAATAAATAAGTTTGTGACATGAAAATTATAGGAAATTCAAATTTCTATATTTTAGTGGGTTGTGGCATACTTAATTAGTTATGTGTTGACTCTGGCTGCCTTTGCACTGTACTGGCACAGTTGAGTAGCTGTGACAAAGACTGTATGGACCCACAGCCTAAATTAAAAATGTGTGCATGTGTGTGTGTGTGTATTAAGCATACTTATCTGGCCCTTTATAGGAAAGTTTGCTGACCCTTGGTCTTTGCTAGAAGGACATAGATGGATAAAATGGATGATTCATGGTCTTTGGAAATTCTGAGTCTCAAAATTTGACCTTGGGCAAGTCACTTAATTTTTCTAAATTCTTATATCTTTTCATGTAAATGAGGATAATTATTTGGGATTATAAGAAAAACTGGAGCTTTTATTCTGGCCAAAAAAGAAAAAACTAAGCTTTCAAAAATGGACTTTGTTGTTGATAGAGAAGACAGCAGAATCTTCTTAGTGTTATTCAAGAGTAGGTGTCTAACCCATCATTTTTCTGAGTGGGGATAAGATTGTGAGGGAGCCCAGAACCCACGGTAATTCCCAGTCACATTTCAGCTCAAGCACAAACGTCTCTGCTATGTCACAGACCTTGCAGCATCTTGTCTCTATTCACCTTTTCAATAAACTGCCCCCAAGCTCCTCCACATTCCTGCCCTGGAAACCATAGATCTACTCCTTGTTCCTGAGCACAGCAAGCTTACTCTCGAATGACTCTGAGCCTTTGTCCATGACAGTCTGGTGGCCAGGAATGCTCTGCCATCTGTTTTCCTCCGGCCCAGCTCCCAGTCATTCCTAGAGGACTGTGAAGGCCCCAGGGCAGCAAGGGAACCTTCACCTGTACTTTACCCCTTTTTCTCATTCCCCATGGAGCATGGGCCATAAGATAACCAGCCTCTCATCTGAGGGGGATGTATCCAAGAAGGTCACATGCTCTTTGAAAGTAAAACTCCGAGCTCGTTTTGTGACCTTCCTCTTCCCTCCAGTACCCAGTGTGGTACTAGAAACAGACTAGAAACTGCTGCAGACTAGAAACTCCAAAAATAGTTTGGTTGGTTAGGATATTTTGAATGAACAAAACCACTTGCTCTTCCTTTGACTTATAAATTATACTTATTGATATTTGTATTAATTCAAAACAATAAAAAAAATAGTGATAAAGAACATCACCAATTAAGACAAATATTCTTGGTAAAGCAAGATCCCCTCTCCCAAAATGAGAGAAAAAAAAGAAAAACCTGCTGCTGAAAGAATATTGACACTATGTTTATTTGGTTTGAACATTTTCATCCTATGGGATTTTAAATGCAATCTATTTTAACTTTTATAGCATAAAAGATCAAACAACATGGTCCCAGGGGAACTAAGCAGGTGTAAGATAAATTTATTTTAGCTGTTGTCCAGAGCAGCTGAGGTCTCCGGTTTCAATATTTTAATTTACTATTTATATCCCACCTACTTCTGACAAAAAATTTGGAATGGCTTGTTATAAAATATAAATTAAACAAAACCACTGAACCAAGAGTCAAGGCAATCTCTGAGTTGGAAGCAGTGAACACTGTTGCCCAGGTTACCTTAGTCCTTTTAAGGGGAGGCAGCCTCAGATCAAGATCAGGAGGTAGGACTCTATTGGGTTGAATCCTGGTTCTATGACTTGCTTGCTGTGTGGCCCAGGGCACAATGATCATATTCTCTGGCCTCAGTTTCCTCAGCAGTATGAGTGGAATCACAGTGGTACTGACCCCACGAGGATGTTAGGAACATGAAAAAATTGTAGAACATGTGGTAAGGACTGTGTTAAGATTTTATAAAACTAAATGTCTGGCCCAGATATTTCAAGAACGCGTCACTCTGTTCTTGGGGCTTATTTTTTAAACTAATAGAATTTCTTTTTAGAGCAGTTTTAGGTTTAAGGAAAATTGAATAGAAAGTAGAATTCTGTATATGCTCTCTCCCCCCCCCCCCCCTCCCCCCCCCCCCCCCCCCCCCCCCCCCTCCCCCCCGCCCCCCCCCCCCCCCCCCCCCCCCCCCCCCCCCCCCCCCCCCCCCCCGCCCCCCCCCCCACACCCCCCCCCCCCTCCCCCCACCAACCCCCCCCCGACTCTCTCACCAGCTCCTCCGTCCAGATCCACCTAAACAAAACCCCACCCCTCACTCTTTCTTGGGCTTATTTTTAAAACAAAAAGATTTCTTTGGCAGTTTTAGGTTTAAGGAAAATTGAATAGAAAGTAGAATTCCTTAAAACCCCCTCCCCCCACTGCCTCTCCCTACTTTCTCTTAATATCTGGAATTTTTGTACTTTGTTTCAGTTGATGAACCTATTGTAGTACATTGTTACTAAAGTCCAAGATTGCATTAGCATTTACTCTCAGTTCAGTTCAGTTCATTTCAGTCGCTCAGTCATGTGCAACTCTTTGCGACCCCATGGACTAGTAGCCTACCAGGCTCCTCCGTCCATGGGATTCTGCATGCAAGAGTACTGGAGTGGGTTGCCATTTCCTTCTCCAGTGGATCTTCCTGACCCAGTGATCGAACCCCGGATCTCTCGCATTCCAGGCAGACGCTTCAACCTCTGAGCCACCGGGCTTTTTCAGAATGTCGTATAGTTGAAATCACACAGTATGTAGACTTTTCGATTGACTTCCCTCACTTATTAATATGTTTTAAGTTTCCTCTGTGGCTTTTTGTAGCTTGGCAGCTTTTTAAAAATCACTGAATGATAATTCCTTTTTATGGAGGTACTACAGTGTGCTTATATGTGTTGGGGAATTATAAACAAAACTCATATTAATATTTATGTGCAGGTTTTTGTGCGTTGAGTTTTTAACATATTTTTAGCACCTTGGAGTTTGATTACTGGATCTTTGTTCTTCGATTTTCAGTTGAAAATCTCTTTTGTTTATTCATCTTCCTGTCTGGGTCTTAGTCTGTTCTGGATGTTATAACAAAATACAGTTGATTGAGTAAATTTTATATAAAAGATATTTATTTTTCACAGTTTTGGAAAGGAAGCCCAAGATCAAGGTACTGGCATGTTCACAGTCTGACTCAGCTTTCCTGTAACCTCACAAGGAAGCTCTCCAGGTTCTCTTTCAAAAGAACGCAAATCCCATTCAAGAGAGCTCTGCCCTATGGTCTGATCATTTATCAGAAGATCTGCCTCCAAATGCCATCACTTTAGGGGTAGAGTTCAGTTCAGTTCAGTCGCTCAGTCGTACCCGACTCTTTGCGACCCCATGAATCACAGCACACCAGGCCTCCCTGTCCATCACCAACTCCCGGAGCTCACTCAGACTCACGGCCATCGAGTCAGTGATGCCATCCAGCCATCTCATCCTCTGTCGTCACCTTCTCCTCCTGCCCGCAATCCCTCCCAGCATCAGAGTCTTTTCCAATGAGTCAGCTCTTTGCATGAGGTGGCCAAAGTACTGGAGTTTCAGCTTTAGCATCATTCCTTCCAAAGAAATCCCAGGGCTGATCTCCTTTAGAATGGACTGGTTGGATCTCCTTGCAGTCCAAGGGACTCTCAAGAGTCTTCTCCAACACCACAGTTCAAAAGCATCAACTCTTTGGCACCCAGCCTTCTTCACAGTCCAACTCTCACATCCATACATGACTACTGGAAAAACCATAGCCTTGACTAGATGGACCTTAGTCAGCAAAGTAATGTCTCTGCTTTTCAATATGCTATCTAGGTTGACCATAGCTTTCCTTCTAAGGAGTAAGCGTCTTTTAATTTCATGGCTGCAGTCAACAAATGCAGTGATTTTGGAGCCTCAAAAAATAAAGTCTGACACTGCTTCCACTATTTCCCCATCTATTTCCCATGAAGTGATGGGACCAGATGCCATGATCTTACTTTTCTGAATGTTGAGCTTTAAGCCAACTTTTTCACTCTCTACTTTCACTTTCACCAAGAGGCTTTTTAGTTTCTTTCTTTCTGCCATAAGGGTGGTGTCATCTGCATATCTGAGGTTATTGATATTTCTGCTGGCAGTCTTGATTCCAGCTTGTGTTTCTTCTAGTCCAGCGTTTCTCATGATGTACTCTGCATATAAGTGAAATAAGCAAGGTGACAATATACAGCCTTGATGTACTCCTCTTCCTATTTGGAACCAGTCTCTTGTTCCATGTCCAGTTCTAACTGTTGCTTCCTGACCTGCATACAGATTTCTCAAGAGGCAGGTCAGGTGGTCTGGTATTCCCATCTCTCTCAGAATTTAACCGAAATCAGATTGATTATATTCTTTGCAGCCAAAGATGGAGAAGCTCTATACAGTCAACAAAAAACAAGACCAGGAGCTGACTGCGGCTCAGATCATGAACTCCTTATTACCAAATTCAGACTTAAATTTAAGAAAGTAGGGAAAACCACTAGACCATTCAGGTATGACCTAAATCAAATCCTTTGTGGTTATACAGTGGAAGTGAGAAATAGATTTAAGGGTCTAGATCTGATAGATAGAGTGCCTGATGAACTATGGAATGAGATTCGTGGCATTGTACAGGAGACAGGGATCAAGACCATCCCCATGGAAAAGAAATGCAAAAGGCAAAATGACTGTCTGAGGAGGCCTTACAAATAGCTGTGAAAAGAAGAGAAACGAAAAGCAAAGGAAAAAAGGAAAGATATAAGCATCTGAATGCAGAATTCCAAAGAATAGCAAGAAGAGATAAGAAAGCCTTCCTCAGTGATCAATGCAAAGAAATAGGGGTAGAGTTATAGCATATGAACTGGGGAGGTACAAACATTTAGCCTCCAGCAACCTTTTACTGTCTCTTTTCCTCAGATAAAATGACTTTAAAATGATTAAAATGGTGCATATTCATAATTTTAAAAATTAAAGCAATATAAAATATGCAGAGAAAATATGAAATAATACAAAATCTACTGCTAAGATATAATCATTAATATTTGATAAACATCATTCCTAACATCGCTGTCTCTCATTCCATATATGTGTGTGTATATATATATGGATGGACAGTAGAGCAGGCTACTTTTGACATTTTGTACTCAGTTGCTATCAGTATCTTTGTAGCCTCCTGTTTCCCCACCCCCAATTCCTCTCTGCTCTCTCCCCACTCACATTAATCACTAATCTAAAATTTGCATTTATCAGTCTCTTTCTTTTTGTTACAGTTTACCATACATTAGCATCTTTAGACGATATATAGGTTTGCAGGTTACCAAATATCACTTAAACAGGATCACATTTTTTATCCTGTTCACATAAATAGGATCACATGTTTGTTCTTCATGACTTCTCTTCGTGCAACATAATTCCTGAGATTCCCTCATGTTGATGTATATAGCAATAGTTCATTCATTTTCACTGCTACATAGTACTCCACCGTGTGACTATGCCATAGTTTATTTATTTTACTGTTGATGGACACTTGGGTTATTTCCGTATTTTTTTGCTATTTTAGACACTGTGGTCTGATTATTCTTGTGTGCCCCTTGGTGCATGCAGTTCTCTGAGACATAGACCTAGGAGTAACAATGAATCTTGGGTTATGTATATATTTAATTGTACTAGATCATGCCAAAATTGTTTTCCAAAAATAGTTATACAAGTTTATACTCTCCCAGTAGAGTAAGAATTCTGGTATTCTTGTCCATAGTTGTAATGGACACATGCGTGCATGTATACATAGTTGCTAAGTTATGCCCAATGACTCTTTGTGACCCCATGGACTGTAGCTCTCCAAACTCCTCTGTCCATGGGATTTCCCAGGCAAGAATATTGGAGCAGGTTGCCATTTCCTCCCCCAAGTGACATTCCTGACCCAGGAATTGAACCTGCATCTCCTTTGTCTCTTGTGTCTCTTGCATTGGCAGGTGGATTCTTTACCACTGAGCCACCTGGGAAGCCCAGTGGGCATATATCATGTACCAATCTGGTTCTATAGCCATCTAATTTCTTCAGTTTAGTTTATTCTTCATCTAACTTCTTTATTCAAATACTTAATTTCCAGCCTTTTTGCCTTATACATGAATTTAACACTGTACATTTTGAGTGAGAGAAATGTTCTATATACTTTAATATGGAGTGCTCGTGTTCATATTTAATCTAAATGTTTCATTAGTCCAGTTATGACTTCTGTTTCTAGCTAGCTAAACTTAAAAATGGTCTCACTAAAAATACATTAAAATGTGAGATAAAATGTAACAAACTTTAAATGCATTGATTAATTTATCACAAATTAAGGCAAGTTATAGAACCAAAAGAGCTTCCCCAGTGGCTCAATGGTAAAGAATCTGCCTGCACTGCAGGAGAAGTGGGTTTGATCCCTGAGTCAGGAAGATCCTCTGGAGGAGGGCACAACAACCCACTCCAGTATTCTTGCTTGGAGAATCCCATGGGCAGAGGAGCCCAGTGCGCTACAATCCATAGGGTTGCAAAGAGTCAGACATGACTGAACCAACTGAGCATACACACATACACATAGAACCCCAAAAATTTTAAACTATAAAACAGAATTGTGAGTAGGAGCTGAACTGGTGGCTGTCATATATCCTGTCATTCATCCATGTGCATGCATGGCAAGTAACTTCAATCGTGCCCGACTCTTTGTGACACTTTGAACTGTAGCCCGTCAGGCTCCTCCGTCCACGGAACTCTCCAAGCAAGAATATTGGAGTGGGTTGCCACGCCTTCCTTCAGGGGAATCTTCCCGAACCCAGTGATCGAACTCGAGTCTCTTGTCTCCTGCATTGGCAAGCAGGTTCTTTGCTACTAGCACCACCTGGGGAAGCCCATCATATATCCTTCAGTTCAGTTCAGTTCAGTCACTCAGTCATGTCCGACTCTTAGTGACCCCATGAATTGCAGCACACCAGGCCTCCCTGTCCATCACCAACTCCCGGAGTTCACTCAAACTCACGTCCATCGAGTTGGTGATGCCATCCAGCCACCTCATCCTCTGTCATTCCCTTTTCCTCCTGCCCCCAATCCCTCCCAGCATCAGTCTTTTCCAGTGAGTCAGCTCTTCGCATGAGGTAGCCAAAGTACTGGAGTTTCAGCTTTAGCATCATTCCTTTCAAAGAAATCCCAGGGCTGATATCCTTTAGAATGGACTGGTTGGATCTCCTTGCAGTCCAAGGGACTCTCAAGAGTCTTCTCCAACACCACAGTTCAAAAGCATCAATTCTTCGGCGCTCAGCTTTCTTCACAGTCCAACTCTCACATCCATATATCCTTAGACTCTAGAAATACAGGCCCCAAGCATAGTAAATAAAAAGGAAGTATAGGACACCAGAGAGAAAGAAAAGATCCTGAAAGTAGCAAGAAAGCCCAAATATATTAACTGCTTAGAAATGAGAAAGACTGAAAGCCAAATTTAAAAGAGTATCAAGTGAGATAAGAGTGTAATTTCACAGCACTAGAATACAATATCCAAAAACTTATAATTCTATACCCAGCTCAATTATTATGCAAAATTAAAGTTTTGTATAATACTATACAAAATCTACAATGGTATGCTCACAGAGGGAATTACTAAAGGAAATCAAACACAGATGATAAGCATGCATGTTAAAATTTCAAAAGTTTCACTGCAAAAAGTAAAAATAGAGTACATGAAAGGTTGAAAATGTGCAATAATATATCAGAAAAAACTATTCACTGTGTGGATCAAACTCAGCAGTTCTAAGACAAACTATAGTTTTTACCAGGATGTATCTAAAACATGAAATTAAAAAGTAACGAAATCAAAGACGTGAGCCTGGACTGCCTTGTATAGAATCTTGTGGGCCCTGCTCAAGATTCTGAGTCTTATTCTGAGTGTGATGAGGAGCCATTGAGAGGTTTGGGCAAAGGTGTGACATGAACAGATTTCTGTTTTTCAAAGCTTACTCTGATTTTTAAATGAACTGTAGTTAGTCAAGAAAGAATCAGGACAACCTTTTAGAAAATCCCATTGATTTTTGAAAGCAGTATATCAAGTCAATCTTTTCTATTATTGGGGTTTATCAACTCTTAAACTTCTAGAAGTTTTTGCTTTGTGTATTTGTTACTATGTTGAGGAGCATAAGTACAAAATAGTATTGGTGAATTCAACTTAAAAAATTCATATAAAATATCCTCTTTGACCTGTTTATTATATTTGCATTTTGAAATTTTATTGTGTGGCTTTCTTTTTGTTACTGTTTGCTAACAGGTAAATGACTCTATCTTTCCATTTTCATACTTCGTCACTTTGTACTATTTTATAACTATCACATAGCCAATCTTATTATCTAGTCAACAAATATTAGACAAGTTTTTATTTTATTATCAGTTACATCTTAAGCACTAGGAATACAATTGGAGGAAGTCATGAAGTTTACAGTCTAAAAAATACACACCTCCTATGTTTTGTTTTTAACTTATAGGAGCCTCAATGGCTGTCCGTCACAAATTAGTATCAGGAAGTAAGGGGAAACAGACAATAGCAAACTTGTCTGATTTAAAAAAAAACAACAAACCTCCATTAGAAGGCTGAGTTCAGGGTTTGGGTGATTAACTCTGTGGTTGGTAGTCCCATCACCTACAGAACATTTTTCACCCACCAGAGTAATGAGTCTGCTAGTGAGAGTTTTAGACTCTATGTGTGAGGGAGCACGAACAAGTGCAAACCACACCTAACATGTTCTATTCTCTGCACTCTTGTGGCCTCTGTGTCAGAGGTGTTTGGATTTGCCTGAACAAAAATACATGTTGGGGTTGAAAGGTCCTCTAAAGTTGGGTAAACCGTGGTTCCTTCTGGTCCAGTCTGTATAAATCCTCCTGTTGGTTCTGAGTATCGAGCAAAGTGAGATTTTTAACATGACAAGGTGGAAGAGTAGAAGCACATTTTTGCAATATGATGGGGAAAAAGTTTGTTTGTTTTTTTAAACTATTGAGTGGCTCTGAGTCTACCAGATATTCTCCTCTAACTCAGGCTGCTTTCTTAGTTCACTCCTCTTCCTTCCCCTCTGTGCACCGCATACAAGAGAGGTGACAAGGTGACCTCAGCCTCCAATTTGAACAGAACCTGGTGTAGCCAGTCGGTGTCAACTCTGAAGGAGCCAAATGAAAGCTTCAGTCTTTCAGGTTATTTTCTACATATGGGCAGCAGCCAATTTGCCATTCTCATGCCACAGTTATTTTCCCAGATCCTCAGGGCACAATCTATTTTCCTTCTGAGATAATTACCTGAAGCCAGTATCACAATGCTCACATTTCAAAGGCATGCAAGTCATGCCATCTAAGATGAAATGTGAGTTTGGTGTCAGGATTTTGTTTGCTGCATAATCTGGGACAGCCAACAAAAGGTGGATAGTGTACATCACAATGCTCATGCACATCACGCTAAACTGGAAATCCCAGGGAATCCCACCCACCTGAGACTTCATTCATGGATATTCCTCCAAGCCTTTATCTTATCCAGGCCTGCCAGGATTGCTCTCCCTCCTTATTATGTCTTCTCTCACAGTGTATCAAGTGTCCGTAATGATTTGTTCTTTCCCCCTTATGAAATAATTATTTGTTTATAGTCCATATGTATTTAAATTCCAAATGATGATTTGGATTTCTTACAGTCACAACAGAGTTGGGAACATTTGAGCTGTTTCTAAGAGGACGATTCAGAACTCTGACAAGAAGAAGGGAGGGAAGGGAATCATGTACAGAGGAAAAGCAGGAGCAGGAACACGACAAGGGAATGAATCTCCATCCCTCAAACAAGCTTGGCACTTCAAACATTAAAAGGGGTTGTATGAGGACCTTGTATGAGGTCCATCTAGTCAAAGCTATGGTTTTTCCAGTGGTCACGTATGGATGTGACAGTTGGATTATAAAGAAAGCTGAGTGCTGAAGAATTGTTGCTTTTGAACTGTTGTGTTGGAGAAGACTCTTGAGAGTTCTTTGGACTGCAAGGAGATCCAACCAGTCCATTCTAAAGGAAATCAGCCCTGAATACTTATTGAAAGGACTGATGCTGAAGCTGAATCTCCAATATTTTGGCCACCTGATGCGAAGAACTGACTCATTTGAAAAGATCCTGATGCTGAGAAAGATTGAAGACAGGAGAAGGGGACAACAGAGGATGACGTGGTTGGATGGTATCACCAACTCCATGAACAAGAGTTTGAGTAAACTCCAGGACTTGGCAATGGACAGGGAGGCCTGGCATGCTGCAGTCCATGGGGTCACAAAGAGTCAGACACAACTGAGCAACTGAACTGAAATAATGAGGACCTTGAAAGCCATGCTAAGCAACCTAGACAGCATATTGAAAAGCAGAGACATTACTCTGTCAACAAAGGCAATGGTTTTCCCAGTAGTCATGTATGGATGAGAGAAGGCAGTGGCAACCCACTCCAGTACTCTTGCCTGGAGAATCCCAAAATGGCAGGCCCTGGTGGGCTGCCATCTATGCTTGGTCGCACAGAGTCAGAGACGACTGAAGCGACTTAGCAGCAGCAGCATGTATGGATGTGAGAGTTGGACTGTAAAGAAAGCTGAGTACTGAAGAATTGATGCTTTTGAACTGTGTTGTTGGAGAAGACTCTAGAGAGTCCCTTGGACTGCAAGGAGATCCAACCAGTCCATCCTAAATGAGATCAGTGGGTGTTCACTGGAAGGACATGTTGAAGCTGAAACTCCGATACTTTGGCCACCTGATGCAAAGAGCTGACTCATTTGAAAAGACCCTGATGCTGGGAAAGATTGAGGGCAGGAGGAGAAGGGGATGACAGAGAATGAGATGATTGGATGGCATCACCGACTCAATGGATATGAGTTTGGGGTAGGCTCCAGAATTTAGTGGTGGACAGGGAGGCCTGGCATGCTGCTGTTCATGGGGTCGTAAAGAGTTGGACACAACTGAGCGAGTGAACTGAGCTGAAGAAGTTTGGACTTTGCAATGGAGAGCCATCAAAGGTTTTTAAGCCAAGTGGGATATGAATGTAGGTTTTTTTGAAAACATATATAGAGCAATCTTTCTCTCTAGAAAGGCCCATCCTTTATCTGCTGTAGGCAAAATATTTTGGAGAATTATCCTAAGACTTAAAGCTTTTTCTTTCCTCATCCCAGCCCCTATTCTCCCTCTCCTCAAATCATCTAAATTTAGTGAGTGGATAAGTTTTATTTCTCCTAATACAAAACCTAGCTATAGTGTTCCCAAGGAAAGAAAATTAAAAAGAAAACATTCTTTTTAAAATAATATTTTGATGTAGACCAACTTTTAAAATCCTTATTGAATTTGTTACAATATTGTTTCTGGGTTGTTTTTTTTTTTAAATGTTTCTTGGCTTTTTTGCACCCGAGGCATGTGGAAGCTTAGCTCCTATCCAAGATCCAAACTCGCAGCCACGTGCAATGAAAGGTGAAGTTCCAACCTCTGGACTGCCAGAGAAGTCCCAAAACTAAACATGAAGCTCATGAAATTTATCCAAGAGCTATCACGAAAAGTCCAGACATAGGGATGAGGCCTGAGTCTGTCAGCCTGACAGACTGTAACAGAAACTTTTCGAGGAGCTGCCAAACCCCAGAGAGAGCAGTCACCCCCAAGAATATAATGAAATAGATTTCTATAGCCCCTAGTATGATGACTAATCTTAACATTGAGAACGTGGGTGGAGAGACACAAATGCCAGTTGGGGCAGAGGATATGAAAATGTTAAGTGTCATAAGCTGATGTTTACTATCCTTGGGTTCCATTTGCTGGTGGCATCATGGTGACTGAAGAAAAAGCTGAGCAGATGTTCAGCTTAAAAGTGGAATAATTGCATCATTCTGCCAGCAGTTTAGTTTCTTTTTTCAGTTGTCCCCATCTCATGGGGATGAAGACTTATAGGAAAGCTTAGTTAAACTTTTCTGAATCCACTGTGACCTGGAAACTTTCCAAAGAGATAGTCAGTCAAAACCAAGGTAATTTATAAGACTTGTTTGTTACCTTAGTGTTTGATGCTTTAAATATTTTTGTACAAGTTTAGTAAAAGCATAAAAATTGGAGCAAAAATAAACAATCCACTTGTAAACAAGTTAGTATAATCCAAGTTTGTAAGAAACCATTTTATTTTAGCTTTAAAACTGTGATCTGAGTGAATAATGATCAAGTTGCTATCTAAACTTAGTATATAATTAGATTTAGTTCATAGTACCTGTGTGTTAAGCCAATTCAGTCATGTCTGACTCTGTGATCCTGTGGACTGTAGCCCACCAGTCTCCTCTGTCCATGCAGTTTCTCTAGGCAAGAATACTGAAGTAGGTTACCATTTCCTGCTCCAGGGATAGAACTTGTGTCTCTTATGTCTCCTGTATTGGCAGGTAGGTTCTTACCACTAGCAACAGCTGGGAAGTTCTTAGTTCACAGGCATTGAATGATTGCCTTAAATTGATCCAAATAACTTTAAAGGTATCAATTGTAATTTGTCAATGAAAAGTTCATTGTTTGGGGAAGAAGCTATTTTCTCACCAAGTCACCAGTTCCCCTCTGGGCTTATCGTACTGATTTCTCCAGAAATGACCTGGGAGACAGAAGATTTGCTCAGTTGACACCTATCTTTCACACTACTTCCTTTTAAAAAAAATCAGGGTATAGAAAGGCAAAGCCAAAGAATGCTCAAACTACCACACAATTGCACTCATCTCACACGCTAGTAAAGTAATGTTCAAAATTCTCCAAGCCAGGCTTCAGCAATACGTGAACCGTGAACTTCCAGATCTTCAAGCTGGTTTTAGAAAAGGCAGAGGAACCAGAGATCAAATTGCCAGCATCCGCTGGATCATGGAAAAAGCAAGAGAGTTCCAGAAAAACATCTATTTCTGCTTTATAGACTATGCCAAAGCCTTTGACTGTGTGGATCACAAGAAACTGTGGAAAATTCTGAAAGAGATGGGAATACCAGAGCACCTGACCTGCCTCTTGAGAAGCCTGTATGCAGGTCAGGAAGCAACAGTTAGAACTGGACATGGAACCACAGACTGGTTCCAGATAGAAAAAGAGTACATCAAGGCTGTATTGTCACCCTGCTTATTTAACTTCTATGCAGAGTACATCATGAGAAATGCTGGGCTGGAAGAAGCACAAGCTGGAATCAAGATTGCTGGGAGAAATATCAATAACCTCAGATATGCAGATGACACCACCCTTAAGGCAGAAAGTGAAGAGGAACTAAGAAGCCTGTTGATGAAAGTGAAAGAGGAGAGTGAAAAAGTTGGCTTAAAGTTCAACACTCAGAAAACGAAGATCATGGCATCTGGTCCCATCACTTCATGGGAAATAGATGGAGAAACAGTGGAAACAGTGTCAGACTATTTTTTGGGCTCCAAAATCACCACAGATGCTGATTTCAGCCATGAAATTAAAAGACGGTTACTCCTTGGAAGGAAAGTTATGACCAACCTAGACAGCATATTGAAAAGCAGAGACATTACTTTGCCAACAAAGGTCCATCTCGTCAAGGCTATGGTTTTTCCAGTAGTCATGTATGGATGTGAGAGTTGGACTGTGAAGAAAGCTGAGCACCGAAGAATTGATGCTTTTGAACTGTGGTGTTGGAGAAGACTCTTAAGAGTCCCTTGGACTGCAAGAAAATCCAACCAGTCCATTCTAAAGGAGATCAGTTCTGAATGTTATTTGGAAGGAATGATGCTAAAGCTGAAACTCCAGTACTTTGGCCACCTCATGGAAAGAGTTGACTCATTGGAAGAGACTCTGATGCTGGGAGGGATTGGGGCCAGGAGGAGAAGGCGACAACAGAGCCTGGATGGCATCCCGACTCGATGGACGTGAGTCTGAGTGAACTCCAGGAGATGGTGATGGACAGGGAGGCCTGGCTGCAATTCATGGGGTCGCAAAGAGTCGGACATGACTGAGAGACTGAACTGAACTGAACTGAGCCAAATATTTGGTACTTGGTTGCTATTATTGCCATAATCCTGTGATTGGCTACCTTGGTCAAGAACATAATGACATCACTCCCTGTGTGTTGAGTACGCAGTGAGGTGCTAACATGGTACAGGTAGCCCAGAACCATGCTTACTAGAAAAATGAAGACCCTCCTGTGTGCCTGGGGAGTCAAGAACCTGCCTATTTTCTGTCCTTTAATCTGTCATCTGTGTCTCAGTTGCAAGATGTGGAAATGAGAAAATAAACAGTGTCATATCAAACTAAAAAAAAAAAAAAGCCAACTGCCTTTTCTACTTACCAGGCTTTCATAACTTACCTCATTTCTGTCAAGATTTCTTCAGTAAAAATTAATATATCATTGGTTCTCTGTAGTTCAGTATACCATCAACTCAGTATTTCTCCTCCTCTAGACTCTTCTGTATCTTTCTCTGAACAATAAATAGTCTTCCCAGAGAAAGAGGTGGAGATGATAGACAGATAGAGGCTTCATGGCAACAGTGTGGAGCATAGAGTGGCAGAGGTGACCACTTAGGCATGGAGACCTGTCTGGACATTATTGCAGTAGTTCAAGGGATGTTGAGCTGGGCAATGACAAGGGTGAAAAACATGTGCTAGAGTTGTGAGATAATTTGGTAAAAGAATGTATCACTTAATGAATGGATAGATATGAAATGTTTGAGATGGCAGAGCAAGAAATGAGAGACGATTGAGAGTTTTAGTCTGGGTTACTATATGATGTTGATGCATAATGATTACATTTGGGGCAGGAAGTGGGATAACAAGATGAGTTTGATAAATTCTAGTGGACTGCAGCAGAAAGTTAATGGAAAGTAACTAGAACTAATGTGTCTGCATACTTACCTGTTTTCTCCACAAAGCTGTGATCTCCTTAGCATGTTCATCTCTGCATTCCCAAAATTTAACCCAAGCCCAGCACACAGTAGGGGCTCAGTGTCTCATTTAATAAACAGTGTAGTTGATGTTGAAAATGTGAATTTCTCCTTGCTACAGTCAGTATCCTATATGGAGCAAATGTCATGACATCATTGCAATTGCAGTTTAGCGGCCATAAACTCAACTTTGATAATAAAACTTTCTTGCTGAAATCACCAGTTTCTAAAGGTGAAGGGGATTGGGTTTGGGAAGATGTGTTTTTTAGAGTGTGTTGTACATGTGAGAGAATTTGGACTGGATGGGACCAGAAGCAGCAAAAGCTGAGAAACTTTTGAGGAAAGGATACAAAACCACAATCTAGAGTTTTTATTCTTTTATATATATATATATATATATATACACACATATATATATATATATACACATATATATATTTAATGTGCACAGTATGATGATTTGGTATACATGTACATAATGAAAAGATTACTGCAGTCAGGCTAACTAGTATTATCTCATGTATCACTTTCATGTGTGTGACAAGAATACCAGGAATCTACTCTTAGTGTATTTACGGTATTAACTATAGTCGATTTTGCTGTACATAACTGCAACTTCCCCACTCTTCCAGTACCCCCAAACTTCTGGCAGTAACCTAAAACATCCATATGGTTAAATCTTTCATTTCTCCTGGCAATGTTTTTTTCACCATTCTTCTGTAGGTCTTTCCTATCTTATGGATGTACCTTACTTTACCCAGTCTTCTAGAACTGGGCATCTAGTTTGAAGTTTTCACTCCATTGCATCTCCACAAGTATAATGAAATTTAAAACCTCATGTCTGTCTTTTGCTTGTCATTTTAAGTGCTATAATTATCATCTTAAAGTGCTGTATTGCTATCGAACACTATTCATTCTCCCCCTCCTATATTCTCGTCTATAAGCAAGAAGCCAAAGGGCAAAAACAGATTACCAAGGGTGTCCCACCCTTTGGTTTTTAAAACCACAGCTGAACCACTTCAATCTATTTCCTGTTATTTAAAATCTCTGGGGAAGACTACTGCATGAACAGACTTAGTAGCTTTCCAGTACCAACATAGTTATCAGCAAATGGTGTCATTTTGCTATAAATTAAACCCATTTTCCCATTGTTCACTTGTCAGTGAATGAAAGAACTTATCACTGAATGGAAGAATATCTGATTTTTATTTTTTAAAAATAGTTCTCCATGAATTAGAAAACAAACTGTATTGGGGGCCCTATTAACACCCCACGTCTTTAACTCTTTTTAGCTCGATGTATTGGTTCTAAACTCCAACCTTGCAAATCAACTAATAAACTTACACTTGTTGGTAATCTGCTCTATAGGAGCCCTTTTAATAAGCATGTGAACACTTTAGCTTCAGGTCTCCTCTCAGAGGCAGCCAACTTTCCTGAGTTATTAAGCCTCAAACAGCACACATCCAGAGCCTTATAGGTGGTTTATCTCTAAGTTCCTATAGATTATATCTTTCTGCTGATGTAGTTGAATATTATAACTACTGACTTTTAAAGAACTTTATTTTTTATCACAAAAATATTTGTGTATTGGATACACATCCAATAATGAAAGTTTAGAAAACCTAGATAAAAAGGAGAAAAGAATCATCTGTAATCCCATCTTTAACTGATAACCATTGTTAACATGATAGTATTATAAAATAGTATATTATAGTATATTTCCTGCCAATGATTCTATTCAAAAATATCTTTTAACTTTAAAAATTGATATTGTTTTTATATCCTTCCTAAGCCTGCATGCGTGTGTGCATGCTAAGTTGTTTCAGTCATGTCCAACTGAGACCCTGTGGACTGCAGCCCGCCAGGCTCCTCTGTCCATGAGCATTCTCCAGGCAAGAATACTGGAACGGGATGCCATGTCCTTCTCCAGGGATCTCCCTGACCCAGGGATCAAACCTGCATCTCCTGCTTTGGCAGGAGGGTTCTTTACCATTAGCACCACCTGGGAAGCTTAATACAGTTAAATAATCATCCACCCAACCAACCATGGAATAGCATTCCATGCCATTAAATATTCTTTTTCAGCATTATTTGTATTCACCTATTATTTGGATATTTACTACTTTTCCTTATTTTTTCACCAATATAACAAGTGAAGTGCACATGTTGTTTAGTGACTGAGTTGTGTTTGACTCTTTTTGTGACACTATGGACTGCAGCCTGCTAGACTCTGCTGTCCCTGGGACTTCTTGGGCAAGAATACTGGAGTGGGTTGCCGATTCCTTCTCCAGGGGATCTTCCCAACTCAGGGATGGATCCCACGTCACCTGCTTTGCAGGCAGATTCTTTACCACTGAGCCACCAGGGAAGCCCCCAAAGTACACATACATGATATTAAAGTTTCATTCATATTTATGATTAGTCTGTTAAATGGTGGGTTTTAACACTATGCATCAAAATCATTTATAGAGTTGTTTTTAATACACCCACTGCTGACATCAGTGTAAACTGATATATTAATGAGAATAATACTGGTTATTTTATTAAACTATCAGACAGTAGGATTTTATTTATCATGCACATAACAGTTTAGTATTGGTTAGTCTATAGATAAGTGGGTGGCTTTCATTTTCACTACAATTCAGGGATCCAAGTTCCTTCCACACAAGGCGTGGCTATTCCAAATGGATCTCTTTGGAGATAGACAGGAGCTGGAGAAAGAGAAAGAGCATGAAGTCACAGCTACATCAAAGATTCCTTGGCCTAGAAATGACACACTATATCTGTATCCCATTAGCGTGAAATAGTTACACACCTTCTACACCATGCAAGGAATGCTAGGCAGTGTAATCTCTGGATAGACTGCCACTTCTCACTTCAAAGGGGGAGAGGAAGCAGGAATTTGGGGGAACAAGTAGGTATATTTGCCACATTTGGTAAAACCATTTTTGAAAAGCAGTTTGTCAGTATCAATGTTTAATGCAACTCATGAATTCCATTTCTGGGTATTTATGCTATAGAAGTTCTTACACAGGTAAAAAGAAGGATATCCATATAATTATGTTCATTGTTTTGTTATTTATAATAGTAAAATGTGAAAATGATCTCAAATGTCCATCTTTAAATAATCTCAATTCTTTTGTCATTGTCCCATCACCCTGTTGTGTCCAGCTCTTTGAGACCCCATGGAATGCAGCACGACAGGCTTCCCTGTCCTTCACCATCTCCCGGAGTTTGCTCAAACTCATTTCCATTGAGTCAATAATGCCATCCAGCATCTCATCCTCTGTCATCCCTTTCTCCCCCTACCCTCAATCTTTCCCAGTATCAGGGTCTTTTCTAATGAGTCAGCTCTTTGCAACAGGTGGCCAAAGTATTGGAGCATCAGCATCAGTCCTTCTAATGAATATTCATGGTTGATTTCCTTTACGGTTGACTGGTTTGATCTCCTTGCAGTCCAGGGGACTCGTAAGAGACTTCTCCAACACCACAGTTTGAAAGCATCAATTCTTTGTCATTTAACCTTCTTTATGGTCCAACTCTTAATTCTTGAATAAGTTGAATTGTTTCTGTTGGATAAACAGCTATTAAAATATTAGATCTGAATATGCTGAAGTGGAATAATGATATGTGTTACGGGG
Source organism: Nanger dama (assembly GCA_917880005.1). Taxonomy (NCBI): domain Eukaryota; kingdom Metazoa; phylum Chordata; class Mammalia; order Artiodactyla; family Bovidae; genus Nanger; species Nanger dama. The sequence continues at coordinate 57,377,385 of CAKJTW010000004.1, forward strand.
TGAAGAAAATGCAGAACAACATATTCTGTGTGATTACCCACAGAGAGTGAGGGAAAGAAGCAGAATATGGAGCTGTCAGCAATTTTAACTTTTCTATTGCCTGAAATTAAAAAAAAAAAAAGAAGTCCAATTGACATGAGTATTTTCAAAACCCAGATTCCCTGACCTTGCCCCAAATCGACAGAATCGTAATCTCCAGGGAGTGGGGCCCAGAAATCTGTAGTTCATATAAAAGCCTCACAAGTTATTCTGATAAATTGCCAGGGTTGAGACCGACCACAGCCTTAGGGTAAATTTCTAAACGTGGAATTACTATGTCAAAGGGTATGAAAAATGTCAAGGCTCTTGATCAGAGTTGCTAAACTGTCCTTTAGTAATGTACCATTCACATTCCCACCAGCAGTGTGTAAAAGCTCATTCCATCATCAATGCTGAGTGGTGCAAAGTGTTTTAATCTTTGCCAGGCTGATAAATGAAAAATGGTATATCTGATTTATTTCAACAGAAGCACTGGTTTGTTGCATTTGGTTCTCTTTGGGGACATTCTGTCCCATCTATCTTGAATTGTGTAGAAAGATTCATCATGCTAAATTAGTGTTCCATTATAAAAATTGCTTGGGAAACTTGTTAAAACTTCTAGCACCCACTTCCAATTCTGACTGAGCAGGTCAGGAATGTGGTTTGGGGATGTGGATAGGAAGGTAGGATTCACAAAGTTTACAAAGCAGCAACACATTCCAGGCAGAAGCAACAGAAGACAATATGAATAATGGTGGGTGTAGTTTATGAATGTTTCATATGCCTAGAATAGGGGCATTGCTCATGACTTGCCCTGCCCTCTGCTCCCCTTTCCTCCCATCATCTATTAAGTTCCAGTCCAAGACCTCTTTCTGTGTCATTAAAAATCCACATTGATTTCTCCTTCCTCTCCACTCCCCCAGCCCTTTGTGTCCAAACAACTTACCCTGACAATCACACGCTGCAATTACTTTAGATAGATTGGCATTGACTTACAGTAGTAAAGATACAGTCTTATGAAAAGTTGTAGAAGTATTGTTTCAGGACAAGAAGAAATGCTCCAGGGTAGCCTGGAACATAATCCTGAAGTAAATTACTTTTTTGTTGACACTAAATTAGAAGCATTGCAACTCTGTAGAAGCTGAAATTTGAAGTCAAATGGACTTAAAGAATTAGAAATGAGTGCTTCTCTGTCAAAACAAAACAGAGGGCACTTTTTATCTTCCAAACTGGCAAAGTTTTAAAAACCACTTGGGCTGATTGCAGACTGAGCAACCCGGGTGATTCTTATAATCAGACAAGTCTGGGAAACAGTGCCTTTCCATCAGTGTTCCCAACACTGCCTGCTCATTAGAATCATCTGAAACACATTGAAAAGTTCACCATGCTCGGCCAACCCCACCCCAGAGATTGCTTCAACTGTTGTTTTTTGTTTTTTTAACCTCCTCAGATGACTATAATGTGTAGCCAAGATGGAGACTCATCAAAAGTAATGCAAAACAACCGGTTGTAGATCTCACATATAATGTATTTCATTATTTTTTGCCACTTTAAATGTAGGGGATAAGTGAGTTGCTTTTCCAGTGGAAATGATTCCCAAGGGTTTATTTACCATCTCCCTCAAATCTGTTGTCATCCGTTATGAGAATTTGGAGTAAATTTACTTTCATTTATTCATTCATCCAACAAGTATGCATTGAGGAGGTTCTTGGCCAGCAGTCTGCTGATGTTGGGGATATTGACTTCATGGTGTGTATAATCTACCAGAGCAGATGGAAATTAAATAAGTAATTGCAAGTAATTACACTGGAGCTGAATCTGTGAGTAGGCTTCAACCATTATGGACCATTACTAAAAATATGCTTTGTCTTAATTGAATGCAGTGTGTTTAAGAACAACTTTTCTAATTCTTTGAGATTATTTCTTCTATTTTATTATAAATCAGTTATCTTACTAGAAGATAATTTTCTATACTACTCTCAACTTTTAACATTTCTCAACTTTAGCTAGGCTATTATTTTTTTAATTATGACTAAGCTGATTCTTTTTATGTAAACTTTAGATTGCAAAGTAATTGTATATCAACAAGACCAGCTGATGAGGGCCTGAGTCCAGGTTGGAATGTAGTGGCCAGTGTGATCCTGTAGAGAAGGGGATTCCAGATCATAGGTGTAAAACTATTACATTATCAAACTGTTTCCCTCTTATCAACACCAATGGACAAAGGGTACATGTGTACTTGTCTCACTTTGGGAATGGAAACAGTGGAAGGAACCATCAAGATTTCCATCTGTCAGTCATGGCCCTTACCAAAGTATTTCATGTTATAAGCAGGATACCTTCCAAGCAAATGCTATTTTTCTGATAATCCAGTATCATTCAAAGTTTATCTCATGATCATAAGGTTCATTTGAACATGGGTTCCATGACCATAGGTCCATTAATCCCATTTGACCAATCTCTTATTCCTGCAAGAATTAAGCATTACTACATAAAAGACACAACCTTCTCTGGCATTTTCACTTAATCTTGCTTGAAAAGGCAACAGAAGACCTAGTATGTAGAATCAGAGTACATTTTGGACCCCTCAAGAATTGATGTACACAATTATTATATTCTTGGTATAATGTACATAAGATGATTCCTAATTTATTAAGGAAATCTTCACTGTGCATTGGTAGGAAGTCATTATTTCTGAGGACCAAGGTCATGTACCAGCCTGGGCCCCCAAATAGTTAAATGTAGCCTAAGATCCTCATTGGATACATGGGACTATGAGCTATTGCAGTTTTGCTACAGTGGGAGGATCATTCTGTCCACCTGTACACAGGTGAATAAAGGACCTAATGAGACGCAATAGGAATGATGCTTAGGCTTTTGGAGAGTCTGATAAAGTAGCATTAAGCACAAAGCCAATGCAGATGCTTTTCAAAACAGTAGAACTTTCAAAGTCTTGAAGTATGGTTGACAGGCTATGCCTTGCACAAATGCATGAGACTGGGGAGACAAACAGGGATCCCTTTTATGAAACTGTGTGTCCTGGTGTGAGACTGCTTAGGTTGTTTTATTACAAGTCACATTAAGTCATCCTAGGGACCAACAGCTGCTTTATTTTTCTTGTTTTTTAAACATTTTTTTTTTTTTTGGTTCGCACCACGTGGCTTCCAGGATAGTGCCAGTCCTATCTGCCTGTGAGCCCTGACCCTTCCTCAGCTGAGACATAGCCAGTTTTTTATCCTCTTGGGTTGGCACTATTTATGATCCTATCTGACATCATGAGGCAAGACATGGCCACCAGCCACAAGGAGAGTCCAGTGTACACATGCCTACTCCAGGCGAAGTAGTCATGACCACTCCATCTTATTGAGTGAGGTCAGGACTTAAAACGTCCAGCATCAGGGCTGTGTATGCTTAACTAAGAAATTATGGAGCTGAGAGAATGGAGTTGCTGTTTTTGCTTCAGTGAGGCTGTACGTGTGAGGAGGCTGTGTTCAAATACTTCTAAAAAAATGATACAGATGAATTTACACAACAAAAACAGACTCACAGACTTTAAGGTTATGGAGTAGTGGGGAGGGATAGATTAGGAGTGTGGGATTGACATGTACATACTACTGTGTTTAAAGTAAAATGCCTTTCAATGAAAAAAAAAATTCTTATAAGCACAAGGTAAAAGCAATTAAACTAAAAGGAAGTACACCTCAGTGCTTAGTTTGGAACAAAACCTAGAGTTTAAACTAGCCTTTTACCCTTCTCATCATCCTGCTTGAAGTCATGAAGAAAAACTAAAGGACACAATACAGATTAACTCCAGCTCTTGCTTCAGAGCCCAGATCAAATCACACTGTCTCATTGGATTGATCTCTCACCCCTAAGAGCAGCTATTTTCTTCTCTGGGCTTTGAAAAGTATCTTTGTTCACACCACTAATAAAGTAGACATGCCATGGCTGTTTACATATCTATATTTTCTATTAGATTGTGAGTTTTTGAGAGCAAACAACCTGAAATCACTCTAACAAATGATCTTTTAATGAACTGTTTTTTGATGAACTGAATTTATGTGACAGTAGAATTGTGTTTTATTCAACTTTCCCCATCACTTAGCACAATCTCTGGCACATAGCAGATGTTCCTTAGGTGCTGGAGGAATTGAAAACCAGGTAATTTTTTTTTTTTGTTTATAAAAGTAATGCACTTCCATGCTTGTCAAAAAAATGTGGAATATAGAGGAAAATATCAACAAATTCACCTTTTAATCAAACTAATGTATACTAGCACATCAGTTTTGAGAACAAAAAAATAATACTAGCAATGATGATGTTGTTCAGTCATTCAGTCGTGTCCAGCTCTTTGTGACCCCCACGAACTGCAGCAGGCAAGGCTTCCCTGTCCTTCACCATCTTCTAGAGTTTGCTCAAACTTATGTCCATTGAGGTAATGATGCCATCCAACCTTCTCATGCTCTGTCGCCCCCTTCTCCTCCTACCTTCAGTCTTTCCTAGCATCAGGGTTCTTCCCAGTGAGTTGTCTCTCTGCATCAGGTGGCCAAAGTATTGGAAATTCAGCTTCAGCATCAGTCCTTTCAATGAATATTCAGGGTTGATTTCCTTTAGGATGGACTGGTTGGATCTCCTTGCAGTCCAAGGGACTCTCAAGAGTCTTCTCCAACACCACAGTTCAAAAGCATCAATTCTTCGGCACTCAGCCTTCTTTATGGTCCAGCTCTCACATGCAACCTTCTTTATGGTCCAACTCTCACACCACGGTGTCATGGCTTTACATGATTACTGGAAAAACCATCGCTTTGACTAGATGGACCTTTGTTGACAAAGTGATGTCTCTGCTTTTTAATATGCTGTATAGGTTGTTCATAGCGTTTCTTCCAAGGAGCAAGCGTCTTTTAATTTCATGGTAGTCACCAGCCACAGTGATTTTGGAGCCCAAAATTGGAGTAGCATTGATGACCACGCTGAAAACAAGGCATATGAAATTTTGCCATTAGGGGTGGGAACATACTTTCCCCTGACCCAACAAAATGCCGGTTGGCTGCTAAACTGAATGAAAGCAGAACTCTGTCCTCTTCTATTTTCATATTTGCTGTCTCCTCCTCCAAAGGAATCTCTCATTTCTCTGCCCATCAAGGGGGCATTATTAATAACACTATTTAGTGATATATTTTAATAGGGGAGAGCCCCAGGGCTCTGACTGAGACGAAGGTGAAATCATATGTGATAAGTTGTGTCGTGGTATTCTCACTAGAACTGACTTCATATTTCTAATAAAGGCTCAGCTGAAAAACATACAGAAAATGGAAAACACAAATTATGCAACTGAGAGTTGTAACTTCCTGTTGAACTTCATGGAGGAGGTGATAAAAGAACAGTAAGAGAGAAACTATTTTAAATGCTTTTTTTTTGAACATATTGTTTCTTCTTTTGTTTTTCCTCCTATCTATACTATACACAGAGAATACTATATTATCTCTTTTATCACAATATATGTATAGGCATCTTAGAAAAATAATATTTTAGATATGGAAGAGACCATAAGAAAAATGAATATGTGTGTAACAAATAACCAGCAAAATAATTTTTCTTTTTTTTTAATGAAAAAGAACATTGTTTTGTTAACGGTCTCATTATCATGACTTTGAAAAAACTTCAGGCTATACATTTTTTAAATTTTATGTCTTGTTCAATTTTAGAAATGCTATTAGCAGCCGAGCATTACATACAACAACACTTAAGGCTTGGGGGTATTTCATTCATTTCACTGATAATTATTCTTCTGTCTCTACTGCAATTTAGTTGCTTAAACGAAGTCTAAAAGCTACCTATGTTGTAAAACAACTGTGACCCAGACTAAATTCTAACAGCAGCTTCCTGTATATCACACCTTTGCTCAGACCACAGCTTTCTTAAGAAACAGTGTATTTTAAACATCAGATTTGATCAACCATACACTCTAGGCCTTAGAGTCTAGGGGAACCTCCAGTCTGTGGCAGTTCTGAGCAGAAGAAAAAGACGTAAAAATACGTATGAAAACATTTTCTCTATATAACTCACTTTCTCTGTTTTAAAAACCTCTAACGTTCATACAACATTCTCTGTGGCTCTTGGGGAGAACTTTCTCTGTGAAAAGCTGCTTGTAAAAACATTGTAAATTTCCACAGATTTTCATTATACTGATCTCTATAATTATTTTCCTTGATACTGTTTCATGAGTTCTTTTGTTGAAACTCCCTAATTCTTGTCCTTAACCTATTTAATCCCTCTTCCAAATGACAAGAGATGGTGAAGGTTGTCCCCAGTGACATCTAGTTGCCTTCTTGCATCTCTCTGGGGAGGCCAAAAGTTTCCTCGAGTTTCTTAAACCAGTTTATCCTTGTTCAATTTGGCTCCCTTGTGTGAATTTCTGAGCATTGTTTACATCAAACTTTTTTAAAAATTGTATCACATTCAACACTTTCCTTTCTCTCAAATTAATACATTTCAAATAAGAGTTTGTCTCCCACATCTCAAGTGCTATACCCTGAACCTGTCATAGCTCTAAGGTTAAAGGAACAACTACAATATAGGGCTTCCCTGGTAACTCAGATGGTAAAAAAAAAAAAAAAAGAAAATCTGCCTGCAATGCGGGAGACCTGGGTTCAATCCCAGGAAGATCTCTTGGAGAAAGGAATGGCAACCCATTCCAGTATTCTTGCCTGGAGAATTCTTGGACTGGAAAAACAGTCCACAGGTTACAAAGAGTGGGACAGGACTGAACAACTAATACTTTCACTTCATTTCACTTCACTTCACAGTGTAAAAGTGAAGGTCAGATTCAAAGAAGGGAAAGATGGAGGAGGTGATGCTTGTTTGGTGTGGTTTTCTGAGCATCCAGATCAGGGCCTGGCAATACCTGTTGTTTAATACAAATTTGTGGAATGAATGAATGAATGAGTAAGTTGCATCAGTAATGTCTGCAAGGATGACAGGATTTTCATAAACAGAGGTGTGAAAGATGTACAAAGCCACGTATGCAAAGGCAGAGAGGTAGGAAAGCAATGTGAAGAGACATAGGAACCTGGACTAGGCGATTTGTGGTCACCCTTGACTCATGCACTTGAGTCTTGGGAAGACGGGTCAGAGCAATGGAGGACTATTTGGGTGCTCTTCACATGAGGGAGTGCAGGGGGCTTTCAGTGGGGGTGCAGGGGAGAAAGATGCTTTTCCTTAATATTTGCTCTTCAAATACATAGATATAGACATAGGACTACAAATTGTCTGTTTACTCTGAGTCCCAGAATACTCTGAGTCCCAGTCTCAAATAACTACATTTGAGAAATGACCTTGAATTTCCTTCTTGTGATTTCTTCAGGTTTAAGGTGCTCGAGAGCCCTAGACCTGAAGTCAGAGTGTCTGTGTTCCACTCATTAGCTAATGACTTACCCCCTTCTGTTTCAGTTTTCTTAGCTGTAGAATGGGGGTACTAATAAGCCTTAACTCACATAGCTGTTAAAACTAAGATGATGTTTGAGAAAGTAATAACAGCAATAACAAAAGTCTCATTTTTCATAGATGAGTTCGTTGCTTCTCTTAGGTTCATCACTATCCTATATTCTGTGTCGATTGTGCCACATTATCTGCTTACATGTCCATACACGTTCTTGAATACATCTTAGAATAATGGTGCATGCTTAGTACACTAAGCATGTGGAGTCCATTCTGATACCTACTTTAATTAGCTCTTTTAATCCTCACAACAATCCTATGAGGTAGCTACTGTTATTTTCCCCATTTCACAGATGAGAGAACTGAGGTGTAGAAAGGTCACACAGCTAGAAGGTGAGAGAACTAAGATTCAATCTCAGTTTTTCTGAATCTAAAGACTGTGCCTCAAATAGCATACACACATAGGTACTTTCCCCAATTTTGACTTTATATTTCTCTGAAAAATATAGTTTATGATAGTTTTAATAATTTATTGGGGTATAATGGCATATAGTAAACACATAAAGTGTACAACTGAGAAGTTATGACATAAGTATCCACTCATGAGGCCATTGCCACGATAATGAACATACTCATCACTTCTAGAAACTTCCTTGGGTCCTCCTGTATACCCCTTCCTGCCCTGGGTTCCTTCCACAGGAAACCACCTATCTCCTTTGCATGCTAAAGATTAGCTTGCATTTCTTAGAGGTTTTTTTCTTTTAAAATAGAATTAAGTTTTTTCAAGATTTATTCATTTATTTGTTTTACTATTTTTGGCCTCACTGGGTCTTTGTCGCTGCACATGGGTTTTCTCTAGCTGTGGTGAGCCAGAGCTACTCTCCTTTGTGGCGCTTGGGCTTCTCATTGCAGTGGCTTCTCTTGTTGCCAAACACGGGCTCTAGGCCCTCAGGGCTTCAGTAGCTGCAGCAGTGGGGTCAGTCATTGCTGCTCCTGGACTCTAGAGCACGGGCTCAGTAGTTGTGGTGCTTGGGCACACAGACTTAGTTGGGCTTCCCAGGTGGGTCAGTGGTAAAGAATCGACCTGCCAATGCAGGAGACCTGGGCTCAATCCCTGGGTCAAGAAGAACCCCTGGAGAATGGCAACCTACTCCAGTATTCTTTCTTGGAAAATCCCATGGGCAGAGGAGCCTGGCAGACTACAGTCCATGGGGTTGCAAAGAATTGGAGATGGCTTAGCAACTGAGTGTATGCACACACACGCATACACACATACACACACGCAAACACACACATGGGCTTACTTGCTCCATGGCATGTAGGATCTTCCTGGATCAGGGATCAAACCCATCCCCTGCACTGGCAGACAGATTCTTAGTCACTGGACCACCAGGGACACCTTTGAGTTTTTATGTAAATATAACCACACCTTGTACTGTCCATTTAAACTGGCACCTGCAGTCGCTAAGTTGTGTCCAACTCTTTGTGACCCCATGGCATCTTTAATGCATTGTAATTACTCGAGTTTATCCTTTCTGTTGCTGAATAGTATTCCAGCAGCATGGACATATTGTAATAAGTTTGGTCTATGATAATTTTTAATAATTTCCCATACTCTAGAATATGCAGGAAGTACAAAAGCAAATTATGTTCTTAAACTTGTGATATTCTGATCCTTACTTTATATTTCTCTTAATACTCATGCCATGTTTCCCTGAAATATTAAGTAGATGTCTAAACTGAAAAAGAATAAGATAGAGAGTTACAAGGGGGAGAGAGCACAGGATGGATAAGTTTGTCTCCCAGATGTGATATCGCTCAGGTCTTTCAAAACCATAAGTTAACTGTGAAATTTTATCCTCAGAGACATGTACATAAAATCTGTATTTCTGAATTCTATGCATAAAATTCTGCATTTGAAATATGTTTATAATGAAATTAATCTAATATGGTGCTACAAACTATGAAAACTCACTCTGTGATTCAGTGCTTCAGTTGTATCTGTTGAAATACATACATCTTTTTCTTGATAATATAGTTGTAAGTGGCCAATAAATGTTCCCACTTTAAAATGGTATTTCCTCTCCCTGTCCATCCCAAGTCCTTTTTTCTAGAGACTTCTTTAGGCTCCCAGGGAAAATAAGGATTCCTTTTACCATTCCTGGTATAGCAGTTTTCATATACTTTCCTCCCATCACCTATTACAGAGACAGGCAAAAGCTAGCGCTGAAATACTTGTTGAGTAAATGCCTGAACAGGACCTTTTTATCCTAGCACTGGCAAATAGTTGTGCAGACTGAGGAATGGGAGGGACCGTCCATGCCAGGAAAGGCATGCAGCACTGTCTCTCTGGGGAGACTGAGGCTACTGTGTGGTTGGCATTTGCTGCAGGGGCCTTGCAGATGCTGCTGTTAGTTGCTGGATCTTTGGTGGAAGGTGACAGCTCAGATTAGAAACTAGAGGTTTGCTAATTGTGATCTTTCTTTGTGAATAGGGACCCCCTGGGAAATATAACAGCTTATCAAGGGCCGTTCAGTATAGCTTGGGTTTGACACACCCTCAAAGTCAGTGATGAATAAACCAAGTACCTTGCCATTGTGAAAAGTCAGAATATTTGTTTCCAGGGAGTCGATCAAGAGACCCTTGTGAGACTTTAAGTCTTAGAAAATTGACCATGTTGAGTGAGAAAGTGAAAAATGGCAAACTTGTTGCCAACATCAATAGGTTTCCTTAGTCAATATTTCTGGGTCTACAATTAGCCCTTTGGCTGTCAATGGTTGTTCTGTGTGTGCTGAGCCTCCGTCGACCGCACTTGCTCCCACTCCAAAAAAGAAAGCCAGAATTGAACTCTAAATGAAAACATAAACACATAAAACCACTGGGGTTGTTTTGAGGGATGGAGTAGGACATGGGAAATAATAGGACTGAGAAATAAAATGTTCTCAAGAACATTTTAAAAACCGCTGGCATAAGATAAATTCAATGCAACATAAAACTTAAAGAAGAATGGTCAACCTGTGTAACCGTCTCCCTTCACCATGGTAGAAAGACTTCTGGAGGAAAGGAGAATTTGGTCTGGATTTCAGGTCAGCTTCTCACAAGGTCAGTGACCACGGAAGCCACTTTACTCTGAGGATGCTCATTTCCCCCTCCTATGAACTAGTGACTCATGACATTGGTCTTAATCAGACTACTTAAAAGAGAACCAAATGAGATCAAAGGGAGGACAGCCAAACGGAACACAGGACTCAGCACATAGTAGTCAACAGATTTGTGTTGTATGACTGCCCCTCAAAAAGCCTCCTCCTCTCAGCTGCACAAATGGAAAACATCATCCAGGCTTTGCTCCTTCTCTTTAAAAATATTTCTTCATATTTTATAAATTTCCTGAAAAGCTGAATTTTCATCAGAACTTCTTTTCTGCCTCTCTTCTGTATCTGCAAAATGAGTATAAATCCACCTGCCTCCCAGCGTGTGTGTGAGAACCACAGGTAATCAGGGAAAGTGCTCACTGCATACCCAGCATACCACCACTCAACAAGAATCTAAAAGCACTGCTTTTTCTCAGGAGCAGAAACACACTGCTGATTGCTAACACTAGTCAGTATGTGAACCATTCAGAAAGGTGGAGAGTGTCTTTGACAAATAGGAAAGTAAATAAAGCTAATATTTTGTAATTTTCCATTAGAAACCAGGAGGTTTCTGTTTTTGCCAAATGGAAAAGATTTGTCACATGCAGTCTTATTTTTCAGGTAGTTTAGTAGACATGGAAAATTCAATTTAAAAAGCTATTTTGTTAGTGAATCTCTATCAAATTTTTAAGGGTATGTACCCAGAGTTTTAGAATTTTAGGGAGTTTCCATTAGTGAATAGCACTTGCTTTGGCTGTGACCTTTTGGCTGGTTTAAACCTGTTGGGTCCAACCACAGAATCATGGTCCCAAGACCAAATTTGTCTTCTCATTTTAGCCTGTTCATCACCCCTGTTTTGCTGATGCTGACCAAAATATTTCCTTTTCTAAGTAAGAAAAATTCATCTGCTTAGCCTCGTATAACTTGCACGCACAAACTGAAGTGAAATAAACCTTATTTCATGTCCCTTTCTTCTTCCCCCACTGCCTCCTCTTCATTTCATATTTGACTGATTTATCCTGAACACACCAAAATCAGTTTCTGATTCTGTTTCTCAAAGCATCACTGCATGTAAGTGAAAAAGTATCTGTTTCCAAAAGAACAGATATTCATGTAGAACAGTACTGCAGCTATCCTTACATTTACAGATAAATAAGTTCCCTTTTTTTCTGTTACATCTCCATCAATTAAATGATAGATAATCTCTTTATTTCATCTTTTGTATGCTTCATAAATTATATAATTTAGAGATCATAGAAACTACCTCTGTGTTTTCAGAGACCATAGAAACTACCTCTTTTTGTAATATGTGGGCATCAATCAAGGAAGAAATATTCTATAGAAATTGAGATGCTTCAGCCTATAGAAAATGTGGGACTTCCCACATCATAAATTCTTGATAAAAAAGCTAGAGCTATCATTGAGATTCTCTTTCTGTGAACAGACAGTAGAACAGCAGGAAGGGTGGATAATAATTCAGATTGAGACAATGAAAAACAGAATTATACTTTGAATATTTCTACTTACCCTGGGTAAATGGCTAAGCCATGCTCACTGACCTTCAAATATATATATCAAAACTAAACTAAGAAGTGGAAACAATTTAAAAATAACAGCATAATCTTTAAGTGTACATGCATTCATGAATCAGACTACCTGGATGGACTCCTGGTTCTGATTTACAAGCTGTGTAATCTTTGACAAGTTAATCAATCCCTCTGCACCTCACTATCCTTATATCTGCATTTCTGCCTGATCAAATGGGGAAAGTAGTAGGGCCATACCCCTTATCATAGGGCGGTTGTGGGCTAGAGGATGTAATTCAAGTAAAGAGCTTAGCACAGTGCCTGGCACTCAAAAATCCCTCAATACATGTTATTTTATAAATATTGCCATATCTAGAACTGAGTGTAAATGATACAGTAGACTAGTAACAGGAAGGATAATTATAAAGAGAAAATAAGGATGATTTGGGGGAATTTCAGCTCATAAACATGCTTGCAGTACATATTGAGGTCATCACTGTAGATTTGACATTGGGGATGAAAAATGACTACAGGCTTCCCAGGTGGTGCTACTAGTAAAGAACCTCCCTGCCAATGCAGGAGACATAAGAGATGTGTGTTTGTCAAGAAGATCCCCTGGAGGAGGGCATGGCAACCCACTTTAGTGTTCTTGCCTGGAGAATCCCATAGACAGAGGACCCTGGTGGGCTATAGTCCATAGGATGGCCAAGAGTCTGACGTGACTGAAGCAACTTAGCATGCACGCACTATACAGATCTCACAGAACAAGAAAGTTGATCTCTGAAACTTTTCAAAATTGGTCTATGTACGTACATTTAAAAAAATATTTAAATATGCATTTATTTGACTGTGTCAGGTCTTAGTTTCAGAACTCGGGATTTTCACTGCATCACCTGGGTTGTGGCGTGTGGACTTCAGTTTTGGGGCTTATGGGCTTAGTTACTCTGAGGCATGTGGGATTTCAATTTCCCAACCAGGGACTGAACCCTCATCTCCTGTACTGCAAGGCAAATTCTGACCCACTGGACCACTAGGGAAGTCCCTCTGAAACTTTTGAACACTTTTGTCTTACTGACCTCCCTGAACACTGCGTTAAAAAAAAAAAAAAAGAACCCGCCTCCCCAAAACCCTATATTCTGTGCAGTCACAAGTTTCTGCTGATGGTGTTAAATGTATAGAAGTACTTGAATTCAGCAGATATGCTGATCAGCAGATCACTATCAAATCCAATATCACTTGACTGACACTATAGATGTATCACCGAGCTCTAAACATGGCACCTCTTCAGAGAGCAACGTCCTGTACAGTTTGCTTTACAATATTTTCCTCACCTAGAGGATTCCAGGAATGCTCTCTCATAAAAATGAGGTTTCTCCATATACTGTGGGCTTCCCTAGGTGGCCCTAGTGATAAAGAACCTGCCTGCCAACGCAGGAGAGAAGAGAGGCAGGTTTGATCCCCTGGAAGATCCCCTGGAAGAGGGCATGGCAACTCACTGGTAGTATTCTTGCCTGGAGAATCCCATGGACAGAGTAGCCTGGTGGGCTAGAGTCCGTGGGGTCACACAGAGATGGACATGACTGAAGTGACTTAGCACACATGCACACCACATACTGTAATATTCCTAATGGGATCTGGCCTAATTCTAATGCTGGGCGTAGACATGCTGTCACACGAATGCAGTCTTGCTCTGCTCCTGAAGGATGTGTGTTTGCTTTTCCTAAAATGATTTGTTAACTCATACACATTTTTTTTTTCAGAAAGCTCCTTAAATTTGGAACATTTTTATTTTTTTTCCTATACAGTCACTAAACCATAAAACTTAAACAGAATTAGGCATGTGTTTTGATTTGTCTCCTGCTCTGCCAAGTTGGAAGAGTTCCCAGTACTGAGTGATTTATTTGCCAGCAAAGCCACAAAAGCACAAATGAGACCCCAAGGGTTACAAATGCTTTTGTAATATTTGTGTTCTAATGGATGGCTAATTATTTTTGGCTTGAGACCTGTCAATAACAAAACAAAAATTAGGAGAGCTGGAATTCTAACATCATTTAATCCAACTCTTAATGTTACTGATGAGGCCATAATGACCTGATCAAAATTCCTCAGTAACAGAACAGCTGATGGGGGATCTTTCTTCTGCAGAGCTCACAGCAAATTCCAGTGATGCACCTGTAGTCTCAGACTATCATAAGCCTCTCTGCTGATGCCAGCACTGTCCCCCTCCAGAAGCTAGGAATTAGCTATTTTCCATTCATATTATTAACAAGGATGCCTGTGTGTGCGCACACGCGCACTCCATTGCTCAGTCATGTACGACTCTTTTGCGATCCCATGGACTGTAGCTTGCCAGGCTTCTCTGTCCATGAGATTCTCCATGTAAGAATACTGGCGTGGGTTGCCATTTCCTACTCCACGGGATCTTCCCAACATGGAGATTAAACCTGAGTCTCCTGCATTGGCAGGTGGATTCTTTACCACTGAGCCACCTGGGAAACCTGATTAGCAAGAATAGTGAATACTACCATTTAGAAATCAGGAACAACCTGAATATTCATAACAGGAAACTAGTACCATAACTGTGGCCTTGCCAGATAACTCAGTAACACTTCTTTAACATCATGTTTTTGAAGACTGTTTAATGACAATGAAAAATAATTGGGATGTATGTCCCCATGAACTCATGACTTTGGCTTGGCTAGGACAGTGTAAAGACTGTGGCTTTTATTTTGAAATGAGAAACCGCTGGAAGGTTTTGGTTGTGGAGTGGTATGATCTCGCTTAGTTTTTAACAAGATTGCACTGTTTAGCCATACTGAACAAGGCTGGTCATGGTAGAGGTGATGAGGTTTGGATTCTAGCTAGTTATCCATCACAGTGTTAGGTTTTGAAAAGTATTTTCCCACAATTTATCATTTATTATATGGGGGCTTAAATATGTATTTAATATATTTTATCAATAGAATTTATGAGGAACTGAAAAACGGGTGATAGGTCTTCATGAAAATAACACCTGTCTGATTTTTCCTTTCCTTCTCAAACACCTACTTCTATACCAACCATTACTCTATCTGTATGAAGCCAGGTAAGATTCCTTTGGGACTTCTTTGTCTAGTCACCAGAAGAACCAAGTCTTAGTCCAGGAAGCATCAAGCATCAGTTAGGGCCCATCCTTAATAAAATCTTCACTGGTCAGCAGCAAAATAAGAAAATTTACAAAGTCAAATTTATTCCTTTTAAGAGATTTTTTAAAAATTCTGTAACATTTTGTATCCTTGGGATAGAATGTTCTGTTTTCTTGAAATGATGATGTGCATGGCAATATTTATGAAGTTTTCCTTATATACTCGTTTAAGCAGAATAAGAAGTTTGCAGCTTTAGTCACCGAAAGTTCTACTGTTTCTGGTCCATAAAATGCTCATGTCTGAAAAGCACAGCATTACTCTGTATGGCAAAATCTTTTCACATCTGCTTATTATGAATGCCATTTTTTTTTTGGTAACTGGGTGAGAAATGACCACTAAAATTTTGTATCCACAATCTACTTTTACCCTTTCCCAGAAAATAAATGTCAGTTGGAACTGAACATGGGAAAAGCAAAATTAATTGGTTTAATTCCTTCATCATTAAAGTTTTGTTCAGTTAGAATAGAGTAGTTTTTACTTTGGTTATATAAGTAATACATATTAATTATAGGAAGTTTGAAAAATATGGCAGAGAATAAACTATCCATAATGCTATCATGCAGATTTCAACCATGGTTTATACTTTGATATTTCTTCTTATCTTTTGAAATGTATTAGAGATGGATGCATGTATTTTTTTCACAAAATGGAGATTACATGGTTGTTTCCTTAGTATATTATATCAAAAAGCTATTATAGAGGCTCTGATACTTAGAAAACTTAGCAACCGATTACTCATACTCTCAAATCTAATTTGCTCATCAGAAATGTGCAAATGAAACTACATATATTTGAAAGACTGGGGTGATGAAAAACATGCATGGGAAAAACTACAGATTCCCCAATGTCTGAGAAAATTCATTCAAATTAAAATAGAGCTTAATTGACCTTAAAGACATATTACTATATCATGAGACTAATATGGTAAAATAGTGACAAGCAATGTTTAAAAATCAAATTATGCTTCAGCTTGGAATAGAAGCAACCCTATAAGCAAGAGAAACAGGGCTTTCTATTTTTGCTTTTAGGAACTCTGACAAGAGATTTAAATTTCAGCACATTCCTAAAGATTTTTCTTTCTAGTTTACCATAGTGCCTGGAAATCATGCCTTTGACTTTGGTAATGAAGACTTCAAGTTTAAAATTATATATAAAAATCTCTCCAAGCTTCTGGATAAAATACATTAGAGGATAAAAGGACAAAGACATACAACATTAAAACCTAAAATGACTGGACAGTTAAATACAAAAATATGAGTAAAATCTTTACAGTATCAGACACATAAATAAAACTAAATTAGGAATATCAATCCCACAATCATCCATCGAAACATTGCCTAAAGATACATGCTTAAATCTTGTGAAAAAAATCCTCATAACAAGAGACTGGCAAGCTCAAAAGGATGTATTAAAAAAATAAAAACACATACTTCTGAAAATGATCTACTGCATAATATGAAGTTTTTCAGGAAACCATGTGTATAAAATAAGAACAGAAATATAAAAGAGATAAACAGGTTTAAATAAAAATTGCAAACAGATAATATGAAAAGAGGGAGATATAGGAAGGATTCTAAGGAGGGAAAAAGAGAAGCAGCAGAACGAAAAAAATATTGGATGTAAGAAACGACAGAATTGATAGTATGGAGATGGAGAATAAATAAGTAATGGCTTCCCAGGTGGTTTTTCTGGAACTCTCTTGCTTTTTTGATGATCCAGTGAATGTTGGCAATTTGATCTCTGGTTCCTCTGCCTTTTCTAAAACCAGCTTGAACATCTGGAAGTTCATGGTTCACGTATTGCTGAAGCTTGGCTTGGAGAATTTTGAGGACTACTTTACTAGCGTGTGAGATGAGTGCAATTGTGCAGTAGTTTGAGCATTCTTTGGCATGGCCTTTCTTTGAAATTGGAATGAAAACTGACCTTTTCCAGTCCTGTGGCCACTGCTGAGTTTTCCAAATTTGCTGGCATATTGAGTGCAGCACTTTCACAGCATCATCTTTCAGGATTTGAAATAGCTCAACTGGAATTCTATCACCTCCATTAGCTTTGTTAGTAGTGATGCTTCCTAAGGCCCACTTGACTTCATATTCCTGAATGTCTGGTTCTAGATGAGTGATCACACCATCATGATTATCTGGGTCATGAAGATCTTTTTGTACAGTTCTTCTATGTATTCTTGCCACCTCTTAATATCTTCTGCCTCTGTTAGGTCCATACCATTTCTGTCCTTTATTGAGCCCATATTTGCATGAAATGTTCCCTTAGTATCTCTAGTCTTTCCCATTCTATTGTTTTCCTCTTTTTTTTTTTTTTTTTTTTTGCACTGATCACTGAGGAAGGCTTTCTTATCTCTCCTTGCTATTATTTGGAACTCTGCATTCAAGTGGATATATCTTTCCTTTTCTCTTTGCTTTTGCCTCTCTCCTTTTCTCAGCTATTCGTAAGGCCTCCTCAGACAGCCATTTTGCTTTTTTACATTTCTTTTCCATGGGGATGGTCTTGCTCCCTGTCTCTGGTACAATGTCACCCTTGTTCATCAGGCACTCTGTCTATCAGATCTAGTCCCTTATTTCTCACTTCCACTGTATAATCATAAGGGATTTGATTTAGGTCATACCTGAATGGTCTAGTGGTTTTCCCCACTTTTTCAATTTAAGTCTGAATTTGGCAATAAGGAGTTCATGATCTGAGTCACAGTCAGCTCCTGGTCTTGTTTTTGCTGACTGTATAGAGCTTCTCCATCTTTGGCTGCAAAGAATATAATCAATCTGATTTCAGTGTTGACCATCTGGTGATGTCCACGTGTAGAGTCTCTTGTGTTGCTGGAAGAGGGTGTTTGCTAAGACCAGTGTGTTCTCTTGACAAAACTCTATTAGGCTTTGCCCTGCTTCATTCCGCGTTCCAAGGCCAAATTTGCTGTTACCCCAGGTGTTTCTTGACTTCCTGCTTTTGCATTCCACTCCCATGTAATGAAAAGGACATCTTTTTGGGTGTTAATTCCAAAAGGTCTTGTAGGTCTTCATAGAACCATTCAACTTCAGCTTCTTCAGCGTTTCTAGTTGGGGCATAGACTTGGATTACCATGATATTGAATGGTTTGCCTTGGAAACAAACAGAGATCATTCTGTCATTTTTGAGATTGCTTCCAAGTACTGCATTTCAGACTCTTCTGTTGACCATGATGGCTACGCCATTTCTTCTAAGGGATTCCTGCCCACAGTAGTAGATATAATAGTCATCTGAGTTAAATTCACCCATTCCAGTCCATTTCAGTTCGCTGATTTCTAGAATGTCGATGTTCACTCTTGCCATCTCCCATTTGACCACTTCCAATTTGCCTTGATTCATGGACCTAGCATTCCAGGTTCCTATGCAATACTGCTCTTTTCAGCATTGGACCTTGCTTCTATCACCAGTCACATCCACAGCTGGGTGTTGTTTTTGCTTTGGCTCCCTCCCTTCATTCTTTCTGGAGTTATTTCTCCACTGATCTCTAGTAGCATATGGGTACCTACTGACCTGGGGAGTTCATCTTTCAGTGTCCTATCTTTTTATCTTTTCATGCTGTTCATTGGGGTTCTCAAAGCAAGAATACTGAAGTGGCTTGCCATTCCCTTCTCCAGTGGACCACATTCTGACAGACCTCTCCACCATCTCCACCATGACCCGTCCATTTTGGGTGACCCTACACGGCATGGCTTAGTTTCATTGAGTTAGACAAGGCTGTGGTCCATGTGATCAAATTGGCTAGTTTTCTGTGATTGTGGTTTCAGTCTGTTTGCCCTCTGAATCCCTTTCTCGGTGTCTACCGCCTTACTGGGGTTTCTCTTACCTTGGATGTGGGGCATCTCTTCACGGCTGCTCCACCACCCCTAGAATAGTTTCTTGGGATGATAAAGAAATCATTTAGATATGGAAAGTATGCTAAATGTTTGACATGGGAATTTCAAAATAATGAAAATTAACTTCTACTTCAGATACTTAAAATGAAGTTTCAATGGTAGTATCATACAGTCAAGCCATCTTGTGATTGGTACACGTGAAAATGGTGGAATTATAGGTGGTGCAAACTGGGAGTTGTACAGCCTCTTCTGTCAATGCAGCAGTGCGCTGAGGAGTATGGGGTGGGTGTGAGGTAATCCGCCTGGAGACTGTGGTGAAAACTAGGTTGTGAACTACTGGGCACAAAAGAAGTTTTGATAAATTCAATGATAATTGCTATAAGCATGTAAAACAGTATTTATACCTTCCCAAATAGTGGAGAAGGTGACAGAAAAGAAGTATGGGCTATCTATAACAAAAGACAGGCAAAGGAAATAGAAAAGTAGGTGACAGAGCACACCTGAACGTATAAATATGGCAGCAAATGCAAGTGGATCGAACTCTTCTTAAGAGTAAGAAAGTTCTCATTTAGAAATAGAAATTTCAGATTTCAAAACAGAAAATTCAGTGACATGCTATTTACCAACAACCCCTAAAATGAGGTATATGTGTGTGCTCAGTCACCAAGTCATGTCCAACTCTTTGCCACTCCATGGACTGTAGCCTGCCAGGCTCCTCTGTCCATAGGATTCTCCAGGCAAGAATACTGGAGTGGGTTACCATTCCTTCCTTCAGGGGCTCTTACTAACCCAGAGACCAACCCTGGGTCTCCTGAGTCTCCTGCATTAGTAGATGCTTTACCACTGAGTCATCTGGGAAAACCCAAAATGAGGTATAAGGAGAAAAAGGTTGGGTAAAAATAATGCAGACAAAAAGAGAGTATGGTCACTATATATTGTTATAATAAAAATAATAAAATAGAAATGAAAGTGAAAGTGAAGTCACTCAGTCGTGTCCGACTCTTTGCAACCCCATGGACTATTGCCTGTCAGACTTCTCAGTCCATGGATTTTCCAGACAAGAGAGTGGGTTGTCATTTCCTTCTCCAGGGATCAAACCCCAGGTCTCCAGCATTGTAGGCAGACACTTTACCCTCTGAGCCACAAGGCTGATTCCAATAAAATAGAAATGAGCTGACACTTATTTAGTACTCTGAATGTATAACATTTAATCCTCTTGGTGGTTCTGAGGTGGTTAGACAATGTCAAATTCCAATTCAAAAGCAATAATCGGGACAAATAGTTTATCAGAGACAATTTCAAATGGAAATGTAACATTCACAGATAGGTATGCACCAAATAGTATTGAATCAAAATATGAAGTAAAAATTATAAATATAAGAAGAAATGAGAGATATCAAAGTGGAACACTTTAATAAACTTCTCTTAGTTTCTGACATATCAAGTAGGAAAACCATAAATGAACAAGATCTAAATACTGTAATTTAGCAATGTTCATTTAATCAATATATCACAGCATTTTAATGGTGACAAATTATAAATAATCTACATGTCAACAGTGGAGAGTTTATTCAATAGATTAGGGCTAAAATAGCCATTCATCAGCTATTAAAAATGATACTGTAGATGTTTTAATGACATTGTAATTTAATTATCAATTAAATGGAAAAGCAGATATATAATAATATATAAAGTGTGTCTAATTTTTGTTTTCTTAAATGTCTGCACATGGAAAATATAAACTAAATGGCACATTAAATGTTAATATCAGTTATCTCCAGATCTTGTGATTATGGATGTCTTTTACTAGTATTAGTATTTTTGCACTTAAAAATTCCTCTTCAAAGGATATTTTTGCTTCTGCAATCTGAGCAAAACATAATTGACCTTTGTTTAATGATTGACTCGGATATTCTGAACATCCCACTTGATTCTCACAACTTAAGAAGGCAGGGTACAGATTTTAAAGGAGAGAAAAATCAAAGTTCAGAAATGTAAAGTGGCTTTTTTTTTAATGTCACAGTTAATGGTGGGGCTGGGTAAAACCCTGATTCTGACCTCAAATGCTGAGGACTTTCCAGTGCCTTCTGCGTAAACCATGTCTCCACAATGGCCTGGCTTCAGCACCTCAAGTGATTCTCGCCCTCAGGTAGTAAACTATATAAACCTGTATAGCTTAATAGGAGTTTTCATCCAAGATGACAGGAAAAAGAGGCAACTACATTGATTATTAGCACTGCATGAGCAAGGAGTGTAGGAATGAGACTAATACATTTTGATGGATGCTGATGGTACAAGTTCCACCGGGTTAGTATCTTTACTAATGTGGCCTTGAAAGAAAGTGACTCTTTAAATATAAACATGTTATTGTGACTTGCATTTTAAGCCTCAAGACCACTTTGAAGTGTCACTCTGTAAACCAACATTAGGATTCCCAGTTTTAGAACTGGCTCTGAGACCTATCCTTATGGTCACAGTTGAGTAATAAGTCACTTGGGCATCACTTTCCATTATTCATGAGCTATTAGCAACCCTTCAGTTTCCATTTCTCTCAGTAGCTGAACAGTATTAATGCCTCCGCTACAATTCAAATAGATTCCGGATTTTTGTTCAATGGAAAATGTTTAATGGTCACTTTGAGGGTTGCTTCATAAGTGTCAACAGTCTTCAGAGAATGGTTTTATTTCTTCCGATTGGAATGGTTTTCCACTTCTAGATGTAAGAGGTCTAATTTTCTAATTTTCACACTATATGTAAATTAATTTAAAAGTCTTTTACTAATGTACCTTTTTGATATCATGGAAATAGCTTTCTAATTTTCCCTAATTGCTTAAATAACATGTCTTTGTGAAAATTCAGACAATAATGAAAAATCGAAGAAGAAACTAAAAATTCCTAAAATTCCACCAAAATAAAATTACTACTACTATCATTTTGGTCATTGTCTTTTCATGTTTTTATTGCACATTCACATATAGTCTACCATAAATTAGATATAATATATGCTGCTTTTTTATTACAGATTTCTCTTTTTCCTCACCCCCATTCACACCATCACCCCCAAAGACATCAGTGTTAACATCAATGGGCACTCCTCCATACCTATATCTCATTTCTAAATAAAATAAAAACATATGTAGTTTATCCCTATGAACATTTTATGTTCTCTGAAATTTTGTAAATGAGAAGACAGGATCTTGTCATGAAAAAAAATGAAGTCGTGTTAATCACTTCTCTACTTTCTAAACTTTACATCACAGAAATCTCTAGACCTTAATGGTAGCAAATGGTCCATGGAGTGGATGTGCTGTACTTCATCGAGCCATTCCCATTAGTGGAGCAGATACTGTACCTCCAGCTTTTCTCACCATAATGTTGTAACAAACAACCTGGTGCGTGTGTTCCTGTAGGCTAATGCCCTTGTTTTTATGGGTTAGATTCCTAGAAATGGACCTTCTAGTCCAAAGATATAGTTGAATTTTAATAGACATTGTCAAGATTGCTTTCTAAATAGGTTGTAAAGTTCACATTTCCATCAGCAAAGTCTATGAAGACCCTCTTTCCCATATCTCCATTAATAGCAGATATTTTAATTTCTTTTCATCTTACGTACCTGATTGTTAGGAAATAATATTTCTTTTTACTTTGCTTTTCTCTGACTACATGTGAAGCTGGTCATCCTTTTTCATATTTATTTGTTCCTTAGATGTGCTCTTTTGTCAATTTTCCATTCACTTTCTTCTATTGGGCTATCCTTTATCAGTTTCAAATGATTATATATTAAAAACATAAGAATACTTTTCATGTTGAATAACAGTTACTAATAATTACCTCAATCTACCATATGTCTTTTGGCTTTATGACGTCTTTTCCCTCTATCAAAAAAATCTTTAAATGTAGTGAAAAATTCATCTTTTTATATAGTTTCAGGGGTCTAGGCTTGGTTAAAAGTCTCCCAGTTCTTAAACTATACATGTTTTCCTGACTTATTCTACTTTAAAAAAATTATCTTTAATCTACATAGAATTCTTTATATAAAAAGATCCAACTTTTCTTCTGGATTAATAGACAATTATACCAGCAAGACTTTTAAATAATCATTTTTCCCCACTGAATTGAAATGCTTTTGTATGTTCGTTTTTATGTAATAATTCTCTACCACTCTCTTGTTATGCTCTGCTAGTCTAGATACATGTCAAAATTAATGATTATAAAGTATGTTATATAGTATATTTATACCTTATAAATATACTACATTTTGTAGTATATTTCAGCATCCTGTATGGCAAGTCCTTCTTCCCCCAACTTGGTGACAATGACTTGGTGGTTAATTGTTTGAAAACACACACTCTGGAGTCAGATTGAACCCTGGCTTCAAGCTACTTCATCTCTCTGTCTCATCCTGCCTATATGTAAACCCAGGGTGATAGCATTGATCACAAACAGTTGTTGTGAAGATTAAGTGAAATAAAACATAGAACACTTAGAAAATTCCCTGATATATTTTAAGCACTGAAAAATTAAGTAGCTTTTGTAATTTTCTTAACTGTTGTGCAACATTTTTTTCATATGAATTGTATTACCTCTTTCTTTCAATCCAAACTCTCCAAAATCAACACTTGGAAGTCTAACTGCAATTATATTAAAAATGTCTATTCATTTTGGGATGATTAACATTTTTAGGATAAAGTCCCACATCTTAAAATTCTTTTATGTTTATGTTGTTTTTTGATTTATGCCTTTTCAGATATTTGCAGTCTTCAGTATGACCGTAGCTTAATTGATATATAACATGTACCTTTCTTTTTACATTTATTCCTAAGTTTTAAAAATATTTTCTTACTATTTTGAATGCAATATTATTTCCATTTTCAGTTTGAGATGGTTATTACCAGTGTAGAAAAAGTGTCATCTTGTTTACCATTCTAGAATTTTTTATTAGTTTCTTATTTTTCTAGATAAGACATAACAAGAGAGATGTGTGTATACCTTCTTTATCAATATTAATATTTAGTATTTCATTTTCTTGTCTTTATATTCTCATCTAAATATTCTTTGATTATAAGGATGATGTATTCTTGCTATCATGAGAGCAAAGGTGAAAGGGTGACTAAAGGATTCTACTAGACATAAGCAAAGGACATCAATTCTTTTACTATAAGCAAAGGATGTGTGTCTTACCATACACAGAGCAGGAGACTCTCAGAGCATCATCCCTGCTATTCAAGTCTCCCCAAGGCAGCCTCACTACCAGTGATAGTGGTCAGTCAGGATGAAGATCCCACCAGGGCTTTTGAAGCAAAGTCATCATCTCCAGGAGTATTTCATACCTTGCTATCCTCTTCCAACTAATCTCAAGACTCTAGTATTATATATTCCTGGCTAATAGGGTAGGTGATTAATAAAAACTCCAGAAGTATTTAAAGACAATCTCTTTGCTAACACTGAGATCGAATAACATGCTTTTTTTATTTTTCTCAGTTAGGAAGGAATTACTGTAATTTACTCATCTTCTCATTTGCTCATTCAGCAAGCATTTACAGGTTCCTGTAAGGTGACTGCTACTACAAGATTTGTCTTGAAGAAAGCCAATTCCTGCTTTTGGAAGATGCCAGTATAGATAGGGAATAAGACATTGGAACAAATAATGGAAATGTTACAAGTTTATAATACAAATTGGTATTGAGAAGCATGCAGGATCTGGAATTTTACCCTTTTCTTTAACAAATTAGCTTATTGTTTCCTGTGCCAGTTAAAGACTTGAGATTTCCGGATAATAAAGATTTTATTATTCATGGCAAAAGTAGTAATCAGAGCTTCAGGCTCATTTGCATTAGTTTCCTTTGTCCTCTGGGTCCTACAACAGTGACACAGGGCGCTCACCATGATTGTCAACACACTCAATGGGTTGTGTCACAAGAGAGCAACATTGAACTTGAGGAATTCACTGCTTTTACAGCTAGGGGAGGCCAGGCTGCTCTAGACGGAGACATTACCACATCACTTAAGGCTGTCTGCTGCAAATATATCCCCCCCAAAATGAGACGAGTGATGAGTGGCCAGGGCTTTGTATTCTTGGCACACCAGCAAGATCACACAGGAGCACTCAGGGTCCATGGCAGATTGCCGGTATGAATAGCAAGTACAATAACCAGAGGTTATTAAGACTGAAGTCATTTCAGGAAATGTGATTCAATAATTTTACAATCAAACACATAGTAATTTTCTGTTGGTTGGTTTAACCACTGCAACTATCTTGAGGTTCCATAAAGAATGGTTAATCCTTGAACAGATTTATCACGGGAAATATTATAAAGATAATTTCCAGGGAGGGTAAAATTGAATGCAGCTGTGACTGAAGGGGTCCAGTTAAATAAGAAATGCATTTTGAAAAAGACAGTAGTGATTTGGAAAGGTGATGGTTTATAGAATGAGATACACCTGTTTCTTGAAGCACTCCTTCGCCTTAACTTTAGAGTTCAGTGCCGTTCACAAATGACGTGACCTCTGGGCTTCCTAAAGGTACCTTGCAGACTATTGTCACCTTTTATAATGCACCCTACATATAATAGGTATTCAGTAAATGGCAGGTTCTAGTATTGTTATGTTCAAAAATATAAATGATAAGTAGAGTTTGTTAGCATCTACCTTGTTCTGTTCCTGTCACTTTGAATTAAGCAATTCATTTATCTCTTAATTACAAGACTGTGAGTTCCCCAAGAGCATTGAAATTTAGTCACTATAATGATCTAACTAGACTCTGACTCTCCTTTTTTCTCTTTTCACCCGAATGACACATTTTTAAAACCAACATTCATCTTTTACAAAAACCTCTGCATAAATCAAGCCAAGAGAAAGATCTGGTATGGAGCATATATGAGTGATTTATCACTACTTGTTTTGTTTTAATCATAGAAGTAACACACACTTAAGTATCTTTAAAATTCCAACAATACCAAAGAATCAAGATAAAATGAAAGTATCCAGCCCCCAATTTCATTTCCCCAAGAATGATCATTAATGAGAGTTTATCATGTTCCTTCTCAGGCCTTTCTATTTGCTTAGAAAATGTAGTATTGATTATTGTCTTTCAAAGATTCTATGAATTATGCTCAGGTGGGAGCACTGTATTATTATTTCTTATTGCTAGCTTGTATGCATTGGTTTTTTAAATTTAAAGCAGCTATGTATTTGTGCACATGTGCAAGTTAATCCTAAAGAAATGCTGGGAAAGTCCCTGCTCTTTAATGTTTTGAAAGTCCTCCATACATAGTCTATCTTTTTCGGAGTTTCTTTTATGTTTATGTAAATATATTTTCCAGAAAACAAATTGGTCTTTATTGGCTTTTTAGTCAGTTTTCTTCCTTTTGTGAAACTAATAGGAAGATTTTTATCTTGTTTTCATTGACTTACCATTTATGGTCTTTAAACTCTTCTAACAGCCCACTCCAGTACTCTTGCCTGGCAAATCCCATGGTTGCAGGAGCCTGGTAGGCTGCAGTCCATGGGGTCGCTAGGAGTCGGACATGACTGAGTGACTTCACTTTCACTTTTCACTTTCATGCATTGGAGAAGGAAATAGCAACCCACTCCAGTGTTCTTGCCTGGAGAATCCCAGGACAGGGGAGCCTGGTGGGCTGCCGTCTCTGGGGTCACACAGAGTCGGACATGACTGAAGCGACTTAGCAGCAGCAGCAGCAACACTCCCATGAGACAAAAAAACCCTCTTTTCTTTTTAGAGCACTTTGTAAGTTACATACATGCTTTACAAGCTTCCCAGGTGGAACTAGTGGTAAAGAACCTGCTTGCCAATGCAGGAGACAAAAAAAGTGGGTTTGATCCGTGGGTTGGGAAGATCCCAGAGGAGGTACATGGCAACGTACTCCAGTATTCTTGCTTGGAGAATCCCATGGACAGAGGAACCTGGAAGGCTATAGTCCGAGGGGTCGCAAGTAGTCTGAAGCAACTGAGCATGCACAAGTTACAAAGCTCTTTCTCAATTGTCTGGCATGCCCCTCACAATGACTCTGATACCAATATTGCTATCTTAGCTGACTAAGGAGCAAATGGTAAAGTGTCTGCCTACAATGCGGGAGACCCAGGTTCGATCCCTTGGTCAGGAAGATCCCCTGGAGAAGGAAATGGCAACCCACTCTAGTACTCTTGCCTGGAAAATTCCAAGCATGGAGGAGCCTGGTAGGCTACAGTCCATGGGGTCGCAAAGAGCTGGACACAACTGAGTGACTTTATTTTCACTTTCAAGGAGCAATTAGAGTAATGAAGGTTAAGAAGTTCCTTGCCTAAGGTCACACAGCTAGTGACAACCACAAACTCAGGTTCCCCTGACTTTATATAGAGAATTCTCCCACCGCTTTATGGAGCAGTTGTCTAGGATAAGCTAAGCCTTCACAGACACAGAACATGGTGCCAGAAATAGACTCAAAATTTAAGTTTGATGGCTTTAAGAAGTATTTTCCTTAGTTTAAAAAATAAACCAACACAAAAATAAAAAGTAAACCAAGAGAAACTATTTACATCTACAGCTAATTTTAAGTTCATTTAAGATGTATGTATTATTATTAGCATAAATAGAAATGGGGCATTAATAATTTCTATCCACGGAGAATCTATGCCTCACTACTTTTTTATTAAGAAAATCTTTGTGATGATGAAAAAATTTCAGTTCAGTTCAGTTGCTCAGTTGTGTCCAACTCTTTTCATTCCCCTGGACTGCAGCATGCCAGGCTTCCCTGACCATTCCCAGAGCTTGCTCAAACTCATGTCCATCGAGTCAGTGATACCATCCAACCATCTCATTCTCTGTTGTCCCCTTCTCCTGCCTTCAATCTTTCCCAGCATCAGGGTCTTTTCCAGTGAATCAGTTCTTTGGCATCAGGTGTCCAAAGCATTGGAGTTTCAGCTTCAGCATCAGTCCTTCCAGTGAATATTCAGGACTGATTTCCTTTAGGATTGACTGGTTTGATATCCTTGCAATCCAGGGACTCTCAAGAGAATTTAAAGCCAGCTAAACTACAGAGGCAGGCAACTATAGTCATTTGAATTTTCTCTTTCTTGGCCAGAGGAAAAGCATAAGGATATGTGAAAACTGTGACTTCTGAATGATGGTTTTTAAAACAGACTTTTAATTTTTAGGACTGTCTTAGGTTTACAGAAAAATCAAGTGGAAAGTACAGAGTTCCCAAATACTACCTTAGCCTCTCTGCCTGCCCCCACCAGAGAGTTTCCGTTGTTGTTAACATCTTGCATTATTAGTGTAGTATATTGGATGTAACTGATGAAGCAATAATACATTATTATTAGATAAAGTTCATAGCTTGCATTACCCTTTGTTCTTTGTGTTACATGGTTCTTTGAGTTCTAACATATGCCTCATACCATCTAGCCACCATTACTGTATCATACAGATGGGTTTCACTGCCCTGAAAGTCTCCTGTGCTCCCCTTCTATTCATCCTTCTACCCAACCCTGCAAACCTCTGGCAGCCACTGATCTTTTTACTGTCTCCACAGTTTTGCCTTACAGTATTCATGTAGTGATATGTTTTCATTTCCTCCATGTCTTTGTGTAGCTTGAAAGCTCATTTCTTTTTATCACTGAATAATATTCTGTCATAGAAATGTGGTGGTGGTTTAGTTGCTAAGTCGTTTCTGACTTTTGCGACCCCATGGATTGTATCCTGTCAGGCTCTTATTTTTAGCACGGAATTTTTCTAGGCAAGAATAGTGGAGTGGGTTGCCATTTCCTTCTCCAGGAGATCTTCCTAACCCATGGATGGAACTTGAGTCTTCTGCATTGCAGTTTCTCTGACATTTGAGCCACCAGGGAAGCCTTCATGGAGATATGAACCACAGTTTATCCACTCACCCTTTCAAGGACATCTTAGTTGCTTCCAAGTTTTGATAATTATGAATTATGTTTGTATAAACATTTGCTGATTTTTATGTGAACATAAACTTTTAATGCATTTGGGTAAATTCTTAGGAGCATGATTGCTGGGTTGTATGATAAAGGTGTTTTTAGCTTTGTAAGAAACTGCCAGTGTGTCTTCCACATTTGATAGTTCTGTGGCACCGTATCCTCACCAGCATTTGGTGTGGTCAGTGTCAGCCTAACAGATGTGGAGTGGTACTTCATTATTGTTCTAATTATCATGAAAGAGAATTGCTTTTTAAATCTATTAGACTGGCCAGTCTAAATCAGCCTTAAGACAACTGGATTAGGTCTTCTTCAATTTAGGTTTTTTTTTTTTTTTTTTTCACCTTAGACATATCCTTATAGTTCTAGTGAGGAAATCTTAGGAAAAGCCTTTAAGAAAAATCATGTGCTCAGAACAAAGAGAAGGAAATAAGCTGAAGCTGAGAGTGTGTTGTCATGGCCAGTGTGTTTGATGCTAGTAAAGAGCAAGGATAAACATGATTTAACAGCCGTATTCAGGATGATAAAAGGGGATAGTGTGAGCTGGCAGCCAGAAGTGTGCAGTAGATTGCAGATTGCCAATAAAAACATGAATGAAAACATTTTACCCAGTAGTTGGAAATAACTGCTTTATATCTCAGAGATACCATAAAAAAGAAATATCAACATTTGACTGCAGTGTGGTTGCAGGTAGTTTAAAAAAATAAGAAATCGAAGATTTCTCAAATTGAGGTTAGGAGGAGAGCTGGTAGAGCATAGATAGGGGCTGCCCTGCCCATAGCCCCTTGGACCTTATGGCTTTAGTTCAGTTGAGTGGACTTCAAAGTGCCAGCATCTGTGGGTTTTTGCTTTAGGGCTAGTAATGACAAGAGCGGATATAAAAATACTTCAGTTCCCAAAGCCCTGGCATAGATAAATCTGTGCTGTGCTAAGTCATTTCAGTCATGATCAACTCTTTGAGACCCTATGGACCATAGCCCATCAGATTCCTTTGTGCATGGGATTCTCTAGAAAAGAACACTGGAGTGGGTTGCCATTTTCTTCTCCAGGGGAATCTCTCTGACCCAGGGATCAAACCCACGTCTCTTACATTTGTCTCCTGCATTGGCAAGCAGGTTCTTTACCACTGGCACCACCTGGGAAGCCCAAATAACTCTAAGGCACATGTTCTGTCCTATCCTGGGGGTTCCCAGCCCATCTCGGGCGCACCCTTTACTGGATGCCTTCTCTCTTCTTCATCTCACTGACCCACTCCCATAACTGTTTTTGGGGATGAACTTTCAGTTATACTTCTTGCACTGGCATCTTTGTCTCAGGGTTAGCTTCTAGAGCAACCCAGGCTCAGACAGTTGTTGGTTACACATTTATTCAGAATCCTCCATCCCCTTTAGTTACTGTGCCTCCTTCTTTCAAGGCTGTCCTGAAACTTCCCCTTTCGTTTGCCCTGGAATCCATTACACTCAGCCTGTAGGCGCCAGGTCACTGCAGTCAGAGAGCACATCTGATAAATCCTTCACAGTGCAGAGGGAATTACGTAAATGCAGTGTTAACTCTCCCTTATGTCTTTGCATTTTAAAGGGGATCCTTGGGAAGACTGAAAGTCTAGCAATGAAATCTCAGATTTCATGCCGCCCGAATGAAGGAGACTGTTTTGAGCAGCCTTATCACTGCCTTTACCTCTGACTCTGGTATTCTTTGGACTATCTGGGAAAAGAAAGCAGAGAAACTAGTCATTCTTTAGTGACAAGTCAAATTTAGAGATTAAATGGAAGACACTAGAAGAAAAATTTGCAGGAAAGCCAAGGAATTTAGCCAAAAGCAGCAAGAATGATAAAATAGCACATTTGTTGGTTCTAGTGGAGGAGGAAACGGCAATCCACTCCAGTATTTTTGCTGGGAAAATCCCATGGACAGAAGAGCCTGGTGGGCCATAGCCCACAGAGTCATAGAACTCGGACACGACTGAGCAACTGAGCATGTTGATTCTAAGACACTTTTTCCTGCATTTTAATGTCTCTGAAGTCAAAATGCATCTTATGATCAATAGCATCTCTAGTTACTACTATCAGGTAGCAGTCACAATGTTATGGCCATTTCCTGTGAGGTAAAATTAAGTCATAGCTCTTCATGTCACTTTGGTTAAACTGTGTGCACTGTTGATACAGACATTGAATTTAATTGCTGTTTAAGTGTCATTAATATAATACTGTGATTTAGGATGAAACAAATAGTTTTCATGCATGCAGAATGTTGTTGTTCAATTGCTCAGTGGTGTCTGACTCTTTGTGACCCCGTGGACTGCAGCATGCCAGGCTTCTCTGTCCTTCATCATCTCCTGGAGTTTGCTCACATGCAGGATGGGACAGGAACAAATCAGCAATGCATAAATTTGATATTTGTTAAGCAAGTTAATTGTCACTAGGTGGATGGTCCTAAATTCCATGTTTTCTTAGAAAGCAACAATAAAGTACTTTATAAGATATAAGAAAGGGAAGAAGATGCCCACTATCAGAAGCTGTATTATATTTTATTTTTGAGACTCATGCAAAAGGATTGCCTGTCATAGACAGAGCAACAGTGGCAAGAGAAATCACCAAATGCCTCACAATAGATGAATAAAATATCAGCACAATAGCAGGCTGGAGGAAATGAATCATGCACTGCACAGGACTATGATTAAGATGTACAATATACGTTTATCAGAAACTTCCTGCTGCCTTTGAACAGAATGTTCTTAATTTACAGGATGATACCACTGAAGAAAAATTAAAATACGTGTTTAATTATTATCATTTACACTGCTTTTCATAATCCAAACTCACACTCTTGATCCTTTTAAGGATCTATTTGGGAACCCTCCTACACTATTGGTGGGAATGTAAATTGGTGCAATCATTATGGAGAACAGTATGGATAGTGTGGAGTTTCCTTCAAAAACTAAAAATAGAGTTGCCATATGATCCAGCAATCCCACTTCTAGGCCTATATTATATTTTTGTTTCAAGGCAAACACATTCTTGAAGATAAAGATCAGTTCATAATAATGAAAGATTTGACTAGTAATATATAACAAGTATAAATGTATATGAAAGAACCACAAGAAGAAAAATTCACAAACTAGATTTTAACATGCCTTTTTCAATACTTGATAAAATTAATGAGAGAGAGAAAAATCACCAAGGATAGAGAAATTTGAACAAAACAGTTAAAGTTAGGTTAATGAACATGTATGAGACATTTGCACCCAACAGCTGCAGAATTCACATTCTTTACAAGCTCACATGGAACATTAGCAGAAAATCCATATGTTAGGCCACAAAACAATTCTCAGTGAATTTTGCGACTGAAGTCATTCAAAAATCTATTCTGATCAGACTTTTAAAAATCTATAACAATTAGTTAAAAGGATAATAGAAAATCCCTATGTTTGGATATTAACAAATGCATTTGTAAACAAGTCATAATGTGAAGGTGAAATTCTGATGGAAATTAGATAAAGGAAAAGGGGGAAATGTTATCAGTAGTCATACAAGATTTGATTCATATTTGCAGAAAAATCCAAAAGAATTTACAGATAAATGTTTACACTGGGTAAGAGATATTATAAGTACATTATTAGAATTATTGGAATTTAGCAAAGCTGCTAGATTCACTCAATATATAAAAGTCAGATATTTCTACATAATAGTGAGAACACTTAAGAAAGAAAGATACTATCCATTATCAAAAATACCAACTACATAGAAATAAACTAAAAAAAGGTGTAAGATCTCTGTGGAAAGATATAATAATAGGCATTAAAGAAGACCTAAATAAATAGATTAGAACACAATTATAAAGATACCAAGTATCTAAAGATTTAGTGCCATTCAGATTCTCAACAGGGTTGTATGTATGTGTGCTTGTAGCTTTATAAGGTGATTCTAAAATTTATGTGAAAATGCAGAGAAACCTGTTATACTTGACATCAAAAAACTTGTTATACAACTCTAGTAATTAAGATGGTCTGTTGATAAAGTGGATAGAACCATAAGGTGGAATGGAGTCAGAAGCCAATCTATCCATATATGGGCAATGACAGTTCACCCAGCAGTGGTGGTGAAAAACTAAAATGTTCAATAAATATCGCTGGAACTAATATTCATATAGAAAAAAAGTGAAAGGGGCCACTCATATTAATAAGCCCCAAGTGAATTACAATTAGAGAAAAACTCTAAAGGCTTACAATATATATATATACGAAAAAGTCTCCATGGCTATAGATTAGGGAAAGATTAAGTTATAAAAACTAACTATAAACAAAAGAATTAATAAATTTGACTTCACTAAAATCAAAACCTTCTCTTTATTGACACTAAGAGATAGTGAAAAGACAACCAGAGATAGAAAGTATTTGCAATACCTACACATAAGAGAAAGAGACACACACTAGAAAAAGGGTTATTTCCCTTCATCCCTCCAACTTGGTGGCTCGGACGCTAAAGAATCACCTGCAATGTGGGAGGCCTGGGTTCAGTCCCTGGAGGAAGGTGAAGTGAAGTCGCTCCGTCGTGTCTGACTCTTTGCAACCTCATAGACTGCAGCCTGCCAGGCTCCTCTGTCCATGGGATTTTCCAGGCAATAGTACTGGAGTGGATTGCCATTTCCTTCTCCAGGGGATCTTCCCAAATCAGGGCTCGAACCCAGTCTCCCGCCTTGTAGACAGACGCTTTACCGTCTGAGCCACCAGGGAAGTGGGTATGGTAACCCATTTCAGTATTCTTGCCTTGGAGAATCTGCATGGACAGAGGAGCCTGGTAAGTTACAATCCATGGGGGTTGTGAACAGTTGGACACGACTGAGCAACTAAGCACACAGCACACACACATAAGAGAAACACACACACACACACTAGAAAAAGGGTAATTTCCCTTCCTTCCTTCCTTCCACCAACATACACTTAGGGGTGGGTTTTCTGTTTTTTATTTCTGTTTTTTGTTGTTGCTTTCTGGTAAGAGGAGTGTCCATGGTCCATATACACAGTAACTACTGAAAAGTGAACATAACTACATCTTTCAATACACACAAACACACACACACACAGCTGAATCACTTTGCTGTACACCTGAAACCAACACTGCATTGTAAATCAACGATACATTTACTTGATCATTTTAAAAGTGCTAATTTTGTTTTGACTCTATAGAGATCAATTTTCCGTAAGATGTTTTCATCTTATATATTTAAGTGAGATAAAGGTTTGGGAAAATACAAAAGGAAAGTGAAAAATAGCCTGGGTAAAAAATGTGATTCTTTGCTCTTAACAAAGCAGGGAAAAAAAGAATAATGTAACCTCACAGGGAGGAAACTGAAATGGGAAAGGGAAGGTAAAGAAGTTCAAGTAGGAAAGAAAAAGGAAGAAATGTAGACAAAGAAGCTGAGAAATGTTGAAAGATTGTATCTGAATGATCAACAATGAAGAACTTCTACAACACTGAGAAAAACAACTAGTGGTGATTCTTAGGATCTTAGAGGAGCTCCTGATCTTGGATAGAAAAATCTTTCAACTTAACATAAATAACAGAGCCTCCAAACTAGTTCTGGGAGAAACCCTTTATTGTTTTCAGTGGAATATTTTAAAAATAAGGGCAAAATGAGAAAACAAAGCTTTTCTTGGAGAGTTCAATAGAAGGTATACGGGGAAAAATCAATAGATGGGAAAATTTTAACAGGAATAAATGCAAACTAAGGAGAATCTGAAATTGTTAGCATGCAGAAATCAGAAATTTTAGTATCTCAGCTTAATGAACAGGATAATTTTAACTTCTTAAGAGTTTTTGTCAATTCATTTTTTGTTTTTTTCTTTTGGAGTTTTCTGATTTTAAAAGGGGAAAATGTTTTGAAAGCAATAGAATATGAAACCAGATACTTGGTGTTTACCCTAACTGTACCAATAGAAATGCTAATTAGAAAGCATCATCTAATAAAATTGTAGCAATGGTCAAGGCCATAAAAATGTTTACAAACAATAACCTCATTTCTTTCCCAGAAATACCCTTTGATTTACTAGTCTGTATAATCTACTTTTGATTATTAATTTTCCACTTTGTGGTTTGTTATTTTATCTTTTCTACTGTTGATCTTTTGGCCATTTTGTGGATAATTAGCACCTCCTTCAGAGAGGAGGGAGAAGGAAACTAAATAAAAAAATAAATGCATTTGTTTACATTTATTGTGCTTCCTGTTAATCCTGACATGGAGAGGTCTAGTAACAAAGTTTAACGCTATTGACTAAAATGATGCTGTTCAAATTACTCCTGTAAACCAAGAAAACATAGACACCTATAGGAGCCTAGCAGGTAAAGGAAATGAGTGCCTGGGTCATTCAGTGATGGATATTATGGCAATTTGGGATAGTACAAGCTCCCCTGAAGGAATTACAATATTTCAACTTATGCAACATACCTTATGGCTGAATTAGGCCCGAGGGCTGCCAGCTTACATTAGCATTGGTAATAAAACGTGTATATGCTTAGATGTCATAAAAATGAAAGTGAAGTCACTCAGTAGTGTCCGACTCTTTACAACCCCATGGACAGTAGCCTACCAGGCTCCTCTGTCCATGGAATTTTCCAGGCAAGAGTACTGGAGTGGGTTGCCATTTCCTTCTCCTTTACCATCTGAGCCACCTGGGGAGTTGCTCTAGCATACTGACATAATTATGAGCTAGCTGATACAAAGACCATCAAACAGGGACCCAAAACAATGTGTTGAACAAGTCAGGAAGAATAGAGTTAACAAATGAACAGCTGGGACCACCATGGTTCCTAATAATAATTTACAAAGAAGTAACTCTTGTAGAATTTATCCTAAGCCCAGAGTAAACCAATCCTTCTGAATGTGTGTTCAGAGCCTTTCCTACAAAGGTGCTCAAGAAGTATTTTTAATCATTAAGAATAACTTCTGGAGATGGAACAACATGTTACATAGATGTCTACCCTCACAATATAAGTTTCTGTGGCTTTATAATAGAATAGATAGTTGAAACAAACCCCAAACAATTTCATGTATTTATTGGGAGGTTATTCTAATCTTCAAATAGTGATGTATATATTTAAGATTTTATGTTGTTTTTGTTCAATTTTTTTCAGGGAAAATTTCATGGAAACCCAGTGCATGTAGCTGTGGTTATTTCAAATTGTTTAAGGGAAGAGAGGAGAATATTGGCTGCTGCCAACATGCCTGTTCAGGTAATACTTTCTCAAGTTGCAATATTTTCACCAAGAACTCAATTTTTCTAAAACAGAAATTCTAATCTTCTTTCCAGCCATCATCTTCTATCTACATTAATGGTGCTATCATCTGTTCAGCTAGTTGGAATCAAGGTTCTTGGGATCATCTTTGAATAGTTGCTTTTCTCTGCCCTCTTACTAAGATAACTACCAAGTCTTTCTAGAGTTTGTTTCTAAAATCTTATCTGTATGTTCTTTTCTGTTTCCACTGCTCACACTCTGATCTGTGGTCTTACAATGTCAGCTGAGGAACAGAGTAACCACTTCCTGGCTAAATTCCTAAGTACCATTTAGGCTCTGTTTCTTTCAGCATGGTTATCCTCAGGGGCAGTCTTGCTCGAAACCCTTCAGTATTTCCCAGTTTCCTACACCACAGGTCCAAACTAGTCCATAAGCAGGAATTTTGTCTTACAGAAACTCCATAAATACTTCTAGTCTCTTTCAGTGTGCTCTGCCCTGCCATATTTTAGAGTACATTTTATCCCATTATGCTGAATGAATTCAGAGTCCCCAACAAAGATAAGTAGAGGAGCTAACGAAGGCCTTGGGAATACTCCATTTAAAAAGGAAAGAGCATGTAGATAATCAACTTTCCATATGTCATGCTGAATAATTTTGTGATTCACACTACTATATTTATTTTTGAAGATCCAATAAAACTATCTTTTTTCAACTATTAAAAATTCTCAAATTTGCTTGCTGTCAGTTTATGGTTGTTTCTAGAGAAGTATGAAGTTTTAACAACTTGCTCATATTTTTAGATGTGAATAAGAATGTATCATCTTTAATTTTAAAATCTAAAGTTAGTAAGTTTCTAAAGTAAACATAGTTTGATTCAGTGAAAATTTGGATGAAAATTAAGATTCTATTACTAATATATGATATTTTTATATATTCTCAGTTGTCATTTTTTGTAGCCCTCTCATCTCTAGTCATTATATATATTTGTGTGAGTGTGTATTGTTGTTCTTGTTCTCTTCACATATCAGGTATCAGCCAAGTTAGAGACATTTATTTGAATAGATGCTCATCAGAATCATTCCTCAGTCTTCTAGTACTACATACTACCACAAAAGAAGCACTGGTTTATAAACTTCAAAGCAATAGACAATATATAGAGACACACACACACACACACACACACACACACACACACACACACAGAAATAATGGGAGCCAAAATGAGAGAGAGGCAATTTTACAAATCATCTGAAGAATGTGATAAAGTTGAAGGAACATTTGATTGAAAGCTAAGGACCTGGGTTCCACTTGAGGTTCTGGGACTCATTTTCTATTTACTCATCACCCTTTCTAACCATACCTCCCTATCCAAGTATAAGGTGAAGGATTTATGGACATTCTCTCAACTCTAGACATCTGTGTAAACGTTATATCTAAAGAACAAACTCAGATAGGTTATTAGAGTGGCCAAGAAACATCGCTTGGAGTAGCTGGTTAGTCTTTCCATTAATACTTAACCGGGCTAACATTTTTACATATTCTTTAGTAAACTCTCTTTGTTCCAAAATAAAAATAAACTTCATCCTGGCAGATTTAACATCCCTAATTCTAAATTCAAGTACAACATAATGTAGTTTCACATCTTATAGAATCTCAAAAGTCACATGGGTCTGATGTAGAAAAACAAGAAAAAAATTTTAACCATAAAATCATCTGTAATTTCACTGTTAAAGATAACAAATGATAATATTTTGGTGTATGTGTTCTTCCAATCACATGTTCTTGAGTTTACATGTCTATACATATATCTAGATATTTATAAGTAAATACATACGTACACAAGCAACAAAGATCACAAACATATAGTGTCTTATAATTTGCTCTATTTCTTAATACTTTAACACTACTCGTATGTCCTTAAGGGCTCCCCAGGTGGCGCTAGTGGTAAAGAACCTATCTGCCACTGCAAGAGATGCAAGAGAAATGGATTCGATCCTGGGGTTGGGAAGATCCTCTGGAGGAGGAAATGGCAACCCACTCCAGTATTCTTGCCTGGGAAATCCCATGGACAAAGGAGCCTGGTGGGCTGCAGTCCATAAGGGTCAAAAAGAGTCAGACAAGACTGAAGCAACTGAGCACACATACACGTATGTTATTAAATATTTTTCTACAGCATGGTTTTTAATGGCTGTAGAATATTTCAACTCATACTGATCCAGACCTCAGTTCAGAGTATATTACATATACTACATTCATCATAAGCCTGTTTCATCAATATGTTGACGTTTCAGGGACTTCACTGGCAGTCCAGTGGTTAAGTCTTTGCCTTTCAATGTGGGGGCAGGGTACAGGTTTGATCCCTGATCAGGGATCTCATATGCCTTGCAACCTATAAGCCAAAACATGAAAAAAAAAAAAAAGAAGAAGAAGCAATATTGTAACAAATTCAATAAAGACTTAAAAAATGGTCCATATCAAAAAAATTTTTTTAATATGTTGAAATTTCAAAACGTTTTTCCAGGGACCTCTGGAGAAATCCTTACAGAGTTCTTCAGTTTCAGAAAGACAGAGGAATGTGGAACACAAAGTGGCTGCCATTAAGAACAGTGTGCAGGTGAGTGAGCTCTTAGAGTAGTAGGGAAGGCGAGCAGTGGTCCCCATTCTATGCACCTTTCTCTTGTGTGCCCCAAGTTACTGTGTACAGAAGTCATGGGGTACTTGGTTATAAGATAAATATCTCTCACATACTATGTTCATATTAGAAAAGATTTCTTTGGGGAAAGCGGCGAACTTCAATTTACTGAAAATTGGAGTCACACCAGTCTCCATCAGTGAGAAGCCATGTGGCTTCAGGCAAGTAAGTTGCTTTACATCTCCAAGCCTCTGCTACTTCATCTGTAGAAGTAAGAATAACCACTCTAACAGGCTGGTTGGGAGGACTGCATGAGATTTAATACTATATGAAAAGCCTTCAGCTTAAATTCTGACATCTTTATGTCTGAGCAGAAAACATCACTAAATTTGGAGAAGAGTAAAAGCAAAAATCTCAAAGACAGAAATGAACAGGAGATATAGAGGAGGCATAAATATTTTTTAAGAGGTTCTGAGGAAAAAATTTAGACTGTATTGTCATGTATGTCCTTTGATAAAGGAGACTTTAAGCAAAAAGATAGTTGGTACATTAATACAGAGCTATATGGAGCTAAGTGGATAAAGTATCCATATTATAAAAATATGTTAGTAGCATCATTTGTAATTTACTGAGAAATGAGAGACAAGATGCTGAAATTTGCAAACACTCAGGAAGAGAAAATGGAAGAGCAACTTCAGTCTGGTTCTTCCAGAGATATTCAGTTTTCATGGGAATTAGCTCTTTAGAAATTGTAGTTCTATAATATATATAATTAGTCTGGGATATTACTGGAGATTGGAAGCACTAAACAGGGTATTTTGAAATACTGATGATGGATGGTATTATTTCACTGGCATGATTAATTGCAACAACAGAGTATGTTTTCTTTTGTAAAAAGATGACAGAACAAGACACCAAATATTTAGAAGATCTACAAGATGAATTTGATTACAGGTATAAAACAATTCAGACAATGGGTAAGTTTTTGTTTTGTCTATAATTCCACAAAGGGACATGACTAGGGTTTCTTCTTTCCTGAAAGAATTGATAAATTAGTCCCTTTTTTTTTGAAGAGAGAATGCAGGAGAAGAGAATTTAATTTACTTCCTCCTTTTCTTTTCATGTAAATGTATATTTTTTACCAACTATTCAAATTATAAAGCTCATGAGAAATAACCCCTATTTCAGAATGGTTCTCCAAAAGCTAAGAACATTTTCCTGTAGAATCAAAATATCATTATCACAATTAAGAAAAGGATTAATAATTGTCTATTATGATCAGGAAATTACTAATATTATCTCTAGATGAGTTTTTACTGTAATTTTTAAAATTAAAAGTAGAAATGTTATTCACTGTAGGAAATTAGGAAAGTAGAAAAGAATTACAAATTTAAAAATCACACAAAATTCTGCTATCTAGATATAACACCATCAAAATGTTAGCATATTTTCTTCCAGCCTTTTCTACATGTTCAAAATACATCCATAGAGATTTATTTACAAAAAGTGAAATCAACTTGCACATAGTTTTTGAATAGTATTTTAAGCTAAACTTTTATTTTACATATTTCCTCAGATTAAAAAATCTCCACATACATAATTTCAATAATTATATAATATCAAAATGTAAGAACACTGCAATTTATTTCATTATTTCTTTGTGATTAAATATTGAAGTTGTTTACAATTAGGTGTTTTTAAAGAAATATAAGGAAAGAATGAGAATATTTATAAAGATCTAAGATTTACAAATAATAATAGATTGGTCACTTAAAGTACACTGCAATTAGTGGAACAATTAGAGAAATTTTAATCAGGTCTAGATTAATTAATAGGATTGTACCAGTGTTAATCTACTGGCTTTGACCATTGTGCTATGGTTATGTAAGACGTTAGAGGAAGCTGTGTGAAGTCTATATGGGAACTCTCTGCTATTTTTTGTAACTTCTTGTAATTCTAAAATTATTTTAAAATAATTTTTAAAAACACATTAGATATAAATTCTTTTTATAGATGATTTACAAAATCATCCTTAACTATTGAAATGCTAGCTTAAAATTTATCTGGAAGGAAGTAATATGGATGATTGTGATCAAATGCTTATTAACTTCCTATCTAATATTTCAAAGAGAAGATATTATTTTTTCCTGGCATAGGTGAGATGTGACATATTCTCCTGGCACCTTCAGGATGTCTTGACTCCCATGAAATGTTGATTATTATGTTATGATTATAAGTATGTTCATGAATTTGTATGCACAATTGTTTGTGTATACAGTTTTTGTACATGCATAATTGTGTGTACAATTTTTTTTCCTTTGGAGAAATTCACATAACAGAGGTTTCATCAGATTATATTATCAAAGGGGTCCATGATCTTAAAAAGGTTTAGAACAACTGCACATTTAATCAACTATACAGTTCATTGAAAGCAGCCTCACTCTAAATTTCATATGTGAACTACCAATTTTATGAATTAGAATATAATAAAATATATTATAACAATAACATTATTTTTGAACTTATGTTACAATTAGTTACTTTAATATCTTTCAGTACTTCATAAGCAGTATGAAGAATAAAAATGATTATTTTATCATTTAAGTCACCAAGTATTTATTTTGTTGGTTATAAGTGAAAGAAAATGTTTTAAGTGAAATGAAAGATACTTGGGAAACAAGTTATATCCTTGCTGGTGAAGAATGAAAAGTATTAGCTAAGCAAGTTTTGAGTTCATAAAATGCTGTCTAAGCAAGAGTTTGCTATACATGGGATCTAGGAGTTAGTGAATTTGTGAATTAATACAGCCAGAAATGCTTCTTGAAGACCAGTGCTATTTTGTAGAGAAATTTGCCACAACATTGTTCAGGAGCCTCTTTTTCACAATTACTGAAGCCCTATCAGTGTTGCAGATCTTCATTTAGAAATATGAACAGTTAGGCCTTCATTTAGATAATGAACAGTTGGTATAAATAGTCACTATATACCAATACATTTTTAAGTTCAAATTAAATAATATGATGTTTACTGTATTTTTTCCATTTAAGAGGCTAAATCATTTGGGGTTTTTTCAGCCAGAGATTTTTCTTAATTTGCAACTCCCACTTCTTCTGATTTCACTGTGAGTCTAGCTTGTTTTGCAAAGAAAAAGAGAAAGCAAAGGATTTAGTCATTATTAGTTCATGACACTGTGTATAAAAGTACAACCCTTGCAGGAGGTTGAGTCAAGACATCAGGAGGGGTCAATATGATTTAATCATGGGCACAAAGAAAGGCCTCTTCCTTTCTTACACATGCCAACCAGCCAAAGTCTTTGTCAATGTAGAGATGATCTAATAAAGAATCCATTATAAAATCGTTTGTATCTCCTCTCTACCGGCCCCTAAAAGGAATATCGTGAAGAATAGTGTTCTCGAAAGGTTTGTAAGATAGAGAGTTCATCTCTGGCGTGCTTGGATGTAATCCTTCCTGGCAGTATGAGCAGTCAAGGATTTACTTCCAAGCTCATCATTAATGGCCCCATTTCTGCTCTTACATCCTGGATCTTAGGATGGCAGGTTACAGCCAGTTGGCTTTCAGGTCAAAGACCTTTTCCTTGGAGAGGACTCTAAATCTGATCTCTTCTTCACAGATCAAGGTGACAAGAACAGTGCCCTAATGAATCAGGAAGTTTTAACTCTGCAGGAAATGCTGAACAGCCTGGACTTCAAAAGAAAGGCTAGTGAAGACCTCTAATTTGGCCTTTTGTCTATTTTTCTTTTTCTATATCTAGTCCTACCGAAAAGAAGCCCTTTGATTTTATCAGTTCTGTTTATGCTGAATGATTTTATCAGTTCCATTTATGCAATGTTTCTAGGAAGAGTATCATACTGTTTGCCTGCTTCTCTACCTAAGTTTACAAAGCAGACTCTCTCTAGAGTCTATTTATTCTGCTTATGTGGTACCTGTACTATAGCTACCATTAATTTCAAGAACATTTTACCCAGTTTTTATTTGCCATTATTTCAGACAGGACTGTTTTAGTTGCTATACTTAATATGCTGAGATTTTAGTTGCTATACTTAATATGCTGAGATGGGTTCTACTGTACATGTATAATTAAGATATTACTTGATGACTTCTAAAATTTTATTGCAGAAATGTGTCCCAGTTTCTATTATGAGAAATGACGTACTAAATAATTTTGTAGATTTCAGGATAGTCCACTGAATCCTGAACATATTCAATCTCATCTCTTCCCAAGGAGAGGAAGGATATTTTTCTGGCTCAATAAAATATTTTAAAAGAGGGGAAGTATCTCAATTTCAATTCTACCTCTCTTTGAAAAGAGACACAACTGAAATTAACCAGTTACTGAAATCGATAGTTTATTTCTAAAAGTTTGGCTTCACTTTTTGTGCAGGAATTTGTGTAAGTACAAATAAATATAAAATTATTTTCACCTTAAATCAATTATAAACTTAAACAACCATATATCAGATTTTAAATATGTAAATATTTAACCTAAAATAAGCTTAATACTTTTAGACATAATGAATCTGTGCTATACATTTTACGCATGCTATCTTATTCTACTTTAAATAAGATTTTAAGGAGAAAGGGAACCTCAGAAATAATTCAGTCCATTCACCTGACTGTATAGATGAGAAAGCAAAGTAAAATGGCTTGTTCAAATTTACACAGCCTGTGGCCAAGCCAGGGTAGAAATTCACATCTTCTAATCCCTAAGCCTTTGAAAATTATCCTCTCCCACTATGCTTCCCCAAACCCAGATAAAGTGGTGGTAAATATTAACATTTGTGTGCGCTATAATGCTTGAGTTGTGTCTGACTCTTTGCGACCCTATGAACTGTTGCTGGGCCAGGCTCCTCTGCCCATGGGGTTCTCCAGGCAAGACTACTGGAGTGGGTTGCCATACCCTCCTCCGGCGATCTTCCCAACTCAGGGATCAAACCTGCGTCTCTTAAGTCTCCTGCACTGGCAGGCAGATTCTTTACTAGGGCCATCTGAGAAGCCCAAAAACTAACACAGAGAGGCTCAAATTTTAGTCAGTACATTTAAGAATTAATGCACTAAGATATTTATAAGAACGTAAATTCAATTTATAAATGGCTTTTTAAGAAGCAGATAAATGGCTTCTATGACTACAGGATTCAATATTGTCACAGGAGTTACAAATTCAACATATTTATATTAATGACATGAGATTATTGTGAGGTATTATGAGAATGTTAACTGTGATCATGCTTTTTTCTTCATGATGTTACTGAATTGCCATAATTTAATTATTTGAAAAGGCAGTCCTATGG
This sequence comes from Nanger dama, assembly GCA_917880005.1. Lineage (NCBI taxonomy): Eukaryota > Metazoa > Chordata > Mammalia > Artiodactyla > Bovidae > Nanger > Nanger dama. Next base: position 57,421,636 of record CAKJTW010000004.1, read on the forward strand.
CAAATAGAAGGTAGTATTTGGTAAAATATTTGGTCAACATTTTAACCTGAAGTTTTATCTCCCAGGTTAGGCAGACTGTATTCTAGACTGAACTGTGAGTGACTTCGGTTGCATGCCGTAAGAATCTTCTCAGTAGTCACTATTGTTTTTAGGAAGCCCTGAGTAAGATGACACAAATCGTGAATGAGACGGACTTGTTAATGAACAGCATGCTGGTGGAGGAGCTGCAAGACTGGAAGAGGCGACAGCAAATCGCCTGCATTGGAGGTCCACTCCACAACGGGCTCGACCAGCTTCAAAACTGGTAAAACCCGCTGACTTTAGTTTCTAGTGAAAACCACAGGAAGTACACACGCAGCTTCAGTGTCGCTGAGCTGGAGAAGGCAGGCTTAGACCTCAGCATCAGTTCATTCAGCTTGTTGATGGCTTGTGAGCAGCTGGAACTCCTGAATACAAATAGATGTAATTGTCTAAGTGTCTGAATTCCCATTTCTTGGGGGAGAAAAATAAAGCATTGATAGAAATCTATAGAATGCATAAGAATTGCTCTTCTCATATATAATATGTCAATATGCAGTCTTAAAAGACTCAAATGAATTTTTTTCAAATCGTCAATAAATACACTTTCTTGAAGAGCATGAGAAGCACTGGCGTCAAACACTGTATCTCACTTTTAAAATGTGTATCTTAAGATGTCCACATAAAGCTAAGCATTAGTTTTGTGGTTTTAACAAAATGATTTGTTTTTGTAGTTAAATGACAAATCTCAAGCGGCTAATATAACATGGCATCCCCTGCCTGTGTACACATGCACACAATCATGTACAGATATTATCCTTTGTACTAAACAAGGGTTTATAGGGTTTTCCCCTTCATCAGTGCAAAAGAAAATTCTCTGAGTGAAGGAGCAGTTAGAAAATATAATGAAAAAGAAGGAAAATTTTTCATTGAATCGAAAATTGCTTCCCAGGGGTACAAGTTCCAGTGCGATGAGAACACATATAACTGGGCACACTTGTACTAGAAGCTCTGCACTTCCAGGACTGCTTCTCAAAAAAAGTAACTGGACTCCTTTTAAAATGTATTGATCTCCTTGGGGAAATATTTTGATTCGCTAACCTCACTGTTGTTGTGAAAACAAGATAAACAACAAAAGGAGAAATAGAGAGCTTTGCAGAAATGGTGCTTATACCAAATTCAGTAAGGGGTTGACAGTTCTTTCTACCATGTTGTGGGGAATAAAGTTAACTAAAAAGAGCTGCTGTCAGGGTACATGGACTTAGTAAGTGTGATGAGACTTGTGCCTCCTCTTAGTTGGAGGCCCTTTCTGTGTGCCTTTCAATCTCCCCCTTTCCCAGACTTCCAGCCCAAGCTGCCACCTCCATTTCTTAAGTGAGATCCAAGGTGTAAAACTCTAAGCAGATAATTTTCTTCAGAAAGATCCATTGACAATCTTTTGGTTAATACTTAGGACTTGTATAAATATATATGGACGGAGGTCACATTATTTTTTCTGTCAGTATTCTTACACATAAGATTCTTCATAAAATGTATTTTTAAAGTTTTAAATTTGCTCTCTTTGCCCTTTAGTGAGTACCATCTTTTAAAAATATATGTGTTTAATAGACTTTTTTAAAAATTTTTATTTTTACTTTATTTTACTTTATAATACTGTATTGGTTTTGCCATACATTGACATGAATCTGCCACGAGTGCTCCCAGTCCTGAATCCGTCTCCCACCTCCCACCCCATATCATCTCTCTGGATCATCCCTGTGCACCAGCCCCAAGCATCCTGTATCCTGCATCGAACATAGACTGGCGCTTTGTTTCTATATGATAGTATACATGTTTCAATGCAATTCTCCCAAATCATCCCACCCTCTCCTTCTCCCTCTCCCTCAGAGTCCAAAAGTCCATTCTATACATCTGTGTCTCTTTTGCTGTCTCGCATATAGGGTCATCATTTCCATCTTTCTAAATTCCATATATATGTGTCAGTATACTGTATTGGTGTTTTTCTTTCTGGCTTACTTCACTCTGTATAATCAACTCCAGTTTCATCCATCTCATTAGAACTGATTCAAATCTATTCTTTTTAATGGCTGAGTAATAAATCCATTGTGTATATGTACTACAGCTTTCTTATCCATTCATCTGCTGATAGACATCTAGGTTGTTTCCATGACCTGGCTATTATAAAACAGTGCTGAAATGAACATTGGGGTACATGTGTCTCTTTCAGTTCTGGTTTCCTCAGTGTGTATGCCCAGCAGTGGGATTGCTAGGTCATAAGGCATATCTATTTGCAATTTTTTAAGGAATCTCCACACTGTTCTCCATAGTGGCTGTACTAGTTTGCATTCCACCAACAGTGTAAGAGGGTTTCTCCATGTCCTCTCCAGCATTTATTGCTTGTAGACTTTTGGATTGCAGCCATTCTGACTGGTGTGAAATGGTACCTCATTGTGGTCTTGATTTGCATTTCTCTGATAATGAGTGATGTTGAGCATCTTTTAATAGACTTTTAAAAAAGATAATTAAAAGGAATTTGGGGGACTTTCCTAGTGGTCTGGTGGCTAAGACTCTGTGCTCCCAATGCAGGGAGCCTGGGTTTGATCCCTGGTTAGGGAATTAGTTCCCACATACTGCAAATAAAGACCCTGTGTGCCACAACTAAGAACCAGTGAAGCCAAATAAATAAAAACACTTTTAAAACAAAGGAATTTGAATCCAGATGTTCACAAAATTTTCTAAATGATCTGTCTAAAACTGAAGGTAAAAATTTTAAAACATTGAAAACAGTTAACATCTATCTAGCATTTTAGAGAAAAACAGAGTTAGGAGAATAAACGTAAAAAACACTGTCACTAATTTAATGGAATTAAATGACTAATTCATTTAATAATTATTTAGTAATACTTGCTAAATAGTTAAAACGGTAGAGTTTAGTAGAAAAAAAAAAAACTATGTGCATTTTCCATTGACTGTTCAATAGCTTTACACTGTTGGCAGAAAGTCTGTTCCAACTCCGAAGGCAGTTGGAGAAATTAGAGGAGCAATCTACGAAAATGACATACGAAGGAGATCCTATCCCTTTGCAAAGACCACATCTGCTAGAAAGAGTCACCTTCTTGATCTACAACCTTTTAAGAAGTAAGTCAACACTTTGCTCTACACCCGCACCTTAAACAAATGGTACAACTATACTTCAGCCTAAAAAAGAGGGCAAGTCAAGTATTATCCATTTAGATGCCTCCTGGCAGCTTCAATTCTATGTAGTTGGGAGGACACCTTGGTTTGGTTTTGGTATTCAGGTGAAGGAATGGGAGAGAAGTGTCAAACAATGAGCTTTAAGGTGCAGTGAATAAAGCTCCAGAGAGTTCCAGAAACATTTTTTTTACTCATCACTGTTTATTCATCAACACTTCTTCCACCACCTAACCCAGTTTTTCATGAGTTACCATGTTGCCCACCCAAAGTTCATTTCTCATATTTTAGAAAAAAAGATTTCAAGGATTTCTACTCAAGTATCAATACATATTCAAGAAATGAAGGGTGGAGAATATGTTTATGTTTATAAGCTCATCTAAAGAAAAAAATATTACTGTGTACCAGAAATCCTGATATCTAGGTCAAAAATGGCATGAAATTAACTTTCTACTTGATGCTTATTATGATAAAAAGAGACTGGGGCTTTTATTCTTGACCTAAATATAATAATTAAGAATTATTTACTGCTGTTACTTAGGGAAATCTTTAGGCATTTCCCATCTCTTGGTAGTTATTTATGTGAAGTCTTGGAAAGATTTGAGCCTAATGGGAGTTTGAATGTCTTATAAGTGTAGAAAATTTTTATTTTACAAGAGGACAGCATCCTGTTACTCTGTGGTTTTCAGCCTCTCAATGTCTTCAGTGTTTTCAAATGACACGCTTTATTTCCTTTGACCCCAGCTCATTTGTGGTTGAACGACAGCCATGCATGCCAACCCACCCTCAGAGGCCGATGGTACTTAAGACTCTCATTCAGTTTACTGTAAAGCTAAGGTAGGCAGAATGTATTCTATTGTTTCATATTTATGGTGCTACGGTCACTGTGTAATTAAGGCTCATTTCTTTCAATATGGCTTTCATGCAACTATTCTTTATTGAGTGACTCCTTCATGCCCAGCTATGGTAAATTAAATACCCACAGAAATATTAACATGAGAGCCCTACTTAAAAAGAGTGGAACAATGAAGATGAGGGCATGAGAGTTATTAGCATGAAAGTATGAAATCACAATTTCGGATGACATGGGATCAAGTCAGAAGATTGACTTGAGAGAAGACTGGAGAGCCTAGAGAATGCTTGTGGTCACTGTGAGGAAGGACCTTGAGGGAAGAGCAGGGGTGTGAGAGTGAAACTATTAGAAATAAGGACTTTCTAAAATAAGGAGTCACTGTTCTATAAGGATGGGGGAGCAGGGAGAGAGAGAGAATTGAAAAGATATATTGGGACAGGTTGTAGAAGGTTCAACTATCCTATCCAGGCATATAGTGGCACATCCTTTACCTGGGATCACCCAGAAGCTAGCTTATTGAATTTCCCATGAAAACTCTCAACACCATGATTTTCAGCACATCCTTATTATGTACTTGATTGAAAGAGAAATGATTACGTTGTTGCTGCTTTATCTATGTATGTGATTCTTTTCATTTTCATGAGCAAACTAACACATACAGCTTTCCTAATGACATTTTTAAAATAATGCGTTTGACTTCAGACTTTCAAAGATTTTCATCATGCCTCAATCTCTAAGTCCCAAAGCTTTAAATTCCTAATCACTAGGTCATCTCTGGAAAGCTGAAACTCCAGACCAGTACAAGAGGTTGTGATGCCATGGTAGATGGTAGTTAAGATCCGATGATAGCATCCTTGGTCACAGATCACTATTGAAACTCCATTTTTAGTTCAGTTCCATTTTATCGAGACATATTGACACACAACACTGTGTAAATTTAAGCATAAAGACTTGATGTGCATAAATGGCATAATGATTATTACAATAGTTGACACCCATCACCTAGGAACTTCATTTTTTAAAGGAAGGCATTTGTCTTTCATTTGCATTTCGGAAACCCTACTTGAAATTCTGAATCATTTCCTTTGTGTGAATTTGCACCACCACACTAAGATACAAAAATAAAAAACAAAAACCAGGTTCCTTTTAAAAATTTTCTAATTTTCAAATGTATTCCTTTCTCATCCCCACATCTGTATACAACCCAGAAAATTGTAACACTAAAAGGAACTAGGATAGAAGGTTGGTGCATACATCCTGCTTTCCCTTGAGACACCTGTATATGATATATTCAGTCTAAGATGTTCTCTGGGAGGAAAGATGAGTAGGGATTGCTCAGCAAAGAACTCTGAGTGGAAGAGGTCCTTGAATGGGCATCACCTGGCATGTTGTTTAAACTGACTGCCAGAGGCACAGACCATTACTCCCTGGCAAAGGTATTCTGCCCTCCTCTTCCATCTAACTGTTCAGTCCCCATTCTTCTTTTCTGTACCCAATTCCCCCCACTGTCTTAACAGCTGATCCTTTACTTAGTATTCAAGATTCTTCCTAAAACCCCACTCTACCAAAGCATTCCATCCTCCTGTTTCAAAGGAAAGAGGCAACATGGGACTCCCTTTGGTCATCAGCACTTAACAGTGAGGCAGATCCTTCCTGATACAGGATGGAGAGGAAGACAAAAGGGAAGTCATTTCATCTTACTTCATAGACTTCCTCACTACCAGCAGCTATATTATCATATCCCAAACCCCCAAATCAGTTCTGGCAGGATTTTTAAGAAACCTTGATACATTTTTTTTGTTTTGTTTGGGTTGTTTGTTATCTATAATTATATTTCTCTAATGTCAATCAGTTGCTTGTCACCATTCTTTAAGTTTCAGCTGTTTAGCTGGACGTCTTCCTTTGATGTATTGCCATGTCTACTCTGCTCCTTCCTTAACCTTCATCATGCCAGTTTCCCACTGCCTGGGGCTGTACTGGGTTTATATAAGAAGCTCAATGCCACTGAGTGAATAGACAATATTTGGGATGAGTGTATATGTAAATGAATGAATGAGTGACTGACTGAATGAATACCTCTGAAACTGAACTGAACCTGCAGAGAGGTTATGTCAGAGGGTACAGCTTAGAAAATTTGGGGAAAGCTAAGTAGACACCTGAAAGAATTAAAGGAATTGTTATTCTGACCTTAATCATTTGTTTGTGTGAAGTTAGGTCTTTTTCAGTTATAAAATTTTTGCTGTTACTTACATGTAATATCTTTAAAGTCTGCAAATGCATTTGAAGTGGAATTTTCTGTATTTTATCAGAGTCCTAGTCTTTCTCAGTATTTTACCATAAAACAGTTATCAAAACATTTAGTTTTACTAAGCTTATAATTTTTTATGAGAGTTAAATGAATCCACATAAATAGATTTACAGAAGTTTTTTCTTTTATTTATGTCTGCACCCAAATTTAGGCTTTAGCCAAAATATATAGCTATTTTTCTGATCTAGCCAATGCATTATCTAACACACATCAACTAACGCAACATGGAAATACTTTCCAAATACATGTTCTATTAAGTGGGTGATGTCAATATTAGTAAAATGGCAAAGTAAAAAGGAATCGACATTTTTAAAACACACTAACATATGACTCGAAATAATGTGAGCTTGATTTATATATATTTGGCATAAATATATTTAAATCTTTAAATATAAAAAGGCTTTTAGCCAAGAAAATTTTTATCTTTAATTCTTTATGTGTTTTTTCCAGACTGCTAATAAAATTACCAGAACTAAATTATCAGGTAAAGGTGAAAGCATCAATTGACAAGTAAGTTTCTAATTTCCGTTTTGAAACATGAAATTGTAAGACTTTTTAAGAATTGTCCTTATTATAGAATAATTTTTAACTTTTAAATTTACTTCTCTAACATAATGTATCAATGTACTTCAATATTTGACTTTAAAGTTCAAACATTTAACAGAACTCCAATGAAGAGTGACTTTATAAATTTTACTATAAAGACATGAAATGAAATTTTATATACTATCCTCATCCTCTAAAGTAGCATAGAAAAGTCTTTTTCTAGATCTAATAAATAACTCATTTTAAAGAATCTTCTTGGTTTTACAGGAATGCTTCAACTCTAAGGTAAGACATTTACTTTAGATTTTTTTGTTGTTGTTCCCATAAACACATTTTTACCTGAGACCTTTGTAAACAGCTAAGATTTCCTCTCTAGCAATCGAAGATTTGTACTTTGTGGAACTCATGTCAAAGCCATGTCCATTGAAGAATCTTCCAATGGGAGTCTCTCTGTAGAATTTCGACATTTGGTGAGTCAAGCAGTGAAATGACCCAAATTCCCGCCCCCCAACCCCTCCAAATCAGACACATCTAAACTAATAGACCTTATAATTTAATGTGTTTTGTTCTTTAGTGTTTCTTATGTGAATTAAGGATTGTACTGAGAAATAAAACATGCCGTCTTTGAAGAATTTAAAGTGGTAAAAAAAAATTGAACCTTAACTCAGAAGGTCTGCGTTCTTCACAATGGTGATGTTGTACCTAAATCTTAATTAGTCAAAATATTTTGGTCATGATGACAGAGATAATATGTCTTAAAGTAGATAAGCATTCCTGGCTTCATTTAAAAAATCTCCCCAATTGACACCCAATAATGGCAGGTCTGGCTAAAATCTCTGTCATTTTAGGAGGACTGGCTTGGGGAAATAGGACGGTTTTAGATGTGAGATGCACACAGTTGGCCTTGGCATTTCTAGAAAGCTTCTGACCCAGCCTCATCCTGTTACTTCTTGCTTTTACCACTTCCTCTTAACCTGGAGTTCTCGTCCTGCTTCCTTTCTAATTCGTTGCATAGTTCTTAGATTCCCAAATACCCTATTGGTTGTCTAGCCCAAAACATGTTTCTTGCCTGGCTTATTAACATTGAGAAGGTACCTCACCTGAATGTTGACCACTGAAGCAGCCTCAAAGGTCTACTTTCTAAAAGATAAAATTTATCTTTTAGATAAATTTATCTTTTAGATAAAATTTAACAGAAAGATAGCTGCATACAAAAATTTATACTAGTGTTCAGTTTTTATTTTTGTGTGAATCCTTGAATCCCTGTGTATGAGACTGCTAAATCAATTAAGTGTAATGATGAGTGATCATATATATCAGTCAGTTCAGTTTAGTCGCTCAGTCATGTCCGACTCTTTGCGACCCCATGAATCGCAGCACGCCAGGCCTCCCTGTCCATCACCAACTCCCGGAATTCACTCAGACTCCCATCCATCGAGTCAGTGATGCCATCCAGCCATCTCATCCTCTGTCTCCCCTTCTCCTCCTTCCCCCAATCCCTCCCAGCATCAGGGTCTTTCCCAATGAGTCAACTCTTCGCATGAGGTAGGCAAAGTACTGGAGTTTCAGCTTTAGCATCATTCCTTCCAAAGAAATCCTAGGGCTGATCTTCAGGATGGACTGGTTGGATCTCCTTGTAGTTCAAGGGACTCTCAGGAGTCTTCTCCAACACCACAGTTCAAAAGCATCAATTCTTCAGTGCTCAGCCTTTTTCACAGTCCAACTCTCACATCCATACATGACCACAGGAAAAACCATAGCCTTGACTAGACGGACCTTAGTCGGCAAAGTAATGTCTCTGCTTTTGAATATGCTATCTAGGTTGGTCATAACTTTGCTACCAAGGAGTAAGCGTCTTTTAATTTCATGGCTGTAGTCACCATCTGCAGTGATTTTGGAGTCCAAAAAAATAAAGTCTGACACTGTTTCCCCATCTATTTCCCATGAAGTGATGGGACTGGATGCCATGATCTTTGTTTTCTGAATGTTGAGCTTTAAGCCAACTTTTTCACTCTCCATTTTCATTTTCATCAAGAGACTTTTTATTCCTCTTCACTTTCTGCCATAAGGGTGGTGTCATCTGCATATCTGAGGTTATTGATATTTCTCTTGGCAATCTTGATTCCAGCTTGTGTTTCTTCCAGTCCAGTGTTTCTCATGATGTACTCTGCAAATAAGTTAAATAAGCAGGCTGACAATATACAGCCTTGACGTACTCCTTCTCCTTTTGAAACAAGTCTGTTGTTCCATGTCCAGTTCTAACTGTTGCTTCCTGACCTGCATATAGGTTTCTCAAGAGGCAGGTTAGGTGGTTTGGTATTTCCATCTCTTTCAGAGTTTTCCACAGTTTATTGTGATAGTCAAAGGCTTTGGCATAGTCAATCAAGCAGAAATAGATGTTTCTCTGGAACTCTCTTGCTTTTTCCATGATCCAGCGGATGTTGGCAATTTGATCTCTGGTTCCTCTGCCTTTTCTAAAACCAGCTTGAACATCAGGAAGTTCACAGTTCACGTATTGCTGAAGCTTGGCTTGGAGAACTTTGAGCATTACTTTACTAGCGTGTGAGATGAGTACAATTGTGCAGTAGTTTGAGCATTCTTTGGCATTGCCTTTCTTTGGAATTGGAATGAAAACTGACCTTTTCCAGTCCTGTGGCCACTGCTGAGTTTTTCCAAATTTGCTGGCATATTTAGTGCAGCACTTTCACAACATCATCTTTCAGGATTTGAAATAGCTCAACTGGAATTCCATTCTTATAACTAGCACGCTTTTGCTTAAGTTCAATTCCTATTCTCAAGAAACTTTCAATAATGGCCAATGATTGCTAATAAGTGAAGCCATAAAGGGCTCTTAACTTAGAGATACCTGACTCCCAAAGGAGTCATTTGAAAAAGGAAGGACAAGAAACATACCAAAAAGTGGTCGAGTCTCTATTCCAGGAAGGATAAAATATAAAATAACAAAACTTTAGTTTTCATGATGCTTTTCTAGTTGCAAAGCATTTTCATATATATTACCTTTTATATAATACCTTTTATCAATTTTAATACCAAAGTAAATATGGAAAATTAGTGAAGCAAAATTTTAAAAATTAAAAACCACCGATATGATCCCAACACCTTGGCATAACACAATTGACATCCTTATTTTTATATTTTCATTCATATATATATGTATATGTGTATGTATATATGGAGAAGGCAATGGCACTCCACTCCAGTACTCTTGCCTGGCAAATCCCATGGGAGGAGGACCCCGGTAGGCTGCAGTCCATGGGGTTGCTAAGAGTTGGACACGACTGAGTGACTTCACTTTGACTTTTCATTTTCATGCATTGGAGAAGGAAATGGCAACCCACTCCAGTGTTCTTGCCTGGAGAATCCCAGGGACAGGGGAGCCTGGTGGGCTGCTGTCTCTGGGGTCACACAGAGTCGGACACGACTGAAGCGACTTAGCAGCAGCAGCAGCAGCATACATATATATAGACCTTCCCTGGTGGCGCAGACAGTAAAGAATCTGCCTACAGTACAGGAGACCTGGGTTTGATCCCCGGGTCGGGAAGATCCTCTGGAGAAGGGAATGGCTACCCACTCCAGTATTCTTGCCTGGAGAATTCCAAGGAGAGAAAAGCCTGGAGGGCCACAGTCCATGGGGTCACAAAGAATCAGACACAACTGAGCAGCTAACACTTTCACCATATAATATATATATATGTATATATTCTTTTTTTAAGTGGATCAGATTGTACACATTAATTTTTTTCTGTCCTGTTTTCCCACTGAGTAGTCTATGTCATGAACATTTTGTGTCTTCTCCTCTCATGGCATTTAGTAGCTCACCACGCCATGCGCATACTGGCCCGTGTCTATTTCCCCAGGCCTATGTGTTAGATGTGATTTCATAGGCATTGAGAATCGTCATGGCTTAGCTCAGATGATACTTTCCAGGTACAGAGGAGTGCTGAATATATTCTTAAACATCCCAATATGATTTCTTCTTTCCAAAATGTGGCTGAAAAACAGTCTTATACCGGCTTGCTCCCTTATCTCAATGAAACTTCCTGAAGTGGCATCCCATGAGATGAAACAGGAAGCTCTTTCTGTTGAATCTGGGCAGCTATGTTAGGTTTCAGTGTCTTAGAAGACATCTGGCTTACTGTTCTAGAAGTCAAAATTCTGACTAGAATACCGCTGTAATAGGTACAACCAACTTGGTATTTAGCAGATAATGCTTCTCCATCTAAACACTGTTGTTTCCTTTTCCACAGCAGCCGAAGGAAATGAAGTCTAGTGCTGGAAACAAAGGAAATGAGGTAGGAAATGTTTTCTCCAAAGGCATTTTTCTAGGAAATAATCCTATAATGTCTTATTTTTACAAAGCTCATGAACAGTATGAAAAGACAAAAGCTCTAAACTGCCCTTTATATTTTTATATAAAATCAAATTCATGTTTCTCTAATTACAAATGTAAAACTTGATAATTGCCAACTGTATAAGAAATTTTGTTTTAAAAAGAAGAGCACAGAAATTGCATATAACATCCTCCTAAGCAAACAATGATTAATGTTTTGGTTCACATCATTCTAAACTTTATATGTATACATTACTTTAAATATATATATACACACAATGTTTCATAACCTGCTTTCCATCACATAGCAATGTGAAGTGAACAGTTTTCCATAAACTTACTCTTGGAGGACATGATTTAAAGTGGTTGCATTGTATTGCTGTAATTTCTTTAGTCAGTTCATTATTATAGAATATCATAACATCACTCATTTTCCACAGGTAAGAGGTAAGTCTTTGAACATCATGACCCAGTATGTGAAAATCACAAGCGAAAAACAGTTCTATTACTTTATGGTATCAATTACTTTACTGGTATATCTAAGGATGGCACTTCAGTGGAAGAATAGATTAAAAGAAACTGATGCAGCCCAGGTGTTCGAGTTTGTCAGTAAATAATAGAATTGCCAAATCCTGAATTGGAAGTGGCTTTGGGAATCATCTATCTAGTTGACCTAGATACTAGGGCAATGGCAACCCACTCCAGTACTCTTGCCTGGAAAATTCCATGGACAGAGGAGCCTGGTAGGCTGCAGTCCATGTGGTGGCTAAGAGTGGGGCATGACTGAGTGACTTCACTTTCACTTTTCACTTTCATGCATTGGAGAAGGAAATGGCAACCCACTCCAGTGTTCTTGCTTGGAGAATCCCAGGGGACGGGGAGCCCGGTGGGCTGCCGTCTATGGGGTGGCATAGAGTTGGACACGACTAAAGCGACTTAGCAGATAGTAGGGCACTTCTCTATCCCTTATGTATTTGGAATTAGAAAACCTGGGCTTGAGTCCATTCTGACAGTGACTGAAAATATGACCCTTGGCAAATGATCTGATAGAGAAATATTGCATTTTTTTTTCCTCTAAGAGATCAGAGTCATAATGCCCAATGCTCTATGCTCAGAGAAACTGGATGTGTAAGATCACCTACATGATGCAGTTAGAAAGCAGTGAGGCTCATTTCTGGTGTGGTTGATATGGATTAAATCTCCTGGCTTTAGTGTTACAGCTCTATGAGAAATTTCCTCAAATTATTTGGAAGAAAATACACTTTATAAATCCAGCATTCAATTACAGCCGATCTAGCCCACCCCACAAAACCACAAAGACCCATCACAACAGTTTTCATGGTCTACATATTTCCCTTCCAAGAATTCTTCATTCTCTTACCCATGTCTTAAAGTTCTTTTGCCAGATATCACCGCTCCACCAAGGATGAGCTAAGCTTTCTTCCCAAGATACAAGCTTGGCTTACAGCAGACTGTCAAACAGGTTTCTCAGCCCAGATACAACAGGAACAAAGCTTTTGAGTTTAAGAATATTCTAGTAAACCAAACAAATAGGGAGTATTCTTCCCACTTTGTAGAAATCCATAAAGGTTTTCCAGACTTCCTAATTAAAACATTAGCACATTACAAATAAAAGTCTGTTTTACAAATCTTGGAATTTTCATCAAAGTTGCAAACAGCATTTCATGCAGTGACCTCTCTGAATAGTATTTACTAAGTCTGAATAGACTAAGCACAAAGCTTCTAAACTCTTCTTAAGGAAAACAAATCAAGTGGGAATAAATTAAATAGCTGAATTCTTCAGTACTTTGTCATCTTTGTGAATGTAAAATCAGAATCTACTTGAATTTCTCTAGAGACAGAGATCTAAGTAAATCAGCTTCCACTATAGAAAAACAATGTCTCATTAACACTGCCTATTTATCTCATTTTGAATTTATTTCCTCTCATTTTCTGATTAATAACAAAATCATGCAGTTATATCAGAATGATTTTCTTTTTTTTCCCCCAAGTTTGCTGGAACTGGATAATTTTATTTTAAGCTGTTCTTTGAGCTCCCCCTGTTGACAGAATTTTAATATGACTCCTCGGTACATTCAAAATAAACCATAGACTTGAATGCTGTTTTATGTGCTATAGAAATCATTGAAAAGTCACACAATATATGCAGTGGACTCAGAAAGATGAGATGGGAGTCAGGAGCTTGGCCAAACTTAGGGATGACAAAAGGAAAGTCAGGAAAGAGTAGGGGAGGATCAGGTGATTAAGTGGGATTCACAAAGTCATGGGGCCAGGAATTGCAGTAATCAAAATTTAGAGAGAATGGGAAGCCAGGATGTTAGAACCTCATTTTCAAATTTCAAACAGTAGCTGTTGCTTATCGCTTATCTATGTGCCTGCAGCAGGAGTTCATAGCCTGATAAGAACTTATTTGACAAATCCTTGTGTGGCATTTACTCTGTATCGCACTGTCTAATAGCTTCGCTGGCATTGACTGATGTAACTCTCTCAACAGTACCAGGAGGCAGAGACCATTGGCAGCGCTATTTCCACTACTATACCAATGTGCACGGGAGATACAGGAGCAGCGAGAGTTTTCTTGGGAAGCGTGATTTTAAATTCTTCTAAACTTTGTAAGGATTCCGGTGCAAGGTAGCTACATGATTTAGTGTCATTCTTATTTTGGCCAGGGAAACTGAGGCACTGAGTGCTCGGGCTTAGATTCAAACCTCAGCAATCTGGCTCCTGGTCCATGCTTTTGGCCACTGTGCCACGCTGCCTCTGGAGTCACAAAACCTTCCCTGAAAGAGGCTTTGACCTCTTTAGCTCATCACATCCACCCACACACCCACACACATATACCCACACACATGCACAGAGGCCATGATGGTTGTCACTCTGCTTTGACCTCTTTATATCATCATCACACACACACACACACACACACACACAGCGCTATCACTCTGCTTTGACCTCTTTATCTCATCACACACACACACACACACACACACACAATGTTGTCACTCTGCTTTGACCTCTTTATCTCATCACACACACACACACACACACACACAGAGAGGCCATGATGGTTGTCACTCCGCTTTGACCTATTTCAGCACATACACACACAGAGGCCTTGAAGGTTGTCACTCTGCTTTGACCCCTTTATCTCATCACACACACACACACAATTTGCTGGGATTCCTAAAAGAAAGATCTCTGCAGGTTTGTGGGGAGCATCTCATCCTTTCCTCTATTTAAGCTACTGTTTTCCTCACTTTACACACCGGCTCAGAAATCATGTAGCTACCTCACACCAGAATCCTTACCAAGTTTAGAAGAATTTAAAATCATGCTTCCCAAGAAAACTCTCGCTGCTCCTGTATCTCCCGTGCACATTGGTACAGTAGAGGAAACAGCACTGCCGATGACTCTGCCTCTTGCAGGCAGCTTACCTTACACCAGCCACTTTACCTCACTAACTCCCAATTTCCTTAACTATAGAATGGCTTCATGTTCATCTGCACTTCATTGGGTTGTTGTGAGGACAAAACAAGATGAAGTGTGTGAGAGTCAACTGCAATGCGCCGTGCAGCTGTCCGCCATGGGCTTCTTGATCAGCCCTCTAGGCTGCCCCCTTTGTAACAGGTGCGGAAATGACTCTGAAGGTGGTTCCTGGCTTAGGATAAACTACAAATCCGTAACATCCCTTCTCTGCCCACCTGCCAGGTGCTCTGCTGGAAACATTCACTTTAAGGGCCACTGAGCGTGTTCCTCTTCTGGCTCCAGGTCCATGAAACCTCAGACCACTATGTCCATCCCTTTTATAGGCTTGCATGTCTACTCCCAGTGCCTGCTGCCCCACAACTTCCCCAGCTTTGGTCCTCCTCTCCTACCTTAGAGAGGTTAGATTGAATACTCATTAAATGATTGAGAACATACCATGACCGTTTCCTCAAGCCTGCCAATCCAAACCTCTTTAGAACTTCAGTGCCCCCTGGCGTTTGATTATCTGGGAAGAAGTGACCTTCGCGATGTGCAGGGGCTCCTGTCAGGAGCACTGGGTGAAAGAAGGAAGTTGCACTAGACCCATGCTGTCCCTAGAAGGCTAGGAAGACCAGTGAAGTCCCCTCTTTGGTTTTGGTTTGGTGAACGGTGGAGCTCTGGACTTCCCACCCCCTATTTCAATCAATCAGCCCTATTTTAAGTATTTTACAGATAGAGGTCCAGGTGGGAAATTTACTTCTAAGAACATGTTCCAGGGTTAAAAAAGATTTTAGAACCATTAGACTACACAATCTCTGAAACTTCTTTGACAGAGATTCTATAATCCTCAGAAGTGTAGCAGAGAATCAGGTAATTTTTCAAAATGCATTTAATTTAAAAGATTTGCTTTGGAATGAGGCATCTGTTGACATGCTGTCACAAATTCAAGGTTTGCAATTACTGCTTCTATCTCCCACCGTTGTTTTTTCCCTGGAATAATCATGCTGAAGATAAGATTCCATCGTCTAGCAAGTTGCCAAACTTGGTGAAAGCTTCAGTCTATTTCTCTAGAATAAACATTCCCAGGAAGCAGCCTTTCCTGGAGGTCCTAAGATCTGGCTTGAGAGTGATTGTTGAAATGGCAGAAACTGTTTGAACAGGGAGGCTGAAATTGCAGTCTCTTGAGTTTGTTCTGTCAGTAGGCTTTAACTGATAAATGACAGTTTTAGCCACAGACTGAGGTGTTAGGTAATTTTGTTTATGTGGTGGAAAGTCATGAAGCACAAAGAAGCTATTAGTAAAGCCTGGCTGACTTGAGTTTCATTTAACAAAATAGCCAAACAGATGTTCTTTCAAGGTTCAGTGTTCTCAAACACAGATCCACCACTCATACTCAAACTGGCTCAAGCATTTTCACAGGAAGTCGATTGCCTTGTGAACTAATTTAAGTAGTTGCAATGCTTTTTAAAGACAAAGATTGGTGCACAAATAACACTAGAAACATAGATTTTTTTGGCAATATCTTCCATATATTCCCTTTATTTTATGGATTGAGAATTAGTTGTTGCTTTACATTTATTTCCTATGATTCTGTGATTAAGGTCTCTCTCTCATATGACCGTACCATTGTTTCCCCTCTTATTATTGTTTCTCAGGATCTAGGCCAGGGTCTAACACATGATAGGGACTCAGTAAATACTCATTAAGCAAATGGATTATTGCAGTTGTTTTCTATTCCACATAGTTTTCCATGTGCAACATTATCATAGATTATGGCTTGTTAAGAGATGAGCAAGATAAACAACAATGTCCTACTCTATTGGGGACTCCCCAGGTGGTGCAGTGGTAAAGAACCTGCCTGCCAATGCAGGAGACATAAGAGACATGGATTCAATCCCTGAGTCAGGAAGATCACCCAGAAAAGGCCATGGCAACCCACTCCAGTATTCTTGCCTGGAGAATCCTATGGACAGAGGAGCTTGGCTGGCTACAGTCCATAGGGCTGCAAAGAGTTGGACATGACTGAAGTGACTTAGCATGCATGCACAGAGGTAACAAAAAGAATATGGTGACATCTATACCTGCCTTTCAATAGGTTCCATATATTTTCCTAGGTGGAGCCCTGGTCAGGTTGTTCAGCCAGTTTTTCAGCTTCCTAGCAGATTATCCAGTGGGTACTTTTCTTTAAAAGTGCAATACAGTCAATCAGTTATATCATCAATGTCATTAATATAAATGTTGTACCTATGGATATCTTAAATCTATAATCATCTCAGATGGTTGAAATGGCTTTTCATACAAACATTAATGGTACATCTTATCTATGGTATTTTCACAGTCTGCAAGGAATGGACCCTGGGAATGTGAGATTGAATAGTGTCTCCAGCTTGGACTGCACTGAATATAGACTATGCTGGTGGACTGCAAGCTTGGAAAGCTAATGACACTGTCTTCTGTCAGAGCTGCTCTCCCACAGTCCTGTATATTGTTGATACACATGTTGAAGCTGACGTCAGCTTCTTTGTTGGACTGCATTCTAAATGTACCTCACAGTTGCATCAAAAGTTTAAAGCAAACACTGGAAATTAGTTTGAATCCCTATATAAACCTCTCACCATCCACATTACAGTTCAACAAAGTAATATTTAAAGTACAGAGTCTTCTTCCAAAGTTAATGGACAACCCTGTGTGTCACTGCTCTGTAGAGCCCTGATTTCCCACACTTTGAGAGACTCTTGCCACTTGGACCAGTGAGCACACAAGTGCCATAACCCAAAGGTGTAAGAGAATTATATTCATGATAAACTGTTATTATCACACACACACGCCACACACACACACACACACACACACACACACACACACACACTTTTAATTAAACAAATTAAACTGCAGAGACTAGAATGAAGGAGGGATAAGAAATCTAAAGGCTCCCTTCGGCAGTCCTTCCCACTGTGGCCCTCCCTACAGAGAGATGTCTGGATAGTCAAGGCCATGTGCTCACCAGAGCCCAGGGCTTCGGGATTCCCAGCCCAGAAGACCTCAAGCCCACTTTCAGGGCTGTACAAGGCCTTTTCCCCAAGTCTGCTTTCTCAAGCACAGATGAAACCATCAGTGCAAACATTTCCAGGCATGAGGAGAGGCCTCAGGGCCACACTCGTCAGGTCAGCCCCTCACAGAGGAAGAAGAAAGAAGGATGGGTGTGGTCCCAGAAGGCCACGCTCTCCCAGGCCAGCATATTTCAGCAGGACTTTGAGGAGTTAAAACCTGGCCGATTAGGTCATGTGAAAGCTTAGCTGCTGAGGCAGGAGGCTAGCCCATATTTTAACGTTTGTTAACTTGATTTATAAAGGCTAAATATTTAGACATATGGTATGTGGTCTCCCTCTGTGTGCTTGCCTCAGGCCTCTCAAATGTTCTGTTGAAAATGTACAAACACAGGCTTGTATCCTTTCCGCCACTGAACTCAGTGAGAATGTGAGTGGCACCCATTAGTGAACATGGGCTTGTGGATTCTTCTGTTGTCTCACTTTGCATAGTGTAAACACCTCCTCCCAGAGGGCAGTGAGATTTTCTGTTGTTTAAAAAAAAAAATGTGGTTTTGTTCAACTTGGTGCCTAAAGATGAGCGTTTCATCTCATGGTCATTCAAAGGAAAAACAATTTAGTTCTACATACTAAGTAAATTGGGGGAGGGGGCTGGTTGTTTGGTGAGTTGGGAGTAATTTTAGGGGTGGTCTAAGAGAATTTTCAAAAGAATTTTCAGTAACATACTTTCTACTAATCCATAAGAAGCAGTCTCACTGAGTCAATCTAATCACCTCCAGGCACTGGAAGGTACCACAATGCTCTGGCCCAAGGGAAAGAGGAGTTTTTCTCAGTAACAAATCCTGTTTTAACATTCCTCCTGGTGGGCTGCTGTCCATGGGGTCGCTAAGAGTTGGACACGACTGAACCACTTCACTTTCACTTTTCACTTTCATGCATTGGAGAAAGAAATGGCAACCCACTCCAGTGTTCTTGCCTGGAGAATCCCAGGGACAGGGAAGTCTGGTGGGCTGCCATCTATGGAATCGCACACGACTGGAGCGACTTAGAGCAGCAGCAGCAGCAGCAGCATTATCAATAAAATCTTCCTCTTGTAGTTGTGAGTCATATCATCATATTAGAACTTTTTAAAAAAATTTATCACAAAGGACTCCAGCTTGTTATTAACTATATTCAGTAGCAAGAGCTCCCTTTCAGAGCTGACTCAGCCACCCACAATCCTACCCTGACTTTTCTAATCTAGATAATTCCACTCCTGCTCATATGTTCCCACAGGACTTATTTTTAAATCGTTTAAGCTTTCTATATCATCTCCAATTTTTCTACATCCCTTTAGAGACTAAACACAATGTGGATACATCATATTGAGAATAATTGCCTCATAAATTCCACCTGGGGTTCTTGTTAAAATGCAGAATCTGGTTCAGTGGGCCTGGAAAGAGGCCAGAGAGGCTGTTTTCCTAACAAGCTCTTAGATGATGCCAGTACTGCTGGTTCTGGGCATACAGCAAGTTTCTGTCAGATTTCATCCTGGGAAAAACAGCAATTTTTGTCCCACTCCTTCCCACTCCAAACCCACTCCTCGGAGGTGATCACTTTTGAGTTGTAAATATTATGTTAAGATCATACTGATATTTCTTGATATTTTTATTTTATATACTTCTGAATTATTCCTAGAAAAGATTAAGCTGTGGCTCTCTTTTTAAAAAACTTTTTATTCTATATTGCAGTATAATTGATTAGGGGCTTCCCTGCTGGCTCAGATGGTGAAAGCATCTGCCTGCAGTACAGGGGACCTGGATTTGATCCCTGAGTGTTGTGTTAGTTTCAGGTATACAGCAAAATGATTCAGTTATACATATACATGTATCTATTCTTTTTCAAATTCTTTTCCTGTTTAGGTTGTTATGTCCTATTGAGCAGAGTTCCTTGTTCTGTAAAGTAGGTCCTTGATGGTTATCTATTTTAAATTAAGCTATGGCTCTTATATACCAGCTCTTCATACACATGAATTTCACCCATTTTTACAATATTATTGTATAGCATTTAGTTTATTTAATATATTCAGTGTTTGGGGTTACATTAGTAACAGGTAAATAAAACAAATTGATTAGGTAAAAAGTCTGAGGCAACTAATAAGTCCAGGGAAAACTAAAAATAATATAAGAATGAAAATGCAATCATACTGTTACATGGTTCAGCTGTTAACATTTTTTACAATCATAGTAATGCAAGCACTGGATGTATTAACTAACCAAAACCCCACCAGGGTCAGGGGAGTTGGGAACCTCATTGCCTAGGCTGAGGCTAGTAACTACCCCTCCTGTTCAGCCCTCACTCTCCAGCTTCTGGGGGCTCAATGCTTCCACCCCTGGTTCTGAAACACACAGCCCCTAACTGCCACCCTCGCTCCACACTCCCCTAGCTTTCACTCCTAGACTTAGGTTACAGTTTTATTTTATTGGAAGGTAAACAAAACCGCAGTTGTTACTTTTATTGAAGTTTCTGGAAGAAGCTGAGGAAAGTACATATTTTTCCCATGTAACCATGTTTAACCATGTTTGATATTGCTTAAAAAAAAATCCATTATGATACTGACTTGGTTTTGTTATAGCTACACATATCTGGCTTTCTTTTGTTAATAGTTGATAAGTCAAAAGGACAAATTTCCAAAAATAAAAATAAAGAGCAACTTATCTGGATTTCAACTGATGAAAATATGCTGGAATTGCTGAAGCTAGAAAATTCATTGTTTTGGAGACAATATCATTCTGTTTGTGGAAAGGAAGATTTCTCAAACTCTATATATCCTTTAACTTTTTAAAATAAGGAATGTTCCATAACAGAAGATGTTTGAGAGTATTTTATACTTTATACTTTAAGACTTTGTTAGTTTTTATAAAAGCACATCTAATAATAGGTAACAGCTATACACATTTGTAGAAGGCTTCCCAGTTGGCACTAGTGGTAGAGAACCTACCTGTCAATGCAGGAGACATAAGAGACACAGATTCTATACCTGGGTGGGGAAGATCCCCTGGAGGAGGACATGGCAACCCACTCCAGTGTTCTTGCCTGGAGAATACCATGGACAGAGGAGCCTAGCGGGCTACAGTCCATAGCGTGGCAGAGAGTCACGACTGAAGCGACTTAGCACACATGCATATGCATTTGCAAGATAACAATTTATTTCTTTCCCCCTTAGGGCTGTCACATGGTGACTGAGGAGCTTCATTCCATAACATTTGAGACACAGATCTGCCTCTATGGACTGACCATAGATCTGGAGGTAGGTATTTCAAGGAATATTTAGTATTTACTAATAACATTTTCAGGAATTGGTCAGTATTTGAAGATGAAAACTCAATATTTTCTAGGTTTTTGTACATTCCTTATTCATTATTTTTGTTGTAATTTAGGAAATCAATATGTCAAATATTCACTCATTAGTCAGCATATATTATTCTGATTAAATATAAATGATAAGGGAATTCCCTGGTTGTCCAGTGGTTAGGACTCCACACTCTTATTGCCAAGGGCCCAGGTTTGTTTCCTGGTTAGAGAACTAAGATTTCACAAGCTATGTGGTATGGCCAAAAAATAATTTTTAAATTTATATATATATGTATATAAATGATAAAACCTCAGTCATCATAATTCAATACCTATTGAATAATTTGTTTCTGAGACTGTATATTTGTTTGTTTTCTGGGATTCCCAGAGTCGCAGATACTCAGTGGAAAGCTTAAAGAGAAATAAATATACTTGAACCATGTCATGTATGATTTCAAAATTTTAATGTGTACATAAAATTGCCTCAGAAGAAAGGTATTTATAGTGTGATGAGCAAAGACCAATGATAGGAACATTAATAGCACATTGTTTTGATCCTCTGACAACAGTCACCACTGAACTCAAAGAAGGAATCAAGAAATGGGGGATTAAATTGAACGTAATTAACAATGAGCTCCTTGAAGGCAGGATATCACGCCTTTATCCTTCCATTACCAGTGCCCGGCACAGTGCCTGACATATAACAGATGCTCAACATTTGTTGAATAAATGAATGAATGAGTGCATGAATGGATAACTTCATACGCCTGAATATGGTCCTATTTGTAGAATATATATCTTAGCATTCTGCCTTCACTCTTTTATCTTAATGAATGTGAACATATTTATAAAAATTTTCCAGAGGTTCCTTCATCCCTTTTCCCTAAATGTCTGCTTCCATGAGCTGATAAGTTCCTCCAGTGGGCATTTCACTGTCTACAAACAGTATAACTTCTGTTAACGTGAAGGGGCTAATGTAAGTTGATTAGTTTCCCAGATGAGTCTGTGAAGCCTGTTTGTTCCATGAGGTTGAGACCATTAGCACCAGTAGTGCCAAGCTGAGTGCTATGACAATAGAGGCAGCAGCTCTGTCTCCCGTAATGTTTTGTATTCCAAAGTCACTTACCTCTCCCTCTTCTACAGTTAAAACCCCCATATCTGATACTGACCTTAATGAGATGTTAGATCATAATTTGAATATATTAATCCATTCCAGAGATATATTTTAAATTAGATTCTTTGATGTAACTTATTAAGAAAGTTGCTAAGTCAATACAAGCTCTAGTTAGTTATATTTTAGGCAGTACATGATATAAGAAAGTAAAAATATCTGGATATTATCAGGGAAGATATTGGAGCCAACTGACCAAGCACTCTGAAAGGATCCCTATTTTTATTGCTTCTTTGCTCCCTGTACTTTGACTCATGCATGCTCAGCTGGTTCCAGTGGCCTTCATGAATCATTTTAGTACCAAAGCAGTGTAGACACCAGGACTGGAGGAGTGGGGTTGACTTGAGATGGCCCTTTAGGGGAAAGATCCAAGTATAAAATCAATGTAAGATGCTACTACCTGTAATAATTGTGCCTTTCTTTTTAAAAAAACCCAGACCTGCTCATTACCTGTGGTGATGATTTCCAACGTCAGTCAGTTACCTAATGCTTGGGCATCCATCATTTGGTACAATGTGTCAACCAACGATTCGCAGGTAGAGACCCTGTTCTTGTTTCTCCCCCTTTAATTCCATTTGGTTTGTTTTATGGTCAACAAAACCCATGTGCCCCAAAAGGTATATGTATATGTGTGCGTATAAATTTTGGCATATCTTTGTGGGTTGTTTATTTCAAAACTCCAATATATTCAGTTGTGTGATTCCTCCCTTGTGTCATATTTAAAATAACATGTTCTGATATACTTGGACCATGAGAGAGTTCTGGTTAGCAGAAGTGACAGACAGATGTTCTTTATTTCTGAGGTCTGGTCAGTTCCCAACTCTGTGCATCACAGAGGGTTCTAGGGACATCCGGTTGCTCTGTTCACTGGACTCTGGAGAATCCCTTCTCCAAAATTTGAGGTCTGACTGCTCTGTTTACCTCCTCAACTACTTCTGGCCACACCCTCTCCACACTGGCTCTTAAACAATGGTCAAGAATGGGTTTCAAATAAGTGACTAGCATTTTCACCAATCTCACCTAACAACACTACAGATTTTCGAGTTGATTATAGATTTAAATCCATTCTAGGCTCAAATTGGCTTCTAATGCCATCTGGTGGTTATTTAAGATATGGATGAAAAATTGGTCTCAAGTTTCAAAGAAAGTGGAGAGTAGAAGCATTTCTTAAAAGAGCTTCTATTAAGACCACAGAGGAAGGGCGTGGCAAAAAGATGAGTCAGGATTTCCCTCCATTCTCTCTTAACAAAACCCCATTGTGTTGTCCTGGAAACCAAGGTCTAGAGAAAATAGATCAGATGTAAATAACTATTTCTTCTTGATGCAAAGTAAATGTGCCTTCCAAAGGGAAGAATTTGTCTACCTCAGGTCCTAGCAGTAGGAATAGTCATAATGAGTCAGCTCCAGGCATTCCCTTCCTTTGTCTAATGTTCTTAATAAGAAAACAGCATAGAAAATGCCTCAGCCTTGTAACTTCTCATCCTCTGGTGCCCTGCATCTGAGTCAGATTAACTGCAGAGAGGAAGGCCGTGCAGAGTGTCCTGTGCCTTGCTTCCTCTCAGCCTGCAGTGAGAAGAACAGAACTCATTAGAAAAGTTCATCATTCAGTCCGACTCTTCCAAACCCTGTGGACCGTAGTACACCAGGCTTCCCTGTCCATCACCAACACCCAGAGCTTACTCAAACTAACTCATGTCCATTGAGTCGGTGATGCCTTTCAACTGTCTCATTCTCTGTCATCCCCTTCTCCTCCTGCCTTCAATCTTTCCCAGCATCAGGGTCTTTTCCAATGAGTCAGTTCTTCGCATCAGGTGGCCACAGTATTGGAGTTTCAGCTTCAGCATCAGTCCTTCTAATATTCAGGACTGATTTCCTTTAGGATGGACTGGTTGGATCTCCTTGTAGTCCAAGTAAAGATTCTCAACAGTCTTCTCCAATATTATAGTTCAAAAGTATCAGTTCTTTGGCACTCAGCTTTCTTTATGGTTAAACTCTCAAATCTGTTCATGACTACTGGAAAAACCTTAGCTTTGACTAGATGGACCTTTGTTGGCAAAGTAATGTCTCTGCTTTTTAATATGTTGTCTAGGTTGGTCATAGCTTTTCTTCCAAGGAGCAAGTGTCTTTTAATTTGCAGTGATTTGGGGGCTTCCCTTGTGGCTCAGAGGTTAAAGCGTCTGCCTGCAATGTGGGAGACCTGGGTTCGATCTCTGGGTTGGGAAGATTCCCCTGGAGAAGGAAATGGCAAACCACTCCAGTATTCTTGCCTGGAGAATCCCATGGACGGGGGAGCCTGGTGGGCTGCAGTCCACGGGGTTGCAAAGAGTCAGACACAACTGAGCAACTTCACTCACTTTGGAGCCCCCAAAATAAAATCTGACACTGTTTCTATTGTTTCCCCATCTATTTGCCATGAAGTGATGGGACCAGATGCCATGATTTTGAAATCATTTTCTGAATGTTGAGTTTTAAGCCAAATTTTTCACTGTCCTCTTTCACTTTCATCAAGAGGTGCTTTAGTTTTTCTTCACTTTCTGCCATGAGGGTGCTATCATCTGCATATCTGAGGTTATTGATATTTCTCCCAAAGTTATTTCTAGAATATTTCTGAAGTTACCTGGTCTGCAAAGTCAATAACAGCCAACACTTCTGAGATTTAATGTCATTCTCCATTAGAAACTACACGTTTAGAATGTTTAATCCACTTCCAGGATATAGGAAGGAGATGGACTAGCCTCAGAGTGCAGTGCCACCAACCTTAGCTTTCTTCAGCATCCTTTTTCTATGAGAAAGCCACCAAAGATGTCTGCTTTAGCATCACAGATTCTGCTCTAGTTTTAGATGAGGAACCTGGAGATGTATTTCATATACAGCTCCTAACACGTAAATGCACAGCCAGCTTACAGAGTTCAGCATAACAGCTAACTCTGGCTTCTCTTAACTATTCCGCTTCAAAACCTAAGCTCCTAGATCTTAATTATGTTCTATGCATTTTGGTCATTTGCCTAGATATAATCTTCATGTTCAAGGAAATTCTTTCTCTCTACTCTTCCCTCTCCTCTCACTCCTTCTTATAGAATACCATGTCTTTTTATTCCCACCTTCTGAAGTCTCTTGAATTGGTTTCTTTTCTTGCTGCCCAGCCTGGTTCATGTTTGCCAAAGGCCTTCTCCCCATATTGCAAAGGACTTCTTAATTTCTCCCCCACCTTCTTCCTTAAAATATCTTTCTTGGCTTTCTCACCTTCTCCTTTCCAGTAATCTGAGGTGAAGTCTTCTGTTCTGCCATTATTGACCCAGTTGCTGTTATAAACAGTTGATCTTTTGCAGTTGATCATACTAAAGATCCTCTAGTCTAGAACGATATTAGCAAAGACAATCCTAAAACAGGAGTCCCAAGCTAATTTTGAATTCATATTATAGGATTCCCTTCCTTAGCCTGGGACTTAACTATTTTTGTGCTTTGGGATGCTTCTTCTGGTCAAGATATCACTTGTACTAACCCATGATAAACCAATTAAATATCATGATACAAGTTTTGTTTAAGATTGATATTATTTCAGGGGACTTCTCTCGTCCACTGGTCCAATGATTAAGAATCCTCCTGCCAATGCAGGGGACACAGGATTGATCCCTGGTCTGGGAACTAAGATCCCATATGCTTTGAGGCAACTGAGCCTGTGAACCACAACTACTGAAGCCTGTGTGCCACAACTAGAGAGTAGCCCCTGTTCACAACTAGAGAAAGACTACTTGCAGCAACTAAGAGCCCATGCGCTGCAATGAAGACCCAGCACAGCCAAAAAGAAATATTTTTAAAAGATTAATATTATTTCAGAAGAGAGTATCTGTTTACTTATTTGTTGGACAGTGTTAAGTACTTGTATGAGCTGATTGATAGTCTATAGTCCAAGGAAAGTTAAAGAGCTGCCCAATGATTCCTTTAGGGATAAGATAGAACCATATATTACATTAGACTCAAAGAACCAGGAACTCTTTAGAAAAAGACAAAATCAGTCTTAATTTAAAAGCACAACAGAGATGAGACAATAGACCTGTATTGTTAACTTAGATTAACCTGAAAAGTTTAAATCAGGAATCCTATATATTGAGCTGCAATTAATCACATTCAGTGTGATTAATACATACAATCATCAATACAACTCTGTTTCAGAACTTAGTTTTCTTTAATAATCCTCCATCTGCCACTTTGAGTCAACTCCTGGAAGTGATGAGCTGGCAGTTTTCATCATACGTTGGTCGTGGCCTGAACTCAGATCAGCTCAACATGCTGGCCGAGAAGCTAACAGGTAAGAGCTGGCATATATGGAGAAGCCAACAGGTAAGAGCTGGCATATATGGTATATATGGAGAGCTGGCATATATGGAGGACTTGTTTCTGGTACTCAAGAGTTTTAAAGAATGAGGGTGATATTACTATTAATAATAATAATGCTCATCACAATTTATTGAGTGCCTACTATATTGCTGGATATAGGGCTAAATGCTACATTTTCCTTCTCACAGAAATTCCTTAAGGCAGAATATTGAGGATAACTCATTCTATTGTTTATATTCTATCCATTCTATACATGAGGATACCTAAGTTCAGAGGTTAAATGACTTGCCACAGGTAGTACGTCGTAAAGACAAGATGCAGGCCAGGCCAGTTCTAAAGTACCTTCCTTTCTACTTGGCACTCCAGTCTCTAGGATATTCTTATGCCATTTCCACTGAATGTACTGTGAAGCCTTAATGGTGCCTTGATCTTTAGTATTAATATTACAGTGGTTATTAACCAACTGGAAAATAGCTGATCCCGGGGTCAGGAAATTTATTTGAAATTTTAAAAACTACCCAAAGTGAAAGTAAAAGTGGTAGTCACTGAGTCATGTCTGACTGTGGGATCCCATGGACTGTATCCTCTATTTATGGATTTCTCCAGGCAAGAATACTGGAGTAGGTAGCCACTTCCTTCTCCAGGAGATCTTCCCAACCCAGGGATGGAACCCTGGGTCTCCTGCATTGCAGGCAGATTCTTTACCGTCTGAGCCACCAGGGAAGTGCTTGGTCATAGTTAATTCTTCATAGCAGGAAAATTTCAGTGTTGACGGCTATGTCTAAAGTTTGCAAAGTAATCACTGGTACTCCATATAGTGACTACAGTGTAAGTTTTTTCTAAAAGAATTTTAGAAGATATGTATGTTTTGATAAACCTAGAGTGAACACATTTAGCACCAAGAAAAGAGTTAAAATTGAATTTGTATACATCTCTAGTAAGTCAGCCAAGATGTATGTTTAGCACAGTAAGTCGTGTGTGATTTGGATAAACTTGACTTAAAAGGGATGCTGGGTTGCCCTTGGATCTACTATCTGAGCACTTGATGTTTAAATAAATTGGGAATATTATAAAATTTACTTAATGTAAATATTGTTTTGATCTTAATTCATAAACCACAATAGTAGGCATTCAATAAATATTTGTTAATGAGTGAATAAAGCTTTTAAATATATAGTATAAATATCAGCCATATTTTTTCAGATCTCAATCAAATTATTCTTATAATTTCCTTAAATTTTAGACAGAAATTCTTTTTCATTGCCCTGGATTGGAACAGTCAGTGGTGGTTCCTTATTGCTAAATGGATCTCTAGTTCATTCTTTTCTTGATAACATTCAAGACTCTTGGCATTCTGGCTTTCACAGATTTATTTTATAATATTTATTTACCAACATTAGGCTGCTCTTACGGTCTCATATATAAGCCTTGTTCATATCCACGATGCCTCAAGCTACATTATTCTTGCTAGTGGAGTGGCTTCTTCCTTCTTTGATAATTTATATCCTATCCATTCATGGAGGCCTGGTTCTAGACACCCACCCACTTCCTGAGGCTATCTTTAGCTCCTCCATTGAAGAGATTCTTTCCTGGATAAAAATTTTCATGACATCTTATTTTTACTGTTTCTAGCATTAAATACACTGTAAACCCATAGCAGGTGCTTAAGAAATGCTTGGGGGAGGGCAATTCAAATTGAGCACCAAACTGAAGAGTCTAACTGTTTAATAAAAATCTCAATCTCATTCTTTTCTTTCATTTTAGTCCAGTCTAGCTACAATGATGGTCATCTCACCTGGGCCAAGTTCTGCAAGGTACAGATGGGGAAAGGATAGTATCATTTACATTTTTTTTTTTAGTGTTCTTTTTAAGCCTCCATTATCATAATTTGAGATTTTGAGGGTTTTCTTGATAAGGTTATTTCAAGAAGAACCTCTAAAGTGTTTTTTCATTTAAAATAAATATTTCACTGGAAAAAGCAACTTGAACTATCATACCAACATTACTATTGACACAGTTATTTTCCTAACATGTTTGTTTATTCTAATAGGAACACCTGCCTGGTAAATCATTTACCTTTTGGACCTGGCTTGAAGCAATTTTAGACCTAATTAAGAAACACATTCTTCCCCTTTGGATTGATGGGTAAGTTCCATGGAATAATATGGAAGATTATATTTTCCATTATGAATTCATTCAGTTCTTATTTCTATACTGTCAGTTTTTTAAAAATTGAAGAGTAGTTGATTTACATCATGTTAGTTTCAGGTGTATAGCACAGTGATTCAGTTGTACATATATATTCCTTTTTAGATTATTTTCCCTTATATGTTATTACAAAATATTGCATATAGATCCATGTGCTATACAATAGGTCTTTGTTGGTTATTTCTTTCATATACAGTAGTGTGTATATGTTAATCCCAACATAAATCCTAATTTATCCCTCCCCTCACCCCACTTCCCCCTTTGGTAACCATAAGTTTGTTTTCTATATCTGTGAGTCTGTTTCTGTTTTGTAAATAAATTCATTTATATTATTTTTTAGATTGCACATATGTGATATTATATAATATTTGTGTTTGTCTGACTTAACTTCACTTAGTATGATATTCTCTCTAGATCCATCCATGTTGCTGCAAATGGCAGTATTTCATTTTTAAATTGCTAAGATTGCATTGTATGTATATATATATCATATATATGTTTTATATATATATATATCATATATATTATACTACATCTTCTTAAGCCAGTTGTCTGTTGATGGACACTTATGTTGCTTTCATATCTTGACTATTGTACACAGTGCTACTTACTATGAACAGAAATAATAAATATAGGAGAGGGTGTGGAGAAGTGGGAACCCTTGTACACTGTTGGTGGATTGTAAATTGGTGCAACCACTATGGAGAACAGTACAGAGATTTCTTTCAAAAATAAAAATAGAGCTTCTTTGT
This sequence comes from Nanger dama, assembly GCA_917880005.1. Classification (NCBI taxonomy): domain Eukaryota; kingdom Metazoa; phylum Chordata; class Mammalia; order Artiodactyla; family Bovidae; genus Nanger; species Nanger dama. The sequence continues at coordinate 57,451,239 of CAKJTW010000004.1, forward strand.
GATCCAACATTGCCACTCCTGGGCTTATTTTCAGAAAAGACAAAAACTCTAACTTGAAAAGATGCATGCACTCCATTGTTCATAGCTTCTTTGTTTACAGTAGTCACTTTTTCTTTTCTTTCCTTTGTAAGCATATTTAGTGTCATAGAATGGAAAATAGTTGCAGTTTCTTACTTCTTCATCATATATTGATATTTAATCTATATAAGAGTATTTTAGACATTATTGACTTTTGATTATGTCAAAATAAATTCAGGTCTGTTCTTTGTGAATGCAATAAATTATATTCTTTGATCAGATGAAACTATGCCACGTTCTATTTTTAGGTACATCATGGGCTTTGTTAGCAAAGAAAAGGAACGACTCTTACTAAAGGATAAAATGCCTGGGACCTTTTGTTAAGATTCAGTGAAAGCCACCTTGGAGGAATAACTTTCACCTGGGTGGACCATTCTGAAAATGGTACATGCTCACTATTTATTCATGTGAAATTAGCATTGAGTTTGGTTATTGGTCTTTCCATCTTCAGAAGTGTGTGGCCTGTTCTATTTCTCATGTGTTCAGTGGGTCTGAATATTAATTGTTAGGGTTGTTCCAGAAAAATGTAGCGGGACTTTCTCGCGGCCTATGTGGGTGTCCTCTATCACGTGGCCATCTGTACTCCACAGATGCAGAGAATGGCTGGCCTTGTTTTATACCAGTGACATGAAGAGAATGTAGGCTGGAAAAATGGCCACAAAGAATGCCTGAAGGATCCTGAATATTCCCTCTGTTTTCTCTTTTTTCCAGGAGAAGTGAGATTCCATTCCGTGGAACCCTACAACAAAGGCCGGCTGTCCGCTCTGCCGTTTGCTGACATCCTTCGAGACTACAAGGTTATTATGGCTGAAAACATTCCCGAAAACCCTCTGAAGTACCTCTATCCTGATATTCCCAAAGACAAAGCCTTCGGTAAACACTACAGCTCCCAGCCATGCGAAGGTTAGATTCTTTCCATTTGCGTTTTCTTAAGATTTTGGAAAATAATCTCAGGTTGGAGTAAAGTAAATGAAGTTCCTCTCTTTAGGTTGACTTTGGTCATTATAAGATCAAGCCTTAGAAATGAAGTAGTGTGTGAGCAGTTCCTGAAAAGAACAGTAGGGACTGTCCAGCTAGCAGAGCGGTTAGTAATCAGTAGCTAGACCTCACCATGCTACGGGAGCTTCTCAGCCACCGACAGTTTCATTTTTCTCCCTTCTAAAGTAGGAGTGGCACCAATTTCACCTCTATGCCTGGGGAGAAAAAAGAAGTAATGATTAGAAAGCTGTTAAAAGTCAGGCAAGGCTGTTTTCCTTTCTTACAAAAGAAGCTCAGAGTTGATGAGCTTTGTATTTTTACTTACTGTAGTCTCACAACTCAGAGACTATTGTTCCTTGGCCAGGGAGGGGACAAGGCATTCTTTATGCTTCATCCCCACCTTCCAGCCTATCAATAACAAGTCTTGACATGCCTGCCTTTCCTGGTTGTATGTAAAGGGCTGAAAACAATACCTGGACAAAATAGGCATTTGGTAAATATTTGTTGAATACATGAAAAGAACATTCATGAAATAGTGAATTGTAATATGTTTACCATTCTGTTTCTTGAAATGAAGTATATATGTGAATGTGAGAACGTGTCACTCACTCAGTCATGTCTGACTCTTTGTCACCACGTGGACTGTAGCCCGTTATGCTCCTCTGACCATGGAATTCTCCAGGCAAGAATACTGGTGTGGGTAGCCATTTCCTTCCCAGAGGATCTTCCAGACCCCAGGTTACAAACCCGGGTCTCCTGCATTGCAGGCAGTTTCTTTACTGTCTGAGCCACCAGGGAAGCCCAGAAGTGTATACAAGACATTAAAACAGTCATCCATAGCAACTTAATATATGAGCATCATCTTGAGGAATATGGTACAGTTGTCACTCACAGCAGTGACTTGCTGCCACCCTCCATCATCCCCTTCTGAAACTAGCAAAAGACAATAGCCACCACAAAAACCTTGAGGCCTTTGTTTCTATATCTGATCAAATGAAATAATAAATGTCAATGCAATAGATTACACTTGAAAAATTACAGTTGGTCCTTACAACTGGATCAATGGAGTAAACCAGAGAAATCTGATGGTGAGGATTATGCACAATATTACTGCTACTACAATGCAGTAATATTGTACTTTTAACACCGAAGTCTGTGCTTCAAAACTTTGTGTCATTTTAATATTATACTTGGAATCAGTTTTAATGAAAAGAACTGCATTGCTATAAATCCCCAATCCATGAATATATCTGTCCTTATAATTAAACTTAAATACTACATGGAGAACAGGTAATATAGTTGATTTCCAATTTTGCTCACTCATTTCAGACCATTAATATGTAAAGTTAGATCAGGCCTGCCAAGAGATTTGTTTTTCTCTTCTTGCACATTTTATGCTCATTTGAAATGTCGTTTCATCTATTCAATGGAAAAATGTGAATCACTAAACAATTATATTATCCCTCTTCCTTTTAGCATTACTGAACCTTCTGCAGATTTATAATTTTATCAATAATAATATTTTCCCCCAACATGCCTTTCTTTTCCAGTTTCAAGACCAACAGAAAAGGGAGACAAAGGTTATGTCCCTTCTGTTTTTATCCCCATCTCAACAATGTAAGTAATCTTAGCCACATATAAGATAATTATTATTGAACTTATCAAAAAAGCTGGAAACTTAAGGATAAAACAGCATACATCTAACTGAGAATAAAGCATTTTAATGCTCAATGTCCCATTTTCTTTAACCCATAAGACTTTAGGATATACCACAGTCCATCATGAAGGAATTCTAATGTTGCCCTTTCAGTTCAGTTCATATGCTGTTTATTCCATAGTGGGCTGAGTGCTCTGTTTTTAAATGATGAATTATTTGAAATTCAATAATCTCAGTGTCACAATAAAAGAAACCCTAAAAAGTTTCTTTTGGGGAGGTAGAAATTACCCCCTCAAGTTCTTGAGACTGAACTAATAATACAATTGATACAAGGCAGATTAACAGGAAAAAGGAAAACATTTTAATTGATGTTCATAGAATTCTTATAGAAATGAGACTTAAGAAGTGGCCAAAGCCGGCAGCTTTTATACTTTTTGCACACCAAAAAATCAATAACTTTGGGAGGAATTGACAGGAAAAAGATACTTACGCTTTGGGTGCTCAAGTAGTAAAGAATCTAAACAGAGTTTGGGTCTGGGGTATTAAATTAAAGAAGTAACAAGGTCCAGGCTTGTACAGGCTTCTCAGGCCCAAATGAATCCCCTATCTCTAGCAAAAGGATGCTCTTCTACCTCCAGAACTGGGAGGGCACCTCTCACAGAAGAGACTTAGTTCCTGCTTTCCAGGAGGCAGAGACAAGGGTCTGAGTGTCCCTCCTGCTTTGGATCTTTTTAAAGTAACTTAAATCATTTAATTCAAAATAACCAATATGCCACTGAGGCACATTTTGGGGTGGCTTCCCCTGGGCCCTAACAGTTGCTAACACAGTAAGTCACCACAAGCTATTATGTTTAATTCTCTTCAATATTTACTCTGTTACGCCTTCAAGCCGAAGTGATTCTACAGAGCCACATTCTCCATCAGACCTTCTTCCCATGTCGCCAAGTGTATATGCAGTGCTGAGAGAAAACCTGAGTCCCACAACAATCGAAACTGCAGTAGGTTCCCTTTCTTTCCACTGCTGTCAAGGACATTTCTCAGGAGTGAAGGTGGTGGGTGAATTAAAGGGGGGTGAAGATATGCCTGGGCAGTGAGAAAACACATTTGTTAGAACAAATCCATGAGCATAATACAGTTCAGTTCAGTCACACAGTCATGTCCGACTCTTTGTGACCCCATGAATCGCAGCACGCCAGGCCTCCTTGTCCATCACCAACTCCTGGAGTTTACTCAAACTAATGTCCATCAAGTTGGTGATGCCAACCAGCCATCTCATCCTCTGTTGTCCCCTTTTCCTCCTGCCCCCAATCCCTCCCAGCATCAGAGTCTTTTCTAATGAGTTAACTCTTCGCATGAGGTGGCCAGACTATCAGAGTTTCAGCTTTAGCATCAGTCCTTCCAAGGAACACCCAGGACTGATCTCCTTTAGGATGGACTGGTAGGATCTCCTTGCAGTCCAAGGGACTCTCAAGAGTCTTCTCCAAAACCACAGTTCAAAAGCATCAATTCTTCAGCCCTCAGCTTTCTTCACAGTCCAACTCTCACATCCATACATGACCACAGGAAAAACCATGGCCTTGACTAGATGGACCTTTGATGGCAAAGTAATGTGTCTGCTTTTGAATATGCTATCTAGGTTGATCATAACTTTCCTTCCAAGGAGTAAGCATCTTTTAATTTCATGGCTGCATCCACCATCTGTGGTGATTTTGGAGCCCCCCAAAATAAAGTCTGACACTGTTTCCACTGTTTCTCCATCTATTTCCCATGAAGTGATGGGACCAGATGCCATGATCTTCGTTTTCTGAATGTTGAGCTTTAAGCCAACTTTTTCACTCTCCTCTTTCACTTTCATCAAGAGACTTTTTAGTTCCTCTTCACTTTCTGCCATAAGGGTGGTTTCATCTGCATATCTGAGGTTATTGATATTACTCCCAGCAATCCTGATTCCAGCTTATGCTTCTTCCAGCCCAGCGTTTCTCATGATGTGCTCTGCATATAAGTTAAATAAGCAGGGTGACAATATACAGCCTTGATGTACTTCTTTTGCTACTTGGAACCAGTCTGTTGTTCTGTGTCCAGTTCTAACTGTTGCTTCCTGACCTGCATATAGGTTTCTCAAGAGGCAGGTCAGGTGCTCTGGAATTCCCATCTCTTTCAGAGTTTTCCACAGTTTCTTGTGATCCACACAGTCAAAAGCTTTGGCATAGTCAATAAAGCAGAAATAGATGTTTTTCTGGAACTCTCTTGCTTTTTCCATGATCCAGCGGACGTTGGCAATTTGATCTCTGGTTCCTCTGCCTTTTCTAAAACCAGATTGAACATCTGGAAGTTCACGGTACACATACGGTTGAAGCCTGGCTTGGGGAATATTGAGCACTACTTCACTAGTGTGTGAGATGAGTGCAATTGTGCAGTAGTTTGAGCATTCTTTGGCATTGCCTTTCTTTGGGATTGGAATGAAAACTGACCTTTTCCAGTCCTGTGGCCACTGCTGAGTTTTCCAAATGTGCTGGCATATTGAGTGCAGCACTTTCACAGCATCATCTTTCAGGATTTGAAACAGCTCAACTAGAATTTCATCACCTCCACTAGCTTTGTTCGTAGTGATGCTTTCTAAGGCCCACTTGACTTCACATTCCAGGATGTCTGGCTCTAGGTGAGTGATCACACCATTGTGATTATCTGGGTCATGAAGATCTTTTTTGTGTAGTTCTGTGTATTCTTGCCACCTCTTGTTAATATCTTCTGCTTCTGTTAGGTCCATACCATTTCTGTCCTTTATTGAGCCCATCTTTACATGAAATGTTCCCTTGGTATCTCTAATTTTCTTGAAGAGATCTCTAGTCTTTCCCATTCTGTTGTTTCCCTCTCTTTCTTTGCACTGATCGCTAAGGAAGACTTCCTTATCTCTCCTTGCTATTCTTTGGAACTCTGAATCCAAATGCTTATATCTTTCCTTTTCTTCTTTCCTTTTCACTTCTCTTCTTTTTACAGCTATTTGTAAGGCCTCCCCAGACAGACATTTTGCTTTTTTTGCTTTTCTTTTCCATGGGGATGGTCTTGATCCCTGTCTCCTGTACAGTGTCATGAACATCTGTTCATCAGGCACTCTATCATATCTAGTCCCTTAAATCTATTTCTCACTTCCACTGTATAATCATAAGGGATTTGATTTAGGTCAAACCTGTATGGTCTAATGGTTTTCCCTACTTTCTTCAATTTAAGTCTGCATTTGGCAATAAGGAGTTCATGATCTGAGCCACAGTCAGCTCCTGGTCTTCTTTTGCTGACTGTATAGAGCTTCTCCATCTTTGGTTGCAAATAATATAATCAATCTGATTTCGGTGTTGACCTTTTGGTGATGTCCATGTATAGACTCTTCTCTTGTGTTGTTGGAAGAGGGTGTTTGCTATGATCATTTCGTTCTCTTCGCAAAACTCTATTAGCCTTTGCCCTGCTTCATTCTGTATTCCAAGGCCAAATTTCCCTGTTACTCCAAGTGTTTCTTGACTTCCTACTTTTGCATTCCAGTCCCCTATAATGAAAAGGACATCTTTTTTGGGTGTTAGTTCTAAAATGTCTTGTAGGTCTTCATAGAACCGTTCAACTTTAGCTTCTTCAGTGTTACTGGTTGGGGCATAGGCTTGGATTACTGTGATATTGAATGGTTTGCCTTGGAAACAAACAGAGATCATTCTATCATTTTTGAGATTGCATCCAAGTACTGCATTTCGGACTCTCTTGTTGACCATGATGGCTACTCCATTTCTTCTAAGGGATTCCTGCCCATAGTAGTAGATATAATGATCATCTGAGTTAAATTTACCCATTTCAGTCCATTTTTGTTTGCTGATTCCTAGAATGTCGACGTTCACTCTTGGCATCTCCTGTTTGACCACTTCCAATTTGCCTTGATTCATGGACCTAATACAAGGGATGTCTATATGGTCTTGTGTGTTGCTCTTACAGTGGGCATTGAAAGCAGACACCTATGCTGACTTGAACTGCTTTAAGGTCTCCCATCAAAAGCTGCCCAAAGGCAAAATATCCTTGTATACCTCCCCATCTAAGTACACTTCATCCCTACTTCCACCATCAGCCCCACCAGTCCCTACCACTGTCCCCCTTTAGGAGATAACACATATCAGTCGTTAGATATATGAGTCTAGTATAATATTTATGTTAGCAGTTCAAGCACCAAAATGCCAATTTTTCTTGACTATTACTTGCCTCATTTGTCCTGTCCTGGGAGCTTCTTCAAGTAGTATATGAACAACAATCAATATTAGAATAATAATGCATTTTTGAGAACTAAGTCATAGTGTTAAATGCAACTATATGCTCTAGGATGTAGTCTATTATTGTTCCGCAATATTGTCAAGCAGTTGAAAACTCCAATTACATGGGGATGCATGTACATCAGAATAATAGCATCTTGCAGAGACCATGAGCCCCAAGAAATTTATATCAAGAGGTGTTTAGTTTTTCTCTTGAAAATTTCCAGGGATGAAAAACTTACTCTCCAATGTTATTCGTCCTTAAATCATTTAGTTATAAGAGAACTTTTGTTACATTTTACACTCACTTCATTATGTTTTTGTGGGATGAATAGGCCTTCTTAAAATAGCTTTTATTTATTTAAAAATACCTTTTATTTTAGATTGACCAACCTCGTTACTTTTGCAAATACTGTAGTTAATTGGTAGAAAGATTGTGAAGTAAAGTATGTATTTAGTAGACAAGAGAATGTTTACCTAAGAAATGGTGACATATTTGCAAAACAATAGATTGCTCAAAGGTTATTTTCATTTTTCAATTTTAGATGAAGTCTCCCTATTCTGCTGAATGACAAGATAAACTCTTGAAGGAAGCAAATGAAAAGTTTTAAGGACTGATCTTTGCCAACGATCATATCTGGTTTCTTCAGCTTTGTATATACCAGTTTCCAGGAAATGATTAAATATGAAGCTTTCTTCTCATTCTTATGATACCCTCAAATGGGAATGTCATTGAAATGCCAGAGACTCAAGCTTCTGATAAACTTGTGAGATAAAACACTTTAAGAAACCAGTGTTAATATAATATTAATGAAAGACTCATTTGTATGTGTTTCATTTCTGTTTTTTTGTTGTTGTTGTGTTACTTATGATTTTGACTCTAGAAGGTTTAAGTGTAAAGATTGCACAATAGGTGAAAAATAACAAAGTCACATACACATTACTCACAAACCCACATACACATTACTCACAAACCAGCAGGAAGGCTTGACGGAAACTGAATAAGCGGATGTCCTGAGTGCTAGCAAGTAAGAGTCATCACGCTGGATACAAGATGGAAGCAATGACAGGGCATTAACAGCAGCAGTTCCCAGGTGAATTAGGACGCCTCTTGGTTGCCATGTCAGCACTGTTCCAGCTTCTGGATTCGCAGCTGCTGGCATCACTGCCAGGGACACCTCTCCTGTTAGGGGGAAGGATCCAGAGTCATCCATGGTGGCAAAGCTCAGGCAAATTACACTGAAAGCAGATGTATGGGTAAAACTCCCATGAAATGAAGACCAAGATGAAAATAACAATACTGGCTTTGGTTAATAATTTGATCACTGGGTTGTATGTTTTTCACCTCTAGAAGGGGTTGGACTAGGTAGGCTATGGTCTTTTCCAGCTCTAATGGTCTCTGGTCTCATGAATCCAACTTGAGCCTGGAGGAAGGAATTGAGGATGAGACGCTCCATCCCTGGTGACGCAGGAGGGGAGTGGTTGACTGAATGATAATATGTGTATATGGGCTACAGATCTACTTTGATCTTTCTTTTGCTGGGACTGGATGCTTGGTGCCACTGCCCAGCTGCTGACCCTAGTAACAGTGTGGGCCCTCCCAGTGCCTGAGCCTGGGGAGCTCTCCATGTCTCCAGGCTCCAGAGAAGCTGCTGAGCCAGGTGGAAGTCATGATGCTGAGGTATCAGCCATGACCAGCTACATAAAGTCCTGAGGCTGGTGTCCAAAGTAAGCCCTGACTGCAGTCAGAGGTGACAGTTCCTTGTGGGGGACTCCTAAGTTCTCTCACCCATTTCCCATCTTCTAGGTGGTCAAACAAGAAAAAGCTAATGTTTGATGGAGAAGATTTCAAAGAAAAAGAGCTTTTAATATTACCTGCCTTCTCCCTTGGACTTCTCCAATGCCACAGTAGATAAAGAATCCACCTGCAATGCAGGAGATGTGGGTTTGATCCCTGGGTCAGGAAGATCCCCTGGAGATGGAAACGATGACCCACTCCAGAATTCTTGCCTGAAAAATCCACAGAAGAGTCACAAACAGTTGGACACAACTAAGCTCCATCCTATCTCTGATCCTTTATATGCACCCACATGATCCTAGATTACTCTATGGGAGAAATTTTGCACCTGTCCCAAAGGCCACTCCTCTTACTCTTTTGCAAGCTCTTGACAGTATTCTTTGCGTGAAGGTGTCAGTTTGATGTAGGACCACAAGATAATTCAAGGTGCATTTTCCAGTCTCTACTTCTCTCCACAAGCCAAGTTCTCTGAAACTCAAATATATTGACAGCAGAAGTGGAGGAAATATTTAGAACTATAAGTGTAAGCAAAAGTGTTAGTCATTCAGTCGTCTGACTTTTTGTGACCCCATGAACTGTAGCCCGCCAGGATCCTCTGTCCATGGGATTTTCCAGGCAAGAATACCCAGGTCTCCTGCATTGTAGGCAGATTCTTTACTGTCTAAGCTACCAGGGAAGCCCTTAGAACTATAAAATGAACATTATAGTTTTATCTTTAAGGAGGTAATTCCTTACCAGGAAATACTCATAAACAGATTTAGATATCAAAAAATGCTGCAGGAGCTTTTTATTCTGTGGAAAATATTAAAAGTATGATGACTCTTAGCTCATTTCAGAAGAAATTTTGAAAAGCTTGTAAATATAGAGCCTGGCAGAAGAATGTCAAGGTTTCATATGTGGTCACAGCCACCTTAGTTGATGTACAAGGACATTTGTAGTTTCCTCCCCATAACAGAGGAAGAGGTCATAGTAAGAATGAGTCCAATAAGTGACTTTTTAATTTAGATTCAGAAAATCAAAATCAAGTTCTTGATTCCAGGGTAAAGACTCATAAGGGTGTGAGTCTCACATTCCAAAAACCATCTTTGTGGGAGTAGTAGGGTTCTGTTAAGGAATTCCTAGGGATACCTATTTAGATCAGGATAATGTATGCTGCATGAGATGGAAATGCAATGTAAAGGGAATCTAGACCACATTTACACAATATCTTTTTTTCCGCCAACTAAATTGAAGAACGGAGAAGGCAATGGCAACCCACTCCAGTACTCTTGCATGGAAAATCCCATGGATGGAGGAGCCTGGTAGGCTGCAGTCCATGGGGTCGCTGAGGGTCGGACACGACTGAGCGACTTCACTTTGACTTTTCACTTTCATGCATTGGAGAAGGAAATAGCAATCCACTCCATTGTTCTTGCCTGGAGAATCCCAGGGAGAGGGGAGCCTGGTGGGCTGCCGTCTCTGGGGTTGCACAGAGCTGGACACGACTGAAGCAACTTAGCAGCAAATTGAAGAAAGTAGGGAAAACCACTAGACCATTCAGGTATGACCTAAATCAAATCCTTTATGATTATACAGTGGAAGTGAGAAATAGATTTAAGGGACTAGATAGGATAGAGTGCCTGATTAACTATGGATGGAGGTTCGTGACATTGTACAGGAGACAGGGATCAAGACCATCCACATGGAAAAGAAATGCAAAAAAGAAAAATGGCTGTCTGAGGAGGGCTTACAAATACCTGTGAAAAGAAGAGAAGTGAAATGCAAAAGAGAAAAGGAAAAATATAAGCATCTGGATTCAGAGTTCCAAAGAATAGCAAGGAGAGATAAGGAAGTCTTCTTCAGTGATCAATGCAAAGAAATACAGGAGAACAACAGAATGGGAAAGACTAGAGATCTCTTCAAGAAAATTAGAGATACCAAGGGAACATTTCATGAAAAGATGGGCTCAATAAAGGACAGAAACGGTATGGACCTAACAGAAACAGAAGATATTAACAAGAGGTGGCAAGAATACATGGAAGAACTGTACAAAAAGATCTTCATGACCCAGACAATGATGGTGTGATCACTCACCTACAGCCAGACATCCTGGAATGTGAAGTCAAGTGGGCCTTAGAAAGCATCACTATGAACAAAGCTAGTGGAGGTGATAGATTTCCAGTTGAGCTGTTTCAAATCCTGAAAGATGATGCTGTGAAAGTGCTGCATTCAATATGCCAGCACATTTGGAAAACTCAGCAGTGGCCACAGGACTGGAAAAGGTCAGTTTTCATTCCAATCCCAAAGAAAGGCAATGCCAAAGAATGCTCAAACTACTGCACAATTGTACTCATCTCACACGCTAGTAAAGCAGTGCTCAAAATTCTCCAAACAGTCTTCAGCAATACGTGAACCATGAACTTCCAGATGTTCAATCTGGTTTTAGAAAAGCCAGAGGAACCAGAGATCAAATTGCCAACATCCGCTGGATCATGGAAAAAGCAAGAGAGTTCCAGAAAAACATCTATTTCTGCTTTATTGACTATGCCAAAGCTTTTGACTGTGTGGATCACAAGAAACTGTGGAAAACTCTGAAAGAGATGGGAATTCCAGACACCTGACCTGCCTCTTGAGAAACCTATATGCAGGTCAGGAAGCAACAGTTAGACCTGGACACAGAACAACAGACTGGTTCCAGATAGGAAAAGGAGTACATCAGGGCTGTATATTGTCACCCTGCTTATTTAACTTATATGCAGAGTACATTATGAGAAACACTGGGCTGTAAGAAGCACAAGCTGGAATCAAGATTGCCAAGAGAAATATCAATAACCTCAGATATGCAGATGAAACCACCCTTATGGCAGAAAGTGAAGAGGAACTAAAAAGTCTCTTGATGAAAGTGAAAGAGGAGAATGAAAAAGTTGGCTTAAAGCTCAACATTCAGAAAACGAAGATCATGGCATCTGGTTCCATCACTTCATGGGAAATAGATGGGGAAATAGTGGAAACTGTGTCAGACTTTATTTTTGGGGGCTCCAAAATCACCACACATGGTGGTTGCAGCCATGAAATTAAAAGATGCTCATCCTTGGAAGGAAAGTTATGACCAACCTAGATAGCATATTCAAAAGCAGAGACATTACTTTGCCAACAAAGGTCCGTCTAGTCAAGACTATGGTTTTTCCTGTGGTCATGTATGGATGTGAGAATTGGACTGTGAAGAAAGCTGAGTGCTGAAGAATTGATGCTTTTGAACTGTGGTTTTGGAGAAGACTCTTGAGAGTTCCTTGGACTGCAAGGAGATCCTACCAGTCCATCCTAAAGGAGATCAGTCCTGGGTGTTCATTGGAAGGACTGATGCCAAAGATGAAACTCCAATACTTTAGCCACCTCATGTGAAGTGTTGACTCACTGGAAAAGACCCTGTTGCTGGGACGTATTGGGGGCAGGAGGAGAAGGGAACGACGGAGGATGAGATGGCTGGATGGCATCACCGACTTGATGGACATGAGTTTGGGTAAACTCCGGAGTTGGTGATGGACTGGGAGGCCTGGCATGCTGCGATTCATCAGTCACCAAGAGTCAGACACAACTGAGTGACTGAACTGAACTGAAATGAGTAGCAAATAAGCAGCATTTAATGAAGCAAAATGTAAATTTATTTTCAAAATATTAATCATTTTCACTTCCCCCCTCAACCATCCAAGACCAACCACAGATGTCCATTTTCCTAATTCCATTGCAAACTCCTTATAATGTAAACACTCACTTTGACCAACTGTACTCAATAGCAATGTCTTTATCTGGAATAAACGGTTAAAGAAGGCAGCTGCCAGTGGTTTTTCTCAAGTTGTAATGTAGTCAGGAAGGCTCCCCAAGGAACCATCAAGAAGGAGCCACGTCTGGGAAAGCTGAGGGGGTTTTCTGTCCCTCAGATGGTGCAGGAGGCCCATGCATTCCCTGTAGTAGCAGAAACAGAATTAGGAGTTCCAGCAGCAGACAATCATTGTCCAGACTGAGCAAACTGCTCTCCATGTACACACACTCCAATTTCTGTCAGACTCTTTTTACTTTTTCAAATGAACTGTAAACACTGATTGATTTGACTGACTGCAGTTCTAAAAGTCTGGCTTATTGAAGCATAATTTACACATAATAATATTCACCCTTGTCCAATAAACCCATACAGTTGTGTGTGTATGGATGAGTAAGACCTAGAATATTTTTCCACCAGAGTCCTCACAAAGAGGACACTGCAAAAAATTCATGAAATTGTATTCATCCAGACCTACCGCTAGATTTCACGAAAATATCCTTAGAGTAAATACAACAATGAATTCCGGGTGGCCTCCTACGTAGACAGAGGGCTTTACTTAAATCAGATCATTTACCTTCCTGCTTAAGATCTTCAAAGGGCTCCTGGCACCGTGTGTTGACAGTTTGTAACTTGGGTGTAAAGATAGAATTCTGGAGTTTGAATGGCAACGTGAGAGCTTTGTTTTCCCAAACTTCAAACAGAAACTTAGAGTTTCCTTCAATTAAGAGTAAGATAACAAAACATAAACCACACCACATTTTTGTCGCATTACAGTTGTTACACTTATCTCAAAATATTTCTTATGCTAAGCATAATTTTGAAATTGCATTCATCCAGACCTACTGTTAGATCTTACTCGATGCCATTAATAAAGAAGCATTTATATTACTTATCACAGAGTTGGTATTAATATTTTGATCTGTTTCATTGTTGTTTTCCTGTTTAATCTTATGTTTTATTTTATTCAACAAAATACATTAATCTTTGAAAGAGTTTATAGGTTTCATCAGACTGCCAAAATTGGTCCACAGCACAAAAAAATTAGTTAAGAATCCCAGCTCTGGATGAAGGCTCTAATTCTCAATAGATCTTTCCAAAATCATATGTCCTCTAGTCTCTTCTTAGTCTTCAACTCATTTCTCAACATTTCTCCCCAACAATAGCTTCTAATCCTTCAAAATATATATAAGACTGAACTACTTTTAGTTTCTTTGATGGCTCATACTTACTATTGCCTCCCTCTGCTGTTTCCTCTCAGATCTCAAACCCCAACCCACCTACCCTCTCATCTCAATAACATTCACACACCTTTCAGGCTTTGAAAAGCCTTCTTGCCCAACACACACACAAACACACACACAGGTGCACATGTGTAGGGCTCAGCTCATGTCATGCCTCCTCCATATCCTCCACCTCACCCAGTACCACTCTTACCACCTTGGTTGTAAATGTTTGTCAAACATCTGTCTTCATTAGACTCTAAGCAAGCTCTGTATGTACAAGGACCAAGAACCCCTGGTTCACAGTTATTTCCCTAAAATCTACCACAGTGTGCCTCTTAAGTATTAATAAATATTTGTTAATGATTCAGTGTTTGAACCAAAAGAAATATAGAGCAATACTTAGTTCTTTTCTTTCCTTTGCTCCTTGAGCTGCCTGAAAGCTAGAACTTCCTCTATAATCCTCCAAACCCTACAATTGTGGAACAGTCCCAAATATTATACTTCAAATTGATTAACCAAAACACACTTGCCACTGCTCAAACATAGGACGTTTTTTCTACTTCACCTTATTCATGACTTTCAAACACAATAGAAATGCTCTGGAATCAGACTGTCCACTAGCTCACTGTAACTTCCCTTTAATTTAGGTGTTTTATGTGTGACTAACATCCCAAGCATCTGCTTACTCGCAGATGAATCAAATGTTCCTGAAATTTACCCTTAATTCCCCTTCATAACTCTTTGCCTTTACTACTCCCACCCCCAGTAAAAATCTCACACAACACTCTCCGACTTTAGGCTTGACTGTCATCCATTTAGATGTCTCACAGGCTGCTGCAGATGGAAAGAACCCGAGAGGCCATCCACACAGGGTGGAAATGGAAAAGTTTGAGGGGTGTGGAGAAGTAGTGCTCTCACACACATTTTTCAGAATACAGCTGTTCTTAATCCTCCTCGCCCTCAATTCTGGCTCAAAAGGTTTGGAGCCTGTGCTGAGGTCTGAATGGTTGATTTAACTTGTGAGTCCTTATCCCAGCACTGTTTATTCAAAAGGCATTGCTTTTTGCAATGAGGGTTTCCTACCTGAGCCCCAAAGACAAAAAGTGACTTGCTTGACTATCTTTCAATTCTCCCAAGGATAGTACATAGTGCCATCCTAGAGAAACAGGAGAGAAGGTAATTCATACACAGATGCCTCAGGCATTAGGCTTAATTCTCTCATGGAACCCGAGATGAGACAGCACAAAGTCCCTCCAGTTGTGAGGAGAGATGAAAACAGTCAAGTAAATAATGAAGGACAGATTTAACAAGTGTGATGACGAATGTAAATGTGATATAGAGTAACTGAAAGAAATGGTCAGAGAAGGTGTCTCTGAGGCAATGACATCTGAGCTGAGACCTAAAGAATGGGAAGAGGCAAGTTCATTCCACAGCTGGGAACACAGGAAGAGCATGCACATTCTTAGGATGCAGGCAGGTAAAAGCTGGGGGAACCTGAGGAACAAAAAGAGGCTACAGAGTGTAGAGCATGGAGAAAGAGGGACGAGATGTGTAGGAGAAAGAGGCAAGATCAGAGGGTGTAGGGCGCTACAGGTAAGGAGGAAGGCACTGGATTTTATTGCAAATGCTTTGGGAAGGAACGGTGTTATAATGCTTCACTATATCTAAGTTTTCATTTAAGCAAATATGTAAGGAGGTCTCTACGGAAGAAATCTCCCCTCCACCCAATTCCCTATTAGGAACCTCATGGGTGTGCAACTGTGCGCATCTGTACAGGGCAGAACACTCAACAGGCTCCATGCCTGGTATGGTGCTCTGCCTGCCTTCTTGAAATTCTTCATGAGTTTGAATAAGGGGCTCCTTGCTTGCATTTTGCGCTGAGCCTGCAAATTATATACTGGCTCCTGTCCTCTACTAAGAGGGGGAAACATATCCATTTGTATTCTGGGAATTACGTAAAGTGTTCTTGCAGCTCTGGGGACTGGGGCTCACTCTCAGGAGGTCTGGAGACTGTGGTCCAGTCAGGTGGGTCCCTTCATATACTGGAGGTCCTAGGTTGGTCCCCTAAGTAGATACAGCCCTTTAAGAGTGATTGAGCAGAGTCCAAAAAATCCAGTTCATGTCTCCTGGGACCATTCAATAAGTCACACAGGTAGTAGGCTGGACCAAAACGATTTTTCCTGGGCCTGCCAAACTTTCGAAATCATGGTCCAGTCACTAGACTGTTCTCCTTCATTACACTTCTTCCCTACTCCCGCTGGTATAATCACCAGAAAGGGGAAGGTGGGGGGCGGTGAGAAGACGCGAGAGGAAAAAGGCAAGTCGTCTTTGCAGATCTAGAAAAGGACAGTTAAAGAAACAGCCAGCCTCCCCACATCCCCACCCCATTTCTGGTTAAAGGGGAACTAGCCCAGGTGGATGGTCTGAGTGAGCATGTGCGCAGACTGTGGAGATAAAGAAGTGAGGGAGAAAAAAACCTGCTATCTCTAGACCACCGGAAGAAAGGAAAGATGGAAGAGGGTGGGGTAAGTTTCCGAGCCCCTTAAGCAAGGTACGGACGTCGCCCTCCCGGAGGCGGCGAGGGGCGAGGGGGGCGGGACCCGCGGCGCAGCCGGCGGTCAGCTGGAAAGCCCCTGGGCCGCGCCTGCGTACTGCTCCCTCTGTCGCTACTTTCGCTTTTCGGTTTCCTCTCAGTGCTGCTGCTTCTCGCTCCCAGGCTATTTCCCCGAAAGCACGTGGGACGGCTCTTCCGAGCAGCCGCCTCCCTCCCCGCCGAGCGCTAGGCAGGCTGTTATTGGAAACTTTTCAGCGCTTGACATTTGGCACCTCCTCTACTGTACCTCATCCTGGGCGGGCCCTGGGCTGCTCGCTGAAAGCACACAGCCTCACAAGGTGTTCGTGATGTTTGGGTTACGAATGTACTAGTGCCCGTAATGGACCTTTTGGAAGAAAAGAAAATTATATAAAAAAGTAACCCACCACCCTGAAACATGTTAGGGACTTTCTGTAGCGGGTCCGGACTAGCAGGCAAAGTTTGTGTTCGTCATAAATGCGATGAGAGTTGCCAAGACTTTTAAGCAGGGAATGACTATAAACGAAGTGTTTTAGAGAATTTAATTCGGTTAATGCAGGAGGCATGGGTTTGATCCCTGGATGGACAAGATATCCTAGAGAAGGAAATGGTAACCCACTACAGTGTTCTTGTTTGGGAAATCCCATGGACAGAGGAGCCTGGCAGGCTACAGTCCATGGGGTCGCAAGAGTCAGACTTGACTGAGTGACTAAACAACAATTTGGCGAGTACAGTGGAGGGCAAAGGGACAGGAAAAGGTAGTGTAACTAGCATCTTCCAGTGCTAGATTGAGGAAGACCTACAATGGGGTATTGTCAATGATGGGAAAATTAAGGCCGTTAAAGACATAGAGAAGGAACCATCCATAGAATTTGATGACAACCAGAATGCGGAGAGCCAAAGAGAAACATCCTACTTGCAGATATTAACATGTCAAGACTGACGCTAGTCTCTGTGTAAATTTTATAATACCAGAAAAAAAAATATGTTTAACATATTATCTACCCGTCCTAGAGTCAGCTTTTCTCAAACACTGTGTGGGCCCTTAGTGCAGTAGGAGGGGAAGGACTTTTGGGGGTGGAGTCCTAGCATATTTCTACACAGAGGGCTGCTACTTTGGTACCAAGAGTCATTGTAATCACCAGTTCAATACTGGTTTTGTGAGGGTGAATATGTGATAAGAAGAAGGAGCATATAGGTATGAGAATGGAGAAAACTACAACAGACACACATATAATCATGAAAAGTGAAAGTCACTGAGTCATGTCTGACTCTTTGCAACCCAGGTCAGAATGCTGGAGTGGGTAGCCTTTCCCTTCTCCAGGGGATCTTCCCAATTCGGGGATGGAACCCTGGTCTTCCACATTGCAGGTGGATTCTTTACTAGTAGCCATCAGGAAAGTCCAAGAATACTGGAGTGGATAATCTATCTCTCCTCCAGGGGATCTTCCCAACCCAGGAATCAAACCAGGGTCTCCTGGCTTGCAGGTGGATTGTTAACCAGCTGAACTACCAGGGAAGTCCACATATAAGCATATCTCTGGGAAATTATTCACAGACTTTTCCCACCCCAAATTGCCTTATTATTCTAGGCTTGATTCAAGTTCCATGTATTAAATACTTGGAGGAACCAACTGATTTTATGTGTACACCTTTCAAGAAGACCTACTCTAGGCTGGCCTCAGTGATGCCTATCTGGGGAAGTAACATTTAAGCTTAGATTTTAGTGGAGACATAAAAGTTGAGTTGGGGCTTCCCTGGTGGCTCAATGATAAAGAATTTGCCTGCCAGTGCCGGAGTCACAGGTTTGATTTCTGGGTTGAGAAGACCCCCTGGAGAAGGAACTGGCAACCTACTCCAGTTTTCCTGCCTGAAAATCCATGGTCAGAGGAGCCTAGCAGGCTACAGTCCATGGGGTTGCAAGAGTTAGACCCAACTTAGCAATGTGGCTAACAACAAAAAGATAAGTTAGCCAGCAAAGAAGGTGGGAGGGAGGGCACTGCTGAAGGGGTTTTCCAAATGGAGAACTGCTGGTGAGAAGACCCTGAGTTTGTAGAAACAGCTTGTCTTATTTGGAGGAAAAAAAACAAACAAAAAACAAACAAAAAAAAAACTGCTGAAGTAAGGAAAGAGTGGCACAAGATTAGGTTAAAGAAAGTGATAGGGAAACTAAGGCTTTATAGGTTACATTAAGAAATTTGGATCTTATTCAGAAAAGTCATCAGAGGATTTTCAGGTTTGCAAACACATGATCTGCTTTGCAATTAAAAAACAAACCAATCAAACTGCTATAGGGTAAATGGATTAAATGGGAGTTAAGAACTGAAGTGAGGCAGCCATTTGGGAAATCTACTGCAAAGATCCAGATGAGAGAAAAGGGGGAATGGCACAGAAGATGACCAGAAGCAATGAGACCTGAAAAGTATTTAGGAGGAAAAATCAACAAGGCTTGAGGACCAGTGTGGGCGTGGGTGGTGAGAAGACAATGTCAAAGGTGACTCCTAATTTTCTGGCACGGGTTATTTCTAGAAAAAGGGCAGGTTTAAGAAGAAAAATGATGAGATGGTTCTGAACATAATTAGTTTTTAGAGCTCACCAGACGTTCAAGTGTAAAGTCAAAAGCGGTCTGTATACAGTGGATGTAGCGCCCAGAGGAGTAGTGTGGACATGGTACTGGTGTAGACGTTCTAAATTTTCTAGGACACAGATGCTGTGGATGAGGTCAACGCAGAACAACCTGAGAAGTGTTGTAGACACTGAGAAGGTAAAGTAGACCAAATATGTATCATGACCACACTTAATACTGAGCAGTTTGGTGGCAGAGATGGAGAAGGAAATAGCAGCGAGATAGGAAGAAGCAAGGAAGATAGATATGTTGTCATCATGGCCCAAGAAGAAGTGTTAAAGAATGGAGTTGTCAGCTGCGCAAAAGATTTCTGAGTGGTCACATGAGGACAGAAAAGCATCTTCCGGGTTTAGCAACATGGAGGTAGGTCAGCTGCTAAGCTGAGATTCGAGAACGACAATGTCCCCACCTGTGTCCTCTGCCTCGAATTTTCAGATTTGGGGCTAATGTAAGGATCTCCCAGTTTGGGCCTCTGCAAACACATAACTTCCTTCTAGCTGTTCTCTAAAGTATGTGTAAACATAACCCTTAACTTGCAACACAGAGCTGAGCTTCCAGGCCTTCGGATACGAGCCCTGCCGGAAGGCTAAGGAAAGACTCAGCGGGTTGGCAGAGCAGCTGCCCGGGGAGGCGATGCGCGCGGGGAACAGCCGTGTCCGATTGGCCGAGCGCGGCAGCAGCCCGATGATTGGCGGGAGCAGAAGGAGGTGGGGCGTCAGGATCTGCCTTTTTTTCCGCAGGTACTTTCGCTTTGCTGCGCTGAGTTTGCGGACAGATCCTGTCGCACTCGGGAGGACGCGAGTCAGACCCCAGATAGAGCGGAGGCGACCTGGGAGAGGAGGCACTGCTGTGCTCTCGCCCATCCCTGCGGGATCCGGCGCGCAGAGTGAGTGAGCCTGAGGTTCCGGGTGCCTGGGTGGGACGCGCCTGGACCGGCTTCGTCGGGGCCCAGCAGACGGATGCCCAACGAGCGCAAGCCTTTAAGTGCCGGCAGGTGAATCCCTCATCCGGAAAAGAACGCGTATCCCAGGTGTTGTTCCCAGCGATGGCACGGTTGCCCCAGTCAGTCGTGCCCTGGTAGTAAAAAAATGTGGAATAGAATCCCGCCCCTCCCCCCACAACAATGCATCTTCCCGTTTTACCCTCTTTCCCTCGCCTTCCAGCAGAGTCGTATTTTCTTCTCTCCGCAGAAAGTTTGCATTTGCCCTGTGCCACCCCTAGAGAGCTGTCTAAGCTAGACGCACCCTGTGCGTGCAGACCCAACAGTCTTGACGTCTGACGTGCTCTGTGTAGCTGCTGCTTGCGTTGAATCCCTAGCCCTTCTCTGGGGCACAAGGTGACAGGTTAGTAAATGTTAACGGAAATGAATGAATATGTGACTTTGGAACTTAATTATATATGTTTAAGGGTAAAAGAACTTCATGTGCTTGTGAATTGTAAAAGTGACTATTAGTTCCTGCAGATCCCCAAATAATATAGTTAGACTGCCTTTAAAAAATTCTGACTAGTACCAAAAGTTTGGGCGAAGAAAAATAGGTGTGATTTATTGTTTTTTAAATATTGTTTGTATGAGTTTGATAGATTGTTTTTATGGGACGGAAATAAGACTTGAGCCCTAAGCACAATCCAGTTTGCAGTTTGATGCTGGACTAAAAATTTGTTGGACCATAATATGGTTTGCCCTTTACTTTCTAATTCCATCTACTAGATTTCAATTCAACAGACTTTAGTTGACTGTATATTGTGTGCAGGACACCGTCCAAAGTGCAGAAGATGTTTAAAAAGAAAAGCAAATATGAAGCTTACATCATTTAGGGGAGACGTCATAGAGTTTTTTTAAGGAAGACAGGGCGTCAGTGTGCATGCTCAGTTGCTAAGCTGTGTCTGACTCTCTGCGACCCCATAGACTGTAGCCCACCAGGCTCCTCTTTCCATGAGATTTTCTAGGCAAGAATACTGGCGTGGGTTGCCATTTCCTGCTTCAGGGGATCTTCCTGACCCAGGGATCAAACCCATGTGTTGCATCTCCTGCATTGGCAGGCAGATTCTTTACCACTGAGCCACCAAGGAAAACAGGGACTGACACCCAAATAGAGATGCAAAATGCAGTGAGGCACAAATCAATGAAAGCTTAATTGTCTCTGGGTATGTCTTAGCTTATAGAGTAAATGGCATTTGTACCTGTCTTTGAATGCTAGTAAAATTTAAAGAGGCAAACATTTATGGGGAAGCTGTTTTCAAGGGTGAGTGACAGCTGGAGCAAAGCAGAAATGTTGGGCGAAGCCAGGGGAAGAAAAGTAGATAATTTGGTGACAGAGTTGCTTTGTGAATGGATGAAAATAGTGTCAGAGTGGAAATCAGTGGGATAGTGGGCAAACTAGCAATTTTGTGTAAGAGAATGATGTGGTCAAAACCCGTGTGTAGCAGAAGGCTGGATTGCGAAATAGTGCTGGAGGCATGGAGGCAGGATGTCTTGAGACTGGAAAGGAAGAAGTCAGGTGATTGAGGGATGGTCTTGCCACTCCGTGTTGGCACCAAGTTTTGCGAGAAGATGGAGTAGACTCTAGATTTTTTAGCATGAATTTATTGATCGCCTGCTTTGTGCCAGGTGCTGTGTCTGTATTAGCTCATGTAGTCTTAACAATCACCCTGTTGATAGAAAAGTGAGTCACCTGTGGTCACTCACCCTAAGAAGAGTGTTGCAGCCCCCACTGGTTGACAGTCTGGCCAGTATATTTGCTTTAGGCACATCCTTTTTAGATACTTAGTAGGGAGGGAGAGTGGAGAAGACGATGGCACCCCATTCCAGTACTCTTGTCTGGAAAATCCCATGGACAGGAGCCTGGTGGGCTGCCATCTGTGGGGTTGCACAGAGTTGAACACGACTGACACGACTTAGCAGCAGCAGCAGGGAGGGAGAGCACTGCAGATTTGCAATCTTTCACTCAGGTAAGATAAATTTGAAGTGAAAAATCAAATTGCTACAGCAAGTATACCAAAGGTGTGGACTTGGGTTTGTTTGTACTGATGTTTTGTGATGCTTCACTAGTTTTGTGACCCTACCATATGCTTACCTTCCTTTGGAAGGAAATTTGTGAAGCAGACATGACTTCATGCCTGCACACATGTGCTTGCCAGCAAGCATGCATACATCCTTCCGTGCCCAGCTTGAAAATCCAGAGCCCTTCCTCAGGCCTGGTAGAACAAGATTCACTTATAGCTGCTCAGAATATTGTCAGCTGTGTGCTGATATATTGGGTTGCAAAAACCTGAATGAACCTTTTGGTCAACCTCGTAAGTCCTAATTTACACTATGATGAAGGGAGGCTTTTCATTTTTCTGATGGATGTTCAGACTTCCTTAAATCAGGTTTTTGTTTTAATTTTTAATCTTTTTTAATTTTTAGCTATAAAGCTAAAGCTATAAGCAATCTTTAATTTTTAATCTTAATCTTTAATTTTTAATATACTATGTAAAAGTTGATTTACAGTTATCTAAAGAGATAGTATTACTTTATCTTTTCAAATTGCATGTAACAATGTAGTTTCAGTCTTTAAAAATTTTTACTGAGTTTTAAGAATTTTGTGCAACTTTGTTGTGTGCAGTAGACAAGAAAATATCTCTTTTAAAAGATATATAACAAAAGTAATTCATTTTAATCATACAAAAGTAATTCATTTTAATCATGTGAATCATAATATATAGAATACCAGTTGAAAGTCCTTTGATTTAAATTAAAATGTTCTGTAATTTCCAAGAGCAGTTTTGGGGAAAGTTTTTACAATTTATCTTAAAGCAAATGGTGTCTTCCACTTAGTAATAAAAGTGCAGATTTATTTTAAAGGCATGTGAACACCTACCACATGCCCAGCTCTGTTCTGGAGATACTTCAGTGAACAACCCTCCCCAACCTCGCACTACCACTGTTCCGGACAAATCATTCCCTTCGGTGGGAAAAACAGACACTAATCAAAATAAAAAGAAAATATGTCCTAGGTCAGATGGTGGTAAGGGCGATGGAGAAAAGTACATCAAGGATGAGGGATAGCATTTTCTGGGGTGAGAAGTAGTGTCACTTTAAATAAGGTGGCCAAAGAAGGCTTGCCTGATACATTAGCATTTGAGCAAAGACCTGAACGTGTATTTTATGGGGAAGGAAAAATATTGACCCAAAAGGCAAATGAAAAAAAAGGTTTTGGAATATAGACATCCATTTGAAAAGTATATTTGAGACAAATTATGGATTTGATTAAGCAAGATATTTAGAAGCAGCACAATGCTAGACATGCTTTGGAGCTGTGGGCTTCCATTTATGATCTCTGCTCTCTTTCCCTGTAGGATGTCCCAGTGGTATGAGCTTCAGCAGCTTGATTCCAAATACCTAGAGCAGGTTCACCAGCTCTATGATGACAGTTTTCCCATGGAAATCAGACAATATCTGGCACAGTGGCTAGAAAAGCAAGACTGGTAAGGAAAACTCACCTGACAGAAGGAGGAGTTTTTCTACATTTTTAAAATAACTTGCTGATTGAATGACTTGAAACTACACCGACTAGCAGATGAATCTCATCAGTAGCCATTGGGATTATCTGTTGCAAAAAGGAGTGTTGACTTGAAAAATGTCATGTATCTCTAGAAAGCTAAAAGCATTAGTCATTAATTTTATGTACTTTTCAGTTTAATTATACATCCTCCTAAATGCTTTGGACAAGTTACATGATGCTGATACCAATTATTTTCCAAGTTAAGATTCAGGTTATAGAACACTTAAGAGAAGTATAAAGTAATGCAATTAAGGAAATAGCTCTTAAAACTGATGTATGTTCTGTTTTAAAATTTATTGTTTAGCTCATTGCAAATATTTTAAATGTTCTGAAAGTATTTGACATAGAAAGTGAAGGCTCCTGTTGATTTTTTGCCTCCAGAGATAATCACCATTGATAGTTTTATGTACAAGCTTGGCGTGCTAGAATTGTTTATGCTAATGTTATATAATAGAAATACTATACTCTCTGCTGCCAAAAGCACTGTCAGTTTCAAAAGAAGGGAATAAAACCCAGGAAAACACTTTTAAGTTATTTTTAATCATTTCATTATGGAAAATGGTGTTTATTTTGTTGGTTTAAAGGTGAGTCACTCAGTTTTGTCCGACTCTTTGCAACCCCATGGACTACACAGTCCATGGAATTCTCCAGGCCAGAATACTGGAGTGGGTAGCCTTTACCTTCTCCAGGGGATCTTCCCAACCCAGGGATTGAACCCAGGTCTCCCACATTGCAGGCAGATTCTTTACCAATTGTGCCACAGGGAAGTAGTATCTAAATGACATGTGTACATTTTGACCCTCCTAGGGAGCATGCTGCCAACGATGTTTCATTTGCCACCATCCGTTTTCATGACCTGCTATCACAGCTGGATGATCAATATAGTCGCTTTTCTTTGGAGAATAATTTTTTATTGCAACATAACATAAGGAAAAGCAAGCGTAACCTTCAGGTATGGCCTTTGTTTTGTGTTTTAGTTGAAATGCTTCCATGTTTACATAAGAGGTTTTTCATTCAGCAAGTGTTATTGAGTACATTCTCATTGGTATTTAGAAAATTACAGAGACTATCAATAAACTGCCTTTATGTGGCTAATACTTTATAGCAGAAGTAAAATAAAATATCAATTCATTTTGTAAACATAAGGAATTTTCAAGCTTCAGGCTATCACTTAGGCATAAGTAGTTCTGAGAGAAATGCAGTGCTATAGTCTTGTCTAATTTAAAGTTGTTGATATTTAAGTCATTAAGAAAAAGGGTTATATGTTAAAAGCCGTGAGCTGTAGTAACATGTTAAAGTTCAAAGGAACTTTAGTGATGAGTCCAGTCTGAGTGCTTGGTAGACAGATGAAAAGTAAGTCCTGAAACGTTTGACGCCTCTGAGGCCCTGGAGTGAGGTGGTAAACTGGTGTTGGACCCTACCTTGCCTTGCTTCTGCTGGAGTTGCCCTCCCTTGGAAGAAAAAGTGAAAGGGAATTGCAGGCAGGAGACAGTATACATCAGAGTATACTGGTTACTGTTTTTATTTCAGTAGCCTTTCAGTATTTCAGTATTTCAGTATTAACGGAATTTTTCTGTTTTAATGGAGGTGAGTACTGTCATTGTCTTGTTTTATTTCTCACAACCAGACTGTTAAACTTAATTAGAAGCTTCCGCTTCTAATTAAGCTTCTTCTGTGAAAGTATATATGATTTTATAATACCAGTGAGTGGGAAAGCCAGATTAACTTTACAGAAATTTCCTCTCCTACAGAGGTGACGTGATTATACCTGTTATAAAGAGAGGCACGATTGCCAGTACTTTGCAAACTGCCTTTGACAAGAAAGCAGAAAAACTGAGAAGAATGTCTTTGGTCTAATTCAAAGCAGAGACCATCAGATTAATTGAGGAATAATCTGGATAACTTTTGTATCATTTGCATTGTCTCAGGATCATAACAAGAGAATTAGGCCCAAGAGCAACAAAAATGAAAAATGTTACAGGAACTGTATACAAAAATACTTGTTTTTAAATCAAGAAGTAATTTAGGAACTTGCAAGTAGTTGGACAATTAAAGCAGTTTTAGTCATAATATGTGAAAAGAATATTTTGATGTTACCAAAAATAGCTTATATAGGATTTAGTAAATGCAGGATGGACAAACTCATTTCTGTGTCTATTATACAGTGGTTTAAACATTCTGAAGATTAATTTACTTTTATTTTAACAACCCATGTCTAGGATAATTTTCAGGAAGACCCAATACTGATGTCTATGATAATCTGTAACTGTCTGAAGGAGGAAAGAAAGATCTTGGATCATGCCCAGAGAATCAGCCAGGTACTTTTTTCCTAATTGAACATAAAGGATAATAAAGCAATAAACATTCATTTAGTCATCCAACAAGTTTTACTGAGGCCCTGTTTCAAGGCAGTGGTTACTAGCTCTGATTTTATTGCCCCCAAGAAGTGGGGAAAAATAAGTATCAAGATGTTACAGACCTAGACTTTGAGAAAGGACCCTATTATAGCAGAAGTCATTCTAGGTTTGAGAAGCCTTTTCAGGTTGTGATAGTTGCTGTGAATATAATAAAGCATGGCACAGTGTGGGCAGTAGTGGAGTGTTGGGTTGCTTCTCTAGATCAGGGTCAGGCGCTATCTCTGAGGTGCCAGGGTAGGAAAGGAAGCAGCAGATGGCTAGTGGGCTCTTTCAACAGACTGAGGGAGCAGAGGGGAAGTATGTGAGGACGAGGCGCAGTCAGTGGAGGTGGGAAGACGTGGGCAGATTCCATTATGTTCTGCATGTGGTACCAAAACGGCTTACACTGAAGGATCTGATGCGGGAGTGAGACGCAGCAAAGTGTCTAGGGTGACTGTGACTTGTGTCACTTGGAGATACTGTTTACTAAGCTGGGGAAGATAGGAAAGAGACAGGAGTAGGGTTTTGGCAGGACACAATAGGTTTTAGAAAAGAATGGGTTGATGGGGAAATCAGCAGCTTTGTTTTGAATGGTACTGAGCTATCTGTTAGGTATCTAAGACATCCAAACAGTGAATGAGTCAGAATTATACCATAACCAAGATTTTTTAAATCATGATTTTACTAATCCTAATACAGACCTTCCTGGTGATCAGGGTTCAGGTTTTTGAAGTTACTGTGGCATTTATTCACGCCTTTCATTGATGGGGTGGTGGGAACAACTCAGCAGACAGTGAAACCACTGTGGCTTGAGTTCTTCTGGCTGAGATCATTCCATTATCGGGGAAGAAGGTCAGAATACACAGTGGGATGCTTCCTATGTCCATTTCTCTAAGGAATAACTAACAAAGTGAGCTGGGAGATTGGGAGGTAGGGGTGGAGAGAGAGAGTTTAAGTAGAGACAGTGAATGCCATTTTCCATGCACTTTCTGAGCATTTGCCCAGTGCCTGTGACCCTGCTGCCTCCCTGGGTGTTTAGTTCCTGTCACACCGAAAGCTCCTTGCTGCAGCAAGCATTTAAAGATACGTATTATTGGTTGCGGCTTATGCTGGCTCAGTCATCCTAGTGAACAGAAGTGTCAAGAGGAAAAGCTGGCCACATTGCTGCCTCTGAGCAAGATGTGTCTTCTTCAGTATGGCCTGCACGTGGGAGACCCTCAGCAGGAAATTTTGATTGTCAGGTGGATTTTTCATTCTAACAGCATTATGCAGTGGGCCACTCTATCTCAGATGGGCTTGAGTGGACAGCCAAGAGCAGAGACGGGCAGGAGAGTAAACTGTTCACCTTGGGGTACCTAAACCTTTCCCACCTCACATTTGGCCCCGAGGCAGCACTAGAAAGTGAAGGAGGTGATTCCTGCTCTGCCAGGTCAGCTCCATCTCTTGGGTGTGCTTTGTGTTTGGAAGCCTTGTCAGCTTTTGATTTATTTTAAGCCCCTCCAGAGGACACTGAGTTATCAGTGACCCCTTCAGAGGAGACTAGTGGACTGCACAGTTGCCTCCAAGAGAAGCAAGGCCTTCTTGGGCTTTGGGGGAAGGTCCTGGATGTCTGGAGGTGTCAGATCATTATTTTAGATTCCACATATCCACAAACAATATCTTGTGATATTTGTCTTTCTCTGTACAATTTTGATATGCCTCTGAATTATCTGGAATCTTGTCCAAATGGGGCTTCTGATTCAGTGATCAAATTAGGACCTGAGATTCTGTGTTTCCAACAAGCTCCCAGATGGTAAGGAGATGCTGGTCTGGGGACCACACTGAATTGCATGACTTTGAGATAAATGAGAACAGGGTAAATAAGAATAATCTTCTCTACAGCATTTGAAAAACCCTCAAATAAATTCCTGTGTGGTCCCAGCAACTGTATGAACTAATGGAAAATCCTACATACACTGTTTGTTTAGTTTAGATGTGAATTGGGCCTAGTCTTTCTTTAGGCTTGTTCACAGTTTACCAGCACTTTCCAGGGCCTTGAGAACTGAGCTTTTCTTGTGCAGACTCATGTGGGAGGCCTGCAGGAGCTTCTGGAAGGTCTGAGAGTTAGGTGGGGCACAGGGTATAGCCTTGACTTTGGAGCTTAACCAGCAGGTAAATACAACAGAGGAAGTCATGGCTGCTAACCACGTACCTTCCATTACAGGCACAGTCCGGGGAATATTCAGAGCGCTGTAATGTTAGACAAACAGAAGGAGCTTGACAGCAAAGTCAGAAATGTGAAAGATACAGTTATGGTGAGTGCTGAATAAGTGTATACATATTCTCTATAACTTTTTATAGGGGGATAAAAGTTTCAGTTGGCCTACTGTAAACATTTTAACTGATTTCAGTTTTTTAAGTAGTTGAGAAGAAAAGTTTCCCCCAAATTTCAATCTCTGAGTAAACAAGTTGATGCCACCAATGAGCAGATGGATATTTATGGCCCGTGTTATAACTTCCAAACGTGGAGCTATCTTTTCCTTCCTTGCAAGATCATGCAGTAACTGTGGACTTTGCCCCATCACCCAGTGAGCTAGTTGTTGCTGCTCTGAATTGCCCTTTATGGCTTCACTTCTTAAATTGGCATGTTTCTGGGGTTACATAGAACCCCAGGATAAACATAGTCTTCCTCAAATACCTGTTTTATTCCAAGGCTTGGAAGGAGAGCAAAAACATCTTAGGGAAGGAAATTTCTGATTAGAGTAAAACATCCACAATAATTTTAAGATAGAACTTCCCAGACCATCTATGGGAGTTGTGCCCTTGGTGGTATGTGTTCATTTCCTGCCAGGGTCCAGCCCTGGTGGATCCAGGGTGATTCGAAGGTGGGGATGGAGTAGGTGTCCTTGGAAAAATACATATTTAATTACAGATATATAGAGAGATTAGAAACGGATAGTGTAGTAGGAAAATTAGTGGAGAAAAAGAGGCTGAATAACTTGGTTTGCGTGGAATAGCATCCATGCTCCAGATGGGAATTCAGCCAGAAAAATGGGGAGCAAGAAAGAACGACATGGGGGAGTCAGTCTTTCCAGGAGCTGATCCCATTTCTTTATTTTTCAGGTTTTCCTATATACCTTTTGTTACATATAGGGATGAATATAGAGTCATGCGGGGGTCAGCAGTCCTGACCTTTATCAAAATCAGGTGCTTTACATAAAAAAGGTCTTAGGGGTTTTACATCATCTTCAAGCCATTTCTGCCTGCTGACATTTACAACCCTTTCTTTCTGATAACCAAAAACTTATTTTTTCCAAGGGTATTTTTTTCTTAAACCAGGCACCAACCTCCAAATAAAGTTGCATTCCTGTAGGGTGAGGGTGTAGTGAGTTACAGTCAAGAAAGGAATTTATTTAACCCAAGGTTAACATGATCAATCTTAAAGGTTAATACTTATTTCTCCTATATGCTAGTTATGTTTATTATAAAGGCAGGGAATATGGAGATTTAGCAGCAAACATCAGCCCAACAAGTGAAAACCTTTCACCAATGTTCCCCTTAAGATCTATTTAGTCTTAAGATAGTGATAAAGTTACATTTTCACATAGCAAGGACACAGTGATTTATAACAAAGTACAGTGGTCTATTACAAAAGAGAAAATTTGTTAACTCAAAAAGTCTAATATTGCTAACATCAAAAACTACTATATTTCCTTTTCTATATTCCAAATACATTGATTAATATATTCCCAGGTGCCTAAGGATATGGAGGCCTGGCGGCAATCATTGACTCAACGAGAAGAAAAAGCCCTATGCTAATTAAGACTTTCAAAATCCTCCAAACCTCTCTGTGCTGTTTATGGTTGAGAGGTTGTCACACAAGCTAGTCTGTCAGCAGAGGTTTGACCTGAGACACCCTTGTCCCACCCAGGGCAGGGAATTAGCAGTAATTATTGACACAACAAATGAAAAAACCCTTCACCAATATAACTCCTAACAAACCCACTATACTAATAATTTCTAACTTCCCAAAAGAATTTGCCTTTAGTAAGTCCAAAACATCTCGTGCCTCTCATGGTTGGGGGGCTGTTGTGGCTGGATGAACCTATACAGGCAGGCTAGATAACCTTCAGAGGAGTCCCGTAAGTTGAAACACTCTAGTCATGCCCAGGAATTTTTACTGCCTTGGAGCTGCACGTTTACTCCTTCTCCAAGAGAAATGGTTATGGAGGAAAGCCCCGTAAAGTCAGAGGTGTAGGTGAGAGCACAAAACAGACTCTGGTTTTGGGGTTAGATGCTTGGGAACAGGGGGTTTCCTGAGGCTTGATCACGCCTTTGCGTATGCTGAAGCCTCCTTCCTCATGACCTTTGCCATGGGCGGAGTTCCTCATGCTGGCTTCCGGCAATTTCCCTCCACTGTGGGGCTGTGTGGAGAAGGTGAGGAGTCCAGCTTTGCCCTGGACCTGGGTCTGTGAAAGTGGCCTTTCTGCTGAGAGGGCCACTCTCCTGTGGGTCTCTGGGTCACACCAGCATGACCTTGACTTTGTGCTTCAGATGACATTTTATCAAGCAGGTTCTTTGGAGCAACTTTACCTTATTGCTTCTGAGGGAGACATTTCATTAAATGAATAGAGATCAAGTGGCCCAGTCCAGAAATAGGCATATGTTTTATTTTCTAAAAAGGTTATTATATACATATTAATGAAGTAGAAATTATTCATTATTAGAATTTTATGAATCTTATTCATCTTTGAGAGAGCAGGATTTTATGAATCTTATTCATCTTTGAGAGAGCAGGATTGTATCCCTGATTTTCTGGGTCCTATAGAAACAATAATCTGTTTCCTAAAGTCTTTGTTCTGAGTACGGTGGAAAACTTGTTTATGTCTTTACTTGTAGAGTATTGAACATGAAATCAAGACCCTAGAAGATTTGCAAGATGAATATGACTTCAAATGCAAAACCTTGCAGAACAGAGGTAAGAATTAACATTTAAAGCAGTGTCCATTGCCTGTAATTTTGTCTGCCTACACTAGCTAACAAAGGCAAGTACACCTTCATATTTACCAAATATTTTATGACTTAATTACCAGTCTTGACTTTTTGATGACCAGACCAGGGTTTTTTAACTTCAGTACTATTGACATTTTGGACCAGATAACGTTGTTCTGCTGGAGGAGGAAATGGCAGTCAACTCTAGTATTCTTGCTGGGAAAGTCCCATGGACAGAGGATCCTGGCAGGCCACAGTCCGTGGGGTCACAAAGAGTCAGACACAACCGAGCACACACACAACCTTGTTTTGGGGACTGTCCTGTGTATTGTGAGATACCCTGATAGCTCAGTGGTAAAGAATCTGCCTGCCAACGCAGGAGATGTGGGTTTGATCTCTGGGTTGGGAATATCTCCTGGAGAGGGAAATGGCAACTCACTCCAGTATTCTTGCCTAGGAAATACCACGGACAGTGGAGCCTGGTAGGCTGTGGTCTGTGGGGTTGCAAAGGTCAGACACGACTGACTGAGTGACAGCAACCTGGGCACTGTAGGATGTTTAGCTGCGTCTCTGACTTCTGCCCACAAGATGGCGGCAGAGCTGCCAGTGTGTGTGATTGCATGCTCAGTCCTGTCTGACTCTGTGACCCTGGGGACAGCAGCCTGCCACGCTCCTCTGTTCGTGGAATTCTCCAGGCAAGAATACTGGAGTGGGTTGCCATTTCAAAACCGTCTCCAGATGTTGTCAGGTGACCTCTGGGGGACAAAATCACCTCCCCGTTGACACCCACTGGTTATGTGCTCTTCACTTTACTTACTGTGCTTCACCTACTGATGGACATAAATGGATAGGTGTTTGGAGTTCCTACCCTAATCCCCAAAGTTTCTTCAAATGTTCCAGCTCCGTGTGTGCGTACCATAGGTGAAGTTCAGCATTTTCCCCTTGTTTTTAAAGCAATTTTACTCTATTTTGTTGTTGTTGCTTGTTTTTAATGATGACAGGATGTCCACTGAAAATAACGTCAAAGTGCGCAGCGTACTGCTGTTACCCTGGCAGTCCTTTGAGGATATCATGATAAAATGGAAACATTATTTGTAATAATGTGAATAAAAATATGAGAGAAAGAAACCTCAATGACACTTTTCCAAATCGTTTGCTTCTTTTTCAAAGCCATGGAGATGCTTTATATCAATTTTATTTTTAACTGAGGTTTTGAATCTTGTCCTTTATATTCATTGAGGTAATATTCTGACAGTGACTTAAGAACCAGACAGTACTGTTTCTCATTTACACGAATCATTGAAAACAAGGACTTTGTTTCAGAGTGTCCTGTTCTGGTATTTTTTGTTGTTGTTTTGTTCAATAGTGATTGAAGAAGACCAAGCTTGGACTTGTCTTCAGAGAGCACTTGGGTCATATTTTCCCTAAATGTATGTGAATCTTGCTTTCAGCTGGCTTTGTCTTCTCTCACATTTTCATTTATCTGCTGTCTCTCCCAATTCACAGAACATGAAACCAATGGTGTGGCAAAGAATGATCAGAAACAAGAACAGTTGTTACTCCAGAAGATGTACTTAATGCTGGACAATAAGAGAAAGGTAGCATTTCATGTTCCAGAATAACACAGTGCTTTTGTCAGAGACTGTAAATAATGAATTTGAAATTTAGAAATGAGGCAAAAATGATTTTTATGACCACTTGGCTTAGTGCTCCAGTTGAGAGGAAAGAATAAAATTCCGTGATTAAAGATGTGTTTATTTCACCGTGTGTCTTTCTCTCCCTTTAGGAAGTCGTTCTCAAAATAATAGAGTTGTTGAATGCCACCGAACTTACCCAGAAAGCCCTGATTAATGATGAACTGGTAGAGTGGAAGCGGAGACAGCAGAGTGCCTGTATTGGGGGGCCCCCCAACGCTTGTCTGGATCAGCTGCAAAATTGGTAAGACTGGCAGCTGACTGGTGAGCTGCATAAGCTTGTAGAGTAAACACTGAAGCTGTGTTAGTTGCACAGACCCTGTGGAAACTTCTGTTTGGAGTTGGATGTAATCAGCTGCTTCTTGCACTGGAAACACTCACTTGGAAAGCACGGTGTTAGTCACGCCTGCGGCCCTGCTCAGCTTGGTGTGGAGCACTTTCCTCTCTCTGCTGTACACGTACCATGGGGCATGTCACTTGACTGTGCCAACACACCAGTGACATGGTCGTCACACAACACATTTAACAACTTAAGTCCCAGTGTTTTATTCGAAATGAAAGGGTCGAGGCATTTTCTAGGCTTACATGAAATAACAGTTTGTGGGCCATTCATTCAGTCATCCATCTGGTAACTATTTATTATATACAGTATGCCAGGCTCTGGGCTAGGACCTAGGACACAAGGTGAATGATTCTTGGCTGTTGCCAGCAAAGAACTTTCAGTGGGGAGACGGGAGATGGACGTGGTAATAACTACTTGGTGAAAGATTGCCAAAGTTCTAACAGAGACCATTCAGAGTCCATGGAGGATGAGGAAGGAGTCACCAGGAAAGATAAAGGAGACAGAATGGTCTTGCACTGACTCAGGAGTGAACAGGAAAAACCACAGACCAGAGAGGAGAAAGGTGTGGACAGAAGCAGCAGGGAGAGAAGGACCTGGGCCTGAAGTTCTTTCAGTGGATGGCTGGAGAGTCGGATGCCAGATAGGGAAGGAAGAAAGCAGAGCAGACAAGAGGCTGGAGCCTGGTCGTGGAGGTTCCCATACTATTCTGGGAACTCGAGGACTTTCCCAGTCGACACTGCTGAGCCAGGCAGGCCCATTATTTAAATGGAGATTCATTTCTCTGATTTTTCTGTTTAAGTCTGAGGATAGAATAGAGACAGAAAGGCCTGTATTTCTGGTCTGCTCTGAGAATGTTTGAATGCCGAATTCCAAAGAATAGCAAGGAGAGATAAGAAAACCTTCCTCAATCATCAGTGCAAAGAAATAGAGGAAAATGATAGAATGGAAATAACTAGAGATCTTTTCAAGAAAATCAGAGATACCAAGGGAACATTTCATGCAAAGATGAGCACAATAAAGAATAGAAATGGTATGGACCCAACAGGAGCAGAAGATATTAAGAACAGGTGGCAAGAATAAGAACTGTGCAAAAAGATCATGACCCAGATAACCATGATGGTGTGATCACTCACCTAAAGCCAGTCATCCTGGAACGTGAAGTCAAGTGGGCCTTAGGAAGCAGCGCTACAAAGCTGGTGGAGGTGATGGAATTCCAGCTGAACTATTTCAAATCCTAAAAGATGATGCTGTCAAAGTGCTGCGCTCAATATGCCAGCAAATTTGGAAAACTCAGCAGTGGCCACAGGACTGGAAAAGGAGGTCAATTTTCATCTCAGTCCCAAAGAAAGGCAATGCCAAAGAATGTTCAACCTACCGCACAATTGCACTCATCTTACATGCTAGCAAAATCTCATACACTGGCAAAGTAGTGCTCAAAATTCTCCAAGCCAGGCTTCAGCAATACGTGAACATTGAACTTCCAGATGTTCAAGCTGGATTTAGAAAAGGCAGAGGAACCAGAGATCAAATTGCTAACATCTGCTGGATCATCGAAAAAGCAAGAGAGTTCCAGAAAAACATCTGCTTTATTGACTACACCAAAGCCTTTGACTGTGTGGATCAAAGCAAGCTGTGGAAAATTCTGAAAGAGAATTTAGAGACTACTAGACCACCTGACCTGCTTCCTGAGAAATCTGTATGCAGGTCAAGAAGCAATAGTTAGAACTAGACATGGAACAACAGACTGGCTCCAAGTTGGAAAAGGAGTATGTCAAGGCTGTGTATTGTTACCCTGCTTATTTAACTTACATGCAGAACGCATCGTGCTAATTTCCGGGCTGGATGAAGCACAAACTGGAATCAAGATTGCTGGAAGAAATATCAGTAACCTCAGATATGCAGATGACACCACCCTTATCGCAGAAAGCAATGAACTAAAGAGCCTCTTGATGAAAGTGAAAGAGGAGAGTGAAAAAGTTAGCTTAAAACTCAGCATTCAAAAAACTGAGATTATGGTATCTGGTCCCATCACTTCATGACAAATAGATGGGGAAACAATGGAAACAGTGAGAGACTTTATTTTCTTGGGTTCAAAAATCACTGCAGATGGTCATTACAACCATGAAATTAAAAGATGCTTGCTCCTTGGAAGAAAAGCTATGACCAACCTATACTGCATATTAAAAAGCAGAGACATTACTTTGCCAACAAAGGTCCATCTAGTGAAAGCTATGGTTTTTCCAAAACCATATGGTTTTTCACAACCATCATGTATGGATGTGAGAGCTGGACTGTAAAGAAAGCTGATCACCGAAGAAGTGATGCTTTTGAACCATGGTGTTGGAGAAGACTCCTAAGAGTCCCTTGGACTACAAGGAGATCAGGCCAGTCAATCCTGAAGGAAATCAGTCCTGAATATTCATTGGAAGGAGTGATGCTGAAACTCCAATACTTTGGCCACCTGACGCGAAGAACTGACTCACTGGAAAAGACCCTGATGCTGGGAAAGATAGAAGGCAGGAGGAGAAGGGGACTACAGAGAATGAGATGGCTGGGTGGCATCACTGACTTGATGGACATGAATCTGAGCAAGCTCTGGGAGTTGGTGATGGACAGGGAAGCCTGGCGTGCTGCAGTCTATGGGGTCACAAAGAGTTGGACATGACTGAGCAACTGAACTGAACTGAAGGTATTAGCAGAGTCCGACAGATCTGAGCAGACCAGATGGAAGCAATAGAATCAGTGGGCAGGAGTGGGTGGTGGCCTGAAACAGTTCTGAAGGGACCAAGGACCAAAGATCTCATGAGATTACTTCCTGGATTGCTGTTCCTCCCACCTCCCCCAGGAGCCCGGTGAGGTCCCTGCTGTCTAGAGCCCCTATGGTCATCTAGGCCACATGGAGCCTCTTGTGGAGATACGAATGCCTTCCATTGTCCCTCGCTCTGCTGTGCAAGAATTGTCAGCATTTTCTTGTGTCCCTTGACCCAAACAGGACTGGGAATCACTGGGTTAGAATCCTTGTGGAACACGCCCACCTGCTATTGTTATCCTGCCTCTCATTTCATACCCATGGGCTTTGCCCTCAGGGCTGTGACCTGAATTCAAGGAATGAAAACACCAATCAAAGGAGATGTTTTTCACTGGGGAGTTGATGCTCTTATCATCACTCCAGGCCAGGACTTCCACAGTCCAACATAGCTCAGAGGCTCCATCACCTTTGGTTTACTGTCAGGATGGAGAAACCTGAGTGGAGTCGGTAGCTTTCCTCCTTGGTTTACACATATATTTTTAGTGTCTGATAGTGATTAGATTATGCATCTTGCCTCTCCTTTCAGTTCAGTGACATAGTAACCCGTTTCCTGGTCTCCTCCTAACCCACCTTGCATCCCCACTCTGCCTTGCTGCCTTGATTCCAGGTTGCCCTCTTTCTTCTCCCCTGCGCAGTGTCACTGAAAGGAAAGTGAAGTCGCTCAGTCATGTCCGACTCTTTGTGACCCCATGGACCATAGACTACCAGGCTTCTCTGTCCATGGAATTTTCCAGGCAAGAATACTGGAGTGGGTTGCCATTTCCTTCTCCAGGAGATCTTCCTGACCCAGGGATTGAACCTGGGTCTCCCGCATTGTAGGCAGATGCTTTACCATCTGAGCCACATCTGCAGGGGCCCCTCACTGCCACCACATCACCTCCTAGAGTGTCTGCCTTTTGTGTCCCCTCCCTCTGCACCTTGCCCCCTTTACCCTGTGCCTTTAAGTCCCAATTATCTCATAACTCAGTTGAAGTCCAAGATTCACTAGACAGCAGTCCCCAAACTTTTTGGCATCAGGGGCTGGTTTTTGGAAGACAGTTCTTCCACAGACAAGGTAGGGGGGATGGTTTCAGGATGATTAAATAACATATTACATTTACTATGTACTTTATTTCTGTGACATCAGCTCCACCTCAGATTATCAGACATTAGGCCCCAGAGGCTGGGGACCACTTCCCTGGAAACTTCCAACCCCCACCCCCCCACCCCCACCTCTCCTTAGGTCCATCTCGGTGGGCTGCAGAGGTGTTTTCATTTGGGCTGTAATCATTCAGTGCGTGTTAGTTTTTTCTCACAAATAACGACTCCTGGTAGCTCAGATGGTAAAGAATCTGCCTGGAATGCAGGAGACCCAGGTTTCATCTTTGGGTCAGGAAGATCCCCTGGAGAAGGGAATGGCTACCCACTCCAGTATTCTTGCCTGAGAAATTCAATGGACAGAGGAGCCTGGCACGGCTGCAGTCCATGGGGTTACAAAGAGCAGCTAACACGACTGAGCAACCAGCACTTTCACTTTTTCATTTTACACCAAGATGAGATTTGTTCTCTGTTTCTCCCTGCACTGTAGAGCTGGGCAGATAACATCACGTGTTGTCTCTAAACAGTGCTTGTTGGTTTCCATGATTCTCTAAATCCAGACTGCTTTGGGGCTATTTCTGATGAAGACTCCGTGGCTTGTACCTTCCCAGGTTCACCATAGTGGCAGAGAGTCTGCAGCAGGTTCGTCAGCAGCTTAAAAAGCTTGAAGAGTTGGAACAGAAATACACCTATGAACATGACCCCATCACCAAAAACAAGCAAGCCTTATGGGACCGCACCTTCAACCTCTTCCAGCAGCTCATTCAGAGGTAACTTGAGCAAGATGTTTTTGCACCTTTTGCAGTTATTTTACCCAAAGGAAAATTTTATGGTAATTCAGATAATTTAGAAGAGTTTAATAGGATATGTAAAAATGTTTATAGCTTCCCTGAACCAGGTCTTCCTAAATTCCTTGTTTATGCCAAGGGCCCGTTTTCTTGTGACCTCCTACTGTGGTTACCTGTCTCCTTCTCCCTGGCCAGTCTGTGACGAGACCTGTTGAGTCTAACTTGTATTTGCCCTCTCTTTCCTATTCTGTGGTCTCATCATATTTCAAGCTCTCTACTAAACTCTTACATTGTAGCTTTTCAAATGGTACTGCCCAGTCCGTTCTTCCCTAGTCCCTGTGACCCTGTACTCTGCCATAGCAGAGTTCTGTTTGATTTTTCATCACCTGCTACTCTGAGGGGAGCCCCTCATCCAGTCACCCAAGCCCCACCTCCACAGCCTGGCCCTCACCAGCCATTGCACGTTAGCTTCTACACATGCCCCATCTCCAGGCAGACCTGACCTCATGCCCAACCTGGACATTTGCTTCTCCATGCCTCTCCCAATAATATTTCCTCTGCCTCAGAGCTTTCTTCTCTGGTAGCTCATTGAGAACCTGCATCCTCAATGTTTCTGCGTATATCCCATCATGAAACTTTTCCCAGAGTTCCTGGGCAAATGCTGTCTCCCTTCCAGAGTTGCACAGTTCATTCTTTATTCTCCTGTTTTGGATTTTGGTTGTATCATTATCTATGCATTTCTGTTATTTTTATTGCAAATTGGAAGGTCTTCGTAGACAGAGATGTGCCTTTGTCATCTTCTTCTACCACCAAGGCCTTACGTGGTGCCTTACCTCGGGCTGGGTGTTCCCAGTGCACTTAGGAGGTCAACAAATGGACCTGAGTAGAAGAGTAGAGTTCATACTGCAGTTTTTAAATGCTAACTTGACATAATAAAAACGTCTTCTGTTCCCTGTGGCTAATGTCCAGACAGGAGTGTCCAAATGTTGGATTTTGAAATTGATGCACTCAACTTTTACTCTCTACCTTGATTTTGAAATAATCAAGGACATTTACTTGGGTTTTGGAGTGCAGATTTCATCATTCTTTTTTTTTTTAAATGAAAATTAAATTAATTTTGGAAATGGTTATTAGGTAATATTGCTAAACGATTTTACTAGAATAGCAGTTTTCCAAAGGATGTTTCAAAGTAAGTTTCAAAGCATGGTGGTAAGCAGTATGCTACTTGGTTCATTTTCAACTATAGTAAAATTTGTTTTTGTTACTGTTTTTTATTTTCAAATTGAGATATTATTGATAGATACATTATATTAGTTTTAGTTATACAACAATAGTGATTTGATATTTGTGTATGTTGCACAATGATCAGCACACTGGTCAGTGAGCATATTTGATTCTTAAATTTGTAAATGAAGAGGATCCAGTTGAGAATTTTCATTGTTGTAGAGTATCACAGCTCTTTGTAATTACTGATTTTGTTGAGTGCATCTGTTAGACTTGGGGATGTCTTTATTGACTGTAAAACTTCAGTTTATTCATCCAACTGGTTAGAAGTTTTTCAACTATTTTTTAGATTGTACCCTCTAGCCCCCTCTCCTCCTTAGGGAAGATAACTTTTACTGCCTCAACTTTAATGGAAACGCTAATATATCCTTTGCTGGGTATTTACAGCTCATTTGTGGTGGAAAGACAGCCCTGCATGCCAACTCACCCTCAGAGGCCATTGGTCTTGAAGACTGGAGTCCAATTCACTGTGAAACTGAGGTAATAAAGAAAAGCTGGAGCCCCCACACCTCTTGAGGGCTTTCCTGCTGGCTCAGATGGTAAAGAATCTCCCTGCAATGCAGGAGACCTGGCTTCATCTGGGTCGAGCAGATCCTCTGGAGAAGGAAATGGCAAGCCACTCCAGTATTCTTGCCAGGAGAATTCCATGGACAGAGGAGCCTGCAGGGCTACAGTCCATGGGGTCGTGAAGAGTCGGGCCTAACTGAGCGACTAACACTTTCTCTTTCACTTTCTTTCCACACCTCTTATCACAGTTTGCACCCCAGCTTCTTTCCACAACATGGTTACATAGGGGGTGCTTTAGAGGAAGTAATTTTGCAGTAGGTATTTTAATATGAATTCTTACTTAGCATATCTAAGAGTTGTTTCTATTCAACTAGAAATATAATAAAGATATGTGTGTATACACACACACCCCACAATTTTTCTAGGTATAGGTGTAATGAATGTTTACTGTAAATAGCAATTCAAAATTGCAGAACTGCACATGGTAGAGAGCAAAAGTTCCCAGCAGCCTCATCCCCTCTTGAGCATGAGCCTATAACCTGAGCTTTATGTTCCCCCTGAAATGGATGCAGTGTGTGTAAATGACTGGTACATGTTTCTGGTGAGTGTGTGCATAACTTTCATCAGATTCTCAAAATTGTATGTGATCTCAATATCTGTAGACTACCACAGTAAGCAGCCTTGTGTCAGTTCTCCCAGAATTTTGTCCATGTCTACATGAATATATAAATAATACATTGTACTTTTATATACGTGTGTTTTTTTCATGCATAGACTTGTGAAAGTATATATGACGTGATATATTTCATTTTTAAAAACCAGAGTTCTGCTCTCTGTTGTTTGGCAGGCTATTTTTCTCCTTTGTAATAAATTGTAGAAATGTTTCCATACGAGAATGTCCAGCTTTACTTTTTTCGGTTGCATGGCTGCATTCATTTATTAATAGCTTTTCCTCTACTGATGAGCAGCTGGACTCAGAAGAGCTGGACTTACCTTCAGAGTTGGCCCTAGTCATTTTCCACAGGTGCTGCGTCTCGGCTACCAGTGCCACAGCACCAAACTCTGACACCCATGAGGTCCCCGAACTCAGGCTGGCAAGGGGAGCAATCTCATCCCATCGCGTGCTTGACTGAAGGGAGCCAGCCAGTGCGGGGCTCTTCCCCGGGCCTCTAGCTCCTCAGAACAGAACCACACGGGAGTGTCAGCCCAGGGCTCTGTCCCTCCATCTTTCCACATTGCCTGGAGTGGTGAGAGAGATGACTCTCATTTTCCTGATTATGGGTCAGAGTTTTTATTTTCTCCCAACAGGTTAACCATTAGATACAAGTTTTGGTAGAGGGTAAAGTCTGCTATTTTTTACCTCTGTTGTTGTTGAGTTGCTTAGTCGTGTCTGACTCTTTGTGATCCCGTGGACTGTAGCCCACTGGACTCCTCTGTCCACGGGACTTCCTAGGCAGGAATATTGGAGTAGGTTGCCATTTCCTCCCTGAGTGCTCTTCCCAACCCAGGGATCGAACCTACATCTCCTGCACTGGCAGGCAGATTCTTTAGTGCCGAGCCACCTGGGAAGCCCATATTTTACCTACAGAATTAGCCCCAAATAGAAATTTTGATAAACCTCAGCATTGGGGAGGCAAAATGGGGAAGCAGGTACCCTCACTACATTTGGTGGGAATATAAAATCTGTTGCTTGCTGTCAGAATTTAATATTACAGTTTTGTCCCAGCAACTTCACAGCTAGGAATTTATCCTACAAATATACTTAAAAAAAGAATCCAAGTAGACATACAAGGATGTCAATTTCATTGTTTGTAATAACCAAAAACTGGATGGGGTGGCGGTTGTTGAAATGTTTATCAATATGGAATTGGCATAATAAATAAATTGTAATAGGTAATTTTTAAAGTAATTATGACTTTTATTTTTCTTTTCAGGCTGCTGGTGAAGTTGCAAGAGCTGAATTATAACTTGAAAGTCAAAGTCTTATTTGACAAGTAAGATATCTAATATTATCAAAGATACATATACTATTGAAACATTGGTTTTGTTAACCAAACATGGACTGATGCAGCGGGGCTGTTTGTTAGTGATTCCAGCAGATTTAAATCAGTAATTCCTGGGTCTTGGGAATTTTCTCTAAGAGCTGGTATCGGTGTGCCTTTTAGACTACAAATGAACAAAAGTATGAGAGCATTTTATGCATATGCGCTTGTTCCAAGCAGCTACCATCTCAGCTAGGCCAGCCCCAGAGAAGGGGCACTTGGTCAGGCTCCAGGCCACCTCGTTGTTCAGCCAGTGTGGGCTTGTTTCTGGAGTGAAACTGACGGCATTTTGGGGGTCAAGTATGGAGCTGCTGGCTTTACACTTGTCTCTTCTGAACAGCAGGGACCCAGGAATAGGCAGGCTCTCAAGAGGTCTAAATGGGGCAGATTTATCCTGTTTTGTCCTTAGGCCCGAACCCAAACTAGCAGTGACCTAGGCACTTACATTAAGCAACAAGACGGCTTAGCCCCCAC
Source organism: Nanger dama (assembly GCA_917880005.1). Classification (NCBI taxonomy): domain Eukaryota; kingdom Metazoa; phylum Chordata; class Mammalia; order Artiodactyla; family Bovidae; genus Nanger; species Nanger dama. The sequence continues at coordinate 57,493,179 of CAKJTW010000004.1, forward strand.
CATCCCCCTTGATATGTTTAATGCTTTTGTTGGCGTGTTCACTAAGTTTCAAAACCGTTTGTGATACTCCAAGTCGCTTTCCTCTGGCTTTTGGTTCTCTATTCCTGTCACTATAGCCCTCTTTGTACCTTTGTTTTCCTCCCGTCTTCTTTGGTTTTGCTGTGTATCAGTTAGTTTTTGCTGCATAACAGATAACCTCAAAACTTAGTGGCTTAAACTCAGAAACTTATTATTTCTGTTATTTTGTGGACTGTGGGTGGTCCTTCTAGTCTGAGCTGGCTTGGTTGCTGCTGGGTGGTCTGGTGTGACCTCATTCTATGTCCGAGGCCTTGGCTGGGATCACTGGGCTCTTCTCTGTGGGGCTGTCAGAGTAGCCAGCCTGGGCTTTCTCACATGGCAGTGGTGTTCCAAGTGGGTCTAAGCAGCAGCATGCTGGGCCTATTAGGCTAGACATGGAACTTGCACAGCACTGCTCCCATCCATCATGTCTGGAAAAGTAAGTCAAAGTCCCCTGAAATTCAAGGGACAAGGAAATAAGTTCTGTGTCTTTAAAGGAAGAGTTGCAGATAATTTTGTGGCCACCGCAGTTTTGCCACAGTCTGCTTAACTCAGTATCTCTTTCGGTTTGTTCTTGACTTTGTGTCTTTTCTGTCTGTTCTGAGTTTTCTTCTTAGTTTTGACAGGAAAATCGGTCACTGTCATAGCTGACAGTGATTATCAGCCACAGAAGCATTGCATATCTAGTTGGGACAGGAAAGGAAGCTAACTCATTTAACTGGGTGTGCACTAATGGTCTCTGACCTTCGCCTGCCCCTAACTTACAATATTTGTCCAGAATATGACAACATTATCGCTGAACTTATATGATTCTGGTCTCTCAAAATTTTAACCTCACATTTAAAACTTGGCAGTTTCCCCAAATAATTGACTATATTCAGGTACTTTCATGAAAGCATTAAAACTAATAAAGAGCAAAAATAAAACTCGAGCTGTCTCTTTGGAGGGTCCTCTGAGTTCTGTAGCCCAGAGCAGTGCTCTCTGCTCAGTCCCCAGGGCTTAGCTCATTGCCTCCTGCAGAGGGAGTAGCTGCTCATAAGCTGTGATAACTCGGGCTTACGTTCCTGAGCGTGTCTGTGCTCTCCTTACCCGTTAACTGGTTTCCTCCTCCTGGTGTGCTGTGTGGTCAATGCTGCTAGCAGGATGTACCGAAGAGAAAAGGTGAGGCTCAGTTTACTTGCCCAAGGTCACCCAGCAAAGCTTGGCAGTGCTGGTGTGGGTTGATTGATGGACTGAGTAAACGATAGGGAAGAAAACCCACAGGTATAGATTTATTGGTTATTGATCTTATACTTTTATATGTTTGTGAACGGGAATTTCACATTTTAAATACACATGTATGATTACATCTTTATTGTTGTTTTCTTGCAGAGATGTGAATGAGAGAAATACAGTAAAAGGGTACGTTTTACACTCTGTTTTGCTCTCTGCTTTATTGATGTGTTGCTTTAACAGTTCCCAGCCTTTTAAGTATCCCTTGCTTGTGTTGTCTAGGTTTAGGAAGTTCAACATTCTGGGCACTCACACAAAGGTGATGAACATGGAAGAGTCCACCAACGGGAGTCTGGCGGCAGAATTCCGACACCTGGTAGGGAGACCCATCTCCCCCTTTTCTGCTGTGTCTGGCTTATCAGGACTTAGTTGCAGTGGACTGGCACTCTGTGCCATATGTGATGTAGAGGGAAGTCTCTCTGGGAGGAGACTTCTAGAGTTTGTGGCTGGTGACTTCAGCAGCACTCCGGAAATCTTGGCTCCTTCTCCTTATCCCAGGCCTCTTTACTCTCCCTTTCTGCCTGTCTCTCTCTCAGACATACCTTCTTTGAGGGGGAGTGAACTCAGTAAAATATTCCATAAACCAGTGTGCCCACAAGCTCTCTGCATGTGGCCCCTTGACGACCTCGGTGATCAGTCACTCTAGACTCTTGGAATTTCCCTGAAGGTCGTTATTCCCCCCACATCCTGACTGGTGCTTCCCCCCCTCCAAGTGTGGCAGACCCCAGGGGTCTCTCCTGGGTCCCTTCATCACCACCTCCTTCCTGGGGTCTTGCCTGCAACCACTGTCTCGACCGCTTTGTCTCCAGAGGAGCAGGCCTGGGCACCGGGCAGTGGAAACCAGCAGAGGGGGTTTGTACAGGTGGTGCCCTCTCCCCTCTCCCTGGAGATTCGGGGCTGGCAGGTGCTCTGCAGATGTGTTGGTGCTGAGCCCTATGCACTTCCTGGCCTGGAACCTGCAGGGAGATTCAAGGCACCCTTTTTCTCACTGGCAGCCACCTCATGAGTCCGCAAACTCATGGTTAGGAAGCTGGACCTTAAGTGAGAGCCTCGGTCCAAACCGGGAGTCTGAGGGTGTCCAGAGCTGTTCCAGGGGCTCCAGGTTGCTTCCTTAAAACCCACATGACTGAAGACCTTTTCAAAGGATGGTCTGAGAGGCTTGAGACACTAGGCCAGTCTGGGAGATTCTGCTGAGGGAAGTAGAGATGGGAGAAGCTGTGCCCAAAGCCTGGGGAGCATGGCACAGCTGGGGAAGGTGATGGGGATGGTTCAGGACAAGCTTGCCCAGGGGAGGGAGCAGCATGCCATCTCCCTGGCTCCTTCTGAACCCTGTGGTGTTTGCAGGGTGTCAGGACGCTGGGGAAAGGCACTCCCCGTCCACCTCATAAACCCCCACAAGGGTCACTTCACCTCCTGTTCTGCATCCTCAAAATATTTTCACCTCCTTCATTCTAAGTCCCCACTTGTTTTGACTTGTAGATGGAAGTAGCAACTTTGAGGATTATTATATAGCTATTTACTAAGTGTTTTTTTTTTTTTTTGGTAGCAACTGAAAGAACAAAAAAATGCTGGTGCCAGAACTAATGAGGTAAGCCTTTCTCTGTCATGACTGGTCTCTTAACTAGCAGCTCTGTCCAGTGAGCTTGGCTCCATGGCCCTGGGGGTCCTGGGTGGCCAGGGACAGCTCACAGAGGGGTGAGCAGTGGGAAGACCGGCAGGCGAGAGCGGTAGACAAGCTCTGGGGCGCAGTGCACGTGTGGTAACAGTAGAACCATGCTGTGCTTGTGCTTTCTGGTTGTCAAGGGATTTTGCCCGTGAATTTTCTGGACCCTCACCAGCAGCCCAGCAGAATAGGTACAGTGGGCTACTGTGTGACTCACGTTTCACAGGTGAGGAAATTGGACCACAGGAAGTTTGCAAGAGTTAGCTAAGCATGCACAGGGAGTAATTGTCAGAGCTGGAATCAGAGGCCAGCTTCATGACTGCCCTGCCACAAATTGTGTGTGCCCTGTCCAGTGCCGTTATCCTTCTGTCAGCCCCCTCGTCACAGCTTGTCCTTGAAGAGCTATGTTTGGGATGCATTCAGATATGTACCATGGGCAGAGGACAGAATGGCTGGAGTTGCTTTTGTCTGGTCGGATTTTGTTCTTTGTGCCTGTCTAGCACTCTGTCCTTCCCTACCACAACCAGCAGAGGGCGTGTGGAGCTGTGGGACAGGTGCCCGCCTGGGCCTGACCAGCTCTCATATTTGGATCTTGACTCTCAGTAACCAACTAGGGACTTAATTCCCTCTCCCAGGAGCAGGAATGGAGTCACACCTCTCTGATTCTAAGGTTGCTGTGAGGCTCACATTAGATAATGTGTATGAAGGCACTGGGAACACAATAACTTTCTACCCAAACCAACCAAAGCACTTTATAACCTTCCAGGCTTATGCAAATCCGCTCTCCTGGTAGATAATCATGCTTGGAACATGTGTACACTTTCCACCCCTTGTCAGCCTGAGGTGTGCAGCCCAGGCCAGGCGGGTCCGTGGTGGGCAGAGGGGACTGAGGGCCAGGAAGCCTTAGGTTGTGAATAAACTCATCAGAAGTTGCTATCAACATTTTTTTTCCCCTTGATCCATAACCCTTGCCAGAATATTAGAAATCTGGTCTTTGAGAGAACACTGAGATACTTGGGATAATTAAATCTGGGATAGATTATTAAAGCTAGAATCTTCTAAATTGTGCCTGATTGGGTTCATGCTTTCTGGAGCTTGTTAAAATGCTTAGTAGTTTCTTGCTAATTGCAGGATCAATGAACGAATCACTGTATTTGTTTTTCCCTGTTTTCTTTTTCAAGGGTCCTCTCATCGTCACTGAAGAGCTTCACTCTCTTAGTTTTGAAACCCAGTTGTGCCAGCCTGGTTTGGTCATTGACCTGGAGGTAGGACTTACATGTACCAGGAATGGGAAACTTTATTTTCACTTTAAACTGATGCATGTATTTTAATTTTAGACATACTTATCTAATTGCCAAAAGAAAGACTGCTGTTTTCAGCCATTACTATCTCAATGCTAATTTCATGGTTCAGTCTGCCAGAGAACTAAGTTAACCTTTGTCTGAAATGAAAGTTGCTCAGTTGTGTCCAAATCTTTGCGACCCCATGGACTATACAGTCCGTGGAATTCTCCAGGCCAGGAAACTGGAGTGGGTAGCCTTTCCCTTCTCCAGGGGATCTTCCCAACCTAGGGATTGAACCCAGGTCTCCCACATTGCAGGTGGATTCTTTATCACCTGAGCCACAAGGGACGCTCCAATAAGCCAAATGTTCTAGTTGAGATGTCCTGTGTTAATTTTTTTATATGAAGCTTTGACATTTATTTCTTAATTGAAAACATATGTCAAAGATAAATTCAACTAAAAACCAAATATGGTACCTTTACATTCTTAATTTTCAAGAATATATGCAAATGTACATAGGGTTCCTTGTTAGTCTGTGAGGCTGCATAGTGGTCTGCAGGTATTGTTTGTGGGATTCCGAGGATTTCAAGGTCTTTGTCATCATGTAGACGACCTCTCTACCCGTCGTGGTGATCTCCAATGTCAGCCAGCTCCCGAGTGGCTGGGCCTCTATCCTGTGGTACAACATGCTGGTGGCAGAACCCCGGGTAAGGAAAACACATCTACTTTCATACCAGGGTTTAAAGACTCCCCCCGCTGCTCTAGTTCTGCAAATTTGAAAGAGCCTGTATGGGCCAGATGTTGGGCGGAAAGTGGCACAACTCAACTCATTGCTAAGGAGCTGAATAATTCTGGAATAGCGAAGCATTCCAGAAGCATGTGTATGTACTAGAAATTAAAAATTATGATTTTCCTTCCATGTGAATAAGCTTGGGCAACAAATGATTTTGTGTTATGCTTTTTAAAAAATGTATACACTTGCTAAACAAGCAGGCTCTGTTCTTAAGAATGCGGATACTCATGGTCGGTTAGTTACAATTGATTCCAGTTATTCACTGTACTTAGGTTCTTTGAAGTCACTGTGAACACTGATTTAGTGGATACTGAATCACTGTGCCTAAGGGAAGTATGGGTTCCGGTCAGCCTCTGGCAAAACCCTTGCATCTGCAGATCAATACATCACCTTGTTTTGTTTAAAGATCCCTTATCTAACACACTTGTTGATTCATTAACATTGAACTCATGGCAAACAGCTTTATAACTCAGTCTGGACAAAACTTATATATCATGTGCATTTGCTTCCTAAGGCATTTAGGAACACTAGACAGCACTTCAACTCGCCTTTGAGGGCCATATTTAAAAATGAAATCACCAGCAAAAAACCCTACAGAAATGCAAAGACCACAGCATTAAACAGACCTCAAAGAAGACACTTGGGTGTAGTGTGAGAGCCGAAACAGGAAGGCAGAGCATAGCTTTGTTTGACTTCAACCGGAAATATACATGTTTGGCGACTCAAAGTTTTCACGGCTCTGTGCCTGGGTATGTCCACAAATGAGTGCCAAAGTGCCACAAATATTGATTCGAGAGTTAAATTTTAGTGAGTAGATAAATGCACAGATATGAGTCTGCAAATAGTGAGAACTATTTCTCTTCTGCTGTGAAAATATGTGTGTCATAGACTAGAACTAAACTTTGGCACAGATCCGTGTTTCCATGCTGAGCTTGTGACTGGTGACTCATCAGTGGGTTTTAGCTTCTTGGTGTTTTCTCTCTAGAATCTGTCCTTCTTCCTGAACCCACCTTGTGCACGATGGTCTCAGCTTTCAGAGGTGCTGAGCTGGCAGTTTTCTTCTGTCACCAAAAGAGGTCTCAATGTGGACCAGCTGAACATGCTGGGGGAGAAACTTCTTGGTATGAGCATATTCACTTTTTATGTAACCAACAATCGGAATTCATAAAAATATCTTGACTTCTCCTTTCCCCCTTTGCTCTTCATCTTCAAGGTAGGAGAGTGTTAGGAATCTATTGGCTTTTCCAACTGCCATTTATTATAGCTAAGTGAGAGTGATGCCTCACTTGAGAAGGAGATGCTGACCTGATAGAAGATTTAAATGAATCATTTTCCCATTATCTCATATTAACATTTCTGAGTAAGGCTCCTAAGGGAAAGATTTCTGAGTTATGTAAAATATATTAGTTGTGGCTAAAATAAATTCTTGGAGAAAGGTGAAGTCTGAGAAAGGTGAAGTCTGATTAACTTTGGGGAGAAAAGAGTAAGCCCCCAATATTGTAAGAAACAGGCCCTGGGGCCACCTACCCCATAGCATACACCCAGGTCTCTTATGTCAGGTGGCCCAAATGGGAGGAGACGCTGTCAGGGGACACCCATGATCAGCACCGCCTGATGGGCAGGGTCCAGACCAAGACAGAGAATTCCCTTTCAGTAGCTAATGTCATGGATTTATTAGTCTAATACAGTAAGCAGACCCACCAGTCTCAAGGTCAGATCTTCAGTGAATGGGAATATCTGAACTATTTATTTTTAAATCCACAGATGGCTTTTTTCCCAGATTTGCTTTCTGTACAGCAGAGCTGCATGTCCTGCAGGCATCAGTAGACTTTTCCTAAACTGGATAGCTCTTAGCAGTGTCCTCTCTTGGGCATGTAGCTGTCACAGTGGGGGTCTTGTGCAATTTAGTAAAAAGTAAGGAGTCGCCTTATTCCATTTCCTTGTTTGCCGAGAGTTAAGACAGATACCCATCCTGCCTGAAATGGCTTATCTTGTGATTCTCTGTGAAGAGCGGTGTCAGCCTCCGCGCTTCTCATGGTTCAGCCGCTTTGGTTTGTGTAGATAATGACCCCTAGGCTTCCTTCCCCTTTCGTTTCTCTCACTTGCCTTTTGATTTGCCTCCCTGAGCCTGTGTCCTTTTTGGAGGAGGGCTGAGGGAAATACCTAATTAATATCTAAAATAAGCTTATAAAGTTGCGTCAGTTAAATCGATCACCTGCAAGTTGAGTTTGCACTTGAAAAAACCTGCAGGGTCCCTGGGAGAGGAGCCTGGTAAAGAAGGAGAGGGAGGAATGGCAAGTGACATTGCACAAGGAGGGACCACCCTAGGCTTCTCCAGAAAGCACAGGCAGTTAGTGTTAGTGATCTGAGACTACTGACTGTGTACATACACCCTGCCTTGGTTGAGTGTTGGCTCTTTGAGAGCAAATACAGGAGCCATCAGCCCAGCCAGAGCTTCAGAATTGATTCCCAGTTCCTGAAAAACCTTGTTTTTATTTGTTTAGGCCCCAATGCTGGCCCCGATGGTCTGATTCCATGGACAAGGTTCTGTAAGGTGGGTGCTGTCTCGGATTTACACTCTGAGTGCTTTCTGCTCTCTGTAGGGCTCTTGGACTTCTCAACACGGTGCTGGCTGCACCATGCTTGCTTTGGCAGATTCCTCTAGCCCACGGAACCCCTAGGACAAGTTGTTTACTTTCCTTCAGCACGAAGGTTAGGCTCCAAGTGTGAGTCTGACAGGAAGCACCTGTCTGTATGATAACATTCTCCCACATCCGAAATGAGTCCTCTGTTTGCTCACACTGGGCCCTGGCTTGGCAGCATGTTAGCCCCGTCCGTGAGTAACGTGTGCTCTGTGCCGGCGTGGACAGCCTGTGGGCCAGATGACCGTCCCTGAGCCTACTCAAGCAGGGGCCCAGTTCAAGGGGTGGATAATCCAGACCCTACGAGGGTCACCAGACAGTGCTGACAAGCGCGAGCTACTGGAGTTCAGCAGTGGGAAGCCGCTGTGATCACCCAAGAGGTTATGCCCTGGCTGGGTCACTAATGTTTGGAGAGGGAAGCAGAGTCTGGCTCAGGAAGTGGAGAACTGGGTGTCTGAAAGCCGATAAGAAGGGGGAGGGACAGCTCTGTAGGAGACAGTGCTAGCTTTGGCAGCTGGCAGTCTTTGCAAACTAAAACCTGAGGGTAGGAGGAGACAGGAGAAGTCAGAGTTTGGGATTTCTTGGTTTCTAATGTGTGCATCTATTTACTTGGCAGGAAAATATAAATGATAAAAATTTTCCGTTCTGGCTTTGGATTGAAAGCATCCTTGAACTCATTAAAAAACACCTGCTTGCTCTCTGGAATGATGGGTAAGGGCGACAGATAGATGTATTTTTGAAGCATATGTTGAGCATAGTCCTGACCAAGACAGACTTCATTATTTGGCGAGACTTGTGAGCATCCCACTGAAACAGATGCTTACAGGCTGTCCTTTCAGGGATTCATTAGTGGGCCCTCATAAGATGGAACTTATACTTCCATAATAAATGTATATGCATTTTTAATTAATTTTTTATTGAAGGATATTTGCTTTACATATTTCTGTTTTCTGTCAAACCTCAACATGAATCAGCCATGGGTACACACATATCCCCATTTTCAAGGCTGAATTTAAAAACCCTGCGTGCCATGCATGCATTCATCGTATAAAAATTTCTTGAGCATCTTCTTTATTGCCTCCCAGTAAGGAAGAAAAAGCTATTTTTAACACAATAAGTTTAAAATGTTAGTCGCTCAGTTGTGTCCGACTCTTTATGACCCCATAGACTAGCCCATCAGACTCCTCTGTCCATGGTGTTTCCCAGGCAAGAATACTGGAGTGGGTTGTTGTCCCCTCCTCCAGGGGGTCTTTTTGACCCAGGGGTCGAACGTGCATCTTCTCCGTTGCAGGCAGTTCTTTACCAACTGAGCCACCAGGGAAACCCAACTCAGTAAATTGTTTCTAATTTATTCCCAGGGTCAGTTGAGATTTCACCAAAGACTTTAACTTGGTCAGAAGTTAAGAATATGAAAATGGATTGTCTGAGCCTTCCTCTTCACTGTAAAAGATAAATAAATTCAGACATTTTCAATCACCAAGTGAAAATGAAAAGCTCATTAATCCAGAAAGTATTTATTGATCATCTATTGGCACCAGGTTAATGAGCTTTTGGGGGAGTTAAGCATATATACATATGACTGAAATGATTCCTGAAGTGTCAAATGAAGCAGATTTTAAAGCATCTAAAATAGTCAATATATTTTTATCCTGTGTTCTTGTGTCATGTAGTCATCTTGGTTGGTAAATGAGCAGGAAAATTATAGAGTCATGATTGAACCTCAGAGTGCCTCCGTTGATCCCTTTCCACATCCAGGTGTATCGTGGGCTTTATTAGCAAGGAGCGAGAGCGAGCCCTGCTGAAGGACCAACAGCCCGGGACGTTCCTGCTGCGCTTCAGCGAGAGCTGCCGGGAAGGGGCGATCACGTTCACGTGGGTGGAACGGTCCCAGAATGGAGGCGGTAAGCCAGGGTTCCTACACACACCCCCATTTGACCCACAGGTGCAAGCCCTTCCTCTACCGTAGATCAGCTCATACAAATAATGAGCTTGTGACATAAAATTGCAGCTCCTGTACCCTAACCCAGTTGAGCTTCCCTAATAGGATTTATTGCATACCCAGGAGTTTGTGGGACTCTTTGCCTGGAACCTGTTGTGCACATGATGGTTGTTTAAAAGACAAGGTCACATTCTTTCCTCTTGTTCAGGTTTGATACCTGTAAGTGAAGAATGTGAGTCACTATGACTGGCAGCTCGTTGTTGGGAGGAAACCCATCGTGTGTAGGCATAAGTTTCCAGACCCACTGAGGGGAATCATACGTGGATGTCCTTGGATGAGGGCTGGTTGGTTGAGGGATCCCGGGACTGGTTCTCCACCCTGCCTTCAGTCAGAGCAGGGGCACGTTTATCTGGGCTCTATCTTGGGTTTCTATCTGACGCAGTACATCCATGGTGAAACAGTTTCGAAAACCTAAGTATACAAAACAGGTTTCTGGGGAATAAGAAACACGTTTCAGTGGAGATGAAAAAAGGTTAAAGAAAACTGGTGACTTTTCCCCGTTACTTCTAGTTTGCTCTGTTTGAAGGATTGGAGGGAAAACTGAATTATTCCAGTAACTTCTGCTTTCAGTTAGAAGATGCGATAAGATGGGATGCTTTTCTGGTTGTATTTATTTTTTCTTCTGGTGAAAAACAAGAGAGCCAGGATTAGAGCCCAGGGAGGGAGGACAGTCGTGACAGAGCCTGCCTTTTCTGCTTCCCCCGGTTGTTCTTTCTGGACCTTGTGGAGAGATGGAGCTAGCAAAGCAGGCAGAGATGCACACCACTGACAACTGGGCAGTCTTAGCAGGGCAGAACCAGCTTTGGTCTGAAGTTCAGGAGCAGAGTCCCTAGAGCACCTGACCTCTGGAATATGAGCCCCAAACTGAGATCCTGAATCAGTTAGGAAGCAGGAATTCAGTGAAGTCTGGAACTAAGACCAGGAGCAAATTAAAGTTTGGTTGATTTTGCATTCAGAATTACAGAAAAAGACAGCATAGGGTCCGTTTTTGGTTTGTTTAAAATTTTTCCTTGTATTGTCATCGTTTATTTTCATTCTTCAATATGAAAAGAAGTGAGCTTTTCTGTTAACCTAATCTTTGGCTTGAGCCAAGAAGACCCAAGTGGTAATTAGTTATTTTATAGGTGTCTATAAAATTTTTTTGACTAGACTTACAAGTCTAAGTGAATAATGACAAATGCAGTGTTACTGAGAGTGATGATGGCCTTTGTTTTTCCTGTCTTAATGAAAGGATAATAATTTATTTAGAAATGAATCAGTTACACACGCTGTGATCAAACTCCTAGATTATGTTTAGTTCTTACCAGGTTCTGTTAAATCCATAAACTCTGCAGTGTTTTGTTTCTTTCCTCTGTTGTTCTGGGCTATTTCATGGGACTCACTTTGCTTTTCTTCCTTTTAGAACCTTACTTCCATGCGGTTGAACCCTACACAAAGAAAGAACTTTCTGCGGTTACTTTTCCTGACATTATTCGCAATTATAAAGTCATGGCTGCTGAAAATATTCCAGAGAATCCCCTGAAGTTTCTGTATCCAAATACTGATAAAGACCATGCCTTTGGAAAATACTACTCCAGGCCAAAAGAAGGTAAGTGGGGAGAGTGCACAGGAGTTGCTTGCTGAGTTATAGCACAGCCTAGTTTTGCCATGGTTACGTTTTCCCTTCATCTTGTCCAGAGGTTTGCAGACAGGCTTTAATCCCCCTCCTCCACACTGCCCTTGCCTTCTTGTAAGTATAGGGCACCGGCATAAACTCTACCAGCCCACCCCTTCCTTTTGAATTGGTGAAAGCAGCCCTACAAAACATAGTACAGTTGACACATGATACATTGTTTGGCCTGATAACAGAGAGTTAGAAAGGAGCAAATGATTTTTGATTTTAGGGGTGTTGGAAAAGTCCATTTCTGGTCTTCTGTGTTTGTTACTTTTTTACTTTCTCTGAGTGGAAGGGATAAAAGGACCTTTGATGGCCACCTGATATATGTCAGCCCACACCTGAAATTGAGGAAGTGGAGGCCTAGGTGAAGAGCAGTGGCCCCTGCACGGTGACCCAGTAAGTTACGAGGTCTCCTCCTCACTGAGAGCAGGAGGTCTTTGCACGCAGGTCTTCCACCGCTCAGTCTTCCCTCAGCTGTACTTGAGGAAGGGGAAGTTAGACTCACCTGCTTTAGAACATGCCAACAGAGTTCATGGTTTTTCAGGATCAGTTACTTCAGTATTAACACAATTACTTGGGGAGAAGATGCCCCCAGCTCACCTTGACTGATGTGTCTATGACACCAGCCCAGGCCAGGACCATAAACCAGAGACAACTTCTGTAGGACTTTGGGCCTTGGAAAGAAAAGCCTCTCCCATCTTGTCGATGTTCAGCACAGAAGAACATACCTCCCCTTTTCTTCTCGTTGTTTCTGCATCCATACCACAATTTCAGGTGACCCAGGCAGGGAATCTTAACCTCACTGCCAAGGAAAACAAATCCAGTCTTGATCAAAGAAAAAGTTGATTGTTTTTTTTTTTTTTTTTAAATTTATTTTTGGCTGTGCTGGGTCTTTGCTGCTGCCCAGGCTTTTCTCCAGTTGCCATGCATGGTCTTCTCGCTGCGGTGGCTTCTCTTTTTGCATAGCATGGGCTCTAGGGTGCACGGGCTCAGTAGCTGCGGCTCCCAGGCTCTGGAGCACAGGCTTATTAGTTGTGGTGCATGGGCTTAGTTGCTCCTCACCATGTGGGATCCTCCCTGTTGAGGGGTCTTTACCACTGAGCCAGCAGGGATGTCTCCATTGATCGTTCTTGTGTGATGTCTGCTAACGGGAAGTGTCCACGATGTGTTTGCTTCTAGCCCCAGAGCCTATGGAACTTGATGGCCCTAAAGGAACAGGATACATCAAGACTGAGTTGATTTCTGTGTCTGAAGTGTAAGTGAACACAGAAGAGTGACATGTTTAAAATCCTCAAACAAGCCCCCTGTCCTGCCTGGGGCCTGTTGAAGATGCTTGATCTTTGCTTTTCCATTGTAATTGCTGCTGGCATCATCACAGTTGGACTTGTTGGAGAGATCCTAATTAGAGATCCTTGTGTCACTCCCTGTCAGCATTTCACTGCCTTTATTAAAAAAAAAAAAAAGAAACAAAAAACCCAAAACAAGGTTGTATTTAAGGTATATAAGTTCTCCCCAAACTGATATTTTGAAAGAGTGTAAATAAAATGAACAAAAATTGATGAGAGTGGGAAAGCAGTTCTTTTAATGTAGAAAAGGCCAAAGTAATGAGATACCTTTTTTTTTTTTTGTCCGCTTGCTTTTATTTTGTTGTTTCATTTTGTAAAAGGTAGAAAAAATTTTGGAAAAGTCATTGTCAGTTATTTGGCCTGCAGCACTGTCTTGGGTTGAATGGATGTAGCCTTCATGTAAAAACCCTCTGGAGCAGCTTTATCTGCATACAAACCTCAAGGTAGGGATGAGGGACTCCCCAGACATTTCCTCTGGCGCTTCTTGGGCCAGGGTAGGCGACACGCTGCACACGCTCGCGCCCAGGTTTACCCAGGCAGAAGTGGTGCAGGACCCAGACTGGCTGTTTCTCGCTCACATATCCAGAGTCCAGCGTGCTTCATGAGGGGCCGGGCTGGGGACATGAACCTCTTGAGGTCCTTGCTTTTTCAAATGTATCTTACAAGTGCACACATTTTTCTTGAAATAAAAAACTAAAGCGCTGATTCAGTCACAGGCCAGAGATGAAATGGCCAAGCTGGTGGTACTGCTTTCACACTTTAGATGTCAACATTTCCTGTTTCTTTCTCCCCCATTTTAGTCACCCTTCTCGACTTCAGACCACAGACAACCTTCTTCCCATGTCTCCTGAGGAGTTTGACGAGGTGGCTCGGATGGTGGGCCCTGTGGAATTTGATATGGTGAGTTCGACCACGCAGGGATGTTCTGTGTTGGCTCTCCGAGGCCAGGAAAGCACTTGGCCAACCCTGGGCCTGTCTGTGAGCTCTCAGAAGGGGCCCAGAAGGATGTTTTCTAGATAAGCTGTGACAACTTGGAGCCTGTTGTGTTTAAACAAGCTACATTGTCACCGAGATCTTTATTTCTGGAATTCTGCACCTTCCCCAAAATAATAGTTCAAACATTTAAAAATTCACCCTCTGCCTTTTAAAGTTATCCATGTAGAAATCTCATATATAAAGGAACTAAGATTTTCCTGATAAGAAAATGCTTTCCTTTGGCCTGTTGTTTCAGCCCTGTATCTGAGTGAAGAGGGGTTATTTGTAGGAAGAGAGGAGACTAACGCTTGGCAGTTGCAATCTTTGTAGAGACTTGGTGAGCCACAACGAAACACTTTCACCTGCTTTATGTTTGAGAGCTAACTTGTGCCACTCACACCTGGAGCTGTGAAGGGCTTGTCAGAGTAAAAGTTCAAGGAATGAAATACAGTCATGAATACTGTAAATGAAATACTGTCATGAGTGTCAGGATAAGAACCGGGCTGTCCACCAAAAGAGTCATTCTTCCTTTGGGAGAATGTTTTTCAGCGTCAAATAGAGTATTGTCTGTCTGAAATTTGAAGTCTTTCCTCTTTAAAATTTTATTTTTTATTGGCTGGATGTTTCCCGATGCTGTTTAATTTTAAGCTCTTTTCCACATGAAGCTATTCCAGTTCATTTTTAAAAATTTTCTTAATTAAAAAAAAACAACAACTCTCTGAGTCATCCCCAGTCTATCTTTATCGCTGTGTGCCTGGGCCCGGGGTGGGGGGTCTGGGGGTGGTAAGTGGGAGGTTGGTCCTGGCACAGACTGCATTAAGCGGAGGAGGGAACAGATGCTGGTTGAGAGGGCACCATCTTTCGACATTCAGGGTCACACATCCTTGAGTTCAGGGAATGCATTTGTGTGTCATCAGTAGTATCTGTTTAGACTCAAGTTTCTGGCATGTAACCTTATCCTTTTCCCTCACCTGCAGAAGTACGAGGCTGTGCTTTCTTACACCCTCCTGGTTTTTGAGGGTGAAAAAAAAATGACTTGGAAAAATGCTTAGGTAGTGTAATAGCAAAATAGTTCTATTGGCAAGTGAAAAATGAAACTTTTACATGTATAAGGTTCTATTCTCTGTTGGAATGTAGCTCCCCACTCTGCTCTGAAGTGCTCTGTGAGCCCAGCACAAAACTGGAATAACTGTAAAGCCCTGTTCAGAAATTGTAAGACCAATAGACAGAACCCAACAGCCGTGTGTGTGTTTGTTTTTCCCGAGCAGGTTGCATCGTCATGGTCATCATCACTATTAATAGGTGACACTTGTTAAGCTCTCACTGTGTACCAGGCATGCGACTGGTAGTAACTTAGTCCTCATACCGATCTTCTGACTTAGATATTATTATTTTTCCCATTTTACAGATGTAGACAAAAAATTTCTCCAAAATTAACAAATTTACCTAAGATCAGGTAGTCAGTAAATGAGGGAATGAATATTTGAATCCCCTGGGCTGCCTCTGGACTGCATGTTCTTGTCTACTCTCCTGAGACCGCCCCTCACCTAGAAAGCTCATCTCTGATTCATTTAAAACCTGCACCCCAGGGAAGCTGTTTCCACTTGACACTGAGTGTGTGCTATTCTGGTTTATTAAGATGAAGGCAGTGTAACCTGTGCGGGAGAGGCTTGTGTTTGTTATTTGGAAGTCTGAACTGCACCTCTGTCACACCATTATCCCCTGTGACCTTGAGAAAATAAGATGGATTAGTCCCCTCCATCTGTGCATGCAGCATGACTGCTTTCTCTGTGCTTCTCTGTGCCCTGGGAATAACAACAGTGGGAGCTATTTACTTTAAATAAATACTAGGAAATGATTTTATGGCTCTGGATCCCCTCTTCCCCTGCCCAGGAGCCATCCATTCTGTTCCAGGTGATTTTATTTATTTCATTTGTAGAATAAAATCTATTTTTGCACATACGCACACATACAAATCTCCGGATTAAACCCATGAAAGATTTAAGAGCTAAAACAGGCTCTAATATGGGCATAGCACTGGTGAGACAAAATAAAAGTTGGATTCTGTCTCCGAATTGGCTGGACTCCACCTTGTCTGGCCCAAATTGTCCTCCACCATGGCCCGATTTCCTTCTAGCGTCCAGTCTTGGATAAGTTAGGGCGTATGCTCTGAAATAGACCTTCCATGGAGCTGGCTGGTGTTTGGGTGTCTGGGGGTTGTCTCTCTGGAGGAGCAGGCACTGGAGCCGACGCCTGGTGCTGCTCCGGAGCTGGAGGACTGCGGCCTCCGGAGACAGAGCACCAGTGTTCTCTGTAGCCTGACTGCAGTATTTGTTTAGTCTGGCTTTCCTGTACAGTAAACTTTTTCCGTCAGGACTACATGAGAACCAGGCTCCTCTCCTGGAGGCCTTTGGGCAGTGCTGATATTGGTAGGAATATTTATTAATTGTCTGTTATTTTCCATCAACTATACTAAGCATTCTGGGCTTCCCTGGTGGCTCAGATGGTAAAGAATCCCCCTGCAATGCAACAGATCCTGGCTTGATACCTGGGTTGGGAAGATTCCCTGGAGAAGGGATAGACTACCCATTCCAGTATTCTTGGGCTTTCCTGGTGGCTCAGCTGGTAAAGAATCCGCCTACAAAGCAGGAGACCTGGGTTCGATCCTGGGTTGGGAATATCCCCTGGAGGAGAACATGGCAACCCACTCCAGTATTCTTGCCTGGAGAATCCCCATGGACAGAGGAGTCTGGTGGGCTACAGCTCATGGGATTACAGAGTCAGACATGACTAAGCACATAGCACATACTAAGAATTCCACATATGCTGTATAATTTAACCCTTTCAACAACAAGTCTGTTAGGGACTGTTTGTCTTCTTCAAATAGATGAGGAGCTTGGGATTTAGAGGTTAAGGAACTTGGCTTGATCACATAGCTAGTAAGACACAGTAACAGGATTTGAATCCATGCTCACTTGCTTTCTCTCTCTGTCTCTCCAAAGACCACCATCTTTACATATTTTCACTCTTAGCCAGACTGAAACATAGGGGCAAAACCTTCACTGTGCTTTTCAATCCAAAATATTTTCCTAGGAACTCACTATGTACCACCCACTATTGACTGCTTGGGATTAAAAAAATAAAGGACTCAGTTTTCAAGAGGCATGTAGTCTAGAGCTGTGTTGCTGTTGGTGTTTTTTTTGGGGTGAACGATTCCCTGGGTGGGGCTGTCCTGTGCATTACAGAGTGGATAGCAGCATCTGTGGCCTCTCCTCACTAGATGCCAGTAGCCCACACCCCCACACCCAGTCATGCCAATGCAGAATGTCTCCAGGTGTTGCCGGAGGACAGAATCACCCCTGGTTGAGAGCACCTGGAAGAAGGGGAGGGCCCAGCTTAGATGTGAGGGGAGATGTTTGTTTCAGGCTGTGTACTGTGGATGAGCAGTTCTGGGTCTACGAATGGCCCTATTGGAGGCAGCTGGGCCAGAGGCACGGCTGGGGGAGTTCCTAAGCCTTCTGCTTGTCTAGCCAGTACCTGAAACTCCTTCATCTGTTATTCCTACTGAGTGGCCTTTAAGGAAAATTCATCATTTTCCCCAGGTCTGTCTCTCCCTCTGGCATGCAGCTCAGCACTGCCTCACCCTTGTTTCGCATGAGCAGATTTGCCACATTGCTCAGTCCCCAGACTTGCCCAACAGCAGAAAGCTTTATATAGCCTGGATGAATTGACAGAATTAAGCCGGTAGGCTGCAGAGAAATAATCCATCAGCTTAGGTGGTATAAAAGGTCTTGATTAGGCTAGGAAAACAGATAGCACATGCTGCAGGCCCTCTAATCCCATGGTGGTTTTTTGCTGGGGGATGTCTTTCTACTGTAGGACACATAAGGAATGTTAGCTCTGAGTCTGCGTTTTACAGGACCAGTGTAGTAATGTCACTACATTTTCTCTCTTACAGATGAATGCGGTCTAGAGCATGAATTTTCTCATCTTCTCTGGAGACATTTTTCCTTCCCACCTGTGATTCCCTTCTGCTACTGTGTTCCTTCACATCCTGTGTTTCTAGGGATACTAAAGAGAGGCCAAGAAATTTGCTGCAACCTGTTGATAGCAAGTGGATTTTTCCCTAATTCAGAAACATCTGTTACTCTGAAGGGCTTCATGCATCTTATTGAAGGTAAAATTGAAAGGCCTTCTCCACATAGAGGGTTTTACAGATGAAAAACATCCTGGTACACCAAAATCCTCAGGGCTAGAATGAGAGTACTTAGGAAAGGTGAGACATTTAGCAGCATGTAGCAGAAGCTATGCATAGTCAGGGCCCAATTATTACAGGTGGTTGGATAGATCATGTGGTTATTCTTATTTGTTCTGCTTTACATATAGCCTCAAGTTTGCCAGTGGCTTGCCTGTGAAATAGTACAAAACTGTCCTGTATCTGGGCACAGGATAAAAGTTATGTGTGTTATTATATTTTCCACACTGGCCATTGAAAACTAGAGAGAATTCTCTCTCTTGGAAGAATTAGCTTTTGTTATGGCTTTATGATGCTGGCTAATATCAACAGAAGGAAGTAAACTTGCCAAATTCATGAGTAGTATCTTCCATTTCAGCTTTAACACCAAAGTTAAATATATTCTGCCTTCATCATGAAATTGAAGTTAGTAAATCAAACCGTCTTCACAGTTCTATCCAGGTAGCCAAACTGTTAACAGCTCTCTTAAGGCAAATCCTATTATTTTTCAAAAAGTTGAAATTAATTATAGATGTCAACAAACTCAGAAATTTAGTGCATGTTTCATAAGTGGGTTCACTTGTCTTTATTGTTTAGTCAGAATTTTCAAATCGAGAAGAAAAAATAGTAACTGACAAATCATTAAGAAGTGGAGATTATGAGAATCCAATAATCTGAAAACTCATCCTGTGTAACTGCGTTGAGAATTGCGTAATTTTCACTGGCAAACGTGTTTCTCTCACAAATACATTACAGATGGTTCCACTCTCTCTCTCGTGCTTTTTCTAGACCTGTTTTGGACTGTGTGATGTTTTGTGAAGTGTTGTGTTACTTACCTTGCCCCTTCTCTAGCACTGACATACACAGAAGTGGTTTAGGGAGTAGGTTTGATAGAGGTCTTCTAGATAACTTTCACAAACAGCTATCTGCAGCTGAATCATATTTTTCTGCTATCACCACCACAATCATATTTTTATGTAAATACTGTATTTTTCTGGTAGGGATAAAGTTTTCTTGCGGTCTATTTTAAAGTTAAAGCTAAGTTATGTGTATTACATTAAATATAATACGCACATGGTACTTTCTTTTATTAAACACCAATTAAAACCTCCTCTCAGTTTTTACATAAGATGATTGACATGAACCTGATTGAGTTTGCATTGACTTTTTAAATTAAAATGATAAAGGAACAAAGAAGACAGTTTAAAAAGGTGTTTCTAATTCATGCTATCTAGCTATTTAGTATATTTTTGCCCTCTAAAAATGCTTTGGCATAGTTTCATTTTCCTGCACGTCCAGAGATTTTGTTTACTTTTTTAAAGTGTTAAACTTATAGTCTGTTATAAATAATATTTGGTGTAAAGATTTTAAATATTCCTGGTGTTGTGTGTAGGTTTGATGTTTTTCTGATCTTATGTTTATAACATAAAAATGTCACTCCTTATTTTTAAATAAGATCAATATCGTTTTCCTAAGTGTTGCTTTCTCTTACCTTGATTAAGGTAGGTGAGTGGAGGAGATGAGAGAAGAAACATTACTGAGAGAATTCATAAAGAGTACCATAAACAAATGAAAATCCTTTGGTCTTGGTGACCACCACAGCTGCCTCCAAGTGCAGAAATAATTCGGTATTTTAAAATGAATTTCAATACTGCTAGAATGTGTTTTGAATTTTAAAATACATGTAAAATGTGACTGTTGTCTCCATAGCAGCACCTAAAACCTACACCTCCTTGATGAGGTGAGATATTACTTCCTGAGAAGTTACTGCACCCACACGGAAAGCTGCCATTTTTTTTTCTCCAAAGATGCTCTAAACCAGAAAGCTGGGACCCTCTTAAAAACCATTGAGTGCTGGGGGAAAAAAAATAGTATAATAGAAGAATCACTAGGTTAGACATAAATTGGCAGGTTAGATTCAACTGTTTGAGCTATCAGGGAATGGTGGTATAAGCTTGAATTCTGGCCTCATAGCAAATATGACCATTCTCATCTCCCTGTCTGAAGTACTTATACCTAGGAAATATCAAGTTTTTTCATAACAAACATCAAGAGTGTTATTTCTCCAGGGAATGAAGTACAACAGATAAATGCCCTGCCTAGCTGGGTATGTTTGTATTTCTATGTATCTGATCATTGTAAGAAGTCACTGAGTAGATCCTGGTAAAGCGATGTTTGTGTGTTTTAAGAGTATTTCTGGTATGGTGTTTTATAAACACAGAACCTTTATGTACCACTTAGGACAAATTTCTCCCTTTTCAGGAAAGTGTTTTTGAAGTGGCAGTAAATAGCATTAAATGATGGAAGTCTATTTGTTGTAAGCTGAAATGGAATATTAAGTCTTAATTGAACAAAGCACTCCTTTCATATCTGACTATCCCAAGAAAAAAACCAGAAATGGTTTTGAAAGCTCTGGTACTTTCGGATGCTGTGCCCAGAGTAAGGGGTGTTTACTTGAGTGGCTTCTGCTTAGTAAGATTCATTTATTAGTTCACCAGATATATGTTGAGCACCTGCTATGGGCTAGGCACTATACTAGATGTTTGGGAAACCAAGTTGGGAAAGTAAAACAGACAAAGATCTCTGGTTTTGTGGAACTTAAGATGGTCTGAGATACTGGATCGTATATCTAGTACAAACAGCTTACCTATTAAAACTTAAGAAAGCTTTTGTGAAGCAACCATAGCCAAAAGCTATGAATAATTTAAAGGTTATACAAAAATATACATAATTTCAAAGTAATGGCATTCATCCAAGAAAGGGTGAGTTGAGATTTTGGATGTCTCTTCCAGTTGTAAACGTCAGTAATGCAGACAAACTGTTTGACTGCTATAGCAAAGCAGATTACTTTGTGACAAACAACTTTGATTGTTGAAAATGGACATCCATGGCATTTGTGGTGTTTATGTACTTTCTCTAGACCATGTGACCCTGAACCAGGCTTTTCTGGCTCTGGGAGTGAATGCCATTCCATACATGCATGGACCAGGTGGGGGCTGCCACTACCAGCTGGTCCTGCTTAGACCCCAGTGTGGCAGCACTGAGTTCAGTTCCTCCAATAGACATCAAGACATTTGTGAAAATATCCCCTCTTTTCATTAAAAGAGGTTCAAACCCTCCTAGTGAAAGATTTCAGTGTAGCAAATATTTACTGAGCACCTCCTGTGAAAGGATAGTGTTAGCTTCTAAGAGGATTAGAAACATGCCTGTGAGTCTTCTCACCTTCAGGGATGAACTGCTTACAGAATTTTCATCCTAATCATTGCAGTAATCCTACTGCAGTAGTTTCTGCAGTAACTACTACTGGCATAGTACCTGGGTCCATAGGAGGCATGAAAAATGCCTAGATGTAGTTCCTATTTCAGTGGAGTTCCCAACCCAGTGATGTAAGAGAAAACCTTTTTTTTAAAGAATCATTTTTGGTTTTTTGATACATGTATTTATTAAGCTGTAAAAAGCAACACTACCTGATTTCAATTAAAATAAATATTTTTCAATTTCAGAATACTTACAACTTACAGTTTTAAGATTAGATTCACTTTGGGAGGTTCTGGAAGCAAATACATTCATAGCTGTACAATCCCCAGAAAGAATCTAAATCCAGCATCAGGTCATTCACTTCCTGCCAGGCAGATAACAGCATCAAATGGTCAATAGTTGATCCAGTTCTGCAGCTGAAGGGCAGGATGGGCAGCAGTGGGGTACAGCACATTACACTCAGATATGAGATCATTAGAACAGAGACCAGCAAAAACAACCGTGTATACAAAGCTTTAAAGAAACACCACCATATAGAGCTCTGTGGTACCAAAAAGCACATATGATCCTAAAGCCAGAATAAAAAGATCTTTGGAGGATAGTGATGGCAGCAGTTAACAGTACAGTTAAAAGCATTTAAGTCAAATGTATTCATCATTATTACCAGCCAATAGCAAATAGCCAGAGCAAGACCCAGCCTACAGTCATAAATAACATCATGTGTAAATAAGGGCACATTTAACTAAACAACCAAGATTGCACAGAATAGTTTTGATCTGAGAAAAGATGAAAACACTTTGTTCCCAAGTAACAGAACAAAAATTCTCAAAATCATTGGCAGTCTTCAAGTCATGTAACTGAACTATCTTAATGTTTCATTTAAATCACACAGAGCCGGCTGCTGTTGGAGCAATTATTTCAAATAATTTCAGTTACAGAGTGTCTACCCCATGATATCTTTGGGAATAATGCTGTTCCTCTGCAGCATTTTACAAATACTACCTGTCTGATAGACCCATGGGGCAGGAACGCCCACCCACCATACTCCACACAGAAGCACAAACTTGAGAATGGCTTCGTGCCTGATGCAGCTCCGTTAAGGAACACCCGCCATGTTCCACCTGCCAAGGTGCTTCCTAGGCAGTAAGGGACAATAGCAGAAGTCACTGATTTAGACTGGGAGCAGTAATTGAAACACTTGGAGGCTGCTGGAGTGGGATAGGAGCCCCTGGGCACGGTGAAGCCTGGAAGCAGCAGTGTGTGCTGACAGAGAAAGAAAAAAGGAATTTGTTATATTAACAGCCAGCATTCATGTAGCTGAGGATTCTGCTTATTTCACTAAATACAGCTTCAGAGAAGTCCATTTGTGTGTGTGTGTGTGTGTGTGTTTAATTTCAGAAATCCTCATTAACATAACCTTTTATACCTCTGAGGTATGACAGGATAATGTATATGTGCAGTTCCTCCCCAAGACAAATGATGGATTTTGATTTAAAATGAAATAGCCTTTTCTTATTAAACTGTAAAGTCCACCAAAAATATACGGTAGGAAGTCAGGAGAAAATGGGAATGATCTACTGATCCCCTAAACAGAATAGATGGCTCGATGCAGACTTTTAATGACAGGTTTTAAAACAAATGTTATTTGTAGCAGTTCCCATACCTTCATAACAACTTTGGTAGCTTAGAGCATGTCTGAATTTATCCTGAAAGCTGAAAAATATCTTCTTAAAGAGCTGTCGGAGCACATTCCTTCCTTTTATTGGCTGACGAATTGGAATAATTTGTATTTAGCTTAGTAATCTGTCTCTGGTTCATCTCCTGTGGACAAATGGCATAGTTACAGCTTGGATGCCAGATACAGGAGGCATTTTCTGTTTTATTGTGGAAAAATGAAAACTGCATAGCATGCCAGCACCCACTTTCCCAGCTAAAGGAAAGAGGCAAAGAGCTAAATGTCTGGGAAAAGAAGCTGGTCTAAGGGGATATAGAAAAAGGAGATTCTTTCCAAAATATTTTAACTACATTCACACATAACGTTTTGGTCACCAAACATAGCTTAAACAGATTCCCTGATAAAGTCTAATTAGAATTGGTCTATCCTACTCACAGTTGTTAACTATTATAATTTTTAGTCAAATCATGAAGCTAGGGTGATGGGAGACATTTTAAACACATAACCATAAGTGCATATAGTTGTTCACTCAAACTAAATCTGTATTTGAAGTCATGAAAATTACACTGTCTTGCCTAAAGGTAGCCTTGACCCATTTGGACAGACTGTACAATATAGTTTAATTTATAAATGCATATCAGCAGATCATTACCATAAACTGTAAAATTCACAAAATACACAAAAATCATGAAGACCACACAGTAAAGCGAGCATTGGTAAATGTATCTTTTACATCAAATTATACAATGCACGAGGTAAATATTGCTCACATTATGGAGGGAGATTGTTTTTATTTCTATTTTTTCCCAAAGAGATAGATTTGTCCTGTGTGCACAATGAAGAAACTCCAGTAACACTGAAATGACCAATGTTGTAAAATATACATCACTACCAGATAGGAATACACACGTTCTTCATAATCATTTTCCACAATTACATAGGTAAGTGATTTAAATCTTGGGCTTAAGACTATTATAACAGTCCATCGAGATTCTTATGGACCGTTTGATTCTCCTTTCCGTTGTCGGAATCTCCTTGAGGTGTGTACTGGACTTGGTATTCCTGCAGGATTTTAAATACGTCATGGTGCCCAAAATGCAGCGCTTCGTCCATGGGAGTGTTATTCCACCTAAACAAGTAGCACAGCACAGACAGGGTCATTAGGGAATTTCTGTACAAAGATGATAAACTTAGATTTTAAATGCAGCTTAAAGGGCCATTCAAATTTAGCTATTTGCACAATATTACAAGTAATATTGAAAAAATGCAGAAGAGATTTATAATCCAAAAAGTGATCTCAGAGCAAGTTGGGGTATGGGGAGGAAGAGAAAAACCATCTTCTGCAAAAGGGTTTTGTTCATACTAAGTGTTTATGGAGGGGAAATCCTAGTGTTGACAGGTAAGAGAGATTCCTCTACTATTCCTGAATTTTACCTTCATGAAAAGCCAAAGGGATCACTCTTTAAATACAGTGTTCAAAGAAAACTCAGATGTGTAACATCCATCACGCTAGCCTTTGATAGAAAATTTGTGTTCCTGTCAGTGTAAAATCACAGTGAATCTCCACAAAGTCTGGAAATAACCATGGTCTTTATTAGAGTTCAAATATACATTGGAGGAACAAGACTGGCCTCAGAGGAACTGACATTTTCATCATCTCTGGTAAGGATGGGACTTTAGAGATTCAACTGGACCCACTCCACAACCAGAAGAGCTACTCTTTCCACAGGAAGTGTGATTCTGGGCTGTGCTCCTTAGTGTCCTACAGATGAAGACTACTGAAGATGAGAAATGAAGAGCTGCCAGCAGCGGTTCAGCAGCTAATTAGCCTTCTGGAAGAGGAGTCAACACTGCAAAGCTGTGACAACCCAAGTAAATGACAGAGCATGATAATTACCTCCCTAGTTCCTCACAAACTATTAAGTTTCTCTTCCATCCTCTCCCTACTATTATGTCACTTCACTTCTCCGTGGCTGGTAGACTCTCTGATTCCATTTTTCACATGCCACTCTCACAAGATTCTGCTTTTCCTTCTTTCTTTGTTCTTAACCTTTTACCTTCTCAGTGGGGTCCCAACGTGGAACTAAAAGTTTTTAAGTAATCTCATTTAAAAATATTTTTGAATAGTTTGAGAGCCTGTTCTTAATTTTTAAAATCAGGTAAGTAACCTTTTATATGTAAGTAACATTTAACACAAACGTGCTTCTCAAAAAACTGCTGAATTAAGTTGCCTTTTACTTCTATGTTAGCCCTCATTAAATTAGGGAGTCAGTGACCTGAAACAAGGTGAGGGGGTAACTTTTCAATCATTTACAGCATATAATTACCTCTCTTTCTGGGAAAACTATTACCTATTTTTTAAAAAATGACTCTTGTTTTCGATGAAGTAATGCAAAATATCAACTCTATACACTAAATTTGCTCAAGCCTGTTTTACCTATTTGAGGTGATACTGATTCTATGAAATAGAGAAACAAGATGTGTTCATCTAGCTTACATTCTCAAAACGTTGAATAACCAGGTATCACGTTCGTTACTGAGCTAACTTTTGCCTCTCAGATGGGTGCTTCTACTTTCACATTCCTAGAGGTCGATTTAGGGCAAAAACCAAAACATTTTGATTCTTAAACATGCAAAGCATAGTAAATATTTCCAGCCTGAGCTTGTGTTAAACAGTGTTTTACTTGGGATTATAAATACTGGGGGCAAAGAGAAAACACCCTCTTCAGTTCCTTGCTCTGAAGAAAGAGCTGGTGTGGACATTACATTTGGGGATAAATGGGAGAACTGTCTCCTGAACATGAGGTCTTAGAATACTACCAATAAAAATCATGATTTTAGGTAATCAGAGCATTACCACACTTACCAAATTGCTAACGGTTCTCAGACACTGATGTCATAACTTGCCTGCATTTCCTACACGCTGAGCTAATAAAACCCAAACCACTGATTTGAAAAACAGTAAAACCTTACTGAAACAGAAAGATCTAATAGCTAGAAAATAATCAACTTGCTCCACAAAGTTACTTCATATAGTCCTCAAAGATCTAATCCAAACTTCCAATCACACGTATCAAACCTCTCCCACCAAATATTTTTTCCATTCTTCTAAGCCTTTATTCTCCTTACTGACTCATCCAGTTATGTAACTCGTTATATAACATGCCAGTGTATTAGTGCAGGATTTACTTCAAGCGTGTGTATATACCTAAGCTGCATTCTTAACCCTCTCCTGACCATCCACCTTGTGAACAGGATTTATTGCAGGATGAATGTCAAGTTGCTATGTGGACTAGGAAGAACAGAGGAGCAGAACATAATCAGGCTGATCTCTCCATTCTAGATAGACTGCCTCTCTCTTCCTTCTGTGCCCTCAAATCTCATCTCTTCCCCCAAAGCACTGGTTAAAATTCAACTTCCATGAAGCTTTCTAAAACTGACTCCAACCAAATCCAGGAATTTCAACGAACTCCAATAGAGTTTTGGAACAGTAATTTTCTTACATATTTTAATATACCCCTGCAATGTTTATCTTGTCTGCCTGGGGTAGACAAAAGCCTCACGAGGACAAAATTCCTATTTTATCCTAAACACCAAGACTTGTTTTCTCACGCAGTATACTCACTGACAGACTAACCAAGATAATTCTATGAGAACTCCCTTAGGTAAACAAGAGGATCTAGGAGAAAGAATGATCTACTGAATAAAAACAAGGTTTTGTTTATTGCCTTCATAAGGCTTCAAAGCAAGTTCATCTCCAACATACACAATGTGGATTTAATACACCCATCATTTAACTATTATAGCCCTGTATGGTAAAAAGCCTGGCCTGTAGAAAGTAAAAGAGGGCTCACCTGTCCTTGGGGAAAGGATTTACTTTGCAGGCTTCCAGCAGAAATTTAACAACTTCAACATGACCTACAAAGTAAAACAAGCAGGTTTTAGTGTTAAGTAGAAATTACGTTTGAAGAAAAAAAAACCAAGTGGTTCATATATTACCCTCTGCAGCAGCTACATGGAGTGCCGTTCTAGAATCGTAGTCTCGCTGTTCCATGTCCATGGCTGACAAAGCAAACCTGAAAATTCGTAAACATAGCTGTTTGTTATATTAATTCGCCTCTGTAGTATTTCCTCCACCAGTTCAACCGAAGGTTCTGGGAGAAAGGTGTCATCCTTCACTAAGCTCACTAATGGAGACCCTGTTCAACTAGTACATGATGCCTTAGGCAAATGCCACTTCACTGCTCTTCTTTAGCTTTTGCTCTTTTTGGGTAAGAGGAAACATTGGCCATCTCAGGTTTACAGTCCCCTGTGACCTTTCCAGCCTGGGGATCTGCAGATCATCAAGTGTTCCTATTTGCCCACCTCCCTCGCCTCTAAAGATGGAGAGTGTGGGTAGATGGAGATTGAGAAGGCATTGTCCAATTCCAGTAAAACACTAATACCAATTGGCCAGATGGGTTGAACAGTTACCACTTGGGAAAACAGAGAACTGATCTTTTGTAGGAAGTAGAAAAAGAAAGACTGCAGCAAGACTAAGGCACTGGACGGGGAAACTTAATATAACTTTGGATTATTTTTATTAGATGGAAATGTAAGTGAAACTTCCCTTAGCTTCAAAATGGCCCTCTCCCCAGAAGCAATTTTATAAACATCTGTAAACCATATGCTACCCTGTCGACATACCTTCGAAGTGCAGACACATCTCCAGTATATGCAGCAAACAAAAGATTTATCACTGACTTTACCTGTGAAGAAAAGAGAGTTCAGGCATCCAGAGGAAAATCAATACGTAGAATGCACAACTGTCACCAGTAAGTGATTTTTGAACACTTCAGTGGGGTCACACACACAAAGTTATCACAAGGATACTGCTGTAAGCAAAAAGGAGGCACATGTGTGTTATTTTTCTTTTTCATAGAGGATTATGGGGGGAATCCATCATTAAAGATACATGAGGGAAAGAATGGAATGCTATCATTGGCACAAAAGAATGGAAACTTGTGACCTGGAAAACACACAGTTGGGACAACTGAAAACTGGAACCTTTTTCATTTAGTATGTCTCAGTGCTGGGAGCTGACTTGTATACTCATAAAATTCCTATCACATCATTGTTAAAAACTAAGTCATGCTATATAAATGTCTGATTCCTGCCAACAATTTGTGTCCTCACCAATCGCTGGTTTCTTTTGGAAATCTTCAGAGACAACATTTGGTATTAATCATCTCAAACTGTAAGAACAGTTACTTCCCTGGAAAGGTAGATTCAGTTCAATGCCCAGGCAGTACAGATGGGGGCAGGGTGGCATTCCCAAAGCCTATGACTCTGCCTCAGCCCAAAGGGTGGATAAATTCCCAGAATACTGAGTCACTGACATGGAGTGCTCCTAGACATCAAAGTGTATCTTCTTTTAATATCCACTTTCTTGTCATTAATTAAGGGAAAGGCTAGTTACCCTAACAGGACATTGGATTTGGTCTTTTTCATAAAGACTTTATCCAACACTATTTTTGAGAAACCTAACTACTGAACATACACTGTTTGTAAATAGTTCATAAATCCCCACTTTTGTCTTAAACTTTCAACTTCAACATTCATACAGATGATCCAACTGACGCTGGACTCAATGGTAGAAAACAGTTGACCTATTGGAATGGGAAGTAACTCAGTGATCCCATACCCTGGGAGCTGTGTTTTCTAGATTTTAATCTGGACAGGCCACCTTTCCACTACAGCTTCCCTTTCCCACAACCTGTGAACTCAAACTGGAACGAACTATCACTTCTCTAATTCAGCATTTTCAAAATGTTTTCTAATAGAAACTAGTCCAAAGTTACCATGAAAAAAAGGGTTCCATGGTTAGCTATTTTCTTAAAATACTAAATTCCTTCTTAGAGATTCATGTGCATATGAAAAGCTCTGTAAAGTTCTGCAGAACAGCAACTGAACCAGCTGAGCACACCCCACCTGTAAATTTTACAAGTGAAAGTGAAGTCGTTTAGTCGTGTCCGACTCCTTGTGATCCGTGGACTGTAGCCCACCAAGCTCCTCTGTCCATGGGATTCTCCAGGCAAGAATACTGGAGTGGGTTGCCATTTCCTTCTCCAGGGGATCTTCCCAACCCAGGGATCGAACCCAGATCTCCCACATTGCAGGCAGACACTTTAACCTCTGCACCGCCAAATTTTACTAGTAGTTACTAAGATCACTCCAGAAAACCTTACTCTTAACTCTTTCAGTCTATTTGCTTCCCTTCCAGCTACTCTTTACTACTCCTACCCAGCTTGCACTATGTCAACCTACTTTCAAGTCCAGAATGGTTTTCAAATGTGTGTGTGTGTGAGGTGGGGTGGAGAGAGGATAGGAGTTTAACAGAATCACCCAGAAGGTTTTGAAAGTATATGTAAGCATCTCTCTTCCTATTGCAATCGTCCTATTTCCACACCTCAATTTGATATAATTTGAAAAAAAGTTTCCAGGTGATTCTGACATGCACTCCTATGGGTTATGAACCACCCTTCTTTCTTAATTGGATCAATTTGTAATTCTCAATTCCCTCGGGCTCTTGGGCCCACAGAAAAACATGATGGACTATTACAAATGATTCTCCATCATTTCCAACCAGTCTTTCATTGCTGCTTAACCATTTTCCACCCCTTATTGGTTCCCTTTTGTACTTTCTTCAGATCTTTAATATCAATGGTGACCCCATAACAGATGACCCTAACCGCAACTTTATTAAAGACAATAAATTGTTTTCACCTCTCCTTCCTCTGTTGTGCAAAATATTGGCTTAGAGTATCTATGCTCTCTTCTGTCCCTCCTTCACTGGTTCCCTTATCTTTGCCTTAATCAGACACAACTATCCTATTTTGAAAAACCAATACACAACCCCACTGTTACCTCCCCTCAGTGCATATTTTCTGAAAGTATATTTTTAATTCCCTGCAAATTACCTTCACACCCACTATTCCCTCTCAGTAGTACTCTCAAGCTTTAGCAGCCTCCCTCAGCCTGGATTCTTTCTGATCTCTCCAACACGTCCCGCCCTCACTCCTTGTCTTCCATCAGGCTGATTACCAGGTTCTCCCCCATGTTGGCCACTCTGCAGTCATTTCTCATTTTTCATTGCCTGGTAACACTCCAAAGTGGTCTCCACCTTCTTGTTTTTCACTGTAATTTCCCTCAAATGTGTTTCATATATCCCTCTGGGCAGAAGACTTCCCAGTCTGCATCTTTAATCTTTGTTCTCAAACCTGAATTCTAGAGCTCCACTTGCTTGTCATGCTGTCATTTCAAACTCAAAAACAGCAAACCTGTCTGCATCCCTGATGTCTCCTTACCTGGCCTCCACAAGTCCATATCCATCTGTCTACTTGACATTGACTCTGGGATGTTTAATATGCATCTCAGACTTCAGCTCAAGCTAGAACTTGATTTCCACCACCTTCCCTCACCTCAAGTCAGCTTCTCTTCCCGAGTCCCTTAGATGACATTACGATTCACACAGTTGCTCAGACCAAAAACAGTCAGGATTCAGGGCTGCTGCACTGGATAGCATGCACTGAGGCCCCTACAAGTACACCTGGCCAAGCAGGGGTACTCATTCCGTGCTCTTCTCCCGCAGCTGTGGGGCCCAGCTCCCAAGTATGTCTATGGGAGGAAGGGAGCCCTCCTCAAACAAATGTGCTGAGGGGTCTGCACAAGAGGCAGAACTAGCTTTCTCTAACTTCCACAAACCAACCACATAAACTCTGTGGGTATTCCTGGATTCCACTTCACATAACCCACACCTAGCTCAAATAATTTTGCTCCACCTCCAAACTATATCTGGACTCCCACCACCTCCCTTACTATCACCCTAGGCTCTGAGTCACCACTTTCTCTCACATAGAGGACTGCCTCCTAACTGTGTACAACTTGGCTGCCACACAAATCTTTTGAAAGCACACATGACACTCCCAGTGACTTTCCATCAGACCAAGAATAAAATCCAAACTCTCTAGCATGGCTTTCAGGACACTAAATGCCCTACTCCCTGGTTGCGCTGTGCATCTCGTTCCCTACAGCGCTGCCCCCTGCAGCTGTCTCCAGCCAGGCGGTGGTCTTGCTGGACCTAGGGGTGCTCAGGCCTACACGTGCAGTGCTGCCGCCAGGGACACTTTCCCCAGGTGGTGAGAAGGCTCCACTCCTCACTTCACTCAGGTCTCTATCAAATGTTATCTTACCCACCCTAAAACACTGCCCTCTTTTTCATCTCTCCTATCCCTTACCTTCCTTCTCTCTTCAGAGGACTTATTCTCTCTCTCACACACACACAGGTTTCTTGTCTCCCTCACTAAAGGTCCATCTGGGCAGAGACGCTGTATTTTCCCTTCCTCATTATAGGCCAGTGCCTATTACACCTAAGTACCCATTTGACTCAAATCAACACACTGTGCGAGTTAAACTTACCCAATGCTGTATGTCAATTGTATTTCAATTTAAAAAGTGTTGACCGACTAAATATTTTCTCCCAAGGCAAATACTCAAATTGCTACCACCATTTTGATTAAAATGTAATCATTATTGATTCTTCTACCTCCTTGACTTCTACTTCTTAAATATCAGTACATTTATTTGGACTTCCCTAGTGGCTCAGACGGTAAAGCGTCTGTCCACAATGAGGGAGACCCGGGTTCGATCCCTGGGTCGGGAAGATCCCCCTGGAGCAGGAAATGGCAACCCCTTCCAGTACTATTGCCTGGAAAATCCCATGGATGGAGAAGCCTGGTAGGCTACAGTCCATGGGGTTGCAAAGAGTCGGACACGACTGAGCGATTTCACTTCAACTGGTGCCTCTGCTTCTAGTCCTCCTTTCACCCTCCAAACTTTCATACATATGTCTAGTCATCTTCTCAAAACATTGCTGTGATCACTAAATGTTTCTTAGCAAGGGAGTATTAAAAGAAGCTCCCAAATCATTCCTGATAATTTAAATTCATTAGCCTTGCATTCAAGATTCTTCAGTGTAGCTGGCTTTGTCTCTTTCAGACCCAACAGAGTAAAACTGGTCTGTTTTACTACCTTTGTTTCTATCTTATGCCCATGCCCCCTTCATTGGAACATCGAGATTTCTAACCAAATCCTTCCCTTTCTTCAAGGGCTAGCGTGAAAGCCCCTTCCCCAAGCATCCCATCTAGCATCTACTACCCATGTAGCTTGTTGCCGGTTAACCACACAGGGCTTTGTGACAGCATGTGCCAAGGAGTAATCGTAATCAGTTAGATACCTCTGCTCCTACTAAACTACAGTATTGCTATATGTACTAACTTCCTGAAAGCATCTTCTTTCCACCCATTTTTCACTGCAGTGTTATTCTTAATCCCTTCTCTGTAAGACCCATGCCAATCTCTTAAAACAGAAGTCATCTCTTTCCATATATCTGCCTCACCATGGCACTATCACATATAGTGTATTTGTTTCTCATCTCCCCCACTACTCAAGAGTAATCCAGAATTCCAATGAGCATACCAGTGATATGCTAACTACCCACTGTTCTTATGCTTTAACATTTATTATCCTAAGCAATAAACCCTTGATTTATTTCAGTGGCTGTTTGCATGAACCACATGCTTTTAAAATTCTGAATTTAGACCAAGCAAGTTTGAAGATAAGGTACCACTTATTCACTTATTTAATATTTCCAAAGTGCTAAAAGAAAATTTATTTTATTTTTAAATCTGGCTGTGCTGCATGGCTTGCAGGATCTTAGTTTTCTGACCAGGGACTGAACCCTTGTCCTCTGCAGTGGAAATGTAGAGTCCTAACCACTGGATCACCAGGAATTCCTAAAAACTCCTTATTAATAAGGCCCAAGAAAGGCTGACTTTAGAGTATAATCAATTTCTTGAGGGTATGCTACTAACACTTTATTCACAAGCATGTTTCAGCTCAGAGGGAAATATAAAACAAGTGTCATTCACTCCAAGAGAGAAAAACACTAGGAGGTACAGTGGACACCAATTAAAATTGGAAGTACAAACACTTCTTTACTCTAGCAAATAACCACCTATATTTTTAAGGTTTGCATAAATGAGGTATGAGTAGAATGCCAAGAAAGAAAATGAACAGCTTAACAGTATTGAGACAGCAGATGGAGTGTTATTTCCCTTAGGGACGGTCCACTTTGTGGTCTGTTAAAAGCATTCCATGAATTCTCCTCAAACAGACATACTCTAGAAAGGCTACTATGACAAACCAAACTAGAGGAGGAGGACATCCTATAAGATGAAAGCTGTGGTACATATACACAATGGAGTATTACTCAGCCATTAAAAAGAATACATTTGAATCAGTTCTGATGAGGTGGGTGAAACTGGAGCCAGAAAGAAAAACACCAATACAGTATACTAACGCATATATATGGAATTTAGAAAGATGATAATGATAACCCTGTATGCGAGACAGCAAAAGAGACACATATCTATAGAACAGTCTTTTGGACTCTGTGGGAGAGAGAGAGGGTGGGATGATTTGGGAGAATGGCATTGAAACATGTATAATATCATATAAGAAGTGAATCGCCAGTCTAGGTTCTATGCAGGATACAGGATGCTTGGGGCTGGTGCACTGGGATGACCCAGAGAGATGATATGGGGATGGAGATGGGAGGGGGTTCAGGATTGGGAACATGTGTGCACCCGTGGTGGATTCATGTTGATGTATGGCAAAACCAGTATAGTATTGTAAATTAAAATAAAGTAAAATTAAAAATAAATAAATAAAATTAAAAAAAAGATGACTCATCCAACTCTAAGCCAACTGCTGTGAAGGATACAGGTGTGCTAACCATTGATCAAGCCTCATTCTCATTTCCCAATGGATACCTGAGTTATGTAAATTTTAAAATACCTGTCAAGAAGGCCAGGGTTCAGAAAACAGTGAATTAACTAACAGTAACTGCCAGAGGCATGGAACCTGTTCTTTGACAAATCATTCTTCAGTACAAAGAAAACAGCTTACACAGCAGAACAGTGGTCCATATAAATCAAGGACTATTTCATGTATGCCTCCCCCTACTAAAAAGAAACTTCACTTGGGCAGGCAGCCACTAAAAATTTAGAAATTAAATGTTAAGTTCTTTCATATTGCAGACTTTCCAGTACTACTACATTTTCCTTATCAAATATCTTTTCTCAGAACCTGCCAGAACCAGACAACCTTCTTAGTTTATTTGTACAAAGTTATGACAAGAGTAGAACAAAAATGTTACAGTTCACATGAGTTCATTTAACACAGGCATGCTTGGCATATCAAAATCATACATTTTCCCAAAAAAGCTAGAAGCAGTTATAGATTCTATCAATTTTACAAGCCTAAAATATGACATTCCTCTCTTCAGTCCTATCATTCTCCTATTTATTTTGAGCCTATTTAAAAGCTGCATTGTCTAAATTTTGTGTCTCCCAAATACAAGTAGCAATTACGAGAATTACATATTACTTTGTATTTACACAGTGCATGACTTTGAAAAAGTAAATATTAAAAAAATTATAATTGTTTCAAACATGTCTGATGGGCTGGTTTGTAAAATATTATAGATAAACTGGTATTTATTACTACCAGTGAGGTTAAAGGCCTTGGCTCAAGGCCATACAGCACATGAATTAGTAATGTAGCTGGGATACATTCCCAATTGTGTACAAGTAGACCATGATAATGTGAATCCTTACACACAGACTGTTATCCAAAGGATACAAATCAGCTAAGAGACTAACCAGCAACCCAGTTTTAACCCATAAAGATTCTTTGCTAAATACTGGAAAGAAGGGAGGAAACATGGAAGGGTAGGCGCGGAGATGGGAAAGGAGATGATGAGGGAGGGAGGGAAGACTGATAACACTGGCATGACAGTTTAAGTATTTTATTTCCAATTCTATTACCAACCACAAAAACTGTGGTTTAGCCTTTTTTTTTTCATCTTTAGTCTCTGTCTTCATACAGAGAACAAATTCACCCTTTTGGAAAGGCTTTAATGAAAAAGCAGGTAACTGAAAATCCATCCTTCTGTTGCTACCACGTTTGGTTTGATGTAAGCTGCTCTCTTGTTTCTAGCTCACTACAGTATCTGTTGCTGTGGAACAGATACTCTTCTCCATCTGTTAAATAATCCATCATCACTCCACCTCCAATTTTGTTTTAAAAGTTTACTTCCAACTTGGCCTTTTATAGCCTCTAAATGAAAAAAAAAAATCAGCCTTCTTTCATAAATATTTTTAAGATCAGGTTAAAAAATACAAGCTGCTATATAGTGTAGCTGAGGAAAAACTTTAAGTTTCCAGCAAATGTAAATTAATCACTTGCTGACGAGGGTAGAAATATAAACCATTACAACATGTATTGTGATCAGATATTCTCTTTCTCTTACTGCTGAGTTTATTTAACATTCATACGCATGTGTAAAATAAAATTATAGGCTGAGTATGAGGCCACCTGTTTCTAAGCTTTCCAATGACTTATTCAGACACATTTATTAATATATAGTGGGCCTTCCATATCCATGGGTTCCGCATATGTGGATACAGAGGGCTGACTATAAGGGACTGGGCATCCTTGGATTTTAGTATCTGCAGTGGGAAAAGGAGGAATCCTGGAACCAAGCTCCGAGGACACCAAGGGACAACTGTTACTATATATAGAGACAGGACTAATCCAACTGACAGGATCAGAGGATCAGAGAAAATCCTTCATGCGTGTAACAGCTCTGTAATTTCCTGTCCGTATTTCCAAATTTCTACACAAATGCAGGAGATTCTCATACCATAATTTTAGTAGAGATAGAGAAGAATAAACTACAAATTTTACTCTAAAAAAAAAAGAGTACAGAAATTTCACTTACAAAATATAACCTCAAAATGACAGCTCCAAACACTGCATTTTTGCTCTTGATCAGTCAAGTGATAAACTCTAACATAACATTTTCAAAATTTCTCAATGAGGAGAATAATTTCAAGTAATTTTACTTACACTTAAATTAAGAAGTCACAATTATATCAAAGAAATCTAATGACCCATGAAGAAAAAATAATTAGGATTATGTATTATTTACAGCAAAACAGCTAATATGTAGTACCTACTCTCCTTCGACTGAAATAAGTGCTTTAAAGTGTTATTGTCCTATTATTATTCAAAGGAACTTGAGCAAGGGAATAGTGCTGGCAAGTGGCAGAATGAGGGTTCAGGCCCAGACAGCCTGACGCCAGGGTCAGTGTTCTCTCAACCTCTACTCAGTATTCACTGGGCCAAGAGATTTCCTGACAACACCTGAGATGAGATTTCCTCACCAATATAGAACCAAGACTAAAGTATGTTGTGACAGAAAATCAGAAAATAGCAACTAAGGAGCAATTTACAGAGAAATCAGAGATACTATTTTTCTGTTGAGGTACTTTTTTTTTTTTAAACTGAAGACAAAATAACGGAACAAGACAAATCATTCAATTCAGTATATCAATGCCGAGAAAAGGAAAAAAAAAAACCCACCAAGGTATCCTCATTCTTCAAGTCTCTAAAAATGAAATATGAGTTTTGGCTTAATATGAATAGAGCAAGTATGACTGCTACAGACAGCATTGGCAGCAAATAACTTCTTATCTCAGTGGCTCATATTATTCTGGTAAATGCCAATGAATGGTCTAAAATGATATCATTGGGCTCACAAGCAACCCTCCTTTTATATCCAAGTATAAAAGTAACTCACAGTATATCTTTGTGTGGGCTGACAAAGAGCACTCGAATTAGGAAGCAAGCAGCAAATAGGAGAAAAACAGAAATAAGCAGGGCAAAGACAGCTATGGCTTTGAAGAACAAAGTGCATTTTCCATGTGGCAGACCTAAGAGTATTTGCACTGTATTGAAAACTATCAAAATTTCATTTATATTCACAATCTTCCTGTGTCTCTTCTTCCCTTATACAAATGAATATTTATAAAACCCCACAAAGATTAGTTAGCATTTGTTAGTGTTCAGATAGAGAACAAGGTGCCACACTTGTGGCATGATCAAGTGTCATGCTTTATTTATAATTATTAACTAAAAAGACAAGTGTGTAAAACCCCAAAGAATCAAAGAAACTAGAAACAGAGAATAAAAATAAAAGGGAAATAAACTGTTCACCGAATGTTTGTATATATTACTTTAAAAAAAAATCAGGATCAGGGCCACTGGAATCGTAAGATGCTACATTGGTATAAATTAAAAATAAGGAAATACAAACAAGTTCCCAGATAGTGTTCTCTTTCTGATGAAAACTGAAGCAAAGTTTTGGCAGCAACAGACAGAATTATTTCAATTTAGAATTAAAGGAGCTGTCACTCCTTTGCATGCCTTGACCACTACTACCACAACCAATGTACACATACATGACTAGTCTACAGTTATTCCAACCACAATACATTCTTATTGATTGCTATTAGAGAAAAAAAAAAACCTGTCATTTTCATCGGTCTCCAGAGAGTCATATTTAATTCTCTATATTCTTTAATGTTCATTTCACACTTTTATTGTGAAAAGTCCAACATGTGTGTTTATAGACAACAGAGAACAGGTACATTAACGATATCTGTTTCTCTAGTGCTTTGAACTTTTCAAAATACTTTCACAGATGTTTTGACTACTATTCAAGTTATGAGACAATGTTCCTCCAGCATACAATATAAGCAGTTCCTGGAGAATAGGGTTTTTTTCAAAATCCTCAAAAGTAAGTAACATTAGATATACACATAATTAGACCATAAGACTGCTTACCCTTACCTATATTAGAACATTTATAATTCTTATTAGTAATACTTTATTCTGTGAAGCAAAGAGGATGAACATGAGAAAATTATACCCAGAATTCACTTGTTAATGTAATCTATATTAGTTGAAAATTCTTTAAATAGAACAAAATTCTAAAAAAAAAAAAAAAAGACCTTTTAGGTCTAAAAGACCCCTAAAAGCTTGCCTTCTATGTAGGCAAGGTTTAAAGTAGATTTCAAACTCTGTTATTAAAATGTTTCTGGTAATTGCTCTAAAAATCCTGCCTGATCTTCTGCAACCCAAATTTGGGATGCAGCCACAGGATGCAGGGTGCCCGACAGAACAGACTGTCATCACTATAAATCCACAGCTACCAACCTCAATAGTATTCTGACATCACCATGGTTCCCTCAGCTCTCACTCCCACTCTCCAAGAACAAACATTTCCTATCTTCTCCATGCTCTGAAATCTCATGGCCTCATGCCAAGCCCACAACTCACTCTTAGCAGAAAGCCTTCTTTCATATGCCTCAGGAAGATGGAAACCAATGGACAGAAAATCTCTCAACCTCCTCCTACCACGACTACAAACCTACCCACTTGCTGCTCAATGGTCTGCTTTATTGGAGAAGATGCTCCTCCTTCCACAAGCCTAATCTACCACTTGCACTGAGAGCTCCATCTCTTTCCAGGGATCTCACTTTATTGGCCTTTTCCACTCTCCTGTATCTACTTCAAACTTTCCTTCTTTACTGGATCTATCAGCTGCCAAACATGCTCTACTCCAAATAGTTCTCTGACCTTTAAATCTCAAAGCCAACAAAATATTCTTAAAAGGTGAAAAGGAAGTCACTAGTATGGGCTACCAACAGTTTATTGTCTGAGTGTAAACAACAATCCAACCATCTACTATTATCATTTACTAAATAAAAAGACATTTTAACACCAAAAGAATGAAAATTAGGAAGGAACTGATGTAAATGGACACCCCTTATCTTAACACTCATTTGGCTTTGATAGAGACGATGGTTCAAAACTTATTGAAATACTCCCCTCCTTTGACTTCTGATACTATACTATGCTGGATTTTCCCTTCTCTGGCCACTTTTCAGCTATTTCAGTTCCTAAAAGATGATGCTATGAAAGTGATGCATTCAATATGCCAGCAAATTTGGAAAACTCAGCAGTGGCCACAGGATTGGGAAAGGTCAGTTTTCATTCCAATCCCAAAGAAAGGCAATGACAAAGAATGCTCTAACTACCGCGCAACTGCACTCACCTCACAAGCTAGCAAAGTAATGCTCAAAATTCTTCAAGCCAGGCTTCAACAGTACATGAACTATGAACTTCCAGATGTTCAAGCTAGGTTTAGAAAAGCCAGAGGAACCAGAGATCAAATTGTCAACATCTGCTTGATCATCAAAAAAGCAAGAGTTCCAGAAAAACATCTACTTTTTGCTTTATTGACTATGCCAAAGCCTTTGACTGTGTGAATCACAACAAAATGTGGAAAATTCTTACAGAGATGGGAGTACCAGATCACCTGACCCATTTCTTGAGAAATCTGTATGCAGGTCAGGAAGCAAGTTAGAACTGGACATGGAAAAGGACTGGTTCCAAGTTGCGAAAAGAGTACGTTAAGGCTGTCACCCTGCTTATTTAACTTATACGCAGAGTGCATCATGAGAAATGCTGGGCTGGAGGAAGCACAAGCTGCAATCAAGACTGCTGCCAGAAGTATCAGTAACCTCAGATATGCAGATGACACCACCCTTATGGCAGAAAGTGAAGAACAACTAAAGAGCCTCTTGATGAAAGTGAAAGAGGAGAGTGAAAAAGTTGGCTTAAAGCACAACATTCAGAAAACGAAGATCATGGCATCCGGTCCCATCACTTCATGGCAAATAGATGGGGAAACAGTGGAAAACTTTATTTTTAGGGGCTCCAAAATCACTGCAGATGGTGATTGCAGCCCTGAAATTAAAAGATGCTTACTCCTTGGAAAGAAAGTTATGAGCAACCTAGACAGCATATTAAAAAGCAGAGACATTACTTTGTCAACAAAGGTCCATCTAGTCAAGGCTATGGTTTTTCCAGTAGTCATATATGGACATGAGAGTTGGACTATAAAGAAAGCTGAGCACTGAAGAATTCATGCTTTTGAACTGTGGTGTTGGAGAAGAATCTTGAAAGTCCCTTGGACAGCAAGGAAATCCCACCAATCAATGCTAAAGAAAATTAGTCCTGAATGTTCACTGGAAGGAGTGATGCTAAAACTCCAATACTTTGGCCACTTGATGCAAAGAACGGACTCATTGGAAAAGACCCTGATGTTGGAAAAAGATTGAAGGCGGAGAAGGGGACGACAGATGAGATCGTTGGATGGCATCACCAATGTGATGGATATGAGTTTGAGTAGGCTTTGGGAGTTGGTGATAGACAGGGAAGCCTGGCATGCTGCAGTCCATAGGGTCACAAAGAGTTGGACACAACTGAGTGAGTAAAATGAACTGGACTGAACTACTCTATCCTACTTTTAAAATGGGAGTTTCTTAGGGTTCCTTCTCATTTCACTGTCCCCTGGAGCAATCTCATATACCTCCCCACAGCTTTGAATCTACTCTTCCAGGCTGATCCCTCATGAAATTCTATCTCCAGCTTAGACCACTCTTCTAAATTCCAGACCTGTATCTGATACTTACTCAATACCATTACTTGGACATCTCGCAAATACAGACATGCCAAAAAGATGTTATGTTTCACACATTGCTAACTGCCTACGCATTATCCATTTCCTATCCCGTCAGTATACACTAATAGAATCTCTTATTCCTTAGGGATAGTAATGAGTCTTAACTAAAAACTAGCCCCCTAAATTCCCTTATATCTAGTCTGGCCAGTGAGTATATAGGTTTCTGGGAAATTTCTTTCACATGATTTAGGTGTCACTCTTTCCTTTATTCTTCTACTTTGACCATACAAGAGAGACCAAGAATGAAACATCTATCTGGCAACTATAAGGTCACAGGCATGAGGTCTAACGTCCAGACACTAAGGATGGTCGCAGCAGAGCATACCTTTCTGATGGTATTAGTACTGGATTGTCTACCCCCAGACTTGTTATATGAGAAAAATAATCCCATTTGTCTAAACCACTGTTAATCAACCTCCTGATTTCTAGAGTCAAACATCCTTAACTGTCAAAACCAAAATTAATTTCCTTCTGTACTCACAAAGTTCACTTCTCCATCACAGTAAAAGCAGGAGCATCCTCCCTACTGCTCCTACTAAAAACCTGGTGGTCAATTTGATCTCATCTTTTTCATCTATCAAATACTATCAACACATGCTCACCAATTTCATCTCTAAAACCTGTTATCTACCCTTTTTACTTCTAATGCCCTATTCTAAACCACTACCACATCTCATTTTGGGCTCAGAACTTCAACTCTTGCCTTCCTCTAATTTGTTCTCCACAGAGCAGTGTCATGTCATGTCTCTTCTAAAGTCTTCAAGTTTCCAACTGCACTATGAATAGTCCAAAATGGATATAAAACCCTACATATAAATGTATATAAAACCCTATATAGATTTTTGCCCAACTGTGTTCAGAGGACTAACTGCAGCAGAAACACCTGGGGCGCTTTAATAAAAATGCAGATTTTAAAAGCAATCTTCGGCGTTGGACTTTAGGAATCTCCACTTCATAATTAGGACACTTAACAATTCATATGCATATTAAAATATTAGAAGGGTGACTCTACATAATGTGATCTTCTAAGACACATCTACGGCCTATCTCCACTCACCCTGCCTCACCACATTTGCTTACTTTCACTTTCTGAAATGTGCTAAACTCCTTTTGTCCTGGGACTTTTCTAAAACCAGACTATCTATTAACCCTACTCTACCCTTTTGCTTGGGTTTCTCTGGTAGCTCAGCAGTAAAGAATCCACTTGCCAATGCAGGAGATGGGGGGTTTGGTCCCTAGGTCAGGAAGATCCCCTGCAGACAGAAATGACAACCAATTCCAGGTTTCTCGCCTGGGAAATCTGACGGACTGAGGAGTCTGACGGGATACAGTTCATGGGGTGGCATAAGAGTCAGACTTGACTTAGCGACCAAACGACAACCCTTCCTCTAACTCATTCTAAATTTAACTATCACCTTCCATGGAAAACCACCATACTAAATCATCCAGGAAAAATGAGGTTTTGATGTTATACCCTCTCCTAGCACTATGTACTTTTCTTTCATTTATTGTATCATACTTCATTAGTATTTTTAAAAGATAAAGATATCACTAACTATTGATGTTTCTCCTGCATCCGTTCCCTTTCTGCCCAGAGGTGAGCTTCACTGAAGACTGGAGTGTATGTTCTTATACTTTAACTACATTGTGTATTTGTCTCATAAAGTCTGTTATGGGTATATAAAAACAGTGTCACGGAATATACCATTTCACCTTCTTTACAGCAGTTAAAATAAACTAGAACTACATGTATCAGTATGAAGAAATTAATTAAATTATTTTAGTAATTCTTTATTCAATATCTGCATCCCCTTCTACACTGCAAACACCAAGAGCTGGATCATACTTGTCTCATTAACTGCTGCCTATCTTAAGCACTTTGCAGTTTCTGGGACATAATAGGTAATAAATAAACATGGGTTGAATGAAGAACTAATTCATGAGTGAATAATAAGATAATGCTGATGCTGGTTTATATAAAATCTGAGCTACTCCACCAAGTTAAGTTGGCTAAATACCTTGAACTAATTCTGTTACATGATTTAAACAAAAACTAATAAATACTGAGATAATCAGTTAAAAGGAAGAATAATTTTAAAGGTTATATTTTAATTTATATAAAGGGATGTAATATTGGACACTTGTGGGGGACCTACATACAGCAGCAGGAAAGAGGAGAAAACACACATAAGAAGAAAACAAAATTCTTGGTGGAGAAGTGATGTAAAACTATTTGGTAACTAAGTAAAACAGGGACTAAAAATATTGAAGAGAAAACCTAGAGACCAGTAGAGTCTTAGCCACTTTCTTACAGCTACATAAGTGGGAAAGCAACTTCACAGGAAAAATCGACTGTCTGACCACTTTTGCACACACTACTGGTACAAATACATTATACATAATACATTATTATAAAAGCAATTCTGGGAGAAAACAGATGGAAAATGCATTCATTTACCACTCATCTGCCAGAATAAGTGCACTGGGAAAGGAAGAAGCTTATTTTTTAAAATACACTTTAATAACAAAATTGTTTCTTCATGATCTAGTATAAATGGCATGCTTTTGTGATTTTTTGCTTACATTTAACATTGTCACTAAACTAAAAATCAGACGTATAGAAGGACAACTATAAATGGCTCTAAATGATTGACAGAATATTTCATTTTTTAAATCACTGAATCATTCTCATTCTATTGGTTTCCAAAAAAAAAATCTTTATACTAAAAACAAGTACAGATATGAACAAAGATACATTCATTTTTGCATAATGAAGTTCCAGATCACTGAACAATTATACATAAAAGGATTAATGAAAAAGCCCTGAGCTTTGATCTCTGTGAAAAACCAGGATTTATAAAACTTTTAATAAACTGAGTTTAGCTAACAGACATTTAGACAAGGCAAACAAAAGGACTGAAAATGCATCTTTTGCATCTGGAAGAGGAGCGAACTCCTCCAAACTCATTTAACAAGGCTATCATAACTGCAATACCAAAACCAGACAAAAGACATCACAAAAAAGAAAATGACACATCAGTATCCATGATGATTACAGATGCAAAAATCCTCAACAAAATATTAGCAAAGCAAATTTAGGAATTCACTAAAAGGGCCATAAACTGTGATCATGTGGGATTTACTGCAGCGGTGCAAGGATGGGTCAGCATACACAAATCAGTCAATGTGTTACACCAGATTAACAAAATGAAAGATAAAAATCATATGGTCATCTC
Source organism: Nanger dama (assembly GCA_917880005.1). NCBI lineage: Eukaryota > Metazoa > Chordata > Mammalia > Artiodactyla > Bovidae > Nanger > Nanger dama. The sequence continues at coordinate 57,536,805 of CAKJTW010000004.1, forward strand.
AATAGATGCAGAAAAAGCATTTGACAAAATTCAACATCCATTTATGATTTAAAAAAAAAAACCCTCTCAACAAAGTGGGGAATGTACCTCAACATAATAAAGAGCATATATGACAAGTACACAGTTAACACCATACTTAATAGTGAAAAGTTGTAAGCTTTTCTTCTAAGATCATAAAATAAAGATGTGCACTTTCATTATTTTTATTCAACATTGTACTTGAAGTTCTAGACAAAGCAAACAGACAAGAAAAAGACAAGAAATCCAAACTGGAAAGAAAAGAGTAAAACTGTTACTATCTGCAGAAGACATATTATACATAGAAAACCCTAAAAGCTCCATCAGAAAACTGCTAGAACTAATAAATTCAGTGAAGCTGTAGGATACAAAATCAATACACAAAAGTCTGTTGCATTTCTATACACTAATAACAAACTATCAAAAGAGAGAAATTAAGAAAACAATCTCATTTGCAATTACATCAAAAGGGATAAAACACCTAGGAATAAATTTAACCAAGGAGATGAAAGACCTATACATTGAAAACTACAAGATTAATGAAAGAAACTGAAGACAACAAAAAGAGAAAAATATTTCATGCTCAAGGACTAAAATACTGTTAAAATGTCAATACTTCTCCAAGTAATATACAGATTTAATGCAATTCCTATCAAAATTCCAATGGTATTTTTCACAGAAACAGAAAAAAACAACCTCTAAAATTTTCACAGAACCACGAAGATCCCAAATATTCAGGGCAATCTTGAGAAAATCCCTGACGTCAAACCATATTAAAAACAATAGTAATTAAAACAGGTGGTATTGGCATAAAAACATATACAGAGATCAATGGACTAGAATAGAACCCAGATATAAACCCACACAGATATAGTCAATTAATTTACAACAAAGGAGCAAAAAAATACACAATAGAGAAAGGAGAAAATCTCTTCAATAAATGGTGTTAGGGAAACTGGACAGCTACATGCAAAGGAATAAAAGAAGACCACTATCACATACCATAACCAACTCAACATGGATTAATAACTTGAACCTAAAACCCCAAATCATAAAACTCCCAGAATAAAACAAGCAGTAAGCTTCGTGACATGAGTCTTGGCAATCATCTTTTGAATCTGACACTAAAAGCAAAAATAAACAAGCCAGACTACCTCAAACTAAAAACCTTCTGCACAGCAAAGGAGACCATCAACAAAATGAAAAACAAACTACTCAACAGGAGAAAATATTTGTAAACCATGTGTGATAAGGGGCTAATATCCAAATTATGTAAAGAATTCATAGAACTCAACAGTACATTAAAAAGTCCAACTAAAAATGAGATCTAAAAGACATTTTCCCAAAGACATTCAGATGACCAAGAGGCACATGAGAATATGTTCTGCATCATGATCAGGGAAATGCAAATCAAAACCACAATGAAATATCCCACCTGACAGAGAAGGTATTATTAAAAAAAACCAAAAACACAAAAAACAGAAACAGAAGTAGGTGACGGTACAGAGAAAAAGGAATCCTCGGGCATTGTTGGTGGTAATGATTAAATTGGCACAGCCACTATGGAACAGCATGGATGTCATTCAAAAATTAAAAACATAACTACCGTATGATCCAGCAATTCTATTTCTGGGTATTTATTGAAGAAAATGTGCTGACTTGAGAATATACATGCACCCCCACATTCACTGCAGCATTATTTACAATAGCCAACACAGAAACACAGTGTCTGTCAATGGATGAGTGGATATAAAATTGTTGACACACACATGTACACACACAGGATTATAGAAATATAAAAAAGAAGAAAACCCTGCTATTTAAGACAACATAGATGGACTTCAAGGGCTTTATACGACATGAAGTAGGGCACACAGAGAAAGACAAATACTATGATCTTTCTCATATTTGGAAGCTAAACACAAGCTCATAGATACAGAGGACAGATTGGTGGTTCCAAGAGGTGGGGGGCGGAAGGTGGGGAAAATAGGTGAACACAGTTGACCCTTGAACAACGCAAGTTTGAACTGTGTGGGTCCACATCTGTATGCACCCCCCTCCAATACATACATACTGCATATAGTATTATAGAATCTGCCAGCTGGTTGAATCCATGGATGTGGAACCAAGGGCACAGAAGGTCTACTGTAAAGCTGTATGTGGATTTTCAACAGCATGGGAGGATCAGGGACCCTTATCCCTGTGCTGTTAAAGATCAACTGTATATACATCTGGTTAGTTTTTTCAAAAATATGACACAAAATTTTAAAACATTGTGTTTGAACCCCCAAACCAACTTCTGGAACAACAACAAAAAAGAGTCTATCAGAATCAGGTAGAAATACTGCAAATGGGCTATTATCACAGTATCACTTCTTAAAGACGTTCTTTATCGCTTCCTGTACTTAAAAATCTGTTTTTAACATTCTAAAAAAACAAAAGAGCTGTCTATGAATAAGTCAAGTGGTCCAGGTGGTCATTAACTCCCAGATATCCAGGTGAGTAAGGTTTTTACTTCATTCAACAATTAACAATGTAATGAAACAGACTGAAGTTATTTAGCTTTTTTGGGGAGTGCTTGCTTAACAAAGTTTGAGATTTTCAAATTATTAAGATAGAACAGTGACATAAGTTCTTTTTGTAGATACAACACTATTTGAAATCACCTTATGCAATTACTTATCTAGGCTGGTTTTTGCTATACTAACTCCTGGTATATACAGTCTATAAGACTGTGTCTCGTGATCCTGCCCAGAACACAAAACAATTCCTGGCTTGTAGTGGCTGCTCCATAATTACTGCATGAAGGCAAATGAACAAAAGAATAAACTTCTGCACCTATTCTGTATGTTATCTGTAAAACACTTTCAAACTTCTCTGGTAGTACCCACTTTCCTCCCTTTTCATTGCATCTCTACAAAAGAAGCTGTCTAGGGCAAAATTAATTACAACATGGTCACTAGATTTGGCCCCAAGTCCTGCAAAACCTGTTTGCTTTTGTGCGTTGTAGCCAGCGATTTAATGAAGATAGCTATTGCAGAGTTTTCTGATCAGAAGGAACACAAGTAATTACTTCATAGTCGAAACCAGTCCTTTCTCCTAGTGACATATTCTGCTGAACATATACAGTCATCAAGAAGCTTAATGAGATGGTTTTAAAGTGAACTTTTTAAAAAATTCATGTGTTTAGACTTATGCTTACATTTAGTCATCTATTTGGTAGGAGCGGGTTAACAGATAATCATATTTTTTAAATGGATGACAGGATTTGAAGGGTGAATTTTATACTGATCAAACTGAGAATGTTTTGAGATTTTTAAAGAATACTAGAAAATAAGTGGTAGACTGAGTCAATATACAAAAATTTCCTTTACCTACATTAGACTTGAGCCTTAAAACTGTATGCCAAAATCATTTGGCATTATTTACAGACAAGTCAACATCTATAATCATTACTTATTGAAAGAAAAGCTGACAGTGACATAAAAACACTGGCTATTTTATCTTTTTCTTTGTACAGGAGCCAAACTTACAATAGATAAAATTGAAAATCTGAAATGTTCTAGAAGTTTGTTTGAGGGCTCAAGGATATTCATATGCCAGCGATGTTTAATGTGCTTGCTCATATATAGCACAGAAAACTCCACTCTGTCAATCCTAGAGTTATAGAACAGAGGCAGCCTCCCTGCTTCTACAGATTGTGATCATCATAGGGAGAAGAACCTTGCCTCTTACAGCAGCATCTCTAACACCTAACATACTGCCTGAATATTGTGTGTGTAAATATGAAAAGAAAAGCAAATCAAAACTGAAAATTCATACCCATAGGACATCACATCAGGCCACCCGCTTAAACTGTATGCCGAACTAACTGCCCAGCATTCACTGATGTTTTTAAGTGAAAATAAAAATGCTAGGTAAACCAAGTTTCAATCATCAAAAACTTCTGCAGAAGATCCCAAATTCTTAACTAGCACAAAATTCTAAGCCTCACAATGGCAGTGAGTAAGAACTTCTGCATAGCAAAAACTACAAAACACAGGATGCAAACAGTAGCAGCTCTACATCCAAAAGGCCCTACACACACGGTAAATCTATACTAACATGAAAGCAAGCAGATCATTACAAGACAAAGTCCAACATGTAAGGGATACAAAATAAATAACAGTGATAGTTCTGTGGCAGATATGTATGGTGGATATAAAACAAAACTTCACAACAAGAGACAAAAATCAAAGCTTCTCCAGTTTTTATTACTTGGCTAAAAACACTGCAATTAGTTTTTCTCCCTTGTTCCTCCTTTAGGTGAAAACGAAAAAATGTCATACAATGACTTGTAATAGCATGCTTTAGTTGAAACACTTCAACAACAGGTAATAGAAAGTTAAGCTCTACTTCCTGCTTCATGAAAACTGTTCTCTGAAGTTTCTCTTTCAGGTAAAAAGAGGAAACATTAGGCAGAAATATTTTATTGGTATGATTAAAGTGGGTTAATGGTATTAGTTAAACGAATTTTAACAAAATCATCTGTCCTACAGTTTCAAAGGATGTCAATAAAGTTCCATTCTGCAGAAACTGTATCATGTATTCATTTCAATTCAAAGCAGAAAATATTATTTAGTTCACTTCTGTATTTAAATTATAAATCTTCTACACAGACCTGGACCCGCAGATGCATGTATTCAAAATAGTCAACTGTAAAATAAATTACCAACAAGTTACATCATATTGATGTTTATACTTTATCAATTGTGAATTAAAAAAAAATAACATTTTAAAGAAAATAAAAGTAGAGTGACAAATGTTAACAACATGAAACGACTTGGAAATTAACCTACCAGCAATATGAAGGTTTGAAAATGAAAGCCCATTTTATGAGCAACTCTGATATAATTTTTAAAGTTATCTCATTTTAAGTCCCAAATGAATTATTGTCAGGAAAGGATGAAAAAGAAACAATACTCAAGATTAACAGATTTTGAGTTTTTCAATTAGGATTAATTTTGAGAGACTACAAGAAGAAACAAAACAGACCTTGGGTGTAATTAAATTAATAATTGATATAATTCTATACATTAATCCCCCTCAACGGATAAAAGACAAGTTTTATATTATCCCCTCAAAGGACGAATTGTATCGATCCTTAGTGATGATTTATAAAAGGCACACACAAAATAATGAAAACTCGTCATTTGAAGCTAAGGAAAAGTTTAAGAGACTGAAGATCATGATTTTAATTTGGATCTTACAATGGAATACCCAAACATGAATAGTTATATCTGCATAACTAATGCTATTATTTCAGCATCATTCTAATTTAATAGATATAACGTGAAAGCAAGCATTCAGTACAAGCAAGCTTATACTGAATGCAGTCAGTCTCTTAAAAGTTCAGGTTCTTACTTATGCAAACTTGGGGGAGAAGAGTTTCCTAGACAAGTTTAAATTTTGAGAAGAAACAGTAGTGTTTTTTTTTGTTTTAAGAATAGTAATAAAGTTTTAACATTTAAATCAACTCTTGAAAAAAGTAATGCACTTCAAGAATAGCAATATATATCTCCTTCATAAAAAAAAAAATCCCAGAACTATGAAGTATGATACTGAGGATAATACACACAATAAAGTATCAGGCAACTACGGAGCCTTTTTCTGAAGCCGTTCAAAGAACCAAATATCTAAAGCAGAAACAATGGAACTAGCTAGGTATTTTGCACAGTATGTGCTGGGAAAAGCTAATTGAAAAAAATTTTTTCCAGAAAATATATTTTGGAACTCCAATAACCTTTTCACTACTTGAAAATCTTTTTACTTATATATTTAGCCTAATCTCAAAGGAATTTATTTTAAAAAGCCAAGGGTGCAATATTTATTTTTAGAGTCACATTTCTGTTACCCTTTAGTTTTTTCAAAGATTCTGGGGTCATGATTTATTTTTAGAACTACTGTATACTTATGACATACATTTCTAGCTTTATTAGTCTTTATAAATGTGGCATATAACTATATACTAGAAAAATACAATTAGTTTTAATAAACAATGATGGGATGATCAGTTTGTAAATAACTTACAATCATATTAAGCAGTACTGCCAATTATACCTGGAGAATTCCTTGAACAGAGGAGCCTGGTGGGCTACAGTCCACAGGGTCACAAAGAGTCAGACACAACTGAAGTGATTTAGTGTGCATGCACATACACACACACACACAGGATAAAAATAACCAACAAATAGAAGGTTCTCCCAAAAATACATAAAATAAACCAACCCTATCAAGGAAGGTGGGGGAGTCAATGTGCTAATTGAGAAAGCAAGGTGCTACCTGGAAAAGAGGGTTGGGAGGAATGGGAGATTGCAGTAAGATAACCCTCAAGATTTCTTTCCAGCTCAACCATGTGATTCTAACAAATTATAAGACTACAGTAAATGAAAGAACAAAGACCTAGAACAGCTGAACTGTATTTTAAAAATAAAAGAAATTCTTCAGCTATTTATAGGATATGAATTAAAATTACAACTAAGAGTTTCAAGTAGAATTGTTAGGCAGGAGAGATTTTTCACTAAAAATCTCCAGAAATATAATATATAGAAATTTAAAACTGTTTCAGGTAAGAATTTTTCCTTTTAAAAGCTAAGCCTTCCAAACAGGTAATTTCAACCAGCTGAGACATTAGGATTGAAAATATTTTAGCAAGGTAAATACTTGATGAAATAAAAATCATTATTTTTGATAATACTATGTCCAGAAAAATAAGATCCTCAGATATTAAAATCTCACTTAAGTATACCAAAATTGTTCTTTACCACTGAGATTTTAACTAAAATACTTCCAAATTAGTAAATGAAATTTAAAGTCTAATAATAATACCAAAATTATGAGATTAACTGCCAGAATTTGTCATTTCATTACTCTTTCCTTTGAACCTCCATGTTGGACTGCGTACAAGTTCATCAAAGTACTTGGAATCAAGGATCATTACTTGTTCATTAAAAAAAAAAATGTAACCAATGTAACAGTTCCCAACAAGAAGTGTTTAGTATATTATGCCCAAAATACCAAAAATGCAATGTGCCTAGTGCTAATTAGTAGTCTATTCACTTTAATTGAAGATAAATGGATTAGGAAACCATTACGCAAGTTTTGATCCTCACTGGTTTTACATCTTTACGTATCTTAAAAATCTCCATAGCTACAACTTATTAAAATTACTAGGATAAACAATCTACAAAACACTTAAGGTAAACTAAATCAACCTTAAACTTCCTTTCATATGCTCACAAAACATAAATTTAGAAAGGAACATTTAAAACTACAAGAAGAGAATCAATTCATTAAATAAAGACTTATATCAGTCTAATATTTAAGTAAATACCTTTTCTATTACTATTTAGGGACTCTAAAAAAATCAAGTTTTGTGAGCTCTGTTTTATACTGGATAGATTTTGTCCTAGATTTACAGTATTTTTAAGAATTCTAGACTAAGTGTAATTCCTGCCCCTCTCTTCTCCAGGGAATCTTCCCAACCCAGGGGATCGAACCCAGGCTTCCACATTGCAGGTGGATTCTTTAACCATTTGAGCCACCAGGGAAGTTCAGTACATTCCTAAACTTCTTCAATGTGCACTGTGTGCTATTCACATTAATAAACTACAACTGGGGCAGAGAGAGGGAAAAAAGGAATAAAAGAATCTTAGTCCAATTAAATTCCTTCCATTTCTAAACAGTGTAGAAAGCAAATGTTAACTGTGTTACAATTAAAAATAAAAGTGGTTGAACTTGATATACCTGAATCTATGTTAATGCATAATTTTGTTGGAGTTGAACTATATAACTGTGAATGGACAAGTCTACTATGAAAAAATTTGAGTAAAAATCCGAGGGATGGAGCATGATGAATCATAACAAGCCCCACCTCCAATTCATCTGGTTTTAATTAAATATTACACTTAATATAAAATGGTAAAGAAAGAACTGAATGGAAAGCATGTTATTTGTTAAAAAACTAAAAATTGTGCACAAGTTTTGGAATAAAATTATTCCATAGAGTAAACTGTTGTAACTAAGAAGTCCATTATTTAAGTTGTATACAATCCTTCCATATAATAATTTTGGAAACTAAAGTCAGCTTCCACAGGAAATCTGATGTTCTTGCTTTCCCTTTTGTGCAGTTCTCCAATATCATTATTCTCCTCTCTGACAGTGCTAGTAGTGAATGGGAGCAAAACAGAAACCACATATATTTAAAGGTAAACTGAAAAAAAGTAAAATATGCTGTATTTTATAAGTTCTGGGTCAGCAAAAATTCAAAGTTCTTCTATAACAAAACCTAGATCAATGAACCATTTTACAGGACATACTGTGTAGAAATAACTGCTACTGGTTTTCAGAATATGAATGCATGGATAAAGACAGATAAATAGACATCTATTATATACATGTTCACATACATTTATATAAACTATCATGATACAGACTGACAATATCAGTATACATTCAGTGGTTCTTTCCACTCACATGCATGCCTATGAAACTACACTTTCAGACCAAGCTCTCTGAGTTACCTGTTTCAAAGGGACTAAAAACACCAACAAAACAACCCCAAATGTATCTTTAAAAGCTAGTGATCACAAACTTACAAACTGAATATATCATGACAATGGAACTCCCTATTTACTAGTCCCAAAAGAACATTATGGAAAAAAAATCCCACAGATAAATAGAAATTCCTATAAACAACAGTATTTCCCTTCAAACAGTTTTAAAAACTTCACCAATATATTTGGGATGTTTCTCTGGATATGAATGGAAAATTTCATCAAACAAAAACTTAAAGTACTGTATTTGACCTACAATGCACATACATTGTAATTTGCTCCATGCTGTAGAACTATAACTAAGTTCCTTCTGAAAATTAAATTTCTTAAACAGTAGTTAAGGTGAATTTCAGTTTTAAAGTTTTTCTACTCAATATAAATTCTACTGAGGTTTACAATTCTATTCTAACGCAATAATACTCTGATTTTAGCAACATTTCTCCTACTCTGGATAACTGATAAAGCAACAATTATATAGTGAATCAGTGATGTTCTTGCTTAGAAAGCAGAAAGAATCTGTAAATGGAGGAGAGCTTTTTTTCCTAAGTCGTTAAGTGGAGAAACAACAAAAAAAAAATTAGGAAAAAGTCTTTATTCAAATACTTCTAATACAACCAATTGAAAAACATCCTCCCGAAAATTAAAAACCCACCAACACTATACTACATTAAAAAAAGAGAGAATCAAATGAAGCCTTTGAGTATTTCTATAGCTTCTCTTCACAGAAGTCTCAGAATTAACTAAAATTATAAAGCATTTTTATTATATCTTCATAAAGCATGACTTTTAAAGTTAAAATTCCATTTGTTATACTTAAAATGCTGGAGTTGCTTTGATAAAAAAAAACCAATAAAATCAGCTTAAAATAAATTTATTGTACAATACAAAAAGTAGGCATACTGGAAAATAAAAGGTACATTAATATACAAAGCAAAGAAAAGAAAGCTAAATAACACAAATGGATTAATCCAAACACTAAGATAAAATGCACAACATTTATGCTAAAAATAAAATATTTCAGAAAGGATATGCATTTCAAATGAAATGTTAATGATGGAAAAAAAGAAAAACAAATATGCTAACTTCAAAATGCTTGAATATCAAGAATCTGTAATGGCATAAAACAGTAAATTCAACAATACTGGGTACTTTTCAATAACTTTATTTGAAAAGGTATTTAAAATACTGAAAGAATCAAAATAATGTTTTTAAATCTGGCAAAGATTTTCCTCTTTTTTTTTTTTTAAAGTAAAGTTTGTGGACCTATTCACAATATCTTCTCTCTTCTTCCATTTATACCTTCCTACAAAAATTTCTGAATGCTGATGAATAGCTTAGAAAACTCTTCTCTACTGGTGTGTATTTAAGCCTTATCAACATAGTAAGTGGCACAAATTAACATCATTTTGAAATGTGTACAAATGTGGATACAATATGAAACATGAAATTTTCATTTTATAAAGTAAAACCCACCTCCAAATGAAACAGCAAAATGTAACAATTAGAGCGTGGGAGAGGAGAGCCTTTTTTGGGAAACTACCAATTAAAGACATTCAGTCCCCAAACCACAAATAGCTCTGTGAATTAATACAAATCACACTGTTCAAAAGTATAGCAGAGTTAAGGTATAAATGTATGGAGAGAGCAGACACACCACTTTCATGTAAATGGCCAAACCAGAAAAGATCCGGTTAGGATATGCATCTGTACATCAGAGGAACAATTAGCCATAAAATCCTTGGCTAATATCTTCTGAAACTTACTGTATAACTATTTAAAAAATATGTTTAATACTTCAGTTGGGCCAAAAGGCTTTAAACAAGTTTGGAAGAGAACTTCTTTTCCTAATATCATAGTTCCCAAACTCATATAATCAAGATTTTTCTACATCTGTGTTTGCACTTGCATTTAAACCATCCAGGAAAATTTTTGCTACACTATAATTACTATTTTAGACTTTACCCTACACCACATGTATGCCACGATACTAAGAAACTATCAAGTTCTTCTGACTCCATTCCTGTCCCTCCAAAATCTTGAAGCTCTTGGGAACTATGGGGAGAAACAGAGAGGTATATGGAGGAAGGAAGAAGTGTGAATAGGATCGTACAAAACTTTACAATTACTTTGCCAAGACAGACTTTAAACATTGTGAATTATTTTAAATTTAGGCTGTGTTGAACCTATAGTCCTCTTAAAAACAAGTTTTGATTCTCAATATTGCATTAATATAACCAAACAAAAGGGTTAAAATCTAACAGGCTTATTTTAGTAGCATACTTACTACCTTCATACTGAATTCATTTCCTAACTACTTTCAAATAAAACAAGCTTTATGAGATGTAATTATAATTTATCGCAAAGTTCATTAGCATTTGTGAAATTATTATAATTATTAAAAGCTAAAAACCAAAATTCACCATTCACACTTAAATATAACACAGAAAAAGTTACGTGGGTAATATGAAAATAAAACTGTTCAGGTAAACATTTCACTTGAAGACAGTCGTCTGCTGCTCCTTCTGAGTAACCATTATAGGTTTTTAACAGTGAAACATGTCATTATCTTACATCGGAAATTCTTTGGCTGGAATGCTTTAGTAACGTAAGACACTCCTGTACATAACAATTCTGACAGAACAAAGGAGTTGAAAGTGAAAAAGCAAAGATATTTTAAAGTGTTTGATAAAATTTTAAATAAATTTTTAAAAATTTAAAGCCAAAAAAAAGTAAAGCAAATCTATCCGCTCCTATATTAAATAATTTGGAAATCATAATTATGTCTTTTTATTTTTGTATTTAGCACAGAAATACTTTGTATTGCTACTGAAGACACCATGTCAATTTTAAAACTGGAAAATAAATAAATGTGATGAAATTTATGAGTTCAATGTGTGGGTTTCAGAACCAAGAAATTACAAATTTCTCTTATTATTTTAAAATGGGATTATTTGACTACATATAGTTAAAATTTTAATTACACCAAGAAAAATTTAAAGAAATTCTTCCTTTCATTAAAAAAAAAATCTGCTTTATTTATACTTTTTAAAAGACTGACAAATCCACTTTTTAATCTATTAACTTTACACAAAGATTAAAAAAAAAGCTTTATGGCTCCAGCACCCAAGGTTGAAAGCACAAAAAACTCAATAAATATAGTATGCAAAAAAAACTAAAGATGTTTGAAAGGTTAAATGAAGAACATTCTGAAACTAAAACCCATATCTTTAGCTTTTCTCTCCCAGACTTTCCATTCTATATACTACAGTTGTAGAGATGTCCTCATTTGACTCAGGTGACACTTTTTTCCATACTGTCTCTTTTAAAGCAAGTTCTTGTTGGAGACTTTCATAGTCCAATGGTCCAAAGGAATGCTAGTTGTTCAAGCAACATACATAATTTATTAGTGCACTTGAGTGAAGAAAGGTCCAAGCTATAAAATGGTATTTTTCAATGATGAATGTTATTAAAATCTGTTAGCATTTTCACCCACCACCATCTGATGTTTTGCTCCATGTTACTCATGTTGACGCCCATGGAAGTTTCTATTTTTGTCAGCTTTGAATAATTCTCATGTATTATTAAAAGTCACTTTGAAACTAATGATAGGAAAATTTACTTAGTATGTATTAAAAATTTTTCTACTTTTTTCTACTTTTCTGCTTTGCACATATTAGCTTCAAGTCTAGTTAGGTAATTTTATTCTAAACATTTCCACTTGGGATACAAACGAATTTAAATTCAAAACAAGTCTCTTACTGCAGTAAACAACAACAAAGACAAAAAGAAAATCTTGTTCCTGAAATTAAGTCCTGACTCCTTTAAAAAATAGTATATATGTGCAAAAATATGAAGTCAAACATATTGGTAAAAACAAATATCACTTTAAAATAACAGTGTCAGAACACTGTATTAGACACTTTCTGAAGAAAAATACTTCATCTATAGTGACATATAAAACTTACTATGAAGCTCTCTAAGGCCTATCACTAATACTATAATCCCTTTCCACTTATATATCCATCCACATAAAAATAAACTTCAATTTGAGACTATAACTGACAAATATTAAGAGCAAAAATAGGTTTTCTCTTTATAGCATGCAGCACTTTCCAATATGTTTTCTTTAACAGAGTCAATTCTTAAAAATACTGCTAAAACAGCAGAAAAATGGGGAGGAAATTGCTCCTAGGCTAACCAGTTTCAATTTAAATAAAACAGTAATATTTCCTATGTCCAGAATGATAACGTCAACAATTCAACATTATTCATTTGTTATTAGTAAAAATATGAGGCCACTAACAATTAAAGTAAGCTTTATTTAAACTGGTGAACCTCATTTTCTCTCTCCAAAAAAGTTACATAATAATCTAAATAAGAATTTTGCTTACCCTCTGATCACCACCTTCTCTTCGAGGATCAAGTTTTTAGCAAAGTGTCTCAAATTATCATAGTTATGGAAATTACACAGAGAAACAAGATCCTGTAAGTAAACAAAACAGGTATAATAAGAAACTGGCTTTGTCAATGGCTATTGTTTTTCCATATTTTAACAAATATCACTAATACTGTTCAACTTAACTACTATCCCATAGAAAGTACCACTGCATGTTAATAAAGCTGCATGATGTATCAAGAAGACCGAAATCAAAATGAGAAGACATGGACTACAGGTATTTGAAAATTTACTACCATAACCTTAGGGCTCAGGCACTCAAAATGTGTAACTTTCATTTTCTGTAAAGTGGGCATTATAATAATAGGTCACATGAAGTAATTATTCTATCAAATAACTATAGCACCACAAAAATAAAAGAAATACTACGGTTACAGTGTATTTTAATCTATAAGGAATCCAATGTCATTATCTAGTTTTTGTGAAATTAAAAAAACTGAAAAATAAACTGGTATTTTAAATGGGAAGATCTGCAGAAAAAATTACGATACTCAGTGCAGACTCTAGGAATTAGTAAATGTAAATAAAACCAGAATATAAAGATACTGAACTAGTTAACAGTAGTAGTGATTTTAAATTGCAGTATTTATTTCCTTAAAAAAAAAAAAAGACTCAATCTTTCACTTATGGTGAGGTCTAAATGACTCCTCCAAGTTTAATGTCTTTTGCTGAGCTTTTAGAAACTGAAAACGAATTACAACCATGAAATTAAAACTTAACCATCAAATAACTTTGTAATTTGTGAGGATGATTATATGGAAGCTGTCTGGTAAAGGCAATTTAAAGCTCCTTTGCAAAAACTAACATGCCTATTGAGTAGCTGACAGACTGGCAGTGAGAATGCAAACAGTCAAACTATGGAAATGCGTAATAAAGCAGAACCATCAGATGGCTCAACTTATATGATCACTATTTTCATTAAGAAAATATGCTCACATGACAGAAGTGAATTCCCTTAACACTGTTGCCCATCTTGTCCAGAGGAGGAGACCAGCACATCATGCCCATGACATTGGGGACAACTAAAAGAATGCCGCCAGCAACTCCAGATTTTGCAGGAAGACCAACCTGAAAATAGTTTGAAAAAATAGACACTTATATTAACATTTTAAAATAAGAAAAGTTATGTCCAAAAATAAGGGAACTGGTTAAAATATTGCAGTGTATTTCCATACAGTAGCATTCCAACATTAAAACGTAAATAAGTATTAGATTGGTGCAAAAGTAATTGCAGCTTTGCACTGTTGAACTCTGCCATTTGATATTGGAACATTCTTAAATGTGGTAATGCTGTACATCATGTTAATGCACATTTCTTGCTTTATGTTTTTTTGTTGTTGTTAATGACTTACACAGCATGCATGTGTGCCAAGTCATTTCAGTCATGTCTGACTCTTTGCCACCCCAGGGACTGCAGGAACCATCAGGCTCCTCTGTCCATGGAATTCTCCAGGCAGGAATACTGGAATGGATTGCCATGCCCTCTTCCAGGGTATCTTCCCAACCCAGGGATCGAACACACACATTTCCTGTGGCTCCTGTATGGCAGGCAAATTCTTTACCACTGAGTTACCAGGGAAGCCCCAATGACTTATTACTTGCTGTTTATTTTAGACAGGGCAAATCATGTTAGACAAAAAGCGAATTTCAGTGATTTTCTTATCCAAGTTCAAAATGAGTTGTAAATCAAAGGAGACAATGCACAACACTAACAACACATTTGGCCCAAGAACTGCTAAAGAACATACAGTACAGTGGTGGTTTAGGCAGTTTTGCAAAGGAGATGAGAGCTTTGAGGATGAGGGAGCACAGCAGCTGGCCATCAGAAATAGACAATGACCAACTGAGAGCAGGGTGACAATATACAGGCCTTGACGTACTCCTTTTCCTATTTGTAACCAGTTTATTGTTCCATGTCCAGTTCTAACTGGTGCTTGCTGACCTGCATACAGATTTCTCAAGAGGCAGGTTAGGTGGTCTGGTATTCCTCTCTCTTTCAGAATTTTCCACAGTTTATTGTGATCCACACAGTCAAAGGCTTTGGCATAGTCAGTAAAGCAGAAATAGATGTTTTTCTGGAACTCTTTTGCTTTTTTGATGATCCAGCGGACGTTGGCAATTTGATCTCTGGTTCCTCTGCCTTTTCTAAAACCAGCTTGAACATCTGGAAGTTCACAACTCAAGTACTGTTGAAGCCTGGCTTGAAGAATTTTGCATATTACAAGTGTGAGATGAGCGCAACTGTGTGGTAGCTTGAGCATTCTTTGGCATTGCCTTTCTTTGGGATTGGAATGAAAACTGACCTTTTCCAGTCCTGTGGCCACTGCTGAGTTTTCCAGATTTGCTGGCATATTGAGAGCAGCACTTTCATAGCATCATCTTTTAGGATTTGAAATAGCCTGACTATAACTCCATCACCTCCATTAGCTTTGTTGGAAGTGATGCTTCCTAAGGCCAACTTGACTTTGCATTCCAGGATGTCTGGCTCTAGGTGAGTGATCACACTATAGTGATTATCTGGGTCGTGGAAGATCTTTTTGTACAGTTCTTGTGTATTTTTTTTTTAATTTATTTTTTTAATTGCAATACTGTATTTGTTTTGCCATACATTGACATGAATCAGCCACAGGTGTCCACGATCTCCCAATGCCAAAGCCCCCTCCCACCTCCCACCCCACATCCTCTCCCTGAATCATCCCGTGCACCATCTTCTGTGTATTCTTGCCACCTCTTCTTAATATCTTCTGCTTCTGTTAGGTCCATACCATTTCTGCCCTTTATTGATCCCATCTTTGCATGAAATGTTCCCTTGGTATCTCTAATTTTCTTGAGGAGATCTCTACTCTTTCCCGTTCTATTATTCTCCTTTACTTCTTTGCACTGATCACTGAGGAAGGCTTTCTTACCTCTCTCTCCTTGCTATTCTTTGGAACTCTGCATTCAAATGTGTATATCTTTCCTTTTCTCCTTTGTTTTCCGCTTCTTTTCAGTTCAGTTGCGTCCGACTCTTCGCGACCCCATGAATCACAGCACGCCAGGCCTCCTCGTCCATCACCATCTCCTGGAGTTCACTCAGACTCACGTCCATTGAGTCAGTGATGCCATCCAGCCATTTCATCCTCGGTCGTCCCCTTCTCTTCCTGCCCCCAATCCTTCCCAGCATCAGAGTCTTTTCCAATGAGTCAGCTCTTTGTGAGAGGTGGCCAAAGTATTGGAGTTTCAGCTTTAGCATCATTCCTTTCAAAGAAATACCAGGGTTGATCTTTAGAATGGACTGGTTGGATCTCCTTGCAGTCTAAGGGACTCTCAAGAGTCTCTCCAACACCACAGTTCAAAAGCATCAATTCTTTGGCGCTCAGCCTTCTTCACAGTCCAACTCTCACATCCATACATGACCACAGGAAAAACCATACCCTTGACTAGATGGACCTTAGTTGGCAAAGTAATGTCTCTCCTTTTGAAGATACTATCTAGGTTGGTCATAACTTTTCTTCCAAGGAATAAGCCTCTTTTAATTTCATGGTTGCAGTCACCATCTGCAGTGATTTTGGAGCCCCCAACCCACCCAAAAATGTCCGACACTGTTTCCAGTGTTTCCCTATCTATTTCCTATGAAGTGATGGGACCAGATGCTGTGATCTCAGTTTCCTGAATGTTGAGCTTTAGGTCAACATTTTCATTCTCCTCTTTCACTTTCCTCAAGAGGCTTTTTGAAAGAGTTCCTCTTCACTTTCTGCCATAAGGGTGATGTCATCTGCATATCTGAGGTTATTGATATTTCTCCCAGCAATCTTGATTCCAGCTTGTGTTTCTTCCAGTCCAGCATTTCTCATGATGTACTCTGCATATAAGTTAAATAAGCAGGGTGACAATATACAGCCTTGACGTACTCCTTTTCCTATTTGGAACCAGTCTGTTGTTCCATGTCCAGTTCTAACTGTTGCTTCCTGACCTGCATACAGATTTCTCAAAAGGCAGGTTAGGTGGTCTGGTATTCCCATCTCTTTCAGAATTTTCCACAGTTTATTGTGATCCACATAGTCAAAGGCTTTGGCATAGTCAATAAAGCAGAAGTAGATGTTTTTCTGGAACTCTCTTGCTTTTTCCATGATCCAGTGGATGTTGACAATTTGATCTCTGGTTCCTCTGCCTTTTCTAAAACCAGCTTGAACATCAGGGAGTTCACGGTTTTCTTTTCACAGCTATTCGAAAGGCCTCCTCAGACAGCCATTTTGCTTTTTTGCATTTCTTTTTCTTGGGGATAGTCTTCATCCCTGTCTCTGTACAATATCAAGAACCTCCATTCATAGTTCATCAGGCACTTTATCAGATATAGTCCCTTAAATCTATTTCTCAATTCCAAACAGGAAAAGGAGTACGTCAAGGCTGTATATCGTCACCCTGCTTTTTTAACTTATATGTAGAGTACGTCACGAGAAACGCTGGGTTGGATGAAGCATAAGCTGGAATCAAGATTGCCAGGAGAAATATCAATAACCTCAGATATGCAGATGACACTACCTTTATGGCATAAAGTGAAGAACTAAAGAGCCTCTTGATGAAAGTGAAAGAGGTTAGTGAAAAAGTTGGCTTTAAAGCTCAATATTCAGAAAACTAAGTTCAGGATATCCGGTCCCATCACTTCATGGCAAATAGATGAGAAAACAGTGGAAACAGTGTCAGACTTTATTTTTGGGGCTTGAAATCATTGCAGGTGGTGACTGCAGCCATGAAATTAAGAGATGCTTACTCCTTGGGAGAAAAGTTACGAGCAACCTAGACAGCATACTAAAAAGCAGAGACATTACTTTGCCAACAAAGGTCTGTCGGTCAAGGCTATGGTTTTTCCAGTAGTCATGTATGGATGTGACAGTTGGACTATAAAGAAAGCTGAGTGTCAAAGAATTGATGCTTTTGAACTGTGTTTTGGAGAAGACTCTTGAGAGAGTCCTTTGGACTGTAAGGAGATCTAACTAGTCCATCTTAAAGGAAATCAGTCCTGAGCGTTCACTGGAAAGACTATGTTGAAGCTGAAACTCCAATACTTCGGCCACCTGATGCAAAGAGCTGACTCATTTAAAAGGCCCTGATGTTGGGAAAGACTGAAAGCGGGAACAGAAGGGGACAACAGAGGATGAGATGGTTGGATGGCATTACCAACTCAATGGACATGAATCTGGGTAAACTCTGGGAGTCCATGATGGACAGGAAGGCATGGCATGCTGCAGTCCATGGGGTCTCAAAGAGTTGGGCACAACTGAATGACTGAATTGAACTGAGAGCAATCATCAAAGCTGATCCTCATAGCTACACGAGAAGCTGCCCAAGAACTCAACGCTGACCATTCTATGGAATTCGGCATTTGAAGCAAATTGGAAAGGTGAGAAAAGTTTCTTAAGTGGGTGCCTCATGAACTTACCAAAAATAAAAAAACCCGCTGTTTTGAAGGGTCATCTTCTCATTCTACACAACAGTGAATCATTTATTGATCAGATTTTGACATGAAATGAAAAGTGGACTGTATATAACAACCTGTGACAACAGCTCAGTGGCTGGACTGAGAAGAAGCTCCAAAACACTTCCCAAAGCCAACCTTGCACCACAAAAAGGTCATGGTCACTGTTTGGTGGTCTCGTGTGAACCCTGGTGAAATCAAGATGAGAAGCACCGAAAACTGCAATGCCTGCAGCCAGCACTGGTCAACAGTAAGGGCCCAATTCTCCTCCCTGACAATGCCTGACTATATGTTGTACAACCGAGGCTTCAAATTTGAATGAAATGGGTTGCAAAATCTAGCCTCATCTGCCATATTCACCTGACCCTAGCCAACAGACTACCACTTCTTCAAGCATCTCATTAACTTTTGCAGAGAAAACACTTCCACAACCAGCAGGAAGCAGAAAATTGCTCTCCAAATGTTCATCAAATCCCAAAGCGTGGATTTTTACACTACAGGAATAAATTTATTTTTCATTGGCAAAAATGTGTTGATTGTAATGGTTCCTACTTTGATTAATAAAGATGTGTTTGAGCCTAATTATAACAATTTAAAATTCAGGGTCCAAAACCACAAGTACATTTGTACCAACCTAATATTTACCAATATGTTTGTAATAGTAAATGAAAAGACAGTTACATAACACTTGAGATATACTTAAATATGAAAAAAAAATTTGAAAGGTATACTCTAAGGAATTTAACTTGTGGAAACATTCACATTTTTACTCTTGTTGGCTATATTTTTTAATTGTTCTACAGTAAACATGTATTGCTTTTAAGTGTAAGTTATTTTCAAAAAATACTTCATGACTAAAACAATGAGAAATTATCTCTTCCAAGATGACTCTCTGTGGTATACTGGCAGAGAAATTCTAAAGAATAGAGACAAGATGGTACTAATTCAAATTAATCCTCTTCAAAACATTTACGTTTACATTATGTAAAATTTGACACCAACTATGATACAAGACAAAATTACTGTCATCAGGACAGTGTTTTACTAATGGTTTATTATCAATTCGGACCTCTTACTAGAAGTAATCTTGCACAAAAGTAGCAAAACAAAATAATTACCTGAAAGGAACCTACTAATTTACAGCAAATAGCAGGAACAATGGAAGAGATGTAGTAAGCAAAATCAATACTCTGACAAACTACATGAAAAATGATCCAGTTTTTTTTCATTTAAAAATAAGATAACAGAGGTAGGTTAAGGGAGAGGGTATAGATTTTTAAAAAAGATAATAGAGACACAACAATCACAATGTATGGATAGCCCTTATTTGTATTCAAGTGAAATAAACTATGAAATGATTTTTAAGATCATCCAGATAATCTGAACATTGACTAAACTTTTAGTACAGGTGATTTACAATGTTATTTTCTGCTGTACAGCAAAGTGTTCAATTATAAATATATATATTCTTTCTCATATTCTTTTCTATTATTGACTAAATATTTTGATAATATTAAAGGTTAAAATCCTTTTAGGTTTTTATAGGTAGTAATGTTGCTGTGGATTTTTTAGAGTCCTTATCATTTAGAATTACATACTTAACTATGAAAAGGGTAGGGGAAGTAGGTGTAATAAAGATGAAAGAAAACTGCTCATGTACTGATAATTACTGAAATTGAGTGCCAGGTACACTTATTTTTTATTAAAGAATAGTTAATTTATAATGTTGTGTTAGTTTCAGGTATACAACAAATTGTTTAAGATACACATATAGTAAGGCTCCTACATACAAACCTTCAAGTTGCAAGCTTTCAAAGATGTGAATGTGCATTTGATTCCAGCAAGGAGCCAGAACCAGTGTCATCAATGTCAAACGTGAGTGAAATTATAGTTTGCTCTCTGTCTCCTACTGCCAATGACCCTTCAGCTCTACCATTTCCCACCTCCTCCAATTAGTAACTCTTCTTGCCTGTTCACTCTACACCAGCCCCTGTATGCTAGCTGTTGTACTGTACTACTACACTTTAAAGTATTGTACTGTAAGAGTAAAATGTTTTACTGTTTATGTATTATTTGTATGAGAAATATTATAAACCTATTAGAGTACAGTACTATATAGCCAAATGTGTTACTTGGGTACCTACTCTATCTCTGTTGCACTCACAAATTTGCTCTTGGAACAGAACTTGTTCATATGTAGGGGACTTACTGTGTGTGTCTGTGTGTATATATATTTCTGATTCTTTTTCCTTATACATTATTATAAAATATTGAGTATAGTTCTCTGCACTATTCAGTGTGTCTGTGTGGCTACTTCTCTATTCTGTATACCATTTCACTTGTATCTTTTTTTTTTTAAGATTCTATACAAAAGTGGTGTCATATGATAATGCACCAATTTTTCTATGCTTAACATTTTCAAAATAAAATTTTAGGGCATTACAACTTGATACAGAATGAAATAAGAGAAGTCTCTAACATTTCACAAGTGGCAAATGCACAACAGAGCTCAAAGGAATATATTTTTAAGTTTTAACTTGAATACACTTTAAACATTTTAAAACACCTATGGTTGTAAACAAAGATGCCGAACACCACAGTTATGCATGCACTCTTTCTGAACTTAAAGAATTCCTGAGGTACCTAATCACCACAATATTAAATACTAGTAACTAAAAGTAAAGTCTGTACTAAGCTTCTACAGTGAAATGCCTTAAAATAAAAGTGAAAAGGACCTATAGATTAAACTTCAAGTTCTTAAGAACATGTCATAGACTGCTTAACTCTATTTCTTGCTAATTCTGTAACAAATTAACCTTGAGAACAAGCCTCTCTCTCAAAAATTAATGGACAGCTCTAGAGGCAAAGTTCAAACTGCATCTTAAAAAGAAGCTAGTCTAGACTAGTTTCCTGCCAGAGAAATTAAGATCAATTACTTACATGGAAAGCAAACTGCCCTGAGAAATCATACATGCCACAGGAATGCATCAAACTGAGTGTATTTCGAACTGCTTCAGGACTCAGTACTCTTTCACCAGTGATTGGGCAGAAGCCACCATTAGCCAGTGTTGCTGCCATCACACTAGCTGACTCACAAGTTACTTCAATGGAGCATAGCTAAAAGAAAGAAAAAATTAAATTCTATAAATTTAGACTCACATTATTTTAGTATAGTTGACCTCTAAGACAATCTCTTTTATCTACTATTTCATAGAGATCTGAAATCTTTTTTCCAAAGGGATAATCTGATGTCATTACACAAAGATTTAAATTTGAACAATGTTCCAGCCCCTTTAACATTTCTCCTAATTCACCAGTTATTCAGTCTTTCAATGGCAGAGCTAGGATAAGAAGAACCAGAACTGTAAGTTGTCTCATGTGTGATATTCAAGCTTGTTTAAATATTAATGCTTTCTGTAGGATATATAAACATAATTATTTTTAACTCAACAAGAAAAAAGAGGGATGACCTATTTTTAAAATAAAGCAACATACATCAGTATTATGATAGTTAGCATCTACATGAAAAATTGCTACTTTAAGGAAAAAAATGTCTGACATCTTGCCTATAATAAAGCTCAGTATTCTCACATAGTAACACACAAAGGACTACAGGAAAAAAATCTAAGTTCTAGCCTGAATGCTGTGTGCCTAAACCAAATTTGTTGCTTTTACACTGTTTATTAACATTCAAATAGCTGTTTGATATTGACTATGATTCCTGGATATGGTATAATGAATTAAAAAAAAGCAAAGTCCAAGCACACTGTAGGGTAAAATTTTTGCATTCCAATGTAATCAAAATAATGGAAATAGTTTACCACACCATATCCAAATTTACCCATAAAACTAAAACAATAAATAAATGCTGCTTTAATTTCATTAACAGCAACCAAAACTGAGGCAAAAGTGGAAGAGAAAGAGAAGATAGGAAGAAGAAAAGACTGAGCTCTCAACTTACAATATTCCTTACTCATAATTCAAGATCTATCAGAGGCACAAAAGGGTTTGGAAATAACAATAAGGGAAACTAATTAATTGCAATGAATCAGAGAACTGATCAGGGGCCACTTTTTGACTGGTTTTTACTTTTACCTCATTATATTAAAACCCCTTCTCGATTTCTCCAAAACTACCGAATCTACCTATAACACAGACCCACACAGCAAACTTATAGTAAAGGTGATTTAATAATGAAAAGCTTTCTAAAAAAAAAAAATATTTGAACTCAAATCACCAATTCCTAATTTATAATTAGTATTAATGGAAATTTTGTTTGTCATAAGGTGATACTTCCAATTTGACAAAATCCAATTTAAGAGTACTCTCCTGGTACCCTGACAGATGTTCAGTTAGTCCTTCTCCAAAAGAGTAATTAAATTTTCCATGGCTGTCTCCTGATTTGTGCCCTGAAGTATGAAATTTCACAGTAGATTACTAGTACCTAAGCTATAACAGTCAAATATGTGTAACAAAGGAAAAGAAACTTTAACATATGGAAGAAATCCATACAGGCTAGGGAAAAAATAAGGGCCACTGGATATATATGACACTGAACTTAATATAACATGTTATAGCCTCAAAGAAACTTCTTTTACATCTTATGAACTCATCCATGTAATGCAGGAAATTAGATCAAGCTTATGCCACAGATAATGAAACCAGGGTTCAGCAGCTGAAACTAAGTCACATGGCTAAAAAGTGGCCAGGTCAGATTCTGATTTTCTGTTGACAGTCTGGATTCCCAAGTCATAGTTCTTCACACTGGGCAGGTGACAAGCTGAGACTTGGATTTCTATCAAGATCTACTTCATTATCAACTTTCCTTACTTGTTCTTTAAGATTACTAAAAGGTTAAAATTAAAGAAGCTTAAAAAGTAAAGTCAGGCAAATGTTAGGTGACACAGAAATTAACAATAATTAGTTACTATGTAGCTACTAAGTACACTACAAACTCATTAGAAGCACCAATGGACTTCTTGGCTAAGATCAAGTATAGAAGCACCAATGGTATTAAATCTGTAAGAATGAACTGAAAACATGACAGGAGGTAAAGGATTCCTTCTTCTAAGGAAGACTATTTTAACTTCAATTCTATACCACGGAAGATATGTAAACAGTCCTCTCCCCCATGAATATGGAAAGCTACTTTAACTTATTAGAAAATCCACTATTTGACACTGTAGAAATGAACTAAACAAATTGAGAATATGCCACTTTAGAATGCTGAATGTGAACTTTTTGATAAAGAAACAAGTAACTCTTTCAAAGAAAAATTTAAAACTAAGAAAACAGTGCTCAGTTTATAATAAAAAGAAGCAATTGCTGGAGCTGTACATTAGTTTTCATACTCCTTAAGTAACATTTTTATAGAAAAAAACATTTCCCTGTTACATTCTGAGATATTACAGGCATAAGATTGCATTTAACGAGGACTTTTTTTCTAAAGCTAATGGGAAATGACTTTCTCTCGGCCTAGAGCCCAGATTTCAGAGACATCTCTATTCTGCAAAATGTGACAGATTACATACATATATACATAGTGGATATATACATATTCACTTATATACACAGTTCATACAGTTAAAGTAAGTTACCTGGAAATAGAAGTCCAATATACCAACCATGTCTGTGCCTTCTGGGAAACACTGAAAAAATAAATGGGCAATTGAAAATACAGGCACACAGGAAAAAAAATGCACATAAGTTACATGGAGATTAAATTTAAAATATACACACATTTCATTCTAATTGAGAACAAAATAGGACACAATCTATAAAAGAGTGTAAACACAAAATAATGAAGAATAAATCAAAATAATATCACATATATATTTCAAGATACTAGTTTAACTGACAATAATAAATTGATTCATTATTCATGAACCAAATTACTGGACCAGACACTTAAAATTTAAAAATCAAGGATAACTGACAATAGTCAAGGGTTATACTTTTGAAAATAGACCAATCCTTATGCAAAATCTGCATTAATGTAACTAGGCAAATATCTGAATGGTACCAAATACAACCTGCTTGAATAATATTAATACTTTGATAGTATTAATTCAAGAGTGTTCTGCAAAACCTTCTGCATGTTAGTTATAGGTAGTTATTTAAAACCTATTGTTTTTAGTATATATCTCTATTTTATTAAATGAAAGAATAATCTGAAAAAGAAGCATAATTCAAAAACCTTTTTTTCCTTTAAGTAATATCCTATTGCAAAATTTCGATCTCCACTTTCTCTTTCAGACTGAAACCTAGAAAAAAAAAAACACATTTGCTCTATTTATATACATATGCTCTGTTAAAGCATGATTGTTCTGTAGGTTAATCTGTATAGCAAAGTGCAGTATAAAGAACACTGACCCTTAGAAACAGTCAAGGCTGCTGGGTTCTAGTCCCAGTTCTGTCAACAGGGCAGCTATGTGGCCTTGGGCATGTCATTTAAGTAATAATTCTTTCTGCATTCATTTTCCCAGCTGTAAAAGAACTGAAATGAACTAGGCCCTTTCTAGTCTTCATATTTTGTGACTTAAGAAGCTAATTTTCAAATTACCAAATATTCAATTATTAAAATTTACTATTAGTATATTCTGGCTCCCCTAAAAGAACAGTAGTCAATTTCAACTGAGGGAATCTATGGAAATTTAACTAAGAGAGACACATGAATTGGGTCTAACAGCATTTGCTGGATTAACAAATTTCTGGGGAGTCTGAGCAGTGGCAAATAATACAGTATGAACAAAGTTATAAAAGACAGGACTTCACTGAAGGATGCAAATATTCTGATGTGTCTGGGAAACAGTTTCACGGAAAAGAGTGGAAAATACCAAACCAACAAAGGAGACTAAACCCAAATTATCAAGATTCAGTTCAGTTCAGTCGCTCAGTCATGTCTGGCTCTTTGCGACCCCATGAATTGCAGCATGCCAGGCCTCCGTGTCCATCACCAACTCCTGGAGTCCACCCAAACCCATGTCCATTGAGTCGGTGAGGCCATCCAACCATCTCATACTCTGTCGTCCCCTTCTCCTTCTGCCCTCAATCTTTCCCAGCATCAGGGTCTTTTAAATGAGTCAGCTCTTCACATGAGGTGGCCAAAGTATTGGAGTTTCAGCTTCAGCATCAGTCCTTCCAATGAACACCCAGGACTGATCTCCTTTAGGATGGACTGGCTGGATCTCCTTGCAGTCCAAGGGACTCTCAAGAGTCTTCTCCAACACCACAGTTCAAAAGCATCAATTCTTTGGCACTCAGCTTTCTTTATAGTCCAACTCTCACATCCATACATGACCACTGGAAAAACCATAGCCTTCACTAGACGGACCTTGTTGGCAAAGTAATGTCTCTGCTTTTGAATATGCTGTCTAGGTTGGTCATAACTTTCTTTCCAAGGGGTAAGCGTCTTTTAATATCAAGATTGATAAATGCTAAAAAGTGCAATGGCTCCTGATTGCCTACAAAATGAAAGCTTGAATGCTTTCAAGTTACCTTATCAGGTTTACATTTTAGAAGGATAATTCTGCCATCAGTTTGGGAAAGGAGAAAAAGAAAGGATGAATGATTTATTAGGAGACTACTGTTAATGAGAGCTACAGGAGGTCTTAACTAGGCAGTGATGATAGGAATGGAAGGAGAGGTATGATCAAATATAAGAGCACTTGGGCAATCTTCCAACCAAATGGGAAGCAGAAAAACAGGGTAAAGTCTGGTACAAATCCTAGATTTCTAGCACAGTCTACAGAAAGGATGGCAATATCAACTGACATGGGGATCTCTAGAGAAAATAGCAGTTTGGGAAGTACCACATTTGTCTGTGGTACATTTGAAAGCTCAACCTCGAAGAGTTCAGAAGGCTGTTGCTTAAAGAGCAACTGTATGTGACATTCTTATTACTGATCAGGGGTGGACAGCTCCTTCTAACTGCATATGTGAATATTTCCATGGTCAGAAAAACAATGCTGGATATGACAAAGTTCTTGGAAATGAACCTGTCAACTTGCCATACTTGGCAACTAACTATATTCAGGAATGATCACAGTGCCTAACACATAGTTCTGTTCATCAAACATTGTATCAGGTACTTACTATCCACTAGATAACAGGAATACAGAAATGATTTGGAAGACACTCTAATCAGGAATTAAGGAAGTCAAAGTCTAATGGCAATGATGAAGCAAAAAGAGACAGAATCATAGAATAAGTTTAATAAAATACAGTAATATGAGAGCACAGAAGAAAGGTGAGATGAGATTAATAAAAAAACTTCCTGGGAAAGACACTCAGCTGATGAATAAAAGTTGGTAAGGCAGACAACATGAAATACAAAGCAATATCTAGTTTAGTTTCATGCCAAAAATGTTTAAGCCTTGTCTAATCACTAGGAGACAATCCTATTTATTTAAAATGGGGAATGCCAACGGGCCAGATCTGGTCCATGCTTTTATAAATAAAGTTTTTTGAAACAAATCCTCACAGTGTTTATTGCTTGCTTTCAACAGTAGAGCTGAGTAGCTGCAACAGAGACCGTATGGCCCACAAATACAAAATATTTACTATCTAGTCCTCCTTCACAGAAAAAGTTAATTTATGTTCCATTGAGAAGACAAAAAAAAAAAAAAAGCCATTTAATAAAATTTTAAAAAGCAAGGGCCTAGGTTAGGAGAACCATTCCATTTTAAAAAGACAAAAAACTACCTCACATATATGTATATTTATATACATGTACACGTATGTGTGTGAAGAGATGCACACTTGTTTTAAGCTGTCCATCTAAGGAGAGAAACAGGCTGAGAAAAAAGCAAATGAGACAAAATATGGATCAGAAAATATAAGTGAAAGATGTCCAGATTTTCATTATTTGTTGTTTCAACTTTTCTATAGATTTCTAAATTTCAAAATAAAATGTTGGAGCAAAAATCAAGTTAGCCAGGCACAGAGAGATTACAAGAGGGAAGATAAGCATTACAGGCAAAGAAAAAATCGAGAAAGTGCCAGTCAGTTGACATAAATTAAGGGTCTCTTCTAATTATATGCTTTCTCACAAGAAGTTTATAAGAAGTAGTTAAAGGTATTTTAAGTGTTCTCCCTCAGGTGATTTAGAAACCTCAGGTGATTTAGAAATCACACATTTCTCTCTAATGACCAAATTCTAAGTAAGTATTTGTTCACTCATGTGTGTGTGTGTATGTGTGCTAAGCTCCTTCAGCCATGTCCGATTCTTTGCCACCCTATGGACTGTAGCCTGCCAGGCTCCTCTGTCCTTGGGACTCTCCAGGCAAGAATAATGGGTTGCCATGCCCTCCTCCAGGGGATTTTCCCAACCCAGGGATTGAACCCGCATCTCTTATGTCTTCTGCATTGGCAGGAGGATTCTTTACCATCTGAGCTACCAGGGAACACACTGAAGTATATATACATTAAGTCAGAAAAGAGTATTTAAAATAAATTCTGTGGCCTAGATTTTTAAAATTTCAAGAGAAATCACAAAAGCCTAAATCAAAACCAGACTCACGTTGCATTACTGAATCCAACATATTCATTACCAGCCATCTTATTCAAAAACTGCATTACCTATAAAGCAAAATGAGAAACTATTAGTAATCAAAAGACAAAACAGAGAATGTAGCGTGAAAACTGAGTTCTATATTATACTTACATAGTCAAACTTTTCAGCATTATTCACTCCTTGCTGCAAAGAAATGAGACATAAATGTTAATATATACTCCATCACAGTTAAGCTTTAAGTGAATATTATATTAAAATTCCAAACTGCTATCTTTATAATTAATATATTGTGCATTAGTACTTTTAAATCTAGGAAATACTCATAAGATAATTTAATATTTATATAAACTTTTTTTTTACATGTCCCTACATTAACACCTGCATGTTGAGAATGGATCTAAATTACAAAGGGAATGCTTTATTTTAAGTATAACTTCCCAACCCAAAGTTACAGAATTTTAAACACAAGTTCCTCAAATCCCCTTATCTTTCATAATACCATAATCTGCTAGAATGTACGTTTATTTGATTTCACATTTAAAAAGACTTAAAATAAAGTTTCACCCTTAGCAAAGAATTAAGCATATATATATTATGGTTTTCAATTAAGAACAACCTACTTATATTTCTAAAATATAAGTAGAAATACTTGTATTTCTTAAACCTTAAGCCAGTATTAGAGTTAGAAAATAAGTTATGTTGCAAAACTAATTTTACAGTGCTAGTATATGTATACATTCTGGATACACGTTACTAATGTAGAGAGTCTACCTTTAATATCTAACTTGTTATAGCAACACTTGAACTAAAAAAATCTACTTCATAGTCTAAAAAAATTAGCTAAATTTGTATTTAGCATTATGCCAATTCAGAGAATGGAGGATGTATTGTTTCATCACTTCTATTTCTGACAAGTTAGCTGCTACTGCAAATGTCAATAGGAAAAATCTATGTAACGTAGATCAGTTCAAGTAGCCAAATGGTTTCGTTTTACCTCGGAGAAGTTTACAAAGCAGTAAGTTGTAGATCTGAAATCAAACGTATTAATTGGTGATATGCACCCAAAAGAAACAATACATCTCTAATTTTTAAAACAAGTTTAAAATGAAGTAATTTGACAACTAAATTTGAAAACTGGAAAATTTTAACTTTGCCATCAAAAAACCCAAAACAATACAAATTAAACTTTTATTACAAGGGGGTGGGGGAAGTATCAGAGTATTATTTAATTGAATAAAGCCAGGTTAATTCTCCACTGTACAAGTGGATTAGGATGTGGCTGATAATCTGAAAACTTAACAAATGAACTTATTTGAGAAAGAATGCGCAATCACATATACAAATCAGTAGCTGGTTCTTCAAAATCAGGAATTAACAAAGCTTAAACAAGTTAAGGATAATATAGTTAGAGCCATACTGTAATCACTATCTATGTATTTCCTCTAAAGTGTCCTTTGACATATTATAAGTTTTCTTTCTTTATAATACACCAGAAATCAAAATGTAGAAATGTAACTCCAAAGCTGTTCAATGAAAAATAATTAAAAGAAGAAATTACCAACTTCATTGAACTGTTGCAGTTGTCAAAATATTCCATAGATCCTAATGCTGTAAAATATGTAACAACATTTAAACCACAAAAACCTTTTCAACCTTTGAAAAAGAACAAAAAACAACTCTTTTGGAAAAATTGTCAGCATTTGCATTGGGATGTCACATGGATAATTACTGGTTATACAATTAATCAATGTAAAATAAACAAATTATATTGAACTATCATTTTCTGACCTAAACTGTAGTTTCTTTGTTTAGCTGTCATGTTTAATTAAAAACAAAAACTGTCTCAACTCTTGACTATAGTCATGTTCTTGATCTACTTTGCAGCTTACTAAACTAATGTACAATTAGGTTTTACTTCTATGCTATTTTTCAGAAACAACTGGTATTTTTAAGAAGCAACTGATATTTGTCAATGTCTATCATCATATAACATTTTGGGTAAACTATCTGAAATGTTCTGGCAGATTATGTAAACAGGCAAAATATCTAAATGATTGTGTTGACTCAAGAAATCTCTACTCAAAAATTCCCCATTTAATCATAAAAGTACTTGATTAATGTTTCTTTTTATTATCTACCTAGAAATAGCATTTAAGTTGATAAGATGTATTTGCCCCTGTCATCTCTTGTAAAGGTTTCATGTACCCCAGGGATATATGGAATCTAGTAATCATTATGTCATTCTAATTTTGAAAATTTTACAGTATAAAGTTTATTTGCACAGTTGTTAGAAAAAAAAACACACATACACATACCAAATAACCTAGAGTAAATCCTACCCCTGTACCATCCTGCCAAAGCAAAACAAACTGTTTAAAAACAAAATCATTTCTCCAGTAGTGGGATACAGTGGGGTGAAGGAACAAATGTTATGAAAATTAAAGCCAGGAATGGGTGGATGGCAGCTGGTTATACTATTGTTTATTTTGTGTTACATTTGAAATTTTTCATATAAAGTTAAAGGAAAAATGTTTGTTAATAATTCCCCACAATAATTACAAAACTGTTCCTTTAGAATACTTTTTTAAATAGTAACTGATTTTTAATTAGGTCATATAACAATGGATATTTTAATTGTTAGAATAAAAAGTTTAATTCTCTTATTTTGAATTTTTATAGATGTAAAAATAGTAACTGATTTTTAATTAGTTCATATAACAGTGAATATTTTAATTGTTAGAATAAAAGGTTTAATTCTCTTATTTTGAATTTTACAGCTGTAAAAGTTGAGAAATCTTGCTGACAACAGATGAGTAGATGGAAATCAGAAAGGTTTTAACAATGTCATTCAATCCTTTGCACATTTATCTCATTACACACAAAGGTCACACAGTAAAATATATCTTCAAAAATTACACTTAATGTTCTTATTAACTAACAACTTGATCAGATCCTCTTCCCTTTTGCTGAAACCAAACACTGGAAACAACCTGGTATATAAGATTTGTTCCCAGTCATTATAGTGATTACAGTAATTCACATCAGCAACACCATAACTACACTCTTTCAAAATGTTCTCTTTTGATGGTGCCCAAGAAGTTTTTACAATCTGAGGCAGTGTACCACAGTAAAATTTGGGACATGAGAAGTATGCCTTTCTTTTGGAAAATGTGGGGAAAACTGGACCAAAGACAGATTGATTTTAAGAAAAGGCACAAAAGGAAACAAACAGACTTGGAAACTGATAGTTTTAGTATCAATGCCCCTTTATATCTTGGAAAAATATTCCCATGCCCAGGGATATGTTTATTTCAGTGTTAAGTCACTGTACAAGCATTATTAGATTAATATCTTTATATTATATACAGTAGGAAAACATAAAAATGATACGTTGGACAAAATACATTTATCAAAACATCTAATCCATTTACCCCAAGACTTTGAAAAAGCAAGCCATGTGGTTTGAAAAGGTTAGTAATCAGGCCCTGAGATCAGAAAATTTTTTTGATAAATGTACCTATCAAGTTAAAGAATTTACATTCCATTGAGGAAAACTTTTACGAATAAAGATTTAATAAATAAGTTTTAACACTAGCCATTAAAATTTGATAAAGAGTTTTAACATTGGCTATTAAAAGAACTAATATAAATATATTGTAGTAGTTTTATAACCTGTTTTTGCAATATACTCATGAACTGAATCATGTACTATACATCACAACACAGGTGAAATATCACTAAAAACAGGGACATGTACCAATAAATTTAATATTACTCATTTAAAGTCAACACATTAATCACAATTTTGTAAATCACTTGATTCGTTCATGAAGTATGGAGGTATAGAAGCCAATTGAAAATTAAATCGAAAAGGAAAAAAGGAAGAAAAAGGCAAGAAGAGATAACTAAAAATAATTTTATAAAACATTTAGCTTAATCTAGCCAAAGAAAATGCTTTAAAGTTAAATAATAGGTGGAGGATTAATATAGATTACATGTAAAAAATACTGTTCTAAATCTAGTACTTCCCTGGATTAACCCTAAAAATAAAGTAACAGAAAAGTGAATTATATTGACACTAATTACCAACCCCAAGCATATCTATTGATATAAACATGAAGTAAATATAAGTCTATCACAATCCTTTCTTATTAATGTTACCAAGTTCAAGGCATCGTCCATTGCACCCCAGAGTCACAAATTGCCTCCTGTATAACAAGTGATGGTCAACATGACTAAATTGAACATGCCATACATACTAACTAAATTTGCCTTGATTTTTTATGGAGCATGGTTAATTAAAAAAAAAAAAGACAAGAAAAAACCTCCAAAATTTTAAACTCAAAAATACTTTGGACTAAAAAACAAAAGAGAAGTCAAGTTATTCAAATGACAAAAACCAGAAACTACCAGTGGAACTGAGGTACAAACATATAAGACAATGCAATTTACTCTTTACCTTTAAAATAAAAAAGCAGAAGTGCGATAATTTTAATACATTGCCCTAATTTTCCCACCCAGCCTTCAAATTATTACAAGATCTTAACTTTCAAAATGAAACTGAGATTAAAAAATAATTTAAGGATACTGCTGTTTCATCCAGAACAACTGTGCTTTCAAATTTATTTTTACTGTTTCCTTTAAGTCAAACAACCACATTATCATTATCATCAAATATAACAAACTGCATCAAAAAGTATTCCTTTAAGTTTAGCAGCTACCACAGAGAGAAAGAGGTTAGCACCTTCATGTTTTTAAATTATGTGCATTTTAAGTACAAAAATGACATTTTCTTTTATGAAGGTATTTACCTATATAGCTTTGTTTAAAATTTTAAATATTGGAGTTTTCCTACAAGTTTAGTAGTTAAGAATTTATGCAACAGGTTCCTTCTGTCCAAATCCTCCTTTTTCCACAATCTGCTAATCCTTTTGAACATCTGCTCTGCCTCTTCCCCCATTTCCTGAGGATCACCACCAATCCTACAAGGAAAAAATATCAATACTACAAAATTATGAAATAAAGAGTCTTACTAAAGACTCTACTAATTTATGTGTTTGGGGGCAGGGAGATAACATGAAGAAAATATTTTAATAGCACCATAATAAAGTCTTGAATTTTGAAAGAAAAAATAACCGTAAGGTCATCAGTTAAAAAACAGAATTCACATTGAGTAGCCACGGTATAAGAGCCACACTTCAGGTACTCAAAGTGTAAGCTCCTTGATAAGAGGCCTAGTTCCTTACAGATAACAAGCACTGACTAATGTCCAAAGAATGACTATACACACTCACTAAAAATGAGACTGACTTCTAATTCAACAAACTGGTATCTTCTGTATAAGTGAAATAAGGAAAATAATATTTCTCAACTTTTTAGACAATCTAATTATGCCAGGTAAAGACGAAGATGTCATCAAGAAAACAGCAAACAGTTACATTAAAAATGGCAGAGTGAATTTGAATGAACAGCAAACAGAAAATCAGGAGATTTAGCTTAAGCCAAGTCCACTGCTGTTAGAACCTATCAAGTCTATTTCCTCATTTTACCTATTTAGTAAGAGGGCTGAGCTTGAAAACCCCTTCAGCTATGGTTTTATTATGTGATCATATAATCTGCAGAGATCACAGACAGGTGTCTATAAAAGTTTTGACTTCTTTTTTAAAAAGAGTCCAAGAAAAGTATTATATTCTGGGACAATTTTACACAGAGGTATGTCAAGCTTACCCCTCCAAGATTTAGATGAACTTCATTAAAAAAAAAAAAACACATAAAACTTGTGAAACACCATCTAAAAATAAAACAAAAAATTCAAAGAAAGTGACCTTAAATATGAACCATACCCCAAAGCTTCATTTCCAACTTTTGTCAGTAAATTTTTCTAAATTTAAAATTTCTGATCAAATTTGTAAAGACAAGATGACTCAGTTAAATGCACAGTTGCATAAAACCACACTTATGCTGTGTATGTGTGTTTTTTGAACTGTTTCTCAGTACTTATATTAATGTGGCTCAATATATAATTTATGGCATGTGATTGAACATGGTAAGTGAAACTTATGAAGTAATGATGTGGTATGACCAAACATGCATTTCTCACATGCAGCATTTCAGTGTAGTATATTAAGTCCATGAATCATTAAACAAAAGATGTTTAACTGCATGCAGTTAAGCAAGACTGCTATTAATCATTTACATATGTCCTTTTCTTGAAAATATTATTGGTGTGCTATGTTAATCTCTCTCCAGTATAAAAGTTCTTAAACTGAGATACAGGGTCAGCTTCAAAGGGTCTGTGAACTCCCTACAGTTCATATAAAATCATGGTATGTGAACATTTTTTCTGGAAGACCCAAAAAAGGGTTAGAACCATTCTAGTGGTTTTCTCATCAACCACTAATGCATACCTTTTATTATCATAACTTTCCTTACTTCTAAGTTACATGTTCAAATCTGAACAGTTATTAATGAAACTTTTCTCTCACTTAGGTATTTCATTGTAAGGGTGTATTTACTGGTGTATACCTCACACTGTACTGTAAGCTACCTGAAGGCATGACTATGCCTATCATATACTCATAACTTTTCATAATAAACATAGTTTCATTCATCTCAAACTGACAACTCTTCTCTTATATCAAACAGCAACAAATAGTTAGAGGTTATAATGGGCAAACTGAAAATTTTCATAGCCTAAAATTACTTACATTAAAAAATAATACTTGGCTATATAATATCTATGTCACTGGAGTTACAAGAATTAAGTGGCCAGTACTTAACGAAGCATTTGCTCCAAAATAACAACATATACATTCTTAAGATACTATTCTTCTATTTTAAAGGCTTTCCCTCATGATTAACAATAATAAATTCATGAGAGTTAAGAGAATTTATAGCATACAAACTAGATGAAATTTTATTAATTGGGCCAAGGGTATAACTTAGATTCAAACATTCCTTGAGTAACCAAGGTATCTCATACTCAGAAATGCATCTACAAAGCCATACAGCTATGTTATCTTCAACCATGGAATAGATACGCACAGATTTACTGAAGAAAGTATATAAATGTTGCAAACACAAATGAAACAATTAAATGAAACTTATAAATTAAAAACCTAAGTAGTATCACAAAATAGAACCATTTTCAAATACTTATTTCAATACAACATTAGTATTTCCAATTATTAAGGCAAACTAGACACTTAACAAGAACACATACAGTGTAAACAAACCAAAAAGTAGGAAAAATAAAATAACTTAATAATTGGAATAAATCTTGTTTACGATTCAAGTAAAACAAATGAAACAAGTTCAAATGAAAATTGTGATTATAGTTCATGAAAGTCAAGGACTTGAGAATATTCAAGGGTAAATGTACTTTGTCTTTAACACAAAGTACCAGAACACTTGTCCCTACATATGCTGATAACAAACATCAAACAGTAACATGCTGTTAATTCTGTTTACATCTGTTCACTCTAGAAGAGCCAAAAAGAGAAAGAAAAAAATATTAAAACTTTAAGAAGAAAAACTGTGACTACTGTTCAACAGAAACTTCTTTTTGAATTTCTGTCAGATCTTCAGGTCAAGAGTAAGTGTTAGAATTTATAATGAGTCATCTGTTTTTGGTTTTGCCCTTGAAATTACATCATTTATTTTGAAATAAATAAAAATTCTAACCTTATACCGTAAGATTAACTTAATACCAAAAGAAAACTTTTCACAGTTCTACATAAGGTTCATATTTATGCCTTAGTATTTAAAAAATATTACTAGATTAAAACATCAACAGTTTACCTTTATTAATGAAGTCACAACAATTGCTCCAGCATTTACCATAGGATTGTGTGGTTTATCTGAAAAATATAAAAGCAACAGAATTATGTTAAGTACCTGATACCACTTTCTGTGATGCAGTTACTTCCCATGAACATACACCTATTTTCTTTATATAAGCCACTATTACAATTCTTTTTGGGGATGGGAGGTAGAAAGCAGAGGGATGCAATTAAGTCTTTACACATCAAACCAATAATACACTTCTCAGAAGCTACTATAATTATACAGGCAAACAAAGATTCAGATACAGAAAGACAGTGAATAGTGGTATAAGAGTACATTCAAATTTCCTAACTATGCCATTTACTAGCTATTTGATCCTCGGCAAGTAACTGAATTTCACTGTGCTTCAATTCTCCCATCTCTAAACAGTACCAATATCTCAGCAAATCACAGTACTTGAATGAATTAAAACACATGAAATGTTCTGGCACATCACTAAGGAATCAAATAGTATTACTATTAAAAATCACCTTGGACAAAGCATATCTAGTGTGGACTCAATTTTCCTTTTAGAAAGTATTTTACTTTCTTATTTATGTGTATATATATGTACATGCTCAGTCAATCAGTCATGTCCCAACTCTCTGCGACCCCATGAACTGCAGCCCACTAGTTTCCTCTGTCCATGGGGATCCTCCTGGAGTGGGCTACCATTTTCTTCTCCACATACAGATGCAGAAAAAGAAAACACAAAGAAGTAATACATATAGGATAAAAAGATTACAGGGTATTTAAGTTGTATTGTCCATGCTTTCTATATTTCCTGACAATAAGGATATATTTTGTATAATTAAAAAATTACTTAAAATTTAAGTTCACCCAAAATCCTACCTCTTCTAATTCTTCCAACAAAGAGAATTTCAAAGTCTCAGCTGATTATATTGTCATTTACAGTATAGCACAAATGCCAAACAGGGGCACTAGAAACATTTATTTGAAAGCATAATTCCTAATCTATCTGTTTGTGGTTGTAACTTACTTCTTTGGGAACAAGTTCCTATCTAACTTAACAAACCTAGCAGAGTTCATAAGTTATTGCTACATTATGTCTCCTTAAATTTTAAGCAAGTTATCTTCTGTGAGATAAGTCTAGAGCTAAAGAAGGAAATTCTCAACTGTTGAAGATTTCTGTATGACCCAGGAATTCCAGTCTCACTATATAACCAAGAAAAATAAAAACTCATGTGTACACAAATATTTGCAGCAGTATTACTGGTAATAGTTAAAAAAACTGAAAAATAACCCACAACTTAACATCCTGCCAAATGATGAATGGGTAAACAAAATGTGTTATTATCCATACAATGGAATATTATTCAGCAATTAAAAATGAAGTACTGACATATGCCCAACATGAAAGCACCTTAAAAACATATGCTAAAAAAGTAAAATACACCAGTCATAAAAGACCAAATATAAGGATTCCATGTACACAGAACATACAGAATAGGCAAACCCATAGAGACAGCAAGTAGATTACTAGTTTTGAGGCACAGAAGAGAAATAGAGATTGACTACTAATGGGCATAGGGAATCATTTGGAGTGATAAGCATCCCACGATTGGTTGTTGTCATGACTATACAACTCTATGAATATACTAAAAGTCATTAAATAGTACATTTTGAATAAGTAAATTATGTGGTAGGTGAATTCTATTTCAATAAAACTGTTAAAATGTTTAATTAAAAACCAATAATGACAAAAAATTGGGTAACTTAACAGTATATTATTCTCCTCAATGTAAGATCAACAATGTGATTTAGTAGCTAGCTCTGCTTTAACATTTTGGATTATGATAATGACAAGTTTTCCAGTAGTCATGTATGGATGTGAGGGTTGGACTGTGAAGAAAGCTGAGTGCCAAAGAATTGATGCTTTTGAACTGTGTTTTGGAGAAGACTCTTGAGAGAGTCCCTTGGACTGCAAGGAGATCTAACCAGTCCATCCTAAAGGAGATCAGTCCTGGGTATTCACCAGAAGAATTGATGCTGAAGTTGAACCTCCAATACTTTGGCCACCTGATGCAACGGGCTGACTCACTGGAAAAGACTCTGATGCTGGGAGGGATTAGACACAGGGGGAAAAGGGGACGACAGAGGATGAGATGGCTGGATGGCATCACCGACTCGATGGATGAGTCTGAGTGAACTCCAGGAGTTGGTGATTGACAAGGAGGCCTGGTGTGCTGTGATTCATGGGGTCACAAAGAGTTGGACACAACTGAGCGACTGAACTGAACTGAATGGCAAGTTACAGAAGTTAAAATAAAACTTAGTACAGGAATACTGTCTAAGTAGTACAATCAGGATTTCACCTATTTCAAATTATGCTAAGAGAAGTCTGCTTTCTTTGAGATCACACCAAATGAGAATGATTATTGTCACAGATAAACAGTACACAGCCAAAGGGAAGCCAAAAACCAAAAAATCTCCAGTATTACATCCACCTGAAAGGGAAACCACATGCAGACAGAAAGCAAAATACAGAAATCAGGTTGTGCGAAATTAGTTTATACATGTATTTGTATATATTCAAGTATCTGTCCTTTCATTTCTGACATTATCAGGTTCAGTTTCTGGGGCTCTAGAAGGTTGAAAGTGAAAGAGAAAATAGCTCTGCTGCTGCTGCTAAGTTGCTTCAGTCGTGTCCAACTCTCTGTGATCCCATAGCCCACCAGGCTCCCCCGTCCCTGGGATTCTCCAGGCAAGAACACTGAAGTGGGTTGCCATTTCCTTCTCCAATGCATCAAAGTGAAAAGTGAAAGAGAAGTCGCTCAGTCCCGTCCTACTCTTCACGACCCCATGGACTGCAGCCTACCAGGCTCCTCTATCCATGGGATTTTCTAGGCAAGAGTACTAGAGTAGGGTGCCATTGCCTTCTCCGGAAAATAGCTCAGGTTTGTCCAATTCTTTGCGACCCCCTGGACTATACAGTCCATGGGATTCTCAAGGCCAGAATACTGGAGTGAGTAAACCTTCTGAAACTTCTCCAGGAGATCTTCCAAACCCAGAGATCGAACCCAGGTCTCTGAAATTGCAGGTGGATTCTTTACCAGCTGAGCCACAAGGGAAGCCACAGAATAAAAAGATTATGGTAAAATAAGAAAGAAAATGCACCTGCCCTCAAAACAAACACAAAAAGAAGCATAAGAAAATACCAGTTATAGCTTCACTTAAAAAAATTAATAAAACAGTGAGTATAAGGCATATACTCATTTTTCATCCAGCATAAAGAAAAACTACAAGAGTGGTTGCAATCACTGAATTCCTTTACTTTTGTTTTCAATTCTACTTTAACTCAGCACATGCGGAACCTAGCATATACCCAAAGGACTAAAAAATAGAAACCAATCTATATGTTGGTATTTAGATTTAAAATCTCTACCAGAACAACTATCTACCTTTGTCATCCTCTTTTTTTGGATTCCTGTAAAGTATTTAGACTTCTTAGTTATCCAACTATTTAAAACAAGATATTTCTTTCATATACTAAATGTTATGGAAGAACAAAAGCAAAAGCATCATCTCTACAAGGGCCACCATAAAAGCTTTTTATTATGGAAATTTTCAAACATATATAATATACCAAAGTAGAAAGAACACAAGTGTGCATGTACCCATCATTTAGCTTCAGTGATAACTAATATTGATAACATTAATACTGATAACCAAAAATGATATTTTTATAACCCGTATAATTTAGTTTCAATGCTAACCAACAAATTCCAGACACCGAGATTTTGTAAGATAGTCCCATATGGGTAATTATACAGTGAAAGTCTTACTTTCTGCCCTAGAACTCTCTACCTCACCCTCCAGTGGTATAAAAATGCCTAAATAAAACTATTTTTTAAAGTAAGTGATTAAACTATCTCTATGGGTTTCAAACTGTTTCATGACAAATGAAAACAGTATAAAATGTTTCAAATTCCACCCCCCAAAAAAATTACTTAGATTTACACAGGAAAATGAGATATTTATTTTTCCAAGTAACTTTTATATAATTCTTACCATCTTCATTCAAAAACAGTTTGTTGAACCTTAATCCACTTGGCTCTTTCCCAACATATCGATGCACATATTCTGTTCCAAGGTCATTAACAGCAATGGCATATTTCAAAGGTTTTACACAGGACTGAAGACAAAATGGAACTTTGGTATCTCCAACAGAATGCCTATTTAAAGTAGATTTATAAAATAATTTACATCAATTGGGAAAAAAATGTAATAACTACAGCTGTTATTTACATGTTAATTCTAATTTACAACAGGTTTCCCATAATTCAACTACAAGTTTACTTGGACATTAAAGAATAAGTAAGAATAGATATGTTTATTTAAAAAATGCAAACATTTACAAGTACTCAAGTGAGAGACTGGCTCAAAATTATTATATAATAAGCCATGTGAAAAACTGCCTCTGAGGACAAGAGGGTATGACCCTCCTTACTTCTATCTGGATATTAACATATAAAATGAACTAGTACTTTTAGAAATTAGTCACCATTTTTTTTTTTACTCATAGCTTTAATCAAGGCTAAATTTCTTTGCAGCCAAAGATGGAGAAGCTCTATACAGTCAACAAAAACAAGACCGGGGAGCTGACTGTGGTTCAGATCATGAACACCTTATTGACAAATTCAGACTCAAATTGAAGAAAGCAGGGAAAACCACTAGACCATTCAGGTATGACCTAAATCAAATCCCTTATGACATACAGCGGAAGTGAGAAATAGATTTAAGGGACTAGATCTGATAGAGTGCCTGATGAACTATGGACAGAGGTTCATGACCACTGTACAGCAGACAGGGATCAAGACCATCCCCATGGAAAAGAAATGCAAAAAGGCAAAATGGCTGTCTGGGGAAGCCTTACAAATAGCTGTGAAAAGAAGAAAACTAAAAAGCAAAGGAGAAAGGAAAGATACAAGCATCTGAATGCAGAGTTTCAAAGAATAGCAAGGAGAGATAAGAAAGCCTTCCTCAGCGATCAGTGCAAAGAAATAGAGGAAAACAACAGAATGGGAAAGACTAAAGATCTCTTCAAGAAAACTAGAGATACCAAAGAAACATTTCATGCAAAGGTGGGCTCAATAAAGGACAGAAATGGCATGGACCTAACAGAAGCAGAAGATATTAAGAAAAGGTGGCAAGAATACACAGAATTGTACAAAAAGATCTTCATGACCCAGATAATCACGATGGTGTGCACTCACCTAGAGCCAGACATCCTGGAATGCAAAGTCAAGTGGGCCTTAGAAAGCATCACTATGAACAAAGCTAGTGGAGGTGATGGAATTCCAGTTGAGCTGTTTCAAATCCTGAAAGATGATGCTGTGAAAGTGCTGCACTCATTATGCTAGCAAATTTGGAAAACTCAGCAGTGGCCACAGGACTGGAAAAGGTCAGTTTTCATTCCAATCCCAAAGAAAGGCAATGCTAAAGAATGCTCAAACTACCGCACACTTGCACTCATCTCACACGCTAGTAAAGTAATGCTCAAAATTCTTCAAGCCAGGCTTTAGCAATACGTGAACCGTGAACTCCCTGATGTTCAAGCTGGTTTTAGAAAAGGCAGAGGAACCAAAGATTAAATTGCCAACATCCACTGGATCATGGAAAAAGCAAGAGAGTTCCAGAAAAACATCTATTACTGCTTTACTGACTATGCCAAAACCTTTGACTGTGTAGATCACAATAAACTGTGGAAAACTCTGAAAGACATGGGAATACCAGACCACCTGACCTGCCTCTTGAGAAACCTATATGCAGGTCAGGAAGCAACAGTTAGAACTGGACATGGAACAAGAGACTGGTTCCAAATAGGAAAAGGAGTACGTCAAGGCTGTATATTGTCACCCTGCTTATTTAACTTATATGCAGAGTACATCATGAGAAACACTGGGCTGGAAGAAGCACAAGCTGGAATCAAGATTGCTGGGAGAAATATCAATAACCTCAGATATGCAGATGACACCACCCTTATGGCAGAAAGTGAAGAGGAACTAAAAAGCCTCTTGAGGAAAGTGAAAGAGGAGAATGAAAATGTTGACCTAAAGCTCAACATTCAGGAAACTGAGATCACAGCATCTGGTCCCATCACTTCATAGGAAATAGATAGGGAAACACTGGAAACAGTGTCAGACATTTTTGGGTGGGTTGGGGGCTCCAAAATCACTGCAGATGGTTGACTGCAACCATGAAATTAAAAGATGCTTACTCCTTGGAAGGAAAGTTATGACCAACCTAGATAGCATATTCAAAAGCAGAGTCATTACTTTGCCAACAAAGGTCCATCTAGTCAAGGGTATGGTTTTTCCTGTGGTCATGTATGGATGTGAGAGTTGGACTGTGAAAGAAAGCTGAGTGCCGAAGAATTGATGCTTTTGAACTGTGGTGTTGGAGAAGACTCTTTGAGAGTCCCTTGGACTGCAAGGAGATCCAACCAGTCCATCCTAAAGGAGAACAGTTCTAGGTGTTCTTTGGAAGGATTGATGCTAAAGCTGAAACTCCAATGCTTTGGCCACCTCATGCGAAAAGCTGACTCACTGGAAAAGACTCCGATGCTGGGAGGTATTGGGGGCAGGAGGAGAAGAGGACGACAGAGGATGAGATGGCTGGATGGCATCACCAACTTGATAGACATGAGTTGGGGTGAACTCCGGGGAGTTGGTGATGAACAGGGAGGCCTGGCATGCTGCAATTCTTGGGGTCACAAAGAGTCAGACACAACTAAGTCACCAAACTGAACTGAAATTGGTTAGTTTTTAAATGGGGCTCAGTTTATTCAATAACGTTCTCTGAGCTCCTCTCTAAAATTGCTTCTTCTTGTGAACCATATCTAATGATAATTTCTAGCCCCATTAAAACAAACAGCAGCCAGTTTTACAAACTTGATAGAGTTGGCACCAAAGGCAATCATTATCACCATGGAGATAAACAACAGAACAAAAAGAAAGCTTTTTATGTTACCAAACTGCTAGGATGCAGATGAAGTATAGAACTGGTTTGAAAATGAAAAATTGTGACTGACCCCAAGACCAGCAATCTCTGTTTAATTTGCTAAAGTATCCCAGGTGCCCCAATCAATGAGCCAACACAACACAGGCACACATTCATTCTAGTGGAACATATTCATAGTGAAACTGGGCACTATAATAACTACCCCTCGACAATCAGAAATTAATGGAGACATCAGAGGGACACCTCACTTCTAAGTAAAGAGTATATTTTTCTTATCAAATTTATGAATAACTTGTAATTCAGCCTATAACTTCAACTTGGCAATTATTCTATTACCTGACAAAAGCCTGTTTTACTACCTTTGGATTTAAAAATACCTATGATCTCGTCCAAAGTCTTGCCTCAAAATTTCTCTAGATAAGAAGGCTAAACTAAAAGAATCACCTATATGCACAAAATATGTTTAAGAAGAAAAAGGACATGCATGAGAATTAGCTAATAATAAGTTCCTCCAAATATAAAAATTTCTACTACACGATAAACCATTTCCTCCAAATACAATAAAACAGGAACACCACTCCCTACTGGAATTTATTCCATAGGATAAGCCATGTCTTCTCATGAATTCGTGTTTGTTCATGGCACCCAATATTTAATACAACACATGAGAGTTTAATTCATTTCGCAGGCCCAGATGAGGATAAAAGTCTGCCATAATGGAGAGAAAAAGGACTAGAAGTTTAGAGACGTAGGTGCTAGTTTCACCTCTGCCAGTTTTATACAAAATCTGGGCCTCTGATTCCTTATCAAGTATGAATGAACTAAAGCACATTAAAAAGAAAAAAAAAACTGTAACTACTTGGGAAAGATTAAGTAGTAAAAAAAATTAAAGTATTTATTTTCTAATACATTCTGATAAAAGTATTATTAGAATGAAGGCACTTGAGACATATAAAAGCTTTAATTGGGATATTATGATTTGTAGTTTTAACAAAATTTAGGATAAAATTATCTAACATAAATTTATCAAGCTATATACACCAATGAGTTGTTTATCTCATTTTATGTAAGTTATATTTTAATGTAAAAAGAAATAATTATCTTAGTAAAAAGCAAACAAAAAACCAGAATGATTTTATTTCTGAGATGAAGTTTTCAAATGAGTAAAAATATGATTTTTCTTTTTTGGCATAATTTTTCTGACTGACAAGACCAAACTGCAACATAATAAATC
The DNA here is from genome assembly GCA_917880005.1 of Nanger dama. Lineage (NCBI taxonomy): Eukaryota > Metazoa > Chordata > Mammalia > Artiodactyla > Bovidae > Nanger > Nanger dama. Next base: position 57,580,884 of record CAKJTW010000004.1, read on the forward strand.
TTTATGTCTGACTTACAGCATAATAAAAAGGTCATTCTTTAAAAAATATTTCAGAACTCTGTTCATTTTTCCACGGGCCTCTCTTGACTGACTTTTAAAATCAAATTATTCTCTCTGAGGTACCCTCATATTTTTATCCTTTTTAAAATTCTGCTGGATCCTCAGATGTCAGTGGTTATACCTACAGTGTGATTACATCCTGAAAATCAAATTTCATAGGCTTCATGAAGTCCTGTATCTTTTGCAGATGACTGATGGGCAAAAGACTATATATTACATTATATTGTCTTAACTACCATGCTAATCACATAAGGAGCAAGAGGAACAAAAATGATGACAATATGGGTAACCAATGTTAAGTGAAGAAAGGTGAACTAATTCTAGTGGTCAGTTCATTAGTGAGTAATTTCATATTTTGCCAAATCTACTCTTCCTAAGCAAATCTGTAACTGTAGTTACTTAAACAATAAACATTCAAATAAAAAGACTATAACTGTGAATAATGTAGATGAAATGCCTCATAAAATGCAGTAAAAAGTATTATTTCAATTGAGTTTTTAAAATTAAACTAAAATTTAAACTTCTCTGCCTTCTTGAATTCATGTCATCTCAAGAGGATAATTACTATTAGAGAAGATGCTCCTCTCTACCTCATGCTCATTGTTATGCAGTGAGCAAATTTAAGTTTTAGAGCTGGTTTTGACGAATCTGAAATAAACTTACCTCTGTCCATCTACTGTACAAACGGATACACCCCACAAATCAGGGCTGAACTTCGCTAGTTGAGGAATATAATCTGCAACCTATCCAAAACAGTGGAAAAAAATCAACAGATAAAATGAAAAATATTCTCTTCTATCAAAAAAATTTATCTTAATTTAGCTTCCACTAATGAACATTTTGTAGTACTCAGTGGCTTTGTAGTATATCTTTTATAACAATATTCATAAAAACTAAGGGCATAACAGACTTGATGATTACAAGTGAGATCTAAGTGACCTCTCAGAGTCTCCGGCACCATCTGTTTTTATTGTATTCTCTCTTCCTAGAAAAAACACAGTCTAAGAGAAACTAGGAATTGATTTTTTTTTAAAGGGAAAAAAACAAAATTTATTTAATCAGGGTCATGATAATAGGGTTTCATAATCTAAAAACTTTCAATATCGGGAATAAATAAAATAGCCCTTATACTATGTAGAGGATTTTAAAAACTGTAAACATTGTATTTCACATTTGAGGATATTATACCTGCAGAAATTCCCAGGAAGTTATTTAATTAATTAAAAATATAAAGGTCACCTTAATCATTTGAAAATCAAAACGACTTCTTTTTAATGAAAATAACAACCATTACATTTGAAATATTTTAAAAGCACTTAAAAAAAAATACAAAAGCACTAAGCTTCCCTGGTGGTTCAGACAGTAAAGAATCTGCCTGCAATTCAGGAGACTTGGTTCAATCCCTGGGTCAGGAAGATCCCCTGGAGAAGGAAATGGCTACCCACTCCAGTATTCTTGCCTGAGAATCCCATGGATAGAGGAGCCTGGCGGGCTACAGTCCATTGGATCGGTAAGAGTCAGACAAACTGAGCAATTTAAATTGCTGTTTACTTCTGTTGCTCTCAAAGAACTTAATCCAGTGGCTTCACTTAAATTTATTACTTAGCAAAACACAATACCACATAATTTTAGTCTCTACACCTCAAATTTAGCTAAATTTATTCAATTATTGGTTTAGGAAAATATTCACATCAAAAACATTACCTTTCCTCCAGACTGCTTTTTAGCACTCTCATATAATTCATCAATATGTGAAGTAAAAGACACAAAGTCAGGAATGACAAACTTTCTTCTAAAGGCTTGTGTCAACAAAACAATGTTGCTTTGAACACATCTGTGGAATATGAGAAAAAATTAGTACTTGATAATAATAACAATATGAGGAAAATACTCAAACAATAAAGAAATTCAATATTTTAAACAAATTCTAGAAATTATACTCTTTCTACATTATTTTCTTTCCTCCAAGCACCCTTTCATGTAGCTGCTTATAAGCTGTTGAACAAATTAAAGAAATAAATTAGATAGCCTAAAAACTGCATCAAACATTAAAACAGAGCATTCCACCAGGTTAAGGACCAAGACCATCTAAAAACAAGACTTTTTCACCTACCAGATATGATAAGCATTCAGCATGACATCTGGTTAACAAAAATCAGACTTTAATATATAGCGGAGATCCTCTTTATTTTTCCATGAAATCACCTCAGACATATGTCCCTTAAGAAAAAACTTCACAAAAACTAAACATTCCATATTTTAACATATTTTCTATAAATTACATTTTGAAAATGTTGCATTTCTAAGCTAAAAACTTTGTTTAGTCAGATTTGTCTCTAACATAAAATACTTATTTAAATGCTTGCAAAAATAATGTTTAACTTTAAAATATATAATAGTATAATAATTTTATATTACTTGAATCACCAAAAGTGTTCACATTATTCTATGCACTGTTAAGATGTGTAACACACTGTAGAATAAAAATGTTTCACTGTTAAAAACGATTTAAATGATATGGTAAACCACGTGGATGGGAAACCATAAAATCTAATAATTTGAATCAATATTCTGCTTTGTTTTAAAAGGGTTTAAGCTAGAAAATCAATTTATTAATGTAACCCTAAAGAAGAGTTTTATAAATAGGTTAATAGCCAACCATATACTCTAAGCTCATCTTAAGTGAGTCTCAGAAGCTCAATAATAGAACACTTAATCGATAAAGGAAGACACTGTAGACTTGAGCATCAAGCCATTATACCAACTAAGACTAAGCCCGTAACAGACTAAAAAGTACTAAGCTTCAAGTACTATTTATCCTGTTTAACCCTCAAAAGATGAACCCTTTAAGAAGGTAATTTCCCCATTTTACAGATAAGAAAACTCTATGTAACCTGCAAGTAAATAACATGCACTAACTATAAAAGGAGAGCTAGAGAATAGACACTAAATTTTTCAGTCCATGGTAAATGATAAATTTTTATCTCAGTATTTTAATTCAGATGTTCTAAATGAAGTAGCAAATTAGAATTAAAAGCCAGATATCACATTTTAACTATTGACAAAAATCCAGAATATATACTCACTTGATCAACATAAAATTAACCACTGATTTAAAATAAAATAGGTTATTTTCAGTGATAAACATGTGCTTTAATTACAACATGAAAGAGTTATAATCTTAATTTCCATTATTAAGCTATACATGTAGAAATAACTGACATCCAAGAGATAATATTTACTTCAATAAACCAATAAATTTTGATAGTTTCAATGTTACCTAATATTGAGTTTTGTCACTGACTTAATATTTAATATGCATCGAACAGTAATTTAACTTGCACATGAAAGTTACAAGTAATATATAAGAAAAGACATTTCTTAGAAGAAAAAACTTGATAATTCCTGATCTTAAATGGCTATTCTATATCAAGTCAAATCTACATCCTCCTTCTTTCAAGAACTGTTGCATGAGAAAATATAAGGACTGTCAAATAAAAACTATTAACCTTACTACTATTTACCTCCTCAAAATTAATCAGCATTTTTAAAAGGAGGTTTTGTACAAAAACTGTATAGTCAGTGAAACTGGGATTTTTTTTTTACTTTATTAGAAGGTGCTGGTAAAGCCGTGCTAACAGCCTTCACTGGTGATTTACTGTGGCCAGTCAAGGCAATATCACTCAGAAGAGTGTCTAGCTGCATGATGGTAAGCATTCCAATCTGTAATTTTTCCTTGGTAGTTATTTTAATATGGATGTCATGAATCTAACTAGAAAATCAGAAGTCATATAAAGTAGAATGAAGAGTAAGCGTTTTATGATTTTTCAACAAGTGACATCTTTCTCATGCTTTCTTTGTTCAGTTTTCTCCTTCTAAACTGGTAAAAATAATTTTACTTTCCCTTTTAACTTAAATATTTATGATTAACAACTGTTATGCACATCTGTTTTTAAGAATATTTCAAATATAATCTCTCATTAGTAAAATAACATGTGGATAAGAATTTTCAAAGAAAAATAAATACAAAGACTAGCACTCATTTCCTCCAAAACAAGATGATTAAAAAAGTATGATCACACATGATAATACTTCTAATACTTACATGGCTAAAAATATATGAATAAATAAGGTATTCCTTTTCAACACAAACTTTATACTTCTACGAAGACTATTAGCATTAAAAAACAATTGAGTATCTAGATAGATACAGGCAGTCTCCAACTTTCAAACAGACTATGCCCCCAAAAGTATGCTTAGAACTTATTTTTCCATTTAAAGAAAAATTCTACATGCTTCTCAGATTACCCTCAAAGGCTGAAAATATGTATTAACCAACAAGGTATTTTAGGTAAAATGTCAACACATTGACTTCAACCAAACCTTTCCATCTTTCTTTATAAATTACTTCTCTGGGAAAATGAATTCCATTATAACATCTGCTTTTCCAGTTGCATGAAAGTGAGATAGTTTATTTCTGGCAACACTAACTAGAAAACTTATTTTGAAAACAGAGAAAATACTTCTCTGAAGCAATCACCTTTCCAGGTGACCTGAAAAGGTTAGCGGTCAAAGGTTATGAATCTCATTCTAGGAATGAAAAGAGAAATCATATGCCTATAGACATATTCCACTGCTTGCTCACATAGACCATTAAGCATCTGTCAAGTTGGGAACTGCCTATATTACAATCGTCAGGGTTTTGTTTTTTTTTTTTAAATTGGATTAGTGTTTAAAATAATGCTAATTATTATTTTTAATATAGTAGAAAATGTTATGCTTTTCTGTTTACTCAGTGTATTTAAATTACTTTTTCAAATTTCATATTTAAACACAATAGTATGTTCATGAAGCACAAAAAAACCTTAACCAGTACTGAAAAGATATAAAGTACTGCTTTCATGTAGGAATTCAAAGGAATTCCTCATACCCACAATCAATATACCTATCTACCATGTCTTTGAATCAAGTCTGACAATTTTATTCTCAGATATATCGAAATAACTCCCCAGAAGGCACTTTGCACAGAGTTCATGACCACTAAAAATAAAATAATCTTACTGCAAAAATACAGCTAACTAGAAATTATTTCCTTCCCTTCACAAAGAACAGGTTCAGAAGACCCAAAATTCCTAACATCAATTCCAACATGAACCTAAAATCTACATTTTATAAGGTCAGCAGAGTTAATAGCATCAAGAACCATGTGATGAAAAGACAGAGATCTAAAATTGGCAGCACTCATTGCTTCATGGTATGCCAAGACACTTGGGAGGATCTCAGTTAAATACTTATACCTTCAGATGACTTAGTATTCCAGGATACTTCAGCAGATATCTAGAACAAATCATCTAGCCCCCAAAAGACAATAAAATAAAAAGAATATAAAAATACATACATACAAATAAACTTCCAAGGTAAATGCTGGAATTCTTTTCAACCTAAGCCTACAGTCAGGAAAAAGCCAAGGTTTAACAGTAGTGTTTACAGTTTTATTTTAGTTCTCACTCAAGTTTAGTTGTAAAATACCATATACTTCCTTGGGTTCCATGACAAACTTGTCTATCAAATTATTAAGCAATCAAACTAGTAGGAACATATTCAAGAAAATAAAGGTTGGCAAATATAGGAAAATAAAAATATTCTCATTCAAGCAAATCAAGGCATTAATGTCCAAAGTTAGCAGTGAGTTTTTAGATATTCTGAAAAGAAAAAAAAAAAGCCTATGCAGTAAGCCTATGTCTGCTGTGAAGAGAGAAGCAGACAATGGAGACATGTAAACCTAATGAATGCAGGCTGCCTGAAGCCTTCCCATTTTATGATGTCATCTAAATCAACTTGCAGAAAAGAAACAGAGCCCATGCTGAGAAAGGCTGCAAGATATGCAGATGAATTAGAGATCAATTTAAACAGGACAGAGTGTGTTCCATTCAAACTGAATGCAATCTCCAGGTATTATAAATTGGAAACATTCATGGCTACATTTCCTCAGAACAGTTTCAAGGTATACTCTTAGCCCCAGTATATTACAGAACTTTAATATGCACAAAGTTGTCCTAGGCAATTCATGTTTATAAACCCCCTCCCTCTTTTTTTCAGTTACACAGGAAGCACTGGCTTTCAAAGATGCAATTTTGTTTTAAAAGAAAAAAAACACCACATAGCACAGCAAATGACCATTAATGGTTTGGCAGAAATTTTTACTTTTTAAAAAGATCTTTGTCTAGCATGACACCATCTGATGTTGTTTGAAGAGTTAATCTTAACATATCCATACACTCTTTCAACCTGGGATCAGACGTTCGCAATCCTGTAGATTTGAGTGCCTGTTTTTAAAAAAATAAGAGTCTGTAAATACATAGTGCAAATAATGTATATGCTTATTCCAACTACAAGCTTTTAATTCCTGTATTTAAAAACTTCTACCCAAGACCTGAATATATATATATGGCATTTTAGTGTCACTATTACCCTCTTTTTGGAAAAGTTTTTCATTGTTTCTTTCATTTCCTTTCATTGATTACCTTGAAATGAGCATGATGAAAATTTGAAAATAAGAGAAATAGTGTCAGTCAGAATCTACATGTCAGATGACTTTAAGACTACATTGCAATATCACCATATATTGATTCATATTACTGATTTTTAAAAGTTAGGATAGAAAAATGTGAAAACTTACTGTAATAAATTTATGAACAGGTATTTTCTCTTGTCCTTCTGCAATTGTATAGAACAGCAAATCTTCCAAACTAGGTAACAGACCCTGTTTTATTTTACTAAAGAGGAAAAAAAGAACACAAATTAACTCTTATGTGAACTTTCAAGTATATTTTAGCTACATCCATTTAAAAATAATCAATGAAGCAAAAATAAAAATAAAAAAATAAAAATAATCAATGAAGCAGACTACAGTTGATCGATTCCTCAAGACCTACTATCTTATTAATAATAATTAATATGATAATATTAATAAATGCCGATTTACCAAAATCAAACAGTATTATTGAAACCACATTGAGAAGCACGTTTAAAACATGTTCATTAATTTACAGATATTTTGTAATCCTAAATCTTCTGTTATGGTGATTTCTTCCTGTACAATGTACAATCTTAATGCCTAACATACAATCACCCAATACAGCCTAGAAAATGTTCAGGTAAGGGTCAATATTTCATTCTGTTATCATTGTTTTTTTATAGGATGATTATACATATGTAACGGAGAAGGCAATGGCGACTCACTCCAGTTCTCTTGCCTGGAAAATCCCATGGATGGAGGAGCCTGGCAGGCTGCAGTCCACAGGGTCGCCAACAGTCCGACACGACTGAGCGACTTCACTTTACTTTTCACTTTCATGCACTGGAGAAGGAATTGTCAACCCACTTCAGTGTTCTTGCCTGGAGAATCCCAGGGACGGGATTCCATGGGGTCGCAGAGTAGGACACGACTGAAGAGACTTAGCAGCAGCAGCATACATAGGTAAAACATGGTTGTGGTTTAGTTGCTAAATTGTGTCCGATTCTTTGCAATTCTATGTACTAAAGCCTGCCAGACTCCTCTGTCCATGGGATTTCCCAGGCAAGAACACTGGTTTGTCATTTCCTTCTCCAGGGATCTTCCCGACCCAGGAAGTGAACCCAGGTAATGAACCCAGGTCTCCTGCATCGCAGGCAGATTTGTTACCGACTGAGCTTTGAGGGAATCCTTGAATATAACACATATATTATAGTCATATATTTGTTATAAACAGTTATATAAAGGATATAGTTCAAATAATTAACCTGATTGTAAAATCTGAGGAACAGAGTAATTAAGAAAAGATTAGTGTACAAGTCTCAAGCTATAATATTTACTAGTCAAGTCACCTTGGGTAAATTAATTAACTTCTGTGATTCAGTTTCCTCATCTGAGAAAGGGAGATTTGAGTTGACTTAACACATTCAATACCCTCAGTGCCCTGCTTGGCAGAAAGTACTCAACTGTCAATGGTTGTCGTGACTATTTCTAAAGTAACCTAGGCTTACATATACACATCAAATGCCACAAATCATAAAGACTGTTAGAATAAAAAATGTTACCATAAAAAATATATTAAAATCTTAATTAACTAATAAGCTGGGGTAAGATGCTGCTGCTGCATTGCTTCAGTCGTGTCCGACTGTGTGTGATCCCATAGAAGGCAGCCCACCAGGGTCCACCATCCCTGGGATTCTCCAAGCAAGAACACTGTGGAGTGGGTTGCCATTTCCTTCTCCAATGCATGAAAGTGAAAAGTGAAAGTGAAGTCGCTAAAGTGAAGTTGCTCAGTTGTGTCCGACTCTTAGCGACCCCATGGACTGCAGCCTACCAGGCTCCTCCGTCCATAGGATTTTCCAGGCAAGAGTACTAGAGTGGGCTGCCATTGCCTTCTCTGGGTATAAGATGCTATGATTAACCAAATTTTTAATCAAGAAAAAAATTTTTTCCTATTCATTGGAAAGTTTTCAGATAAAACTATAATGAACCTATAAATATTTTCTTTTGGGGGGCTCTGAAACTGAAATGAACACAGTTTAATATTCTGAACATTCATGACTATATGTAGTACAGTGATAAGAATTATAGATCTAGGGTAGACCAATCCCCTCCCCACCCATCACTATTTATTAAAATCAAAGGTACAAATACATGCATGTATCTGTATGTATGTGTATATAAAATGTCTGGAAAGGGCTTTACCTTTATTTCAAGAAAGAGAAAATTAGAGAGTGGTCCATATATTTCTATTTTAAAAGACAATAGAATACAGCGTCGGCTCACAGTGCATGTATATTTACACATGCACATATAAAATTTCTCCTCTAAGAAACACTAATGTTGGCATTAATGTCACTTATGCTTGTTTTCAAAGCTATCATACCAGCTTCCTGTTTTTCAAGTCAACCCTAAAGTACAAGAATTTTACGCCAATGTTTTTAAAAAAATAACATATAAGATTATTATAATTTAAACATACATCCTGGATATATAATTACTCCTTAAAACAATCTTGGCTCTTAGAGAAATTTTTAAAATATATTTGGGATATTTTAATTATAAGAGTTAAAAATTATGGATAACTTTTGTTAAGTATTCTGATTAGCTGTTTTACATGCATTCTAGTTCAATCCCTACAATGATGACAAAAAATACTATTATGCAAAATAAAGTAAGGTTCCTGGTACACAGTGGATGCTCAATACATTTACTGTTTGACCAAAAAAAAAAAAACCCACAACAACAACCAGGCTGACTCTGTCCCCATTTCTCAGAGGCTCAGACAGGTCAACAAACTTTCCAAGACTGCACAGTGGTAGAGATATATTTAGAAACCTTGTTCCTCTGAATTCAGAGTCCAAAATATATGCCTCTACAGTTTTGCTGGCTCTCAAACTTACTAGCTAATAATTACTGTTATAAGGTATGATTTTTCTAGATCGTACCCTGATCTAAAACCATTAAGCAGTATTCAATAGTACTGATGACTTAATATTTAAAGAAAAATTGAGCCAGCTGTCAAAAATAATCAGTGGAAAATAACATACCAATTATTTACAGAAAATGGCTTGTTAAGTAAACTTCAGATAGTCATCGTTATCACTTTAAAAAACTGCAGAATAAGCTTTCCATGTATTTACCACACCAGTAAATGGTATTTGCTTTGCCTGAAAGCTATGTAAGTAACATAAAATATACAGTTCTTTAGCTTATGGTAGATAGGACAAAGAATTTAAAATGACCATGTTTATTGCCACAGCTAACATAAAAGGCCAAATATTTACTTACTTTTGGATAAGAGAGTAATTTTTATCCATTGGAGAGAGATTTAAGTCATCCCTAAAATACTATGCTCACAAAATAAATAACAAATATAATGTATAAAAAAGTTCAAAATTGACTAAAAAACCAAAAGTACTACCAATCTGAGCATTGAAAAGCTCAGACTCTGATCTGAAAATGAATTTACTTCAATAGTCTGGGGAACAAAAGCAAAGGTTCTCCCCAAACTTTCAACTACACAGAAATTACCCCAAAGACTTTTCCTGATATTATTACCTCCCTCCCCACTTCTTTCCCCAGGCTTCCCTGGTGGCTCAGATGGTAAAGAACCTGCCTGCAATGCAGGACACCCAGGTTGAATCCCTGGGTCGGGAAGATCCCTTGGAGAAGGGAATGGCTATCCACTCCAGTATTCCTCTGTGAAGAATTACACGGACAGAGAAGCCTGGTGAGCTACAGTTCATGGGGTTGCAGTGTCATACACTACTGAGCAACTAACACTTTCTTTCTCCAAATTTAATACCATTTTGTGGCACTGCTTAATGATATTATACTTTACCACTGAAACTCAAATGCTAAAAACTGTAGTTTCTAGAATATATAGTAACTAGGATATTTTTGAGACGTGTTTAAGTTTTAATGACAAAAAGATAGATCATAACAGGAGTATGCCAAGACTGCGTATATTGTCACCCTGCTTATTTAACTTATATGCAGAGTACATCATGAGAAACGCTGGGCTGGAAGAAGCACAAACTGGAATCAAGATTGCCAGGAGAAATATCAATAACCTCAGATATGCACATGACACCACCCTTATGGCACAAAGTGAAGAGGAACTAAAAAGCCTCTTGAGGAAAGTGAAAGAGGAGGGTAAAAAGTTGATTAAAGCTCAACATTCAGAAAACTAAGATCATGGCATCTGCTCCCATCACTTCATGGGAAATAGATGGGGAAACAGTGGAAACTGTCAGACTTTATTTTGGAGGGCTCCAAAATCACTGCAGATGGTGACTGCAACCATGAAATTAAAAGACGCTTCCTCCTTGGAAGAAAAGTTATGACCAACCTAAGATAGCATATTCAAAAGCAGAGACATTACTTTGCTAACAAAGGTCCATCTAGTCAAGGCTATGGTTTTTCCTGTGGTCATGTATGGATGTGAGAGTTGGACTGTGAAGAAGGCTGAGCGCCAAAGAATTGATGCTTTTGAACTGTGGTGTTGGAGAAGACTCTTGAGAGTCCCTTGGACTGCAAGGAGATCCAACCAGTCCATCCTAAAGGAGATCAGTTCTAGGTGTTCATTGGAAGGACTGATGCTAAAGCTGAAACTCCAATACTTTGGCCACCTCATGGAAGAGCTGACTCATTGGAAAAGACTCTGATGCTGGGAGGGACTGGGGGCAGGAGAAGGGGACGACAGAGGATAAGATGGCTGGATGGTATCACTGACTCGATGGACATAAGTATGGGTAAACTCCAGGAGTTGGTGATGGACAGAGAGGCCTGGCGTGTTGCAATTCATGGGGTCGCAAAGAGTTGGACACTAAACTGACGGCCTGACTGATCAAGAAATTTACAAATTTACCAGTTTTACAAACAGGAAGTCACACTGTCTCTTACTACTGATCATCCAGTTTCCCAATACAAATGGACAATTAAAACTTCTTAGTCTGATATTTAGTTTATAAATTGGCTATGTACTATCTATGCTATCAAAAGTTTCTAAGTAAAAAAACTCCATTATCAAATGAAAGAAGGAAAATCAACTCAAAATGAGGAGAGGGGAAAAAAATGGCAAACAACTTACTTTGTCTTATTTTGTTAAATAACGTTTCATATTACTTGAACTTTCCAAACTATAAAGGCTGGGGTAATATCTTTTTGTCAACTCCATATAACTCAAATGTATAATATAGTATAATAAACCTATTAGATAATCAAAAACTTCTTCAACTAAGTAAAAAAAAAAAAGATGCCTACTAATATAATAAAAAGAATGCTTTGGTGTTTTTTACTTGTAGCTTCATTTTAAAACAATTATCTGAAAAAAAAATACTTAGGGCTGTTTTTAAATCAGTTTATCAGTTTGATTTCAGAGTGATCTGACTGATATAAAGGGCTTCCCTGGTGGCTCAGAGGTTAAAGCATCTGCCTGGAATGCAGGAGACCCAAGTTCGATCCCTGAGTTGGGAAGATCCCCTGGAGTAGGAAATGGCAGCCCACTGCAGTACTCTTGTTTGGAGAATCCCATGGGGGAGGAGCCTGGTGGGCTACAGTCCATGGGGTCGCAAAAGCATCCATAACACCAGCTAATTGGCAGACTGAACCTGTGAGGTTGAAAGCTGAATTCATAGTGGCTGATCATATACCATTTAAGTCTGATAAAGTGATACCTCTAAATCATTTTTCCTCAAGGCTAAGTATTAGAGAATTCAAAAAGAAAATTTTACATTTTTTAAAGCTTTACTTTAAAAGGACTTTCTATTGTTTTATCTTAAAACTCCAAGTGATAAAGCAAAGTGGGCAAACTGTCCCCAGATTACAGAGAAAGTCATGTAATATGGCCAGTGTCACACAACTCAAGAGGGTGGAGAAATCAATACTTGGTTCCTAGTCCCAGACTCTTTCTGCTATGCCACACCAACTGTGCTGAGTTGTTACACTCAATTTTAGGAGGAATACCTGGAGTTTATTCAAAATAAAAAAAGGTGAGATTCCTTACCTATTGAAGAATTTCTAACCAAAATGCTAACAGGGAAACGACTAACGTTAGACGACCAAATTGTTATTCTGTCTTGTTAAAACTGCATCTTGTAAAATACAAAGCAAGGATGAGATGAGGCAGCTGTTTTAGCTGGACTTTATTTAAATTTATTCAAAAGCAAGTCAAAGTAAGAAACACAAAAGTGAGCTTTATGTGAGAAGTGACTAGGCTGTCTACATCGGCTGATGACAAAGTGTCCATATGTACAACTTCATGAGTCTAACCCAAGGTTACAATCTGCCTGACTTCAATGTGAGAGTGAGGACCTGGGCAGATCAAGTCCCAGATGTCCAACTCTGTTTGTCCTTCCAACCATGATTGGAAGTATCTGTTAACAAGTCATTCTAATTGTAAAAATACAGATATGTGAATTCTATTACTGAAATAAATACCACACGAGAGATGACTTCCTCAAAATAACTAAAATATATAGGTTAAAGTTAACAAAAGGCTGATTTCAGCTATACATAAATAAGGAAAAACAAAATAACTCTGAAAATGGTATGTGCTGCCTTCAAAGGTAATGAATTCTCTTATCAGTGAGTATTCAAACAGATGGATTAACAACCTGTAGCAAGTATAACAGAAGGGAAAAAATGTCAGCTGGGAAGATGGCTTTTTAAGGTTTCTTTCAATACTAAACCTAAAAACTTATAAAGCGTTATATTAATCTCCTAATACTAGAAGAAAAAACAAAATAAGTCCTAACATTGTATGACCTTGGTTAGGTCATTTAATAACTGTAGCCAGTTTATAACCTATGTAAAATGAGGTGGAAACAGATGTCTTTAAAATCACTTCCAACTCTTAATTCTCAGTTTTTGAGCTACTCAAAATTCCTATAAATTATATTCCTATAAATTTCCTAAGTTCCTATATTAAAAATCATAAACTTTTACTCACTCAGGACTACACAATGTAGACACAAAGGATTTAGATATATTTTACATATAAAGCTTAATTATCTGGGTTTTTTAAAGAAGTAATGGGAGTACCTAATGCCATGAAACTGTACATTTAAAAACAGTTAAAACAGTACATTTTATGTTACATGAATTTTACCCCATTTTTTTAAGAAAAGGTAAGGGGAACTGGGTATAGAGGTGAGAATGAGGGAAAATAGCTGAACTGGAGACAGGGAAGCCAAGAACAAAACGTAGCAACTGATAACAATAATCCACAGAAGAACAAACCATTCTAACTAAAATCAGCTTATTAGAGAAAATCTTACACAAATAAATACAGTTTAGTGTAAGGGCTACTAACAGCAAACTACCGCAAGGGCCACCAGTTTTTGTAAATAAAGTTTTACTGCAAGAAAGCCATGCCTACTCAAATCTACTGTCTATGCCTCCTTTCCCATAACAAATGCTTTGAATACCTTTAATAGACCAGATAGCTTGTGAAGCCAAAAATATACACTATTTGGCCCTTGAGAGAAAAAGTCTGCCACACTTGCCTTGGAGCATCACTGTATTTTAGCACAGTATAGTAATATCCCCTTATAGTGAACCTAAGAAATGTTAAACTCTATTCATTACAATGTTTTAATATGGCAGAAAAACAGGCAACATTTTATGAGACTTACACCAGAAACAGTTAAGAAATTTAAAACTTCGATGTTTGAGGATAAAAGAGAATACAAATGGATAATGCCGATAATAGGAGCTTTACAAACCCATTCACAATCTTCTTCAGAACCTTTTTCAATTCGATAATACTGTTATACATACTAGAAAAAAGGATATCAGGATAGCAAACCAGGACAGTAGAGGAGAGATTTACAAACTTAAAATGCTTTCTCTGATTAGAAGTTATCATAAGGAGAAATCTTAAAAGTAACTATATGGAGGCAGGAAAAATGTCTGTTCTCATAAACCAACAACTGCTAACATCATTTTGGCTTATTTCTACTACTTTTTCTAAGCATTTTTAAAAGCTTGAGATGACTTAACATCAAATTGCATAGAAAATTTTGTATTATAACTTTTGACTTAACATTATATTTTCCTATATTCCTAAAAAGTATCTGTATTCACTTTAAATGACTGAATAATAAACTCTCATGTGGATGTGCCATAATTTCCTTAACCATTCTACTTCTATGGAACACAAGTTTTCCCCCACTTTTCTCTAACATAATATTGTGCCAAAAATATTAGCGAAAAATCTATCTACACCTCAGTTTTGTTAACCTGGACTCCTAAAAAGGTACAAATATGAAATTTTTCTAAAGTTTAAAAATCACCAAGGGACGTTCTCGGTTCTATGCACCTGTGTTTCACAACCAAAGTAATTTATACCAGAGTAGATTCCAGGATAAAAGCACAGCAACAGCATCTATCTGAAAACTATTTACCTTACTTAGAAATCTACAGTTAGATATTTATTTATAAAAACAGTTACTTCATTTAGCTTTAAACATTCCTCTTAGTATCAAATGACTTAACGGTGAAATGGCACACGCAGGCAACTCCTCGGTTTATAAAGAATTTGAAGACTGAGGTGCTTAAAGAATGCAAATCCTACAGGCAGACTTTCGGTTTCTACAGTCATAATTTTTCTCCACTTCAAAATCACAAGAAGGAAGTAGTGCCGTTTTTTACTGTTTTTTTTTTTTAACTCGAAGACACCCACATATATCTCTTCAAGGTGACCCTGATCTTTTTCAGACTAAAACTATGTCTACTTCCCACCACCACCACTTTTCCCTACATACGAATGTCTTCACCAAAAACACTAACTCCCTAAGTTAGTTGATTTTTAGGTAGGCAGACTTCTTTATAAAAAATATAAAGCCTAGAAACAAGAAACTAAACTCAAGTAGACTAACCTTCAGGAACTCCTTCAGTGAATGACATCTAAGTATTATTAATTAAGAGCATGCAGTATGTCCCGATATCATCAATGGCTAAATAGATGCATGTGGTTTAAAATAAACATTAGGCCACAAAAAATGTTAACATGTACGTTATGGTTGGGCTTTCAAACAAAATTATAACTCACTGATAACTGTAATCTAGAAAAATATTTAGCAAATCACAAATAAAATGACTGAAGGGTTTACTGCAAAGTCCCACACCCAAAATTAAATATATTTTCTTTATGAAGCAGGGTTTTTAAGTTTGTATTGTAAATTATTAGTAGCTCAGTCATGTCCAACTCTTGGTGACCCCATGGACTGTAGTCCGCCAGGCTCCTCTGTCCATAGGATTTCCCAGGCAAGAACACTGGAGCGGG
Source organism: Nanger dama (assembly GCA_917880005.1). Lineage (NCBI taxonomy): Eukaryota > Metazoa > Chordata > Mammalia > Artiodactyla > Bovidae > Nanger > Nanger dama. The sequence continues at coordinate 57,596,750 of CAKJTW010000004.1, forward strand.
TTGCCCACCCTTCTCCAAGGGATCTTCCAGACCCAGGGATTGAACTAAACATATTTTCAATCTTGATTTCAATTTAAATGAATTGTAAATATGTTCACTTTTACAAAGTAAAAGCAAATGATTAAAGGATCATAACAGAATTTGTCCCCTATTTAAACAGAGGTTCTGTCTTTCTATTTAACAATGTATTACCTGAATGGGATGCCAATATTGCTTCAACTTCATCATCAGTACTATTCTATACAGTAGACCTAATTCAACATTGCTGAAATGCTTAAGTACTTAATCTTATTTTGAAATTCAATTCGTACAAAATATGAGGTAATGATTCTTTTCCTGCTACCATTTATTAAGAATAAATATGAACTACAAAAACAAAATCATACTGTTTGAAGCTAAATGAAATCATTTGTTTGCACTTTCACTTTTAATATATTTTTAATTATATAGTTGAGCAAACAGCATTACTGCGTCAAAGATGTAAAGCTTTTAACAGATTACTACCAAACTGCCCTCCAAGATAGTTGAATTTATACTTCCACCAGCAATGTAAAGAGTTCCTATTTCCCATACCCTTTCCATCACTTAACATCTATCAATCTGATGGGGGAAAACGATCTTGTTTTAATGGAATACTTTTGATATTGTACCCTGTATTTATTACCTATTTTCTAAGGGGCATACACCTACTGACACTTACCCAGAATCATCCTTCTCTTTTTCTAATTAAATAATATAATGCCCAAACAAAAAGTAACTTAAAAAACTCCCTCTTCTCCACCCGTTAACCCTTCCCAGAGATCCTTCACTAAGACAGAATATACACATCTACATTTTGCAGAAGTGAAGTATGGCGTTCTTGAGAGAGAAGACAGTATGATAAAAATGTTCATGTTGGGCAAGCACTGGCATAAAATAAAAGTTAATCAAAAATCTCTAATGCTACATAGCATTGTTTGATATAATGCACATCCCAATCCATTACTGGTTTTCTGGAAGCAGTGGTATTTTGATTATAACTCTGTAATTAATCCTGAAACAATATGCAAAATAGGTTGAAATGAGACAAAAGAACAGATATATGGTGAAGATTTTAAATCTGAAGTCATCAAACTGTTGTTTGGTCGCTAAGTTGCATATGACTCTTTGTGACCCCATAGACTATAGCCTGCCAGGATCCTCTGCCCATGGGGTTTCCCAGGCAAGAATACTGGAGTGGCTTGCCACCTTCTTCTCCAAGGCCTCTTCCCTACTCAGGGATCAAACCTGGGACCCCTACTTGGCAGGTGGATTCTTTACCACTGGGCCACCTAGGAAGCCCCGAAGTCATTAGGTATGTGGAGATAAATACAACAAACCTTGATGAAAAATGAACTATTACCTACACAAAGATTAGAGGATATGCTGCTGAGAAGGCAGACAAGTGGGGGAAAAGCAGAGGCCTTACAGCCTCAGGATTTATACCCAGTGAGTAAACCAGAAAAGAGCCACAGAAAAAGAAAACAATTTAAAAAGTCAAGAGTTGTGTCAAGTGGTTTCCAAAATGATGGAATAATACTAACAAAATTAAGTAAGAGCACTGCAGGGAAAACTGAGCAGAGATCATTACATTTTCCTGTAACATACTTAGGACAGTAGTAAAATCTTAACCTTGATCAGTAACCTAAACCAGAATTGAAGTTGTCGACAGAGACAGCATAGCCTTGGATGACAATGGTTCAGAATTTGAATATGAAAAAGATAACTCACATTCTACCTCCTTCCAGAATATTGCATGGATAATAAAATATAAGACCAAGGAAAGGAGGAAAAGCAAATATCCTAGCCACGTGAACTAATAAAATTGCTATGGTTAAGAATTAAATTCACTCTGAGTTTACTGGTAAGCAAGGCAAAAGGGTAAACAGTTAATATCACATAGTTTCACATAAATTTTCTCCAGAAACCAAACAAAAAATTTTCATTTGAGCCTAAAATTCAAAGGCTAATGTCCTTGTAAGGTTTTAAAATAAATGATGTAATTTTTAAAATGAAGAATTATACATAACAAATGTTAAACTCATTTTATTTTTCACATGGGTATTTCTTTTAATAATCCTCTTCAGAAACTGGCAGAATCCTGAGTGAGTGCTGGCATCCTAGGTGACTTGCTGACTGAAGGATGATCTATACTTTGGAAGGTGAGTGTAAGAAAGGAAGCATCAACTGAAACCTTATCTCCCAGAATAAGAGAAATGTTTACCTCATAAAGGCAAAATGGATGAAGTCAAGGGAAGGAAGCTACATTTCAAAACCAGATCATTCAAGAAATACAATCTTTAAACTGATTAAAAATTTTTTCACAATCATTGAGGCCAGTACTCTTCACTTTATCTGTAAATAGGATAGCTGGGGTTCACTCTTGAAATCCTTGATTGAAAGCTCTCAGGTTTATCATATACTTGGATTGCTCCTAAACTTATCTAGCTATTACTCCAAACTTTGGTGTCAAAAACAGACTCTTTTGAACTACGGTAAACAAGGTTATCTTATTGCCCATTCAAACTCCCAGGACACCTGAGCAAATATTCTTGAAGGAGTCCCTCTGTAGACAGGTTTTCTTTGGGGGCTAAAGGAACAGGAAGGGACATTTTTATGTAGAACTGTCAATAAAGTAAGTGTTCCAAAATTACTGCTAAGAAATGATTTATTTCAAAGGCAATGGTGGTACAAACTTCAGGAAAACATGTAAATCACAAAAGCTCAATTTTCTCACAAAAGGGGAAAAAAGAGGGACACTAGAGCCATTGAAGAGACAGAATAGAAGACATTTTCTAGAGAAAGCCGTTCCCATCAAACAACCTTTAAGGACAACTTTCAAACGCTAGTAATCACATTCTTCTTTCAATTCTATAACTCTGGACATCTGTACTTACACTAGTTACATGCCTGGTAATTCAGAAAAGTAAAGTGAGTACCAAATAAACACAATTCTAGTCTCCAAAAAACGATAAAGATACAGAGATTTGACAAAAGTCCAGCTTTTCAGAACGTGACCACATTTGGGTCATCCATTTGAGGATGTTCAATGACCTGCCCATAATCATAAGGGCCCAAAACCCTTATCACAGAATATCACAAATGTGGCCCATTACCAAGCGATTTTTTTTAAGTAACATTTTTCAGTCGGGGAAAACAATTTTTAGCTCAAATGTTTTAGGATGGTGCCAATTTCAATTACAGGAAACATTAAGCCAGGTCTGAAATTGAAAGTGTAAGAATTGCATTTTCAGTTTGACTTAAGATAGCAATATAAGTAGAAGAGGAGCAAAACGCAGATCACATAGGGTCAGCACAAAGTCAGAAAAACAGTAAGATATAAAGAAAACAGGTAAATATCTACCTACAGTGGGAAAAAAAAGCTGTGTCCATTTATATTAACTCAAGACAAAATATCCAGGAAACTGCCTCACGTACTGCGTAGAAAAAAACCCCAATTTTGTTTAAAGATTAAATTGCTGTGCACAATAGGTGAGTTATCACCCTATCACAATTCATTTAAACCACAAAAACTACTTAATTCGTTTTCAGAGTTAGCATTTTACCAGTCAGATTCAATCCTGGCTATTTTCAAATGTGTTTTCAAAAACTCGCCCATCTCATGGAAGATGTCAGACGGGCCAAAGCTGGTTGGTCCCCAGTGCAAACAGGTGGTCTGTACTGCGTGCCCCGTCTTCTAGGCCACATGATCCTTTTCCTCCTAATCTCATTGCGGAAACGTTATTTCCGGTGCCCCAGATGGCTCTACACAAGCCTTAAGAAGCCACTTTAGAAATGTTAAGAATATTCTGCTACCCTAGGCTTCTCAAGAGATGGTGGCAGTGATCGAAGGAGGGATACGCAGAGAGGAAACTAGAGCCCAGAGAAGCAAGGAGTCAGAAAGGCACAGGCTTTGCCCATCGCCAGACTCCTAAATGTCACTTGGTGATGTTCGTGTGGCATCACCGCCAAGGGCTGGGCGGGCGGCCAGGCACTGCAGCCAGGAGCCGGGGCGCTGAGCACGCGCGGCGTGGGACAGACACGCAGCCGCAGCTCCAGCACGGGGGTCAGGGGAGGGGGCAACTGAGGGGCCCTCCGGACCCTTGGCAGCTCCACCCGGCGGCGGGGAAGGGAAGTAAGGGCCCAGCGAGGGGGCGCGGGCGGGGCCGGGCCTAATCACATGGCGCAGAAGGCGCAGGCCGCCCGGCATCTCTTTCTTTCTCTTTCTCGAACCTCCGCTCCCATCCTGCCCCACCGAAGGCCCCTTCCGGGCCCGGGACCCAGGCGGGACGAAGCCTCCTGCGCCTCCAGTAGACACTCACTTTTCGCCTGAAGGCACCAGCTCCTTGCCCTCGTTGTTGGAGAATGCGTCCGTCTCCCCGGGCCGTCCTTGGGGCCGGGCGCCTGCGGGACTGCGGGCGGCGACGCCCCAGGCTGCGGCGGCTGCGGCTGCTGCTGCTGAATGCCTCCCTTGCCCAGCTCCTGTAGGATCTCCGAGGGCGAGCTGGACAGGCCCCTCGCGAGGGGCCCCGCCGAGCGTCCGCCCCCGCCCCACCACGGGTAGAGCCGCGCGGCGGCCACCTGGCCCGTTCGTCCCCCGCCCAGGGGTCGCCGGCACAGGGTGACGAGGGGCTGCGCCCGCATCAGAACGGCGCAGCCGGCAGCGGGCGGGCGCAAGAATAGGTCCCGCAGCATCGACGAGCCTCGGAGTCGCATCATACCGCCGGGTCCGTCAGCGTCCGCTCAACAGGGGAGGATGCTCCGAACGTGGGCGGCCGCTCTTTTCCGAGAATGCGGGCTCCGGCGCGATGGCCAGAGGGCAAAAAGAGAACGGGGGCAGAGACGTGGGTGTGGTTCCGACTCCCACAGCCGCTGCCGCCGCCGCCGCCGCTGCTGCTGCTGCTCCTCAGAATGCCCGCTACGCTGCTTCTCAGACTGCCCGCTACCGCTTCTCCTCCCACCGCGTAGGGCTCCGCACTGAGGCTGAGGCGCAGGGGCGGGCCCGGAGACATTCCGCGCGCACCCTCCAGGAGGCGGGAGGACGCCGACGGCCTGCCCCCTCCGCCAGCTCCGATTGGCTCAGATCCTCGACCTCGGTTATGATTGGTGACTGGTGCAGTCAAATTTCTCTCGGCGCCTGGTGAGCGGAGTGTCAGGCGGCTGACGGGCGGCGTGGGTGGGGCCTTCGGAGGGGGAGGGGCGGGGCGTGGAATCAAACTGACCTGTGAGGCTAGAGAGGCAGGCGGGTCTCCAGAGTAGCCCCTTCTCTCTGGCTTGGTCAGGACCGAGGCTGCCACAGATAGAAACTGGGGGCCAGTGGTCGCGTCCTTTTCAAAACGGATAGGCTCCTGGACTCTGGGACCTCAAACTGTTTGGGCAACTGATGGGTAGGAGCCCCTGCAGCCCAGGGGCCGGCCATCAGTGGGCTTGGTCGTGGCTGGAGGCTGGCCTGGCCATCGGAGCTCGGCTGTCCAAGCTTGCCGCTGGCCCCCGGCTATCCGGTAAGGGCGTGTGGCGACGCCTCTGAGCGCCGCGGACCCGCGAGGGCAGCTCCAGACGAGCTTGTCCTTCTCCCAAATGTTACATTTACTTGAAACTTTCCATGGTTGGCGACTGCCCAGATGTGAAGTGTTTTGGAAAAATGAGCAAAATCCTTTCAGCTATGCGGCTTAGCCATTTGGAGGATTGGAATTCGGGGGAGGGCAAAGAGAGAAGGGGAAAATCCAAAACGTGACAGATTTCCTTTTTAAAAATTGCTTTTAAAAATGTGCAGTGACATCTCAAAAATACTTTTGAACAACAGTGATTCCCTAATACTAGTTTGCTTGAGAGCAAAATCGTAGATGCTTCTCTATTTTAAAGCTGCCTCATCGTTGTAAAATAGAAGCATCCAGATCCTGTTCTCTAAATCGTTTTCAGCCTAGTATCGTTTTATCCATTTATACTTTTGGACCTGCAGGAAAAGAGCCGAGGATCTGATAATCTCTGACTTTTTCTTTGAGCCTATGTAGCCTATATACACAGGAGAAGGCCATGGCAACCCGCTCCAGTACTCTTGCCTGGAAAATCCCATGGACAGGGGAGCCTGGTAGGCTGTAGTCCACGGGGTCGCACAGAGTCGGACACGACTGAAGCGACTTAGCAGCCTATATACAGTCCACTTTCAGCTCCTCCTGCCCTCAAATTCTTTAGGCGATAGCCTGAAACAGTTTTAAATGCATAGATTCACAAAGGTTAATATGGCTCGCCCGATGGCTCAGTCCGTAAAGAATCTGCCTGCAATGCAGGATGACCGGGTTCGATCCCTGGATCAATCCAGAAGATCCTCTAAAGCAGGAAATGGCACTCTAGTATTCTTGCCTGGAAAAATCTCATGGACAGAAGAGCCTGGCATGTCATATAGTCCATGGGGTCATAAGAGTGGGAGGTGACTTAGTGACTAAACCACCACCACAAAGTTTAACAGGATAGTTTTTATGCAATGGGAAGGGTGTTGTATATCAGGGGCATGCATCATTAACGGATCATCAGATTTAGTAATGTAATGAATCTTAAAATATTGCACTAGATTAGTAACTAAGAAATGTGGCTGAACCTACCAGTATGTGACCTCTGGCATGTCATAGTCTTGTGTTTAAGTTTTCTCTCTCTCTCTTTAACCAGAAGAATATGGAGCAAGCTATAGTATATGTATACTTTTTTCCCCAAGTTAAGACAATTGCAAATCATTTAGATGGTTTTTATTACTACTTAGTGTTTCCTGTCACTAAATTTGATGAGTCAAAGTAAATATATTTAGGAAAAGGGAAATTAGGTTTGGAGGCAAAGTAGCAAATACTATATCTCCCTAACATTTCCAGTCTGACTTATCAATGTCATAAACCTGAATACTGTCCTATCTGTCAGATATAACTAGATATTTTAGTAGGCTATTGTATGTGTATAAAATGCTTGTGCAGGGGTAACTAATACACATACAATAGCCTACTAAAATATCTACCAACAAAATGACTTTTTAGTTTAGCATGTGTCTGGGATGTCAGACTACTCCTAGACGTCCTCTTTGCTACTAGACAGGCGCAGTTATCTTACCATGGGGTGTGGTCTCATAGCCATTGAGAAGATAGTCAACTATAGAAAGGAAAAATGGGAATTTTTGCACTTTGTGTTTGTTCTAACTAGAACAGTTCCTGAACTTCTGTACTCTGAAGATTAGAAAAGGCTAATGTTTCAAGATGATAATATATATATAAATTCCACATCTTGCCCTTCACAAAAACTAAAAGGTATTATTTGTTGACCTAGAGCTAGATAGAAAATAGTTTTCCTTTGACTAACACCTTAAAAGAGTTGCCTAAGTTTTTTTGATTTGTTGGTTTGTTTGAAATTCTTCTATTTAGAGAATAGAGTAAGGCTCAGGAAGCCTCTAAACAAGCTTCTGTTGCTACTTCCCTTTCTTCTCTTGGTTTCCTGCTTTAACTGGCCAACTTCCTAGCCTCACTGATAAACCTTGCCAAACATAACTTATTTTTCCAAAGCTGAACTTAGATCTTTATTAAAGTATTATAAATCTTTCATCTACATAATACAGGTAGCATTGGTATCTTATAGGGTTGTTGTGAGTGTTAAATGAATCAATACATGTATGGCACTTAGAACAATGTTAGTTAAATTCTGTTTTAGCTATAATTATTATTATTTTCCCATGAGTGAATAAATTTTATTGTACAATATGATTAGTTGTCACAGCTATTACTGTAAAGACAAATAGGTAATTGTTTTAAACCATGTAATCATAAAATACCATTCAAGAAGAAGCTTTTGTTGTTATTCAGCCACTAAGTCATGTCTGACTTTTGCAGTCCCATGAACTGCAGCATGTGGCTCCTCTGTCCTTCACTATATCCCTGAGTTTGCTCAGATTCATGTCCACTGAGTCAGTGGTACTGTCTAACCGTCTCATCCTCTGCTGCCGCCTTCTCCTTTTGCCATCAGTCTTTCCCAGCATCAGGGTCTTTTCCAGTGATTCAGCTTTTTTCATCATGTAGCCAAAGTATTAGCGTTTCAGCTTGAGCATCAGTCCTTCTAATGAATATTCAGGGTTGATTTCCTTTAGATTGATTGGTTTGATTTCCTTGCAGTCCCAGGGACTCAAGAGTCTTCTGCAGCACCACAGTTCGAAGGCATCAGTTCTTCAGTGTTTAGCTTTCTTGATGGCCAAACTCTTTCTTTGCAGCTGAAGTTGGACAAGTTGTACACAGCAAAAACAAGATGTGGAGCTGACTGTAGGACAGATCATGAGCTCTTTATTGAAAAAGAAGATGCTAATGTCCCAAAATAAGATAATTTTCATTTTTAGAAAACAAAGCAATAATTTGCAAAGTATCTTACAATAGACTACTACAAAGACAGCTTAAGCAAAGCTAGGCTCAGTGCCTGGGGTACCACCTATTTACAAATAACTTTTAGAAAAAAAATAGTACTAAATGAAGAATTGCTAGACCAAAAAGCAAAACAAAACTAAACCGGCCTGAATATACATGTCACATGCAATTAAACCTAAAAATCTATCATTTGCCATCTATGTAAATTAAATATCTGTTCTTTGCAGTATCACACAAAAATGGCAAGAGAAATTTTAATCAGATTTGAAGAGATTGTTTGAATGGTCTCATTTAAAATACTAACTATATGGAATTCTTTTGAGAGTCCTCTGATGGCTGGGATGGGCGTTGGGGTGGTAATCAGTTATTTTTCTTCGTTTAGAGTGATATGGTAAAGATTTCAGTTAGTATGGTTTATAAATTATCTAGACTTAGGTCACGATTATATGCCTGGAGCCTCCAGGTGTTTACTGATTTTTCAAGCAATTTTCTTCTTGTTGTTTTTTTTTGTAGATTCATAGAAAATATTAAATTAGACTAAATCCCATCCTAGATATCAGCAAGTTGTATATTAACAAAACCTTAAAAAGTTTGATTTTATAAATGGCCAAAAAGTCAGTCAAAAGGATACCTACTTGAGTCTGAAAACCTCTGTGGTAGGTTGTATTACTGTTCCCAAATATTTTTGTCTCTCCCAATAGGAAGTCTTTACTTCCTCACCTTGTTGAATTCGAGGCTTGGCCTTATGCCTTGATTTGTTCAATGAAATGTGAAAGGAAGTGATGTAGGCCACTGCTAAGCAGAAACTTTAGGAGTCATCACATGTTTCTGTCATCTCTCTTTTCCTTTTATGAGGAGCATATCCAAAGAGTGGATGAGTCCTTCATCTGGGTCCCAGATTGATGAAACAAAACTGAAGATGACTGTGACTAACAAAGACTACAAAGAGAAATAAACGATACTGTAAGTAATTTCAACTTGGGAGTTATTGTCATAGAATGCCTTAGGTTGACCTGTACATTATCCAGGTTGAATGAAAACTTGGCAGCCATGAGACTAATATTAATTACAGAGAGTATTGGAGAACTCTGGAAATTGGCAGTCGATCTCTAGCACAGTTGAAACAGTACCGCTGAGAGAACAGTCAGAATAGGCCTTCTTTTTCAGAGATAATTAAAACTAAAGTTTACGTAGGAGATATTCGATATTTATAAGTTTATATTTGGACACTTTGGGGAAAATAAGCAGTGGCTTGAGGAATGAGCTCCATAACAGTTATGCTATGTTGGATTTATGCTCTGAAATCTAATGTTGATTCAGCATCTGAAAGTTGTCACATTTTCTAAGCTCTGAAAAAGAAAAATGAACCCGGACTGTGTTAATCTGCTCTTCAAGTGGTAAGATCATATTACCACTTTGGAAAACAATTATTAAACTCTGCTGAAATAATTATTTATGGAGCTAAATGCAAAATTCAAACATTTGGGAGAAAAGCATCAGAGTCCACAGCAAGGTATTTTGATGTTCTGGGTAAAGAGAAATCAGTATTCATTCTCTGTATAGGGCAGGTTCCTTCAAATTTACTTTTCAAGCATCTGACCTTTACAGTTGGCATGTGAGTCCCTCTGTCTAATTATAAGTCACAAGAGGGAACTCAACAAAAGAAAGATTGACTTGTGTTAGCGCTGCTTCTCATAGTGACAATACCATGAGGCACAGTTTCAATAGGCACCCCAAAAAGTACGACAGTGTGATGTATTAAAAAAAAAAAAAAATCTCTGTAGAAACAATCTAAATGTTTTATCAGTAGAAGAATGGCTTAAAATAATTATAATATTTCTACATTTTACATGTGATAAAATATATTGTCTAAAATTAATGGCCCCAGTATATGTTTAAAGTGGATAAGCCTCAAAAACAGATCACAGATGGATATGATTATAAAACTGTAAAACATGCAAAACAATATATTATTTACAGATGTATACATATGTGATTTTTAAAGTTTCAAATGCGCATAGGAATGATAAACATCAAATTCAGTTCAGGGGTTATCTCTGTGTATATATCATAAGGAATGGGATTGAAGAAATGTATAAAGCTTGAGCTGTATCTGCAATGACTGAATTTTTAAAAAATAATTTTTAAAATCTGAAGCAACTATGGTACTTGGATAGTTGATATACAAGTGTTTGTTATATTCTCTTTCTTTTTCTCTGTGATTGAAATATTTCACTATTAAAGAAATGGCACTTTGTTGTAATGTTGAAAGCCAATATTTTTCTCTAAAAATATTAAGTGTAGAAAATATTCTAAACTAATATTCAATTTTTAATGTTTCCTTTTAAACCCTTTTAAATTTTGCCTAACCAATGCTGAGTGATAAAACTAGTAAAAAAAAAAAAGTGTGTGTACGCGCACACATGCATTAGCTGCACCGTGTCCGACTCTTTGCAACCCCATGGACTGTAGCCCACCAGGCTCCTCTGTCCTTGGAATTTTCCAGGCAAGAATACTGTAGTGGGTTGGTCATTTCCTTCTCCAGGGGATCTTCCCACCCCAGGGATTGAACACATGTCTCTTGTGTCTTCTGCATTGGCAGGTGGTTTCTTTAGCTGAGCCACCGGGCTAGCCCAGTAAAGCAGCATAGCTACCTTGTAAATATATTTCAGATATGTATCCAACAAAAAAGGTATAAATGACTAACATTTAACTGAAAAACTGATAGAAAAAATTATTTGGTTTTTGACCATATCAAACATAAATATGAAGGTAGTTCTTTAATACAATATGAATAAAAATGTATTTTTTTCTTCTGAAATTAAAGAAGTTCTTTGTCTTTGTAACATTCCTGTTGGGGACAGGTATTAATTGTTAAATTTTATGGCTACAGAAATTATAAGTTAATAAGATAACACCTCTAGCAAGATGAGGCCCTTGCTCTCATTTCTTTTGAACCATTGAACAAGTACCTACATGAGACCTGTTCCCTGGAGCAAAAACATCACATGACTCTTAAAAATCTTTAAGAGTAATTTCCCCAATCAGAGGCTCAGTAGGTAACTTGAATAAAACAGACCAGGCTATATTAGGGAATGATTTAGCCCAGTAAGTAGGAATTGAAATGCTCTGTATAAAGGGCAGTAGCTAATCCACCTGAGCCAATTTTAGCTAAGTGGAATGCAGGCACATTTACATAAACCTTTGGATTGTTAGAAATGATTTTTTTTTAATGTAGGTCTCTCAGTATTCTTTTTTAAATATAAATTTATTTATTTTAATTGGAGGTTAATTACTTTAAAATATTGTATTGGTTTTGCCGTACATCAACATGAACCTGCCACAGGCATACACGTATTCCCCATCCTGAAACTCCCTCCCTCCTCCTTCCCCATACCATCCCTCTGGGTCATACCAGTGCACCAGCCCCAAGCATCCAGTATCATGCATCGAACCTGGACTGGTGATTCATTTCAATATGATATTATACATGTTTCAGTGCCATTCTCCCAAATCATCCCACCCTCTCCCTCTGCCACAGAGTCCAAAAGACTGTTCTATAGATCTGTGTCTCTTTTGCTGTCTTGCATACAGGGTTATCGTTACCATCTTTCTAAATTCAATATATATATTTCTTTCCTTCTATTAACCCTGGGGTTCTTCATTTCTTCCTTTGCTAGTTGCTTTAGGTGTCGAGTTAGGTTATTTATTTGACTTTTTCTTGTTTCTTGAGGTATGCCTGTATTGCTATGAACTTTCCCCTTAGCACTGCTTTACAGTGTCCCACAGGTTTTGGGCTATTGTGTTCATTCGTTTCTATGCATGTTTTGATTTATTTTCTTTTTTATTTCTTCTGTGATTTGTTGGTTGTTCAGCAGCGTGCTGTTCAGCCTCCATATGTTGGAATTTTAATAGCTTTTCTCCTGTAATTGAGATCTAATATTACTGCATTGTGGTCAATGGCACCCCCACTCCAGTACTCTTGCCTGGAAAATCCCATGGACAGAGGAGCCTGGTAGGCTGCAGTCTATGGGGTCGCTACTAGTCGGACACGACTGAGCGACTTCACTTTCACTTTTCACTTTCATGCATTGGAGAAGGAAATAGCAACCCACTCCAGTATTCTTGTCTGGAGAATCCCAGTGACGGGAGAGCCTGGTGGGCTGCCGTCTATGGGGTCACACAGAGTCGAACACGACTGAAGCGACTTAGCAGCAGCAGCAGCAGCAGCAGCAACAGCGGTCAGAAAAGATGCTTGGAATGATTTCAGTTCTTTGGAATTTACCAAGGCTAGATTTTTGGCCCTGGATGTGATCTGTCCTGGAGAGGGTTCTTTGTGTGCTTGAGAAAAAGGTGAAATTCATTGTTATGAGGTGAAATGTCCTATAGATATCAGTTAGGTCTAACTGGTCTATTGTATCATTTAAAGTTTGTGTTTCCTTGTTAATTTTCTGTTTAGTTGATCTATCCATAGGTGTGAGTGGGGTGTTAAAGTCTCCCACTATTATTGTGTTATTGTTAATTTTCGCTTTCATACTTGTTAGCTTTTGTCATATATTGCAGTGCTTCTATGTTGAGGGCATATATACTTATAATTGTTATATCTTCTTGGATTGATCCTTTGATCATTATGTAGTGTCCTTCTTTGTCTCTTTTTACAGTCTTTGTTTTATAGTCTATTTTATCTGATATGAGTATTGCTACTCCTGCTTTCTTTTGGTCTCTATTTGCGTGGAATATCTTTTTCCAGCCCCTCACTTTCAGTCAGTATGTGTCCCCTGTTTTGAGGTGGGTCTCTTGTAGACAACATATATAGGGGTCTTGTTTTTGTATCTATTCAGCCAGTCTTTGTCTTTTGGTTGGGGCATTCAACCCATATATGTTTAAGGTAATTATTGATAAGTATGATCCCATTGCCATTTACTTTATTGTTTTGAGTTTGAGTTTATACACCTTTTTGTTTTTCCTGTCTAGAGAATATCCTTTAGCATTTGTTGGAGAGCTGGTTTGGTGGTGCTGAAGTCTGTCAGCTTTTGCTTGTCTGTAAAGCTTTTGATTTCTCCTTCATATTTGAATGAGATCCTTGCTGGGTACAGTAATCTGGACTGTAGGTTATTTTCTTTCATCACTTTAAGTATGTCTTGCCATTCCCTCCTGGCTTGAAGAGTCTGTTGAAAGATCAGCTGTTATCCTTATGGGAATCCCCTTGTATGTTATTTGTTGTTTTTCCCTTGCTGCTTTTAATATTTGTTCTTTGTGTTTGATCTTTGTTAATTTGATTAATATGTGTCTTGGGGTGTTTCATCTTGGGTTTATCCTGTTTAGGATTCTCTGGGTTTCTTGGACTTGGGTGATTATTTCCTTCCCCATTTTAGGGAAGTTTTCAACTATTATCTCCTCAAGTGTTTTCTCATGGTCTTTCTTTTTGTCTTCTTCTGGGACTCCTATGATTCCAATGTTGGGGCATTTAACACTGTCCTGGAGGTCTCTGAGATTATCCTCATTTCTTTTAATTCGTTTTCTCTTTTTTCCTTTCTGATTCATTTATTTCACCATTTTATCTTCTACTTCACTAATCCTATTTTCTGCCTTTGTTAGTCGACTATTTGTTGCCCCCAGAGTGTTTTTGATCTCATTTATTGCATTATTCATTACATATTGACTCTTTTTGTTCCTTCTAGGTCCTTGTTAAACCTTTCTTGCATCTTCTCAATTTTTGTCTCCAGGCTATTTATCTGTGATTCCATTTTGATTTCAAGATTTTGGATCATTTTCACTGTCATTATTTGGAATTCTTTATCAGGTAGATTCCCTATCTCTTCCTCTTTTGTTTGGATTGGTGAACATTTATCCTGTTCTTTTACATGCTGGGTATTTTTCTGTCTTTTCATTTTGTTTATATTGCTGAGTTTGGGGTGGCCTTTCTGTATTCTGGCATTTTGTGGAGTTCTCTTTATTGTGGAGTTTCCTCGCCGTGGATGGGGTTGTACAGGTGGCTTATCAAGGTTTCTTGGTTAGGGAAGCTTGTGTCGGTGTTCTGGTGGGTGGAGCTGGATTTCTTCTCTTTGGAGTACAATGAAGTGTCCAGTAATGAGTTATGAGATGTCAATGGTTTTGGAGTAACTTGGGCAGCCTGTATATTGGAGCTCAGGACTGTGTTCCTGTGTTGCTGGATAATTTCCTTGGTACATCTTGCTCTGGAACTTGTTGGCCCTTGGGTGGTGCTTGGTTTCAGTGTAGGTATGGAGGCATTTGATGAGCTCCTGTCAATTCATGTTCCCTGGAGTCAAGAGTTCTCTGGTGTTCTCAGGATTTGGATTTAAGCCTCGTGCTTCTGGTTTTCAGTCTTATTTTTACAGTAGTCTCAAGACTTCTCCTTCTATACAGTACCATTGATAAAACATCTAGGTTAAAGATGAAAAGTTTCTCCACAGTGAGGGACACCCAGAGAGGTTCACAGGGAGGAGGGAGATAGAGGTGACCCGAATGAGATGAGGTGGAATCAATAGCAGAGAGAGCAAGCTAGCCAGTAATCACTTCCTTATGTGCACTCCACAACTGGACCACTCAGAGATCTTCACAGAGTTATGCAGAGAAGAGAAGAGGGAGGAAGGAGACAGAGGTGGCTAGGAGGATAAAAAGGGGGGAATCAAAAGGAGAGGGACAGATCCAGCCAGTAATCAGTTCCCGAAGTGTTCTCCACCGTCTGGAACACGCAGAGATTCACAGAGTTGGGTAGAGAAGAGAGGGGGGTAGGGAGGAGACAGAGGCGACCTGGTAGAGAAAAAGGAGAGTCCAAAGGGGAGAGAGCAGTCAAGCCAGTAATCTTGCTCCCAAGTAAAAATGGGTACTGAAGATTGGTTTCTTAAAGGTACAAAAGTGATAACAAATACCAAACAGCAAAGATTAACTGATTTATAGTACAGTTTGGAATTTCAAAAATACAATATTAAAGAAAATAAGGAAAAAAAGAAAAAAACACAAAGTCACAAAAATTATAAAATATATATATATACGAAGTTTGCTTTAAAAAATAGGGTCTCTTTTTTGCAAAGTAATATTAGGTTATAAAAGTGAAAATTAAAGGGATAATAGAGGACTTAAAAATTTTTTAAAATTAAAAAAAGAATGATTATAAAAATAGTAAAAATATATCTAGAACTTTCTGTGGTGTTGTTGTGGGTATTGTGGGATCATTTCATTTTGAAGAGTTCCTTGGTCTGGCTTATATTTCTCAGTATCTATAGGCCTCTTCCTATGTAGCCGGTACTAATGACAGGGTTTTAATGTATTGCACCTGTCACTTCCAAGGCAGTTGTCTCTGTTTTAGCTTCTTCTGTTTGCTGGTCTCTTCAGTGTCTGATTTCTGCCCTGACACAAAGAGAGGGTGGTGGACACCTTTTTAGCCTCACTTGTTCAGTCACTCTATGGAGGGAGGGACGCTGCAAACAAATAACACTGGCGTGTGCTCCACTGCCTCAGCCACACCTGGACTGCCCCTGCTCATGGCATGTGTACCCTCCCTGCCCACACTGCTCAGACTCTAGGTTGCTCCGCCAGGAACCGTCTGAGGCCAGCTCTGGGCTGCATGCACCTCCCAGGTCTAAGCCGCTCAGGTTCAGGCACTCATGTAGTCCTCAGAGGCGCAGACTCAGTTTGTGCCCTTCCTAGGTCTGAGCAGCTCAGGTGATGCGGTGTTTGGTGACCACGGTCACTGCGACTTATCGCCTCCCCTGTCCCTGCTGCTCGGTTTTCCGGGTGTACAACTAGTGCACCTTCTCAGGTGGATGTTGACTGTCCAGAACCCCAAGAAGTCTTAGTTAGCAAAGAAGCTTGCTTACAGTTTGGTAGATAATGTCCCTCTGGGGCTGCGATTGCCCCCTTCTGGCTCTGGCTGCCTGTCACTGGAGGAGGATGGTCTGTAGCCAGGTAGTTCTGTTCAGTCCTTTGTTCTGTGTGTGGGCCTGGCCGAGTCTTAGGGCTTTTCATGTGGTAGCTATCCCACAGTCTGGTTTACTAGCCCAAGTTAGTTTGTTTCGATTGCCCTCGGGGCATTCAGGCCAGATCCTTACTCTAGGCAATACAGCCTGCACTTTCCTGCCCAGCCCCTGCTTGCTAGTGGCAGGTGCAGGTGTCTGCGCTGCTTCTCTGCTGGGGGAGTTACCATTGGGCTCGTAATCTGTGGGTTTTAATTATTTATTTATTTTTCCTTCCTGTTATGTTGCCCTCTGTGCTTCCAAGGCTTGCCACAGACTCGGCAGCGAGAGTGTTTCCTGGTGTTGTGGAAACTTTTCTCTTTTAAGACTCCTTCGCAGGATGGAGCTCCGTCCCTACCTCTTTTGTCTCTTTTTCTTGTCTTTATATTTTTCCCTACCTCCTTTCAAAGACAATAGGCTGCTTTTCTGGGCACCTGATGTCCTCTGCCAGCATTCAGAATTTGTTTTGTGGAATTTACTCAGTGTTTAAGTGTTCTTTTGATGAATTTGTGGGGGAGAAAATGGTCTCCCTGTCCTATCCCTCTGCCATCTTAGGACTGGTCCTGATTTTTTTAATAAATAAAATCATCTGACTTTAAAATGCGTCTCATTCATCTTTTCTTAACACTGTGTTAGTCAAACAGAACATCTACAAAAATAATTTGGATCATGGCCCATCATGTTTCCAACTCTGCTCAGAACAATCAGGTGGTGATAGCAATATAGCATTCTTTGAGGTTTATTCCTGGCACAGATTCTACTCCAGACCATTAGTCCTAGCGACCCATGGAAATCCCATTTCTCTTGAAACTGCTGCAGCTATCTTACTCCAGAAGAGGAGACAGCCTTAAACCAAACCCAGCAATCAAGGCTAACTGAGTAGAGAGATAGAATCTGGAATCTACATAATGTTCATAGGATACTGACTTACCAACTCTGACACCTTCCCTTTTTGTTACATATGATACCTTTCTTTACCATTTAAAACATTTTGGATCTGGTATCCATTAAGACAACATAACTGATACAAAGTTACACTGTGGAAGATTCTTTCTCTGTGTTTATCTCTTTGCCCCCAGTACAATTTATTAACCCTCTCTCTCTCATTTTTAACCCCACTAAATTATATATCTATGTTTTAACCTATTTACATATTCTATGACTCCCCCAATTGTTTGGGGGTCATATATGATACTCTTGCATGATTTAAAATAAAGTGATGGAGTTGGAGACATAGTAAACATTAAGGAGCCTGCCCCCACCTTCAGTGTGGATCCTGAGTCACTTCTGTAACTCTAGATTTGCTTCTCTTCTATCCCAAGAAAGAATATTGAGCCATATTAAGACAACCAACTTTTTTTGTTGTTATTCAGTCACTCAATTGTGTCCAGTTCTTTGCGACCCCATGAACTGCAGCACGCCAGGCTTCCCTGTCCTTCACTATCTCCTGGAGACTGGTCAAACTCATGTCCATTGAGTCGATGATGCCATCCGACCATCTCCTTTTTGCTAAACTGGCAATGGCAGCCCACTCTAATTCTCTTGCCTGGAAGATCCCATGGATGGAGGAGCCTAGTAGGCTGCAGTCTATGGGATCGCTAAGAGTCAGACATGACTGAGTGACTTCACTTTCACTTTTCACTTTCATGCAGTGGAGAAGGAAATGGCAACCCACTCCAGTGTTCTTGCCTGGAAAATCCCAGGGACAGTGGAGCCTGGTGGGCTGCCATCTATGGGGGCACACAGAGTTGGACACGAATGAAGCGACGCAGCAGCAGCAGCAGCAGCAGCAGCAGCAGCAGCAGCAGACATCTCTACCTGTTTCTGATTGGTTGTTTTTGAACCTTAACTTGTTATTTATTCTTGCCAAAATGATCAGTTTTCTTTGCTTAACCAACTTTTCTCATTGGAGCTCCTACTTTCCTTACACCATTTTTAGCACCTTATATGTCCTAAGCCCCTTTCTCTATCCATCATAATTCCACTGACCCTTCAAGGTCCCCATCTTATATCTTCATGGTGCTCTCCAATTTCTCACATAATAGCCATTTACCCTTATAATAGCCATTTGAGATGTGCAGGTACATACAGTACCTACAGTCCCAGGTACATACAGTCTCATTTTGCAGATGAGAAAACTGACACAGAAACATGAAATAATCTGTTTAATATTTTAATGACTTGCCTTAAAAGTATCACACATTTCATAACTCTATGGCTTTTACTCTTGCTATTTCCCCTGATCATTCCCATCTGGATATATCATCTGTTTCCTAAAGAACTCAGCTTAAATATTGTCTCCTCTGCAAAGCCTTCCTTGAACTTTCTGAGAAGAGTTAAGGGCTTCTTTCATCTTGTATCAGGGCTTCTTTGTTAATATCTTCATTTATTCTATTACTCATGTGCATCTCTCCCAAATGGACAGGATGATTTAAATATTTTAGCTTTCAACATACCACTATCATTTTGCATAATATCATTTTCAGTAACATAATTGAGGCTGATTACTGTTACATAAGAGTTTATTAATTGGAAAATATAATAAATATATTAGGACAAGTAAAAATCAAAATTTGAATCTTGAGTAAATTCCTCTTCTATTATACTTCACAAAGAGGAAGATGTTTAATAAAAATTCAAACTGCAAAAGGACTTTATAAACACTCTGTTTTTTAATGACTGCTATTGAGTCCAAATTCACTCTGCTTGCCATATGACAGGCCAATGAATTAGAGACAAGGTATTGTGGCAAGAAATAAGACTTTATTTAGAGCCGGCTGACTGAAAGGAAGGCAGACTAATGTCTCAAAATAACCATCTTGTTGGGTCTGGATGCCAGGTTCTTTTATAGATCAGAGATGTGGGGAGGTGAGGAAACAAAGTGTAAAGGCCATTAATCTTGCAAATATCTCCTAGAATGGCAAGCCTCAGGCAGGGGAATGTGTTAATTTCTTCCTTCCTGCCATCTACAGGTGGACATCATTCTGAACAAAGGCACTTTGATTTTAACAGCCAGACAGAAGGGCAAGATTCTCTGAGCAGACCATTATGTGTGATTATAATAACAAAAGCAATGGAAAGCAAATCATAGAAACAGTTCTAACATGGAATTAGACTTGACTTTTCCCTGCAGCATGTCTACCTGTGCCAACCATCATGATGGGAGCTAAGATTGAAGAGATGAATAAGGCATAGTCTTTTGGTTTAAGGAGGTAGACAAAATACATATATATGAACTCTTAATTAAAATATCATATTCTGGATGCTGTGAATATTATTTGCATATGTATATTCAGTGGGTAATGATATAAAATAAATTCTTTCAAGGAGATTATGGAATATTCTAGAAAGTATGTGCTATTTATATGAGGTTAATGAGGGCATTCTGTCAAGAATAGGAAAGAGTGAAGTTGAATGGTAGCTACAGAGCAATCCGTTGTGGTAACAATCTCTAAATATTTCCAGTCTCCTCCTGAGTAGGATTGCATGTCCCTGCTCCCTAGAAGGTGGATGAATCAGTGCAACTTGCTTTGGTTGGGAAAAATGTGATTAGAAGCTTAAAAAGCCAATGCATAATCTTTTACTCTCTCTATCCCTATGGCATTCTGTTAATACTCAAATCTTGTGGCTGCTATCTGTGTCTGAGTTTGGAGAAACAAACAGTCACTTTAAGCTTCTGTGCTTTGGGGGCTGCGCTATCCTAATGGGTTCATCTAATATGAGAGGAAGATAGGAGAGAAAATGCATTGGCTCATAGGGAAGCCAGTCCTATTGGCAGCATATATAAAAGTCAGCCTGTGAAATGACCATTTACCTAAAAGTGTGTGCACAAAATATTTGAATCAATAAATTCACATAAATATATTTTATGCTTTTTCCATTAAATTCCACTTCTCACTAGGTGATCTTATTTCCACAACTAGCTCTGATGTTGATATATATAATTTGAATCAAGAAAAAGATGTCTTCAAAATCCATCTTAATCTCACAGTTACATAATAAATTATCTACTCCAATTAGTGTTTCAGATAAAGAAAAAAGTAACTAGAGGCATCTGCAGCCTTGGTATATATTAGCTTCATTTGGTGTTGAAGACTGAACGCTATTACATTTCTACTGCAAGAGGCATGGTAAAAAGGACAATGCTTACAATTTTGGAGGAGGACAGGCTTGTCTTAATTCTAGCACAACTGTAGGCCTTCACACAGTACTGTCTTCATGGATTTTACCTCCCAACTAAAACTGATTCTATTTTAGCAGGAATTTCTAGAAAAATGTCCTAATCTAAGAGAGTAAGTGAAATAGTGAGAACTTGTTACCTCTTGATAGACAAAAACAAGAGGACGTTTGTGTTCATTTGCACTTGAGCTTTGTAACATACTACCTGAGAGAAGGGAGCTAAGAGGATAGTATATATCTTATAGATAAGTTTATGTAAGCAGAGGAGAAAATGAGTTCAGAAAAGGTCTAGATGTGAAGCGGTATCCTAGATTGTCCGTATGTAAGGCCAAGGGGCAGTGAATAGGTTGGGATATACATCTTAAGACAACAGAAAAAGAGGAAAACCAAAGGGAGAGGATGGGGAGTAAAAACGACAACTCCGGAGATACTTAATCTCCTTCATGATCACTGCTTTTCCCAAATAGTTTGTGACATAGCCCAAATGAAATTCCTCAAGTGCTTTCACCTGCTAGGATCTGCCCAAATATTGAAAGGAATATCAAGTCCTTGTACAGTAAAGAAATTCAATAAATTTCTAACTTTGAAGACTAAATATGTGGTTTATTGACTTAAAAATAGTCTCAACCTAGAAGTTGAGAGATATTTTATTTGGTGAGAATTTTTAGGATTTCAAGCCCAGCAGATAGCATCTCAAGTGCCCCTGAGAGAACTGTTCCGATGAGGCAGGGGAGAAATCAGGTTATATAGAAGTTTGCAACAAGGGACAGATAGTCTGAACATCAGAAAATTATTGC
Organism: Nanger dama; assembly: GCA_917880005.1. Lineage (NCBI taxonomy): Eukaryota > Metazoa > Chordata > Mammalia > Artiodactyla > Bovidae > Nanger > Nanger dama. Next base: position 57,618,104 of record CAKJTW010000004.1, read on the forward strand.
TAATTAAGGAAAACCACATATCTCAAGTTAAGGAATTTAGCGCTTTTCTATGTATGGGAGGATGTAAGAGTCTGGACTTACTGAAATCATTCCTTTCATATCCCTTTCAGCTCTCTGACACTATTATCTTGCATCTTTCCACATTCCCCTGAGCTCAGTGCTCACAGCAGAGAGTGCCAGGAGCTCAATGGCTGCCAGTTAGCAGGCGTTGTTTTTCCTGGGTGTTCTCTGGGCTCAGAAATTCATGTTTGTAAGGTTGAAATAGTTGATGGCTGTGACATCCTTGTTTATTTATATGGCAGAAAATATTCCATTTCACAGATTGTTTATTAAAAAGTTTAGTAATGTATATGGTTCTGTAAAGCCTTTCTGAACTAAGAAGTAACTGGAATTTAGCTCCATCTTGGCCATTGCCTGTCTCACTGGCTAACCTAGGAAGTCCCTTGATCTATCAGTGCCTCAGTTCCCTCATCTATGAAGTGGAAGCTTAGCTTGGGTGGTGGATGCTCAGTTGCTTCAGTAGTGTCCAACTTTTTGTGACCCCCAAGGACTGTAGCCTGCCAGTTTCCTCTGTCCATTCTTCAGGAAAGAATGCTGAAGTGGGTTTCCATGCCCTCCTCCAGGGGATCTTCCCAGCCCAGGGATAGAACAGGCATCTCCTGCTTCTTCTGCCTTGCAGGAGGATTCTTTACACACTAAGCCAACTGGGAAGCCCCGGAAGCTTAGCCTAAGTGACCTCAAATGTATCACCTGGATCCAAACTGTGATTCTAAGCACTGGTTACTAGCAGTTGTGGCTTTTATCTGGAGATTATTGATCACTTACTGATGAAATACCTTATCTATTTTTTTCACCAACAGATATTATGGGAATTGCAGGTGATACATTATTAAGCGTCAAACAAGGTTAAAGAATGTTTAAAGTCCAGTGACCAGACAAAAGTTATATAAGGAGTCTAGCATATGGCAGTTTTGAAAGAGCAATAAAAGGAGTCTAGCATATGGCAGTTTTGAAAGAGCAATAAAAGGTTCACATGTATTTAGGTTAATAATCAAAGATCTTTAAAGGAATGGTGTGGGAAGGGGAAAAGGGATACACAGCTAAGAACCTCAAGGCCTGGGTGGAAAATTGTCCCAGTATGTGGAACAGTGTCTCTGTAACCTGATTGGTACAACTTCAATCTCAATGGTTTTCCCCCAGTGGTAGACATTATCAGAGTGTAAAGGCAACTATATTCAAGGGCAATTCGTGTACTGTGTAGCCATCTGACATTCACACTCAGGGGGCTTGTAGTCACTCAGCATGCACGTGCTCACTGTCATTAGAGGCAGCTGTTGGCTCTGAAGAGCCCTACAGAGCCCTCCAATAGCCTCCAGGACAGTATTTTGGTGCAAACCTTAGTGTGTGCTTTCAGAGAATCATTAGTGAAAGGAGATAACCACAAGTAAATAGAAAGCAGGTGGACTGGTACAAATGGTGTCACAAAAATATTTTTCAAGTCAATTACTGTAGGGTTTTTTTTTTATTTTTTAAGGTGCTGGGATATCTAGGCTTCACTTATCTCTAAATAATAAAACTTTTCACTCCTAGCAACCATTTCCTGGAAAACAACCTGACAAAAAGATCAAAACAGTGAAAAGAGGTATTTTGCACATTTGCCCATGATAAGAGAGGTTTTAAGAGCAAAATCCTATAATAGCGTCAATCCACTCTCTCTCAGATGAATAGTCAGGCTCAGGAATACCCTTACTGAAAAGAATAACATGTACTGATATTAATTTTTCCATGATCACTGCATTCTGGATATGACTATCAACTACCCACAGCATTTTATGACAAAATAATAATTGAGATTTTATTGGTTGTACAATAGGCCCGATGCATTAACTTCACAATAATAAAACAAACTGGACTCATCTCTTTGCTTCTCTCTGTGCTATGCCAGGCAGTTTATGTAACCTCAGAGGGCCTTAGTTCCCTTACTTGTAATTTGAAGATAATAATATTCACTTTGTGGGGCTGTTGTGGGAATTAAGTGAGTAACGCACGTGTATTGTTCAGAGACAGGCCCATACAGAAATTCAACAGATGTTAGCTCCTTGTCCCTTGCAATTCATTTCTATCCAGAAGCCAGACTGATCTCCTTAAGCTATAAATCAGAACATGTTATTCTGCAGCTTAAAACCCTTAATCGCTTCCCATTATACTCAGGATAAAATTTTTAAAAAATTTGCAATCTTCCCTACAAGGCCTCCAAGGAAGCAACAGTTAGAACTGGACATGGAACAACAGACTGGTTTCAAATAGGAAAAGGAGTACATCAAGACTGTATATTGTCACCCTGCTTATTTAACTTCTATGCAGAGTACATCATGAGAAACGCTGGACTGGAAGAGCACAAGCTGGAATCAAGATTGCTGGGAGAAATATCAATAACCTCAGATATGCAGATGACACCACCCTTATGGCAGAAAGTGAAGAGGAACTAAAAAGCCTCTTGATGAACGTGAAAGAGGAGAGTGAAAAAGTTGGCTTAAAGTTCAACATTCAGAAAATGAAGATCATGGCATCTGGCCCCATCACTTCATGGGAAATAGATGGGGAAATAGTGGAAACAGTGTCAGACTTTATTTTGGGGGCTCCAAAATCACTGCAGATGGTGACTGAAGCCATGAAATTAAAAGACGCTTACTCCTTGGAAGAAAAGTTATGACCAACCTAGAGCGCATATTCAAAAGCAGAGACATTACTTTGCCAACAAAGGTTTGTCTAGTCAAGGCTATGGTTTTTCCAGTAGTCATGTATGGATGTGAGAGTTGGACTGTGAAGAAAGCTGAGTGTCGAAGAATTGATGCTTCTGAACTGTGGTGTTGGAGAAGACTCTTGAGAGTCCCTTGGACTGCAAGGGGATCCAACCAGTCCATTCTAAAGAAGATCAATCCTGAGTGTTCTTTGGAAGGACTGAAGCTAAAGCTGAAACTCCAGTACTCTTGCCATCTCATGTAAGGAGTTGACTCATTGGAAAAGACTCTGATGGTGGGAGGGAGGAGGGATTGGGGGCAGGAGGAGAAGGGGACGACCGAGGATGAGATGGCTGGATGACATCACTGACTCGATGGACGTGAGTCTGAGTGAACTCTGGGAGTTGGTGATGGACAGGAAGGCCTGGTGTGCTGCAGTTCATGGGGTCACAAAGAGTCGGACACAACTGAGCGACTGGACTGAAGTGAACTGCACTGAAATTGTAGCTACGTCTTCAGCCAGCCTCCCAGTGAGGTTTATGCTCTGGCCACAGTTGCCTTCTTTCAGGTCTCCAAATAGGCGAGACCTATTTCAAGGTTCCTGCATGATAGCAGCACAAGGAGAGAGTTGGGGGCTTTATCTTTTAATATGCATCAAGCCCATCTTTTTTTTTATGTGCACAATTGATATTTTATAAATAAGTAAAATGCTATGCAAAAACAGCTTATAGCCTCCCACTCAAAGTCAAATTGCTGCCTCTGAGGCCCTCTTAAACTGTAGTTTGGAAACTGTCATTGCTTTTGCACATGCTAAGAGTCAAATTGCTGCCTTTCATACATACTCAAATATGTATGAAACAGTCACAAAGGATTATCCATTTGCTTGAAAGAAAAAAATAGGTGTGTGAGAGTTCTTAACAAACATATTGAAAAGTTGACATTTAAGTTGAAATCTAAAGAGTAAAATTTCATCAGCAATGAACAGGAAAGGTGAGGCTTTCAGGCAGAGGGAATAGTATGTGCAAAAGCAGTGACAGTTTCCAAACTACAATTTAGGAGGACCTTAGAGGCAACAGTTTGACCCTGAGTGGTGGGCTAAAAGCTGTTTCAGGGCTTCAGTGGTGGTTCAGATGGTAAAGAATCTGCCTGCCAGTGCAAGAGACCCATGTACATTCCTTGGGTCAGGAAGATCCCTGGAAAAGAATTGCAACCCTCTCCAGTATTCTTGCCTGGAAAACCCCATGAACAGAGGAGCTTGGTAGGCTATAGTCTATTGGGTCACAAAGAGTCAGACACAACTGAGTGACTAACACTTCCACTTCCATGTGACTGTTTCTCCCCTACTGGATTCTAAGGTTCATAAGAGCCCGGATAGCATGACTGTTCCCCTCAGGGCCATAGTCTGATGTAGAGAAGGAATGCTTTTTGCTGGAGTTAAAGATTTACTAACTAATAAAGTCCATACAAAGATACGGCAGAAGATCTGTCCCTGATGTGAAAAACTGAAGCACATTGCTGTAGCCAGCCTGATGTAAAACTTTGAGGGTTCTTCTTGAGCCAACAGACAGGAGCATAGGAGAAAGAAAATACCTCCGTCAAAAACTGTGCCTTTGTTTTTGTCCTCTTTCTATTGCCTCTTTAACTCAATTCCTTTCTTCTGTCCTGCCCACTGTACTTCAACAAATGGTGCTAGAGAAAACTAATCTTAATGTGTTGCTGTTCTTTAGTCACTAAATTGTGTCTGACTCTTTGCGATCCCATGGGCTGCAGCACACCAGGCTCCTCTGCCCTTCACTATCTCCCAGAGTCTGCTCAGATTCATGTCCATTGAGTTGGTGATGATATCTAACCATCTCATCCTCTGCCACTCCCTTCTTTTGCCTTCAGTCTCCCAGCATCAGAGTCTTTTCAAATAAGTTAGCTCTTTGCATCAGGTGGCCAAAGTATTGGAGCTTCAGCTTCAGCAGCAGTTCTTCTAGTGAATATTCAGGATTTATTTCCTTTAGGATTGACTGGTTTGATCTCCTTGCTGTCCAAGGGACTCTCAAGAGTCTTCTCAAGCCCCACAATTCAAAAGCATCAATTCTTCAGCACTCAGCCTTCTTTATGGTCCAGTTCTCAAATCCGTACATGACTACTGGAAAAACTGTAGCTTTGACTATACAGACTTCTGTTGGCAAAGTGATGTCTCTGCTTGTTAATAATACTGAGTAGGTTTGTCATAGCTTCCTTTCCAAGGACCAAGTGTCTTTTAATTTCACAACTGCAGTCACCATCCAGTGATTATGGCACCCAAAAATATAAAGCCTGTCACTGCTTCCACTTTTCCCCATCTATTTGCCAGGAAGTTATGGAACCAGATGCCATGATCTTAGTTTTTTGAGTTGAGTTTTTAAGCTAATTTTAAGCCATTTTTCCTCTTTCACCGTTATCAAGAGGTGCTTTAGTTCTTCAATTTCTGCCATAAGAGAGGTGTTATCTGCATATCTGAGGTTATTGATATTTCTCCTGGCAGTCTTGATTCCAGTCTGTGCTTCCATCCAGCCCAGCATTTCACATGATGTACTCTGTATATAAGTTAAATAAGTAAGGTGACAATATACAACCTTGGCGTACTCCTTTCCCAGTTTGGGACTAGTCAGTTGTGGAGGTTAAGTGCTAATGTTTATTTAAACACAGACATGGAAATCTCTTCAAGAACTTCCCTAGGACCTACCTTCCACATTGGGAGTTTCCAAACAGTGAGAGTCTAAAGGACAATGTGAGACCAGGCTGGGGAGAGGATCCTTAAAGAAAAAACCAAAGCCAGATAAGAGGGAAGACTCAAAATGGACAAGAAAATGCAGGAGAGACTGTTAATCTAGATAGACTACCAAGACCAGAAAATACAGAAGGGATGTTACCCAGCAAAGTGCTTGGCACTTAGGGACATTTCATTAAGGACCATGGAAGGAAGGAAGGGAAGACAGGGTTTCCTATTACCGGCTTTCTGAGTTGTTGGAAGAGGTGGCAGGAATAGTATGCTGTTGTGACTAAAAGAAAAAAGGAGCCACATCTAGAATCCAAACAGAATGGGATATTAGTACTTCCCTTTGAGAAGGCAATGGCACCCCCACTCCCGGTACTCTTGCCTGGAAAATCCATGGATGGAGGAGCCTGGTAGGCTCCTGGTAGGAGCCTGGGGTCGCTGGGAGTTGGATACGACTGAGCCACTTCACTTTCACTTTTCACTTTCATGCATTGGAGAAGGAAATGACACCCCACTCCAGTGTTCTTGCCTGGAGAATCCCAGGGACGAGGGAGCCTGGTGGGCTGCTATCTATGGGGTCGCACAGAGTTGGACACGACTGAAGTGACTTAGCAGTAGCAGTGAGAGACCTATGCAAAAGCATAACCCGGGAAACTAAAACAGGTAGCTTAGCTCATTGGTAAATGACCCAAAGCACATGTGACACAGACTAGATGCTAGGTGCAAAGATACACCTGGCAGGGTCTTCTCTGCTGAGGCCTTGGGAGAAATAATATCTTGAAGAAGCACTTGTGACTTATCTCTTCTCTTCATAGTTGGTGATCCCAGTACTTCCTCTTTCTCAAATTCCTCTTTATATAGAATTCAAATTACTTTTTCTGTGGAGTTCAAATTTGAATTCCTCTTTCTACAGAAAGTCACAGAAAGGCCAAAAATGCCCCGCTGTGAAGAGATAAGTCACAGCTACTTCCTCAAGGTGTTAGGGGAAGCACACTGACTGAAACCACCCACCCTGGCCAGGCCCTTTAGTAACCATTTGCATGAGTTGTTCTATGACAGGAGATCCTGGTAAGGAATGTGGAACTAATAAGCCTCCACCAACCAGAAGAGTTTGGGAAAGGTCAAAAGGAGACACCACATGTCCATCCACTTCCCAGAATCCCTCTCGCTAGCATCCATCTTGGCTGGGTGATGCGTGCGCCACCAGGAAAGAATTAGAATGATTGGCCAAAGACAACCCGGAAACTAATCCCATCACCATAAAATCCGAGACTGCGAGCCACGTGGCAGAGCAATTCTCCTGGGTTCCCTTACCCTACTGCTCTCCACCCAGGTGTCCTTTCCCAATAAAATCTCTTGCTTTGTCAGCACATGTGTCTCCTCGGACAATTCATTTCCAAGTGTTAGACAAGAGCCCAGTTTCGGGCCCTGGAAGGGGTCCGCCTTCCTGCAACAAAGGTATTACTTCTAAGCCTTCAGCAGAGAAGACCCTGCCAGGCTCATCTTTGTACCTAGCATCTAGTCTGTGTGACATGTGCTTTGGATCACTTACCAATGAGCTAAGCTACCTGTTTTAATTTCTAGAGTTCTGCTTTTGCACACGTCTCTGAAGGGAAGTATTAATATCCCATTCTGTCTGGGTTTTAGATTTGGCCCCATTTTGCTTTTAGTCACAACAGCACACTTTATTCCTGCCACCTCTTCCAACAACTCAGGAAGCCTGTAATAGGGAAACCCTGTCTTCCCTTCCTTCCTTCCATGGTCCTTAATGAAATGTCCTTAAGTGCCAAACACTGTGCTGGGTACCATCCCTCCTGGATTCTCTGGTCTTGGTAGTCTATCTAGATTGACAGTCTCTCCTGCATTTTCTTGTCCATTTTGAGTCTTCCCTCTTATCTGGCTTTGATTTTCTTCTTTACGCTCACTCTCCCCAGCCTGGTCTCACATCATCCTTTAGACTCTCCCTGTTTGAAAACTTCCAGATTAAAAGGCAGGTCCTAGGGAAGTTCTTGGAGAGATTTCCGTGTTTGTGTTTAAATATATGTTAGCATTTAACCATCAGGTCTGAGGCTCCTCTGAGTGAGGATCTGAGACCCTTCCTCTGAAGTATGAGAGCACAGTGGCATCTGTTTTGTCAGGGCCATTTGTAATTTAAGTTTACTCAGAATTTCTATCCTTCTGCTGGTTGAGGTGTCCACATTGTCCAGTCCTGTCTCCAGAGTTCTGCTTTGTGTCTTTCCTATTGAATAAGATAAACAGAATCAGAACAGTCATGGTATAACAGTGATCTATTTTTTTTAATACTCTACTTCATTCGTTTTCTTTCCCTTCTCCACTCCAACTTTCTATGGCAGTTTTGCTCTCTCTACATTAAAAATAGCTTTCTGGAAACTTTCATGGAAAGTCTTTGTGTATAATAGTATTAATTTAAGAAATCATCTTTCAGGCAGATATCTTTAAGTTTTATCTTTACAGAGTACAAGATTTTGGCATTCAGCCATTTAAACCCCTATAAAGAAATTTCATACCAAAGTGTCTTTGTCTCCTCTAAAAATTACACCACAGAGGATCTGTCTGTTCTACCCATAAGTGAGTGAGTCCTGCCCTGTTCTGATGTTCCAAACCCTCCCTTTGGATTCTAACTCTCACCTCACTTCTCAGGGCACATTCCTTCTCTGCTTCTATTTACAGAAACTACCCACTTCAGTCCTAATCTTGTAAAACCAAGCAGACTGCCCAGAAGATGAGAATGGCAAGAGACCATAGTCTGTGGCTTTATTTAGTTAGCAAAGAATAACTCCAGTAAGGTATCAATGCTTCTATTCACACATTTCTTACACTTTAGCTCAACCCTTCATCTTGCTTCAGCAGAGAGAAAAAGATGCCAAGAAGTCTCTCCATACTGTGGCTAAATACCTTGGATTCAGATGTAGTATATATAATCCCTCAAAGTACAGAATAGTAGGATCATAGAGGTGAGAAGGAAGGGACTTGAGAAATATAGCCCACTCCCTATCTATTTGTTAATTGCCTCTAACATTCCTCAAAATTGGCCATCCAGCCACAGTTTTACGAAAAGATTTTAAAGTAATAATGAACCTAATTCTAAAACCCCAATCAGTATTTCCCAAAGAATGCTCTGTGCAGACTGCATCAGAGTCACCTGGGTGCTGTTGAAGGGTTCTTGGGCTCTCCCCTAGTTGGAGAAAATCCTGGACTCTTGCGGGGGCGGGGTGGGGTGGGGGGGGCGGCGAGGGGTGGTGGTGGTGTGTGGAATGCAGGAGTCTGCACCCCCAGGTATTTCTTGTGCACGTTAAAGTCTGAGACCCTGTGTTCTAACAGGGATCTCCCAAGGCAAATTTACCAGGACTGAAGAAAGCTTTTTTGTGCCTTGAGTGGAGCAGTCCTTGCCTGCAGGCATTTTCACAAGAATGTGGTAAAACAGCTGCTACAAACCTACCCTCAACATCCCCCCAATTACACTCAGAGTGGCCAAGAGTGTTGTGAAGCTGGCAGATGCATAGGTTTCTATTTCCCAATGAAGGTGAGGAAAAGAAACCGTTCTCTGTACCTAGGAGAGGGAGACTGAGCAGAATGTTAACACTGTACTTAGTACTGGCGAAATGTTCCAGGCCCTCTGGTAGTATATGTAGGCAACCATAGTAAGGGAAAAGGAAAACATTAATGACAATCTGGAGAAACTGTGATTTATGAGGGAGTGTAAGTAAATGAGTCTAGGTCACGTGGAGCATTTCATGGTCAGTTTCTTCAAAAAACCAGAACACAGGAAGTGAAAAGGAAAACAATGAAAGTAATTTAGATACAATTCAAGGTACAATAAAACAAGCTTTAAGAGTTTAACCATTTCAACAAAATGGTTAAACTTTAGAACAAGGAGAGCTGTGCAGCTCTCCCTCCGGAGGCCTGTGTTGAGCATTCCAGAAAACCACGGACCCTCTTAGCTCAGGATACAAGGGTCTGCTGTGTTGAAAATGCAAGAGCCAGAAATGACACATACCAAGCAGATGACCAAAAACTAACCAAAAACTAACCATGAGAGAACAGAGAAATCCATTCTTCTTTCTCTTAAAGAGGAAAAAAATATCACACTACCTCTCTCTTAACCTCCTCTCCCTCTCTCCCCAAAGAAAGAGCATTGGACTAGACATCAGAAAACCTAGATTCTAACCCTGGCTCTGCTACCCTATGATTTTAACCACCAAACTTAATAGTCCCAATTCTTCATTTCTGCACCTAGATGTAATTGAGTGTCTTGGCTGAGAATGAAGTTTAAAATTTGTGAACTTTTTTTTGTGTGTGTGTGTGTTTGTGTTTTTGGTTTTATGAGTAAAAATATTCATTCATCTTTAATGTAAATGGTCTCTTTGTTTTAGGGGTAAAAAACAGAATTGTTTCTTTTAGTTACACAAATAAAGAGCAAGTACCATTAACCTGAATGGGACATTAAGCACTCTGGTTTAGTAAGGGAAAAGGCTGATTTTGTAAGCTTTGGGCTAGATTTCTATCTCTAAGTTCCCTATGTGAGTGTGTGTGTACATGTTTACTTGTATTTCAGCAGAAGGGGAAGAAAACATTTTTCTTAGATGCATATAAACAGAATAGGGAACACACAGAGAATTGCTGCTTATTCTCTCTGTTGAAAAAAATTTTTGCTTGAAGGTGATAAAGAGAAGAAATTCTATTTTGAGGGATGCTGAGTGCTAGCAGTGGGGGTCTTGGAGACCAGTTTACTGTAGAAGGGGGCTTCCTCCCCTTCCCATGGCTCTGCAGGGGGTAAAGGTAGGATTAAGAGTGGCATCCCTGACTTGCCTGATGCTTGACTGTCTTCAGAGCTGGTGGTGGCAGGCTTCTTAAGGAAACCAGAGTTTTTCAGTTGCCGTGGTCATCGGCAGGAGGGAACCAAACAGGAGAAGAAAAACTTAACTTGTCTTTCCCGTGAGAGGTACTCCTTTCAGTTACTCTCTGAAAATAACAGAGAATTTCAAGTTGGTGCAAGCCATCATGCAAGAGTTGTATTGGGGACATTCGGGATAAGCTGTGTGTAGGTTCAGCAGCGCTGTTCAGTATACACTGGCTGGCCTGCTGACTGAAGAGAACCCCTGCCTGGGGTCAGGAGTGTTGGACACCCAGATATGGTGGTTTTGCTCATCTTACATAACTTTCTTGCCTCTGGGAATCTGGAGAACCAACATATAAATCCTGTGATCCCCCTATCCTCATAGGATTGCTGCTGCTGCTTCTCAGTCCCTTCAGTCGTGTCCGACTCTGTGCGACCCCAGAGACAGCAGCCCTTCAGGCTCCCCTGTCCCTGGGATTCTCCAGGCAAGAACACTGGAGTGGGTTGCCATTTCCTTCTCCAATGCATGAAAGTGAAAAGTGAAAGTGGGATTAAGTCCTTAAATTCTGCTAGTTGCTACCTTGTTACCTCTGTTACAGCCCCTTTAATAGTGAAGGAAATGGCTTGTGGCCCTTTCCCCCACTAGAGATCAGAGGGTTGTCTTATGGAAGTCTCTATATCCTGGTTTTATGCCTCACTGCTACCAGGCACTCAATAAGTAGACCCAGGTCTTAGAGACCTAGATTTGCTATTCAGTGCCATGATATCCTGAGAAAATTACTGACCTAAGATCCAGCCTCTTTATTTGAAAATGTTGGTAATAATGCTGGTGCCATGAGATTGATTTAATAATCAAAAGAAGTAATGGCCATTTTGTACCTGGCATAAAATAAATGCATAATGATACCTTGTTATTAACAATCAGAGTTTATTGAATTGAATATGGTTCAGAGGAAGAATGACCAAGAGCTGTGGCTATCACACTAGAAGAAAAGAGTGAGTTATTTTTCAACTCATCGTTCCTTCGAGGGCCTTCTGTGTGTTCAGCATGTGCCCAGTCACTGGAGACAGAGTAATACCAGCATGGTCCATGCACTCCTGAATTCGAAGCAGGGTCACTGTATTTTCCTAAACTGGCATCTGACCAAAATGTGGACAATTAGGGAAGAAATATAATCAGCTTTCTTATCCACTTAATCAACAATCTCACCACCTGCTGCTGCTGCTGCTGCTAAGTCGCTTCAGTCGTGTCCGACTCTGTGCGACCCCATAGATGGCAGCTGACCAGTCTCTGCCGTCCTTAAGATTCTCCAGGCAAGAACACTGGAGTGGGTTGTCATTTTCTTCTCCACTGCATGAAAGTGAAAAGTGAAAGTGAAAATGGAGCCACCCTTAATCCTTACTTTGGAAATACCGTTAATATTGTGACAACATGTCCATATTCTCAAAAGCCATGTTCCTACCTTGCTTCCTCTCAAAGCTACTACAGATATTATATATTTTGTTTTTAAAAAATTGTTTCAAAATTTACTTTCCATTGATTTACTTGTCAGTTATGTTCCCTGAGAATTATTTAATAAAATAGTATTAATGTCATTCATGAGCCTTCTACACATTTATCTTATCTAAAGGAAAACAGAAGGACTTTACTCCTTCAATGAAACTCTTTATGGCCCCTGAAACTTTGATCTACCCACCATAAACTGAAAATGCATTTTGTTATGATGTTATATAGTTATTATCCTTACCCATATCTTTAAACCATTTAGTCATAAGTTAGGGAAAAATTAATAAAATTGCCTTATTTTTATTAAGAAATTGACATTAAAATTGTGTCAAGTGAGAATTTTTTAAAATCAAATTTTTAATGGATTACCATGGCATTTGAGACAATAGTACTTCCATTCTCACTTTTCCTTATGTACTGATTTATTAAAAATGATCCTCTGAATGTGACCAAAGAGGTCTCCAACTGTAGTTAAGTGAAATTCTGAAGCTATGTTATCCCCAAGGGAATAGTTTCTTCCAGGAAACCTGTCACAGTTTTAGAAAGATCAATGTCAAAGCACTCTATGAGTCCTCACTAAGCCCTCATCTGAAGAAAACCTTTATTTTCAAAAAATTTTCACAACATTTTAGTCTATATTTCTAACTCATGGTAAGATAATCAACTGGAATTAGTTTAAGAATATTAAAGGGAAATGTTTATGTCAACTTTTGCCCATTGACACACTGTATTCCTGAACAGAGACATGGTCACTGTAGGTTCAAGGCGACTTGACTGCTTGGAGGGGCATGTTGTGCTCCCCATTAGGGAAGATTCTAACCAGCTCTAAAAAGGGTTGCCTAAAAGTTCTCACCAAGGTTGTTCCACACATTTAGAAATGTATGAGAGTCATATTGATTGTCACAGTGATGGGGCAGGTAGAATGGCAGGAGAAATGCTATTGGAATTTAGTAGGTTGAGACCTGCTGTTACTGCTGTTAAGTTGCTTCAGTCATGTCCAACTTTGTGTGACCCCACAGGTGGCAGCCCACCAGGCTCCCCTATCCCTGGGATTCTCCAGGCAAGAACACCTGAGTGCCTTGCCATTTCTTTCTCCAGGTTGAGACCAGGGATGCTAAAATATCCTGCCATGAATAATACCATTCTACTAAAAAAAGAATTGTCCTTTCTCAAATGCCACTGGCATCCCTTTTATGAGAAATAAGTTTTCTTCAAACAAGAACTGTGGGAAACTGAGCTGGCTTATGGAAACACAAAATCCTACAAAGATGAGGAAGAAACCACCTGCCTCTCACACATTTTGGTAAGCATGCTATTGGGAACTCTTCTAAGCAATGCAAAGACTTAAACCACTTCTTTTTTCCCCAGCCCTTAGGACAAGGAAATGATATTGGCAGGCCCTCAAAAGATTTATGATGGACACTAGAAGATCAGTCATGAATGTTGAAATCCCCACTGTTAGAGTCCTTTATATGAATTTATGTATTGCCTCTAAAAAAGAGTAAAATGTAAATATGTTACTTGAAAGGATAAAATTAGAACAAGCTTTCAGTTAAGTTCAGTCACTCAGTCGTGTCCGACTCTTTGTGACCCCATGAATCGCAGCACGCCAGGCCTCCCTGTCCATCACCAACTCCCGGAATTCACTCAGACTCACGTCCATCGAGTCAGTGATGCCATCCAGCCATCTCATCCTCTGTCATCCCCTTTTCCTCCTGCCCCTAATCCCTCCCACCATCAGAGTCTTTTCCAATGAGTCAACTCTTCGCATGAGGTGGCCAAAGTATTGGAGTTTCAGCTTTAGCATCAATCCTTCCAATGAACACCCAGGACTGATCTCCTTTAGAATGGGCTGGTTGGATCTCCTTGCAGTCCAAGGGGACTCTCAAGAGTCTTCTCCAGCACCACAGATCAAAAGCATCAATTCTTTGGCACTCAGCTTTATTCATAGTCAAACGCTCACATCCATACATGACTACTGGAAAAACCATAGCCTTGACTAGATGGACCTTTGTTGGCAAAGTAATGTCTCTGCTTTTTATTATACTATCTAGGTTGGTCATAACTTTCCTTCCAAGGAGTAAGTGTCTTTTAATTTCATGGCTGCAATCACCATCTGCAGTGATTTTGGAGCCCCCAAAATAAAGTCTGACACTGTTTCCACTATCTCCCCATCTATTTCCCATGAAGTGATGGGACCAGATGCCATGATCTTCGTTTTCTGAATGTTGAGCTTTAAGCCAACTTTTTCACTCTCCTCTTTCACTTTCCTCAAGAGGCTTTTAGTTCCTCTTCACTTTCTGCCATAAGGGTGGTGTCATCTGCATATCTGAGGTTATTGATATTACTCCCGGCAATCTTGATTCCAGCTTGTGCTTCTTTCAGCTCAGCATTTCTCATGATGTACTCTGCATATAAGTTAAATAACCAGGGTGACAATATACTCCTTTTCCTATGTGGAACCAATCTGTTGTTCCATATCCAGTTCTAACTGTTGTTTCCTGACCTGCATATAGTTTTCTCAAGAGGCAGGTCAGTGGTCTGGTATTGCCGTCTCTTTCAGAATTTTCCACAGTTTATTGTGATCCACACAGTCAAAGGCTTTGGCATAGTCAATAAAGCAGAAATAGATGTTTTTCTGGAACTCTCTTGCATTTTTGATGATCCAGCGGATGTTGGCAATTTGATCTCTGGTTCCTCTGCCTTTTTAAAACCAGGCTGAACATCTGGAAGTTCATGGTTCATGTATTGCTGAAGCCTGGCTTGGAAAATTTTGAGCACTACTTTACTAGCATGTGAGATGAGTGCAATTGTGTGGTAGTTTGAGCATTCTTTTGCATTACCTTTCTTTGGGATTGGAATGAAAACTGACCATTTCCAGTCCTGTGGTCATTGCTGAGTTTTCCAAATTTGCTGGCATATTGAGTGCAGCACTTTCACAGCATCATCTTTCAGGATTTGCAATAGCTCAACTGGAATTCCAATACCTCCATCAGCTTTGTTCATAGTTACGCTTAAGGCCCACTTGACTTCACATTCCAAGATGTCTGGCTGTAGGTGAGTGATCACACATCATGATTATCTGGGTTGTGAAGATCTGTTTTGTACAGTTCTGTGTATTCTTGCCACCTCTTCTTAATATCTTCTGCTTCTGTTAGGTCCATACCATTTCTGTCCTTTATGAAGCCCATCTTTGCATGAAATGTCGAGGTCAGGGGCTGTGGCCAAGAGGAGCTACCCCATGCCTGAGGTCAGGGGTGGTGGTTGAGAGGAGCAACCCCACATCCAATTAGTGGTGGCTGCACTGGTGCAGCAGGACTGAGAGGAGCTACTCCACATTCAAGGACAGGAGGGGCAACCACGAGGAGATACCCCTCATCCAAGGTAAGGAGCAGCAAGAGGCTGCACTTTGCTGGAGCAGCCGTGAAGAGATACCCCATGTCCAAGGTAAGAGAAACCCAAGTAAGATGGTAGGTGTTGCGAGAGGGCATCAAAGGGCAGACACACTGAAACTGTAATCACAGAAAACTAGTCAATCTGATCACATTGACCACAGCCTTGTCTAACTCAGTGAAACAAAGCCATGCCCTGAGGGGCCACCCAAGATGAGGGGGTCATGGTGGAGATGTCTGAACAGAATGTGGTCCACTGGAGAAGGGAATGACAAAGCACTTCAGTATTCTTCCCTTGAGAACCCCATGAACAGTATGAAAAGGCAAAATGATAGGATACTGAAAGGGGAACTCCCCAGGTTGATAGGTGCCCAATCTGCTACTGGAGATCAGTGGAGAAATAACTCCAGAAAGAATGAAGGGATGGAGCCAAAGCAAAAACAATACTCAGTTGTGCATGTGACTGGTGATAGAAGCAAGGGCCAATGCTGCAAAGAGCAATATTGCATAGGAACATGGAATGTTAGGTCCATGAATCAAGGCAAATTGGAAGTGGTCAGACAAGAGGTGGCAAGAGTGAACGTCGACATTCTAGGAATCAGTGAACTAAAATGGACTGGAATGGGTGAATTTAACTCAGATGACCATTATATCTACTACTATGGGCAGGAATCCCTTAGAAGAAATGGAGTAGCCATCATGGTCAACAAAAGAGTCCAAAATGCAGTACTTGGATGCAGTTTCAAAAATGAAAGGATGATCTCTCTTCGTTTCCAAGGCAAACAGTAATCCAAGCCTATGCCCCAACCAGTAACACTGAAAAAGCTGAAGTTGAACGGTTCTATGAAGACCTACAAGATCTTTTAGAACTAACACCGAAAAAAGATGTCCTTTTCATTAAAGGGGACTGGAATGCAAAAGTAGGAAGTCAAGAAACACCTGGAGTAACAGGCAGATTTGGCTTTGGAATACGGAATGAAGCAGGGCAAAAGCTAATAGAGTTTTGCCAAGAGGACGCACTGGTCATAGCAAACACCCTCTTCCAACAACACAAGAGAAGACTCTACACATGGACATCACCAGATGGTCAACACTGAAATCAGATTGATTATATTCTTTGCAGCCGAAGATGGAGAAGCTCTGTACAGTCAGCAAAAATAAGACCGGGAGCTGACTGTGGCTCACAAGAAGCTTTAGCATGGATTAATTTACCAGATTAGCTAGTTGTCATTTTGGCAACTAGTCCCTAAGGAAATAGATTACAAGCAAGTGATTTTGATACAGGCATAATAAAAAAAGGAGTTGGAACAGGGAAAATTTCCAGAGCTGAGCCATGAGACTGCTGAGAGAGAAGGAGGAGGCTACTGGGTGCCTCAAAGAGAGAGCAAAACATAGGAAGACAGCTAAACAATTTTGCCCATATCCTACCCATACTGGTACTGCTATGAGCTTTCTGAAAATAAATATTTCAATGCCAAAATGACCTTACCTCTTTGAAGGCAGAAACCATATTTTTCTTGGCTTAATTTTGCAATGCTTTACAATGAACACTTAATAAAATTTGTCACTCAAGAAATAAAAATTATTATGTCTTAGATTGGCTTACTGGAAAGCTATCAGATTCTAGGTTCAATAAAATATATACCCACACAAAATTGTGTTTTGTGTTTAGGTTCACAGTATGAATTTTTGTGAGCACGAGCATACAAACTGCTTTTTAAGCATGAGAAATGCTTCCAGGTGTTCCAGAGCAAATTGAAACTGGATAAAATGAAGTGGACTTTAAACTTCACATGAGCACTTTAGATTTTAAAAGATTAGGCCACATTCTCTAATTTTATGTGGAGCCACAAATTTTAAAATTTTAAACAATGTAAAGGAAAGTAATCTTGTCCAAAAATAAGTGATTGCAGTTTACGCTGGATGTTGGCATTTTTATTGAGTAATACAATAATAATAAGATGTTATTCTTAAAATTCTTAAAATATATTCTTAAAATTTTATAGCATAATGCAAATATAAGTAAGATATGACTATTTTGTGTTATTTAACATATGACATCTCAAATGTTCTTCAACTATGCTGTTGAAGTAGATCTTGAGCCCCATGTTAAAAAAAAAGTCTATTGCTATAGCTTATTGTAAACCCAAAATATTTACCTAGATATCTAGAAAAATATGCTCTTGAATTCTGTACATGTGAGAAAATTGTAAATAAAGCCCTTGATTGAGTGCAGAGTATTAGCACTGCCAACTGTCACTCTTCTTAATGTTTTTAGTTTTAAAGGTGCACATTTGGATCCAGGGACACAGCCTGTGCAGTCTTTCTGCAAATTAAATAAAGGTGCCTGTTCTTTGGGACAGATGAAGTCTCCCCACTCCTTAGGGAATAAAGTTTGATAAGTGAAACTGCATTTGGATTTCAGTTCCCTAACTATTTCATCAAATGTCTATGTGATGTTTGTTAATTGTCTACATGTTCCTACCTTTCATCCTCTCAAAGCTACCACAGATTTTATAAATATTTTACTTTTAAATAAATTGTTTTAAAATTTATTTTCTATATGATTTTTTTGTCAGTGATTACCCTTGATATTAAAACTGTTGTATTTCACCTGGGGGTTCCCAGCACTTTGGGATGTACGTGGCATGATGAACTCCATTCATGTTTGATGAATGAATGAACACATATGAGGTTTCTCACTAGTCAAGCAATCCAAGTTCCAATCATTTGATTAGTGGAAAATCCAATATTAAAACTCTGAAAAGAACTAATTTCTATACCTGTAGAGAATTTCAAATTCCAGATTGGCTCCCCTTGACTCCTCTTCGATACAACTTCCCCCATCAGACTAGTCCTAATACTAACCTGTAAAGAAAATATTATTAATTAAGCCCGCTGGTGACAAGCATTCAACTTAATATTTTTAAACTTAAGAAATTATGCTTGTTTTATCTGCTTGTTGAGAATATCTGGACTGCATTATAGCAAAAATGCATTAGTGCCTGACTACTAGTGGCAACGGTGAAAGGTTGACTGCGAGGTTTCCTCTTCAGTTCTCTGGGTCCAGCTGAAAATGTTTTACACATTTAAAATTAGCCTTCATTCATTTTCAGATATGTCTAACATCACAAGCATATATCAATTTTTTTTCCTTTTGAGTTTAGTGTTAGTAACCAAATAACATTTCATGAACATTTCATGCAAAGATAGGCTTGATAAAGGACAGAAATGGTATGGACCTAACAGAAGCAGAAGATATTAAGAGGTGGCAAGAATACACGGAGGAACTGTACAAAAGAGATCTTCACGAACCAGATAATCATGATGATGTGATCACTAATCTAGAGCCAGACATCCTGGAATGTGAAGTCAAGTGGGCTTTAGAAAGCATCATTACGAACAAAGCTAGTGGAGATGATGGAATTCCAGTTGAGCTGTTTCAAGTCCTGAAAGATGATGCTGTGAAAGTGCTGCACTCAATATGCCAGCAAATTTGGAAAACTCAGCAGTGGCCAGGACTGGAAAAGGTCAGTTTTCATTCCAATTCCAAAGAAAGGCAATGCAAAAGAACGCTCAGACTACCACACAATGCACTCATCTCACATGCTAGTAAAGTAATGCTCAAAATTCTTCAAGCCAGGCTTTAGCAATACGTGAACCGTGAACTCCCTGATGTTCACGCTGGTTTTAGAAAAGGCAGAGGAACCAGAGATCAAATTGCCAACATCCTCTGGATCATGGAAAAAGCAAGAGAGTTCCAGAAAAACATCTATTTCTGCTTTATTGACTATGCCAAAGCCTTTGACTGTGTGGATCACAATAAACTGTGGAAAATTCTTCCAGAGATGGGAATACCAGACCACCTAACCTGCCTTTTGAGAAATCTGCATGCAGGTCAGGAAGCAACAGTTAGAACTGGACATGGAATAACAGACTGGTTCCAAATAGGCTAAGGAGTATGGCAAAGCTGTATATTGTCACCCTGCTTATTTAACTTATAGGCAGAGTACATCATGCAAAATGCCAGACTGGATGAAGCACAAGCTGGAATCAAGACTGCTGGGAGAAATATCAAGAGCCTCAGAATGAAGATGACAGCACACTTATGGCAGAAAGAGAGGAACTAAAGAGCCTCTTGATGAAAGTGCAAGAGGAGAGTGAAAAAGTTGGCTTAAAATGCAACATTCAGAAAACTAAGATCATGTATGGAATCTGGTCCCATCACTTCATGGAAAATAGATGGGGAAACAATGAAAACAGTGACAGACTTTATTTATTTATTTTTTTGGCTCGAAAATCACTGCAAATGGTGACTGAAGCCATAGAATTAAAAGACACTTGCTTCTTGGAAGAAAGTTCAGTTCAGTCGCTCAGTCGTGTCCGACTCGTTGTGGCCCCATGAATCGCAGCACACCAGGCCTCCCTGTTCATCATCATCTCCCGGAGTTCACTGAGACTCAAGTCCATCGAGTCCGTGATGCCATCCAGCCATCTCATCCTCAGTCGTCCCCTTCTCCTCCTGCCCCCAATCCCTCCCAGCATCAGAGTCTTTTCCAGTGAGTCAACTCTTCACATCAGGTTGCCAAAGTACTGGAGCTTCAGCTTCAGCATCATTCCTTCCAAAGAAATCCCAGGGTTTACCTCCTTCAGAATGGACTGGTTGGATCTCCTTGCAGTCCAAGGGACTCTCAAGAGTCTTCTCCAACACCACAGTTCAAAAGCATCAATTCTTCGGCACTCAGCCTTCTTCACAGTCCAACTCTCACATCCATACATGACCACTGGAAAAACCATACCCTTGACTAGACGGACCTTAGTCGGCAAAGTAATGTCTCTCCTTTTGAAGATACTATCTAGGTTGGTCATAACTTTTCTTCCAAGGAGTAAGCGTCTTTTAATTTCATGGCTGCAGTCACCATCTGCAGTAATTTTGGAGCCTACCAAAATAAAGTCTGACACTGTTTCCACTGTTTCCCCATGTTCGTGAAGATCTTTTTGTACAGTTCTTCCGTGTATTCTTGCCACCTTTTCTTAATATTTTCTGCTTCTGTTAGGTCCATACCATTTCTGTCCTTTATCTAGCCCATCTTTGCATGAAATGTTCCCTTGGTGTCTCTGATTTTATTGAAGAGATCTCTAGTCTTTCCCCGTTCTTTTGTTTTCCTCTATTTCTTTGCATTGATCACTGAAGAAGGCTTTCTTATCTCTTCTTGCTATTCTTTGGAACTCTGCATTCAGATGCTTGTATCTTTTTTCTCCTTTGCTTTTCACCTCTATTCACAGCTATTTGTATGGCCTCCCAGACAGCCATTTTGTTTTGTTTTGGTTTTTTTTTTTTTTTGCATTTCTTTTCCATGGAGATGGTCTTGATCTCTGTCTCCCATACGATGTCACGAACCTCATTCCATAGTTCATCAGGCACTCTATCTATCAGATCTAGTCCCTTACATCTATTTCTCACTTCCACTGTGTAATCATAAGGGATTTGATTTAGGTCATACCTGAATGGTCTAGCTGTTTTCCCTACTTTCTTCAATTTAAGTCTGAATTTGGTAATAAGGAGTTCATGATCTGAGCCACAGTCAGCTCCTGGTCTTGTTTTTGTTGATTGTATAGAGCTTCTCCATCTTTGGCTGCATAGAATATAATCAGTCTGATTTCGGTGTTGACCATCTTGTGATGTGCATGTGCAGAGTCTTCTCTTGTGTTGTTGGAAGAGGGTGTTTGCTATGACCAGTGCATTTTCTTGGCAAAACTCTGTTAGTCTTTGCCCTGCTTCATTCTGCATTCCAAGGCCAAATTTGCCTGTTACTCCAGGTGTTTCTTGACTTCCTACTTTAGCATTCCAGTCTCCTATAATGAAAAAGCCATCTTTTTGGGTGTTAGTTCTAAAAGATCTTGTAGATCTTCATAAAACCATTCAACTTCAGCTTCTTCAGCATTACTGGTTGGGGCATAGACTTGGATAACTGTGATATTGAATGGTTTGCCTTGGAAACGAACAGAGATCATTCTGTCATTTTTGAGATTGCATCCAAGTACTGCATTTTGAACTCTTTTGTTGACCATGATGGCTACTGTATTTCTACTGAGGGATTCCTGCCTGCAGTAGTAGATATAATGGTCATCTGAGTTAAATTCACTCATTCCAGTCCATTTTAGTTCGCTGATTCCTAGAATGTCGACATTCACCCTTGCCATCTCTTGTTTGACCGCTTCCAATTTGCCTTGATTCATGGACCTGACATTCCAGGTTCCTATGCAATATTGCTCTTTACAGCATCGGATCTTGCTTCTATCACCAGTCACATGCACAACTGGGTGTTGTTTTTGCTTTGGCTCCATCCCTTCATTCTTTCTAGAGTTATTTCTCCACTGATCTCCAGTAGTATATTGGGCACCTAATGACCTGGGGAGTTCCTCTTTTGGTATCCTATCATTTTGCCTTTTCATACTGTTCATGAGGTTCTCAAGGGAAGAATACTGAAGTGGCTTGCCATTGCCTTCTCCAGTGGACCACGTTCTGTCAGCCATCTCCACCATGACCCACCCATCTTGGGTTGCCCTGCAGGCATGGCTTCGTTTCATTGAGTTAGACAAGGCTGTGGTCCTAGTGTGATTAGATTGACTAGTTTTCTGTGAGTATGGTTTCAGTGTGTCTGCCCTCTGATGCCCCTCTTGAAACACCTACCATCTTACTTGGGTTTCTTTTACCTTGGGCGTGGGGTATCTCTTCACGGCTGCTCCTTACCTTGGACAAGGGGTATCTCCTTACCGCCACTGTTGCTGACCTTCAATGTGGGGTAGCTCCTCCTAGGCCCTCCTGCGCCTGTGCAGCCACCGCCACAGACAGCAGGTTCCTATAGGTCTCCAGCATCATGTCCCTGTACAAGGCCCTCTGAGCAGGGTCCAGGAATTCCCACTCCTCCTGAGTGAATTCGATGGCCACATCCTCAGATGTCAGTTGTTCCTGAGAAATAGCCATGCCTCACTTTTTTTCCTTCCTCTTCCTTAACTTCAGGGCTTTCTCAGGCAACATGAGTCTTCAGAGGTCAAAGAAAATTTCAAATGTATTAGATGAAGGGAAGAAAGCACTCAGGCAAGGAATGAACTCTAGAAGGAAGCTTAGGCCCCAAAGTTATGACCAACTTAGACAGTATATTAAAAGCATAGACATTACTTTGCCAACAAAGGTCTGTCTTGTCAAAGCTTTGGTTTTTCCAGTAGTTATGTATGGATGTGAGAGCTGGACTATAAAGAAAGCTGAGCACTGAAGAACTGATGCTTTTGAATTGTGGTATTGGAAAAGACTCTTGAGAGCCTCTTGGACAGGAAGGAGATCCAACCAGTCCATCCTTAAGGAAATCAGTCCTGAATATTCATTGGAAGGATTGATGCTGAAGCTGAAACACAAATAGTTTGGCCATCTCATGTGAAGAACTGACTCATTGGAAAAGACCCTGATCTGGGAAAGATTGAAGGCAGGAGGAGAAGGGGATGACACAAGATGATATGGTTGGATGGCATCACTGACTCAATGGACGTGAGTTTGAGTAAGCTCTGGGTATTTGTGATTGACAGGGAAGCCTGGCGTGCTGCATTCCATGGGCTCACAAAGAATCAGACACAACTGAGCAACTGAACTGAACTGAACTGAACTGAACCACAGAGAACCACATCAAACATGGTGTGATAGTGGGTGACCAGGGTTGAAGGAGTATCACTTCTGACCGTAGGTTTCTTTGAGCTGGCAACATTAAACTGTAGCCTGGGATGACACACAGGACTTGCCACACAAGAGCTCCAAGGTGGAGGGATAGCAAATGAGAGAGAGTAGGTGCAATAAGATGAGTGTGACTAGAGCAAGAAGAGAGAAGAGGTCCAGTAACAAGTTGTGCAATGGGAAGCCTCTGGAGGATTTTTGGTTGGGAAATTGTCATCTGATGGGCCTGCAAGGTAGACAGTGTGATGAAGAGGGCAAAAAGTGGAATCAAGAACACTAGTTAAAAATCTGTCGCTAAGGTTCCCAGGTGAGAGATGATAGTGTGGACTCAGGTCCCAGGAGTGGAAATGGAGAAAGTGGGACAGACTTGGAAATATTTTGAAATGTGAGTGAGTATGGATTGGACATTAGAGGGAAAGAAGAATAAAGATAAACAATATAAATGAAATATCCAAACCAATTTCAAGACTTAATAAACAAAAAGTACAATCATGACAATTTTAGTTCTACTAGAAGAATGAACTGGATGTAAAGTGCTGATATACTATCTTTACTGAAGTGATCCACTGGGTGATAGGTCCAAGCAGAGCAGAAAAGGCTGCACTACAGTAGACAATCTGCAGGGAATCCGTGAGGTATGCTGACCTGCATTTCCCAGTGCTCGGTGATGCTCAGAAAGTGATGGAGGACCCAGAGAGATAGGGCCAAATCCTCCACTTGTCTCATTCTGATTCCTCACTGACATGAAGACCTGCTTGATACTTTTAATTTCCAAAGAAAATTATTTTATTTTCCTTATTGTGTCCAAGTTTAAAGATACAGATTTCCCCCAAAATTGGCAGGCTTCCTGGATTCTAGGAGTCAAAATTTTTAAGTATCTCATCAGTGCTAGTACTGATGGATAGTACTAGTACTCATGGATACTAGCTCTGCCCGTAGAACTTGTTTATGATACATCATCATATTTTCCCCTATGATGAGATGGCATGCTTCAGTTTCCATATGCATTTAAAAAGGGAGAGAGCAGGACAGGTAATTAATAGTTCTGAGCAACTCTCACAAAATGTGTTTTGCTATGGCTTTATTTTGAAATCCTTAAATTCTTGATTATATATTAATATAATTGCAAGAGAAGCAATATTTGATCAAAAATTTAGCTAAGAAACATTCCAAATATAGAGGATTGATTATCCTGTTTTTAAAATCCTAAACTAGTCTTACTTTGTAGCACTCAAATTTTAAGTTTAGTTATGGTGGGGCTGAAAGAGACTGTATTTTGATGTCCGTATTTTAAGGTCCAGTTTGTTTATTCAATTATTGATCAATGAAAGATTCCATACAAAGGAATCCTATGGTCTGGTATGTTTCAGAGTCTATGTCCTACTATAAAATTAAGACCACATAATTGGCAGAATTTTAAGGACTCATTAACTCTTCATTAAGAATGTTATCATTATTATGATTTTTATAACAGCTTTTTGAGGTATAATTTATATACCATGTAATCAACCCTATTAAAGTATGTAATTCAATCATTTTTAGTATGTTTCACAGAATTGTGTAACCATCAGCCCAGTCAATTTTAGAATATTTTTAACACCCCAAAGGAAACTCAATTACTCCAAACATTCACTAGGCCCTCATTATGGATTTTTTTCCAATTATTTATTGTGGCAAAATACACATAACTTAAAATTTGCCATATTAACTATTTTTGAGTGTACAGTTCAGTGGTATTGGACTTCCCTGGTGGCTCAGACAGTAAAGAATCTGCCTGCAATGCAGGGGACCTGGGTTCAATCCCTGGGTCAGGAAAATCCCCTGGAGAAGGGAATGGCAACCTACTCCAGTACTCTTGCCTGGAGAATTCCATGGACAGAGGAGCCTGGTGGGCTACAGTCTATGCGGTCACAAAGTGTCAGACACGACTGAGTGACTAGCACTTCACTTCATGGTATTAGGTAATAAGATGTGTTTGGTGGTCTTGTGCATCCATCACTACCCACAGCTCTTTCATCTGTAAAACTGAGGCTCTATCAGTGTTTTGTTTTCTTTGATATTTATATTCAAGACTTTTATAAAATATGGAAATTTTGTCCATCATTTCTTTAAGTATTCTACCTGTTTCACTGTCTCTTCTTCTGGGACTCCCACTGTCTGTATGCTCGTCTGCTTGATGGTCCTACAGGTCCCTTATGCTCTGTTCATTTTTCTTCAGTCCTTTTCTTTATGTTCCTCATAAATAAAAATTTATGAGGATAATTTTTTATTGTCTTATTTCTATTGTCCTATTTCGAGTCTACTGATTCTTTTCCCCACCTGCTCAAATCTGCTTTTAAGTCTCTATAGTGAGTCTCTCATTTCAGTTATTATACTTTTCAGCTTCACAATTTCTTTTTGATTTCTTTTTAGGTTTTATATCTCTTTATTGATATTTCTATTTTGTTCATGTGTTGTTTTCTTGAATTCCTTCATGTCTTTAGTTCTTTCAGCATCTTTAAGAGAGTTGTTTTTTCTTTTTCTTTTCTTCCTATTGAAATATAGTTGATTTATAATATTATACTAGTTTCATGTGTACAGCTGAGCTAAGCTCTGAAAAATTGATACTTTTGAACTGTGGTGTTGGAGAAGACTCTTGAGAGTCCCTTGGACCACAAGAAGATCAAACCAGTCAATCCTAAAGGAAATCAGTCCTGAATATTCATTGGGAGGACTGATGCTGATACTGAAGCTCCAATACTTTGACCACTTGATGTGAAGGACTGACTTATTGGTAAAGACCCTGATCTGGGAAAGATTGAAGGCAGGAGGAGAAGGGGACAACAGAGGATAAGATAGTTGGTTGGCATCACTGACTTGATGGACATGAGTTTGAGCAAGCTCTGGGAGTTGGTGACAGACAGGGAAGCCTGGCGTGCTGCAGTCCATGAGGTTGCAAAGAGACACGACTGAGTGATTGAACTGAACTGAATATGTGTACAGCATAGTGATTGATTATTTTTATAGTTTGCACTCCATTTAAAGTTATTATAAAATATTGGCTATATTCCCTGTCCTGTGTAATATATCCTGGTAGCTTGCTTATTTTATATTACCCCTCTGCTCTGACCTGTCCCTGTTGGTAATCTCTATATCTATAAGTGAGTTTCTGTTTTATTATATTCACTTGCTTTATTTTTTAGAGTCCACATATAAGCAATATCAAACATTTGTCTTTCTCTGACTTACTTCACTCAGTATAACAATCTCTAGGTCCATCCATGTCACTACAAATGGCATTATTTTGTTTTTTATGCTGAGTAATATTCCATATATGTTAGTATTTTTGTTTTCTTTGAATATATATGCAAGAGTGGAATTGCTGGATCAGCTTCCCATGTGGTACTAGTGGTAAAGAACCTGCCTACCAATGCAGAAGATGTAAGAGACATGGGCTCAGTCCCTGAGTTGAGAAGATCCCCTGGGGAAGGGCATGGCAACCCATTCCAGTATTCTTGCCTAGAGAATCCCATGGACAGAAGTGCTTGGCAGGCTATAGTCTGTAGGGTTGCAAAGAGTCGGACACAACTGAAGCGACTTAGCACAGCACATGGTAGTTCTATTTTTAGTTTTCTGAAGAACCTCCATACCATTTTCCATAGTGGCTGCACCAATTTATGTTCCCATCAGTGGTGTACGAGGGTTGCCTTTTCTCCATATCTTTGCCAACATTTGTTATTTGTTATCTTTATGATGATAGCCTTTCTGATGTGTGAGGCGATATCTTATTGTCATCTTGATTTGCATTTCTTTGATGATTAGCGACGTTGAACATCTTTTCATATGCCTGTTGGCCATCTGTCTTCTTTGGAAAAATATCTATTCAGGTCTTATGCCCATTTTTAAATTGGATTTTTTTTTTTGATATTGTATGAGCTATTTATGTATTTTGTATATTAACCCTTTATTTGTTGTTTAATTTGCAAATATTTTCTACCACTCAGTAGATTGTTCATTTCCTTTGCTTTGCAAAAGCTTTAAAATTCAATTAGACCCCACTTTTTAATTTTTGCTTTTGTTTGCCTGAGGAGATAGATCCAAAGAATAATTGTTATAATTTATGTCAAAGAGTGTATTGCCTATGTTTTATTCTAGAAGTTTTATGATTTTTGGTCTTACATTTGGGTCCTTAATCCATTTTTACTTTATTTTTGTATATACTGTGAAAAATACTGTAATTAATTTTATTCTTTTACATGTGGCTGTCCTGTTTTCCCAGTACCACTCACTGAAGAGACTATCTTTTCCTCATTGTATATTCTTGGCTCCTTCATTGTAGATTAATTGACCATAAGAACATGAATTTATTTCTGACTGTCTTTTCTGTTCTCTTGACCTATGTGTCTGTTTTGTGCCAGTACCATACTGTTTCTGAAGTCTGTAGCTTTGTAAGATAGTCTGAAGTCAGGGAGCATGATACCTCTAGTTTTGTTCATTTTGTCAAGATTGGCTTGGCAGTTTGGGATCTGGAATGTGGAGAATTAAAGCTGCTACAGACTTCTCTGGTGGCTCAGATGGTAAAGCATCTGTCTACAATGCGGGAGACCTGGGTTTGATCCCTGGGTCGGGAAGATTCCCTGGAGAAGGAAACGGCAACCCATGGAGGAGCCTGGTGTTCATGGGGTTGCAAAGAGTCAGACACGACTGAGCGACTTCGCTCATTCACTCACTGTGCTGAGCTGAAATTGTTCAAAATTAACCAAAATTTGCCACCTAAGCCTTTCTCTGGAAGTTACAAGTCTTCAAAAGACTTCAGAGTTTCAAAATTGTTACATCAGATTCTGTGAGTACAATTGTTGTCTAGATGAAGAGATATTCCTGGTGCTTCCTACTCTGCCATCTTCCCCAAGGACTCAATAACTATTGACTGAAAGTCTCTTTCACTCTTTCTTAGACCTTGTTCATCTGCATCCTAATTATTAGATCCTCAGGATTGGAAAAATGCCATCTTTGGTCAGTTTGTTTCCGAAGCATTTTCCAAACTATAGTATCTGGTATAATGTCCTATACTTTGTTCTTATCATATGTATTACTTTGATTCTTTACAATAATATGAGGTAAGTATTAAGGGCAAATAGTGTTATCATTGGGGTTTCCCTGATAGCTCAGTTGGTAAAGAATCCACCTGCAAAGCAGGAGACCCTTCTTCAGTTCCTGGGTTGGGAAGATCCCCTGGAGAAGAGATTAGCTACCCACTCTAGTATTCCTCAGCTTCCCTGGTGGCTCAACGGGTAAAGAATCTGCCTGCAATGCAAGAGACCTGGGTTCGATCCCTGGGTTGGGAAGATCCCCTGGGGAACAGAAAGGCTACTCACTCCAGTATTCTGGCCTGGAGAATTCCATGCACTGTATAGTCCATGGGATTGCAAAGAGTAGGGCATGACTGAGAGACCTTCTCTTTCCTTTTCAGTGTTATCACCATTTTATAGTCAAGAAAAGTAAGGGTACAAGTAAATAGTAATGAATACGCAGTGAGTGATAGAGTGATAATTCAAACCAAGTGTTTTTCACTCAAAGCTAGAGATCTGTCTGCCACCCAAACTACCTCTATAGAGCAACAATAACTTCACTATGAAATCAGAAATTTTATTCTGGATAGTGTGTCACCCTGCTTATTTAACTTATATGCAGAGTACATCATGAGAAACACTGGACTGGAAGAAACACAAGCTGGAATCAAGATTGCCAGGAGAAATATCAATAAACTCAGATATGCAGATGACACCACCCTTATGGCAGAAAGTGAAGAGGAGCTAAAAAGCCTCTTGATGAAAGTGAAAGAGGAGAGCGAAAAAGTTGGCTTAAAGCTCAACATTCAGAAAATGAAGATCATGGCATCCAGTCCCATCACTCCATGGGAAATAGATGGGGAAACAGTGGAAACAGTGTCAGACTTTATATTTTGGGCTCCAGAATCACTGCAGATGGTGACTGCAGCCATGAAATTAAAAGACGCTTACTCATTGGAAGGAAAGTTATGACCAACCTAGATAGCATATTAAAAAGCAGAGACATTACTTTGTCGACTAAGGTCCGTCTAGTCAAGGCTATGGTTTTTCCTGTGGTCATGTATGGATGTGAGAGTTGGACTGTGAAGAAGGCTGAGTGCCAAAGAATTGATGCTTTTGAACCGTGGTGTTGGAGAAGACTCTTGAGAGTCCCTTGGACTGCAAGGAGATCTAACCAGTCCATTCTGAAGGAGATCAACCTGGGGATTTCTTTGGAAGGAATGATGCTAAAGCTGAAGCTCCAATACTTTGGCCACCTCATGAGAAGAGCTGACTCATTGGAAAAGGCTCTGATGCTGGGAGAGATTGGGGGCAGGAGGAGAAGAGGACGACCGAGGATGAGATGGCTGGATGGCATCACTGACCCAATGGACGTGAGTCTGAATGAACTCCGGGAGATGGTGATGGACTGGGAGGCCTGGTGTGCTGTGATTCATGGGGTCGCAGAGAGTCAGACACGACTGAGCAGCTGAACTGAACTGCACACACAAAAAAATATCTTCACTGTATCACTGATCTTAGAAACCATTACTAGTTCTCTCTGCCTGTTTGGATTGTGAGTGAGCTCACAGAAGAGTGAGGAGAAGGCAAAATGGAGGAGGGTGATGTCTTTCTTATCTCCTCCAGCAGTTTTTTTTTCACTTGCTAGACAGAGAATGAGATAGGGAAAAAGTTAGGAAACTGCATCTAAACAAGTTCTTCATGGCAACTGTATAATGCTTGCATTTACTTGAAACTCAAGAGAATGAGCAGATGCCAAATTGGTTTTGAAGTATCCAAAGATATAGCCTCTCTATCAAGGCTACAGGGCCTTGATTCCTTCAGGATGTGGATTTAGGATGAATGTTCAAATTTCTGTTTCAGTGAGATGATAAGAATAGTGTTAGAATAAGGTAATATAAAGTACTTAAGTGTTAGTGAAAAATATATAAAATTATACCTAAAATTTGGTCGTTTAAAAATATGTTGATTTCTATATTAATGTTCAATTATTGTATTCTTTGGTGGCACAATGTTGTTTTTAGCAATAGAAGTTATAATTTTTACTCACAGAAGTCTAAAAGTGTTAATGTATGTAATTTGTCTTGTAACCATACTTCCTGCCTTAGCCTGATTATTTGGATAAGTTCATACACTAAAATGCTACAGAGGCCAGGCAGGTAAGCTGAAGCAGGTGAGCGTAAGCACATGTATGTATATCATATGAATGATGGAGTGCTGGAGACAGCCTGGCTATCCCGTGCGGTAGCTGGCGTCAGCTATAGCCAATTGTTATCTTGAAAAAACACAGAGCCAGTAATTGCTAGATATTCTGATTTTTCCAGAAAAACCATTAGTTTTATGTGAACACTCCTGATCTTTAAATGTTGACTTACATTTAAAATAAAACAAGTGAAATTTAAGTTTTACTTAAACAGATGAAATTGAAACAAGCCAGTGAACCACTTGAACCAAACAAAATATGGCTGCTGGCGACTAATTTGCTATGACCATGTGGTAAGAGATGTATTGCCCCCTGGTGGTAGTTTTCTTCAATTCTAGCTTTAATTTTAAAGGATAATGTGACTGCAAATTTCACTGTTTGGCTTGCTTGTGTAAGGAGCATGGTCCTGCTGGGTGGGCGAATTGCCTGCTTCCAATATCCATGCCAGTGCTTCCTTACATTGGTACAAAAGGCCAAAGTGAAAATTAGCGCTGAAATAGTTGGTGATTCGAATACTGAAAATAAATGTTTATGAACAAAGATATTTGTATGATAATCTGTATAATATAGAGTCATTTTTAAGCCTACATTATCAAATATTCAGGGTATATGTTGGGCATAGCTAAAGCAGGGAGAGTCAGAAACATGGGGTAATTGTCTTGGTCCCTTGTAGCTGCAAGGTTGAGCATCTGGACCATGACTCACTCAGGCAGTTGGCCAATTCCCGAACTGGTGCTAAAAATGACCTGAAATACAGTTTTCTCGTCTGTAAAATATAGGGATAATTATATCACCTGCCTCACAGGGCTATAAAAACTCAATGTCTTCAGTACTTTTTTCACGTGGAGGTGGTGATTTTCTTATATATGAATGCAGTGAGCCCAACTTGCTGCCATACCCTTGGTCAGCAAGGCAGAAAGGTAAGACTGGCCTATCTTCTATGCCCACCCTCTGCCCAGACTGGGTGCGGCTCCTCCGGGATTTCCTCATTTTCTCCTTTAAGGTTGATTTCCTTTAACCTGATGCTCTCATATAAAATGTTTAGAGCAGAAATTGTGATTTGGGCTGGTTTCCACTCCCACTTCAAGGTCAACCATGTAGTTAGAGCATATGAAAGATGTGTCTGCTTGAAAGTACCTTGAATACTAATTTGTGATGGAAAATTACAGGAGCCCATCAGAAAAGAATTGTTATACCACCTTTCACAGGGAAGTTGAGAGTGCCTTCATATGCACTTTGCTTACCTTTTTTTCTTAAATTGGGAGACTGAAGCACCAGAAAAGTCCCTAAGATTCCAAATGAATAATTTAAAGCCATGAATTACTAGGCCCAGGAGATTTTTTTCCTTTTAAAAAAAAAATATATTGTAAAAATTCCTCTAATTAAAGAAAAACTTATAGACCTTCACTTTTCATGTCTTTCATATTTAAATATGAGAATGTATTGAAGGAAAACAAAAACTGCTAAAAACTAAAATCTACCCACTTCTGTTTTGAGAGCTATTACTATGAAAATTAAAATAAAAGAGTGTCATACTCCAAACAGAAAACAGTACAGCATATTAATACCAAATATAAAGTGAGAGTATAAACAGTGTGAATAATTTGTGGAAAAAAGTCTAGTACTTATATATTTGAAGAATCCAGCAGAAAAGAAGTTCTGTGCTTGTTCCCATGCTAAGATTTGTGGCATTCCTTTTCTTCAGTTTTTGTTTACTTTGAAAATCACTCACATTGGTTTATAGTAATGCTTCACATTGAAATCATTTTAGGTGATTAAATAGAATCATACTAAAAGAGAATATGTCTTTATTACATAAAGGTGATAATATTTTGAAGGTGACGTTCATGGGCCAGGAAGCAGGAATAAATAGAAAGTTACACAGGGATTGAAGGTGTATCAGAGAGGCAAGGAAAACAGATGGAATTTGAGACAATCTAAAACCAATCAGTCAAGGCATTTTAAAAGTTACATAAATATTTACATAGCCATAGAGATGTAATAAAATATTTCTTGGTCACAAAATATTTTTTATACCCTAAAATGATACTGTAAGCAATAGAGTAGAGTAATGGACTTAAAAAAAATGTGGTGTTTTAAAAGGGGGAAATGAGAAAAATACTTCATCTCATGCAGAAACTTCAAAGTCCTGATACAAAAATATGAAACAAAGCAGAGCAAGTTCAACTGTTATTACAGATGGAAGCTTCACCCTGAGATAATCCTGAGCAGAATCCTTGGCACCTTCCTGGAAATTTTTGAGTCTATCCATCTTCTCATTTTTTTCCAGTGAAAAGTATTTATGAGATGAGTTTGTATAAACTGGCTGCAGTTCAGCTTTTGCAGGAACAAGCTGCTTATCTAATTCCTGTTTGAAGGGCATTTATTTTTATTAGTGGGTATTGTACCAGCTATCCAATGCCTCACTTTCTCAATGAGGAGGAAAAGATCTTGAGACTCTCCAGAAGACTTTTATATACTTCAAGTAATTACATATTTGTATTACCAATGCACACATGCACAATAGGGAGAAAATGCATGGAAAAAGAGGCACATACATTTTTATAAAAACAAAAGGAAAATTTATTAGCGTATTTATAATGAAGACCTTTTAAGTGATTCTATGTGAAGAATCATAAATTTCGATTTGAAGAACCTATCTCAATTATAAATATACATGGACATACTGACTGAAGGTAAAATCCTGAAGTCTGAAATTTGGTTTTGAAATTCAAACACCTTGTCCTTCACTGAAAAGAAGATTGATTTTAATAAAGAACTTTAGTTCAAACATGCAAAAGACTCTGATAACATAAGAACTATAAAGAGGAACTTTATTTCACATGTAGATTTATACCTTTCTGAAGCCCATTCTTCCACAGGGTCATAGCTGATACCCTAGAGACCATTACTCTGACAATGATGGTTGGATTTTTGTCCTAACAGCATATTCTGTCTTATCCTTGACCATTCATCTGCCACTTCTCTGCTCACTCACCCAGCCTATGTCTTTCTACAGTTTACCCTATTGACTTGGCATTTTACTAATTCAAAGTGTCATATCATATGCCACTTGGGGAGATTTCATGCATATGCTCACCTCTGAATCATTTACCAGGTTGTTTTTGTAAGAATGTCTCAGAGCCAGTCCCTGGTGTACCCTCCTGTTTAAATCTCTTCATCCAGGTGAAATGGAATGTTAAACTGGAAGTTTCAGCTGAGATTCTAATGTATCAGGTAACTAAGGAAATTGTTAATTGTGAATTTTAGATTTATAACACTCACATCAAGAGCATACATAAAATGGTGGTTTTGCTGGGCATTTGTTGAAATAATTTATTTGAGAGAGAGTTGTGAAATACTGTGTACTGTTGTTAGCTGATCAGTCACGTCCAATTCTCTGTGGGCCCATGGACTGTAGCCTGCCAGGCTCCTCTGTCCATGGAATTTCCCAGGCAAGAATACTGGAGCAGGTTGCCATTTCCTTCTGTAGGGGATTTTTCCACCTAGGGATCAAACCTGAGTCTCTTGTGTCTCCTGCATTGGCAGTCTGATTCTTTACCACTAGCACCACCTTCAGTTCAGTTCAGTTTAGTTGCTTAGTCGTGTCTGACTCTTTGCGACCCCATGAATCACAGCACGCCAGGCCTCCCTGTCCATCACCAACTCCCGGAGTTCACTCAAACTCATGTCCATCGAGTCAGTGATGCCATCAAGCCATCATCCTCGGTCGTCCTCTTCTCCTCCTGCCCCCAATCCCACCCAGCATCAGAGTCTTTTCCAGTGAGTCAACTCTTCGCATGTGGTGGCCAAAGTACTGGAGTTTCAGCTTCAGCTTCAGTCCTTCCAAAGAACTCCAGGACTGATCTCCTTTAGGATGGGACTGGTTGGATCTCCTTGCAGTCCAAGGGACTCTCAAGAGTCTTCTCCAACACCACAGTTCAAAAGCATCAATTCTTTGGCACTCAGCTTTCTTCACAGTCCAACTCTCACATCCATACATGACTACTGGAAAAACCATAGCCTTGACTAAATGGACCTTTGTTGGCAAAGTTATATCTCTGCTTTTCAATATGCTATCTAGGTTGGTCGTAACCTTCCTTCCAAGGAGTAAGCGTCTTTTAATTTCATGGCTGAAATCACCATCTGCAGTGATTTTGGAGCCCCCAAAATAAAGTCTGACACTGTTTCCACTGTTTCCCCATCTATTTGCCGTGAAGTGATGGGACCAGATGCCATGATCTTCGTTTTTCTGAATGTTGAGCTTTAAGCCAACTTTTTTCACTCTCCTCTTTCACTTTCCTCAAGAGGCTTTTAAGTTCCTCTTCAGTTTCTGCCATAAGGGTGGTGTCTACCTCCCTCTAAATCTCAAGTCAAAAATGAATCTTAAAGTGAGCCATCACAGTGAACTTTTTATGTGAGAATAAGAAGAAAATCCAAGTTTTAATGAGAAGCAAGGGAAGGGCCAGATCCACTGAATAAATCTAAGTGGGTAATTGAAGAGAAAAGATTACATTGTTTTACTAAGTACATTCCACAAGTTGGTGCTTGTTCAAGTTCTCATTTATCCTTATCTTTTGTTTAGTCCTTTTAGAGTAGTTCTTTACCCACAAAATATTTTCCATGATGATTCTTTTTTAAAATATTTTTAATATAGGATCAAAGTCTACTAAACATATATTGCTGTGGTCTCATCTTAAGATATTTAATTTTGCATTCAAAGGAGTATAACACATTATTTAGAATGATTTCTCCTTAATGAAATAAAATATATTTTCTATCAATATATGAAGTTTGTGCAAATTTTCAATGACCTTACACTCAGTAGTAAATGACATCATTAAAGCTTTAGATAAGGATGAGAATGTGCTGTTCTTCTTGCCTTTTAAAAATCAATAATAGACAGAATAATAAGCTTAGAAAGAGAAGTCAGAGAGGTAGAGGTCTCTGAGAAGCCAGTGGCAGAAAAATTTAAATAAAGTCGATAGAGTCAAATGATGCAGAGACATCAAGAAGGATAAAAACAGAAACTATCATGATGTAGGGAGTCAGGACTAACCTTTTTATGAATAGAGTGGTTAAGATGAGATACAACAGTGAGAAGGCTGAGGAGTGAAGAAGTGAGGGTAAAGATGCACGTATAGTGCTTTTTCCAAAAGTTTGGCATTGGAGGACAGGATAAAAAAAAAGCTTTAGTGTATTTTTTTCTTAAGTCAGGAGACTAGAACCTATGTGACAGCTGAGGAAAACAAGCTGTAGAGAGCACAGGAGTAATGGTGTGAGCATGTAAATGGGTATAACTGGGTCCTGGAAGGGGAGAGGAGGAAGTGCCTAGGAGGCTGGAGCAAAAGAGCATGTCTTCTAGACACAGGGAATGGACAAAGACAGAGTGAAATCTGAAGTGGATAAGATGGAAGATGAAGGAGTTCACGACTCTTGGTCTTAATTTTCTGTGACAAAATTTAGTGGTAATTTCATACACTGAATGGGTGAATGAGTGGATTAAGGTTGTACTCTTTACTGGTTAGAGTGGAAGACGATTTCCTGAGGGGATGCCTTTTTCTGATTCTTACAAAGGTACCATAAGGGCTAACCACAGCCTTTGGTAATAGTCTTAGTAAGAGTGGTGAAACGTTGGAAAGATATGCTTCTAAGGAGTTATCTTATAAATAGTTGGCCAATTAGTTGTACAAGATGTAAGTAAACATTATCACAATTTGATCTAATCACTCTAATTTGGTTGTTCAGAAGAAAATTTGGACTGGGAAATCCTCTGATGCCTCCTAAAGTAAGACATT
The DNA here is from genome assembly GCA_917880005.1 of Nanger dama. Lineage (NCBI taxonomy): Eukaryota > Metazoa > Chordata > Mammalia > Artiodactyla > Bovidae > Nanger > Nanger dama. The sequence goes on from CAKJTW010000004.1 coordinate 57,654,126, forward strand.
AGTTAAATATGTATTTGTTATATTTTTACTAGACTCTGTCATTTAGGAATTTAAAAAGTTTCCTAGTATTGGTATTATAGTCCCTCAAGACACTTGAATTTTTCTTGAGTTCTTTTTGATGTCTATATTTTAGCTGATACATGTAACACCTGTACTTCTGTGATATTTTGGAAGGCAAATGTTCCGCTTTTTGAAAGTGGAACATTTGCTTTCCTCCTATGACAGTCTCTTCTATATTGTCAGTTGGTCATTTAGTTTTTGTTTTTTTTTAATCTCTGAAGAACCTGGTCCTTATATCCTTGGTTTATTTTTTTCTTGTACTTGAGTTCTTTCTTTCAAAGGTCCATTGTTTTCATTTTTAAAATCATAAATGATGCTCATATACTGTGTTATTTTTTTTTTTCTTGAAGTGAATTACTCTGTTTGGAACAACTGAAATTTTCCTTTTTCTACCAGGATGTTGAATCATTCAAAATTTGTCTGATAGCTTGTGACATCCAGTAGGGGAGTCATAGTGTTGGGCACTTTTCTAAGAGCTCACTTCTGATCTTATCCCATCTCACAAAAGGTGTAACGGATACTTCATAGAAGACAAGGAGAAAACAGGCTAAAAGTATAAAAGTAAAGAGAACTTTAGGCTGATCCCTTAAGGTAAAGTCCTTACCTCTACATCTTGGGTTACTCTGACAGCTCTGTTCATCATCCTTAATTTAATGATAAACTTTTATTAATTTGTTTTTTAAAGGTGAATCTATTTTTGTGTGTGTGTGTGTGCTGAGGACCTGTGGAGAAGAGAGATGGGATGGAAGAGTTACTGATCATCTGAACTTCTGATCCCCTTCAGAGTGTGTGTATGATGTTATATATACCGTGTTTGAAAGGGTTACAGAGGGTATGTTAATTCAGGTCTCTTGGGAAGCTGACAAGAAGAGACCATATGAAACATTTTTTTAAAAAAAGTCCTATAAAGGGAACAGCGAGATGGGGGTGGCCAAGAGAAACATCAGACCATGATGCAGGTCTGTTTCTATATAAACGAGAAACAGAAGGAAAGGAGTGAGGTAGAAGCATCTTTAACTGCAGTGCAGTTCCAAGAAAGTTATGTGAAGCTGTCAGGAGTCCTTAGCCAAAGTCACCTTATGGGGAGTCTTGTGCCCTTCTGAGAATGGCCCTACTTCACTCAATCATTGCCTAGGAGCAGCCTCAGAGAAGTTTGGACTCAGTGCAAATGCACTGATATTCAGAGCACAGCAGCTAGGGCTGTCAGTCAATCATTCTTCCCAAGGTGAGATGTCCGAAAGTCAAATTTTCATGGCTTTTACTATCCACTTCATCCACCAAACAGATCCGCTTTTCCACATAGGTTCAGGGAGCAGTAACTTAATGGTTATCATAGACCCATATGCCCAAGAGGAAACAAAGAAGAGGAAGGTTAGTGAGATGAACTACAGGCTCTTTTACTGCAATAGATCTTGGAAAGGTACTTATCTTCTCACTCCTCTAGATAGTAGTGCCAACTGAGGTGCTGTGAGCAGGAAAGGTAGACCCTAACTCACACTGGTATCTAGTCCCTTGTGCTTGAGCCAAACCCCCAGCATAATTAACAGGGCTTCTCTTGTGGCTCAGCTAGTAAAGAATCTGCCTGCAGTGTGGGAGACCTGGGTTTGATCCCTGGGTTGTGAAGATCCCCTGGAGAAGGGAAAGGCTACCCATTCCAGTATTCTGGCCTGGAGAATTCCATGGACTGTATAGTCCATGGGATTGCAAAGAGTCAGACATGACTGAGCAACTTTCACACACATGCTAGTGGCCAGCTGGTTTCCTTAAGAAATAGTACCCTACTGATGCCTCAGCATCGGTTTCTGTTGCTAATAGGCTGGTCATTCACAGATAGCAGTTACTAAATCAGCCTCCAGATGTGATAGGCCATGCTTTGGGGCCAATATAGAGCCTCCATATCTGCCACATGGCTACTTCATTTATGTACCTATTGTGATAATTGTGGGATGATCAGTGACAAAGTCTGACTAGTCATTTAATTAGCTAGTTGTTTTGTCTACTTAGTAGGTGAGTACTTCTTCATGATATTAACAGATGCTTTTTGGTTAGTGTTAATATACAATACACTTCATGTCCCTTCCCACATGTTTGCTCACATACCTCTAGCCCATATCCCCTTATCTCTAATCTTCCAATGCTTTTCTTTCCAGAACCCTGATCAGATGGCCAGGCCATTGGCTACTACTCAGTAACTTGTACATATTTTCACCTTTGCATAAAGTAGATGCCAGGTATACTGCCCACTTTCACTGTATAATTGTAAGGGATTTGATTTAGCTCATACCTGAATGTTCTGGTGGTTTTCCCTACTTTCTTCAACTGAAGTCTGAATTTGGCAATAAGCAGTTCATGATCTGAGCCACAGTCAGCTCCTGGTCTTGTTTTTGCTGACTGTATAAAGCTTCTCCATCTTTGGCTGCAAAGAATATAATCAGTCTGATTTTGGTGTTGATCATCTGGTGATGTCTGTGTGTAGAGTCTTCTCTTGTGTTATTGGAAGAGAATGTTTGCTATGACCAGTGCATTCTCCTGACAAAACTCTGTTACCTTTGACCTGCTTCATTTTGTACTCCAAGGCCAAATTTGCCTGTTATCCCAGGTATCTCTTGACTTCCTACTTTTGCATTCCAGTCCCCTATAATGAAAAGGTTTGTGACATTGTACAGTAGGCAGTGATCAAGACCATCCCCAAGAAAAAGAAATGCAAAAAGGCAAAATGATTGTATGAGGAGGCCTTACAAATAATTGAGAAAACAAGAGAAGCTAAAGGCAAAGGAGAAAAGGAAAGATATACCCATGTGAATGCAGAGTTCCAAAGAATAGCAAGGAGAGGTAAGAAAGCTTTCCTCAGTGATCAATGCAAAGAAACAGAGGAAAATAATAGAAAGGGAAAGACTAGACATTTTTTCAATAAAATTAGATATACCAAGGAAACATTTCTTGCAAAGATGGGTACAATGAAGGACAAAAATGGTATGGACCTAACAGATGCAGAAGATATTAAGAAGAGGTGGCAAGAATACACAAAAGAACTATACAAAAAGATGTTCATGACACAGATAACCATGATGGTGTGATCACTCACCTAGAACCAGACATCCTGGAATGCAAAGTCAAGTGGCCCCTAGGAAGCATCACTACACGCAAAGCTAGAGAGGTGAATGAATTCCAGCTGAGCTATTTCAAATCCTAAAAGATGATGCTGTGAAAGTGCTGCACTCAATATGCCAGCAAATCTGGAAAATTCAGTAGTGGCGACAGGACTGGAAAAGATCAGTTTTCATTCCAATCCCAAAGAAAGGCAATGCCAAAGAATGTTCAAGCTACCATACAATTGCAGTCATCTCACATGCTAGCAAAGTAATGCTCAAAATTCTCCAAGCCAGGCTTCAACAGTACATAAAGTGTGAACTTTCAGATGTTCAGGTTGGATTAGAAAAAGCAGAAGAACCAGAGATCAAATTGCCAACATCCTCTGGATCATCAAAAAGCATGAGAGTTCCAGAAAAAACATCAACTTCTGCTTTATTGATTATGCCAAAGCTTTTGACTGTATGGGTCACAATAAACTGTGGAAAATTCTTCAAGAGATGGGAATACCAGACCACTTGACCTGCCTTCTAAGAAATCTGTAAGCAAGTTAAGAAGCAACAGTTAGAACTGTACATGGAACAACAGATTGGTTCCAAATAGAGAAAGGAGTATGTCAAGGTTGTATATTGTCACTCTGCTTATTTAACTGATATGCAGAGTACATCATGAGAAATGCTGGGATGAATGAAGCACAAGCTGGAATCAAGATTGCTGGGAGAAATATCAATAACCTCAGATATGCAGATGACACTCCCCTTATGGCAGAAAGCAAAGAGGAATTAAAGATCCTCTTGATGAAAGTGAAAGAGGAGAGTGGAAAAAGTTGGTTTAAAGCTCAACATTCAGAAAACTAAGATCATGGCATCTGGTCCCATCACTTCATGACAAATAGATGGGGAAACAATGGAAATAGTGACAGACTTTATTCTTTTTTTACTCCAAAATCACTGCAGATGGTGACTGCAGCCATAAAATTAAAAGATGCTTGTTCCTTGGAATAAAAGGTATGACCAACCTAGACAGCATATTAAAAAGCAGAGACATTATTTTGCCAACACAGGTCCGTCTAGTCAAGGCTATGGTTTTTCCAGTAGTCATGTACAGATGTGAGAGTTGGACTATAAAGAAAAAGATGAGCGCTGAAGAACTGATGCTTTTGAACCATGGTGTTGGAGAAGACTCTTGAGATTCTCTTGGACTGCAAGAATATCCAACCAGTCCATCCTAATTGAAGTCATTTCTGAATATTCATTGGAAGGACTGATGCTAATGCCGAAACCCAATACTTTGCCACCTCATGTGAAGAACAGACTCCTTGGAAAAGACCCCGATGCTGGGAAAGATTGAAGGTGGGAGGAGAAGGGGATGATAGGATGAGATGGTTGAATGGCATCACCGACTTGATGCACATGAGTTTAAGTAAACTCCAGGAGTTGGTGATGGAGAGGAAGCCTTGTGTGCTACAGTGCATGGGATCACAAAGAGTTGGACAAGACTGAGTGACTGGGCTGAACTGATACTGCCCTCAGCTTGCCCACTGGAAAGATTTTCCCTTTCCACTGTCTTTCATGGCCACCTCCAATATGGCTGAAATGCAGTCTGTTTCTGGCTCACTTTCATGTATCAAGCTAGTCTTAACCAAGCTCAGACTTCTTCCTTCACTTTCATTTCACTGAATAGACTCCTTCTTAATGCTAGGAGCTGAGGTAGGGGTATGGTACAACTGCAATGGGTACAAAAAGTCTGGGCTACAAAATCATGTCCTTGTTCTAATCTCAGGATCCCACATTGTGAAACTCCCATGGAGGTCTGTCATAAACACCATCCTGCCTATTTTCTCACCACTGTGAGTTTTGCCAGATAATATGGCTTAAGCAGCAGAGCCGCATGCATCACAGCCTAGACTTGAATCAGAGGTCTTTTATTCTCTGGGCTCTACTTAAAGCTGATAACCTTTCATATCACCATGTCACTCTTCCTGGGTGGTTAATGTGTTGCCTACAGAAGACAAACAGGCCTACCAGGTATGGTGCTTTCCTCTTTGTGGTAGAGTATGCAAGATTCAGCGATCTGTCTTTTGCTTTGAAAGAAATTTCCCAGCATGTCCCTGACCACTGGACCCTGAGCAATTTTAATGAAGTGGCAGGTCCTGAGTCTTCAGATGGTTTATTTTTCACCCTCTGGAGCACATGCCTTACCAAGGCTTTCAATATACTAGTCATCTCTTCTTCTCTTGTCCAATCATTATGATGTCATTGATGTAGTGAATGAATGTGATGTTCTGTGGGACATGAAGGTGATTCAGATCTTTTCAAGCAAAATTATGACAAAAGGTAAGAGTACTAATATAACCCTGAGAAAAAGTTGAAAAATTAAATGTTTATCTCACATGAATGTGGATCATTTTCATCTTTTTAGGTAGACTGAAAAAGAGCACATTGTACAGATGAATGGCTGCATGCCATGAACCTGAAGTCTTATTAATTCCCTTAGCACAATACCGTGTTTGGCATATGATTACATTTACTACCTGATTAAATCTGTCAGAGTCCATAGTCATTCTCCAAGATCCATCTGTTTTCTGCAGGAGCCACACTGGTGAGTTAAACAGAAATAGAGAGGTCACCACTTCTGCATCACTTAGGTCTTTAATGGTAGCAACACTTTCCACTATATTTATTGGATATGAAAATGTTTTTTACATTTTTGTTGGGGGTAGAGATAGTTTCAGAGGTTCCCATTAGGGTTTTTCACTATGATAGCTTTTACCACAGCCCAAGGATCCAGTATAGGGGTTAGTCCAACTGTCAATCTAATTTTAGTAATACTTTTAGGAACTGACTAAATGACCAGTAAGTGGGTCCTTGGATCCAATGAACCAGCTATGAGCCAAACTTTAGTGTACTTATTTATTCAGTTCAGTTCAGTTCAGTCGCTCAGTCGTGTCTGACTCTTTGCGACCCCATGAATTGCAGCACGCCAGGCCTCCCTGTCCATCACCAACTCCCAGAGTTCACTCAAACTCACGTCCATCGAGTCAGTGATGCCATCCAACCATCTCATCCTCGGTTGTCCCTTTTCCTCCTGCCCCCAATCCCACCCAGCATCAGAGTCTTTTCCAATGATTTATTTATCTATTACCTGGCTCCTAAAACCACACACTAGCAGGGAGCCATGATAATACTTTGGATATCTGGCTATCAGTGGCAACTATTTCTTTGTGTAATAGTTCTAAAAATGTTTGGTTATTTGTAGGCATCTTTCCTTCCCACTTCCTGCTGACATAAATTTCACATGTCTGCACCACTGTATTTGCCACAGAATTTCCCTTCACCAGGATAATCTCCCAGGTCACCAAGAGTGAAATCTTTAGAAATCTTGAGCCACTATTACCTCGTGGCAGAGACAGTCCATGTGCCACCTGCCAGAGAGGGTGATATCCCCTTCATTCTCCAAGTGACTAATAAACTAGACCCAGACTCCCATTTCCTCATCTACTTTCTCAATCCATTCTCAGTACCTCTTGTGTTAATCTCGGTCATCCAAGAGTCAGATTCCAAGATGAGATTAGAATAGCAAGAGATTTATTAGAAGCAATGCCTGTGAGGGAAAAGTAAGACAGGGAAGGGGTAGGGAATAAAGGTAAGGAAAGTCATTAGATTTCAACACAGGTCTGATTGTGGGTCAATACAAGAAAAAAATAAGGAAAGTTGGGGAAAGCATCTTAGACTTCATTTTAGTTCTAAGAAAGTTTGGCAAGGTCATTGGGAAATCCAGCATCAAAGTTGGCCATTGGAAGAGTCCTGTGCCTCTTAGGAACAGGCCTGCCTTAGTTTTCCCACCTTGCTCTGTCATTAACTGGAAGGTTACTCAGTGATAAAGAATCTGCCTGCAATGTGGAGGTACAGGAGATGTGGGTTTGATTCCTGCGTCAAGAAGATCCCTTGGAGAAGGAAATGGAAACCCACTCCAGTATTCTTACCTAGGGAATCCCATCGACAGAGAAGCCTGTTGGGCTACAGTCTATGGAATCACAAAGCGCTGGACATGACTGAAGTGACTGAGTGAGTGAGCAATCCAACCCATAGAAAGGCCTTCCCACATGGTGCTAGCAGTGAAGAATTCTCCTGCCAGTGCAGTGAGAGACACAGGTTCGATCCCTAGGTTAGGAAGATCACCTGGAGGAGGAAATGGCACCCTACTTCAGTATTCTTGCTGGGAGAATCCCATGGAGAGAGGAACCTGGTGGGCTACAGTCCATGGGTTGCAGAGTTAGACACAATGGAGCATCTGAGCACATTACATTACATTACATTATGGGCCATAGAAAGCAAAGCACATGGCTCAGATGCAATGATGGATTTCAGGGCATGTTAATGAGGATGCCTACAGTCAGGATCTGGAAGACACATTTTCATGGCCACCTCAAAGTAGAACAACTGGAGAATAGTGAGGAAGAATGATCATTCTCTACACAGGAAAAAGAAAAGAGATAATGGATGGAGAATAATAAAAAATGATGATCTCTAGTAAATCAAATTATGTTCTCCTGCAGTTGACTTGTCAGAAGTTAATTAATATGGAACTATTGATTGAAAGCTGGTAAATCAGCAAATGTTCACCACATATAGGGATTTCCAGAAAGTAGCAAATACAGATACTTGTGCCAGTCCCCAAAAGGAAAGAAGGTGGAAGCAGAGAGCTGCTCTACTGATTCAGATTAGAGGAGACTGTCAATCTATCAACAGGGTTTGGTTTATGGTCTAGAATCTGAGCAGTGAGTGAGTAATGTATTCCAGTAAGTGGGTGTTCTGCTGAAACTGAGCTCTGAAGTATTTCTGGAAACTTTGATGTCCACAAAGAGGAAAAACTCCCCATTAAAAGGCGATTAGAAGTGGAGAGCAACTTTGGCAGAAAGGATTTGGAGATACACATTTACCTTCTGCTAAAGAAGAGACCCTAAAGAGGAGTGAGCTGGCCTTGCAGATTCCCATATTAGACTAGGGTTGTTCTGAAATAACTAAAGTCTGGTTGTTGTTGTTCAGTTGCTCAGTTGTATCCAGTTGTTTGTGACCCCATGGACTGCTGCATGCCAGGCTTCCCTGTCCTTCACTATCTCCGGAGTTTGCTCAGACTCATGTCCATTAAGTAGATGATGCCATCCACCATCTTATCCTCTTCAGCATTAGTCCTTCCAATGAATATTCAGGGTCAGTTTCCCTTAGGACTGATTGGTTTGATTTCCTTGGTATCCAAGGGACTCTTAAGAGTCTTCTCCAGTACCACAGTTCAGGAGTATCAATTCTTTGGCACTCAGCCTTCTTTATGATCCAACTATTATGTTCATACATGACTACTGGAAAAACCGTTGCTTTGACTATATATGAACATTTGGAAATGTACCCACTACTGAATCTTGACTAATTTTCTTTTAGAAAAACAAGCCACTTAATTCAATTATCCAATTATTATTGAAGGCCTACTATGTCAAGGTACTATCTCAGTCACTTGGGATATGTCAGTGAAAAAACAAACTTTTTTTCACTGGGACCTCTGAAACTTAGGTATTTTCTCTTGGATATCCTCTCACTGGAGAAGAAGAAAGAGTTTTCTTTCTCTTGGCTTCGGGCATGAGGGCCTCAGATCTTGGAGAGAACAAGGTCCTCAATAAAATTCTCAGTGGGGGAATAAGTGAGCCATGTACCATGTGGGCAGGTCAGAAGCCAAAGTGAGAGATGTCCAATGGGAAATTCCTATGGAAGCTCCTTGGCTTGTAGATACCGAGAACTACTACATCTGACATAGGGTTTTAAACTATTAGGAAAGTTCCCCTCTATTACTCTCTAAGCCTCTATGCAAGTCTTGTTAAGGATTACATCCTGGTCTTAGATACCACTGTGTGGATTTGAATGAAAGGACTGGGGTCTCCATGGTGGTAAAGTTGTGCAAGAGGAAGTTTCACTGGCTGACAGTAATGAACCTTGACCTGAAGAGGAATAGAGGAGCAGGCCAGAATCAGTTGATGGGCTGGGGTGCCAAGTCATGGTGGATTTTTGGAATGAGAAAGCCCATCCTGGGAATTTTTAGGGATACTTGGGAAGCAGAAGTTGGTAAAAATTGGACTTCCTGCAGTCAAGCAGGATTAGAGGCTTGAACTACTGTTGATGCCCTAAAAGAAGAGTGACTTCTAGGCTGGAAAGCATTGGGACTTCTGTGTTCCAATGGGCTTCACGGAACTCTAAAGATGGTGTTTGTGTAAGAGCTCTAAGGAAGGTTAGAAGTCAGATCATAGAGGATAGTGAATTCAGGGCACTTCAGAGTTCTGTGTCTGATTGTATCTGCACATGTTTTAATTAATAACCGATATGTGTTATTCAGGGCTTCCCAGGTAAAGAACCTGTCTGCCAATGCAGGAGACATAAGGTTTGATCACTGGGTTGGGAAGATCCTTTGGAGGAGCAACTCACTCCAGTCTTCTTGCTTGAAGAATCCTGTAGACAGAGGAGCCTGGCAGGTTATAGTCCACGGGATTACAAAGAGTCGGACATAACTGAAGTGACTTAGCATAGCAGTATAGCTCTTATGTGTTACTTGATATTTCTATTAGTTGTCTTCCTATTGTAGCCAACATTTCAGATAATCTTAAGAGAAATATGGGGTAGAATACATCCCCTAGAAACAGTCTATGTAACTAATTTCCCTGAAGAAATGTGTCTACTTTGAGATTTCCAAGATGCAGACAGTAGGGAATGCTAAGTTATTTAGTGTCCAATCCTCATTCATTTCTTTCCTCTCAGATATTTGTGAAAATACTGATATAGCTATACATGTATTATCATAGATACAAATGCACCAAACACAATCACAATTGCTTTACAAAGTATATCACCCCAGTGATAGGAGTGGGAAACTCACAGACTACCTAAGGTATGTTACTATTTAGCATTTTCTGTTCACATCATTCAAGTTTGGTACTTCCACAATGTAGCATGTAAAATGTAAGGGACTACACTGGGGCTGTATCGATCAATAAGCTCTGACAATCTGCTAAAGGTGATTCACATATAAAAATGTTTCATATGAAGTTTATAATGCTAGAATCTTATATGCTCTAGAGCCTAAAATTCTGCAGCACAAGGGCATGGACCCTAAACCTCAGGGCTATTTTCATTATAAGGCCTCTTGTTATAATTCAGATGTCTGGTTTTGGATGTAAGAATCTTTCATGAAGATCACATACAACTCTGTTACTGGATCACGCCAACTGAACAACATTATAATAGTCACTAGAATAGTGCGATTTGACCAAAGCTTGGAAAAGAAGAATGGACTACAGAGGAGCAATCTTCTTTCTCCTTTCCTCTTTGTTAGTTAATTGCAAAAATATGTGAGGAATACAGTGAGCAACAATACTCTGCAGCTCCTACATCAATAGGTAGAGTCTATTTCCCCATCCTCAAGATGAGGTGGGCAGCTCTTGTAACTGGCCAACAATGTAATGGAAGTGATATTTTGTGAGTTTTGAACCTAGGCCTTGAGAGACCTCAGCTTCCTCTTTCCTACTCTTGGGACTCTGCCTACGATAGCCTGATCATCCTAAGAGACCATGTGGAGCAAAAGACTATTCTAGTTGAACTGTCTTAGACCAACGAGTCCTAGGTGACCTGCCAATGACAATAGACACATGAGCAAGCCCAACTGAAAAATTGGCTGAACCTCGTCAAAGCTGTGACCCTCAAGTCAGGGCCTGACCACATTGCCAAACTGCAACCTGTTTTAAGTGACAACATTTTGGGGAAGTTTTTGTTTTTAATTTTATTTAGTTATTTTTGGCTATGTTGAGTTTTTCTTGCTGCACGCAGGCTTTCTCTAGTTGCTGCGAGCAAATGCTACTCACTAGTGTGTGTGGGCTTCTCATTGTGGTGGCTTGTCTTGTGGAGCACGGGCTCTGGAGCACATGGGCTTCAGTAGTTTTGGTGTACGGGCTCAGGAGTTGCAACTCGTGGATTCTAGAGTGCAGGCTCAGAAGCTGTGGCACACATGTTTAGTTGCTCCATGGCACATGGGATCTTCCTGGACCAGAACTCAAACCCATGTTCCCTGCATTGGCTGGTGGACTCTTAACCCCTAAGGTGATGTCCTTGGGGGATATTTTCAAATAGAAAAAGCTAACTGATAGCTTTACATATCTCTATGAGTCACACAGCTTAGAAATATTTTATAGTAAATACTCTCCTTAAGGCTCAATGGTAAAGAATCTACCTGCAGTGCAGGAGCCACAGGAGACACAGTTTCGATCTCTGGGTCAGGAAGATGCTGTGGAAAAGGGCATGGCAACCCACTCCAGTATTCTTGCCTGGAGAACCCCCATGGACAGAGGAGCCTGATGGGCTAAAGTCCATAGGGTCGGTCACAAAGAGTTGGACATGACTGAAGTGACTTAGCATGCACACATGCCTTCTCCTCAAAGTTGGTTAAATTTTTATTGTTGCTTAAGTGAGAGTCACTAAACTGCTGATCCTCAGAGAAATAAAGAGCTTGTCTCAGAATGTTAATCTATACACTGCTCCCTTCATCAAAAAGTCTTGATGCAAAAAGAACGTCAGCTTAATTCAATAGTGTGCCTATGACATAGTTGGTTTCTATTTATAGTTCATACAGGCTCCTCATATAACTGTAAATTGGTAACAAATAATGTATAGACCAATCATAGTCTGTAAACCACACTCTTCATAGCAATGACCTAAGGCTTAGGAATAAACAAAAATTTTTTTGTGTGTGAAAAACCAGATAGTAAAAATTTTAGGGTCATACAATCTTTGTAAACTTCATCATTATAGCAAAGAAGAAGTCATAGACAATATGTAATGAGTGGGCATGGCTGTATTCCAATAAAACTTTTAAAAACAGGCAGGAGGCTAGATTTGTTTTGTGGGGCATAGTATGCTGACACCTGAATCCTAAGCTATTTCTGAGGCTCATCCTCATCAAAGCTCATTATTGTGTCTGTTTTTTATTATCAAATAATATGTATGTGTGTGTATGTTCATTGCTCAGTCGTGTCTGACTCTTTGCGATCCCATGGACTGTAACCCACCAGGCTCCTCTGTCCATGGAGTTTTCCAGGCAAGAATACTGAAGTGGGTAGCCATTCCCTTCTCGAGGTGATCTTCCAGACCCAGGGACTGAACCCAGTTTTTTAATGTCTGAGCCATCAGGGGCCCTCAAAAGAATATAGGCAAAGGCAAAAAGAGAATTGGAGATTGCCTTCATGGACAGAAGAACAAAAAATGTTAAAATAGTTATTTTAGATGTCCCAACACAGAGCCACCCAGAGGGATAAAATAAAGTATGGAAATATGTAAATAATTATTTTTTAAATATATGGGGGAAAACAGTGAGCAGATACTGCCAATAAAAGCCCTTGGCTAAATCTTGGGGAAAAAAATAAATATTCATGAAACTTTCTTTTCAAAATGTTTACATTTCAAAGATACACAACTGCTTAATGGTTGGAAGCAGAAGTATTCCTTCCCTCATTTTTCTTCCCTTGCCTCTCTTCTTGTTTGCTTCCTTTAAAAAAATTGTTTTTCTTTTGCTCTTAACACAGAGGAAAGAATTTCTAGACTCCCTTAAGAGCAACCAGTATTACATTCTTGAAAAGCAGGTTCATAAGAGCAGCTATTAATAATTTATGGCTGCTTTATTTGATTCTCCTTCAGTGTAGTTCAGGGGGAGTACATTTCTGTGTCACTATGGTATTAGACAACAACCTGTCTTTAGATTTACCCTGCAAATGGGCAGGTTATGCCCCTGTGAGGGAGTTTCAGGAAGCTGCTGCTGCTGCTGCTAAGTCACGTCAGTCGTGTCTGACTCTGTGCGACCCCATAGCTGGCAGCCCACCAGGCTGCCCTATCCCTGGAATTCTCCAGGCAAGAACACTGGAGTGGGTTGCCATTTTCTTCTCCAATGCATGGAAGTGAAAAGTGAAAGCAAAGTCACTCAGTCATGTCCGACTCTTTCCAACCCCATGGACTGGCCAGGCTCCTCCTTCCAGGGGATTTTCCAGGCAAGAGTACTGGAGTGGGGTGCCATTGCCTTCTCCAAGTTTCAGGAAGAAGCACAATAAAAAGAGTTGTCAACCATAGCTATCATTTCTCAAAAAGCATACTGGGCAGATTTTCAAATTCTGTTACATTCTGTTTTTTAAAAATATAAGATGATTAGCTGCTTTGACAAATATAGGCCTCCCCAATTAACAACAGCTGCTATCAAAATCATTAGAGTGAAAGAAAAATATCTAAAGTACTGTGTGTTCTGTTTAATGAGATATGAAATGCTAAACTATTTCTTAAGGAGCTCAAGCTCCTTAGCCCAAAGTGTGAAGTAGCTTTGCAAATGGTTTCCTTTATTTAATATTCACTCCAATTTTTGAGTAAGCCACTGAAATACCCTAGCAGAATGCATAGATGGAAAGAATGACACATTTTAAAAAAGCCCTTGTCAGTTATTAACAATTTGATTCAGTTCTTCCTTTTTATGGCCATCACTGAAGCACCAGTAGCCAAAATGAAGTTCAATCCTGTTGTGATTTCTAACTGAAGCAAGAACCAGAAAAGGCATGACAATGCACCCTCCCACATTCATAGGAAGATTATGTCTCCCTCTCTTTCCAAAGAGCTGACACAAAATTGCACTATAGAATAATAAATGCAAGATGGAAATATGTATACAAAGTGTTGTTTCATTCAGTGGAAGCAGTGAAGGACTCTGTTAGGCTGAGCAAGAGAAGACTTCCCTGAGAAGGAGAGTTTGAGCTGAGTGATGAAAAATGATAGAATTCACAACAAAGGGAGAAGCAGGAGCAATCACTGTAGTAAAGTATGCTGTGAACGTGGAGTTCATGTAGAAGGCTGTTAGGAGATGTTAGCCCTAGTGGCCGTAAAACTAAAAATAGGAATGGATAAATACGAGAGGTGTTGAGAAAATGGAATGACAGTTAGAGTTTAATGATATAGAAGCAGGTGAAGATGACTTCCAAGTCTCTTAAGTGTGGAAAGAATCTTCAGTTCAATTCAGTCACTCAGTCATGTCTGACTCTTTGCGACCCCATGAATCACAGCATGCCAGGCCTCCCTGTCCATCACCATATCCCGGAGTTCACTCAAACTCATGTCCATCGAGTCAGTAATGCCATCCAGCCATCTCATCCTCTGTCATCACCTTCTCCTCCTACCCCTAATCCCTTCCAGCATCAGAGTCTTTTCCAATGAGTCAACTCTTCGCATGAGGTGGCCAAAGTACTGGAGTTTCAGTTTTAGCATCAGTCCTTCCAGTGAACACCCAGGACTGATCTCCTTTAGGATGGACTGATTGGACCTCCTTGCAGTCCAAGGGACTCTCAAGAGTCTTCTCCAACACCACAGTTCAAAAGCATCAATTCTTTGGCGCTCAGCCTTCTTCACAGTCCAACTCTCACACCCGTACATGACCACTGGAAAAACCATAGCCTTGACTAGATGGATCTTTGTTGGCAAAGTAATATCTCTGCTTTTTAATATGCTGTCTAGGTTGGTCATAACTTAGAAATAATCTTAGGTCTTATTTATTCCATTCCTGACCCAGCACATGAGTCTCAAGCCACAGAATTCCCAAATGTTAGCCCAGTAACCTCTGTTGAGACCCTTCCAAGGGGAGCTTCCCTCTGTCTCACAAGGCAACAGCCTGCTCCATTCTGAACAGCTTGGATTTTAGAGAGAGCTTATTTGCATTGACCTGAAATCTGACTGCCCTTAAATTCTACCCATTGGTCTTAATTTTTTTATTCAGCAAAGAATAGGGCTATTTTCTTAGTTCTAAGTCGGAGTCCTCTTTATTCTTATAAGTAACTATTTAGTCTCCTTTTAGTCTTGTCTAGTTTTCTTCTCTCAAAACATTCCCAAGGATTTAGGAAAATTCTGACAAATCTCTATTAGTCACAATGCTGAAATATATAAAAGGCAGCTTTTCACATTTCTCCAGAGGTTGCATTTTGTTTTAGAAACATTTAGTGCCATCGTCTTAAAACATGAAGCTTTCTGACTGAAGCTCTTAGCATATCAGCCTCTTCAGCAGCCACAATGAAAAAAATAAGAAGATGAAACAAATGTTGGAGAAATAATAGCATGCATACTTAAAATATCATTCATCAAGGGGTTATGCCGTTTCTGCCTTAGTCATTTGAAGTAACAGTCTTTTACTTATTACTGCAGGAGAAAACAAGATATGGGTAGATTCAAATAAAATCAACATTAGACTAAGAGAATGAATTAATGTCACAACTGAAAGTTAAGATGATCTTGTCTAGTCCTTTCATTTTATAGATGAGGCAACAGATGACTACATGATGATGACAAATAGTAAAACTATTTGCTAAAACTACTTTGAGAATAGTTGATGGGTAGCTAGACATTCCTATCATGCCACACAGATTATTTTCTAGTCACAAAGGAAAATGTCAGTGTACAAGGGAGGGATATGGTAGTTATCACACTAAAATGAATAGTTTCACCTCTCTAATAACAGTTCACCCAGACATTATCTTCTGATGGGAATATAGAGTACCTAACATCATCTATGATGTAATCTAGGCAAAAATATCTAATTGGAATACATGAAGTCCAACAAATGTTGCTGAGACAACCATATATCCACGTGTGAAAGAATGAGTTTGGATCCCTTTCCTCATACCATATACAAAAATTAACTCAAAGTGGACCAAAGACCTAAATATAAGCACTTAAAACTATAACACTTTTAGAATGAAGCAGAGATGTGAATCTTTGTGATGTTAGGTTAGGCAATGGTTTCTTAACTATGACAGCAAAAGCACAAGAAGCTCAAGCAAAAAAAAAATTCATCAGAATAAAATCTTTTTGTATTAAAAATTATTATCAAGAAAGTAAAATACATAACCTACAGAGTGAGGGAAAATTTTACAAATCATATATCTGATAAGGGTATGGTATCCAGAACATAGAAAGAAACAACCTGATTTTAAAATGAGAGAAGGATTCTAATAGACATTTCTCTAAAGAAGATATACGAATGGCCAATAAGCACCTGAAAATATACTCAACACCATTAGTTATTAGGAAAATGCAAATCAAGATCACAGTGAGGTACTTCACACTTTCCCTGATGGCTCAGACAGTAAAGCCTCTACCTACAATACGGGAAACCAGGGTTTGATCCCTGGGTCCGGAAGATCCCTCAGAGAAGGAAATGGCAACCCACTCCAGTACTCTTGCCTGGGAAATCCCATGGATGGAGGAGTGTAGTAGGCTATAGCTCATGGGGTTGCAGAGTCGAACATGACTGAGCATTTTCAGTTTCACTTCACACCCACTAGAGTGAATATGATTTTTATAAAAATGGAAAATAGGTGTCGGTGATGATGTAGAGAAATTGGAACATTGTTCATTGCTGTTGTTGTTATTTAGTCACTCAGTCCTGTCCGGCTCTTTTGCAACCTTGTGAACTATAGCCCACAAAACTCTTCTGTCCATGGGATTTCCCAGGAAAGAATACTGGAGTGGGTTGCCATTTCCTTCTCTGTGAAATCTTCCTGACCCAGGGTCGAACCGGCAGCTTCTGCCACGTCTGCATTGCTTGCAGTTTCTTTACCATTAAGCCACCGGAGAAGCCATATATTGCAGAGGGGACTGTAAAGTAGTGCAGCTACTGTGGAAAACTTTTTGGCAGTTCCTCAAAAATTAATGATAGAGCTACTATATGATGCAGCAGTTCCATTCCTAAGTATGTAACCAAAAGACTTGAAAATCTATGTTCACATAAAAATATGTATGCTGCTGCTGCTGCTAAGTCACTTCAGTCGTGTCTGAATCTGTGTGACCCCAGAGACGGCAGCCTACCAGGCTCCCCCGTCCCTGGGATTCTCCAGGCAAGAACACTGAAGTGGGTTGCCATTTCCTTCTCCAATGCATGAAAGTGAAAAGTGAAAGTGAAGTCGCTCAGTCGTGTCTGACTCCTAGCGACCCCATGGACTGCAGCCCACCAGGCTCCTCCATCCATGGGATTTTCCAGGCAAGAGTACTGGAGTGGGGTGCCATTGTATTCTCCAAAAATATGTATAGGAATTGTCATATCAGCCTTATTCATAATAGCCAGAAAGTAACTCAAATGTCCATCAGCTGAAGAATGGATAAGCACAGTTTGGTACCATGGAATATTATTCAACCATAAAAAGTAATAATGTACTTATTGTGCTTGCTTAGTCACTACTGTGTCCAACTCTTTGTCACCCTATTGACTGTAGTCGACCAGGCTCCTTAGTTCATGGCATTTTCCAGGCAGAATACTCGAATGGGTTGCTATTTCTTCCTACAGGGCATCTTTCTGACCTAGGGATTGAACCCGAGTCTCTTTTGTTTCCTGCATTGGCAGGCAGATTTTTTTTTATGCTGAGCCACCTGGGAAGCAATTTACTGATACATGTCACAACAAAAATGAACCTTGAATACATTAGGCTATGTTAAAGAAGACAGATACAAAAACAGGAAAGACCTCATATTACATGATTCCATTTATGTGAAATGTCCAGAACAAGCAAATTAATAGAAAGAGAAATTAGATTAGTTTTACCAAAGGATTAGGAAGATATTGAGAGAGATGTGCTTTGAGGAATGGTGGAAGTATCCTGTAATTAGTGGTGATAGTTGTGCAACATTGTGAATATACTAAAACCCACTAAACTGTATACCTTTTTATTTATTTTATTTTTGGCTCTGCTTGGTCTTTGTTGCTGCATGCAGGCTTTCTCTAGTTGCAGCAAGTGGGGGCTATTCTATAGTTGCAGTGCACAGGCTTCTCATTGCAGAGGCTTCTCTTGTTGCAGAGCATAGGTTCTAGTGTCTGTGGGTTTCAGCAGTTGCAGCTGCTGGGTTCTAGAGCTCAGGCTCAGTAGTTACGGCTCATGGGCTTAGCTGCTCCACATCATTTGAGATCTTCCCAAATCAGAGATCAAACTTGTGCACCTGCACTGGCAGGCAGATTCTTTACCACTGAGCCACCAGGGAAGCCCCTGCTTATTATTTTTCATGTGGTCATGTAGGATTCTGTTGTTGAATGTACCATACCTTATGTAGCCGGATCCCTTTTAATGGACTTCCATGTTGTTTGTAGTTGCCTGACTATAAGCAGTGCTGTTGTAAATGAACAGTTTTGATGGATATAGGAGAGAATGATTTCTACAGATTTTGTACCAGTTGGAGGAGAGGTTGAAGGGTCTGTGACCTTCTGTCAGCTGTAAATAAGCTAGCTATTTTCTCTCATGTTCACTGGATGGTACCCATATTACCAAACTTTTTCATCTTTGCCAGTCAGTCTGAGAGACTTAAACAAATTATTGCATCTTCTTGTTTTAATCTGAAAATTTTTAAAGTTTTAATGAGCATTCCATATTGTTAATTCTTCTGCAATTTGCCTGTCCATGTAATCTGGAATTTACATTGTGGTCTTCATTTTTAGTTTATTTTTAAGGGATGTTTATACATCAAATAATAACATATATATGTCAATATTTAATATCTAAACTTTCCCCCATAATTTCCTTGAGGGTAGGCTTTCTCCATGAAGCTCTTACTGCCACTGGACAGACTTCCCTCTCAACTGTCCTCACCAATTTAAAAGGCATGCGCACTGTCCCTTGGACTACAAGGAGATCCAACCCTGGGATTCCTTTGGAAGGAATGATGCTAAAGCTGAAACTCCAGTACTTTGGCCACTTCATGCAGAGAGTTGATTCATTGGAAAAGACTCTGATACTGGGAGGGATTGGGGGCAGGAGGAGAAGGGGACGACCGAGGATGAGATGGCTGGATGGCATCACGGACTCGATGGACGGGAGTCTGAGTGAACTCCGAGAGATGGTAATGAACAGTGAGGCCTGGCGTGCTGCGACTCATGGGGTCGCAAAGAGTCGGACAGGACTGAGTGACTGAACTGAGCTGAACTGAACTGAACATATGCCTGAACTTCTGCTGGTATCCCCGCTGGATATCTATAAATAGATATGTCAATAAAATGTGTACTTACTAAAGACACATTTATTCAAAATGAAAATATGGTGTTAGATATTACAGATTATTTATTAATGGGAAGATTTCAAGATAAGGAGTATGCAGTGTAAGTAACAAGTAGCATAATCAATTTAGAAGACCAGCACACATGTACAGAAATGTATTAAGTTTAGAGGAGAATCCTTTGGTGAGATTTTCAAAAAGAAAGAAGCTACATACAATCTTTCTGTCTTCCTGCCTCTGTAATCCCCCTTTGTAGCTGAGCCCTCTCCCCAACCCACATACCATAGTGGTGGTTCTTAAGTTGGCTGTGAGTCAGAGTCACATGGAGTGCTCTAAAAACTACTCATTCCTGAGCCCTGCTCTAGAGATTCTGAAGCAATTGCCTTGCCATTGGGATTTTTTTAAAGCTCCACAGATGACTTTAATGTGCAGCCAGGGGCTCAGCCCCTATCATGACTTTGGGAGTAATATAAGCTTAGACGGGAGAACTGTAATGACTCCTAATTCAGAGCATGCTGACTTTCCTGGTTCTTACCTTACAAACGCTGGGCTTCTGCCTTTTTCCCAGCACAAAGTGCCTTACCTTGCACTTTTTTAAAAGTGGAATTTTTCTTCCTTGTTCCCAAGGTACTGCTGCTACATAATAGTGGTTTTCTTTCTGGACTTTTACAAATTACTTATTCTTAGATCCACACATGTACTTCTTGGGGCTACTATGATGCTAAACCCTACCTTGGGTTACCTCTTGATGCTTTGCACTGTACTCTGTATATCCTGCTTTACTTGGCAGATAGTTATTTACTTATTTGCAGCTGGATCCTCATGGAGCCTGACTCATCCTTGGAGACACGACTCATTCCAGACCTCAGCCAGCACCTCTCTTTCCCAAAGGTGAAGTTTGTTTTTCTTTGCCTGATGATGTTATTTTATATGATCTATAGTTAATGTTGTCAGAGGGGTATATGAGAAACTGCCAATGGAGGTTATGAAAGTTTAAAAGCAAAATTAGGGAGTGAGACTTCCAGAGAAAGTTGAGTTGAGTTCAGTTCAGCTGTTCAGTCCTGTCTGACTTTGTGACCCCATGGACTGTAGCACAGCAAGCCTCCCTGTCTATCACCAACTCACAGAGCTTACTCAAACTCATGTCCATTGAGTCCCTGATGCCATCCAATCATCTCATCCTCTGTTGTCCCCTTCTTCTCCCACCTTCAGTCTTTCCCAGCACCACCAGGGTCTTTTCCAAGAAGTCAGTTTTTCCATCAGATGGCCAAAGTATTGGAGTTTCAGCTTCAGTATCAGTCCTTCCAATGAATATTCTGGACTGATTTCCTTAAGGATGGACTGGACGGATCTCCTTGCTGTCCAAGGGACTCTCAAGAGTCTTCTCCAACACCATAGTTCAAAAGCATCAATTCTTCGGTGCTCAGCCTTCTTTATAGTCCGACTCTCATATCCATACATGACTACTGGAAAAACCATAGCTTTGATTAGATGGATCTTTGTGGGCAAAGTAATGTCTCTGCTTTTTACTATGCTGTCTAAGGTGGTCATAACTTTTCTTCCAAGGAGCAAGCATCTTTTAATTTCATGGCTGCAGTCACCATCTGCAGTGATTTTGAAGGCCAGAAAAATAGTCTCTCACTGTTTCCACTGTTTCCCTGTCTACCTGCCATGAAGTGATGAGACCAGACACCATGATATTCGTTTTCTGAATGTTGAGTTTTAAGCCAACTTTTTGACTCTCCTCTTTTACTTTCATCAAGAGGCTCTTTAGTTCTTCTTCACTTTCTCCCAAAGGGGTGTATATCTGAGGTTATTGATATTTCTCCCAGCAGTCTTGATTCCAGCTTGTGCTTCATCCAGCCCAGTGTTTCTTATGATGTACTCTGCATAGAAGTTAAATAAGCAGGGTGACAATACATAGCCTTGAGGTACTCCTTTTTCATATTTGGAACCAGTCTGGTGTTCCATGTCCAGTTCTAACTGTTGTTTCCTGACCTGCATATAGGTTTCTCAAGAGGCAGGTCAGGTGGTCTGGTATTCCCATCACTTTCAGAAATTTCCACAGTTTATTGTGATCCACACAGTCAAAGGCTTTGACATAGTCAATAAGAAGAAATAGATGTTCTTCTGGAACTCTCGTGCTTTTTCGATGATCCAGCAGATGTTGGCAATTTGATCTCTGGTTCCTCTGCCTTTTCTAAAACCAGCTTTAACATCCATTAAAGGAGTTAAAACATTACATTGTAAAAATATCCACTTATACAAAAGAAGACAGTAAGGATGAAAAAACAGAAAGGCATGAGAAATATAGAAAATAAAAAGCAAAATGGCAAATGTAAGTTTAAACACATCAGACATAAAATAGAAGTATTCAGATATGAATGTGAGTGAATCTATAGAACATCCATCCAACAAGAGCAGAATATTGTTTTCCTCAAGTGCACATGGAAAATTTTTCAGGGTAGACTATATGCTAGGTCATTAGACAAGGCTAATAAGTTTCAAAGGATTGAAATTATAGCAAATAAGGTCTCCAACCAAATGGAATGTAATTAGAGATCAATAACAAGGAAATTTGGAAAGTTCAAAAATATGTAGAAAGTAAACAACACTATTCTAAATAACCTGCAGGTCAAAGAAGAAAGAGTAGTTAGAAAAATAAAAGAAAGTAGTTAGAAAATACTTTGAGTAGAGTGAAAATAAAAACTATTAAAAAGTGTATGCCAACAAAATAGATAACTTAGATGTAATGGGCAATTTCCTAGAAAGATACAGATTACTGAAACTGAATCAAATAAAAAGTAAAGATCTGAATAGATCGATAACAATAAATTTCATTAGTTATCAAAAAAATTCTCACAAAGTCTAGAACTAGATAGCTTCTCTGGTGAATTCTATCAAACATTTAAAGAAAAATTAATGATAATGCCTCATGACTCTTCCCTAAAAAAGAAGATGAAGGAGCTTGTCTTCTGTGAGGCCAGTATTAACCTGATACCAAACCCAGATGAAGATATTTTACAAAAGAAAGCTACATATCAATATGCTTTATGAATATAAATATGAAAATCCTCAACAACATGCCAGCAAATTTATAAAAGGTTTCACTCCGTGACCAAGTGAGATTTATTCCAGGAATGGTTGGCTTAACATTTGCATATTAGCTAGTATAATATAATAGCAATAGAGCAAAGGGCAAAAATCAAACAGTCACCTCATGCTGAAAAAGCATTTGACAAAGTCAACATCTTTTAATGATAAAAAATTCAATAAATTTGTCTTAGAAGGGAACTTCCTCAACCTAATAAAAGGCATCTACAGCTGTACTAAACTTAGGAAAAAGACAAGGTTGTCTTCTGCCACTTGCATTCATCATTGTACTGGAGGTTCTAGACAAAGCAAATAGGCAAGAAAGAGAAAAGATATTCACATTTGAAAAGAAGTAAAACTATTTATATTTGCATATCATATGATTTTAGATTTAAAAATCCTATGGAATCTATTAAGAGACTGTTAGAATTAACACGCTTAATGGGTATATTCTTCCAACAACAATTTCCTAATATAAACTGAGTGTCCAACAATTAAATTCAATTCTGACACTAACCACCTTGATCCCAGAAGTTAATAGTTCACTCCCATGAGATTGCTCCCACTTTAGATACTAGCTTCAAGTGGGGTCCCCTGATTAGTCACACCTCTGCCCAGCTGACTAAAATTTTGGGGGTTACCATGGCCCCCTTCAGATTTAGTAACTTGCTAGAACAACTCACATAACTCAGAAAACAGTATACTTATAATCATATTTTTAAAAATAAAGTTTTAGATAATCTCAGGAACAGATACATGGGAAAGATGCATAGGATGAAGTGTGGAAGTGGAGATGCAGAGCTTTCATGCTGTCCCCTGGAGCACGCCATGCCCAGCACATCATGTGTTCATGAATCCAAAAGTTCTCCAAATCTTGTTCAAGAGCTTTTATCAAGGTCTCATTATGTAGGCATAGCTGATTAAATCACTGGTCACATGATTGAACTCAATCTTTAGCCTCCCCTTCCCCTCCCCCAGAGGTTAGGAGGTATGGCTGCAAGTTCTGGCCCTCTGATCATTGTGTGGTCAGCTCCTTCCTTGAAAATATCCAAGGAACTGCCACTAGTCACCTAGTGGCAGACTCAGTTATGGTTATGATAGACTCAGTTATGGTTATAAAAAACAAAATAACTCTATCACTCAGGAAATTCCAAGCATTTTTGAACTCTAGGCCAGCAACTAGGGGCAAGGACTATATATGGTCCTTCCTCCACCACACCTCACCCAACTATACTACAGGCAAGGAATCCATTAAAAGAATGCTAGACTTAATATACAAGTTTAGTAGAGTTGAAGGATACCAAATTAATATTAAAAAATCAATTGTATGTTGTATGGTAGCAATAAACAATCAGAAATGAAATTAAGAAAACAATTCCACATACAACAGCATCCATAACAATAAAATAGGTAAAAATTTAACTAAATTAAGTGCTTGTACATTGAAAACTACAAAACACTGTTGAAAGAAATTAAAGAATGTCTAAATAAACATACACATCTCATTTTCATGGGTTATAAAATTTATTATCATTAAAATTGCACTACTCTCCAAACTATCTACAGATTCAACACAACTCCTGTCAAAACTCCAACTAGGTTTTGTGTAAAAATTGACAGGTTGACTCTAAAATTCTTATGGAAATTTAAGAGACTCAGAATAATCGAAGAAATTTTGAGAAGGAAGGGCAGAGTTAAGAGGACATTATACAAAGCTGCAGTAATCAAGACAGTGTGGCATTAAGTTAGAAATACAGATCATTGAAATACAAGTGAGAATCCAGAAATTAAATCTTTAATTATGGTCACTTTATCTTTGACAAGCATGTCAAGACAATTCAACATGGAAAGAATAATTTTCTCAACAAATGGTACTGGGACAATTGGATATCCACAAATAAAAGAAAGAAGTTGGACTCCTACCTCAAATTATATAAAAATTAACTCAAAATGGACCAATAAACTAAAATTAAGTGTTAAAACTATAAAACTCTTAGAAAAAACACAGGAGTAAACATTAGTGATTTTGAATTTGGCAATGATTTCTTAAATATGACTCCAAAATCACAAGCAACAAAACATAAAATAGATAAGGTGTATCTCATCAAAACTAAAATCCTTTGTATATGAAAAGTTACTATCAACTAAGTGAGAAGATAGCCCACAGAATGGGAGAAGATATTTACAAATCATATACTTGATAAAGATTGTATCCAGAATATATAAAAAAGTTTTTAAACTCAATAAGACAGATAATCTAATTTAAAAAGAACAAAGGACTAGAATAGACATTTTTCCTGTGAAGATATACAAATGGTCAATAAGCACATAGAAAACATGCTCAATATTATCAGTCATAGGAAATGCAAATCAAAACCACAATGAAATACCCTTTAGACACACCAGTATGGTGTCATAGGTTGAATTGTATCTCCCCAAATTCATATGTTAAAGTCCTACCTCCAGACTGTGACCTTATTTGGAAATAGTCATGGTAGATGTAATTAGTTAAGATAAGGTCATCCTAGAATAAGGTGGGTCCCCTAATCCAATACAATTTCTTTACAAAAGGGGGAAGTTTGGACACAGACTGCACACAGGAACACCATGTGAAGACTGGAGTTTTGCTGTCATAAGCCAAGGAATTTTCAGAAGCTAAAGACATACCCTAGGATCTTGAAAGGGAACATAGTCCTGCACACACTTTGATCTTGGCCTTCTAACTTCCAGAATGGTGAAACAATAAATTCCTATTGTTTAAACCACTCAGTTTATGGCACTTTGTTATAGCAGCCCTAGCAAAACAGTACAGATGGATATAATAAAGAAGATGGACAATAACAACTGTTGGTGAAAATGCAGAGCGACTGAAACCCTCATACTTTGCTGATGGCAATGTGAAGTGCAATCCTTTACAAAACAGACTGGTAGTTCCTCTATATGTTAAGCATACAGTTGCCATATGACTTGGCAGTTATACACTTAGTTACATAGCCCAGAGAATTGAAAACAGGTATTTAAATAAATGCTTGTATTTGAATGTTTATAGAAGCATTCTTTGAAATCACCCAAAGGTGGAAACGGAGAAGGCAATGGCACCCCACTCCAGTACTGTTGCCTGGAAAATCCTATGGACGGAGGAGCCTGGTAGGCTGCAGTCCATGCGGTCACTAAGAGTCAGATACGACTGAGTGACTTCACTTTCACTTTTCACTTTCATGCATTGGAGAAGGAAATGGCAACCCACTCCAGTGTTCTTGCCTGGAGAATCCTAGGGACAGGGGAGCCTGGTGGGCTGCCATCTATGGGGTCTCACAGAGTCAGACACGACTGAAATGACTTAGCAGCACCAAAGGTGGAAACAACCCAAATATTTATCAAATGTTGGTCAAATAAACAAAATGTGGTATATCTCTACAATGGAATATTATTCAGCCAGCAATAGAAATGAATTATTGATATATGCTACAACACTTGTAAACCTTAAAAACATTTCATTCAATGAAAGAAGCCAGTAACAATAGACCACTTATTGTATGATTTTATTTATATGTGTAGTATAGTGTTAGTCTCAGTCATGTCTGACTGTTTGCAACTCCATGGACTGTAGCCTGCCAGGCTCCTCTGTCCATGGGATTCTCCTGGAGTGGTCTACCATTTCCTTCTCCATTGGTTTATTTAACATGCCCCAAATAAGCAAACCGATAGAAACAAGAAGTAGATTTGTATCTTGCTAGGACACAGTAGTGCATGGTAGGTAGGGTTGAGGGTATAGGAAAAGTTGGGAAGAATGGGCTGTGACTCAATAGATACAGAGTTCCCTTTTGAGACAATGAAAATATTGTAAACTTAGAGTGTAGAGATTCTTGCACAACTTTGTTGATATACTAAAAACTATTGAATTGTACACTTTAAATGAATGAATTTTATGATGTGTGAATAAAGACATTTTTAAAAAAACAAGCCTTAATCTTAAACTACCCACATGAGGTCTTCCTGAAATGTAAGAAACCAAGAGAAAGAATAAAATAATGTTGATTTTAAAGAAGAAAAGAAAGCTAACTGGAAAACTCCCACAATATACTAGTTATAGGAGTTCTGAATTGTGTAGATGTATATGTAGCAATGGTAGTTTTTTAAGACAGAACATTATTATTGTCTTGCCTTGATATTTTTAGAAATGCTGTGTGTGTTAGCAAAACAAATACTTTGCAGTCTAAGTACATTTTGTGGGTGAGCAATTCCTTAGCTCTTAGAACACCTCAGAAATACTAACATAACTGAGCAACCCTGGGCCAGTCCTTCTAGGAACCTCCTTGTTCTGTGTTTGAAGGGGAAACACGCTAGATAATCTCTAGGACCACCTCTTATCCCAAATATCTGCAGCCAATACCTTATGTCCCATACATTACTCTGAGAAATGAGCTGGCAGAAGAAGACCTGGGGGCCTTAGAATCACCTGGGGGAACATGTTAGAAACAGAGATGCTAGGTCCCACTCCCAGAATCCCATTTGCTTGGGTGATCAACACCCAGTGCTTAGGAATCGGCATTTTATAGATGCATGCCAAGCAATTCAGAAACACTGGCAGGAATCTCTGGAAACTAGTTGCCCTACCCCTCAAATCAGAGGCTCTCTTTATCTCCTGTGCTTAATGAGATAAGAGAGACACCTCGATTGCCATGTGTTACCTCTATTTCCAACTTGGAGTAAGTCTCTTTCTTTTATTTAATCTTTTTGAAGTAAGTTAATGTCACCATTAATTTGCTTCTCTTTAGGCCTGATGTGCTGGGATTCATGGGATCATAAAGAGTCGGACGTGACTGAGCAACTGAACTGAACTGAACTTATGTGATTACAAGATCCTGCTCACTCCACTTAGGCCATGTTGGTATTACTGATTGAGAAATAGCTACTATTTTACTTTTCACCTATGAATGGGAATCACAGGACATCAGGGAGGTGATATGTTATATGAAATTATAGTCAGTTATGTGATGCTGTGTTTTGGCTCCCTCTGAAATTTGACTCGGAGGGGAACATAGCTGAACATAGATGGCACAGAAAGAAGTAGGGAGAGATATAGGTTATTCAATTGCTGAAATAACTTTCAAGCTTTAGGGGTAGCTTTGTTCAGATGTCATGTATTGGATGTGAGTTGGACCATAAAGAAAGCTGAGTGCCAAAGAATTGATGCTTTTGAACTGTGGTGTTGGAGAAGACTCTTGAGAGTCCCTTGGACTGCAAGGAGATCCAACAAGTCAATCCTAAAGGAAATCAGTCCTGAATATTCACTGGCAGGACTGATGCTGAGCCTGAAGCTCCAGTACTTTGGCCACCTGATGCAAAGAGCTGACTCATTAGAAAAGACTCTCATACTGAGAAACATTGAAGGCAGGAGGAGAAGGGGACACCAGAGGATGAGATGGTTGGATGGCATCATTGATTCAATGGACATGAGTTTGAGCAAGCTCCAGGAGTTGATGATGGACAGGGAAGCCTGCCGTGCTGCGCTCTGTAGGGTCGCAAAGAGTCCGATAGGACTGAGTGACTGAACTGAGCTGAACTGAACTTGTTCAAATGTCAGGGAAAAAAGGAGCCACTTACCTTAAAGTGAGATTCATTTTCATTTGAATCATTCTTTATTTTTACTTTTATTTTTTAAATTATTAAATTTATTTATTTTTAAAATTACAATACTGTATTTGTTTTTTCATACATTGACACGAATCAGCCATAGGTGAACACAATCTCCCAATGCCGAAGCCCCCTCCCACCTCCCACCCCACATCCTCTACTTGAATCATCCTGTGCATCAGCCCCATGCATCCTGCATCCTACATTGAACATAGATTGGCACTTCGTTTCTTATAAGAAAATATACATGTTTCATTGCCATTCTCCCAAACCATCCCACCCTTTCCCTCTCCCTCAGAGTCCAAAAGTCCACTCTATACCTCTGTGTCTCTTTGTTGTCTCACATATAGGGTCATCATTACTGTCTTCTAAATTCCATATATATGTATCAGTATACTGTATTGGTGTTTTTCTTTCTGGCTTACTTCACTCTGTATATGAATCATTCTTTAGATTCAATGAGAAGGGATTCAAATCCTTACTGTCTGTCCTAATACCCTTAACAATAACTCACCTAGGGTTTACTATGTTCAAGGCATTGTTCCAAGAATTTTAGCTATATAAACTCTCTTAATCTTCACCACAAGTCAACTGGTAGTTATTATCTCCATTTTAAACATGAGGAAATTGAGACAGAGAGGCTAACTAGATTAGAAAGATTACAAAAGGAGAAGACCAGAGAGCAGGATGTGAATCCAGGCAACAAAGCACCAGAGTTCATGAAGCATAAACACTAAATTTCAGCCTTATTCACCAGAGTTAGCTATGCAACAGAATACAGTGTGCTTCTCATTCCTGGATTAGCTAAATCTTTAACCACAGCAGGATAATATTGTGTAGATATGTCTTTAATGAAAGAGGCTTAAGGTTTAGCTGGTGAAGCATAATACTAAGTTTGATCCATTAACTGAAACATTATTCTCTGTGAAATGAAGGGATAACATATTCTGTTAGGAGTGAGTGCCTTTACAGAACTTCCAATTGAACATTATTCTCATCTTGTCTCAAGAAACAACCCTTAGTAAATATGGATTTTTAGCAGAATGCATTTAACACTAACCTGAACACTCCCAGTTTTAATTATATACCCTTCCTTCCCTGTTCAGGGGCTCAGAGATTCAGAATTTACCTGATTCCAGAAAGTACTAGAAATTTGTTGACATTGAACTTACTACACACACATTGTAAGAGATCTTTCTCAACTGGTACTTTTCATTCAAGGACTCTTAGAAATGAGGCAAGTTTTTGGACTAAAGATGTAGTCTATCAAAAAAAAAAATTACATGTTACTTTTCTGTATTTGCATTGTGCTTCCCTGGTGCTTCAGATGGTAAAGCATCTGCCTATAATGCATGGACCCAGGTTTGATCCCTGGGTCAGGAAGATCCCCTGGAGAAGGAAATGACAATCTACTCCATACTCTTGCCTTGAAAATTCCATGAATGGAGGAGCCTGGTGGGCTGCAGTCCATGGGGTCACAAAGAACTGGACATGACTGAGCGACTTCACTTTCTTACCTTTCTTTCTGTATTTAGCTTTTGGATGTATGCAACCATTTAGCAAGTGTATTTGAAACACCTACTATGTAGAAAGCAATATGATAGGTATTATGAGGATGAATCTTATCCCCCAAAGTGATTGCTGTCTTGTATGGGAGATGAGATTAAAAACTGTAAAACAAGACACAGAGTAGGTGATGGTTTATGAATAATATAACTAGTGACTCTGGTCATTCAGAGGAAGAGGACTCGAATGGTAAGGGGAAGCCTCTGGCTGATAGTTTCATTTGAGAGAACAATGAAGGCAGGGTAGGATCTAGACACATGGGACTGGGGAGAAAGATTGAACTCTTAACTGAATCCTCAGACTGGATTAGAAGCTCTAGCAATAAGTGATTATAAAGCAGGGACTTTGTCTGTTACATGATCATGGATCCCTATGCCAGACACAGACTAATATGAGAAAGGAAGCATGGAAAGAAGGAAGAAGCTGGTCAGTCTGATCTCTAGGAAAGGAGAACATAGGTGCCAACTGACTCAATGGACCACTCTGGTCCTTCAAGCTCTCAAGCTTTGTACTTCATTTAGGATGAAATATGGCCACATCTTATGAATGCCAAAAGAATGCAAGTGATCAGCAATCACCTTTCCCTTGTGAACTGACAACATTCTCAAGTAATGACAGTGTCAAATGTACATAGATGTTAAATTAAACTATAAGGTTGTTAAAATGACAAAGGTATTATCTGAAAACATCAATTTGTTAAATAATGTTCAAATGATGAAATGTTTGAATGATTGAAACAGAAGAATATTTAGATTATCAAGTAAATATAGCAATGGTTTCTCAAAATATCTCTTTCTCTGCTCTTCTTAGAAGACTATAACATGTTGTGTCTAAAGATTTGTCCTGGGAAGCCATAAAATTCAATGTCTGAATTCAGTATGGCCGTCCAGAAGAACAGGAGTTGCCTCTTATTTCTCACTCCTACAGCAAAAAGGGCAATCACTCTTCACTGAAAGGACTGAGATGTACTCAAAACTCATCTTGCCTCTTCAACGAGGAACAGTGACTTTCAAATTTTTTTATTGCAAATGGTACCTTCTCTGAATTTGGATGTCAGTTCTCACTAATGATTTTTTAAATGATAGATATCAGTCACTGATACACACACACATATATGTACACACACATATATATAGCAGTCATTATATAATATATATATATAACATAAATTTACTGTTGTTGCTTATTTCTATGAAATGCTTTCCCTTGGCCAGTGTGACAACTGTGTCCCCAGTCCTCTGTGCAGATATTTTTCAGCTCTCTGTAAGCTGAGACAAGATCAGTCCTTTGACTTAACCCCTCCCTTGGTAAATAGAACCAGAAAAGCATCTTTACACATGCCATTCTGGTCTCAGCATTTCTAGTGTTAGCACGGAAGCAAACAAGGTCAGAGGTAGACTAATGACAATATGAATTTTTTGGATGGTTTACCACAAAGGTTAGTCACCTTTACACACTGAGTTCTACCATGGAGTGATTCAGACATTTGTCTGTTGACTTGTACATTGATTTGCACCTTTTTCTGAAAGAGAAGTAGTTTGTTTGCTAGCATGGATGCTTCAGGTAAAATGAATGGCTCTTCAGCTGGTGTGATTTGAGAAACAATGAGATTTTTCCTCCACATAATATTATTTTCCTTGCCTTCCTTCCCCATATGCTGCCTGAAATTACATCCTTAAAGGCACATTCCTAAGAATTAATAAGCATCTGGGCCAACCCCTTTATGACACATCATGATGGTGTCAGTCAGCACTCTTTGGCCTGACTTTAGCTGATCAGATCTTAGTTTTTCCTGCTAACTCACTGTGGTGCAGGTACTTTGGCACCAACAAAAGCAGAGTTTTGTTGGTAGGTACTTGGGACACTGCCCATGACTGCAAGTTTCTAGGTGAGGCACCATTCAAGAGCCCTTGATGACTAGGAAAAGGGGAAGAGAGCCTACAGGTTGTACTAGTTTCCTAGGATTGCCATAACAAAATATCTACAAACCGGACGTCTTAGAATAATAGAAATTTGTCTCATAGATCTCAAGGCTAGAATCCAAAATCAAGGACCATACATCCTCAAAGGTGCTAGGAAAGCATCTGTTCCCAGCCTCTCTTCCATCTTTAGATAGCCTCAAGTGTTCCTTGGCTTATAGATGTCTATCTTCTCCCTATGTCCCTTTACACTGTCTTTCCTCTGTGTGTATCCCTATGTCCGAATTTCAAATCGTTGTAAGGACATGGACATGAGTCATATTGAATTAGGGCCTCCCTTAAGCATAATTATTTCTGTAAACACCTATCTCCAAATAATGTCACAGGTACTGAACGTTTAGAATATAGTACATGAATTTTGGAGGAGACACAATTCAATCTGTAACAGAAGTATGTGTCTGAGTTAGGCAGGGTCTCAGCAAGAAATTATGTGAAGATACTTAAATACAGAACTTAGCTAATGCCTTCAGTTGGCCCTGCCTATTCAGTGACCTTGTGCATTAAGAAGCCTTAGCTAGTTCAGGTGTGACTCATCAAATCAAGAAAGCCATCTGATCAGGAGGATCAGGTGAATGTCAGATCTAAGACAGTCAGGCCACAGTCATGTTCAGAGTGGGCCGGAGGTCAGAAATCCAAGCAGATAAGACACGAATAGAGAAAGAGCTTTTAGAGGCCATGACAAGGCAAGAGATAAGATATCTAAAGAAACATTTTTTTTCTCAGCTTTTGTTATGAAAAATGTTCAGACATATTAAAAAAAAAACTTGAAAGAATTGCACAGGGAAAATCTATACACCCACCACCTGAGATGTTATTTGTCTTTATAACTTGGGCATTCTGATGCAAGTGTAAATGGTATCTTCTGGTTTTAATTGCATTAATTTCTCTAATGACTATCTTTTTAGATGTTGGACATTTTTTAGATGTTCTTATTTTCTATTTGAGTATGTTTTTGGTGTGAAATCTGTCCATTTCTTTTTCCATTTTTAAATTTGGCTGTTTGCCTTATTAAGCTGTAAGTGTTCTTTGTATATCCTGTGTAAAAGTCCTTTACCAGATATATGTTTTACAAAAATTTTTCCTGGTAAAGACACAATTCTCCAGTAGGAAATATCTGAGTTCAGGGAGACAAAGAATCCCAAATCCAGGCAGTTGAGTTGCAGTACTAATATCCTTTTCTGTTAGGATTCTAGATTTGGCCTATTTTTCTTTTAGTCACAACATCTCACTCTATTCCTGACACCTCTTCCAGCAACTCAGGAAGCTTGTATTAGGAAAACATGTCTTCCCTTCTTTCCTTCCATGATCTTTAATGAAACGCCTCTAAGTGCCAAGCACTGTGGTGGGTACCACCCTTTCTGCATTCTCTGGTCTTGTTAGTCTATATGGATTGACAGTCTCTCCTGCATTTTCTTGTCCATTTTGAGTCTTCCCTCTTAATCTGGCTCTGATTTTTCTTTAAGCATCCTCTCCCCAGACTGGTCCCATATCATCCTTTAGACTCTCCCTATTTGGAAACTGCCAGTGAGGAAGGTAGGTCCTAGGGAAGTTCTTGGAGAGATTTCCATGTCTGTGTTTAAATATATATTAGCACTTAGGCACCACAACTGACTGATTCAAAATTGGGAAAGGAGTATGACAAGGCTGTATATTGTCACCCTACTTATTTAACTTATACGCAGAGTACATCATGTGAAATGCTGGGCTGGATGAATCCCCAGCTGGAATCAAGATTACTGGGAGAAATATCAACAACTTCAGATATGCTGATGACACTTTAATGGCAGAAAGTGAATAGGAACTAAAGAGCTTCTTGATGAAGGTGAAAGAGGAAAGTGAAAAAGCTGGCTTAAAACTCAACATTCAAAAAACTAAGAAATATCATGGCATCTGGTCCTATCACTTCATGGTAAATAGAAAAGGAAAAAGTTGAAGCAGTATCAGATTTTATTTTCCTGGGCTGCAAAGTCACTGTGGATGGTGACTGAAGCCATGAAATTAAATGGTGCTTGCTCCATGGAAGGAAAGCTATGACAAACCTAGACAGCAAATTAAAAAGCAAAGGCATCACTTTGCTGAGAAAGATCTGTATAGTCAAAGCTATAGTTTTTCCAATAGTCATGTATGGATGTGAGAGCTGGACCGTCCAAATAAAGAAGGCTGAGTATCAAAAACTGATGCTCAAGACTCTTGAGAGTCCCTTGGAATGCAAGAAGATCAAACCAGTCAATCTGAAAGGAAATCAACCCTGACTATGCATTGGAAGGACTGCTGCTGAAGTTGAAACTCCAAAACTTTGGCCACCTAATGCAAAGAGCCCACTCATTGGAAAAGACCCTAGTGCTGGGAAAGATTGAAGGCAAAAGGAGAAGAGGGTGGCAGAGGATGAGATGGTTAGATAGCATCACCAACTTAGTGGACATGAATTTGAGCAAACTAAGGGAGATAGTGAAGGACAAGGAAGGCTGGCATGCTATGGTTCTTGGGGTCACAAAGAGTTGGATATGACAGCAACTGAACAACAACATCACTTATATGTGAAATCTAAAATATGACACAAATGAACCTATGTACCAAACAGAATTTCTTTTCCATGGGGATGGTCTTGATCCCTTTCTCTTGTACAATGTCAAGAACCTCAGTCCATAGTTTATCAGGCACTCTATCTATCAGATCTAGGCCCTTAAATCTATTTCTCACTTCCACTGTGTAATCATAAGGGATTTGATTTAGGTCATACCTGAATGGTCTAGCGGTTTTCCCTACATTCTTCAATTTAAGTGTGAATTTGGCAATAAGGAGTACATGAACTGAGCCACAGTCAGCTCCTGGTCTTGTTTTTGTTGACTGTATAGAGCTTCTCCATCTTTGGCTGCAAAGAATATAATCAATCTGATTTCGGTGTTGACCATCTTGTGATGTGCATGTGCAGAGTCTTCTCTTGTGTTGTTGGAAGAGGGTGTTTGCTATGACCAGTGCATTTTCTTGCCCTGCTTCATTCAGTACTCCAAGGCCAAATTTGCCTGTTATTCCAGGTGTTTCTTGACTTCCTACTTTTGCATTCCAGTCCCCTGTAATGAAAAGAACATCTTTTTGAAGTGTTAGTTCTAAAAGGTCTTGTAGGTCTTCATAGAACCATTCAACTTCAGCTTCTTCAGCATTACTGGTTGGGGCATAGACTTGGATTACTGTGATACTGAATGGATTGCCTTGGAAACGAACAGAGATCATTCTGTCGTTTTTGAGATTGCATCCAAGTATAACATTTTGGACTCTTTGTTGACCATGATGGCCACTCCATTTCTTCTAAGGGATTCTTGTCTTCAGTAGTAGATATAATGGTCATCTGAGTTAAATTCACCCATTCCAGTCAGTTTTAGTTCAATGATGCCTAGAATGTCGACGTTCACTCTTGCCATCCCATGTTTGACCACTTCCAAAAATGGCTGTCTGGGGAGGCCTTACAAATAGCTGTGAAAAGAAGAGAAGTGAAAGCAAAGGAGAAAAGGAAAGATATAAGCATCTGAATGCAGAGTTCCAAAGAATAGCAAGAAGAGATAAGAAAGCCTTCCTCAGTGATCAGTGCAAAGAAATAGAGGAAAACAACAGAATGGGAAGACTAGAGATCTCTTCAAGAAAATTAGAGCTATCAAGGGAATATTTCATGCAAAGATGGGCTCGATAAAGGACAGAAATGGTCTGGACCTAACAGAAGCAGAAGATATTAAGAAGAGGTGGCAAGAATACACAGAAGAACTGTACAAAAAGGATCTACAAGACCAAGATAATCATGATAATGTGTTCACTCACCTAGTGCCAGACATCCCGGAATGTGAAGTCAAGTGGCCTTAGGAAGCATCACTATGAACAAAGCTAGTGGAGGTGATGGAATTCCAGTGGAGCTATTTCAGATCCTGAAAAATGATGCTGTGAAAGTGCTGCACTCAATATGCCAGCAAATTTGGAAAACTCAGCAGTGGCCACAGGACTGGAAAAGGTCAGTTTTCATTCCAATCCCAAAGAAAGGCAATGCCAAAGAATGCTCAAACTACTGCACAATTGCACTCATCTCACATGCTAGTAAAGTAAGGCTCAGAATTTTCCAAGCCAGGCTTCAGCAATACATGAACTGTGAACTTCCAGATGTTCAAGCTGGTTTTAGAAAAGGCAAAGGAACCAGAGATCAAATTGCCAACATCCGCTGGATCATGGAAAAAGCAAGAGAGTTCCAGAAAAACATCTATTTCTGCTTTATTGACTATGACCAAGCCTTTGACTGTGTGGATCACAATAAACTGTGGAAAGTTCTGAAAGAGATGGGCACACCAGACCACCTAACCTACCTCTTGAGAAATCTGTATGCAGGTCAGGAAGCAACAGTTAGAACTGGACATGGAACAACAGACTGGTTCCAAATAGGAAAAGGAGCACATCAAGGCTGTATATTGTCACCCTGCTTATTTAACTTCTATGCAGAATACATCATGAGAAACTCTGGGCTGGAAGAAGCACAAGCTGGAATCAAGATTGCCAGGAGAAATATCAATAACCTCAAATATGCAGATGACACCACCCTTATGGCAGAAAGTGAAGAGGAACTCAAAAGCCTCTTGATGAAAGTGAAAGAGGAGAGTGAAAAAGTTGGCTTAAAGCTCAACATTCAGAAAACGAAGATCATGGCATCTGGTCCCATCACGTCATGGCAAATAGATAGGGTAACAGTGGAAACAGTGTCAGACTTTATTTTTGGGGGTTCCAAAATTACTCAGATGGTGACTGCAGCCATGAAATTAGAAGACGCTTACTCCTTGGAAGGAAAGTTGTGACCAACCTAGATAGCATATTAAAAAGGAGAGACATTACTTTGCCAACAAAGGTCCATCTAGTCAAGGCTATGGTTTTTCCTGTGGTCTTGTATGGATGTGAGAGTTGGACTGTGAAGAAAGCTGAGCGCCGAAGAATTGATGCTTTTGAACTGTGGTGCTGGAGAAGACTCTTGAGAGTCCCTTGTACTGCAAGGAGATCCAACCAGTCCATTCTGAAGGAGATCAGCCCTGGGATTTCTTTGGAAGGAATGATGCTAAAGCTGAAACTCCAGTACTTTGGTCACCTCATGTGAAGAGTTGACTCATTGGAAAAGACTCTGATGCTGGAAGGGATTGGGGGCAGGAGGAGAAGGGAACGACAGAGGATGAGATGGCTGGATGGCAACACTGACTTGATGGACGTGAGTCTGAGTGAACTCTGGGAGTTGGTGATGGACAGGGAAGGCTGGCATGTTGATTCAATGGGTGGCAAAGAGTCGGACATGACTGAGTGACTGAACTGACTGACTGACCAAACAGAAACACACAGACCTAGAGAAGAGACTTGTGGTTTCCAAGTGGAAGAGGCGTAGGGAAGGGATAGGGTGAGAATTTAGGCTTAGCAGATGCAAACACTTATGTATGGAATGGAGAGGCAACAAGATCCTACAGTATAGCACAGGGAATTCTGTTCATTGTCCCGTGATGAATCACAATGGAAAAGAATCTAAAAAGAATGTATATATGTATGGCTAAATCACTTTTCTGCACAGCAGAAAATAAACCAAAAAGTAAATAAATATAAAAGAAGGCAATGTCAGTTCTTTCCACCAACAGGGAGTAGAATCCCCATTTATGGCCTTTGCTGCAGAGAATTTGGGGAGCTTGGCCAAAGAGAAAGTAAATCAGAAGAAAGAGGCGATTGGTAGCAAAGGAACAGGAACTTGAGGGAAATGGGAATGGTGGCCACAGTATCTATGGAAAAGGTTAGCCTTCAGAGAGCAAGTCTTAATAAGAGGAAAGCAAATTCAGATCCATTCTGGGCAAACACTGGTAGTCCAAAGAAAGGCTAAGTCAAAGGTTAATGGGATTGTAAGATGAGGGAACACATTCAGAAGTCTAGAGGAGAAAAGGAAGAAGAATCAAGGAAAATGGTATTTCTAGGAAATCTGTAGGGAGGGAGACACCAGTCAGGGAGAAGAGGAAGACAGCTTCAAGGCACTAAACACTGGTAAAAACATGAAATGGAAGATGTGCCAGTCAGGTGACTCAAAAGAGAAAAGGGCCCCTCTTCGGGTACTTGTGACCTTGAGAAATATGGAGAAACCCCTGGCAGAAGACCTTAGAGGTATCTTTATCTTCCCACAGAGGTATTAGGGTAGGTGGGCAATCCTTCTTCTCTGTTATATCACTGACTAGTATGACTATTTCCAAACCCCACTGCTTTGTGAGATTAAAGGGGACTATCAATGTGCGAATTTACTGACTTTTTATTTTAATTTCAGGAGAAGGGCAGCAACAGGCTAACTAATTGGTGCTAGAAATGCCAGGAATGAGGCCAGGGTCTGGGGTTAAAAACTGAATGTTAAGTTGGGAAAGGGAGCAAATCCATGATGGTGTGCTGACCAACCTAGTCTTCTATTATGGTGATAAAGAGGGATGGGCCTGAGGGTCATAACTCTGTGACTAGCATATTCACATATTACTTGTATGTTTTGATTTATCATCCAGAAATGTTTTAATAGAAAACTTAGTGAGTTTTGTAGACAGAGCTTTAGCCAACATACCACTCTGCAGTGTCTTTGGGCTGACTTTGTATATATGGAAGCCAGCCAGATCTCACAGGTGGATCATTAAACTAGCATTCTTTTCTTGTCACTCTGGTACCTTAATGTGTGACCTTGACCTAAGGCAAGCCATCAGTCTGTCAAGAGGAATGAATCCAGGGATAAGGCCTTGCTGCCTCCACTTAAAAGACTATTCTTCAAGAAAGAGGCAATATAATCCCTTCTGATATCTGTTTAAAGAAAATCTTATGAGGATTCTAAAGATAATATCTGTGGAGGACTTTGAGCTCCTTCAATAAAATTGTTTAAACATAACTGCAGGAATTGTGGTAGACAAATACTGCAATATTGTATATCAGCTTTGTGTCTATAATCAAATTTTTTTTTGACTTGGTTTGTGTCCAGAGGTCTGCGCAGGTATCAGTTCAGTTCAGTCACTCAGTCGTGTCCGACTCTTTGTGACCCATGAACCACAGCACACTAGGCCTCCCTGTCCATCACCAAGTCCCAGAGTCCACCCAAACTATGTCCATTGAGTCAGTGATGCCATCCAACCATCTCATCCTCTGTTGTCCCCTTCTCCTCCTGCCCTCAATCTTTCCCAGCATCAGGGTCTTTTCAAATGAGTCAGCTCTTCACATCAGGTGGCCAAAGTATTGGAGTTTCAGCTTCAACATCAGTCCTTCCAATGAACACTCAGGACTGATCTTCTTTAGGATGGACTGGTTGGATCTCCTTGCAGTCCAAGGGACTCTCAAGAGTCTTCTCCAACACCACAGTTCAAAACCATCAATTCTTCAGCACTCAGCTTTCTTCACAGTCCAACTCTCACATCCATACAGGACCACTGGAAAAACCATAGCCTTGACTATGAAGGTTTGCTATCTAGGTTGGTCACAACTTTCCTTCCAAGGAGTAAGCGTCTTTTAATTTCATGGCTGCAATCACCATCTGCAGTGATTTTGGAGCCCAGAAAAATAAAGTCAGCCACTGTTTCCACTGTTTTCCCCTCTATTTGCCATGAAGTGATGGGACCAGATGCCATGATCTTCGTTTTCTGAATGCTGAGCTTTAAGCCAACGTTTTCACTCTCCTCTTTCACTTTCATCAAGAGGCCCTCCAGTTCTTCTTCACTTTCTGCCATTAGGGTGGTGTCATCTGCATATCTGAGGTTATTGATATTTCGCCTGGCAATTTTGATTCCAGGTTGTGCTTCCTCCAGCCCAGCGTTTCTCATGATGTACTCTGCATATAAATTAAATAAGCTGGGTGACAATATACAGCCTTGACTTATTCCTTTTCCCATTTGGAACCAGTCTGTTGTTCCATGTCCAGTTCTAACTGTTGCCTCCCTGACCTGCATACAGATTTCTCAAGAGGCAGGTCAGGTGGTCTGGTATTCCCATGTCTTTCAGAATTTTCCAGTTTATTGTGATCCACACAGTCAAAGGCTTTGGCATAGTCAATAAAGCAGAAATAGATGTTTTTCTGGAACTCTCTTGCTTTTTGGTGATCCAGCAGATGTTGGCAATTTGATCTCTAGCTCTCTGCCTTTTCTAAAACCAGCTTGAACATCTGGAAGTTCACAGTTCATGTATTGCTGAAGCCTGGCTTGGAGAATTTTGGGCATTACTTTTCTAGCGTGTGAGATGAGTACAATTGTGCAGTAGTTTGAGCATTCTTTGGCATTGCCTTTCTTTGGGATTGGAATGAAAATTGACCTTTTCCAGTCCTGTGTCTACTGCTGAGTTTTCCAAATTTGCTGGCATATTGAGTGCAGCACTTTCACAGCATCATTTTTCAGGATTTGAAATAGATAGCAAATATTCCATACTGTATATTTAACTCAATCCCATCCTTTAAAACAATAACATGGAATAGATTTTCATCAAAGCTCAGGGACCAGAACTGTAGGTTTCCTCACAGTGAGGAGTAGAGGTAAGTGGAGGTGATTCCCCTGTGACAAATCTTCTAATGAGAGCTTTGTATGTAATTTGAACTCTTATGATACATATTTCAGTGAAATGATTGTTAGTCAATATTGTTTCAAATGTTATTTCCATATTACTTAAATTCTATCAGTTTTATATAATTATAAAGGGCTTGGAATTCTTATGAAACATTCCATGATGTGATTTTGATTCTAACAGTTTATCCTTGATACTAGTAGTTAACTCAGATAAGGAGATCAAGACACTAAAAGGGATGCTCAAGAACTTTGAAGGAGAAAAGATCATTGAGATTGTGTGTGTGTGTGTGTTTCTTTTAAAGTTTAAACATGAGGTGGTTATATAAGGGGATTTCTAAAAGAAGAAAGGATAAAAATGGGCTGAACATTTCAAACAAAGTTCAATGTGAAGTCAGTAGTACGTTCAGAGGAGCTGAGAGGGAACAAAGCTGTGGAGGAGAAAGGAAAGCAAAAGAATTGGGAAGCAGTAAAAATGATTGGGGTCAGGTGGTAACAATAAAATCAAGAAATGAATCTGATGGAGAAAACCATGGGTAGCTATAAAAGGGATATTTGAAATAGGAAGTGATGTGAGAGAAGAAGATAATTTTAGTATCGTTAAATAAAGTAGCAGCTATGGGTGTGAAGAGAAAGGATTAATTTTAAATATGTCTCAGAAGTAAGAGAAAAAAAAATTTTGAGGGCTGGATTGATGAGAAAAACTGGTTGAGTGTTGTATAGTTATGTCAAGCAAAAGTCTTCCTGGAGTGTTATGTCCATTTTTGGACACTGTGCTCTCATAGGAGTACTGATGAACCCGAGGTCATTCAAGACATCAGTGTGGTAAAGTAATGTGTCAGTGGCGCCTCCGCCCGGGGAGTTAGGGTGGGCAGCTGTCCTCAGATATTTGTATGTCTGCCAATGGAAGTAAGACCACACTTTGGCCTCTGTATTGCTCAAGAGAAACAAACAGATTCATGGAAAGTTAGAGGGAAGCAGATCTTGCTTAATGTAAATGGTTTAACAATTGGATCTGTCCCTGTAGCAGAATGGGCTTCCCTGATGGCTCAGCAGGCAAAGAATCCGCTTGCAGTACAGGAGACATAGCTGACACAGGTTTGATCCCTGGATTGGGAAGATTCTCTGGAGAAGGAAATGGCAACCCGCTCCACTATTCTTGCCTGGAAAATCCCATGGACAGAGGAGCCTTGTGGGCTACAATCCAGAGGGTTGCAAAGAGTCAGACATGACTGATGACTAATACAGCACATTTATTTATCTTTATGAATCAACCAGATTAAATACTTGAGAACTTAAAAAAAAAAAGAAAAAAAAGTCTGTGGAAGTGTAGTTATTTAGTAAAATGTGAAAAAAAAGATAGAAGTGTCAAGGATCATAATAGAATGGACAATTGTAAGGTTTCTTATCTTTGCAAGTATTCAAGCAGAGAATATTCAA
Source organism: Nanger dama (assembly GCA_917880005.1). Lineage (NCBI taxonomy): Eukaryota > Metazoa > Chordata > Mammalia > Artiodactyla > Bovidae > Nanger > Nanger dama. The sequence continues at coordinate 57,695,634 of CAKJTW010000004.1, forward strand.
TAACCCAACTAACAGAGTGGTTTCTTTATCTTAAAAATTCCTTTCTGACTGGAGGAACATGTGATTTGTGGACAGTGAATTCAGGTCATCACAGCCTTGATGCTGCACTCTGACCTTCTACCTGGGGACTACTTTCCCAGCACCCCCACCTCTGCTAGGAGGAAAGGAGGACAGACATGCTTGTTAAGACCATCCTTTTGTCACAGTCTGTTGGCTGGTGTGTTCAGTGTCAGCCGTTGCTTTCTACTTCTCCTTTCCTATTATCAATTCTGGGCCCCCAGCAAAAGTTTCTGAAAGCCTTTTCTCCTCCTAGTTAATTATAATATAAAATCAGTCAGGGTTCAAACAGAAAACAAATAGCTGAACTGGGTCATAGACTGTAGCCTGCCAGGCTCCTCTGTCCATGGAATTCTCCAGGCAAGAATACTGGAGCGAGTAGCCCTTCCTTTCTCCAGGGGGATCTTCCCTGCATTGCAGGCAGATTTACCATCTGAGCCATCAGAGAAGCCCAGGTAATTAGAGGAGAGTTTAATAAAGGAGCTGTTTACGAAGATGTAGGCAGGGTTTACAGAAACCAACAAGAGATGGTGCAGTCCCCCAGGACTTGTATTATGGGGACCTTTACCATACACAAGATTGAGTCTGAAGATTGAGGAATGGAACTATTTCAGACCCTGTAGAGGGTGGCTATAAGGGAGAGGACTGCCTGCAAGGAGTTTGCAGCCAACACATAGCAAGAGAGCCAGGAGAAGAAACAGCTCAACCTCATTCTTCTGCTGGTGCTTCCCACAGCCAAACCTGACAAGTAAGCTAGGAAGGAGGGAAGTGGGCTGGTAAATATAAGGGTCAGCCTAGAGCAGGGTACAGCTGAGGAGAGAGTGAGTCTGGAGGGGCTGATGGAAGAAACCACAGAAAGCAAATTCTTTTTAAGGTATGGCTGGTGCTTGAACCATATCTGTATTGTTAGGAATGTGGCAGTGAGTCTTGAAAGAGCTCAGGGCCTCAGCTATCTGCTAGCCCTACGAGCCCATGCCTGCCAGAGTTACAGCTCTCTGCAGAGGTTTTTCCTGATGTCCTTCACCTTCAAGGAAAGAGCACATAGCAATTTGATAGAAAGAAGGACATGTAGAAGTTCTTCAGTTTGCTTAAGCATTAGAGTTTCCCCACCTTGGAACAGAGTAGAAATGCTCAGACAGAAAGGTAGATTTACTATGAAGAGACTGAAGCCAAAGCTTGGGGCCCCTTTGTTGCTTGGGTCTCTGAGCATTAATGATTGAGAATGTTCTAAGTGGAGAGAGAAGTCAGGTTGCATTTCTATTTAAGCATTTCTGGTAAATTGCCTAGAGAAGTCAGAAAAGGGGGATCTGGACTTCCAGGGCTCCTGTAATTTGTCAAGAACCCTTTTCTTATGCAATAAATATTCAATTTTGTACCTAATTTTCTATTTGTAATTTTATCTTTTTTTTCTTAAAAAGGATCAACCAAATAATATGAACTTTAGCTTCTACAAGACTGGGATCCACTTCACCTGCATGGAATTTTAATTCTACTCAAACTAGGTCAGAAGTCAGTTTATAATGTAGGGATGTAGATTGCTTCAAAGTCCCTTCCAGACAAAGGGACTTTGTTAGGGAAGCAGGTGGTAAGTATATGTACCAGCGAGAAGGGGCGTATGTGCAGGTGGTACCTATGGATAAAAAAATGGCTCCTGTCTACTAGTAGACAGGCATCAAGGAATTGAAGTTTATCCTTCACTGCATTCTCCTTACAGCTCCATCTCTGTCTTTCACATTAGTGTCCCTTGAACACACATTTTATATGAGACACATTCATCTCTTAACCACATCTAGAGCTTTCAGTCTCTTTAATCAACTTTGTTTCACTTCCCTTAGCACCACTTCCATCCCTTGATGCTGCCATTCTCAACTAGAGAGGGTGAGTGAATTGCCCAAAGTAATAGATTGGTAATCTCAGCAGTGTTTGAACTCAGGTTCAAACTGATCTAGGAATGCCGTACTCTTAACCACTGTGCCAGTGCTTCTCAGAGCATGTGCCATTGGCCAGCTGCATCAGGGTCACCTAGGGTGCTTGTCAAAGTGTAGATTCCTGGATCCCAATTCATATCTGCTTAAATGATGAGAGGTGATCTGTTTTATGAAGATCTAGTGAAGGAATACTCTAAGCAGAGAGAACAGCAACTTCTGAGATAGGAATAAACAAGGACCAGAATGAAGGCTAGTGAGGCTGGAATGCAGGGAGACCAGAGAGTTAGAGAGGGCCAGATCATGAGGATCCAGAGGCTTTGGATATTTCATTTAGTTAAACAGGAAGCTCTAGATCAGTTATAAGAAGATGAATAATAATCCCTGCCTTACAGTTTAACAGATGGCAGCTGCCTACTTAAGAACTATGGAGTCGTGCCCAGCCAGAGCATTTCTCTGCATCGAGAGGCCAGGGATGAATCCTTGTCACTGGAACGGGAGCAGGAGTGATTTATGAGTCACTCCTTAGATACTCCAAAAGTTTCAAAGGAGCAGATGTGCCTGCTTCACTCTCTTTTCTCCCTTCTACCAGCTTGTTTTTGTTAAGCCACTAACTTTTGTCTGACTCTTTTGTGACCCCCAAGTACTGTAGCCTGCCAGGCTCCTCTGTCCATGGGATTTTCCAGGCAAGAATACTGCAGTAGGTTGCCATTTCCTTCTTGAAGGGATCTTCTCAACCCACGGATCAAACTGGTATCTCCTGCATGGGCAGGTGGATTCTTTACCACTGAGCCACTTGGGGATTTATTTATTCATTATTTATTTATTTATTTCCTTTAAATAGTTTTATTTATTTGTTTATTTTTGGCTGTGCTGGGTCTTTGTTGCTTGATGGACTTTTCTCTAGTTGCATTGAGTGGGGCTGTTTTCAAGTTGTGGTGCATGGCTTCTCACTGTGGTAATTTCTCTTTGGGAGCATGGGCTCTAGGCCCTGTGGGCCTCAGTAGCTGTGGCACATGGGCTCAGTAGTTCTGATTCTCAGCCTCTGGAGCACAGGCTCAGTAGTTGTGGCACAGGGCTTAGTTGCTCTGCGGCATGTGGGATCTTCCTGGACCAGGGATGGATCCTATGTCCCCTCAATTGACAGGTGGATTATTTTCCACTGAGCCACCAGGGAAGCCCGCCACCTGGGAATGTTAACTTCACTTATTGATGATAACTGGGCTTTGCCCTGTCCCCTCGTGGCACTGTCAAGGCACTCTTATATGGGACTACTAGGTGAGCAAGAAATAAAATTTATGTTACTCAGATTTGGGAGCTTCCTTGTTATCATAGCTACTGTTACCTTAAACAATTCAAGTCACAGGACTCATGCTTTGTTAAGGTCACACTGGCTGCTGTATGGAGACTAGCTTGGAAACAGTAGGGGTGGCAGCGAAGTTAGAGTAGGGAGACCAGTTAGGTAGTCTTAATGGGACTAATGGTGACTTAGATTTGGTTGGTGGCATTGGAGTACTGTAAAGTGGAGCTACTAGATGCATTTTGAGAGAATTGTCTCTGAAACCAGCTAGATATATGGTTGGATTGGATGGTGGGTATGCCAGCAGAGAGAAACCAAGGACTGTAATGTTAGCAGCTTGAACTCACTGCAAAAAGAAAAGAGATTCCATTTTTTTGAGATGGAGACCATAACTCTCAAAACCCTCCTCTGCTTACAGTTCCCCTAGTCATCTCAGCCTGCCCTGAACAATCCAGCTGTGGCCCTTGACCATGTTATTTCTCACCTGTGGCTTCATCTGTACTCTGAAGATCCCACATGTATTTCACATAATGACACTAAAAGAAAAACTTGACATACACATTTTTCAGCCTGGACAACTGACAACTTAATAAAATGAAACTGGTAAACATGACAAATGGCAATTTTAACCTCAAATGGGTTTGACTTACTTTTCTCACTCTTATTAGGGTGTAGGACAGATAAAGAAAGATTGTGTCTTTCATGTCTGCAGTTGGGAAATAAGATGATGGTGCTAATCATAAGGTTTCTGTTAGTTCTGGGCTGACCTTGACTTGGAGTATGATTACAACACATTTTATGACCATAACAGCTCTGGCAGGATTTATGTTTATTGCTTCCTTTCCTTGTGTCCTCTGAATGTGAGTCTACTCAGAGTCACGGTATCTCAGGGCAGGATCCCATCTGTTTACCTTCTTTTGCACTGGGCTTCACTTCCCATGGTGCCTCGGATAGAACTGAGTAACTAGGATCTTTGAAAAATAATGCTCTGTGAAAGAGGGACAGGAAACAGGGAAGAGAGATAGTATGAACGAAAGAGAGGTGTGAAAGAAAGAGGGAAAATACATGATAGCTGGTCATTTATTTTTCAGTTAATCAACGAGATTATATATTTTGAGTTTTACTTTTAAGACCTTTGCTTCACTGTTCTATAAGCTCAAGAGGGAAGCATTAGATATGGTTGGTAACTTTAGGGGGTTTGAAGTCCAATCAAGGATATCCGATGCAGATGGAACAGTGATTCTCTAACAGGATTAGACTAGTAATGCTGTAGGGCTTGGAGACAAAGCTGCTCTGTCAGGCCCCAAGAGGGTGGCTATTTCATTTGGAACATGGTCATGGGAGGAGCCCTGAGTCTACCTGGGGACAGTAAAAAGAGAACCCCTAGAAAGGTCAGATACCTGGAACTGGGCCCCAAAAACAAACTTTGCATGTGAATACATATTATGTTTTAGGAGGAGTCTTGTAGTTTTTTTCCTGTCACTATTAGCACTTGAGTATTTATTGATCATCAGCAGCGATGAAATTAAAAGACGCTTACTCCTTGGAAGGAAAGTTATGACCAACACAGATAGCATATTCAAAAGCAGGGACATTACTTTGCCAACAAAGGTCTGTCTAGTCAAGGCTATGGTTTTTCCAGTAGTCATGTATGGATGTGAGAGTTGGACTGTGAAGAAAGCTGAGCACTGAAGAATTGATGCTTCTGAACTGTGGTGTTGGAGAAGACTCTTGAGTCCCTTGGACTGCAAGGAGATCCAACCAGTCCATCCTAAAGGAGATCAGTCCTGGGTGTTCATTGGAAGGACTGATGCTAAAGCTGACACTCCAATACTTTGGCCACCTCATGTGAAGAGTTGACTCATTGGAAAAGACTCTGATGCTGGGAGGGATTGGGCGCAGGAGAAGAAGGGGATGCAGAGGATAAAATGGCTGGATGGCATCAGTGACTCAGTGGACATGAGTTTGAGTGAACTCCGGGAGTTGGTGATGGATAGGGGAGGCCTGGCGTGCTGCAATTCATGAGATCGCAAAGAGTAGGAAATGACTCAGCGACTGAACTGAACTGAACTGAACAACCCATAAATCCTTCCTAAGTGAACAATGCAAAGAAATAGAGAAAAACAATAGAATGGGAAAGACTAGAGATCTCTTCAAGAAAATTAAAGATACCAAGGGAACATTTCATGCAAAGATGGGTACAATAAAGGACATAAATGGTATGGACCTAACAGAAGCAGAAGATATTAAGAAGAGGTGGCAAGAATATACAGAAGAACTCTACACAAAAGATCTTAATGATCCATATAACCACAATGGTGTGATCACTCACCTAGAGCCAGACATCTTGGAATGCAAAGTCAAGTAGGCCTTAGGAAGCCCTAAGGACAAAGCTAGTGGAGGTGATGGAATTCCAGTTGAGCTATTTCAAATCCTAAAAGATGCTGCTGTGAAAGTGCTGCTCTCAATATACCAGCAAATTTGTAAAACCCAGCAGTGACCCCAGAACTGGAGATGGTGTTTTCATTCCAATCCCAAAGAAGGGCAATGCCAAATAATGTTCAAGCTACTGTACAGTTGCACTCATGTCACATGCTAGCAAAGTAACGCTTAAAATTTTCCAAGCCAGGCTTCTACAGTACATGAACTGAGAACTTAAAGATGTACAGGCTGGATTTACAAAAGACAGAGGAATCAGAGATCAAATTGTCAACATCTGTTTGATCATAGACAAAGCAAGAGAATTCCAGAAAAATATCTACTTCTGCTTCATGGACTATGCTAAAGCCTTTGACTGTGTGGGTAACAACAAACTGTGGAAAATTCTTCAAGAGATGGGAATACCAAACCACCATACCAGTCTCTTGGGAAACCTGTATGTAGGTCAAGAAGCAACAGGCAGAACCCCACATGGAACAATGGACTGGTTCAAAATAGGGAAAGGAGTATATCAGGGCTGTATATTGTCACTCTCCTTTTTGTAACTTATATGCAGAGTACATCATGTAAAATGCTGGGCTGTATGAAGCACAAGCTGGAATCAAGATCACTTGGAGAAATATCAATAACCTCAGATATGCAAATAACACCACCCTTATGGCAGAAAGTGAAGAGGAACTAAATAGCCTCTTGATGGAAGTGAAAGAGTAGAGTGAAAAAGCTGGCTTAAAACTCAACATTCAAAAAACTAAGATCATGGCATCCAGTCCCATCAATTCATGGCATATAGGCGGGAAAACAATGGAAACAGTGACAAACTTTATTTTCTTGGGCTCCAAAATTGCTACAAATGGTGACTGTAGCTATGAAATTAAAAGAAGCTTGCTCCTTGGAAGAAAAGCAATGACAAACCTTGACAGCATATTAAAAAGCAGAGCTTACTTTGCTGACAAAGGTCTGTATAGTCAAAGCTATGGTTTTTCCAGTAGTCATGTACAGATGTGAGAGTTGGACCATAAAGAAGGCTGAGTGTTGAAGAATTGATGTTTTTGAACTACGGTGTTGGAGAAGACTCTTGAGAGCCCCTTGGACAGCAAGGAGATCAAACCAGTCAATCCTAAAGGAAATCAATCCTGAATATTCATTGGAAGGACTGATCCTGAAGCTGAAGCTCTAATACTTTGGCCACCTAATGTGAAGAGCCAACTCATTTGAAAAGACCTTGATGCTGGGAGAGATTGAAGGCAGGAGGAGAAGGGAACGACAGAGGATGAGATGTTGGAAGGCCTCACTGACTCAATGGTCATGAGTTTGGGCAAACTCAGGGAAATGGTGAAGGACCAGGAAGCCTGGCATGCTTCAGTCCATGAGGTTGCAAAGGGTTAGAGATGACTGAGTGACTGAACAACAACAACCATACATATGTATAAGTGGAACTAAGCAAAGTCTCCAACTCTGACACAGGAAAAAAAAAAGGGACTGAGGGTGAAAGAAGGTAAAGAAAGGGGAAGTTTATTAAATATTCTTTGAAAGCTTGTTTCTGCTGATCTATTATTTCTTATTCTTCCACTCATGCCCTTGTCTCTTCCTTTCATACACACTATGTAATTCTTTGTTTCTAGTCCATTCCCTGAGAATTAAATATGAGAGGTTCTGTAACTAGCCAAGTGAGAGAAATGTGCAGTAGTATTGACTGTATAAAGACTTTTGTTCATTCATTCATTCGTTCATTCATTCCTGGTATCCAATCCAAAGTTGAAGAAGACAAAATCCTTTTTGTAAAGAAAAGTAGCAGAGGTAGTAGAAGCATGAGAACAAGGTACTCAGGATGCAATAAGGAGTGGCCAATTAGTCCTATGAGTGTGTGTGTGTCTGTGTGTTGTATGTAGGCAAACTATGACACAAGGCAGTTTTTACGAAGGACATGCTTATTAGAGAACTTTTGAAAGATGAGTCAGATTTCACTGTTCAGAGAAGGGGTAAAGGCAGAGGAGAGGAAGGACAGGAAGTAACATGTGAAAATGCATTATAGTCTATTAAATCAAGGAATTCTGTCCTTAGGATATTCTTGGCTAAAGAAATCAGAATATTTCATCATACCATCAATCAATGATTGAAATGTCAGTAATGACTTATATTTTAACCAGAGTCACCCGTGTCATTAGTGATGTGAGCTGGAAATGTGAATATACCCAGTCATAAAGTTATTTGTAACATAAGGCAAGGCTTACATTTTGTTTGATCTGTTTTCAACCTATACTTTGACATGTACCATTTACTAGGTATAATGTAGTTGATTTGCTACAAATGAAAAGCTGGAAAAATTGATGATAAGTAATTACACAAAACTCAGATAAAGCCTTTTGAATCTCCCACTAGATGGCATAGGAAGAACCTAGAATAGCATAATACCTAGTTCTCATATTAGGCTCAAAATAAAGAAATGTCTAGTTCTGTAACTGCATAATTTTGAGTATTTATTCTTAAAAGCAAACTGTATAAATAATATCTCTGTAATTATATTTCTTTATTAATAATAATATAAAGTAGGTAATAAGTGTATGTGGTTTAAAAATCATAGCAAATAGAATATGGTGAAGGACTTTATCAAAGTCTTTTAAAAATAGATTAAACCATCCTTTTTTTTTTTTCACCAGACTGCTTTCTTTATTCATTCTTAATTTTTGTAGGCTAGCATTTTTCCAAATGGGTTCTTAAGAAGCCCAAGTCAAGAGTTTATCTGGACCCTCGCGCGCCTCAGGCGTCTCCTCCTCCTTTCTCTCCCCTCCCCCCCTCCTCTTCTTCCCCTGCCTCCCGCGCGGGCCCGCTTTGTGTCCGTGGTCTCCCGCGCAGGACGGAGGGGGCCGGCGGAGCTGGCGCTTTCTCAGCACTAGACCTGGACTCCGACTCGGCGCCAGAGTACAGTCGGTTTGAATCGAAGATACATGACTTGCGAGAACAGATGATGAACAGCAGCATGAGCTCTGGGTCTGGGTCCCTGCGAACAAGTGAGAAGAGGTCCTTGTATGTCAGAGCCTTGTTTGATTATGACAGGACTCGAGACAGCTGCCTGCCAAGCCAAGGCCTCAGCTTCTCCTATGGTGACATTCTACACGTCATTAATGCATCTGATGATGAGTGGTGGCAGGCGAGACTGGTGACCCCACATGGAGAAAGTGAACAAATCGGTGTGATCCCCAGTAAGAAGAGGGTGGAAAAGAAGGAAAGGGCTCGATTGAAAACCGTGAAGTTTCATGCCAGGACGGGGATGTTTGAATCTAACAGGTCGATCAAACCGAAACGTAAAAGAGTTTCCGCCTCTCTCGAAAGTTTCCATTTTACAAGAGCAAAGAAAACATGGCCCAGGAGAGCAGCGGCAGGAACAGGGAGTGACGTCCAACACCAGTGACAGCGAAAGCAGTTCCAAAGGACAGGAAGATGCTATTCTGTCATATGAGCCAGTGACACGGCAAGAAATTCACTATGCAAGGCCTGTCATCATCCTGGACCCCATGAAGGACAGAGTCAACGATGACCTAATTTCGGAGTTTCCACATAAATTTGGATCCTGTGTACCACATACTACCCGGCCTCGGCGTGATAATGAGGTGGATGGGCAAGACTACCACTTTGTGGTCTCCCGAGAACAGATGGAGAAGGATATTCAGGACAACAAGTTCATTGAGGCAGGCCAGTTCAACGACAATCTCTATGGGACCAGCATCCAGTCAGTGAGGGCAGTTGCGGAGAGGGGAAAGCACTGCATATTAGATGTTTCTGGCAATGCTATCAAGAGGCTGCAGCAGTCGCAACTTTACCCCACTGCCATTTTCATCAAGCCCAAGTCCATTGAAGCGCTTATGGAAATGAACCGAAGGCAGACATATGAACAAGCAAATAAGATCTATGACAAAGCCATGAAACTGGAGCAGGAGTTTGGAGAATACTTCACAGCCATTGTACAGGGTGACTCACTGGAAGAGATTTATAACAAAATCAAACAAATCATTGAGGACCAGTCTGGGCACTACATTTGGGTCCCATCCCCTGAAAAACTCTGAAGAATCCCCTCCAACCATTCTCTTGTGAGCAGAAGAAATCAAGTCCCTCTTCCCTCCTCCCTCTTCATTCCTGTCCCCACGGGAGAACAAATGACTACTGTTCTTGTCCCCTTTTTAGATATGTCCAAAATTAAGTTTTCTAGTCCTGTTCTGTTTTTTAAATTTTTGTTTTGTTTCAGTTTAATTTTGGGATGATGCCATCTCACTCATCATGTGACTGTGCCCATGCCTGCATGAACCTTTCCCAAGCACTAGCACAGGTGCAAATCCATCAGAGTCATTGATTTCATAAAACCAAGCAGAAGAGAGGAGGACTCATGGAAAGACAGACTGGATGGCTGCGCGGCTTGTGAAGTGAGCCCTTCACACCACATGAGGAGAGGCTCCCAGGCTTTGCTACGATCTGTATGTGGCCTTGCGGCTCAGGATGGCGCGGCGTCATGGCGACAGAAAGTATCTTATTTATATATAGATATATATATGTAATTTATATAAAATATATAGAAATTATTATATATATATTATACTCTCTCATATAATATATATATATATTCACATGCATTTGGACTAGAAAATCTATGGAGACTTCATCAATGGTACTGTGTTATTAGAGAAATGCTTTAATTTTCATATTCTAATCAGATGGCATCTTATATCCCAACTGGTTGGGGAGGAAGTGAAAGTGGTAGTTAAGTGCTGGACTGAGGGCACCCACATTGGTCATCCTCTTGAGAGCTAGGCTTTTCTCTAGGAGGGATCAGCCAGAGGACAGTGAGAAAGGGCTTTTGCCCAGGGGTCAGATGCTTGGAGCCGTGACTCTAGAGCCGATGCTGCCCTCGGGGCAATTTAGGCCCGCATGTGGGGAGCCAGAGAAAGGCTAATGGTGCTCCCGCCATATTAAATTGCCAATTGTTTTATGCCACCTGATGTGTCTGCATCAGAGGTTTCCTTTTTGTTCATTTTTAAGCTGCTGTTAAACCAAAACCATGTTGTGCTACAAAAAAAAAAAAAAAAAAAAAGAGTTTATCTGAGTGGCATCACTCTCACAGATTCCTGACTCGGGAAAGAAAATAAAAGTTAGTAATTCTATATTACTGTGACTTTGGAAAACAAGGCACTGTCATCCATGACCTACAGGTTTTACAGAGCCATGAAGAGTGAAGCAATACATATTTACTGATAAGGCAAAAGGGATGATTATCATGCGACCTGTGTTAAGTCAGTCCACATTACTTTAGGAACACTAATAAATATTGCCCAAGAAAAAGAGCTCTTCCCTCATGGCTAAGTGGTAAAGAACCCACCTGCCAATGCAGGAGACATGGATTCAATCCCTGGATTGGGAAAATCCCTTGGAGAAGGAAATGGCAGCCTACTCCAATATTCTTGGCCAGGGGAAATCCCATGGACAGAGGAGCCTGGCCGGCTGCAGTCCATGGGGTTGCTAAAGCATCAGACATGACTTAGTGACTAAACAATAACACGGTAAAAAGAAATCCTACCAAAGCTATTCTCTAACATTTTTCCATTAATCAAAATCTGTCTAATCTCCATACAAGTACTTGAAATATTGAGTCCTAATTAATTTCCTCTTCACAGGAACCTCACCCAAAATCTAGTCTTAAGAATGTAGATAGAATGTGTGTGTTTTTTTTTTTTTAATAAGCTGCTATAAGTGAATGATACAGAGCCAAAGCTGTATTCTGAAAATACACAGCAGGGCACAGCTTTCCAAAACTCCCAGTCCTGTGTTACCTGGAGTTAGAGCTACATGGGATGAGAACCCAAGGCTTAGAATAACTTCTTGGTCATGGATGCAAAGCTAAATAAATGTATTTTCCAATTGAAGTCCAATTATAGTAACCAACTGATATAACTGGTAGTATAGCACCACAAGGATTCCATTCAACATGTATTTATTGAATGTTTCCTTTGTGCAACATTCTGTGCTGACCCCAAGCTGGCTTAAACAATCCTGCTCTGTAACACTGAGGCAGTCGATAAGGAGGAAGAAAGAGTGTACCTTTAAATAGTCATCTTTTACTGCAGCAGGAGCTCATAAATTGCTGGAGTTTGCAACACTAGAAAGGACACTTAACTTGAACCACAGTGCCCCCTGGCAATCATAACTGATATTCTGCTTAACCAATGAAGAGTTCTCTTTGAATGTACAGTACTGCTCAATTCTGTTAATAATTACAGCAAATGGGAGTGAAACAACTGATTCCTGTTTGATCTCAGGGCAGTGCTCCTAACCCAAGATTTTTTTTTCACATTGCATTAAAAATGGAAGCCTTTCATCAAATCTCCTGAAGTACTTGTTTTAATGCAGATTCCTGGGCTCAGCAGGAGATCACTGAATTGCAGTTCTGGGTCACTTGACCAGAAAGAGGGAGCTGAAAACACCCATTTCCAAACCCACTTGATACCACCAGGAGCACTCCATGAATCACAAGGAGATTTGAGGCTCTCAGGATGTAAATTCCTAAGCATTTCCAGAAACACCACAATTTGGCCTTGACATTACTGTCATCTCATTTTCCTTTGTTTATCTTAGGTAAAGACCAGTTTATAAATGTGGTCTCCCAAAGTGAACAGTGGGAATTGATTGACCAAAGGCACTGAGTATGGTTTCTACTTAAACAAGTTTTTTACAGGAAAGTGTTTAGCTGAGATGCTTCACCTCATCCTTAAGTTTTAATACAGCAAGATGATGAGACTTTTCCACTGCCCAATTGTCCCTAATTCATTAACACATAGAACTATAGAAGTTACTGCTACTGCAACAAAAGCCAGATAAATCACTATAGTTTCACTTAACTTGAGCCACAGTGCCCCCTGGCAATCACAACTAATATTCTACAGAATATCAGGAGTTAAAATGCAGAGAAATACCAACATGGAGTCCTCACATGGGCCAGTAAATGTCGCTTCAGAGCAGAATTAAGTTTGGGAAACTTGTGTAGAAAGGTCAGAAAATGAGGGTGTTTTTTTTTTTTAACATTTATTGGTGTGTTTGTATAAAGGACATAGATTCTTTATAAATTCATCATTATGCTGGAAACTTAAGTGTTTTATTCCCTAATTCTCATAACAGTGGCTGGGTAGTAATTATTGTGTTATTCCGTTATACCAGTATAGCAATCTGAAGCTTGAGTAACTTGCCCAAGGTCGTATAGCAAGAAAAGTCACAAAGCAAAGAAAGATCTTGAACCTCCAAAGTTCATGATGTGTCCAATATACCATGCTTGTAAAGGAACATGGAAAACTTAACAAATAAAAGAAACGTGCTGTACTATGCTTAGCTGCTCAGTCATGTCCAACCCTTTGGGACCCCATGGACTATAGCCTGACGGGCTCCTCTGTCCATGGGGATTCTCCAGGCAAGAATACTGGAGTGGATTGCCATGCCTTTCTCCAGGGGATCGTCCCAACCCAGGGACTGAACCCAGGTCTCCCTGCACTGCAGGCAGATTCTTTACCATCTGAGTCAACAGGGAAGCATATTAAGCATTAAAACTCCCATGACAATTTTTTTCCTTTGCAATCTCAGAATCATCCAGTAGGCTGTACCCATGAATCAGTTTTCTGTCGAAACCCCAACCCATTAAATGGTGATTTTCTTAAGTGTGTCAGTTTAAAAAAAAAAAATTTTATTTATTTATTTATTGCTGAATTTAGAATTTAATTTTATAGAAGTTTTGAAATTAGTGTTTGTAAAGATACATTAGATATTTAAGACATTTGCAAGAGCTGGATTTCCCAAGGGGCAATGTTTATTGCTAATAGATTTTATTTTATTTTTTTTAATTTTATTTTTACTTTATTCTATGTTACAGTACTGTATTGGTTTTGCCATGAATCAGCCACAGGTGTACACGAGCTCCCAATCCCGAAGCCCCTCCCACCTCCTACCCCATATCATCTCTCTGGATGAAGTCTGTAACAATAGTTTGGGCTTCCCCGATGGCTCAGTGGTAAAGAATCCACCTGCCAATGCAGGAGACTCAGGTTCGATCCCTGGGTTGGGAAGATCCCCCGGAGAAGGAAATGGCAACCCACTCCAGTATTCTTGTCTGGGAAATTGAGTGGATAGAGGATCTTGCTGGACTATAGTCCATGGGGTTGCAAGGAGATGGACCCAACTTAGTAACTAAACAACAACAATAATTTACAAATTTTGATACGTATACCTGAAGTCAAAAGAAAATATTGGCTTTCATGCATTGATATTATGTCCTTAACTGATATTTTAGATTTAAATAGTATTCTATTTAAATTGTTTGTGAAAATTATTGATACTTCCACAGCTAGGGACAAAGCTTCATTTTATTCCACCACTGTGAAAGCCAAGCTCTTTTGTCACAGGCAGCCATACAGGCTTAGCTTGATTTCTATAATTGTGATTAGTTTATCAATTTGGCTCCAGATGTGGTCACGGCACGGTTATATTAGAATCACCTGACAGGGGTTCTCAAAACATAGTCCCCAACAAGCAGCATCAGCATCACCTGGGATCTTGTCAGATAATTCTCAGGCCTCACTCCAGACCTATGAATCATAAACTCTAGTACTGGGGTCCAGAAATCTGTGATTTAACAAGCCCTCAGAGTGACAACCAGTAATTGAAAATGGAGATTTCTTCTCCCCACACAGATTTAATCAGAATCTCAGGGGTTTAGAATTTTTATTTTAAAACCAATATCCCAGTGATTCTCAGACACAAAAAGTTTTAGAACCACACTGGTCCATGCAATATGATTTGAAAGGACAACAAAGGATCCTTTCGTTAACATCCCTCTTTACTACTGATCAAAAGTTAAATAATTTTATAGAATTAAACAAACATGTCTTCATTAGTTTCTAAATTTATTAAGTCATAAATATTTTAAAGTAATTTTATTTTAATAACTAGGTATTTCACCTTCATGGGAGAACTAGGAAAGTAGCCAATTGAAAGAAAGAATGTTACAGAGAGAGGTCACAAAACCCTAATTTAAATACTTGGCCTTATAGTCACCTAAAATCTGAATTCCAGGTATAGTACATCATATTATTCATTATGGGCATGTCACAGTTTCAGTATAACATCTTCAACATAACATCCTTTTAAGCCAACTCCTCTTACTGAGTCCAAGCTAGCCTTTCCTGTTTATACTCCCATGCCCCCAAAAGAGAATCTTATAAGTCTTGGCAGTAATGAAGCAATACTTACATTCTGAATATAGGTAATAATGTATGGTGGTGTTTATTTGGTATGAGGTTTTTTTATTGTGTGTGTGTGTGTTTCTGTGTGTGTGTGTGTATAGAATCTAAACATTTAAGAACATAAAAATAAAACATGAGATACATAGAAAAATTAATCTAATTTACTTTGTGATACACTTAAACTTTTTCCAACAGTATGTGCATGTGTGCATGCATGCGGGCATGCTAAGTGGTTTCAGTTATGTCTGACTCTGTGACTCTATGGACTCTAGCCTGCTAGGCTCCTCTGTCTAAGAGATTCTCCAGGAAAAAATACTGGAGTGGGTTGCTATACCCACCCAAACTGACCAGACTAAGCTCCGTTTGACTTCCTATTGCTTCAGAACAAATTTGGATACAACATGGATTATCCTCAAAAAACACTACAAGTGAAAGAATGCAGACACAAAAGGACACATGTTGTATGATTTCATTTGTGTAAGATATCCAGAAATGGCAAATCTATAGAGATGGTCCATTAGCTGTTATCTGGGGCTGGAGGGTCAGGGTAATGTGGAGTGACTGCTTTTTTTTTTTTTTTTCAAATAAACTAGAGTGCCTTCTTTATTTCTTTCCTTTTTATTTATTTATTTTAATTGGAGGCTAATTACTTTACAATATTGTGGTTTTTGCCATACATTCACATGAATCAGCCATGGGTATATACGTGTTCCTCATCCTGAACCTCCCTCTTACCTCCCTTCCCATCCCATCCTTCAGGGTTATCCCAGTGCACCAGCCCTGAGCACCCTGTCTCATGCATCAAACCTGGACTGGCGATCTATTTCACATATGGTAATATACATGTTTCAATGCTATTCTCTCAAATCATCCCACCCTTGCCTTCTCCCACAGAGTCCAAAAGTCTGTTATTTACATCTGTGTCTCTTTTGCTGTCTCGCATATAGAGTCATCATTACCATCTTCCTAAATTCCATATATATGCATTAATATACTGTATTGGTGTTTTTCTTTCTGACCTTACTTCACTCTGTATAATAGGCTCCAGTTTCATCCACCTCATTAGAATTGATTCAAATGCATTCTTTTTAATAGCTGAGTAATATTCCATTGTGTATATGTACCACAGCTTTTTATCCATTCGTCTGCCAATGGACATCTAGGTTGCTTCCATGTCCTGGATATTTTAAACACTGCTGTGATGAACACTGGGGACATGTGTCTCTTTCAATTCTAATTTCCTCAGTGTAAGCCAGCAGTGGGATTGCTGGGTCATATGCCAGTTCTATTTGCAGTTTCTTAAGGAATCTCCACACTGTTCTCCATAGTGGCTGTACTAGTTTGCATTCACACCAATGGTGTAAGAGGATTCCTTTTTCTCTGCACCCTCTCCAGCATTTACTGCTTGTAGACTTTTTGATAGTACCCATTCTGACTGGCACGAGATGTTACCTCATAGTGGTTTTGATCTGCATTTCTCTGATAATGAGTGATGTTGAGCATATTTTCATGTGTTTGTTAGCCATCTTTTCTGGAGAAATGTCTGTTTAGTTCTTTGGCCCATTTTTTTGATTTTAGTTGCTTTCTTTTTTTTTTTTGAATTGAGCTGCAGGAGTTGCTTGTATATTTTTGAGATGAATTCTTTGTCAGTTGCTTTATTTACTATTATTTTCTCCCATTCTGAAGTCTGTCTTTCTCCTTGCATAGCTTCCTTTGTTGTGCAAAAGCTTTTAAGTTTAATTAGGTCCCATTTGTTTATTTTTGCTTTTATTTCCATTACTCTAGGAGGTGAGTCATAGAAGTTCCTGCTGTGATTTATGTCAGAGAGTGTTTTGCCTATGTTTTCCTCTAGGAGTTTTATAGTTTCTGGTCTTACATTTAGATCTTTAATCCATTTTGAGTTTATTTTTGTATATGATGTTAGAAAATGTTCTAGTTTCATTCTTTTACAAGTGATTGACCACTTTTACCAGCACCACTTGTTAAAGAGATTGTCTTTACTCCATTGTATATTCTTGCCTCCTTTGTCAAAGATAAGGTGTCCATAGGTGTGTGGATTTCTCTCTGGGCTTTCTATTTTGTTCCATTGATCTATATTTCTATCTTTGTGCCAGTACCATACTGTCTTGATGGCTGTGGCTTTGTAGTAGGGCCTGAAGTCAGGCAGGTTGATTCCTCCAGTTCCATTCTTCTTTCTCATGATTGCTTTGGCTATTGGAGGTTTTCTGTATTTCCATACAAATTGTGAAATTATTTGTTCTAACTCTGTGAAAAATACCGTTGGTAGCATGATAGGGATTGCACTGAATCTATAAATTGCTTTGGGTAATATACTCATTTTCACTGTATTGATTCTTCTGATCCATGAACATGGTATATTTCTCCATCTATTAGGGTCTTCTTTGATTTCTTTCACCAGTGTTGTATAGTTTTCTATATATAGGTCTTTAGTTTCTTTAGATAGATATATTCCTAAGTGTTGTTTTTTTCTCTTTTGTTGCAATGTTGAATGGAATTGTTTCCTTAATTTCTCTTTCTGTTTTCTCATTATTAGTGTATAGGAATGCAAGGGATTTCTGTGTGTTGATTTCATATTCTGCAACTTTACCATATTCATTGATTAGCTCTAGTAATTTTCTGGTGGAGTCTTTAGGGTTTTCTATGTAGAGGATCATGTCATCTGCAAACAGTGAGAGTTTTACTTCTTTTTTTCCAATTTCGATTCATTTTCTTTTTCTGCTCTAATTGCTGAGGCCAAAACTTCCAAAACTATGTTGAATAGTAATGGTGAAAGTGGGCACCATTTCTTGTTCCTGACTTTAGGGAAATGCTTTCAATTTTTCACCATTAAGTATAATGTTTGCTGTGGGTTTGTCATATATAGCTTTTATTATGTTGAGGAATGTTCCTTCTGTTCCTGCTTTCTGGAGAGTTTTTTTTTTATCATAAATGGATGTTGAATTGTGTCAAAGTCTTTCTTTGCATCTATTGAGATAATCATATGGCTTTTATTTTTCAGTTTGTTAATGGTGTATATTAAATTGATTGATTTGCAGATATTGAAGAATCCTTGCATCCCTGGGATAAAGCCCACTTGGTCATGGTGTATTCCTTACACCAGGAATCAACCTGGTAGTAATCAACTATTATCTCCTCAAGTATTTTCTCATGGTCTTTCTTTTTGTCTTCTTCTTCTGAGACTCCTATGATTCGAATGTTGGGGCATTTAACACTGTCCTGGAGGTCTCTGAGATTATCCTCATTTCTTTTAATTTGTTTTTCTTTTATCCTCTCTGATTCATTTATTTCTATCATTCTATCTTCTACTTCACCAATCCTATCTTCTGCCCCGTTATTGTACTATTTGTTGCTTCCAGAGTGTTTTTGATCTCATTTATTGCATTATTCATTACATATTGACTCTTTTTTAATTTCTTCTAGGTCCTTGTTAAACCTTTCTTGCATCTTCTCAATACTTGTCTCCAGGCGATTTATCTGAGATTCCATTTTGATTTCAAGATTTTGGATCATTTTCACTATCATTATTTGAAATTCTTTATCAGGTAGATTCCCTATCTCTTTCTCTTTTGTTTAGCTTGGTGAGCATTCATCCTGTTCCTTTACCTGCTGGGTACTCCTCTGTCTCTTCATTCTTGTTTATATTGCTGCATTTGGGATGTCCTTTCTGTATTCTGGCAGTTTGTGATATTCTCCTTAGTGTGGAGTTTCCTCGCAGTGGGTGGGGTTGTACAGGTGGCTTGTCAAGATTTCTTGGTTAGGAAGCTTGTGTCGGTGTTCTGGTGGGTGGAGCTGGATTTCTTCTCTCTGGAGTGCAATGAAGTGTCCAGTAATGAGTTATGAGATGTTGATGGTTTTGGAGTATTTTGGGGCAGCCTGTATATTGGAGCTCAGGGCCGTGTTCCTGTGTTACTGGAGAATTTGCTTTGGTACGTCTTGCTTTGGAACTTGTTGGCCTTGGGTGGTGCTTGGTTTCAGTGTAGGTATGGAGGAATTTGTGAACTCCTGTCAACCAATGTTCCCTGGAGTCAGGAGCTCTCTGGTGTTCTCAGGGTTTTGGACTTAAGCCTCCTGCTTCTAGTTTTCAGTCTTATTTTTTACAGTAGTCTCAAAACTTCTCCTTCTATACAGCACCATTGATAAAACATCTAGGTTAAAGATGAAAAGTTTCTCCACAGCGAGGGACACCCAGAGAGGTTCACAGAGTTACATGGAGAAGAGAAGAGGGAGGAGGGAGTTAGAGGTGACCCGAATGAGATGAGGTGGAATCAATAGAGGAGAGAGCAAGCTTCCTAGTAATCATTTCCTTATGTGTGCTCCACAGTCTGGATCACTCAGAGATGTTCACGGAATTATACAGAAAAGAGAAGAGTGAGGAATGAGACAGAGGTGGCCAGGAGGTAAAAGGGGGTAATGAAAAGTAGAGAGACAAATCCAGCCAGTAATCACTTCCCTAAGTGTTCTCCACCATCTGGAACACATAGAGTTGGGTAGAGAAGAGAGGCGTTAGTGAGAAGACACAGGTGAACTGGTGGAGAAAAAGGAGAGTCCAAAGGCGGAGAGAGCATCAAGCCAGTAATCTCGCTCTGAAGTAAAAATGGATACTGAAGATTGGGTTCTTAAAGGTGCAAAATTGATAACAAATATCAAAAAGCAAAGATTAAAAATCTTTTAATTTAGAGTTTGGAATTTCAAAAATACAATATTAAAGAAAAGAAGAAAAAAAAGAAAGAGAAAAAGTCACAACAATTAAAAAAATATATATATATATAAATGAAGTTTGCTTTTAAAAAATAGGGTTTTTTTGCAAAGTAATAGTAGGTTATAAAAGCGAAAATTAAAGGAATAAGAGAGGATTTAAAAATTAAGAAAATTAAAAGAAAAAGAAAGAATGATCATAAATAGTAAAAATATATCTAGGACTTTTTCTGGTATTGTGGGTATTGTGGGGTCAGTTCATTTTTGGATAGTTCCTTGGTCTTGGCTTATATTTCTCAAGATCTATAGGCCCCTTCCTATGTAGCCGGTACTAATGACAGGGTTTTAATCTATTGCACCTGTCACTTCCAAGGCGGTTCCTTCTGTTTCAGCTTCTATTTGCTAGTCTCTTCAGTGTCTGATTTCTGCCCTGACACAAAGGGGGCGATGGTGGACACCTTTTTAGCCTCACTTGTTCAGTTGCGCTGTGGGGAGGAGGGACACTGCAAACAAATGACACTGGCGTGTGCTCCACTGCCTCAGCCACACTGGGCCTGCCCCTGCTCATGGCGTGTGTACCCTCCCCTGCCCACACTCCTCAGGCTCTAGGTTGCTCCACCAGGAACTGTCCGAGGCCGGCCCTGGGCTGCATGCACCTCCCAGGTCTAAGCCGCTCAGGTTCAGGCACTCAGCTAATCCTCAGAGGCCCAGACTTGGTTGGGTCTGCGTTTTGTGCCCTACCCAGGTCCGAGCAGCTCAGGTGATGAGGTGTTTGGCGACCTCGGTCACTGCAACTTATCGCCTCCCCTGTCCCTGCCACTCAGACTTCTGGGTGTACAACTGGCAGACCTTCTCAGGCAGATGTTGACTGTCCAGAACCCCAAGAAGTCTTAGTTAGCAAAGAAGCCTGCTTATAGTGTTGTAGATAATGTCCCTCTGGGGCTGCGATTGCCCTCTTCCGGCTCTGGCTGCCTGTCACCAGAGAGGGGATGGTCTTCAGCTGGCTATTGTTCAGTCCTTTGTTCTGTGTGTGGGCCTGGTGGTGTCTTAGGTTAGGGCTGGCTTTTTGCGTGGTAGTTATCCCACAGTCCGGTTTGCTAGCCCAAGTTAGTTCGCTCAGATTGGGCTTGGGGCATTCAGGCCAGATCCTTACTCCAAGCAATGTACCCCGTGCCTCCTGCCCAGCCCCCACTTGCTAGTGGCGGGTGCAGGCGTCTGTGCTTCTTCTCCACTGGGGGTGACCTTTGGGCACAGAATCTGTGGGTTTTAATTATTTATTTACTTTTCCTCCCTGTTATGCTGCCCTCTGTGCTTCCAAGGTTCACCACAGACTCAGCAGTGAAAGTGTTTCCTGGTGTTTGGAAACTTCTCTCTTTTTAAGACTCCCTTCCTGGGATGGAGCTCTGTCCCTACTTCTTTTGTCTCTTTTTGCCTTTTATATTTTTTCCTACCTCCTTTTGAAGACAATGGGCTGCTTTTCTGGGCACCTGATGTCTTCTGCCAGCATTCAGAAGTTGTTTTGTGGAATTTACTCAGCTCTTAAGTGTTCTTTTGATGAATTTGTGGGGAGAAAGTGGTCTCCCCGCCCTATTCCTCCACCATCTTAGGACCGCCTCCTCCATTGTATATTCTTGCCTCCTTTGTCAAACATAAGGTGTCCATAGGTGTGTGGATTTATCTGTGGGATTTCTATTTTGTTCCATTGACCTATATTTCTGTCTTCGTGCCAGTACCATACTGTCTTGATGACTGTTGCTTTGTAGTATGGCCTGAAGTCAGGCAGGTTGATTCCTCAAGTCCATTCTTCTTTCTCAAGATTGCTTTGCCTATTCAAGGTATTTTGTATTTCCATGCAAATTGTGAAATTATTTGTTCCAGTTCTCTGAAAAATAACGTTGGTAGCTTGATAGGGATTGCACTGAATCTATAGACTGCTTTGGGTAATAAACTCATTTTCACTATGTTGATTCTTTTGATCCATGAACATGATATATTTCCCCATCTATTTGTGTCATCTTTGATTTCTTTCATCAGTGTTGTATAGCTTTCTATATATAGGTCTTTTGTTTCTTTAGGTAGATTTATTCCTAAGTATTTTATTCTTTTCATTGCAATGGTGAATGGAATTGTTTCCTTAATTTCTATTTGCTCATTGTTAGTGTGTAGGAATGCAAGGGATTTCTGTGTTTTGATTTCATATCCTGCAACTTTACTATATTCATTGAATAGCTCTGGTAATTTTCTGGTGGTGTCTTTAGGGTTTTCTATGTAGAGGATCATGTCATCTGCAAACAGTGAGAGTTTTACTTTTTTTACAATTTGGATTCCTTTTATTTCTTTTTCTTTTCTTATTGCTGTGGTTAAAACTTCCAAAACTATGTTTAATAGTATTGGTGAGAGTGGGCATCCTTGTCTTGTTCCTGACTTTAGGGGAACTGCTTTCAGTTTTTCACCATTGAGAATAATGTTTGCTGTGGGTTTATCATATAGACTTTGTTATGTTGAGGTATGTTCCTTCTATGCCTGCTTTCTGGAAGGTTTTTTTTTTTTTTTTTTTAAATCATAAACGGATGTTGAATTTTGTCAAAGGCTTTTCTGCATATATTGAGATAATCATATGATTTTTATATTTCAATTTGTTAATGTGGTGTATCACATTGATTGATGTGCAAATTTTGAAGAGTCCTTGCATCCCTGGGATAAAGCTCATTTGGTCATGATGTATGATCTTTTTAAAATGTTGTTGGATTCTGTTTGCTAGAATTATGTTAAAGAGTTTTGTATCTATGTTCATCAGTGATATTGGCCTGTAGTTTTCTTTTTTGTGTGGCATCTTTGTCTGGTTTTGGTATTAAGGTGATGGTGGCCTCCTAGAATGAGTTTGGAAGTTTAGCTTCCTCTGCAATTTTCTGGAAGAGTTTGAGTAGGATAGATGTTAGCTCTTCTCTAAATTTTTGGCAGAATTCATCTGTGAAGCCATCTGGTCCTGTGCTTTTGTTTGCTGGAAGATTTCTGATTACAGTTTCAATTTCCGTGCTTGTGATGGGTCTGTGAAGATTTTCTATTTCTTCCTGGCTCAGTTTTGGAAAGTTATACTTTCCTAAGAATTTGTCCATTTCTTCCACGTTGTCCATTTTTTGGGCATATACTTGCTGATAGTAGGCTGTCTGTTATTATTTCTCCATTTTCATTTCTAATTTTGTTGATTTGATTCTTCTCCCATTTTTCCTTGATGAGTCTGGCTAATGGTTTGTCTACAACTGAGGCAGAAAATAGGATAAGTGAGGTGGAAGATAGAATGGTGGTAAAAAATGAAGCAGAGAGGATAAAAGAAAAAGAATTAAAAGAAATGAGGACAACCTCAGAGATCTCTGGGACAATATTAAATGCCCCAACATTTGAAGCATAGGAGTCCCAGAAGAAGAAGACAAAAAGAAAGACCATGAGAAAATACTTGAGGAGATAATAGTTGAAAACTTCCTAAAATGGGGAAGGAAATATCCTCCCAAGTCCAAGAGACCACAGAGTCCCAAACAGGATAAACACAAGGTGAAACATCCCAAGACACATATTAATCAAATTAATGAAGATCAAATACAAAGAACAAATATTAAAAGCAGCAAGGGAAAAACAACAAATAATTCACAAGGGGAATCCCCATAAGGATAACAGCTGATTTCAATAGAAACTCTTCAAGCCAGAAGGGAATGGCAGGATATACTTAAAGTGATGAAAGAGAAAATCCTACAACCCAGAGTACTGTACCCAGCAAATATCTCATTCAAATATGAAGGAGAAATCAAAAGCTTCACAGACAAGAAAAAGCTCAGAGAATTCAGCACCACCAAACCAGCTCTTAAACAAATGCTAAAGGATCTTCTCTAGACAAGAAACACAGAAAACGTTTATAAACTTGAACACAAAACAACAAAGTAAATGGCAATGGGATCATACTTATCAATAATTACCTTAAATGTAAATGGGTTGAATGCCCCAACCAAAAGACAAAGACTGGCTGTATGGATACAAAAATAAGACCCCTAGATATGTTGTCTACAAGAGACCCACCTCAAACCTAGGGACACATACAGACTGAAAGTGAAGGGCTGCAAAGAGATATTTCACACAAATGGAGACCAAAAGAAAGCAAGAGTAGCAATACTCATATTAGAGAAAATAGACTTTGAAATAAAGGCCATGAAAAGAGACAAAGAAGGACACTACATAATGATCAAAGGAGTGATTGCTTTTTGAGCAGGGGTGATGAACATGTCCTGGGACAGATACAGTCAGGGAGGGGACTACAGAGAGAGGGGGCTACATCTAGAAACAGCATAGTCAGCTCTGACAGTCCTCTTGAAACTGATCATCAGTGATCTGACCAGTGTCATCTTGGTTATTTTAGGTACAGTTAATGTTCGGTTAGAGTTAGCCAAAGCCTTTGACTGTGTGGATCACAATAAGCTGTGGAAAATTCTGAAAGAGAATGGAATACCAGACCACCTGACCTGCCACTCGAGAAACCTGTATACAGGTCAGGAAGCAACAGTTAGAACTGAACATAGAAAGACAGACTGGTTCCAAGCAGGAAAAGGAGTACGTCAAGGCTGTATATTGTCACCCTGCTTATTTAACTTATATGCAGAATACATCATGAAAACTCTGGGCTGGAGGAATCACAAACTTGAGAGAAACATCAATAAGCTCAGATATGCAGATGACACCACCCTTATGGCAGAAAGTGAAGAAGAACTAAAGAACCTCTTGATGAAAGTGGAAGAGGAGAGTGAAAAAGTTGGCTTAAAGCTCAACATTCAGAAAACGAAGATCATGGCATCTGGTCCCATCATTTCATGGCAAATAGATGGGGAAACAGTGGGAACAGTGGCTGACTATTTGGGGGTTCCAAAATCACTGCAGCTGGTGATTGCAGCCATGAAATTAAACGACACTTACTCCTTGGAAGGAAAGTTAGGACCAACCTAGACAGCATATTGGGAGAAGGCGATAGCAACCCACTCCAGTACGCCTGCCTGGAGAATCCCATGGGTGGAGGAGCTTGGTAGGCTGCAGTCCATGGGGTCACTAGGAGTCGGACATGACTGAGCAACTTCACTTTCACTTTTCACTTTCATGCATTGGAGAAGGAAATGGCAACCCACTCCAGTGTTCTTGCCTGGAGAATCCCAGGGACTGGGGAGACCTGTGGGCTGCCATCTATGGGGTCGCACAGAGTTGGACACAATGAAGTGACTTAGCAGCAGCAGCAGCAGCAGCAGACAGCATATTGAAAAGCAGAGACATTACTTTGTCAACAATGATCTGTCTAGTCAAGTCTATCGTTTTTCCATTAGTCATGTGTGGATGTGAGAGGTGGACTATAAAGAAAGCTGAGCACAGAAGAATCGATGCTTTTGAGCTGTGGTGTTGGAGAAGACTCTTGAGAGTCCCTTAAACTGCAAGGAGATCCAACCAATCCATCCTAAAGGAAATCAGTCCTGGTGTTCATTAGGACTGATGTTGAAGCTGAAACTCCAGTATTTTGGCCATCTGATGCGAAGAGCTGCCTCATTTGAAAAGACACTGATGTTGGGAAAGATTGAAGGCAGAAGGAGAAGGGGACGACAGAGGATGAGATGGTTAGATGGCATCACCAACTCAATGGACTTGAGTTTGGGTGGACTCTGGGAGTTGGTGATGGACAGGGAGGCCTGGCGTGCTGTGGTTCATGGGGTCCCAAATAGTCAGACACGACTGACTGACTGAACTGTACTGAACTGAATGTTCAGTTCCATGACTGGTTTGTTTCCCTTTCTTGAGGCCAATTCTCTGAACTGTGGCAGCTTATATCGTGGCTAGTATCTCATCAACATGTAGTTAATTAACTTCTTCCACATGGTGGCGATTTCAGTATATATAAGACAGCTCACTGGATATGGCTCAGAATATTACCTAATAGCATTTGAGGAGGAGCTAAAGGTCCTTGCCTATGCTTAATAATTACATTATTATTATTTGACTTCTTATGACTGTTTTTTTTTTTTGTTTATGCATTTTATCACTTCTCTGATTAAACTTCTTCTTTGGCTAAAGTTTTTCCACAGACAAAAAGCAGGATGAGGACATGGGGTGGGGGCAAGGACCATAGGGATCTTGCTCTGTTTCAGTGCTCTGCAATGACTTAGATGGGTGGGATGGGAAGGTGCAAGGGATGTCCAAAGGGAGGAGATACAGGTGTACATATAGCTGACTCACTTCCTTGTATAGCAGAAACAACATTGTATAGCTTTATAACTTCCTTGTATAGCTTTACAACATTGTAAAGCAACATATCCCCCAAAATCTTGAAATATGCCCGAATTTCAGAAATTATCACCATGGCCTGTGAAAATAATTTTTAACTCCTAAAAATATGACTCTGATTTTTTATCTTTCTTTATAATTTATTCAACTTGGTAATAATGTTTAAATAGACATCCTTGGTTATAAAAGATAGTTATTGTTTTTTTTTAATTAAAGCAGAAAAAGCATTTCTACTTTCTTCTTGCTTGCATAGAAGTTTAAGAAAATAAAACTCTGTCTGTGAAATTCCTCATCTATAGAAAAATGTGAATGGAAGTCTTGCTTCCTTTAAATTATTAGATTTAGTCACTGAATATGGGGTTCCCTCGTAGCCTAGTCAGTAAAGAATCTGCCTGCAATGCAGGAGACCTGGGTTTGATTCCTGGGTTGGGAAGATTCCCTGGAGAAGGAAATGGCAACCCACTCCAGTATTCTTGCCTGGAGAATCAGATGGACAGAAGAGCCTGGCAAGCTACAGTCCATGGGATTGCAAGAGTTAGACACAATGTAGCAACTAAACCACCAGCAGCATTGAATTTGACAAGTCCATTTCAGTTCAGTTCAGTTGCACAGTCTTGTCCGACTCTTTGCGACCCCATGAATCGCAGCACGCCAGGCCTCCTTGTCCATCACCAACTCCCGGAGTTCACCCAAACTCATGTCCATTGAGTCGGTGATGCCATCCAGCCATCTCATCCTCTGTTCGTCCCCTTCTCCTCCTGCCCCCAGCCACTCCCAGCATCAGAGTCTTTTCCAATGAGTCAACTCTTCTCATGAGGTGGGCAAAGTACTGGAGTTTCAGCTTTAGCATCATTATTCCAAAGAAATCCCAGGGCTGATCTCCTTTAGAATGGACTGGTTGGATCTCCTTGCAGCCCAAGGGACTCTCAGGAGTCTTCTCCAACACCACAGTTCAAAAGCATCAATTCTTCAGTGTTCAGTTTTCTTCACAGTCCAACTCTCACATCCATACATGACCACAGGAAAAACCATAGCCTTGACTAGACGGACCTTAGTTGGCAAAGTAATGTCTCTGCTTTTGAATATGCTATCTATGTTGGTCATAACTTTTCTTCCAAGGAGTAAGCATCTTTTAATTTCATGGCTGCAATAACCATCTGCAGTGGTTTTGGAGCCCCCAAAATGAAGTCTGATACTGTTTGCACTGTTTCCCCACCCATCTAACAAACTAATCCTAAAATTCATATTGTAAAGTAAAGGGACAACATAGCCAGAGCAACTTTAAATAAGAGGAATAGGGAGTGGCCTATTTTTATAATACATGAAGACTTTGTAAACTATACAAATTAGGAAAGCATGATATTTGCACAAAATAACAGACTATAAACAGATCAGGTTGTTGTTGCCCAGACATTCCCTTTCCTGATCATCCCTTTAAGTAATTCCCTCCTACCATATAGCTCTAGCCCTTCAGTTCGGTTCAGTCGCTCAGTCATGTCCGACTCTTTGCAACCCCATGGACTGCATCATGCCAGGCTTTCCTGTCCATTAACAACTCATGGAGCTTACTCAAAGTCATGTGAGTAGAGTTGGTGATGCCATCTAACCATCTCATCCTTTGTAGTCCCCTTCTCCTCCTGCCTTCTATCTTTCCCAACATCAAGGTC
This sequence comes from Nanger dama, assembly GCA_917880005.1. Classification (NCBI taxonomy): domain Eukaryota; kingdom Metazoa; phylum Chordata; class Mammalia; order Artiodactyla; family Bovidae; genus Nanger; species Nanger dama. The sequence continues at coordinate 57,723,310 of CAKJTW010000004.1, forward strand.
TTTTACAATTAGTTCTTTGCATCAGGTGGCCAAAGTATTGGAGTTTCAACTTCAGCATCAGTTCTTCAAATGAATATTCAGGACTGATTTCCTTTAGTATGGACTGGTTGGATCTCCTTGCAGTCCAAGGGACTCTCAAGAGTCTTCTCCACACCACCACAGTTCAAAAGCATCAGTTCTTCAGCACTCAGCTTTCTTTATAGTCCAACTCTCACATCCATAGATGACTACTGGAAAAACCACAACTTTGACTAGATGGATCTTTGTTGGCAAAGTAATGTCTCTGCTTTTTAATATGCTGTCTAGGGTGGTCATAACTTTTCTTTCAAGGAGCAAGCATCTTTTAATTTCATGGCTACAGTCACCATCTGCAGTGATTTTGGAGCCCCCAAAATAAGGTTGGTCACTGTTTCCATTGTTTCCCCATCTATTTGCCATGAACTGATGGGACCATATGCTATGATCTTAGTTTTTTGAATGTTGAGTTTTAATCCCATTCTTTCACTCTCCTCTTTCACTTTCATCAAGAGGCTCTTTATTTCTTCTTCACTTTCTGCCATGAGGTGGTGTTATCTGCATATCTGAGCTTATTGATATTTCTCCCAGCAATCTTGATTCCAGCTTGTGATTCATCCAGCCCAGCATTTCACATGATGTACTCTGCATATAAGTTAAATAAGCAGGGTGACAACATACAGCCTTGACATACTCCTTTCCCAATTTGGAACCAGTCTGTTTTTCCATATTCAGTTCTAACTGTTGCTTCTTGAGCTGCATACAGGTTTCTCAGGAGGCAGGTCAGGTGGTCTGGTATTCCCATTTCTTTCAGAATTTTCCACTGTTTATTGTGATCCACACAGTCAAAGCCCTTGGCATAGTCAATAAAGCAGAAATAGATGTTTTTCTGGAACTCTCTTGCTTTTTCGGTGGTCCAGTGGATGTTGGCAATTTGATCTCTGGCTCCTCTGCCTTTTCTCAATCCAACTTGAACGTCTGGAAGTTCTCAGTTCACATACTGTTGAAGCCTGGCTTGGAGAATTTTGAGCATTACTTTGCTAGCGTGTGAGATGAGTGCAGTTTTGTGGTAGTTTGAACATTGTAGGGCATTGCCTTTCTTTGGGTTTGGAATGAAAACTAACCTTTTCCAGTCCTGTGGCCACTGCTGAGTTTTCCAGATTTGCTGGCACTTTGAGTGCAGCACTTTAATAGCTTATAGGATTTGAAATAGCTCAGCTGGAATTCTATCCCCTCTACTAGCTTTGTTCATAGTGATGCTCCCTAAGGCCCACTTGACTTCGCATTCCAGGATGTCTGGCTCTACGTGAATGATCACACCATTGTGGTTATCTGAGTCATGAACATCTTTTTTGTATAGTGTTCCTGTGTATTCTTGCCACCTCTTCTTAATATCTTCTGCTTCTTGTAGGTCTATACCATTTCTGTCATTTATTGTGCCCCTCTTTGCATGAAATATTCTCTTGGTATCTCTAATTTTCTTAAATATATCTCCAGTCTTTCCTATTCTATTGTCTTCCACTATTTCTTTGCATTGATCACTGAAGAAGTCTTTCTTATCTCCTTGCTGTTCTTTGGAACTCTGTATTCAAATGGGTATATCTTTCCTTTTGCCTTTGCCTTTAGCTTCTCTTCTTTTCTCAGCTATTTGTAAGGCCTCCTCAGACAACCATTTTGCCTTTTTCCATTTCTTTTTCTTGGGGATGGTCTTGATCACTGCCTCCTGTACAACGTCACAAACCTCCATCCATAGTTCTTTAGGCACTCTGTCTATCAGCTCTAATCCCTTGAATATATTTGTCACTTCCACTGTATAATCATATCCTGCTTTAATTTTTTCATGGCACAGTCATCAAATACTTATGTGTTCATACAGATTTTTTTATTATTACTATTGAATGTAAAGGTATTAACTAATAAGTTTATTTCATAACAATAAAAGAGCCATCAAGATAGCAGAACAATCTAAAATGTGTTAGCTAGCATCCAAAAACAAAGCATCAAATACTTGGAGCAAAAGCTGATAGAAAAAATGGAGAAATAGACAAATCCACAATTACAGGTGTAGGTTTTAACACTTTTTTCTATAATTGATTGTAGTATTAGACAAAAGATTGGAAAGCATATAGAGATTTAAACAACTCTTTAACTAGCTTATATTGGCTTCCCTGGCTCAGATGGTAAAGTGTCTGCCTGCAATGAGGGAGACCTGAGTTCAATCCCTGGGTGGTGAAGATCCCCTGAAGAAGGAAATGAAAACCCACTCCAGTACTCTTGCCTGGAAAAATCTCATGGTCAGAAGAGCCTGGTAGGCTATAGCCCATGGGGTTGCAAAGAGTCAGACACTTTGAGAGACTTCACTTTCTTTCACTTTTAACCAGGTTAATCCAGGGTTTCTTGGCACTACTGACATTTTGAGCTAGGTAATTCACAAATGTATCACAAATGGCAGGATTTCCTTCTTTCCCATGGCAGTAACATTTCTTTGTATATATCTGTCACATTTTGTTTATCCATTCATCCATTGACAGACACTTAGGCTGCTTCATTATCTTTGCTGTTGTGAATACTGCAGCAGTGACATGAGGGTATAGATATCTCTTCCACACTCTGTTTTCATCTCCTTTGGGTCAATACCAGAAGTGAAGTTGTTGGATGACATTCAGGTTTTTAATTTTCTTCTACAGCCAAGTTTGGTAATTTTTATTCTTTCTGGGGAATTGCCTATTTATATCTAAATTTTAGATTTTTGACATAAATTTTTAATAATTTATTATGAATTAAACACCATTTCTATCATATTTGTGATTAGATTCCTTCCATCTTCCTCATCCAATGTTGCTTATATTCAGTTATTTCAGTTCAGTTGCTCAGTCGTGTCCGACTCTTTGCGACCCCATGAATCACAGCACGCCAGGCCTCCTGGTCCATCACCAACTCCTGGAGTTCACTCAGACTCACGTCCCTCGAGTCAGTGATGCCATCCAGCCATCTCATCCTCGGCCATCCTCTTCTCCTCCTGCCCCCAACCCCTCCCAGCATCAGAGTCTTTTCCAATGAGTCAACTCTTCTCATGAGGTGGACCAAGTACTGGAGTTTCAGCTTTAGCATCATTACTTCCAAAGAAATCTCAGGGCTGATCTCCTTCAGAATGAACTGGTTGGATCTCCTTGCAGTCCAAGGGACTCTCAAGAGTTTTCTCCAACACCACAGTTCAAAACCATCAATTCTTCGGTGTTCAGCCTTCTTCACAGTCCAACTCTCACATCCATACATGACTACTGGAAAAACCATAGCCTTGACTAGACAGACCTTAGTCGGCAAAGTAATATCTCTGCTTTTGAATATACTATCTAGGTTGGTCATAACTTTTCTTCCAAGGTGTCAGTTCAGTTCAGTTGCTCAGTCCTGTCCGACTCTTTGCGACCCCATGAATTGCAGCATGCCAGGCCTCCCTTCTATCACCAACTCCTGGAGATCACTCAGATTCATGTCCATCGAGTCAGTGATGCCATCCAGCTATCTCATCCTCTGTCGTCATCTTTTAATTTCATGGTTGCAGTCACCATTTGCAGTGATTTTGGAGCCTCCCCAAAATAAAGTCTGACACTGTTTCCCCATCTATTTCCCATGAAGTGATGGGACCGGATGCCATGATCTTCGTTTTCTGAATGTTGAGCTTTAAGCCAACTTTTTCACTCTCCTCTTTCACGTTCATCAAGAGGCTTTTTAGTTCCTCTTCACTTTCTGCCATAAGGGTGGTGTCATCTGCATATCTGAGGTTATTGATATTTCTCCCAGCAATCTTGATTCCAGCTTGTGTTTCTTCCAGTCCAGCATTTCTCATGATGTACTCTGCATATAAGTTAAATAAGCAAGGTGGCAATATACAGCCTTGACGTATTCATTTTCCTATTTGGAACCAGTCTGTTGTTCTATGTCCAGTTCTAACTGTTGCTTCTTGACCTGCATACAGATTTCTCAAGAGGCAGTGAGGTGGTCTGGTATTCCCATCTCTTTCAGAATTTTCCATAGTTTATTGTGATCCACACAGTCAAAGGCTTTGGTATAGTCAATAAAGCAGAAATAGATGTTTCTCTGGAGCTCTCTTGCTTTTTCCATGATCCAGTGGATGTTGGCAATTCGATCTCTGGTTCCTCTGCCTTTTCTAAAACCAGCTTGAACATCAGGGAGTTCACAGTTCACGTATTGCTGAAGCCTGGCTTGGAGAATTTTGAGCATTACTTTACTAGCATGTGAGGTGAGTGCAATTGTGTGGTATATCATGTTAAATGCCAGGCTAGATGAATCACAAGCTGGAATCAAGATTGCTGGGAGGACTATCAGCAAACTCAGATACAGATGATACCACTCTAGTTGCAGAAAATGATGAGGAACTAAAGAAACTCTTGGTGAAGGTGAAAGAGGAGAGTGAAAAAGCTGGTTTAAAATGCAACATTAAAAAACTAAGATCATGTCATCCGGTCCCATCACTTCATGGCAAATAGAAGAAGAAAAAGTGGAAATATTGACAGATTTTTTTTTTCTTGGTCTACAAAACCACTGTGAATGGTCACTGCAACCATGAAATTAAAAGACGCTTGCTCCTTGGAAGGAAAATAATAGACAATAGATTGACACCCAGACAGTGTGTTAAAAATAAAGACATCACTTTTCCGACAAGGGTCTGTATAGTAGAAGCTTTGTTTCTAGAGCCTTAAGAGGGAGCATGGCCCTGTCAACAGTTTGACTTTGGGCCTCCAGAGCTGCTGTTGTAAGCCACCCAGTTTTCGTCAATTTGTTATAGCATCTCTAGGAAACTAACACACCAATTTGGTTTTATGTTGACAGTTATTTTGTTCTTAGTGTAATGAGGATGTTCTTCCATAGTCTTTCTGATTGCCTTAGTTCTTTTTTTTTTCTTTTTATGATGTGCAGTTAATTTACAATGTTGTGTTAAAATGTACAGAAAAGTGATTCAGTTATACATATGTATGTATGTTTTTCAGAATTTTCCATTATAAGTTATTACAAGATATTGAAAATATTTCCCTGTGGTATATAGTAGGTCCTTATAAAATTCAGAATTAAATTGAAGGAAGTAGGGAAAACTGCTAGGCCATTCAGGTATGACCTAAATCAAATCCCTTATGATTATACAGTGGAAGTGAGAGATAGATGTAAGGAACTAGATCTGATAGATAGAGTGCCTGATGAGCTATGGAATGAGGTTCGTGACATTGTACAGGAGACAGGGATCAAGACCATCCCCATGGAAAAGAAATGCAAAAAAGCAAAATGGCTGTCTGGGGAGGCCTTACAAATAGCTGTGAAAAGAAGAGAGGTGAAAAGCAAAGGAGAAAAGGAAAGTTATAAGCATCTGAATGCAGAATTCCAAAGAATAGCAAGAAGAGATAAGAAAGCCTTCTTCAGCAATCAATGCAAAGAAATAGAGGAAAACAACAGAATAGGAAAAACTAGAGATCTCTTCAAGAAAATTAGAGATACCAAGGGAACATTTCATGCAAAGATGGTCTCAGTAAAGGACAGAAATGGTATGGACCTAACAGAAGCAGAAGATATTAAGAAGAGGTGGCAAGAATACACAGAAGAACTGTACAAAAAAGACCTTCATGACCCAGATAATCATGATGATGTGATCACTAATCTAGACCAGACATCCTGCAATGTGAAGTCAAGTGGGCCTTAGGAAGCATCACTACAAACAAAGCTAGTGGAGGTGATGGAATTCCAGTGGAGCTGTTTCAAATCCTGAAAGATGATGCTGTGAAAGTGCTGCGCTCAATATGCCAGCAAATTTGGAAAACTCAGCAGTGGACACAGGACTGGAAAAGGTCAGTTTTCATTCCAATCCCAAAGAAAGGCAATGCCAAAGAATGCTCAAACTACTGCACATTTGCACTCATCTCACATGCTAGTAAAGTAATGCTCAAAATTCTCCAAGCCAGGCTTCAGCAATACGTGAACTGTGAACTCCCTGATGTTCAAGCTGGTTTTAGAAAAGGCAGAGGAACCAGAGATCGAATTGCCAACATCCACTGGATCATTGAAAAAGCAAGAGAGTTCCAGAAAAACATCTATTTCTGCTTTATTGACTATACCAAAGCCGTTGACTGTGTGGATCACAATAAACTGTGGAAAATTCTGAAAGAGATGGGAATACCAGGCCACTTGTCCTGCCTCTTGAGAAATCTGTATGCAGGTCAGGAAGCAACAGTTAGAACTGGACATGAAACAGCAGACTTGTTCCAAATAAGAAAAGGAGTACGTCAAGGCTGTATAAGTCACTCTGCTGATTTAACTTCTGTGCAGAGTATATCATGAGAAACCCTGGACTGGAAGAAACACAAGCTGGAATCAAGATTGCTGGGAGAAATATCAATAACCTCAGAAATGCAGATGACACCATCCTTATGGCAGAATGTGAAGAGGAGCTAAAAAGCCTCTTGATGAACGTGAAAGAGGAGAGTGAAAAAGTTGGCTTAAAGCTCAACATTCAGAAAACGAAGATCATGGCATCCGGTCCCATCACTTCATGGGAAATAGATGGGGAAACAGTGGAAACACTATCAGACTTTATTTTTCTGGGCTCCAAAATCACTGCAGATAGTGACTATAGCCATGAAATTAAAAGACGCTTACTCCTTGGAAGAAAAGTTATGACCAACCTAGATAGTATATTCAAAAGCAGAGACATTACTTTGCCAACTAAGGTCCGTCTAATCAAGGCTATGGTTTTTCCTGTGGTCATATATGGATGCGAGAGTTGGACTGTGAAGAAGGCTGAGCGCCAAAGAATTGATGCTTTTGAACTGTGGTATTGGTGAAAACTTTTGAGAGTCCCTTGGACTGCAAGGAGATACAAGCAGTCCATTCTGAAGGAGATCAACCCTGGGATTTCTTTGGAAGGAATGGTGCTAAAGCTGAAACTCCATTACTTGGTCCACCTCATGAGAAGAGTTGTCTCACTGGAAAAGACGCTGATGCTAGGAGGGATTGGGGGCAGGAGGAGAAGAGGACGACCGAGGATGAGATGGCTGGATGGCATCATGGACTCGATGGATGTGAGTCTGAGTGAACTCCGGGAGATGGTGATGGACAGGGAGGCCTGGCGTGCTGTGAATCATGGCGTCGCAGTAGGACATGACTGAGCGACTGAACTGAACTGAACTGAACTGAGCAGTCTCTCACATCTTTCCTCTCTAAGAACATTGCTAGCAACTCATGTGGTCTGATGTAGTCTCAGTACCTGACTGGGAGCTCCTTGAGGATGTAAATATTGACTTTCTACCTCTCATCTCTTGTGCCAAGACTGTGGGCTTGGCTCAAAGTAACTATGTAACAAATATTTCTTACATAGTTTAGTGAATTTTGTTATTCATACAGACGGTTAATTTTTAGTGGTTTGTCATAAGATTAATAATGCAGTAGTGAGTCATTAAACATTTATTGGACACCCATCACAGGCAAGGACGCATACAGAGCATGTTCTTTTATTTTGCTACGTAACTGCTGCCAGCACTAGCACTGGCTAAGAGCATCTCAGGGGTCTCCCCAGCACCATGCATTTCTCAGCTGTTGCTAGCCTCTGGAGGACAATAGGCCCTTCAGGTGTGCTTCTCCTGAATCTCAGTGTCTCTTTCCAGAGGGGAATGATGTAAGGTAGAATGCAAGCTGGCCCAGCACTCCCCTACCAAAGCTTTAGCTCAGAACTGTGGCTTCTGTAACATCTGGGTCTCAGCTTCTCCCTCAATCCAGGCCTACCTACTACACCCCACCACTTCTCTCTGGCCCCCCTTCCTGTTTTCTTTGTGCAGAACTCAATTTGCATCTTGATAGAGTTGAATAATTAGAACCCTTCAGCATGAATAATTCTAGGCAAATTAATTTTTGTGCCAATCAGCAACAATTAATTGGCATCATGATGTTTCACATTTTCCAGGCGGGGCTCCTCAGGCGGGGCCCCAACCTCTTCCCAGCCTCAGGCTTTTCTTCCCTAGCACTTTGGAGAAGATTGCTTGTTAGTTTTATTGTTTGTCTGTTTTTAACACTTGCACAGGCAACAATGCTACCCTTCCTTGCAGCTAAATGAGCCATTTAACAAGCGTGATAAAATCCTCCTTAGAGCCACTACTGGCTGAGTTTAATCCACCTGTTTCTCTATAATCCAATATCTATTTTAACCTTTTTATTTGCTTTTGTGGATACAAAAACATACAGAAATGTACATAAAAGATATAAACATACAACTTAATGAATTATTATGAACTGAATGTTCATGACTATCTGCCATTCTATGGCATAGTCTTTCTCTCTCTTCTTTGTGTCTTTTGATGGAAGAAGTTCTTACTTTTAATATAGTCAGATGTATCAACATTATGTCCTGATTAGGGCTCCCCCAGTGGCTTAGTAGTCTTAAAGAGTCTGTGTGCAATGAAGGAGCCGCAGGAAACTCGAGTTCAATCCCTGGGTCAGGAAAAGCCCCTGGAGAAGGAAATGGGAACACAATCCAGTATTCTTGCCTGGAAAATTTTGATGACAGAAAAGTCCAGCGGGCTACAGTCCATAGGATCGCAAAGAGTCGGACACAACTGAAGCAACTTAGCACCACTCATGCCCTGATTAAAAATTATTCCAAAATAAAGTGTATATATTGTATTTTATGAGAAAACTGTACTTTCCCCCATTTTTTTCCAAAATGGCAATAGCTATTTTTTCTAACAATAGAAGATCTTAAAATTTGCCTTGAACACACACACACACACACACACACACACACACACACACACACACACAGGAATTATTTAAAAGTATGTTGCAAATATTATGACATCTCACTTTTTATTATTTATGTTAAAAATTTTTTTTTCTAGTTTTGAGATATAACTGACATACAGCAGCACACACTGCATAAGTTTAAGGTGTACAGCATAATGGTTTGACTTATATACAACGTGAAATAGTTATCACAAGAAGTTTAATGAACATCATCTCTTATAGATACAAAATTTAAAAGATAGAAAATAAAGTTCTTTTTTGTGATGAGAACTCTTAGGATTTGCTCTAATAACTTTCATATATAGCATAAAGCAGTGTTAATTATTGGAGAAGGCAATTGCAACCCATTCCAGTACTCTTGACTGGAGGATCCCATGGATGGAGGAGACTGGTAGGCTGCAGTCCATGGGGTTGCAAAGTCGGACACGATTGAGTGACTTCACTTTCACTTTTCACTTTCATACATTGGAGAAGGAAATGGCAACTCACTCCAGTGTTCTTGCCTGGAGAATCCCAGGGACGGGGGAGCCTGGTGGGCTTCTGTCTATGGGGTCACAGAGAGTTGGATACCACTGAAGTGACTTAGCAGCAGCAGCAACAGTGTTAATTATATTTATCACATTGTAATCACATCTCTACTACTTATTTATCTTATAAATGGAAGTTCATACTTTTTGAATGCCTTTATCCAATTCTCCCTTCTTCCACCAACCCTGCCTCTTAGTCTCAGTCTCAGTTCAGTCACTCAGTCATGTCTGACTCTTTGCAACCCCATGAACCACAGCACGCCAGGCCTCCCTGTCCATCACCAACTTCCGAAGTCTACCAAAACCCATGTCCATTGAGTTGGTGATTCCATCCAACCATCTCATCCTCTGTTGTCCCCTTCTCCTCCTGCCCTCAATCTTCCCAAGCATCAAGGACTTTTCAAATGAGTCAGCTCTTCACATCAGATGGCCAAAGTACTGGAGTTTCAGCTTCAATGTCAGTTCTTCCAGTGAATATTCAGGACTGATTTCCTTTAGGATGGACTTGTTGGATCTCCTTGCAGTCCAAGGGACTCTCAAGAGTCTTCTCCAACACCACTCCAGTGGTCATGTATGGATGTGTATGGTCTCACATCCATACATGACCACTGGAAAACCATAGCCTTGACTAGACGGACCTTTGTTGACAAAGTAATGCCTCTGCTTTTCAACATGCTGTCTAGGTTGGTCATAACTTTCCTTCCAAGGAGTGAAAATGAAGTTGCTCAGTCATGTCTGACTCTTTGCAACCCCATGGACTGTAGCCTACCACACTTCTCTGTCCGTAGGATTTTCCAGGCAAGAGTACTGGAATGAGTTGCCATTTCCTTCCCCAAAGGATCTTCCCAACCCAGGGATCAAACCTGGGTCTGCAGCATTGTAGACAGACATTTTACCATCTGAGCCACCAGGGAAGTCATAACTTTCCTTCCAAAGAGTAAGCGTCTTTTAATTTCATGGCTGCAATCACCATCTTCAGTGACTTTGGAGCCCAGAAAAGTAGTCAGCCACTATTTCCACAGTTTCCCCATCTGTTTGCCATGAAGTGATGGGACTGGATGCCATGATCTTCGTTTTCTGAATGTTGAGCTTTAAGTCAACTTTTTCACTCTCCTCTTTCATTTTCATTAAGAGGCTTTTTAGTTCCTCTTTATTTTCTGCCATAAGTGTGGTGTCATCTGCATATCTGAGGTTATTGATATTTCTCCCGGCAATCTTGATTCCAGCTTGTGCTACCTGCAGCCCAACATTTCTCATGATGTACTCTGCATAGAATTTAAATAAGCAGGGTGACAATCAATATACAACCTTGATGTACTCCTTTTCCTATTTGGAACCAGTCTGTTGTTCCATGTCCAGTTCTAACAGTTGCTTCCTGGCCTGCATATAGGTTTCTCAAGAGGCAGGTTAGGTGGTCTGGTATTCCCACCTCTTTCAGAATTTTCCACAGTTTATTGTGATCCACACAGTCAAAGGCTTTGGCATAGTCAACAAAGCAGAAATAGATGTTTTTTTCTGGAACTCTCTTGCTTTTTTGATAATCCAGTAACTGAAAATCTGATCTTTTTTTTCCTATGAGTTTGTATGTATTTTTTTAAGATAATTGAGCTGCAACACTATGTTAGTTCCTGTTACACAATATGGTGATTTTTTTCTATACATGTCAAAATTATCACCATGGTAAGTCTAGTATAATATGTCATTCCACCTGAAAGATATTACTTAGTTATTGACTATATCTCCCACTCTTTACACTTCATACCTGTGACTCATTCATTTTGCAACTGAAAGTTTCACCTCTTAATCTCCCCATACTTTCTCATCCTTAGTAATGACCTACTTGCTTTTTGTGGATATAGCCGTGTTTCTGATTTGTTGTTTGTTTGTTTTGCTTTTTTAGATTCTATGTATAAGTGACATCACACACTAGTTTTCTTTCTTTTAAAAAAATTATTTATTTTAATTGGAGGCTAGTACTTTACAATATTGCATTTTTGCCATACATCAACATGAATCCACCACGGGTGTACACGTGTTCCCAATCCTGAACCCCCCCTCCCACCTCCTTCCCCATACCATCCCTCTGGGTCATCCCAGTGCACCAGCCCCAAGCATCCTGCATCAAACCTGGACTGGTGATAGTAATTTTCTTTCTCTGTCTGACTTATTTCACTTACCATAATACCCCTAGGTTCATCCATGTTTTTACAAATGGCAAGATTTCATTTTTCTTTATGACTAATAATCTATTATACATATATCACATATCTATATAGCTCTATTACTATCTATCTATGTATCTGACTACCATGTCATATTTATTCATTCATCTATTGATGGACACTTATGATTTCCCAATATCTTAGCTATTGTACATAACGCTACAATAAACAAAAGGGTACACATATCTTTTCTAATTAGTGTTTTTCTTTTCTTTGCATAAATAATCAGAAGTGGAATTGCTGGATCATATGATAGTTCTATTTTTAATTTTTTGAGGACACTCCATAATGTTTGTCTTCTTTGGACACACTCCTATTCAGATCCTTTGCTCCTTTTTAATTGGATTGTTTGTTTTCATCATGAGTTTACAAGATTTTTATATATTTTGTATATTAACCAGTTATTAGATACACTGTTTGCAAATATCTTCTTTCACTCATTGGGTAACTTTTCATTTTGTTGAGGGATTCCTTTCCTGTGAAAAAGCTTTTTGTTTCATGTAGTCCTATTTGTTTATTTTTGCTTTTGTTTTCCTTGCCTGGAGAGACTTCTCCAAAAAAAAGTACTACGAAGACTGATGTCAGAGAAAGTCCTGCATGCTTTTTTAAAAGTAAAACTTTCATGCTCTCAGATCTTACATTTGTCTTTAATCCATTTTGAATTTATTTTTGTGCATGGTGTGAGAGAATATCCCAGTCTGATTCTTTTGCATGTATCTGTCAAGTTTTCCCAACACCATTTCTTGAAGAGGCTTCCCCCGCCATTTTTGTCATAAATTAGTTGCCCATATAAGTGTGAGTCTATTTCTGAGCTCTCTCTTCTTTTCCATTGATATATATATCTATTTTTGGTTTAGTATCATATTGTTTTGAGGACCACAGCTTTATTTGTTGTTGTTATTGTTTCGTTGCCATGTCATGTCCAACTCTTTTGTGACTTCATGGACTGTAGTCTGCCAGGCTCATCTGCCCATGGGATTTCCTAGGCAAGAATACTAGAGTAGGTTGCTGTTTCCTTCTCCTGACCCAGGAATCAAACCACATTTCCAACATTGGAGGCAGATTCTTTTACCGCTGAGTCACTGGTGAATCCCAATAGTTTAAAATCAGACAGTGTGATAATTCCAGCTTTGTTCTTTTTCTCAAGGCAGCTTTGGCTATTTAGGGTCTTTCATATTTGCATATAAAAATTTTAGAATTATTTGTTCTAGTTTTGTGAGGAATGCCATTGGTATTTTTATAAGAATTGCACTGAATTTGTAGATTGCCTTGGGTAACATGGTCATTTTAACAATATTAATCCTTCCAACCCACAAACATCATATATCTTTCCATCTGCTTGTGTTGACTTCAGTTTTCAGTTTTTTTCATTAGTATCTTATAGATTTCTGGGTACAGGTCTTTTGCTTCCTTGATTAAATTCATCCCTGGGTATTTTATTCTTTTGATGCAATTGTAAATGTTTTCTTGCATTCCCTTTCTAATAGTTTGTTTCAGTGTATAAAATGCAACAGATTTCTGTGTTTTAATTTTGTACTGTACACCTTTACCAAGCTCAGTGATGAGCTCTAGGTGTTTCTTGGTGGAATTTTGAGGATTATCTAATGCATAGTATCATGTCACTTACAGGGAGTTAACAGTTTTAGTTCTTCCTTTCCAAATTGGATTCCTTCAATTTCTTTTTCTTGGCTGGTTGCTTTGGCTAGGACTACAATACTATTTTGAATAAAAGTGGTGAGACTGGGCATCTTTGCTTTGTTCCTGTTTATGTTTACATATATTCCCTCTATATCCACTTTTTGAGAGTTTTTTTAAAAATCATAAATGGATAAATTCAATTTTGTCAGAATATTTTTTTGCATTTATTTAGATGATTATATATATTTTATTCTTCAGTTTGTTAATATAGTGTATTACTTTATGGATATTTGTGGGTATTGAACTATCCTTGCATCCCTGGGATAAATTCCACTTGATAATGGTGCATGATCTTTTTAATGTATTGCTGAATTCAGTTTGCTAGTTATTTCATTGAGCATTTTGCATATATATCTATCAGTAGTATTAGCCTATAATTTTCTTTTTTGTGACATCTTTATCTAGTTTTGATATCAGGGTGATGCTGGCCTGGTAGAATGCGTTTAGAAGCATTCCTTCCTCTGAAATTTTTTGAAATAGTTTGAGAAGGATAGTTATTAATTTTTCTCTAAGTATTGGATAGAATTCACTTGTGTAGCTGTCTAGCCCTGGATTTTTGGGATTTTAAAAATCACTGTTTTAATTTCATTACTGTTAATTGATCATTTATATTTTCTTATTTATTCCTGATTAACCTTTAGGAAATTATACAATTCTAAGGATTTGTGTATTTCTCATAGGTTGCTCATTTTATTGACATATAATTTATTGACATTTATTGACATAATAATCTCATTAACCATTGTATTTCTGTGGCATTGGTTGTAGTTTCTCCATTTTTATTTCAGATTTTATTAATTTGGGCTCTCTCTCTTTCTTTTTGTTTTTCCTTGACAAGTCTAGCTAAAAGTTTATCAATGGACCTAGATTTGGTTCAATTTTCATAGAACCAGCTCTTTCATTAATCTTTTCTATTGTTTTAGTCTCTATTTCATTTATTTCTGCTCTGATTTTTATGATTTCTTTCCTTCTCTGACTTTTTGCTCTCCCATTTTTAGTTACTTTAGTTTTGAGATTGTTCTTATATCACTTACATTTGGCTTATATCACTATAAACTTCTCTCAGAAGAGCTTTAGTTGTGTTCCATAAATTTTAGATTGTTGTGGTTTTGTTTTCATTTTTCTCCAGGTATTTTTTAATTTCTTCTTTGATTTCTGCAGTGATCTATTGGTTGCTTAATAGCATTTTTTTCCTTATCTTTGGCTGCACTAGTTCTTCACTGTGGCACATGGGCTCCACCGTGCACAGGCCCAGTAGTTGTGGTGCACAGGCTTTCTAGCTGTGCACAGGCTTAGTTGCCCCTCGGCATATGGGATCTTAGTTCCCAACCAGGGATCAAACCTGTGTCTCCTGCATTGGAAGCAGATTCTTAACTGCTGAACCACCAGGGAAGTCCCTAGTAGCATATTTTTTAGCCTCCACATGTTTGTGTTTTTTGTTGTTTTTTTCCTTATTTGATTTCTAGTTTCATATTCTTGTGATCAAAAAAGATTCTTGTTATGATTTAAATATTTTTATATATACTGAGACTTGTTTGGGCCACATCCCCAAACTTGGTTTTTGGGCTACCATGTGCTATATGGTTTTTTCAGTAGTCATGTATGGATGTGAGCACTGGACCATAAAGAAGGCTGAGCACTGAAGAACTGATGCTTTCGAATGGTGGTGCTGGAGAAGACTCCTGAGAGTCCGTTGGACAGATCAAATCAGTCAATCCTAAAGAAAATCAATCCTGAATACTCTTTGGAAGGACTGATGCTGAAGCTGAAGCTCCAATACTTTGCCCACCTAATAGTGAAGAGTCAACTCATTGGAAAAGACTGATACTGGGAAAGATTGAGGACAGGAAGAGAAAAGGGTGAAGAGGATGAGATGGTTGGATGACATCATCGACTCAATGGGCGTGAGTTTAAGCTAACTCTGGGAGTTAGTGAAGAACAGGAAAGACTGGTGTGCTGCAGTCTATGGCGTCACAAAGAGTCAGACATGACTAAGCAACTGAACAACAACAACATGTGCTGTATCCTGGATAATGTTCCATGTCCACTTGAAAAGAATGTGTATTCAGTTGCTTTTAGATGAAATGTTCCATACATATCTATTAAGTCCATTTCATCTAATTTATAGTTTAAGGCCAGTGTTTCCTTATTGATTTTCTTTCTTGATGATATATCCATTGATATTTGCTGTTGTTCAGTCCATTGGTATAAGTAGGGTTTTAAAGTCCCCTTCTATTATTGTGTTACTCCTGTCTTCCTTTATCTGTTAATATTTGCTTTATGTATTCAGATGCTTCTATGTTGAGTCTATATATATTTATAATTGTTACGTCTTCTTTCTTGGATTAGTTCCTTTATCATTATGCATTGTCCTTCTTTGTCTGTTACTGTCTTTATTTTAAAGTCAGTTTTGTCTGATGTAAGTATTGCTACCCCAGCTTTCTTTTGATTTCCATTTGTGTGGAATATCTTTTTCCATCCCCTCACTTTCAGTGTGTGTGTGTCCTTAGATCTGAAGTGAGTTTCTTGTAAGCAGCAAATATATGGGTCTTATTTTTGCATCCATCCAGCCACTCTGTCATTTGGTTGGAGCATTTACATATAAAGTAATTATTGACCAGTATGTTCTTATAGCCATTTTGTTTTTTTTTCAGGTTGTTTTTGTAGTTTCTCTTGATACTTTCTTCTACTTTTGGTCTCTTTCCTTGTGATTTGATGGGAATTTTTAGTGTTTGGATACCTTTCTCTTTTTTTAGTGTGTATCTATTATAAATTTTTGGTTTGTGGTTACCAAGGTTTATATACAGCAGTTTATATATTTGATATTTTCAGTGTGCTGATCTCTTAATTTCAAATGCACTTTAACAACCCTGTAGTTTTACTCTTCTCCTCTACATTTACTGTTTTTGACATCATATTTTGAATCTTTTTATTTTATTTTATTTTATTTTTGCCACATGCCGTGGCATGTAGGATCTTAGTTACCCACCAGTGATTGAACCCATGCCCCCTATAGTGGAAGTGGAGATTATTACCCATTGGACAACCAGGAAGTCCCAAATCTTTTTGTTTTGTGTATCCTTTAACTATTTATTGTGGATATAGATAATTTTACTTCTTTTGTCTTTTACCCTTTCTACTAGCTTTATATATGGTTAATTTACTATCTTTACTGTGTATTTGCCTTTACCAATGAGATTTTTCCTTTCATAATTTTCATGTTTTTAGTTGTGGCCTTTTCTTTTTGCTTAAAAGTTCTTTTAACATTCCTTATAAAGCTGGTTTGGTAGTGATGAACTCCTTTTAGGTTTTGTTTGTCTATAAAACTCTTGATTTCTTAAAAGCCTTGCTGGGTGGAATACTTTTGTTTATAGGTTTTCCTCTTTCATTATTTTAAAGATATCATATTTAAATATGCTATATGATTTTTAAAATATCATATATATTTTAAATATATCAGACATATAAAAATATATCAGATATACTTTAAATATATCTCTTATAGCCTGTAGCATTTTTGCTGAAAAGTCTGCTGATAGACTTATGAGCATTCTCTTGTATATAACTTATTGCTTCTCCCTTGCTGCTTTTAATATTCTCTTTTATTTTTAACTTTTGCCATTTTAATGACAAGGTGTCTGATGTGGTCCTCTTTGATTGATCCTATCTGGTACTCTGTGCTTACTGAGTCTGGATTTCTGTCCCATTTCCTAGGTTAGGGAAGTTTTTAGCTATTATGTCTCAATTATATTTTCTGCCACTTTCTTTTTTCTTCTGGGATCCCTATAATGTGAATGTTTGTACACTTGATGTTGTCCCAGAGTTCTCTTAAGTTGTCCTCATCTCTTTTTATTGTTTTTATTTTTTTCTATTCAGGGGTAGTGGTTTCCACTGCTCTGTCTTCCAGCTTGCTAATGTATTCATCTGTATCTTTTAACCTACTGCTAATTCTTTCTAGTGTATTTTTTATTTCAGTTACTGTATTATCCACTCTCTTTGATTCTTCTTTGTATTTTCTAAATCTTTATTTAAAAATGCTTGCTTGTGACTCTGTTCATCTGTTCTTCTCCTGAGTTCTTTGATCATCTTTATGATCATTAGCTTGAACTCTTTCTCAGGTAGATTGCTTCTCTCCACTTCAGTCAGTTCTTCTGGGGTTTTGTCTTGTTCTTCTGTCTGGAACACGTTTCTCTGTCAGCTCATTTTGTACAGTTTGATGTTTTTATTTCTATGTATCTGGTTCAGTTCAGTTCAGTCACTCAGTTGTGACCAACTCTTTGCAACCCCATGGACTGCAGCATGCCAGGGGCATCCCTGTCCATCACCAACTCCCAGAGTTTACTCAAACTCATATCCATTGATTAGGTGATGCCATCCAACCATCTCATCCTCTGTCATCTCCTACTCCCACCGTCAATCTTTCCCAGCATCAGGGTCTTTTCAAATGAGTCAGCTCTTCACATCAAGTGGCCAAAGTATTGGAGTTTCAGCTTCAACATCAGTTCTTCCAATGAATATTCAGGATTGATTCCCTTTGTGATTGGGTCTCCTTGCAGTCCAAGGGACTCTCATGAGTCTTCTCCAACACCACAGTTCAAAAGCATCAATTCTTCGGCACTCAGCTTTCTTTATAGTCCAACTCTCACATCCATACATGACTACTGGAAAAACCATAGCCTTGACTAGATGGACCTTTGTTGGAAAAGTAATGTCTCTGCTTTTTAATATGCTGTCTATGTTGGTCATAACTTTTCTTCCAAGGAGAGCATGTATCTTCCCAGAGCATGTATCTAGTAGGTTGTTTATATTCCCTGACCTTGGAGAAGTGGCCCTTTGTAGGAAACATCTGTACATTTCATCAGCACTCTCTCCTCTGATCACCAGAGCTGTATGGTCTAGGTGTGACCCTTATGTGGGCAATGTGGGTCCTTCTTTTGTGGCAGGATGACTACCGTGGTTGGTGTAGTAGATGTGACTGGCTCTCATTCCAGTTGCTTGCCATGCCCTGCCTGCCTTGTGTGGAGGCTCCTGGCCAGTGGTTGATGGAGCTGAGTTCTGGCTGTGTATCTGTGGACATTCCCAGGGCTAGTGTTGGCTTAGTAGTGGTTAGAGTTGTGTTCTGGGGTAGGTGGTTGTGGGGCTGGGATTCCTAGTTCTAGTATGTCAGCCTGCTGCTGGGTAGGTCTGGTTCCTAACATGGCTGCCTCTGGGTTCTGGGGAGTCCAGAAATTGGTGCTGGCCCATTGATGAGTGGGGCTGGATCCCTGGGTAGCTGGCTGAGGAGTCCAGGGTATCTCAAAGATCATGTTGGCCTGTTGGTGGGTAGGGTTAGGGTTCAAGGCATCCCAGAGTTGTTGCTCATCCACCAGTGGGTAAAGTCAGACCCTGGGGCTAGTACCTGCCTGTTGGCAGGTGGAGACAGGTCTTGGAGTCACTGGCTGCAGGGCCCAAGTGTCTCAGAACTGATGTTGAAATACTGGTCAGTGGGATTTGGGCTCAGGGAGTCCTGGGTCTAGTGCTGACTCACTGCTGGGTGAACTGCAGGTCTTGGAATTGCTGTCTGCAGGGCTCTGGGAGGTCTCAGGGCTAGTACATGTCCACTGGTATGTGAGGCTGAGTCCTGGGCCCTCTAGTAGATAAGGCTTACTTTAGGCTGAGAAGCTATTAAGGTAACCTCCTGCTGGTGGATGGGGCTGTATCCCCATCTAGTAGTTGCTTGGCCTGGAGGTGCCCCAGCACTGGTGCCAACAGGCTTCTGGGTGGGGCCAGTTCATGGTGCTAATGAGCTGGAGGGGGAATTCCACACTGGCACTTGCCAGCACCAGTGTCCACATGGTCCACAAGCTCCCTCAGAATGACTGCTGCCAGTGTCTTTGTCCCCAGGGTGAGCTGCAGTTGCCTCCTGCCTCCAAGAGGCTCTCCAGGATTGGCAGGTATGTCTGACTCAGGCTCCTTTCAAATTATTGCTTCCTCCCTAGGTCCCAGAGCATGTGAGATTTTGTGTGTGTCATTTAAGAGTGGCGTCTCTATTTCTCACAGCCATTTATTTGGGTCTCCCTAAAGTAAGCCCCACTGGCCTTCAAAGCCAAATGTTCTGAGGGCTTATCTTCCTGGTGCAGCAGCCCTGGGATTTGGTACCTGATGTATGGCTCAGACACCTTGCTCCTTGGAGAGAGCCTCTGCAGTTGTAATTATTATTGTGCTTGTGGGTTGCTTACCCTGGGCTTTGGGTCTTGACTGTATTGACTCTGCCCCTCCTACCCTTCTTGCTGTGATTCCTTCTTTATACCTTTAGCTGTAGAAGATCTCTTCTAGGAGATCTTTTCTGCTTTCTCATCACTAGTTGTAATGTTGGTGTACCCATGGGAGGAGGTGAGTTCAGGGTCTTCCTATTCTGCCATCTTGCAGCAAAGATATCTCATTGTGGTTTAAGTTGCATCCTCCTAAGACTGGTGATATTGAGCATCTTTTCATGTAGAGTGGTGTTATTTCTTAAATTTCATTTCTAAGTGTCCATTGCTAGTGTCTAGCAGTACAATCATTTTTAAAATATTGACCTCACATCCTGTGGTGCTGAAGAAGACTCTTGAGAGTCCCTTGGACTGCAGGGAGGTCAAACCAGTCAATCCTAAAGGAAATAAACCCTAAGTTTTCTTTGAGGGACTGGTGCTGAAGCTGAAATTCCAATACTTTGGCCACTGGGTGCAGAGAGCTGACTCATTGGAAGAGACCCTAATGCTGGGAAAGACTGAGGGCAAGAGAAGGGAGCAACAGAGGATGAGATGGTTGGATGACATCACTGACTCAATGGATATGAGTTTGAGCAAACTGAGGAGATAGTGAAGGACAAGGAAGCCTGGCGTGCTGCAGTTCATGGAGTCACATAGAGTCAGACATGACTTAGTGACTGAACAACAACAACACGTCCTACATTCCTGAAAAAAATTAAATCTTTTTTTTTGTATAGCTAGCATATATATTTATGCTGTTTGTGAACAAAGAAAGCATGTTTTTGCTTTCCCACCTTTATGCCTTTTACTTTTTATTTCCCTGGCTGGGGCTGCCAACACAATGTTGGATAGTAGTGGTGAGTGGCCATCCTTGTGTTCCTGACCCTGGGGATGAAAAACATTCATTCTGTCACCATTTGGTGTAGTGTTAGTTGCATTCTCTATCAGATTTAGGAAGTTCATTTTCAGTTTGTTGAGAGTTCTGTGATGCTAAACAGGTCTTGAAATTTATCATATGCATTGTTTTGGGTATGTCTGGAAATGTTTTTCCTTCTTTATTCGGTTAATGTGGTTATTTATATATATTGATTTTTTAATGTTAAGCCAGTCTTGTATTTCATGATATATTATCTTTTTTATATATCACTGGATTGATTTTGCACATTTTGAAAGAGTTTCTACACTCTACTTATGAATGGGTTTGTTGTAATCTTTCTTTTTTTTTTTTTAATCACTCTCCTTATCAGATATTAGAACCATGGTCATGCTGGTTTATTAAATGACTACAGCAATGTTTCTTCTTATGTCTGTGGAAGGATGTATGCAATAGAGGTTTTATTTCTTGAAGTGACTGTTACAGTTTTCTTGGGTTGCTACCTTGGTCTTGAGTTTTGTTTGTGGATATATTTTTGTTTAATTTACAATTTTAATTTAATTATTACAGAATTCAAATTTTCTACTTCTTCTTGTGCCTTTTGTATTATTATAGAAAATTATTTTTTATTACTCATCTCTGAAATAAACTTGCTTCCATGTCATCCACTCACGACTTGTCCCCCTCTCCCATCATCTTACCATTTCATAAATGCTAGGAATTGTAAAGATATTACCTTAAAGCTGTCATTGTATCCTGGACATCATCACACACAGCATCTAGTCTAGGGGTAATTTAAGACAGATACTCAGTATTTGGTTATTGTTCTTCCTGTTGTCCTTTTTCCCTCAACTCTTGCTGGAATTCTCTTTGTTCTATTAGTAGACCTTTATAGAGAAGATCTGTAAATAGTTCGGAGTTTTGTTTTCCCTTGATTCAGAAAGGATTTGTTGTTGTTGTTGTTTTTGTTCAGTTGCTAATTTGTGTCTGACTCTGCAACCCCATGGACTGCAGCACGCCAGGCTTCCCTCTCTTCACTATCTCCTGGAATTTGCTCTAACTCATGTCCATTGAGTTGATGATGAGTCAGAAAGGATGCTATGCACATTAACTTGGTATTCATAAGGGATCTTGATATAAAAGTCTCCAAACATGTTAGGAATTTCTTGGCTATTGAGCAAGCAATTCTTCTTTCCCTTTCCGGCATGTGGCTCAAGGAGCAGAGTGTCAGTGTGCTTGCTTTCCTATGGAAAAGTATCCAAAGAAGACAAGAAGCTACTCTTGGCTGTTTCATAGATGCTGACTTG
This sequence comes from Nanger dama, assembly GCA_917880005.1. Taxonomy (NCBI): domain Eukaryota; kingdom Metazoa; phylum Chordata; class Mammalia; order Artiodactyla; family Bovidae; genus Nanger; species Nanger dama. Next base: position 57,744,982 of record CAKJTW010000004.1, read on the forward strand.
CTAGACCTCTTCAGCCTCCTTTGCCAATATTTGATGACACTGACATTGCCAAACAAGAGTCTGATTTGAAAGAGAGCTGCATAGTCATGGAAAAGGACATATTTGGAGGGAAACCCATTCAGTGCCATAAGTTTATGGGTTTTAAGATTAATGAAGAAAGCCATTCCTCCTTACAGACCATCAGAAGTATAAGAGACCTTGGACATGACTTGGTCCAAACCTCTTATTAAACAGGTGGAGAGACTACTGCCCAGAGAGGTGGCACAGTTTATCCTGTTCATGCAGTGAATGAAGGTGAGGTTAGGACAAGGAGCTCAGTCTTCTGACAACCCCAGCTAATTGCTTTCTGCAGCTGCAAGCTCTCTCCTTTACTTCACTCTAGGCCTTTTATTTCCATGTTCACTAACCTACCCAAACAAATCACCTTAGTGAGTGATACATCTACTTCTCTTCTTTCTTTGTTCCCTTACATTCTTACCCAGAGGAAGATTCTGACAATTCACTGAGCCATGGTTTACTAGTGATGTAATTTCCAGGCATTAGTATCAAGAACCATGTGCAATTTTTCTCTCCTTTGCTCTGTGTTGTTTCTTCACAGGCTGAGAGGAAGAAGTAAGTATTCTCTACCAAGTGACTGGCTGGGTAGGTGGATTCAGGGATGTTCTTGGGGCAAAATTATCTACTCAACAATTTTCAGGCATGATGGGGAATATAGATTAACAGAGTTACTCTTGGAAAGAGGAGGTACTAGGACCTTAGTGTTACGTACAAATATTTACAGCCTCTACACATGCTAGGTGCAAGGAATTCTACAGTGAGTATACCAGACATGGTTCCTGCTTGCAGGAAGCTAACATTGCAGTGGGGAAAATTGCAATAAATAAGAAAATAAATAAACAAAAAAGCAAGATGTCACAGGTGGTGACATCTTGAAAGAAGACCCTTGAAAGAAATACCTTGAGGCAGAGGCCATGTGATAAAGGCAGCAGAGACCGATGAAGTGAGGCTGCCCTGCCAGCCAGCCCCAGGTCATTTACCTGGCTGTTTCCACTGGTGAACAGTAGGCATCTATCTTGTTTAATCTTGATCAAATTGGGTCTCTATTAGTATGGGTGTACCAGTATGCTATCAGATATACTTGATTATAGTGGGATTTCAGACTCTCCCAGGCATCTAAGGGAGAACCTCGGGAGCTAATGTTTTCACACAGTGGTCCCTGTCAGCATTATTCCCATCAGTATGTGTCCTGAGATTCGGTAGCCACTTGTTAAATATTTTATGAAATAATTAATGAATCACCTCTGTTCCCATTCCTGATGGAACCAATCTATTGAAGACTAATTGGTGGGTTAACAATCTAAAAAATTATATTTCCCTCCAATAAGTGTTTTAACTACATTCTGTAGACTATCCCCTTGCCATCCCTGAAGAAGATCTTTGTCAATTTCCATTACCCTGAGATCTTATCCTTTCTACTGGTGCAAGCACATTCCGTGAAAATCCCATTCTCTCACCAATGAAATGTCATTTCCTCTTGTCTCCCCAGAACAATGTTGGGCAGGCAACCTGGCTTCTTGAAGTGGAGGGGCAGGTGAAGTCTGATCAGGAGACCCCTCCCTTCTCCTCTTCAAGTTCTTGTTTCTTCCATGTCCTTAGCATGGGCTCCTGGAGGGCCCTGTGGGGCCTCCCTACTTCTCAGAGTCCAAGTAGGCCAGGTCTGGGTGAAGGCTGACTCTTGTGCTCCACCCCCACCACCCCCACCGCCATCAACAGTGGGATGTCCTCCTCCCTCTGGTAATGTCTGCCTCTGTGTGGCGCATATCTGTGCAGGATCAACTCAGTTTACCTAACCCAGGTGGAAACCAGGGACCTATTTTATACTTGGGCCAGGTTGGCAGGCTGATGTTCAGTGGGAGAAGGAGCTGCATGTCCTTCCTTAATGCAGTGATCCCCCACCCCTACCCCATCTTTGCTTTGGGGTGGAAAGGCTAGAGAGGCAGTAACTTGTCTCCAAAAAACAGCATATCCTTAACTACATGATTCTCCTTCTCCTTGTCCTTGTCCCCAATCCTTTGCTTACACAGATTTGGGGGATGGGGATGGGGGTGCCCACTCTTATGGATCTCTGAGGAAGTGCCTGTTGCCCACATATTGGTGGCCACATTTTAACAAGGAGAACTAAAGGACTCTTTTTTCTTTAGCTGTGGGTCCTGGATGCCACTTCTGCGGTGACAGGTGGAGTCTCTATTGGAAGCCCATTGTATCTCATTAGCATCACAGTCACAGGCAATGCCAGCCACATTGCTTTCATCAGGATTGTTACTGTCGTCACCCTTGCTACCGCCACTAGTACAACAACTCTATGACCGCTGTCCTGCTGAATGAGTGGTAGCAGTCATTACCACCACCAGAACTCCAGGACTTCCTCCAGCATCACTGCCCCATCCACAGTAGGTGGATAAGACTAGCTGCCCTGACAGATGTGCCACTAAGTGTATGATTGTTCCAATACAATAGACGTTTCTTTCTCATTTATGTAATTGTCTGAAGCAGGTGTTCTTGATTGACAGGAGGCTTCCCACATAATGGTTTAGAGCTTAGAGCCTTGTGATTGTCTTCATGTAGCCAAAGGAGGGGATGGAGGGTGTGGGTGGGCACACTTGGGCAAAAGTGACTCATGTTTCTGCTCACTTTCCATTGGCTAAAACACAGTCACATGGCTGTGTCTAATGTTCAGGATCTGGGATGTGCAGTGTAGCAAAAACTAAAACAGTTTTTGATTAAGTGGGAGCATTCTCTGCCAGGCCATCCTCATAAATAATTCAGCGCATCTGTTCTGTTCCCAGCCTGGGCTAGACCCTTTCTGCTGTACAAGACCAGAACAATATGAGGTTTCTATGATCAAAGACCTCATGAACCAAGATAGATAGCAATATACAGGCAAAGTATGTTGGGTTTGATTATTAGTTTAGTTCTCTAGTACTGTGGTTGTTCAGGTTGTGCTGAAGCAGTTGAATCTTGGAGAATGGGTAGAATCTCTTAAGCTGGAGAAAAATGGAGTTAGAGGTTCCAAGGATGCTTTATGCAGAAGAATAACCTGGGCACTGGTCTGAATAGGCTCAGCATGAACAGAGAAGGGACTGGCCTGACTAGAGCTGATGACTATTGGGAACTGATGAAGAATAAACTTTGAGTGATTGGATGGAGATAGATTGCCAAAAGCCTCTTTAGATATATGTAAAAGTTCTTTGGTTGCAAGTCACAGAACTACTCTGTCTCAATGAAACAAGCCAGCAAACAAAACCCTCCCATATCCCAAATATACTGGAAGGATAGAGGAGTATTCTCTAGAAGCAAAAGGGGGAACTGAATGGCCAAATCCTGTTTCGGCAACTGGAGGTGGTGGAATCCAGGGCACCTCTAGCAATGATCCAGCCTCTGCATTTGGCTTTTCAACATTCATATTTCAGGGAGCGAGCCTTGCCCAGCCCTGCTTGGGCAGATGTCTGCAGGACTAGTCTGCCATGGCTGGAGGGCTGCATTATTGGAAGCAGTGCCTTCTGCTCACCCTGACCCATGGAGTATGTCCTGTGTAAGGCAGCATGGTGGCAGGGGGTGGTGTTTGGGAGTGAAGAGCAGAGCTATGTCAAAGGTAGTATTCCTGTGTCCAATCCCAGTGCTTCTACTGACTAGCTGGGTGACCAGGCAGATGAGTTGTCTAGCTTCTGAGCCTCACTTTTCTCACCTCTAAAATCAATATTAAAAAATAGAAACCATTTGAGAGGATCCATTTAGAGAATGCATATGGAGGGCTCCCAGTGTGTATCTTTCCTCCTCTGCTAGGATCTGATTTGCCTGCTGTGATGAGGAGACAGTGTGACCTTGGAGGGCCAGAGGAAGCTAAGAGAATTGCTCTCAAATCTTTCCCTAGAGAGTAATGTCCCCTTCGGGCCTGTCTGACTGGTCCTGCAGCACATAGTGGGCACAGAGGAGCTGGCCCTGCAGGGTGCTGGCCGTGTTTATAGACACTCTGATAGCGTCTGGGCTGTGAGCCGTGATGGAGCTGGGAATGTAATTTTCAATTAGGAGTCCTCACTTGTTCTTGCTTACACTACACTCTAATTAAATTTCAGTCAAATGTGACACTGTGCTGCCAGGGGAGGGCAGGGAGGATGGGAGGGGCTCCTCTTCCTCTAGATGAGAGGCCTTCCCTTTCTTCCCCCTGGAGCAGTCTGAGTCTCCCATCCCTTGGCCTACTTGGAGACTGTCTGGAGCCAACGTCCTTGCTCAGTGGGCCCAGCAGGACGCCAAAGGTCCTGAGAGATGTCTGCAAACATGGGGACCCTGGCTCACAAGGGGCTCTCAGTAGAATAAAGTGGCTACTGCTGTTGGAATCCTCAACTAATAGGGGATGGTACAGGAGTGGGGAGCTGACTGGTTTCTGATCAGCTGGGCTTTCTTTGGCTCATGCTGGTCTAGTCTGCATCATCCTGGGCTGCCATCTCCCTATTCTCCCCAGCTTTTAGCTAGCAAGGTAGGGACCGCAAGTAAGTCACCCCAAGGCTTCTTTAAAGCAAACAATGCTGTGAGTGTAATGGAGGCAGAAGGGAGGGAGTGAGGGGGAGAAGTGCTCTCAGGATGAACCATTAACCTAGCCATTGGGCTTGGAGGAGTTGGTCACTGTGGCTGGAGAGGCTGGTGGTGGGCTCTCAAACTGGCAGTTTTTCAAAATCACACCTTACATTTTTTATCTGCAAAAACATGTTGACGGTCACCCAAGGCTAGTCTTCTCCTGTTCCCAGCAGAAAGAGGGGGTTTCACAGGCTCACCCGGAGCTGTAGGGTATTAGGAACACAAGATATTGAAGTGGGACCTCCTCTGAGTGCAGGTGGTGCAGGGTGGACCTGTTGCCAGTCTGTCAGGTCAAGGGTGGGCCAGCACTCTCGCCCCAGGCCAACTTACCCTTCTTCTGCTCTCCTTGGGCTGAAATTGTATCTTCCTCTACACTCATCAGCCAGAGCAGTGCCCTCCCATTTGGGAACAACACCCCATTCTTTTCATGACTTGGTGATTGGCCCATTTTTTTCAGTTTTCTCTCTTACTTTTAATGGTGCTCTTTCCAGTGGAAACATGACTTCTTTCCTTTTTGCTATGTCCCTGGTGGAGATGGGAAATGTGATGTCCCCCTTTCCCCAGTCCCTCAGCTCCCCTCCTTAACTTCTTCTCCCTCTCTCTCCTGGGCTGTGGAGAGGCCCCAGAACTCATCCCGAAGACAGGCTACACTGGGGGCCAGGCCTGCCTCAGCTGTGGATAGATGAGTCTTTCCCCTTCCTAATGCCCAGCTTTTAAATCAGTAGGGGTGGGGGGAGGTGTTGGATGCTTTCTGCATCGTCACTCACTTTCGTGGTTCATGAGGAGAGCTGCAGACTCTGCCCAGAAAAATCCCCACAGTACCTCACAGAGTCCCTGAAATCACAGTTAAAAGACATGACGAGATGGTCTTCACGGCTCTGAGGTTCTGTGGTTCTCCTGAGGCCAAGGCTGGAGACAGATGCTTAGGGCAGAGAAGAGAATATACAAGCTCACTGCCTTAGGATGCTATAGAAATTCCCTCCCTTGCCAATCATCCTCTCCTTTCAGCATCAGGCAATAAATATGTCCCTTGAAATGGAAATTCTGGCTCTTCTGTGGGGGTCTGGTTGGGTGGGGGTCTATCTCAAGTGGCTAAGGAGTCCTCCCGTGCAGTACGAAGTGCTGCCATTTTTCCAAGTGAATTTTCTCCTGCCTGGTGGGGTTCAAAGTGGGGTGGACCCCAGTATCACCCACTCCATCTCTCACCCTCTTCCCTTTAGGGTTCCAATCAAGATGAACTGAATAGAAAGAGCCAAGCTGAGGGCAAAGTGCTTGTGTCACCAGGGACTCTTCTGACAGCTAAGAGCTGGTCTGAAGATAACTTTTCTCCATGACTCCCTAAAGCTGTACCTTAAGACCCACCCTATCCTGTCCTGCCCACCTCAGGAGCACAGGCAGGGGCCTGGGCTTGTCTTGTCTGCAGGTTATTGCAGGGGCTCTGTTTCTTGGCCAAGGGGACCTGTCAGGAGAGGCTGTTCTGCTAGAGATGTGAGAATAAACAAGAGCTATTCCCTTTTCTCCTGGAAGCAACAGGGCCAATGTCTCCAGTGCTACCATGAGCTTGGGCCAGGGAGAGCAGTGTGGGGCATGGCTGTGGCTGGAGGATGAGAGGGGCTGGCTCAGGGATGGTGCTTACCTGGGCTGAGGGGATGGCATGTACCACACAGCACCTTGCAGGGGAAGAATTGATTGGGGTTTGGTCCAGAAGGAAAGAGAAAAGGTCAGAGATGGTGGAGAAATAGTATTAAGATTCAAGATTGACTATAATAAGGTACTACCTCACATCAGTCAGAATGACCATCATTAAAAAGTCTACAAATAACGAATGCTGTGGAGGGTACAGAGAAAAGAGAACCCTCTTGCACTGTTGGTGGGAATGTAAATTGGTGCAGCCACAATGGAAAACAGTGTAAATGTTCCTTAAAAAACTAAAAATAGAGTTGCCATATGATCCAACAATATCATTCCTCAGCATGTATTTGGGAAAAACTATAATTGAAAAGACACAAGCACCCCAATGCTCACAGCAGCACTATTACTATAGCTAAGACATGGAAACAACCTAAATGTCCACTGACAGATGAATGAATCAAGATGTGGCACATATATACAATGGAATATTACTCAGCCATAGAAAGAATGAAATAATGCCATTTACAGCAACGTGGATGGACCTAGAGTGTCATACTAAGTAAGTCAGACAGGACATACAAATATCATATGCTATCACTTGCAAATGAACGTATCTGTTAAAAAGAAACAGACTCACAGACACAGAGAACAGGCTTGTGGTTGCCAAGTGGGGGGTGGGGAGAGATGACTTGGGAGTTTTAGATTAGCAGATGCAAACTAATACATATAGAATGGGTAAACAACAAGGTCCTATGGTGTAGCACAGGGAAACATTCAGTATTTTGTGATAAATCAAAATTGGAAAGAATATGAATAAGAATGCATATATATACACAATATATATATATACATATATGTATATGTGTATATATATATATACTGAATCACTTTGCTGTATAGTAGAACTCATAAATCAACTATAATTTAATAAAATAAATTAAAAAGATTCACGTTTGAGAGGCAAAAGTGAGCCCCAGAGAAGGGCTCCCAGGTGAGGGGGCTGGGATGAGGTGAGTGAGCACTCATCAGGGTGAGAACTTGGGATTCACATGGCCCTGACTTCCAAGTCCTGACTCTGCTACTTCCCAGCTGGTGACCTTAGCAAGAGTCATGCCTCTCTGAGCCTTAGTTTATTTAAAGTAAGAAGATAACACCCACCTGACAGGTTGTCGTGGAATTTGTGAAGCAGTGACACACATCACCTGCTTTATAATGTTTCCTGTTAACCTGATGGGCCAGGTGAAGAGGCCTAGGTGCAAGGCCTCTTAATCTCAAGTTAGCTTAGGAGACAAGTGGGAATAATCTAGGTCTATAAATTTTATAGTCAGCAGAGGGAAGAAGAGTACTTTTAAAAGCATTCAGAAAGAAGTGAAGGCAGGGACTCAGATAAATGTGGACCTATTATTCACGACAGCCAAAAGCTGGAAGCAATGGAAATATCCACTCATGGATAAATGCAAAAACAAAGTGTAGTGTGTACCTTCAGCCTTGAAATGGAGGGAAATTTGGACACATGTACAACATGGATGAACTTTGGAGATATTACTCTAAGTGAAACAAATCATTCCCCAAAGACAAACACTGCGTAATTCTTATATGAGGTCCCTGCTGCCGCTGCTGCTAAGTCACTTCAGTTGTGTCCGACTCTGTGCAACCTCATAGACGGCAGCCCACCAGGCTTCCCTGTCCCTGGGATTCTCTAGGCAAGAACACTGGAGTGGGTTGCCATTGCCTTCTCCAATATGATGTCCCTAGATGAATCAAATTCATTCATGTTAATTTAAATAGTGCATATCCATGGCAATAAGTGGGCTTCCCAGGTGGCTCAGTGGTAAAGAGCCTGCCTACCAATGCAGGAGTCAAACCAGGACTCTGTAACAACCAAGAAGGGTGGGATGGGAAGGGAGGTGGGAGGGAGGTTCTAGAGGGAGGGAGATATGTATAACTATGGCTGATTCACGCTGATGTTTGGCAGAAACCAACACAATTCTGTAAAGTAATTGTCCTTCAATGAAAAATAATTTTTAAAAATGGTTAAAATAGTAAATTTTATGTTATATATATTTTACTCCCCCCCCCACACACAATCCAGAATCTGTGCTTGGGGTGACATTCACCGTGAGTAGAGGGGAAAGGTCTAGCCTCTGGCCAATCCCCTCAGCCTCCTGAGCTCCACTCCTGTTCCCTGGATGTCCAATTCTCCTGATGGGGGAAAGGCCACCTTCTGTTCACAGCCCCCACTTGTTGGCAGTCTGAAGATCAAGGGCTGTCCCTCTACTGCCAGCCCTGCTTTCCCTCTCCCCTCTAGAAGCCTCTGATTCATTAAGACTATGTCTCCCGCTGTTCTCTGAAATCCCATTGGCAGCCCTGCTGAGCACCAGGGGCTGGCTGCTCTGATATGGGCCTTGGCAGCCGGGACTGGTACAGCCGCAGGCCACAGCCTCACAGCAAAGCATTCCTGGCAGCCGGAGCCTCTGGGGCTGACTGCCCACGTGGCACTAGGGAGGCAGATGGTAGGGATGCAGACCTGGCAGGGAGCTCTCTGCAGTGCCTGCTCTGCTCAGCAAGGGGGAGATAGAGCCCCACATTTGGCTCAGTGGTCTCAGAGCACTGTGCATCAAAGTGCTTCTAGTATGGTGTGGGGGAGGGGCATGCCAGCCCCGTAAAAGCCCCAAGACTCCTCACACAGCACAGAGGGTTGGGGCTGGGGTCCAGACATGAACTGTGTGCCACCTCTGTCATCGAGGCACTTGTTCTGGGTACCAATTTGCTATGTAACAAACCACCCCAACACTCAGTGACTGAATAGTCATTTTATTATGTAACAATTCTGTGAGTTCTGACCCACACAACCTTGGCTGGAGCTGGTGTCCTCCAAGGGCTTGGCTGGCAGGGACCAAGATGGTGCACCCATGTGGCTGCCAACTGGGAGGGCAGCTCTAGTCAATGCCCAGACATGGCTGCTCCAGGTGGCTGCATTTCTGGGGGAAGCATCCCAAGAGGAAGTGGTCCAAGGGGAACAAAACAGAAGTTTCCACTTCCCATCCACTTCCATGGCAGGTGCTGCATTAATGTTGAGGATTTCTGGTTAAGCAGCACAGAACCAGCCTGGATTCAAGGAGCTGCTGCTGCTGCTGCTAAGTTGCTTCAGTCATGTCTGATTCTGTGTGATCCCATAGATGGCAGCCCACCAGGTTCCTCTAGTGCATGCATACATGCCAAGTTGCTTCAGTCGTGTCCAATTCTGTGCAACCCCATGGACAGCAGCTCACCAGGCTCCTCTGTCCACAGGATTCTCTAGGCCACAATACTGGAGTGGATTGCCATTTCGGATTCAAGGAGAGAGGTAAACAAAAATTGGTTTCAAAGAATTCATGGCCAACTTTAATCCACTCTTGTCCTCGATGGCCCCAGCTTCCCCCAGTCAAATGGAGTCATGTTCTGTTTCATAAGACTTTAACAAACCTTCAAAATGGCACAGAGAATCTCGGGAGCAGAGAGCAGGCTGATAGTGTGGCTGAGGCCAGGAGGACAGAGCAAGCTGGGAACTCTTGCTCAGTGGGCTAGTGATTGGGTAGAAAGGAGTTATTTCTGCTAGGGAAGGAAAACCACAAATTGAAACTCACTATACACCATGTCGTGCACTCTAATTTCCTCTAATTCTCCAAGTAATCCTGTGAGAAGGGTAAAATCCCCTGCCTTTTATAGATGAGGAAAGTGAAATCCTGTTAATGATTTACCAAACCTAGAAAGGCAGAAATGTAAACTCCAAACCCATGGATGTCTCTCTCTGTAAAGCTTGTGCCTCTTCCACTGTGCTGAGGTCCTAAATAGCAAGATTATACTTTGTTTGCAGCTCAGACATCTTCAGAGCAGAAGAACAAGGATGACTCTGATATCCAAAGGGCCCTTCAGAGCCATTTATGGTAGGGTATAGGAGGGAGCAGGGAGCTGGCTGCCTGACAAGTTTCAGGAAGGAAGAATAAAGCTGACAGTGTGTCTTAGCTGGGGCAGCCCCAGCAGGAAAGAAGCTCCTGGGAGCCAGAGAGACAACCTGAAACCATGAGCAACTCTGGGTCCCACCAGGCAATGAAGAAAGAGGGATATCTTACCAGGAGCCAAGAGGTAGAGAGAGGATGCTAGGAACAAACTGAGGGAAATTCTGGATGGTAGGTATTGAACCTGGGAACAAGAGATAAAGACTACCCATTCTATCATCTACCTGTCCATCCTTCCATGAATTCATCCAGCCCTCCATCCATTATCCACTTATGCATTCATTACTGCTTTCAAGTGTGTTCTATAATGTGTCTGGCCCTGTTTTGCATATATGATTTAGAAGCAGTCCTAGCCTTTGGGGAATTCAGATTACCCTAGGGCAGGCAGACCTGTAACCTGTAAAAGGTGTGGCATTGTTGTGTTGATATTGAGATGGAGTGCACAGAAGGAACAGCTGTGGGGACCAGAGGAAGGACAGAAGACTCTGAAAACCAGAGACCCAGTGTGGAAGACAGAGGAATCAGGGTGTAGCTGGGCCTGATTCTGGAAAGGGTGGGCCCCAAGCCCAGGGTCTTAGCTTCTGAATCTGAGAAGAGCAGACATGTCTGAGGTATATGTATGTTCCCTCACAATGACAGAACTTCAAGGTAAGGTCTGGGGCCTTCCAGCCCTTTCTTAAAGGTGTGAGTGGTCTGACAGTTCCAACCTCTGAGAATTTGTACTTGGGTAACTGTGGCTGAGGCCATGCCTGTGACATCTCAGAGAAAGTGTCTGACTGCCCTGCCCCAGGGAAGGCCAGAAATGAAGAGAGGCCTGAATATACAGCATGAGGGATTTGGATTCATCTTAAGACAGAAGTTGAAGAAAAGCTTTTTTCTTATCTTGATGTAAAAAAAATTTTTTTATTATATTGGGGCAAATATAATACAGGCTTGTTTGATATTATAATAACTTATTTATCCTTAATAATGTCCTTTACACTAAAATTGTTCTCTGTTTGGACCACTGCCTGCAGCAAGGGGGCAGGATTGTTATAACCGAATTAGAGAACCTAGAATTCATTCTTATATCTGAGAGGACAAATAGGAAGAAATGTGATCAAAAACATTTTGGGTTCCCCTTTTTCCATGTGCAGGTATTTTTCATGGGATTTTATGCAGCCTGCTTAAATGTACAATATTGCCTCTTCCTCTTCTGTCTTTTTTGTTTCTTCTCCTTTTGGGGGCTTTTTGCTCATCATGTAACCCTCATACTTATTTTGTAATGTAGATAATAGTTCTTTCATTCTATTGATGAAAAATTGAGTCTTAAGGAAGTTATATAGACATACCCCCACCCAAGATCCACAGCCAGTGAACAGCAGAACTGAGACTCAAATTCAGGTCTCTGATGGCAGGCCTGAACTCTTTCTGCTCTGCTGAGTAGCTTTATGTGAGAACTGAAGTGCCTCCATTGGTTTGGTGTTTGAAGGCAGATGGATAGAAGGCAGAGTGTCTCTTCCTACTCATCTGCTAGAGCTACATGGACCATGTACTGATTGGTTCTCCATGTATCTTTTTTTTTTTTTGGTATTAGCTATATTACTTGTATCCTGCTTATTTTCTTATTTTACTCAATGTGCAACTGTTGTTGTTCAGTTGCTAAGTTGTATCCAAGTCTGTGACCCCATGGATTGCAGCACCCCAGTTTCCTCTGCTCTCTACTATCTTCTGGAGCTTGCTCACCTTCATGACCATTGAGTCAGTGATGCTATCTAACCATCTCATCCTTCTTCTGCCCCTTTCTCCTTTTGCCTTCAATCTTTCCCTGTGTTGGGGTCTTTTCCAATAAACTGGCTCCTTGTATCAGTTGGCTAAAATATTGGAGCTTCAGCTTCAGCAGCAGTCCTTCCCGTGAATATTCAGGGTTGATTTCCTTTAGGATTGACTGTATCTTTACCCAGAGTAATGATGGGTAAATGACTTGAAATGATTAACCAGCTATATAATTTCATATAAGATTCAGATTGATTATAATAATATAAACTCTAGATATGGAAAGAACCAATAAGAGTAAATCATGTCTTGAACCATAACAGGCTACTAAGACAGATGGTACAAAGACTTTTATGGCTACCATGAGACTGGCCCAATTCAGTCATAATGCATTGAGTGATCTATCAACAAAATTCTCTATGTATCTATAGTGATTTGTGATAAACAATGTGCCTGTTCCTTTGGTTTCAACTTAACTTGGGAATGTAGATGTTATTGTATAGGGCTGCCCTGCAGGTTTCTCCCTTTCCCTCTTCCTTCAGTTGATATATGTGGCCCACTGGCCAATTAGAGTCTTTCCTAGGATTTTCTTCTGTTGATGGTAGAAAGACTGTCCTTATATTGGGGTCACAGTGCTGGAAGCATGTGACTCTGGGCTTCCACAGCATCTTCCTGGCTCATGGAGGAAGCCCATTCATAGGAGGAGAGGAAACTCAGAAATAGAGGGCCAGGAGTGACTAGACAGCTCCCCAAAGTCACAGCTTGCATCCTGAATTTAGTTGTGGGGGATGTCAGCTCTCCTCACCTCCCACAGATCTTTCTCAGTTACATGAGCAAGCACATTTCATTTATGATGGGGCCAGTTAGTGTCACTTGAAGAGTCCTGACTAAAACAGGGATCACTCGTTGTAATGAACAGAGACCTAGTCAAATTAACTCATGTATAGTATGCGGGTAGTTTATTGCGAGGACTTGGGGACATATTAGAATTGAAGAGAGGGGTATATTGAGACCAGTAGATCCTGTGAGGACCAGGAGGTCACAAGGCAGCTCCTCTAGCCATCTTTGCTTTTCTCTTCCTCTGGGGTCTCATGGAGTCAACCTCGCTTCCTTCTGAGCCTCTGCTTCAGTCTTCTGTTTCCCTCTGTAGACTAGTTTCCTCTGTGGCTTGCTAGACCCCTCCTATATCTAAGCTCATCTGTGGTTTCGGCCAGTCCTGGTGCTCAGTGTGGTCCTGACCTACATGACTACACCTCAGCCAATCATGTGATGCACTAACATGGCATGGGAGGAGAGCAAAAGCATGTGTTCATATCTGGGCCAGTCATCTGTGGCCAGAGGCATGAGTCAATGGATACATGGCTGCTTAGACCACCCCATCAGCAGGAGCTGTCAGTGGAGTAATTCTTGTCAACAGGTATAATAGGGAGGCAGCCAAGACATGTCTGGAGTTCGGTGGCTGACACCAATATCACAGTGATACTGGGACATTGGACCCTTTCCCTTCTCCCTGTATCCACATGTGGCCAGAGGCCCCACAATCTCCAGTGGCCCAAAGCATTCTACCATGCTTCTTGCTGCCTTCCTTCCTGCCTCACTGCATAGTCCCAACTGAGCACTTGTCCTAGCAGTGGGATCTGATCCTATCTGCCACTCTTCCCACACTTCCATGACTGAGCAGATTAACCTTCACTTGCCATGCTGTGTGACTCTGCCATCCTGTTGCTCTGTCTGACACTGGCATGCAGCTCTCCAGCACTGCCCCTCTCTGTCATTGCCAGAGAACCCAGTTTAATTGTCTTCTCCTCACAACCTTTTCTGAGCGCAAAACTTCCTTTTCTGGGCTCCCCAGAAAGTCCTTGCTCCTTGCAATAGAATGTTTATTACACTGAGTCACATTAATGGTTTTTTAAAAATATATTTTTATTTATTTGCCGGCCTGGGTCTTAGTTGCAGCACACGGGGTCCTTAGTTGCACCATGTGAACTCTTAGTTGCGGCACAGCATATGGGATCTAGTTCCCTGACTAGGGATCCAACCCAGGCTCTTGCACTGCAAATGCAGTTTTAATCATTGGACCACCAGGGAAGTCTTACAATTATGTTTTTGTTTGATTTTTTGTCTGTCTCTCACACTAGACTTCCCTGGTGACTCAGATGGTAAAGCATCTGACTACAATGCGGGAGACCCAAGTTCAATTCTTGGGTTGGGAAGACCCTCTGGAGAAGGCAGCAATGGCAACCCACTCCAGTACTCTTGCCTAGAAAATCCCATGGATGGAGGAGCATGGTACACTACAGTCCATGGGGTTGCAGAGAGTCAGTTACGACTTTACTTTCACTTTTACACTAGGCAGTAATTTAGCCTGTAGTGGGAAGACTTTGGAATAAAAAGAAATCCTGAGTCAAATTCTGAGTCTACCTCTCGATAGCGATATGTTTATGATGAGTGATTCAGCATTTCTGAGTGTTAATTTCTAATCTGTAAAATGCAGAAAATAATGGCACCCACCTTATGATTTATTGTGAATATTAAATGAGATAACCTGTATGGAGTGAATAAATATCATTTTGCTTTCTTGAAGGCAAGGACAGCATGTAACTCATTTTTGGTTCCTGGATGCTAAGCACAGGGACTGTCATTCAGGGGACTTAATATAACTTTGTTGAATAGATAAATGTTTCATTCAAAGAATAAAGCTCTAAGGTGGAATAGCAGGCAGTGTGTACAAATTAGAGGGGTACTTATAGGCTGGGCATTCTCTTCTAGTTGACTGAGAATTGATTTAAGGTATCTCAACCTCCTTTTCCCAGATCCTGTATCATGTGCCCTTCTTCTCTGTGATTCATAACATAGGATGATTTCTCATTTTGGTCCACAAGGAATTGGTGGTATCAGACTTAACTCTTTGAATTAGTTATTTTGCTGCATAACAATATTACCACAATCTTTTAAGTTTAAAACAACGCACAATAATTATCTTATAGTTTCTGTGGGTCAGGATTCTGGGCACCCCTTAGCTGTGACTGCTGCAAGGTTGCATCAAGGTGTTGGGCATGGCTGAGGTCTTATCTGTTCCTTTGCAGTCTGTTGAACTAAGGCCCACTGTTTTGCCCTGGTTATTGGCCAGAGCCCAACACCAGTTCCCTGCCTCATGGCCCTGTCCATGACTAGCTCATAACATAGCAGCTTGCTTTTTTAAAGGCAGCAAAGGGAGAAACTGCACTGAAAGAAGCCCTATGATTGTAACACAATCATGTACAGTAATCATGTACACATGATGCTATCGGTTCCATCACCTTGACATATCCTTTATGGCTAGAAGCAAGTTACAGATCCTCCCTATGCTCAAGGGAATGGGTCAAGGCAAGAATGTGAACCTCAAGAGGCAGGGATAACTGGGGGCCATTTTAGAGTCTGTCGGCCACACCATCTCACAGCAAACAACTCTAAAATGGAACAAAATATTTGAAACAACTATTTTCAGACTTTGAACAGAGGATAGCACTAGACTAGTCAAGAAATATGCACAGAAGATAAGCTTGGCATTTACCCTGGATTTCAGCCTGGGAGCAATTTTCAAGTTGAGCTATAGGAAAATAGAACTCAAGTAGAATGTGGAAGTCTTTTTGAGCAGAGGAAGCAGAGATTGGAATTAGGGCTAGTAGGTGGCTGGAATTTGAGAGATCAGGCACCAGAGAAGAGGAAACCATCGAGGAAAAGCCCCACAGATTCCCTAGGAACTTGGCTAAGTCCCAATTTGCTCACATTTAGTGAAAGACTGAGAAGCTGATAACAGCTGCTAGGGTACTATGGCAGATTGTATTTTGTAAAGATGGTTATCACGTTATCGCCTACCCCACATGCTCTTCTAAAATGTGACTCTGGCATACTCTCAAAAGAGATAGACTCTGTTTTCTCTCTCCTTGAGTTTGGATGGACTGTGATTGCTTCAAAAACAAAGCACAGGGAAACAAATGCTCTATGATGTGTAAACCTGGATAACAAAAGCTATTCAGTTTCCACCTTGTTTATTAGGATTCTGTTATTATTGAGTGCTAAGTGGTTATATGAGCATTCTGGCTACCCCAAACCATATGGAGAAGCTACATCTAGACAGATACTCTGGTCAGCAGTCCTAGACTTTGAGTCTTGTGAAGCCAGGAACCCAGAGAGGTCAGATGAGTCCAGTCTGAGTTGTCAAGGTAGATTCATCACTTGAATCTTCCCAGCTGAGGCCGGAGACATTATAGAACAGAAATAAGTCAATCTTACTAGACTCTGCATGAATCCCCTACCCAGGGAATCAGAGAATAATTTTTTTTTTAAGTTGTTACATTTGAGGGATAATTTGTTCAATAAGAAACAGTAACCAAACATGGAATTAGAGTTGAGCAGTTTTCTGTGAGTGCTTGGGAGACACTGAAATTCTGTCCCATGCACAGTGACCTTGTCGAACACACTGGACATTTAATATAAACCCTTACAAAGACCACATTTAAGATGAAGAGTCTAGAGTCTGTGTCCATGAATAGCAATGCTCTAAGATTAAGAATAAACTTGAAATAGAGACTCTTTGCCAGGAATTTAATTGCCTAGCAGAAAAAAAAATAACATAATTTAGATAGAGCTGATATAACATAGACTCTCTATACAGTGTCATTGAAAATATCCAGCATATAATAATAGTCAAAAATACAAAGAATTGGAAAAATATGGTCTATAAGAGAATGATGTTAATAGATATAGGCTCATAGATGACCCAAAGCTTATAATTAACAGATAAAGATACAAAATAACTATTGTAAACTCTTTAAAGAATTTATATAAAAGAAATAGGTGAACATAAGTAAAGTTCAATAAAAGGAGTGCAAACTTTTTTTGTATTTTTAAATTTATTTTTAAATTGAAGCATAATTGCTTTACAGAAGTTTTTGGTTTTCTGTCATATATCAAAAAGAATCAGCCACAGAGACACCCATGTCCCCTCCCTCCTGAAACTCCCTCCCATCTCCCTCCCTATCCCACCCTTCTAGATTGTCATGGAGCCCTTGAGTTCCCTGAGTCATATAGCGTATTCCGATTGGCTATCTATTTTATATATGGTATTGTAAATTTCCATGTTACTCTCTCCATACATCTCACCTCCTCCATACTCTCCTCCCTTGTATCCACAAGTTTGTTCTTTATATCTGTTTCTCCATTGCTGCCCTGAAAATAAATTCATCAGTACCATCTTTTTAGATTCCATCAGTATATGATATCTATATTTCTCTTTCTAACTTACTTTACTCTGTATAATAGGCTCTAGGTTTTTCCACCTCATTAGAACTGGGCTTCCCTTGTAGCTCAGCTGGTAAAGAATCTGCCTGCAATGTAGGAGACCTGGGTTCGACCCCTGGGTTGGAAAGATCCTGTGGAGAAGAGTGAGGCCTGGAGAATTCCATGGACTGTATTGGTTTGCAAAGAGTCAGACACAACTGAGTGACTTTCACTTTCAGAATTGACTCAAACGCATTCCTTTTTATGGCTGAATAGTATTCCATTGTATATATACCATAGCTTCTTTATCCATTCATCTGTCAATGGACCTCTAGGTTGCTTCTGTGTTCTATTGTAAATAGTACTGCAGTGAACATTGGGATACATATGTCTTTTTCAATTTTGCTTTCTTCAGGGGATATGCCTAAGAGTGGGATTGCTGGGTCATAGCTTTTAAGGAATCTCCATACTGTCTTCTTAGTGGCTGTATCAGTTTACATTCTTATTAGCAATGCAAGAGGATAAGGAGTGGAAACTTAAAAAATAAAAAAATGGAGATTCTGGTACTGAAAATGTTTTTGAAATAAGAATCCACTGGGTTGACTTAACACAATACTGGACATAGTTGAAGAAAAGATCAATAAATTGAAAGACAAATCAATAGAAGTTACACAAACTGAAGAATAAGAAGAAAAAGGAAGGCAGAAAACAAAGCAACCAATCCTAAACAGAGTGCCTAAGACTGATCACACAATGTAAAACAGTCTAATATATGAACAGCTGAAGTTTCAGAAGCAGAAGAGAGAGAAGAAATATTTGAAGAAATAATTGCTGAAATTTTCCAAAATTTATGAAAGAAGTAAACTATAGATCTCAGAAACTCAGCAAATATGAAGCAGGAAAATTATCTATGCATGTCATTATCAAAGTGCTAAAACTGATGATAAAGAGAAAATGTTAAAAGCTGTTGGGTAGCTGTGTGTAAAACAAGAAGAATGAAGGCTGACCTCTCATGAGGAATAATAGAAGCAGGATACAATGAAGTGATATCTTTAAAATGTTGAAATAATCTGAGAAAAAGAATTCTATATCCAGTGAAGGAAAAAAGAAAGCTTTTAATGAAAAACATAATCTGAGACCATTTGTAGCCATTAGAATGATGCTATGAAAAATGCCAAAGAAAGCAATTCTTTGGCTAAATATAAAAATTCCAGATGTAAGATCATATTAGCAAGAAAGAAGAATGGCACTGGAAATTGTAATATGTGGGTAACCATAAAACAATGTTTTCATTTTTTTTTCTTTAAGGACTTTTGACTGTTTAAAACAATAATAAAAATATATGATGGGATTGTGCTGTGTGCTAAGTTGCTTCAGTCATGTCTGACCCTTTGCAGCCCTATGGACAGTAGCCCTCCAGGCTCCTTCTGTCCATGGGGTTCTCTAGGCAAGAATACTGGAGGGGGTTGCTATTTCCTTCCCCAAGGAATCATCCTGACCCAGGGATTGAACCTGGGATTCTTATATCTCCTGCATTGTCAGACGGATTCTTTACCACTGTTGCCACCTGGGAAGCTCTAAATGGTGGGATTAACTACATGTAAAAGTAAAAAATATGACAACCAAAGCACAAAGGACAGAATAGGGGACAATTAGAATTATATTGTTACAAAGCTCTTATATTTTATATGAATTTATATGAATTCAAGACAGACTGCTATAGATTGAGAATTCCTATTAAAAGCCAATAGAGTAGATAAAATGGAAACTATAAAATACTTGAATAATCCAAAAGAAGACAGGGAAAGTGGGACTTAGAAACAATGTAACAAAGAACAGACGGAACAAGTAGCAACCAACAGCAGTATGGTAGAATTAAGCCCAGTCATATTAAGCCCAGTAATTATGCTGAGTGAAAATGAACTATAAACTTGCATGAGCTATCTATTGCTGAAATACAAATATAAATTTGTAATTGGAACACAAATTATTAAACATCAAATCTTTATAAAACAAACATTTGTTTTTTCATAGTTTCATTAGATTAAGAATACAAGAGAAGCTTAGCTGGGTGGTTATGGCTCTGGATCTCTCATGAAATGGAAGTTAGGATGTTGGCAGGGGCTGCAGTGATCTGAACGCTTGACTAGGGTGGAGGATCTATTCCAAGATGGCTCACTCATATGGTAATTGGCAAGAGATCTCTTCCTTACTCAGCCTTCTCTATAGGCAGCTTGAATCTCCCTATGACATGGCATCTAACTTCCAACAGAGGGAGTAGTAGTGAGAGAAAAAAGAAGAAAGGTACAATTCCTTTTATGATTCAGTCTTTGAAGTTGTAAACTGTCACTTCTGCTTTATTCTGTGTGCTAAAAGTCCAGCCTAACTTGAGGGAAGGGAATTAGGTTCCACTTCATGAAGGGCAAAAAATATATATTTAAAATTGTGGACCTTTTTAATGATGTTTTTGTTGTGGTAAAAAATTTATACCTTAACATTTTAGCCATTTTTAATTATAAAATGTATTGTTGTTTAGTTGCTCACTGTTTCCACTTTTCCCCCTTGTATTTGCCATGAGGTGATGGAAGCAGAAACCATGATGTTTATTTTTTTCATGTTGAGTTTTAAGCCAGCTTTATCACTCTCCTCTTTCACGTTCATCAAGAAGCTCTTTAGTTCCTCTTCACTTTCTGCTGTTAGAGTGGTATCATCTGCGTATCTGAGGTTATTGATATTTTCCCCAGCAATCTTGATTCCAGCTTGTGATTCATCCAGCCCAGCATTTTGCATGATGTACTCTGCAAACAAGTTAAGTAAACAGGGTTATAATATACAGCCTTGTCATACTCCTTTCCCAAATTTGAACCAGTCAGTCATTCCATGTAAGCTTCTTGACCTGCATACAAGTTTCTCAGGAGAAAGGCAAGGTGGTCTGGTATTCCCATCTCTTTAAGAATTTTCCAGTCTTTTTGTGATCCACACAAAAGTCAAAGACTTTTTCATTATACTTAATAAAGTAGAATTAGATGTTTTTCTGGTATTCCCTTGGTTTCTCTAGGATACAACAGATGTTGGCAATTGTACCTTAATTTATTTTCTTCATTAGTGGCCATTATAATTTTTTCTCAGTATTGTCTATTATGAATAAAGCTGCTATGAACAGTCATTAAAAAACACAAAGAAAGTAGAAGAAGTGCCAGGGTCCAGCTCTGGGGGATCCAGGGTGATTCAAAGGGGAGACAGATAGGTGAGGAAAAACTTATTTATTTATTAATATAGAAACATAAGATTAGATTAAGAAATAATAGTATAGTAGGAAAATTAGGTGGAGAAAGGATGCTGAATAATTTGGCTTATGGGGAAGACCAATAAAATTTCAGAACAAGAGATTTGCACCATCTATGTTGGGCCACCGGCGCCCACTTGAATATTGAAGGGTGCCCCGCCTTAGGCTCCCTTTCGCGCAGGTCTTGGAAGCCGGGACAAGTAAGTAGACTTGATGAGCCGCCCCGTTCTAGATGGGAATTCAGCCTGAAATTAGAGTAAAGGGGAGAGGGAGGGAGAGGGAGAAAAGGAGAGAGAGAGAGACATGAGGGGAGCCAGATTCCCAAGAAACTAGGCCAAGAGACGAGTCTGAGAAATTGGTCCATCCTTTATTGTTCAGAAGGCCTTTTATACTTTTGATAATACATAGAGATCAACGGGTAACACAAAGTTATGCAGTGTTAGCAGCCCAGACTCTTATCAAAACCAGGCTTTTCTCTCTGCATACCTAGTTGTATACACAAGTCTTAGGTAATTTACATCATCTTCTGGCCAAAAGGGCCAATTAACATTTTACAGCCTTTTTCTGATAAGGGTTTGTCAACCAGAAAACTTATTTGTGTTGATCTTCCCAAAGTCTGGTGCCACTCTCAGAAAGCACTAAATAAAGTTACATTTTTACATAGCAAAGATACAGCAATTTATAACAAGTAAAAAGGAGTACAGGATTTATAACAAAAGAAAAGTAATTAACTCAAAAGTCTAGTGTTGCTAACATCAAAACTACTATATATCTTTTTCCATATCCCGTTTACATTGATTAACATCCTCCCAGGTGCCTAAAAGATAAAGAATATGGAGGCCTGGCAGCAATCATTGAGTCAACAGTGAGAACCTGTCACCAATATGATTTTTAGCTCTTTAGGAAAGGCTCTGTATCATTAAGATTCTTTTAAACTTTGTGCCTCTCATGGTTGGGGGGCTGTAAGCAATTCACAAGCTGTAAGAGGTCTGGGAGAACCTGTTAGGCAAGCTAGAGAGCTATCAGAGGGGGTTTAACTGAAACATCCCTTTCAAATGCAGAAGACTAAAGTTGACTTTTTCCAGAGTGTGTCAGAAGAGTGGAAAAGCAGAGTACAAAAGCCAGTAGATTTTTGGTTTTGGGGGTACATGCTCAGGAAATACTAGGGGAACCCCTGAAGCCTGATCACATCCTTGCATTTTGTCAGGCTTCCTTCCTCATGACTTTGTCACAGGCGGGATTCCTCATGCTGGCTTCCGGCAAAGAAGGAAATAATAAATTTAAGAGCAGAAATCAATGGGATAGATAGACAATAGAGGAAATGAACATGGCCAAAGTTGTTCTCTGAAAAGATTAATAAGTTGATAAAAATCTACCAGTAAAACAACCGCAGACTTAGGTAGGCCTTTCCAGGTGGCGCTAGAGGTCAGAATCTGTCAGCTAATGCAGGAGATACAAGAGACCCTGGTTTGATCCTTGGGTTAGGAAGATCCCCTGGAGCAGGAAATGGAAACCCGTTACAGTATTCTTTCTAGAGAATCCCATGGACAGAGGAGCCTGACAGGTTACAGTCCATCAGGTCACAAAAAGTTGGACACAACTAAAGTGACTTAGCAAGCACACACACAACAGCACATGGCATACCTACAGCTAATATAGCTCTTAGTGATGAGACACTGAATGATTTTTCCCTTAAGTTAGAAGCAATGTAAGGAAGCCTATTCCTGTAACTTAGATTTGACCTCTTAGTGAAAGTTCTAGACAATAAAATAAAGTACATACAGACTGGAAGGGGAAAAAGCAAAACTGCTTTTCTTTCTCAGATGATATGACAAAAATCAGTTTTGTTTATATATACTAGAACAAGTAATTGGAAATGAAATTAAAAACATCATTTATAATTGCATTAAAATTCAACAGACACTTAAAAGCAAATTTATAGAAGATACGCAAAATATCTACACTGAAAACTATAAAACACTACTCAAAAAGTTGACCTAGAAAGTTGTAATATGTTTAATCATAACACTCAGTATTATTAAGATGGCAATTCTTTGCAAATAGATAAATAGATCTAGCTCAATCTCAATTAAAATCCCAGTAGACTTTAAAAAATTGTAATTGACAAGCTGAATATAAACTATATATAAAGGACTTAGAATAGCCAAGAGAATTTTGATGAAGGATAGAGTTACATTTCTTAACCTGGTTTAAATTTATAACAAAGCTGCAAAAATTAAGACAGTTTCATTGACCTGAAACATAGACTGCCAGATATTTCTCCAGCAAAGGCAGATTTATTCAGGATGAGCAGACAATTGCAATTTGAGATCTGCAACCAAGGTGAGCCATGTAGAAGTCCTCACATGGCAAGAGAAGGAGAATGATTTTATAGAGGGGGAAAGGGAGTTGGGAGGACTATAGCAACAAAATATCCACGGCTTTTCATTGCTTGAGTCCTTTCCAGGAAAGAAGCGAAGGTTTTCCTGTTCTGGTTGGGCTCTGCTATGGTCCCAGGATATAAGAGCTCTTCCTTCTGCAGGAAGCTTTCAACAAAACACCCCCCTCACCGCTGCCCCCCCAAAATAAAAGCTCTGTGCAAAACAAAGCTGAGTTCACCTTGCTAAGTTGCTGAATC
Source organism: Nanger dama (assembly GCA_917880005.1). Classification (NCBI taxonomy): domain Eukaryota; kingdom Metazoa; phylum Chordata; class Mammalia; order Artiodactyla; family Bovidae; genus Nanger; species Nanger dama. Next base: position 57,768,185 of record CAKJTW010000004.1, read on the forward strand.
CATTGTATTAATCCTGCACCTTTAGAAAGCAGGGCCACATGAACTGTCTCTTTAAATTGTATTTCTGTAGTCTGGCAGTGGGTTAGCTGAAAAGAAATACAATTGAATTTATAATGGTTTTAAAGCAGTAAATATTTAGGAATAAATTTAACCAAGGAGGTGAAGATCCATAACAGAAAACTATGAAAGACATTGATGAAAGAAATTGAAAGAGAAACAAATAAATGGCAAGATATCCATGATCATGGATTGTAACAATTTGTATTGTTAAAATGTTCATGCTACCCAATTTCATCTATAGATTCAGTGCAATCTCTATCAAGATCCAATGGCACATTTTCCCCACAGGAATGAAAATTAAAAAAAAATCTTAAAACTTATATGAAACCACAAAAGAACCCAAATAGTCCAAGAAATCTTGAAAAAGGAGAACAAAGCTGGAGGCATCACAGTTCCTGATTATAGACTGTATTATAAGGCTATATTTGTCAAAACAGTATGCTACTAGCATAAAAGTAGGCATATAGACCAATGCAACAGATTAAAAGCCCAGAAATAAATCCTTGCATATATGGTTAACTAATATTTGACAAGTGAACCAAGACTTCTCAATGGGGGGAAAGAGCAGTATCTTCAATTAATGATGTTGTGAAAATGGGATATTCACATACAAATAATGAAACTAGACTCATGTCTCATACCGTTCATAAAAATAAACTTGAAATGGATTAAGGACTTCAATGTTAGACCTAAAACCATAAAATTCCTAGAAGAAAATATAGGGGGAAATCTTGACGTTAGTCGTGGCAGTGATTTTGTGAATATGACACCCAAAGCACAGGCAACAGAAGTAAAAATAAACAAGTAGGACTAAATTAAACCAAAAAGATCCTACAAGGCAAAGAAATGGTAAGAGAGAGAAAAGGCAGCATATGAATTAGGAGAAAATGTTTGCAAATTTCATATCTGATAAGGTGTTTATTTCCAAAATACATGAGGAACTCATACAACTTAAGAGAAAAAAATGAATAATCCAGTTAAAAATGGACAAAGTGTCTGAATGGACATTCTCTCAAAGATATTTAAATAGCCAACACACAAATAAACACTCAAAGATTACTAATTACCAGGGAAATGCAAATCAAGCCTACAATGATATATCAGTTCACACCACTGGCTGTTATAAAGAAGACAAGAAAAGAAAATAGACAAGAGAAACAACAGGTACGGGCAAGGAGGTAGAGGAAAGGGAACTCCTATGCAGCATTGGGAGGAATGTAAATTGGTACAACCATTGTGGAAAAGAGTATGAAGTTTCCTCAAAACATTAAAAACAGAACATCATATCTAGAAATTTCACTCCTGAGTATATATGGGAAGAAATGAAAATCACTGCCTTAAAGAGATGTCTCCACTCTCATATCCATTGTAGCATTATTTACAATAGCCAAGACAGAAAAACCCTAACTGTCCATTGATTTGTTGTTGTTTTTCAGTTGTTATTGTTTATGGATTGGGGAAGAGTGAGGGAGTTGGGGAAAACCGGTAAAAGTTATCAAAGGATAAAAGCTACCAGTTTTAAGCTGTGGGGATGTAAAGTATAGCCTGGTGACTATAGTTAACAACTTTGTATTGTATATTTGAAAGTTGCTAAGAGACTAACTCTTAAAACTTCTCACCAGACAAAGAAAATTGTGCTATGTAAGTTGATAGGTATGTTCAGTTCAGTTCAGTTGCTCAGTCGTGTCTGACTCTTTGCGACCCCATGAATTGCAGCACACCAGGCCTCCCTGTCCATCACCAACTCCTGGAGTTCACTCAGACTCATGTCCATCTAGCCAGTGATGCCATCAAGCCATCTCATCCTCGGTCGTCCCCTTCTCCTACCCTAATCCCTCCCAGCATCAGTCTTTTCCAATGAGTCAACTCTTCACACGAAGTGGCCAAAGCATTGGCGTTTCAGCTTTAGCATCAGTCCTTCCAAAGAACACCCATGACTGATCTCCTTTAGAATGGACTGGTTGGATCTCCTTGCAGTCCAAGGCACTCTCAAGAGTCTTCTCCAACACCACAGTTCAAAAGCATCAATTCTTGGGCGCTCAGCTTTCTTCACAGTCCAACTCTCACATCCATACATGACTACTGGAAAAACCATAGCCTTAACTAGGAGATTTGTTGGCAAAGTAATGTCTCTGCTTTTGAATATGCTATCTAGGTTGGTCATAACTTTCCTTCCAAGGGGTAAGTATCTTTTAATTTCATGGCTGCAGTCACCATCTGCAGTGATTTTGGAGCACACCCCCCACCTCCAAGAAAAAGTCTGACTCCATTTCCACTGTTTCCCCATCTAGTTCCCATGAAGTGATGAGACCAGATGCCATGATCTTAGTTTTCTGAATGTTGAGCTTTAAGCCAACTTTTTCACTCTCCTCTTTCACTTTCATCAAGAGCCTTTTTAGTTCTTCTTCACTTTCTGCCATAAGGGTGGTGTCATCTGCGTATGTGAGTTTATTGATATTTATCCTGGCAATCTTGATTCCAGCTTGTGCTTCTTCCAGCCCAGCATTTCTCATGATGTACTCTGCATATAAGGATATATATGTTAGCTAACCTTACTGTGGTAATCATTTTTCAATATATACATACATCAAATCATTACAGTATACACAACAAGGCTCTATGTCAATTATATCTCAAAAGCTCAAAAAAATTATTTAATGATTCTGGGAAGGGGTTGGGAGCCAGTATCCCGAAGTAATAGGTCAGGATAAGGAGGTGTAAAAGCTGCTATGATCAGCTGGTAGGTGGTAGGCCAGACACCTCGGTCTTTGCTTACGTATTAATCATAGATATTAGGCTAGGGACTTACCTGGTGGTCGAGTGACTAAGACTTCATGCTCCCAATGCAGGGAGCCTGGGCTCGATCCTCAGTCAAGGAACTAGATGGTTCAACTAAAGATCCTGCATGCAGCAACTAAGACCTGGTGCAGCCAAATAAAAATAAATAAATAAATGTACATATATATTTTAAAAGATGAGGCTAAAACCTGTTGTAAGTGCCTGACATTAAGCTTTTCATTGCTAAAACATCCATTTCAAAGGCATCCATCTGGATTAAGCATATTGCCAGCTACATGATAGAGAGCCAGGCTGCCCCACCTATGAATTTATGCTTATAGAAAGCCCGTGGTAACCCAGATAACTGATATCTTGAGTGACCCTGCTTTTCCATTCCTATGCTATAGTGCCTGCTCTTATGGTTAAATTCACCAGTAAAGAGTGAATCTGCAAAACACTAGGCATCCCACCCTCAATAGTGGCAGAACCCTATGACTATGCTATTCTACCCCCCAACCCTGCTGTGTGGTTCTGGGCATGCATGCAGTGTACCCTCAAGGACCTGTGAGTAACAAACCTTGTTTTTTCAAAGTTCTCTGCTGGTTGTTAGTAAGGTACATCCTGAAATCATAAGAACCACTAGAGCTAGTCCTGCCTACATTTGGCTCCAATCAGGGAAATATCTCTGGGGGATGCCTGAGTAGTGCAGATCCAGGTGAGTGCCCCCAGGCTTTCCTAGTCAATAGCATCACTGCCTAGGCTGAGGCCAACGCAAAACACCTGTAAAGCAGTGAAAGCATTGTCAGTCTCCACAGTTTAGGGGTGTCTGAACCGTTTTAAGAAGGTTTGGACTGAGTCATGTTTCAAGATAAACATTTGTGTTGAGAATTGCATTTGTAGCCTGCATTGGTACCCAGCATTTTTAGTCAATGCTGGGTAATTTGCTGTGATGATGAAACCAAGGAGAATGGATGGCTCATGCTCAAAATCCTGATCTCCCTGATGGTCTTCAGGGAAGAGTTTTCAAAGGCAACTTTTGAGGGAGGGCTGCAGAATATATGACTCTCCTCTGATTGGTTGGTGGTGAGGTAACAAGGGTGGTGTTTCAGGAATCTCAATAATCAGCTTTCAGTTTCGGACCAGGCTGGGTCTCAGCAGGTAGTTACAATCCTCTGCCTGAGTAGGAGCCTTAGTTTCTGTAGAAGAACACAAATGTATGTGTCAGGTTGGGACTTTGCTTTATTGCTACACTATTGTTTCTTGACTGTCCTCCCTTATCTCTGCATTCCTTCCCTTCTCTGCTGTCGCTCAGTCTCTCAGTCCTGTCTGACTCTTTGCAACCCCATGGATTGCAGCATGCCAGTCTTTCCTGTCCTTCACAATCTCCTGGAGCTTGCTCAAACTCATGGACATTGAGTCAGTGATACCATCCAACCATCTCATCCTCTGTCATCCCCTTCTCCTCTTGCCTCCAATCTTTCCCAGCATCAGGGTCTTTTCCAGTGAGTCAGCTCTTCTCATCAGCTGGCCAAAGTATTGGAGTTTCAACTTCAGCATCAGTCCTTCAAATGAATATTCAGTCTTGATTTCCTTTAGGATTGATTGGTTTGATCTCCTTGCAGTCCAAGGGACTCTCAAGGGTCTTCTCCAGCACCACAGTTCAAAACCATCAATTCTTTGGCACTCCAGCTTCTTTATGGTCCAATGCTCACATCCATACATGACTACTGGAAAACCATAGCTTTGACTAGGTGGACTTTTGTTGGCAAAGTAATGTCTCTGCTTTCTAATACTCCATCTAGGAGAAGGCAATGGCACCACACTCCAGTACTCTTGCCTGGGAAGTCCCATGGACGGAGGAACCTGGAAGCGGTCCTTGGGGTCCATGGGGTCGCTAGGAGTTGGACATGACTGAGTGACTTCACTTTCACTTTTCACTTTCATGCATTGGAGAAGGAAATGGCAACTCACTCCAGTGTTCTTGCCTGGAGAATGCCAGGGATGGGGGGAGCCTGGTGGGCTGCCATCTCTGGGGTCGCACACAGTCGGACATGACTGAAGTGACTTAGTAGCAGCTTAGCAGCAGCAGCAGTTTTATCAAAACTTTTCTTGCAATGAGTGTCTTTTCTTTTGATGGCTGCAGTCACTGTCTGTGGTAATTTTGGAGCCCAAGAAGATAAAGTCTGTCGCTGTTTCCATTGTTTTCCCATCTATTTGCTATGAAGTGATGGGACAAGATGCAATGATCTTCATTTTTTGAGTGTTAAGTGTTTAAGCCAGCTTTTTTCACTGTCCCTTTCACCTCCATCAAGAGACTCTATTTCCTCTTTACTTTCTACCATAAGGGTGGTGTCATCTGCATATCTGAGGTTATTGATATATCTCCAGCAATCTTGATTCCAACTTGTGCTTCATCCAGCCTGGCATTTCATGATGTACTTTGCATATAAGTTAAATAAGCAGGTGACAATATACATCCTTGACTTACTCCTTTACCAGTTTTGAACCAGTCTATTGTTCCATGTCCAGTTTTAACTGTTGCTTCTTGACATGCATACAGGTTTCTCAGGAGACTGGTAAGGTGATCTGGTATTCCTATCTGTTGAAGAATTTTACACATAGTGTGATTCACACAGTCAAAGGTTTTAGCATAGTTAATGAAGCAGATATAGACGGTTTTCTTGCTTTTTCTATGATCCAGCAGATGCTGGCAATATGATCTCTGGTTTCTCTGCTTTCTTAATCCCACCTGTACATCTGGAAGTTCTCAGTTCATATATTTTTAAAGCCTAGCTTGAAGGATTTTGATCATTACCTTGCTAGCATATGAAATGAGTGCAATTGTGAGGTGGTTTCAACAATCTTTGACATTACCCTTCTTTGGCATTGGAATGAAAACTGACCTTTTCCAGTTCTGTGGCCACTGCTGAGTTTTACAAATTTACTGGCCTACTGAATGCAGCACTTTCACAGCATCATCTTTTAGGATTTGAAATAGCTCAACTGCAATTCCATCACCTCCCTTAGCTTTGTTCATAGTGATGCTTCTTAAGGCACACTTGACTTTGTACTCCAGGATGTCTGGCTCTAGGTGAGTGATCATATACCATTATGGTTATCTGGGTTATTAAGATCTTTTTTGTACAGTTCTTCTGTGTATTCTTGTTACCTCTCTTAATATCTTCTGCTTCTGTTAGGTCCATACCATTTCTGCCCTTTATTGTACCCATTTTTGCATGAAATGTTCCCTTGGTATCTCTAATTTCCTTGAAGAGATCTCTAGCCTTTTCCATTCTATTGTTTTCCTCTATTCCTTTGCATTGATCACTGAAGAAGGCTTTCTTATCTCTCCTTACTGTTTTTGGAACTCTGCATTCAGATGGGTATATCTTTCCTTTTCTTCTTTGCTTTTGCAGCTTTTCTTTTCTCAGCTATTTGTAAGGCCTCCTCAGATAACCATTTTGCCTTTTTCATGTCTTTCTTCTTCTTGAGCATGGTTTTTTATCACTGCTTCCTGTACAATGTTGCAAACCTCTGTCCATAGTTCTTCAGGCGCCCTGTCTATCAGATCTAATACCTTGAATTTATTTGTCTCTTGAACTGTATAATCATAAGGGATTTGATTTAGGTCATACTTGAATGGCCTAGACTTTCAATTTAAGTCTGAATTTGGCAATAAGGAGTTCATGACCTGAGCTACAGTCAGCTCCTGGTCTTGTTTTGGCTGAGTGTATGAAGCTTCTCTATCTTCAACTGCAAAGAATATAATCAATCAGATTTCGGTAATGACCATCTGATGATGTCCAAATGTAGAGTTGTCTCTTGTGTAGTTGGAAGTGGATGTTTGCTATGACCAGTGCATTCTTTTGGCAAAACTGTTAGACTTTGTCCTGCTTCATTTAGTACTCCAAGGCCAAAATTGCCTGTTACTCTAGGAATCTTTGACTTTCTACTTTTGCTCTCCCTTGTCTAGTTAGTAACTGTTTGAATCTACCCTTGGAACTCAGGGAAGCTCTAAGAGGCTGAAACCTTTTTCTACAAACAAGAAACAGGGGACACTGAAACCCTTTGCACCTTGGAGGGCCCATAAGGTCCTGCTTGGTTACAGTCTCTTTTCTTTAATACACTTTAATCTTGAGGGAGAACAGAAGAAAGGGAATGAAGTTTTGGATAGAGAGGTTAATCATAAACTCAGAAAAGGAACTCGGCTTTAGGACTCAGTTTCCAGCATGACTGGGGCAGTTTCCATCAACAGAGTGAGCCCCCTTCTTAGGATGTGTGTGTCCCTGCTGTGGGGCACCCCAGATGGTTCAGACTGAAGAAGGACAGGTAAAAAGGAGATGTGGTGATTCTGATGCCAACAGCTCAACGTCTTTGCACACTGGTACAAATGAAATCTCAGAGTTTTGGGTGAAATAGAAAAGAATAGTAGAGCTGTATTGCTTTGCCAGGCAAAAGAGGACACAGATTCCTGTGCCCTCAGAACTGTGTATCCCAGCACAGGAGGATTTGATGAGGAGTTTTATAATAATGATTCAAAGATGGGGACAAGATAAAGATGTTAATAGGTCTTGCACTGCCTTAATCTCAACTCAGGTTCAGTTCAGTTCAGTTCAGTCGCTCCGTCATGTCTGACTCTGCAACCCCACAAACTGCAGCAGACCTCCCTGTCTATCACCAACTCCTGCAGTCCACCCAAACCCATGTCCATTGAGCCGGTGATGCCATCTAATAATCTTATCCTCTTTTGGTCCCTTCTCCTCCTTCCCTCAATCTTTCCCAGCATCAGGGTCTTTTCAAATGTGTCAGCTCTTCACATCAGGTGGCCAAAGTATTGGAGTTTCAGCTTAAACATCAGTCCTTCTAATGAACACCCAGGACTGATCTCCTTTAGAATGGACTGGTTGGATCTCCTTGAAGCCTAAGGGACTCTCAAGAGTCTTCTCCAACACCATAGTTCAAAAGCATCAATTCTTCGGTGCTCAGCTTTCTTTATAGTCCAACTCACACAGCCATACATGACCACTGGAAAAACCATAGCCTTAACTAGACAGACCTTTGTTGGCAAAGTAACGTCTCTGCTTTTTAATATGTTGTCTAGGTTGTCATAACTTTTCTTCCAAGGAGTAAGTATCTTTTAATTTCATGGCTGCAATCACCATCTGTGGTGATTTCAGAGCCCAGGAAAATAAAGCCAGCCACTGTCTCCACTGTTTCCCCATCTATCTGCCATGAAGTGATGGGACCAGATGCCATGATCTTAGTTTTCTGAATGTTGAGCTTTAAGCCAACTTTTTCACTCTCTTCTTTCACTTTCATAAAGAGGCTCTTTAGTTCTTCTTCACTTTCTGCCATAAGGGTGGTATCATCTGCACATCTGAGGTTACTGATATTTCTCCCAGCAGTCTTGATTCCAGCTTGTGCTTCCTCCAGCCCAGCATTTCTCATGATGTACTCTGCATATAAATTAAATAAGCTGGGTGACAATATACAGCCTTGACTTATTCCTTTTCCTATTTGGAACCAGTCTGTTCCATGTCACCTCAGGTGGTGGTCTCTTAATCTTGGGTTTCTCTGGTCCTTTGAATCTTGCCTCAGGTGGATTCTTGGCTGTTCCTCCCTTGGTTAGTAACTGTTACCCTTTGGAACTCAGGGAAAGTCATGGAGGCTGGAGTCTCACCTACAAGAAATGGGTGACAAAAGGGCCTCTGTGCCTGGGAACATCCCTGGGCCCCACTCAGTTTCAATTCCAGAGGGTGGCTTTGACCAGCAGCCTTAGCTGGAGGCTCTGGAGGTTACTGTGAGACAGGGATCCATTGAGACCCAAGGAGAAGACAGGATATCCTGGGTGTTGGGGCAGTGGGCTCCAGATGTCGCTTGTTGTTATGGAAAATGACACATGGCAAGATCAGGACACCAGTACTGGCCTGCCTGTACAGATGAGCTTACTCAGGTATAAGATATTGTATTTAAAAGGAAAATGTAAAATGGGATGATGGTACTGTCTCTGAGGGCACTCATTTATTCCCCTCAACAACCCTTATGAGGTAGGTGCATTAATCCCATTTTGTAGATGAAGGAACAGAGGCATAGTTAGCTCGAACAACATGCTTATGGTAGCAAATCTAGTAAGAGACTGAGCAAGGGCTGGAAACCAGGTTATCTGGCTCAGAAACCATGCTCTTAACCACTTCACTGTGATTCCACAAAAATCTCTGTCTACTGTAAACTTAAGCATGAATATCTGAGCGCTATGTTTAAACACAAGACTTTCATAGAGAATTCATGAAACTTTTGCAGGAAGTGGGACCCCTTCTAGGGCCCAAGAGTGTACTCTTTTCTAACACTGATAAATAAATTGTCCAAGGAGACACACACATGCTGACAAAGCAAGAGGCTTTATTTGGAAGGAGTACCCAGGTAGAGAGTAGCAGGGTAAGGGAAGCCAGGACACCTGCTCTGCCATGTGTGGCTCATGGTCTCAGGTTTTATGATAATGAGCTTAGTTTCCAGGTTGTCTCTGGACAATCATCTTGGCCCATATTTGGTCTGACTAAGGGTCCTTCCTGGTGGTGCACACATTTCTCAAACAAGATGGATTCTAGCATGAAGGATTCTGGGAGGTTGATAGGACATAAGGACTGGCATCTCCTCCTCCTTTTGGCCTCTCCTGAATTCTCATTCTTATTTTGGTTAGTTTTTGGCAGCAATGCCATCTTCATTTTAGGACCTCCTATTCTGAGACAACTCATGCAGGTGGTTATCTTTGTGCCTGGCCAAGGTGGGTGGTTTTGGTCAACAGTTCCCTAACAGAAGTGTGGCAGCAATGACCCAGACCTAGGTAGGATGGTCAGCAAGATGGGTAACATAACCCAGGCACAGTGATAAGACAGGAAAATTTCAGGGTTTTTGGCTTCTGGGCCTGTGGGATAATGATGCTCTTCCCTGGAGTGGGGTTTGCAACAACAGGAAAGATGGCCACCCAGTCTTGGGTGTGCCTGGGAGCTATGCAGCAAAGATGTCCCAGAGGCTGTGGCACATACAGGTGTGGGACCCAGCAGAGTCTGTTTGAGGCTCACCTGGGAAATCATTAGCCAGTAGGGGGTGATCATACAGGAGGGCAACAGAGTACTCAGGCTTGTGTGGTTCGCACTGGATTGGGGAAGGGAGTGGTGTGTATCCTAACTATCAAGAATGTATAATTCTTGGAACCAGAAACACTGCTGCCTTGGGTGGAATGGGGCAAATCCATCATACTCATTAGCATTTATGTGGCAGGAGAAAGAAAAAGCAAAGAAAGAAAACCCCTTTTAAGTGACTTATCTTGAATATGACCCATATGAATTCCTGTTTCTTTTTATTGGTGATGTAGGAGACCAGAACATGCCACTTCCAAATATACTTCTATGGCATAAGCACTATTTTGAGCTGGTTATTTTGAGATACTTCAGTCATAGGAAGAGTCAGACATGACTGAGCAACTTCAGTTTCACTTTTCACTTTCATGCATTGGAGAAGGAAATGGCAGGGACAGAGGAACCTGGTGGGCTGCCATCTATGGGGTAGCACAGAGTTGGACACGACTGAAGTAACTTAGCAGCAGCAGCAGCTGTCATAGGAAGAGCTTTGAGAAAACAATAGCAATTACTCTTTTGTAAGGGAAATTTATATTTATAAAGGTAATCTCCACTTTTATGTCATCTTCTCTGTTTGAAGAGAAGTTTGAGTCTAAATCACAAGAGAATCTTACCAATGGAGAAGACATTGACTTACACCTGTAAAGCAAGCATTACCCTCCTTTATCTTCCCTTTCTTGGTTTCTTTTCCATTTCCTGCCCCCCACCCCCATACCTTTTTGTATGATTTGGCTGAAGATGGTAGTTAAGCCTGAATTTTAAGTCAACTCTTTGCGAGTTACTCATTTTGCCCTGTGTATCTCCCATGTGTATATGAAACATAAATTTCAGAAAACTTTTGTTTTTCTTTATCAATCATTTCTTACAGGGGCCCCAGATGAGAACTTAGAAGAGGAGAAGGAAAATTATGTTTCCACCCCTACAGTGGGAAGGAGACACATGCTCAACCTAGATACATGAGTCTGAGTTATGCAATCCTGGCTGTTGATTCTCTCCAGCCATATCTCAGAATCTATGGGAGGGGGAGCATGAATCTTTGATGGGCAACTGCCTTTAGCTGCCTCAGACACCCATGCCTTCTGGTGATGCACTTACACACTGACACATTGCTAAAAGGTGTGAAAGCTCTGTTTCTCACTTTTTCTCTTCATCTCTCTCCCCCTGCATCTATCCCTCCAGCTTCCTCCTTTTGCTTCTCAGATATGATGTTCAGAGAAGGGAAAATCTTAATACTATACTTGTTATTAATCCATTTTATCAATTATATTCAAGGTACCTACTATGTAGCAAGTACTGTGTTTATTGAATCTGTAGCACAAATAGAGCACTTAACATTGTCTCTTTTTTAAAAAAAGTAATCCTCCCAATGGTGTCGTGAGATGGGCAGTATTTTTCCCATTCTACTATTGGATAATGGCTCCCTGAAGTGTCACCACAACTTGTTTGTTAGACAAATGAACCTGTTACTTATCTTGGTAAGGGAAAATCCTACTTTGACAGTTGAATCTCCAGTGTCTTGGCAAAAAAAGAGTAATGTCGGAATCGTTATTGTGCTCTGAAGTCTAGTGTAAAGAATATCTTAAACTGGGACTTGGTTAGGTTTGGGTGACGGTCATGATACAATAATTTAGAATTGGTGAGCACTGCAAGGAGAGGAATTTGGGGACAAAGTCTTGAGAAATGGAATATCTCCTGCCATATTAACAAACAAGGATGTCACAGTCGTCAGTGATTCCAGCCCTCCAAGCACTCAGGAAGGAGAAGAATACCTGTGATCTGTCAGCCATCAGGCTGCAGCCACTCCCTATGGGGAGCCCTGAAGAACTCAGGAAGTGAAAAATCACAGGGTACTGGCCCCAGATAGCTGAGATGCATATGAAAGGAATGATTTCAGTGAGCCCAGTCTCTTGCATCTTCCCAGACATAGAAAAGCACTGAATTTCTTAACTTGAGATATCTGGTTTTCTTTAATTCATAAAAATACTTTTGATGTTCAGACTACCTGCCTTTTGTTACAAATTTCTGTATAATCTGACTTCTCCCCCTGCCGCCTCAGAGCAGTTCTCTCAGGGTTACTTGAGATGCTGTCTCCAAGGCTTGAAGTCCTAAAAATTCTCACTGAATAAAACAATTCTTAGCTTTTAGGTTGTGACTATTTTTCTTAGTCAACACACTTCAGACAGTGTTAGGATATAATTTATCATTGCTGATTTCTTTTGGAGAATTGATGGTCTTTCAGGAAGTTTCTGGAATGAAAACTAAAGTTATTTGCAACTCTTATATTTCTGGGAAAGAGTTTCCTGGAATAGTAAAGCTATGGTGATGAAGAAATGGAATAGTGAAGGCATGTTAATGTGGACAGTAAGCTGTGTGAAGGTTTTTCAGTCTCAGTTCATAAAGGATATTGATCCAATGCAGGAAAACCCAAAATCTGGGTGTAGTAATGTGTGTTTGTATGTTAGTGCTTACCATTTGTGGGCTTGTGGCTCAGACAGGAAAGAATCTGCCTGCAATGCTGGAGACCCAGTTTCAATCCCTGGGTCAAGAAGATCCCCCAGGGAAGGGAATGGCTACCCACTCCAGTATTCTTGCCTGGAGAATGCAATGGTCAGAGGAGCCTGACAGGCTACAGTCCATGGGGTCACAAAGGGTCAGACATGACTGAGCAACTAACACACACACACACGCACACTCGCATTCACATTTACCCTTTGTAAGAGTGTCTCCCTCTCCATACTAGGAAAGAGAAGGATGACTCTAGATCACAAGAAACTCTTATCAATGGAGAAGGCACTGACTTAAATCTGTATAATAAACTGTACCCTTGTTTACCTGCTTTTACCTTCCATTACTGACTTCCTCCATTCCCTAACATCTTTCTTTGGTCTTTAGCTGAAGGTAGTATTTAAGTTGGTGGCTTGGGCCATCTCAGGGAGTTACTCAGTTGTCCTGGGTGTTTCCCATGAATACATGAGGCATACATGTTAATAAATTTGTTTTTCTGTTGTTCATCTGTGTTTTTACTACAGGAGGTTTCAGCCAAAAACTCAAAAGGGTATAGGAAAAATCATTCCCCTTCCTCCCTACAGAATCAAAATTCCAATCAAAATGGAATGAGGACCTCAAATAAAATTCAGTAGTGATACTGAGTGGGATCCCATGAGACTCCTGGCATAAAAGTTTTTCTGTGTCATCCATTTCTTGATTATAGGAAATAGGCTTCATCCAGCCTCCATAATATTCCCTGAGTTCCAAAGAGCAGGTTCAATCAAGCAGTTGCTAAGCAGGGAAGGGAAGGAATGTAGAGACAAAGGAAGAGCAGCCAAGGAAAGTTGTGCAGCCACAGGGCAGTATCCTAGTTCCTCCTCAAGGGTACACACGACAATATCTTTGAAGTGTTTTGCAGATACAGAAACCCCCACTGTAAGTTTGAATGACTTTATTAAATTCATCTGCAAATCTATGAGGGGCTTTGGTTACTCTGGGAAGAATCTTTGACTATGGCTCACAGTTCAGCTTTAGTCCAAGGAATGTAAGAAATTAAAGCTTTAACCTCTGGATCCACAGAAGGTTTAATTTTAACAGAGAAAGTCCTGATAAATTCAGAGGAAAAGGGAGCAGGGAGTTTCAGTGAAAAGGGGAAGTTTGGCAAGATAATTAGTATAGAGGAACTGAGGGTATAGAGTAAGCATAGGTGGCATAGAAAGGATGATGATGGTGCCAGAGGCAGAATCTGACCAGGAGGAGCTAAGGAATGAGATGAGGCCAAAGATGGAACCTGAGACAGCAAAGTCAAAGAGAAAGAGTCTAAGGCTTCAGGACCCATTTTATTTTTTTTTTTTTTCTTTAACTGTTTGTTCGCCTCCCTTAATCTCAACATTTTATTTTACAGAGAGGCAATTTTAGACCCTAATAACACTGGAAAGCCTCAAAATAACAATTGAAATAGGCATTCCATTCTGTTCTAGAAATTTCTGAGCCAATACAGTTTTAAGAAAATTAAATTTGGAGATTTCAAAATTTCCCCATAATGACTGCTGATACTCTAAATTGCCTTTGGTTGGGTCAGGCTATTTAATTAGAAATATGTATGAGAAAGGACCATAGTTTTTAAAGATAAAATCAGAGTCCCTGTGGGGGGTTAGGGAGAGGACTCAAAATATTTAGATAACTGGAATCCCATTTCTCAAAGGTTTTTTTCCCCTAGAGTAATAGTATAGTTTTTCAATCAGCTCAATACAAACAGCTTGAACCTTAAACAGCCTGCAAGCTAATATTAGCCAGTTCTAAGGAAATAGTTTGGTCCCAGAGGAGCCAGTCCAAAGGATTTCCATCCAGTTTCCATAAAACAGCCCTTATGCCAAAGGAATGGACCAATGGCTGAAAAACCAGGAAAGTTTCAATGAAGCAGCACTTCTTCCCAAAGGAATGGGCTGAAGGCATCTCAGTCAGCTTCAGCTGAAACAGTGTGATCTCAAAATCAATCAACATGCCAAATGAGTACTCACATAAAGAACAACCCCTTATCCAGAAAGAACAAAATCTTAAAATAGATCCTCAGTGAGCCTGGAGAGTTTCAAATACAAAGCAGGCATGAACTGGGATACAGGAGAAGGATGTACCTTTAAAGTTCATGGTCAGGGAGAAAACCAGTGAGCATCAACGGGCTAAATTATAGATATGTGTCCCTGTTTGCTCACCAGTGTTGGAGCCACTGGGGGTTTACTCTGGTGCCCACACAGACTGTCACAATGTTGATATGAAACAAATAGACTATCAGATATTTCTCCAGCAAAGATGGGTTTATTTGAGATGAACAGAGAATTGCAATTCTGGGTCTGCAAATATGGTGAGCCACATGTAAATCCCCACATGGTACGAGGAGGAGAATAATCTTATAGAGAGGGGGAAAAAAAGTTGGGAGGGCTGTAGCAAACAAGGAATCCATGATTTTTCATTGACTGAGTCCTAGCCAAGGAAGGAGAGAGAGTCTTTCTTCTTCCTGTTGGACTCTGCTCCTGTCACAGGATATAGCTCCCTCTTCTAGTCTCTCAACGCTACTTAAAAGAGGTTTCTGTTTGCTTAAGTCTTTGGAGGCATAAAAACTTAAAACACAGGGTTGTGAGGATATTTAAGTATAAATACCCCCAACATGACCCTGGCTTATAGTAGGTACTCAATTAATGCTAGTTCGTTATTTCCCCTACAGCTTTCAAAATCAAATAAATGATACTGGATGAAGAAGGAAGACAATTTATTTTCATTCCTCCTTAGGATGGGTTGAGTCCAGGATTTTCACAGTTTGCCTCAGTTTGGCTTCATACTTCTGTGTTCAGAGGGGATGCTTTATTTACCTGGATGTAGAATTGAATTAAGTGTGAATTTCAAGGTAACAGCTTTGTAGCACTGACATTAGCATTTCAAAAAAAATGCCGCCAAGTGACTGTTGGGAAGTGTTTTCACACGCTGCCTAATCTATTTTCACACATCTATGCTCCAGGCTGGATGCTTTTTATCACCTGTAGAAGGAACTGAATAGCTGTGAGTTCCAAAGCCAAGAAGCTTACACCATATTTTAGCATTTCAAAGAGAAATCAAAGGAGCCTTTAGAAAGCACTTTCATATTTCTCAATGTTATACCTGAGTTTTTCATGCTTCTAGGAAGTAAGTTTTTATTTAAGTCCAAAAAGAACTGAACTGAGAAATATTGACAAACCACTGTTTCACAAGTGAGAAGGCCTTTAAAGTCCATCTGGGCTCTTTCTGCCACAGGCTGATGTAGTGGTCATTCAGCCTCTTGTACATCTTTTGGGTGATGGCGAATTCATTCCTCAAGAGGCAGGGTCCCAATATTTGACCATTCTGACTATGAAGATTTTCTTTCTTGTTAGCAAACTTTTGTTTCCCTAAATGTGTGCCCACCCATCCTGCTAAGTCGTGTCAGTCGTGTCCGACTCTGTGTGACCCCATAGACGGCACCCAACAGGCTCCTCCGTCCCTGGGATCTCCAGGCAAGAATATTGGAGTGGGTTGCCATTTCCTTTACAGTAATATAGAATGAGTTAGGCTCCCTGTTATGGAGCAACCCTTCAGATATCTCAGGACAGCTGTCACAGATTCCCTTCACCCTCATTTCTACCTATTCAGCATCTTCATTGCTTTCCTCTGTCCCTGATATGCCTTAATTTGGTTCCCTTCCAGATAACCTGGCCACTATTCTTCTTATAGAGTTTTGCATGTCACAGCTCCTCACAATGGAGGAAATGGCAACCCACTCCAGTATTCTTGCCTGGAGAATTCCAGGGACGGGGGAGCCTGGTGGGCTGCCATCTATGGGGTCGCATAGAGTCGGATTTAGCAGCAGTAGCAGCAGCAGCTCCTCACAATAGGAGACATCTACAACAGACTCCACAGAGCCAGTCACAACCTCCTCTACAGATCTGATCACTAAAATTATTTGCTTGACCTCCACCAGTTGTTCTCAATACAGAAGGTGTGCCTCTGATTTTTAGAACCTAAATGGCACATCTTTTCTCATTACTATTGAAGCTGAATTCAGTCTCTATATTCTAATGCTGAATTAAATCTTGGAGACAGAGTTTGGGATCAAGTAGAAAAGGATAGCTTTATTGTATTACCTGGCAAAGGGAGCCACAGCAGCGTAATGCCTTCAAAACTGTGTGTCACAACCTGGAGAAGGTAGTAAGGAATGTAACAGTAATGGTTCAAAGAGGGCATGATCAGCTTGTGGACATTCTTCTGATTGGCTGGTAGTGAGGTAAGTAGGAGTCAGCATTATTAACCTTCTGGTCCAACCAGTCTGGGGTCTACTGCTTGCGAGCATTGTACTGTTAAGTATTGTACTGCTTGTGACCATTGTACTGTATCTATTTCTCTGACTTATATCAACTAGCTTATATGCTTGTTGTGGAAAGTCAGGTCCAGCATTGGATGAAAACTGCTGATTGGGGAGAATCCTGAAAGGGCTTTAGAATTAAAACCAGGAGAACCACCTGCTATCTTATATGCTCAGGCTTGGACAATTTCTAGGTCACTTTGTTGAGTAATTCCTAGGGCTTTCCCTAAACCTCTTGATTCAAACAGAATTCAGCCTTGCACACAAAAATTGATGATTCTGTTCATGACTATTAAAATTGACTTCATATTGGTTTTAAAGAAAATTCTGGGTCTTCCTTTACATGTTGACTCCATCAGGTAGCTTTTAACTCTATGTTTATTTATGGACTGAATTGGGACTTTCCTTTCTAGTGAAAAAGACCAGGATGTCTGCTCCAGATTTAGTTAATCTGGCAAACCAGTTCTCTTATACTCTAGATGAGTCACCTAGACTGACAACATTCTTAATCTTCAACTCCAGCAAATGAAAGACCTTGAATGAAAAAAAAACCATCTTAGTTTCTGCTATTATTGCAAAGAGCCAGAACATTGGAAAAGACATTGCTATGAATTTAAGCACTTTAGGTACACTCTACCATTTATGAAATTTTTGTTAACACCCTCCCATTTCTTCACAATGGAGCTCTGAGGATGAGGCTCTTCCCAGTCATCTTAATCAACTTGGAAAACATTCATCCAGATTAGAGATAAATATCTTCTAGTCCTAATTGATACCTAGACCATACTCTTGGTTCTCAACTCTGATACTGTAAAATAGTCCCTGCCATGGAGCACTAAAACAGTTCCAATAGTGGAGATCTTTAATGAACCTCAAGAGGTTTTTATTTCTGAGCCTCCTCCCTTTTGTTCAGACTCCTTTGAGGGATACACATCCTTTTCTCCTGAGTTCTTCTGCCCCTATCTATTAATTAGAGACTTCCTAGAGAAGTGTCATGACAGAATTTCTTTCTCCCAAAAGGAGGAAATAATTCTAGATATTAACAAGTAATCATCAAAGTAACCAACCAGATAAATTAAATAGCTTTTGACACCTTTTATTTCTTCTGTCTCTGATGATAGTAGAGCTGACTCAGGAAACACTAATCATTTGTCCCTGTTTAATCACCCACCACTTTCCTTATGGGCTAGATCTCCAGCTGACATTGGCAAAATTCACAGCTCACCTCCCATCAAGATTCTAATAGTCCTTTTAAAACCTCTTCGCAGACTTAATCAATACTCCTTAGGTAAAGAAGAATTTCAAGGCATAAAGCTCTTAAGAAGATGGTGAGACTTAGGCCTCATTATCCCTTGTACCAGTCTCTGTTACTGATGAGAAAACTTAAGAGCTGAGTGTGGGGATTTGTCCAGAACCTCTGTACAATAAGCTTTCCCAGTATCTCACACGGTGAAGAATTGCAGAAGAATCTTCTGCAATGCCGGAGACCCAGGTTCAATTTCTGGGTCAAGAAGATTCCCTGGAGAAGGGAATGGCAACTCACTC
The DNA here is from genome assembly GCA_917880005.1 of Nanger dama. Lineage (NCBI taxonomy): Eukaryota > Metazoa > Chordata > Mammalia > Artiodactyla > Bovidae > Nanger > Nanger dama. The sequence goes on from CAKJTW010000004.1 coordinate 57,786,560, forward strand.
CAGTATTCTTGCCTGTAGAATTCCATAGACAGAGGAGCCTGATGGTCTACAGTCCATGGAGTTACAAAGAGTTCATGACTGAGTAACACACTTTCTGTACAATAAACAACGTTGTCATCCCTTGACATCCTTTTGTTTCTAAACCTCATATGTTACCAATATCCATTCTTCCAGAAGTAAATTCTTTAATTGATTTGTTAAGTACATTCTTTGCTATTCTAGTTGCTAAAACTATCTAATACTTTTCCACCCTCACTTGGGAAGAAAAATAGTTCACCTAGGCAGAAATGCCTTAAGGTTTTACATAACCTCAGATATGCAGATTACACCACCCTAGCAGAAATTGAAGAGGAACTAAAAAGCCTCTTGGTGAAAGTGAAAGAGGAGAGTGAAAAAGTTGGCTTAAAGCTCAACATTCAGAAAATGAAGATCATGGCATCTGGTCCCATCACTTCATGGCAAATAGATGGGGAAACAGTGTCAGGCTTTATTTTTGGGGGTTCCAAAATCACTGCAGATGGTGACTGCAGCCATGAAATTAAAAGACGATTACTCCTTGGAAGAAAAGTTATGACCAACCTAGACAGTATATTCAAAAGCAGAGACATTACTTTGCCAACTAAGGTCTGTCTAGTCAAAGCTATGGTTTTTCCTGTGGTCATGTATGGATGTGAGAGTTGGACTGTGAAGAAGGCTGAGCACCGAAGAATTGATGCTTTTGAACTGTGGTGTTGGAGAAGACTCTTCAGAGTCCCTTGGACTGCAAGGAGATCCAACCAGTCCATTCTAAAGGAGATCAGCCCTGGGATTTCTTTGGAGGGAATGATGCTAAAGCTGAAACTCCAATACTTTGGCCACCTCATGTGAAGAGTTGACTCACTGGAAAAGACTCTGATGCTGGGAGGGATTAGGGCCAGGAGGAGAAGGGGATAACAGAGGATGAGATAGCTGGATGGCATCACCGACTCGATGCACATGAGTTTGAGTGAACTCCAGGAGTTGGTGATGGACAGGGAGGCCTGACGTGCTGCAATTCATGGGGTCACAAAGAGTCGGACACGACTGAGTGCTTGAACTGAACTGAACTGAACTGAAGAGTTCTTCTTAATTCTCACAACCCTGGAGGCTGATCCTAATGATATAAAGTTCTCTAGAGCTTCTACTTTGTTGCAAGATGTGGATAATTTGCTTCTTTGATCTCTTTCTCAAGCTTCTTTATAGGAAGATAACATCCACTTGCTAAAGCTTTTAGCTTAAAGAGACATAAAGTCCCCAAAGAAAAATTCCAGTCTGCCCAAACTTAGGTTGGTGTTTAGGACATCCAGTATCAGAACAGGATAGATAAATGTAGGTATTCTAAGTTTTCCAAGGGCCACCTGTGAGGTTTTTCTCAAACTAGTGATTATTGTTGAAACTGGATTCCAAAATTCTTACAGCCATACCTTCATGTTCTACTCAATAATAATAACTCCAATTTTATGGAAAAACTGGATATGGCTTTCAAGGCCTTAAAGGAAAGTTAGGTGAACCAGTTTGCCCTTGGGCACCCCTGTCAGCAGCTTCCCTTTGCTCTTTTTGTAGAAAAGGAAGGGAACTCATCCCAAAACATGTGGAGCACCATTGACTCATAGGGTATTATAACCAGCAACTGGACACAGTGGCACGAGGATACCCTCCCCTTGCCTTTGACCCATTTTGGCCACTGATCTTCCGATCAAGGCCACTAAGAAAAATGGTGGGATTCCTTTAACCACTTTTGTTTCTTATGCAGTAGAAGCTGACCTGAATTTCTCATCACACTTGACATTTCTCAATCAGCTGCCTCACCTCCTATGGAGTCATGCTGTTAATTGCCCCTCATACAACTTGTTTACATTGCAATAGCTTTAATCTTGTTATTCTTCTCCTACTGAAGTCCCTCATGACTTCTAAATGTTGATGGATCACATCTGGTCTCCTTGTGATGATCTGTAGGAAGCTTCTCTGGCTAACACTCACTTCTCATGCTTCACTGATGATTCTTGTTTAAAAGGTGACAATGGCAAATACTATGCTGGATATGCTATTGCAACTACTTTTGAGTTGTTGAGGCAGCATCTCTACCTTGACTACTTTGGCCCAACAGGCTGAATTATAAGGGCTTACATGGGGTTGCACTTTAACCAAGGAAAAGATGCCAATATTTATACTGATAGTAAATATGCTTTCAGGATGGCTCATGATTTTGGAATGTTGTGGAAGCAATGTGGCCTCCTTCTAACAGATAAAATTTAAAAATGGCTCTTATGTTCAGAAATTATTGGATGCAATATGCTTACCTGCTGCTTTAGCTATTTTTAAGATTCCAGGACATTGTAAATTGAGCCTCTGGAAGCTAAGGGAAATCACCCTGCTGTTATTTCCTCAAGGAATATTATCCTTCAAGGAACTATCAGTGGCCAAACCACCAAAGGGATATTTCCCCAAATGATAACTTAGAAAAACTGGCTGGAGATGCCCAGCGATTGGCCTCAGGAAAAGAAAACAAGATTGGAAATTCAGCAATTGTTTGTTTGATAAAAGAGAAAGCTCTAGTTTGGAGTAAATAACTATCTATTCCCACCCGAGACTCTAAAATTTCTAGTCCTCACCACTGTATATGCATTAAACCATTGGCCTACTGGCAATAATATCTTTCATGAATCAATATTGGTAGGGAAATATTAACAAGATGGCAGAAAAGCCTACCTCACATGCCCACTTGTTTGAAGTACAATCCAGGGAAGCTTGTTCATTCTGCTCTAGGACATTTTAAACTGCCTAGTGGACAATTTTAATTCTGGCAAATAGATTTAATGCAGCTTCTTCTGTCCAATGGATATAAATATGTTTAAACCATGATCTGTATATTTTTATGTTAGACTGAAGACTTCCCTCGCTGGTGGGCTATTGCCTCTTTTGTGGTTAAAGTCCTTTTGGAAAAGGACTTTATAGTCCTTTCCAACTTCATAGTAATCAAAAAACTCACTAGCCAGGTGCTTTGGTAAGTCTGTCCTGTTTGGCAGGTTTTTGCAGAAAGCACACTTTCATTGTGCTTACCACCCTCAACCCTCTGGTTGAATGCACTAACAGCATTATTAAGACTCAGTTGGTAAAATCTGTAGCAGCTCTCGAAATATCTTGACCCAAAGCACTGCCATTGGGTCATTTTAAATTCCAGCTCCACCCCTTTTGGAAACCATATACTCACTCTTTCTCTTTAAGATAGTCACAGGATGTCCAGTTCATTTGGCTCCTGCTTCTTTGTCCCATAACTGATAAAAAGAGACAACCGAATATTGCAAAGTCCTTATTACTTCTACTAAAGATAACCATGTTTTGGTAGACAAATCTTTTCACAGTGTGCTCTCAAAAAACAAAGACCTAAGCATCATACCTTGCAAACTGGAGATTTTGTCTAGTGGGAAAAAACACCTCCAGAAGAAATCTTTTCAATTTCACTGGAAAGGCTCCTATCAGATACTGCTAACCAACCCTTGTAGCACCAAACTCCAAAGCATATACTTTTGAATTCACTTTACACACCCCTGAAGAAAGCGCCAAATCCTGGCTGAAACTGCATACTATCTGGTGGCCTGAAAGTAAGGATTTTTCAGAATTAAAGCAGATGACATTTGGTGAGACAGCTTTCCCAAGATGTCTGGACCAAGACTGATGCAAGTTTGCCAACAAGTCTTTAGTAATAATGTGGCACTTCTGATGAGAAGAGATGTCTATAATTTTGATAATATAGACTTTAGATTAAAAGGAGAGTTCACTCTTCTACCCTTTCTCATTACTTGAATATGACTTCAATAGGTTTTCAATCTGTGTGCTATGAGACACTACACCCAGTAAAAGTCTTTCCTTTTTTCATCATACTGAAGGACAAAAAGGTCCTGAAACTGGAAAATCTTATCTCTTGATCAGCAACACTTCAGAGGAAGATCTTGATCAAAGGGGGAAATGTAAAAAATTAACAAAGAGAAACCTCTATTAAATAGAGTTGGAAGATCAGAAGGTGAGATTTCACACTGTGGTGACAACAGAGCCCAACACGAAGAAGAAAGACTCCTCTTCTTTCCTGGCAAGGACTCAGCCAATGAAAACCCATGTATTCTTTGTTTGCTGTAATCCTCCCGATCTTCCTTTCCCCCTATAAAATCATTCCTTTTTGCTTGCCATGTGGAAATTTGCACATGGCTCACTAGAGTTGCAGACCCCAAATTTCCATTTTCTGCTAATCCTGAGTAAATCCATCTTTACTGGAGAAATATCTAGCTGTTTATTTATGTTCGGCTAATAGACCCATTTTGCAATGTGTAAATCACAGCTGACATAGGTTAAATAATTTCCTTTAAAGGCACAGAGTTTATAAGTAGTACAGAAGGTACACTGACATGAAAAAATGGAACATCAGTTGCTTCAAGTCTCAGAGACCTTTCATATTTATTAGGGAAGTAAGGGTAGCTGTTACAGTGGGGGAGAAAAACAAACCCAAATCTCAGTGGCTTAAGACATGAAACGGTAGTAATTGCTCAACTCTGATGTGGTTGTTGGATGTTTGGTGAATAATCTGCTCCATGCAGCCTTTCAAGGGCTATTTTCCTTCTGTCTCATGCTGCGACCATCTTCAATATGTGGCCACCAACATCACCACAGAAGGAAAGAGAATGGAGTAGAGATTTATATGTGCCAGGCCAGAGGTGGTGCATACCACTTTTACCCTCATTTCCTTCAACTTAGTTCAGTCACATGGTTCCAGACTAACTCCCAGGTGGCTCAGAAATGCAATTAAACTCTATTCTTAGAAGGAAAATAAAAGGACTTTGGGGACATGTAATGCTGACTTTTTTTTTTTTTTCATTTTCTATGCTCAATAAGACACTGTGTTACACATAAAGTAGGCACTTTAATGTGTATTTTCAGACTCAATATATGAATGAAAGAATATGTGAATGAATGATGGCTTAACCCTACAGTAAAAACAAGCTAGTTGTAAAAACCCCAGAAAATCAAAGCTGGGTTCATTGGAGCCATTAAAGTTAATGTTGGTTAATTTAAATCAGAGTAAAAGTTTGAGTTAATAAGTGTAAAGGGCTGGGAACAGTAACTGGAATATAGTAACGTATATGTTAGTTGTTATGACCAGTGTGCTTATAGATTTCCCCTGGTGGTCTTCAATGATACACCTCCTGTCTCCACTGGCTCTGGTCTATTCCTACTGTCCCTCCTTAAACAAATCCTAGGGTTTTCAGTAAAAACTGGTATTGTCTCAGTTGAGAGTTGCTCCCTTAAACATATGAGAGGCTCTGAATCAATCATGATATTCTTAGTTGCTCAGAAAGAGATTCTGGCTTTTTAATGGACATTTAGCAAATCTGCAAGTAGAGGTCCATTGACATGCTTGTTTATGTCACTATTTCAGGCCATTAAAATTAAGACATTTTGCTAATGATATGTCAGTTTACTAAGTGTTGGATTTTTTCCTACAAAATTCTCTATGCTTTATGGGGGAAACAATTTTATCTTCTAAAATACTTGTTCTTATTAGGCTTGTGTCCTCAATGTGGGATGTCTCACTTACCAGTCTCTCTATTTAGCAGATTCTCCTTCTCTCTTGATGTTGATTTAATGTTGTCTACGCAGAACAAAGGGATATGAGTTCAATGGTCTTGGGAGAAAGGGCTGAAAAACAATTAGCTTTTCTATGGAGACTGTATGATGAACATGAGAAGCAAGGTTTGAGATGCAAGAAGAGAAAGAGGCTGAGAGAACAAGGTTTCATGGAGAAGGTCATCTTTGAAATAGGAATGATTGGTTATTACCTTCAGAGAGACTTTGCGACTGAGCACAATGTGTCCAGCAATGGGGTCTGAATTGGGAGCAACCAGAGACACCTCTTGGTCAGAGAGATCTGATGGCCTTGTGAAGAAGTCTGGACTTGGCTCAGTGGATAGTGACAGTCACTGGAGGCATTTGAACAGAAGAGTGAATGATCAGAGAAGCATAATTTAGCAGTTGAAGGACCTGGGTTTGAGCAAAGCAGTGATGCAAGTGTGACAGTGAGACAATGGGAAGTTGCACTAGTGGACATAGTAGGTGAAATCAAGCCAAGAAGCTAAATGCCAGACCCAGGACCAGCTCTTTCTCTGCAGGCACCATGCAACCCCACCCCTAAAGCCTCTCAGTGTAGGGCAGAGTGTGTAGCTAAATCATCTGGAAGGCTGTTAAACTCAGATATCTGGCTCATACCTCAGAATTTCTGATTCAGAAGATCTGGGATGGCGGCTGAGAACTTATATTTGTATCAAGTTCTTAGGTAATGCTGATGTTGTTGGTCTAGGGACACATTTTGAGAACCTCTGTAAAATACATCAGCTTTGCTGAGAACCTGAAGAGTCTCACAGAGATGCAGTACCAAGCCCAGTTAGGCACAAATGCACATTTGTCTGTGCAGGTGTGATCACATGGCAAAATGGCCTGAACAGAAAAGCTTTCTTGGCCTGAAGCTCCTCAGTGGTATCCCATTGCTCTGAGTCTCTTATGGCTTTCAGTTCAGAGTCCCCACTTAAATGTAACTGACCTGCCTTTGGATTGGCTGAGAGCCATCGGATAGCAGAGCCTCTGAGAAGGGGACGTGGCCAGGGACTGGGGAAACCGTGCTAGCGGGAGGAGAGGGATTGTTAATGGGGAAGAATGGTGGCATTATGGACTGCTTTTTCTGACTTCCTACAACCTTATAATATTCAGGGCCGCCCATGGAGTGATGGGTAGGGTGAAGAGAGGCGACAGGGGGAAAATAGGGATGAAGGAGGAAAAATAAGGAATGGATTCAGCAAGAAGAGGAAACAAAGGAGAAGGGGAATATGGAGAGGGAGAAAGAAAAAGGAGAAAGGCAGAGAGAGATGAAAGGGAAAGAGAAAGCCGAGGTCTTGACTGGCTGTAGCCTTGTTTGCACAAAGTTTGAATTTCAAATTCTAGAGTCACCTCTCTTCATAACCACAACAACATTAAAACAAGGGTGGCTACTATTTTTTGCTATATGCCAGGTACTTTACACTTTTTCTTCATCAAAGTCTCATAAAATCCTACGAGGTAGGTTTTATTGCCTGCAATTTATGGATAGGGAAAGTGAAGCTTAGAGAGGTTAAACCTGGGTTAACCTGCAGCCCCACCCCTATCCCCACCCTTTGCACTTTCCCTCCTGTCTCACCCTCACCTGCAGGACTCTAGATCCAGAGAGAAGGTGAGGGCTATGAAGCAGCACCATGGACCAGTTTCCTGGGGAACCCAAGCTGCCATGTCCAGCTCTCAGCCATGCAACAGAGTGAGAGGTAGGTAGTTGCCTGGAAGTGGTGGGCAAGACAAGTTTATGGAGACTTACCTGTCCACATCACACCTGGTTTGGTCAGGGTTAGAACCCTTCAGTTCACAGCCTGGGGTTCACTCCCTCAATCACTCAGCCACACTCTCTGAAAATGCATCTGGACCCATGAACATGAAACTGATAACTGGCTGCCTGTGAGGCGGGGAGCCAGTAGACCTGGAGGACAGTGGTGGGAGGGAAGACTTTTCATTGCTTCCTTCTTGTACTTACAGAATTTTGAATTATGTGGATTTTATACTATGTGGTTTAACAACTCATTCAAGAAAGAAATCTTAACCCATCCATAATAAGTCATAGAGACAATTACACATTGTTTTTTGGGAAATGACGGAGAATGAATGCTTTTAGTCGCTTGGGATTGCTCGGAGGGATGCTGGCAAGCATTTCATGGATGGAAGATATCTGAGCAAGCTCTGATGCAGCGGCACTCTGGCAGAGAATCGCTAGGAGAGCAGACGAGGGGTCTAGATCCAGATCTGCTGAGAATGCACTTGGCATGGAAGCAAGGGGTTGTCGGGCGCACTCCCCCGCCTCAGAGGATTGTGCTGACCTAGACACACAGCTTTGTTGTCCCGTGGCTGCTGTGCCAGCTCCACAGCCCAGAACTGAGTCTGCTCAGTGCCCCACAGGGAGACCAGTGCTCTCTGGCAGCAGACCCTTCCCCTAGCGTTCCTGTTGCATTGCCCAGGAAGTGGACTATCTCCCTTTTGGTCTGAGTTTGCCATTGGAGTTCTTGGATGATTGAGGGAATCAGGGTGAAGGTGGGCCTAGGGTGTGAAACATTTTGCCGATCTGGCTTTTAGTGGTTTGGAGCAACATGTACACACTTCATGCCGATGGCTGCTAGAGCTGTATTTGCAACCAGAACTCTCTCTTCTGAGCTATATAGCATACGTCCAGTTGTGTCTAGGACACCTTTTGTGGACACCTCACAGGAGTCCATTCATCAATATGCCCTGAACTAAACTTATCATCTCCACGGCTTTACCCCCCTTCCTCTCCTCAGCTCACATTCTCTTTTGGTAATAGCCAGAAACTGGAGTGTCATCCCTGACTCCCCTTCTCCATCACCTCTTCATTTTCCTAAACTGAAAGTTACACCTCTGTCTGCCTTCCACTATTCTGGAGCTGTATTGCCTGTGGGAGAAATCCCAAACCCCTGGCACTTCTTGCCGGTTCCTGCGGTTTGGCCCTCACCTGTCTCTCTCACCCCATCTCTGACACCTGCCCCTCCACGCTGCCCTGCTCACTCTCTGATTTTTTTAAAAACCTTTTAATATATTTTTTAAAATTAGTTTTTACTGGAGTATGCTGCTGCTACTGCTAAGTCACTTCAGTCGTGTCCAACTCTGTGCAACCCCATAGACGGCAGCCCACCAGGCTTCCCCATCCTTGGGATTCTCCCGGCAAGAACACTGAAGTGGGTTGCAATTCCCTCTCCAATGCATGAAAGTGAAAAGTGAAAGTGAAGTTGCTCAGTCGTGCCTGACCCTTTGTGACCTCATGGACTGCAGCCCACCAGGCTCCTCTGTCCATGGTATTTTCCAGGCAAGAGTACTGGAGTGGGGTGCCATTGTCTTCTCTGTTACTGGAGTATAGTTGCTTTATAATGTTTTGTTAGTTTCTCCTGTACAGCAAAGTGAATCAGCCATATGTAATCATATATCCCCTTTGTTTTGGATTTCCTTCCCATTTAGGTCACCACAGAGCACCAAGTAGAGTTCCTTGTGCTGTAGAGTAGGTTTTTATTAGTTATCTGTTTTATACATTGTAGTGTATATATGCCAGTCCCAATCTCCCAATTCATCCCTCCCGCTCTGTATTCACTGTCCATTCTCTACATCTGCTTGACTTTCCATCCATTCTCAACTGGGTCTCAGTTCAGTTCAGTTCAGTCGCTCAGTCATGTCCAACTCTTTGCGACCCCATGAATTGTAGCACACTAGGCCTCCCTGTCCATCACCAACTCCCAGAGTTCACTCAAACTCATGTCCATCGAGTTGGTGATGCCATCCAGCCATCTCATCCTCTGTTGTCCCCTTTTCCTACTGCCCCCAACCCCTCCCAGCATCAGAGTCTTTTCCAATGAGTCAACTCTTTGCATGAGGTGGCCAAAGTACTGGAGTTTCAGCTTTAGCATCATTCCTTCCAAAGAACACCCAGGACTGATCTCCTTTAGAATGGACTGGTTGGATCTCCTTGCAGTCCAAGGCACTCTCAAGAGTCTTCTCCAACACCACAGTTCAAAAGCATCAATTATTTGGTGCTCAGCTTTCTTCACAGTCCAACTCTCCCATCCATACATGACTACTGGAAAAACGATAGCCTTGACTAGATGGACCTTAGTCAGCAAAGTAATGTCTCTGCTTTTGAATATACTATCTAGGTTGGTCATAACTTTTCTTCCAAGGAGTAAGTGTCTTTTAATTTCATGGCTGCAGTCACCATCTGCAGTGATTTGGGAGTCCAGAAAAATAAAGTCTGATACGGTTTCCACTGTTTCCCCATCTATTTGCCATGAAGTGATGGGACCGGATGCCATGATCTTCGTTTTCTGAATGTTGAGCTTTAAACCAACTTTTTCACTCTCCTCTTTTACTTTCATCAAGAGGCTTTTTAGTTCCTTTTCACTTTCTGCCATAAGGGTGGTGTCATTTGAGTATGTGAGGTTATTGATATTTCTCCCAGCAATCTTGATTTCAGCTTGTGCTTCTTCCAGCCCAGCATTTCTCATGATGTACTCTGCATATAAGTTAAATAAGCAGGGTGACAATATACAACCTTGACATACTCCTTTTCCTATTTGGAACCAGTCTGTTGTTCCATGTCCAGTTCGAACTGTTGCTTCCTGACCTGTATATAGGTTTCTCAAAAGGCAGGTTAGGTGGTCTGGTATTCCCATCTCTTGAAGAAATTTCCACAGTTTATTGTGATCCACACAGTCAAAGGCTTTGGCATAGTCAATAAAGCAGAAATAGATGTTTTTCTGGAACTCTTGCTTTTTTTAATGTTCCAGCAGATGTTTGCAATTTGATCTCTGGTTCCTCTGACTTTTCTAAAACCAGCTTGAACATCTCTACTTGCCTTTAACCACTCAGCTAAGGGGCACACCTCTGTGGGTCCTTCCTGATCTCCAGTCTGGCTTGGCGCCCCCATCCGTGTACCCCTGCAGGCCCCCTGGCACATGCCTCTGTGCAGCACTGGTCGCTCTGTGGGTCACTGTTAGCCTTTCACTTCCTGGGAAACTCTAGAGGGCAGGATGCACAGTCAGGTCGTCTGTGAGTCTTCAGAGCCCACCAGTGTGCTGGACACCAGATGGGTCTCAACCAATGTTAACTGAATGAACCAAATTACCCCCTAACCCCTCATGCCATTGGGGAGGAGCCCAGTACCACGAAGTGGGCTGATGAGGAACCTGAGTTAGACTCTTGTTCACGAACCTGAGCCCAGGGCTCTGTACATTGCAGGGTGGGCTTTGCTGTTGGTTCACAGCTCACAAGCAAATGGAAATACCAAGCAAAAGTTATGTTATCATATCTATATTTTTCCCCTTTTAATTGACTTTCCGTGAATTTCCAAAGTTTCTACTGCTATGAAATGGAGGAAGAAAGTAATATGAATTTACTGAGTCTTTACCTTGAGACAGTTTCTTCTGTCATCCTCACATTAAAAATAACAAATCTCTAGTGTGGAGACCTAAAAGCCCATTTGCTGGCCCAGTAAATCCTGTCATATTTCTGGGACTGATTTCACCACTAATTAAGAATGTATCATAGCAGCCCTGCTCACATACACCTCTCTCTTACTGACAGGACTGGCCACAGGAGAAGAAAGTGAGAAACTGTCTAAAAATAAAGTAAACCTGCAAACCCGTACTCAAGAAAGTTGTAGGTTTCCCTTTGGACTTGAGTGGGACAGATGGAAAGTGCAGGTGGAAGCTTCAGAAAGCTGTAAAGAGGTGCAGAACTCCCGAGACTGTCCTTTCCCAAAGCCGTCTGGCTTCTCCACTAGACTCCAGGCTCCTATCTTTAAGGGCCACAGGTCCCAGCCCAAAAGGGAGGAGATAATTTGATGAGATACCACATCTCTACTGACTCTTCCACCTCATCAGCTAAGGTGACATCTCCCCATGGGTGGGGAGGGTCCCAACCTGCCTATGATACTTGATGTCAGGATAGAGGCTATAGCCTGGGTAGTTTAAACAACAGAAATTTATTTCTCACAGTTCTGAAGGCTGGAAGCCTAAAATCATGCTACCAGCACAGTCAGGTTCTGATGAAGATCTTCTTCCTGGCTTGGGGGGATGGTCACCTTCTTAATGTGTCCTCGTTAAGGGAGAGGGGAAAGAGTGAGAATGCCTTCTGATGTTTCTTATAAGAGCACTAAACCCTCATACAGTCCCACCGTGAAGTGAAATAAATTTTATATTTTATGGCAAGACAAGGAAAATTTAAACATAAAATAATTTTCTCTGCCCTTTGGCCTCCTCTCTCTCCCCATCTTGTGCATTGTGTGTCTGCATAATGCATTGATCAAACCTCCCCCATTAGCAGAAATACCTGCTTAACTGTAAAAAGTAACATTCTCCTTGCATCAATAAGACAGTCCTTAAAAATAACTTTCCTTCTTGATCTTGTAAGGGGCCACGATGATACTTAGATCTTGATTGTGTAAACTGTCAATAATATGTCATTTAATTACAGCCCTCTGTCTCAAAAAACTAATATAACTGACTTCTAAGGGTTAGAACAGTATTTAGGGTGTATATTGTGTAAAAAGCTTAACATTTGTGTTCTTCACTTTATGTAAATCACACCTTGATTAAAATGAAACCATGTGAGAGGAAAGTCTTAAGTTCATTCCAATGCAAATAATTCAGAAGTCTTGTAGACTTTTGAGTATCTCGAATGTCAAAAACTAAGTGTATATCTTAGGTTTTGCTGATCCTGAGAGGTCTTATTCCTGACAAAAGGCAATTATTTGTTAATAGTTACATGGTTTAGTGACGAGGAAGCAATATTTTAAGCATTTACATCCTAACATATTATTTTGGTTGTATTACTGGGTTTGGTACATTTTAGGAAATGGGGTTTGGGTTGATATGTAACACATAAAGTCCTGTTTAAGTCTCATGGTCATGTCACACTTTTCTTGTGTGAACTGGAATTTGATCATGTGTGAAAAGAATCTTGTCCAGGGTTGGCACAGGGCAGGTGCTCAGTAAATAGCAGGATTAATTTGGTTTTGCCTCCTAACCCTCTCTGTGGATCACTCTAGTCCATCTGGGATCCCAGTCAGTCCTGCAAGCTCCATCTTGTCCAGGGTGGAGGCTTAGATCCTTGTTTGAGGAAAATCCTGGTAAGATTACAGTTTGCAACTTTGTCTTCTGGGTTGTCATCCTGTGAGCAGGAATATTAATGTACTGGGGGTCACAGAGTTTATATCTCCTGTCCAGCTGCATGACTTGGAGGACGTCCTTGCTCCAGGTCCCTCATTTATAAAATGAGGGTGAGGGACCCTGAAGCAGGCTGGGGAGTGGAGAGTAGGAGGTGAGACTGGGCAGAGCAGGAAGTGCTTGGGGGACCCTGAATCCCAGAGCAGACTTGACATGAGGCTAATGCCAAGTGCCTCTTGCCTCTTGTGGCTGATTCTGGGCTTCAGGCCACGACTGAGCCATAGTCAGGGCTTAGATGTCAGTCCTGGGGGAGGCTCTGGTGGTGGTGAGGGGCAGTCATGGGTCATATATTCACTTCTTTTTTTTAGTGTGTTTATTGGATGCCTGTAGTAGCTAGGCACCATTCTTGCAATTATGAGTAGGGAGGGGGATATAAAGAAGGCTATCTGCTCCCACGTTTGAATACTAGTTACAGAAAAACTATGGAGCACTTCTGTATCCCAGGCCCCAGGCTGACGGCTTGTAGTGAAAATGGCTTATAACATCATATATTGTGATAGCCTCATTTGCAGATGGGGTAACCAAGGTATAGGGTGCCAGCTACCTTCACAAATCACACCATTGGTAGATAGAGTGGAGCCCAGAAGTCTGTCTGTACATTTTTGTGTTTTTGGCTGGGCTGGGTCTTCATTGTGGTACACAGGCTTTCTATAGTTGCAGCACATGGGCCCTCTCCTAGTTGTGGTATAGAGCATGGGCTCTAGAGTGTATGGGCTCAGTAGTTGTGACGTGTGGTCTTAGTTGCTCTGTGGCATGTGGGGTCTTAGCTCCCTGACAGGGAACAAACCCTGGTCTCCTGCATTGGAAGGCAGATTCTTAACCACTGGACAGCCAGGGAAGTCCTGAGTCTTCACTTAAAAAAATTATATATTTTAATTGGAGGATAATTACCTTACAACAGTGTGATGGCCTTTGCTGTACATTAACATTAATCGGCCATAGGCATACATGTGACCCCTCCCTCCTGAACTCCCCACCCCCACCCTCCCTACCACATCCCTCCAGGTTCTCTCAGAGCACGTGCTTTGGGTCATATATCAAACTCTCACTGGCTATCTGTCTTACATATGATAATGTATACATTTCAATGCTATTCTCTCAAATCCCCCATCCTCTCCACCCATTATGTCAAAAAGACTCTTCTTTATGGCTGTGTCTCCTTTGCTGCCCTGCACATAGGACCGTTGATACTATCTTTTAGATTCCCTGTTGTTGTTCTGTCACCCAGTCATGTCCAACTCTTTGTGACCCCATGGACTGCAGCATGCCAGGCTTCCCTGTCTCCCACAATCTCCTGAAGTTTGCCCAAGTTTATGTTCATTGCATGGTGATGCCATCTTTTCCTCTGATTCCATATATATGCATTAACATACAATATTTGTCTTTCTCTTTCTGGCTTATTTCAATCTGTATAATAGGCTCTAGGTTCATCCACCTTATTAGAACTGCTGAGTCTGCACTTTTAAGAACTACACTCCACTGCCTCCTCCTATGGGCATTGTAGGGGAAAAAAAGGTACGACCAGAAAGAAAATCACATGAAATTCTAATCTATAACAATGGTACCTGTTATCAATATAATAAGAAATTTTAGAGGATTTTCTCATATAAATATGAGTGGATTCCAGGCATGTGTCATGGAGGGGTTGAGTTTGCCTGTCCCAGAGTGGGAGCTGGATTTTCAGTGAATTGTCTTTCTGCACACTGGGCCTCCAAGATGGGTCTGCCCATGGTCCATTCCTCATGGCCCTCCCTTCTCTGGGAAAAATCCCCATTTTCTGTGTTTGGGCTGAATTGTGTTCCCCCAGATTCCTATGTTGAAGTCCTAACCTTAGTGCCTCAGAATATGACTGTATTTGGAGATAAGACCTTTAAAGTGGTTACCAGGTTAAAATGGGCCCTCATCCAATCTGGTGAGTATCCTCAGAAGGAGAGGAAATTAGGACACACAGAGACACCAGGGATGTTTACCCACAGAGGAAAGTCTAAGTGAGGACACAATGAGAAGGCGGCCTCCTGCAAGCCAAAGAGAGAGGCCTCAGGAGAAAGCAAACCTCAGACACCTTGATCTTGGACTTCTAGCCTCCAGAACTGTGAGTAATGACTTCCTGTTGTTTAAGCCTCCCTGTCTGTACCATTTTGTGAGGGCAGCCATAGCTAGCTAAGATCCTCTGCCTAAGCATGGCTGGCACCCCTCACAGGGATGATAGATGGATGTGGAGGATTTAAGAAACTTGGCTGGTTTCCCATCAGAGGAAATTTCAGAGATTGTACTAGGTGTGGGGAGTTACCCAGTTTCCTCCATCACCCATCTCCTAGGAAGTCAGTTGGAACAAAGTGAGTACAAGTAGGGAGGTCAGATGAGGAAGCTGGAGCTGGGGATTCTAAGAAGAATTTTCTCCAGTTTTTCTGGAGAAGCCTGACTGATACAGAGGCCTTTGTGCTGAATTTGGGACAAGAGAAGAGCCTGAGCAATTTGGGGCAGCCAGGAGGGGTCACACAAAGTGGCAGTGTCCCTCCAACACCAACCCAATCTGATGCCAGACACTGGGACCACAGCAGAAGGGCTCAGAGTATCAGAAGAAAGTCTGATTCAGACACTTGTCCCAGTCCTGAGCACAGGAAAAGGTGAAACTGCCCTGGTGCACCAACTTGCTGACAACCAACCCTATCTCTACCACAGTCAACACAGTGTACAGCATCTCAGATTAGAAATTGTCAGACAGTGGAGATGCCACCTAGTCACAAAGAGGTAGAAAGACATTCTCTCCTTTTTCTTATCACAAAGACTCAGTTGCGGAGGGGAATAGTTACCCCTCCACCATCGATTCTTTTGGCTGGTTGTGTAATTAAAATGACATAAGCAGATTAACGAGAGAAAATCAAATTAATATATATGTATGGGAAATTCACATGAGCATGAGAAATTCCAAGGACAGTAAGGCAAGATAAGGTATACTTTATATGAGCCTATGTAATTTTGAGAATGGGCAAGTCTGAAATCCACAGGGAGGGATCAGGCTGAAAACTCATGCTGGAGCTGCTCTTGAAGTTTTGATTCTGAGGCAGAATTTCTTGTTTGAGAAGCCTCAGTTTTGTTCCTAAGACCTTGACTGGAACAAGGTGACTGGGTGGGGCCCACTCAGACTAAGAGCTTAATCTGCTTTACTTAAAGTTGACTGATTGATTGAATATGTTAATCACACCCACAAAATGTAGGATACAGTAATTCTTCTACATATGAATGAGTTCCTTTTCAAGAGTGTGTAAGCCTAATTTGTTCATAAGTTCAACAAAGTTAGCCTAGGTATCCAACTAACACAGCCGGCTATATAGTACTGTATTATAATAGGTTTATAATACTTTTTACACAAATAATACATGAAAACAAACAAAATAATACTTTTTACACAAATAATACATGAAAACAAACAAAAAATAAAGAAAATATTTTTAATATTACAATGCAGTACCTTGAAAAGTACAGTAAAACAGCTGACATATAGGGGGATGTTCACATCTTTGAAAGCTTGCAACTTGAAGGTTTGTCTGTAGGAGAATTACTGTACCCTCCTAGCAACACCTATATTAGCATTTAGTTAGATAACTGGGGACTACAGCCTAGCCACCTTGACACATCAAAACTGGCCACATCAGTCTCCACTTTCTGCAAGTACCCCCATACCTGTCCATAGGCTGACATGAAGTTGAGTGTTTGCAAGTTAATTGTTTTCAATTTCTTTTCAGTTACATTGTATGTCTTTTCAGGATGGGTTCCAAGTTTTGTCTCAGAAAGGTGACATTTATAAGGCAGCCGTTGCAGTTATCCAACAGGATTTCACACAGTTCTAGGGCTCTTCTGAAGCAGATCACAAGGCGTTTGGAGAGTGAACCTTCTTCAGAATCATGGAGAAGTCCTGTTAAAAGCAGGTGGCTGGGTTCCACCCCTACAGTTTCTTATTTAAGTCTTGGTGCTGAAGCTCTGATAATTTGACCACCTGATGCAAAGAACTGACTCTTGGAAAAGACCTTGATGCTGGGAAAGATTTAAGGCAGGAGGAGTAGGGGAAAGCAGGATGAGATAGTTGGAAGGCATCACTGACTCAATGGACATGAGTCTGAGCAAGCTCCAGGAGATGATGATGGACAGGGAAGCCTGGCGTGCTGCACTCCATGGGCTCACAAAGAGTCAGATACGACTGAGTGACTGAATTGAAATCTGAATGGTAGTGTTGCTGCTGGTCATGGGCTACACATTGAGAACCTGAGCTTAGGATGCTTTAGTGACAAGAAAACATATGCCTCAGTCAGTCAGGCTTCAAAGTACAGAGGATTGGTGATCATTACAAGAAGGGAGCCTGGAGGTAGGGCAGGTTGAGGGTTGAGGGAACCTGTAGGTTATCTGGGACTTTGTTCCTTTTTATCTCTCTACTCTAGCTCTTTGTAACTTTGGCTTCATGGTAGCAATATGGTTGCATCTGCTTCAGACATTACACCCTTAGTCCACATAGCCACTGGGGAGACAGCATTGCTGTCCCAGTATTCCAGGCCTGAGTCTCCATTGCCTCCACTCACACTCCATCACTTTAACCTGATTAGGTCCCATGTCTACCTCTGAACTAATGACTAACGCCCAACAGGGCACAACCTATGAGCTGCATGTAGGAGAGGTGGATATTCTGTGAACTCTGGACGCTGTTGGGAAGGGTGAAGGGAGAGCAGATGCTGGTAGGGGGACTGACCTCTCCCAATTTGTCTGGCTCCTTCCTGGTTTTAGCATTGAAAGTCCTGTGTCCTGGTAACCCCTCAGTCTCAAGCAACCCTGGATGGTTTTCATGACAATGGCCATTGAGAAACTCCATCAAAACAGACCAGCAGTATGTATTTCTCTATAGCAGTGTGGTAGGGAACCACAGAGGGGTGGGGAGACCAGAGAGTTGCACACTGTAAACTTGGATAACCGTCTTAGCCTCTATGAGCTTAGTAACTGGTCTGAAAAAGTGTATAAAAATCCTCAGCAGTGTTACTGTGGGGATTAAGTGAGGTTGGGGATGAGGGCCTGGAGCACATAGCCAGGAACCCAGTAAATCCTTATTTACTCAGAAACTTGGCTCAATGCCTGGCCAGAGCTTCCTAAACCTAGTTCCATCAGTCCCAGTGAAGCATATTCAAGATGATGCAGGAAAGAGAGTATTTGTATGAATGTTCATCAGTATATTACTGAGGGTGCCTGGGACCAAAAACAAAGTGTATGTGCTGCTTCATTAAGAACTTTTCACATTAATGATTTTCTTTTTTCTTCACACTAAAGCTAAAAGAGAATTCTGTTCCACTTGTCAGAGAGCTTCTCACTGTAATGGGTAATTATGATACCCATTATAAGTTTCACCCCAGAGAGTAAAGGAGAATGAGGAGGTGAGACGTGTGTGCGAGGGGGTGGTCCTACCAAGAGAATTGCTTGTGTGTCAGATGTGAGGGGTCTTCAGAAATATTCCGAGCTCTGAAAAATCTGCTTTCTTCCTGGATCAGTGAGGCCAGGATCCTCTCTATTCAAGAGGCCAGTGGCAGGGTAGGGGGTTGAGAACACCAGGACTCCTAGGATGAGAGGCCAGGCCTTCCAGGGTAAGATTGTCCCAGCTCAAGGATCATAACAACACATTTAGAAGACAGAGCTGGTTAAAAAATAAAAGGAGAACGCTATTGAGGCCATGGGTTCACATACACATTCTTCAGGATCATTTTCCTGAAATGAACATAGACTGTGCCTTGTGCTTTTCAGTTACAGGAATAATAAACATTCTCTTCTCTCAATCAGCTTTCCTAACTACAGGCAGTGTTGTTAATTATAAAATGCCTCACATGAATTCTGAATACCGTCCACATAACTGTACCATAAAAGCTATATTCAGACTGTTATTGCCAGTGTTAGCTTTGAGTGACTAGAGGGAGATTAGATTCATTCTAAGAAAATCACACATATACACACACATGCAACAGATTTATTGGGCCTCAACAAATGTTCTTTTAACAAAATTATATTTTAAAATACTCCTCAAAAAATGGCCTCATTAAATTTTATACTAGGTCATGTATTTAAAGAAAATTCAAGTTAAGTGAGTCTATTGTCTTCTCTTTTCATGAAAGCTGATCTTTTAAATTAGCAATTGCCTTGATAAATACCAGTCTTCTTTTTTTCCCCCAGATCTTTCTGTCCCTCTTTGACTCTGGTTTCTTGATGAGATCCTCATCGTAAACAGTTTGTTCAGTTTTTGAAGTGGAAACTTTTATGCTGTCATTGATCACATTTGCTGTATAATTTGTTTTCATGTGTGTCCCTTCTAGACCCTGCACTCTTCCAGGTACAAATGTCATAGTGTCTGTGTTCCTTGGGCCTCAGATGATGCTCAGAATGATGAGCACTTGATGATTGCTGAGTAGAACTGAATTGCAACAATCATACTCCAAAGGAAGCCCTTGATGAATAATTCAATTATGTGTGTGCAAATTCAGGGGCCCTAGCTTGTGAACTTGGAAATTTTCCCTCCTATGGTAATTACTTGGTATTCCCATCTGACTGGTGAAGATTAGGACTGTGGACAGAAAGATCACGTTGCCAGGCCTACAACACTAGGGTGAAGACACACAGTGAGAAAATGCTTTTGGCAAGCCCTCACACTGGCCACCAGCTTGTCTCAGGCTGCCTCAAAGTGGTTCCTGATTATGTTGTGGCCCAGGGTATGCCACCCCAAAATGTGCCTCAATGGCATATTGATTATTTTGAATTAAAGTTATTTAAGAAATGCCAGTGCAAGAAGACACTCTGGCCCTCTTTTCTGTCTCTTTGAAACAGGAAAAAGGTCTCTCATGTGAAAGGTGCCCTCCCACTCCCACTCTGGGGGAGTATAAGGACACTTTATCATCAAAGAAAGGGAATTTGGGCTGAGAAGCCTGTGTTAACAAATCTTGTTATTACTTTAATTTATTGCCCCAAGCCCAAATTCTCTTTGTTTCCCTAGTAGCTCAGATGGTAAAGAATCTGCCTGCAATTCAGGAGACCTGGGTTCGATCAAGGTGAGGTTGTCCAAATGTTGTTACCACAGGAGCCAGGGAGCCAGTCCACCCAACCACCCTCATCTCAGGTGGGTCTTTGGGAATAGACCAAAAGTGTAAGGGAGTGTGTCAAGCAAATAATCCCCAAATCTTGAATGAGTGGGGTTCTGTTGCTGACTTCTGATGGGAGAGGGATCTCCACAGTGGCCTCCTATAGAAGTTGGCTGAGACTGACACAAGACCATCCCCTCTTCCTTGACACCAACAAAGGAGAAAGAACCCACTAGTCCCTAACAGCTTCTCATCAGTAGTTCTTCCCCCTTCCTTCTCTCTTGAATCATGGACAGAGCATGTCTTAGGAGCACCCACAAAGTGGACATGAGCATTGTGGGGGTCAACAGTGTGGCTTCCAGGGTCACAGAGACCTGGCTTTTGTCCTTACAAGTAGTGTGACCCTGGGCAAGGTACCCAGTTTCTCTGGGTCTTAGTTTCCTCATCTACCAAGAAAGAACAGAAACGTCAGCCTCATAGCACATGTAAGCTAAGATCATGCATGTACAAGGCCCATTCAGGGAACATGCTGTCATTACTACCATCACCATCTTGCTAGTGATGATTTCCTCCCGCTCACTTGTACTGGCCAGCACAGTTGCCTGCCTCCTGGCTCTGCCCTCTCCCCCTTGCATGCATTTGTCCAGGATAACTTGCAGAGGGGCAGTTCAAGAAGTATCCAGACATACTGTCAGGGCAGAACACCCTTTATATCAGCGTGGGTGAGTGTGGCAGAGGCCAGAGACTTCTTGGAGGAGGGGCACAGATCTTTTGGTTGGCCAAGCTCGAGTGCTCTTGGTGTGTATGTGGGTTCCCAGCCCTGGTAACTCCAGGCTGTGCTATGTTCTCTGAGTTCGCAGTGCTCTGGGTCCATGATGGGTTACAGTAGTGAAACTGTGGGTAGTCTTCAGCAGCATCCTCCAACAGCAGGAGGTATAATTTATGTGAAATGCCCGGAATGGACAAACCAGACAGAAACCACATTACTGGTTGTCTGGGGCTGACATGACTTAGGGCATGGAGTTTGATTGCTAAAGTTTGAGGCTTTTTGGTGGGGCTGGTGAAAACATTCCTGAATGAGAGAGTGGTCATGATTGCATAACTTTGAAGATACAGTTGACCCTTCTTATCTGTGGGATCTTAATATGAAGATGGATCCCTAAAGTTGGATCCAAAGTTGATTGGTTGTAGATGGAGGATCTGTACCATTTTATTTAAGAGACTTGAGAATCTAAGGATTTTGGTTTTTGTGGGGGCTCCTGGAACCATATACTGAGGGATGACTGCCTTAAGACCATGGAATCGTATACTTTAAAAGGGTAGTTTTAATGTTTACTTGAATCATATCTCAATAAAAGATAATCATGAAATGCACACTCACAAATCTGTCTCCCAGATAGACACAGAAGTTGCCAGTGGAAGGTAAGACATGCAGACATAGAAATTATTGTTATGAAGGAAGATGGTTTCTACTCTCATAGATCCCTGAAAATAAGAAGACATCATGGAGGGCCACATGGTGAAGCACCAGGGTCAGTCAAAGACAGGAACAAGAAGAAAATGTGGATAAGAACCTTTCTTGTGGTTTCCGTGTAAACCAGGAAAGGACAGGTGAATCAGGGTCAGGAGGCTTAGGACTGGGTAGTTTGAATCATCTCAGTTGGCTCTGGGGCATAGGGACTGATCCTGCTTTGGTATCTGACTCTTAGGTGATCAGGGTAGGTGGATGGAGAGTGGTCTGTAGTGTGAGAACCCATAAAGGAGGTAACTGAATGTGTAGGACTTGGATTGGTTGATTTGCATTTGAAAAGTGTGCTCTCTGAAGAGTTTTCTGCTAGCTCTAGGAAGTTGCTGGGCTAGGGAGTGGCAGTCCTTCCAGGGTCAGAAAGACAACAAACGCCAAAACATTAGAATACAGAAAGTAAAAGAGTTAATACTGGAGTCAGAGTCCTTGTCACTGTTCTGGATACAGAGCACTAGGGGCCTCTGTGTTAAACATTCCACATGCATGAAATCTTGGCCTGGCTCAATATTTACACTTTCAGCTCTGCCTGACACCCCTACTCCTGGCTTCTAGAAGGTAGAGGAGGGCAGTTTTCAGGGACAGGAAGTGGGAAGGGGCTTCTGAACATTTTCCTTTAGCCTCATTCTCTTCCAAAGTGTGAGGGGTGGGGGTGGGTTGGTGGGGTAGGGGAGTGCTCTGATGCTGTCAGAGTCTGAAAAGTTTGAGCAGTGGTGGATGGGGTTTGGAGAATGGCCAGCTCAGAAGTAGGCATGGTTATGAGCAATATTGTTTAAAATTACTCCACGCATGATGGTAATAACAGCAGATGGACTTCTAGTCCATTTTATTATTGTTTTAATTTTCTGTATACAGTGTACTCACTTATTGCTGCAGCAGCGGTCATGGTTCCAGCTGTACTCCATACCTCACCCATTTCATCTCTGCAACCCACCCCCCACCCCCAGCCCCAAATCAGGGTTCTCCCTAGTTCTAGGCTGGGTCCCTTTTGCTCCACCACTTGCTTTGGATTTAGCTCTCAAATCTGTTAGCTCAGTCCCCTCTTATTTCTGCTGTCCAACTCCCCAAGTGTAGTTGCTAGTGCCTTCTTTCCTATTTCCCCAAATCCCACAGGTTTATGATTAAAAAATTCTTCAGGAGGGAGCCAAGTTAGATGAAGGTATTCAGTCTTCCATCAGAAACCAGAAGAAACTTTAGTAACTGTTGGAGCTAGACCAGAGCCATGACAGGCTCAACAAGCTATACTAAGCCTAAGATTCAGATTCTTGTAAACCTGAGTCATGATTCTGGGAAACCACACCCTGGGAAAGTCCCACTCACGCCAAACACGAGCCAATCAGAATTGGGATTTTGATTCAAACCCGAGCCAATGAGATTTTGTGATTTGTGTGATTTGAAAACCATGCGAGCATATGGCTCAGCCAGTTATTACCGTCAGCTGTACTAAGAACCGCCTGTATAAAAGTAGCTGTGATTCAGAGCTCAAGGCTCTCGTCAAGACTCCACTACACTGGATGAGACAGGAGCCCTAGCTTGAGCTCACAATAAAACCCCTTCATCCTTTTGCATTGCTGTGGACGTCTTATTCTCTCAGTTTTGGGGGACTCGGACTTCGGGCATAACAGTAATTACTTTTTGTAAACACCATCATACGTCTAAATCCTCTCGAGCATTAGAGCCACAGAACCTAAATCACAAAGAATGTGGTAAGTGAAAATCTTTAATTTACAGCAACTGAAATTGTTACAGGAAGGGGGGACCCCTTCCAAGGCCCAAGAATGGGCTCTTGTCTAATATTCCAAAGTGAATTATCTGAAGAGGTAAATGTACTGACAAAGCAAAAGACTTTATTGGAAAGGGGTGCCTGGGGGCAGATGGGGGAGAGGGGAGAGCAGTAGGGTAAAGGAAACTAAGAACTGCTCTGCCACATGGCTCACAATCTCAAGTTTTATAGTAATGAGTTGGTAATAGGATAAGTTTCTGGGTTGTGTCTGGACAGTCATCTTGCTTGGCCCATATTTGGTCTGAGTCTTTCCAGGTGGCACGTGCATCTCTAAGCCAAGATAGATTGTAGCAAGAGGGCTTCTGGGAAGTTGGCAGGACATATGGGCTGGCATCTCCTCCCTCTTCTCAGACTCTCCTGAATTCTCCCTGATAGGTTTCAGTGGTGACACCATGTAAGTCATGCAAGTGGTTATAATTGTGCCTGGCCAGTGTGGGTGGTTTCAATCAATGGTTCCCTAACAAAATCATCTATCCATGGACTTGGATCCCAAGGGACTTGCTCACTAGACAACCAGAGAGGTGGGAAGCAGTTTGCTTGAGGGAGGGGTGTCCTGGAACACTGGCTGTGTGCTTGGAGGATTTTCATTGCATGTCTGGGAGAAAGGGGTTGTGGTTCATCTTTCCTGGTCCTCAGGGAGCCCCACCATGCTCCTCCTCTCTACCCTTAGTCCTGTTTCCATTCTCTACCACCAACCATTTAAGGCATAAGTCAGAGCATATTTTTCCCCTGTTAAAATCCTCCAGTAGCTTCTCATCTCACACAAACAAGCCAATGGTTCCCCCATGAACCCTCAGCTTTACATGACCTGGGCTCTGGCTCCCCCACTCTTCCCTCCTCCCTCTCATCACCCAGGATGCACCAGCCCTACCTGTTACTCCCATTGGCCAAGGTCCTTCCTGCCTCAGGGCTCTTGCTCTGCTGTGCCCTTGGCCTGGAGGGCTCTGCTCTGAAGACCTTTCCAGACCACATCTCTGTCTCTCAAGGGGCTCCACATAAGGCCAAGCCTGGTCTACATGGTGCTATCCAAGGTATTACAACATCTGCTCAAGCAGGAAAGGAAGTTACATCCAGATTACAGGCATTCCCATCGAGAGTGAGGGGATGCTAACAAGATTCTCACAAGGTATCCTAGTATTGGCCTCACATTTCTATGTGAGGCTGGAAACTACTGGGGACACCAGTCAAAGGCCTGGGTATAGCTCTAGAATGGTGTCTTGTAAAGTGGTTTAGGCAGGCAGACAATTTTGGGCTGACTCAAGCTCTACTACATCCTTATGTGACAGGGATCAAGTCATTTAGCTTCCCTCAGTCTCAGTTTCCTCAGCTATAAAATGGTAAAAAGAGCAAGCATCTCATTGGACTGTAGCAGCAGGAATTAGTTGCTGGTGTTGGCTGTTTCTGGTACATCAAATCCCAATACATAAGTGATTATTGCCCCCAGAGATTCCAGGCAGGTGCAGTGGATGAGCATGATCCATGCAGCCTGATCTGGTGGGCAGAAGATGTGCTTGAAGGACTGATGTGGGGCTGGGGCTTGGGGGCAGGGGTACAGGATGGCTAGCAGAGGAGAGCTAGGGAACATAGTTGAGCACCAAGTCCCCAGGATTGGTTGGGATTTCTGGAGAAGATCAGCTCAGGCCAGACAGGTCTGGTTTATGTGTGTCAGTGAAACTCAACCAGAGCAGTTGTGTGTCCATTAAAACTGTACTTTGTTAGAGCTTCAGTGACTGTGGGAGCTGGCTGGGGATGTCCTGGGAGGCCCTCCTGAGGCCCTGATGTTGGAAATGATGGGCTGAGGTTGGGCATGGGGAAGGAGCAGGACGTGAGGTGGGGGAAAATGTTACAGACTGGATATTTTTGTCCCCCACCCCCAAGTCCATATGATAAAATCCTAACATCCAATGTGATGATGTTAGGAGGTGGGGCCTTTGGGAGGTAATTAGGACCCTTCCAAGAAGAGATATGAGAAAACTGATTTTCTCTCTGCCAGGTGAGGATACAATGAGAAGATAGCCTTCTGTAATCTAGGGCAAGAACTCTCACCAGAAACATCTGCCAGTGCCTTCATCTTGGACTTCCGGCACCAAGAACTGTGAGAAATACATGTGTTTTTTTGTTTGTTTTGTTTAAGCCACCCAGAATAGGCTAATTTAGTGTAGTCACCTGAGCTGACTAAGGGAAGAAGGCAAACTCATACACATGTACTGTGAGCCAAAATTCATCCTGAGTGAAGCTGTATGGTGGACAACTCAAGTGTTTTGTTGTATTTTGGAGGCCTGGACAGGAAGTGGAAGTGAGCTAAGACAGGTGTGAAGTGAGGGTGGAGGAGAGACTAGCTCTCTCCAGGAAACCATCTGCAGGGTGGTCAAGTGTAGCAGAACCAGGTTAATAGTAGCCCAGGAGCTGAGCTGGAGGGAGGAGCCAGCACCTCATACAGCATCCTGCTGAGCACTGGTTCTGTTTCTTTAGGGAATCAGGGTGAAGTGGTGATGGAGCAGCAGGAACTGATGAGAGGACTCAGGTTCATGCTGCTGCCATGCTGGAAGCTGGGTGGAGAGCAGGAAAAAGGACAAAATGCCTGTGATGCACATTAAGGGCAAAGCCACTTGTGAACAAGGTCTGAAGTGAAAGTCTCTCAGTAATGTCCGACTCTTTCCAACCACAAGGACTATATAGTCCATGGAATTCTCCAGGCCAGAATACTTGAGTGGGTAACGTTTCCCTTCTCCAGGGATCTTCCCAAA
Source organism: Nanger dama (assembly GCA_917880005.1). NCBI lineage: Eukaryota > Metazoa > Chordata > Mammalia > Artiodactyla > Bovidae > Nanger > Nanger dama. Next base: position 57,812,575 of record CAKJTW010000004.1, read on the forward strand.
CAAGGGATTGAACCCAGGTCTCCCACATGGCGGGTGGATTCTTTACCAAATGAGCCACAAGGGAAGCCCAAGGGTACTGGCGTGGGTAGCCTATCCCTTCTCCAGGGGATCTTCCCAACCCAGGGATTGAACCACCTGAGCTTCCCTGATGGGAAGCCTAAACAAGGTCTGAGGCTGGGTTAATTTGCACAGCAGTGGGGGTAGGGCTTCTTCCCCAGGCTTCACCCCAACTTGACCATGAACTGTAGGCTTAATCCCTAATTCCCAGCCTTTGCTCACAGCTGACCTGCTCCACCCTAGGAAGGCAGATGCTCAAGAACTTCTGACCCACCCAAAACCAGGGTTCAAATTTCCACATCAGGTATCTTCCCCACATTTCATTCTCTGACCCAAATTGGATGGATTGATCAAAAGAATCAACTCATTAGTGAATAATAATCAGTGAGATTTACTCATATTATTCATCTGCTCAAAAAGTATTGATTGCGCATCTGTCAAGTGTGCTGCTGGGGGCTGGGGATGTAACAGGGAGACAGGCAGGAAGGTCCAGCTGCACAGAGTCTGTCTGACAAACAGATGACCTCCAGCAGACCCATACCTATTGAATTTGTTGACTTAAAAATATTCAGAACCTGAAAGTTGAGAGTTATGCTTTATTTGGTGGGAATTTTAGGACCTCAAGCCTGGGAGGCAGTATCTCAAGTTACTCTGAGAGAACTGCTCTGAGGAGGCAAGGTGTGGGAGACAGGTTATATAGAAGTTTTGCAACAAAGGGCAGATAGTCTGAACATCAGAAGATTATTGTTAATTAAAGGAAAATCAGATATCCTCAGGTTAAGGAATTTAGCGCGTTTCTATTTATGGGAAGGTGCAAGAGTCTGGGCGCACTTAAATTATTCCTTTGGTTATGCACCTCACCTATCTAGGGCCAGTAACCTGTGTTTTCACCTGACTTCCTGAGTTTCCTCAGGGTTCACCGAATGGAGTTAGCTACCAGTCTGATGTCTGCCAGATGGCAGGTATTCTTTCCTTCCTGAGTTCCCTCAGGGCTCACCTGCTCACCATTAGTGGTGGATTCAATTGCTGATGACTGTGACATCCTTTCCATTCTCTCTTTTTCAGTGGTAAGAGGTGCTGGAGCAGAAGGGGGCTGAGGAAGGTTGTGTGCAGCAGGAGTCCTATGTGGGCTAGGGTACCCGGGAGGGTTTCCTAGAGAAACGAAGGGTTGAGAGGAGCTTTCCACACTGAGTAGGAATTACCCAACTGGAGGAGGTGAGGCGAATGGAATGTCTGAGGCGAATGGAATGTCTGATAGCCCAGCAGATCCAGAACATAATCTAGCTCTTTGGAAACATAACAGTGAGGCATTCAATAATGATATTGATAATATTACCAAATTCTTACTCTTATAAGGCAGAATCAGGTTCCCTTCCCCAGCCCATATGTTGAAGCCCTCATTTCTCCATTATCTCATAATATAACTGTGCTCAGAGATAGGGTCTCAAAAATGTAATTCAGTAAAATAAGATCACTAGGGTGGGTCCTAATTGAATATGACTAGTATCCTTATAAAGAGAGATTAGGACACAGACCCACACAGAGGGAACAATGTGAAGACAGAGGGAGAATATTATCATCTACCAACAAATGAGAGAGGACCCAGAAGGAATAAACTATGCTGACACCTTGGTGTTGGATGTCTAAGCTCCAGAACCATGAAAAAATAAATGTCTGTGGTTTAAACCCCTCAGTCTGAGGCTCTTTGTTATGGCAGCCAGAGCTGACAAATACATTTACCAAGTTCAAGATATTCTAACTAAGCTCTTTATACCTATGACATTATTTCTCAATGTCAACTCTGAATAGTAGTTGCCACCACTCTCCCACCTTTGATGCTGAGGACATCAAGGGACAGAGATAAGAAGTGAAACCACACAAATCCAGAGATTACTGTCTGGATTCATGTTGCTTTACCACCGGATGGTCAGCAAGAACTTGACTTCTACTACAGGATATTCTTGCTCAGGAAGATGAAGTTGCAAATAACTTTAGAGTTTGCTTCAGAAACTAGCTCAAAACTCATTTATTTGGGTAACATTAGACCCACATTTCTCTCAACAGAGTAAGTAGCCTCATCTAAGAAAAACTGATTGCCCAGTTGGACTCATAAGCTGACCACATACACTCCAAACATTTGTTTCACAGTTCCCTCTGAACCTACTCTCCTTTCAGAGAGGACTTGAACCCTCAATCCTGGTTTCTTTAAGAAACTGGAACTCACTGTATTTTCATTGAAACTGGTCTCAAGACTTATTGAAGCTCAGGTTCTTTTTATCTCAGGACAGAGAGAACTCAGCATGAGGCAAGCTGATAGGCAGAGAGTGAGTTTATTAGCATAGGATGCTTGTGAGAGATACAAGTGGACAGGCAAAGGAGTGCAGCCCTGAGAACAAAAAGGGCTACATTTTTAAAACAAGATAAAAAGTGTGTGTGTGTGTGTGTGTGTGTGTGTGTGTTGGGGGTGGGGGAGGGAAGACCACCTCCTTTTTCATTCTGGGATAGATGGTAAGGCTTACATCATTAGCTCCTCCTTTTAACCTATATGGTCTAACTGAGACTATAATGGTACTATTTAAATCATATATATATTAGCAAAAGGGTGGTAGCATATACTAAAATATGGTAATTCATCTCAGGTTTCAGTAGAGTGTCCCCTTTCACCTATATGTCTTTCCTACATACAGATGCTACTCTTCAAGGATTCTTAACTCGCTGACTTCATGTAACAAGATGTAGATCCATATCTATGTCGTGTACTTTAACTGCACATGTAGACTGTTTCTTGGTTACTGGATTGTTTTCTTGAGTGGTCATTAGCTTACAACAGTCTCACAAACCCTTTAAAAATTCTTTTTCTATCTTTAACATAGTGGGTTTTCTAAATTCACTATTTAATTATCCTACTCTATCACTATTGGGCTTCCCAGGTGGCACCTGTGGTAAAGAACACACCTGCCAAAGCAGGAGACATAAGAGATGCAGGTTCACTTCCTGGGTGGGAAGATTCCCTGGAGGAGGGCATGGTAACGCACTCCAGTATTCTTGCCTGGAGAATCCCATGGACAGAGGAACCTGGCGGATTATGGTCCATAGGGTTGCAAGGAGTCAGACACGACTAAGTGACTTAATATGGATGCATATGTGAATCCTTATCACATTGCTGTGTCCAACAGTCCTATTGCATTGTGATTTTTCTCAAAACCAGTTAGGCCACCAGCATTGAAAGATCTACCTTAAGTCGGTGCCGGGGTTCAGCCCTGGTGGATCCAGGGTGATTCAAAGGTGGAGACAGAGTCAGCGTCCTTGGAAAAATACATATTTAATTACAGATATATAGAGAGATTAGAAACGGATAGTGTAATAGGAAAATATTAGTGGAGAAAAAGAGTCTGAATAATTTAGGCTGAAAAACGGGGAGCAAGAAAGAAACGACATGGGGGAATCAGTCTTTCCAGGAACTGATCCCCTTTCTTTTAATTTTTAGGTTTGCTTATATACCTTTTGTTACACATAGGGATGAATACAGAGTCACGCGGGGGTCAGCAGTCCTGACCTTTATCAAAATCAGGTGCTTTACATAAAAAAAAAGGTCTTAGGGGTTTTACATCATCTTCAGGCCGTTTCTGCCTGCTGACATTTACAACCCTTTCTTTCTGATAACCAAAAACTTATTTTTTCCAAGAGTGTTTTTTCTTAAACCAGGCACCACCCTCCAAATAATTGCATTCCTATAGGATGAGGGTGCAGTGAGTTACAATCGAGAAAGGAATTTATTTAACCCAAGGTTAACATGATCAATCTTAAAGGTTAATACTTATTTCTCCTATATGCTAGTTATATTTATTATAAAGGCAGGGAATATGGAGATTTAGCAGCAAAACATCAGCCCAACAAATGAAAATCTTTTCACCAATGTTCCCCTTAAGATCTATTTAGTCTTAAGATAGTGATAAAGTTACATTTTTATGTAGCAAGGACACAGTGATTTATAACAAAGTACAGTGATCTATAACAAAAGAGAAAATTCATTAACTCAAAAAGTCTAATATTGCTAACATCAAAAACTACTATATTTCCTTTTCTATATTCCAAATACATTGATTAATATGCTCCCAGTTGCCTAAGGATATGGAAGCCTGGCGGCAATCATTGACTCAACAATGAGAAAAGCCCTATGTTAATTAAGACTCTCAAAATGCTCCAAAACTCTCTGTGCTGTTTATGGTTGAGAGGTTGTCACACAAGCTAGTCTTTCAGCAGAGAGGTTTGACCTGAGACACCCTTGTCCCACCCAGGGCAGGGAATTAGCAGTAATTATTGGCACGACAGCTGAAACTCTTCACCAATATAATTCCTAACCAACCCACTATACTAATTATTTCTAACTTCCCAAAAGAATTTGCTTTTAGTAAGTCTAAAACATCTTGTGCCTCTCACAATTGGGGGTTGTAAACAATCACATGTGGCCGAATGAACCTATACAGGCAGGCTAGATAACCTTCAGAGTTCGTTAAGTTGAAATACTTTTGTCATGCCCAGAAATTTTTATTAACTTGGAGCTGCAAGTTAACTCCTCTGAGAGAAATGGTTATGGGGAGAGCCCCCCCGTAAAGTACTCTGGTTTTGGGGGTAGATGCTCGGGAACAGGGGGTTTCCTGAGGCTTGATCACGCCTTTGCTTATGCCAAGCTTCCTTCCTCATGACGTTTGCCATGGTTGGAGTTCTCACGCTGGCCCCGGTAAGTCATACCATCCAAACTTTGTAAATATCCCATCTCTGCCTCTCCCTTTCTGCCAGGAGTCTGTAAAAACTGCTGCTGCTAAGTCACTTCAGTCATGTCCAACTCTGTGTGACCCCATAGACGGCAGCCCTCCAGGCCCCCCCTGTCCCTGGGATTCTCCAGGCAAGAACACTGGAGTGGGTTGCCATTTCCTTTTCCAATGTATGAAAGTGAAAAGTGAAAGTGAAGTTGCTCAGTAGTGTTTGACTCTTAGCGACCCCATGGGCTGCAGCCTACCAGGCTCCTCTATCCATGGGATATTCCAGGCAAGAGTACTGGAGTAGGGTGCCATTGTCTTCTCCCTGTAAAGCTACACCTCCCCAAAGTGAAGGGATCAGTAGAACATGGCTTTGCTTGACCAGGCGATTATTTTGGTTGTCTTTTGGGAGGAGCTGACGGTCAGGACATTAAGCAACTTGTCCTGACTCATGCAGCTAGTGAGTGTTGAGATATTTCATCAAAGAGCTGGGGTCCTAGTCAAAAATTTCCGTCAGTTAATACCATAGTTTGCTTTCCTCTTAACAGGATGGAATTTAACTTTTCAATTCTCGATGACCTGTCTCACTTCTGCTAAAGTTCTATTCCCTCAAATTGCCTCTGTGTCTTTTGGCTCCCCTTCCTGACCTCCCTGCATGGAGCAGTTTTGCCAGGGAGTCAGGATAAGTTTCCAAGGAGGAAAGTTTGGTATAGATTCTTTGGAGGTAGATGGGCCTGGGTTCAAATCTTGGTTCATGACCAGCTGAGAGAAGACTTTGATTCCTTAACATCTTTGAACTTTGGCCTGAGATATGACATCTATCAATCTTCTGTATTCTCAGGGTATGTATACCAGTGCACACCACCCACACATGTCTGCACATGATAGGGTGCTAGTCAATGAGAGCAAAGCTGGAGTCTGACATCTAATGGGAAAATAATCTTCTTCATGGGGTTGAAGACCCAATATTATTTATGTAATGTAGCCATCACAGTGCCTGGAAATTAAAGGTGCTCAATAAATGAGAGATTAAAAAATAGAGATGGAAGCATGATTTACAAGAGCAATAGACATGCTCAAGTGGTATTGTCCTTGCAAACCTGGCAAAGGCAGAAGAAAGGAAGCAAATGGGACAGGGATAGGCTTTATACTTTCAGCTGATAAAAATGACCACCTGCAGACAATACGGTATGGCTGCTGGGTTTGGGAATGTCAGGGTGGAAGAATATTATACCTTAGTTCTCAGGTTTCAGATCTATTTTTCAACTTCCAGACTCCATATGTACATGTATATGCATATACTTGTCACTGGGCTTCCCTGGTTCCTCAGTTAGTAAAGAATCTGCCTGCAGTATGAGAGACTTGGCGTCATTACCTGGGTTGGAAAGATTCCCTGGAGGAGGGCATGGCAGTCCATTCCAATATTCTTGCCTGGAGAATCCCCATGGACACAGAAGCCTGGTGGGGTAGTTTATGGGGTCACAGAGTCAGACACGACTGATCAATTAAGCATAACACACATATGCATATGATATAAATTAGAAAAGTTTCAGCTGCTCTCCCTCTTGCCTGGCAGAGTCTCTGGTGGGTTTGTGGTAGAGCCAGGACAAGTAAATGAGGTGTAATTGCTAGAAGAGGAGGATCAGTGTGCCCACAGATAGAAGGTAGAGGGGCAAGTGGTAGAGTTGGAGAACAAAAATCCAGTCAGGGCTGTGGGAGGAGATGTTGCTGATGACTGGGAGAGGAGGGTGGAGGATAGCCATGCTGGAAGTTTTGGGCTCTTGTCTAGGTTGTTCCAGACCAGTCAGACTTGGAAATGCTAAAAACACTGCCAGATCCTGAAAAAGCACAATTACTAAGGCTCCCGTATTCATCAGCAAAAATGATTTAGGCCTTTGTCTACAGGTCAAGAGGTGGGCTACCCTGAAGTCCTGCCAGTGAAACTGCTCAGAAATCAGTGGATTCTGGGGGCATGTGTGCACACATTGTGTTCTCCCACACCCTATGCAAGGTACCGCTTCACCTTTTCTTCAGCACTATATGAGGTCAACTAGCTTCATATCCCTACCAGCAAGTGGTACAGCTGATGTCAGTGCCAATGTACCTGGGATATATGTGTGGTGGTATCTCACTGTGGCTTTTTCTGGCAATTTCTCAATGCCAAATCATGTTGATTACCTTGTCACGTGCTTATTTGCCACTTGTATATTCTCCTCTGTTAAATGTCTCTTCATGTCTTTTGGCCATTTTCTATTAGACTATTTGACTTTTATTGCTCAGTTTTGAGAATTTATTATATATTCTAGCTACTAGCCCTCTATGTGATATGTAGTTTGCACATGTCTATTCTGTAGCCTGTATTTTCATCCTCTTAACAGGGCCTTTCACAGGGCAAATGTCTTCATTTTGATGAAGCTTAATTTATAAATTTTTTTTTATGAATTATGCTTTTGGTGTCATGTAAGAAGGTGAACTCCGGGAGTTGGTGATGGACAGGGAGGCCTGGCGTGCTGCGATTCATGGGGTTGCAAAGAGTCGGACACGACTGAGCGACTGAACTGGACTGAACTGAAGAATTATTTGCCTAGTTCTAGATACTGAAGGTTTTCTCCTATGTTTTAAACGAAAGATTTTATAGATTTATGTTTTATATTTAACCCCATGATTCATTTTGAATTAATTTTAAAATAATGTATGAGACTTAAGTCTAGGGTTGTATTTACCTATGGATGACCAATTGCTCCAGTGTCATTTGTTGAAAAGACATCTTAAGTAGTTTTTAATGAGTAAAATCACCTAGCTGGGCCTGCGCATGGATCAAAGGGTTGAGCAAATACTAAAGGAGAGCTAGCTGGCTGTGGACTGGCCCATCCCCCGTCGGGGGCAGAGAGGCAGACAGGCAACAGCCAGAGCAGAAAGGAAAGGGGCAATCTTGGCCCCAGAGATGGCATCCTCCACCAGATTGTGAGCAAGCTCCCAGTTGCTAACCAAGTCTTCCTGGGATCCTGGACAGTTGACCTCTGCCAGGAGGGTCACAGCCAGAGATCAGTTGAGATGGCGTTCTTGAGGAGCACCTAGGAATCTGAGCAGCTGTGATTGGGGGAGGTGTTTAAGATGCACAAACCACCTGGTACAGTGAGCTTGCCAAGCACCTGGTCGCCTGAGCTGCTCGGACCTGGGAAGGCACAAAATGCAGGCCCAACTGAGTCTGTGCCTTTGCGGAGTACCTGATAACCTGAACTTGAGCAACTTAGATCTGAGAAGTGCATGAAACCCAGGGCCTGCTTTGGAAAGTTCCCCTGAAGAGCAACCTGGAACCTGAGCAGTGTAGATTGGGAAAACACACACACGCTGTGAGCTGGGGCAAACCCAGTGTGGTCCATACACTGCGAGCAATCCCCACCCATGCCAGTGACATTGGTTTGCAGTGTTCCTCGCTCCCCACAGCACAACTCAACAAGTGAGCCTAAATAAGTGACCACCTTTTCCCCCTTGTGTCAGGGCAGAAATTAGACAGTGGAGAGACTTGCAAACAGAGGAAGCCAAAATAAACAAAGAAGAGGGAACCACTTTGGAAGTGACAGGTGCAACAGATTAAAACCCTGTAGTTAACAGTGACTAAGCATTAGAAGGGGCCTATAGACCTTGAGAAGAAGTATAAGGAACAATCTGAAACTTAAATGACCCCACACTGCCCTCAACAGCTCCAGAGAGATTCCTAGATATATTTTACTATTATCATTTTTTAATTTAAAATTTTTTAATTTTTAAGTTTATTACCCCTTTTCATTTTTACAACCTATTACCTTGCAAAAAAGACCCTATTTTATTTTTTTTTTTTCATATTTCAAAGTATTTAATACTGTCTCATTATTCAAAATGTATTATAATTATCATATATGCCTATGATGTGCTTTCTGTTTATATTTAGTAGTTTTAGATTCTCACAAAAATTCTTTTGACAGAGTAGATACAGTTTTTCTTTACACACAAAAATTTATTAGTTTAAAAAGTGAATTGACTCTCCCAATATATAAACAGCAAGCATCAGCATAAAGACCTAAAATGAGTTCTCCTATTTCCAAATTAACTGAATTTGCAACCATTCCATACTGGCCTCCACAAAGGAAACTGGTTAACATTCAATTCTTTCAGTTTTTTCTTCATGTTATTTTGAAACTGTTCTTAGATGCAGAGACATATAGGATGTATTATTTATTCTTGATAATATTTTTTTAATTTCCATCTTTTTCTTTGGTAGTATTGGTTGTCTTGAAGTCTACTCTGACTGATGTTAACATAGCCACTCTCTCTTGTAATTGGTGTTAGCAAAAGGCTGTCTTTTTATATCCTTTTATTTTATTTTTTAAAAATTTTTATTTATTTATTTTTAAAAATTACAATACTGTATTTGTTTTGCCATACATTGACATGAATCAGCCACAGGTGAACACAATCTCCCAATGCCAAAGCCCCCTCCCACCTCCCACCCCACACCATCTACCTGAATCATCCTGTGCACCAGCCCCATGCATCCTGCATCCTGCATTGAACATAGATTGGTGCTTCGTTTCTTACAAGATAGTATACATGTTTCAATGCCATTCTCCCAAGTCATCCCACCCTTTCCCTCTCCCCCAGAGTCCAAAAGTCCGTTCTATACCTCTGTATCTCTTTTGTTGTCTCACATATAGGGTCATCATTACTATCTTCTAAATTCCATATATATGTGTCAGTATACTGTATTGGTGTTTTTCTTTCTGGCTTACTTCACTCTGTATAATCGGTTCCAATTTCATCCATCTCATTAGAAGTGAGTTAAATTTATTCTTTTTAAGGGCTGAGTAGTACTCCATTGTGTATATGTACCATTCCCCTAAAGTCAGGAACAAGACAAGGGTGTCCACTTTCACCACTACTCTTCAACATCATACTGGAAGTTTTGGCCACAGCAATCAGAGCAGAAAAAAAAATACAAGGAATCCAAATCGGAAAAGAAGAAGTAAAACTCTCACTGTTTGCAGATGACATGATCCTCTACATAGAAAATCCTAAAGACTCGACCAGAAAACTATTAGAGCTAATCAATGAATATAGTAAAGTTGCAAGATATAAAATCAACACTCAGAAATCCCTTGCATTCCTATACACTAATAATGAGAAAGTAGAAAAAGAAGTTAAGGAAACAATTCCATTCACCATTGCAACGAAAAGAATAAAATACTTAGGAATATTCCTACCTAAAGAAACTAAAGACCTATATATCGAAAACTATAAAACACTGATGAAAGAAATCAAAGAGGACACTAATAGATGGAGAAATATACCATGCTCATGGGTCGGAAGAGTCAATATAGTGAAAATGAGTATACTACCTAAAGCAATCTACAGATTCAATGTGATTCCCATCAAGCTACCAGCAGTATTTTTCACAGAACTAGATCAAATAATCTCAAGATTTGTATGGAAATACAAAAAACCTCGAATAGCCAAAGCAATCTTGAGAAAGAAGAATGGAACTGGAGGAATCAACTTGCCTGACTTCAGGCTCTACTACAAAGCCACAGTCATTAAGACAGTATGGTACTGGCACAAAGACAGAAATATAGATCAATGGAACAAAACAGAAAGCCCTGAGATAAACCCACACACCTATGGACACCTTATCTTCGACAAAGGAGGCAAGAATATACAATGGAGTAAAGACAGTCTCTTTAACAGGTGGTGCTGGGAAAACTGGTCAACCACTTGTAAAAGAATGAAACTAGACCCCTTTCTAACACCATACCCCAAAATAAACTCAAAATGGATTAAAGATCTAAATGTAAGACCAGAAACTATAAAACTCCTAGAGGAGAACACAGGCAAAACACTCTCCGACATAAATCACAGCAGGATCCTCTATGATCCACCTCCCAGTATAGTGGAAATAAAAGCAAAAATAAACAAATGGGATCTAATTAAAATTAAAAGCTTCTGCACAACAAAGGAAACTATAAGCAAGGTGAAAAGACAGCCTTCCAAATGGGAGAAAACAATAGCAAATGAAACAACTGACAAACAACTAATCTCAAAGATATATAAGCAACTTATGCAGCTCAACTCCAGAAAAATAAATGATCCAATAAAAAAATGGGCCAAAGAACTAAATAGGCATTTCTCCAAAAAGACCCTATTTTAAAACAAATTTCATATATATATATTTTATAATTTTTGTGATTTGGATTTGCATTTCTAATATTGTATTTTGAGACTCTAACCTCTGCTCTAGATTTTTAATCTTTGCTTTTTGGTACATGTTATTAAGTTTGTACCTTTAAGAATCTAATCTTCAGTACCCGTTTTTACTTAGGGGTGTGATTACTGGCTTGACTGCTCTCTCCCCTTTTGACTCTCTTTTTTTTCCCCCAGGTCAAATCTATCTCCTCCCTCTCCCTTCTCTTCTCTACATAACTCTGTGAATCTCTTTAGATGTTCTGGGCTGTGGAGAACACTTAGGGAACTGATTACTGGCTAGATTGGTCTCTCCCTTTTGATTCCCCTTTTCTCCTCCTAGTCAGCTCTATCTCCCTCCTCCCTTTTCTCTTCTCTATATAATTCCATGAACCTCTCTGGGTGTTCCAGACTGTGGAGAGCACATAGGGAATTGATTACAGGCTAGATTGCTCTCTCCCTTTTGATTCCCCCTCTTCTCCTCCTGGTCACCCCTATCTCCCTCCTCCTTCTTCTCTTCTCCATGCAACTCTGTGAACCTCTGTGGATGTCCCTCACTGTGGAGAATCTTTTCACCATTAACCTAGATGTTTTATCATTGGTGCTGTATGGATGGAGAAGTCCTGAGGCTACTGTAAGAATAAGACTGAAAGCCAGAGTCAGGAGGCTTAAATACAAAACTTGAGAACACCAGGAAACTTCTGACTCAGGGAACATTAATCGACAAGAGCTCATCTAAAAACCTCCATACCTACACTGAAATCAAGCTCCACCCAAGAACCAACAAGTTTCAGAGCAAGACATACCAAGCTAATTCTCCAGCAATACAGGAACATAACCCTGAGCATTAAAATACAGGTGGACAAAAGTCACACCAAATCCATAGACACCTCAAAACTCACCACTGTACACTTCATTGTACTCCAAAGAGAAGAGATCTAGCTCTACCCACCAAAACACGAAAGCAAGCTTCCATAATCAGGAAATCTTGACAAGCCACTCATCCAACCCCACACACAGGGAGAAACCTCCACAATAAAAGGAACCACAAACTTCCAGCATACAGAAAGGCTACTCCAAACACAGCAATCTAAACAAAATAAAAAGGCAAGGAAATATTCAGGAGGTAAAGGAACATGATAAATGCCCACTGAAACAAACAAAAGAGGATAGGGAGTCTACCTGAAAAAGAATTCAGCATAATGATAGTAAAGATGATCCAAAATCTTGAAAACAAAATGGAGTTACAGATAAACAGACTGGAGACAAGGACTGAGAAGATGCAAGAAATATTTAACAAGGACCTAGAAGAAATAAAAAAAGAGTCAATCAATAATGAATAATGCAATAAATGAGATCAAAAAGCACTCTGGAGGGAACCAAGAGTAGAATAACTGAAGCAGGAGATAGGATAAGTGAGGTGGAAGATAGAATGGTGGTAATAAATATTCAGCAGGTAAAGAGCAGAGAGGAAAATCAGAGAGGAAAAAAGAATTAAAAGAAATGAGGACAACCTCAGAGACCTCGGGGTCAATGTTAAACACCCCAACATTTGAATCATAGGAGTCACAGAAAAAGGAGACAAAAAGAAAGGTAATGAGAAAATACTTGAGGAGATAATAGTTGAAAACTTCCCTAAAATGGGGAAGGCAATAGCCACCCAAGTCCAAGAAGACCAAAGAGTCTCAAACAGGATAGTTCAGTTCAGTTGCTCAGTCATGTCCAACTCTTCGCGACCCCATGAGTTGCAGCACGCCAGGCCTCCCTGTCCATCACCAACTCCTGGAATTCACTCAGACTCACGTCCATCAAGTCGGTGATGCCATCCAGCCATCTCATCTTCTGTAAACCCCTTCTCCTCCTGCCCCCAATCCCTCCCAGCATCAGAGTCTTTTCCAATGATTCAACTCTTTGCATGTGGTGGCCAAAGTACTGGAGTTTCAGCTTTAGCGTCATTCCTTCCAACGAAATCCCAGGACTGATCTCCTTCAGAATGGACTGGTTGGATCTCCTTGCAGTCCAAGGAACTCTCAAGTTTTCTCCAACACCAAAGTTCAAAAGCATCAAACAGTTCAAAAGCATCAATTCTTCGGTGCTCAGCCTTTCTCACAGTCCAACTCTCACATCCATACATGATCACAGGAAAAACCATAGTCTTGACTAGACAGACCTTAGTCAGCAAAGTAATCTCCCTGCTTTTGAATATGCTATCTAGGTTGGTCATAACTTTTCTTCCAAGGAGCAAGCGTCTCTTAATTTCATGGCTGCAATCACCATCTGCAGTGATTCTGGAGCCCCTCAAAAAATAAAGTCTGACACTGTTTCCACTGTTTCTCCTTCTATTTTCCATGGAGTGATGGGACCAGATGCTGTGATCTTCACTTTCTGAATGTTCAGCTTTAAGCCAACTTTTTCACTCTCCTTTTACTTTCATTAAGAGGCTTCTAGTTCTTCTTCACTTTCAGCCATAAGGTTGGTGTCATCTGCATATCTGAGGTTATTGATATTTCTCCTGGCAATCTTGTTTCCAGCTTGTGTTTCTTCCAGTCCAGCGTTTCTCATGATGTACTCTGCATATAAGTTAAATAAACAGGGTGACAATATACAGCCTTGACATATTCTTTTTCCTATTTGGAACCAGTCTGTTGTTCCATGTCCAGTTCTAACTGTTGCTTCCTGACCTGCATACAGATTTCTCAAGAGGCAGGTCAGGTGGTCTTGTATTCCCATCTCTTTCAGAATTTTCCACAGTTTATTGTGATCCACACAGTCAAAGGCTCTGGCATAATCAATAAAGCCAAAATAGATGTTTTTCTGGAACTCTCTTGCTTTTTCCATGATCCAATGGATGTTGGCAGTTTGATCTCTTGTTCCTCTGCCTTTTCTAAAACCAGCTTGAACATCTGGAAGTTCATGGTTCATGTATTGCTGAAGCCTGGTTTGGAGAATTTTGAGCATTACTTTACTAGCGTGTGAGATGAGTGCAATTGTGCAGTAGTTTGAGCATTCTTTAGCATTGCCTTTCTTTGGGATTGGAATGAAAACTGATCTTTTCTGGTCCTGTGTCCACTGCTGAGTTCTCCAAATTTGCTGGCATATTGAGTGTAGCACTTGAACAGCATCATCTTTCAGGATTTGAAATAGCTCCACTGGAATTCCATCACCTCCACTAGCTTTGTTCATAGTGATGCTTTCTAAGGCCCACATGACTTCACATTCCAGGTGTCTGGCTCTAGATGAGTGATCACACCATTGTGATTATCCGGGTCGTAAAGATCCTTTTTGTACAGTTCTGTGTATTCTTGCCATCTCCTCTTAATATCTTCTGCTTCTGTTAGGTCCATGCCATTTCTGTCCTTTATCGAGCCCATCTTTGCATGAAATGTTCCCTTGGTATCTCTAATTTTCTTGAAAAGGTCTCTAGTCTTACCCATTCTGTTGATTTTCTGGTAAAAAAATTATTAAAAATACAAACATATGGAGGCTAAACAACAAACTTCTGAATAACCAACAAATCACAAAAGAAATAAAAGAAATCAAAATTGGTTTGATATAGAAATGAATAAAAATGAAAACACAACAACCCAAAACCTAGTGGACTCAGTAAAAGCAGTGCTAAGGCGAAGATTCATAGCAATACAAGCTTATCTCAGGAAACGAGACAAATCAAATAAATAACCTATGTTTACACCTAAAGCAACTAGAAGAAGAAGAAATGAAGAACCTCAGGGTTAGTAGAAGGAAAAAAATCATAAAAATTAGAGCAGAAATAAATGAAAAAGAAAGGAGACTATAGCAAAAATCAACAAAACTAAGCTAGTCCTTTGAGAAGATAAATAAAAGATAAACCATTAGCCAGACTCATCAAGAAAAAAAAAAAACAGAAGAATGAAATCAACAAATTAGAATTGAAAATGGAGAAATCAAAACAGACAACAGAAATACAAAGGATCATAGGAGACTACTATCAGCAACTATATGCCAATAAAATGGACATCGTGAAAGAAATGGGCAAATTCTTAGAAAAGTACAGCTTTCCAAAACTGAACCAGGAAGAAATAGAAAATCTTAACAGATCCATCACAAGCACAGAAATCAAAATCGTAATCAGAGATCTTCCAACAAACAAAAGCCCAGGACCAGATGGCTTGACAACTGAATTCTACCAAAAATTTAAGAAGAGCTAATACCTATCCTACTCAAACTCTTCCAGAAAATTGCAGAGGAAGGTAAACTTCCAGACTTATTCTATGAGGCCACCATCACCCTAATACCAAAACCAGACAAAGATGCCCCCCCAAAAAAAAAAACTACAGGCTAAATATCACTGATGAACATAGATGTAAAAATCTTTAACAAAATTCTAGCAAACAAAATCCAACAACATTTTTAAAAGATCATACATCATAATCAAGTGGGCACTATCCCAGGGATGCAAGGATTCTTCAATATTTGCAAATCAATCAATGGGATGCACTACATTAACAAATTGAAAAATAAAAACCATATGATTATCTCAATAGATGCCAAGAAAGCCTGTCACAAAATTCAATATCCATTTATGATAAAAACCCCTCAGAAAGCAGGCATAGAAGGAACATACCTAAACCTAATAAAAGCTATATATGACAAACCCAAAGCAAACATTACCCTCAAATGGTGAAAAATTGAAAGCATTTCCCCTAAAGTCAGGAACAAGAGGAGGGTGCCCACTCTCTCCACTACTATTCAATATAGTTTTGGAAGTTTTAGCCACAGCAATCAGAGAAGAAAAAGAAATAAAAGGAATCCAAATTGGAAAAGAAGAAGTACAACTCTCACTGTTTGCAGATGATATGATCCTCTACATAGAAAACCCTAAAGATGCCACCAGAAGATTACTAGAGCTAATCAATGAATATAGTAATGTTTCAGGATGTAAAATTAACACACAGAAATCCCTTGCATTCCTATACACTAACAATGAGAAAACAGAAGAAGAAATTAAGAAAATAGTTCCATTCACTATTGCAATGAAAAGAATAAAATACTTAGAAATAAATCTACCTAAAGAAACTGGTCAACCACTTGTAAAAGAATGAAACTAGACCCCTTTCTAACAACATACACAAAAATAAACTCAAAATGGATTAAAGATCTAAATGTAAGACCAGAAACTATAAAACTCCTAGAGGAGAACATAGGCAAAACACTCTCCGACATAAATCCCAGCAGGATCCTCTATGATCCAACTCCCAGTATACTGGAAATAAAAGCAAAGATAAACAAATGGGATCTAATTAAAATTAAAAGCTTCTGCACAACAAAGGAAACTATAAGCAAGGTGAAAAGACAGCCTTCTGAATGGGAGAAAACAATAGCAAATGAAACAACTGACAAACAACTAATCTCAAAGATATAGAAGCAACTTATGCAGCTCAACTCCAGAAAAATAAATGATCCAATAAAAAAATGGGCCAAAGAACTAAATAGGCATTTCTCCAAAGAAGACATACGGATGGCTAACAAACACATGAAAAGATGCTCAACATCACTCATTATCAGAGAAATGCAAATCAAGACCACAATGAGGTACCATTTCACACCAGTCAGAATGGCTGCAATCCAAAAGTCTACAAGCAATAAATGCTGGAGAGGATGTGGAGAAAAGGGAACCCTCTTACACTGCTGGTGGGAATTCAAACTAGTACAGCCACTATGGAAAACAGTGTGGAGATTCCTTAAAAAATTGCAAATAGAACTGCCTTATGACCCAGCAATCCCACTGCTGGGCATACACACCGAGGAAACCAGAATGGAAAGAGACACATGTACCCCAATGTTCATTGCAGCGCTGTTTATAATAGCCAGGACATGGAAGCAACCTAGATGTCCATCAGCAGATGAATGGATAAGAAAGCTGTGGTACATATACACTATGGAATACTACTCAGCCCTTAAAAAGAATAAATTTGACTCAGTTCTAATGAGATGGATGAAATTGGAACCGATTATACAGAGTGAAGTAAGCCAGAAAGAAAAACACCAATACAGTATACTGACACATATATATGGAATTTAGAAGACAGTAATGATGACCCTATATGTGAGACAACAAAGAGACACAGAGGTATAGAGTGGACTTTTGGACTCTGAGGGAGAGGGAAAGGGTGGGATGACTTGGGAGAATGGCAATGAAACATGTATATTTTCGTGTAAGAAATGAAGCGCCAATCTATGTTCAATGTAGGATGCAGGATGCATGGGGCTGATGCACAGGATGATTCAAGTAGAGGATGTGGGGTGGGAGGTGGGAGGGGGCCTCAGCATTGGGAGATTGTGTTCACCTATGGCTGATTCGTGTCAGTGTATGGCAAAGCAAATACAGTATTGTAATTAAAAAAATAAATAAATTTAATAAAAAAAAGAAACTAAAGACCTATATTAGAAAACTATAAAACACTGATGAAAGAAATCAAAGAGGACACTAATAGATGGAGATATATACCATGTTCATGGATAGGAAGAATCAATATGGTGAAAATGAGTATACAACCCAAAGCAATCTATAGATTCAATGCAATCCCTATCAAGCTACCGATGGTATTTTTCAGAGAACTAGAACTTAATAATTTCACAATTTGTATGGAAATACAAAACAAAACAAAACAACACCCTCGAATAGCCAAAGCAATCTTGAGAAAGAAGAATGGAACTGGAGGAATCAACCTGCCTGACTTCAGGGTATACTACAAAGCTACAGTCATCAAGACAGTATGGTACTGGCACAAAGATGGAAATATAGACCAATGAAACAAAATAGAAAGCCCAGAGATAAATCCATGCACCCATGGACACCTTATCTTTGACAAAGAAGGCAAGAATGTACAATGGAGAAAAGACAATCTCTTTTAACAAGTGATGCTGGGAAAACTGGTCAACCACTTATAAAAGTTGAAACTAAAACACTTTCTAACACCATACCCCAAAATGAACTCAAAATGGATTAAAGATCTAAATGTAAGACCAGAAACTATAAAACTCCTAGAGGAAAACATAGGCAAAACACTCTGTAACGTAAATCATAGCAGGATCATCTATGACCCACCTCCCAGAATAATGGAAATAAAAGCAAAAATAAACAAATGGGACCTAACTAAACTTAAAACTTTTGCACAACGAAGGAAACTATAAGCAAGATGAAAAGACAGCCTTCAGAATGGGAGAAAAAATAAGAAATGAAACAACTGACAATCTCAAAAATATATAGGCAGCTCATATAGCTCAATTCCAGAAAAATAAATGACCCAATCAAAAAATGGTCCAAAGAACTAAACCAGACATTTCTCCAAAGAAGACATATAGATGGCTAACAAACACATAAAAAGATGCTCAACATCATTCATTATCAGAGAAACGCAAATCAAAGCCACAATGAGGTACCATCTCATGCTTGTCAGAATAATTACTATCAAAAAGTCTACAAACAATAAGTGCTGGAGAGGGTGAGGAGAACAGGGAACCCTCTTACACTGTTGGTGAGAATGCAAACTAGTACGGCCACTGTGGAAAGCAATGTGGCTATGCTAAGTCGCTTCAGTCGTGTCTGACTCTGTGCGACCCCAGAGACGGCAGCCCACCAGGCTCCGCTGTCCCTGGGATTCTCCAGGCAAGATCACTGGAGTGGGTTGCCATTTCCTTCTCCAATGCATGAACAATTTGGAGATTCCTTAAAAAACTGGAAATAGAACTGCCATCTGACCTAGCAATCCCACTGCTAGACATACACACTGAAAAAAACTAGAATTGAAAGAGACACACGTACCGCAATGTTCATCGCAGCACTGTTTACAATAGCTAGGACATGGAAGCAACCTAGATGTCCATCAGCAGACAAATGGATAAAAAAGCTGTGGTACATATACATCATGGAATATTACTCAGCTATAAAAAGAACACATTTGAGTCAGTCCTAATGAAGTGGATGAAACTGGAGCTGATTATACAGAGTGAAGTAGGTCAGAAAGAAAAACACCAACGCATATATACAGAATTAGAAAGATGGTAATGGCGGCCCTATATGCAGATAGCAAGAGACACAGATATAAAAAACAGACTTTTAGACTTTGTGGGAGAAGGCGAGGGTGGAATGATTTGAGAGAATAGCATTGAAACATGTATAGTACCATATGTGAAGTAGATCGCTAGTCCAGGTTCAATGCATGAGACAAGGTGCTCAGGACCAGTGCACTGGGATGACCCTGAGGGATGGGAAGGGGAGGGAGATGAGAGCTGGGTTCAGGATGGGAAACACATGTACACCAATGGCTAATTCATGTCAATGTATGACATAAACCATTACAATATTGTAAAATAATTAGCCTTCAATTAAAAGAAAAATAAATTAATTTTAAAATATGTAAATTATTACATGAAAAGCTTAAAAGGATAGAGTTTTTGTATGTGATTGAAGTTAAATTATTATCAGTGTTAAATGGATTGCTATATTTTATATAATACTTATGGTAACTACAAAGCAAAACGTACAGTAAATTCACAAAAGATGAAAAGAGAATCAAAGCATACCACTAGAGAATATATCAATTCACAAAGGATGGCAGTGTAGTATAAAGGAACAAGGAAACTACAAAGCAACCAGAAAGTAATTAATAAGATGGCATTAGTAGATTCTTCAGTTCAGTTCAGTTCAGTCGCTCAGTTGTGTCTGACTCTTTGTGACCCCATGAATCACAGCACGCCAGGCTCCCTGTTCATCACCAACTCCCAGAGTTCACTCAGACTCAAGTCCATTGAGTCACTGATTCCATCCAGCCATCTCATCCTCGGTTGTCCCCTTCTCCTCCTGCCCCTAATCTCTCCCAGCATCAGAGTCTTTTCCAATGAGTGAACTCTTCGCATGAGGTGACCATGTATTGGAGATAATAGTTGAAAACTTCCCTAAAATGGGGAAGGAAATAATCACCCAAGTCCAAGAAACCCAGAGAGTCCCAAACAGGATGAATCCAAGGCGAAACACCCCAAGACACATATTAATCAAATTAACAAAGATCAAACACAAAGAACAAATATTAAAAGCAGCAAGGAAAAACAACAAATAACACACAAAGGGATTCCCATAAAGATAACACCTGATCTTTCAATAGAAACTCTTCAGGCCAGAAGGGAATCGCAAGACATACTTAATGAAAAACAAAAAAAAAAAAAAACTACAGCCCAGATTACTGTACCCAGCAAGAATCTCATTCAAATATGAAGGAGAAATCAAAAGCTTTACAGACAAGCAAAAGGTGACAGAATTCAGCACCACCAAACCAGCTCCCCAACAAATGCTAAAGGATATTCTCTAGACAGGAAAAACAAAAAGGATGTATAAACTCGAACCCAAAACAATAAAGTAAATGGCAACAGGATCATATTTATCAATAATTACCTTAAACGTAAATGGGTTGAATGCCCCAATCAAAAGACAAAGACTGGCTGAATGGATACAAAAACAAGACCCCTATATATGTTGTCTACAGGAGACTCACCTCAAAACAGGGGACACATACAGACTGAAAGTGAAGGGCTGGAAAAAGATATTTCACACAAATGGAGACCGAAAGAAAGCAGGAGTAGCAATACTCATATCAGATAAAACAGACTTTAATACAAAGGCTGTGAAAAGAGACAAAGAAGGACACAACATAATGATCAAAGGATCAATCCAAGAAGAAGATATAACAATTATAAATATATATGGACCCAACATAGGAGCACCGCAATATGTAAGACAAAAGCTAACAAGTATGAAAGGAGAAATTAACAATAACACAATAATAGTGGGAGACTTTAATGCCCCACTCACACCTATGGATAGATCAACTAAACAGAAAATTAACAAGGAAACATAAACTTTAAATGATACAATAGACCAGTTAGACCTAATTGATATCTATAGGACATTTTACCCCAAAATAATGAATTTCACCTTTTTCTCAAGTGCACACGGAAGCTTCTCCAGGATAGACCACATCTTGTGCCATATATCTATCCTTGGTAAATTCAAAAAAACAAATCATTCCAAGCATCTTTTCTGACCAAAATTCAGTAAGATTAGATCTCAATTACAGGAGAAAAACTATTAAAAATTCCAACATATGGAGGCTGAACAACACGCTGCTGACTAACCAACAAATCACAGAACAAATAAAAAAGAAATCAAAATATGCATAGAAATGAATGAAAAGGAAAACACAATAGCCCAAAACTTGTGGGCCACTGTAAAAGCAGTTCTAAGGGGAAAGATCATAGCAATACAGGCATACCTCAAGAAACAAGAAAAAAGTCAAATAAATAACCTAACTCGACACCTAAAGCAACTAGAAAAGGAAGAAATGAAGAACCCCAGGGTTAGTAGAAGGAAAGAAATCTTAACAATTAGGGCAGAAATACATGCAAAAGAAACAAAAGAGACCATAGCAAAAATCAACAAATCCAAAAGCTGGTTCTTTGAAAGGATTAATAAAATTGACAAACCTTTAGCAAGACTCATCAAGAAACAAAGGGAGAAAAATCAAATCAATAAAATTAGAAATGAAAATGAGGAGATGACAACAGACAGCACTGAAATACAAAAGATCATAAGAGACTACTATCAGTAATTATATGCCAATAAAATGGACAACGTGGAAGAAATGGACAAATTCTCAGAAAAGTACAACTTTCCAAAGCTGAACCAGGAAGAAATAGAAAATCTTCACAGACCCATCACAAGCACAGAAATTGAAACTGTAATCAGAAATCTTCCAGTAAACAAAAGCCCAGGTCCAGATGGCTTCACAGCTGAATTCTACCAAAAATTTAGAGAAGAGCTAACACCTATCCTACTCAAACTCTTCCAGAAAATTGCAGAGGAAGGTAAACTTCCAAACTCATTCTATGAGGCCACCATCATCCTAATACCAAAACCTGACAAAGATGCCACCAAAAAAAAATAAAACTACAGGCCAATATCACAGATGAACATAGATGCAAAAATTCTTAAGAAAATTCTAGTAGTCAGAATCCAACAACACATTAAAAAGATCATACACCGTGACCAAGTGGGCTTTATCCCAGGGATGCAAGGATTCTTCAATATCTGCAAATCAATCAATGTAATACACCCCATTAATAAATTGAAAAATAAAAG
Source organism: Nanger dama (assembly GCA_917880005.1). Lineage (NCBI taxonomy): Eukaryota > Metazoa > Chordata > Mammalia > Artiodactyla > Bovidae > Nanger > Nanger dama. The sequence goes on from CAKJTW010000004.1 coordinate 57,834,778, forward strand.
CCATATGATTATCTCAATAGATGCAGAGAAAGCCTTTGAAAAATTGAACATCCATTTATGATAAAAAAAAAAAAACAACTCTCCAGAAAGCAGGAATAGGAGGAACATACCTCAACATACTGCTACTGCTACTGCTAAGTCACTTGAGTCGTGTCCGACTCTGTGCGACCCCATAAATGGCAGCCCACCAGGCTCCCCCATCCCTGGGATTCTCCAGGCAAGAACATTGGAGTGGGTTGCCATTTCCTTTTCCAATACATGAGAGTGAAAAGTGAAAGGGAAGTCACTCAGTCGTGTCTGACTCTTCCCGACCCCATGGACTGTAGCCCACCAGGCTCCTCCATCCATGGGATTTTCCAGGCAAGAGTACTAGAGTGGGGTGTCATTGCCTTCTCCAACCTCAACATAATAAAAGCTATATACAACAAACCCACAGCAAGCCTTATCCTCAATGGTGAAAAATTGAAAGCATTTCCTTGGCTGAAGGTTATTATCTTTTATCACTTTAAGTATGTCTTGCCATTCCCTCTTGGCCTGAAGAGTTTCTATTGAAAGATCTGCAGTTATTCTTATGGGGATCCCCTTGTGTGTTATTTGTTGTTTTTTCCTTGCTTTAATATTTGTTCTTTGTGATTGGTCTTTGTTAGTTTGATTAATATATGTCTTAGGGTGTTTCACCTTGGGTTTATCCTATTTGGCACTCTCTGGGTTTCTTGGACTTGGGTGATTATTTCCTTCCCCATTTTAGGGAAGTTTTCAACTATTATCTCCTCAAGTATTTTCTCATGGTCTTTCTTTTGTCTTCTTCTTCTGGGACTCCTATAATTCAAATGTTGGAATGATTCATATTGTTTTGGAGGTCTCTGAGGTTGTCCTCATTTCTTTTAATTTGTCTTTCTTTTTCCCACGCTGATTCATTTATTTCTACTATTCTATCTTCTATTTCACTAATCCTATCTTCTGCCTCCGATATTCTACTATTTGTTGCCTCCAGAGTGTTTCTGATCTCATTTATTGCATTATTCATTATATGTTGACTCTTTTTATTTCTTCTAGGTCCTTGTTAAACCTTTCTTGCATCTTCTCAATCCTTGACCCCAGGCTATTTATCTGTGATTCTATTTTGATTTCAAGATTTTGGATCATTTTCACTATCAGTATTCAGAATTCTTTCTCAGGTAGATTCCCTATCTCTTCCCCTTGTTTGGTTTGGTGGGCATGTCTCCTGTTCCTTTTCCTGCACAGCAGGATCCTCTATGATCCACCTCCCAGTATAATGGAAATAAAAGCAAAAATAAACAAATGGGATCTAATTAAAATTAAAAGCTTCTGCACAACAAAGGAAACTATAAGCAAGGTGAAAAGACAACCTTCTGAATGGGAGAAAACAATAGCAACTGAAACAACTGACAAACAACTAATCTCAAAGATATACAAGCAACTTATGCAGCTCAACTCCAGAAAAATAAACGACCCAATCAAAAAATGGGCCAAAGAACTAAATAGGCATCTCTCCAAAGAAGACATACAGATGGCTAACAAACACATGAAAAGATGCTCAATATCACTCATTATCAGAGAAATGCAAATCAAGACCACAATGAGGTACCATTTCACACCAGTCAGAATGGCTGCGATCCAAAAGTCTGCAAGCAATAAATGCTGGAGAGGATGTGGAGAAAAGGGAACCCTCTTACACTGCTGGTGGGAATGCAAACTAGTACAGCCACTATGGAAAACTGTGGAGATTCCTTAAAAAATTGCAAATAGAACTGCCTTATGACCCAGCAATCCCCTGCTGGACATACACACTGAGGAAACCAGAATTGAAAGAGACACATGTACCCCAATGTTCATCACAGCACTGATTATAATAGCCAGGATATGGAAACAACCTAGATGTCCATCAGCAGATGAATGGATAAGAAAGCTGTGGTACATATACACAATGGAGTATTACTAAGCCCTTAAAAAGAATAAATTTGACTCAGTTCTAATGAGATGGATGAAACTGGAACCGATTATACAGAGTGAAGTAAGGCAGAAAGAAAAATACCAATACAGTATACTGACACATATATATGGAATTTAGAAAGATAATAACGATGACCCTCTATGTGAGACAACAAAATAGACACAGAGGTATAGAACGGACTTTTGGCCTCTGAGGGAGAGGGAGAGGGTGGGATGATTTGGGAGAATGGCATTGAAACATGTATACTATCATATAAGAAACGAAGCACCAGTCTATGTTCAATACAGGATAAAGGATGCTTGGGGCTGGTGCACAGGATGATCCAGGGAGATGACATGGGGTGGGAGGTGGGAGGGGGCTTCGGCATTAGGAGCTCGTGTACACCTGTGGCTGATTCATGTCAATGTATGGCAAAACAAATACAGTATTGTAATGTAGAATAAAGTATTAAAAACATAAATAAAATTACCACAGACATTTGGGGAAAAATAATAATAAAACACCATGCTTCTTTAAAAATAAATAAATAATAAAATATAACTTTGCAACAACAACAACAAAAAAGAAAGCATTTCCCCTAAAGTCAGAAACAAGACAAGGGTGCCCACTTTCGCCACTACTATTCAGTATAGTTTTGGAAGTTTTGGCCACAGCAATCAGAGCAGAAGAAGAAATAAAAGGAATCCAAATTGGAAAAGAAGTAAAACTCTCACTGTTTGCAGATGACATGATCCTCTACATACAAAACCCTAAAGACTCCACCAGAAAATTACCAGAGCTAATCAATGAATATATAACGTTGCAGGATATAAAATCAACACTCAGAAATCCCTTGCATTCCTATACACTAATAATGAGAAAGTAGAAAAAGAAGTTAAGGAAACAATTCCATTCACCATTGCAACAAAAAGAATAAAATACTTAGGAATATATCTACCTAAAGAAACTAAAGACCTATATATAGAAAACTATAAAACAATGATGAAAGAAATCAAAGAGGACACTAATAGATGGAGAAATATACCATGTTCATGGATAGGAAGAATCAATATGGTGAAAATGAGTATACTACCAAAAGCAATCTATAGATTCAATGCAATCCCTATCAAGCTACCAATGGTATTTTTCACAGAGTTAAAACAAATAATTTCACAATTTGTATGGAAATACAAAAAAACTAGAATAGCCAAAGCAATCTTGAGAAAGAAGAATGGAACTGGAGGAATAAATCTGCCTGACTTCAGGCTATACTACAAAGCCACAGTCATCAAGACAGTATGGTACTAGCACAAAGACAGAAATGTAGATCAATGGAACAAAACAGAAAGCCCTGAGATAAATCCACTTACCTATGGACACCTTATCTTTGACAAAGGAGGCAAGAATATACTATGAATTAAAGACAGTCTCTTTAACAGGTGGTGCTGGGAAAACTGGTCAACAACTTGTAAAAGAATGAAACTAGAACACTTTCTAACACCATATACAAAAAATAAACTCAAAATGGATTAAAGATCTAAATGTAAGACCAGAAACTATAAAACTCCTAGAGGAGAAGATAGGGAAAACACTCTCTGACATTCATCAAAGCAGGATCCTTTATGACCCACCTCCCAGAATATTGAAAATAAAGGCAAAAGTAAACAAATCGGACCTAATTAAACTTCAAAGTTTCTGCACAACAAAGGAAACTATAAGCAAGGTGAAAAGACAGCCTTCTGAATGGGAGAAAATAATAGCAAATGAAGCAACTGACAAACAACTAACCTCAAAATATACAAGCAACTCCTACAGCTCAAGTCCAGAAAAATAAATGACCCAATCAAAAAAATGGGCCAAAGAACTAAATAGACATTTCTCCAAAGAATACATACAGATGGCTAACTAACACATGAAAAGGTTATCAGAGAAATGCAGACAAATATATAAGAAAGCTGTGGTACATATACACAATGGAGTATTACTCAGCCATTAAAAAGAATACATTTGAATCAGTTCTAATGAGGTGGATGAAACTGGAGCCTATTATACAGAGTGAAGTAAGCCAGAAAGAAAAACACCAGTACAGTATACTAACGCATTTATATGGAATTTAGAAAGATGGTAACGATAACCCTGTATGTGAGACAGCAAAAGAGACACAGATGTATACAGCAGTCTTTTGAACTCTGTAGGAGAGGGAGGGGTGGGATGATTTGGGAGAATGGCATTGAAACATGTATAAAATCATATATGAAAAGAATCGCCAGTCCAGGTTTGATGCATGATACTGGATGCTTGGGGCTGGTGCACTGGGATGACCCAGAGGGATGGTATGTGGAGGGAGGAGGGAGGGAGGTTCAGGATGGGAAACGCATATATACCTGTTGCGGATTCATGTTGATGTATGGCAAAACCAGTACAATATTGAAAAGTAATAAACCTCCAATTAAAATAAATTAATTTATATTTTAAAAAGGGGAGGGGGAGAACTCAAAGTCAGAAATTAAAGAAAAGACATTGCAAGTGATACCACAGAAATACAAAGGATTGTAAGTGACAGCTATGAACAATTATATGTCAACAAATTGGGTAACCTAGAAGAAATGGATAAATTTCTAGAAACACAGTACCTATCAAAACTGAATCATGAAGAAATAGAAAATTTGAACAGACCAATAATAAGTAAGGAGACTGAATCAACAGTTAGAAAGAAAAGCCCAGGAAAAGATAGTTTCACTGGTGAATTATACCAAAGCCTTAAAGATGAATAACACTAATCCATCTCAAACTTTTCTAAAAAACTGAAGAGGAGGGAACACTCTTAAACTCATTTTACAAGGTTGGCATCACTCTAATAGAAAACTGAATAAGAGTACTACAAGAAAAAAGAAACTACAGGCCAATATACCTGATAAGCTATAGATGCAAAAATTCTCAACAAAATATTAGCAAATCAAATTCACCGTCACATTAAAAGAACTATACACCATGATCACATGGGATTTGTCTCTGGGTTGCAAGGATGGTTCAGCATATGAAAATCGATTGTGTACACCACATTATAATGAAAGATAAAATCATAAAATTATCTCAACAGATACAGAATAAGCGTTTGACAAAACATCCTTCCATGATTAAAAACACTTAACAAAATTTGGTATAGAAGAAATATATTTTAAGGTAAAGGCCACATATGACAAGCCCACAGATAGCACCATACCGAAAGGTGAAAAATTGAAAGTTTTTCCTCTAAGATCTGTAACAAGACAAGAATGTCCACTTAACACTTAGTATTGGAAGTCCTAGCCAGACTAATCTGGCAGAAAAGAAATGTTATCTAAATCAGAAAGTGAAAAGTGTTAGTTGCTCAGTTGTGTCCGACTCTTTGCCATCCCATGGACCGTAGCCTCTGTCCATAGACTTCTCCAGGCAAGAATACTGGAGTGGGTTTACATTCCCTTCTCCAGGGCATCTTCCTGACCCAGGGTTTTAACCTGAGTCTCCCACATTGAAAGCAGGTTCTTTACCATATGAGCTACTGAAGCCCTATCTTAGTCAGAAAGAGAGAATTAAAAGTGTTTTGGCTTAGATGATCTGATCTTATACATAGAAATCCCATGATCCCACCAAAACCTTTTAGAATTAACCAGTGAATTCAGTAAAGTGCATTGCATCATACAAAATTAACAGACATAATTATTTCTTTTCTATACACTACCAACATTATATTTGAAAAAGATGTGAAAAATCCCATTCACCATAGCATTAAAAAATACTTAGGAATAAATTTAAGCAGATGAAAGATGTATACACTAAGTGCTATAATACTTTCATGACAGAGATTGAAGAAGACACGAACAAATGCAAAGAGATCTCATGTTTTTGAATTGAAAGAATAAATATTGTTAAAATGTCTGTACTATTCTAACCATCTATAAAATCAATTCCAATGACATTTTCCACAGAAAAGAATGGCAATCCTAAAATCTCTGTGGAACCACAAACAACCAATATAGCCAAAGCTATATTGAGAAGAAACAAAGTTGGAGGCATCGCACTTCCTTATTTCAAACTGTGCTACTAAGCTATAGTAATCAAAACAGTATGATACTGGCATAAAAACAAACGTGTACTAATGGAGCAGGTTGACAGTACAGAAACAAGCTCTTGCATATATAGGCAACTAACATTTGAAAAAGAAGCCAAGTATAGTCGAAGGGAAAAGAGCTTTTCAATAAATAATGGTGAGAAAACTACATAATGGCATGCAGAAGATTGATACTGGCCCCAATCTTATCACTCACAGAAATTAACTTGAAATGGATTAAAGACTTGAAAATAAGACCTGAGACTCTAAACCTCTTAAACAAGCAAACAGACAACAGGAAAAAACCTCCTTGGTGTTGGTCTTAGCAGTGATTTTTTTTTTTTTTTTGCAAAGGCAATAAAAACCAAAATAATCAAGCGGGACTATATCAAACTTAAAAGCTTCTCCACAGCAAAAGAAACCATCAACAAAACGAAAAGGCAACATATGGAATGGGAGAAAATATTTGCAAATCACATATTAATATCTAATAAGGGATTAGCATACAAAATATATAAAACTCATATAACTCAATGGAAAAAAAAACCCCAAACAATTCAATTAAAAATGGGCAGAAGATCTGAATAGACATTTTCTTCATGGGGTCGCAAAGAGTCAGACACGACTGAGCAACTGAACTGAACTGAAACACAAACAAGTACATGAAAAGGTGCTCAGCATCACTAACCATTAGGAAAATGAATATCTAAACAATGGGGTATCACCTCACCCCTATTAGAATGGCTATCATAAAAAGACAAGAATTAACAAGTGCTAGTGAGGATGCAGAGAAAAGGAAACCCTTATGCACTTTTAGTGGAAATATGAATTTGTGTAGCCACTATGGAGAACTACATGGAGGATCCTAAACAATGAAAAATAGAACTACTATGTGATCCATACATCCCACTTCTGGTTATATTTCCAAAGGAAGTGAAAACAGCCTCTTGAAGACAAATCTGCACTTCCATGTTCTTTGCAGCATTATTCACAATAGCCAAGAGGGGGAAACAACCCAAGAGTCTGTCAACAGATTAATGGATAATGGAATGTTATTTAGCCATGAGAAAGAAGGAAATTCTGCCATTTTTAGTAACATGGATGGAAACATGAAGGCTTTATGCCAAGTGAAATAAATGTGGAGTCTTTAGAAAACAAACTCACAGAAACAGAGTAGAATGGTGTTGCCAGGGGTTAGGGAGTAGGAGAAATAGGGAGACTTGGTCAAAAGGTACAAAATTCTAGTTAAATAACAAATCAATTTTAAAGATCTAATGTACTACTGCAGGTTATTATAGTTCATAATACTTTATTATATACTTGAAACTTGCTAAGAGAGTAGATCTTAAATGTTCTCACCATAAAAAGTAGTTATATGACTTTATGGAAATGATAGTTAAGGCTGCGGCAGTAACTACTTTGCAATATATAAGTATATAAAATCAACACATACTCCTTAAACTAATACAGTGTCATAATGTCAATTTTATCTGGAAATCTGAAAAAATATTTTTGGATGCATTCATCCAGTTATTAAAATTTATAACAGATAACTCTGATATATGGATCCCTTGTAGACTTATTTCTATTATCTACTTTTTCTCTTGATCTTGTTTTTGTGTGCCTGTTAATATTTATTTGAATAATAGGCCCTATAAATGAAACATAGTAGTGGCTCTAGATGGTATCATTTTCCTTCTGAAAGTATTTACTCTCTCCTTCAGCAGTGATATGGAGGAAGAACAGGTCTCTTCAATTTTGTCAGAGACAGAGGGGCTGTCTGGCTCTAGATTAGTGATCACATCATCATGATTATCTGGGTCATGAAGATCTTTTTGTACAGTTCTTCTGTGTATTCTTGCCACCTCTTCTTAATATCTTCTGCTTCTGTTAGGTCATACCATTTCTGTCCTTTATTGAGCCCATCTTTGCATGAAATGTTCCCTTGGTATCTCTAATATTCTTGAAGAGATCTCTAGTTTTTCCCATTCTGTTCTTTTCCTCTATTTCTTTGCATTGATCTCTGAAGAAGGCTTTTTATCTCTTCTTGCTATTCTTTGGAACTCTGCATTCAGATACTGATATCTTTCCTTTTCTCCTTTGCTTTTCGCCTCTCTTCTTTTCACAGCTATTTGTAAGGCCTCCCCAGACAGCCATTTTGCTTTTTTGCATTTCTTTTCCATGGGGATGGTCTTGATCCCTGTCTCCTGCACAATGTCACAAACCTCATTCCATAGTTCATCAGGCACTCTGTCTGTCACAAACCTCATTCCATAGTTCATCAGGCACTCTATCTATCAGATCTAGGCCCTTAAATATATTTCTCACTTCCACTGTATAATCATAAGGGATTTGATTTAGGTCTAGCAGTTTTCCCTACTTTCTTCAATTTCAGCCTGAATTTGGTAATAAGAATTCATGATCTGAGCCACAGTCAGCTCCTGGTCTTGTTTTTGTTGACAGTATAGAGCTTCTCCATCTTTGGCTGCAAAGAATATAATCAGTTTGATTTCAGTGTTGACCATCTGATGATGTCCATGTGTAGAGTCTTCTCTTGTGTTGTTGTAAGAGGGTGTTTGCTATGACCAGTGCATTTTCTTGGCAAAACTCTATTAGTCTTTGCCCTGCTTCATTCCACATTCCAAGGCCAAATTTTCCTGTTACTCCAAGTGTTTCTTGACTTCCTACTTTTGCATTCCAGTCCCCTGTAATGAAAAGGACATCTTTTTGAGTGTTGGTTCTAAAAGGTCTTGTAGGTCTTCATAAAACCATTCAACTTCAGCTTCTTCAGTGTTACTGGTTAGGGCATAGACTTGGATAACTGTGATACTGAATGGTTTGCCTTGGAGACAAACAGAGATCATTCTGTCGTTTTTGAGATTGCATCCAAGTACTACATTTCAGACTCTTTTTTTGACCATGATGGCTACTCCATTTCTTCTGAGGAATTCCTGCCCTCAGTAGTAGATATAATGGGCATCTGAGTTAAATTCACCCATTCCAGTCCATTTTAGTTCGCTGATTCCCAGAATGTCCACATTCACTCTTGGCATCTCTTGTTTGATCACTTCCAATTTGTCTTGATTCATGGACCTGACATTCCAGGTACCTATCCAATATTGCTCTTTACGGCATTGGACATCCTGGAATGTGAAGTCAAGTGGGCCTTAGAAAGCAACGCTACAAACAAAGCTAGTGGAGGTGATGGAATTCCAGTTGAGCTGTTTCATATCCTGAAAGATGATGCTGTGAAAGTGCTGCACTCAATATGCCAGCAAATTCGGAAAACTCAGCAGTGGCACACGACTGGAAAAGGTCAGTTTTCATTCCAATCCCAAAGAAAGGCAATGTCAAAGAATGCTCAAACTACCACACAATTGCACTCATCTCACATGCTAGTAAAGTAATGCTCAAAATTCTCCAAACCAGGCTTCAGCAATATGTGAACCGTGAACTGCCTGATGTTCAAGCTGGTTTTAGAAAAGGCAGAGGAACCAGAGATCAAATTGTCAACATCCGCTGGATCATGGAAAAGCAAGAGAGCTCAAGAAAAACATCTATTTCTGCTTTATTGACTATGCCAAAGCCTTTGTGTTGATCACAATAAACTGTAGAAAATTCTGAAAGAAATGGGCATATCAGACCACCTGACCTGCCTCTTGAGAAATCTGTATGCAGGTCAGGAAGCAACAGTTAGAACTGGACATGGAACAACAGACTGGTTCCAAATAGGAAAAGGAGTACGTCAAGGCTGTATATTGTCACCCTGCTTATTTAACTTATATGCCGAGTACATCTTGAGAAAGGCTGGACTGGAAGAAACACAAGTTGGAATCAAGTTTGCCAGGAGAAATATCAATAACCTCAGATATGCAGATGACACTACCCTTATGGCAGAATGTGAAGAGGAACTAAAAAGCCTCTTGATGAAAGTGAAAGAGGAGAGTGAAAAAGTTGGCCTAAAGCTCAACATTCAGAAAACAAACATCATGGTATCTGGTCCCATCACTTCATGGTAAATAGATGGGGAAACAGTGGAAACAGTGTCAGACTTTATTTTTTGGGCTCCAAAATTACTGCAGATGGTGTTTGCATCCATGAAATTAAAAGATGCTTACTCCTTGAAAGGAAAGTTATGACCAATCTAGACAGTATATTAAAAAGCAGAGACATTACTTTGCCGACTAAGGTCTGTCTAGTGAAGACTATGGTTTTTCCAGTGGTCATGTATGGATGTTAGAGTTGGACTGTGAAGAAGGTTGAGCACCGAAGAATTGATGCTTTTGAACTGTGGTGTTGGAGAAGACTCTTGAGAGTGCCTTGGACTGCAAGGAGATCCAACCAGTCCATTCTGAAGGAGATCAACCGGGGATTCTTTGGAAGGAATGACGCTAAAGCTGAAACTCCAGTACTTTGGCCACATCATGCGAAGAGCTGACTCATTGGAAAAGATTCTGATGCTGGGAGGGATTGGGGGCAGGAGGAGAAGGGGACGACAGAGGATGAGATGGCTGGATGGCATCACTGACTCGATGGAAGTGAGTCTGAGTGAACTCCGGGAGTTGGTGATGGACAGGGAGGCCTGGCGTGCTTCAATTCATGGGGTTCCAAAGATTTGGACACGACTGAGAGACTGAACTGAATCGAGGGGCTGTCAATCTGAGCTCCATCCTTTTTAAGACTTAGTCTGCCACTGATATACTCCCTCTTTTAACCTATAACCTTTCTAACCAAAATACCCTGGGGTGTTTATCAAAGTTTGTCTTCCTATGTGGGTTGTGAAGGCCAACTTTTATTTCCCTAGCATTCCAATCTCTGATAAATTACATTTCAGATCCTTTCTGCTTGATTTCTTTGTCTTTAGAAATCTTAAGCCTGTGCTGCTTAAGAATAGGGAGGCACCTTGAAGGAGCAGGAAGAAATACAGTGCTTTCTGAAAGTATCCCCCTGCTTTCTGGGACCTCTCATTCTGTGTGGGCAAGCTAGAACTCCAACTTCTAAATTTGCGATCCCATGGTATGGCTGAAATTCTCTTGGCTGCTCCAAACATGGCAGTCATCCTTGGCCCAGCACCTCAGCCTGCCTCTTAACCCGGTCTGTTGAGCCTGAAAGGCCCAGGGACAGTCATGGCAGGACATGGGCTCAGTGCAGAGAGCTCTCTTCACTTGGTGACCTCAAGCACAGAGCACCTTCTTCATCTGGTGCCCTAAACAGACTTCCTGTCTTGTTCTGGTCTTTGGACATGCTTTATTTATAGTTGCCCTTGGTGGGAGTGTTGGTCTGCTCCCGAGCTGCCTGTCACAGCCAGAAGCAGGAGTCCTCCAGAACCTGTATTTTAGTCAATATTTGCCTGACCCCCAAATCCTTAATATTTCTACCTAGCAGAAAGCAGTATATTTAGTTTTCATGCCAATATGCCCACAAATAATAAAAAATGTGTTGATAAGAGATATATGCATACAAACACACAAACTCTTACTTCATATACATTATACCAGGATTTCCTGCTTTTACTTCAGGCACCAGAAAACAGTTGCTCTGGATTCATTTGAGGTAGTAGTCTAAGTCCCAGTTTAAATACAATAGGAAAACAAATCATGGCCAAGGGAATTTGACTTTTTCTAGGTCCTAGGTGGCAACCAGCTTTCAGAGACATGCAGAGAACCACAGACCCCTGAGTTTCAGCGACAGTTACTGGGGCTCTGCCCAGTCATTCAGAATGGCTATGAGTAGGTCCTGTTCGGAGAAGGCAATGGCAACACACTCCAGTACTCTTGCCTGGAAAATCCCATGGATGGAGGAGCCTGGTAGGCTGCAGTCCATGGGGTCGCTAAGAGTTGGGCACGACTGAGCAACTTCACTTTCACTTTTACTTTCATGCATTGGAGAAGGAAATGGCAATCCACTCCAGTATTCTTGCTTGGAGAATCCCAGGGACAGAGGAGCCTAGTGGGTTGCTGTCTATGGGGTCGCACAGAGTCAGACACGACTGAAGCAACTTAGCAGTAGCAGGTCCTGATCATACGCTTTTCCCAACATTTTACGTCTACGGACTCTTCCCTCCTGGGGACTTCAGTCTGCCTCTGACAAAACTGTCTGCTGACTCTCCCCCAGCCTGCCCTACCTGCCTACTGTGCCAGGAGTCCCACGTGGGTTTTTCTCAGGCTTGCTTGGACCCACATGGGCTTGGGATCCCCTGTTATCCTCCCTTTCACCAGCCTCTTATCTGGGCCTCTCCCTTCAGCCACATTTTTTGGGGCTCTTGAACTCTCTCAAGGTCTTCTGTACCTCCTCTCTGTATTGCTGGATCCTCAGTGAAAACACTCCTCCCTCCCTTCCATCTTCCCTGGCCTCTCACAGTTGAAGACATCACCTCCAGGAGGCCTTCTTGGATTCCTGGTGTGGTGAGCTGGAGATGCCTGCAGCTGGGTACCCACAGCTGCCCATGGCCATGGTGCTTCTAGCCCAGACTGCTGTTTACATTCTGTTCTGCTTATGTCTCACCTTGGTCTCTTGCATTCTCCTCCCTGCCCCCGCCCAGGGAGTGTACCTTACTGCTGGATGGTGATGCTGAAGTCAGCCCACTTCCAGCTCTGAGGAGGCAACACCATTAGAATCAAAGGGGACAAGAGACCCTGTTTTAGGAGATGGGCCTTGGGTGCCAGCAGGATTTCAGTGGGCTGTAAAAGGGGAAGGGGATGAGACATTGATTTTGGACCCACAGCCTGAGCAAATATAGGATGACAGTTATGAATACAGTGGGCATACCAGCCTGGCTAGAACATTGCATCCCCTCTCTGTGCTCAGAAGGGAAACAGATGTAGAGAGGGGAATCCAGAACCTCAACATCAGAGTCAGGATTTGAGCCCAGAGTCTGGGCTGCCCATCCGTAGCTCTGGTTTCAGACCTGCTTCCATTCAGTCCTGGGAGTCAACCTGCAGACCAGGGTCCTAGATCTGGGTGTGGCCTCCCATTTAGTCTCCAGCGAGAGCCTGAACCAAAACTGAGAGGCTGGGGGATCAGTGAGAAGGGGCACAGGGTTGAGGGGAAAGGTCAGAGCTGTGCCTCAGGGTCACAGGATTTCCATTTAACCCAGCAGCCTTGAGGGCTGAGAAGGAAAGGGATCTGGAGGAAAATGGAAGAGGACGAGGCAAATCCTCTGGCAGGCAGAGCTGGTAAAGTTCACTGTTGGCAGCACCTGTGATCCTCTGGCAACTTGGGTGTTCCCAGGCGAGGTCTGCTACTGATGTGACTTGGAACCTGTTTTCTTGGGGGCGGGGTGGGGGGTGGTTCTGCTGGTCCCTGCTCTTGCTGGGGCCTCCAACTGGCCTCTTATCTCCTCTCTTCCACACCTATGGTCCAAAAACCCTGGCCGGCTACAGACCGTGGGGTCGCAAAGAGTCAGACATGACTGAGAAACTAGCACTTGCCCTTCATGCTTTCCGCACCCAGACGCAGGAAGGCCTCAGGGGCCCAGGCCATTGCTGCCCTCAACTCCTGTGTTGAAATCAGGAGAGGCGAGTGTGATCCTGTGGAGTTACCACCTCTGGGACTAGGAGAGAGATCTTTCTGAAAGGGAAGGGTGTTGGGTTGGCGGGAAGAGGTTGAGGACGTGGGACAGTCCTTGCGGGCCCATGTGTGGAGGATCATAGTGCCGGCTGCATTCATGCAGGGTCCAGCAGGAAGTGGATGGCACAGTGCATCAGAGTACGAGGAGGGTGTTTTAATAAAGACATTTACAAAGCATGGGTTAGAGAAACCTCAAGAGAGAATGCAGTTTTCTGGGCCTCAGAACTTCAGAGCTATTACCACCCCAGGTTGGAGGGGTTGGGAGAGGGAGAGTTACCAGAACCCAGAGGTAAGAGAGCTTCCTGACTGCAGGGACCTTTGTTCAGTTGAACGTGACAAGTGGCCAGCTTGGTCCCTGCCAAGAGAGGAGAAGCAGGCCTGCTTCTGCCTCTGACCTCCAGCTGGCCAAACCCAACCAGGAGCAGAGGGCCAGGGGGATTGTTGGCAGTCTGTGCAGTCAGGCAGCAGGGTGGTGAAGGGCAGAGGTGGGTGCTGCAGAGGGATGATAACAGCTATGGGCAGGGAGCACTTTGTGGGTCAGTTGGAGATTGAGGGCTCTGCTCCTGCTCTGTCCTGGGCGCCTGGCCCTGGATGGGTCTGCTCACACTGGAGGCTGATGGTGGCTCTCCTGAGTCCCAGCCCTTGATCCTACACTCCTTTGGAAACCAGGCCCAAGGAACAAGACTTGGGGCCTCTAGACTTTCTACCCCCAGGCAGACACAGCTTTCTCTCCTTGGGGATCCTGGATGTCCCAGGACCTTTGTGCCTCCTCCTCCTCCTCCTCCTCCTCCTCCTCCTCCTCCTCCTCCTCCTCTTCCTTCTTCTTCTTCTTGAGCCAGAAAATGTAACATCTGGGCCAGGAAACAGTATGGAGATGGGTCAGTGAAGCTGTAAGCGTGTCTTCCTTGGGGACATGGGGCTTGGAGCAGGCACTCACCCACCTCCAGCTAGGGCCGCCAGGGGCAGAGCGATGCCGATGCCCATAGCCCACCTGAAGTTCTTCCCAGTCCATGCTGTGGGGAGAGGGGAAAAGGGAGAGCCAGTAATTAGAGAGCAGACAGTGCCGTCTCAGCTCCAAGAGAAGACTGCATTCTTTCTTTTATTCACCCACTCAGTCATCTGTTTGTAGACACTGAGCACCTACTGTATGCCCACCTACATCTAGAGATGAGTGAAACAGGGTCCCTGATCTCTAGGAGAGAGAGAAACCAAAGAGTCTGCTGTGGTATCCCAGGGGAGCAGAGCAGGGCAGGGCAGGGCTGAGCAATCACTGGGAGGGTCGATGAGCTCCAGGTTGACTAGCTCGGAGCTAGTCTGAAAAGCTTCTTAGGAAACAGGAATTCTGAGCTGGACTTTGAAAGACTAGTAGTTCAGTTCAGATGGTCAAGGAGCCAAACTGTGTTCCAGGCAGAGGACACAGAGTGTTCAAGGTCAGAAGCATGAAGCTGTCTGTCCAGCGTGTCAGCAACTCTGTGTGTCTGGGAAGATAGGGGAGGTACAGGCGAGCAGAGCCTCCCCCAGGTGGGTGTGCTTTATCTGGGGACCACTGGGAGCCACTGAAAGGTATAACAGGAGTGTCAGAGGTAGATTGGCTCCTTTAGAGAGAGAATTCTTTAATTGCTGAGTGAGAGGTGACCAGGAGAGGCAGGGAGGCCAGTTAGGAGATTCTGTCACAATCCAGGTAAGAGGTGAGGCTGTCTGAGAAGAGGAGGTTGGAAGGATCATATAGTAATATGTCGAAGAATTTTTTAGCAAGACCTGGTGACTACATCCTTTGAGTAAGGGAAGGAGACTCCTGGTTTACGAGGTTGAGGACTTAAGTGAGACGTTTGCTGAGAGGGGGCTTGAAGGAAGAGTAGATTTGGGGGAGTTGAAATGGGTTTGGACATGTCCCCAGGCACGCTGACTTTAGGGACCTGACAGCCCCCCTGAGAACATGTCCTAGAGGCAGATGGCTCTATGGCTCTGAAGCTGGACGTGTGGAAGCCAGACATCCTGGGAGGTGCTACCTTCCCCAGGGAGGATGGGGAGCACAAAGGGATCCGGGGTAGACAGAGGAAGAAGACATTCCAGACAAAGACAACAGACCTGGAGTGGAGGCAGGGAGGCTGGAGGGCAAGATGGTTGGTTTGCCACTGACCTGGACAGAGAGCGGGGTCTTGGCAGGTAAGGAAGTGTTTCTGGCACGTGGTGCAACTGATTACCTCCAGTGTGGAGCGGATGTCTGTGAGAGAGAATGGGTAGGAGCCTTAGAGAGAGTCAGGTGCCCCTCACCCCACACCCAGACTTGGTCCCCAAAATACTCACCACAGGACTCATTGCAGGCTGCCCAGGAGGGTGAAATGGTAGAGAGACTGAGATGCTGGGGAGGCAGACAGAGCTGGGAAGGACTAGGATGTGAGCAGGAATCATAGCTGGGAGAAAGTGTGGTTAGGTGCCCCAGGCAAGGGCAGGGGAATGGCCCAAAGGGGACTGCAGATTGGACTCTGCCTCATCAGGTATCTGGGAAGCTAAGGGCTGGGTGAGGAGCAGGGGCCAGCCCCACCTCTCACCCTTGTCCTTCAGACCCTCAGATACATCCTCCAGCTCCTTGGAAAATTGCTGCTTCAGGACACGAACCTCTTCCAAAAGTGATGGTTTATCTGGGTGGAGCAAGAGGGAAGGGGTGCTTTCGCTGTCTGTTCCATAGGTGGAGTCAATAACCTAACTTTCTTAAGATTAGGAATTCAAACCAATTTTTTTCAGACAGAAATTCTGTTGAGCACACAGATAGATACTGTGTCCAATCCCACCCTTCACAGCACAGTCCCACCACATGCCAGTGGTCTTCAGAGAATGCCTTGGAGGATCAGGTTTTGTTAACCCAAGCCCTAGGGCCCTAGGATGCTAGGCTTCCTCACCATCTCGAAGCTTCTTAATGGCTTTATCTATGTGAGTGAATAATGTTCCTGCTGCTTCCTCCAAATGGTCTTGACCTGAAAATGGGGTTTGGGACAAAGGAGATTAAGACCCCGGGCCAGGTAAAGGGGTCAGCCCTGATCCCTGGGGTCTCCTGGCTGTGCCTCACCAAGGTACGAGTTTTCAGGAGCAGAATGATTATCCATGAATAGGGAATGGAGGCTTTGGGAGAGCTCTGCGGGTGGCCCTGGAGTGCCCCCAAAGAATCTGCAGGTCATAATCTATTAGTGCAGGCAGCTCTTGCCAGCATTGGAGGCAGTTCTTCCCATTGGTGGTGGCCAGGAGACAGCTGAGCAGGAGAAGCAGCATCTTCTGGGGTTTTCCTCTGGTGCCCTTACTACCTTGCCTGGCAGTTCCACATGGAATGCTGGCACCCTGTCCCCCTGGAAACAACATTCTTTTTATAGGACAAAGTAAATTACACAGGGTAGGGTGAAAGCCAGTTATGGTGTTACTGAGTCCAAGCTTGTTCTGCTGGCTGCACAAGACAACTTTATTCAGAAAGCTGGTTGACTGAGAAGTTGGCAAACTAGTGTTTCAAAATAACCATCTTGTTGGGATCTGGGTGCCAGGTTCTTTTATGGATCAGAGATGGGGGAGGTGAGGAAAGAAAGTAAAATCTTAACAGTATCTCCTAGAATGGCAAACCTCAGGCAGGGGGTTGTGTTAATTTCTTCCTTCCTGCCATCCACAGGCAGGCAGGGTTCTGAACAAAGGCACTTCAGCTTACCAGTCAGACAGAGGGGAGGGATTCTCTGAGGCAAGCCATTATCTGTGACTGTAATAACCAAGGTGGCCAAAGAAACAGATCTAGCACAGAAGAGTCAAAATTGACTCTTTCCTTTTACAATGGCACAAACCAGGGCTTTGGCATCAAACCAGAGTGAGGACCCTGATATCCTCCTTTGAAGATGGAGTCACTGATCACCACTGGCGATGGTTCTTGTGAGGATGAGAGAGATGTCTATGCTGCCTTGTGATCTGTCCTCAGCTCCCTTGGTGGCATTTACCATATATGGAATAGTTCAACAAGCTGAAATTTGCAGGGCCAGGAGACAGCAGCATAGAGAGAGGGTTGCTTGTTCAAAGAGTCTGAATCACTTTGCCACATAGAAGTGGTCAGCCATGTGGGAAGCTTGTGGAACACATGTCTTTTCCACGGCACTTATAAACTGGCTACTGTTTTCGTACCTGATCAAAACAGAGAGTCTTCAGTAGTTATTCTGATCACAGAGTAGACACTGTAAGCAGAGTGTAGATAGGGAGTGCATGGAAGTACAGAGAGAGAAGCCATCTCTGAGACAGCAGTTCTTTTGTGCAGTGGGCATTGAAGAGATGCAAAATTCCTTACTCTCTAACAAAGAGAAAGCCAGTGGCATTCTTGTCACTCCTCAGCTGATAAGCTTTCCCTCTTCCACATCATGCTTCCAACCAATTTAAGTTCCTTAAGCTGAACTATGGACAGCTGAAAGCCACCAGGCATTTAAGGAGTGCTTTAAGTGTGAACCAGTCTGTTGTTCCATGTCCAGTTCTAACTGTTGCTTCCTGACCTGCATACAGATTTCTCAAGAGACAGGTTAGGTGGTCTGGTATTCCCATCTTTTTCAGAATTTTCCACAGTTTATTGTGATCCACACAGTCAAAGGCTCTGGCATAGTCAATAAAGCAGAAATAGATGTTTTTCTGGAACTCTCTTGCTTTTTTGATGATCCA
This sequence comes from Nanger dama, assembly GCA_917880005.1. Lineage (NCBI taxonomy): Eukaryota > Metazoa > Chordata > Mammalia > Artiodactyla > Bovidae > Nanger > Nanger dama. Next base: position 57,853,062 of record CAKJTW010000004.1, read on the forward strand.
GTGGATGTTGGCAATTTGATCTCTGGTTCCTCTGCCTTTTCTAAAACTAACTTGAACATCAGGCAGTTCACGGTTCACGTATTGCTTAAGCCTGGCTTGGAGAATTTTGAGCATTACTTTACTAGCATGTGAGATGAGTGCAACTGTGTGGTAGTTTGAGCATTCTTTGGCATTGCCTTTCTTTGGGATTGGAATGAAAACTGACCTTTTCCAGTCCTGTGGCCACTGCTGAGTTTTCCAAATTTGCTGGCATATTGAGTGCAGCACTTTCACAGCATCATATTTCAGGATTTGAAATAGCTCCACTGGAATTCCATCACCTCCACTAGCTTTGTTCGTAGTGATGCTTTCTAAGGCCCACTTGACTTCACATTCCAAGATGTCTGGCTCTAGATTAGTCATCACATCATCATGATTATCTGGGTCGTGAAGATCTCTTTTGTACAGTTCTTCTGTGTATTCTTGCCACCTCTTCTTAATATCTTCTGCTTCTATTAGGTCCATACCATTTCTGTCCTTTATCAAGCCCATCTTTGCATGAAATGTTCCCTTTGGTATCTCTAATATTCTTGAAGAGATCTCTAGTCTTTCCCATATGGTTGCTTCCCTCTATTTCTTTGCATTGATCGCTGAAGAAGGCTTTCTTATCTATCCTTGCTATTCTTTGGAACTCTGCATTCAGATGCTGATATCTTTCCTTTTCTCCTTTGCTTTTCGCCTCTCTTCTTTTCACAGCTATTTGTAAGGGTTCCCCAAAAGGTTGCTTTTTGCATTTCTTTTCCAGGGGGATGGATGGTCTTGATCCCTGTCTCCTGTACAATGTCACGAACCTCATTCCATAGTTCATCAGGCACTCTATCTATCAGATCTAGGCCCTTAAACCTATTTCTCACTTCCACTGTATAATCATAAGGGATTTGATTTGAGAGTCCTTGGACTGCAAGGAGATCCAACCAGTCCATTCTGAAGGAGATCAACCCTGGGATTTCTTTGGAAGGAATGATGTTAAAGCTGAAACTCCATTCACTTATTTATTTTTGACTGTGCTGTGTCTTTGTTGCTGCAAGCCTGCTTTCTCTAGTTGCAGTGTTCAGTCTTCTCTTATTGCCCAGCATGGGCTGCAGGGCACTTGGGCTTCAGTAGTTCTGGTGCATGGGCTCAGTTGCCCTGTGGCATGTGGAATCTTCCTGGATCAGAGATCGAACTTATGTCCCCTCTATTGGCAGGCAGATTCTCAGCCACTAGACCACCAGGGAAGTCCTGAAACTCCAGTACTTTGGCCACTTCATGCGAAGACTTGACTCATTGGAAAAGACTCTGATGCTGGGAGGGATTGGGAGGAGAAAGGGACGACCGAGGATGAGATGGCTGGATGGCATCACGGACTCGATGGACGTGAGTCTGAGTGAACTCCGGGAGATGGTGATGGACAGGGAGGCCTGGCATGCTGCGATTCATGGGGTTGAAAAGAGTCGGACACGACTGAGCGACTGAATTGAACTAAGTGTGAACAAGAGACAAAACGATGTCAAAAATTCAAACAAAAGCAAGCAAAAACCACAGGAAAAAGAGTACAAAGGACATGGTGGGAAGCAGAAAAAAACATAGAAACTCACCATAACTAAATAGACAAACTATTGCTTTCCCCAAACAAGAAGACGCTATATGTAGAAAAAAAGTCTGAAAATAAAGTGTTATTGGAGATTAAAAATATAATACCAAGAATTAAAAAATTACATAGATGTGTTCGGAGATAGGCTTTCAGAAGTCTCCTAGCCAGAAGTACAAAAATAATAGAGATGAGAAATAGGAAAAGATAAAATTAGATAATCCATGAAGTCCAGGTCTAACATCTAGTTAACATAAATTTCAGAAAGTAAGAACAAAGAAAATGGAGAGGAGAAAGTTATTTGCAATGAAAGTTGGGTGGGAGGGATAAACATGAACACACTACCATATATAAAATAGATAACCAACAAGTACTTTCTGTGTAATACAGGGAACTCAGTATTCTGCAACAACTGGCATGATAAATGAATCTGGAAAAAATGGAGATATTTATATACATATATCTGAATCACTTTGCTGTACACTTGAAACTAACACCATATTGTAAATTGACTATACTTCCATAAAAATAAAGATTAAAAAAAAAGTTGGGTGGGAAGTCTACACAGGTTGTTCTATCCTATAGGGAGAGGGATGTGGAGGGTGGCATCAAGGTTTTCTAGAAGAAATAACAGCTTAATTGGTCAGTTCAGACTGTAGTAGTCAGATGGACTCAGATGAGAGGGTGATTCTGAGTACTGCAGACCTATTGCTTTTCTGCTGGCTTTGGACATTTTGGGGGTTAGGGGATTGCCTGTTTTTCTCTACTTAGGCAATGTTTCTGGAAAGGAAAACCCTTATTCTCTAGAACCAAGGATAGGAAAAGCAGGTACTCCTTTCCCTTATACCCTGGGTAGGGCTCAAAGCTGTGCAAACATGCAAACCACCTGTTTACAATGTTTATTACACCTCTGAGTTTATCACACCCTGCTTGCATGTGGGGGGAGGAGAGAATAGGGAACTGACAGAAATGATACAGGTAGGAAATTTTAGAACTGAAAGACATGGATTTCCAGATTGAGAGGGCCCACTGAGAAGGCATCCAGTGCTTAGGAATAGGAAAAACTACATCAGGAGAAAAGGGAACCCTCCCATATTGTGGGTGGGAATGTAAATTGATCAGCTCCCTCTGGTCGTTGCGTTCCTTACCTGGTCTTCTTTACTCTTTTCTGCTTTTCCTTGGCAGGAATTGTCTTTTCTAAAATCAGAAGTGTTAAGGTCCAAGACTCAAGCTTGTGTTTTGGGGGTGAAATGATCAGGGTTAGTCTTTAGAGTGCTTTGGTATCAGACCATCAGGAAATCCTCACATAAATCAGAGTATTCTACAAGATGCAGCCACACGTGGCAGAATTCTACTCTGAGGTTTGGGCTAAAGCCCCTGAGTGGGCTAGAGTCTTCCCTTTTCCTTGGTTTATGCTCTTCCTTTGGGAAATTTTCAAAAGGGAAAGATTCAGGTGTCAATTTGTTCCTGACCCAATGCCATCTCCATTCACCCCCACATTCTTAGCTTCAATCTGTGAAAGTGTGCTTTAAATCCTTTGAAGGTGCATTTGAACATAGAATCATAGAGACTGTGGGTTGGGGGAGCTTTTAATACAACCCATGATTATAGTCTGTTTTCTAGTCTCCACTAATTTAGCTTGATTCCTCCCCTAGTTTCCCATTTAATTCAATTGTACATTGTGTACTTGGAATAAGTTAGGAGTCTAAATGACAAATGCAGTCCTTTTCATTTCTAGGCATCTTGGATGTTAGAACTTTCTTCCTTATGTTGAGAGACCATCCATCTTGTGCTTTTGGTCATTTGGGCATGTCTAATACCTCTGACACAAGACAGCTCATTCAGTGTTTGAAGATAGAAATTAAGCTCTTCTTCTGAGACCAAACATCTTTTCTCCAGCCCATGAGCTCCTTGAGCCTATTTTAGAATCTGGTTTCTTGCGTCCCCCATTCTGATCCATTTGAAACATCCCTGTTTGCCTTTGCAGGACAGAATGTGAAACTGAATATTCTTTGACCTTGGCAAGGTCAAAGTTTGTGTCCTCCTACTTTCCCTACTGGTACAAATTTCCCTGCATGCTTTTTATATTGCATACAATTGGCCCCAAATTCAGTGGCCTAAAACCGCAGTCATCTATCATCTCATGGTAGAAGTTCAGACTTGATTGAGCCAGGTTCTCTACTTAGGGACTTGTTGTTGAGCTCAATTGCCCAGTCATGTCTGAATCTTTGTGACTGTGTGGAATGTAGCACACCAGGCCTCCCTGTCCCTCATCATCTCTCGAAGTTTGCCCAAGTTCATGTCTATTGCATCAGTGATGCCATCCAGCCATCTCATCCCCTAATGCCCTCTTCTTCTGCCCTCAATCTTTCCCAGCATCAGGGACTTTTCCATTGAGTCAGCTGTTAGCATCAGATGACCAAAAATACTGGAGTTTCAGTTTCAGCATCAGTCCTTCTAATGAGTATTCAGGGTTGATTTCTCTTAGGATTGACTGGTTTCACTCCTTTCTGTGCAAGAGACAAGCAGGAGTCTTCTCCACTACCACAGGTCAAAGAGATAAATTCTTCAGCGCTCTGCCTTCTTTATGGTCCAGCTCTCACAACTGTATGTGACCACTGGGAAGACCATAGCCTGGACTAGGCAGACCCTTGTTGGCAGAGTGATGGATGTCCCTGCTTTTCAACACACTGTCTAGGCTTGTCATAGCTTTCTTGCCAAGAAGCAAACATCTTCTGATTTCATGGCTAGTCACCATTTGTAGTGAATTTAGAGCCCACGAAGAGGAAATCTGTCACTATTTCCACCTTTTCCTCCTCTACTTGTCATGAAGCAATAGGGCCGGATATCATGATCTTAGACTTTTTATTATTTAGTTTTAAGTGACTTTTTCAGTCTCTTCCTTCACTCTCATCAAGAGGCTCTTTAGTTCCTCTTCACTTTGTGCTATTAGAGTGGTACCATTCACATATCTGAGATTGTTGGTGTTTCTCCCACCTGTCTTGATTCCAGCTTGTAACTCATCCAGCCCAGCATTTCTCATGATGTGCTCAGTGCATAGATTAAACAAACAGGGTGACAGCACTCAGACTCCTTTCTCAATCTTGAATGAAACAGTTGTTCCATCACTGAGTTTCAGTTCAGCTGCTCAGTCATGTCTGATCCTCTGCAACCTCATGGACTACAGCACATCAGGCTTCCCTGCCCATCACTAACTCCTGGAGCTTGCTCAAACTCATGTTCATCAAGTCAGTGATGCCATCCAACCATCTTATCCTCTGTCATCCTCTTCTCCTCCCATCTTCAATCTTTCCCAGCATCAGGGTCTTTTCAAATGAGTCAGCTTTTTGCATCAGCTGGCCAAAGTATTGGAGTTTCAGCTTCAGCATCAGTCCTTCCAATGAATATTCAGGACTTATATCCTTTAGGATGGACTGGTTGGATTCTCTTGCAGTCCAAGGGACTCTCAAGAGTCTTCTCCAACACCACAGTTCAAAAGCATCAATTCTTCACTCTGCTTTCTTTATAGTCCAACTCTTACATCCATACGTGATTACTAGAAAAACCATAGCTTTGACTAGATGGACCTTTGTTGGCAAAGTAATGTCTCTGCTTTTTAATATGTTGTCTAGGTTGGTCATAGCCTTTCTTCCAAGGAGCAAGTGTCTTTTAATTTCATGGCTACAGTCACCATCTGCAGTGATTTTGGAGCCCGTCAAAATAAAGTCTCTCACTGTTTCCATTGTTTCCCATCTATTTGCCATGAAGTGATGGGACCAGATGCAATGATCTTCATTTTTTTAATGTTGAGTTTTAAGCCAATTTTTTTACTCTCCTCTTTCACCTCATCAAGAGGCTCTTTAATTCTTCTTCACTTTCTGCCACAAGGGTGGTGTCATCTGCATATCTGAGGTTATTGATACATCACCCAGCAATCTTGATTCCAGCTTGTGCTTCATCCAGCTCGGCATTTCACATGATGTACACTGCATATAAATTAAATAAGCATGGTGACAATATACAGCCTTGATGTACTCCTTTCCCAATTTGGAACCATTCTGTTGTTCCATGTCCAGTTCTAACTGTTGTTTCTTGACCTGAATACAGGTTTCTCAGGAGGCAGGTAAGGTGGTCTGGTATTTCCATCTCTTGAAGAATTTTCCACAGTTTGTTGTGATCCACACAATCAAAGGCTTTGGTGTAGTCAATAAAGCAGAAATAGATGTTTTACTGGAACTCTCTTGTTTCTTCAATGGTCTAATGGATGTTGGCAATTTGATCTTTGGTTCCTCTGCCTTTTTCAAATGCAGCTTGAATGTATGGAAGTTCCTGGTTCGTGTACTGTTGAAGCCTGGCTTGGAGAATTTTGAGCTTTACTTTGTTAGCATGTGAGATGAGTGCAATTGTGCAATACTTTGAATATTGTATTGCATTGCCTTTCTTAGGGATTAGAATGAAAATTGACCTTCTCTAGTCCTGTGGCCACTGCTGAGTATTCCAAATTATCTAGCATATTGAGTGCAGCACTTTCACAGCATCATCTTTCAGGATTTGAAATAGCTCAACTGAAATTCCATCATCTCCACTAGCTTTGTTCACAGTGATGCTTCCTAAGGCCTACTTGACTTCACAGTCTAGGATGTATGGCTTTAGGTGAGTGATCACTTCAGCGTGGTTATCTGGGTCATGAAGATCCTTTGTTTATAGTTCTTCTGTGTATTCTTGCCACCTCTTCTTTTTAAAAAATTTTTTTTAATTTTATTTTTACTTTATTCAACGTTACAATACTGTATTGGTCTTGCCATACATTGACATGAATCAGCCACAGGTCTTCTTAATATCTTCTGCTTTTGTTAGGTCCATACCATTTCCGTCCTTTATTGTCCCATCCTTGCATGAAATGTTCCTTTGGTATCCCTAATTTTCTTGAAGAGATCTCTAGACTTTCCCATTCTATTGTTTTCCTTTATTTCTTTGCATTGATCACTGAGGAAGGCTTTGTAATCTCTCCTTGCTATTCTTTGGAATTCTGCATTCAAATGGGTATATCTTTCTTTTTCTCTTTTGCCTTTAGCTTCTCTCTTTTTTTTTTTAGCTTCTCTTCTTATCTCAGACTTTTGTAAGGCCTCCTCAGACAACAATTTTGTCTGTTCTAACTTGTTTCTTGACTCACATACAAGTTTCTCAGGAGATGGGTAAGATGGCCTGGTAGTATAATCTCTTTAAGAACTTTTCACAGATTGTTATGATCCACACAGTCAAAGGTTTTGGTATAGTAGATGAAACAGAGGTAGATATTTTTCTGAAATTCCCTAGCTTTCTCTATGATCTAGAAAATGTTGGCAATTTGATCTCTGGTTCCTCTTTCTTTTCTCAATCCAGCTTGGATATTTCAAAGATCTTGGTTTGCATAATGCTAGAGCCTAGTATGCAAGATTTTAAGCATGCCTTTACTAGCATGGGAGATGAATGCAACTGTCTGTTAGCACATTCTTTAGTACTACCCTTCTTCAGAATTGAGATGAGTATCCAGTCCTGTGGCCACTTCTGGGCCTTCCAGATATGCTGACATACTGAATGCAACACCATGACTCAGGGTCTCACAAGGCTGAAACCATGTTGGTGTATATTATTACCTATCACAGGGGTGAAATCCTCCATATTCACAGTGCTGCATCCTGCTCAAGTAGGGAGGGTTATATTGGGTGTGGTTACCAGGGGATAAAAACCTTGGAAACTGTCTCAGAATTCTTTCTCAGTTTTCCTGAAACTGAGCAGGATCCTGTGGGGCTCCTGGGCATGGATGTTTCTCTATACTCTGTTTCTAACTTGTAGGGAATACCCCAGCCTTCATAACCTTCTCTAGGTCTCAAAGGCTAGATTCAAACAGTTGTTAATCAGGGAAAGGGAGTAATGCAGAGACAGGGAGGAACATTCAAGAAATAGTAGTGAAGCCTTGGGGCAGAGTCGTGGTGCCCCCCTCGCAGAACAATGCCTTTAAACTCTTGGGAGAAGGAGCAGAATTGCTTTTAAAGTCAAACCTCATACGTGCTAGAGATGCTTGAAAGACACAAACAAAACCATATGTGCACCAAGACTCAGGGAAAGGAGCAGTGGCCTCCACAGGAGACTGAGCCAGACCTGCCTTTGAGTGTTTGAGTGTCTCCTACGGAGCCATGGGTCAACAGTGGCCTACTGAAGGGGTTCTCAAGGCAGTAGCAGTCCTGGAAGTCACAGCATGCAGTGTAAGTCCTCTTGGAGGGAGGTCACCGTTAGCCCCATCACAGAGCCACCGAGCGGGCAACCCACAGACTGGAGAACAATTAAACCAAAGAAGTTCTCTCACTGATGTGAAAGTTCTAGGGACTACAATAGATTCCAAGCCAGGGAATCTGGCAAAGGGACTGAGAACCCCCAAGGAATTTGACTTTGAAGGCCAGTGGGATTTGATTATAGAACTTCCACAGAACTAGGGAAACAGTTTTAGAGGGCACAAACAAAACCTGTGCACACCAGGACCCAGGAGAAAGGAGCAGTGGCCCCACAATAGACTGAGCCAGACTTGCCTGTGTTTGAGAGTCCCCAGCAGAGGCATGGGTTGACAGTAGTGGGACACTGACTGCAGCACTCCTGGGAGGTGCAGCATGTTAGCTTAAGTCCTTTGGAAAGAAGTTGCTATTACCTCTCCTGTGATGGAGGGAACACAGCCCCAGCCATCAGCAGAGAATTGGATTAAAGATTTCCTGAGCATGGGCCTTGCCCGCCAGAGCAAGACCCAGTTTTCCCCAAAGCCAGTCTCTCCCATCAGGAAGCTTCCACAAGCCTCTTAACCTCATCCATTAGAAGGGAGACAGAATGAAAACTACAGTAACATAAAACTAACCAAACTGATCACATGGATCACAGCCTTGTTTACATCAGTGAAACTATGAGCCATGCTGTGTAGGGCCACCCAAGACAGAAGGGTCATGGTGGAGAGTTCTACAAAACGTGGTCCAGTGGAGAGGGGATGGAGAGGGGAAGGAGAGGGGAATGGCAAACAGCTTCAGTATTCTTGCCTTGAGAATCCCCTGAACAGTATGAAAAGACAAAAAGATATGACACTAAAAATGAACTCCCCAGGTCAGTAGGTACCCAATATGCTACCGGAGAAAGCAGAGAAATAGCTCCAGAAGGAATGAAAAGGCTAAGCCAAAGCCAAAATAAAAACACTCAGTTGTGGATGTTCTGGTGGTGAAAGTGAAGTCTGATGCTGTAAAGAACAATATTGCATAGGAGCCTGGAATGCTAGGTCCATGAATCAAGGCAAATTGGATGTAGTCAAACAGGAGATGCAAAGAGTGTACATTGACATTTTAGGAATTAGTGAAATAAAATGGTCCCGAATGGGTGAATTTAATTTAGATGACCATTATATCTACTACTGTGGGCAAGAATCCCTTAGAAGAAATGGAATAACCCTCATAGTCAACATGAGTCCAAAATGCAGTACTTGGGTGCAACCTCAAAAATGACACAATGATCTCTGTTCATTTCCAAGGCAAGTCATTCAATATCACAGTAATCCAAGTCTATGCCCCAACCACTAAAGCCAAAGAAGCTGAAGCTGAATGGTTCTATGAAGAACTACAAGACCTTCTAGAACTAACACCCAAAAATAAAAAAAAAAGAAGTCCTTTTCATTATAAGGGACTGGAATGCAAAAGCAGGAAGTCAAGAGATACCTGGAGTAACAAGAAAGTTTGGCCTTGGAGTACAAAATGAAGCAGGGCAAATGCTAACCAAGTTTTGCCAAGAGAGCGCACTGGTTAGCAAACATCCTCTTCCAACAACACGAGAGATGACTCTACACATCGACATCACAAGATGATCAGTACTGAAATCGATTGATTATATGCTTTGCAGCCAGAGACGGAGAAGCTCTATACAGTCAGCAAAAACAAGACCAGGAGCTTAGTGTGGCTCAGATCATGAACTATTGCCAAATTCAGACTTCAATTGAAGAAAGTAGGGAAAACCACTAGGCAATTCAGGTATGATCTAAATCAAATCCTTTACAATTATACAGTGGATGTGACAAATAGATTCAAGAGATTAGACCTGGTAGACAGAGTGCCTGAAGAACTATGGACAGAGGTTCATAACATTGTACTGATGGCAGTGATCAAAACCATCCCAAGAAATAGAAATGGAAAACGGCATAATGATTGTCTGAGGAGGCCTTACAGATAGCTGAGAAAAGAAGTGAAAGGCAAAGTAGAAAAGAAACATATACCTACTGAATGCAGAGTTCCAAAGAACAGCAAAGAGATAGGAGAACCTTCTTAAGTGAACAATGCAAAGAATAAGGATAGCAATAGAATGGGAAAGACTAGAGATCTCTTCAAGAAAATTAGAGGTACCAAAGGAACATTTCATGCAAAGATGGGTACAATAAAGGACAGAAATGGTACGGATCTAACAGAAGCAGAAGATATTAAGAAGAGGTGGCAAGAATTCACAGAAGAAATATACAACAAACATCTTCACGACCTGTATCATCATGATGGTGTGATCAGTCACCTAGAGCCAGACATCTTGGAGTGTGAAGTCAAGTGGGCCTTAGGAAGCATCACTATGAACAAAGCTAGTGGAGGTGATGGAATTCCAGTTGAACTATTTCAAATCCTAAAATAAGATGCTGTGAAAGTTTTGCATTCAGTATGCTAGCAAATATGGAAAACTCAGCAATGGCCACAAGACTGGAAAATGTCAGTTTTCATTCCAATCCCAAAGAAGGGCAATGCCAAATAATGCTCAAACTACCACACAATTGCACTCATTTCACATGTTAGCAAGGTCATGCTCAAAATTCTCCAAGCTAGGCTTTTTAATTGTACATGAACAGAGAAATTTCAGATATTCAAGCTGCATTTAGAAAATTCAGAGAAACCAGAGATCAAATTGCCAACATCCATTGGCCCATAGAAAAAACAAGAGAATTCCAGATAAACATCTATATCTGCTTCATTGACTACACCAAAGCCTTTATGTGAATCACTACAAACTGTGGAAAATTCTTCAAGAGATAGGAATACCAGACTGCCTTTCTTGCCTCCTGAGAAACCTGTATGCAGGTTAAGAAGCAACAGTTAGAACCAAACATTGAACTACAGACTGGTTAAAAATTGTGAGAGGAATGCATCAAGGCTGTGTATTGTCACCCTGCTTATATACAGAGTACATCATGCAAAATACTGGGCTGGATGAAGCACAAGCTGGAATCAAGATTGCTGGGAGAAATATCAATAACCTCAGATATGCAGATGACACCACCCTTATGGCAGAAAGTGAAGAGGAACTACAGAGCTTCTTGATGAAGGTGAAAGAGGAGAGTGAAAAAACTGACTTAAAAGTCAGCGTTCAGAAAACTATGATCATGGTATCTGGTCCCATCACTTCATGGCAAATAGATGGGAAACAATGGAAACAGTGGAAACAGTGAGAGACTTTATTTTGAGGGGCTCCAAAATCACTGCAGATGGTGACTGCAGCCATGAAATTAAAAGATATTTGTTCCTTGGAAGAAGTGGTATGACCAACCTAGACAACATATTAAAAAGCAGAGACATTATTTTGCTTTAAAGGTTCATCTAGTCAGAGCTATGGTTTTCCAGTAGTCATATATGGATTTGAGAGTTGGACCATAAAGAAGGCTGAGGGCCAAAGGATTGATGCTTTTGTCCTGTGGTTTTGGAGAAGATCCTTGAGAGCCCCTTGGACTGCAAAGAGATCAAGCCAGTCAATCCTAAAGTAAATCAACCCAGAACATTCATTAGAAGGACTGATGCTGAAGTGGAAGCTCCAATACTCTGGACACCTGATGCGAAGAATTGACTTGCGGGAAAGATCCTGATGCTGGGAAACATTGAAGTCAGGAGGAAATGGGAACAACAGAGGATGAGATGGTTGGTTGTCATAACCAACTCAATGGACATGATTTTGAGCAAGCTCCAGGAGATGGTGGAGGATGGGGAAGCCTGGTGTGCTGTAGTCCATGGGGTTGCAAAGAGTCAGACATGACTGAGCAACTGAACAATAACAACATAGAACTAAAGCTCCTAACAAATGGAAGATGTTAGCATTCTCAGAGAAGGCTACTGTTTGATAACCTCTGAGAAGCTCTTGGGAGACCACCTGAGACCAGATTAAAGGAGTGCAGGCCCTGCACACTTACTGATCCTTACTAGCAATCCTGCCTTGAACTATTGCTATAAAACTTCTCACTAATATTGTGCAGGACACTTTAGGGCTCCTGAGCACAAGGCCTTTCTGTGTCCCCTATTTCCTTGATGATATGAAACAGCCTCATTCAGTCTCCATGACCTTCCTTGAATTCCTTGGGTAATTCAAGTAGTTGTTAATTAGGGAAGAGAGATGATATGAGACCAGAGAGAAACAGTTAAAAGGAGCTTTGGGGCAAGGTTCTTTTTCCCTGTCATGGATACATACATTAATATCTTTGAGCTGTTTTGCAGATACTGAAACCCCCTCCAGATGGGAAAATTTAACGGCTAATGATGGCATGCTGCCCACAAGCGGTAGACCCCAGACCAGTTGGACCTGAAGGTTAATGATGCTCACTCCTACTTCTCACCACCAGCCCATCAGAAGAATGTTCATGAATTGAACACACCCTTTTGAACAATTACTATGAAGATTCTCACCATCATCCCCAAGTGGAGACATATGATTTTCAGGCATTAGCCTACTGTGGACCCCTTTGCCTGACATAGTAATAAAGCTACCCTTTACTACTTCACCCAAAATTCTGTCTCTGAATTTGATTTGGCACTGAGTAGAGAGAAGTTCGAATGGGTGAATTTCACTCAGATGACCATTGTGGGCAAGAACCCCTTAGAGGAAAAGGAGTAGCCATCATAGTCAACAAGAATCTGAAATGCAGTACTTGGGTGCAAACTCAAAAATGACAGAATGATCTCTGTTTGGTTCCAAGGCAAACCATTCAATATCATGGTAATCCAAGTCTATCTATGCCCTGACCAGTAATGCTGAAGAAGCTGAAGTTGAATGGTTCTGTGAAACCTACAAGACCTTCTAGAACTAACACCAGAAAAGAAGTCCTTTTCATTCTAGGGGACTGGAATGCAAAAGTAGGAAGTTAAGAAACATCTGGAGTAACAGGCAAATTTGGCCTTGGAGTACAGAATGAAGCAGGGCAAAGGCTAATAGAGTTTTGCCAAGAGAACGCACTGGTCATAGCAAACACCCTCTTCCAACAACATAAGAGAAGACTCAACACATGGACATCACCAGATGGTCAACACTGAAATCAGATTATTATATTCTTTGCAGCCAAAGATGGAGAAGCTCCATACAGTCAGCAAAACGAGACTGGGAGCTGACTGTGGCTCAGATCATGTCCTTATTGCCAAATTCAGACTTAAATTGAAGAAAGGAGGGAAAACCATTAGGCCATTCAGGTATGACCTAAATCAAATCCCTAACTATTATACAGTGGAAATGAGAAATAGATTTAAGGGACTAGATCTGATAGACAGAATGCCTGATGAACTATGAACAGAGGTTCGCAACATTGTACAGGAGACAGGGATCAAGACCATCCCCAAGAAAAAGAAATGCAGAAAAGCAAAATGGTTGTCTGAGGAGGCCTTAAAAATAGCTGTGAAAAGAAGAGAAGCAAAAAGCAGAGGAAAGGAAAGATGTACCCATTTGAATGCAGAGTTCCAAGAATAGCAAGGAAGAGATCAGAAAGCCTTCCTCAGCGATCAATGCAAAGAAATAGAGGAAAACAATAGAATGGAAAAGGCTAGAGATCTCGTCAAGAAAATTAGAGATACCAAGGGAATATTTCATGCAAAGATGGACTCAATAAAGGACAGAAATGGCATGGACCTAACAGAAGCAGAAGATATTAAGAAAAGGTGGCAAGAATGCACAGAAGAACTATACAACAAACATCTTCACGACCAAGATAATCACGGTGGTGTGATCAGTCAGTTATATCCAAAATCCTGGAATGTGAAGTCAAGTGGGCCTTAGAAAGCATCACAATGAACAAAGCTAGTGGAGGTGATAGAATCCAGTTGAACTATTTCAAAACCTGAAGGATAATGCTGTGAAAGTGCTGCACTCAATATGTCAGCAACTTTGGGAAACTCAGCAGTGGCCACAGGACTGGAAAAGGTCAGTTTTCATTCCAGTGCCAAAGAAAGGCAATGCAAAACAATGCTCAAACTACCACACAATTGCGCTCATCTCACACACTAGTAAAGTAATGCTCAAAATTCTCCAAGCCAGGCTTCAATAATACGTGAACCATGAACCTCCAGATGTTCAAGCTGGTTTTATAAAAGGCAGAGGAACCAGAGATCAAATTGCCAATATTCATTGGATCATCAAAAAAGCAAGAGAGTTCCAGTAAAACATCTATTTCTGCTTTATTGACTATGTCAAAACCTTTGACTGTGTGGATCACAATAAACTGTGGAAAATTCTTCAAGAGATGGGAATACCAGGCCACCTGCCTCCTGAGAGATCTGTATGCAGGAAAGGAAGTAACAGTTAGAACTGGATATGGAACAACAGACTGGTTCCAAATAGGAAAAGGAGTACATCAAGGCTGTATATTGTCATCCTTCTTATTTAACTTATGCAGAGTACATCATGAAAAATGCTGGGCTGGATGAAACACAAGCTGGAATCAAGATTGCCAGGGAGAAATATCAATAACCTCAGATATGCAGATGACACCACCCTTATGGCAGAAAGTGAAGAAGAACTAAAGAGCCTCTTAATGAAAGTGAAAGAGGAGAGAGAAACAGTTGGCTTAAAGCTCAACATTCAGAAAACAAAGATCATGGCATCCGTTCCCATCACTTCATGGCAAATAGATGGAGAAACAGTGGCAACAGTGACAGACTTTGGTTTTTTTGGTCTCCAAAATCACTGCAGATGGTGACTGCATCCATGAAATTAAAAGATGGTTACTCCTTGGAAAAAATGTTATGACCAGCCTAGACAGCATATTAAAAAGCACAAACATTAATTTGCCAACAAAGGTCAAAGCTATGGTTTTTGCAGTAGTCATGTATGGATGTGAGAGTTGGACTATAAAGAAAGCTGAGCAGTGAAAAATTAATGGTTTTGAACTGGTGTTGGAGAAAACTGTTGAGAGTCTCTTGAACTTCAAGGAGATTCAACCAGTCCATCCTAAAGGAAACCAGTCCTGAATATTCATTGGAAGAACTGATATTGAAGCTGAAACTCCAATATTTGGCCACCTGATGGGAAAAGCTGACTCATTTGGAAAGACCCTGATGCTGGGAAAGATTGAAGGCAGGAAGAGAAGGGGATGACAGAGGATGAGATGGTTGGATGGCATCACTGACTCAATGGACATGAATTTGAGTGAACTCCGGGAGTTGGTGATGGACAGGGAGGCCTGGCATGCTGCAGTCCAATGGGTGGCAAAGAATCAGACACGACAGAGCAACTGAACTGAACTTTACTGAATAGAGAAGCTGAGTTTTTGCATCATCACCAGATCCTTGGATTAGGAGACTACAGTCTTAAGAGCAGAAGCCCACTGTATTCACTTTTGCCTAGCAAAGCAATAAAGCTATTTTTTTCCACTTCATCCATAATTCTGTCTCTGAGATTTGATTTGGCACCAATGTAAAGAGGCTCAATTTTCAACATTATTACCTCACTTCTAAACCCCAACCATCTACCCTGTGTCACCAATACTCCTCTTCACACAATTAGTCACCAATTTGGGTTAGGATATTTTGTCTCTCCAGAACCCTATTATGTGAATGTAATTTAGTTGGAGGCACAACTGCAATGCAGTCCTGATGCTAACTGCCCAGAGTTACTGTCCACTTCACAGGTTAGGGCACTGTCCTTCATTACTCTTGCTTCAGACAGTGGTGGGGGGAGGGGGGCTTTGTGTGCAGGGAGGAGGCGAGGTTGCCAGGTCACCTTCACATATGACCAATTAACTACAAATATAGGGATTTCCATTACCACCTTAGCTTTGATAATTTGCTAGAAAAGTTTTCAAAACTCAGAAAAGTACTATATTTATGATTACAGTTTTATTACCAAAAGCGGGCTGCCCAGGTGGTGCTAGTGGTAAAGAACCTGCCTGCCAGTGCAGGAGACATAAGGGAGGTGAGTTTGATCCCTGGGTTGGGAAGATCCTCTTGAGGAGGGCATGGAAATCCACTCCAGTGTCCTGGCCTGGAAAATCCCAAGGACAGAAGAGCCTGGCAGGCTAGTCCATGGGCTCGTATAAAGTTAGACATGACTGAAATGACTTAGCACACATGCATGCATTACCAAGAGCAGCCAAATGGAGAGACACATAAGGAAAAGCCTAACTTGAAGCTTCTATGTCCTCAGGATGAGCCATCTGGTACATTGATATGTATCACTAACCAGGAAGTTCACCCAAGCCTCAGAGTCTAGAGTGTTTTGGGGTTTCCTTATGTAGGCATGTTGCTGACATGATTAAACTCAGTCTCCATCTGCCCTTTCTGGAGGCCAGGCTGGTCTCATATGGCCCAAAGTCCCAACCCTCTAAATATGTGGTTAGTCTTTCTCACTGGCCAGCCCCTATCCTGAATCATCTCATTCATATAAAGCCAGCAGTAAGTCCACCCTAAGTAGCAAAGACACTCTTATCACTCAGAAATTCCAAGGATTTAAAGATTACCTCCCACAAGCCAGGGACAAAGGCCAGCCAGATTCTTTATTGTCCAACAACAGCACACAAAGTCATTAATACTCATTAACATTTTGGCTTGAATTAACCCAGATCCAGGCTTTATGTTGGAGAAGGAAATGGTAACCCACTCCAGTATTCTTGCCTGGAAAATCCCATGGACAGAGAAGCCTGGTAGGCTACAGCCCATGGGGTCGCAAAGAGTCGGACACGACTGAGCGACTTCAAAACTTCTGGGGTCTCTTGGACTCTTCTGAGAGGTTCTCAAATTCCAGACAGAAACTTTTGATTCCTTGTTGCTGAGTTGTGGAGATATTAGAGTAGTAGCAGTGACAGATCTAGGGACAGTAGAACATTACAAGAGCATCTATCTTTGCAAAGTACATGACCAAATCAACTCACTTGGTTAGCAAAACTGTCTTAGAGGTTATTGACTTGTAAATTCTGTCCACTTGTTACAAGGAACCTTGATTGAAAGAATATTTGATAAATCTAAGAGGTTAGTATCTTCTTGGTTAGTACCTTTACAAGAGGTTAGATTTAGCTGTTTGATTTTTAATGAAAAATTAGAAAAATTCCTCACCAGATGACCCATCATAAATGAAATATTCATTTCATTTTCTTTCCGGTTAAAAGTCATGTCTTGAAATGCTTTGTTGTATCTACTTAAAATGATCAATGGGGATGCCTGGGGGATTTCTCTTGTAGAATTTGTTGGCAGAGAACATTAAAGTTGCATGAAGCCACTCATGTAATTTTAATGATCATCAAAAGAATTTTGACTGGAATTGGGAGGAATTTAAAGTGAAATGCTTCTTCTGGGAAAGGCTGAAGCCTTCAGTATTCAAGGAGGCAAGGTCAGACATGTCTAGGGCACTTTTCCACTCACCTCTGCTGCTGGACAAAGAAGTTCTGGCCATAGTCAGGGGCCATGGCCAGAAGGTCTGCAAGACAAAGAGCTCCTGGCCACCTGCTTACTGTGTCTAGAGAATCATGCAGAGCTAGGGACAGGCATAGCCCTAAACAGGACTTGATGTAGCCTATTTGTTCCTCCTAGGAGGTATGAGATGAGACCCAGAGTGGAACCTAGTGAGGTTTCAGGTTTAGACCTGTGCTTTTCAGACCAGAGCATACCACCCCACACTCCCATCTCTTGTTTTTCATTTGGTGAGTGACCTTGCATCCATGAAGACTACTCAGGTTTCTCTATCCCACAGTATTTCCACACCCTCTGATCCCTGTGATGGCCATGTTTGTGTTTTTCAATAGGTAATTAGTTACATGCCAAATTGTGATATACTTTTCTGTTGCTGATTTTAAATATTGAAATCTAGTATAGCCTGTGTTCCTTTTAGACATTACCAGCCTGGTTTGAAATATAGGGTCACAATCGTAATAACATTTCTTCAGGTCATTTCCTTTTGGCAAGGTCTTGTCTCTCTTCCTGTCAGAGGTTTGGGCAATCCTCTGAGCACAGCTCATGCAGCTGACTGGAGATGTCTCTACTTCCCTCTGTGGAGGCGACTCAGCCCCACAATGCCACTCCCCACACACCTTGGTCTCAGTTTCTTCTTCCCCATTTTGGATTCTCTAAAATTGCCCTTATGAGATCCTGGACTCCAACCATTACCCTGCAGAAGAAGGGAGAATGGCTTCTCTCATTCAGCTTCAAGTCCAAAGCAGAATGTCCTAAAGCTCTGGGGTGATTCTACTATCAGTTGCTCCCTCCTGATGGAGACGTGCAGCAGTCCTTGAAGCAAGCTTGCTCATCTCCTTCTTATTTCCTTCCGGTACATTCCTTCTCCTGATGTTCTTTGCAAAAGTGAGAGACCTTCCCAGAAGTCGTGGAGACAGGTCTGAACTCTGAGGTTGATATGACAGAGAGAGAGGATGGCTGCCTTTATACTGGTCAAATGTTGTCTTGATTAAACGAGCTCCAGTTCCCAAATGGAGCATTTGTTTCCCCTGGAGGACAGAAAAAGAGACAAGCATAGGACGCATCCACCCTACCCTGGGATGTCCCTCAGTTTTTGGTGTTTGCTTGGGACAGACCAGTGCCCTTGGCTAGGCTGGGGACTAGAGCATCTCTTCTCTGGTGAGCTGGCTACCTGGGGCTGTCGTGATTACACCTGAAGTAGGGAGCACTGGACATCTCTGAAGGAGCAAGGGGGCCTCCTGGCCAGACTGACTGACACCTTCTCTGCCAGAATGTGTTCAGTCCCTGAATCTTACTTATCACACTTCCTTTTTTTCCAGGGCATTTTTCCAAAGAAGGCAGGACTGTATCTCCTATCCATAGATTCTTGGGCAATGGGAACTGGCCACTCCCTCACCAAAACCACTGATGGGGCTATCCCTTCATTTGATCTGGTCTGGATGGATTTAGTGACTTGCTTGTCATGAACTGAATACATTAGAAGTGATTCTTTGTGACTTCCTGGGCTAGTTTCACAAAGGGCCACATAGCTTTTGGTGGTTCTGCTGGAAAGCTCACTCTTTTACTTGGATTGGTCCTGCTTGAAATACAATCACCAGGCTGGCAGAAGCCCACACCATATGAAGAAGTCATCTGTGGGTGCCCTGGTGGAAAGTGCCAGCTGAATCCACTTTCTGGGTCGTGTCAGCTCAGATACCAAATTGTGAATGAAGACATCCCTGGATGATTCTGTACCCTGGCCACTCAAGTCTTCCCAGTTAAGGCTCCTGGAGCAGAGAGACATTCCCTGGCCTGTGTCCTTTAATACACAAGAGGTACTGGGAACACAGGCTGTACACAAAGAGCAGAATGCACAGACATGCTCGTCAGTAGGGGAGGGATTCTTCCCTATGATCCAATGATGCACATGGCTGAGGGCTTTGCAAAGTAGGATTAGAGGCTTCAGTCAGAGCAGGAAACCAAAGCAGTGGGGCCTGTCCTGCCTGTGAGCACCCAGTCCTGGGAATTTGTGCATGAAGCTTTGGGTCTTCAAGTGGACTCTGATTACACAAACCCCATCAGCTACACAAAGGGTCTTAGGCTTCCAGGTGAATGATGCTTTTGTCATTGTCATCTACCACTGCCATCCAAGAAGCAGTGGAAATGGGGTGGAGAGGCAGCCTGGATTCAGCATGACACACCTTCCTTGTGGAAATGAATCTGTGGGGGACTAAATGTACATGCAGTCTCTGCTGAGCTGGATACTGATTTTCAATCTTGCTTTGAAATTTTCTAATTCTATGATCTCAGGTCAATTTCTTCATGTCTCTGAGCCTCAGTTTCCTCATCTTTAAGATAAGAATAGTTATAACATCACCTTCTGGGAGTTTTGTGAATATATGTGTTAAGTATAGGTACTCAAATTCATAATGGAAGTACTCAATTTATCTTGTTATTTCCCTTCTCTTAGGAAGGTCCTGGATAAAGCAGGACCCAGATGCCAAATAATGAAAGGAGTACATCAAGGCTGTATGTTGTCACCTTGTTTATTTAACTTATATATAGAGTACATCATGTGAAATGCTGGACTGGATAGAGCACAAACTGGAATCAAGACTACCAGGAGAAATATCAGTAACTTCAGATACACAGATGACACCACCCTTATGGCAGAAAGTGAAGTAGAACTACAGAGCCTCTTGATGAAGGTGAAAGAGGAAAGTGAAAAAGTTGACTTAAAACCCAACATTCAAAAAACAAAGATCATGGCATCCGGTCCCATCACTTCATGGCAAATAGATGGGAAACAATGGAAAAAGTGACAGATTTTATTTTCTTGGGCTCCAAAATCACTGCAGATGGTGACTGCAGCCATGAAATTAAAAGACACTTGCTCCTTGGAAGAAAATCTACAACCAACCTAGACAGCATATTAAAAAGCAGACACTACTTTGCCAACAAAGGTCCTTCTAGTCAAATGGTTTTTCCAGTACTTGTATATGAATGTGAGAGTTGGACCATAAAGAAAGCTGAGCACTGAAGAATTGATGCTTTTGAACTGTGGTGTTGGAGAAGACTCCCGAGAGTCCCTTGGATTGCAAAGAGATCAAACTAGTCCATCTTAAAGGAGATCAGTCCTGAATATTCATTAGAAGGACTGATGCTGAAGCTGAAACTCCAATACTTTGGCCACTTGATATGAAGGACTGACTCTTGGAAAAGACCTTGATGCTGGGAAAGATTGAGAACAGGAGGAGAAGGGGATGACAGAGAATGAGATGTTTGGATGGCATCACCAACTCATTGGACATGCATTTGAGCAACCTCTGGGAGTTAGTGATGGATGGGGAAGCCTGGCATGTTGCAGTCCATCGGGTTGCAAAGAGTTGTACATGACTGAGTGACTGAACTGAAGTGTTATGCAGTGTGTACTGTGTACCAAACATTGTGCTCAAAGCATAGATCCCTTTAGATATGCATGATCCATGGGAGTCTTCCTCCTGGAGACCAGCTTGCCAAGTATCCTCAAGGGAGCCTTTTAGCATCATCAGATAATATGAGCTACGGGACAGCAGTGCTTTGGGATTTCCTTCTGTTGAGAGTTGCATAGCCACATGGCTGGCACATGGGACAACAACACATACATCTTATGTATGAATGTGTGTAAATGCTGTATGTACTGGTACTTCTTATCTAAGGGCTAGGCAGCACAGATCAATAGCTGAATGCTGTTGACATTTACATCTAGGAATCAGTCATTCAAGCACTCATGTTTGCAGGGTCAGAGCCAATGGCAACCTACTTAGCACTGCAGGCTGTGAGTGGTTGGGCTGTTGTGGGTAGGGTGCTGGTGGAGACTTCACTGGTGCCCAAGGAGAAGCCTCATGATGGAGGAGAAGCCTTACCTCCTGGCTTCCGGGTGAGCTTTCCTAGCTTCCTCCTGTGTCATGCATAGCATGACTTTTCTTGTACATCGGCAAAAGTGTCATTTATTGTGTGCTGTGGCTGGCTGAGGGCCATGCTTGGTGCTCCAGAGGGATGAGAGGATCAAGAGCCTTCCTCCATGCCTGGGAGGGGTTAATCAGTCCCATGGGGCGTTTTGCATTGCTGAGGAGGTAAAGAGTGGACAGTAGCAGATGTGGAATGTGGACCACAGGGTCGAGATGCAGGAGGATGCTCAGTAGGACAGGCTGTTTTTGTGAGGTCTGGATCACTGGCTCAGCAGCCAGGCAGAGGGCACACTAGGGGCTACTTGGATGGCTCAGCCCGCCCTCACTGAGCACTGGGTACTGGGTAATACAGTTGGCCACCTACCAGGTCCTGTGCTCACTCTACCCTTTAGGGTCAGCTTTCCCTTCTCACTCTTTACCTTCTCTCCGCAGCAGCATCCTGGGATTCTGCAGAGCTTTGGAGTTTGTTTTCTTATTTAAAGTTCTGCAAAGCAGTGAGCAAGACCACACTGCTCTGGGAGTCCCATGGTGGGTGCTGTGATGTGCCGCACTTGCTCTTTGCCATTTCTTCTTATCCTCCCCTCTCGGCACCTGCAGCGGTCATCTGCAACTGGCATATTCTCACAGCCCTTCTAACCACAGAAGCTTTATTGGGAACAATCTACTCCCCCTCACTTGCATCTCAGTAGCATGAGTGTGTGTCCTTTATACTGGGAACATAGACTTCCCTGCCATGGAAGGAGAGGCTTTGTCCTTTTAATTTCAAACTTCAAGGAGACACAGTTACCATTTCAGCATCTGTTGTGAGCCAGGTGCTTTAGGCAAATGATCACATTTAATCCATACAGTGCAGTAATTGTATGAGTTCAGATAGGCAAGGTCAGGTCCTGGTCACATACACCCACCTCTCAGTGGCCTAAAAGAACCTCAAAGGCTTAGTTGTCCTTTATATTACATATCCGTATGTGCTGGCTGGTACTGCTCATCAAAGCCACTCAGATATCATGCAGGTGGGGAGCCACTCTCCTAGATATTTCAGGCCTGGACACCAAAGAGAGAGGAGTGTGTGTGTGTATAGGGGTTCTTGTGTGGGCATTTACAGGCTCCTGCAGGAAGCGTTCATTAATCATGGCCACATCTAGTCATATGGCCTCTCCCAACCTCAAAGATGTGGTCACTTTATAAAGTGGCTGATAAGAGCACTCTTGCCAAAAACCTTCTCAGGGGAGAAACGGCAATGCTCGAAGACCAGCCAGGGTGCTCACCATACCAGCCGAAGTGATGTGCGCTGGGTCTGAATCATTCCTGCAGGCAGAATGATGAAACAGCAGATGAAATCTCAGCTCTCTCTGACTCCCAGATCCATGCTCTGGGTGAATAGCTTTATTTTTCCATCTTGTTAATCTTTATTATCCAAAGATTGAAGGAAGTGTTTAAACCTACACAAAGCTACAGACTAGAAAATTGTCCTATCCTCAGGAAATTTCCCAAAGAGGAAACATTTGGGAGCAACCGATGATGTTAGTCACTGTTCGGTGCCCTGGCTCAGACTGAGGGCAGCTGAGACAAGAGGGAGGAGGTCTGTGTGTGTACCCCATACCTGGGGTATGCTGCATGAGTGAGCTTGTGCCAGGAGTTGTGATCCTCCTAATCCCATATGTACAGAAAGCCAGGCTCAGAGAGGGTGAGGGACCTGTTAGGGCCCCAGTGAGCTTCTGTGAGGTGAGGCCATCTGAGCCCAGCCCATCCTGAGCCTGGCTCTGTGCATGGCCCCACAACGTCCTTTAAGAGATCCTACTCATCTAAGAGGGTTAGGCCGAGCAGGATACTTTTCCCTCTCTTTTTTTTTTTTTATAATTAAATTTATTTATTTTTTTAATTACAATACTGTATTTGTTTTGCCATACATTGACACGAATCAGCCATAGGTGAACACAATCGCCCAATGCCGAAGCCCCCTCCCACCTCCCACCCCACATCCTCTACCTGAATCATCCTGTGCATCAGCCCCATGCATCCTGCATCCTACACCAAACATAGATTAGCGCTTCGTTTCTTACAGGAAAATACACATGCTTCACTGCCATTCTCCCAAACCATCCCACCCTTTCCCTCTCCCTCAGAGTCCAAAAGTCCACTCTATACCTCTGTGTCTCTTGTTGTCTCACATATAGGGTCATCATTACTGTCTTCTAAATTCCATATATATGTGTCAGTATACTGTATTGGTGTTTTTCTTTCTGGCTTACTTCACTCTGTATAATCGGTTCCAATTTCATCCATCTCATTAGAACTGAGTCAAATTTATTCTTTTTAAGGGCTGAGTAGTATTCCATAGCTTTCTTATCCATTCATCTGCTGATGGACATCTAGGTTGCTTCCATGTCCTGGCTATTATAAACAGCGCTGCAATGAACATTGGGGTACATGTGTCTCTTTCCATTCTGGTTTCCTCGGTGTGTATGCCCAGCAGGGGATTGCTGGGTCATAAGGCAGTTCTATTTGCAATTTTTTAAGGAATCTCCACACTGTTTTCCATAATGGCTGTACTAGTTTGCATTCCCACCAGCAGTGTAAGAGGGTTCCCTTTTCTCCACACCCTCTCCAGCATTTATTGCTTGTAGACTTTTGGATCGCAGCCATTCTGACTGGTGTGAAATGATACCTCATTGTGGTCTTGATTTGCATTTCTCTGATAATGAGTGATGTTGAGCATCTTTTCATGTGTTTGTTAGCCATCCGTATGTCTTCTTTGGAGAAATGCCTATTTAGTTCTTTGAGACCTCAGTTTCTTCTTCTGTGAGCTCTTCTCTCTTCCCACAGGGATACGATGACAGTCAGTCCAATAAAAGGTCATGTCAGTGTTGAAGCTCTAAGTCAGAGGGAGAGGGAGAATGAAAAACAGCTTCTGCACAGGTAAGGGGTGAGGATGACTTCATGGGACAGATTTTCTTTGGGATTTTGCACTAAGGTTCCTCCAGTGGCTTTGGTGCAGGGCAGTGGGCTTGAGAACTCCACCTTCCTTGCATTCCTTTAATGGGCCCCAGTGCTCACTGAAGCAAAACACACAAAAACTCCCTGTAAGTGTCTGGTAATGCAGCCTGGAATTGAGCCCTGCAGAATTATTAGCACCATCCATCTTAATTACACTGAAAATCACTTATGTGCTTTACATAATAACACTGCATTTACAATCTCCCAGCACTGAGCACAGGCTGGCAGGGCCATCTCACTTTCTCGTGGAATGTTTCCCTTTGGTCACGTTTCTTGTTCCCCCTCTCTAGGTGGGAAGATGTTTGGGTGTTTCTTTAACTCCCCCTTTTCTGATGGGCCACGAGTTCAAGGCTGGTCCCCTTGGGAACTGAGTCCTCTGCTGGGCACAGCCCAGGTACTTCACATCCAGTATCTTATTAGTCCTTAGAATCACCCTGGGTGGTCTGTGTGCTTATCACATTTTACAGATGAGAAAAGAGAGGCTCAGAGAGACTAGGTAACTTGCCCAAAAGCAACACAGCTAATAAATGGTGGTTCCAAGAAAAAAAGCCTCTCCTTCATTGTGCAGGTATGTCTGCAGATGCCTACTGTTACCCTTCCTTCCTTGTTTTGATTCTGTGGTTTCCAGGAAGCAGTAATGAGGAGAAACTATCTCCTCATCTAAGGGAGCCCACCCTATATAGCTCCAGAAAGCAAACACACACATACACAGCCCCAACAACACACGTTTCACAAATGCATGTACACATTCCCACAGGCATATGCACACACCTGCACACATGCACAGACACACACACATTCATACAAATACACATACATGCATACTCCACACATTCAAACACACACACATATGCACATACCCATCACATGCATATGCACACACCCCACACATGTACCACAAGTATGTAGTCCCTCCCAGTCTAGCACAGATCTGGCTCTCTCCATTAAAGTCTTATCATGTAAGGCAATGCTGGGACCCTCACTCCTTGTGCACATGGGAGGGACCATGAGGATAAAACTCAGTTGGACTCTAAGCTACTCAGGAAGAAAGGTGCCTTGGGGGGTCAGTCTCAGGAGGTGGACCTCTCCCATGAGAAAGAGCCGGGATGGTGCTCACATGTAGGTGCTCAGGTCTGGAGAGTGGTGCACAGACACCCTTTCAGCCTAAGAGGGCCCCGCCTGCAGATCTGGAGACTACTGGGAACCAATAGAACATATATACACATATACCTTTTTGTTTGTTTGTTTGTTTTTATTGCAAGGAATTGGCTCATGTGATTATGGAGGCTGGCGAGTCCAAACTCTGTAGAACTGATGTCCCAGTTCAGATCCCAAGGCTGGAAGACCCAGGAAGAACTGATGAGGCAGTTGAAAATCTTCAGGCAGGAAGCCTTCTGTCCTAACTGTGGGGAGGTCAGACTTTTATTTTATTTATGTCTTCAACTGATCAAATGAGGCCCACCCACATCAGGGAGGGCAATCTGTTTTACTCAGTCTGTTGATTTAAATGTTAATCTCATACAAAAATGTCCCAATGGAAATACCCAGAATAATGTTTGATTACATACATATCCAGGCACAGCATGGCCCAGACAAGCTGACACATCACATTAACCATCACAGAAAGAGTGTATGTGGGAGTTGTTTGTATATCCCCTGCCAGGGCCTGGGCATGAAGCCTACCTCTCTGAGTTTCTGTTTTCTCCTCTGTAAAGGAGGTGCTGTGAGCAGCAGAGGAGCTAATGAATCAATGACACTGATGGCCCTGTGAGGTGCTTAGCTCATGACATCTCCTTCCAGACTCATGCTGGTTGGTATCAACCATCCTCCCAGAAGAAACCCACACAAGTGCTGGGATTAATGTTTTTAATCACTCACCCTCTTCTCCTTGGCCACAGTTACTGACACCCCTGTAGCTAGTGTCTGTGGGACCACAAACCATGATTCTGTGGATTCTGTAAAGTCACTATAATCTCTAGTGCCAGTCACCTCAGAGAACAAGGAAACCAATGTGTGTGATAAGCAGGGCTCAAAGCACCACCACATTTGCTACATGAAGAGAGGGCTGAGAGGCCCTTCCCTCCCCTTTAGTTTGAAGTGTTAGCCCAGTCTGGGCTCAGGGACTGGCTCCCAGGCCTCTTAGCTGGCAGGAGGTTGATGACAGTGGTATGCTAGCCCTGCATCTTTTGCCCTGATGCGCTCCTCAAACCAGATCAAGTTCCCACTGGGAACATCGGGCCTCTTAATGAGGTGGCAAGATTTAAAGTGATTGAAAAAGCAACTGCAGAAGGCTATCAGAGGGGGAATAGATGTCAAATTAGCAAAAGAAACAACTAATTGGGAGCATATTTTGTATGTATCCCTGTGCCATCAAAAGAAATGACATGTTGGGGAATCAGATGAATTGTAGGGTCCAGGGGATATGCTGGACTCTGCTACTGGAAAAAGGGGCTCCTTGTGCACACAGCCATCTCCAGAGTACAGTGTAACTGTCTGGTGGGGCCTATATCTGCAAAAGCCACATTTCTGTCTCCGAGGCCTTGTTGGACAGTCCTGACATGCACATAGGGAGGCAGTTCTGGACAAGTCCATGTACACAGAGCAGAATTTCAACCACAGGTAGCCAGAGGCCAGCTTTGTAGGCAGCTCTGGGTCATCCTATGCTATATTTATCTACTTTCAGGCATAGTCTGAGGTTATGCTGATACAATGACCATTGGAAGGTGGGGGCTGATGGCCAGGGGAAACAACCATGTGATTAGATGATTAGAATTTTCAGTATCACTCCTTAACTTCCAGGGAGGGGAAAGAAGGAATTGGCTGGAATTGATCACCAATGCCCAATAATTTAATCAATCATACCTGTGTAATGGAACCTCCTTAAAACTCTGAAACAATGTGCTTTGTAGTGCTTCTGAGTTGAAGAAATCCACATGCTTGGAGGGTGGCCCAAACTCCACAGGGCCAGATGCACCTGTGCTTGGGACCCTTCTGGTCCTCACTCTGGGTACTTCTTCACCTAGCTGTTCATTTGTATCTTATATAATAACCAGGTAACAGTAAGGAAAATGTTTCCTTGAGTTCTGTAAGCTGTTATAGCAAGTTATCAAACCTGAGGAGGGGGGACATAGGAAACCACACTGTGTAGCCAAGTCAGAAGTGTGGGTGATCTGGGGACCCACTGCTTGTGATTGGCATCTGCGATGGGAGGGGTCTGAAGTGGAGGGAACTTAACCTGCAGGGTCTGTGTTAACTGCAGGGAGTTAGTGCCAGAGATTAAGTTGTAGGGTGCCGTGTTTGTGACTCCTGAGAATGGGAGAAATAATTGATGTGGAAAACCTAGAATAGACATATGATGTTAGAAATGTTGTGAGTAGAGAAACAGATCCTCGAGTGAGGTTGTAGGAGTGTTTGTGGTTATAGGAGCATTTGTGGGGTTGTAGGAGTGTGTCTATGGGGTTACAGGAGTGTGTGCGGGTTTGTAGGAGTGTGTGTCTGTCTGATTATAGGAACATTTATAGGGTTGTAGGAGTTGTGTGTGGGGTTACAGGAGTGTGTGGGGGTTGTAGTATTGTGTTTCTATGTGATATAGGTGTGTGCGTGGGGTTGTAGGAGTGTGTGTCTGTGGGCTACAAGAATGTGTGTCTGTGGGGTTATGGAAGAGTGTGTGGGATTGTAAAAATGTGTTTCTGTGGGGTCATAGGAGTGTGTGTCTATTGGTTACAAGAGTGTGTGTTGGGTTGTTGAAGTGTGTATGTGTATGTGTGTGTGTGTGTTATAGGAGTATTGTGGAGCTTAGGAATGTGTCTGTGTGGTTATAGGAGTGTATATAGGGATTTGTAGGAGTATAAGGATTTGTAGGAGTGTGTGTTGTATGTGTGTGGCTAGGTCATGCTGCATTAATAGACAAGCTCCCATGTCTCAGTGACTTCCCTCATACAACAGGAATTCAGTGCTCCTTTCATGAAAGTTGGCAGGGTCTCCCTCTTCATATACACCCAGGATCCAGGCTAATGGAGCCTCCCTCCTGGCATGAATTATTTTGTAACTGAGACAGATGGAAAGAAATGTGGTAAATTGCTCACTTCTTCTTAACACTTCTACCAGAAGTGACATCCATGATTTTATCTCACGTTTTATTATTTGGAACAAGTGATGCTGTTGCTGTTCAGTCACCCAGTCTTGCCTGACTCTTTGCAACCCCATGGCCTACAGCACACCAGGCCTCCCTGTCCCTCATCATCTCTTGAAGTTTGCCCAAGTTCATGTCCATTGCATCAGTGATGCCATCCAGCCTTCTCATCCTCTGATGTCCTCTTCTCCCTTCTGCCCTCAATCTTTCCCAGCAGCAGGAACTTTTCCAATGAGTTGGCTGTTTGCATTAGGTGACCAAAATACTGGAGCTTCAGCTTCAGCATCAGTCCTTCTAGTGAATATTCAGGCTTGATTTCCCCTTAAGATTGATTGTTTTGATCTCCTTACTGTCCAAGGAACTTTCAGAAGTCTTCTTCAGCACCACAGTTCAAAGGCACCAGTTCTTTGGTGCTCTGCCTTCTTTATGGTCCAGCTCTCACAACCATATGTGACCACTGGGAAGACCATAGCCTTGACTATACAGACCTTTGTTGACAGAGTGATGTCTCTGCTTTTAAACATACTGTCTAGGTTTGTCATAGCCTTCATGCCAAGAAGCATTCGTCTTCTGATTTCATGGCTACAGTCACCATCCTCAGTAATTTTAGAGCCCTAGAAGAGGAAATCCATCACTACTTCCACCTTTTCCCCTTCTATTTGCCATGAAGTAATGGAGCCAAATGCCGTGATGTTAAAAAAAATTTTTTTTAATATTTAGTTTTAAGCTGGCTTTTTCACTCTCCTCTTGCACCCTCATCAAGAGGTTCTTTAATTTCTCTTTGCTTTCTGCCATTAGAGTGGTATCAATTGCATTATCTCAGGTTGTTAATGTTTCTCCTGTCTATCTTGATTCCAGCTTGCAATTCATCCAGCCTGGCATTTCTCATGAGGTACTCAGCATACTGTTTAAATAAATAAACAGGGTGACAACAGACAGCTCTGTCGTAATCCTTTCTCAATCCTGAACCAATCAGTTGTTCCATACAGGGTTCTAACTGTTGTTTCTTGACCTGCATGCAGAGTTCTAGGGGACAGGTAAGATGGTCTGGTATTCCCATCTCTTTAAGGACTTTCCATGGTTTGTTATGATCCACATAGTCAAAGGCTTCAGCATAGTTGATAAAACAGAGGTAGATGTTTTTCTGGAATTCCCTAGCTTTCTCTATGATCCAGCAAATGTTAGCAATTTGATCTTTGGTTCCTTTTCCTTTTCCAAACCCAGCTTGGATGTCTGGAAGTCCTTGGTTCACATAATGCTGAAGCCTAACATGCAAAATTTTAAACATGACCTTACTAGCATGGGAGATAAGCACAACTGTCCAATGGTTTGAGCATTCTTTAGTGTTAGGTAAAAGATGGCTAGGACACCAAAAGAGTGTCTAACAGGCTTTAAAGAGGAAGTGCTCCCGGGCGGGGTTCCCAGACCCAAACAAGGTAGGTCGAGGAAGTCCATGCCCGGACTGTGCTGAGGAGTAGTTTATATGCTTTCATTGTGTGGGATGGTCAGGCTAGATTGCCCAAAAAAGGTACGGTTAGTGGATGGGGGTTCGGATAGGTCACCAGGCCGAGGTGTCGTGGGCTGACAAGTCCTTCTACGTGGCTGGAGTGGGGCAGCTTTAGCTGGTGAAGTGTGCTGTCATTGGTCCCCGGGATCTGGGAGATGCCTTCCATTAGGGACCTCCCCTGCCAGTGGGAGAGAGGAGGGGCGGCCCATCATGGCCCCAGGGTCTGGCCTTACATTCTGACCCTTTTGATAGGATAAGGGGCACTGTTATCGCTTCTGGCTACTTCCTGCTGAACCAGGGCGTCGTTGGAGCTGAGGGTCGTGGCCGGATCCCAGTGACCTTTAGGGGGCCTCAGGGCCTCTGGAAGGGAGTCTGGGTATGCGGTCATCATCAACATCTGTCCAGTAGCCATCTGGGTCAGCTCCCTGACCTTCTGGATGATGATCTGAAAAATACAAGGTCCTATCAACAGGATGAGGAACAAGGCTGCGAGGGTTCCGAGAAGCGGGAGAAGCCATTTTGCCCAAGATGACCTCCACCATCCCAAGAAATGGAAACTGTCTGACTCAGCCTGCCTAAGTCTGATGCTCTCTCTCAGTTCACGGACCTTGTTTTGGACTATCCCCAAGGCATTAACGAAAAAACAACAGTCTTCCCTTTAGAACTGACAGGTCCCCCCTTTTCAGCCGTTAGCAGGTCTAGGGCCCCTTCGATTTTGGAGAGCCACTGCTGCCAGAGAGGTTATCTGGGTTTGTAATGCCATTAGGGAATTTGCCACTTTGTCCAGGTCTCGATTGAGGTCTGCGGACAGCTTATAGTAGAAGTGTGTGGCTGATCCCAATCCTCCCGCCCCCATTCCTAAGGCCGTGAATAAACTTCCCTGACGAGCAGGGAGCTGCAGCCAATGCCCTTCGGCAGCGGAGGGTTGGTTGGATCTGGTCTTCCATTGCCTGTGGTGTCAGAATGGTCAGGTAGGGAGTAAGGAAGACTGGGGTGCAAGGCTGAGTCCAGTTAGGCGGGAAGCATTGTAATAAGGTGGTTTGATTACAGAGAAAGAATATCCTGGGTTTTCTGCATACTGGAGGGTTTGGGGATAGAGGGTCTTGTCTTGAACCGTCACAGGCCGCTGTCGTTAATGAGGTGCCATTGGCCAGAAAACAAGAGGCATTGGCTGGGAGATACAGTATCTCAGTGGTTAAGGGCCCCATTGGCAAGGTTACTTCTGTGGCATTTTGAGTGAGATTTTCGGCCTCTATCCATTTCCTGGGGATCAGTTGAGCTAGGAATGGTCGGGGTCTCAAGGGAAGACAGAGCCAACAGGAGAGGTTTGGTGAGGTTTCAGTTAGGGTCTGATAGGTGTCATTGAGGCTGGTGAAAATTTGGGATGAAAAATCCAGGGGTTTGAGCACCTGATGAACCTGGTCTAGGAGTTTGTTGGGCTCGTGGTGTGGATCAGAGGCTTCAGTTGCCAGCTTTATGAGGTCCTGTTGGACCTTATGTTGGATTTGTTTTCGCCTCTGATCTTGAGCCTCCTTCCCATCTGTCATTCCCTAGTGAGTTTGCCTGGTAAAACAGAGATCTTTGCCCCCAGCTTTATAGCAGTTAGAGGCTGAGCTTGATTTGGCAATCCCAAGGCTCTTGGCTGTCCAATACCATTTACCCCCATGGGAGCATGGCTGGGCAGGTAAGGCATAACAGTCTCAGTGGACATAAGTGTAGGCTGTGAACCCAATGCCCCAGAGGTCTCATTCGGTGTAGCCCTGGGGGCAGGGTGTAGGTTGTTCTGCCTGTGTTATCATGGCCAGGAAGAATAGTGGCAAGAGCATGTTTAGCTATGATATTAGAAGGAGAGTGATAAAAGAGAAGAAGTCAATTTGGGATTCTGTAAAAAGGAGGAAGTTCCCCTGTAAGTGTAGATCAGAAATTGCCTGAAAGAAAGAGTCACAATAATTGGGGTAGCCAGCCAAAGGTCCTGTAATAGGGTCAGCATAAAGTCTTCGAGGCAGGCTAGGGTGAGAGACATGGCCAGGTCAGGCCACCCCAAAGGAATAGCACCCCTGGAGTAGTGAACAGATAATAAGGTACACAAGGGCCAGTGAAAGTCGAAGTGTGAATGGCCAGTCCCGGGGGGCCATGACAGCCAGTTCAACAGCAAAGATTACGGCCAGAGTTGTGATTGGCAACAGCCACAGCGGATGAGGCCAGACAAGGATTGGACAGGGCATGTTACTCACTAGCGGGAGGCAAGGGTGTCTTAGTAATGGTGATCTTGGTAGGTCCCGAGATTTTAGAGGTGTAAGTCTCCAGGAGTTTGGGAGAAGGCAGGCCGTGTAGTGGAGCCCATTTGAGCCATGCGATGTGATATCACGGCTAGTGTCCCCACAGTTTGGCTGCTGTAGGGGTGGTGAGGACCACCGTGAAAGGCCCAGTCCACCAGGGCTGAAGGGGTTGAGGCATCAGCATCTTTAGGAGAACCTGATCTCCTGGTGCAAAAGTAGGGGACGGGATCGCCTGGGCGTGATCTCTGACAGGTTGAGGGAGGACAGTCAGTGAGTTCTCTAAGTAGGGACCTCAGGAAGGTGAAACAGGGCAAGTAAGTCCCCAGAAGGGAGGCTGGGGTATCCGGAAGGTTAGTCAGCAGATATGGCCTACTGTACAGCAGTTCAAAAGGTGTCAAACCTGTCTTAGCATGAGGAGTTGTTCATATGTGGGTCAGGGCTACTGGCAGGAGATTGACCCAGGAGAGACGAAGTTCTGCCATTAACCTGGTCAGATGAGCCTTGAGGATGCCATTAGCCCATTCTACCTTGCCTGATGACTGAGGTCTGTATGGGACATGTAAGTGCCAAGAAATGTTTAAAGCCTCGCCTATTTGGTGAATAATTTGAGAAACAAAGGCGGGCCCATTATCAGACTGGATGGAGTTAGGGAACCTGAACTGTGGAATGAGGTGTGTTAAGAGAGTGTTGGCAATGGTATCAGCTGTCTCCTGGGCAGTGGGGAATGCTTCTACCCATCCAGAAAAAGTGTCAACACAGACCAGCATATACTGGAAGGTCTGATGTCTAGGCATGTGAGTAAAGTCTATCTGCCAATCCTGTCCCGACAGGTGTCCCCTCAACTGGTGAGTTTCTTGTGGTGGCCTGAGTCCTTCTTGAGGAGAGGTCTTGGCACAGATTAGGGAGCGATGATGGACTGCCTGAATGGTAAGTCAGAGATGTAATGGGGAAAAGAGAGAGCTAGGGAAGGTCAAGAGTGCACGGGGCCCAATGTGTAAAAAGTCATGGATCTGGGTGATAATGGACATTGCCTGTTTTTCGGGTAGGACTAGTTTGTCATGGAGCGTGATCCATCCTGAGGGGTGTTTGGAAGCGCCCTCCTGTGAGAGGAGGGCCTCCATTTTGGCCTCTGAGAAGTTAGGTGTAAGGGAGGTCCTGAGAAATAGTATAGGCAGAGGCCCCTGTTGTAAGGCTATCTGTTTGGCCACCTGGTCAGCCTTATTGTTGCCTAGGGAAACCGTGTTGTGAGTCGTCTGATGTTCTTTGCAGTGTAGGATGGCTACCTGGGTGGGCTGTGAGATGGCCTCCAGGAGCTTGGCAATTAGAGGGACATTAGAGATGGGTGATCCCTTGGTGGTGAGGAATCCCTCTCTCTCTAAATAGCTGAATGTGAATGTGCAATCAAAAAGGCATATTTGGAGTCAGTATAGATGTTAACCTGTTTTCCTGTTGCCAGGTATAAGGCTCTAGTGAGGGTTATTAGTTCTGCCTTTTGGGAGGTGGTTCCCTCCGGTAGTGGCTGAGCCTCGAGGATGTCATTGGTGGTCACAACTGCATACGCAGTGGCCCGACGACCGTTAGGGTCTTGTTTTGAACTGCCGTCTACAAATAGTGTGAGGTCTGGGTTTTGTAGTAGAGTAGCAAAAGGTTTAGGGGCGGTTGGATAAGAGTGTCCAGGACCTCTATGCATGAGTGAGGTCCTGTGTCTTTGCCTGAAGGACAGGTTGGAAGTGAGGAGAGAGAAGATAGAGGGTTTAGCTGGGAGCTGTGGCCCAAAGTAACCTGGGGGTTATCCAGAAAGACCAGGTGGAATTGTTGGAGCTGAGAGTCGCTAAGGTCTGACAGGAATTTGGAAGCCAGGAGGTCGGCCAAGCGGTGTGGTGAGAATATAGTTAGGGGTTGATCTAGAATTAGCTTTTTGCATCTGCGTATAGAGAAGCTGCTGCTGCCAGGGCACGTAGGCAGGGGAACTGTCCCCAGGCAGTGGGGTTTAATTGTTTGAAGATAAATGTTACTAGCAGCATTTCAGGGCCCGCAGGCTGTATGAGGGCTCCAAAGGCTATGCCCCTTTTATTCAGTGTACAGGTGATAGGGGAGGTTGGGATTGGGCAGGAAGAGTGGGGAAGAGGACAGCAAAGCTGAGCAAAGGTCGTAGAAAGCCTTCTGGACCTCTGCTTCTGAAGAGAGCGGTCCAGTAGGGGTGTCTTTTGCGGCTGCATAGAGGGGTTTAGCCAGCGAAGCATAGTTGGGGACCCAGTGCCAGAAGAATCCTGTTAACCCCAAAAGGACAACATTTGTTCTCCAGTGGAAGGGGGCAGAGGTCTCAGAGAAGGCTGAGTCTGTCAGTAGTTAGAGCCTTGGTTGTCAGGGCAATATTTAGATCTAGTTAAGTCACAGAGGTTTGGGTGAGTTGGGCCTTTTGTTGAGATGCTTGGTATCCTTTAGAGTTAAGGAAGTTATGAAGAATAGTGGTATGTGTCTGAGAGAGAGCTTGTTGAGCGGCTGCAGAGCAGAAGGTCATCCACATACTGTAAGAGGACAGTAGGGGCCAAATGGCATGTAGCCAGATCCCGGGCCAGAGCCTGGCCACAAAAAATGGGGGCTGTCTCTAAACCCTTGGGGGAGGACTGTCCATGTTAGTTGGGAGGACTGTTGGGTTTTTGGGTTGGTCCATGTGAAAGCAAAGAGGAATTGGCAGTCTGGGTGTAAGGGAATAGTGAAAAAGGCATCTTTGAAGTCTATGACAGCAAAGGGAGTCATACTGCTAGGGATGTCAGAAAGCAAGGTATAGGAATTGGAGACAATCAGATGGGCAGGGATCATGGCCTCATTCATCAGCCGAAGGTCCTGGACCAGCCAGTAGCTGACAGCAGCTTTCCCTAATGGGAGAATGGGGGTATTGTAGGGCGAGGTCGTGGGGACTTGGAGGCTCTGGCCCAAGAGACAGTCTATGATTGGTTTAAGACCGCCTAGGTGAGTCTGAGAGATGGGGTTGTGGGAAGTGGGAAGTGGGAAGGATCACCTAGTTTAATCAGGACGGGGGTGTGATGGGTTGTTACCAGAGGGATTTCAGTGTCCCAGATGTTAGGGTTGACATTTGGAGCCTCAGGGGAGCAAAGGAGGAGTAGGGGCAAGGTGAGAAATTGGGAAAGTGAGAGGGGTAGGTGAATGGTGGCCCTAAGCTTAGCTAAAATGCCCCACCCCAGCAGGGGAGTGGGGCATGAAGGGATTATCAGAAAAGAGTGTGTGAACAAGAAGTGATCAAGCTGACAGGGCTGTGGCCCAGTCTGGCAGGGTCATGAAGACGTGCAGTCTATACCCACCACCGAGACCTGGGAAGGATGTAAGGTGTCCCTGAAGGAGGGAAGAATTGAGTAAGTAGCCCCTGTATCTATCAAGAAATTGATAGATTTACTTGCCCCTTGAAGCGTTACCCTGGGCTCGGCTTCAGTTATGGGGGTCCCCGAGTCTGGGCGTCGTCAGTCTTCATCAAAGGAGAGAAGTTCCAAGGTGGGGTGCAGGGAGGAAATGTCCTTTTGGGAGCCCAGACCTCAGCCCGATAAGGCCAGGGCCTGAGTCACCCAGGGACGATCACTTGCCCAATGTCCCGGCTGTTTGCAACGAGGGCATGGCTTT
The DNA here is from genome assembly GCA_917880005.1 of Nanger dama. Classification (NCBI taxonomy): domain Eukaryota; kingdom Metazoa; phylum Chordata; class Mammalia; order Artiodactyla; family Bovidae; genus Nanger; species Nanger dama. The sequence goes on from CAKJTW010000004.1 coordinate 57,888,834, forward strand.
GTCAGGAGCTGGGGGTTTGGGCATTGGCAGGCCCTCATGACTGCATTTGAAGCAGGCTCCCGGTGGTGGCTTCTGGGGACCCACCTTCTGTCCCATGGCTGGCCGCAGGGCTGCTACCAGTGCCTGGGTGTGTCTCTCAAGGAGGTTAGCCTGGAGTTTGGATTTTTGTTTAAGCCTTGCCTTTCGGCTGGCTTCGGCAGCTTCCTTACAGGCATTATAAACCTTAAAGGCCATTTTTACCAGGTCTCAGAGGGGGGTCTGAGGCCTTGGAGAGTGTTTTTTTTTTTTTTTTTTTTTAATGTCTGAAGCTGATTGGGATATAAAACGGTTGGCTAGAAAAGTGATTCCTGCCAGAAAACCTGGGGCAATCTGGGTATAGGTGGTGAGAGCCTCTGTCAGCCTGTTAAGAAAGGCTGCTGGGTTATCATTGGGGTCCTGGGTTACTTCATCTAGCTTAAGTAGGTTTACTACCTTGAGGGAGGCGGTCTCCATTCCCTCCAATAGTCATTTTACCATGTACTGAATGTTGGCTCTTTCTCTCTGTCCCTCCTGATAGTCCACGTCTGGGTCTACATCTGGAATAGCAGCCACTCCAGGTGGCCAGGCTGGGTCTGCTGGGTTAGCTAGATGTTTTTGGTCAGCCACCACTTTTGCCGTGGCCCAAATGGCCTTTCTCTCCTCTGGGGTAGTGGTGGACCCCAGAATGACAAATACGTCCTGCCAGGTGAGGGCATAAGACCGAGGCAGCTGGGTGAAGTTTTTGATGTAGTTAGAGGGGTTGGCCAAATAGGAGCCTAGCCGTTGTTAAATATGGGCAAGATGTTGGAGTGAAAAGGGCACGTGAACATGGGCGAGACCCTTTGGGCCGGCCACCTGGTGGAGAGGAAGCAGGGGAGCTGGCAGTAGATTGGGAGTGGTCTGGGACCTTGTGTGTGAGCTGACCGGTGAGTCAGAAAGGGGTGGGCACAAAGGAAGGGGTGGATACTGAGGCAGAGCCAAGGGAGCGGCAAGAGGCATAGTCACAGGAGGGCTGGGCTGTGAGGACGATGGGGGAGGAGGGGATATGGAGGGAGTTGGTGAGGGCGATAGAGGGGGGAGTTGGTATAGGGCTAGGAAGGGCCATGGTTAGGAGAATTTCAGAAGGGGGAACAGTGGGTATATAGGGTGGGATGGGAGCGCAACAGCCAGAAAGTCTGTACGTAGGGTACTTCAGACCATTTTCCCGTCCTCCAGCAGTAATTATCTAAGTCATGGAGGATGTTAAAATCGAACGTTCCAGTTGGCGGCTATTGTGAGCCATTATCTAAAGAATATCAGGGCCATGCCTCAGAACAGAGGAAGGTTAAGCGTTTGGAGCGAATTTCTCCAGAGATATGTAGAGTTCTGAGGTTGGTGAGTAAACATTTCAGCGGTGTGGATCAGGGTTGGTCGGCCCTGGAGGCAGCTGCCCCCATGGCGAATATGAAACGAAGGTCCTGGACCAATCGTTAGTGGGGCTGGGAGTGGCCTGGTCAGGCGTCCCCGAATAGGCCGTCAACCCAGCGAGGTGAGGAGAGGGCCACTCAGCCAAGACAGACGTCTCTGAGACTGCCTGGACTGTGGAGGAGGGGTCCAGATGTGGCTGCGATTCAAAGGGACTGAGCAACCCTAGGAATACTAGCAATGGGAGCAGCAACCCCTGAGCCCGACCGATGGAGCTTACCCCATATCCTACCAGACGGGGTGAATGGTCCTGGAGGGGGTGACCGGGTGACCTGGTCCGTCATGGCCAGACCCGAGGGGGGCTGCAAATCCCACTTGTCGTGGAATAGGCCCTCGCCTTGAGCCCCACACTGGGCGCCAAATGTTAGATAAAGACGACCAGGACACCAAAAGAGTGTCTAACAGGCTTTAATGGGGAAGCACTCCTGGGCGGGCTTCCCGGACCTAAACGAGGCAGATCAAGGAAGTCCGCGCCTGGACTGTGCTGGGGAGTGGTGTATATGCGTTCGTTGTGGGGGATGCTCAGGCTAGATTACCCAAAAAGGTACAGTTAGTGGATGGGGGTTCTGATAGGTCGCCAGGCCGTGGCATTGTGGGCTGACAAGTCCTTCTATGTGGCTGGGATGGAATGGCTTTAGCTAGCAAAGTGTACTGTCATTGGTCCCCGGGATCTGGGAGGCTCCTTCCGTTAGGGACTCCCCACTGGTGGGAAAGAGGAGGGGCGGCCCATCATGGCCCCAGGGTCCAGCCATACATTTAGTACCACCCTTCTTGGGAACCCGGATAAGGACTGACCTTTTCTAGTTCTGTGGTCACTGCTGAGTCTTCCAGATTTGCTGACATATTGAGTGCAACACTTTGATAACATCATATTTTAGGGGTTTGAATAGCTCTGCTGGAATTCTATTGCATCCACTAGCTTTATTGACAGCAGTGCTTCTTCAGGTCCACTTGAGTTCACCCTCCAGAACATCTGGCTCTGGGTGACTAACACACCTTTGTGGTTATCTGGTTCATTAAGCTCTTTTGTACAGTCCTGTGTATTCTTTCCATCTCTTCTTTTTCTCTTCTTCCACTAGGTCTCTTTTCTGTCCTTTATTGTACCTATCTTTGGGTGAAATGTTCCCTTGATATCCCCAGTTTTCCTGAAGAGATTTCTAGTCTTTCCCCTTCTGTTGTTTCCCTCCATTTTTGTGCATTGTTCATTGAAGAAGGCCTTTTTCCCCTCTCCTTACTATTCTTTGAAACTCTACCTTTCCCTTTCTCCCTTGCTTTTCACTTTTCTTCTTTCTTCAGGTATTTGTAAAGCCTCCTCAGATAACCACTTTGCCTTCTTGCTTTTTAACTATTTTATCTCACTTTTTTATTTGGAAGAAGTGATGTAGCGTCACCTAATTCAGACAGGTTGGTAGTACAGTCCTTTCAGAAGAAGCAGAGTGAAATTTCTGTGAATGGTCTGATGCTGCCTGATAATGGGTATATGAGTCTCTGTGACAATGAGAGGGACTATTTCCTCGCTCATCATCTGGGAACTGGGGCAAGGTTCATGAGCCAGAGATCAGGCTGGGAAGCACAGTTTGGAAAGGCTGAATATTCCACTAGCCTCGGACATGCTGTCCATCTCTGTTGCTTGCCTGGAAATTTGGATATGCTCTGAGGCACTCAGATTAAAAAAAAAAAGTCAACTTGAAAAATACCAATATCTATTGCATATTCTAAGAAGAAGAGTCCCTATCTCACTTTAGTTCTGAGGACATCTGCACAGTTGTGGGTATAATAAGCAGGGGACAGTATGGCCTGCAAGGGTTGGGAACCCATAGTTCTTGCAGCTCTGGATAGATCTGTTTCTTTGTCCTTGGGAAACTATGTCACTTGTCTATCTTATTTACCCATCTGTAATCTGGGACTGATGTGTCCTCAGCATTTGAGGAGTTGTGAAGACTGCATGAAATCGTGTCTGGCCAGCCTTGAGCACTAGGCCTGGCCAGAGCAATGCTTACCATAGTAGCTGCTCTGCATCAAGCCATGCTCCAACCATCACATCGTGTTAGGCTATAACTAGCTCTGCTCTGTTTTTTGCTAGCTGTGTGAGTGTACTTAGTTGTTACATGCTTCTTTCAGTCCTCAATTTTATCATTTGAAAAATGGAGAGAATTATAATGCCTCTTTTCCAGAGTTGTGGTAGGTTTCCAAGGTTTGTGTGGGTAAATGCTCAGTGTGTTCAGGGAAGGTGCAGGGTGTGTGGGAGGAACATAAGCAGAGGTGGGTTTGGGGCAGCCCAGGGAGCACACAGATGCCAATGCAAAATTGGTTTTACACTTTTCCTTAATTGGGACATTGCTTTCCTTTCCTTTTATTAGTCAGTTTGTGGAGGCAGTGGCTTTGTGAACTGCACCTCTCTCCTAGGGTCCCTCCAGAGTGATACTTTTGCAGAGGCAACCTAGGCAGCATGGCTGTTCACCACAAAAGCATCTTCCTTTTCCCTCCCATTGACACAGAGCTGAGGCGTTCTGAGCAGAAAGGGTGGGGGAAAGAGGCCATTAATTTTAGAGTGCTGGGGAGCCAAGAAGGGCGTCTTCATTAGAAAGTTCAAAATTACATTTTATTTCCATTTTGATGAGATTTTTATGTGTTAGACGAGATGAAGTTGAATCCCATGAGTATAATGAACTAAGAAAGATCACAGATACTGGATTGAATCCAATGAACCATGAGTAGGTTAGTAAATTAATTAAATTTGAGAAAATAATGAATATTTTGGCCACTGGATTAAAATTTCTCAAATGTCTTAAAAGGCAATAGCAATCCTGATTCATGGGAATTACAGTTACATAACAATCACCCTAAGCTCTTCTCATGTTTGCTTCATGAAACTGCGTTGGTAAAAGAATGTCTGCAGTGCGATCAGGGGAGTGGGGAGGAGACAGTTTCTTCAAAATGCTCCTGCTTGGTGGTCCTGATCTTTTGGCTCTGGAGCCCACAGATAACTTGATCACATCTTTGCCTTGCATTATGAATTAGGAGATTTGTTCAGAACAGTTTTGAGTTGGGGTTGGTATAGGAGAAAAGCTGACCAATTACGCAAGGGGCCACAGAAAATTGCTCTGGGGGATGTGAAACAAAATGTCCATTTTTATAAAGAGGTTTGAGAGCTGTGGTTTAGGAAGCAGCCCCTTCTTCCCACTGCAATCTCTGCACTTTGCATTACCCATGACTTAAAAGAGGTAGTGCTAGGAAGCAGCTAGGGTTTCCTTGTTGAATAAGTACTCATTTTGTGCTGGACACTTTACGTATGGTCTCATTTAATTCAACCAAGTTGTGACCTAATTAGGGACCTGATAATTGCCACATTACAGATAAGGAAAAAAGTATAACTACATTGATATGTCTCATTTTAATTTCAAGACCACAGTCCTTAGGGGGAGTGCTCACTTCTGCCTAGCAGGAGATATATATATATATATATATATATATATATAGCTATAAAGGTTCAGATGGTAAATATTATAGGCTTTGCGGGCAGAGTGGTCTCTGTTGCAACCACTCAACTCTGCATTGTCTTGTGAAAGCAGCTCTAGATGATGCCTGAATGAACAATTGTGACTGTGTTCCAATAAAACTTTATTTGTGGAAACTGATATTTAAACTGCATATAATTTGTGTACTACAAGATATTATATTTTGTTTGATCCCTCCCCCATCTTTTAAAAATGTAAAAATCATACTTAGTCCCAAGGTCATAGCACAGGTGTTAGGCAGGATATGGCCTAAGGGCCATCACTGGCTGACTCAAATGTTATGGGAGGTGATCTACTTTTCTATAGACCGTTTCTGGTGTTCTGTCATTCTCTCTTTTCAAAATGTTTTGTTTTGTTTTGCTTTTTGCTATTATTCTTTAAATTAAGGCAGATTTCACGTCTTCAGTGCACAGTTCAATAGTTTTGACAGATGTGTCCTTCTGTTAACAACCACCAAATCAGGATATAAACAATTTTCATCATTACTGAAAGTTACTTTTAATTTTAATCAGCAAAGATTTTGATTGTTATCACTAGAGTAGATTAGCTCTGCCTGCCCTTGATCATATTGTTTAGAGATGTGTCTGGTTTCTTTTGCTTAACTGATGTTTTTGAGACTTGATTCATTCACATAATAGTGGTTCACACTTTTAGATTTTTTTTTTTTCTGGGAATTCCCTTCTTTAAATGTGTCCAATTTATTTATCCATTCTGCTGAAATTTTTCTTTTCAGTTCTGGGCTATTATCAATAAAGCTGCTATGAAGATTCTTGTGAAAATTTTCTTGTGACTCCACAACCTAATTTCTCTTGGTTAAATTTTTTGGTGTAGGTAGTTATGTGTTTAAATTTGGAAGAAACTTACCAAAGTGTTTGGTGCTATTTACCCTCCTACAACAAAGTAAAGAGTTTCAGTTATTCCACATCCTCATCAGCACTTGGCTTTGTTGGTCTTTTAAATTTTAGCCTTTTTGTCAAGTGTGTGGAGACATCATTGCATTTCCCTGAGGGTGATGTTGATCACTTACTCATGCACTTATTGACTATTTGTGTATGTTCTTTTTCTCCTTTAAAATAGCTGCCTGTCTGAGAGAAACTAGAAAAATAAATTACATGGAGATGGAAAAGTGTGCTATTAAAAATCCAGTGGGTTAATGATGAAGTCAAAGAGCAAATTAAAAACACCTTGAGACAGATGAAGATGGAAATACAACCATATAAAATCTATGGGATAAAGCAAAAGCAGCACAGTGATAAAATAATTGTCTGATTTTTTTCTTATTGACTTTTATAAGTTTAAAAATACAGTTGAGAGATAAACTTCTGTCTGATATATGTAACCAATTATTATCTCTCAGTCTGTGGCTTGTCTTGTCTTTTTCTGTAATAGTCTTTCGATGACTAGAAGATTTAAATTTTGATGAAATTTATCGTTTTTTTTTTCTTTTATGGCTAATGCTTATGTGATCTGTCTTATAAACCCTAAGGTTGGGAAAATATTATATTTTTTTCTCCTAGATTATTTTTGCTTCATTTTTAGTCTGTGATTCATCTTGAATAAAGTTTTGTGTATGATATGAAGTAAAAGCCACAGTTAGTTTTTTCCAGTTATTTGTGTGTGTATATTTCTTGAACTCTTATGTTCTGTTCTTTTGATCTACATTATATCCTTGATAGCATATTGCCTTCCTTATTGTACTTTTATATTGTTTTGAAATCAAATACTGTAAGCTTGCCAATTTTGTTCTTCTAGATTGTGTGAGCTAATCTAGGTCCTTTGCATTTCCAAAATTTGCATCTTTTTTACGGATACTCCTTTTCAGACTGAGAAAATTTTCTTTTATTCCTTGTTTGCTGAGACTTTTTATCATGAAGAACTGTTAAGATGTACCAAATCCTTTCACTGAATCTATTGAGAATATCATGTGTTTTTTTTTCTTTATTCTATTAATGTGTTGAATTACATTGATTGCTGAATGCTGAGCCAGCCTTGCATTCCTATGATATATTCCATTTAATCACAATATATTATTTTTTAAAATATACTTCTGGATTTGATTTGCTAATATCTTAAGGATTCTTACATTTCTATGATGGATATTGGTTTATACTTTTTTTTTGTAATATTATCGTCAGATTTTTGCATTAATATTTTTTATTAAGATTTTTTTATTAATAGTTTCATAAAATGAATTGGGGATGTTTCCTTCTTGTTTCTTTGATAGAGTTTACATAAATTTTGTATTATTTCCTTCTGAAATTCTTGTTAGAATTCACTAATAAAGCTATTTGTGTCCGGAATCTTGCCAGCTTACTTTTGGTTTGGCTTCTTTGTTTTTCAAGTGGGAAGATTTTTAAAGATGGTTTCTATATAAAAATTAGTTAGAAAGCTATCCAGGTTTTTCTATTTCTTCTTGTGACAGTTCTAGAAAGTTGTATATTGAAAGGATCTTTTCCATTACTAAGTTACTGAATTTGTTGACTTAAAGTTCCTCATAGTATTCTTTTTGTGTTCTTTTAATATCTGTAGAACATAACTGATTTCATTTCATTCCTGATACTGATAATTTATATTTGTTTCCTTGAACGTTCATTTCATTAATATTTTCTAAGAACCAATCTTTTTTGCTTTGCTGATTTTCTTCATTATTAGGCTGTTTCCTATTCTGTTGGTTTTTTATTTTACTCTTTTATCTTTACTATTCCTTTATGTTTGCGTTTGTGTTTGCTATGTTTGTTTTCTTTGCTAACTTCTGAGATGGTAGCTGATTTAAAACTTCCTTGTTTTCTAATATATAGAATTACAATGGTAAATTTCCTTCTAAGCACTGCTTTAGCTCCCTTTTACACATTTTGAAATGTTGTGTTTTCATTGTCATTTAAATAAAAGTATTTCCTTTTGAGTTTTTCTTGAAACCATAGGTTATATTGAAATCTATTATTTAATTTCAAGAGATTTGGCAGCTAATTTTTTAGATAACTTCTTATTTATCTATTTATTATTTAGTTCCAGAGAGTTTAAGTGAAAATATTAGTTGTTCAGCCATGTCTGACTCTTTGCAACACTATCTACAGAACACTGTCCCCAAGAAGTTCAGAATGTATATCTTTTTAAGTGCACATTAAGTGGACATATTTTATATACTAACACATGATCTATTTTGCTGAATAGATCATGTGTTAGTATGTAAAATACATTCCAATTGGCTCCTCTGTCTATGGATTTCCCCAGGCAAGAATATTGGAGTGGGTTGCCATTTTCTCCCTCAGGGATCTTCTCCAACCGGGATCAAACCCAGCACTCCTGCATGACAGGCAGATTCTTTACTATCTGAACCATCAGGGAAGCGTGTAAGAATATACTCCAGAATTTCAATCCTTTGGAACATATTTTATGTAGTAGCACATGATCCAAAATAGATCAAGTGCTAGTATGTAAAATATGTACACTTAATTGCACTTAGAAAGGATATGCATTCTGAACTTCCTGGGGCTAGTGTTCTGCAGATGCCAATTTGATCAAATTGGTGAATTGTGTTGCTCTGTTCATTTATATTGCATTGATTTTTAAAATTGTCTAATTCTGTAAATCACAGAGAGAAGAATGTTCAGATATCCAACTCTAGTTGTGAATTTGTCTACTTCTGTGTAATCTGTTGAATTTTCTTCATGTATTTCAGAACTATGTTATAAGATAGATACACATTAATATCGTTATATGCTCCTGAAATGCCCCACTGTATGTCTGACAATGTCTTAAAGTTTATTCATTCTATTATCTATTATCAGGGTGGCCAGGCTCACCAGGCCTGGACAATAACGCCGAGGAGACAGAGTAGAGGAAAGGTGGGGCCCAGAGCTCAGCCAGCAGCAGGCCATACAGGTGGCAGAATGGCCCAAGGGTGGCCAGTGGCAACAGTGAGGCCGGGAGCCCTCTGCTCATGGGCATCCTCCAGCCTCCGCTCCAGCATTCCCCGGGCTCTCTGCTGGGTGACTCCAGCAGGGGCTTTGCCCCAGCCACTATGGTGGCACATTGACCGATACCCAGCAGCCAGTGAAGGTTTACATGCTCAGTGAGGACCAGACGTGGAAAAACCAGGGCACTGGGCATGTTGTCCAGCTACATGCATCCACTGAAAGGCATGTCCCTGCTAGTCAGGGCCTGACAAAATGTGGTCCACTGAAAAAGGGAGTGCAAACCACTTTAGTATTCCTGTCTTGAGAACCCCATGAACGGTATGAAAAGGTAAAAAGATATGACACTGGAAGATGAGCCCTCCAGGTTGGTAGGTGTCCAATATGCTACTGGAGAATAGTGAAGAAACAGCTCCAGAAAGAATGAAGAGACTGGGCTAAAGTAGAAACATTGCTCAGCTGTGGATGTGTCTGGTGGTGAAAGTAAAGTCCAAAACTGTAAAGAATAATATTGCATGGGAACCGTTAATGCTGAAGAAGCCGAAGTTGAATGAATCAAGGCAAATTGGACGTGTTCAAGCAGAAGATGGCAAGAGTGAACATAGACATTTTAAGTATCAGTGAACTACAATGGACAAGAATGGGCAAATTTAATTCAGCTGACCATAATATCTACTACTACTGTGGGCAAGAATCCCTTAGAAGAAATGGAGTATCCTCTCATAGTAAACAAAAGAGTCCAGAATACAGTACTTGGGTACAGTTTCAAAAATGACAGAATGATCTCAATTCATTTCCAAGGCAAACCATTCAACATCAGAGTAATCCAAGTCTATGCCCCAACCACTAATGCTGAAGATGATTAAGTTGAATGGTTCTATGAAGAACTACAAAACCTAGAACTAACATCCAAAGAAGATGTCCTTTTCATCATAGGGGACTGGAATGCAAAAGTAGGAAGTCAAGAGATACCTGGTGTAACAGGCAAATTTGGCCTTGGAGTACAAAATGAAGGAGGGTGAAAGCTAACAAAATTTTGTCAAGAGAATGCACTGGTCATAGCAAACACCATCTTCCAACAAAACAGTGATGACTTTACACATGGACATCACAAGATGGTCAATACTGAAATTAGATTGACTATATTCTTTGCAGCCAAAGATGGAAAAGCTCTATACAGTTAGTAAAAACAAGACCAGGAGCTGACTGTGGCTCAGATCATGAACTTCTTATAGCAAAAATTGAGAATTAAATTGAAGAAAGTAAGAAAGGCCACTAGGCCTTTCAATTCAGTTCAGTTCAGTTCAATCACTCAGTCATGTCTGACTCTTTGAGACCCCATGAATTGCAGCAAGCCAGGCCTCCCTGTCCATCACCATCTCACCCAGACTCACATCCATCGAGTCAGTGATGCCATCCAGCCATCTCACCCTCTGTCGTCCCCTTCTCCTCCTGCCCCCAATCCCTCCCAGCATGAGTCCTTTCCAATGAGTCAACTCTTCACATGAGGTGGCCAAAGTATTGGAGTTCCAGCTTTAGCATCATTCCTTCCAAAGAAATCCCAGGGCTGATCTCCTTCAGAATGGACTGGTTGGATCTCCTTGCAGTCCAAGGGACTCTCAAGAGTCTCCTCCAACACCACAGTTCAAAAGCATCAATTCTTCGGTGTCCAGCTTTCTTCACAGCCAACTCTCATGTCCATACATGACCACTGGAAAAACCATAGCCTTGACCAGACGGACCTTTGTTGGCAAAGGATTGTCTCTGCTTTTCAATATGCTATCTAAGTTTGTCAGAACTTTTCTTCCAAGGTGTAAGTGTCTTTTAATTTCCTGGCTGCAGTCACCATCTGCAGTAATTTTGGAGCCAAAAAATAAAGTCTGACACTGTTTCCACTGTTTCCCCATCTATTTGCCATGAAGTGATGGGACCAGGTGCCATGATCTTCATTTTCTGAATGTTGAGCTTTAAGCCAACTTTTTCACTCTCCATTTTTACTTTCATCAAGAGGCTTTTTAGTTCCTTTCTTTCTTCCATAAGAGTGGTGTCATCTGCATATCTGAGGTTCTTGATATTTCTCCCAGCAATCTTGATTCCAGCTTGTGCTTCTTCCAGCCCAGCGTTTCTCATGATATACTCTGCATATAAGTTAAATAAGCAGGGTGACAATATACAGCCCTGAGGTACTCCTTTTCCTATTTGGAACCAGTCTATTGTTCCATGTCCAGTTCTAACTGTCGCTTCCTGACCTGCATATAGGTTTCTCAAGAGGCAGGTCAGGTGGTCTGGTATGCCCATCTCTTGAAGAATTTTCCACAGTTTATTGTGATCCATACAGTCAATGGCTTTGGTAGTCAATAAAGCAGAAATAGATGTTTTTCTGGAACTCTCTTGCTTTTTCCATGATCCAGTGGATGTTGGCAATTTGATATCTGGTTCCTCTGCCTTTTCTAAAACCAGGATGAACATCTGGAAGTTCATGGGTCACATATTGCTGAAGCCTGGCTTGGAGACTTTTGAGCATTACTTTACTAGCGTGTGAGATGAGTGCAATTTTGCGGTAGTTTGAACATTCTTTGGCATTGCCTTTCTTTGGGATTGGAATAAAACTGACCTTTTCTAATCCTGTGGCCTTTCAGGTATGACCTAAATCAAATTCTATATGATTATACAGTGGAGGTGATGAGTAGATTGCAGGGATTAAATTTGATAGACAAAGTGCTTGAAGAACTATGGATGGAGACTTATAACATTGTACAGGAGGCTGTGATCAAAACCATCCCAAAGAAAAGGAAATATAAGGCAAAATGGCTGTCTGAGGAGGCCTTGCAAGTAGCTAAGAATATCCCCAGCTGAATGCAGAGTTTCAGAGACTAGCAAGGAGAGATAAGAAAGCCTTCTTAAGTGAACAATGCAAATAAATAGAAGAAAACAATAGAATGGGAAATATTAAAGATCTCTTCAAGAAAATTGGAGATACCAAAGGAATATTTCATGCAAAGATGGGCACAATAAAGGAAAGAAACAGCAAGTACCTAACAGAAGCAGAAGACATTAAGAGGAGGTGGAAAGAATACAGAGAAGAACTATACAAAAATGGTCTTAATGAGCTGAATAGCTACAATGATGTGATCACTCATCTAGAGGAATCCATCCTGGAGTGTGAAGTCAAGTGGGCCTTAGGAAGTATTACTATGAACAAAGCTAGTGGAGGTGATAGAATTCCAGCTGAATTCCAAATCCTGTAAGTTGATGCCATGAAAGTGTTGCAATCAATATGCCAGCATATTTGGAAAACTCAGCAGTGGCCACAGGACTGGAAAAAGTCAGTTTCCATTCCAATCCCAAAGAAAGGCAATGTAAAAGAATATTCAAGTCACAGTACAATTGCACTCATTTTACATGCTAGCAAGGTAAAGCTCAAAATCCTTCAAGTTAGGCTTCAGCAGGATGTGAACTGAGAGCTTCCAGATGGCTTAAGCTGGATTTAGAAAAGGCAGAAGAACCTGAGGTCAAATTGCCAAAATCCACTGGATCATAGAAAACGCAAGGGAATTCCAGAAAAACATATACTTCTGCTTCACTGAGTACTCTAAACCCTTCGACTGTGTGGATCACAGCAAACTGGAAAATTCTTAATGAGATGGGAATACCAGATCACTTTACCTGCCTCCTAAGAAACTTGTATGCAGTTCAAGAAGCAACAGTTAGAACTGGACATGGAACAACAGACTGGTTCAATATTGGGAAAAGAATATGCCAAGGGTGTATATTGTCACCCTGCTTATTTAGCTTATATACAGAGTACATCATGTGAAATGCCAGGCTGGATGAATCACAAACTGGAATCAAGATTGCCAGGAGAAATATCAATAACCTCAGATATACAGATGATACCACTCTAATGGCAGAAAGTGAAGAGGAACTGAAGAGCCTCTTGATGAGGGTGAAAGAAGAGAGTGAAAAAGACTTAAAACTCAACATTCAAAAACTAAGGTCATGGCATCCGTTTCCATCACTTCATGGCAAATAGGTGAGGAAAAAGTGGAAACGGTGGCATATTATATTTTTTTGCACTTGCACTGCAGACAGTGACTGTAGCCATGAAGTTAAACACATTTGCACCTTGGAAGAACAGCTATGACAAACCTATATAATATATTAAAAAGCAGACATCACTTTGCCAACAAAATCCATATAGTCAAAGCTATGGGTTTTCCAATAGTCATGTACAGATGTGAGAGGTGGACCATAAAGAAGACTGACCATAAAGAAGACTGAGCTTTCGAACTGTGGTGCTAGAGAAGACTCTTAAGAGTCTCTTGGACAGCAAGGAGATCAAACCAGTTAATCCTAAAGGAAATCAACCCTGAATATTCATTGGAAAGACTGATGCTGAAGTTGAACCTCCATAGCAACCTGATGTGAAGAGCTAATTCATTGGAAAAGACCCTGATGCTGGGAAAGATTGCAGGCAAGAGGAGAAGGGGGCAACAGAGGATGAGATGGCTGGTTGGCATCACATACTCAATGGACATGAGTTTGAGTAAACTCCAGGAGAGAGTGAAGAACAGGGAAGCCTGGCGTGCTGCTATCCATGGGGTCCCAAAGAGTCGGATACAACTTAGGGACTGAAGAACAGTAAATCACTGAGAGAAATGTTCTGATATCCAACTCTACTTGTGAGTTTGTCAACTTCTGTGTAATCTTAAATTTTCTTGATGAAGAAAATTAGATAGATACACATTAAGACTGTTTTGTGCTCCTGAAGAATTAATCTTTTTGATATTCTGAAATGTCCCTCTGTATCTCTGGCAGTGTCTTGACATTTATTCTTTCTATTATTGATGTTATATCTGCTTTCTTGATTTTAGTGTGTACAGAGTATATACTTATCTAACTTCTTGCTTTCAAATTATAACGACTGTTAGAATTATAGTTTGTCTTTATAAACAATGTAGAGTTGTTTTTTCTTAAATCCTGTTCGAGAATTTCTGCCTTTAGGTACTTAGTCAATTTATATTTAATGAAATTATTGATTGTATTAGGTTTGAGTCTGTCATTTTGCTATTTTATTTTAGTTGCATATTTTTTGTTCTTTTGTTTGTATTTTTATGCCTTCTTTTGGAGTAATCAAGCATTTTTTTAATTTCCATTTTATTACCTCTTGATTATTTAGTTATACTTATTTGTGCTATTATTAATTTTTGATCTGTCATGATCTACATTAGATTTTTGGCTCTTAATGTCCTACATTTTACTTCTGTGTATAAGTCCCATATGTCCCTATTATTTTTAATATAAACAGATGTAATTTTTAAAATTACTAAGAATAATATTTTATATTTACACTTATATTTACCATTTCTGTTGCTTTTCATCTCTCCCTGGGTTTTTAGCTGGCATCATTTCTATTTAGTCCAATGGAGTTCCATTAGTGATTTTTTTGTAGTTAAAATCTGCAAGCAAAAATTTTCTCATTTTCTTTTTCTGTCTGAAAAGTGTATCTTTTAGCTTTTTTTTTAAAGTGCTTTTGTTAATATAGAATCCTAAGTTTACTTTTTCCCTCTTTTGGCAATTAAGAAATGCATTTTTGTTTTCTTATTTCCACTTTTTTTTCTGTTTAAAATAAGATTTGTCTTTAATTTTTATTTTAAGCAGTTTGCCTATGATGTGTCTGGCTGTGGCCCTCTTTATATTTCCCCTCTTTGGCATTCTTGGATCCCTGCTTCAGGTCTTTAATTACTTTTTGGAAAAATTTGGTCTTTTTTAATTTTTATTTTTACTTTATTCTGCTTTACAATACTGTATTGGTTTTGCTATACATTGACATGAATCAGCCATGAGTGTACATGAGTTCCTAATCCTGAACCCCCCTCCCACCTCCCACCCCATATTATCTCTCTGGATCATCCCCGTGTACCAGCCCCAAGCATCCTGTATCCTGTGTAGAACATAGACTGGTGATTCGTTTCTTACCTGATAGTTTACATGTTTCAACGCCATTCTCCATCATCCCATCCTTTCCCTCTCCTACAGAGTCTAAAAGTCCGTTCTATACATCTGTGTCTCTTTTGCTGTCTCACATAAAGGGTTATCAGTACCATCTTTCTAAATTCCATATATATGTGTTCAGTTCAGTTCATTTCAGTCGCTCGCTCAGTCTTGTCCGATTCTTTGCAACCCCATGAATTGCAGCAAGCCAGGCCTCCCTGTTCATCACCATCTCCAGGAGTTCACTCAGACTCACGTCCATCGAGTTCGTGATGCCATCCAGCCATCTTATCCTCTGTCGTCCCCTTCTCCTGCCCCCAATCCCTCCCAGCATCAGTCTTTTCCAATGAGTCAACTCCAAATAGGAAAAGGAGTACGTCAAGGCTGTATATTGTCACTCTGTTTATTAACTTATATGCAGAGTACATCATGAGAAACACTGGGCTGGAAGAAAC
Source organism: Nanger dama (assembly GCA_917880005.1). Classification (NCBI taxonomy): domain Eukaryota; kingdom Metazoa; phylum Chordata; class Mammalia; order Artiodactyla; family Bovidae; genus Nanger; species Nanger dama. Next base: position 57,904,197 of record CAKJTW010000004.1, read on the forward strand.
ACAAGCTGGAATCAAGATTGCCGGGAGAAATGTCAATAACCTCAGATAGCAGATGACACCACCCTTATGGCAGAAAGTGAAGAGGAACTAAAAAGTCTCTTGATGAAAGTGAAAGAGGAGAGTGAAAAAGTTGGCCTAAAGCTTAACATTCAGAAAACAAAGATCATGGCATCTGGTCCTATCACTTCATGGGAAATAGAAGGGGAAACAGTGGAAACAGTGTCAGACTTTATCTTTTAGGGCTCCAAAACCACTGCAGATGGTGACTACAGCCATGAAATTAAAAGATGCTTACTTCCAAAAGGAAAGTTCTGACCAACCTACATAGCATATTAAAAAGCAGAGACATTACTTTGCCAACAAAGATCTGTCTAGTCAGTTCAGTTCAGTTCAGTCACTCAGTCATGTCTGACTCTCTGCGACCCCAGAATCACAGCACGCCAGGCCTCCCTGTCCATCACCATCTCCAGGAGTTCACTCAGACTCATGTCCATCGAGTCCGTGATGCCATCCAGCCATCTCATCCTCAGCTGTCCCCTTCTCCTCCTGCCCCCAATCCCTCCCAGCATCAGAGTCTTTTCCAATGAGTCAACTCTTCTCATCAGGTGGCCAAAGTACTGGAGTTTCAGCTTCAGCATCATTCCTTCCAAAGAAATCCCAGGGTTGATCTCCTTCAGAATGGACTGGTTGGATCTCCTTGCAGTCCAAGGGACTCTCAAGAGTCTTCCCCAACACCATGGTTCAAAAGCATCAGTTCTTTGGTGCTCAGTCTTCTTCACAGTCCAACTCTCACATCCATACATGATCACAGGAAAAACCTGTATATATGTGTTAGTGTACTGTATTGGTGTTTTTCTTTCTGGCTTACTTCACTCTGTATAATAGGCTCCAGTTTCATCCACCTCATTAGAACTGATTCAAATATATTCTTTTTAATGGCTGAGTAATACTCCACTGTGTATATGTATTACAGCTTTCTTATCCACTCATCTGCTGATGGACATCTAGGTTGTTTCCATGTCCTGGCTATTATAATCAGTGCTGTGATGAACATTGGGGTACACGTGTCTTTTTCAATTCTGGTTTCCTCGGTGTGTATGCCCAGCAGTGGGATTGCTGGATCATAAGGCAGTCTTATTTGCAAATTTTAAAGGAATCTCCACACTGTTCTCCATAGTGGCTGTACTAGTTTGCATTCCCACCAAAAGTGTAAGAGGGTTCCCTTTTCTCCACACCCTCTCCAGCATTTATTGCTTGTAGACTTTTGGATCATTGCCATTCTGACTGGTGTGAAATGGTACCTCATTTTGGTCTTGATTTGTATTTCTCTGATAATGAGTGATATTGAGCATCTTTTCATGTGTTTGTTAGCCATCTGTATGTCTTCTTTGGAGAAATGTCTATTTAGTTCTTTGGCCCATTTTTTGATTGGGTCGTTTATTTTTCTGGAGCTGAGCTGCATAAGTTGCTTGCATATTTTTGAGATTAGTTGTTTGTCAGTTGCTTCATTTACTATTATTTTCTCCTATTCAGGAGGCTGTCTTTTCACCTTGCTTATAGTTTCCTTTGTTGTGCAGAAGATTTTAATTTTAATTAGATTCCATTTGTTTATTTTTGCTTTTATTTTCAGTATTCTGGGAGGTGGATCATAGAGGATCCTGCTGTGATTTATGTCGGAGAGTGTTTTGCCTATGTTCTCCTCTAGGAGTTTTATAGTTTCTGGTCTTATGTTTAGATATTTAATCCATTTTGAGTTTATTTTTGTGTACGGTGTTAGAAAGTGATCTAGTTTCATTCTTTTACAAGTGGTTGACCAGTTTTCCCAGCACCACTTGTTAAAGAGATAATAGAAAGCCCTGAGATAAACCCACACCCCTATGGACACCTTATCTTGGACAAAGGAGGCAAGAATATACAATGGAGTAAAGACAGTCTCTTAACAGGTGGTGCTGGGAAAACTGGTCAACCACTTGTAAAAGAATGAAACTAGACCTCTGTCTAACACCATACACAAAAATAAACTCAAAATGGATTAAAGATCTAAACGTAAGACCAGAAACTATAAAACTCCTAGAGGAAAACATAGGCAAAACACTCTCCGACATAAATCACAGCAGGATCCTCTATGATCCAACTCCCAGTATACTGGAAATAAAAGCAAAGATAAACAAATGGGATCTAATTAAAATTAAAAGCTTCTGCACAACAAAGGAAACTATAAGCAAGGTGAAAAGACAGCCTTCTGAATGGGAGAAAACAATAGCAAATGAAACAACTGACAAACAACTAATCTCAAAGATATACAAGCAACTTATCCAGTTCAACTCCAGGAAAATAAACGAACCAATAAAAAAAAATGGGCCAAAGAACTAAATAGGCATTTCTCCAAAGAAGACATACGGATGGCTAACAAACACATGAAAAGATGTTCAACATCACTTATTATCAGAGAAATGCAAATCAAGACCACAATGAGGTACCATTTCACACCAATCAGAATGGCTGCGATCCAAAAGTCTGCAAGCAATAAATGCTGGAGAGGATGTGGAGAAAAGGGAACCCTCTTACACTGCTGGTGGGAATGCAAACTAGTACAGCCACTATGGAAAACAGTGTGGAGATTCCTTAAAAAATTGCAAATAGAACTGCCTTATGATCCAGCAATCCCACTGCTGGGCATACACACCGAGGAAACCAGAATTGAAAGAGACACATGTACCCCAATGTTCATTGCAGCGCTGTTTATAATAGCCAGGACATGGAAGCAACCTAGATGTCCATCAGCAGATGAATGGATAAGAAAGCGGTGGTACATATACACAATGGAGTACTACTCAGCCCTTAAAAAGAATAAATTCTACTCAGTTCTAATGAGATGGATGAAACTGGAGCCAATTATACAGAGTGAAGTAAGGCAGAAAGAAAAACACCAATACAGTATACTGACACATATATATGGAATTTAGAAAGAGAGTAATGATGACCCTCTATGTGAGACAACAAAAGAGACTCAGGGGTATAGAATGGACTTTTGGACTCAGGGAGAGGGAGAGGGTGGGATGATTTGGGAGAATGGCATTGAAACATGTATACTATCTTGTAAGAATGAAGCACCAGTCTATGTTCAATACAGGATACAGGATGCATGGGGCTGGTGCACAGGATGATTCAGGGAGATGATGTGGGGTGGGAGGTGGGAGGGGGCTTCGGCATTGGGAGATCGTGGACACCTGTGGCTGATTCATGTCAATGTATGGCAGAACAAATACAGTATTGTAATGTAGAATAAAGTATTTTAACAACAACAACAACAACAACAACAAAAATAAAGAGATTGTCTTTAATCCATTGTATATTCTTGCCTCCTTTGTCGAAGATAAGATGTCCATAGGTGTGTGGATTTACCTCTGGGCTTTCTATTTTGTTCCATTGATCTATATTTCTGTCTTTGTGCCAGTACCATACTCTCTTGATGACTGTGGCTTTGTAGTAGAGCCTGAGAGGTAGCCCAGGTCCAGATAGCTTCACAGCTGAATTCTACCAAAAATTTAGAGAAGAGCTAACACCTATCCTACTCAAACTCTTCCAGAACATTGCAGAGGAAGGTAAACTTCCAAACTCATTCTATGAGGCCACCATCACCCTAATACCAAAACCTGACAAAGGTGCCACAAAAAAAAGAAAACTACAGGCCAATATCACTGATGAACATAGATGCAAAAATCCTGAACGAAATTCTAGCAGTCAGAATCCAACAACACATTAAAAAGATCATACACCATGACCAAGTGGGCTTTATCCCAAGGATGCAAGTATTCTTCAATATCTGCAAATCAATCAATGTAATTCACCACATTAACAAATTGAAAAACAAAAGCCATATGATTATCTCAATAGATGCAGAGAAGGCCTTTGACAAAATTCAACATCCATTTATGATAAAAACTCTCCAGAAAGCAGGAATACAAGGAACATACCTCAACATAATAAAAGCTATATATGACAAACCCACAGTAATCATTATCCTCAATGATGAAAAATTGAAAGCATTTCCCCTAAAGTCAGGAACAAGACAAGGGTGCCCACTTTAACTGCTAATATTCAACATAGTCTGAAAATTTTGGCCACAGCAATCAGGGCAGAAAAAGAAATAAAAAGAATCCAAATTGGAAAAGAAGTAAAACTCTCACTGTTTGCAGATGACATGATCCTCCACATACAAAACCCTAAAGACTCCACCAGAAAATTACCAGAGCTAATCAATGAATATAGTAAAGTTGCAGGATATAAATTCAACACACAGAAATCCCTTGCATTCCTATACACTAATAATTAGAAAGTAGAAAAAGAAATTAAAAAAACAATTCCATTCACCATTGCAACGAAAAGAATAAAATACTTAGGAATATACCTACCTAAAGAAACTAAAGACCTATATATAGGTAATTGTAAAACACTAATGAAAGAAATCAAAGAGGAAACTAATAGATGGAGAAATATACCATGTTCATGGATCGGAAGAATCAATACAGTGAAAATGAGTATACTACCCAAAGCAATCTATAGATTCAATGCAACCCCTATCAAGCTACCAGTGGTATTTTTCACAAAACTGGAACAAATAATTTCACAATTTGTATGGAAATACAAAAAAACCTCAAATAGCCAAAGCAATCATGAGAAAGAAGAATGGAACTGGAGGTCATTTTTAAAAAATATTTCTTCTCCTTTTTATTCTTTCTCGAATCCCTACATTAGACCATTTGCTATTTTCCCACACTTGTCAGACAGTCTGCTTTTAAAAATACTATCTTTGAGTGTTTTAGCTTGGATAATTTTCTTTAATGCCCTGAACCCATTGGTCCTTCTTTGTTAATAATAAATCAATTATTAATAAATTATTTATTAATAAATAAAATTATTAATAAATTTTTCATTTAGATACTGTCTTTTCAGTTCTAGAATTTCAGTTGTTCTCCTCTTACAGTTAAAATTTCTTTCCTGAAATTCTTCATATCTTCACTAATTTTATTCATTTTTTCTCTTCAATTCTTGGAGATACTTAAAATAATTTCAAAAAAGGTAATTGTCTTCTAATTCCAAAATGTGGGTCATCTGTGGGTCTGTATCATTGACATTTCCTCTAATTTTAGGTATATTTTCCTCCTTCTTTGAATCTCCAGTATTTTTTGTTGTTGTTGAATGATGGATATTGTAAACGATACTTTGCAGAGTCTGAATTATGTAATTATGTTATCTTTCTTTAGAGACTGTTGAACTTTGTGTGTGTGTGATATACGTACATATGTGTATGCATATTTGCATGTATATGTAAGGTTGCATATGTATCACATATGTGCACACACATGAGTGCATATGTGTATGTATATATGCATGTACAGTTGAATTACTGTTGGATCATCTTGATCTTGTGTTGTTCCCTCCTCTTTGTTCCAAAACTCTTAATGTTAGATGATCCCAGTGTTTAGTCTTTGGTCCTATCTATTTATATTTCTTCTCTGGTGATTGCATTTAATCTTATGAATTTAAATTCCAAATATGCTGACGGCTCCCAAATTTATCTCTCAGCTTTGGCACATCTTTTAGTAGGACTCTGATCTCATCTGAAACATCTTTAAACAGTTTAAGCATTCCTCCTGCCATTTCAGTCATGCTTCTTAATTTTCTTTTTCTTCTATTGGGGTATAATTTTCTTTTTCTTCTATAGTTTTGATGGTTCTTGCAGTACAATCAAGTGAGTCAGTATGAACCTCCCTCCCATCTCCCCCATGCCACCCTTCTAGGCTGTCACAGAGCACCAAGCTGAGTTCCCTGTGCTATACAGCTGCTTCTTGCCAGCTGTTTTACACATTTATGTTAGTCACTCAGTGGTGTCCCTTTGTGATCCCATGGACTTTACAGGATTCCCCAGTGGCTTAGAAGTAAAGAATCCACCTGCATTGTAGAGGTGCAGAAAATATGGTTTTGATCCCTGGGTTGGGAAGATCCCTCGGAGAAGGGAATGGCAATCCACTCCAGTATTCTTGCCTGGAGAAGCCCATGTACAGAGGAATCTAGCAGGCTACAGTGCATAGTGTCCCAAAGAGTAGACATGACTGAAGTAACTTAACATGGACGTATATACACACGCACGGACTATAGCTCACCAGGATCCTCTGTCCATAGGATTTCCCAGGCAAGAATACTGGAATGGATTGCCATTTCCTTCTCCAAGGGATCTTCCAGACCCAGGGATCGAACCTGTGTCTTCTGAATTGCAGGCACTCTTTCCCATCTGAGCTGCCAGGGAAGCCCGTTTTATACATGGAACTGAATATATGTCAATGTTACTCTCTCAATTTGACCCACCCTCTCCTTAACCTGCTGTGTCCACAAGTCTATTCTCCACATCTGTGTTTCTATTTCTACCCTGAAAATAGGTTTATTGGTACTATTTTTTTCCAGATTCCATATGTTTATTTCTCTCCCTCCATTCTTATCTCATTGTAACAAAGATTTGGAAAGAGGGACTAATTACAGCTCAAAAAACAGTTTTCTCAGCTCCTCTCTTGTAGCAAGTATTTGAAACAACAGACTGTTACAGCTCAGTTACAGCTCAAGCAGACAGATCTTTTATTAAATAGACAGCAGATAGTATACTCCAGAGACGTGAGATTAGACCAACTCCAAAGGAGTGGCCAAGATCCCCCTTGGCTTCCCTTTTATACTCCCTGTCTCCTCCTCTGGGTTCTTCCCTGTGCAAAATGCAAAGGAGTGTATGCTCAAGGCCAGTCAAGGAAGGGGAGCATCTGGGCACATTCAAAACAGGAATTATATGTATTCATCTAAGTGAGCCCGGGCTGAGAGTTTTGATTGATAGTTGCAAGTTACATAACAACAGGCTCTATTGCACATGTTTTTCCCATAATTCAGTCTGCTGTAATCAGTTGTGCACAGGTATGGAATATTTATGAACCCTTAGTAGGCTCCTAGCTACCTAAGGTTACTTGAGGACACAAGTATACATCAGGGGCAAATGTGCAGGAGATTGAGAAGCCCCTGTGGTTAGTTTGTATCCATTCTACCTAGGGTGCATATGTAGGAGTTGGAAAGGTCTCTGTGGTTATTTTTACAGCATATCTGTGAGCTCTCCTGGGCAAGCCTGTGATGGGGTTTAGAGATCAGCTTGCATCCTTTTCATCTAGGCCACCCTTGTTGCTCTTGCCTAACTTCCTGCCTAACACATTTGTATGTGTCACTATACCATATTTGTTTTTTTCTTTCTTATTTCAGTCATTGTGCTTGTGTTCTCAGTCTTGTCTGACTCTTTGCAACCCCATGGACTGTAGTCTGCCAGGTTCCTCTGTCCATGGGATTTCCCAGGCAAGAATACTGGAGTGCATTGCTATTTCCTACTCCAGGGGATCTTCCAGACCTAGGGATCAAATCTGTGTCTCCTGTGGCTCCTGCATTGGCAGGCGAATTCTTCACCACTTGAGCTACCTGGGAAACCCATTTCAGTCATATAGGTGAATATATGATAATATCTGCACATATACTTTAAGTGGTACCAATAATATAATGAACAATTGTGTATCCATTACTCACTAATATATACCTGTGCATCTATTGAGAAACAGAGCATTACCAATAACTGCAGCACCCCAGGTACCTCTTTATCAGCTGCAATTGCAGTTTTGAACTTGAGTGCATTATTCCTTTACTCTTTTACTATTACTTAATTTTTAAATTGAAGTATAGTTGATGTACAGTCTTGTTATCTTTACAGTTTTTAAAGTAGTTTTATCAAACATGAATGTATCTCTAAACGCTATGATGTTTAGTTTTGCAGGCTTTTGAGCTTTAAGTGGAATGATTCTGTACATCTTTCCTTTGGCTTGCTTTTTGCATTTAATATGACATTTATGAAATTTACCTATATTTGAAATAGTATTCTTCTTTTTCATTCTACTCTTGGATGGTGGGTATTTGGTAGATATTTGGGTTTTTCCCTTTTTGTGTCTCCATAAATAGTGCTGCCATGAGTATTTTTGCATGTATCTCCTGCTATGTGTACCTTTATGCATATTTCTGTTGGTTAACACTTCGTATCTAGGAGTGAAATGGCTATATCATACAGCATGTGACATTCTGGTCCAGGACTGTAACCAATTATCTTCCACAATCCTTCTATCAGCTTATATCTGACTCTCCTCTTGCCATAGCCCCTAGCAGTGAACAAAAAAACTCATGTTCTTCCATATTCTCAACTTATGTACTGTCAGACTTCTTCATTATTGCCAATCTGGAGGGTATTAAATGACACGCTATTGTGATCTCCATATTCTTTTCTTTACAGGAATCTTCAAGTCCCAGCATAATGGCCAACTTCACTTGGGAACATATCCCTATGACACTTAAAATTCATGAGGCCAGTATGTCTCTACATTTCTTTTAAATTTATTGTTGTTGATTTTTTTCTTGTTGAAATGCAGTTGACCCTTGAACAACATGAGTTTGAACTGTGTAGGTTCACTTACACACAGATTTTTTTTTCCAATAAATTCATACTATAGTATTATGTGATCCATGGTTGGTTGAATCTATGGATGTGGAACCCTGGATGTGGAGGGCTCACTGTAAAGCCATATGTGGATTTTCGATTGCATGGTATCAGTGCCCTAACCCCCATATTTTTCAAGGGTCAAATATATAGTTGATGTAAAATATTATGTTAGTTTTAGATATACTACATAATGATTCGATGTTTGTATACATTATGATTGGAGAAGGAAATGGTAGCCCACTCCAGTATTCTTGTCAAGAAAATCCCATGGACAGGAACCTGGTGGGCTGTGGTTGACAGGATCCATAGAATCGCAGAGTCAGAACACACATACATACATTATGAGGTGATCACCATAGTTTGGTAAATGCCTGTCCCATACAAAGTTATTATAGTATTATGGACCATATTCCTTATGCTGTATATGATATTCCTGTACTTATATAACTGGAGATTTGTGTCTCTCAATTCTCTTCACCTATTTTGCTAACTTCCCATCCCCTCCTTTCAGGCTACCATTCATTTGTTCTTTGTGTCTCTGACTCTGATTTTGTTTTCATTTATTTTTCCTTTAAGATTCCACATGTAAGATTATACAATATTTGTCTTTCTCTGAGTTATTTCAAATAGCATACTACTCTCTAGATCCATCCATGTGATTGCAAATGGAAAAAATTTTCATGTTTTTGTGGCTAATATATTATATTATATATTCCAACCAACCTTGCCCAGGGGTTCCTTTTTTCCCCACATCCTTGCCAACATTTATATTGTTTTTTTGGATAATAGCCTTTGTGTCATGTGGGAGGTGGTGTATCATTGTGGTTTTGATTTGCATTTCCCTGGTGGTTAGTGATGTTGAAATGTCTTTTCATGTATCTGTTGGGCATCCACATGTATTTTTGGAAAAGTTTCTATTCAGGTCCTTTGTCCATTTTAAGTGGGTTGTATGTTTTTCTATTTGAATTCTTTCGTTATTTTGGATATTAACCCTTATTGGATTTATCCCATTCAGAGACTGTCTTTTTGTTTGCTGATAGTTTCCTTTGCTGTGCAAAAGCTTTTAACTTGATATAGTCCCATTTATCTATTTTTGCTTTTGTTTCCTTTGCCTTAGGAGACATATTAAAAAAAATGCTAAGACTGATGTCAAAGAGAGTACAGTCTATGTCTTCTAGAAGATTTATGATTTCAAGTTTTACATTTAGGTCTTTTATTAATTTTGAGTTAATTTCTGTGTCTGGTCTGAGAAAGTAGTCCAGTTTGATTCTTTACAGGTAGTTGTTCAGTTTTCCCAACACCATTTATTAAAGAGGCTATCTTTTCCCTATTGTATATTCTTGCCTCCTTTGTCATAGATGAATTGACTGTATAAATGTAAGTTCATTTCTGGGCACTCTATTTTGTTCCATTGATCTATTTATCTGTTTCTGTGTCATGCTGTTTGATTAGTGTAACTCTGTGAAGTGAAGTGAAGTGAAGTCGCTCAGTCGTGTCTGACTCTTTGCGAGCCGCCCATGGACTGTAGCCTACCATGCTCTTCCATCTGTGGGATTCTCCAGGCAAGAATACTGGAGTGGGTTGCCATTTCCTTCTCCAGGAGATCTTCCCAACCCAGGGATTGAACCCGGGTCTCCCGCATTGCAGGCAGACGCTTTACCATGTGAGCCACCAGGGAACTCTGTAGTATATAGTAAATCCCCTACCTATGAACTTTATAGTTGTAAACCTTCAAAGATGTCACTTTGCATTGAAGACCTGATAGAATTGGAGGCTCAGGGAAAGAATGAAGAGAGACAACGTGGAAGAAGAAGTAACTGAAGAAATGAAGAGATTCACAACACAGGAAATGGTAAGAGGATTTATTTATCTTTTATTTGAGGAGGCAATGTTAGTTTTTCTAGTACCTGAAATGTCAGTTTTTTTAGGACCCAGATGTAGAATGGTACATGAAATTTGCAGCAGCTGTTCAGAATGCAATCCAGTGCAACTGTGTCATATATAATGAGAAAAAAGATCTGCTACCCAGACATCACTGGATCACTTTTTCAAGAGTGTAGATAGAATGGAATCCAGCATGGGACCAGAACATGTGCCATCAACATCAGGTGTGAGTGAAATTGCACCTTGCCCTCCATCCCATATTGCCAGTGATCCTTAGCTCTACCATCTTCCACCTCCTTTCCCTCCTCTAGTAAGTAACTCTTCTTGCCTGTTCACTTAATGCCAACCCCTATATGCCGGCTATTGTACTGTCCTACTGTACTTTTCAAGGTATTTCACCATGAGATTAACAATGTTTCATTTTTTAAAATTTGTTTTATCTATTATTTGTGTGAAAATTATTATAAACCTATTATAGTACAGTACTATATAGCTGATTGTGTCAGTGGGGGTACTTAGGCAACTTTGTTGGAGTTACAGACAAACTGAATTTACAAATGTGCTCTCAGAACACAACTCATTCATATGCAGAGGACTTACTGTAGCCTGACATCAGGGAGCATGACACCTCCAGCTTAATTCTTCTTTCTCAAAATTGTTTTGGCTATTTGGGGTCTTTTTGTTCTTCCCTGGTAGCTCAGATGGTAAAGCATCTGCCTACAATGCTGGCGACCTGGGTTCAATCTCTAGATCGGGAAGATCTCCTGGAGAAGGAAATAGCAACCCACTCCAGTGGGTTTTCTTGCTTGGAAAATCCCATGGATGGAGGAGCCTGGTAGGCTACTGTCCATGGGGTTGCAAAGAATCAGACACAAATGAGTGCCTTCACTTTTTCACTTTTCTTTTGTGTTCTTAAACACATTTTAAAATTCTTTGTTTCACTTTTGTGAAAAAAATGCTATTGATATTTTGATAGGGATTGCATTTAATCTGTAGATTGCCTTGGGTAGTATGATCATTTTAACAGTATTAATTCTTCCAATCTATAGGAAGAGAATATCTTTTCATCTTGTTGTGTTATCTTTAATTACTTTAATCAGTTCTCATAGTTTTCAAAAGTACAGATTTTTATGCTCAGTTTGGGTAATTTCCAATACTCTCTCTTCCAGCTTGTTAATCCATTTCTCTAAATCAGTTCATCTCCTGTTGATTCCTTCTAGAGAATTTTTTAATTTCAGCTATTGTATTCTTTGGCTGTATTTAATTCTTTATATTTTTAAATAGTTTTAAAAAATTCTCACTGTGCTCAACCATTCTTTTTTAATATAAATTTATTTATTATTACTTTACAATATTGTATTGGTTTTGCCATACATCAACATGAATCTCCTGAGTTCACTGAGCATCTTTGAGATCATTTCCAGGAACTCTTTATTGGGTTGATTATTTATCTCCACTTCATTGAGGTGTTTTTTGTTTGTTTGTTTTTGTTTTTTTGAGATTATGACTTAATCCTTTGTTTGGGACACATTCTTCTGTCAACTCATTTTGCCTAATTTTCTGTGTTTATTTGTATCCATTATTAGTTTGGTGTTTTGCAATCTTGGAGAAGTGACCCTATGTAGAAGACATCCTCTGGCGCCCAGCAGCACACTACCGTCCAGTCACCAGAGCTATATGCTCTAGGAGGGTTCCTTGTGTGGGCTCTGTGGCTCTGGTAGGGTTAACTATTGTGGGTATGCTGATAGGCAGGGCTGGGCCCTGGCCTCATTTGCTGCCATGCCCTGGCTTGTGCAGTGTCTGCTGGCCCTTTTGGTCAGCAGGGCCAGTCCTCGGGCAGCTGGCCTTGCAGCCAAGAGGGCCAGGTCTGGTGCTGGTTCACCAATTGATAGGGCCAAGTCCCTGCTAGGTTGCCTCACATCCTGGGTGTCCTGGGACTGGGTGGGGGCCTGCTGGTGGGCAGGTAAGCTTTCAGCCCTAATAAGACAGAGGGAGGACTCCAAAATGGTGCTTGTCAGCACCAGTGTCTTTGTAGTAGAATAGGCCCCCAAAATGTTTGCTGTCAGCTTTCAAGTCTCCAGGAGAAGCCCCACTGGCCTTCTGCCTCTCTGGAAGGATCTCCAAGATCATCAAGTGGGTCTGACTCAGGCTTCTTTCAAACTAGTGCCTCTTTGCTGGGTCTCAGAGCACATGAGATTTTGTGTGCAGCACTTAAGAGTGGAGCTTGGTTGACCAGTGGTTAACCAGTTAACCACTGGTTGACCAGTGGTTAACAATCTGTCTGCCAATGCAGTGGGCATGGATTTGATTCCTGTCACAGGGCGACTAAGCCCACATGCTGCAACTCCTGAAATCCATGCACCCTAGAGCCCATGTTGCAAGAAGAGAAGCCACCACTGTGAGAAGCTCATGAACTGCAAATAGAGAGTAGCAGCTGCTTGCTACAGCTAGAGAAAGCCCGTGCTCAGCAACAAAGTACTAATGAATGAATAATGAAGTTGCTCAGTCATGTCTGACTCTTTGCAACCCCATGGACTGTAGCCTATCAGGCTCCTCTGACATGGGATTCTTCAGGCAAGAGTGCTGGAGTGGATTGCCATTTCCTTCGCCAGGGGATCTTCCTGACCCAGGAATCGAACCCAGGTCTCCCACATTGTAGGCAGACGCTTTACCGTCTGAGCCACCAGGGAAGCCTAAGTCGCAAAGAGTTGGACACGACTGAACAAAGTACTAGTGATGCAAAAACCACAGGTCAAGGAAGCAACAGAACTGGACATGGAACAACAGCTGCTGCTGCTGCTAAGTCGCTTCAGTCATGTTCGACTCTGTGCGACCTCATAGACGGCAGCCTACCAGGCTCCACCCCTGGGCTTCTCCAGGCAAGAACACTGGAGAGAGTTGCCATTTCCTTCTCTAATGTATGAAAGTGAAAAGTGAAAGTGAAGTCGCTCAGTCGTGTCCGACTCTTTGCGACCCCCTGGACTGCAGCCCACCAGGCTCCTCCGTCCATGGGATTTTCCAGGCAAGAGTACTGGAGTGGGGTGCCATTGCCTTCTCCGATGGAACAACAGACTGGCTCCAAATAGGAAAAGGAGTACGTCAAGGCTGTATATTGTCACCCTGCTTATTTAACTTATATGCAGAGTACATCATGAGAAACGCTGGGCTGGAAGAAGCACAAGCTGGAATCAAGATGGCCAGGAGAAATATCAATAACCTCAGATATACAGATGACACCACCCTTATGGCAGAAAGTGAAGAGGAACTCAAAAGCCTCTTGATGAAAGTGAAAGAGGAGAGTGAAACAGTTGGCTTAAAGCTCAACATTCAGAAAACTAAGATCATGGCCTCTGGTCCCATCACTTCATGGCAAATAGATGGACAAACAGTGGAAACAGTGTCAGACTTTATTTTGGGGGGCTCCAAAATCACTGCAGATGGTGATTGCAGCCAGGAAATTAAAAGACGCTTACTCCTTGGAAGGAAAGTTATAACCAACCTAGATAGCATATTAAAGAGCAGAAACATTCCTTTGCCGATAAAGGTCCGTCTAGTCAAGGCTATGGTTTTTCCAGTGGTCATGTATGGATGTGAGAGTTGGACTGTGAAGAAGGCTGAGTGCCGAAGAACTGATGCTTTTGAACTGTGGTGTTGGAGAAGACTCTTGAGAGTCCCTTGGACTGCAAGGAGATCCAACCAGTCCATTCTAAAAAAGATCAGTCCTGGGATTTCTTTGGAAAGAATGATGCTAAAGCTGAAACTCCAGTACTTTGGCCACCTCATTCAAAGAGTTGCCTCATTGGAAAAGACTCTGATGCTGGGAGGGATTGGGGGCAGGAGGAGAAGGGGACGACAGAGGATGAGACAGCTGGATGGCATCACCGACTCGATGGATGTAGGTTTGGATGAACTTCAAGAGTTGGTGATGGACAAGGAGGCCTGGCATGCTGCAATTCATGGGGTCACAAAGAGTCGGACACAACTGAGTGACTGAACTGAACTGAACTGATATGTGTGTGTATATATATACACACACACACATATATATATATATATATATATATAAGAGAGAGAGAGAGAGAGAGAGGCATCTGTTTCCTACAACCCTCTGACTCCCAGATGCAATCCCCAAGACCTTCAAAGCAGATGTTCTAGGGGTTCATGTTCCCAGTGCAGGATCCCTTGAGTAGGGAACCCAACGTGGGGTTCAATTCACTTACTCCTTCGGGAGAACCTCTGAAGTTATAATTATCCTCCTGTTGTCGGTTGCCCAGCTGGAGGTGTGAGTCTTGACTATACAGCCTCTCTATGCCTCCTATCCATCTCACTGTGGTTCCTTCTTAACATCTTTAGTTGTAGACTTTTATTTCTGCTAGCCTTTTGGTCATTCTTATGGATAGTTGCACTGCACATAGTTGTAATTTGGAGTGCCATGGGAGGAGGTGAGCTCAGGGTCTTCCTACTCTGCCATTTGGCTACACTTCTGTCTCTCTACCTTTTTAAATGGACAGCAGCTAACCCTGGTTCTTGGGAGAGAGGGCAGGGGCTGGGGACAAAATTTGATTGGCCTTGTCTCTTTGAATGTGGGCATGTGTCCTCCACATCTTACATCCTTCACAGTCTGTTCTTGATTGTCGTGTAATTTACTGTAAAGCCCCTGGAGTGGCATAGCTGTGTGAAGGGTGAGAATTAGGGTTGGTTTGTGGCTGCTGATTGGCAGGCCATCCATCACACTGAGGGGAAATTGCTCTTTTAAGGAGAACTAGTGAATTGTTTCTGGCCTGGATCTAAGTCAGGCAGCCTCTTGGAACACTGACAGAGTGTGCAGCCCTGGGCTGGATCCGTCATCGGTCATTCGTTGCTGCTGAAAGTGTCACGCTTTGCAAATATGCCATGGACAGGCCATTTGACAAGTAGGGAAAAGCAGTCATGGCGCCTTTATGTTGGCTTCCTAACAAAGATGTTCCAGGGCCTTCTGGCTGCTAACTGACTCATCTGGGTATGCTCAGTGTCACACTGGGTCCAGTTTCCTTTTAAGACGGCCAATAGCCATTCAGGCACTCTCATTCTCCAATTTATTCACACAATGGTTCCTAATCGGTTGATTTTTGCCCTTCAAGGGACATTTGGCAATGTCTAGAGACAGTTTTGACTGTCACAGCTGGAAGGTCCATAGCATTTAGTGAGTAGAGGCCAGACATGCTTAAACACCATACGATGCACAGGACAGCCCCCGCAATAAGCATTATCTGGGCCAGATTGTCAACAATGCCCAAGCTGGAAAAGTGCATTCATCCACTGAAGGGTCAACAAACAATGATTAGGTGCCAGTGATGGCCAAGAACTAGCCAGCACAGAAGGTAGCTTCATCTAGCTCATGAGTTTTGAAAAACTCTCAGCCTCAGTGTCCCTGTAGCTACTCAGACCCAGTAATTCTCATTCCAATATTGGCTTCCTGGTCAAATGGGAAGTCAGCCCAGGCGCAGATGGTGTCAGGCTGGTGCAGGTGGGCCCAGGTGTGGAGGCTGACCTTGAAGTAGCAGAGTACTAAAGTAGTAGAGAACCATGGACTGCAGGATTGTGGCCATGCCTGAGGGGGAAGCATGGCGTGGAGGCTGATTTACTCAGAAGTCAGGATTTAGTTCTGCCCCACCCTTTGCTGGCTACTTGGTTCTGGAAATGTTGCTTCACTCTTAGTTTTCTTACCTATAAAATGGGGACTTTGAAAGCACTGCATGTCTAGTGTTGTTATGAGGATCACACACAATAGTACATGTGGAGATGTTTCAATATCCCAAAGAAATTGGGGCTTCCTTCTTATGGGGAAAGTGGGATGTGAGTATTTAGTAACATTCTGACCCCATCCTTTCTGAAGCTGAATTCTTCCTTAGAATGTTGTCATTTCCACTTTCGTTTGTTTCCTTTGGACTGTGTGAATGGGCATCAAATGATCTCCTGGAGGCCCAGACTTTCCTCCTGTGTTTCCCTTTGGCTCCAAACCCCTCAGCAGGAAGACCCTGCCCTGTCATATTGGAATCTGAGGAAGAAGGGAAAACTCAGGGATATGGATCCCATCTTTGTTTAAAACTTTGATATTTTGTTGATCATGGAGTTTTTGCATCAGTTTATATTAAAAATTGCGCAAAAATATCATTATCAGACTTCCCTGGTGGCTCAGTGGTAAAGAATCTGCCTGCACATGCAGGAGACATGGGTTTGATCCCTGGTCCCAAGAACATCCCTCATGCCGAGGGACAACTAAGTCCATCTACCACAACTACTGAGCCTGTGCTCTAGAGTCTGAAAACTGCAACTACTGAAGCCTGCACACCTGGAGCCTGTTCTCTGCAATAAGAGAAGGCCTCACATGGTGACTAGAGAGGAGCCCTCACTCACCACAACTAGGGAAAAGCCTGAGCAACAAAATGAAGATCCAGCACAGCCAAAAATAAATTAACTAAAAATATCATTTTTCTGTATTACTGAAATTTTTGACATCCCTGAATTTTGCTCCCAGGACAAGTGGCTCACTGGCTTCACCTGGTTCTAGTTCTGTCAAATGCATCCAGCAGGTGGGTCTTCCCTCACTGATCCCCGTGCCCACCCATCTTCCTCTTCCTTTCAACCACGACCCGGCTCTGTCTTCACCTACATCTTCCCTGTCATTATTTCCCTTACTCTCTCCATGCTCACTCCATCTCTAATCTTTCTTTCTTTCTTTTTTTTTTTTTTAATACAACCATTTATATTTATATTTGTTTATTTAATTGACTGCCCTGCATGGCATTTGGGATCTTAGTTCCCTGATCAGGGATTAAACCCACACCCCCTGCACTGGAAGCAGTCTTTTTTTTTTTTTAATATAAATTTATTTATTTTAGTTGGAAGCTAATTACTTTACAAAACTGTAATGGTTTTGCCATACATTGACATGAATCTGCCATGGGTGTACATGTGTTCCCCATTCTGAACCCCCGCTCCCACCTCTCTACCTATCCCATCCCTCTGGGTCATCCCAGTGCACCAGCCCCGAGTACCCTGTCTCATGCATCGAACCTGGACTGGCGATCTGTTTCACATATAATAATATACATGTTTCAATGCTATTCTCCCAGATCATCCCACCCTTGCTCTCTCCCAGAGAGTCCAAAAGACTGTTCTATACATCTGTGTCTTTTTTCCTGTCTCTCATAGAGGGTTATCATTACCATCTTTCTAAATTCTATTTATATGCGTTAGTATACCGTATTGGTATTTTTCTTTCTGGCTTACTTCACTCTGTATAATAGGCTCCAGTTTCATTCATCTCATTAGAACTGATTCAAATGTATTCTTTTTAATGGCTGAGTAATATTCCATTGTGTATATGTACCATAGCTTTCTTATCCATTCATCTGCCAATGGACATCTATGTTACTTCCATGTCCTGGCTATATAAACAGTGCTGCGATGAACATTGGGGTACATGTGTCTCTTTCAATTCTGGTTTTCTTGGTGTGTATGCCCAGCAGTGGGATTGCTGGGTCATAAGGCAGTTCTATTTCCAGTTATTTAAGGAATCTCTACACTGTTCTCCACAGTGGCTGTACTAGTTTGCATTCCCACCAGCAGTGTAAGAGGGTTCCCTTTTCTCCACACCCTCTCCAGCATGTATTGCTTGTAGACTTTTGATCACTGCCATTCTGACTGGTGTGAAATGGTACCTCATTGTGGTTTTGATTTGCATTTCTCTGAAAATGAGTGATGTTGAGCATCTTTTGTGTTTGTTAGCCGTCTGTATGTCTTCTTTGGAGAAGTGTCTGTTTAGTTCTTTGGACCATGTTTTGATTGTGTTGTTTATTTTTCTGGAATTGAGCTGCAGGAGTTGGGAAGCACAGTCTTAACCACTGGACCATGAAGGAAGTCCCCCAGTCTCCAATCTTAATGGAATCCACACCCAAGTGTGCAGAGTCCTGTGTGATGGTAGGAAAGACAAAGCCTGGGAGAGTGTGTGGCTGGGGGAACCTGGACAGAGCTGCTTCAGGACACCTGTTGGAGGAGGCTAATTAACCTGGAGAGCCCACTGCCATCTTGTGGAAACCATGGGGCTCCTGCCTTCAGAACCTGGAATTCTTAGGCTGCTTTGTTGGCTGGAGACCAAAGTGACTGTTGACATGTGCCTGGCTCTGTACCCCTCACCTCTCTGTTGCAGAGGATCCACAGTCCGGGATCTGGAGGGGCCTTACCAGGGAGTAGAACTAAGCTTCTGGCATCATGGAAGTTTCCTTCCCACTTTCAGGCAGCAGAGTGTGATGTACAGGTCTCACCCCCTCTCGCAATGCAGACAGAGAAACTTTCACATGCCAGTAGGTCCTATTTGTGCATTTCCACAGCACTGGCTGGTCTAGATGATCTTAGCAGAGGGATGGCCTTCTGGCATCATGTTCTGGGGGAAAGGACTGCCAGCAGAAGGGGAACTAAGAGCCCACTCCTGACAGTGATAGCCTTACTGGAAAAATCACATTGGAGCCAGGACTTTCTTTGTAGCCACTTTAGACCCTAGGCACCTCATAGGGGGTTACTGCCTAGGGTGGGCTTCAGAGCCTTGTTGACAGTAAGCTATGTGTTTAATATGATCAGGCTATTCCTTGCCAGCTGAAGGAGCTGGAGAAGTCCTATTAAGTCTGGCAGGTGAAAGTACCAATGAACACATCAACAGTAGTGGAGACAAGCTTCCCATGGGGTCTTGGTCTGGTGCTGCTTTGCTCCGCTCTTTGCCGGAGAGGGGCCAGCTAGTGCCAAGGCTCCTGCCTGTTAGCTCAGTCCAATCCAGCTGCCCTGTGAAGAGGCCCAGCTTCAGCCACACCAAAGTGTTCACCTGGAATAAATGGTATTTACCACCTGGCCGAGGATCATAGGCCAGGACTCCCAGGTGGAGGTATGACATCCCCCCTTACTACTGTGCTTCTTCCCCTAGCCCACTGGATTCAGATACTCTCTGAACCACATCCCAGCCCATTCCTCTTTCCTCTGAGTGCCCAGTTGTCCAGCTGAGGGTTTTGTGTCTCTCATTTACCTACAGCTCTAGCCTCCTGACCTGGTTTCACCCTGTCACCTTATCTTCTTTCTAAAGGGTAATTCTGATCTTGGCCTCAAACTCTTGGCTTGATCACAGAGTGAAGTCCCCGGGTGGTAGTCCAGCTCCTGACAGCCTCTCCAGCCTCATCTCTGGATGATCTGGCAACACTGAGCCAGGTGTGGTTCTCTGCATAGTCCGTCTTTCTCCTATTCCATGTGTTTTCTTTTTACTTTTCTGATGGCTTCACTTGTAGCACAAAACTTTTAATTTTGAAATAGTCCAATTTATCTATTTTTTCTTTTGTTGCTTGTGTTTTCTTGTGCCATATCTTTAAAAATTGCCTAAATCAAGGTTATGAAGATTTACACTTATGCTTTTAAAAAGGGGTTTATAATTTTATTTTTACACTTCAGGTTTATGAGAGATTTTGATTTAATTTTTGTGTATAATAAAAGGAAGGGGTCCAAATTTATTCTTTTGCATTTGGAAATCCATTTCTAAGGCTGTTTGTTGAAGAGACTATATTTTCCAATTGAACTGTCATGGCATCCTTATTGAAAAATCACTTCACCATGAATGGAGGATTTATTTTATTTATAGACTCTCAATTCTTTTCCATTGATCTACATGTCTGTCCTTATGCCAATAACCCACTATCTTGATTATTGTAACTTTGAGGTAAGTTCTGAAATCAAAAGTGTGGCTTTTTCAAGTTTATTCTTTTTAAGATAGTTTTGGCTAGTCTGGTTCCTTTGCACTTTTGTATGGATATCTTTATGAGCTGAATTGTCTCCTGTCCACTCTTCTCCTTCCTGCCCAACTTGTGTGTTGAAACTCTAACGCCTGATGTCACTATATTTGAATATAGGGCCTTTAAGGAAGTAATTAAGGTTAAATGAGGTCATAAGGATGAGGCCCTAATCCAGGGGGCTTCGTTGGTGGCTAAGTGGTAAAGAACCAACCTGCAATGCAGGAGCCACTGGTTTAATTGCTGGGTCAGAAATATCCCCTGGAAAAGGAAATGATAACCCACTCCAGTATTCTTGCCTGGGAAATCCTATAAACAGAGGAGGCTGGTGGGTTACATTTCATGAGGTCACGAGTCAGACATGACTTAGTGACCAACCACCACCAGCATCTAATCCAATAGTATTGGTGTCCTTATAAGAACAGAAAGGGGCACCAAAGGTCTCTATCTCTCTTTGCACACAAAGGAGAGGCCATGTGAGGACACAGTGAGAAGACAACCATCTGCAAGCCAGGAAGAGAACCCTCATCAGAAACTGAATTTGCCAGCACCTTGATCATGGACTTCTGTGAATAAATGTTGTTTAAGCCAGGCAGTTGTAGTATTTTGTTATGGCAGCGCTAGTAGACTAATACACTGCCTTTTGATTTGAGTATTTTATTAATGTACACATCAGTTGTCATTGAACTGGTTGGACTTCTGTCTGCTATTTTACCCTTTTATTATATATCTCATGTCCATGGCACAGGGCTGGTATGCTGCTTAACAATATTGAGATCCAGACTCTTCTCTTTGCACTTTAATATCTTCCATCTTAGGGTCCAAGATGCCTGGTCCAGCTCCATCCCCCAGGTCCACATTCTAGTCAGTGGGAAAAGTGGGGAGAGGGAAGGAAAGTACAGATGCTTCTTTTTAAGACAGTACCTGAATGTTGCGATGTTATATTGGTTGGACCTTGGTTATATGGCCACAGCTAACTGCAAGAAGGGTAGGGGACCAGCTAAAACTCAGGGGTTCTGTTATTCAAGAGGAAGGTATTGATTCAGTGGCAGTCAGTGTCATACCCAGTGTGTGCCAGATATTGTGCAGCCTCTTGGGATTCTTGACTGAGCAAAACTATGTGAGCCCTTTCCTGGAGCACCAGCTAGAACTATCCATTTTAGAAATTACCCCAAGAACTGCATGTTTGTGGGCCTTCTCTGGGTCTGTTTCTTACTTGGTACCCAGAAATGGACATTCACAAGGCTACAGTTTTGGAAGACATGGGACAAAAATCATGTCCTTCCAATAATTTCCTTTCCACTGCATTTGCCATAGCAGAAGTAAAAATACATACTCAAGCCCACAGGGCACCTGTGGACTTGATTCAGAGGAATGGAGAGAAAGAGTGAACTTGTGTTGAGAACCTACTCTGCACCATGCCCCAGACTCCTTGCTCTCTCATCCCATCCCTGCCTCTCCTTCCACAAACACACACAGAGTTGAGAAGTAGCTACCACTGTCCTTATTTCACCAAAGAAAAGCCAAGGTTCAGAAGTTAAACTGAGTGTGCAGAGGTGGAGCAGGAGCGCAGTGAAGATCCTGCTTGTCTGGGCTTTAGGTGTCTGGAGCTATCTGGGGTGAGGTGTGTGTGAGACAATGGGTGACACGTGTAATGCCATCTGTATCTGGTATGTGTGTTGGGGAGTGGGGTGAAGACAGGTGGGAGCAGGGGCCTCAACTGTGTGCACTCACTGTCAACTTTTCTAATGCTTTGAATAAATAGCAGGCTAATTAAATTCAGAAAGATTAAGTTGGGAGGGAGCATAAACACCAGCGAGAATAAGGGGAAGAATTCAGTGGAATCTCAGAGGTTATGAAAATGGGCTGAAAACAACAAAGTTAAATTTAAGCTTAAAAGCAAATTAGATGAGAGACTTATGAGGTGCCAGGGGTGATAGAAGTGGCAGCAGGGAATCTTACCCAAGTTTTGATTTGAGCCCACAATAGCCAACAAATGCCAGCCAGGCATTATGATGGGTTGACATCATGGGCAGAAAGGACAGATGCCACTGCAGCCGCAGGCAAGCTCTGTGCTTTCTCAGAGATGGACACCTGGAGAGCCTCATGTGTGCTCGTGGACCTGGGAAGATGAAACATAGAGAGCAAGATCTCACATGTTAGTCAGGAACTAAAGGATACCAGTGGAGAGGTGATTGTCCAAGGAAATGAAAATATATGCAGATTTCAGAAGTCCCAGTTAATCTTTCTGCCCAGATGGTTGAGGGAGAGGGGAAGACTGTGGTGCAATGGGTTGACACAGAGTCTTGTTTTGACCTCACATAGTTATTAAATCTTTCTGTTTCTTAGTTTCTAATCTGTCTAATGGAGGCTGTGAGGCAGAAGGGAAGGTGAGTCTGGGCTGCTAGTGGAACCTCTCTATAGAGCTGGAGGAAGGGGAGAAAGGAGCTCTGGAGGGTAGAGTCAATAGTACCCACTGGTCTTCTGTTTGGGCTGCAGATTGTCTTGTTTAGGTTCCCCAGAAGCAGACCCTGAGGCAAAGTTCCGTGAGCCTAAGCAACACTAGCTGGAAGTAGGGAAGTGAGACCAGGAAGGGAGGGAGTCTTGGTTATCAAGCAGTTTAGCTCTGTGGGCAGTTGGATTTGTTCCCACTGGAGTGGTTTGTTCTCAGTGCAGAATGCTCTCCTCAGGATTACCCAGCCCCAGACACAAGGGAGCCTGGGTATACATATGTCAACTCCTGTTTGTTGAGGGCTGTCCTGAAAGATGATGCTGTGAAAGTGCTGCACTCAATATGCCAGCAAATTTGGAAAACTCAGCAGTGGCCGCAGGACTAGAAAAGGTCAGTTTTCATTCCAATCCCAAAGAAAGGCAATGCAAAAGAATGCTCAAACTACCGCACAATTGCACTCATCTCACATGCTAGTAAAGTAATGCTCAAAATTCTCCAAACCAGGCTTCAGCAATACATGAACTGTGAACTTTCTAATGTTCCAGCTGGTTTTAGAAAAGGCAGAGGAGCCAGAGATCAAATTGCCAACATCCACTGGATCATGGAAAAAGCAAGAGAATTCCAGAAAAACATCTATTTCTGCTTTATTGACTATGCCAAAGCCTTTGACTGTGTGAATCACAATAAACTGTGGAAAATTCTGAAAGAGATAGGAATACCAGACCACCTCACCTGCCTCTTGAGAAGTCTGTATGCAGGTCAGGAAGCAACAGTTAGAACTGGACATGGAACAACAGATTGGTTCCAAATAGGAAAAGGAGTACGTCAAGGCTGTATATTGTCACCCTGCTTATTTAACTTATATGCAGAGTACATCTTGAGAAAGGCTGGACTGGAAGAAACACAAGCTGGAATCAAGATTGCTGGGAGAAATAACAATAACCTCAGATATGCAGATGACACCACCCTTATGGCAGAAAGTGAAGAGTAACTAAAAACTTCTTGATGAAAGTGAAAGAGGAGAGTGAAAAAGTTGGCTTAAAGCTCAACATTCAGAAAACGAAGATCATGGCATCTGGTCCCATCACTTCATAGCAAATAGATGGGGAAACAGTGGAAACAGTGTCAGACTTTGTTTTGGGGGCTCCAAAATCACTGCAGATGGTGACTGTAGCCATGAAATTAAAAGATGCTTACTCCTTGGAAGAAAAGTTATGACCAACCTAGATAGAATATTCAAAAGCATAGACATTACTTTGCCGACTAAGGTCCGTCTAGTCAAGGCTATGATTTTTCTAGTAGTCATGTATGGATGGGAGAGTTGGACTATGAAGAAGGCTGATCACCGAAGAATTAATGCTTTTGAACTGTGCTGTTGGAGAAGACTTTTGAGAGTCCCTTGGACTGCAAGGAGATCCAACCAGTCCATTCTGAAGGAGATCAGCCCTGGGATTTCTTTGAAAGGAATGATGCTTAAGCTGAAACTTCAGTATTTTGGCCACCTCATGCGAAGAGTTGACTCATTGGAAGACTCTGATGCTGGAAGGGATTGGGGGCAGGAGGAGAAGGGGACAACCGAGGATGAGATGGCTGGATGGCTTCAGTGACTCTATGGACGTGAGTCTGAGTGAACTCCGGGGGTTGGTGATGGACAGGGAGGCCTGGTGTGTTGCAATTCATGGGGTCGCAAAAATCGGACACAACTGAGCGACTGAATTAGCACTAGTCCTCCAGAGGTCATTAATTCCCCAGCACCCTGTGCTCTGGCACTGAGAGAAAATCTCTAGGCTGTCCTCAGGATGCAGATACTGGTTGCTGGGATTGGCCAGGAAGCCCTAAAGTGGCAAGAGAGAGGGCATGTGTGTGTGTGTGATAGGGGAACAGGTGGAGTGTGCAGCACTGGAGAGGGCAGAGAGCAGGTGTCTGGGGGTTTGTCCCAGAGGTCACAGTAGATACCTGGCCAAGGACACATGATGGGGACCATGATGTCCTCCTGTTCAACGGGTGAAAAACGAGGATGTATGTTGGAAAGAATCTGGATATTGTGAGTGATGACTTGTGTGTCTACTTCACTGGGAAAATTAGACTCAGAAAAAATTGTCGAAAGTGAGAGTCTCTCACTGGCCCAGCCACAGCTAGGCATTCCAGTTGTACTGGGGAACTAGTGCTGTGGTTAAGAGGACACGCCTCAGACACCTAAGTGTGCTCTGGCACATCCAAGGTGTGTGTCTTGATCATATCATTCCACTTATTCATGTCTCTGGTTCCTAATCTGCAGTATGGATTAATGACAGTTTACTTTCGAGAGTTTTTTTGAGGATAGAGGTGTAATCATAAAGCCTTTGGAAGAGAGCTTGGTGCAGGATAGAATTTCCTCAGGCATTTGCTACTGTCATTCAATAGCCTGGTGGAGACCTTTCAGGAGGTTGAAGCCCAGTGACTTCATCCTAGAAGGTGCAGGTGCAGGAGTCAGCTTTGCGGCTGGGGAAGCTGGCTGGGCGTGGGTGGCTCCGGCCAGGCAGCAAGGGCTTCAGGGAAAGGCTGTGAGCTCGTGACAGGGTGGTGCTCCTGCTCGTCACTGGGAGGGACCCTGACCTGACCTTGCCTTGCTTTGAGTGATGTGCTTGCTGCCTCACCTGGGAGGAGGAAGTGGAGGAAGCAGAGGGGGTGGGCTTCATCATTGCACAGGGGCTTCATGGAGAAACGGCAGAGCAGAGGGGATTTGTGGTGGGGGAAACAAGGCAAAGGAAATAGCTGGGACTGATTCTCAGGGGCTCTTCTAGAACCCGACTGTCAGGAGGGCCATGGAGGCCCTGTGGGTCTGCAAAGCTTCTTTAGAAGTGAAAGCTTGGCCTGGCCCTGATGACAGGCTGTGAGTACACCAGCATGGCTCAGCAGAGCATTGTCTGGTAAATTTTCTTTCTCCTTCCATCACTATTTTCAGCCACTATCAGACTCCCCCTCACCCCCGCCACCCCGTCCCTAAATGACATCTTATGCGGGTCTTTTAGATTTCTGATCAATTCAATGATTTTTGGTCAGTGAGAGCAGTTGAAATTCCTGTCTGAGCCTGACTGAGGTCCCCTCCTCTGCTGTCTTGCAGGCTCCAGGCCTGAGTGCCAAGAGTACTCAGGTGTGGGTGGGGGTAGGTGTGGGTGGAGGCAGTCCTCCTTTGTCCCTTCTCCCCCTCCATCACTGCACATGGGATGTCTGATTCTGGGGTGGCTCCTCCCCTCAGGAGCACCTTTGGGATTGGGGGAGGGGGAGAGTGTCAAGAATTGTAAAGAATTTGAACTTTTGTCATCATCACAGGCTAACATTAATTTGTCATTTAAGTGGATGTTGATAAAAGACATGAGACTCCTGGGTCAGAGATAGACAGTGTATCACTTGTAACAATGGTAATAGCCAGAGTATCAACCCTTTCGTGCCTGTTCCCTGAGCCCCAGTTTTCACAGGAGACTGTGAAGAGGACCAAATGGCCCCTGCATATACAGTGGGTTGCATAACAGGAGAGGAATCCTGAGCTTAGAGCATCTAAATCTTATAATGGGCAGTAATTGTGCCTGCCCCCTGCTCTACTGTGAGATATTCTCTATCTTACTGGACAATAAGAATGCCTACCTTTGCTCTGGAGGACTGCTATTTTTATCTTTCAAGGCTGTTCTGTATCTAAACATCCTTGAAAAGATTGTTATTGTTGTTCAGTTGCTAAGTGATTTCTGACTCTTTACGACCCCGTGGACTGCAACACACCAGGCTTCCCTGTCCTTCACTGTCTCCCAGCGTTTGCTCAGATTTGTGTCCATGGAGTTAGTGATGCCATCCAATCGTCTCATCTTTTGCTGCCCCGCTTCTCCTTTTGCCTTCAATCTTTCCCAGCATCAGGGTCTTTTCCAATGATTCGGCTCTTAGCAACAGGTGGCTGAAGTATTGCAGCTTCAGCATTAGTCCTTCCAATGAATATTCAGGGTTGATTTCCTTTAGGTTTGCCAGATTTGATCTCCTTGCAGTCCAAGGGACTCTCAAGAGTCTTCTCCAGCACTATCACTCTTTTTACTATCTTGAAAAGATAGCCTAGAACAAAAGAGTCAGAAAGCACTTCACTTTCTAGATAGGCTGAAATATGAGCCATCCATGTGTCTTCTGTGTTGCATCAAATGTACAGCAGCTAGAGTACTGTCCCAGGATGGGCTGCCTGGACATAACTGGGTCTGGTTTCACCTTCTGCTTCTGGACTGCAGAGCTGTGGTGGGCTTTACATCCATGGTGTGTGGGGTTTCCTAGGGAAGGTATCTGCCTGGCTCTGGCCCTCTCCATCTCCAGGACTCCCAGAGATAGTACAGCAATGCCTTCCTTCATCCTGCCAGGGTCCACATCCCAACCCCTTTTTGGGTGGGGTTTTACCTCCCTGGGCCAGCAGCCACCTGGTATTCTGCAGAGCCCTGGATTCTCTCCTCTCAACCCTAAGATCTCCCAACATGAATTCTGGGTGCTGCCAGAGTCTTTTCTGTCTCCCAAAAGCATAGATATCTGGGACTGGGAGAGGGGATTTTGTATTCTCAGTCTGTTATTTTCAGATCCCTTAGTCCTGTCATCATTGTAAACTTCAGGGAGTATCTTCCCTTTAGAAATCTTCAAGTGAGAAATGAGTCCTGGTTTCTACGTCCATGCATACATGTGTGCGTGCATGTATGCTCAGTAATGTCTGACTCAGGCTCCTCTGTCCGTGGAATTTTCCAAGCAAGAATATTGGAGTGGAGTGCCATTTCCTCCTCCAGGGATTTTTCCCCACCCAGGGATCAAACCTACTTCTCTTGTGTCTCTTGCATTGGCAGGCAGATTTTTTTTTTTATCACTGGAGCTACCTGAAAAGCCTTTCCATGTCCACATTTAGCTCCAAAGTCTGGGGCACTCTTCAAGCTTCCCCAGAACTGTGCTAGGACCCTGTTTTTAAGGGCTAGCTCTAGAGGGGCCCCCAAGCTTCTGCCTCACCAAGCTACCAGCCAGGCAGTCAGGTGCCAGCCTCTTTCTCTAGGGGAGGCCTCCATCTGAGAGGTTCTCTTGGAAACCCCTCCTTAACTCTTCTGCTTTTCTGGGGAGGTGGGCAGTGGCTGTAGGCAGTGTGTCCCTCCATGACCCCTGTTCATCCTGGTTACTATGTGGTACCCTACTTTTCCCCTTCCTCCTCACACAGAGTCAGGGGAGTTGGCAGTTAGTCATGAAATGACTGTCCCACAAGCAATGACTAGTTGGATGACCTGGCTTCTGTATTCAGCCAGGATGGGCACAGGCATGGCCTAAAGGTCTGGAACCTGAGAAGACAGACTTGTGGCAGGTGTGCAAGTAATTGTTTCAATAAAATCACTGAAGAAGAGGAAATCTCCCTCCTGAAACATACCTATTTTGTGGGAGGGGTTGGGGGAGAACTAGGTCAAGCGATGGTCCCTGAACACCAGGAAGCCACCTTCCACGGAAATTACATGCTTTGGAAATTGGGTCATGCTTGCACTGTTGGGACCTGGGAGCTCCCCAAGCTCATCTACTCAGTCCTGCCCCCCAACTCCCCTCCCAGCAGCAGTGAGTGTCCAAGCCTGGACTATTTTTAGCCACTTCATCAGCTGGTCATGTGCAGAGGCTTCTAGAACTGCAGAGGTCTGGCCCAGCCTACTCCCAGGCCTTGGAGAGTTGGTGGGCTGGACGTCACCATGTAAACGGGGTCTCAGAGTGAACCTACTGAGGAGCTGATTGCTGCACCATCCCCCAGACTTAAGCAAACAGCTAATCAGCATCTTCCTGATGGAAACCTCCAGAAGCCCCAGATCCTGAACCAGCCTGTGATGCACTCCGTGCCATGGATGCGCTCATGCATGGTGTGCTCACTTCTACTAGATCCCACGCTGCGTCTGCCTCCAGTTGATCCAGACCATCCAGAGCTTCCCATCTGCCAGGCTGTACCTGAGCACACACTGGAATGCCCTTCCTTCTATCTGCCTGTCACAAACATTTCTATTCACAAACTCTGTTCAGACATCCTATTTTCTGACTACTTCATCCAAGCATCACACAATGAAAGAATTTGTTTAAATGTGAGTCTCCCCTGTTAGGCTGAGGCTCTTCAAGGCTTAAGCCAGAGCTTGGCATGTCATAGGGACCCTAAAACATATATATCAGGCAGACCTTGAAAGACCATCTGTAGAGTGAGCATGGTGACCTCTAGCGTGTTGGGAATTCACGAGTTCTTGTAAAGTACATACTTTCCTTAGCATGGGAGAACTTCTTCCTGCTGCAGCATTGGTTTCTGGTCCCAGCAGAGTTCCTGGCTGACAGCTTCTGTAAAGGGAAGGAGGATGGGGCCTTTGTCAGGTTTAGTGTAAGGGAGTTCCAAGAATTTCAGGGTTGAGCAAAGAAAAGATACGACCACAAGGTGGCAGTAAAACACACAAGTGTGATTTGGAAAACAGTTTGGCAGGTTTTTTTTTTTTTTTTTTTTTTTTCCATACTGTTCGTGGGGTTCTCAAGGCTAAAATACTGAAGTGGTTTGCCATTGCCTTCTCCAGTGGACCACATTTTGTCAGAGAATTGATACTTTTGAACTGTGGTGTTGGAGAAGACTCTTGAGAGTCCCTTGGACTGCAGGGAGATCCAACCAGTCCATCCTAAAGGAAATCAGTCCTGAATGTTCATTGGAAGGACTGATGTTGAAGCTGAAACTCCAATACTGTGGCCAGCTGATGTGAAGAGCTGACTCATTTGAAAAGTCCCTGATTCTGGGAAAGATTGAAGGTGAGAGGAGAAAGGGATAACAGAGGATGAAATGGTTGGATGGAATCACTGATTCAATGGACATGAGTTTGAGTGAACTCCGGGAGTTGGTGATGGACAGGGAGGCCTGGAGTGCTACGGTCCATGTGGTCACAAAGAGTCAGACACGACTGAGCAACTGAACTGAACTGAACTTGACATGTTTGCCTGTGAGGATGTTTGACACAGGTTTGCCTCTGAAGATGTTTCTGGCACTAGGGGACCCCCCTGCAAACCTCCCCACTCCCCGCCACCCTGAAAAAGAAGGCAAGGAAACTCCTGAGAGGGAGATAGGGAGGGAGTTTATGTTCTAGGTGGTGTTGCCCAGCAGTCTAGAAATCAGAGAGCTCCAAAGGGCAGTGGAGTCTTGAGATGGTTATAACGTTGGGGTTTAACTTATTATGGCTAACAGATGGTAAGTGCAATTTTACCCAGTGAAAGGAGTGCAAAGGAGACAGGCTCTAAATGGCTAAAAATTCTGCTCGCTTGGATGGTGTTTGAAACAATCGGAGGTACAAAAATGCGAGCTAGACACAGGTGGGCTTTTGAGCTAATGGGTCACAGCATGCTGTGAAGAAGTAGATAATATAGGGGCCAAAATTCAGAAGCCATCTTTGGCTCATTTAGATAAAACTTGGAGGGGGGGGGAAGGGCTCAGTGGAGGTCTGCATTGTCTGTTCTTGTTCTTAAATATTCTGCAGACTACCTTGATGTGGTCCAGGGAATCCCTGTGTTTATTTATCTTGTATTTCTCTTTTTCATTGAAATATAGTTGATTTACCACTTTATGTTAGTTCAGGTGTACTCCATAGTACCTCAATATTTTTGTAGATTATACTCCATTTAAAGTTACTACGAAACACTTTTTGGATTTCAGGGCATTTCAACACATATTTACTGAGCTCCTAGTGTGTGCCTGGCATGAAGAAATGCAACAGTGAGTAAGATACAATGCCATCTCTCAAAGAGCTCACAACTAGTGACAGTAACAGACCACAGGTAGCTAATTACAAGTCTGTGTGATGCATGATATCCATAAGGAAGGAGCAAGTGGCAATCTTGGGCAGCAGGGGGATCCAAGATCGTGCAGGGCCTGGGCCTTGCAGAATTTAGAATGTAGAGCTGATGGGCTCAGACAGAGCTGTCTCAGTTCAGAGGGGGCTGGTTGACTCTGCTGGCTTTTAGTGTCATAGTCTGTATCTTATGCCAAACCGCCCCCCACCCCCGCACCCCCATCTCATAATCCAGGGGGAGGGCCTGCAATGTGGAGCCTGTTGTTTCCTGTTAGTTGCATCACAGCTATGCATTCTTTTGCAAACCACTTTTCCTTAATGACTGTCAGGGTCCATTTCTATAAACTTGGGATAAAAATCTGCTTTATCTGCATAATCTTTAAATGATGGTACATCCCAGGGCTGATGCTTGGCCATTTCTCCCTTTATAGTCTCTCCCAAGGTGAAGTCTAGTCTCAAAGTTCAAAGTGTCATTTTTGTGCTGACAGTCCTCAAATTTGTATCTTCAGCCTGAGTCCCTGGCCTCACCCTTGAGTTCTAGACTTATATTTCCAACTATGTTCAGGTTCATAATTCCTTATCCTACACTTGGTACTGGGTGTGTTTTGGAATCTAGAGCCTTTAAATAGTAGAGAGGAGAAGGAAATGGCAACCCACTCCAGTACTCTTGCCTGGAAAATGCCATGGATGGAGGAGCCTGGTGGGCTACAGTCCATGGGGTCACAAAGAGTCAGACATGACTTAGTGACTTCACTAATGCCCACCACAAGATGGGTTATAGCATCCTGTAACCAAACATATTGATATTTCTGCAGCAAAATATGAATATTCACCCTAATTGGCGTAAAAAATCTATAAATAACCTCATTTCATGTCAGAATTTGCTAGTAAATGAATTATTAAAGCACCTTTTGTATTTCGGAGTTTTTTGGAATTTGGAATTGCAGACAAGGCTGTGTGGACCTGTACTTTCTCTCCATTTATTGTTTGATAGGCAATTCAAACTTAACACACTCAGAATGTGACTTTTGATTTTACCCACCCCACTCCACTCTGGGAAGCAGGTGTGTGTGTGGTGGAAGAGGGTGGTGAAAAAACCAGGCTGGGGTGGGAGTGGTGCTGTGTGAGTGAGGGAGGGAATCGGGAGGACATTGCAAGCAAAGACACTGTGTCTGGGAGTAATGTGTTGCACGAGCATGGCTGGGCTGAGCACCTGGGTCTGGGGTGTTTCCTAGGGTGGCCACAAGCAGATGGAACCAGAGGGATAAAGGCTGACAAGGAGCTGGATGTCCTTGGGGCAAGGCCAGGTGGTGAACCAAGTACCAGACTGTGGCCTGGAGTTTAATCCAGTATTTAAAGCGGAGAATAAGACCTTTTGGAAAAATAAAAGCAAATATCGACAATGTGAACAGGTCCAGGGCATGTCAGGATTGGGGCAGGATGGAAGTAGGCAGAGGGCTTTACTTCCCGGGTGCAAAGGGGCCCAGCAAGACTGGATGTGCTGTTTGGATTAAAGCCCAGGAGAAGCTGGGTTGAACAGATCAGTGTGAATGGGGGAAGTGGATCTCTGGAGGATGTGAAGGGGTCCTACAGTGAACCATGAGCTGCTAGCTGGAGGAATCCTTTCTCAGAGGGTGGACATGGTAGCCAGAAGGGGCCCGAGAGCCAGTTGGGGGAATTGTGGGGGAAAAGAGCCCCATAAAAATCAAGACTCATGCTATTATGAGAACTGCATTGCAAGAAAGAGAAGAGGATGCCCACTACCCAGCCCCAAAGGCTATCACAGCCCCCATCCTAAACACAGAAAAATTACTGGCTTAGGATTAGCAGACTTCAGGGAAGTAATTAGAAAGAGGTACTGTGAAATACTTTGAAATGAGTCTTAGTACTTCTTTAGCAAGACATTGATGACCTATAAACAGGGATAGTGGGGTTTGTACCTGGAGCAGAGGGCTGAGGTTGCAGTTTGGAGCATGTGTTTGGAGCCCTTGGTCTCATAAGGGTCCATGACAAATGCAGGAGAGCATGCACTTCCTTACAGGCCTGCAGCAGGAGGAGCTCCCTCTGAAGGATACAGCCACCCAAGCCCAAGGCTCACTCTAAATAACTCCACCCACTCTCTCCTGTCCGATTAGAAAATGAGAAGACTCAGCATGTGGGTCGCGGTGGCCCCGTGCTCTGGCCTGAGGCTGCCTCTGCCCCCTCTGAACTCAGGGAGACCCCAGCAACCATTGCCAGAGAGTCAGCCGTGATCTCTGCTGCCTCAGCAAAGCGCCAGTCACCACAGAGAACACAGCTCTTCCCTGGAGGCTGCATGTCACTGGTGTATAAATGGGCCGTCACGCCCCATCAGTCCTGGGTACAGCTGTGTGTTGTGTTTATCACCCACTTCTGGAATTCTCTCTCTCTCTCTGCAACCCCATCCTCCCTGCCTTCCAAGGCTACCCCAGGTCTGGAGCCCTTAAAATCAAGCTGCACAACCACAACTCCGTTGGTGCTGGGGCAAAATTGATTGCCTCGCCCGTGTTCCCGGGCTTATAGCTCTTTCCTGCCTGTCAGGAACAATTTAGAATCTGGTCTTTGGCCTACAGTTGCTCAGCCCTTCCCTCCCCTGTGCTGCAGGGAGGGCTTTCCCTTCCCCAGGTAGATATTCTGGCTCCAGAAGAGCAAAGTCAGGCAAGCTGGGATAAGATAAGCAAACTGTGGATTCAACCTGGGTGGGTTTAATTCATGGCAAATCATGCCTAAGGAGCGGGGGAGAAGATGGGGAAGTGAGAGCAGGGAGGAGAAGAGGGAGGTTTGCTCTAGGGGGTGGAGAAGAGGTGGTAGGAGTAATAGGGTGACTCATGTTGAATTTGGAGTCTGATATTCAGCAAGGCAAGAAATTAAAATAACTTCCCATTTCACTTAGTTCTGGTTTCTGAGCTCTGGTTCTTGGATGAGGCCATTTGGGCCTCTGAGTTCCTTAGAGTCGCCATCATGTCTGATTCTCTTAGTGCTGGCCTAGCTGGACTTGTCCTTCTAACCAGACTGTGGGTTGCTCTGCAGGTAGGAATCATGCTTCAGCTTGTCTACCTCAGGGAGAGACCAAGACTTCTGAGAGTCTTGCAAAGGCTAGTGATGTCTAGAACAGACTCTGTGACCCTTCTGTTCTCAGGTTGGGCTCAGCATCCCCCAACCGATCCAGGGCACCAGCATTCAGTGGCATAGATCTTCTGACCTAGAAATCCTCTTTTTGTTTGGCAGTTCCACTTTTGAACTGTGGTGTTGGAGAAGACTCTTGAGAATCCCTTGGACTGTACAGAGATCTAACCAGTCCATCCTAAAGGAGAACAGTCCTGGGTGTTCACTGGAGGGACTGATGTTGAAGCTGAAACTCCAACACTTTGGTCACCTGATGCGGAGAACTGACTCATTTGAAAAGACCCTGATGCTGGGAAAGATTGAGGGCAGGAGGAGAAGGGGACAACAGAGGATGAGATGGTTGGATGGGATCACCAACACAATGGATATAGGTTTGGGTGGACTCCAGGAGTTGGTGATGGACAGGAGGCCTGGCATGCTGCGGTTCATGGGGTGGCAAAGAGTCAGACACGACTGAGCGACTGAACTGAACTGAACTGAGAGCTGTAAGTGATTCCAGATATCAGGCTCACTTGATTTGAGAACAGTGTTGGAGATGGTGTTATGGACCCAATGTGTGTGTCCTCCCCAAATTCCTATGTTGAAGACCTAATCTTCAGCAGGATGGTTATTAGGAGGAGGGGCCTTTGAGAGGTAATCAGGTATAGATGAGGCCATGACGGTGGGGTCCCCACAAGTGGCTTAGTGTCCTTTTAAGAAGAAAAAAAGCCCAGAGCCCGCTCTTCCCACCATGTCAGGACATAATCAGAAGCCACATATCAGTAAACTGTTAAGAAGATTCTCACCAGGCAGTGAATCTGCCAGTGCCTTAATTTTGAACTTCCCAGCCTCTGGAACTGTGAGAAATCATTGTTTGTGTAATCAACTTGATTCCTGGTATTTTTATTGTAGTCACCCAGTTTACTAAGACAGATGGCATGAGGCCAAGAATTGGGAAGATGGTTCCATCCTCTTCTGGTCACTGAGAGATTACCACTCCTCTTGCTACTCCTCCTCTGTCTCTCCTCTACCTTGAGACAGACACTCTGGATGGGTTCCGGGGACCCAGAGTTGGGTCAATCTCAGGTCTGTCCTTTGGGCTCATTAGGCAAAGATGGGAATCAGCTAATCCTGCCTGGGGGCTCCAGTAGGGGCCCAGGTATTAAAAAACATTCCCTACCATCCTCCTGCCAGGACACGGGCATATCATCTCCTTTATGAGCATTAGCTTCAAGAGACCCAGCTGGAGAGTGGCAGAGTTTACAGTGCGGGGCTGTCTGAGCCTGACATACCTATACCTACCTTGGGGCTGCTGCCTCACTTTGCCTCTGTTACTTGAAGTCTGTTTATGTTAAGTGGGTTTTCTCACTTTGGGAGGATATTTAAAAGCCTAGAGTGCAACAGAGAGATGGTTCCTTATTACCACTAACTCAGCCTACCTTAGGAAGGCTGTGGGGTAGGGCTGTGACTCTGGGGTCTGCAAAGGGCCAGTCTTTGATCCCGCATCCCTGGAACTTCCTTTGCCCGGGGGAGCCTCTGCTTTGCTACATCTTTCCCTGATAATAGAAACCAAGCACCGCCAAAGGAAATCAAGAAGCGGCAGTCATGAGGTCTATGTGTGAGATTTATGAAGAAGATGATTGCAGTCTTCTAGAGGCTTCCCTGATGGCTCAAATGTTATACCTATGGCTAATTCATGTTGCCATACATGTTGGTGTATGGCAGAAATAAAACTAATATTGTACAGCAATTATCCTTCAATTTGTTGTTGTTTTTCAGTCTCTCAGTTGTGCCCAGCACTTTGCAACTCTGTGAATGGCAGCATGCCAGGCTTCCCTGTCCTTCACTGTCTCCTAGAGTTTGCTCAA
Organism: Nanger dama; assembly: GCA_917880005.1. Lineage (NCBI taxonomy): Eukaryota > Metazoa > Chordata > Mammalia > Artiodactyla > Bovidae > Nanger > Nanger dama. Next base: position 57,939,713 of record CAKJTW010000004.1, read on the forward strand.
CTCTTGTTCTTTGAGTCAGTGATGCCATCCAACCATCTCATCTTCTGTAGCCCCCTTCTCCTTCCTTCAATCTTTTCCAGCATCAGGATCTTTCCCAATGAGTCAGCTCTTTGCATCAGGTGGCCAAAGTGTTGGAGCTTCAGTATCAGTTCTTCCAATGAGTATTCATGTTTGATTTCCTTTAGGATTTACTGGTTTGATCTCCTTGTACTCCAAGGGGCTCACAAGAATCGTCTCCAATACCACATTTTGAAAGCATCAATTCTTCAGCACCCAGCCTCCTTTATGGTCCTATTCTCACATTCATCCATGACTACTGGAAAAACCATAGTTTTGACTATATGGACATTTGTCAGCAAAGTACAGTCTTGGCTTTTTAATACACTGTCTAAGTTTGTCATAGCATTTTTTTCCAAGGAACAAGTGTTTTTAATTTCATGACTGCATTTACCATCCACAGTGATTCTGGAGCCCAAGAAAATAAAATCTGTCACTGTTTCCATTATTTCCCCATCTATTTGCCATGAAGTGATGGGACTGGATGCCATGACCTTAGCTTTCTGAATGTTGAGTTTTAAGCCAGCTTTTTCACTCTCCTCTTTCATTGTCATCAAGAGGCTCTTTAGTTCCTCTTTGCTTTCTGCTATTAGGGTGGTATCACCTGCGTATCTGAGGTTACTGATATTTCTCCGGCAATCTTAACTCCAGCTTGTGCTTCATCCAGACCAGCATTTCACATGATGTGCTCTGCATGTAAGTTAAATAATCAGGGAGACAATATACAGCCTTTCCGTACTCCTTTCTCAATTGTGAACCTGTCCATGTTCTATGTTCTTCAATTAAAAATAAATTAAAAAGAAAAGAATCTGCCTGCAATGCAGGAGACTGGGTTCAATCACTGGTTAGGGGTAATCCCCTGGAGAAGAAAATGGCTACCCATTCTAGTATTCTTGCCTGGAAAATCCCATGGAAAGAGGAGCCTGGTGGGTTACATTTCATGGGGTCACAAAGAGTTGAAGATGACTGAGTGACTAACAAGTTCTTTCACTTTAATTTAGCTGCAATCTACATTACATCTAAGTTGTGACCTTTTACATTCTGTCATTCCTTCATCCCGGGTTCCTCTTATGAGCTTCTGTCTCTTTCTTTTTCTTTTGTTTTCCCCAAATCCCTGCATGATGGACTGTTTGACTTCTATCTCTCCAGCAGGGTCCAGCCCTACTCACCCTCCAGGAATCAGTCCCTTGTGAATGCCCGGAGCACATCCTCCAAGTCTGCCCTGCCACCATTGGTCTCTCACCACATTAGAATGCATCTTGAGCATGGGTACTCAGGCATCAGAATCATCTTTTGTTGAACAGAAGAGTCTCTGTCAGCTCTGGAAACCATGGTAGCATCTCCTTCTGTGGGGAATTACTTGAGTGCCCAGAGAGTGATGGAGAGAGGAGATAAGGTGGGGAAGACTCTCAGGGAACTCCCACAAAGCCCCAGGGGATTTTCCATCCTATCTGATGATAACACTGTCCACATTTTAGAGATGAATTGGGATATGGAGAAACTCTAAGAGCATTTTGGGCTCCAAAGCTGGACAGGTCTGATGAAACCACAATCTTTCTTTTCCTAGCTAGGAAGCAAGAAATTAATATTTCCAAGCCTCAGTTTTCCTACCTGTTATATGGGACCATAATACAGAGCTCACAGAATGTTGAAGGATGCAGTAGGGGATTCCTGCTGTGATGGTACCAGGGCATAAAATCTGTGGCAAGAGCACATAATTGTTTACTGTCATATTCTCAGTCTTCCTCATGTATTCCTTAAATGTCAGTCTTCAAGAATCCATTGAGAAAGCAGTAGAAAGGACACCCAAACCTGAAGACTACCCCTGTGTGGTGCCTTTGCCTTGTTAGAGATTTTCTCATAAAAGCTTCAAATGTAGCCACTTTACAGATGAAATTGAATTTTAGTTTTAACAATGACTTAATGTGAAGAGCGCCAAAGAACTGATGCTTTTGAACTGTGGTGTTGGAGAAGACTCTTGAGAGTCCCTTGGACTGCAAGGAGATCCAACCAGTCCATTCTGAAGGAGATCAGCCCTGGGATTTCTTTGGAAGGAATGATGCTAAAGCTGAAACTCCAGTACTTTGGCCACCTCATATAAAGAGTTGACTCATTGGAAAAGACTTTGATGCTGGGAGGGATTGGGGGCAGGAGGAGAAGGGGATGACAGAGGATGAGATGGCTGGATGGCATCACTGACTCGATGGACATGAGTCTGAGTGAACTCCGGGAGTTGGTGATGGACAGGGAGGCCTGGTGTGCTGTGATTCATGGGGTCACAAAGAGTCGGACATGACTGAGCGACTGAACTGAAATGAACTGAATAGCAGACTTGGGCCTCAGAAAAATGCTCTGGCTCTGATCCCTCTGTCTTCACAAGATTTATGTTTAACAGGTGCCTAGTAGATACTAGTTGAATGACTGTGGCAATTCCGAACAGTGATTCTTAACGTGTTGTCACTGGACCAAAAACACTGGCATCCCCCAGGAATCAGTTTAAAATGCAGTCTCTTGGGTCCCATCTCAAACCTAGTTGATCAGAAACTCTAGGGGTTGGGCCCAGCCATAAGTATTCTTAAAAGTCAGTAACAGAAGAATAATAAAGAAGATGTGGTACATATATACGATGGAATATTTCTCAGCCATAAAATGAATGAAACAAATAGGACCTAATTAAACTTAAACGTTTTTATACAACAAAGAAAACCATAATAAGATGAAAAGGACAACCCCTAGAATGGAAGAAATATTTGCAAACAAAGCAGCTGACTAAAGATTGATCTCCTAAATATATAAGCAGCTCATGCAGCTCAATATAAAAAAAAATCAAAAAATGAGTAGAAGACCTAAACAGATATTTCTTTAAAGAAGATATACAGATGGCCAAAAAACACATGGAAAAATGCTCATATTGCTCATTATCAGAGAAATGCAAATCAAAACTAAGATGAAGTGTCAACTCATACCAGTCAGAATGGTCATCATCAAAAAATCTACAAACAAATTCTGGAGAGGATGTGGAGAGAAGAGAACCTTCTTGCACTGTTGGTGGGACTATAAATTGATACAACTGATACAAAGAACAGTATGGAGTTTCTTGAAAAACTAAAAATAAAACAACCATATGACCCAGAAATTCCACTACTGGGTATATGCCCTGAGAAAACCATAATTCAAAAGGACACATGTACTCCAATGTTCACTGCAGCACTATTTACAATAGTCTGGACATGGAAGCAACCTAGATGTCTATCAACAGGTGAATAGATAAAGATGATGTGGTATATGTATAAAATGGAATATTACTCAGCCATATAAAGGAATGAAATTGGGTCATTTGTAGTGATGTGGATGAACCTAGAGTCTGTCATACAAAGTGAAGCAAGTCAGAAAGAGAAAAATTAAATATTGCATATTAATGAAGATATATGGAATCTAGAAAAATGGTACTGATGAACCTATTTGTAGGGCAAGAATAGAGATGCAGAGGTAGAGAACCAACTCGTGGATGTGGGGGGTGGAGGAGGAAGGAGATGGTGGGATGAATTGAAAGAGTGTCAGTGACATATATACACTACCTTGTGTAAAATAGATAGCAAGTGGACATCTGCTGTATAGCACAGGGAGCTCACTGCAGTGCTCTGTGGTGACCTAAAGAAGCAGAATGGGGGAATGGGAGGGAAGCTCTAGAGGAAGGGAATATATGTATACATATATACATATACATAAACTGAGTTACAAACTGGAATCACGATTGCTGGGAGAAATATCAACGACCTCAGATATGCAGATGATACCATTCTAATGGAGAAAGCAAAGAGGAATTAAAAAGCCTCTGATGATGATGAAAGAGGAGAGTGAAAAAGCTGGCTTAAAAATAAACATTCAAAAACTAAGATCATGGCATTCAGTCCCATCACTTCATGGCAAATAAAAGGATAAAAAGTAGAATTGGTGACAGATTTTCTATTATGGGGCTCCAAAATCACTGCAGATGGTGACTGCAGCCATGAAATTAGAGGACTCTTGCTTCTTGGAAGGAAGGCCACAACAAACTTAGATAGCATATTAAAAAACAGAGATCACTTTGCTGACAAAGGTCCATATAGTCAAAGCTATGGTTTTTCCAGTAGTTATGTATGAATGTGAGAGCTGGACCATAAAGGAAGGCTGAGTGCCAAAGAATTGATGCTTTCAAGTTGTGATACTGGAGAAGACTCTTGAGAGTATCTTGGACAGCAAGGAGATTAAACCAGTTAGCCCTAAGGGAGATCAACCCTGAAAACTCGTTGGAAGGACTGATGCTGATACTGAAGCTCCAATACTTTGGATACCTGATGTGAAGAGTTCATTGGACTCATTGGAAAAGACCCTGATGTCTGGAAAGATTGAAGGCAGAAGGAGAAGACTGCAGAGGATGAGATGGCTGGACAGTATCATCAGTTCAGTGGACATGAACTTGGGTGAACTCCAGGAGATAGTGAAGGACAGACAGGCCTGGCGTGCTGCAATCCATGAGGTCACAAAGAGTCAGACATGACTTAGTGCCTGAACAACAACAACATAACTGATTCACGATGTAGTACAGCAGAAACCAATACAACATTGTAAAGATATTATACTCCAACTGAAAAAAGGATGTCACAATTAGGGATGGGGGTTAGACAAAACTAGTCAAAAAGTACAAACTTCCAGTTATAAAATAAAAGTGTACTAGCAATGTGATATGCAATATGATAAATATAATTAATATGGCTATATATTATATATTAAGGTGTTAAAAGAGTAAATTCTGAGAGTTCTCACAAGGAAAAAAATTCCTACTTCTTTAATTTGGTATTTATACAGATGATGGTGTTCAATAACCTTGTGGCAATCATTTCATGCTATATGTAAGTCCAATCATTATGCTATACAATTCAAACAAATACAGTGCTATCTGGCTATTATATCTCAATAAAATCGGAAGAAATAAATTAATGAGTTTGGGTCATTTGTAGAGATATGGCTGGACCTAAAGTCTGTCACACACAGTGAAGTAAGTCAGAAAGAGAAAAACAAATATTGTTTATTAATGCATACATATGGAATCTAGAAAAATGGTATGAAAGTGCAAGTCGCTCAGTCATGTCTGACTCTTTGTGACCCCGTGGACTATACAGCACATAAAATTCTCTGGGCCATAATACTGGAGTGAGTAGCCATTCCCTTCTCCAGGGGATCTTCCCAACCCAAGGAATGAACCCAGGTCTCCTGCACTGCAGGTGAATTCTTTATCAGCTGAGCCACAAAGGAAGCCCAAGAATACTGGAGTGGGCAGCCTATCCCTTCTCCAGCAGATCTTCCCAGCCCAGGAATTGAACTAGGGTCTTCTGCATTACAGGCAGATTCTTTACCAACTGAGCAGAAAAATGGTATAGATGTTCTTATTTGCAAAGCAGAAACAGAGTCACAAACAGAGATCACAAATAAAGTCACAAACAGAAATAGAGATCAAACATTTGGATACCAAGGGGGAAAAGGAGGGGGTGGCATGAGTTAGGAGATTAGTATTGACATAGAAACACTACTATGTATAAAATAGATAACTAATGAGAACCTACTGTGCAGCACAGGCAACTCTACTAAATGCTCTGTGGTGACCTAAACGGGAAGGAAATCCAAAAAAGAGGGGATATATGTGTGTCTATAGCTGATTCATTTTGCTATTCAGTAGAAACAGATACAAATTTGCTAAGCAACTATACTCTAATAAAAATTAATTAGAAAAATAAGAGCCCTTCAAGTGACTCTGATGCAGACCCAGAGCCTTTCCAAGCTGTCACCGTGCCACATATCCTCACCTGTACCCTTTTCCTCATTAAGTGTAACCAGCCCACAGGCCAGCTGCAGTCCCCAGTGCTTCTATAAGGACTAGCAAAAACAAAAATGATTTCTTCCCTGTCCTCTCTCTCCCCCACTTCCCAACCCCAGTGGGGAGCAAGACCCCCGAACTGTCTCCTCCTTTTTCCTTTCCTTAGCAGTAGTGATGCTATCTGATCAAAGCTCCCCTAGTTGCTCAAGTTCATTTATTTGCATTTTTCTGCTGGGTCCTCCTTCTGTCCTTTGGGAGCTTGTCTTTTTACTCCCTCTTTTGTGAAGGGGCAGAGACATGGAAAGATCACCCAGATGTACCACTGCAGGAGACAACAGAGCCAGCATGTAGAGAACATCTAATTCTTCATTTTATATTTGGTAAGACTGAGGCTCAGAGAGGGCAAGGGCATTGTTATTAGTTGCAGAGTGAGAGCTAGTCAAGGGGCACTAGGCCTCAGGACTTCTGTCTTTCTTCCCAGAGCTCTTTCTATGACTGAAGAATTTAACTCAGATGCCATAGAAGGTGTACTAACAACATAATCAAGGTATGGTTTGCCAAGACCAGGTGCATATAGTTCTGGAATATTCTCTGTTCTTAAAACTTATTATTATTTTTCACATTTTTTTACATTACGGTTTATTACTAGATATTGAATGTTGTTCCAGTAGAAACTTGTTTATCCATTCTGTGTGTAATAGTTTTCATTTGCTAATCCCAAACTCCCAAATCTATTCCTCTCCACCACCACTCCCCCTTGGGAGCTACGAGTCTTCTCTATATCTGTGAATCTAATTCTGCTTCATAGATATGTTCATTTGCATCATATTTTAGATTCTACATATAAGTGATTTCATGTGATATTTGTCTTTCTTTTTCTGAGTTACTTCACATAGTATAATAATCTCTAGATGCATCCGTGTCGCAGCAAATGGCATTATTTCATTTTTTATGACCAAGTAGTATTCCATTGTATATGTACCAGGTCTTCTTTATTCATTCATCTGTCAATGAAAGTTTAGATTGTTTACATGTCTTGGTTATTGTGAATAGTGGTGCTATGAACATAGGGATGGGGTGCATGTATTTTTCTCTGGATATATGCCCAGGAGTGAGATTGCTAGAACATATGGAAGCTGCATTTTGGTTTTTGAAGGAAACTCCATACTGTCTTCCATAGTGGCTGTACCAATTTGCATTCCCACCAACAGTGTAGGAGGGTTCCTTTTCTCTACACCCTCTTCAGCATTTGTTATTTGTAGACTTAAAAATTATTGTAATAAATGATTTATCCAGGAATCTGTGCTTAATCACAGGGCATCAGCGCCCATGGCCCTGCTGTAAAATCTTTGTGCAAGCTCTGCCGGTGATGGTGAGGAACAGGCTGGACACATCGAATGGTGCCTGCCTCTTGCTGGGGAGAGAATAGCCTGAGCTGGGGGTGACACACATGTGACGTTCCTGGACATTCTTGGTCCAGCAGGGGACACCGAGCACAGCAGGACAGCCCCAGCAAGACCTCCTGCCCTTGGCCCTGGAATGGGTGACTTGGTTGGCAGTTGGCTGCCTCACCTTGCCCTGTAGGAGACTATTCATTGTCTGTTTCTGCAGACACCTAGGGCTGCTGCAACAAAGTTACCATGAAATGGGAGGCTTAAAAGGACGGGAATCTAATCTTTCCCAGTATGGGAGCCCTGAAGTCCAAACTCAAGGTGTGGGAGGTGCTGGAGCAGAAGACTTCCCTGCCTCCTCTAGCTCCTGGTGCTGTCAGTATTTCTCAGCTTCCTTGGCTGGTGGCCATATCATGCCAGTCTCTGCCTCGCTCCTCCTGTTGCTTTCTCCTCTGTGTCTCTCTCCTCTTCTCTTTCTCTCATGTGTCTCATTAGGATGCTTGTCACTGGATTTAAGGTCTTCCAAAATAATCTAGGATGTCTCTTTATCTTAAGATCCTTACCTTAACTTCATGTGCAAAGCCCTTTTCTCCAAATAAGGTAACCCTCGAAGGAAATGGCAACCCACTCCAGTACTCTTGGCTGGAAAATCCCATGGATGGAGGAGCCTGGTAGGCTACAGTCCATGGGGTCACAAAGAGTCGGACACAACTGAGCGACTTCTCTTTCTGGAACTAGACCATGGACATACCTTTTTGGGGGCCACCATTCAGCCCACCAGTTCGGGAGTAGGGGAGGACTTCCCTGTTGAGTGCTGCATTGCTCTAGGCCACTGACTCTGACTGGTGTGTGTTACACAACCTCCAGTTTGCTCTAAGGCTTGGGCAATCAGAACCTACTATTTACAAGAACTGGAGTCTCCTTGGCAACATGATTCCCTTATATGACTTTGATTGAAGGCAAATTTATTACAATTATTAAGCACTGCTAACTTACTTCAGTCATGTGCAACTCTGTGTGACCCCCACAGACAGCAGCCCAACAGGCTCCCCTGTCCCTGGGATTCTCCAGGCAAGAACACTGGAGTGGGTTGCCATTTCCTTCTCCAATGCATGAAAGTGAAAAGTGAAAGTGAAGTTGCTCAGTCGTGTCCGACTCTTCATGACCCCATGGACTGCAGCCCACCAGGCTCCTCCATCCATGGGATTTTCCAGGCAAGAGTACTGGAGTGGGGTGCCATTGCCTTCTCTGTTATTAAGCACAGTGGCCTGGTATTCAACACAGAGAAACTTGTTGCCATGGTCCTTTAACCTGGATTCAGCCTTAGTACTTTTATCTTGGCCCCCAAATTATTCCTTTTATCTTGACAGTGTTGTACTGGATAGACCCACTTCTGGATCCTCTGGCTGGTTCTCTACAAAGGGATCAATAAAAATGGTGAGTATAGTCTGAGGAATGGTTAAAAAGATGTGGTACATATATACAGTAGAATATAACTCAGCCATAAAAGAACAAGATAAAGCCATTTGCAGCAATATAGATGGATCTAGAGATTGTCATACTGAGTGAAGTAAGTCAGACACAGAAAGACAAGTATCATGATATCACTTATCTGTAGAATCTAAAAAAAAGGGTAAAAAATGAACTTATTTACAAAACAGGAGTAGTCATGGGTGTGGAAAACAAACTTATGGTTACCAGGTGATAAAAGGGGGATATATTGAGAGACTGGGATTTATGTATACACACTACACTACTATAAATAGGTACCAGTAAACCTACTGTATAGCACAAGGAACTCTCTCAGTACTCTATAATGACCTATATGGGAAAAGAATCTTAAAAAAAAGTGAGTGTATGTATATGTATAACTGATTCACTTTGTTGTAGACCTGAATCTAACACAAAATTTTAAATCAGTTATACTCCAATAAAATCTTTTTAAAAATGGTAGGATGGGAGGTGGGAAGAGACTCAAGTGAGTGCGAGAGACCCAGAAGTCAGCCTTATCCCAGTCCTCTGGCTTCTCCTGGGTCTCAACCAGACTTGTCATTAACTCTTTTCTATCCTCTGTCTTTGGGGTTTCTAACATTAATTTAAAGGTGGAGAATCTGGCTTTTTCAAACTTGCCAGCAACATGATTACCTGATTCTCAGCCATCTGGGATTGTTGGCTGTGAGCACAAAGGACTTTTCAGTAAGCTGTCTGATGTTTTCTTTCTGCTTCTGAATGGGCCAGCTGGACCAAAGCTTGTGTGTGAAGGATTGGGGGAGGAAAGGGAAGGCAGCACACTGAAGGCAGTGAGCAATATACCAAGATTCTGGTATTTTGGAATCAGGTGCCCTAAAGTTCCATTCCTGGTAGTCTAGTGATCTAAGTCCTAAGATACATTCAGCAACAGTTTAATCATTTGCTTTGCAACAACATAAGGAAAACTGCCAACTTCCTATGTGGGCAAGAAAGAATCCTCACTATCGCTCACCTCATTTAGACTTGTCTCATCCCACATTTTTAGGGTTTGTCTCTTGTAGCACCTCACTTTCAGAAACCCATTTCTATGCTAGAATCCTTGATTGTATGGACAGAACTTTAATACTAAGTAGCTTAAGGCAGTTTATTGGTGATGTCTAGAGGCAGTATTAATTTCAGGCATGGTTGGATCCAGGGACTCATATTCTAGTCTTCAATATTATGCTCCAGATAAAATGACTGCTTATTGAGCATAAATATGATAAAGTCACATTTTACTTTTTAAATTGAGATAAAATTTATATCCTGAAAACTACATGTCATAATTATGTAATCCACTGTGTTGTGACTAATGCCTCTACTTGAAGACATGAAAAATTCCATCATTCCAGAAAGTTCCGTCATGTCCCTTTCTAATCAATCTTCACCTGCTGTAGGTAATCCCTCTTCCAACTTCTACTACCATAGATTAGCTTTGCTTTTTCTTGGACTTCATGTAAATGGAAGCGTACAGTATGTATTCTCTTGTGCCTAGCTTCTTTCATTAAATAAAGTGTTTTTGATATTCTTCTTCACTGTTTCATATATGAATATACCGCACTTAAAAAAAAATTTCCCATTGGTTGGCAAATCTGAATTATTTTAAGTTTTTGCATATTTTGATTAAAATTTCAAGAAAAATATTTTACAAAACTTTTGGTGAATACTTAGGAGGAGAATTATAGTATCATACAAATGCAGGTGTAGAAAAAAATTCCAGAATAATCTACAAAGTGGTTTTTACTATTGTGTAGTCCCACCTACAACATGTGAAAATTTCAGTTGTCCACATGCTCACCAACCTACGGTGTTGTCAGTCCTTCACTTTTAGCCCTTGTAATGGATATAGAGTAGTTTCTCATGGTTTTAATTTCCATTCCCTTGAATAAATGAGCTTTAATATTTTTATGTGTTTATTTACATCTGAATATCTTCTGTGAACTATCTGCTCAAATCTTTCAGCTATTTTTTAGTTATCATTGTTACATTGATTTGTAGAGCTCTAAAAATGCATTCTGGATACAAATCCTTTCTTATATATTTGTATTGTGAGTGTTTTCCCCAGTCTATGGCTTGCTTTTTCATTTTCTGAATAGTTTCTTTGGATTAACAAATATTCAAAAATTTTAATGAAGTCTCAATTCATTTTTTTTCCTTTTGTTTAATAAATTTTGCATCTTGTATATCCCAAAGCTGAGAACATATTTTCCTAAAAATGTTAAATTTAAACTATTTTTTGTTTGTAATTCATCTCAAATTAATGTGTGTGTGTGTGTACATGTTGTGTGAAATATAGATTGAGATAATTTTTTTTCCATATATTGATCCAGTTCCAGCACTAATTTTTGAAGAGAATTTCCATTAAGCTCATCTGGCATCTTTGTCAAAAATCAGTTGACTATGATTGTGTGATTCTATACTGCCTATTCTGTTCCACTGAGCTATCTTTGCATAAATATATGCTATAATGTCTTAATTACTGTGTGTGCATGCATGCTAAGTCTCTTCAGTCATATCCGACTCTGTAGCCAGGGCCAGGCTCTTTGTCCATGGGATTCTCCAAGAAAGATACTGGGGTGGGTTGCCATTCCTTCCTCCAGCTTAATTACTGTAGCTTTATAATAAATCTTGAAATCAGATGATGTGAGTCAACCAATCTTTGTCATTTGTTTCAAGACTGTTTTGGTTACTCCAAGTTATTTTCATTTCCAAATAAATTTTTTTGAAAAGATACCAATTTCTACCAAAAATGTTTAAATTTTTATTTAAATTGCATTGAATCTATTGATTTAGTGAGTTGACATTTTAACAATACAGATTCTTCCAAATCATGACATAGTATATTTTTGCTTTTTATTTAGTCTTTAGTTTTTCCCAGCAATGTTTTATAGTTTTATTGTAGAGGTATTGGGCGTTCATTGTTATATTTAGGCTTGTTTTAATTTTTTTGATTTTTTTGTAAGTGGCATGTTTCTCAAACTAAATTTTCAGTTTTCTTATGCCAATATATAGAAATGCAACTGATTTTGACTTTGTACCTTGTGATTGATAAGTTTAGGTGTTCAAGTATTTTGTAGGTTGCTTAGGATTTCCTAATAACCACAAAACTCTGAAAATACAGTTTTGCTTCTTGCTTCTAATTTTTATGGTATTTCTTTTTCTTGTGTAATTATTGCATTAGAAAAATCATCATAAAATTATATGGATTTAGAATTATCTTTTGGGGGTGTTTCTGATTATAAGTTAAATTTCTTTAATAAATATAGGTGTGATTATCAGCAAGAGAAAGAAATGGCAACCCACTCAGTATTCTTGCCTGGAGAATCCCATGGGCAGAGGAACCTGGTAGGCTGCTGTCCGTGGGGTCGCACAGAGTTGGTCACAACTGGAAGTGACTTAGCATGCATGCATGTATGCATTGGAGAAGGAAATGGCAACCCACTCCAGTATTCTTGCCTGGAGAATTCCAGGGACACAGGCTGCCATCTATGAGGTTGCACAGAGTCGGACACGACTGAAGCAGCAACAGCGGTTATCAGCCTCCATGATGGCCATCAGTGATCTTCACCTCCTGGTGCTCACAGCTATGTTTACTCCTCTCCAGTATTTTACTATGGTGGGTCTGTGTGACTAATTGCATATGGCAGATTTGATGATATGTCCACTTAGGAAGAGATGATAAAGCACAATAGTTTCTATCTATCATTTGCCCTGGGGAAAGCCAGGAGTGATGTTATAAGGACACTCAAGCAGTTGTAGAGATGCCCGTGTGACAAAGAATAGAGACTTCCTGCCAACAGTCAGTGAGAAGCTGAGTCCGGTCAACAACCATATGAATAGTCAAGTCTTGAGATGCCTGCAGCCCTGACTGACAACTTGACTGAAACCTTGTGAGAGGTCCTGAATGAGAACAACTTGGACCTGAGTGAGGCTACATCTGAGTTCTTCGCCCTCAGAAATCTCTGAGATACATTTTTTTGCCTTAATCTTCTAATTTTTGGGATAACTTTTACTATGCAGAAATAAATAACAAAATAGAGCTATTCAGATTTTCATTTTTTTGTGTCAGTTTTGATTTTTTTTTAAGGAATTTGCTTATCTCATCAAAGCTGTCAAATTTGGCAAAAATTGTTCATAGTATTTTATTGGTTTCTTTTAATGTCTGTAGGATCTGTACTGGTATTCCTTCTTTCATTTTTGACATTTAAAAGTTATATTTTCTTTTTTTCTAATAGAGTTATAGACTTTTAATCTTTTAAAAGACTATCTCCTGGTTTCATTATAATTTTTCTGTTTTGTCTATTTTCAATTTTATTGATTTCTGTTTATAACCTCCTTTTCCTATTCAGTTGTTTTTACTTTGTTTCTCCTTTTTTAAGGTGGAAACTTAGAACACTGAAATAATACTTTTCTTCTTTTCTAATATAAGCAATTACAACTATAACTTTCTCTCTAAGCATTGCTTTAGCTATCTGTGTTCCACAAATGTTATTTGATATGTTGTGGGTTTTTTTGTTTTTTTTTTTTACACACAGACTACTTAGTAATGGATTGCTCATTTTCCAAATCTTTGGAATTTATAGATTTTTTTGCTATTAGTTTCTGAATTAATCATGTTATGGATGCAAGACACATTCTGTAAGATTTTAATATTTTGACATTTATCAAGATATGTATACATTTTTAGTCTCTGAGATGTGGTCCATTTTGAAGAACATTCCTTGTGTCCTGAAAAGTAATGTGGATTCTTTAGTCTTCAAATGTCAGTTAGGTCAAGTTGATTGACAGTGTTGTTTAAAATTTTTGTATCCTTATTATTTTATTTTATTTTTAAGTCAATTGTGCTGTGCTTAGTCGCTCAGTTGTATCTGACTCTTTGCGACTGTAGCCTATCAGGCTCTTATGTCCATGGGGATTCCCCAGGTAAGAATACTGGTGTGGATGCCCTCATCCAGGAGATATTCCCAAGACAAGGATGGAACCCAGGTCTCCAGCATTGCAAGTGAATTCTTTACTATCTGAGCCACCAGGGAAGCCCTAAAGTCAATTGCTGAAAAGCGATATTACAATCTCAACTATGATTGTAAATTTATTTATTTCTATACTAATTCTGTCAGATATTAGCTTATACATATTGAAGCTCCATTGTTAGGAAATTATAACATTAACAATTTTCTTGTCTCCCTAATGAACTGCCTAATTAACTTCTTAATGAACTCACAAAAAGTCACTATTTATCTTTGGCAATGATTCCTGTCTTGAGGTCTATTTTGTATGATATTAATATAGCCTTACCAGTTTTCTTACGCTTATTGTTTGCACAGTCTATTTTTCCATCATATTACTTTAACTTGCTTCCTGTGATATACTATACTGGTTGTGTTTCAGTCTTCTCTTTTTCTATTTGTTTTTCATTTCTTTCTTCCTTACCCCTTTTTCCCTCTTTTAACTTTTTGAAGATTAATTGTATGTAACATGGATTTTATTTTCCCTGTTAGCTTTTTAAGATTCTCTCCTAGTTCTTAATTTTTGGTGGTTTGCCTCTCATGTATGTATCTAGGTAAAATTTCCTTTGTCTTCATCCTTCTCAAGATTCACTAAACTTCTTGGACATCCAGATTGATGTTCAAATTCTTCTTTCCTGTCCCATCTCTCTCTCTCCTTTTGAGACTAAATATATATATGTTAAATTGCTTGATATTTTCCCATAGGTCATCAAGGATGTGTTTATTACTACTTTTCAATGTTTTTCTCCGTTACTAAAGTTGGACTTTTATTGATCTGTTTTCAAGTTCACTTCTCCCTTCATTGACAGTTTCCAATCGGCTGTTAAATCCATCCAATAATCTTTGCAGTTTTAGAGATTATACTTTTTGTTTTAAAGTTTCCATTTGTTTCCTTTTACAGTCTTCACTTCTTTGCTGAGGTTCCCAATTTGTTCACTCATATGTCAATATTTTCCTTTGTGTTCTTAAGTATACTACTATTAGTTGTTTTAAACTCTGCTAAGTCCATCATCTGGGTCATTTTAGGATCTGTTTCTATTGGCTTATTTTTCCTTGATTATGGCTTACTTTTCCCTAGTTCTTATGCAGATCCTATGTCTGGTCGTGACCCTCTTCTTGGTTTGTTGTATCCTCCTATGATAAGGATCAGTCTGTTCAGTTCAGTTCAGTTCAGTCGCTCAGTCATGTCTGACTCTTTGCAACCCCATGAATCGCAGCACGCCAGGCCTCCCTGTCCATCACCAACTCCCAGAGTTCTCTCAAACTCATGTCCATCGAGTCAGTGATGCCATCAGGCCATGTCATCCTATGTTGTCCCCTTCTCCTCCTGCTCCCAATCCCTCCCAGCATCAGAGTCTTTTCCAATGAGGCAACTCTTCTCATGAGGTGGCCAAAGTACTGGAGTTTCCGCTTTAGCATCATTCCTTCCAAAGAAATCCCAGGGCTGATCTCCTTCAGAATGGACTGGTTGTATCTCCTTGCAGTCCAAAGGACTCTCAAGAGTCATCTCCAACACTACCGTTCAAAAGCATCAATTCTTCGGAGCTCAGCCTTCTTCACAGTCCAACTCTCACATCTATACATGACCACTGGGTCCTGTCCCATCACTTCATGGGAACTGGATGGGGAAACAGTGGAAACAGTGTTAGACTTTGTTTTGGGGGCTCCAAAATCACTGCAGATGGTGACTGCAGCCATGATATTAAAAGACGCTTACTCCTTGAAAGGAAAGTTATCACCGACCTTGACGGTATATTCAAAAGCAGAGACATTACTTTTCTGACTAAGGTCTGTCTAGTCAAGGCTATGGTTTTTCCTGTGGTCATGTATGGATGTGAGAGTTGGATTGTGAAGAAGGCTGAGTGCTGAAGAATTGATGCTTTTGAACTGTGGTGTTGGGAAGACTCTTGAGAGTCCCTTGGACTGCAAGGAGATCCAACCAGTCCGTTCTGAAGGAGATCAGTCCTGGGATTTCTTTGGAAGGAATGATGCTAAAGCTGAAACTCCAGTACTTTGGCCACCTCATGAGAAGAGTTGACTCATTGGAAAAGACTCTGATGCTGGGAGGGATTGGGGGCAGGAGGAGAAGGGGATGACAGAGGATGAGATGGCTTGATGGCATCACGGACTTGATGAACGTGAGTCTGAGTGAACTCCTGGAGATGGTGATGGACAGGGAGGCCTGGCGTGCTGTGATTCATGGGGTCGCAGAGAGTCGGACATGACTGAGTGACTGAACTGAACTGAACTGACTAGACGGACCTTTGTTGGCAAAGTAATGTCTTTGCTTTTTAATATGCTACATAGGTTCGTCAGAACTTTCCTTTTGGAAGTAAGCATCTTTTAATTTCATGGCTGTAGTCACCATCTGCAGTGATTTTGGAGCCCTAAAAGATAAAGTCTGACACTGTTTCCACTGTTTCCCCATCTATTTGCTATGAAGTGGTGGGACCAGATGCCATGATCTTCATTTTCTGAATGTTAAGCTTTAGGCCAACTTTTTCACTTTCCTCTTTCACTTTCATCAAGAGACTTTTTAGTTCCTTTTCACTTTCTGCCATAAGGGTGGTGTCATCTGCATATCTGAGGTTATTGATATTTCTCCCGGCAATCTTGATTCCAGCTTGTGTTTCTTCCAGCCCAGCGTTTCTCATGATGTACTCTGCATATAAGTTAATAAGTAGAGTGACAATATACAGCCTTGACGTACTCCTTTTCCTATTTGGATGGTGAGCTCTAATCTCTTTTTATTCTTCTCTTTTTTTTTCTTCTGCACTATGCAGCATGTGGGATCTTAATTCCTGGAGCAGAGATTGAATCCCGCCACCCTGCAGTGAAAGCAGGGAGTATTAACCACTGGACTGCCAGGGAACATTCCATCATGGGGGCTCCACCCTCATGACCTCATCTAAACCTAATTGCCTCTCAAATGTCCCACTTCCTAGGGGATTAGTTTTTGACATATGAATTTTGAGAGGACACAAACATGCAGTTCATACCAAGAAATTTTCAGGCAAAGAAGATGGGAAAGTATGTTCTACAAAGATGGAGTGATACCTGCATAAAATAGAAGCAAGAGAGAGAAAAGAGTTTAGGGGGCCAGGCACAAATGTGAGTGGAGAATGTGGGACAGCTGAGACTAAAAAAGCAATGGAGAAACTTGACCTTTATAATCAGATTGTGATTTTAAAAAATCAGTGTAGACATAATAGAAACAATTGGTGGGGGCCAGCCTAGAAGCATGGAGGTTGGTGCAGAGGATGCCGGAGGGGACTCTGGTCCTAGGCTGGAAAGAAGGGTGTATTTGAGGGAATCTGAGCAAATGTAAATTAAGAATCACATGAACTGACAGGATGCATACAAGGGTACATGAGAACAAGATGCCTTAGAGGACTTCTCGACCACTATGTGGGGTCTCAGGGGATGTTAATGCCATTCTCTAAGAACACATATAGAAGTAGGAAGTATCAACATGGCTAGCCCTGTCCAGACTCCAGGAGTCAGTCAGCTGGAGAAAATGGAGAAGCCCATAAATCATCACATAGATAAAAGAACAATTTTTCAGGCCCTTATTTACAGTGGTTTTAGTGTGCTACATTTCTAGGGAAATATATGTTCTTGTCACCCAACTGCAAGAGAAGTAAATGAGCTTGAATCACATGAATAAGTTTAAATGCCAGCCTGAAATTTAGTAAGCTATTTTGCACCTTCCTCATCCCCGTCTTCTTCCTCATTAAAAGGGTGCCATTTTCCCTGTGTTTGGGGATATAGATTAAAATAAGGCTGGTTGTAAAAAAAAAGAATGACACAGCCAAGGAAAAGAGACATTCTTGTTATGAGGTAGAGTGGATATTCGGTGATCCTTGCTAAACATCATATCCTGTTGGAGACCTGGAGAAAAGCCAGGTGATGGAGAATTTGGGTCTCCACTTATCCTCAGTTAGCCCCTGACCTGGAGAAGGCAATGGCAACCCACTCCAGTACTCTTGCCAGGAAAATCCCATGGACAGAGCAGCCTGGTAGGCTGCTGTCCATGGGGTCGCTAAGGGTCGGACAAGACTGAGCGACTTCACTTTCACTTTTCACTTTCATGCATTGGAGAAGGAAACGGCAACCCACTCCAGTGTTCTTGCCTGGAGAATCCAGGGAAGGGGGAGCCTGTTGGGCTGCCGTCTATGGGACCTCACAGAGTCTGATACGACTGAAGCGACTTAGCAGCAGCAGCAGCCTCTGACCTAGAAATTGCTAGGATTTTAGGGGCTACAGCTATTGCATGAGACTCTAGTATGTTAGCTACTTTGGGGCAGGGTTTTGTCTTTCTTATTTACCACTGTATTCCTAAGCCTGAGTGCCGTGCCTGTGTTATAATAAGTGAATGAGCTGGACACCATTCTCTAGTCATTAGCAATCTGGTTTGAGTCTTGACCTTAGATTCCTTCTCTAAAAACAGAGCTGCTGTGAGGATTAAATGAGATAGAATGCAAGGTGCTTGGTGCTGGGCTTGGCATAGGGTAACCATAAAATAATTCAAGATGTTGCTGTCATTATTGTTGTTGCTTTCATTGTTATTGTCCGTTCTTGTAGGTCTCCACAATAAGCTGGTTGATCAATCAGGTGAAATGCTCTACATTTAAGCTTCTTCCTTTGTGAAATGGCAATTGTTATTGTTGGCTTGCCTATCTCTGGGTTGGTTATTGACTATAAAGTGATAGATGAATGGACACTGAGATTGTCTTACTCTTGAGAGAATGGTGACTCAGAGAGAGCAAGGAACTTAGAGTGAGTGGCACAGCCAAATGAGATATGAATGAGAGAATATTCTGGAGGGTAAAATTCATAAGCAAAATATACTGGTAACTAATAAAATATTAACACGGCATCGTGGAGTCCAAAGGACGTGGGCTTTAGAGTCATGCTGGCTTCATTGACAATTCTAACTTCTCCTGTGCTGGGCACGTGAGCATAGGCCTCTCGTGGATGTTTCCTGGACCCCACATGAAAACAGAAGTGTGAGGCTGAGTCACTGATGGCTGTGAAGGTAAAAGAGAGGACGGTGTGTGGAAAGGCCAAGTGAAACCCCTCTCACAGCAGGTGTGTACTGTACTGTTGCTGGTTTATGATACAACTAACAAGGGAGCAGACTGGGCTAAGAATATGGGTCTACTGGCAGCAATTTTAAGTCTCTCTTTCATTTAGAAAAATTGTGTGTCACATGGAGAAACCTGGGGTGCCTTTAGCATGGGGGATCAATGTCAGAACTATGGGCTGAGGATGTAGGGATGCTGTGGTCCCCTAAAACCACCTCACCTCCAGCAGAGGGGCTGTGGCCAAAGCCACTGTGCAGACAGGACGCTTAAGAACATCTGTCTTAAGTATCTGCACCCCCACATCTGACCCATCTCAAAGCTGCTGTGCAGTCAGTTTTATAATGCCTAAGGGCACCCAGATGTCAGCCAAATACTAGACTGGACTCAGCCATTCCACTTGTATTCATATCCCAGCTCTGCGGCTTCATAGCTGCACCTCAGTTTCCTCATCTGTAATGTGGGCTCAGCAATAGAACATATCTCATGGGTTAATGTTTTAAAACATGTGACCTGGGAATCAATATGCAAATGTGTGGTATTTATGGGGGCTTCCCAGGTGACTCAGTGGTAAAGAATCTGCCTACCAGTGCAGGAGACACAGGAGATGTGGGTTCCATCCCTGGGTTGCAAAGACCCCCTGGAGGAGGAAATGACAACTCACTCCAGTATCCTTTCCTGAAAAACCCCATGGACAGAGGAGCCTGGTGAGTTACAGTCTGTGGGGTCACAAAGAGTTGAATATCACTGAGCTACTAAACATGCACAGTATTTATGACTGTTGCTGTCAAAAGGTTGTTAGAAGAACAGCATTCCTGGTGTAAGGAGACTTTCAGCCCCATCATTCTGTGATAGGGCCTGCCACTTCTCCATCCACCTGGATGTTTGTTAATAGTGGGCATCAGAAGAGCACAAAGGTTCTCAGTGCCCAAAGCAACTGGCTGATAAGTGGTAAACCAGGACTCTCCTCAAGGTCTGCTTTTTGGAAATTCAGTCTACTTGTGACATCTTAATTTTTGTGTAGCCCACAGTCAGGAGGACGACTGTCACCCCCAAAAGTTGTCTCTGAAGACAGAGCCCAGAGGGAGTGGCCCTGTCTGATCTTCAGCCTGAAGGTTTTGAGCCTCCATTTAGTGAGAACCTCAGGTGGCTGCATTCATGGAGGCTGGCCCCCAATTGCCAATCTTTTTGGTTTATAGATTTCAGTGAGTTGCCAACTCTCCAGTGAGGAACACCATTATCTCCAATGCCCTCAGACTGGCAATGTCAGCAAGAAGTGGGCTGGAAGGCTGGGATGGATGGTTATGAATAACCCTCTGGGCTGGAGTGGGTCTGAATCCAGCTGGGGCCCAGAGCATCAGAGTTCAATAAACCTTTGCTGCGTGGGGACAAGCCAGTGGTGTGGCCCTCCCAGCAGCACATCTGGCCACAACCCAGCTCACTTTGAGATGGGCCTGGCAGGCTGAGGAAAACACATGCTGTGTGCCGGCATCTCATGCTTCCCTCCTGGAGGGAAACTCAGAAATCTCTTTCTTGTCCTCCCTACTTCACAGGCTCTGTAGGGGTCCTAGTGTCTCTGCTGACACCTGAGTGACAGCTCAGGTACCATTCCTTACCCTCACCTCCAGGGTGGGCAGTTTGGGGGTGAAGTTTGCTCTTTGAGTTTCTCTCCATATTCCAAACAAGGTCCTGCAAGGTCTGTGGGGCTCCTGTTCCCACTTTGGTTGGTAAGGAGCTTGTCGAGAGCTCACCATCCTTACCTTCACGATAAACCAGAGGCCCCAGATCAAAGAAGAAGTGCCTATGAGAACACTCCAGAACCAGCATCAATCTGCAAACAGGGCCCCTCCACAGGATAGGAGCTGCTGAGCTCCAGGCAGCAACTCAGAGACCTCAGAGTCAGGAGGCAGTTAATTTGCAATGTGATAAGGAATAAAAGAATTATTAATAATGCGCTTTGCTGACTTGATTCTGGCCCCATTAAACTTTTCCTTACCTTATTTCACACTCCATTTCCAAAGCACCCTCTTCTTCTCTCTCCCCACCTTTAATGGTTCTAGCAAGCCTGGGCCCTAATGAAGTCTGGCAGCATAAATTTAAGACAGTGTCTGGCTGAAGTGAACAGAAGCTCTCATGTTCAGGAGAATTCTTGGGATGGCTGGAGACATAAATCTGGCTTCCAGACTGTCCAGTGGATTCTGCAGGCAGGCAGGGGGAGCTGAGAGTGCCTTGGGGCTGTGACAGTTATGAGCAATGGCACTTCAGCAGTTCCCAGGCTACTCAAGTGTGAGACAGCTCATCCCAAGGGCAGGTCATGCATTTCTTCCCTCATTTTTTCATTCACATCACCCACTGGCCCTGGACCTACTGTATGTTTCATATCCCTTCTAGGTGGGTGTCCCCTCCCTTCATCCTTCATTGCAGAAGAAGACACTGAATGAAGCCTGTTGGGTATCAGTGACTCACTTGAGCTCACCTGACCTGAGGGAGCAGTGAAGGAATAAGAAATCCATTCTGTTCTTCCCCAAGACCATCTCTGATTGTTTTTGGTGAAATTTCCCTCCTTTGCAACATCATGAGCTCAATGAATTGTCTTCAGTTGGTAAGACACATGCTCGCTCTACCCTGGAATTCGCTTCCTAGTCTGTCCTCAGGCACTTCCTGGCTGTGTGTATAGAGCTGTTCTTTACCTGTCCCACCTGTGATTATTGTCCAGCATGGTGTTGAATCAAATCTTGGTCCCCCTGGTTTCATTGTGAAGTCATGTAGCTAGGACCTGAGGCTCTAGAGTCCGTATTTGGGGCTCAGAGTGACATGAGGCAGGTATGGGGCCCAATCAATTTGGTTTCAAACCTGCCGAGCTAAGCTGGGCCTGGGGTGGGTAGATTCAGGCCTGGGGCAAAGATGGGGAAAATAATAGGAGAGCAATAAGAGGCCTGTGTGGGAAGGAGTGAGTGGAGAGGAAAGAAAGCTCAGATTCTCTATGTACAACTCCAGGGCTTCCTGTGGCCCTTCCTGGTCAAAGGTAACTGCTTGGTCATTCCTTGGTCTGACCTCTACTTGGACTAACTTTGGACACTCTAAACTCTGAGGCCTCAGTTTGATGCTGGGATTTTTTTAATCAATGCTCTTCCTTTTGTCTTATTTGCCCATTCTCTCACCTTTCAATATCCTCTTAGGCTTCCTTTCCCTTGCCATTACCCTTCAAAGTGGCGTGGCTGTTGGAGGCAAATCTTGGTGCTTCTAATGCTAGTGATATTACTACTGATGGGTTGTGTCACTGTTGGTAGTGGTGATGGAGGGGATAGCAGTGTTGTTTTTGGTGCAGGTGTTGGCGGTATTCATGTGGGTGGGGTGTGTGTTGGTTTGGTGTTGGTGGTAGAGGTAACAGTGATAGTGGTGTCGCTAGTGGTGATCATGGTAGTGTTGATGGTGTTGGTGGTCATGGTGATGGTGATATTGCTGTTGGTGGCTATGGTGGTGGTATGGTTATAATGCTGCTGCTGCTGGTGGTATTGTTGGTAATAGTGACAAGGTGGGTAGTGGTGATGGTTATGATGATGGTGGTCATTGTAGTGATGAGTGCTGAGCCTCTGTGAGTAGAGAAAGCATAGGGGCCGTGGAATCAGATAGACATGTGGGCCAATACTGACTGCTGTGAATTATTTTGTGTCTCTGAACCTCTGTTTCTGCATCTGTAAAGTGAGAATAATAATGAGACGGGTTGAGACTTGGGACCCTGCTTCAGTGCTTGCATCAGGACACACCTCTCCACCAGCAACAAAATACAACAAAACTATATGGGACTAAAAATAACTGTGCTGTGAGGCAAATTCTCAACAAAAGATACAAAGACACCAAAAAAAAACCACAACTGCCACTTTCAAAGAGCCTGGAGCAAAAACAGGGTGTCAGGAACAAAAACAGAGTGTTAAGAGCAAAACTACTGTGCATGCCCCTTGCACACAACACCACCTACGGGGTGGACATAAGCCTCCCCTCCAGCCTGACACTTGGACACATCTCATATTCACCCATCACTGGGGATAAGTGAGGGAACTTGTTTATTCTTGCTCCAATCTGCTGCAGCAGGGGCCCCAGTAAAGCCTTGCCTGAATTTCTTGTCTGGCCTCTCAGTTCAGTTCAGTTGCTCAGACCTGTCCGACTCTTTGTGACCCCAAGGACTGCAGCACACCAGGTCTCCCTGTCCATTGCCAACTCCTGGAGTTTATTCAAACTCATCTCCATTGAGTTGGTGATGCCATCCAACCATCTCATCCTCTGTCATCCCCTTCTCCTCCTGCTTTCAGTCTTTCCCAGCATCAGGGTCTTTTCCCATAAGTCAGTTCTTCGCATCAGGTGGCCAAAGTATTGGAGTTTCAGCTTCAGCATCTGTCCTTCCAATGAATATTCAGGACTGATTTCCTTTAGGATAGATTGGTTGAATCTCCTTCCAGTCCAAGGGACTCCCAAGAGGCTTCTCCAGTACCACAGTTCAAAAGGATCAATTCTTTGGAGCTCAGCTTTGTTTATAGTCCAACTCTTACACCCATACTTGACTACTGGAAAAACCATAGCTCTGACTAGACGGACCTTTGTCAGCAAAGTAATGTCTCTGCTTTTTAATATGGTGTCTAGGTTGGTCATAACTTTTCTTCCCAGCAGCAAGTGTCTTTTAATTTCATGGTTGCAGTCTGCAGTCACCATATGCAGTGGTTTTGGAGCCCCCCAAAATAAAGTCTCTCACTGTTTCCACTATTTCCCCATCTATTTGTCATGAAGTGATGGGACCAGATGCCATGATCTTCGTTTTCTGAATGTTGAGTTTTAAGCCAACTTTTTCACTCTCTTCTTTCACTTTCATCAGGAGGCTCTTTAGTTCTTCTTTGCTTTCTGCCATTAGGGTGGTGTCATCTGCATATCTGAGGTTATTGATATTCTCCTGGCAATCTTGATCCCAGCTTGTGCTTCATCCAGCCCAGTGTTTCTTATGATGTACTCTGCATATAAGTTAAATAAACAGAGTGACTATATACAGCTTTGACATACTACTCTCCCTGTTTGGAACCAGTTTGCTGTTCCATGTCCAGTTCTAACTGTTGCTTCCTCACCTATATATAGATTTCTCAAGAGGCAGATCAAGTGGTCTGGTATTCCTATCTCTTTCAGAATTTTTCACTTTGTTATGGTCCACACAGTCAAAGGCTTTGGCATAGTCAATAAAGCAGAAAGTAGATATTTTTCTGGAACTCTCTTGCTTTTTCAATGATTCAGTGGATGTTGGCAATTTGATCTCTGGTTCTTCTGCCTTTTCTAAATGCAGCTTGAACATCCAAAAGTTCATGTACTGTTGAAGCCTGACTTGGAGAATTTTGAGCATTACTTTACTAGTGTGTGAGATGACTGCAATTGTGCAGTAGTTTGAGCATTCTTTGGCATTGCCTTTCTTTGGGATTGTAATGAAAATCAACATTTTCCAGTACTGTGGCCAGTGCTGAGTTTTCCAAATTTGTTGGCGTATTGAGTGCAGCACTTTCACAGCATCATCTTTTAGGATTTGAAATAGCTCAACTGGAATTCCATCACCTCCACTAGCTTTGTTCATAGTGATGCCTCCTACTTGACTTCACATTCCAGAATGTCTGGCTCTAGGTCTGGCCTCTGGTCATTTTCTAATGTTTGGGAAAGGTCAAGAACCCCAGTTAGTATCAATATGTGAAGTCATGAGAATGAAGGATAGTGTGTATGTTCCACTAACTCCGCCTAAAGTGTGAGGACTCCTTGTCCTTCCCCCTGGGTGTGGGGGTCTGGGCAGTGTCAGTATCCTTCAGGTAAGAGATGACCTCATGATTAATAGGAAGCCATTGTGCCTCTTCAGAGAAGGCAATGGCACCCCATTCCAGTACTCTTGCCTGGAAAATCCCATGGACAGAGGAGCCTGGTGGGCTGCAGTCCATGGGGTCACAAAGAGTTGGACATGACTGAGCAACTTCACTTTCGCTGTTCACTTTCATGCACTGGAGAAGGAAATGGCAACCCACTCCAGTGTTCTTGCCTGGAGAATCCCAGGGATGGCAGAGCCTGGTGGGCTGCCGTCTATGGGGTCGCACAGAGTCGGACACGACTGAAGCGACTTAGCAGCAGCAGCAGCAGCATTGAGCCTCTTTGGCCAGGGCTTTGGCAATCATGTTCTAGTGTGACCTTGACTACTCTCATTCCCACAAAAGACCATCTTAAGATGTGAATCAGTTCAGTTCAGTTGCTCAGTCGTGTCCGACTCTTTACAACTCTGTTTGAGAGTAAGGTCCAGTTTTTCTACCACTCATATTACCCTACAGTGAATGGTGCAATGTTATGTCTAGCCCAGATGTCAGCCATGTTGCTCCACAACCTTGAGATCAAATAGACTTGTCTCAGTCTCTCAACCCCATGACTTGGGGTGACTCTCCAGGACTTTTGGATTTCCCTGCATTTTACTCTCTCTTGGGCCCCTGGTCTTTATAGTCCATCTCTGCATGATACTGTCAGGTAAGCAAACTGCCCCTCCAGGTGCCACAGAGGATCCACTGCCACAATATGTTTGGGAACAAAGTAGACCTCATGGCTGGTAGTTCTCAGTGAATTACCTAAACATCCTTACTGGTCATTTCTGTTCCTCAATACAACACCCTCTCAGCTGCCTCCATCCATCTCTCACCATAGGGCCTTCTCCCACTGACACATTGCCCTGCAGAATCGCATCTCCTGCTTGTCCCCTTTCCTCCATCATGCAGACTACCAGTTCCCTTCCTCCATCTTCAACTCATCAAGGCCCATCTGTATGGAACACAGCTAGTTTTATCAGTGACAGAAGACCCTTCCCCCATCAATTATACCTAGATGGCTGGGAGTTAAACTGAAGCCTCTCTCTTAGAGGACAAGGATTCTGTTCATCTTTGTCCTTTCCTCTCAGGTTCTGCCAACTACTGAGCTGGCTACTTCCTAGGACTTCCTCTAACCAGGCCTCTTTCCATCCTGAAGAGTTTTGTCTTTAAGGAGAATAAGAAGCTGGCTCAGGTGTGACCTGGAGTCAAGGCTATTAGTCCCCGAATCCCCTCCATCAGAACCTTCTTGGCTGCTCAGTCCCACTGCTGTGGTTCTCCCCCAGCCCATTCAGTAAACACACATAACAGGGCCCTGCACTACTCCTCTGGAAGCCTTGTGTGCCAGAGGAAGGCACCTCTAGCCAACACAGAAATATTTACATCTAGCCAGACCTTATTGACTCTCTGCTGAATCAGGCCTTTAGGGTGGCCATTTCTGAAGCCAACAGAGCTGCATCTCTCAATGACTTTACTTCCCTATAAACCTCAGACACCTCTCTGTGCATTTCCCAACCCTAGCTGGTCCTCTCTTTAGAAGAGATGGTGATGATGGTGATAGTGATGATGAAAGTGAAAGTGAAGGTCACTCAGTCAAGTTCGACTCTTTGTGACCCCATGGACTGTACAGTCCGTGGACTTCTCCAGGCCAGAATACTGGAGTGGGTAGCTGTTCCCTTCTCTGGGGCATCTTCCAAACCCAGGGGTCAAACCCAGGTCTCCCAAATTGCAGGCAGATTCTTTACCAGCTGAGCTACCAGGGAAGCCCCGATGATGATGACCACTATTTAATCATCACCTGCTCATCCTAGCATTTATTTAATCCTCACAGCAACTTTGCTGCCCCGGTAGTGCACTTTACAAGTAGGGAACTGAAGCCCAGAGAGGTGCAGGGTGTTGCCTTAGTCTTGGAGTTGAAAACTGGTAGAGTCAGGCATCCAGACCAGGTCCTTTTGAGTCTGGAACCCTGCTGGCTCTTCACTTTCACAGACCACAGCAGACTCAGCTCTGCACTGGGCTCTGCCAAGTTCATGGTCAGGGGATCAGGAGTGCCTAAAGCAATCTGTAGTTTACTAACCCTAATCCCTTTAGGATTTCCTGGATTCAAAACAAAATTAAAATGATATATGGAATATTTTGCTCCTTTCTAAAGCATATAAACCCAGAGTGGAAGTGTTGGGGGATTTTGTCTATGGGTTTGAGGGAAGGGACCAACATTTACTCAGAGTCCACGTTATGTCATATGTTTTTGGGCATTGCAACATGTCATCTTTGCATTGGACCTGAAGTCTAGCTTTTAGTACCTGTCTTACAAATGAGCCAATCGAGCTTCAGGAAGCGGTATCTTTCATGTCAGTGCTGTGACTCCAGTGTCAGTGTGTTCATCCTTGCCTTGCTGTGCTGCACCTTCTAAAGTGGATGTAAGAACTCCTGCACTGAGGGCTGAGAGGATGGGCGCTCCCACTGGTGCCTGTGCCGGATTTCCTGGAAGTGGAGGCTCAGCGATGGCACCCATTGCTGCTGTTTGGAAGGAGGACACCTGCTCAGAGATTCAAGGCATTGGCTGTAGTCCACTCTGGGGGCTCAGTCTTTGAACCCTGTGTCCTTTCCTCTGTCTGTCTTCCTTTCTTTGGGGCTTTTCTTTTTCTCTCAGTCTCATGGCAAACAGACAAATGACAAAAAAGATGCTGTCTCTCGTTTGTGGCTTCTCATATCAGGGCTCAGGACTATGGTTCAGTAGCCAAGTGGGCTCTCACCCTTTCCCTATACCCTGCTCCTGATTCCTCCTCCTGTTGTCCAGCCACCTGGTCGGTCACACAGTAGAGCCAGGCGGGAAACAAGATAGGTGATGTGCCTTTAGTCCCACTTCCCAAGAAAGGGAAGGGGAGTCACCATCTCTACATCAGCTGCTTAGGGAACACTCCATGTTCCAATGACCTACTGTTGCAACAGAAACTACCTCAAAATAGAGGCTTAAAGCAGCATTTGTTTTACTCTGTTCATGATGTGAGGGTCAGGAGTTTGGTTCTGCTCCATGTGGCCATGACTGGTGGGATTCAGCTGCCAGCTGAAGGTCCCGGGAAGGTTTTACTTACATGGCTGGTGCCTGGCAGAGTGTGGGGTGTGGGGTGTAGTGTAGGGGACTGTCTGGGCTTAGCTAGGCCCCTTCTCATCTCTGTGGAGTTACAGAGCTGCTCCAAGTGGTGCCCCTATCCAGGTAGCAGGACTTCTTACATGCAAACTCAGGGCTCCAGTGAGTATCCCAAGAGATGAGATATTGAGGTTACCAGTCTCAAAGCCTAGGCCTGGAAACTGACACAGCATCACTTTGACACATGATGAAGGCATTCACAGAACCCATCAATTCCAGGGGAACAAAGAAAGTCATGTCTCATGAAAGAAGAAATGTAGAATTTGTGGACATTTAAATCCACCATTACACTGAAAAATATATCAGGTGCTCACATGCCTCTCAGAGTCTTGCTTCTCCTATGTTCCCACCCCCACTTCTCCTGACACCAGCCAAGCGCCTCCTTGTACTTGTGAGGTGGGAGTGTCCTTATTGATGGTATGAGGAATAAGATAGTCAAAACTGCTTTCTCATGCAGATTCACAACTCAGAAATCTGTTTGCCCTTAATGGGGTGTGCAGAGGGAACATGGACGAATAATTTAAATTTCTCACTATGGTTGTTTAGCAAGTTGTACTTGATATTTCGAATTCAAATTAAAAAAAATAGTGACTGGAAATATTGAGGACTAAAAATCCACTGATTTTTTTCTTTTGAGAATGAGTTCCTTCCTTCCTTCCTTTCTGTCTTCCTTTATTGTTTTCTATTAAAGTATAGTTGACATGATATTATGTTAGATTCAGAAGTCCATTCTCTTTATAAAAAATTATTTTATTGCAGTATAGTTGATTTGCAATATTTTGTTAATTTCTTCTGTATTCAGTCACTTCTTAATAATCTCCTTTGAATCCATCATTTCTGTAAGTATTCAAGTCATCAAAGATTCTATTACTTTATTGCCATTCTGTCTGTGTGCCATTTTCATAAGCAAAACCTAAATCATCATTTCATTTCATTCCAAACCATTCCATCCAAATTAGCCCATTCCACCTCTGTTTCTCCAGCCAGCCCAGTTCAACACACCCCATTCCAGCTATTTCACACCATCCACCTCTAGAGGTTCCATTGGACCTACGTTTCTCTGTTTGTGGGGTGGTGATGTGACTTGGAGACTGGCATACGCCGTCTTGTTGTTTCCTTTCCTGCTGGTGGATTTGTGTTATCAGCCTGAACCATCTTTACAATGTTCCTTATCACACTTCATCTTATGATTTCAGCATCCATTCATAGCCATTACCTAGATTCATTATTTCATTAGGAGTTGCAAAATGGTGCTTTTAAAATTCCCTCAAACCTGTTACATTTACTAGCTGGCATTCTTTAATAAAGAGCGATTTATGAATATTTGTTACTTTATGAAATATCTGTTACTCTAAACTTCAGTTTACATGGGAAGGATAAAAAAATGCTTGGTTCTTGGCTTTTATCATTTTTTAGAAAAATAACTTCATTTCCTTGCAACCTCCTACAGGGATCAATGAGGTTTTTTGTTTGTTTTTGTAAAATGATGAACTCAGATTAAAAAAAAATCTTAATCGACAACCAAAATTCACTAATTATTGGGAAGAGGATACAAGAAAATAGTAGGCACAGGGCCAATACTACAACATTGGTCTCTTGCATTGATTTGAATCATCAAATGCAGTTTCAAAAAAACAAGTCCCTTTTTCTGAACTGGGTCATGTTTCAGAGTGACAGATAAGATATAATGATGTGTGAAGTACAAGTCAGTGCAAAGAAAGCCACTTATATTTTGTACTTGTTATTTATATTTCATGATTCACTTAGGTTGAGAGCTTACATGACTATATCTTATCTTATTCTTTGGCCTGCTGTGTCCCATGAATCCATAATCCCATATTTATTTATAATAAGAAACATAGATAGCTCAAATATATACTGCTCAAAAATTATTTTATTGTGACTTTCTTATTGTTCTACTGAGAAATCTTATCAAAGCACATATGGGGATGGCTAGACAAAGTCAAAATGAGAGTAGCAAGTTTGGGAGTTGCTGTTGACACCATTCTTTTTTATCACAAGGAAGTTAGACCAGATTTTCTGGATTCAAATTCAAGCTCCACTGCCTGTGAGCTGTGTGACTTTGCATAAGTTGTAGAACTCCCAAAAGCCTTCATGACTCATCTGAGGAGTGGGATAAAATCTAGTTCATGGAGTTCATGATAATCAAATAAGACAGTCTTGGAAGATCACTTATCACAGTGACTTCTATAGATGTATAAAACACACAGGTACCAGCCTTGAGGTTAAACAGTTGGTAATACACAGCCATACTGGTTCAGCAACATACTAAATAAATTTATAGGTACCACAGAAGGTTAGTTCTGTATGTTTTCTTTTCACAGATGTATTCCATCCCCTGGGATAGTGACCAAGTACAGAGTAGAGATTCGATAAACATTTCTTTCATGTATGAATGAATTAATAGATATAACTTTGTAACAGAAAGTAGGGTATGGCTGCTTGCCACTCAAAAGTCAATAAAGTGGGAAGGCTGGTAGAAGGAAAATTTGCTTTATTTTGGATGAGAGCAACCAGTAGGGAAGGTGGACTCCTGTCCAAAGGCCAACTCTCCTCAGGTGACAATCAGTGAGCATGAGCTTTTATAGGCTGAGGAAAGGGGCTACCTGTAGAAACAGCACAGTCATCTCTGACAGTCATCTTGAAATTAGACGTAGGTGGTCTCATCAGTGTCATCTTGATTATTTTAAGTACAGTTAGTCTTCAGTTCCATGATCATTATTTTTTCATTTCCTTGAGGCCATTTCTCAGAATTGTGGCCGTTTATGTTCTAGTTATAGTCTGGTCATCATGTAGTTAACTTCTTCCACTTGACAGGGGTTTCAGCATCTATAAGACTGTTAATAGGACATAGCCGAGAATATTATCTATAGGCCTTGCTGCTGCTGCTGCTAAGTCGCTTCAGTTGTGTCCAACTTTGTGTGACCCCATAGACGGCAGCCCACCAGGCTCCCTCCGTCCCCGTGATTCTCCAGGCAAGAACACTGGAGTGGGGAGCAGGAACTAAATGTCCTTGGATATGCTTAATGACTACATTATTACTATGTAGTCTCCTTTGACTGTTTTCCTTTGTTTCTGCATTTTCTCCTTCTTTGGTTAAACTTATTTTTTGGCTAAAGTTTTTCCAGAAATGAAAGGCAGGCAGAAGACATGAGGAGCAAGGACCATAGGCTCCTACTCCATTTCAACTTGGGTACAATGTGAAGTGAAGTGAAAGTCGCTCAGTTGTGTCCAACTCTTTGTGCCCCATGGACTATATGGTCCGTGGAATTCTCCAGGCCAGAACACTGGAGTGGGTGGCCTTTCCCTTCTTCAGGGGATATTCCCAACGCAGGGATTGAGCCCAGGTCTCCCACATTGCAGGTGGATTCTTAACCAGCTGAGCCACAAGGGAAGCTCTTGGGTACAATGGCTTCATCCAATTGTCTATATTCCTTTCCAGAAATACCTACCACCTTGAAA
Organism: Nanger dama; assembly: GCA_917880005.1. Taxonomy (NCBI): domain Eukaryota; kingdom Metazoa; phylum Chordata; class Mammalia; order Artiodactyla; family Bovidae; genus Nanger; species Nanger dama. Next base: position 57,971,109 of record CAKJTW010000004.1, read on the forward strand.
TTAAATGATTACTTTGATTTTTACACAGGTTTTTACATTTTGCTATGTATGGATGCATTCAGACTTTTTTTTTTCTTTCTTCACTATGGGAAATACACATAACATAAAGTTCCCCATTTTAAACTGTACACTTCAGTGATATTTAGCACATTCATAATGTTGTGAAACCATCATCACTATTCAGTTTCAGAGCCTCCTTACTGTCATCATTGGAAACCCCCTGCTCATTAAACCATGACTCTTTACTTCCCCTGCCTCCTGTCAGCCCCAAGCAACCACAGCTCTGCTTTCTGTCTGTGTGATTTGCTTACTCTGGGCCTTTTCCATTACAGAATCAGACCAGTCAGTCCTAAAGGAAATCAACCCTGAATACTCATTGGAAGGACTGTTGTTGAAGCTGAAGCTCCAATACTTCGGCCACTTGATGCAAAGAGCCAACTCACTGGAAAAGACCCTGATGCTGGGCAAGATTAAAGGCAGGAAGAGAAGGGGGCAGGGGAGAATGAGATAGTTGGATGGCATCACCGATTGAATGGACATGAACTTGGACAAACTCCTGGAGATCATAAGGACAGGAAGGTCTGATGTGTTCCAGTCCATGGGGTCACAGAGTCAGACATGACATGGCAACTGAACAGCAACAGTATGTGAATTTTCATGTTTGACTTCTTATTAGTAAAGTATTTGAGAATAGTTTTAGATTTACAGAAAAGTTGAAAAGACATACGAGAATTCTCATACACCATACATTCTGTGATGGATATTTTGAAACATGTATTTCATGTATACGTGTATTTCAATTCATTCCAGAGTTTATTCCTCTTTGAGGCTTGGATTGCCCCCATCTTTGGCTAGTAGGAACCCTCATAAGTTGACTTCTGTCTTTTTCTGATGACATGTTTATGAACTTAAATATAATGTCTTTTTATGATAACATCTAGAAGCCAGCTGTGAATTGGGAAGTGTGGTTTGGGTGGGGAAGGAGAGTTGACTGGAGGGATAAACTTTAGATTAGTTAAAAAAAAAAAAAAGGATGCTAATTCAATTTCTAGGGAAAACAGCGTTTTATGCTCCAAAGTTTTGAACTCTGACAGGTTGGCTCCCACTGGGCCTGAGATTTCATCCTTATTAACAAACCTAGGCTGCCCTCCCTCCTCCCCTGTTCTGTGCCCATACGAGGAGCCAGACCTTGCTGGATTTGCTCTGCCCATGATAAGTAAGCAGGCTCAGTGTTGCCTTTTCTCAGAGCTCATCAGCCTCAGGCCTTTGGGCTGATTAGAAAGAACTGCAGGGCGCCAGGTTTCTCTGCTTCATTGGGAAGAACTGCTGCAGTTTCCCACGTGCAGCACTGGGGAGAGCAGATCCAAACTAATCTGCCTGGTGAGCATTGCCCAGCCCTGTGTGTGGAGTGAAGATGAGCCAGAGGAGGATGATGCCAACAGCGGAGGATGATGCCAACAGAAGAGGATGATACCAACAGAGGAGGTGCCTGTGCAGGAATGTGCTTTGTGTTGCAATTTTGCAGTTACTTCCTCCTTTGATCCCCACAATAAGAACTTTAAAGTGTCTTTGAATAGCCAAAGATAGTCAGTGTAGGGTAAGAGGTGAGGATGGCCCAGTCTTTGTCTGCAAGGAGTTTGCAAGGAAAGGGTTAAGCAGCGCTGCCAAGCCATCTAACAGTGGTTGATGGAGGACGAGATCCATATCCTGGGTTGGGCTATCTGGCAGGAGGTCAGAGAGGGAGACTGCATCACTATTGTAATCAGCATCCCCAGGAACAAGACTCTGCTAGGCTGTGGTGTGCTTCCATGTGTTGATGCCTGGGGAAGCATTCCTAGGTCCCTGGTGTGCACATACGACCCTTTATCCCTACCCAGAACAATCAGCAATGATGTTAGCAGAGACATCATGGATTAAAGAGAGCACCTGTATATTCATTGGGACAGTGAGTGAGCAGGAAGGTGCAATGATCAGCATGGGCTCTGGGGCCCAATCATGACCCTAGACAGCCCTCCAAGTCGTCACAGTCAAAGGGAAACTCATCTTCTCTCTCTGATTGTTTAGAGAATGCAGTGAGAACATGAATGAGCCTGGCTCCAGGCAGGTGCTCTGCAATGATGGTGGCCATCAGTAGAAGTTTGTTTAATACACCTAAGAGTAATGATGTGTCACAGCCGGTTCCCTTCAAGTGAAGCATCTTGGGTGAGATATCCATGGTCGCTGTGACAATAGAGATGCACAGTGCGTCTAAACATGCAGCTCAAGGCTGCGAGAGACACAGGGGAAGAGGAGAAGGTCTGAACACAATGCAAGGTCCCTAGACTCTGCTGCAGGCTCTGCTCTCCAGCTTTGGGGTTCTGGTGGTATGGGGGCTATGTGCCCATGGATTTCTGGGAACTGTGGACCTTGTGCCCCCTCTGGTGATGGTGAGGCCAAAACAAAGAGAAATCTTTGGTTGGCCTTCCCTGGACAGGCAGAAGCTCACCCAGCACCTAATGCTGATCCACCAATGACCTGATGGACCCACATATGGAGGCCTGGGCAAGAAGGTCTCCCATCATTCCAGTGAAGCAGGAAACAGCCATGTGAAGGTGACTCATGTAAGATGAGATATAACTAGAGTTTCTTAGAAGAGGGAGTCCTGAGCTGTGTAGGATTTGTATGGAGTCAGCAGAGAGGAAAGACATTCTAGGTATATGACATGAAAATGCACTGGACTTGGATCAGGAGACCTGGCTTGTATCTTGGCTTCACAACTTACTAGCTGTGTGACCTTGCTCAAGTCACTTAACCTCACTGAGCCTTGGTTTCTTCATCTGTACTATGGACATGATAATTCATTCTGATAATGGTTGTCTTCAGGATTAAATGAGATTGGCTTTAAAGAGCATCCTGGTCAGTGCCTGGGACCTAGAAAACACCCAGGAAATGGTAACTCTGTGGGAAAGAAAGCACAGGGAGAAAGCAGGGTGCCACTCAGGGACCTTGGGCAGGACCCACTAGTGGGCTTCTGAAACTTATTTAAAAGTTTGTGTATCAGTTCTCTTTTTCTGGAGTGAAGATATCATAGATTTTTAAAAAAGTAATTAAAAAATATTTCTTTATTTTTGGCTGTGCTAAGTCTTTGTTGCTGTGTGGGGCTTTCTCTAGTTGTGGTGCGTGGGGGTTACTCTCTAGTTGCAGTGCTCAGACTTCTTATTGCTGTAACTTCTCTTGCTGCAGAGCATGGGATCCAGGGCATGCAGGCTTCAGTAGTTGTGGTACGCCGGCTCTAGAGCAGTGGTCCCCAACCTTTTTGGCACCAGAGACTGTGCCAAAAGACTGTGGGTGGTGGGGGAGGATGGTTCAGGCAGTGCAACTGATGGGGAGCAGCAGATGACACTTCCGCTCACCCCCTGCTGGCCCAGTTCATAACAGGCACAGACAGGTACCATGGGTGGCACACAGGCTCAGTAGTTGCAACTCATGGGCTCTAAAGCGTGGGTTCAATAGTTGTGGCACATGGACTTAGTTGCCTCACAGCATGTGAAGTCTCCCGGATCAGGGATCAAACCCATGTCCCCTGCATTGGCAGGCAGATTCTTAACCAGTGGACTGTCTGGGAAATGCTGATTTCATAGATTTATCAGATTCTCAAGAGTCTGTAACCAGAAAAGATATAGAACCATCAATGTAGAGCTTTCGACTTTCCAAGATGTAACTTCCCATTAACTCGTTTGAACACACATGAGTCCCATGTGATAAGTTGAGCAGTTATTACTATTATTTATGTTTGATGGTTGAAATAATAGGGTCCCAGGACCATGGCAGACACTGAACTCTTGTGGGTAGATTTTTCATCATCTTTCCCTTTTCCCCTTCTCAGGAGTTTCAAATTCCCATTGGAGTTCCATGTGCTTCCATAAAAGCAGGCTATTCCCCAAGACTGAGTGCGTTCAGGGCCCAGGAATGTTGAACAGCACATTCAACCTCAGCAGCTGCTGACTGGTCCAAGCATGAACATGAGACCCAGTGGTCCAACTAGAGTGAATCCTCCAATTGTAACTGTAAATTCTTGGACATGCATTTTATCTTTCTTTGGACTATATGTAGGTAAGACAGTCAGTTCAGTCACTCAGTCATGTCCGACTCTTTGCAGCCCCATGGATTGCAGAACTCCAGGCTTCTCTGTGCATCACCAGCTCCCGGAGTTTACTCAGACTCATACCCATTGAGTCGGTGATGCCATCCAACCATCTCATCCTCAGTCATCCCCTTCTCCTCCTGCCCTCAGTCTTTCCCAGCATCAGGGTCTCTTACATTGAGTCAGCTCTTCACATCAGGTGGCCAAATTATTGGAGTTTCAGCTTCAGCATCTGTCCTTCCAATGAATATTCAGGACTGATTTCCTTTAGGATGGACTGGCTGGATCTCCTTGCAGTCCAAGGGACACTCAAGAGTCTTCTCCAACACCACAGTTCAAAGCATCACTTCTTTGGTGCTTAGCCTTCTTTATAGCCCAACTCTCACATCCATATATGATTACTGGAAAAACCATATTTTTGACTAGATGGACCTTTGTTGGCAAAGTAATGTATCTGCTTTTTAATATGCTATCTAGGTTAGTCATAACTTTTCTTCCAAGGAGTAAGCGTCTTTTAATTTCATGGCTGCAATCACCATCTGCAATGATTTTGGAGCCTCCCAATAATAAAGTCTGAAACTGTTTCCACTGTTTCCCCATCTATTTCCCATGAAGTGATGGGACCAGATGCCATGATCTTAGTTTTCTGAGTGTTGAGTTTTAAGCCAACTTTTTCACTCTCCACTTTCACTTTCATCAAGAAACTCTTTAGTTCTTTGCTTTCTGCCATAAGGGTGGTGTTATATGTATATCTGAGGTTATTGATATTTCTCCTGGAAATCTTGATTCCAGCTTTTGCTTCATCTACCCCAGCTTGTGCTTTCTCATGATGTACTCTGCATATAAGTTAAATAAGCAAGGTGACAATATATAGCCTTGATGTACTCCTTTCCTGATTTGGAACCAGTCTGTTCCATGTCCAGTTCTAACTGTTGCTTCCTGACCTGCATACAGATTTCTCAGGAGGCAGGTAAGGTGGTCTGGTATTCCCATATTTTGAAGAATTTTCCACAGTTAGTTGTGATCTGCACAGTTAAAGGCTTTGGCATATTCAATAAAGCAGAAGTAGATGTTTTTCTGGAAGTCTCTTGCTTCTTTGATGATCCAACAGATATTGGCAATTTGATCTCTGGTTCCTCTGCTTTTTCTAAATCCAATTTGAACATCTAGAAGTTCTTGGTTCAATACTATTGAAGCCTGGCTTGGAAAATTCAGAGCATTATGTTGCTAGCGTGTGAGATAAGTGCAACTGTGTAGTAGTTTGAGTATTTTGGGCATTGCCTTTCTTTGGGATTGGAATGAAAACTGACCTTTTCCAGTCCTGTGGCCACTGCTGAGTTTTCCAAATTTGCTGCCATATTGAGTACAGCACTCTCACAGCATCATCTTTCAGGATTTGAAATAACTCAACTGGAATTCCATCACCTCCACTAGCTTTGTTTGTAGTGATGCTTCCTAAGGCCCACTTGACTTTGCACTCCAGGATGTCTGGCTCTAGGTGAGTGATGATACCATCTTGCTTGTCTGGGTCACGAAGATCTTTTTGCATAGTTCTTCTGTGTATTCTATATGTAGGTAAAGGAGCAAAGGGGTCTTGGGAGGCAAGTTGACCCAGAGGAACTAGAGAATCACAGAGAACAGTTTGTCTGAATTAACTCTGGGCTTCTTTATATACCATGAATTATACATTTTCTATTATTTGTAACCCAAACCTTCCAATCAATATAGGTGCCTCAACCAAGGTCATTCAAGACATTGTTGACAGAACTAGGTCAAGAACTCCACATTTTCTGGTTCTCATTAACATCAATTTAGCTCAACCCTTCACCAGTTGGCCATGACCTTCCCCAGATTTGTTGACGACTTCACTTGCCTCACCTCTTGAGAGAGAAGTTCCTATGAATTTTCTTTTTGATGGGAAAACAACTTCTTTAAATTTTAGGTTCTAAAATCCTTCATGGCTTCTCCTACAAATGCCAAGAAAGAACTTACATAACTAAGATTTGGAGAACTGGTCTACCCTTTCCAGCAACTCTTGACCTCTCCAAGTTTAGACAGAAGGGATTAGCAGAGTTGCTATTCTTCCCACACTCTGCTCTCTCCTCCATCAAATGCACATCTAGTGCCTTCTGTGGGCTTCCCTGGTGGCTCAGAGGTTAAAGCGTCTGCCTCCAATGCGGGAGACCTGGGTTCGATCCCTGGGCAGGGAAGATCCCCTGGAGAAGGAAATGGCAATCCACTCCAGTGTTCTTGCCTGGAGAATCCCATGGACAGAGAAGCCTAGTAGGTTACAGTCCACGGGGTCGCAAAGAGTCGGACATGACTGAGCGACTTCACCTTCACAGTGCCTTCTGTGGGCAAGCCCCATGCTGGCTGTGGACTGCAGAAAGCATATACAGTGCTTCTACCAATGAAAGACTTCCTACAGTTGGTAAGCACATAGAATGCTTAGTGAATGCAAGTGTGAGAGGGTAGAAACTGCTCATTCAGACTGATGAGGTGTGTCCTCAGGGACCTGCCAGCACCTGGTTAGCACCTGGCCCTGCTGGTGAGCCAAAGTCCACATACAGCTGTGGAAAAGCCCTTGCATATCTGCACCATGTGCTGTAATGGACTGGCATAACTTCAACTTGGGCAGGACTTTAGCTGGAGTGATTAAACCTTGGGCAAGTGCACGAAATGCTCCGAACTTTATTTTTCCATTTAGTAAATAGATACACTCCCTTCACATTGTTCTTGTGTTTACTAAGTTAATGTCAGTGAATGCATGTTCTACTAGCAGCCAGGGAATGCTTTATAGATATAAGCATCATTTTCTGTGTTACCCTTCTAGCACTGTGCCCCCATCCAAATTAATTAAAGAAGAATATCTTCCCCTTAAAACTGTAGACTGAACATTATTAGGAAAGAAAATCATCATTTCTTACATCACCCCTCCCCTAAATCATAAAGTTTAACCCCAAGGATATATTTGCATGCTGTGTGTCTTTAGGATCCTGCTGTCTGCCATCTCTGCACTTGATATGGGGCCAGCTGTGGGGAGGGATGAGCTGACTTGCCCCAAACCTGGCTCTGTGTTTATCAGTTGCTGTGTGACCCTGGGCAAGACACTTTACCACTCTGAGCCTCGGTTTCCTCTTCCATCAAATGGAGATAATTTTTACTTATTGCTATGATTTCAGCAAAGGTTTTGCTAGAGTTGGGTAGAGGTCAGCTTTTTCCAAAGCAGCGATCTCGCTGGGTCAGATGTATGTTTCTGTTTGTATTGTCTGTTCTCTTAGATGTAAATGCATATTTCACCCACTGGGGCACTTTGGGATTGATTAGGAGCAAAGGAACATGAGAAAAAAGAGCCAAAACAAATAGTAGCATCAGGCCCCGCGAGAAGTTCAGCCACGTTGGTGACTCTCGGGTGGCCAGCATGGCTTCGAGAGTTATGAGCCCTTCACCTGCCAGGTATTAATAAGAGCATGGCTTCCCCCCAGGACTGGCTGCTTTTCCAGGCCTGTGGGCAGCTGCAGGCTCAGGTAGGACATGGGGCCTGAAAAGAAGACATATCCTCCCAGGCACTGCCAATAGTGTGGTGTTAGCTTAGGTCTCCCGGGGAGTGATGGACAGGGAAACAGACTGAGATGGAGATCTGTGTGTAGGTAGTGCTCTCGAGCAGAGGAGAGTGTGACCAGACATAGGGGAGAGTTCAGCTGAGTACAGCCCAAACAGAGGCCTGAACAGATCCCTGGAGGTACTCTGAAGCTGGGCTGGCCCTTCAGAAATGCCCCTAATTGAGGAAAGGGGGCCATTGTACCCCAAGTTGTTGGATGCGATATGGACTTTCTCCAGGGAGGGAATCATCTTGGGGGAGACAGAACCTTCTGGCAATACTCCAAGAGGATCTTGGCTGTGAACCCCGTTAAGTGAAGACACTGGTCAGCATTCAGGCTCTGGGGATGCTCTCACTGCCTACTGCTGTGACATGGAGCCTGAACTGAATCTGGCAGAGTTGTCGCTCAGGGACCCTGAGTGCCTGTGTCTTCTTAACTCTCATGGGAGATGGGGCAGAGGATGGAAGGCACATGCCACTCTGGTCCCCAGTGAGGTTATCCCTTTAACTTTGTAAATATCCAGTGAAAGAATAAGCCTGTCATAAAGAAAAGAAACTGCAGTGAATGTTCTGGGAAACTAGCCAAGGAGGAAACTGCTGAAAGAAAACTTGCTGGTGTCCAGGGATTGCCATATTGTGGCTTACCCCAGATGGCCAGGCATGGGGACCCGCACATGAACCCTTCCCTTTACCTCTTGTTATTCATAAGATAGATGGTAACCTGTGCTTGGCAGACCCAGCCATTGAGTTTCTTCTGATATTAGTTTCCACTGCTTAACCCCACTCTTCTTTATTTAATTTATCTAGTATTTGTTTATTTCTCACTGTGGAAGGTAAGCTTTTAGTACACAAATATTAGGCTCTATGTCTATCTCCCCTTTCCTACCATCTCAGTAAAGTTAAATTATAATTTCAAGTTAAATCAATATTCCCTTGTTTGATCCTATGATTATGTAAATATTGTTCATAACTGATGTTAGTTAGGTTGCATAATTACATTTCATTTTTTGTGCAGTGTTTAACTTTTCTGAGAGCTAATTACTGACTTAAAAATGGATTAGTTTTGTATGTATCTGTGACTCACTCTTCCCATACCTGTGGGCTATCCACAAGCCTCTCTCAATATGGTCTGGCAATTAGGTACTCTGTTAGTTTTTGGCAACTTCCCTCTTGGAGCCCTCCATCCTCAAACATCCATCTGGACAGGTTGTTACAGGCCACCTACACAGCTGTTTCTCAGAGACTCCTCTTCACTATCCTTATCTGAGCTTTACAAAGGTCTGAGAAAGTGTTTGAGATGTGAGAAAAAAAAAAATTATTGGCTCCTAAAATAAAATTGCAAATTAGAAATAAACAAACATTTAATTAAATTGCATACTATCGTGTCAACTAGTCAATTGCAACTCAACTCAACTCATTCCTCTAAGCAGCACTCTGATCCAACCTGCACACATGGCTGGATCCTGAGAGGTCCCTGAAGATACCCATAATGCAGTTCTCCATTTCCTTCTTGGGGATGGAGCTTCTGTAGCAAACAAAATGGTTTGCATGGCACTGATTCAAACCCGTGTTTGCAGAAAAGTTTAAACCAAAGAGAAGCCCAGACTTTTGGGAATTATCTTCTTGCTGTTCTTATATCTAACTCCTTGGTTCATTTTCTCACTTGCCACTGTAACCACTCTTAGTTCTCTAGTGTGATCCACCATGCAGTTTCCAAGATGACTATTTTCTAGCTCCATCCTTTATCTTTCCTCCTTGGACAAGGGATTCTGTAGATGATCTCATAGGTGTCACCTTTGTTGACTGAAGTGGCCTCCAGTTCCTCCTAGGTTTAGCTCCTCCTTCAGCCCCAAGGTAGATCAAGAAAGCAATCTTTCCTGTTTTTCATTCCAATAAGGGTGTATTGTCACATATGATTCTGGTCGTCTTCCTTTCACTCTCCAGATTCATTCTCTACCCTTCTTTACAATGCTTTCAGTCATAGGAAGCTGACCTGTACCAACTGCCCCATCCCGACTCTCCTGCCCTCTGCTTCCAGTTGGATTTGGCCAATGGGGGGCTCTGCAGGAGATCTGCAGGCAGGATCAGAGTGAGGGTAGGGCTGCTGCTGTCAAGTTGACCTCTCAAACAGATCTTTGGCTCTGGAAGTTTCTCCCTCCTCTTGCCAGCTAACCATGTAGCTGTTTCTAATGTGAAAAAAAGTCATAGGCATGAGTCTTTCTGATTATGTAGAGGCTAAACCTCAGGAAAGAGAAATGCCATAGTCTTTCTGTAACTTAATTTTATGTCTCCATTTTGCTGAGAATATACATATATGATTTAAGTCAAATTGGTCTTCCTTTATTTTCCTTGGATTTGGACCTAATCTGGGGTGTTATAAGTTTGGTAGTTAGAAGATCTCAGTGTTATCCGCTCATAGCAGACTTTATTGAGATGCCTGTAGTCCTAGCCTCAGTGGTCAGTCTACTTTGACTATCACCGACTAGTGACTCAGTACTGAGTCACACCATGTTGTCTAGGTTATTTCAGGCCTCCTTTGCTACCCTAAACATAACACGTGATGTTTAATTTACCTTGGGGCTGTGCCTAGGACATGGGACAGATTGTCTGCTCAGTTCTTGACTATCGCAACCCTGGTTGAGGGTTTTGTTATTTTTACCCAGAAAGGAGCTTTCTTTCTAAGGGACTTCAGAAATGTGAAATCTCAACCTTTCCCCTATACTGTGAAAGTCTTCACTAGTTTGAGAAGTAGAGAATGGGAAACACTGCTTCATGTCTTTCTGGATGTTCCTACTATATATGCCCTGAGCTCTTTCTCTTCTGTGTGGGACTGTAGATTTTGGAAAGTCAAAATCCAGAAATGAGCTGAATTCTTCAGAATAAAAGTTGGAGGGATTAGGAAGACCAAGAAACATACTCAAGGGAAAAATAAATTATTCTTTAAAAGTTCCCTTCTGCTTCCACCCCACCCCTTACTGTGCCTCTTGGGTAATATGAGGGAGAACAGCTAAGAAGTGGTAAGAAATGATTGGTTGAACACTCTACACCTTAGAAGAGGAGAAATGGAGAGTGGAGGTGCTGGAAGGGCCCCTGGGGAGATGAAGGACTGGTTTTTGGAACTCAGATCTATTGTGGGGTTGCCAGAAACATCCACCAGGAATGAGGTCCTAGGTTGGAAGTGGGTGAGACTGAGGTATACTTGGAGAGGCCAGGAATAGGTAGAGCAGAGGATAGTGACGTCTGTACCTGAAAGAGTGAGAAGACAGCTTGTCATCAAGTTTGAAGACTGAACCCGGGGCCGTGAAAAAGGGGCAGCGCCATCACACCAACTTTTATGGAGGGCTTGTGACATCCTGGTCCCTAAGTGCTGCTCATTCAGTTTTCACAATTGCTCAGTGCATACTGTGCAATATGATCCCAACTTCTTTGGTGAGAAAACTGAGAATGAAGAGCTTGGTTTCCTAACCAGGATCACCAAGCTGTAACATATGACTGCAGTTCTATCTGGTTCTAAACTTGGGTCTCAACTATTCCCAACTACCTGCTCTGATTAGTGCAGCAGAGGAATGGAGTGACTGAGTCAGTGACAGCTTTAAGAATGAGGTGACAGTGATAAGAATAGTGCCAGCAAATGTTAATGTTAATAACTGTTAATGATGAAACATGTTAAAGACTAAAGTCATTAATCTTTATGCCTTCTGCAAATCCTCACTTCCCTGTACATTTTTGGAAGCAAAGACCGAGTCACTCAGTTAGGAGGGTGTCTTGCACAAGGCAAACTAAACAATTCCCACCACTGCAACTGCCCTCCATTTGAGTTCAATTAAGGCATGAATTCTTCAGTACATGCTTGCTGTTAGCTATACCAGGACTTTATTCAAAAGTCACTCTAGGGTTGATCTTCAAAAGAATTCTATTTTATGAGAAGAGCTCATATAACTCAAATTAAAAAAAAAAAAACAACACAAAAGACAAATAACCTTCAAAATAATGGGCAGAAGACCTAAATTCACATTTCTCCAAAAAAAGACATACAGATGGCCAACAGGCACATGAAAACATGGTCAATCTCATGAATTATTAGAGAATTGCAAATAAAAACTACAATGAAGTATCACTTCCCACCAGTCAAAATGACCACCATCAAAAAAAAGTCTACAAATAATAAATGCTGAAGAAAAGAGAACTCTCCTACATTGTTGGTTGGAATGTAAAGTGGTGCAGCCACTATGTAAAAAAATATGGGGTTTCCTTAAAAAACTAAAAATAGAACTAACATATGATCCAGTAATCTCGCTCTTCAAGCATTTATCTGGAAAAGACAGAAACTAATTTGAAAAGATACATGCACCCCAGTGTTCACAGCAGCACTATTTACAATAGCTAAGATGTGGAAGCAATCTAAATATCCACTGACGAATGAATGGATAAAGAAGATGTGGTATATATGTACAACAGAATATTAACCAGCCATAAAAAGAATGAAATAATGATATTTGCAGAAACATGATTGAACCCAGAGATTATCATACTAAGTAAAGTAAGTCAAATAAAGAAAGACATATAATATGATATCACTTGTATTTGGAATCTAGAAAATATCTTAATGAACTTATTTACAAAATAGAAACAGACTACCGACATAGAAAACAAACTCATTTCTACCAAAAAGGAAAAAAGGTGAAGGATAAATTAGGAGTTTGGGATTGACAGATATACAGTACAAAAAGTAGAAAAACAAGGACCTACTGTATCATATAGGGAACTATATTCAATATCTTGTAATAGACTGTGTGGAAAAGAATCTTGTAATGGCTTAATAAAAAAGAATCAGGTGTATGTGTGTGTGTATATATATATCTTCTATCTATGTATATATATATATATATATATATATACCAGGTATATATATACCCGGTATATGTATCTGAATATATATCTATCTATATATATATATATATATATCTGACTTGATTGTATCACTGAAACTAACAGCATTGTAAATTAGGAATACTTCAATTAAAAAGAATTCTATTGAATTAGACATTGGAAAAATGATGGAAGAGGCAGCTCCAAGCTGCTGTTTCCTTTGATAAGCTTTAAAAAACAAGTGAAAACTTAATGAACCAACTGTACTGGAATTCTAGGGAAAAAAATGATTAAATACAGAAACTAAGTGAATACTAAATTAAGAAAAAGGCAACTTAAAAATGTTCTTGTATTAAAAAAAAAATACCTGTCAAAACACTAGCTAACTACAAGCTAAAGAAGAGAGACTTCATTGACCACACAAGACAGCTAATGCAGCCTGCAAAAAAACCTGTTGAAAAGTAACTACAGAGACTACAACAATCAGGAAAAGTTAGCAAATGCTAAGGTAAGCCCTGGGATTCTTTGGAGGGAATGATGCTGAAGCTGAAACTCCAGTACTTTGGCCACCTCATGCAAAGAGTTGACTCATTGGAAAAGACTCTGATGCTAGGAGGGATTGAGGGCAGGAGGAGAAGGGACGACAGAGGATGAGATGGCTGGATGGAATCACTGACTCGATGGGCGTGAGTCTGAGTGAACTCTGGGAGTTGGTGGTGGACAGGGAGGCCTGGCGTGCTGCGATTCATGGGGTTGCAAAGAGTCGGACATGACTGAGCGACTGAACTGAACTGAACTGAACTGAAGGTAAAGGGAGAATTTCATTTCCAAAGTTACCGTATTATAATACTCAAATGTCTGGTGTTCAACAACAACAACAATCAAAAAAAAAAATCAGAAGACATACAAAGAAACAGGAACAAGTGATCCATCAAAGAATAAAATAAGTAGTAAGAAACCACCCCAGAGGAAGATTAGACATTGAACTTACTAGACAAAGACTTGTGTGTGTGTGTGTGTCCGTATCGATTTTATTTATTTATTTCCTCTTTTTATTATTATTTTTTTTTCTACTTTAAAATATTGTATTGGTTTTGCCATACATTGAAATGAATCCACCATGGGTGTACATGTGTTCCCCATCCTGAATCCCCTTTCCACCTCCCTCCCCATCTCATCTCTCTGGGTCATCCCAGTGCACCAGACCTGAGCACCCTGTATCATGCATTGAACGTGGACTAGTGATTTGTTTCACATATGATAATTTACATGTTTCAATGCCATTTTCCCATTACATCCCACCCTTGCCCTCTCCCACAGAGTCCAAAATACTGTTCTATGCATCTGTGTCTCTTTTGCTGTCTCGCATACAGGGTTACCGTTACCATCTTTCTAAATTCCATATATATGCATTAGTATTCTGTATTGGTGTTTTTCTTTCTGGCTTACTTCACTCTGTAAAATAGGCTCCAGTTTCATCCACCTCATTAGAACTGATTCAAATGTATTCTTTTTAATGGCTGAGTCATACTCCATTGTGTATATGTACCACAGCTTTCTTACCCATTTGTCTGCTGATGGACATCTATGCTGCTTCCATGTCCTGGCTATTGTAAACAGTGCTGCGATGAACATTGGGCTACACGTGTCTCTTTCCATTCTGGTTTCCTCGGTGTGTATGCACAGCAGTGGGATACCTGGGTCATATGGCAGTTCTATTTCAAGTTTTTAGGGAATCTCCACAGTGTTCTCCATAGTGGCTGTACTAGTTTGCATTCCCACCAACAGTGTAAGAGGGTTCCCTTTTCTCCACACCCTCTCCAGCATTTATTGCTTGTAGACTTTTGGATAGCAGCCATTCTGACTGGCCTGAAATGGTACCTCATTGTGGTCTTGTTTTGCATTTCTCTGATAATGAGTGATGTTGAGCATCTTTTCATGTGCGATGCGTTTGTTAGCCATCTGTATGTCTTCTTTAGAGAAATGTCTGTTTAATTCTTTGGCCCACTTTTTCCCCCCCCCCCCCCCCCCCCCCCCCCCCCCCCCCCCCCCCCCCCGCCATTCTCCCAAACCACCCCACCCTCCCCCCCCGGTCCAAGGGTCCACTCTATACCTCTGTGTCCTTTGTTGCTCACATATAGGGCACTTACTGTCTTCTAAATTCCATATATATGTGTCAGTATACTGTATTGGTGTTTTTCTTTCTGGCACTTCACTCTGATAATCGGTTCCTTCCTATCCATCTTTTGAGATTAATTTCTTTGTCCATTGCTTCATTTGCCATTATTTTCTCCCATTCTGAAGGCTGTCTTTTCACCTTACTTATAGTTTCCTTTGCTGTGCAGAAACTTTTAATTTTAATTAGGTCCCATTTATTTATTTTTGCTTTTATTTCCAATATTCTGGGAGGTGGGTCATAGAGAATCCTGCTGTGGTTTATGTCAGAGAGTGTTTTGCCTGTTTTCCTCAAGGAGTTTTATAGTTTCTGGTCTTACATTTAGATCTTTAATCCATTTTGAGTTCATTTTTGTGTGTGGTGTTTGAAAGTATTCTAGTTTCATTCTTTTACAAGTGGTTGACCAGTTTTCCCAGCACCACTTGTTAAAGAGATTGTCTTTTCTCCATTGTATATTCTTGCCTCCTTGGTCAAAGATAAGGTGTCCATAGGTGTGTGGATTTATCTATGGGCTTTCTATATTGTGCCATTGATCTATATTTCTGTCTTTGTGCCAGTACAATACTGTCTTGATGACTGTGGCTTTGCAGTAGAGCCTGAAGTCAGGCAGGTTGATTCCTCCAATTCCATTCTTCTTTCTCAAGATTGCTTTGGCTATTCAAGGTTTTTTTGTATTTCCATACAAATTGTGAAATTATTTGTTCTAGCTCTGTGAAAAATACTGTTGGTAGTTTGATAGGGATTGCATTGAATCTATAGATTGCTTTGGGTTTTCACTATATTGATTCTTTCAGTCCATGAACATGGTATATTCCTCCATCAATTTGTGTCATCTTTGATTTCTTTCACCAGTGTTTTATAGTTTTCTATATATAGGTCTTTTGTTTCTTTGGGTAGATATATTCTTAAGAGGAACCAGAGATCAAACTGCCAACATCTGCTGGACCATGGATAAAACAAGAGAATTCCAGAAAAACATCTATTTCTGCTTTATTGACTATGCCAAAGCCTTTGACTGTGTGAATCACAATACACTATAGAAAATTCTGAAAGAGATGGGAATACCAGACCACCTGACCTCCCTCTTGAGAAATTTGTATGCAGGTCAGGAAGCAACAGTTAGAACTGGACATGGAACAACAGACTGGTTCCAAATAGGAAAAAGAGTCCGTCAAGGCTGTATATTGTCACCCTGCTTATTTAACTTATATGCAGAGTGCATCATGAGAAATGCTGGGCTGGAAGAAACACAAACTGGAATCAAGACTGCCGGGAGAAATATCAAGAACCTCAGATATGCAGATGACACCACCCTTATGGCAGAAAGTGAAGAGGAACTAAAAAGCCTCTTGGTGAAAGTGAAAGAGGAGAGTGAAAAAGTTGACTTAAAGCTCAACATTCAGAAAACTAAGATCATGGCATCTGCTTCCATCACTTCATGGGAAATAGATGGGCAAACAGTGGAAACAGTGTCAGGCTTTATTTTTGGGAGGCTCCAAAATCACTGCAGATGGTGATTGCAACCATGAAATTAAAAGATGCTTACTCCTTGGAAGGAAAGTTATGACCAACGTAGATAGCATATTAAAAAGCAGAGACATTACTTCGCCAACAAAGGTCCATCGAGCCAAGGCTATGATTTTTCCAGTGGCCATGTATGTATGTGAGAGTTGGACTGTGAAGAAAGCTGAGTGCTGAAGAATTGATGCTTTTGAACTGTGGTGTTGGAGAAGACTCTTGAGAGTGCCTTGGACTGCAAGGAGATCCAACCAGTTTATTCTAAAGGAGATCAGTCCTGGGATTTCTTTGGAAGGAATGATGCTAAAGCTCAAACTCCAATACTTGGGCCACCTCATGCAAAGAGGTGGAAAGTCACTGGAAAAGACTCTAATGCCGGGAGGGATTGGGGGCAGGAGGGGAAGGGGACGACAGAGGATGAAATGGCTGAATGGAATCACCGACTCGATGGACATGAGTTTGACTGAACTCCGGGAGATGGTGATGGACAGGGAGGCCTGGTGTGCTGCAGTTCATGGGGTTGCAAAGAGTCGGACACGACTGAACTGAACTGATTCCTAAGTATTTTATTCTTTTCATTGCAATGGTGAATGGAATTGTTTCCTTAATTTCTCTTTCTGTTTTCTCATTGTTAGTGTATAGGAATACAAGGGATTTTTGTGTGTTGATGTTATATTCTGCAACTTTACTATATTCCTTGATTAGGTCTAGTAATTTTCTGGTGGAGTCTTTAGGGTTTTCTGTGTAGAGGATCTTGTCATCTGCAAACAGTGAGAGTTTTACTTCTTCTTTTCCAATCTGGATTCCTTTTATTTCTTTTTCTGCTCTGATTGCTGTGGCCAAAACTTCCAGAACTATGTTGTATAGTAATGATGAGGGTGGTAATCCTTTTCTTGTTCCTGACTTTAGGGGAAATGCTTTCGATTTTTCACCATTTAGGATAATGTGTGCTGTGGGTTTGTCATATATAGCTCTTATTATGATGAGGTTTGTTCCTTCTATTCCTGCTTTCTGGAGGGTTTTTTTTTTTTATCATAAATGGATGTTGAATTTTGTCAAAGGCTTTCTCTGCATGTATTGAGATAGTCATTTTTCAATTTATTAATGTGGTGTATTATATTGATTGATTTGTGGATATTGAAGAATTCTTGCATCCTTGGGCTATAGCCCACTTGTTCATGATGTGTGATCTTTTTAATATGTTGTTGGATTCTGTTAGAATTTTGTTAAGGATTTTTGCATCTATGTTCATCAGTGATATTGGCCTGTAGTTTTCTGTTTTTCTAGCATCTTTTAGACAAAGACTTTTAAACAACTGTCTTAAAATATGCTCAAGAGCAAATAGAAAAACATGGACAAAGACTTTCAAAAATCAAAAAGTGAAGTAAGGAAAATGAGAATATTAATAATGACATATAAACTATTCAATAAAAAAAAAACAAGTTCTGGAGGTGACAAGTACAATGACTAAAAAGAAAACAAACTAGTAGAGTACAACAGCAGATTTCACCAGGCAAAAGAAAGTATCAGTAAATTTGAAGACTGGAAAATTGAAATAATCAGCTATGTGGAACAAAAAGAAAAATATCAAAGAAATATGAACAGAGCTTAAGCAATATATGAGACACTATCAGGGACACCAATATATGTATCATGGAAGTCCCAGAAGGAAAAGACAAAGAGAAAGGAACACAAAGAATATTTCAAGAAATGATATTTTCTTTGTCAAACATTATCAAGAAACTGAAATGATAAATTACAGGATGGAAGAAGTATTTAAGAATCAGACAAGTGTTTACTGTCTAGAATTTATAAAGAACTCCTACAACTCAACAAGGCAAATAACACTAGTTGCTGGTAAAAACAATTGGGAAAAATGAGTACATGATTTAGACAGACATTTCTTAAAAATATATATATATATATAAATGGTTAATATATATATATATCATGAAAAACTGCTCAATATCATTAGTCATTGCATGCATGCATGATAAATCTCTTCAGATGTGTCCAGCTCCCATCAGGCTCCCCTGCCCATAGGATTCTCCAGGCAAGAATACTGGAGTGGGTTGCCATGACCTCCTCCAGGGGATCTTCTTGACTCAGGAATCAAACTGGCATCTCTTAAGTCTCCTGCATTGGCAGGCAGGTTCTTTATCACTAGTGCCACCTGGGAAGTCCCATTAGTCATTGCTGCTGCTGCTGCTGCTGTGTCACTTCAGTCGTGTCCAACTCTGTGAGACCCCATAGACGGCAGCCCACCAGGCTCCCCCATCTCTGGGATTCTCCAGGCAAGAACACTGGAGTGGGTTTCCATATCCTTCTCCAATGCATGAAAGTGAAAAGTGAAAGTGAAGTCACTCAGTCGTGTCCGACTCTTAGCGACCCCATGGATTGCAGCCTACCAGGCTCCTCCATCCATGGGATTTTCCAGGCAAGAGTACTGGAGTAGGGTGCCATTGCCTTCTGGGAAATACAAATCAGAAACACTTTAAGTTGCCACTTCATTCCCATTAAAATGTCTATAATTAAAAAAAAGTATTGATGAAGATATGGAGAAACTGAAACACTTATACACTACAGGATGGGAATGTATGTTGATTTAGCCATTGTGGAAAACAGGTTGGCAGTTCTACAGAAAGCTAAATATAGAATTGCCCTATGGCTCAACAATTCTACTTTTAGGTATATACCCCAAGTAATTGAAAACAGGAACTCATTCACATACTTGTATGCCAATGTTCGTTGCAGCATTATTTCCAATGGCCAACAAGTGCAAACAATCCAAGTGTCCAGCAGATGAATGGGTAAGCTAAATGGGGTGTATACAAACAATGGAATATTTTTCAGCTATAAAAGGAATTGAGTTCTAATGCATGTCAAGACATAGATGAATCTTGGAAACATAAGTGAAATAAGCAAAACAAGAAAGGATGAATATTATATAATTCCACTTATATGAAATAGCAACATGAAACAGATTAGAGTTCACGGGGGGCTGGGAGTAGTGAAGAATGGGGAGTTATTGCTTGATGATTACAGTTTCTCTTTGGGATGATGAAATATTTTTGGAAGTATATAGTAGTGATGATTGCAGAACACTGTGAATTTAATGAATGTCACTGAACTCTACACTGAAAAAATGGTTCAAATGGCAAATTTTATGTTTTATATATATATATTATCATGATTTAAACCATTAAAAAGTAAAAGAAAAATACATCAGGAACATTGTTGCTTCCTTTTTCCTACTACATGTTCAGTTTGTTTCAGGAGCCTAATCCTCCTTAGTCTATCCACATAATTGGCATCCAGGACCAGACAAGGGAAAGAGCCGTCCAATCACATGGTCCCATCTCCCTTTCCCTTTGCCTATGTTTGGCTTTGGAAGACAGGTTTAAGCTAATAAGTGCAGGGGCTTATTTAAGGACTGTTAACGGGTGCAGCAGGTTTGGTCAGGTAGCCTAAATGGCCCAATCAGACTGAAAAGAAGAATATTCATTCTATTGTTAAGAGGTTCATTTTCTTTCTTTCTTCCTGACAACTATTGTGTGGGGTGTATTGCATTTTCTACCTAAATGCTTCATGATGGAGATATAGTGTGGAGTAGGACTAGCTCTTTGAAGGGTGAATACTCTTTTTCTTCTATTCCTCCACATCTCACTATGAATATTCTTTTTTTTTTTTTTTGAGTTGAGTTTTTATTTAATTATAAAAAAAGCCCAGCCGTGCCGAGGCCCGGTGTCCCCCTGGGAGAAGGTCCTGGTCCAGTGGTCTCGAGGCTTGGGTACCGGCAGCCCAGCCAAAGACTGGCTCTGACGCATGGACTCGAGAGATGAAAACACTTTGTGCGAATAAAGTACGTATGGACACTTCCGAGTCTGTCGCCTCCCATTCCTTCCAGTGGCAGCGAGGCAGCTATCAGAAGCCAGTCGGTTGCGGGTGTGGACACCCGGATGGACGTAAGGTCAAGGGAGAATAGGGGAGGGGCAGCAGGGAGGGGTTCGGGGAGGAGAGACGGTACCTCCAGGGGATGGGGCGAGGCACCTGAGATACCCCACTTGAGCCCGTAAGCTTTGCTTGATTGCCTGGAGGTGGGATGGGAACGGCCTATCATATGGCCCAAGCTGGCATAGGCTTTCTGGGCGGGGTTTATTCACCACCTGCCTTCAGCAGCCACCCTCACATGCAGGCTGCACAGCCGGCCGGCTTCCTGAGGGCGGGGGTACATTGTACGTACCTCGCTCACGTGAGGACAGCCAGTCTCCGCGGGCGGAGGGACAGGGCTTGCATGCCCAGCGAAGTCCGGGCCCAGCCGATGTCCCTGTTCCTGAAACCGACCGCACCTGCGTCTCACACTAGAACCCCCAACGTCGGGCGGTCCCGCTCTCCACCTTTTCTCCAGCCGGAACGCTGGGCGGCGTGCCCCTGACACCATGGACCTGGCCCCGCTCCTGCTTGCTGCCACGCCGCCCTGAACCGCGGGCCAGCATCCGCTGGCGCCCGCAGCGCCCGGGGCCCTGAATATTCTAAAGACAGTCAAGGTCATCCATGTTTGGGATCTGTAGCACATAGTTTTCACTGTATGTTCTACTCTGCCCAAGCCAAAGGAAAAGCGTAACTGAGACTCTTGTCAGGGACATGTTTTCCAGGCCCCCAGCCCCCGACGGGGCCTGTTATTTCCCTGCTGCTGAGGAAGGCGAGATCACGTCTTTCTGGAGCCTTGGGGAGCCTCTCCAACACAGCTGAAAGCCAGAGTCCCTGCAAAGTAAGTCACAGGCACTTTGGGGAAATGGCCTGCTCATTTGTTTTGACATTGAAGAATAAAATGCAGAGGGAGAAAACAGAGGGAATACTGGCTTTGTTGTTGTAACAACCTCATATGCCAAGTACCACAGTACAGGCCTCAGTCTAGCTTCCTGCTGTGTGATTGATTCTACCTGCCTAGTTCTCCCCTGGGTCCCCTCCATTGGAGACAGGCCAGCAGGGTCTGTCTGGGCATGCTTATCTGGATGTGTATTAGTTTGTTTTTTCATTTTCTCTATCTTCGCTGTGGGGAAAATGGCAAGAAGGCTCACATCCTCACCATTCTGCCCCAGTGTTTCTCATTCCATTGATGTTACTAGTGAACAATGGAGCTCCCACTCACGGCTGTCTCTCTGACATCAATCAGCTTCCCTGGGGAAAAAAAAATGTATTATTGAATAAATAATGTGAGGATAACTGAGTAGCCATGTAGGGAAAAAGTAAAGCTAGAACAACAATCCAACTTTACCAAAAAATAAATTTCACATGGGCAAGTTTTAAACAGAATGGAATAAAACCATGAAACAACACAAAGAAAGTATGCTAGCAAACTTGAACACAGTGACAAAACGATACATTTTAAAACAGTTATAAAATGCTATGATTGGAAGAAATATGAACCTCTAACATTCCAACAGACACTAAATAAAGAGAAAGGATAAATACCCCCTTTCCCCCAAAAGATCCAAGACCAGATAATTTGTGAGTTCTACTAAGCTATCAATGACAAGACATTTCTTATACCAGTTATTCCAGAAAGTAGAAAAGGATATCAAGACACTCACAGTTTAACCACAATTCCAAAACTTCACAAGTACAAAGTGAGAAAATTGTAGGTTCATTTCACTTTTAGAAAAAAACAGAAATCTTAATTTCATTTTGGAATCAAATTCAACATACATTAACAAGTTCATTCAACATGCTCAATGAAAGTTTTTCTCAAGAGTGTAAACAAAATGAAATAAATCTCTCAATGTAATTATATCAATATAGGCAGGAAAGAATTGATAAAGTACAGAACATCATTATTTTCTAATTTAAAAATGCATGAATGGATAATATACTTACAAAAACGTATATAAATCATAAATGTGTTGATCAGATAATTTTCATAAACTGAAAAGCATCCATGCAAACAGCACCCACAGCCCTAAATGTTATCACTGCATCTCTTTCTTTCAGCTCTGACAAGGGCAATACTTACTGTCCTTGTTTTGTTCAGTTTATCCATTCTAATAAGTTGAAAACCATTCAACAATGAAAAACATTTTAGCAAGGTATTGTATCAGGAAAGAAACTTCCTTAATTTGGTGGAGTTTATAAACCAAAAGCCTACAGCAAAACCATACTTAATGCAGAAATTTTAGATCCATTTCCTTTAGAGTCAAGAAGAAATTAAGAATGACCTCTTTTCTTGCCAGATTTTACATGGTATTGATGGTTCTGGAAAATACCATCAGATAAAAAAGAATAAAATTTATAAAAATTGGAAAGATTGCATAAAATTCTTACAAATAATTTTCTACATAGAAAACACACCAGAATAAATAGAAAATAATTAAATCTAAGATGAGCACTCCTTGAGGTTTCTAGATATTAATACAAGGACAATTTATAAAGTATCAGTAGCATTTACCTTCAGTGTCAAGAAAATTCAAGTTAAACAAAGGACTGAAAGGTATGTGGATTCTACTTGGGCTGTTACTTATGGAAAGAGCATATTTCTCCTCTGGACATGCTCTGAGCCTGTGCCTACTCCTGGATATTAATATTATCTGCCCAGGGACTGAATAATCCAGTTTCTCACTGGACAAAAGTCACAACTTTCATCTCAGTGCATACATCAGCAGCATTCCACCAGAACCTGTGAGTTCACAGCAGGCACCTGTCAAGGTAAATGCATATTTTTCCCACAGTATTTTTGTGATTTTTCCAAATGGCCACCCTTTAGCCAGGGATATTTTTGGTGGGGAAACTTAGTCTGGGCAATAGGGCCTAGTGTCCTTTCTGATCCTCAGTGTCCATGAAGTAGCCCTCTGTTAGCATACAGATAACCAAAGTGGCAGCCTCATTTTTCTTTTCAATTTTATGATGCTTGTAGGTCACCTTTGATCAGCCAGGGCCTAGAACTGAATTTCAGTTGTTCCTAAGGATCTGATGCTGTTCTTTGAACATGCTGATAAATGCCAAGATTTAAAATGGGCCTTGGAAAAGATGCAAATAAATACTTAATTCAGGCTGGGACATAAGCATCAAATGTATTTATCTGGGCAGTAAAATATTTAAATGCCATGCTGCTAAGCTGCTGGTGCACATGGATGACATACTTTTTTATGTCCACAAAGGGAAAAAAAAGACCCCAAGGACTTCAAACTGATTGTTTACCTGAGCCTAGAAGAGTGAAAAGAGATGAGCAAAACTTCTGTGGGCATGTAGAATTGTTTCTACTGATGCATTAAAGCGATGCAGCTCATAACAGGATTTTGCAGAGCTCACCTGCCTAGGGGTGATGGGAGGACTGATGAGGAGGAAATTTCTGCATGATAGGGAAGCCTCAGCAGCAGTCAAGTGTTTCAAATCATTAGTGCTGCAGCTTTGAACTGGTTCAAAATTAGCCTTAATTATTAACCTTCTTTAATATTTCAGAGTATCTATAATAAAAGAACCATGGTGCATTTAATTTATAGTTATGCAGTCAGAGTCTGTTAGACTTGAAAAGGGCTCTGATCATCTTAGGCAGCTGCTGGCTCACGAGCTTTTATCTTTCTCAGGATAACTGAGAAAGGCTGCTGTTTCTCTCCGCAGCAGTGCTCTTGACGGCCTTGGTTCTCGTGGTTGAATTGTGGGAGTGAGCTATGGGGAAAGGGTGGCCTTACTGTCGTTCCGTCACAAAGTCATGTCTAACTCTTTGTGACCCCATGAACTGAAGTGCAGCATGCCAGGCTTCCCTGTCCTCCACTATCTCCCTGAGTTTGCTCAAACTCATGTCTGTTGAGTCGGTGATGCCACCCAGCTATCTCATCCTGATTGGGTTGCCTGTGAGTCACAAAGTCTCCATTGTGTTGAATTTGAAAAATGCCCCATTTAGGAGATCTCAAATGAAAAAGAATTCATTCAGAATAAATTCATCATTTATTTTCTTTATTGATGTTTCTCAGTACACAAGCAAGGGACAATGGACCAATGTTTGTTAACTTCATCATTAACTCCTTCCCTGAATTCCAAATGCACCGTATATGTCCAACAGACATCTCAAAATTGCTTTGGCTGAAACAGGACTCTTGATTTATTCTCTCCATTCATTCAGTCTTCTCCTCCATGAGAAGTTATCACTGCAAGAAAGGATATTTACCACTATAAGAAAGAATATCACAGTTTTTAGTGGAGACTGCATGGATAGTGGTCTATGCCATAAGCTGCTGAAATATTTGGTAATAGTACCACCTGTGATATCTCAAAAATAGACAATTACCCAAGTAATTAAACACTCCTGGTTTAAAGGAAACAATTCATAAAGCAGAATGTTAATAGTGTGTGCTGGCTGCTGTTGGCTGAAAATAAAATATACTGGAGTCAAAAATCTGGGTACTGTTACAGTTGGATGAGGCAATGGATTTTCAGTTCTAAACAGTAAAAATTGAGAAATGCTTGCGCAAAAGAGGCAGTTAGAACTCAGGCTCAAAAGAGGCAGTTAGAACTAGAACTAGGACCAAAGCAGGGATTTGTTCATCACATCCACTATTTAAGACATCTGAATGAAATTAAGATGATGATCCATAACACTTTTTAATTGGCCAAAAGAATCCATGGAAAAGCACCAAGTGTTAGATACCTGAAGTTAAGAAGGGTGAGTGGAAGGCATTTCTCAAGAAAGCTCTTGTAACAATGGTGCATGGAGTTGATTAGAATTAAATTGGTAAGAAGATGATTATGTTTTTAGATTTTTGGGAGAGAAGTACTACCAAAGAAACTAAAGTCTCTGGGTCAAAATAGTTTTAACTGAGACTTAAAATGATCTTTGAGCCCAGGACTTTTTACAGAAAAGAGATAGAATGAGATACTCAGCCCTGAAAATAAGGGCACATTCTCTAGAGCCTTCTTTGGATGTAGTCAGTGAGAACAGCAGACAAGGAAGGTCCTCCCCCAAAGGGCAGAGCCAAGAGTCCCTGGAAGCCCCTCCTTGGGAACAGAGGTAGGACCTAGTCAAGGAACTGTCTCCTTTCTGGGTAAGGGATTCCCTTTAAGACTATCCAGCAGGATTTCAGAATCCCAATGGGTCAGTGTGGCCATGTGTCTCCCTGTTTCCTAGTGGAAGCATGTCCCTTCAATTCCTGTTCCTCTACTGTGCGTCTGTGCATTGGAGGAGGAAGGACAGATTCTATTTTGG
This sequence comes from Nanger dama, assembly GCA_917880005.1. Classification (NCBI taxonomy): domain Eukaryota; kingdom Metazoa; phylum Chordata; class Mammalia; order Artiodactyla; family Bovidae; genus Nanger; species Nanger dama. The sequence goes on from CAKJTW010000004.1 coordinate 57,996,592, forward strand.
GTTAATGGATCCTGGATCTAGAGGAGACATGTCTGGACTCCATGTGCTGATGGCCCCATATTATCACCTGGTGTAGAGACTCCTACAGGAGCCTGGAGTTTGTGTCTGGAAGGGGCCCCTAAATTGTCATTTGGCTCATGTGGTCTAAACATGATCCTTGAATAAATGAATGAAGGGCTAGTTGAATTAATGACTGGGTTTCTTGAAGCCTGCTCCATGGACCTGGGAAGATGAACATGAATGTGCGGGCCCAGGAGGGACTGACATCAAAGGAAGTAGAGTGTGGGGGACAAAGTATCAGGACACAGAGACAGAAAAGTTGGGTGTAAGCAGGATTGTGGCTAATGGGAGCTGGTTTTATTATCATCCAGAGGTGGCAGCCAAGGGATCCTCATGGACAGGGCCCACTGGCTCATAGGTCCAACATCCTTCTTTCCTTGCAGTACCAGATTCTTCTAAAGGCCCTGTCAACCATCCACCAAGGGGCAGAGGGTGGCTTCCCAGCCATGATGTGTAGCAGGAGGCAGGGTAAGATTAAGTGGTTGCAGGACAGGGTATGACCTTCGAGGACTCTCCTAGAGCCAAGTTGTGACTTGGCCTGTGGTTTATGGACCCACTCTGCTCACTTGTGTGTGAAACCCCTCAATCCTATGAGATGACTCACTCTAGGGTTGTACATACCTGATGACTCCCATGCTGGTGATTCACACCAAGATGACACACACCAGTGACTCACACTTAGGGACAACTCACCCAGGATCTCTCAGCGCAGAAGTTGTCTGAGCTTTATTATTATTATTTTTGTTATTGTTGTTTTATTTTTTTCTTTTCTATTATAGTACCTTGTTGCCTTGTAACTCAGTTGGTAAAGAATCTGCCTACAGTGCAAGAGACCCAGGTTTGAGTCCCAGGTTGGGAAGGACCCCTGGAGAAGGAAATGGTGACCAACTCCAGTATTTTTGCCTAGAGAATCCCATGGACAGATGAGCCTGACAGGCTATAGTCCATAGGGTTGCAAAAGTCAGACACAACTTAGTGACTAAACTACCACCACCACCTCGTTGCCTGTTTATATTCTGTATATAATAGTTTGCATCCAGCTAATCCCACGCTCCCACTTCATCCCTCCTCCACCCCCACCTTGGCAGCCAGTCTGTTGTCTATGTCTGTGAGTCTGTTTCTGTTTTGAAGGTAAGGTCATCTGTGTCATTGTCTAGATTCCACACATAAGTGATGTCACATGGTATTTGTTTTTCTCTTTCTGAGTTCCTTTACTTAGTACGATAATCTCAAGTTATATCCACGTTGTTGCAGATGACATTATTTTGCTCTATTTTATGACTGAGTAGTATTCCACTATATATATGTATACACACCACATCTTCTTTATCCATTCATTTGTCGATTAAACACTTAGGTTGTTTCCATGTCTTAGCTATTGTGAAGTGTCTGAACCGTATTATGATGTGGTGTGAAGCATTGCCTTTTCTGGGTTTTCTTGGTGATGGACATTGTGGCTACCATTCACAGTGACGAGCAGCGGGCCATAGCCTAGACAGTTCTGAACTGCCTACTTCATTTTCATTCCTGGCATTACCGGTCCTCCAATAAGGACCTTTGTGAAAAAACATTGTCTGGGCCCAAAATATCTGCTTGAATTGTAACCCAAGCAAGGAAGGAAGTGGAGGCTAATGATCCTAAGCCGCAGGAACCCCCTCCAGTCAGGCATGGGGTGTTTTGGAAAGCCCTAGGAGATCTTCAGTGAGAGACTCTAGGATGATTTATCATGTGAGTACTCCAGTGGCCAGGTCCCATGGGAAGTTCATAAGAGGGAGAGCTCATAGAAGGGTATCAGAGAAGCCCGCTTCACACAGTCCTGTGGATTATCTCCTATAAGTTCAAATTCTCAAGAAACCTCCACATCAGGCAGGGCCAAGGTGAGCTTTGGAGTCAGACAGGCCTGGGCTCATGGTTCTACCCTTATCAAGTTGACTGGAGGCTCTGCAAGGTCATGTGGGTCCTCTAACCTCATTTTTATCACCTCCAATTATATTTCAATTATATGATTATGGAAAGATTGTATGAAAAGTGCTGGATACAGAGCATATACTCAGCAACTGCCCTAGGGTAAAGGAGGAGGCATTAAAGGCCCCATTTCAGGAATCATGGGATGTGGGCCTTGAGTAGATCTTAAAAGTTCTCATCACACACACAAAAAGTGTGGTGGTCTTTTCACAACATGTACAAATATTGAATCATGTTGTATACTTGAAACTAATATAACGTTACATGTGGGATGTATTGGATCCTAAAATTGGAAGTTCAGGGCAAGAGGGCTCAGACATTCAGACAAGGCCAAGTGGCTCAGAGGATGTCATCAGGAGGCTCTTCACACTTGGCAGCTTGGCCTTCCTTTGAGTATACTTTTCCAGGAAAGTGACATACATGGTCCTCATAGCCCCAGCCCTGGTCGATTCTGAGCACCTGTGACTCCTCTACCCAGTCACCATGGAGCCCTGCCCAGGAGATGCTCCACATATCAGCTCTGCCCCAGTGGAGATCACTCTGATTGGCCAGCTCAGACCACATGTCTGCTGCATAGGCAGGAAAGGCAGCTGGGGATCCATTTGTGCTCAGAGGCTGGGGGAGGAAGTGCTGTCCCACAAGCTGGGCCCCACGCTTTGGGACAAGAATCTTACAACCACAGTCACATCTTCAGAAAAGGGAACAAGTGACATGGCAACATTTCCATGTGCTCAGGACCCGGGAAGTTATTTAAAGGAAAACAGAGATGCCTGATGGAGTGTCTTTCTTATTACCTAGACACTTGAAGAGAGGAGGAACACAGAATTTAGGGGCAGGAGAGAAAGAGACCAGGTTGAGAAACAGAAAATTGAGATTTTTCTAAAAATATCCAGGTGAACTCTGTAAAAATACCCCCATGCAACCCTGAGAAATGTCCTCAGAGTCCAGCAATCCCAAGACCACAATTTAAAACTTTCCGCTCTAGTTCTGTGGTTTCTAGTACTTAATGTTAAAGACGGAGTTTGAGTTTGCATTTCGCAAATTACTTCCTGCCTCATTTTGCTTTTCCACAGTGACTCAGGGAATTGCCCTCCTTATGTAGTATCTTATGGTGGCTGGTTTCCTTCCATCTTTTAAAATAATGCATTTCCACTTAGTTTCAGCTGTCTTCTGGGATTAATTAGTGACTGCACAAGTTACATGAGGCTTGGGTGGCCAGTACCTCTTGACAGATGGCTCCTGGAAAAAAAATGGGAAATTATTGCAGAGATGGTAATTGTGATTTTCTGGGTGTGAGAAGTTTATGAAATGCCTTCAGGGTTGAAGCTCCTACCTAAGTTCTGGGGGCCTCTGAGCCCCATGGCTGGGCAGAGGTCATTCACCCTCCTTCTGCACTCTGGTTGGAATGGTATTTCCTATAATATGGAAGACAAAAAAAAAAGGAAAGAAATAAAGAAATTTGATTTATATACAAGACTTCTGCTCCATAATTATGGTCTAGAATTAATTGAATACCCTGTAGCTTTCTGTACTGTATATGCTAATGATGACCAAAAATGGATTCTCTTCTGTATTTCTTTATTAATTTATCTTAAAGTGACATATTGTGAATAACAACCCTCTATACTGCTGGACTAGGCAACTTTATAATTTGCAATTCAAGCTGTTTATTCTATTCAATTTGTTTAGGTAATTTATTTTTCTAGGAAGGGAAAAAAGATCCAAATTAAAGGAACTAACAGTCCCTGTTGCCAGAAAGTGCTAGGGCTCTGGAGTGAATAAATACTCCTGAAATGAGCTGATGATGACCTTGTGTAGGGAACTTGGTGAGCAGTCATGCTAGTTTTATTTTATGGACCATATTGAATTAATTTAATTATGGAATATCAGTGCTCTGCCTGGTAATTAGCACTGCGGAGACTTCTCCAAGCATGAGCTCCAGTGAGGAGCACAGTTGTGCGATTGCTAGGGTGCCATCTTGCAGACGTGGACACTGACCCAAGGTGATCTATCTGAGACAGGAGGCCAGGTGGTTAGCTCCCTGGGATAACAGTTTGGGAGTTCTTACTTTGTCCTCTCAGTATTCCAGCCTCTGTCTTCCCTGAGAAATGGATTCAGGAGTCAGGCAGAAGGAGGTCAATATAGCATCTTATTTCTTGCCATATTATAATTTATTGCAATTTTATTATGTAATCCAATTGTTAGTTTTCAGCTATGGGAAAACTTAACCATTTGTGTCCAGATGAGAAGGCATGTCAGCACTTCACCCCCAAGTCAGATGGTACCTGCCAAACCACTGTCATGCTCCCCACCCTAGCCCCCATCCCCTGCTCATAGAACTCAGCCTTCCCAGCCTTGCTAAAAGCAGACACGAAAGACCCTTCTTTGCAGGCTCTGGTCAAGTCCTTCTGTTGCTACAGTGACCATTTAAAACCTTCTCATCTTACTCCCCTCATCTCAGCTGATGGTCAACCTCTTCTTTTGCCAAGTAATTGGAAGACTTCATCAGGGAATTCCCTGCACCCCAGTGAGTTAACAAGCTGAACTGTGTCCAGCTTGGCCCCTCTCTCTCCTTCCTCCCTCCCTCTTCTCTCAGTGAGGATAGCCCACTGTTCACAGCAAATCCCCCATATGTTCTGGGTTCTAATGCTTCCTGCCTCCTTGGGGAATTTGACTCCTTCAACTTCATCCCTTCTCTATAGTATATCCTCATACCTCTTAGTGTTGATTCCTTCCCAACAGTGTTTGTTTATTTATTTATTTTATTATTGAAACATAATTGCTTTACACTGTTGTGTTAGTTTCTGCTGTACAACAAAAGTGTATATAGACACACATATCCCCTCCCTCTTGAACCTCCCTCCCACCTCTTATCCCAATGCACCCCACTCCTCTAGGTCACCACAGAGCACTGAGCTGAGCTCCTGTGCTTTACCCCAACAGCATTTAAATCCACTCAAGTCCACTAACATTAAGAAAATTCACTCTGATTCGTCTTTTTCCAGATCCTGCCCTCCTCCTGGCCTCCCTTTCACAACTGAGGGCTTTCTCTCCTCTCACTGGTTTCTGCATCTATGAAGTTGGCATCTGGCCTCATCCCTCCACTGAAACTCAGGCCAAGGGCCATTCTCAGTGATCCTCTTACTGATGTTGTGGCCTTGGTCGCTCATAGTGGAGAGTGTAGTTTGAGAGTAGGTTAGGAGCTTGAGGTCATAACCTCTCTGGGCTCTGGTTTTCTCATCTGTTCAAAAGGAGTAATGATAGTGTACAGTGGAGGTGCTCAGAATATCTCACAAGCCCTGGCATCTCACAAGCACTCAGTAAGGGTTACTGATTATGATCACTGACCATTCCCTTAAGGGCTTCCCCAGTGGCTCAGTGGTAAAAGAATCTGCTTGAAATACAGGAGGTGTGGAGACTGGTGCTGGATCGATCCCTGGATCAGAAAGATCCCCTGGAGAAGGAAATGGAGAGAGGATCCTGGCGGGCTATAGTCCATAGGGTCGCAGTGTTAGACACGACTGGGGCGCGTAAGCACACAACAGGCGTAAGGGCTTTGCAGGTGGCTACGGTCCACGGGGTCACAAAGAGTCTGACGTGAAGGCGTATGCACACGCATACAACTGCTCCCACCAAAACTCCATGCTTCTGCTTCTGCCTGACCGTGGGGTGTGTTTCTTTCCTGATCTTAACTCTTCAGCACCAAGCCATCTTCCTCAGCCTGTTCTCTTCCTGTGAAGGCATCCACCGGATACCGGCTCTTGGTCCTGCGTTCTCCTATAGCACCCAGAGCTGATTAATAACCAAACGCCTTCTAGAACTTTCTTTATATTTGTAAACTCTGTCTACTGTTCTTTGCCCTCACCACCAGATCCTGGGAGCACACTGCCCCTGTATCCTGACTGCCTCTTTCCTCTTGATTTTGGATCCATTTTTGGAGTGACTTTTCTGTGTGCCCACGGTGCAGGGTCCCTTCAGCGGCTCCCCTGCTCCAGAGAGGACGTGACCTTCTCTGGAGTCCCTGAAAGGTCCACTGTGACCTGCCTCTACTGCTCCTCTAGCCCAGGCCTCTAGGTCTACCCTCAGCCCCACTCTAGGCGTAGCCACGTTGAGCTGTCGGCAGTCACACGTAAATATTTGTTGCTGGAAACAGCCTCCCAGAGGTTCCAGGGGGAGCATGTGATTGCCCTCCTCAGCCAGCAGCCTGTGGGCTGCATGGGAGCCAGAGGGACTGAGTTAGATCCTGGACTATCTTAAGATGTTCCTGTTGGCAGCACATAGCTATGGGCTCAGCCCAGGTCACGCCCTGCTGCCACCTTCAAGGAATTCAGTGTATCCAATGGAAATAGAGCGTGAACCACAAATGTAATTTAAACTCTTTCCTTAGCCACATTAACGACAACAACAACAACAAAAAGTAAAGGACCCGAGTGAAATCAATTATAATAATATATTTTAGTTAACCCAATATACCAAAAGATATTAATTCAGGGTATAATAAATAGAAAAGATATTTATGAGCTTTTTATATACATAATTTTTGCATGAAGTGTTCTACATCTAGTGTGCATTTTAAACTCACAGTACACCTCAGTTCAGGATGTCATCCTTCAAGGCTCACTGGCCACTTGGGCCCGGTGGTTGTGGCATGGACCGCATGGTCTGGTCAGCTCTAGATGCCTTACAGCAGAGGGAGGCATAACCTTCTGCACCTCTGTTCCTTGGGCCCTGAGGAGGGAAGGTGGCAGTGTTGGCCACAGGCTTGCTGGGAGCAGTCAAGTAGGTAAGTGTCCATGATATCTATTAAGATAATCCATAAAGTTTTTCTTTGCCATATTTTTTTGATGATAAAAATGTTCTATATTTTTACTTTTAAAATAAAAATATTTATTTATTTATTTATTTTAATTGGAGGCTAATTACTTTACAATATTGTAGTGGTTTTGCCATACATTGACATGAATTAGCCATGGAGGTACATGTGTTCCCCATCCTGAACCACCCTCCCCATCCCATCACTCAGGGTCATCCCAGTGCACCAGCCCTGAACACCCTGTCTCAGGCATCAAACCTGCACTGGCAATCTATTTCACATATGACAATATACATGTTTCAGTGCTATTCTCTCAAACTATCCCACCCTCGCCTTCTCCCACAGAGTCCAAAAGTCTGTTCTTTGCAGCTGTGCCTCTTTTTCTGTCTTGCATATAGGGTCATCATTACCATTTTTCTAAACTCCATATATATGCATTAATATACTGTGTTGGTGTTTTTCTTGGGCTTACTTCACTCTAATATAATAGGGTCCAGGTTCATCTACTTCATTAGAACTGATTCAAATGCATTTTTAATATTCCATTGCATGTATGTACCACAGCTTTCTTATCCATTCATCTGCTGATGGACATCTAGGTTGCTTCCATGTCCTGGCTATTATAAACAATGCTGCAGTGAACATTGGAGTACATGTGTCTCTTTCAATTCTGGTTTCCTTGATGTGTATGCCCAGCAGTGGGATTGCTGGGTCATATGGCAGTTCTGTTTCCAGTTTAAGGAATCCCCACACTGTTCTCCATAGTGGCTGTTGTAGACCTGTTTCCCCTTCTGTGGGCCCCTTGTTTCCCTTCAGAGCATCCATGTATTCAGAGAATAAGGCCTCAAATCACTCACAGAGAAGAGAGAAGTGACTGCATATCTAAATATTAATTACTGCACTTTTTGAGTGATTCCTTTGTGCCTGATACTTTTGGGAACTTTACTGTATTACTTCATTGTTATCTTCATTTCACTGATGTGTTCATTGAGACCCAGAGATGTTCACCAACTTGCCAAATTCACACAGAATTTGGAGGAGTTGAGATGGGGAATTTGGCCATTTGGCTTCTTCTGTATGCTTCCTATCATTAAAAAAATGTTCGTATAAAGTTAGTCCTCATTCTGGCCAAAGCACATGGGTTGTACCAGGGCTTGGTATTAAATATTTTGAGGGAGAAGAGATTTGTACAGCTCCTGGGTTTTGGATATCTGAAAAGAGGTAACAGCCCCAAAGATGTTAAGACTGGACCATAAAAAATATAGAAGGTGGATAGAAGAGGCATAAAAAGCCCTTTTCCTATCACAAAGATGAAAACTGAAAATTCAAGAGAGTAGGGTGGCTACTAGTAGGTGGCTAGACACCTGGTAAATCTGGGGTGTCCAAAGCAGGTGTGTGGAGTCACTCCTGCACTTTCTCCCCCTACTATAGATCCTTGTTACCTTGGGAGCATCAATTGGTCCAATTTCAGACCTCCAGCAGAGTGGATAGGAGTCAGCAGGAGGCAGAAGAGCTCTAGGCAGGGGGCCTGAAGCAGCCTCACTGACTTGTTCTCAGCACCCTCCCACTCCCGATGGCAAGGAGCAGACCACAGATACCACCTATGAGGGCGGGATTAGGCTGGAGGATCCAAAGAACCTAGTTTGGTGAAAGACTGTGGTGAGCTGAGATCAACTCAGGAGCAGCCAGGAGGGGTGGTCCCAGGGCTGAGTGGAGACAGATGGCCAAAGGAATGTCCCTGGCTCCTGAAAAGCAGTGCAGAGAGCCCGGTGGCCCCATCTACCAAGCCTAGATGCCCAAGGGACCTGTGGTACCCGAGCCTCATTTTCTGCCATTATCATTTATTGGAGATAACATCCTTGAGTAAGGTAGGGCTCAGGATCGGCTGGGCTGGGCTGGATGCACATCCCATGGGATTTGGGATCTCAGGCATAGAGGTTGCTAGTTCCCCATCCTGACACCTGAGGTGGACCAGCTGCTGTGCTGGGGTCTCACTGGCCACAGCAGAGATGTCCCTGCTGGTGACGGGGCCTCCCTGCTCACTCCATCTCCACCCCAAGCTGAGGAGTCCAGAAGAGGGAAGGAGGGAAGGAAGAGGAGAGAGGGAGAACAAGAGAATGAGAATAAGCCTTTATTATTATTATTTTTTAATCCTCCTTAAAGGGGCAATCACCCGAATAACAATGGGGCCAGGTGAGGGCAGGGATGGAGAAAAACATTTCTGATGCTCATTCATCCTGAAATACCTGGGTCAGACAGTTGACTCTGCTGATGCTGCCAGAATTCATCTCAGAGAGAGGCAGGCACAGAGAAATATTCCACGTGCGTGGAGCCATCAGGAAACACAAGCCCCATAGGCCAAAACACCAAGGGCGGGCTTGCAGCTGAACCCCTTCAGCAACAGGGTAGCCCTGAGTTGGGTCCTACCCCAGCCCTCCAGAGGCTCAGGTAGCTTCTGGCACGAGCAGGGCAAGTGCCCAGTGCTGTATAGGGGGACCCACCGAGGCTCTCCTCCTCCTGTAGGGCAGGTAAAAGAACTCATCCCAGGGCAGATTTGTTTTTGGTAGTGTAGCAGGGCCTTCAAACAAAAGTTTTCTATAAAGCCCGTGTGTTTCCCAATGCCTCCCACTGTCATCTCCATGTCCCAGAAGTAAAAAAATTCGGTTATGTCCATACAATGCCAAGTCCTTGCAGATGGAGAGAACCTGTTTGTTCAGATGCAGAAGTTGATTTCCATTCCCTCGGTTGAGCCAGGCCAGCAGAGCACAGGGACAGGGCTGGGACATCCTTGTTCTGCTGTGTAACATGAAGGCTGCAGTGTGTGGCCTGGCCCACAGTAGTGACTGCCACGAAACAAGCTGTTTTTAAATCACCCAAGGGCATCAGGGGGCACTGGGCTGGGGAGTGGGGTCCCCTGTGGTTCACCAGAGGCACTGAGGCGGTGCCCCAGCTCTCGCGGGGCTGCCAGCTGCGGGGAGCGTGAAGTCCTAATTTCATGGCTGATAAAACTCCCTGTACACGAGACTTCACAGACAAATGAGAGCACCGCTCTTCTCCTTTTAATATGACATTTATTTTCTCCTTTCCTTGAGAGCGGGACATGTTCTAGCCTCCCACGGTCCCGGCCCCTGTGGCCACGTGTGGGAGATCAGGGCTTCCGTGATGGAAGTGTGACACCAGAGGGTGACATACTGGCTCCTGGCGCCCAGCCACTTGGGAGCAGAGCCAGGTCCTGCTCCCCTCCAGGGACATATGGAGCCGGTGTGACAGTCCCCGGGGGCTGTCAGAGGCTCCCTGTCATCCTAGAGGGTTTGTCCTGCTCGGGTGTGAAACAACAGGGCTTAGTGTGATGGAAAAATGGTGTCATCATTAAGGAATCTCCATACTGCTCCATAATGGCTATGTCAGTTTTTATTCTCACCAATAGAGTAGGAGGGTTGCCTTTTCTCCACATCCTCTCCTTTTGCACAGCAAACAATAAATAAGATTAAAAGACAACCCTCAGAATGGGAGAAAATAATTGCAAATGAAAAATAACTGACAAAGGATTAATTTCCAGAATATATAAGCAGCTCATACAGCTCAATAGCAGAGAAACAAAAAGCCCAATCAAAAAATGGGCAGAAGACCTAAATAGTTATTTCTCCAAAGAAGATATACAGATGGCCAATAAACACATGAAAAAAATCCTCAACATCACTGATTATTAGAGAAACGCAAATCAAAACTACAATGAGGTATATAACCTCACACCAGTCAGAATGACCAGCATTAAAAAATCTATTTATCTATTTATGTGTCTCTGTATCCACATGTGTGTGTTTATGTATATGTATCTATCTCTATGTCTATTTATCTGTCTACCTACTTATCTGTCTTTTACTGCTTTTGCTTCCCTAGACAACTCTGCCTAGTTAATACAGGGTAGAAACTGTCTTTTTAAGGGAAACTCGTTTGGGCAGGAGGTGAAGGACGGGCTGGTGGGCATGTCCCAGGTGACAAAGGAGGGGCCACTTCCTGACCTGGAGCGTCAGGAGCCAGGAGTTGTCAAGGCTGTGCCTCACAGAACAGCCCTCAAAGGGCCAGTGGTCCTTGTGCCTGGCTGCATTACTTTTGCTATAAGAGAGCCAGGATAGGAGTCTTTCCCTCCTTCTCTTTCACCCTGCAAAATCGGCGGGGTAGGTGCACAGAGAGGAAGTCAATACAGGATTCTTTCTCTGACATGCAGAGAACTCACTCCATGGGCACCTGGAATGGCTGGCTCACACCCTCCTGGGATGTATTACTGGTATTGGTGTTGCGAGAAAGCGAGCTCTGGGCACTGAGTGGGGCCCAGACTGGTGGTGGGTCAGCTCTCCTCCTGCTTCCCTCAGGGTTGGCAGTGGGGAATGATGTACAAGAGGGTCTTCAGGACTGGACAGGGCTCTAGAATGTTCGATGCTTCCTTAGGTGACACAGATGTGGTGTGACACAGATGTGGTAAATCACAGTAGAGAGCTCCAAGCGGGGGTGCTGGGAGTGGGGAGGCGGATGAGGAGCTGCAGAGTCAGGGTTGGGTCTGCGGTTGGGGTTAGTGCTGTGGGGCCAGCAAGAGACTCGGCCTTTGCCTGCTCAGATCACTTGGTGTTGAGCAGATGGAACTGAGCGTCAGCTTACCCATGTTTCTAACCACTGTCTTGAGGCCACACACTCAATGAATTTTATGCTCAGAGAATACAAAATCACCCTCTGTTTCTAGAGAGCATGGAGTTATCTTAAGCTTCCACACCTCATCTACACCATTACCTCTGCCTCGAGCGCCTCCCCACAATCCCCACTCCTCCCCTCTGGCTTCCTTGCTTCTTCCTCTTTACCATGCAGTCAAAGTCAGTATTTCAAAGATTTCTGTCCAGGTCACATCCACACTGATACTGTCCTTGAGCCCCAGATCACCCTCAGCCAGCTGTGAAGCCTTGTGATATTACAGTAGCTTGTATCACTCTGTATTGCAGTTGCCTCCCCAGCCCTTTTTGGACTTTTATAATCAGACTGTGAGCATCTTGTGGACAAGGGTAGTTACTCCCTCCAGCTGAGTAGGTGTCCAGTAACACAGGGGTGGACACGTGACCTTTCTACACCCGAGAGGCCACCTCTGAGCCAAGAGACCTAGACTCAGAGGATTCTTACTGAAACCCAGCTTAAATACCTGCAGCTGCTGCCAGACAACACCTTGGATTTCGCGTCCAGGAGTGAGAACCAAGTGGTTCTAGCCACTAGCCAAGGGCTTTGAGAATTTTTGACAACAATGCAACTGTAAGAAGCTAGAGCTTCATGGCAAGCCAGGACAGATGTGCACGTAAATGAAAACAAAGTTTCACCAGCTAGCACGTACTCTTATACTTCTACATAGTTCTATTCTTTTCTCTTTATTATTTTTTTCTCAAAGAGCTGGTCATGACCCACTAACTCAATTGGGGGCCAGGGCCGGCGCGGGGGCCCCCCCCCCCCCCCCCCCCCCCTGGCTGCTTGGTTTAACACAAGTTATTCAACTTGCTCGTGCCTCAGTTTTCTCACCTTAAAAATGGATACAGTGACTGCCTCCCATGTGTGGGAAGCAGCATGTTTGGGAAGCCCGCGGGGGTGTGTGTGTGTGTGTGTGTGTGTGTGTGAAGGGTCCTGCACACTAACTCGTGGCTGTTACTGTCCTTAAGAAAGGCAGGCATCCAAGCCACTCTAGTCCCTGGTGCATCCACCCCGCCCCCTCGTGTCTCCCATGTCCATTTTCCACACTCAAGCCTTCCACACAAATTGTCTGCTTGCTCTTATATTTCTGTTTCTCCTTGAGCAGTTAGGACAAAGCAGATTTACATAAGAGGAACCTACCAGTGGAACAGAAGCAGGAAATCAAGATGGAAACAATTACAAATTAAAACCTGTCACTTCTGCCAGGTCCATTGCCTCGTCTCCTGGTGGTTGAGGTCAGCTCCCTTTGGAGAAGTCTCTGTGCGGGAATCAGGATGCGTGCCCTGTGTGCTCAGCTCTCCCCTTTTTCTGTGGGAACTGCCTGGCAGCATTCATGCATTCATTCATTTGACAAGGATTTCTGGAGACCATAGCAATGTGTCTGGCAGCATCCAGGGTCTGCAGTTGGTGCTCCCAAGAAGACTGGTCTGGTCTGATCTAACTTGATTAGGAATAGTGACAGACCCTTTCAATGTCGAGGTGTTATGAGGCGCTGGCTCTTAAGAGGGAGGGCTGGGCAAACTCTCTGCTGAGACCAGGAGCAGAGGGCCGGCTGGTGCTTGTGAAAGGCTTGGAGGCAGAGCGCAGGCCTGGACAGGGAGGGCCCAGCAGAGAGCTGGGTAGAGGATTCTCAGGATGGATGTGATTGATGGCTGGAGTTGGGAGAACAATAGATTTCTCAGGAGTAGCCCTCACAGAAGGGAGAGGACATAGTAGGACAGGACAGTGAAGTCTCCAGGCCATGGGGAGATCTTGAGTGTGCCAACCCATGAGAGCAGGATGGGGAGCACTACAGATCACAGGATCTGTCTCTCCAGGGTCCTGCACTGGGGAAATGCCTCATTCTCCTGCAGGGAGGCAGCCGAGAAAGCAGTGTTACCTTGTCCTGAAGGCTGAAGAGACCTGAAGGAATTAGTAGGGCTGCAGTGAACCGAACTCAGGGCACTGAGTCTTTTCTTGGAAGGGGGGTCTGATTGGTGCGTCTCTGTGTCTGCCATAAAATGAAGTGAGTTTTGTTGGTCAAAAAGAGGGGAAGCAACTCTGCCCTCTACACCCTAGCCCTCAGGTTCCAGAAGCTTCTGAAGATAGGTCTGCCTGGTGTGGAGGGTGGCAACACAGTAGCCATGCAGCCTTGGGCTGCCCAGAGATCGGGAGGTGGGATCAGGGTCTTCACTGAAGGAGGAGACTGGAATCCATGGGCAGGGCTGGAAAAGAATTCTTGGTTGCCTCCCAGGCTCAGGGCCTGCCACAGGGTGCTGGGCAATGGGTTTGGATGGGGTGCCCTGAAGTCCCTGTACAAGTGGGGATAAGGGGACAGGTTTGTGCAGACTGAAGCCCCTGGGGACCTCCCACCTTGAGACACTTCGGGCTGGTGTAGGTACTACTGTGGTTTCCCAGCTGGCTCAGCAGGTAAAGAACCCACCTGCAATGCAGGAGACTCAGGAGACGTGAGTTCAGTCCCTGGGTTGGGAAAATCCTCCCAACCCAGGAGGGCTGGGAGGGCTGGCCACTCACTCCAGTATTCTTGCCTGGAGAATCCCACGGACAGAGAAGCCTGGTGGGCTACAGTCCATAGGGTCTCAAAGAATCGAACATGACTGAAGCGACTGAATATGCATGCAGCACTGCTGTGGAGTGTCTGTTCATTACATTTAAAATAAAACACTGGGGAAAGTGCTTGGTTCTTATTTTAGACATGGGGGATGGTATGCTACCTGTCATTATTCCTTAGAACCAATTACCTGGGGAGTTGCTGTAACACATGTGCTGACCAGTTGAGATGTTCACACTGTGGGCAAGGAATGTGACCTGTACTCCAGTTCTGCAAGCATCTGCCCATCATCTGCTGCAACCACCCTGAAGGGAATTCAAGATGGAGAAAAACAGGACACTGGCCCTCGATAGGATGCACATCAAAGGAATAATTTCAATAGGCCCAGACTCCTGCATTGTTCTATAGCAAAGCACTAAAGCTATTAACTTAGCATGTCTGGGGTTTTGTGTGTATGTGTGTATCATCAGCTTTTGATGTTTGACCACATGGGTTTTTTGTTTGGTTTGTTTTTTTAGCAAAAACTCCTGTGTATCCTGGCTCCTTCTTTACCTCTTCAGCGTAGTTCTGCAGAGCCACTGAGAGGCTGTCTCCCAGGCTGTAGTTCTCAGTAAGGTCCCCAAGTAAAACTTAACACCCAACTTTTAAGTCATGTGTTTTCGACAAGACCCAGGGTAGATTATGAGAAGAAAACTGGCAATGGAGGGTGCCTGCAGTTCTCCTAGCAGTCCTGCTACACTAACTCTGCCAGAGGGCATAACATGACTCTGGGCACAGTGTTGAAACGACTGCACTGAGGCACAGGGAAGTCAACGAAAGTGGATGGACACGGCAGTGGGAGGAGAGAGGCCAGCTGGAGCTTGGCAGCGGTGTGACCACTGAGATGTGAATGCAGGAACAGAAATCCCAGAGTCTCATGGCTGTCGAATGAGAGGACAGACTTGGGACAACCACAGATGCAGGAAAGTGCAGGGAGAAATCTCAGAGAGGAGAGGCACTGGGAGTCAGGGACAAATTCTGTGGATAAACTGCCCAGATCTCCATGCAAGGAATCCAGTTGAGGCTAATAGAGCCAAACAGAAATTTCACGCCCCCTACCACTGTGAAGACAGCTCTCAGTATGAGTCTGTCCATGTTGATCACCTGATCAGCAGAAGAAGAGGAAACTTCATGTTGAGGAGCCCGAAAAGTTCTGGGGGATGCTGAGCTTGGAAAAGGGCAGGGAGGGGAGATGGTTAGTGACCACCACTCCTTCAAGGTCACTGTGTGTGATGGGAGCAGACATGCCATGGCATCTCAAGGGTGAGATGGGCTCTTGGAGTTGATGTTACAGGCAGATAGTTCCCAGTTTCAGTTAAAGAAACATTTGCTAAGAAGTAGCTCAGTTGGTAAAGAATCTGCCTGCAGTGCAGGAGACCCAGGTTCGATCCTGGGTTGGGAAGATCCCCTGGAGAAGGAAATGGCAACCCACTCCAGTATCCTTGCCTGGAAAATCTCATGGACAGAGGGACCTGGAGGGCTGCAGTCCATGGGGTCGCAAAGAGTCGGGCACGACTGAACGACTTAACACTCAGAGGTCCAGTGACATGGTAGGGAGAGTGTTTTGGGCAGCATAGTGATGGAGGAAATGCAGACAGACATTCTGGAGAGCCTCTGAGATCAGATGGCCCTGGGTTTGAATCTCATTCAGATTTAAATGTTGTTGTTGTTTAGTCACTAAGTCGTTTTGACTATTTTGTGACCCCATGGACTGTAGCCCACTGGGTTCCTCTGTCTATGGGATTTCCCAGGCACGAATACTGGAGTGAATAGCCATTTCCATCTCCAGGGGATCTTCCTGACCTATGGATTGAACCTGTGTCTCCTGCATTAGCAGGCAGATTCTTTACCACTGAGCCACCAGGGAAGCCCGTAGATACACATACCTCATTCTTAAAAAAAAAAAAAAAAAAGCTGCCCTTCTTGGGAATTGGATTTGCTTGGGCCTGGGACACACACAACACAGTCGGTAAGAAATGAGATTGAACAGGGCAGCAGCACATTTGCAGAAGCAGCGCAGCTGGCTCCAAGCTTCCGCTGACTCCTGGATGGGATTGGTGAGGCCAGACCCTGGGTGCCTGCCCTGAGAGGGGACCCACATCTCCCACCTAATAGCCAGTCTACCTGCTTCACTGGCCTCTGGAGCTGCACATCCAAGGCACCACCTCTCCTGATTAAATGAAAAGTGGAGGTTCCTCACGTTCTCCCTCCTGTGCACAAATTCAGAAAGGGCAAACTAACCGGAAAATTAAGGTGACTGGTGATGCTCGCAGGACAGCAGAGATGAAATGGATCTGACTGCACAGACAGGGAAGAGAAAATGAGCTCTGGGGCCTCCTCACCCCACTTTGATCATCGAAGAGGCTGTGAGGGTCACAGACAAGGAGCCCTTCTGTAATCAAACACCATTTTTAACTGATGGAGCCCTTTTAATTGAGCCGCACTCAAATCTGCCAGGCTCCCTGGAATCAAGGGAGTGAGAAGTCGATTGTGGGAACTTGGGGAGGAAGCAGGTCGTATTGTTATCACTGGAGGCTGAACAAAGCCATCCTGAGCTCTGCTCTGTGATGATCACCACAGTTAATTAACACAGCTCCTTGAACTACTCTGTCCCAGGGAGAGGGAGAGGCCAGCAGGAGGAACAGGCTGGCAGTTAATAACTTACTTCTCCCCCAGCTCCCACCCTAGCCCCAGGACTGAGGTCTCCCAGCCCCCAGGAACCCCAGGTTGGACTCCCCTGTTTTGGATTCCCTGCCCCTGGGTCCGTCCACCCCCTCCTCCTTGTCCTGGGGCCAGAGGGTGGTGTCAGCTCGAGCAGGTGGGTGGATCCAGGAGGTGGAGCCCACCCCTGGGAACTTCTGTGCCAAGAAAGGTCACCAGCAAACTGCCCTCTCACGGGCATTTGTCCTGAGTACCTACCATGGGTTGAGCACTCAGGAGACCAAAAGGGGACATGCACTTTAGCTGAGTACTGTGATCATAGGAGAGACAGACGCTGGAGGTGACCTGGCTGAGAGGGGAGCTCCCGATAGCGACCGCCGGGAGGAGAATGAAGGAGCTGGACTCGGGTGACTAAAAATACAGTCACAACCTGAAAGTAGGCAGTTTATTTTATCTGGTGAGAATGCTTAGGACTCTGAGCCAAGGAGACAGTAGCTTGGAGTTTTCTCAGTAGCTCTCAGAAAACTGCTCCAAGGAGGCAGGAGGGGAAGTCAGGCTTTATACAAGTCTGCAACAAAGGGAGCCAACAGTCTGAACATCAGAAGTCCGGCATGAAGTTAAGTAATTTAGCATTCGTTGCAATGGAAGATGCAAGCCTCTGGGCTCACTGAGTTCATTCTTTTCATCTGCACCTCAGCTTTCTGGGGCCAAAATCCTCTTTCCTTGTTCACTTTGCTTCTGGCATTCCCCCCAGCTCCTCAGTGGGGTGGCAGTATCCGGCAGTTTTGGGAGCCCTCATTCACATTTGGAGGCCAGGAATCGCTGATGGCTGTGATATTTCTTGTTGATTAATATGGCAGAAGATATTTTCACTTCACAACTCCCAGGCCTGGGATAGGACTAGGACCCAAGGAGGAGAAGTGGCAGCCAGGGACAGCCGAGGACAGATTCCAGAAGTGGAAAAGGCAAGCACAGACACGTGGAGCAGGAGAAATACTTGGTGTGCTTCAGGTGCAAAAGACAGGGTGAGAGTGGACCAGGTCCATGCTGCCCACAAGGCCTTGTGGGCAGGATAAGCAGTCTGACTTTTTATTCTAAGTGAAATGTTTGAAAATAGCCACAAAACAGTCCATTAATTGGCTTGGCTCACTCTGTGCATGCATTCATTTTGCTCTCCATTCATTCTGCATGCTCGCGCACTCATCACACGCCTATTATGTATGCATTCTGAGGTTTGTTTATCCCATTCCCTTCCCTATTGACTTTCAGTAATCACTTTCCAAAGGGGTGCTGGGGGCTTCCAGGTCAAAATAGCGCTGTGGCAGGGAGTGAGCACTAGAGGGCGCACACAGCACGCGCATGCCGCCATTCGCGCCGTGGCTCTGCGGGCGGCGCCGGGGAGAACAATCCAGGAGCATTCCGGTCTGCTCGGCAGTTACCCATCCTAGTTCTTCCTCCACTCCTTGCTGCATAGATGGGCCAACTGAGGCCCGTGGAATGGGCGTGGCTTGTGCAGGGTTACTCGGCGAAGAAAGGGCTGAGCGGGCAGGAGAGGTGGGGGCTTCTGCGCAGAGCCGGATAGCCTCGGGGGTGAGGGCCTAGGGTGCCCGGAGGCCACCGGAGTGAGCGTGGCCAGGCTCGTTCCTGAAGCCCGGCGGCACAGAGCCCATGGGTGGCTGTTCCAGCTGGGGTGCGTCCCTCTGGAAGGAAGGGAATGGGGGAAGCCTTGGCGGCTCAGCCTGGGCCAGTCACGCAGACCGTGGAGCTGGCGGTGCGGGGAGGCGGACCTGGGTCCTGAGGGTTGGAGGGCTTGCGCCGCCCGGCATCCCTGCCACTCACCTCCCACCCCGCGTGGCCCCAGGCGCACTGCGCTTCCTTGCTGGTCCACAGTGCTATCCCGGCTGAGCAAACAGTGAGAACCAGAGAGGTCGGGTGATTTGCTCAAGGCTGCACAGCGAGAAAGGAAGGCTGCACCTTCTCAGCCCAGCAGCCAGAACTCAGCTCCCGAGCGGAGGCGATGCGGCTGGAGTCAGATCCTGGGCTGGGCCTGAGGAACAGTGACCTGGAACGGTGACAACCGGCCAGTTTCCCGCAGGCCCGCCCCTCCTGGGAATCCCTAGGTCCCTAGAGGTGGGGCCGGGAGAGTGGAGAGTGGCTGCCTGCTCTGGGAAGGTCTGAGGCGGGCGGGGTGGGGGTCTAGGAAAGGCTGGGCTGCAGGGCCGGGAGGCCCTGTGCCTGGTTTCTGTCCGCATGCCCCTCTGTGACATGGGTCTGGACATGCCCTTTCGACTCCTGCAGGTTCTTCCGAAGTCCCGGGAAACCGCAGGTCACCAGATTCGGAATTAAAAATATCAGACGGCTGGTCCTTTTCCCCTGTAAACTCGGGCGCCGGGTATGGATGGAACTGGGCCATGTGGCCCTGGAGTGGGGTTCTCCTTGTGCTTCAGGGGTGCTGTTGAATCCAGATGGGCTCTGGGGCCCAGTTTACCGTCTACCCCTATCCTGCCCAATCTGAGCCTCATCTTTTTTGTCAAATTCTACGCCTCCAGCCCCATGGCATCCACCTGGTCCCCATGGGTGGCTTCTCCACCAGAATGAATTCTGCCGTGCTCCAGCACTCACCACTCACTTGCCCACTTCTGTACCCTTGCTTACCCTTCCTGGAAACATCCCTCCCCTCCTGCCTGGGGCTGTTGATTTCCTCCCCTCCAGTGAAGATGGGATGTGTAGTCAGAACTCTGAGGTCCTCTCCCATCACCCACTGCCCTCCTGTTGCCCCAGTCACCATTGCCCAGTCACTGCTGTTTGTTGACACCTGAGCCTTGCACCTGTGTTGGGATTTGCTTGCCATCTCCTCAGTGTGTCATCTTTCACCTGATGATCTGCCTGATACTCTCATACACACTGGCCTCAGCTTCTTGGCCTTCTTGTCTCTGGGGACCATCGCTGGGAGTCTAGGTCCACGGCCCATGCCTGCATCCCTTGGATCCTGGATATTATTGAGACTCTCCAACCGTTTCCTCAGCTCTCTGCCCCTCAGCCACTTTGTGACCTCAGCTCCCTCCTGCTCCACACCCACCCAGGCAGCACCCCTTTCTGTCTCCCAACCCAACTTAGAGTTCTCCGTGATGCATCCTTTCAGTGTTGCTTCCCTATCCCCATGGGCGCTCTCATCTCTGCTTCCTCCAGCAAGTCTGGAAAAGCCTCACTCCTGGGGCAAGCCTACCTCCCCTCTGCCTTCTGCCAGCCTGCTGCTGCACAACTGGGCACTGTGTCATAGGCGCCAGTGAATTCATCATCTCTGACTGCAGGTAGGGTTCCCGCTCTTCTCCTTGTTGCCACCTGGAACTTGGGTATAATGTCTGGAGCTCCTGCAGCCATCTTGGACCATTTGGCTACTAGAGAAGTTAAGACCCTATATAAGGAGAGTGGAGCAGAAAGGTAGGGGGACTCGTCACGATGAAGCTTTGGACAACGCACTCCGTGGACTTCACTTATGGGACAGGGGACAAATCCTCCGTCTTGTTAAAGCCACTGTTGTCAGATGGTTTCACACTCAGCTGAGAGTGTGATCTGGGGCAGTTAGGGCATCCCTGGACCTGTGGCTGTGGGAGGCATGGTCAGGTGTTTGTGGGACAGCTGGTGAGGGCCAGGGTGGAGTAGTGAGGGGCAGACCTCAGTGGTCTGAGCAGGGGTGGGAACGGCCTGAGAGAGCTGAGCCCAGAGTTTGACAGCAAGAGAAGCTTGTGATAGGAAGCAGGGGAGCCCCTCCTCACCCACAGGAGCCACAGTGCACGCTGGGGTCAGGGCAAAGGCAGTGGCTTCTGTGCAGGCTGGTTTGGAAAGTTGCTTCACCATGGGGCCAGGGGCAAGGCACTTTGTGCTCAGCTGTGTCCGGGCAACTGCTCAGAAGCTGGTTCTGTTTCTTCTTGTTCCTCCCTCCAACCCCCGGACCCAAAGATGAAGGAGGATTGGTCAAGTGACCCTCACCTTGTCACTTAGGTGAATTGTATCTCAGTCTCCTTTCGCGCCGCAGAAGATGCTTTGAGGATGGAGCAAGATAATGCCCATGGAACATCCATCACCTTACTGTGTCTGGCACCTTCCCCATCCCTCATGTGACCCTCAGAGAGAGTGTCTTATGGGAAAGGTTGCATGAAGGACAGTGGTGTCTATAATGCTCATAGGCTTTGGGGACGTGCTGACCTGCCTCATGGTCCTGCCTCTTCTACTCACTCTCCCAGGGACCTTGACCAACTTCTTTTACTCTCTGATGTCATTCCTCCATCTGTGAAAGTGAAAATCACTCAGTTGTGTCCAACTCTGCAATCCCATGGACTATACAGTCCATGGAATTCTCCAGGCCAGAATATTGGAGTGAGTAGCCTTTCTCTTCTCCAGGGGATCTTCCCAACCCAGGGACTGAAGCCTGGTCTCCTGCATTGCAGGCAGATTCTTTACCAGCTGAGCCACAAGGGAAGCCCGAGAATACTAGAGTGGGTAGCCTATCCCCTTTCCAGCAGATCATCCTTCCCTACCCAGGAATCGAACCAGGGTTTCTGCACTACAGGCAGATTCTTTCCCAACTGAGCAATCAGGAAAGCCCCCAACTGTAATACAGGGCTAACAACTCAGAATATCTGTGCAGAGATTCAGTGAGCATCCTTTCCTGTGAACATCTCTCTTCTTAGTTGGCAGGGGACATAGTGGGGGAGGCAAAGAAATAAAGGACAACAGTGGAATGGGAAAGACTAGAGATCTTTTCATGGAGAAGGTGATGGCACCCCACTCCAGTACTCTTGCCTGGAAAATCCCATGGACAGAGGAGCCTGGTGGGCTGCAGTCCATGGGGTCGCGAAGAGTCGGATACGACTAAGCATCTTCACTTTCCCTTTTCACTTTCATGCATTGGAGAAAGAAATGGCAACCCACTCCAGTGTTCTTGTCTGGGGAATCCCAGGGATGGGGGAGCCTGGTGGGCTGCCGTCTATGGGGTCGCACAGAGTCGGACACGACTGAAGCGACTTAGCAGCAGCAGCAGCAGCAGCAGCAGCAGAGATCTTTTCAAGAAAATTAGAGATAGCATTAGGGAACATTTCATGCAAAGACAGGCAAAATAAAGGACAGAAATAGTATGGACCTAACAAGCAGAAGATATTAAGAAGAGGCAGCCAGAATACATAGAAGAACTATACAAAAAAGATCTTCATAACCCAGATAACCACAATGGTGTGATCACTCACCTGGAGCCAGATTTCCTGGAATGCAAAGTCAAGTGGACTTTGGACTTAGGAAGCATTACTATGAACAAAGCTAGTGGAGGTGATGGAATTCCAGTGGAGCTATTTCAAATCCTAAAAGATGATGCTATAGAAGTGTTGCACTCAATATGCCACCAAATTTGGAAAACTCAGCAGTGGCCACAGGACTGGAAAAGGTCAGTTTTCATTCCAATCCCAAAGAAAGGCAACGCCAAAGAATGCTCAAACTACTGCACCATTGCATTCATCTCATATGCTAGGAAAGTAATGCTCAAAATTCTCCAAGCCAGGCTTCAGCAGTATGTGAACCATGAACTTCCAGATGTTCAAGCTGGATTTAGAAAAGGCGGAGGAACCAGAGATCACATTGCGAACATCCAATGGATCATCGAAAAAGCAAGAGAGTTCCAGAAAAACATCCACTTCTGCTTCATTGACTGTGCCAAAGCCTTTGACAGTGTAGATCAAAACAAACTGTTGAAAATTCCTCAAGAGATGGAAATACCAGACCACCTGACCTGCCTCCTGAAAAATCTGTATGCAGGCTCAGAGGTTAAAGCATCTGCCTCCAATGCGGGAGATCCGGGTTCGTTCTCTGGATCGGGAAGATTCCCCTGGAGAAGGAAATGGTAACCCACTCCAGTATTCTTGCCTGGAGAGTCCCATGGACGTAGAAGCCTGGTAAGCTACGTCCATGGGGTTGCAGAGTCAGACACGACTGAGCGACTTCACTTTCACTTTCACTTTCAAGGAACTGTTAGAACTGGACATGGAACAACAGACTGGTTCCAAATAGGAAAAGGAGTACATCAAGGCTGTATATTGTCACCCTGTTTATTTAACTTATATGCAGAGTACATCATGAGAAATGCTGGACTGGATGAAGCACAGGCTGAAATCAAGGTTGCCAGGAGAAATATCAATAACCTCAGATATGCAGATGACACCACCCTTATGGCAGAAAGTGAAGAACTAACGAGCCTCTTGATGACAATAAAAGAGGAGAGTGAAAAAGTCGGGCTTAAAACTGAACATTCAGAAAATTAAGATCATGACATGTAGTCCCATCACTTCATGGCAAAAAGATGGAGAAACAATGGAAACAGTGATAGGGTTTGTTTTAGTGGCCTCCAAAATCACTGCAGATGGTAACTGTAGCCATGAAATTAAAAGATGCTTGCTTCTTGAAAGAAAAGATATGACACACCCATACAGCATGTTAAAAAGCAGAGACATTACTTTGCCAATAAAGGTCCATCTAGTCAAAGCTATGGTTTTTCCAGTAGTCGTGTATGGATGTGAGAATGTATGGAAAGCTGAGCACCAAGGAGTTGATGCTTTTGACCTGTGCTGTTGGAGAAGACTCTTGAGAGTCTCTCTTAGACTGAAAGCAGATCCAACCAGTCCATCCTAAAGGAAATCAGTCCTGAATATTCATTGGAAGGACTGATGCTGAAGCTGAAACTCCAATACTTTGGCCACCTGATGCGAAGAACTGACTCATTGAAAAAGACCCTGATGCTAGGAAAGCTTGAAGGTGAGAGGAGAAGGGGATAACAGAGGATGAGATGGTTGGATGGCATCACCAACTCAATGGACATGAGTTTGAGTAAGCTCCAAAGTTGTTGATAATGGACAGGGAAGCCTGGCATGCTGCAGTCCATGGGGTTGCAAAGTGTCGGACATTGAGCAACTGAACTGAGACCTGACACACTGACTGTTCAACCACCAGCCTCCCCTTCTGCCAGACACCACGTAAACCCATCGGTATCTGCTTGTAAACAGGCTGGTGGCCCAAGCTCTGAAATGGCTGTTGAGGAATTTTTCAAGGAAATTCTGTTTAATTGATCTTTGGAATTAGAAGTCCTCAATATAGAGAGTAAGAACTGTTCCAAAAATTATCATGTTTTTGTGGATGCCCCACACTTGGAGAGTCTGTAGAATAAAGATACAAAGAATGGGGTTGAGCCACCTGGTTATGCTGATGGTTAGGGTTAGGGTTATGGAAAGCCTGGGGGCATGAAGTGGATAGAGCTGGCCATCAAGAGGGTCAGTGTGAGCATGTCCCCAACCTCAAGATGCCAAAATCGTGAAGAAGAAGCTGGCTGCCCTTTATGACCTCTTCCACCTAAAACAGAAGGGCTGGGGGAGAGAAGATGCCTGGGAGGCCTTGTTTCCATCAGCTGAGGCGCCAGGGTGGTAATGTCCTGCTTCTTTGCTTGACCCCTGCTGGCCCTGTGAGCAGGACATGGTCAGAGGGAGGTTGTGGCTTTAGCAAGCATGGCTCCCTTTGGACACAGATTCCCAGCTGGGCCAGGTCTGAGCCCACGTCTGATGCTGAGTCTGTGCTTTGTCCCTGAATGCCACCTGCGCTGCTGCCCTTGGGAGAGGGCATGGGGCCTCCAGGACCACCACCCCATGGGTATCTCCAGGACTGCTGGCCCCTGGGCAGGACACTTCCCTTCCAGGAAAGAGCCCCCACTACCCCAGAACTAATTCCACCCTTGTTTAGAAAGGAAAGCATCTTCCCTTTTGGCTCAGATGGTAAACATCCCACCTGCAATGCAGGAGATGCAGGTTTCATTCGTGGGTTAGGAAGATCTCCTGGAGAAGGGAATGGCAACCCACCCAGTATTCTTACCTCGAGAATCCCGGACAGAGGAGCCATGGACAGAGGAGCCTGGTGGGCTACAGTCTATGGGGTTGCAAAGATTTGGACACGACCGAGAGACTATCAGTTTAGAAGGAGAAGGTGCTCATTGCTGGAACCCAGTTGAGAGAGGTGGGGAACGAGTCATACAGGTGCGGCAACAGTTGTGAAGGGAAATGTTTTCACTTAATTTGCCATAGAATAGTCATCCTCTGTGCTAAGGTGATGCCAGGAGATGTGGTGACGTTGCATGGTGACTGTGGAGTGGCTAGCCTACTGTCTCCTAAAGCAGGGCTGGTTGACTCAGATGTGATTTTGGTCTCCAGAGTCCATCATGCCCCATCTGTGTGTAAGCTGCTGGATCTGAGTTTCTGCTTCCAGGGGCTATTTGCTGCCTGGCTGCCCAGGGCTCCTTAGGGAATCCATGACAACCTCAGACTGGAGCAGGATCCCAGGTGCCTAGGGCAGTTCTGGGGTACTCAGTCTCTGGACTCTTTCCTAAGGCTGTTGCATCAGGTACTGGGAGGATCCACACCAGCCAGGACAGTGAGACCTTGCAGGTTCTGCAGCCACAGAAGCATGCAGGCAGTGGCACGGGAAGAGTTTTCCAGAAACTGAAGCCCATTTCTTTGAGCACAGAGGCACGTCTCTGCCTGTGTGTTTCTGCCTGCCTGTGGCTGTCTGCCCACATTGATGTTGAATGGAAGTGGGTGGTGATATTTTGACATGGTAACAAATGTAGCTTTCATTCTTGGTAATCTTTCTTTTAGAATTTAGAACACTCTCCTCCCATCCCAGCTCTTGACATTGAAGAGGGTTGGACCCACTTACCTACTGTGGAAAAAGAAGCAACAATGAACAAATGAAAAGATACTTGGCTGCAGGCTCCTGGGGTGAAGGGGCAGCAGCCACATCAGATAAATGTGGCACTGCAGGGTTAAGAAGATCTTGGTTTTCTTCCTGAGCCTGGGCCAGTGGAGGGGGCTTAAGTGAGTGAGTGAAGGTTGCTCAGTCATATCCATCTTTTGCAAGCCCATGAACAATACAGTTCATGGAATTCTCCAGGCCAGAACACTGGAGAGGGTAGCCTTTCCCTTGTCCTGGGGATCTTCCCAACCCAGGGATCGAACCCAGGTCTCCCGTACTGCAGGCAGATTCTTTACCAGCTTGCTGCTGCTGCTGCTGCTGCTGCTAAGTCGCTTCAGTTGTGTCTGACTCTGTGCGACCCCATAGATGGCAGCCCACCAGGCTCCCCAGTCCCTGGGATTCTCCAGGCAAGAATACTGGAGTGGGTTGCCATTTCTTTCTCCAATGCATGAAAGTGAAAAGTGAAAGTGAAGTTGCTCAGTTGTGTCTGACTCCTAGCGACCCCATGGACTGCAGCCTGCCAGGCTCCTCCATCCATGGGATTTTCCAGGCAAGAGTACTGGAGTGGGTTGCCATTGCTTTCTCTGCTTTACCAGCTTGGGAGGCAGTAAATCCCTCTAAGCCCCCTCCTTCCCACCTTCCTTCAGCCTGGTGCATACAGTAGACCTGGCCAGAGAAGGGTCTAGGCTGAGAGGGCCTAGGAAATCCATGGGATGTTCCAGAATGGGGCAGAAGGACCCAAGAATGGGTACTCGCTGGATGGGAGAAGATGTTCTGGAGAAGGGAGCCTGGAGCCTGGGTGGGAAAGCACCTTCTCAGTCCGGTAAAAAGAGACAGGCTGGGTGCTGGTCAGCTCAGCAGCTATCAGCATCTCTGAGGGCCACAGTCTGGGACCAGACACTAGCCACTCAGGCCTGGGTGGGATTTATAAACTTTCAGAGCTTGGACACTGACCTGGTGAGCAACAGAGAAAGAACACTGGGGAGAAAAAGCCTCATATACATAAAATGCATATGATTAGTCTTTTCTGGAATTGACAGGATGGAGGCTTGAGACAGAAATTATATTCGGTTATAGAAAAGGTTAGAAGATATGTACTTATTTTTATTTAATTATTTTCAATTATATGTATGTATGTATGTATATATATACACACATATATATATGCTGCCGCTGCTGCTAAGTCGCTTCAGTCGTGTACGACTCTGAGCGACCCCATGGACTGCAGCTTACCAGGCTCCTCCGCCCATGGGATTTTCCAGGCAAGAGTACTGGAGTGGGGTGCCATTGCCTTCTCTGATACATATATATATATATATAGATACATATATACATATATGTATACTTTCCAGATTCTTCAGGCAAAAATGCTGGAGTGGGTTGCCATGTCCTCTCTCCAGAGGCTCTTT
The DNA here is from genome assembly GCA_917880005.1 of Nanger dama. Taxonomy (NCBI): domain Eukaryota; kingdom Metazoa; phylum Chordata; class Mammalia; order Artiodactyla; family Bovidae; genus Nanger; species Nanger dama. The sequence continues at coordinate 58,023,590 of CAKJTW010000004.1, forward strand.
CCAAATGAGGGAGTGAACTCAACTTTCTCACATCTCCTGCACTGAGATGTGGGTTCTTTGCCACTGGTGCCCACCTGGGTGTTGTATATATAGACCAGTTATAGATATATAAAATTATTTTCTAGTTTTATAAATATATTCAGATTTTTTTTTGCATTATAGGTAATTACAAGATATTGAGCAGAGTTCCCTGTGCTATATAGTAGGTCCTTGTTGGTTACCTATTTTTATATATAGTAGTATGTATATGTTAATCCCAAACTCCTACTTTATCTCCCCTCCTTAGCTATCCCTTTGGTAACCATGTTTTAGAAAACATATATATTTTTTGCACATTCAAATTTGTGACCAAATTTGACCCCAAAGAGACATTCCACATGTTTGGCATTACATCCCAGATGCCGGTGGAATCCCCTGTTTCCCTAGGCGGTCAGAGTAGACTTTTCTTTACCCCTCACCCCCAGTTCTGCAGCCGGGCAGCTCAGTGAGCACTGCTTAGCTTCACCAGGAGTCTAGCCTTCACCCTAGGTTGTATGTTGAAGATCTTCTTTAAATACGAGCAGTGCTTGAAGTTAGGATTTTTTTTTCGGGCAAGGCTCTACTGGGGTCCCTGATGGAGCAGGTAGGATCAAGAAGCAGCAGGTTCCTTTCTCACTCACTGGCTGAGTGGGGGCAAGCTGGTTCCTTCTATGGGGTTAGGATAGAGGTGTGTCCAGGGTTGGGGCTGGAGGGGTGGCTTAGGTGATTTGTCCACAGCTCTGGTGGTGTTGAGTGCAGGGGGCATGCACAGTACCCCTGTTTTTGCTCGAGGCTCTTCAGAAGTGGCAGTTGGATTCTTTGGTCTCTTTGTTATCTTTGGGCCAAAATTTGCCTCAACTGGGCCTGCATGCAATTATTTTTATTTTTTACCTTGTTTTACATATATGCACCTTTACCGAGTGTAATAATACTCTTTTATGGAAATTTTAAAAATGCATTGCATTCTCCTTGGTTCAGTGAACCAGATTTGACCCAACAAGACTGACTGTTCCCTGATGCCAGGCCCACTACTCCTCCTTCTTCAAGCTCACTGCCCCTGTGCTGTGACTCCGCTCTCAGATGACACTTCTTGTGGCTGTCAGCTGACCAACTCTGTTAGGACGGAGGAGGGCAGAGGTTATGGAAGCCCAGTAGTGGCCTCAGAATGATTGGCTCCTCCAGGTCTGCTTTGGAGGGCGGGGCCTGTCACACCCTCAGCCTCGGTCTGTTCTCTGCTGCCCATCATCCATCTCCTGAACTTGCTGTGCAACTGCAGGGCTGGCCACGATGCCTGGTGCAGAATGAATGTTCAGTGGAGGGTACCTAGTTTAATTATTATTTATTGTTGCCCAAGAATAAACAAAGGCAGTCAGAGGAAACAAAGTAAGAGAATACTTTCAAGTTTAAAAGAGAGATTATGAAAACAATTGAGAGGCTGAAATAGTGTTTAGCTATGTTTCTTTGTTTTACACAGGATTGACTAACTCCATGCTAAGATGAAAATGTCAGTATTATTTACATTTTTCCTGTATATCCTCTTGTACCTTTCTGTTACTTATTTTTAATACTATCAGGACATACAGTATTCTTATTCAGTAAGCAAAATTCCTGTAGTTGTTGAGTGTTGCTTGTAGATGTAAAGAGATTCATTGCTGACCTCCAGATTTTAAATAATTTTTCCACTTCCAAATTCTTTATCTAGTTTTCTTTATTATTATTATTTTTGATTGAAGTATAGTTGATATACAATACTATATGTTATTTGTTGTTTAGTCACTCAGCTGTGTTGGACTGTTTGCAATCCCATGGACTACAGCATGCCAGGCTTCCCTGTCCTTCACCATCTCCTGGAGCTTGCTCAAAGTCATGTCCATTGAGTTGGTGATGACAACCAACCATCTTGTCCACTGTCATCCCTTTCTCCTTCTGCCTTCTATCTTTCCAAGCATCAAGGTCTTTTCCAATAAGTTGGCTCTTTGCATCAGTTTCCCAAAGTATTGGAGTTTCAGCTTCAGCATCAGTCCTTTCAATGAACATCCAGGACTGATCTCCTTTAGGATGGACTTGTTGGATCTCCTTGCAGTCCAAAGGACTCTCAAGAGTCTTTTCCAACACCACAGTTCAAAAGCACCAAGTCTTTGGTGCTCAGCCTTCTTTATGATCCACATCCATTCATGACTACTGGAAAAACCATAGCTATGGCTATATGGACCTTTGTTGGCAAAGTAATATCTCTGCTTTTTAATATAATGTCTAGGTTTGTCATATCTTTTCTTCCAAAGAGCAAGTGTCTTTAAATTTAAATTTCACCGTCTGAGGTGATTTTGGAGCCCAGGAAAATAAAGTCTGTCATTGTTTCCATTGTTTCCCCGTCTATTTGCCATGAAGTGATGGGACTGGATACTATGATCTTCATTTTTTCAATGTTGAGTTTTAAGCCAGCTTTTTCACTCTCCTCTTTCACCTTCATCAAGAGGCTCTTTAATTCCTCTTCTCTTTCTGCAGTAAGGGTGATGTCATCTGCATATCTGAGGTTATTGATATTTTTCCTGGCAATCTGATTTCAGCTTGTGCTTCATCCAGCCAGACATTTCATATGATGTACTCTGCATAGAAGTTAAATAAGCAGAATGACAATATGTAGCCTTGGCATATTCCTTTCCCAATTTTGAACCAGTCCGTTGTTCCATGTGATGTACTCTATTGTTTGTTATAGATGTACAGTATAATGATTCACAATTTTTAAAGGTTATAATCTATATATTCCCCATGTTGTACAATACATCCTTGTAGCTTATTTTATACATAATAGTATGTACCTCTTCACCCCCCTACCCCTGTATTGCCCCTCCTCCTTCCCCTCTATCCACAGGGTAGCCACTAGTTTGTTCTGAGTCTGCTTCTTTTCTGTTAATATTTTCTAGTTTGTTGAATTTTGTAGATTCCACATGGAAGTTATATCGTACTGTATTTATCTTTCTCTGCCTGATGTATTTCACTTGGCATAATGCCCTTAATGTTTCCCTGGTGGCAATGTGGGAGACCTGGCTTTGATCCCTGAGTTGGGAAGATCCCCTGGAGGAGGGCATGGCAACCCACTCCAGTATTCTTGCCAGGACAATCTCCATGGATGGAGGACCCTAGCGGGCTAGTCTACGGGGGTCGCAAAGAGCTGGACACAACTGAGTGACTAAGCACACACAATGCCTTTAAGTTCATCCATATTGTTGCACACGGCAGGATTTCATTCTTTCTTATGGCTGAGTAATATTCTATTTTGTATGTGTAATGTGTGTGTACAGCATCTTCTTTATCCATTCATCTGTTGATGGATACTTAGGTTGTTTCCATATCTTGGCTATTTTGAATAATACTGCTGTGAACACTGGGTCCAGATTCTTTAATTCTCTGCCTTAATTGTCTAGATTTTTTGTAAAATGTTTTCTTGAATAAAGATTTTTGAATTTGATAATCTCTGAGGTTATCATGTTTGCATATATTAACCTATTGCCTAAGTGATTTAAAAAGATGTCTTAGCTTTTAACCCTATGTGATATCTTGGCTGAGTAGCCTATGCTTTTTATTTCAGGACTTGCAGATGTTGCTCTGTTAACTTGACATTACTATTACTATGGAGAAATTTGATACAAGATGTATATTTTTATTTTTCTAGATTATTTATTGTCTGTCAGGATGCTTGAAAAATTCTTTATTTTTTTCCCTTCAGTTGTAATAGTTAACTAAAATATAAGATATTTCAACATTTTGTGCTTTTTATATTTCCTGGGTTAAAATGTGCTTTTTTAATATATAGATTGTTTCCCCCTGGATTTCAGAGACTGTTTTGGAATAATTACATGGTCCATATTTTGGGAAGTGTTTTGATCGCTTTTGTCTTTTCCTTCATGATTATTTCTTTTGTTATCTTTCTGCTTTTCATCTGTTTTCACTATCCAGTTGCTTAACCTCCCTAAGCTGCATTATAAAGTCAGGATGGTGTGCTTGTTTCATAGTAAAGTTTCTAGAAATAAAAATCTTAGTATAGGTAGAGCTCTTAAAACAGTGCTTGGCCCAGAGCAAGTCATATGCAGATGACGCTGATTATTATGTTTATGAATTTTTGTTTGATGTTATTATTGTTCATCATAATGGAGATGTTTATTCTTGAAACCAGACAGCTGCATGTTAGCTGTGTGACCTTGGACAAGATGCTAAACCTCTCTGTGCCTAATTTTCCTTCTTTGGTAAGCAGAAGTAATAGTTGTCTTTATCTCATATGACTGTAATGAAGATGAAGAGAGTTGATTTTGATAAAGGGTTTAGAACAGTGTTGGCACATAGAAATAGTTTGTGTGTTGTTAAATAAATATCTTCTCAAGCTTTTCTTGCAAATGAGCAATTAAAATCAATGGTTTTATTCATTTCTCAGGGTTACTAATGTACTATTAGCTTTGCAATGATGTTGTTTTGTTGTTAACTTACTTCTGTATGTCCACCTTCTCTTTTTAAATTGTATCCTGTTTGTGAGTCCTCTTGCTTTATGCTTTAGGCCCTTTAAACTTGTTCTTAAAGTGGTTGCTGTCAGCGGTTTAGTGATACAGTTTCCACCAGCCAGTTCAGCTAGAAACCTGTCTTTTGATTAATTGTTCTTTTTATCATTGCCTATCTGGGCAATCTTTAAAAGCTCAGTACATTATCCAGCCTACAGAGTAAGCCAGGAAAGTGCCTCTGAACTTAAATAAGGGCTTTACAATGTGGCTAATATATGCTGTTTCCTTCTTCCCGCCTGACTGAAGGAAGCAAAACTGAGTTGGTTCCAACAGTTGGTTCCAACTCAGTCTCCCCAAAACTGAGTTGGTTCCAACACACTCCCATGCTTGCAGAGAAATATAAATTCTCTCAACTGTCTTACAGGCTTGAGAACAGCAAGGGTCAGGTTGGCTAATTTTAATTATATTCACTTAGCATGTCTTGAAGCCCATAAATCTAAATGCCAATAAATTAATACATCATGCCGAAGGCCTTCCAGCCACAGCATTAAATCAACTATGCAGGGAGTGCTGTGTGGAACAGGGCAAATTCCCAGAAGCTTGAGTATTTCAATTTCACTGTATTAATCTGTCATTAAAGGGGCCCTCAAGTCCCAGTGTCCATGTGCGTGACCATGAGCAACGGTAATTTGCTAAGTATGAATTCAGCCCATTGTACCCTTGGCTTTTACACAGCTCTCTACCCACCAGTACCCCCTAGGGTGGATGTCAAGTTTTCCCTATGCAGAGGCATCATGCTTTCAGAGATGAGGTGATTCTTTTGTTGTAGGAGTGATATATTACATTGAATTAAGAGTTTGATCAGGCCTGGGATTAAGGTGTGGCAGGTAAGGAGGCAAATCTTGTCTATACCACTTGCACTTTGTGCACTAAAAAGATGTGCAACTTGAGAATTGGGAGTTGTTTTATTTGAGGCAAAATGAGGACTGCATCCCGGGAGGCAGCATCTCAGATAGCTGAGAGACTGACTGCTCCAAAGCAGCAGTGGGGAAAGTCAATATATAAGGTGTTGGTGAAGGGGGAGTTCAATACCATGAAGCACTCAATTTACATAGGTTTTTTGTTAGTCATGAGGGTCTGATGTCACCATGAAGGGATTTAGTGCTTCTCTAGATATGAGACTTCCTGGTGGCTCAGACCATAAAGCATCTGCTTGCAATGCAGGAGAACCGAGTTCGACCACGGAGTTGGGAAGATCCTCCGGAGAAGGAAATGGCAACCCACTTCAGTACTCGCACCTGGAAAATCCCATGGACAGAGGAACCTGGTAGCTACAGTCCATGCGGTTGCAAAGAGTCAGACACGACTGAGTGACTTCACTATCACTTTTCACTGTCAGATATGAGGAGATGCAAGGATTGAGATCATATAATCTGTTCCTAAAAGTAGTCAAATATTTAAAGACCTGTCCCACCAGATTCCCTGGAGCACAGAGTGCCTCACTCCACCCTGCACTTCCTCAGGGGTTGGTGAAGGGCACCAGCGATAGCAGCAATCTAAGTAGAGGCAGATGGCAAATGCCTTCCTGTTAAGAAATTGGCAGTGCTCTTCAGTTCAGTTCAGTTCAGTTCAGTTGTTCAGTCTATTGCGACACCATGAGTTGCAGCACGCCAGGCCTCCCTGTCCATCACCAACTCCTGGAGTTCACTCAGACTCATGTCCAACGAGTCCGTGATGCCATCCAGGCATCTCATCCTCTGTCATCCCCTTTTCCTCCTGCCCCTAATCCCTCCCAGCATCAGAGTCTTTTCCAATGAGTCAACTCTTTGCATGAGGTGGCCAAAGTACTCGAGTTGCAGCTTCAGCATCATTCCTTCCAAAGAAATCCAAGGGGTGATCTCCTTCAGAACGGACTGGTTGGATCTCCTTGCAGTCCAAGGGACTCTCAAGAGTCTTCTCCAACACCACAGTTCAAAAGCATCAATTCTTTGGTGCTCAGCCTTCTTCACAGTACAACTCTCACATCCATACAGGACCACAGGAAAAACCATAGCCTTGACTAGACGGACCTTAGTCGGCAAAGTAATGTCTCTGCTTTTCAATATGCTGTCTAGGTTGGTCATAACTTTTCTTCCAAGGACTAAGCATCTTTTAATTTCATGGTTGCAGTCAACATCTGCAGTGATTTGGGGGCCAACAAAATAAAGTCTGACACTGTTTCCACTGTTTCCCCATCTATTTCCCATGAAGTGATGGGACCAGATGCCATGATCTTTGTTTTCTGAATGTTAAGCTTTAAGCCAACTTTTTTACTCTCCACTTTCACTCTCCTCAAGAGACTTTTAATTCCTCTTCACTTTCTGCCATAAGGGTGGTGTCATCTGCATATCTGAGGTTATTGATATTTCTCCCGGCAATCTTGATTCCAGCTTGTGCTTCTTCCAGTCCAGTGTTTCTCATGATGTACTCTGCATAGAAGTTAAACAGGGTGACAATATACAGCTTTGACGTACTCCTTTTCCTATTTGAAACCAGTCTGTTGTTCCATGTCCAGTTCTAACTGTTGCTTCCTGACCTGCATATAGGTTTCTCTAGAGGCAGGTCAGGTGGTCTTGTATTCCCATCTCTTTCAGAATTTTCCACAGTTTATTGTGATCCACACAGTCAAAAGCTTTGGCATAGTCAATAAAGCAGAAACATATGTTTTTCTGGAACTCTCTTGCTTTTTCCTTGATCCATTGGATGTTGGCAATTTGATCTCTGGTTCCTCTGCCTTTTCTAAAACCAGCTTGAACATCAGGGAGTTCACGGTTCATGTATTGCTGAAGTCAGGCTTGGAGAATTTTGAGCATTATTTTACTAGCGTGTGAGATGAGTGCAATTGTGCGGTAGTTTGAGCATTCTTTGGCATTGCCTTTCTTTGGGATTGGAATGAAAACTGACCTTTTCCAGTCCTGTGTCCACTGCTGAGTTTTCCAAATTTGCTGGCATATTGAGTGCAGCACTTGAACAGCATCATCTTTTAGGATTTGAAATAGCTCCACTGGAATTCCATCACCTCCACTAGCTTTGTTCATAGTGATGCTTCCTCAGGCCCACTTGACTTCACATTCCAGAATGTCTGGCTCTAGATGAGTGATCACACCATCGTGATTATCTGGGTAGTGAAGATCTTTTCTGTACAGTTCTTCTGTGTATTCTTGCCACCTCTTCTTAATATCTTCTGTTTCTGTTAGTTCCAGACCATTTCTGTCCTTTATCAAGCCCATCTTTGCATGAAATGTTCCCTTGGTATCTCTAAGAGATCTCTAGTCTTTCCCATTCTGTTCTTTTCCTTTATTTCTTTGCATTGATCGCTGAGGAAGGCTTCCTTATCTCTTCTTGCTATTCTCTGGAACTCTGCATTCAGATGCTTATATCTTTCCTTTTCTCCTTTGTTTTTCACCTCTCTTCTTTTCACTGCTATTTGTAAGGCCTCCCCAGACAGCCATTTTGCTTTTTTGCATTTCTTTTCCATGGGGATGGTCTTGATCCCTGTCTCCTGTACAATGTCACGAACCTCATTCCATAGTTCATCAGGCACTCTATCTATCAGATCTGGGCCCTTAAATCTATTTCTCACTTCCACTGTATAATCATAAGGGATTTGATTTAGCTCATACCTGAATGGTGTAGTGGTTTTCCCCACTTTCTTCAATTTAAGTCTGAATTTGGTAATAAGGAGTTTATGATCTGAGCCACAGTCAGCTCCTGGTCTTGTTTTTGTTGACTGTATAGAGCTTCTCTATCTTTGGCTGCAAAGAATATAATCAATCTGATTCTGGTGTTGACCATCTGGTGATGTCCATGTGTAGAGTCTTCTCTTGTGTTGTTGGAAGAGGGTGTTTGCTATGACCAGTGCATTTTCTTGGCAAAACTGTTAGTCTTTGCCCTGCTTCATTCCACATTCCAAGGCCAAATTTGCCTGTTACTCCAGGTGTTTCTTGACTTCCTACTTTAGCATTCCAGTCCCCAATAATGAAAAGGACATCTTTTTGGGTGTTAGTTCTAAAAGGTCTTGTAAGTCTTCATAGAACCGTTCATCTTCAGCTTCTTCAGCATTACTGGTTGGGGCATAGACTTGGATAACTGTGATATTGAATGGTTTGCCTTGGAAACGAACAGAGATCATTCTGTTGTTTTTGAAACTGCATCCAAGTACTGCATTTCAGACTCTTTTTTTGACCATGATGGCTACTCCATTTCTTCTGAGGGATTCCTGGCCGCAGTAGTAGATATAATGGTCATCTGAGTTAAATTCACCCATTCCAGTCCATTTTAGTTCGCTGATTCCTAGAATGTCGACATTCACTCTTGCCATCTCTTGTTTGACCACTTCCAATTTGCCTTGATTCATGGAGTTGACTTTCCAGGTTCCTATGCAATATTGCTCTTTACAGCTCGGACCTTGCTTCTATCACCAGTCACATCCACAGCTGGGTATTGTTTTTGCTTTGGCTCTATCCCTTCATTCTTTCTGGAGTTATTTCTCCAATGATCTCCAGTAGCATATTAGGCACCTACTGACCTGGGGAGTTCTTTCAGTATCCTATCATTTTGCCTTTTAATATTGTTCATGGGGTTCTCAAGGCAATAATACTGGAAGTGGTTTGGCATTCCCTTCTCCAGTGGGCCACATTCTATCAGAAAGTGCCAATTTGTACTTGAAAACTTGATGATGGAATCCTACTGTATACACCCTACTTCACAGTTTGGTGGGTCGGACAACACCCAGGCTGTGATGGGCAGCTTAGGTCAGATGGTCGTTTGGTGGCCCAGTCAAGCATTCAGTCTCCACTAACACTCAGTGGTGGTGCAAAAGCCATTACTCGAAAGGAGAGTAGTTATCCATGGGTGATGGCAGAGCCTTACTCCACAGTCTTAAAGGCCTGATCTGAGATTCACATAAAGAGTCCTAACAAAGTGTCCAAACAGCATCTCTATCCACCACCGACACTCTAGCATGATTGACTCACTGGGTTATGTGGCCCAAATGTCAGAGCAGCTTGCCCAGCAGCTGGACCTGTTGCAGCACCTTCTTTGTACAAAGCTCTACTCAAAACTAGCAGCCTTGGGGTCACTGAACTAGAGTAACACACCTTTGTTGCCTCCAAAATCTAAAGAGGTCCCTCTAAGTATGGTGCCTTTTCTTTTTCAGTAGGGGCATTGGATACAACAGTGTATCCCCTCACTTTAGAAGGGACAGCTCACCATGCCCTCAATCACTGCATCCCTACAACTGTTACTGAAGTGGACAGACCCTGAATTTTTGTGGGATTTATTTATCGCTCTCTAGCATATAAGTGTTTGACCAATGTGTCTGGATTGGTTTCTACATCTCGCTCATTGGGTCCAGTCAGCATAACGTCATCAGTGTAATAGACCAGTGTGTCCTATGGAAGAGAAAGATGATCAGGGTCCCTGGGACTAAATTGTAATGTAGGGCTGGAGAGTTGTTACATCCTTGAGGTGGGACAGTGAAGGTGTATTTCTGGCCTTGCCAGCTGAAAGCAAACTATATCTGGTCGTCTTCATTATAAGGGATGTCTAAAAAAGCACTTTCCAGAGCAATGGTTGCATACCAGGAACCAGGAGAAGTTAGAGTCACCCACCTGGCTAAGCTTGTGATAATCCACTGTCATTCTCTAAGGTCCATCTGCCCTCTGCCTAGGCCTCATGGGAGAGCTGGATGGGAATTTGGTGGAAATCATCACCCTCAGTATATTTCAAGTCCTTGGCAGTGGCACTAATCTCTACAATCCCTTGAGGCCTATCAAGGTATGAGGTATTGCTTTTGGTGTACTGTTTTCCTGGATAGAGGCGGTTTTAGTGGCTTCCATTTGGCCTTTCCCATAATTAAAGACCTGACAAGGAGATCCAGACAGTCTATCCTAAAGGAAATCAGTCCTGAATATTCATTGGAAGGACTGATGCTGAAGCTGAAACTCCAATCCTTTTGGCCACCTGATGCGAAGAGGTGACTCTTTGGAAAAGACCCTGATGCTGTGAAAGAATGAAGGCAGGATGAGAAGGGGATGACAGAGGATGAGATGGTTGGATGGCATCATAGACTCGATGGACACGAGTTTGGGTGGACTCCAGGAGTTGGTGATGGACAGGGAGGCCTGATGTGCTGCGATTCATGGGGTCGCAAAGAGTCAGACATGACTGAATGACTGAACTGAACTACTCCATGGATCAAGGAATCATTTTGGGAATCCTGTCAGATCCTGGGTATGTCTGCTCCAATTATGCATTCTGGAACTGGAAAAGTAACCAGAGGACAAGGTTGTAGGCCCACTGGGCTCCTTGTGAGGTGAACCTGAGCAGTTCATTGCTTGACACTTAGCCAAGATCCAGTGTTTGCTTGACCTCCATAAGTGGTTACTCTGATGGTGACCCAGAGTGACATTTTGGGTCTCCTGGAATGAGTGTTAGGTTAGAACCAGTTTCCAATAAACTCTCAAAGTCTGATTATTTCACTTTCTCCAGTTCACAGTCACCCTGGTAAGTGGCCATGGGTTCCTTTAGGGCAGGCTGGGAGAGAGATGAACAGTATTAATTTTTGGCAGGATGGAGGAATCCTTCCTCAAGAGCACTCAGATTCTCCTTCATTTGAGGTAATCTGAGTCTGTTACCTGACATATCTGGGAATTGGTTGATTGGTGGGGGACTTTCTGCTTGGGTCATTCAAGGTAGACTTTGTTTAGTAGACCTAGAGTTCTTTTTTTTTTTTTTAATTTTTATGGACACATATTCTATTCTTTGAGATTAAATGCTGTGATAGACCTCTGAAGGGCAATAGCTGCAGAGACAATAATTCTGTCAGTGACAAGCGGCCATTTAGCTGTTGTCCCTTTGAACCTGTTCACTTTTTGAAAAAAAAAAAAAATATTGGCATATAGTTGATTTCCTGAGTCTTATTCTCACACAGATCAGGTCAGAGTTTAGCAGGCTTCCCATCTGCTTCTTTTTAGGGGCACCATGATCATAGGTCTCTGTGAGTTAGGCCTTTCTGATCACTGCTTTGCCTCGGCTGTCCATGGTGGTCACTAGCCGGGTAGCAGAGGCTGCCTGTGATCTGGCCTCCAACCTGCCTCTCAGTTTCCTTCTCTTCTTGCCCTAAGCTCTGGGCTCCACCCAAACTGCAGAGCATGTGCCCTTCTTTCTCCCCCATTCATCTCAAGGTGCTGCCCTCTCTGTCCACCACTTTGTGATTCCACTGTGACCCTCAGACCTCTCGTACATTCCTCCGACCCTACACTTGACCCGATGTTTGGTGCTTGCCTGTCTGCTTGCCTCTTCCCCAGTAGGCTGGGACGTTCCCAAGGATTCATCACTATATCTCCATACAGTCCCCAGCTTGGCACCCAACCAGCTGTTGGCAAATGCTTCTTCAACAGAAGTCCTGATGTCAATTCTGGTGCCCAGGTGCCACCTGATCCCTCTCTGACTGACCTGTCCAGGTGAGAGGTGCAGACATTTCAGTGCATTCTCATGTGTTTAACTGAAAAATAAAAGGCACATTCCCAAATTTCAGTGAAGACTCTTTCCGTTCTGTATATGCAGTTGGTGGTGCTGGGGACTTGGCATACTCTGCACGATTTGTTGTTGTTGCTTTTGACAGCCTTTCCTGTCTGTCAGCATGATTCCCTATAAATTGTTCAAATTTTTAAGACATTTCACACTATATGAGGCTGGCAGGAGCATGGGGAGGGGAGCGGAGGTGGGGAGGCCAAGCTCTGAGTCTTGTAAGACTGCTTGTGTTCAAATAGAATACTGGGGAGTGGCTGCCCCCTGGGCTAGGGCCTGAGATTAGCACTGGGCAGGAGCTGTAGTTAGAGGCAAGAAGTTGGCATTTCTGGGCTTTACCACTGCCCCCAGCTCCCAGTTCTGCATCCCTGGAAATTCCTGCATCAAGCAGTGAATTATTCAACAGGACAAGGCAGGCAAACAAAGAGGAGAAGGTATTCACCTTAGCCCCAGCATGGAAGCATGCAGGTGAGCAGAGACTCCACAGTGGCAAGAAGCAGACACTTAGTGCAGAAACAAAAATATTTACAATGCAAATGATTCTTAACCAGCCATATCCACCAGAAGCAAAAAAAATCAATGCACATTTCCCCGACTACTTTTGTTAGCCTACTGATTTATTTATCTGTCTATCCTCATTGGGGTCCACTCTTGTAGCATATGTATTTATTTGTTTGTTTGCTCTTTGAGATTCTATGATTTGCTGTTATTTTTAAGGTTACATGTTGCATGTCATTTCACAAAATCCATGGGACTTTATTTACGTATTTGCCCAGAAATTAAACTTTATAATATTCATTTATCTTATGAAGAAGTTGTTTCAATATTTAAAAGTTATGTCAAAGTTGGAGGAATACATTATCCTGGGCCTTTGGGGAGGTGGTTGGGGGACTTTTATATTCTTATTTCAGAGTCTTTAAAAAAAAACAAAGAAACAGGGAATTTTTTTTCCTGTGATCATTTCTATAAGAAGATATATTAAAATATTGAGAGTGGGGTCTGTTTTCAGACTATGCCTCTTCCTTATGTTCCCAGTGAGTTGGAAGTTCTTGATGTCTCATCACAGAAAGAATTCAATGAGAGACGAAGTGATAAGTAAGATATGGATTTATTTAGAGAGAAACACACTCCATAGGCGATGGCACCCCACGCCAGTACTCTTGCCTGGAAAATCCCATGAATGGAGGAGCCTGGGGGGCTGCAGTCCACGGGGTCACAAAGAGTCGGACACGACTGAGCGACTTCCTTTCACTTTTCACTTTCATGCATTGGAGAAGGAAATGGCAACCCACTCCAGTGTTCTTGCCTGGAGAATCCCAGGGACGGGGGAGCCTGGAGGGCTGCAGTCTGTGGGGCTGCACAGAGTCAGACACGACTGAAGTGACTTAGCAGTAGCAGCAACACTCCGTAGAGTGTGGGCCATCTCAGAAGGTGAGAGGTCCCAACATATGATGTGGTTAGTTTTATGGGCTGGGTAATTTCATAGGCCATTAATTGGAAGGATTATTTCAATTATTTAAGGGAAGGGGTGGATATTTCCAGGAATTGGGCCACCACCCACTCTTTGGCCTTTTGTGTTTAGCCTTGGAACTATGGTGCTTGTGGGCATTACAGTGAGCATATGATGAGGCTCAAGGTCCACTGGAAGTCAAGTCTTCCACCATCTTGGACCTAGTTGGTTCTAACCATCTTTTGTCATATCCTATGGCTATGTGTCATTCTTTTAAAGGTTGCGCCCTGCCACTTTCCCTTCTGTTTCATCTCCACCTTTGTCTTGCCGTTGTCTAAGTCCTCTAGGAGACTGGGAGCTTTGCTGACCCAGCCATAGCGGATATGAGTGATGCCCTTGTGGAATGAAAAAAATACATAATCTAAAACTTGAGAATTGTGTGTTATTAAGCAAACATTCTGAGAACGTAAACCCAGAGACACAGCTACTGAGCTCTGTGAGATTGCTCTGAAGAGGTAAGGGAGGAGCTATGATCTATAGGTGTTTTTACAACAAAGACCAAGTAGTTGGAACATCAAAAATTACCGTTAATTAAAGGAACCAGACATATGGATTCATGCATTTAGCACTTCTCTAAGTGTGGGAAGATGCAAGAACCTGGACTCACTGAAATCATTCCCTTGACCTATACCTCAGCACTCTGGGGCCAGCATCCTGTGTTTTCTCATCCTGAGTACATCAAGGTACATCACTGGGGGTGGGTGTAGTGTCTGATGGCTGCAATGTCCTTTGTTTACTGATATGTCAAGCAGCATTCTTAGCCCACATCCCAAAGAAGAGTCATTAAATTATCTCTTAAGGAAAAGGCAGAGGACAATACACCTCTTTGGATATCTTAAGTTTCTCTGTTGAATTCCCATCACTTAAAATAAACGTCTCACTCTTCCCTTTAACATTTGTACTGTTCATCATACAATTGGCTCTCCTTCCAAGGCTCTGTAGCAAACATATCCTTTGGGGGCTGGTGCACTGGGATGACACAAAGGGAAGGTATGGGGAGGGAGGTGGGAAGGGGGTTCAGGATGGGGAATATGTGTACACTCGTGGTGGATTCATGTTGATGTATGGCAAAACCAATACAATATTGTAAAGTAATTAGCCTCCAATTAAATAAATTTAAATGAAAAGAAGAAACAACAAAAAAGAAATAGTCTTTTCTCAGACACCTTAATTTCATCTTACACCCTTTATCTCCATTAATCTCATTCTCTTCTGTATTTATATTCTTCTATTTACATCCTCTATCTCTCTAGACTGCAAGCTATCTGACTGCAGGAACTGTGACTGGTCTTCACAAGACTAGTATAATTATTGGTAATAGTAATAAACAGATGGCTTTATCTATGTTTAATAATTGAGTGAGCAAATGAATGAATGGGATCTCCGATCTTAATATCCTATAAAAAATGCTGTTACATATTTATTTTTAGCCTAACAGTTAGCTCAGAGACAAGGAATAAGCACTGGCATATTTATTAATTTGCAAGGAATAAGCAACATTTTCTATTATGAAAAAAGCCTTATATCTGACCACCATTTGTTGACTGTGTAAAGAAAGCATTATATTGAGATATGGAAAATGAGTGCTTTGGCTTTGCCCAATGCTTGTTATAGGACATATTAGAACCTGAGTATCAGGGAAAGAGTGTGAAGTCAGACAGGTGCCTCAGTCACTCAGGTTTTACACAGGAGCAAAAGACCGGCTAAGCATGAACCAAACACTGTACCCACTAAATGACATTTGCAAGGTGTTGGGGGTGTCCTGGAGAATTTGAGGTTCTTGATGTCTCATTGCAGAAAGAGTTTACTGAGAGACAAATGACAGGAAGATAGGTAAGATTTAGAAAGAAACATATGCTACAGAATGTGGGCCATCTCAGAAGGTGAGAAAGCCCCCAAAACATGGTATGGTTAGTTTTTATGGACTGGGTAATCTCATAGGCTGATGAGTGGGAAGAGTATTCCAATTATTTTGAGGAAGGGGTGGAGATTTCCAGGAATCAGGTCACTGCCTACTTTTGGCCTTATATGATTGGCCTCAGAACTGTCTTGAAGGGCTTCCCTGTTGGCTCAGATGGTAAAGAATCTGCTTGCAATGCAGGAGACCCAGGTCTGATCCCTGGGTCGGGAAGATTCCCCTGGAGGAGGGAATGGCTACCCACTCCAGTATTCTTACCTAGAGAATTCCAAGCAGGCTACAGTCTATGGGGTCGCAAAGAGTTGAACATGACTAAGTGACTAACACTTTCACTTCACTTTCAGAACTGTCATGGTGGGTGTGTATTGCACACAATAATGTATTGCAATGAGAGTGTGATGAGGCTCAAGGTCCACTGGAAGTCAAAGCTTCCACTATCATGGACCTGGTTGATTCTAACCAGTTTTTGTCATGTTTTATGGCTATGTCAGTCTTCTAGAGGTTGTGTCTTGCCCTCTTTCCTCCTGTTTCAGGAGGGGTGCTATGGAGAATGCTACAGAAATATAAAATTTACTCATAATTAGAATATATTTAGCAAAGACTTCATGAATAAAAAACAAACTGGCCTGGCGTGCTGTGATTCATGGGGTCATGAAGAGTCGGATATGACTGAGCTACTGAACTGAACTGAACTGAACATCTAGTTGATGGAAATGTGATCTCATCAGTTACCTGTGCTAAGACCTGGGCTTCTGCTAACTCAACTCTTCTAATTCAGCTAAATATTTAATGTGTGCCCAGTTCATTTTCTCTCTTCTACCTCCAGTTGGTTTATGCTGCATCACAATCTAATTCCAACTTTCCTTTATTAAAGGGGCTTTCTGACAGAGCAGAATGCTTTGGCAGGTTAAGTAATATACAGCAGTACTTCTCACCACTGTCAGACCCAATCCCCTCTTCATAGAAAATATTTTGTAACCCTTCCTTTGAGGCTCCCAGGTGGCACTAGTGGTAATAGCCCTCCAGTCAATGCAAAAGACATAAAAGACCTAGAAGACATAGAAGACATGGGTTTGATCTCTGGACTGGGGAGATTCCCTGGAAGAGGGCATGGCAACACATTTCAGAATTCTTGCCTGGAGAATCCCATGGAGAGAGGAACCTGTCAGGCTCAAGCTCATCAAGGTAGCAAAGAGTTAGACATGACTTAGGCGCCTTCACATGCACAAACAAAACCCTTCCTTTACTGCACTGAAACAGAATTCAAAGATAGGGTATGGGATTCTCTTTGCTGGAAAGGGACTAAATTCTTTGTTGTGTGTTGTATGTTTCTACCAATTCTCTTCTGGTTCCAGCCATCTCATCTCATCTCAATCTCCATCTTCACTGTAAAGATTCTTCTATACACAGAAGAATCAAAGCTAAATGGAAAATCAAACATTGAATTATTAGTTGGACAGCCCCCTTACCCCACTATTTGCCTCCATTTCCCCAAATGCACAATGCTTTAGTTAGCAGGGCTGGAGCACAAGGACTGGGGAAGTCCCAGCTATGATAAGAGAAAGTATGTGCCGTTTAAAAGGCTATTTGCCCTAAACATGTCACATAGGAATCTCAAGCCCACTTGGGTTTGGAAGGCAAGGTTGAATAATCCCCTGAATGAATGAAGGTCCCTTCACAGCCTGAGGAACTCTACTGGTATCTGAGTGGGTGTGCACCCCAGAATGTATACTGGGAGCAGCAAAGTTCTGAGTTGGTGAGCATTTGAGGAGGCTTGGGGAAGTCTTAGGTCTCAGGATGTGCCTCTACATTCTGCTTCAGGGATAGGCCAGGGTTTGACTTTTATATGTGAGGGATCAGCCCTGGTTTCCAGGATACTGATACTAAAAACTTGGCCTCTGTGCACCAGTGGCAAATCAAATGTCAGAGACAGGGTTTTGGGTAAAGTAGAAAAGAGTAGCTTAATTTCTTTGCCAGGCAAATGGGGACAGGGTAGACTCCTGTCCTTGAAAACTGTGTGTCCCAGTCTGGGAGGAGTGAACTCCAGGAGTTGGTGATAGACAGGGAGGCCTGGCGTGCTGCGATTCATGGGGTCGCAAGAGTCAGACACTACTGAGCAACTGAACTGAACTGAACTTTATAGCAATAGTTCAAGGTTGGCATTGCTGATAAGATCAGGCTGTGTGCAGGGACTACACTCCTTTAATCTGGCCTCAGGTAGTCTCTTGATCAGCTTCTCTGGTTCCTTTAATATGGCCTCAAGTGGTCTTCTCTAGAATGAGGAATGATAACGCCATTTGTTGGGGGTTTTGGTTCTGTAACAGCTCAAAGATATTGTTATGTGTATCGCTTGAGGGGGGAACCGGAACCCTGCCCCAAGATTGCACTATTTTTTAAATATAACTTTATTTGTTATTTATTTTTTGCGGTGCCAGGTCCTTATTGTTTCGTGGGCCTTCTCTGTTTGTGGAAAGCAGGGGCTACTCTCCAGTTGTGGTGTGTGGGATTCTCGCTGTGGTGGCTTCTCTTGTGGAGCACAGGCCCTACCACACGCTGGCTTCAGTAGTTAAGGATCATGGACACCATAGTTGTGGCTTCTGGGCTCAAGAGCACAGGCTCAATAGTTGTGGCCCCCGGAATGCGGGGCCACACTGCTCCAGGACATGTGGGATCATCTCAGATCAGGGATGGGACCTATGTCTCCTGCATTGGCAGACATATTCTTTACCACTGAGTCCCCAGGGAAGCCCTAAGGTTGCATTGTTGTTTCTTGGCTGCTCCTCTCTTATCTCTACATCTCCTCCCTTCCCTGATTAGCAGCTGTTTGAACCTGCCCTTTCAGACTCACGGAAGTTCACGGAGGCTGGAGTCTGTTCCTTAACAAATAAGAAACAGAGAACACAGAAAAGTTTCTGTGCTCAGGAGCCCCTCAGGGTCCTGCGTGATTTCAATATGAAAAAAAGAGATCTCAAGTGAAAGAGACTGCCACATAAGTTTGGGCTACCTCATTATCTGGGCATGTAGAGCCTATTTATTTCATGGAAAGCCATGTAGTTGAACCCAGCTTGGAAAAGCAACATTAACTGCATAAAGTAAATTCCATATACTTACCTTTTAAAAGGTGGGTTTATTATTTGCAGTCAATTCTCATTGTTATCTTCATAAAATTCTGAATGAAAGAACACATTCAGGTATTGTTACAGACTAATAACCTGGGTTACTTGGACCCTAACCTGGCTCCTTGAATTAAACTCCAGGACCCCAGTAAGTGTTTTCACAAAGCTTGAATTGGTCTGGGTGCTGTGCCTTAAGTGTTATCTTTCTTGTCATCATGAGTCACCATTTTACTCATACAAGAAGCCCTAAATAAAATTCTGATAGACTTTAAGGACTCTCTTTAAGGGAAGATATCCCCAAGTCTCCAGTTGGGAAGGGAATCCCTGCCTGATTTAGGCACAGGGGAAAGCTTCTTTGATCTAGCTAGTTCAAGTGCAGTAAGGCAGGAGAATCATAAAAATAGCATCACTATTGGAAAGGAAAAAGTAAAACTACCTTATCTGAGGGGACATATCATCTATCCAAAAATTCTAAAAATCTTCAAATGAGCACTAGAATAAGTGAGTTTAGCAACTTTGCAATCTATAAAATCAATGTACAAAATCAACTGCATTTCTATATATTAACAATAAATAAGCAGAAATTAGAATAAAATATCTTTGAACAACAAAAAATTAAATACTTTGGGATAAACTTAACTAAAAGAATGCAAGACACATGCCTTGAAAACAAAATAAGAAACATTGCTAAGAGAAATTAAAGATCTAAATAAATGCAGACATAAATGTTGAGCATCAGTCAGAAGATTGAATGTCAGTTCTCTTCAAATAGATCTATAAATTCCTGACATACATATCAAAACTCATTCATTCATTAGTTTTATTTTGTAGCGATACACCACTGTCTGGAGTTCATAGGGGTTAAATTTCTAAAATAGTGAGTGACAGAGCTATGGATTATAACAGCAGATAAGAGGAATCAGAGGCTTTTAGAACCAGAAGGGACTTTTTAAAGGTACTAATTTAACTTCACAGAGTAGCAATAAAAAACCGAGATCAGGAGAGATGAAGCAGCTTCCCAGGAACTCACTGTGAGTTAAATTGCTGACCTATCAGAGCAGAAACTGTACTGGTTGCTGAGTAGCCTTTTGTTCTTGTCTTTTCAAAAAGATTTATTCCTAAAAATGGCTGATTCTCATTACTTTATTTTTGCTGGGTGAGGAATTGAGACCATACAAGAAAATGATATTCTCCTTTCCCTCTCCAAACTCAAAGTGTGAATGAATATGGTAGATGAGTTGTCATTCACCTGAGATGGGCAGCATTAAACTACAATATGGAACTGTACTAAAATACTTGATTCTGAAAGAGGAAATTATGTCTTGAGTCTGAGAAAAACACCCAGGCATAGAGAAAAAGTAAAATCAGTCAACTTGAGAAAAACTATGGCAGCATCTAATTAACTGGCACTAACATGTGGTGTGGTAAATCACACATCTTTTCAAGTTGCTGGAGGATCTTCCAGCAGGAGATCCATTTGGTCTTTCACAATGA
Source organism: Nanger dama (assembly GCA_917880005.1). NCBI lineage: Eukaryota > Metazoa > Chordata > Mammalia > Artiodactyla > Bovidae > Nanger > Nanger dama. The sequence goes on from CAKJTW010000004.1 coordinate 58,043,708, forward strand.
GAGAGAGGGCTTCCCTTGTGACTTAGCTGGTAAAGAATCTGCCTGCAATACGGGAGACCTGGACTTGATCCCTGGGTTGGGAATATCCCCTGGAGAATGGAAAGTCTACCACTCTAGTATGCTGGCCTGGAGAATTCCATGGACTGTGTAGTCCATGAGGTTGGAAAGAGTCAGATGCGACTGAGCAACTTTCATTTTCAGTGAGAGAGATGGTCAGGCCACCTGAGAGTTTCTCACCAGCCCCCAAGGATGTGGGTCATGAAAGCTTGGAAGAGGGAGTTTTTTGAAAATTAAACTTATAATTTTAAGATAATTGTAGATTTACATGTAGCTTTAGAAATAATATAGAGATATCCATGGATGTTTTACCCAGTTTGCTGTAAGGTAGCCCCCTGGAAAACTACAGTACAGTATTCTAAGCAAGGCATTGGCATCGATACAATCTAAAGGTCTTAATTAGATTTCCCCAGTTCTACTTGTACCTATGTGAGTACGTGAGAGTATATGACTGTGAGTGTGTGTACATGCACATTTAGATAACAATGTTATCTCATGTGTAGGTTCATATAGCCATCGCCACAGTTTAGGTATAGAACAAATTCCATCAGCCCCAGAAACTCCTGGGTTACCCTTTAAAAAAATAGTTTATCGAGGTGGAATTCATATAAAATAAAATGAATCAGTTGGGAGTTTGGGGTCAGTAGATGCAAAGCAGTATATATAGAAGGCATAAACAGCTAGGTCCTACTACATAGCACAAGGAACTATATTCAATATCCTGGGATAAACAATAATGGAGAAAATATGAAAAAGAATGTATACATATGTATGACTGAATCACTTGGCTGTATAGCAGAAATTAACACAACATTGCATATCAACTATACTTCAATTAAAAATGAGAAAAAGTAAATTAACCATTTTAAAGTGAATAAGTCAGTAGCATTTAATGCATTTACAATGTTTTGTAACTATCACTTCTACAAAAACAATTTCATCACTCTAAAGCAAAATTTCTTGCCCATTAATCAGTTTCTCCTTATAACTTTTTGTTAGACCCTGACAAGAATCAATATGTCTTCTATCACTATGGATTTATTTATTCTAGATATTTATATAAATGGAATCACACAATATGTGACATTTTGTGTCTCCTTTCCCTTACCATATATTTTCAACATTCATTAACATTGTAGCATTTATCAATATTCCATTCATTTTTATGACAGTAATATCCCATTGTATCTATAGACCATGATTCATTTACCCAATCATCTGGTGATGGACATTTGTACAGTTTCCATTTTTGGCTATGTGGATAGTGGTGCTATGCATAAATATGTAACAGTATCTGTTTACAATTCTCTTGGGACTGGGGGTGGTGGTATATACTTGGGAATGAAACTGTGGATGATATATTAATTTAATGTTTAAAAATTTTAGGAAAAGACAAATCATTTTTCACAGTGCCTGAACCATTTTATATTCCCACCAGCAATACATGAAGGGCCTAATTTTTCCACATCTTTAGCAATACTTTGCTGACAAGTGCTCAGTCGTTTCCAGCTCTTTGCAACCCCGTGGACTGTAGCCCATCAGGCTCTTGCCATGGGATTTTCCAGGCAAGAATACTGAAGTGGGTTGCCATTTCCTTCTCCATTGAATTTTCCCAACCCAGGGATAGGCCCATGGTCTCTCGTGTCTGCTGCACTGGTAGGTGGATTCTTTATCACTAACACCACATGGCAACACTTTGGGAGACTATTTTTCATCTTATTTACTTGTTACAGGTGAATTAGTCTTCTGGGTCTTCAACATGTGAATTTTGAGGGGGAACACAATTCAATGCATAACCTGGGTCTATTTGGATTTTCTATTTCTTCTTGAGTCACTTTGATAGTCTGTGTATTTCTAGGAATTTGTCTACTCATCTAAGTTATCTAATTTGCTGTTGTATAATTATTCATGGTATTCTTTTACATACCTTTTAATTTCCATAAGGTTGGAAATAAATTCCCCACTTGCATTTCTGATTTTAGTTATCTGTGTCTTTCTCTCTTCTTTTCTTTTCCAGTCTACTTACATGATTTGTCAATTTTGATAATCTTTTCAAAGAACTCACTTTTGGTTTCATGGATTCTTTTGTTTTTCTATCCTCTGTTTCATTCATCTCCAGAGTAGATAGTCAACAATGTTCCCAAAGGTGATGTTTACCTGGGTGAGTTCAGAATGAAACCGGAAAGAAAGGGACAGTTCTCCACCCACAAGGAGATCTCAGGCTGATGGGGAAGACATGGCACAAATCCGGAAAAACATGGGGAGATTAGGATCTTGATCTCAGGACAAGGCCCCATGGTCCCTGTGCATGCTCTCGTGTGGAGCTGTGGTCTGTTGACTCTCACAGCTGGCAATATACCATTGTAGGACAAAGCACAATCTATATATCCAGGCTCCTGTGACAAACATTTAGTTGGTCTAGTTTGGGGATACTACAGACAATGGAATGACCACGTTTGAAAACATCCTTTGTGCGTGTATATACACATTTCTCTTAGGAATATGCCAATAACCAGACTTTATGTGTTCAGCCCGAGTAAATACTACCAGTCTTTCAAAACAAGGTATGTATATATTTATATACTGGTGAAGGGGCTTCCCTTGTGGCTCAGTGGTAAAGAATCCACCTGCAGTGCAGGAAGCACAGAAGCTGTGGGGTTTGATCCCTGAGTCGGGAAGATCCCCTGGAGGAGTGCATGGCAAACCCATTCCAGTATTCTTGCCTGGAGAATCACACGGACAGAGGAGCCTGGAAGGCTGCAGTCCACAGAGTCACAAAAGAGTCGGACATGACTGAAGTGACTTAGCAGAACATAGATATTGATGAATCGATCCAGTTTCCTCAGTGCTTTAACTGGAACTGTGGCAAAATCCTCAGTTCTCAAGTGATCTTGATGAAGCTGTTTGCTGCTGCTGCTGCTAAGTCGCTTCAGTCGTGTCCGACTCTGTGCAACCCCATAGACAGCAGCCCACCAGGCTCCACCATTCCTGGGATTCTCCAGGCAAGAACACTGGAGTGGGTTGCCATTTCCTTCTCCAGTGCATGAAAGTGAAAAGTGAAAGTGAAGTTCCTCAGTCATGTCCTACTCCTAGTGACTCCATGGACTGCAGTCCACCAGGCTCCTCCATCCATGGGATTTTCCAGGCAAGAGTACTGGAGTGGGGTGCCATTACCTTCTCAGGATGAAGCTGTTTACCACCCCCTAAATCAGCATAGTGGGCATTAGAAGGCCACACAAAATATTGGAAGGCTCATGAAAGGGCCTTGGGGCCAGAAATGTCTGTTGTTGAATCCTTCCTCTGTAACTGACTAGCTGTGGGGCCCTGAGCAAGTCACACAACTGTCCTGAGTTTGTTCCCTCAAGATGAGGTCGAGTTTAGTGAGGCCCGATATCATTCCCTGGAGAAAGGAATGGCAAACCACTTCAGTATTCTTGCCTTGAGAACCCCATGAACAGTATGAAGAGGCAAAAAGATAGGACACTGAAAGATGAATTACCCAGGTCGGAAGGTGCCCAATATGCTACTGGAGATCAGTGGAAAAAATAACTCCGAAAGAATGAAAGGACAAAGCCAAAGCAAAAACAACATCCAGTTGTGGATGTGACTGGTGATAGAAGCAAGGTCTGATGCTGTACAGAGCAATATTGCATAGGAACCTGGAATGTTAGATCCATGAATCAAGGCAAATTGGAAGTGGTCAAACAAGAGATGGCAACAGTGAACATTGACATTCTAGGAATCAGCAAACTAAGATGGACTGGAATGGGTGAATCTAACTCAGATGACCATTGTATCTACTACTGCGGGCAGGAATCCCTTCGAAAAATTGGAGTAGCCATCATAGTCAACAAAAGAGTCCAAAATGCAGTACTTAGATGCAATCTCAAAAACAACAGAATAATCTCTGTTTATTTCCAAGGCAAACCATTTCATATCATGGTAATCCAACTCTATGCCCGACCAGTAATGCTGAAGAAGCTGAAGCTGAAGGGTTCTATGAAGAACTACAAGACCTTTTAGAACTAACACCCTCAAAAGATGTCCTTTTCATTATAGAAGACTGGAATACAAAAGTAGGAAGTCAAGAAACACCTGGAGTCATAGGCAAATTTTGCCTTGGAATACAGAATGAAGCAGGGCAAAAGCTAACAGAGTTTTGCCAAGAGAATGCACTGGTCATAGCAAACACTCTCTTCCAACAACACAAGAAAAGACTCTACACATGGACATTACCAGATGGTCAATATCAAAATCAGATGGATTATATTCTTTGCAGCCAAAGATGGAGAAGCTCTATACAGTCAGCAAAACCAACACTGGGAGCTGACTGTGGCTCAGATCATGAACTCTTTATTGCCATATTCAGACTTACATTGAAGAAAGTGGGGAAAACCACTAGATCATTCAGGTATGAGCTAAATCAAATCCCTTATGATTATACAGTGCAAGGGATAGATGCAGGGATTAGACATGATAGACAGAGTGCCTGAAGAACTATGGATGGAGGTTCATGACACTGTACAGGAGGCAGGGATCAAAACCATTCCCAAGAAAAAGAAGTGAAAAAGGCTAAATGGTTGTCTGAGGAGGGCTTACAAAAAGCTGTGAAAAGAAGAGAAGTGAGAAGCAAAGAAGAAAGGGAAAGATACACCCATTTGAATGCAAAGTTTCAAAGAATAGTAAGGAGAGATAAGAAAGCCTCAGTTATCAATGCAAAGAAAAAGAGGAAAACAATAGAATGGGAAAGACTAGAGATGTCTTCAAGAAAATTAGAGATACCAAGGGAACATTTCATGCAAAGATGGGCTCAGTCAAGGACAGAAATGGTATGGACCTAACAGAAGCAGAAGATATTATGAAGAGAGAAGAATACACAGAACTGTACAAAAAGATCTTCATGACCCAGATAATCACAATGATGTGATCACTCACCTAGAGCCAGACATCCTGGAAGTCAGGTGGGCCTTAGGAAGCATCACTATGAACAAAGCTAGTGGAGGTGATGGAATTCCAGTAGAGCTATTTCAAATCCTGAAAGATGATGCTGTGAAAGTGCTGCACTCAGTATGCCAGCAAACTCAGCAGCAGAAAACTCAGCAGTGGCCACAGGACTGGAAAAGGTCAGTTTTTAATTCCAATTCCAAAGAAAGGCAATGCCAAAGAATGCTCACACTATGACACAATTGCACAGGCTAGTGAAATAATGTGCAAAATTCTCCAAGCCAGGCTTCAGCAATATGTGAACTGTGAACTTCCACATGTTCAAGATACTAAATAAAAAAGAAAAAAGGAAAAAAGAAAAAAGAAAAGGCAGAGGAACCAGAAATCAAATTTCCAACATCCGCTGGATCATGGAAAAAGCAAGAGAGTTCCAGAAAAACATCTATTTCTGCTTTATTGACTATGCCAAAGCCTTTGACTGTGTGGATCACAATAAACTGTGGAAAATTCTGAGAGATGGACATACCAGACCACCTTGCCTGCCTCTTGAGAAATCTGTATGTAGGTCAGGAAGCAACAGTTAGAACTGGACATGGAACAACAGACTGGTTCCAGATAGGAAAAGGAGTACATCAAGGCTGTATATTGTCATCATGCTTATTTAATTTATATGCTGGACTGGATGAAGCACAAGCTGATATCAAGATTGCTGGAAGAAACATCAATAACCTCAGATATGCAGATGACACCACCCTTATAGCAGAAGGTGAATAAGAACTAATGAGCCTCTTGATAAAAGTGAAAGAGGAGAGTGAAAAACTTGGCTTAAAGCTCCGCATTCAGAACACTAAGATCATGGTCTGGTCCTATCCCTTCACAGGAAATAGGTGAGTTTAACAGTGGAAACAGTGGCTGACTTTATTTGGGGGTCCCAAATCACTGCAAATGGTGACTGTGGCCATGAAATTAAAAGACACTTACTCCTTAGAAGGAAATTTATAAACAACCTAGACAGCATATTAAAAGCAAAGACCTTACTTTGCCAGAAAAGGTCCGTCTAGTCAAGGCTATTGTTTTTCCAATCATGTATGGATGTAAGAGTTGGACTTAAGGAAAGCTGAGCGCCGAAGAATTGATGCTTTTGAACTGTGGTGTTGGAGAAGACTCTTGAGAGTCTCTTGGACTACAAGGAGATCCAACCAGTCCATTCTAAAGGAGATCAGTCCTGGGTGTTCATTGGAAGAACTGATGTTGAAGCGGAAACTCCAATACTTTGACCACCTGATATGGAAAGCTGAGTGATTTGAAAAGACCCTGATGCTGGGAAAGATTGAGGGCTGGAGGAGAAGGGGATGACAGAGCATAAGATGGTTGGATGGCATCACCGACTCAATGGACATGAGTTTGGGTAAACTCCAGGTGTTTGTGATGGACAGGGAGGCCTGCCGTGCTGCAGTCCATAGGGTCGCAAGGTGTCGGACACAACTGAGTGGCTGAACTGAACTGAACTGATAGCATTCAGCTGTTGAAAGGAGTTAAATGAAATTGTGTGTATAGAGGTGCACCTAATATATGATGAGTGGGCAGTAAATGGCTGCCGTTAGTCATATTTTAAATGCTTTTTGCAGGTGGTGACTTAGGAAGTGAGAAGGGCTTGAAGTTAAAATTGCAGGTGTGCAAGTGGTAAGATCTGCTCTCATAATGGCCGTGCCCAAACCCAGGCACTTAAGCTTGTAAAGGCTCTGAAGTTCACCTTCATAGCCCAGCCTTTCCTATTTTACTCCAAGTCCTAAGAAGTTCCTCTTTCTTTCATCCCCAATTCACAATTAGTAGAAGGCGTGATGACAGTGATGGGGGTGGTCATTATGGGAAGGAGTCTGCCATCCACAGACATTCAGACAACAGTGGGCAACTTTAGCTGAAGGTTGGAAAAAGAAAAAGAGCAAAAAGAAAAAAAAGCCCCCGTGCCCAAGGCCATGGCCATGACTCTGCTCCTTTAAATGCACTCAGCACATCTACATTGCCTGGAGTGAGAAATCTCAAAAAGCTGCTGCAGGCCCTTGGCCTCAGAGCATCCCTGGGTTGGCTGCTTACCTGCTTCAGTAGTTCTAGTGTTTTTCCTCATCAGAGTCCATCTCAAATCCTACCTGCATTGCCACAGAACCTTGCGTTTACCAGGCTCTTAATTCACATTCTTTTTGCATAACACTTTGGGGTTTGCTCTTTAGTTCTACTCACCATAAGCAAGAATCTCCTTGTGTAACCCCACCTCCAGGTTTCTCTGGTTCCCCAGGTAAGGCCAGCCATGAGACAGCCTGTCAGTCATCCCTGTAGAGGATTAAGAGTGCCCTTCACTACCCCCTAAAATGTCTAGGAAGAGCATAGCACCGGAAAAATGATCTCCAGTCACAGTGATGTGTGCAGTTGTGTATAAGATGCCAGAAGGCAGGGTGATATGGGTATATTTCCATTCACACAGGTGAAAAAGAGAAGAAATTTTGAATCATCAAAAAATCATTTTTTTAGCTTCTACTAGGCCATATTTGTGGAGAAGGAAATGGCAACCCACTCCAGTGTTCTTGCCTGGAGAATCCCAGGGATGGGGAGCCTGGTGAGCTGCCGTCTATGGAATCACACAGAGTCGGACACCACTGAAGTGACTTAGCAGGACATATTTGACTTTACAGAGGCTATTACGAGCTTCATTTGGAATATTAGAACCATGGGCTTCTTAATGAGACTGTAGAGCTTGGTCCTCATGGCTGGATCCCAAAGCTGGCCTTTAGTCCAGGGAACCACACCACTGAGCAGAGCCATCCTCTGACCTGGATCGGACTCTGAGTATGTGTGCACATGTGTGTATGTGTGAGAAGCTGGTGTTGCAGGGTCCTAGGAAACCAAAAGAGCAAGACTTGGATATCTCAGGAGATAAAACAGATCACAGGTGAACAGAGGACAGGGATGGGTTGACAGGAATTCCTTTTATGAGCAGAAACTCCAGGGCACAATCTGGGAGGAGACAAGCTGTAAAATACAGAAGTCCAAGGCTCCATCATTAGCCAAATTCAACACCTGCTGACCAGAGATAAAGTGCATTTTCAGAGAGGTGAATAAGTTCATCAAGGGAATGGAGTTTTGTTCTGTTGCAGTGCACAGGACACAGTGCTAGGGTAAACAGCACTGGCTGGATGAAATGGGAAGAATTACAAAAGTGGGTGAGCCTTCCCAGCGGCCCAGCTTTCACTTGTAGGAAGCCTCCAGGCCTTTACTGCCCCATCTTCCTTGGGTACAGATACTCTGCTTCTCCACTGTGACAGGTGTTTGCATTCATATCTGAGCCCAGAATGACTCTACTGTTGACATACCCACTGCCCAGAGCCAGAACCCTCATACGAGGGGGAGTTGCATCTGGTATTGAGGTCCCAGACTTTGTATTTATTGAAAGGGCCAGTGAAAAATGGGTGTATCAAAAGGATTTCCAGGTTTTAATTTTTCCAAATTAGGGCTTAAAAAAAGTTGACTATTTCACATTCTTTTCTGATTTAGTTTATTACAGAGTACTAAGTAGAGTTCCCTGTGCTATACAGCAGGTCCTTATTTGAAAAAATTAGATATATTTATATGCATAAGTGGAGAAGGAAATGGCAACCCACTCCAGTGTTCTTGCCTGGAGAATCCCAGGGACGGAGGAGCCTGGTGGGCTGCCATCTGTGGGGTCACACAGAGTCGGACATGACTGAAGCGACTTAGCAGCAGCAGCAGCATATGCATAAATGAATAACTGTGGTGTGCACTTGAAACTAACATAACATTGTAAATCAACTATGAAAGTGTAGGTGTTAGTCACTCAGTCACATCTGACTCTGCAACCCTATGAACTGTAGCCCACCAGATTCTTCTGCCCATAGAATTCTCTAGGCAAGAATACAGGAATGGGTAGCCATTCCCTTCTGCGGGGGATCTTCCAAACCCAGGGATCAAACCCAGGTCTCTGCATTTCAAGCAATTCTTACATACTCCAGTATAAAACAAAACTTTAAAAATATTGACTAACTGTAGCTAATATTTCCCCAAGGGTATTTTGGCACTGAGAGAAAGACAATATTTCAGAATGAAGGACAATCCTTTATGTGTCCCTCCATCGTGCCCCCACTGGTGTAGAAATGAACCTTGGCTCATGTGCTTCTGCTCCTCTTCCCCCTCATCCCACACCTGCCCCCAGCCACCACCCCTACTCACACTGAGCATGGGACAGGGCCACGCTCCTCTCCCAAAATGGCGCAAGGTTGGGATGGGAAGGTGGCAGTGTGAAGAACGGGTGTCTTTTCTTTCCCTCAGGGGTGGTGTTGGTGGAAGGGTGCTGGTGGAAGAATGCTGGACTGGGTCCTCCTGAAGCCAGCCCTTACCAAGCCCACTCCTCTGCTCACTGCAGCCCCTGCCCATCCTTCTGATTCCTCCCTTGGAATGAAGTGAGTTTGGCCTTTGCAGGGGCCTCTCATGACTCACACCTCTTGCAACCCTTCTCCAAGGTGACCTTGTTTCACCCTGTAAACCTCCCATCCTGTTCCTGGGGCCCTTCCACAAAGCTCTGTGCCCCCTGCCTGCCAAGGCAGCTCCTTCATGTGAGGTGAGGTTCCACACTGCCGGCTGAGATGCACGTTGGTGACGGCTCCCCTGGTGGCCATTCAGCTCAGACCTGGCGGCCCAGCAGCAGCTGGCCAGTGGTTGGCAGCTGACTGCACGGAGGAGCACCGCTTCCCTGCCCATTCCCAGTGCCCCCACCATGCACTTTTATTGAACTCTTAAGATGACATTATGAAAGACAGCTAATTAGAGGAGAGACAGCCTTGAACAGGGGGAAAATAGAGACCAGCCAGTGAGGTGGAGTTAACTTGATTTTGATTATTTATTCAGTGGTAGGAAAAAAAAAGTGTGCAATTAAGCTTTTACTGGGCATTAGTGGCTTACTGTTGAGAACATCTGCTTCAGGTGGAGAGCTTGCTGCAGGCTTTGGGATATATTAATGCCATCTGCAGAAAAGGCCTGGGAAGCTTTGGAAAACGGGTACTAGGCCTTCACAACTAACAGTCTGAGTCCACTCTATTTCCATGAATGGGAAAATAAGGCCCAGAAGGGGGCTGGGGTCCAATGCCTCTGTCCCTGGGAACCCGAACTTGTCACTATAGCTTTTGTGCCCAGCAGCTGTAGAGTGTATGACATCCAATCACATTGCTTGTCTGCAAGTCTGTGACAGCCTGTGTTCTGGGGCCCCCAGCACTGGGCCTGCCATGTAGCTAGACCCCCACTCAGTAGTCATATGTATTTAGATTGAAAAAGACCACCATGAGAGGACTGATCGGCTTTTGTATCTCCATTTCCTGATTGGCTGCCTTTGGAGGCAGAGACTGAGTTGTATTCACCCCAATGTTCCCAGCCTGGCGCATGGCTGGTATCCAACATGCTATTCTCTTTATACATCCATAGCTCTTGTGAGGAAAGAAAATTGAATCCCGCCAGCTATGGAGCAGTCAGCCCGCAGGTGTGAACTGTGCACATGAAGGCTAGAGGACCCAGAGACTCCCTGGGCATCAGAGAGCAGACAGTTGCAGCTTTTCTGGCAAAGCATGTGGCAGAAGTGGGGTTCAGTCCCCAACACATACTATGGTGAAGTGGAACTCTCATGTTTTTTTCTTTTTAATGGAAGTGTAGCTGATCAACAATATTATATTAGTTTCAGGTATACAACAGAGTCATTCAATGTTTTAATAGATTATACTCATTTGAAGTTATTATAAAATATTGGCTATGTTCCCTGTGCTGTACTTTATCTCTTTGTATCTTATTTACTTTATACGTAGTAGTTTGTACATCTTAATCCCCTTCCCTTGTCATGCTTTTCCCCCCATACCTCTTCCCACTGGTAACCATTAGGTTGTTCTCTGTTTCTATCTTGTTATATTTGTTCTTTTGTTTTAATTTTCATTTCCACATACAAGTGAAAACATTCAGTATTTTTCCTTCCCTGTATGACTTCCTTCTCTAAGCATGGTACACTCCAGGTCCATCCATGTTGCTGCAGATGGCATTATTTCATTTGTGTGTGTGTGTGTGGAATAGCTGTAGAGCATATCACATGCAATTGCATTGCTTGACTGCAAGTCTGTGACAGGCTGTGTCCTGGGCCCCATCAGCACTGGGCCTGCCATGTAGTAGACTCCCACTCAATAGCCATAGTTAGGTTGACATTCCACTGTATACATATACTACATCTTCTTTATCTGTTCATCTGTTGATGCACCTTCAGTTCAGTTTAGTTGCTCAGTTGTGTCCGACTCTTTGACACCCCATTGACTATAGCACGCCAGGCCTCCCCTGTCCATCACCAGCTCCCAGAGTTTACCCAAACTCATGTCCATTGAGTCAGTGATGCACCTTAGATTGCGTGAACATCGTGGCTATTTAAATAACACTGCTATAAACTGTATATGTATCTTTTCAAATTAGTGTTTTTGTTTTCTTCAGATATACAAATCCAGAGACAGAATCGTGGAATCATATAGTGGTTCTATTTTTAGTTTTTTGAGGAACCTCCATACTGTTTTCCATAGTGGCTGTACCAATTTATATTTCCACCAACAGTATACTAGGGTTCCCTTTTCTCCACATCCTCATCACATTTGTCATTTGTTGTCTTTCTGCTTAGAGTCATCCTGACAGGTGTGAGGTGATATTTCATTTGGGGTTTGATTTGCATTTCCTCATGATTAGTGATGTTGAGCTTCTGCTCTGCATTCATGTGCTTGTTTGCTATCTGTGTATCTTCTTTGGAAAAATGTCTATTCATCCTTCTGCCCATGTGTTGATTAGGTTGTTTTGTTTTTGATATTGAATTGTATAAACCCTTTATATATTTTGGATACTAACCCTTTATCAGACATCATTTGCAAATATATTCTCCCATTCAGTAGATATTTTCATTTTGTCCATGGTTTTCTTCATTGTGCAAAAGCTTTTAATTTTACCTGATTCCCATTTGTTTATTTTTTCTTTTGTTTTCTTTATCTGAGGATATAGATCCAAAAAACATTGTTAAGATTTATGTCAAAGAGGATATTGCTTATGTTTTATTCTAGAAGTTTATGGTGTCTGGTCTTACATTTAGGTCTTTAATTCTTTTGGAGATTATTTTTGTATGTGGTATGAGATAACATTTGCATTTCATTCTGTTATACACAGTTGCCCAGTTTTCCCAGCACCACTTAATGTAGAAATTGTCTTTTCCTCATTGCATATTTTGCTTCCTTTGTCATAGGCTAATTGACCATATGTGCTGTGGGTTTATTTCTGGGATCTCTACTCTCTCCCATTAAACTATGTGTCTATTTTTGTTTCAGTTACTATACTGTTATGATTAATGTAACTTTATAGTACAGTCTGAAGTCAGGGAAGGTGATTTCTCCACCTCTGTTCCTCTTTCTCAAAATTGATTTGGTTATACCAGCTCTTTTGTGGTTTGATACAAATTTTAGGATTATTGTTTTTTTCCAGTTATTGTGAAAACTGTCATGGATATTTTGATAACATTAAATCTATAGATGACCCTATATGTGAGACAACAAAGAGACACAGAGGTATAGAGTGGACTTTTGGACTCTGAGGGAGAGGGAAAGGGTGGGATGGTTTGGGAGAATGGCAATGAAACATGTATATTTTCCTGTAAGAAACGAAGCGCCAATCTATGTTCAATGTAGGATGCAGGATGCATGGGGCTGATGCACAGGATGATTCAAGTAGAGGATGTGGGGTGGGAGGTGGGAGGGGGCTTCGGCATTGGGAGATTTTGTTCACCTATGGCTGATTCGTGTCAATGTATGGCAAAACAAATACAGTATTGTAATTTAAAAAATAAATAAATTAATTAAAAAATAAATCTATAGATTACTTTGGATAGTAAGTCAGTTTTAACAATATTAATTATTCTGATCCAAGATCATGGAATATCTTTCTGTTTCTTGGTATCATCTTCAGTTTCCTTCCTTGATGTCTTTAGTTTTCAGAGTATAGGTCATTCACCTTGTTGGTAAAGCTTATTCCTAGGGTATTCTAATCTTTCCAATGTAATTGTAAAGGAAGTTGTTTTCTTCCCCTTTCTTCCTGGTGTTTATTACTGGTATATAGAAAAACAACAGTTTTTTGTATTTAATCTGGTATCCTTCAACTTAATTTTATTTAGTAATTCTAATAGCTTTTGGGGGAGATGTTCAGTTCAGTTCAGTCATTCAGCCTTGTCCAACTCTTGGCGACTCCATGGACCGCAGCACTGCAGGCCTCCCTGTCCATCACTAACTCGCAGAGCTTACTAATACTCATGTCCATTGAATCAGTGATGCCATCCAACCATTTAATCCTCTGTTATCCCTTCTCCCACCTTCAATCTTTCCCAGCATCAGGGTCTTTTCAAATGAGTCAGTTTTTCACATCAGGTGGCCAAAGTATTAGAGTTTCAGCTTCAGCATCAGTCTTTCCAATGAATATTCAGGATTGATTTCCTTTAGGATGGACTGGTTGAATCTCCTTGCAGTCCAAGGGACTCTCAAAAGTCTTCTGTAACACCAGAGTTCAAAAGCATCAATTCTTCAGTGCTTAGCTTTCTTTATAGTCCAACTCTCACATCCATACATGACTACAGTAAAAACCATAGCCTTGACTAGACAGACTTTTGTTGGCAAAGTAATGTCTCTGCTTTCTAATATGTTGTCTAGGTTGGTCAGACATGTCCTTCGAGGAGTAAGCGTATTTTAATTTCATGCCCTGCAGTCAATATTTGCGGTGATTTTGGAGCCAAAAAAAAAAAAAAAAAAAGTCTGTCACGGTTTCCAATTTTTCTCCATCTATTTGCCATGAAGTGATTGGACCAGATGCCATGATTTTCTTTTTCTGAATGTTGAGCTTTAAGCCAACTTTTTCACTCTCCTCTTTCACTTTCATGAAGAGGCTCTTTAGTTCCTCTTCACTTTCTGCCATAAGAGTGGTGTCATCTGCATCTGAGGTTATTGATACTTATCCTCACAGTTTTGATTCCAGCTTGAGCTTCATCAGTCCAGCATTTCTCATTATGTACTCTGCATACAAGTTAAATAAGCAGGATGACAATATACAGCTTTGACATACTCCTTTCCCGATTTGGAACCAGTATGATGTTCCATGTCCAGTTTTAACTGTTGCTTCCTCACCTGCATATAGGTTTCTCAAGAAGCAGGTCAGGTGGTTTGGTGTTCCCATCTCTCTCAGAATTTTCCACAGTTTCTTGTGATCCACACAGTCAAAGGCTTTGGCATAGTCAATAAAACAGAAGTAGATGTTTTTCTGGAACTCTCTTGCTTTTTCAATGATCCAGTGGATGTTGGTAATTTGATCTCTGGCTCCTCTACCTTTTCTAAATCCAGCTTGAACATCTGAAAATTGACAGTTCATGTACTGTTAAAGCCTGGCTTGCAGAATTTTGAGCATTATTTTGCTAGTGTGGAGATGAGTGATATTGTGCAATAGTTTGAGCATTCTTTGGCATTGCCTTTCTTTGGAATTGAGTAAACTGACCTTTTCCAGTCCTGTGGCCACTGCTGAGTTTTCCAAATTTGCTGGCATATTGAGTGCAGGACTTTCACAGCATCATCCTTCAGGATTTGAAACAGCTCCACTGGAATTCCATCACCTCCACTACCTTTGTGTGTAGTGATGCTTCCTAAGGCCCATTTGACTTCACATTCCAGGATGTCTGGCTCTAGGTGAGTGATCATACCACTGTGATCATCTGGGTCATGAAGATCTTTTTGTACAGTTCTGTGTATTCTTGCCACCTCTTCTTAATATCTTCTGCTTCTGTTAGGTCCATACCATTTCTGTCCTTTATTGAGCCCATCTTTGCATGAAATGTTACCTTGGTATCTCTAATTTTCTTGAAGAGTCTTTCCCATTCTGTTGTTTTCCTCTATTTCTTTGCATTGATCACTGATGCTTTCTCATCTCTCCTTGCTACTCTTTGGAACTCTGTATTCAAATGGGTGTATCTTTCCTTTTCTTCTTTGCTTTTCACTTCTCTCCTTTTAACAGCTTTTTGTAAGTCCTCCTCAGACAATCATTTTGCCTTTCCATTTCTTTTTCTTGGGGATGGTCTTGATCCCTGCCTCCTGTACAGTGTCATGAACCTCCATCCATAGTTCTTTAGGCACTTTGTCTATCATGTCTAATCCCTTGCATCTATTTCACTTCCACTGTATAATCATAAGGGATTTGATTTAGGTCATATCGGAATAGTCTAGTGGTTTCCCCACTTTCTTCAATTTAAATCTGAATTTGTTAATAAGGAGTTCATGATCTAAGCCACAGTCAGCTCCTGGTCTTGTTTTTGCTGATTGTATAGAGCTTCTCCATCTTTGGCTGCAAAGAATAGAATCAATCTGATTTTGGTAGTGACCATCTGGCGATGTCCATGTGTAGAGTCTTCTCTTGTGTTGTTGGAAGAGAGTGTTTGTTATGACCAGTGCATTCTCTTGGTAAAACTCTATTAGCCTTTGTCCTGCTTCGTTCTGTATTCCAAGGCCAAATTTGCCTGTTACCCTAGGTGTTTTCTTGACTTCTTACTTTTTCATTCCAGTCCCCTATAAAGAAAAGGCCATCTTTTTTTGGGTGTTAGTTCTAGAAAGTCTTGTAGATCTTCATAGAACCGTTCAGTTTCAGCTTCTTCAGCATTACTGTGATATTGAATGGTTTGCCTCGGAAACAGAGATCATTCTGTCATTTTTGAGACTGCATCCAAGCACTGCATTTCAGACTTTTTTGTTGCCTATAAGGGCTACTGCATGTCTTCTGACGGATTCTTACCCACAGTAGTAGGTATAATGGGTCTGAGTTAATTCACCTGTCCCAGTCCATTCTAGTTTGCTGATTCCTAAAATGTCGATGTTACTCTTGCCATCTCCTGTTGGACCACTTCCAATTTGCCTTGACATTTGACCTAACATTCCAGGTTCCTATGCAATATTGCTGTTTACAACATTGGACTTCACTTCCATCACCAGTTACATCCCCACCTGGGTGTTGTTTTTACTTTGGCTCCATCCTTTCATTCTTTCTGGAGTTATTTCTCCACTGATCTCTAGTAGCCTATTGGGCACCTACCGACCTGGGGAGTTCATCTTTCAGTGTCCTATCTTTTTGCCTTTTTATATGTCATGTGGTTCTCAAGGCCAGAACACTGAAGCGGTTTGCTATTCCCTTCTCCAATGGACCATGTTTTGTCAGAATTCACTACCATGACCTACCCATCCATCTTGGGTGGCCCTACATAGCATGGCTCACCTCATAGTTTCATTGAGTTAGACATGGCTATGATCCGTGTGATCAGAGATGATAGGGTTTTATATATACTATCACAGCATCAGCAAGTAGTAACAATTTTACTTCTTTCCTTTTAATTTGGATGACTTTCATTTCTTTATCTTGCCTGATTTTTGTATCTTGAGCTACTGCTATTATATTAAATAGAAACATCGAGAGTGGGGATTATTGTCTTGTTTCTGACTTTAAAGGAAAAGTTTTCAACTTTTCACCGTTGAATATGATGTTAGCTGTAGGTTTGTCAGTAATGGCCTTTATTATGTTGAGATATGTTCCCTCTCAATGTTGTTGAAGGTTTTTTTTAAAACATGAATGGATGATAAGCTTTTCAAATGGTTTTTCTGCATCTACTGAGATTATCATTTGATTTTTATCCTTTGTTTTGTTAATGTGGTGTGTCCCATTGATTAATTTATGAATACTGAACCATCCTTATATCCCTAGAATAAATCCCACTTGATCATCGTGTATGATCCTTTTTGCATACTGATGAATTTGGTTTGCTAAAATTCGTTGAGGAATTTTGAATCTACATTTGCCAGAGATATTGGCCTGCAACTTTCTTTTGTGGTATTTTTGTAGTGTATTTGGTTTTGGTGTCAAAGTAGTGGTAGCCTTGTAGAATGAATTTAAGAGTATTCTATCCTCTTCAGGTTTTTGGAATAGTTTGGGAGGAATACATAATAGTTTGTTGATATATTTCCTAGAATTCCCTGTGGAGCTGACTAGGGCTTGATTTTTATTTCTGTAAGTTTTTTACTTTTTATTACTGATTCAATTTCAATACTAGTAATTGGTCTGTTCAAATAACCCATTTCATCTTGATTCAGTATTAGAAGATTGTATATTTCAGGAATTTAGCCATTTCTTCTAGGTTGTTCAGTTTGTTGGCACATAACTGTTTGTAGTATTTCTTTATAATTGTATGACATTGGTTGCAATTTTTCACATTTTATATCTTATTATTTCCTATTTGGGTCCTCTCTTTTATCTTAATGAACCTGGCTAAAGTCTTGTCAATTTTATCTTAAAAAAACAAAAACAAAAACCAAGTTTTGATTCTATTGATTTTTTTCTGTTGTTTCTGTTGTCTCTGTTACCATTCTGATCTTTATTATTTCATTCCTTCCATTTACCTTGCCCTTTGTTCTTCATTCTCTAATTCCTTTAGATAATAGGTTAGGTTATTTATTTATGATTTTTCTTGCTTTTTAGGTAGGCCTGTATCAGTATCAGCTTTCCACTTAGACTTGCTTTTGCTTCATCCCACAGATTTTAGATTGTTATGTTTTCATTTTTATTTGCCTCAGAAAATTTTCTGATTTTATTTTTGATTGCTTTATTGACCCTCATTAGTGTTTTTTGTTTTTTACTAAAATGTTGTTTAGTCCCCAAGTGTTTGTGTTTTTCCTGTTTTTCTTCCTATAATCGACTTCTAGTTTCATACTGTTGTTAGAAAAGATGTTTGATATATTTTCTATCCTGTAACATTTTTTAAGGTTTTTGTTTTTCTTTTGTCTATCTTGTAATTTATCCTGAAGCATATTCCATGTAAACTTGGATGGAGTGTCCTATAGATAACTATTAAGTCCAGCTCAACTAATATGTCATTTAAAGACAGTGTTAATTGCTTTTCTGTCTGGATAATCTGTCCGTTGATGTAAGTGGGGTATTAATGGTCCCTACTATTATTGAATTACTGTCAATTTCTCCCTTTATATCTTTTAATATTTATGTTGTAAACTTGTGTGCTTCTATATTATGTACATATATGTTTATAATGTTATGAACTCTTCTTGTATTGATCCCTTTATCATTATATAACCATTCTTTTTTAAAGTATATTTCGTCTGATAGAAGTATTGCTAACCCAGCTTTCCTGTAATTTCCATTTGCATGAAATATTGTTTTCCACTTCTCCCTTTTCAGTCTGTTTGTCTTTATCTCTGAAGTGAATCTCTTGTAGGCAGCATATAGATTGGTGTTTTATTTTTAATCAATGAGCCATTCTATGTCTTTTAGTCCATTGACATTTAAAGTGATTATTGATAAGTATCTGGTTGTTGCCATTGTTGCTTATTCTTAATTGTTTTCTGGTTGTTTTTGTAGTTCTCTCTCCTTTTATTCTTTTGTCTCTTTCCTGTGGCTTGGTGATTTTCTTTTCTTTTTTTTTTTTTTTTTTGAGAGAGGTTCCATTTATTTTACTTGAAACTGAAACTAGACAATATGAATACTAATCATCACAAATTAGAATATGAAGTAAGATAATACAAGTGAGAAAAAAGTAGAAACAGTAACATAATTTTGTATATTTTTTTGACAACTGGCCCTGCATCTCCTAGAACTCTAAAACAAAAATTGCACCAAGTTAGTTAAACAAGCAAGGAAAACATGACTCAAGACTACTACAATTAAGGAGAAAGCTTATATTCAACTTCACTAAAGCAAAATACAGTGATTTTAAAAGGTGGAGTGAGGTTATGGAAGAATACAGGGAGATATTCAATGAGAGGTTAGTCAGCGTGCTTAGTCCATCTGTGTTTGCTAGTTGTCACTTTCTGAATTTAAGCCCCTACTCTCCCACAGATCCTGGAGATAGAGAACCTTTCTTGATTACATTGCAAAGAAATGGCTCACCTGTCTTTGAGAAATATTTTTGGACTGCAGAAGATTTATATCTCAAAGATATAGAAAAATAAGTTATAATTGTAAGTTTTCTAAAGCAAATGCTCTAAGAAAAGCATTCAAGAAGAATCCTGCCTGAAGTTTAGTCAAGCCAAAAGGACCTACTGATAGGGTGTGTTTTTTTTTTTTAATTTATTTATTTTTTTAATTACAATACTGTATTTGTTTTGCCATACATTGACATGAATCAGCCACAGGTGTCCACGATCTCAGTGCTGTGATTATATTCCTTTCTCTCTAGTTTTTGTGTATCCATTAAAGCTTTTTATTTATGGTCACCATGGAGTTCTTATATGTTTTTCTATAAGTATATCCACTTGATTTAAAATGATATTCATTTAAGTTTAAACACATTCTAAAAGATCTATATTTTTACTCCCCTCCCTCCACGTTTTGTGTTTTTATGTCATATTTTACAACTTCATATCTATCCCTTAACAGTTTATTATAGTTTTAGTTGATTTTTACAATATTTTGTCTTTTAGCCTTCATATTAGCTTACTTAAGTGGCTGAGTCCAAGGTGTTTTTAAAATGTATTTGCCTTTACCTGTGACATTTTTCCTTTCTTTTAACTTTTTGTTTCTTGCTGGAGATTTTTAATTTTCACATAAAGAAGACCCTTAAACATTTCTTGTAAGAAAATTTAGTGTTGATAAACTTTAAAAAGTTTATCTTGTCTGAGAATTTATCTCTCCTTGTGAATAATAACTTTGCTGGACAAAGTATTCTTCGTTGTAGATGTTTCCTTTTAGGACTTGAATCTATTATACCACGACATGGCTCCTTTTCAAACCAGCCAAAGGGCTAACCTTCCCAGTGTTAAACTCTGGGTTATGGTGCCTAATATGGGGTACAAACCCCTCACTCCCAAGGGATCATTTCAGCACCGATGGTATCCCTTCCTCATCTGGGTCTCTCACCAGGGGTGTGCTTCTCCTCTCTTCCTACCAGATTCCATCTGGACCTTTATATATAGGCTTGGTTGTGGAAGAGATGTCCTGCTAGTTTTCAAGTTGATTTCAGTGAGAGTTGTTTTATATGTAGTTTTATTTTTAATGAGTTTTTGAGGAGAGGAGAATTCATCTCTCATCCTTGACCACCTTGATTTCTCTGGAGTGCTCATGTTTTAAGCCTTCAGCCCATCAGGCCACTTCCACTGTGATGCCCATTTGAAAACTCGATACAGTAAGTCCCCTATGAGCAAACAAGTTGTATTCCGAGAGTGCGTTCTTAAGTCAAATTTGTTCATAAGTCCAACAAAGTTAACCTAGGTAACCAATAACACAATAAGCAATATAGCATTGTATTGTAATTGGACCATAATACTTTTCACAGAATTAATACATAAGAAACAAAAACATAAAATAATAAAGAAAATATTTTTAATCTTATAATACAGTACTTTGAAAAGTATAGTTCAACAGCTCACATTGAATGAACACGCAAGAAAAATTACTGACTGGAAGAAGGAGAAGAGGTGGGAGATGGTAGAGCTGAAGGATCATCAGCAATAGGAGATGGAGGGCAAGCTCAGTTCCATTCATGCCTGATGTTGATGAAATGCACTTTCGCATCTTTGAAAGTTCTCAACTTAAAGGTTCATATGTAGGGAACTTACTGTAATGTCCTTTTCCAGGTGCAGTGGCCTCTGATGCCTAAGCAGGTCCTATATGCTTTATGATAATATCTCTGGTAACCCTCTCTGCTACTTGCCCTCTTCCAGAGAAGTGATCTACCTGCAGGGAATGAGGGAGAGTCAGAGCTGAATCCCAGAAAACACCCACCCAAGCCAGAGGTCAGCTGATGTCCACTCAGCCCTTGTGTTCTAGTCCAGCCACTGGGAAATCCTACTGAGGCTGAATGGGGGTGCCACCTGTCCTAGCATCACTCAACCCTGCCATTTTTTACTGCCCTCCTCCCCCTCAACTCTGAGCCTGCATATTTGGCCCCCATGCACCTAGGAAAACTCCCAAGGAATCTATCCTTGAGCCTGGGTCATTTTTGAAAAAAACTATTTATTTATCTGTTGGTGATAGGTCATATAAGAAGAGTTGACAAGAATACACAGAACAGATGTACAAAAAAGATCTTCACAACCCAGATAATCACAATGGTGTGATCACTCACCTAGAGCCAGACATTCTGGAACGTGAAGTCAACTGGGCCTTAGGAAGCATCACTATGAACAAAACTAATGGAGGTGATGGAATTCCAGTTGAGCTATTTCAAATCCTGAAAGATGATGCAGTGAAAGTGCTGCACTCAATATGCCAGCAAATTTGGAAAACTCAGCAGTGGCCACAGGACTGAAAAAGGTCAGTTTTCATTCCAATCCTAAAGAAAGGCAATGCCGAAGAATGGTCAAACTACTGCACAATTGCACTCATCTCACATGCTAGTAAAGTAATGCTTAAAATTCTTCAAGCCAGGCTTCAGTAATATGTGAACCATGAATTTCCAGATGTTTAAGCTGGCTTTAGAAAGGCAAGGGAACCAGAAATCAAATTGCCAACATCCGCTGGATCATCGAAAAAGCAAGAGAGTTCCAGAAAAACATCTCTATTTCTCCTTTATTAACTATGCCAAAACCTTTGACTGTGTGAATCACAATAAACTGTGGAAAATTCTGAAAGAGATGGGAATACAGACTACCTGACCTGCCTCTTGAGAAACCTATATGTAGGTCAGGAAGCAACAGTTAGAACTGGATATGGAACAACAGACTGGTTCCAAATAGTAAAAGGAGTACGTCAAGGCTGTATATTGTCACCCTGCTTATTTAACTTAAATACAGAGTACATCATGAGAAACACTGGGCTGGAACACAAGCTGGAATCAAGATTACTGGGAAAAATATCAATAACCTCAGATATGCAGATGATACTACCCTTATGGCAGAAAGTGAAGAATTAAAGAGCCTCTTGCTGAAAGTGAAAGAGGAGAGTGAAAAAGTTGGCTTAAAGCTCAACATTCAGAAAACTAAGATCATGAGCGCCCAGCCCCATCACTTCATGGGAAATAGATGGGGAAAGAGTGGAAACAATGGCTGACTTTATTTTTCTGGGCTCCAAAATCACTGCAGGTGGTGATTGCAGCCATGAAATTAAAAGATGCTTACTCCTTGAAAGGAAATTTATGAGCAACCTAGATAGCATATTCAAAAGCAGAGACATTACTTTGTCAACAAAAGTCTGTCTAGTGAAGGCTATGGTTTTTCCTGTGGTCATGTATGGATGTGAGAGTTGGACTATAAAGAAAGCTAAGTGCCAAAGAACTGGTGCTTTTGAGCTGTGGTTTTGGAGAAGACTCTTGAGAGTCCCTTGGACTGCAAGGAAGTCCAACCAGTCCATCCTAAAGGAGATCAATCCTGGGTGTTCATTGGAAGGACTGATGTTGAAAGCAAAACTCCAATACTTTGGCCACCTAATGCAAAGAACTGACTCATTTGAAAAGACCTTGATGCTTGGAAAGATTGAGGGCAGGAGGAGAAGGAGAAGACAGAGGATGAGATGGTTGGATGGCATCACCAACTCGATGGACATGGATTTAAGTGGACTCTGGGAGTTGGTGATGGACAGGGGAGGCCTGGCGTGCTGCGGTTCATGCAGTCGCAAAGAATCGGACACAACTGAGCAACTGAACTGAACTGATAGGTCTTATTTGTGGCACATGGGATCTTCAGTCCTTGCTAAGGCATATGAGATCCTTTTGTCAAGCTGGAGCATGTGGGATCTTTAGTTGTGACCTGCAAGATCCAGTCTGCCAACCAGTGATTGAATCCAGACCCATTGGGAGTGTGGAGTCCCGGTCACTGGACCACCAGGGAAATCCACTGCCTGAATCTTTAGATTCCTGTGTTGTTGAATTTTCTTGTTCTTGTCATTAGCTAGCACTTGTCATCATCAATGTGCTAGCCCATCTCCCCATCTCTAGGGGGTTCTGAGTTGGAGTTACCTCAAAATTATCAGGAGTTCTGGGGCAAAGGCTTTGCTGCTGGTGGTGATGTGGGAGTGGGGAAGGGGATACTGTGAGAACCCCCAGGGCAGAGGGAGAGCAAAGGCCTGCTGGAGTGGGGTCTTGGCCCTGCTACTCTCTAACTGTGTAGTCTTGGGTAAGAGCCAGGAGCTCCTTGGGCTCACTCTCCACATTTCTAAAGTGGGGATGCCCACATCTGTCTCATGCCATTGTTTCTAGAGAGACAGAGAAGGCAGCAGTGATGGAGATTCACTTTTGGTCCCCAGGAAAGTGTGCCCTCTGTGTCCACATCCTCAGATCCCTGCAGTACCCACATCCTCAGATCCCTGCAGTACCCACATCCCCAAGGTGCACCATAGACAACCCTGGTCCTCCTCATAGGGCCACACTATCTTCAGGAAAAGAGAAGGAAAGGAGAAGTGAAGATAAAGAAGTCCTTCCAACCTCTGCCTGACTTTCAAATGATAAGAAAGTCTATCACCAAACCTCTCTGACAGGCTAGGCATGCAAATAACAGCAGCTACTGATCAATCTCACTTAGCAGGAGCCCCTGCTGTAAATTTATGTTTTGTCATTAATCCTCACTACCCGTTGATCTTTGTCTATTTATCTCCTCCAGCTTTCCAGAGCACTGTGCTGAGCGCAAGGGCATGTAGTGAAGCCAGGATTGGCAGCCAGATGGCCTCTTTTGGGGCCTGGCAGTGACCACACCCTGCACTACCTCCATCTGGGGCTCCAGGCCCTGCTCATGACCACTGTCTTTCCTCCCCTTCCTCCTGAGATTGTCCTCTGGAAGGACTCAGAACACAGAAGAGCCCTCTCCTCCAGCCCTGCCCACTCTCTTCCCCGTGACCTCAGACACTCTGCTGTTTCACATGTGTCTAAACTAGGCATTTTCCCCCAGGAAGGAGTTTTAAATTCTGTTTGTCCAAACTGAGTCTCTTAGGATGTTAGGTTGGTGGTATCCTCAGCTTCATTTCAACTTTTCCCAGAAATGGTCAGGCTAGGACCCTTCTTTGTAACTAGTTTCTTCTGGAATCTTTAGTGGAGGGCTCATAGGAAGAGAATGAGTTATTTCACAGGAGCTTCTAGATTATACCCTCTCCTGCCCCTTGACCCTGAAAGAGCAATAATGGCTACTAGATGCTGCGCTTATATTCATAAATCTAAAGCTGTTATTTCACAAGTGAAGAAACCCAGGTACAGAGATGTTGGATAACTTACCCGAGGTCACACAGCTAGTAAGAGGCAGAGCTGAGTCTTGTTTGAGAGACCATAGTCTTAACCAGTATCTGTCCTGACTCATGCTCGGCTACTGCTGACAAAATGCCTTGTCAGTCTTCCATTTTTCCTGGGAGGGAGGGCTTAGAAGGCAAGTTCCTCCCCTGAATGGGTTGTGCAACTCTTCCTTCCTGGCTCCCTCATCATCTTGCTGGCTCTTGTAGTGAAGGTGCTGTGTCTAGGTCTCCAGTTTCTCTGCAAAGTGGCTCCATTTGCAAGTGTTTCTGCCTCCTTGGGATCAGGGTGAAGTGGGTGGGGTTTCTGGAGTGGCAGTTGAAGACACGGGTGTGATTTTGAACATTGTCAGTTTCATGAAGGGTCACCACATCAACAGTCTCTGCACTTATTCATGGAGCTCGTATCTGCTACTGCATCTCCCCTCTTTGACTCCTCTTCATCCTTTGGGATCCTGTGGCTGTCACAGAAGGAAAACTCTTTATTCAAGAAATTCACTTCATAGCCTTTGTAGAACAAAGCTTTTCCAGCCCTAATGAAAGGGGGAAGCAAAACCAGCATCTAGGGCAAGTGTTTCTTATTAGACATGTGCTTCATGGGACCTGTTTAGAATCGGCCTATTTCGATGTCTGCATTTTCTGAAGTCCTCTCTCCAGATGGCAGTGTACACTTGGCTTCTAGAACCCGTTCACGCCAGCCATTTTCACTGAGGGTCTGGCTCGAGTGTGTCTTCTCAGACTGGTGGTGCTCTGGACAGGAGAGTAAACCCTGCTTTGCAGAAGAGAGGATGAAGCAGGCAGCGTAGCCAAGAATGAGACTGGATCAGGATGGGAGGAACTGGTGACAGTGGAGGACCCCTCAGAGCCTGGCTGTCTAAAATATGAGAGCAGACGTCCACCCAGAGATAGCTAGTGTGCCATGCCTTGAACATATGGCCCTGGGGTCAGAAAGACTCTGCTCTTCCCTGGCTGGGCCACCTGGAGAGAGCTGCTAAACCTCTCTGAGGCATAGTTTCCTCACTTCCAGTACCAGGTGTTGTCAGAATTGGATGAGATCATATTTTACAGAGCCAGGCCAGATCTGGAACCAAGGCACACTCCAAGGCTCATAGGCATGATATTTATACCAATCTCACTGGCAGAATGGAGCTTTCCTTGACTCTTGCCCTTCTCATAGGAAAGAATTCAGTCGAGAGGCATAGAACAGTTTTATGTAGCAAAAGTTTTATTAAGTAGAGTGAAAGAACACTCCTGAGAACAAACGAGAATGGGCTATCTGGAAGCCAAGAGCAGCCCTTCAATAGGATGGCTAGACTTTTTAAAGTGGTGGTCCCTCCCTGTGTCCTGTGCCATTTGACTGACAATTGAAACCCAAGGGGGAGGGGTGGAGGCCAAAACCGCAAAGCTAATTTCTTACAAATACAGCATGATAAACCCTGAGTTACCTTGAATCACCTTTTAGGTCTTGATGCACCTGTTCCAACTGTGCTGGCAGTTTTATCTTGCTTGGTTCTGATATGGCTGGAGACCTAGGGGTGGTCCTTGGCCACAGAGGAAGGATATCTGGGTTTGCTCCTACCCCCAGAAGGAAAGACAAACCATTCAGGATGGGGCAGGATCCGCTCATGACTGCCTAGCTACGTATCAACCTGGAGAGAATTTAAAAGTCCCTTTAGTTGACTCTCCTGCTGCCCTTTAATCCTACTCAGATAAGATCAGCCTTTCCCTGCTGAGCTTACTGATCCCTTTCTGGTCACCTGCAAGCAAAAGAAAACCTTCTGGCCACTTAAGTGAAAGTGTCAGTCACTCAATCATGTCCGACTCTGCAATGTGATAGATGGCAGTCTCTCAGGCTCCTCTGTCCATGGAATTCTCCAGGCAAGCACACTGGGAGTAGGTAGCCATCTCCTTCTCCAGGGGAGCTTCCCAACCCAGGGAATGAACCTGGGTCTCTCCCATTTCAGGCAGATTCTTTATCATCTGAGCAACCAGGAAGCCCTGTAATCAATAATTTAAAACGTCTGATTCACTCTTCTAAATAAAAACTCAGTCTCCTTCCTGTCTCCCTGCTCACTGTGCTCTCCCCATCATTAAATCCCCTCTGAACTTTCAACAGTTTAAAAAATGTGAGTAAGAAGTTCATGACTCATGTAACTGGTTTTCAAGATATTTCCTGGGACCAGCTCCAGCAAGGCGGTCAGGCTTGCCATCATTTGACTGCTTGTTTTTACATACCTTGGCAATTTAGACAAACTACCCATTTCACATCTATTGCACACTGTTTCTGAACACTAGCTTATGGGAAACTCCCATGGAAAATCAACAGTGGGGAACACTTGGAGTCCTCCAGGTGGCATTTTTCTCCATTCTCTTTGGGGTCAGAATTCCCAGTGGGGACCAAAGTCTGCTCAGTCCCAGCTGCTGGGGCTGAGCCATGGTAGAGTATAGAATCAGCTGTGGCTCCCTTGATGAGATCCAAGTCCTGGGGCTGCCTGGATCTGGCTGAGCTGCTTAATTTCCAGCTTGTTCAGTTTTCATCTGTAAAATGGGGATAGGGCACCTTGGTGGGACTGTTGTGTCATTAGAAACAGCCTGGGGCTGGCAGGCAGTGAGTCCCCTTCATGGTTAGTGTTGTTATCATGTTGACTGAAAAAAAAAGCACAGCCTAAAAATTGAGAGGTCTAGGGGTTTTTTTGGCAGACATTCTGAGGACTTCAAGCCTGGAACACCACATCTCAGATGCTCTGAGAGATTGCTCCAAGGAGGCAAGGGAGGAACCAGAATCTAGGAGTTTTGGCAACAAAGACTAGGTTCTTGGAAAATCAAAAGATTATTGTTAATCAAAGAAAATAAGATATCTAAATTAAAGAATTTAGTGCTGTTATGTGTATAGGAAAATGCAAGAGTCTGAGCTTATTGGAATCATTCATTTGATGTGTACCTCAGCTGTGCAGGGCCAGTATCCTGTGCTTTCTCATCCTGAGTCTCCTTGGGGTGCACCACTGGGGGAGGAGGTTGCTGCAATGACTGACTGCTTGAAGGCGAGCATCCTGTTTCTATCCTAAGTTCCCTCTAAGCTTACTGTAGGGTTGCTGTAAGTGATGGCTTGATGGTTGCAACATCCTTTGTTTACTGATATGGCAGGTGACATTTTCTCATCCACAAACCCCCATCTCTGTTAACATTGTTATCATCATGCCTGCTTGCATTACCTTATTTCTCTGAACAGCTCTTTCAAAACCCAGAGGGCAAGTTTCTGGTTTGTGCTGACCATAGACCCCATCTCTGGCCTTTCCTTGTTGATCATGGTGCCAGCCTAGGATGGGCCATCCTCATCCATGCACAGAAGCTCCTGGAGGCTTTGGGGGAAGTGTCATGGGTGAGGATGGGCATTCAGGAGCTAGTTATAGGCTCTTCCATCAGGACTTTCAGTTAAATGAATGCCTGCCTTGGCTGCATCTTTCCCTACCAGAGCCCCACCCAGTTGTGGCCCCTCCAGTTCAGTGGCATACTTTCTGCCCTTGGTGTATGAAACAGTTAATCTGATCTAGCCCTGCTATAGCCCCGAACCAGGAGAACATGGAGAGGGGTTCCATGGGGAACCCCCAGAGCCCATGTAAGGGGTGCTGCCTCCTCACCCAGGCTGCCTCCTGGCAGCTAGGAGCTTGACTGCAGTTGCTGCCCTTTGTCATCAAAAAGAGAAAGTGCAACACTCTGTTTCACCAATGTGCGAAGGTCTTGACATGTTAATACCTGGTCACAAAGGTCTCAAGTTCCTAATAGTGAAACCCCACAACCCAGTTTGGGACTTGAACCTGCTGTCTTTTAATTGAGACCATATACCTGGTCTTATGACTTAGTGAAACTCAAGTTCTTTTACGTATTGTTGCAGAAAGAATTCAGTGAGAGACAAAGTGACAGGTAAAAAGTGTATTTGGTCAGAGAGATACATATTCCATAGACAGTATGTAGTCTGGCTCAAAAGGCAAGAGCAGCCCCAGGACATGGGGTCATCTGGGAAACTGAGAGCAGCCAAAGGAGAAACACATTCCACAGACAGAGTATGGACCACCTCAGAAGGCAAGAGGCCCCGAAAGATGGGGTGGTTGGCTTTTAGGGACTGGGTAATTTCATAAGCTAATGAGGGGGAAGATTATTCCAATTATTTCAGGGAAAGGGTGGGGATTTTCAAAAATTTCACCACTGCCCACTTTTGGCCTTTTATGGTTGACCTTGGAACTGTCATGGCACTTTTGGGTATGTCACTTAGATGCTAATTACGATAAGCGTATAATGAGGCTCAAGGTCTACTGGAAGTTGAATCTTTCACAGTCTTGGACCTACTTTTTTCTAACCAGTTTATGCCATATCCTCAAGGGCTATGTCATTCATTCCCTTAAAGCTTGTGCCCTGCTTCCTTTCCTCCTGTTTCAAAAGGCTAGGAAACCCATCAACTGAAACCAGATTTTGGGCCTACTCTCTCTTCTTCCCTCCCTCCCTCCTCTTTCTCTTCAAACCTATATGGCATGTTAAGTCTCCAGCAACCCCTATGTTAATAACTCTGGGGGTTAAAAGTAAATAAAAACATGTCCCTTAAGTTGTGGGCCACAGACAGTCATCTGAATGGTAGTCTTCTGAATAATAATGCGTAATACCTAGAGCAGAAGAGTAACCCTCAAACCTCTGGCAGAACAAAGGAGGGCATGAGGGTTGTGCTTGAGTGGGCCAGAGAAGCCTTCAAGGTGGGAAGGGGCTCCTCTTGTGGGTGTCTTAGGAAGAGCAAGTGTTGGGCATGTGGCCCTGGAGAGCCTGATTCCTGGTAGAAGATCCAGGATGACGTGAAGGCAGGATGATGGGATACAGCCCCAGGTTCAGACATTCTTATGGTTGGCTTGGAAACCTTCATCCTTTATGACTCATCCCCCTTATCTGAAGGTTCCTGTGATTTTCCTCTAGGTCCAGGGTACCATAACCCATATAGTGCACTAAATGGAACAAGAGTGGAGTTCTGGGGCAGGTGACCACATCCTGCTGGACTCTGAGTTCTCAGCCTGCATAGAATGCCGTTCCACATGTTGTAGGGTTACTTGCAGGATCAGATCACAGTGATCTCAAATAAGGAGCTTGAGTTTGGGCTTTAAGTAGGGAGTTGCTGTAGATTACGTGGGGAAAGGTTGTAAGCAGATAGGGTAGGGGATCCGAAGAGAAAGAGATCTAGACATGTGTGTGCATACTCAGTCACTTCAGTTGTGTCCGACTCTGTGACCCAGTGGATTATAACCCACCAGGCTCCTGGGTCCATGGCATTCTCTAGGCATGAATACCAGAGTGAGTTGCCATGCACTACTCCAGGGAATCTTCTAGACCCAGAGATTGAATTCGTGTCTCCTGCATCTCGTCTCCTGCATTGCAGGCAGACGCTTTATCCACCTAAGGTCAGTTCAGTCAGTCAGTCAGTCAGTCAGTTCAGTCGCTCAGTCGTGTCCAACTCTTTGCAACCCCATGAATCGCAGCACGCCAGGCCTCCCTGTTCATCACGATCTCCCCGGAGTTCACTAGACTCACGTACAACGAGTCCGTGATGCCATCCAGCCATCTCATCCTTGGTCGTCCCCTTTTCCTCCTGCCCCCAATCCCTCCCAGCATCAGAGTCTTTTCCAGTGAGTCAATTCTTCGCATGAGGTGGCCAAAGTACTGAAGTGTCAGCTTTAGCATCATTCCTTCCAAAGAAATCCCAGGGCTGATCTCTTTCAGAACAGACTGGTTGGATCTCCTTGCAGTCCAAGGGATTCTCAAGAGTCTTCTCCAACACCACAGTTCAAAAGCATCAATTCTTCGGTGCTCAGCCTTTTTCACAAACCAACTCTCACATCCATACATGACCACAGGAAAAACCATTGCCTTGACTAGACGGACCTTAGTAGGCAAAGTAATGTCTCTGCTTTTGAATATGCTATCTAGGTTGGTCATAACTTTTCTTCCAAGGAGTAAGCGTCTTTTAATTTCATGGCTGCGGTCAAAATCTGCAGTGATTTTGGAGCCCAGAAAAACTAAAGTCTGACACTGTTTCCACTGTTTCCCCATCTATTTCCCATGAAGTGATGGGACCGAATGCCATGATCTTCATTTTCTGAATGTTGAGCTTTAAGCCAACTTTTTCACTCTCCTCTTTCACCTTCATCAAGAGGCCCTTTAGCTCCTCTTCACTTTCTGTAATAAGGATGGTATCATCTGCATATCTGAGATTATTGATATTTCTCCCGGCAATCTTGATTCTAGCTTGTGTTTCTTCCAGTCCAGCGTTTCTCATGATGTACTCTATATATAAGTTAAATAAGCAGGATGACAATATACAGCCTTGACGTACTCCTTTTCCTATTTGGAACCAGTCTGTTGTTCCATGTCCAGTTCTAAATGTTGCTTCCTGACCTGCATACAGATTTCTCAAGAACAGGTCAGGTGGTCTGGTATTCCCATCTCTTTCAGAATTTTCCACAGTTTATTGTGATCCACAGAGTCAAAGGCTTTGGCATAGTCAATAAAGCAGAAATAGATGTTTTTCTGGAACTCTCAAGCTTTTTCCATGATCCAGCGGATATTGGCAATTTGATCTCTGGTTCCTCTGCCTTTTCTAAATTCAGCTTGAACATCAGGAAGTTCATGGTTCACATGTTGCTGAAGTCTGGCTTGGAGAAGTTTGAGCATTACTTTACTAGCATGTGAGATGAGTGCAATTGTGAGGTAGTTTGAGCATTCTTTGGCATTGCTTTTCTTTGGAATTGGATGAAAAGTGACCTTTTCCAGTCCTGTGTCCACTGCTGAGTTTTCCAAATTTGCTGGCATATTGAGTGCAGTACTTTCACAGCATCATCTTTCGGGATTCGAAATAGCTCAACTGGAATTCCATCACCTCCACTAGCTTTGTTCGTAGTGATGCTTTCTAAGGCCCACTTGAAAGTGATCACATCATCATGATTATCTGGGTCTTGGCGATCTTTTTGTACAGTTCTTCTGTGTATTCTTGCCACCTCTTCTTAATATCTTCTGCTTCTGTTAGGTCCAGACCATTTCTGTCCTTTATCGAGCCCATCTTTGCATGAAATGTTCCCAACTCTCTTGAAGAGATCTCTAGTCTTTCCATTCTGTTGTTTTCCTGTATTTCTTTGCATTGATCGCTGAAGAAGGCTTTCTTATCTCTTCTTGCTATTCTTTGGAACTCTGCATTCAGTTGCTTATATCTTTCCTTTTCTCCTTTGCTTTTCGCCTTTCTTCTTTTCACAGCTATTTGTAAGGCCTCTCCAGACAGCCACTTTGCTTTTTTGCATTTCTTTTCCATGGGGATGGTCTTGATCCCTGTCTCCCATACAATGTCATGAACCTCATTCCATAGTTCATCAGGCACTCTATCTATCAGATCTAGGCCCTTAAATCTACTTCTCACTTCCACTGTATAATCATAAGGGATTTGATTTAAGTCATACCTGAATGGTGTGGTGGTTTTCCCTACTTTCTTCAATTTAAGTCTGAATTTGGCAATAAGGAGTTCATGATCTGAACCACAGTCAGCTTCTGGTCTTGTTTTTGTTGATTGTATAGAGCTTCTCCATCTTTGGCTGCAAAGAATATAATCAATCTGATTCTGGTGTTGACCATCTGGTGATGTCCATGTGTAGAGTCTTCTCTTGTGTTGTTGGAAGAGGGTGTTTGCTATGACCAGTGCATTTTCTTGGCAAAACTCTATTAGTCTTTGCCCTGCTTCATTCCACGTTCCAAGGCCAAATTTGCCTGTTACTCCAGGTGTTTCTTGACTTCTTACTTTAGCATTCCAGTTCCTTATAATGAAAAGGACATCTTTTTTTGGGGTGTTAGTTCTAAAAGGTCTTGTAGGTCTTCATAAAACTGTTCAACTTTGGCTTCTTCAGTGTTACTGGTTGGGGCATAGACTTGGATAACTGTGATATTGAATGGTTTGCCTTGGAAATGAACAGAGATCATTCTGTCATTTTGAGATTGCATCTAAGTACTGCATTTCGGACTGCTTTGTTGACCATGATGGCTACTCCATTTCTTCTGAGGGATTCTTGCCCGCAGTAGTAGATATAATGGTCATCCGAGTTAAATTCACCCATTCCAGTCCATTTTAGTTTGCTGATTTCTAGAATGTTGATGTTCACGCTTGCCATCTCTTGTTTGACCACTTCCAATTTGCCTTGGTTCATGGACCTGACTTTCCAGGTTCCTATGCAATATTGCTCTTTACAGCATTGGATCTTGCTTCTATCACCAGTCACATGCACAACTGGGAATTGTTTTTGCTTTGGCTCCATCCCTTCATTCTTTCTGGAGTTATTTCTCTACTGATCTCCAGTAGCATATTGGGCACCTAGTGACCTGGGGAGTTCCTCTTTCAGTATCCTATCATTTTGCCTTTTAATATTGTTCATGGGGTTCTCAAGGCAAGAATACTGAAGTGGCTTGCCATTCCCTTCTCCAGTGGACCACGTTCTGTCAGACCTCTCCACCATGACCCGCCTGTCTTGGGTTGCCCCACAGGCATGCCTTGGTTTCATTAAGTTAGACAAGGCTGTGGTCCTAGTGTGATTAGATTGACTAGTTTTCTGTGAGTATGGTTTCAGTGTGTCTGCCTTCTGATGCCCTCTTGCAACACCTACCATCTTACTTGGGTTTCTCTTACCTTAGCGTGCGGTATCTTTTCACGGCTACTCCAGCAAAACACAGCTGCTGTTTCTTACCTTGAACGAGGGGTATCTCCTTACCATCGCCTTCCTGACCTTCAATGTTGGATAGCTCCTCTAGGCCCTCCTACTCCTGCACAGCCACCGCTCCTTGGGTTGATCCTCCCGGCTGTCAGCCCTGGCCTCGGGCGTGGGTGGCTTCTTTCAGCTGCCTCCCCTGGCCTCAGGCTCGAGCTCAGGGTGTCTCCTCTGCATCACTGCCCCTGGCCTCAAGCGCGAGGTGGCTTCTTCTGGCCGCCCCTGACCTCGCACGCGGGGTTTCTCCCCTGGGCCGCCCCTGGCCTCGGACGCAGGGTAGCTCCACCCAGCTGCCGCCCTGACCTCGGACGTGGGGTGCCTCCTCCCAGCCGCCACTGACCTTGGACACGGAGTGTCTCCTCCTGGCCACGGCCCCTGACCTCGGACGCAGGATGCCTCCTCCCTGCTGCCACTGACCTCGGACGCGGGGTAGCTTCTCTCGGCCGTTCCTGCACCGCCACAGCCTGGTACTCTAGGCTGCTGCCCCTGACCTCGGACGTGTGGTAGCTCCTCTTGGCTGCGCTTAGTGCGCTGGCCCGGCTCTCGCAACCATCCACGCTTAGTGCGCACCAGCCCAGCTGTTTCAATTTTGGCCTAAGCTGTTTTGGGATCTAAGTCTTGCCACAGTGCTTGCTGTTGAACAGATCTCAGTAACTGATGATCTTAATGGAAGTGAGGGAATGCAGGAATTAAGGGAAAGCAATCAAGAAACAATACTTTTGTGATAAAACAGAGTTCTTGTTCCTCCTCAAGGGCTATACATCACAATCTGATACAGTCATTGAGGTCTACAGGATCTAAGGCCTCTACCTGGGTGGACAATGGAATATTAATATTGACCTTTGTGACTTCAACTAGACCTTGGACTCTGTTGACCTTGGCCCCAATTTTATGCTGAATTTTCCTCTGCTTTGAGCCCTCCTCATGAATATGCATGTCCTCTTAACTTAATACTTTCCCAGTTTTGCTGTTTGGGGAGACACTGCTTTAGGAAATTTCCTAGGTGTTCTTACTTGCTGCAAGTAATAAGTCCTCTATTCTTCTAATCTTTGTCTTGGCTTTGTCTTTTGGCTTGGCAGCCACCAAGAGGCCAACCAAGTTTTCAGGATAACAGGGACATGGTCAGATTTTATGTTACAATGATTTTTCTTTGGGGGAACATCACACTGGAGGCTTAGGGCACTTTCTAACTCTTACTTCTTGCCCTGATCTAACACTTTGTGGCCTGAGCCTTTGTGAGGGATTGGACCTGGCCCTGGGGATGGGAACAAAGGCCAGGAGGATGGATCTGAAGGTGCAAATTAAAAAAAAAGAAAGAAAGAAAAGAAAAAAACATTTCTCAGGATGTTTTGGGCTGAAAGCAAAGAAGCCCGACTACAAGCGGCTTTAAGAAGATGGATTTGTACCTTATGCCTTGACAGAAACACAGAGTGGCCCCAGAGTTTGTGCACTGGCTCCAGATGTGCTTGGAGACCCAGGCATTTTTCATCTTCCCCTCGGCCATCCTCTCCCCCCAATGATGCTTCCCCAGTGGCTGATGGAAGATGACAGCCTTTCTAGGCAGCAGAAGAGAGGGCTCCTTTTCAGCCACTCCTAATTAGTAGAGAAAACTTCCTTTCCCAGGAGGCCCCAGCAGAAATCCCAACACATGTCATTGGTCAAGTCTGGTTCCAGCACCGAGGACTCTGTGGACAGCATGGGAAGGTGGGGTGTGCCATTCTCTGCCACTGGAGCCAAGAGGACTGTGCTCGTGGAAATCAAGGTGGGAAGAATGATGGGTGGACAACAGACTCCCAGTCACATCCCACATACCTGGAGCCCTACAAGGGTCATTTCTGTGTCCCCTATATTGGGATTCAGAATGGAGTTCTAACAACAACAGGGAGCATTTTTTATAGGAATAGGGGTACTGAGAATTCAGCATTCTTCATCACACCCAGACTCCATGGGAATCTAGGAACTGCTGCAACACTGAGTGTCTGGTCCACTGAGACACAGAAGTCTGCTGGTTCCATGGAAGGAAGAAAGGGTCCCCCAGATGCTTCCCTGGGATCATGAGTGAATCAGGGGCTTAATCAGGCAGTGTTCTCAAGTGGCAGTGCTGAGTCATTCTGTTGTTGTTCAGTGGTCAAGTCGTATCCAACTCTTTTTGACTCCATGGACTGCAGCGTGCCAGGTTCCTGTCTGTGGGATTTCCCAGGCAAGAATACTGGAGTGGACTGCCAATTCCTTCTCCAGGGGATCTTCCTGACTCAGGAACCAAACCCATGTCTCCTGCTGTATTGAGCCATTAGGCACAATTAATAGCTTAAAAATTTTAACCATACGCACACATTCTTTTTCCAGCTCAATCAAGAAACCAATAGACTAGTTTCTATGCTCCAGAAGCCCTTCCCTGGGGTCTTCTCCGATATGCACGGTTTGCTGCTACAGATTATCCTTACGGCTCTGAGGCCCCTCCCTGAGTCTCCAGGGCCCCAATGCAATGTCAGGAAGAAAAGCTGAGGCCCTCTGTCCTGATGTCCAATCCTGGCTCCTCTCATACATGTCCTGGGTGTCCCCTATGATGTCCTTGACCCTGGGGCAGATGGTCTCTACGCAACTATGCAGTAAACCTCTGGTTGGCTCATCTCTCTCTTTTTTTTAGAAGAGGATTTAGGCTTTACAGCATAGCTAAAAATACCACTGAAGAGCCTGCCTCTCTTTGGAGAGGTTCAGACAGTAAAGAATCTGTCTGCAAAGCCTATAGTCCATGGGATCACAAAAAGTCAGACAGGACTGAGTGACTAACACTTTCACTCAGTGGCCAAAAGCCTACTGGAAAAGTGCTGACAGCCCTGACGACTGCAGTTTTTTTGCATTTCACCAGAGATTCTGGAGTTGGGGGACACTGGAGATCTCAGTGTGAAACCAGCCCATTTTACTGATGAAGACCTTGAGGGCTACAGGGGAGATGAGGTGGAACTTGAATTTTACTCCTCCCAGAAAGTCCCGGTGGCTCCATCATGCGCAGGGCTCTGGGCTCTGACACTTCTCGCCCTCTGGTTCCACCTCCAGGGTCTCCTAGGACATGTAACTGAGTCCACAGTGGGCTCCAGAGCAGAATATTCCTGAGGTGGCAAGGGACAAGATCCAAGTCTGACCTGGGCAGAGGTGTGACAACTGCAAGATACTTCATGCAGCCCTGCAGACCTTAACCTACAGGGAAGCCGTGGTGTGTTTGTGGTGGGTACCAGCTCCGAGGGAGCAAAAGTAGAAGCTCTTAGAGGTGGGGAGCTGTAGCCAATGGCCGATCCCACGGCCTCTCAGATGGAGGCTGCTTCTGTGTAAGAAACCAAGCCCAGCCAGGGAGTTTGGAAGGCACACCGGTGGTCCATGTCGAGGCTGAAACCCACACAGTCAGCCATGAGTCTAGGTGACAATCTGAGAGTCAAGGGTGATGAGCATCGGGACTGTGTCCTGAGACAATCTCCATCTGTCTTATTTTAAGGTGTTTTCATGTTTCTTTAGCGCTGCTGCTGCTGCTAAGTCACTTCAGTAGTGTCCGACTTTGTGCGATCCCAGAGACGGCAGCCCACCAGGCTCTCCCCCAGGCAAGAACACTGGACTGGATTGCCGTTTCCTTCTCCAGTGCATGAAAGTGAAAAGTGAAAGTGAAGTCGCTCAGTCGCGTCCGACTCTTAGCGCAGTACTTCTTAATCAACCGAGTCTTCAGAACCGTTCCCCCGAAGGTCGTTTTCCCCAAAACTGACCTGCCAAAGCCCACTTCAGGGATTCTGATACTAGAGTCTGGGGTGACAATTTTGAAAATTTCCCTAGGTGATTCGGATGAGCCGATGATTCCCAGACCCTGCCTCCTCCACACTACCCATCAGCGAGGGGGCTGGGGCCGGAAAGGGAAGGGCTGAGCGGGTGATTGGCAGGGCTGAATGGGCAGAGCTCAGACCCCGGGCTCAGGATGTGAATCTCTACGCTTTATCCCCTTGCCTCTGCCCAGAGTGCCAGCTGCTTTCAAGGTCCTACCTGAGCCCCTGCCATTTACCTTGAACTCCCTGCTCACATCCGTGTTCACCTCTTTGTGTTTTCAACATTCAGCTGGAACGTCTGATGCGTTTCACCTTTAGGAAACCTACCTAGTAGCTTTTTCCCAACACCCTGACTTCCTACCAGGTTCACAAACTGCACCCCTGGATGGACATTCTCTACATCTGCGTCACAGTTTAAAGTCTGATGCTCTTGCCTATTACCAGGTCCTGTTTCCATTTCCTAGAACAGCTAGCCAAGGGCTAAATTTATTGAGCAATTGAAATAAGAAAATATCTGTGAGAATGAAATGTAGGTGGAAAGAACAAATAAATCAATTAAAGAATGAATAAATGATTGCAGACTCTGCACACCCCTGCCAAAAAATGGTCACTCATATTCTTTCCTACACTTCTTCCCTCTTCATTAAGTGGTTGAGGAAATTCTAATATATGGCAAAGTGATTCAGTTATATATACACATACTTTTTTTCATATTCTTTTCTATTATAAGTTATTGCATGATACTGACTATAGTTCCCTGTGCTATACAGTAGGTCCTTGATGTTTATCTGTTTTATATATGGCAGTAAGCATCTGTTAGTCTAAAACTCCTAATTTATCATTCCACTCACCTTCCCCTTTGGTAACCATGGATTTGTTTTCTATATGAATTGTCTATGTTTTGTAAATAAACTCACTTGTATCATTTTTTAGATTCCACATATAAGTGATATCACATTTGTCTTTCTGTGTCTAACTTTTTCACTTAGTATGATAATCTCTAGGTCTCCATTCATGTTGCTCTGAATGACATTATTTTTTTTTATGGTGAAGTAATATTCTATTGTATATGCATACATCATATCTTCTTTATTCATTCATTTGCTGATAGACATATAGATTGTTTCCAAATCTTGGCTACTGTAAATAGTGCTGCTGTGAACATTGAAGTGTGTGTGTTTTTTTGAATTAGAGTTTTCTCTGGTTGTATGCCCAGGACTGGGATTGAAAGATCACGTGGTATTTCTATTTTTAGTTTTTTGAGGAGATTCCATATTGTTTCCATGGTGGCTGCACCAGTGTGCCTTCCCACCACACCCGTTCCAGCATTTGTTATTTGTAGACTTTTAAATGATGGTTATCCTGACCTTGTGAAGTTACACCTCACTGTAATTTTAATTTGCATTTCCTTGATAATTAGCAGTGTCAAGCATCTTTACATGTGTCTATTGATCACCTGTATGTCTCTTTGAAGAAATGTCTATTTAGGTCTTCTGACCATTTTTTGATTGGATTGTTTTTGTTTTCCTTGTTGTACGGGCTGTTTGTATATTTCAGAAATTAATCCTTTGGCTGTTGCATCGTTTGCAAGTACTTTCTCCCATTCTGTAGATTGTCTTTCTGTTTTGTTTATGGTTTCCTTTGCTGTGCAAAAGCTTGCAGGTTTGATTAGGTCACATTTGTTTATTTTTGCTTTTATTTCTATAGCCTTGGGGTCTGACCTAAGAAAATATTGCTAAGATTTATGTTAAAGAATGTTTTTCCTATATTCTTTTCTAGGAATTTTATAGTGTCATGTCTTATAATGGAGTCTTTAAGACATGACATTTATTTTTGTGTATGGTGTGAGTGTGTGTTCAAACTTCATTGATTTATATATGGCTGTCTGCTTTCCCAACACTAGATGCCAAAGAAACTGTCTTTTCTTCATTGTGTATTCTTGCTTTCTTTATTGAAGATTAATTGGCCATAGGTGTGGGAGTAACTTAATTTGATTTGATCTGCTTAGTACTTCCTGACTGAATTTAGTCAGCTCAGATAGCTCCCTTAAAGCCCCACTTTTTGTCATGTTCACCCCCCTTCTGTTGCCCAGCAGATGGCCTCGTTACATATCTGGGCATCTCCTGCTGTTAGGGCACTTGGGGTGACATTCTCAGGCCTAAGATTCCAACCGCTGCTGCTGCTTTTTCCGGTCAGCTGTTACCCGTGCTAGCTGAGCTATTTATACTTTGCTGGTCAGTTGCCATGGAATAGTGCACAACAAGCAGTTTCATGCCTTGGCTGACTTCTCTATACACTGCCTGATGGAAGGAAGCTTGAGAGGAGGTGGGGTTCGTGGAACCCTGGGGGTTGGCACCTGTATCTGTAATGCTGTGTGTTGGCCAGCACCTCCAGAAAGTCATAGGTTTTTCACATCTAAATTATGTATGTCAAGGAATACACATATCCTGAGTCATTTCAAGTATTCCACAGGATTGAAGTGATCACTAAAGGCCTTTGAATTGGGGGTACCCCTGGGTTATCTTGACTGGCTAGTGATGTAGGTGGTAACTTGTGGGGGTGGGAGAACCAGGTGGCTCAGAAACATGAGGATTGGTGCAAACAGTCCAATATGAAGCCCGTCACACTCATCCCTGCCATCCCTGCCCCACCGCCTCCTCTGCTGACTTCATGCACCTCTGTCACCACTATCAGAGCTCATACCAGCTCCGAGTCTCCAGCCATCACCACTGCTACCACCGTCATCAATACCCCGTTCCAGCCCCAAACTGGGCAAGTCACTACCCTGCCATCAGCAGCAGCAGCACCTATACCAGCACCAAGACTATTGCTACCACCATAACCATCAGCACCCCTGCCCCCACTCCAACTCCAAGACTACTACATCACCACCACCCCCATTCCCATAGTTAGCTCAGCCGTCTTTACCAAAATCCCTGTGGCTGAAGAGCTGAGGGACCCTTCTCATACCATATACCTGCCTAGACTTCACTATTCTTTCTGTATTGTCCTGGGGGCATGCTGCTGGTGCTGCTAAGTTGCTTCAGTTGTGTCCGACTCTGTGCAACTCCATAGATGGCAGCCCACCAGGCTTCTCCATCCCTGGGAGGCATATCTAAGGCCAGTTTCACTTGTATAGTGGGGGTGGGTGAACTAATAAGGTAGATTCGGGTGGATAATAACATTGGAAGAACCTACTCACCCTAGACAGCAGAGTATCTTGAATTCATCCTCCTTATTTAACTTATGCAGAATACATCATGCAAAATGCTGAGCTGAATGAATCACAAGCTGGAATCAAGGTTGCCAGGAGAAATATCAACAACCTCAGATAGGCAGATGATACCAGTCTAATGGCAGAATGTAAAGAGGAACTAAAGAATCTCCTGATAAAAATGAAAGAGGAGAGGAAAAATCTGGCTTAAAACTCAACATTCAAAAAGCTGAGATCATGGCATCCAGTTCCATCACTTCATGGCAAATAGTTGGGGAGAAAAGTGGAAACAGTGAAATATTTGATTTTCTCGGGCTCCAAAATCAATGTGGATGGTGACTGCAGCCATAAAATTAAAAGATGCTTACTCCTTGGGAGAAAAGTTATGACAAACCTAGACAGCATATTAAAAAGCAGAGGCATCACTTTGCTGGCAAAGGTCCATATAGGTAAAAATATGGATTTTCTAGTAGTCATGTACAGATATGAGAGTTGGACAATAATGAAGGCCAATTGCTGAAGAACTGATGCTTTTGAACTGTGGTGTCAGAAAAGACTCAATGGGCTTGAGTTTGAGCAGACTCTGAAAGATAGTGAAGGACAGGGAGGTCTGGGATGCTGCAGTCCATAAGATCTCAAAGAGCTGGACACAACTTAGTGATTGAACAGTAACAAAAACCTTGAATTTTGAACTGGTAAATATAAACTTGGTGTTCAGGTTATTTATTTTTGAGTTCAGAGAACTTCCTGAGCAGAAAGTTATATGAAAACCCCCAAATCAGTGGAGGCTGAGAGTCAAGAATCATTCAAACCAATAGACACTCATTGGACACCTGTGAAGAGTAACATGGGGAACTGAGGGAAGTGGGCAGGGGGAGGCAGGCACAATGGGCAAGACAGACTAAGGGAGGTGACATTTGAGTAGGGAGGGAACCAGTCATTTGAAGATTGGTCAGGGTGTTCCCAAGAGAAGAGCTGGCAGGTGCAAAGGCCCCGAGGTGTTGCAGAGCTGAACTTCCTTGAGGAACAGAGAGGCACTGATGGCCTGTTTGGGCTGGTGCCTTCTCCTTTACTAAAGAGTGAAATGAGATATTTCAAGGGTTAAATTACACAATATGTCCTCAGCACATATTGTGTTACTTAGTACACACTTTGTGCCCACTAAACACCAGACCTACCTGTTACTATACTCTTGAGCTTTTAGAAAATTTTACCTCTTGCCTCCTCTACCTCCTCCTGGCAGTTCATGGCTGGTTTGGGGGGATGTACTTATTTTTATGAAGTAGTTGAGTGGTGTTGGGAAAGCACAGGTTAGTAGGTGAAAATAAAATGAATACACTTTCTTTGTTTAGAAATGGAGAGAAATCATATTGAGGTGGGCAGGTCAACACTGTTTGATAAATAAGATGCATGAATTTGTATTCAGTCCTACCAGATCCTACTAGAGAAAATGTACTTCTAGGATATTTACTGTTTTCTAAAATATTATGTGTTTTTACCTCCTGGAGAAACTTTTTGTTTCAGTGCTTATAATAGAGAATTAGACATTCCTTGCCATATACCTCCAAGCCACACAAAGCAGGATCTTTACTTTGCGTAACAAATCTTCATGTTTTAATTTTCCATATGTAGAACATAGATCCAAGGGTTCACCTTCTGTGAAAAAAAGTACAGAATCCTTTGATTTGGGTACTAAATGCTGACCTTGAGTTTGAGTTATGGGTGGCCAGGATAATGAACATTCTAGAACAGCTCTTGCAGGACCAAACACCCTCAGAGCCAAGCCAGCACCAAACTGAGTGACCTGGGTAGAATACAAGAGCCAAACACTATTCACATTGCAATGGTATTTTCACCTGTACACTTTTGGCACAGGTTTTATTTGCTCATTAATCACCTAGGAGCAATCTTTCCTTCCATGAAGTAGCATAATCTCTTCTAAGCTTCTTGAAATGCACAGACCTCCTGG
The DNA here is from genome assembly GCA_917880005.1 of Nanger dama. Classification (NCBI taxonomy): domain Eukaryota; kingdom Metazoa; phylum Chordata; class Mammalia; order Artiodactyla; family Bovidae; genus Nanger; species Nanger dama. Next base: position 58,085,765 of record CAKJTW010000004.1, read on the forward strand.
TCTAACTGTTTTAAGCAAGAAGCAGTGTAGAGGCAGAGATAAGAACTACTACATGTGTGCTGTCTGCTTGTGTGCATGCACAGTAGTGTTTGACTCTTTAAGACCCCAGGCACTGTAGCCTGCCAGGCTCCTCTGTCCATGGAATTTTCCAGGCAAGAATGCTGGAGTGGGTTGCCATTTCCTTCTCCAGAGGATCTTCTCAACCAAGGGACTGAATCCACATTTCTTACAGCTCCTGCATTGGCAGGCATATTCTTTACCACTGTGCTACCTGGGAAGTCCTGAGAACTACCATCCATTGTTGTTGTTTAGTTGCTAAGTTGTGAGCTCATGGATTGCAGCATGCCAGGCTTCTCTGTTCTTCACTATCTCCCAGAGTTTGCACAAACTCACGTCCATTGAGTTGTTGATGTGATCCAACCATCTCATCCTCTGTTGCCCCCCCTTTAATCCTGCCCTCAGTCTTTCCTAGCATCTGGGTCTTTTCCAGTGAGTACACACTTCACATTAGGTGGCCGAAGAATTCGACCTTAAACTTCATCATCAGTCTTTTTAATGAATATTCAGGGTTGATTCCTTTAGAATAGACTAGTTCGATCTCTTTGTAGTCCAAGGAACTCTTAAGAGTCTTCTTCAGCACCACAATTCAAAAGCATCAATTCTTCAGTATTGAGCCTCCTTTATGGTCCAAGTTTAAGTTCCCTGGTGGCTCAGATGGTAAAGCGTCTGACTACAATGTGAGAGACCTGGGTTTGAGCCCTGGGTTGGGGAAGATCCCCTGGAGAAGGAAATGGCAATCCACTCCAGTACTATTGCCTGGAAAATCCCATGGACAGAGGAGCCTGGCAGGCTGCAGTCTATGGGGTCACAAAGAGACGGACACAATTGAGCAACTTCACTTCACTTTTTATGGTCCACTTCTCACATCTGTACATAACTCCTGGAAAAACCATAGATTTGACTATAAGGACCATTGCTGGCAAAGTGATGTCTCTGCTTTTAATATGCTCTCTAGATTTGTCATAGCTTTTCTTCCAAGGAGTAAGCATCTTTTAATTTTATGGCTGCAGTCATTGTTCATTTGGCAGTGATTTTGGAGCCCAAGGAAATAAAATCTGTCACTCTTTCCATTTTCCCTCATCTATTTGCCATGAATTGATGGGACCAGATCCCATGATCTTTGTTTTTTTAATGTTGAGTTTTAAGCCAGCTTTTTCCACTCTCCTCTTTCACTTTCATCAAGAGGTTCTTTATTTCCTCTTCACTTTCTGCCATTAGAGTGGTGTGATCTGCATATCTGAGGCTGTTGATATTTCTCCTGGGCATTCTTGATTCCAGCTTATGATTCATCTAGCCTGGCATGTCACATGATGTGCTCTGCATATAAGTTAAATAAGCAGAGTGACAATGTACAGCCTTGACATAATCCTTTCCCAATTTGGTACCAGTCCATTATTCCATGTCTAGTTCTAACTGTTGCTTCTTGATCTGCGTATAGGTTTCTCAGGAGACAGGTGAGTTGGTTTGGTATTCTCATCTCTTGAAAAATTTTCTACAGTTTATTCTGATCCATGCATTCAAAGACTTTAGCATAGTCAATAAAATAGATTTCTTTTTTTTGGAATTCCCTTGCTTTTTCTATGATCCAATAAATGTTGGCAATTTGATCTCTGGTTCCTCTGCCTTTTCTAAACCCAGCTTGTACATCTGGAAATTCTCAGTTTGCATACTGCTAAAGCTTAGCTTGAAGAATTGTGAGCATTACCTTACTGGCATGTGAAATGAGTGCAGTTGTGCAATAGTTTGAGCATTATTTGGCATTACGTTTCTTTGGGATTGGGATTTTTCCAGTCCTGTGACCACTGTTGAGTTTTCCAAATTTGCTGACATATTGAGTGCAGCACTTTAACAGCATCATCTTTAGAATTTTAAATAGCCCAAGTGGGATTTTGTCATCTCCACTAGTTTTGTTCATAGTAATGCTTCCTAAGGCTCACTTGACTTCAGGATTTCGAATTGACCACATCATTGTGATTTTCTGGGTCATTAAGATCTTATTTGTATAGTTCATCTATGTATTCTTGTCATCTCTTCTTAATCTCTTCTGCTTCTGTTAAGTCCTTACCATTTATGTTCTTTATTGTGCCCATCTTTGCATGAAATTTTCCCTTGGTATGTCCAATTTTCTTGAAGAGATCACTAGTCTTTCCTATTCTGTTGTTTTCTTCTATTTCTTTGTGCTGTTCACTTAATAAAGCCTTCTCTTCTCTCCTCGCTATTCTCTGGAACTCTGCATTCAAATGGCTATATCTTTCCCTTTCTCCTTTGCCTTTTACTTCTCTTCTTTTCTCAGTTACTTATAAAGCCTCCTCAGACAACCACTTTGCCTTCTTGCATTTCTTTTTCTTTGGGTGGTTTTGGTCATTGCCACCTATACAGTTTTATGATACTCCATCTATAATTCTTTAGCTATTCTGTCTACTAGATCTCATTCCTTGAATCTACTCGTGACTTCTACTGTATAATCATAATAGATTTGATTTAGGTCATACCTGAATGGTTGCATGGTTTTCCCTACATTCTTCAACTTAAACCTGAATTTTGCTATAAGGAGCTGATGATCTGAGCCACAGTCAGCTCCTGGTCTTGTTTTTGCTGACTGTATACATCTTCTCCATCTTCATTTGCAAAGAATATAATAATCTGATTTCAGAATTGACCATCAGTTGATGTTCTTATGTAGCATCGTCTCTCATGTACTTGGAAAATGATGTTTGCTGTGACCAGTTTTTGCCAGTTATCTTGGCAAAACTCTGTTAGCCTTTGCCCTGCTTCATTTTGTATTCCAAGGCCAAACTTGGCCAAACTGTTACTCTAGGTATCTTTTGACTTTCTACTTTTGCATTCCAATCCCCTATGGTGAAAAGGGCATCTTTTTTGTGTTAGTTCTAGAAGGTTTTATAGGTCTTCATAGAACTGGTCAGCTTCAGCTTCTTCGGCATTAGTGGTTGGAGTATAGAATTGGATTACTATGACATTGAATGGTTTGCCTTGGAAATGAACAAAGATCATTCTATCATTTTTGAGATTGCATCCAAGTATCGCATTTCAGACTCTTTTGTTGACTCTGAGGGCTACTCCATTTTATCTAAGGGCTTCTTGCCCACAGTAGTAGAAATTATGTTCATCTGAATTAAATACACCCATTCCATCCATTTTAGTTCACTGATTCCTACCTAAGATATCAATGTTTACTCTTGCCATCTCCTGCTTAACCACTTCCAGTTTACCTTGATTACCAGGATGGAGCATCCTGGCAGGCTACAGTCCATGGGGTTGAAAAGAGTCAGACACAACTGAAACATCTTAGCATGCACATGGACCTAACATTCCAGGCTCTTTTTTAAAATATAAGTTTATTTATTTTAATTGGAGGTTAATTACTTTACAATATTCTATTTGTTTTACCACACATTAACATGAATCCGCCACAGGTATACACGTGTTCCCCATCCTGAACTCCCCTCCTTCCTCCCTCCCCGTACCATCCCTCTGGGTCATCTCAGTGCACCAACCCAAGCATCCAGTATAATGCATCAAACCTGGACTGGCGATTTGTTTTATATATGATATTAAACATGTTTCAATGCCATTCTCCCAAATCATCCCCCTCCTCCTCTCCCACAGAGTCCAAAAGACAGTTCTATACATCTGTGTTTCTTTTGCTGTCTCGCATACAGGGTTATCGTTACCATCTTTCTAAATTGCATATATATCTATTAGTATACTGTATTGGTGATTTTCTTTCTGACTTACTTCACTCTGTATAATAGGCTCCAGTTTCATCCACCTCATTAGAACTGATTCAAATGTATTCTTTTTAATGGCTAATACTCCATTGTGTATATGAACCACAGCTTTCTTATCCATTCATCTGCTGATGGACATCTATGTTGCTTCCATGTCCTGGCTATTATAAACAGTGCTGTGATGAACGTTGGGGTACACGTGTCTCTTTCAATTACACTCCAGGTTCTTATGCAATATTTTTCTTTACAGCATCAGACTTTACTTTCACCACCAGACACACCCAGAACTTAGCTTTGTTTCTGCTTTATCCAAGCCTCTTCATTCTTTCTGGAGATAATTCTCCATTCTTCCCCAGTAGCACAGTGGAGCCTTTTCATACTCTTCATGGAGTTCTCAAAGCAAGGATACTGAAGTGATTTGCCATCCTCTCCTCCAGTGGACCAAGTTTTGTCAGAACTCTCCACAATGACTTTTCTATATTGGGTGGCCCTGCACAGCAGAGCGCATAGCTTCATTGAATTATGCAAGGCCTTTTGCCCTGGCAAGAGTGATCCGTGAAGGGGAAGACCTATCATACAACCCAGCAGTTCCATTCCTGAGAAAACCATAATTCAAAAGACACTTCAGTCCAAATTTCATTGCAGTACTATTTATAATAGTCAGGACATGGAAGCAATTAGATGTCCATTGATAGACTAATGGATAAAGAAAATGTGATACATATAATCAACAGAATATTACTCAACCATTAGAAAGGAACAAAATTGGGTCATTTTAAGAGATGTAGATGGATCCTGAAGACTCTCATACAGAGTGAAACAAGTCAGAAATAGAAAGAGAAATATCATCCATTAATGCATATATTTGGAATCTAGAAAAAAATGGTAGAGATTAACTTACTTGCAAAGCAGAAATAGAGACACAGGCATAGAGAACAAATATATGGATACCAAGCAGGAGAGGCGGTGGGATGAATTGAGAGACTGGGATTGACATATATGCCCTACTATGTATAAAGTAAATAAATAAGGAGAACCTGCTATATATTGCAGAAGTCTGCTCTGGTGACTTAGATGGGGGAGAATCCAGAAGGGAGCGGATATGTGTATACATATGGCTGATTCACTTTGTGTACAGCAGAAACTAGCACAACATTGTGAAACAACTATACTCCAATTAAAAAAAAAAAAGACAGGTGACACAGGGTGTCTGTGAGGAAAGTGATCGGGGAGGGCAGGCTGGAGTCAGATGGGGGAATGAACCCCATAAGCTGGCAGCCATCGCTTGCTTCTGGCAGGTCAGGAGGGACAAATGCCCAGAGTTTCTGGCTTTCCCTAATTTTTCAAGCAAATCTAGAAATCCAGATATTTCTAGTACGTCTCCTGATTTTTAAATATGGGCAAGTCCTTCAAAGTTTTAAGAAACACTGTGCAGGGTTGCACTGGAAGATCCACAGTGGATCATGGAACTCTGTGATGGGGGTCAGAGGTGAAGGCTTGTCAAGTGCCTCTCAGCACTTTTCCTTGTGTTATCCACAAGGATGGAACCTGTGCCACCTATATGTAAAATTCCTCTACAGAATTTTACTCTAGTCCTCCATAGAATTTCACTTATAAAACAGACCATGAGCGTGGTAGAGGTGTTGGGTGGGAGGGTCTGGCGAATCCCTGAGGGTAAGTAAGAGAGGGACTCTGGCTGCCATGATTTGGATGTATGTCTCCCATATGTTGAAGCCGTAACACCCCTTGTGGTGGCATTTGGAAAGAGGGTCATTGGGAGGTAATTAGGGTTAGGTCAGGCTATAGGGGAGGAAGGATTTTTGTTTCTATCCTCCTGTGTTTGATAGCTGGGTCTACAAAATAAACTTACAACAGGCAAAAATGTATGCAAGCTTATTACTTTTTAATACTATGTGCTCCAAGCATCACAGGAAAAAATAAAAGAGCAGTGTGGGTTAAGAGTTTATATACTATTTTAATAGGGGAAGGGGAGGAAGGATGGAAGTCACTGAGAGGAGAGCAAGTGATTTTCAGGGGAGAAGGAGGCCCTGGAAGCACTGATGGAGGTGTGATGGTTTGTCATAGTCTGTCTTGGTATGGTGTAACTTTTGGTCCCCTCCTCTGTAAGAAGTCAACTCTCCCTGGTTGATGAAACTCCCAGGGAGGGGATCTGTGACAATTGTGTTCCTTTTGGAGGAGGCTTGGTTTTAAGACAGATCAAAAGGATTCAGAGAAAGCCTATGCCTGCGTTTGCTACTTTTCAAATGTCTTCAGCTCAAAACATTCAATACGCCAAGGGAGCATCCTTTGGGGGCGGTGCGTTCTGACTATTCCTTCAAGGCCAACAGGGTGAGGCCTTCATGATAGGATCAGCACCTTATAGGAGAGCTCCAGCTCTCCTGCTGTCCCTGCATCTGGGAGGACATAGCAGGACGCTGGTGTCTGCCATCCTGGAAGCAGGTCTTAACCGGGCTGTCACCCTGATTTCAGGCTTCCAAGCCTCCAGAACTGTATGCGATAAACGTTGTCTGAGTCCCTGGTCTGTGATAGGTTGTTACAGCGGTCAAGCTGGCTGCAATACTGCTACAGGCAAACTAGACTCCTTAGGAGAATCAGTCCTGCCATTTCCTTGACCATTTCCTTGAACTAATTCACTAATTGTTGAAAACAACCTTTCCTAGTGCCAGAAATTATACATACTAGATTTGCCACTTGAGAAGGCTTTTTCTTTACTTTCCTTTGTTAGCTTCCCTTGTGGCTCAGCTGGTAAAGAATCCACATGCAATGCGGGAGACCTGAGTTCAATCCCTGGGTTGGGAAGATCCTCTTGAAAAGGCAAAGGCTACCCACTCCAGTATTCTGGCCTGGAGAATTCCATGGACTGTATATAGTCCATGGGGTCACAAAGAGTCAGACACAACTGACAGACTTTCACTTTACTTTGTTATTTACTCCCTGAGTCTCCAAGCTTTAACTTCTTCAGTGAGGCTAATTATATTTATCTCTCGGACTGTTGTAAGAATTAAAGAGATAGTACTCACTGAGGAGCTAGGGCTACGCTTAGCACAGTAAATAATAGCTTGCGTTTGCTCCTCTTGTTATTACTACTACTACGGCTTCTACAGACATGTTTCTTCTATCCCGAATCTGGAGGATCAGTGCCAGAGAGCTGGGTTCTTTAACGGCAGCACCGACCACTGTAGTTGATGTCTTTCACTTGCTTTGCTGGCTTAGTGCTACTTTGGAACAATACTGGTGTGATTGGTCCTTGTGTTAACTTTCCCAGGGCACTCTGGGAAGATGACAGCAGGGGCTTCAAAGCATACAGGACTTGAAGGAGCCGTATCTGACAATGGTGAGTGTTTTTGATTGCTCGGTTTCTGGTCCACCTTTGATGGAGCAAAGTCCAGGCTGTCATTCAGTTTCCTGGGGCTAATCTCAACATCAAGTGGGACTAGACGCTGTTTCTTGGTCACATGTCAGGACTGCAGCCCTTCACCCAGACCTCTGTGTCCTGGTAATGTGCCCCAGCAGGTGGGTGCCTCAGGGCCCTCCACCTGCCTAGAGAAAACAAAGGCTGAAGGAGGTGGTGAGTGCCAGGAGCCAAGTTCCCAGTATCTAGGGGAAGAATTCCACATGGGATGAGGCCACCTGGGTGGCAATCTTGTGATGCTGCGCTGAGACTCTGCTTTGCCAGCTGCTCCTTGTTGGGATCTGTCCATTATGGGTACTCCAGGGTGACTGAGGCTGGAGGGGGAGAAGGGGCTGCCTCCTTGCCTCCCGTGGGGGCCTTGGCTCCTGGGGTCACCTTCCAGCTATGCTTCTTGGACAGAGTGGTGACATTCCGTCCCGTGGCAGTGGCCACAGCCAGTTTGCAGTTTCCACTGCTCTCAAAACCACCCTTGTCGTTCCCTCAGATTCTCCATCACCACGGAGAGCAGTGCCTTTCTTTGCTCCCAGATGGCAGGGGCCCTCCTGTGGGCTCAGAGACTCCAGGACCACTGACCAAGATCGAAAAGTCCCAATAAAAAGCAAGATGCATGAAAACTATGCATTTTTAAAACTTCCTCAAAATTCCAACCTTTCTCAAACAAGGGCAATGTTAGTTCTGTCATAAATTAGGTTTCTTTCTTGTGTGTATGGATCTGTTACTTGGTTCTCTCTCCTTTCATTTGTCATTTCTCCTGCCTCTTGCACCAATATGTCATGGTCTAATTGCTGGAGATGTAAAATAATTCCTAGTATCATACGCTCAGCTAACTCTTCTCACTTAATTTTACTCCTTCAGGACTATTTTGGTTATTCTTGCTCTTTTTATTTATGTGCAAATATTAGAAACAGATCAAGTTACACAACCACAACAGAACACAACAAAACAAATGAACATCTCAAATGCTTCTGTGTTTTGATTGAAATGTGTCAAAGACATAAATCACCCAGGTTCTTTAATGTCTTTTGATTAAGTTCTAATTTTATCCATAGAGGTCATCTATATCCTCTCAGATTTATTTGCATGGACTTTGCATTCTCAAGACAATTTTCAATAATACTTGTAAAAGCAAACTTTTAAAACATTTGTTGTTAGTATAAAGAAATGTAATTTTAGACCCTGACCTTGAATTCTGTAATCTTGTGAAACTCTTTTATTAATGCAATAATTCACCTGTAAATTCTTTGGGTTTTCCATATTATTGGACATATTGTCTGTAAGAAATGACTGTTTTGGTTCTTCTTATCCAATCTTCATAGCATTTTCCACCTTGCTTTTATATGGCTGCTGGGGCCTTCAGTATGCTGTTCAATGTAGGTGATGCTAATAAGGCTTTCTCTATTCCTAATCTTAAGGAAACACTGTTATATATGATGTTCTCATTATCAGGTTGTGTAATTTTCCTTCTATTTCTACCTTGCTAGATGTTTTTTTTTTTTAATAATAAATACATGCTAAATTTTATCAAATACTTTTCTGCATCTTATAGATAAGCCTGTGACTTTTTCCCTTTGATCTGTTAACAGATGACTTTCATTTACGTATTTTTTAAAAAATGGTAAATGAACCTCACTCTTAGAATAAACTCAATGTGGTCATGATAGATAACTTTCTTATGCTCTGATAAATTCTGTTTGCTAATAAGTTTTTAGGAATTTCTTACATCTACATTCATGAAAAACAGATTGTCTGTAATTTTATTTTCTTATACTGTTGTGGTTGGATTCTAGCACTCAGTTATACCAGCTTCATATAATGAACCTACTTTATGAAGATGCTCATTTTCTTTGGAAGAGTCAATAAAATTAGGATTGTGTATCCCTTGGATACTTGGTATAGCTCTGGTAGTCTCTCGGTGGGAAGGTTTAACTGTTTCTGATTTCCTTAATAGTTATAGGACAACTAAGAATTGTTGTTTTCCCTTTTTCCTCAATATTGGTAAGTTATATTTTTATGATTTTGCATATAAGTTTTCAACCTTATTGCTATAATGTTTCTCATAATATCCTTGTATTGATTTTTAATATCTGCTGCATTTAAAATTATGCTTTCTAATTTACTCCCAAATTGTTTATTCATGTTTTTTCTCATTTTTTAAATTATTTTTACCTAAAGCTTTAGGGGCAATGGCAACCCACTCAAGTACTCTTGCCTGGACAATCCCATGGACGGAGGAGCCTGGTGGGCTACAGTCCATGGGGTCGTGAAGCGTCCGGACACTACTGAGCGACTTCACTTTCATGCACTGGAGAAGGAAATGGCAACCCACTCCAGTGTTCTTGCCTGGAAAATCCCAGGGATGGGGGAACCGGGTGGGCTGCCGTGTCTGGGGTCATGCAGAGTTGGACACGATTGAAGCGACTTAGCAGCAGCAGCAGCAGCAGCAGCTTGGTTTATTAAATTATATTGAATATAATATAATATTGTTGTTCCTAATATTAATATTTAGTATTTTAGCTATATATCAAATTAGCATTGCATTACATTTTGATATGCAGTTTTGCAGTTTTTCATTATCTTTCAGGTTTAACGTTCTCTAGTATCTATTATGATTTCTTCTTTGACAGGTGTTATTCAGAAGTATGTTATTGAATTTACATGCTTTTTCTTGATTTCCAACTTAATTACATTTTGGTCAGAGAATATAGTTTGTAAGATACCAGGATACTAATCATTTTAAAATAGTTGAGACTTTTGTCCCTCTTTTTGTCTTAATATGTGGATGATTTTTGTAAATATACCATGTGCACTTAAAGAAAATATGTATTTCTCAACTGTTGAATGTTACGATTTTAATTATCTGTCCATCTTGTCATCTATCATCTCTCTCTACCTACCTACATAATTACTTCTATCTGTCTCTCTCTATATCTATTTATCTTCTATCTAATCTCTGTTATATCAAGATCAGTGTGCTTTTCAAATTTTTTATGTTTCTAGTTTATTATTATAGTTATTTGATCTTGTTAATCCCAAAACAATTGTGTAAATATTTCCTAAAATGACCCTGGATTTGCCTATTTTTCCTGGATTTGCCTATTTTTCCAAAAATCTCTATTTTTGATTTACATATTTTGAGACTATATTTTTAAATACATTCACATCTTTAAGTGCTAACGTAGTTTTGGGGGAATCAATATTTATATAATCTTTTTTCTATTTTACTTTTATCCTTTCTGTGTCAATGTTTTAGACTTGTTTCTTGTCAACGACATCTTATAAAAAACATTTTACTTTTCTATTTTAACAGTCTTTTCTTTTAAATGGAGAATGTAATAAATTTACATTCATTTTATTTCTGACATAACTGAATCAATTTCTAATAACCTATTTTGTACTTTCTAATTTTCCCTGTTTATTTTTCTTGCTTTGTTTTGAATTGATTGAGTACTTTTCTCATTTCATTTTTGCCTCTAGTGTATAATTTATACCTTTTTAATTTTATACGTGTGTCTATCTTATCAAAGTCAAAGTTTATTATTGTCATTTTCCTAAACAATACAAAACCCAAGAATATTTTAATTTTAGCTCTCCTTTGTAAATGTGGTGTTGATGTCCATTATTTCAGTTGTACTATGTTTCTAAGCTCACAAGACATTATTATTATTGTTTTATCAATTTAGCTTTTGTTTAGATTTACTTACATATTTACCACTTTTTTGCTTTCTCATTTCATCTTGCATCTTACACTTTCTGTGTGGGATTCTTTCTTCCACTTGAAGTATTTGGAATTTTAGAATTTCAGATAGTAAGCATTTCCTTGTTGTCTGAAAATGTCTTTTTTTCCTTGTGTTCTTGAACAATAGTTTTGATAATTAGACAATTTCAGGTTGACAATTTTCTTTTTCTCATTGAAAATATTATTTCATTTTCAAATGGTTTCCTTTTTTCTTAATGTTGAGAAGTTATCTGCCAAAATAATTGTTCATACTTTTAAATATAATTCATGCTTTCTCTCCCATTACTTCTAATATGTTCTATTTGTCTTCACTGTTGGCAGTCTGACCATGATGTGCCTAGATGTGGGTTCTTTGTATTTATCCTCCTGGGGGATCTGTGATATTCCTGTGCTCTGAAGATTAGTGTCTTTTATGAATTCTGGAAAATTCTCATCTACCTATTGCCTCTTTCCATTTCTCTTCTACCCTTTTAGAAACCTGATTACATATATGTTGGATCTCCTTACTCAGTCCTCCACTTATCATTTGTCTCTTAACTTCTCTTTCCATCTTTTTGTTTCTGTCACTTCCTGGATAATTTTTGCTCAGCAAGTTGTAGATAATCCATTGCCTTCTAACTTCCTTTGCTGCTGTTAAGAATTCAACCACTAGCCCAGTTGTCATTCCTTTGGAAGCAATCTCTCTTTTCTCTGACTTTTCTGTGGTTTTGTTAGGATGTGTCAAAGTGTGAACTTAATTTTGCTCATCCTTCTTGGTTCTGAGAGGGCTGCTGCTGCTGCTGCTAAGTCGCTTCAGTTGTGTCCGACTCTGTGCGACCCCCTTAGACGGCAGCCCACCAGGCTCCCCCGTCCCTGGGATTCTCCAGGCAAGAACACTAGTGTTCTCTAAAAGTCTTGTTTTCTGAACTTTGGGTCTGCCTTCCCAGGTGAATACTTTACTTTCTCTTACCCAGCCAAAGCTAGTTCCTAGCAAATAGGCTAGTGTCTCTCTGGATCTCTGATTCTTTTCTGATGCCACAGAAATGCTGTTCTTGCTTTTGAGGCTGCTTTCTTCCTTTTGTGCTTTATCTGTTATCATATGTTTAGAATAGGTTAGGCATCTAAAAAGGAAATTGTACCATCTCAACTGGAGTCATTACTTCTAAAAGTATCTATCTATAACTATATGAAAATGGTATTAAAATAAAATAAATGACCCTTTCCTATACTGTGTACATAGGGATGCAAGCTCATGTATATAAGTGTTTTGTGTTGGTGCGAGTTCAAATATTAGTTGGTGAGTGTTAACAAATTACTCAAGGAGATAAAGTGATATACCCATGGAAGGTATTTGCACAGTGTTAACTCCTTTTCCAGAGATGGTATATTCTTCTCAATTAGAGAATTAATTAACTGGTGGGAATTTCCATCACTTTGGCCTGGGGAGGAGGATTCTTTCATCTAGTCCATTTCCCCAAAATTGGATTAAGCCACTTCCTGCTCAGAATTCTTAAGGGAGTCCCATCGGTGGTAGAGTGGAAACCATCCTTCTTAATGTGGCCTTCAAGGCTATTAGTGAGTTTTCTTCTCACATTTTCCAGGACTCTGGGACTATCAGACCCACTTATGTCTGCTCATTTGTCTCTCCTAGAAATTTCTTTGTGTTAATTCAATTAACCGGTAACTTAATAATTCTTACTTACCTCTTCAGACTGACAAGCAGAGCTCCTCCTCCAAGAAGCTCTGCTTGACCAACCCTCTCTTCCTTTCACCCTCCCTTTCTTTGCTTTTCCTTCTCTTTTTCTCTTCCCCATCCCACTGGACATGTATGGAGACATCCCATGGTCCCTTCTATCTCTATATTTAGCAAGGTGTGTTGCTTTTGGATTCCTTTCTATCACTGTCCCTGTCTCTGTGACCTGCTTAAGAGCAGACCTTCATTTCCATAGATGCAGCATACATACAGGGCCAGGCACATATGAGATTTTCTGTGCATGCTCTGTGACTTGGAATGAAGGCACATACTCGTACCATGGTGTGCAGGTGGCACTCTACCTTCTCAGAGCCCCACAGGTTCTGCTTTGCCAAAGCCAATGAACAAAGATTTCTGAATTGTCTCATGGGCAACACCATCCCTCAGGATTTCCTGTTGTTCTGAGAACGGAGTGTCTGAATCTAGGTAGGATGTTTCTGAAAGGTAGTACCTTGCTCACCTCCATTTGCTTCCTCCCATGCAAACACCCCTGGTGAAGCAGGGGAATTCTAGAGGAAAAGATATCTTAGAGGGTATCTCTGAGAATGCACTTGCTTGGAAAGGCACTTAACATCAGTTGGAATAAACACCAGCTCAGCAGATAGGGATGCTTATGTGGATGGTCTGGGTTGTAGATAAGCTCACTCATCTCATGCCAGATAGGAGGTGTCTTTGGGTATTCTTAGAGCAATCCTCCTGCAAGCCCACACACCCTAGGTTCCCAGAAACCCACTGGAGCTCTTCCATATCAGAGTCATCAGTTTCTAAAAAACTGTGTCGTGACTAAGTGCGTGGACTGAGGCCTGAGTTCCAGTATTGACTCCACCACGTTACACTATGCAATCTGGGTGATCTTCCTCTTGTTTCTCTGTCTCAGTTTCCTCATCTGTAAAATGGAGAGAAAATAGTAACACCTAAGTCAAAGGATCATTGTGAGCATTCAGTGAGCGAATAGGTGGTAGATACCGGTAAGTAGTAAGTACTCATAAACTTAGAAATAGCCATTGCTCATATTCAGTGCATTATATTGTATCAGACAAGCTATTGCCCTATCTTTGTATTCCCCACCTGTTCAGTGAGAAGGTGAGCTGTGAGACCTCTCAAGCCTTCTAGCAGATGTGGCCCCTGGTTGTCTCCATCTTACCAGCACACATCCAGGTAGCATTCAACAATGGGTGGTATGGTTTTCAAGCAGTGCTGCTGAGCGTAGTCTAAATCACTTCTGAGTCACCTTGATTATAGTTTGAGTGATACTCATGTAGTGTTTCTTTGTTTGGTTCTAAAGATTGGTCTTGGGCAGACTGTCTTCACTAGGGGAATTTACACAGGCAGGGCTCAGTGGGCAGGGTGGGCTGTGAAATACTCTGTCCTTATGACAGTGTGACTTCTTAGCTAAAGTTCATTTAATTTATACTACTTTTCAACCCTGATTATATATTTTGGGTAGACAATTTGGAAAAGTACATGATAGGAGGAAAGTATCAGAAAACAGAGGCTCCTACCTATTACGTCTGTGAAGAAGCTCTGCTTCAGGCGCTGAGGTCCTTGGAGAGCATGGGGATGGAGTGAGACGCCTGGTATGCCGACTCCCAGGGACTGTGGGGGCCTTGCCGTGCTGCGTGTGGACTCTGGCAGGAGGCAGACACCAGGGTAGGGGCCCATCCTGAGGGCAAAGAGGGAAGAAGGCACAGTGAAGATCTGCCCTCCAAAGTGGGAAGCATCTCAGAAGAGCTTCCTTGAGTCCTTTGGAAGTTTCTTTCAGTGATCTTAACTCTGAGCAGTTATCGTGGTTAATAGGGACTTCCCTGGTGGCTCAGACAGGAAAGCGTCTGTCTACAATGCGGGAGACCTGGGTTCCATTGCTGGGTCAGGAAGATCCGCTGGAGAAGGAAATGGCAATCCCCTCCAGTACTATTGCCTGGAAAATCCCATGGACAGAGGAGCCTGGTAGGCTACCCTGGGATTGCAGAGTCAGAAATTTCTTTCAGTGATCTTAACTCTGAGAAATTATTTTTATTAATAGTGTGCAAATGAGCTTCCCCCTATTTTCTCTGGCTTTCTAGTGTGCCTGCATTTGTCCTGGGTATATTGTTTATTTTAATGTTTTTCCACATAACATTGCATCATGAGCATTTCCCTAACCTTAAAAATTCTCTGCAACATCATTTTATTGCTGCAGAATATTTAATTGCAAGTCTGTATCATAATTCTCTTAACATTCCCCTAATGAGAAACTCTTAAACTGTTCTCTATTTTCCTTACTGTAAATAGAGCTATTATGGACCTTTTTAAACTGAAATCTTGATCTGTATTTCAGTATATTTTCTCAGAACAGGCCTTTAGAGGTAGAGTTTCTGGGACAAAGAATGTGAACGTTTACAAGATTCTTGGTACACTGCCAAATGCACTGCCAGAAAAGTGATGGGCAGGTCTGCACTCACTAGCATGTGCCCGTTGGATGCTTAATGACTTTGGACAAGTTTCCTTTAAATAATCTTTGCTTTAATTAATAAGATAAAATATGATATGTATATATATATATATACACACACATATATATGTAAGTATATGTGTGTGTGTGTGTTATATCTTTGATTAGCAAAGCAATTGCACATTTTTTTTTCCTCCTAGAATCATTTTTTTAACAGCAAGTGGATTAATGGTTGGTGGAATAAACAAGTCAGAGAGCTTACTTCTCCTTCCCTGGGGGTAGATACCATTAGCTGCCAAGAATTCTAGCTCAGATTACCTGTTTTGTTTTTTTTTTTTAATTAAACATGTCTGTGGGGGAAAATCCCTCCATCAAAGCAACTAAACAAATCTTTGCGATGGTACATTTCAACAGGGTGTTGAAAGGGGTGATAAGACCATGGCAGAGGTCTTCTCTTCATCCTGAGCATCTCTGTGTCCCAGAGATGCTCTAATTCATTCTAACAGTTCTGTGAAAAAGGGCCAGTAAGATGCTTCATCCCTTTTCTACTCATGAGGAGATATAGGCTCCAAGACGGGAGCCTCACGACTGCTACATGTCATCTCCTAGGAACCAACTCATCTTCTTCACTTAGTGGCAACAGCTGAAAGACCTAATGGGTCCCTTCCATTGTCAGACCGTGTCTCAGTGTGGGGAAATCCAGCCAGGCTTTTGTAAGAGAGTACCATCTTTAAATGGCAATGCCTTCCAGGGACAAGAATGGGGTAGGACTTTCCCAAATGCCCAGTACTGCCCCGATGTTGGTATTTATAAACTGGGTAGAGCCTGGCCCCTCTGGAGTTTCTAAGATCCCATTTCTCCTTCTACCTGAGAAATTAGAAGATTAGACAGAAGTATCCCTATTGGTTTCTGTGACCTTATCTGGATCATGTCCAGTCATTTTTCTCTACATCCGGCATAGTCTCTTTTCTGTATCCTAGTCCTATGTGAGCAAGATGGTGTTCTGACCTGAGATGGATGTCAGAGCTGAGCCTTTGCAAATTAATGAAATAAAAAACATCTCCCTTCTCTGCCCTCCTGTCTCCACCCTGCCCTCCTCCACACAAATATGCCTTAGCATTCCAATCCTGGCTCCTGCCTCCAGGCTCTGGTGCCCCAGTCTTCCTGGACAGAGAAGAGGGATGTATACAGCCTTGCTATTTTTCCCCACACCTGGAAGGATGTGTGTGGCAGAGAGATTTGCAATATATCTTCCTAAAAGAAAAAAACTTGAATTAGGGCATTTCTGACTTCCTTGGGGTTGAAAGTCTAAATAGAATGCTTTCCATGGGTATTGCCAATGCCATATAGACAGGCTTTAAGAGGTATCTCTTCCAAATCCTTTGTTTTATTTCCCTTCTGGGGTTCTAGCCTGATATCTTTTGTTTTAGAGGAGCTGCAAATATGTCTCTAGGAAGCTGAAGACCTTGGTTGACTCTGCAGATTTTAGTGACAAAGGTGAGGAAAAATCTTCATCCATAAACCCAACACACCTATTTTGAACTTTTGCTCCCACTGCCTTAGTGTTCTGGGCACATGAAATCCCACAAGCAATGCAGAGCCAGGTGGATTCTAGTTGTGTCTGAACAGGATTTTGCTGCCAACCCAAGGGACTTGTTATAAGGTGCTTCTCCCTATTCAAGCCCCGACAGTTTTTAGGTCATCTTTCTCCCCAGAATACACCTCTAATTCATCTTCAACATTGGCCACCAAAGTAAACCTGACCATATCTGTACCCTATTTCCTCCCATAAGTCCCTCCAAGGGCTTGCCACCACCTTTGGGACAACATCTGGGCTCCAGGGTATGACAAGCCAGGCCCCTCATTACCTGGCAGTCCATCCTCATCCTTGGTCACCTCCACACATGTCTCATGCTTCCCAAAATGGGACAGTACACTTGAAGTTTCCAGAACCTCTATTTCTCTGCTTTTCTCATGCCTGCATCTGGCTGACTCCTTCCGAACTAGGTTCAGGATTCCTCCTCCAAGAATCCTCCCCTGACCTCCCACACACCTCTTTTAATAACTAAAGAAACCACTCCAGTACTCTTGCCTGGAGAATCCCATGGAGGGAGGAGCCTGGTAGGCTATAGTCCATGGGGTCGCAAAGAGTCGGACACAACTGAGCGACTTAAAAAAAAAAAAAAAAAAGTTGGTTTACAATGTTTTGTTAGTTTCAGGTATACAGCAGTGATTCAGTTACTTACATACTAATTTTTCAGATTCTTTTCCTTCATAGCTTATTATCATATATTGAACATAGTTCCCTGTGCTACACAATAGGTCCTTATTGCTTACCTATTTTATATATAGTAACACTAGTTTATGTTAATTTATCCTACCCCCCTTTCCCCTTTGGTAACCATAAATTTGTTTTCTATGTTTGTGAGTTTCTTCCTTTTGACAGCCTTCCACTGTGTGCACTTCACAACTTGAGCTGATTTGACACATTTCCTGTGGTGCTGGGTGTCCTTTGGAGCAAGGGCAGGAATTTGATCACCTCTAAATCTCTGGCATTGTGCCTGCCACATAGTATAAACTCAGTGGACATTTGTGACTTATTGAAGTTGTTTCACTGCCTGGACGCTGGGGCCTGGATGGCCACCATCATTTTGTCCTAACATCTCCACCTGTCACCCTTAGAAGACAATATCTGATGAACAACGGCTGTGGACTAAGTGACCCTTCCCAGGATGGAAGTGTGTTTGCCTCTGAGGCATTGAAGGGGCCCACAGGGTACTTAATCTTGAGAAGGTGAATGTAGAACTCTTCCCTAAGTCTTTTTGACTTAGAAAAAGAAGTCAATTTAGTTGAAAGATAAGAGTTGGCAAAAGTGAAAGTTAGAGACTGGGAGGTCTGCATACCTTGTCCCTGGAGATTTATCATGTTGGCAAGAGAGTCGCTTTCATCACAGGAAAAGCTCAGAAACAGAGGCTGGCAAATTCCATCCAACCTCATTACCAAGGCTCTGGATTTATGAATTCACCCATGAACTTGAGACTCCCCACAATGTCTCCTGTTTGTGATAGCAAAGCAGCAAATATACCACACCTGCAGCCACCTCCCTCATATACACCTCCATACAAAGAGGGGCAGAAAAGTCTTCTACCTTAAACTCCCTTAAGTGTCTCAAGAAGCAGAAGATGCTCTCTGGGAATTCCCTGTAGGTCCAGTGGTTTGGACTCTGTGCTTTCACTGGCTGGATTCCCTGATCAGGGAACTAGGATCCTACCAGCCATGCAATACAGTCAAAAAGAAGTGGAAGCTGCTTTCTGATTTGCTGGTGAGAAGGTGGAAGTCTGAAGCTCTAATACTTTGGCCATCTGATGCAAACAGCCAGTTCACTGGAAAAAACCCTGATGCTAGGAAAGATCAAAGGCAGAAGGAAAAGGGCATGGCAGAGGATGAGATGGTTGGAACACATCACTGACTCAATGGACGTTAACTTGGGCAAACTCCAGGAGATGGTAAAGGACAGTGAAACCTGGCATGTTGCAGTCCACGGGGTTGCAAAGAGTCGGACATGACTTAGTGACTGAACAACAACAACACAGGTGAAGGTCTAGTTATTTAGCTCATTGTTAGGCGCTCATGGATATGCATGTTTACTCAACTGATAGTATTTACTGAACCCCTTTATCCCAGGCATGGGGTTACCTAGTGCCTAATCACTGCAGATGGTGATTGCAGCCATGAAATTAAAAGACACTTACTCCTTGGAAGAAAAGTTATGACCAACCTAGATAGCATATTCAAAAGCAGAGACATTACTTTGCCAACAAAGGTCCATCTAATCAAGGCTATGGTTTTTCCTGTGGTCATGTATGGATGTGAGAGTTGGACTGTGAAGAAAGCTGAGCACTGAAGAATTGATGCTTTTGAACTGTGGTATTGGAGAAGACTCTTGAGAGTCCCTTGGACTGCAAGGAGATCCAACCAGCCCATCGTAAAGGAGATCAGTCCTGGGTATTCTTTGGAAGGACTGATGCTAAAGCTGAAACTCTAGTACTTTGGCCACCTCATGCAAAGAGCTAACTCATTGGAAAAGACTCTGATGCTGGAAGGGATTGGGGGCAGGAGGAGAAGGGGACGACAGAGAATGAGATGGCTGGATGGCATCACAAACTCGATGGACATGAGTCTGAGTGAACTCTAGGAGTTGGTGATGGAGAGGGAGGCTTGCTGTGCTGCAATTCATGGGGTCGCAGAGTCAGACAGGACTGAGTGACTGAACTGAACTGAACTGAACCTAACTAGGAGATAGTTCTTAGTGGGTCTCTCTCATTTGTTACATCTTGTGAGTGAGGCACAGGCTACCTTTTGTTCTGGACTATTTTTGCAAGGATGTTTTTAGAGCAAACAGTCTCAGAGGACAGAGATAGTGCCTCCTTCCAGAGCAGAGGGTGGGTATGCATATTGCCCATTTTAAGGGATTTAGCCCAGCATTTATTTGCTTTCAGAACTTAACTCACTCGTGTGGACATGCAGCTGTTTGGGACTACCCACATCGCCAGGCAGGACTTGGGCTGTGTTCTGAGTGATGAAGCTCTCTGTCTCTGACCAAGGACTCCTATGCCTTCTGTCTGCACCTGCAGAGTTGTTATAGGCTGCCTGTTAACTCGAAAGCAGGTAAAATTTCAGTGCCTTCATGGTTGCTGAGAAGCTCATCTCCTTATTGAATTTTATATTCAAAACACCATAAAATTCAACTTTATCTTCATTTAATTCATTGAACAAAAACAGAGAAGTTAAGTTACTCTTCCTGGGTCACAGAGCTAGTTCATGTCACAGGGGAGATTTTTGTTCAACTCTGTCTGATTCTAGAACCATACTCTCTCTACAATGTGTGGAGCTATTACACAGCAAATATTAAATTTTCTGTAGTTTCACTGTGGCCCTAGGCCAGTTAAAATCCTGTTGGCCCTTTAAATCACCCCTGTTGCCATGATGATAACATATACTCAGCAAGAAGGCAAAGAACTGAGTAGCCTCTCCTCCAAAGGAACATAAACAAGATAAAACATCAGTTCCTCCCACTGCAGAAGAACTTCTGCTCTAATATTTACACAGTTGGCTCCCAGCCTTGACCTACTGCCCTTTCTTCTGGGGAGCGGATGAGATCCATTTCCCACAGGCAGGATGGGTTGAGTCATGTGAAATCCAGACTAAACACCAGTGTAGCTGGCATGATGGATGTGCTCAGGGTGTGGCATATCTCGGCCCCTGAGCCGTATCCAGACCTTGATATGAGCTTAGAACCCTTGTACATTTCCACAACGCACTGTACTTGTGTCCTGTTGAATCTGCTCATTGCCACATCGCTGTGATGAAGACGGACCTATTCCTTCATGCTTCTCTATTGCCCATGGGACAAAGGCCAGATTGCTTAGCCTGGGTCCGAAGGCCCTTGCTGATCCATTCTTGGTCTGTTGTACGGCTGACCTAAGCCCCACTTCCCCTCTGAAGTACTAAGTCCATGCTATCCCCCAGGTGGAACCGGCCCCTCCCTACCTGGTGTCCACACTATCTGTACCAGCTCTCTTACAGCATCACTAACACTTTTCTATGACATGTAGGTGCTTACCTCCTCCGCCAAGCCATGTACCCCTTGAGGCAGGACCTATTATATCCAGCTATGTCACTCCCACACTTTGATAGGTACCTCATGCCTGCTTGTAGGTTGCAGCTATGCTCTCAGATTTACACATACACATATGATCCATCTGTCTCTGGGTCTGAAACGTTATCATTAAATATGCTTATTTTGAAATTGAATACTTTTTAAAAGCATAAATCATCCAAGCAGGGAGGGTATGAATAAACTGATGTCATCTAGCTGATCCTTTTCTTCTTGATAAGAGTGAGTTGGATTCAAGCTTCTGGGGTGTTTGAGGTGTAGGTGTGGTGTGATGGGCCCGAAAGCACTGACTGTCTCTATCTTGTTAATTATCCCGCCCAGGACCAGCTCCCATGGCTCAGAGCTGCTTCTAGCCTCAGGCAATCCTCAGGAAGAATGAAGATGTTGACACAGGAGCCCAGGCCAAGGCTGGCCATGCCCGTTGGGTGGCAAGAGCAGTCCTGAGTGCCCCAACTCCTTGACATTCCTGAGTCCTGCTGCTGCCTGCTTTGCTCCAAGGAAGAGCACCTGCTGATTCGCCTCAGCCTGTGGAGGGCAGGGCCTCCCTTCCCCCAGCCTGCTGGTGAGACAGGCCTGTATTCAGATGCTTCCTCGGCTGTTAGAAGCTGTGTGATCTGCAGCAAGCCCTTCCTCAGTTTCCACAGGTGGGGAAAGAGGATGAGACCATCCTCCTGTGGTGTTATTGTGAGGATGAAGGAGGATTATGTGCAATGAAGCTAGGATTAACATGGAGTATGAACCATAGCTCTTCTTCTAGCTCTCTCCTCCACCCTTCCAACACCCTTCTCTTCCTTTCCCCTCCTCTTCCTCCTTCTGACTGAACAGCCCTTAGAGACGTGGGGTGTGCATCAGTTCAGTTCAGTCGCTCAGTCGTGTCCAACTCTTTGCAACCCCATGAACTGCAGCAGGCAAGGCCTCCCTGTCCATCACCAACTCCCGGAATTCACTCAAGCACATGTCCATTGAGTCTGTGATACCATCTAGCCATCTCATCCTCTGTCGTCCCCCTTCTCCTCCTGCCCCCAATCCCTCCCACCATCAGAATCTTTTCCAATGAGTCAACTGTTCACATGAGGTGGCCAAAGTACTGGAATTTCAACTTTAACATCATTCCTTCCAATGAACATCCAGGACTGATCTCCTTTAGAATGGACTAGTTGGATCTCTTTGCAGTCCAAGGGACTCTCAAGAGTCTTCTCCAACACCACAGTTCAAAAGCATCAATTCTTCGGTGCTCATCCTTCTTCACAGTCCAACCTCACATCCATACGTGACCACTGGAAAAACCATAGCCTTGACTAGACGGACCTTTGTTGGCAAAGTAATATCTCTGCTTTTTATTTATATATTTTGTTTCAATTGTTTATTAATGGACCAGATTACAAAAATAATCCTAGTAGATACCTTGATTTATCCTTCTAATAAGTCTGTTGATCTGGTCTTCCCTGTTGCCAGCATCTCCACCTTCTACAAAATGGGTGGTCTTTTCCTTCATTCCACCTCGTGGAGAAGACAATTTAAAGGGCCACAGGAAGTTGTTTGCTTCTTTGAAACATTTCCCAATGGTATAGATCTCATGAATCAGATCCTCCATGCAAATGATTCCGTATTTCCCAAGACATCGAACAATCAATGTGTTGTCTGTCAGGGCAATTCGCTTTTGTTGATTTTGCCATAATCACACTTGTAGATCAATGTATCTACAGACTTCAGATTTGGGTACCCCCATGCAATGTATGGCTCCACAATTCTCAGCATGTTAACTGATGCCTTGTTGAGCTTCACAAAGGTGCCATTGAAGATCTGCTGGAGGCGAAGGAGCTGCAGCACCTTTTGAAACTTTGGGTTCACACAGTTGATACCTCTGATCCTGAAGACAAACGCCAATTTGGGTTCCACAGGTACATAGAAGTTGCCGGCTTTTCATGCCATCCTAGCCATTCAAATTTGTGGTAATGCTTAGCTTTTTCATAGATAAGCTTCCTCCTTGCCTTTCGAAGCATCTTTTGGGCAAACTTCTTTCTCAGTCGCTTGATCTTAAGCTCTGCGAAATTCTTCTGCTTTTTCTTAAGGGTTTCTGGCACAGCAGGAACCTTCTTTTTCTTCTCTTCTGCACCCTCCATGGTTCCAGCCAGGAAAGAGGATGTCTCTGCTTTTTAATATGCTATCTTAAGTTGGTCATAACTTTCCTTCCAAGGAGTAAGCATTTTTAATTTCATGGCTGCAATCACTATCTGCAGTGATTTTGGAGCCCCTCAAAATAAAGTGTGACACTGTTTCCACTGTTTCCCCATCTATTTCCCCTGAAGTGATAGGACCAGATACCATGATCTTAGTTTTCTGAATGTTGAGCTTTAAGCCAACATTTAAGCCAACTTTTCACTCTCCTCTTTCACTTTCATCAAGAGGCTTTTTAGTTCCTGTTCACTTTCTGCCATAAGGGTGTGCATACTTTCTCTCATTTGCCATGATAATATCTGTCGCAGGCCCAATGCAAGGATGCTCCAGTCCCTAATAGGAGGAGGAATCAAAGATAAAGCAAGCATGCTCCCTGCCCATTGGGAACACTATTCATTTGCACACCTATGTGTATTGGATGCCACCTGCCCATGCATGTGCCCTTTCTCTCCCTAAATTGCTCTGTCTTTGTGTGGTTGCTTCACCTCTACAGTCAACCTGTGCCTGCTCCCTCCCAGATGGCATCTACACAGAGCCTCCTTGGCTAACCCAGCCTTGCAGCTTCCATGTCACTGAAATAGGAGGACAGGGAACAATCTCTAAAAGAATGACATAATCCTTAAGGACATGACATAAACTGGTTAGAGCCAGGTAGCTCCAAGGTGGTGGCAGATTTGACTTCTAGTTGACTGTGAACCTCATTATATGCTCATTGTAATACCTTAGCTAAATGGCACAGCCACAGGCATCATGACAGGCCTGAGGCTGACCATAAAAGGCCAAAAGGTGGGTGTTGGCCCAATTCTTGGAAATCTTTGCCTCTTTCCCAAACCAGTTGGAGTAATCTTCCTCTTCATTAACCTATGAAACTACCCAGCCCATAAAAACTAACTACTCTATTTATGGGCCTCTCATCTTCTAAGGAAGGGCTTTCCAGGTGGTGCTAGTGGTAAAGAACCTGCCTGCCAGTTCAGGATACATAAGAGACATGGGTTTGACCCCTGGGTTGGGAGCATCCCCTGGAAGAGGGCATGGCAATGCAACCCAGTATTCTTGCCTGGAGAATCCCATGGACAGAGGAGCCTGGTGGGCTATAGACCACCTGAGTCCATAGGGTCACAAAAGTCAGAAATGATTGAAGCAACTCAGCACACACACACATTTTAAGGTGGCCCATACTCTGCAGAGTGTATTTCTCCCAAGGCTGCTGCTCTCACCTTTTGAGATGGACCGTATTCTGTCTATGGGATGTGTATTTCTCTAAATAAATCCACTTCTTGCCTATCACTTTGTCTCTCACTGAATTCTTTCTGTGATGAGACATTAAGAACTTAAGCTTCATTAAGTTCTGAGACCAGGTGTGATCTCAGTTAAAAGACAGTGGTTCTAATCCCCATCTGGGTTGTGTGTCATCATTGCTTCTGATTCCAGCTGGGCCTGGGGCCTATTGGGCTGGGGAGCAAGTGTGCTTCCATAAAGTTTTCCAGGACACTAGGTAGGCCAGGAGGATGAGGGGATTGAGGAAGTGAGGGGACAGGAACCCAGGTCCGATGGGCCAGTTCACGAAGTTGCAGTCAGTATAGGCTTCCTGGGGCTGTGGGATGAGGGGTGATGAGCATTCCTCTTCCACACAGGCACCAGCCCTCATGGAGAACCAAGGGCTCATTTTTTCCCTGGAGCCTTCTTAAAGGAAGGCACTTCTGAAACTGAGCAGGACCCTGTGGGGTTCCTGAGCACAGGTGCCTTTCTGTGTCCCCCATTTCTTGTTTATAGAGAACACACTCCAGGCTCCATGACCTTCCTTGAGTTCCAAAGAGCAGGTTCAAACAGTTAATGATCAGGGTAGGGAAGGGATGTGGAGACAAAGAAAGAGCAGCCAAGAGACAATAGTGCAGCCTTGGGACAGGGTCCTGGTGCACCTCAAGGGATACACATAACAATATTTTTGAGCTCTTATATAGAACTAAGACCCTCAACAAATGGAAGGTGAACTACTTGATGAAGCTTCTTCACTCTAGAGTGTAGGTCACAGTTTGATAACTGAGAGAACCATAGAAGCCCATCAAGACATCACCTGAGGCCAGATCAAGGAGTGCAGGCCCTGCACACACTCTGATCTTTATCAGCAAGTACTGTCTTGAATCATTTCTATAAAACTCCTCACTAAATCTTTCTGGATTGGGACACACTGTTTTCGAGGGCACAAGCCTGCTGTGTCCCCCCTTTGCCTGGCAAAACAATAAAACTACTCTTTTCTAGTTCACCCAAATTTTGTCTCTGAGATTCAATCTGGCACTGGTGCCAGAGGCCAGGTTTTGGCATCACTTGTATGTGTGGGCTCTGGGTGCTTTTTCTGTGTCCACTGGATGGTGATCTGTGTTCACATTCCTTAAAGATGAGGTCATATGCCCACATAGTCTCAAAATCCTAAAGTGATGACACAACAGGAAGGGATATAAGAAGTCATTTACTGTTTCCTAAAAGTGTTCTAAGGAATTCTTGGTCCACAGTTTGCAAGAGGTATTATGGGAAGAAATGGGGTTTCTGACCAAATACATTTGGGCAGTGCTGCCTGACTCTCCCCGCCTGTCATGCATAGGCTGGAATACTGAAGATGACAAGAGGACTTATAATAGTTTAGCTTTCTTTAAATAGACCATTTTCCAAACCTATCTGTGCACAGAACAGCTTTTTGGTTTGGGCTGTTTATAGCCACTTTGCCAAGGTGGTATTTGGGACATGGATACAGCCAAACCCTTTATTATACAGGAGAGAATGAGGGCCAGTGAGCTTGGGTCACCCAAGGAAAGGCCTCAGTTTCAGATCAAGTCTCTCCCATCTCTGCTTTTTTCTGTTGTGACTTCCAGTTTCCTTAGATGGTAGCCATTCCTGCCTGAGCTTGGATCCCATAATTCCCCTAGGGAGAATCCTGCAAGATCTTTTGCTGACTCCCCGTGCAGATGACTCAGCCTTTAGAAATTTGAGCTCTGGGGAGTTCCTGGTTGCCTGGGCTGCAATCTTTTACCTTGGAGTTTCTAGTCTCTAAATTAGTGATTGCTGAGCTGCTGGGACTCTTAGAAAGACCCTCATGCAAGAAGAAGGTTAGTAAATTCACTTTAACTCATGGTTATTCCTGATGAGCCACATCTACTTCTGCTTCATTGACTACCCTAAAGCCTTTGATTGTGTGGATCACAAAAAATTACAGAAAATTCTTAAAGAGATGGGAATACCAGACCACCTTTACCTGTCTCCTGAGAAATCTGTATGCAGGTCAAGAAGCAATAATTAGAACCAGACATGGGACAACTGACTGATTCAAAATTGGGAAAGGAATATGTCAGGTCTGTATATTGTCACTCTGCTTATTTATCTTATATGCAGAGTACATCATGTGAGATGCCAGGCTGGATGAAGCACAAGCTGGAATCAGATCGCTGGGGAAATATCAATGACCTCAGATACGCAGATGACATCACCCTCATGGCAGAAAGTGAAGAGGAACTAAACAGCCTCTTGATGAAGGTGAAAGGGGCGAGTGAAAAAGCTGGCTTAAAACTCAACATTCAAAAAACTAAGATCATGGCATCTGGTCCCATCACTTCATGACAAATAAATGGGGAAACAGTGGAAACCGTGACAGACTTTCCCTTCTTGGGCTCCAAAATCACTGCAGATGGCGACTGCAGCCATGAAATTAAAAGATGCTTGCTCCTTGGAAGAAAACTATGACCAACCTAGACAGCATATTAAAAAACAGAGCATTACTTTGCAAACAAATGTCTATCTAGTCAAAGTTATGGTTTTTACAGTAGTCATGTATGGATGTGAGTCAGACCATAAAGAAAGCTGAGTATCAAAGAACTGATGCTTTTGAACCACAGTGTTGGAGAAGACTCTTGAGTCCCTTGGACTGCAAAGAGATCCAACCAGTCAATCCTAAAGGAAATCAATCTTGAATATTCATTGAAAAGACTGATGCTGAAGCTGAAGCTCCAATACTTTGGTCACCAGATGCGAAGAGGCTTCTCAGTAGAAAAGATGCTAATGCTGGAAAAGATTAAGGAAGTGAGAAGGGGACGACAGAGGACGAGATGGTTGGATGGCATCACCGACTTGATGGACATGAGTTTGAGCAAGCTCCGGGAGATGGTTGAAGACAGGGAAGCCTGGTGTGCTGCAGTCTGTGGGGTTGCTAAGTCAGAAATGACTGGGTGACTGAATAACAACAATACTCCTGAGGAACCATTGAGAAGTGATGCACTGAGGAACTTTCATTGACTGAAACATACCCATTATATAAAATTAGTTTTGAGCACCCAACACATTTGTTCCTGCCATTGACCCTGAGAGTCCACTAGGGAGGTCAAGTGAGTTGCTCAAGAACCCAGGACCAGGAAAAGAGGAGCCAGGTCCCAAACCCAGGGAATGGGGGCTCTGCCACCTGCACTTCAGCCACTGGAAGCCATCATCATCAATTGTTATCATGGGAAGGATGATGTGATTCTGTGATTTATAATAAATATATATTTGGTCATTCAGATAACCAAAATGTGTTTCTCATATATTTTGGTCTTTGTCCACTGTTCCTGGCTTAGAGCTACCCAAACCCTCAGAATTTCTTAAGTGTTGAGAGTGATAAAAGTGTCTTTTGTTGGTTGAATAAGGTGACTTTTGGAAGCCCCTAAGGTTGTGGGCTGGTTGCCAGGGGAACCAACCATACAATTAGAGGTTTGTAACTTTTAGTATCACCCCCTTGATTTCTGGAATGTGAATGGGTCTCGAGGTTGATGGTCAGTCACCACTGATGGATTTTATAAAATTGAAGTTTAGTTGATTTACAATGTTTTGTTAATTTCTGCTGTACAGTAAAATGATTCAGTTATATATATATATACACACACACACATTCTTTTTCATATTCTTTTCCGTTATGGTTTATCATAGGATACTGAATATAGTTCTCTGTGATATAATGAGGATCTTGTTATTTATCCATCCTATATAATAGTTTGCATTGTGGGTTCAATAACCTTTTATAATAAATCAGTAATCTGAGTAAATCATGGGTAAACTGATTTTCCCAAGTTTTGTGAGCCCTTCTAGCACATTAATCGAACCCAGGGAGGAAGTGGTTGGCACCTTCAGTTTGCAGCCGGCTGGTGGGAACCACAGGTGACATCTGAGATGAGGGTGATCCTGTGGGACTGAGTCCTTTACCTGTGGAGTCTGATTCTGTCTCTGGGTAGACAGTGTCAGAGTTGAAGTGAGTAGCCTGTTGCTGTGGGGAAGCCTTCCCATAATGTTGGAACTGGGCTTGGGAACGCTTTTCTGATGAGGTTCACTCATATTTTTACTAGGTCCATTCTTTCTAATACCAGGAATTTGGGAACCAACACTTCAGCCAGAGCCATAGGGTATTTCTAGACGGACATTGCACCCCTATATTTGTTTCCTGAAGCTGTGCTCATGTGGGGAAGATGCCTACTGGTCACTGGTCCCTCCTTCCCTCATGGGGCCCAGAAGCCACCTCTATAGACTATGTTCTCTGACAATTGCCCGGTGGAGCCCGGAGCTGTGTCCCAGCATCAGCTCATGGAGTTCATCAGAGAATACAGCAATCACAGTCATGTCATTTGACTCTGAATGCTCCATTACATTTCAAATTTATTTCCAATCATTCAGAGCTGCATCTATGGGAGACAAAGGTGCCTTGGAGCTCTGGCACCTGCTGTTTCCCCAAAAGTCAAGGGCTGACGTTTGATACCATTGTCCCCAGTCAGCATGATGACAACTCACTCCTTGCTCCCCTAGGCCACCACCCCACTCATACCCAGCGAGGATTCCCATCCCCACACAGGTGGTAACCCGTACTGCCCAGGAAGACTCAGCCCTCCTCCCTCTGGCTGAGCATCCCTGGGTCCTGGGAGAGGACTCTCCAGCTGGATTCCTCCTTCGAGCCCCACCCCCACCCCGGGTGGCACCCAGTGTCCCAGGTGAGGTGCGTTGCTTGGGGTGTGGGGGGCGCTCGGGGGCGCGGTGCTGCAGGTGATGGGCAGATGGTGGGGCTCTCTTTCCTGGATGGGGAGGCATGGGGGGGAGTTGAGTCCTGGTAAAGTCTTTCAGATAAAGTACTCCTTTTTGCTGCTGCCACCGTTGTCCTGGAGGGACGGGTCGTCCCTGCAGGGCCACGTCCGCGCTCTCAGCGAACTCCGTGCCCTTGGCCTCGTTGGTGTGGTATGTGCCCTTGTGCCGGTACATGTAGTGCAGCATGAGAAGGAGGAGGCAGACCAGCACGAAGGCCATGGCCGCGATCACGCCTGCAGGAGGGGGAGCACACAACTCAGTGTGGGGGGCAGGGGCTGGACTGGGGTGAGGGAGGGGCAGGCATGCGCACGGGGGTGTGCCAGGACAGACACGCCGCTGGACAAACACCAAGCCTACACAGGCTGACTCCTTCCTGCCTTACTGTTTCCCTTTCCAGTGCACTTGCTCCTCCACTGTGCCCGTCTAAGTGACCCCTGACCTCCCTACTCCCTCCACTCAGCACCTTCAGACTGAGGCTGCAATCATCTCAGAACTGACCCTGTTCTGAGGCCCGCCTGGTCCACTGAGGAAGGCAGACCTCCAAGCATCATCTATGGAATTCAACTCATGCTTTTGCCTAAAACTGATAAGTGCATGGGACTTGAAACTTTTAATTTTAAATAAGTTTAATTCCAAAGAATTAGCTGTTTTACATATAGATATTAAAAGAGTGAAAAAAATTTATGTTATAAAGTCACGCTCATTTTGTAAAACCTGGCAAATATAGAGAAATATAAATGGAAATGAAAATGTCCCTAATCTTTCTACTCAGAAATCACCAGTTAACAACCTGATGTCTTTCCCTTCCAAGAAGCATTCATGTTTAATCAAAGTTCTCCTTCAATCTTCAGATGAATGCATGCGTGCTGTCACTTCAGTCGTGTCTGACTCTGTATAACTCAATGGACCATAGCCTGCCAGCCTCCTCTGTCTGTGGGATTCTCCAGGCAATAATACTGGAGTGGGTTGCCATGCCCTTCTCCAGAGGATCTTCCTGACTCAGGGATTGAACCTGCGTCTCTTACATCTCCTGCATTGGCAGGTGGGTTCTTTACCACTAGTACCTCGGGTGAATGGCCCCCTCTAAAACTTTGTGACACTTCAGTATTAAGAACTTGCAATCATTTTCAAACTCTTCTTACCGGAGTCCATCTGGCTGATTTGTAATTCTCCAAACACTTATTTGACCATTTTCCCATGTCTTTGCAAATGTTCTGTCTGCTGAAAATATTTTCCCCTCTTATCTTCCTGGTAAACTTGGATGCTGCCTTCTGAATCATAAGTCTCTACCACTTCCTCTAAGATTATGCTTCCCCTGCGGAGTGCATAAGTATTTCTCTTATACTTTATGAATCTGAGAATTCTCAGTTTTAAAAGCTGGACCGTCCCAACCGGGCATGAGACTCGAAGTGCATGGTGTTGGGAAGACCAGTTGAACTGGCTGTCCTCTGGGCAGGAGGAAGGAGAGGAGGCAGGGGCTGTCCACAGGGTTGGGGGCATGTTGGGTGAAATGTGGTCTGTGCTCCTCACCCCAACCCAGTTCCCCTGTGCTCCTGGGAGGCAGGTTCTATGGCAGGGGTCTGGTGGTGCAGTGCCAGGGCTGGTCAGAAGGACCAGGTCACTCAGGGTCTTAGAGAGAGAGGATGAGTGGGGAGGATGGAAGAGTTAGGGCAGGACTAATGGGTGCCACTCGCACTGCTTGGGAAGGGGTTCAAGCTCAGCTCTTTGATTTAAAGTGCAGAAGAAACCCTCTGCCCTGACTTAGAAGGTAGGTTTCCTGAGGGAGGGGCTGGTGGAGAATATAGAGGCTATAGCTGAAGCCAGTCTCAGCTTTGTGGTACAATTTCCTCAACTTCCTGCTGCCTTTAGGCACTCCTGTCTGCATGATGTGAATGATATTATCTAAGAAAAAGAAGGTTCAGCTGTCCAGTGAGTAGGAGAACACCAGCGTGATTGCCTGCTTTTATCTATTTATATTTAATCATGAAGTTCCCTGAGCTATGAATGAACTAGAGGAGACGTGTGAATCTCAGGACACCAAAAGCTGTATCTCACAGTCTTAGTGGGTCCTGAAACAGTTTGGGGTCATAGCCGTGGCCAACAAGGCCCAGTAGGGTTCAAAGCAAGGCTGGGGCAGGCTTAGAATGGAGGGACAGGAGTGTAAGACATCGCAAGGAAGAGTGTGGCTGGAGGGAGCTGGGGAAGAAGTCAGGAGCCTTGGTCAGCCTCCCAAGCCCACCCAGCCCTGCACATTCCTCACTGGAGTGGCTCTCCCTCCAGACTCCAACCCTGTGGATCTAGGGCCTGACAGGCCCTGATTTGGCTGTCTTGGCCCCTCATCCACCAGGATGCTGTTTTGGACATTTTCTTACAGAGACCAAGTCCCTGGCCCACCTTCTAACCACCGCTGAGGGAAGGAAGTTGAGGCCATGGCAGGCCCTCCCGTGAGTCATTCCTCTGACTCTCCTGCCTGCTCACAGGGCCCCAGGACCGCATACCTGCAATGACACCGATGTCCATCTCCTTTGAGGCCATCCCAGGGTCAGGCTCTGTAGACAGAACAGAAGATCCCGAGATGAGAAAGGATGGCTACCCACACCCTGCAGTGTCTCCAACGAGCTTGTATCCTCTGCTCGCAGGTGCGCTGGCCCAGGGTGCACAGGAAACTGCATGGTACCTGGACAGGCCTCTGGCTGGGAGCACACAGAGCAGGGCCCAGGCTCTGCTTGGCTGCTGACCATTGCAGGAGAGCACTGTGTGAACCCTAGGGCTGTCAGACACCATTAGGCATCTCCAGGACGTGAGGGACCCCTGCTGCACCCCCTCTGGCACTTCTGACCCAGAGCCCTGCCTGTACCTGCTCACTAGACACCTGTGCAGAGTGTGATGACAGGTCCAGTTGTGTTTAGTGCAGCATCACCTGCCCCTTCAGGCCTTAGCTTTTCTTATGATGACGGTAAAAACAGACCACATGTGGGTTGTCTGCATATGTCAGTTGCTGGTTTAGCTGCTGTCCATCTAGTATGCCAGGTACATGGTATATTGGGGGCTTCCCAAGTGGTGCAGTGGGAAAGAGTCTGCCTGCTAATGCAGGAGATGAACAGGAGATGAGGAGGATGAACAGAAGATTTGATCCCTGGGTCAGGAAGATCCCCTGCAGGAGGAAACGGAAACCCAGTCCAGTATTCTTGCCTGGAGAATGCCATGGATAGGAGCCTGGTGGGCTACAGTCATGGGGCTGCAAAGAGTAGGACATGACTGAGCAACAGCACCACCACTTTTATTAGCCCATTTCACAGGTGGGCCACTGAGGCTCAGAGAGTGACATGCCCACCATCACATAGCTTGTCGGTGGTCAGGCTTGAGGCCGGGACTTAGTCTGCCTTCTCTGAGGGGCCCTGTGTCTCATCTCTCTTGAAGATGCCCTTCCCAAAGATCTCTCTCTGAGACCCTACACAGGCTTCTGCATTCTTCTTCTGTGGGAGAGGCACTCTGTGTGGGACTATCCAAGTTACTGAGTGTTTTTCCAAAGCTCAGTGATCTGGACAGAAGGGTAGGATGTATAGGAGAGCAGGAATCTCCCCTCTGAGAGATGAGGAGAGGAAGGATTTATTACAGCATGGAAACTTCAGTGTTCATATGAAAATCCCATGTTCCCATTACAAGGGCGCCTCCTATTAAAACAGAGAAGGCTGCTTCATAATAGTCATTTCCGTTCAGAGAGTCACTTTAATTATAGTGTGATGAGGTCATTCTCCCCAGGGAAGCTGCCAGATGCCTCTTTCTGATAAGAAGCTGGCTGGTGGTGGGAGGAAGCAGAGGTTCCAGGTTTGAGGCCCCTAGAGGAGGGAGGGTCAGGCTGAGGGCTCTGGGGCTAGCACAGAGCCTAGAGGTAGAGGAGAGGAGTAAACAAAGCCTCAAGTCAGCAAAGAGACAGAGCAGTCATCAGGGTGGGGGGAGGAGGCACAGACAAGAGAAGGTCAAGTGGATGCTATACTTCTCAATCCAGCGTGATCAAATGCATCTTGAGACTTAGTATCTAGCACATGAAGTGAAATGAAGTGAAGTGAAGTCACTCAGTAGTGTCCGACTCTTTGTGACCCCGTGGACTGTAGCCTACCAGGCTCCTCCATCCATGGGATTCTCCTGGCAAAAATACTGGAGCGGGTTGCCATTTCCTTCTCCAGGGGATCTTCCCGATCCAGGTATTGAACCCAGGTCTCCAGCATTGCAGGCAGATGCATCTAGCACATAGTAGGCACTTAATAAACATTTACTGATGCATGATTCCTAGGATAAAGGCATGCATACAAATGAATGCATTCAGAGGCCAGCATTCTAGAACTTCCTAGATTACCGAGCCCCTCAGAGTTAAGTAAGAAAGGACAGAACCTTCCTTAAGTCAGCGTAGATGGGTATGGAAGTTCAAATACCCAAGATTGCTGTGAGGAATTTTCCGGGTGAAGGCAAGCCTTTCTTAAGTCAAGTTTGTCCAATGCAGCCAGGATTAGAAAGGACTGTTATTTCTCTTTTAAAAACAATTGACAATTGATTGCCATTTGCCAGGTACCATTCTTAACACTTAAGGTATTTTAATTCAAATAGTCCCTGTGACAATCCCATTCAGTACTAATTACTATTATTCCTTTTTACAGATTTGGAAGCTGAGCTCCAGAAAAGTGTAACTGATTTCCCTGATTGGAATCTCTTCTGTGTGAGCCTGAGCAGCCTCTTGTTGACACGCTTAACCCTGCAGGTCCTGCCCAGTGATGAGCCTAGGTGAGCTGGGTAAGGACCAGAGGTAAGGGCCTGGATCACTTGGGGGTGAATTTCTTGGCTTATGTTTAGAGACCAGAGATTAATTTGTTCAAGTCACACCATGTGACTGACTCTGTGGTAGTGACACCTCAGCCTGGCCAGACCTGCCACATAGGTCAGAACAGGCATAGAGGAGGATGCTTGGGCATGCCTGGGAAGGTGGGGATGGTGTAAGATGGTGGTTCTCAAAGTGTGGTCCCTAGAACAGCAGGATTTCTTGGGATCCTGTTAGAAATGCACATTCCTGGGCTCTACATTTTTGTACCAGAAATGCTGGAGTTGGGGCCCAGGTGATTCTGATTCTGAGAACTGCTGGTGTAAGAGAAGGCTTTCCAGAGAGGGTTTATCAAGATGGCTCATGAAGGATGAATAGGAGTTTGCTGCACAGACAAGAGTATAAGCATTCCAGGCAGAGAGCTTAGCCCCTGTAAGTGCTCACTTCTCTCTAGTTCTCAGTTTTCTCCCCAGATAACTACTTGCCATCCATGGCACCAAGGGTCCTAAAACCTGGGCTTTACTCTCTTGCTTCTGGAGATGCTTCACTGAGAGTCCTCACTGGTTACCCCACCCTGTGCTGTTTCAGCTGGCAGCAAAGACATGGGATATCTGCAGAAGGCTAGTTGGAATAAGCTCAGACCCTGTGCAGGAATTTGACAAGTTAGTATGCAACTGGATTAAGAGCCTAGAATGAAAGGTCACACACTGCTGAGGTTTAAGGGTACATATGAGCTTGGAATTAGGATCACTGTGAGCTCAGGATCTGGGGTGGGGGTTGATGGGTAACTTAAGGTAGCAGGGTGGGGGGCATTTATGGCAAAGCAAAGTGTTATTTATGGTCAGGTGTGGGTCTGAGATCAGAAGCAGACAACAGTCTAGTCTTGAGACTGGACAAGTATGAGTGGCCTCCCCACTTTATGTAGAGACACAAAGTACCCTGTGTTTTCCCTTCCTAGCTCTCCTTGAGACTGCAACACCCTCACCAGAGATGAGGGGCTTCCCTGGTGGCTGAGCAGTAAAGAATACTCCTGCCAGTGCAGGAGATGTGGATTCAATCTCTCAGTTGGGAAGATCTCCTGGAGAAGGAAATGGCAACCCACTCCAGTATTCCTGCCTAGGAAATCCCAAGAACAGAGGAGCCTGGGGACTACAGTCCATGGGGTCGCAAAGAGTTAGACAACTGACCAACTAACACACACATGTGGTACCTAGCTCAGAATAGGTATTTATCAGTTGTAGCCACTGGCTTGATTCTGAGTCTTATTATTGACATTACTCTGGGTCCATCACCTTCAGCTGGGATACTGTTTAGGGAGCTCCGACTTCTTGTGCACGCACACACCATGAGCATATCAATCTGAGTCACAGTGTAAAGTGGGTTTCTTACTGAGGGTATCATTCACCATGATGTTTACAGACTGTGATTTAGACAACTAAAGAAGTCTCTTGATGAGGGTGAAAGAGGAGAGTGAAAAAGCTGGCCTAAAATTCAACATTTAAAAAACTAAGATCATGGCATCTGGTCCCATCACTTCATGGCAAATAGATGGGGAAAAAATGGAAAGAGTGACAGATTTTATTTTCTTGGACTTGAAAATTATTGCAGATGGTGACTACAGCCATGGAATTAAAAGATGTTTGCTCCTTGGAATGAAAGCTATGACAAACTTAGACAACGTATTAAAAAGCAGAGCTATCACTTTGCCAACAAAAGGTGCGTCTAGTCAAAGCTATGGTTTTTCTAGTAGTCAAGTATGGATGTGAGAGCTGGACCATAAATAATGCTGAGTGCCAAAGAATTGATGCTTTTGAATTGTGGTATTGGAGAAGATTCTTGAGAGTCCCTTGAAGTGCAAGGAGATCAAGCCAATCAATCCCGAAGGAGATCAAATTAATCAATTCTAAAGGACATCAACCCTGAATGTTCGTTGGATGGACTTACGCTAAAGCTGATGCTCCAATACTTTGGCCACCTAAATCAAAGAGCTAACTCACTGGAAAAGACCCAGATGCTGGGAATGACTGAAGGGAGGAGGAGAAGGGGGTGACTGAGGATGAGATGGTTGGATGGCATTACTGACCCAGTGAACATGAGTTTGAGCAAACTTCAAGAGATAGTGAAGGACAAGGAAGCCTGGAGTGCTGTAGTACATGTGGTCACAAAGAGTTAGACACGACTTAGCGACTAAACAACAACAACAACAAAAATGAATAAACTAAACCCTTTGTCCTACAGAGTCGGGTTCAAGGGTAGCCTGATCAAGAGAGAAGCCGACAGAAGGAGAACAAAGCACGGCTGATTTCTACTTCACTTGCATGGTACCTGTGAAAGCTCTTGTGGGTGATGGCTGTGGAATGGCCAAGCAGTCTGATATCTCTGGGCTTCTGAAGCCCATGTGTGGTCACCCAGCTGCAGAACTTGCCAGAGGGGGCCAGGTCAAGGGTGGGGACATCAGGTGTCTCCTGTAGCTGTGGATCCACAGAGGAAGGGAAGGGCTGTTCCTGCCCCAGCTCTCATGTGGGGATGTCACCACTTCCCATGGAGCTGGGGTATGAGGATAGGGATCAGGGGAGGCTGATGTTCTAGTGAATCTTGGGAATTTTCAGGGGTGGGCACAATGTTCTAGGACTAGAGAAGTGCTGACACAGGTCCTGGGGACTCAGCCTTGGGGTGGGGGTGGGGAGCAGGGGGAGGAGGTCTTACTAGGCAGAAGGCACTGGGTGAAGTTGCCTCTTAGCTCTGAACAGCAAGCCAGCAAAAGGGAAGACTTTGCCCCTTTTTGTGAATTACAGATAATAAAATGCATGCCCAGAGAGCTCAAGTAAGAGGTCAAAGTCTCACAGATGGAAGGAGCAGCGCCTGTGTTGTAACCTGGGATGCCACAGCTCTAAAATGTGTTCTCTCTCCTCAGTGCCAGCTGCTGAAGCTGGAAATGGCCTTGCTCCTGCACCATATGTAATTTGGCTGCTGCCAACTCCCTGCTGATTTCCCAGGTCTGCAGGATGGTCAGTCGCCTGTCCCCTGGTCAAAGGCAGCAGCCCTGGGAGGCAGCAGGGTGCAGAGGTGCTGCTCCTCCACGTAGGCAACATTCTCCGTTCTGCCTGGCAGCCTGGACACACTAACAGGGCACAGCCTTAAGCACAGCTGGATTCTCAGGGGTCCAGTGGTGTTTCTCAAATGTTGCAGTGCTTAGGCACTGGCCCCAGGGACACAAGTTGACCCTTCTGTCACCACCAAGGGCCTCACTTCTCTTGTATTTTCCAATAAAGCTGTGCTGGGAAATTATTTTTCCTGCAAGGCTTTTTGTCTTCATACCTCCCCACCCACTTCTAATGATTTTTCCTCCTGCTTCAGAGGTCCTGGAAGAAGCACCCCATTCCTGTTTCCCATTGCCCACCTGGTCCAGCCAAGAAAAGAATTTGCACACAGGGCAGAGGACTCTGGGAAAAGGAAGGTTATTTTAGTCTTACAATCCTGAAGGGGAATTCGGTGTGTCACGAAGTCTTGGGTGGATTCAAGCCATGACAGCCGTGTGCATGCCAGCAATGCAGTGGCGGCCACGTCTGCTGCCTGATGATATTGGGTCAGAAAAGTCACTTTACCCAGCGAATTCGGGTGAAGGGGGCGATGGCTTTGCGTGTGTCTGACTTGGGTCCAGGGGAAGGACAGGAAACTTTGTGGCTATAGATAATTCTCTTTTGCTTGCACTGGAGTTTCTCCTTCCTTTTCTACATTCTGGCCTCAAAGACCCGATGCAAGTGAAGTAGAAATTAGCTGACAACTGATGTTTACTAACTGACTTTCCTTTTGGGTAAAAATAAGGTCAAAGACATTTATTTTTCTTTGGTCTGTTGTTAATCTTGCTCTGAAAGGGTGCAGCACTCAAGCTAAAGCACTCCAAGGAAAGAAATGGATAGCTTGTTATACAATTTCTGTTTCTTGCAAACCAGCATTTGCTCAGCCCCAGGCTTCATGGTATGTGGAAAGGATGAGGTCTGTCCCCAAGACACTTATGATGTGGTTGAGACCAGATACATTCATGTGACTCTGTGTCTTCGAGTGTCAGTATGAGCAATAAAGACGTGCCTAGGAAACAGAATCACAGATGCAGAGAAAAACTTATGGTTGCCAAAGGGGAAGATGGGGGGAGGGGAAATGGGGAGAAGGAAACATCAGGAGATTATGATTGACACACACACATTATTATATATCAAACTGATAACTGATAAGAATCTACTGCATAGCACAGGCAACTTGACTCAACATTCTGTAATGACTATAAGGGAAAAGAATCTGAAAAGAGTGAATATTTGTATATGCATAACTGATTCACTTTGTGTATACCTGAAACTAATACCACACTGTAAATCAACTATACTCTAATAAAAATTAATAATAAATAAAAGATGTGCCTGGGGCTGCTCTAGAGGGAATTCAACCATCAGACTCAGCCCCAGGATGCCCAGGTTCTAGGACAGTGAGGAAACTCAGGATTTTGTTTATTCATTCTTTTCTTTGGCAAACCTCCTTTAGCACCTACTACATCCCAGCAACGTGGCAAAGAGTTAAGGCAAGGTCCCTGACTTCAAGGAACAGATCCTACAGTAGAGACAAGGACGTCTATGGGAAACTTCAGAAAGGGTAATTCTCTGGGTTCTCACACAGGCTTCCTAGAGGAGGTGTTCCCCAAGACTGGCCTTCGGAGATGCTGAGTGGGCAATGCCAGCAGCAGTGGTGAGAGAAGGATGTGAATGGAAAGGTCATGGTGGGAGGTGACGCAGGAGGACCTCCAGGTGGGTCTGCCTGTTGGGATACCTGGTCATCGTGGGTCAGGGTCTGGGCTCCCAGGAGCTGCTGGTTGTATGCTGAAGGAGGGGAGTTACCTGCCTGCAACTGCCAGCAGGTCACCCTTCCTATCTGTGCAGAGAGCCTGTGTCCACTTACCCAGGCTCCCAGATCAACTACTCAGGACAAAGTACCTGGCCAGGTGAGGCCCATGTGAAATCTGATGTGCCTT
This sequence comes from Nanger dama, assembly GCA_917880005.1. NCBI lineage: Eukaryota > Metazoa > Chordata > Mammalia > Artiodactyla > Bovidae > Nanger > Nanger dama. The sequence goes on from CAKJTW010000004.1 coordinate 58,124,681, forward strand.
GGTGAGAATGTGTCTGCTAGTCTCAAGGTCAAGATGATTGCCCTTATGGTCCCTTGTGTTCAGTTCAGTTCAGTCGCTCAGTCGTGTCCAACTCTTTGTGACCCCATGGATTGCAGAGTGCCAGACTTCCCTGTCCATTACCAACTCCCGGAGCCTACTCAGACTCATGTCCATCGTGTCGGTGATGCCATCCAACCATCTCATCCTCTATTGTCCCCATCTCCTCCCGCCTTCAATCTTTCCCAGAATTAGGGTCTTTCCTAATGAGTCGGTTCTTCCCATCAAGTGGCCAAAGTATTGGAGTTTCAGCTTCAGCATCAGTCCTTCCAATGACTATTTAGGACTGATCTCCTTAAGGATGGACTGGTTGGATCTCCTTGCAGTCCAAGGGACACTCAAGAGTCTTCTCCAACACCACAGTTCAAAAGCATCAATTCTTCAACGCTCAGTTTTCTTTATAGTCCAACTCTCACATTTATATATGACTGCTGGAAAAACCATAGCTTTGACTAGATAGACCTTTGTTGGTAAAGTAGTGTCTCTGCTTTTTAATATGTTGCCTAGGTTGGGCATAGCTTTTCTTCCAAGGAGCAAGTGTCTTTTCATTTCATGGCTGCAGTCACCATCTGCAGTCCCTTGTGAGTCTCCTTATAAATAATCTCCCCAATCCCAGGGCGGCCAAATCTCCATGCAGTGTCATCACACTGCTCTGAAACCCCATTCAAAGACTCAGCCATATCTGCCTCCTCCTGGCTGTGATCCAGCTTTCCCTGTTGCCCCGGTGCCTGCTTATACTGTATAAAAACAGGGACAGGTGTCTGGTGGGTACCGAAGACTTGCAGGCTGCAACACACCAGCTATACTACACATGGGTGAAGCACTGGGACTTGGGATGGGGTGAAGAGAGGTGGGCTCCCTGTTCTGGAGAATAGAGCCATTCTTGGCATTGATAAACTGGACTTCTCCAGTTTATATGCAGACTGGAGGCAGATAAGGGGGCCAGAAAGGGGTCTTCATGTCTCTGGATCCTTACTCAGGAGTTTTCATATCCAGGCATTGCTGTTCCAGGGATGTGCTCAATGGAGGGGAAGTGAAAGTTGAGGATGCTGTAACTCACAGCCCAGAGTATCTGCTTCCTCCAGCTATATTCCCCTGCTATTATTCCTGAGTTTTTTTTTTTTTAAATAGAGTCTTATTCCAATACGGAAGTCACCACTATCCATATCTGGATGCTCCTCTGAGAGAGGGGCCTTGTCAGCTTTGGGTTGCGTGGGTTTGGGGTTTATTAAGGGGGCAGCAAATAGCCTCAAAGCACAGAGTGAGGAAAGGGAACCACTGTTTCCTCTCCACACCCTACACCCTACCCTTCTTCCTCCTGAGGATCTGAGGATTTCTAAGAAAATGGAATTCAAAAGAGACCAGAAGAAGGGGAGGAAAAGATCCCAGTCTGGCTGCTGTGTGTGGTCCTGGGGAGGAGCCTGGAACTTGGTTTCCATCTGCTACTTGGGCGGGGGCAGGGCCAAAGAAGTGTCTGATTTAGCAAGCACTACCAAAATCTCAGATAAGACAACACTAAGACCACCAGAAAGAGCTCAGAAGGTTTGCTCTTCCTGGGAGGAGGAGAAAGCCTATGCTCGAAACAGCTGGTGTGGCTTTAGCACATTGGAAAAGGAGAGAGGAGAATCAACCATCATATTATTAATACATGCATATTGTTGTTGTTCAGTCGTTCAGTTGTGTCTGACTCTTTGTGACCCCATGGACTGCCACACACCGGGCTTCCCAGTCCTTCATCATCTTCTGGAGCTTGCTCAAACTCACATCCATTGAGGCAGTGATGCCATCCAACCATCTCGTTCTCTGTCATCCCCTTCTCCTGCTTTTAATCTTTCCCAGTATCAGGGTCTTTTCTAATGAGCTGGCTTGTCACAGCAAGTGGCCAAAGTATTGGAGTTTCAGCATCCATCTTTCCAATGAATATTTAGGATTGATTTCCTTTAGGATTGACTTGTTTGATCACCTTGCAGTCCAAGGGACTCTCAAAAGTCTTCTCCAACACCACAATACATTGGCTGCATCTCATTTGCATGATAGAATCTTAGTTCCCCAGCCAAAGATGGATCCCCCATCCCATCCCCAGCCCCAGTGCAGTAAAAGCTGGATTTTTAACCAACAGACCACCATGGAATTTTTTGTTGTTGTTCTCAACTGTAAAATATATAGTCGTCCCAGGTAGTGCTAGTGGTAAAGAATTTGCCTGCCAGTGCAGGAAACACAAGAGATGAGGGTTCCATCCCTGGGTTGGGAAGATCCCCTGGAGAAGGGCATGGCAACCCACTCCGGTATTCTTGCCTGAAAAATCCCATGGACACAGGAGCCTAGTGGACTACAGTCCATGGGGTCACAAGAGTCAGACGCAACTTAGCGACTAAAACACTACCATACATACATACATATATGTACACACACACACATACATATACACACATACACATATACACACACATACACATACATATATATATACATACACATATATACACACATACATATACACACACATACACACATACACATATATACACACATACACATACATATATATACACACATATACATGTGTATATGTGTATACATATACACATGTGTATACATACATACACACATATACATGTATACATACATATACGTATGTATACATATGTATCTATGTACATATTATTTAACTTCTGATTTGCACAAGTCCCTTCATCAAGCCCGGTGATCTTCATGTTGAAAGAAAAGAAGGTGGATTCTGCCTGACAGTGAGACAGGGTCCCTGCTCGACCAAGGTCAGGATCAGGCTCCAGAGCCCAGCAGCAATTGGGAGGAATTTGCCAAGCTGTGGATAAGGAGGGAACTGATAAATGTACTCACCATCCACTGAGTACAAGAAACAAGGCCCTAAGGAGGGGAGGCAGTAAAAACCCTTAGGAATCTTACTAGTCTCCTCAAATGGTACGGTACTCCACCCTTCTTATCTGGAGGGATGATGACACCTGTGGTGTAGGAAAGAATTTTGCAGGTAAGCCACCCCATGTTTCATAGCCCCTTTTACTTATCTGTAACACAGAGATAGTAAATCCCCAGCCTCAAAGACTGACAGCTGAGGCCCTGGTTCTCACAGTTGAGTGTGCATGGGAAGTGCCTGGGGCACGGAATTTGTCACACCCCAGCTCCCTGGGTCACTGCCCCCACCGCCCACCCAGATTCTCAGTCAGCAGGGCTGGGCTGGACCTGAAAGCCCACATTTCTCACCTATGCAGGTGATACTGCTCTGGACCAGAGGCCTCCCTCTGCAAACCACTGAACTCATGACCATAAGTGCTACTGACAGCGCACAAGGCTCTGTTCAAACATGGTTACACACAGTTCTTTGAAAGGGAGGCTGGGGGTGGGGGGCTGGTACCCTGTCAGCAATGCAAACAAGCAGCTACAGCCCCAGCTGCCTGGGCTACAGCCTCAACGCCCTTTCTTTCAGGACCAGCTGATGGAGCTGGAGATCTGGCACAGTGACACAGTCTGAGCATTTGTCACCTCTGCGGGCTCCCCTGCCTGTCTGGGCAAGGGGACAGGGGACACTGTACCGAGGTCTGGTCACTACACATGCCCTCTGACCAATGGCCAGTCAGGAGGCTGCAGCATTGCTCTCTGGAAATTCTGGAAGGGTCCTCAGCTGGCCCTGGATGCCCATGTGTGCCTTGAGTGAGCGTGGTGACACCCAGGGAAGGAATTAGAGCCAAGGCTGATTCAGCTAAGTACACCTGGGCCTTGATGATGTAGCAGGCAAGGGCTTCTCCAGAGGAAGTTGTCACGGGCACCAAAATGTCAAAGGAAGTGGGTTCTTGTGGGGCCCTAAATGGGAAACCTTAAAAACAAAGGGGCTAGCTTTGCGGTCGAAAACCTAAGATGGCGCCTGGCGGAAGAGATGGGGGCAGGGTCTATGTTGTCTGTCAAAGTTTTTAATTGGCTCTCTTGATTTCTGTGCACATAGACAGTGTGTGATCTCTATAGACTCCTGTTATAATGAAGGTGACAATTTGACCTTTAATGTGATTGGTGCAACTATGGAAAGTCCCTCCTAAAACCCTCCTGTTTGTCTATATAAGTTGGGAGTTTGCAACAATAAACCGGAACTGCTTCGACGGAACCCCTGTCGCGTCTGATTGTCTCTCGCTCGCCGAGGGGCTGGGTTGGCGGACAGCAGGCTCACCTCTCCTCGGGAACCCCTCGGCTTTGCTGAGGGAAGTTCCACTGCCTCCGCTCTTTCTGCGGAGCGCCCCCGCAAGTTCTTGGAGATGCTCTGAGGAGCCAGAAAGCGACTGTGTGTCTCAATTAGCATGGCCTGGCTTCCCAACTGCCCACTCCTCCAGGGCTGGCTGGAGCCCAAAATGCTCTGGACCTGCTTTTTCCAGCCTTAGCTACATCTAGCCATGGGGATGATGAGGGTGCAAGAAAGCCCCACCTGCTAGATGGGAGGCCCCTGGGTACCTGTGAACTGAGCATGACGACCTGGCATGGAGTGGACAGGGGACAACACAAAGGAACCACCCGCCACCTAGGCCACCTTGGGGAATGCCGCAGCCTCTCCAACCCGTTTCCTTGGTGTCAGTTGCAATGGTGCTACTCTGTAGTCACCAGCCATAGACCTCTTAGGAGTTAGACGAGCTTTTTGAGTATCACTTATCCTTGTCCAGTGTTGACACAAATTCATTCAAAGTGGGGTTCTCACAGTGCCTGAGGATTTAATGAATCAAGCCTGTGCAATGAAGTCTCCATAAAAATCTTAAAAGGAGAGATTTCAGAGAGCTTCCAGGTTGGTGAAGTAGAATGCCTCCATGTGTCACCACGCTGGGCTCCAAACCCCCAGAGGACTGAAGTTCCTTTGCTTGGGAACTTGCCCTGTGAATCTCTTCTCTGGCTGTCAATCCTTTCCTTGTCTTCCTCTTTACCCTGGGAGGCTGACCCTACTCTGTATCTCCTGAGCTTCCAGGCAGCTGGTTTCCATTTAAGTTGGGAGATATTAGCAGGAAACTGCAGTTTTGGAGGACAGAGAGGGATGGTTGTTTTCTTTGCTGCCTCCATGACGACGGCTCTTAACCAGATGGTCTTCCCTTTACAACTTCTGCTGTAACTCCAAACACACCATCCCCGCCCTTGCTCCATCAGCCTCTTTTAACTATGGCTGAGAGAGACTAACAAGACCAAATTTACATGGCAGTGCTTGATCTCCTGCTGAAGCTTGAGTTCTTAACCACTTGAAACTGTATCTGCTTCTCTTCAAGAACAGAGCAACTTCATGCAATGGAAGAAGTGGGTTGCCAACTCAGAAAAGCAGGGTCTGAACTACTTTTGTTCTAGATGCCAGTATATAGAAGAATGCACTATTTTAAACTTGTTGTGAAGATAAAATTAAGAATGCACTTTCTAAAACATAAAGCACTACAAAAATGTTCGTGATATTTCATGTATTTACATGCTATTGTCTAAAATATATGCTGTCTAGATTGTTCAAAAAATGTCAGAGTCTCAAAAATGGGTACCTTTCCTTCTCTCACACATTCTTTGGCAAATATATCACCCCAAGGATCAAACTCCATTTCTAGTCATTGATCCTGGAGAAATCACCTGAAACAGCAACAAAAATTCATGCTTGGCAAAGTGTATTGCCATTGGGTTTAAGATGGAAAATAAGAGAGGTCTATCAAATGTTTTGCGTCAAGAAACTGGCTCTGTAAATTATGATACATCCACAGGACAGACAGTTCTGCTGCACTTATTGAGGGATACATGGGAATTCTTGGTGACGGGGAAACACTCATAGTATGATTTAATGGAAAGGAATAGGACTCTAAATATAAACTATGTTAAACATTCTAGAAAAGAGTCAGTAACAGGAAAGAAAGAAAATATACTTTCTTGAGATGGTGGCTTTGGGTCGTTATAGGTTAGGAGGCAGGTTATGGGGGTTTCTTTGTCTCCTAATATGTAGATTTTACACACATCCTCATCCACATATATGTTCATGCATGCGCCTGGGACCAGAAGCTCTATGACTGTCTCCCTGGGCTGATGCAAGTGCTTCTCTAAGGCACAGTCCCCAGCCTTCACTGGTGGTGACGGTTATGCCCCAGCCAGGGCCAAGCACGTGGATAGTGAGCAGATCCAGTTACAATGGGGACGATAGCTCTGTAAGGCGCCGCTGAACATGGAGGCCCAGGGAACGGGCCAGCGAGGCTCCTCCCAGCCCTGATTTCAGGCTGGAAGACCAATGTGGGACCAAGGACCTGACCTCACCAGCTTAGAAAAGAGCAGAGGCCAGGGTTATAAAGCCTCTCCTTGCTGGGGGTTGGGGAGAGACATCTGGCTGCTCTGAAGATTTATCTGAAGAGAATGTCTCCTCCCGCAGATCTGCAGATCCGCAGATCCGGTGAAAGCAGAACCAACGCGGCCCACCCCCCCACCTCCCCCCCCACCCCCCACCTCCCCCCCTCACCCCCACTCCCCCCCCACCCCTACCCCTCCCCACCCCCCACCCCCTGGCTCTGTGTGGCCTATGTTTGTTCTCCCATTCACACCCTGAGGTTGCTGCTGTTCTGTGCCTGCCTGGCCTGTCAGTTAGAGTTGGTCATAGACTTTCTTATCACGGGAAAGTCAGGCAGTAAGTGAAAGAACTTCCTTATCCTCACTTCTCCTTTCCTCCCCTTTCCTGAAGACAGGGTGGCCTCACGGGGAGGATCAGGGGCATCCATGGACCACTTTGGGGGTGTGGGTACTGCAGGGACCTAAAGACCCAGATGTAGAGGGAGCACTCACCTGGCGACCAAAGGGGAATCTCCATCACCGTTGCCTTCTCTGTCTCTGGCATGAGAAAAAATGGCATGAGACAGGTGTGGGCATCCTTACTTTTAGAAATGTGGAGACTGAGCCCAGGGAGACCCTGGATCTCACCCAAGGCCTCTCAGCTAGAGAGCAGCAGGGCCAAGACCCCAGCCCAGTTAGGCCCTGCTCTCCCCTGCCGCCTCAGATGCCCCTCTCCTACTCTGACATCACCACCACCACCAGCAAAGGCAAAGCATTTGGTTGGCTAAAAATTTCCTTCAAGTTCCCACTACCCTCTAGCTTCCACCTCCCCCAGTGACTATTGTCTCTCTTCCCACTCCAAAGCCCTCCTTTCTAGATATGCATAATGATATAATCACCACCACTTAGGGGCTCACTTTATAAGTTCCTATATTGGTGCAATTTCTCAGGAGAACCACTGAATTGGATGCAATAATGCCCATCACTTTACAGTGGAGCAAACTACAACAGCAACATGGGGGTGGGAATGGGGTCTGATTCCAAAGCTTCCTCCAGAATCATCCCTTCAGAGAAGGTTCACTGAGGGCCCATCACATTCCCTTTATTAGAGTCTGAAGGTCTAACTGAACCGCGCTAAGACCCTCCCTTGGGGTTTTCCATTCAAGAGTAGGGAGAGACAATAGGGAGTTAAAAATAGGGATTCATGATTTAAGGCCAGGGAGGTGATAAATCCTGAAGACATAAAAAAAGGGAGAAAGGGAAAAGAATAATTGAGGAGGTGATCAGGGAGGTCACCCAGAGGAGGCAACTTTTGGGCTGTGCTAGACTAAATGCTTTTGTCCCCTCTGCCCCCACCGCTCCCCACCCCTGCCCAGTTTCATATGTTGAAACCTAACCTCCAGTGTGGTGGAATTAGGAGGAGAGAGAATCATCATTTTAACTGCTGTGCTGAGGAGAGACCCTGATCTAAAGATGGGAGAGGCTGCGGCCATGGTTTAGGCAAGCGCCTGAATAAGAACCGTGGTGCCACAGGTGATGAGGGAGAGGGACATTTGGGGTATATCTGGAATGCGGGGCAAATAGAACTTGCTGATGGATTAGATGTGGAGTGTGCAAAGAAAGAAAAAAAAGAGTTTTGGCCTGAGCAGGGAGGATGGAGTTTACTACAAGGGGCATGTGGTGTGGGGCAGGGAGGGGCCAGAAATCAGCACTGGCTGAGGATGTGTTAAGCTCGGGGATGTATTAGACGTGAAGCACAGGTGCAGGGCAGGCCATCGGAGAGAGGAGTCTGGAGCTCAGGGAAAGGGGAAGGCTGAAGGGGCAGCTGGAGGTAGGAGGTGGCTCCAGCATCGTGACAGCACTCACAGACATGGGCTGGGACCACATCCCAGCAAGTGTAGATGAAGGAGAGGAGCCAGAGCTGAGCCCTGGGCCTTGGGCTCGTGCGGCAGCACTGGAGCCCAGGACGAAGCAGGCAGTGAGCCAGGAGAAGCCTGGGGTTGGGGGGGCGAGCCATACCTGGGAGACTGGGCCAGGCTCCCCCTGCAGTGACTGGGCAGCCCTCTCACAACTGTCCTCCCACTCAGTCTACGGCTGCCCTGTGCACCCCAGGGCTTGTGTGTGTATGAGACTCCACATCCCCACACACTACAAACGTCACCACTGAGACCTCCCTTCTCTCACCTGCATCATCAAATTGGCCCCTGCCAGCAGGTCACCCCTGACAGCACTCTGTTCTGCAAATTGAAGAAAAGATAAACCTCCCTTTTTCACACCTTGTCTCCCTCCCACGCCTGGGCCCTTTCTTTGCTCCCCCTTATAGCAAAACTCCTCAAAAGGATTTCTATACCTTCTTTTGATGTTTCAGAGGTTTCTTTTTCAGTGAGATAAGCCTCCCTCATAATTGGTGCTTGGAGGGAAAACAAGCGGAGGGAGGAAATGGACAGAGAGAGGTGGGGGCTTGTTGAACAGAGGATTTGGATTGGAGATCACAGCACTGAGTCAGGGGAGGGGGACCAGTCAATCTGAGGATGTGTGTGTGTGAATAGGGGTTGCTCTTAGCCAGGCTTGAGTTCAGCTGTACAGGATGGGGAAGAGCTATATTTACTGATCTAAACATGGGCCAGTAGGAGAAAAGAAGAAAAGGGTAAGAGAGTTCATATGTTCGTTCAACAAAATTTATCTAGGGACATAGCAGTTAAAAAAAAAAAAGGGCTGAAATTTTTCTCTTTCTGGAGTTTACATTCAAGGGAAAGGATACAAACAATACAAAGGAGAAAAACACAAGCTATGGAGTATACTAGACAGTGTGAAGATTAAAAAAAAAAAAAAAAAGACAAGGACACTGAGTAGGAGTTACAAATTTGAGTAAGTTTGGTCAGGGAGAGGTGGCATTTGACTACAACCTGAAGAGGGTATGGGAAAAGATATCCAGTGGATATCTGGAGAAGAGTATCTCAGACAGGAGAAACACAGGTGCAAAGGCCCTGGGGTGGGAGCAGCTCCAGTGTATTTAAGAACAAGCCAGAAGGCCAGTGTGGCTGGAGTGACGTGAGCCTGGCATGAGCTGCAGAAGATGCAGCCAGAGAATTAACAGCAGAGGATAATGGAGGGCCTAGAGAGCCCTGGACAAGCTTCAGTTCTTACTCTGAGGTATACAGGGGCCATAGAAGGATTTGGAGCAGAAGAGTGATATGAACTGATTGTCATGCAGTCAGGATCACTCTGGCCACTGTTCAGGGAAGGGGACCAGGTTGGGGCCATGGTACAGTTCAGAGAACAGAAGATGCTGGCTTGAACTTCAGTGGGAGAGGTGAGAGGTGATGGGTTCAGAACATATTTTCTTGGAGGTCTGATGATGGGCTGTGTGGTCTAAGATGCTCAGCAGGGAAGTGAGTAGATGGAAGGTGATGGACAGAGGAAGTGGTCAGGTACTGGATTCAAGATGTCCACTTGTCTGAAGAATTACTGGAGTGAAGATGTGGAATCAGCAGAGGCCTGAGCTGTTGGAGATTAGGCCACTTGAAGTGAAGACTTTGGAAGTGGCCTGTGAATGTTTTATTCTGGCTATGACTGCAGGAGCTGATGCCAAAGGGGGAATTGAGGTTAATGGGGTGTGTGTGTGTGTGTGTGTGTGTGTGTGTGTGTGTGTGTGGACAGCTCGCAGAATGATGCTGGTGAGACAGCTGAGATGCTGAGAGACACAACAGATGACTGCTTGGAAGAAGACAGCACGATGTGTGTGTTCAGGAAGGAAGGAACAACAGTGTCTCCTGTTTCCACACTGTGCCCAGTGTAAAGCCAGGTGTCTGCTGCAAGGGGGGAGGCGTGTTCAGCCGGGTTGGGGTAGGAGGCTGGGTGGTGCAGCCTGTGGTCCCTGTGTGCTGAGATGTCAGGGAGACGAAGGGATCTGGGGACAGGGATAACTGGAAGACCTGGGTGTCCAGGTGTTTGTGGGCCTCTCCTTTCCCTGCAGCTGCTTTTCTCTGCCACACTGTTCAGTCCCCAGGTTGGACCTACTGGTGATTCAATGGCTAACATCCTTGGCATCGAGACCACAGGGGCATGAGAAGCTGGGTGGTCTGTCCCTCCCCATTGTCTCAGTGTTGGGGATCAGCCAGCCACATTCGGTCCTTTGTTGTGCAGTGGAACAGGTCCATACCTCACTGCCTGACATTTCAGAACCTCTGGACTCTCCCAGGCCTCCTTTCATGAACAAATCTTCTAAATTTATCCTTTATGGTTTCTTGTGTGTGGTGGACTGGTTGGCTGGAAGGAAGTTCCTGGGGAGATGGAGATGCTGTGCCACGCTGTAGACACTCCTGCTTAGCTATGAAGTTCAGATCATGTCATCTCCTCTGAGAAGCCTTCCCTGATTTCTGCATAGGGCTCATCTGCTGCTTCCTCTCTTCCTGCAGGAGCTGAAACCTTTCTCATAAATATTTTAGGCTTTGCAGGCCATATATGGTCTCTGTTGCATATTCTTCTTTGTTTTATTGGTTTTCCTGTTTTTTCAAACAATCCTTTAAAAATGTGTAAACCCTTCTTAGCTAAACAGGTCATAGGCTGGGTTTAATCTGAAGGCTGTAATTTGCTGAACAACTTGTTCAAATCATCACTAAAATGCTTTGTGGTCATCCACCTCTACACTCATTTTTGAGCTATAAAGAGGAGGATTGTATTTTACCCCTCACTATCTGACCCAATGTGGGTTGTTGGATGAATAAGTGATGTTGCATAAAATAGCCTCTGACATGTCCCAACTGACTCTTTTATCATTATTTTTCAACACACCTGCCTCTCACATGTTAAATAAATAATCTCTCTGAGGGTCTCCAAGTGAGCCATTAAATGGTTGTCACTTCACAGAGGTACACAAAGCTCCCAGCGATATTAATGGCTCTCATTTATTAAGTTCTTGGTTTGTAGTAGATCATTGTAAAGGTGAAGCTGGCATCTGGTGTGTGTGTGCAGTGCATGCATGTATGCCTGTGCATGTGTACATGCGTGCATATGTTCACGTGGTCACACGTGTGGTTCAAGTACTGGCCACTCGGCCTCCGCGTGGGCCAGTCGTGCTGACACGCCTCCCGTGGTCCCTGCTCTCCAGCTAGATCATGTGTGCTAATCCTTGCCACTTCTCCAAGGACTTAATTCACTTAAGAAATCATATAATTGCATTTTCAGCACAATTAGGTACCTAATTACATGACTAAATGTCCTCGATCAGACTGCATGTGTAAATGATGATGATGTCGTTAGCCACGCTTTGTTATTGGGTTCCATAAGTTAGAGAACAGGAGACAGAAAATGCTTTTCTCTTCCCTTTGTGAGCTTTGACAGGCAGGATCCATAGAGACCCCTGTCAGGCCCGGAAAGTGAAAAGGATGGTAGCAAGAGGTGGTAGGGTGTGCTGCACTGGGATCTGGTCAAAGCCTCAGGGAGAGCCTGCCAGATGAAGGAGTGGGGTGCTTGCATTCTACAGACAGACACTAGTACTTCCTCCAGGATGTACTAAGGGGAGTCCACGTGAACCAGAGATAAAGGACTTTGAATTCATGAACTCAAAAGGTGAAGGTGGAGGGAATGATCCTTGAAGGAAGGAAAGCATGTTCCCCCTCCATTCCCTGGAATTCTTCTCTTCCTCCCAAGCCAGGGAGGGGGCTGCGTCAAGGGACTCTGCCTTCTCCTTACCCTGGGTGGAGCCACGCTGGGCTCACTATTGCTGCATGTGCAATGGGGTCACGAGGGAGCCTGCCTCTGAGGGCATTTGTGAGGATGACATGAGACGATGCATATGATGGTGTCTGCGCACACTCACAGATGAGTCTGGGCACAATACATGTTAGCTGATACTGTGAGTAATACCACTGTATATTTTTTTTTCCTGCTGGAATAGTGTTTGAAAAGCTGCTAGCAAAGAGAGGGTGCATTCTGATCAAAATACTGGGAATGTGTTGCTCGAGGTGGTGGTAAAGAGAAAGGAGAAGGCACATCAGCAAACTGCTCTTTACAAAAATTGTCTGAAAGTGTTTCAAAGGAGCACCTTGAAGGAAGGGTGGATTGCAATGCCAGAGAGAGACGGTCATGAATCCTGGCTCCTCCACTATGACCATCTCCAACCCTCAACTCACTGATCTGTAGAGAAGGATGCACCTGTATGGCTCCCAGGAGGTTTGTATCCAATGTATGACAGCTCTTCCAATCATTCCCACCTTTTTGAGACTAGCTCCTTCTTCTGTCTCTCTTTTTCACACACACACACACACGCGCGCGCACTTGGCTCCTGGATGTAGGGGGCCTGGGGGAGCAGAGCAGGGGACCAGTTCTTGCGGCTTCGGGGGCAGGGAGTGTTTGTTTGTCTCCTGGAATACTCGGGCTTCCTGAGTACTTCCGCTGTGCTGTTAGCACGCTTTCTATCCTCTGGCTGTCAGGGCAGGAAAGGGGCTTCAGGAAGTCATCAGGTCATCTCTTCAGTTTGCATCAGGCAATGGAGCTGAGAAGTTGCCTGGCTCTAGTTCAAGCCCCTGCATAGTCTTTGTGCGTGGGGAGGAAAAGCCCCTTTTCTTCACTGCTCTCACCTCACCACCCCTGTATCCCACCCTCCCTCTGTTTTCCTCCCTGATGAAGACACTTTATAATATGTCTCAATCTATCACCCTGACACACTCCTGCTCTGTCTTTCCAGCATCTCTTTCCTCTAAAGGTCTTGTGATTTATGTTTCACTAACATTAATCTTTTAAAAGCAAAGAAGTCATAAACACACACATAACTCTCCTCCTGTCACTTGAAATCCCATGACACAAATCACTGCCATCTAAATTAAATGTTTCTTTCACAGGAAGTGATAAATGCCCTGGAAACCTAATCAAATAAAGCCAACAAACTTAAACTTTGTTTCACTTCAGAATTTTGTAGGTGGTTTATTTAAAGTCCCACAACTGGTTAATATCTAGTAACCAATAGGAACGGTGAATTTTACTCTCTTGTTATTTTAATGCAGCTAATATAAACAGAAAGGATTGTCCATGTTGCCTCATCAGGGATCTCAGCACCTCAAAATTGGGTTTGAAATCTAACACATATTAGGGGGTTAAGGGAAGGTATAAACACAGTTACTATTCTTTGGACAGGTGTACCGATTTCTTAAGCAAACCAAGTAGAGAGAGCAAAAATAGAGTCAGCAAAAAAGACATTAGCCATCTACAGGGTTGGATCTATGCAAGTCAGGATTAGGGAGGGACTGCCAGGTAAGCCAGATGGTCTAAGACAATGTAGATTGAAATACTTTTATCCTTTTAGTATGGATAACTTTACGTTAAAACAAATGCAATGTTTAATTTTATACCTCCTATTTGGAACAGGAAAAGGAAGGGGAAAATATCAATGACTAAATTCAGTACATGTTTTTAGTTTATTTTCCTCTCTTCCTTTTCCTTGTCTTATCACATCTTCCACCATCACTATCCCATTTGATGTCATTAATAAACTTTATCGCTCATCTGCTTGGTGAGTAATGAGTAATGAAGAGTCTTAAAGGTGAGGTTAGATAAACTGTGTCTTCTCTTGTAGGCAATAAGCAGATGAGAGATTATAGAAAAAGAAAATCTCTAGAAAGTTTGTAGTACAGGAATGGAGAGGAAACTCTTCTCTCTTCTAAGTTTAGAAGAGCCCTTTGGAGCTACCAAGAAAGGATTAGCATGACACAATAAGAGACCAACAGGACTGAGAGTAATGGACATGGAGAAGGAGGAATAGGTGGGAGGTGGGGGGTCCAAGAAGGCACACTTGACAATGCTGGGAGTCTTGAAGGTTAGAGACCTTGAGGTTCTGGAAGGAGTGTGGTTAGAAGTTAGTTAAGAAGACATGTGTGTTGGGAGTGTTATAAGCATTATGAATAAGGATTTATTGTTTTGTATTTAAGTATATCCAGTCATTGAATCACTTCTACAATTGCATCACTTAAAATATTAAAAATTAATTGGCTTCAGATTTTCAAATTTATACAAAAATAGTTTTTTTACCTGCTCTGGGAGGCATCCACGAACTAGACGGAAAGGATGAATAAAAAGGAAATCTCAAAAGCTTCCCTAAAAATGTTTTTAAGAGTGGGAATGCTTATACTCAAAGAGTCCTTGCAGTTAGGGACCTGGCCTGGGGCTTGAGACAGTGAGCTTGCTCTGACTGGACAGTAGCATCTCATGAGAGCCTTTGAGAAACAGTCATGTTCTGATAAAACGCAGGATGCTAATTAAACTTCACTTCTAGATAAATAGCAACACAGTTTTTAGTATGTCCCAAATAACGCATGCCAGCTCCATGAACTGTTCAGTTCTTTTCGTCAACTTAACAGATGCACTGTGAGTTCCCTAATAGGGATCCCCCAGAGGAGACCACTGGGAGCTCCCAGGCCTAAACTCAGAGTGACAGCCACAGGCCAGTCTAAATTCCCACATTGTCATCTCACACATTCACATCGTTCCTGTCCCATGTCAACCCCTTGTAGGTCACATGAACTCCAATTATATTTTGCACCCCCAGGTTCTGGCTCTTGCTGTGCCCTCTGCCTGGAATGTTCACTCCACCTGGCTTATCTGGTGAATGTCCACACATCAATCCACACTGGGTCAATGCCACCTGTAGAGGGCATCTGATCTGATCTTCTGGAAGGAAGTGACCTTCTGTTTCTATGGACAGACTCATTAAACACATCAAAGAATTCTGGGGCACAGTGAAGGCTCTGGCATCTTCCTTTTGGTGCCTGATATTTTGCCAGGTGACCTACACATGGTACGTGACCATCTAGGTGATCATCAAAAGCTTTACTGAGTGAAAGCTCCTCCCAGCAGTGCAGTGAAACACAGCAGGAAATTTATCCAGATATGTAGTCACAAAAGCAGGAGTTGGCAGTGATTGCAAAATACACTGTACTAAGCATCTACTAGTTGCTAGATATGAAGACCATCTCTCTTGCCTATCACTACAGAGAACATTATACATGCTGGTGCTCTGGCTCTCAGGATTACACACGAGGCTTTGACTGATTCCAGGGGAGAGATTTGAGGAGTCCTGCTGTTTCTTCCATAGACACAGCTCATGAGAGCCGCCACCCTGGATGGTCCTATTGCTCTGCCCCTCAGCCTGCCTTTTCTCTGGTCTTGAGTAGTTGTCAGCCTCAGTCAGGGAAAGCTGGTTTCTCGATCCATCAGGTTCCTCTGGTTCCTCTAATCTCAGTTCTCCAGCTTGGTGTCCATCTCAGGGCAGACCACCTGTGTGGTCCTGTTTTAGGGACTGAGTCAGGAGCTGCTGCTCCTCCTAGCTGTGCTGTCAATCCTCCTTTTTTTTTTTTTTTTAATGTATTATTTATTTGGCTGTATCAGGTCTTAGTTGTGGCATATGGATTCTCAAGCTGTGACCCTCAGGCTCCGGAGTGTGTGGGCTCAGTAGCTGTGGCACACAGGCTTAGTTACTCTGAGGCCTGTGGAATTTTAGCTCATTGACTAGGGACTGAACCCATGTCCTCGGCGTTACAAGGTGGATTCTTAACCACTGGGCCACCAGTGAAGTTCCCATGAGGTTTGCTTTGACAGCATTTCTGCAGGTCATCTAAAGACAGGCTGTACCCCTCTGCACCCACCCTGCAGGCCTCTTCGGTGGCTGCAGATCCAGTCACTGGCCCAGGATGCCAAGTGGCCCTGTAGGACGTGCCCTGCATGGAAGCCTGCTGTCTCTGCTTGTCTTGGAGGATCAACCTCATACGTATCCATGTACCTAAGCACCTGGAGCAGAGGGCAGCCAGCAGATCAACTGGGCTTCTGCTACTACTTTTTATGGGCCTGCTCTGTGCTGGAGATTCACTCACATCACCTCACACTCAAGATGCTTCTCATTCAAAACCAGTCTCATGGGACAGCCACAAATCACGAGTAGCTCTCATGAACTGAACTCCCGCAAACAACCTTGCTAGGCTGGCATTTCCACCCCTGCTTTAAATATAAACAGACTGGAGCTCAGAGACAGCGTCCAAGGACAGAGTCAGGATTCAAACCCAGACTGAGGCTCTACTGTTGACCTTGCTGCTAGGCCCTGGCCCTGTCTCCCAGTGTAGGGCAAAGCCTGGTGGTGGAACCTGGTGACCAGTGGAGGCAAGATGCCCTCCACCTATGAAATCCTGGATGCTCCCAGCAGGAGCATTATATATATTATATATATATATATAGTAATCAATTTTACTTATCATCAATTTTTGCTTATTACAGGAGACGTATTTTTCTTTTTAAAAAAATTTTTTTAGTTGGAGGATATTTGCTTTACAATGTTGTGTTGACTTCTGTCATATAACAACGTAAACCAGTCATAATTATATGTATGTATGCGCTCCCACTTGAGCCTCCCTCCCCACTCTCATACCACCCTCTAGGTCATCACAGAGCTCCCGGCTGGGCTCCCTGTGTTATACAGCAGCTTCCCACGAGCTGTCTGTTTTGTTTTACACATGATAGTGTATGTCAATGCTACTCTCCCAATTCGTCCCACTCTTTCCCTTGCTGTGTCAAGTCCATTGTCTATGTCTGTGTCTCCATTCCTTCCCTGCAAATAGGTTCATCAGTACTATTCTTCTGGATTCCATACGGCCAAGTCACTTTTCACAAAACAGTCAGCTAGCCCAGTCTGTCCTACCTCAAGGACAGGAAATTAAATAGTGACCCAAGCTTAAAGGAAAAGAAGTTAATGTTTGAAGGTAGAATTTCTGTCTTCAAATGGGGTGTGTGTGGGCGGTGGGGTGGGGGGATGAGCTCTTTGATCTCCTTCAAACCAGAGCTCTCAGGAAGGGGGCAGGCAGCCTGAGCTTTTGGATCTGGCAAACCTACTTCAAACATGATCACATCACATTAGACCAAATGCCTTAACACCTCCCCTTCCCCAGTCTTGGGGTGTCTTATCCAGGACTAAGAACAGTAGGGCCTCGCAGGAAGGACTCAAACCACACACTCGATCCCGATATGCCCCTGGGAGGAGCCAGCTCCCACTGTCCTGTCAGAGCCCTAAGGCTTCCTGGGGTCCTTTGTCCCATCAGCTTCACTGCCAAACCTCTGTCCCCAGTGGCTTCCTATCAGGTCCTGTTGCCTGTGGTCACCGGAAGTCAGCTCTAGCGCCTAAGAAAGTAAAGAAGCTTCCTGGGTCTGGCGACCCTCACTTCTGATGGGTCAGGTCCTAAGGGCAGGTTGAGAAAGCGGCTGGTGAGCTGGGCCCAGGCCCATTTTATCAGCACCAGGCCCGCCCAGTGCTGGCACCAGATCCACTGCTGCTGTCTGATAAGAGGCTCTGCTCTGCTTTCTTGAAACCGTCTGGAGCTTATCAGAGGCAGGCCTGGGTGAAGGAGCCATTTCCATCAGCATGAATAAAAGAAGGGGAGAAAAAAAAACCTGGGAGAAATAGAACGCCCTTGCATGCAGACACAGTCAGGCTATCCACCTGATGCTGGTGCAAGGCAGATTCACAGGCCCGGGCAACCCACTCAGAAGCTAGCGGGACCCTGAGCTGAAAGCAAAGAGGACAGCCCCTGATTGTGCTGCCGGCCATGTTCCTGTGTGGGGGGTGTGTGTGTGTGTGGCGTGTGCGTGTGGGTGGGTGGTGGTGATTTGGTGGCTTAGTCACTAAGTCACGTCCGACCCTTGTGACCCCATGCACTGTAACCTGCTAGGCTCCTCTGTCCACGGGATTCTCCAGGCAAGAATACGGGAATGGGTTGCCATTTCCTTCTCCAAGTGTTGGGAGTGTGAACCAGGTTCAAGTGTGAAGCATTTATCCCCTTAGATTTTTAATTTTTATTGAAGACTAGTTGATTTACAATGTTGCGTTAGTTTCAGGCATATAGAACAGTGATTCAGTTACATATATAAATGTGTGTATGTGTGTGTGTGTGCACGCACACACACGTGTGCATACACGCACGTGCATATATGAGCTTCCTAGGTGGCACTAGCAGTAAAGAATTTGCCTGACAATGCAGGCGACACAAGACACGTCGGTTTGATCTGTGGTTTGGGAAGATCCCCTGGAGGAGGGCCTGGCAACTCACTCCAATATTTGTGCCTGGAGTATTCCAAGGACAGAGGAGCCTGTGGGCAACAGTCGATGGGGTCGCAAAGAGTCAGACATGACTGAAGTGACTTAGCATACACATTAAGCAGTGTGTATATATTAATACTATATTAATTCCAAACTTATAATTTATCCCTCCTTCCATTCCCATTTGGTAACCATTCATTTGTTTTCTGTCTGTGGGTCTATTTTTGTTTTGCAAATAAATTCATTTATATCTTTGTTTTTAGATTCCACATATAAGCAATATCATATGGTAATTATTTTTGTCTTACTTCAGTTAGTGTGATAATTTCTCGGTCCATCCATGTTGTTGCAAATGGTATTATTTTATACTGTTAATGGCTGAGTAAAAAATGTCCTCTAGGTTCATAGCACAAAAAGCACTCGGCATCACAGAGGAGGATACTGCCCGCCAGTAAGTGAGCCTGTGGGGTGCAGACATTATGGAATTGAATGACAACTGGACTGTGGAGTTGGCTCTTCCATTTGCTATTGGTGTGGCCTTGGTACAGTCATTTGTTCTTTTTCCAGAAACACTGAAGATACCGAGTTGTGTGAGGACCCCAGACCCTTCATTTAAGTGGTGTCTAAGAGCACTCCCTTCCCTGGTGGGCACACAGACAGCCTGCCTGGCCCCTTGGCTTAGAGAGATCTCAGGGGAGGCTGACCCTCCCTCCATACCCTCTGGCCTGTCCCAGGCTGCAGGAAGGACCAGGCAAGATGAGAAATATGTCCATGCATTGGTATATGCGAGAGGTTCCAAGCACAAAGGGTGCTCAGGTGGCCCGAAGCCCAGCATGCTGTCCCATGGAGATGAGAAGCCAGTCACTTGAAGAGCAACTCCATTCGCGAGCAGGGATGATGATATCTGAGGGCAGGAGGCAGTCAGGATGAGCTCCTGAGCCATATTTAATTGGCCCCCATCACTTAACCAGATGGTTTCCAGGACAGCTCAGCAGATTAAAAACAACAGTGTATAAACCAAAAGCAGATGAAACCTCAACCTCTGTCCCCGTCTTAGGAACCTGCCTGCTAGTGGGACTTGCCTCTGTGACCAGTTGCATTAATTTGTGCCTCTTACATGGTGGTGTAGAGAGACTCAGGTGGTAGAATCCTGGCTTCTAAGCTGAACAGTAGGAGCCCACACTGGTCTCATCACCCTTCTGATAATAGGGAGATGGAGCCTGTGTTTCTAGGCTGCTCTATCACTCCACCAGGGACTCAAGCACACGTGTGCACACAGGCAGAGGTCAGCTTTCAGAAGCCTCTCTGGAACTGATGGTTGCATCTTCTGTGTGAAGCCTCAAAAGGTGAGGCTGAAGGCGTTGTGGGGACCACCTTTCCCAGGCAGGTGGCAGCTTGGGCCCCAGGAGTCTTGGGCCTGAGAGCACCTTTGTCCACATCCTTTCCTGATTCTCTTCTCCACCCCTGCTGGACCAGACCCTTCAGCCCTGGGGACTGCTCTGTGCCTTCTGCTGGACTGTTTCCCCAGGGCCTACGTGGATCCAGAGCTGTGAGGGAGAAGGTAATGTCCCCCTCCCTGGCCCTGCATGGGGCTCTGTCCCACATCATAACACTCCTAGCTGGTCCCTGAGAGTCCTGAGTGCCTGTGAGGGCAGGTGCCAGGAGCCTCATACCCATATTCATTTCATGTAGAGCTCAGCATGGCCCTGCAGAAAAACTCCACTCAGAAGATGCAACTAGCAATTTCAGAGAGGCTCTGAAAGTCAGCCTCTGTGCATGTGTGTGTGTGTGTATGTGCACATGTGGGCCTGCAACTAAGCCATCTTTCAGGGCATCTGAGGACAAATGGCAACCCACTCCAGTACTCTTGCCTGGGAAATCCCATGGATAGAGGAGCCTGGTGGGGTATAGTCCATGGGGTCTCAAGAGAATAAGACATAACTGAGCACGCACGCATAAACACAAATGGGGTGCCTGGTGAAGGCCTCTGTCACCACTGCATCTCAGGCATCACTTAGGAGTTCTCTGCCATCCTCTTCTCTCCTCCTCAGCTCCCAGTTTGTGTCACGGCTGACTCAGAACCTTGCTAGAGCCTTACAGATGCTGAGGGGTTCCTCACCTGGGATGAGAAACCTTCTGGCAGGGAAATTCAGGAAGGTGTAGAATCCCAGCTGCTACAACGGGTGCTGGGAGACAGTTGGCCCTCTGCTGCCTTACCTGTCTGGCGTCATCTCCTAGCCGCCACTTTCCACGCCTCTCCCCCTGCACTGCCTCCAATCAGTTCCTCGATCAGGCCAAGCCCGGTCCTACTGCAGGACCTCTGCGTGTGCTGCGCTCTGCCTCTTGTGCCTCCTCTCAGATATTCAATCCCATGTTTGGCTCCCTGGCTCCCTTTAGGTCTTTCTCAAATATCACCTTTCCCAGTGAAGATTCTCTGACCACTCTCTTTAGAATGGCACCACCTCTTGTCCCTTGGGCCTCTCTCCTTTCCTGGCTTGATCTTCCTCCCCACACTTAGCATAGTCTGACTTACTGAGCACTCTACCTGTGGGTCTCGTGTCCATCTGTCCAGCACCACTGAAATGCAAGCTCTCTTTTTGGATGACTGTTGGTTTGTTTACTGTCAAATCTCCAGGGCCTGACACACAGTGGGTGCTCAAAACACACTCATGGACTGGGCTAAAAGCTTGCTGATGCCGGTGGCAGAGGCAGAGTAGGAGTGTAGATTCAGGGAATCTATTGTTGAACTCAGGGTCTACTATCTTATAACTGGTGAAATGTGGATATACTTCTTCCTCTGAGTCAACATATCCAATCTGAAAATAGGGATAATAACCTCCTGAAATGGGGAAAGATGTCACTAAGTTGGGTAAAGAAAATGTGGTACTTATATACAATGGAATATTACTCAGCCATTAAAAGAATGAAATGATGCCATTTGTAGCAACATGGATGGATCTAGAGAGTGTCATACTGAAGTAAGAGAAAGAGAACTAGCATATGATATTGCTTAAATGTGGAATTTTAAAAAAATGATACAAATGAACTTATTTACAAAACACAAACAGACTCACAGACTTTGAGAACCAACTTCTGGTTATCAGAGGGGAAGGGTTAGCAGGAGGGATAGACTAGAAGTGTGTAATTGACATGTACACGTTGTTTCATTTAAAATGGACAACCAGCAAGGACCTACTATATAGCACAGGAACTCTGCTCAATATTATATAACAACCTAAATGGGAAAAGAATTTGAAAAAGAACAGATACATGTATAACTGAATCACTTTGCTGTTCACCTGAAACTAACATATCATGGCTAATTAACCATATGCCAATATAAAATAAAAAGTTAAAAAAGAAAAACAAAACCAGCCTCAAGACAATGCTCCTAGCCCAATGCTTGCTTGGGCCCTGGTGAGAAGCCCCGTTTTCTGAACAAGACGGGAGA
This sequence comes from Nanger dama, assembly GCA_917880005.1. NCBI lineage: Eukaryota > Metazoa > Chordata > Mammalia > Artiodactyla > Bovidae > Nanger > Nanger dama. The sequence goes on from CAKJTW010000004.1 coordinate 58,146,547, forward strand.
GCTGCCTGGTCCAGGCACAGCCTGTCTGATGTGTGGCCCTTTTTCCTACACCTGCCCAGTTGGGGTGAGGATTTTCTGCAAGGCGGTAGGAGAGCCCCAGCTGCCTATGTTTATGGGGGGTGGGGGTGGACGGGTAACAAGAGGGCAAAAGAAAGTAAAAGCCACAAGAGGGACCTTTCCCTTGGCAGCTTGGGTGGATCAGGTCACAGGAATGAGTCATTCCGTCTTCACCCAGCTGAGCCAGGCCTGGCCTGATGGGCCTCCCTGGCTGCTACCTGGTCCCTAGCCTCGGCTGCAGGTCTTTCATCCATCCAGGAGGCTATGGCTTCCTCCAGAGAGAAGTGCAGTGGGGCCAGGTGGGCTCCAGGCCTAGAATTCAAGCCACTGGAGATGCTCCTGTTGGTTTAAGACAGCAGCTGGGAAACTTTTTTTGACGAAGGGCCACACACTAAATAGTCTGTGTGCCATGTGCTCTCTGCTACAACTCTGTTGTTGTCCCTTGAAGGAAGTTTGTTTATAGAAAGGAATGGGTGCAACTGTGTTCCAATAAAGTGAAAGTGAAAGTCGCTCAGTTGTGTCCAGCTTTTGCAACCCCATGAACTATACAGTGCATGGAATTCTCCAGGACAGAATACTGGAGTGGGTAGCCTATCCCTTCTCCAGAGGATCTTCCCAATCCAGGAATCAAAATGGGGTCTCCTGCATTGCAGGCAGATTCTTTACCAGCTGAGCTACCAAGGAAGCCCATTCCAATAAAACTTTATTTGTAAAAACGGGCATCCTATGGGCCTTAGTCTGCAGAACCTTGGCTCAAGTCTCTGTGTCACTGAGCCTCTCTCTTCCCCCCCTCATGCTAATATTTGCATTGTGGTGGCTCAGTGCTAGGCCTGGGCCTTTCCTACATCTCATTTAAGGTGCCCATGAGGATGGAGCTTTGAGTGGCTAAGCTGCATCTTGAACCAAGGTCTGACATGTTTGCAGCCTATACTTTCAAATGGCCACTCTCTGCTCATTTTTTTCTTAGGGAGGGCCCTGCTCAAGGGAGCAAGGAGAACCATAAAGAGACCCCAGGCAGAAAGCAGGGCAGTGAGAGGTGCAAGTTGAAAGATCATTAGCTATAAGAACACAGGACACCATCCACTTCTGTGGCCACTTTGCACAGATTCCAGAGTCTGGCTGCACCCATGGCTCACTGTGTCCTGAACACTCCATGAGTATGACAGGATGCAGGTACCAGGGCCTTGGAGGCCAGAGAGGGTGAGTCACCAACTCAAGTTCACCTACACTGGTTATTGGTGGGGGTTAAAACAGTAGCTGATGAGATAGTATGAGAGTGGCAGGTCCCACTTCTGATTTAAACCTTGCACAGGTTCAAGGCCATCTCTGCAGTGAAGGCTATGGCCTGCCCTCTCCGACTGGGGTCTGTGCGGATCCCCTGGCCAATTGCACTGATTAGAGAGGCTTCATTACAGAGGGTCCTTCCAGGCAATCTTGAATCCTGAGATGTCAGGTTGAGACCAGAACAAATTGCTTATTCAAGTGGTCACAGCCTGGTTACACCAAGGGCTTGCTCCAGGGAGGCCTGAGAAGGTCTGGGAAGCATTTGTACAAGGGTTCCTGAGTGGAGCTGGTTGGCTCAGGAGACGTCAGGAACCAAGGCCGAGGAGAATGACCATCCTCTGTTCATTTCTTCTTAGAGGAGGGCTCCACTCAAGGGAGCTCAAAGGAGAACTTTGGAGACCCCAGGCAGAAAGCAGGGCAGTGAGCGGTCAACCTTTTATCTGTGTAGACAGTCAGTCCTCTGTTTCTAGAGCCCCAGGGCAATGAGGGCAGGAACCCAGATAATTGTGCCTCTGGGCGGTGTGACCCTGTGGCTTTTACCAAAGGAACAGAGGACAGTGAACAGTTGGCCAGAGACCAAAGTCTCAGGAAATAAAAAGCCCGGAAACACAGTCTCACAGGGTGTCTGAACTTTGGAGGAAAACCATGGATTTCATCTGTCTTTGCAATGTCTTCAAAGATGTATTCTGACTTTCTCTAGCATTATGTGCCTTTTCAGTGAGTGACAAATGTCATTTCACTCGAGTTAGTTCTTTAAAAATAGCATGTTCCAGAAGATCTTTTCAGAAGCTCCAAGATTCTTAAATAGGAAATGACCTAGGAGTAGCGACCAAAGGCTGATATAAATAAGCGTAGTTAAAAGCCCATTGGAACCAAACTTCTTTCACTCCTGTGAAAGGGAATTTTGTTCTCTTATGAAACTCTCCACTGTCTACACATACAAATGGTGATACTGAGCAAGGCTGAAAAGATGGCCTTGGGGTTGGAGCACCTGGGTTCAAATCACACCCTCCTGCTCACAGCCTGTCCTCCATCCAGAGGAGGGAGGCACCATCCACAAACCCATCTCACAGAGACAGACAGTGACGAGGAAAGAATACTTTGAACCAACATTTGCTCAGCACGTGTGACACATCAGATCATCCACGCTCACAGCAGATACCCCATACACTTACACTATTTTCTGTATTTTATCATTCTTTCAACTTGTCTTAACTTCAGTCATTCCCTGAGTTAGAACATTCTCAAGAATGAACGTTGGTCTGTGAACTAAAATATTGCCTGCCACATCAGTAAGCAAAGGATGTTGCAGCCATCAAGCCATCTCATCATAGTCACTCAGATAGTAAGACCTGAGGGAAATCAGGATGGAAGCAGGACCTCTGCCATCTAGCACTCTGCTGCGCAGCCACCCCTGAGACCCAGGATGAGAAAGCACAGGCTACTGGCCCCACACAGCTAAGGTGCATATCAAAGAAGTTAGTGAACGGAGATTCTTGCATCTTCCCAGACACAGAAAAGTGCTCAATTCATTAACTTAAGATGTCTAGTTTTCTTTGATAAACAGTAATCTTTTGATTACTTGATGTTCCAACTACTTGGTCTTTTGTTGCAAAAACTTCTATATATCCTGGCTTTCCTTTTGCCTCTTTGGAGCAGTCTTTCAAAGCTATCTGAGAGGCTGCATCTTGGGTTTACGTCCTCAGATTTATCCACCAAATAAAACATAATTCTCAACTTTTAGGCTGTGCGTTGACAAATTCTTCAAGGAAAAAGTATTAATTCAACAAGATAAACCTATGCCAAGTTAAGGAGAAATACACCATAATTTAATATTAGCTATCAATGTTAACTAATTTTAGATAGCAATTTATATTTGAGAAGTTAAGTTAGTCTTTAAATTGCTAGATATCTATTTAGTTATGAAGAATCAGAAGAAGACACAGGCAATTCAATCTGGAACCTGAATTCAGTTGCTAAGAAATTACTCAGTAAGGGGTTTGGATGCTTTTATTCCTGCCATGACCTGTGTTCTGCTGCACCAAGAAGTCCAACAATGCTCTGAGGACAAGGATCTTGTCTAGACTTTTTATCTCCTCCTGCATCCCTAGGGCAGGGGGATACATAGAAGTCTTCGACTTTCTGTTGATGAACCAGGGGTGTACATGGTCGTTAGTAAACATTTATGGATAAATTGCTTCCCTAATGGAATCATCTATCTATTAGATTGGCCAAAGAGTTCATTTGGGTTTAAAAACCTGAATGAAATTTTTGGCCAACCCAATAGTTTCTAACTTTTAAGATTTTCTTGACAGAGCCTCAAGTTTGATAACAACCTTTCTTGTGGATTAATTGGTAAAGTAATGGACAGCTGGGTGTATGCTGCAGTCTGACTGTAGGCAAATAATTTAACCACGTATGTTCACGCATGCCGAGTCGCTTCAGTCATGTCCAATCCTTTGTGACCCCAGACTGCAGCCTGCCAGGCTCCTCTGTCCATGGGATTCTCCAGGCAAGTTTACTGGAGTGAGTTGCCATGCCCTCCTCAATTTAACCACAGTGAGAGTATTTTATGTGATGAAAGTGTCTAATATGGAAGGACCCTCCAAAAGCCCTAAAACATCATCACTGACAACAAATAGTAATGAGACCTCAGGTGGCCATTCTGGGATGCACCAGCCAGGAGACTGAAAACTAAGTTACTGAAGCCCTGGGTGTCCAGCCATGACTTGGGAGTGACAATCACAAGGGGGCCCCTGGAGTGGAGTTGCCAGGCAGCCCAGCTCCACTACACAGATGGGCTTTCTATCTCTTTCATATTTCCAGACTTCATCTCAATTTATTTTGTAGAAATGTCATTTCTCCTGAAAATAATTGCAATGGAGATTTGTAGCTGTGACATTATTTTTTAATGTGTGTATGTTTTGGGGGTGGGGACCCCAGGTAGGAAGCCATTGCTTTTGGAGATTCAGGGATGGATGGCCTTCATTCCTTTTGGTGACCCTATGGTCCCAGCATCAGCTCTTCAAAGTCATTACATCATCCTGTCCCCACTCAAGAACCTGATGAGTGAATTTCTGTGGCAAAACAGTGCATTCCCAAGGGAATCAGAGACATGCACCCCCACCTTGCTCCACATACTACATCTGGTTGTGTAACCCTCCTAACATTTCTGAGGAGGGTTTCTAAACATCTCACTTTATTCACCTACCAGAGAAGGCAAGTGCCTCCTTTTTTCTTTTATTTTTTAAACTGAAGTATAGTTGATCACAATGTTGTGTTAATTACAGCTGGTACAGCAAAGTAATTCAGTTATACATATATATGCATCCTTTAAAATATTCTTTTTCATTCTAGTTTACCATAAGATGTTGAATATAGTTCTCTGTCCTATACAATAAGAGAACAGACTGCTGGTTGTAAGGGCTAGAGGGATGGAGGGGAGATGGAGTGGGAAGTTGAGGTAAGCATATGTAGGCTTCTATATACAGAATGGATAAACAAAAATTAGTGTGACTCCTGAATGAAGAAAGGAAATAGATTTGAGAGTACCTAGCAAAGAACACAGTGCAGGAATGGTCCCATGGTTGGTGATATTTCAGCAAAAGACAACTCTACCAATGCAGGGGTGGGTCTGTGGTGGAGGCATGCCAGGAATTGACCAGGAATTGGTGGGGGCATTATTCTTTCTGGGTGCCCTTGCAGCGACCCTGAGAGGCAGCTGCCCACTGCCTCCCTGAGGAAGAGTAGAACCTGTGTGTGGGTTGGCCTCAGCTGGTACAACCGTCACAGCCCAGCCCTCGCAGGCCACAATGAGCATTTCATCAGCAGCTGCTCGGCTGCCAGGTGGGGGCTCACTGAGGAGGGCAAAGCCAGAACAACTGGCCCCACGTGGGATGGATAAAGAAAGGCCTTTCCTTCCAAGGCAGGAGAGTAAACTCAGGGACACATGGAGATGAGCAGACCACTGGACTGCCAGGGTCATGGGCAACCCCTCCCAGCATGCCGTCTGCCACATCCCAGAGGCAGACAGATACACCAGGCTGGCGGCCAGACAGCGCCAGTGATGCCCGGCGAGGACCTGGGAGAAGAGCCTGTTTGAACTTCAGTTTCCATGTTTCTAAGCTGGAATTAATAAAATCTACCTCTGGGGAGAGGGTGAAGGACAGGGAAGCCTGACGTGCTGCAGTCCACGGGGTCACAAAGAGTCGGACACGACTGAGCAACTGAAAAACAACATCTGGGTAACATCTTCCCGGTTGAACAGGGTACCCTGTGTATCCTCCCTGGGTGTGGCCAACTGCACTCCCCACGCTGCCTCTGCACCTGTGCTGAGATCCACCATCCACAGTGATCAGTATGAGCCCAGCAGGCTTTTCATGGCTGCCCCACTGGGCCCCTCACTGGGTGGCCTCCTTACACTGAGGTCCTCCATCTGTATTTCTGCCCGGCCTTTTTATGAACTGCCTTCCTCCTGTCACCTGGCTATTCCGTAGGTATCGTATCTGAAAGTCACCTCTGCTTAGAGAGACTCTCCCCACATCCTTCTTGATTTTTATGTACAATTGTACAATGAACACGAATTGCTTCTTTCACAGTGAAACAGGACAAAACCTTTAAACTTTGTCATGAAGAACAACAGCCTAATTTCACGGCTGAAGAAGGTAAGAGGATAAGAGAAATACAGAGATGGAGATACAGAGATAGGACTTCCCTAACAGTCCAGTGGTTAAGACTCCGGGTTTTCACTGCAGGGGGCACGGGTTCGATCTGTGATTGTGGAAATAAATTTTTGCGCCCCCAAAGATTTTTTTATTTTTTTTTTGAAGGGAGTATTCTGGGTATCCTCAAGCATTTCCTTTTGATTCTGGCAATCTCCCAGGCTAGAGGCAAGGAACAGGCATGGGGGAGCCACGGCAGCAGCCCAGGAGCTCTGCCTTTGTTGGGGTGGGCAGGACTGCTGGGGAGTGGGAGACTGGGAAGATTTGACAGGGAAGCCCTGCAGAGGAGGGTCAGGGCTGTGGGCACTGGGCAGGGACCAGTGGGCACCAGGCCCTGGGGCCTGGATGGGCTGAACCCGGTGGCCTTTGTGGGCCTAGGTGCTCTGTCTTCCTGGGTCCTTTCTCCCCACTCCCCATATTAACAGTCATATTTTAGAGGGGACATTGATGTAAAGACAAATACAAGGTTTAGTCTTAAAAGTTCATTTTCCCCTTTTGATTGTAAAAGAAACATCTTTTTTGTGGTTCTCTAAAAGCTCTAAGTGCTGTGCCTAATGTGTGAGGTGGCCCTGGCTGAGTCCCTCGTAGAAACACCTGCTGTGCACGAGTGAGGGTTGGTGGCTCTCGGCAACTCACGTTGCCTCTTGAGTTTCTGTATCATCACATGCAAAACGGAGATAAAATAATCACCGTAGGGCTGCTAGAGGGTGAAATGAGATAACTTAAGCAGAGTGCAGACAATTTTTATGCTCTGAGTCAAGGAGACAGTTGGTCATGACAGTTTATAGAATTTGTGGAAAAGAGGGAAAAAGAGAATGTAAAAATTAAAAAAAATAGAGAGACAACTCGGGATTTTCAGCCAAAGCAGAACTGAATTCACTAAAGTGAGAACTTTGGCAGAAGCTGAAGGAAAGCTATTCAAATGACAAGTCAATCCCAGGGCACAACTAAAGGAGAGAAGGCCCAGCTTCCTAGCAGGAGTTCAAGCATGGGTTGGAGGCAGAAAGTGGTGAGAAGGGGGCCCACCCAGGAGACAGGGGACACCAGCTCTGCACCCGCCCTATGGCAACATCAAGGGAAAGACACTGAGAGGTGGAGCAGCTGCAGGCCAGGTGGGAGGGAAGGAGCCCCATGTGCACGCAGGTTAGGGTGCACAGGGAGTGCTGGGAGGGGCAAGGCATCGGGCTGAGCTAGAGGCCATTGTGGGCCACTGAGGGGGCAGGGCTAACACAGGACAGGGAAGATGCAGGTGAATATGGGACCGACAGCACTCTCTGTGTAGATCAGACTTGTTTACACTGGTTGGACTTTCACATCTCCCCATCCCTCCCCCCACCCATCTATCCATCCCTCTCTTCTTCCATCCACCCACCCATCTCTTCCATCCATCCCTCCATCCATTCGTTCATGTATGATTTTAAGGAGCCTACTCTTCCTCAAGACAGCCAAGACTCTTATTGTTAAGCAGGCAGTGAAGCTGAGGGAGCAAGGGTTGCTCTCCTCGGATGCTAGCTAAGAAGACTAAGCTGCAGGGGGTAAAGGTTGGTTCAAAGTCACACAGCTGGTGGGAGAGAACACATGTTTTCTGCCCCACCTCGCCAACTCTGTGATAAATACTGAAAGAACAGACCCCTTGGAGGGAGCTGTCCTGGCACAGAAGGGCACAGTATCCCAGAGCTATTGCAAAAGTGACTTCTGTGCTAGGTCTGAGGGCTTCATGTGGAGTCCTAGAACCAGGGCAGACTTTGCCTCCTGTCTTTGGTATTATTTTCAGTGGCTAATGAGCAAGCAGGGAGAGGAGCCGTACAGTGGAGAGTGAGCCAGAACTCAATGAGGACACCATAAAGCATTCAGGCAGGGACAGTGATAAATGCAGACCAGGCTTTACATGAGCTGAGAACAAGGGGGCCAGCACTATGTTCAAGGCCACAGTCAAGTCAGAGCCGATCCACATTCAAACCCAACGCCTGAGCTCTAAAGCTGGTCTTCTAACCTCCCTGTCACTAGACAATTGAGGCCAAGTGTATTTGCATTAAACAGCTTCACAAGGTACAGCAGAGGGACCTGAGCTTGAACTCCCTAATTGCTAAAGGCTATGTGTATGGTGAACATCCCAAGAGAAAGGACCTTTCACAGCCGGGGACTTTAGAGTCCAGTGAACACAGAGGTCACAGATAGGAACCCAGCACAAAGGCAGATAAGCAGGACGATTTATCTAGTTTTGATCTGGCAAACCATAATCCCCTTCACTGTAAGACATGGCTGAAATATGTGTCCACAGCTACAAATAAAACAAGAAGACTCTCCATTCCAGGGTTTGGTGTGTGTGTGGGGGGGTGCCGGGGGTCCAGGGTCAGCTGGTAGCTGCATACTTGAACTCTCATGTAAGTGTGCATTGTATGAAGGAGAAGGTGGGTGGGGGTCCCAGCTGTGCTCCCTGCAAGTGACACGCCAGTCAGTCCATTACAGTGGAGATAAAATACCCACATTAGGTGTGCAGTGAGACGATGGGGCATCCTTGTCCAGAGCATGTTCCTCCCAAAGGCCCCAAATTCAAGGCTCCTTTCCTCAGAGACCCAGCAAGGGTCACAGGTGCATCCACTGAACAGCAGAGAGTATACCAGCCACAGTGCTTTGGCAATAAGAAAAGGGAGGTATGGCAGATACAAGACAGATTATAATAAAAGTGTCATAAAGAGTTATTCATCACAGTCGTTTAAATTCCCAGTGTGATAATTCCCACATCTCTCATGTCTGGTTCTGTTGCTGGCTCTATATCTTCAAATTGTGTGTTTTGTCTTCTTGTATGTCTTGTAATTTTTCTTCACAGCCAGATGTGATATATCGGGTAATATGACCTATTGTGATGGGGTGGTGAAGGGTAGGGGAAGGGGAGCACCCTGTGGTCTAATGAGGTCTATCTCTTAGTGAGCCCATCTCTCTGGACTGGGAACTTCACAAGTATCCCTCAGTGTTTTTCTCTCCTTGCAGGTCGGCACAGAAGGCTAGCACTGGCTGGAGGTGGGAATTTCCCTTCCTCTAGGTCAGTTAGGCTCTGACAGTATCACATCAGATCAGGCTCTGGTTAAGTTTCCCTGAGGCCAGATCTTGTTAAGAACAGGTGCACTTATCCCCTCCTTCCTGCTGGAAACTCAAGATGACTTTTCTCCGATATTTACTGCAGTCACGTGGTGAAACTCCAGATAGTGGATCTTACCATATTGTGTGTACCAGGGTGGGGTGGGGCTCTCAATGACTGGGCCCCTACCCTTGGGGTTTTTAACTCACAGAGTTATCCATACTGGTTTAGCTGCTAAGTCATGTCCGACTCTTGTGACCCCATGGAAGGTAGCCTGTCAGGCTCCGCTGTCTGTGGGATTCTCCAGGCAAGAATATTGGTGTAGGTTGCCACTTTCTTCTCCACACTGAGTCTTGAGCAATTTATCAATTGGGCTGCCATCTATGGGGTCACACAGAGTCGGACACGACTGAAGCAACTTAGCAGCAGCAGCAGCAGCAGCAGCAGCCCTTAGCTAAGATTTTGCACACTAACATTTGTTCTGGAAGGATGTACTCAAATTAAAGCAATTTATCAATCCTAAAGAGAGCTGGAGAAGATGTTGGGCCAAGAGGAAGGGCAGGACTTCAGAGCAGGAAGGTGGGCAGCCAGTGATGCTCTGATACGGATCACAGGGGGAGAGGCAGGCCAGTGGCTGTCTTTGACCATAGGAAACCAGCACACAGGCTCTCTGGTGGCCAGAGGGAGGGTGAGGGGAGTTGTGCGAGGTTCAGCCTGTGAAGGAGCCTAGCGTCTTGAGCTCATGCTCCTGCTGATCTGAGAAAGAACTGACCTTTGACAGTATCGATGGCACCCCACTCCAGTACTCTTGCCTGGAAAATCCCATGGATGGGGGAGTCTGGTAGGCTGCAGTCCATGGGGTCTTGAAGAGTCAGATACGACTGAGTGACTTCACTTTCACTTTTCACTTTCATGCATTGGAGAAGGAAATGGCAACCCACTCCAGTGTTCTTGCCTGGAGAATCCCAGGGACGGGGGAGCCTGGTGGGCTGCGTCTATGGGGTCGCACAGAGTCGGACACGACTGAAGCGACTTAGCAGCAGCAGCAGCAGCAGCAGCAGCAGCAGCAGCAGCAGCCCTTAGCTAAGATTTTGCACACTAACATTTGTTCTGGAAGGATGTACTCAAATTAAAGTTTATAACAACTAAGGGCAGGAAGTGGTGTTCCCACAGAAGTTCAGATTACATAATGCTCTGAAGGAAACCCTGAGCAAAGATGAGGAGGGCAGGTGGGGGAGCAGAGGAGGTCAAAATGAAATATCAACCAGTGAATGCAGAGTAGAAGAGTTTGGTGGTGATGCCCGGGGCCCATTAGCATGTTCTTAGAATTGGTTTGGGTTTGACTTTCTGTCCACTGCAATGTATTATTTACTGATGCCCAAGTTCTAGTTTAGGACCTATTGAGCTGATGATTTTAAAAGGTGTTTTTGGCTCTTTGAATGGACATGGGCCCTGGAGTGTTGGCCCTTGGTTGGTCTGTGTAGTCACCTGTTCATGTCTGAGTTGCTGGCTGAGCACTTCCCTGAGCTAGGCCCGAAGTGGTAGGGGGCAGTTGGGGTCACAGAGCTTCTTAGAAGTCAGAATTCCTGAAAATGTGACAGACCCAGAAATTCCTCAGGCTGAAAATTGTCCTCAGGGCCCCAGTGAGTGGTTTTCTAGTGTCAGGAGGGCCCAGGGAGGCCTTAACTGACCAGCAGGTATAGGTGTGTGTATGGGGGGCGGGCAGTACCCAGAGAGCCCGGAGGCCTGAAGCAGGCAGGTGTGAGGGTGTAGCTGGAGAGACAGGGAGGTCCAGGCAGGAGGAAGGACCCTAGGGAATGGCCCACACTGGCTGTGGAGGGCAGCAGCTGGCCCAGTGTGGGTCAGGCCTGACCACACAAGGGGGTGATTTCAAGCAGTGGTGGACTGAGGTTGGACCACAGGCCTGGATGAAAAGCTATGGTGTGGTTGGCAGGTTTTAGGAATCTGTGCAAAGGCACAGCTCTGGTTTCCTAGGCACGGTTCTCATAGCCTGTGGGAGGCAGAAGGCCCTGCCTGGCACACATGGGCAGCAGGCCTACATGCACCCTAATGCCCCACTCAGGTTAGCCTCTGTTGGCTCTGGGGTCTCATAGCCTGTGTCCACAGCCTGGCTGTACCCTGGGGACCAGGAAGCCCTGAGGATCATCATCCCCCAGCCTCCAGTGTTTCATCTGCAAAACAGCGAAGAATACGCCTGTGAGTCCAGGCAGTGGAAGAATGACCCAGGCAAGGCTGGACCATGGGCCTAGGCATGTAGGTACTGACATTGCTTCTGTTACATTATCAAAAGCAAACTCAGCTGCTTTCTGCTAGGGAGACTCTGGAGATGATCAGCACCTGCAGGTCAGGTTTGCTAAATTCTGTTAACAACAACATCTGCCAATACCACATCACTGGGCAGAGTGCCAGACCCTTATTCTCTCGTTCATCACATGATTCCCAAGAAGTAGCTGTTGTGATTCCCAGTGATAGATGAGAAAATTGAAGCGTGGAGGTCTCCTATATCTCCTCAAAGTCAGTAAGTGTTGGGGATGGTATCCAATCAAGTCTGACTCCCCAGCAGAGCACTTGTGGGGCTCAGGTCCACCCTCTCACTCACTATGAGAGACAGGACACCTCATTTAACTTCTGGGGCATATTTCCTCATTGGGGGTAGGGAACCTGCTAGGAAGTGGGCAAAGGCTATACAAGGTACTTCTCAGCAAAAGAAACACAGTATCTAACAGAAGTGCAAAAGCACATGTAATTACAGAGGCACATTCAAAAGTTGACAACATGAGTTACACAACAGATTGGCCAAGATAAAAACCACACAGTGTGAGTGAGGATGCAGGGAAACACCATTTTCACTGGCTGTCAGAAAGTGTTAGAAATTCATGTGACCTTTTGAAGGGCATTTTTCAGTATCTAAAAACATTTCACATGTATATACTTTTTGTCCAAACTAAATTCTTAGGGAAAGTATCCTAAATGTACATGAACATATGCATATGAAACTCTACTTACAAGGGTTGTCATGGCAGCACTGTGTCTGGTTAAAAAAGAAATCCAAGACTGTACACAACCCAAATGTCCATTTTTGGAGGAATTGGTTAAATAACCCATTCATATTCATACTATGCAGCTCCAAGAAGGATGGATCTCTATATATGGTGATAAAGTATACTCTGTAAAATATGGCCTTATGAGAAAAAAAAAGATGAAGTAGAATACATGTTTCATTTTGTAAATGAAAAAGTAATTGTATAGACATACAATACTTCTAGAAAGTTTCTCATAAATCTATAAAGTTCCTGCCCTGGAGATGGGAAGAAAGTATCCTTTTCTATTATGAACTCTTCAAACATTGTTTAAATTTCCTTGTTTTGTTTGCAGCTTGTGCTTAACAGTGCTTGTTGTGTTTGCTCACCCTTTGGAAGGTGTTTAGGTTGGGGTCTCAGAAGGGCATTTGATGGACTATATACCTGCCACTCAAAGAGGCAAACTGACTTGACTTGCCAGCTTCTCCTTGCTGGTGAAGGGCCTCTCTCTCCCCATGGTAGATGGACTGGTGAGCTCCCACTGCAAACACAGGACACCTCTTACCCCACATTCCTATTTCCCTGGAGGCACTGCAAGTCCCCAGAAATAACTGGCCAACTCTGGGCACCCTTGGAAGGTCCAGTTGCTGGCTGTGCCAAGGCCATGTGACTCCCCAAAGCCACGGATATCTGGAGAGGTTGAGCAACAGCTTTGATGGAATGTCATTTGGCACTGAACACAATCCTCCCTGCTTTTGCCAGAGGTAGCGCATTCTATATAAAGCTGCCAGACCTGGCCATCTCCTCACTGAGCCTGATCCCTCTCCATCAAGGGCAAGGCGATTGATTTCTGCACATAACTCCTCCGCAATAATTGTGGCCTTTGGGTTTATGCACCCAGTTGGGTGGGGGAGGCCTGGCAGGGAGGGAGCAGCAGGTCCTCTCGGTTGTATTATCTGGTTCTGGGGGTGGGGTAGTGATGTAAACTGAGACAGGAAGGATACAGACACATCCTGCCTGAGTTAGCAGTGGTGGTGAGAAATAGAGCCCCATGGTTCTCCCACGGCAGAGATCCTGCCAGAAAGTAAATCCTAAGGGTAATGTGGAATGGTGTGCAAGTAAGGGCTGCATCTCCATCAGTTCTGGAAGAGAATTGTTTGCAGTCATTGGTCTGAAACCTGAATCCTGGAGAACCACTGTAGAGGGGCAGGGTGAGTGGATGGGTTGGGGGAGGGCAAGGCTCCATGAGCATGCATATTCTCCAGACTGGAAGGATTGTAGGCCTGCAATTCCTTGGTACCTGAACTGGAAAAATTACAGTGCCCTGTCCCCTCAACACTGGCCCTGAGACACACATACACACTAAAGAGGATCTGATTCACACAGACACACACACACACTAGTGTCTGACTGACACTCACAGACACATGCCCAAAGGTAAACACTAACTCACAGGAGCTCATGGATCCTCAGTATGATAAAGATGCTGGACATTTATTAACTGCTTAACATGTGTTCATCTCTATGCTGAGCCACTGATGTGTGTCAGCTCTCATAATCCAAACAGGCACACTATCCTATTATTCCCACAAAGGATGATGAAACTGCAGCTAAGGGAGGTTGGCTTGCCTCAGGTTCCTGTGGTAAGTTGCACACATGGTCCAAAAGCAGGCAGGGAGGAACTCAGAGCACCTCATGGGCACACACATGGCCGTGTAGAGGCGCATGGTGCACAAAGACAGACCCAGCGGCGCTCACCCAGGCTCCAGTTTGCTGCCTAAGGCCACACAACCATTTTTTAAAAAGACAAATGGAGTGTGTCTCCAGTACCCATAATCATGACCCTGTTAACTACTAAATGTACTCTCTGACAGTTTCTAAGAATCAGACCTAGCCAGGGTAGGGAGGAGTGAGCAACACTTTTTTTTCCTTTTTTTTTTTTGGTGTGTTTGCTTGTTTTTTAAATGAAAATTTAATGTTTATTGCAAAGCCCAATGGCGGGGGAGGGGGTGGGGTTGGGGGAGGCCCAGTAACATTTCAGAACATTGCTTTTGAAAATCACAAAGAATCCCTGTGGGATTTCCTGTCCTTAAAAAGCGTGTGCTGGTTTTAAAAAGAAAGAAAACAGGCTCTGAAGAATTGCAACCGCCCAAACGGTCAAGGCGAGCCGAGCCGATCCCTGCAACATCTGCGTGTGGCTGGTTCCCGCCCGCCTGGGAGAAGAGAGGAGTCAGGAGTTAGTAGAGTTAACTCCGAGTTTCTCAGAACGCGCCTCCACCTTCCTGCCAGCGCAGTCCCGAAAACAACTTGTTGTGCTTTCTCTCTGCGCTGCTCACCGATCTGTCTCTCCCTCTTCATTCTCTTAGGGGAAAAGTTCTGGCCACAAGGCACTTCCCCACCACCACACAAAGAAACAGAAAGCCAGCGGGTGGCCGCGGGGACGGAGGTGGCCTCTCTAGGCCCGGGGCGCGCAGAGCCCGCGCACCAGGCTCGGGGGACGCCGACCCCGCGATGCCCAGGGCACTGCGACGCCCGGGCTCCCGCGATGTTCGGTGGCGCGGTCGTGTGGGTCCCTCGCCCACCAGGAGGCCGGGCGCCAGCGAGAGTCCCTGGGTGCCCTGGCCACGGTTCGGGCTCGCCCCCGCCCCTCGGCACCCGTCCTCCCCCCTCCCCTCCCCCGGCGGGTACTCACCTTGCTGGGTCGTGGTCAGCGGCAGCAGAGTGCTCATCGCTGACCGGTGTGGGGCACGGCCCGGGGGACCGTGGCAAGGGTCGCGATCGCCCGCTTCTGACCCTCAGCAGCCGGAGGAAGCGGCACCTGTGTCACAGTCCTCGGCGCGGACCGAGGGGAGGGGCTCCGGCCCGAGATAGGCAGACTTCATTTAGTTTTTTCTGCAGACTTGGCTGATGGGGTTCCCACCCATTTTTTTTTTTTAAACACATACTCCCGCCCACTTCTGAACTCCTGTGCTCCGACTTTCCTGCGCGAGAATCACATTTTTCTAACTGGTTTCTGTTTCTATCTGCAGCTAACAGATAGAGGTTGTGTGTGAGAATTACCCTGTGTGTGGGCTGTAAAGCCCCCAGACATGACAAGATGGGTTTCCCGGATGGCCTTCCCCGCCGCCACAGTCCGGGACGGTGACCAAATAAATAGAGCCAGACTTAACGTTGGAGTCTTGGCGGATCCTATGAGGCCTCTCAGAGCCGCGGAGCCTTTGTGGCCTGCGGAGAGTTCCTGGCCTCCTCGTGCCTTAGGGCAACTGCCCCAGTCCATAGGCTTATGTTTGAGAAAGATGCTTAGAAAAAGGGTGCTGGGTAAAGACCCCGTGACTTGTTTGAATCACCTTTGTCTGCGGCTTTCAAACAGAGTGGAGTGTTTGGAGAATTCACTTTATTAGGCAATTAAAAACTCGACAGGGATTTTGACACTCTGGTTAAATGAACTCTACCCATCTCAACCAAAAAGAATGTTGTGTGATATATAGCATTATATTCTCTTCACCCCGCAGAGAGAAAGGCAGGGAACTCCAGAACACGTCACCTTTATTTGAGATTCCTGTCCAAGGAAATACCCTGGCCTTCTGTGTTTCTGTCGGATTTTCACTGCTGTTTACCTGACAGTCCTCATCTCTGCTGCAGTCTCTGGCCACCTCAGTCTGTGCAATGTGTGTGCAGTTGGGATTAACATCCAGATAGAACACAACTCAAGACTGCCCCCTGGAGGTGTGCAATGCAGATGATCTGCCCTGTTCCCCGGCTTAAACAACTCCAGGTGTCTACTAGAGCTGCCTGTTTGACACAGAGGAGAGTATTTCTAATTCTCTTTTGTTAGATAATGTTTACAGCTGCTACTAAGTCGCTTCTTTCGTGTCCGACTCTGTGCGACTCCAAAACGACAGCCCACCAGGCTCTCCCATCCCTGGGATTCTCCAGGCAAGAACACTGGAGTGGGTTGCCATTTCCTTTTCCAATGCATGAAAGTGAAAAGTGAAAGTGAAGTCGCTCAGTCACATCAGACTCTTTGCGACCCTGTGGACTGCAGCCCACCAGGTTCCTCCGTCCATGGAATTTTTCAGGCAAGAGTACTGGAGTGGGTTGCTCATTGGTTATAGAGCTTTAATCAAAATTCCACACTCAACATGTCTTATGTTGACGAAAAGTGAACTCTTCACAGAATGTCTTTGGCCAGGTGTGGAAATTTTTACTCTCAGTTTCTCTATCTGTAAAATGGATAAAGGAACAATTACATTCCAGAGTTTTAAGGAAGCAATGTCTACATAATGACAGTGGGACAAAAAGGCATTTACTAGAAGCTGGCAGTGATTACTGTAACAGTTTAACATTTTATTTTGTAATACATGTAAGTTCATGTTGGATAACAGCATCGCCTGTGTTCAGAATTCATAGATAAAGCAACTGCAGTTATCTGCATGGCAGCTGAGAAATTGAAGCCAAAGACCAGACAGGTAAGCAAAGACTGAATCCCAAGGTCTTTGCACCTCGCTAATGGGAGGACATCACCAGATGGTACACCAAAATCAGATTGATTATATTTGCAGCCAAAGATGGAGAAGCTCTATACAGTCAACAAAAACAAGACCAGGAGCTGACTGTGACTTAGATCATGAACTCCTTATTGCCAAATTCAGACTTAAACTGAACAAAGTAGGGAAAACCACTAGACTATTCAGGTATGACCTAAATCAAATACCTTATGATTATGCAGTAGAAGTGAGAAATAGATTTAAGGAGCTAGATCTGATAGATAGAGTGCCTGATGAACTATGGACTGAGGTTCGTGACATTGTGCAGGAGACAGGGATCAAGACCATCTCCATGGAAAAGAAATGCAATAAAGCAAAATGGCTGTCTGGGGAGCCCTTACAAATAGCTGTGAAAAGAAGAGAAGCGAAAAGCAAAGGAGAAAAGGAAAGATAAGAAATACTTCCTCAGCAATCCATGCAAAGAAATAGAGGAAAAGAACAGAATGGGAAAGACTAGAGATCTCTTAGAGATACCAAGGGAACATTTCATGCAAAGATGGGCTTGATAAAGGACAGAAATGGTCTGGACCTAACAGAAGCAGAAGATATTAAGAAGAGGTGGCAAGAATACACAAAAGAACTGTACAAAAAAGAGCTTCATGACCCAGATAATCACGATGGTGTGATCACTAATCTAGAGCTAGACATCCCGGAATGTGAAGTCAAGTGGACCTTAGAAAGCATCACTACAAACAAAGCTATGGGAGGTGATGGAATTCCAGTGGAGCTATTTCAAATCCTGAAAGATGATGCTATGAAAGTGCTGCACTCAATATGCCAGCAAATTTGGAAAACTCAGCAGTGGCCACAGGATTGGAAAAAGTCAGTTTTCATTCCAGTCTCAAAGAAAGGCAATGCCAAAGAATGCTCAAACTACCACACAATTGCACTCATCTCACACGCTAGTAAAGTAATGCTCAAAATTCTCCAAGCCAGGCTTCAGCAATATGTGAACTATGAACTTCCAGATGTTCAAGCTGGTTTTAGAAAAAGCAGAGGACCAAGAAATCAAATTGCCAACATCTGCTGGATCATGGAAAAAGCAAGTGGATTCCAGAAAAACATCTATTTCTGCTTTGTTGACTATGCCAAAGCCTTTGACTGTGTGAATCACAATAAACTGTGGAAAATTCTGAGAGAGATGGGAATACCAGACCATCTAACCTTCCTCTTGAGAAACCTATATGCAGGTCAGGAAGCAACAGTTAGAACTGGACATGGAACAATAGACTGGTTCCAAATAGGAAAAGGAATACGTCAAGGCTGTATATTGTCACCCTGCTTATTTAACTTATATGCAGAGTACATCATGAGAAACCCTGGGCTGGAAGAAGCACAAGCTGGAATCAAAATTGCCAGGAGAAATGTCAATAACCTCAGATATGCAGATGACACTACCCTTAGGGCAGAAAGTGAAGAGGAACTAAAAAGCCTCTTGATGAAAGTGAAAAAGGAGAGTGAAAAAGTTGGCTTAAAGCTCAACATTCAGAAAACGAAGATCATGGCATCTGGTCCCATCACTTCATGGGAAATAGATGGAGAACCAGTGGAAACAGTGTCAGACTTTATTTTTAGGGGCTCCAAAATCACTGCAGATGGTGGTGACTGCAGCCATGAAATTAAAAGACGCTTACTCCTTGGAAGAAAAGTTATGAGCAACCTAGATAGCATATTCAAAAGCAGAGACTGCTGACTAAGGTCCGTCTAGTCAAGGCTATGGTTTTTCCAGTGGTCATGTATGGATGTGAGAGTTGGACTGTGAAGAAAGCTGAGCGCCGAAAAATTGATGCTTTTGAAGTGTGGTGTTGGAGAATACTCTTGAGAGTCCCTTGGGCTACAAGGAGATCCAAACAGTCCATTCTGAAGGAGATCAGCCCTGGGATTTCTTTGGAAGGAATAATGCTGAAGCTGAAACTCCAGTACTTTGGCCACCTAATGCGAAGAGTTGACTCATTGGAAAAGACTTTGATGCTGGGAGGGGTTGGGGGCAGGAGGAGAAGGGGACGACAGAGGATGAGATGGCTGGATGGCATCACTGACTCGAACGTGAGTCTGAGTGAACTCCGGGAGATGATGATGGACAGAGAGGCCTGGTGTGCTGCGATTCATGGGGTAGCAAAGAGTCAGACACTACTGAGGGACTAAACTGAACTGAACTGAATGGGAGGACATCCCCGAACCTCACTTACAGTTAACTAGTCTTTGGACATAAGCCTAAAATTTGCTTAATTAATTTCTTAGTGAAAGTGAAGTTGCTCTATTGTGTCCAACTCTGCAACCCCATGGACTGTAGCCTACCTAGCTCCTCTGTCTGTGGGATTTTCCAGACAAGAGTACTGGAGTGGGTTGCCAGGTAGGACAGGTTAAAACACCAAAAAAGTGCCAGAAATTTCTTATGGACAGGAAGCCCAAAACTAATAACTAAACAACTGAACAACAAGAATAGAAAGCTGAACAAACTATTCAGATGAGATACAAGAACAAAGTAGCATTCTAAAACATCTCAGCTCTTTAGGGTTTTCTATGTAGAGGATCATGTAATCTGCAAACAGTGAGAGTTTTACTTCTTTTCCAATTTGGATTCCTTTTACTTCTTTTTCTTCTCTGATTGCTGTGGTCAAAACTTCCAAAACAATGTTGAATAGCAGTAGTGAGAGTGGGCACCCTTGTCTTGTTCCTGACTTTAGGGAAATGCTTTCAGTTTTTCACCTTTGAGGATAATGTTTGCTGTGGGTTTGTCAGATATAGTTTTTATTATGTTGAGGTATGTTCCTTCTATTCCTGCTTTCTGGAGAGTTTTTATCATAAATGGATGTTGAATTTTGTCAAAAGCTTTCTCTGCATCTATTGAGATAATCATATGGCTTTTAATTTTCAATTTGTTAATGTGGTGTATTACATTGATTGATTTGTGGATATTGAAGAATCCTTGCCTCCCTAAGATAAAGCCCATTTGGTCATGGTGTATGATATTTTTAATGTGTTGCTGGATTCTGATTGCTAGAATTTGTTAAGGATTTTTGCAACTATGTTCATCAGTGATATTGGCCTGTTGTTTTCTTTTTTGTGGTGTCTTTGTCAGGTTTTGGTATTAAGGTGATGGTGGGAGGGGGTTCAGGATGGGGAACACATGTATACCTGTGGCAGATTCATGTTGATGTATGGCAAAACCAATACAATATTGTAAAGTAATTAGCCTCCAATTAAAATAAATAAATTTAAATTAAAACAAACAAACAAACAAAAAACTCGGCTCCATCCTTAAGGAGAGAATGTGACTGCACCCTGGGCTACCAAGGAGCTGAGGCTTTGGGACTCCATCTGGTTTTATGCCTTTACTGCCTTCTAGCTGGGTAACACCCAGCATTTTACTTGACTTCTCTGAGCCTCATATTTCTCATCTATGAAATTGAAGAGATCTGCAAAGCTTTGTTGTTATGAGTGATACATTAGCCAGTTAATCATGAAACAGACAATGTGATGTCTTACTCAGCACAGAGCAGTTAAAGTTATCTGTTCTCTTCTCCTTCACTGGAACACTTGGTTTACGGTAAGGACCCCAGGCAAATCTGAAAAGAAGGTAAATAGTATTTAATAGTCCATGGGGTCTCAAAGAGTGGGACATGGCTGAGTGACTAAGCACACAGCAGAGTCTTTAATGGTGAGTAGTTCAGCTAGTAGGGACATGTTTGATATTTTAGAAGATTTAACCATGAAAGTACCTAATATTAAAGAAATGAGGACTATTTTAAAAGATAAAATAATTATATGAGACATTAGATAATATGGCAAGAATCTGACATTAAATCACAGAAATGCATTACTCATGTGTCTTAATGTGTTAGATATTTATTAATGAGGTAAAAAGCTCAGCTCTGTCTTGAAAAAATAAAGCAGTTCTCATCTCACCTAGTTCCCATGAATACCTTCAAACAGGATACTGTCAAGGGCCCATTTTTTTAAAAATTAATTTTTTATTGGTGTAAGTTGCTTTACATTGTTGGGTTAGTTTCTGCTGAACAGCAGAGTGCATCAGCGATACACATACGTATCCTCTTTCTGGATTTCCTTCCCATTTAGGGCACTATGGCCCACTGGGTAGAGTTCTCTGTGCTGCACAGTAGGTCCTCATTAGTTATCTATTTTATCCAGAGTATTGGTAGTACATATATGTCAATCCCAATCTCCCAATTCATCCCTAGCCCCTTTCCCTCCTGAAGGACACATTTTAAAGGTAAGAAAACTGAGGTTGGGCACAGTGACAACAATTTGATCATGGCAGTAGAACCAGGATTGAGTCTCAGCCCTGGCAGACTCTAATGTGTGTAGGACAGGGTTGGTGTAACCACCCTACAACCCTCCAAGGGATAAGAGGGTGCGATAGAGGCCATGTTGGGGATTTTCTCTTCCTTCCAAGCACTATACAAGGTAAGACTTGCCCATAGGAGGTGTACCTCTGCCTGCTTTATGCCCACTCCAGACTAACATGCACTTGCTGCTAATCCCCTTCTTAGGAGAGGGCTATGAGTTCTTAGAGACAGAGGTGGACAGATTTTACTTGAGGGCTTTAATTGTTTAATTTAAATGAATTTCTAATAAAAAGTTTAAAAATTCTAAGAAAAGGTTGGTCCTTCATCAAAGGAATAGATGCACTTTGTGTAAAAGGCTAAATGGAGAGGAAAAAAAAATCAAACCCAATTCTAACAACTGCTCATAAACTCTGATATCTGTCATATATCAGTTACTCAGTCATGTCTCTTTGTGACCTCACAGACTGTAGCCTGCCAGGCTCCTCTGTCTATTGGATTTCTCAGGCAAGAATATTGGAGTGGGTTGCCATTTTCCTCCTCCAGGGGATCTTTCCAACCCAGGAACTGAGCAGGTGTCTCCTGTGTCTCCTGCATTGCAGACGAATTCTCTACCTGTTGAGACATCAGAGAAGCCCTAATTTCTGGACGTGAAGGTATTTTTATTTCTAGCATTTTTTTTTTTTTTTGCATCTGTGCACCTTTGTTTTGTACTACTGAGATTTCCTTGACTGAAATTTCCCAGGTGGCACTCGTGGTAAAGAACCTGACTGTCAATGCAGGAGATATAAGAGGTGCAGGTTTGATCCGGGATTGGGAAGATCCCCTGGAGGAGAGCATTGCAATCCACTCCAGTATTTTTCTTACCTGGAGAATCCCATGGCCAGAGGAACCTGGAAGGCTTACAGTCCATAGGGTGATAAAGAGTCGACACCGCTAAGGTGACTTAGCACACAGCACATGTGTAATTTTGAGTGCTGAGTTTTCCCTCCCAAACATTATGTCATAATCATTTTTCCATGTAGAAATATGAAAGAATTTTAATTCATTTTAATTACTAAGTTGTTTCCTTTTTTTTTGTTAAACACTGCTTTCATAAACCCTGTGAACATAAATATCTTCATTTCATGTATTTTTCCCTCTTAGCTAGTATTCCACAAGTGGAATTACTGAATCAAAGAGTCAGAGTGTATTTAAGGCTTTTGATATATTCATGAGCTGTGCCTATAACAATTTGTATTCTCCCCAGTCAAGAGTGCCAGTGCTCATCTCAGAATTAAGCACTAGATTTTAAATCATTCTGTAGATTCTGTAGATGAGAAACATGTAGTTATCTGCGTTTGCATTTTCTTGATGACTTGTGAGATTGAATATGCTGTCACAGGCACATTTACAAATTACGTGTTCTTTTAGGTGAGTATATTTTTCATGCTATTTCCAAATTCAGAGAGGAAACTAATGTTTTTCTTATTGATTATCTGAACTCCTAACACACAAAAAGGCGGCAGCAGTACTTCTTCATGTATATTGCAAATATTGTCTTCTCGGGTCTTTTTCTGGTTCTTCCTCATCGGCATAGAAATAGTTTGACTTAGCTGATCGGCAAGTTGGCAGCTTTTCAGGAAAGCAGGCTGTGGCTTTGTATCTTTTAAGAGTAGTGGAGAGAAGTGGTTTGGTTCAGTAGTGCTGCCACAGTTGTGAGTACTGAGGAGCGTGGAGAGCAGCGCGCAGAGAAGCACACAGACCTCAGGCGGTACACCCCCCACCACACACACTTCCCCAGTGAACCCACCCCTTCTCCAGCAGCACACAGGTCTTTCCAAGGAGGAGCTTTGGTGAAGATGTATGAAGTCTGAGAGGGAGAGAACCTGATGTTGGTTGCTGATGCTGACCTGCTAGCCCACTTTGATCTAGACTTTGCTGAAGGCTGGCTCTCAGCTTGCCAGGCAGAGAGGAGGGTACCCCAAGT
Source organism: Nanger dama (assembly GCA_917880005.1). Taxonomy (NCBI): domain Eukaryota; kingdom Metazoa; phylum Chordata; class Mammalia; order Artiodactyla; family Bovidae; genus Nanger; species Nanger dama. The sequence continues at coordinate 58,169,552 of CAKJTW010000004.1, forward strand.
TCAAAGTCAGTGAGACTGTGAGACCTCGAGCCACAGTCCATGCCCCTGACTTACAGGGCATCCCATCCAAGGGCAGATCTTGAAGCATCTGTAATGGTCTGTCTCTGATAGTTTATAATCTGAACCTAGGGGAAATGGACTGCTTAGAAACCCAGCAGAAACACCAGGTAGTCTGAGATAGTTTGAAGCTACCATAGGCAAAAATCTCCTGCAGCAGGGGACAGCTCTAATGTCGATCTATTAGGAGCTAGGATTGAAATGAGCCAGGAAGCTTCATGCTAGGAACAAAAACAAACAAACAAAAACCAAACAGAAGCAAAATAAATAAACAAACCCGAAACCAACCAAACAAAGAAACCAAACAAACAGGAAGAGCACAGAAAAGTGTGGGGGTGGAGCTGGCTGGAATCTTAGAAGAGCCTGGGTAAACCGCACAGCCTGGAGGTCAGCCTGGGTGGTTCCCACAGAGTGGGGAATGTGTGAATTTTCAGGGAACCATCCCCGGAAGGCAAAGGATTATGTAGATGAGACAATTTCCTGAAGACATAGGATGTGCCAGACCTGATGCTATGTTGAGGACTCTCATAAGTGATTATTGCTAATGTCACAGTGTCCTTACAAGGCAGGAGGTACTTTATTTTTGTTTGTTTTTCTTTTTCTTTTTCATTTTACAAGAGGGGAAACCGGGCACCAGAGAGGTGAAGTAACTGCTGAGGTTCACACAACTACTTAGTGAGGGCTCTGCTGTGGGGGAAGGGCTGTCAGTTCACTCTCCTTAGGACCCTTCCCGCTCAGCCTGTGTTCCTTGGTGATTCACTCGTTTCCTGCTCAGCTTGATAAGGTTATTCATATCTGAGGAAAGAGGCAAAAGTTGCTGGATGAATTTACACTGGGTCCCCTCAGAACATAGGGAAATAGAATTTTCCAGCATTTAGTGAATTAAAAGTTCCAGGGAGCCCTTTTTGGGTCACAGCCCTTTCCTCTGGATTTAAGTTTGGATATAACTGAACTAAAAAATCGCTTCTCCAGCTGCTCTCAGCTGAACTCTTGGCCCAACAAAGGAAGAGTCAGCTTCCTCCTCTTTACTGTCTTGGGCCCAAGACGAGGGAGGAATTCTGGGCATGGAGTCTGTGGCTGGGAAGACGGAGTGGTGATTCTGTTTGCTGTGAGCTCCACTTATTTCATGCCAGAGCAATGTCACTAGCAAGGAAGGACCAGGATTGGGAATGTGGTGATGCAACTTCTCATTCGTGGGTCGCCGCTTGTCACTTTGCCAAGTGTCTTCGCCTCCAAGGTTTTCTCATGTGCTAAGTGGGGTTAATGATGCCCCCATCTGGTGTGCTTCTAGGGAGCTGTTGCAGGACCCCTTGGAAGCTCACACATTGATTAAGATGATAAAGGCACAGGCTTCACAGCACTGTAGAAAGAGTTTAAAGTATCATGTGAATAAACACACACAGACATAATGTGTGTCATGATCTCCACCAGATATAATTGGTCCACCTCCAGATGATAATGGTCGTGGCAAGGCCATGTGGATGTGAGTGACTAGTTGTTTCTTTCCTTTATAAGTTTCTGCAGGTGAGCGGCTCTACACAATAAAATTAGTGTATTTCATACTCTCTCACTTTCGATAGCCCATTACAATTATATGAAAGGAACAATAAAATAAATTAGTTTCCATGTTGCAAAAAGTCAGACATGACTTAGCGACTGAAGAACAGTAACAAACTATTATAAATAGAATGAATAAATAACAAGGTCCCATTATATAGCATATGGAACTATATTCAGTATCCTGTAGTAAATCTTAATGGAAAAGAATATGAAAATAATGTATGTATATACAAAGAGGTTCCACTGGTGGCTCAGTGGTAAAGAATCTGCCTGCAGTTCAGGAGCTGCAAGTGACACAGGTTTGATCCCTGGGTTGGGAAGATCCCCTAGAGGAGGGCATGGCAAACCATTCAAGTATTCTTGCCTGGAGAATCCCATGGAGAGAGGCGCTTGCCAAGCCTGGCAAGCTACAATCCATAGGAACACAAAGAGTCAGACATGACCAAAGAGATTTAGCATGCATGCATACGTATATATATATATACACACACACGCATATACATGTATATATATATAATGAAAAATCTTAATGGAAAATAATATATATACAAATACATATGTACATATAATCTTAATGGAAAATAATATGAAAAGAATATATATTATATGGCTTCCCTGGTGGCTCATTGGTAAAGCATCCACCTGCCACAGCAGGAGACACAGTTCAATCCCTGGATCAGGAATATCTCCTGGAGAAGGAAATGGCAGCCCACTCCAGTATTTTTGCCTGGGAAATCCCATGATCAGAGGAGAGTGATGGGTTACAGTCCATGAAGTTACAAAGAGTCACGACTGACACACACACACACACACACACACACACACACACACATATATAACTGAATCTTTTTCTATACACCAGAAATGAATACAACATTATAAATGAACTGTACTTCAATAAAAATTTAAAAATTAACTTCCAAAGGGAAGATGCTTTAAGGAGATCCTTCAGCATGTAAGAGATTTCAGTAATTGTGGGAAAATGGATAGGATGTGAAGCATACTGAGTAGAGGAAATAGGGAAACAAAGGCTCCAGCTCTGGGGGAGGACGATGGGTTAGTGAGTGGGGTGGGGAGGGTACCATTAAGTCTTTCGGAGACACAGAGGTTTAGGCTCAGTGCCAGCAGTTGGAGGGTGGGAGTTAGAAGTGGGGGTGATGGAGGAAACTCCCCTCTCCCATCTTTTGGGAATAAAATGCCAGCCAACCCCCACCTCAGACAACAACAAGTGGATGTACTTAGGAAATGAAGAAGGCAATGGCACCCCCACTCCAGTACTCTTGCCTGGAAAATCCCATGGGCGGAGGAGCCTGGTAGGCTGCAGTCCATGGGGTTGCTAAGAGTCCACATGACTGAGCGACTTCACTTTCACTTTTCACTTTCATGCACTGGAGAAGCAAATGGCAAAACCCACTCCAGTGTTCTTGCCTGGAGAATCCTAGGGACGGGGAGCCTGGTGGGCTACCGTCTATGGGGTCGCACAGAGTCAGGCACGACTGAAGTGACTTAGCAGTAGCAGTAGCAGTACTTAGGAAAATTAAGAAAACTTGTAAGTGAACCAAGGCTGCTAGTGTGGGAAGGAGCTTTTTCAGCAAAACTCTCCTCTTTCTGGGATTTGGGGGAACAGAGCCTGTCAGAAAATTCCTCTTCCACATACTCTAAAGCAGAGATGATGTAATTTAGAAACATGGATCTTCCAGTCAGATTTTTCCTCCCAAAGAAAGGCTGATTAGGAAACAGATGGACTCAGGCATTAAAAGAGGAAGTTCTTAACAACCCTTTAGAATAGTCAGCCTGGTCTTTCATTTTTAAATGTTGATAGACAACAGTATATGACAGCCAAGTCACGTACAATAACCAGAACACAGGAGAAAAGGGCCAAGTCGAAAAGAAAAAAAAAGAAAAGAAAGAAACTAATGTCAGTTAAAGAAACAGAAATAAATAAGAAAATAAAGTGAAGGAAAAAAAGCAGAATTGTAATATGCTCAAAGATTTGGGAAAATATTAAAAACTATAAAATAAGAATAATGTGCTATGAAATAGGAAACGCAAATAACCAGAAAGAATTATTGGAAATTAATAATATGCTGGCTGAAGTGAAAAATTCAATGAAAAAGTTGGAAGTTAAAACTAAAATTAAAGAAAGTTAAATCTATACTTGGGGCAAAACAAAAGAAAAAAGATGAGAGATGACCTAAGAGGTCCAACTAGAATTAATTTCTAGAAGAGAGAACAGAGAAGATGGAAGGGGGGAAAATACATATAAATTACAAAGATGCAAAGAAGGGAGGAGGAAATAGTTTGGAGCTCAGTCAAGAATGTGGGTCTTCAGACTGGAAGGGATGAATTTTAAAGATGCATATATCTCTGTTATATAGCTTCAGAGCAACAATGCTGAAGAGGAATTTTTAACAGCTTTCAGAGACCAGCAGGTGGAGGATGGGCAGCAGGGGCACATTCTATCGAAGAATAAAATCAGACTGGCATCAGAACTCACATCGCTAGTACAGGATGCTAGGAGACTGCAAGGCAGTGCTTTCAAAATTCAGGGGGTGGAGATGCCCTTGAACCTTTCATCTTGTTGCTGACTGAAAGAGCAATTGGACTGTGAGAGAAGAATAAAGATATCTATGGGTACACACAGACTCAAAACATTTAGCTCTTAAACACAGAATAAAGCTCTTGGAGGATAAAATTTGCCGGAACAAGGGAGGATGCCAGTGCAGAGGAGCCCTGGGATCCAGGCGACAGTTGGTGTGGCTGGAGGGTAGGGAAGTTCAGAGGTGTTTCCTTCCTTCTGGGGGTTGGTGAACCTCAGAAGCGGTGGCCCTATAGATGACAAGATGCCTGATTGGCTGGATACACCTGAAAATATGGTGAGAGTGCATACATAGCTTCTCCACACGGTAAAAAACATTGTTGGCTATTGTAAGAAAACACCGCGGGAAGGAAAAAGCCACCTCTAGGGACCGTTGATGAAAGCCTTTATTGGGCGGTCGCTCTCGGGCAGAACTCCCGGGGACAGGTGAGGAGGGGGACAAAGGGAGTCTGCAAGGCAGGGGGTGGGGAGGGGGCCAGGGCTGGCACCAGCCAGGTCCTCCCATATAAGGTAGAAAGCGCAGGCTACAGCGGTGATCGATGTCCAAGGGCTCTGTGTCGGCATCTGATTGGGCCAGGATGCAGGGGGTTGGCCCCCGGAAGCCCAGTCCACTTCCGGTTCCTGTTTGGTGGTTGTCCCACCTCCGAGGCTTGTCTTTGGCACTTTTCGGGGTCGTGCCTTAGCCAGCCTGGGCGTGTCCTAACCTTTCAGCTATAACCCCAGGAAAACAAACAAAAATCTGCACAAATAAGTCATGGCCCCAATATGAAGCACACTAAAATATGGCATCACTGGGGCCATTTGTGGAGAGTGAGAAAAGATCACTCATTTTGCCACAAGTCTGGGGAGATTCTCTTTTGGGAAATGCTGGCAAAAAGATGTCATACCTCAAGAACAGGAGATATAAACCTCCCACACCATCAGGCTCTTCAGTGGAAATCATTCTGTGGCTACCACACACAGGCACTGTTAATTGGTATTCAGATCCAAAATAAACCTGTATTGGAAAAAAAAAAAACAACAAACCACCATGGAAGATAGTTGTGGTCAGGGCACAGACTGCAATTTTTTATAACATTTTGCAAGTCCAGGTCCATCAGTGATGGAGATGGAGGGGAAGGATGCTTTTATTCTTGATTGACAGAGAGAGCATAGAGGTATGGATGGCATTTGATGGCAGATGTGCTCCCTACATATCTCATTAAAAGTTGCAAAAATAACCAACCAAGAGAAGATCAAACATAATGATGCAACTATTCGATTTTTGGAGAAAAGGGGGAAAGGGAAGTGGGGGTGGTGCGAGAATGCTAACCTGCCATTGTTCTCAGGACCCTGGACTGACAATGATGAAACACATGGACTTGCAGAGAATTTTGAGGGTGGACTGGGTTAAAGGTCTGGTCTCACTCCACCTGCCTCATGTGAGGGCTTTCTTTGGCTGAACCTAAGTGCAGCCTCACTGATCAGTCCTTACCAGCAGTGTCCTTCCCCTGGGCATGAGTAGTAGGAGACTGGATCTGGGATGGGATAAATGAAGAGTAACGTCCATGAAAAGTCTGAAGTTGGCAACTCAAAAACTAAGACAATTAGTATTAATATATTATCTAGAAAAATGAATTAACCCACTGGAGACCTCCTATTAGTGATGGTAGAAGAGTCTTTGGAGAGCCCACTTATGGGTAGGGGAGTGTGTGGTGGAAGAGGGTTGCTTTTAAAACAAAAGCCCTCTGCAGTAGAATTCGAATCATGGTTTGTTTTTTTTTGTTTTGTTTTTAACTTTTGAAGAACACTTGGGAAAACCTAAAATATAAAAAACAACAACAACAAAAACCCACGTTCAGCTGGCTGAGAAAATGGGCTTGTTTTAGCTAGATGAAAGTTAGCAGCAACTAGCTTGAGTCTCTGAATTTGTTTCAGTAAAATGCACAGATATACCAAGTAGGCGTAACTTAGCTTGTTATCTCAGGCTGAACTCTACATGATTTAAGGGGTATGTGTCAAGGAAGGGAGATATCAATTCTGTTATCTCTTTGAAGGACTGGTCATGAGTCTCCCCAGCCCCCAAGCAATTCCAGATGAAACTCTAAATTGAAATGTTTACCTACCTTGTCCCAAAGGAATATCCAGGTGGATACACTGTTTATTCCTGCTCGCTTGCATGCTAAGTTGCTTAAGTCATGTCCTACTCTTTGTAACCCCATGGACTATAGCCCGCCAGGCCCCTCTGTCCATAGGATTCTTCAGGCAAGTGGGTTGCCATATCCTCTTCCAGGGGATTTCCCTGACCCAGGGATGAAACCCACATTTCTTAGGTCTCTTGCTTTGACAGATGGGTTCTTTACCACATGGGAAGTGCCACACAAGAAGCCCTTGCTTGCTTGAGTCATCACCCAAAGTTCAAACATTATAATGTCTTCATCCCACCCTGCTCTAAATCCTTAACTTTACTTTATTGCACATCCCGTCTGATTCTCCAACCCTTTCACACCAGTGCTCGAAAACTTGCAGTCCTACTGGCCTATTTCCCTGTATTTTATAACTTTTTGTTAAATGTTACCTTCAGGATCCTGGCTTTTTTAAGGACATTTACCCCTCTTTAATCCTCTCAAGTGAATACACAATGGAATATTACTCAGCCATAAAAAGGAACACTACTGGTTCATTTATAAAGATGTGTATGGGCCTAGAGTCTGTCATACAGAGTGAAATAAGTCCAAAAGAGAAAAAACAAATATTGTATGTTAATGCAAATATATGGTATCTAAAAAATTATAAGTTCTGTCACTCAGGTGTGTCCAACTTTTGCAACTCCATGAATCACAGCATGCCAGGCCTCCCTGTCCATCACCAACTCCTGGAGTTCACTCAAACTTATGTCCATGGAGTCGGTGATGCCATCCAGCCATCTCATCCTCAGTCATCCCCTTCTCCTCCTGCCCCCAATCCCTCCCAGCATCAGAGTCTTTTCCAATGAGTCAACTCTTCCCATGAGGTGGCCAAAGTATTGGAGTTTCAGCTTTAGCATCAGTGAACACCCAGAACTGATCTCCTTCAGAATGGACTGTTTGGATCTCCTTGTAGTCCAAGGAACTCTCAAGAGTCTTCTCCAACACCACAGTTCAAAGGCATCAATTCTTTGGCGCTCAGCTTTTTCACAGTCCAACCCTCATATCCATATATGACCACTGGAAAAACCACAGCCTTGACTAGACGGACCTTTGTTGGCAAAGTAATGTCTCTGCTTTTGAATATGCTATCTAGGTTGATCATAACTTTCCTTCCAAGGAGTAAGGGTCCTTTAATTTCATGGCTGCAGTCACCATTTGCAATGATTTTGGAGCCCCCCAAAATAAAGTCTGACACAGTTTCCACTGCTTCCCCATCTATTTTCCATGAAATGATGGGACCAGATGCCATGATCTTTGTTTTCTGAATGTTGAGCTTTAAGCTAACTTTTTCACTCTCCTCTTTCATTTTCATCAAGAGGCTTTTAGTTCCTCTTCACTTTCTGCCCTAAGGGTAGTGTCATCTGCATATCTGTGGTTATTGAAATTTTTCCCAGCAATCTTGATTTCAGCTTGTGCTTCCTCCAGCCCAGGGTTTCTCATGATGTATTCTGCATATAAGTTAAATAAACAGGGTGACAATATACAGCCTTGACGTATTCCTTTTCCTATTTGGAAACAGTCTGTTGTTCCAAGTCCAGTTCTAACTGTTGCTTCCTGACCTGCATATAGGTTTCCCAAGAGGCAGATCAGGTGCTCTGGTATTCCCATCTCTTTCAGAATTTTCCACAGTTTATTGTTGTTCACACAGTCAAAGGCTTTGGCATAGTCAATAAAGCAGAACTAGATGTTTCTCTGGAACCCGCTTGCTTTTTCCATGATCCAGCAGATGTTGGCAATTTGATCTCAGGTTCTTCTGCCTCTTCTAAAACCAGCTTGAACATCTGGAAGTTCATAATTCACATATTGCTGAAGCCTGGCTTGGAGAATTTTGAGCATTACTTTACTAGCGTGTGAAATGAGTGCAATTGTGCGGTAGTTTGAGCATTCTTTGGCATTGCCTTTCTTTGGGATTGGAATGAAAACTGACTCTTCCCAGTCCTGTGGCCACTGCTGAGTTTTCCAAATTTGCTGGCATATTGAATGAAGCACTTTCATAGCATCATCTTTCAGGATTTGAAATAGCTCCACTGGAATTCCATCACCTCCACTACCTGTGATCATAGTGATACTTTCTAAGGCCCACTTGACTTCACATTCCAGGATGTCTTGCTCTAGGTGAGTGATCACACCATTGTGATTATCTGGATCATGAAGCTCTTTTTTGTACAGTTCTTTTGTGTATTCTTGCCACTGAACGACTTCACTTTGACTTTTCACTTTCATGAATTGGAGAAGGAAATGGCAACCCACTCCAGTATTCTTGCCTAGAGAATCCTAGGGACACGGGAGCCTGGTGGGCTGCCGTCTCTGGGTTGCACAGTATTGGACACGACTGAAGCGACTTAGCAGCAGCAGCAGCCACCTCTTCTTAATATCTTCTGCTTCTGTGAGGTCCATACCATTTCTGTCCTTTATCGAGCCCATCTTTGCATGAAATGTTCCCTTGGTATCTCTAATTTTTGAAGAGATCTCTAGTCTTTCCCATTCTGTTTTTTTTTTTTTTTCCTCTGTTTCTTTGCATTGATTGCTGAGGAAGGCTTTCTTATCTCTCCTTGCTATTCTTTGGAACTCTGCATTCAAATGGGAATATTGTTCCTTTTCTCCTTTGCTTTTCGTTTCTCTTCTATTCACAGCTATTTGTAAGACCCTCTCAGAGAGCCATTTTGCTTTTTTGCATTTATTTTGCATGGAGATGGTCTTGATCCCTGTTTCCTGTAGATTGTCATGAATATCAGTCCAATGTTCATCAGGCACTGTCTATCAGATCTAATCCCTCAAATCTATTTCTCACTTCCACTGTATAATCATAAGGGATTTGATTTAGGTCATACCTGAATGGTCTAGTGGTGTTCTCTACTTTCTTCAATTTAAATCTGAATTTGGTAATAAGGAGTTCAGGCTCTGAGCCACAGTCAGCTCCCACTCTTGGTTTTGCTGACTGTATAGAGCTTCTCCATCTTTTGCTGCAAAGAATATAATCAATCTGATTTCGGTGTTGACCATCTGATGATGTCCACGTGTAGAGTCTTTTCTTGTGTTGTTGGAAGAGAGTGTTTGCTATGACCAGTGCATTCCCTTGGCAAAACTCTGTTAGCCTTTGCCCTGTGTCATTCCCTATTCCAAGGCCAAATTTGCCTGTTACTCCAGGTGTTTCTTGACTTTCTACTTTTGCATGCTAGTCCCTTATAATGAAAAGGACATCTTTTTTGGGTGTTAGTTCTAAAAGGTATTGTAGTTCTTCATAGAACCATTCAGCTTCAGCTTCTTCAACATTACTGGTTGGGGCATAGACTTGGATAACTGTGATATTGAATGGTTTGCCTTGGAAACGACCAGAGATCATTCTGTCGCTTTTGAGATTGCATCCAAGTACTGCATTTCGGACTCTTTTATTGACCAAATGGCTGCTCCGTTTCTTCTAAGGGATTTCTGCCCACAGTAGTAGATATAATGGTCATCTGAGTTAAATTTATCCACTCCAGTCCATTTTAGTTTGCTGATTCCTAGAATGTCGATATTCACTCTTGCCATCTGTTTGACCACTTCCAATTTGCCTTGATTCATGAACCTAACATTCCAAGTTAGATAAACCTATTTGCAGGGCAGGAATAGAGATGCAGATGTAGAGAAAGAATATGTGGACACAGTGGGGGTAGGGAGGATGGGGTGAATTGAGAAATCAGGATTAACATATACTATTATGTGTAAAATAGATAACTAGTGGAAGCTGCTGTATAGCACGGGCAGTTCAACTTGGTGCTCTGTGATGACCTAGATGAATAGGATGGGAGTAGCTGGGAGGGAGGTCCAAGAGGGAAGGGGGATATATACATATATACACACACACATATAGCTAATTCATGTTGTTGTACAGTTGAAACTAACATAACTTTGTAAAGCAACTATATTCCAATAAAAAAGACTTTAAAAAATCATTCTTTACTTATATATCTATATGTATGTCTATGCCTGTATCTGTATCTGTATCAACTACATCTCAAAGTTCAAAGAGTTTGTCACTCAGTTGTGTCTGACTCTGTGACCCTATGGACAGTAGCCCACCTGGCTCCTCTGTCTATGGGATTCTCCAGACAAGAATACTGGAATGGGTAGCCATTTCCTTCTCCAGGGGATCTTCCTGACCCAGGGATTGAACCTGGGTCTCCTGCATTGCACACTGATTCTTTACTGTCTGAGCCACCCTTTATATCTTACATCTATACTTGGGAAGATTACATTCCATTGCCACTAGCAGTGTATGGAGACACTAGTTCTTCTAAACACTTGGTATCTTGAATCTTTTAAATTTAGTTTTTGTTTTCTTTTTTTATGTGTAGGACTTTTTCATCAATCAATCAATCAGAGAAGATGGTCAGTAGAATTGAGCACCCTAAGAAGCTGGAATGTGTTCATGGGCAATTAGCTAGATTGCTAGAACTAGGCTTGCCATCTATCTCTGGCATGGACTTAGTGACATTGAACTAGATATTTTCTCTCTTTGATCTGTAGCTTTCTCATATATAGTATGAGCATAGCAGGTCCTACCTGAAAGATCTGTGGTGAGAATTAAAAATAATACACACACACACACACATACACATATAAGGCAAGGACATACTGGATACTCAATAAATGATGGCCATTTTCATTATTATCTTTGCTCTGGGTGGTAGAAGTCACCAAAACATACAAAGCAGGCAGAGCTCCAGGGAACTGTGAAGAGGCAGCAGGGACCTTGAGAGTTAAATTTGGAATGAACACCCCAATCCTCCCCTGTGATAGCTTGTAATATTATCTAACAAATATTTCTTCTTCTCTTCCCCAGTATGAACCCAGTGTGACGCCCTGCCCTGTGGGCCATGAGGTTTGTTTTGACCAATGGAATGTGAGTGAACATGACCTCAGCCGCATCCTGGCAGAGGCTTGGAATGTGTCTGCATAGTTTGACTTGGCCTCTGGTCCTCCAGTCCTCCACCATGGGATGAGCATGCTCCAGGCAGCTGCTGTTTCCTTAGCCTGAGCTGTGCTTCTGGAAGCCTCACTGGCTCTTCCTATGTCATCTTGATGCCTTGCTTCAGCTGTGCATGATTGCTGAGAATTGCTGGCAATGATGGCAGTCTGAGATGTATCAGGATTTCAGTGTCCATGGAAATAATAAAAATAATAAACATAATAGATTTTCCTTACAGATGGAAATTAATATGACAGTGGACATATACTCTGATATTTATCTTGGAGGATGTTAGTATTTGTTTTCTCTGAAACACAAAACAATAGATACAAAAGATCCGTTTGCTCTGAAAAGAGGAAAAGCAGCTAAAGCAAACGGCACCCTTTTAGTTATAGTTTTCTCTGTACTGATAAAACTTAAAAGAGTAGAAATAAACTCCACAGAAGTAAAATCTTAGGGAAAGAAATAAGCTAGAAAAGAATGTAGAAATTTTTGCTGGAGTAAACTTTGGCTATCATCTAGTGCACCCTGTCATCTATATATAAAGAAAGGGTTAATATTAGAACCTGCTATCCTCGCATCTACTCACCTGTTGGTCTATCCATGTGTTTGACAGCCATTCACTGATTTTCCATTGTGTGCCAGACGCAAAGTATGGAGGAGACAGAGATGAATCAGATACAGAACAGCCATAAGAAAAAACAGAGACAGACCGTGGAAACACTTGCCCAGAAATTTCTACATGATGCTCCTAATTCTACCTAGATATCTGGGCAAGGCTTCTTCTTTGGGAAGCTGGAGCAGAGTGGACAATGTTTTCACATGATGTCCAGACCCTTTGAGACTAAGTCTTGTAGTCCTTCTCAAGCCCCACAGCAGTTGGCACTCTGGAGCACACAGAGATGGCAGGTGATTGAAATACTTGGTGTGAACTTAGTGGAATCTTCTCCCATCAGTATCAAATTTTAGGTGACTAGCACAGCCCTGTGTCTTTACCCAGCTGGTTCCATGTTATGACCCTTGACTTACCTAGGCAACACTTTCTGGTCTATGCCTCGTCTGCTCCATTCAGTCATTCTATATAAAAAAAAATTGTCTCTTCTATATAGCAGTTGAGGCACAAGTACTATATTCCATTTTTAAGCTTTAGTTTTCTATTTCAACTATCATTCAGACTGGAATATATTTATTACCTCTAAATTATTTTGAGAATTATATCAGTTAATACATGTAAATCATTAAGAACAGAATCTTAGCTAATATATTTTTGTGTGCTTTTATGAAAATTTCTGAATGACAGAGTCTTAACCATGTAATTGCTAAATCAAAGAATACATAAATTTGAAACACAGAGAGAGACCTTCCAATTAACAGTTTTCACTGTCAAGTCTGCCACATATGAAAGTCCCATTTTTACCATCATAGATCAATGATGCATTAATTTGTAACAATGCAATGTGTGAAAAATACTATCTTATTACTATTTTAATTTTCACATTTCCTTGACTAAAAGTAAGCCTACACATCTTTCAGGTCTATTCTTGTATTTGTATGATCTTTGTGAATTTCCTTTTAGGTCTTTTGTCCATTTTTTCCTTTGTGGTGATTCTCTTTATTCTTATTGATTTGTTAAACTCTCTCTATATTGTTAATAACTACCATATCTTGGGCTTCCCAGGTGTTTCAGTGGTAAAGAACCTGCCTGGCAATGCAGAAGATGCAGTTTCCACCCCTGGATTGGGAAGATCCCCTGGAGGAGGGCATGGCAACCCACTAAGTATTCTTGTCCCATGGACAGAGGAGCCTAGCAGGCTATTGTGCATATGGACAGACATCACTGAGTGACTGAACATGCACTATATTTTGGTATGATGGGGGTTGCATGAGGGTATACATACGCAAACATCCACAGAGAAATAACCTTAAGATCTGTGTACTTTATATTAGTTATAATCCAGTCAAATTATTTTAATTATAGAAAATTAGGCAATAGAGACAGACTCACAGAAAATTCAAGTGTTGGGTTTATCAGACATGAACTCTACAGTTATAGATCAAGAAATTAGTGAAAATGGAGACTTTTTTTTTTAATCAAGAAACTAAAGGTAGATTATATGAACATATGAACATTACAGAAATAAAATAACCTATATTAAAGAACTAAACAGATGAGTTTCACAGCAAATTGGACAAGCTTACAGCAGCATTAATAGGCTGGAAATCAGGTCAGTAGAAAATGAAGAGCATGGAGGAAAAAAAAGATGCAAAACACAGAAAAGAATTTGAGCCACATGGAGCCTGATGAAAATATATAACCAAGAACTGTAATTGGAGTTCCAGTGGGAGAAGAGAACTAAATGGTATGGAAGATATACTTGAAAAATCATGGTTGATAATTTTCTCCAAATGACAAAAGATATTAAGTTACAGTTTCAAAAAAATGTTATAAACCTTAAGCAAAATAAGTGCTAGATAGAAACCTATATCTAAGGCCATCAGAGGAAAACCGATAAGAACAAGACAGAGAATTCTAAAAGTAGTTAAAGAAAAAGGACATGTTTCCTTCCAAAGAGCAATGATGAGACTGAAAATTGACTTTCTTTGCTTTTGGTAGTGGGATTAAACTAGATTTCCTTTTGTCTGTGTACACTTTACATGATCAGCAGAAACTAATATAAAGCTACTATTTGGGGGAAAATCCAGGTATAGTGGCTAGACCTATATTCCAGTGATATGGCTTTTCTTTGAAATAATTTTCCACATTATCCCAACTTTGTAGATTGTCTGTAGATTCAATTTATATAAAGTCTAAAAATAACAAATGCTGGAAGGGGTACAGAGAAAAGGGAACTCTTTTACACTGTTGGTGGGAATGTAAATTTGTCCAGCCAGTATTGAAAACAGTATGGAGTTTCCTCAAAAAACTAAAAATAGTACAACCATATGACCCAGCAATCCCAATCCTGGGCATATATCAGGACAAAACTAGAATTCAAAAAGATACATGCATCCCTTCATTCAGAGCAACACTATTCACAATGGCCTAGATGCTGAAACAACTTAAATGTTCATTGACAGATGAATGGATAAAAAAAAGATATGGTACACATATACAATACTATTCAGGCATAGAAAAAAATGAAATGACGCAATTTGCTGCACCATGGGTGGACCTAGAAATTATTACACTAAGTGAAGCAGGTAAGAAAGAGAAAGTTAAATAGCATACGAAGTCACTTATATATGAAATCTAAAACATAACACAAATGAACATATCTACAAAACAGAAACAGACTCACAGACATAGAGAACAGACTTGTGATTGCCAATGGGAGTAGGATGGTGGAAAGATGAATTGGTAGTTTGGGGTTAGCAGATACAAACTATTTTTTATATCAGGGATAAATTACAAGATCCTACTGTGTAACACAGAGAACTATATTCAATATTCTGGGATAAACCAGAATGGAAAATAATATGAAAAAAATTATATATAAGTATAACTAGATCACTTTGCTGTACAACAGAAATCAACACATTATAAATCAACTATATTTTAATAAAGATTGCTGGGAGAAATATCAATAACCTCAGATATGCAGATGACACCACCCTTATAGCAGAAAGTGAAGAGGAACTAAAAAGCCTCTTGATGAAAGTGAAAGGTGAAGGTGAAGTTGCTCAGTCATGTCCGATTCTTTGTGACCCCATAGACTGTAGCCTATCAGGCTTCTCCATCCATGGGATTCTCCAGGCAAGAATACCGGTCTTTTACCATTTCCTTCTCCAGGGGATCTTCCTGACCCAGGAATTGGACCCGGGTCTTCCTCATTGGAGGCAGACACTTTAACCTCTGAGCCACCAGATATACAGATGACACCATCCTTATAGCAGAAAGTGAAGAGGAACTAAAAAGCCTCTTGATGAAAATGAAAGAGGAGAGTGAAAACGTTAGCTTAAAGCTCAACATTCAGAAAACGAAGATCATGGCATCTGGTCCCATCACTTTAGGGGAAATAGATAGGGAAGCAGTGGAAACAGTGTAAGACTTTATTTTTGGGCATTCCAAAATCACTGCAGGTGGTGACTGCAGCCATGAAATTAGACGACACTCCTTGGAAGAAAAGTTATGACCAACCTAGACAGCATATTCAAAAGCAGAGACATTACTTTGCTGACTAAGGTCCGTCTAGTGAAGGCTATGGTTTTTCCAGTGGATGTGAGAGTTGGACTGTGAAGAAGGCTGAGCAATGAAGAATTGATGCTTTTGAACTGTGGTGGTGGAGAAAACTCTTGAAAGTCCCTTGAACTGCAAGGAGATCCAACCAGTCCATTCTGAAGGAGATCAGCCCTGGGTGTTCTTTGGAAGGACTGATGCTAAAGCTGAAACTCCAGTACTTTGGCCACCTCATGAGAAGAGTTGACTCACTGGAAAAGACTCTGATGCTGGGAGAGATTGGGGGCAGGAGGAGAAGGGGATGACAGAGATGAGATGGCTGGATGGCATCACTGCCTCAATGGATGTGAGTTTGAGTGAACTCTGGGAGTTGGTGATGGACAGGGAGGCCTGGCGTGCTGTGATTCATGGGGTCGCAGAGAGTCAGACACGACTGAGCGACTGAACTGAACTGAACTGAAATTTTAAACATCCCATATGAGTTTCAAGATGTTAAATTGAATAGGAACATTCAAAACTGCAAAAAAAAAAAAAAAGAAGAAGAAGAAGAAGAAGAAAGAAACAAAAACAATCGGGCCTCTTTTTTCTTTTTCAGAAAGCAAATATATCTAATCAGCCATTCTAGTTTTGATTAAGAGGAAATGGTGGCTCATTCTCTTCCAGGAGGAGTGAAAGATAAATCTGACAGCAGCTCATGAGGACACAAGTTAAATTAAGAGTGAATTTCAAAGGAAAAACTACTTTGAAGGAAAAAGAATATTTGGATATATATATATATATAAAAATAATAGTAGATGATAAAATTTACTAAAAAGTCAATAGACTATTTTTAGAGCAGTTATACATTTATGGAAAAATAGTACAGAGAGTCTACAAGCACGTCTATAAGCACTTCTCTCTACAAACAGGTTCCCTGATTATTCACCTCTTGCATTGGTGTTGTACATTTGTTATAATTGATAAACCAGTATCAATACATTTTTAATAAATTAGTTCATAATTTACATAAAATTTTACTCTATGTGTTGTACAGTTTTATGGATTTTGAATGTTACTTATCCATCATTATATTATACTGAAAAGTTTCTCTAACCTAAAAATTTCTTGTTGTCCACCTATTCATCATCCATGAACTCCTGACAGTTACTCATGCTTTTGTCTCAGTAGTTTTACCTTTTCCAGAAATGTCGTATGGTTGGGATCACATTCCCACCAACAGTGCAAGAGAGTTCCCCTTTTTCCACACTCTCTCCAGCATTTATTGTTTGTAGATTTTTTAATGATGGCCATTCTGACCCATGTGACCTGATACATCATTGTGGTTTTGATTTGCATTTCTCTAATAAGGAATGATGTTGAATATCTTTTCATATGTTTATTAGCCTTCTGTATGTTTCTTTGGAGATATGTTTGTTTAGGTCTTCTGCCCACTTTTTGATCTGGCTGTTTGTTTTTCTGGTATTGAGCTGTATGAGCTGCTTGTATATTTTGGAGATTAATCCTTTTGTCATTTGATTCATTTGCTGTTATTTTCTCCCTTTCTAAGGGTTGTCTTTTCACTTTATTTATAGTTTCCTTCACTGTGCAAAAGCTTTTAAGTTTAATTAGGTTACACTTGTTTATTTTTGTTTTTATTTCCATTATTCTAGGAGGTAGGTCATAGAATATCTTGCTGTGATTTATGTCAAGGAGTATGCTGCCTATGTTATCCTCTAGGAGCTTTATAGTTTCTGGCCTTATCTCTAAGTCTATAATCTATTTTAAATTTATTTTTATGTTAGGAGGTGTTTTAGTTTCCTTCTTTTTACATGTTACTGTCCCATTTTCCCAGCACCACTTATTGAAGAGGCTGTCTTTTCTCCACTGTGTATTCCTGCCTCCTTTGTCAAAGATAAGGTGCCCATTGGTTGTTGATTTGTCTCTGAGCTTTCCGGTGGGAATTTGCTGTATGATGCAGGGAGCTCAAACCCAGTGCTCTGTGACAACCTAGAGGGGGAGGTGGGAGCTCCTCCAAGAGGGACGGGGCATATGCATGCCTCTGGCTGATTCTTGTTGATGTATGGCAGGAGCTAACACAATATTGTAAAGCAGGTATCCTCCAATTAAAACTAAAGTAAAAGAAAACAGTTGATAATGTCAGTCCTCCACTCATAAGACCTCAGGAGCCTTCCACTGCTTGTGGAAGTTAGCCTAAACTCTTTGGCCTTGTTTCAGTGGTCACCATATCAGAAAGAGACAAATCTACAAGCAACACACACTGTGACAGTTTGTCATCCCAAGAACAGGGGCAGCAGTGAACTTGACTACTGACCTACTAAATCTCAGGGTCTAATTCCTGAAATTTATGCCTGTCTTGGGAAGTTCTGCCTTCTTCTGCCAGATCAGTTTTGTCCTCTGACTGGTTTCCACTGGATCCTCTGATGGATGTAGAAGTTCCACGACAAATACATAAAATACCTTCCACTCAACAATATCTCTTTTGCTATTGTACTGTGTTTCCTGAAGTGCCAGCTTTCAGTTTTCATTCCTTTGGATTACGGAGTGGCTTCTTAACATGCAAATCAAAGTTTACATCAGACTAACACAATTTCACATTGATTAATTAGCTAGAGAAACTGCAGATAAGCACAGTAATATTAAGTAATTCTTAGTTATTATTACCTCAGTGTGATTCATGTTCTTTAAATGAAGAAAGTGCAGTTTAGAGAAGTTAAGTGATTTGACTAATGCCACTTGGCAATTTGATAGCAGAACTGTGCAATCAGTGCTTTTTAACTTTAAACACTGTGCATGCATGTGCATATTCTTTCATTTGTGTTTTCCTTTAGGTGTGTGGTTAATTTCACAGCTTGAGAAAGTGCTGAAAACAGACCATGTAAACATCTTTTTGTTGGATGCAGGGAATTCCCTGTGACTGAAGCAGTGACTTCTTAAAGTTTGCTTCTGAAGCTATGAGGTCAGATTGATATCCTCAAGTTTAATTCTGCTTCCTTCACTTACTGATCTTTGGAAATGATTTCATTTCTCTGAGCTTGTTTTCCTATCTGGAAAACAGGGATACTTTGTATTCAGCTATGTTGCCTGAATCTTGACATTACTGACCTTTTGGAATGGAAAATTGTTGGGGGTGAAGGGCAGGGGCTGTCTGGTGTAGAATATTTGGCAGCCTCCCTAATCTCTACCCATTAAATGCTGGTATCATTCCCCCTCACCCGAAATTGTGACAACCAAAATATTGCCAAACATTGCCAGCTGCAGTATAAAGTCATCTCAGTTGAGAAAGACTGCAGCAAGCATCAACTAACGCATGTTTCAAGTCTTCACACAGTACCTGGCTCAGGACAACTGTTCAACAGTGTTAACATTGCTACCTTCCTGACTGCCACACCTGTCAGCTTCAGGACCAGTTCCATCTACCATCACTCTTCCCAGGCTTCCCTTGTGGCTCAGCTACTAAAGAATGCACCTGCAACGCGGGAGACCACAGTTTGATTCCTGGGTTTGGCAAGATCCCTTGGAGGAGGGAAAGGCAATTCTGGCCTGGAGATTTCCATGGACTGTTTAGTCCATGAGGTCGCAAAGAGTCGGATACAACTGAGTGACTTTAACGTTCATCACTCTTCGTTTTGAGGAGAACCTCTGTACTCACGTTGTGGAAGGAGACATTTGCTGGGTTTGGATCGGGCAATGGCTCAGCTTGCCGATTATGCTTCTTAGTCACCTAAATTGGAAAGTAAATCTGATGGTATCATTTTGAAGCTGTCTAAAACACATTTTCTGCCTTTTCCTTCACATTTTCAATGAACTTATTCTCAAATTGCAGGCTCAGATAAAAATGAAATGTATTATGCTTTTTAGCTGTGATCTTATTTGTGGGGAAGGCACTGACCTTTACTTTTTTAACCCAGAAGCAAATATATGTTAAAATGTGGCTTTGAGTGCAACCAGCAGATTTGGGATATACTGCAGAGCAAACCAGACCAGTATATGGCCACTGATTATTGAGTGTGGAACACAGGGCCCAGTATGGAAGGATTTTGGAGCCCCTGATAACAGTTCAGTCCCCCAAAATGAGGATAATGAAAGATAAATGTCCATATATAGGCACTGGTTTCGGTTTAATAGTGGTGGTGGGAGAAAGACTCATCTTCAGGAGTGACTAAAGGTTGGAGTGTTGGGAGAAGTGAGTGGTGCATGTGGTCAGAGATAATGTGGTTTAGTGGGAAGCTCTTTGCACTTGGGAACGCTGGGCCAGCCTGCCTGGAAAAATGCGTCCTGGGCCTGGGTATGCATCTGGTTCTGGTCATCAAAGCAGAGGGATGTCTCTGGGCTTGTCTAGCATGTTCCACCTAGGCAAAGGCAGATTCAAGGTGTAATTTAGAAAACCATGGCCATATGATTAAAACTGGAAGCCATTTGGGAGGAAAAGCGGGTGCACGGTTTCAGTGTGGAGAGCTGTGTTTTTCTTAAGCTTTCTTGTATACTCTTATGGATGGTCTCTTTAGCTGCATGTGAATCTCAGGAGCATCACTGACTTGGAGTCTGTGTACCAAACAATTTCTAGGCGCAAGATGCATCCAGCAGAAAACTTTGAAGGCAACGACATCATCATGCTTCAAATATGTAGTCCCAGCCTCTTTTTAAAAAGATGAACATGTATTGCTTATTTTATTAAAACATAGTTGATTTACAGTGTCATATTATATTAGTTTCAGGTGTACAACACAGTGATTCATTTATATGCACACATGCATACACATATATTCTCTTTCAGATTCTTTTCCCTTATAGATTATTACAAGATATTGAGTATATTCCCTGTGCTATACAGTAGGTGCTTATCGGTTATCTATTTCATATATAGTAGTGTGTACATGTTAATCCCAACCTCTTAATTTACCCACCTCCCCCTGCCACCTCTTTACCCTTTGGCAACATGTTAGTTTTCTATGCTTGTGGGTCTATTTCTGTTTTGCAATTCCAGCCTTAAAATGCCTAAGAGAGAGATGTTTATGTACCCATATTACAGATAAGGAAACTGAGTCTCAAAAAGGCCAATGGTCATAGGCTATGGACCACAGCGGTCCATAAGTGGATTCAAACTCAGCTCTGTTTGACTCCAAAATCCACGTTTCTTTTTTTCTGCACCATGCAAAAGCTGTGATCAAGCTGTCTAGTCTGGTGAGTAAACACATGTGTAACTAGATTTCAGGTAGGAATTTGTCTGTTTATCAGGGGTAACAGAAATAGGACACAGACACACCAACTCCCCAGTGCCTGTGCCTCTTCTTTCTGATCCTGCTGAGAGTCCCCTCAGAGGGTCCTCTGAGAATCCCCAGAGCTCCTGCTCACAATAACTATAAGGCATAACAAATTCCAGCCACTTCCATCCTTAGTGCTGTCAGGCTGCACGCAGACTACCTGGGCTGCTTGTTGAAATGACTGGGATCCTACCCTGGGCATGAAGGCAGGATGCCTCTAGACAACTTTATCTAGGAGATGTTCTCTGATAGCTCAGGTATACCACAAGCTCCCACTTGCTACAGGACTCCTCCATCACTCCCTAACCCCAACTGATGGCTCCTCAACCTCAGGTCAGCTCATTCTTCCACCTGACTCACCAGATTGAGCTCAATGTCCTTGCCTTGTAATCCCTCAGTGGCCCCCACCTCAAATCCCAGTTTCCACCTCAGCAAGTGATGAACTGGACACTGAAATCATCTGTTGCTGTGTTGATCTCTGCTACTTTCTAGGACAGTGGTTCTTTACTGGGGTGATTCTACCCTTCATGAGATATCTGACAGTGTTTGGAGACAATTGGTTGTCACAACCAGGAAAGGTGACATCCTGTCAGTGGAGGCCAGGGATGCTGCTGTGCTTCCTGTAATACTCAGGACAGCCCCTCAGCAGAGCATGATCTGGACCCAGATGCCAGTGATACTTCGGTGGAGAAGCTCTGTGGTCAGCTATCTTTTCTCTGTTCACTAGCTGTGCACCCCAAGCATGTTTCTTACCTTCTCTGTGGCTGGCTTCTTCGGTGACATGGCTTCTTAGAGAGCACTGACGTCATACGCAGTGGGAAAGACATGAGTTAATATATGCAAAGTACTTAGAACAATGCCTGGCAGGCAGGGGTCAGTGACAGTTTGCTAGACCCACACTGCTGGCCTCAGGTGGAGTTTAGGGCCTTCAAGTTCCTCTGACCACACTCCACTCAGCATCCAGTCTGCTGGACTCATCTTTCTGCCTGGCTCTGCACCACCCACCAAGGATTCTCTTTCCTTGGCCCCACAATTACATTCAGATCCACCAGGCCAGATGGAGTTGGCCTTCTGAAGGTTTAACCTTGAGCCCCTGGTTAAGTCCCCTCTATAAAACCTGTGCCATGGGAGTGAGGCAGCCTGGCACTCTATCACTTCAGAGCTTCAGTGGATTATTTAGGTGATCTGGGTGCTTCTTCCCCAACCAGGCCTGCTTGAAGGCAGTGTTTCTGTGACCCTCTGGGTGCTGTGGGTGACCCTGAGGCCTTTCAATAATGCCCCAAAGCCTCCCTGCTCAGCCCATTTTCCATAACCTGTAACCAGACAAACTCTACAAGGCCTTCCCAGAATAAACACCGACCCCCCCGCCCCGCGCCCGGTCCTCTGCCTGCCTTTTGTCTGTAGAAAAACTTTAGTCAGAGAATAAATTTAATCAGAGAAGTGAGAAAATGCAGAAAGAAAAACAGTCAAGGAAGACAAAATAATAATATTTTAGCCATTAAACAAAGTCAAAGATTTTAATTCTTCCCCAAGGACTAGAGATAATATTCTGAGCCATGTCCTTTGAGCTGTTCTACAGCTATTAAAAATCCTGCAAGGTGGACGAAGTTAACTGTACACTGCCCACAAGCAGGTAGACCCCAAAGCAGTTGGAACCAGAAGGCTGATGATGTTGACTCCTGATTACCTCACCACCAACCAATCAGAAGACTGTCCATGAGTTGATCACACCCTCCTCTTTGAACCATTGCTATGAAACTCCTCACTACCTGCTCCAGGTGGGGGCACACAGTCTTGAAGGCATTAGCCTGCTGAGGCCCTCTTTGTCTGGCAAAGCAATAAAGCTATTTCTTTTTATTGTTGTTGTTGTTTAGTCACTAAGTCGTGCTGACTCTTTTGTAACCCCATGGACTGCAATCTGCCAGGCTACTCTGTCCATGGCATTTTCCAGGCAAGAATACTGGAGTGGGTTGCCATCTTTCCTTCTCCAGAGGGTCTTCCTGACCCAGGGATCAAACCTGCATCTCCTGCATTGGCAGGCGTATTCTTTACCACTGACCACCAAAGAAGCCCCTATTTCTTTTTACTTCACCCCAAACTCTGTCTCTGAGATTTAATACAATACCAGTGAACATAGCCAAACTTCAGCAATGGAGATACAAGGCAAAATAAGACACCTGATGTTTGCCCACAGGAAACTCTCAGACAAGATGAACACATAGCTCAAACAGGAGGCCTCCTCAGTTGGTCAAATGTCTAGTATCCGGGCTTGAAATTTGGGGGCTGAAGGTCTGGCTGGGCAGGGGGATGCCGTCTCAGAGGCACTGCTACTGTACGGGGCAGAGCACAGCCCTTCCACACAAATATCACAGTCACAACAACCTGCTGCTGGTTACTACTGTTCTGAGTTTTTCCACTGGGAAACTGAGGCTCAGGGAGGTCTAGTCACTTGGGATCCAGGAGAGCCTGTCTCTTTCACATGTGACATTAGTCAGTGACCTCATTGCCCTACCCTTTCTGGCTCTTATGTTTGGGAATCATGGTGCCCTCCCAGGGAGGAACTAGTCCCTGGACAGATCCTACATATTCTTGTCTGTGCCTGGTGATAACCTGGAGGCCACAACATCTGCTCTCGTCCGGTCAACCTCATCCACACTGGCCTGCTTGCTTTACTTGGAAGGTGGTCTGGTGCCTTGTCTTAAGATTGATTGCCTCCACCCACCTATGTTGTTGAACTGGCTGGTTTATACATTGCTTCCTACCTTGCAAATCATTTCCAAACTTGCTTATCAGACTTGGAAGGCTGGAGGAGCTAGGCTATAAAATTAAATGAAATTACCACAGAAACTACAGTGTTTGTGGAATTATAACTGGGAAGATGGCAAGGGGAGGTTTATGACACCCCCATGCCTACCTGCAAAGTCATTATTCAAAAGGCTCTTGTTTGCCCTTATGTCCAGGCTTCATATCATCCTTGGCAGATTGGAAGGGCTCACTGGCCTCCACGCTATTCTCAGATTAACAGAATTGGAACATCGGAAAGGTCTCAGGTTCAGCTCGGTAAACTTTCTCATTTTATGGGTGAGGAAGTTGAGGTTCAGAGAGGTGTCAGGGCCTCACAATGTGTTCATGATGAAATCAATATTCAGACTCAGATCCCTTGGCTCATAGCTTGGTGTCCCCTTTCCTATCATCTTGGAGCAATTTTTGATATTAAAAATTTGTATCCACACACCACTGTAAATTAGTATTTAAGCACAAAGTTAGGTGACAGGCAAAAGAGACCAGGAAAGAACAGAACTCAAGTGAAATGAGCTTTGTTTGTTTGATTTTTATTGTGTCACACTCTTTCCCTCTGCAGGGAACTCCCAGCCTGAGCCAGATGTGGTCAAGCTGCTCTCATGATTCAAATCTCATATCAATAAATGCTGTTTTATGGGTGCCAACCTTTTATTAGATCTCTGGGAGAACATGGAAAGTGGTGAGTCGTAGTTCTTGCCCTCAGTGAGTCCAGAATTTATTTGCAAACAGACAAGTAAGCAAATGACCTCCCAAATGAATGCTGTATGCAGACAGAAATGTGCATAGGAGCAGCGGGGGGGACAGAAATGCTCACAAGAGTGGCTATTGTCTGTGGAGACTGGGGAATATAGGGAAAGACCAAATTAGCCAAGATGGCATGGTCAGGCTCTACTGCCCCACAGCCTCTGCTTCTTGCCCCAGGTTTTGTAAACAATGTTTATGTAATAGCTGAGATCATATATAGCACTGAGCATGTGCATCAAGAGGTACTCGCCTGGTCATGTGGTTCTTTGTACTGTATGCCTATGTGCTGCTGCTGCTGCTGCTGCTGCTGCTTCTTAGTCGCTTCAGTCGTGTCCGACTCTGTGCGACCCCATAGATGGCAGACCACCGGGCTCACCCATCCCTGGGACACTCCAGGCAAGAATACTGGAGTGGGTTGCCATTTCCTTCTCCAATGCATGAAAGTGAAAAGTCAAGAGAAGTGAAGTGAAGCGAAGTTGCTCAGTCGTGTCCGACTCTTTGCGACCCCATGGACAGTAGCCTACCAGGCTCCGCCGCCCATGGGATTTTCCCGGCAAGAATACTGGAGTGGGCTGCCATTTCCTTCTCCAGGGGATCTTCCTAACCCAGGGATTGAACCTGGGTCTCCTGCATTGCAGCCAGATGCTTTACCGTCTGAGAGCTCCACCTAAAAGCCATTGCGGCAACATTGAGCGTATGCTACGTCAAGGCTTTGGTTAGGTTATGCTATGTTACAGCTGCTGCCAGGAGAGCATAAATGTGTCTGCAGATCCTATAGCTCACCACCTCTCATTCCAGCCTCTCAGAGTGCATCTTGCCTACCTTGGGTTCAGTGAACAGCGTGAACAGCGAGACAATTGACCTAATGAACAGGAGCAGCAAGACAGGGAGGCTTCCTAGAAGAGGTGTGGCCTGAGAAGGAAAGTGTTCCAACATGGCCTGACATGGACAACTCATGACCTTGAACTGAGGCTTTTCTTTCATGGTATGTTGCTTCTATCCTTGGTGCGATTGCCAGCATCTTGAGGAGTAGGACAAGACTTTTCCTTGTGCAGCTTTCGGTCTCCATCAGTGTACAATGCAGGTCCACACACACTTAAGGTGCACAAAATGGATAAATCAATTGTACATCGTTCTTGGAACATGGATCTGAGCTTCAGTCTCATCATGTGTTAAACAGGGATGACCACATCCACCTTGAGGGTAACTGGGACTTAAGTTATATGAAGCTGCCAGGCAAGTTCTTGGCATAGAGAAGCTAGTGTTTTTGCTCCTCGTTTTGCCTCAGGCACTGCCGCAAGCTAACTTCATCGAATGACAGCAGGTATTCTCTTACTGAGTGAACTCAGCCCCAGAATTCCTAACAGGGTTGTTGAAACAATGTTTTTATTTTTCTTTCAAGAGACAGCACATCTGGTGCCATCCTTACAGGCTGCCTTAAATAGTAGGAGCATCATAGTGCGAGCTATACTTTTGGGGTTCTCCTGTTGGTGTTCACTGTAGAGAAGGTGGGAAGGCAACCTCTGCTCTCCTTTGGGACAATGAAATCTTGCTGTGGGACCAGGTGCCATGAACCCCATTGAGCTTTCTGCCTCCGGGGGCTGCCAGGTGAGCCTTCAATCCTAAGAGCTCTCAAACTTAGCTGGAGTTTGCAGAAAATGCTGTCCTTGAGATGGAATTTATGGGGCCCTGAATAGCTCTGATCACAGCCATGTCTGTGGAAGGATAAGCTCTGGGAGTGGGAATGAGTTGTGTAACTGTTGGGGGATTGGGTGATAATTCTAACCTCATCACAAAGAGATAGAGAGATCTCAGTGATTCCTTAATTTTTGAGTCTCAGACCCCTCCTCTACAGATTTAGGATATAAGCATGGACTGTTACAATCACTGTGAGGATTATATGAAATCACTATGTACGGGGCTCCTAATACTAATGGCCACGTTAACGACACTTCCTGTGTTTTCATATAATGTCTACAGCAAGCTGGTGCTGGCTGAGTACATTCTGACCTGCCTTGTTTAACGTCCTTGCCCGTTTAACCATCGATCCATCCATCTGCGGCTGGCTAAGCGGGGATCCTCCGGAAGCCCAGTCTCATGCTAGGGCGTCTCTCAGAGGTCTCAGTGGGCTCTGATCCAGAGCTCTGAGTGACAGCACTGGACAGGGTGTCTCCTCCCCTGCTGGAGGGAGGCATCTGACTCGACAGGTGCTCCCGGCTGTCCAGACACACGGACACCAGCCAACACCTCTCGTCTTTCTCAGGGAAGAGGCACTGGTTAACAAGGAGGGAATTTTCAGGCATGGCACAGTTGGTTTGGAAAATGGTTAGGCTCTTCCATGGCAGGAAATAAAAAAGAAAACCAAAACTCCAAACAGAAAACCTAATCATCCTAATTTTGAGGGCACCTTTGTTGTTGAACTGAGATAAATTTTCTCGTTCCCTCATCTACCTCGCCTTTGCCTTTAAGAAGCTGCTTTCATGTTCATCTGTCTGCTTCCTCCTTTGCTGCCTTCAGATCACTCTTTGAGATTCCCGTCCAGGCTTTTATGGTGTCAAGAGGAGACAGACAAGTGTGATATGAGCTGAGACAGAGGAGGGCATGGCAGGGTCACCTCCTGCCTTTCCTTCTGTGACTATACTTTAGAGACAAACTCAACACCATTGCAACAACTACAGAATTACTAAATTATTCATTTGGGCACCTTGAAGATGCCTTTCTGTGACATTCTGACCCAGTTTTTCAGGCAAAAAATAGTCCCACAGACAGGTGGTGACCATGTGAGTGAGGACAGACTACATGCCCCCAATATAGCAGCTGCTTAGACT
Organism: Nanger dama; assembly: GCA_917880005.1. Lineage (NCBI taxonomy): Eukaryota > Metazoa > Chordata > Mammalia > Artiodactyla > Bovidae > Nanger > Nanger dama. Next base: position 58,196,699 of record CAKJTW010000004.1, read on the forward strand.
CAGAGGCTCACATAACACAGGTGCCCTGGTCTCACAGAACTCATCTCTTCAAGGGTCTTTTTAGATTTCAGAAAGCCCTTAAAATCACAAGCTTTTCATTGCTGCAGTTATGACGATGAATAACTAAAAAAAAACTTTTAGGGGAGAAAGAGAATCATAGCCTTTCTCTTAAGGACAGTTGTGTTTTGGAGCAGGGCTAATTCTTATCTGGGAGTTATGTGAATGGCAGTCTCTGTTCTGCTTCCTAATATTCTGAGAAAAATAGACATTTTAGAACTTTTCTGGGCTTCACACTCCACATAAATGAATGAGAATATTTCCACTCAGCCATGCATCACAGAGATTTTCCTGTATCAATACATTATCTTATTCATTTTAATGACTATGTACTGTATTTTCAATTATTGATGTACCGTAATGTATTTAACAATTCTCATATTTATAATTTTTTCCCTTTTTTCTTGTCCAAAACAATTCTGTCAATACATTATCTTATTCATTTCAATGACTATGTACTGTATTTTCAATTATTGATGTACCATAATGTATTTAACAATTCTCATATTGATAATTGTTTCCCATTTTTCCTGTCCAAAACAATTCTGTGATAAACTAGCCCTGTCTATAAATTTAGGTGAAGTTTAGAGAGGATTTTTCTGAAATAGATTTGAAATCATTGAATTGCCAGTCAGGTGGTAGGAACATTTAGCATTTTAATAGTTTCTACAAATTGCTCACCCAATATGCTGTATCTAATTTATACTTCCTCCACTTACTTAATTCTCCCATAGTGTTGCACGTTATATATTACCACATCCGTTTTAAAGATGAGAAGCTGAGGTCAGAGAGGGTAAGTCAGTTTCCCAGTGAAATATTGTTAAATAGCCTGGGGTCGCAAAGAGTCGGACATGACGGAGCGACTGAACTGAACTGAACTGTACCGAACCTAACAGAGATTTGACGGGGATCAGCTTGTGTTTGTTTCACTGTCTACACCTTCCTGGCTTCTCTTTGGGTCCATCAGCTTTCGTGACTCATGGAAGGAAGGGTTCATTCATGATGGAGTAAAGGGAGGCAGCAAAGATTCTGCAAAAAACACATTAAGATTGGAAGAGCAACATCACAGGGTACAGGGATGGTGTGGGGAGATTAATAAGGTGGCGCCAGTCGGGCTTTCCCGGCCCCATGTTCTGTAAACAATGACTTTGCAAGGTTTATGTAACAGATGAGGTTCTGTTTTACCTCAGGTGCTCGCTTGGTCACCAGCTACTTTGTGATGTATGCATATACAAGTTTCACCTAAAAGCCACGGCGTTACTGCTGCCTCATGGCTGTGTCCACTGGGTCAGTTAAGAGAGAAGATAGAACAGCGTGTCTGCTGCTATGGCTGTTGCACCAGCCAGGAGAGAGTAAACGTGTCTGTAGTTCCTATGGCTCCTCGAGCCTCCTTCCAGCCTCTGAACTCATGCCTTGCCTACCCTGCATTCAGCGAACAGTGAGATGCAGCCAGACAGTTGGCATCCTGAACAGGATCAGCACGATAGATGGTCACAACCAAACAAGTCTTTTTTATTTTATTAAATATTAGATACAAAATATGATTTATGAAATATGTAGAATAAATAAAAATAATAATACAACAAATACCAGTAAATCCAACACACTATAAGAAGCAGAACATCACCACAATCTTTGAAGCCCAGTAAGTACCGTTCCCTTATCCCTTCTTCCACAGAGGTGACCTCTGTACAGAATTTATGGCTATTATTTTCTTGCATTTCCTCTCAGTTTTAACAGCTGTGGCTAGATCTGCCACAGGGCCACTATATAATGCTTCAGAGAGTATCCACATACCCTTCCACAGTGTATCTACTGAAATGGGGCAGTGCAGGCCAGCATTGCTTTGATGCTGAAGAAGAATATAGTGCTTAGCGTTGCAGATTTTAAACTTTATTTAAATGGAATCATACCATATGCACTCATCTGCAGCTTGCTTTACGCTGCTCAACACACTCTCTTGAGAGTGAGTCACCGTATGCTCCTGGCTATAGTTCATTGATTTTCACCGCTGAACAGGATTGTGTGGGACCAATGTATCAGTCTCTAGGCCATCACCTACCTTGAGGCATTTGGCTTGTTTCTGAAGTTTTGCTAAGACAGAGTGTTGCTAGGAACATTTTGTAGATATTCTCTGGAGCACATATGCACAAGTGTTTCCAAGCAATACTATGAAAGGAATGCCTTTATCTTGCGAATGTGCAACTTCAATTTTATTAGATAATAATTAGATAAATTATTAGCCAATTTGTTACCCCACAGCAGTAGATAGATTTTCCTAACATCTATGGCAAAACTTGATTTTGTTAGACTTAAAAATTCGGCCATTCTGTTGAGTCTAAAATGATATCTCATTATGGCTTTAATCTGAATTTCCATGTTAATAATAGGTTTAGCATCTTTTTATTTTTTTATTAGCCATTTTGTGTGTGTGTGTGTGTGAAGTATTCCCACAAGTCTTTTGCACATATCTCTCTGGATCATCTTATTTTTTCATATTAATTTATAGTAGTTCTTGAAGTAGTTCATATTGTAATTCTTTATCAGTTATATATATGGTGCAAAAATGCTTTCCCAGTTTGTGGTTTATGTTCATTTTTGCAATGATTTCTTATGACAAAGAGAAGTTCCTAGTTTTAATATGTCTCTATTGTTTTCCCTATGATTTGCCTTTTTTTAATCTTAAGAAATTCATCCCTATCTTTCAGTCAGAAAGATATTCTTCCACATGATATTCTAAAATTTTTTATAGTTTCACATTACACATTTAAATTTTTAAAGCATTTGAAGTTAATACTCTAATTTTCTTTTTTTTCTCCTCCTGTGTAACTGTCTTCAGGACAGATTATTACAAAGCTCACACTTTCTCCCTTATTATACAACCCATTTCTCATATGCAGAAGCCTGTGTGTGGGCTCTCTGTTCTGTCCTGTCAGTTCACCAATGCATCCTTGTATCAATGCCACACTCTCTTAGTTGCTATAACTTAAAAAAAAATCTATTTTTATTGAAATATTTATTGAAACATAGTTGATTTGCAATGTTACATTATTTCAGGTATATAATGTAGTGATTCAGTATTTTTATAGATTACACTCCATTTAGAGTTATAGGAGAAGGCAATGGCAACCCACTCCAGTACTCTTGCCTGGAAAATCGCATGGATGGAGAGCCTGGTGGGCTACAGTCCATGGGGTCGCTAAGAGTTGGATACGACTGAGTGACTTCTTTCACTTTTCACTTTCATGCATTGGAGAAGGAAGTGGCAACCCACTTCAGTGTTCTTGCCTGGAGAATCCCAGGGACGGGGGATCCTGGTGGCCTGCTGTCTACGGGGTCACACAGTTGGACATGACTGGAGTGACTTAGCAGCAGCAGCAGTTATTATAAAATATTGGCTGTATTCCCTGTGCTGAATAATACATTTTATTTTTATGTTTTATATCCAATATTTGTACTTCTTAATTCCCTACCCTTCCCAAGATGCCCCCTTTCCTTTCCCCACTGGTAACCATGAGTTTGCTCTTTGCATCTATCAGTCTGTTTCTATTTTGTTACATTTGTTTGTTTCATTTTTCAGATTCCACATGAAAATAGTAATATACAGTATCTTTCTTTCTTTGCTGAGAAGGATTCACCACCTGGTTTCTTCTTCAGGAGTATCTTGGCTCTCTTTGTTCCTTAACACTTCCATATTTATTTCAGGAATTGCTTGTCAGGTATCACAAAATAACTTTGATTTGGGTTGAATTTGCACTGAAGTATATATAATTTTTAAAATAACTGACCTCTTTAAGCTGTCTAGTCTTCTGATCTATGAAAATGATATATTCCTTCATTTATTTGCAACTTTATTTTTTTAAGTGTAGTTTTATAGTTTTCTATGCAAAAAGCTGAAAATCTTATGCTACATTATCCGTAGGTATTTTACAATCTCATAGCATTTAAATAGTATCTTTATTTAACTATAATTTTAAAATGTTTGCTACTGTTGTGTATAGATAATTTTGAAGTCGACTACTTTGCTCAATATATTTTTAATTACAATAACTTATGTGTCTATTTTAACAATCACATTATTTATTTGTTCCCTCCCTCCCTCTTTCCCTCTCTCCTTTCCTTCCTGCCTTCATTCCTTCCCTCCTTCTTCCCTTCTTTCTTTTTTTGTTCTTATTCTTTTCATTCTATATTTTTTATTATTGCCTGGTAACTCATTAGTAAATGTTAAATATAAATGGTCATAACCAGCATTCTTCCTTTTCTTATTCATAAAAGAAATGCTTTCAGCATTTCCTATATATTGTGATACCTGTTTTAAAGTATTGGTAGTTTTTTTTACCAGCTTAAAATTTTCACCTCTACTTTTAATTTGCTAAGAATTTTGAAAACATTAATGAAATTTTCTTTGCATCAATCAAGCAAAAATTCATCAATTATTCTCTTTTAAATTGTTAATATAAAGCTTATTTAAAATGATTTCTAATAGTAAATTACCCTACATCCCTATTGACATAGTGTATTATCTTTTCATTTATTCTAAATTCAGTTTGAATCTTTTTTTGCATTTAAGTTCAGGAGATGTCCATATAGTTTTGCTTCCTCATTAAATGAATTGTAGAGTAATTCTATTGTCCTATCCCCTGTAATACTTGTTTAAGATTGGAATTATTTGTCCCCTGGCTGTTTGTTTAACTTAAATGCAGAGTACATCATGCTAAATGCTTGGTTGGGTGAAGCACAAGCTGGAATCAAGACTGCTGGGAGGAAATATCAATAGCCTCAGTTATGCAGATGACATCACCTTTAAGGCAGAAAGTGAAGAACTAAAGAGCCTCTCGATGAAAGTGAAAGAGGAGAGTGAAAAACTGGCTTAAACTTCATATTCAGAAAACTAAGATCATGGCATCTGGTCCCATCATTTCAAGGCAAATAGATGGGGAAACAAAAGAAACAGTGAGAGACTTTATTTTTTGGACTCCAAAGTCATTATTGCACTACTGCAGCATTGAAATTAAAAGACGCTTGCTCCTTAGAAGAAAAGCTATGACCAACCTAGACAGCATATTAAAAAGCAGAGGTTACTTTGTCAACAAAGGTCCATCTAGTCAAGGCTATAGTTTTCCCAGTAGTCATGTATGAATGTGAGAATTGAAGTATAAAGAAAGCTGAGCGCTGAAGAATTGATGCTTTTGAACTGTGGTGTTGGAGAAGACTCTTGAGAGTCCCTTGGACTGCAAGGAGATTCAACCAGTCAATCCTAAAGGAAATCAGTCTTGAATATTCATCAGAAGGACTGATGCTGAAGTTGAAACTCCAATTCTTTGGCCACATGATGTGAAGAACTGACTCATTTGAAAAGACCCTGATTTTGGAAAAGATTGAAGGCGGGAGGAGAAGGGGATGACAGAGGATGAGATGGTTGAATGGCATCACTGACTCAATGAACATGAGTTTGCGCAAGCTCCAGGAGTCGGTGAGGGACAGGAAAACCTGGTGTGCTGCAGTCCATGGGGTTGCAAAGAGTCGAACATGACTGAGTAACTGAATTGACTGACTGACTGGGAGTTAGAACTTTTAGGGAAAACCACTTGAGATGTATAATTTTTTTGTAGAAAGATTTCTTACTGCTGATTTAATTCCTTTAATTGTAGTAAGATTAATTACATTTTCTATTTCTTCTGTTATTTATTTTTACATGAAATTAAAATTTGTCTATATGATATAAGTTTTCAAATTTATTGGTTTAACATTATTTTTGAAATGTTTTTACTTTGTTTAGCGTCTGAAGTTACATATGTTTGAAGTGAAGTAAAATTCGCTCAATCGTATCTGACTCTTTGTGACCCCATGAACTACACAGTTTATGGAATTCTCCAGACCAGAATACTGGAGTGGGTAGCCTTTCCCTTCTCCAGGGGATCTTCTCAACGCAGAGATCAAACCCAGGTCTCCTGCATTGCAAGAGGATTCTTTACCAGCTAATACTGATAATTTTTTTTTCATTAATCTTCCAAAGGATTCTTCAGGTTTTATTAGGCTATCCTCTGCACTATATTTCCTTCTTTAATTCTTCTTGTGACCTCTCAAATTATTCCTTTTGCTTATTGCATTTAGTCCTCTTAGTTTTCTAATGTAAATTATTAGGTTTTAAGTACATTTTTTCTCTAAAAATTGCTGAATTCTATAATTTTGTTAAACTATAGTTTAATTATTGCTCAACTTTATGTATTTCTAACATGATTATGATTTATTGATTCTTAAATTATTTAAACTATGATACCACCTTACATCAGTCAAAATGGCTATCATCAAAAACCCTACAAACAGTAAATCTGGAGAGCGTGTGGAGAAAAAAAAGGAATACATTCTTTGAATATCTTTCTTTAGCTTATAATACATATTTATTTCCTCGATTAATTTCTGAAGTGTATATCTGATGATAAGCTCAAGGTTATTAAAATGGAATTTTTGTTTTAAAATATAAGCTGTTTAAAAATAATTTTTGTCTATGTTTCTGTTGTTCATTTTTAATTTATAAGAATATGAGAAATTCTCATTTCTAAGAAGAGTAATTTTTAAATTTATCTTTTGTTTATGCTATTTAACCAATTGCATTAATTTTTTAATGTTTGAAATATGGTCCTGTTGATCAATTTTTTAAAGGGCCACATATGTGCCTAAGAAATATTTGTATTCTCTGTTGGTTGTGTTAATGTTCCAGCTATGTGTGTTAAATTAAATTTGCTAGTAGCATTGCTGAAATTTTATATATGAATCCTGATGAGTTTTCTTAATATAGCTATCATTACCTATGAAAATTTGAGTTAAAAATCTCCCACTATGATATTATTGTCATTGATAATGATGATTATTTCTTCCTTCTAGTCCTTTTAATTTCTGTTCATTATGTCTTAGGCTATGTTGTTGTGTGCAACAACTTTAATATTATTATACCTTTCTTGAGAATTATACCTTTAATTGTTTAATAGTGATTCTCTGTTAAAGCTTTATGCTTTAAAATCTATTTTTTCTGTTATTAATATAGCTACATACTTGTGTTAGTTAGTACTTACCTGGTAATTTCCTGGATTTGTTTACTGTTATTCTGCCTCTTGAGAAATCTGTATGCAGGTCAGGAAGCAACAGTTAGAACTGGACATGGAACAACGGACTAGTTCTAAATAGGAAAAGGAGTACATCAAGGCTGTATATTGTCACCCTGCTTATTTAACTTGTATGCAGAGTACATAATGAGAAATGCTGGACTGGATGAAGCTCAAGCTGGAATCAAGATTGTGAGGAGAAGTGTCAATAACCTCAGATATGCAGATGATACCATCCTTATGGCAGAAAGTGAAGAGGAGCTAAAGGCCTCTTGATGAAAGTGAAAGAGGAGAGTGGGAAAAGTTGGCTTAAAGCTCAATATTCAGAAAACGAAGATCATGGCATCCGGTCCCATTACTTCATGGGAAATAGATGGGGAAACAGTGGAAACAGTGTCAGACTTTATTTTTTTGGGCTCCTAAATCACTGCAGGTGATGAAATTAAAAGACGCTTATTCCTTGGAAGAAAAGTTATGACCAACCTAGGTAGCATATTCAAAAGCAGAGACATTACTTTGCCGACTAAGGTCTGTCTAGTCAAGGCTATGGTGCTTCCTGTGGTCATGTATGAATGTGAGAGTTGGACTGTGAAGAAGGCTGAGCACCGAAGAATTGATGCTTTTGAACTATGGTGTTGGAGAAGACTCTTGAGAGTCCTTTGGACTGCAAGGAGATCCAATCAGTCCATTCTGAAGGAGATCAGCCCTGGGATTTGTTTGGAAGGAATGATGCTAAAAGCTGAAACTCCAGTATTTTGGCCACCTCGTGAGAAGAGTTGCCTCATTGGAAAAGACTTTGATGCTGGGAGGGATTGAGGGCAGAAGAAGGGGACGATCCAGGATGAGATGGCTGGATGGCATCACGTACTCGATGGACGTGAGTCTGAGTGAACTCCGGGAGACGGTCATGAGCAGGGAGGCCTGGTGTGCTGTGATCATGGGGTTGGGAAGAGTCGGACACAACTGAGTGACTGAAATGAACTGAACTGATTCTCATATTTATGACTTGGAAATGTTTCTTACAAATAGCATAAAGGCTAGCTTTTGTTTATTAAACTTGTCTTTGTCTTTCAATTCTTGAAGTTAGACCTTTACATTTGTTCTAATTACGTTTATTTTGATCCTCATTTTATGTATTTATTCACTTTGTGCATTATACATTTCTTATGCTTCTTTTTTCCTTTTCTTTTTCCTCTTCATTTTGATTGTTTGAGTATGTTTTCTCATGGCACCTGTTCATCATCACTATTTAGAACTTATTAATTCTACTTTTGTTTGCTAATGGTTACCTTAGAAAATTTTAAATGTTTACCCTTCTGAATGATATAAGATCTGCATAATAAGCTAACTTCAATCTTACTCCTTCTTTGTAATATATTATTGTGTATGTTTTAGATCTATTTTCCCACAAGTGTTGATAAACAATATTATTGTTGTCTTAAATAGTCAAAATTTGGACAGGTGCTCCTCTGTATTTACCACTTTATTTGCTCTTTATTTATTCCTACATCTCAGAGCTTCCAAATGATTGCTTGTATTTTACCTTTAGGATAAACTTCACAGTACCACAAGTGAAGGTCTTTTGGATACAGTGGTCAGTCTTTGTCTGTATGTTTTTCTTTTTCTACCTTAAATTCATCTCCTTCAGAAAGATACTTTCATTAGTCCAACTGTCACTTTGTTTAGTACATTAAGATATGATTCCACTGTCTCCTGATTTCATTTGCTGCTTATCATTCCTTTATTAATTATTATTTATCTTCGTGAAGTTTTCTGAAATAGTCGCTTTGGTATTGTGCAGTTTTACAGTGATGTTTCTAAGTGTTGATTTTAATTTTATTTTTATCCTGCTTGAGATACACTTATTTTTATAAGTAATAATATACTTTATTAGTTTCAAAGTTCTTCACTCATTATTTCTTCAAATATCATCTGTCCCCATGTCTCACTTTACTCTTTCTGGGCTTGCAGTTACACATAGTATACTTCATTATATTCTTCATGTCTTCTAAGCCTCCTTTGTTATTTCTTGACTCTTTGTGTTTCTATACTGTATTATAAGATGTCTTTAGATCCAGCTTTTGTGTTATGAACTATCTCTTCAGATTCAGAAAATTTTCTGTTAAAATCATCCATTGAGCTCTTTATTTAGCCTGTTATATATTTTTGGCACCCTATTTCTGTCTAAATGGTTTCAACATTTTAGTCTTATTATTTGTTCATTTTATCAATATTCTGCTTTTTTCTTTTTTACTTAAATCCATTAAACATACATATTTTATATTCTGATCTTGTGAATATGAAATTGATGAGAGTGGATTGCCTCCTGTTATTACTCTTAATTCTCATTTAGGGGATTGCCTCCTGTTATTACTCTTAATTCTCATTTAGGTTGTCTGTTTTCCTTATTTATTTATTTATTTATTTATTTCTAATTTGACTGTGAAATTAGAATCCTTGGAAATTCATCTGTGGGGATTCTGTGAAGACTGTGTGGAACATTTGCTTCTGTTGGTTATTTGGAGTTGATATTTGAAACTGAACTTTCAGCTTAAGTTTTTCTCAGACCTTCCAGCTAGTGTGAATTTATGCTGCAATTTGAGAGAAATAGGATTTTCTTAATAATTCCCGGGATAGATATTTCCTCCTTTACTAAGTGTTATAATGCATGACAGGCAGGTTTTGCTGTTTTTCCTCAGTGGGTATAGAAGTGTGTGAGTGGGAATGAGTGTAGAATGTAGGTTGATTCCTTATTCACTCTTACGTTGAAGGATGATTGAGTTTCATAACTTACATTTATGCCCATGAAAGATTTGTTTTCTCTGCTGATTGTGCTAATGTGCTAGCTTTGTGCGTTTAGTTAGGTTTGCTAATGCATACTCAATGCATCTCTGGTTCCAGCTTCAGGGAATTAGATTTCTCACCTGGGCAGACCCAGAGCTGTGCATCTTGATCCCCAAGTCTTGTATTGTCAGAAACGAACATCCAGCATCCTCAAGGAGAGGGGCGGTTTCAGTGTTTGACCTAACTCTCTAGAGTCCAGATTTAATTTGGCTTCAATTTAAAATACTCTTACGTCTGTGCCAGGTAGTCAACATGTTTAAAAATAAACTTTGAATGTTTGTCCAGCATATTTAGAATCTTTTATCCCCATTTGGAGGGATTGCCAGTGCTCCTGTTCTGTCACAGTATCTAATGTGCAAGACACCATGAAAATTATGAGTGAATCAAAAGAACATCTAATACCTGGATTTCGGGGAGCTTATATTCTAGTTGATAGTAATGGGAAACATACCTGAAGCAGTTAGTTCAGTTCAGTTCAGTCGCTCAGTCATGTCTGACTCTTTGTGACCCCATGAATCGCAGCACGCCAGGCCTCCCTGTCCATCACCAACTCCCGGAGTTCACTCAGACTTGCGTCCATCAAGTCAGTGATGCCATCCAGCCATCTCATCCTTGGTCGTCCCCTTCTCCTCCTGCCCCTAATCCCTCCCAGCATCAAAGTCTTTTCCAATGAGTCAACTCTTCGCATGAGGTGGCCAAAGTACTGGAGTTTCAGCTTTAGTATCATTCCTATGTTATAAGATGGGATGAAATTACTTTCTGAGCCTCTATGAGTGAATGTAATCACTATGAGGGTTTGAAGGAGAGGCAGTAATCTCTTCCAGAGACTAAGCTGGAGGAGATGAGCTTGAAGCAAGTGGAAGATCTCTATAGACATAATTCTTTGTATGAGCAAAAGCACTATGGAAGTCATTAGGATGGAAAATTCATGATACAACCTGGCTTTGGTAGTCATTGCTCAGCGGTAGGTGCTGGATCTAAGTTACTGTTAGACATAAGCCTGACTATAAGACTAGAGTGGGACTGTGGATACAGCTGAAGTCCAGGCAGAAGAGTCTTGGGGTTGTTTTGCAGGCCATTGGTAGGAAAACCACAAGATGGATGGATCAGAGCTGAGAGCACACTCTGCTGCCCATGGGTCAAATTTAGTCAGCAGGTATCCTGCAAATGTTGAACCATATGCTGTTTGAAACATTGGACTGTTTGTCCAATCAGCAGACTTCGCTTTAAAAACCCAGTTACCATATTTTCTAGAATAGCTGGACTCAAGGCTTGCAGTTTTGTGGGCAGCACATGGCTGGGTAGAACAGCACCTGCCTGTTTGAATGGGGCAGGTGTTCCTGCAGTCTCTCTGATCCCCATCCTCCTGATTATTGGGCAAGTGTTAGCTTTCCATGACTCTTGTTCTTAACATAAATTGGAATTGTAAATATTTCTTATATGCCTATCCCTATGAGGTAAAGATGAACACAGCAGACTAAGAGGCTCAAGTGTTTTGGAAAAAATGGCAGAAATAATGTTTTCTTGCCCAAGTGAAGACAGTTCCTATTCATTTAATACACACACAAGTGTCTAGGTCTAAAGACTTCATTTTCAATATGGTTCTGGGGAGAAATCTGTGTGACTTGTTACATGTACTCTTCCTGGAGCACCGGCTCCTCCTGAGTGAGAAGGGGAGGGCCTGGAAAGATGGGCTGAAGGGCTGTTGGTCCCTCAGCAGTGGCCTGCCAATCCATGGAAGAGTGATGTCTACCCTTGAGAACCAGACAGAAGTGACTGGTGAACATATATAATGATACCCCAGCAGATGGGGTGAAACTCTTCTGTGGGGATCCCCATCTCAGAGGGTCCTCACCTCCAGATAAGCCAGCAGACCAGAGGGATTGGGGGCTACCCAAGGCTCTGCCATCCAGTCCCAAGCCTCCTTCTTCCTTACAGCACTGTACTTCTCAGGATAGCTGATTAGAAGAAAGGCTGTCCACTTTTGGAGGAGGGGAGCCTGGGGGAATTTTGGGAACTGTTGTGTGAATGATTCCCCTAAAGGTAAAAGAATCCACAAATTTGCAACTGGACATCTCTGGAAGATGCCTCAAGGCTAAATATAGGATTCTTATTAGGAACTTGAAGTTGGGGTGAAGTTTTCTCTCCACTTTGCAAACTTGCTGTGAGAAAGCATTCACAGAGAGGCTTCCCTTAATCCCAGCAGGAATGGCAGCAGTGACTGCCCTCTGCAAGAGAAAGGTGCTTCAAAAGGAGAGGGGAGGAAGGCGGCGTCTGTTGTTCCTTTAACCCCACATCTTGCATTTAATCTGTGCCTAGCCCTTGGGGTGGCTACTGCTGTCATCCAATTGGACAGACACCCGTCGGACAGAAAAGGGATCTGAGAACCCAACAGGACTCAGCATACACAGCCCATCTAGACAGGACCTCACTGACCACTAACCCTTCCTCTTTACCCTTCCCCCACCCTACAAGCCAAAGGATCTATGGACCAAGCTCAGAGTTTGAAAAATCGTTAGACATTTTGGCTTACTGCAATGAGGCACAATTGAGTGAATATTTTTAAATGTGGAAGAACTGCTCAAACTAAAGAACTGCTCTTTTGGTTCATTTCCCAAATGCAGTTTTTCTTGGAGCTGTGTGGGCACACTTTGAAATATAGATGTCTACCTTTTCGAATAGTGGAGGCAAGGAGAGAGGGAGTGAAAGGCATGACTGAAAACAATCTATTTTTGACTGAGAACTCACCACTATCACTGGCTTTTTTTATTTGGAGACTCTTCTGATTTGTAACTGTGTTATTCAGGAGACCAGGAAAAACGTTATGACTGAGTTACTGCAAGCTTCTGGGACACATTTCACAAAGAACAAATGTCTTTAACTGTGTGTATGAACGTCAAAGAAGTTAATAATTAGCTGCTTGCAATAACCATGCTCTTTCCTAGTGACAGCTTAGGAAATCCAAAGAAATGAGATCCCCACCTTTGTGTTATGTATTTTATGGAATGAGAGGTGAATCCCAAAGGAAGATGAATTCTTCCAGAGGCTCATAAGACAAGTGCAACTAAAATGTCTCCTGTTTTTTCAGTTTCTAACATTACACTCTATTCCACATTCTCAGGTAGAACTGGAAAAACCAGCACTTCCTGTGACTGGGATTGGCTGGCTGGCTTCACCTTTACCAGAGCTAAGGAAACAGCCGCAACCTTAGCAGACAAGGACATGAGGAGGAAGGAAATTTACACTGTTGATCACCTACTGAGTGCAGATCACTGCCCAGAGCTCTATACAAAGTTCATTTCTTTTAATTTCTACAACAATTGTTTTTCAAAGTCTTAAGCTTTTGAAAAAATCTTCCCATGGTTTTAATTTACATTTCCCTGATGACTAATGATATGTGCTTATTGGGTATTAAAGTATCTTATTTTCTTAAGCATCTGTTCAAGTCTTTTGCTCATTTTTATTGGGTTGTTTCTCTTTCTATTATTGTTAAGCATCTTCATATAGTCTATATTCAAGCCCATTGTCAATTATGTGTTTTACAAATACTCCCTGCCAATTTGTGACTTGCCTTTTCCTTTCCTTAACTATATCTTCTGAATAACAATTTTTTTTTTTTAGTTCTGGTGAAATTCAATATATCAATTTTTTTTCTTCTGTGCTTTTGTCTTAGTGTCATCTCTAAAAATTTCTTGTTTGCTCCAAGAAGGTATTTTCCTGAGTTTTAACATTTGCATTTTGGCCTATGATATTTCTTGAATAAATGTTTGTGGATAGTATGAGGTTGGGGTTAAGATTAGTTTTCTGTGTATGCATATATAGTTGTTCCAGTATTTTGGCACCTTTGTTGAACATCGATTAATCATATGTATGTGTGTTTCATGTTCTTTTTATTCCATTGATATTTTTGGCTATCCTTGTATCAATGAAAATGAAAGTCACTCAGTTGTGTCCCAGTCTTTGCAATCCCATGGACAGTATGTAGACTGCCCGGCTCCTCTTTCCATGGAATTCTCCGGGCAAGAATACTGAAGTGGGGTAGCTGTTCCCTTCCAGGGATTCTTCCCAACACAGGGATCGAACCCAGGTCTCCCACATTGCAGGTGGATTCTTTACCATCTGAGCTGCCAGGAAAGCTTTTTAAAGAGTTTTGAATTCAAGAAGTGTGTTTTCTCCTACTTTTTTTTTCAAAATTGTTTATCTTATAGGCCTTTTAGCATATAAGGATTTCAGTTGGGATTGCACCAAATTTTGTGGAGAATCAACATCTTCACAATATTCAGTTTTCTAACCCATGACCATTCCATGCCTTGCATTTATTTAGGTCTTTAACATTTCTCATCAATGCTTTTTAGTTTTTTGCAATATAGAGCTCTTATACTTCTTTTACTAAATTTATTCATAAAAATTTTGTGTTTTTGATGCAAGTGTAAATGGCATATCTTAAAGTTTTATTTTCCATCATGTAAAAATATAGAGCAGCCAGTTCATTCTAAGAAGTGGTGTGCAGATTTCCCTGGCAGTCCAGTGTTTGAGACTTGACCTTCCAATGAAGGGGGTATGGGTTCGATCCTTGGTAAGGGAGCTAAGATCCCCCATGCCTCACAGATGAAAAAATAAAACACAAATAGCAGAAATAATATTGTAACAAATTCAATAAAGGCTTTAAAATGGTCCACATAAAAAAAAAAATCTTTAAAAAGAAAGTAGTGGAGGATCCCAGGAACAGGGGAGCCTGGTGGCCTGCTATCTATGAGATCGCACAGAGTCGGACACGACTGAAGCGACTTAGCAGCAGCAGCAGTGTAGAAAGAGATATTAGATAAAGTTATTAGATTTTATGCAGTTGTGGTAGTTGTCAAGAAGTCTGTTGAGCTGTTACTGCTGTGTCTGATTTAGGGCTTTAGGTACGGGCAAGGTGGTTGTGAAAAGAAGATGAACATAAATGAGAGAAACAGGACAAACCAGAACCTGTAATAACAAAATGGAGCAGGGTCTGTCTCGGCACTTCTGCTATGAACTGAATTAGATCTTCGCCTCAAATTCATACATTAAAGTCCTCACTCCCAATGTGACTGTATTTGAAGATAGGGCTTTTACAGGACAAACAAGGTTAAGTGAGGTCGTAAAGTGTGGGAGTCCTAATTTGATATGATTGGTGGCCTTATAAAAACAGGAAGAGAGATGTCTTTCTCTCTGTCATGTAAGAACACAATGAGAAGGCAGCTGTTTACAACAACCAGAGAGTCCTTACCAGGAACTGATCATTCTGGCACCCTGATACTAAACTTCTTAGGCTTTGGAACTGTGAGAAATAAATTTCTATTGGTGAAGCCACCCAGTCTATGGTATTTTGTTATGGCATTGCCAGCATTCTAGGGCAACCTCCAATCTTCATGATGCAAGTCACTTGCTGGATAAACTGTTGTCCTTCACCATGCAGCTGCTCACCCAATTGGCCTAAGATGTGTAGAAGCTTAACAAAGATACTGGGCAAGAGCAGGAGGAGTTGCATGCCCAGCTGCTGCTCCTTCCAGTGAGAAAAGCCAGCAAATAAATAGCAATGTGTGAGCTGTAAGAACTCCTGCCCTATGTTATAATTCAGTCTGTAAAAGGGATATTCTTTCACTTCTATTTTCAAAGTATCAGAATCCTCTTGTGGCCACTCTAACCAACTTAGCTAGTTTGACATAGTGTAAAGTCAACACACGTTGTTTGCTGCTAGTAGGCAGAAATACAACTTAGCTTTTCATACTGACCCTTTAACTTAGGATTTCTGTAAGTTAACTTGCATGTGTGCCAAGTCACTTCAGTCTTGCCTGATTCTTTTGACTCCATGGACTGTAGCCCGCAAGGCTCCTCTGGCCGTGGGATTCTCCAGGCAAATACTGGAGTGGGTTGTCATGCCTTCCTTCAGGGGATCTTCCCAACTCAGGGACTGAACTCATATCTTGTGCATTACAGGCGGATTCTTTACTGCTGAGCCACCGGGGAAACCCTGGCATGTGGTATTGTAGTCATATTTATCATGTAGTATTAGAAATAATGTTACTTCTTTTAAAGGAACCCATGACAGTGAGCTGATAGTTTCTGCAGTTATGAGGGAGAGAGGCATACAGTATGGTAATTTAATTCTTTGAGTGAAAAGTTATAAAACAGTAAGAAAACAAGTATTAATTTTATATTAAATATTACTCATCTTATGCCTATGTAAGGATAAACTAATATCTATTAACATGTCTATTTCATGCATTTATGTCATAACTTTTTTTTTTTAAAATTTATTTCTAGGCTCTTATATTTGTCTGCAAGTTTCTTCAAACTGTTGCAAATCACCAAAAGTTTTTCCAAAAGATTTACTGAAGAAAAGTTCCATATAAATGAACCATGCAATTCAAATACATGTTTTTAAAGGGTCTACTTATATAAATGTCATACATGTCATATCTTTATATACCTATAGGTATGCATATATGTTTTATATGTCTTAAATATGTCAACTTATTATTTCTTCTGTCAGGTAAGGTGTGCTTCCCCAATAATGTTAAATATACTAGAATAGATCTAACCATAATATTCCTTTGTTATGATTTTAATGTATTTGTCATATGCAGTAAAATCTTTTCTCCCATTCCTGAAATTTATAATCTGTACTTTCATTTTATGGATAATTTTATAAATATTTTTATTAATTATTTAAAGAAAATTTAAAAAGGTTTCACTAGGTTTTCTATTGTTTTCCTTTTCTATTTAAGTGATTTATTTTATGTCCTTTTCTTCGATACTTACTTTTGACAAATAAAAATTACATATATTTAAGATGTACAATATACATGTGTATTGTGAAATGATTACAATTATCCTAATTAATATAAGCATCAACTCCATAAGTTATCATTTTGTGTGTGTGGTGAAAAACCTTGAGATCAACTTTATAGCAAAGTATACGTTATTGTTACCTATGGTCACTAGGCTGTACATTAGGTCACTAGGATTTATTTATATGATAACTGAAAGTTTGCACCCTTTGATCACTATTTCTCTTTTCTCTCCAGCCCCCAACCAGTATAAGTTCAACTTTAAAATGATTTTGACCCTGATCTACATGCATATGGGTTTATTTGCAGTCATCATGCCTGGCATTTCCTGCATGTGTTATATCTATAAATTGATGTATTCAACCAAATTTGGGACTTAAAAAAATATATCATCATTTAACTTTCTTTTTCAATACCTTCCTTCTTTGCTTTCTTATTTATTATTATATTAGACTGGTTGGTGCTCTGCTATAGTCTATGAGACTTTATTTTTGTTCAACTGTTGCTTGCTTTGTTAAAAATACTATTAATAAGTAATTTTCATCAATTTGTTCTTGAGTTTATGGTTCTTTTTCTTAAATACGACATTCAGTTCAGTTCAGTTTAGTCATTCAGTTGTGTCCGACTCTTTGCAACCCCATGGACTGCAGCACACCAGGCTTCCCTGTCCATCACCAACTCCTGGAGCTTACTCAAAATGCCATTCAACCATCTCATCCTCTGTCATCCCCATCTCCTCCACCCTTTAGTCTTTCCCAGAATCGGGGTCTTTTCAAGTGAGTTAGTTCTTTGCATCAGGTGGCCAAAGTACTGGAGTTTCAGTTTCAGCATCAGTCCTTCCAATGAATATTCAGGACTGATTCCCTTTAGGAGGGACTGGTTGGATCTCCTTGCAGTCCAAGAGATTCTCAAGGGTCTTCTCCAACACCACACTTCAAAAACATAAATTCTTTGGTGCTTAGCTTTCTTCATAGTCCAACTCTCACATCCATACATGACTACTGGAAAATCCATAGCTCTGACTAGACAGACCTTTGTGGGTAAAGTGATGTTTCTGTTTTTTAATATGCTGTCTAGGTTGGTCATAGCTTTCCAAGGAGCAAGCATCTTTTAATTTCATGGCTACAGTCACCATCAACAGTGATTTTGGAGCCCCCAAATTAAAGTCTCTCACTGTTTTCATTGTTTCCCATTTATTTGACATGAAGTGATGGGATTTATATGCAGAGTACATAATGAGAAAACCTGGGCTGGATGAAGCACAAGCTGGAATCAAGATTGCTGGGAGAAATATCAATAACTTCAGATATGCAGATGGCACTACCATTATGGCAGAAAGTGAAGAAGAACCAAAGAGCCTCTTGATGAAAGTGAAAGAGGAGAGTGAAAAAGTTGGCTTAAACCTCACATTCAGAAAACGAAAATCATGGCATCTGGTCCCATCACTTCATGGGAAATAGGTGGAGAAACAGTGGAAACGGTGTCAGATTTTATTTTTAGGCTCCAAAATCACTGCAGATGGTTATCGTAACTGTGGAATTAAAAGACACTTGCTCCTTGGAAGGAAAGTTATGATCAATCTGGATAGCATATTCAAAAGTAGAGACATTACTTTGCCAACAAAGGTCTGTCTAGTCAAGGCTATGGTTTTTCCTGTGGTCATATATGCATGTGAGAGTTGGAGTATAAAGAAAGCTGAGTGCTGAAGAATTGATGCTTTTGAACTGTGGTGTTGGAGAAGACTCTTGAGAGTCTGTTGGAATGCAAGGAGAGCCAACCAGTCCATCCTAAAGGAGACCAGTCCTGGGTGTTCACTGGAAGGACTGATGCTGAGGATGAAACTCCAACACTTTGGTCACCTCATACAAAGGGTTGACCCATTGGAAAAGACCCTAATGCTGGGAGGGATTAGAGGCAGGAGCAGCAAGCATCAGAGGATGAGATGGCTGGATGGCATCACAGACTCGATGCACATGAGTTTGGGTGAACCCCAGGAGTTGGTGATGGACAGGGAGGCCTGGCGTGCTACGATTCATGGCGTGGCAAAGAGTTGGACATGCTGAGTGACTCAGTTGAACTGAACTGATGGGACTGGATTCATGGTATTAGTTTTCTGAATATTGAGTTTTAAGCCAACTTTTTCAACTCTCCTCTTTCACTTTCATCGAGAGGCTCTTTTGTTCTTCACTTTATGCCATAAGGGTGGTGTCATCTGCATATCTTATTGATATTTCTCCCAGCAATCTTGATTCCAGTTTTTGCTTCATCCAGCCCAGCATTTTGCATAATGTACTCTGCATATAAATTAAATAAGCAGGGTGAGAATATACAGCCTTGACCTACTCCTCTCCTGATCTGGAACTAGTCTGTTGTTCAATGTTCAATTGTAACTGTTGCTTCTTGACTGGCATACAGATTTCTCAGGAGGCAGGTCAGATGTTCTAGTATTCCCATTTCTTGAAAGATTTTCCACAGTTTGTTGTGATCCACACAGTCAAAGGCTTTGGCATAGTCAATAAAGCAGAAGTAGATGTTTTTCTGGAACTCTCTTGAATTTTTGATGATCCAGCAGATGTTGTCAATTTGATCTCTGGTTCCTCTGGTTTTTCTAAATCCAGATTGAACATCTGGAAGTGCACGGTTCATGTACTGTTGAAGCCTGGCTTGGAGAATTTTGAGCATTATTTTGTTATCATGTGAGATGATGTTAAACACAACCAGTGAGTTTTCCCTTCACATATTGTTCATTTGGTTTTAGAATTTTCACTTGATTTTGTTTTGTAGTTTACATTTCTCCACTGAATTTCTATATCTGGTTAGTTACTGATTATTGTTCTTTCCTTAAATCTTTAAACAAATTTATATTGGCTGATTTAAATAAATTTTTGCTAATTCCAACATCTTTATCTTCATTTCAGTTTTTATTAATTATACTTTATTACATTTAACTTGGCTCATATTTTCATATTATTAAATGTGTAGTATTTCTTTATTGCATGATGAAAACTGTACGTTATGCATTGTATAGTCTATATTATATTTCTTTTCCCCAGTATTTTTTCTTAATGTGTATTTTATACAAAGTAAAATTATCCTTGTTTAAATGTGCATAATTCTAAGATTGTCAAACACATGCAGCTACATAGACATCATGACAATAATAATGTAAAACAGCTCAACTGTTTCCAAATTTTCCTATGCCTTTTTGTAAACATTCTTATTCTCAATACCTACTTCAGGCAGCCATTGATCTATTTTTCTCTTGTTTGCTTTTACTAGAAGTTCATATAAATGAAATCATATGATGTTTTGCTTTTCAATCTGGCTTCTTTCACTTTATATGATACATATGTAATTCATTTATGTTTTGTGTTTAGCATTTAATTGGTGAGTAGTATTTCATTACATGGTATCAAAGTTTATTTGTTAGTTCTCTAGTTAGAGGAAATTTGGGTTTTGCCTGTTTGAGGAGGTTACAAATAAAACCTATAAACATGATTGTACAAGTTTTCATACAAACATAGGTTTCCATTTTAGTAAGATAAATGCAAAAGAGCAGAATTGCTAGGCCATATGGCAAACTTATGTTTAACTTTGTAAAATACAGCCAAGTTATTTTCCAAAATGTCTCTACCATTTTGCATTCCTACCAACAAAGTATAAGCATTACAGTGATACTACATCATTACCAGAACATGACATTGTCAGATTTTTATTTATAATTATTTTGAAAAAGGTTTCAATTATTTTTTGTCTGTTTTAATGATATATAGTTGTATCTCATTACAGTTTTAATTTGCTTTTCTCTGATAGCTACTAACATTGAGCATCTTTTCACATAACAGTTTTGACAGTCATACTTTTTTGGGAGGTGGGGTGTAGTTTCTACTTATATCTAATGCCAGTTCGAAAAATTAGATTATTTGTTTTCATTTTTTTTGAGTTTTGAGAGCTGTTATGTATTCTGCATATAAGTACTTTATTAGATATGGGATTTGCAAATATTTTCTAGCATTCTTTGGCTTATTTTATTTTTCAAAGTGCAGATAAAGTCCAATTTGTCAATTTTGTATGTGGTTTGAGGAAAGGATTAATATTGTTATTTTTTCTGCCTATAGATACTTCATTGATCCAGCACTATTTACAAAAATAAAAAAACTTTTTTTCAAAGAAACAGTTTTGTATCTTTGTAAAAATCAATTGATGTCATATGTATGGCTCTAATAATAGACTCTCTTCTGTTCAATTGAACTATAAGTCTGTCTTATTTCCAGTATCTCAGTGCTTTTGTTTCTAACTTTTGGCTGTGCCCATGGCATACACTTTTCTGGCTGTGCCACATGGCATACAGGGTCTTAGTTCCCCCAGAGACTGAACTGGTACACTCTGCAGTTGAAGTGCAGAGCCCTGACACTGGCTCACCAGGGAGTTTCCATCCCTCTGCCTTAATGCAGCTTCAGATACAGTCTTGAATCAAATACTGAGAGTCCTCCAAATTGGTTCGTCTTTTTACAAATTGTTTTGACCACTCTAGTTCCTTTACATTTTCATATACGTTATAGAATCATATTCTAAAAATTTCTAAAATAGAATGCTGGAATTTTGATTGGAATTGAATTGTATACATAGCTCAGTTTGAAGATATTTGTCTTTGTAACAATATTCAGTCTTCTAATCCATGAGCAAGATATATATCACCATTTAATTAAGGTAACTTTGATTTGTTTTATTAGAATTTTGCAGTTTTTACTACAAAGATAT
Source organism: Nanger dama (assembly GCA_917880005.1). Taxonomy (NCBI): domain Eukaryota; kingdom Metazoa; phylum Chordata; class Mammalia; order Artiodactyla; family Bovidae; genus Nanger; species Nanger dama. Next base: position 58,218,282 of record CAKJTW010000004.1, read on the forward strand.
TGTACTTTTTCATATTTATAAGCGTGTTCTATTTCAAGTATTTCTGTTTCAAGTATTCACTACTTTTGGTAGTGTTATAAATAATTGGTTATTCTTGGAAGCACTATATATATCTTAATCTTATCGAGATTAAATAATTAAAATTTTAAAAATTATATTTCCAATTTTTCATTGATAGTACTTAGAAATACAATTTTTGCATATTGATCTTGTATACAGAAACTTATCTAATAATTCACTTATTACTTCTAGTATTATTTTGAAAATTCTTTGCCATTTTTTATGTGACAATAATTTGTAGATGTTTTATTTATTTGTTTACAACTTAAGCTGTTTATTTTCTTAAGTTACTTCATAAGCTATCAGTTATTGGGCTGAATAGAAGTTACAGGCAGATATTATTACCTTATTCACGATATTACCTGAAAATCAATTATTTCACTATTTTTTGTTTCTTCAATGCCAGCAAGGAAGATGGAGATTCCAGTAAGATGAGTGCTATAATATAATGTAGTATAATCATATATATCCTATTATTGTTGAAATATTTTATTGGTGATAAGAAAGTCATAGATTCTGTCCATACTCAAGGGAAAACTACTGTATCCCAGAAAGATATGAATAATAGGAGGTAGGAACAGGGGTTTATTTTATGAGCATATCTGCTGTAGCAGCAGTCAGCATTTTTTACTAATAACTATCTACCTACAAGTAATATATTATTTCAAATATAGTATAAGAAACATAACAGTAAACTTCTGTGTTCCTCTTCAGCCTTTGTGCCGTTGCTGTCATAAATTTTATTTTTACATATTTTATAAATCACTCAGCACTTTGCAGTTCTTTACACTGGCTCAGACACCAAAGAATCTGCCTGCAATTCAGGAGACCCTGGCTAGATCCTTGGGTTGGAAGATCCCCTGGAGAAGGGAACCCACTCCAATATTCTTGCATGGGCAACCTATGGACAGAGGAGCCTGATGGGCTAAAGTCCATGGGATATCAAAGAGTCGGACATAGCTGAGCAACTAACACTTTTCTTTAAGCAATTAATTATGCTTTAAATAGATTTTTTTAATGAAAAAAGTGATCTCTCTTTTTTAAAACTACGTGTTTATCATCTCTGAAGCTTTTTATTCCTTTCTGTAAGTATTCCATCTGGTATTAATTTCCTTCTGCCTGAGAGATTTCCTTGAATATTTTTTGTAATACAGGTTAGCTAATGATGAATTCTTTTAGTTTTTGTATGCTTTAAAAAGTCTCTGTATGACTTTTGTTTTTAAAGATATTTCTGCTCAGTTTAGTATAATGGTTGATTTTTTTTTCTATACTTTAAAGATGTTGCTCCACTGTCTACTGGTGTTCCTCTTTACCAAGGAGGATTCTGTCATTTTTGCCTTTGTTCTTCTGTATTTAAAGAAACTTTTTTCTTCTGGATGCTAAGATTTCCCTTCTACGACTGGCTTTAAAAAATTTAATTATGGTTACTCTAGTGCAGTTTTCATTTCATATTTCTTATGCTGTGGCTCCTTGAACTTCTAAGATCTGTGGGAATTTGGATATTTGAGAGCAATTGTTTCTTCAAATATATTTTTTAATCTCTGTTCTCTCCTCTTTTCTTCAAAGATAGAATTAAGCATATATTCAGTTAAGTTCAGTCACTCAGTCGTATCCGACTCTTTGCAATGCCATGAATCGTAGCATGCCAGGCCTCCATGTCCATCACCAACTCCCAGAGTTCACTCAGACTCACGTCCATCGAGTCAGTAATGCCATCCAGCCATCTCATCCTCAGTCATCCCCTTCTCCTCCTGCCCCCAATCCCTCCCAGCATCAAAGTCTTTTCCAATGAGTCAACCCTTTGCACGAGGTGGCCAAAGTACTGGAGTTTCAGCTTTAGCATCATTCCTTCCAAAGAAATCCCAGGGCTGATCTCCTTCAGAATGGACTCATTGGATCTCCTTGCAGTCAAAGGCACTCTCAAGAGTATTCTCCAACACCACAGTTCAAAAGCATCAATTCTTCAGCGCTCAGCCTTCTTCACAGTCCAACTCTCACATCCATACATGACCACAGGAAAAACCATAGCCTTGACTAGACGGACCTTTGTCGACAAAGTAATGTCTCTGCTTTTGAATATGCTACCTAGGTTGGTTATAACTTTTCTTCCAAGGAATAAGCATCTTTTAATTTCATGGCTGCAGTCACCATCTGCAGTGATTTTGGAGCCCCCAAATAAAGTCTGACACTGTTTCCACTGCTTTCCCATCTATTTCCCATGAAGTGATGGGGCCAGATGCCATGATCTTCATTTTCTGAATGTTGAGCTCTAAGCCAACTTTTTCACTCTACACTTTCACTTTCATCAAGAGGCTTTTTAGTTGCTCTTCACTTTCTGCCATAAGGGTAGTGTCATCGGCATTCTAAGGTTATTGATATTTCTCCTGGTAATCTTGATTCCAGCTTGTACTTTTTCCAGCCCAGCGTTTCTCATGATGTACTCTGCATATGAGTTAAATAAGCAGGGTGACAATATACAGCCTTGACATACTACTTTCCCTAACTGGAACCAGTCTGTTGTTACATGTCCAGTTCTAACTATTGCTTCCTGACCTGCATATAGGTTTCTCAAGAGGCAGGTCAGGTGGTCTGGTATTCCCATCTCTTTCAGAATTTTCCACAGTTTATTGTGATCCACACAGTCAAAGGCTTTGGCACAGTCAGTAAAGCAGAAATAGATGTTTTTCTGCAAGAATACACAGAAGTATACAAAAGAAATCTTCACAGCCAAGATAATCACAATGGTGTGATCACTCACCTAGAACCATTCGTCCTGGAATGTGAATTCAAGTGGGCCTTAAAAAGCATCACTACAAACAAAGCTAGTGGATGTGATGGAATTCCAGTGGAGCTATTTCAAATCCTGAAAGATGATGTTGTGAAAGTGTTGCACTCAATATGCCAGCAAATATGGAAAACTCAGCAGTGGCTGCAGGACTGGAAAAGGTCAGTTTTCATTCCAATCCCAAAGAAAGGCAATGCCAAAGAATGCTCAAACTACCACACAGTTGCACTCATCTCACACGCTAGTAAAGTAATGCTCAAAATTCTCCAAGCCAGGCTTCAGCAGTATGTGAATTATGAACTTCCAGATGTTCAAGCTGGTTTTAGAAAAGGCAGAGGAACCAGAGATCAAATTGCCAACATCTGCTGTATCATCAAAAAAAAAAGGATTTATTAGGCTGCTTTAAATTATTTCACAGCTCACTGATGCACGTTTGATTTCATTTTCAGCCCTTTTCCTCTGTTTTTAAAAATGTTTTTATAGTTTCTATATTTATGTTTTTTAAAGCTCATTACTCTTTCTTCTGTAGTGTGTACTCTGTTTTTAATCCCATTCATAATATTTTTCTTCACCAACATTTTTATTTTTCATATCTAGTTTGATTTGGGTCACTATACATGTTCCATTTCTCTGTTTAATGTTCATCCTTTCTCTCTTCCTTCTAAAAATCATATGAAGTAAAGTTATAATCAACAATTTAATATTCTTGTCTACTAATTATATAATTTGTGCCACTTCTGGGTCTATTCTGGGAATTCCACCCCCTCAATAGTCTATGAACATGAAATTTCTTTGTTTATTTGCTGCCCCACTGTCCTTTTACAGGAAGATTAAATTGTACTGTTATCAGTGATCTATTAATCAAAGAGCAGTGGAAACACAAGAGGAATGCAGACTGCCCATCAGAAAGCTCAAGATTTTCTATTATCAAAAACACCTCAACTCAGTTACTGACTAAGAGTAAGTATTGGCAGAGCCGGGGAAAGGAGGCAAAGAAAGTTCCTGTGGACAAAGCACATATGCCAAAGCACAGAAATGAGAAATGGGCACATGGACGGAATCTCAGGGAGTTCCTGTGGCTGAATTATGGGCAGAGTGGAGGGAGGAAACAGTAGACTAGTAGGTGCAGCCAGCATGTGGTGGGACCTGTGCTGGGCTGAAGAACTTGAGATTTGTTTGCGTAGCAATGCTTTGGAAATCTTTAAAAAGTGTGATAAAATATATTAACCATAAAGTGCAGTAGCTTAACCACTTTCAAGTATACAGTTCAGAAGCATTGAGTGCGTTTACATTGTTGTGCAACCATCACCCACGTCTATCTTCAGAAAACTTTAACCTTCTTAACTGAAACTCTGTAACCATTGTAAACACTGTAAACTGTTGACTCCTCATTCCTCCCTCCCCTTAGCTGCCAGAAACCTTAATGCTAGCTTCTGGTTTTATGAATTCTAGGTATCTCATATAATTGGATTCACACACTACTTGTCTTTTTGTGATTGATTTATTTCACTTAGCATAATGTCTTCAAGACATGTTGTAGCAAGTGTCAGAATTTCCCTCCTTTTAAATCACATTTATTCCACTGAATGTATATCACATGTTGTTTATCCATTCATAGGTTGATAAATATTGAGTTGCTTTCACCTTTTGACAACTGTGAGTAATGTTGTTATGAACGTTGGTGCACAAATGATGTGTTAGAGTTCATGCTTTCAATTGTTTTGAGTATATAACTAGAAGTGGAATTGCTGGATCCTATGGTAATTCTAATTTTTAAGGAATACCATTTTTGACAGTAGCCACATCAACTTACATTCCCATCAGCCGTGTTCTGGGCTTTTCACATCGTTGCCAAAATTTGTTATTTTCTCTCTTTTTAAAAAATCTTAATTTATGGAGAAAAAGAAATGGCAACCCACTCCAATATTCTTGCCTGGGAAATCCCAGAGGAGTCTGGCGGGCTACAGTCCATGAGATCACAGAAGAGTCGGACACGACTTAGCAAGTAAACAACAGCAACAAAAGATTTGCAGGCTTATTCAGTTTTACTTGTTTAATGTTCACCTGTCTAGGTGACATGTAATACACGTTACTGCTCAGTGGTCAGTGGACTAAGTCTCTTAGAGCGCTGTCACTTTTAGCAGAGACCGCAGATCTATAAGAACGTTAGAACTGCAGGGCACAAGCTTCAATTCCAAGCCTTTGCTCTCCTGCTTGACCGTGAGCCTATTTCCTCATCTATGTATGAAAGGTGCGCATTAGTGATTCCTCAGTCTCTTTCCAATTTTAAATGTCTGTGATCTAGTAATATATTTTTAAACAACTGAGCTGAGGAAGAAAAGATACCTGGAACGACTGGAACAGTCGTTTAGCCTAAAAGGTCCAAATCACACCATCTCGGGCTGCTACTAGTCAGCCAGCCATTGTCATGGTACAGTGGTGTGTAACACGACGGCAGCAACTTCAGGAAAGCAGCAGTAGTGATGTGATGCCTTTTGCTCACTGATGCTTTGGCTAAGTGGTTACATGTGCCTCCAACCACTCTTGTCAGTTCTTTTTCCACCTTGGCAAAGAATGTTCAAGAAGAAAGGGTGGGAAAACAGTTTATACTCTCCTGGAAGTTGGGGAAGTGCCCCTTAGAGACTATAATTCTGCTGCTTTCTGAAGTCTGAGCTTCAGAAGGTTTGGGACTTTCCAGACTGAGACTGAAAATTGAGTTTCTTCATCTAAAAATCAGGAAATTGGAAAAGATATTCTCTGAAAGCTCCTTCCAGAATAAACTTACTCAGAACTTAGTGACTATAGTAACTGATCAGTTATTAATATTACCCATATAACACACTCTGTGTTTTGTTACCTGTGAAATGAACAGATAAGAGGGCCAACACATTTATTTTGTCATAAACACATATCCAGGCCTCCTCTGTACAAAACATTTTTTCCAGATGCTTTTAGTATGTTACCCATTTGTCCTTTCAACAATTCTATATGTAGCACAGTTCCCCTACACTTTACAAATAAGGAGATTAGTGACACCTAAAAACCCCTGGCTGGTAGAGGCAGATTGGGGACTTCAGAAACTATTCATTGTCATCATACAATATCCTTTAATATATAACAAAGTACATTTATGTTCTGTGCTTGTGATCCAGGTGATAGCCCTGTGAGGTTAGTACAATAACGTTTACTTCTCACATTTTACATATAAGGAAACACTTCACACTTGGGCAATGTTTGTAAGGAGGAACTCAAAAATAGGTGATAGACAATGGCTGTCTCATTTTCTTTGACACGTACTCTAAAAGTTCAAAAACGAATGTTATTTAGTAAAAATATTTTGATAGTAGAAATCTAATATCAGAACAAGTCAGTAAAACATAGTGGGTTTATATTATTTTTTTCCCACTGCCAAATAAATACACCACTGTGTGTTCTATCTCTGGCTTGGGAAGATCCCCTGGAGAAGGGCATGGCAACCCACTCCAGTATTCTTGCCTGGAGAATCCCATGGACAGAGGAGCCTGGCAGGGTTACAGTCTGGGGTTGCAGAGCTGGACACAACTGAAGCGACTTAGCACACGTGTGATTTTTAAAGTACCTCCAAACATCCTAACCCTGTCACTTGCTAGCTGAATGACTCTGGGGAATTTCTCAAACCTCTCCGTGGCTCACTCATGGAACAGGTGACCCCAGCTTTGCTACCACAGTGAAGAATCCTATTTTGTGGACTTCCCTGGCAGTCCAGTGGTTAAGAATCCATCTACTGATGAAGGGGACACAGGTTCACTCTCTGGTCTGGGAAGATTTTACATGCTGTGGCCCCCTACACCCATGAGCCACAGCTGCTGCAGCCTGGCCATTCTAGAGCCTGTGCTCCACAGCAAGAGGAGCCACCGCGATCGAAGCCCACGGACTGCCACTAGAGAGTAGCCCCCTTACCACAACTAGAGAAAATTCTGCTCAGCAGCGAAGACCCAGCACAGCCAAAAATAAATATTTTTTAAAAAGAGTCTTATTCTGTAAAAGAAGAGAAAGGGAATCATTTTGGAATTATACTTGGAGCTCTGGAATTTAAACACTGCTGTGGTAACATCTTTATTTTGAGGATTTGGGGAGTGCAGTGGTTAACAGCACAAAGGAGTCAAATCACAGGGGTGGAAGTGCTGGGTCCTCCACTCACTGTCTACCGTGGGGCATGTTGCTGATCCTCTGTGTGCTTTCCTTTCCAAACTGTAACTCATGAAGGGTTGCTGAGAGAATTAAATGAATGTATACAAAAAAATCTTAATTTAAATTTGTATAAAATGGTATATCCCACTTTGATTTTCATTTGCATTTCTCTAATGATTAATGATGTTAAACATACTTTCATGTGTTTATTAACTATTTGTATTTCTCCTCTCAAGAAATGTCTATTCAAGTTCTTTGATCATTTTGAAATTAGATTGGTTGCTTTTGTGATGTTAAGTTGTAGGAGTCTTTTATTTATTCTGGATATTAACCTTTAATCATATATTTGATTTTCAAATATTTTCTCTCATTCTATGGGTTGTCTCTTCACTCTGCTGGTTGTATTCTTTGCTGTATGACAGCTTAACATTTGAATAAAATGTGTCTATTTTTTTGTTTGGTTGCCTGTGCTTTTGGTGTCATATCCAATGGATCATTGACGAAGTCAATGTCATGAGGCTTTTCACATTTTCTTCTAAGAGTTTTATCATTTTAGGTGTTACATGTAGGTATTTGATCCATTTTGAGTTAAGTTTTGTATGTTGTGCTAAGATAAGCTTTCAATTTCATTCTTTTTTATGTGGATAACCAGTTTTTCCAACATCATTTGTTGAAAACACTGTCCTTTCCCCATTGACTGGTCTCTTTCCTCATTGAATTGTCCTTTTCCCATAGGATGGGTGCTGATCTCAGCACTCTTGTCAAAATATATTTGATTATATATGTGAGGGTTTATTTCTAGGCTCTCTCTTCTATTACATTGATTACTGTAGGTTTGTAATAAGTTTTGAAGTCAACAAATCTGAGATCTTACAATTTTCTTTTTTTTTTTTTTTTGAGATTGTTTTGACTATTTCAGATCTTAAAATTTTATATGAATTTTAAGATGAAATTTTCTATTTCTGCAAAAATGGGATTTTGTAGGATTGCATTTAATTTGTAGATAGTTTCAGGTAGTACTGACTTTTTAACAATATTAAGTCTTCTAATCCATAAACATAGTATATCTTTTCATTTGCTAGTGCGTTATTCAATTTTTTTTCCAGCAGTGATTTATAGTTTTCACTGTACAAATATCTTGCCTCCTTAAGTATATTGCTACATATTTTATTCTTTTGATGCTTTTTTAAGTGGAAATTTTTCTTAATATCCATTTTGGATTATTTATTGTTAGTATATAGAAAACAAATGATTGCTGTCTGTTCATTTTGTATTCAGGAACTTTGCTGAATTCTTTCATCAGTTCTAACTGTGCGTGTGTGTGAGTGTGTGTAATCTGTAGAATTTTCTACATGTAAGATCATGTAGTCTGTTAAAAGTGATAGTTTGACTCTTTCCTTTCCAATTTGGGTGACTTTAACTTTCTTTCTGTTGCTTATTTGCTCTGTCTAAAACTTTAAATACTGTAATGAATAAAAGTGATAAAAGTGGTCTTCTTTAGACACAAGCACGTGCATGCTTAGTCACTCAGTCATGTCTGACTCTATGTGACCTTGTGAACTATAGCACATCAGGCTCTTCTGTCCATAGGCTTTCCCAGGCAAGAATACTGGAATGGGTTGCCATTTCCTCCTCCAGCAGATCTTCTTGACCCAGGGATCAAACTCGCATCTCCTGAGCCACTTGAGAACCTCAATGTGGAAATTTGGAAAGTTTTAAACAAGTGATCGAGAGGGTCCTATCCAAGTTGTCTGTTCATCATTCTGGCTGCTGAATAGAGAATGAATAGAAAGGAGAAGACTAGAGGCAAAAAGCTAATGAAGTAGATTTTCTGTAGTCCATGTGAGGGAAGTAACTTTCCTGGAAGCAGTGGTGTGAGGCAACAGTAGTGACACCCAGTGCTCACCAACGCTAAACAGCTGTGAGAGGGTCTAATGGCCAAGGAACCCCCCACTGCTAGAGCTGGAGGAGAGTCTGGGGATGAATGATGCTCCCGCAGGCCTCCGCACATTCTCATTCGGAAGGAGTCAAGTTAAAATCGAAACCAAAGACTCCCAGCATATGTGTTTGAGGGGGCTTCTGAAGTCAAATATTCTAGCCCCAAATATTCTAGTCTCTTCACAAGGAGTGTGGATTACAGAGCAGACACGGAAGGCAGTGAGGATAGCAAACTCTTCCATCCAGACTGCACTCCTTTTCCAACACCCTCCACACTACCACTTCCACAGAAAGTAGAATGACAAAGCCTAGAGACCTTTTGATCCCTAAGTTACCAGATGCAAGTGGTGAGCATTATTCAGTGCTCCAGTCTGAGAACAGGAGTTTCTGGCACCTGTCAGATGTCAGTGGAAGGAAACTATGTAATATATATATATTGAGAATGAAGATCTTATATCTAGAGCCAGGACCAGCGGCAGAGTATCTTGGTTTATGGGCATTTAAGGATTACTTTTAAAACAGAGCAAAACAGTCAAAAACACAGATCATCATGGACCATTCTGGACTGGAGTCTTTACTGCAATAACCAAATAGTCTAGGGATTGAGAATTGAGTCCAACTCTTTCAAAGCTGAAAGCCCACCCTCTATTCTATGTGGGTCTGGTGTCTTCTGATGTTCCTGCTCTGTTTTGTTCCATGATCTGTCTTCATGGAATAATCAGTAGCAAATTTTCTTAGATTCTGTCCATAACTGCTCAATGTTCATCTCATAATTTATATATATATGTGTGTGTGTGTGTGCGTGTGTGTGTGTATGTGTGTGTATGTATGTGTATATATATATATATATATATATATATATGTTTTATACCAGCCAGTACAATTGGAAAATGTTTAACACAAATTGCATCTCTTAGAAGAGGTGTTTTTTTTTTTTTTTTTTTTTTAAATTGTGGGGACTATAGGCAAATAGTTCTCTTCACTCTGAGTGCAGTGTGTTTTGTGCCAACCTTCTATTGTTCTTTTTACATTATGCAGCCATGGGAGAATTAATTTTTCTCCACTGGCTAGGAGAAGAATCTCCCTTTCTGGGCCCAAAGTGACTATTGGGAGCAATATGGATGTCGTGGTGCGGTCTATACAGTGCCGTCAGATTCAGGGCCCACTGGCTTCAGTGGAAGGTTTGACTTCACATTTCGCTCCTGTTATCAAGAGAGCTGCACCAGAGCTTCTCATTAAAAAGTGTGTTTTGAAGTCTTAGCCCTCTCAGGGGCAGGAGAACTAGAAGGAGTTTGAAGAAGTCCAAAAGTCAGAAGGAAATGGTCAGGAAAGCTGAAACCTCAATCCGAATTGATGATGGGAGTGGTCATGGGAGAGACTGAGTATTCTTACTGTGGGGTACACCTCAGATCCCTGTTAGATAAAAAATCAAACCCAGAAGAGACATCATAGAACCTCAAAGTAAGAGTAGTAATGGGTGGCAATTCTCAGAAAGGAGTTAAAATCATGGTGACTTTGGAACTACCAGTGTCCACATTCTAACAATAGTGGAGGATTTATGTACAAACAATATAGTCCCAGGAAAACCCACTTTGAGAGCTCTATTGATTATAGCATTTGGCTTTTGAAAACCTTTGTAAGAAAGAAACATTATTAGAAAAGGTGAGTTATTATTCTAATCTAATACTTACATGCCCTTGCCATACTTATTTTAAAGAAATGAATTCTGATTTACAAATGTTATTTGATTGATTTTGGTTTCTAGGAGCTAAAAAGTGAAAGTAGAAATGGTATATAAAGGCCCTGATGATCACCATGCACCCATCAGCTTGCTTTTGAGCCTTGGATTTCTCTGGTTCTGATTTGACCAGGATGCATCAAGACCAACTGGGGCTGGAAGGGAAGAGTTTCAAGTTAAAGGGAACAATGTGGTGATGGCAGAGGGAAGAAGCTTGGTCTGTAAACCTAGGAAGATGAGACAGGTGAGGGTTACAACCCAGGAGGGCAAGCAGGGACCAGGAAACCAGCCTAGAAGCCTAGAAACCCAAGAAAATGGATCAAAGATGAAGGCCGACATGAAGAGTTCATCAGAGAAGTCTCCGTCTAAGCTGGTGGCTCTGTATCCCTGGCCACATATGACAATCACCAGTGCCCTGCCCTTCAGGATCTACCAGATTTGGTTTTCAGGTTATTCTGGTAGGACTTCTGTGTCCATACTGCAATGGAGACTTACCTGCCAAGAATAAGAATGATCTCATATTCTATTTCCTAAGCTTAAAGAATACCTTTTTTTTTCCCATTCGATTTATCTAACTTCCAACAGAGTCCCATGCAGTCAGTCCTCCTCCTCTGAATTCTTTTTTCTTTTGCCTTCATGACACCATCCTTGCAAACACACACACACACACACACACACATATATATATATATTTGTGCTTGCTCACTCTTTTTTGTTTGAGCTTCTTCTCTTTTGAACTTAATGTTGAGATGTTCCCAGAGCACTTCTCTGACCCTCTCCCCTTGTATCTTCTCTTTCCCATCTCACCACCCTTACTCTCTTCTTTCTTCTCTTTTACCCTCTTCTTTTCCTTCTCTTTTCTTTATTTTTCTTCTCTTTCTACTTATGTCCTGGGTAATCTAATCAAAGCCCATGGCTTTAAATATCATCCCCACACTTAGTAACCCAAATCAGTCAGGATAGCCTAGATTCTGCAGTATCAAGAAAACAGTTGAAATTTCATCACTGTCTATAACTAAGGTTCTGTTTCTTGCTTGTGTTGCAGATCCAAACTACAACAGCAGGGGTTTTTGCTTACTGATGTCCTTCTGGTTGGAGTCATTATCTTGCTAGAAGATCTCACTTTTATGGACGCTGTGGTAGGGAATACAAATTGTACATTGTCACCTCTGAAGTGTTCTGCCCTGAAAGTGAGATAGGTATTTTCCAGAGGAGAAACAGAGGCATCTAGAGGCTAAAGAAAACGCTGACGCTGGGCTGTGAATCCAGTCTGTTATGACCACTCATTTATAAATGAGTAGAAAGGGAAGCTGGGTGCTTGCCAAGGGCCTCAGGGTTCTCAGGATGAGTTATGCTCGGGGGTGCTCTAGTCTGCCTGGCGCCAGAGCCCTGGTCTTCCAGTACATTATGCCTTCTGTCACCGGAAGTCCATTCTTGCTTGTGAAGGAATCACTGTCATCTCCTGAGAATGTCAAGTTTTATTGGAAGGAGTAACTTAACTAACAATAGCTAACATGCACTGATGTCTTACAGGATTTAGCTTACTTGAAAACAGTGCTATATAAAAGGCCTTATGGAGTAGATGTGACTTTCCCCATTTTAAAGTGAGATTGAAAGCTGGAGAAGGGAGACTTCCTCCAAAGCCACCTAACAAGGGGAAGTGGAGCAGGGATTTGAGACTAGGTAAATAACCCTGACCTTACCACACAATCTCAGATAATTCATTCAAAATGTACCAAGACGTGGAAACAACCTTAATGTCAATTGACAAAGGAACAGATAAAGGAGATGTGGTACGTATATACAATGAAATACTACATGCGTGCTCAGTTACTCAGTCCTGTCCAACTCTGTCCAACTCATGTCTGACTGCACAAACTGTAACCTGCCAGGCTTCTCTGTCCATGGGATTTCCCAAGCAAGAATACTGGAGTGGGTGCCCTGCCCTCCTCCGAGGAATCTTCCTGATCCAGCAATCAAACACGTGTCTTTTACATCTCCTGCACTGATAGGCAGGTTCTTTACCATTAGTGCCACCTGGGAAACCCCTATTTTACTTTATGAATATATCAAAAATAATGTATATATAGCTTCCCCAGTGGCTCACCTGTAAAGAACCTATTTAGAAGACAGGAACCACAGAAGTAGTGTGTTTGATCCTTGAGTTGGGAAGATCCCCTGGAGAAGGGAATGGCAACCCACTCCAGTATTCTTGCCTGGAGAATCCCATGGACAGAGGAGTCTGGTGGGCTACAGTCCATAGGGTTGCAAAGAGGTGGACAATGACTGACGTGAGTTAGCACACACTCATATATGTATAATAGAACATTTTGCTGTAGAGCACAAATGAGCATTGTATTATAAACCAACTATACTTAAATTATTTTTATTTTTTAATACTTTATTCTACATTACAATACTGTATTTATTTTGCCATACATTGACATGAATCAGCCACAGGTGTACACGATCTCCCAATGTTGAAGTCCCCTCCCTATACTTAAATTATTTTTAAAATAAGATAACACAAAAATATACTTTTCCAACCAGGTACACATTAGTTATTGAACTCCACTTTTTGCCTTTTTATTCATGGGTACCTTATTGTTAGCTGGGAGATGGCCCAGCCCTGCAAGCTTGACATGTATAGGTGTTTGCCTTAGTGGGGAGGGGAGGCTGGACTGAAACTCTCAATGGTCATTTTTCACGGCCAGAGACCTCTACGCTTAGGGGAGCACATATTTCATGGGTTCAAGGCAGGGAAATTGTGTTGTGGGGGCAGCTGGCAATTTTCCTAACCTGAAGAGGTTGGGCCACCTACACTCCCCATTGCCCATGGGTTCAACTTCCGAGTATCCTCATTATGCTGGGGCTACCAGGCCCCTCCTCCTCCTGTCCCTAATTTCATCCCCAGTTCCAGCCATGGTACCCTGGTTTTGTTTATCTTCGAGTACAACGCTCTCTGTTTCTGTCATTGCCATGGTCCCATTTCTTTCCCACTATCTGGCTTTGCATTTAAATTCTTCATAGCAGAGGAAAAGAAGACAGACATGTTTTGGGATCAGACAGATTTGGGTTGGGTCTTCGACTTTGTCACTTAACAGGTGTATAACCTTGTATGTGTCATTTCAATTCTCCAGTCTCAGTCCCTACATCCATAAAAATGGGGGGGGTGTCCACATCTCTTTTCAAATAGGCAAGACTTATAAAGGCAGTGCAGAGTCTCTGGTGTAAGGGTTTGGTTCAAAAATGTAGAAACGGAGGTCTTTTAGTCCACTGTTATCGATGATTTACTATCCAGAAAAGATACATTCACATATACATGTAAATGGATATGAAGGCAAACCATTCAATATCAAGGTAATTCAAGTCTATGCCCTGAATAGTAATGCTGAAGAAGCTGAAGCTGAAGAGTTCTATGAAGACATACAAGACCTTCTAGAACTAACACCCAAAAGATGTCCTTTTCATTACAAGGGACTAGAATGTAAAAGTAGGAAGTAAAGAGACACCTGGACTAACAGGCAAATATGGCCTTGGAATACAAACGGAGAAGGTCAAAGCTAATAGAGTTTTGCCAAGAGAACACACTGGTCATAACAAACACCCTCTTTCAACAACACAAGAGAAGACTCTATACATGGACTTCAGCAGATGGTCAATACGGAAATCAGATTGATCGTATTCTTTGCAGCCAAAGATGGAGAAGCTCTATACAGTCAGCAAAAACAAGACCAGGAGCTGACTGTGGCTCAGATCATGAATCCTTACTGACAAATTCAGACATAAATTGAAGAAAGTAGGGAATACCACTGGACCATTGAGGTATGACCTAAATCAAATCCCTTATGATTGTACAGTAGGAGTGACAAATAGATTCAAGGGATTAGATCTGATAGACAGAGTGCCTGAAGAACTGTGGATGGAGGTTCATGATTTTGTACAGGAGGCAGTGATCAAGACTATCCCCAAGAAAAAGAAATACAAAAAGTTAAAATTGTTGCCTGAGCAGCCCTTACAAATAGCTGGTAAAGAAGAGAAACTAAAGGCTAAAGAGAAAAGGAAAGATATACCCCTTTGAATGCAGAGTTCCAAGCAATAGCAAGGAGAGATAAGAAAGCCTTCCTCAGTAATCAATATCAAGAAATATAAGAAAAAAATAGAATGGAAAAGACTAGCGATCTCTTCTAGAGGAACCAAGGGAATATTTCATGCAAAGATAGGCACAATAAAGGACAGAAATGGTATGGACCTAACAGAAGCAAAAGATATTAAGAAGAGGTGAAACAATACACAGAAGAACTACACAAAAAAGATCTTCATGGTCCAGATAACCATGATGGTGTGATCACACACCTAGAGTCAGACATTCTGGAATGTGAAGTCAAGTGGGCCTTAGAAAGCATCACAACGAACAAAGCTAGTGGAAGTGATGGAATTCCAGTTGAGTTATTTCAAATCCTAAAAGATGGTGCTGTGAAAGTGCTTCATTCAATATGCCAACAAATCTGGAAAACTCAGCGGTGGCCACAGGACTGGAAAATGTCAGTTTTCATTCTAATCCCAAAGAAACGCAATGCTAAAGAATGCTCAAACTACCACACAATTGCACTCATCATGCTAGCAAAGTAATACTCAAAATTCTCCAAGCCAGGCTTAGCAGTACATGAACCATGAACTTACAAATGTTCAAGCTGGATTTAGAAAAGTCAGAGGAACCAGAGATCAAATTACCAACATCTGTTGGATCATCGAAAAAGCAGGAGAGTTCCAGAAAAACATCTGCTTTTGCTTTATTAACTATGCCAAAGCCTTTGACTTTGTGGATCGCAACAAACTGTGGGAAATTCTTCAAGAGATGGGAATACCAGACCACCTGACCTGCCTCTTGAGAAATCTGTATGCAGGTCAGTAAGGAACTGTTAAAACTGGACATGAAACAACAGACTGGTTCCAAATCAAGAAAGGAGTATGACAAAGCTGTATATTGTCACCCTGCTTATTTAACTTTTATGCAGAGTACATCATGAGAAATGCTGGACTGGATGAAGCACAAGCTGGAATCAAAATTGCCAGTAGAAATATCAATAACCTGAGATATGCATATGACACCACACTTATGGTAAAAAGCAAAGAACTAAAGAGCCTCTTGATGAAAGTGAAAGAGGTGAGTTAAAAAGTTGCCTTAGAGCTCAATATTTAGAAAACTAAGCTCATGGCATCTGGTCCCATCACTTCATGGCAAATAGATGGGGAAACAATGGAAACAGTGAAAGACATTTTTGGGGGCTCCAAAATCACTGCAGATGGTGACTGCATCCATGAAATTAAAAGATGTTTGCTCCTTGGAAGAAAAGCTATGACCAACCTTGACGGCATAGACGGATAGATATGAGAGTTGGACTATAAAGGAAGCTGAGTGCCAAAGAACTGATGCTTTTGAACTGTAGTTTTGAAGACTCTTGAGAGTCCCTTGGACTGCAATGCAATCCAACCAGACCATCTTAAAGCAAATCTGTCCTGAATATTCATTGAAGCATATTCAGTTTCATGCTGAAGCTGAAACTCCAATATTTTGGCCACCTGATGTGAAGAACTGACTCATTTGAAAAGATACTGATGCTGGGAAAGATTGAAGGCAGAAGGAGAAGGGGACGGCAAAGGATGAGATGGTTGGATGGCATCACCAACCTGATGAACATGAGTTTGAGTAGGCTCTGGGAGTTGGTGATGGACAGGGAAGCCTGGTGTGCTGCAGTCAATGGTGTTACAAAGAGTCAGACATACTGAGAGCCTGAACTAACTAACTAACTAACATATATACTAAGTGAATTTAATGAGATTGTATGTTCACACTGTCTAGATGGACAATACAAATGTCCTTTCTTGAACCACAACTTAGCTAGTTTTCCTCCTTGAGCTCCAAACCTGTCCTGCTAGTAAGAAATCTTAAATTTGCCAATTTATTTATATTTTATAATCAATAGTCAACTGGTTTTAGTAGGAATTTGTACAAGTTAATCTTTTAAACCATTTATCATTTATTTATTATTATTATTATTTATTTCACAATATTGTGTTGGTTTTGCCATACATCAACATGAATCCACCATGGATGCACCCGTGTTCCCCATGTCTTTAACAAGTGGCGCTGGGAAAACTGGTCAACCACTTGCAAAAGAATGAAACTAAACACTTTCTAACACCATACACAAAAGTAAACTCAAAATGGATTAAAGATCTAAATGTTAAGACAAGAAACTATAAAACTCCTAGAGGAAAGCATAGGCAAAACACTCTCCAACATATCACAGCAGGATACTCTATGACCCACCTCCCAGGATACTGGAAATAAAAGCAAAAATAAACAAATGGGACCTAATTAAACTTAAAGTTTCTGCACAACAAAGGAAACTATAAGCAAGGTAAAAAGACAGCCTTCAGAATGGGAGAAAATAATAGCAAATGAAGCAACTGACAAACAACTAATATCAAAAATATACAAGCAATTACTGCAGCTCAATTCCAGAAAAATAAAATTGGCCAAAGAACTAAACAGACATTTCTCCAAAGAAGACATACAGATGGCTAACAAACACATGAAAAGATGCTCAACATCACTCATTATCAGAGAAATGCAAATCAAAACCACAATGAGGTACCATTTCATACCAGTCAGAATGGCTGCTATCCAAAAGTCTACAAGCAGTAAATTTACCACTTTAAAAGTTACCTAAACTTCTTTTGGTGAGTGTTCTTTGGTATAAATGTATCCCTGTAGGTCAATGCTAGTGAGAACTCCAGTATTCACTCTGCCCTTTTTCTACTTGGAGAGGGGGATTCTTTGTGTAGGAAGAGCTTACTGTGAGCTCCTGGTGGTAGGAGGGAGCCTGCAGTTCCTTGGAGCTCTTGTACTCTTTTCTTTGTGCTACTGTTCCTTCTTGCTTTGGTCACTGGCCCTGTGGTGGGTATTTGCTGTTGCTTGAATTCAGGTTGACCTCCCAGGCGCATCTGTATGCCAGAGACCTAGCTGTGTCTCCCCTGTCTCCCCCTGATAACCCTTCACCCAGGTAAGCCAACCAGCAACCCCAGTGACCTGCCTTCCACAGGCCTTCACAAGGTGTAACAAATTGTGGTTGCTTACAACACAAAGTGGTAATTCTGGTGCGACCAGGGAATAGCAAATAGAAAGCAGAAAGCTTTCATGAGCACCTTTGTATCAGAGTGAGATTGGTTAAAGAGTTTGAGGACCTTATATATTTTAAAAGGTTTAGAGAAGCCAGCAAAACTCTCCTGGACTAAAGAGATTCAAAAAATAATAAAGTCCTTTTTATTCAGTGAGGCCATGTAAATTTTTTATTCTATTTGGAAATAAAGCAAGTGTGTGAATTCTGAACTCCTTTTAATCTGTCACTCATATATATCACTCATATATATCAAGGGGCTGGGACCCAAAAGTGGATTATAATGAGAGAGTTGGAAGACTTTCTTGACATAAGTGTGCCTTAAATTACATATTGTTCATCTGGTTTTTAAAATATGGAGTTCTATTTTTTTGTGGTTGTCAAATATGTCTTGGAAAGGCTGTAATTTCTCAGTAAGGATCAGAAAAAGTTTTCTGCTGAACAAAGTTGAAGGTACGCTTTTGGTGCTCTGTGTATTGCTATTAGATCAGTGAGGTTTATGTGTGTTTCATTAATCATTATTGCTTGAGGATGAATAATAATCATCATAGAGATAACAATATTCGGTCACTCTGATCTTGTTGCATAAGATGTGCCAAGAGGTAGATGGACAAACTGAAACCTGACATTTCTGGCCCCATTACATGCCTTGGTGGAGGAGATGGAATCTGCACGTTGTGATTTCAGATGCTCATAGAGGCAAGGTGTGTTCACACTACAGGGATAATTGAGATCTGGATTCTCTTTTCATGGGGACTCACTGAGCAGGAAATAAAGAAAAGCAGATTTCCTCATACAGGGTAACACAGAGCATCATTTATCATGTACTTACTAAGAATATCAGAACTTCCCTGGTAGCTCAGATGGTAAAGAATCTGCCTGCAAGGCAGGAGACCTGGGTTCCATCCCTGGGTGTGGAAGATCCCCTGGAGAAGAGCATGGTAACCCACTGCAGTATTCTTGCCTGGAGAATCCCATGGACAGTGACAGTGGAGCCTGATGGGCTACAGAACATGGGGTTGCAAAGAGTCAGAACAACTGAGGAGCTAACACTTTCACTTTCACTAAGAATAAGGCCATGGACCACTTGTTCTGGGTCCTGTGTCCTTTTATCACCATGCGAGGCTGAGAGGCTGTGATGCAGTTGTGGATCCAGTAGGAGTGAGAATCCATGGGTGAGTTCAGGGGTCCAGGATCAGGCAGAAAGTATGTGGCCAAGCTGCCCTAGGAGCCCAGGTCTCTCTCAGTCTTTCCAGGCAAGGCTCACAACACCACACAGGAAAGACTTCAGTTCAGTTCAGGCACTCAGTCATGTCTGACTCTTTGCGACCCCATGGACTGCAGCACACTATGCTTCCCTGTCCATCACCAACTCCTGGAGTTTACCCAAACTCATGTCTATTGAATCAGTGATGCTATCCAACTATCTCATCCACTGTCACCCCTTTCTCCTCCCACCTTCAATCTTTCCCAGCATCAGGGTCTCTTCAAATGAGTCAGCTCTTTGCATTAGGTGGCCAAGGTAGTGGAGTTTCAGCTTCAACGTATGCGGATCAGAAAGCAACAGCTAGAACTGGACATGGAACAAAAGACTGGTTCCAGTTAGGGAAAGGAGTATGTCAAGGCTGTATATTGTCACCCTGCTTATTTACCTTATATGCAGAGTACATTATGAGAAACCCTGCGCTGGAAGAAACACAAGCTGGAATCAAGATTGCTGGAAGAAATATCAATAATCTTAGATATGCTGATGACACTTCCCTTATGGCAGAAAGTGAGGAAGAACTAAAGAGCCTCTTGATAAAAGTGAAAGAGGAGAGTGAAAAAGTTGGCTTAAAGCTCAGCATTCAGAAAACTAGGATCATGGCATCTGGTCCCATCAATTCATGGCAAATAGGTGAGGAAACAGTGGAAACAGTGGCAGACTTTATTTTTTTGGGCTC
Organism: Nanger dama; assembly: GCA_917880005.1. NCBI lineage: Eukaryota > Metazoa > Chordata > Mammalia > Artiodactyla > Bovidae > Nanger > Nanger dama. Next base: position 58,238,100 of record CAKJTW010000004.1, read on the forward strand.
CAAGATCACTGTAGATTGTTACTGCAGCCATGAAATTAAAAGACGCTTACTCCTTGAAAGGAAAGTTATGATCAACCTAGACAACATGCTAAAAAGCAGAGACATTATTACCGACAAAAGTCCCTCTAGTCAAGGTTATGGTTTTTCCAGTGGTCATGTATGGATGTGAGAGTTGGACTATAAAGGAAGCTGAGTGTCGAAGAACTGATACTTCTGAACTATGGTGTTGGAGAGACTCTTGAGAGACCCTTGGACTGCGAGGAGATCTAACCAGTCCATCCTAAACGAGATCACTCCTGCTGTTCATTGGAAGGACTAATGTTGAAGCTGATTTACTATTTCACTTTTACAGTGATGCTTGCAGAAATGAAAAAGCTGTCCAATGTGTCCAAGTGTATTTCTTTTTCTGGTATCCCCCAACTCAGAAAGTGACAAGGCTTAGATTTCACTCAGTTCTGCAAAGTAAAACACAATTTGTTTAAATTTGCTAAATCTGTTCCAGACCATCAATATGTAAAAAGGGATAAAAGTAACCATAGTGTGTACTCATTTTATAAATCTATATTATAACCTTTACTAGTAAAGCTAATCAGTGAGAATAATCAAGGTATCTTGACAATCACAAACATTAAAAAAAAAATTAAAAATGTAACCTTTTTTTTAAAGATTTACATCAAATTCAGCATCTAATTTATTTCTCAGCTTCATAATATTTGAAAATCTCAAATTTAAAAATATAACCAATTGAAAGTGCTAAATTCTTTGTAGTGGTCGAGGTTCTCCAGCTAATTCAGGAGAAAGTTGACACAGGGGCTCTAAGTCAGAACCAGATGTGCTGAGCTGCACATAAACCCTGGATGGAACCCTGGGGAGTTCCCTGGGAGGTGTCTGGCGGAGGATTTTTCTTGTTCATCTCTGGATCCTGATTCTGAAGTCGCTTTCCTTGGCCACACTCACCAACCTGTGCTGGCCCTCATTGGCAGTGTGGTGTCTCCATCCCTCACTCAGGAAGATGGGTTTTGTATTCTCATCAGTGAGCTCCTTGACAATCTGCAATGTGAGGCTTTTCGATGACAATGACCAGCAGCCAGCCCGGCCCAGAGATATCGAAGTGCTGCTTGGCCATTATTGCTGCCTTTTCTTCCTATCCTACCTTCTCCTCTCAGATGGCACAGACCTGTGTCTGCTCAGATATGCACCTTAGGGGAAGGAGACACACCTAAAGGGCTTGGGATAAACCTTGGGATGTGGGATGGCTCTCCACATCCGACCCAACCAACTTTGACTGTTACTGAGCCCAGGCTGCCTTTGTCTGCTGCAAGACAGGCCAATAAACCAGGAGGCAAGTTATGGGGGCAAGAAATAATGACTTCAATTGAAAAGTTAGGAGACTGAGAAAATGGTAGACTAGCATCTCGATAACACCATCTTGTCCTGGTCTGACTTTGGGCTCCTTCTCTACAGAGGAAGGGGAAGAAACAGGGCCTGCAGAGAACTGGTTCATGGCTAAGACCAGCCTGCCAGGCTCTGACCCCGCATCAGCCTACTCCTGCTGGAAGGAGACCCACTCCACAGGACCCTGGCTCCTTCCACACACGTAGGGAGAGGATATGGGGCTACTCAGGTGGGATGAGAGTGGTGGCTCAGCCTGGACTGCCTGTCCTGGGTCTCCTGTATTACCTTTGGGTCCCTCTAGGCAAATGGCCAAAGGCATCAGGAATGAGACCCGGCCAAATACCTGCAGTGTCAAAAAGGTGGTCACTGTGAGACGGTTTCTGAGGCCAGGGTCTCATGACATCAGGACAGAGAAGACCATGTCCATTTGAGTTTTTCCTACCAAGTGAGCTGGGTAGGGATCTTCTTTAGAATGTGGTGTGTGGTTTCCTGGGTTCCAAGTTCTGTTGGCCTCTATTGCCAGGAAAATGAGTTTGCTTCCTGGAGTCCCTTTATCTGGCTTCCTCCTCTCACAAAGCTCCCCAAGGACCCCTCTGGTCTGCTGACTGCCCATGCTGCCGCCCCATGTCCATGTGCAATGAAACCAATGGGGAGGCCTGAGTGCAGATCACATCCAACAAGAGCAGAATCATCTTCCTACACACAAGAAAAGAACAGGCATGGGCCCACACTCATCTTATCCTTCTCCACCTGACCAGCCCCATCATATCAGAAAAATGTGACTTTCCTCCCATCAGAAATCAAACACCAGGTAAGATTTAGATGTAAAGTAAACCAGAATATTGTTTGAGTTACAGACATTAAAAAACAAAACAAAACAAAAACCCTAGCAGCAAAAACAAACAACCCCCCGCCCAGCCACCCCGCAAACAGCAAAACAATAGGTGCAAGAAGACCGTGCTGACTCTTCCCTTTTTCTTCCTGGAAGCAGGTGATGGCATATCCATCCCCGTACCACTGTTCCCCATCCCCCGCCCCTCCTTCCAGTCCCCTCTCTGCCCAACTGTCCCCTCTCCGTCCCCCATGAAAGATGTCTTCTCTTTCCTGGAAGGAGAATGACATTGTTATTGTCAAGGGCAGAGAGTGGAGAATGAGAGGAGGAACAGACCTTGTTCAACAGAATTCTATCCTCTTTGCCTCTCCACATACTGCAGTTACTTTTCCACAACTGCCTCTCTTTGTTCAACCCAATAGAAAAACATTTAGATTTTGCCACTTCTCTGAGTCTTTCTTCATTTCTTAGGATGGTTTTCCATGTCATGTAAACAGGGAAAATAAATGTGCATGCTTCTCTCCTGTGAATCTGCCTCATGTCCATTTAATTCTCATGACCAGCCAACAACCTAAAAGGGTAGAGTTAACATTTTGTCTTGGCAACGTCTTTCTTGAAGGCATCTTCAATTTTACCTCCTTCCTTGGCTTAGTTCCTCAGTATGCTTACATGCTCTCATTCTTCAGAAACTCTGTGAACACAGGCTGTGTCTTTCATAATGAAACACATCAGTCCTAGAACTCCTTGGTATAGATGGACTCCTTTGTGTCAATGAATTTCCATGAGAGTGTTTAGTGTGATACACACGTGAGATTCATTTGTCAAAACCCATAGAATGTATGCTACCAGGAGTGAATTCTAATGCAAACTTTGGACTCCAATGATAGCAATGTGGCCATTCAGATTCATCAGTGTTAACCAACACACAGAATGATGATAAGACAGCTGGGGACTTGGGAGGCTCTGAGGACCAATTTCAGACTTAAAGAAAGTTGGGAAAAACATTAGACAATTCAGGTATTACCTAAATCAAATCCCTTAAGATGATACAGTGGAAGTGGCGAATATGTTCAAGGGATTAAGTCTGATATACAGATCTGATAGACCTTCTAGAACTAACACCCCCCAAAACATGTCTTTTTCAATATAGGGGACAGGAAAGAAAAAGTAGGAAGTCAAAAAAATACCTGGAGTAACAGGAAAATTTGGCCTTGGAGTACGAAATGAAGCAGGGTAAAGGCTAATAGAGTTTTGCCAAGAGAACACACCACACTGGTTATAGCAAACACTCTCTTCCAACAACACAAGAGAAGACTCTACACATGGACATCACTAGATGGTCAACACCAAAATCAGAGTGATTATATTCTTTGCAGCCAAAAATGGAGAAGCTATAGACAGTCAACAAAAACAAGACCAGGAGATGACTGTGGCTCAGATCATGAACTCCTTATTGCCAAATTCAAACTTAAATTGAAGAAAGTAGGGAAAACCACTAGACCATTCAGGTATCATCTAAATCAAATCTCTTATGATTGTACAGTGGAAGTGAAGAATAGATTCAAGGAATTAGATCTGATAGAGTGCCTGAAGAACTAGGGACTGAGGTTCGTGACATTGTACAGGAAGTAGTGATCAAGACCATCCCCAAGAAAAAGAAATGCAAAAGGGAAAATGGTTGTCTGACAAGGCCTTACAAATAGCTGTGAAAAGAAAAGAAGTAAAAGGAGTAAAGGAAAGATATATCTATTTGAATGCAGAGTTCCAAAGAATAGCAAGGAGACATAAGAAAGCCTTCCTCAGTGATCAATGCAAAGAAATAGAGGAAAGCAATAGAATGGGAAAGACTAGAGATCTCTTCAAGAAAATTGGAAATACCAAGAGAACATTTCATGAAAGGATGAGCACAATAAAGGACAGAAATTGTATGGACCTAACAGAAGCAGCCGATATATAGCCTTGACGTACTCCTTTCCTCAGTTTGGAACCAGTCTGTTGTTCCATGTCCAGTTCTAACTGTTGCTTCCTGACCTGCATACAAATTTCTCAAAAGGCAGGTTATGTGGTCTGGTTTTCCCATCTCTTTCAGAATTTTCCACAGTTTGTTGTGAACCACACAGTCAAAGGCCTTGGCATAGTCAATCAAGAAGAAATAGATGTTTTTCTGGAACTCTCTTGCTTTTTCCATGATCCAGCTAACTAACAGAAGCAGAAGATATTAAGAAGAGGTGGAACAATACACAGAAGAACTATACAAAAAGATCTTCATGACCTAGATAACCATGATAGTGTGATCACTCACTTAGAGCCAGACATCCTGGAATGTGAAGTCAAATGGGCCTTAGGAAGCATCACTATGAACAAAGCTAGTGGAGGTGATGGAATTCCAGTTGAGCTATTTCAAACACTAAAAGATGATGCTGTGAAAGTGCTTCATTCAATATGCCAGCAAATCTGGAAAACTCAGCAGTGGCCACAGGACTGGAAAAAGTCAGTTTTCATTCCAATCCCAAAGAAAGGCAATGTCAAAGAATGCTCAAACTACCACACAACTGCACCCATCTCACACGCTAGCAAAGTAATACTCATAATTCTCCAAGCCAGGCTTCAACAGTACATGAACCATGAACTTCCAGATATTCAAGCTGGATTTAGAAGAGACAGAGTAACCAGAGACCAAATTGTCAACATCTCTAAAAAGCAAGAGAGTTCCAGAAAAACATCTACTTTTGCTTTGACCACGCCAAAGCATTTGACTGTGTGGATCACAATAAACTGGAAAATTCTGAAAGAGATGGGAAAACCAGACCACCTGACCTGCCTCTTGAGAAATCTGTATGCTGGTCAAGAAGCAACAGTTAGAACTGGACATGGAACAACAGACTGGTTCCAAATTGGGAAAGGAGTACGTCAAGGCTGTATATTGTCACTCTGCTTATTTAACTTATATGCAGAGTACATCAAGAGAAACACTGGGCTTGATGAAGCACAAGCTAGAATCAAGATTGCCGAGAGAAATGCCAATAACCTCAGGTAGGCAGATATGTAGATGACACCTCCCTTATAGCAGAAAGAGAAGAAGAACTAAAAAGCCTCTTGATGAAAGTGAAAGAGGAGAGTGAAAAAGTTTCCTTAAAGCTCAGTGTTCAGAAAACTAAGATCGTGGCATCTGGTCCTATCACTTCATGGCACATAGTTGGGAAACAATGGAAACAGTGGCAGACTTTATTTTTGGGGTTCCAAAATCACTGCAGATGGTGACTGCAGCCATGAAATTAAAAGATGCTTGCTTCTTGGAAGAAAAGCTCTGACCATCCTAGACAGCATATTGAAAAACAGAGACATTACTTTGCCAACAAAGGTCTGTCTAGTCAAAGCTACAGTTTTTTTCCAGTAGTCATGTATGGGTATGAGAGTTGGAGTATAAAGAAAGCTGAGCGCTGAAGACTTGATGCTTTTGAACTGTGGTGTTGGAGAAGACCCTTGAGAGTTCCTTGGACTGCAAGAAGATCCAACCACCAGTCTCTCCTAAAGGAAATCAGTCCTGAATATTCATTGGAAGGACTGATGTTGAAGCTGAAACTTCAATACTTTGGCCACCTGATACGAAGAACTGACTCACTGGAAAAGACCCTGATGCTGGGAAAGATTAAAGGCAGGAGGAAAAGGGGACGACAGAGGATGAGATGGTTGGATGGCATCATTGACTCAATGAACATGAATCTGAGTAAGCTCTAGGTGTTGGTGATGGACAGGAAAGCCTGGCATATTGCAGTCCTTGGGGTTGTAAAAAGTTGGACACAACTGAGGGACCTAGCTGAACTCAACTGAACTAAGTACCTGTGTTTGAGCATAGCAGTTAGGAAGACAGCAACACAGAGCAGGGTCCATGTGGGACCTCTCTCTACTCTGCTCCAATTTGCTGTCAATTCAAAACTGCTTTAAAATATATTATGAAGCTTATTTAAACAAAGGAAAAAGCAGATCTTTCAGTAACATCACATGGCTACTCCTCTTTAAGTCCTCATCTTGTCTGGGCCACTAGCGAGTCAAACTTCAGTGGACACTGTCCTTTAACACACATCCTTTCAAAGTTTCATCTGCCAACCTTTTTCTATCTCATTCAGTTCAGTTCAGTTCAGTCTCATTTCACTCTTTCTTTTTTAAGATACTCTTTCAGTTTGAAATATAATTGACTGGTAATATTATATTATTTTTCTGGTAATATCACAGTGATTTGATATTTTTATACATTATAGAATGATCACCAATATAAGTCTAGTTGCCATTCACCACCATTGAAAGTTATTATAATGTTAGGAACTCTATTCCCTATGCTTTCATTACATTTCCATGTTTTATAACTGTAAATTTGAAACTGGAGGAAGCAATCTTTTTCACTTATTGAACTCATCCCCTACTCTCCTCCCCGTTTGGCAACCACCAGCTTATTTTGGAATCCTTGAGTCAATTTTTATTTGGTTGTGTTCATTTATTTTGTTTTGTAAATTCTATATATGACATCATAAGGTATTTCTCTTTCTCTGTTTGACATACGTCACTTAGCATAATGCTCTCTCAGTCCACCCATGTTGTTTTAAGATTTCATTCTCTTTTGAGGCTGAGTCATATTCCATTGTATATGTGTATATGAAATATATATATATGAAATTTTCTTTATCCATTTGCCTATCGGTACACATCTGGGTAGCTTCCATATCTTGGTTATTGTCAATAAAGTTCCAGAAGCATAGAGATGTATATATCTTTTTAAATTAGTTCTTTTTTCCTTCAAAAGATACCACCAAGTGGGATTCCTGTATCATATGGTAGCTCTGTTTTTAACTTTTTGAGGAAAATATGTACTGTTCATACTGTTTTCCACAGTGTCTGTACCAATTAATATTTCCAACAGAAGTGCACAAGAGGTCCCCTTTTTTCCATATCCCTGCAATGCTTATTTGTCATTGTTTGGATGATAGCCATTCTGTCCGGTGTGACTTGATATTTATTATGGTTCTGGTGTGCATTTCCCTGATTATAAAGGATTTAAAATTTTTTTATCGTTTGGCCGCTCCACATGGCAAGTGGGATCTTAATTCCCCAACCAGGGATAGAAACTGTGTCCCCTGCATTGGTAGCATGGAGTCTTAACCACTGGACCATCAGAGAGGTCCTGCCGATAAATGAGCATCTTTTCCTGTGTCCATTGGCCTTTTGTATGTCCTTTGGAAAAATATCTGTTCGGGTGTTCTGACCATTTTTGGTTATTTTTGGTGATTAAGTTCTGTGAGTTCTTGGTCTGTTTTGTATATGAACCCCTTGTCAGGTATATTGTTTACAAATGTTTTCTGTCATTTGGTAGGCTGCTGTTTTACTTTGTATCTGTTGATGAGATGGTTAGGACAGAGTTGCCTGGTATGCTTCAGTCCATGGGGACACAAAGAGTTGGACACAACTTAGTAACTGTACAGCAAGAAGAAATATTGGTGATGGAGAGGGCAAAGGAGAGGATGAAAAAGTGGAGTGAGGTCTGAGACTTGAAGGGTGACTAGCATTTTGTAAAAAAAAAATTTTATATAGTGACTATAATTTATATAGCTCCCAACTGGAGAAAACACAAGTGCCCTTCAACTGGTGAATAGACAAATTATGGTTTATCTATACAATGCAACATTAATCAATTAATTAAGCAATAAAAAGAAACTACTAAGACATGAAATTAAATTATAAATCTCAAATGCAGTTTTGCTGAGTGAAAGAAACCAGATTCAAGACTACCCACTATGTTACTCAGGTGATATGACATTCTGAGAAAGGCAGAAACGGAGACAAAACACAGATTGGTGACTGCCAGGGGGTAGGCATTGACAACAAAGAGGGAAAGGGGAGCTTTGCGGGGGTTGTTTTGTCAGTGAACCTTTTGGGTACTTATACAGGTATAGATGGGGCTTTCCTGGGGGCTTAGTGGTAAAGAATCTACCTGCAGGAAACGTGAATTCAATACTTGGGTTGGGAAGATACCTTGAAGAAGGAAACGGCAACTCATTACAGTATTCTTGCCTGGGAAATTCCAAAGACATAGGAGCCTGGCAGGCTACAGTCCATGGAGTCACAAAATTCAGACACGACTTAGCAACGAAGCAACAGTAAGTAAGTAGAGGTGGAAAGAAGGTTGAGTGGGGTGGGCTGGGACTCCTTGGGGCTCTGTGGATTCTGATGGAACCACAGCGCAGGCTGATGGAGAAGAGGAGCACACACAGCAATGCTCCTGCTCCCTGCAAAGCATTCCTTCTCCTGAGCCCTCCATGATTCTGACTTGGTTTCTTCCTGGGGGCAGGCACAGCCCCAAGTCTGGGGCAGGGTCCTGGGTGTCTGAGTCCCAGTGCAATCTACTGCCTCAACTGTCCATTTCTGCAGCTCCCTCATCATGCAGATACCCTGGCAACAGAAATAATGCAGGGTGTTCTAAACATGATGAGGAAATTCAACAGTAATTTGCAGTAACACATCTGGTGTGATCAGTTGCTCTTCACCTGGAATGGAAATAGAACAAGAGGCTCTTTACAAATATGTAAACTCTTATCAGAGGATGCCTTGTACAAAAGTAACAAAGTAGCTTCTCTGGAGATACTGCTGTGTCTATAACAACTATTATCAATAACCTACAACCTTCAGACACTTGTGGCATTAAGCAGACACTTTGTGGCATTAAATTATCATGACACTGTGGTGGGTATTGTTATTATCTTTTTACATCCAAGATATTAGAGTCCAAAGAAATTAAAGTAAAAGCACAATATCATGCAGCAGTAATGGACAGAGTCCATCCCGACTCATTCCTGCCTGATTGCTTTTCATTACTGCTCCTGATGCTCAGTACCACCCCCAGACCAGTCCTTCTGTGTCTTGCACACCTGTACACAGTCTCTCTGTAGCCTTCAGGATCCTGATACTGGAAGAAACAGAGGGAATTTTTGCCAAGCTGATGGATCTGGTGCTGGGGCAGTTTGGTCTGGAAAAAAAACTCACAGATGTAAGGAGGGTCCCCTTCAGTACTGTGGAGGAACTTGAAGATGTACCTCCTGGGAACTGTTGCTTGGAGTTTCAAAACTCCACTGTGGCCTGTGGCCTTATCCCTTATCCTTGACACATAAAAGAGGGACATAAAACAGGCTGACACAGGACACATGAAGAGAAACAGAAGATGCAGAAGGTTGAACAGAGAAACAGAAGCTTGAAAGATTGAAAAGACTGAAAAAGACCCACATCATTTCACCACACCCAATTAACTTTTAAACACACATACACATACATGCACACAGTATCCATGTCTCCATTTCATCACACGTACCACCCTGCATTATAGTTAATTTATTAGTTTAACTAATGTTTATTGAGAATATATTAATACTATGAGCCAGACACTGTTACAGGCACTAAGGATGTAACAGTGAACCAACCAAACAAAAATCCCTGAAACTATATTTAACTAAACAATTAGATGGGAATACCCAAGCCAAGGTAAATATAAATGATTATATAAACTGCCAGAAAAAGTATATATTAAGTTTTCCTACCAATGCAGGTAAATACTAAATGACTGAATACAAATTTTAATATATATACCAAACATTTATGTGTTATATACACTTTACAACTAATTTCACATCACAGCCCACATGGAAGTAAATAATATGCATTCAGCATCCTGGGATAGATGAATAGGGCTAGGTGCAACCTGAGCATTGAGGTCTAGGGGATGATGCCTCAGTCTCCACCAGGCTGCCTGAGGAACAAAGTGAGACACATTTCAGCGTGCCTCTAATCCACGTGTAGCAAATACTATAGTGTATCATTTGGCAAACTTTGCTTAACAGGCACAAGCTTTCTACAAATTGAACAACTGACATTCTGATAGAATAAGTGGAAAATATGATGAATAGACAATTTACAGAGACCACAGAGAAAACAGCAAGGCCTAAAAATCATATAAATAGATGTTCAATCTCACTAACAGCTAGGAAAATACAAAAAAACACCTTTCTTGTTGTATGTTCTTGAGATGCTAGGGAAATGGGTACCCTTAATCTTCTTCATGGAAATTAGTTAAATATTTTGAGGAAATAATCTATTATGGTGCATTGAAATGAAAAAATATGCTTATTGCATACATGAACAGACATTAGAGCCTTGTTTGTAAGGTCAAAGACTAGGAAAAACCAACATGCCCATTGATTGAAGACTGATAGAATAAAGATGCACCGACTACTGGAGTCCTGTGCAGGGGTGAACAGTCAGGAAGCACCACTCTCTTCTTGTTCAGTTGCTTAGTTGCGCCTGACTTTTGCAATCCCATGGACTGCAGCACACCAAGCCTCCCTGTTCTTCACCATCTCCTGGAGTTTGCTTAAACTCAGGTCCATTGAGTTGGTGATGCCATCCAATCATCTCATCCTCAGCCTTTAATCTTTCCCAGTATCAGTGTCTTTTCAAATGGGTCATTTCTTCACATCAGGTGGCCAAAGTATTGAGTTTCAGCTTCAGCATCAGCATCAATCTTTCCAATGAATATCCAGGATTGATTTCCTTTAGGATGGACTGGTTTGATCTCCTTGCAGTCCAAGGGACTCTCAAGAGTCTTCTCTAACACCACAGTTCAAAAGCATCAATTCTTCAGCATCCAGCCTTCTTTATGGTCCAACTCTCACATCCATACATGACTACTGGGAAAACCATAGCTTTGACTATGTGGATTTTGTAGGTACAACATTGTCTGCTTTTTAAAATGCTGTCTGAAAGTGAAAGTGGCTCAGTTGTGTCCTACTCTTTGTGACCCCATGGGCTATATAGTCCATGGAATTCTCCAGGCCAGAATACTAGAGTGGGTAGCCTTTCCCTTCCCTACGGGATCTTCCCAACCCAGGGATTGAACTCAGGTCTCCTGCATTGCAGGCAGATTCTTTATTAGCTGAGCTACAAGGGAAGCCCAAGAATACTGAGTGGGTAGATTATCCCTTCTCCAGCGGATCTTCCCAACCCAGGAATCAAATCGGGATCTTCTGTCTAGGTTTGTCATATCTTTTCTTCCAAGGAACAAGGTTCTTTTAATTTCATGGCTGCAGTCACTAATTATTTGAGAAATGTAAATCAAAACTACAGTGAGGTATCACCTTATTCTTGCAAGAATGGCCATCATAAAAAAATCTACAAATGATCAATACTGGAAAGGGTATGGAGAAAAGGGAGGCCTTCCACACTGTTGGTGGGAATGTAAGTTAGTATAGCCACTATGTAAAATATTATGAAGGTGCCTTAAAAAGCTAAAAATAGAATTGCTATATGACCCAACAGTCCCACTCCTGGGCATATACTGAGGTAAAATCATAATTTCAAAAGACACGTGCACCCCAAAGTTTACTGCAGCACTATTTACAATAGCCTGGACATGGAGGCAACCTAAATGTCTGTCAACAGAGAAATGGATAAAAAGATGTGGTATGTATATACAATGGAATATTACTCAGCCATAAAAAGAACAAATAATTCCCTTATACATAGTTTTGAATGTAGTTAACAGACATTTTTGGATTTTGATTTTTAACACAAAGCACATAATGATTATGTTATTACAAACACTTCATAAAAGTGGGCTAATGTCATGGATTTACATTGCTTATATTGTTTTTCTTTCTTTTCTTTTTTTTTTTAAAATACTTTATTCTACATTACAATACTGTATTTGTTTTGCCATACATTGACATGAATCAGCCACAGGTGTCCACGATCTCCCAATGCCAAAGCCCCCTCCCCACCTCCCACCCCACATCCTCTCCCTGAATCATCCCGTGCACCAGCCCCATGCGTCCTGCATCCTGTATTGAACATAGACTGGCGCTTCATTCTTACAAGATAGTATACGTGTTTCAATGCCGTTCTCCCAAATCATCCCACCCTCTCCCTCTCCCTCAGAGTCCAAAAGTCCGTTCTATACCTCTGAGTCTCTTTTGTTGTCTCACATAGAGGGTCTTCATTACTATCCTTCTAAATTCCATATATATGTGTCAGTATACTGAATTGGTGTTTTTCTTTCTGGCTTACTTCACTCTGTATAATTGGCTCCAATTTCATCCATCTCATTAGAACTGAGTCGAATTTATTCTTTTTAAGGGCTGAGTAGTACTCCATTGTGTATATGTACCACAGCTTTCTTATCCATTCATCTGCTGATGGACATCTAGGTTGTTTCCATGTCCTGGCTATTATAAACAGTGCTGCAATGAACATTGGGGTACATGTGTCTCTTTCAATTCTGGTTTCCTTGGTGTGTATGCCCAGCAGTGGGATTGCTGGATCATAAGGCAGTTCTATTTGCAATTTTTAAAGGAATCTCCACACTGTTTTCCATAGTGGCTGTACTAGTTTGCATTCTCACCAGCAGTGTAAGAGGGTTCCCTTTTCTCCACATCCTCTCCAGCATATATTGCTTGTAGACTTCCTCAACAAATCAAATTGAAATGTACATCTTTGAGCAAAAGACACTTTTATTTAGCAGACTTTCCTTAGGGTGGATTGTAAGAGGTGTAAGTAGTAGAGAATAGGTTTATTTTAGGTTACTTTGCCCACATTTAATGAATATATTATACCAGAGACCTGAAGCCATATTAAAAGCAGCACCAGGCATGCTTTGAAAATATAGCCTCAGTTGGGGTCATTTTCCACAGTCCAACCTGAAGACTGTGCATCAGATAAGAGGCACAGAAAAGGGAGGCCAGCTGCGCTGTGGAGGAGACTCTGTTCCTGGGCTGCTCACATCTTCACTGGTCCTGGAGACAGTTCTCCATAGAGAGGTGCCCAGCCCAGGTGAGGATGAGGAACAGGGAGGCTACATGGAAAGGGATGCTGTTTAAGATGGACTCAGGTTGGAGTGGGCAGGAGAGATCAAAGTGAGGTTCCAGTGAGCAAAGAAGAAAACCATAGCAGAGAAGAAGGAAGAAGAAGGTAGTGTCCACAGAGGAACCAAAGACCTAGAGATGGCTCTTCATTTGCTCAGCAGAGCTCTGGACTCACCCAGGTTTCTGGCTGACATGTTTTATCTGGTCTGTGGCTTCTCAGGGGGCTAGAATAGAGAGGGTCCTCCCATTTCCGTCATGGAAGGGAGTGTGTGATTTGAGAATCAGGATTAATGGGTATAAAGTAAAAATCTTTAAGCTCTCAGGCTCCAAAACTGACTCAAGCTATGACCTCCAATTCAAATATATTCTCTTTCTTGGAATATGCTAAGTGACCCTCCTTGGGGTTGGAATTTCCATGTGGTAGTTCACATTCTAACCTTGCCCAAGTACCTAGCACGGATCCAGCTACATGAAGATTAAGTAATGGCCTCTGGCCAGGAGGAGCTAGCAGCCTAGCGGGGGAGGCAACTTGGCAGCTCCATGGCCTGCAGGACCACTGGGAAGTTTATGCTCTGTTGTGCCTACAAGAACAGAGACCAGCACGGAGAGTCTGTAGGCCATTGTACTTGACATGTGCTCTCATTCAGTTCTGCAATTTTATTCACTCACCAAATATCCATGGAGCCTCTTTCCATGGCAGATTCTTTTACAGAGTAAAAGCACACAGAGCAGAAAAATAATCATTCCAAACATGATCTCCAGTCTCATGAGACTCACAGTCTAGAGATGAGACAAAGATATAACTACCAGCTGTATAAGATATGCAATGTTGAAAGCGGTTCAGAATGTGGATTCTTAATTTTCTTGCGTGGTTGGAGGTTGGTGAGGGGTCAGTGTGGAGAGGTAATCAGGGATGGCTTCTGAAAGAAAGAAGTATACGCTGAGTTGTGGGAGTATAATTAGATTTCACCGTCTATCAGGAAAATAAGCCTATGAATAAAATAATGAAGTAAGTGTGTTTCTGACAGAAGGCTCATCCAGAAAAGAGCATGGCATGGTGCAATCAGGGGGTGTGTGTGTGTGTGTGTGTGTGTGTGTGTGCGTGCACATGTGTGTTGGATCCTATGTGGAACATTTAGCTCATTTGTTTATCTACATTCTTGTTTATGAAGTGGAAGGATAAAAATGTTAACCTGCTTCATTTTGGACTGATCAAATAGATGATAATCTAGCAACTTTAATGAGACATAAATGCCCATATTAAAATTCCACAAATGCTCACCATCAAGGAAGTCTATCAATTATACTACTGAAGTTTTTCTTATTAATATTTACTTATATATTAATTATATTTTCCCCATAGATGGAAAGATAGCAAATTTAACCTTCTTTTAGATTAACGTATATATCCTCACAAGTTTGACGATCGCAAAGTACTTGCATATGCATTCTTTTCTTTGATCCTGAGCTCTTTTTATTTTCTCTTGATGGCAGTGCAAAAAAAAATACTTTTCTCTTTCATCAGTTCTGCCAATTGATAATTGGACAGTCAGTTCGGTGGCTGTATAAGATACTCCCTTAATCTTTTTCAGTCAATCACATCAAACAGGAATTTCTGACTAGAAATAAATCTTTAACAAATACGATTGATATTCTAAAGTAACAGATGTGAAAATTTACAGTATATTTCAAAACCTAATTGATTTTTAAAACCACATGCATGGATTGCCAAGGAAATCAATTTCTGTTATTTGTCAGGATGCAAATATGGTCTGAGAATGGTCTGTGAATTACCAGGAGTCTTGTCTGAAGGGAGAGAAATACAGATACAGACCCAGATTTTAGGCCTGACTCTGTCACTCTGTGGTCCAGAAACTCAACACTGTTCCCTGGCTGCTCTGGCTGCAAGATGAGAACTTTGATATAGTTACCCATAGCTTAGGATACATTTAGAAAGTGATTTAAAAGTGTTCTAATCAAGCAGACTTGTACTCATCTTCCTGAACTGGTTCTACCTGCTCTTTGGTGCAGATCCTCCTAAGGGCCAAAAGGAGATTAAGGCAGCAAATAAGAACTTTAATAAATTAAGTTTTAATTTACAAACTGGGCTTATATGATCCAGCAATCTGACTCCTGGGCATATATCCAGAGAAAGCTCTAATTCAAAAAGATCCATGTACCCCAAAGTTCACAACAGCACTATTTATAATAGCCAAGACATGGAAGCAACTTAAGTGTCCATCAATAGATGAATGGATAGAAAAATGTGGTACATATATACAGTGGATATTACTCAGTCATAAAAATGAAATAACGCCATTGACAGCAATATGGATGGACTTAGCGATGATCACATCAAGTGAAGTAAGTCAGACAAAGACAAATGTCATATGATAGAACATATATGTGGAATCTAATCTATGACACAAATGAATTTATTTATGAAATAGAAACTGACTCACAGACATAGAAAACAAACTTATATTTACCAAAAGGGAGAAGGAGTGGAGGAACAATAAATTGAGACTTTGGGGATTAGCAGATAGAAATTGCTATATACAAAATAGATAAACAGCAAGATCATACTGTATAGTATAGAGCACTATATTCAATATACTGACGTAAGTCATAACAGAAGAGAATATGAAAAAGTATATTTATACATATGTATAATTGCATCACTTTTCAGTATACCAGATGCCAACACAATGTTGTAAATCAATTATATTTCAATAAAATAAATAAAATAAAAACAAATCTTATTTTCTCTATATTTCTTTACAATTGCCAAAATTTGCAGTTCTTGGATGCAAACATTTGCTTCTGGCAAGGGGAAGGGCTTTTTCAGTTAAAATCAGGCTAAGAAAAATATTCAAAAATTAAATTTTATTAAACATTATTTAAAATAGGTAATAACTTTGGATTTTTGCTGTTGGTTTTAATACAAGAGCATTATTGAGCCATAACTCATATACTTTAGCAAGTGACTCATTTAAAATGTATAACCTGATAGCTTTCAGTATATTCACAGAGTTGAAATTTGACCACAGTCAAATTTAGAATATTTTATCACCCCCAAATGATACTCTGTATCCATTATCAGTCATTCCTATTTCCTTTCAAATTCCTTCCCTCCCAAAGTGCTAGGCAATTCCTAAAATAAGTTCTGTCCCTATAGATTTGCATATTCTGAACATTTCATACAAATTGAATCATACCCTATGTTATATTTTTTACCTGGTTTCTTTAACTTGGTAAAATATTTTCAAGTTTCCATAGTGTAGTATGTATTAGTATCTGCATTCTTGTACATATTAAGCAATATTCCATTGTTTGGACCTACCACATTTATCCATTCATCAATTTTTGCCACTTCTTGGCTATTATGACTAATGCTGCTATGTACATCAATTGTACAAGTTTTTGTGTGGACGTGTGTTTTCACTGGGCTTCCCTCATAGCTCAGTTGGTAAAGTTTCTGCCTGTAATGCAGGAGACCCTGGTTCGATTCCTGAGTCGGGAAGATCCACTAGAGAAGGAATAGGCTACCTACTCCAGTATTCTTGGGCTTCTCTTGTGGCTCAACCGGTAAAGAATCCTCCTGCAATGTGGGAGACCTGAGTTGGGAATCTCTGGAGAAGGGAAAGGCTACTCTAGTCTTCTGGTCTGGAGAATTCCATGGGCTGTATAGTCCATGGGATCATAAAGAGTTGGACACAACTGACTGACTTTCACTTTCACATGTTTTCATTTCTCTTGATTAATGCCCAGAAGTAGATTTGCTGGATCAAATAACCTTTAGTTATTTAGTTATTTAGTTAGAGTACTGAGCACTAAAAAATTCTATTCCTTCTCCAAGGCTAGTTTGAAGCGAGAAAACAGAGTCCTTGAAGAAGTCTATTGTAGATGTTTTAGACCACATTCCCAGCTGAGACCCCAGACAACATGAAATATCAACTGCCAGATGTGTAACTAAGATACTATCAGTTCTGGTTTCCTCAGTGTGTATGCCCAGCAGTGGGATTGCTGGGTCATAAGGCAGTTCTATTTCCAGTTTTTAAAGGAATCTCCATACTGTTCTCCATAGTGGCTGTACTAGTTTGCATTCCCACAGGATACAGGATACTTGGGGCTGGTGCACCGGGATGACCCAGAGAGATGGTATGGGGAGGGAGATGGGATGGGGTTCAGGATTGGGAACTCTTGTACACCCGTGGCGGATTCATGTTGATGTATGGCAAAACCAATACAGTATTGTAAAGTAAAACAAAGTAAAATTAAAAAAAGATGCTATCAGATAATTCAAGTCCCCATGTGCTGAGTGATCCAAGGTAAAACCCTAAATACTGTTGTACAAAATAGCATGTCTGAGTTCTTCACCCACAGATCCATGAGTACAATAAAACTGTTGGGAAAGATGATCTGCTTGTGAGTAGAGTAACAGTCCTTGAATGATCCTCCAAATGACTGCATTGTTGTAATGACTAAAATAACAGATGTGAAGATTAGAATATTTAATGAATTACAGGAAGTATGAGGACACTGTGGGAGGAAAGTCCTGTTCTTCGGCTTTCCTCCTAGTCCACAAGGATGTCCCTGCTGTGGTCCTTGCCTGCCTCTCTACCCCTCCCCCAGACTCGCGGACCAGCAAAACATCTTGGAGTGCTGGTTCTCACCTGGCACCTAAGGTGCCTGTGTTCCTCTGGTCTGAGATGTTTTTCTCCTCCCATTCCTCTTTGCTATTTCCTCCACATATCTGCGATTTATGAAGGTTAGTCCGCCTTCGGGCTCAGTGCACAGAGTCCTCTTTCATCACATTTGTTGTCCATGTGAATTCCCTTTACACATGCATTTGAAGTTAGTCGCTCTTTGTGACCCATGGCTCCTCAGGTCATGGGACTCTCCAGGCAAGAATACCAGAGTGGGCTGCCATTTCTTTCCCCAGGGGATCTTTTAGACCCAGGGATCGAACCCATGTCTCTTGCATCTCCTGCACTGCAGGCAGATTCTTTGTCAGCAGGGCCACCGGGGAAGCAGATTTCCTTTATACTGGAGCTTGAAACCATCCATCAGTGGTTTTGATTTTACAGAATATCATACAGAAGCTTTCCTTCAGGTATTATGGCCTACAGTGGCCCAGATCTCACTAACCTTCAGGGTTCTTCTCTAGCCCTAGAAGCACCATTATTCCTGCCTTGTGGGACTGTGGATAGATGCCCAAAGTATCATATAGCCCTCCTTCAGATCTCCAAAATTTTACATATGCAACTGCCTCTGTCCAAATTTCTCTTCTACTTCTTTGTTTCATTATACTTTGATTATTCTTTGAAATTTTGCTCTTGATTTAAACTCCATCTGATATTCTACTTTCTCAGACTCATCTGAGTGGCCCAATTGGTTGCTCTTACATTCTGTGGCTTGTGTTCCTATATTTTGTGATGCCCTTGGTACTGTTGACTTGCCTGTCTGAACTTCTGGATTTAGAGCTCTTAGAAAGTAGAGAGCAGTGTGTCCTGGGACTTAACATGCTGTATATTTCAGTGTGGAGGCCAAGTATGTGGTTTTACTGGAGATGGCGTGTACATTAAATAAGACACCTGGATGAAAAAGCACCCCTTTCCCTTGCTGTGGAATCTTATAAGGCAAATCCTTGCCAATTGCCTTTACTGTATTATCCAGACACTTGGCTGTGATCCATCAGACACTCTCATCCATTAAATATGATTATATGCTTTGTTAGAATAGCCAGATGTTAAGCACGGTGAAAAGATGTCATTTCATCCAATGGAAAGATTATGAACATATTTACAGTGGCAATCAACCACAAACCACATTTAAATCAACCACATTAAATGATCCAATTAAATTATGGATGAGTAGACAGGTTTTCCTGTTAGTGAACCCTGGAATAATGGGTTCTCCCAGAAGAGTGGAGTTTTGGGGTGGAGTTGAATTTTTGAGGAGTAGTCATGACCTTGCTAATTTTTCTATCTGCTTGAAATTTTATTGATGATTTGTGAAAGTTGAAAGTTTATCCCAAAGTTCAGGATATTTTAAGGATTTGCATAGGACATGCTTTAAATGGGATTTCATCCTTGTTCAGTTGATAGGGCCAGCATCTAACCAGATATCCATGCTAGAAATATGGATATTTCTATATTTCAATCAGTTATCTAGTTCTGCCTATCTCATCTCCCAAATACTCTTCCAATTGTCTCATTTATAGGCCAATAGTAAACTGTCCAAGTCAACATACCCTTATTACCTCTTGGGTGAACTCACTCCATAATTTAAAGGTTAATGAATTCCTTTTGTAAATCTAAGGAGATATTGATTGACCTGGGGAAGAATTTCAATATACACAGTACAGAAGTCAAAGACTTGAACATTTTAATTATGCGTTTCTAATATGGACATTTTGAACTGAAATTATTTCCCAATACCTTCTGATAAAGTTTGATTACTAAAATTCCTTAACTCTGAGAAAGGGAGAACTAATTTGCTAAGTAGGAAATCAAATTTGAAAAAGAGGCAAGCACTATAGACGTAGAGAGAGGAAAAAAAATGTGAGACTGAAAAATGATAGCTAAGGAATGGAGCTAAGAGAGGAAAAGCCAGTATTACCAGCAGGGAACTTGAAATGAATTAATGAAGATGAGAGAAGGTCCTTTACCTAAGAAAGGCCTGGTGTTTGGAAGGATCACTGTTAATGGCATTTTTCTAAGAAGCCTTGTGGTAGCTGAGTTATTGTCCACAGTCTACCAGCTCTCTGGAGTGAGGTCTTCCCATCATTGTGCTCAGGGACTTTCAACATTATTTCTTCCTTCAGCACAAGGTAATGACTTAAGTTCATCTACACCTTATCTACGACTACCTGGGATAAATGGTAACTCCCTTTGCTGCCAGAGACTTCCCTGGTAGTTCAGATGGTAAAGCGTCTGTCTACAATGCTGGAGACCTGGGTTCGATCCCTGGGTCAGGAAGTTCCCTGGAGAAGGAAAAGGCAACCCACTCCAGTACTTTTGCTTAGAAAATCCCATGGATGGAGGATCCTGGTGTCCATGGGGTTGCAAAGAGTCAGACACGACTGAGCGACTTCACTCAATTTGCTGCCAGATCCAAGAAGTGTGTGTGTGTGTGTGTGTGTGTGTGTGTGTGTGTGTGTGTGTGTGTTGGAGCATCACAATCAACTAAGGCAATTTGGGGAAAACATTTAAACAACAGCACCGACTGTGGCACAGACCAAGAACTCCTTATTGCCAAATTCAGATTTAAATTGAAGAAAATAGGGAAAATCACTAGACCATTCAGGTATCACCTAAATCAAATCCCTTACAATTATACAGTGGAAGTGACAAATAAATTCAAGGGATTAGATCTGATAGACAGAGTGCCTGAAGATCTATGGACAGAGATTCATGACATTGTACTGGAGGCAGGAATCAAGACCATCCCCAAGAAAAAGAAACAAAAAAGGCAAAATGATTGTCAGAGGAGGCCTTACAAATAGCTGTGAAATGAAGAGAAGCAAAAGACAAAGGGGAAAAGGAAAGATATATGGATTTCAATGCAGAGTTCCAAAGAATAGTAAGGAGAGATAAGAAAGCCTTCCTCAGCAATCAATGCAAAGAAATAGAGGAAAACAATAGAATGGGAAAGTCTAGAGATCTCTTCAAGAAAATAGGAGATACCAAGGGAATATTTCATACAAAGAGGAGCACAATAAAGGACAGAAATTGTATGGACCTAACAGGAGCAGAAGATATTAAGAGGTGGAACAATACACAGAAGAATTGTACAAAAAGATCTTCATGACCCAGATAATCATGATGGTGTGATCACCAACCTAGAGCCAGACATCCTGGAATGTGAAGTCAATTGGCCTTAGGAAGCATCACCATAAACAAAGCTAGTGGAGGTGAGGGAATTCCAGTTGAGCTATTTCAAATCCTAAAATATAATGCTGTGAAAGTGTTGCACTCAACATGCCAGCAAACTTGGAAAACTCAGCAATGGCCACAGGACTGGAAATGGTCAGTTTTCATTCCAATTCCAAAGAAAGGCAATGCCAAAGAATGCTCAAACTACCGCACAATTGCACTCATCTCACATGCTAGTGAAGTAATGCTCAAAATTCTCCAAGCCAGGCTTCAATAGTAATGAACCATGAACTTCCATATGTTCAAGCTGGTTTTAGAAAAGGCAGAGGAACCAGCGATCAAATTGCCAACATCCATTAGATCATCAAAAGAGCAAGAAAGTTCCAGAAAAATATTTACTTCTGCTTTATTGACTATGCCAAAGCCTTTGACTGTGTGGACCACAACAAACTGTGGAAAATTCTTCAAGAGATGAGAATATCAGACCATCTGACCTGCCTCTTGAGAAGTCTGTATGCAGGTCAGGAAGCAACAGTTAGAGCTGGACATGGAATAATAGACTGGTTCCAAATAAGAAAAGGAGGACATCAAGGCTGTATATTGTCGCCCAGCTTATTTAACTCACATGCAGATACATCATGAAAAATGCTGCACTGGATGAAGCACAAGCTGGAATAAAAATTGCTGGGAGAAATATCAATAACTTCAGATATGCAGATGACACCACCCTTATGGCGGAAAGCAAAGAAGAACTAAAGAGCCTCTTAGTGAAAGTGAAAGAGGAGAGTGAAAAAATTGCCTTAAAACTCAACATTCAGAAAACTAAGATCATGGCATCTGGTCCCATCACTTCATGGCAAATAGATGGGGAAACAATGGAAACAGTGACACAATTTATTTTCTTGGGCTCCAAAATCACTGCCAATGGTGACTGCAGCCATAAAATTAAAAGACACGCTCCTTGGAAGAAAAGTTATGACCAACCTAGACAGCATATTAAAAAGCAGAGGCATTACTTGGCCAACAAAGGTCCCTCTAGTCAACGCTATGGTTTTTTCCAGTAGTCATGTATGGATGTGAGAGTTGGACTGTGAAGAAGGCGGAGCACTGAAGAATTGATGCTTTTGAACTGTGGTGTTGCAGAAGACTCTTGAGAGTCCCTTGGACTGCAAGGAGATCAAACCAGTCCATCCTAAAGGAAGTCAGTCTTGAATATTCACTGGAAGGACTGATGCTGAACCTCCAATACCTTGGCTACCTGATGTGAAGAACTGACTCATTGGAAAAGACCCTGATGCTGGGAAACATTGAAGGCAGGAGAAAGGGACAATAGAGGATAAGATGGTTTTATGGCATCACCGACTCCATAATGGGCATGAGCTTGGGTAAACTCTGGGAGTTGGCGATGGACAGGGAGGCCTGGTGTGCTAAGGTCCATGGGGTCGCAAAGGATTGGACACAACTGAGCGACTGAACTGAACTGAAATTAACTGTAGTGAGTTTAGAGATCCAACCTTGAGACTCAATGAGTGGAGAAACTGTTAGTGAAATTGCTATAGCCTGCTCTTTTCCTTTTACTTAGTATAACCTTAGGAGAATTTCATAAACACTCTATCTGAATTTCCTTATGTGTAAAATAGGGATAATAATTTCTACTTCTTGGAGTTGTCATGGGAGGAATACATGGAATAATATATCTATATATAAAGTTTCTTAGTCTGTCTGGAGCCTGAGAGATGACCAATAAATTATAGACATTATTGTACTCAAAGTTATTAATGATCTTACTTAATCATCATCAGATTTCTCCTGATTTCTCTTTAGGTACTCATAACATAGACTATTAAATTTATCTTGTAAGAATGTCTTTCTGCTTTATGGTTATTGAGAAAAATCAGCTTAGAAAATATGCTTTCCTAGTAAGTAAGTATGGGAAATGTTGCATGCTATATACAACTTTCATCTTTATCCTGTTCTTCTGGAGCTATACCAAATTTATAAATATATTAAAGTTAACAGTTTGGTTAGCTCACACATTTTAAAGTCACTTTACAGGCTTCCTGGTGGCTCAGTGGAAAAGAATCCACCTATTAATGTAGGAGACATGGGTTTGATCCCTGGTCTGGGAAGATCTCACAGGCCACATGGCAACTAAGCCTGTGAGCCTCAACTATTGAGCCTGTGCTCTAGAGCCCAATAGCTGCAACTACTGAGTCCACATGTCACAACTACTGAAGCCTGTGCACCCTAGAGCCCTTGCTCCACAACATGAGAAGCCACTGCAATGAGAAGCCTGTGCACTGTAACTGGAGAGTAGCCCCAGCTTGCCACAACTAGCAAAAGCCCATGCAGCACTGAAGACCCAGCACAGCCAAAAAGAAATAAATAAAGTTATTAAAAATGTAGCATTAAAAACCACTTTGAATATGGAACTAATTTTTTCCCCATGAAATATATAACGTTCTGAAGAAGGTTTGTTCCATGGATAACATTTTGGAAAATGTATCACTAAGCAAAGTCAGTGTTTTCAATATGCTTTATGGAGTTTAAGAATCAAAGGCAAGGTGGGGTACTATCAAGCAGTGGCTCCAAGTCAATACCTTCAGCTCCATGGGAGGGCCTGCCACTCTTGATCTGCACTTGCTTTGATATCTTGCTTTTCAACATGATTGATGCACAAAATGATTTCACATTACCCTGTATTAGCAAAGATTTGTTCTGACATTCCATTGGGAGTCAGTCAGAAATCCAGTTTGAAGTTAAGTCAATAAATGCCAAGTTTCTCATTCTTTCTTGTATCTATTAATAGTATTAATAGAATCCAAAGGACTTTCTTTTTCTTTTCATCCTGCCAATATAAAATTACACATTCTAGCTATAAGATCCCACTCTGCTTTAAATATACTGTATCACAAATAATACTCATAGTTCAATGATAGTATTCATTTTAATAGGCAAAGAAACAAAGGTGAAGAGAGTTTTAAAAGCTTATTTATTGTCAAAGAACCAGAATTCCAGTATATGTATTATTTCTGGTTCAACCATAATGTATTATGTTTCACAGCACATCATATACCTTCAGAAAGACTTGCCTGTCCGTCTTTATGGAAAGCTACAAATATGCTGTGCAACAAACTACCCAAACACTAAGTGATTTAAAGCAAATGTTTGTCCTCATGAATTTGTAAATTGGCTAATTTAGGTTGGGCACTGTTCTGAGTCTATTATCCTTTCTAGAGATGAGCACATTTTTATCATGGTGATGTCAATGATGAAAGAGAGCAAGAAAGTCACAAACATGCTTCTCAAGCTTTGGAAAACATCATGTGAGCTAACATTCTATTAAATGAAGCAAGTCACATGGTTGAAAGGGACAAAGAATCATGCTCTGCCTCTAGAGCAGAAAAACTGCAAAGCCACATGCCAAGTAGCATAACATATTCCCAGTTTTGAGGGATTGGGATGTGGACCATCCCTTTGGGGGCATTATTCTGCCACAGTCAGTATACATTTTTTAGACATTCTAATAGCTGTTTAGTGGTATTTTACTGTGTTTTTAGTTTGCATTCTTTTGTTGGCTATGCCACATTGCTTGTGGGATCTTAGTTCTTAGACCAGGGATTACACCAGAGTCCACAGATACACAGACATACAGATGTATGAGTGGGACCATAAGGAAGGCTGAACACCAAAGAGTTGATGTTTTCAAATTGTGGTGCTGGAGAAGACTCTTGAGAGTCTCTTGGACTGCTAGGAGATCAAACCAATCAATCCTCAAAGAAATCAACTTGGAATACTCATTGGAAGGACTGATGCTGAAGCTCCAATATTTTGGCCATCTGTTGCAAAGAGGTGACCATTGGAAAAGACCCTCATGCTGGGAAAGATTGAAGGCAGCAGGAGAAGGTGATGACAGAGGATAAGATGGTTGGATGACATCACTAAAAGAATTGAGAAAAACCATAATAGGATCTTACTGCTGTGCTGTGTTTAGTTGCTCAGTCATGTCTAACTCTTTGTGACCCTGTGGACTCCAGCATGCCAAGTTACCCTGTCCTTCACCATCTCCTGGAGCTTCGCTCAAGTCATGCCCACTGATTCAGTGATGCCATGCAACTAGCTCATTCTCTGCCATCTGTTCTCCTTCTGCCCTCAATCTTTCCCAGCATGAGGGTCTTTTCCATGAATCAGCTCTTTGCATCAGGTGGCCAAGGTACTGGAGCTTGAGCTTCAGCATCAAGTCTTTCCAATGAATATTCAGGACTGATTTCCTATAGGATTGACTGGTTTGGTCTCCTTACTGTGCAAGGGACTCTCAAGAATCTTCTCCAACACCACAGTTCAAAGGCATCAATTCTTCTCCATTCAGCCTTCTTTATGGTCTATCACTCACATCACTACTGAAAATCCACACAACACTACTGAAAAAACTATAGCTTTGATTATACAGATATTTATCAGCAATGTGATGTTTCTGCTTTTTAATATGCTATCTAGGTTTCTCATAGCTTTACTTCCAAAGAGCAAGTGTCTTTTAATTTCATGGCTACAATTGCCATCTGCAGTGATTTTGGAGCCCACGAAAATAAAGTCTGTCACTGTTTCCATTGTTTCCCCATCTATTTGCCATGAAGTGATGGGACCAGATGCCATGATCTTAGTTTTCTGAATGTTGAGTTTTAAACCAACTTTCTTACTCTCCTCTCTCACCTTCATCAAGAGGCTCTTTAGTTTTTCTTCTCTTTGTGCCATAAGGGTGGTGTCATTTACATGTCTGAGGTTATTGATATTTCTCCCAGCAATCTTGATTCCAGCTTATGCTTCATCCAGCCTGGCATTTTGCATGATGTACTCTGCATATAAGTTAAATAAGCAGGGTGACACTATACGGCCTTTACGTACTCCTTTTCCCTACTTTGAACAAAGTCCAGTTGTTGTTCCAAGTCCAGTTCTAACTGTTGCTTCTTGACCTGCATATAGATTTCTCAGGAGGTAGGTAAGGTGGTCAGTTATTCCCATCTCTTTAAGAATTTTCCACAGTTTGTGTTGATCCACACAATCAAAGGATTTAGTGTTGTCAATGAAAGAGATGTTTTTCTGGAACTCTCTTGCTTTTTTGATGATCCAACGGATGTTGGCAATTTGATCTCTGGTTCCTCTGCTTTTTCTAAATCCAGCTTGAACATCTAGATGTTCATGGTTCACGTACTGTTAAAGCTTAGCTTAGAGAATTTTAAGGATTACTTTGCTAGCATGTAGATTAGCTAGCAATGAGTACAATTGTGCGATAATTTGAACATTCTTTGGCATTGCCTTTCTTTGGAATTGGAATGAAAACTGACCTTTTCCAGTCCTGTTTTGTAAATTTGTTGACGTATTGAGTGCAGCACTTTAAGAATATCATGTTTTAGGTATCTCTCAGCTGAAAGTCCACCTCTGTTAGCTTTGTTTGTAGTGATGGTTCCTAAGTCCCACTTGACTTCACAGTCCAAGATGTCTGACTCTAGGTGAGTGATCACAGCATAAAGATTATCTGAGTCAGTAAAGTCTTTTTGTGTATAGTTCTTGTGTGTATTCTTGCTACTTCTTATTAACATCTTCTGCTTCTGTTAGGTCCATACCATCTGCCCATTTTTGCATGATAATATCCCTTCAGTTCAGTCGCTCAGTTGTGTCTGACTCTTTGTGATCCCATGCACTGGAGCACACCAGGCCTCCCCTGTCTATCACTAACACCCAGAGTCTGCCCAAACCCATGTCCATTGAGTCAGTGATGCCATCCAACCATCTCATCCTCTGTTGTCCCCTTCTCCTCCTGCCCTCAATCTTTCCCAGCATCAGGGTCTTTTCAAATGAGTCAGCTCTTCGCATCAGGTGGTCAAAGTATTGGAGTTTCAGCTTCAACATTAGTCCTTTCAAAGAAATCCCAGGGCTGATCTCCTTTAGAATGGACTGGTTGGATCTTCTTGCAGTCCAAGGGACTCTCAAGAGTCTTCTGCAACACCACAGTTCAAAGCATCAATTCTTTGGCACTCAGCTTTCTTTATTGTCCAAATCACATCCATACATGACCACTGGAAAAACCAGAGCATTACTCGATGGACCTATGTTGGCAAAGTAATGTCTCTGCTTTTAAATATGCTGTCTAGGTTGGTCATAACTTTCCTTCCAAGGAGTAAGTGTCTTTTAATTTCATGGCTGCAGTCACCATCTGCAGTGATTTTGGAGCCCCCAAAATAAAGTCTGACACTGTTTCCACTGTTTCCCCATCTATTTCCCATGAAGTGATGAGACCAGATGCCATGATCTTAGTTTTCTAATTGCTGAGTTTTAAGCCAACTTTTTCACTCTCCTCTTTCACTTTCATCAAGAGGCTTTTAGTTCCTCTTCACTTTCTGCCATAAGGGTGGTGTCATCTGCATATCTGAGGTTATTGATATTTCTCCCATCAATCTTGATTCCAGCTTTTCCTTCATCCAGCCCAGCATTTCTCATCATGAATCAAGGTAGCCAGGAAAAATATCACTAACCTCAGATATGCAAACGGCATCGTCCTGTGGCAGAAAGGAAAGAGGAGTGAAACAGCTTCTTGATGAAAGTGAAAGAGGAGAGTGAAAAAGCTGGCTTAAAACTCAGCATTCAAAAATGAAGATCATGGCATCCAGTTCCATCACTTTGTGGCAAGTAGATGGGAAAAAATGGAAACAATGACAGAGTTAATTTTTATGGGCTCCAAAATCACTATGGATGGTGACCGCAACCACGAAATTGAAAGACGCTTGCTCCTTGGAAGAAAAGCTATGATGAACCTAGACAACATTAATAAGAAGCAAAGATATCACCTTGCCAGTCAAGGGTCAGTATAGTTAAAGCTATGGTATTTCCAGTAGTCATGTTCAGATGTGAGAGCTGGACCACAAAGAAGGCTGAGTGTCGAACTGATTTTTTTGAACTGTGGTTTTGGAGAAGACTCTTGGCAGTCCCTCGGATAGCAAAGGGATCAAACCAGTTAAGCCTAAATGAAATCAACCCTGAATATTCCTTGGAAAGACTGATGCTGAAAGTCTAATACTTTGGCCAGCTGATGTGAAGAGTTGACTAATTGGAAAAGATCCTGATGCTGGGAAATACTGAGGACAGGAGAAGGATGCCACAGAGGATGAGATGGTTGGATAGCATCACCAACTCAATGGACACAACTTTAAGCAAACTCTGGGAGATAGTGAAGGACAAGGAAGCCTGGCCTGCTGCAGTTCATGGGGTCTCAAAGAGTCAGACATGACTTAGCAACTGAACTGAACTGAAATGTGTTTTTCAAACACCAAAAGTTCTTCATTTTGATGAAATTCTATTTATTATTTCTAACTCAGTAATGCTTTTGGCATGGTATCTGATGAAATCTTCCTATCTCAAGGCCATGAAGATTGTCTCATACATTTTGTTTTAGAATTTTTAGTTTTATGTTTTACATTTAGGTCTGATACATTCTGAGATAACTTTTGTATAGGACATAAGATATGAATCACGGTTTCATTCTCTTTTACTTTTCTGATTTGGATATCCACTTGTTTTACCACCATTTGTTGAAAATATTATCCTTTCTTCACTAAATTTTCTTTGCATCTTTGTCAAAAATCAATTAACAAGAATTTTTCTGGTAGTCCAGAGATTAAAAATCCACACAATTGTAGGGAGAATAGATTCCGTCCCTGGTCAGGGAACTAAGATCCCACATGCTGTGAGGCACAGCCAAAAAGTAAATAAATACAAATACATTTAAAAATCAATTAGCAATAGAAGTATGAGTCAGTTTCTGAGCACTCGGTTCTGTTCTTTTCGAGGAAACAGGGTCTTTATCATTGTCGCTTTATAGTGTGGGTTCCAAGGAATAGCAAGGAGAGATAAGCAAGCCTTCCTCAGTGATCAATGCAAAGAAATAGAGGAAAACAACAGAATGAGAAAGACTAGAGATCTCTTCAAGAAAATTAGAGATATCAAGGGAACATTTCATGCAAAGATGGGCTCGACAAAGGACAGAAATTGTATGGACCTAACAGAAGCAGAAGATATTAAGAAGAGGTGGCAAGAATACACAAAAGAACTATACAAAAAGATTTTTACAACCGAGATAATCACGATGGTATGATCATTCACCTAGAGCCAGACATCCTGGAATATGAAGTCAAGTGGGCCTTAGAAAGCATCACTATGAACAAAGCTAGTGGAGGTGATGGAATTCCAGTTGAGCTATTTCAAATCTTGAAAGATGATGCTGTGAAAGTGCTATACTCAATATACCAGCAAATTTGGAAAACTCAGCAGCTGCCCCAGGACTGGAAAAGGTCAGTTTTCATTTCAATGCCAAAGAGAGGCAATGCCAAAGAATGCTCAAACTACTGCACAATTGTACTCATCTCACACGTTAGTGAAGTAATGGTCAAAATTCTCCAAGCCAGGTTTCAGCAATACGGGAACTGTCAACTTCCTATGTTCAAGCTGGTTTTAGAAAAGGCAGAGTAACCAGAGATCAAATTGCCAACATCTCCTGGATCCTGGAAAAAGCAAGAGAGTTCCAGGAAAACGTCTATTTCTGCTTTATTGACTATGCCAAAGCCTTTGACTGTATGGACCATAATAAACTGTGGAAAATTCTGAAAGAGATGGGAATACCAGACCACCTGACCTGCCTCTTGAGAAACCTATATGCAGGTCAGGAAGCAACAGTTAGAACTGGACATGGAACAACAGACTGGTTTCAAATAGGAAAAGTAGTACGTCAAGGCTGTATATTGTCACCCTGCTTACTTAACTCATATGCAGAGTACATCATGAGAAACATTGGGCTGGAAAAAGCATAAGCTGGAATCAAGATTGCTGGGAGAAATATCAATAACCTCAGATATGCAGATGACACTACCCTTACGGCAGAAACTGAAGAGGAACTCAAAAGCCTCTTGATGAGAGTGAAAGAGGAGAGTGAAAAAGTTGGCTTAAAGCTTAACATTCAGAAAACAAAGATCATGGCATCTGGTCTCATCACTTCATGGGAAATAGATGGGGAAACAGTGGAAACAGTGTCAGGCTTTATTTTGAGGGGCTTCAAAATCACTGCAGATGGTGACTGCAGCCATGAAATTAAAAGACACTTACTCCTTGGAAGGAAAGTTATGACCAACCTAGGCAGCATATTTAAAAGCAGAGACATTACTTTGCCAACAAAGGTCTGTCTAGTCAAGGCTATGGTTTTTCCAGTGGTCATGTATGGATGTGAGAGTTGGACTATGAAGAAAGTTGAGCACTGAAGAACTGATGCCTTTGAACTGTGGTGTTGCAGAAGACTCTTGAGAGTCCCTTGGACTGCAAGGAGATCCAACTAGTCCATCCTAACGGAGATCAGTCCTGGGTGTTCATTGGAAGGACTGATGGTAAAGCTGAAACTACAATATTTTGGCCAACTGATGTGAAGAGATGACTCATTGGAAAAGACCCTGATGCTGGGAGGGATTAGGGGCAGGGGGAGAAGGGGACAGCAGAAAATGA
Organism: Nanger dama; assembly: GCA_917880005.1. Classification (NCBI taxonomy): domain Eukaryota; kingdom Metazoa; phylum Chordata; class Mammalia; order Artiodactyla; family Bovidae; genus Nanger; species Nanger dama. The sequence goes on from CAKJTW010000004.1 coordinate 58,268,642, forward strand.
GATGGCTGGATGTCATCACTGACTCGACAGACATGAGTTTGAGTGAACTCCAGGAGTTGGTGATGGACCGGGAGGCTTGGTGTGCTGTGATTCATGGGATCACAAAGAGTTGAACATGACTGAGCAACTGAACTGGACTGAACTGAGCATGAGTATTGTCTGTTCTTTTTTAAAGAATAGCTTCTGATTGTTTAGGTCCTTTGGCCATACAAATTATAGATTTTCATGTTTCAATTATATATAGAATTATTTTAGAATATTGGCACACTGATTCTATATTCTGGGAACTTGGCAAACTCATTTATAAGTTGTATGTAAATTCTTGGGAAATTTCTATATAAAAACTGTAATCTGTGCCAAGAAACTTTTGTCTTCTTTTGTTTATCTTATGCCTTTTGTTTCTTTTTCTTGCTTTGTTTCTCTTTCCAAGGCCTTTGGTACAATGCTGAATAAAAATAGTGAGAACATACATCTTTTGTTCATTTCCTATTTTAGGAGAAAATAATTCAATCCTTCACCATTACATATAAAGTTAAGTGTGGGGTTAATTTTTGTTTGTGTATAGATGTCTGTTTTCAGACCTAACGGTGGGTATAGCATGGATCTGTGCCCCTCTTCCATGGTAGACTGGTCTTTACTGTTCCCTTCCTCCGCTGTAGTAGGTTTTCTCCAGTGTCCTTAGGATATTGCTTTTGGTTGCCTTTTCTCTTGTAGACTAGTTGGGCTTTCCTGAGGGCTCAGTGGTAAAGAATCTACCTGTAGTGCAGGAGACCCAGGTTTGGCCCCTGGGTCGGGAACATGCCCTGAAGAAGAAACTGGCAACCCACTTCAGTATTCTCGCCTGCAGAATTCCATGGACAGAGGAGCCTGGTGAGCTACTTCATAGTGTCGCAAAGAGTTGGACACAACTGAGCAATTAACACTTGAATATAAAGGTTCCTGTTCTGTAGGGAGGATTGGAAAATGGATGTGAACAGACTTGAGAAGTGCCTACCATCCAGTACCTCCAAACAGCTTTATAACTGGGTATTCTCAGGATTCTCTCTACTCTAACATGTGAGTACCCTGTGGGGTCCTGAAAGAGAAGTCTTCTAGAAGTCTGGACCTCCTCATGTCTGTGCTGCGGGGACTTCACCCTCTCACCCTAGTCCACATTTAGATCTTAGTAATTCTCTACATTTTCTTGCTGAATATTCTTACCAGCATTTAGTCATACTTTGTTGGGACCTTTCTCTTTATTTTGTAGGTGGCTCTCTCTCAAAAGTCTCAGTGTTTTGCCCTATAATCTCAGTTATCTAATGAGTTCAAGAAAATAAGCGAAAGTTTTTTTTTTTAAACCCCATTTCTTATTGGAAGAGTGAAAGTAACGCTTTTCCAGTTCCATACATCTGAAACTAGATGTTTCTTCTCATCTCTAGAGTTGAGGAGGATGGAAAAGTTTGGAGAGGTACTGAGTGTTATACAAAACTACTCTGAGCCCCGTGTTGTTCTAAATTGCCCATATTATAAAATTTGGACATTAAACAATTACATGAGCTGGAACCATTATTATTATTATTACCATGGCAGTTTGTACTCTTAATCATTTCATGTACTGCCTTTATCTTGGGTAATCACAACACCAATCATCTGACTAAAGGGACCACGATGTTCTTGGTGTTGTTGCATGATCAGCCCTTAGCAGAATACTTAGGGCATGGTGAATGCAGAAAAAGTCCCTGTTGAATAAATTAGTGCAAGTGGAGACTTCAGGCGTATATACAATAGTCATTACAGTGTCTCCACATTCCTTCTTTTCCTGCATTAGTAGAAGCCTGGGATGGGCTGGGATCTGTGCACTCAGAAATGCATTTATTCATATATTGACCCTGTGAAGCTGAAAGGGTGGTGGCAAGGCGATCAGGAGCACGGAGGGGGAGGGAGGTGGCTTGGACAGCCTCTCCTGACTCTTCCTACCATCTTATTACCTCCATTCTGGGAAACTGATTGACTCCTTTCTTCGGCCTTGGTGCTTGAACCATCTGACATTCTCAGAGTCAAGTCTGTAGCGCTGCGTCATTTTAACTGTTGCTTCCTCCCACCTTCCCCCCGCCATTCATAGATCCCTTGTTTTTCACCACAGAATATGTCTTTCTCAACATTCTGGAGTCCTGCTGCTTTACTTAAAATCCATTTTATAGTATGAACTGGATCTTCCGGTAAAGGTGTACATTTGTGACCCGCACAACAGAGCATACATGGGGAAGAAATGCAGCCCACGCTCAGTCTACCAAGACAGGCAGTCAGAGCAGTGGCCATATCTGCTGGGGAAGAAGCACCTCTTCCCACTTTTGCAAAGGCACTCTGTGGGTTGATGATGGCCTTGATCCTGCATGAGACTGTGCTGAGCAGGGGGGGCAAATCAGGAAAATAGCCTTTTCCTTTTGAACCTGAAATTTCTAGTAACTTCTCTGCAGTAACCTCTGACCCTTTCTGCTGCCTCCCTCTGCCATTTCTTTGCTTCTGCTCTCACATGCTTAGATTATCCTTGGTTTTGCTTCATCTCCCCATCATCCATCCACCCCATCCCACTCCACCACATGCAAGCACACAGCACCAGTCTCCGTTTCCTTCTCCATTTCCATTTCATTTTTCACTGGGATTCTAAAACCAATCCTGATACTCGCACCTGCTCAGGAAATTAAAATGTCTAATCTTTTTGGCTGCTGCATCGCTGTGAGGCCAAACTGACAATCTGCTAACTACAGACTCAGAGCTAAAATAACAAAATGTTTTGCAAGCTGGGCTAGAATCACAGGTGGCAGATTCTTTTTAGCTTTCTGAAGACAACAAAGCAAAAGAAAAATATTCCCCAGCTCCCGTCTGCTTTTTCCATTAAACAGTGGGGCGAGGAGCCTCGAAAGGGTGTGTCTGTGGACATCTTTGCTGCCTTCCCCATTCTTTCTCCATCTTCCATCTCGCATTTGCTTCTTATGGATAATCACCTTCCCTCCCAAGGCATGTGCCCCAGAAGGCATCCTGAGCAGCTGTGATAACCAGAAGCCTGGGTCGAGCCTGGGTTGAGGGTGCCTGCCCACTGCCTGTCTTTAGTCTTGGAAACACAATAGTTCCCTGACAGCAGGCTGCCTCTCTGAAGGAGGTAAATGCTCTGCTTGCAGATAGAGAGGGCATCTTTCCAGGAGGGGTGATGGACCTGGCTTCAGGACACTGGTCCACGGGGGGTCATGTGCTGAGTTGCCTTGAAGGAATAAGAAGGAAAAGAGCATTCAGCAGAGCTGCTTGGACACTCCAAGAGCTGCTTGAACACGTTTCAGCATGTGTGTGCGCAGTGCTCTTTGCCTCAAACGTTCTTCCTTTAGCTCTGTGAATGTTTCCCTCCCTCATCTTAATTCAGATATTTGCTCAAACTTGATTGCTTCCCGACCATCCTATATAAACATGCTTCCATCACTTTAAACTCCTATAGAATTGATTGCTCCTCCCTCTAACTGATTTGTTGTTGTTGTCATCCTCTCTCAGATATAAGCTTCATGTGTTGGTGTGTGTTTGCTCAGTCATGCCCGACTCTCTGCAGCCCTTTGGACTGTAGCGCACCAGGCTCCTCTGCCCATGGGATTCTCAGGCAAGGATACTGGAGTGGGCTGTCATTTCCTCCTCCAGGGGATCTTCCCAACCCAGGGATCAAACCTGCATCTCCTGTGTCTCTTGCATTGCAAGGTGGATTCTTTACCCACTGAGTCACTGGGGAAGTTTCATGAGGTCAGGGATTTTGTTTTGCTGTGACCTTCCTCATACTCAGAACACTGCCTGGTAAATAGTAGGTGATCATTAAGTGTTTTATGGGTTTGAACCTCAGGAACATCTCAAGTGGACCAGGTACCAGGTCAGTTGATTTACATACTTTATTTCATTTCCTATTCAAACCATCTTGCCAAACAAAATGCTAATGGTTTCCACCACTTTACAGAAAAGGTGACCAGAGGGTTGTGATGTTAGGAATGCCTGGGCTGATTCCACAGTGGCTTGACCTCTGCTCGCCTGACCTCAGAGCCTGCATCATGTCTGCCAGAGGTTGCTGCCTTCCAAAAGCGGTAACCCTAAGTCTTCCTCCCCATCTCATTTCCCCAGTCTTTAGCCTGTGATGGGAAGGAGTTGAACATTTTCTAGGATAGAGAAGAGTTTCTTAGGTCCTCTTTCTGACTACACTTCCCTGCTCTGAAACTTCTCACATCCCTGGTCCTCTAGACTGGCTGCTTCTCTCACAGCATCCTGATATGATTGATGGCATCTTTCCTTGGGTACTTCTTCAGCTTCTATCCATAGTTTAGTGGTGTGTGAAAACAAATTTCACTTAAGAATTTCCACTAAATTCACAAAGGAATAAGATGTCAAAGCTTTGTAAATCATTCATATTTGCTGTCTCTCTTGGCAGAGTTACAGTTTTCTGGATCAGAGTGTGCAAACAGAAAAAGTGAGCTCCTGGGAGGTTGAGAAGTTTCTCTACGTATCTCACTGCACTTTGGTACCCAGTCCCAGAGGCCTGCATCCCAGTGATGGAAGCTGCATCTTTCTTCTGAAAAGGACACTTCAGCCCTGCACCCAGACCTGCCCTGTGTGATTCTTCAGGCTGTAAGCCTGCTCTGCCTGGCACCAAAGCCACCATGTGTTGGGGCAGGTCCACCCCTGCTAGCTGTCATGGTCTCAGTTCTGTACCCCTGTTGATCCCATCCCCCACCACATATCCTACTCTGCTCTCAGCTTGTTAAGCTTCAACTTCATTGCTCTTTCACCTGACTGTCCTACAGACTCAGGGCTGTGCACAGCCTTCCTTGTTCTTTGCACCTCTTCCATACCAGACCTGTTGCCTGGGCCAGCCTGTCCTCACCTGACCTGGTCCAGAACCCAGTCTTTTGCTATGTTCTCCTGTGGGAAGCCCCTCTTCTGTTTTTCCAAGCCCTGAGCAGGGACAATCCTTGCCCCTCAGAAGTTACTAGATAGCCTTTAATAGACATTAAAAAAAATTGATTATGGAGCCCATAGAATACAAAAAGGAAGCAAGGTTTCTTAAGCCAAGATTCTTAATTTAACAAGGGTTTTAATCCAGCTTATTCATGTATTCAACAAGGACTTACTGATAAGCTGATATGTACCAAAGACCATTCCCAGGCTGGAGATATAGAGACACAGGGGCTTCACCTTTCTTTTATAGAGTTCAGAGCTGAGGTGCAGATCGTAGAAGTCAGGGAGTAGAAGGAAGCAATGTCAATCAGTATTTGCTAAACCTGTACTTCTATATTTCAAGCCCGGCACCAAAGAGTTAACATGCTTCTACTCATCTAATCTGTGCCTCAGTGTGCCCATGGGTTTTATCCATTCTTATAGACCCCAGCAGTCTTTCTGGTTTTGTCCAGCTCCTCTGCAAATATGTGTAGAACAGCTCAGGGATTCCCTGTAGACACTTGATGGTGATCAATGGGAAATAGTGCAGGCTGGACTTCGGATAGAATGTCACTGACTGTATGTGGCATTCAGTTCAGTTCAGTTCAGTCAATTAGTCGTGCCCAACTCTTTGTGACCCTATAGACTGCAGCATGTCAAGCCTCCCTGTCCATCACCAGTTCCCAGAGTTTACCCAAACTCATGTCCATTGAGTTGGTGATGCCATCCAACCATATCATCCTCTGTCATCCTCTTCTCCTCCTGCCTTTAATCTTCCCCAGCATCAGGGTCTGTTCAAATGAGTCAGCTCTTCACGTCAGGTGGGCAAAGTATTGGAGTTTTAGCTTCAACATCAGTCCTTCCAATGAACACTCAAGACTGATCTCCTTTAGGATGGACTGGTTGGATCTCCTTGCAGTCCAAGGGACTCTCAAGAGTCTTCTCCAACACCACAGTTCAAAAGCATCAATTCTTCAGTGCTCAGCTTTCTTTATCATCCAACTCTCACATCCATACATGACTACTGGAAAAACCATAGCCTTGACTAGATGACCTTTGTTGACAAAGTAATGTCTCTGCTTTTAATATGCTATCTATGTTGGTCATAACATTCCTTCCAAGGAGTAAGCTTTTAATTTCATGGCTACAGTCACCATCTGCAGTGGCATTGGGCTGTCCTTAATGCCTACCCTTCTCCAGCTGCTCTCCTCCTCTTCTAAACACACGTAATGTTTTCTAACTGAATACCCTCTAACCACTCCCCTTATCTACCTCCCTGTGCAACAGACTTGAGTTCATTCCTGAAAAGAAATCTGATCATAATATCTCCTGGCCAAAGGCCTTACATGGCTTTCTAATTTTTAGGGTCAAGTTCAAAATCCATAGCTTGGCTTCTTAGGCATTGACCTGACTCCTGTCTAAATCTAACCCTAACTGTAACCCTAACCCTGATTCTGAAAATGAAAGTGTTAGTTGCTTGGTCATGTCCAAATCTTTGCCTACCTATGGACTGTAGCCTACCAGGCTCCTCTGTCCATGGAATTCTCCAGGCAAGAATACTGCAGTGGGTTGCCATTTCCTTCTCCAGGGTATCTTCCGGATCCAGGGATCAAACACACAACTTCTACATTGCAGGCAGATTCTTTACCATCTGAAGCACCAGGGAAGTCCTAACCCTGATCCTAACCCTGACTCTAACACTGAGCCTGAGCATGACCCCTACCCTAACCCTAACCCTAGCCTGGCTTTAGCCTCTGAGCTCACCACTGGCTCCTGGTTCACTTCATTCTGGTCTCACTTGCTGGCTGGGAGATCCTAGAGTGATGTTTTTCCTCCCTCAAGGCCTTTGATCAAGCTTTCCCCTCTGTGTGAAAGCCTTCTTCCATCTCAGGCTCATTCCCATTGTTTGACAGTTTTGGGGTTAAAACTGTGTTTTTTTTTTTTTCTTCCCTCACTTCCTTTCTTTTCCCTCTAATAGTCCATGCCTCCTATTTTATACTTCTGTGATACTCCATCTTTATTCTTCCAGCCACTGTCATGGCTACTGTTGTTATATGTGAGATGAAACGGTTGGCCACCTGCTAGTCTTTGGTTAGAAGGTAATCTGCAATTAAAATGGTTGTTGCTATATCGGAAAGTGGGGGTCTGGTTGCTCACTGCTCTAAAGTCAATAAAGAGACAAAGTTGGTGAAAGGGAATTTTGCTCTATTTCGGATGCTAGCAACCAGTGGGATGGGCTGACTCCACCCACTGACAAACAATGGACAAGAGCTTTTATAGATAGAGGGTGGGGGTCTACATGTAGAAACAGCACGGTCAGCTCTGGCAGCCATCTTGAAATTGACCATGTAGTGATCATCTTGATTGTGTCAAGTATAATTAATCTTCAGTTCTAGGGTCAGTTTGTTCCATTTCCTTGAGGCTAGTTCTTAGAATTATAGCAGCTTATGTCATGGCTACAGTTTGGTCAACATGCAGTTAAATTCTTCTACATGGTGGGGGGTTTCAGTATCTACAAAACAGAGCAAAGAATATGGTTCAGAATATTACCTATAGCCTTTGAGGAGGAACCAAATATCCTTGCCTTTGTTTAATGACTAAACTATTATTGTTTTGTCCTGTTTGATTGTTTACCTTTGCTTCTGCATTTTTTTCTATTCTCTAATTAAACTTATTCTTTGGCTGAAGTTTTTCCACAGATAAAAGGCACATTGCAGACATGGGGCAGAGGGAAAGGACCATAGGGTCCTGCTCCATTTCATTGCTGGTATATCTAGGTGTATGCCACAAGGACTTGGGTTGAATAGGAAAAGCTCCATGCACCAAACCACATTGGTGGTGGGTCTATTACCCATAAAATGGCCAGCATTACTAATAAGAGAAATAGCCTTTCCTCACATGGGGTTATACTCTGGCATCTCTAAGTACTTAGTAAATACTGAGTAATTATTGCTTATACCTTGGAGTTGTTATGTCACAAATTACAATGTAAAGGGGACCAGTCCCTCACACAGTTTTCATTGATGAGGGTGGATAGCAGGAAAGCAGGACAGTAAATTAAAAAGGGAGCACTATTCTCTTCCTTGTTCATGGGCGAGGAGCCCTTTGTCTAGAGGAATGTGTGCCAAATCCTGGAACTTGCTTCACTTGCAAGATGTAGGTGGAATAAAGAGAAAACATGCTTATACACTTATAAGGAAGGTCAGGCACTCTTAGCACGGGATGATAAGCCTAATACCTTTGAAGAAAATAGCCTCTTCTTCAGGCAATTTAAGGGATAGAAAACACCATGTAGTCATGTTTGGGGATAAACCATCACCTAGGAATTGGCAAGTTGACCAGTTTGAATGTGTGGTTGGGTATTTGGTCAGGGTTGTCACAATCTTCAGTTTGTTACACTACAATCCTCTCTTGACCTACACTCAAAATTTAGTAAGAAAAAAACTTCCTTGGATGATTAATTCTATGGCCTTGTCTGACTCCCAAGACTTGATGATAAATTCCCGAGGGCAAAGCCCATGGCTTATTCATTTTCATTGCCTCAATGTTCAGTTCAAGGCTTGGTAAGAGTAGCCACTTAATGTTGCTGAGTTTGGATAAATGAGCCTATGTACATTTTTCATTCAAAGAAGCTTTTTTTCTTACTAAATTTTGAGTATAAATCAAGAGAAGATTGTAGTGTAGCAAACTGAAGATGGTGACAATCCTGATCAAATAAACAGCCGCACATTCAAACTGGTGAGGGAGGGAAGAGCCACTGAGAGGGAAGAGCCGAGAGAGAAAAGTCTTGATGGGGATGGGAGGGGATGGGGGTGCATTGCTCAGATGTCTAGCAAGGCATAGTCAAGGAGAGGAGGAGGATGCCTGTTCTGATGAGGCAGCCAATGTGGGAGAAGTAGGGGTATTTGGGATGGATAAGAGTAGTGTAGACAAGGGTTCAAATTCAGATTTAAATTGATGAAAGTAGGGAAAATCACTAGACCATTCATTCAAGTATGACGTAAACCAAATCCCTTTTGATTATACAGTAGAAGTGACAAATAGATTCAAGGGGTTAGATCTGATAGAGTGCCTCGAGAACTATGGACTGAGGTTCATGACATTGTACAGGAGGCAGGGATCAAGACCATCCCCAAGAAAAAGAAATGCAAAAAGGCAAAATAGTTGTTTAACAAGGCTTTACAAATAGCTGAGAAAATAAAAGATGCAAAAGGCAAAGGAGAATAGGAAAGATATATCCATTTGAATGCAGAATTCCAAAGAATAACAAGGAGAGATAAGAAAGCCTTCCTCAGTGATCAATGCAAAGAAATAGAGGAAAACAATACAATGGGAAAGACTAGAGACCTCTCCAAGAAAATTAGAGACACCAAGGGAATATTTCTTGAAAAAAAAAAAAAGAGCACAATAAAGGACAGAAATGGTATGGACCTAATAGAAACAGAAGACATTAAGAAGAGGTGGCAAGAATACACAAAAGTACTATACAAAAAAGATGTTCAGAACAAGATAACCACTATGGTGTGACCACTCACCTAGAGCCAGACATCCTGGAATGTGGACTAAGGTCTGGTTCCCTAAGTGGGCCTTAGGAAGCATCACTACAAACAAAGCTAGTGGAGGTGATGGAATTCCAGTTGAGTTATTTCAAGTCCTAAAAGATAATGCTGTGAAAGTGCTGCACTCAATATACGAGCAAATCTGGAAAACTCAGCAGTGGCCACAGGACTAGAAAAGGTCAGTTTTCATTCCACTCCCAAAGAAAGGCAATGCCAAAGAATGCTCAAACTCTTGCACAATTGTACTCATCTCACACGCTAGTAAAGTAATGCGCAAAATTCTCCAAGACAGGTTTCAACAGCACGTGAATCATGAAATTTCTGATGTTGAAGCTGGATTTAGAAAAGGCAGAGGAACCAGAGATCATATTGTCAACATCTGTTGGATCATCGAAAAAGCAAGAGAGTTCCAAACAATATCTACTTCTGCTTTATCGACTATGCCAAAGCCTTTGACTGGGTAGATCACAATAAAGTGGAAAATTATTCAAGAGATGGGAATATCAGACCAGCTGATCTGCCTTCTGAGAAATCTGTATGCGGGTCAAGAAGTAACAGTTAGAACTGGACATGGAACAAAAGACTGGCTCCAAGTTGGGAAAGGCATATATTGAGGCTGTATATTTTCACCCTGCTTATTTAACTTATATGCAGAGTACATCATGAGAAATGCTGGGCTGAATGAAGCACAGCTGGAATCAAGGTTGCCAGGATAAATATCAATAACCTCAGATATGCAGATGACACCACCCTCATGGCAGAAAGCAAAGAATAACTAAAGACCTTTTGATGAAAGTGGAAGAGGAAAGTGAAAAGTTTGAATTAAAACTAAATATTCAGAAAACTAAAATCATGGCATCCGGTCCCATCACTTCATGGGAAATAGATGGAGAAACAGTGGAAACAGTGTCAGATTTTATTTTGGGGGCTCCAAAATCACTGCAGATGGTGACTGCAGCCATGAAATTAAAAGACACTTGCTCCTTGGAAGAAAAGTTATGACCAAGCTAGACAGCATATTAAAAGGCAGCAACATGATTTTTCCAACAGAGTTCTGTCTAGTCAAAGCTATGGTTTTTCCAGTAGTCGTGTATGGATGTGAGAGCTGGAGTATAAAGAAAAGCTGAGCACCAAAGATTTGATGCTTTTGAACTGGGTATTGAAGAAGACTCTTGAGAGTCCCTTGGACAGCAAGCAGATCCAACCAGTCCATCTTAAATGAAATCAGTCGTGAATATTCATTGGAAGGACTGATGCTGAACCTGAAACTCCAATAATTTGGCCACCTGATGTGAAGAACTGACTCATTGGAAAAGACCCTGATGCTGGGAAAGATTAAAGGCAGGAGGAGAAGGGGAAGATAGAGGATGAGATGATTGGATGGCTTCACTGACTCGATCAACATGAGTTTGAGTAAGCTCTGGGGAGTTGGTGATGGACAAGGAAGCCTGGCGTACTGCAGTCCATGGGGCCGCAAAGAGTCGGACACAAATGAGTGACTTAACTGAACTAAGAAAAGAGTGGCAATTTGGATAAGCTTCTGCTTCTCCATATTGCTGCTTCTTAATAAAGTTTTAAAAAGAAATATGCGTGTGTGTGTATTTGAGAGAGAGAGAGAGAGATTTAAGGGTGTGAGAACTAAGCATCATGGCACAGAAAGAAAACCAATGAAACTTGGACTATGAGTCTTCCACTTATTTTTATGTATTGGATAGAAAATAGAAGAACTTAGTTCACTGATTTAATGTGATGATTTAATTAGCTATCACAAATGAAACTTTTTAATCAACTCTAAAGCATATTGCAAATATGTTTCTTTGAAAGATCTATTTGAAATATCTAAAGTCTTTGAAAGATCTAATCTATAAAGGTCTACGTAAGTTTAGTTGATTTGATGGAATAAATTTAACCCATCTGAACAGTATGATGAACTATGTATAAAATGTTAAAAAAATATATAAGACTACAGAAATATAGAGTATCAACTTGGTGGATTTTTAGAAATCATTGACATGATCTCCCATATTGGATAACAGTATTTTCCTATTGTAATTATTTCTGTATACATCTCTATGAAAGTGAAGGTGAAGTCTCTCAGTCGTGTCTGACTCTTTGTGACCCCATGGACTGTAGTCTACCAGGCTTCTCTGTCTATGGTATTTTCCAGGCAAGAGTACTGGAGTGGGTTGCCATTTCCTTCTCCAGGGGGATCTTCTTGTCCCAGGGATTGAACCCAGGTCTCCTGCATTGCAGGCAGATGCTTTACCCTCTGAGCTACCAGGGAAAACTACATCTCTATAAGTCTTTCCAAATCTCGTTTGTGAATTTCCCCCAAAGAGGTAGTATCTCTATATGTCAGCATCTATTAAAGTCTTATCTATAAGCTAACTTCTTAATACTTATATCATCAATTATCTGTTGAAAGCTTTCATTTTACAATTGGAGAAACAGGCTCAAATATCTCACGTACTCTGCAAATTTCACACAACTAGCTCTTCTCACTGCCAGCCTAGTGCTTTTTACAATTTGACCTTAGAAAAGAGGTGGGTCTTGAATATGGCTTTGATGAACAAAAACATAGGAGCAAACAGAAAACAGGACATTTTTAGAAACAGAACATCTTGTGCAAAGGCACTGTGGCAGAAATGGGGATTGAGTATTCAAGGGCCCTTTTACAGACCAGTAAGACTGCAGTAGAGGGCACACACATTTTTGGAGGGATCTGCTAATCTCTTGTAGTCCTGAGAAAAGAATCAATAAATTGTCAAAGATAATAATACAAATCTTTAACAATTATTTAATTACCCAGTATTAAACTCTGGGACTTACCAGGTGACTCACTGGTAAAAGAATCTGTCTGCCAATGGTGAGATGCAGGAGACCCTGATTTGATCCCTGAGTTGGAAAATCCCCTGGAATAGAAAATGGCAACCTACTCCAGTTTTCTTACCTACAGAATCCCATGGACAGAGGAGCTTGGTGGGGCTTCAGTCCATGGGTTGTAAAGAATTAGACATGACTGAGATACTGAGCATGCACGCCAGCACTAATCTCTAAGGTGACAGTAGTGCCATGTAATTTGAACACATCAAATAAAATAAATGATTCCTTCTTGTCAAAGTCTCCTTGGAATTATATCACGAAGAACCCTTGAATCTTAACGATAATACTGAATTGAAGAAATTCCCTTCACTTATTTCAGAGCAAATGCCATTGGATAACTTTGAGGTTACTACGGGTCCTGTATGTAGTTTGACTGCCTTTAACAGAGCATCCATTTATTCCAGAGGGGAAAGTAGACCAGTGTCTACTAGTCCCTGACTTTTCTGAGACTTGGACCCCAGTGTCACGCCTCAGCATTGTGCACCACTAAACTGAATAGAATGCATTTCAAAGCTTATTGAAAAATATCTAAAATTATGGAGGGCTTTCTCGAGGAAGGATGACTTTGATAGAATCCTAACAATGGAAAACTGCTACTTAAATCCCTTCATTGACTCCCTAATGGAGACATCCCTCCTCAGCCATCCAGTTTTGTCTCCCAATATTCCTCCCCAATATTTCTCTTTCATATCCCTATACTGCAATCTGAGATGGTTGGAGGGCATCATTGACTCATTGGACATGAGTTTGAGCAAACTCCAGGAGATAGTGAAGGACAGGGAAGCCTGGCATGCTGCAGTCTGTGGGGTCACAAAGAAACGGACATGGCTGAGAGACTAAATAATGACAAATATCCCAATCATACAAAACTGCTTGAGCTTTTTATTGCTATTTCACAGTTTGGAGTCCTTAAATATCCTCATTTTTCTACCTGATGCACCATTGTACTTCTTCTGGCTGGAGAGAATGTCTCCTTGGTATTCAAGACCCTTATGACTATTTCTTCCCCCAACTAAGGTAAAGAGGAGTACTTACCTTTGTGTTCCACTCTGTATCTTATATCACCTTCCTTACAATACTTATCTCACTATCCTGAATCCTTTTTTGTTTTAATGAGAATTTTTATTTTTGTATTTTTCTCTAGACTGAGCTAAACGACTAGGCTCCGTGTATTACTGGGGACTCTTTCCCTATTAAGTCACTGGTTTAAAGTAGGTGATCTGCTTGTCAAATGAATAAATGAATTAGTGAATGAATAAATGAAAAGTACCAGGCTAATAGTTTGAGTCCAAGAGCCAGGTGGGTGCATTAGGTAGAATGCAGATGCACTTGACAACAAGAAATAGACAAGCCAACTCTATAAGTATAAATGGAAATTGATTCTTGCAAAGTTTCTCTAGGGCTTTCAGGCCTTGGTTGGATGAGTCTTTGCTCAGTGATGTTAGCTGACCTGGCTTCTTTCTCTCCTTCTGCTCTACCATCTCCTGGCTCCCCCTTGTGGCTGAAACTTGGCCGCCAACAGCTCCTGAGACCTGTTGCACTCCAGGTACGCATCAAGAGAGATGACATGTCTCCTTGGAAAGCTCTCTGAAAAAACACATTTCCCCAGAAATCACTAGGTAACATTTCCCCAGTTCTATTACTCAGTTTGAATTGGGCAGCCACTCCTAAACCAGTAACTGGCTGGGAGGTAAGTTTTGCTGAGAAGTCACATGCTCTGGCTTAAAACTGGGAGAGATTGTTTTTTTTTTTGGGGGGGGATGGTTGAGATATGGACGCCCAATCAATAAGATTATTTTAAAGAGAAGATGGCAGGATTCGAGGGAGGTGAACACAGTGACTAAAATGGGGGTGGAAAAGACATGCCCCAAAGCCATTCCTGTGGTCTGTGTTGACCTTGTATTTTTATTTGTTTGAGTTGGGATTAATGGTTCTTGCTCACTGTCCTTGGCTTTATAAAGTGTCAGTTTATTAAAAACAAACAGAAGAAAAAACTCCCAATAACGTGTGTGTGTGTGTGTGTGTGTGTGTGTGTGTGTGTGTATCACAAACATACATCTCCAAAGTTTGACTTCCTTTCTGTTCATGATGCATCTGCTGAGGTAGAGGTGAAAGTCATCTTGAATCTCTGTCAGAGTGGGGTATAGCAGAAAGGGACCGCCTGTCCAGAGAGCCATTCCTCCACAGGAGACGCTGCAACACTAGCGAGTAGATCTGGTTCAGTCTCCAGTGGGGTCTCTGCTTCTTCCCCTGGGTCCTGATGCATGTCAGGTTTTGCTTCTGCCTCCATGTTTTCTCCAGTCCTGTGGAGGCCTTGCATTCAAATCCCATTGGCCTTCAAAGTCATTTTCCATCAACTGCTACTGGCTTCACAGTAAGAGTATTCAGCATGCAAACAAAGTTTTGACTTTGTCTTGAACAAGTTTACGTTCATCTCACTGAATTCAAACAAAATTCTAATCTGTCTAAAACGGGAGGAAATTTGGACACCCCAGGGAAAGATTTTTGTTGAAATATACTTGTTTTAGCCTCTGCCTCAGTGGGGATGTTTTCAGGCTGGTGCTCTCCTGCTTGTTCTAATCTTTGATTTATTCTCCCATTGAAGGAAGAAATGCATTAAGTCAGCAAAGACTCATTGTACTACATGGGGGGGTACTAATATTTGCTCCAGGAAGAATAACCATGGATGAGATCTATCTACACCTACTCTTTTTGTAGGTTAATTCCAGGTGGAAAAATGAACACTAAACTCAGGAATCAAGATGTGATCAAGAGAATTTCAGCTGGTGATGACTGCAGTGAAGAAAGCAACACAGGGAGATAAAGTAGGAAGTGCCTGGGTGGAAGGCTAAGTTAGATGCGGCCAAGGAAGACCCTCTGGAAGAAAAGAACATTTGAACAGAGATTTACATGATGGGAAGAGCCCAGCCACAGGGGAAATGGGGTCATGTTTTCCAGGAAGGAAACAGCAAAGTCAGAGTTTGGAAGTCAGGAGTGAGCTTAGCTTGTCTGAAAAGGCCAGAGCAAACTTGGGAAGAGTGGTGGATGGTTTCTGGATTCTGTTCCTTTATTCTGTGGGTTACCTCTGACTCCAATGCATAATTTAAACTTTAAAGCAGCATATTTTTACACACTGTGTTCATTTTAGAGTTGTTCAAGCTGACATACAGAGCCAGTGGGTCGCTTGAAATGGCATAGCCAGCCATGAGCAGAGGAAAGATGGACCCTATGCCATACCCACAACTAGGTCAGTGTGAGAGAGAACAGTCCATGAAAGTCCACCCTTACTTCTGCTACCAATTGCGGTTTGGAGGTTTCTCCAAAACAACCTTAGGTTCCATACTAGAAGGACTCCCAGAACTCACTGAGGGCTGTTACACTCACTGTTATGGTTTATTACAAGGAAAGGATGCAGATGAGAAGAAACCAAGGAAATAAACACGTAGGGCAGAGTCTAGAAGGATGTGGAATGTGGACTTTCCAGTCATCTTCCCCAAGGAGTTAGGATGGTATTTCGCTCCTGGCGCTGACGTGTGTCAACACACATGGAACACGGCAGTCAGAGAAGCTCGCCTGGGCCTCAGTGTCCAGAATCTCTCTTAAGGCTCCATCACGTGGACATGTTTAGTTGATGGCCTGCATGATTGATTTCAGTCTCCAGTTCTTCCGGAGGCTGACTGATATTATATGACCCAAAGCCTTTACCTCCAATCTAATTGTTACTATTCGATGTGGCCAGTTCCACCCTAAATCACATTGTTAGGCTATCTAGTGTGACCCAAGGGCCCCAGACAAATAAAGACACCACTGCCAGGCATATTCCAAGGGGCTGGAGACCACTTGCCAGTATTTGAGGGCAAAGGCCACAAATCTTTCAGGGAAGATTAAATTTTTAATTGCCCACTGAATATACATCTTCCATAGGACATTGTCTCAGTGAAGGTCACTAAGGTACACACATTACTCTTGTCCTGGTCCTCTGTGTCTTTTGGGATATGGCATGGGTTGTGGCAGGTGCACAGGGCGGGAACACCTTCCACTCATTCCAGCCAGGACATTTTCTCACCTACTAGGCTCAAGCTCCAGAGCAGACATTGGTGTGAGCCAACTTGGGAGGTAGCCTGGGAGCATGATGGAAAGCACCTTTGACAGTTTGCCCTCACATAGCACGCTGCTTAGAAAGGGCAATGTGGAAAGGGAGGCAACAAATTGGCTCTTTCCTACTGTCTCCATGGTAACCAATGCAATCCAATACTCTGGGTCCTTCTGATTCATTTCTAAACTTTATCCCTCCTCCTGACCAAAAAGCTGTCTGTTTTGTTTTAGGGCATGCACACTGATTGTGAATCCCCTCTGGCCACGACAGGTCTAGCAGCTGCCTTTATAAATATGCTGGAAACTGACATCTGACAATGAGGAGAGGGTAGGCAGAAACAGATTTACCTGTGGGCCCACCTGAAGTGGGTCCTGCATCCTATCATAGCTCTGCAGTTCCTATATTAGGGCCTCTATTCACCCATCACACCTTAGTCTACGAATCACTGAGGATGGTGACGGCAGCCATGAAGTTAAAAGACACTTGCTCCTTGGAAGAAAACCTATAGCAAACCCAGACAGCATATTAAGAAGCAGAGACATCATTTTTATGACAAAGATCCATATAGTCAAAACTATGTTTTTCCAGTACTCATGTATAGATGTGAGGTTTGAATCATAAAGAAGGCTGAGGGCAGAAAAATAGATGCCTTTGAACTGTGGTCCTGGAGAAGACTCTCGAGGGTCCCTTGGACAGCAAGGAGATCAAACAGTCAATCCTAAAGGAAATCAACCCTGAATATTCATTAGAAGGATGGATGCTGAAGGTGAAACTCCAGTACTTTGGCCACCTGATGCAGAGAGCTGACTTATTGGAAAAGACCCATATGCTGGGAAAGATTGAGGGCAGGAGGAGAAGGGGGATGGCAGAGGATGAGATCAGTTCAGTTCAGTCACTCAATCACGTCCGACTCTTTGCAACCCCTTGGGCTGCAGCACACCAGGCTTCTCTGTCCCTCATCAACTCCTGGAGCTTACTCAAACTCATGTACATCGAGTCGGTAATGACATCCAACGTTTTAGCTTCAGCATCAGTCCTTCCAATGAATATTCAGGACAGATATCCTTTAGGAGGGACTGATTGGATCTCCTTGTAGTCCAAGGGATTGTCAAGAGTCTTCTCCAACACCACAGTTCAAAAGCATCAGTTCTTTGGCGCTCAGCTTTCTTTACAGTCCAACTCTCACATCCATACATAACTACTGGCAAAACCATAGCTTTGATAAGGCAGACCTTTGTTTGCAATGTAATGTCTCTGCTTTTTAATATGCGTGTCTAGGTTGGTCATAGCTTTTCTTCCAAGGAGCAAGCGTCTTTTAATTTCATGGCTGCAGTCATCATCTTTAGTGATTTTGGATCCCCAAAATAAAGTATCTCACTGTTTCCATTGTTTCCCCATCTATTTGCCATGAAGTGATGTGACTGGTGCCATGATCTTAGTTTTCTGAATATTGAGTTTTAAGCCAATTTTTCACTCTCTTTCATTTTCATCAAGAGGCTCTTTAGTCCTTCTTTGCTTTCTGCTATAAGGGTGGTATCATTTGCATATCAGAGGTTATTGATATTTCTCCTGGAAATCTTGATTCTTGCTTGTGCTTCACCCAGCCCAGCATTTCTCATGATGTACCCTGCATATATAAGTTAAATAAGCAGGGTGACAATATATAGCATTGATGTACTCTTTTTCTGATTTGGAACCAGTCGCTTGTTCCATGTCCAGTTCAAACTGTTGCTTCTTGATCTGAATATAGAGTACATGATGAGATGGTTGGATGGTATCCTTGACTCAATGGACATGAGTTTGAGCAACTCCTGGATATAGGAAGGACAGGGAAGCCTGGTGTGCTATAGTCTACGGGTTGCAAAGAGTCAGACATGACTTGGTGACTGAACATCAACAACTTAAGTGGCCCTTCCTTTTTAGCCCTGAATCTCCTCCCAGATCTACCCACATCAGACTCATTTTAATTATTTCTAACATTTTCTCAACAGAGAGGTAGTATGTTGGGCCAATGGCAATGTGTGATCCATTAAAAAAATCCAAGTCTGCCTGTGTTATCGTAAGTCACCCAGCAGATTACTTCAAATCTCTGAGCCTACTTCCTTCTCTATCAAGTGTCACAAGCTTCTTATGAAGGAGTTTGTATATACGAGTGCTGAAGGTGGTGATCAACACATTATTAAGCTACTCCTATTGTCTTTGGACTTTCCTGGTGGCTCAGATGGTAAAGCGTCTGTCTACAATGTGGGAGACCTGGGTTTGATCCCTGGGTTGGGAAGTTCCCTGGAGAAGGAAATGGCAACCCACTCCAGTACTATTGCCTGGAAAATTCCATGGACAGAGGAGCCTGGTGTCCATGGGGTCGCAAAAAGTCAGACATGACTGAGTGACTTCACTTCACTATTGTTGTCCTGGCGGCTGCCATGAGGGTTCCACAAGGGAATACACGTCATTGGTACATAACAGTAATTCTTTGCACACACGTCCTTTCTTACCAAGTATTCATTGTCCTCTTAGCCAGAAACTGTGTACAACATTGTGTCCCTGTCCTTTGAAGTAAAAGGCTTTAGTCTCCCAGACCTTTGAGTCTTAAAAGTCTGACTCAAGGCCTAATGGTTAGAAAATGTAGATGTAGAAACAAAGAATAGTCTGGGGAACTGGTAACAATTTATATGTTAAACCAGCCTCACAGAACTCACAGTTCCCTGAAAGATAGATGAAGGCCTGACACACATTCTTAAGTCATTTTAATAGCAAGTAGACTCAGTCCCCCGACAGATGAAGAGCAGACACAAGCACAGCACAGAGACCCTAGACTGATTGAAACCAGGTTGATGATGCTTGAAACGTCACCTTGATGCCAACCAATCTGAGAACTGTGCATGAGCTGATCACACACCCTGAATGCCCCTCCCTTACACTGCATTTTAAACCCCTTCCCTGAAAGCCATCAGTGTGGGGGAGTCTGGATCTTTTGAGCATGAACTCCCTGCTCTCTTTGCTTGGTTCCTGCAGCAAATGCTGTGCTTCCTTTAACTAGATTGGCTTTACTATTCACAGGTGAGCAGACCCAAATTTGGTTCGGTAACATGCCTAGAGTATCATGCCCAGCACTTTGGAAGCTGAATACACACACACACACACACACACACACACACACACACACACTGCATTCTCTCATCTCCAACAATAGGGGCCTCTTTGTTCTTCTCCAGGTGTCTGAAACAAGCCCATCTCTAGACATTTGCTCTTTTATTTCCTTTCCTTGCAACACTTTCCCAGGAGAGCTGTGTGGATCAACATTATATTTCAGTTGAGTCTGTGCTCAAACACCAGCTCCTGAGAGGCCTTTCCTAGCCTCATCTATCTTCCTCTTTCCTCTGCTTGTTTTCCTCCACATCACATATCACAACTAATGTTATATTATTAATCTGATTGCTTATTTTATATTTTCATCAGAACTTAAGTTACATCTGAACAAGTTCTTTGCTCAGTATTCCGCCCTCTGTTCCTAGAATGGTGCTAGTTATGCAGGAGGTACTCATCTAATATTTGTTAAATAAACTAAAGTATACTCTTTTGCATCACATTCACATGGTTTTAATGTTTTGTTTACACATATAGGCCTGGAAGATGGTGTCTAGGACTTAACTCTTTCTCTGCCTCCTCTCAGTACACCTCAAAAGTAGTGGTTTATATCCAGCACTCAATGAAGTCATCTAGCATTCACTTGTATTTATCTACCCATCAGTCTTTTTTATTGGAAATAGATTTACCTATGTCTGTCTTGCAGTTAGCCCTATGCTTGATTTTTTTAAGAATTAAAAGACGATTGAAACGTCATCCTGCCTTCAAAGAGCTCATAGTTCAGTAAATGGAAAGGACAGTGCAGGAGAAGAAATGTGTTTTCCATGGTGACTCAGTATAATATATATAACTACATGTACATACATGTGATGGAAACAGTTATTTTAAGAAGCAATGTCCTCTGTTGTTGTCCATTCATTCTTTGACAATTCTCAAAAGTGCTCCTGGCAACTCACTCAATTGATTAACTCATTAATGAGTTATGACACAATTTAGAAAACACACCTGTAATACAATTTGTTTTCCTTGATTACATAGGGAATATATAATTATTATTTCCCAGATATTCCACTATGTCGGCCTTTTCCAGGATGATAATGATAATGGCTATGATGCTACTATTGCTGTTACTTAATACTGCAGAACCGATACTGTTAATGGGTGATATACTACTACTGCTCCTCCTTTCTCACCCTGTACCAAATGCTGTTCTAAGATCATTTCACGGATAATCTTTGTTAACTCTTTGTAATAAGACTTTAAGGCAAGGCCTGTTGTTAAGAACATTAAACCAACAAGAAAATGAGCCCATAGATACTAGAAGTCATCTTATGTGAAATATTACAGCTAGTGAGAGGCAGAGAACTGGAATCTGTCTTTGGAGCTGTGGTATAAGAATAGCGGGTAGCCATTCCTTTCTCTAGGGCGTCTTCCCAACCCAGGAGTTGAACCCTGGTCTCTGGCATTGTAGGCAAACTCTTTACCATCTGAGCCATCAACAAAGTCCTTTAACCACTGACTAAATACTGATTCTCTAGAGCCTCTGAACTCAGTCAAACGCCATATCTGTTTTCACTTGTATGTCCAGATTTGAAAGTCCCCAATTCCCCTGAGCTCTGTCTCCCATTTAGTGATGTTATTTCTTCACCTCATAGAGTAGTATAATAAAGTATATTTCTGATCTTTGTGCCCAGTTCTTGGAACAGAGCTTCAAACATGGTGCCTGGAATTTCTTAACTTACTGGAGTGTTTTTATGCAAATGGAGTGAATCAGGATGGATTTATGGATGACTTCAGGATGCTAGGTGCTCATCAGAAAGGCCTATGTCATAATTAGAGGATGTGGCCATATAGCATCATACACATCCTGTTCAATAAGAGTTGCCCACCAACTCTGCATGAGGCTGGTCTCACTACAGGTCACGACATTTTTGCCTGCTGAGTTATCTGATTTTTAGAGTGTTTATATCACAATCATAGACAAGACAATATAGGTTATATTTAGCTTCCAAGTGGGCACTTTGCTTTTAAAACCTCGAACAATTTCCTTATAACCTGGATCTATGTCTACTCTTGGAACATCAGATCATCTGACAACTCTGGGAACATATTTCCTCAGTCCAACAATGGACCAGATCACAAAGTGCCTCTGTACACAGTTCACACTCCTGCATTCACAGTCCCCACCACCTCTCACTGCCTCACCTCGACTGTATTTATTTACACTAACTGCTCAGCTTTATCCTTTCCCTATATCAATGTTATTCCCCACATTATCTGACCAGAATGGTGAATGCCAGTGGAATCCAGGCAGTTTCATCAATATTTTTCATAGCAATTCATTTATCTATTCAACAAATAAACAATGAGTGCCTGGATATGCAGAACTATTCTAGATGCACGGATATATTTTAACATGATTTTTTTTTAAGTGTTAGAGGCTTTTTTTTTTTGATTCATGTTGATGTATGGCAAAACCAATACAATACTGTAAAGTAATTAACCTCCAATTAAAGTAAATAAATTAAAAAAAACCTCTAACATAATTATTTAAACATGACTTCATACCCCACAACCTGCTATGAGGGAAGTAAGAAACAGTTATTTGTGAAGGTGGACAAGCTAACAAAAACAGTACAGTACATTAGCTAATTACATGAGAGGGATCCACAGGGTGCTTTGTGGATACTGGAGACAACTGATTCCATGAGGGTTGATGAGAGGGTGAAAGAAGACTGCCATTTTTGCACTTGGTGTGGAGGACAATTAGGCTAAGCCTGAGGTAATCAACAGTCGGAGTCCTCTAAACTGGGGGAGAACAGCTTTTGAAAAACAATAGGTATGGGTGCAAAGGCACAGAGACAGGATGATATGCTTGGGATGGATGTTCAAGAGGGATGACAATGTCAGCTATACACGAAGGAGCATGGAGAATGGGAGAGTGGGATCCCCGGGGCTGCCTCAGGAATTACCAAGTAGGTGGAGGTCCTGAATCCATGTGTATTGATGACCCCTGGCAGGGGCCAAGGGAAGTTGTCAGCAAAGAAAAGAACTGGGATGTAGATGTGTATAGATCCAAGAAGACCATGCTTGGCATCCTAAGCATCATCTGCAGAGCACAGGCCTCCAGTGATGGAGCAGGATGAGCCAGAGACACATCTGACTTGCCCTCACTCCCAGCAGAGACACAGGAAGACTTTAGACCTCTCTTTCTCTCAGCCTCCAGCAGAGGATGGGAAGAACAAGCAAAAAAGCCAACCATCCTCCCACCCCATTCTGTGTATCCAGATCGCAATGCTTAGTTCAAGAGAAGGGAAAATTTATCATTTGATATAAGAAGAAAAGTTTAAGTTGTGTTAACTTACAATAACCAAAGTAACTGAGACCTCCAAGATTTGTACACAATTTCATCAAAGGACAAGAAGAGGGTTTGACGGGGCCTGGTTGAAAGAAGGGATTAGAAAAAATAAATACAATATTTACATGTTGGGCTTCACTGGCTACATGTCACCTAATACAGTGGTTACACAGGGCTGAACAAGGTTCATGTCAATTTGAAGGACTTATTTGAGTGTCTTGTCCTGAGTTCCAGACTCAGACAAAGATGGTCTGGGAGTGAGAAGAGCCAGACACAACCATGAGAGGCGTAGGACACATCTCTCCCACAGGGCAGGGATGATGCGAAGGTCCCTAGGCACTGAGTTCACAGTACTGGCCAGAGGCGGGATAGCTGGCCTCATTTACCTGGGGGTTTTGAAGGGTTGGGCGATAATTTAAGAAGATATGGAAAAGCCACAGAGAGCTGGTGAAACTGGCACCAAGGGGGTGGCAGGGGCAGGTCCACTTGCTCTGTCCGCCTCATGGTCTGAACAGATAGTGACAGGTACCTCCATAGGTGCATGTCCTTCCCAATGGAGGCCAGCCTTCTCATTTCCGCAGTGACCGTGGATCCACACAGATCAGCTTCCTTTTACTCTCAATTACTGTAAGTGAATTTCTGCAGAATCACTGATATGGGGGAAGATTTACAACAGATTAGCTTTCATTTAGTTTAAAGGGATTGTCTAAATGCATAAATCCAAGCCTGCCTCAAGCTCATGAATTTTTATAACTTCTGCTTGGTTAACAATCTTTGTCTCCCTTTCTTTGCTTCCTCTAACCCTCTCATCCCCTCTTCCTCTGCTCTGCCATTGAATCTGCCAGGGTTTTGCACCTCTGTCAGATACTTTGAGAGCCAGGAGATGAAAGCTTCGAGAGAGGTGTGTAAAATATATTTACTGTGTGTCTCCGCAAATACTCTTGTTTAGTTATAAATGAGTATAAATGATACATGACAAGCAATTTGCTGCATGGAAGCTGACATTAATGACTTGACATAGTCATGCCTATTTGTAAAATCAGATTCTTTTTGCCAGCGACATATTCTGGTCCAAAGTGTCTTATATTAAGGATACTCATTACTTCACATTAAGAAGAAATCATTTTCTCAGGTCTCTTTATTGTTTCCATGGGTACCAAAGAGCTCATTTCATATAGTTAATGGGAACCTTACTGTGGGAAGTAGTGTCCCAGAGAGGAAGGTTTTCCATTAATTGAATCAACAGAATTTCCTAGCCTGATTGCTTCTGTTAGATATTGGGGTGTGTGATAGGACAGGGCTGAGATGGCCCCACTGCTCCAACCTTACTGTCTAGTGGGGTGCCATGGAAAGCCAAGTCCAGGACTGAGTTGGTTTTTGAAACTATTTAGTTTCCTGTCTAGTGCTACCTTCCTGCAAGATTGTCATGGAAAGCTCCCATCACACACCTCTGGGGTTGTTGGTGAATGTAATGACCAGACACTGGGATGAGGCAGAACCATCATTTAGGGGAAATTAGGACTATGGTTTTTCCTGTGGTCATGTATGGATGTGAGAGTTGGACTGTGAAGGCTGAGCACCGAAGAATTGATGCTTTTGAACTGTGGTGTTGGAGAAGACTCTTGAGAGTTCCTTGGACTGCAAGGAGATCCAACCAGTCCATTCTGAAGGAGATCAGCCCTGGGATTTCTTTGGAAGGAATGATGCTAAAGCTGAAACTCCAGTACTTTGGCCATCTCATGTGAAGACCTGACTCATTGGAAAAGACTCTGATGCTGGGAGGGATTGGGGGCAGGAGGAGAAGGCGACGGCAGAGGATGAGAGGGCTGGATGGCATCACTGACTCAGTGGACGTGAGTCTGGGTGAACTCTGGGAGCTGGTGATGGACAGGGAGGCCTGGCGTGCTGCGATGCATGGGGTCGCAAAGAGTCAGACACAACTGAGCCACTGAACTGAACTGAACTGAACTGAGGACTTCTACCAATCTGTCTTCCATGACTACCCTCTTTGAAGCCATTTTACCCAGGAGGGAATTATCCAAAGCAAACCATCCCATAAAGAAACAACAGTTCTCAGGTTTAGAAAACAAAGGTCAAGATAATAAGGCATAAGACAGGAACTGAAAGACAACTTACGCCTGTGTTCACCTCCACTGAGACCAAGGAAGCTTTGACCTGGGAAGAGAGTGGTGAGGAAAGAGAAGGACAGGAGTGAGGCAGGGCCTGCCCTGGCTTGTCCCCACCAGTTAATCTGGTGGGCTGAGGGCATGGAGAGAAGCTGTATTAAACCTGCAAGCTGAGAGGCATTCTTCTCATTAGGACCAGACTTGAGGATGGTGCCAGCTTTGCAGCTCTGTTCTGCACCACACCCGGTGGAGATGAAGGGTAATTAGGGTTAAGATAGGGAAGCAATACAGGTCGGTTTCTCCCAGGACTTTTCCCTTTTCCATCCTCAAGACTGTTTTAAGCATTAGAAGGGGAATCATGCAGCAGTCAGACCTAGCAATGACTGATGACGCGGAGGCCCAGTGAGGAAATACTGGTACAATCCGTTGATGAAGTGTTATGGGCTGGGATGGTGCGTGGTGGTGGGGATGATTATGACTCAACAAGGCAGCATAGATCTGTGTGTCTGAGAGACGATAAAGGGAAGAAGGTCAGATGATGTGAGGATTCGGCCCAAGTGTCTCAGTGAGGCAAACTTCAACTGGGTTCCAAATCATTTCTGATTCCTATCAATCTCGGGGTATATAGATCCTCTTCCACAATTCATTAGCTTTTGGTCTGAAGCCCAGATGCCTTAGAGATGAAAAGTTAGTGAAAATATTTGGACCTGCTTTTTTATAAGTCCATGACCAAAACAGATCTTGCCCAACAAAACTCAATTGTTAGCTTTGCCCCTGAGGCCCTGAGGATTTCATAGGAATATAAATGAAAGGAATACTATGAATTATTTCCTCCTCAGAAGACACTCTTCCCCTCCAAGCTATTTTATAATGCCTTATGAGATGGAAAGGGATTAAAAAACAAAACAAAACAAAACAAAAAAACCAGCTTCTCTTGAGGTGGTCAAAATAAAGTTAATTCTTATTCTCTGGATGAGGTTGAGAAAGCACAATGGAAAATTTTCTCACTGAGCCCAGAGGCTGCTTGGCTTCTCTGGCAATTTGTGGGGTGCTGTTATCTCTGCACATATTTATCTGTGCCCTCCTGCACAAGGGGCTGTGTCTGGCACTGGCGCTCTGATTCTGACAGCTGTGAATCTCAGTGGGGAGAGAAACCTTCCCCAGTGCACCAGAGCACAGGCAGCCCAGGTGCTTGGGGGAAGATTCTCTATACAGTTGTTTTGAATAAGATAGCTCTAACCAGGGCAGAAAAGAGGTTACAGGGCTTTTAGGAAGAACACAGGAAAGGGGGGAGGCAGAGCTTCTGCTTTTAGATCTGGTTACATTTCTGACAACTCCACCTCTGACAAAAGAACTAGACACATTCTGTCTACCAACAAGACATTTTGGTGGCTTCAATAGCTCGTGGGCTACCGTCTTCAGCCTTGGTGGTTACAGGGCTATGCTCTTGCCCTGTAACACTGTCTGTGATACACAGACTATGCTCTCCCTTGCCATCTTTTATGAATGTGGAATAATATGAACTTCACGGATTTGGGTTCTTTTCATTTTCTTTCTGTTTTTATTATTATTATCTAGACTTATGTGTTTTCTGTATTAAAAAGATACATAATCCTGCCTTGCAATTATTTGTGCTGATGCTTTGTTTGTATCTTAGTTTATAAAGTACTAGAGAACTACACATCCTTGCTTCCTCCATAGCATCTGAAAGCATTATGTAGATCATTACACTGGATGGCATGGGTCAGAATACAAGCTCTGAAGCAGAAGACCTGTGTCTGCTCTGATTTCATCATATTCTTGCAGTGCGACCTTCTGTACCTTACATAACCTTTCAGTTCAGTTCAATGCATTTCAGTCACTCAGTCGTGTCTGACTCTTTGCGAACCCATGAATCGCAGCATGCCAGGCCTCCCCGTCCATCACCATGTCCCGGAGTTCACTCAGACTCATGTTCATCGAGTCCGTGATGCCATCCAGCCATCTCATCCTCAGTCGTCCCCTTCTCCTCCTGCCCCTAATCCCTCCCAGCATCAGAGTATTTTCCAATGAGTCAGCTCTTTGCATGAAGTGGCCAAAGTACTGGAGTTTTAGCTTTAGCATCATTCCTTCCAAAGAAATCCCAGGGCTGATCTTCAGAAGGGACTGGTTGGATCTCCTTGCAGTCCAAGGGACTCTCAAGAGTCTTCTCCAACACCACAGTTCAAAAGCATCAATTCTTCGGCACTCAGCCTTCTTCACAGACCAACTCTCACATCCATACATGACCACAGGAAAAGACATAGCCTTGACTAGACGGACCTTAGTCGGCAAAGTAATGTGTCTGCTTTTGAATATGCTACTTAGGTTGGTCATAACTTTTCTTCCAAGGAGTAAGCGTCTTTTAATTTCATGGCTGCAGTCACCATCTGCAGTGATTTTGGAGCCCCCAAACTAAAGTCTGACACTGTTTCCACTGTTTCCCCATCTATTTCCCATGAAGTGATGGGACCAGATGCCATGATCTTCGTTTTCTGAATTTCTTCATTTTTGAGCTTTAAGCCAACTTTTTTCGCTTTCCTCTTTCACTTTAATCCAGAGGCTTTTTAGTTCCTCTTCACTTTCTGCCATAAGGGTGGTGTCATCTGCATATATGAGGCTATTGATATTTCTCCCAGCAATCTTGATTCCAGTTTGTGTTTCTTCCAGTCCAGCATTTCTCATGATGTACTCTGCATATAAGTTAAATAGCAGGGTGACAATATACAGCCTTGACGTACTCCTTTTCCTATTTGGAACCAGTCTGTTGTTCCATGTCCAGTTCTAACTGTTGCTTTCTGACCTGCCTGCAGATTTCTCAAGAGGCAGGTTAGGTGGTCTGGTATTCCCATCTCTTTCAGACATAACCTTTATTTATTTATTTACTTTTGGCTGTGCTGGGTCTTTGTTGCTGCCCGAGGGCTTTCTCAGACGGCAGTGAACAGGGGCTACTCGCTAGCTGCAGTGCTTCCCACTGCGGTGCTCTCTTGGTTCTGAAGCACAGGCTCTAGAGCACAGGAGCTTCGGCAGTTGTAGCACAAGGCTTAGCTGCCCTGTGGAATTTGGGATCTTATTTCTTGGACCAAAAATCGAACTTGTGTCACCTGTACTGTTTGGGAGATTCCTAGCCACTGGACCAGTAGGTAAGTCCCTGATCTAACTCTTTTGAACTTCAATTTCCTTATCCAGAAAGTGAGGATACCAAATTCAGCTACTACAGGGCATTGTTGATAGGATGAAATGGCATAAATGATAAGAAATAGCTAAGTTAATATTTAGAGATTAAAAGTTGATCAAAGTCTTAGGCTTAAGCTATGTTAAACCTAAAACCGTAATTTCCAAGTAGTAGATCATTATGTATCACTAGAAATGAGATGAAATAGTGGTGTAGCCCAGCAGACACTCAAACTGGTGACCCATTTTGAATCTTCCACTTTTACTTGGTAGAGTAATCAAAATCACAGTTTCTATACTAACCTCTTACAATACGATGTACCCAATAAGGTAGCTAAAGAAGGTTCCTGTAAAAGAAGAGATTGCTAGGTAATTGTGCTGGCTCTGGTTCCATCCTCTTGTTCTGATTCCACTTCCATACAATTTGTCTGCAGAGATCTAGCCTAATTTGGAATCTTACTAGTATTAATCAAATATATATGATTATTGTGACACCATATTTTGTATTAGGATGTAAGCTCCTGAAGGTAGTAATTTTTGCCTGATTGCCTTATTTCTCTGTCCCCGGAGAAGGGAAAGTCTACCCACTCCAGTATTTTGGCCTGGAGAATCCCATGAACTGTATAGTTCATGGGGTTGCAAACTGAGCAACTTTCACTTTCATTTTCATTACTTACAAAGGTTTCTGATTTATGTTCTCAATGAATGTTGAATGAATGAATGTATTCCAGCTTTCAGCCAGTAAGAGGGATTCTTTTGGATGTGAAGGCAGCTTGGATTCAGCATTGTCAGGGACTGGTAAAATTAATGAAGCCTGGCTGTCCAATGTGACTGCTGAGTTAATTCAATACCTGAGGCATCTCCTGGAGATTACGTCAAAACAGCTACATTCCTAGGCAGACAGGCAAGGCTCATAAATCTGCTCCATGCTTTCTCACTCTCTTTAACAGCAACAAAAATTCACTTTGAGGTAAAATGTCCCGAAGGCGCCTTCAGTAATATGCATTACGAAAACAGAGAGGGTCAAACACATCGCCTCAATCTTGGGAATCATATTTCATAGCTAGTTAGCATCAAACATTATCTCATGTGTCAACAAAGCACTGTGGGGAATAAATACTACCACTCGGCAGGCACTGGAACAAGCTCTCTTTTTAATCAGGAGAGTATGTGTTTGTAGAAGGAAGACTAAGTTTAGCATGAGTGAGTTTATCACTTTGTATCAATAAAATTCCATAGGACACATGTTCAGACCTTGCCTGAAATACCATGAAGCTAACACTTAATTAGTGTATGCTTTTTCGTGATAAAAAAACAGTCGCACTTCAATTAATCTTGAAACACCAGAGCAAAGCACAGAAAAAGTGGACTTGCAAAGGGGTTATATATTTTTGTCTCACATTAAAAAACAACAACAATAACAACAACAAAAAAACCCCTGCAAATTATGTTAGGAAATTTGTTGCTCACTTTATTCAAAAAGTTCGATGAAGATCAGAGAGGATCTAGAATGTACTCATGGGATGAGCATTTATTTGTAAAGAAGAGGAAACTTGGGTACAGGACACAGATTGTACTTTTTGAGAAGAGCTGACTCCTTTGAAATGACTCTAATGCTGGGAAAGATTGAAGGTGGGAGGAGAAGGGAACAACAGAGGATGAAATGGTTGGATGACATCACTTACTCAATGGACATGAGATTGAGTAAACTCTAGAAGTTGGTGATGGACAGGGAGGCTTGTTGTGTTGAAGTCCATGGGGTTGCAAAGAGTCAGACATGACTGAGCGACTGAACTGAACTGAGAGCAAGTTGGTCTATCTTTTTTTTTCATTTAAGGGTTTCATGCCTTAAGCATATTCTATTTTGTGATTTTAGATGTCAACTTCCATGAACAATCTTGTTGAGTTTTGAATTAGTCTTAACTTATAGATCAATTTGTATAATATTATTTTAAAAAATTATCTCATATTTATCTAGTATTTTACAATTCTACTATTTGATTCAGATTCATATAAAAGATTTTGATACAAAAAGTAAAGTAAGGGATCCATTTACCATTACTTTCCAGAAGGTTATCCATTTGTCCAAACACCAGTAATCAAATAATCCATCTTTTTCCTAACTGGTTTGCTGTTCTGTTTTTTTTTTTTTTTTCTTTTTATGCTGTTCAGTCACTCAGTAGGGTGTGACTCTTTGTGACACCATGGACTGCAGCACACCAGGCTTCCATGTCCTTAACTATCTCCAAGAGTTTGCTCAAACTCATGTCCACTGAATCCATGATGCCATCCAGCCATCTCATCCCCTTCTCTTTCTGCCCTTAGTCTTTCCCAGGATCAAGGTCTTTTCAAATGAGTTAGCTCTTTGCATCAGGTGGCCAAAGTATTGGAGCTTCAGGATCAATCCTTCCAATGAATATTCAGAGTTGATTTCCTTTAAGACTGACTGATTTGGTCTCCCTGCAGTCCAAGGGACTCTCAAGAGTCTTCTCCAACACCACACTTATGGCCCAACTGTCACATTTGTAATGAATACAAATGTGAATACATAATACATGAATACATAAATACTGGAAAAACCGTAGCTTTGACTAGATGCCTTTGTTAGCAAAGTGGTATCTCTGCTTTTTAATATACTATCTAGGTTTGTCATAGATTTTCTTCCAAGTAGCAAGCATCTCTTAATTTCATGGCTGCAGTCACCATCTGCAGTGATTTTAGAAGCCAAAGAAAACAGTCTGTCACTCTTTCCATTGTTTCCCCATTTATCTGCCATGAATTGATGGAACTGGATGCCATGATCTTCTGTTTCTGGATGTCGAATTTTAAGGCAACTTTTTCACTCTCCTCTTTCACATTCATCAAGACGCTTCTTTGTTCCTCTTTGCTTTCTGCCATTAGGGTGATTTCATCTACATATCTGAGATTATTGCTATTTCTTCTGGCAATCCTGATTCCAGCTTGTGATTCATCCAGCTGGACATTTCTCATGATGTACTCTGCATACAAGCTAAACAAGCAGGGTGACAATATACAGCCTTGATGTACTCCTTTCCTAATTTTGAACTAGTTTGTTGTTCCATATGTGATTCTAACTATTGTTCCTTGATCTGCATACAAGTTTCTTGGGAGGCATGTAAGGTGGTCTGGTATTTCCATCTTTTTAATGCTTTCCCACAGTTCCTTGTGATCCACACAGTCAAAGGCTTTAGCATAGTCAGTGAAGCAAAGTTGATATTTTTTTTCTGGAATTCCCTTGCTTTGTAAATAATCCAAAAGATGTTGGCAATTCGATCTCTGGTTCCTCTGCTTTTTCTAAATCCAGCTTGTACAGCTGGAAGCTCTTGCTTCATGTACTGCTGAGGTCCAGCTTGAAGGGTTTTTAGGATCACCTTGTGAGCATATGAAATAAATGTGGTTGCGAGGTAGTTTGATCATTCTTTGGCACTGCCCTCCTTTGGGATTGGAGTAAAAATTGACCTTTTCCAGTCCTGTGGCTCCTGCTGAATTCTCCAAATTTGTTGCCATATTGAGTGCAGCATTTTATTATTATTATTATTATTTTATTTTTTAATACTTTATTCTGCTTTACAATACTGTATTGGTTTTGCCATACATTGACATGAATCAGCCACATGTGCACATGATCTCCCAATGCTAAAGTCCCCTCCCACCTCCCACCCCACACAGTCTCCCCAGATCATCCCGTACACCAGCCCCATGCATCCTGTATCCTGTATTGAACATAGATTGGCGCTTCGTTTCTTACATGATAGTATACATGTGTCAGTGTCATTCTCACAAATCACCCCACCCTCTCCCTCTCCCTCAGAGTCCAAAAGTCCGTTCTATACCTCTGTGTCTCTTTTGTTGTCTCACATACAAGGTCATCATTACTATCTTTCTAAATTCCATATATATGTGTCAGTATACTGTATTGGTGTTTTTCTTTCTGGCTTACTTCACTCTGTATAATCGGCTCCAGTTTCATCCATCTCATTAGAACTGAGTCAAATTTATTCTTTTTAAGGACTGAGTAATACTCCATTGCGTATATGTACCACAGCTTTCTTATCCATTCATCTGCTGATGGACATCTAGGTTGTTCCCATGTCCTGGCAATTATAAACAATGTTGCAATGAACATTGGGGTACATGTGTCTCTTTCAATTCTGGTTTCCTTGGTGTGTATGCCCAGCAGTGGGATTGCTGGGTCATAAGGCAGTTCTATTTGCAGTTTTTAAGGAATCTCCACACTGTTTTCCATAATGGCTCTACTAGTTTGCATTCCCACCAGCAGTGTAAGAGGGTTCCCTTTTCTCCACATCCTCTCCAGCGTTTATTGCTTGTAGATTTTTGGATAGCAGCCATTCTGACTAGTGTGAAATGGTACCTTATTGTGGTCTTGATTTGCATTTCTCTGATAATGAGTGATGTTGAGCAGTTTTTCATGTGTTTGTTAGCCATCCGTATGTCTTCTTTGGAGAAATGCCTATTTAGTTCTTTGGCCCATTTTTTTGATTGGATCGTTTATTTTTCTGGAGTTGAGCTGCATAAGTTGCTTATATATCTTTGAGATTAGTTGTTTGTCAGTTGCTTCATTTGCTATTGTTTTCTCCCATTCAGAAGGCTATCTTTTCACCTTACTTATAGTTTCCTTTGTTGTGTAGAAGCTTTTAATTTTAATTAGATCCCATTTGTTTATTTTTGCTTTTATTTCCAGTATTCTGGGAGGTGGATCATAGAGGATCCTGCTGTGATTTATGTCGGAGAGTGTTTTGCCTATGTTCTCCTCTAGGAGTTTTATTGTTTCTGGTGTTACGTCTAGATCTTTAATCTATTTTGAGTTTATTTTTGTGTGTGGTGTTAGAAAGTGATCTAGTTTCATTCTTTTACAAGTGGTTGATCAGTTTTCCCAGCACCACCTGTTAAAGAGACTGTCTTTACTCCATTGTATGTTCTTGCCTCCTTTGTTGAAGATAAGGTGTCCATATGTGTGTGGATTTATCTCAGGGTTTTCTATTTTGTTCCACTGATCTATTTTTCTGTCTTTGTGCCAGTACCATACTGTCCTAATGACTGTGGCTTTTAGTAGAGCCTGAAGTCATTTTTTGAGTGCAGTACTTTAACAGTATTATCTCTTAGGATTTTAAACATTTCAGCTGGAATTCCATCACCTCTACTAGCTTTGTTTGTAGTAATACTTCCTAAGGCCCACTTGACTTCACACTCCAGGATGTCTGGCTCTAGGTAAGTGACTATACTCTCATGGTAATCTGGGTCATTGAGACTTTTCTTGTATAGTTCTTCTGTGTATTCTTGCAACCTCTTCTTCTGTTAGGTCCATTATGTTCCTGTCCTTTATTGAGCCCATCTTTGCATGAAATATTTCCTAGGTATCTTTAATTTTCTTGAAGAAATCTCTAGTCTTCCCCATTTTATTGTTTCCCTGATTTCTTTGCTTTGTTCACTTAAGAAGGCTTTCTTACCTCTCCTCGCTTTTCTTTGGAACTCTGCATTAAAATGGGTATATGGGGGAGGATATGATAGCATTCCTATACACTAACAATGAGAAAGTAGAAAAAGAAGTTAAGGAAACAATTCCATTCACCATTGCAACGAAAAGAATAAAATACTTAGGGATATTCCTACCTAAAGAAACTAAAGACCTATATATCAAAAACTATAAAACACTGATGAAAGAAATCAAAGAGGACACTAATAGATGGAGAAATATACCATGCTCATGGGTCGGAAGAGTCAATATAGTGAAAATGAGTATACTACCTAAAGCAACCTACAGATTCAATGCAATTCCTATCAAGTTACCAGCAGTATTTTTCACAGAACTAGATCAAATAATCTCAAGATTTGTATGGAAATACAAAAAACCTCGAATAGCCAAAGCAATCTTGAGAAAGAAGAATGGAACTGGAGGAATCAACTTGCTTGACTTCAGGCTCTACTACAAAGCCACAGTCATTAGGACAGTATGGTACTGGCACAAAGACAGAAATATAGATCAATGGAACAAAATAGAAAGCTCTGAGATAAATCCACACACCTATGGACACCTTATCTTCAACAAAGGAGGCAAGAATATACAATGGAGTAAAAAGACAGTCTCTTTAACAGGTGGTGCTGGGAAAACTGGTCAACCACTTGTAAAAAAATGAAACTAGACCTCTTTCTAACACCATACAGAAAAATAAACTCAAAATGGATTAAAGATCTAAATGTAAGACCAGAAACTATAAAACTCCTAGAGGAGAACACAGGCAAAACACTCTCTGACATAAATCACAGCAGGATCCTCTATGATCCACCTCCCAGAATACTGGAAATAAAAGCAAAAATAAACAAATGGAATCTAATTAAAATTAAAAGCTTCTGCACAACAAAGGAAACTATAAGCAAGGTGAAAAGACAGCCTTCTGAATGGGAGAAAACAATAGCAAATGAAACAACTGACAAACAACTAATCTCAAAGATATATAAGCAACTTATGCAGCTCAACTCCAGAAAAATAAACGATCCAATCAAAAAATGGGCCAAAGAACTAAATAGGCATTTCTCCAAAGAAGACATACGGATGGCTAACAAACACATGAAAAGATGCTCAACATCACTCATTATCAGAGAAATGCAAATCAAGACCACAATGACGTACCATTTCACACCAGTCAGAATGGCTGCTATCCAAATGTCTACAAGCAATAAACGCTGGAGAGGATGTGGAGAAAAGGGAACCCTCTTACACTGCTGGTGGGAATGCAAACTAGTAGAGCCATTATGGAAAACAGTGTGGAGATTCCTTAAAAAATTGCAAATAGAACTGCCTTATGACCCAGCAATCCCACTGCTGGGCATACACACCAAGGAAACCAGAATTGAAAGAGACACATGTACCCCAATGTTCATTGCAGCATTGTTTATAATAGCCAGGACATGGAAGCAACCTATATGTCCATCAGCAGATGAATGCATAATAAAGCTGTGGTACATATACACAATGGAATACTACTCAGCCCTTAAAAAGAATAAGTTTGACTCAGTTCTAATGAGATGGATGAAATTGGAACCGATTATACAGAGTGAAGTAAGCCAGAAAGAAAAACACCAATACAATATACTGACATATATATATGGAATTTAGAAGACAGTAACGATGACCTTGTATGTGAGACAACAAAAGAGACACAGAGGTATAGAACGGACTTTTGGACTCTGAGGGAGAGGGAAAGGGTGGGATGATTTGGGAGAATGGCATTGAAACATGTGTACTTTCTTGTAAGAAACGAAGCACCAGTCTATGTTCAATGCAGGATGCAGGATGCATGGGGCTGGTTCACAGGATGATTCAGGTAGATGATGTGGGGTGGGAGGTGGGAGGGGGCTTCGGCATTGGGAGATTGTGTTCACCTGTGGCTGATTCATGTCAATGTATGGCAAAACAAATACAGTGTTGTAATTAAAAAAATAAATAAATAAATAAAAATTGAAAATAAAATAAAATAAAATGTATATGGTTCCTTGTTTCCTTTGGCTTTTGCCTCTCGTCTCCACTGGTTTGACCTATTATTATCTCATTTATTAAATTTTATCTTATTTTTAAATTCTTTTCCATTTCATTAATATTGGTCTTCTATTTACATGTTAATCTTAAGCTTTTAATTACTATACTTAATATTTATTGTGTTCTTTAGATTATCTGGGATATACTTTTATATTTATTTTTTCATTAAAGCTTTTGAATTAGCTGGTGTGGTTTTACTAACTCTCCTTCCCTTTTAAAATGTCAAAATTATATCAATGTACATGTACGGATAAAGTGTTACAGCTTTAAAGATTTATGTAGATTTATTTATGAATTTATAGACAGTCTTAATAGCTTTATAATACTGACTTTTTCTTCTCAAAAAGATTATGTTTTTCCATTCAATAAAAGAGATTTCTTAAAAAAAATTAAAAATTTTCACTAGCATTTACAATCTTTCATCACAGAGCACTTGCATATTTCTAGTTAATGCTTACATTTTAATTCTTTGTTGCTATTATAACTAT
Source organism: Nanger dama (assembly GCA_917880005.1). NCBI lineage: Eukaryota > Metazoa > Chordata > Mammalia > Artiodactyla > Bovidae > Nanger > Nanger dama. The sequence goes on from CAKJTW010000004.1 coordinate 58,304,945, forward strand.
AGTCTTTTTCTCATATTTCTTCTAAGTGGTGCATCTTTTTACAGTATGTCACTATTGAATTTTATATGTTAACTTGTAATCAGCCACATTACTGGGTTCTTTTTAGTCCTTAATTGTGTTGAGCTAACTCTTGGGATTTCTAGTATGCTGTGTTATATTTGGCAAGTGACAATAATTACAAACCTTTTCCAATTTTATGCCTCATATTTCTTTCTTTTCCCTTCTTGTACTTGCTAGGACCTCTAAAATAATTATAAAAATACTGAGAAGAATGGCCAATATTGTTTTAGCCCTGATTTTAGGAGGGATGCTTTTATTATTTCATCATTAAGCATTATGCTGCCTTTGGTTTAATCTACTGACACTTCATTAAGAGCTTTATTTTTACTTCAAAATCAGGAGGAATATGTTTTGAATTTTGTTGGCTATTGTTTGTCCAGCAGGTACAGAAATATCTATGCCTTTTCAGCTACCAAGATAAATATCATATAAGACATTTGGTAGCTGTATATTCCTGTATTAATATTCTGTAGGATTACTTGTTAACACATTGTTTAGGACATGTTTTATGTAATTTATTTATAATAGTGCAATTAGTGAATTTTGTCTATATCTTACATCATTTTATGTCATTGTGCTATTTTTAGGTCATGTTTTCGTATCCAGAGTATAATGGTTTTGTAAATATAATTTAAGATATTTTCATCTTTATATTCTTTTTTTTTTTTTTTTAATTTTATTTTTACTTTATTCTACATTACAGTACTGTACTGGTTTTGCCATACATTGACATGAATCAGCCACAGGTGTACATGATCTCCCAATGCTGAAGCCCCTTCCCACCTCCCATCCCATATCATCTCTCTGGATCATTCCGTGCACCAGCCCCAAGCATCCTATATCCTGTATTGAACATAGACTGGTGCTTGGTTTCTTACATGATAGTATACATGTTTCAATGCCATTCTCCCAAATCATCCCACCCTCCCCCTCTCCATCAGAGGCAAAAAGTCCATTCTATACCTCTGTGTCTCTTTTGTTGTCTCACATACAGGGTCATCATTATATTCTTTTTATTCTGCAAAAATTTTGAGAGCATTTGGGTGTTCTATTAGCTGGAGAAGGCAATGACACCCCACTCCAGTACTCTTGCCTGGAAAATCCCATGGATGGAGGAGCCTGGTAGGCTGCAGTCCATGGGATTGCTTAGGGTCGGACGCAACTGAGTGACTTCACTTTCACTTTTCGCTTTCATGCATTGGAGAAGGAAATGGCACCCCCCTCCAGTGTTCTTGCTTGGAGAATCCCAGGGACGGACGGGGTAGTCTGGTGGGCTGCCATCTATGGGGTCGCACAGAGTCGGACACGACTGAAGTGACTTAGTAGTAGTAGTATTAGCTGAATCATAGGACATATCTAGAATCTGTGATATCTGGTATCATTTGTCAGATTCCTTTGCATCCTGAACTGCTGTATGTGCCTATGAGCATGCCATCATTATAGTCATATCCAACTCCTCATGACCCTAAGGATTATAGCTTGCCAGGCTCCTCTGTCCACGGGTTTCTCCAGGCAACTGAAGTGGGTTTCCACGCCCTATGACAGTAGATCTTCCTGGCAAGGGATCAAACCTGTGTCTCTTATGTCTCCTGTGTCTCTTACATCTCCTGCATTGGCAGGTGGTTTCTTACCATTAGCACCACCTGGGAAGTTTGTATTTCTGTACATTTATGCTTAAATGTGGAAACTTCCTTAAGTTTATACTTAAATTTGTCTTTACAAGACTACTTCATGACTTGCAGGGTACTTTCATTAGGATGGTTAGATTTTTCTCCTTTTTATGGTATTAGAGGTCATTGATAATCATTGCCTATATCCATTAATTAACTGGGGATTTATTAACATACTTATTTTATCATTCTGTGTTTATTTCATGGAATATTTTCATAAAGAGAAAGCTTCTGTTATCAATACTTGATTATTGTGACTTACAGTTCATACAGTGAAGGCAGAAAAATTCCTTTTGCTTATTTGTTTTAGCCAGGTTTAAAAATATTGGATTGTTTCCTTAGCAATGGCAAGTGTTTTATTTGTTTTGTTGTTGTTGCTTTTGTATCTTTATGAACTCCTGGATTTAGACTTGCTTGATTGCTTTAATCCATTGCAGCTATTAACCTAACTAATATACTTCTCACCCCTGAACAATACAAGTTTGTTAAATTCGGTCTGTGAATCCTTTTCACAGATACTTTCTAGTATTTGGTCTTTTCCTTGGTCTTTGACAAGAAAAACTGTTATATAGCTTCATTTTGCACATTCTATTTTGCTTTAGAACTAGAATCTAGAGTAATTTTTAAATAATCTTTAGGATTTTTCAATGTATAGAGTAACAAAAGTTTTTAACATGTTATTTTGTAGTTTCATACTTATACTTGTAGCTGTAATTATTATCTGTCATAATTATCAGTTTTGTTTATTTCAAACCATGCACACAACAATTTCATAATGATGATAAACACCACTAGGAAAGATGCTTACTTGTGTGTGGCAATTTGGAGCCTCCAGAAATGTGAGAAAATAAATTTGTTTTTTAAGTCACCAAGACTATGGCAATTGGATACAGCAGCCATGAGAAATTAGTACATTGTTTTTCTACTTTTCAGCTGTTATGAATAATGCTCCTGTGAACATTTAGTACACATTTTTTGTGTTGGCATGTTTTCATTTCTCTCATGTACACGTTTGTGTCAACATGTGTTTTCATTCTTCTTTCCACATATTGGGGTGAGGGGATTGCTGAGTAATATAGTATCTCTATATTGAACATTTTGAAGAATTGCCAAACTTTTTTCAGTGTAGCTTTATGATTTTACCTTCCAACCAGCAATGTAAGAGAACTCCAATTTCTCCACATTCACATCAATATTTTTTTTCCAGTCACTCTAGTAGGTGTGAAATAGTATCTAATCGTGATTTTCATTTGAATTACCCTAATGACTAATGATTCAAGCTTATTTTCATGTGCTTGTAGGCTGTTTGTATCATCATCTTTGGGGCTTCTTAGGTGGCTCAGTGGTAATGAATCCACTTGCCAATGTAGGAGATGCAGGTTCAGTCCCTGAGTGAAGAAGATTCCCCTGGGGAAGGACATGGCAATCTACTTCAGTATTCTTGACTAGGGAATCCCATTGACAGAGGAGCCTGGTGGACTTGGCAGGCTATAGTCCATAGGGTCATAAATAGGTGGACATGACTGAGAGACTGAGCCCACACGAATTATCATTTTTGGAGATATATCAGTTGAAATGATCTGCCAGTATTAAATTGGATTATCTGTAGTTTGTTATTAAGTTGTAAGGATTTTTAAAAAGATATAACTCTCTTTGTATACATATATGCATATGATTTATAAATATCTCTTTTATTTTATGTAGCATTTATTTATTGGCTTGGTCAAAAAGTTTTCCCTCATATACTGAACAAACTTTCTAGCTAATCCAATAATTTCTTGGTGGCTGTCCTTTGAATTACAAAAATTTTTAGTTTTGATGAGACAAAATTTATCTATATTTTTCTTTTGATGCTTATACTCTTGGTGTCATATCTAAGAAGTCATTGCCTAATCCAACATCATAAGCATCTGATTCTTTACTTCAAGGAGATTAAAAAGTCTTAGTTCTTACATTTAGGTCTATGATCTATTTTAAATACATTCTTTCTTTCTTTTTTTACATGTGGTTGTCTAGTTGTCCTCCTACATTTGTTGAAAAGATTACAATTTCTGAATTGAATTGTCTTGCATATAAAAAAATCAGTTGACCACTACATTGATCTGTATGTATTTTTAAAAGCAAGGACCACACAGTTGTGGCTATTGTAGCTTTGAAACCAGATAATGTGAGTCATCTAAATTTGTTACTCTTTTGATACTGTTTTAGACATTCTAGGTCTCTTAAATAACCATATAAACTTTAGAATTATTGTGTCAATTTCTGCAAAACAGCTAACTGGGATTTTGATAGGAATTGTCTTGAATTTGTAGATGAATATGGGGAATATAATCATCCTAACAATATTATTACCTTCTGATCCACAAACATGAGATGTATTTATTTTTATTTAAATATTTTAAATTTCTTTAAACAATATTTTCTGATATGTCTTGCATTTATTTAAGAATTTTATTCCTAAGTATTGTATTCGATTGATTGCTATTGCAAGTGCTAGTATGAGAAAGAGAGAGACTACACATGTACATCATCAGATGGACAACAGCAAAATCAGACTGATTATGTTCTTGATCATGGAGACCCTCTACACAGTCAGCAAAAACAAAAGAGATCTGGAGCTGACTGTGATTTAGATCATGAGCTCCTTTTTGCAAAATTCAGGCTTAAATGAATGAAAATAGGGAGAACCACTGGGTCATTCAAGATGACTTAATCAAATCATTTATGATTATGTGGTGGAGATGATGAGTACATTTGGGGGTCAGAACTGGTAGATAGAGTGCCTGAACAACTACGGACAGAGGTTCATAACATTGTACAAGAGACAATGACCAAAACCATCTGAAAGAATAAGAAATGCAAGAAGGCAAAGTGGTTGTCTGAGGAGGCTTTACAAACATCTGAGGAAAAAGAGAAGTGAAGGCACTGGAAAAATGGAAAGATAAACCTAAATGAATGCAGAAGTCCAGAAAAGAGCAAGGAGAGTTAATAAGTCCTTAAATTATCAACTAAAAGAAATAAAGGAAAAGAATAGAAGGAGAAAAACTAGAGATCTCTTCAAGAAAATTGGAGATATTAAAGGAATATTTCATGAAAGGATGGGTATAATAAAGGACAGAAATGGTAAGGATGTAAAACAAGCAGAAGAAATTAAGAAGAGGTGGGAAGAACACACAGACCTATACAAAAAGGTCTTAATAATCTGTGTGGTCAATAACTTAGAGCTGGACATGCTGGAGTGTGAAGTCAACAGGGCCTTAGGAAGCATTACTAAGAGTAAAGCTAGTAGAGGTGATGGAATTCCAGATGAGTTACATCAAATTCTAAAAGATGATGCTGTTAAATTGCTGCAATCAATGCACCAGCAAGTTTGGAAACTCAGTAGGGGCCACAGGACTGGAAAAGGTCAGTTTTCATTCCAATCTCAAAGAAGGACAATGCCAAAGAATGTTAAGACTACCTCATAATCACGTTTATTTCACAGCTAGCAAGGTGATGCTCAAAATCTTTCAAGCTAGACTTCAGAAGTATGTGAAACCAGAACTTCCAGATGTACAATCTAGGTTTTAAAAAGGCAGAGGAACCAGAGGTCAAGTTGCCAAACTTCAATGAATCAGGGAGAAAGCAAAAGAATTCCAGGAAAAAAAAACTACTTCTGCTTTATTGACTATGCTAAAGCCTTTGACTGTGTGGATCACAAAAAACTGTGGAAAATTCTTATAGAGCTGGGAATATCAGAACACCTTACCTGTCTCCTAAGAAATCTGTATGCCAGTCAAGAAGCAACAGTTAGAACCAGATATGGAACAACTGACTGGTTCAAAATTAGGAAAGGAGTACGTCAAGGGTGTATATTGTCACCTTGCTTATTTAACTTCTATGCAGAGTATATCAGGCCAAATGCCCAGCTGTATGAATCACAAGCTGGAATCAAGATTGCTAGGAGAAATATCAACAACCTTAGATATGTAGACAATGTCACTGTAATGGCAGAAAGTGAAGAGGAACTAAGATTCTTGATGAGGGTTAAAAAAAAAAAAGAATGAGAAAGATGACTTGAAACTCAATATTTAAAAGACTAAGATCATGGCATCTGGTCCTATAACTTAATGGCAAGTAAAAGAGGAAACATTGAAAGCAGTGACAGACTTTATTTTCTCGGGCTCCAGAATCACTGAGGACAGTGACTGCAGACATGAAATTAAAAGATGCTTGCTCCTTGGATGGAAAGTTATGACAAACCTAGTGTATTAAAAGCAGAGACATCATCACTTTGCTGAAAAAGTATGTATAGTCAAAGCTATGGTTTTTCCAGTAGTCATGTACAGATGTGAGAGTTGGACCATAAAGAAGGCTGAGTGTTGAAGAATTGATACCTATAAATTGTGGTGCTGGGGAAGATTATTTTGACTTCCTTGGTCTGCAAGAAGATCAAACCAGTCAATCCTAATGGAGAATATTCTTTGGAAGAATCGCTGATATATTCTTTGGAAGAACTGCTGGTGAAGGTGAAGCTCCAATACTTTGGAAACTTGAGGTGAAAAGCCAACTCACTGGAAAAGATCCTGAACCTGGGAAAGACTGAAGGCAAAAGGAAAAGTGGGCCACAAAGCATGAGATGGTTAGATAGTATCACTCACTCAATGGACATAAATTTGAGCAAGCTCCAGGAGATAGTGGTGGACAGAGAAACCTGGTGTGGTACAGTCCATGAGGTTGCAGAGTGTGGGACACAACTTAGGGACCGAATAGCAACAACATCAACAACAGATATATAGAAGCACAATTTATTTTTATACATTGATCTTAATCTTTCAACCTTGTTGAATTTATTTATTCATTTTGGTAGTGTTTTTGTGGCTTTGTAAAGGCTTTGTATATATGGGAGCATGGCTTCAGTAAAGACAGATAGTTTTACTTGTTCCTTTCCAGCTTTGATTCTTTAAAAATTTCTTTTTCTTGCCTAATAGAAGGGCAAAAGTGAATATCTTTCATGTTCCTGACCTTAATGGGAAAGTATCCAGTTTTTTTTCCTTTAAGTATGATGTTGTGGACTTTATTAAACCCTCTTTATCAGATTGAGAAAGATTCCTTCTACTCTTGGCTCCTTGTGTATTTTCAGTCTCTAAAAATGCTGTATTTTGTCAAATGTCCTTTTTCTATCTATTGAGATGATCTTCATGTTTTTGTCCTTTATTCTATCATTATTTTATCTATAATATTGATTCATTTTAAAAATTGATTAATTTTTTATTGAAGGATAATTGCTTTACAGAATTTTGTTGTTTTCCATCAAACCTCAACATGAATCAGCCATAGGTATACATATATCCCCTCCCTTTTGAACTTCCCTCCCATCACCCTCCCCATCCCACCCCCTCTAGGTTGATACAGAGCCCCTGTTTGAGTTTCCTGAGCCATAAAACAAATTTCCATTGGCTATCTATTTTACATATGGTAAGTACTTTGGCTACCTCATGCGAAGAGTTGACTCATTGGAAAAGACTTTGATGCTGGGAGGGATTGGGGGCAGGAGGAGAAGGGGACAACAGAGGATGAGATGGCTGGATGACATCACTAACTCGGACACGAATCTGAGTGAACTCTGGGAGTTGGTGATGGACAGGGAGGCCTGGTGTGCTGTGATTCATGGGGTCGCAAAGAGTCGGACACAACTGGGCTACTGAACTGAACTGAATGTAAGTTTCCATGTTACTCTTTCCACACATCTCACCCTCTCCTCCCCTCTCCCCATGTTCATGTATATTCTCTATTTCCATTTCTCATTGCTGCTCTGTAAAGAAATTCTTCAGTACCATTTTTTCTAGATTCCATATATTTGCATTAGATTACGATATGTGTCTTTCTCTTTCTGACTGACTTCACTCTGTATTATAAATTCTAGGTTCACCCACCCCATCAGAACTGACTCAAAGGCATTCCTTTTTATGGCCAAGTTATATTCCATTGTGTATATGTACCACAACTTTTTATCCATTCATCCGTCAAGGGACATCTAGGTTGCTTCCATTTCTAGGTATTGTAAATAGTGCTGCATTGAGCAATGGGATACATGTGTCTTTTCCAATTTTTGTTTTCTTAGGGTATATGTCTAGGAGTGGGATTACTGGGTCATATGGTTGTTTTATTCCTAGTTTTTAAGGAATCTCCATACTGTCTTCCACAGTGGCTGTATCAATTTACATTCCCACCAATAGTGCAAGAGCATTCCCTTTTCCCTTTTATCCACACCCGCTCCAGGTGCTGAATTGTTTGCTAAAATTTTGTTAAGGACTTTTGCATCTACGCTCATCAGTATATTGGCCTGTAGTTTTCTTTTTTGTGTTTTCTTAGTCTGGTTTTGATATCAGGGTTATGGTGGCCTCGTAAAATGAGCTTGGAAATGTTCCTTCCTCCACAATTTTTTGACAGAGTTTTAGAAGGATAGGCATTAGTTCTTCTCTAAATGTTTGATAGAATTCTCCTGTGAAGGCATCTGGTCCTGGGCTTTTGTTTTTAGAGAGATTTTTTAATCACCAGCTTCAATCTTAGTGGTTGTAATTAGGTTGCTCATAGTTTCTATTCCTTCCTGGTTCAGTCTTGGAAGATTGAACTTTTCTAACAATCTGTCCATTTCTTCCAGGTTATCCATTTCATTGCCATATAGTTGTTCATAATAATTTCTAATAATCCTTTGTATTTCTTCATTGTCTGTTGTAACCTCTCCTTTTTCATTTCTAATTTTGTTGATTTGATTCTTCTCTCTCTCTCTCTTTTTTTTTCTTGATGAATCTGGCTAAAGGTTTGTCAATTTTGTTTATCTTCTCAAAGAACCAGCTTTTAGTTTTATCAATTTTTACTATTATTTCTTTCATTTCTTTTTCATTTATTTCTGCTTAGACCTTTATGATTTCTTTCCTTCTACTAATTTTTGTTGTTGTTCTTCTTTTCCCAGTTGTTTTAGGTATAAAGTTAGGTTGTCTTTTCGATGTTTTTCAGGTAGGATTGTATTGCTATCAACTTCCTTATTACAACTGCTTTTGCTGTGTCCCATAGGGTTTGAGTTGTCATGTTTTAATTGTCATTTGTTTCTAGAATTTTTAAAATTTACCTTTTGATTTCTTTAGTAACCAATTGGTTATTTAGAAGTGTGTCGTTTAATCTCCAAGTGTTTGTGTTTCTTACAGATTTTTTTCCTTGTAATTGATATCTAGGTCCATACTGTTGTGGTTGAAGAAGATGCTTGATATGATTTCAATTTTCTTAAATGTACTGAGGTGTGATTTGTGACCCAAGATGTGGTCTATCTTGTAGAATGTTCCATGTGCACTTGAGAAGAAGGTGTATTCTTCTGCCTTTGGATGGAATGTCCTGGAGATATCAATGAGATCCATCTCACCTAAAGTATCATTTAAGACTTGTGTTTCCTTATTAATTTTCTGTTTTGATAATCTGCCCATTGGTGTGAGTGGATTGTTAAAGTCTGTTACCATTAGTATGTTACTGTCAAATTCTCCTTTTAGGCCTGTTAGTGTTTGTCTTATGTATTGAGCTGCTCCTATGTTGGGTGCTTAGACATTTACAATTGTTATGTCTTCCTCTTGGATTGATCCCTTGATCCTTATGCAGTGTCCTTCCTTATCTCTTATAATATTCTTTTTAAAGGTCTGTTTTATCTGATATGAGGATTGCTACTCCAACTTTGTTTTGCTTCCCATTTGCATGGAATATATTTTTCCACCCTCTCTCTTTCAGTTTGCATGTGTCTTTAGTCTGAAGTGGGTTTCTTGTAGACAGCACATATGTGGGTCTTGTTTTTGTATCCACTTAGCCAGTCTGTGTCTTTTGGTTGGAGTATTTAATCTGTTTACATTTTAAGTAATTATTGATAATTCTTATTGCAATTTTCTTAATTGTTTAAGGTTGATTTTATAGATATTTTCTCTTCTCTTGTATTTCTTGATTATATAAGTCTTTTTAACATTTATTGTTAGGCTGGTGTGGTGGTACTGAATTCTCTCAACTTTTGCTTGTCTGAAAAGCTTTTTATTTCTCCATCAATTTTTAATGAGATCTTTGCTGGGTACAGCAATCTTGGTTGTAAAATTTTCCCTTTCAGTACTTTAAATATATTCTGCCATTCCTGTCTAGCCTGCAGAGTTTCTGCTGAGTAATCAGCTGTTAAATGTATGGGTTCCCCTGTGTGTTACTTGTCGCTTTTCCCTTGCTGCTTTTAATATTCTTTCTTTGTGTTTAGTCTTTGATAGTTTGATTAGTATGTGTCTTGGCATGTTTCTCCTTGTGTTTATCCTGTATGGAACTTTTGACCTCTTGGATTTGATTAACTGTTCCCCTTTCCATGTTGGGGAAATTTTCAACTATAATCTCTTCAAAAATGTTCTCATACCCTTTCTTTTTCTCTTCTTTTGAGACCCTTATAATTCGAATGTTGATGTCTTTGATATTGTCCCAGAGGTCTCTGAGACTATCCTCAGTCCTTTTCATTCTTTTTACTATTCTGCTCTTCAGAAGTTATTTCCACCATTTTGTCTTCCAGCTCACTGATTCATTCTTCTGCTTCAGGTATTCTGCTATTGATTCTTTCTAGAGTATTTTTAAATTTCAATAATTGTGTTGTTTGTCTCTTCAGGTTTATTCTTTAATTCTTCTAGGTCTTTGTTAATTGAGTCTTGCATTTTCTCCAAATTTTTTCAAGGTTTTTGGTCATCTTTACTATTATTTTTCTGAATTACTTTCCAGGTCGTTTGCCTATTTCCTCTTCATTTACTTGGAGTTTCTAATTTGTCTTCTGTGTTTCTAATTTGTTCCTTCTTTTGTGTAGTATTTCTCTGTCTTTTAATTATTTATTTAACTTATTGTCTTTGAGGTCTCCTCTTCCCAGGCTTCAAGGTTGAATTCTGTTTTCCTTTTGGTTTCTACCCTTCTAAGTTTGGCCCAGTGGTTTTGTAACCTTAGTATAGGGTGAAATTTTGTGTTGAGTTTTTTGTTTGTTTATTTGTTCATTTTCCTCTGATGGGCAAGGCTGAGTGAGGGGGTAATCTTGTCTGCTGATGACTGGGTTTGTATCTTTGTTTTGTTTGTAGTTTAGATGAGGTGTCCTGCACAGGATGCTTCCAGTGGTTGTATTCAAGTGGTTTCCTTTGTATGAGTTCTCACTATTTGGTACTCCCTATGGTTAATTCTTTGGTAATCTAGGGCCTTGGAATCAATGCTCCCACTCCAAAGGCTCAGAACTTGATCTCTGATCAGGAACAAAGATTCCACAAGTGGTTTGTTATGACATTAAGTGAGATTAAAACAAATACCCAAAAATAAGAAACCAAAGATGAATCCCAGACAAATGGCAGTTGCAATATAAGGCAAATAGTAATTAAAATAATGGAATATACACATATACATATACACCCATGAGAAAAGTCAAAACAGTCCAACAAAAATAAAGTACAGTAGATTAACCTGGTGATCAAAGGAAATAAAAACTGTATTTACCAGTTAAGAACAAAATTAACTAAAGCACAAACTGGAAAACAAAATAAATCAAGATGTAAGTGGAGAATAAAGCAATGAAAACAAAACTAACAAATATGTTGAGAGGAAAGGAAAGAAAGTAAAGAAAGAAAGAATGGATATGCAGAGTTAAATAGATGTAAATGAAAAAGATATATGTACACTGATGATTAACTGTAAGGGGAAAAGACCAGTAAGAAAGGAGAACAAAGGAATAAATATATAAAAATATAATGGATTTAAAAAATTAAAAATTAAAGTTATGAGAAAGAAAAGGAAAAAAAAAGGAAGAAGAAATTTAAAAAAAGGGAAAACTCCACAGAATTGCAAAAGTTCAATGTAGAGGCAGAGGTTTATAACAACAATAAAAATGTGACTGAATATACACATATACACATACACCCATAAACAAAATCAAAACAGTCCAACAAAAATAAAGTACAGTAGACTGACCTGGTGAACAAGGAAACAAAAAATTATATCTAGTTTTATTAAGAACAAAACTAATTAGAGCACAAACTGGAAAGCAAAACTAAAGGAAGATGCGCCAAGTGGGCAATAAAGCAATGAAAACAAAACTAACAACTATGTTGAGAGGAAAAGAAAGAAAGAAGAGAAGGAAAGAATAGATATGCAAAGTTAGACAGAGGCAGATGAAGATTTACATACATTAAAGATTAGCTGCAAGGGGAAAAGAACAGTAGAAAAAGCAAACAAAGAAATAAATTTAGAAAAAATAAGAACAGGTCTAAAAAATTAAAAGTTAAAATTGAAAAAGAGAGAGAGAGGGGGAAAAAGGGAAAACTCCACAGAACTGCAAAAGCCCAATGTAGAGGCAGAGGTTTGTAACAGCAATAAAAAATGTGACTGAGGGGAAAAAAAAAAAAGCTCAAAAGCTTAGTTAGATTTTACAGTGCTAATAAGAGCGACAGCTGCAACAGAGTGGGGGAAAAAATGGGGAAAAAGAGATAAAGAAACCCCCAAAATCTACAGAACAAGTCAAAACATAAGAATGATAAATGTTTTTCTTGAGTCACTGCTGTCAGAGTTCTCTCCCCCGCTGGGAGTCACAGTTCACCTCACCTGCCTAGGATGCCCTCCAACACTGCTGATCTCTGTGGGGGCAGCTCAGATTCTAATCTGGTCCTACTTCTATATGTTCTTGCCTCCAATGTCCACATCTATCAGAACTAGTACATTTTCTTTTGTGGCGCTCTCAATGTCCTTTTATATATTCCATAGACAGAGTCTGCCTAGTGGATCATGTGGATTTAATCTGTAGCCTGTACAGCTGGTGGGAAGGTTTTGGGTCCTGTTCCTTAGCCACACTGCCCCTAGGTTTCAGTCGTGGTTTTATTTCCACCTCTGCGTGTGGGTCGTCCACTGGGGTTTGCTCCTGAGAGTACTCTGGACGACTTGGGTTTGCCCCTTGTGAGGGCCAGGTGTGGAGATGGTGCAGCTGCTTGGGTTGCAGGGGTTCTGGCAGCATCAGGTACTTAGCGGGGTTGGTGGCTAGGGCAGCAGGAAATATAGTGCTCTAGACCCCACTCCAGTACTCTTGCCTGGCAAATCCCGCGGACAGAGGAGCCTGGTAGGCTGCAGTGCATGGGGTCGTGAAGAGTCAGACACTACTGAGTGACTTTCCTTTCACTTCTCACTTTCATGCATTGGAGAAGGAAATGGTAACCCACTCCAGTGTTCTTGCCTAGAGAATCCCAGGGATGGGGGAGCCTAGTGGGCTGCTGTCTATGGGGTCACACAGAATCAGACATGACTGAAGTGACTTAGCAGCAGCAGCAGAAGGGTATGGCAACCAGTATTGGCCAATATGCTTCAGCATTCTTGCCTGGAGAACCCTCCCTGACAGAGAAGCCTGGCAGGCCACAGTCTACCAGGCTGCAAAGAGTTGTACATGACCAAATCAACCCTGCACGCATGGATGAAAGACCTTTTTTCCTGTGGTAGTTTTGCTCCAGTAGGAGTTGAACGTGAAGATGGCTCAGCTGCTTGGTTTGCAGGGGCCCTGGCAGAGCCAAGTGTGCAGAGACATGGACTGCCTCACTGCACTAGTTATGGCCCTATCAGAGTCTTTTTTGAGCCTCTTGTAGCTGGGGATCAGAAGGCCTCTTTGGCCAGTCTTTCTCCATAGCTCTGCCTGTTGATGCACACAGAAGGCCCCCTGGCTGGGGTCCTACTCTGTAGATCAGTGTGTTAGGCTCGTAAAGCGGCACCCTGGGTGGGGTCCTACTCAGACAGTTGCCCGGCTGTGGGGATCAGACCCTTGCTTCAGTTCCCCCACCAGCCCAGGGCAGGTCCAATGCTACTAAAACTCCTGTTTTTTCCCCCTTGTTCCTACATCCTACCAAGCTTTACATGGTTCTATATATTCTTTTCCTTTGGTCAGGTACTCCTGTTGGCTCTGAACTGGTGTTCTGCTTGCACTTCTGTCTGAAGGTGTATTCCTCGTGTATCCATGGAAAGAGATGTACCTCACATTCACCTACTCCTCCGCCATGTTGTTCTCCTCATTGATTCATTTTTGGATGTTAATTCAACTGTGAATTCTAGAGATAAATCCCACGTGGTCATTATTTGAAATTCTCTTCTTTCCCCCAAACTTTAAACTTTTTGTTTTGTATTGGGATATATCTGATTAACAGTTTCTGATGAATGCTCCTGTATTCAGTTCACAAGTGTTTATTTTTATACATATATTCACAAAGAGTATTAGCTAGTACTTTTCTCTTCTTATGATGTATTCGTCTGGGTTTTGTATTAGAATAATCATTTTCTCATAGGTTAATTTTGGAAGTGTTTCCCTTCTTTTATTTTATGGAAGAGCTAGTGAAGTATTAAGATGATTTTTAAATATTGGGTGGAATTCATTAGTTCACCTATCTAGACCTATGCTTTTCTTGTAGTATTTTTTAGATTTACCGATTCAGTCTCTTTTCTTATAATAGGTGTGTTCAGGTTTTCAATTTCTTTTTGTGTCAGTTTCATTATCTTGTTTCTTCTAGGAATGTGTCTATGTTATTTAACTAATTTGTTGGCATATACTTGTTCATAGCATTCTCTTATAATTCTTTTTTTTCTGTAGAGTTGGTAGTGATGTCCACTCTTTCCTTTGTTATTTTGTGTCTTCACTTTTTTTTTTTTTGGTCTGTATAAGCCTAAAATTTGTCAGTTTGTTCACCTTCCCAAAGAAGCATCTTTTGTTTTTATGGAAATTCTTGTGCTTTTCTATTCTGTGTTTCCTTTATTTTCACTCTAATCTTTACTGTTTTATTCTTTTTGCTTATTAACCATTAGTTTGTGTTTTTAAAATATTTTAAAAAATATATACTGTATATTATAACTATGTTTCCCTCTGAATATTGCATTATTTGCAATTCATAAGTTTTAGTAGATTATTTTGTTCATTTGAAAGTATTTTCTAATTTTCTATTTAATTTTTACCTTGAACCTCAAATTGTTCATATGTTGTTTAATTTCCACATATTTGTGAATCTCTGAAATTTTGTACTGTTGTGGATTTCCAGTCTGACTTGAATTTGGACAGATAATATATATTCTTTGACTATAAATGTTTGCATTCATTGAGGCTCATGTTATACTTTAGCATTCGGTCCCTCTTGGAAAATGTTCCTTGTGTGTTTGAGAAGTATGTGATCTGCTGTCATTGAGAAGAATGTCATGTAAACCTGTCACCTCTAGTTGGTTTATAGTGTTTTACAAATCTATTTATTTGTTGGTCTCATGCTTAGGTGTCTGATACACTGTTGAAACAGGATTATCCAACTACTATTTGAATTATTTGATTCTCCCTTCAGTTCTGTCAGGTTTTGCTTCATCTATTTTAAGACTCTGTTATTAGACTCATAAATGTTTATTATATCTCTCTAATGAAAAGTGTCTTTCTTTGGCTCTGGTAACAGTTTTTCCCATAAAATATGTTTAGTTTATATAAATATATCCACTGCTGCTGCTGCTGCTAAGTCGCTTCAGTCATGTCTGACTCTGTGCGACTCCACAGACGGCAGCCCACCAGGCTCCCCGTCCCTGGGATACTCCAGGCAAGAACACTGGAGTGGGTTGCCATTTTAGAGCCCTCCTTTGTTTATTACTTGAATGTACATACTTTTCCATCTTTTTACTTTCAAATTTATTTGTGTATTTGAATCTGAAGTGTGTGTCTTTTAGACAGAATAGAGGTGAATCTTAAGAAAAAAAAATCCATTCTGACTGTTGCTGTTTTATGGTAGGAATGTTTAATCTATTCATATTTGTTGTAATTACTGATTAAGTAGGATCTTTCAAATTTGACATTTTATTTTATATATGTCAATTTGTTTTGTTTTTTCTAGTCCTCAATTTCTGTCTTTTACATTAAATAGAGTTTTTTCGTTTGTAGTATAACATTTTAATTCCCTTGCTCTTTCTTTTGCTAACTTTTGAATTATTTTCTTACTGATGTTCCTGGAAATTAAAATTAGCATCTTAAAACAATACTAAAACAATAGTATATACAAACTTTTCTATAATATATTTTCTGTTTTAACCTCTCTCCTATACATAGTTATTGTCATACAAATGCCTTTTAACATTTTAAGCAACATTTAAGGAACACTTTTATACTTATTGCATTTTGTTGTTGTCTTTTGAATCATCTATAAGAAGAAAAGTTACAGACAAAAACACATTTATGCTATCTTTCAAAATATTTATCTACCTATTTTCAGCAGTGCTCTTTATTTATTTTCTTTGTGGATTTAATTTACCATCTTCTGTCTTTTCATTTCAGCCTGATAGGCTTTTCACATTAATGTGGGACAGATTTTCTAGTGACACATTCTCTCAGTTTTTGTTTATCTTGGGATATCTTAATTTTATCTTTACTTTTGAAGTTTATTTTTGCTGGACAGAGAATTCTTAGTCAACAGTCTTACTTTCAACGTGATAAGGGTAGACATTTCAGAATATTTTAATCCCCAAAGTTTCCAACAAGAAGTAAGCTGTTAGTAAGGATATATTCAAATAAGGATTATTTGTATATAATGCCATTTTTCTTTTTGCTTTCAATTTTTTCCTTCTGTTGGTTTGACTATTATTTTTGTAGATGTGGATTTCTTTTTCATTTTATTCTGCTTAGAGTTTGTTGAGAATCTTCAATGTCTTTAATTCAAATTTGGAAAGTCTTCATTCACTATTTCTTCAACTATTTTTTCTCTACTCCTTTCTTGTCTTCTTCTCTGACACTACTATTGTGTGTGTGTTTGTATGCTGAACAAGTCTCTGAGGCTCTGTTTATTTTTGCTTCTTCTTCTTTCTCCTCAAAATGGGTAATCTCTCTTGACATACATTCATGTTCACTTGTTTTTTTCTTTATTCAAACTCATTATTGATACCCTACTTTTTGTACTTTTCAACTCCAGAATTTGTTTCATTCTCTTTTACAATTTCCATATTATTGTCAATATTGGTATGTTCTTTTCAATATCATTATTGATATTCTCTATTTAACAAGGCATGGTTCTCATACTTTCCATTAATTCTTCTTTTATCATTGCGTTTAGTTTGTGAATATATTTATAACTGTTTTGAGGTCTCTTTCTACTAAGTCTAAACTAGGCTCCTCCCAGAAACATTTTCTGTTGGATACTTTCTTTCCCTATGTATGTGATGTGTTTTCCTATTTGCATTTCTCATTTTTTTGTTATTACTGAAAACTGAATATTTCAGATAATATCTTGTAGTAACTTTGGTTAGGTTCCTTCCCCATCCAGTTTTTGGTGCTCTTACTGGTGTTCTTTTCCTGTTATTTATTTTCCTATTGTTGCTTTTCTATTTAAGGCACTATCAGGGCCAATTCTGTAGATTCTGTATTCTCTGCAGTTGAAGACACTGAGTTGTCTGCTATTTTTTGTAAAGCTTTTATTTTTATTTTTATGCTTTGCTTCCTAAAATTTATCCCTAAAGCAGTATAAAGTAGTAGTTAGGCATTTTGAAGTTAGCAGATTTGCTTAATTGCCTTGCATATTTGTCTTCCTCTATTTGTCAAGGAGAGCTATGTAAGAGGGTGAACCTTCAAACTTCAGATAGTCTACAAGATAGACCTAGCTCTCACATCCAACATGTGCAGGTCTTCAAGTTTATCCAGAGGAAGTTTCTCTTATTTTTTATTTTTATTTTTTCTGGGGCATAGGTATAGTCATGCATGACAAACTTTGAGATCTGCAGGAATCTCAGAGCTTTTCAAGTTCCTTATGGTCATATTGTCATCCATAATTCCCTTTTATATTCCTTACTAGACTGTTGTTTGGGCTTTCCTGGTGGCACAATGGTAAAAATCTGCTTGCCAAGCAGGAGACTCAAGAGACATGGGTTCAATCCCTGAGTTGAGGAGATCCCCTGAAATAGGAAATGGCAACCGGCTCCAGTATTTTTGCCTGGAAAATTCCATGGACAAAGGAGTCTGGTGAGCTACAGTCCACGGGGATCTCAAAGAGTGGGACATGACTGCTCACTGAGCACAGACTGTTATTGGCTACAGACAAATCAAATCATAACCTTAGGTAGCTACAACATTGTCAAGAGACTGACATTGCCTTGACAATCCCCTATCAGTAGGGCTTTTTTCTCAAGGAGATGAGCATTGAGTTGAATAGCCACTGTACCTGAGCTTAGATATTTTTCTGGTAGTTGGAAGCTCATATAATGTATTTACTGTGCTCTGAAGATGGTGCTTTTAATGCAGTTTCAGAAGAATTCAGTCATTTTGTTTGGCTGACTTTCCATAGCGACTACACTACTGAACAGAGGATTGGAATAGCCAGGATATGGATACAGGATATGGGTATAGCCACAAGTGAAAAGGAGATTGTTTCCTGAAGCTTCTCTTCAGTAGCTTCTCTTAGTTTTGTTAAAAACAAAACTATTAACTATTTCAGAACTGTGGAAATTAAGCAAAGTGACAGCAAACTGAAAAACATTTGTCTAAGAGAAGAGAAGCTACTGAACTTTCATAACACAACCTCCTTTTAACTTGGGGCTATTTCATATCCCGTCGTCCTCTGCTAAGTACTGTGGTCACCATGGAAAGCCAGTACTCTTGTAGCCAAACAGGATGACTGAATTCTGAAATTCCATTAAAAGCACCATTTGTAGAGCATGGTAAATAAGTTATCTGTTATCTGAACTTCCAACATGGCTTCCCTCATGGTTCAGATGGTGAAGAATCCACCGGTAAGGCAGGAGATCCAGTCTTTGGGTGAGGAAGATCACCTGGAGAAGGGAGTGCCTACCCACTCCAGTATTCTTGCCTGAAGAATTCCATGGATAGAGGAGCCTGGCTGACTATAGTCCACTGGGGTCACGAAGAGTCGAACATGACTGATTAACATTTTCACTGTTAGCATAGGCAGATAGCTAGATATGAGAAGCAAAAGGAGAATACGGGTCAGGTGGCAGGAAACCACACATCTTGTAAATGTTAGGAGTCTTTGGACAGACAAAGAAAATCAGGACCCTCCAGATATTGGGGGATAAATGTTCTTATGTGTGAGTACTCAGTCTCCTCAGCAGTGTCTGATTCTCTGTGACCCTGTGGACTGTAGCCCACCAGGCTCCTCTAAGTTGTTCTGGCTAAGTTTTCACAGGTATGTGGTGTTTTATTTTTTTCAAGGAGTTCTCGTGAATTAAGTTTTTGTTTCACTCATTGCTTTTTTTTTCTTTAAAAATTGCAAATCTAAGTATATTAGCTTTCATTTGCTCTTTTCTATAACTTTTACATTCTCCTGAATCCTTTTGGCTCCACTTAAATTTTTTTAAAGATTTTAAATAATTTCTTCTTTCAGTTACAGATTGTGATTTGTTATGCTTGCTTATCTTATATTTTCTTTGTTAATTATTTATTTCTGAGATAATTTTTTCCTTTAAAAAAACTTTCCTGCATTCTATCATCTCTTTTTTCAAGTAATCCTTTATTTAATCACCAAACTTTTGAGTATTTTCTAATAGTAATTTTTCTTCCAATTTTAGTGAGATATAATTGACATTATATTATAACATTGTATAAGTTTAAGATGTACAGAATAATGATGTAACTTAAACATATCACAAAATAATTGTCACTAGAAATTTAGTGAACATCATCTCACAGACATACAAAACTAAGGAAATAGAAAAAAACTTTTTCCTTGTGATGAGAACTCAGAATTTACTTTGTAAACTTTCATCTATAACACACTGCACTGTTATTTACACTTATCATGTTGTACATTATATATCTAGTATTTATTTGTCTCAATAAATGGAAATTTGTACCTTTTGACTGCTTTCATTCAATTCCTCCTCCCCCAACCTTTGGTAACCACAAATCTGACCTCTTTTTCCCTAGTAGTTTGTTTGTTTTTGAAGTATAAATGAACTATAACACTATATTAGTTTCTATTATGCAATATAATGATTTGATATTTCTTACATTTCAAAATGATTATCACAATAAGTCTAGTTACCATCTGCTATAACACAAAGATATTGCATCATTATTGACTATATTCCCCACACAGTGCATTTCATACCTGTGACTCATTTATTCTGCAACTAAAAGTTTGTATATTAATCTCCCTCACCTGTTTCTCTCCCTCTTCCCCCTCCCCCCACCTCTTTCCCTCTGGCAACCATCTAATTTGTCTCTTTATCTATGACCCTGTTTCTGTGTTGTTATGCAGGCTTATTGCTTAGTTTTTTAGATTTGACACATAAATGAGATTATACAGCATTTGCCTTTATCTTTAGCATTTTACTTAGCATAATACTCTCTACGTCCATCTATCAAGCTTATTGCAAACGGCAACATTTCATTCTTTTGATGATTGAATAGTATTCCTTATCTATATGCCACGTATTTTTAATCCATTCATCTGTTGGTGGGCACTTAGGTTGTTTCCATATATGTGCTATTTTAAATAGTGCTGCTATGAACATTGGAGAGCATTGTTGTTGTTTTTCAGTTGCTCAGTTGTGTCCAACTCCCTGTGACCCCATGAACTGTACCTGTCAGGCCCCTCTGTCAAAAGGGTTCTCCAGGCTCCAGGCTCATTCCAGAATACTGGAGTGAGTTGCCATTTCCTTCTCCAATTGTAGTGCATATATCTTTTCTAATTACTGTTTTTATTGTCTTTGGGTAAACACAGGAGTGGATTTGCTGGATCTTATGTAGTTCTATTTCTAATTTTTAAAGGTCTAATTGTAGTTTATGTTGCCTTTCTTTACTTAGTGTCTATCTTTCTTTTATTATTATTATTGGCCATGTTCTGTATCATGCGAGATCTTAGTTCTTAGACCAGAGGTAGGACCCATACACTCTGCATTGGGAGCCTGCACTCTTAACTACTGGATTGCCAGGTAAGTCTCCTCTTAATTTTTCATGATTCTTTCTATGGTCACATATTTACAGGATATTTTTATTGGATGAATTATTTTTTATACCTTTGAAGAGAGAAGTGAAGCAGGAAAACTTTCACAGCTTTATTTGGAAATTCCATTTCTCTTGTTTCGCAAATAGATAAAAAACATGGCCTCTGAGCTTCACTGGTGGCTTAGAGGTTAAAGCGTCTGCCTCCAATGCAGGAGACCTGGGTTCGATCCCTGGGTCAGGAAGATCCCCTGGAGAAGGAAATGGCAATCCACTCCAGTATTCTTGCCTGGAGAATCCCATGGACGGAGAAGCCTAGTAGGTTACAGTCCACGGGGTCACAAAGAGTCGGACACGACTGAGTGACTTCACCTCATGCTTTCCAAGATATGCCTTCTGCTTCTATCTGGATTTCCTTTTGATTTGGTTCTACTTTATAATTTGACTTCTATCCCCAGCATTCTCCTTACAGGAGGGAATTATCCTAGAATGGAGATTTGCTTTGTAAATTTGGTGATTTCGTAAAACGTATTATTCCAGCATCAAGGTTTTCTATTAGTAATCTGAATTAGGCATGTCAATGTTCCCTTCAAGTTTTGATTGCTCTTCTGAGTTGATTTCTCACACTTTGCAGTGAACATTTGTTGTCAACCTTGGAGGTTGTCTGTTCTCAACCTTGGAGGTTGTCTGTTCTCAGGGTCATGATAAGCCCTGTCATTTATCTTGATGTGGATTTTGTAGGTGTTTCTAGTCTTTCTTTTTTTCCTGTTTTGGGATCTGTAGGATACCTGAGCACTAAGTTTTGGCATACATATTGTGTGCATGTTTTTCTTTACCTCATTCTGATTGCCCTGTGTGTGTGTATGTATGTACATTTTAGAGGAATCAGGGAAACTAAAAAAAAATATATTGTCATATTTTCACAACATAGTGCATTTCATTTTGTTCTATAAATTTTTGTCAAATATCTTGTATCTTTTCTTTGAGTTCTTGCTTTATAAAGATCACATATTATTTTTTTAATTTCAGAGAAATATTAATTACAATTTCATCATGTAGATTGTGTAGTATGTCTGATGTATATTAATCAATTGCTTAGGTGGGTTTTTTCCCTTTCCTCCTCTTAAAATTTCAATATTTATATTTAATATGTGAATATTTCCTTTCCAATTTTCACCTATACCGTAAAGAAGATAGAGGAAAGAGTTGGTGGAAATTAACTCTTAATAGGCTTTTTGAAAAAAAAAAAATACAGAATTAAGAAGATGCTAGGTGTATTTACTGCATAAATTCAGCTATTTGAGGTATTCATTGCTCAAAAGAAGTTCCTTGAGTATGGCTTTCCTAGGAAATAATTATAGAGTACTGAGTAGAGTGATTGTGTGTATGTATATTACCTGCATTTCTCTGGGCTTGACAAAGATCAAATAACTGCATAGCTTTTTATCATCCACAATTTTTCCTCCATCATTCCATGTCAACAGGGATTCTCCTCCCCCCCCACCCCCCCAATATCTGGTAACTTTTTGTCTAGCACCACATTAATTGCCACTCCATGAATGTCAAGGCTCAAGACACTTTGTAGATTGTCAGACAACTTAATTTTCTTGTTTCAATTAAAAGAGGAATGATTGGGTCTTTTCCCCTTGGGGTATAAAACACATTTGTGGACTTGTACTTCTTTCATAGACCTGAAGAGATCAGTATTTTCACTAGACATCTTGTATCATGCTGAACCAATATTTACCATTTTGGCATTGCTTTCTTCATGAGTTGTATTTTGTGATTTTAGGCATTTCCTAGTTTGTTATTATTGTAATTATTGTTTTTCTTTATTTCAAGGTTATTCATAAAATATTTTATTCTCCTATCTTTAACTAGGATTATCAGAATATATGCCACAGAATATATTCTTGTACTATTAACACTAAGATTAGAATATTGAACATAGGATAACTTTATGACCTTCCTATGAAAATTTTATTTGCTATTCTTTTAAATAAATTTGATACTTTTTTTTTCTGCACAGCTTGGCATGCAACATTTTATTTCCCAGATCAGGGATTGAACCCATGGCCCTTGCAGTAGACATGCAGAGCTCTAATCACTGGAGCCAGGGAATTCCACATATTTTCATTTGAATGTTGGGGCAAATTAGTTGTATAGACTTTGTTCATCCTTTATTTTATTAATAATTAATGTTTATTGTTGGGATTTCCCTGGTGGCTCAGATAGTAAAGCGTCTGCCTGCAATGTGGGAGACCTGGGTTCGATCCCTGGGATGTGAAGATCCCCTGAAGAAGGAAATTGAAACCCACTCCATTACTTTTGCCTGGAAAATAGCATGGACGGAGGAGCCTTGTAGGCTAGAGTCCATGGGGTCACAAAGAGTCAGACACGACTGAGTGACTTCGCTTCACTTCACTTCATTTCAATGCTTATTGTATCAGTATTCACAAAACGTCTAAATAGTGGATAAGAAAACGCTTATTTTCAGGGACTTTCGTTTTAGTGAAGGATGAATACTAAACAAATCAGCCTGCATGACTTCCACAGGTCTCAAAGATAAATGTTTCTTAAACTGCTCACTTTACCTATTTTCAAATTCTATTATTTTCTTCAGTTCAGTTCAGTTCAGTCGCTCAGTCGTGTCCGACTTTGTGACCCCATGAATCACAGCTCGCCAGGCATCCCTGTTCATCACCAACTCCTGGAGTTCACTCAGACTCATGTCCATCGAGTCCGTGATGCCATCCAGACATCTCATCTTCGGTTGTCCCTTTCTCCTCCTGCCCCCAATCCCTCCCAGCATCAGAGTCTTTTCAAATGAGTCAACTCTTCGCATGAGGTGGCCAAAGCACTGGAGTTTCAGCTTTAGCATCATTCCTTCCAAAGAAATCCCAGGGTTGATCTCCTTCAGAATGGACTGGTTGGATCTCCTTGCAGTCCAAGGGACTCTCAAGAGTCTTCTCCAACACCACAGTTCAAAAGCATCAATTCTTTGGCGCTCAGCCTTCTTCACAGTCCAACTCTCACATCCATACATGACCATGGACCTTAGTCGGCAAAGTAATGTCTCTGCTATCTGAATATGCTATCTAGGTTGGTCATAACTTTCCTTCCAAGGAGTAAGCGTCTTTTAATTTCATGGCTGCAGTCTCCATCTGCAGGGATTTTGGAGCCCCCAAAATAAAGTCTGACACTATTTCCACTGTTTCCCCATCGGTTTCCCATGGGGGACTGGATGCCATGATCTTCGTTTTCTGAATGTTGAGCTTTAAGCCAACTTTTTCTCTCTCCTCTTTATTTACTAAGATACTACTTTTCATAATTAATTATAAACACTGTTAAGCATTTTATAATGTAGCTTTCAGAAACAGATTGACGTTATCAGGATTCCAAGGTGATATAATTTAATGTTGTATCAGAATACAGATACAATTGTGTGTACTAAATATAAGACTTTAAAAAAGAGAAACAATGAAACAAAATGAAATAAGTTGTGTAATATAGTGGTTTATATTTACAATCTGGTTAAACATAAATTCTGTACCTATAGAAATACTGACTGCTTCTCATATCAACCGTTCATCACTATGTCCAGAGGTTTCCAGCAAAGAGTTTGCAATGAATTTAACTTTTCTTCTGTTCAAATTGCTAGCACAGAATCAGTGGAAACCAATTACTATTTCTCAGAAGTATAGATAATGAAATAACTGAAAGTTATAGCTATCTTCAGTGAACCAATTAATTATTAGAGTTTCAGTTACTTTTTAATTTTAAATTTCTCTGGAGTGAAATTTTGCTCTGTGTTTTTCTCCAGTGAGATCCTCTACCTTAGTGATTTCCAGAAGGTAAGAGTAAATCAAGCCAATTATAATTAGTGCTCTTTTGAGCCCAGAAGTCATTAGAGATAACAAAATAGAAACTTTCACCAGTCTATTTTGAACTCCTATCTGCTCAGTCTGAAAATTCCTACATGCCTGTTTTTATAATAGGCTCATTATCAAATCTAGTAAATAGACATTTAGCTTGAATTAATCCCTATTGTTCACTCAACTGTGTTTATCTAGTAAACTAAAGAGCTGAGCTGATTAAAAATTTGCTTAGGTAAGTATGTCATAATTTCCTTACTAACATTTTTTTTCCTACTTTGATCCAATTGCCCGTAAACAGGCTGGCCACATCTAGGCAGTTGAATGTCATCTGCTTAGAGTTGAAGATAAGATTACAGGAAGAGATATCAAACTTGTGTGGGGACCAGGCAGTACAGTGGTCACAGATGGCAACAAACATTAGGTCACTGCCTTAGAGTAGGTTCCCTGAAAATAGAATCTGAGATGGGAGTGATATGAAAAGGGCTTTTATGTGGTATAATCACAGATGATAGACCTCTGGGAACTGAGAATTCAGAATTAGGAAGAGGGAAATGTTGACCTGCAATGTGGTCTCAACTATGGCTCCAGCCAAGCCAAGGAAGTTCTTGAGCTAGGAACGATCTTCCCCTGGACCAGGTCTTTGGTTTCCTTTATCAGCTTCCTCGGTGATGGCATAACCTTGGGCATGTAGTTTTCTTATAGTTAAGGGTAATGACCAGGAGTAGACACAGTTGTGAATTTTCAGCATCCAGTAGTCCCTGCAACTCATTTGTATGTATTTGGATTATAGAAAGGATCTGGTTAGAGCTTCTGCGAATCCATCACAGTCAGTAAATTAATCAGGCTTAGGGTTCAGGAATGTCCAGCTGTGTTTTTTATGACACTAGAAGTGAAATGATTGAACAGTAGTCCTGCTAAGCTCTTATGACCATGAGGAAAGATATAATGATATAATGACATCCATGTTTCTTCAGAGTGAGTGCTTTTCAATCCAGAACCCAAATGGGCAATGGGTCTTCCCATAAGAAAGTATGAATTATTATCCTTTGTATTATTGCAAACTGAAGACAATGGAAGTCAGAACAACAATCACTTGGATAAATGGTCAGGGAATTCAACTACTATCAGAATATTGGTCGTAAAAGTTGGATCTATGAGTTATCTTTGGATTTTTCTTTTCCAGTAAGATCAGAGTGCTGGTTATATGGCAATGCTTCTACTAAGGACAACTATAAAATGTAGACAAAACACAAAACAAATATCTTTGAAGGTACTAGAGGAAAGATAAGCCAGCCAGAACTTAAGAGACCAGAATCTGAGAGAGAAGGAAAGCACATTGACATGAGTCCAACAGTCCAGAGGGATTTTTCCATTGAGGAATTTGACAGAGTATAAGTGGTGTGAGGTCCAGAGGCTCAGAAGACAAGGAGAAAGCTGTGATGTATGGTTATGAAACCGATTTGATTATTAGACAGTCTTGTAAGGCTGTGAGATTAAACACAGACTCTGGACCCAAAGTCAGCCATTTGAGGATAGTTCAAGATACCAGAGAAAAGTGAATTACAATGAGATGTACAAAATCATCTACCCACTTTTCCTCTTAAGATATGTATTAATCTTCAGGCTGAAGGGTTAAGAAAGCAAGTTCAGTTCACTTCAGTTGGCTCAGTCATGTCCGACTCTTTGCAACCCCATCAACCACAGCAGCCAGGCCTCTCTGTCCATCACTAACTCCCGGAGTTCACCCAAACCCATGTCCACTGAATTGGTAATGCCATCCAACCATCTTATCCTCTGTTGTCCCCTTTTCCTTCTGCCCTCAATCTTTCCCAGCATCAGGGTCTTTTCCAGTGAGTCAGCTCTTTGCATTAGGTGGCCAAAGTATTGGAGTTTCAGCTTCAACATCAGTCCTTCCAATGAACACCCAGGACTGATCTCCTTTAGGATGGACTGGTTGGATCTCCTTACAGTCCAAGGGATTCTCAAGAGTCTTATTCAACACCACAGTTCCAAAGCATCAATTCTTCTGCATTCAGCTTTCTTTATACTCCAACTCTCACATCCATACATGACCACTGGAAAAACCATAGCCTTGAGTAGATGGACTTTTGTTGGCAAAATAATGTCTCTGCTTTTTAAGAGGAAGCAACAAATAAAAAAAAGGGTCTGTAGGGTAGGAGATAAACAGAAATTCTGAACCCACTAAAGAAACAAAATCCTGGTAAACACCCGACTTCCAGGAGTAGGAGTAAGGAGGAATTCCTGTCGTAGGTGTAAAGATATAAGACAACGCTTAGCCTGGTGGGTTGCAGTCCATGGGGTTACTAAGGGTCGGACATGACTGAGTGACTTCACTTTCACTTTTCACTTTCATACATTGGAGAAGGAAATGGCAACGCACTCCAGTGTTCTTGCCTGGAGAATCCCAGGGACAGGGGGAGCCTGGTGGGCTAGAGTTGGACACGACTGAAGTGACTTAGCAGTAGCAGCAGCAAACTCTGAAATCCACCGTTAAACAAGCCCAAACCAGATGGGACCAAAGTTATTTCCTGAGATTGACCCTTTATTGGAGGAAGAGAGTATCAAGCAGATCTTTAAGTTACCTGTGTAAATTTTAATACACACTGGGTGGCATTCAGTTAAAGCTACTAGGAATACCTTGAGTCTGGACTAAATTGTCTAAGAAGTGGGGTGGGGAAAGTTTCTATAAACAGACCTACATGATACCTCAGTTATCAAAATGATCAGAAACAAACTTTAAAAAATAATTGTAACTAATACATTCAGCAAAATAATTGACAGTTATGAGAATTTATATAGAGAATTAGAATTCATGATATATGAAACAAATATAGAGAGACAAATATATATATGAAATTAAGAACCCATTGTATGAATCACTGGCAGGTTAAAAAAAGAAAAAATAAGGAGAAGATTGAGAAAACTGCAAAATAGCCAGTAGAAAATATTTGAATTAAATCATAGAGAGAAAAAATAATAAAAATACAGAAAAGAACATGGATGAAACATGGGAAACAGCAAAACTGATTAATATATGTGTGACTGAAGTCCCAGAAAAGAGGAGAGTGAAAACAGAGCAGAAGTGATATTTGAGGAGGTACTAGCAAAGATACTTACTCCTTGGAAGGAAAGTTATGACTAACCTAGATAGCATATTGCAAAGCAGAGACATTACTTTGCCAACAAAGTTCTGTCTAGTCAAGGCTATGGTTTTTCCAGTGGTCATGTATGGATGTGAAAGTTGGACTGTGAAGAAAGCTGAGCGCCAAAGAATTGATGCTTTTGAACTGTGGTGTTGGAGAAGACTCTTGAGAGTCCCTTGGACTGCAAGGAGATCCAACCAGTCCATTCCGAAGGAGATCAGTCTTGGGATTTCTTTGGAAGGAATGATGCTAAAGCTGAAACTCCAATACTTTAGCCACCTCATGTGAAGAGTTGACTCATTTGAAAAGACTCTGATTCTGGGAGGGATTGGGGGCAGGAGGAAAAGGGGATGACAGAGGATGAGATGGCTGGATGGCATCACTGACTATGGACATGAGTTTGGTTGAACTCTGGTTGTTGATAATGGACAAGGAGGCCTGGCGTGCTGCAATTCATGGGGTCACAAAGAGTCGGACATGAATGAGTGACTGGACTGAACTGAGCAAACAATTTGCCAACACCATTTAAAGACATAAAACCACATGTATAAGAATATTTATAAACACCAAGAAGAATAAATTCAAAGGACCATATAACTAGGAATGGCAGAATTTGTTGTTCAGTCCCTAAGTTGGGTCTGTTTCTTTGCAACCCTATGGACTGCAGCACACCTGGCTTCCCTGTCCTTCACTGTCTCCTGGAGTTGGTTCAGATTCATGTCCACTAAGTTGGTGGTTATATCTAATCATTATATCCTCTGCTACCCTCTTCTACTTTTGCCTTCAATCTTTCCCATCATCAGGGTCTTTTCCAAGGAGTTGGCTCTTCCAATAAAATGTCTGAAGTATTGGAGATTCAGCTTTAGCATCAGTCTTTCCAATGAATATTCAGGGTTGATTTCCTTTAGCATTGACTGGTTTGATCTCCTTGCAGTCCAAGAGACTCTCAAGTGTCTTATTCAGCATCCTAGTTCAAAGGCATCAGTTCTTCAGTTTTCAGCCTTCTTTATGGCCCAACTCTAACATCCACAATTTACTACAGGAAAAACCATAGCTTTGACTATATGAACCATTGTCAGCAAAGTAATGTCTTTGCTTTTTAATATACTGTCTAGGTTTATCATATCTTTCTTTCTAAGAAGCAAGTGTCCTAGTGACACAGTTGCAGTCAACATCTGCAGTGATTTTGGAGGACAAGAAAAGAAAATCTGTCACTGCTTCCACTTTTCCCCCATCTGTTTGCATGAAATAATGGGACTGGATGCCATGATCATTGTTTCATGAATGTTGAGTTTTATGCCAGCTTTTTCACTCTCCTCTTTCACCATCTTCAAGAGCTTATTTAGTTCCTTTTCACGTTCTGCCATGAGTGGTATCATCTGTATATCTGAGAGTCCAGCATTTGGCATGATGCACTCTGCACAGATGTTTAAATAAACAGGGTGACAAAATATATCCATCTTGTACTCCTTTCCCAATTTTGAACCAGTCCATTGTTCCATATCTGGTTCTAATTGATTTTTCTTGATCTGCATACAGGTTTCTTGGGAGACAGGTATGCCAGAGTCCAGCTCCAGCAGCCAGGGAATCAGCCAGAAGGGATGAGTGGTGTCGGCGGACAATGATGTAGTCTGACTCGAGGTACGGGACTACATGTTTATTTCAAGCTTCAGGTTTTCTTTTATACTTTGACAAAAGCGTTAGGTCAGAGGTTTGACGTTTTTAGTTTCCCCCCACCCAGATTTATTGTCTTCAGAAATCATTGTTGCCCTACAGAGTTCCTGCTTCAGCATTCTCTCAGACTCGGCTTTACTATCTATTATCTACTTCCTCTTATGTGTCCTATAATTAACTTGTGATTACTTTGTAACGCATGCTACATTCCTCAGTTTATTTCTTATCTTTCTAAATCCTGTTTGCCCCTAGCATCTTAAGATCACTAACTCCTAAAAAGGCTTCTAGCTATTCTTAATTATTCCTAAACCCTAAGCTCAACAAACTTCATTTGCCATAAACATTCCCTTCACAAACAGGTCTCAAATAACAGTCCTTCCCATGGCCTCAAGCTGTGGCTTATGTGCTCATTGTGAAACATTCTTTGTAAAGATCCTTGAACAAATGTCAATGGTTACTTTACAGATTATTTTCTGGGCACAACTGCAGAAGGCTTTGTGCTTTCTCATGCTTCTCTCAAGAACAATAATCACCTTAACATTCTTTCCAGACAACTGAACCAAAGAAAGGAAAGAACAAGTCAGAATCACAAGACCTAACTCCTTCATCCCGGGACTATGCCTGTGAGATGAGGGAGAGGGGTTTGGGGCCATGCCTCCATTTTGTCAGTAATGCTTAACATGGCTCCCAACACAGGTAAGGTGGTCTGATATCCCCATTTCCTTAGGACTTTTCCATAGTTTCCTGTGATCCACACATTCAAAGGCTTTATTATATTTGATGAAGAAGAAGTAGATGATTTTCTGAAATTCTTTTGCTTTCTCTGTGAACCAGCAAATGTTGACAATTTGATTTCTGGTTCCTCTGCTTTTTCTAAACCCAGCCTGTACATCTGGAAGTTCTCAGTTCAGTTACAGCTGAAGCCTAGTTTGAAGATTTCTGAGCATAAGCTTAGTAGCATGAGATGGTAGGTGCTGTGAGAGGGCATCAGAGGGCAGACACACAGAAACCATAATTACAGAAAACTAGTCAATCTAAGCACACAGACCACAGCCTTGTCTAACTCAATGAAACTAAGCCATGCCACATGGGGCCACCCAAGAAGGACGGGTCATGTTGGAAAGGTCTGACAGAATGTGGTCCACTGGAGAAGGGAATGGCAAACTACTTCAGTATTCTTGCCTTGAGAACCCCATGAATAGTATGAAAAGGGAAAATGACAGGATACTGAAAGAGGAACTCCACAGGTCGGTAAGAGCCCAATTATGTTACTGAAGATCAGTGGAGAAATAATACTAGAAAGAGTGAAGGGATGGGGCCAAAGCAAAAACAATACCCAGTTGTGGATGTGAATGGAGACAGAAGCAAGGTCAGATGCTTTGCAGCACTCCAGCCTCCCTGTCCATCACCAACACCCGGGGTTCACTCTGATTCATGTCCATAGAGTCAGTGATGTCATCCAGCCATCTCATCCTTGGTCGTCCCCTTCTCCTCCTGCCCCCAATCCCTCTCAGCATCAGAGTCTTTCCAGTAAGTCAACTCTTCTCATGAGGTGGCCAAAGAACTGGAGTTTCAGCTTTAGCATCATTCTTTCCAAAGAAATACAAGGACTGATCTTCAGAATGGACTGGTTGGAACTCTTTGCAGTCCAAGGGACTCTCAAGAGTCTTCTCCAACACGACAGTTTAAAAGCATCAATTCTTCAGTGCTCAGCCCCCTTCGCAGTCCAACTCTTACATCCATACATGACTACTGGAAAAACCATAACTTTGACTAGATGGACCTGAGTCGGCAAAGTAATGTCTCTGCTTTTGAATATGCTATCTAGGTTGGTCATAACTTTTCTTCCAAGAAGTAAGCATCTTTTAATTTCGTGGCCGCAGTCACCAATTGCAGTGATTTTGGAGCCCTCTAAAATAAAGTCTGACACTGTTTCCACTGTTTCCCCACCTATTTCCCATGAAGTGATGGGACCAGGTGCCATGATCTTCATTTTCTAAATGTTGAGCTTTAAGCCAACTTTTTCACTCTCCTCTTTCACTTTCATCAAGAGAGTTTTTAGCTCCTCTTCACTTTATGCCATACGGGTGGTGTCATCTGCATATTGCGGTTATTGATATTTCTCTTGGCAACTTTGATTCCAGCTTGTGCTTCTTCCAGTCCAGGGTTTCTCATGACATACTCTGAATATAGGTTAAATAAGCAGGGTGACAATATACAGCCTTGGCATACTCCTTTTCCTAACTGGAACCAGTCTGTTGTTCCATGTCCAGTTCTAACTGCTGCTTCCTGACCTGCATATATTTTCTCAAGAGGCAGGTCAGGTGGTCTAGTATTCCCATCTCTTTCAGAATTTTTCACAGTTTATTGTGATTCACACAGTCAAACGCTTTGGCATAGTCAATAAAGCAGAAATAGATGTTTTTCTGGAACTCTCTTGCTTTTTGCATGATCTAGGAGATGTTCGCAATTTGATCTCTGGTTCCTCTGCCTTTCCCAAAACCAGCTTGAACATCTGGAAGTTCACGGTTCATGAATTGCTGAAGCCTGGCTTGGAGAATTTTGAGCATTACTTTACCAGCCTGTGAGATGAGTGCAATTGTGCTAGTTTGACCATTCTTTGGCATTGCCTTTCTTTGGAATTGTAACGAAAACTGACATTTTCCAGTCTTGTGGCCACTGCTGAGTTTTCCAAATTTGCTGGCATATTGAGCACAGTGCTTTCACAGCATCCTCTTTCAGGATTTGAAATAGCTCCACTGGAATTCCATCACCTCCACTAGCTTTGTTCATAGTGATGCTTTCTAAGGCTCACCTGACTTCATATTCCAGGATATCTGGCTCTAGATGAGTGACCACAGCATTGTTATTATCTGGGTCATGAAGGTCTTTTTGTACAGTTCTTCTGTGCATTCTTGCCACCTCTTTTAATATCTTCTGTTCCTGTAAAGTCTATATCATTTGTGTCCTTTATCGAGCCCATCTTTGCATGAAATGTTCCCTTGATATCTCTAATTTTCTTGAAGAGATCTCTAGTCTTTCCCACTCTGTTGTTTTCCTCAATTTCTTTGCATTGATCACTGAAGAAGGCTTTCTTATCTCTTCTTGCTATTCTTTGGAACTCTTCATTCAGATACTTATATCTTTCTTTTTCTCTTTTGTTTTTAGCTTCTCTTCTTTTCACTGCTATTTGTGAGGCTTCCCCAGACAGCCATTTTGATTTTGCATTTCTTTTCCATGGGGATGGTCTTAATCCTTGTCTCCTGTACAGTGTCATGAACCTCCATCCATAGTTCCTCAGGCACTTTATCTTTCAGACCTAGGCCCTTAAATCTATTTCTCATTTCCATTGTATACTCATAAGGGATTTGATTTAGGTTATACCTGAATAGTCTAGCAGTTTTCCCTACTTTCTTCAGTTTAAGTCTGAATTTGGTAATAAGGAGTTCATGATCTGAGCCAAAGTCAGCTCCTGGTCTTGTTTTTGTTGACTGTATAGAGCTTCTCCATCTTTGGCTGCAAAGAATATAATCAATCTGATTTCGGTGTTGACCATCTGGTGATGTTGATTTGTAGAGTCTTCTCCTGTGTTGTTGGAACAGTGTGTTTGCTATGACCAGTGCATTTTCTTGGCAAAACTCTATTATCCTTTGCCCTGCTTCATTCCATATTCCAAGTCAAAATTTGCTTGTTACCTCAGGTGTTTCTTGACTTCCTACTTTTGCATTCCAGTCCCCTATAATAAAAGGACATCTTTTTGGGTATTAGTTCTAAAAGGTCTTGTAGGTCTTCATAGAACCGTTTAACTTCAGCTTCTTCAGCATAACCGTGATATTGAATGGTTTGCCTTGGAAACAAACAGAGATCATTCTGTCGTTTTGAGATCGCATCCAAGTACTGCAGTTTGGACTCTTTTGTTGACCATGATGGCTACTCCATTTCTTCTGAGGGATTCCCGCCTGCAGTAGTAGATATAATGGTCATCTGAATTAAATTTCCCCATCCCAGTTTATTTTAGTTAGCTGATTCCTAGAATGCCGATGTTCACTCTTGCCATCTCTTGTTTGACCACTTCTAATTTGCCTTGATTCATGGACATGACTTCCAGATTCCTATGCAATATTGCTCTTTACAGCATCAGATGTTGCTTCTATCACCAGTCACATCCACAGCTGGATACTGTTTTTGCTTTGGCTCCATCCTGTCATTTTTTCTGTAGTTATTTCTCCACTGATCTCTAGTAGCATATTGGGTACCTACTGACCTGGGGAGTTCCCCTTTCAGTATCCTATCATTATGCCTTTTCATACTGTTCATGGAGTTCTCAAGGCAAGAATACTGAAGTGGTTTGCCATTCCGTTCTCCAGTGGACCATTTTCTGTCAGACCTCTCCTGGAATGTTAGGTCCATGAATCAAGACAAATTGGAAGTGGTCAAAAGGAGATGGCCAGAGTGAACGCTGACATTCTAGGAATCAGCGACCTAAAATGGACTGGAATGGATGAATTTAACTCAGATGACCATTATATTTACTGCTGTGGGTAGGAATCCCTTAAAAGAAATGGAGTAGCCATTATGGTCAACAAAAGAGTCTGAAATGCAGTACTTGGATGAAATCTCAAAAATGACAGAATCATCTCTGTTCATTTCCAAGGCAAACCACTCAAACACAGTAATCCAAGTCTATGCCCCAACCAGTAATTCTGAAGAAGCTGGAGTTGAACAGTTCTATGAATACCTATAAGACCTTTTAGAACTAACAGCCAAAAAAGATGTCCTTTTCATTATAGGGGACTGGAATGCAAAAGTAGGAAGGCAAGAAACACCAGAGGTAACAGGCAAATTGGCCTTGGAATATGAAATGAAGCAAGGCAAAGGCTAATAGAGTTATGCCAGGAGAATGCACTGGTCATAGCAAACACCCTGTTCCAACAACACAAGAGAAGACTCTACACATGGACATCACCAGATGGTCAACACCGAAATCAGATTGATTATATTCTCTGCAGCCAAAGATGGTGAAGCTCTAGACAGTCAGCAAAAATAAGACCGGGAGATGACTGTGGCTCAGATCATGAACTCCTTATTGCCAAATTCAGACTTAAATTGAAGAAAGTAGAGAACACCACTAGATCATCCAGGTATGACCTAAATCAAATCCCTTAGGATGATACAGTGGAAGTGAGAAATAGATTTAAGGGCCTAGATCTGATAGAGTGCCTGATGAACTATGGAATGAGGTTCAAGACATTGTACAGGAGACAGAGATTAAGACCATTCCCATGGAAAAGAAATGCAAAAATCAAAATGACTGTCTGAGGAGGCATTACAAATAGCTGTGAAAAGAAGAGAGGTGAAAAGCAAAGGAGAAAAGGAAAGATATAAGCATCTGAATGCAGAGTTCCAAAAAATAGCACGGAGAGATAAGAAAGCCTTCTTCAGTGATCAATGCAAAGTAATAGAGGAAAAGAACAGAAAGGGAAAGACTAGAGATCTCTTCAAGAAAATTAGAGACACCAAGGGAACATTTCATGCAAAGATGGGCTCGATAAAGGACAGAAATAGTATGGACCTAATAGAAGCAGAAGAAATGAAAAAGAGGTGGAAAGAATACACAGAACTGTACAAAAACGATCTTCATTACCAAGATAATCATGATGGTGTGATCACTCATCTAGAGCGAGACATCCTGGAATGTGAAGTCAAGTAGGGCTTAGAAAGCATCACTACAAACAAAGCTAGTGGAGGTGATGGAATTCCAGTGGAGCTATTTCAGATCCTGAAAGATGATGCTGTGAAAATGCTGCACTCAATATGCCAGCAAATTTGAAAACTCAGCAGTGGCCACAAGACTGGAAAATGTCAGTTTTCCTTCCAATCCCAAAGAAGGTAATGCCAAAGAATGGTCAAACTACTGCACAATTGCACTCATCTCAGATGCTGGTAAAGGAATGCTCAAAATTCTCCAAGCCAGGCTTCAGCAATATGTGAACCATGAACTTCCAGATGTTCAAGCTGGTTTTAGAAAAGGCAGTGGATCCAGAGATCAAATTGCCAACATTGGCTGGATCATGGAAAAGGCAAGAGAGTTCCAGAAAAACATCTATTTCTGCTTTATTGACTATGCCAAAGCGTTTGACTGTGTGAATCACAATAAACTGTGGAAAATTCTGAAAGAGTTGGGAATACTAGACCACCTGACCTGCCTCTTGAGAAACCTGTATGCAGGTCAGGAAGCAACAGTTAGAACTGGACATGGAACAACAGACTGGTTTAAAATAGGAAAAGGAGTACGTCAAGGTTTTATACTGTTATGTCAAGGCTGGAATGTGAAGTCACATTCCAGGTTGACAATTCACCCTGCTTATTTAACTTATATGCATAGTATATCATGTGAAACACTGGACTGGAAGAAGAACAAACTGGAATCAAGATTATCAGGAGAAATGTTAATAACCTCAGATATGCAGATGACACCACCATTTTTGCAGAAAATTGCAGAGGAACTAATTGATGAGTGTGAAAGAGGAGAGTGAAAAAGTTGGCTTAAAGCTCAACATTCAGAAACTAAGATCATGGCATCTGGTCCCATCACTTCATGGCAAATAGATGGAGAAACAGTGGAAACAGTGTCAGACTATTTTGGGGGCTCCAAAATAACTGCAGATGGAGATTGCAGCCATGAAATTAAATGACGCTTACTCCTTGGAAGGAAAGTTATGACCAACCTAGATAGTGTAACAAAAATCAGAGACATTACTTTGCCAACAAATGTCCGTCTAGTCAAGGCTGTGGTTTTTCCAGTGGTCATGTATGGATGTGAAAGTTGAACTGTAAAGGAAGCTAAACACTGAAGAATTGATGCTGCACTGAAGAATTGATGCTTTTGAACTGTGGTGTTGGAGAAGACTCTTGAGAGTCCCTTGGACTGCAAGGAGATCCTACCAGTCCATTCTGAAAGAGATCAGTCCTGAGTGTTTTTGGAAGGAATGATGCTAAAGTTGAAACTCCAGTACTTTGGCCACCTCATGTGAAGAGTTGACTCTTGAAAAGACTCTGATGCTGGGAGAGATTGGCGGCAGGAGGAGAAGGGGATGAGAGAGGATGAGATGGCTGGATGGCATCACTGACTCGATGGACATGAATTTGGGTGAATTTCAGGAGTTGATGATGTACAGGGAGACCTGGTGTGCTGTGCTTCATGGTGTCGCAAAGAGTCGGACATGACTGAGTGACTGAACTGAACTTGGTAGCATTTGAAATGAGCACAAGTGTATGGTAGTTTGTGCATTCTTTGGTACTGTGCTTCTTTGGGATTGGAATAGAAAATCACCTTTTCCAGAGGTAAAAATCAAAGTCAATGTAGAAATTTTAAATAGAGAAAATACAACATATTTAATTCAAAAAGCTAACAAATATTTTTTCAATAGAAATTACTGAAGCTAGAGACATGATTCACCATGAGATACCCCATCTTTTGTCTGACAGCTTTTCCAGTGTTAAATGAGACTCTAACAGGTGAAAAAGGGAGCGATGGATCTATGGGACTGGATACACAGTCCATTTACCTGGTTTAAAAATGCCTTCTATTTGCTTGTTTTTGTTATTCTGCTTGTTGTAGTGTTAAAAAGGTTATGCTTGCCCAGGTCATGAAAGAGGAGCCCCACGTTGGGGACCCACAAAACCCCTGGATTAATTTAGCCCTTCAAGAGATTAACCGAGACAGATAAATAAAAATAAGAGTTCTAGATGCTTATCATCTAGAGAGATTCCGCCTAGCCCCCAAGAGGTGGCTGGATAGCCAATGACGGGTAAGACTCTCAGAGGAGGGCAACCTAAGACAGGCACAGCCGCGAGAGGGGCTGGCGAGGCTGGAGGTTGGCCACCTACAGCTTTATGCCTTGCTCTACAGAACAGCAATACAAATGTCTCGAGGGCTTAAATAAAATATATATATAAAAAAGGGGGGATATGTGGGGCCCTAAATGGGAAACCTTAAAAACAAAGGGGCTAGCTTTGCAGTCGAAAACCTAAGATGGCTCCTGGCAGAAGAGATGGGGGCAGGGTCTATGTTGTCTGTCAAAGTTTTTAATTGGCTCTCTTGATTTCTGTGCACATAGACAGTGTGTGATCTCTATAGACGCCTGTTATAATGAAGGTGACAATTTGATCTTTAATGTGATTGGTGCAACTATGGAAAGTCCCTCCTAAAACCCTCCTGTTTGTCTATATAAGATGGGAGTTTGCAACAATAAACCGGAACTGCTTCGACGGAACCCCCAAAAAAAAAGTGCTAATGTAAAATAAATTCAACGCAGTTTATATCCAACAAAAATATCCTACAAACAGGTAAAATAAATCAGTTTTCAGAAAAATAAAATAAGAAGTTCATAATAATATTTTCATGAGAAGAAATTCTAAAAAGAGCTATTTAGGTGGAAAAAAAAATCCTAGAGGAAACTAAGTAAATACACAAATGGACAAATAGTATTGAGAATACTACATAAGGAGAATATATTTACATCTAGACATTTACTATGGAAAACAATGTCTTACATATTAATTTAATGTCAAGGCATAATTAAAATATATAAAATGATAATGCCAGGTTTGTGTGAAGGGAGTTAAAATTGTTTTAAGGTATTGATGATATCTAAGATGTCTACAATGGACTCATATTATGCTATAGTAAATGAATTATCATAGTCACTGAAGAAGAGCAAAATAATTTATCTATGCAGTATATTTATATGTGAAGTATTTCCTGCTTCTATTTATAAAATGAGAGATAGTATTAAGTTTGTTTACTCCTTTATCCTTATTAGTTCTGTCTTTGGTTCAACATTCTCTACTTACTAACTTTTTCTCTAGGTACTTTAATGATATCATTTAATTATCTTTGGGGATTTTTGGTTGTTTATAAGACTTTGGTCTATAATTTTGTCATCTTTAAAAAAATCTATTTTAAATTGGAGTATAGTTGCTTTACCATATTGTATTAGCTTCTGCTGTACAACAAAGTGCAACAGCTATAAGTTTGCATATATCCCCTCCCTCTTGAGCATCCCTCCACCCTTCCACACCCTGTCCTACTCGTCTAGGTTATTGCAGGACACTAAGGTCGGCTCTTTGTGTTATGTAGCAGCTTCCCACTATCTATTTCACACATGATAGCACATATATGCCAGTTTGTCCCACCTCTTCCCCTGCTCTGTCCACAAGTCCACTCTGTGTCTGCATCTCTATTAGTGAAGTCGCTCAGTTGTGTCTGGCTCTTTGCGACCCCATGGAGTGTAGTTTACCAGGCTCCTCCATCCACGGGGTTTTCCAGACAAGAGTACTAGAGTGGGTTGCCATTTCCTTCTCCAGGGGATCTTCCTGACCCAGGGACTGAACCCAGGTCTCCCTGCATTGCAGGCAGACACTTTACCATAAGTTCATCAGTATCATTTTTCTAGACTCCATTTAAATGCATTAATTACACAATATTTGCTTTTCTCTTCCTTAACATCACCTTGTGTGACAGACTCTAGGTTCATTCACATCACAACAAATTACCAGTTTCATTTCTTTTTATGGCTGAGTAACACTCCATTAGAACAACAACCATTGTATATATGTGGCACATTTTTTTATCCATTGAAATGTCTATCAGTGGACATTTTGGTTACTTCCATGTCCTAGCTGTCGTAATTAGTGCTGCAATGAACACTGGGGTACATGTGTCTTTTTGAATTAAGTTTTCTCAGGACATACAACCTGTAGTGGGATTACTGGATCAAAAATCTGTTTTTCATGTCTGGTTATTTTAAAGATCATCTTTTCCCCTTTCTCTTCTGCTATTATCTATGCTATGCACTGATGTAGGTTTCCTCTTATAGATATTGTTCAAGATTTGGTGTTTTTCTTGAGTCTGATTTTTCTGTTAGCTAATTGTCTTTCTGAACATTGCACTTCCCCTACTCTCTATATTGTCTTCTTCTGGAGCTCTATCTAGATTTATGTTACATGTTCTCTTTCTATGTTATCTATCTCTTACACTCATATTTTTTTATCTCCTTGCCTCTTTGTGCTGCACTCCAGAGAAAATCTTCAGATCTGTTTTTATGTTTTCTAATTTATTCCTTATTGTATCTCATCTGCTGTTTTGAAGTAGTTCTAGTTGTATTTTAAATCTTCCTAGTAGCCTCTTAATTGAAATACCACATAAAATGTCACAATTAAACCCATCCCAAATTTAAAACAGCACCAAATTTAAAAGTAGTAACTAACAGTATCCTAGGTAACTCCTGCAGTCCCTTTTAGGCATTACCTGCCCTCTTTTCATGAAAAGAAGAAAGTTCTAACATAATTTAGTACTTTTGTCTGTTTCTCAATTTCAAATGACTGGAGTTAATGCAGTGCTCATTCCTTTGAGTCTGTATTCAGTCACTCATTATTACCTTTATGAGATTTACCATGTTAATTCATTATTTTTCACTGTTGTCAAGAATTCTCATATATAATTACTCCACAATGTATTTCTCTCTTCTGTTGGTAAAGTTTGCTCCATCAGTTCAGTTCAGTTCAGTCACTCAGTCATTTCCAGCTCTTTGCAACCCCATGGACTGCAGCACGCTATGCTTCCCTGTCCATCACCAACTCCTGGAGCTTACTCAAACTCATCGAGTCAGTGATGCCATCCAACCGTCTCATCCTCTGCCATCCCCTTCTCCACCTGCCTTCAGTCTTTTCCAGCATCAGGGTCATTTCCAACGAGTCAATTCTTTACATCATGTGGTCAAAGAATTGGAGTTTCAGCTTCAGCATCAGTCCTTTCAATGAATATTCAGGACTGATTTCCTTTAGGATTGCCTGGTTGGATCTCCTTGCAGTCCAAGGGACTCTCAGGAGTCTTTTCCAACACCAAATTTCAAAAGTATCAATTTTTTAGCACCCAGATTTCTTTATAGTCCAACTGTCACATCCATACGTGATGACTGGAAAAACCATAACTTTGACCAGATGGACCTTTGCTGACAAAGTAATGTCTATGCTTTTAATATGCTGTCTAGATTTGTCATAGCTTTTCTTCCCAGGAAGAGGTGTCTCTTAATTTCATGGCTACAGTCACCATCTACAGTGATTTGGGAGCCTCCAAAAACAAAGTCTCTCACTGTTTCCATTGTTTCCTCATCTATTTCCCATGAAGTGATGGGACGAGATGCCATGATCTTAGTTTTCTGAATGTCGAGTTTTAAGCCAACTATTTCACTCTCCTCTTTCACTTTCATCAAGAAGCTCTTTAGTTCTTCTTTGCTTTCTGCCATAAAGGTGGTGTTATCTGCATATCTGAGGTTATTGATATTTCTCCTGGAAACCTTAATTCCAGCTTGTGCTTTATCCAGCCCAGCATTTCACATGATGTACTCTCCATGTCTGGTTCTAAGTATTGCTTCTTGACTTGCATACAGATTTCTCAGGAGGTAGGTCAGGTGGTATGGTATTCCCATCTTTTTAAGAACTTTTCACAGTTCCTGTGATCTGCAAAGTCAATGGTTGTGGTATAGTCGATAAAGCAGAACTATGTTTTTCTGGAACTCTCGCTTTTCGATGATCAAACGGATGTCAGCAATTTGATCTCCAATTCCTCTGCCTTTTCTAAATCCAGCTTGAACATCTAGAATTTCATAGTCCAACTACTGTTGAAGCCTGGCTTGGAGAATTTTGAGCATTATGCTGCTAGCGTGTGAGATGAGTGCAATTGTGCGATAGTTCAAGCATTCTTTGGCATTGCCTTTCTTTGGGATTGGAGTGAAAACTGAGCCTTTTCAGTCCTGTGGCTACTGGTGAGTTTTCCAAATTTGCTGGCATGTTAAGTGCAGCACTTTCACAGCATCATCCTTTAGAATTTGAAATAGTTCAACCAGAATTCCATCGCTTCCACTAGCTTTGTTTGTAGAGATACTTTCTAAGGCCAACTTGACTTTGCATTCCAGGATGTCTGATTCTAGGTGAGTGATCACACCATTGTGGTTATGTGGGTCATGAAGATCTTGTATAGTTCTTCTGTATATTATTGCCACCTCGTCTTAATATTTTCTGCTTCTGTTAAGTTCATACCATTTCTGTCCTTTGTTGTGTGCATTTTTGCATGAAATGTTCCCTTAGTATCTCTAACTTTCTTGAAGAAATCTCTAGTCTTTCCCATTCTATTGTTTTCCTCTATTTCTTTGCACTGATCACTGAGGAAAGCTTCCTTATCTCTCCTTGCTATTCTTTAGAACTCTGCATTCAAATAGGTATATTTTTCCTTTTCTCCTTTGCTTTTAGCTTCTCTTCTTTTCACAGCTATTTGTAAGTCTCCTGCAGACAACCATTTTGCATTTTTTTTTTCCTCTTGGGAATGGTCTTAATCACTGCCTCCTGTACAATATCATGAACCTTGGTCCATAGTTCTTCAGGCACTCTGTCTATCAGACCTAGTCCCTTGAATCTGTTTGTCACTTCTACTGTATAATCATAAGGGATTTAATTTAGGTCATACCTGAATAGTCTAGTGGTTTTCCCTACTTTCTTCAATTTCCATCTAATTTGGCAATAAGGAGTTCATGAATTGAGCCACAGTCAGCTCCTGGTCTTGTTTTTGCTGGCTGTATAGAGTTTCTCCGTCCTTTGCTGCAAAGAATATAATCGGTATCGCTTCAGTATTGACCATCTGGTGAGGTCCACGTGTAGAGTCTTCTCTTGTTTTATCGGAAGAGGGCGTTTGTTATGACCAGTGTATTCTCTTGGGAAAACTGTGTTAGCCTTTGACCTGTTACATTTTCCAAAGGGACAGGATGGCAGAGTAGAAAGACATATGCTCGTCTTCTCCTGGGAGAACTCCAAAATTACAACTCAGTGCTGAAAAACTGTTGACAGCAGAATGTTGGATCCTACCAAAAAAATATAGCCCACATCCAAGGGCAAAGGAGAAGCCCCAACAAGATGGTAGGAAGGGCAAAATCACATTTAGAATCAAAACCCATACCCATCAGAAACACTTGGAGGGCTCAAACAAAACCTTGTGCACAGTAGGAGAACCCACAGAGACTGAGCCAGACCTGACTTTGAGTGTTTGCGTGTCTCCTGCAGAAATATGGGTCAGCAGTTGCCTGCTTCTTTGTTTCATATTTGGACTATTTAGATTAATAATGCTGTTAAAATTCTAGTCCTTGATATCTGGGGAATATTGTGCACACATCTATAGGCTATTTATCTAGGAGCAAGATAAAATTATACTTGGTCATAGTGAAGTAAAGTGAAATGAAAGTTGCTCAGTCGTGCCCAACTCTTTGCAACTCCATGGACTATATAGTCCAGGGAATTCTCCAGGCTAGAATGCTGGAGTGGATAGCATTTCCCTTCTCCAGGGGATGTTCCCAACCCAGGGATCAAACCCAGGTCTCCCACATTGCAAGCTTATTCTTTACCAGCTGAGTCACAAGGGAAACCCAAGAATACTTGAGTGGGTAGCCTCTCCCTTCTCCAGCTGATCTTCCTGACTCAGGAATTGAACTAGGCATTGAACTTGGTCATAGAATTGGTATCTATTTAGCTTTAGTAAATATTCCAAGTGATTGCCTTGATTGATGTTTCCTCAGGACTGTATAAGAGTTTTAGTTAT
This sequence comes from Nanger dama, assembly GCA_917880005.1. Classification (NCBI taxonomy): domain Eukaryota; kingdom Metazoa; phylum Chordata; class Mammalia; order Artiodactyla; family Bovidae; genus Nanger; species Nanger dama. Next base: position 58,347,985 of record CAKJTW010000004.1, read on the forward strand.
GCCACATTTTCACTAAACTTGATTTTGGCCTCCTTTTATAATATAACCATTCTAGTTGGTGGGCAGTCATGTTTGCCTGACATTTGGAGGCCTCTTTTTCTTTCTCACTTTTGGTTTTATAAAAATATTTTTTAGTTATTTTAAACATGCTAGTTTTGTGTTCTATATTTGACATTCTGTTATTTGAAAGTGTGGTCAGTTGTCTGTGCTGATATATAACCACAATAATTAGCATGTATGTCATACACACACATACACAGATTTCAGAGTACAAGCATGTTTGTTGTAAATTCAGTGAAAGCTGGCTGCCCCCCAGGGGTTGTTTTACTTCTGCCAGTTGCCCCAGATTGCTGGTAATCAAGGAATACTTGAAGTTCTCTTCATTTATGATGACATTGAATCAGTCACATAAGAATGTGAAATTCGGAGAAGGCAATGGCAACCCACTCCAGTACTCTTGCCTGGAAAATCCCATAGATGGAGGAGCCTGGTGGGCTGCCGTCTATGGGATCACACAGAGTTGGACACGACTGAAGCGACTTAGCAGCAGCAGCAGCAGAGGAGACATTTCCCTCTCATCTGCAGTACAATTTAACATAAACTAGTGGCACCTCACTCCAGTACTCTTGCCTGGAAAGTCCATGGATGGAGAAGCCTCCTGGGCTGCAGTCCATGGGGTCACTGAGAGTCGGACATGACTGAGCAACTTCACTTTCACGTTTTACTTTCATGCATTGGAGAAGGAAATGGCAACCCACTCTAGTGTTCTTGCCTGGAGAACCCCGGGGACGGGGGAGCCTGGTAGGCTGCCATCTATGAGGTTGCACAGAGTCAGACACAACTGATGTGACTTGGCAGCAGGCAGCAGCAGTCATTAAAATTTGTTTTAGTTTGTTTCCAGTTTCAAGGCATGGAATTTTTGTAGTCCACCATTCACTACACTTAAGGCCATTTTATTTAAAAGCAATACAGGCCTTGGTCTCCAAACTCTGTCTTATACTCCCAAGTTCTTCCTCTTGTGTGGCCTTTCAAACTCAACATCCATAGAGAATGCATGAGCTGAGGGCAGCCACAACTTCAGAGGCTTTATGGCTTTCTCTTGGTTTGCTAAAGTGTTTCCTTTCATTTTTGCAATCTTATGCAGGTATTCTGAAAATGAACTTGTTAGTCACTCAGTTGTGTTCTACTCTTTGCAACCCCATGGACTATAGCTCACCAGGTTCCTTGGTCTATGATATTCTCCAGGCAAGAATACTGGAGTGGGTAGCCATTCCCTTCTCCAGGAGATTTTCCCAACCCAGAGACTGAACCTGTCTCCTTCATTGCAGGCAGATTCTTTCCCTTCTGAGTCACCAGTGAAGCCCGATAACCCAAGACTTTTGCATATTTTATATAATAGGAAAATTTTTCTAGTTTTCTGCTTATTATCTGATATGGAGCTTTCAGTTGTTATTTCTTTCATTAGTTATTTATAATTTATTTCTTTTCAATCTTCTTTTAGGGGGAACATTGAAACCTCTGGTTTATTTTCATCTGTGTTATGCTTCTATGCATACTTTCATATTTCCACCATTTATGCTATGTTTAAGTAGTATTCCTCAGGCATCCAGTTTTTGCTTTCAGCTCTGTTTAGTCTATTCCTCAGCTTGGTTATTATTTGTTTTTTAGTAAACAAAAATTAGATTTTCATTATTTATAGTAGACATGCTTATTTTTCCTATTGTTCTAGGGATATATCATATTCAACTTTATTTAGTTTGTTGACTTGAATTAAATTATTTTGTTTGTTGGATTTGTTTTTGTTTATCCAAACTTCTGACTTTCTGCAAAAAGTAGATGATTCCTGCTTTTGGGCTCATTTCTGATTTCTATACCCATTGACAATCTCCTGTATCTGCATAGTTTGCAAAGGGGCAAATGATAGGATATGTTTCTAGGATTCATACACAGGCTTGATAGTAAGAGTAAGTGAGATTCAAGATATATTACTGAGAGATGAATTGTTTTAATCTCTCAGAAACTCAAGTTCCCATAGTTGCCTCTGACTTCTGAGAACTCTGCCACATCTCTGACTCAAACTCTGGAATTCATAGATCTTACCTGGCCATGAAACCCTCATCACTGATACCTGGTCTTTGGAGTTGCTACTCTTGATATTATGATATATATTGTACACTCATTAAGCTATAATATTTATAAGCTTTTTGTTATTTTTTTAAATATAAGTTTATTTATTTTAATTGGAGGTTAATTACTTTACAATGTTGTATTGGTTTTGCCATACATCAACATGAATCCACCACAGGTATACACATCTTCCCCATCCTGAACCCTCTCCCTCCTCCCTCCCTGTACTATCCCTCTGGGTCTTCCCAGTGCACCAGCCTCAAGCATCTAGTATCATGCATCAAACCTGGATTGGTGATTCGTTTCATATATGATATACATGTTTCAATGCCGTTCTCCCAAATCATTCCACCCTCTCCCTCTCCCACAGAGTCCAAAAGACTGTTCTATACATCTGTGTCTCTATTGCTGTCTCGCATACAGGGTTATCATTGCCATCTTTCTAAATTCCATATATATGTGTTAGCATACTGTATTGTTGTTTTTCTTTCTGGCTTACTTCACTCTCTATAATCGGCTCCAGTTTCATCCACCTTATTAGAATGGATTCAAATGTCTTTTTTTTTTAATGTTTGAGTAATACTCCATTGTGTATATGTACCACAGCTTTCTTATCCATTTGTCTGCTGATGGACATCTAGGTTGCTTCCATGTCCTGGCTATTATAAACAGTGCTGCGATGAACACTGGGGTACATGTGTCTCTTTGAATTCTGATTTCCTCAGTGTGTATGCCCAGCAGTGGGATTGCTGGGTCATAAGGAAGTTCTATTTCCAGTTTTTTTAAGGATCATGGAAAAAGCAAGAGAGTTCCATAAAAACATCTACTTCTGCTTTATTGACTATGCCAAAGCCTTTGACTGTGTGGATCACAATAAACTGGAAAATTCTGAAAGAGATGGGAATACCAGACCAACTAACCTGCCTCCTGAGAAATCTGTATGCAAGTCAGGAAGCAACAGTTAGAACTGGACATGGAACAACAGACTGGTTCCAAATAGGAAAAGGAGTACGTCAAGGCTGTATACTGTCACTCTGTTTATTTAACTTATATGCAGAGTACATCATGAGAAACGCTGGACTGGAAAAAACACAAGCTGGAATCAAGATTGCCAGGAGAAATATCAATAACCTCAGATATGCAGATGATACCACCCTTATGGCAGAAGGTGAAAAAGAACTAAAGAGCCTCTTGATGAAAGTAAAAGAGGAAAGCGAAAAGTAGGCTTAAAGCTCAACATTCAGAAAACAAAGATCATGGCATCTGGTCCCATCACTTCATGGGAAATAGATGGGGAAACAGTGGAAACAGTGTCAGACTTTATTTTTGGGGCTCCAAAATCACTGCAGATGGTGACTGCAGCTATGAAATTAAAAGACACTTACTCCTTGGAAGAAAAGTTATGAGCAACCTAGATAGCATATTCAAAAGCAGAGACATTACTTTGCTGACTAAGGTCCGTCTAGTCAAGGCTATGGTTTTTCCTGTGGTCATGTATGGATGTGAGAGTTGGACTGTGAGGAAGGCTGAGCGCCGAAGAATTGATGCTTTGAACCGTGGTGTTGGAGGACTCTTGAGAGTCCCTTGGACTGCAAGGAGATCCAACCAGTCCATTCTGAAGGAGATCTGCCCTGGGATTTCTTTGGAAGGAATGATGCTAAAGCTGAAACTCCAGTACTTTGGCCACCTCATGGGAAGAGTTGACTCATTGGAAAAGACTCTGATGCTGGAAAGGATTGGAAGCAGGAGGAGAAGGGGACGACTGAGGATGAGATGGCTGGATGGCATCACGGACTCGATGAAAGTGAGTCTGAAATGTGAGTCTGAGTGAACTCCGGGAGTTGATGATGGACAGGGAGGCCTGGCATGCTGTGATTCATGGTGTCGCAAAGAGTCGGACACAACTGAACGACTGAATTGAACTGAACTGAAGGAATCTCCACACTGTTCTCCATAATGACTGTACTAGTTCGCATTCCCACCAACAGTGTAAGAGAGTTCCCTTTTCTCCACACCCTCTCCAGCATTTATTGCTTGTAGACTTTGGAATCCAGCATTTATTGCTTGTAGACTTTGGATCACAGCCATTCTGACTGGCATGGAATTGTACCTCATTGTGGTCTTGATTTGCATTTCTCTGATAATGAGTGATGTTGAGCATCTTTTCATGTGTTTGTTAGCCATCTGTATATCATCTTTGGAGAAATGTCTAGTTCTTTGGCCCATTTTTTAATTGGGTCTTTTGTTTTTCTGGAATTGAGCAGCAAGAGTTGCTTCTATATTTTTGAGATTAGTTGTTTGTCAGTTGCTTCATTTGCTATTATATTCTCCCATTCAGAAGGCTGTCTTTTCACCTAGCTTATAGTTTCCTTTGTTGTGCAGAAGTTTTAAGTTTAATTAGGTCCCATTTGTTTATTTTTGCTTTAATTTCCAATATTCTGGGAGGTGGGTCATAGAAGATCCTGCTGTGATTTATGTCAGAGAGTGTTTTTCCTATGTTCTCCTCTAGGAGTTTTATAGTTTATTAGCTTTTTTAAGCCATTGTCATGATAATGTAGTGATCATAGAACACTTGAAGTCCAAACTGTTTCACCTTTTGTGCCACTGTTTTAGTGGATTTTAATATTCCATTTTCATCATTTTACTGTTTTACTGCTATTATTTATTGAAATTTATCTACCTATTTATCACTTATTTTCCTTTCCTGTGTATCTAAATTTCAAATAGACCTAATTTTTATTTGCCCTCAAGAATTTCTTTTTGTATTTCCTTTTCCACATCTATTCATAATATATTATTTTATTAAATATTTGTAAATATGTCTTTATTTTATCTTTTTCTCAAGGATATTTTGCTTAATGTAGAATTCCCATTTGGCAGTTCTTTTTCTATCATTGTAAATTTAAACATATATTTCTATGTTCTACTGTCTTTTGACTTTTATATTTTCTATAAAGAAATCACTTCTCAGTTTTACTGTCACTCTTTGAAGGTCGTATATATTTTGCTCGTAGCCTTTGGTTTTCAGTAGTATTTTTATGATATTAGATTTGGGCTTTTTATTGTCTTCATCTGTTTTTGTTGCCATGACAGAATATCACAGAGTGGGTGATTTAAATAACAGATATTTACTTTTCACAGTTCTGGAAGCTGGGAAGTCCAAGTTCAAGATGCTGGCAGATTCTGTTCTTGCTGAGTCACTTCCTGGCTTGCAGATGGCTGTTTTCTCGTTATGTTCACATACGGTATAGAGAGAAAGCTCTGATGGCTTTCTTCCTCTTGTAAGGGTTCTGGTCACATCATGGGGGCATATCTTCATATTCCAAACAAACCTTAATTACCTCTAAAGGCTCCGTCTTCAAATACCATCACTCTGCTGGTTGGAGCTTCAACATGTGAGGGGGAGCAATGCAAATATTCAGTCCGTAATACATATTGATCAACCTGAAGTTTGATGTATTTTGCCAGTTTCCTCATATTCTCTTCCAACTATCTTTTCAAATAACCCTCCCATATGGCAGATTCCTTGTGTCCTTGCTTCTACTGTCTATCTGTTTTTATATCAAGTCTGCATTTTTATACATATACTAATTTTTTAAGGCTGGGCCATGTATTTGAAAATGTTTAGAAATCATCGAGTTTCTTCTTAATGTTATCTTTGTTCATTGAAGATTTATATATGCCTTGGTTAGTACCTAAAGACAAATGCTTTATAACTAAGAGCTTAGATTATTAAAACTTGGGATTCATTTTTTGTGAAGTCCTGTCTATATCCAGTTCTTTCTTATTCTAAGGGTGTAACTGTTACAACACCTAACCAGAAGCCTGTTCTGTTTACCAGATTCTCAGCCTTGGCAGTTTAGATGCCCTCAGGAGGAGCCTGGTAGGCTGCAGCCCATGGGGTTGCTAAGGGTCGGGAACGACTTCACTTTCACTTTCATGCATTGGAGAAGGAAATGGCATTCCTACTTCAGTGTTCTTGCCTGGAGAATCCCAGGGACAGGGGAGCCTGGTGGGCTGTCTATGGGGTCGCACAGAGTTGGACATGACTGAAGTTGGACATAACTTAGCAGCAGCAGCAGCAGCAGCAGCAGCAGCAGCAGCAGCAGCAGCCTCATGATACTGGTGAAACCCTTATAATGCTTCAGTTTCTATGCAAATATTTTGAAATTGGGAATCAAAAAGAGAAAATAGTGTGAATACAGAGCTTGCATCTCCTGATATCTCTCTTCCAAATCTTTGGGGGCAAACATCCTCTAACTCTGTAGCTCCGTGGGTTTCCCAGGTGGTGCAGTGTTAAAGAATCTACCTGCCAGTGCAGGAGACACAGGAGATGTGAGTTTGATCTCTGGTTCTGAAAGATCTCCTGGAGAAGGATATGGCAACCCACTCCAGTTGGAAATCCCATGGATAAAGGGGCCTGGTGGGCTACAGTCCATGGGGTTGCAAAGAGTTGGTCATGACTGAGAAGGCACACAATGTATTCAGTTATGTGTGTGTGTGTGTGTGTGTGTGTGTGTGTGTGTGTGTGTGTGTTGAGTAAAAATATAGTCACAACCTGAAAGTAGGAAGTTATTTCATTTGGTGGGAATGTTTAGGACTCTGAGCCTGGGAGACAGCATCTCAGCTCTGAGAAAACTGCTACAAGGAGGCAGGAGGCGAAACCAAGTTTGCAACAAACAGAGGAGCAGTCTGAACATCAAAGATCAAGTATCAAGTTAAGGAATACTGGATCAAAGTTTGGGAGCCCTCATTCACATTTAGAGGCCAGGAATCACTGATGGCTGTGACATGTCTTATTTATTAATATGTCAGGAGATATTTTAATTTCCCACACACACACACACACACACACACACACACACACACACACACACACACGGCTTCCCTGGCAGCTCAGATGGTAAATAATCTGCCTGTAATGCAGAAGATCTTGTTTTGATCCTTGGGTTGGGGAGTTTCGCTGGAGAAAGGAATGGCTACTTAGTCCAGTATTCTTACTTGGAGTAATCCATGGACAGAGGAGTCTGACGGGCTATAGTCCATGGGGTCACAAAGAGTCAGACATAACTGAGTTACACACACACACACACACACACACACACACACACACACACACACATATATATAATTTACTTGTCTCTGTTTTCTTTGCACAGGTTGGTTCCTCCAAATTTAGTTTGTCATTGTGACAGCACACCCCAGGAGGCCTATGCTTTTATCTCAAGACTATCACTGAATTATGAGATATTTGAACCTTCTGAGTTTTATTTTCCTCTTTTTTTTCAGTGGGAACCATTACCTGCCATGTTCACCTCATGGGGTATTGAGAAGATCATTTAATGTAATAAGTATGGAAAGTGAAGTGAAGTTGCTCAGTTGTGTCTGACTCTTTGCGATGCCATGGACTATAGCCTATCAGGCTCCTCAGTCCATGGAATTTTCCAGGCAAGAGTACTGGAGTGGGTTGTCATTTCCTTCTCCAGAGGATCTTCCCAACCCAGGGATTGAACCCAGGTCTCTTGCATTGCAGGCAGACGCTTTACCATCTGAGCTGTATGGAAAGATGTTCAAAAATGCAATCACATTTAGTACATAGGCATCTGCTCCTCCAAAGAACAACAAATTGCTCCAGCCTTTATTAAAACTTTACCACGTGCCATGCAGTGTTCTGTATATTTTATGAGTGTTAAAGTGTTAGTCCTCACAGTGGTTCTATGAAGTACATGGTGTTACTAAACCAGTTTATAAAAGAAAAAACTGAAGCACAGATCATTTAATTTAATTGTTGACAACCACAGAGCTAGTAACAGAGATGCCAAAAATACCGGAGCTTTTGTTCTTCAAATGGAGAAGTTCCGTCTAAAAGAAGAAATGCAAATAGCCACCCAGCTCATAGAAGCCATTTTGTTCAATCAGACTTGAAACACTGAAAAACTGTACACCATATTAATGGGTTTAGTGTATATTTCTTTCACTGGAGGCTATTCATATTGGTATAGTCTTTCTGGAGAGAAATTTTGCTTTATTCTTCAAAAGACTTAAGATAGCTACATCATTTTATCCAGTTGTGCAGGTTTTAAGAATATATCCTATGGAAATTATTAGATATACCCACAAAGATATGTTAAGTAATATTTCATAATGCTTTAAGGGACATGACTGATATGACACTGTTCAAGTAAATATCTGTTGTAAGATGAATATCCAATAAGTATTTTGTACCAGGATATTCATTAAACACCATTTATTATATCAAACAAATAGAAATAAGAACAATTATCCACAATAGGTTAGTAGTTACATAAGTTTCATTCATGTGTAGAAGAAATATAATCAATCCTTAAGAGTTCTATTTCTAAGAATATTGAGTGGCATAAAAAGATACGTAAGTGGAAAAAGCAAAATATAAAATTATAGATACAGACTGATCTCTAAATTATAAACTACTATGTACATATATACATATATATTAATATCTATATTTTCAACACTTCACATTGTATTTTTCTATTGAGCTATATATTTATCAAGCTCTGTTATTACACGGTGGGGGCTTCCTACTTGTGGCTCATTGTTAAAGAATCCACCTGCCAATGCGGGAGCTGTGGTTCAGTCCTTGGGTTGGAAAGATCTCCTGGAGAAGGAAATGGCAACCCAGTCCAGTATGCTTGCCTAGGAAATCCCACAGACAGCGGAACCTGTTGGGCTATAGTCCAAGGGGTCACAAAAGAGTCAGACACAACTGAGTGACTAAACAACAGCAAATGGTTGTATGATAAATAGCTACGAATTATCTGTTTTCATATTACCTAACTTTATAGAGACCAAAGCCTTCGTAAAATATACTAAAATGCTACTAAGAGATAGCCTGGATCAATGGCATGACAGAGAATTTTAAGTTTTCATTATTTTATTGTTTAGCATTTAAAAGCTTTCTATAAGCAGCAGGCTCTGATTATAGTATTTTATATATGTGTATATATATATGTGTGTGTGTATTTATATATCTGTGTGAATGTGTGTGTGTAGAAGAAGTAGTGAGTACAAAAACTCATATTTGCTTCATATGACCTACTAAATAACTTAAAGAGCGCTTAATCTCTGGAATGTCAAATGTTCTTGAAGTTTCAACCTATTTTCAGTGCACATTCATTGAAATGTAAGTCACAGCTCTCTGCCTTCTTGGACTCCCATGCCTGGCATCAGGTGGGGGATGGCTTATGGGCAGGGCAATATTTTTCCGTTTGTTCTCATCTAAATACACAGTCTCTTTCCCCTTCTGCTCTGACCCCTTCTACACACTTCCTGTTGGCTTCACTATAGCTTAACAGCTTTGCCACCACTCACTTACCTTCTTCACACATTTAGTGTCGGCCAAAGAGAATGTCGGAGTAAAAGTTTCCTATGAATTTTATAAGTAATCTCTTATTTTCCTTCAAGCCCTCTGTTACATATCTTAGTGAACATGATGTTTGGATTCTCCCCATAATATCTCAAGGGAGAATATGTATATGCATGTTAGAGAGTCTGTCTGAGTGTGTGGTGTTGCCCCAGCTAAGACTAAGGGCTCATTTTTAGGAGCATCCCATCTTAGTTGGTTTCTGATGGAATGCTAGTCTGCCACCAACGAGAGAACCATGTTTTTACTTAAAAGACTAAGAAAGGAAGTTAAGAAGAAAAATAATATTTTGCTTAGTTGAATTAAAAGCTTTGTTTTTACTGCTTTTTTGGATTGCTAAGCATTTCTGGCACCTATTGAAAAAGAATAGTTATCTTTCAAATATTGTTAATTATTTATTAAAAATTTTTTCCGTCAGATGTGTATATATCTAGAAGTTGTTTTATGCATAAATGTGGTCTCCAGAACAAAAATTTTCCCAGAAGAATGTATCTCTGAGTTTGAGTTTAAATTTGCAGTCAGAGAATTCAGGGGGAAGCAGTTTCGTATTTAGATGATTTTCATATATATTCATGTCCTGTATATATTGAGGTATTAGAATTTGCTCTTATACACAATGTAGCATGAAATCCCACTGAATGAGGGGTGTAATTCTCAAAACAAGGATGGTATTAATAGTAGTGGGCATTAGATGGCCCTGTAATTCCATCCAGCCTGTATCTTGGCAAGTTATTTGACTGGTGGTCACAGAGAATAACTCTTAAAGGAATCTGGAATTAAGGTGCCCTCAATGAAAGGTTAGTTGTTCCCAGGAGTTTTCTTTCCAGCATCCTAGAAAAGCGCTTTGTGACTTCGGAGTCTGTGTCCCAGTGCCCTTTTACCACAACCCCTTGGAAATGTCAGCTCACATAGAAGACCTGCAACACACATGACATCAGGGACTGTCTCTTAAGTGCAAACCCTGATTAGAGTTGAGAGGGTGGTTTCCCTGCCCTGCCTCCAGTGGAGATCAGGAAGGACTGTCTGTGTACAGTACCGTGAAGGAAGAGGCAAAAGTAAAGTGTGGGGGATGGGTCAATCAGACGGTTTGTACATAAAACAGGTGAAGATCACTCCACAAATATTTACTAAGCTTATCTGGGTCATTGCTAATTAGGGGTGGGGGGTGAGGACAGAAGGCACGTTCCTGTTTGTTCATAGCTCAGAAGCCGGTGCCTATAAGAAAAGCAGACTCGGAAAGTACCTGCTCAAGGCTCCAACTTGGCCAGTGGAAAAGCTGGGGCTCGCATCCAGGGTCCTGTTTCTTGTTTCTCATTGGTCTTCCAAAGAGTTGTAGGCGATTGGTCACTGAACAGCACTGATGTGTAATATCTGATGCCCGATGCCTGTGGTTTGTTCCTCTAGCATCCACACCACCTAATCCCTCACTCCAGTCAGCCCTCATTTATTCATTCATTGTCTCATTCAAAGGAATCTTTATCAGCTATCTATGTGTGACACACATCATGCTCAGTCCTTTAAAATTTATTTATTTTTAAATTTAAATTTATTTAATTGGAGGCTAATTAATTTACAATATTGTATTGGTTTTGCCATACATCAACATGAATCTGCCACTGGTGTACACGTTTCCCATTTATGATTTTATAGTTTATATTCTTATAAAGTGTATGCTTAGTTGCTTAGTTATGTCTGACTCTTTGTGAACTGTAGCTCACCGGGGTCCTCTGTCTATGGAATTTTCCAGGCAAGAATACTATTTCCTACTCCAGAGGATCTTCCTGACCCAGGGATCAAATCCACATCTCTTGCATCTCCTGCATTGGCAGGCAGATTCTTTACCACTGCGTTACCTGGGAAGCTCTGTATCCTTATAAACCATCTCCAATTTTTGACAGTGAGATATACAGAAGAAAATTAGCTAAAAGAGCTAAATAAAATACTTACTGATATTTCTCTCTATTGCCTCACCTCCTAGTTAAAATCATTCTGTGAATTCATGGCTTTATTTACTTTCTGGGAGGACTGAAACAACCAGCTTATCTGAGTCCCCAGAACTTTTTGGAAAATACCTTTAAACTCCCCATACCTCTGTGAAACTGAGACTTTCTCCTCAGTGGCCTCCTGCAAATGACCAATTGGGCATTTTTATTCTTTGCAAATGCTACAGCTTCTTATTTTCTGGACCCTGTATTTGAGGAGTGCATTCTTACTGCCTCTGTCATTGCTCAATTAAAGGCATCTCACTGACACTTCAAACTACTGCTTATCTCCTGCCCTCTCACATCTTCTGGGAAGATTGTATAATGGAAAGAGGTTGGTGAGAGGAGCAATTTCTGGTGCATCAGAGGAACCCTAAGAAGTAATTTCCTAAAAATAGGATGGTGTTAATACCAGCAGTAAAGTGAGGCTTAGAAAAATATCCACTGTCAAAAGATAAAGAAAGGTGAAAATGCAAATAGTAAGCTTTGAGTACACATATCTTATCATAGCACAGACAGGGTGTTTTCCTAAAGAAAATTGCTCACAGTGAGTACTATCTGCAAATAATAGAAACTGGTAATAGCATCACTGCTGAAGCTAAAAGAAAGTAAATGTATAAAAGGCGATGAGGAGATGATTGGGATAATTCTGTGAATTCAGGTAGCAAGCTGGGGTAGCAGGATGAACTGGACATCTGAGTCTGAGGCACCTGGGCTGGGGTGTCTGCTGCACTCATCAGTCATGCGATTACAAACAAGTCACAAATTCTCTGAGCCTTGGGATCACCTGCATGATGGAAGAAAAAAATATTTCACATTGAGAGAGGTTTACATAAGATGCTATTCAGAATAGAGCCAATTAGACTGACAGGGAGGGCTTTCCAGTGGTGCTGCTGCTGCTAAGTCACTTCAGTTGTATCCGACTCTGTGCGACCCCAGAGACAGCAGCCCACCAAGCTCCCCCATCCCTGGGACTCTCCAGGGAAGAACACTGGAGTGGGTTGCCATTTCCTTCTCCAATGCATGAAAGTGAAAAGTGAAAGTGAAGTCCATCAGTCGTGTCCGACTCTTAGTGACCCCATGGACTGCAGCTCACCAGGCTCCTCCCCCATGGGATTTTCCAGGCAAGAGTGCTGGAGTGGGGTGCCATTGCCTTCTCTGTAGGTAGTGCTAGTGGTAAAGAACCCACCTGCCAATGTAGGAGACATAAGAGATATCCCCAAGGACAGAGGAGCCTTGAGGGCTATAGTGCATAGGGTCACAAAGAGTTGGATCTGACTGAGGAGATTTAGCATGCATGCACAGACTGCCAGGGAAACCTTTTTCCAAATTTCAGTTCCCTAGGATCCCTCTTGATTGTTGGAATATTAGAACTGAAAATACTGTATACTGAAAATACTCATATAACTGACATGGTTATATGGATAAGGAATGAGGCAACCTGGGCCCTGATAAAAGGTCAACAAGGGGTCTCTTTACAGACAAACTTCTAATAATTAGAAGATTACGCCTTGGGCAGAGAAAGTTTAGCAGTTTTTATTTTACATAGAACTGCTAGGTATTCAAAGAGAGCTCATATTGGAACTATGGCATGAGGGATTTAGAAAGCAAGATTATACGAGGTGTGACTGTGAGCCAATCTGTGATATTACCAGCATTTGCATTGTCCCTGTTTCTGTGAGCACTAAAACTGCTTATAAGAGATGTCATTTTACACCCCATGAACATAAGTGTAAGTCATAGACATCCTTCTATAAAGGCAAGCAGGAAAGGTATTTTAGGAATTCAGAAACAGGTAGGGAAAATAATTCCTTTTAAATATGTTTTTCTTTATTCCTCGGAAGAGCTCTGAATTCAAATGAATAGTAGAAGTTGCCTTCAGTGGATTAGGAGGTGTTGTGATGTAATGGAGCAGGGCAGTGGAGTTGTGACAATAGTAATTCCACAGTGCGGCTGACTCTTGAAGGAGCAGAAGTTTACAGAAGTTGAGAGAGGCAGGGCTATTCCAAGTGGAAGGAATAAGAGAACAGTGTGTACAGAGGCTCAGAAGCAACGTAGACTGGTGTTGAGGTGGGGGTGTGTCTGAGAAGATGCAGGTGGCTCAGATGAGCAAGTACATGCATAGGAAGGACAGTGGAGGATGGAACACAAGAAAGAAGCAGAAATCATATCACAAAATCATGCTATCAGGTTTGAACTACTCCACAATAATAAAGTACTGACTCTCAGAGTGAAATGATAGCATTTGCCTTTTAGGAAAATTTGGGGAGTATGTAGTTTGGAGGTCAACTAGAGGAGTTGAGACTAGAGGCAGAGAAACCAGTTGAGAGGCTCCTGCAAGATGCTGAGATCCTGACCTGGGGCTTGGCAGCATAACTGGTGAAGAGAGGGACTGAATAAGTGGAATTAGATTTTTGACATGTGATGTAAAAGGGCTTCCCTGACAGCTCAAGTGGTGCAGAATCTGCCTGCAATGCAGGAGACAAAGGAGATGCAGATTTGATCCCTGGGTAAGGAAGATCCTCTGGAGTGGAAATGGCAACCCACTCCAGTAATCTCACCTGGAAAGTCCCATGAACAGTCCATGGGGTCACAAAGAATTGGACATGACTGAGCACACACATGTGCATGTGGGCACACTTGCAAGTTACTTAGGAGGTAAGGTTGCCATCACTCACTGACCTATGCTATGTTATGGTGAATGAAAAAGGAGGAGCCCCAGGTAGTTTTCAGGTTCTGACTTGTTAGATAGCGTTACCATTAACTCAGCTCTAAAGAGCTCGCTGGGGGGCAGAACGTGGGGATTTGAAAGAGACAACGCGTTCAGATTTGGAGATCTCTATGAGACAGCGGTGAAGACAATGTTCAGGTCTGGGAACATCAACTTGAGGGTAGTTCTCCTGAAGACCACAGAGCTAGTTAATAAAGTTAATAAGGGGGTGAACATAATTGTCCAACTGGGACTACTCCTGACAAGAGAGAGAAGGGGAGAAAAAGCCCATGGCAGCAGTTACAGCCGGGCCAGATGGGTCACTGCAAGTGGAGTTTCCTAGAAATTCGTAAAGTTGTGCATTCAAAGCTAAACAGCACTTTGAACTGAGGAAGTTGATTGCTCTGGTCATTTTTTGTCTACATGTTTCCTTTTTAAGAGCTATCAGTTGTGACACATTTTGCTTATTTAAAGCATCCATCCATCCATCTACCTATACTTCCATCATTCACTGGTCACCCAAGAGGTGGCAAACTCAGTGCTGAGAATCAGAGTAGTAGCTGTGATGCAACACTTTCCCCATCATCTAGGAGCCCAGTCTGCGTAACCAGCTGCCGAGGTTTATCCCCTTGTTGCCTGAGAAAAAGACACAGGCCTCTCTGAGGCTTAGATCCTCACACCTCTCATGGTAGGCCCAGAGGACACATACCACTCACCTACTGAAAAAAATTTTGCAGCTCCCCATTGCTATGAGCCAAGTGACTTTTCTCTTGTCAGCCTTTCTTAGTTCTGGGAGGAAGAGAGGTCTACAGACCCAACCTCACTTTGGTGTCCACACCATACTCACATTCAGTCCAGAAAACTCCTTGTGCTCTACTGATGGGTGTGAAATGAGTCAAAGGACAGTCCCCAGTCATCAGTCGGATCTCCTAGGCCCTGACCAAGGAACTGAGGGTCTTGAATTTAGCAAGACTCAGTAAGTCCATGCCTTCTACCCCTGAGCACTGCCCTGCACTTGACAATTTAGCAATAATGAACAGGACCCAGGATTTCAACCCAGGAATCCTTTGTATACATTTTTCCTATTAGCACCTCCTCTTCTTTTCAGGTACTTGAGAAGCTCCTACTTATTTTTTAAAACAGTGTGAGTGCATCACGTCCTTTATGAAATCTCTGATGACCATCTATGCAGAGGTGACCTCTGAGTATGGCTCAACATTCAACCTTACCTTGTTTGAAATCCCAGTGTGAACACTTCAAAGACATCTGATTTTGATCAGTTACTTAAGTTTTCTGAATCTAAGCATCTACTTTTTAGAAGTTATTTATTTTTAATTGGAGGATAATCACTTCACAATATTGTATTGGTCTCTGCCATACATTAAATGAATCAGCTATAGGTGTACATATGTCCCCTCCCTCTTGACTTCTCTCCTACCTCCCACCCCCTCTCAACCCTCTAGGTTGTCACAGAGAACTTGATTTGAGCTCCTTGCATCATACAGCAAATTCCTACTGGCTATCTGTTTTACATATGGTAATGTATATGTTTCCATGCTACTCTCTCAATTCATCCCACTCTCTCCTTCCCCCACTGGGCCCACAAGTCTGTTCTCTATGACTGATTCTCCATTGTTGAAGCATTGTCAAAAGCTTCCTCTGTATCTATTGACATGATCATATGGTTTTCATCTTTCAGTTTGTTGATATGATGTATCCTGTTGATTGATTTGGGTATATTGAAGAAAACTTTTCCTGGGAAAAATACCACTTGTTCATGGTGTTTGATCCTTTTAATGTGCAATTGGGTCCTGTTTGCTAGAATGTGGCTGAGGATTTTATCTATCCATGACTTGTAATTTTTTTTTTTGTCGTATACTTGTCTGGTTTGAGTATCAGGGTGATAGTGGCCTCATAGAATATGTGTGAGAGTTTTCACTCCTCTACAATTTTCTGGAAGAGTCTGAGTAAGTGTTAGCTCTTCTCTAAACTTTTGGTAGAATTCACCTGGAAGCCATCTGGCCCCGTGAGCCCCCACTTTAAAAACTAAACTGATGATACCCACTTTGTAAGATGGTTGTAAGTAGAAATGTAATATACTTTAATTATATATACAGTATATTAATATATGGACTTCCCTGGTGGCTCAGATGGTAAAGCATCTGTCTACAATGCGGGAGACCTGGATTTGATCCCCTGGGTTGGGACGATTCCCTGGAGAAGGAAATGGCAACCCACTCCAGTACTCTTGCCTAGAAAATCCCATGGACGGAGGACCAGGCTACCGTCCATTGGGTCGCAGAATCAGACACAAATGAGTGACTTCACTTCCACTTTTCACGTTCAAACACTGGAGAAGGAAATGGCAATCTACATACGTGATTTGTCTGTTGTCTAACAAGTTGATCTTCAGTCAACAACTTTTATTATAATTTTTGAGGATCTCATATTTCAGTCTTTAGGAGTCAGGGCTGCTCCTTTAAAATTTGAGCTGACTTGAGAGTCACTTATAAACAATAGAACGTGAGGTAAGCTGCTAAGTTTTGGGAACTTTAAGAGAAGGAAAGATATAAGCATCTGAATGCAGAGTTCCAAAGAATAGCAAGAAGAGATAAGAAAGACTTCTTCAGCGATCAATGCAAAGAAATAGAGGAAAACAACAGAATCAGAAAGACTAGAGATCTCTTCAAGAAAAGAGATACCAAGGGAATATTTCATGCAAAGATGGGCTCGATAAAGAACAGAAATGGTATGGACCTAACAGAAGCAGAAGATATTAAGAAGAAGTGGCAAGAATACACAGAAGAACTGTACAAAAAAGATCTTAATGACCCAGATAATCATGATGGTGTGATCACTCATCTAGAGCCAGACATCCTGGAATGTGAAATCAAGTGGGCCTTAGAAAGCATCACTACAAACAAAGCTAGTGGAGGTGATGGAATTCCAGTTGAGCTGTTTCAAATCCTGAAAGATGATGCTGTGAAAATGCTGCACTCAATATGCCAGCAAATTTGGAAAACTCAGCAGTGGCCACAGGACTGGGAAAAGTCAGTTTTCATTACAATGCCAAAGAAAGGCAATGCCAAAGAATGCTCAAACTACCACACAATTGCACTCATCTCACACGCTAGTAAAGTAATGCTCAGAATTCTCCAAGCCAGGCTTCAGCAATATGTGAACCATGAACTTCCAGATGTTCAAGCTGGTTTTAGAAAAGGCAGTGGATCCAGAGATCAAATTGCCAACATTGGCTGGATCATGGAAAAGGCAAGAGAGTTCCAGAAAAATATCTATTTCTGCTTTATTGACTATGCCAAAGCCTTTGACTGTGTGGATCACAATAAACTGAAAATTCTGAAAGAGGTGGCCAGACTACCTGACCAGCCTCTTGAGAAATCTGTATGCAGGTCAGGAAGCAACAGTTAGAACTGGACATGGAACAACAGACTGGTTCCAAATAGGAAAAGGAGCACATCAAGGCTGTATATTGTCACCCTGCTTATTTAACTTATATGCAGAGTACATCATGAGAAACGCTGGATTGGAAGAAGCACAAGCTGGAATCAAGATTGCCAGGACAAATATCAATAACGTCAGATATGCAGATGATACCACCCTTATGGCAGAAAGTGAAGAGGAGCTAAAAAGCCTCTTGATGAAAGTGAAAGAGGAGAGTGAAAAAGTTGGCTTAAAGCTCAACATTCAGAAAATGAGGATCATGGTTTTGGACCCATCACTTCATGGGAAATAGATGGGGAAACAGTGGAAACAGTGTCAGACCTTATTGTTTTGGGCTCCAAAATCACTGCAGGTGGTGACTGCAGCCATGAAATTAAAAGACACTTACTCCTTGGAAGAAAAGTTATGATCAACCTAGATAGCATATTCAAAAGCAGAGACATTACTTTGCCAACTAAGGTCCGTCTAGTCAAGGCTATGGTTTTTCCTGTGGTCATGTATGGATGTGAAAGTTGGACTGTGAAGAAGGCTGAGTGCTGAAGAATTGATGCTTTTGAACTGTGGTGTTGGAGAAGACACTTTAGAGTCCCTTGCACTGCAAGGTGATCCAACTATTCCATTCTGAAGGAGATCAGCCCTGGGATTTCTTTGGAAGGAATGATGCTAAAGCTGAAACTCCTGTACTTTGGCACCTCATGCAAAGAGCTGACTCAATGGAAAAGACTCTGATGCTGGGAGGGATTGTGGGCAGGAGAAGAAGGGGATGACAGAGGATGAGATGGCTGGACAGGATCACTGACTCGATGGACGTGAATCTGAATGAACTCTGGGAGTTGGTGATGGACAGGGAGGCCTGGCGTGCTGCGATTCAAGGGGTCGCAAAGAGTCAGACACAACTGAGTGCCTGAACTCAACTGAACCGAACTGAACCGAACTGAAGAGAAGCCACAATACTCAGCCTGTCCTGGAAGGCTCTCCTTGGGATCTGTGGGATACCCCTGCCCTGTGATATCCTCCCATAAGTCCTGATGGGGGCCACTCCCTGCTCTCTTCTCTGTCCCTGCTTATGTGTTTTCCTCCTGCCACCTGCCTGTGCCGCAGGGACAGAGACCTTGCCCAACATGTCTGCTGTTGTTCTCCACAATTTGGTAGAGTGACTGTCAACTACATGGAACAAAGACACACTTTTGACTGAATATAATATTCACACTGTATTGTAGTCTGATGTCTCCTCCTCATTTATGACCTTTTATATGGCAAGACTCTGTAAGACAGGATTAATAATTATGTGTGCCCCAGAAATTTGTTAATTTTTTAAGAAGATGAAGAAATATATATATCTATAATACTGTGTGGGTTTGGCATATGGCCAGGTTTCCATAAGCATCAGATGACACATAACTAAGGTTGTAGTGGTGGGTACTGGGCCAGACTGTGGCTGATGGTCAGTAAATGTTGGTGAACTCAACAAAACTGCACAGAACAGAGAGAGAATCACCTCTCTTTAGCAACTCTCTCCTGGACTTACTGAGTCTTGCTAAATTCAAGACCCTCAGTTCCTTGGTCAGGGCCTAGGAGATCCGACTGATAACTGGGGACTGTCCTTTGACTCATTTCACACCCATCAATAGAGCACAAGGAGTTTCCTGGACTGAATGTGAGTATGGTGTGGACACCAAAGTGAGGTTGGGTCTGTAGACATCTCTTCCTCCCAGAACTAAGAAAGGCTGACAAGAGAAAAATAGGGAAGGGGCCAAGAAAAAAAAATAGGGAAGGGGCCAAGAAAGGCACAGTCTACAGAAGAAAACGATGGATAAACAAATGCAAAATAATGAATTCAAATACATGAGCAATGTATTTGTTCAGAGAAGACCAGTGAGATACTGAGACTGCTGGGCTTCTTGCAGGAGCTGAGGTGCTGCTCTTGGGTCACCAGTGGGACTGCAGGGGCTAACACTTGCTTACCCCATCAGTGTCTCCTTTCACCTGGTCTTGCCTGTGACCTCCCGGTGAGCAAGCCGACCGTCCACTCTTTCAATTCTGTCCTATCACCCCTTCTGTCTTGTGATCCTACATTATCCCTCAGCAATGGCTCTGCACCTACACTCAGTTGCATGCTTGTCCCTTGCTCTTTCCTGAGGAGAGGATCAAGCCGTGTTAATAATTTGAGAGCACAGTTCATGTATCAATCATGCAAGAGTGGCTGGGCACAGTTATCAGGTCAGGGATGATAGTTTCCTTTTCCTCCTCACAGTGGATCTAATTGGCTCACCAACTAGCTTCATAGCCTTTACGACTCCAGTTAAACAGATTCATCTCTTCTAGTGCTTATGCGTTCTAAGCTGGGTTCTTTCTTGACTGCCCCATTCCCCTCATCCATTGCTGGTGTTCAGAACTCTAAGATAAAGGTAATGGGTGGGTTCATTTGTGAAACTTGCATTTTGACTCTTCTGGCTCCAAGTTTTACAGCAAAAGAGACACAAATACACTTTTAATTTTTCTTAAACCAACACATAGTACTTATGATGTGTCAGTGACTATTCTACCATTTAGTAAATATTAACTCATTTAATCCCTATACCACTCTTACAAAGAGGATATTGTTATTATCATCACTATTTGGAAATATTATTCCTGTGAGATAATCAAAGCATAGCAAGATTAGAGGCATACAGCAAATAAATGGTAAAATTAAGAGTTGTCAGATTTTGTCATACAATTTTTCCCTTCCAGTTTAATTGAGATGTAATTGTGAGAATTTGTTCTCTTGACAGCTTTCATATATAACATATAGCAGTGTTAATTATATTTATCATACTATATATTACATTCCTACTATTTATCCTATAACTCAAAGTTTGTACATTTTTACCATATTCACTCAATTCCCTCTCTCCCTGATAACCACAAATCTAACTTCTTTCTCTATGAGTTTGTTTGTCTTGAAGTATAAATGACCAACAACACTATGTTAGTTCCAATGCATGAGATAGTGATGCAACATTTCCATATACTACAAAATGATCACCAAGATGTCTAGTTACCATCTGTCACCATACAAATATATTATTGTTGACTATATTCCCCATGCTGTACATTTCATACCCATGACTCATTTACTTTGAAGATTGAAGTTTGTAATTCTTAATCTCCCACATGACTTTTGTAACAACATACAACTTTTAGTATAGCCCATGTTTATAAACAATGAGTAAAGTATATTCATTCTTGGCCACAGGACTGGAAAAGGTCAGTTTTCTTTCCAATCTCAAAGAAAGGCAATGCCAAAGAATGCTCAAACTACCGCACAGTTGCACTCATGTCACATGCTAGTAAAGTAATGCTCAAAATTCTCCAAGCCAGGCTTCAGCAATATGTGAACTATGAACTTCCAGATGTTCAAGCTGGTTTTAGAAAAGGCAGAGGAACCAGAGATCAAATTGCCAACATCCGCTGGATCATGGAAAAAGCAAGAGAGTTCCAGAAAAACATCTATTTCTGCTTTATTGACTATGCCAAAGCCTTTGACTGTGTGGATCACAATAAACTGTGGAAAATTCTGAAAAGGATGAGAATACTAGACTACCTGGCCAGCCTCTTGAGAAACCTGTATGCAAGTCAGGAAGCAATAGTTAGAACTGAATATAGAACAACAGACTTGTTCCAAATAGGAAAAGGAGTATGTCAAGGCTGTATATTGTCACCCTGCTTATTTAACTTATATTCAGAGAGTACATCATGAGAAACGCTGGGCTGGAAGAAGCACAAGCTGGAATCAAGATTGCTGGGTGAAATATCAATAACGTCAGATATGCAGATGATACCACCCTTATGGCAGAAAGTGAAGAGGAACTAAAAAGCCTCTGGATGAAAGTGAAAGAGGAGAGTAAAAAAGTTGGCTTAAAGCTCAACATTCAGAAAACGAAGATCATGGCATCTAGTCTCATCACTTCATGGGAAATAGATGGGGAGACAGTGGAAACAGTGTCAGACTTTATTATTTTGGCTCCAAAATCACTGCAGATGGTGATTGCAGCCATGAAATTAAAAGACACTTACTCCTTGGAAATAAAGCTATGACCAACCTAAATAGCATATTGAAAAGCAGAGATATTACTTTGCCAACAAAGGTCTGTCTAGTCAAGGCTATGGTTTTTCCAGTAGTCAGGTATGGACGTGAGAATTGTACTGTGAAGAAAGCTGAGCACCAAACAATTGATGCTTTTGAACTGTGGTGTTGGAGAAGACTCTTGAAAGTCCTTTGGACTGCAAGGAGATCCAACCAGTCCATCCGAAAGGAGATCAGTCCTGGATGTTCATTGGAAGGACTGATGCTGAAGCTGAAACTCCAGTACTTTGGCCACCTCATGTGAAGTGTTGACTCATTGGAAAAGACCGTGATGCTGGAAGGGATTGAGGGCAAGAGGAGAAGAGAATGACAGAGGATGAGCTGGTTGGATGGCATCACCGACTAGATGGACATGAGTTTGAGTGAACTCTGGGAGTTGGTGATGGACAGGGAGGCCTGGCATGCTGTGATTCATGGAGTTGCAAAGAGTTGGACATGACTGAGCGACTGAACTGAACTGAAAGTATATTCATTCTTAATCTGATATTTTCATTTAATTGGCATATTGTAGTCTACCTAGAAATCCTTAGCAAAGCAAGAATGAACTCAGATAGTCTGTTTGCCAAGCCACCCCTCTCATAACCCCATCTGAACTGTGGGATGCTTGTGGAATTTACAAAAATTACCTTTCAGGGAACTGAAGTGCTTTGTCCTGGCCCACACCAATTTCACTTCTGGTGCTGCTGCACCATACCTTGTTCTCATTTGCTCATCACCTCCTTTGTGGTTCAGTGTATGCAGTAGGCTCAGTAATACAGGAGGTATCTTTTGGTATGTCATGAGTGAGCATTTATAAGGAAAACAGGCAATACCCCATAACTTTTTCTGATTTGTGGCTCCCTTTCCAGGGGGCAGAGTAATTCACATATAAGAAAATAGAGAAAAATTGCTCTCATCTGAGTTGGTTCTTTCAAGCTCTTAGAACAGAAAGGTAAGCATTTCTTCACTGAAGAAGGGAGAGTTAGTGACATTTCCTCATTTTGCTGCATGAGATATTCACACTGATTCCAATTATGTGCAGTGCATCTTCCAGGAGTTCAGCTTGAAAGGGCCACAGGTTTTCTGCTCAATTGGATGGAAGCATTTTAAATCATTCCCACCTCATGAAAGCCAAAGACATTGTTTTCTTTATAGCTAACTTTCCTCTGTTTTTTTTTTTTTTTTTTCTAAGCACAGCACAAAAGATGGGAGTTTACTTTAAAGGAAGTCATTTATTTTCAACAATAAACCAAGATCAGTGAAGAAAGAGTTAGATAGAGAGTTTATACAAAATGAAAAAAAGACATTACACACAAAAACTTCTGCAGGAAAATGAAGAACTGTTAGTTTAAGAATACAAAATATACAAACAAAGTATTTTGTATTTCTAAGGTCATCTGACATTTCTAGGCTTTTAGCATTGGATTTAGTGTTAAGAAGATGCATAGCTCAGCAAGAAGCATAACCTGTTATTTGAAGAATGTAAGTTCCTTTCTCTCCTGTCTTACAGCATTATGTTAAATTCTTCTTTTCTGAATGTCCTGGTGGTGTGCTACAGAAGGTTATGGACATTTAGTGACAACTTCAAGAGTAACCCACACAAATTGTGGTGGTTGGGAACTAAAATTTTGAGTGAAGCTTTTCATAAGGTTAATTGCCGGGGAAGAAACTGAGGAAAACGGTCTAAGGATTTAAAAAGAGAGAGAGTGTGTGTGTGTGTGTGTGTGTGTTTGGGAGGAGCGGAGGAAAGATTTTCTGGGATAGAGTGTTTCTTTCTTGTGTAAGAAGACACTGCACATTAGCCCTGGAAGTGAGCTAACTAGATTATCCACTCAACTATTCCTTTTTTTTTTTTTTCTTCCATTTAACCTGCACTTGCTTAGTGACTGAGCTGAGGATGCCCACTGCCACATACTGCAGGTCCCAAGGAAAGTCAGAGTTCCTTTCATGCAGTCTATAGAGGGAGACTTTAGTGGCTGATGAGTCTTCAGTATATTTCTGCAAATTAATGCAGCCTTTTCTTGTTTCCTGCTTTTCCTGGCCCTGGGATGACCTTCTGGTCCATAGTGAATGAGGGATATTTAAAGAAAAGTCACAGCACCACTTCGTAATCCAGGAAGACATATTTAAGCATTCAGAATAGTGTTTCTCAAGACGTGGTTGTCCAACTACCTTCACCAGGGGAGCTTGTTAACTTTGCAGATGCCTGAAGACCCACTTGATTAGAATCTCTGTGGCTGGAGTCCAGTAGTGCCTGTTCTGACAATCTTCCCTAGAGATTTGTAGGCACCACAGCATTTCCAACCACTGTAGCAGTGTTCTGGATAGAGGTGATTATCCAGTGCTTGGAGCACTGTCAGATTCAGGCTGTTCCCCTTACTCACCTCACCAGAACCAGAAAGCCCTGAGCACCATCCCTGGGTGCTTGGGGATGCTTCAAATTGATTGTGAGTTTCTAAGTGTTTATGTACTTGACGTCTTCTGCCAGCCAGGAGTGGAGTGGTTATAGGCAGCAGTGAGGTCTGTGGATGATTCAGTTCAGTTCAGTTCAGACGTTCAGTCGTGATTACTAGAGTGATAATTCAGGGATGAGTGATTCAGGGGGCTCAATTTTGTCCATCTCTCTGACTTGGGTCTTTGAAGGGGTTTCTTTAAGTGTTTATTTAGAAAGCATATATTTCTAAAGTACCAACGGTGAACACACAGTGTGCCAGCAGTAAGAAGCAAAGGCAACAATGGCCATGCTGGACTCCTGCTTCCCAAACCTACCCTCTTGCCACCAAGGCAAGAGGCACAGAGGCACGAGGACAATGGGGGCCCATGCTAAGTTCGGAAACACTTCATTTTTTACTGTTGATTTTGGAGTCCTACTTTGGAGTTGTGTTGAGCAGTGTGGGTGACATAAAAAGATGGAACTTGGGGTCACAGCAAATTTGGTTCAGATCTAGGGATTCTTTGTGCCCTTGGTGCAATGCCTTTAGATAAATGATAACTTCCTAGAGCCTCAGTTCTCATACTTCATGGAGAATGATAGTGTCAACCTTACATAGCTCTTGTAAGACCTGAAACTTAGATCCATTATGTGAAAAATATTCTATGATGATCACAATTTCCGGCATAGGTGATACTCTGGGTTAGTTAGCTACACCCTTTTGTTTCGCTTGTCTGGAAATACATAAACTGGTCACTTTATTGATGGGGAGTTATGGTAAGAAAAAAAGCGCCCCCCAACCCTGCTCCCTGCCAAATCTGTCTGTGTCCTTATCTCATAAATTTTTGATGATGTTACCTTACATAGTAAACCAGACTTTGAAGATGTGATTAGACTAAGCATCTTGACTATCTTGCATTAGCTGAGTGGGTCTAATGTGTCCAAAAGGGTCCTTATAAGAAAGAGGTAGGAGGTTAAGATTAAAAGATAAAGAAGTGATGAGAGGAACAGGTCAGAATCAGAGAGATTTGAAGATGCTAAATGGCTGACTTTGAAGGTAAAGGAAGGGGCCATGAGCCAAGGGATGCAGGTGGATCCTAGAGGCAGGAAAAGGCAAGGTATTAGATTCTCTCTTCCTGCTTCCAGAAAGGATGCAGCTCAGCCAACTCGTAAATTTTGGCAAAGTAAGAGCCTGCCGGGCTTCTGACTTCCAGAAACATAATGGAATAAGTGTGGGTTCCATTAAGCCACTAAACAAAGTTTATGGTGATTTCTTACAATAGCAGTAGGAATCTGATGCCGGGGTATTTTAATTCCTGTTCCAATATTAGGAAATCTTTCAATGGATTAGGAAATCTTTTAAAGCCTGAGAAACATGAATAGAACTAATGTAGTTCTCAGTGGGTCAGACCAAGATTACATATTTGTCAAACTCAAACTGCCTCACGAATGGGTCACTAATGAAGAGGTTCACAAAGATTTGGACCTGAATGCTCACTCAGGGTGTTCAGAGGTGGATCCATGTCCCATACGGGCAATTTTTCGAAGGAACTTCCCCAGTAGCATCTTCTGTAGTGTGGCCCCGCACTTGTCAGTGGGGAGATGGAGAAGCTGGTGCTAACGACAATGAAGAGCTGGCAGCATACTTGCCTGTGGCTCCTTCTTCCTTTCTCCCTCCTTTCTTCTTTCCTCCTTCCTTCCTTCATTCCCTTCATTTATGTTTATTCTGACAACCAATTAGCTAGTCTTGTGGTCCCAGCCATGAAATCATGTGTGCATAGCTACTAAGATGATCCCATTTTATTAGCATAGTGCCAAGCAGGTCCATGTTTATATTGATATACTCCTATCTACCTGTCCATATATATTATTATATAACACAGACAATATGATTTTATTATACAGCATATATTTGTTGTGTTGTTCAGTCCCTAAGTCATTTCCAGCTCTCTGTGACCCCGTGGACTGGAGCATGCCAGGCTCCTCTGTCCACCACTGTCTCCCAGAACTGACTCAAATTCATGTTCACTGAGTCAATTATGATGTTTAATCATCTCATCCTTTGTCACCCCATATCCTTTTGCCTTCAGTCTTTCTCAGCATTAGGGTATTTCCCAATGAGTCAGCTCCTTGCATAGTATTGGAGCTTCAGCATCAGTCCTTCTGATGAACATTCAGGATTGATTTCCTTTAGGAGTCACTGGTTTGAGTTTATTGCTGTCCAAGAGACTCTCAACAGTCTTCTCCAGCACCACAATTCAAAGGCATCAATTCTTCAGTGCTCAGCCTTCTTTACAGTCCAACTCTCACATCCATACATGACTACTAGAAAACCATAGTTTTGACTATATGGATCTTATATGCAAAGTAATATCCTGCTTTATAATATGTTGTCTAGGTTTGTCATAGCTTTCCTTCCAGGGAGTAGTTGTCATTTAATTTCATGGCTGAAGTCACCATCCACAGTGATTTGGAGCCCAAGAAAAGAAAATAGGCAATTATCTGCTTCTAGTTTTTTTCCCCCCTTCTATTTGCCATGAAGTGATGGGACCAGATGTCATGAGATTACTTTTTTAAAAAATATATAAATTTATTTATTTTAATTGGAGGCTAATTACTTTACAATATTGTATTGGTTTTGCCATATATCAACATGAATCTGCCACAGGTATACACATGTTCCCCATCCTGAACCCCCTGCCTCCTCCCTCCCCGTACCATCCCTCTGAGTCGTTTCAGTGCACCAGCCCCAAGCATCCAGAATCATGCATCAAACCTGGACTGGCGATTTGTTTTTTGAATTTTGAGTTTCAAGTCATCTTTTTCACTGTCTTCTTTCACCTTCATCAAGAGGCTCTTTAGATCCTCTTCAGTTTCTGCCATTAGAGTGTACTCATTTGCATATCTGAGGTAGTTGATATTTCTCCTAGCAACCTTGATTTCAGCTTATGATTCATCAAGCCTGACATTTCAGATGATGTACTCTGTATATAAGTTAAATAATCTGGGTGACAATATGCAGCCTTGATGTACACTTTCCCCAATTTTGAACCAGTCTCTTGGTCCATATCCAGTTCTAACTGTTGCTTCTTGATCTGCATACAGGTTTCTTGGCAGACAGGTAAGATGATCTGGTATTCTCTTCTTTTGGAGAATTTTCCACAGTTCGTTGTGATCCACATAGTCAAAAGCCTAGGCATAGACAATTTAGCAGAAGCAGATATTTTTCTGGAATTCTCTTGCTTTCTCCATTATCAAATGAAGGTTGCCAACTTGATCTCTGCCTCTTCAGAACTCAGCTTGTACATCTAGAAGTTCACAGATCACATACTGCTGAAGTCTAGCTTGAAGTATTTTTAGCATCACCTTGCTGGCATGTGAAATGAGCACATTTGTATGATAATTTGAACATTTTTTGGCATTGCCCTTCTTTGGGATTGGAATGAAAATTGACCTTTTCCAGTCCTGTGGCCACTGCTGAGTTTTCCAAATTTGCTGACATATTGAGTGTAGCACTTGAATAACATCATCTCTTAAGATTTGAAATAGCTCATCTGAAATTCCATCACCTCCACTAGTTTTGTTTGTAATGATCCTTCCTAAGACCCACTTGACTTCACACTCCAGGATTTCTGGGTCTAAGTGAATGGCCACACCACTGTGGTTATCCAGGTCATTAAGACTTTTGTATAGTTCTTCTGTGTATTCTTGCCACCTCTTCTTAATCTCTTCTGTCACTTCTGTCTTTTGTTGTGCCCATCTTTGCATGAAATGTTCCTTTGTTACCTCCAATTTTCTTGAAGAGATCTCTAGTCTTTCCCATTCTATTGTTTTCCTCTATGTCTTTACATTATTCATTTAAGAAGGCCTTCTTATGTCTTCTTGCTATTCTCTGTAACTTTGAATTCAACTGTGTATAACATTTCCATTCTCCTTTGCCATTTACTTCACTTCTTCAGCTATTTATAAAACCTCATCAGATAGTTACTTTGCATTTTTGCATTTCTTTTTTGGGAGGATGGTTTTGGTCACTGCCTCCTGTACAATGTTATGAACTTCCATCCATAGTTCTTCAGGAACTCTGCCTACCAGATCTAATCCCTTGAGACTATTCAACACCTGCACTTTATAATCATAAGAGATTTGATTTAGGTCATACCTGAATGGCTCCCTTTCATGGATCACAGCCTTGTAATGGCAAAGGGGCTTGTATAACTCAATGCAGCTATGAGACATGCTGTGCAGGGCCACCCAAGGTGGATGGGTAATAGTAAAGGGTTCATACAAAATGTGGACTGAAGGAGGCGATGGGAACCCATTCCAGTATTCTTGCCTCAAGAACTCCGTCAACAGTATGAAAAGGCAAAAAGATATGACACAAGACCATGAGCCCCTCAGGCCTAAAATGTCCATTATGCTACTGGGGAAGAGTGGAAGACAATTAATAATAGCTCTGGAAAGAATGAGGTGACTGGGCTGAAGTGGGAAAAACACTAAGTTGTGGATGTATCTACTGATGAAAATCAAGTCCAATGCTATAAAGAACAATATTGCGTAGGAACCTGGAATGTTAGTCCATGAATCAAGGTAAATTGTACATGGTCAAGCAGGAAATGGTAAGACTGAATATCAATATTGCAGGAATCAGTGAACTAAAATGGACAGGAATGGGTGAATTTTAATTCAGATGATCATTATATTTACTGCTGTTGGCAAGAATACTTTAGAAGAAATGGAGTAGCCCTTATAATCAACAAAAGAGTCTAATATGCAGTACTTGAGTGGAACCTCAAAAATGAGGGAATGACCTAGGTTCATTTCCAAGGGAAACCATTCAATGTCACAGTAATCCAAGTCTATGCCCCATCATTGATTCAAAGAAGCTGAAGTTGACTGATTCTATGAAGACCTAAAACACCTTCTAGAACTAACACTAAAAAAGACGTCTTTTTCATCATAAGGGATTGGAATTCAAAAGTAGGACATCATGAGATACCCAGAATAATCAGCAAGTTTGGCCTTGGAGTACAAAGTGAAGCAGGGCAAAGGCTAACAGAGTTTTATCAAGAGAATATGTTGGTCATAGCAAGAATCTTTTTCAAACAACATAGGAGATTACTCTATATAGGGCCATCAACAGATGGTCAATACCAAAATCAGATTGATTAGATTCTTTGCATCCAAAATGGAGACACTATACATTCAGCAAAAACAAGACCTGGAGCCAATTGTGGCTCAGATCATGAGCTCCTTTTTGCAAAATTCGGGCTTAAAATGAAGAAAGTAGAGAAAAGCACTGTGTCATTCAGGTGTGACCTAAAGCAAATGCTTTATGCAGCATATATAATATCTATTGACAAAATGATCCCTTGACAGAATCTATAGTTATGGAAACAGATTCACAGATGAGCACTTATTAAATCCTGACTCAGAAGCTTGCTTTTCTTCCAGTTCTAGATGCATCCTTCAGTTCAAAATCACTCACACACTCAGGAGAATAGAGACCTGGTGTGCATAGATTAGATATTAACCAGCCATAAAAAGCAGTGAAACTATTCCCTTCACAGAGATGTGGATGGACCTAGAGGCTGTCATACAGAGTGAAGTAAGTCAGAAAGGGAAAAACAAATATTGTGTATTAATGCATAGATATGGAATCTAGAAAAATGGTACAGATGAACCTATTTGCAAAGCAGAAATAAAGACACAGATGTAGAGGATAAACATCATTACCAAGCGGAAAAAGGGGGAATGTGGTGAATTAAGAGATTGATATTAACATATATACACTGTTGATTTTATGTATAAAATGGATAAGTAATGAGAACCTACTCTATAGCATAAGGAGCTCTACTTGATGCTTTATGGTGACCTGCATGTAAAGGAAATCTAAAAGTAAGAGGATATATGTACATGTATGGCTCATTCACTTTGCTATACAGCAGAGACTAACACAATATTGTAAAGCAACTTTATACTCCAATAAAAATAAAAAAAAAGAATGAAAATATGAAAGCAAGAAGCATCTGGATGTTGAAAACCAAAATATTCCCATAGTCTTTGACTGTGTGGACCACAACCAATTGTGGAAAATTCTTAAGGAGGTGTGAACACCAGACAACTTACCTGCCTCCTGAGAAACCTGTATGCAGTTCAAGAAGCAACAGTTAGAACTGGACATGGAAAAACTGACTGGCTCAAAATTAGGAAAGGAGTAAGAAAAGACTGTATATTGTCACCCTGCTTATTTAGCTTATATGCAGAGTACATCATCTGAAATACCAGGCTGGATGAAGCTCAAGCTGGAATCAAGATTGCCAGGAGAAATATCAATAGTCTCAGATATGCAGACAACACCTCTCTAATGGCAGAAAGCAAAGAGGAAATAAAGAGCCTCTTGATGAAGGTGAAAGAGGAGAGTGAAAAGCTGGCTTACAACTCCACATTCAAGAAATGAAGATCATGGCATCCGATCCCTTCACTTCATAGCAAAAGATAGGGAAACAATGGAAACAGAAATTATTTTCTTGGGCTCCAAAATCACTGCTGATGGTGACTGCAGTCACTAAATTAAAAGAATTTTGTTCTCCTTGGGAGAAAAGTTATGACAAACCTAGACAGAATAATAAAAAGCAGAGATATCGCTTTGCTGACAAAGGTCTTTCTAGTCAAAACTATGGTTTTTCCTGTACTCATGTACATATGTGAGAGTTGAACCATAAAGAAGGCTGAGTGCTGAAGAACTGATGCTTTTGAACTGTGGTGTTGGAGAAGACTTTTGAGTCCCTTGGATAGCAAGGAGATCAAACCTGTCAATCCTAAAGGAAATCAACTCTGAGTATTCATTGGAAGGACTGATGCTGAAGATCCAATTCTTTGGCCAGTTGATGTGAATTGTCGATTCATTGGAAAAGACCTTGATGCTAGGAAAAATTGAAGGCAGGAGAAGAGGGCAACAGAGCATAAAATGATTGGATAGCAATTCAATGGACATGAGTTTGGGTGAATTCCAAAAGATAGTGAAGGACAGGGAAGAGTGGCTTGCTGTAGCCCATGGGATCATAAAGTCAGACACCACTGGGTGAATGACAACTCTGAAATTTACAGCAGAAACAGCTTTTATGTCAAATCTCTGATGTTTTTCAGGTGCACATTTCTTCAGGAAAGCACGCATGTGGGTGGGATTGCAGTCTTTATTTTTGAGTGGATTTTCTTTCTGCAAGAATGCCATCTGGATGGGACAGTGCTGGGTTGGGTCTCACAAGCTGGGCAGGGTCCTAGAAGTGATTTGTTTTATCTGATGGTGGAAAGTTGAGGTTGTTTTTGAGAAGTAGTATGTCACTTAAAATGAGTGAGTGAAAGTTGCTCAGTCATGTCCGACTCTTTGCGAAACCATGGACTATACAGTCCATGAAATTCTCCAGGCCAGAATACCAGAGTGGGTAGCCTTTCCATTTTCCAGGGGATCTTCCTAACCCAGGGATAGAACCCAGGTTACCTGCATTGCAGGTGGATTGTTTACCAGTTGAGCCACAAGGGAAGCCCAGGAATACTAGAGTGGGTATCTATCCCTTCTCCAGTGGGTCTTCCCAACCCAGGATTTGAACCAGGGTCTCCTGAATTTCAGGCAGATTCTTTACCAACTAAGTTATGAGGGAATCTCATGGCTTGAAATAGAGGAGTTTTAAGGAGGATAAGAAAAAGTGAAAAAGAGAAGTTGCAGAATCAGGAGACATTAAAGAGACACTGAACTTGCTGGATTCTGCTTACATTCACTCAGACATATCCAGAGACCCAGTAATGACACTCAAGGCCATCCCTCCCCGAGCACTGCCATGGATATCCCTTTGCCTGTAGTGACTCTTTTAAGACTCCCAGAAACCTCAAAAAGGACAATTGACAGGCATCATCAGTAGCAGTGATGAGGGAAACAGATGAGGAAAACTAGGCAGAGAGAATTCGATTAATTAGCTCAAATGATGGAGACTTTTCAAATCCAGGCAGCCTGTAGTGCCTCTGTTTACCACTCTGACTCACACTGCCCTAATCCTTTCCATATCCCTAACCTCACTTCATCAGGGGTGCTTCTCCCTGGACATCAGTCCTTGCTAATGGAGACAGCCCTCTGGTCACTAGAGATCAACTTTCCCTGTGGAGCCTGGCTCTTCAGCCTCTTTGAGCACCATGTTTCCCTGAATAGGATGAGCTACGCTCTAGCTCCAGCCCCATTAAAACTGTCCCTGCCCCTCCACCTTGATGGTCCCTGTCAAGATTTCCCAGACTCCTGATTCAGGGGATGGCATACAAAGATTGTGAGAGTATGTGTGAATAGATCCCAGAGATGGATCTACAAAAGGGATCCAGCCTGGGAGAAGGGGTCTACGACTTACGGGGATTCAGGGTAGGGAATAAAAGTGCATTTCAGCAAAGTCTGGTGCTGAGCAAGACTGGTTGGTGGTCCATAGATTTTAGATGCTTTCCAATACACAGATTTCATTGTGGACTAGATTGGCTTTAAAAACACTGGGCATTGCAATGCACAAGAGGATCAAGTTAGAAGGGAACAGAAAACAAACCACAAGGACTGATGCACAAGGTCCTTTTCTTCTGTAGGCTGAGATGAGAATGAATATGTTCTCTATGTTCAGTAAATAGATCAGTAACTTATTAATATATTAACTGACCACCTACTATGCCATGTAGTGACTAGGGCGAGTTCCTTAACCTTTCAAAGTCTCTTTCCCTCTGTTTCTACAGTACTTACCTCTCTGGGCTATTTTGAGTATCAAGCAGGGTAACTGTTAATGTCACTGTTTTGGGAGAGTTTGCTCTGCAGCAATGTAAAGTGGACCCATGCTATATAGGAAGAGATGATTAACGTGTCTAGGAGACAGTGGGCGACGGGTTCAGAAAGGTGTAGATGTAGAGGCTTGGATTATGTCATTAGGGTTATGTTTGTCTCCAAGATTTTCATTCTCATCTCTTTTCATCATTAGTCAGATTCTTTGTATATAATGACAGAGGTTTCCACATATTGTTCAGGTTTACAGCTTGCCAAGTTTGGGCACCCTAAGCACAGAGAAACTTTCCTTCTCAATATCTGCAGAAAATCCCTGGCCTTTATTCTCCTTGGCACAAATCGGGTAATGTGGTCAGGCTTGACCAGTCACTGCAGACTGGAGGGATCACTCTTGTGTTCTGTGCCCACCCTGCTGCCTGGCAAAAGATTAACCTCACCCAATAATGGGAACTGAGAAAGGGAAAGACTGACTCTCTCAAATAATATTGAAGTGACATTATCAGGACAACAGATGGTGGGAAAGCAAATGAACACATGCTAGCTCCAGTTGCTCTTACTTAGGGTTGGGTTCTGGGTTTGGATGTGGTCCAGGAGTTAAATCATGGGGAAAGATTAAATGTAGAAGGATGCACAGCAGCATGGTGAAGCCTCTCAGGAAAAAAAAGCAGTGTCATTCAGTCCTGCAGACGCTGTGGTATGTACGCAAGAGGAGGGAGGGCTCTGTGTGATCTGGGCCAGGTGTGTCTTTCTGTAAAGAGATGTTCTAATTTATGACTAGAAAGTTAAGCACACTGCTTTCACTGCACGGCTCACACGCTGGCCACTGCCTCTCCAGTCTGAGTTCTTGTGGGAACTTTGTACATCACCGTTTCTTCAGCAATGGGAGTCAGTGTGCAATATTGAGAAGGATGGCTCAGGGAATCACCTCTGAGCAGGGGGAAATGAATTGTCTTTTTACAAGTTTCCCCAATAATAAAATAAATCAGCTGGGTTATCCAGTGATAAAGTGCTCTGCTCTCTGGCCAGGGGGCTCCACAAGTTATTACTGGCTACCGATAGCTTGTTAACGTGCTTGGGCCCAGGAAAATCAAGCTCTACAGGCCCTGGGAGAATCTGTTCGTATAAAAGAGGGAACTCATTCCAAGCATGAACTATTAGTTCTGCTCTGAATATCACTGCTATTAACTGCAGGGCTTTCGTGAACTCTCCAACCTGCCAGCATTTCAATCCTCATCAACTGCCCAAGGAAACGACTGTGACAGATGCTAATTGGTGATTATAGGAAAGAATCGCTTTGGACTGGAAAAGGTGCTCCAGGTGCTAACTAGCTGTAATGACAACCTTCCCCTGGCAGGCAGATGGACTTTGGGTAAATGCACTTGGCTTCTGAAGGATCTGGACCCTTTCTTCTTCCTGATCTCTCTTTCTCTCTTCCCCTTTCCTCTCTCTCTACCCCTGTTCTCTGCTCACCACCTCCACTCCTCCCTCTACACCTCCTCCTTCCCAGAGCTCTGTTCAAACAGACCCTGAGTACAACTCCTGATCCTTCACCCCAAGTTTTGGTTTGGGGAAGCTCAAATCTTGCTTCAGTTTCCAGTTCTACCACCATGAGCTCCATAACAAAGGTCACCTAATATCTTTCTTGATTTACTTTTCTTCAACCTCCAATTAGGATAATGATTGAACGGGTCTCCAAGAGTGGTTTCCATGAAATCATTGGTGTCAAATGCTAGCACAGGACTGGGAACACAGAGGTAGATGTTCAGTCCACTCCAGTTCTCATCCAGCCCCTTCCTTTCCTTCTCTAATGCTCAGAACACTATGATTCCTGATTGGATTATGAATTAGAAAATGCAACACGAAGGGAAATCATTATTATTAACTGCTTATTATCCACTCATTAAGTAACATAATACCTTGCTCACAGCAGGTACTCATTAAATAATTATCAAATGAGTATGAATGTCCATTTTAATGATACCTATTTTCAAGTCTCTTCCATTTCTCTCCTTCAGAGAGCCCTCACAGATCAATGCATAGTCCATAGACATATACCCTTTCCTTGGTGCCGCCCATGTGGTATCTGCAGGCACTGTTTAGTTAGCATCACTGCATGTTCTCTCATATTTCTTTTCCAGGGAACCCTCAGAAGTCTCCCTCTGTGTTTCCTTATCTCCTTTGATTGTGGTCTTCTGATTGCCATCCTCCTCATGAGGCATTTTCTCCCCTGTGGTTTGGGTTTGAATGTCCATGCACTTGAAGAATGCTTATTTATTTTATTTGTTAAAAAAATATTCCAGTATAGTTGGCTTACAATGTTATATTAGTTTCATCTGTAAAGCAAAATGATCCAGTTATACATATACATGTATCTATTCTTTTCAAAGTCTTTTCCCATTTAGGTTATTACAGAAAATTGAACAGAGTTTCCTGTGTTATACAGTGGGTCCATTTAGGTTATGTTTTAAATATAGCAGTTTCTACATGTCAATCCCAAATTCACAATCTATCCCTCCCCGCCTCTTCTCCCCTGGTACCCTTATGTTCTTTCTGTAAATCCATGAGTGTGTTGAAGGGTGCTTCTTCCTGTAGTGGCTGGCAGTGCAGATGATAGAGTGTGGAGTGCTAGTTTGCAAGAAGAGTGAACAGAAACTGCTGAAGATATCTGGAGAAGGATAATTGAGATATTTCTGGGGAAGAGTAGGATGTTGGAGGAAGGGGTAAATTCACAGGGGCAAAACTGAATCCTGGAAATAGCAATGTTGGGGACCAAATTATATTTATAAAGACATTGTTTTATTTAGTTGCTAACTGTGGTGTTGGAGAAGACTCTTGAGAGTGTCTTGGACTGCAAAGAGATCCAACCAGTCCATTCTAAAGGAGATCAGTCCTGGGTGTTCTTTGGGAGGAATGATGCTGCAGCTGAAACTCCAATAATTGGCCACCTCATGAGAAGAGTTGACTCATTGGAAAAGACTCTGATGCTGGGAGGGATTAGGGGCAGGAGGAGAAGGGGACGACAGAGGATGAGATGGCTGGATGGCATCACTGACTTGATGGATGTGAGTTTGAGTGAACTCCGGGAGTTGGTGATGGACTGGGAGGCCTGGCGTGCTGTGATTCATGGGGTCAAAAAGAGTCAGACATGACTGAGTAACTGAACTGAACTGAACTGGAATTGTGTCCAACTCTTTGCAACCCCATGGATCATAGCCCGCCAGGCTTTTCTGTTAATGTGATTCTCCCGGCAAGAATACTGGAGTGGATTGTATTTCCTTCTCCAGGTGATCTTCCTCACTCAGGGATCAACCTGTTGTGTCTCCTGCATTGGCAAGCAGCTTCTTTGCCACTGAATCACCAGGAAAGCTCCTTTTATAAAGACATCAGTTTAGTCGCTCAGTCGTGTCCAGCTCTTTGCGACCCCATGACTCGCAGCATGCCAGGCTGTCCATCACCAACTCCTGGAGTTCACTCAGACTCACGCCCACTGAGTCTGTGATGCCATCCAGCCATCTCATCCTCTGTTGTCCCTTCTCCTCCTGCCCCCAATCCCTCCCAGCAACAGAGTCTTTTCCAATGAGTCAACTCTTCGCATGAGGTGGCCAAAGTACTGGAGTTTCAGCTTTAGCATCATTCCTTCCAAAGAAATCCCAGGGCTGATCTCCTTCAGAATGGACTGGTTGGATCTCCTTGCAGTCCAAGGGACTCTCAAGAGTCTTCTCCAACACCCCAGTTCAAAAGCATCAATTCTTCTGTGCTCAGCCTTCTTCATAGTCCAACTCTCACATCCATACATGACCACTGGAAAAACCATAGCCTTGACTAGATGGACCTTAGTCAGCAAAGTAATGTCTCTGCTTTTGAATATGCTATCTAGGTTGGTCATAACTTTTCTTCCAAGGAGTAAGCATCTTTTAATTTCATGGCTGCATTCACCATCTGCAGTGATCTTGGAGCCCCAAAAATGAAGTCTGACACTGTTTCCACTGTTTCTCCATCTATTTCCCATGAAGTGATGGGACCGGATGCCATGATCTTCGTTTTCTGAATGTTGAGCTTTAAGCCAACTTTTTCACTCTCCACTTTCACTTTTATCAAGAGGCTTTTTAGTTCCTCTTCACTTTCTGCCTTAAGGGTGGTACAGGGCATTCCTAATATAGCATGCAGTTATTTATTCAGATTACTAGTCTACATTTGAAATTTAGAAAAGACATATGTACAGCCTTATTTTTCCTTTTTTTTTTTCCTCTGAAAAATGTACTTCTTTCCATGTCAGAAAAGATAACAGCAATTAAGGTCACAATCACATGCTTGATTGCAATCTGATTTATTGATCTCTTACCAGACACATTGGTTCTACTTTTTCAAGGTATTCTTAATTTTTCATAATCAAGAGAAGATGATTATTATCATCTTGTACAGATGAGAAAATGGAAGATCATAAAATAATAATACAATCATTGCAATTTTTAGAGAAATTAAACTTTTGAACAGAACCCAGGTCATGTACTGTAACATTGGCACACAACAAATTTATGGGGTCTGTATACTAGTCTTATTTTATGTTTCTGAAAACTAAAAATCAAAAAGAGCAAATTCATTTTTGTCTAAAGTGACACAGTGGTGGCAGTTATTTCAGGAAACTGAGGCTCCAAAATTCAAAGATCTATCAGTTAGATTCTGCTCTGTGACAAAACATCTCATAGTGGCTTAAAACAATAATTAATTTAGCTCATGTTTATGTGTATGAGCTGAAGAAATTTTGGTCCAAGATAGAGGTTGAGTTCTCTTCCTTGAGCAGATTCTGACTCTAGATTCTTAGCTTGCCTTCTCAGGAGGTTTTCCTTTACTGTGAGTAACTTTCTAGGCCTAAGTCCTGCTTTTCATAGAGCATTAGGGGTGTTCTGGAATTTTGAACAATTTCTGCTCCTTGTAGTTCAAGGTAATTGCCCTTTGCTATTATTAATTCAACTCTTTTAAAATACTGTGGACTCTTTATTCATCAGATCATATTCCAATCCATGCAGTGAAAGTTATACCCACAATTAAGTGCAGACTTCCCTCTTGTAGGCTTGCAACTAGTTATCTTAGAACTAGCTTTCTGTAAGAAAATAAGCTTAAGATGTGCTGTGCTAAGTCACTTCAGCAGTGTCTGACTCTTTGTGATCCTGTGGACTGTAGGCTGCCAGGTTTCTCTGTCCACAGGACTCTCCAGTCAAGAATACTGGAGTGGGTTGCCATGTTTTGGGTCTCTTCCTGAGCCAGGGATTAAACTCACATCTCTTATGTCTCTTGCATTGACAGGTGGATTCTTTACCATTAGTGCTACCTGTGGGGCCCAACCTTAAGATACATAGAAATTTTTTTGTTTTGGTGAAAGGGGCACCTTGGTAAATCTTTCAGAAGCCTTAGCTAAGGAATCTACAGTCAATTTTGTTTTGATCTTATATTCCAGCCCAACAAGTACGAGTTCCTCTATAGGTTCTCAAACTTGTGTGTGCTCTTTGTTTAGCTGCTCTATCAAGACTATACTCCATCTTCAGTTTACTCTAGGCAACAACTTTTCAAATGGCTTCCACCTGTGGCTGATTCATTTTGATGTATGACAAAAAACCATCACAATATTGCAAAGTAATTAGCCTCCAATTAAAATTAATTAATTAATTTAAAAATTGCTGGCATGCTACAGTTTATGGGGTCACAGAGTCAGACACGACTGAGCAACTGAACTGAACTGATTATGCAAAAAGTGTCAGTATTTTTTCAGCTTCTCTAGCAGTTTCCTCCTCTGTTGACTAGCCTCCACTTGAAGTTTGCTGCCTTTGCTAAGGATTTCTCCACTGCTTCCCTGTCTCCATCCACTGTCCAGTTGCAAAGTCAATGCCCTGTGTTTGAGGACTTGTTTTTGGTCGTTGCATTCCATGAATGTGTGCTTAGTCACTCAGTCATATCTGACTCTGTGACTCCATGGACTTCAGTCCGCCAGGCTCCTCTGTCTATGGGGATTCTCCAGGTAAGAATACTGGAGTGGTTTCTATGCCCTTCTCCAGGTGATCTTCCCAACCCAGGGACTGAACCGAGATATTCCACATTGCAGGCAGGTTCTTTACCAATCTGAGTCACCAGGGAAGCCCAAGAATACTGGAGTGTGTACCCTATCCCTTCTCTAGGAGATCTTCCCAACCCAGGAACTGAACTAGGCCTCCTGCCTTACAGGTGTATTATTTACCAGCTGAGCTACCAGAGAAGCCCAGTAGCATCCTACTTTTAAATGCTTCTGTATCAGTTCCCTTTTCTTGCATTACAAAACCAACCCAGAATACAATAAAACAATAACCATTTACTTAGCTTATGTGTTGTGTTGTTTCCTGGGAAGCTTTCCAGTTCTTTTCATGTGTCTGTGATGAGATCACAGGCTGGTCAGTGGTTGGATGGTCTAGGATGGTCTCATGTGTCTGATATTAGGCTGAAACAATGAGAGTGACAGGGTACATTGTCCATCGTCCTCTGTAGGCTTCCCCAGGCTTCTTCTTCAGAGCGTTTGAAGCAATCCCCAAATAGCAAAAGGATAAACCTCACTAGCAGTTTATTGTTCATATCTCATATTACAGCTAGTGATGCATTGGCTAAAGCCAGTCACATAACCCATATGCAAATGACAGAGAAACAGACTTTGCCTCTTGATGAAATGGGAAAAACTTGGTCAGTTTTTCAATGTACAACAAAACCTTAGTTGATCTTAATCAACAGTCTTGCATGTAATCACTGCTCTATAGAGCCTCAAATTAAACATCTTACTAAAATCCACATAGCCAATGCATCTTCTGAGAAAAGAAATATATTAAATGTCATCTACTAATCAGTTAGTGCAGTCACTCAGTCATGTCTGACTCTTTGCAACCCCATGGACTACAGCACACCAGACTTCTCTGTCCATCACCAACTCTCGGAGCCTGCTTAAATTCATGTCCACTGAGTCGGTGATGCCATCCAACCATTTCATCCTCTGTTGTCCCCTTCTCCTAATGTCTTCAATCTTTCCCAGCATCAGGTTCTTTTCTAATGAGTTACTTCTTCACATCAGGTGGCAAAAGTATTGCAGTTTCAGTTTCAGCATCAGTCCCTCCAATGAATATTCAGGACTGAATTCCTTTAGGATTGACTAGTTTTATCTCCTTGCAGTCCAAGCGATGAAAAGCAAAAGAGGAAAGTAAAAACATTGGCTTAAAACTCAACATTCAGAAAACTAAGATCATGGCATCCAGTTCCATCACTTCCTGGCAAATAGACTGGGAAACAATGGAAACAGTGAGAGACTTTTATTTTGGGGAAGGGGCTCCAAAATCACTGCAGATAGTGACTGCAGCCATGAAATTTAAAAATGCTTGCTCCTTGGGAGAAAAGTTATGAACAACCTAGACAGCATATTAAAAAGCAGAGACATTACTTTGCCAGAAAAGATCTGTCTAGTCAAAGCTATGGTTTTTCCAGTAGTCATGTATGGATGTGAGAGTTGGACTATAAATAAAGCTGAGCACAAAAGAATCGAAGTTTTTGAACTGTGGAGAAGACTCTTGGGAGTCCCTTGGACTTCAAGGAGATCCAACTAGTCTATCCTAAAGGAAATCAGTCCTAAATAGTCATTGGAATGACTGATGCTGAAGCTGAAACTCCAATACTTTGGCCACCTGATGCAAAGAACTGACTCACTGGAAAACACTCTGATGCTGGGAAAGAGTGAAGGTGGGAAGAGAAGGGGACAACAGAGGATGAGATGGTTGGATAGCATCACCAACTCGATGGACATGAGTTTGAGTAAGCTCCAGAAGTTGGTGATGGACAGGGAAGCCTGGCATGCTGCAGTCCATGTAGTCACAAAGAGTAAGACACAACTGAGTGACTGAACTGAACTGACTGAGTATATGCTAAGTCTCTTCAGCTGTGTCTGACTCTGTGCAGCCCTATGGAGAGCAACCTGCCAGGCTCCTCTATCCATGGGATTCTTCATGCAAAAATACTGGAGTGGGTTGCCGTGCCCTCCTCCATGGGATCTTCTGACCCAGGGATTGAACCTGTGTCCCTTACATATAGTACTTCACATCTTATACACATTTGGTGCTGTACACAGCTTCTTCCTTCCTTTTGTTAAGTCACTACTTCAAAGTACCTGGTAGTAATGGCACAAGCTATTATCTAGATTTCAAAGATTGCTGAGACTTGTCCAAAACCCCAGTCAGTGTTAGAGCAGGGAGAAGAGGGAAAAGGAAGGAAGGCCCTGGAAGGAGAAGGTGTAGCAGAAGAAGATCAGAGCATTGTCTGGAGGGTGGGCTATTAAAGCAATTGGAACCTTGCTTGAGAGAACACTTTCCAAAGTCTATAACTGTGAGTACAAGACAAGGCTTTAGAGATTCATGGAGCTATAGATTGCTTTTTTTTTTTTTTTCCATAAAGAAATTTCCCTGGAGACAAAAGGAGATGAGGCCAGAAGTGAGAATGCAGGGTGAAGGAAGCCATATAATTACAGGAACCGGCTCATAAGCAAGATTCCCAACTGTGGCAAATGGTTTTATATCAAGAATTCTGAATTCTTCTAAAATGTTATTTCTTAAAGACTTAGCTTCCAGGATATGTAAAAAAATTTAAAGGATATATTTCATACATGCAAATGAGTTATTTATATCAGTGAAGAGATTGTTTATAAGTAGAAAGAGCATTTTAAGTTTCAAGTGAGAAAATGGGCACATGCATTTGGTATGAGGCTTTAAGTGCAGCAAGTATTTATGAATAGAGCTTTACTTATTTACCTATTTTGTTCATTCAACAATTATTTATTAAATTCTTATTACATGACAAGGAGGTGTTAATCAATAAGAATATGTAGATGGATAAGATTCCCACACTCAAATAGCTTAGGTAATGCTGTCCAGTGGAAATATATGCAAGACGCATATATACTTCTAGTAATTTCCCAGTCACTCACAGCATATCTCAATTCAAACCAGTCACATTTCACATGCTTACGAGCCACATGTAGCTGGTGGTCACCAGCTTGACAGCAAAGGTCTATGGAGAGACTGGGATGCAAACAATTACCATACACTATGACTACTCTTTAATGGCAGAAAGCAAAGAGGGACTAAAGAGTCTCTTGATGAAGGTGAAAGAGGAGAGTGAAAAAGCTGATTTAAAGCTCAGCATTCAAAAAAGGAAGATCATGGCACCCAGTTCCATCACTTCATCACAAATAGATGGGGACAGAGTGGAAACAGTGACAGATTTCATTTTCTTGGTCTCCAAAATCACTGCTGATGGTGGCTGTAGCCATGAAATTAAAAGACCCCTGCTCCTTGGAAATAAAGTTATAACAACATAGATAGCATATTAAAAAGCAGAGACAGCACTTTATTGACAAAGGTCCTTCCAGTCAAAGCTATGGTTTTTCTACTAGTTATGTATGGAGATAAGAGCTGGGCCATAAAAATGCTGAGTGCTGAAGAATTGATGCTTTTGAGCTATGGTCCTGGAGAAGACTCTTGAGAGTCGCTTGGGCAGCAAGGAGATCAAGCCAGTCGATCCTAAAGGCAAACAACCCTGAATATTCTTTGGAAGGACTGATACTGAAACTCCAAAACTTTGGCCAGCTGCTTCAAAGAGTTGACTCATTGCAAAAGACTCTCATGCTGGGAAAGATTGAGGGCAAGAGAAGAAGGAGGTGACAGAAGATGAGATGGTTGGATGGCATCACTGACTCAATGGACATGAGTTTGAGCAAACTTGGGGAAATAGTAGAAGACAGGGAAACTTGTGTTACTGCAGTTCATGGGGCTGTAAAGAGTTGGACATGACTTAGTGACAGAATAACAACATGAATACTTTTAGGAGAAAATTTTGCAAGATGAGATAAATGGAGGCATGGGCCTTAAATTCTTTGATTATCCAGAATGTTTAAGCCCAGTTTACTAGAGTGTCTCATTTATATTTGAATTGGAAAAAAATTCCATTTTCCAATAAACACAAGAAATGCTTCATGTAACCTCTTTGAAAGTCAGAATACACATCAATATATTAAAAGTTCTGAGAACTCATTAGTATTTTAACCCCATATTTCTTCACTGTTATTGATAATGAAAGCCCTCTATATATTTTTTAAAATAATTATAAATAACTATGAGAAACATGGGATTGCTGGTAGTTCAGTTGGTAAAGAATCCT
This sequence comes from Nanger dama, assembly GCA_917880005.1. Lineage (NCBI taxonomy): Eukaryota > Metazoa > Chordata > Mammalia > Artiodactyla > Bovidae > Nanger > Nanger dama. Next base: position 58,391,219 of record CAKJTW010000004.1, read on the forward strand.
CCTGTAATGCAGGAGACCTGGTTTGATTCCTGGCTCATGAAGATCCCGTGGAGAAGGGATACACTACCCACGCCAGTATTCTTGGGCTTCAGTGGTGGCTCAGTTGGTAAAGAATCTGCCTGCAATGTAGGAGAAGCCTAGGAAGCCCCACTCACTACACATGTGCCATTAATGAGGAACACAGGATTATTCTTCCCACTGCATTGAGACATTATTGATATATAGCATATTATAAGTTCAGGGAGGTGGGAGGGGGTTCAGGATGGCGCAACATGTACACCCATGGCTGATTCATGTCTATATATGGCGAAAACCACAATATTGTAAAGAAATCAGCCTCTAATTAAAATAAATAAATTAAATAAAAGACCAAAAATACGTAAGTTCAAAGTGAACAATGTACTGATTATATACATCTATATGTTACAAAATGATTACTACAATGAGGTTAGTTAAAGTCTTAATTTTTTCAGATAATTATGATTTTTGTGTTATAGCATTTAAAATCTATTATCTTAAAAGCTTCCATGTATATAATATTGTATTGTTAAATAGAGTACCATGTTATACATTAGATATCCAGATCTTATTTTTTTACAGTTGGGAGTTTGTACTCTTTCATCAATATCTCCCCAGGTACCCCACTCCCAGCCACTGGTAACCACTATTCTGCTATTTCCATAAGTTTGTTTTTTTCAGATTTAGGCTTCTTCTTCTTCTTCTTCTTTTTTTTTTTTTTCTATTAGGAGTAGTTGCTTTACAATGTTGTGTTAGTTTCTGCTGTACAGCAATACATATACATATAGCTCCTCTTTTATGGATTTCCATCCCATTTAGTTCATCTCAGAGCACTGAGTACAGTTCATTGTGCTATATGGTAGGTTTCACTAGTTATCTATTTTATATATAGTAGAATAGACATGGATGGACCTAGAGACTGTCATGCAGTTGAAATAATTCAGAAAGAGAAAAACAAATACTGTTTAGTAATGCATATATGTGGAATCAGAAAAAGGAAGATGGTTTATTGCAGAGCAGAAATAGAGACAGACACATAGAACAAGCATATGGACACTGAGGGGATGATGAGGGTGGAATAATTTAGGAAATTGGGACTGACATATACAGGTTTCTTTTTAAGATTAGAAATGGCTTTGCTCCTTGCCCTTCCAGTACCTATTCCAGGGCCTGTCAAGGTACAGCTGAGGACCCCTTCTCTCATCTCTTTGCCTGACTTCAGATCCTCCTAATGAGGATTTTATTTTCTTCTGGTCTCTGCTTGCATGGCTGGCCCTGATGAGGAATGGCTAAGGAACTGAAATCCTGTCTTGCTTTGACTTTTGTTAAAGTCAAATGCCTGACCTCACAACCCACATGACTGAGACCCCAGTCTATGGCTGATTGGTGTGTCTATGCCCCCAGGATACACCTTTGGGATTATAGTCCTTGTACACTCACTAAAACCCCTCTTCATCTATTTCCATAAGTTCTACTTCATGTATTACAGTATCCACTTCTAATCTTTACAGCATGAGATACAAATTACATATTAAATTATCCTTTTTTTCTTTCATCATTTTTCATATAGTAGACCTGTCTTAGGAAGCAGTGCCTCATAGCCCTATTCAACAGACTCAGATTTTTAAAAATCAGGAGACAAACAAGTCTGATTATTTTTCTGTTTCACATGCCTAACTTCCTCACAAAGCAGGGCCTTTGCATCCAGCACCTCTGGTTAGTAAAAGGTAAGCATCATTGTTCCAGGGATGCATCATAAAGCTATGCTCTTTGGAATGCAATGCTATGAAACTGAGAATTAATTTACAGCCTTTCCTACATGGGCTTTGTAGATCTGAAAAATGAATGACCAATGAATGTCTTATTTTACAAAACTAGCTAGGGAAACAGAACCAAACTAATCCAAGAGCCAAGAGCCTGTCTACACAGTGACACCTTAGAGTCCAGGGAGCATGGTAAAAGTAGGTGGCTTCTTCCCCTTGCTGACTCTCACTGCTATCTCTCCTTGGTGCTGAAGCCAGGGGCAGGGGAAGATGATCTTTCACCAGGAAGGCTGGTGAGAGATTCTGACTTTCTCCTTAATTAGCCACATATCACCATCAAGGTCCTCACCTCTTTGAGACTCAGTCTGCTCATGTATAGCATAGAGGGGTATTAGCATCTATTTCACAAAATTCCTATAGTACTTAAATATGGAAACATAAATTAAAAAATTCTTTGCCTGAGGGAAATTCCAAGAGATTTTCAACAGTCATTTCCTGTTGCCATCTTACCATGCTTGATTCAACTTGGATCTCCTTGCTGATTCCAAAGTTCCTCTCCTTGGGCTCTCCCAGATCTTCTCTACTGCTCCCTACATCTAGTATGACATTAGTGATCAGGAATAATCCATGTATTCCTCATATTTTCCCTGAGCTTTCATGACCTATATTGATTTATTTTTGCTTAAGACCCTTGTCACTGGAAAATGACCCCCTGCTTCCAGACACACACACACACACAGACATAGGTCAAATGTTCATTTTGGAACTGGAAGATAGTTTAGAAATGATTCTATCACTCCTGTAGACAGATGGGGGAAATGAGACATAGGGAGGGGATGTGAACTGTTGAAGGATTTGTAGGTAGCAAACTCAGGTCCCAGACTTCTGTGTATTATCCTCAGAGCATGGACTTTGTATTCAGAAAGGCAAAGGTTCTAAATCTAGTTCTGCTGTTTTCTATGTGGTGGGCACCAAGCTGTGTGTATTCCTCAGCCTGTTTTCCCATCTATAAAATCTGCATAACTTTCTCTGATGTGGGTACAAAATATGACTATGCTGTTTGGAATACTCCCAAATGATTAGGAGAATGTTGTTCTCTGTCTGCATCATCCTTCTTACTATGATAACTTCAGGGCATCAGGGTGAGTTTACTCAGTCCAAGAAGTCACTTCTGGTTATCATCCCTTCCAAGGGAGGGAATGTAGGTGGTAGGCCATGTGCAGTCTTTTCGCCTATTGTAATGACCACCTGGTGTCTAACCCAGTAAGTCTGCTTGCCCACACCATCTTGTCTGTCCCTGTTGGATCACCACTGAAACCTGAAGGCCAAGAAGTTGGGCACTATCCTCATCTCCTACAGATGAGACTTGGGGCATCTACAGCTGCTCTTGGAGCTTGAATCTGAAGGAAAGCATCTTTCTTCTGCAGTGTTAGGTTATTCACCCAGTGGTACTCTTCCATGGATCTTAGCTTCAAAGTTATAGCTCTTTACTGGCACATTTCCCTGATTTTTGTGCTCCTATGCAATCATCTTCCTAAGACATGGCTATAGTCTCAGGATGGTTAGATTTAGAGGGTTTCTAGTCACAGAAACATTTAGGACCCTGAACCATTTCTAACTCCTGACCTCCTAGCACCAAATGTTGAAGAGATGTGACATGTATTCTTTGCTATTCCAATATAAATGGCCTATTCCCAAGTAAAAATCCCATTATCTCAAACTGAGATGATACCTTCTTCCTAGTGATACTGTGGAAGTTAAATGGTGTGGGCATCTGATGAAAGTAGGGTTTGTTTTTAACTTCTGCCATTCAAGATGAAGGGAGACTTACTTAAAGAGATTTATTTAGATGAAATATAAGGGAAATAAATTTAAAAACAACCAAATTTATTACCTACAAGAAGACAACAGTGAGAGGACTGGGTTGAAGGATACATGAGAAAGTACAATTTTCTCAGTATAGCTTTGTCATGTTTTGACATTCTAAAGCCTTTCAATTGTTTATATATTAAAAACAAATCCAATCAATAAAAATGGAAAGAAGACAAAGAAAATGGAAACAAATGAAATTAATTATAAGTCAAATGCATACCCTAAACATACTTAATGGTAAACAGAAAGAAAAGCATTTATTCTAATAACTAATGGTGACAGTGTTTAATTTTATATGTGTAATCTGGAGTAGGATGGAATATGTTTTGGTTTGTGTGTATGGGAGGGGGCAGTAAACAGTCATTATGAGCTTTTGAGGAGCTTTGTTTCAGTTTTATAAGCTTAATTCTTGCCTGCAAATACATCTTTGATATATAATCAACCCATTTCAAGTTCAAACTCCCACCTGCCTCATATTGTCAGGCTCCTGCAACCCAGAGCACCGCTTTCCCTTCCCTCTATCATTCCAGGGTCAGCTATTAAACCAGACAAGTAGAAACGGCCCACATAACCAAGCTGCTGCCGCCAAGTTGCTTCAGTCGTGTCCAGCTCCATGTGACCCCATAGATGGCAAGCCTACCAGGCTCTGCTGTCCCTGGGATTCTCGAGGAGAAAACACTGGAGTGGGTTGCTGTTTCCTTCTCCAAGGCATGAAAGTGAAAAGTGAAAGTGAAGTCGCTCAGTCTTGTCTCTTAGGGATTCCATGGGCTCCAGCCTACCAGGCTCTTCCATCCATGGGATTTTCCAGGCCAAGAGTACTGGAGTGGGGTGCCATTGCCTTCTCCCATATAGCAAAGAGTTCATTGCAATTATTCAAACTATCCAATTCTAAGCCTGCTCAGTTGCTGACTTTGTCTTGCTTGTTTTCCCTGTGAAAACCACAATAAAGACTCTTGCTCATATTTTTCTCTCATTTTTTTTTGTCTCCTGACCGATCCTGGTGCTTCTCCATGTGGTCCTAGATTGGTGTGATGTGACATCTTCTTGGAATTATTAATATAATTAGCAAGCTATTGTTTCAATGGCAGTCATTCCCTGATTTGTCACATTCATCATATCTGAAATAAAAACAAATTTCTGGGTACATTTAAAAACAGTGTCCTGAAGGCAAAAGTAGTGTGACAGAGGCATTAAAGTAAATATAGTTTATGATTTCTTTCAGTGGAGGATAACTAGTAACAGTTGAGCATCAGCTGGAGTGAAGAAAGACTCAGGCAAGACACCATGAAGAAAATGTTGTAATCATCAAAGAGAATAATAGGGGCACCGGGAGAAAAGTAGGGTTGGAAGAGCTTCTGAACAGCATCACTGTTGCTGCTATAAATTTTTGCTTTCTTGTACATTGCTTTTACAGTTGTTCAGTCTTCTTTGCTGTCAGCTGCCTTTTCTTGTTGTTGAAGGGCATGCCTCTAGGAAGACTGCTATCTTCTCTAATTTGATATTTCTAAGTGGGCATGGACTGAGATGCCCAGAACAGGAGCAGGCTTGCAAACTTCCTGTTCTAGCCATGTTGCAGATTTTTCACTTCTTGCAAAAACCATGTGGATTGATCCACCACATGTGGTGCAGGACCTCATTAAGAACTTACCAACAGAAGCCCAAGTATACTGATAAAAATTAGCCAAAAATAATAGCCTACCTGCTGAGTCCAAAGACATTCTAGCATTGGTTTCCAGTAGAGAAAAGGAGAGAAACAGGAGATGGAGAAGTTAAAAGAGGCATGTATTTGACAGGGAGTTGACCTTCTGTAAAGCAAACTGAATGCTTCAGTTCACATATTTCTACCTGCTGTTTGAGCTTCAATTTCCTTATCTAAGGTAAGATTTGGAAAACTTTTATTGCGATGTCAGATGTAACTTAAGGATACTTAGGGCCTCAAAGCCCCTATTGTAATACAGACTGATTTCATTTTGAGCACTCTCCTCAGTTATGTTCAGCTAGAAAATTTTTCCTAGTAGACTGAAACCAACTGGGAGGCAAGACATCAGAGATGGTCCACCTAAGAATCTATTTACAGAATAAGGAAAAAAATGCACATGAGAAATAGCCAAGAAAAAGACAAAAGTATATATGATAGATCAGGTAGATGCATAATGAAAATGATAAATTGTGAGGTAGGACAGGAAAGTTAGAATAAAATGTGAAATATACACTGGACTGTGCCAGTAAGCAGCCATCCTGTAAACAAAGCATGCATCCATAGGTTTGCCTTTTAATAAGGATAAAAATTGTTCCATTTATTTTGTCCTATTATTTAGAAACCTTGGTATCAGGCCTTTTCTGTACATGATGTCTGATTCTGAAAGCAATTGCTATCCTCTTTCCAACAGAAGAGGATACTGAATGGCAGAGAGTTAGATTAAATTGCCTGAGTTCACACCAGTAACTGAAGGAATGAAGGATCAAGGCACAGTTGCTTTTAACTTTATCCTTCATTTCTATAAGTTTTATGTGGTGCCTCTTTTTCACTGCAGAAATGGATGTGGCTGCTCAAAGACAGTACATTGGCCTGGAATGAAGGAAATCAATAGAAAAATAGTTCCATTGTACTCCTAGAGGTATTTGCATATAGTTTTGTCGGCTAGTCAGATTTTTCACCTTAAAAACATGATGGAACAGCACAGAATTAAATATTCAAAGAAGTTAGAAAAGAGTTGTGAGATTTGAATGGAGTCGGTGAGTTGCACTGGACACAAAACAAGCGGAACTTAAATTGGGCCATAATGGAAAGTGAGATCCAGTTTAGAAGTATAAGGAGGTAGTCCTGGAGACAGAGACCTTTATAACAAGAAGGAAAACTTCTCTCTCAGGGGCAGGAAATGCTCTCTTCTCCTTATGCTAAATCTATTCTGTATATTTCCTTTCTAACTAACATTATGATTTACCTGCTCCCGTCGGGCACACAAAGGAGGCACTAATCTGATTGATTCAAGTTCCAGACTGCACTTGATGACTTTTTATAACTGGCAAAGCTAACACTGTCTTCAAAGGTAGCTGTGTTACAGTCCTTCATGCTTCACCCCATTCCCTTCTACTTTTTATGCTCCATGCAACTTCATGGGATAGTGGACTTGTGGTCACCCTTAGTAGGCTCACAGATCCCTCTGGCCCCAACTCACATAGCTAAAATTCTTGCTCTGGCCTCTGATGTCTTCCTATCATATTCTAACATAACACTGGCCATTCAGGTCCACTGGCCAGGCCAGTTCTATGAATATGAACAGTAGCAGAACTTCTTTATTGCTTCCCTAATAACATTCAATCCCCATTTCATTTTCAACGAGAATACAGACTATAGGCAAAAGATATATCCTCCACCTTAAATCCATAGGGCCACCAAGGAGGAAAGCCTTGTCTCCAGCTCCATGGAGTAAAACATATTTTTAAGCTCTGGATGGACTAAATCAGTCTTTCTCAAACTGTGGTGTATAGACCAGCTACCTTATTATTACCTAGGAACCAGAAAATCTGGAGCCGTAACACTTCATGTTTTAATAATTTCTTTAGGAGATCCTGATACAGGCATGGTTTAAGAACTACTAGTCTAAATGTAGGGCTCAGAGGTTAAAGTGTCTGCCTGCAGTGCAGGAGACCTGGGTTAGATACCTGGGTAGGGAAGATTCCCCTGGAGAAGGAAATGGCAACCCACTCCAGTATTCTTGCCTGGAGAATCCCATGGACGGAGGAACCTGGTTGGCTACAGTCCATGGGGTCGCAAAGAGTTGGACATGACTGAGCGACTTCACTCTCACTTTCACTTTCAGTCTAAATGTATTATGTTGGCCCCAATATTCTCACAAGTAATTGGATCAAGTTGGTGTTTTTCAGCTCGGTATGATAGTCTCCCCTGACTCCCGAGGGACATCTAGTAATGTGTGGACAGTTTTGATAGTCACATCTGGAATTGTTCATTATTTCCTGAGTAATATCTGTTTTTATTTCCAGGTTGCCTGCTCTACTGGATCATGTTGATCAGCGGTTCCCAGTGTACGGTTATTGAGCCAGTAATATCAGCATCGCCTGTGGTCTTGTCAGAAATATATTTTCCAGCCCTGCCTACACCCAGTGAAACAGAAACTCTGGAGCTGGGCCCATAAAGCTATGTTTTCACAAGCCCTCTGAGTGATTCTGGTCAGTGGCTGATTTTTCGTGTTCTGTGACATTTTGCTATTTGACATTATTGTAGCAAATCTTCATGTTTCTGCATGTTTTGGTTATTAGAGTCAATGTTATATTAGCAGTTAAATATTTTTTCATCTTCAACTTTTTGCAATGTTTGCTTCTCTAAAATGTTTGGTGACTTTGGTTGTCTTTTTCATAATCTTAAATAAAGAGCTGGGTGAACTGACAAAGGCAACTGATACTAGCCATCTTTGGAATGTGTAGATCTGATTTCCTCAATAGATAACTGTGGGCTGTTTATCAGGTATTGGGGCAGATGGACAGTTAGGATACACCTCAGGTTGTGGACCAAGAGATGGCAGAGTGGGACTTGGTGAGAAAGCTATGTGGTCTTGAATTTATTTCCTCCTAGGAAGGACACTCTTTCTTGGGTTCCCCTCTCTGTCTGTCGTGGAAGGCCTCATAACAATGTGCTGTTTCCCTCTCAGGTTCAACCCCTATGCAGCCAGGCACCTCGGTTCCCTTATAGAAAGTGTAGACTTTCAGCACAGAAGCACGGATCACTACCTTGCTTTCCTGCTTTCATGTGTGCTCAGTCATGTCTGACTCTTGGCAACCCCATGGAGTGTAGCCTGCCAGGCTTCTCTGTCCATGGAATTTTCCAAGCAATAAGACTGTTGTTGTTGTTCAGTCACTCAGTCATGTCCAACTCTTTTGACCCACTAGACTGCAGCATACCAGGCTTCCCTGTCCCTCACCATCCCCTGGAGCTTGCTCAGACTCATGTCCATTGAGTGGGTGATGCCATCTAACCATCTCATACTCTGTCGTCCCCTTCTCATCCTGCCTTCCATCTTTCCCAGCATCAGGGTTTTTTTCTCATAAGTTGTCTCTTTGCAGCAAGTGGCCGAAGTATTGGAGCTTCAGTCCTATGAGTGAATATTCAGGGTTGATTTCCTTTAGGATTGATTGCTTTGATCTCACTGTAGTCCAAAGGACTCTCAAAAGTCTTCTCCAATACCACAGTTCAAAAACATCAGTTCTTTAGCACTCAGTCTTCTTTATGATTCTACTCTCACAACCATACATGACTACTGGAAAAACCATGGCTTTGAGTATATGGACCTTTGTCGGCAAAGTAATGGATCTCCTTTTTAATATGCTGTCCAGTTTTGTCATAGATTTTCTTCCAAGGAGTAATCATTTTTTAATTTCATGATTGCAGTCAACATCTACAGTGATTTTGGAGCCCAAGAAAATAAACTCTGTCACTGTTTCCATTGTTTCTCCATCTATTTGTCAAGAAGTGATGGGGCCAGATACCATGATCTTGTTTTTTGAATGTGGAGCTTTAAGCCAGCTTTTTCACTCACATCTTTCATGTTCATCAAGAGGCTCTTTAATTCCTCTTTGCTTTCTACCATTAGGGTGGTGTCATCTGCATATCTGAGGTTATTGATATATCTCCTGGCAGTCTTATTTCCAGCTTGTGCTTCATCCAGCCCAGCATTTCACATGAGATATTCTGCATGTAAGCTAAGTTAAGCAGGGCAACAGTACACAGTCTTGACATACTCCTTTCCCTATTTTTGAACCAGTCCATTGTTCTATGTCTGGCTCTAACTGTTGCTTCTTGACCTGCATACGGGTTTTGCAGGAGGCAAGTATGGTGGCCTGGCATTGCCATCTCTGGAAGAATTTCCCACAGTTTTCTTGTGGTCCACACAGCCAAAGACTTTAGCATAGTCAACGAAGCAGAAGTAGATGTTTTTCTGGAATTCTCTTGCTTTTTCTAAGATCTAACAAATGTTGCCAATTTTGATCTCTGGTTCCTCTGCCTTGTTTAAATCCAGCTTGTCCATCGGGAAGATTTTACTTTTAATTGGATATGAATATTATTGATAACTTTGCATTCCACGATGTCTGGCTCTAGGTGAGTTATCACACTATCATGGTTATCTGGTTCATTAAGATGTTTCTACACAGTTTTTTTGTGTAGTCTTGCCACCTCTTCTTTGTATCTTCTGCTTCTGTTAGGTCCATACTGTCTCTGTCCTTTATTGTGCCCATCTTGCATGAAATATTCCCTTGTATCTCTAACTTTCTTGAAGAGATCTCTAGTCTTTCCCAGGCTATTGTTTTCCTCTATTTCTTTGCATTGTTTACTTAGGGAGGCTTTTTTTTTTTCCTTTCTTTCTTTCTTTGTGCTATTCTTTGAAACTCTGCATTCAGAAGGGTGTATCTTTCCTTTTCTCCCTTGCCGTTCACTTCTCTTATTTTCTCAGCTATTTGTAAGGCCTCCACAGACAACCATTTTGCCCATTTGCATTTCTTTTTCTTGGAGAGTGGATTGTTATTTCCTTCTCCAGGTTATCTTCCTGACCCAGGGATCAAAACCATGTCTTGTGCATCTCCTTTCCGAGATTAGTAGGCAGATTCTTTATCACTGAGCCCCCTGTGAATCTCCTTCCTCAAGTATTTACCGGGGCTGCTGTGAGGTCAGACTGGTTTTGCTCTTTCTGAAGCAAATCTTCAAAGTAATGTTTCTGAACTTTACACACTTTCAAATCATCTTGTTAAAATGTAGAATCTGATTTAGGAGGTAGGATGGGGCCCAAGTTTCTGCATTTTCATCAAGCTCCCAAGTGTTGCAGATGAAAGTGGACCCCACTTTCAGTAACAGGGCTTTAGCTTTAACTCAGTGCTTTGACCACTGTACCAGTGCATCTTCGTGTTTGAATTTGTTAAATTTAAGCTTCTAACTCCTCCAGATCTGTTTCTAATAACTAAGCATGTAGGTTTCCCTCTCTGTGTGCATTCAGTTTGGATTTCTTCTATTCTTGTCAACCCAATGACTTTTCCTTTCTCTCATTAATTATTCCTATCAATTTCCAATATGCTGAATGAACAAAGCTTTCTTGTTTCCCAGTACTGTTTTTATGCTAGTACTAAAAGTATACACTGTGTAGGAGATATTCGATACAATTAAATCTGACTTATTTATAAAAATTGGATTTTGATGTGCTCCTCACTTTATGGATTTAATGCACACTATTGCCTAACCTGCTAAGGCATGCTACAAGGCATGCTCTGGTCTTCTCAAGAATTATTCTCTTGATTTACCTTAAGTCTCTGTTTGATATCTGGGTTAACTATCTTTATTCTGTCCCAGTTTTCAGGGCTTTGTGATATTGAGTCAGTTCTCTGGACCTATCCACACCCTCACCTTGGTCCCTTGAATAACTTGCCACTTCTCACAATATCAGTTGGGGAAAAGGTAGTTAAATACAGCCATCATCCTAGTAGCAATTACTCAGTACCAGCTATCCTGCTCAGAATCTGGGTCCTGTGATATGTCCCAGTTTTAAGTGTTGGCCTCCAAGAAAGATCTTGTCCCCGAAGGGCAGCATCGAAGTTACAGTTGGATGAAACTAGCACGGCATGAGTAGCTCTCATATTTGCACTGGAACTACTTTGATATTTTCTTTCCTGAGGATGCTGTATGAATGCAGACACGCAAATATTAAAAAAATCTGAAAGCTGACGGTGTAAAATTAGCAAGGCTTGAAGGAAGAGAGTGAAGAAAGAATTTTCAAAACTTTGTAGGCTGACATCTCAGCAAGTAGCAAATCCCCTTGAGGAAGGACTTCATCTTCAAGCCATATCTAATTGCCTTTTGTCATCCTCTGATTAAAGCCAGTAGCAACTGGACCATATAGGGGTTTTATATATAAATAAGGTTTAGATACTGGCTTGGCAGAACTCTGTGGTTTTTCAAAGGCTAATAAGGTTGAACTTGGCATCATTTATCACTAATCTGTGGCTTTGTTTTTGGCTCCCATTTCATGTTCTGCCACATTTAATTTATTGTTCTCTTCCTCCAGATGACACTGATGATGTTGAAAGCAAGAGAGGCAGGTGGGGGAGGGGGTTGGAGGACTGTGGTTAATAAATGTGGTTCTAACAGTCTGGTGTGTATCTGACCTTTATCTTTCAAATAACCTGTGTAAATCCAGACCAGTCAATGAACCCAGATAGATGACTGTGTTAAGGGAGACAATTAAATGAGGTGAGCAAATTCCAATACAAAGAAAAATTGATGTGGTGGTCCAGTCCATAGCAACCAGTTCTGCAGTTTGTCCTAAGTGGTTTCCTTGGATGATATTGAGTGACTAGGACTGGTTGCTGATGGTAATGGATGACCAATTTTCTTATAGGAAAGGATGATGAATATTGGATTTCTGAGGTTATTTTCAGAAGAAAGGAAATAGTGCTATTGCCATGAACATAAAAAAAATGTTATGGACATCTTCTATCTAAAATGGGGTGAAGAATACAAACCCACCTATGTACTATGCTCCAGATGGCTCATGGAGAAAAATTTAATTCTTATTTTTTTTTCCAAGTAAACTGTTCACCCCACTACTGCATTTACTCTTGCTTGCTCTTGTCTGTTTTTCCTAGAGCTTCTTCCCATTGCATTGCTTTTGACAGCTCTCTGTTTCAGCTTTAGCATCTTCTGTGGGTTGAATACAGATGACACATTCTATCGCAGGTTGTAAAGAAACCATCCCTGCCAGAGCCAGTTACCCTTTTTATGACAGAAACAGGTTTAGACAAGGCACAAATGGAACATGTAGAAGAGAGCACCTACTGATTATAGCTTTGTCTGCACACATTTGTCTACTGGTCTCTGTTCTTAGCCTATTAAAATATGCCTCAGATTATTATTTAACAAAAGATATAGACCCTTAATTAAAGCAGCACTCACTGCTGGATTCTTAAATCTCAGTAACAACATAATTGTATATTTCTCACTCACGTAAAGTCTAAATAGAGGTGGTAGAGAAGAGGAATATCCTTACAATGATGCAGGATCCAGACTAACAGAAGATCTTCCATTTCAATGTGTGGTTTCTAGGATTATCTTGTCTTTCATAAGTGCCAACAGACAGGAGAGGAGAAAGGATAGAGCCTGCTGTAGGAGGATTTAACAAGACTGAAGGACAGATGAAGTTACCTAACTTAAGTGAAGCTAGAGATTTAGTTGAATTCTATGCTCAGAAAGAATAAGAAATCATTTAGAGAACAGCTAGCCAGCTGTTGGCATATGCCTGCTCACGTAAAAGTGGTCTGGATTGAAATGCAGAAGGATTGAGTCCCACCTTGTTCTAGTTTTGCCACTAATTTAATCCATAATCGCCTCACTTAGTTAACCTCCCCAGATATTGACTTTCATATCAACAATAAACTATATGATCACTAAGAAACCTTCCAGTTTTCATGTATTATAAATTTATATTAACAATGAGAAGAAAGGAAGATTTATGAATAGAAACAGACCATTTATTTTTACTTGTTGTTGGTTACTCTATCTTTATCCTATATCTTAAAATTGATCCTGATTGCTGCTTTATACCTACTAAAGCATTTAAAAACTCCATGTATGTATTAGTCATGCCTATAACTTCTAAAGGAGATCAGCCCTGGGTGTTCTTTGGAAGGAATGATGCTAAAGCTGAAACTCCAGTACTTTGGCCGCCTCATGCGAAGAGCTGACTCATTGGAAAAGACCCTGGTGCTGAGAGGGATTGGGGGCAGGAGGAGAAGGGGACAACAGAGGATGAGATGGCTGGATGGCATCACCGACTTGATGGACGTGAGTCTGAGTGAACTTCGGGAGTTGGTGATGGACAGGAGGCCTGGCGTGCTGCAATTCATGGGGTAGGCAGAGTTGGACACGACTGAGCAACTGAACTGAACTGATGACTTTGAGTTCTATAGAGTCTAAACACAATTTTAGTTTATCTCAATCTGCTCATCTAGTACTTTTGCATCTTGGTTAAGTTCCTGAATGACATCTATAAAAAGTGAAAATGATCTCCAGAATGTGAGAATTCTGTAATCTGAGATGGGGAGCACAAGTAACTACTACAGATGGTCCCTGACATATTTTTTGTGCTTTTTATTTGTGTGTGTGTGTGTGTGTGTGTGTGTGTGTGTGTGTGTGTGTGATAGTACAGAAATAATAAGCAGTAGAAACTGTAGTTAACATTTTGGATTTTAAGTTTTTTCCCAGGATAGGTATAGCATGAAACATTCTCATGTTGCTAGATAGCAGTATGAGCTGCACCTCCCAGTAAGACTTATGAATACAAGTGTAAACAATCAATATAAACAGCTACAATTGTTCTGTACCCAAATGAGAACTGTTTTTCACTTTCAGTACAGTATTTAATGAGGTCATGATCTGCGCCACAGTCAGCTCCTGGTTCTTATTTTTGCTGACTGTATAGAGCTTCTCCATCTTTGGCTGCAAAGAGTATAATCAATCTGATTTTGGTATTGACCATCTGATGATGTCCATGTGTAGAGTCTTCTCTTGTGTTGTTGGAAAAGGGTGCTTGCTATGACCAGTGTGTTCTCATGGCAAAATTCTGTTAGCCTTTGTTCTGCTTCATTCTGTATTCCAAGGCCAAATTTACCTGTTATTCCAGGTATTTATTGACTCCTTACATTAGCATTCCAGTCCCCTATAATGAAAAGGACATCTTTTTGGGGTGTTAGTTCTAGAAGATCTTGTAGGTCTTCATTGAACCGTTCAGCTTCAGCTTCTTCAGCATTACTGATCTGGGCATAGACTTGGATTACTGTGATATTGAATGGTTTGCCTTGGAAATGAACAGAGATCATTCTGCTGTTTAAATTGAACAAAGTAGGAAAAACCACTAGAGGATTCAGATATGACCTAAATCAAATCCCTTGGGATTTGCCACAGTGGAAGTGGCAAATTAATTCAAGGGATTAGATCTGATAGACAGAGTGCCTGAAGAACTAGGGACTGGGGTTTGAGACATTGTACAGGAGCAGGGGTCAAGACCATCCCCAAGAAAAAGAAATGCAAAAAGGCAAAATGGTTGTCTGAGGAGGCCTTACAAATAGCTGTGAATAGAAGAGAAGCAAAAGGCAAAAGAGAAAAGGAAAGATATACCCATTTGAATGCAGAGTTCCAAAGAATAGCAAGGAGAGACAAGAAAGCCTTCCTCAGTGATCAATGCAAAGAGATAGAGGGAAACAATAGAATCAGAAGGTCTAGAGATCACTTCAAGAAAATTAGAGATACCATGGGAATATTTCATGCAAAGAAGGGAATAATAAAGAATAGAAATGGTATGGAACTAACAGAAGCAGAAGATATTAAGAATAGGTGGCAGGAATATACAGAAGAACTATACAAAAAGATCTTCATAACCCAGATAATCATGATAGTGTGATCACCTGTCTATAGCCAGACATCCTGGAATGTGAAGTCAAGTGGACCTTAGGAAGCATCACTACAAACAAAGCTAGTGGAGGTAATGGAATTCCAGCTTAGCTATTTTGAATCCTAAAATATGATGCTGTGAAAGTGCTGCACTCAATTTGCCAGCAAATCTGGAAAACTCAACAGTGGCCACAGAACTGGAAAAGGTTAGTTTTCATTCCAATCCCAAAGAAAGGCAATGCCAAAGAATGCTCAAACTACCACATAACTGCACTCATCTCACACACTAGTAAAGTAATGCTCAAAATTCTCCAAGCCAGGCTTCAGCAATACGTGACCTATGAGCTTCCAGATGTTGAAGCTGAGTTTAGAAAAGACAGAGGAACCAGAGATCAAATTGTCAACATCCATTAGATCATCAAAAAGCAAGAGAGTTCCAGAAAAATATCTACTTCTGCTTTATTGATTATGCCAAAGCGATTGTGTGGACCACAACAAACTGGAAAATTCTGAAAGAGATGGGAATACCGGACCACCTGACCTGCCTCTTAAGAAACCTATATGCAGATCAGGAAGCAACAGTTAGAACTGGACATGGAACAACAGACTGGTTCCAAATTGGGGAAGGAGTACCTCAAGGCTGTATATTGTAACCCTGCTTATTTAACTTATATACAGATTACATCATGTGAAATGCCAGGCTGGATGAAGCATACACTGGAATCAAGATTGCTGGGAAAAATATCAATAACCTCAGAATTGCAGCTGATACCACCCTTATGGCAGAAACTGAAGAAGAACTGAAGAGCCTCTTGACGAAAGTGAAATTGGAGAGTGAAAATGTTGGCTTAAGACTCAATATTCAGAACACTAAGATCATGGCATCTGGTCCCATCACTTAATGGCAAATAGATGGGGACAGTGGAGACAGTGAGAGACTTTATTTTCTTTGGTTCCAAAATCACTGGAGTTGGTGACTGCATCCATGAAATTAAAAACCCTTACTCTTTGGAAGGAAAGTTATGACCAACCTAGATAGCATATTCAAAAGCAGAGATATTATTTTACCAACACAGGTCTGAAAGGTTGTGGCTGAACCACAAAAGACGTCAGGAGTCTTGGCCTCTGGAGGAGAAGAATTCAATCCAGAGCCAGAGAAGAGGCTTGATCCCTCAGAGCTTTTGTGTAATAAAGTTTTAATAAAGTTTAAAAGATACAGAGAAAGCTCCTGACATAGACATCAGAAAGGGACAGAAAGATTTCCACCTTGCTAGTGTTCCAGTTCCAGTTCAGTCACTCAGTCATGTCTGACTCTTTGCAACCCGATGAATTACAGCATGCCAGGCCTCTCTGTCCATCACCAACTCCGGAGTTCACTCAGATTCGCGTCCATCGAATCAGTATTGCCATCCAGCCATCTCATCATTGGTCGTCCCTTTCTCCTCCTGCCCCCAACCCTCCCAGCATCAGACTCTTTTCCAGTGAGTCAACTCTTTGCATGAGGTGGCCAAAGTACTGGAGTTTCTGCTTTAGCATCATTCCTTCCAAAGAAATCCCAGGGCTGATCTCCTTCAGAATGGACTGGTTGGATCTCCTTGCAGTCCAAGGGACTCTCAAGAGTCTTCTCCAACACCCCAGTTCAAAAGCATCGATTCTTCAGCACTCAGCCTTCTTCACAGTCCAACTCTCACATCCATACATGACTACTGGAAAAACCATAGCCTTGACTAGACAGACCTTAGCAAAGTAATGTCTGTGCTTTTGAATATACTATCTAGGTTGGTCATAACTTTTCTTCCAAGGAGTAAGTGTTTATTAATTTCATGGCTGTAATCACCATTGGCAATGATTTTGGAGCCCCCCAAAATAAAGTCTGACACTGTTTCCACTGTTTCTCCATCTAGTTCCCACGGAGTGATAGGACTGGATGCCATGATCTTCTTTTTCTGAATGCTGAGCTTTAAGCCAACTTTCTCACTCTCCTCTTTTACTTACATCAAGAGGCTTTTTAGTTCCTCTTCACTTTCTGCCATAAGGGTAGTGTCATCTGCATATCTGAAGTTATTGATATTTCTCCTGGCAATCTTGATTCCAGCTTGTGCTTCTTCCAGCCCAGCATTTCTCATGATGAGTTATCTAACTCTACATAGAAGTTAAATAAGCAGGGTGACAATATACAGCCTTGATGTACTCCTTTTCCTATTTGAAAACAGTCTGTTGTTCCATGTCCAGTTCTAACTGTTGCTTCCTGACCTGCATATAGGTTTCTTAAGAGGCAGGTCAGGTGGTCTGGTATTCTCAACTTTTTCAGAATTTTCCACAGTTTTTTGTGATCCACACAGTCAAAGGCTTTGGCAGAGTCAATAAAGCATAAATAGATGTTTATCTGGAACTCTCCTGCTTTTTCCATGATCCAGCGGATGTTGGCAATTTGATCTCTGGTTCCTCTGCTTTTTCTAAAACCAACTTGAACATCAGGGAGTTCATGGTTCATGTATTGCTGAAGCCTAGCTTGGAGAATATTGAGCATTACTTTACTAGCGTGTGAGATGAGTGCAATGGTGCAGTAGTTTGAGCATTCTTTGGCATTGCCTTTCTTTGGGACTGGAATGGAAACTGATCTTTCCCAGTCCTGTGGCCACTGCTGAGTTTTCCAAATGTGCTGGCATATTGAGTGCAGCACTTTCACAGCATCATATTTTAGGATCTGAAACAGCTCAATTGAAATTCCATCACCTCCACTAGCTTTGTTCGTAGTGATACTGTCTAAGGCCCACTTGACTTCACATTCCAGGATGTCTGGCTCTAGATGAGTGATCACACCATCGTGATTATCTGGGTCATGAAGATCCTTTTTGTACAGTTCTTCTGTGTATTCTTGCCATCTCTTCTTAATATCTTCTGCTTCTGTTAGGTCCAGACCATTTCTGTCCTTTTTCAAGCCCATCATTGCCTGAAATGTTCCCTTGGTATCTCTAATTTTCTAGTCTTTCCCATTCTGTTGTTTTCCTCTATTTCTTTGCATTGATGGCTGAAGAAGGCTTTCTTATCTCTTCTTGCTATTCTTTGGAACTCTGCATTCAGATGCTTATATCTTTCTTTTTCTCCTTTGCTTTTCGCTTCTCTTTTTTTCACAGGTGATCTTGATCCCTGTCTCCTGCACAATGTCACGAACCTCATTCCATAGTTAATCAGGCACTCCATCTATCAGATCTTTTTAGTTATATAGTAATTATCATCATTTTTTAATGCTTTTTAACCTCTCTGAAAAAGAAACTTCTTCAACTTGATAAAGAAAATGTATCCCCCTCTCATAGTACAACTACATTATTATTTATGCCTAACTGTAGAAGACTAAAATTTTCTTCCCTGAGATCAAGAGCAAAGAAAGAATATTCACTCTAATCACTTTCATTCCACATTTTCCAGACGTCTCTGAAAGAGAAATTAGGCATGAGAAAGAAACAAAGCAATAAAAATAATAATAAAAAACGGTTTTCTCTTGAAAGTAACATGAATTTTAAAAATCCTATTAATTCTGTAAAAAAGCTAGTAAAACTATGAGTGAATTTATCAAGACTTCAGAAAAAAAAATTCAGTGGACAAATAAGTTGTGTTTCTATATTGCTGTTGTTGTTCAGTAGCTCAGTCATGTCTGACTCTGTAGGACCCCATGAACTGCAGCATGTCAGGCTTCCCTGTCTTTCATCATCTCCCAAAGCTTGCTCAAACTCACATCCATTGAGTCGGTGATGCCATCCAACCTCTTGTTCTCTGCTGTCCCCTTCTCCTCTTGCCTTCAATCTTTCCCAGCATCAGGATCTTTTCTAATGAGTCATCTCTTCGTATCAGGTGGCTGAAGTATTGGAGCTTCAGCTTCAGCATCAGTCCTTCCAATGAATATTCAGGACTGATCTCCTTTAGGATGGACTGGTTGGATGTCCTTGCAGTCCAAGAGACTTTCAAGAGTCTTATCTAACACCACAGTTCAAAAGCATCAGTTCTTCAGCACTCAGTATTCTTGTGGTTCAATTCTCATATTCATACATGACTACTGGAAAAATCATAGCTTTGACTATATGAACATTTGTTGGCAAAGTAATGTCTCTGCTGTTTAATATACTGTATAGGTTTGCGATAGCTTTTCTTCCAAGGAGGAAGCGTATTTTAACTTCATGGCTGCAGTCACCATCTGCAGTGGTTTTGGAGCCCAAGAAAATAGTCTTTCACCATTTCTATTGTTTCCTCATTTATTTGCCATGAAGTGATGGGACCAGATGTCATGATCTTTATTTTTGGAATGTTGAGTTTTAAGTCAACTTTTTCACTCTCCTCTTTCACTTGCATTAAGAGGCTGTTAGCTCCTCTTCACTTTCTGCTTTTAGGGTGGTATCATCTGCATATCTGCGGTTACTGATATTTCTGCCAACAATCTTGATTCCAGCTTGTGCTGGATGAACCAGACCAGCATTTTGCATGATGTACTCTGCATATAAGTTAAATAAGCAAGGTGACAATACACAGCCTTGACTTACTCCTTTCCCAATTTGGGACCAATCCACTGTTCCAAGTCTGGTTATAACTGTTGATTCTTGACCTTCATACAGGTATATCAGGAGGCAGGTAAGGTGGTCTTGTATTCCCACATCTTTAAGGATTTTCCACAGTTTGTTATGATCCACACAGTCAAAGTCTTTAGTATAGTCAATGAAGCAGAAATTGATGTTTTACTGGAATTCTCTTGCTTTTTCAGTGATGCAACTGATATTGGCAATTTGATCTCCTGGTTTAGCCTTTCTAAATCCAGCTTGAACATCTGGAAGCAATCTAACTGCCTATCAACTGATGAATAAACAAATTGTGGTAATTCCATAGCAATGAATATAGGTCAGTAATAATGCAGAATTAACTCTCCAATACACATAACAACCTGGATGAATCTTATATACAAACAGCGAATGAAGCAGATAAAAGGGGGTATATACAGTAAAATACATTTATATGATTACCTAGGAAATCTAAATCTGAATTTTAATGACAGAATGCAGGTCAATGGTTGCTTGGGGCTGGGAAGAGTGGGATAGACTGAAAAATGGCATAATAATGTTAATTTTGGGGTAATTAAAATGTTTTATGTCTTGTTTATTGTGATGGTTACACATATGTGTGTCAGAATTCACCAAGCTGCATTATTAAAACCAATTCATCTTATTGTACATAAATTATGTTTCAATAATATTTATTAGAAATTAAGGGTGATCATTTGAAGAATAGGAATAAAATGTTCAATTTTCTGTATTATTGTAGGGGGAAAGGAAAAATAAATTAAAGCAAATCTTTTCAGTAGAGGACAGAAAAAAAAAAACCAATTATTAAAATGAAGTTTGGATTTAAAGAGACTTGCTCAGATTCTGCTCTTTACCACTTCCTAACTCAGATAAGTAAGTTACTTAATCCATCAACTCAGATTCCTCCTCTGCTTTCATGAGTTTAATAATTATACTTACCTCAAGGGGATGAGGGCTTCCCTGGTGGGTCATGTGGTAAAGAATCTGCCTGCAATGCAGGAGACTTGGGTTCGATCCCTGGTTGGGGAGGATCCGCTGAAGAAGAGAATGGCTACCCACGCCAGTAGTCTTGCCTGGAGAATCCTGTGAACAGAGAAGCCTGATGATCTACTACAGTCCATAGGATTGCAAAGAGTTGGACATGACTGAGTGACTAACACTTTCACTGTTTCTTTCAAAGTGTTGATTTAAAAATTAAATAAAATTCTAAACATAAAATGCTTAACAGTGGGTGGGTGGGATATAAAGAAAGTATTCAGGGAGTTCCTTGGTGGTCCAATGGCTAAGGCTTCACACTCCCAATTGAAGGGGCCCAACTTTGATCCCTGATCAGGGAACTGCATACTGCAATGGAGGGTTCCCCTGCTACAACTGTGAAGAAGGCTGAGCGCTGAAGAATCGATGCTTTTGAACTGTGGTGTTGGAGAAGACTCTTGAGATTCCCTTGGACTGCAAGGAGATCCAATCAGTCCATTCTGAAGGAGATCAGCCCTGGGATTTCTTTGGAAAGAATGATGCTAAAGCAGAAACTCCAGTACTTTGGCCACCTCATGTGAAGTGTTGACTCATTGGAAAAGACTCTGATGCTGGGAGGGATTATGGGCAGGAGGAGAAGGAGACGATAAAGAATGAGATGTCTGGATGGCATCACGGACTCGATGGAAGAAAGTCTGAGTGAACTTCGGGAGTTGGTGATGGACAGGGAGGCCTGGTGTGCTGCGATTCATGGGGTCGCAAAGAGTCTGACACGACTGAGCGACTGAACTGAACCGAACTGCTACAACTAAAGCTCCCACATGCTACAGTGAAGATCAAAGATCCTGCACTTAAGATCTGGCACAACCAAATAAATAAATCTAAATATTTTAAAAAAGAAAGTATTCAATAAATCCTAAACACTTTTATCAGTATCATAACATTGAGAATAATATTTAAAAGTCAATCTTCTGATTCTCTCCCAGTACCATATTGCTATTCTTTTTAATACTTAATTCAGTTTGTTACTCTGCATTTATTTGCATGATCGTTTGCTATTTCACAGTCTCTCGAGGTGATGTGAGTTGCCAGGCAGAAACCATGCTTACTTTGCTCATGTCTGCACCCTAGCACTAGCTCTGCCCTGGTCCATGGTAGAGACTCACGGTCCCTGTATGAATGACAGAGCCTTTCTTAATTATCCATAGTGTTTATCTTTGCTAAAATCTTACACATGTTACAAATGGAAGTTCTTATAGAATTGGATCATCCTATGTAACCCTCATTTTTACAGGTAGGAAAACTGGGAAAGTTTATACCATTGCCTCTCATCATACAGCTAAATAGGGACAGAGTCAGAGTAGGAACCTGAATTGCTAAACTTATGATATAAAGAGCTTATGATATACAATGAACTTTCAACTGACCCAGGAAGTGTTCTTTTCAGCTTTGAAACTCCACCTCCTCCTATTTTAATATCTGAACTGTGGAAGTTATATGTGCTGGGATACATCCAAATTCAATATTTTTATCTCCCAAACTTTAAGTTGGCCACAGTGCTGAGCAAAGTGCTATTTACACAGATGTTATACGTCTAGAGATGCTCCTTCAGTATTGATGGATGCATAAAAGCATGATGGCCTCATTTTGTTTATATTGGCAAATATACTTTTAGGGGCTTTTTGATTTGCTTTTGAAGTTTAGACCTCTGCAAAATCATCTTCTGTGCCTCTGACAAACAAACACTTGTTTTAAAAGGACTTAACTGGACTTTCCTGGTGGTCCGTAGCTAAGACTCCATGCTTCCAGTGTAAGGAGTCCAGTTTTGATCCCTGGTCAGGGAATTAGATCCCACACGCCACAGCTAAAAGTCTGTATGCAGCAACAGAAGATCCCATATACCACAGTGAGGACTGAAGATCCTGAGTGCCACAACTAAGACTTGATGTGTGCTCGTGCTCAGCAGTGTCTGTCTCTTTGAGACCCTATGGACTATAGGCTGCCAGGCTACTCTGTCCATGGGCTCTTCCAGGCAAGAATGCTGGAGTGGATTGACATTTCCTTCTCAACCCAATGATTGATGCATCTCCTGCATTGGCAGGCAGGTTCTTTACCACTGAGCAACTGGGAAACCCTGAGACCTGACACAGCCACATAAATAAATAAATAATTTTTTAAAAAGTGTGCTCCTTCACTCAGCTATGTCCAACTCTTTGTAGTCCACCATGTTCCTCTGTCCATGGGATTTCTTAGGCAAGAGTCCTGGAGTGGGTTGCCACTTCCCTACCCAGGGATCAAACTTGCACCTCCAGCATCTCCTGTATTGGCAGGTGTATTCTTTAACCTCTGAGCCACCTGAGAAACACATTAATAAAACATGAAAGAACTTAACTTTTAGTTGAGTTTTACTTTCTCTCTTCCAAAAGGAAAACCAATTGTTGCACATTTATGTGTGCTTAATTAGCTGTTATTTTATCTTCCTCTGAATTCTTTACATACCCCTAGTGGCAGTTTTGTCTTTCACAGAGGCCAATTTAATCATTGGGTATTAGCTTTTTTTTTTTTTTTAACACTTGGACCCAATGTAACAGGGTAATTAAAGTCTGTGTAAAGCAGAAATGTGTATTTTTCCCTCCTCACCTCCAGCGATCACCCAATAAGATGTATTCTTCTCCTGCACAAAGACCAGGAATTGGCAGGTCGGTAGACTCTGTCACTGCTGTCCTCTTTTCCCAGTGTAAAGATCTAGGTCTCCTGAGAGAGCAATGATTAAGAGCCTCAGGAAAGTGCAGGCAGGCAGGAGCAACAAAGGAGTTCAGAGCTCTGTAGTTCAGAGGGGACATCAAAATAAACTGATTTTATTTAAATAAACTGAATTACCCTAACAAGCTGTTTTTCAATTTCAATAGCACTAGAAATTTTATCTTTTTAGCTCTACCCAAGGTATTGCCTTCTGCCCCTGGAATGAAATATTAGCAAGAGAAGCACTCTTCTAGTTAGTCTCCATTCAATCCCAAACTTTAATAGAAATAACCTGCCAGCTCTGATTGAGTGTGATATCACTAGAGGAGCCTTGAATTGAAACTGGGGGATAAAGAAAATTGCAGTATGTGAAGCCAGTTTGACTAAAATGGAAATTTTACTTCAGTCCTATCTGGCTGTCAAAGGGACACTTCTAATACTTCACAAAGTAATTTACCTTCACAGCAAAAACTAAAAAATAGAAACTGAAAATGCAAAAAAAAAAAAAAAAAAATCTCCAAGCTAAACCAATTGAAAACAAAACAAAACAAAACAAAAACAAAAAACAAAAACCCTCTCTCTCCTTTGCAAAGTTTGATGTCTTGTTTTGCATTGTCTCTCTAGGGGCCAGGAATGAGCACAGCACACTAAAGTATCCTAGTAGGCTTAGCTCCCCTTTGTCATTAAGCACACGCAGTTTGTTTGGATTTTAAGTTTTTTAAGAAAAAAAAAAATCCCCAAATAGAAACTCCTAAATGAATCTGTCAAATACGTGAATGAATGCACATTTCATACCAGCTTCAAGATTTTGAGAGAAGACAAACTAGTGTTTACTATGGTCATGCAGCAGTTGGCAGAAGACATGAATTCTTTGAAGACTTGTGGGCCACATCCCAGAGGTGCCATGGTCCCCAGGGTGCATTTTACATCTGTGACTGGAAATCTCATATTCCTTGGGGAAAATTGGCTAAAATTGATTTGCTAAAGGAAAATGAAATTTTGAGGCCAGTTACATATGAATAAGTGAATGTTGAGAACTCTGATGTACATGTAATGGGAGCTGAGAGTCTGATTGGGAAGGATGGGGACATTTGGATCGTGTCACAGAAGCGTTTTTAAAAAGACATTTACTTTATTGGCCCACTGAACCTCTTTGGATGTTCTATTTCAAAGTTGGTTTAAAAAAACTTGCAGAAAATATGATGAAAAATGTAGATATGCTTTCAGAGACATCTTTCAGAAACAGGCTCTGTTTGCCTATTAAAAATAAAGTGTTTACCCAGATTAAATAGAGAGTCAGAGAAAACAAATCTTATTGTTTGGGAAGTGAAGAGCAAGATCATGAATTCTATTTATTAGCAGACAATTGGAAAGAGTGCTGTTTGGTCAGTGAAAGAGAGCAGAGGCTGTATATATATACTTAGCCACATTTGGATGATCAGTCAGTCAAGACAGACAGACAGACACACACACACACAGACAATGAACAAAAAGTAACCTTGGTCATTCTTGCCTCTTTTTACTCCACAAAACAAAATATAGACTCCAAGAAACAAAATAAAGACTTATTGGAGGATATATCTCTCAAGTCTTTTCTCAGTGTACCCCTATAAAAAATATATGAATAAATAAAAAGTTGAGGGCAGGTATTATTATATTATCCATTTTGCAGATGTGAAAGCTGATGCTTCGATGCTTGTTGTTTTCCAGTCTCTGAATTGTGTCCCACTCTTTGTGACCCCATGGACTGCAGTCCATGTGATTCCATGGACTGCCAGGCTTCTGTTCCTTTACTGTCTCCTTGAGTTTGCTCAAACTCATGTCCATTGAGTTGGTGATATTATCTAACCATCTCTTCCTCTGTTGCCCTCTTCTCCTTTTGTCTTCAATCCTTCCAGTAACAGGGTCTTTTCCAATGAGTCAGTGCTTCATATCAGATGGCCAAAGTGATGGAGTTTTGACTTCACCATCAGTCCTTCTAATGAATATTCAGGGTTGATTTCCTTTAGGATTGACTGGTTTGATCTCCTCATTGTCCAAGAGACTCCCAAGAATCTTCTCTAGCACCACGGTTTGAAAGTATCAGTCCTTCAGTGCTCAGCTTTCTTTACGGTTCAACTCTCACATCCATGTATGACTACTGGAAAAACCACCTCTCTGACTATATGGATCTTTGTTGGTAAAGTGATGTCTCTGTTTTTTAATATGCTGTCTAGGTGTGTCATAGCTTTCTTTCCAAGGAGCAAGCATCTTTTAATTTTATGGCTGCAGTTACCATCCACAGTGATTTTGGAGCTCAAGAAAATAAAATCTATCACTGTTTCCATTTTTTCGCCATCTATTTGGCATGAAGTGATGGGACAGGATGCCATGATCTTTGTTTTTTGAATGTTAAGTTTTAAGCCAGCTTTTTCATTCTCCTCTTTCACCTTCATCAAGAGACTCTTTAGTTCCTCTTCACTTTCTGCCATTAAGATGGTGTCATCTACATATCTGAGGTTGTTGATATTTCTCCCAGCAATCTTTATTCCAGCTTATAATACATCCTGCTCAGTATTTTGCATGATGTAATCTGCATATAAGTTCATTAAACGAGGTAATAATATACAGCTCTTTGCCATGCTCCTTTCCCAATTTCAAACCAATCCATTGTTCCATGTCTGGTTCTAACTGTTGATTCTTGACTTGCATACAGGTATCTCAAGAGGCAGGTAATGTGACCTGGTATTCCCATCTCTTTAAGAATTTTCCACAGTTTGTTGTGATCCATGCAGTCAAAGGCTTTAGCATAGTCAATGAAGCAGAAATATATGGTTTTTTTCTGGGATTCTCTTGCTTTTTCTATGATCCAATGGATGTTGTCAATTTCATCTCTGATTCCTCTGACTTTTCTAAATCCAACTTGTACACCTGGAAGTTCTTGGTTCATGTACTGTTGAAGCCTAGGTTGAACAATTTTGAGCATTACCTTGCTCACATGTGAAATGAGTAAAATTGTGCAGTAGTTTGAACATTCTTTGGCATTGACCTACTTTGAGATTGGAATGGAAACTGGTATTTTCCAGTCCTGTGGCCATTGCTGAGTTTTCCAAATTTGCTGGCATATTTAGTGCAGCAGGTTAACAGCATAATCTTTCAGAATTTGAAATAGCTCATCTGGAATTCCATCACCTCACTAGCTTTGTTTGTATTAATGCTTCCTAAGGCCCACTTGACTTCACACTCCAGGATGTTTGGCTCTAGGTGAGTGACCACACCATCATGGTTATCAAGGTCATCCCTGATTTTTTTACTCTATGGCCCATTCTATTGGTCAATGGCCAATGTGTCTCCTTCTAATAGATATGCAGCTATTTTCTCATCAAATATCCTCCAGGAGTCAAGGTATTACCCATCAGGGTTCTTGGCTTTCTCCAAGCAATAGAAATTGATAAGAGGCCAGCAAAGATTCAGGGAAGGCTTTATTGCGGTTCCTGCTATAGCAGGGGAAATGAGCACAAGAAACATATTCCTTCGCTTGCTTGCTCCCTGAGGGTGGAGGGGGATGAGCTGGTTCCTTATGAGTGAAGGCAGGGGTGTGTCTAGGGGATCAGGCTGGAGGAGGGTGGTGTATGTGGTTTGCCCACCCCTTTAGTGGTATTGTTTGCAGAGGACATGCACAATCCTCTGCTTTTGTTACCCGCTCTTCAGAAGAGACAACTGGGATTTTTGGTCTCTTTTTATCTTATTGTCCAGAATTTGCTCCAACTGCACATGCATGCAGTTATTTTTAGTCTCCTATACTTTCTTTGTATTTTGTTGCTGGAGGAGAATTTTGTCCAGGTGCAAGCACTGCAGTAAATGGTCCCAGATCTCAGCCTGTCTCAAAGTGTTCTGCATAGAATTATCACAAACTTATCCTTTTAGTTTTCAGGATATTTTCTAATCACTTTTCACCTCCTTGTTAAAACCTGTATGCCCAATCCTCCATTTCACAGACTGTGTTTTTGTTTCCAATATCAGACGTAATTTTTATATTTGCATATTTGAGCTAAAGTACCAAATGTGTGATAATGATATACCCTAAATTCATTTTTCAAAATACCCCTTTAATTATATCAGAACGCTTTAGCCATCAATATCTCTGCTGTCTCCTACTTCATTGGCTCTTAGGATACAATCCAAACTTCTGCCTTGTTCTCACAGCATTGTTGTCCAGCTAGTACACAGTCCTTAGCCTTCTTCACACTGCTCTTTCCTCCAGGTCAATCCTAGTTTTGATGTCTTGCATGCAGTCTCTAGCCAACATGGAACACTGCCCACATACTCTCAATCTTCAAACGTTTAGCTATCCAAAGTAATTTCATGTGTATTTTTACTTCATTCTTATAGAACCAGTGTTCTGAGATTTACTGTTATGCATTTTATAACTAAAAATATTGAGAATTGGAGTTCCCTGGTGGTGTAGTGTTTAGGGCTCAGTGCTTTCACTGTTGTGGCCCTGCACTCATCTCCGGTTAGGGAACTAAGATCCCACAAGCCACACAGCATGGCTGGGAAAAAAAAAAAAGAGAGAGAGAGATAGCAAGAATTTAAGAGGTATGAAAAGGCAAATTCCCTGGGAAGTTTAAGCTTTCAGGGTCTTCACTTGTGCAAGGTCCTGCCAGTGCTTCTGGGAGTTGTTCCGGTTAAGGATATGAAACTAGACTACCCCCAGGAAGCATTTCTATTTGAGCATTTTTAGTATTCAAGAGAAAAAGTATTCAAAGAGAAAAAGACTATCCATGTCTCCAGAAATATCTTATGATTTATGCTTTTTAATTCTTAGCAATCAGTCTTATAATTCAATTTATAATTGCATTCTTTTAACTTAATAATAACACACATCAAAATAGTATATACTTTAAGTACCCAAAATCTGGATCCAACCCTGAGTTATTGAACTTGCCCCAAACAATGAGATGGGAGGGGCTTGAACTCAATTCCACCAATTCTGGGTCCTTTCTGTGCACCAGATGTTGGTGTTGATGTTACCTGTCATGGCACAGGTGAGTAGGGATTGCCTCCATAAAGTTTTCTCAAGGACAAAACGATGTTAGTGTGTTCCTTTTGTATCTCACACACCACTTTGTAACAGCTTTTTGCTATTTATAGCAAACTTGCCCATTACTTTGTTATGCCTTTGCTGTCTCATTTCTCCAGTTAAATTGAAAGAAATCTTGTATCAAGGAATGTACCCTGTCTATCTTCACCTTTATGAAAGTAGTTGTCATGGCATGAACTTAGTGAATAGTAGCTAAGCTTCTCAGAGTATAGGAAGCCTGTTCTATATAACAAGTGTCCTGCTGGGGATCTTCACAGGCTTCTAATTTTAGACTTGTGTGGAAAGCTTATGATCTGAGATGACAGGAGAACCTAAGGACCCTGCAAGATGGTAGAAGGCGGATTCACATGTCTGTGTCTTTGCTTTCAATACTGACTTCTGATCAGAAGTTTTTCCTAATTCCTGCTATTCATTCATTTATTCCTTCAACAAATACGTGTCAGGCATTAACCTAGATTCTAGGGACAAAACTAAAAACATATTATCTCATTTTCCTCAAGAAAGTAAGCCAAAAGTAGGAATTCATGAATTTATTATCAGTGATGATATGCTTTCAATAGAATATGTAAGAGTTCAGGGTTATTTTATGCAGGTCCATTAAATGAGGCTTATCCCAGATAAATGAGCCAATTATTTGTACTTGGCCATGTGTACTTGCTTTAAATAATAAATTTATCCAGAAAATGTATCTATAGGGTGAATCTTGCCTTCTTTTTCTGGTAGGTTTCAATGTAAAATTTGATACATTTTCTGATGGGAAACATCCTTTCAGTTTAAACTTTTATGGCTGTGCAGTGTGAACAGCAAAGCAGTGTCGTGAGTTGTGTTTATCTGGTTTGTATGGTCAAAATTATATGTCGTTTACTTCAGCAACATTTGGGGTAAATTCTCACTTATGAATGTACTGCTTCCTAAGGTCATTTTTCTATTCTTTTCACCTCAAGCTTTTTTGACTCTGACTAGGGATTTCTAACCCTTCTAACTTGCTCTTTCCCTAATTATCTGTGGGATATAGAGCTAGGACTGAAAAATAATCCTAAACTGTTGCCAGGTGTCCTGCAGTATGTCTAGTTCAGTTCAGTTCAGTTCAGTTCAATCACTCAGTCGTGTCCGACTCTTTGAGATCCCATGAATTGCAACACGCCAAGCCTCCCTGTTCATCACCATCTCTCGGAGTTCACTCAGAAGCACATCCATCGAGCCTGTGATGCCATCCAGCCATCTCATCCTCGGTCGTCCCCTTCTCCTCCTGCCCCCAATCCCTCCCAGCATCAGAGTCTTTTCCAATGAGTCAACTCTTCGCATGAGGTGGCCAAAGTACTGGAGTTTCAGCTTTAGCATCATTCCTTCCAAAGAAATCCCAGGGCTGATCTCCTTCAGAATGGACTGGTTGGATCTCCTTGCAGTCCAAGGGACTCTCAAGAGTCTTCTCCAACCCCACAGTTCAAAAGCATCAATTCTTCAGGGCTCAGCCTTCTTCACAGTCCAACTCTCACATCCATACATGACCACAGGAAAAACCATAGCCTTGACCAGATGGACCTTAGTCGGCAAAGTAATGTCTCTGCTTTTGAATATACTATCTAGGTTGGTCATAACTTTTCTTCCAAGGAGTAAGTGTCTTCTAATTTCATGGCTTCAGTCACCATCTGCAGTGATTTTGGAGCCCCCAAAAATAAAGTCAGACACTGTTTCCACTGTTTCCCCATCTATTTCCCATGAAGTGATGGGACCGGATGCCATGATCTTCATTTTCTGAATGTTGAGCTTTAAGCCAACTTTTTCACTCTCCTCTTTCACTTTCATCAAGAGGCTTTTTAGCTCCTCTTCACTTTCTGCCATAAGGGTGGCGTCATCTGCATAGCTGAGGTTATTGATATTTCTCCTGGCAGTCTTGATTCCGGCTTGTGTTTCTTCCAGTCCATTGTTTCTCATGAGGTACTCCGCATATAAGTTAAATAAGCAGGGTGACAATATACAGCCTTGATGTACTCCTTTTCCTATTTGGAACCAGTCTGTTGTTCCATGTCCAGTTCTAACTGTTGCTTCCTGACCTGCATACAGATTTCTCAAGAGGCAGGTTAGGTGGTCTGGTATTCCCATCTCTCTCAGAATTTTCCACAGTTTATTGTGATTCACACAGTCAAAGGCTTTGGCATAGTCAATAAAGCAGAAATAGATGTTTTCCTGGAACTCTCCTGCTTTTTCCATGATCCAGTCGATGTCGGCAATTTTATCTCTGGTTCCTCTGCCTTACAACATTTAATTAAATGAAAACTTTTCATTCTTTCAAAACTATTTCTTTTTGAAATTTGGAAAATTAAATATCTTTAAAATAATTGCTGGAATATTCCCCACTGGTAGCTCTTCTGTGGAAAAGGAAAGGACTAATAGAGCTACCATGTCTTACATTTCTTTAGTGTTTCTCCTAAAATGTGATCTATGCTAGAAACAGAGTAAGTGATTTTATTGTTTCCTTGTCAGTGCTCACCACACTTGGCACAACTTGTCTCTCATATATAGTGATGCGGCTGAGTTGCTCCCATATCTCAGAGCGAGTACGTTGAAGATATGCCAGGAGGTTTTGGCTAGTCAGTGAATGTCGGAAGAATGAAAGAAGGAATCTCCATGTACCTTGATTTTCATAAAAACTAGATATTAACAGTTTTATGAAAAGTATTACAATGCACGCAAGCTTTGTTCTCACGGAATGTACAAGCTATATGGTGTCTAAACTCTGTTCTGTTCAACTCGTTCTGACTTGTCCTGAAGAAAAATCTCAGAAGTCACTTTTCCCTGAAAGTTTTCCTGACATTTGAATAAATGGCAGCCTTTGCCTGTTACTCAAACCCCAGGTTACTATGTTCATTCCTTTCCTATACACACCTGGCTGTTTTGGGCCCTGTGAGGGTGAACATCTATGTACTTATGAATTGTTCAGTGTTTGTCAGCTCACAGTCCTTCACTCCCACTGGCTCTGTGGAGAATACCAAGGATGGATTCAGGAGACCCTGTTAGAACACTGTTCCCCATCCCAGCTTCCAAAGCATTCACCCCTAGCTTACAATATATATGGTTTCTGGAAGGGGAATTACTATCATGTGACCTAAATTTAGCCTTTTCCTAAGTAAAAAAAAAAAAAGAATTATGCTTCCATGTAACATCATCACTTATATAAAATGAATTTCTCTTGCTTAAGGATTAAATGTTTCTGAAATAACATTGATTTTTGGAGCTCTCTGGCTTATGTCCTATAGCTGTATAATAAAGACCCCCATCTGCTGTCTCCCCACAGAACTGGAAAACTGCTTGTTTCTGCCCTGTGTGTCACACTTGGTCCCTGGGCCCTGGAACAACACTGTGTTTTTTTGTGTCCTGCAGATTTCCTCAGGAAAAAGACTTCTTAAGTTTTCACTGACAGCCTTCCATCTCAGAACTCAGCCTTGTGAGTGGAGCTGAGCTGGTGGGATGGGAGCCATGGGGTCCCCTTCCCAGCCCCATCTCCCTCAGGTGCTCATGCAATCAAGTCATTTCTCCCTTGAGGCCTCTTTTCTGTCTCACAAAATGATGTTTGAAGACCAGAGGTGGCCAATTTTCTGAAAGGGCCACACTTTGAATCTCAGATTCTCTAAATCTGGGACAAAATGTCTACATTTCTGCAGCTGTAATCCATCAGGAAAGAAGTAAAGAGGTTAAAATACAACATGGTCCACATATGGGGTGAGCATTAAACCACAGGTTACTGCTATATTGTATGACATTGAGGCAGGCAGGTCAGCATTATCTGCAGAGAGAACAAAACAGTAGTGCTCAAACAGAAGGACACAGGGTTAGGAACAGCCCCAGAGTCATGTACCAGCCTGACTTCTTTTCAGCTTTGTGAACATGGGCAAATATTGTAACACTTTCAACTTCTTAACTCTTATCTAAATATGACATTTTTCAAGGAACTAGAACAACTCTATAATTCATATGGAACCACAAAAATCCTGAATTTCCAAAGCAATCTTGAGAGAAAAGAATAAAGCTGGAGGTATCAACACCTAAGACTTTAAATTATGTTGTAAAACAACCTGGTACTGGTGCAAAACAGACACACAGATCAGTGGAACAGAACAGAGAGTCCAGAAATAAACCCAAGCACCAATGGTCAATTAATCTATGACAAAGGAAACAAGAACATATAATGGAGAAAAAGACAATCTCTTCTTCAAAGCTGGACAGCTACATGTAAAAGAATGGGATTGGAACATTTCCTTGTACCATAAAAACAAAATAAAAACCAGCTCAAATGGATTAAAGACATAAATGTAAGACCCAAAGCCATAAAATTCATAGAGGAAAACGTAGGCAGAACCCTGATATAAATTGAAGCAATATTTTTAATCAGTTTCCTAAAATGAAAATAAAAGCAAAAATAAACAAATGGGATGTAATTAAGCTTAAAAGCTTTTGCTTAGCAAAGGAAACCATCAAAAAATATTAAAAGCTAACCTATGGACTAGGAAATTTATGATCAACCTAGATAGCATATTCAAAAACAGAGACATTACTTTGCCAACAAATGTCCATCTAGTCAAGGCAATGGTTTTTCCAGTAGTCATGTATGGATGTAAGAGTAGGACTCTGAAGAAAGCTGAGCCCTGAAGAATTGATGGTTTTGAACTGTGATGTTGGAGAAGACTCTTGAGACTCACTTGGACTACAAGGAGATCCAACCAGTCCATCCTAAAGGAGATCAGTCCTGGGTGTTCACTGGAAGGACTGATGCTGAAGCTGAAACTCCAATAATTTGGCCACCTGATGCAAAGAGTTGAGTCATTGGAAAAGACTCTGATGCTGGGAGGGATTGGGGCAGGAGGAAAAGGGGACGACTGAGGATGAGATAGCTGGATGGCATCACTGACTGGATGGATGTGAGTTTGAGTGTACTCTGGGATTTGGTGATGGACAGGGAGGCCTGGCATGCTGCAGTTCATGGGATCAGACACAACTGAATGATTGAACTGAACTGATGGACTAGGAGAAAATATTTGCAACTGATATAACCTACAAGGGGTTAATATCCAACATACATAAACAGTTTATGAAATCAATATTGATAAACCAAATAACCCAATCAAAATTGGCAGAAGACCTAAATAGACAGTTTTCTTAAGAAGACATACAGATGGCCCACAGGTACATAAAAGAGTTCCAAATCACTACTTATTTGCGAAATGTAGATCAAAACAACAACAAGGTACCATTTCACATTTGTCAGAATGGCCATCATCCAAAAGTCTACAAAAAGCAAATGCTGATGAGGATGGTTGTCGAAAGGGGACCCTCCTATACTATTGGTAAGAATATAAATGTGTATAGCCACTACGGAAAACAGTATGGAGGTTCTTAAGAAAAACTAAAAATAAGACTACCATATTATTCTGCAATCCCACTCCTCAGGATATATCCACAAAAAAAATGAAAAATGAAAACACTAATTTGAAAAGGTGCATGTGCTCCAATATTCCTAGCAGCATTATTTCCGTAGCCAAGATATGGAAGCAAACCAAGTGCTCATCAATAGACATAGGGATAGAGAAACTGTGGTATATAAATACATATAAATATGGCATATCACTCAGCCATAAAAAGAATAAAATTCTTCATTTGCAGCAACTTGAATGGACCTAGAGAATATTATGCTTAGTGAAATAAGAAAAATACTAAATGATACACTTATTTGTGGAATCTAAAAGAATAAAAGAAATGGATGTATATAGCAAAACAGAAAGACTCACAGGTATAGAAAACCACTAGTGGTTAGTGGTGTGATGAGGAATGGAAGAGGCACAAGATAAGTATAAGGGAGAGATAGTAAGTACTGTGTATGAAACAGGTAAGTAACAATGACATACTTATTGCACAGGAAACTATAGCCATTATCTTGGAAAAGCTTTTAATGAAGTATAATTTATAAAAATGAATCACTATGCTATACACCAGAAACTAATATAATATTGTAATCAACTATGCTTCAATAAAAACAGATAAACTGGAAACAATAAAATAAAATGAAGATAATAATACTCAGCTTCTGGCATTGTGAGGGCAAATATGAAACTACAGTGTCTAGCACAAAATAGGTACTCAACTAATGTTATGACTTCCTTTCCATTCATTTGGAAGGAATGTATAATCCACTGGGGGGGGGAAACAATGCAGTACTTAACGTTTACCAATGAAGACACATAAAGAGTTAAAAAATAATTTATCTGCTTTAAAGACTCCACTTAAATAGAAGGCAGGAGAAAGTAATCCCTCAGTTAGGGAGGGAGAGTTCTAACACATCAAATTATTAGTGAAATTTGAATCAGGAGAGGACTTAGGGAGTTCTTGACATCTCTCCTTATTCACAAAGTCATTAGAACAATTTTCTAAAGAGATATAATTAGTGCTCAGGCCTCCCATAGTAGCAAAAGCTCTTTTAGAGCTGTCATCCCTCCCTGTCATTTGTTGCAAAATGTTCAGAAGCAAACAGTGCCACGAGCAATGGTTCTGCTCATATGTCCTGGCAGTGATAAGGGCTGACTGAGCCCCCACATACTATAATAACTACCTGGGTGCTCATTTGTGACTCATGTGGAAAGTAGGGGAAAAAAGAGTTTTTCACAAATGTGGTAAAATATCTTGGGAAGTCCCAAGAGAAGGCATCAAAAGATCCTATTTGCAGGTGATGATTGAGAAAGAAACCCTTTTGTACTTGATGGTACATCATACTATTTTTTATGTTTTGAGAACCATACAATGACTTTTCCCTTTATGAAATCAAATCACTTGTTTGATCATTTACATTCTGCTTAATGAAAGAGAATAATCCTTTAAATGCTATAAAAATTGTTCAATTTTAGCTAAATCTCCCCTAGACTAATTTATTTTCCTTGCTCTTTTAGCAGATATTTTTGTATTAAAGTGTCAGCCTCCTATGAATCTCCCTGGGTACCCACAAAAGATAAACACGGGAAGCTGAGAGGTATTGATTATTTCTGGGTGTCACGGGGCTCAGTGCTGGACACTACAGGGAAATGGATCTGTGTCAGGAAGGTTGTGTTGTGATTGCTGACAGCAGTGAAAGGCCAGCGTTTTCTGTGAAAGAATGTTGAACATGAATATAATAAGGAAATGAGAAAGACAGAAGGTAAGGAGAGAAAAATAAATTGTGAAACATTTTCCTGAGGCCAAGTTTCTTGTTTGCCTTGGGCAAGGCATGCAAATTTCCTTTGCATTTCCTATAAAATTAGGATGACATTGTATTTGAAATATTTTATAAGTATTAGAAATACTGTATGCAGATTGTAGGTAAAAAAATCTAGGTCTTTTAAACTTTCCATGAGAAGGTAAGTTTCACTGGCACAGTTCAGTTCAGTTCAGTTCAGTCACTCAGTCGTGTTCAACTCTTTGCAACCCCACGAATCACAGCACACCAGGCCTCTCTGTCCATCACCAACTCCCAGAGTCTACCCAAACCCATGTCCATCAAGTCGGTGATTCCATCCAGCCATCTCATCCTCTGTCATCCCCATCTCCTCCTGCCCCTAATCCTTCACAGCATTAGGGTCTTTTCCAATTAGTCGACTCTTCACATGAGGTGGCCAAAGTACTGGAGTTTCAGCTTCAGCACGTGTCCTTCCAATGAACACCTAGGACCAATCTCCTTTAAGAAGGACTGGTTGGATCTTCTTCCAGTCCAAAGGACTCTCAAGAGTCTTCACCAACATCACAGTTCAAAAGCATCAATTCTTCAGCATTCAGCTTTCTTTATAGTTCAACTCTCACATCCATACATGACTACTGGAAAAGCCATAGCCTTGACTAGATGGACCTTTGTTGGCAAAGTAATGTCCCTGCTTTTGAATATGCTATCTAGGTTGGTCATAACTTTCCTTCCAAGAAGTAAGCATTTTTAAATTTCATGGCTGCAGTCACCATCTGCAGTGATTTTGGAGCCCAAGAAAACAAAGTCTGACAGTTTCCCCATCTCTTTCCCCATGAAGTGAAGGGACCAGATGCCATGAACTTAGTTTTCTGGATGTTGAGCTTTAAGCCAACTTTTTCACTCTCCTCTTTCACTTTCATCAAGAAGCTTTTTAGTTCCTCTTCACTTTCTGCCATAAGGGTGGTGTCATCTGCATATGAAGTTATTGATATTTCTCCTGGCAATCTTGATTCCAGCTTGTGTTTCTTCCAGTCCAGTGTTTCTCATGATGTACTCTGCATAGAAGTTAAATAAGCAGGGTGACAATATACAGCCTTGATTGTCCTCCTTTTTCCTATTTGGAACCAGTCTGTTGTTCCATGACCCATTCTAACTGTTGCTTCCTGACTTGCATACAAGTTTCTCAAGAAACAGGTCAAATAGTCTGGTATTCCCATCTCTTTCAGAATTTTCCACAGTTTCTTGTGATCCACACAGTCAAAGGCTTTGGCATAGTCAATAAAGCAGAAATAGATGTTTTTCTGGAACTCTCTTGCTTTTTCCATGATTCAGCAGATGTTGGCAATTTGATCTCTGGTTCCTCTACCTTTTCTAAAACCAGCTTGAACATCTGGAAGTTCACAGTTCACGTATTGCTGAAGCCTGTCTTGGAGAATTTTGAGCATTACTTTACTAGCTTGTGAGATGACTGCAATTGTGCAGTAGTTTGATCATTGTTTGGCATTGCCTTTCTTAGGGATTGAAATGAAAACTGAACTTTTGCAGTCCTGTGGCCTCTGCTGAGTTTTCCAAATGTGCTGGCATATTGAGTGCAGCACTTTCACAGCATTATCTTTCAGGATTTAAAATAGTACTGGCACAGGGTGATGTCAAAAGCACTCCAGGAGAGCAGGACTGTTGAATTTGCCTGTGTGACTTGCAGTTGCCATATTTTATTGGATTTAAAACCAAAGACCATTAATCACTTCTTGGTGGTGTTGTGCTAAGTTGCCTCAGTCATGTCTGACTCTTTGCGACCCTATGGACTGTAGCCTGCCAGACTCCTCTGTCCATGCAGTTCTCCAGGCAAGAGTATTGGTGTGAGTTGCTGTGTTTTCCTCCAGGCAATCTTCCCGACCCAGGAGTCAGACTTGCATCTCTTAGTATCCTGTATTGGCAGGCAGATTCTTTGCCACTAGCACCACCTGTGCTTGGGATCTTTGGGAGAGGCAATCAGCCATACACCCTACATCTCCCTCAACCCTCCTAGCTGAGTAGGTCCCACATGCAAAGCATCAACCACTCTCTACTGAGCCATTTTCCAACGTAATATTTTCTGCTAACAACCTTGGGGGATGAAGTCAAGTCTCTGTTGGAAACAAAGCAGTTTTGCTTGCTTCTCATTATAAGATGATAGATTTCCCAAGCCCGGTTTTTCAGCTGTTATATAAAAACATGCATAGCACTCATCTGGGAACGTGATGGGACTCAGGGTTCAGGAGAAACCATTTAAACTATACTGCTTACTGTGCTGTGAGTCATAAACATTTTTGTGTCTGATCTAAGACTCTTGTGTCCTCTGTCAGCACCCTCAATACAGTAAGCTAACTTACTAGCTCATAAGTTGGACAAATCAAATCATAGACCAGATAGTGTCCTAGGTCAAATTGTTTTACTTGTCAAATTCTTGGTTTGCTCATTTGTGGGCCACAGATAATTTTAATACTGTTGAAAGATGGGTGTGAGCATTTAATAAGATATTAAGTTTTATGGGCCTGGCATAGTTCCTGAGCCACTGTAGAATGATTGGACTGTCTCCAAGGATGTTGCTGGACCATTGATAGGCATGATCAGAACCATGCAGCTATCAGAGCATTGACTATTACTCCTCCTGCCCCCATGTATCAGATTCATCTTGCCGTTGGACACTAAGCAGCTTGAGAAAAGGGTCTGTGTTGCACATGTCTTCTGTAACCCTGGTTGTGCTCCACACAGTGTCACGAAGATCCTGAACACCCAGCAAACAAATATTCAAGTATTGTTGGATCGCATATACCCTTCAAGTCAGGCCCTAAGCTTCCTGTACTTCATCTGTAACACAGAAATGGTAGATAAAACCTGTGTCACATGTCTCATTAGCTTTTGTAGGAAGACAATGATAATCCATATATTTGTGAAATTATAAATGTTTGAAATGATAAAGTAACAAAGTATATTTATTGAATGCTCTTTGCATATCAGCTACTAAGCCCACATATTTCATTTTAGCCTCCCAATAACTTAAAATATTTTTATAATTATTTTACAGACAAGAAACCAAGGCATAGCAAGGTTGAATATATTTCCCAAAGTCACACAACTACCAAGTGAGATAGACAGGATTTGAATCCAGGGTGCTCAGACTCTAGAGTTGTATTGCTCAGTAAAGTAGCTGCTAGTCATATGTGGCTACTTCAATTAATCAAAATGAAATAAAAATATTATTATACATTTTTTATAAGCATTAAAGCCAAGGCTATGAGAAGCAAGGAATTTTCCCCAATTTAGAGTGTTAGCAAATGAAAGGACCAGGTCCAAACATGGGGCTGCTGATGCTAAGCTGGCTTTATGCCTCTCTCTGTAGGTACATGGCTTCCCCATCCCTGAGATATTTGGCTGCTTCGGTTTGTTTTTGATACTCAGCCATATTCAGATGAGCAGTTGAAGCTCTAGGCCCAAGAGAGCCCCAGGGACTTGTCTTTCTATCTAATTAATCCCAGTATATGTGAATGGAAAGCAGAGAACACACTGTCTCACAAATAATTGATGGCCAACAAATGTTAGTTGAGGTGAATTATCATTCTTTTCATTAACTGCTGTTGTTACAGTTCTGAAACAGAGATGTTATGGAAACAAAAACAAATCTGGAATCTTTAGATGAGAAAGCTCTCTCACAGCTGACATTTTTACAAGTATGAGACCTAAATAATTTCCCATGGGCTGTGTAAATGCCCTGTGAAAGGCAAAGATAAGGAACATTACAGAAAGCAAGAAAAACCAGAACAGTGAACACTAGTTTTGAGCAGAGAGCAGACAGGTCATCCTCAGAAAGTGGAGACTGACCCGAGCCTTGAAAGGCCACTGAACTAGGTATGTAGGCTTCTTAACAAGGCAACACTCGGCTCCCCTTTCTGTTTGATTTCCTCACTTCCCTGGTGGCTCAGATGGTAAAGTGTCTGTCTACAGTGAGGGAGACCTGGCTTTGAGCCCTGGGTTGGAAAGATCCCCTGGAGAAGGAAATGGCAATCCACTCCAGTACTATTGCCTGGAAAATCCCATGGACAGAGGAGCCTGGTAGGCTACAGTCTGTGGGGTCTCAAAGAGTCAGACATGACTGAATGACTTCACTTTCACTTTCAAAC
Organism: Nanger dama; assembly: GCA_917880005.1. Taxonomy (NCBI): domain Eukaryota; kingdom Metazoa; phylum Chordata; class Mammalia; order Artiodactyla; family Bovidae; genus Nanger; species Nanger dama. The sequence continues at coordinate 58,431,044 of CAKJTW010000004.1, forward strand.
ATAGTGAAGGGCCCCCTAGGTCGTGCTACTGGTAAAGAGGCTGCCTGCCAATGGCAGGAGACAGAAGAGAATGAGAGTTCCATCCTTGGATGGGGAACAGCCCCTGAAGGAGGGCCTCGTAACCCGCTCTAGTAGTCTTACCTGGAGAATCCCATGGAAAGAGGAGCCTGGCAGGCTATGATCCACAGGGTCACAAAGAGTCAAACACGACTGAAGCAACTTAGCACGCATGCATGCCAGCATGTTGAAAGCCCTACAGCGCCTTTATTTCCTCACACACATTTGGCGCTTCCTGCTCACTTGTGTGCTTTTGCCCCTACATATGCTCTGCTAATAGTACACTCACCATGTGGTTAATGCCTAAATCTTCCTTGAGAGTCATCTCTTAAACCATGCATAATCTCTATAAGGCTTATTAGTCACCCTCTTTCTGGCTACGCAAGCATCCTAGGCTTACCTCTAAAGCTACACTTGTTTGATTTGTTTATGCTTCTTTCTCCTTGGATCAGTTAACAGTCACAGCTTAAGAAACCATCTCAAAACTTAGTGGCTTAAAACCATAATCATTTATTATTGATCATGAATCTAAGATTCAGAGGAGTAGTCTACTGAGCTGAGCTAGTTTTGGTTGACCTATAAGGGAACAGGCATGTGTCTGTAGTCAGTTTGTGTGCAACCTGGGGTCTGGTGACTTAAGGATGGTTTTTCTTACATGGCTATTGGTTTGGGGATGGAAGAACTGGGCCAGATGTCTTCCCAAATTCAGCTTGCCAGCCTGGGCTTATTTGTATGGCAGTTGATGGAGCCTCAAAAGCAAGAGCAGAAGTCCTCAAGGTGTGCTGAGACCTGAAATTGCCCCAGTGCCATTTCTGCCATCTGACATTTGTCGAGAAGGACCCAGGCTCCACCAGACACAAAGGGTGGGAGTTGCTGCACATCATCTTGCAAAGAGGTGATAATTAAGGTCATTTTTTGGTGAAAGATGTATCATACTTCCTTGGTATCTTTCTCATGGATAGAAACTAAGTTTCACTCATCTTCAGAACCTATCAGGAATTAGGGAGTTATTAATATTTTATGATGGATGCTGATGAGTGGAAAATAAATGAGATAAGCCACATTTGTTGGTTCTCACTATAGAGAGCAGGTATCCTAGTGAAGATTCCTGATTCTACCACTGCCAGACCAAAACTGCTGTCTTCCTCCTTTCCCATATGTTTCATCTCCTTCTCACTGACATCACCACTGTCTCCCTGATACGCACACACAGAAATATTTGTGAGGATAAATATATGGCTCAAACAATACTCCTGGTAAGTGCACTCTCTTCCTTACTAGGTAGATATTTACTAGTAATTTCTTGTCTGCTCTCTCTAAAGGTTACCTGGGCTCAATAGGTGTGAAATTTCAGTCATGTCCCCTCAAGCAAACTTATCCTTTTCATATTTCCTCTAAACCCCTTTCTTCTCTACCCCCCCTTTTGAAGCTTCCCCTAGAGATCAGAGTTTAGGTACACCTTTCAGGAAGTAGCATGCTGCAAACATGAAAATGGAAACAGGTAGCAGACAGGAGCCAAAAACATGGGGAAAGGCTAGTATGCCCCTGTCAAGGTCAATGTAAAATCTATCAAATTCTCTCACACAAAGACTCACCTCTAGTTGTCTCCGAGATGAACTCCATTTTGTTTTTGCACAGAGTTTCATTACCTTGGGGGGAGAGAGAGGGAGGTTATGTTAAAGAATTTCCCCAAAGCATACTTTATGGAAGTACTAAAATAAAATGTATGGGAAATTTTTTCGTAGTCTAAAATTTTGGGGAAACAGACATGTTTCCTGTGCCAGAAAGTAGACTCAAATTTGGTTCAGTAACAAGGGCATCCTGTGAGAGCTAGTTATAAGCCATATCACTTTTATGCTCTAGCTTTGAAAGTCAGGTGGTACCACCTCTGTCACGTTCCGGTCATCTAAGTGACTGCAAAATTTGCTGTGGTTAAAGGGGAAATCCAATTGGTGGACAACAGTGATGTTTTAGAAGAGCGTGTAGGACTGGAAATATTGCTGTGATATATATATATATTTTTGAATAATGCAGTCTGCTATACTAATTGTGTGCAGAGAACTGTAAGGATATGGACCTAATAAGAGTAAGAATTTGAGTAGGAAAGTAAAAGGGGAAATGCTCAGAAATGAAATCAGAACACACAAAATTCTCATTGGTTCATATAAGTCATCATAGAATGCATTATGCCCACAGATTATATGCCATAATGAAATAGCCCAACATTTGGAAGCTATAAAATCAGAAAAGTGAAAATATCTTTTATAATCTCCACGTAAGGATTCTTTCATGCTCACTCAGATATTTCACTATACTATATTTCAGTGGAAATTAAAATAAATGGCACTTGGATACACTACTTAGAAGCTTAAATTCAACTGATAACTATGAATTAGCTGGGAAAGTGGGTCTATGCCACATAGGATGTGTTATGAAGAGGTTGATAACACATGTATTATATTTAATAGGGTTTATAAAAGATCTCAACTGACATCCTTTTGAAACTTACTACTACTCTTCTGTGTTTTTGATGGACTTCCCTGGTAGCTCAGACGGTAAAGCGTCTGCCTACAGTGTGGGAGATCCAGGTTTTGATCCCTGGGTCAGGAAGATCCCCTTGGAGAAGGAAATGGCAACCCATTCCAGTATTCATGCCTGGAAAATCCCCATGGACCTAGGAGCCTGGTGGGTTACAATCCATGGGGTCCCAAAGAGTCGGACACAACTGAGTGACTTCTCTGTGTGTGTGTCTGTGTATTGAATATTAACATAAAATAACTTTAGAAATATTACATAATATAAACTCCAAGTTTCAGCAACATTTAACAATAAATAAGCATGGTTAACCCAGGACTTTTCTCCTTTGCTTTTCACCTCTCTTCTTTTCACAGCTATTTGTAAGGCCTCCCCAGAAAACCATTTTGCTTTTTTGCATTTCTTTTCCATGGGGATGGTCTTGATCCCTGTCTCCTGTACAGTGTCACGAACCTCATTCTGTAGTTCATCAGGAACTCTGTCTATCAGATCTAGGTCCTTAAATCTACTTCTTACTTCCACTGTATACTCATAAGGGATTTTGGCCACCTCATGCGAAGAGTTGACTCATTGGAAAAGACTTTGATGCTGGGAGGGATTGGGGGCAAGAGGAGAAGGGGATGACAGAGGATGAGATGGATGGATGGCATCACTGACTCGATGGACGTGAATCTGAATGAACTCCGGGAGTTGGTGATGGACAGGAAGGCCTGGCATGTTGCGATTCATGGGGTTGCAAAGAGTCAGACACGACTGAGCAACTGAACTGAACTGAACCCAGGACTTCCAGCTTTAAGAACTTTTCTCTTACAAATGTCTTCATGTTTCATAGGTTACAATTCAAAGTGCAGATATTACTGGGAAAATCCAGCACCTGTGGAGGTTTCTATTTTTTACCAATCAGCTTTGTTTGAGGACCAGAAGCGCCATGCTGGATATCAAGGGCTACCTTGGAAATAAACTCTCTTGGTCAAAGTCACCAGTGATGAGCAGATCCCCATTTAGCCTGCTGGAGAAGCTGGGGAGAAAATGCATCCCTCCGATTTTTTGTTGGATTTCATTGGTCTCACATTTTAACAAGGTGTTTAGTGAAACAGCCACTCCCTAGGCATTCATCTATGGAGCTACGTGGCACATATAGTCACCTGACAGTAAAAATATTTCACATAAAAATGTCTCCTCTTGGCTTTCTCTTTCTGCCAAGATGGAGCCACCCCATTTCTTGAAGGTCCTCTGTTTTATAGCTGAAAAGCCCTAAACGTAACAGAATAATCTAGCCAGGAATGTCTCTGAAATGTAGAAAGAAGATGGGATGCTTGCTTGATATGTCCCTTGGGACTTGAGGAACAGCATGGTGGGGGTTTCTCTGGGTCTTTTTATTGCCTCCAGGTAGAGTGCTAATGAGGCTTCTCTGGTGGCTCAGCTGGTGAAGAATCTGCCTGCAGTGCAGAAGATTCCAGTTCAATTTCTGGGTTGAGAAGTTCCCCTGGAGAAGGGATAGGCTACTTACTCCAGTACTCTCGGGTTTGCCTGGTGGCTTAGACAGGCCACAAAGAATCTGCCTACAATGTGGGAGATCTGGATTTGATTGCTGGGTTGGGATGATCCCTTGGAGGAGGGCATGGCAACCTACTCCCATATTCTTGCCTGGAGAATCCCACTGGACAGAGGAGTCTGGTGGGCTATAGTCCATGGGGTCACAAAGAGTTGGACACAACTGAGTGACTAAGAACAACACAAAGTGCTGAGGAAGCTTCAGATCCAGAATAACCAATAGTCACAAAAAAATGAAGCTACATGAAGTCTGTTTCCCTAGGAAAAGGGCAAGCAAGTGTGGCCTAGCAATAGATCACTCCAGTCAAATACTAGTGGAAACAATATAGTCTTCAGCCCTGGCAAGTTTAGCATGGGTGAAAAAAAGTTGATCTTCCATACCACCTTCTTGCTACCCTTGGAAACAAGCAGTATGCTCCCATCTATACTCTGGGTATTGTCAGACAGTCTGAGCAGGGAGCTGATCTTCCATCGCTCTTCTACCAAAAGCAAGGGGCACACAGCAAAGCGTCAGTAAACCTGAGTAGGGGATCCTCCTGTTCCCACCACAGCTGAAGCAGGCAGTATTCTGACTGCCACCCAGCAGCAAAGAGTCTTAATGAGGTGGAGGGAGATGAAACTGATTATCAACAGAGTTTATCCTCCCTGCTTCTGCCTCATCAGGACAGGAGAGCCCAGTGAGAAGCTAAGAAAACACAGCCACCCTGATCTCATGCCACATCAAAAAGAAGGCCTACTAAGCAAAAAATAACAAATAGAATTCAGAGTTTCATATTAGACTATCTAGAAAGTCCAGTTGTTTATAACTATAAACAACTCAAACCAAGAACCAGGAAAATCTACAGTCACAAACACTAGGATGAATTATAAGGCTGGAATTATCTGACAAAGGTTTTAAAGCAGCCATTGTAAAACTGTTTCAACATAAAATTATACATTTTTAGAAAGAAAGATATTAGAAGTAAAAAGTATTAAAAAAAAATCAATCAATAAGAAATAACCCCCATTCCAAAACAAACAAACATGAACTTACTAAATGAGTTAACTGTAGACTGGAGTTGACAAATGATAAAATCAGAACACTTGAAGACAGATTAATATAATTTTCCCAATTTGGGCAACACAGAGAAAATAGACTGAAAAAAATAAACAGAGCTTCAGAAACTTGAAAGATGAAAGACCTGACATTTGTATCATCAAATTTCAAGGAGCTGGGACAGAAATTTAGGCTGAAAAAGTTCTCAAAAACTAATTACAGAAACATCAAATTTAGCAAAAGACAAAACTCTACCGATTTAAGAAGGTGAACAAACTGCAAAAGATCAACTCAAAGAAGTCAAGGCTGAAACATATCATAATTAAACTTGGGTAATGTAAGCCAAAGAGAAAATCTTGAAAGTGTCAAGTGAAAAGATACATTACTTATGGGGAAATACCAATTTGAATAATAGTGGATTTCTCATTTGTAACAATGGAAGCCAGAAGAAAATAAAACATTTTTTTAAAAGTATAGTTGATCCTTGAACAACACACATCTGGACTGAATGGGGCTACTTACATATAGTTTTTTTTTTTCTTTTCATTAAATGTGGACTACAGTACATATGATCCACAGTTAGCTGAATTCACAGTTGCAGAACTGCAGACACAAAGGGCCAGCTGTAAAGTCATATGTGTTTTTGATGGTGGAAGGGTTGACACACCAATTCCCATGCAGTCTATTAAAGGTCAATTGTACTGAAGGAAAAAGAATTGCAAACCATGAATTCTCGATTCAGCAAAATATCTTGCAGGAATGAAAGGGAAATAAATATACTCTCAAATGAAGGAAAATTAGAAGAATACGTTGTTAGTACACCTAACTATAAAGCTTTGCTAAAGAAGGATTTTTAAACAAACAAAAATGTAACAGAAGAAGGCTTGAAACTTCTGAAAGGAAAAGTTTGAAACAGATGAATGCAGGGAGAACATACTAGCCTATCTTAATTATGGTTTTATTACATCATATTTAATGGTTGAAACAAAAATTATAAAACCATTACATATGGTGCATGCATGCATGTTAAGTCCCTTCAGTAGTGTCTGACTCTGTGAGCTTATGTACTGTAGCCCTCCAGGCTCTCTGTTCATGGGATTCTCCAGGCAAGAATTCTGGAGTGGGTTGCCATGCCTTCCTCAAGGGGATTGTCCCAACCCAGGGATCAAACCCGTGTCTGCTGTGTCACCTGCATTGGCAGGCAGGTTCTTTACCAATAGTGCCACCCACCGGGGAAAACCTTGCTACAGTTCATGGGGTCGAGAAAACCACTCAGCGACTTTCACTTACAGCCACTAGAAAACTAAACAAAGTGATAAGAAAAAAAAAAAGTGCAACCGCTAAAAACACGATAACTGCATCAAGGTGATTATTCAGAAAAAATCTGTAAAATTGATAAAATTCTGATAAGACTGCAGAAGTAAAAAGAAAAATAGTAACACATTTCCCCAATATTAGGAATTAAAAAAGATGTAAGAGGTATCTCAGTAAACCCTGCAATCAGGAAGGAGATAATTAGGAGATACTTGTAAACAACTTTACATTCATACATGTGACAATTTAGAAAAAAGCTAATCACAAATTAACAAGATGAAATACTTGAGTACTACTTGAGTAGTATTTTAATCATTAAAGGAATTGAATTTGTAATTTAAAGTCTCCCTAAAAGAAATTCTAGGCCCATCTGGTTTTATTATAAAACTCCAATTATACAATGTAGAGCTCTGCAATTCTGACAAATATTAAAGAATTAAATACGTGGAATTGATTAATTAATTAATGGGATCTTCCCAGACCAGGGATTGAACCTGTGTAGATCTATCTATCTATCTATCTATAACTTGTGTTTTATACTACCTCTTCCAGAAAAAAACAATTTCAGAAGGAAAAAACTCCAGAAGAAAAAAATTTTCAACTAATTTTATAAAATATTAAGCTGTTAACAAAACCAGAGAAAGATGTTAAAAAAGAAAACTACAGACCAATATCTCTCATGAAATTAAACATAAAAATCATTGGTAAAATATTATCAAATGTTACCTTACACAAAAATTAACTCAAAGTGGATCAAAACTTAAACATAAAACATAAAACATAAAGTTCCAAATATTTGACCAAAAACTCATAGAAGGACATCTGCACGGTCTTCAGGATCAGGTTAAGCAAAGAATTCTCAGGATGATACCAAAAGCAAGGAAAACTTGAAAAAAAATGATCTCATTAAAATATAAACATTTGCACTGAGGAAAAGACCTCATGAAGATGATGAGAAGAGAAGCCATTGACTGGGAGAAAGTATTTGTAAGCATATATCTGAAAAGGTATCCACACTTTTCAAAAGTTCACTTTACACAGCAGTACTCTTAGGAAAGATCTGGATGAGCATTTGTTTTTGCCAACTGAAAGAAATTCCAAGACAATTTTGGATTTGCAAAAAAAAGGCTAACACGGAGAATAGCGTTCAGCATTTGTTTTGCAGGGAACTGTTAAAGAGGAAGTTTGCATCTTGAGGAGCAACAGGAGTGTCTCTCCTCAGCTCCTTCCAAGGATTATACTCAACATCTCAGGATCAAGCCAATGCAACCTTGAATTGTGACTGTGGGCATCTGTGCTTTATCTTGATTTATTTCGTGCATCCCTTAGCAAGATGTGTCCTAGGTTTAAATCCTTCTCTTTATTCCATTTTGGCTAAGAAAGGTTTCATAGGAACAGTCTACTTTCAGTAGGGGAAATCTGTAATATTTTGAATATATAATAACTCATGGAAACAAAAAAACTGCAAAAACAAGCTATTAAGTTTGGACTGGACAAATAACATGAGGAGATATTTTACCAAAAAGGTTATATAGATACTATATAAGATCATCAACAAAAATACATATTAAAGCCACAATGAAATATGGTTGTACACCTGTCAGAATGACTTAAATGAAGGAAAAAAAATAGTGACCACACCAAATATTAGTGAGAATGTGGTGAAACTGGGTTGTTTAAACATTATTGTTGAGAATATTGAATGGAACAGCCACTCTGGAAGACAGCTTGCCAACTTCTTATAATACTAAGCATGCAACCACCACATGACTAAATACTTCTGTTCACCCATTCCAGAGAAATAAAAACTTATGTTCAAGGGCTTTCCTGGTGGTCTAGTGCTTAAGAATCTGCCTGCCAATGCAGAGGACACATCTTCTGGGAAGATCCCACATGCCACAGAGCAACAAAGCCCATGTTCCACAATTACTGAGCCAGCACTCTAGAATCTGTTCTCTGCAACAAGAGAAGACACTGCAAATGAGAAGCTCACATACCACAGCGACTAGTAGCCCTGCTCACCACAGCTAGGGAAAGCCCAAGCACTGCAGCGAAGACCCAGCAAACCCCAAAGGAAATAAATAAACAAATCTTAAGAAGAAAAGAAAGCATGTTTATACAACTGAATGTTTGCGTGAGTGCTAAGTCACTTCAGTCATGTCCCATTCTTTGTGAACCTATGGACTGCAGCCTGACAGGCTAGTCTGTCCATGGGATTCTCCAGGTAAGAATACTGGAGTGGGTTGCCGTTTCCTTCTTCAGGGGATCTTCCCAACCCAGGAACTGAACCTGAATTTCCTGTGTCTCCTGCATTGGCAAATGGATTCTTTACCACTAGGTCCATGAATGTTTCAGTTCAGTTCACTTCAGTTCAGTTGCTCAGTCCCGTCCGACTTTTTGCGACCCAATGAATCGCAGCATGCCAGGCCTCCCTGTCCATCACCAGTTTCTGGAGTTCACTCAGACTCATGTCCATTGAGTCAGTGATGCCATCCAGCCATCTCATCCTCTGTCGTCCCCTTAGAGTGACCTTATTTCTAATAGATAAAATACAACTCAGAGGTTCTTAACAGGTGGATGGTTAAGCAAACTGTGAAATGATACTCAATAATAAAAAGAACAAATTATTGACACAGGCAGCAACTTTAATAAAACGCCAGAGAATTTCACTGAGTCACAAAAAGTCAACCCCCAAAGCTACGTATTGTTTGATTTTGTTTATATAACATGAAATTTTAAAAAAATAGAGAAAAGTAGAATATACTAGTGTTTTTTTTTTTTTTTTAAGTCACTCAGTCCTGTCCAGCTCTTTGTGACTTCATGTTCTATATAGTCCACGGAATTCTCCAGGCCAGAATCCTAGAGTGGGTAGCCGTTCCCTTCTTCAGGGGATCTTCCCAACCCAGGGATCAAACCCTGGTTTCCAGCATTTTAGGTGGATTCTTTACCAGCTGGGCCACAAGGGAAGTCCAAGAATACTGGAGTAGCCTATCCCTTCTCCACTGAATCTTTCCTATCCAGGAATCTAATTGGGGTCTCCTGCATTGCAGACAGATTCTTAACCAACTGAGCTATCAGGGAAGCCCAAATACTATACTAGAGTTTGCTAGGTATTAAAAGAGGGAGTGAGAATCAAGGGTAAGTGGATGCAGTAGGAACATGAGAGATTTTTCTGCTGATGAAAATGTTCTATATCTTGACTATATCAATGTTAATATCTTGCTTGATTTTGTATTGTAATTTTGCAAGACATTACCACTAAGGGAGGGTAGGAAAATGGACATATTGAATTTTTCTGTTTGATTTCCTATAATTAAATGTCCAGTATAATTATCTCAATATACAAAGTTTAATTAGAGTAAACACTTCTCCCTTCGTAATCACTGAGGTTTTGTGACTAGGTCTACTTGGGATATTAGCATCCTCCTTGACTTACGTGCATTGTTCCTGACACCTTGTAACTCTTTTGCATGTCACCTTGTGAAGTGCCCAGCTCACAATGTGACATACGTGTCTTTGCTCCAGGAGTGGCACAGCTTCCTCCACTTTCTATGAATTGGCTCCTAAGTGACCAAGTCAGTTGTGTGCCAGACATGCTAACTTGGGCCTAAACTCAGCAGCTATTATTGAGATTCCTTCCCCTCTTGCACAGAATGTAAGGCATGGGGAGTGCCTGGAAGACCATTTCCTGTAGTGACTTAATTTTATAGAGCAGAGGAACTTAAATCCTGAAAGAATCAAATTAGAAACTGAAAGGTTTCATGTTGAACCCAGTTCCTTTTCTGAAACTTTTGCAACATATAATTCTTTCTCCACTGCCAGCTCTGATTTTTCAAAACACTATTTAATGGGGTGTATCCAAGATGGTGGAGTAGAAAGACATTGAGTTCATCTCCTCTCAAAAGTACGCCAAAACTAAAGCTAAATACAGAGCAACTGTCTATGTAAATGAGTTAAAGAGTGACAAAAATGATTCTCCACAACTTAAGATATAATGAAAAAGGTACAGTGAGATCAATAGGAAGGAGGGAGCATTTGTCTGGTCAGGATCCACACCCCTGGCTTAGTGACCTACAAATGGAAGGGATATCACAGGCATACAGGTTCTCCCCAAGGAGAAAGGGGAACAAGCTCCACCTAGGGCTCCTCAGTCTGGAGGTCTTTCTTCATGAAATTGGAATATGAGCCCCCAGAAGGTCTGATTTTGAAAAACAGCAAGTCTAACCTAAGGGAGAGCCAGAGAACTATAGAAAATGGAGACTCTGGCCTGAAACAGCATGTTCAAAATCTCACAGACTCTGAGTCCTGGCACAAAGGCAGTAGATTGAAAGGTGCCTGAGTCAGACCCACTTGCTGATCTTGATGAGCCTTTTGGAGAGGGATGAGGCAGGCCCTAGGGACAGCGATGCTGCTGCTGCAGTGATGCTGGTCACGGTCATTTTGGGGAGCTCATTTTACTACAATGATATCAGCGCTGGCAAGCACCATTTTGGGACTGTCTTTCTAGCCTATTAATCCTGAGGACTTACCATCTTCCAGTGGGCTGGCAGCAGCCCCGTGCTTCCTGGGCCATGCTACCAGTCATGGAGGGACATGGGCTTGCCTACTGGCAGGTCCAGAGTTGCCAGACATCACCAAGCTGTACAGTCAACTGCATGAAAGCCTTCCTGGGTTTTGAGTGGGATCACAGCGACCATACAAAGTAGGATCTGAAGCCAACATGGCTTGGAGCCAACTTCAGCTACCAGTACTCCCACAAGAGTTAGTACCACAGTAGAGAGGCACATGCAGCCCATGTAGGAGGAATCCTTACCAGAGAAGAGAGAGCTGCTGGAGTGCATATGATGTCTCCTACACAAAACCACTTCCCCAAGAACAGGAAGCATAACTGATTTAATTATGGAAATCAAAAGGATTAGGCAAAATGAAGAGATGGAAGAATATGTTTCAAATGAAGGTATAAACAAAACCTCAGAAAAAGTACTAAATGAAGTGGATACAAACAATAAAACTGACACAGAGTTCACAATAATGATAATAAACAAGCTCACTGAACACAGGAGAAAAAAATGGATGAACTCAGTGAGGTTTTCAAAGAATACAATAAATGAAAATATGCTAGAAAGTACCAACAATATATTAGATGATACAGAATGATGGATCAGTGAATTGGAACCTGGAGAAGTGAAAATCATACAACCTGAATAGAAAGAAACAAGAATTAAGAAAATTGAGAATGATTCTAAAGAGCTCTGGTACAACATCAATGCTACTAACATTAGCATTATAGGGGGTTCCAGAAGAAGAGAGAGAACAAGTGCCGAGAAAGATTGGAAGAAATAATAACTGAAAAACTACCTAACCTGTGTAAAATCAGATCAGATACAGGAAATACAGACTGTCCTAAACAAAATGAGCCCAAAGGGAGCCACATCCAAACACATTGTAATTATGATGGCAAAAATTAATGATAAAGAGTGAATCTTAAAAGAAGCTAGACAAAATCAACTATATAAAAGAGAACTCCCATAATACTGTAAGCTGATTTTTCTGCAGAAACTTTGCAGTCCATAAGAGAGTTAACTGTCAGTGTGATAAAAGGGAAAAAACCTACAACCAAACAGCTAAAAGAGTTCAACATCACAAAACTGGTTTTATAAGAAATGTTAAAGGGACTTCTCTAAGCAGAAAATATCACAGCTAGAAACGTTAAAACTATAAAAGAAAATAATCTCATTGGTGAAGGCAAATATATAGTAAATGACCTAAAAGCTAGTAAAAAGCTTATGAGACAAAAGTAGTAAAATCATCCATATCCACAATAAGTAGGTAAGGAATACACACAAAAATTGTAAAATGTCACATCAAAAACATTAAATGTGAAATGGAATTATAAAATTTGTAGGGTCTTAGAATGTATTTAAATTTGAGATCATAAGCTTACATATATAACATTTACCATAAACCAAAAACCTGATAGATACCCACACACAAAACATGAGGGAGATAACCAAACCCAAACCTAAAGATAGTCATCAATTCACAAGGGAAGTGAGCAAAAGTAGAAGAAAGAAATGGAAAAGAATGATAGAAAAGCCCCAAACAATTAACAAATGGAAATAAATACATAGCTATCAGTATTTAGTTTAAATGTTAATGGACTGAATGCATCAATCACAAGACACAGAGTGGCTGAATGAAGAAAAAAAAAATGACCCATGTATATGCTGCCTACAAGAGATTCACTTCATATTTAAAAGACACACATACACTCTAGGTGTGTGTATAAGACACTGGTGATAGAAACCGAAGACAGGATAAACAGGTAAAAAAAAGTACTGTGTTCTTAATTGGAAGAATTGATACTGTTAAAATGATCATACAATTCAAGGCAATCTACATGTTCAATGCAATTCCTATCAAAATATCACAGGTGTTATTTTTTCTTTTTTTCCACAGAACTAGGAAAAAATAATTCTAAAATTTGTATAGAAACACATAAGATCCCCAATAGCCTAAAATAACAAGGCAGGAGATATTATACTCTGTGATTTCGAACTACTGTTCAAAGCTATCGTGATTTATTGACATATAGTTCACATACAGTAGAATCTACAGCTTTTAAGGATAGTTCCATGAACTTGACAATCAGAGTAGAATGTCGGTAGATGGAATAAATCCTATAGGCCCTCTCTTGAGTCAGATTTTTTTTTTCATTTATTTATTTTTAATTGAAGGATAATTGCTTTACAATATTGTGTTGGTTTCTGTCATACATCAACATGAATCAGAAGAAGGAGAAACATGCTGAGACACATACTAATCAAATTTAACAAAGATTAAACACAAAGAAAGAAAGTTCCTTAAATTTTTGTGCTATTTGCAATGGAACAACTAGAGACACAACATATTTTGAAATTTAATCTGCATTACTAACTTTTTTTCATGACTTTCTCTAGTGTGGCCAAGGGTCAGAATTTTTACTTTTAACTGTCATAGCATAAATATTTTAGGCTTTGCAGGGCATGCAGTCTCTGTCACAAATACTCAGCTCTGCCATTGCAGTAGGAAAGCAGTGAAAGACAAAACATACATGGATGAGCCTGGTTGTGTTCCAATTAAACTTATTTATACAAACAAGTAGCAAGCTGAATTTGGTCAATAGCAATCATCTGTCAAAACTTGTTCTGTACTGGGGTGAGGAAATTTTCTGTAAAGAGTAAGGTACTAAATATTTTAACCTTTGCATGCCACATACAGTCTGTGTAGCAGGGTATTCTTTGATTTTTGTTTAAAACTCTTTGAAAATGTAAAATTAAATCTTAGCTTTTAGGCCAAATTCACACCAGTTGCCTTCATTTGGTGATCCTTTATGTAGACAATCAATATAACAGTCAATCAAGGTTTGGTTTGTAACATTTGTCTATTTCTCTGGTCTAAATAGCTTCATGGCTGATTTTAAACTATTAATGTGATACTCTGAATCCAGAATTGGGAAGAGATGTATTGTTGGACACCATAACACATACTTCTATTAATATTATACATATAAATAATGTTAAGAGCATATACAAGGGTCAGGAGCACTAAAATCACTATGAAATGGTGAACTTATAAAAATCTTATTGAAGTATACTTTATTTCCAAAGTTGTGTTTAATTTATGTTGTACAGCAAAGTGACTCAGTCACAAACACACATATATTTTTCATATTCTTTTCCACTATAGTTTATCACAGGATATTGAGTACAGTTCCCAGTACTATTCAGAACCTTGATGTTATGAAATGTTGAGTTTTTCAGTATTTATTACCTTTACTTTAAAAATTATATAGTTATAATTAAACTTATTAGAACTATATTTATAATATATATTAATAAATATAAATTTAATTCAAGTAAATTCATTAATGATGGATTTTCCTGGTGGCTCAGATGGTAAAGCATCTGCCTACAATGCAGGAGCCCCAGGTTCAATCCCTTGGTTGGGAGGATCCTCTGGAGAAGGAAGTGGCAACCCACTCCAGTACTCTTGCCTGGAAAATCTCATGGATGGAGGAGCCTGGTAGGCTACAGCCTATGGCATCACAAAGAGTCAGGCATGAAGGAGTAACTAATACACATAGACACATTCAATAAAACTTAAATTCCATTATAATTAAGCTGGTGGTGACCTTGCTGGTGTATGGATTCTTACAACCAGGACTATATCAGACATACTGTAGTGGGACAAAGTGGAGGGAAAGAGCAATTAGAGTAGTGGTTCCTGAGGGCCAATTCACTAAGGAATAAATCTACAGTGGGGTCAGAGAGCCAGAGAAATCAGAGCAACAGTCATCATGTCTGGACAGGTAAATGGCAAATGGTCTGGGAAATCATAGAAGTGGAGAACAAATGCATTGCTAAGCAATGACTCCTCAGCATGTTCCAGGAAATGGGTACATTTCACATGTATCCAGTTCTGTTAAAAGCTCAGCAAATACTTCTTACTATTTTAAATAGGTAGAGAATGAGAATCTGAGACTGAAGCCCACAGTGTTTGTTCCACTGTATCAGAAAGCAAACTGCAGCTCTTAATGAGGCTCTCAGCTCTGGAACCCCAAAGGGCCAAGCCCACTAGGCTCTTATATGGGTTGAACAGCTCAGCTTCCCAGGATGCAAATAAGGAAGGAACATGTGCTCAGACTCAAATTAACGGGGGGTTCTTTCTGCTCCAGCTCCAAGTAGAGAGCTGTGGCTGTGCATGGCAGTAACATACATTATAGCTCCAAGCTCTCCACCCAGAGTAACACTTTGTCACAGCAGCATCAGGAAACTTGGCTTACTGAATAGGAGTCAATGTCAGACAAAGCCAAAGAGTCTATCTCCAATTCCTAATGTTCCTCTTTGTTCACTCATTGTCTCTGACAAACTGCATATGAAAGGGAAAAAATTAATCCCTAGCAAATCCTGCAAAACAGCTGTGTATGAGGAAGAGTGTTCCTTTACTCAGCAGCCAGCAAGAATGTTACTCTGAGGGTAAGGGTTAAAGGAAAGGGTCAGGCAGCCCTGAGGAGAAAGGGACTGCTCTAGGGAAACAATAACCTATCGTTATTGCAAATCTTGACCAGGAGTCAGCTTAGTTGTGCAGTAATAATGAAACTTCTGACCCAGGGAAAAGAAATGAGCTGCAAGGGGACAGAAAAGGTGATATTAGAGACAAAAAGCTAAGGCAGACAGCTGACAGCCTGGAAAGAGCTGAGATACTAATTGTAGGGTCGTTGTATATCAGTGATTAGCTTTAGAGGAACATGTGGACAGGACTGGTCCTACATGTTTTCAAAGAGTGCCTAGTGGTTCCTGAAGACTAGAAGCAGGTTTCTCTGTGTGGATAATGAATGTCACCTGCTATATTAGTAAACAAAGGATGTTGCAGTCATCAATCCATCAGCCACTGCAGCCACCCTGACTGCATGTGCTGAGGAGATCCAGGATGAGAAAGCACAGGATACTGGCCCCAGACAGTTAAGGTGTCTATCAAAGGAATGACTCCAATGACCTAGAGTCTTGCGTCTTTCCATACACAGAAAAGTGTATGGAATTCATTCACTGGCAATATCTGCTTTTCTTTCACAGTAATCTTTAGATGTTCCAACTACCTGGTTTTTATTGTCAAAGCTCCTATATATCTGGTTCCTCCCTTATCTCCTCAGAGTAGCCCCTCAGAGCAATCTGAGAGGCTGGCTCCTGGACTTCAGTCCTCAGCAAGACTACAGATAAAACATAATTCTCAACTTTTAGGTTGTGCCTTTTTGTCAGTGGACACTTGCATTGGCGATTGCCTTGCTGCTGCTGCTTCTGCTGCTAAGTCGCTTTAGTTGTGTCTGACTCTGTACGACCCCATGGACTGCAGTCCACCAGGCTCCCTCCATCCATGGGATTTTTCAGGCAAGAGTACCGGAGTGGGGTGCCATTGCCTTCTCTAGGCGATTGCCTTAAGTAATACTAATAAAATTTTAGGAGACTGGAGTTTTCCTAGAAAACAAATTCAATCCACATGAGCAAACCAGATATTAGATAGACATTTTCATCTCTTTTTCTATAAGATTGTAATAGAAGTACTTAAAGGTAGATGGGACAGGGTATCATTACTTCAAAGTAAAAATTTTATCTAGGTGAGTTCTGTAGACTAAGCCAAGAGATGGAGCATCTTTGCCTCTAAATATGCAGGCCTGGGCAACCCCTTCCTCTACAAAACCACTCCAACACCTACCCTTCTTCCCCATCTCAGCATAGATGATTAAACAGAGAATCTGGAAAACACACCAGCAGTCTCCAGGTTAATTTCCATAGGTGTTCAGTAACTAAAGACTGTTCATTCTATCACCTACTTTTTATTCCTACTTGTTACTTTTGAGTCAACCAGATTCCACTTTCCTCTCAAGGACTTGCTTTTCAGCAAAACATTTCTTGAGTCTCACTAACTCTTCAACCCATCCTCCCAACTAATGCCAGAGTGATCACTTGCTTGTCATCTTTAAGTATAAACTTAAAATCCTGGTATGGTTCACAAGGCACTTTGTCATCTGATTTCTGCCAAGGTGCCTCCTCAGTTTTATCCCTCTGCCCTATTTTCTTTTCTCTCACACCACCTCCAGCTCAGTTTACATTTCAACAATAGCAAATTGCCTTAGATTTAGATGGATTTGCACATGCTGGTAAAGAGCCTGACTGCAAATGCAGGAGACATATATAATAGAAGCAGATTTGATCCCTGGGTCAGGAAGATCACTTGGTGGAGGGCATGGTAATCCACCCCAGTATTCTTGCCTGGAGAATCCCACGGACAGAGGAGCCTGGCAGGCTATAGTCCATAGGGTTGCAAAGAGTCAGGCTCAACTTAGTATCCATGAATGCATGCACATGCTGTTCTTTTTGCTTTGAATAGCCTTCCTTTGTTTTTTTCTCTCCTCTTAAGTTGGATTCATGAACTTGGGAGCACAGCACCAAAAATCTTTCACTTTTTCACTGCATCTAACCCAATCAGAGGCTCTTAAAACAGGCCATACCTCCTTTCTAAGAAAAACAAAAATGGAAACAGGTATTGCCTCAATACTCATGAATCCTAGTCTGGAAAGATACTTACAAGGGATGCTTTCCTAGGAAGTAGTTGGGAGAATTTTTTGAGGCAAACCCAGCAAATTCCATCTAAGCGAATGAAAATAAAAGTGTTTTCATTTAAAAATTGTAAATATAAAATCTGAAGCATGAATCATGCAAATACTAACTTCTTATAGATGATTATATCTTGAGAGAAGTATGGCCAAAGATTAAAAAAGGAAAGGTTGTTTTGAAGATTCATTCAGTATAAAGTGAGAAATTTTTTAAATTCTTGAATAATGGAGTTATATACTATATACTTTTTATGCTTTCTTTATGTTTTTCACATAGTAAAACTGAATGTTTTAAATTGTGGTTTTTTTTAAGGTGTGGAAGTTTTTATATACTTTAGTATCAATCCCTTATGTGATTTTCAAATTATTTTCTCCCATTTCAAGCCTGCCATTTCACTCTGTGTGCTTTGATATATAAAAGCTTTAAATTTTGATGAAGTCCTACTTATCTATTTTTCACTATATTGAAGAACTTCCCCTTATACTTTCTTCTCAGCTTTTTGTAGTTTTAGCTCTTTGACCCATTTTGAGTTAATTCTTTTTATACTGTAAGATAAGGATCCAACTTTGTTACTTTTCATGTGAATATCCAGTTTTCCCAACATCATTTGTGGAAAAGACTGTTCTCCCCTTGAATGGTCTTGGCATCCTTATAAAAACCATTTGACCGCATGTGCAAGTGTTTACATCTGGGTTCTTTACTCTATTCCATTGCTCTATGTGTCTGTCTTTATGCCAGTACCATATTGCTTTGATTGCCATAGGTTTGTAGTCTTTTAAAGACTTTTATTTCTTAAAAGAGGCATATTTGTGATTTTATCTCTAGAATAACCAATTTGGACAAATCATTCTTGGTCAGCTACATAAATTCCACTATTCTAAACCCTGGGGCTAGAGGTTCAGCTAGAGGAAATGAGTGAGTTCACTAAATGAAGCAATCAGTCTGTAGACATAAAGTGGAAACCAAACTTGAGCTGTGTAGGCTACTCCTTGGCTCTGGTACCATTAAATGAATGAGACCATTCATTGATCAGCCATTGATCTGACCATCAGTTAGAGACCTGTGTTTTCTGGGACAACATGTGTGTTGGTTTATCCATTGTATAACATAATGTGTCAGAGACATCAAAGACATTGCACAGAATAAAAGGTAGAAATTGCTAATACTGCCCTGAAGAGGGGAGGTGTCAATCACCCAAACAGTCTTCGTCACTAGAGTGGCATGGCTTGCCTGGTAAGAGGAACAGAGATCAAGACCAGCCTGTAACTCAAAGCCCAGGAAACTTCCTCAAGAAGCTAAAGTGAAGGGATCTTTCATATCAACTTTCCTGAAGGCAAGATTTCTATGCAAAATTTAATTATAAATCTTGATCAGGTCTACAATCTCATCACAGCTTTCTTTGACTGCATTTGGAATAAAAGGACAAATTATAAGCTTGTAAGAGGCTCTGTCCTATGTTCCTCTGTATGCTTTTGTTATGGCAAAAAGTTCAGAATCCTTTGTTGAATAGCTTCCTTTCCAGTGTTTGTATCGACAAATACAACCTGATTCCCCAAGGTGGGGTGTGGGTGGGGGGAATTATTATATAGCTGTCAGAATTTTCAGGAATCTTTTGGTGATTTTTCCTGAGAATCTTCCAAACAATGTCAATCAATGTAAATTTTCTACATTCTTGCCTTTCTAAATGTCTGAGTGTATTATCATTGAGTCCGGAAATGTCAGCACTGGCAGGATCTAATTTGATATATGTATATAATGTTGAGACCAGAAGACCAGCGATCAGAGAGAGGTGACCCAGCTTCCTCTAAGTCACCTACCCTGTGGGTACCTGAACTAGCACTAAACACAGGTTCCCTGATCAGCCAGCTGTTTCTCCCTCCACTTCCTGCCACCACCCCTAATAAGTTTAATTCATAGGTGTCACCAGCAGGAAATATGTGCAGCAACTGCTTCCTTCACATACAGATTCTGAAGATTGGATGTGTTTAAAAGTACTCAGGATGCCTTGCATTTAATACATGTTTAGAAACTACCTACAGATTAACAGAGTAACTGAGCCACTTAAACAATTTAAGCAACATAATTAAATATGTTGCTGTTATTGAAATTTTACCTCTCTCTTGAGACTCCAATGTCCCCTAATAATAGAAAGGATGCTGACCTGTACACTCTAGAAGGCATAAGAAAATATTTTAATAGCTATAGCTATTGTATAAATGTACTACATAGAGTACACATGCACTGTATATGTAACTACAATGTAAAGTGACTGTTTTTTTTTCTTGGATCTTTTATCCCTTCCATTCTGAACTCTTTTTATCAATTCCCTCTTTCTCATCTTTCCTTTTAGAATTTTTAAATAACTCAGCTGGAATTCCATCACCTCCTAGCTTTGTTCACAGTAATACTTCCTAAGGTCCACTTGACTTCACACTCCAGTATATCTGGCTCTAGGTGAGTGATCACACCATTGTGGTTATCTGAGTCATTAAGACCTGTTTTGTATAGTTCTTCTGTATATATCTTTCCTTCCTTAATGCTTCTGTCTTCCTTTCAAAATCAGTGCCTTCAGAACACCTCCTGTACCAGCTTGCACAAAGTCACATTCATCTACTTTTACTCTCTCTGACTACACAATTCTGACCATAGTCACCCCAGGCTGTCCCAGCTCAGTTAGTCTCATTTCTACCCAGTTTTTCACTTCCATTGACAAACTTTAAATAAGTATGTTTGGATGGTACCCTTGACATTTTGTGAGTACCCCAACACAACAAAATACAACAAAGCAACACAAATCTTAACATGATCTTGCAAGCCTCCCTAAAAAATGTGCTATATTAGAGGTATTAATATGTAGGTATCTAAGAAGGTTTGGCAATGGCACCCCACTCCAATACTCTTGCCAGGAAAATCCCATGAACGGAGGAGCCTGGTAGGCTGCAGTCCATGGGGTCGCTAAGAGTCAGACACGACTGAGCGACTTCACTTTCACTTTTCACTTTCATGCATTGGAGAAGGAAATGACAACCCATTCCAGTGTTCCTGCCTGGAGAATCCCAGGGACAGGGGAGCCTGGTGGGCTACCATCTATGAGGTTGCACAGAGTCGGACACGACTGAGGCTACTTAGCAGCAGCAGCAACAAGGGGCTTTGGGAGGGGATGTTCTGGAGAAAGGCCTTGAGGAACTCTAGAGCCCACTGTGTGGGTCAACCCTACTCTGCCTGTGCATGGACCACCTATGAGTGAACTGAAAGGGGAAAGTCATAGAGAAGGTTCAGGTGGTGGTCACAATTACAAAGTCTTAACTTTGTAAATTGATTCTCAACTTTAGCTTTACATTAGAATTAGCTGGAGGATTTAACCAATACCAAAGCCCATACCAGATCCCTGACCAATTATGTAAGAAACTCTGAAGGTAAAACTTAAGTGTCAATACCTTTAAAGCTACGTTTACCCTTTGGAAGGAAAGTTATGACCAACCTAGACAGCATATTAAAAAGCAAAGACATTACCTTGTCAACAGAGGTATGTCTAGTCAAGGCTATGGTTTTTCCTGTGGTCATGTATGGATGTGAGAGTTGGTCTATAAAAAGCTGAGCACCAAAGAATTGATGATTTTGGACTGTGGTGTTGGAGAAGGCTCTTGAGAGTCCTGATTGCAAGGAGATCCAACCAGTCCATCCTAAAGGAGATCAGTCCTGGATGTTCATTGGAAAGACTGATATTGAAGCTGAAACTCCCATACTTTGGCCACCTGATGTGAAGAGTTGACTCACTGGAAAAGACCGTGATGCTGGGAAAGATTGAGGGCAGAAAGAGAATGGGACGACAGAGGATGAGATGGCTGGATGGCATCACCCACTCAATGGACATGAGTTTGGGTGGACTCCGGGAGTTGGTGATAGACAGGGAGGCTTGGCATGCTGTGATTCATGCGGTCACAAAGAGTCGGACACTACTGAGCAACTGAACTGAACTGAACTGAACTGAGGAGGCTGCACTAGCAACTATGCTGTGCTGTGCTGTGGTCAGTTGCTTCATTCATGCCCAATTCTGTGACCTATGGGACCGTTGCCCACCAGGCTCCTCTGTCCATGGGATTCTCTAAGCAAGAATACTGGAGTAGGCTGCCGTGCCCTCCTCCAGGGGATCTTCCTGACCTAGGAATCCAACCCGTATCTCCAGCATCTCCTGCATTGCAGGCAGATTCTTTACACATTGAGCCACCTAGGAAGCCCAGTGTCAACTATAAATGGAACTATTGTTTGGAATTCACAATAGCAGAAAAGAAAGAGGAAGAGAAAAAAATAACGATGTAATTTCCATGCATTGACCAAATTTTGGCCTCTGGGCTAAGTACTTTATAAGATAATAACACCTTACTTTGTTTAGCATTTGTAAGAATGTTATGAAATTAATAATAAAGCCTCATTTTGGAAATGAAGAAAGTGAGGGTCAAAGTAGTCACATAAGTTAGGCAGGGTCATACAACTGTCAAGAGGCAGAGCTCAGTAAACAACAACAGCCATGACTAATGGGTCTACTAATATTTGATTCCAAAAGTGATGCTCTCTTGACTCCATTCTCCATATCTTGTTTTTTCCCCTTTCTGGTCAGTTTAGTGCTTTTGAAGGTTCCTAAGGAAACGACCACAGGCTAATAAAACTAGGAGACAGACTGACAGAACTAGTCAGCTGCAGACAATGTGTAATAACTCAAAAAAGAAAACTCAGAGGACAAAACCAAGAGTATGCATACAGTGATGAGGACCATGGAGGATTATTCCAGGCTGGAATGTAATCAAGGTTCTGTCTGGTTTTTCCAGGCTGGATTTCAAAACTGGTTTTATTTTCAATTCCTTCAATTACTCCTACATTTAGACAAGAATGTACATATCTATTATGTTAACCATTGTATGTTAGGAGTATTTGGAAATTGTAACTTGTCTTTGTAGTTTCACAGGCCCATAGATAGTGAGGAATGACACTTAATAGGTTACATTTAGAAGCCTCATCCATACCTAATTAAAGTGATGCATTTTTGAACTTTTGAGCTGATGAGATATAGATGACATTTTGAAGTTTAAAGCTTTAAAGACATGAGATCCTTGGGAACACTGGGAGTTGTACATATATTTTTCATATTATATAGGCTGGCTTTATGGAGACCACAAGGCAGGATGTGGCAGGAAGAATTCCATGGTGCTGTCATGATTCCTGTCCCTTAATGTGTCTCTCAGGATTACATCACATGGCAAAGGGAGTTTGCATATGTAATTAACGTTACTAATCAGTTAAAGTTAAAATAGGAACATTATCTGAGTCAGCTCAGTCTAATCACATGAACTCTTTAAAAGGACAAATTTCTTCCCATTAAGAGAGGCTCTGATCAAGGATGTTGCTGACCAAGGGTAGGCTGTGGAGTAAGGATTCAAGGGTGATCTGAAGGAACAGAAAACAGCTCCCAATCTGACAGATTTATGTAATTTTTAGTCACAGAAAATTATCATACTTAAATTAATACAGCAGAAAGCATATTACTGATTTTTTTAAAGTCACTGTAGCAGCTTATTTAACATATGCAGAATACATCATGAGAAACGTTGGACTGGAAGAAACACAAGCTGGAATCAAGATTGCCAGGAGAAATATCAATAACCTCAGATATGCAGATGACATCACCCTTACGGCAGAAAGTGAAGAGGAGCTAAAGGGCCTCTTGATGAAGGTGAAAGAGGAGAGTGAAAAAGTTGGCTTAAAGCTCAACATTCAGAAAGCGAAGATCATGGCATCTGGTCCCATCACTTCATGGGAAATAGATGGGGAAACGGTGGAAACAGTGTCTGACTTTATTTTGGGGGCTCCAAAATCATTGCAGATGGTGATTGCAGCCATGAAATGAGAAGACGCTTACTCCTTGGAAGAAAAGTTATGACCAATCTAGATAGCATATTCAAAAGCAGAGACATTACTTTGCTGACTAAGGTCCATCTAGTCAAGACTATGGTCTTTCCAATGGTCATGTATGGATGTGAGAGTTGGACTATGAAGAAGGCTCCGCACCGAAGAATTGATGCTTTTGAGCTGTGGTGTTGGAGAAGACTCTTGAGAGTCCCTTGGACTGCAAGGAGATCCAACCAGTCCATTCTGAAGGAGATCAGCCCTGGGATTTCTTTGGAAGGAATGATGCTGAAGCTGAAACTCCAGTACTTTGGCCACCTCATGCGAAGAGTACTCATTGGAAAGACTCTGATGCTGGGAGGGATTGGGGGCAGGAGGAGAAGGGGACGACCGAGGATGAGATGGCTGGATGGCATCACTGACTCGATGGACGTGAATCTGAGTGAACTCTGAGAGATGGTGATGAACAGGAAGGCCTGGTGTGCTTTGATTCATGGGGTGCAAAGAGTTGGACATGACTGAGCGACTGAACTGCACTGAGCTGAGCAGGTTATGGGGAAGCTGACTTGAGGATGGTAAAAGAAAAATATATGGCAACCCAACTTCACCTTGAAGCCAGGTGACTCTAGAGGAGTCTGGAGTTGGTGGTAAACTGAAGCTTATGAGAGCAAAACCAAATCCCAATCTCAGATCAATGGCTAACAGCTTGGCATTCTCCATGTTAACAACCTAGCAGAAGAGGCAGGCTGATTTCTAGACCCTGTCGTATTTGTCCCAAGCCCCTCTGTTCTACACATGATGCTCAGCAAAGAGAGAGAAGTCATGAGACCAAGAAAGATCGAGGGAAAATAATTTGCTCTCAAGAGAGAAAAGCATTCAATCCACCAGACTCAGAAGTGCCCAGAGAAGGAATTTTAAATGACTATGATTAATATGTTAAAGTGAAAGTGTTGGACACTCAGTCAAGTCCAACCTTTGTGACCCCATGGACTGTAGCCCACCAGGCTCCTCTGTCCATGGAATTCTCCATATAAGAATACTTGAGTGGGAGCCATTCCCTTCAGGGGATTTTCTCAACTCAGGGATTGAACCCAGGTCTCTCACATTGCAGGCAGAGTTTTTACCACTTGAGCCCACTAGAGATGCCCCAATATGTTAAAAGTTCATAAATATAGCAGAGAATATGAATTACAAGAAATCATGTACCCTTTCCACCTTCTCTGTCTCCATAAGGGACAACAAATCCCATTCTTAACTTTTCCATTGAACTATTTTATACACTTGAGTGGGATATTGGTCTAATAATAGTTTAGTTTATTTAAATTTCTTAGAATATCATGTGTGTCTGGCCAATGATTAGATCATTACTAAAGTTTTACAAATTTAAACATCCTGTTGCTCAAAGATACCTTGTCTACTCTGCAACAATGATTCTTAATTGTTCATTTGCTAAAGAGCACCCATTTGTAGACTGAATTATAGCCCCTCTCCAAAGATGTCCATGTCCTTATCCCTGGAATCTGGAAATGTCACCTTAAATGGTAAAAGTAAAAGTGTTAGTTGCTTAGTTGTGTCTAACTCTTTGTGACTCTGTAGACTCAGCAGGAGTAGCCCACCAGGCTTCTCTGTCCATGGAATTCTCCAGGCAAGAATACTGGAATGGGTAGCCATTATCTTTCCCAGGGGATCTTCCCAACCCAGGGATTAAACCCTGATCTCCAGCATTGCAGCAGATTCATTACTGTCGGAGCTGGCAGGGAAGACCTATATGATAAAAGGGACTTTGCAAATGTAATTGAAGTCAAAATCTTGAGATGAGGAGATTATTTTGCATTCACCAGGTGCTTTCCTTATAATCATAGAGTTTTTATAAGAGGGGAACTAGAGATCAGAGAAGGAGTAGAAAATGGGACAATAAAAGGAAGGAGTTGAAGTGATGGAAGGAAGGAACAGTGAATGAGGAAAGGGAGGTGATCTCCAAAAGCTAGAAGAAAACTTGTTTTCTGATTGAGCTCACAAAAGCCTCTGATACCTTGACTTCAGCCCATTGAAACTCATTTCCAGAACAGTAAGAGATGACATTTGAGCATGGACAGAGGGATCTGAAGGTTATAGTCCATGGGGTTGCAAAGAGTTGGACACAACTGAAGCAACTTAGTACACATGCATGCACAAGCTCTAAATTTGCAGCAACTTGTTACAGTAGCAATAGGAAACTAATACACATGCAGAGCCTGGTAAAATAGAAACAGCAAAATAGCACTTTCAGAGATTATGAATAAGTTATTCAGAAATCTTAGTTTTCGTTAAGCTCCTTGGTTATTGTGATGCTATTGGTCTGTAAAATACATTTAAGAAACATTACACAGTTTAATAAAACACTACATTATTTTTGTGAGCTAAAAATCCAGGCATTTTCATTTAGCAATTTCTTTGTAGCATTAACTTGATACATACATGGTGAAATAATATATTTTTTGAAATGCTATTTTATGTATTCTCCCCCAAAAGGAAATTATAGAGCTCAAAATTATTATTAGTTCTGCTCTTAACATTGACAAATTTAACTGGGTTTAAATCATTTTTTTCTCTAGATGGGCAATTTTTAGTCTGACAATATTAGATTTTTAAACAACCTGATTCATCTTTTCCATCTTGTTTGAGAACATGCAGAAGGGAACAACTATAGACACTTTTAGTGTTTCCTAAAATTAATTATATGTTAATTGTATAACACTAGGAAAAAGCAAGAGAGTTCTAGAAAACATATATTTCTGCTTTATTGACTATGCCAAAGCCTTTGACTGTGTGGATCACAAGAAACTGTGGAAAATTCTGAGAGAGATGGGAATACCAGACCACCTAACCTGCCTCTTGAGAAATCTGTATGCAGGTCAGGAAGCAACAGTTAGAACTGGACATGGAACAACAGACTGGTTCCAAATAGGAAAAGGAGTAAGTCAAGGCTGTGTATTGTCACCCTGCTTATTTAACTTCTATGCAGAGTACATCATGAGAAACGCTGGACTGGAAGAAACACAAGCTGGAATCAAGACTGCCGGGAGAAATATCAATAACCTCAGCTATGCAGATGACACCACCCTTATGGCAGGAAGTGAAGAGGAACTAAAAGCCTCTTGATGAAAGTAAAAGAGGAGAGTGAAAAAGTTGGCTTAAAGCTCAACATTCAGAAAACTAAGTTCATGGTATCTGGTCCCATCACTTCACGGGAAATAGATGGAGAAACAGTGGAAACAGTGTCAGACTTTATTTTGGGGGCTCCAAAATTACTGCAGGTGGTGACTGCAGCCATGAAATTAAAATATGCTTACTCCTTGGAAGAAAAGTTATGACCAACCTAGATAGCATATTCAAAAGCAGAGACATTACTTTGCCGACTAAGGTCTGTCTAGATGGTTTTACCTGTGATCATATATGGATGTGAGAGTTGGACTGTGAAGAAGGCTGAGTGCCAAAAATTGATGCTTTTGAGCTGTGGTGTTGGAGAAGACTCTTGAGAGTCCTTTAGACTGCAAAGAGATCCAACCAGTCCATTCTGAAGGAGATCAGCCCTGGGATTTCTTTGGAAGGAATGATGCTGAAGCTGAAACTCCAGTAATTTGGCCACCTCATGCGAAGGGTTGACTCATTGGAAAAGACTCTGATGCTGGGAGGGTTTGGGGGCAGGAGGAGAAGGGGATGACAGAGGATGAGATGGCTGGATGGCATCACTGACTCGATGGACGTGAATCTGAGTGAACTCTGGGAGATAGTGATGAACAGGGAGGCCTGGCGTGCTGTGATTCATGGGGTCGCAAAGAGTTGGGCATGACTGAGCAACTGAACTGAACTGAACTGAGGTACAGTTAAATTTTTCTTTTTTTTTTTTTTTTTTTTACCTCATGAACTGTTCTTCCAAATGACTTTGTCTTTTTATTAGTCTTTTTCAAATATCAATATATTAAAATTTTTCCAGTTCAGTAATAATATCTTGTAGCAATGCAAGAGCCAATCCAGGATGGCCCAGTGAGTTCAGACAGCTTTCAGAAACTCTCAGTGAGCTTTCTGAGGCGTTCCTAAGGCTCCAAAATGCTCTTTATTCTGAACAGTAGGACTTCATTAAAATGTTTCACATTTGTGTGGCAAAGACAAAGTACAGAGGAGCAAAGAGAAAATGAGCAGTTTCATTGAAGAAGGAAAATTTGAACCTTCTTAAAAGAGGGATCTTTGTGTCTGTGTGTGTGTGTGTGTTACTTTTATTTCTATGGGCACTAAGACAGACAGTCTCACTTGTCCACTCAGTGGCCTATCACATATTTTCCAAGACAACAGCTTTGGTGAAATTTAGATTGGAGACTTATAACTGAGTTTCAAGTAATTTTCTATTTTTTATACACATAAATAGGGCTAGGTAGGTGACCAATCACTAACATGTATGCAAGGTACAGTAATTACGGAAATCTGATGGCTGCTCTAAACACTTAGGATCTATCTTTTCTGTAGCCTCTGTGCTATTTTGTTCAAATCTTAAATTCATACTGTATAACCCTTCCCTGTGTGTGACTCTCTTTAGACTATGATCTTGGAAAAGCAATTGAAATTCATTTCTAGCTTTGTATTATCAGTGCCTAGAAACCAGAGTGACCTGCAGTGATTAATTATTAATGCCCCCTTTGCTTTTGGGGGTCTGGGAGATGATGTTAAATAGTGTCACACAGGATGTTGTGACTGTCCTCAAGGAGTGCACAGTTAAATTTCCGCTCAGATCTCAATCAGAAGTATTTTTTCAAAACAAAGATGTTCTTTGTAATTTGCATCCCTAAAGTCAAATATTCTTCACTGATGCAGTGATTCAACACACAGACCCAAAACTCAGACTTACTGTTCAGTCGCTCAGTCATGTCTGACACTGCAACTCCATGGACTGCATCATGCCAGGCTTCCCTGTCCTTCACCATCTCCCAGAGCTTGCTCTAACTCATGTCCATTGAGTAAATGATGGCATCCAACCATCTCATCTTTTGTTGCCCCTTCTCCTCCTGTCCTCAGTCGTTCCCAGCATCAGGGTCTTTTCTCATGAGTCAGTTCTTCCCATCAGGTGGCCAAAGTATTGGAGCTTTAGTTTCAACATCAGTCATTCAAATGAGTATTCAAGACTGATTTTGTTTAGGATTGACTGGTTTAATCTCTTTGCAGTCCAAGGGACTCTCAAGAATGTTCTCTAACACCACAGTTCAAAAGCATCAATTCTTCAGTGTTCAGCCTGCTTTATGGTCCAACTCTCAATTATACTCAGATGCCAGAGAGACATTAAAGAGCCAAGCAGGCAGTCCTAAGACAGCTCCAGCACCATAAAAAAAATGAAGTCAACAATTTTTAGAGCATGATGAAAGATTCAAGGCCTCAGAAGTATCAATGTATAGAGACTTGATTTGAAAATGAATTTTGAGCATTTGCATGTGCAAAGAACAGGCACTTTCTTCAGAGAGAAGTAACTGTTCTAATTCATGAATGCCCTTTTTTTTTCTAAACTAAATGAGGTGAGGCAAAATAGGTAGGTGCACACAGAGGGAGATCAAGGGAACTCATAAACACTTGACACCAATCAATCAAAAAGTAATTCCAGAAAGAATACTAATATGGTGGCAGGGGAATGTTTGCTATTCTTTTTCCTGCCAACTTGCTAGACTCTTTATCCCTTGATCAAAATCTCTCATGGAAAAACACATTAAATATTCTGATTGATCAGAATCCAGACAATTAATTGGACCCCACTGAGGGTCTGTGCCCTTCTAAGTTCTAAACTTTCTATTTTCACATCCATTGCTTAGTTATAAAGGGCATTCTTGCGCTGTTGCTTCTTGAAAAGTACAAAGGAAAGGTCTTCAAACTGACAAGTGGAGACCTTCCTGCTACATCTTTAATCTGTCTGCAATTTAAAGGTAAAACCAAGCTGGTGAGGCCCTCTCTTTAGGCAGTAACCTGTTAATTTGTTATTGTTTTCATAGTCTGCTCTGTATTCATGGGAATTCTGGCTTCTAGATTTAGATTTGAGGAGGAGGTAGAAAGGGCTACATGAACCTAAGACCTACAACATTTGACATGGTTTCCTAGACTACCAAAAGCCATTTTCTTCTATATTAAAAATATTTTCTATATTTTCCCCAGCTTTACTGAGATAAAATTGACACACAACATTGTGTAAGTTTAAGGTATATGGATTCAGGCATACAGATATTGATTAAGGCTTATTCTTTACCATCTGAGCCACCCCAGAAGGTCAAGGTATACAATGTGGTGATTTGAAATAGGTATGTGTTACAAAAGTGTTACTTTGATAACATTCATCACCTCACATTTTTACAGTGTGTGTGTATATGTGTGTTGTAAGAACATTTAAGATCTGCTCATTGGAGAAGGAAATGGCAACCTACTCCAGTACTATTGCCTGGAAAATCCCATGGACAGAGGAGCCAGGTAGACTACAGTCTATGGGGTCGAAGATCTACTCATAGCAAATTTCAATTATATAATAAATGCTTACCTGGTGGCTCAGAGGTTAAAGCGTCTGCCTGCAATGCAGGAGACCTGGGTTTGATCCCTGGGTTGGGAAGATCCCCTGGAGAAGGAAATGGTAACCCACTCCAGTATTCTTGCCTGGAGAATTCCATGGACGGAGGAGCCTGGTGGGCTACAGTCCATGGAGTCGCAAAGAGTCGGACACAACTGAGCGACTTCACACACACATTTCCAGCTGAGGTCACTATGCTAACTATTAGATTACCCAGATCTAATATCCATGTTACAAATGGCAGGATTTCTTTTTATAAAGTTGAGTCATATTCCATTATATATACACACATATATGTGTATATGTACACTTTTTTTTCTCTTTTTCATCATGCCAGGTGGCTTGCTGGATCTGTTTCCTGACCAGGCACTCAACTCAGGTCATGGCAGTGAGAGCCCAGAATCCTGACCACTGGGCTACCAGGGAATTTTGTCTGGAGAATCCCAGGGATGGGGAGCCTGGTGGGCTGCCGTCTATGGGGTTGCACAGAGTCAGACATGACTGAAGTGACTTAGCAGCAGCAGCAGCAGCATGTGAATAATGCTTCAATGAACATGAGATGTGTATGTCTTTTCAAAATAGTGGCTTGATTTCTTTTAGATATATACTCAGAAGTGGAGTTGATGGATTATATGGTAGCTCTATTTTTCATTTTTTGAGGATGCTATACTGTTTTCCATAATGTTTGACCAATTTACATTTCCACCAATGGAACAAAATAGTTCCCTTTTCTCCACATCTTTTTAATCTCTTCTCTTTTTCATAATAACCATTCTAACAGGTATGAGGTGATATCTCATTGTGGCTTTGATTTTCATTTCTCTGATTATTCATGATGTTGAACACTTTCATGTACTTGTTGACCATCTATATCTTCTTTAGAACAATGTCTGTTCAGGATGTACTCACATTGTTTTTATTTTGTTATTGACTTGAATGAGTTCCTTATATAATTCTAATATTAACTCCTTATCTGATACATGATTTCAAATATTTTCCTATTCCATAAATTGATACTTTTGTTGCTGTCCAGATATTTTTTTGATGTGATGTGATTGCAGTTATTTATTTTTACATTTTTGTTTCTTTCCAAGATCAATATCAAGGAGACTTTCCATTGTATTTTCCTCTAGGAACATTATAATTTGGGGGCTTATATTTAAGTCTTTAATTCATTTTTATTTAATTTTTGAGAGTGATATAAAATGGGATCTAGTTTCATGCAGAGGAACCAGAGATCAAATTGTCAACATCTGTTGGATCATAGAAAAAGCAAAAGAATTCCAGAAAAATATCTACTTCTACTCATTGAGTATGCTAAAGCCTTTGACTGTGTGGATGACAACAAACTGTGGAAAATTCTTCAAGAAATGGGAATACCAGACCACCTTACCTGTTTCCTGAGAAATCTGTAGGCAGGTCAAGAAGCAACAGTTAGATCTTGAAATGGGACAATGGATTGGTTCCAAATTGGGAAAGGAGTATGTCAGGGCTGTATAATATCACCTTGCATATTTAGCTTATTTACAGAGTACATCTTGTGAAATGCTTAACTGGAAGACACACATGCTGGAATCAAGATTGTGGGAGATATACCAATAACCTCAGATATGCAGATGACACCTCCTTAATGACAGAAAGTGAGGAGGTACTAAAGAACCTTTTGATGAAAGTGAAAGAGGAGAATGAAAAAGTTGGTGTAACACTCAACATCCAGAAAACTAAGATCATGGCATCTGATCCCATCACTTAATGGCAAATAGATGGGAATACAATGGAAAAAGTGACAGGCTTTGTTTTGGGGGGCTCCAAAGTTACTGCAGATAGTGAATGGAGCCATGAAATTAAAGGATGCTTATCTTTGGAAGACAAGCTATGACCAACCTAGACAGCATATTAAAAGCAGAGGCATTACTTTGCCTATGAAGTTTCATCTAGTCAAAGCTATGGTTTTTGCAGGAATCATATATGGATGTGAGACCTGGACCATAAAGAAAGCTGACCACCAAAGAATTAATATTTTTGAACTGTGGTGTTGTAGAAGGCTCTTGAGAGTCCCTTGGAGAGCAAGGAGATCAAACCAATCAATCCGAAAGGAAGTCAGTGCTGAATATTCATTGGAAAGACTGATGCTGAAGCTGAAGCTCCAGTATTCTGGCTATCTGATGTGAAGAACTGGCTCATTGGAAAAGTTCCTGATACTTGGAAGGATTGAAGGCAGGCAGAGGAGAGGATGGCAGGACAGACAATGAGGTGGTTGGATGGTATCACCAACTCAATGGACGTGAGTTTGAACAAGCTTCAGGAGTTGGTGATGAACAGGGAAGCCAGGCATGCTACCGTCCATGGGATTGTAAAGAGTTGGAAATGACTGAGTGACTGAAGTGAACTAAACTCCTGCATTGCCGGGTGGATTCTTTACCACTGAGACACCAGAGAAACCCAGTTGACTATATAAGCATGGATTTATTTCTGGGCTCACTATTCTATTCTGCTGGCCTGTGAGTCTGTTTATATATCTGTGTTTTGATTACTATAGCTTTGTAATATAGATTGAAATCAGAAAGTGTGAGGCCTCCAATTTTATTTTATTCTAAAATTGCTTTAGCTATTCTTATGTGGTTCCATACTAATTTTAGGATTTTTTTTTTTGTACCCTGAGGAAAAATACCCTTGAGGTTTTAGTAAGGACTGCACTGAATATATAGATATTTTTGGGTAGACTGGACATTTTAACCATCTTACTTCTGAGCCATAAACACATAGTATCTTTCCATTTATTTGTGTCTCCTTAAATTTATTTCATCAAAGTCTTATGGGTTTTCAGTATACAGATCTTTCACTTCCTTGTTAAATTTATTCCTAAATTTTTTATTCTTTTGATGCTATTGTTAGCAGCATATTGTTATGAGTCTTTCAGAGTTTTAATTGTTAGTGTGTTGAAACACAACTAATTTACATGTTGGTTTATATCCTGAAACTTTACTGAATTCATTAATTAGTTCTAACATTTTTGGTGCAGTCTTTAGTGTTTTCTACATATTAGGTCATGTCATGTGCAGAGACAGGTTTACTTTTTCCTTTCCAATTTGGTTGCCTTTTGTTTCTTGTTATTGCCTAATTGCTCTGGCTAAGAAGCACAAGCTGGAATAAAGATTGCTGGGAGAAGCATCAATAACCTCAGATATGCAGATGACACCACCCTTACGGGAAAAAGTGAAGAGGAACTAAAAAGCCTCTTGATGAAAGTAAAAGAGGAGAGTGAAAATTTGGCTTAAAGCTCAACATTCAGAAAATGAAGATCATGGCATCTGGTCCCATTACTTCATGGGAAATAGATGGGGAAACAGTGGAAACAGTATCAGACTTTATTTTGGGGGGCTCTAAAATCACTGCATATGGTGATTGCAGCCATAAAATTAACGGATGCTTACTCCTTGGAAGGAAAGTTATGACCAAGCTAGATAGTATATTAAAAAGCAGAGACATTACTTTGCCAACAAAGGTCTGTCTAGTCTAGGCTATGATTTTTCCAGTGGTCATGTATGGATGTGAGATTTGGACTGTGAAGAAGGCTGAGTGCCAAAGAATTGATGCTTTTGAACTGTGGTGTTGGAGAAGACTCTTAAGAGTCCCTTGGACTGCAAGGAGATCCAACTAGTCCATTCTAAAGGAGATCAGTCCTGGGTGTTCATTGGGAGGACTGATGCTGAAGCTGAAACTCCAGTACTTTGGCCACCTCATGGGAAGAGTTGACTCATTGGAAAAGACCCTGATGCTGGGAGGGATTGGGGGCAGGAGGAGAAGGGAACAACAGAGGATGAGATGGCTGGGTGGCATCAACGACTCGATGGATGTGAGTTTGGGTAAACTCCGGGAGCTGGTGATGTACAGGGAAGCCTGGCGTGCTGCACTTCATAGGGTTGCAGAGTCAGACAGGACTGAGCAACTGAACTGAACTGAAGACTTCTAGTAATATGTTGAATAGGAGTCATGACAGTGAAAATCTGTGTCTTGTTCTTGATCTTAGGTAAATTTTCATTGTTCAGCTTTTCATTGCTTAGTATGATATTAATTGTGGGTTTGTTATATATGGTCTTTATTTTGCTGAGATTTTCCCCCTTCTATATCCATGTAACTCAGAACTTTTGTTATATAAGAGTACTGAATTTTGTTAAATGAATTTCCTCTATCGATCAAGAGGATCATATGATCTTTTAATTGAAGTATACTCAATTGTAAGTTTGATTGTGATTGTTCCACTTGCAGGTGTATAGCAAAGTGATGTGTATATTCAGATGTGTATATTCTTTTCCACTATAGGTGATTACAAGATACTGAATACAGTTTTCTGTGTTATGCACAGTTGTGTTAGGATGTGATGCTTGGAGGTGAAGCTCTCCTCCTGCAGCCAGGAAGCAACACATCTCCAAATGAAAGCCAATACCTTGAAGATAGTGCTGGAGGCAGGAAGGAGAAAGTGTGCATGTCCCAGAAGTCAGTATTGAGCTTTTACACATTTGTACCAAATATAGCCTGGCTCTAGAAGACTTTTATGTGAAACAGTAAATTCTCTACCATTTAAGTCAGTTTCATAGTGTGTTCTACAACTTGTACCCAGTGACATCCTAAATGGTAACATCTGCTTTCTGGATGATTACAGAGGTCTTCTCAAGATTATTTAAATAGTATTTATTTCTTACTCAGCTTTTAATCTTTCTGGGCTTTTTCCATGAAACAGAACCTCAAAATGTCTAGAAGGGAAAAGCTACAAAAAGGACACTGAACACCTATACAAATATTTAGTTGTCTACAACAAAACTTCCCAGAAGTTTCTTGCTTAGAAAGAATTAGAAATTTTAAGAGAATACAAAGAAAAACATTAATGGCTTATTGCAGATGACTGTATAGCTAGCTGCATCATACCATATGGACTTCCTACGTGACTCAGTAGTAAAGAATGCATCTGCCAAGGCAGGAAACATGGGTTTAATCCCTGGGTCAAAAAGGTCCCTGAAGGAAATGGCAACCCACTCCAGTATTCTTGTCTGGAAAATCACATGGAAAGAAGAGTCTGGTGGGCTACAGTCCATGGGGTCACAAAAGGGTCAGATACAACTTGGTATTTAAACAACAACAGTCATACTATATAAAGTTCTCATTATACTCATGTTTAATAAGTATCAATAAACACTTTCCTTAGGACCTCCATGGTGGTCCAGTTGTTAAGACTCCATGCTTTCACTGCAGGGGTGCAGGTTCAATGCCTGGTCAGGGAACTAAGATCCTAAATACTGCACATTATGGACAACAAATAAATAAATTCCTTGTCTTCATAAAGATGCAAGTTAAAAATGTCTCAAGTCAAAAGTAAAATTAGATGTATGGAACAGAGACATAGCTATTGTATGGTGGTTAAAACCAAGGTTCCTGGAGGTATAGTACCTCAGTTTATAATACTGGCTTAGCATCTTACTATATGTATAATAAGGGGGAAGGAACAAATCAAATTGCCTCAAACTTCTCATTTCAAATGGGAGGATAACAATAGTACCTGTGCTAGTTGTTGTCATATATATCTATATACATGGTAAGTTACTTCAGTCATGTCCAACTCTTTGCAACCCTATGGAGCCTGCTAGGCTCCTCTGTCCATGGGATTCTCCAGCAAGAATACTGGAGTGGGTTGCCATGCCCTCCTCCAGGGGATCTTCCCTACCCAGGGATCAGACCTGTATCTTTTATGTCTTCTTAATTGACAGGTGGATTCTTTACTACTAGCACCATCTGAGAGGCCCACATATCTTTTATCCAGTTCATCAAACCAAGATTAGACCCTTCAAGAAATGTCAGTAAAGTTTTTACATTCCAGAAATATATACCTCTTTATCAGTCTAATCCCTTATATTTTATACTTACTAATTTGATCTTTTGCCTCACAGTTTATGTTTTTCAAGAAATAGTATTTCTATCAACCCCAGAAACTCAATAATTTGGGTAGACAATTTTTTTTTGTCTTATTTAAATGTCAAAAATATCCTCTGCACTGAATTCCAGCTCAGGGAGAAATAAAAGAT
Organism: Nanger dama; assembly: GCA_917880005.1. NCBI lineage: Eukaryota > Metazoa > Chordata > Mammalia > Artiodactyla > Bovidae > Nanger > Nanger dama. The sequence goes on from CAKJTW010000004.1 coordinate 58,467,242, forward strand.
GATAACTTAGTGGACTAATATGAATACACCACCGTCAGTCTCATTGGAATCACTGCTGCACATTTTCAGCAAATTTCTTTACAATAAAACCAACCTCTAAATCATTGTATTTTTACCTATTATATCACCTTAGAGAATCCATGACTGTGTGGCTATTACTATTACTAAGCACATGCTATACATCAAATACTTTGCAAGGTGTTTGATCTGCATTAGCCATTCCTCCAAAAAGCTTATGTGGTTCATGAGGTTCAGGGGAATCAAGCCAGTCATCCAAGGTCACATAGCTCATAGTGGTAGAGCCAGGATTAAAACAAGGGTCTATTTTTGTTCCCATTTCCCCCCACCGCTCCACATGAAACTCCAATAACTTCCAAGGGCAAAATATTCCTAAAGTTATTTTTTTGTGTGGCAAAATACACATCACACAAAAAATCTTACCATTAGTGACATTTACTCTGTTGTAAACCATAACCACATCTAGTTCAAGAATATTTTCATCACCTCAAAGGAAACCAGATACTCATTGAGCAGCCTCTCCCCATTTCCCCTCCCCGCCACCACTGATAACCACTAATCTTCCTTCTGTTACTATGAATGGTCCTATATTGGATATTTCATATAAATGGAATCATATAATTATTTAATGTCCCTTTAAATTAGAATTAATTTAAAATACAGAAAGTATATAAAACCAAATTATCAAAACTTCATCTTATAGTGGGAAAATTTATAGATTAATTAATAAAATAATTCACATAATAACTTTTGATCTTAAAAAATAATTTTGATTTTGATATCTTTACTTAATTTATATCACAGGAACTATTGCCAAAAAAGAAGTCCAGGGTTTATCATAAAGAGGTTTGATCTAGGACCCTATCTCAATGATTTTCTGACTTTGTGATGCTCAGAAATTAATTCAAGATAACATTCTGGGTCCAAAACAGAACAAAACAAAACAAAACATTCTGGGTCTATAGAGCAGTCAGCCTACACCACCTTGAGATACAGTCTAAGAATGTTCCTCCTTTTCAGGCTGTATTTTAGGAACAAGTCTTAACTCAGCAGCATTTGGATAGCAGTGTCTTTATTGTCCTAAGAATCAGGCCTATTTCTATAAAGAATATTCAATATAAAAATAAAGAGATGACTAATTACATAATATGATTTTAAAGTTATCATCACTCTTGGCACCACCCCAAGTATAGTCTTAGTCAGATTTCTCATCTGACTATTGAACTCATCTTGTGAACAAAATGTTGTTTTCAGAAGGTCACTGATGAACGGCACACATCTCTTCTCTTTGCTAAAATGCTCTTACACTTTGTGTGCAAGGAATAGACCATTTTCAGCTGAGTGTTTGTATCACAGCACCACAATCTGCCTTTCCCAGGAGGAATCAGCCTCATTCTCCTACCTGACTGCTGAGTATCACTGGTAAACTTTCTGGCTGCTACCGGATCAAGTAGTTTTGTAAGGTCTATTAGCCCTGGTTTGCATTGCTCCTTTTCATGGTGGCCAGTTACAAAACCAGGATCTCAGTTTGTCACAACTGTGGTATCATCTTTTTGGTTTCCTTTCTTTGCCTACTGGTGGCTGATGCTATGGAGAAGGAAATGGTGATGCTAGAGAGACCCCAAAGCCCTTAAGTGTCAAGTCTGTGGCACCTGCAACTGCTCTGATCTCGACTTTCCATATACAGACTTGGGAAGTGTGGACAAGTTTCCTGACCTCACTTCTCTAAGCTTCTGTCTCCTTACCTTGCACTGTAAAAAGAAAAATATTTTGTTGTCAAGCAGATCTGGATATACATAGCTCATCCCACAAAGATGAGAATCAAAATGGCCACTGTAACATGGGTTTTGGTGTTTAAACTGACATCCAGGGAAGTCTTATTGTGTTGGACAAAGGCTCGTACATCATATTCTACAAAGAATGTTCGAGAATATGAAAAAGGTAAAGGTAAGGAATGGAGTAATAGCTAATATTCACAGTGCATAGAAGAGACAGAAATTACTATTCACATTTAATGATAAGAAAAGCAAAGCATGAGGAGGTTAACCAGTCCAAGGTAACAGCAAGTCAGTGACAGGGCTAGAATTTGACCCGAGGCAGCTTATGTTCAAAGTCGGCTAAACATATGGCTGTATTTCCTGAACAATTCATCTAGAAAATAATTTCAGTAGGGTTTATGCTAAAACTAGGCCTGATGAGAATCAGTAAGGTGGTTAACTTAACAATATTAGCAGTGAAACTGTGGTACCCAATGAGGAATTAGATTCAAGTGTTCAAGCAGAGGTTGCAATATAATCTTTGGGGACTACAGTCAAAAGGGTTTCTGCAGTGAAAATGGCAGGTAGGATTTGATGAATCCTGGGTTTCTTCCTAAAATTCCTGGAGCACAGACCTCAGTATTCTACACTAGATCTGCCACTTTCTGCATGACTTCATCTTATCCAGTCCTTGGCTGGATCACTGATATACATCAATTCTAATCTTCAACATAGTCCTGGAAACAACCACTCTTATTCCCACTTTACAGAGGGAAACCCTGATCTCAGATAGTTAGTTAGTAAAACATGGATACTTTCTCAAGCTCTAATTCCAAACCTTCTATTCTTTAAAAGTCACTTTTATGTAATACTGAATCCCTCAACAATAGCCCAAAATTGAGGCATCTGTATAGAAGTACTTACCTGATTCTTTCCTTACTGTGTTCTCTTTAATTGTTATAATATTAATGTAGATGAGGGTGGTCATAGCATTCATAATTATAATATGAATACCACCCTAATTGGCTTTTATTGCTGCTTGGGAATGGGTCAGAGTTGTTCATGGAATATTTAAGTTGAAATGTCGTTTTCAATACTTAATAGAATCCAGTTAGAATTTTATTGATTAATTAGTGTCTACATGAAGTGTTCTATTTTTCTAAAGGCCAGTAATGCTCCTGACTGTTCCCTAAATGTTAACATATTCAGATAATTATAGCTGCATCATACTTGCTGCTTAGACTGTTTGAATTACTTGCTATTTTCAAGGTTTCAAATTCAAGTAAAGCAATCTTTTAATAAAAATGATATTCAAATAACCTAAAATAGTTGTCATAGAAAATCTCACTCAAATACCCATTAATTTGTGGCTATAAACATACTAGTACCCTCCTATACAGAAGCTCATTTGCAAATGTTTTAGAGGTAATGAAGCTGGGCTGGATAAAAGAGATACTACAGCTCATGGAGATCCCTGAAGCATAGCAGTGTTTTAAGGTCAAATGTATTGCCTAAGGAATTTAAAACTTCAGATTATAGTACAATAGCACGAATGAGAAACCTAGGTTTCAAACCCAGACCAAGTATATTCAATTTTTGGTCAAATCCCATTCAAGTGTCACTTAGCAATCACTTGCTATTACCTCCTATTTCTCTGAAACAAGCTGACATGAGATTCAAAAGAATCAGACATTAGAGTTTGAAGAAATGTAATTAAATGGAAGAAATTCAGAATAGGCAAAAGTGCTGAAGCTGAAGCTCCAATAATTTGGCCGGCAGATGTGAAGAGCCAACTCATTATAAAAGACCCTAATGATGGGAAAGATTGAAGGCAGGAGGAGAAGGGGACAACAGGGGATTAGATGGTTGGATGGCATCACTGACTCCATGCATACGAGTTTGAGCAAGCTCCAGGAGTTGGTGATGGACAGGAAGCCTGGTGTGCTGCAGTACACGCGGTCAAAAAGAGTCTGACATGACTGAGTGACTGAACAACGACAACAAAATGTGTTTAGCAGTTTCTGTTTGTTGGACTGTTATCTATCTATACTGGTCAATGCGTTTATCCTGAATGGAAAGACCAGCCAAAAATAGGTATGTATTACCATCAGAAAGACTAAAGACCTCTTCAAGAAAACTGGAACTCAAAGGGAATACTTCATGCAAGGATGGAAGTGATAAAGGTTGGAAATTGTAAGGACTTAACAGAAGCAGCAGATATCAAGAGGAGGTGGCAAGGATACACAGAAAAACTATACAAAAAAGGATTTAATGACCTGGATAACCACACTGGTGTGCTTACTCACCTAAAACCAGGCATCCTGGAGTGTGAGGTTAAATGGGCCTTAGGAAACATTACTACTACAAACAAAGCTAGTGGAGGTGATGGAGTTCCAACTGAGCTTTTTAAAATCCTAAAAGATGATGCTGTTGAAGTGCTGCACTCAATATGTCAGCAAATTTGGAAAAATCAGCAAAGGCCATAGGACTGAAAAAGGTCAATTATCATTCCAGTCCCAAAGAAGGGCAGTGTCAGTTGTGCTCCTTTCACATGATAGCAAGCTCATGCTCAAAATCCTTCAAGCTAGGCTTCAGCAGCACATGAGCCAAGAAAGTCCAGATGTATAAGCTGGATTGCGAAAAGGCAAGGAAACCAGAGATGAAACTGCCGACATTTGTTGGATCATGGAGAAAGCAAGGTAATTCCAGAAAAACATCCTTTTTTTCTGTTTCATAGACTACACTAAAGCCTTTGAGTGTGTGGATCACACAAAAATGGAAAATTCTTAGAGATGGGAATACCGGACCACCTTATCTGTCTCCTAAGATACCTGTATGCAGGACAAGCAGCAGCTGTTTGAACTGGACATGGATTAACTTACTGCTTACAAATTAGAAAAGGAGTGTGACAAAGTTGCACATTGTCACCCTGCTTATTTAATTTCTGTGCAGAGTACATCATGGGAAATGCTGGGCTGGATAAATCACAAGCTGGAATGAAGACTGCTAGGAGATATATCAACAACCTTATGATTATATAGTGGAAGTGACAAATAGATTCAAGGTATTAGATCTGATAGAGAGAATGCCTGAAGAAGTATGGATGAAGACTTCTAACACTGTACAGGAATCCGTGATCAAAATCATCCCTAAGGGAAAAAATGCAAAAGGCAAAATGGTTGTCCAAGGATTCTTTATAAATACAGCTGAGGAAAGAAGAGAAGTGAAAGGCAAAGGAGAAAAGGAAAGATGCAAAGAAATAGAGGAAAACAATAGAATGGGAAAGACTAGAGACATCTTCAAAAAAATTAGAGATACCAAAGGAACATTTCATGCAAAGATGGGCACAATAAAGAACAGAAACAGCATGGATCTAACAAAAGCAAAAGATTTTAAGAAGACATGGCAAGAATACACAGAAGAACTGTACAAAAAGGTCTTAATGACCCAGATAAGCACAATGGTGTGATCATTCACCCTAGAGCCAGACATCCTGGAATGTGAAGTCAAGTGGGCCTTAGGAAGCGTTACTATGAACAAACCTAGTGAAGGTGATGGAATTCAGCTGAGCTATTTTAAATCATAGAAGATGATGCTGTTAAAGTGCTGCATTCAATATGACAGCAAATTTGGAAAACTGAGCAGTGCCACAGGACTGGAAAAGGTCGCTTTCATTCCAGCCATGGATTGGACAAGTTGGAGCCCTTGTTATGAAATGTGGTTGGTGACCCTTCATTTTCAGCCACCAGAGACTGTGGTCTTTCAGCCTTTCTCAGATAGCATACCCTTGTGCACTCCATACTGAGAAATGTCCAGGGATCAAGTTATACCAGATCTTTAAAGCATACATAAAGGTAGTCCTGATATATATTTTGGCTACCTCCAGAGTCAGATGGAAATGAGTGGCTAAAACACAACACAGCATCCTGTTGCAGGGGAAAGAGCTTTTCCCAGCGGTATCCAGGCCTATTCTCTTTTGGCACAGGTAGAAGGGGATGTTTATCTTTGTACCTCAAGCCAATGACCTTGCCACTCTAGCAAATTCCTGCTCCAGAGAAATTCAGGAATGGCAGTCATTGTTTCTGAACTGTATTTTACCAATTTTCCACTTATATAGTCAGCTCACTTGCTGAATGGAGAAATCGCATGCCACAGCCTCTGTTTGTTTTGCTTGCACTTTTTCAGCAGCTGCATTGGATAACAGGGAGAGTGGACAAAAGGTGTCTGGATCCCACCTCTCCTCAAGCACTTTTAACAGGAAAAAGAAAAACAACCATGTGCTTCAAGCACCGTATGCCCTCAGTATTGTGTGTTAATAACACCAACCCATACTTTTGAGCGCCTTCCATGTGACAACTATGGTCCAATGCTGTGAGTAAGTGCTGAGTATGAGAGGATATTGCTTTGATAGAAACATACAATATGCAAGATAGCAAAGAAAAGATCTTATGAAACAGGAAAAGAAAGGACATGGTCGCATATGAAAACCAGAGGGGTACAGAACAGAAAGACACAAGTGAAAGTTGTTTGGAGGAGTTTGGACTGGGTCTTTTTAAAAAATGGATATGAAGATATAGCAGGTAGGGAGAAATGGGGAAAACCATATAGATATAGCAAAACCTAAGCAAAAATCTGAGATTGGAGAATAAGGGAAAGAAATGGGCAATGGGGTGAGTTGCTTCTCACAGAGATGTCTGGTGGAGTTCACAAGGCATGGCATATATTTATTTTTCCAAAGAAATAGCAGAAACCCATGTTGTTCAGTCACTAAGTAGTGTCCAACTCTTTGAAACCCCATGGACTGCAGCACCCCAGGCTTTCTTGTCCTTCACCACCTCCCGTTTCCCAGAGCTTGTTCAAACTCATGTCCATTGAGTCAATGATGTCATCCAACCATCTTGTCCTCTGCCCTCCCCTTCTCCTCTTGCCTTCAATATTCTCAGCATCAGGATCTTTTCTAATGAGTCAGCTCTTTGCATCAGGTAGCCAAAGTATTGGAGCTTCAGGTTCAGGATTAATCATTCCAACAAATATTTATGGTTGATTTCTTTTAGGATTGAATGATTTGATCTCCCTGCTGTCCAAGATACTCTCAAGAGTCTTCTCCAGCACCACAGTTTGAAATCATCAATACTTCAGTGCTCAGCCTTCTTTAAGGTCCAGCTTTCATATCTGTACATGACTACTGGAAAAACCATAGCTTTAACTATATAGACATTTATATTGGCAAATGTGATATCTCTGTTATTTAATACATTATCTAGGTTTTTCATAGCTTTTCTTCCAGGGAGCAAGCATCTTTTCATATCATGGCTGCAGTCAACTTCTGCAGTAATTTTCAAGTCCAAGTAAATAATGTCTCTTACTGTTTCCATTGTTCACTGTTTGCCATAAAGTGATGACCAGATGCCACGATCTTTGGTTTTTCAATGTTGAATTTTAAACCAACTTTTCACTCTCCTCTTTCACTTTCATCAAGAGGCTCTTTAGTTCCTCTTTGCTTTCTGCCATTAGGGTGGTGTCATCTGCATATCTGAGGTTATCAGTATTTCTTCCTGCAATCTTAATTCCAGCTTGTGCTTCATCCAGCTTGACATTTCTCATGATGCACTCTGCATATAAGTTAGATATGCTGAGTGACAATATACATCTTTGACGTACTCCCTTCCCAATTTTGAACCTGTTCATTGTTCCATGTCCAGTTCTAACTGTTGCTTCTTGACCTGTATACAGGTTTCTCAGGAGGCATATAAAGTGGTCTGGTATTCCCATCTCTTTAAGAATTTCCCACAGTTTGTTGTGAAATTTTTTTCCAAAGAAACAGCAGAAACCTATGTTACTCTGCACCTATCTCATTCAAAGTGCAGTCATTCTTATATTTGTCTGAATATCTTTTGTCCAACTAGAATGCCAATTTGTTTTTGGAAAGAATAGTTTCTTATAAATGTATATTCTCACTGCTGATTTAGTATCTAGTCAAGTAACTAAATGCTAAGTGTATTTATTAGTGAATGACTTAGCAATTACATATAAGATGCAAGTGATTTGCTGTTTGTATACTTTTTTGAGTGAAAACAATTGCTTAAGAAAGTATATCAGTTTATGTCAATGCTAGGTTTTGTTATTTGTGTGCTCCTCTTATTACTATCCACATCATGAGTTGTAGCCTTGTCATGGCAAAGGGGCTTGCATAACTCAAGCAGCCATTAGCCATGCCTTGCAGAGCCATGCAAGACAGATGGGTCACAATGAATAGTTCTAACAAAACGTGATCCACAGGAGTGGTGGTGGGGTGGGGTGGGGGGAAATGGCAACCCACTCCAGTATTCTTGCTTTGAGAACCACACAGATGGTATGAAAAGACAAAAATATGACACTGGGAGGTGAGCCCCCAAGGATGGAAGGTGTCCAATATACTACTAAAGAAGAGTGGAGGGCAATTACCAGTAGCTCAAGAAAGAGTGAGGCGACTGGGCCAAAGAGGAAAGAATGCTCAGCTGTGGATGTGTCTGGTGATGAAAGGAAGGTCTGATTCTGTAAAGAACAATATTGCATAAGAACCTAGAATGTCAGGTCTATGAATTAAGGTGCAAGAATGAAAGTTGATACTTAGGAATCAGTGAATTAAAATGAATGGTAAGGGCAAATTTAATTCAGATGACCATTATATCTATTACTGTGGTCAACAATCCCTTAGAAGAAAGGTCTTAGCCTTCATAGGCAACAAAAGAGTCCAAAATTAAGTACTGGGTACAACCTCCAAAAATGACAGAGTGATTTCAGTTCTTTTCCAAGGCAAACCAAACAGTAATCCAAGTCTATGCCCCAATCACTGATGCCAAAGAAGCTGAAGCTAACCAGCTCTATAAAGACCTATAATACTTTCTAGAACTAATACCAAAAAATATGTCATTCATCTTAGGGTATTAGAATACAAAAGTAGGAAGTCAAGGGATATTTGGAATAACAGGCAAGTTTGGTTTTGGAGTACAAAATGAAGCAGGGCAAAGGCTAACAGAGTTTTGTCAAGAGAACACACTGGTAATAGCAAATACAATTTTTCAACAACTCAGGAGATGACTCTACACATGGACATGAGAGGGTCAATATCAAAATCAGATTGATTGTGTTCTTTGCAGCTGAAGATGGAGAAGTTGTATGTCAGTTCAATTCACTTCAGTCACTCAGTCATGTCCTACCCTTGATGATCTCATGGAATGCAGCATGCCAGGCCTCCCTGTACATCACTAAAAACTCATGTCCATTGAGTCGGTGATGTCATGCAACCACCTCATCCTCTGTCGTCCCCTTCTCCTTCAGCCTTCAATGGTTCCCAGCATCAGGGTATTTTCAAATGAGTCAGTTCTTTGCATCGGGTGGACAAGTTCTTTATAGTCAGCAAAAACAAGACATGGAACTGACTGTGTTTGAGATCATGAGCTCCTATTACAAAATTCAGGCTTAATTGCAGAAAGTAGGAAAAACCATTAGATCATTCAGATATGACCTAAATCAGATCCTTTATGATTATACATGGGGGTGATGAATAGATTCAAGGCATTGGATCCAGAGTGCCTGATGGATAGCAGTTCATATAATATTGTAAGGAGGCAGTAACCAGAACTCTCCTAAAGAAAAGAAATGCAAGAAGACAAAGTGGGTGTTTGAGGAGGCTTTACAAATAACTGAGGAAAGTAGAACAGCAAAAGACAAGGGAAAAATGAAAAGATATACCCAACTGAATGCAGAGTTCCACAGAACAGCAAAGAGAAGCCCTTCTTAAGAGAGCAATGCAAAGAGATATAGGAAAACAATAGAATGGAAAAGTCTAGAGATCTCTTCAAGAAACTTGGAGATATCATGGGAGCATTTCATGCAAGGACAGGCATGAAAAAGGAGAGAAATGGTATGGACCTAACAGAAGCAGAAGATAGTAAAGAGGTGCAAGAATACACAGAAGAACTATACAAAAAAGTCTTAACAATCCAGATAACTGTGATTGTGTGGTCACTCACTTAGAATCAGATGTCTGGGAGTGTGAAGTTGAGTTTTCTTACAAAACATTAGTAAGAACAAAGATATTGGAGGTGAAAGAATTCCAGCTGAACTATTTAAAATTCTAAAATATGATGCTGTTAAAATGCTATACTCAATATGTCAGCAAATTTGGAAAACTCAGAGGAGGCCATGGGACTGTAAGTTAGTTTTCACTCCAATCCCAAAGAAGGGCAATATGAAGGAGTGTTCAAATTTCCATATAATTGCACTCATTTCACATGCTAGAGAGGTAATGCTCAAAATTCTTCAAGGTAGGCCTCAGCACAACAAAACTGAGAACTTCCAGCTGTGCAAGCTGGGTTTTGAAGAGTCAGAAGAACCAGAAATCAAATTGCCAACATTCTTGGATCATGGAGAAAGTAAGGGAATTTCAGAAAAAAAAAATCTATTTCTGCTTCGTGGGCTTGACTAAATCCTTTCCCTGTGTGGATGACAACAAATTGTAGAAAATTCTTAAGGAGTTAGGGGATACCAAAACACCTTACCTACATTCTGAGAAACCTGTATGCAGTCAAGACGCAGCAGTTAGAATCAGACATAGAACAATGGACTGGTTTAAAACTGGGAAAGGACCGTGTCAAGGCTGTATATTGTCATCCTGCTTATTTAACTTCTATGCAGAGTACATCATGTGAAATGCTGAGCTAAATGAATCACCAGCTGAATTCAGATTGGAGGGAGAAATATCACCAACCTCAGATATGTGGATGATAGTAGCCTGATGGCAGAAAGTGAAGAGGATATAAAGAGCCTCTTGATGAGAGTGAAAGAAGAGTTGACTTGAAACTCAGCATTCAAAAAACTAAGATCATGGCTTCTGATTACATCATTTCATGAGAAATAGATGGGGAAAATGTGGAAGCAGTGACAGATTTTACTTACTTGGGGTCCAAAGTCACTCTGGACTGTGACTGCAACCATGAAATTAAAAGATGTTTGCTCCCTGAAAAGAAGTTTATGACAAATATAAACAGCATATTAGAAAGCAGAGACATCGCTTTGCTGACAAAGGTTTGAATAGTCAAAATTGTGTTTTTTCCAGTAGTCATGTAGGGATGTGAGAGTTGTACCATAATGAAGACTGAGCATCAAAGAATTGATGCTTTCAAACTGTGATGCTGGAAAAGACTCTTGAGAGTGGCTTGGACTACAAAGAGATGAAATCAATCAATCCAAAAGGAAATCAATCCTGAATATTCACTGGAAAGATTGATGCTAAAGCTGAATCTCCATCATCTGGCCCCCTGATTTGAAGAGTCAACTCACTGGACAATACCTTGATGCTAGGAAAGATCGAAGGCAGAGGAGAAGGGGGTAGTAGAGGAAGAGATGGTTAGATAGCATCAGCAATTCATTGGACATGAATTTTAACAAACTCCAGGAGATGGTAGAGGACCAAGGCTCCTGGTGTGCTTTAGTCCATAAGATTACAAAGAATCAAGCACAACTTAGAGCCTGAACAACAAGAACAAACTTGTTGCTATTAATAGAGAAAGTATATTTTTATATTTGCCACTCATACAGCTGTTTTTATTCAAATTAAAAATACAGCAAAAATTGATAAAACTAGATTTTTGATCAAATTCTAGACAAAACACTTGGTTGGCTTATAGAAGTTTCTGCCCTTGGAATGATGAAAAGATATTTAATGCAAGATTTAGTTTATGTGGTCTGTCTTAATTATAATATGTCATCTGCTTTAGTTTGTTCTCCTCTTCCTATATCTTCATTATAAACATTTGTTCATTTTTCCACTGAAGTGTTGCATAAACAAAAAAAATAGTAAAATCTCTTCCCCATGGAACCCAGTAGAGTAGTGATTCCTGAAGATCAATAAACAAAAGAGAGAGACACCAAAGATTTAAATAGCTTAAAAAAATAACATAACCATATTTGGTCACCTCATGTAAAGAGTTGACTCACTGGAAAAGACTCTGATGCTGGGAGGGACTGGGGCAGGAGAAGGGGACGACAGAGGATGAGATGGCTGGATGGCATCACCGACTCGATGGGCGGGAGTTTGAGTGAACTCTGGGAGTTGGTGATGGACAGGGAGGCCTGGCGTGATGCAATTCATGGGGTCACAAAGAGTCAGACATGACTGAGTGACTGAACTGAACTGCACTGAACCATATTTATTTAATTAAAAAATTATTTTCATTGGAGGCTTATTACTTCATAATATTGCAGTGGTTTTTGACATACATTGATATAAATCAGCCATGGGTTTACATGTGTTCCCCATCCTGAATCCCCCCTCCCACCTCCCTCCCCATCCCATCCCTCTGGGTCATCCCAGTGCACCAGCCCTGAGCACCCTGTCTCATGCATCAAACCTGAACTGGCAATCTGTTTCATATATGATAATATATATGTTTCAGTGCTATTCTCTCAAATCATCTCACCCTCGTCTTCTCCCACAGAGTAAAACTGAAATATAATTGACATACAGAGAAATGCACAAGTCTTAAGTTGGTAAAATCTACACCCATATAATTGCCATACAACAATCCATTATAAAACATTTCTGTCAACCAAAAAATTACCCATTCTAGCAAATAGGAGGTAAAGGTATGTTACCTTTTTCTGATATTATTTCAAATGAAATAATTTTATATTGACATTTCCAAATGTTAACAGCTACCAAATGCTGTATTTTACAATTTAAAGAAATTTGGTTATTAGTTTCAATTTTTTTTGTTTTATGGTTTATGTTCTACAAGCTTTTCTAGCTTCACAGTCATGCCATCTGTGGATAATTACAGTACTACCTTTTACAATATTTATTACTTTATTAGACTTGTTTGGATGTCCAATGCTGATTTGAAATGGTAAGAAAAGTTATCCTTGTTTTCCTTGATCTTCTGGAAAAGGGTTCAACGTTTTAGGAATAAATGTAACGTTTGCTGTAGGGTTTCTGTAGATGTCCTACATTGTATTGACAATGTTCCCCTTTCATTCCTAGTTTTCTGTTTTTAATCATGAATTGATATTGACTTTCAACAAAGGCTTTTTCTGCAACTATAATTTTCTCCTTTAATTCAGTTAATGTTATAAATAACATGTATAGATTTTTCTGAAGGTTAAATCAAAGGATTACCTATGATAAACCCTATTGTTGTTGTTTTTTAGTCTTTAAGACCTGTCCCACTCTTTCTGCAACCATATAGACTGTAGCCCTCAGACTCCCCTGTCCATGGGATTTCCCAGTCAAGAATACTGAAGGGGTTTACCATTTTCTTCTCCAGGAGATCTTCCTGAACCAGGGATCCAACCTGTGTCTCTTACATTTGCAGTTGGATTCTTTACTGCTGAGTCACCAGAGGAACCCAGGATAAACCCTACAAGGACATATAATGCATTATTATTTTTATACATTGCTGAATTTGTTTGGTAATATTTAGTAAAAAAAAATTCTTTGTTGTTTATTCAAGAGGTGTGTTAGTCTGTTATTTTTCTTTTCTGTTTTATTTGTTGTTGTTGTTGTTGTTGTTTTGGCTGTGTCACTCACCTTGTGGGATCTTAGTCCCCTGACCAGGGATTGAGCCTGCAGTCTCGGCAGTGAAAGCACAAAGTTCTAACATTGGACCACAAGTGATTACCTGTAATTTTCTTTTCTTATAATGACTTTCTCAGGTTTTGGTATCGGGACTGTGGGGACTCGATATCCTTTTAAGAGAAGGAAAAAAAAAAGAAGGCATAGAGTTTCTTTAGACAAAGTACTAGCTCCACTTATAAATGTTTAATAGCATGAACCAGTGCCATTATTTTTTTTAATAAGATTTTTCAAATGTGGATTCATATTCTTTACTAAATATAAGACTGTTTTATATTTTCTGTTTAATTTGGAGTCAGTTTGGTAGTCTGAATTTCTCATATAATTTCTCCATCATATGAATTGTCAAATTTAATTATAGATAATTGGTCATAAACTTTGGATATATAGAGATGTTTTGGTTTTCTTTCTGATTGCGGCACTTAAAAATAAAAGTGTTCTAGTCATTCTTATCTAAGAATTTTCAACCTTATTAATATTTTAAAGTAACCAATTTTAGTCTATTAACTTTTCTGATTTTTTTCTAATACACTGAATAATGCTTTATTATCATCTTTTTTCTACTTATTTTGGATTTAATTTGCTTTTAATTTTTAATTTTTAACTTTTGAAGGTAGGAATGTAGATAATTGATTTTAAACTTTTTTATTTTCTAAAATAACTAAAGTTATTACACTTCCTCAAAATGCTGTTTGCCTGTATTTGTCAAGTTCTGATAAGATGTAATTTCATTATTATTCAGTTCAAAATATTTTCTAATATATCCTGCAATTCATTTTTGTCCAACTATTATTTTAAAGTATCTTAATTTCCAAACTTTTTGTATTTTTTAAAATATGCTATTGACTTTTTTTTTTTGTCATTTATTCACTAAGTTTTGTCTAACTCTTCTACAACCCTATGGACTGTATCCTGTCAGGATCCTCTGTTTATGGTATTTCCTAGGCAGAATACTGGAGTGGGTGACCATTTCCTTCTCCAGGGGATCTCCCCATCCCAGGGATAGAACCCACATCTTCTGCATTGGTTCTTTACCATTGAGTGGCTAGGGAAACCCATTGACATGGAATTCTAATTATGCTGTAATCAGAAATTATATTATAAAATATTCCAATTGTTTCCTGATTTGCTGAAATTTCTTTTAATGGCTTAACAAGTAATTTGTCTTCATGAGGATTTTAAGTGCAATTGAAATAAATTTACATTTGTTAGGAGTGATGATCTATAAAGGCAAATCATGCCAATTTGGTTAATGATGCTCAAGTTTTCTACATTCTTATTATTTTACCATTTTTTTATACTGTTTACAAGGAGATCGGAGAGTTGGACTGTGAAGAAGACTGAGTGCCAAAGAATTGATGCTTTTGAACTGCGGTGTTGGAGAAGACTCTTGAGAGTCCCTTGGACTGCGAGGAGATCCAACCAGTCCATTCTGAAGGAGATCAGCCCTGGGATTTCTTTGGAGGAAAAGATGCTAAAGCTGAAACTCCAGTACTTTGGTCACTTCATGTGAAGAGTAGACTCATTGGAAAAGACTCTGATGCTGGGAAGGATTGGGGGCGAGAGGAGAAGGGGACGACAGAGGATGAGATGGCTGGATGCATCACTGACTCAATGGACGCAAATCTAAGTGAATTCCAGGAGTTGGTGATGGACAGGGAGGCCTGGCGTGCTGCAATTCATGGGGTCACAAAGAGTTGGACATGACTGAGCGACTGAACTGAACTGAACAGGCAGATGGGTACTGAAAGTGACTTGGAGTTCAGTGCCTCAACTTACACCAGTTAAATAATCACCAGAGAGACATCCTCCCCAATAATGGTAATATGCCAGCATGGTTGAGAAATAGCAATTCTAGAGAGTAATGAAACTCTGACATTATCTGTTGACAGAAATCACTTTTTATATTGCTTAAGTATGCACAAAATAGAGATTCAATCTTTGCATACTTGCAATCTTTGTCGAATTATATAGCTAATACAAATATAAGAACTGGGGCTTCCTGGGTGGCAAAGAATCTGCCTGCCAATGCAGGAAACACAGGAGATGTGGGTTCAGTTCCTGTATTGGGCATATCCCTTGGAGAAGGAAATGGCAACCCACTCCAGTATTCTTGCTTGGGAAATCCATGGGCAGAGGAGCCTGGCAGGCTACAGTCCATGGGATTGCCAAGAGTCAGACATGAGTGAGCAACTGGGCACATATGCACTGTAATGTCTTATAGATTATGTTTTACTAAAACAAAATTGCCAGTATAGGCTTTAATAGTGAAAAGATGTTGCCTGAGATTCTGTTCTGTATTTATTTTGTAATTCGAATTCAATAATACTTAATGCAGAGATCTCTTTTTCTATCAGAATGTTGTACTTATTTGTATTGAGTAATATTTTACTATCAATATATATTTTTATTACAATATAGTTAATTTATGCTGTACAGTAAACTGATTACATATAAATAATATATATATGAAGTGATTCAGTTATACCTATATATATATACATTCTTTTTGAATATTCTTTTCCAGTTTATCATAGAATATTGAATATAGTTCCGCCTGCTATACAGTAGCATGTTTATCCATTATGTATATAAAATAGTTTGTAGCTGCTATCCCCAAACTTCCAATTTACATCTTTCCCATTCCCATCCCCCTGGACAACCACAAATCTATTCTCTATGTCTGTGAGTCTGTTTCTGTTTCATAGATATATTAATTTGTGTCATATTTTAGTTTTGACATATAAGTAATGTCATATGTTATTTGTCTTTCTTTTGCTGACTTACTTCACTTAGTGGGATAAACTCTAGGTTCACTCATTACATTATTTCATTCTTTTTACGGTCGAGGGACATTTCATTGTGTTTATATGCCATATCTTTTTATACATTCATCTGTTGATGGACATTTAGGTTATTTCTATGTCTTGACGTTTGTGAATAGTGCAAGAACAGCATTATCGACTAAAAATGATCATTCTCTCTCCTTAGCCAAAATTCTTTCAAGGAACAATTCCAATATACTAGTATTAATGAATAATAAATTCAAATCTATGTCTTACTTGATCTCCTCTCTAGATCTTGATTGATTTTTAGTTTCTTTTTACTGATTTGTAGGGGAAAAAAAATGTGTTCATAATCAAAGGCAAGAACACCACATATCTTGGTGGGACTGGTCCCTATTTGTAGTGAATTCAGCTTGCTCATCTCTTCTTTTCTTTGCCATTAAATGCCTGATCACTGTGGTGCCTGCCTAAAATTTTCAGAATACTGTCTTAAAAGGAATTCTAAGCCTGATTTTTTGAGATAAGATGACACTCACATTTGTTTTTGTTGATCTCTGCTACTGCAAAATGTCATTTCTTGAGTCAGATTTATGATTTTTGCCAAAAGTCATATTCAAAATGAAAGTCTGATTCAAAATGGTCCCCTAATCACACAACCATTTTTCTGTCAGCCAACAGCTAATGTTAACATGGAAGACTGGTGATCTTACTGGGCATCACACAATGAAGATATCCAGGCTCATCTGCCAATAGCAAATTCTGTGCTACTGTGCTTGTCCAAGTATGTGTACTAAGCATTTTGTACACATGGAACAATCTTGGAGTTTTTATGTATATATATTAAATTAACCTTAATATTGCATTGCAATATACAGTCACTGCAGACAAATACTGTTTGATTCCACTTATATGATTCACCTAGAGTAGTCACATTCATAGATTCAGAAAGTACATTGGTAGATGCCAGGATCTTGGCAGGAGGATGAGGGAGGCAGTGGGCATTAGTGTTTAATGAGGACAGAATTTCAGTTTAGGAAAGTGAAAAATTCAGGAGATGGATGATTTTGAGATTTGCACAACAATGTGAATGTACTAAGTACCACACAGAAATGTACAGTTAAATATGGTTAAAATAGTATGCTTTATAAAATTGACTTTTGCCCCAATTTACAAAAAAAAAAGGTAGAAAACCAAAATGACTCCGGATATTATATTTTTATATTACTTTTTTAAATAAAGGTAAAACAACTAAAACTATTTTGAGTTCAGTTACAATTGTTATAGCAGTTGCAATTTGAAAATGATTTCTTCTCATCATCAACCCTACATTATTTCAGATAATAAACCCAATAAGCAATTGCAGGGTTCTGGTCTGTGTTGGGTAGAATGAAAAGAGCTTTGATGTACTACAGAATTAAATCATAGGCTCTGTTCACAAGAAGCACCCAAAATTTAAGGTAAACAATTATATATTTACAGAAAATTCTATGGTCAAGCAGCATTGTGGGATTCAAAGTTTGCTGGCTAGAGTATCCATTCATCTCTGTTTACTCAGTTACCACTATAACCTAAAGAGAGTTGCTAGAATTCATGGCCACTCACTATTGTTTCTGTGATGACTATCTGCTCTGAGTTTCTCCCTATGTTTCATCAACTATTGTCAGACTATTTGTACACTCCCTTGCTTAACACTGAAAATGAGACCTGACTCCTAAATGCTTCTGGTAGGTTTGCATAGAAAATAGTTAAGTATAAAACAGCCTGTTTAGGTTTTTTTCAGCATGTTTTTGTCTCCATTTGGCATTGATGATGTCTGACTCTTTCATTCTTTTGCCAAGAGTCACTGAGTTCTGGTGGACTTGCTAAGGTAGATTTTAACATGCTAAACTTCTTCTACCTCTTTATTAGAGATTTGACACCTGATTGTAATCATATTATATGGATTGCTTATCAATGTCTGAAAAGTGATGTGGGATAAAGGATAGTGCAGGGCCCAATAGGTAAGCACTGTAGTATAATTATTCTTGTACTGAGTGTAAAACCTAACACTTGGGCATAGTTAAAACAAAGCACTAAATCATAGCAAAGAAACAAACAACCACAAAATATATGAAGACTAAATGTATGAAAGCACTGGACCACAGCAGAAAATATGTGCCAGAATTAGACAAACAGGGAGGATAGGATGGAGAAAGGATGAAGTTCATATTAAAGAGAAAAGTATGGAACACATGGCTAATTTGAGTAAACTCAACATTCTGGACTGTGGTTCTAGTCCCAAGAGGGTAAGACAATAGAACAAGTTGTCAAGACAATGATGCAGCTCTTTTATGGGTCCTGAAGTGATTTAAGGCTCATTCTGTTTACTTCAACACTAAATGGAATTAACATAAATCATCTCTTCATTTGGGGGATGAGGAAATTTAAATCAACTCATGTGTGACTCAGAGAAGGCAATAGCACCCTACTCCAGCACTCTTGCCTGGAAAATCCCATGTACAGAGGAGCCTGGTAAGCTGCAGTCTTTGGGGTCGCTAAGAGTCGGACACTACTGAGTGACTTCACTTTCACTTTTCACTTTCATGCATTGGAGAAGGAAATGCAGTCCACTTCAGTGTGCTTGCCTGGAGAATCCCAGGGATTGGGAGAACCTGGTGGGCTGCCGTCTATGGGGTGGCACAGAGTCGGACACCACTGAAGTGACTTAGCAGCAGCAGTAGCAGCAGCATGCGTGACTAATTATATATATGGATTACTCACCCCCAAAACCACACATGCTTCTAATGCTAAGACCAGTGTTCTCATCACTGACACTGAGAGAGAAGACCTGTGATTTGCTTGAGGCCTGGTGGATATATTTCACAGAGACCCACAAAGGGGAGAGGTATGAATCAGGGAACTTTAAATGGCCCCTCCAGCTTTAAGATTAAGAAATAAAACAGAGGAAAAAACAAACAGGAAAAAAATTGGCCTAGAATGGGGAATTTCTGAAAGGTGAGGCCAGATATTGGGGTCATCATGCTTAGCAGGAAGCAAACCTGACTGGATTTTTCTAACCTGAATCCAGAACATCTTGTGGAATAAAGTAATAGATTCCTTTTGTCTGCACTGACAAAGTTAGTGCCCTCAGGTGACATCTGAGCACAGGATGGTGTAAAGGATGGGGAAAACAAGAGTCATGTGACCTGAGTCACCTGAGCCAGGATACACTCTGGAGTCTAGGCACACATTTTCTCAGGTATTCATCCCCTTCCAGGAAAGGATCACTCACCCAGGATTAGGGTGGGACAAGATGCAATTTATCTAATCTACACCTTCGAAAAGTATGATCTTGGGCTAACTATTCCTCTACTCTTGTTAATCCAGGTGAGCTACCAGATTAGAAATTAGTGGGATGGTTCTTTTCATGAGCATTTTTCTGTATACCTGGCAGAATGTCCCTTGTGTTCCCATTAGTGTTAATTCCCCAGATGTGGTCTAACATACTCCATAAAACCACATCCTCCTTGCTCTCTGCCCAGGGTTCTCTAGTATACTATGACTTAGTACTCACCTAGGTACTCAGTATTAGTACTTAGGGTGAGAAATGGTACTCACTAACTGTAAGGTGAGTACTAACCCAGGCTGAGTACTAAGGTACTAACCCTAACTCTAATTCTAACCCCATTTTGCTCCCTGTGTCAGATGACACGTGTTGGCCAAAAACAAAGCAGAAAGCTGCAATTAAGAAGAGTTTGTTTGAGGTCTTGCAATTCAGGAAACACAGATTCAGGTAAAACCAAGAGTGTTCTGAGAAAAAAGAGTCAGAGGCTTCTAAAGACAAAAAGTCACAAGGTCGTTAGAAGCTGACCGATAAGAATTGTGGTTGACTGATGTAAACCAGGAAATATTTGTCCTTAAGGAATCATGAGTTATTTGGGGTCGAGGCCTGATAAGTAGATAGGCTGTCAGGAGTATTTTAGAGTAAGGATCCAATACATATTTTGATTTCTGTCAGATGTTATGAATTACTTCATTATGACAATGAGTGGTGGAAAGGTCAGATTCCATCCAGGCTGAGATATGCATAAGTCACTCTTTTCTGGAATGACCCTAGTGCTGCATTTTAGAGACTCTCTTAGCAATACCAACTCCATTTTGACTCTGTTTTCACACATGGGAACACTTAAGTGACAGCATCAACTGATCAGGGGAACTTACAGACTCAATTTTCTCCAATTTCTGCTCAGTCAAGCAGTGTAGCCAAATAAATCTCAGTGATTTATGAGACTAGCGTTTTAGCAGCTCAACTTCTCCTCCCTCTACTGGCCATTGTAGATGCTCAAGTTTCATGTTTTTCAGTCTCCCCTAAATGCAAAAATTCTTAGGAAAACAACTATCCTCATTATAGCTCCAGGACTCACGTTAAGACTAGCTACCTTCAGCCTCCACTCTGAAGCACACAGAGGAGGAAAAGTTGAAGGGGAGAGAACTAGCTTTTGCTGACCTCTACTGAATGCCATGCTCTGTGCTTAATGCTATCTACCTATCTATCTATCTATCTACATACCTACCTACCTATCTATCTATTTATCTATCTAAGTACAAATTTATTACATTGAACGATTGAGACACTGATGCAGGATGAAGCAGGAAAAATAGTATTTTTTTTCTCTGCGACATATTTAAAGGTATTAAATATATTCTCTTTTTCTCATCCCTTAAATGATATTTTTTTGACAGTTCTTATAAAAATTTAATCACATTAAAGAAACAGGGCCAGGTGGTTTCATAGCTAAGTAAAATATTCAGTCCAATATAATAATCAGAATTGTGAACTTCATCTAAACATGAACTCTATTCTTTACTCAGTTCAGGTCTTTTTGGAATCTGGGGCTCTGCAATAAAGAAGAGTACCAGTCCCTTTGTTTATCAACTCCTCCAGGATGTAGAAAGAAGAATTTGTGGGTAAGAGGAGAAGGAAGCCTGAGGCGTGGGGTGAGTTGGCCATGAATTTCCACTGATGCTCTCTGGCGCTGGTGGGCATCTACATCTGTCTATTGTTCTTGTATGGTGCTTCAGAGGTTCTTCAGATATTTCTCAAATCTTTTGCCTGGAGTTTCCTTAAATCAAGCCGTACCTCACTTGTTTGCCCACATATCACTTTCTACTCAGCCCTTATTTCTAGTGGTCCATCCCACTCATGAGATCACATCATCTTCTTGAATGATAACATACCCCAACCTCATTTCCAGATTTTTTTTCTTCTAGTCTTCAATAGGTTGATTCTGATTGGATGGAAGGCAAACTTTATAACTGTCATTAATATCACAGACACTCGTGATATACTTTCCCCTTTGAGAGTTTCTTTCTTCCTTTCTTTCCTTAATAACAGCTTAATTTACATATATATACTTCACATACAACAGATTTATGCAATTTGAATTATACTATATACTATATATGTATGATTATATTATACTACTTAGTGGTATTTAGTACATTCACAGAGTTATGGAGCCATCACTACAATCAATTTTAGAACATTTTTATCACCCCAAAATTTAAAGCAGTAGTCATTAGTATTTATTCCCCATTTCTTCTTCTCCTCAGCCCCTGGAAGAGTCTAATTTACTTTCTCTTTATAGATTTGTCTATTTAGGGCATTATGTATAAATAGAATCATATAACATGTGGCCTTTTGTATCTGGCATTTTTCACTTAACATATTTAGTTCCAAGTTTATCCAAATTATTGCATGTGTATTTCTTTTAATTGCTGAGTAATATTTCATTGAATTCTCTTTTATCCACATCCTCACTAGCATTTGTTATTTGTGTTCCTTTTGATGATAACCATTTTGACAGGTGTGAGGTGATATTTCATTGTGGTTTTGATTTTTATTTCCCTGATGATTAGCAATGTTGGGTATCTTTACATGTGCCTGTTGACCATCTGAATTTCTTTTTGGAAAAATGTCCATTCAGTTTTTCTGCCCATTTTTAATCTGATTTTTATTTTTGATGTTGAATTGTAGGAGTATGTTGCATATTAGCCACTTACTGGTCAGATTCTTTACAAATATCTTCTCCTATTCAGTAGGTCGTCTTTTCATTTTGTCATCAGTTTCCTTTACTGTGCAAGGGTTTTTAATTATGTTCCATTTATTTACTTTTGCTTTTGTTTCCTTTGCTGTAAGAGATCCAATAAATGTTGCTGCTATTTATGTAAAAGTGTTCTGCTTATGTTCTCTTCTAGGAATTTTATAGTGTTTAATCCATGTTAGCTTATTTTTATATATGATATTAGACAATGTTCTAATTTCATTCTTTTACATGTAGTTTTCCAGTTTTCCCTACACCACTTTTTCTCAGTTGTATATTCCTATCTCCAACTACTGTAACTTTGCAATAAGCTTTGAAGTCTGTAAGTGTGAGTCCTCCAATTTTATGCTTACATTTTGGCTCTTTTAAGTCCTTTGAATTTCCATGTAAATTTTAGGATGAACTTATCAGTTTCTGCAAAGAACTTAGCTTTGGTTTTTATAAGTATTGCATTGAATCTGTAGAACAAGTTGTATGTTTCTTGTATATGTAAAGTCTTTCCACTAGCTGAAGTGTTCTTTAACATCTTTCAGTGAAGGTTTGTGCTGTTCATTGTACAAATCTTGTATTTATCTTGTGAAATTTATTCATAACTTCATATTATTTAAATTGATTTTTATTAATTTCATTTTGATTTCTTATTGTTTTTTACACTAGGTTCACAGTGAATTTTTGCATACTAATCATATCTTATAATTATTATAAATTCATTCATTTCTTATATAATTTTTAGTGGATTTCTTACGACTTCCTATATACAAGTGTTATGAGTTTAATTGTGCCCCCCTCCATATTTATATATTGCAGTCCTAAATTCTAGAATATGAATAAGAATATTCCAGGATATTCCATAATCCTATGCCTCAGTATTTGACTTTATTTGGAGAAAAGTTCTTTACAGACGTAATCTAGTTAAATCAACTCATTAGTGTGGCACCTAATCTGACCAGATATAATCAGTGTTCTTACATAAAGAGGGAAATTTAGGTACAGAGACACACATAAAAGGAAGATAGGAAGATATGTAAAAGGATACAGGAAAAGACAGTCAGGAGAGAGGTCTGAGATAGATTTTTCCCTCACAGCCCTCAGCAAGAGTCAACCATGCTAACATATTCAGTTTGAACTTTCAGTTTCTGAAACTAAGAGATGATACATTTCTGTTTTTAATGCCATCACATCTGTAGTACATTGTTATGGCAGCCATAGAAAACTAGCATAACATATCATATCATCTATAAATAGTTTTAATTCTTTATAATATGAAAGTGAACTCGCTCAGTCATGTCCGACTCTTTGTGACCCCGTGGACTGTAGCCTACCAGGCTCCTCTGTCCATGGGATTCTCCAGGCAAGAATACTGGAGTGGGGTGCCATTGCCTTCTCCAGGGGATTTTTCTGACCCAGGGATTTTCCAAATCCCATGGCAAAACCCCTAAGTGCAATTTTGAAGTAGAGACAATGGAAATCTTGTCTTTTTTCTCATGTTGTGATTAAAACAGTCAGTCTTTCACCATTATGTATGAGGTTAGCTATGTGTTTTCCCCAAGCCTTTTACTAGCAGAAGACATTAAGAAGAGGTGGCAAGAATACACAAAGAACTATACAAAAAAATCTTTATGACCCAGATACCCATGTTGGTGTGACCATTCACTTCAGGCATCCTGGAATGCAAAGTCAAGTGGGCCTTAGGACGCATCACTACGAACACAGCTAGTGGGGGTGATGGAATTCCAGTTGAACTATTTCAAATCTTAGAATATAATGCTGTGAAAGTGCTGCACTCAATATGCCAACAAATCTGGAAAACTCAGCTGTGGTCACAGGACTGGAAATGGTCAGTTTCATTCCAATCCCAAAGAAAGGCAAGGCCAAAGAGTACTCAAACTACCACACAATTGTACTCATCTCACACGTTAGCAAAGCAGTGCTCAAAATTCTCTAAGCCAGGCTTCAACAGTACGTGAACTGTGAACTTCCAGATGTTCAAGCTGGAGTTAGAAAAAGAGCAAAAACTACTTGTTATTGATTCCCAGAAGAACCAGAGATCAAATTGCCATCTGTTGGATCATCAAAAAGGAAGAGAATTCCAGAAAAAAAATCTCCTTCTGCTTTTTTGACTACACCAATGCCTTTGTCTGTAAGGATCACAACAAACTGTGGAAAATTCTGAAAGAGATGGGAATAGCAGACCACCTGACCTGCCTCTTGAGAAATCTGTATGCAGGTCAAGAAGCAACAATTAGAACTGGACATGGAACAACAGACAGGTTCCAAATTGGGAAATGAGTACCTCAAGGCTGTATATTGTCACCCTGCTTATTGAACTTATATATGGAGTACATCATGCAAAATGGGCTGGATGAAGCACAAGCTGGAATCAAGATTGCTGGGAAAAATACTAATAACCTCGGTTATACACATAACATCACTCTAATGGCAAAAAGCGAAAAAGAGCTAAAGAGCCTCTTGATAAAAGTGAAAGAGGAGTGAAAAAGCTGGCTTAAAACTCAACATTCAGAAAACTAAGATCATGGCATTTGATTCCATCATTTCATGGCAAATAGATGAGGAAACAATGGAAATAGTAATAGACATTATTTTGGGGGTTCCAAAATTACTGCAGATGGTGAATGCAGCCATGAAATTAAAAGATGCCTGTTCCTTGGAAGAAAAGCAATGACAAACCTAGAAAGCATATTAAAAAGTAGAGGCATTATTTTACCAACAAAAGTTCATCTAGTCAAAGCTATGGTCTTTCCACTTGTCGTGTGTGGATGTGAGTGTTGGACTACAAAGAAAGCCAAGCACTGAAGAATTGATGCTTTTGAGCTGTGGTGTTGGAAAAGACTCTTGAGAGTCCCTTGGACTGAAAAGAGATCCAACCAGTGAATCCTAAAGGAAATCAGTCGTGAATATATTCATTGGAAGGACTGATGTTGAAGCTGAAACTCTAATACTTTGGCTACCTGATGGGAAGAACTGACTCATTTGAAAAGACTTTGATGATGGGAAAGATTGAGGGTGGGAGGAGAAGAGGATGACAGAGGATGTGATGTTTGGATGGCATCACCAACTCTATGGACATGAATTTGAGCAAGCTCTGGGTGTTGGTGATGCACAGGAAGTCTGATGTGTTGCAGTCCATGGAGTCGCAAAGAGTAGGATGTGCCTGTGTTACTGAACTGAACTTACTAGAATGAGTAGTTTTCTTTATTTCCTAATGTAGAGTACTTGTTTAATCATGAAAGAGTGTTGGGTTTTGTCAACTGTTTTCTATACCCGTGGAGGTGATCAAGTGGTTTCTGTCCCTTATTCTATAAATAAGATATATTACTTTGAATTTTACGTGTTGAAATGATGTATTTCTGGAATGGACCTCACTTGCTCATACTATATAATCCTTTCATATGTTGCAGTATTTGGGGTATTATTTTTAAGATTTTTGCATGTGCAATGATAAATTATGTTAGTCTGTAGTTTTATTTTCCTGTGCTTTCTTTGTCTGGTTTTGATATGATAGTAATACTGACTTTGTAAAATTAATTTAAAAGCATTCAGTTTTTCAAAAGAAAGTGTTGAATTGGTATTAATTTTTTTCTAAATGTTTGACTCCCCTTCATGGATCACATGTCGTGACAAAAGGGCTTGTGTAACTCAATGAAGCTATGACCCATGGGTTCAGGACCACCCAAAACAGATGGATCATGGTGGAGAATTCTGACAAAACATGGTCAGTTGGAGGAGAAAATGGCATCCCACTCAGTATTCTTGCTGTGAGAATCCAATGAACAATAGGAAAAGGTAAAAAAATATGACACCGGAAGATGAACTCCCTATGTCAGAAGGTGCTCAATATGCTACTGGGGGAAGAGCAGAGGGCAATTACTACTAGATCTAGAAAGAATGAAGTGGCTGGGCCAAAGAGGAAAAGACACTCATTTGTGGATGTGTCTGGTTGTGAAAGTAAATTCTGATGCTGTAAAAATCAATACTGCATAGGAACCTGGAATATTCAGCCCATGAATCAAGCAAGGTAAATCAAACTGATCAAGCAGGAGATGGCAAGAGTGGATATGAACATCTAGGAACATTTTAGTGAAATAAAAATGGACCTGAATGGGTGAATATAATTCAGATGACCATTATATCTACTACTGTAGGAAGAATTTCTCAGAAGAAATGGAGTAGCTCTCATAGTCAGCAAGATCTGAAATGCAGTACTTAGATGCAAACTTATAAACGACAGAATGATCTCAGTTCCTTTCCAAGACAAATCATTCGATATCACAGTAATGCAAGTTTATGCCCCAACCTCTGATGTCGAAAAAGCTGAAGTTGACTGGTTCTGTGAAAATGTACAAGACCTTCTAGAACTAACAGCAAAGAAGTTGTCCTTTCATCATAGAGGATTGAATATAAGAGTAGAGAGTCAGAAGACCTGGAGTAACAGGCAAGTTTGGCCATGGAATACACAATAAATCTGGGCACAGCCTAATAGAGTTTTGTCAACAGCCAACATTTGGCTACAGCAAATGTCCTCTTCCAATGACACAAGAAATGAGTCTACAAATGAACATCACCAGGTGGTGAATACCAAAATCAGATTGATTATATTCTTTGCAGCTGAAGATAGAGAAATTCTATATAGTCAGCAAAAACAAGGCTTGGAGCTAATTTGGCTCAATCATGAGCCCCTTACTCAAAATTTCTGCAAAATACAGACTTAATTTGAAGAAAGTAAGGAAAATCATTAAGCCATTCAGGTATGACCTAAATCAAATCCCTTATGATGATGCAGTAGAGGTGATAAATAGATTCAAGGGATTAGATCTGCTAGACAGAGTGCTTAAAGAACAATGGACAGAAGTTCATAGCTTTGTACTGAAGGTAGTGGAAAAAGAAATGCAAGAAAGCAGAGAGATGCCTTACAAATAGCTGATAAAAGAAGAGAAGTGAAAAGCAAGGAAAAAAAAGGAAAGATATAACTAACTGAATGCAGAGTTCCAGAGAATAGCAAGTAGACATAAGAAGGCCAACTTATTTGACCAACACAAAGAAATAGAGGGAAGTAATGAAATGGGAAAGACTAGAGATCTCTTCTGTACAATGACATTGTACAGGAGACAGGGATCAAGACCATCCCCATGGTAAAGAAATGCAAAAAGCAAAATGGCTGTCTGAGGAGGCCTTACAAATAGCTGTGTAAAGAAGAGAGGCAAAAAGCAAAGGAGAAAAGGAAAGACAGAAGCATATGAATGCAGAGTTCCAAAAATAGCAAAGAGAGATAAAGAAAGCCTTCCTCAGTGATCAATGCAAAGAAATAGAGGAAAACAAGAGAATGAGAAAAACTAGAGATCTCTTCAAGAAAATTAGAGCTACCAAGGGAATATTTTATGCAAAGATGGGCTTGATAAAGGACAAAAATAGAATGGACCTAATTGAAGCAGAAGATATTAAGAAAAGGTGGCAAGAATACAAAGAAGAACTGTATAAAACAGATCTTCATGACCCAGATAATCATAACCACTCACATTCCAGACATCCTGGAATGTGAAGTCAAGTGGGCCTTAGAGAACATCACTATGAACAAAGCTAGTGGAGGTGATGGAGTTCCAGTTGAGCTATTTCAAATCCTGAAAGATGATGCTGAAAAAGTGCTGCACTCAATATGCCAGCAAATTTGGAAAACTCAGCAGTGGCCACAGGACTGGAAAAGGTCAGTTTTCATTACAATGCCAAAGAAAGGCAATGCCAAAGAATGCTCAAATTACCGCACAATTGCTTTCATCTCACATGCTAGTAAAGTAATGCTCAAAATTCTCCAAGCCAGGCTTTAGCAATATGTAAACTGTGAACTTCCAATAGTTCAAGTAGGTTTTAGAAAAGACAGAGGAACCAGAGATCAAATTGCCAACATCCACTGGATCATGGAAAAAGCAAGAGAGTTTCAGAAAAACATCTATTTCTGCTATATTGACTATGCCAAAGCCTTTGACTGTGTGAATCACAATAAACTGTGGAAATTTTGAAGGAAATGGGAATACCAGACCACCTGACCTGCCTCTTGAGAAATCTGTATGCAGGTCAGGAAGCAACAGTTAGAACTAGACATGGAACAACAGACTGGTTCCAAATAGGAAAAAAGAGTTCGTCAAGGCTGTATATTGTCACCCTGCTTATTTGACTTATATGCATAGTCCATCATGAGAAACACTGGGCTGGAAGAAGCACAAGCTGGAATCAAGATTGCTGGGAGAAACATCAATAACCTCAGATATGCAGATGACACCACCTTTATGGCAGAAAGTGAAGAGGAACTAAAAGCCTCTTGATGAAAGTGAAAGAGGAGATTGAAAATGTTGGCTTAAAACTCAACATTCAGAAAACAAAGATCATGGCATCTGGTCCCATCACTTCATGGGAACTAGATGGGGAAAGAGTGGAAACAGTATCAGACTTTTTTTTTGGCTCCAATATCACTGCAGATGGTGAATGCAGCCATGAAATTAAAACACACTTACTCCTTGGAAAAAAGTTATGACCAACCTAGATAGCATATTCAAAAGCAGAGACATTACTTTTCCAACAAAGGTCCATCTAGTCAAGGCTGTGGTTTTTCCAGACGTCATGTATGGGTGTGAGAGTTGGACTGTGAAGAAAGCTGAGTGCTGAAGAATTGATGCTTTTGAACTGTGGTGCTGGAGAAGACTCTTGAGAGTCCCTTGGACTGTAAGGAGACCCAACCAGTCCATTCTGAAGGAGATCAGCCCTGGGATTTCTTTGGAAGGAATGATGCTGAAGCTGAAACTCCAGTACTTCAGCCACCTCATGCAAAGTGTTGACTCACTGGAGAAGACTCTGATGCTGGGAGGGTTTGGGGGCAGGAGGAGAAGGGGACGATAAAGGATGAGATGGCTAGATGGCATTACTGACTCGATGGACGTGAGTCTGAGTGAATTCCGGGAGTTGGTGATGGACAGGGAGGCCTGGTGTGCTGCGACTCATGGGGTCGCAAAGAGTCGGACACGACTGAGCGACTGAACTAAACTGAACTGAGAGGTCTCTTCAAGAAAATCAGAGATATCAAGGGAAAATTTCATGCAAAACTAGGCATGATAAAGAGCAGAAATGGCAAGGACCTAACAGGCAGAAGATATTAAGAATTGGCAAGAAGACATAGCAGAACTATATGAAAATGATTCTAATGACCCTGATAACTGTAATGATGTGGTCACTCAATTAGAGCCAGACTTCCTGGATTGTTTTAAGTGGGCTTTAGGAAGTATCATTAAGAAAAAAGCTAGTGGAGGTGATAAAATTCCACCTGAGCTTTTTAAATTCCTAATAGATGATATTGTTAAAGTGGTGCACTCAATATGTCAGCAAATTGGAAAACTCAGAGTTGGCCACAGGACTTGAAAAGATCAGATTTCATTCCATTCCCAAAGAAGGACAATGCCAAAAAGTGTTCAGTTTTTTTTTTTTTTTTGAACCATAAGATTGCCTTTATTTCACATGCTTGTCAAAGTTATGTTCAAAATGCTTCAAGCTAGGCTTCAGCAGTAAGTAAACTGAGAAATTCCAGATATAAAAGGTGGGATTAGAAAAGGCAGAGAAACCAGAGATCAAATTGCTAACATTTGTTGGATCATGGAGAAAGCAAGGAGATTCCAGAAAAACTTCTACTTATGCTTCATTGATGGCACCAAAGCCTTTGATTTCGAGAGATGGGAATCCCAGACAAACCTACCTATCTCCTGAGAAAGCTGTATGCATGCAAAGAAGCAGCAGTTAGAATACAGACATGGAACAATGGACTGGTTCAAAATTGAGAAAGGAGTAAAAAAAAAAAAAAGCTATATTGTCACCCTGCTTATATGCAGAGTACACCATGCGAAATGCTAGGCTTAAATCACAAGCTGGAACATCAATAACCTCATATATGCAGATGATAATACTTTAATGCAGAAAATGAAAAGTAACTAAAGAGCCTCTTGATGTGGGTGCAATAGCAGAGTGGAAAAGATGGCTTAATACTCAATATTTTTTAAAAAAAATTCATGGCATATGGTCCCATTACATCATGGCAAATAGAAAAGGAAAACGTGAAAACAGTGATAGATTTTATTTTCTTGGGCTCCAAAATCACTGCCGCTAGTGACTTTAGTCACAAAATTAAAAGACACTTCCTTCTTGAAAGAAAATTAATGGCCATGCTAGACAGAATATGAGACATCACTTTCCCAACAAAGGTCCATATAGTAAAAACTATGGCTTTTTCTGTAGTCATGTACAGATGTGAGAGTTGGAACATAAAGAATACTGAGCACTGAAAAATTGTTACTTTCGAATTGTGGTACTGGAGAAGACCCTTGAGAGTTCCTTGAACTAAAAGGGGATTAAACCAATCAATCCTAAAGAAATCAACCCTCAATATTCATTGGAAAGACTGATTCTGAAGCTCTAACGGTTTGGTCCCCTGATTGGAAGAGCCGACTCACTGGAAAATACCCTAATGCTGGGAAAAATTGAGGGCAAAATGAGAAGAGGGTGACAGAGGATAAGACAGCATCACCTACTGTGCTTGGAAATGAACTGGAGTAAATCTAGGAGACATTGGAGGACAGAGGAGACTGGAATGCGGCAGTGCTTGGGACTGCAAAGAGTCAACACAACTTAGCAACTGAACCAAAACAACAATACTATATTAACCATTGTGCCTGTTTAATATACTCTGAAATCAGCAAGTGTGATACCCCCAGAATCATTTTTCTTTCACAGATATGCTTTTGCTCTTTCAGTTCAGTTCAGTTGCTCAGTCATGTCCAACACTTTGTGATCCCATGAATCATAGCACGCCAGGCCTCCCTGTTCATCACCAACTCTCGGAGTTCACTCAGATTCATGTCCATCGAGTCAGTGATGCCATCCAGCCATCTCATCCTCGGTCGTCCCCTTCTCCTCCTGCCCCCAATCCCTCCCAGCATCAGAGTCTTTTCCAATGAGTCAACTCTTCGCATGAGGTGGCCAAAGTAATGGAGTTTCAGCTTTAGCATCATTCCTTCCAAAGAAATCCCAGGGCTGATCTCCTTCAGAATGGACTGGTTGGAACTCCTTGCAGTCCAAGGGACTCTCAAGAGTCTTCTCCAACACCACAGTTCAAAAGCATCAATTCTTCAGCGCTTAGCCTTCTTCACAGTCCAACTCTCACATCCATACATGACTACTGGAAAAACCATAGCCTTGACTAGACAGATCTTATTCGGCAAAGTAATGTCTCTGCTTTTGAATATGCTATCTAGGTTGGTTATAACTTTTCTTCCAGCTATTTAATGGTCCACCAAAAATTTTGGATTCTTTTCTATTTCTGTAAAAATGTCATGTGAATTTTGATAAGAATTACATTTAATCTGTAGATTTATTAGTATTTGGATATTATGAGATACTGACATTTTAACAGTATTAACTGTTCTGAACTACAAAAACAGAATATTTCTCAAGAATTGAAGACAATTTCTTCAATTTTTTTCATTAATGCTTTGTAGTTTTCTTTCACCTCTTGGTTTAAATTTATTTTTAATCATTTTTTTGATGCAGTTGTAAATAGGATTGCTTTCTAAATTTCTCATCTGCTAGGTCAGTGTTGTTAGTATATAGACATATAATTTATATTTGTATGTTGATTTTGTACTATATTATTTACTGTATTTATTAGTTCTAAAGTATGAAAAGGCAAAATGATAGGGTACTGAAAGGGGAACTCTGTGGGTCAGTAGGTGCCCAATATGCCACTGGAGATCAGTGGAGAAATAACTAAGAATGAAGGGATGGAGCCAAAGCAGAAACAATACCCAGTTGTGGATGGAACTGGTGATAGAAGCAAGGTCTGATGCTGTAAAGAGCAATATTGCATAGGAACCTGGAATGTCAGGTCCATGAATCAAGGCAAATTGGAAGAGGTCAAACAGGAGATGGCAAGAGTGAATGTCGACATTCTAAGAATCAACAAACTAAAATGGACTGGATCAGGTGAATTTAACTCAGATGACCATTACATCTACTACTGTGTGCAGGAATCTCTTAGAAGAAGTGGAATAGCCGTCATAGTCAACAAGAGTCTGAAATGCAGTACTTGGATGAAATCTCAAAAACGACAGAACGACCTCTGTTTGCTTCCAAGGAAAACCATTCAATATGACAGTAATCCAACTCTATGCCCCAACCAGTAATGCTGAAGAAACTGAAGTTGAACAATTCTATGAAGACCGACAAGATCTTTTGGAACTAACACCCTAAAAAGATGTCCTTTTCATTATAGGGGACTGGATTGCAAAAGTAGGGAGTCAAGAAACACCAAGGGTAACAGGCAAATTTGACTTTGGAGTATGGAATAAAGCAGGGCAAAGGCTAATAAAGTTTTGCCAAGAAAACGCACTGGTCATAACAAACACTCTCTTCCAACAACACAAAAGAAGACTCTACACATGGACATCACCAGATGGTCAACACCAAAATCAGATTGATTATATTCTTTGCAGCCAAAGATGGAGAAGCTCTATACAGTCAGCAAAAACAAGACTGGGAGCTGACTATGGCTCAGATCATGAAATCCTTATTGCCAAATTCATACTTAAATTGAAGAAAGTGGGAAAACCACTAGATCATTCAGGTATGACCTAAATCAAATCCCTTATGATTATACAGTGGAAGTGAGAAATAGATTTAAGGGACTAAATCTGATAGATAAAGTGCCTGAGGAATTATGGAATGAGGTTCGTGACATTGTACAGGAGACAGGGATCAAGACCATCCCCATGGAAAAGAAATACAAAAAGCAAAATGGCTGTCTGAGGAAGCCTTACAAAAAGCTTTGAAGAAAAGAGAAGCAAAAAGCAGGGAGAAAAGGAAAGATATACCCATCTGAATGCAGAGTTCCAAAGAGTAGCAAGGAGAGTTAAGAAAGCCTTCCTCAGCGATCAATGCAAAGAAATAGAGGAAAACATCAGAATGGGAAAGACTAGAGATCTTTTCAAGAAAATTATAGACACCAAGGGAATATTTCATGCAAAGATGTGCTCGATAAAGGACAAAAATGGTATAGACCTAAGAGAAGCAGAAGATAATAAGATGAGGTGGCAAGAAAACACAGAAGAGCTATACAAAAAGAGCTACAGGACCCAGATAATCACGATGGTGTGATCACTCACCTATAGCCAGACATCCTGGAATGTGAAGTCTAGTGGGCCTTAGAAAGCATCACTACGAACAAAGCTAGTGGAGGTGATGGAATTCCAGTTGAGCTATTTCAAATCCTGAAAGATGATGCTGTGAAAGTGCTGCACTCAATATGCCAGCAAATTTGGAAAACTCAGCAGTGGCCACAGGACTGGAAAAGGTCAGTGTTCATTCCAGTCCCAAAGAAAGGCAATGCCAAAGAATGCTCAAACTACTGCACAATTGCACTTATCTCACATGCTAGTAAAGTAATGCTCAAAATTCTCCAAGCCAGGCTTCAGCAATACATGAACCGTGAACTTCCAGATGTTCCAGCTGGTTTTAGAATAGGCAGAGGAACCAAACATCAGATTGCTAACATCTGCTGGATCATGGAAAAAGCAAGAGAGTTCCAGAAAAACATCTATTTCTGCTATATTGACTATGCCAAAGCCTTTGACTGTGCGGATCACAATAAATTGTGGACATTTTGAGGGAGATGGGAATACCAGACCACCTGACCTGCTTCTTGAGAAATCTGTATGCAGATCAGGAAGCTACAGTTAGAACTGGACATGGAACAACAGACTGGTTCCAAATAGGAAAAGGAGTATGTCAAGGCTGTATATTGTCACCCTGCTTATTTAACTTCTGTGCAGAGTACATCATGATAAACACTGGACTGGAAGAAGCACAAACTGGAATCAAGAATGCTGTGAGAAACATCAATAACCACAGATATGCAGATAACACTACCCTTATGGCAGAAAGTGAAGAGCAACTAAAAAGCCTCTTGATGAAATTGAAAGAAGAAAGTACAAATGTTGGCTAAAGCTCAACATTCAGAAAACAAAGATCATGGCATCTGGTCCCATCACTTCATGGGAAATAGATGGGCAAACAGTGGATACATTGTCAGATTTTATTTTTCTGGGCTCCAAAATCCCTGCAGATGGTGACTGCAGCCATGAAATTAAAAGATGCTTACTCCTTGAAAGAAAAGTTATGACCAACTAGATAGTAGATTGAAAAGCAGAGATATTACTTTTCCAACAAAGGTCCGTCTAGTCAAAGCTATGGTTTTTCCAGTGGTCACGTATGGATGTGAGAGTTGGACTGCAAAGAAAGCTGAGTGCTGAAAAATTGATGCTTTTGAACTGTCATATTGAAGAAAACTCTTGAGAGTGTCTTGAACTGCAAGGAGATCCAACCAGTCCGTTCTAAAGGAGATCAGTCCTGGGTGTTCATTGGAAGGACTGATGATGAAGCTGAAACTCCAATACTTTGGCCACCTCATGTGAAGAGTTGACTCATTGGAAAATACCCTAATGCTGGTGGGGATTGGGGACCGAAGGAGAAGGAGACGATAGAGGATTAGATGGCTGGATGGCATCACCAACTATATGGACATGAGTTTGAGTGAACTCTGGGAGTTGTTGTTGAACAGGGAGGCCTGGTGTGCTGTGATTCCTGGGATCACAAAGATTTGGACATGACTGAAAAGAACTAAACTGAATATTTTTTTGCATAGTTTTTTGGAGTTTTCTATATTTGTTAGTGTGCTATCTGCAAATAGAGACACCGTTACTTCTTTCTTTCTGGTTTGGATGCCTCCTGTTACTTTTTCTTGCTTTTTTGCCCTGGATATGACTTCCAGTACTATGTTTAAAAAGTGGACAGAGTGTGGATCTTTGATTTGTTCTCAGTATTACAAGAAAAATTTTCATCTTTCCACTGATGTGTTTTATGTTAATAGTGGACTTGTCATATATGACCTGTATTCTCTTAAGATATCTCCTTCTATTACCCCATTTGTTAAAAGTTTTTATTCTGAATGTTGACTTTTGTTATATATCTTTTCTGCATAGATTTAGATGACCATATGGTTAGCAAACTTTATTTTGTTAATATGGTTCATCATATTTATTGATTTTTGCATGTTTAATGATCTTTGCATCTCTGGAATAGATTCTATTTTGTTACTGTGTATGGTCCTTTTAGAATATTGTTGAATTTGGCTTGCTAATACTGGGTTGTAATTTTTGTACTTGTGTTCACTGAAGACAGCCTGTACTTTTCTCCTTATCTGGTTTTAGTGTCAGGGTAATGTTGGCCTCTTATAATGAGTTTGGAAGTGCTCTCTCCTCTTTTTAACATTTTGGAAGAGTTTAATAATTATTGTAACAATTATTTTTTTAAAAATTTGGTAGGAATAATCAGTAAAGGAGTCTAGCAGATTTTCTTTGTTGGAAAGTTTTTGATTACTGACGTCTCCTTTTTAGCAATTACTTTGTCAGATTTTCCATTTTTTCATTATTCACTTTTAGTAGATTGTATGCTTTTAGGAATTTATTCTTTTTTTCTTTGTTGTCCAATTTGTTGGTATATAATTTTTCAGAGTACTCTCATAGCAACCTTTATATTTGTGTAGTATCAGTTATTATATTTCCTCATTATTTCTAATTTACTTATCTGAATCTCTCTTCTTCTGTTAAGTCTAGCTAACAATTTGTCTCTTTTTATCTTTTAAAATAGCTCTTAGTCGTATTAATATTTACTATTGTCTTTTAGTCTGTATGTATTTATGCTATGATCTTTGTTATTTCTTTTGTCTCCTAATTTTGAGCTTAGTTTGTTCTTCTTTTGTAGTTCTTTGGGCTACACTTTAGATTGTGTGAACTTTTTATTTTCTTAATGTAGGTGCTTAATATTATGAACTTTCATTTTAAAGCCCCCTTTTCTCTATTTCATATATTTTGATATATTGTATTTCAATTTTCTCAAAACATTTTTTTGCTTTCTCTTTTGATTTCTTCTTTGATTCACTGGCTTTCAGTAGCAGGTTGCCAATCTCCACATATATAAAAAATTTTCATTTTTCTTCTTGTAATTGATTTTTTTCTTTGAAATAATTATGATCTGAAAAATGCTTAATGTAATTTCAATCTTCTTAAATTTGTTAATATTTGTTTCATAAATTATGATCTATCATTTACTTTTAACTAGAGGAAATCTCTTTAAAATTTCTTATAAGATGGTCTGATGTTTATGAAATCCTTCAGCTTTTGTTTATTTGGAGAATTCTTTATATGTAGTTTCATTGTGAAGAACAACCTTGCTGGGTAGAGAACTCTTGGTTGGCACTTTAACATAGCATTATTTTCCCTTCTGATCTGTAAAATTTCAGTTAAAAAGTCTGCTCATAGGAGTTCCCTTGCATGTAGCAAGTTGTTTTTCTCTTGCTAAGTTTGAGTTTCTTTCTTTAACTTTTGGCAGTTAGTTATAATCTGTCTTAGTATAGATCTATTTTGTTCATATAATTTGATGTGGCCTCCTTGATCTAAATATCTGTTTCATTGTCCAGGGAAGCTTTCAGTCATCATTTCTTCATATAAGATTTTGCTCCTTTCTATCTTCTATTTCTAGGACCCCTGAAATGCATATTATCATCTGCTTAATGATTTCCCAAAAGTCCCTGAGGCTATATTTTCTTTTTCAATTTTGCTCTTCTGATGGGATAATCCTGCTTCCATGTCTTCAAGTTTGCTGATATCTTCTTCTGCTTGCTCTAGTCTGATGTTGAATCTCTTTATTGAAGTTTTTAGTTCAGTTATTGGGTTTATGGCTTGTGATCTCTGTTTGGTACCTTCTAATACTTTCAATCTTTGTTGAAATTCTCACTTTTCTCATGTTGTCTGCCTAACCTCTGTGAGCATTTTTGTGAGACGTGTTTTTAACTTTTTATTGTGTAAATAACTTATCTCCATTTAACTATGGTCTGATTCTGGAATTTTATTTTATTATTTGTTTAAAACACATCCCCCTATTTCATTTTTTTGACTCTCTGTGTTGGTTTTTGCACATTAACAATCACCTCTCTGAGTTAAAACAATCACTTCTGTGAGTATTGATGGAGTGATTTCATGTAGGAGTAAACTATTATTTTTCAGCCTGTCCTGAGCTCTTTGTTATCTCTGAAACATTTGTGATTGTCCAAGTTGCCTTTTTTAATTTTTTAGTGACTACCAGTCATTCAGGGTGTGCCAAGATCTGTCAGTATCCCAAATGGGAGGATCTCAGTCAGCGGCTGGGAGGTGGACATTTTTGCCCTCTCCCTCTGAACTTGGCCCATTTGTATAGATATGGCTGGGGAAGGCATTGTTCTTGCACCTGTTAATAGCTGCTTTTATTTGTTACTGTCCTACAGTATTTGTGGATGAAAACTGCACTGGCTATTAGAGCCTAGTTATCTAGGGGCCTGACCCTTGGGCAGCAGCCAAAAATTTGGTGACAGCAGATGATTATACAAATTTCTTCCAGGGAGATGTTGGCATTTTGTACCATGTTTGAATGAGTTGTCATTAGCAGTATAAACTGACTTTCCTAGAATTGGTAAGGAATTACAGTCAGCCTCTAGATGTATGATAAATTATAAGGCTGGCTCTCTGGTAGCAGTTTCTAAAGCATGCAGATAGACCTCTTTCAGAGACAGTTTGGGATATGGGTATTTCTGTCTGCTCTCTTTGTGTTGAGACTTAAGGGGAAAAACACAGTGAGTTCTCACAGCCTATTAAAGATTGTTTCTTTGTTTGCTGTAGTTTGTGTGTCTCATGGACATAAGCTTTGTTGACTTTCAAAACTAGCTGTGGAATTCTTTGAATTGATCCTATGTGCACTTTGTTGAATTTCTCGACTCTATAGATTAATATTTTTCATAACATTTGGGAAGTTTTCAATTATTATTTCTTCATATATTTTCTTCTCCCTCCTTTTTTCTCTGTGATTCCCATTATGCATATATTCCTATACTTAATGATATTCTACTGGCCTATGAGGTTCTGTTCATTTCTCTTTTATTGTTCTGTTCCTCAGACTAGATAATCTCATTTCATCTATTCAAGTTCATGGATTTTTTTTTTTCTCCTTCCTGCTCACCTACACTGCCAAATTCTGCTTGTGAGATTTTCATTTCAGTATAAATTTTTGATATAAAATTCTTTTGATTCTTTTACACTTTTACTCTTTTCATTGATATTCTCTATTCTGTGAAACATCTTTCTCATACTTTCTTTTAGTTCCTTAGCTATGGACTTTTTAGTCCCTTGCACATACTTCTAATATTAATATTTGTTTATTAAGTCCAGTGTAAGGGCTTCCTCAGGGATAGTTTATACTGGCTATTAGTTTTTGCTGCCAACATTTGGTTTATACCAACATAAACCAACATTTTGTTTTTTGCATGTCTTCTATTTCCTTTTGTTAAAAACTGGATATGTTAAATAATACAATTTAGCATTCTGGAAATCACATTCACCCCTTTTCCTCAGGACTTGTTGTTGTTGTTTTTATTATTGTTCTTTGTTTAAGTTTGTGCTATTATCTGTGTGTGGTTGGCTAATAATAATAAATACATATAATCAATAGTTTTTAAAGTATTTCCCAAGGAACTATATGTATATTTTGAAGCACAGCTTCAATACTCAGTCTGGCATCTGAGTACACTGATTTATCCTTCAAGCTTGGACAGAAGATCCTTAATGTTAGCCCAAGTTTGGAGCTTAGAACATTCCAAGTCTTCTTAATATGTACACAGTCTTGATCATGCACACAACCCTATGATTGGTGCTCATCTTGTGTATTTTGAAGCATCATAATGTGATGTGAACTGAATACATAAGATTAATACTGGTTTTAATTTTTACCAAATGTTTCATCTTGAATAAGTAAGTTAACCTCTCAGTATCATGAAATTTCTATATTCCCAGAAATATGCCAGAGTTTTTCAAAGCACTTATGGACATCCCATTCCCCAGATTTTCCTTTTGAGCTTTTTTTCAGTTAGCTTATTATATGGCCAAACTATTATCCACTGCTTCAGCAAGCTGAAAAGTTAAATTTCCTCTGATTGTTTTTGATAAATGCCCTTGGGAAAGGTTTTGCACACTGGGCAAGCTCTGAGTCAGGTCAAATAAAGACAGCCTTGAAAGAGGGATCTTCTAGTGACCTAGCAGACAGGAAAATT
The DNA here is from genome assembly GCA_917880005.1 of Nanger dama. Taxonomy (NCBI): domain Eukaryota; kingdom Metazoa; phylum Chordata; class Mammalia; order Artiodactyla; family Bovidae; genus Nanger; species Nanger dama. Next base: position 58,506,739 of record CAKJTW010000004.1, read on the forward strand.
AATGACAGTTCTCTAGGAATTAGGCTTCAAAGGAATTTAAACGTGATTCTTCCTCCTAGGGTGCCTGCCAAGTTGCTTATTTTCACTGTGATTTCAGGCGATACCTCTCTGTGAAGCTGGAGAGGTAAGAGTGGAGATAGGACAAATGAAAACACCTCAAAACTCACTGTTCTTACTGAATTTTTACTGAATTTAGCTATTTTCTGGAATAAATCACACTGCTACAACCATCTGATTAATTTCCAGAATTTTGAGCAAGTTGATTCTCACAGTTTTTGTTTGTTATCTTATTGATTTTATGAAAAAGATAACTTTCAGAAGTCTTTATTTTACTGTTTATACTGATGTCTGCATTTTTGAAAAATAAACAGGATTGGGGGAGAAATAATGATACCAGACAGAGGAAGAAAATGGTGGTTTAATGAAAATCCTTTGCACTTTTACTAAAGAAGCTGTGCTGCATTCCTACTGAGTAGCAGTCCATAGAAGCATAGAATTTTGCAGCCCATTGGAGAGCCACTAGCCAACTGTGTCTATTTAAATTTAAAGTACTCAAAATTAAATAAAATGTAATATTCATGTTCTCATTTACAATAGCAAATATCAGGGTTTAGTAGTCACACAATGTTAGCTGCTACCATTTTAAACAGTGCAGATATATTATTTCCATCATAGTAAAATGTATGTGAAGTATGATGCGCTGTGATTGGAACATCAAAATAAGGGATTGAAATTGGTTTAATACTTACCAACTATCTCACCTAAAACAAGTAAGGTAATTTTTCAGTGCTAAGAATATTTAAACAGTAGATAATATGATTGTTTAGTCAAGAAAATACATATGAAAGCATCTTAGCCTGGATTTCAGCACATGGTATGTACACAATAAATTGTGCCTCATTGTTCTCCATGTATGTTAATTCCTGATAGCACAGAATGTTAATCTCTCTCCATGAAAGGAGGCATTGTTAAGAGAAAATATCATTCAAAGTCAACAATCCTCAGAGGTAAATAGAGGGTCACCTTTCCTAACTGATCAATTTTTTTACTTAAAGAGGGTAAGATTAGACCTCACTGTGGATCTCCTCATATTTTCAGCCATTATGGTTCTAGAAAGAACCATAGAATAAGACAAACCATTTCCTTTGATGACGCTACTCCTCTTTTGTCCTGAACCACTCACCCTTTATGGCACCCCTTTATGGGATCTACTTGTAGATCCCATTGCTCCCAACCAGTCTTGATTATAGTCTGCAAAACTGTTTCTATTTAGAGACATATTTTCTACAAGTAAATTGTAATTTATCTTTTATTCTTAAACATGTATCTTTTATTTAAATTTTCAACTTAACAAAATACAAATCCTGGCTATTTGAATAGTTTTACAACTCCCATTTATTAGGAAATGAGAAATACATCTGCCTTGTTGATAATAAAAAAATATACTCTTTTATTGTAATAGTTCTTCCTTAAAATCTTTAAACTAGAAGAAATAAAGCCAGGCACTAAAAGCCATGGATGCTTTACTAGCAGTTCTTAATGGTCATTTCATGTCTGTAAGAAAATGAACATTTCTTATAGGAGAAATCTCTGGATTTATTAAGAAAGTACAAGGCTGTCAACAGTGAAATAACTACCTTATTAGGCTAGAATTGGACAGTGGAAGATGAACCTCTGTTTTTCTAGAAACTAGACTGTCAAGGGATGTAGCAGTAATGTGGAATCTTCCCCAAACCATCTTCTGAAAAAAATAAAAGAAACCATGATTATTATATCTTCTTGTAAATGCAAACACTCTTGAGTGAAGTTTCTTTTAAAAAGTCTGAGACTAGGAGATTTTGAAGAGTAATAAAAACTACATTTTTCTTGAAGGAAAAAATGTGTAGAATTTTTTTGTGTGTGTGAAACAAAATTACTATTTTCCATATGCTGGAAATCTACTACATTGTTGTTCAATTACATAACAAACTATGATTTAAAATAACTATTCTAGTTTGATTCAAGATTTTCAACATTTCAAATAACTTTTGACCATCATTTCTATTCTTCAGCATGCTTTGAAAGAGAATTAAAATTTCTTCTAATTATTTCAGTTTGACAAATAAAGAGACTGCAAAACAATAGGCAAGTACTTGAGCTGAGAAATCAAGGCAGTTTCCCTGGGGAAGGAGAGGGAAGTTAGGATCATAATTAAGACTCTGACAATAATATAGTGATTGCTGCTCATCTAACAGACACTGTACAGCATATAGGTTGCTGTTTCATGAAATAAAAGCAAGAGAATGGATCACAGTGGAAAGGGAATGGAGAAAGCAGATTAAAAAGCAAGCACAATAACTAAGAAGTGTGATAGTGCCCACTGGGTCTTGTCATAAGGGGAGAATCACAGTTTGAACCTGTGCTGGTGCACATGGATCTCACCATCTCTTTGTCTTTGTAGAATTCAAAGTGGGGAGAAAAAATAGTGATAAGAGATAATGGAAGGAAAAAGGGCCATGCAGGGATTTTGCTGACCTAACTTCAAGTAGAATAAAGGTAACCATTAGGGATTAGCCTTTGAAATGCTGAGACTTTGGGGTTAAAGTTTACTGGTTAGTATTTTTCTCTCTGTTCTCTAGAATTAGATACAAAAGAGTTGGACTGTGAAGAAGGCTGAGAGCTGAAGAATTGATGCTTTTGAACTGTGGTGTTGGAGAAGACTCTTGAGAGTCTCTTGGACTGCAAGGAGTTCCAACCAGTCCATTCTGAAGGAGATCAACCCTGGGATTTCTTTGGAAGGAATGATGCTGAAGCTGAAACTCCAGTACTTTGGCCACCTCATGCGAAGAGTTGACTCACTGGAAAAGACTGTGATGCTGGGAGGGATTGGGGGCAGGAGGAGAAGGGGACAACAGAGGATGAGATGGCTGGATGGCATCACGAACTCGATGGACATGAGTCTGAGTGAACTCTGGGAGTTGGTGATGAACAGGGAGGCCTGGCATGCTGCGATTCATGAGGTCGCAAAGAGTCAGACAGGACTGAGCAGCTGAACTGAACTGAACTGAACTGATAACCCTATGTGATTGTGCATTTGCTTAGCATTAAAAAAAGAGCCATCTGAAGATAGTACTTTGCTTTGAAACTTTCAATTTTTCTTTTCATCCAGGTACTTTGCAATACTATGGACTTTTGTTATTCCTCTGATTCACTGAGAGTGGATTTAGGTGTAATTCAGTGATTATCCTGGTATAGGATACAGAAAGAAAAATGGCCCTTATATATAATGTAAAATATATATTTATGGTATGATCATACCCTTGGTATATCATACCATAGATAGTGGCCTATAGCTACTGAGAACTTAGATAAAAATATATATGGTGAAACCTTGTTGGTTAAACTAGGACAGAAGTTAGATTTCTTTCTTGATAATACATCCACTACTTTTTTAGTCATATGATACTCTGTAGACAGAAAGAAGACCCATGAGAGGAGGGTTATTATGAAACTTTGTGATAGAAGATTTTTTTGAAACTTTTGAAAGTCTTGATAAAAAATACATGCTTTTAAGTTGAGATGCAGATATCTGATTTGGTAGATATTATAACCTCAAAATATCATAAATGTCTGTCATCCAGATTAATATCTGTGTTCTCTAAACACTTAAGAATCTTTATCATTGTCATTACCCAGGGGTTTGTTAGAAATGCAGGCTTCACTCTAGATCTACTGTATTAGAAACTGCATTTTAAAATGACGTCCAGGTCAGCTGAGTTCATGTTTGGCAACCCTGGTCTCTATTCACACAGCCCTGAAAAGGGCCATATTTACTCAGTAGGGAGTTGGTCCTGGTATCCAGGGATGAACAGACTGGAGAAAGGTTTCATAAGCAAAGGAGAAATGATGGCTAAGCTAGATGACTCCAGAAAGATTTTCTTGCCCATCTCCCAGACAACGTGCATGTTGAAGTGAGGAATAATCTTGAGGAAAAGCAGAACTTCATGCTTCAGTTAAGATATATTTAGAAAAAGTGTCAAGTGAGAACTAATTTTATCAGCTTTAAGGCAAGTCTGAGACAGTTATGGTGTCCTAGGGTTAGTATAGAGAAGATAACTTTAAAAAAGAAGCATATCTTGTCCCACTCACATATACTTTATATATGTTTGTTTCACTGACAGACATAAAAAGTGATGCCTTTTCACTATACTTACTAAATGTGATTGCTACTAGTTTTGGTTATCATTTGATTATATTTTGGTTAAAATCTTATTGAACAAAATTAGTAACAGAATGATAAGGAAAAAAAAATCCTTAAGCAGGATGAAGAAATTAGCAGGCAGATGAATTAATTAAAACCAATATCAAAGAAAGGTAGCATTAATTATTCTACATCATTACAGATTGCTTGGGTGAGTGGATACATTTATTACAGTTCTTAACAGTTTTAACTCCAAACAGAGCAATAAAATAAATTCAGAAAATGTTCACCAGTAGCTACTATTCCTCGCTGTGTTTAAACTCCTTAATCTGTATGAGGTTCTCTGCATTCGGTCTGTAAGCAAATCCCCTGGTTTTCAGAGTGTAGCTGTGAAAGCAAGGAAGGGTACAGGAATAAGTCCCAGAGGCATTTCCTCAGAGATGAGGATCTGCCCTGCAGTTGGAAAGGCATATATATGTTTAGAAAGACTCTACTACAAACTTCACACTGTAAGTCAAATCAGAAGTTTGATTTGGTGGGAAGAGAACATATGGGTTGCAATTAGGCTGCTAGATTTCGGACTTGTCTCTGCCACTAAGAGGCTGTGAAGTTTTGGACAGGTAAGTCCCCAGTCTGGGCATGAGTTTCCCCATTTGTAAAATTTTGGCATATAAGAAGGAAATTTCTAAATTTTTTCCTTTCTCTGATATAGTATGTTGCCATAATTACCACTTAGCATCACCTCTGTTAAATGATATTTCTTAATGTACACAGTAGTGTGAGGCTCTCAAAAACTGTGTTTAGCTTCTCAGCTTCTTAGAAAGTGCTTTATTTTTCTTTATCTCATTATTCTATGCCTAAAAATCAGTGGCAATTGCCTTCAGGGAGTAATGTATTGAGCTCACTTCTATGTTCTACACTGATGTAATGAATGTGGGTGTATGTGTGTTACACAATTTTCCTACTTGTTCCTGGTTGGAGGACTGGCTTGATAAAAACTATTGCATCACAACTGCAAGTAGAGGACCATGACACTGTTTTGAATTTTATCTTTCTTAACCACTAAGTCTATAATTTCTTCAAAGTTACTAAACCTGAAGATACTTTTTCCTTATCTTTAAAATAGAGATAGCCTACTTTGTAGAACTGATGTAAATATCATGTAAGATACATTTCTTAAAAATACTGAGAAAGCTAAAAGTTTCTATAAAACATAATTGGAAGTTATGTATAACATTGCTTGTAATAACAATAATAATAAATTACTATTAAAACAACAATAATGGCTACAAACTATTGCATATAAATTATATGTCAAGTACTATGTTTTTATTTGCATTATTTTTGACTACTCAAGAAATATGTATATTTATATTTTTATTATGAAACCATTTAATGTAACCTTTTATTTTAAATGTATTTGACTGCACATAGTTCATAATTCTTAGATCAATATTTAAAAAATAAAACTGAGAGTAGAAAAAAATACAGATGCTTCCACTTTAAAAATTCTTATTTTTACTTTGAACTATTGAGAGATATGGCCTTGTATAAGTACTTTATCTCTCTGAGCCTAATTTGTCTAACCTGAAGAATAAAGATGATGCTGCGTTCATTACAAGATTACTGAATAAAATAATATATGCAAATCTTCCTAACACCATTGGAGAAGGCAATGGGCACCCACTCCAGTATGCTTGCCTGGAAAAATCCCATGGATGGAGGAGCCTGGTAGGTTGCAGACCATGGGATCGCTGAGTCTGACACGACTGAAATGACTTGATTTTCACTTTTCACTTTCATGCACTGGAGAAGGAAATGGCAACCCACTCTGGTATTCTTGCCTGGAGAATCCCAGGGACAGAGGAGCCTGGTAGGCTGCCGTCTATGAGGTCGCACAGACTCGGACACGACTGAAGCGACTTAGCTGCTGCCACCTAACATCATGCTTGAGGTATAGATGTGATTCAGAAGTGTAGCCTATGTCTAGTGTTTGATTTTATAAAAATATTTGAATTCACATAGAATAGCAAGTATTTTAAGGCTTCCTAGATGGCACAGCTGTAAAGAACCTGTCTGCCAATGCAGGAGATATAGGAGACTTGAGTTTGATCCCTAGTTTGGGAAGATCCTCTGAAGTAGGAAATGACAACCCACTCCAGTATTGCCTGGAAAATTCCATGCAATGTGAAGACTGGTGGGCCATAGTCCATGAGGTCACAATGAGTTGAACAAACTGAGCAACTGAGCACACAAAAAGCAAATATTTTGTTTTTAGAATTCTGTAGAACTTTTTGACATATGTTAATAAGAATATTTTTAAATTTGAGTGACATGATTTTTGAATATGAATTTATTCTCCTTGTAGTACTTCAATAAAATATCATATTTTGTTCTCTGAATCTGTTTCCTCTGCTGCAAATGTTTTATCCTTTTGATTTTTTGGAATAAAAATTATGAGTCCTTTGGGACAATTTTACAATGACCTGCTCAAGAAAGCTTTCCATAACCCAAGAGTATGAGTTTAAAAACTTACCAAGAAAACTATAATTTGAAAATAAATATGCACCCTGATGTTAATTGCAGCACTATTATAATACCAGTGACATGGACCTAAATGTTCACCAACAGAGGAATGGATAAAAAAGTATGCTAAGTCGCTTCAGTCGTGTCTGACTTTGTGCGACCCTGTGGACTGCAGCCTACCAGGCTCCTCCATCCATGGGATTCTCCAGGCAAGAGTACTGGAGTGGGTTGCCATTGCCTTCTCCAAAGAAGTATGGTACATGGAATATTGTTGTTTTCAATAGTGCAGTCATGTCGGACTCTCCGAGACTCCATAGAGTGCAGCATGCCAGACTTCCCTGTTCTTCACCATCTCCTGGAGCTTGCTCTAACTCATATCCATTAGTTGGTGATGCCATTCAACCATCTCATCCTCTGTCATCCCCATATCCTCCTGCCTCCAGTCTTTCCCAGAATCAAGGTCTTTTCTAATGAGTTGTTTCTTTGCATAGGGTGGTCAAAGAATTGGAGCTTCAGCTTCAGCATCAGTCCTTCCAATGAATATTCAGGACTGATTTCCTTTAAGGTTGACTGGTTTGACCCCCTTGCTGCCCATGGGACTCTCAAGAGTCTTCTCCAACACCACAGTTGGAAAACATCTTTCTTCAGTGCTCAGCCTTCTTCAAGGATCAATTCTCACATCCATAGAGGACTGCTGGAAAAACCATAGCTTTGACTGTGGATTTTTATTGGCAAAATAATGTCTCTGGTTTTTAATATGCTCTCTAGGTTGGTCATAGCTTTTCTTCCAAGGAGCAAGCATCTTTTAATTTTGTGACTACAGTCACCATCTGGAATGTTTTTGGAGCTTCCCAAAATAAAGTCTCTCACTGTTTCCATTGTTTTCCCGTCTATTTGCCATGAAGTGATGGGGCCAGATGCTATGATCTTCATTTTTTGAATGTTGAGTTTTAAGCCAGCTTTTCCCCTCTCCTCTTCTACCTTCATCAAGAGGCAGTTTAGCTCCTCTTCACTCTCTGCCATATAATGGTGGTGTCATCTGCATATCTGAGGTTGTTAGTATTTCTCCTGACAATCTTGATTCCAGCTTGTGCTTCATCCAGCCTGGCATTTCACATGAAGTACTCTGCATATAAGTTAAATAAGCAACGTAACAATATACAGCCTTGACATACTCCTTTCCCAATTTGGAACCAGTTGATTTTTCCATGTCTAATTCTAACTGTTGCTTTTTGATCTGCATACAGATTTCTCAGGGGCAGCTAAGATGGTCTGGTATTCACATCTCTTTCCAGTTATAAAAAATGAAATAATGCCATTTGCAGCAATATGGATGGATGTAGAGATTATCACACTGAGGGAAGTAAGACAAAAACAAATATCGTGATATCACATAGATGTGGAATCTAAACAATGATACAAATGAACTTATTTTCAAAATAGAAATAGACTCACAGACTTATAAAACAAACAAATGGCTACCAAATGGGAAGACAGGGGTGAGAGAAAAATTATGTGTTAATTGTGACTGATGCATACACACTACTATATATAAAATAGAAAATACTGTAAAAATAAGAATATACTGTATAGCACAGGGAACTCTATTCAATATTCTGTAATAACATATATGGGAAAAGAATCTGGAAAAGAATGACTATATGTATATGTATAATGGAATCACTTTCCTGTATACCTGAAACTAACAACATTGTAAATCAACTGTAATATAAAATGAAAATTATATTTAAAAATTACTTTAAATTAATTGAAAATTTTAATTAAAAAATAGCTGGCATTCTTCTGACTCTCTAATTCATTGCACAAACTATCAAGCCTTGCAGCTGAATTCTTTAAATGTTTCTATCCCTTTCCACTTCCCACTAGAAATTATTCAAAGTGGAAGACTGCATGTTTTTCAATTATAGATATCTATGGCTTATTCAATTATTGACACAGGATAAGTGCTTTGAAAATGCTTGTTTCAGAAATAAACTCTTAAAGAAATAAAGAATGAATGCATTAATGAATGCTACAATCTTATCAGTTGTTTCATAGTTTTAAAAGGAGCCAGTCTATGTAAATGAAGCCAGTCACACTAAACCAGTGGTTTTTAATACTAGCTTCACTTTAAAATCTTTGGTGAGACTTCAAAATATAAAATGTCTAGAGTCCTTCCCCAGAGACTCTAATTTACTTGTCTTGATAGGAGAGATGTCTAGAATTTGTAGTTTTGAAAAGCTTTCGAAGAGACTTAAAAGTGTTTCCATGTTTTAAAAGTATTGACCTAAACTGTTCCCCACATAAGCAATATTAGACAGTAATGGATGATTAACACAAGCATTGACTTAAAAAAATAAATCTCTACAGGAAATCACAAAAGAAAAGTAAAAGTAAGTATAGAATTGGTTGAAAATATAAATTTTGGGTTCTACAGAAAATGATGGTTATTATATTTTCTGATGGAAACTTTCAGACACTGATAATTAAAAAGCTTTATCTCAATTGAAAATGTATTTTAACCTAAATGATTACAGCAGATATGAAAACATAAAATAGCATATAGTTATTACAGAAGTTTGAACTATATTAAACCAAAACTGTCTTGGAAGATTCAGATTATTCTCCATGAATATTGAAGTGAGTGTGGGGGCTTAAATGAGGCAATTGAATTTTGAGCCATCGATTTACTACTTTTCGTTTCATCACAGGGGAAAGCCTCTTCTCATAGCTAAACCCAAATTTTTTTCTTATGTAAAAGTGGGGATACTGTAAAAGACATACTTGCCCCTTCTTTGAAAGATCTGATTGTATAAACCCAGGTGACCAGTTATTCTAGACTGGGTTTTCTTAGAGGCCAATTATGAGATGGAGTTTGCAGAATATTTATTAGGAAAGACTGTCGGTGAGGGAAAAAAGTGCAAGATTTGGAAGAGGCCAAAGTTAAGGTGCTATATGCCTGATGACAGTCCTGGACAACTCCAGGAACACTCTGGTTAAAATGATCATCTCTATAACCCCATATTGAGTTGAAATAGCCTGTCTGTCTTTACACTCATGGGTTAGAGCGTGCACACACACACACATACACGCATAATCAATTTATTTAATGTACCTATTGCATGAAATATATACATACCCAGTATATAATATTTAAAAAGTCAATATATATATTTAACAAATGAATACAATGGTACTTCAATTCTTAAATTTTTATCTCAAATACTGTTGTTTTAGGTATAGTCTTTTTAGTGCATCTTTTCTCCATCCTGGGGGTGATATCTGCCTCATATTTTTATTACTGCACTTAAATAACAAATAACATTTACATTAAGTGTGTTATATGCTCTAAATTCTTCTTAGAACATGCTCATTTATTCTTCATAATAATCATGTATATATATAAAATAAAATATTATTATTTTCCCCATCCTATAGGTTGGAAAATTGATCAGCTTGCTGAGGTCACACAGCTAGATGGTGTTAAATTTGAATCCAGACAGTGTGCCTGCAATAGCTGTGCCTTTAACCACTGTATCATCCCATGACTTAACAGCAGATGCAATCACTGGAGACAATCTAATCTCAAAGGCAAGGTAGGAAGTTCCTGGAGGAAAGAATGAATATTGTATTTGTTTTCTTTTTTTCCCCCTTATACTTTTTCCCTTTGTATATAATATAGTGGATCTTCAATATACATTATATATTTCTGTAAATTTTAGGATTGAGGAGAAGGGAGAAAGAGAAAAAGAAAGAGGGAAAGGAAGAAATGATTAAAATATAATATATATATAGAAACAGATTTCTGGAAAAGAGATGTTTTCTCAAGCTCTACAAGGTTTAACATGTAATCAAGATGAAGGCAATTTTATTGAGACTGAAAGATCAATAGGTCCATTTAAATAGGTTGACACTAGAGTATGTAATTTAAATATCTAATGAATTTTCTTAGTGATTAGTGTCATATGTCTATTGCCTCTGCAGTGTCCATTAACTTCCTCTGCCCATGTGTTTCCAGTCCAGACCACAGCTTTGCTGAGATAATATTTCTCACTTAGCTTTTCTGTGGGCATGCCATCCTGTCTGAATGGCCACCTGATGGCCACAAGCCCCCTTGGGAAGGATCCATGACGCTGAATTCACCAGGGCATATTAATTGATAAGCTAAATTCTGGTTATAGCAATTAATATAATTACTCATTTAGAGAAATCATTTATTTAAAATTCCTTTGAGTCTTTTAGTTTTAAAGATATGATTATCAAACCTATGCTTATTTTATTACCTACCAGATTATGTGTTCCTAGTCAAATAGCTCCTGACATTTTGCTGGGAGAGAGGATGAGGCTTTTAAAACTGCACTGGGAATAGCTCACTTTAACCACAATGAATCCTTCTCCTAAGCAGAGTTTGGGAAGATGTGTGGGTATTGAGCAATAGAAACAATGATGTTTATACTCCTTTAGGTATCAGTAATTTACCCTTATAATAATTGTAAGAAAATAGGCTCAACGGAAGTTAAATTGTAAGACTGATTATGATAAGTGAAAGGCAAAGTCGAAAAGTGACAGTCAGAAGAGATAGTCATCATATTTATTCAGTCAGCAAGTGCTGTGTGGCTTTTATGTTCCAAACACTATCCTAGGAGATTGGAGTAATCGTAGAAAAAGAATCATGAAGTCACTAACCTTCATGACTATGATTATCCTTGAGAGGATTGGATAAGTTGTAAGGAAGAGATCTGTTTTTCAGAATTCATTCACTATTTATTACTCTTGGTTGAGGAACGTTCAATGCATTTCTTACAGAAGTAGTGTAGAAATGCATTAAGTCACCAGATTTCAAATGTCTTTGTGCATCAGATATCCCCAAGAGTCTTAACATGAAACGTGTCTGACTCAGTAGGACTGAGATGGGGCTAGAGAAAGCTGCACATCTAACAAATTCACAAGTGATACTGATGCTACTGGTCTGAGGTCCACTGTTTGGGAATCACTGAGTTGTATGGTAGAATTTGAGGCCAGAATCACAATTAGAAGGTCATTGCATAAAGACAAAAAGTATGACATTATTTCAGAAGAGTCAAGACTTTTAATTAAGACAGAACTAGATTTGAAGTTTCCACTGTTTCCCCATCTATTTGCTATGAAGTGAGGGGACCAGATGCCATGATCTTAATTTTCTGAATGTTGAGTTTTAAGCCAACTTTTTCACTCCTCTTTCCCATTCATCAAGAGGCTCTTTAGTTCTTTGCTTTCTGCCATAAGGGTGGTGTCATCTGCATATATGAGGTTATTGATATTTCTCCCGGCAGTCTTGATTCCAGCTTGTGTTTCTTCCAGTCCAGTGTTTCTCCTGATGTACTCTGCATATAAGTTAAATAAGCAGGGTGACAATATACACCCTTGACGTACTCCAAAGTCACTGCAGATGGTGACTGCAGCCATGAAATTAAAAGATACTTGCTTCTTTGAAGAAAAGTTATGACCAACCTAGACAGCATATTAAAAAGCAGAGATGTTACTTTAGCCGCAAAGGTTGGTCTAGTCAAAGCTATAATTTTTCCAGTAGTACTGTATGGACGTGAGAGTTGGACTATAAAGAAAGCTGAGCACAAAAGAATTGATGCTTTTGAACTGTAGTTTGGAGAAGACCCTTGAGAGTTTCTTGGACTGCAAGGAGACCCAATCAGTCAATCCTAAAGGAAATCAGTCCTGAACATTCACTGGAAGGACTGATGCTGAGGCTGAAATTCCAATACTTTCACCTGATGCAGAGAACTGACTCATTTGAAAAGACTCTGATTCTAGGAAAGATTGAAAGCAGAAGGAGAAGGGGATGACAGAGGATGCGATGGTTGGATGGCATTACCGACTTAATGGACATGAGTTTGAGTAAATTCCGGGAGGTGGCAATCGACAGGAAGGCCTGTTGTACTGGAGTCCACGGCATCGCAGAGTCAGACACGAATGAACAACTGAACGTAACTGAACTGAAATTTAAAGTTAGCTCCATTTTTTTTAAAAAACTAAGATTTGGTTTTATACAAGCCCCTTACATGAAGCTTCTTAGAAACAAAAACAAAATACTATTGAGTGATAGATGGCATATGTTAAGTAGGAAAATAGTTACCAATCTTAATGTCTGGGTGGAGCCTGATAACCTAGGTAAGAATTCTGGAAACCAGAGTTGAAGTACAGCATTTCAAATTAATTCTAATTCTCAGACTGTTCTATTTATTTTCCCATATATTCTGCCACCACTTTATTAGAATCACCCTGCTCACAGGGTTGGTGCCATTGAGGCCTATTTGGTGTACTGTACAGTTTCTTTCTGGAGGAGGAAATGGCAACACACTCCAGTATTCTTGCCTGGAAAATCCCATGGACTGAGGAGCCTGGCAGGATGCCGTTCATGGGGTCGCAAAGAGTCAGACGTGACTGAGCAGGCCTGTATCCTTTCTTGCATCATGCCAATCTATTTTTTTATGATGGAGCCAGAATGACCTGTCACAAAATGCAAGTATGAGCACATTAACCCCTTTGGAAATATTTAATTGGCTTCCTGTGTCACTTGGATTGTGGCTTTTTGTTCTCAGTATGGGCTGTGAATTCATATACCGTTTGGGTCCTGCCTGTCTCTCCAGTTCATCCTGTCCACACACTCAGTTTGACTGGCTGTGCCAACTGCTCTGGTTCCCCTTTGGGTCTCTAAATGCAATGTATTCTTTCTACCGTGATACTTGAAGTTGCTGCTTACTCCTTTGGGAAATTTCTTTTCTCTCTTTGCACTCTCTGCTCATCTTTGCTTAGTTAATTCCTACCTTTTCTTTATATTGATATCTCAGTTTTGCAAGAGAATCTCCTCTGCCCAGCCCAAGTCCAGAGTTCCTGCTCCTTTAATTTCTACGTCTTAGGTCCATGTACCTTCCCTCCACTGCTTTTGTGTAAGTTATAGTTTCATTTATTTATGTGACTGGTAGTTGCCTCTTCTCTCTCTAACTTTACTCTAAGCTCCTTGTAGGAAAAATGGTCAGCATTGCTCATTATCCAGCAATTAGCCAAGTACCTGGCACAGTAATTGCTCAACAATTAGCAAAAACACTGAATGAGTGAATGGATGAATGAACCCCCAAAATGGCCAGACTCCAGAGGTCCCCACAGCTATAAAAGCGGAAGGGAGAACCATATATCAATACGTTTCTTTTAAACATCTAGCTTAGAAACACAGCACAATTTATATTCTAAATTGATTTCCCAACAGAGACAAAAAGATGTTTTTGAGGCAATCCTTTATTGAGTGGGGCTATTTTGTGTATTGTTGGAGTTTTAACATTCTTGGCTTTGCCCCAAATTTCCAGTAATACTCTTCCCCTAATTATTTCTAAATGTCTCCAAATACTTACATATGCTTGTTAAGAGTAATGCTGTTGTATTTTGAGAACTAAATCATATTAGCTGCGACTTTTGCCTTGCAGATGAATAGAAAAAGAATGAACAGAGAAGAAAGCAATTGGTCATTTTCTTCCTCCCAAAAGTATAATTTCTAGGGTTGATATAAAGCAAAGGGAATTCTCAATAAATAGTAGTTTTAAGCAATAGGGAGTGATATAGAGTACCTGAATATGATGTGAAATTGGAGATAATAAGAAAGATTCAAGAAATATTTAGGAGATAAACTGAATTTGTCCTGGTAGCATTGTTTGGGATCAGAAGGAGAAAAACCATTTTGCAACTTATGCTTGAATAATGGGTACCATTAATTGAGGTATAGAATATATGAAGAAAGATAAGCTGAAAAGGGAAGGTAGTGAATTTGGTATTAGACATTCTAGATTTGAGATATCTGTAAAATAGATTGCAAGAGATATTCAGTAGCAGTTGGGCACTGGGAAATGTGTAGTTCTGGGATTCATGTTGTGGGAAGTGAAAATTGAAACTGCAACAGTGATGGAGGCTGTCTAGAAGAGAGTACAGACTGAAAGCCTGGGGGAAACCAATCCATAAAGAAAGAAAGTAGACCTTCAGGGACAACTGAGAAAGGGCAGGAGGACCATAAACCACATGTACATTTCTTAGAACCCAAAGGAAATGTGTTTTAGTGGTAAGGAAGCTCTGGAGTAGAGTTTGTAGAGAGGTTTGTCATAAATTCTTAGAGGGTATATAGTTCAAAACAATAATTTACCAATTATTTAGTACACTGTATTTAGAAGTTTGTGCCTATGGAATTATTCTGTCCTACTCGTTTCCTTGTGATTTCAATAAAAATAAAACGTTTTGAGGAACTCCTTTACTTCATATCGTTCTGATGGATCTACTGATATTGCAGTCTCATTCCTTCTCCACTGTTGGGCAGAGGACCTACGTTTGACCTTTCTCCTATATAACATTCTTATTTCTTCAGCTACAGAGTTTATATCAGGAATGAACATATCCACCAAGCTGAGTTAATCGGAATTATTTTCTGAAGTTTGTATAGGGACCCTGGGATAGAGGACTGATAGTTCCTACAGATATTTTCAATATGAAATGAGGCAAGCTTGGGTTTTATGATTTCCCAGCCAACCCTAGCCACCCTAAGGTCCCTCAACACTCACCACCACAAGGAGAAAATGTGCTTATAGTAGGAGAACATGTGACCAGCAAGAATGGAAGAAGCAGGTATCTTCCAGACCAACTCCATAAAGGTTGAGGACAGCTGTGCCCTTAGCCTTTTAGTTACATGAATCAATCCTTTTCTCTTTTAAGCTATGATAGTTTTAGTAAAGTCTTTGTCAATTTTGAAGATTCACAGTATCCTATGCTTTCTCAGGAAAACCTTCTTTGACCCTCAAGTCAGACCTGGGTGCTCTGACTGTTTTTTCTTATCTTTTATGGACATGTTCCAAGCACTACCTCCTTTTTCACTTTGTTTATAAAGTGATTCGCTCACACTGAAGTTCTTTTCTGGAGCTTCCTACCTAAAGACTTGCTGCTCCTCCGAGTGGTTTATACCCCCAAAGTCACCCTTCTTGAGGAAGCACTCAACCCCAACTCCCTGCACCTATTCACCCCCTACCCCCGCCCCTGCCCTCTTTCTGCACCTGGACACCATAGCAGTGATTGCTTCTCATCAGCCTAGGAGAGACTTCTCATGTCCTCCCAGGTACCCTTCTCTGAGAGCCATCCCCATTTCTAGTTTAGCCCAATAGCTTTTAATATAATTAGGACCAGTACTTTTCTCTCCACTTTAACTATGATGTAAATGAAGCTGTGAAAATGATTTGATTTACTGAAATAATGCTATGTAAAATAGAACATGCACTTTCTCACACGCTAGTGCTCTTTTCTCTCAATCCTCCTCTTATTTTTAACTTATTTTACTTTCTCTTCCTGTTTCTTTAATTATGTTTACTCAGAACTTACAATTAGTTTATTAAATTAGAAAGCCCTGTGGCTAATACAGAGACTATATTCTCAATTCCTGTCCTTCAGAATCTTCTGGTGTCCAGACTCACAGATATGGAGAACAGATTTATGGTTGCCAAAGAAGTTGGTGGAGGATTGGATTGGCAATCTGAGACTGCTGCTGCTAAGTCGCTTCAGTCGTGTCCGACCCTGTGCAACCCCAGAGATGGCAGCCCACCAGGCTCCACCATCCCTGGGATTCTCCAGGCAAGAACACTGGAGTGGGTTGTCATTTCCTTCTCCAATGCATGAAAGTGAAAAGTGAAAGTGAAGTCGCTCAGTCGTGTCCGACTCTTAGCGACTCCATGGACTGCAGCCTACCAGGCTCTTCCATCCATGGGATTTTCCAGGCAATAATTCATTCCTTCTATAATGGTTTGCATCTGCTAATCTGAGACTAGCAGATGCAAACCATTATAGAAAGAATGAATAAACAAGCTCCTACTATATAGCACAGACAACTATATTCAGTATTCCGTAAAAAGCCTAATGGAAAAGAATATGAAAAAGAATCTAAAAGAATAAGAGTATCTTCTGGTGTCATTGATAGATGAAAGCTAATGCGACATGTAGTAACAATGAGCAATATTATTCTATTATATTCTGTAACACATATAATACATTACTTTTTATGTTGAACTGGCTAATAAATGAGAATTGTTTCAGTCATGGAAGGCTTCCTGGAAGAGGCTCTGAGTAAGGCCTTTAGGCAATGTCCAAGAAGAAAAGGAGACATTGTAGCAGTAATGGAAACAATATTGTATAGATAAGCCTAACTGGACCAAGTTGGACAGCTCATCATCAAGTTGAGATGATTCTCTTCTATGCTTAAGTTGTTGGGAATTTTTAACATGCATGGCAGTTGTAGTCTGTCAAATAGTTTTGTGTTTCCCTTGTAAGATGATATGACTTTTCTTCCTTAACTTGTTGATATAGGAAGATTACATTGATTGACTATCAAATGTTAAAGCCTTGTATACATGGAAAAAAAAAGCCTACTTAATTCTATTATGTAATTATTCTTTCATAAATTGACAGGTTCAATTATTAATACTTTGTAAA
The DNA here is from genome assembly GCA_917880005.1 of Nanger dama. NCBI lineage: Eukaryota > Metazoa > Chordata > Mammalia > Artiodactyla > Bovidae > Nanger > Nanger dama. The sequence continues at coordinate 58,523,951 of CAKJTW010000004.1, forward strand.
ACTTTTGGAGGTTTAAGTTCATTAGAGATGTTGGTCTGTAATTTCCCTTTGTGTATCACTTTTTAAGGTTTTTGGTATCAGGGTAATGCTGGCTTCATGACATGGATTGGAAAGATTTTGTTCAACTATTTTTCTAGAAGAGATTATGTGCAAATTTTTTCAAATGCTTGGTAGAGTTTTCAAGTGAAACCCTTTATGATTCGACATTTCTTTTTCTGGAGCTTTTAACTTATTGATTCTTTTTCTTAATGGCTATAGGACAATTCAGATTGTCATCTTGATTAAGTCTTTAAAGGAATTCATTCATTTATCCTAAATTGTCAAATTTATGAGCATGAAGTTGCATGCAATGTTTCTTAGTATCCTTGTTGCTATGGAATCTCTAGTGTTATTCCTATTTCATTCCTAATATTGGTCATTCAATTCTCCTTTTGTTTTTGTCAGTCTTGCTAGTAGTTTATCAATATTATTAATTTTTTAGAACAAGTCAATGTTTTGGAAAAAATGTTTATTTATTTATTTTTGTCTGTGCTGGGTCTTCCTTGCTGCACATGGTCTTTCTCTAGTTGCAGTGAGTGGGGGCTACACGTTGTTGTGGTATACGGGGTTTTCATTGCAGTGGCTTCTCTTGCCAGGCTCTCAGCACATGCCCAGGCTTCAGTAGTTGTGGCTCGCAGGCTCTAGAGTCAGCTTGGTAGTTCTGGTGCTTGGGTTTAGTTGCTCTGAGGCATGTGGAATCTTCCCTGGTCAGGGACTGAATTCATGTGGTGGGTGGAATCTTTACCATTGGACTACCAGGGAAGTCCCAAATCACTTCTGATTTCATGGACTTTCTCCATTGTTTTTAAGTATCAATTTTATTAATTTCTATTCTTCAAATAAAAATTTGTCTTACTTCAAATAAGAAGATATCTTTAAAAAATGTTTTCACTGTCGAGTTAATCTGGGTTTTACTCTTCTTTCCTTAGTTTTCTTTTGGGTAAGGACTTTTATTGGCCACATTGATTGGCTTTTCCATATTGAACCAACCTTGCATTCCTATGAACAACCTCACTTATCATGCATACTTTTTTTTTTACTCCTGGAGTCCATTTGCTAGCCATTTGCTAAGGGTGTTTATAATCATAAGAGTACTAATCTTTACTTTTCATTTCCTGTACTTTCTTTGTCTCATAATAGTATCAGTATGATGTTGGCATCATAAAATAAATTGGAATGTCTTCCTACTTATTCTACTTTTTTCTGGAATAATTTTTTATAATTTTATATAACTTTCTTATTAAGTAATAAATAGATTTCACAGGGAACTATGTAACATGGACTTTTTATTCTGGAAAGGATGTTGAGTAAGAATGTAATTCTTGATTGAATTTTGATGGCTTGTAGCTTTCAAGAATCTGTCCATTTCTTTTCCGTTCAATTCAGTTCAGTCTCTCAGTTGTATCCGACCCTTTGTGACCCCATGGACAGCAGCATTCCAGGCTTCGCTGTCCATCACCAATCCTGGAGCCTACTCAGACTCATGTCCATTACATCGTTGATGCTATCAAACCATCTCATACTCTGTCATCCCTTCTCCTCCCACCTTCAATCTTTCCCAGCATTAAGGTCTTTTCCAATGAGTTGGTTCTTCACATCAGGTGGCCAAAGTATTGGAGTTTCAACTTTAGCATCATTCCTTCCAATGAATGTTCAGGACTCATTTCCTTTAGGATGGACTGGTTGGATCTCCTTGCAGTCCAAGGGACTCTCAAGAGTCTTCTCCAACACCACTGTTCAAAAGCATCAACTCTTTAGTGCTAAGCTTTCTTTTATAGTCCAACTCTCACATCCATACATGACTACTGGAAAAACCATAGCTTTGATTAGACAGACCTTTGTTGGTAAAGTAATGTTTCTTCTTTTAATGTGCTGTCTAGGTTGGTCATAACTTTTCTTTCATGGAGCAAGGATCTTTTAATTTCATTGCTACAGTCACAATCTGCAGTGATTTTCAGTTCAGTTCAGTTGCTCAGTCGTGTTCGACTTTTTGAGACCCTATGAAACACAGCACATCAGGCCTCCCTGTCTATCACCAACTCCTGGAGTTTACTCACACTCATGTCCATCGCGTTGGTGATGCCATGCAGCCATCTCATCCTTGGTCATCCCCTTTTCCTCCTGCCCTCAATCTTTCCCAGCATTAGGGTCTTTTCCAGTGAGTCAGGTCTTCCCATCAGGTGGCCAAAATACTGAAGTTTCAGCTTTAGCATCAGTCCTCCAAGTGAACACCCAGGACTGATCTCATTTAAGATGGACTGGTTGGATCTCCTTGCAGTCCAAGGGACTCTCAAGAGTCTTCTCCAACACCACAGTTCAAAAGCATCAATTCTTTGGCTCTCAGCATTCTTCACAGTCCAACTCTCATATCCATACATGACCACTGGTAAAACCATAGCCTTGACTAGAGGGACCTTTGTTGGTAAAGTAATGTCTCTGCTTTTTAATATGCTATCTAGGTTGGTCATAACTTTCATTCCAAGGAGTAAGCATCTTTTAATTTCATGGCTGCAATCACCATCTGCAGTGATTTTGAAGCCCCCAAAATAAAGTCTGACACTGTTTCCACTGTTTCCCTATCTGTTTCCCATGAAGTGATGGAGCCAGATGCCATGATCTTAGTTTTCTGAATGTTGAGCTTTAAGCCAACTTTTTCACTCTCCACTTTCACTTTCATCAAGAGGCTTTTTAGTTCCTCTTCACTTTCTGCCATAAGGGTGATGTCATCTGCATATCTGAGGTTATTGATATTTCACCCAGTGCAGTGATTTTGGAGTCCCCTAAAATAAACTCTCTCTTTGTTTCCATTATTTCCCATCTATTTGTCATGAGATGATGGGAACAGAGGCCATGATCTTAGTTTTCTGAATGTTGAGCTTTAAGCCAACGTTTTAACTCTCCTCTTTCACTTTCATCAAGATGCTCTTTAGTTTTTCTTTGCTTTATGCCATAAGAATGCTCTCATCTGTGTATCTAAGTTTATTGATATTTCTCTCAGCAATCTTGCCTCCAGCTTGTGCTTCATCCAGCCTGGTATTTCTCATAATGTATTCTACATATAAGCTAAATAAGCAGGGTGACGATAGACAATATACAGCCTTAACGTACACCTTTTCCAATTTGGAATTAGTCTGTTGTCCCATGTTGGGTTCTAATTGTTGCTTCTTGACCTGAATACAGATTTCTCAGGAGGCAGGTCAACTGGTCTGGTATTTCCATGTCTTTCAAAATTTTCCACATCTGTGGTGATCGACACAGTCAAAGGCTTTGGCATAATCAATAAAGCAAAAGGAGATGTTTTTCTGAGACTCCCTTGCTTTTTCAGTGATCCAACAGATGCTGGAAATTTGATCTCTGGTTCCTCTGGCTTTTCTAAGTCCAGCTTGAACATCTGGAAGTTCACATTCATGTACTGTTGCATTACTAGTGTGTTAGATGAGTGCAGTTTCTGTTGTAGTTTCAACATTCTTTGACATTGCCTTTCTTTTGGATTGGGATGAAAACTGATCTTTTCCAACCCTGTGGCCACTGCTAATTTTTCCAGCTTTGCTGGCATACTGAGTGCAGCACTTTCATAGCATCATCTTTTAGGATTTGACATAGCTCAACTGGAATTCCATCACCTCCACTAGCTTTGTTTGTAGTGATACTTCCTAAGGCTCACTTGACTTTGTATTCCAGGATGTCTGGCTCTAGGTGAGTGATCACACTATCGTGGTTATCTAGGTCATAAAGACTTTTTTGTATAGTTCTTCTGTATTACCACCTCTTCTTAACATCATCTGCTCCTGTTAGGTTCATACCATATCTGTCCTTTATTGTGCCCATCTTTGCATGAAATATTCCCTTGGTATCTCTAATTTTCTTGAAGAGATCTCTAGTCTTACTCATTTTATTGTTTTCCTCTATTTCTTTGCTTTGATCACTGAGGAAGGCTCTCTTATCTCTCCTTGCTATTCTTTGGAACTCTGCATTCAAATGAATATATTTTTCTTTTTCTCCTTTGCTTTTAACTTTTCTTCTTTTCTCAGCTACTTGTAAGGCCTCCTCAGACAACCATTTTGCCTTTTTGAATTCCTTTTTCTTGGATGGTCTTGATCACTGCCTCTTAAATAATGTCACAAACCTCTGTTAATAGTTTTTAGGCACTCTGTCTATCAGATCTAGTCCCTTAAATCTATTTCTCACTTCCACCATACAATTTTAAGGGATTTGGTTTAGGTCATACCTGAATGGTCTAATGGTTTTCCCTATTTTCTTCAATTTAAGTATGAATTTGGCAATAAAGAGTTCATGATCTGAGTCACAGTTAGTTCCAGGTCTTGTTTTTGCTGACTGTATAGAGCTTCTCTATCTTTGGCTGCAAAGAATATAATCAATCTGATTTCAGAATTGACCATCTGGTGATGTCCATGTGTAGAGTCTTCCCTTGTGTTGTTGGAAGACAATGTTTGCTATGTCAAGTGCATTCTCTTGGCAAAACTCTGTTAACCTTTAACCTGCTTTGGCAAAACTCTGTTTGCCTTTAACCTGCTTTGTTTTGTACTCCAAGGCCAAATTTTCCTGTTACTCCAGTTATCTCTTGACTTCCTTCTTTTGCATTCCAGTCCCCTGTAATGAAGAGGATATCTTTTGGGGTGTTAGTTCCAGTAGTTCTTGTAAGTCTTCATAGAACTGTTCAGCTTCTTCTGTATTACCGGTTGGGGCTTAGACTTTGATTATTGTGGTATTGAATGGTAGGTTATCAAATTTATTGGCACAGTAGTGTTCTTAACATTTCTTTGTTATCGTTGTATAGCTTATAGAATGTGTATGATACTGCCAAATCTATTTTGCTTGTTCTTTACCCACTTGTGTATCAGTTTTATTGAATTTAAAGAACCACGTTTTTCGGTCTCATTTACTTTCTTTACTGGTTTTTCTTTTTCTTATTTTATTGGTTTCTTCCTTAAACTTTATTATGTCTTTTCCTTTGCTTGCTTTATGTTTACTTTATTCTTTTTTCCTAATATATACTGTCCAATGTGATTTCTTCTTCAATGATTTGGTTATTTAGAAGTATGCTTTTTAATATTTAAAGATTTGAAACTTTTTGAAAATTATCTTGTTATTGATTTCCAGTCTAATTCCATTTTGGTCGAATAATATACTTTGTATGCTATCAATCCTTTTAAATTCGTTTGTTTTATAACTAAAAATATGTTCTATCATAGTTAATGTTCCATGCATACTTGAGAGAATTTTTTCAGACTGCTAGATGAAGTGTGAGATCATGTCAGTTAGGACATGTTGATTGGCAGTGATGTTCAGGTAGTAAATATCTTTAATAACTTTTAGTGTATTTGTTTTATCAATTGCTTTGAAAGGATTATTGATGTCCCTAACTCTAATTGTGAATCCTTTTTGTTTTGTCTTATTTAGTTGGATCAGTTTCTGCTTCAAGTACTTTGGATACTCTGTTTAAGGGGAAAGTAAATTTTCAGTTGATATATCTTCTTAAAGATTTTACCTCTTATCATTGTGTAACATGCCTGATTATCTTTTATATTATATATCTCTTATCTTGAATTTTACTTTGTTTAACAGTGTTATAGTCTCTTCAGATCTTATTTTTGTATAACTTTCCATCTTTTTATTTTAATTTAATGAACATCTTAAACATTAGATTTGATATGTTGGATTACATTCATTGATTTTAGAATGTTAAATGCCTCTTGATCATGGAGCATAATTCTTTTTACACACTGATAGATTTATCTGCTAATATTTTGCTGAGGATATTTCTGTCTATATTCATAAGTGATAATGTTTTGCAGTTTCATTTTTGTATTGTCTTTTTTTTTTTTAAGGTTTTTGCATCAAGGACAATAGGGCTTCCCTTGTAGCTCAGTTGGTAAAGAATCCACCTGCAATGCAGCAGTCTTCTGAAAATGCAGGAGACCTGGGTTTGATTACTGGGTCTGGAAGATCCCTGGAGAAGCAAATGGTAACCCATTCCAGTATTATTGTTTGATAATTCCCATGAACAGAAAGGATCCTGGGGGTGGGGAGGGGCTACAATCCTTGGGGTAGTAAGAGTCAGACACAACTGAGCAACTAAGCCACCACCATCAAGGACAATACTAATATCATAAATAAAGTAAGACATGTCTGTCCCCTTGTAGTTTTGGAAGAGATCATATAAAATTAATGTTAATTCCTCTTGCTGGTTCTGTCCACCTTGTCTGGAGTCTTTTAGAAGAGAAAAGGGGTCCAGTCATGCACACAGACAAAGCCTTTCTGAACAAGATGCTATCATGACTGGGTCCCTGTCACTGATTCTACCTGCTCACCTTTGTACCTCTAAGAGACAGGCCTCTCAAGCTGTATAGGAGGGAGAGGGACTTCCTATGACCAGTGACTGTGGCTCCCTACTGATCCCCTTTGCTTGTGATGTAGGACTCTTTTGAGTTTGTCAGATGAACTTTCCTTGAATCCCTATGAAGAATGACTGTACCCGGGCTGCCTTCTGTTGCTTGGCTAGAGGTCAGAAAACAGGGTGTCTTCTTTTTATGGGTAAGGGAACCAAGACAACCTGCTCCTGTACTGATCTTCTAGTTCTGGGGTCTCAAACCAGTTTGCCTTCATCTTTCATGCCTTCCTATCTCTTTTTGATTGTTTCTTTTGTTATTTTCATGTTGCTTTCTCATTGTTCTTAGTTGGAAGAAGCAAAGAGAAATATGTCTACATTATCTTGTTCTATCACACTTTCATACAAATTTTAACTTACTCATATGTCTTCCCTATTTTACTGTGAGCCCCTTAAAGAAGGTTCAAGGTCTTCATTTATCTTTATGTCTGCAGTGCCTTGTATCACACCTGGTATGTATGTAGTGTAGTAGGTATGTATGTAACATGTATGGTATTAGTAGGAACTCAATAAATGTTGAATTGGGAATTAGTATCCAATTTTATGTTTAGATAGATATGAATAAAAAATAATATTTTGCTTAATAGACCATACTAGTAAAAGCTGCTTAGAATAAAGAAAAGGAGACAATTGATAACGAATCTTCCTATGACAGAACTGAAATAGTCTGTTATCAAAGCACTCTAAACTTCACCAAAACTGCTAGTCATAATTTAAAAAAAAGTGACATTATTTGCTTGGCAATATACTCATGTCTCTGTTACTTAAGCCTTGGCAACATGGACTTCATGAATGGCCCCATCTGTATTTATGCATCTATCATCTTTGCACTGAATTAAGTAACTACCAGAAATGGGAAATTTTAAGTCTGGAGATAGGAAGAAAAATGTAATAGTTTCAAGTGAGAAGAAATACATTGTTGTATACAGTAGAAATAAAGATTCACTAATTAACATAAGCAAAAAGGAAATTCCTAGTTCCAGGATCTATTGGGTTTGATCCCTGGGTTAGAAAGATCCCCTGGAGAAAGGAAAGGCTACCCACTCCAGTGTTCTGGCCTGGAGAATGCCATGGACTTGTATAGTCCATGGGGCTGCAAAGAGTCAGCCACGACTGAGTGACTTTCACTTTCACACTTTCATTTGACTGCCCTACTGGCTCAGACAGTAAAGTGTCTGTCTACAATGCAGGAGACCCGGATTTGGACCCTGGTTTGGAAAGATCCTCTAGAGAAGGAAATGGCAAACTACTTCAGTACTCTTGCCTGGAAAATCCCATGGACGGAGGAGCATGGTAGGCTACAGTTCATGGTGTCAAAAAGAATTGGACATGACTGAGCGACTTCATTTTCAGTCTTTCAGCCTTTTCAGGATCTATTAGGGTCAAGGATGAATTGCCCAAAGCAGAACCTCAGGGTTTGAAATCATATTCCTAAAGTCTTCTGCAGACTTATCAATGCTTTTCCTACTTCTGTTTGGTTCTGTGTGGCTGTGTTCTACAGAGAGATATTTTCCATGCCAGATGAATATGGCCTCTGATAAAGTCTAGATTTTCATTTTCTCATTTGAATGTTCTTACACTGTTGGTGGAAATGTAAATTGGTGCAGCAACTATAGAGAATTGTTCTCTATAGTTTTTTTTTTTTTATAGTTACTGTACCAATTTACATTCCCACTAACAGTGTAAGAGTTTTCTACACTTTATCATTTATTTCATGTGAAGTGCCAGGCTGGATGAATCACAAGCTGGAATCAAGACTGCAAGGAGATATATCAGTCACCTCAGATATGCATATGATATCACTCTAATGGCAGAAAGTGAAGAAAAACTAAAGAACCTCTTGATGAAAGTGAAAGAGAAGAGTGAAAAGCTGACTTGAAACTCAACTTTCAAAAAACTATTCATGGCATCCAGTGCCATCACTTCATGGCAAATGGAAGGGGAAAAAGTGGAAACAGTGACAGATTATATTTTCTTGGGCTGCAAAATCACTATAGATGGTGACTGCACTGTAGATGGTGGCTGCATGGCAAAAGACCCTTGTTCCTTGTGAAGAAAGCTGTGAAAAATCTAGACAGTGTACTAAAAAGCAGAAACATCACTTTGCAGACAAAGATCCATATAGTGAAAACTATGTTTTTTTTTTTTCCAGTAGATTTGAGAATTGGAACATAAAGAACACTGAATGCCTAAGAATTGATGCTTTCCAACTGTGGTGCTGGGGAAGACTCTTGAGAGTCCCTTGGACAGCATGGAGATCAAATCAGTCAATCCTAAAGGAAACCAGACCTGAATATTCATTGGAAGGACTGATGCTGAAGTTGAAGCTTCAATAATTTGGCCACCTGATGTGAAGCGCTGATTCATTGGAAAAGACCCTGATGCTTGGAAAGAGTGAAAGCAAAAGGAGAAGAGGGTAGCAGAGGATGAGATGGTTAGATAGCATTACCAACTCAATGGACATGAATGTGAGCAAAGTCCAGGAGATAGTGGAGGACAGAAGAACTTGGGTTTCTACAGTTTATGCAGCTCCAAAGAGTCAGACATGAGTTAACAACTGAACAGCAACATCCTCATTTTGTTATCTTCCCTCCAACTTTATGAACTTGAGTGGAAGACCTAAATATGTTTTTCCAAGGAAGATATACATGTGGCCAATAGACACATGAAAAGATGCTCAAGATTACTTATTATTTGAGAAATGCAAATCTAAATTGCAATAAGATATCATCTCACACTGTTCAGAATGGCTATCAAGTAATCTACAAAGAATAAACTCTAGAGAAGGTGTAGAGAAAAGGGAATGCTCTTAACACTGTTGTAAGAAATGTAAATTGGTACAGCCACTGTGGAGAACAGTAAAGAGGTTGCTTAAAAACTAAAAATAGAGCTATTGTATGACCCAGCAATCCCTGGGGCTTCCCAGGTGGTACAGTGATAAAGAGTCTACCTGCTAATGCAGCATATCTAGGAGATGAAAGTTCAATTCTTGAGTCAGCAAGATCCTCTGGAGCAGCAAATGGCAACTCACTCCAGTATTCTTGTTTGGAAAATTTCATGAACAACAGAGCTTGGACAGGCTACAGTCCTCAGGGTTGCAAGGAGTTGGACAAGACTTTGCACATATGCAAGGCAAGGCAAATGATCCAGCAATCCCAATTCTGTACACATATCCAGAAAAAAAAAAATCAAAAGACACATGCACACCACTGTTCATTGTAGCACTATTTCCAGTATACAGGAAATGAAAAGCAACCTAAATGTCTATAAATAGAGAAATGAAGAAGATGTGGTACATATATAAAATGAAATATTACTCAGCCATATAAAACAACAGAACTGGGTCATATGTAGATATGGAGATTAACCTATCATACAGTTAAGTCAGAAAGAGAAAAACAAATAATGTATACTAACGCATATGTGTGGAATCTAGAAAAATGGTATAGATGATTTTATTTGAAAATCAGAAGAAGAGACACGCACATAGAGAACACATGTATGGACAACAAGGTGGGGAACAAGGGAATGAGATGAATTGAGATATTAGATCAACATAAGGCTATGGTTTATCCAATGGTCATGTATGGATGTGAGAGACTGAACTGAACTGAACCGAATATACATTATTGATACTATATATAAAATAGATAATTAATGATAAACTATTAGGGATAGGTCAATGAAACTTAGTATCTGTGCTGACTTAAATTGGAAGGAAATCTAAAAAAAGAGGGTATATATGTATATGTATAGCTGATTCACCCTGTTGTGTCAGTGCAGTTCAGTTCAGTTGCTCAGTCCTGTCTGACTCTTTGTGACCCATGAATCGCAGCACACCAGGCCTCCCTGTCCAAAACCAACTCCTGGAGTTCACTCAGACTCACGTCCATTGAGTCCGTGATGCCATCCAGCCATCATAACCTCTGTCATCCTCTCCTCCTCCTGCCCCTAATCCCTCCCAGCATCAGAGTCTTTTCCAATGAGTCAACTCTTTGCATGAGGTGGCCAAAGTACTGGAGTTTCAGCTTTAGCATCATTCCTTCCAAACCAATCGCAGGGCTGATCTCCTTTAGGATGGACTGGTTGGATCTCCTTGCAGTCCAAGGGACTCTCAAGAGTTTTCTCCAACAACACAGTTCAAAAGCATCAATTCTTCGGCACTCAGCCTTCTTCACAGTCCAACTCTCACATCCATACATGACCACTGGAAAACCATAGCCTTGACTAGACGGACCTTCGTCGGCAAAGTAATGTCTCTGCTTTTGAATATACTATCTAGGTTGATCATAACTTTTCTTCCAAGGAGTAAGCATCTTTTAATTTCATGGCTGCAGTCACCATCGCAGCGATTTTGGAACCCTCCAAAATAAAGTCTGACACTGTTTCCACTGTTTCTCCATCTATTTCCCATTAAGTGATAGGACCAGATGCCATGATCTTCATTTTCTGAATGTTGAGCTTTAAGCCAACTTTGTCACTCTCCTCTTTCACTTTCATCAAGAGGCTTTTTAGTTGCTCTTCACTTTCTGCCATAAGGGTGGTGTCATCTGCCTGTCTGAGGTTATTAATGTTTCTCCCGGCAATCTTGATTCCAGCTTGTGCTTCCTCCAACCCAGTGTTTATCATGATGTACTCTGCATAGAAGTTAAATAAACAGGGTGACAATATACAGCCTTAACGGACTCTTTTTGCTATTTGGAACCAGTCTGTTGTTCCATGTCCAGTTCTAACTGTTGCTTCCTGACCTGCATGCAGATTTCTCAAGAGACAGGTTAGGTGGTCTGGTATTCTCATCTCTTTCAGAATTGTCCAGTTTATTGTGATCCACACAGTCAAAGGCTTTGGCATAGTCAATAAAGCAGAAATAGATGTTTTCTGGAACTCTCTTGCTTTTTCCATGATCCAGCAGATGTTGGCAATTTGATCTCTGGTTCCTCTGCCTTTTCTAAAACCAGCTTGAACATCAGGGAGTTCACGGTACACATATTGCTGAAGCCTGGCTTGCAGAATTTTGAGCATTATTTTACTAGCATGTGAGATGAGTGCAATTGTGCAGTAGTTTGAGCATTCTTTGGCATTGCCTTTCTTTGGGATTGGGATGAAAATGGACCTTACTAGCATGTGAGATGAGTGCAATTGTGCAGTAGTTTGAGCATTCTTTGGCACTGCCTTTCTTTGGGATTGGAATGAAAATGGACCTTTTCCAGTCCTGTGGCCACTGCTGAGTTTTCCAAATTTGCTGGCATATTGAGTGCAGCACTTTTTCAGCATCATCTTTCAGGATGAAACAGCTCCACTGGAATTCCATCACCTCCACTAGCTTTGTTTGTAGTGATGCTTTCTAAGGCCCACTTGACTTCACATTCCAAGATGTCTGGCTCTAGATTAGTGATCACATCATCATGATTATCTGGATCATGAAGATCTTTTTGTACAGTTCTTCTATGTATTCTTGCCACCTCTTCTTAATATCTTCTGCTTCTCTTAGGTCCAGACCATTTCTGTTCTTTATAGAGCTCATCTTTGCATGAAATGTTCCCTTGGTATCTCTAATTTTCTTGAAGAGATCTCTAGTCTTTCCCATTCTGTTCTTTTCCTCTATTTCTTTGCATTGATCGCTGAGGAAGGCTTTCTTAACTCGCCTTGCTACTGTTTGGAACTCTGCATTCAGATGGGTATATCTTTCCTTTTCTCCTTTGCTTTTCGCTTCTCTTTTCTTCAAAGCTTTTGTAAGGCCTCCTCAGACAGCCATTTTGCTGTTTTGTATTACTTTTCCATGGGGATGGTCTTGATCCCTGTCTCCTGTACCATGTCACAAACCTCATTCCAGTTCATCAGGCACTTTATCTATCAGCTCTAGGCCCCTAAATCTATTTCTCACTTCCACTGTATAATCATAAAGGATTTGATTTAGGTCATACTTGAAATGTCTAGTGGTTTTCCCTACTTTCTTCAATTTAAGTCTGCATTTGATAACAAGGATTTCATGATCTGAGCCACAGTCAGCTCCTGGTCTTGTTTTTGTTGACTGTATAGAGCTTCTCCATCTTTGGATGCAAAGAATATAATCAATCTGATTTCGGTGTTGACCATCTGGTGATGTCCATGTGTAGCGTCTTCTCTTGTGTTGTAATAGATATTAACTAAAAAATAAACAACCATTCTAAAATTTTGGTTTGTATGCTTTGTGAATAACTGTACAGAATTTGATACAGTTTTCTAAAAATTCTTAAAGTTACATTTAAATGTTATAATGTTGTTGTTTAGTTCCTCAGTCATGTTCAACACATTGAGACCCATGGACTGCAGCATGCCAAGCTTCCCTGTCCTTCACCAACTCACAGAGCTTGTTTAAACTCATGTCCATTGAGTCGGTCAGACCATCCCACCATCTCATCCTCTGTAATCCCCTTTTCCTCCTGTCTTCAATCTTTCCCAGCATCAGGGTCTTTTGCAATGAATCAGCTCTACCATCTGTTGGCCGAAATACTGGAGCTTCAGCATCAGTCCGTCCAATGAATATTCAAGGCTGATTTCCTTTAGGATTGACTAGTTGATCTCCTTGCAGCTCCAGGAACTCTCAAAAGTCTTCTCAAGCACCACGATTCAAAAGCATCAGTTCTTCAGTGCTCAGCCTTGTTGCTCAGCCTTGTTTATGGTCCAACTCTCACATCTGTACATGACTACTAGAAAACTGTATCTTTGACTATACAGATCTTTGTTGGCAAAGTAATGTCTCTACTTTTTAATACACTGTCTAGGTTTATCATTGCTTTTTTTTCAAAAAGGGTAAGCATCTTTTAATTTTATGGCTGCAGCCACCATCTGCAGTGATTTTCATTGTTTCCTCATCTATTTTCTGTGAAGTGATAGGATCAGATGCCATAAACTTAGCTTTGGGTTTTAAGCCAGCTCTTTCACTGTCTTTTTTCAACTTCATCAAGAAGGTCTTTAATTCCTTTCACTTACTGCCAAAAGGGTGGTGTCATCTGCATATCTAAGGTTATTGATATTTCTCCTGGAAATCTTGAGTCCATTTTGTGCTTCATCCAGCCTGGCATTTTGCATGGTATACTCTACCAATAAGTTAAAGAAGCAGGGTGACAGTATACAGCCTTGATGTACTCCTTTCCCAATTTTGAACCAGTTCATTGTTCCATATTCCATTCTAACTGTTGTTCTTTGACCTGCATACAGGTTTTGCAGGAATAAGGTGAGGTGGTCTGGTATTCCCATCTCTTTAAGAATTTTCCACAGTTTGCTGTGATCCACACAGTCAAAGGCTTTAGTGTAGTCACTGAAACAGAAGTAGATGCGCATATGGAATTCTCTTGCTTTTTCTATGATCCAACAAATGTTGGCAATTTTATCTCTGGTTCTTCTGCCTTTTCTAAATCCAATTTGAACATGTAGAAATTCTCAGTTCACGAACTGTTGAAGCATAGCTTGTAGAGTTTTGATCATTACTTTCTTAGCATGTGAAATGAGGGAAATTGTGCAGTAGTTTGAACATTCTTTGGCATTGCCTTTCTTTGGGATTGGAATGAAAACTGATCTTTTCCAGTCCTGTGGCCATTGCTGAGTGTTCCAAATCTGCCAGGATATTGAGTGTAGCACTTTAATAGCATCGTCTTTTAGGATTTGAAATAACTCAGTTGGAATTTCATCACCTTGTAGTGATGTGTCCTAAGATCTACTCGATTTTACAGTCCAAATTGGTGTGAATGATAACACCATTGTGTTTATCTGGGTCATTAAGATCTTTTTAATATAGTTCTTCTGTGTAGTCTTGCTACTTCATCTTAATATTTGGTGCTTCTGTTAGGTCCATACAGTTTCTGTCTTTTATTGTTTCCATCTTTGCATGAAATGTTCCCTTGGTAGTTTTAATTTTCTTGAAGAGATCTCTAGTCTTTCCCATTCTATTGTAGTCCTTTGTTTCTTTGCATTGTTCCCTTAGGAATGCTGGTTCGAAAGAATCTCCTACTGGGGATATCCCAATCCAGGGATAAAACCCAAGTCTCCTGCATTGCAGGCTGGAGATTGTTTACCATCTGAGCCACAAGGAAATTCCAAGAATACTGGAATGGGTAGCCCATCCTTTCTTCAGGGGATCTTCCTGACCCAGGAATCAAACTTTGGTCACCTGAATTTCAGGCAGGTAGCTGAGCTACCAAGGAAGCCCATTATAATATTACACTTTTATGAACTCCTTATTACTAAATTCAGACTTAAATTGAAGAAAGCAGGGAAAACCACTAGACTATTCAGGTATGACCTAAATCAAATCACTTATGATTATACAGTGGAAGTGAGAAATAGATTTAAGGGCCTAGATCTGATAGATAGAGTGCCTGATGAAATATGGAATGAGGTTCGTGACATTGTACAGAGACAGGGATCAAGACCATCCCCATGGAAAAGAAATACAAAATATCAGAATGGCTGTCTGAGGAGGCCTTACAAACAGCTGTGAAAAGAAGAGAGGCGAAAAGCAAAGGAGAAAAGGAAAGATATAAGCATCTGAATGCAGAGTTCCAAGAATAGCAAGAAGAGATAAGAAAGCCTTCTTCAGTGATCAATGCAAAGAAATAGAGGAAAAGAATAGAATGGGAAAGACTAGAGATCTCTTCAAGAAAATTAGAGATACCAAGGGAACATTTCATGCAAAGATGGGCTCGATAAAGGACAGAAATGGTCTGGACCTAACAGAAGCAGAAGATATTAAGAAGAGGTGGCAAGAATACATGGAAGAACTGAACAAAAAAGATCTTCACGACCCAGATAATCACATGATGTGATCACTAATCTAGAGCCAGACATTTTGGAATGTGAAGTCAAGTGGGCCTTAGAAAGCATCACTACAAACAAAGCTAGTGGAGGTGATGGAATTCCAGTGGAGCTGTTTCAAATCCTGAAAGATGATGCTGTGAAAGTGCTGCACTCAATATGCCAGCAAATTTGGAAAACTCAGCAGTGGCCACAGGACTGGAAAAGGTCCATTTTCATTCCAATCCCAAAGAAAGGCAATGCCAAAGAATGCTCAAACTACTGCACCACTGCACTCATCCCACATGCTAGTAAAGTAATGCTCAAAATTCTGCAAGCCAGGCTTCAGCAATATGTGAACCGTGAACTCCTGATGTTCAAGCTGGTTTTAGAAAAGGCAGAGGAACCAGAGATCAAATTGCCAACATCCACTGGATCATGGAAAAAGCAAGAGAGTTCCAGAAAAACATCTATTTCTGCTTTATTGACTCTGCCAAAGCCTTTGACTGTGTGGATCACAATAAACTGTGGACAATTCTGAAAGAGATGGGAATACCAGACCAGCTAACCTGTCTCTTGAGAAATCTGCATGCAGGTCAGGAAGCAACATTTAGAACTGGACATGGAACAACAGACTGGTTCCAAACAGGAAAAGGAGTCCGCTAAGGCTGTATATTGTCACTCTGCTTATTTAACTTATATGCAGAGTACATCATGAGAATTGCTGGACTGGAAGAAACACAAGCTGGAATCAAGATTGCCAGGAGAAATATCAATAACCTCAGATATGCAGATGACACCACCCTTATGGCCGAAAGTGAAAAGCAACTAAAAGCCTCTTGATGAAAGTGACAGAGGAGAGTGAAAAAGTTGGCTTAAAGCTCAACATTGAGAAAACGAAGATCATGGCACCTGGTCCCATCACTTGATAGAAATAGATGGAGAAACAGTGGAAACAGTGTCAGACTTTATTTTGGGGGCTCCAAAATCACTGTGGATGGTGACTGCAGCCATGAAATTGAAGGACACTTACTCCTTTGAAGAAAAGTTATGATCAACCTCGATAGTATATTCAAAAGCAGAGACATTACTTTGCCGATTAAGGTCCATCTAGTCAAGGCTATGGTTTTTCCAGTGGTCATGTATGGATGTGAGAGTTGGACTGTGAAGAAGGCTGAGTGCCGAAGAACTGATGCTTTTGAACTGTGGTGTTGGAGAAGACTCTTGAGAGTCCCTTGGGCTGCAAGGAGATCCAACCAGTCCATCCTAAAGGAGATCAGCCCTGCGATTAGTTTGGAAGGAATGATGCTAAAGCTGAAACTCCAGTACTTTGGCCAACTGATGGGAAGAGCTGACTCAGTGGAAAAGACTGATACTGGGAAGGATTGTGGGCAGGAGGAGAAGGGGACGACTGAGGATGAGATGGCTGGATGGCATTACTGACTCAATGGATGTGAGTCTGAGTGAATTCCGGGAGATGGTGATGGACAGGGAGGTCTGGCATGCTGCGATTCATGGAGTCGCGAAGAGTCAGACAGGACTGAGCGACTGAACTGAACTGAACTGATATATATATATTTTAACTTTCAGCTATGTGGTTTCAAGTTTCACTGACATTTCTTTGTGTAGACTTAATCTCTTTCTTTTCATGATATTTCGTTTTGGTCTGTATTCCACTTTATTCACTCCATGAACCTCTGATTCAGGGACATCAGTGAGTAACTAACCTTAAAATAAAATTAAAAATTTTACTCCTAGACATATCGTGGTAAAACTACAGAATACCAAATTAGCTGACAATGTAAAGGAACCTATAGAGTAAAGGTCAGCCTCTAAAAACATTAGTATTATTCAAACATTAGTAAAAGTGTTCTTACTTATTAAAGGAAACTAGTAAAACTGAAAAATATTGAAATATTTCTCTAGTGTGCTGATATTCAATACATCTTTCCCAAGAATTCTATTTTATACATAGTTTTCAAGAATGAGGATGAATCAGAATAATTTGGGGCAGAGGGACTTTCAACAGATTTTTATAAGAAAATTCTAAATGACGTTTTTAAGCAGAAATAAAAGAATTACATGTAAACATTTTGAAATGAAATTTGAAATGAATTATAATCATTCATATTGATTAATATTTTCTTAATATACATTAATATATAGTTAATATGTAATCTAAATATTCATTGATATATAAAAATAGTAATTCCTAGTTTGTGTTTATGTGTTAAGGGTGAGGCACTGTAAAAGTTAAAAAAAAAAAAACACAAAAAAAACCAAACTGGGTAACAATATAACTTCAAGTGAAAGGAATAATGAAAGTTAAAATATTTTATGACTATCTTAAGAAAACTATAAGGATTTGATTAAATTAACATTTTATTTATCATATATGTAGTCTTAAAAATTCAGGTTATATGCTTAAAGAATAATGAATAAGATGTAACATCCAAACAAGTAGAGAAAATAAAAAATAATGTGAATAAGGTTGAAGAATAATAATGAGATTAAGACTGAAGAAAAAGAAGCTTGCAATGAAAACCAGGTGCATACAAAGCACTTAAGATGTTGGAGGAAAATACAAATACATCAGTAAAAGTGAAAAAAAAAAGTTTAAGACAAAGATTTCAAGTTGAAAAGCAAAACAAGCATTTTGTTGTTTCCAAGAGATGAAACAAAAACAAAAAGGGTAAAGAATAGGAAAAACCTATCTTAGGAAATACTAATCAGAAGAAAACTGGTGCAAGTGGATTTGAAAAAAAAAAACATTAAAAATATTTCTATAATTATCCATATTGCATTTATCAGGAAAATATACCACTCTGACCTTTATATCCTAAGAAAAATGATTGGGATATAAAGAGAAATAACTGACTGAACCACAAGATATAATTCTAAAATTTATAAACTCAGCAGATTTTAAAGCACATCTATCAGTAAGCTGCTCTTGAAAGACATCCCAAAAAAGTAAAAGAAAAAAATGGACAAAAATAATTTTGTGTTTTTAAAATTTAATAATAACCTTGATAAAATGTATATAAAAATTGCACACAGAAACAGGGAAATGCAATTTTGAATAAATACATGATAAAGTTTTTAAATAAATATTTCATATGCTACATAGACTTTACTGACTTTCAATACATTTCAAAGATTGGTTTCATATGAGCTATATTCTTTTACTATAACATGAGAAGTTATAAATAAATTACTGGAAAAAGAATAAGCTATATGTTTAGAAATTTAAATATCACTTCCAAAAAACTATGGATCAATGCAAAATTAAAAATTATTCTGAACAAAGTGAAAATTAAAATATTATAAGCAAAACTTCTGACAAAATTGGGAATCCCTACTTAGCAGGAATTAATAATTTCATTATAAAATGGAAAATGTTGAAAATTAAAAGCTAAGATAAATCAATTTTGACAAAGTAAAAGAAGAGTGAAATTAATATGGAAAAAATTACAAGAAGAGAATTAACAAAGGCAAAAATTGGCCTTTTGAAAAGACTAATAAGAGGTTTAAATCTGTGGTAAGATTTAACAAAGAAGAAAAGACTGAAGGCACAAACTTCAAGTATCAGGAATGAAAGAGGGAGAGTACTAAAGATCAATTGTTAAAAAGAGTATCAGAGGATATGGTAATAAACCTGAAAGCTTAATGCAACAAACTCCAATGCAGTCTATCAGAAGTAACACTAAATAGTAAATACGTTTTTAAAACATCTTAAAATTTGAATTCACAAGTTAAACCTTCCCACAAAGGAATTCATTTTATAATTTACTGATTAGTTCTATAGAACATTTAGAAAAGAATTGTAACCAGAAAGTGTTAATTTTGAATTCATGCTGGATATGCTTCTGTGGCTTTAACCTTCACCTTGCCACTTTTATCATTGTAGACAAACATAATGGCCTGCCTCTGAGAGATAATCTAAAATAACCCCTCACATGAGGGATTATAAGGAAGTAAAAATAACACATCTCCCTACCTGAGGTTTCCATTCTAGGAGATATTTGCAAGGATTGAAGTCTTTTAGTTTGTCTCCTCACCTCCCCCTCAGGCCATCCAGGCCCTGACAAGATGGTTATTTTGAGATGCTAGCCTGCTGTCTTCTTGGTCAGTTGGCTCCCAGAATAAAGTCCCTTCCTTTTCTCAACCCCTCTTCTATCAAATTTATTGCCCTATTGTGCAGTGAACAGAGTAAACTTGGATTTGGTAACAGAATGATGTCAGTCTTATATAAATTCCTCTAAAAATAAGAAAAGAGAAAATATTTCTAATTCATATAGAGTGTACACTATGTTGACCTCAAATTCATGAAGAAAATTAAAGCCAATCCACTTAAAGGTATATATGCAAGAAAAAGTCACAAGGAATATTAACAGACAACTAAAATGAGCTGGATGTATCCAGAAAATCTCAAATTACTATTAGAAAAATGATTGTTATGTGAATTAAAATGCCATCTGCCATATCAGTAAACAAAGGATGCTGCAGCCACCAAGCCATCACACGATAGATGTCTCATAGGTGAGCCCTGAGGGAACTCAGGATAAGGAAACATAGAATATTGGCCAAGAGAACTGAGGTGCATACCAAAGGAATGATTTCAGTGAGCCCAGATTCTTGCATCTTCCCGTACATAGAAAAGTGCTAAAGTCTTTAAGGTAACTGGTTTTCTTTAATTATAACATTACTCTTTTAATGTTCTTACTACCTGGGTTTTGGAGAAGGCAATGGCACCCCACTCCAGTACTCTAGCCTGGAAAATCCCATGGATGGAGGAGCCTGGTAGGCTGCAAAAATCCACGGGGTCGCTAAGAGTTGGACACTACTGAGCGACTTCATTTTGACTTTGACTTTTCACTTTTCACTGCATTGGAGAAGGAAATGGCAACCCACTCCAGTGTTCTTTCCTGGAGAATCCCAGTGACAGGGGAGCCTGGTGGGCTGCCATTTATGGGGTTGCACAGAGTCGAACACGACTGAAGTGACTTAGCAGCAGCAGCAGCAGCACCTGGCCTTTGTTGCAAAACTCCTATATATCCTGGCTCCTCCCTTGTCTCTTTGGAGCAATACCTTAGAGCATCTAAGAGGCTGTGTCCCAGGCTTAAATCCTCAACTTTGTCTGCTGCATAAAACACAACTCTCAACTTTCAGGTTGTGCATTTTCTCCAGTTGACAGTTATAATTTAATATAGTAACTAGTTAAAGGAGAAAATTATATGATCATTTCAACAAATATAGGAAAGATGTTTTATAAAACATAATTGTTATTCATGATTTTCAAAAAATAATCATCTAACAAACTAGGGATAAAAAAATAAAGCTTCTTTACTTAGTTACTGATCAATAGTGTGAAAGAAACAAAAACAGCAAATGATGTACTTAATAGTGAAATGTTGGAAATATTTTCCTAATCAATGGACAAGAAAAAGACACAGATTATTATCATATTTCTTTTTATTTGTAATAGAGTCCCCAGACATACAATAAATCAAAGAAAAACAATCAAAATTATTAAAAAAATGTAAAAGAGTTGTGATGCTTACTTTCATGTGCCAACTTGACTGGGTGATAGTGTGCCTGAAATTTTGGTAACATATTATTCTGGATGTGTGTGTGAGAGAACACAGAAGTGGTTAAGAATAGATGTTAAGGACAGCAGATGAAGACCTGCTAAATGAAGAGACACAAGCCTACCACAGTGGGTAGGCAGGGTGCTCTTTCAGCATCCAAGACCCGGCTTTGGGGAAGTGAAAACTCCAGGGACCATTGTGATTGAAACTACAGAGGTACATTTTTAGTACACCCACACAAAGGAATTTCCAAAGTTTATTATGAATGGATCCCAGAAGGGATGGGGTACATATTGTAGGAAATATTTGAATTACTTTACCTACATCTCTAGTCTCATTCAGTTCAGTTCAGTTGCTCAGTTTTGTCCGACTCTTTGTGACCCCATGAACCACAGCAGGCCAGGCCTTCCTATTCATCACCAACTCCTGGAGTCTACCCAAACCCATGTCCATTGAATTGGAGATGCCATCCAACCATCTCATCCTCTGTCATCCCCTTCTCCTCCTGCCTCCAGTCTTTCCCAGCATCAGGGTCTTCTCAAATGTGTCAGATCTTTGCATCAGGTGGCCAAAGTATTGGAGTTTCAGCTTCAACATCAGTCCTCCCAATGAACACCCAGGACTCATCTCATTTAGGATGGACTGGTTGGATCTCCTTGCAGTCCAAGGGACTCTCAAGAGTCTTCTGCAACACCACAGTTCAAAAGCATCAATTCTTTGGCGCCCAGCTTTCTGTCCAACTCTCACATCCATACATGACTACTGGAAAAACCATAGCCTTGACTAGACGGAGCTTTGTTGACAAAGTAATGTCTCTGCTTTTTAATATGCTATCTAGGTTGGTCATAACTTTCCTTCCAAGTAGTAAGTGTCTTTTAATTTCATGGCTGCAGTCACCATCTGCAGTGATTTTGGAGCCCCCGCCCCAAAATAAAGTCAGCCACTGTTTCCCCATCTATTTACCATGAAGTGATGTGACAGATGCCATGATCTTCGTTTTCTGAATGTTGAGCTTTAAGCCAACTCTTTCACTCTCCTCTTTCACTTTCATCAAGAGGCTCTTTAGTTCTTCTTCACTTTCTGCCACAAAGGTGGTGTCATCTGCATATCTGAGGTTATTGATATTTTTCATGGCAATCTTGATTCCAGCTTGTGCTTCCTCCAGCCCAGTGTTTCTGCATATAAGTTAAATAAGCAGAGTGACAATATACCGCCTTGGCGTACTCCTTTTCCTCTTAGGAACCAGTCTGTTGTTCCATGTCCACTTCAAACTGTTCCTGACCTACATACAGGTTTCTCAAGAGGCAGGTCAGGTGGTCTGGTATTCCTATCTCTTTCAGAATTTTCCACAGTTTATTGTGATCCACACAGTCAAAGGTATGGCATAGTCAATAAAGCCAAAGTCTTATAGAACACCATAATGTTCACACTGGATAATGGCCTATGGATGTGATGAATGTAGGAAACTTTTTTTTTTAGCCAAAACTCTTGCCTCATTATATACTGGAGAGTTCAGAATTTTCAATCTTATTTCATTGAATACCACAAAATTCAGGAAAAAAAAATTGTGCAGGGAGGAATTATTGGTCAGTATAACACTGGGGAAATTCCTTATGAGGATGGTTTCTTCCTCTCTTGACCTCATAAATGCAATAAAGCACTTATATTCCAGAAAAAAAAAAAATGAGCCATGGGCGAACAGTCCTCTGTCCCAGATCCCCGGGAACAGGGGTGCAAAATCTATTACTTATATAAGGTGGTGGTGGGGGGTGGTGGTGCCACCTTTGTTATGGCTTAACTCTAAGTGGTTAGTTTTAAAGTGCCCCAGGAAAAGCAAGGTAGGAGCTTGTGCTGATGTTGCCCACCAAAATCTTGGCCTTCTCAGCCCACTGAAGCAGAATGAAAAATAGAGTTTGGTGGGAAAACCAGTTTTTATTCTCAGCTGGTGGATAGGGGAACACAGTAGACTCATGCCTCAAAACTGTGCCCCTCACCACCCTATGAGAAGTCTAGGGGCTTATATAAGGCAAGGACTTGCAGTCAGGAGTTGGTGATAAAGAACAAGGGTGATAGGATCTTGGTTTCTTCCTCTTGGATTTTTCTCAAACACAGTCATAAACTGGCATCAGTAACCCAGTAATTGAGTCTGGCAGTTTGATGGCTCTGATATGTATCTGGGCTTTGCTAGCTCAGCTGGTGAAGAATCTGCCTGCAATACTGGAGACCTTGGTTTGATTCCTGGGTCAGGAAGGTCTCCTGGAGAAGGGAAGGGCAGCCCACTCCAGTATTCTTGGGCTTCCCATGGCTCAGAGGGTGTTGTAAGGGTAAACAACAGATAAGGGTTGTATTTAGCACAGAGTCAAAGGAGAAAATGTGAGTTGTAGCTCCTGCAGAATTAGAGGGCAGAAAAGCAAACTTAGTTACAGACATGCAGAGTTAGGAGCAGTTAAAGTGAAACAACAGCAACAACAAACAATTAAGAATATTCAGGCCGGCTCACTGCTCTCTTTATTTATTTATTTATTTTTTGTTCTCAAGAAAAGGAAAGAGAAAAACTCAGTTCTCTTTTTTTTCCTTTTCACTGCAACACTGGGAATCCTAATTCCTGGTATCCTAAACTTGGGACTTATTTTAATGTCCAAATTCTGGGTGTAAGCAAGATTGTTGTACAGTTCAATGCTTAGGCAGCAACTCAGAACGGCTATTTTCTTATCATAGTCTGTCGGTGACGGTGTTCTTGGATTATAGTAAACTGAGTTTAAAATCAATGTGTAGAAGTCACTTGCGTTATTTATATCAGTGAGAAATCAATTAGAAAGATGCAAGAAAAGAATGAAGACACTGTTGTGAGTTATATCTTCCTTTAGAAGTGTTGAAATCCCAATCCCTGGTAACTGTGTATATGACATTGATTGGACATAGGGTCCTTACTGATATAATCAAATAAGATGAGGTTATTAGGATGTACTCTAATCCAATATGACTGGTGTCTTTATAAGAAGCAGAGAAGAAACACAGGAACAGGCACTGGGAGAACTCCACATGATGATAAACACAGAGAATGGAGACATGGAGCTTTAAGTCAAGGACTACAAACAGTTCACAGACACCACAGAAGGAAGGGAGACACAACAAAATTTCAGCCCAGAATCTCAGAGGAAGTGTGGCACTGCTGACAGCTTGAGTTTGGACCTCTAGCCTCCAAAACTGTGAGTGAATAAATTTCTGTTTTTTTAAGAATCACCCAATATTTTGCACTTTGTTATGGCAGCCTTAGAAAATGAATACAGATACCATTTATAATAATCATAAAAGTTACTTGAGATAATCTAGCAAATGTTATGCTTAATATCTATGCAGAAAATATGATATTGAAATACATTAAAGGAGGCATAAATAAATGGGAATTCATACTATTATAACAATTCCACTTTTAAACTGACTCTGATTGAGTGGAATTACAATCAAATTTCCAAAGTACTTTTTCTTAGAACTTGATAAACTGATTCTAAAATGTGTTATAGTGAGCAGAACAAGATATGGGATCAAATTTGTGACAGCTTTTAAACAATAATAGATACAATGCCCACAAATATCTTTCAACAGTAGGAAGAAACACATGAATTATGGTTTTTCCAACAGTAGACTGCTGTGAAACACTAAACATGAGTGAGCCAAGGTCACATGCACAATGTGAGTGAATCTCAAAGATAAGATTTTGAAACAAAGGAAAAACTCATAGAAGACAAATAACATTACACTTGTTTATAAAGCATTAGAAAACACAACACAAAGCAACATACTGTTTTAAAACATTTATTATAGTTGATTTACAATGTTGTGTTAGTTTCAGGTATACAGCAAACTAAATCAGTTATACATATATCCATTC
Organism: Nanger dama; assembly: GCA_917880005.1. Lineage (NCBI taxonomy): Eukaryota > Metazoa > Chordata > Mammalia > Artiodactyla > Bovidae > Nanger > Nanger dama. The sequence goes on from CAKJTW010000004.1 coordinate 58,548,651, forward strand.
TTTTCCAGATTCTTTTCCCATATAGTTATTACAGAGTATTTAGTAAAATTGCCTATGCTATACAGTAGGTCCTTATTGACTGTCATTTTATATGCAGCACTATGTTAATCACAGGCTTCTAATTTATCCCTCAATACATTCTTAATGTACCCATCGACAAGTGACATAATATAATGAAAATAAAGGAAATTATTATCACAAAAATGTCTTGGAGTTACGTCTGAGAATGAGTGAAGGGGCTTCAGTGGAAACCAGGCATGGAGAGAGAGGGCGGAGATACAGGAAATATTCTGTTTTTTAAGCCAGTGGAAGGTAAATAGATGTTTAGATCTATTCTCTAAAATTTATATGTGTGCATGATATGATCTTATAGTATGTATTTTGCAACTGGATGGTGGCCACTTCCATGAGGAAACATATTCCATGCATGTAAATTATTGGCATTCTCTCTGATCCAGCTGGTAACAAACCTTATTGAGAAAACTTTTTGAACTTGCTATTTGCAGCTAATGCTCATTGCCTGTAGAACTCCACGTCAAGTTTTTAACTTTACAAGGCTGCTTCTTGATCAATATCTCCCCAGCCCTATTGGATCTGACTGCCTATTCATCACTTACTTTAAAGTCAGGCCCCACTGTAATGATCGCTGATTACAGGAGGCCACCTCGCCCACAGCTTCATTATCACCCAGTTTGCAGGGGGAGTGTTTGGTCCAGCAATGAGCTGAAAGAGAGCCAGGCAAATTTATGACATTGCATACTGTATCGATTTGGATGGGAACAAAAGCAGGGAAGGTCAATAGGATGGCATCCAAAGTCATTACTGGGCAGAGGAGAAGACTAAATCAAAATGAGCGATTATTTTATTTTATTTTTAGCCTGCAGCCTCATAAATGATCCCATATCTTGGTGTCATAACTTTATCATAAAATGGCAGTGAGACTATGATGGAAAATTCAGATTTGGGGACAAGAAAAAGGTATAAATTCTTAAATGTTTTTGTCTCTATCTTCTATGAGAATGATTCAGAGAGTTATCTTGCATGAAACATGTTTTGTTTACGGTTCTAATCTGGCTTTCCTTGTCTGAATGCCCTAATTCTTCTGCATTGCTCTCAGTGTGTTCACCACTGTGGACCTAAAGTTTGTGCCCTAATGCTGTAGGACAGTGACATATTAAACTAACCACAGAGAAGTGTTGACACCTCCATATGTATAATATTTCTCCAGACTGACAGTGGAATACTAAAAATCCTGCTGCTCCCTGGAGGACACTCCTGAACTGCTGAGTCACATGGTTAAGTCTTTCAGCTGCCAGGTGAATGAGGTCACTGGAGGACTCCTAGCATGTGTGATTATGCCAACTGGCCTCTGGGAGAGACAGTGGGTCTGTGTTCTGCTGTCCATATTCGTCATTCCATACTCTGGCACTGAGGTTTGTTATTGTTGTTGTTTAGTCGCTAAGTCATGTCTGCTTTTCTGCAACCTCGTGGGCTGTTGCAAAAACTCTGTCTATGGTATTTCCCAGGCAAGAATACCGGAGTGGTTGCCATTTTCTTCTCCAAGGGATCTTCCAACCCAGGGATTGAACCTGCATCGCTTCCTTGGTAGCTCAGACAGTAAAGCGTCTGCCTACAATGCAGGAGACCTGGGTTCAATCCCTGGGTCAGGAAGATCCCCTGGAGAAGGAAATGGCAACCCACACCAGGACTCTTGCCTGGAAAATCCCATGGACCGAGGGGCCTGTGCAGTCCATGGGGTTGCAAAGAGTCGGACACAACTGAGTAACTTCACTTCACTTCACTCCATCATTGCAGTGGAGTCTCTACCTCTGAGCCATGAGGGAAGCCCAGTACTGAGGTTATTGGCTACTAATGATCAGATTCAGAAATCCCCTTTTGAGAGGTATCCTTGAATCAAGGGCTACAGATTCTACCACTGGAGAAAATGCGTATTTACTTTCTGGCTGTGGAATTTCCTCAGGACCTCTCTTTCCTTGCTTGCCCCTAGCAGCTTTGCTAGTATGAGCAGCCGCCATCTCACATCAATATCTTTGTAGCTGTCCTTTGCTCATTTGCCTTTTCCTTTACGCTTAATGATGTGTGACTCTTGAAACTCTCTGATTATTGTTGCCATGACCCTGAAGCCCATGCACCATGATGCCATGGCCCCATTCAGGACCTAGCCTGGAAGGAGACTGCGTAGTACACTTTCCCTCTCCTTGTGTGGATGTGTGTGTATTTATGTGTGTGTGTATAGAGAGAGAGAGAGAGAGAGAGAGAGAGAGAGAGAGAAAAAGAGAGAGCTGGAGCATCATTCCTCCTTGTATTTCTTTCCCAGCACTCATCATGTGGGATTAATGAGATGTTTACAGGACACACCTGTGAGCAGGAAATCTGAGTTGGTTGTTGTGATCCCAGCTTTCTCTGAGCACAGCCTTGTGCTACCTCTTTCTACTAATTGTACCTTAGGTTTTGTTTCCTGTATTTCCTCCTCTGGGAAGCCTTTCTGCTCACCTGTACTTCCAACATAATCTTCCTTCAGAATCTGTAAAGCTGAGATTCTGTATTTTTCTCAGTTAATACTTCACATGAGCCAGATACCATGCAAAGCAGTCTATACATACAAGGCACTATACCTTACAATATTCCTCTAAGGAATTCCCTCCAATCTTTTCTACAGACAAAGAAAGCAAGGTTTAAGAGATTAATTTGCCTAAGGACTCAGAGGTCTTCACGGTGAGTTGAATAGGAATACTAACATCAAACATCAGGAAGTGGGGTATCTCTCCTCTTTATTCCCCTTTCCACTGCGTTTATAAGCACAACCATACCTCAGAGTAATGATGGAAGATCAGAGAGCACAGGCCCCTGGGATCCGTCAGATCTGAATCCCTGAGGGTAGAGTGATCAGAATGAAGATTTTCTCTCTTCCTGATCCTGCATGAAGAGCCACTACTGATTCTATTATACTTTCTCCTTCATTCTTATACTCACTGGATCATTTTCAATATGTTGCTTGCTATTCACAGTGGTAGAGGGATAACTCAAATTCATATCTATATACATCGTATGTGTGTGTGTGTGTGCACAGAGTACTTTAAGAAGAAGTTACAGAACCTCTCAGGGGCTAAATGAAGGTAATAAGGTTATATACAGCTGTGTAAACACACACACATACACACACACACACACACACACATGGTTACATGATCTTATTTAGCTCTTCGAGCTTCTATAAACTCTTAAAGTCTCAATTTGATTATCTGCCAATTGGGACTAGAAATTAGCATTATATTTTATTTAAACCCTTCTACCTTGTACTCTACAGGAATCATTCAAGAGTTTTCTTAAAACTTGGTTCTTCTCTATAAGCCAAGAACTTTATGTGTAACTTCAATCCTTTGTGATGATGGAGGAAAATCCTGACTTTTTCAGATTCATTAAAAGATTGTGAATACAAAATTGTATGCTTTCTGCATTATTGGTGAAATATATCTAATTTTGACACTATGATCTGACTTCAAAATAACTTACTAGGTAAGAGGTAAAATGACACTGCTGTAGAATGTGTACTCAATCTCTCAGTTGTGTCCAACTCTTTGTGGCTTCACGGACTGAAACATGCCATTCTCTACCCACAGGAGTTCTAGGCAAGAATAGTGGAGTAGGTTGCCATTTGCTTCTCTGATTATAGAATAGGCAGTGCTAATACAGGTGCATGACATGTATTCATTAAATACATTAAAAATTTCCAAGTCATATATGTCCAAGGTAATATAACGCTTCAGAATAAAATATTCATATATGAAGATGGGCATACACATACATGCATACTTATGCAGAAAAATTACCTTCTAAGTATATTTATAGAAATAAACAAAAACATTAAAAGAGGCTATGTTGGTACAACAAAGCTCTCAAACTCCTTCGCTGCTTTACTCCTCTGTCAAAAAGAAGACTCTTTGGACAGAATATCATAGACTGAACATTTATGAAAATGGAGTTAATAAACTCATGAAAGGTAAAATGCTTGTAAGAGTACACCAAACTTCCTTACATGCATTCACACTTTCTGACTCATCTAAATAACACAACAGTATCTCAAGAGAATTTCTAAATGATATAAAGGTTGATGGGAGAAATATCAATAACCTCAGATATGCAGATGATGCCACCGTAACAGAAGAAAGTAAAGAAGACTAAAGAGCCTCTTGATGAAAGTGAAAGAAGAGAGTGAAAAAGTTGGCTTCAAGCTAACATTCAGAAAACAAAGATCATGACATCTGGTCCCATCACTTCATTGCAAATAGATGGGGAAACAGTGGCTGACTTTTATTTTGGGGGGCTCCAAAATCACTGCATATGATGACTGCAACCATGAAATTAAAAAACACTTACTCCTTGGAATGAAAGTTATGACCAACCTAGACAGCATATTAAAAAGCAGAGACATTACTTTGTTCACAAAGATCCATCTAGTCAAGGCTATGGTTTTTCTAGTGGTCATGTATGGATGTGAGAGTTGGACTGTAAAGAAAGCTGAGCGCCAAAGAATTGATGCTTTTGAAGTGTGGTGTTGGAGAAGACTCTTGAGAGTCCCTTGGACTGCAAAGATCCAAACAGTCCATACTAAAGGAGATGAGTCCTGGATGTTCATTGGAAGGACTGATGTTGAAGCTGAAACTCCAATACTTTGGCCACCTGATGCAAAGAGCTGATTCATTTGAAAAGACCTTGATGCTGGGAAAGATTGATGGCAGGAGGAGAAGGGAATGACAGAGGATGAGATGGTTGGATACCATCACTGACTCAATGGACATGAGTTTGGATGAACTGCAGGTGTTGATGATGGACAGGGAGGCCTGATGTTCTACAGTACATGAAATCACAAAGAGTCAGACACTACTGAGAGACTGAACTGAACTGAATCATTGGTCTCTAGCATTCATGTATGGACCAAAGAGTTTCTAAAAGACTGAATAGGGAAAATTCTGTCAATATTTAAAAAAAAGGGATGAGGTTTGTTTCATAAATCATTCACTAGTAAGTTTTTCTGTGATCTTTCAAAAACATTAAAATCATATTAGACTTAAATTTCATAGTCTAAGATGTAAGTTTTTTATCATGTAAAATTAATGTCTTCCTTCCCTTTCCTCCCCTTCCCTTCCTCCTGTGTCTATGGGCTGCGGACTTGACACAATGCTTTCTTGCCCAGTTATTGTACCTTCAGTTCAGTTCAGTTCAGTCACTCAGTTGTGTCCGACTCTTTGCAACCCCATGAATCACAGCATGCCAGGCCTCCCTGTCCAGCACCAACTCTCGGAGTTCACTCAGACTCACGTCCATCGAGTCAGTGGTACCATTAGGCCATCTCATTCTCGGTCGTCCCCTTCTCTTCCTGCCCCCAGTTCCTCCCAGCATCAGAGTCTTTTCCAATGACTCAACTCTTTGCATGAGGTGGCCAGAGTACTGGAGTTTCAGCTTTAGCATCATCCCTTCCAAAGAAATCCCAGGGCTGATCTCATTCAGAATGGACAGATTGGATCTCCTTATAGTCCAAGGGACTCTCAAGAGTCTTCTCCAAAACCACAGTTCAAAAGCATCAATTCTTCGGTGCTCAGCCTTCTTCACAGTCCAACTCTCACATCCATACATGACCACTGGAAAAACCATAGCCTTGACTAGATATACCTTAGTCAGCAAAGTAATGTCTCTGCTTTTGAATTTGCTATCTAGGTTGCTCATAACTTTTCTTCCAAGGAGTAAGTATCTTTTAATTCATGGCTGCAATCACCATCTGCAGTGATTTTGGAGCCCCCAAAATGAAGTCTGACACTGTTTACACTGTTTCCCCATCTATTTCCCATGAAGTGATGGGACCAGATGCCATGATCTTCGTTTTCTAAATGTTGAGCTTTAAGCCAACTTTTTCACTCTCTGCTTTCACTTTCATCAAGAGGGTTTTTAGTTCTTCTTCACTTTCTGCCATGAGGGTTGTGTCATCTGCATATCTGAGGTTGTTGATATTTCTCCCGGCAATCTTGATTTAAACTTGTGCTTCTTCCAGTCCAGTGTTTCTCATGATGTACTCTGCATATAAGTTAAACAAGCAGGGTGACAATATACAGCCTTGACATACTCTTTTTCCTTTTGAAACTGGTCTGTTGTTTCATGTCCAGTTATGAGACAAGCAGCTAGAAAGGACTGGAGTGGGCAGAATGACTTTCTATCAGCTGGAATAAAACTCCGGAAAAAGTCTTTCCCCTCAGAGTATAGGTTCTTATTATATGGACCACTCTGGGAAAATTTCACAATTGTTACCTTTTTCTACCCTTAGTGAGAGACATAAATGAATGTTTCTTGATCAATGCTGTCAGAACCTGGTAGGATTACTGTAGGTAAAAGCCACACGACTGTTAGAAGCACCCAAGAACTAAGGCCTCCAAGAGTTCCTCATGTTAGTTCAACACCATCTCTGGCGTTGTGTGAAATCTGTATGCAGGTCAGGAAGCAACAGTTAGAATTGGACATGGAACAACAGACTGGTTCCAAATAGGAAAAGGAGCACATCAAGGCTGTATACTGTCACCCCGTTTATTTAACTTATATGCAGAGTGCATCATAAGAAATGCTGGACTAGGAGAAACACAAGCTGGAATCAGGACTACCGGGAGAAATATCAATAACCTCAGACAGGCAGATGACACCACCCTTATGGCAGAAAATGAATAAGAACTAAAGAGCTTCTTGATGAAAGTGAAAGAGGAAAGTGAAAAAGTTGGTTTAAAGCTCAACATTCAGAAAACGAAGATCATGGCATCCGGTCCCATCACTTCATGGGAAATAGATGGAGAAACAGTGGAAACAGTGTCAGACTTTATTTTTTGGGGCTCCAAAATCACCGCAGATGGTGACTGCAGCCATGAAATTAAAAGACACTTAGTCCTTGGAAGAAAAGTTATGACCAACCTAGACAGTATGTTCAAAAGCAGAGACATTACTTTGCTGACTAAGGTCCGTCTAGTCAAGGCTTTGGTTTTTCCTGTTGTCATGTATGGATGTGAAAGTTGGACTGTGAAGAAGGCTGAGTGCCGAAGAATTGATACTTTTGAACTGTGGTTTTGGAGAAGACTCTTGAGAGTCCCTTGGACTCCAAAGTGATCCAACCAGTCCATTCTGAATGAGATCAGCCCTGGGATTTCTTTGGAAGGGATGATGCTAAAGCTGAAACTCCAGTACTTTGGCCACCTCATGCGAAGAGTTGACTCATTGGAAAAGACTCTGATGTTGGGAAGGATTGGGGGCAGGAGCAGAAGGGGATGACAGAGGATGAGATGGCTGGATGGCATCACTGACTCAGTGAACGTGAGTCTGAGTGAACTCCAGGATTTGCTGATGGACAGGGAGGCCTGGTGTGCTGCAATTCATGGGGTCGCGAAGAATCGGACAGGACTGAGAGACTGAACTGAACTGAACTGAACTGAACCATTTAAGAGTTCCCCGAATTTATAGCTCCAACATCTTCTACTTCAGGTAGAAATATTTCAGCTGTGATTCTCTGGATTCACCCGTCTCTCCTGATTACAAGAAGGCTGTTGATACTAAAATCTTTTTTTCTTCACTGGGTCCAAAAATAGGCATTGATTTTCAGTTTGTTCAGCTTTTTTCTGGCTGTAAGGATGTGAGTGACTTGTAAGAGTGGCATCAATACTCTGTATATCATAACTGAAACAAAAAATGGGGTACTTTTTTCAACTTTCTGATTCATATACTCTTTACTCAAATGTAAATATGTCTTTTAAGTAAAAATAGATCTGTAATCTGTATTTTCCTTCTTCTTCTCACTGAACAAGCTGGTGAAGTCTTAATTTCAGTTATCATCAATTCATGCACAATTCAACCTCCAATGATACAGAGATGGCAAATGATTCGAGAGATTCATTTAGCCTCTTACACATTCTCTGAGAAGAATATTTATATTTCAGTTTTAGCATCATTCCTTCCAAAGAAATCCCAGGGTTGATCTCCTTCAGAACAGACTGGTTGGATCTTCCTGTAGTCCAAGGGACTCTCAAGAGTCTTCTCCAACACCACAGTTCAAAAACATCAATTCTTCAACACTCAGCTTTCTTCACAGTCCAACTCTCACATCCATACATGACTACTGGAAAAACCATAGCCTTGACTAGATGGACTTTAGTCAGCAAAGTAATGTCTCTGCTTTTGAATATGCTATCTAGGTCGCTCATAACTTTTCTTCCAAGGAGTAAGCGTCTTTTAACTTCATGGCTGCAATCACCATCTGCAGCGATTTTGGAGCCCAAAAATAAAGTCTGACACTGTTTCCACTGTTTCCCCATCTATTTCCCATGGATTGATGGGACCGGATGCCATGATCTTCATTTTCTGAATGTTGAGCTTTAAACTAACTTTTTTCCCTCTCCTCTTTCACTTTCATTAAGAGGTTTTTTTAGTTCCTCTTCACTTTCTGCCATAAGGGTGGTGTCATCTACACATCTGAGGTTATTGATATTTCTGCCGGCAATCTTGATTCCAGCTTGTGTTTATTCCAGCCCAGCGATTCTCACAATGTACTCTGCATAGAAGTTAAATAAGCAGAGTTACAATATACAGCCTTAACGGACTCTTTTTCCTGTTTGGAACCAGTCTGTTGTTCCATCTCCAGTTCTAACTGTTGCTTCCTGTCCTGCATACAGATTTCTCAAGGGGCAGGTTAGGTGATCTGGTATTCCCATCTCTTGAAGAATTTTCCACAGTTTATTGTGATCCACACAATCAAAGGCTTTGGCATAGTCAATAAAGCAGAAATAGATGTTTTCTGGAACTCTCTTGCTTTTCCCTGATCCAGCGGATGTTGGCAATTTGATCTCTGGTTCCTCTGCCTTTTCTAAAACCAGCTTGAACATCAGGAGTTCACGGTTCATGTATTGCTGAAGCCTGGCTTGCAGAATTTTAAGCATTACTTTACTAGCATGTGAGATGAGTGCAATTGTGCTGTTGTCTGAGCATTCTTTGGCATTGCCTTTCTTTGGGATTGGAATGAAAACGGACCTTTTCCAGTCCTGTGGCCACTGCTGAGTTTTCCAAATTTGCTGGCATATTCAGTGCAGCACTTTTTCAGCATCATCTTTCAGGATTTGAAATAGCTCAACTGGAATTCCATCACCTCCAATAGCTTTGTTTGTAGTGATGCTTTCTAAGGCCCACTTGACTTCATGTTCCAAGATGTCTAGTTCTAGATGAGTGATCACACCATCATGATTATCCAGGTCATGAAGATCCTTTTTTGTACAGTTCTTCTGTGTATTCTTGCCACCTCTTCTTAATATCTTCTGCTTCTGTTAGGTCCAGATCATTTCTGTCCTTTATGGAGCCCATCTTTGCGTGAAATGTTCCCTTGATATCTCTAACTTTCTTGAAGAGATCTCTATAGTTTTTCCCATTCTGTTGTTTTCCTCTATTTCTTTGCACTGATCGCTGAAGAAGGCTTTCTTATCTCTTCTTGCTATTCTTTGGAATTTTGCATTCAGATGCTTATATCTTTCCTTTTCTCCTTTGCTTTTCACTTCTCTTCTTTTCACAGCTATTTGTAAGGCTCCCCCGGACAGCCATTTTGCTTTTTTGCATTTCTTTTCCATGGAGATTGTCTTGGTCCCTGTCTCCTGTCCAATGTCATGAACCTCATTCCAGAGTTCATCAGGCACTCTATCTATCAGATCTAGGCTCTTAAATCTATTTCTCACTTCCACTGCATAATCATAAGGGATTTGATTTAGGTCATACCTGAATGATCTAGCAGTTTTCCCCTGCTTTCTTCAATTTCAGTCTGAATTTGGTAATAAGGAGTTCATGACCTAAGCCACAGTCAGCTCCTGGTCTTGTTTTTGTTGACTGTAGAGAGCTTCTCCATTTTTGCTGCAGAGAATATAATCAAGTCTTTAGCCACCTCATGTGAAGAGTTGACTCATTGGAAAAGTCTTAGATGCTGGGAGGGATTGGAGGCAGGAGAAGAAGGGGATGACCGAGGATGAGATGTCTGGATGGCATCACTGACTCGGACATGAGTTTGAGTGATCTCTGGGAGTTGGTGATGGACAGGAAGGCCTGGCATGCTGCGATTCATGGGGTCGCAAAGAGTCGGACATGACTGAGCAACTGAACTGAACTGACCATGAGGTGAGCCTCCTGCCTGTGTTTGTTAAACAGAAATCCTAAATTGTAAACTTGCTTATTTGCTCTATAAACAACTCTTCAAGAAATAATTTTCATGCCTGCTGGTCTTTTTAGGAAAATAACATGGAAATTTGTTTTTGTTGTTTTATTTTATTTATTTTATTTTTTTAAATTATTAATAGAGTTACTCCCTAGAGGCTATGACTTGAGTTATTGTAAATATTTCCATTCTTTTTTAAAAATACTTATTTATTTTTATTGAATTATAGTGAATTTCAAGTGTTGTGCTAGTTTCTGGTATACAGCAAAGTGATTCAGATGTATATGTATACATCTGAGTATATATATATATTGTTTTCCATTTTGATTTGTTACAGAATATTTAATATAGTTCCCTGAATGAATGTAGTTCCATACAATAGGAGTTTTTCATTCTTAATTCCTTGTTTGATATTCAAATATATAGGCAAGTGTATGAAACACAAATATCCTAGTAAATAAATTAACATAAAGTTAATGCCTTTTTAATTATGATTATGATCCAGGTAAATAAATAAAGTTAAATAATCACTCAAAATTCCCCTTATCACATCAAATTTCTATTACCTGAGAGATATCAATTATGGAGGTTGTTCTTTTAACAATTTAACGATTGTCTCAAGATTCAATTCAATTCCTTCATGAACTCTCCACCAAAAGTAAGCCCAAAGGAGGAAAATCTTCCCAGAATGTATGACTGGATGTTGAAGACTCAAGCTGTCTTTCTCTGAGTTATGTCAACGTCAGTTCTTATATGAAGATCTTGCTCTTAATTTCTAAAAATCATGAAAATATTTTTCTTAAGGATGACAGACACAGACTAGCCAATATTCTGAATGACAGCACATTACCATCAACTCTTCTGTACTCTTCAGTAATAGAGAAGTGGTCTATTTCAGGTAAAATTCACAATCTACTCTCAAAAGAGCATCTCAAGCTGATCTACTGAGGTGCTGAAAGAAAATGATAAAATTTCTGTTCACATAAAACTTTATAACTTTCTATTTTTGTATATAATATACACTTTATATTGTGAACTAGCACTACTGTGTGTAGGATTTATGGACCCCACAACATCAATATATGAAGGACACATGTACAGAATATGTGATGAAAACTTTGGAGAACACTAATATATATTATTTGGTGTTACCATTTTTTTTTGAGTTTCATAACTTTTAATATCCTTTTTATTAAAGAATACAGAGGCCTTGGGGTGACTGTGGGCTCAGAGGCCTTTAAGGCAGTAGTCTTTCTAATGGATTGGGCTGTGTCTCTGCCAGGCAAATTTCTTGGGCTTAGGTGTCTCAGTACTGATACTGAGAAGCAGGTGGGTGGGTCCAGGTTCCAGAGATAAAAATTTTGAAGGAGGAGTCTACAGTGCTACCTACCAGCATCAGAGCCCACGTGGTAGATCCATCTTTCCCAATGGCTATGGCTAATGTCTATGTTCCCAGAGTGAGCCCCAGTTGCCTTCTGCTCCTCTAAGAGGTTCTTCCAGATCAGCAGATGTATCTAATCCAGGCTCCTTTGAAACTACCACTCTGCCCTGGGTCCTGAAGATTTTGTGTGTGCTCTTTGAGGGTGGAGTCTATGTTCCATAGCTCTTTAGCTCCTCTGAGAGTAATCCTTGTTGGTCTTCAAAGCTACATGTTCTGGGGGCTCATTTCCCTTGTGCAGGATCTCTGGGCTAGGGGACCTGATATTGGGCTTGGGCCAATCACTCTTAGGCAAGAAGCTCTGCAATTGTAAGGATCCTCCTATTGGTGAGTCACCCACCTGGTCTTAACTGTATAACATTTTTGCTCTTCCTACCCATCTTATTGTGGTTCCTTCTTTTTATCTTTAGTTGTTGAAGATATTTTTTTCTAGGCTTCTGATTTTTCTCATAAAATAATATCTCTATACATGGTTGTAATTTTGGGGTGCCTGTGGGAGAAAGTGAGCTGAAGGTCTTCATACTCTGCCAACTTGGCCACTCCTTGGTTTTCATATATATTTTAAATTGATATATCAAATATACAGAAAAGTGCACAACACATAAATGTTCCATTCAAAAGTTATCAGAAAGCAATGCCCTTTTTATAATCATCAATTTAATAAATTAAATGATCACTTAGATCTCTCAAATAGCCACCTCACATCCATTCCCTCTCAATTTCTATCCATTGCTCTAAAGTTATGATTCTTTAGTGTTTTATAGAGTCATATAGTATGCATTATTTTGTATTTGTGTTCTTTGCCTCAATCTTGCCTCTGATATTTATGTATGCTATTAAATTTATATATCAATTGTTATTTTCATTGCTTTAGGATATTCTGTTGATAGAAGAATATACCACAATTTATTTACTCATTCTATTATGGACTGACACCTGTATTATCTCAAGTTTTGGTGTTATGAATACTGCTGTTCTAGATTATCTTTTTAAAAATTTTTAAATACAATGAGTAAATAAATTGTGGTATATTCTTCTATCAACAGAATATCCTATATATGGAATTTAGAAGATAGTAATGATGACCCTATATGTGAGACAACAAAGAGGCACAGAGGTATAGAACAGACTTTTGGACTCTGAGGGAGAGGGAAAGGGTGGGATGGTTTGGGAGAATGGCATTGAAACATGTATACTTTCTTGTAAGAAACGAAGCGCCAATCTATGTTCAATGCAGGATGCAGGATGCATGGGGCTGGTGCACAGGATGATTCAGGTAGAGGATGTGGGGTGGGAGGTGGGAGAGGGCTTCGGCATTGGGAGACTGTGTTCACCTGTGGCTGATTCATGTCAATGTATGGCAAAACAAATACAGTATTATAATTAAATAAATAAATAAATAAATAAAATAAAATAAAAATTAATATTTCTTTTTTAAACATATCAGAGTCTGGAATGAGTAAGTCATAGGGCATGTGAACAATCATCTATTATGAATAATGTCAAACTGATTCCCAAAATGGATATACTGGTATAAACTTCTCCAATAATGCAAATAAAGAAAATGTAGAGGGAAATTCCTTGGTAGTCCAGTGGTTAGGACTCCATTCTCCCAGTACAGGGGGCCTAGGTTTGATTCCTGGTGGCATAACTGGATCCCTGATGCCATGACTAAAGATCCCACCACTAAAGTGAAGCCAAATATATGCACTTACATATATGAAATGTAAAAGTAATTATGAGAAGAAATAGTAGGGTGGCACTTAAATACAAGTAGAGATATTTCAATATAATTTTCTCAGTAACTAATAAAATATGCAAAATAATTAATGAATATATAGACAATTTTAATGGCCCTGCTGTTGCTGCTGCTGCTGCTAAGTCGCTTCAGTCATGTCTGACTCTGTGCTACTCCATAGATGGCAGCCCACCAGGCTCCCCCATCCCTGGGATTCTCCAGGCAAGAACACTGGAGTGGGTTGCCATTTCCTTCTCCAATCCATGAAAGTGGAAAGTGAAAAGTGAAAGTGAAGTCGTTCAGTCGTGTCCGACTCTTCGCGATCCCATGGACTGTAGCCTACCAGACTCCTCCGTCCATGGGGTTTTCCAGGCAAGAGTACTGGAGTGGGGTGCCATTGCCTTCATTCACTGCATATGTATGAAACACTGCACCCAATTACAGAATATTGTGTTCTTTGAAAACCACCATGATCATTTTAAAAAGGTGACCATATGCTGGTCAGTAACAAATGACTGAATTCATACAGAGTATGTTCTCTAACCAGAGTGAAATAAGGCTTGAAATCCATATAAAAATACACTTTAAAAAACCTCATGAGTGAGAGAAAATATCTCAATGGATCATATCTTATAAAACACCCAGGTGAGTGAATTCAATTGAAAAGAAACCCAATATGAATTGCTGACAGCAATCAAGACTTTCATAAAAAGATATAACTTCAGATTTCAATTTATTTTTTCCCATGAAGACTTTTCTGCTTTTCTTTTTCTCAGTAAAATGGGTATTTTTTCCTTAGTGGTCTAATTGTATCTCACAAAAAGTTTTAATTTATCTGCGTGTTTTTTCTACTTTTCTGAGCTTCATGAGGGAGGCTATCTCAAATATTCAGAAAGCCACAAATAAGTAATAGAAATGGAATAAATAATTAATGAAGTAAATGAAAACTCTTTTAAGCCATATATTATCAACCCACGTAAGATGGTAGGCACTGAGAGAGGGCATCAGGGAGCAGACAGACTGAAACCATAATCACAGACAACTAAGCAGTCTGATCACATAGACCACAGCCTTGTCTAACTCAGTGAAACTAAGCCATGCCATGTGGGGCCACCCAAGATGGATGGGTCATGGTGGAGAGGTCTGACAGTATGTGGCTCACTAGAGAAGGGAATGGCAAACCACTTCAGTATTCTTGCCTTGAGAACCCCATGAACAGCATGAAAAGGCAAAAAGACAGGACACTGAAAGATGAACTTCCTGGGTCAGTAGGTGCTCACTGGAGATCAGTGAAGAAATAACTCCAAAAGAATGAAAGGATGGAGGCAAAGCAAAACCAACACCCAGCTGTGGATGGGACTGATGATAGAAGCAAGTTTCGATGCTGTAAAGAGCAATATTGCATAGGCACTTGGAATTTTAGGTCCATGAATCAAGGCAAATTGGAAGTGGTCAAATAGGAGATGACAAGAGTAAATATTGACATTCTAAGAATCAAGGAATTAACATGGAATGGAATGGGTGAATTTAGCTCAGATGACCATTATAGCTACTACTGTGAGCAGGAATCCCTTAGAAGAAATGGAGTAGTCATTATAGTCAACAAAAGTGTCCAAAATACAGTACTTGGATACAATCTCAAAAACAATAGAGTGATCTCTGTTCATTTCAAGGCAAACATTCAGTCTCATGGTAATCCAAGTCTATGTCCCAACCAGTAATGCTGAAGAAGCTGAAGTTGAACAGTTATATGAAGACCTATAAGACCTTCTAGAACTAACACCCCCAAAAAAGATGTCCTTTTCATTATAACGGACTGGAATTCAAAAGTAGGAAGTCAAGAAACACCTGGAGTAACAGGCAAATTTGGCCTTGGAGTACAGAATGAAGCAGGGCAAAGGCTAATAGAATTTTGCCAAGAGAAGGCACTGCTCATAGCAAACACCTTCTCCAACAACACAAGAGAAGACTCTACACATACACATCACCAGATGGTTGACACCGAAATCAGATTGATTACATTCTTTGCAGGCCTAGATGGAGAAGCCATATACAGTCAGTAAAAACAAGACTAGGAGCGGACTGTGGCTCAGATCATGAACTCCTTATTGCCAAATTCAGAGTGATATTGAAGAAAGTGGAGAAAAACATTAGACCATTCAGGTATGACCTAAATCAAATCCCTTTATGATTATACAGTAGAAGTGAGAAATAGATTTAAGGGCGTAGATCTGATAAACAGAGTGCCTGGATGAACTATGGACAGAGGTTCATGACATCATACAGGAGACAGGGATCAAGACCATCGCCAAGAAAAAGAAATGCAGAAAAGCAAAATGGCTGTCTGAGGAGACCTTACAAACAGCTGTGAAAAGAAGAGAAGTGAGAAGCAAAGGAGAAAAGGAAAGATATACCATTTGAATGCAGAATTCCAAAGAATAGCAAGGAGAGATAAGAAAGCCTTCCTTAGCGATCAATGTTGATCAATGTAAAGAAATAGAAGAAAACAGTAGAATGGGAAAGAGTAGAGATCTCATCAAGAAAATTAGAGATAAAGGAACACTTCATGCAAGTTCAGTTCAGTTCAGTCGCTCAGTCGTATCTGACTCTTTGTGAATCCATGAACCACAGCACCAGGCCTCTTTGACCATCATGAACTTCTGGAGTTCACCCAAACCCATGTGCATTGAGTCGGTGATGCCATCCAACCGTCTCATCCTCTGTCATCCCCTTCTCCTCCTGCCCTCAATCTTTCCCAGCATCAGGGCCTTCTCAAACGAGTCAGCTCTTTGCATCAGGTGGCCATTGGAGTTTCAGCTTTAGCATCAGTCCTCCCAATGAACACTCACTACTGATCTCATTTAGAATGGAACAGTTAGATCTCCTTGCAGTCCAAGGGACTCTCAAGAGTCTTCTCCACACCACAGTTCAAAAGCTTCAATTCTTCAGTGCTCAGTTTTCTTTATAGTCTATTTCTCACATTCATACACGACCATTGGAAAAACCATAACCTTGACTAGGTGGACTTTTGTTGATAACATAATGTCTCTGCTTTTAATATGCTGTCTAGGTTGGTCATAACTTTCCTTCCAAGGAGTAAATGTCTTTAAATGGGCTCAATAAAGGACAGAAATGGTAGGGATCTAACAGAAGCTGAAGATATTAAGAAGAGGTAGCAAAAATAAACAGAGAACTGTACAAAAAGATCTTCACGACTAAGATAATCAAAATGGTGTGATTACTCTCCTAGAGACAGACATCCTGGAATGCGAAGTCAAGTGAGCCTTAGAAATTGAAACCGATTATACAGAGTGAAGTAAGCCAGAAAGAAAAACACCAATACAGTATACTGTCACATATATATGGAATTTAGAAGACAGTAATGATGACCCTATATGTGAGACAACAAAGAGACACAGAGGTATAGAGTGGACTTTTGGACTCAGAGGGAGAGGGAAAGGGTGGGATGGTTTAGGAGAATGGCAATGAAACGTGTATATTTTCTTGTAAGAAACGAAGCGCCAATCTATGTTCAATGTAGGATGCAGGATGCATGGGGCTGATGCACAGCATGATTCAAGTAGAGGATGTGGGGTGGGAGGTGGGAGGGGGCTTCGGCATTGGGAGATTGTGTTCACCTATGGCTGATTCGTGTCAATGTATGGCAAAACAAATATAGTATTGTAATTAAAAAAATAAATAAATTTAATAATTAAAAAATAATTAAAAAAAAGAAAGCATCACTACGAACAAAGCTAGTGGAGGTTATGGAATTTCAGTTGAGCTATTTCAAATCCTAAAAGATGATGCTGTGAAAATGCTGCACTTAATATGCCAGAAAATTTGGAAAACTCAGCAGTGGCCACAGAATGGAAACGGTCAGTTTTCATTTCAATCCCAAAGAAAGGCAATGCCAAAGAATGCTCAAATTACATCACAGTTGTACTCATCTCACACGCTAGTAAAGTAATGCTCAAAATTCTCTGAGCCAGGCTTTAGCAATACGTGAACCATGAACTTCCAGATGTTCAATCTGGTTTTAGGAAAGGCAGAGGAACCAGAGATCAAATTGCTAACATCTGCTGGATCATCGAAAAAGCAAGAGAGTTCCAGAAAAACATCTATTTCTGTTTTATTGACTATGCCAAAGCCTTTGACTGTGTAGATCACAATAAACTATGGAAAATTCAGAAAGAGATGGGAGTACCTGACCTCCTGACCTGCCTCTTGAGAAACCCATATGCAGGTTAGGAAGCAACAGTTAGAACTGGACATGGAACAACAGACTGGTTCCAAACAGGAAAAGGAGTACGTCAAGACTGTATGTTGTCACCCTGCTTATTTAACTTCTATGGAGAGTACATCATGAGAAACGCTGGGCTGGAAGAAACACAAGCTGGAATCAAGATTGCCAGGAGAAATATCAATAACCTCAGATATGCAGATGACACCACCCTATGGCAGAAAGTGAAGAGCAACTAAAAGCCTCTTGATGAAAGTGAAAGAGGAGAGTGAAAAAGTTGGCTTAAAGCTCAACATTCAGAAAACGAAGATCATGGCATCTGATTCCATCACTTCATGGGAGATAGATGTGGAAAGAGCGGAAACAGTTTCTGACTTTATTTTTTTGGGCTCCAAAATCACTGCAGATGGTGATTGCAGCCATGAAATTAAAAGACACTTACCCCTTGGAAGGAAAGTTATGACCAACTTAGATAGCATATTAAAAAACAGAAAGTTTATCAACAAAGGTCCATCTAGTCAAGGCTATGGTTTCTCCAGTGGTCATGTATAGATGTGAAAATTTGACTATAAAGAAAGCTGAGCATCAAAGAATTGATGTTTTTGAGAAGAGAAGACTTTTGAGAGTCCCTTGGACTGCAAGGAGAGCCACCAATTCATCCTAAAGGAGATCAGTCCTGGGTGTTAATTGGTAGGATTGATGTTTAAGCTGAAGCTCCAGTACTTTGGCCACCTGATCCAAACAGCTGACACATTTGAGAAGACCCTGATGCTGGGAAAGATTGAGGGCAGAAGGAGAAGGAGACAACAGAGGCTGAGATGGTTGAATGGCAATACCGACTAAATGGACATGAGTTTGGGTTGACTCAGGGTGTTGGTGTTGGACAGGGAGGCCTGGCATGTTGTCGTTCCTGGGTCACAAAGAGTTGGACATGACTAAGTGACTGAATTGAACTATCAACCTAGAAGCACTGGTTTGACAGTGCAGAGGGTGAGTATACAGAAACCTATATACAGTATTTTCATCTTTTTAAAAGAAGATACAGACCGCAATATTGTAAAATAATTATTCTCCAATGAAAATTTAAAAAAAAGAAAAGCAGAAGAAAAAGAGATGAATTCATTTTTTCAATAGAAATTGGCTAACTCTGCAAATGATTCCAGTCATTTGATACAAAATCTCAATCTTTTGGGATATGAAGCTTCTGTCAGTCTATTGTTTCTCTTTATCACATGTTATTTTTTCTGGGCATCATATAGTAAGAAATTACATCACATTTATGATTGGATATATTTATTAAGTTTTCCATAATAAGACAAAAATGAAGAAAACTCAAAATTTTGCAACTACAATGTAAAGCTATCAAAAGAGGTCTCTGGGAGAAGGAAGTTTGTGGAGAGGTCTACAGTGGCGAGATGTCTTCATTATATGAATTACATAGCTCAAAGATATTTGAAAGAGACCTATGTGTTCTAAGAAGTCCATGTGATCAGGTAGTCTACAATGTGAGAAATTAGGAGCAAACGGCCCAGAATTCCTCAGAGGTTGATTAATCATCTAATTCAGTCTTGATATTTGTGTGATGGATTGCTCTTATCACACTCCAAAAGAAGAGAGGGCTTCAGATAAGCAAGAAACACTGTTAAAGAGAGAAAATTAAAAGGCCAGTTAATATATAGTCAATGCCTCATATCGATTCATTAGTTAAGAGACATTTTGCATAGAGCAGATTAATCAAGGTGCATCCTTCTGAGTTACAACATCTTCCTGAAGGTTATGATGACTCCCACCTACCCTGCTCTGATAAAGCAGGCCATGTCTGCCTTTCAGTATAACACCTGTTCTTGTTTGGTGCCTACAGTTAGTTGGTTGAAAAACCAACATCAAATTAATGAATCACTAGTTATACAAACTGATCAGTGATCTATGAAGAGCTTTTATTGAAAGTTTATTGCATCAAAGGGCATTGATAATCACCTGAATAGCTATTTCACTGAGAAATTTGAACCAGAGATATTAGGCTTACTAATTAATTGGGGGAATTAAAAGCTAAACATATATAGAAGTCAGCAAGTGTGGAAAATGATTGAAATAGAGTCAGTAGGTAGGAGCTGTGAATGTTGGAATCTCCTTTAAATATATATATCTATTACCCATTAGGAAATGTAATTCATTTTCTTCTTTCTTCTTGTTTCTAGATTTGCCTCATGACTCTTTGATAACTAAAATGGAAAGAAGCCTGGAAGCCTCTGCTTAGGCTCTTCAAGTAATTTGCCCAGTCTGAGTACTCATAGATGCCATAGTGTGAGGAAGCTCACACTACATTGGTAGAAAAGACCACACAGAAGTGTGAAAAAAGTGAAAGTGAGAGTTAGTAGCTCAGTTATATCCAAGTATTTGTGCCTATAGCCCACGAGGCTCCTCTGTCCATGGAATTCCCCAAGCAAGAATACTGGAGTGGCTAGTCAGTTTTTCTCCAGGGGATCTTTCAGACTCAGTGATCAAACCCAAGTCTGCTGCATTGCAGGCAGATTCTTTATCATCTGCCTTGATACAAATATGTGAATTAAAACTTCTTAGATCTCACAATATAACCCAGCTGAGGGCAGCCTCAGCAAGGCCACGTGGAACAGAAGAATCACAAACATCAGGATCCAGTCAGCCCAAAGAATCATGAAAAATAATAAATGGTGGTTGTTTTATGTCACCAAGTTTGGGGGTGGTTACAATACATTAATAAATATGAGTAAGAAGGCATGATTAAGCAGAAATCAAAACCAGATAAAATACATCTTCAGGAGAGACTGATTGTTCATTGGTGGAGGCAGAAATGGTACAGGATGAGAGAGAAGAACAAAGCATGTTAAATGACAGCCCTCAAGGCTCGCAAAGTCTTTGCTGAATAAGAAGGTCAATAGTAAGTGCAAAGACCTGCAGTCTTCATCTCTTGGTTATTTACTAATAAAACATTTCAGTTTGAAATAATCATTCTTTCTCTCCTCCTTCCTTACCCCTATTCTCCACCTAAATACAAACAGTGATGGTTTGATATCACTGTTTTATGACTGGCAAATACAAAATTAACATTCTCAACAGTGCTTAGAAAAATTAATTTAGAGTAAGGGATATTATTAAATTAAGACTGCAGATGAAGTGGTTTAGATAGTCTGTTAGGGTCTGACACTCATTTTTCTTCTCTGTTTTTTCTGAGTTTCATGAGAAAGGAGTTGGACTCTTTGTGGAGTGTCATCTTGGTGCTCATTCCAGGACACTCCTACAAAACAGTTAAGGTTGCTTTTAGAATTCTTTCATTCTTTCCTGGCTATTAGCCAGAGAGTTCAGTTTTTCACCATATGAGTTTCTCTATAACACAATAAGGTGCCTGTGTGTTCTTAAGACATAATGTCTGGCTTACCTCCAGATCTGAAAATATAAGAGTGGAAAAGGCAGAGAGGATCCATGATGGAAAACAGTCTTTTATAATTTAATCTTGAAAGTACTTGTACAAAATATATGAGAATGAACCACAAAAGGGTATGGATATCAGGAAGGAGGAATCATTGGGAGTGGTCTTGGAGGTTGGCTACAACAAATGGTCATTTGATCCAGAAACAAGCAAACATGCATTAAAATAATATTTAAACATGCCTTCTCTAGGTACAAATATTAAATGATTTCCATCATCTTTAACATCATCTTAATTGCTAACTTTGAAGTATATTATGATTTTTTTTAATTTTTATGTTTTGATTTCCATGTTTTGCTGAAAACACTATGCTTTCTGAATGTTAACAATGAATGTTGACATACTGAGTAAATGTGCTGTATCAGCATTCTTGAAAACAGATAATCTAGGACAGCAGATCCTTGAACAAGATGGATTGGAGCTGCCTTGGTCCACTTATACAGAGATTTTCTTCAATAGTAAATACCACTGTAGTACAAGATCTAGAAATTGGTTAAATCCAAGGATGCAGAATCACAGACACAGAAATTGTGAATACAGAAGACTGAATATAAGTTCTATATAGATTTTTGGTTTCTTGGATGGTTGACTCCCCTAACCTTCCATTATTCAAAGGTTAACTATATTTACTTTTTCATCCAACACCTTTCATTCTTTTGACCTTATTACTATTGAAAACATTCACTACAACATAAGGAAAAAGGTATTGACAAACAATAAACAAATAGTTGTAGTTCTGCACCATATTGTAAATGACCAAACCTCTGAAGCAAGACTGCTTGGATTATTTTCTGCACATCTATCTCTGCAGCAGGATGCTCAGCCCTTTATTTTCCATCACATTCTATGCATATCTAATAATGTCTCATTTCCCACTGACACCACCTACTGCAGGCCTGGTGGCTTTTTGCATTGCTGATTTTGACAGGGGGCCATGGCAACCTACCAAGTGGTCATCAGGGACAATGGAAAAGAATATCCCTCATCTACAACCCTAGAAACAAAAGGTTGGGATACGGCCAGCTGCTCTGGCCTAAGGGCACTTTATTTGAATGCATGTACTCTGAATGTGCTCCTTGTGCTTGGTGAGGATATGGAAAAGAAAGATGCACTGTGTCTGATTATTTTTCATGTTAAACCACACATAAAGTCAGAACTTTACCAGAGACTTCCCTGGTGGCTCAGACCGTAAAGCATCTGCCTACAATGCAGGAGACCCGGGTTCGATCCCTGGGTTAGGAAGATGCCCTGAGGAAGGAAATGGCAACCCACTCCAGTATTCTTGCCTGGAAAATCCCATGGATGGAGCACCCTGGTAGGCTATAGTTCATGGGGCAACAAAGAGCTGGACACCACTGAGCGGCTTCACTTCAAAGTCAGAACTATTTTCTGCATGCTCTTCATACATGATTAGAAGAGACCATGGAAGAAGCTTAAAGTACAAAGCATAAATGTAACAAGCCCCTTCTGATTTTAACAATAACATTTGGTAATGATTCCATTTCCATCAAGTTCAAAATCAGGCAAAAATTAATCTACAATGTTAGAGGTCAGAACATTGATTTCCTCTGGGGAGGCATAAACCAAAATATGCCAGGAGAGTCTGGGTTGCTGAAAGTGTTTTCTGTGTCTTGATTTGGACAGCAGTTGCACAGGCGTATATGTATGCAAAAGGTGTTGTGCTGAACCTTAAAGGCTTTGAACTTTACTGTATGCAAGTTACATCCTAATCAAAAAATATAATACAGTGAAAACGTAACACTGGACTAAATATGGAAAGTCAGTTGAGAAGTGCTAAGCCAGATGGAACCCCAGGACAACAGACACAAATCCAGACTGTTTCAAATAAAGACTAAGACAGGATTTATCCCCATTTTTCCTAAAAGCCAAGAGTCAGAGAGCTATAAAAATTGTTTTTTCTTAAAGATATTTTCAATTCCTCAGAACTCTCTCCCCAAATAGAGATTTCTGTCATTTCACATGTAAAAACAAAAAAACATAATTATAACCAAACACATGGCAATAAAACTTTATGTATACAAAAACTTAGAAACCTTGGGACTGGACAAAATGCAAAAATAAAGTAACAAATTTACAAAGCAAGAATTTTAGGAACAATAAGGGATGTACCAGTAGCACAGCATAAGCATAGGAATCCACAGCCAAGATCCCTGATTTTTAAAACTGCATTTAATATTTAGTTATATATATATATAGTGGATTTTCAATGTTGTGTTAGTTTCATGTGCACAGCAAAGTGATTTCAGTTATACATATAAATACATCTCTTCTTTTTCAGATTTTTTTCCTTTACAGGTTGTTACAAAATAGTAAGTATAGTTCCCTTGCTATGTAGTAGGTCGTTGTTCGTTATCGATCTTTTGTATAGTAGTGTGTGTATGTTAATCTCAACAATCCCAGTATATTTTCCATTATATATTTAAAGCCTAAACTCAGATATATTTACATGTTAAATCTGAAGTACCATTTACTAATTCCAAAGACTTGTATACTGTAATGCCCCAGTTGTTGGAAAATAATTAAAGGAATTTAAGACTGCACTGTGGTCATGCTCGGTCCTCTTGCCTCCCAAGATGTGGCATGTGACAAAAGTAGGGAAGAGCAACTAGAAAACTTAAGAATGAGTGTTTCATTTCCATTTTGAAATATTTATGAATAAACGTATTATGTTGTCTGCACTGAACTTTGATAAAAATCATTATCAGTTCATTTTGGAATGAGCACATGAAAATAATGACACTCAAGAGATGGAAATCTAATGCTATATGGAAATGAGCACAATCATTTATTACCAGAGAGTACTTTCGGTTGATCTAGCTCTTCAAACTTTTCAGAGTGTCTGCATTTTACACTTTTTCATTGATCCTCGAAATAGCTATGTGAGAGACAAGAGAGAACTCTCATCTCCACATGCTGGAGGAAAACCTAAGGCAAAGAACGAAGAATGAGCCCGGAAGGACTGTAACAAGGTTCACATCCAGGTGGCTACTACCTTGTCTGTTATACTACATGGCTGACTTTATTGTTGTTGCCTATATGAATAACAAAAGGATGTCTTAAATGAAACAAAAATGATTAGATTTGACAGCAAAAATGTAAATAAGCTCTTTTGCTAATTTATATTCTCATGTTTGTATAGCATACAAGGTTAAGTTGAAAGGCATAAACTGCATTTTGGCTTTAAAAAAGAATCTGTATATTCTCTTTGATGGGCTTCCCCAGTGGCTCAGCAGTAAATAATCCACTTGCAATGCAAAAGACGTGAGTCTGACCCCTATAGAAGAAATGGCAACTCACTCTAGTATTCTTGCCTGGGGGAAATCCCATGGACAGAGGAGCCTGGACAGAGGTACAGTCCATGGGGTCACAAGAGAGTTGAACAAGACTTAGCGACTAAACAATAACAACATATTCTCTACAACTAGAAGGTCATCAAGATGCAAGTTTTATCTGCACGTTTAGCCTCATTCCTGATTCATTCTTTCACGGGCCTCTTAACAAATTGAAAATTTACCCCCACTATTCATAGTGAAGGTGGTTTATCTACTAATTGCCGAAATTCTAGAAACAAAGAATTCTGGGCTTTGTATGATGTCTTTTGAAATCTATGGTAATCAAAGTTGCTTGATTTCACCCTAAACTATCACAGGTCAAAGAACAAGAAGCAGGGTACAGAGTTAATAGCCCTGGAAACATGTATCCAATTAAGGGTGCAATGAAGAGGAAAAAAAGGAGGTTTAAGATAAAGGCTGGACTCCAAAGTCAGGAGGCTGAAGTTTGAATTCTAATTCTACCTATGGAGACCCCACGGGTTTTCCAGCTTTTTCAGCCATCTGTAAAATAGCTAATATTAATAATTATTTATATTATTATATTATTCCCAGAACTACTGGAAAGATTGTGTGCAAAATGTATACAAAATGCCTAAAATACTCTAGAAATGATATCTATTATAACTTGGTTGAATAGAAGCATTAACTATAGGAGGTATAAAATATAAGTATGTCACATAATTACAAATGTCTTTTAATGAAATATTTAGATCATTTTTAAAATGTAAAATTTTCACATTTTTCATCTAAATTCATTGATTATGCATAAAAAGGTCAGGAAAGCCTTGTAGCTTTATTAAATTGATCAGCATCTAATAACTTAATTATCTACAAAAACAGATGTTACTTCAACTGGAAACAAATTATCTTATACATAGGGAAGAAAATTAAAGGATCGAACACTGTGGAGATCTTCAGAATGACCATATGGAGGCTAAGCAGAAAAAGAAATAGCAATACCTCAGGATTCCTGATTCGGGCTTAATTCTTTAATATTTTCCACATGGTTTTTATCTTGGATATTTTTACATCTCATTTGACTCCAGTTTAGGAGTTAGTGCAAACACACACACACACACACACACACACACACACACACACACACACTTTGGTGTTCCTCAAATCCAGAAGGAGATATTGAATTATTTCCTTTTTCATGTTACAATAAATTGTGCTTTTCTTTGGCTTCTAAAAGGAAGTGACATTGTCCATCTCCTTTCAGTCCTCTGAAAATATAATCTCTGCCAAAGAAAAACTACTAACACAGAGAGTTCTCAGACGTTTTTAGTTTTTCTTTTTTTTCCCCTTCTTTGCCTGGTCTCAGGCTTTTTCTTAGAGCACTTGTTTCTAAGTTATTTCTTCTGTTGCTGACTATCTTGGCCTCTGGTTCCCTCTAAAAGGAGGATCAGGTCATGCCCTCTTTGGCCACTTTCCTCAGTATATCCTTGGCTTTCCTTTGACAATGAGTAAAGTTTATCTCTTACTAACAATACTTCAGTTTACCAGGGATAAACACCTGGGTCTGGAGTTCTTTACCTTGATAATACTGAACTCCACATCCATTCTGGGGACCATCTATTGTATCTGTGTTAGATTCATAAGGTGTAACTGGATTTTTTTAAAAATAAATCTCAGGATGTAGTCTTAAAATCACAGATTAAAGTAGAAAAATGACCTCAGAGATAATGTATTCTATTTTTTATAATAGGTAGATGACTGAGGCCAAATTATATTAAAAGATGTGACTGATTTCATAGACAGGAAGTGAAGCAGTTTCAGAATTAAAACCTGAAGATGCTGCA
The DNA here is from genome assembly GCA_917880005.1 of Nanger dama. NCBI lineage: Eukaryota > Metazoa > Chordata > Mammalia > Artiodactyla > Bovidae > Nanger > Nanger dama. The sequence continues at coordinate 58,574,925 of CAKJTW010000004.1, forward strand.
TCTGAGCAGTTTGAGGTATAGAAACTCACCTGTGAGTTTGGGAGGAGCATGATGATGCAGGACATGGAGCCAGGTACAGCAGCATATAATGCAAGGTCATTGATGATTGCAAGGACTGACATCAGGGCAGCAGGAGGCAGCATCTGGAGTTCTGTTGAAGGTTAGAAGGAGTAGAATGACTCTTTCTTTCTTCTCATTAATGTTTCTAATTGCTACCACTTACTGGAGAATAATTGAAACATCGTTCTAAACCTCTAATTTGTATTAACTTATCAATCTAATTTCTACTGATGTATTGTTGTATCTGTACAACAATCCTGTGGACAAGTATTCCTGTCTTCATGAAACTAGTGTCACATGAAGCAAACCAAGAGCAAGACGTGACGGCTAAAGCCTTACAATGTGCTCATCCCCAGGCAGACTGGCTCTAAAGTCCCAGTCTTAATGAAACCATTGCATTACTTCTCTATATCCCATTGTCACAACCGGTGTCTTGAACTACACAAATGTTTAGGGTCAGTTTCCTCTGACATCACAGTGGGCCAGAATTTAGTTGCTGTGAACTTGGAAATTTTAATAATTACTCAAGGCTCATTTCAATTCCTTTCCATAAATTATCTTTCCCTCTCCAAACCCCTGTGCTGTAAGTCTGGAAGGGGAACAAAATCCACTGCCATCTTGATTGCTGGCCTGTGAGTCAGTTGCTAAGGCAGAATAGACAGGCTTATCTACAACCTATGGATTACCTGAGTTTGTTCATCATCAATCATCGTTCTAATTTGTTGTTGTAGTTGGAAAGAAGCAAGTGCTAAATGAGATTTTTGTTATTATTCTTTTACTTATTTTGTTCTCTGGCTGATCCTGGTACCTGTGACATAGCAGGATAGCACTTATATTTCTTCCATGTGTGTTTGTTAAGATGCATTGGAACTATTACCTATCCTCCATGTGTAGCCCATGGAAATTAGGGGGAACCCAGACCTCTTACAACTTGAAGGGTCAGTTCAGTGAAGTAAGAGAGAAACCTTATCTTTCTAGAGGTTTTGTCCTCTGGGTTGGTGCTATCATTCTTTTTATCCAGAGATCAATAATCGAGGGAAACCACAAAGATTCAAGACACATACTTTGGTCTATTTTCAAGCGGAAAATACCATTTCTTAAATGTGAGTGATTACTCACCCCCCATCCATCTTAGAATGGATATTTTGTTGATGATGCCTGGACTGCAAGAGTTTAAACAAGGCCAGGATCACTTATGTACAATGAGTGATCGTAGAGCAGAACTGTTCTAAGCAGGACTGGGAAGAAAGTAGTCTTCTACCATCTGTCATTAGACAGATAGAAGGCATTCAGTGATGGTCATATTGCCTGTGCCCACATTCCCAACATATTTCCAACAAACATCACAGAGGATACAAATCTTTATTATATTACTATGAATTAAGTATTATCATCCCCATTTTAAGATGAGCATAATGAGCCTAAAAACTCCATCACCTGACTCTGGAGAAACTACTTTTTCCTTATTCCACTTCTGCTCCTGAATTGTCATCTCTGACCCATTGTATTGATGTTCTCCCCTTCTTTGCTGCTGCTGCTGCTAAGTCGTTTCAGTCATGTCCGACTCTGTGTGACCCCATAGACAGCAGCTTACCAGGCTCTGCCATCTCTGGGATTCTCCAAGCAAGAACACTGGAGTGGGTTGTCATTTCCTTCTCTAATGCATGAAAGTGAAAAGTGAGGTGGCTCAGTCATGTCGACTCTTTGCAACCCCATGGACTGCAGCCTACCAGGCTCCTCCATCCAGGGATTTTCCAGGGCAAGAAAATCCACTGGAGTGGATTGCCATTGTCTTCTCTGTATCCCCTGGTTACTTATTTTCTACATTGGTAACTGTGTTTCTGTTTTTAAGATGTTTGTTTGTAGTTTTTTTTTTTTTTTAAGATTCCACATGTAAATGATATTATACAATATTTGTCTTTCTCTTCTGACTTACTTCACTTAATATAATAACCTCTAGGTTCACATGTTGCTGAAGATGGCATTATTATTGTTTTTTATGGAAGCAACATAAATGTCTACCAACAGAGGAATGATAAAGAAAATATAGTGCATATAATCAATGAAATATTCAGTTCAGTTCAGTCACTCATTTGTGTCTGATTTTTTGTAACCCCATGTACTGCAGAACACCAGGCCTCCTGTCTATCACCAACTCCTGGAGTTCACCCAAAGTTATGTCCATTGAGTTGATGATGCCATACAAACATCTCATCTTCTGTCGTCCACTTCTCTTCCTTCCCTCAATCTTTCCCAGCACCAGGGTCTTCAGCTTCAACATCAATCCTTTAAATGAATACCCAGGACTGATCTCCTTTAGGATTGACTGGCTGGATCTCCTTGCAATCCAAGGGACTCTCAAGAGTCTTCTCCAACACCACAGTTCAAAGCATAAATTCTTCAGCACTCAGCTTTCTTTATAGTCAACTCTCACATACATATATATATCTATTGGAAAAACCATACCCTTGACTAGATGGATCTTTGTTGGCAAAGTAATATCTCTGCTTTTTAATATGTTGTCTAGGTTGGTCATAACTTTCCTTGCAAGGAATGTCTTTTAATTTCATGGTTGCAATCACCATCTAAAATAGGCCACTGTTTCCACTGTTTCCCCCATTTATTTGCCATGAAGTGATGGGACTGGATGCCATGATCTTAGTTTTCTGAATGTTGAGCTTTATGTCAACTTCTTCACTCTCCTCTTTCACTTTCATCAAAAGGCTTTTAGTTCTTCTTCACTTTCTGCCGTAGGGTGGTGTCATCTGCATATCTAAGGTTATTGATATTTCTCCTGGCAATCTTGATTCCAGCTTGTGCTTCTTCCAGCCCAGCATTTCTCATGATGTACTCTGCATAGAAGTTAAATAAGCAAGGTGACAATATACAGCCTTGAGGTACTCCTTTTCCTATTTGGAACCAGTCTGTTGTTCCATGTCCAGTTCTAACTGTTGATTCCTGACCAGCATACAGGTTTCTCAAGAGGCAAGTCAGGTGGTCTGGTATTCCAGTCTCTTACAGAATTTCTCACAGGTTATTGTGATTCACCCAGTCAAAGGTTTTGGCGTAGTCAATAAAGCAGAAATAGATGTTTTTCTGGAACTCTCTTGCTTTTTTGATGGTCCAGTGGATGTTGGCAATTTGATCTCTGGTTCCTCTGCCTTTTCTAAATCCAGCATGAACATCTGGAAAGTTCATGGTTCACCTATTGCTGAAGCCTACCTTAGAGAATTTTAAGCATTACTTTACTAGTGTGTGAGATGAGTGCAACTGTACAGTAGTTTGAGCATCCTTTGACATTGCCTTTCTTAGGGATTGGAATGAAAACTGACCTTTTCCAGTCCTGTGGCCACTGCTGAGTATTTCAAATTTGCTGGCATATTGAGTGGAGCACTTTCTTTCTTTCTTTCTTTTTCAGATGCTTTACATTATAGTTTATTACAAACTATTGAATATAGTTCCCTGTTCTATATAGTATGTCCTTGTTGTTTATCTATTTTTGGATAGTAGTCTATATCTGTTAATCTTAAATTCCTCATTTATCGCTCTTCCCATCTTTCCCATTTGATAACTATAAGTTTGTTTTCTATGTCTGTGAGTCTATTTCTGTTTTGTAAATAAGTTCATTTATATAATATTTTAAGATTTCACATGTAAGTGATATTATATGATATTTATCTTTCTCTAACTCATTTGTTTCTTTATTTTTTAAAATATAAATTTATTTATTTTAATTGGAGGTTAATTATTTTACAATATTGTATTGGTTTTGCCATACATCAATATGTATCTGCCACAGGTTTACACGTGTTCCCCATCCGGAACCCCCCCTCCCTCCTCCCTTCCCCTTACCATCCCTCTGGGTCATCCCAGTGCACCAGCCCGAAGCATCCTGTATCATGCATCAAACTTGGACTGGCGACTCATTTCTTATATGATATTATACATGTTTCAATGCCATTCTCCCAAATCATCCCACCCTTTCCCTCTCCCACAGAGTCCAAAAGACTGTTCTATACATCTGTGTCTCTTTTGCTGTCTCACAAACAGGGTTATCGTTACCATCTTTTTAAATTCCATATATATGTGTTAGTATACAGTATTGATGTTTTTCTTTCTGGCTTACATCACCCTGTATAATAGGTTCCAGTTTTATCCACCTCATTAATACTGATTCAAATGTATTTTTTTAATGGCTGAGTAATACTCCATTGTGTATACGTACCACAGCTTTCTTATCCATTTTTTTTGCTGATGGTCATCTAGGTTGCTTCCATGTCCTGGCTATTATAAACAGTCCTGCGATGAACACTGGGGTACACATGTTTCTTTCAAGTCTGGTTTCTTTGGTGTGTATGCCCAGCAGTGGAATTTCTGGGTCATAAGGCAGTTCTATTTCCAGTTTTTAAGGGATCTCCACACTGTTCTCCATAGTGGCTGTACTAGTTTGCATTCCCACCAACAGTGTAAGAGGGTTCCCTTTTCTCCACACCCTCTCCAGCATTTATTGCTTGTAGACTTTTGGATCACATTTCACAATTTGTATGGAAATACAAAAAACCTCAAATAGCCAAAGCTATATTGAGAAAGAAGAATGGAACTGGAAGAATCAACCTACCTGACTTCAGGTTTTACTACAAAGCCACAGTATCAAGACAGTATGGTACTGGCACAAAAACAGAAATATAGATCAATGGAACAGAATAGAAAGCCCAGAGATAAATCCATGCCTTTATGGACACCTTATCTTTGACAAAGTAGGCAAGAATACACAATGGATTAAACACAATCTCTTTAACAAGTGGTGCTGGGAAAACTGGTCAACTACTTGTAAAAGAATGAAACTAGAACACTTTCTAACACCACACACAAAAATAAACTCAAAATGGATTAAAGATCTAAACATAAGACCAGAAACTATAAAACTCCTAGAATAGAACATAGGCAAAACACTCTCCAACATACATCACAGCAGGATCCTCTATGACCCACCTTTCAGAATATTGGAAATAAAAGAAAAATAAACAAATGGGACCTAATTAAACTTAAAAGCTTTGCACAACAAAGGAAACTATAACCATGGTGAAAAGACAGCCTTCAGAATGGGAGAAAATAATAGCAAATGAAGCAACTGACAAACAACTAATCTCAAAAATATACAAGCAACTTCTACAGCTCAATTCCAGAAAATAAATGACCCAATCAAAAAATGGGCCAAAGAACTAAATATACATTTCTCCAAAGAAGACATACAGATGGCTAACAAACACATGAAAAGATCCTCAACATCACTCATTATCAGAGAGTGGAGCACTTTCACAGCATCATCTTTTAGGATTTGAAATAGCTCAACTGGAATTCCATCACCTCCACTAGCTTTGTTCATAGTGATGCTTCCAAAGGCTCACTTTACTTCACATTCCAAGATGTCTGGCTCTAGGTGAGTGATCACACCATCATGATTATCTGGGTCATGAAAAAAAAATTTTTTGGATAGAGTATTTTTGTGTATTCTTGCCACCTCTTCTTAATATATTCTGCTTCTGTTGGGTCTATACTATTTCTGTTCTTTATTGAGCCCATCTTTACATGAAATGTTCCCTTGGTATCTCTAATTTTCTTGACAGATCTCTAGTCTTTCCTATTCTCAGCCATATTCTGGCATTTTGAGAGAGGAAAACATGTCACATAGGTTAAAGAAATGTTAGATACTGTTGGAGGTGACAGTTTTTCCATGCTTATGTGTTTGGTGATAATGTTGGTATATGTGTTGGATTGAGTGTTTGGGGAATGCAGAACAATAAGGCCAGGGAATTTTGAAGTGATATTAGCATAAAGGATCTTATCAGAGGAACAACAGTGGATAATAGAGAAGATCAGAGAACCAAGATGGTTGGGTTTTCTATCCTTGGAGGAAGAGATCAAGATACAATGATAAGATTAGTATGCATCAAGCTCCAGGGACTTCTCCAGTGCTCAGTCTCTTCAGAAATTTCTGATTTTTGCAACCCCAGGGACTGTAGCCTATGGCAGAAAGCGAAGAAGAACTAAAGAACCTCTTGATGAGAGTGAAAAAGGAGAGTGAAAAAGCTGTTTTAAAGCTCAACATTCAAAAGACAAAGCTCCAGTTTCATCACTTCATGGTAAATAGATGGAGAAACAATGGAAACAGTGACAGACTTTATTTTCTTGGGCTCCAAAATCACTCTAGATTGTGACTGCAGCCATGAAATTAAAAGAGGCTTGCTCCTTGTGGGGAGAAGGCAATGGCAACCCACTCCAGTACTCCTGCCTGGAAATTCCCATGGGCTGAGGAGCCTGGTAAGTCACAGTCCATGGGGTCGCTAAGAGTCGGACACCACTGACTGACTTCACTTTCACTTTTCACTTTTCTGCATTGGAGAAGGAAATGGCAACCCACTCCAGTGTTCTTGCCTGGAGAATCCCAGGGATGGGGGAGCCTGGTGGGCTCCCGTCCCACGGGGTCGCACAGAGTCAGGCATGACTGAAGTGACTTAGCAGCAGCAGCAGCAGCTCCTTGGGGTGGGGGGAAATAAGTTATGACAAACCTAGGGAGCATATTAAAATTCTCCTCTGGAGGAAAAAATGGTAACCCAATCCAGTATTCTTGCCTGGAGAATCCCATGGACAGAGGAGCTTGGTGGGCTGCAGTCCATGGGCTCACAGATACTCGGACCTGACTGAAGCCACTATGCAGGCATGTATCAAGCTCTATTGCAGGTTTTATTCTCTGGCACTAAAGGGAGGGTACAATTCAGGGATCAACATTAGTGGAAGACAGGGTGAGCAGCTAAGATTGGGCACATTGAAATCACGAAAGGATAATTAAAACTTTATTGCTTTGGATTAAAATTGATTTGCTGTTAGTAATTAAATATGGGCTACTCTGTTACAGATGTGTCCTTCGCCAGGCAATTCTTTGCAGCTGAGGCAAACCCTGCAGGGGCAGGGAACTGTCTGCTGACCACACTCTCAGTAGCTGGGGCAACAAGGCTTTCTCTGAAGGGCTCTGGTCTGCACAGTTCTGTGCCACTCAGAATACACCGAATAGGGAACACCAAGGCTTCTTATTTCTTCCTTACAACAACTCATGGAACTTTATAAATTAAGAGATTGTGATTCAGAGAATCCATCTCATGGTCACACAGGCTGCTCCTGATGCATCTGTGACCCCCTACTAAGTGCTGGAGACCTGTAAGGCTTTTCTGAAAATTGAGATCTAATTGGGAGGAAAAGATTAAAAATATAAAACAGTGCTAAAGAGTCTTTAGTCTGGATATCTGGAGTGTCAGACATTCTCTTCCCAAGAAGCAGTGACCTCAGCATGGGTTGGGAAGATTGTATTTGGATTTTTATAAATGAAATGATTCCAGAAGTGGTAATGGCATATTATGGGATAAAAATCATTTAGTCACTCCTTTGATGTTAGTATCAAAGTTTGGTAATTCCTATCAAGGTCAGAAATTTAGAAACCTCCCAGAAAGTCATGCCCAAAGGAACTTTAAATTCATTGCTAAATTCATTAAAAAAATTATATTAAAAAATAGCAAGAAAAAAATTCAAGGGGCTCTCTGTTTATATTTTACTCTGAATGATCAGAACTGCAGTGAAATGTAGTCCACAATGACATTTACTTTTTAGCATACAATTTTCATATAGTTATTTTTCCTCACATTTATTTACATACATTTTTTAAATGATGTATATGTTATACCACAGAAGAAAGGGGTCAAATGGATCATAGATCCACATGTAAGAAAAACAGGAACCCTCCAGAGAGCAGAATGATTTGTTCCAATGAGATGGACTGGGGCAGAGAGAGAAAAGGTGTTATGGTGTATTAGCTAATGCTGCTCAATAATTTACCAATCAATTAAAATGCCATTATTATTCTCCTTTGCCTATCAGTTTCTGTAATATTTAAAGGTCACATGGGCACTCTTGAGTGGGACAGCTATTAGTAAATACATGAAAACAGCATTTCCAATTTCTATGCTAGAGTGTCAAGGTAATCTGTGTCCTACCTTAAGTTACATTTATCAAGACACAAGGGCAGATGTTTGACAAATTGTATATTACATGATCTTTAGGATCGTTCTAACTAGGGCCAGAAGATTTCTGCCTGGAAGGAATCTTTAGGATTCCTTGTTTAGATTTATTCCCGCATTTATGTTGACTAGACTCTAACCAACAGAGAAGGCAATGGCACCCCGCTCCAGTACTCTTGCCTGTGAAGTCCCATGGGCGGAGGAGCCTCGTAGGCTGCAGTCCATGGGGTCGCTAGGAGTCAGACATGACTGAGCGACTTCACTTTCACTTTTCACTTTCATACATTGGAGAGGGGAATGGCAACCCACTCCAGTGTTCTTGCCTGGAGAATCCCAGGGACGGGGGAGCCTGGTGGGCTGCCATCTCTGGGGTCACACAGAGTCGGACTCGACTGAAGCGACTCAGCAGCAGACTCTAAACAAAGATGAGTGACATGTTTCAGATCATAAATAATTTAGCTGTAATTGAAATTTGTTAATTACTACATAATAATTGGCTTTTATTGAACATTGAATATTTGTCAAGAGCTGTGTAAGGCATTTCCATGTATGTCATTTATCATAATAACAATATAGCCCATAAAATATATCACCATTTTATAGACAAGAAAACTGAGATGGATGCTAATTAATGTGTTTGAAATCTTATGATCAAATGATACATTCCTTTTCCACTTTCCTTAAAACTTCACGACTTCCTTATTTACTTCCTTGGAATTGATCTGTTATTGTATATATATGCGAATTATGGTAACTAGTTATATTATAAATGGATCATAGGGGTGAGCTGGACCTTTAATGTATATATTTAAAAAATAATCCACTTCATAGCTGAACATGCAACATATGTTGAGGAAATGTTCATTTCAATTGCTACTTTGAAATGCTGGTCAGTGAAGGAAATTATGTCATGTTCACACTTTGATATACTTCTCCCACTGCCATTCTCTTGATAGAAACACTATTACTGAAGTGATGGCTCAATTTGAAATTTTGGGGCAACATGTGCATGAAATACCCATCTCAAATCTGGTTTTCAATAGAGTTTTATTATCTATCAAATAGCTAGTTAGCATAGTATAGTCATCAATTGTCGCCAGGAATCATCTTTTGACTAAGGAGTTCATTTACTGGGATTGTCTATCTTTACAGAAACATAACCTGGAATTTCACTCTTAGCTCAGTAAGGTTTCACAGGAATGGGTTTTGTGAGCCAAGCTCAGTGGGCTTGGGCATAATTATTGGGGATAAATGAAATGCAAATCCCTTCAATGTTTCTTTTTTTCAAGTCCTAATTCATTTTTCACCTCACTCAACCCACATTTTCTCCACTGCAGAATCTTTAAGGAAGGCAGTTATTATAAAGGCAAACTTTTATAGAATTACATGAATGTGTTTGAGGCTCAGTTCTGCTTTTTCAGGACTTGGGGAATTGATGCGAGACACCTACAGAAGCTGAGTGATTTCCTCTTGTGTATGGTATTAACTTTACAGATTTGTTTCAGAGGATTAAATGAGATAAATGAAAAGGTTCTTGTTTTTCTCTTATATGCATTGGGCTTCAGTGATCTTAAACCAATCAAGTTATCTGAAGATAACATTCTCTCCCTACTTGTCCTGAACCCTCGAAGGAATACCTACTGTCTCAAAGTCCTTTCCCTGCTTCACCTGCTAAAGATCAGGTACAAGCAAATAAAAAATGACATACAGCTCTAAGAGAAAAAAAAAATACAACGATTGATTAATACCTCTGAGGAATATTTTTAAACTCTATTCTCTTTCTTTCACACATTAATGAAATATGAAAAGCTTCTAATGGAGATTTTCTTCAAAAATAATTAGATATTTATCATCTTATATTTCATTAACATAGTTGTTTTCTTATCACAATATTTTAATTGACATTTAAAATGTACTCATTGCAGAATATTTCAAAAAGTAATTAAAATAATCTATGTGTAGTGTCTCTGCCACTTAAAGGTGAAGATAGAAACTTTAAAAATCATTTGAATTTCTAATTGAAAAAACAATTGGGTCTAAAAGGAAATTATAATAATCTTGAAGTGTGATAAAGTAAAGGTTTATGCTGAATTTTCAATTAATGTAAAAGTGTAATCTCAAGAATATGCTTGAGAACAACCATTATGTTCAGTGGTTATGTTTTACAGATCCCAAATATGACTTGGGGAGTAATGTGATAGAACAAAATAAAAAGAGGGCCATGCTTTTATTTCCAATATTCTGGGAGGTGGGTCATTGAGGATCCTGCTGTGATGTATGTTGGAGAGTGTTTTGCCTATGTTCTCCTCTAGGAATTTTATAGTTTCTGGTCTTACATTTAGATATTTAATCCATTTTGAGTTTATTTTTGTGTATGGTGTTACAAAGTGTTCTAGTTTCATTCTTTTACAAGTGGTTGACCAGTTTTCCCAGCACCACTTGATAAAGAGATTGTCTTGACTCCATTGTGTATTCTTGCCTACTTTGTCAAAGATAAGGTGTCCATAAAGGCATGGATTTATCTCTGGGCTTTCTATTTTGTTCCATGGATCTATCTTTGTGCTGGTACCATACTGTCTTGATGACTGTGGCTTTGTAGTAGAGCCTGAAATCAGGCAGGTTGATTCTTCCAGTTCCATTCTTCTTTCTCAATATTGCTTTGGCTATTTGAGGTTTTTTTTGTATTTCCATACAAATAGTGAAATTATTTGTTCTAGATCTGTGAAAAATACCATTGGTAGCTTGATAGGGATTGCATTGAACCTATAAATTGCTTTGGGTAGTGTACTCATTTTCTCTATATTGATTCTTCTGATCCATGAACATGGTTATATTTCTCCATCTATTAATGTTCTCTTTGGTTTCTTTCACCAGTGTTTTATAGTTTTCTATACATAGGTTTTTAGTTTCTTTAGGTAGATATATTCCTAAGGAAACCAGAATGGAAAAAGACATGTGTACCCCAATGTTCATCACAGCACTGTTTATAATTGCCAGGACATGGAAGCAACTTAGATGTCCATCAGCAGATGAATGGATAAGAAAGCTGTGTTACATATACACAGTGGAGTATTAGCCATTAAAAGAATACATTTGAATCAGTTCTAATGAGGTGGATGAAACTGGAACCGATTATACAGAATTAAGTAGCCAGAAAGGAAAACGCCAATACAGTATACTAACACCTACATGTGGAATTTAGAAAGATGGTAATGATAACCCTGTATGTGAGACAGCAAAAGAGACACAGATGTATAGAAACAGTCTTTTAGACTCTATGGGAGAGGAAAAGGGTGGGATGATTTGGGAGAATAGCACTAAAGCATGTATAATATCATATATGAAACAAATCACCAGTCCAGGTTCGATACATGATACCAGATGCTTGGGGCTAGTGCACTGGGACGACCCAGAGGGATGGTAAGGGGAGGGAGGGAGGAAGGGGTTTTCAGGATGGGGAACATGTGTATACCTGTGGCAGATTCATGTTGATGTATGGCAAAACCAAAACAATATTGTGAAGTAATTAACCTCCAATGAAAATCAATAAATTTATATTTTTAAAAACGAAGGCCATGTAGATCATTGTAAAAATTTATAATCTAGAAAAACCTGAAGAGTAGGGATATAGATATTTCATTGATCAGTATCTATTTTTAAGCTTTTAAGTGAGGACTATGGTAATTTCTAATGTGGAACAGATTTGAAGTGATACTCCTGAAGGATACACCTATCACTGCATCAGTCTCAGCACACTGTGTCAGATCAGGACACTGCAAGGCCCAATGCTTGCATCTTCTTTCCTGATGCAGAGAATTCCTCTTTCTCCTTCATTTTCCCCCAATAACAGCTTTATTATAATGTAATTCATTTGCTATGAAATTCCCTCTGTAAAGTGCACAACTCAGTGTTTTCAGTGTATTTATAGAATTGTGCAACAATCACCATTATCTAAGAATGTCCTCATCACACCAAAAATACTTCTTTGCACATCAGAAATCAATTCCAAGTTTCCCCTTCAACCCATTCCTTCAAAACCACTAACCTACTTTGTCTTTATGCATTTACCAAAGCTGGCCATTTACTATAAATGGAATAATACCTTTTGTTTTGTATGTGGCTTTTTCTTTCCACAAAATGTTTTCAAAGTTCATCTATGTTGTCACATGTGTCATTTTTATTTCTTTTTAAAGAAAAAATATATTATATTGTATGACTAGAATGCATTTTATTTGTCCACTCATTAGTTGATGGATATTTGGGTCGTTTCCACTTTTGACTATTGTGGATAATGCTACTATGAATAATTTTACATAATGCTTTGTGTTGACATATGTTTTCAGTTCTCACAGGTGCACATCTAGGAGTAAAGTCGCTGGGTCATTTGATAACTCTTTTGGGCTTTCCTGGTGGCTCAGTTGGTAAAGATTCTGCCAGCTATGCAGGAGACCCAGTTAGATCCCTGGGTAGGGAAGGTCCCTTGGAGAAGGAAATGACAACCCCACCCCAATATTCTTGCCTTGGAAATCCCATGGACAGAAGAGCTTGGTGGGCTACAGTCCACGGGATCCCAAGAGTTGGACATGACTTAGTGACTAAATCTACATACCTACCTTGGTAACTCTAAATTTCACCTCTGCAGAAATCGCCAAACTTTTCCAAAGTGGATTACAATTTTACAATTCCAACAGGAATATATAAGGGTTCATTTTTTTTCCACATCTTCAATGTGACATGGCATTGTTCATCTTGTATTTGGTGAGTGTGAAGAAATACCATATTGTGACTTAAGATTTGCATTTTCCTAATGACTAATGATATTAAGCATTTTCTTGGGCTCATTGATCATTTGTATATCTTCTTTGGAAAAACATCTCAAGTCTTTTACCCATATAATAATTCAGATATTTGTGAAATTTTTTTTAGTCTAGATGAGAAAAGACTCTGATGCTGGGAGGGATTAGTGGCAGGAGGAGAAGAGAACAACAGAGGATGAGATGGCTGGATGGCATCACTGACTCGATGTACATGATTTTCAGTGAACTCCGGGAGTTGGTGATGGACAGGGAGGCCTGGCGTGCTGCAATTCATGGCGTCACAAAGAGTCAGATATGACTGAGAGACTGAACTGAACTGAGGCTATCCCTTACTAGTTGTATAATTTGCAAGTGTTTTCTCCCTTTCTGTAGACTGACTTTTGATTTGACCTCTTAGATGGAATATTACAAAGTTCTTCAAGTTTCAATAAAATCCAATTTATCTGTATTTTCCTGGTAAGCATAATATGGATGTTGATTAAAACCTCTAAGGAATATTTTTAAAACTTTATTCTGTTTCTTCCACACATTAATGAAATGTTAAAATATTAAAAAGCTATGGGCTTAAGAGCCCATAGCTTGCCCATAGCTTGATCCAATGTCATATTTTTTAAAAATGTTTTTACTTTTGCACTTACTTTTATGTCTATGAATCATGTTGATTCATTTTTGCCTATGAAATAATGTAGAAGTATAGCTTTATTTGTTACATAAAGATATCCAGCTGTCTCAATATCATTTCTAATAAAAACATTTGCCTAGATAAACTTATTGAAATCATTTGCCACAAACTTGAGTATTTTTTTAGCCTCTCGATTATATTTTATTAGCCTATATATTTAGTCCTATGCCAGACCACACTGCTTTTGTTACTGTAGCTTTGTAATTTTTTAGATTGGGAAGTATGGGTCATCCAGATTTTGTCTTTCTTTTTCAAGATTGTTGTTTTATTGTTCAGTCCTTAAATTGTGTCCAACTCTCTGTGACACCATGGACTGAAGCACACTAGGCTTCTCTGTCCTTCAGTATCTTCCAGAATTTGCTTAAATTGATGTCCATTGAGTCACTGAGGCTATCTAATCATCTTATCTTCTTTTGTCCCCTTCTCATTTCACCTTCAATCGTTCCCAGCATCAAGGTCTATTTCAGTGGGTCAGTTCTCCATATTAGGCAGCCAAATTTTGGAGCTTCAGCTTCAGCCTTAGTCCTTCCAATGAATATTCAGGGTTGATTTCCTTTAGGATTGACTGGTTTGATATATTTGTTGTCCAAGGGACTCTCAAGAGTCTTCTCCAGCACCATAATTCAAAGCATCAATTCTTCAGTGCTCAACTTTCATTACAGTCCAACTCTCACATCCGTTCATGACTACTGGAAAAATCATAGCTTTTACAAAATACAAAATAGTTCTTACTATTTTGTGTCTATTACATTTCCATGTGAATGTGTTATATATGTATATATGTGTTATGATCTCTGCAAGATCATCAAACAAGCCTTCTGTAAGGAATATGTTGAATCTGTTTTGGCGAACTTATATCACAATGTTAATTTTTCTCATCCAGAAAACATAGATATCTATACATTTATTTATATTCTTTTAAATTTATTTCAACAATACCTTATTGTTTTCATTTTGCAAGTCTTATACTTCTCCTGTTCAGTTCATCTCTTAGTAATTTTTTTCCTTTTGGATAGCTTATAAATCTAATTTTCTCTTTAATTTTCTTTTTTTCCTTTTTTCCTTTTTTTTCCTCTGCCCTTGCTTGGGCAGAGAAACACAACTGCTTTTTTTGGTGATTTTATCTTGTATTCTACAACCTTGCCCCACTTGTATATTAGTTCTAATAGTTTGTTTTGAGGACTCATGTACATTTTCTGCATACAAAGTCATGTCTGTACATAGGCATATCTACAGGTAAGGATAGTTTTAATATTATTTTTCAAGTTGCATCCTTTTTTTTAATTTAATCTAATTATTCTGCCAATAATTTTCAGTATAATGCTGAATAGAAGTGGTGAGAGTTGACAGTCTGCCTGGTTTTACCTGGTGTTTGTTTTAGCATACAGGCCAGCATTTTCTATTTGTTTTCATGTCTCATAATTTTGTTTAAAAAATGGACATTTAAATAATACAGTTTGGCAAGTCTAGAGATTATATTTTATTCTTTCCTCTGGAATTTGGTGTTGCTGCTGCTGTTTTTTGTTTAGTGACTTTGAATTAATCCTGTAAGGTATGTATTAGTTTTCATGTGTAGCCACATTAGTCTTTATTCATTTAACTTAGGGTCAGTAAATTGTTGCACAAAGATTTCATTAAATACTCCCTAGTCTTTGCTGAGGGCCTTTTGCATATATTAAGGCACATTTTCAGCACTCTGTGTGTGTGTGTGCCAAGTCACTTCAATCGTGTTCAACTCTTTATGACCCTATGGACTGCAGTATGCCAGGCTCCTCTGTCCATTGGATTCTCTAGGCAGGAATACTGGAGTGGATTGTCCTGCCCTCCTCTAGGGGAGTCTTCTCTACCCAGAGATTGAAACTGCATCTCTTATGTATCCTGCATTGGCAAGCAGATTCTTTACCACTAGTGTCATCTGGGAAGACCCTTCAACACTCTAGTGGTTTACAACTCTTCCTTGATGTTCGATTCTTGTTCATATAGAACCACACCATCACTCAATGGTGAGAGCTGGGGCTTCTCCCATGCATGACACAGCCCTGGGCGTGCATCCCGGTCCTATGAAAGTGCCTGGCCTTCTAGATTTTCAGGACTTTTTCAGAGCTTTTCAAAGTCCACCATAGCTTTCTTTTTACGTTTTTTTGTCATCTTTTGTTTGTCCAACTTTTATCATCACCCATGCAATTATTTATTTATTTAGTTTTGTATTTATTTGGCTGTGCCAACTCTTAGTCATGGCACATGGTATCTTCACTCTTCCTTATGACATGTGGGATATTTAGTTGTGGCATGAACATTCTTAGCTGTGGAATGTGGGATTTATTCCCCTGACCAGCAACTGAACACAGGGCCCCTGAATTGGAGTGCAAAATGTTAGTCTCTGGACCACCACGGAAGTCCCCATCTAGGCAATTCTAACATTAAACAACTTCAGCATGCATTTTTCAGAAAATATCATCTGGGAAACAGCTGTTCTAGCTGAGAAAGTTCTGAGCCAAATCAGATGAAAACCAACTTTGTGAATGGGGAATACCCAGAAAGGTTAAATAACAGTTTTCTGGTAATTAAACCCTTTGGAACTCTGAATCTCCTCTGCCTATTTCAGTTGCTCCTAGGCTACTAGTTTTCAGAACTACTGTGACTGGGAGTCTGTTGGTTTTCCAGGTGGTCGTGGAGCTGGGAATAGAAAGAAATCATCATCATAAAGCTTGCTGTTCTGATATTTCTTGAATAAAAATTCCTCAGTACTCTTGTCTAGAGAATCCTGTGGATTGAAGAGCCGGGTGGGCTGCTGTCTCTGGGGTTGCATAGAGTCGGACATGACTGAAGTGACTTAGCAGCAGCAGCATATTGTTTAAA
The DNA here is from genome assembly GCA_917880005.1 of Nanger dama. Taxonomy (NCBI): domain Eukaryota; kingdom Metazoa; phylum Chordata; class Mammalia; order Artiodactyla; family Bovidae; genus Nanger; species Nanger dama. Next base: position 58,591,412 of record CAKJTW010000004.1, read on the forward strand.
ACCTTTTTAATTTCTAAAGTTCTAAAAGAATCTTAATTTTGACATTTTTTTGCCACTCTTCTCTTTCCTCTTATGAATGATCAGGTCCTTACTCCACCATTTTGGAATTGTTTCTCTCCTAATATGATTTTTAATATAATATTATATACATTATTCTTTTACTTTATGTGAGATCAAATATTTTATGTAAAATGCTGGATGTGAGAGAAATAGCATACATGGCCCCAATACTAGGAGATCAAATCATCAGAGGAGTTTGAACATTGTCTCAAAAAGTCATGTATCTTAATGATATTGTTCAGTTTTGAACTGAACCTTTCATATGCAGTCATAAAAATGCTCTCTATCTCTTTTTATAATAACGTAAGGTATTCACCATAGCATAGGATTTGCAATATTGTTGTACGTTTAATGTGGAGAATATTTGGGGAGCATTGTAATGATATTCAAAAAATCTTACTGGATGATTTTCTATTTATTTATGACTTGATTTTTGTATCCAGTCATGTTTCAGATATCAAGGTTGTTAAGAGATCAGGAAAAGCTGCTGAGAGCTGAAAGACAAAGTGTTGCCCTTAGAGTTCCATGGGGCTACTAAAGGGCTGTGTCATGAATGAGGCCACAGAGCCTGATGGTCACTGAAGCTGCCTGACAGAGACAACCACATGATCCTGAAGCTTGTGCTTGCATGGCCCTGGACCTCAGAGTCCTTATTTGCTTAAAGACTGTGTGGCCAAGTCTCCAAATTTTCTTAAAATTATATTTTCTTTTTTTTTTTTTTTTTAAATTGAACTATTGCTAACATAATGTTGTGTTAGTTTCAGGTGTACAATAAAGTGACTCAGCTTTATGTATATATATATATATATATTTCAGATTATTTTTAGTTATATAAGATATTGATATAGTTCCCTGTTGTATGTAGTGAATCCGTGTGGTTCATCTATTTTATGTATAGTATTTTCTATCTGTCAACACTATACTTCTAATTTATTCTTCCCCCATTACCTTTCTGCTTTGGCAACCATAAGTTGCCAAATATATAGATATGTGTGCATTTTTTCTATGACTGAATGTGTTTCTATTTCATATGTAAATTCATTTGTATTTTTTTTAAGATTCTACATGTAAGTGATATCATATATTTGTCTTTCTCGGTCTGAATTCTCTAAATATAAATGTTCTCTACTTCCATTCTTGTTGCTACAGATGACATTATGTCTTCCTTTTTTGTGGCTGAGTAATCTGTTATATATATGTACCAGGTCTTCTTAAGTTAATTGTCTGTTGATGCCATGTCTTAGCTATTGTAAATAGCACTGCTGTTAACATTGGTGTGCATGTATCTTTTTGAATTAGAGTTTTGTATTTTCTGGATATAGTCCCAGAAAAAGTCCAGTAGGATTGCTGGATCATATGGTAATTATATTTTCATTTTTCAGAGAACCTCCATACTGTACTCCATAGTGGCTGCGCCAATTTATAACCCCACTAACAGTATAGGAGGGTTCCCATTTCTCCACACCCTCTCTATCATTTATTATTTGTAGACTTTTTGATGATGGGCATTCTGACTGATATAAGGTGATATATTGCTGTTTCTATCTGATATTCTTATTATATTACACAGGTATATATCAATACAATGACAATTAGGACTTATGATAACCATAGGACAACTGTTAAAAAATTATTCAATAACACTTGTTAAAGATGGTAAAGTAGCTTTATTCATGATCATTGTGTTAATTATAGAGAACAGTGCAATAAAATATTACACTGGGAAAGAGAGGTAGGGCAAATGGGAGTTTATAGCCAAGAAGCAAAGTTGGGGTCAGTGAATGGAAAACTAATGAGCGAAAACATGAGAGTGATAATGGAGGTTCTGGCTAAAATGATCTAACAGGCTTTTTACTGTGAACAAGTTAAGATGATCAGGCATCATCTTGGAGGATGAAGAACCTTATTAGAAATTGAAGGGAGTGGGTCTGGTTACACTGATTTATCAAGGTTCTTGCTAAAAATGAATTTTATAAGGAATGCATATATGGACATGGGAAAAGTTGAAGAGCCTGGCTAAAGTTTGGGCAAGCAAGGAATTTTTGTCACAACCTCTACTATATGCTGTACTGGTGCATGGGGCACTCACAACAAAATAATTATATTTTTGCACAGTTATCCTCTGTCTCTCATCATTCCATAAAAACTATTCTCAGCAATGTATTCCTGATCTGAAGATTACATTGCATTGATTCATTAAATCATTCTTCTCCTTGAGCTACATTTTGCCCCTGATCTTGCTGTCTCTTAAACATCCTTTAATAGCTTTGGCAATGTTTACTTTGCAGGTTTTGAGCCTTTTCCCTGTCTTTATCTCTGTTACTGGTCAGTTATCTATTTTCTTGTCCCATCTTAATGCTCATATTTTCATTTTCTGATAGAGTTCTGAAGTCACTGTGATGTAAACTATTGGCTATAGTACACTTGTCTCTACACAATTGTCACACTCCAGTTGACTGCTTTGCAGTAATTCAGCCTCAACATGTTTTGGACAGAACTGTCCTTCCTCTTGCTTCCATCCATCTTCATCTATGTCTCTTCTTGTCTCAACATCTCACAACTTACCCAGCCAGTGTCAGCCAGTCACCAGCCAGAAACCCATAGGGTGCCTCAAACTCTTTCTTCTGTCATCCATATCAAACCAATCATCCAGTCTTAACCACCAGTTTTACTCATGAGTGTTCCTAAATTCCATGTTATTTTATCAACTATTTTGCTAACAGTGTTATTTATTTAAAACACAAATCTGATCATGTTATGTGCTTCCTCACTCCCTGGTGAAAATCAATAACGACAGATAAAATTCTATGTTTTTGAGGCCCTCCTACTCATTCTGTTTCCACCCTTGCCTCATGATCTAATGAATAACTCAGTATGGCTGAGACAAACACTGTTTATGAAGAGATTTTTAATGCTGTGGACTATACAGTAATGGACAGTAAAGAAGGATTTGCTGAAACAAATATTACATCTGAGTTTATATCTGTGGGGTGAGTAGAAGTTATTAAGGAAAGTACAGAAAATGGCATGAAAAGTGGGATGGCATTCTGAATAAAGAGCAACATATGCAAAGATCCTATGCAGAAGAAAGTTTGGCTTTTCCAAAGAACGGTGGGAAGACTGGTGTGATTAGAATAAAATACAAAAATAAAAGACATTGGAGAAAGCTGCTTAAAAACTCAGAAGCCTGTTATTGTTGCTGTACATTTCAACTCATGAAAAAATAAATAACCACACTGTACCAGTCACAGTGGAGTAGAAAGATGTGTGCTCATCTTTTCCTGTGAGAACTCAAAAATTACAGCTCACTGTTGAACAACAATTGACAAGGGAATGTTGGATCCCATGAAGGAAAGGTAACCCACATCCAAGGACAAAGGAGAAGCCCCAGGAAGACGGTAGGAGAGGTAAAATCATGTTTAGAATCAAACCCCATACCTACTAGAGGCTCTAGGAGGGCTCCAAAAAAAAAAAAAAACAAAAATCAAAAAACACACAACCTTGTGCACACCACAACCCAGAGACCCCAGAGAGACTGAACCAGAACTGTGTTTGAGTGTCTCCTGTGGAGGTACAGATCAGCAGTGGACTGCTGCAGGGGCAGGGGCTCTGGGTGCAGTAGACCTGGGTATGGCACAAGCCCTCTTGGAGGAGGTCACCATTACCCCACCAGAGAGCCACCAAAATTTACACAGGATTGAGGGAAACAGACTCTTGGAGGGCACAGACAAAACCTGTGTGTACCAGGACCCAAGAGAAAAGAGCAATGGCCACAGAAGAGACTTGCCCAGACTTGTCCATGAGTGTCCAGGAGTCTCCGGAGGAGATGTGGGTTGGCAGTGGTCTGCTGCAGACTGGGAGCACTAAGTGCAGCAGTATATGCTTGGGACCTTCTGAAGGAGGTTGCCATTATCTTCATTACCTCCACCATAGCTTGGCCTCAGATCAAACAATAAGGAGGGAACACAGCCCCACCCATCAACAGAAAATTGGATTAAAGATTTACTGAGCATAACCCCACTCATCAGAACAAGACCCAGTTTACCCCTCAGTCAGTCTCTCCCATCAGGAAGTTTCCATAAGCCTCTTATCTTTCTCCATCAGAGGGCAGACAGAATGAAAACCACAGTCACAGAAAACTAACCAATCTGATCACATGGACCACAATGAAATGATGTGCCATGTCATGAAAGGCCACCCAAAATGGACAAGTCATGGTGGAGAGTTCTGACAAAACATGGTCAACTGGAGAAGGGAATGGCAAACTACTTCAGTATTCTTGCCTTGAGAACCCCATGAACAGTATGAAAAGGCAAAAAGATAGGACACTGAAAGAGGAACTCCCCAGGTCAGTAGGTGCCCAATATGCTACTGAGATCAGTGGAGAAATAACTTCAGAATGAATGAAGAGATGGAGCCAAAGCAAAAGAAACACCCAGTTGTGGATGTGACTGGGTGGATGGAAGTAAAATCTGATGCTGTAAAGAGCAATATTGCATAGAATTCTGGAATGTTAGGTCCATGAATTAAGGCAAATTGGAAGTGGTCAAACAGGAGATGGCAAAGTGAATTTATACATTTTAGGAATCAGTGAACTAAAATGGACTAGAATGGGTGAATTTAACTCAGAAGATCATTATCTACTACTGTGGGCAAGAATCCCTTAGAATAAATGAAGTTGTCATCATAGTCAACAAAAGACTCAAAATGCAGTACTTGGATGCAATCTGAAAAATGACAGAATGATTTCTGTTTGTTTCCAAGGCAACCCATTCAATATCATGGTAATCCAAGTCTATGCCCCAGCCGGTAATGCTGAAGAAGCTGAAGTTGAACGGTTCTATGAAGACCTACAAGACCTTCTAGAACTAACACCCCAAAGATATCTTTTTCATTATAGGGGACTGGAATGAAAAAGTAGGAAGTCAAGAGATACCTGGAGCAAAAGGCACATTTGACCTTGGAGTACAAAGTGAAACAGGTCAAAGGCAAACAGTTTTGCCAAGAGAACACACTGGTCATAGCTAACACTGTCTTCCAACAACACAAGAGAAGACTCTACACATGGATATCAACAGATGGTCAATATCAAAATCAAATTGATTATATTCTTTGCAGCCAAAGATGGAGAAACTCTATATAGTCAGCAAAAACAAGACTGAAGGTGACTGTGGCTCAGATCATGTACTCTTTATTGCCAAATTCAGACTTGAAGAAAGTAGGGGAAACCACTAGACCAATCAGGTGTGACCTAAATCAAATCCCTTATGATTATACAGTGGATATGACAAATAGATTCAAGGAATTAGATCTGATAGACAGAGCACCTGAAGAACTATGGATAGAGGTTTGCAACATTTTTCAGGAGGGAGTGATCAAGACCATCCCCAAGAAAAAGAAATTCAAAAAAGCAAAATAGTTATCTGAGGAGGCCTTACAAATAGCTGAGAATAGAGAAGCTAAAGGTAAACAATATAAGGGAAGATAAACTCATTTGAATGCAGAGTTCCAAAGAATAGCAAGGGGAAATAAGAAAGCCTTCTTCAGTGATCAATGCAAAGAAGTAGAGGGAAACAATAGAATGTGAAAGACTAGAGATCTCTTAAGAAAATTAGAGATATCAAGGGAACATTTCATGCAGAGATGGGCACAATAAAGGACAGAAATAGTATGGACCTAACAGAAACAGAAGATATTAAGAAGAGATGGTAACAGTACATAGAAGGGTGCAAACAAGATTTTCATGATCCAGATAACCATGATGGTGTGATCACTCACCTAGAGCCAGATATCCTGGAACACAAACTCAAGTGGGCTTTTCAGAAGCATCACCTCGAACAAAGGTAGTAGAGGTGATGGAATTCCAGTTGAGCTGTTTCAAATCCTAAAAGGCAATGTTGTGAAAATCCTGCACTGAATATACCAGTAAATTTGGAAAACTCAGAAATCCACAGGACTGGAAAATGTGAGTTTGCATTCCAATCCTGAAGAAAGGCAATACAAAAGAAGGCTCAAATGACTGCACAATAGGCCTCATCTTACATGCTAGCAAAGTAATGCTCAAAATTCTCCAAGCCAAGTTTCACCAATATGTGAACCATGAACTTCCAGATGTTCAAGCTGGATTTAGCAAAGGCAGAGGAACCCCAGATCAAATTGCAAACATCTGCTGGATCATTGAAAAAAGTGAGAAAATACCAGAAAAATATTTACTTCTGCCTTATTAGCTATACCAAAGCCTTTGTCTGTGAGGATCACAACAAACCGTGTAAAATTCATAAATAGATGGGAATACCAGACCACCTTACCTGCCTCCTGAGAAATCTGTATGCAAGCCAAGAAGCAACAGTTAGAACTGAACATGGAACAACCGACTGGTTCTAAATTTGGAAAGGAGTATCTCAAGGCTGAATATTGTCACTCTGCTTATTTAACTTATATGCAGAGTACATCATGAGAAATGCTGGGCTGGATGAAGCACAAGCTGGAATCAAAAATGCTATGAGAAACATCAATAACCTCAGATATGGAGATGACACCTCCCATATGGCAGAAAGAAAAGAGGAACTAAAGAGCCTCTTGATGAAAGTGAGAGAGGAGAATGAAAAAGCTGGCTTAAAACTCAACATCCAGAAAACTAAGATCATGACATCTGTTCCCATCACTTCGTGTCAAATAGATGGGAAACAATGGGAATAGGGACAGTCTTTATTTTGGGGGCTTCAAAATCACTGCAGATAGTGACTGCAGCCATGCAATTAAAAGACACTTACTCCTTGGAAGAAAAGCTATAACCAACCTAGATAACATTTTAAAAAGCAGAGACATTACTTTGCCAACAAAGATCCAGCTAGTCAAAGCTATAGTTTTTCCAGTAGTCATGTATGAATGTGAGAGTTGGACTGTAAAGAAAGCTGTGCACCCAAGAATTGATGCTTTTCAACTGTAGTGTCAGAGAAGACTCTTAAGAGTCCTTTGGACTGCAAGAAGCTCCAATCAATCCTATCAATCCAGTCAAGAAGCTCCAGTCAATCCCAAAGGAAATCAGTCCTGAATATTCATTTGAAGGACTGATGCTGAAGCTGAAATTCCAATACTATGGCCAGGTGATGTGAAGAATTGACTCATTGGAAAAGACCTTGATGCTGGGAAAGATTAAAGGTGGGAAGAGAAAGAGACAACAGAGGGTGAGATGGTTGGTTGGTGCCACCGACTTAATGGACATTAGTTTGAGTAACCTTTGGGGGTTGGTGATGGACAGGGAAGCATGATGTGCTACATTCCATGAGTTCGCAAAGAGTCAGACACAAGTGAGCAACTGAACTAACTGAACTGATCACAAACACTGGAATTCAATCTCGTTCTTCTGATTCAAACTGAGAACAGTGCAATAATATCTCAATTATTATACATATATGGTGGTCATGGTTTAGTTGCTAAGCTGTTTCCAACTCTTGCAACCCCAACGACTGTAGCCACCAGGATCCTCTGTCCATATGATTCTCCAGGCAAGAATACTGTAGTGGTTTGCATTTCCTTCTCCAGTTATACATATACATATATGTAATGTATTTCCATACTCTGACATTTATGTGGATAATATGTTAAAGACAATCCTTATGAGAGCATAGCTATATCAATTATACATGAGAGATGAGAAGAATAATTGCAGTTTAAGTGCTCAAGAAAACACCATGCAAACATACATATACAAATAAAAATAATTAATATAATGTACCTTAGTAGCCAACTGATTCAGACCTTCGCACCAAAGTTTTACTAGATGATTCTAGACAAGCTATTGCACTAGCATTTAGGTTGATCTTCAAAGTGGAGAGAATATTGATTCACATACTGTAGTATGGTCTTCAAGCCTGAAGAGAGTGGAGCAACCCAATCTACATTTATTTTCATAAAAATGTCAACAGAAAATAAGCATTGGTGATAAAACTCTGTTCATATTCTATTGTAAGTGGAAAACAGCCAGTTTCACATATTATACAAAGACTTTCAATCACCTTTTATGGCCATGGAACTGCTGTGTTTGGCAATTAAAAAATAAAAACATGTAGATTCTGATACCAATATATAAGTAGTGGTGTCAAGATTATCTGTGATGCTATAATTCATTCAGCGCTGAGCCAAGAAAGGTGGCTGTGGTTTAAAGGTCACGGAAAGCTTTATCTCCATAAGGGGCACTTTAAAGACATTACTAAAAATGCATTCTATTTCAATAGCTATTTGGATAATTAGATATGTCCAATCAGTGGGAAAAAATCACAGGAAACAATCATGAGATAAGAAAATGCTCACATTTAAAATGTACTGGTGTCAGAAAGAAAGAAAATGATTTTATTTTCAAATCAACTGAGTTTGGAGAAAAGTGCTGAAAAATCAATTTATTTTCAAAGAAATGGGCTAGACTGATTATGCATTTGTTAGTTCCATCAGTACGGTTTGGATACAATATAGATGCATTGATTTTCATGCATATGTGATATGTCTTTTTCCTTACACAGAAAATACGGTGTTCACAACAATAGATGAGGTTTTTGGTAGATAAAATAATAAATTCAACTTTTGTCTTCATCTTCTTAAGCTATTTTCCTCTGAGCTTAATAAATTATTTGTGATTTATTATAGGGAATATTTGCCCAAGAAAATTAATTTCAGCACAGGGGCAAACCTCAAACCCCTCATTTTACAGCTTCATCTTTAGAGGTTGTTTTGGAAATGGAAAAGCCAAAATTACTACACAGACAGCCTCTTCCTTTAGTGATGGACAGACCAGGAGATGATGAGCATTACATTCTGATCTTGGGTGGGTGGTCTCAGCTTGGAGTGGCTTGAAACAGGGTTTCGGGTCCCAGTCAGAGGCTGAGGTCAGGTAGTTGCAATGAGAGCACTGAATTTTAGCCACAGACCAGTGGTCAGTGACAAGACCCTGGCCATTTGGCTTTGCAGAAAAGAATTCCCATAAAAATGGAAAGTAGTGAAAAAAGTAAAGATTTTATTAAGAGGAAAAAGAGTACAGTATGTGTGGATAGACATGAGTTGCCTCAGAGAGACAGTTCTACCCTCATAGTAGGTTGATTCATTTTTATGGGATATTTCTTCAGGGTTTTCTCTGGCCAATCATATTGATTTGCCTGGTTCTGAGTCTGTATTTGATATATCTCATGATCCTCCCATGTGTGTGCACTCATCTCTCAGTCAAAGTGGATTCCAGTGAGGAGGCCTGTGACTCTTCCTTTAGTGATGAACATCACTAGCTTGGCATCCCTCCTTTTGATCTCCAAGGAGATTTCTAGTCAAGAATGTCTCCTTGACTCTCAGAATGAGAAATATATGGTCTCTTAGCTCTTATCTGGGCAGGGCCCAGCTTTCTCTTTTCAGTCCTGCTATTGATATTTTGGAGTTTCTGTCCACAGAGAACAAACTTTAATTGCTTACCCTGGGTATGGGGACCACATACCTCTTGCCCCAGTTCTACATGGCAGGAGAAGATGTTCTTAGTCCCTTCCATATTCTGTCTGAGAAGGTCCAACAAGACCACAGTGTCCTCCTCTACTCATCCCCACATCTTCAAATTCCTGAGGGTGATACCCACCCCCAAGCACACTTGAATTGTTTTCTAAGATTCTCAAGAACCTTAAGTTGCTTGGTCAGTTATTCCAAGGTGTGCCTGTGAAGCAGAGTTGCCTGGGAATTAGTTTTAAATAAAATCTCATGAAAACATTCAATATCTAACAAATCAAAATCTCACAGAAGCAGGGAAGAAGAAAGTGCCAAATGGGGTTTCAGAAATTGCTTTTGAAAACATCTCATTGATTATAAAAGAATCTGCCTCTGGATTTCAAGGTTTAGGTGGGTCGATTAGATTTTAAAAGGTCAATAAATAAACTTACCTTTGCCAAGTCTTCTTTTATAAGCATTATAGTATCTCAGTCCAGTTTAATATCTACTTAAAAGGCCCTTAAAAAGTGGGATAGATTAGGCTTATTTGATTCAATGCAGGCTTTGTTTTTGTTGTTGATATGTTGATTTACCCTCTCCTCAAACACTACTACATATGCAAGTAAATTGGAATATGATGAAACCTTCTTGGAGATTCTTATATATTAAGAAATGCTCTTTGATTACCATAGATAATGAGAAAGATCCTTTGTCTCTAGTCATGCAAGAAAGCTCCCGCTTTCCTGTGTCCTATGGTGGAGAACATAAGGGCTTGGGAATTTGCAAATTCATGGCTGGTCACAATCTCTAACAGCTGTCAAATTGACTGTAGATAACTCTGCCCACATGAGATGGAAACGTTCTATGTGGTGTAATGCATATCAGTGGGAAAATAAATATGAGCTACTCCCTCCATGTACAGGAATTAATGAGATTGATTTTTGAAAGCTTCTGCTAGTTCCTACCTGCTGCTCATGTGTTAGCCTAGAGAAAATAGCACAGAGTAAAATCTAGAATATGAAAAATAGACCTGTTTGTGAGAAAGAGACAGAAAATATATTTTTCTCAGTAATCACCTTATTTGCAGTATCACCCCATTTGTAGCTGATATGATTTTCTATGTAGAAAATCCTAAAGAATCTATGAAAAGCTCCTATAACCAGTAAGTAAATTCATCAAGTCACAGGATACAATACAAAGGGAAATTAAAAATTTTACTCCTAAATGAGATTAACACTGAACATGGGGAAGCTGAAATTAAAAATATACTGTAGCATTTCAATTGCTCCAGTGAAGATGAACCACTTGGGTATACACATAACAAAACATAAGCATAATCAGTATACTGAAAACAAAATGATTTTAGAAAATCAAGGAAGACTTAACTAAATGGAGTTTTCCCGGGGTCATGTATGGATGTGAGAGTTGGACTGTGAAGAAGGCTGAGCGCCGAAGAATTGATGCTTTTGAACTGTGGTGTTGGAGAAGACTCTTGAGAGTGCCTTGGACTGCAAGGAGATCCAACCAGTCCATTCTGAAGGAGATCAGCCCTGGGATTTCTTTGGAAGGAATGATGCTAAAGCTGAAACTCCAGGACTTTGGCCACCTCATGTGAAGAGTTGACTCATTGGAAATTACTCTGATGCTGTGAGGGATTGGGGGCAGCAGGAGAAGGGGACGACCGAGGATGAGATGGCTGGATGGCATCACTGACTGGTTGGATGTGAGTCTGAGTGAACTCCGGGAGATGGTGATAGACAGGGAGGCCTGGCGTTCTGTGATTCATGGGGTCACAAAGAGTCGGACACGACTGAGTGACTGAACTGAACTGAACTGAACTAAATGGAGAGTCATACATGTTTATGGGTTGGGAGACAACATAGTAAAGATGTCAAATCTTTCTAAATTAATATATATGTATGTTCTAATTCCTATCAAAATTCAAGGAAGGATTTAGTAGACACAGAGAATCATATCATAAAATATATGATTATATATTAAATATAAATATATAAATTATATAAATATATGATTAAATACAAGAACACTAGACAGCTAAAAAGTTTGTAGAACAATAATAAAGTGGGAGAAAACACTCCATCCTATAATAAGGCTCACCCGCCAATGATCAACAGTGTGGTATTGGTGGAGAGAGAGACATAGATCAATGGAAGAGAGTAAGAAGCAGAAATAGGCCCACACAAATATAGCTAATTTTTGAAAAAGTTGCCACAGTAACTCAGTGGTTACTGAAACAACTGGATATCTGTAGGTACACTTTAATTTAAATGTAAACTTAAAAGTAAACCTTAAATTAAATGTCATATTTTATAAAAAATTAAACATATGGACTTAATATGAAATAGGATGTAACTTTTACACAAAACATAAGGGAAAATACTCAGTATCTAGACTACAGCAAAGAGTTCTTAGACTTGACACCAACAACACAATACATAAAAAAATTTGTAAACTAGCAAACATGATAAACTAGCAAAGCTAAAAACTTTTGTTCTGTGAAAAACTCTGATATGAGGATGGAAGGGCAAGTTACAGACTAGAGGGATATTTTTATCAGTCACACAACTAACAGGGCTGATACAAATTTTAGAATATAAATCTCAAACTAAACAGTAAAAATACACTTAGAAAATTGATGAAAGACATAAACAGAAATCTCACCAAAGAGATAATAAATATGGCAAATAAGTAAATAAAAATGTTTTCAGCCATTTTAGTCATTAGGAAAAAAAATAAAGCCAAAATGAGATGTCATTATGCCCTTATCAGGATGGACAGAGTAAAGAATAGTGACAACACCAAATGCCCAGAGGATGCAGAGAAACTAGATTACTCATATAGATGGAAATGAACATGGCACAGCCTCTCTGGAAAAGCTGATAGTTTCTTATACAACTGAACCCCCCAACTGCCATATGGCCCAACAACTGCACTCTAGAGGACTTACTCAGGAGAAATTCAACTATTTCTATTAATAAATATACACAAAGGTTCATAGTTCAGTTCAGTTCAGTTGCTCATTCATGTCTGATTCTTTGTGACCTCATGAACCACAGCATGCCAGGACTCCCTGTCCATCACCAACTCCCAGAGTCTACCCAAACCCATGTCCACTGAGTCAGTGATACGGTCCAGCCATCTCATCCTCTGTCATCCCCTTCTCCTCCTGTCTGCAATCTTTCCCAGCATCAGGGCCTTTTCAAATGAGTCAGCTCTTTGCACCAGGTGGTCAAACTATTGGAGTTTCAGCTTCAATATCAGTCCTTTCAATGAACACCCAGGAATGATCTTAGGATGGACTGATTGGATCTCCTTGCAGTCCAAGGCACTCTCAAGAGTCTTCACCACAATAGTTCAAAAGCATCAATTCTTCAGCACTCACCTTTATTTATAGTTTAACTCTCAGGTCCATACATGACTACTGGAAAGACCAGGCGGGAAAACAGTGGAAACAGTGTCAGACTTTACTTTTGGGGGCTCCAAAATCACTGCAGATTGTGACTGCAGCCATGAAATTAAAAGACGCTTACTCCTTGGAATAAAAGTTATGACCAATTTAGATAGCATATTCAAAAGCAGAGACATTATTTTGCAGACTAAGGTCGGTCTAGTCAAGGCTATGGTTTTTCCAGTAGTCATGTATGGATGTGAGAGTTGGACTGTGAAGAAGGCTGAGCGCCGAAGAATTGATGCTTTTGAACTGTGGTGTTGGAGAAGACTCTTGAGAGTCCCTTGGACTGCAAGGAGATCCAACCAGTCCATTCTGAAGATCAGTCCTGGGATTTCTTTGGAAGGAATGATTCTAAAGCTGAAACTGTAGTATTTTGGTCACCTCATGTGAAGAACTGACTTATTGGAAAAGACTCTGATGCTGGGAGGGATTCAGGGCAGGAGGAAAAGGGGATGACAGAGGATGAGATGGCTGGATGGCATCACTGACTCAGTGAGTCTGAGTGAACTCTGGGAGTTGGTGATGGACAGGGAGGCCTGGTGTGCTGCAATTCATTTGGTCGCAAAGAATTGGACACGACTGAATGACTGAACTGAACTGAAGTGAAAAAAGTTTGAACAAATAATGAGAATAGTACAGAGACCTTGTGGTAACCTAATTATTCTTCACAGTGACTGTCACAATGCAGGGAATGTGGTTGTGGTATTGGAATATGGTTTTGCAAGACATTACTATTGGAGGAAATCTGGATAAGAAACAAATGCGATGTCTCTGTATCATTTCTCACACCTGTTTATCTATACTATCTAAAAATAAAATGTTAATTAAAACCAGAAAAGAAATAGAGTTAACTTCACATGGCCATGGTATCACTTCACATGGCTGTGAGCAACTTTACTAAAATGCTCAGTTCACTTTTACAAGGCTGTTTCCTCACATTGTCACTAAATATCACAAGTCCGCAAGGCACATATAATTATTAGCTCTATAAATGAAGGGTCCATGCCTCAGCAGCACTGAGTTACTTACCCAAAATCACAGTTTGATAATGAGCACTGATGTGTCTGACTCTGAGACATATCATCTGATCCTCTCAGCTCAGCCTGACCTCAGAGCCAGCATAGATGTGGAATCAGTGCCCTTATGCCAGACCACTCATCTCCTCAAAGGCATCAGCCATGCAGCCCATTAAGAAGATGCTTGTGTGACTTTCAAGGTAGATGAACTCATAAAGCATCCAGCATGTCAGGCTGGAGTCTCTGCCTTGTTTGGAAAGCATAAGATAAATTTCAGCAGGCCACGGTTTGTTTAAGGATGCTAGAAATAATCTGATCTGCTATTTCAAATATAATTTGGATTTAAGAGGTGTTTTACTGTTCTGTTTCTAGAGTGCCTGAGGATCCAGCTGAGTGTATTACACATCACATTGGATTAAGGTCAATTAGCAACATTGCAAGGGACTTTTTCTCCTTCATAATGACATAGAGCTGCAAATGTGATTAAAGTCCTATATGTTAGTACAGATGAACAGAGGGATCTTAGACAAGCTCCAATTATGATTAAAGCTGCAGCAAGAGGTCCAGTGGGTCTTGACATATCATAATTCCCTGAAGTTTCTAATCAGCCTTTATTGAACAGAGGTGACCGTGTGCTGAGTAGCACACAGTTAGATTTGCGGCTTTGGATTTAAATGTGTTGAAAGCACCAGAGTTCACGTGGAAGAAATGGCTTTGCCCACAATGCTGTTTGTCTCCTGGGTGGTGGTAACAGAAGAGGTTATGTCATCAAAAAGTGTGAGCGTAGAGTCGGACATTGGGCAGACCCAGGTGTGAATATTGACTCTGTCACCTAAGAGTTGTATAGATTTGGGCAAGTAATTTCACATGTTTTAGCTTCTCTTTCTCAGCCATATGGTGAGCATGATAATAGGTTTCTTTTATATTCTCCTGCAGGTGAAATGAGATGACATATGTAAAATAACTTGTACATGGAAGGGGCTTAATAACCCACAGACATAAGAATTTATACTCTCAGCATTAAAAGGGACAGTGATTAGCTAAGACATGGAAGCAACCTTCTTCGATGGATGAATGGATAAAGAAAATATGGTGTGTATGTGTGCATGCTGTCATGTCCAGCTCTTTGTGACCCCATGATCTGTAGTCCACTATGCTCCTGTCAGTGGGATTTTCCAGGCAAGAATACTGAGTGGGTTGCCATTTTCTTTTCAGGGAATCTTCCTTCATCTCCTATGGGAGACTCAGGAACAAACCTCCACCACTGTGCCAATTGGGAAACCCCAGAAAGAGGATGTGATGCAGATATACAATGGAATATTACTCAGTCATGAAAAATAATTAAATAATGCCTTTTGCAGCAACATGGATGAGCTTAGAGATCATCATACTAAGTGAAGTCAGACAAAGAAAGACAAATATCATATGGTACCACTTACATGTAGGATAAAAAAATGACACAAGTATACTTACTATTTATAAAACAGTAATAGACTCTCAGATATAGAAAATAAACTTATGGTTACCAAAGTGGAAAGGTAAGGGATATAGAGGCATAAGTTAGAAGTTTGGGATTAACATATACAAACTACTATATACAAAATAGACAAACAACAAGGTCCGACTATATAACACAAGGAACTGTATTCAGTATTGTGTAATAATCTATAATAGAAAAGACTTTTAAAAGAATATGCATAAATATATCACTTTGCTTTACTCCTGAAAAGGACACATTTTCAATAAACTATATTTCAATAAAAAGATTTAAAAAGGAAGAGTGATGGTTACCTTGCCTCACTCAGTTGACTACTCAGGAGGAAAGTGGGGGTTGATTTTTGTTGTCAGATGGCTATTTTTTAATTATGCTATTGAAACTATTATCAAACAATCCATTTGGAAAATATAGGTTGAATATAGGTTAGCATACAATCAACAATAGTCTCTGATTTCAAGATCTGAGTGTTAATCAAATTGCATATAACACGTAGATCAAAACAGCCCCATGAAAGATGCACAGGGATCCAGACACCTTGACATAAGGTGTTGGTAAGTATGGGAGCTACAGAAATTACTCAAGTTCCCTGAGCCTTGGTTCCATTACCTATGAAGTGGGAAGAATAATTCCTACATTCTAGTGTTATCATGGGAATTTGCAGAGATTAAATATTCAATATGCCCATATTAGAAACTAGTCAAAGAGGCACCACCTGTAGCCTGTGGCCTTAAAGTACCAACAGGAGAGCCATGGCACCTCCTGGCTACATGTAAGGCATCTGCAGGGAATTGCTTCATATGCCTGGACTTTGTCTCATAAAGATCATCTCTCTTCACTCCTCCCAGGTATACTCCTCCCATGCTTCTCACATATTGGGTTGGTTTTGGCTCCAGTCTTGGTTTGTCTGTGCTTATTTCTTTGCTTATTTATTCGCACAGTTCCCAGCTAAGATTATCAGAAGACTGTTGTATGTGTCCCAGGAGCTGCTTGTTTTGCAGTATGGTTATTTTGTTGCCGGTTCGTACTTGAGAGAGCTGAGTTTTAAATTATCAGGAATTCTGAGAGCCATGAAAAAAAATTATATCTTGAAATTTGCATAATAGGAATATTTACACCACAGAAGTCTTCTGATGCTCCAACATCAGAGTCGCCCCTCTCTGAGAGCCCATTGTTTACCTTTGGCAGCACACCACTGGTTTAGGCTCTGACTTCATCAGTTTAGCCACGGTTTAGAACTTCCACCCATATGGGTACACCTTCCTGCTTTGTTCAATGGGCTTGTGGCAGTACAACCACAGCCCTAGAGTCCAAATCTTAGCTCCTGAGGTTGACCAGGGCACCAAGCCATTATCACTGATGAGTGATTAAGTAATGTTGGGGGAGGGGTACCTCTTACAGGACCAGGCTGGTACTAGCTGGGCATTGCTGGTAACAGGCTACATTTCCACAGCCTCTCTGGAGTTGGCCTTAAACAAAGGGAGTGGTCAATAGGGCATGAAAATGAGGTTTGAGATATGGAGAAGAGTCCAGTCCCTCAGGGCAACCTGATACCATGTAGAAAGCAAATGGATTGTGTCTGGAAGGTAAAGAAGTACCAATTAACAATGTTCAACCTAGATTATAAAGGACTAGATGTGTGTTTTAGAAAGATCATGTGTAAACAACTCTTATATATAGACTGTAAAAGCAACAAAGCAAACCTTTTAAAAATTCTAAGTGATCTTTCTAACCACAAGGTCCTACTGTATGACACAGGGAGCTATATTCAATATCCTATAATAAATCATAATGGAAAGGAATATGAAAAATAATATATATATGTGAAAGTATATATAAAATCACTTTGCTGTGTACCATAAACAAATAAAATATTGTAAATAAGTTATATTTCAATAAAATAAATAAGAAATAAATAATAAACCTTGCCTTAATGACAGCTTAGAGATCAGGCTGTATCCAGGACAGGTAGAGGGTAGAGACTTCGGTCAGCAGTTAATGAGACAGAAAGTAAGGTCCTGGAATTACAACTTACAGCTGTAAGGATGGGGAAGAGTTGGTTTTGAGAAGGGATTTTGTTTTTGTTTTTGGGAGACTACTACAATCAGTCTTGTGGTTTGGGTCACTTTTTCCAAGTTCTAAATACCTTGTTGCAAAATGGCTGATTGTCTGTAAATAAGTGATTTTAACTTTGACTTTGCCTAATTTTCCAGTGTTTTACCTTCTGCTTAATTATAGCAGACCTGGTGGACTATGTTTCCTTCCAAGCAGTTTATACAGAAGTGAAAATCATATGAAATAGCCGAGGTGAAAAACTGAGCACTAAGAAGCTGTATTTACATGCTACATCTTTACTAGGAGCTGATACACAGTTAATTATCTTCTTAATTTTCGCCAGAACCCTTTGAGACAGGGACAAAGAAGCTATCATTATCCTCATTTCACAGGTGAAAAAACTAAGGCTGAGGCAGGCAAAAACGATTTCTACTTCTTGATGCTTCTGAAATGGACGCAAATACAAATTCTAACACCAGGAAACCCAAGGGAAAGAAACAAGTAATTGACTAAGCTTTAGAATAATCACTTAAGAAAACCACATACTAAAATAAATGATAAAGATAAACAGTGTCATACATCCTAATTAATCCCATAGCTTGTTTAGAAAAAGCCGTGTGAACTGCAGAACTAGGCTCTCCAGCAAAACTCTTGCCACATGCACAGCAAAAAGCCACTGTTGGCACCAGCCACAAGGCAAGGGTTATGTTCAGACCTTCAGAAACTCAGCAGGAAAGAAAACCCTTGAACTGAACTGGTTATTCATCATTTTTTGTTTTTATGAACAATCATATATGTATGTATGCATACATATATGTGCATTCACATGTATATATACACACATAATTTCATGTAACTATATTAGCATAATCATACATAGAGATGAGGATTTGCATAGGTTTGTCTGCCTCATACTTTGTGCTTACTTCCTTGCTGTCTCTACCAAAAGACCATTTTTAACCGGAAAACCAAATTCATAGCTTACATATAATCAAATTTATAGTTCTTTCATGTTTTCCATGTACTTGTATAAACTTCTATAGCTGTATATTGGAGAAGGCAATAGCACCCCACTCCAGTACTCTTGCCTGGAAAATCCCATGGACGGAGGAGCCTTGTAGGTTGCAGTCCACGGGGTCACTAAGAGTCAGACACGACTGAACGACTTCTTTCACTTTTCACTTTTATGCATTGGAGAAGGAAATGACAACCCACTCCAGTGTTCTTACCTGGAGAATCCCAGGGATGGCGGAGCCTGGTGGGCTGCCATCTCTGGGGTCGCACAGGGTCGGACACGATTGAAGCGACTTAGCAGCAGTAGCAGCAGCAGCTGTATATATGACTTTTTGCTGCTTAATAACATTCCTTCTACAAGTGACATCTCATGTATACTATTGTTCTTAATCTTATAAAAACCCTTCCAAGTCAATTGGTATTATTCCAAGATGGTTTCTTAATACTCCTTGCTATAGATGGACAGTATTTTATTCAAACATTCTCTATTTATAGGTAGTCCTTTTATGAACTCTAGCTTTGATTTTTATAGGAAAAATTCCCAGAGCCATATTTTCTGGGTCAGAAGGAATACACATTTTAAATTTTGTTTTTATTTTTTTTTCCTGGGCCACATGGCTTGGGGATGTTACTTCCCCAGCAGGGACTGCACATGGGCCATGGCAATGAAAGTTCTTAGTTCTAACCACTAGACCATCATGGGTTTTCCTTTGAATGTGTGCTTTCAATTTTTAGTATGAATCATTTATTAAAAGAGGTTAACATCACTCTAGCTATGTGAGGGTTCCCTATTTTTCACATGTCTACCTTCAGAAGGTATAATCATTCCTTGTAAAAAGAAAAAAAAATCCTAGGTTGATAAAGGTAAAGAAATATTCATTGTCACTTTAATTTGCATTTCACTCATAGTTACTGTGTTGAGCATCTTTTCACATATCTGCAGGCCATTCGGATTTGCTTCTGTGTGAATTGCCTCTTCTAATCCTTTGCCTAGTTTTTTCCCCACTGACATTATTTGCTTTCTTCTAATAAATTTGTAAAAGATCTTTGTATTTTATTCATAATGGTCATCCATATTTTTTCCTCATTGCAAATACCGTCCAAGAATTTCTGTTTTGATTTATCTCATTATAGATGATTTTAACTTTTTATAAATCAAGTAGGTTCATACCCACTTTGCCCTGGGGGTGTCCTAGACTCTCCCAGATTTTCTTGCATTTTTCATATTTAAGTTTATAATCCTTTTGGAATTTATTTTTAATGTGAGGTAAAAAGGAGTCCAGTTTTATATTCTTCCAGATGGATAGCCAGCTGTGTCTGTACCATTTACTAAACAGTCCATCCTTTTACCACTGAGTTAAAATGCCATCATGGTCATTTATCATGTTCTTACATACAAGGTGGTCTGCTACCTTATTCTTTCCTACATTTTGATCTGTTTGTGTACTCTGAGGCTAATCCTCAGCTCCATAATTCCAGGCTATGTAGTCCAGATTTGCTGTTCCAGCAATTCAAAATTTAAAAATTCAAGATGACCTCATTTATTCTCAAGACTTGATACTTTCAAATAATCTTTTAAGTACTTTTATTTAATCTCAGTTTCTACATAGCATTGACATTGTAATTGAAAATTCATTTTATAATATATATTAATATCTAGCTATATAATAAAATGGATCTTCTAATCCACTTTTAAAAATCATATTATAGCTTGTCTTTGGCCATTTGTGGCCTTAGCAGCTATAAAATGCAAACAGATAATAGTAGGCAGCAGAGAACACAAGTGAGGCAAGATCACAGTCTTATTTTTTAATAAATTTATTTATTTTAATTGGAAGCTAATTACTTTACAATATTGTAGTGGTTTTGCCATACATTGACATGAATCCATCACAGGTGTACATGTGTTCCCCATCCTGAACCCTCCTCTCTCCTCCCTCCCGATATCATCCCTCTGGGTCATCCCAGTGCACCATCCTCGAGCACCCTGTCTCATGCTTTGAATCTGGACTGGCGATTCGTTTCATATATGATAATATACATGTTTCAATGCCATTCTCCCAAACCATCCCACTGTTGCCCTCTCCCACAGAGTCCAAAAGACTGTTCTATACCTCTGTGTCTCTTTTGTTGTCTCACATACAGGGTTATCATTAACATCTTCCATATCTAAGACTCTCCTCTGGGCCTTCTTTTTCACAGCCCTTGCTTGCTGATACCATCATTTGCCTGTTTTCTCTCATGTTATTTCCTCATCCTTCTATTACTGTAAATTTCATTTTCTAGAATTGCTTGCCCTCCTACTCTCTGCCACATTCATTCAGTAAGAGATCCTAAAACAGAAGGTTTGAAGACAGAGGAAATGAAGAGAAGGCGTTTTTTTTTTTCTTTTTAATACCACAGAGTTATTTATTCACTATACACTGAACATGTCCCCTATAAAATGTACATATAAATCACTAAAAAGTACATTTTCTCAATTACAGACCATGCTAAATCTGTTCTGTCTGCCTCAAAATAATTTTAATTATAATGCCCAGAGTCTCCTTTACATCTGATGCAAAGTTAAATACTTATTTTGGGGATTGTTGCCTAATATGTGTTTGAGTAGGCAGAGTTAGCAATTAAATATAACTCTATTACACTCATTGCACAATAAATCAGTTTTATTACAGATTAAGACAAATCATTTTTTATTATTTGTATTAATGGTATACAAACAAATGCTGGATAAAGTGGCAAATAACCACAAAATTGCTTATCTTTGATAGTATATTGGATTTTATAATTACATAGGATATAAATGGTGTAAAATATTGTTATAATACACCTCAAACAAGACAATGAAGCCACACTGTAATGATTCACTAGACTGTGGTCAGTAGACATTTATTTAATACGTGAGTTTTATTTATTTTTCTTCCCTATTACCCAGTACACTTTTTTTGGCATATCCGTCTAGTCAAGGCTATAGTTTTCCAGTAGTCATGTATGGATGTGAGAGTTGGACTGTGAAGACAGCTGAGCACCGAAGAATTGATGCTTTTGAACTGTGGTGTTGGAGAAGACTCTTGAGAGTCCCTTGGACTGCAAGGAGATCCAACCAGTCCATTCTGAAAGAGATCAGCTCTGGGATTTCTTTGGAGGGAATGATGCTGAAGCTGAAACTCCAGTACTTCGGACACCTCATGCGAAGAGTTGAGTCATTGGAAAAGACTCTGATGCTGGGAGGGATTGGGAGCAGAAGGAGAAGGGGACAACCGAGGATGAGATGACTGGATGGTATCACAGACTCGATGGACGTGAGTCTGAGTGAACTCCGGGAGTTGGTGATGGAGAGGGAGGCCTGGTGTGCTGCAATTCATGAGGTTGCAAAGAGTCGGACACGACTGAGTGACTGAACTGAACTGAAGGGCTCATTAAATATTTACTGTATATACTGATTAGAAAAGAGGTGAGAAGAGATGGACCCTCCTAGCTGGAAGTCAACTATCATAATTAGAATTTAAGTAAGACGTGTTTAAGGAAGACATAAACTGCATATGGCATACAAGTAAGGAGACTCAGATGCCAACAAAGCAAAACATTAGCAGAAAACACTGGTACTGGAATAATAAACAAAGGCAAGATTTCCCAGTAGCTAAAATAGAACTGATTTAAGAGATAACCAAGTTCATATTGTACCATACGTTTTCTCATCCAGTTAACCTTGAGACAGACCAAGAGAGGGCATTTCTTTCTAAATTTTTCTTTCCTTTCACCAGAAGCCCCAGAAATGCGTTTACAAGAAGGTTCCAACTCCACTTACAATCCTCTATCATGATGTTAACTCCTGTGAGCAACCTTGGCTTTTAATCTTGCTAATGCTATCTTTTTTCCTAAGTCCCTCCAGCCTTAGAATGTTAGATAGAAGATACCTCATATTTCAATCTTCTCTTGTGGCTCAGAGGTTAAAGCCTCTGCCTGGCAAGTGGGAGACCTGGGTTCAATCCCTGGGTTGGGAAGATCCCCTGGAAATGGAAACTTTGTATTTCTAAATCTAAGTTTGCCTCAGTGTTTTCTATTTATCTTTACAAGTCTACTATGCCTCAGTAGGTAATTCTCTGTATTAAATTCCTTGTTTGAAACACGTAGAGTCACATGCATTTTGCTATCTTAAAGGTAACTAACATACATTCCAAATTATTTTTTCATTACTCTCTACCTGACATCTTGCACTTTCTTGGAAGACACCAAAATGAAATTTTCTTTTTGCACTTTTTCTTTTGTGGGGTAGGTTCTTTCTGAATAGGTTATACAGTCAAATATATTCCTTCTTCTCTACACCCACCACATCTCACGTCTGACTCTTGAAGGCACTTCAATAATTCACTGTCTTTGAACTACCTGTTGTGAGCTTGAGGTCAGCTAGCATGCCTTTCACTAACTCCCAATTCTTGATTCACTGTGTGGCCACAGCAGGTGTTCTGAACTCCTCTCTGGGGAAAGCAGAGGAAAGTGAGAAGAAACAAGTTAGGGAAGGAAGAATTGTGGGCAGGGGAGCAAATGTTTTAGAGATAAAGGGAAACTTTTACAGGGGAAAAAGGATACCACAGAGCCCACAAAAATGACTAAACTGGGGTGGTGATAGGGTCGTTAGAATAGAACTTTAATGGTATTATCATTTTTAATTTGAAAAATGTGGTTTAGTACTAAGTCAGTAAAGTCTCTGAGCCTCAGCTTCTTCATTTTTACAGTGGCAACAATAATATTGATACTTGTAGTGTTATAAATTTAAAACATAATTACATATGTAAAAATCCAATAGGCTATAAATATGTGTTTAAAAGTCACTTGCTTGGAGTCACAAAATGATATAATAAGGCTAACAATTATAATAACAGCAGTGAGAAGCACAGAGTTTGGAAGACAGGTGGCAAAATTTTCTTAATTTGCATTCTATATGGAAATCCTATTATCTGCAAAAAGTTACAGAAATAGTAATTGATCTTAGCAAAGTTGCAAGATAAAAGACAAGAATACAAAATAAATTGAAATTATACACAGGTACAGTGAACAGATGAAAGTAGAATTTATAAGAATAAAATATTAATAATATATAATAGCAATAAAATTGAGATACAGATGAATGTAATAAAATATGTGCAAGAACAATACACTGAAAAAATAAAACATTGCTAAGAAAAGTATTGGGTGATCTAAACCAATGAAGATATATTATATGCTGACGAATCACAAGTCTCAATATTATTAAACATAACTGACTAATAGACTCAACATATCTTAATCAAATTCTAGGAGATGTTGGCATAAATTGATGAGCTATTTATAACATTTATATATAAATGTAAAGGACTTTAATATTAAAATAAAAATGAGAAGAGCAAAGTTAGTGAATTTATATTGCTTGGTTTAAAGATTCACTCTGAAAATTCTAGTAATCAGGACCTTCTGGTACTATTTTAAGGACAGACATGTGGAGTAACAGCAAAGAAAGCAGAATTCAGAAATAGACTCACATAAATATGATCAATTGCTTGCCAGCACAGATACGAAGATATTTCAATATGTCAATATCTTTGGCAACAGTATTTTTCACAAATGATTAAAATAGTTGAATGCCATATTCAAAATATGAAACAATCTTCAACTTTTATTTCATATCATCAGTTCAGTTCAGCACGCCAGGCCTCCCTGTCCAACACCAACTTCGAGAATTCACTCAGTCTCACGTCCATTGAGTCAGTGATGCCATCCAGCCATCTCATCCTCTGTCAGTCCCTTCTCCTCCTGCCCCCAATCCCTCCCAGCATCAAAGTCTTTTCCAGTGAGTCAGCACTTTGCATAAGGTGTCCAGTGTACTGGAGTTTCAGCTTCAGCATCATTCCTTCCAAAGAAATCCCAGGGCTGATCTCCTTCAGAATGGATTGGTTGGATCTCCTTGCAGTCCAAGGACTCTCAAGAGTCTTCTCCAACACCACAGTTCAAAAGCATCAATTCTTCAGCACTCAGCTTTCTTCACAGTCCAACTTTCACATCCATACATGACTATTGGAAAAACCATAGTCTTGACTAGACAGACCTTTGTTGGCAAAGTAATGTCTCTGCTTTTCAATATTCCAACTATGTTGGTTACAACTTTTCTTCCAGGAGTAAGCGTCTATTAATTTCATGGCTGCAGTCACCATCTGCAGTAATTTTGGAGCCCAGAAAAATAAAGGTCTGACACTGTTTCCACTGTTTTTCCATTTATTTCCCATGGAGTGATGGGACCGGATGCCGTGATCTTCATTTTCTGAATGTTGAGATTTAAGCCAACTTTTTCACTCTCCTCTTTTACTTTCATCAAGAGGTTTTTAGTTCCTCTTCACTTTCTACCATAAAGGTGGTGTCATCTTAATATCTGAGGTTATTGATATTTCTCGCGGCAATCTTGATTCCAGCTTGTGTTTCTTCCAATCCAGCATTTCTCATGAGGTACTCCACATATAAGTTAAATAAGCAGAGTGACAATATACATCCTTGATGTATTTCTTTTCCTATTTGTTTGCAGTGATTTTGGAGCCCCCCCAAAATAAAGTCTGATGCTGTTTCCACTGTTTCCCCATCTATTTGCCATGAAGTGATGGGACCAGATGCCATATTCTTCGTCTGAAATCAGATTGATTATATTCTATGCAGCCAAAAATGGAGAAGCTCTATACAGTCAACAAAAACAAGACCAGGAACTGACTGTGGTTCAGATCAAAAACTCCTTATTACCAAATTCAGACTTTAACTGAAGAAAGTAGGGAAAACTGCTAGACTATTCAGGTATGACCTAAATCAAATCCCTTATGATTATACCGTGGAAGTGAGAAATAGATTTAAGGGCCTAGAGCTGATAGAGTGCCTGATGAAGTATGGAATGAGGTTCGTGACATTGTACGTGAGACAGGGATCAAGACCATCACCATGGAAAAGAAACGCAAAAAAGCAAAATGGCTCTCTGGGGAGGGCTTACAAATCACAGTGAAAATAACAGGTGAAAAGCAGAGGAGAAAAGGAAAGATATAAGCATCTGAATGCAGAGTTACAAAGAATAGCAAGAAGAGATAAGAAAGCCTTCTTCAGCAATCAGTGCAAAGAAATAGAGGAAAAGAACAGAATGGGAAAGACTAGAGATCTCTTCAAGAAAATTAGAGATACCAAGGGAATATTTCATGCAAAGATGGGCTCGATAAAGGACAGAAATGGTCTGAACCTAACAGAAGCAGAAGATATTAAGAAGAGGTGGCAAGAATACACAGAAGAACTGTACAAAAAAGATCTTCATGACCCAGATAATCATGATGATGTAACCACTAATCTACAACCAGACATTTTGAAATGTGAAGTCAAATGGGCCTTAGAAAGCATCACTATGAACAAAGCTAGTGGAGGTGATGGAATTCCAGTGGAACTGCTTCAAATCCTGAAAGATGATGCTGTGAAAGTGCTGCACTGAATATGCCAGCAAATTTGGAAAACTCAGCAGTGGCCACAGGACTGGAAAAGATCTGTTTTCATTCCAATCCCAAAGAAAGGCAATGCCAAAGAATGCTCAAACTACTGCACAATTGCTCTCATCTCACATGCTAGTAAAGTAATGCTCAAAATTCTGCAAGCCAGGCTTCAGCAGTACGTGAACCGTGAACTCCCTGATGTTCAAGCTGGTTTTAGAAAAGGCAGAGGAACCAGAGATCAAATTGCCAACATCCACTGGATCATGGAGAAAGCAAGAGAGTTCCAGAAAAACATCTATTTCTGCTTTATTGACTCTGCCAAAGCCTTTGACTGTGTGGATCACAATAAACTGTGGAAAATTCTGAAAGAGATGAAAATACCAAACCGTCTAACCTGCCTCTTGAGAAATCTGTATGCAGGTCAGGAAGCAACAGTTGGAACTGGACATGGAACAACAGACTGGTTCCAAATAGGAAAAAGGAGTACATCAAGGCTGTATATTATCACCCTGCTTATTTGACTTCTATGTAGAGTACATCATGAGAAACGCTGGACTGGAAGAAACACAAGCTGGAATCAAGATTGCTGGGAGAAATATCAATAACCTCAGACAGGCTTATGACACCACTCTTATGGCAAAAAGTGAAGAGGAGCTAAAAATCCTCTTCACGAAAATGAAAGAGGAAAGCAAAAAAGTTGGCTTAAAGCTCAACATTCAGAAAATGAAGATCATGGCATCCGGTCCCATCACTTCATGGCAAATAGATGGGGAAATGGTGGAAACAGTGTCAGACTTTATTTTTGGGGCTCCAAAATTACTGCAGATGGTGACTGCAGCCATGAAATTAAAAGACGCTTACTCCTTGGAAGAAAAGTTATGACCAACCTAGATAGTATATTCAAATGCAGAGACATTACTTTGCTAACTAAGGTCCATCTTCAAGACAATTGTTTTTCCAGTAGTCATGTATGGATGTGAGAGTTGGACTGTGAAGAAGGCTGAGCGCCGAAGAATTGATGCGTTTGAACTGTGGTGTTGGAGAAGACTCTTGAGAGTCCCTCGGACTGCAAGGAGATCCAACCAGTCCATTCTGAAGGAGATCAACCCTGGATTTCTTTGGAAGGAATGATGCTAAAGCTGAAACTCCAGTACTTTGGCCACTTCATGCGAAGAGTTGACTAATTGGAAAAGACTCTGATGCTGGGAAGGATTGGGGGCAGGAGAAGAAGCGGACCACCGAGGATGAGATGGCTGGATGGCATCACTGACTCGATGGACGTGAGTCTGAGTGAACTCCCGGAGATGGTGTTGGACAGGGAGGCTTGGCGTGCTGTGATTTATAGGGTCGCAAAGAGTCGGACACAACTGAGCATTTGAACTGAACTGAACTGAGCTTTAAGTCAACTTTGTCACTCTCCACTTTCACTTTCATCAAGAGGCTTTTTCATTCCTCTTCACTTTCTGCCATATAGAGGAACTAACATAAAATAGGTCATAGGTATAAATGTAAAACCGATAACCTATAAAATTTTGTAACTTTTGGTTGAAAAAAGGAGACATTCTTTCTGATCATGGATTCTGAAAAGCCACAAAAATATGTACCATAAAATAAAAATTGTACACTGTCAAAATTACAATTTTCTGCTCTCCAAGCACTATTAAAATATTAGAAATTCAAGCTACACATAAGAGAAAATATTTACCAAACATATATTAATAGGTTGACAAAGGGACTGTAAGAAGAAATAGGCAAGTAATTTTGGCAATTAGTAATAAAACAAACATTTCAATTTTTAAAGAAGTAAAAAGAACTGATTCAAATGTATTCTTTTTAATGTCTGCGTAATACTGCATTGTGTATATGTACCACTATACTAATGCATATATATGTAATTTAGAAAGATGGTAATGATAACCCTGTATGAGAGACAGCAAAAGAGACACAGATGTGTAGAACAGTCTTTTGGACTCTGTGGGTAGGGAGAAGGTGGAATGATTTGGGAGAATGACATTGAAATATGTATAATATCATATATGAAACAAATTGCCAGTCCAGGTTCGATGCATGATACTGGATGGTTGGGACTGGTGCACTGGGAAGACCTGGAGGGGGTGATATGGGGAGGGAGGGGGGTTCAGGTTGGGGAACACGTGTATACCTGTGGCAGATTCATGTTGATGTATGGCAGAACCAATACAGTATTGTGAAGTAATTAACCTCCAATTAAAATAGATAAATTTATATTTTAAAAAAGAAGTAAAAGAGTTGAGCAGACACTGTATCACATAATTTAGATAAACTGAAACTCTTATTCTGGAAAACATTTATGCAAGTTATCCTAAAGTTAATGCACATTTACCATATTATTCAGCAATACAATTCCTAGACTTATATCCATGAACAGTGAAAACATATGTCCACACAAAGACCTGGATAAAAACTCAAGTCCTCATTAGCTAGTGAATAAATAAATAAATTGTGATACATCCATAAACCATACAGTGTAATTTTCCTCAACAATAAGAAAGAATCAATTACTTACACTTTCAACAATATAAATGAGCTTCAAAAGTATTACATTAAGTTAAAGAAACCAAGTGCAAGAACCACATGCAGAAAGTACCAATCATACGATACTCTAGAAAAGACTAAACTGAGGGACAAAAAAAGATCAGCAGTTTTCAGGTGTGGGAGTAAAAGAGTTTGAGTGACTTTATAGAATGATGGAAATGTTTCATAGCCAGATCATAATGGTGGTAACCGTACTATATTCAACTTGAAAGAACTCATTCAATTGTATACTTTAAAAAGATAAATTTTATCATATGCATATTACACCTGAATTAAAAAAAATTAAAATTTTAGCTCCCAGTTACATGTAAATGCTTACTATTTTTCATGATGTATAAAGTACTGAAAATCCTTTTTCTGGTACTGTTAGGGAATGCTAGTTAAAAGACATAAACAAAACAGTCCAAATAACCGAAATCAATATAATTTTCAATAGTGGAAATATTTCTTAATATTTTGTTTCATAAATCTTTGCATACTGAAACACTATATAAGCAAAGTTGTTTGAATTGCTAGATATGGTACATTGACACTACCATGGCCAGTGGAAACCGAGTTCAGTTGCACTTGAAATGCTCAGGATAGGGAGCAACTGACTTTGTCCTCAATTTCTTTGCAAATTGTCAGAACCGTGTTATAACCATGAATCCATTGGACAATAATGCATATGCTCTATACACAGAATAAACTGTTCCTGAACCTTAATCTTTGGCAAAATTTCCATGTCGACACTATGGAATATGGAAATTGCAATTTAAGACTTTTGATAAAAAAGTGGTGCTTTAAATAAATGCATTTAATGAAAGGTTTTTCATTTATTCCAAGATTATGTTATTTTGTGTGTGAGTCAAATGTTCTTTGTTTCTACCTTTTTGTTCTTTGTGTACTAATATAAAGTATATACACACTAATAAGTGTGTCTCCGTGTGTATAGATATACCTATACTATGTGTGCTCAGTAGCTTAGTTGTGTTCAATTCTTTGTGACCCCATGGACTAGGGCCCACCAGAGTCCTCTGTCCATGGAATTTTCCAGGCAATAATACTAGAATGGGTTGCCATTTCCTTCTCCAATGTGTATATGTATGTACATAATATGTCTGTATTTATTATATAACATGCATGTGCATATTATGTATGAGAAACTGCTTATTGTTTTGCGATGAACTATGCAGCCTAAATAATCTGGATCTTACTCTACTTGAGTCCACAGTACACCCTAACAATAGTTTCAGTTATTGCCTTTTAATAGTATTTAGCAACTTTGCATTTTGGACATTCCACCAACCCAAGTTCCCCTAAAAAGCCATTGTAATAAGCACACTCAGGCAAAAATAAGCTGTTTGAAGAACATTACAGAAAGAGAAACATACTAGACGTTAGAACCTTCACTGCAATTTTCCAAAAAAGATCTTCACTGGCTATACGGTTACTTGGCAAGGCACATTTAATGTGTAATGTTATTAAAAAGACTTTGTGGATGATAATCAGCTATTGATATTTTTGATGAAAAACTAATCGATCCATCTAAGAAAAGAATGGAAAATTCTTTTGAGCCAAATGTGAGGATTATAATCCATGAAGAGCATCTCAGAAAACTCCGAGAAAGTTCCGTTCTTTAGAATTTGAAGCAGTTATATTGTTTTGAGACAGACCTTTACATTAAGCGATGTGTTGTTGACAGCTTACACAATCCAGATCTGAACACCATGTGATTCCCTATCAAAAAGTGGATATTGCTTTCAAAGAGTTGTCTTGTTGAAGACAGGAGAATGTTTCTCTTTATAGTTGAACATGTTATTTCTGCTGATGGGGATGTTTTGCTAGCTGCAAAACACAGATTCACAATACACAGCGGGGGAGAGAAGAGGCCAAATGATAGAGGAAACAATTATGTTTAATTTTTTTTTTGTCTTCTTAGCATAAAATACATGTAAAATTTTTTTCAGTGTTTTAATATTTATTTACTTTTTAATTGAAGGATAATGGCTTTCCAGAATTTTGTTGCTTTCTGTAAAGCCTCAACATGAATCAGCTATGCTGCTGCTGCTGCTAGGTCACTTCAGTCATGTCCAACTCTGTGCGACCCCAGAGACAGCAGCCCGCCAGGCTCCCCGGCCCTGGGATTCTCCAGGCAAGAACGCTGGAGTGGGTTGCCATTGCCTTCTCCAATGCGTGAAAGTAAAAGCGGAAGTGAGGTCGCTTAGTCGTGCGGGACTCTTAGCGACCCCATGGACTGCGGCCCACCAGGCTCCTCCGTCCGTGGGATTTTCCAGGCAAGAGTAACTGGAGTGGGGTGCCATTGAATCAGCCATAGGTATACATATATCCCCTCCCTTTTGAACCTCCCTTCCATCTCCTTCCCACTCCACCCCTATAGATTGATACAGAGCCCCTGTTTGAGTTTCCATGAGCCACACAGGAAATTCCCATTGGCTGCCTATTTTACATATAGTAATATAAGTTTCCATTTACTCTCTCCATACACCTCACCCTTTCTTCCCCTCTCCTCATGTCCATAAATCTATTCTTCATGTCTCTCTCTCCACTGCTGCCCTGTAAATAAATTCTTCAGTGCCATTTTTCTAGATTCTGTATCTATATATTAGAATATGATATTTATCTTTCTCTTTCTGACTTACGTCACTCTGTGTAATAGGCTCTAGGTTGATCTACCTCATATAGAACTGACTCAAATGTATTCCTTTCTATGGCTAATATTCCATTGTGTATGTACCACAACTTCTTTATCCATTCATCTGTCAGTGGACATCTAGGTTGCTTCCATGTTCTGGCTATTGTAAATAGTGCTGCAATGAACAATGGGATACATGTGTCTTTTTCAGTTTTGGTTTCCTCAGGGTATATACCTAGCAGTGAGATTGCTGGGTCATATGGTGGTTTTCTTCAAGTTTTTAAAGGAATCTCCATACCGTCTTCCATAGTGGCTGTATGAGTTTATATTCCCACCAACAGTGCAAGAGCATTCCCTTTTCCGTTTTCTCCACACCCTCTCCAGCATTTATTATTTGTAGATTTTTTTGATAATGGCCATTCTGAGCCACGTGAGGTGATATCTCATTGCAGTTTCGATTTTCATTTCTCTACTAATGAGCGATGTTGAACATGTTTTCTTGTGTTTGTTAGCCATCTGTATGTCTTCTTTGGAGAATGTCTGTTTAGGTCTTTTCCCCACTTTTTGATGGCTTGTTTGTTTTTCTGGTATTGAGTTGTATAAGCTGCTTGTATATTTTGGAAATTAATCCTTTGTCAGTTGTTTCATTTGCTATTACTTTCTGCCATCCTGAGGGTTGTCTTTTCACATTGCTTAAGTTTCCTTTGCTGTGCAAAAGCTTTTAAGTTTAATCAGGTCCCACTTGTTTACTTTTCTTTTTATTTTCATATCTCTAGGAGGTGGGTCATAGAAGATCTTGCTTTGATTTATGTCATTGAGTGTTCTATGTTTTCCTCTAAGTGTTTTAGTTTCTGGTCTTACATTTAGGTCTTTAATCCATTTTGAGTTTATCTGTGTGTATGGTGTTAGCAAGTGTTCTAATTTCATTCTTTTACATGTAGCTGTTGTTTTCCCAGCACCTTTTATTGAAGAGGCTGTCTTTGCCCCATTGTATATTCTTGCCTCCTTTGTCAAAAATAAGGTACCCATAGAAAGTGAAAGTGAAGTCGCTCAGTTGTGTCCGACTCTTTGTGACCCCATGGACTGTAGCCTACCAGGCTTCTCCATCCATGGAATTTTCCAGGCGAGAGTACTGGAGTGGGTTGCCATTCCCTTCTCCAGGAGATCTTCCCAACCCAGGGATCAAACCTGGGTAATCTGCATTGCAAGCAGACGCTTTACCGTCTGAGCCACCAAGGAAGTCTCAGGTACCCATAGGTGCATGGGTTTATTTCTTGACTTTCTATCTTGTTCCATTGGTATATATTTCTGTTTTTGTGTCATTACCATATTTTCTTGATGACTGTACCTTTCTAGTATAATCTGAAGTCAGGAGGGAGATTCCTCCAGTTCTTGAGAGCATTCAAGAATGCTTTCAATTTTTCACCAACTGTTCTTGAGAACAGTTCTTTCTCAAGACTGTTTTGACTACTAGGGGTCTTTTGTGTTTCCATATGAATTGTGAAATTTTTTGTTTTAGTTCTGTGAAAAATGCCATTGGTAATTTTGATAAGGATCACATTGAATCTGTAGGTTGCATTTGGTAGTATAGTCATTTTCATAATATTGATTCTTCCTACCCATGAACATGAAATATCCCTCCATATGTTTATGTCATCTTTGATTTCTTTCATCAGTAGCTTGTAATTTTCTTTGTACAGTTCTTTTGTCTCTTTAGGTAAGTTTATTCCTAGATATTTAATTTTTTTGTTGCAATGATGAATGGGATTGATTTCTTAATTTATTTCTGATTTTTCATTGTTAATATAGAAATGCAAATGATTTCTGTGTATTGACTTGTGTCCTACAACTTTGCTAAATTCACTGATTAGCCCTAGTAATTTTCTGATACTATCCTTAGGGATAAATCTGTACAGTATCATGTCATCTGCAAACAATGAGAGCTTTACTTTTTCTTTTCTGATCTGGATTCCTTTTATTTCTTTTTTTCTTTTCTGATTGCTTTTGCTAGGACTTTCAAAACTACGTTGAATAATAGTGATGAAAGTGACACCCTTGTCTTGTTCCTGATCTTAGAGGGAATGCTTTCAATTTTTCACCATTGAGAATAATGTTTGCTGTAGGCTTATTATATATGGTCTTTACTATGTTGAAGTAGGTTCCTTCTATGCCCATTTTTGAAGAGCTGTAGTCGTAAATGGGTGCTGAATTTTGTCAAATGCTTTTTCTGCATCTATTGAGATTATCATATGGCTTTTATCTTTTAATTTGTTAATATGGTGCATCACATTGATTGATTTGTGTATACTGAAGAATC
Organism: Nanger dama; assembly: GCA_917880005.1. Lineage (NCBI taxonomy): Eukaryota > Metazoa > Chordata > Mammalia > Artiodactyla > Bovidae > Nanger > Nanger dama. The sequence goes on from CAKJTW010000004.1 coordinate 58,624,990, forward strand.
CTTGCATTCCTGGAATAAACCCAACTTGATCATGAGCTTTTTGATGTGTTGCTGAAATCTGTTTGCTAAAATTTTGCTGAGGATTTTTGCATTTATGCTCATCAGTGATATTGGCCTTTAGTTTTCTTTGTGTGTGTGTGTGTGTGTGTGTGTGTGTGTTCTCTTTGTCTGGTTTTGGTATCAGGGTGATGGTGGCCTTGTAGAATGAGTTTGGAAGTGTTCCTTCCTCTGCAATTTTTGAAAAGAATTTTATAAGGATAGGCATTAGCTCTTCTCCAAATGTTTGATAGAAATCTCCTGTGAAGCCATCTGGTCCTGGGCTTTTGTTTTTTGGGAGATTTCTGATCACAGCTTCAATTTCAGTGCTTGTAATGGGGTTGTTCATAATTTCTATTTCTTCCTGATTCAGGCTTGGAAGATTGATCTTTTCTAAAAATCTGTCCATTTCTTCCAGGTTATCCATTTTATTGCCATATAATTGTTCATAATCTTTTATAATCCGTTGTATTTCTGAAAAGGATCGTCTATTGTAACCTCTCCTTTTTTCATTTCTAATTTTGTTGATTTGACTCTTTTTTTCTTGATGAGTCTCACTAAAGGTTTGTCAATTTTGTTTATCTTCTCAAGGAACCAGCTTTTAGTTTTAATAATTTTTACTAGTGTTTCTTTCATTTCTTTTTCCACTTATTTCTGCTCTGATCCTTATGGTTTCTTTCCTTCTATCAATTTTGGGGAATTTTTGTTCTACTTTTTCCATCTGTGTTAGGTGTAAAGTTAGGTTGTCTATTCTATGTTTTTCTTGTTTCTTGCAGTAGGATTATATTGCTATCAGTTCAGTTCAGTTCAATCACTCAGTCGTGTCTGACTCTTTGCGACCCATGAATTGCAGCATGCCAGGCCTCCCTGTGCATCACCAACTCCTGGAGTTCACTCAGACTCACATCCATCAAGTCAATGATATCATCCAGCCATCTCATCCTCGGTCGTCCCCTTCTCCTCCTGCCCCCAATCCCTGCCAGCATCAGAGTGTTTTCCAATGAATCAACTCTTTGCATGAAGTGGCCAAAGTACTGCAGTTTCAGCTTTAGCATCATTCCTTCCAAAGAACACCCAAGACTGATCTGCTTTAGGATGGACTGGTTGGATCTCCTTCCAGTCCAAGGGACTTTCAAGAGTTTTCTCCAACACCACAGTTCAAAAGCATCAATTCTTCGGCCCTCAGCTTTCTTCATAGTCCAACTCTCACATCTACACATGACTACTGGAAAAACCATAGCCTTGACTAGATGGACCTTTGTTGGCAAAGTAATGTCTCTCTTTTTGAATATGCTATTTAAACTTCCCTATTACAACTGCTTTTGCTGGATCCTATAGATTTTGAGTTGTCATGTTTTCATTGTCATTTGTTTCCAGAAATTTTTTGATTTCCTTTTGATTTCTTCATTAACCTATTTGTTATATAGTAACATGTTGCCCTGGGATTTCTTTGGAAGGAATTATGCTAAAGCTGAAACTCCAGTACTTTGGACACCTCATGCAAAGAGCTGACTCATTGGAAAGGACACTAATGCTGGGAGGGATTGGGGGGCAGGAGGAGAAGGGGACGACAGAGGATGAGATGGCTGGATGGCATCACGGACGCGATAGATGTGAGTCTGAGTGAACTCCGGGAGTTGGTGATGGATAGGGAGGCCTGGCATGCTGCGATTCATGGGGTCACAAAGAGTTGGCCATGACTGAGCGACTGAACTGAACTGAACTGAATATGTTGCTTAATCTCCATGTGTTTGTGTTCCTTACAGGTTTTTTTTTTTTTCCTTGTAATTGATAACTAGCCTCATAATGTTGTGGTTGGAGAAGATGCTTGATATAATTTCAATTTTCTTAAATTTACTGAGGTGTGATGTGATCCAAGACCCAAGATATGGTCTATCCTAGAGTATGTTCCATGTGCACTTGAGAAGAAGGTGTATTCTTCTGCATCTGTATGGAATGTCCTGAAGATATTAATGAGATCCATTCCATCTAATGTATCATTTAAGACTTGTGTTTCCTTATTAACTTTCTGTTTTGATGATCTGTCCATTGGTGTGAGTGGGGTGTTAAAGTCTCCTACTATTATTGTGTTACTGTTAAATTCCCCTTTTATGTCTGTTAGTGTTTGTTTTATGTATTGAGGTGCTCCTACGTTGGGTGCATAGATATTTACAATTGTTATGCTTGGACTGATCCCTTGATCGTTATGTAGCATCCTTCCTTATCTCTTGTAATCTTTAAGATCTATTTTGTCTGATATGAGGATTGCTACTCTAGCTTTCATTTGCTTTCTATTTGCATGGAATATGATTTTCCATTCTCTCACTTTCAGTCTATGTGTCTTTAGGCCTGAAGTGGGTTTCTTGTAGACAGCAAATATATGTCTCTTGTTTTTATATCCATTCAGCCAGGCCATGTCTTTTGGTTGGAGCATTTAATCCATTTACGTTTAAGTTAATTACGCATATATGTGTTCCTATTGCCATTTTCTTAATTGTTTGGGGTTGATTTTGTAGATCTTTTTCTTCTCTTATATTTCTTGACTATATAAGTACCTTTCACATTTGTTTTAAAATTGGTTTGGTGGTACGGAGTTCTCTTAAAGTTTGCTTGTCTGAAAGTTTTTTTATTTCTCCATCAATTTTGAATGAGATCCTTGCTTGGTACAGTAATTTTGGTTGTAGATTTTCCCCTTTCAGTACTTTAACTATATCCTGCCGTTCCATTCTGGCCTACAGAGTTTCTGCTGAAAGATCAGTTGTTAAATGTATGTAGTTTCCCTTGTATGTTACTTGTTGCTTTTCCCTTGCTGCTTTTAATATTCTTTCTTCGTGTTTAGTCTTTGTTAGTTTGATTAGTATATGTCTTGGCATGTTTCTCCTTGGATTTATCCTGTATGGGACTCTGCATCTCTTGGAGTTATTTCCTTTTCCATGTTGGTGAAATTTTCAACTATAATTTTTCAAAAAATTTCTCATATACTTTCTTTTTCTCTTCTCCTGGACCCCTATAATTTGAATCTTGGTGTGTTTGATATTGTCCTGGAGGTCTCTGAGACTATCCTCAATTCTTTTTACTTTATTCTGCTTTTTAAAAGTTATTTCCACCATTTTATCTTCCAACTCACTGATTCGTTCTTCTGCTTCCTATATTCTGCTATTGATTACTTCCACAGTATTTTTAATTTCAGTAATTTTATTGTTTCTCTTCGTATGTTTATTCTTTAGTTCTTCTAGGTCTTTGTTAATTGGTTCTTGCATTTTCTCTGTTCTGTTTTCAGGGTTTTTGATCAACTTTACTATCATTATTCTGAATTCTTCTTCAGGTATTTTGCCTATTTCATCTTCATTTATTTGACCTTCTTTGTTTATAGTTTGTTCCTTCATGCAGTTTGTGTAGTATTTCTCTATCTTTTCATTATTTTTTAAACTTATTGGGTTTGAGGTCTCCTCTTTCCAGGCTTCATGGTTGAATTCTTTTTTCCTTTTGGTTTCTGCCCTTCTAAGATTGATCCAGTGGCTTCTATAAGCTTCATATAGGGTAAGATTTGTGCTGAGGTTTTTTTTTTTTTTTTCCTTTGATGGGCAGGGCTGAGTGACATGGTAATCTTGTCTGTTGATGATTAGGTTTATATTCTTGTTTTTCTTGTTGTTTAGATGAGGCATACTACACAAGGTGCTATGGTGGTTGAGTGATACTGGATCTTGTGTTCAAGTGGTTTGCTTTCTGTGAGTTCCATCTGATACTCCCTAGGGTTGGTTCTCTGGTAGTCTATGGTCTCAGAGTTAGTGCTCTCACTCCAAAGGATGAGGGTCTGATATCATCTCTGTGTGGCCAGCCACTGCCCTGTGCCTTCTACCATTTTTCCTGCCTCTAATTTTAATTTTCAAATTAACTTTTATTTTAAATTGGAGTATAGTTGATTTACAATGTTGTGTTATTTTCAGAGGTATAGCAAAGTGATTTAGTTATACATAAACATATACCAATTCTCTTTTTAGATTCTTTTCCCATATAAAAGTGAATGTGAATGTCACTCAGTAGTGTCTGACTCTTTGTGACCCTATGGGCTATAAAGTCCATGGAATTCTCCAGGCCAGAATAATGGAGTGGGTAGCTGTTCCCCCTCTCCAGGGGATCTTCCCAACCCAGGGATCAAACCCAGGTTTCCCACACTGCAGGAAAATTCTTTACCAACTGAGCCACAGGGAAGCCCCCTTTTATCCTATAGGTTATTACAGAACATTGAGTTGAATTCCCTGTACTATACAGTAGGTCCTTTTGATGATCTATTATATATATATATATATAAAATATATATGTGTATATATATGTATATATATATAATATATATATAGCAGTGGGTATATGTCCATCCCAAATTCCTAATTTATTCCTCTGGGTCGCACCTTTCCACAAACCGTAAGTTTGTTTTGAAGTCTGTGAGTCTGTTTCTGTTTTATAAGTAAATTGATTTGTATCAGTTCTTTAGATTTCACATATAAGTGACATCATATGACATTTGTCTTTCTCTTTCTGACTTACTTCATTTAGTATGAGAATTTCTAGGTCAATATAAGTTGCTGCAAATGGTATTATTTCATTTCACAATGTGTGCATTGTAAGTCACTTCAGTTATGTCTGACTCTTTGTGACCCCATGGACTGTAGCCCAGCCACACTCTTCTGTCCATGAGGATTCTCCAGGCAAGAATCCTGGAGTGAGTTGCCATGCCCTTTTCCAGGGGATCTTCCTGACATAGGGACTGAGCCCAGTCCTTTGCATATTCTGCACTGGCCAGCATGATCTTTTTTACTAGTGCCACCTGGAAAGAAATTATATACATTCACAATACTGAATTATAAATTTGTATAACTTATTATTTCTAAACCACACATCAGCATAAACTCAAAGTAATACAGATTGGGTTTGTATGTTAACTCATTTCATTTTTTAAAAAGTATAGGGGAACAATTATAGCAATTCTGATTTTTAATATTTGGTCTTTTTCTTTGTTTGACATTATTACACTGAGATTATTTCACTCTAATTTTGGGGCATATCTTTGCCACAGACTCAAATTTATTTATACTCCCCACTAAAACATCCGTTTAAAATTTAATTTCAGAAATATTTTTCAGCTGATTCTGAAAGATCCTTTCAGTATGTTCTGTGAAGGGGCCATTTGCTTTAGACATCATCCAGGGATAGTTTCTCTCTCCTCTCTGGTCACTCAGTCCTATGTGTGTTATTATTACACTGCAATGCAAACATTTCACTCCATTCTCTGACGGGAAAATCTACTTCTGGAATGGAATCCGAGCTACAAAAATTTCATTCCATCAATGGGCAGAAACAAAGTATGCATGCCATGCCCTATTTAGCATCACTGAGCATTTCCTCTCCAAGTCATAGGTCAACATAGTTTAGGCTACAAGGAAAATAAAATCTCTATTTGTGAATCCTCCTGAGAGCAGTAACATGTGTCTGGAACGTGGCCTCTCTCCTGGGCCTCCATACCAGAAATGATATTTAAAATGTTTATATCTGCATAAAGGCTTAATTGTTAATATAAAAGGACATAGCATATGCTGATAAAATTAATATTTGTATTCTATTTACTGCAAAATTAAATAATGTCAAATAGGACGGTGTCTATACATTGACTTACTTTTTTCCCCCAAGCGTGTTGTTTCAGTTAAAAATCAATCAATTGACTACCTCAGTCCTTTGTCTATAATAGCACTTTTCAACCTGCGTTTTGAGGAATACTACTATCTATACATGTTGTTCATTGATGGTCTGAAAGGATTTCAAGGTCAAATGATTTCCAGCAGCAAGATTACATTATATTAACAGAGCACATTAGTATTAAAAAAAAAAAAACTCTGAGATATCGCAGAGTCAAGAAATGTGTTTAATATTTTCTAACCCTGTTTTTACCATATTTGAGTCAGGAAATTGTCTACCCACTCTTGCCACTAAAAACATATAAATATTTTTTGTTGTTGGTGGCAATGGTGCAGAGACTGCTAATATCTAAAAATATAATATAGTAGATTAATAGCATGGATTATCTGCCTGTCTGGTTATATGGATGAGATCTAGATCTAAAGTTACGGAGAAGAAAAAAATACATTTGAATATTTGGAATCAGTAATGTAGTTTACCAAACAGGTGGAGTTAAATTTCTCTAACTTAAATGGTGACAAATTATTTTCACTGCATTTTGTGAGGATTAAGTAAGAAAATTTTTCAACACATTAGGTGGATAAATAGTAACAGTCAATAACTATTATTACTCTCACTAGTATTAGTATTATTCATCCCTGAATCCACTTTCTTAAGCATGATGCTGTTTTGCCTTTTATTGTAATCTTAGGCAATATTTTTGAATGGCTAATTGTTGGGGAGAAATATATCTTTTGTGATTGCATTTACTGTATATGAATTTGATTCTATTCCAAAAATATTATTGATGTTTTACGGTATAAAATTAGTCTACAAGGAATGCTACTGACACTACAACTTGTGAGGCACCCAATCCACATCTCACATCCCATATCTTTCAGCTGCCTTTTGCTGTATAACAAACCACTCCCAAAACTAGTGGCTGAGAAATCAACTTTTATTATTCCTCATAATTCTGTTGATCCATTGGATTCAGCTACATTCATCTGGCATCAGCAGAGGATATTAATTTGTCTACATAAAGCTAGTGTGTGGTCTGGTCCAAAGAGTCAAAGAAGGCCTCACCCTCATATTAACATCCAAATTTCTGAATATGAAGGTACATATCTTATATTACTGGAGAAGGAAATGGCAACTCATTTGGATATTCTTGCCTGGAGAATTCCACGCACAGAGGAGCCTCATGTGCATGAGCCCATGGGGTCGCAAAGAGTCAGACATGGTTGAGTGGCTTTAACTTTATCTTACATTAAGTCTACATAAGGCAGAGTCTTTATAGTGACATATTGAAATTTACTTTCTGCTTAGCCTTCTCTATTATATAATTATAAATTTATTTGCCATTCTACAACTTCACAATCACTTTTACATAATTTTGCTAGATTTTCATGTTTGAGCAGAAGCAATTTACAAAACTCGCATAAAGTAATGCTCAGAATTCTCCAAGCCAGCTTTAGTAATACGTGAACCATGAACTTCCAGATGTTCAAGCTGGTATTAGAAAAGGCAGACGAACCAGAGATCAAATTGCCAACATCTGCTGGATCATCAAGAAAGCAAAAGAGTTTTGGAAAAACATCTATTTCTGCTTTACTGACTATGCCAAAGTCTTTGACTGTGTGGATCACAATAAACAAAGGAGATGGGAATACCAGACTATCTGACCTGCTTCTTGAGAAACCTGTATGCAGGCCAGGAAGCAACAGTTAGAACTGGACATGGAACAACAGATTGGTTCCAAATAGGAAAAGGAGTATGTCAAGGATGTGTATTGACACCCTGCCTGTTTAACTTCTATACAGGTACATCATGAGAAATGCTGGGCTGGAAGAAGCACTGCTGTAATCAAGATTGCCAGGAGAAATGTCAATAACCTCAGATATGCAGATGACACTACCCTTACAGCAGAAAGTGAAGAAGAACTAAAGAGCCTTTTGTTGAAAGTGAAAGAGGAGAGTGACAAAGTTGGCTTAAAGCTCAACATTCAGAAAACGAAGATCATGGCATCTGGTCCCATCACTTCATGGCAAATAGATGGAGAAACAGTAGAAACAGTGGCTGACTTTATTTTGGGGGCTCCAAAATCACTGCAGATGGTGATTGCAGCCATGAAATTAAAAGATGCTTACTCCTTGGAAGGAAAGTTATGCCCAACCTAGATAGCATATTAAAAGCAGAGACATTACTTTGTCAACAAAGGTCCATCTAGTTAAGGCTATAGTTTTTCCAGTAGTCATGTATGGATGTGAGAGTTGGACTCTAAAGAAAGCTGAGTGCTGAAGAATTGATGCTTTTGAACTGAGGTGTTGGAGAAGGCTCTTGAGGGTCCTTTGGACTGCAGGGAGATCCAACCCAGTCAATCCTAAAGGAGATTGGTCCTGGGTGTTCATTGAAAGGACTGATGTTGAAGCTGAAACTGCAATACTTTGGCCACATGATTGGAAGAGCTGATTCATTTGAAAAGACCCTAATGCTGGGAAAGATTGAGGGCAGAAGGAGAAGGGGACAGAGAGGCTGAATGGTTGGATGGTATCTCTAACTCAGTGGACATGAGTTTGGGTAGACTCTGCAAGTTGGTGACAGATAGGGAGACCTGGCGTGCTGCGGTTCATAGGGTCACAAAGTTTCGGACATGACTAAAGCGACTGAACTGAACTGAATTTACAAAACTAAGACCAAAAAACCAAAGAACATTTCAACAGAAAGTTATGTCCAAATGGGCAAGAGGGAAAGAAAAAGAAAAATGCTAAGTTAAAATAGATGATGATACGTTATGTTTCTTCCGATGCTTTCACCACAGAGGTATCTTGGGCTTCCTTACAACATGGAAGGCTTAGGGTAGTTGAGTTTCTTGCATGGCATCTGTTTTCAGAAAATAAAATCAGAAACTGCAGAGCTTCCTGAAGATTAGCCTTGAACTAGCTTAATGTCACTTCTGTCACATGTCCCTGACCAAGACAAGTCACAAGGGTCAATACTCACTGAAAGAGAAGGAGATGGACACCAGCACTTGAACTTCTTGAACACCAGCACACACCTCATCTTCAGTCACTAAATAAACCTCATTCTCCAACTAGACAATTCCTGTCATTTATTTACAAATAGATCTTGGGACCAGATATTCCCATAACTTAAATCCTCAACATATGTTTGTTGGATTAATCTCTCTTTCACTTGGCATACATTTCAGCATTATTAAAGCCTGTCTGTGACAATTGTGCCAGCCTGGGCAGAATGTCTAGGAAATATGCCCTCTTGCCACTCAAGAACACAGATTCAATAATGCAGTGCTGAATGCCATGCAGGGAATATCCATACATAATTGGACACCAGGGATGCCTCCCTCTAGCTGCATGGAGGTGCAGAAGGAGTCAAGAGCGCTTCTCCAAAGAGCAATTTGTGCTAAATTTAAAAGGGTAGGTTCAGATTAGATCTTGTTTTCTTGGGCTCCAAAATCACTGCAGATGGTTACTGCAACTGAGAAATTCAAAGATGCTTGCTCCTGACAAACATAGACAATGTATTAAAAAGCTGAAACATCCATTTGCCAACAAAGGTCCATATAACCACATTTATGGTTTTTCCAGTAGTCATATACAGATGTGAGCATGATGTGAGAGTTGCTTAGTCATATCCAACTCTTTGAGACCCCATAGACTATACAGTCCTTGGAGTTCTCCAGGCCAGAATACTGGAGTGTGTAGTGCTGGGGTTCAGCGTGAGGAATCCTGCCTGTGACAAGGTCATGAGCAAGGAAGCCTGAGAAAGCGCAAGGATGTGATCAAGCTTCAGGTGTTCCCCCTGGAATTTCCTGAGCATCCACCCCCCCCCCGCCAAGACCAGAGTCTGCCTGCTTTACTGTGTTATGCTTTCTACCTACTCTTCTGTCATTAACAGGGGGATGTCCCCCCACCACCTTTTCAGGAAAAAAAAAAAAAAAAATTAATTTAGCGCTTTTAGATAATAAATCTCCTGGGCCTAATACGAGTGTTTCAATCCCAAAAGCCCTCTGATGGCTTTCTGGTCTGCCTGCAGACAGGCTTTCTGGCCTGTCTGCACATGTGAGTGTTTGAGGCCTCCTGACTGCAGGAGGCACAGGAAGCTGAGGACACCCTAGGAATGTAGGGCCTTCCGAGGAGTCAAAATCATTAGAATAAGACTGGTTAAAGGTTTCATTTGTTGAGCCAATACTTGCTGCCAAATTTTCATATCTTTTATTTGTTGATATAGTTGGCATACAGAAAAACAAGTAGCAACATTAGATTTTTGAGTTAAGTACCTTCTTTGTTATAACCCACTGCACCTTTGTTCTATAGAGATGTAACTTTAGTGCTTTAAGGAGATGCAGATTAAAGAAAAACACTTCAGGGGAAATGAGATTAACATTCATTAAGAAAGAGAGCCAAAAAGTGTTAGCAAGCCTCCTGGCCAGAAGATACTGTAAATCACCTGAGACCTTTTATATACAAAAAGATATACAGAAAGGGTCAGGACTGCTGCCCCTGCATGACTCTGTGTCTTCCATTATGTAAAATTTAAGGTATATAAACATCTTTTGAATAATAAAGTGGGAAGTGGTTCTTGCACAAGCCTAGCCTCTCCCATATTGATTCCTTCTCTTGCTCCCTCCCTCTCCTTTTCAGGCTGATCCCTTGGAACATGGAGGCTCACCAAGTCTACTTACTTGCCCGGGCTTCTGAGACCCACGCCAGAGGGAACCCAAGGCAGGGCACTCCCCGATATTCAAGCGGGCACCTGTGGTGCAAGTTCCTTGCCTGGAACTTTATTGGTTTGCCACATAAACCAAGTTAATCAGCCTCTTTTCTCTGCCTAAATTTTCCTACTATACTCTTTCTTCCTAATCTAATCTGGACCCCAGCAGTGTAGTCTTTACTTTCTCCAGTGGATCTTCCTGAGCCAGGAACTGAACTGGGGTCTCCTGCATTGCAGGCAGATTCTGTGAAACCTGGACCATAAAGAAGGCTGAGCATTGAAGAACTGATGCTTTCAAATTGTGGTGCTGGAGAAGATTCTTGAAAGTCCCTTGGACTGCAAGGAGATCAAACCAGTTAATTATAAGGGAAATCAACCCTGAATATTCATTGAAAGAACTGATACTGAAGCTGAAGCACTAATACTTTGGCCACTTGATGGGAAGAGTTAACTTATTTTAAAAGATCCTGATTCTGGTAAAGATTGAGGGCAGGAGGAGAAGGGAGAAACAGAGGATGAAATGGTTGGATAACACCACTGACTCAATGGACATGAGTTTGAGCAATATCCTCTGGTGGCTCAGATAGTACAGAATCCACCTGCAATGCAGGGGACCCAGGTTTGATCCCTGGGCCAGGAAGATTTCCTGGGGAAAAGAAAGATTATCCACCCCAATATTCTTGCCTGGAGAATTCAATGGACAAAGGAGTCTGGCAGGCTACAGTCCATAGGATCACAAAGAGTTGGACATGACTGAGCAACTAACACTTCACTTCACTTTACTTCTAGGAGATAGTGGAGGACAAAGGATCCTTGCATGCTGCAGTCCTTGGAATTACAAAGAGTTGGAAACAACTTAGTGACTGAACAACAGCAAGTTTCAGATTAGTAGCAGTTGGCTCATAAATGGAAGCAATGCTTTCCCAGTGGTTTTCAAAATGCAGCCATAGATCGACAGCATCAGGACCACCAGGGATGTCAGAAAAGCAAATTTTCAGACCTTATTAGAAACTACTGCATCAGAGACTCTCTGGGTAGAGCCTAGGGTTCAGAGAATACTGAAGTTTGAGGACTATTGCTTTTATCAGAAAGTGTAGTGTATGAAAGCATGTGATTAGCTGCACAGTCATGTCCGACTCTTTACGACCCCATGGACTGTAGCCTACCAGGTTCCTCTGTCCATGGGATTTTCCAGGCAATAGTACTGGAGTGGATTGCCATTTCTTTTTCCAGGGGTCTTCCCGACCCAGGGGTCGAACCTGGGTCTCCAGCATTGTAGACAGACGCTTTACCATCTGAGCCACCAGGGTTGGGAAAATATGATTTACTCTAAAACCCATTATAGGAAGAAAGAAACACATCCATAATTACATCTGGGTGAGGACTTATGTGGCTACATTCACAACTTTCTGGAGATTGTCAGGATTGTTGGTAGTATAGCTTTAGGTTCTAGTGAGAATGAGTGGCAAAATGATAAGACCAAAGAGGGATTCAACATAAGGAGCGATTTTTCTGCAAGGTGAAATGAAACCATGGAGCTTAATAGGTCTGTATGAACTTTGAAAAGTATAAAACTCTGTATACCTATTGGGTTGAGGATTTTGATATTAGTATAAATTATTTGTAAATTAAGGCAGTGTACTTTTTGGTCACATTAGTTGTTAGCTGACTGCGTGCATTTCAAGCAATAAGATTCTGTTTAGCTGGCTTAGATGTCTAGTTAGACTCCAATTCTACCTCATTGAGGTTAATCAACAAATGTTAGATAAATGGACTCTTGAAAGTTGGACAGAGGATTCAACTGGGAGTTTGTAATAACTTGCTCAGTGAGTTTAGGTAAATTATTTATCTCTCTGCATCATAGATTCTTTATGTATTAGGATCCTGGATTCTTTGATATTTCAGTTCAAAATTATGTCTCAATTTTCTTTTCAAACAGAAAACCAACCTTTGCTTTCTCTGTGTTTCTGTCTCTCCCTTCTCAACTCCGTTTAGAAAAGTAGAATGACTATTATAAATTCAGCTAGAAAAATATTATTTGAGCCTTCAGATGAGATTGGGCTAAATTTTTTTCTAAGGGCAATTCCAGAGAGAAAGGAAGATAAACAAGTGAACCACAACAGAAGACAGGGCTAATAGAGCAGGCCACTTGTTTGATTATGTTTTTAGATTGAAGTTTAGAAGGATCTAAGAGGTCAGAGAAGATGAGTTATAATTTTTTAAAAAGCTTCTGAAGTTTATTAATGCTTAGATGATGCAATCTGGTGAAAATTTAAAAACAAAAATTCTGATGAACAGTGTAGAAGGTAGGTGATCTGTAATGGGATAGGGGAGCACTTAAAACAGAATTATCCATTAAACATTGTAAAGGTGCATGGAATTCACAGTATTTGGAATTTCAAAGATATAAAATAAGAATAAAGAAATATCTGTGATTAATTCAATGGCTAAGTAATTGACATACTAGCTGTAATATAATTTCTCACAATTTGACTCACCACAGAAATTTGTAGTTTGAGCACTATAAATGCAATGGAATGTATTTTTATCATAGCATTAAAATCTCCTGAAAAAGGGCATTTGATCATTATTTTTCTTAAGTTTCCTAAAGGTGGTCTTCCAAGCTTTAAAACTCACAATTTGTGGAAAACGTACAGTAAAATTAGTTCCTGCCTCCTGATATCTTGGGACTTCTTAACAACATTCATTGGTTGTCATTAAGAGTGTGAATTTTCTATGAATACCTGCTACCCACCAGAACCTGGTGGGGGTGCCAGAGACACAAAGCCTCATAAATTACAGACCCTGCCCCCCAAAGAACCCACAATGCTTTCTTCTAGGTATTACTTTGAATGCTATTTTGAAGTTGTCAGGGAAATAGGACTAGAAAAATGAGGTATTTAGGAGAGAAGGAAGTAAAAATTCTCAGCCAAGTCCCCCTAAGGGGTCACGTTGACCTCTCCATGCTCTGGTGTCCCTGAAATATAAAGCTGATGATGAGGAAGGTCAAGAGAGAGAAAGCAATCACATTTCTCTGAGAGCTACAGCATGGGGTTTCCACTCCTGTTTCAAGCCCTTCTATCTGCTTGCAGCTTTCTACAATGGCTGGGGACCCTACATCCCCTCCCCTCAACCCCCAGCTAACCAGGACAGCCTTGGGTCAGCTCTCAGACTTCCCCAAAGCAGGTTCCACCTGTGAATCTTATTGATGAAGATGGTGGCTCTGTCTCTATTGCCATAATGTCAAGAGGGAATTCTCTCCTGGAGGGGATCTAGGCCAACACCACATGTTGATTTCATGTACATCTTCCCTAAAGATCAATGCGGAATCTGGGGACTCTGAGTAAAACCTGAGAGGGTTCACTATGGGAAGTTCAGGTTCCAAGGTCTAAGATGAGTTCCCAACACACTTCTTGCCAACATTTCTATCTAATTCCTAACTGGTTGAGAACAGATGGCAAGGAATGTTCCCAAGGTGACCCTTCCCAGGCATTCAGACAAAGAAATGTCAGTGGAAAAAGTACTATGATGTTTCTAGTTCCAATTTTGCTCTTTTTTTTCTTTAGAAAGTTCTCTTCATGCTCACTCTTTTTCACCCAGAGGCCTGGTTCTGTGCTTAAGATGATGAATGTTTTGGAAAAGTTCATTTCCTTCTCTGGGCCTTTATTTGCAAAGTCTTCATGGTGAGCCTAACAAGAGACTAGAAAGAATTCCTTTTATATATTTCTCTGGAAATCAGCAATAAAGGGTTGAGGGACATTATCCAGCAAGGGTATGGTTATAGAATGAGATAGTAACAGAGTTTGTTATATGTCAGAGTGGCAGAAGGAACAGATAACCTGATCAACACAGTTTAAATGAATAGATTTTAAAGGAAAGATCTATTTACAAAGGTGTGGGCAGGACTGAGGGAACAAAGAAAAATGGCAACTTACCCAGGTATTAGTGACAGTTGAATCTGTGAGCACTCTTGGTTTGAAGGACAAGGGAAAGCTTGGTGTCACCTTCATACAGTGAGAGATGTAGCTGTTTTAGAGTGGCTACCTGAGAAAAATCAAGGAGAATGAAGATAAGCACCTTCCTCCTTCCTTCTCCTCTTGGCTTATCTCCTGCTGGATTCTCTCATCTTATAATTTGCTGCTAGTATACCCTGTTGGTTAAAGTCCACCAAAAGCTGAAGGGCAAAGGTGTCCAAGGGGTGCGGTCTATGGACATAGGCTCTCTGGGTGCACAGCAGGGCACAGAAGGTCCCACTGTGGATCTGAGAGTCAATCGAAGTATCACCAGCATGGTGAAATGGCTGCTAGAAATCAACCCTAGTGTGTTCTTGCTCAGATACAGCAGCAGTCTATTTTTTTCCCCTCACATAATAGTCCAGAGTGGATTTCCTGCTTTGCAGGTGCCTGAACTTAACTAAGCAATTCTGAGTCTTTCCTGTTAATGGCTCTAACTTCCTCTCACATGTCTCAGTGTTGGCATCCTATCCTCAGAAGGAAACATTACCAAGGTGTGCCTTTGAAAGGTTTCTTCTGAACCATATCTGGAACTGGCAAGTATCATTCACACTCATGTTTCTCTGGAGACAATTTGGTTCCATTTCCACACCAAACTACAAGGGACACAACACAATGCTTCCAAAAAGGGAAAATACAGCTCTATAAGCAGCTCGTATCTGGGAGCAAATTCTATAAAATCCAGTATTACAAGTTCTCAAAAGATCATTTTCCAGCATCTTAGTCTAAGAACTCTAAGAGTGAGATGATGTTGAGTTAAACTCACTAAACCCCCCTCTCACTCCAATGTAGCAAGAGAAAACCCTACACTGGGTTTCAGCCCCTGAATATGCAAAAGCAAAATTCAGAGAGATGAGTACTTCATTCTGTATTCTAAATACACACACACAGACACACACATATCTCCCTCATCCTCCTTTCTGTCAATCTTCAAATTCTTTTCTTCTCACCCATATCCCATGGTTCATTTCTTTTATGAAGTTAACTTCAAAAGTTAATGTCATCCACAATCTATCTCAGCCTCAGGGACCCCAGCTAGCACAATATAATAACCTCACAAATTGGCCTCAAACCTTGGGACTGGAAACCAGTTTTAATCTCAGTGGTCAGTAGGGAAAATGAGGGCAGTTATAAATATTAGGCAGTTATTCAGACATGAGCACGTCCCACCCCATCCTGGATGATGGGTCATCTTTCCCTGCCCCATCTGGAAGTTTTGACCAGAGCATGCCCATAGAGCCACCATTTTGTGGTTAAGACCACTAAGTTGCCACTCTTATCAAGCCCAAACAAGATATCAAAACCCAGCAGGGGTTTTCCAAACCACCAGCACCAGCATTGGTACATCAAGACTAAAAGGTGATTCTGAATGCCCCTGGGGTTCATTGTGTCCTATTTACATGAATTATCTCAGGGTCCCACCCCCGAACTCATCCCCACCCCCACCCTCTGCCCCCTGGGTCTTGCTTCAGTGATAATGGTAAGTGCGTTTCCACAAGGAGAAAAATTATATAATCTTAAGCCATCAATCAACTTGTCAGGCAAATGACACAGGACACAGAGGAGTTTTCACCAATCTGAAAAAATGAAATCTACCCTCACTGTGGGGCTGCTTCTGGTCTCCAGAGAGCCTGTTCTTCTTTCTCGACAGTGTGCTTTTGCTTTGCTTAAGAAACTCCTACTGCTTGAAACTCTACTATGTCTCTTGATTGAATTTTTTCCTTCAAGGGGACAAGAATTGAGGAGTTGCTGTTCTACCAGTAACATAAAGGTTTCTGCTCAAAGGCTTCATCCTGTATCATCTATCAAAGAAGTCATGAGTCTCATTGAATAACCAACATGAAAGACCAATGAGAATTTGTATGATGACACATTAAACTTTAAAATCATGGGGAATGTTTTTGTTATATATATATATATATATATATATATTTGGTTAAAATAATTAATTTGAGTAAATGGCTATTTATTTTCAGAAAATTAGTTTTAGTTTCATTCAAGAGGTATAAGCATGAAGAACAGTAAAAGTCATCATGGTGTGTGCTTGTGAGCCCAGCCACGTTTCTCTGTTTTCCACTGTGTGCCTCCAGCCATCACAGAAGCTGTGATATTAGTGAGGGGAATAATACATCAGAACAAGCTGCACTGTTTGGAATTGAGCTTCAGTGTATGAGTTTCTTTATACTTTAGCCATAATGATCAGAAATGAGCAGATCTTGGTCATTCACAAGTAATGTTCTACAATAACCTAAATTCCCCCAATTTGCATACACTGTAGCCTGCAATTCCAACCCTAGATGCCGTAAATATAAGTAAAAATGTAGTTGAACCCTATCAACTCTGAATAGTTCTATAAATATAAAACCAAAGTAATTTATAAAGCTATTTTCTGGCTAAGAATCATCCCTTTCTCTTCATTGCTACTGCAAACATTAGCATTTGACTTTCTTTTCAGGGTCATTTTCTGCAAAGAAATAAAGTCTTCATGCCTTCACCAGTTTGTACTTTAGCAATGCGAAGAATAAAGCTTCATGGTCCCATGGAGAGGCTAACTCAGCAACTCATGCCTACTGAGTCTCTCAGTCCTGAGCAAAATTGTTAACATACATTGTTCCAAGGATGCAGATTTGAGGGTATCGGCATTTGAAGTGCAGACTGCCCAGAATATCCAGCCACTGACTTTTTCTCTGCTAAAACTAGGGAGTGTTAATGTTCTCTGAAAAAACTTCCTTTGTTTGCATCCATGAATGATCCTGCACTTTTCTATATCAGGCAGTTTACCATGTGTTTGTCTGTTTATCTGTCAGATCCCTGCATTAGACAGAGCTCCTTGACCAGGTGCAATAACTCAAAAATTGCACAGCTGTTGGGTATTTCAACTGAAGAATTTCCTGGAGAATTGTGAGGAGATATTTTATCAGCTGTCATATCAAGTAGTTAGAATCAGAGCTGAGATTTGCTTTTAGACTGATTCCAAATCCCAGGACTATATAGTGCATCTTCAAAGTGATGGAGACGTGAATTTTATGAATCTCTGAAGTTGGACCAGTAGCCTCCATATAGATAGATCTGGCTGTAAGAGGTCACATCTTTTAGAGGCTGTATAAATTCAACTTCAAGAAATTGTTGGGATCCTTCTGGATACAAACAGGAAAATGGTACCCCTAGGCTAATTAGTCACTAGACCTAACATAAATCCTATTTTATATTAATAGACAGAATAATGTCAACATTATTTAGTCTATTTTCTTTCTCTGGCATCTACTATCACCACTCATTGCCCTAGCTATGTTTCTGGGTTGCATTACAAAAATTGCAATTCCTCCTCTGGCAATATTACATTCTGGTAAAAGTTTATCAACCAGCATGGGAAAGGGGAAGGAGAACCCCTTAATTGGTAGCCTTTTCTAATTTCAAGCTAAAATATTCATCAACGCATTTCAAGGAGAAGAGAAAAATAGTGGAAAGTGGATCAAAATTATCAATTTATAAAGAGGCAAACATCAGGAATGCACTAGTTGTAAATTACTTCAGCTATGATGGCTTGGAAGACTCTAAACATGGACATCACCAGATGGTCAATACCAAAATCACATTGATTATATTCTTTGCAGCACAGATGGAGAAGCTCTATACAGTCAGCAAAAACAAGACTGGGAGCTGACTGTGGCTCAGATCATGAACACCTTATTGCTAAATTCAGACTTAAACTGAAGAAAGTAGGGAAAACCACTAGACCATTTAGGTATGACCTAACTCAAATCCCTTACAATTATACAGTGGAAACAAGAAACACATTGAAGCAATTAGATCTGATAGACAGAGTATCTAAAGAACTACAGATGGAGGTTTGTGACATTATACAGGAGGCAGTAATCAAGACCATGCACAAGAAAAAGAAATACAAAAAGGCAAAATGGTTGTTTTAGGAGGCCTTACAAATAGCTGTGAAAAGAAGAGAAGAAAAAGGCAAAGGAAAAAAGGAAAGATACACCCATTTGAATGCAGAGTTCCAAAGAATAGCAAGGAGAAATAAGAAACCCCTCCCTGGTGATCAGTGCAAAGAAATAGAGGAAAACAATAGAATGGGAAAGACTAAAGACTTCTTCAAGAAGATTAGAGATACCAAGGGAGCTTTTCATGCAGAGATGGGCACAATAAAGGACAGAAAGGATATGGACCTAACAGAAGCAGAAGATATTAAGAAGAGGTGGCAACAATACATAGAAGAACTGTACAAAACAGATCTTTATGACCCAGATAATCATGATGTTGTGATCACACACATAGAGCCAGGCATCCTGGAATGCAAAGTCAAGTGGGACTTAGGAAGCATCACAATGAACAAAACTAGTGGAGGTAGTGGAATTACAACTGAGCTGTTTCAAATTCGAAAAATGATGCTGTGAAAGTCCTGCACTGAATATGCCAGCAAATTTGGAAATCTAAGCAGGGGCTACAGGACTGGAAAAGGTCAGTTTTCATCCCAATCCAAAAGAAACTCAATGTCAGAGTGCTCAAAGTACTGCACAATTGCACTCATCTCACACACTACCAAAGAAATACTCAAAATTCTCCAAGCCAGGCTTCAACAGTATGTGAGCCGTGAACTTCCTAGGTGTTCAAGCTGGATTTAGAAAAGGCAGAGGAGCCAGAGATCAAATTGCCAACATCTGTTGGATCATCAAAAAAGAAAGGATTCCAGAAAAACATCTACTTCTGCTATTAACTATACCAAAACCTTTTACTGTGTGATCACAACAGATTGTGGAAAATTCTTAAAGAGATGGGAATACCTGAACACCTTTCCTGCCTCCTGAGAAATCTGTATGCAGGTCAAGAAGCAACAATTAGAACTGGACATGGAACAACAGACTGGCTCCAAACTGGGAAAGGAGTATGTCAAGGCTGTATATTGTCACCCTGCTTATTTCACTTATATGCAGAGTACATCATGAGAAATGCTAGGTTGGATGAAGCACAAGCTCTAAACAAGATTGCTGGGAGAAATATCAATAACCTCAGATATCCTGATGACACCATACTTATGGCAGAAAGTGAAAAACTAAAGAGCCTCTTGATGAAAGTGAAAGAGGACAGTGAATAAATTGATTAAAGCTCAACATTCAGAAAACTAAGATCATGGCATCTGGTTCCATCATTTCATGGCAAATAGACTGGGAAACAGTGACAGATTTGATTTATTTATTTGTTTTTGGGGGTTCCCAAATCACTGCAGATGGTGACTGCAGCCATGAAATTAACAGACACTTGCTCCTTGGAAGAAAAGTTATGACCAACCTAGACAGCATATTAAAAAGTACAGACATTATTTTGCCAACAAAGGTCCATCTAGTCAAAGCTATGGTTTTTCCAGTAGTCATGTATGAATGTGAGATTTGGACTATAATGAAAGCTGAGTGCTGAAGAATTGATGCTTTTGAACTGTGGTGTTGGAGAAGACGCTTGAGAGTACCTTGGACTGTAAGGAGATCTAACAGTCCATCCTAAAGGAAATCAGTCTTGAATATTCTTTGGAAATACTGATGTTAAAGCTGAAACTAGAATATTTTGGCCACCTGATGTGAAGAGCTGACTCACTTGAAAATACCATGATTCTGGGAACAATTGAAGGTGGGAGGAGAAGGGGACAGCAGAGACTGAGATGGTTGGATGGCATCACCAACTCAATGGACATGAGTTTGGGTAAAGTTTGGGAGTTGGTGATGTACAAGGAAGCTAGGAATGCTGCAGTTCATGGGGTCACAAAGAGCTGGATATGACTGAGCTACTGAACTGAACTGAAATGATGATGGTTTGGAATAGGATATGGGTTTAGTCTACTTTAAGAAGGCTTTTATAGTAGAGTAGTAGTGCTATGGCCAGAATAAGTCAGGAAGGGTCCATAACTGGACACTGCACTTCTATTCCTATGATACAAGTTTCTGTTGCTTTCTGTTAGTGGTTTTCTGACCACTTTACTTAACATGTAATGAAGCTGCTGCTGAGAAAATCTATCAGTGTAATAAAGAGTATCAGAGGTGATGAGATGAACAAACTTTAGAAATAGTTTCTTTTATTTAATAAAACACAGCACAACAATAGCAGCTTTCGTTGCACCAGGGAGAACAATACCCCCTACAATTCTCTGAAAGTTATTCCCCATGAAGGCTTCAGGATATTCTTTTCTCAAGGGGGAAAAAAAAGAAGAATTGAAGCTTCACTGAAACTGAATATCAGCAAACAAAAGGAAGCAGTGATTTTGAAGGAAGTTCCTTTAGGTAATTTGTGAATGTGAAACAATTATTCTTTTCTCTAGGCAAATACTTTCTAATAGGATAGAAAAAAATGGCCAAATACTGTGTGGAAATACCTATGAATAACCAGAGATTTCACAAATCCTGTGATTCTAAAAGTCATTACCATGTGTGATGATGTGTTCCTATCCAACAGATTCAGGATAGTCAGGTGTGAGGAAGTGAAATCTGGGAGTCCATCCATGTGGGTAACCCAAGGATTGTCACAAGATACAATGGCCTTTCTCACTATTATATATACATTTGTGAAAGTTTGCTGTGGACTTCTCTTTGCCAATAGCCTTTCTTTAAATACTCCTAGAAGGCATCTTTTTAGTGGTATTGTTATCAGCAAATAGCTTCCTATACTGGATCTCCACTTTTTACATTTTAAATATAATTTAAAATCTATCTATATTTATACATAATATTACCACCTCAACATGTAACCAATATGTAGAAATTATTACTGAGGTATTTTACTTTTTTGAATAAGGTCTTTAAGATATGGTGTGTATTGTACTCTTTCAGCTCATAATATGTTTATGTATTTTAAGTGCTCTGTAGCTACATGAGATTGGAGGCTACCATATTGGATGGAACATGGTAATTCAGTCAAATCCAATAAACATTAAATAAATGTTTCTTCATAAAACCAGTCAATTTCAGCTTCTTCAGCATCAGTGGCTGGTGCATAGACTTGGATTACTGTGATGTTGAATGGTTTGCCTTGGGAATGAACCAAGATCATTCTGCTGTTTTAGAGGTGGCAGCAAAGAACAACCAAGACAGCATATTAAAAAGCAGAGACATTACTTTGCCAACAAAGGTATGTCTAGTCAATGTTATGGTTTTTCTAATGATCATGCATGGATGTGAGAGTTGGACTATGAAGAAAGCTGAGCACCAAAGAATTGATGCTTTTGAACTGTGGTGTTATAGAAGACTCTTGAGAGTTCTTGGACTGGAAGGAAATCTTACCAGTCCATCCTGAAAGAGATCAGTCCTGGTGTTCATTGGAAGGACTGATGCTGAAGCTGAAACTCCAATATTTTGGCCACCTGCTGTGAAGAGCTGACTCATTTGAGAAAACCCTGATGCTGGGGAACATTGAGGGCAGAAGGAGAAGGGGACAAAAGAGGATGAGATGGTTGGATGGCATCACCGACTCAACGGACATAGGTTTGGGTGAACTCCGGAAGTTGGTGATGGACAGGGAGGCCTGGCATGCTGTGGTTCATGTGGTCACAAAGAGCCAGACACGACTGAGTGACTGAACTGAACTGAACAATGTACTACATTTTGGACTCTTTTGCTGACTATGATGGGCTACTGCATTTCTTCTAAGGGATCTTGTGTGCTGCAGTCCATGAGGTTGCTAAGAGTTGGACATGTCTTAGCAATTGAACAACAATAACAAGAGCAAAATAAACATTTTTTTGTCCCTTTAATTTACATTATTATCCTTTCACAGAGGGAGCTATAAGGGTTGGTTATGTGTCTGAAAATGTTTATAAACTTACTTTGTAAAAGCAGATGAAATTTTTTGTCATAGAATTCTGTGTTTTTTTTTTTTGAACTTGCTATTCTTTTTTGCTTGAGTTGTTTATTGAATTATAGTTGATATACAATATTATATATGTTACAGGTGGACAATATAGTGATTCACAATTTTTAAAAGTCATACTCAATTTAGAGTTACTATAAGGGTTTCTCTCATGGCTCAGAGATAAATAATCCACCTGCCAATGCAAGAGACATGGGTTTGTATCCCTGGGTCAGAAAGGTCTTCTGGAGAAGGAAATGGCAACCCACTCTAGTATTCTTAAGTGGGAAATCCCGTACTGACAGAGGAGCCTGGCAGGCTATATATAGTCCACGGGGTCACAAAGAGTTGGACATGACTTAGCGACTAAACAACAACATAGTTAGTACAAAATATATATTTTGACTTGAAAGATTTGAAATCACCTGGGGAGCTATTTTAAAAAGACCATTATCTGGACTCTTTCCTTGGGATTTATGATTAATTGGGAAACTTAAGAGACTTGAGGAAGAGTCTGAGCATGAATAGTTTACAAAAGCCTGAAGGATGGACTCCGGAAGAGCAGAGTGTCACAGACCATGTTTGTCTTGGGTAACTTCTGAACCAATTTTTCCTTCCTTCAGCACTACTGTAATGTTTATTAATTTATTTTTATTATAAATTTACAATATAATTTTATTTCATTTAACAACTATGTGGAAAGAACAAGTAGAGATAATCATGCATCCTTAATAGGTATATTCAGTTCAGTTCAGTTCAGTCGCTCAGTCGTGTCCGACTCTTTGTGACTCCATGGACTGCAGCATTCCAGGCCTCCCTGTCCATCACCAGTTCCTGGAGTTTACTCAAACTCATGTCCATTGATCTGGTGGTGCTATCCAACCATCTCATCCTCTGTTGTCCCCTTCTCCTTCTGCCTTCAATCTTTCCCATCATCAGGGTTTTTTCAAGTGAGTCAGTTCTTCGCATCAGGTGGCCAATGTATTGGAGTTTCAGCTTTGGCATCAGTCCATCGAGAGAATATTCAGGACTGATTTCCTTTAGGATGGACTAGTTGGATCTCCTTGCTGTCCACAGGACTCTCAAGAGTTTTCTCCAACACCACAGTTCAAAAGCATCAATCATTCAGTACTCAGTTTTCTTCAAAGTCCAACTCTCACATCCATGCATGACTACTGGAGAAACCATAGCTTTGACTAGATGGACCTTTGTTGGCAAAGTAGTGTCTCTGCTTTTTAGTATGCTGTCTAGGTTGGTTATAATTTTTCTTCAAAGCAGCAAGTGTCTTTTAATTTCATGGCTTCAGTCACCATCTCCAGTGATTTTGGAGACCCCCATAATAAAGTCTGTCACTGTTTCCACTGTTTCCCCATCTATTTCCCATGAAATGATGGCACTGGATGTCACGATCTTTGTTTTCTGAATGTTGAGCTTTAATCCAACTTTTTCACTCTCCTCTTTCACTTTCTTCAAGAGGCTCTTTAGTTCTTCTTGGTTTTCTGCCATAAGGCTGGTATCATCTATATATCTGAGGTTACTGATATTTCTCCCGGCAATGTTGATTCCAGTTTGTTCTTCATCCAGTCCATCATTTCTTATGAGGTACTCTGCATGTCAATAAAATAAGCAGGGTGACAATATACAGCTTTGATGTACTCCTTTCCTGATTTGGAGCCAGTCTCCAGTCTGTTCCATGTCCAGTCTTATTGGGTATATAGAACTTTAATATTTTAACAGTAATATTTGCTCATTGGACTAACTGAAACTGAACATATGGCATATCCAAGTTTGTTTTTTAATTGAGGTAATATTGACTTATAAAATTGTATAAGTTTTTATCTGTACAACATCACTATTGGCTTCTACCTGCACTACAGCAGGCTCATCATCAAAAGCCTAGTTTCTATCCATCACTGCACAATGAACCCCCTTTACCCATTTTACCCTTTCCCTACTTCCCTTTCTTTTGATAACCAAAAATCTGCTCCCTTTATCTGTTTACTTTTATCTTGTTTTACTTATTTATTTATTTTAAAAATATCCCACATTTGAGTGAAATCACAATAGTTGTCATTCTCTGTCTGTCCTTTTACCTTCCAGGTCCATCCATGGCGTCACACAGGTGTAATTTTAAAATTATAGTTAAGCTTACTGGAACTGAATCAATAGAATGTTTAAATTGTGGTCACCTGGGAGATTTCAGGTCACAAATATCTGCTGACCACGTTCTCATTCAATGTTTCTTCTTCCTAAATGCTCTGCATTTTCCACTATCCAAACAACAGGTACATCTGCCTTTTTATTCCTGCCCTGCAAACAAGCTTATGTGTACCATCAGTCTAGATTCCACACATATGCAATAATATATGATATTTGTTTTCCTCTTTCTGATTTGAAATAAGAGTGTAGGATTGTCATATACACACTGCTGCTGCTGCTGCTAAGTTGCTTCAGTCGTGTCCGACTCTGTGTGACCCCATAAATGGCAGCCCACCAGGCTCCTCTGTCCACAGGATTCTCCAGGCAAGAACACTGGAGTGGGTTGCCATTTCCTTCTCCAATGCATGAAAGTAAAAGTAAATGTGAAGTTGCTCAGTCGTGTCCGACTCTTAGCAACCCCATGGACTGCAGCCCACCAGGCTCCTCCATCCATGAGATTCTCCAGGCAAGAGTACTGGAGTGGGGTTCCATTGCCTTCTCCACACTACTGTGTGTTAAAATAGATACCTAGTAGGAAACTGAGGTGTAGCACAGGGAGCTCAGCTCCATGCTCTCTGATGACCTAGAGGGGGTTGGGAGGCAGGCTCAAGAGGAGATGATCTATGTAAATAGAACTGATCCACTTCATTGTACAGCAGAAACTAACACAGCATTGTAAAGCAATTATCCTGCAATAAAAATAAATTAAAAAAAAAAAACAGGTAAGCGAGACAAGATGTCAAATTGGCTTCATTTTATACGCCATCTCTAATAGATTGGTGGTGATTTCCTACAGTGTTGTATTGCAAAACTGTCAGAGTCTGAATCTGAGCCCAGCAGTAAAAAAAGAGACCTTCAAGATCAACTATTAATGTCTGCCTTAGGTGATATGGATAAGGAGTGGCAGCACTTGGACAGGTTTTTTCACCTCTGAGTAACCTAATAAAAGCGGAGAATATTTTTCAGATGATCTTTATTCATCTATATGCATGTTACACAGAGTATATTACACTAGCATATTAGGATGTTGTCCAGTTTACCTATGTGACAAACCACTATCTCAGAAGGCTTTTTAAATCTCGGCATATAAAATGAATATTTATTAAGTTCCTATATGTTGGTTTTATTTTTAATTTTTGTTTTCTCTGTGTTTCATAAGACACCATGCTGCTCCTTCTAAGTGCTCAGTAATGTCTGACTCTTTGCAGTTCCATGAACTACAGCCTGCCATGCTCCTCTGTCTATGGGATTTCTTCAGGTATGAATATTGGAGTGGGTTGCCCTTTTATTCTCCAGGGGATCTACCCAACCCAGGTCTCTTTTGTCTGCTGTATCAGCAGGTGGATTCTTTACCACTAGCACCACCCAAGAAGTGCATAAGACACCATGGGTACAGAAAATGTAGGGCACAATTCCTGATTGTAAGAAACTTCTAGTTTCACTAGGGAGAAAATATATAAATGCAAAAATAATTAACAAGGACAATATTATTCATTATGACAGCATTATATACTATATAATAAAGACAATGAAGAGAGTAAATTGATAATTATGTGATCTGAGAAACAAATGTAAATTCTGCAGGACACCAGATGCTTCTCTGACCAAAAGGACATTGAGGCAAATAGGCTTGCCCATATATTGAATAAAGCTGGGCTCTATCACAGACTTTCACAGAACACAATCAGCACAATGCAACAAACAAAAAAACAAACCAAAACAAGCACTTCTACCTTATTAGAGCTGTATAGTGGAAAGGCCCAAGGCATTCAACAAACCTGATTGTAGATCTCAGTTCTGCCATATGACTGTGTGTAACCTTCAGAGAGTTTATAAATGCCTGCAGATCCTTGCTCCTATCTACAAATTGGAGATACGTAAACTTTATAGAACTGATTTAAGATTTATGAAGTCGTGTCTACAATCTAATGCTTAATCGGTTCTCACTGAATGGCAGGACTTAAGGCAATTGATTCTAAAATGGTGATTTTGAGAAGCACTCTTGAAACTGTAGTAAGTTTTCCAAAGGAAAAATAAATACTTCATCATAATGAACATCTCATTGTAATGTAGGACGCATTTTAGAAATTATAAACTGTGAACAAGAAGTGCATTTTAGGCTGAGTGAAGTGGCATAGCATCAGGTCCAGTAGGGACAGACAGAACAAGCAAAGTAACAGTAGCTAAGGCTATTCTGGAGTCTGGCATTATCATTAAACATTAAATTGTTGTAAGAACCCCAACAGACTCTGAGTCTTGTTACTTGCTTCTTCTCAGGCCATGTATACTTCAAGAGCATGAGAACAGCTGGGATACATTATCAGTTGAACTGTGTCCCTCTAAAATTCATATGTCAAGGTCTTAATCCTCAGTATCTCAGAATGTGATCTTATTTGGAGATAGGATCTTTGCAGAGGTTAATCAAGTTGAAACAAAGCTAGTAGGGGGACCCTAATAAAAGACAACTGAAAACAGCTCTTTTGCCCTTTCTCTGTTCATTTCTGTCCCCCTATAAGCTTAAAAGAGCTTGATTATAGGAATGAGATCACAAGACAATTTAACCTAACTCCTGACTCATGTACTCCTGAATGCACACTATGCCTTGTCTAACCCGTTGATTCTTTTCCTAGATTAAAAACAAGTAAGAATGAAGCAGTCAAAAAAAAAAAAAAAGCCTAGCTTTTTACCCTCAATCCCCCCACCTTGCCACACACACATCCCCCACACAAACACACAATGAATCCTACAGGCAGGTCAATTAGCAAGATAACATCTGAAGAATCCGCCAGTCTGCACACAATGGAGAAGGATACAGAATCAAACCTCTTACCTCTATGATTCACTAAGATTCTTCCCTTTTTCCCCATTTAAAAACTGTCCTAGCCAAGCAGCATCTTCATAGTCAGTCTCTGGACATGAGTCCACCTTCTCCCTAGGCTGCTGGCTTTGCTGATTAAAGCATATTTCCTTTGTATATATTTTCCTCTCAACTTATCGACTTTTGAGTGGTGAGCAACAGAATTTGAATTCAATAATATAACTAGTGGTGTGTTAAAAATGGGAAATTTGAAGGCAGGCATTCAGGGAGAATGCCATGTGAACATGAAAGCAAATGCTTACATGACAAGCAGAGAGACCTGTATGAGATCCCTTCTTCACGGGCTCAGATGGAACCAACTCTGGCAGCATCTTGATGTCAGGCTTGTAGCTTCCAAAACTGTGAGACAATACATGAAATTTTTAAGTTTCCTTCTTTGTGGTATGTTGTTATGGTATTCCCATCAAAACAATACAATGTATATTAATTGTCAACACTTATTTGTCAACAAAGCTTTTGTGTTATTCCATATATGTAAAGGAAGAATCTGTCTCCAAGATTCTATGTATTTCATGCATGACCATTAGAAAAGAGCACATTTCAAAGATATATGTATAACTGAATCACTGTGCTATACTCCTGAAACTAACATGATATAATAAATCAACTATACTTCAATAAAAAATTAAAGAATTGAAAAAATAAAATTCAATAAATAAATATTCAAAATAAAAATAAATAAAATTCAATTGTAATATCTAGAAAAATATGTATTGGAATATTCTTATTTTTATGTAATAATCCTAAAGGACACTTCTTTTTCTGCCTTTCTCATTCACTGATATACTCTTTCATCAAAAATAGGGGATATGACTGTAGACATTCATATTCACAAAGGAACACTGTATAGACTTATTTGTACAACAAACACCTGTTCCCACTGTGCTCTGTGAACTGTGCTATCATTGAGACTACAGAAATTAATAGAATTGTCAAGATGACCTGTTAATGGAAGTCAGAGTATATAAGGAAAGAATCAATGTGCCTGGGTTAAGGCAGTGCTGCAGCTGGATAATCAGGAAGGATCAACTAACCTAGCTAGCAAGCTGGTAGCAGACAGAGGGATTGCTTCCTAAAGAGCTGGTGCCTGAAAGGAGTACAAACTTATCACTTCAAAAATCTAATTTGACCAGCATCTACCCACTCTCTTTCCTCCTTATATATTTTTCTTTTAGTAAACACGTGCTCTCACACCTGAGCATGCATCAACATCACCTGGTATGTGTATACTAAGTCACTTCAGTTGTGTTTGACTCTGTGACCCTGTGGCTTGCAGCCTACCAGGTTCCTCTGTCCATGGGATTCTCCAGGCAAGAATACTGGAGCAGGCTGCCATGACCTTCTCCAGAGGATCTTCTGGACAGGGAGAGAATCCTTGTCTCCTATGTCTCCTGCATTGAGAGGTGTGTTCTTTACTACTAGTGCCACCTGGGAAGCCCCCAACGTCATCTAGAAGACCTGCTAAAACACAGATTTCTGGGCTTCACTTAGAATTTCTCTTTTTAAAATTTTATATTGGGAGGTAGCTTATTAACAATCTTGTGTTTATTTCAGGTATATAGAAAAGTGATTATGCTATGTATATACAAGTATCTATTCTTTTTCAAAATCTTTTCCCATTTAGGTTAATACAGGATATTGAGTAGAATTCCCTGTGTCTGAGTAACTCTTTGTTGATTATCTATTTTTTTAATTTTTGTTGGAGTAGAGTTGATTTACAATGTTCTGTTAGTTTCAAGTGTACAGAAAAATTAATCAGTTATGCATCTATTCTTTTTAAAAATTATTTTCCCATATAAACCATTATGGAGTATTGAGTAGAGTTCCCTGTGCTAATCGGTAGGTCCTTATTAGTCACCTATTTAATATTAATATTAACATATAATAGTGTGTATATGGGGCTTCCCTGGTGGCTAATTGATAAAGAATCTGCCTGCAATACAGAAGACCTGGGTTCAATCCCTGGATTGGGAAAATTCCCCAGAGGAAGGCATGGTAACCCACTTTAGTACTTCTGCCCCTAGGGAATTCCATGGGCAGAAGAGCCTGGTGGGTTACAGTCCATGGAGTCACAGAGTCAGATATGACTGAGTGACCAAGCAGCATCAACAGCATCAGTACATATATGTCAATCCCAATCTCCCAATTCATCCCTCCCCATGATTATCCCCTGGTAATCATAAGTTTGTTTCTACATCTGTGACGTTTCTTCTGTTTTGTAAATAAATGTATCTGTCTTAGATTCCACATATAAGTAATATCATATGACATTTGTCTTTCTGTGTCTGACTTACTGTACTCAATATGTCGATCTCTAGGTCCATGTTGCAAAATGGCATTATTTTGCAGTTGTTTATGGCTAAGTAATATTCCATAGTATATATGCACCACATCTTCTTTATCCATTCCTTTGTTGGTGGACATTTAGCTTGCTTCCATGTCCTAGCTATTGTAAGTAGTGCTACAATGAACACAGGGGTGCATGTATCTTTTTGAATCATGATTTTCTTGAGATATATGCCCAGGAGTGGGATTGCTAAGTCATATGGTAATTCTGTCTTTAGTTTTTTAAGGAACTTCCACCTTGTTCTGTATGGTAGTTTTATCAGTTTACATTCCTGCTAACAGTGTAAGAGTGTTCCCTTTTCTCCACATCCTCTCCAGAATTTTGTTTGTAGGTATTTTTGATTATGGCTGTTCTGAATGATGTGAGGTAGCTTTGGCTTGCATTCCTCTATTAATTAGTCCTTTTGGCCATCTCTATATCCACCTTTTTTTTTTTTTTTTCAACTGGGTTGTTTGTGTTTGTTTTGTATATTTTGGAGATTTATCCCATCAGTTGCTGCAGCTATACAGCAGTGTGTACATATCAATCCCAAACTTGCAATCTGAGATATCACCTCACACCAGTCAAAATGGCCATCATCAAAAAAATCTACTTAGGATATCTGATCCAGCATATCTGATGGGAGGCCCAGGAATCTGCATTTCTACTGTTGCTGATGCTGCAGATCTAAGACTTATGGCAAGAAATCCTCTTAGTAAATATTTATGGGCATCAACTTGGAAGCAAGTCAGGGATATAGCACAGAATAAAACAGTGTAAAAATCATAAAAATAGATATCAAATCAATCAGCTTCTTTTAGTGCAACTGTGCTTGAATCTCTACTTCATTGCGGGGGGGACATAATGAGAGTTGTTTCTCTAAAAACATGCTGCCGCTGCTGCTAAGTCACTTTAGTCGTGTCCAACTCTGTGTGATCCCATAGATGGCAGCCGACCGGGCTCCCCCGTCCCTGGTATTCTCCAGGCAAGAACACTGGAGTGGGTTGCCATTTCCTTCTCCAATGCATGAAAGTGAAAAGTCAAAGTGAAGTTGCTCAGTCGTGTCCGACTCTTAGTGACCCCATGGACTGCAGCCCACCAGGCTCCTCCATCCACGGGATTTTCCAGGCAAGAGTACTGGAGTGGAGTGCCACTGTAGTCCATGCTAATAGAGGAAGTGTGCTTCCAAAAAGATGAATGTCCTCTGTTTGTTCTCTTTCCTTCCATATTAATGCCTGAATAGTATGGTCTGGTGAAATGGAATCTGATCTGCTAAGGTTAGGGGTTTATAGATGTGGACATTGTATTGACAAGACTTGTTAACAGCTTTCTTTTTATCCCTTTCTCCTTTTACTTGAGAGTGGCATTTTGAGTCATCCACATAGGGCTTCCTCTTCAATGCTTTCAAAGGAACAAAGAATCATCTGATGTGCTCTGTTGAGGCTGTCAGAATGAGGCAATCATATGTTTATTCTCTGTGATACATGTTGAGAGGACATAAGAAGTAGCTGGGCCCAGCAGTCTATTAGGAAGAAACTATCTAGAGAAGGAACAAAAGCAATGGTCTGGCGGGGAGATGTTGCCTGTTCTTTCCAGCTTATGATCTGGGCTGGCATATATTTGTATTTGTGCTGATTATATCTTGAAATATCTTAGGTCCAGCTATTCAAGAATGCATTCATTTTACCAAAAGGAAAATCAACAATGGAACAAAAGTTCAGCCTCTCATTATTTCAAAACCAAACATTGGGTTTTAGAAGGGGAAAAAAAAAAGATTCCAGTGAAAATTTCCCCTGTGAGCACTTGAGAACAAGATGCTATGTTCCCTAGGAGTGGGCCTGTTATTATTCATCTTCAGAAAGTCAGCCTGATCTTCCAGAGAATGGCAAGGAGGATATAAGCAAGATCAAAATGGATGTGACTAGTCATTTCTCTAGAGATCAGACGATTTGTCAGTAATCCATAAGAATGCAAAGGCAGTCTCTTGTAGGTATCTAAGATGTTCAATGCTGTGTGAATAAAGGAAAACAATAACATTCTCTGATTCCCATGCCCTCATCCATTTGAGAGATATTTTACTGTTAACAGAACAAAGCCCTGTTGCCTGCCAGTCTGAATTAACACAGTGATTGATTTTTTTTTTCAGTGATATTTTTATTGAACATTCAAGAAAACAGAATTATTTAAAAGAGCATGCACAAGGATATATCTAAATTAGTACTGTTAATATTTTTACTCCATTGTTATGATTGTTCCTTATTGCTCCATTTTAGATCTAATTCATTGGCTTCTGAAAATATTTGTGGAGCATTTTCCAACTGCTAGATTTGTAGGCACTAAAAAAGATGAATGCCTGGGTCCTTGATTTTAAGATGTGCACAAGATCTGTCTTCCATTTTAATGATCTAATTTACATTACTATCATTTACAAACTCTTACTATGTACAGAACGCTGCTATCTTTGGTTAACACTGCTCTAACATACTAAAGATCTCATTTGCACAAGCCTGTTCATCCTTCCCATTCTTAAGCACAGGAGGGACATTTGCTCTAAGTGCCCATCCACTTACCTGAATGTGTTTCTGCTGTTTTAAAGTACAAGCTGAATGCCTCAAATTTAGAGATCCATTTAGATTACTTGCATGTTATAAATGGTCTGGAATTTCTATGAAATAGCTTTAACAGTTTGATACATTTGGCTATGTAGAAAAGTTTCTGTGTGTATGTATAAACATAAGTAAGTCGAAAAGAAAAATGGCATATAGGGGGAAATTTTCTTTTCAACTTACACTAAATATGAAAAGCTAGCTCCCAGATACATAAAGGACTGTTAAAAGGACAACAAAAATGAAAAAAAAAAAAAAAAGATCAAAATGTTGTAGGAAAAAGTGTGGGGAAAATGTTAACAGACAATTTACAAGAAAAGACATACAAATACTTTAAATATAAAAACGTGTTCAATTTCATTCATTTAAGCACTTGTGAGTGATGGCTACATGAGACCATCCTTATTTATCAGATGGCAAATACTCAAAGACTTGACAACACTCTGTTGGGGATTTTCATATAGAAACCCATCATTTTCCTACAGTGCTGATGCAGGTGTAAAGTAAAGTCAGGCTAAGGAATAGGATTTGGAAGTATTTTATAATGCCACAAATTCAACAATCCTTCTGCCAAGCACTGTTCTTTCCAGGAATTTACCTTGAAAATATACCTTCAGAAATATGAAGCATCAGATGCAGAAGGCTATTCATTGTGGCATATCACAAATAGAAAAATATTACAAAACCCAACAATTTCCATCAGTAGGAAACTGGCTAAATAAACTAGGATACATTTGCACTGTTAAAAGAATGAGGAATGAGGAATAATATCTATATTAGCTGATAGTAATTTAGTATACATTATTAAGTTAAAAAAGATAGCAAACACACATGCATGCAGACATATACATATGCAGATTTTTATGTAAGAAAAAGGGAGACTTTTATTTCTCTAAGATAAACACAAAAAGATAAGACGTGAAATATTGAAATGGTTCCACCAACTAGGTGAGTGAGTGTATAGCGGAGGTAATAGGGATGAACTTCTCCTACCATACACTTTTATACCCTTGACTTTTGAACCATATTGATGTTGAACTATTTTGTTAAAAAGTTAAATGAAAAGTGATCAATAAGGAAATTTCTAATATTGAAAAAGAATTGCAATTGTGTGTCTGAATGATAGCACAAGTACAAATAAAAAGTCATTCTGTGTTAACTTTTGAACAGATTCTTCCTATTGTTCACCATTAGTGGAATATAGTCAAAGGACCCAGTATAACTTCTGAAACATAGAAAACTTTAGTAGATTTAATGTTATTAGAGGTCAGGTTATCGTAACTCTTAAACTATTCATTTTTGTATATTGTATGAGAGATACATAGATAGATACTGATAGACAGATCCATGTTGCAGCCCACCGATTTTCTGGAAGTAGGAAGTCAAGAGATACTTGCAGTAACAAGCAAGTTTGACCTTGGAGTACAAAATGAAGCAGGGCAAAAGCTAATAGAGTTTTGCCAAGAGAACACACTAGTCATAGCAAACATCCTCTTCCAACAACACAAGAGACAACTCTACACATAGACAACAGCAGATGGTCAATACCAAGATTAATTATATTATTTGGAGCTGAAGATAGAGAAGCTATATACAGACAGCAAGAACAATACCTAGAGCTGACTGTAGAGCTGACTGTGTCACAGTTCATCCTTTCCTTATTGCAAAATCAGGTTTAAATAGAAAAAAGTAGGGAAAACCACTAGACCATTTAGGTTTGACCCTAAATCAAATCTCTTATGAGTATAGAGTGAATGAGTATAGATGAATAGATTCAAGGCATAGAGTGTCTGAATAAATGTGGACACAGGTTCATAATATTGTACAGGAGATGATGATCAAAATCATCCCCAAGAAAAAGAAATACAAGAAGGCAAATGGTTGTCTGAGGAGGACTTACAAATAGCTGAAAAAGAAGAGGGGTGAAAGGCAAAACAGTAAGGGAAAGATACACCCAACTAAATGTAGAGTTTGCGAGAATAGCAAGGAGAGATTAAAAAAGGCTTCTTAAGTGAACAAAACAAAGAAGTAGAGGAAAACAATAGAATGAGAAAGACTAGAAATCTCTTCAACAAAATTGAAGATACTAAAGGAGCATTTTATGCGAAGATGGGCACAATAAAGAACAGAAATGGTAAAGACCTACACAAAAAGAAGAGATTAGAAAGAAGTGTCAAGATTGCATCAAACTATACAAAAACGGTCTTAATGACTGGGATAATGGCAATGGTGGTCACTCACCTAGAGGCAGACATCCTGAAGTGTGAAGTCAAGTGGGCCTTAGGAAGCATTACTATGAACAAAGCTAGTAGAGGTGATGGAATTCCAGCTGAGTTATTTCAAATCCTAAAAAAGTTATGCTGTTAAAGTGCTGCACTCAACATGCCAGCAAATTTAGAAAACTAAGTAGTGACTACAGGACTGGAAAAGTTCAGTTTTAATTCTAATCCTAAAGAAAGGCAATGCCAAAGGATGTTCAAAATACTGTACAATTACACTCATTTCACATGCTAGCAACATAATGCTCAAAATTCTTCAAGCTAGGCTTTGTCAGTCCATGAACTGAGAACTTCAAATGTAAAAGCTGGATTTAGAAAAGCCAGAGGAATCAGAGATCAAATTGCCAACATCTGTTGAAGCATAGAAAAAACAAGGAAATTATGGAAGGCCATCTACTTCTGCTTCAGTGACTATGCTAATGCATTAGACTGTGTGGATCAATTTCTTAAAGAGATGGGAATGCCAGACCACTTTACCTGTCTCCTGAGAAACATGTATGATGATCAAGAAACAACAGTTAGAACTGGGCACGGAGCAATGAACTGGTTCCAAATTGGGAAAGGAGTACATCAATATTGTCACCTGCTTATTTAATTTATATTCAGAGTACATTATGTGAAATACCAGGCTGGATGAAGTGCAAACTAGAATCAAGATTACAGGAAGAATTATCAACAACCTTAGATATGCAGATGGTATCAGTCTAATGGCAGAAAGTGAAGAGGAACTAAAGAGCCTCTTGATGCAGGTAAAAGAGGAGAGTTAAAAAGCTGGCTTAAAACTCAACATTCAAAAAACTAAGATCATGGCATCTGGTCCATTGTTTCATGGCAAATAAATGGGGATAAGTGGAAACAGCAACAGATTTGTTTTTCTTGGTCTCCAAAATCACTGTGGGCAGTGACTGCAGCCATGAAATTAAAAGACATTTCATGTATAGATGTGATAGTTGGATTTAAAGAAGGCTGAGCACTGAAGAATTAATGCTTTTGAATTGTGGATGCTGAAGAGGACTCTTGAGAGTCTCTTGGACAGTAAAGAAATCAAACCAGTCAATCTAAAAGAAATTGACCCTCAATTATTGGAAGGATTGATGCTGAGGCTGAAGCTCCAATATTTTGACCATCTGATAAGAAGGGCAAACTCATTAGAAAAAATCCCTGATACTGGGAAAGACTGAGGGCAGCAAGAGAAGGGGGGAACAGTGGATGGAATAGTTGGATGGCATCATTGATTCAGTGAACATGAGTTTGCACAACCTCCTGGAGATAGTGAAGAGCAAGGAAGCCTGGTGTGCTGCAGTCCATGGGGTCGCAAAGAGTCAGATACAACTTAGGGACTAAACAACAACAGTGTTCTCCTAAAAGAAGAAAGAGATTCAAACTTGGAGGAAGACTGGAATTGGAAGGGTCAGTAGGAAGTCACTGAAAAGAGACTAGAAGGAATTCCAATGTCCATGAGTACACTTAGTGCTCAGATCTTTGTTTAAATTACACACTCAAAATTATCAGGTTTCTTTGGAGAAAGTGGTTATTCCAGGTGTGGGTTGGGGATAATACAGTGGCCTTGGAATGTACTGCTGTACCTGACCATTAGAGTTGTTCAGAATGTGGTAGTTGCATGGAAAAAAAAGAGTCACAAAAGGGTTCCAAGTCACCAAAATTCAGGCAACATAAGAATCTCAAAGGATAAGGAAATTAACAAAATATAAAAAATTAAAATATGAGTCCATACAGATAGTAAAGAAAAGAAAAGAACAAATGGTCAGAATATAATTCGTTACCAAAGAATTCTAGCTACTTAGTATAAATGAAATTATGGAATTATATAATCACCATTTTACGTCTCTGCTGTAATCATTCAGTTAAGCAAGGATTATTATCTGATATTAAAAAATTGGGTGAAAGATTTTAGGACCAAATAATTTTAGAGAGGCTCAAAGTTGATGTATGGCAAAATCAATACAATATTGTAAAGTAATTAACTTCCAATTAAAATAAATAAATTTATATTAAAAAATAAAAAACAAAATAAAAGTAGCAAGAATTTTTGAGTGTTCATTGTATTTTCCAGGCTCCCCTGATGGCTCAGATGGTAAAGAATCTGCCTCCAATGCAGGAGATCTGGGTTTGATACCTGGGTTGGGATGATCCCCTGGTGGAGGGCATGGCAACCCATTCCAGTATTTTGCCTGGAGAATCCCCATGGACAAAGGAACTGGCAGGCTACAGTCTACAGTTGCAGAATCAGATAAGACTGAGCAACTGGGCATGCACCCACTACAACAAAAGATCTTGCATGAGAGAATGAAGATCCTGCGTGCTGCATCTAAGACCTGATTCAGCCAAATAAATAAATTAATAGGCTGAAAGAAAATCAGATAATAAAATTTAAAAGAGTGCATTACCTTTATAAAGGAAATGGGAGAAGGAGTAGAAGCAGAATCTAAGGAAGAAAAGAGGTGGAGGAAGAGGAAGGGGTAAGGAAGGCAAAGAGTAAAAGAGGAGTACCGGGGAATGAAAAGAACAGAGAATGAAGAATCTCATTACTCAGTCACAAGGGCACTGTTCAGGATCTTTCTCCATATGTTTTTCTGTGGCCACATGTGTTGATGAGTACTATTTTCCACTGAAATAATATCATATATGGTATCATATATGGTAACATATGTAAAGAGAAACTAGAGTACGGGTAGGATAAATTGATGAGAAATGTTAAATGTAGTCCTTTGTTTTTTTTTTTTTTTGGCTGATTCTCTCCGCAGGAATTCCTCTATGCCAGTGTAGTGCTATGTCTCTCAACACAAGGAAAATATTTCTTCAGCTGGTCATCTTGTCTCCCTACGTTAGCCTGCAGGGAATGCCACTTTTACTATAAGCAGTGATCATCACCTCAGCAACAAGTGGACTAACCATATCTTTTTCTTTTTATATGCCCATATCTCTTTCTTGCAGAATTTCTACGAGACCACAAAATA
The DNA here is from genome assembly GCA_917880005.1 of Nanger dama. Taxonomy (NCBI): domain Eukaryota; kingdom Metazoa; phylum Chordata; class Mammalia; order Artiodactyla; family Bovidae; genus Nanger; species Nanger dama. Next base: position 58,662,551 of record CAKJTW010000004.1, read on the forward strand.
CTTGAGAACAATGAAAATACTTTTACCTCTTCCATCCCCAGAATCTAATGAGGCTAGCATATCAGTTCAGTTCACTTCAGTTGCTTAGTTGTGTCTGACTTTTGCGACTGAATGAATTGCAGCATGCCAGGCCTCCCTGTCCAATGCCAACTCCCAGAGTTTATGCAAACTCATGTCCATCGAGTTGGCGATGCCATACAGCAATCACATCCTCTGTCATCCCCTTCTCCTTTGCCCCCAATCCCTCCCAGCATTAGGGTCTTTTCCAATGAGTCAACTCTTCGCATGATGTGGCCAAAGTATTGGAGTTTCAGTCTCAGCATCAGTCCTTCCAAAGAACACCCAGGGCTGATCTCCTTTAGGGTGGACTGGTCAGATTTCCTTGTAGTCCAAGGGAATCTTAAGAGTCTTCAACACCACAGATCAAAAGCATCAATTTTTTAACACTCAGTTTTCTTCACAGTCCAACTTTCACATCCAAACATGACTACTGGAAAAACCATACCCTTGACTAGATGGACCTTTGTTGGCAAAGTAATGTCTGCTTTCTAGGTTGGTCATGAACTTTCCTTCCAAAGAGTAAGTGTCTTTTAACTTCATGGCTGCAGTCACCATCTGCAGTGATTTTGGAGCTCAAGAAAATAAAGTCTGACACTGTTTCCACTGTTTCCCCACCTATTTTCCATGAAGTGATGGGATCAGATGCCATAACTTAGTTTTCTGAACGCTGACCTTGAAGCCAGATTTGTCACTTTCCTATTTCACTTTCATCAAGAGGCTTTTAGTTCCTCTTCACTTTCTGCCATAAGGGTAGTGTCATCTGCATATCTGACATTATTGATATTTCTCCCAGCAATCTTGATTCCAGCTTGTGCCTCTTTCAGCCCTGTGTTTCTCCTGATGTACTCTGCAAGTAAGTTAAATAAGCAGGGTGACAATATACAGCCTTGACTTACTCCTTTTCCTATTAGGAACCAGTCTGTTGTTCCACGTCCAGTTCTAACTGTTGCTTCCTGACCTGCATACAGGTTTCTCAAGAGGCAGGTCAGGTGGTCTGGTATTCCCATTTCTTGAAGAAGTTGTCACAGTTTATTGTATCAGTTCAGTTCAGTTAAGTCGTTCAGTTCTGCCGACTCTTTGCGACTCCATGAACTGCAGCACGCCAGCCCTCCCTGTCCATCACCAACTCCCGGAGTTCACTTAGACTCAAGTCCATTGAGTCGATGATGCCATCCAGCCATCTCATCCTCTGTCATCCTCTTTTCTTCCTGCCCCCAATCCCTCCCAGCATCAGAGTCTTTTCCAATGAGTCAACTCTTTTCATGAGGTGGCCTAAGTACTGGAGTTTCAGCCTCAGCATCAGTCCTTCCAATGAACACCCAGGACTGATCTCTGATAGAATGGACTGGTTGGATCTCCTTGCAGTCCAAGGGACTCTCAAGAGTCTTCTCCAAAACCACAGTTCAAAAGCATCAATTCTTCAGTGCTCAGCTTTTTTCACAGTCCAACTTTCACATCCATACATGAAAGTAAAGTGAAGTTCCTTAGTCGTGTCTGACTCTTTGTGACCCCATGGACTGTAGCCTACCAGGCTTCTCTGTCCATGGGATTTTCCAGGCAAGAGTACTGGAGTGGGTTGCCATTTCCACTGGAAAAACTATAGCCTTGACTAGACAGATCTTTGTTGGCAAAGTAATGTCTCTGCTTTTGAATATGCTATCTAGGTTGGTCATAACTTTCCTTCCAAGGACTAAACGTCTTTTAATTTCATGGCTGCAATCACCAGCTGCAGTGATTTTGGAGCCCCCAAAATAAAGTCTGACACTGTTTCCCCATCTATTTCCCATGAAGTGATGGGACCGGATGCCATGATCTTCGTTTACTGAACGTTGAGATTTAAGCCAACTTCTTCACTCTCCTCTTTCACTTTCATTAAGAGGCTTTTGAGTTCCTCTTCACTTTCTGCCATAGGGTGGTGTCATCTGCATATCTGAGGTAATTGATATTTTCCTGGCAATCTTGATTCCAGCTTGTGCTTCTTCCTGCCCAGTGTTTCTCCTGATGTACTCTGCATATAAATTAAATAAGCAGAGTGACAATATACAGCCTTGACGTACTACTTTTCCTCTTAGGAACCAGTCTGTTGTTCCACGTCCAGTTCTAACTGTTGCTTCCTGACAACAGATAGGTTTCTCAAGAGACAAGTCAGGTGGTCTGGTATTCCCATCTCTTTCAGAATTTTCCAGTCTGTTGTGATCCACACAGTCAAAGGCTTTGACATAGTTAATAAAGCAGAAATTGATGTTTTTTTCTGGAACTCTCTTCCTTTTTCCATGATCTAGTTTATTGTATAGTGGGTTCCTAATAAATGTTAACCATTCAACTTGATGACTGAATGCTTTGTATATGTAAAATAATGTTTTAATACTTTTAGATTATTTTGTATTGGTTTCTTCTTCAACATTCTAGCAAAAAATTGTACAGAAATGAATATGAACATGGGAAATGTGGATAACAAAGATAAAGCCATGTGCATGTATTAGTTATCTAGGTTAATATTTTTAAGCCATTGATAGTTTTTTTTTCTAATATTGAATGACATTTTCAGATAGAAAAAACCATAAAATATTCCAACTTTAATGTTTTCATATCGTCTTTTAAATCCCTGACATTTATCCATCTGTAAATCCAGGGTAAGATATCATCTCATTTAGTCAATATTTTGTGCTCTTCTATAAAATGCTACATGTTCCACATGCACATTTTCCCCAAGCTAGAAATATTTAAATACCACTGCTCTTAGTAACTGCAATAGAAAACAGTAGAAAATACAGAAGTATTTTATTGTAAAGAGATAAAAGTGAATTCTATTACCAGTTGGGTCAGAATTGTGCATTTCTGAACATCACTTAGCATTTCAAAGTCTCAGTATTCACAGCTTAGATAATGATATATCTAATACAACAGCTGAAGAAAAAGTAAAAGTAGATTTAAAAAAAGTGAGAGAGAGAGAGATAGTTATCATGGCCTTCTGCATGGTTCAGGGACAGGCTTCAGGGCATGTGGAAACTGTATGCAATGTATTGGTATATATGTAAGCACATAGGTTCATTTGTCTGGAGAAAAATTTATCTCTGGATTCTCAAGAATATCGATGTCTATAGAAGATTAAAAGCCATTATAAAATATGCACAAAATGAGTTTTTATTATCAGATATGAGATGAAGCTGATATATTCTCTCCACTGTTCGTCTACAAATATATCTGCAATAGTTCCAACAGTGGACAGCAAAGAAGGAATGAACACTGAGGTTTAGAAAATGTGATGCCTATTTTGGTTTCAGTGCCCATTGGTTGCAGAATCTTGGGAAAAATTATTTGGTTTTTCTGAATCTCAGTTTCTTTATTTTGTAAAATGAGAAGAAGAAATATATATTGCATAAATTGTTTCACCATGAGGCAAAGAAAAGAAAAAATATATCTTGAATGTCTGACACAAAGCACTTCCACTCATATTCTTGTGAATTACTTTTTATTTTTTTCTCTTCAATGTAAGTCATCCCCATTTTCTGTATTTTTCACTGATAATACTTTTGCAAACTGCATTTCCTTGTCTTCATTATGATATGCATTTTTCCTTATGTCCCAGTTGCTTGCTGTCAAACAGCTACTAGAACCCTGGCTTCTTTCAATGAATCCTGTAGATTCCAGTCAACCCTTGTCAGCTATGGTTGATACAACTGCAAGATGTGTCACCTGTTCACTAAATCTGTCCAGGGGAAAATTATACTTTTACCAAGCGTTTAGTTTCTAAGGACTCTTTCACACTTGTCCAGGCCATGCCAGTACACATATGAAGGACTCACTATATTATTATTATTATTATTTTTACTCTTCGGATGCTTCTCCTGCTTTCTTGGACATTCCTTAAAGAAGTATCATGGGCAACAAAATCTGACTGCTATCTACCTCCAAGTTGAATGGACTGGGCAATGCTGCAGTGGGTATTTTTCTGTAGTGGGATACTGGGTACTTAATTTTGGAAAGACAAGGTTACTAGAGGGACCTTATAGGGCCTTCCAAGGAAAGAATCTACCATGTCCTCTGCCTGCTTTTTATCTGTAGAAAAATTTTAACCAAGGAATAAGTGTAATCGGATAAATAAAATACAGAAGCAAAGGAAAATATTCAAACAAGACAAAATAATATAATCTAGCCATTAAACAAAGTCAGGGACCTTTAGTTCTGTCTCAAGGAATATATTTATCTTTTTAAAATTTTATTTATTTATTTTTTGCACAGTAACAAAAGTTTTATTTTATAACTATAAGTGTGTACTTTTCACCCATCTCACCCATTTCTCATGCCTCCCCTATGGCAACCACCAATCCATTCTCTGAATCTATGAGCTTGTTTTTTTTTTTTTTTTTTTTTTTAATCATATAGATAAGTAGGATCATTTGGTATTAGTGTTTCTCCATATAACATTTCACTTAGCATGATACTATCAAGGTCCATCCATGTCATCCTGAATAGCAAGGTTTCAATTATTTCTTATGGCTAAATAATATTCCAGTGCTCGTGTGTGTGTGTGTGTGTGTGTGTGTGTGTGTGTGTGTGTGTGTGTGTGTGTGTGATGTTTTCTTTGCCCTTTCATCCACTGATGGACACTTAGGTTGCTTCCACATCTTGGTTTTTTTAAATAATGCTGCAAGGAACATGGAGGTGTATATATGTTTTGGAGTTAGTGTTATTTTCTTCGGATAAATACCCAGAAGTGGAATGGCTGGATCACGTGGTTCTATTTTCCACTTTTTGAGGAACATCCATCCTGTTTTCCATAGATGCTGTACTAATTTACATTCATACAAGCAGTGCACAGGGGTTCCCTTTTTCCACATCCTCACCAACATTTATTTATTGTCTTTTTGATGATAGCCTTTCTAACACATATGAGGTGATATCTCACTGTGGTTTTAATTTCCATTTCCTTATGATGGTGATAAGCATCTTTTAATCTAAGTCTTGACTATCTGTATGTTTGCTTATTTTAAAATTGTATTATTTGTATTTTTGTTATTAAAATATGTAAGTTCTCTGTACATTTTTGATATTAACCTTCTACCAGATGTATGATTTGCAAATGTTTTCTTCCATTCTCCCATAGGTTGCCCTTTTCATTAAAAAAAAAATATATATATATATTTTTTTTTTTTTAAATTAATTTATTTATTTTACTTTACAGTATTGTATTGGTTTTGGCATACATTGACTTGAAACCATCTTGAGTGTACATGTGTTTCGCATCCTGATCTCTCACCACTTCCCTCCCTAACCCATCCCTCCTGGTAATCCCAGTGTACCAGTCCTGAGTACACTGTATCATGTATCAAACCTGGGCTGGTGATTTGTTTTTCATATGATATTTTACATGTTTCAATGCCATTCTTCCATATCATCCTGCCCTCACCCTCTCCCACAGAGTCCAAAAGACTGGAACTGCCATATGACCCAGCAATCCCACTACTGGGCATACACGTGGAGGAAACCAGAATCAAAAGAGACACATGTACCCCAATGTTCATCGCAGCACTGTTTATAATAGCCAGGACATGGAAGCAACTTAGATGTCCATCAGGAGATGAATGGATAAGAAAGCTGTGGTACATATACACAATGGAATATTACTCAGCCATTAAAAAGAACACATTTGAATCAGTTCTAATGAGTGGATGTAACTGGAGCCTATTTATACAGACTGAAGTAAGCCAGAAAGAAAAACACCAATACAATATACCAATACATATATATGGAATTTAGAAAGAAGGTAAGGATAACCTTGTATGGGAGACAGCAAAAGAGATACAGATGTATTGAACAGTCTTTTGGACTCTTTTTTTAAAGATGGTTTTGATGTTGACCATTGTAAAAGTCTTTATTGAATTAGTTACAATATTATTTATTCTTTGTGTTTTGGTTTTTAGGCTGAGACAAGTGGGATCTTACTTCCCTGATCAGGGATCAAAGCCATCACCAGATACATCCCTAGATAATAATCTGAGCCATATATTTTGAACTGTTGTGCAGAAACTGAAACTCTTACCAGAGAAAGAAATTAACCACATGATGACCAGACTGTAGCTTTGACATAAAGTCTTCAGTCTTACACAATTCTGAGAACTGCCCTCAACAAAATGCAAACAAACCAACCCTGGCACAGAAAGTTAATTGTACTTAAAACAATCAAGATGATACTGATAAGGCCACCACATGACCAATTTCAAGATGACTGTCAGATCTCACTCTGCTACTCTGCATATAGCACTCTCCTCCAACCTATATATCCTTAAAATTCCCTTTAAAAGGTCTTGCTCACTTATTAGCAGTGAGGAAGTGAATTTGAACATGAGGCCAACTTCTCCTCAAGTTGCAGTCCTTCTGAATAAAGCAAATTTAACTTTACTACCAATTCCAGTATTGATTTTTGAGCAGCAGGCAGCCAAACCTGAGTTCAATAACAGTACCTTTAGGAGAACTAAGAAAAAAATCAGATGCTTAAATCTTTCTTAAACTGAAAGTAGAGGAATTTCTAAGAAGAGAAGACATTTGGTTGACAATAGGGGGTGTTAATAAATTTAAGTACAATGTAGAAAGACCCAAGATTGTGTGGGTGACACTGGGGCATAAATTATCATTTGTATTGACTATGCAATCTGTAAGACATGCAATGATTAATCTCATTTAAAGACAGTCCAGGGAAAAATGAAGTGTACTTAGGCCTCTTTAAGTGGGTTTGGATAGAACTGCATCATTTTAAGCACTGTAAGTGGAGAAGGAAATGGCAACCCACTCCAGTACTCTTGCCTAGAGAATTCTGTGTACAGAGGAGCCTGGTTGGCTGCCGTCTATGGGGTCGCACAGAGTTGGACACGACTGAAGCAACTTAGCAGCAAGCATTGTAAGCCTGATTCTGTATGGATGTGAGAGCTGGACTATGAAGAAAGCTGAGTGCTGAAGAACTGATGCTTTTGAACTGTGGTGTTGGAGAATACTCTTGAGAGTCCCCTGGAATGCAAGAAGATCCAACCAGTCCATCCTAAAGAAGATCAGTCCTGGGTATTCACTGGAAGGACTAATGCTAAAGCTAAAACTCCAGTACTTTGGCCACCTCATGCGAAGAGTTGACTCATTGGAAAAGACTCTAATGCTGGAAGGGATTGGGGGCAGGAGGAGAAGGGGACGACAGAGGATGTGATGGATGGCATCACTGACTCCATGGTGATGGACAAGGAGGCCTGGTGTGCTGTGATTCATGGGGTCACAAAGAGTCAGACATGACTGAGTGACTGAACTGAACTGAAGCCTGATTCTAAGAAGATGTCTCAGCTTTATCCATTGCTGTGTCAATGCACATTCAGTGAGTTTTAGCGAGAAAGATTCAGCAGAAGTCTTGGTCCATGGGAACAGAGGAGCCTCCCCAGAGAGAGAATTCACATCAAGAATGTTGGACCAGCATGAACCTGTGTCCCAGAATTAAGAATAGTCAGAAGCAAAGGTTCTAAGAAAAAACAATCATCTTCTCTAGGTCATTCTAGGTTTAACACGGTTTGTGCACGTGTGTGTATGTGTGTATGTGTCTGATAAAAGAGGAAAACAAAAGAGGGAGAGAAATACAAAATCACAGGGAGACCAATTCTAAAATGTAAAAGAGATATTAACTCTGAAATTCATTTTATCTAGAATATTCTTTTGGGATGATCTGAACAGAATATGAGGCAAAAATGAGCAAGCCATACTTTTCCATGCATTTTTCACTTTCTCATTCCTCTAAATTTTATTTAATACTGGTATTCTCAAGCTTTAGCACCCTGGGAGTTAATGGTGCCTCCCATTAGATAGTGGCAATTTTAGGGTGGTGATTCACCAGCAGCATGTGTGAGAGGCTTCCACATGATGTGGATGAATACTTAACAGAAATTCTGCATTAACAGAAAACAATACTCAGTCAATTCTGTATCAGTGCATTTGTGTGATCTTATTTTCACACAGAAACTACATAGATTCAATGCAAATATCAGGCGCTGGTTTGGGAGGAGGCTTACCCTATATTTTAGGTAATGTTCTAAATCTGTGCTGTCCAATATGGTAGCCACTAATCACATGAGCTTATGGAGCACTCAAAATGTTACTAAACACTAAACACTGATTTTTAATTTTACTTCATTTTAGCTTAATTCATCTTTTTACTAGTGTCTTTTGTAGTGGATTCACATATTTAGAGCACAGTAGGTTACAAGCATATGCTTTGTAGCTAGAAACCAAGTGATAATTTTGAGTTCTATCATTTACTAACTATACATATTTGGGCAATTTATTTTTCATGGTGAAATTTTATCATTTATAATATGGGGAAATGCTCATAGCTATAAAATTGTTGTGAGAATTAAACAATGGTATTTATGCAAAGTGCTTAGAAAATACTTTGCATTTATGAAGTACTTAATAAAAGTTATCTATTATTAATGTTACTATCTATATTACTCTGTTTCCTTCTCCCTGTTGGCTGAACAGTTTTCTACAGACCAGTCATCTATAAATACCGATAGACATTATGTACTATTCTTTCTATCATTTTCTTTTACCTCACTGTTGAATAAAAATATATTTCTGGAGGAATGATGGAACAGGATATGGAGAATCTAGAAGTCTTTGTTGGTTGTGATGCTGAGACAGGGGTGGGGAATGAAACATGGAATGCATGGAAAAAGGGATTGATTCTAGAGCCTGAAATGAGTGGACTAATATTTAGAAAACAAAGTACAAACTCTGAATTGTGGGAATTCCAAAAGACTCTTTGCAGTTAGTAAATATGCATCAGCTAATATTTCGTTTCCTGGGAATTAGCAAGACTCTCTGATCAAGCATTTCCAAAAGTCGCCTTATGACCATTTTTTGAAAATCCAAATCTCCCATGATCAGCAAATTTTTGGTTTCAGTAGTCAGTGTCCTTTCAGTTCAGTTCAGCTGAGTTCAGTTCAGTTTCTCAGTCGTGTCCGATTCTTTGTGACCCCATGAATTGTAGCACTCCAGGCCTCCCTGTCCATCATCAACTCCCGCAGTTCACTCAGATTCACATCCATCGAGTCAGTGATGCCATCCAGCCATCTCATCCTCTGTCGTCCCCTTCTCCTCCTGCTCCCACTCCCTCCTAGCATCAAAGTCTTTTCCAATGAGTCAACTCTTCGCATGAGGTGCCCAAAGTACTGGAGTTTCAGCTTTAGCATCATTCCTTCAAAATAAACCCCAGGGCTGATCTCCTTCAGAATGGTACTTTAAGTCTCATTTATTTTCTATTGATATTTTGATGCAGAGCTACTGATATTCATCCATAGAGCTGTGTTATATTCAGTTCAGTTCAGTTGCTCAGTTGTGTCCTACTCTTTGCAACCACACAAACCGCAGAAGCCAGGCCTCCCTGTTTATCACCAGCTCCTGGAGTTTACTCAAACTCATGTTCCATTTGGAGAAGGAAATGGCAACCCACTCCAGTGTTCTTGCCTGGAGAATCCCAAGGAAGGGGGAGCCTGGTGGGCTGCCATCTATGGGGTCACAGAGAGTCAGACATGACTGAAGCGACTTAGCAGCTTAGCATGTCCATTGAGTCAGTGATGCCATATAACCATCTCATCCTGTCATCCCCTTCTCCTCCTGCGCTCAATCTTTCCCAACATCAGGGTCTTTTCAAATGAGTGAGCTCTTTGCATCAGGTGGCCAAAATATTGGAGTTTCTGCTTCAACATCAGTCCTTCCAATGAACATCCAGGGCTGATTTCCTTTAGGATAGACTTGTTGGATCTCCTTGCAGTCCAAGGGACTCTCAAGAGTCTTCTCAAACACCACAGTTCAAAACCATCAATTTTGCAGCACTCAGCTTTCTTCACAGTCCAACTCTCACATCCATACATGACTATTGGAAAAACCACAGCATTAACTAGACAGACCTTTGTTGACAAAGTAATGTCTCTACTTTTTAATATGCTGTCTAAGTTGGGCATAATGCTTCTTCCAAGGAGTAAGCGTTTTTAATTTCATGGCTGCAATCACCATCTGCAGTGACTTTGGAGCCCCCCAAAATAAAGTCTGCTACTGTTTCCACTGTTTCCCCATCTATTTGCCATGAAGTGATGGGATCAGATGCCATGATCTTTGTTTTCTGAATGTTGAGCTTTAAGCTAACTTTTTCACTCTCCTCTTTCACTTTGAACAAGAGGATCTTTAGTTTTTCACTTTCTGCCATAAAGGTGGAGTCATCTGCATATCTGAGGTTATTGATATTTCTCCCAGCAATCCTGATTCCAGCTTGTGCTTCATCTAGTCCAGTGTTTCTCAGGATGTACTGTGCATATAAGTTAAATAAGCAGGGGGACAATATACAGCCTCGAAGTACTCTTTCCTATTTGAAACCAGTCTGTTGTTCCATGGCCAGTTCTAACTCTTGCTTCCTGACCTGCGTACAGGTTTCTCAAGAGGCAGGTCAAGTGGTCTGGTATTCCCATCTCTTTCAGAATTTTCCACAGTTTAATTGTGATCTACACGATCAAAGACTTTGGCTTAGTCAATAATGCAGAAATATGTATTTTTCTGGAACTCTCTTGCTTTTTTGATAGTCCAATGGAGGCTAGAAATTTGATCTCTGATTCCTCTTCCTTTTCTAAAACCAACTTGAAATCTGGAAGCTCATGGTTCACAGTCTGTTGAAGCCTGGCTTGGAGAATTTTGAACATTACTTCACTAGCATGTGAGATGAGTGAAATTCTGTGGTACTTTGAGCATTCTTTGACATTGCCTTTCTTTGGAATTGGAATGAAAGCTGACCCTTTCCAGTCCTGTGGCCACTGCTGAGTTTTCCAAAGTTGCTGGCATATTGAGTGCAGCACTTTCACAGCATCATCTTTCAAGATTTGAAATATCTGAACTGGAATTCCATCACCTCCACTAGCTTTGTTCATAGTGATGCTTCCTAAGGCCCATTTGATGTCACATTCCAGGATAGCTGGTTCTAGGTAAGTGATGCCATCATGATTATTTGGGTCTATGAAGATCTTTTGTATAGTTCTTCTGTGTATTCTTGCCACCTTTTCTTAGTGTCTTCTACTTCTGTTGGGTTCATACCATTTCTGCCCTTTTTACATGAAGTTGGCATTTCTAATTTTCTTTAAGAGATCTCTAGTCTTTCCTATTCTTTGTTTTCCTCTGTTTCTTTGCACTGATCACTGAGGAAGGCTTTCTTATCTCTCCTTGCTATTCTTTGAAACTCTGCATTCAAATGGGTATGTCTTTCCTTTTCTCCTTTTGCTTTTGCTCCTCTTCTTTTCACAGCTACTTGTAAGGCCTCCTCAGACAGCCATTTTGCTTTTTTGCATTTCTTTTCCATGGGGATGGTCTTGATCCCTGTTTCCTGTATAGTGATTTTTGGCCTCCAAAATCACTGCAGATGGTGACTGCAGCCATGAAATTAAAGATGCTTACTCCTTGGAAGAATTATGACCAACCTAGACAGCATATTAAAAACCAGAGACTTTACTTTACCAACAAAGGTCTGACTAGTCAAAGCTATGGTTTTTCCAGTGGTCATGTATGGATGTGAGAGTTGGACTGTGAAGAAAGCTGAGTACTGAAGAATTGATGCTTTTGAACTATGGTGTTGGAGAAGGCTCTTGAGAGTCCCTTGGACTGCAAGGAGATCCAACCAATCCATTCTAAGGGAGATCAACCCTGGGTGTTCTTTGAATGAATGATGCTAAAGCTGAAACCCCAGTACCGCATGCGAAGAGTTGACTCATTTGCAAAAACTGTGATGCTGGGAGGGATTGGGGGCAGGAGGAAGAGGGGACAACAGAAGATGAGATGGCTGGACAGCATCAGTGACTCAATAGACGTGAGTTTGAGTGAACTCTGGGAGATGGTGATGGACAGGGAGGCCTGGCATGCTGCAATTCATGGGGTCACAAAGAGTCGGACACGACTGAGCGACTGAACTGAAAAATTGCATGGAATTCAAATATTTATATCCATAAGTAAAATTTCACTGGAATAGAGCCAGGCTTATTTATTTACAAATTGCTTAAATTTAATAACATAAAGTTGAGTAGTTGCAAGAGAGTTGGAAAAACAAACAAACAAACAAAACAACTATCATATTTGCTGTCTGGTCCTTTATAGCAAGTTTGCTGATTTTTGGGCCAGACTTTCATATTCTCCATGATTAAATCAAATTTTTATTTTTTTCCTTGATAATTGCCATCCTTTCATATTTTATTCTCTTTTTCTAAAATTCACATATATAAACATTATGTCTTCTGGGCTGATTTAGTTTTCTAAATTTTTTCACCAGTTTTCCCTCTCTCCTATTCAGCAGTTTAAATAACTGCAAACCCTGTCCAAGTTTTCTCATTAATTATAAAACTGAGCAACCATTTGAGATCATATTTATATGTATCACTATGGAAAAGGATACATATTTCATATATTTGTGAAATTCAACAAAACTGTTGAAATTATCTTTAATCCTGATGCTGCTTGATAGTAAGGAAACAAAATATTGACATTAATAAATGGTGATGAAATATATTTCTTAAAAGTGCCTTATTTGGGTAATAATTATGAGTAGAGTATAGTAAAATAAAATACTTTAATATGTTAAAATTTTCTCATATTTTTTCATGTATGTTTCTCAATTAGTATTCATAAACTAAGAAAAGATGGTTACTTGTATATTTGTATTGAGGTTCAGATTTTGTTACTCATAAGATAGCAAACTGACAAAATAATATGCCATCATTTTGATGCCATTGTGTTCTTTAATTAAGGAAATATTAATAGTAGGTTTTAAAATGCACTGTAACAAAAGGTAAAACTAAAACTTTCTGTGTATATCACTGCTAAAGAGATACCTGCTCTAAATAATTGATATTTAAAAACTCAAATGTTACTTCCTTTTTAGCAGCCCAAAAGAGCTCAGTCATACACATAGAAGGCTAGCATATATGCCATTAATATCACTAATTTTGTGATGTCCATGGTAAACTTTCCTGGTTAAAATTCTAACCTCTAAAATTAATATGACTTTGTTTCCTTGTGGTCCTTTCAGTCACTCAAGTGTGGACTCTGTTCAATTTACATCTATAACCTTTGTCTCAAACTAACATGCATGCATTGGAGAAGGAAATGGCAACCCACTCTAGTATTGTTGCCTAGAGAATCCCAGGGGTGGAGGAGCCTACTTGGCTGCCATCTAAGGGACTGCAAAGAGTTGGACACGACTGAAGAGACTTAGCAGCAGCAGCAGCAGCATCTGAAAATCATAGATCCTCCACCCCTCTTCAGACACACATATGATCCACCACTTAAAAGTCATGGAGCCCTTACTTACTGAGGTTGATTTGACTCTCCAAGGCTGAGTCATTTAGAAGACATTTTGACTTAAACACACACACATGTGCACAAACTCACACACACAAACACACACACACACACACACCTTTCCCTGAAGGACTCAGATACATACCCCCATGTAGGGCTCCTGTGTAATGCTCAGGGAGGCAGTCCACTTTGTTGAAATTCCTGGTGGATATGCTAGGAAGCAGGAAAAGACCAAGAGAGAAGAAAAGAAAAATCAGAAAGGATGAAAAGTAAATACATTATTCCCTTAACTTCCACTCCCAATGTCTTCGAGCAATTCCAGATCATCTAGGATCTTACAAGTCAGTTCCTTACCTCTTCATTGGTATATTCAACTATTCATTAAACATCTACTTCTGCTTTATTGACTGTGCCAAAGCCTTTGACTGTGTGGATCACAACAAACTCTGGAAAATTCTGAAAGAGATGGAAATACCAGACCACCTGACCTACCTCCTGAGAAATCTGTATGCAGGTCAATAAGTAGCAGCTAGATCTGGACACGGAACAACACACTGGTTCCAAATTGGGAAAGGAGTACGTCAAGGCTATATATTGTCACCCTGCTTATTTAACTTCTATGCAGAGTACATCATGAGAAACGCTGGACTGGAGGAAGCACAAGCTGGAATCAAGACTGCCAGGAGAAATATCAATAACCTCAGATATGCAGATGACACCACCCTTATGGCAGTAAGCAAAGAAGAGCTAAAGAGCCTCTTGATGAAACTGAAAGAGGAGAGTGAAAATGTTGACTTAAAACTCAACATTCATAAAACTAAGATCATAGCATCTAGTCCCATAGCCTCATGGCAAACAGATGAGGAAACTTTGAAAACAGTGGCAGACTTTATTTTTTATGGCTCCAAGATCACTGCAGATCGTGACTGCAGCCATAAAATTAAAAGACAATTGCTCCTTGGAAATAAAGTATGACCAATCTAGATAGCATATTAAAAAGCAGAGGCATTACTTTGCCAACAAAGGTCTGCCTAGTCAAGGCTATGGTTTTTCCAGTAGTCATGTATGGAAGTGAGAGTTGGACTATAAAGAAAGCTGAGTGCTGAAGAACTGATGCTTTTGAACTCTGGTTTTGGAGAAGACTCTTGAGAGTCCCTTGGACTGCAAGAGGATCCAACCACCCCATCCTAAAGGAAATCTGTCCTGAATATTGATTGGAGGGACTGATGTTGAAGCTGAAACTCCAATATTTTGGCCATCTGACACAAAGAACTGACTCATTAAAAAGACCCTGATGTTGGGAAAGATTGAAGGTGGGAAGAGAAGGGGATGACAGAGGATGACATGATTGGATAGCATCAACCACTCAATGGACATGAGTTTGAGCAAGCTCCAGGAGTTGGTGATGGACAGGGAGGCCTGGCATGCTCCAGTCCATGGCGTCACAAAGAGTCATACATGACTGATTGACTGAAGTGAACTAAATTTATATCATTTCATTTATTCAGCAATTTCTAACATAAGATCTACTATTAACCTTGAACTTATTTAGATTCTGGGAATGCTGTGGAGAACAAGATGGAAAAGTATCTGTCATTGTAGAGCATATTGTATATAATACAGGAGGAAATGAAAACATAAAATAATGAGTTGGCCAAAAAGTTTGGGGTTTTTTTCTGGAAAATATTACAGAAAATCTCAGATTAACTTTTGTGGCCAAACCTGTAAGTCAGATACTAATAAATGCATTAAAGATCACAGAACTGGGTAAGATGGAAAAGCATGATTTGGAATACAAGGACATTACCTTTAAATATTATGATTAAGTTGACCTATGGCCAGAGTGACGTGGAGTCAAGGCCAAGAAGTTCCCTAGAAGAGCACATCGTGCAGAAAGAATAATGTGTGGGGCCTGGAAGAGGGCAGAGTGAATAAGGAAGGGCGAGAGGTTACTAAAATCTGAGGAAGACAGAGAAGAGGGCCAAATGATGTGGGGCCTTGAAAGAAATATTGCCAGGGTATCTCTCAGTTCAGTTCAGTTCATTTCAGTTCAGTCGCTCAGTCGTGTCCGACTCTTTGTGACCCCATGAATCGCAGCACACCGTCCTCCCTGTACATCACCACCTCCCGGAGTTCACTCAGATTCATGTCTGTTGAGTCAGTGATGCCATCCAGCCATCTCATCCTCAGTCGTCCCCTTCTTCTCCTGCCCCCAATCCCTCCCAGCACTGAAGTCTTTTCCAATGAGTCAACTCTTCGCATGAGGTGGCCAAGGTACTGGAGTTTCAGCTTTAGCATCATTCCTTCCAAAGAAAGCCCAGGGTTGATCTCTTTCAGAATGGACTGGTTGGATCTCCTTGCAGTCCAAGGGACTCTCAAGAGTCTTCTCCAACACCACAGTTCAAAAGCATAAATTCTTTGGCACTCAGCCTTCTTCACAGTCCAACTCTCAGAGCCATACATGACCACAGGAAAACCATAGCCTTGACTAGACGGACCTTAGTCAGCAAAGTAATGTCTCTGCTTTTGAATATGCTATCTAAGTTGGTCATAACTTTTCTTCCAAGGAGTAAGCGTCTTTTAATTTCATGCCTGCAGTCACCATCTGCAGTGATTTTGGAGCCCCCAAAATAAAGTCTGACACTGTTTCTACTGTTTCCTCATCTATTTCCCATGGAGTGATGGGACTGGATGCCATGATCTTCATTTTCTGAATGTTGACCTTTAAGCCAACTTTTTCACTTTCCTCTTTTACTTTCTTCAAGAGGCTTTTAGTTCCTCTTCACTTTCTGCCATAAGGGTGGTATCATCTGCATGTCTGAAGTTATTGATATTTCTCCCAGCAATCTTGATTTTAGCTTGTGTTTCTTCCCTAACCTTTAATATCTAGATGCAATTGATTCATGCTCCCATTTCACTGTCTGTCTGGAAATGCCATACCCTCTCCCCTCCAAGATGTCTGTGAATTTCAAGAGGTGTTACATCACCTAATATCCAAAGTTCTTGCTTACACTGATATAGAAGCAGGTCAGTTGCAGGTCATCAGTGTGTCTAGAGCACTAAATGCTCTAGATTTAGAGCATTTAGTCAACTCTTCAGAGCATTTAGTCACACTTTGCTGTGCATTGGCCTGGACTGGGAGTGGTGGGATATGAGTTTGCTCTTTAATTTCTAATTTTCAACCATACCCACATCATGCATCAAGGCATAAGTTGGAGACTCCAGTGTGAGCATCAGTTTGAAGAGGTGGAGAGATTACTAAAGGAAGAATGAAGAAGATGGAGGGGGGGGAGGAGGAGGAGAAATAAAAGAAAGTATTTTTAGACAGCGCTATTCTTTGGGAAAACCTGCTATGTTCTCCTTCTCAGTCTCACTCTCCACATCTCCTCATGTCCTCCTCATTTCTGTTCTCTCTCTGTGCTTAACTATGCTATCCTAATTCAGAGCAGTTTATACACCTCAACTGCCTCTTAGTTTTAAAGTACTTATGCTTTTAGAAATTCACTTTCTGTTTCAGGTACTTACTCTTTTACAGAATTATCTTTTTAAAATATTTCATTTTACTTTATTTTGAAACATGTATACTATCTTGTAAGAATGAAGCGCCAGTCTATGTTCAATACAGGATGCAGGACGCATGAGGCTGGTGCATGGGATGATTCAGGGAGAGGATGTGGGGTGGGAGGTGGGAGGGGGCTTTGGCATTGGGAGATCGTGGACACCTGTGGCTGATTCATGTCAATGTATGGCAAAACAAATACAGTATTGTAATTAAAAAAATAAATAAATTAAAAAAATAAAATATTTCATTTTACTTTATTTTATTTTATCTGCCACACTGTTTAGCATCAGTTGAGTTGCTCAGTGAGGTCCGACTCTTTGTGACCTCATGGACTGCAGCACACCAGGCCGCCTTGTCCGTCTCCAACTCCTGGAGCTTGCTCAAACTCATGTCCATCGAGTCAGTGATGCCATCCAACCATTTCATCCTCTGTTGTCACCTTCACAATGTGGGATTTTAATTCCCTGACTGGGATTCAAACCCACATCCCGTGAAGTGGAAGTGAAGAGCCTTAACCACTGGACCACGAGGGAATTACCCATAGAAATTTCTTAGATATTTTCTTAGAGACTAATTACTTAAAATAAGTTTCAGTGACAGTTGTTTAAATATTTCCCTTCGCATTTATTCCATAAGTGTTCTTAAAGAATAATCTGTCTACTCATTTTCTATGGTAGATTCTGAAGCAGCTATTTCATAAAAACGTCAATTTATTAAGAGAAATAGACTATGATAAGTATGCAAGTAATTAACCAAGTATAATTATGGGGCTCCAAAGGAGAATAAAATGATGCTGTGGGACTAATAATGAGAGAATGCACTCATTTGGATTAATTATAGGAGACTTTTCTGAAGAAATATTATTTATCTTACTCTTTCTTCAAATATTATTTAATCTTAAAATTTGAAGGGAGAATAAAAATTAGCCCAGGAAAATATGGAACAGGCAATATCCAGATCAGGGAAGGTTATTGTCTGATAGAAGCAATATTAGGTCATTGGAGCAGTATCTTTGAGGAATGGATAGAATATTAATATGAGCTAGCTCTAAGATCATGATATGTAAAACCAGAGAGATAGTTTGGGGGCATGCTATGAAAAACTTTCAAGATTTATGAAGACAACTTTTCTCAAAAGCAAAGAAATGTATCAAATAAGGGCCTGGACAGTTGCACTGGTTCATGTCCCTTTCCAGGACGGAAGCGGTTTTGCAACAGAATGAGTCGCTCTGGGCCTTGCCTGAGTCCAGTCAATAAATGACTTTATTCAGACAGGAAAATACAAATACCATACGATATTATTTATATGTGGAATCCAAACTGTGACACCAGAGAGGGCAGTGGCACCCCACTCCAGTACTCTTGCCTGGAAAATACATGGACAGAGGAGCCTGGTAGGCTGCAGTCCATGGGGTCGCTAAGAGTCAGACACGATTGAGCGACTTCCCTTTCACTTTTCACTTTCATGCACTGGAGAAGGAAATGACAACCCACTCCCCTGTTCTTTCCTGGAGAATCCCAGGGACGGGGGAGCCTGGGTGGCTGCCGTCTATGGGGTTGCACAGAGTCGGATATGACTGAAGTGACTTAGCAGCAGCAGCAGCAGCAAACTATGAAACAAATCAGCTTACCTATGAAACAAAAGCAGAATCACAGACCTAGACAGACCTGGACAAGAGATTCATTGTTGACAAGGGGGATAAGGGTGGAGGGGGCATCCACCAGGAGTTTAGGACTAGAAGACGCAAACTATTACACAGAGAATTAATAAACAATAAGGTCCTACTGTACAGCACAGGGAACTATTTCAATATCCTGTATAAACTGATTTTAGAAATGTTATTAAAATAATATGAAATATTGTGACTTCCCTGGTGGCTCAGAGGTTAAAGTGTCTGCCTTGAATGCAGGAGACCAGGGATCAATCCCCGGTTCGGGGAGATCCCCTGGAGAAGGAAATGGCAACTCACTCCAGTACTCTTGCCTGGAGAATCCCATGGAGGGAGGAGCCTGGTAGGCTACAGTCCATTGGGTTGCAAAGAGTCGGACACAACTGAGCGACTTCACTTTCATATACACATATATGTAACTGAGTCATTTTTCTGCTTAGCAGAAATTAACACAATATTGTAAATCAACTAAACCTTAATAAATCAAAAAAATAAGAATTGACTTTATTACACTGTTCACATGTTAGCAGTGAATAGTTAGCCTTTTTAGATGGCCTGTTGGCTACAAGGGTGATGGGGAGTGTCATTTGTTAGTTAATCTCCTTAGTCTTCAGAAATGATAAAATCATACCACATGAAAAAACTTAAAACTGACCTTCACTAGAGTGAGGTAAATACAAAGATACAATAAATGTTGATGACTGAGAAAAACTGAGATCACTTATCTGCCATAAAATTTAATTCCAGGCTATCTCAATATGAAAGTTGAATAGGAGAATAACTTCACATCAAGAAGGGGGAACTGGCAAGTTTATTAAAAAGCAGAAAGAAAACTACTGATAACAGGGGAAAAGTTCAATTAATTTGATTATGTTAAAAATAGGAATATTGGTTGATCAAGAAGAAACCTTCAAGAATATATGAAAACACTGAATTATTAAAAAAAAATTAAGAGAACTTTAGAATTACAGAAAAGCTACAAAATTAGTACAGGGTGTTCATGTACCACATTCAGTTTGCCTATTATTGACATTTTGCATTAATATATATTTGTTCTAACTAATTAAACCTTATTCAGTTCAGTTAAGTTGCTCAGTCGTGTCCAGCTCTTTGAGAACCCATGCACTGCAGCATGCCAGAACTCCCTGTCCATCACCAACTCCTGGAGTTTACTCAAACTCATGTCCATTGAGTCGGTGATGCCATCCAACCATCTCATCCTTGGTCGTCCCCTTCTCTTCCCACCTTCAATCTTTCCCAGCATCAGGGTCTTTTCTAATGAGTCAGTTCTTCGCATCAGGTGGGCAAAGTATTAGAGTTTCAGCTTCAATATCAGTCCTTCCAATGAATATTCAGGACTGGTTGGATCCCCTTGCAGTCCAAGGGGCTCTCAAGAGTCTTCTCCAACACCACAGTTCAAAAGCAGCAGTTCTTCGGCACTCAGTTTTCTCTATAGTCCAACTCTCACATCCATATATGACTACTGGATAAACTATAGCTTTGACTAGATGGACTTTTGCTGGCAAAGTAATGTCTCTGCTTTTTAATATGCTGTCTAGGTTGGTCATAACTTTACTTCCAAGGTGCAAACATCTTTTAATTTCATGGCTGCAGTCACCATGTGCAGTGATTTTGGAGCCCTCCAAAATAAAGTCAGCCAATTTTCACCGTTTCCTCATCTATTTGTCATGAAGTAGGGTCGCAAAGAGTCAGACCTGACTGAGCGACTGAACTGAACTGAATTGATGGGACCAGATGCCATGATATTAATTTTCTGAAGGTTTAGTTTTAAGCCAACATTTTCACTCTCTTCTTTCACTTTCATCAAGAGGCACTCTTTAATTCTTCTTGGCTTTCTGCCATAAGGGTGGTATCATCTGCCTATCTGAGGTTATTAATATTTCTCCTGGCAATCTTGATTCCAGCTTGTGCTTCATCCAGCCCAGTGTTTCTCATGATGTACTCTACATATAAGTTAAATAAGTGGGTGACAATATACAGCTTTGAGGTACTCCTTTTCCTATTTGGAACCAGTCCATTGTTCCATGTGCAGTTCTAACTGTTGCTTCCTGACCTACATACAGATTTCTCAGGAGGCAGGAAAGGTGTTCAGGTATTCCCATCTCTTTCAGAATTTTCCAGAGTTTGTTGTAGTCCACACAGTCAAAGGTTTTGGCATAGTCAATAAAGGAGAAGTAGATGTTTTTGGGGGAACAATATTGGCACATGATTATTAACTAAAGATTATATTTTGCTCAGATTTCCTAAGCCACTTCTGGGACCCCACAGAGTGAGGTTATATTGAGATATGACACTGAGATATGATGTCTCCTTAGACTTTTCTTATTTGGGAGAGTTTTCCAGAATTATCTTATTTTCAACGACCATAACAGTGTAGAGCAAGACTGATTATAAACTTTGTAGACTCTTTATTAATTTGGGTTTGTTGAATGTTTCACTTTGGGTTAGACTGGGGGATAGTTTGGAAGAGGAAGACCACGGAGATAAAGTGCATTCCTATATTATCATTTGAAGAGTAGATACTATCAGCATGGCATGTACTTCTCACATGCCCCTTGATCACGTGGCTGAGGTAGTGTTGATAAATTACAGTAAAATTACCTCACCCACCCCTCTATTTCAGCATGATGTCACTAGGTGCAGCCTCCACATAAGGATATAGTTATGCTTCACCACTTTGAGGGGAAAATATCTACATTAATTATCAGTCATAGTTTTGCTGTCATTATTTTTGGAGAATTGCCTCTCTTCCCCCATTTACTTATTTGTGAAATCTTTCATATATTTATATAAATAGGGATCCTGAATATTTACTATATTCCTTGGGCTATGATCCAGTACTGCATTATTTTTGTCTCTCAGAAAGAGCTATCTATCTAGCTCCCATTTGGAGCTCTTTCGTTTGAAATCTATGTCCTTTGGGCACATCTGTATTGGTCTGTTTCTAAAACTTCCTTAATTTGGGGTTAAATAATAAAAGTTGGATTTTTTCATGTAACAAAATGTGGAAAGTTAGAGCAGACTCATTGGTATTAAAAGGACCCAGCTTCCTTCCACTGCTTTGTGCTCTACTTAGTTTCTCAGTCATCTCCAACTCTTTGTGACCCTATGGACTATAGCCCACCAGGCTCCTCTATCTATGGGGATTCTCCAGGCAAGAATACTGGAGTGAGTTGCCATGCCCTCCTCCAGGGGATCTTCCCAACCCAGGACTCCTGAATTGCAGGCAGATTCTTTACCGTCTGAGCCACCGGGGAAGCCCACTGCTCTACTTGGGGTCATTTTCATCTAGAGGTCGGTTTTCTTCTTAGCCATGACATGAATGCCAGGGAAACTGAGTTTCACACTTTATTTTTCTCAAATAACAGGTGATGAGGAAATCTTTCCTTGAATCAACTGAAAAGTTTCTCTGAAACTGAAGATAAATAGGTAGTGATGTATGTTGGACTGGGGCCAAACTAGCATGTGCTGTAGTCCATATTTGTATTAACTTCAATAACTAATTCCCATAACAGTGAAAATCCAGTCCAAAGCCAAATATATTGAAAAGAAGACCAAATAATGACATGAAATAAGTATTACATGTAATCCCACATCAATGAGTCCAGAGATACTGAGCTTTAAGGAAATAAGATATTAAGATCTTAGAAAAGAATCAGCAAAATTCAACCTGATGTGTGATGTCTATAATCAAAGACATAAGTCTGAAACTAGTAGAAGTCAGGATGAATATATATATATATATATATATATATATATATATGAATATAGAAGGAAATGAGGGGAAAACTAGGACTCTATTAAACAATTTTAGAGGAGGTGTTAAATTAATAATTAAAATCATAAATTATTTTTATAAAATTAACTATAGTGGGAGGTGATGAATCTACAAAATAAAATGCAGTGGGTAATAGTGGTCCAGGATGGACAGTAAGAGGAAACATATAGCAGATCCTATTCAGCTTCAGTTTGAGTGCATTTTGAAAACACTCATAAGCATACACCAAAGTTTGATTTTCCAGCTAGAGGTATGTGAAATATTCATTCATTCAACACATATTTAATACCAGGTAATATACCAGGTATTGTGTCCCAAAGACAACATGAACCCTGATAAGAAATTAAAGTTGACATGAAATAAATCACTATTCTCCTCCTGGACTTTAGCCTTGTCTGTATTAGCATGGTCTATGGAGAAATTCCTCAAAGATTTCTACACGTTTTTCACTTTTGTTGAATTTGGGGAGTGTATTCTGAGATTTTTTATCCAAATCCTTGACTCTGTGTCTTCAACCTACAACAGTTCACAGGTAATAAGCAGTGGTGAGGATTTCCCAAGTGGCCCACTGGTGAAGAATCTGTCCGCCAGTGCAGGAGATGCATAGATGTAGGTTCAGTCCCTGCATTAGGAAGATACACTGGAATAGAAAATGGTAACCCACTCCAGTATTCTTGCTTGGAGAATTCCATGGACTGAGGTGCCTGGTGGGCTGTGGGGTCACAAGGAGTCACAAAGAGTCCTACATCTGTATGTGCATACGTGCTCAGTTGCTTCAATTCTGTCCAACTCTTTGCAATCCCATGTACTATAGCACACTGGGATCTTCTGTCCATGGGATTCTCCAGGTAAGGATACTGGACTGGGTTGCCGTTTCCTACTCAAGGGATCTTCCCAACCCAGGGATCAAACACATGTCTCCTGCTGTGCAGGCATATTCTCTACCACTGAGCCAAAGGGAAGCTAAAAGAGTCATACATGACTGAGCAACTGAATACACACATATGAATAGTGGTGATGGTGCATAATGCTGTGAATATCTTAAAAACTACTGAACTGTACACTTTATTTTTTCTTGCAGTTTTATTGAAATATTATTGACATATATTAATGTATAAGTTAATGTTTACAGCAGAACGATTTGACTCACCTACAACATTAAAAGATTATAAAGATAAATTTAGTGAACATTCAACTCGTGTAGATACAAAATTAAAGAAGCAGAAAAAATTTTCCTTTGGTGATAACTCTTATCAATTTCATATGTAAGATACAGTACTGCTAATTGATTTATCCTGTTGTATGTTATAACTAGAAGTTTGCAACTTTTGGCAGCCTTCATCCAATCCCCTCCCCCGACCCCACCCTCATCTCTGGTAACCACAAATTTCATCTCTTTTCTATAAGGCTTTTTGTTTGTTTTTGAAATATAGTTTATTTACATCACTGTTAGTACCTATTATACAACATAATGATTCAATATTCCTACACATTTCAAATTGACTACTAAGATAAGCTTTTAAGGTAGGCTTCAACAGTACATGAACTGAGAATTTCCAGATGTAAAAACTGGATTTAGAAAAGGCAGCAGAACCAGAGATCAAATTGCCAAAATCTGTTGGATCATAAAAAAGGGATTCCAGAAAAAAAAATCATCTACTTCTACTTTACTGACTATGCTAAAGCCTTTGACTATATGAATCAAAACCAATGGCAGAAAATTATTAAGAGATGGGAATACCAGACAACTTTATATGCCTTCTGAGAAACCTGTATGCAGGCAAGAAACAATGGGAAGAATCAGACATAGAACAACAGACTTGTTCAAAATTGGGAAAGGAGTCTATCAAGGTTGTATATTGTCACTTTGCTTATTTAATGTCTATGCAGAGTACATTGTATGAAATGCTGGGCTGGATGAAGCTCAAACTGGAACCAAGATTGCCAGGAGAAATATCAATAGCCTCAGATATTCAGATTATACCACCCTAATGGCAAAAAGTGAAGAGGAACTAAATAGCCTCTTGATGAAGGTGAAAGATGAGAGTGAAACTGGCTTAAAACTCATCATTCAAAAAGGAAGATCATGGAATATGATCCTATCACTTCATGGCAAATAGCAGGTGAATAAATGGAAACAGTGACTGACAATTTTCTTGGGCTCCAATATTACTGTGAAGGATGATTACAGCCATGAAACTAGACACTTGCTCCTTCAAAGTAAAGCTATGACAAACCTACATAGCGTATTAAAGCAGAGACAAAACTTTGTCAATAAATGTCTGTATAGTCAAAGTTATGGTTTTTCAAGTTGTCATGTATGAATCTGAAAGTTGGACCTTGAAGAAGGTTGGACACTGAAGAACTGATGCTTTCAAACTGTGGTGCTGGAGAAGACTCTTGAGTCTCTTAGACAGCAAAGGAATCAAACCATTTAATCCTAAAGAAAATCAACCATGAACATTTATTGAAAGGAACTGATCCTTAACTTGAAGCTCCAATACTTTGGCCACCTGATGTGAAGAGCCGACTCATTGGAAAAGACCCTAATGCTGGGAAAGATTGAGGACAGTCGGAGAAGAGGCTGACAGAGGATGAGATGATTGGATGGCATCGTTAACTCAATGGACATGAGTTTGATCAAACCCTGGGAGATAGTTAAGGATAGGGAAGACTGGAGTGTTGCAGTTCTTGGTGTCGCAAAGAATTGGACATGACTGAGCAACAGCATAATTCTAGTTATGTCACCATACATCACTTAATTATTACTACATTTGCTGCTCTGTACATTTCATACCAATAGCATTCATTTTGCAAATGAAATTTTATCTCTCAATATTTAACAACTGTTTCTTTCCTCATCCACTCTCCTTCCTCTGGCAAATACCTGCTTATTCTTTTTATCTCTAACAATGTTTATGTTTTGTTATATTTTTGATTATTTGTTTTGTTTTTGTTTTTTAGGTTCTACGTATAAGTGAAATCATGAAGTGTTTGTCTTTCTCTGTCTGACTTTATTTCACTTAGCATAATACCCTTCAAGTTCATTTCTGTAGTCACAAATATCAAGATTCTTCTCATATATATATTCTTCTCTTTATATATATGCCACATCTTCTTTATTCATTCATCTTTCCACAGGCACTTAGGTTGCTTCCACATCTTGGTTATTGTAAATAATGTTGCAATGAGTATAGGGGTGCATGTATGTATTACAATCAATGTTTTTAGTGTTTTCTTTAGATAAATACCCAGGAGTGAACTTTCTGGATGATATGGTGGTTCCATTTTTTTAATTTTTGAAGAATCTCCATACAGCTTTCTTATCACTGTAATAAATTACATTTCCATCAACTGGGTAGGCTGCATTCTCCATATCCTTGCCAATATCTGTTATCTGAATTATACAGTTTAAAATAGTGAATATTATGAAGGGTGAATTTTATGTATGCAAATTATATCTTAATAAAAGTACTAAGAAAAACACTTACAAGATAGAAAACTCACATATCAATTCACTCCATTTAAGCCTATGCACAGACACACCTCAGCCTACATTGTCAATATCATCTATTTACACTGAACTTCCCAGAGAGACTTTTGGATATACTGGTTCCAAATAGGAAAAAGAGTACACCGAAGTTGTATATTGTCACCCTGCTTATTTAACTTATTTGCAGAGTACATCATGAGAAACGCTGGATTGGAAGAAACACAAGCTGGAATCAAGATTGCCAGGAGAAATATCAATAACCTCAGATATGCAGATGACACCACTCTTTCGGCAGAAAGTGAAGAGGACCTAAAAGCTTCTTGATAAAAGTGAAAGAGGAGAGTGAAAAAGTTGGCTTAAAGCTCAACATTCAGAAAACGAAGATCATGGCATCCATTCCCATCACTTCATGGGAAATAGATGGGGAAACAGTGTCAGAGTTTATTTTTTTGGGCTCCAAAATCACTGCAGATGGTGACTGCAGCCATGAAATTAGAAGACACTTACTTCTTGGAAGAAAAGTTATGACCAACCTAGATAGTATATTCAAATGCAGAGACATTACTTTGCCGACTAAGGTCCGTCTAGTCAAGGCTATGGTTTTTCCTATGATCATGTATGGATGTGAGAGTTGGACTGTGAAGAAGGCTGAGTGCCGAAGAGTTGATGCTTTTGAACTGTGGTGTTGGAGAAGACTCTTGAGAGTCCCTTGGACTGCAAGGAGATCCAACCAGTCTATTCTGAAAGAGATCAGCCCTGGGATTTCTTTAGAAGGAATGATGCTAAGGCTGAAAGTCCAGTACTTTGGCCACCTCATGGGAAGAGCTGACTCATTGGAAAAGACTCTGATGCTGGGAGGGACTGGGGGCAGGAGGAGAAGGGGACGACCGAGGATGAGATGGCTGGATGGCATCACGGACTCGATGGACGTGAGTCTGAGTGAACTCCGAGAGATGGTAATGAACAGAGAGGCCTGGCATGCTGCGATTCATGGGGTCACAAAGAGTCGGACGTGACTGAGCGACTGAACTGGGGGTCTATCTCATGCTTTTGTTCACACTGTTCTCTGTCTGCATTATTACCTTTCCTTCAGTGTATCTAGAGCCTGCCTAATAAATTAATGAGCTCTTTCTGCAAGGTAGGCAGTGGAGAGAACACTTCCATGTTGCAAGGACAGCCAGAATTTGCAGTCCCTAGATAACCTCCTCACTATTTTTTTCATGTTTTAGCCCCTACAGAGCTGAACCAATAACTCTAAGGAATCATCAGTGGTAAATGCACTATTGCAGTTTCTAGACATGAGATATTGGACTTAAGGAGGGTATGAGTAAAGTGAAAGAAAGAAAGTGAAGTCACTCAGTCATGTCTGACTCTTTATGACCCCATGGACAGTAGCCTACCAGGCTCCTCGGTCCATGGAATTTTCCAGGCAAGAGTATTAGAGTGGGTTGCCATTTCCTTCTCCAGGGGATCTTCCCAACCCAGGGATTGAATCCAGGTCTCTCGCATTACAGGCAGACGCTTTACCATCTGAGCCACTTCTAATGTCTTTTAGGCTGAGTTAAAATTTTAGCTTTTTTGTCTAGAATTTTTAGCCCACAAGAATGACTGCCTTCCCTAGTTATAAATGATATTTATCATTCATTTTTATTTACTGTTTCATATTATTAGCCATTTATTTTCCCAGCTGTAAATCTTATGTTTCCACCTTGCATGTTAATCCCTCAATTCAGAAGTTTCATAACAGACAGTATTGAAAAGTAGAAGGGTATGATTTTAGAAGTGAATTTGAATTCTAAATGTATTATTTTATGATTCCATGTAAATTATTATTATTACTTTTACATTGGATAGTTTACTCTTCATAGTTACAGTTTATTGGGGGCAATGAATGTGAGAAAAAGATAGTATAGGCATATCTCAGAGATATCGTAGATTTGGTTCCAAACCATTTCAATAAAACAAATACCACAATAAGCAGCATCACAGAAATTTGTTGGCTTCTCAGTGCACATAGAAGGTAGGCTTACATTCTATTATAGTTTATTAAATGTGCAATAGCATTATGTGCAAAAATGCACTAAATACATACCTTAATTTTAACATTTTTTATTTCTCAGAAATATTAACCATCATCTGAGGCTTTAGTGAATAGTAAATTTTTGGCAACAGTAACGTCAAATATCACTGATCACAGACCACCCTAATGAATATAATGATTAAAGAGTTTAAGATATTGCAAGAGTTACCAACATGTGACATAGAGACATGAAGTGAGTAAATAGTGTTGAAAAACTGGTGCTTATAGACATGCAGAATGAAAGATTGCTGCAAACCTGCAATCTGTAATAATAATAAAAAAAAAGAGGCAATATCTGTGAAGCACTATAAACAAAGTACAATAGAACAAAATCAGTGCATGAGTATATCCTCAGTCGTGTCCAAGTCTTTGCAAACCCTTGGATTGTAACCTGCCAGACTCCTCTGTCCATGGAAACCCATGTAAATTATTAAACCGAGAGTCTTTAGAGTCTTCAGAGTCTTTACTCAATCTATTTGTTTCTAAGGATGATTAGTAAATATTATGTTAGATGAAGAATAAATATACATAAACACCTTGGCATAGAATAGGGGCTAAATAGAGGAAGCTATTTATTTTATCAAATGTCTTTGTACCTTCACCAGCTCATGGTTTCCTATGTGTATATGCATTTAATATCATCAAGCAATTGATTCCTTAATTCTGTTTAAAAATTATCTCATAGGACACTAGTCTGACATTTTTAATGAAGCTTTTGCTCGTCTACTCAGTCATCTATGCAGCCATAACTCTTCTGCCACACTCCCAGATTCCTTTATTCCATTCCTTTTTAGCTATTTTCACACATTCTCTCCCTGAAGAGACAAGGACTTCCTTCAGAGCAAGACTTCTTGCTTTATTTATCTCTATGTCAATTACATAGTTTACAAGGCTGTGTGTTTGATGAATGCATAAAGCAATAAATGAATCACTCACTCAATCAAAAGTGATTGCAAAAATTTTGAAGCAAAGGGTATTTCAATTTTAATAAGCTTGCCAGAAGAATAGATGATGATTATTTCAGCCTGAAAAAAAGAAAGTGCTTGAATTTTTGATGGATGGATGTTGTTGATGTAGAATGAGGACGATTCTGGGTGGAAATATTGGCTCATGCATCTTTCCTAACATTTTCATTCAGCGGAAGAAATACCTCAAGCCAAATCCCAGTTCTTTCCCTCAGTATTTGCAAAAGCTATTAAAATTGGATAAGCCATCTACACTCTAGAGGCCCAGTCCTCTCATTTCCATAAGTGAATATGATTATGCTTCCTTCCAAGGACTCGGTCTCTTTAAGATAGCACACGCATAAAGGACCAGCACACAGTAGGCCTTTCATATGTTCTCACCCTTTCTCTCCAAACATTCCCTTGCCCTTTCTACACACACATTCCAAGGCTACCTGCCGATATCACAGACAGACCTGATTTTTATCATGAAGTGTTAAGTGATCACCCTCTAGCACTAACTGAATCAGTTCATTAGGCTGACTCCTCAACTTTTCCAAATCTATATTTCATTTTTCCTGGCTCTGTGTTATGTTAGGCAATCACTTCCTTCTGGTAAGACTGACTTTCTAACCTATGAAAAGATGCTGATTATACCTGCATGGGGTTTTGTGAGGTACAGTGTGATCATGTGTAAACCGGGGATACAGTCTTATTTTGATGTAAGACAACTGAATGAGAAATGTGAGTTCCTCTAGAATCCTCAAAAATATCACAGCAATACTACAGCCATTTATTAGGGATGGGGGAAGGGTTCCTTAACACTTATGAGCTATGGACTGTGCCTAAAAGATCTGCAAGGTGCCATGCTGATGAATTGGGGTCCAATCCTGGGACTTCAGAACACAGTCACATGCTTTCGTTTGTAGTATAAGCATGAAAGCATTGCTGGTCACTTAAATAAAATCTCTGTCTGTATCTTATATGCATATACAAACAGCCTAAAAATGAATTAGTAGTCAGTCTTTCCCTGTTATGGAAAGAATAAATGCCTCCCATTAAATGAGATAACAGTAGGAAATCAGCTATTTTCTCTTCAGTTGAAACAGTGGGGAAAAGAGACTTGAAGTACTTGCATTGTGACAAATCATTTGTAGGAAAATCTAACTGGTAACAGAGAAAGAAAGAAAGGAAGAAATGAAGGAAGGAAGAGAGAAAGGAAGAAAAGAAGGGAGATAGGGAGGAAGAAAAGAATAAACTTGATTAAACAAAGAAGTTCTGAGAAGCAGGAGTACTTTTCTTGCACATTCTCTGAGTTCTCCCTCTTTCCCTCAGAAGTAAGCGTATTTCTACTCAAGAATCCCATAGCAGTCCTAGCTGACTTTATCCGACACTGCTGCTGAGTGGGACACTATGCATGATTTCAATAAATTCTTTGATTATAAAAGTAACCTTTGGTTCCTGAATTCTCACTGTAATCATTTATCCCCCTTCCACAACTGCTTTTGGGAGTCCACATTGAAAAGATGTGGACAAAGGAATGACAAAGTCATTTTTCCAAACTGCTCCAGAGGGTACTCTTTCCATATCTCTGTAAAGCCATCTTGGGGGAGAGGGTGAAACTTTCTTGCACAGGTTTTTAAGGACTGCGTTGTGTAACTTCTAATAACCTGAGACATCTGGAAAGGAAGCAAGCAGTTTTGCAAAATAGTAATCTCCCTCTCATTAAATATGGGGAGAAGGCAATGGCAACCCACTCCAGTACTCTTGCCTGGAAAATCTCATGGACGGAGGAGCCTGGTAGGCTGAAGTTCGTGGGGTCGCTAAGAGTTGGACATGACTGGATGTCTTCACTTTCACTTTTCACTTTCATGCATTGGAGAAGGAAATGGCAACCCACTCCAGTGTTCTTGACTGGAGAATCCCAGGGACAGGGGAGCCTCGTAGGCTGCCGTCTATGGGGTCACACAGAGTTGGACATGACTGAAGTGACTTAGCAGCAGTAGCATTAAATGTGTTCTAACAAAACCTAATGATGCAGTGTTATATGGTAATTGAGAAGTTAGGTTAAATTTGTCCAACATAAATTGTCCTATGAACTGAATATACACACATATATTTAAAATATATTTTATAAATGGTATAAAATATTATATTGCATTATATAATATATTAAGATATATTTGATAACCATGTATATATGCACACACTATTCTTTTTTCCTTTCTTTTTTAAAAACTAAACCTTCTAAGTATGAAGAAAAAGAAAATACATAGGGGACAAAGCAAAGAGTATCACTACAGTGGCAGGTTGGAGGAGGAAACAGATACTATTAAAATTGGCCTCTTTGGCCTCAGAGATTTTTTTCCACTGCCTAATTTTCCTTTTTAAGTGTTCTAAACATAGAAATGTTCTTTGAAATGCAATATTGTAATTGCTTCATAAGAAACTCTCTGTTTTAGGACCTCCAGCATGCATCTTCCATTTCTTCTGGCAATAGCTCTTCAAATGTCTTTTATGGAAAAAATTAGTAATAATGATTGCTTCAGCATAGGCATGTGTTCCAAGTTGATTCCAACGAGAGCAAATCCCAGGATATGTACAAGACTTACTGAGAAGAGGCATTCTCTATTTTTTTCATTTTTCCCTCCTAAAGGACATAAAGCAGGAAGAAAGATGGGAACCTGCAATCGCCTAAAGTCAAGACATGGAGTCTAAGTAACAGAAGACAGAGTGGAAAGATACAGAAAATTACACAATGTTATTTGTCAACTGCATCTCAATAAAACTGGAAATAATTTTTAAAATGAAAATAAGCAAACAAACAAAAGTTACAGAGAAATGAAACCTTTGTTGCATTCTTTAGTCCTTAGACTGAGCTAAACTCTATGTCAAACCTAAAAACTAGACTTTCAATTCTATGAATCAAGTCAATTTAGTTTTCTTAAATTGTTTCCCATGTTCAGTTCAGTCGCTCAGTCATGTCTAACTCTTTGCGACCCCATGAATCGCAGCACGCCAGGCCTCCCTGTCCATCACCAACTCTCGGAGTTCACCCAGACTCACATCCACCGAGTCAGTGATGCCATCCAGCCATCTCATCCTCTGTCATCTCCTTTTCCTCTTGCCCCCACTCCCTCCCAGCATCAAAGTCCTTTCCAATGAGTCAACTCTTTGCATGAAGTGGCCAAGGTACTGGAGTTTCAGCTTTAGCATCATTCCTTCCAAAGAAATCCCAGGGCTGATCTCCTTCAGAATGGACTGGTTGGATCTCCTTGCAGTCCAAGGGACTCTCAAGAGTCTTCTTCAACACCACAGCTCAAAAGTATCAATTCTTTGGCACTCAGCCTTCTTCACAGTCCAGCTCTCACATCCAGGTTATCTAAAATCTCTTAATTGATAAAGACCCAAAGTAGATACTCCTGAACTGGCTCTCTCCCTTCTTCAAGGCTTGATTTGAAGAGTTATTTCTAGAAAAAGTCAGGAAAAGAGTGGAAGAAGCCAAAGCAATGTAGCAAGTACACAATCTGAGTCTAGACTGTAACTGCTTTAGAAAAATCATGCAAACAACTTCTTCTTGGTGGGCTAAGGGAAGAGCCATGTGTACTTCTTTTTTTTTTTTTTTAAAGTCCGCTTCTTTACTGCTGCCTGTGGGAATGCCCAAGTTTTATCCCTACTCTCTATGTCAAGAAATATTAGAGGACTTTCATTTCTTCTTTATCTCCTTCCTCCCTTTCCCAGTCCTCAGGAAGAGGACTGTCCTAATGATCTAAAACCCTCAACACTCCCTGTGTGGTCTGAGTTGCTCCTTGACTTTACAGACAGAGACCCAGGCTGATATTTCTGTTTTCCTGCTTCTTGTTTTCATGTGTAAGTTGTTCCTACAAGTCCTAATTACAGAGGAGAAATGGGCACAAACCTGGCTCCTCCAAGCAGGAAGCCATCTTCCTCTCTTGCGATCTACTTGTGATCAGTTCAGCATTCCTCTTGGCTCCTGCCAGATCTATTTTTCTGGTACATGTTTGTTCTAAAATTTAGATTGTATGTGGGGGAGGGTGAGTTGAGGTAGGGAGGGAACAGCAAGTAACTGACTTCCCTAAGTTTTCTGTTTGTCTTCAGAACAACTTCACAGCCTTCCAAGAGTGAAGGTGAACCTCTCTACTATGAATAAGTCTGTAATTTTTGTTTTTTTTTCTCTCTCTGTTATTGTTTCTACTTTCCAAGCATTTTTGACTGAGAACTTCGGGGAGAGGATTCAGCTTGGAAAAGGCCTCCTTAAATCCCAAACATGTATATTTAAAAATATGTATATAACAAATGATTTGCCTTGACCCACATAGCTCCCTGGGCTTCCCAGGTGGTTCAGTGGTAAATAATCTGCCTGCCAATGCAGGAGATGCAAGAAACATGGGTTCAGTTTCTGGGTGGGGAAGATCCCTTGGCCTAGGGAAAGGCAATCCACTCCAGTATTCTTGCCTGAAAAATTCCATGAACAGCGGGTCCATGGGGTCACAAAAATCAGACACAACTGAACACACACAGACATAAAATCCCTGTATAGTTGCCAATAACCCATTTTAAAGATGATGAAGTTCAGATACACAGACACTAAGACAGTTAAAGAGTCAGTGTCAAAGTCAAGATTTAAATGTATCATCTGAATCCAGATTTACAAGTTTCTTATGACATAGGAAGTAAAGTAAAATTGCAATTTACTTTACCAACTAGCATCACTCCAAGCATCACTCAGATTAAGACCAGGTTACATGCATAGGACATTATGAGATTAAGGTAACCATATGCATAGAGGAAGTAAACTCTTCAGATGAGATACAGATACATGACTTTGGACTTTATAGAAACCTAGAACCGGGCTAAGGAATTTCCCTGAGTCTGAAACAGCTCATGGAAATTTGATGGCAAGAGACTCTCTAGAAGCCATTTGTTTCAAGTTTTTAAATCACTTCACATCAAGACCTGAGACTCAGTTCAGTTCAGTTAAGTTCAGTCACTCAGTAATGTCCGACTCTTTGCAACCCCATGAACTGCAGCACGCCAGGCCTCCCTGTCCATCACCAACTCCCGGAGTTCACTCAGACTCACGTCCATCGAGTCCATGATGCCATCCGGCCATCTCATCCTCTGTCATCCCCTTCTCCTCCTGCCCCAATCCCTCCCAGCAATAGAGTCTTTTCCAATGAGTCAACTCTTCTCATGAGGTGGCCACAGTACTGGAGTTTCAGCTTTAGCATCATTCCTTCCAAAGAAATCCCAGGGCTGATCTCCTTCAGAATGGACTGGTTGGATCTCCTTGCAGTCCAAGGGACTCTCAAGAGTCTTCTCCAACACCACAGCTCAAAAGCATCAATTCTTTTTAATGGCTGAATAATACTCCAATACATTTGAATCAGTTCTAATGAGATGGATGAAACTGGAGGTGATTATACAGAGTGAAGTAAGCCAGAAAGAAAAACACCAGTACAGTATACTAACACACATATATGGAATTTAGAAAGATGATAATGATATACTAACAAACATATATGGAGTTTAGAAAGATGATAATGATGACCCTGTATGCAAGACAGCAAAAGAGACACAGATGTGTAGAGTGGACTTTCAGATTCTGAGGGAGAGGGAGAGGGAGCGGGAGAGGGTGGGATGATTTGGGAGAACGGTATCAAAACATGTATACTATCATGTAAGAAACGAATCACCAGTGTATGTTTGATGCAGGATGCAGGATGCTTGGAGCTGTGCATGAGGATGATCCGGAGGGATGATGTGGGGTGGGAGGTGGGAGGGAGGTTCATGTCTGGGAGCTCATGTACACCCGTGGCAGATTCATGTCAATGTATGCCTAAACCAATACTGTACTGTAAAGTAAAATAAAGTTAAAAAAAAAAAAAAGAGAGAGAGAGAGAAAGAAAGAAAAAAAAAAAAAAAGTATCAGTTCTTCAGTGCTCAGCCTTCTTCACAGTCCAACTCTCGCATTCATACATGGCCACAGGAAAAACCATAGCCTTGACTAGATGGACCTTAATCAGCAAAGTAATGTCTCTGTTTTTGAATATACTATCTAGGTTGGTCAAAATTTTTCTTCCAAGGAGTAAGCATCTTTTAATTTCATGGCTGCAATCACTATCTGCAGTGGTTTTGGAGCCCCCAAAAATAAACTCTGACACTGTTTCCACTGTTTCCCCATCTATTTCCCATGAAGTGATGGGACCGGATGCCATGACCTTCGTTTTCTGAATGTTGAGCTTTAAGCCAACTTTTTCACTCTCTTCTTTCACTTTCTTCAAGAGGCTTTTTAGGTCCTCTTCACTTTCTGCCATAAGGATGGTGTCATCTGCATATCTGAGGTTATTGATATTTCTCCTGGCAATCTTGATTCCAGCTTGTGTTTCTTCCAGTCCAGTATTTCTCATGATGTACTCTGCATAGAAGTTAAATAAGCAGGGTGACAATATACAGCCTTGACATACTCCTTTTCCTATTTGGAACCAGTCTGTTGTCCTATGTCCAGTTCTAACTGTTGCTTCCTGACCTGCATACAGGTTTCTCAAGAGGCAGGTCAGGTGGTCTGGTATTCCCATCTCTTTCAGAATTTTCCACAGTTTATTGTGATCCACACAGTCAAAGGCTTTGGCATAGTCAATAAAGCAGAAATAGATGTTTTTCTGGAACTCTCTTGCTTTTTCCATGATCCAGCAGATGTTGGCAATTTGATCTCTTGTTCCTCTGCCTTTTTAAAACCAGCTTGAACATCAGGGAGTTCATGGTTCATGTACTGCTGAAGCCTGGCTTGGAGAATTTTGAGCATTACTTTACTAGCATGTGAGACGAGTACAATTGTGCGGTAGTCTGAGCATTCTTTGGCATTGCCTTTCTTTGGGATTGGAATGAAAACTGACCTTTTCCAATTTTGTGGCCACTGCTGAGTTTTCCAAATTTGCTGGCATATTCAGTGCAGCACTTTCACAGCATCATCTTTCAGGATTTGAAATAGCTCCACTGGAATTCCACTAGCTTTGTTCGTAGTGATGCTTTCTAAGGTCCACTTGACTTCATATTCCGGGATGTCTGGCTCTAGATGAGTGATCACATCATCGTGATTATCCGGGTCATGACAATCTTTTTTGTACAGTTCTTCTGTGTATTCTTGCCACCTCTTCTTAATATCTTCTGCTTCTGTTAGTTCCATAACATTTCTGTCCTTTATCGAGCACAGAATTTTCTTGAAGTGATCTCTAGTGTTTCCCATTCTGTTGTTTTCCTCTATTTCTTTGCATTGATCACTGAAGAAGGCTTTCTTATCTCTTCTTGCTATTCTTTGGAACTCTGCATTCAGATGCTTATAGCTTTCCTTTTCTCCTTTGTTTTTCGCTTCTCTTCTTTTCAAGGCCATTTGTAAAGCCTCCCCAGACAGCTATTTTGCTTTATTTGCATTTATTTTCCATGGGGATGGTCTTGATACCTGTCTCCTGTACAATGTCACGAACCTGTAGTGCTCCTTAAATATGATTACTTTACTTACTTTGTGATCCAATGCTAAACAATTTTCAAATTTGGCATTTAACTTAGCCACTTCTCAATCATCAGCAGTTTTCTGGCTATCTCTTTTAAAGAAGAGATGTAAAAGATTGATTACATCATCAAATATTATCTCTCCTGAGGGGATGCAGCTTGTGACAGGCATAAACACCTGATTGCAAAGAAGTTCCACTGTAAGGGTGCAATTTGAGTCAGCAAGATGTATATATATATATATATAGAAACATGATAAGAGACAAAAGATCTATTGGTAGGGATAAAGCTATGGAAATACAAGTATTCTGGCTGAGCTGTTGGCTGACAATTGGGTGTTTCAATATTGCACCACCAAATATGTACTGGTAAATAAAAAGGTAAACATTCTCCTCTCTTGAAATTGAGGATGCATTATGAATGTTTAACATACTTCAATTATATAAATATTTACTGAAATTTTCTTATGCACCAAGTACTGCATTAGTAGTACTTGGGAAGTAAAAATCAATATGCTATTCTTCCCCTTTGTCTATCAGGTTACTCAGGAAGTAGAGATGTTTCCTCAGAATTTACTCCTCTCTTCCCTATGAGATCTTGGTGAGGTTCTTGGAGTGAAAAACCTGTACAAGTGGAGCTCTTTTATGACTCACTGAGGTCCCCAGGAATTTCACTCTCTCTATCTAGCTCACTTGACTTCTAGAAATTCGTAAAAATTCTTAGATTAATGTTCCTTAAGCTGATGGTGTCCTGTGGTTTCTGCTCCAGAAAATAAAGAAAAGGAAGGGTTAGCAGAAGTGCAACAAGTCCTGGACTGTCAGCCCCTCCACACCCAGACTAGGCATCTTCCAGGCCTCTTATATCTACAGTACCCCCAGCCCATATCCATGGCTCCAGTCTCCTTAAATTAAGTGAAGTTGCTCAATTATGTCCGACTCTTTGCAAACCCATGGGAGGTCTGTAGGCTACCACGTTCCACCATCCATGGGATTTTCCAGGCAAGAATACTGGAGTGGATTGCCATTTCCTTCTCCAGGAGATCTTCTCGACCCAGGGATTGAATCCAGGTCTCCCACACGGTAGGCATTGTAGGCAGAAGCTTTACCGTCTGAGCCACCAGGGAAGTTCTATTTTATACACCAGTCTCTTTAGCATGCATCAAAACTATGAACTCCAGTTGCTATTAGGACTCCATGGCTGTTAGATGCTAGCTTGACTAAAAAGCCCCAAACCAGTCATGTCTCATGTCTAAAAACACTAGATCATATTTAAAACTATAATTATAATAACTAATGAAAGTAAGTGAAAGTGTTAATTGCTCAGTCATGTCTGACTGTTTGTGATCCCATGGACTGTAGCCTGCCAGGATCCTCTGTCTGTGGGACTCTCCTTGCAAGAATAGTGGAGTGGGTTGCCATTGCCTTCTCCAGGAGATCTTCCTTACCCAGGGATCAAATCCAGGTCTCCCACACTGCAAGATGATACTTTATCATCTGAGCCACCTGGGATGGCCCATAACAATAACTAAGAGTTATTATTAAATATTTGCTATATTCCCTGTGCAGTACAATATATTCTTGTTGTTTATTTTATACTTAATAATTTGTGTCTCTCAATCCTTTTCCACTATGTTGCCCCCTTTTCCTTCCCTCTCCCCATGGTCAACCACAAGTTTTTTTCCTCTATGTCTGTGAGTCTCCTTTTTCTGTTCTATTGATCTATGTGTGTGGGGCCCTAAATGGGAAACCTTAAAAGCAAAGGGGCTAGCTTTGCAGTCGAAAACCTAAGATGGCGCCTGGTGGAAGAGATGGGGGCATGGTCTGTGTTGTTTGTCAAAGTTTTTTGATTGGTTCTCTTTATTTCCATGCTCGTAGACAGTGTGTGATCTCCATAAACTCCGGTTATAATGAAAGCACGTGACGATTTGACTTTTAATGTGATTGGTGCAACTATGGAAAGTCCCTCCTAAAACCCCCTGCTTGTCTATATAAGCTGGGAGTTTGCAACAATAAAGCGGAATCGCTTAGACGGAACCCCTGTCGCGTCTGATTGTCTCTCGCTCGCCGAGGGGCTGGGTTGGCGGACTGAGGGAAGTCCACTGCCTCTCTCTTTCTGCGGAGCCCTCCCCCACCCCCCCGCCCCCACACATCCCCCCTCCCCCTTATGTGTCTGTTTCTGTGCCAGCGCTATGTTACTTTGATTACTCCAGCTTTGCACTCTAGTCTGCAGTTAGGGAGCATGAGTCCTCCATCTCTATTCGTTCTCAAGACTGTTTGGCTATTCTTGGTCTTTCATGTTTCCTTGCAAATTAACAATTACTTGTTCTAGTTCTGTGAAAAACACCATTGATATTTTGATAGGGGTTGCATTGAATTTGTAGATTGCCTTGGTTAGTATGATAATTTTGATTCTGAAATAATTACAGATCCACAAGAAATTGTGAAAATGGTTGAGAGAGATTCCATTTGTAGTTTTATATTATTTTATCACATTGGTAGATTGGAAACCACTATAGATCAAGATACAAGATACAGAGGTATTCTATCACCATAAACAGCTTCCTTATTCTAGCTTTTTATCATCTCATTTTATCATCTCATTCACCTCTGTACTCTCTACTATCCTTAAAAGCTGGCAATCATTAGTTCATTCTCCGTTTCTAAAATTTAGTCATTTCCAGAACATTATACAGGTGGTATCATTAAAGCATGCAACATTTGAGGTTGACTTTTCTCAGTGAGATGCCCTTGAAATCCTTTCCTTCCAATTATAACAATAGCGCCTTCCTTCTTATGCTGAGTGGTGTTCCATGTAAGATATACCACTATTTTTTAGCCATTTACATATTTTGGTTGTTTTCAAATTTTGGCTATTACATATAAAGCAGTTAGCATTCAAAACTAATAAAAGAAAAGACTTGTCCTTAGTAATGATATAATTTAGCCAGAGATACAGCAAATACAAATGTTAAAAATGTTAAGACATACCTTCTTCTCAGATTAAACAGATATGAAATAAGATATAATCAAGTTAGTTAGTTTCATGTATCAACTTAACCCAACTGCAGTCCCTATGTATTCAAACTCAGATTTAGGTGTGACTATGTAGGTACTTTGTGCAATTGAAGTCCCTCATCAGCTGACTTTAAATAAAGAATATTTCCTAAATAATCTGGTAGAGTCTGATTTAAACAACTGAATGTCTTTAACAGCATAACTGAGGCTTCTAAAAGAAATTCTACCTGTTGCCAACAACTTCCACTCATGCCAGACAGCAGTTCCAATCTGCGTCTGCGAAGGCTTACCCTATGGATTTTTGATTTCCATAGTCGTGCCCCTCAACTGTTTAAGTCAGCCCTTGCAATAAACTTCTTAATATGTATTTCCTGTTAAACACTTTTTCTGGTTGAGCCCCAACTGATAGAGATAGGGGAGACTTTGGCAATCACTTAGTATAGTAGAGTTTCCAAATATTCAACAGCCTCAGAATTCTAAGATTAATTTAAAGTCATATCTGGAAACCCATTTTAAATCAAATCACATATACATTTTTATTAAAGTATAGTTGGTTTAAAAATGTGTTAAATTTTGCTATATAGCAAAGTAATTCAATTTGTAGTTTTTAATATACTTTTAATATTCTTTTCCATTATGGCTTATCACACCGTGTTAGATACAGTTCCCTGTGCTATACAGTAGAACGTTGTTGTTTATCCATTTTATATGTAATAATTTGCATTTGCTAACCCCCAACTCCCTATCCATCCCTCCCTGATGTCTGTCCCTCTTGGCAGCCACAAGTCTGTTCTCTATGTCTGTGACTTTGCTTTGGCTTCATGGATAAGCTCATTTGTGTCATACTTTAGACTCTACATATAAGTGATGTCATATGGTATTTGTCTGGCCTATTTCACTTAGCATGATAAGCTCTAGCAGCATGCATGTTGCTGCAAAAGCAATTATTCCAGTCCTTTTTATGGCTGAGTAGGATTCTATTTTATATATGTGCCACATATTTGTAATTTATTCATCCAGACTCATATAATTTTAGGAGGAGCTTTTAAGTTGTTTTGTTCCAATCACTTCATTTCCAGGCTAACCATGGGCTTTAAGGAAACTCCACACGTTCCCCTTAGAAAGCACCTGAGTGAATGTCACTGAAACAAGAAACAATGAAAAGAATTACCCTTTTCTTCCATCAAAGTGGGAAAAAAATAAAACCTTTTTAAAACCCAGTATTAACAGTGGGGTAAAAAACAGACATTCTTTACGTGTTAATAAGACACTGAATTAGTGATTTCCCTTAAAAAGTGTAAAACTTTTATTTCTCTCTTCAAATTTACTGAGTCATGCATATAGAAATGTATGGGGAAATGTGATGGGTACAAAACTGCTTACAATGAGAGAAAATTGGAAATGAACCATATATATGTCAGCGAGAGGACTGCACAACTATTTTATGACATTCCTTAGGCTATTAAATAGAGTGAATTAGATAGATAAATGCTGGTTAAATTTGTATTGCCTTTCTCTGTTTTCTTACCCAAAAATTTTTCTTTTTTTTTTTATTTGTGTGGAGGTACTACAGGTGATTTTCTTTTTTTTTTTTTTTTAAATTTTACTTTATTTTACTTTGCAACACTGTATTGGTTTTGCCATACATCAACATGTATCCACCCTGATTTCAGAGAGGGCCTTGTAATTGTAAGGACTGGCTTAATCATACAGCTTTCTTCTCAAGTGAAAAATCAAAGACGTACTAGAGAGTGATATCTGCAAAGGGCCAAAATATCATTTTACTTTCACAAAAATCATTTCTGTTGGTAAATAGACAATGGAATGAGTTTAAATGAGATGGTAAGCAGTTTCCTTTCCCACTATGTTCCTGCATTGTTGCTGCTAGTCTTGTCTGTATGTACACACTACACACTACATAGTACACACTACACAGTAGTCCTTCCTTTCCTCAGTTTCAACTAACTTCTGTTAATCACAGTACAAAAATATTTAATGGAAAATTCAAGGAATAAATGATTCATTACTGTTAATAAATAAAAATTGTATAAGTTTTAAGTTGAGAACATTTGTGAATAGCATGATGAAATCTTGCGCTTTCCTCCTGGGAACATGAATCTTCCTTTTGCCCATCATATCCTACTCTTAGTCACTCAGTAACCATCTTGGTTATCATATTGATTGTCATCTATATCTGTACTTAGTACTTTGTCAAGTAACCTTTATTTTACTTCATAATGGCCATAAAGCACAAGAACTGTGATGCTGCCAAAGCAGATACATTAAAGAGAAATTGTAAAGTGCTTAGTTGAAGTAAAATATGAAAATTCTAGACTTAAAAACAAAATAAATCTTATGTCAAAGTTGCTAATATGTACAGTAAGAACATATTATATTCATATCTTTTATTCATAAATTATGTAAAGAAAATTGTGCTAATATTTGCTGTTGTATCTCAAACTGCAAATATACAGTGCTTGATAAACACTTAGTGAAGATGGGCAGCAGAGCTGATATATTTTTCCAAAGAGGAAATGCAGCTGGCCAACAAGCACATAAAAAGATAATCTATATCACTAATCATCAGGAAAATGCCAATCAAAACCACAAAGGGCTCACACCTCACAACTGTCAGAATGGCTGTCATTAAAAAGAACACAAATAACAAGTATTGCGAGGATGTAGGGAGAAGGAAGTTCTCCTACAGTATTAGTGGGAATGTAAATTGATGAGCCACTTTGGAAAGCAAATAGAAGTTTCTCAAATAAACTAAAAATAGAACTACCATATGACCCAGCAATTCCACTGTGTGTGTGTGTGTGTGTGTGTGTGTGTGTGTGTATGAAAACAGCAAGCAAACCACTAATTCAAGAACATACATGTATCTCAATGCTCATTGCATCATTATATGAACTGCTAAGCTATGGAAGCAACCTAAGTGTCCATCAACAGATAAATGGATAAAGACAATGTGATAAATATATATATATGTGTGTGTGTATATATACATATATATAGTAGAATATTACTTAGCCATAAAAATGAATTATATTCTGCCATTTGCAGCAACACAGATGGACTTAGAGGACATTTTACTAAGGAAAGTAAATAAAACAGAGAAAGAATAATAATGATAACATTTAAATGTGAACTCCAAAAAATACAACAATCTAGTGAATATAACAACAAAAAAAAAGAGACTCACAGATATATAGAACAAATTAATGACTCCTAGGCAGAAGAAGGACGAAGGAAGAGGCAGTATAAGAGTGTGGGGGACAAGGTTTATTATAGGATCACATGAAATCATGTGTGTGAAAATTTGAAAATTATATAGAGGAACCTAGTAGGCTACAGTCCATGGAGTCTCTAAGAGTCAGACACAATAGAAACAATTTAGTGCACACATAGAATTTAAAAAATATTTTACTCAATAAAAAGATAGGAAAGGCATGCAATTAGTTTAGTAAAATATTTTGAGAAAGACAGATACTATATTCACATAACTTTTATTAAAGTACATTTTCATAATTGTTCTTTTTATTAACAGATTTTTTCACCTATTAGTGTGTCTAATTTATAAATTAAGTAGTATCATAGGTATGTATATATAGAAAAAACATAGTATTTATAGAGTTTGTTACTATCCATAGTTTGGGCCATCCACTAGTGGTCTGTGAATGTATCTCCTGAGGAGAAGGGAAGACTCCTATATGCCTAATAGTGCATACTCCCATTCAGTTGACAGGAATTGTGCTGTTCTGTTGCAGTTTATAATTTAATGGAATGTTTTGAATATTGGCATTGTCTCAAAATAAATATAATTTTGACTTAAGTTTTGCAAGCTGTATAACTAATATAACTAATATAACTTCAATCATATTTTGAATTCTGCTGTATTTCTAACACTTGACACATCCCTTTCAACAGACACAGGATATAAAATTGAGACAGTGGGACTGAATATTCTCTAAGTCTGTATTTTCCCTCCTGTTCTCAATACTTTGAGAAATGTGATGAAACCGCATCCTCTTAGACACAGGTAACTAGGCTATAGACACAAAAAGGAATCTAAGTTCTGTTGTGCTATGCTAAGAATTTTTCAGTGTCTGCTGTGCTAGCCTGAATCCTCTAGAAACAGAGACTGAGGCAAAATTAAAGAGCTGGCTTTTATTTGTAAGATGCAAACCCAGGGTGGTAACAATAAGGAAAAAGGGACATGGAGCCGGGAAAACTGCACAGCAATCCATGTTGTGTGTTACTGTTTGGACTTCTTGCTTCATGGAAAAAGAAAGGGCTTCAAGATGGGAACTAGAAATCACAAAGCAGAGTTCAGTTTCTTGAGACTGGAGGATGACTTGAGGAGCACTGTCTCTTCCCAGGAAGAGAAGCAATGTGAGAAATAGAACTATATGCTTTTAGGAAACCTCAGCAAAGTGCCCAGAACAGAGTTACATGGATCCGAATTGAGTTCCCTGTGATGTAATGAAACTGGCTTCCCAGGTGGCTCAGTGGTAAAGAATCCACCTACCAGTGCAGGAGACAAAGGAAACTGGGCTTGACCTCTGGGTTGGGAAGGTCTCCTGGAGTAGGAAATCACAATGCGCTCCAGTACTGTTGCATGGAAAATTCCATGGACAGAGGAGCTTGGTGGGCCACAGTCCATGGGGTTGCAAAGCGTTGTACATGATTGAACAAATGAGCAACAAAACTGGAGGATATGTTTTCATATGCATTTTAATCACGCTTTGCCAGATAAGGTGAGTAGGGGCCAGCAGTATAATTAGCCACATATGACCTAGCTCCACCCAAAACTTGATCTCTGAGAATGCAAATACCAGTGTCCTTATGTGACCTCAGCAGCCAGCTTGGCTCTCTCAAAGTGCCAACTGAGATTTGTCTGACTCCAGGGTAATATTTCTGGGCCTTGTCTTCTCCTGTTTGGTGTCTGACTGCAGGTGACCTTGGGTTGAAGTCCCTAAAACTCTTCCATCTGTAAAATGTGAAATATAATGCTTTTGACCTACCTCTGTGTGATAGATGACTCTGGATCATATGAGATCTAATGAGTTAACATTTAGAAAATGCTAGGAGCTATTTTAGAAAATGGCATTCTCTAAACACAAAGGATTGTTATTCATTACTCAGAATGCATACAAATAAAAATAAGAGTGTTTCTGAAGAAGGGCAGTGCAGAGAGCTGTTTCTGCCCTGTGTGAAAGGCAGTTTAGAGATTAATTCAATGGATAAACTGTTTTAAAACCCGGCAGTTTC
Organism: Nanger dama; assembly: GCA_917880005.1. NCBI lineage: Eukaryota > Metazoa > Chordata > Mammalia > Artiodactyla > Bovidae > Nanger > Nanger dama. Next base: position 58,707,338 of record CAKJTW010000004.1, read on the forward strand.
ACACTAATGAAAAAGGGGCCTGCAGACTATATTTTGGTCTGGCGGTCACAGCAGAACTGGAAATGTCAAATCTGTATGATTCACTTTCAGTGTTCCCTCTAGGTTTTATTGAATACCTTCAGGCTATGCAGCCGAGGATTTCTGGAAAGAAAATTACACTGTATGTAAGTGTAGTGGTATGAGGAATACAGTTTTCTGCATCTGTGTCACTCATAATAGATACAACATAGAGGCTGCCTCCACCAGGTATCAGACATCTGATTATTCATCTTTGGTTCCTCAACTTTTCATCCTCATCAACCAGGTTTAACTCTTTCCTTACTCTACCCCGCCAATCAGATAGTGCACTATGTAACATTCTCAGTGAAGCCTGTGGATGACTGAACTGTAAACTTATTATTTTAAAATATTCTTTTTCTCTTTCTTTAAATAAATATACACATACTATTATAGTTATTTGCCTGGAGGCTCAGACAGTAAAGAATCTGCCTGTGAAGTGGGAGACCTGGGTTTGATTCTTGGGTCAGGAAGATCCACTGGAGGAGGAAATGGTAACCCAATCCAGTATTCTTGCCTGGAAAATTCTATGGACAGAAGAAACTGGTGGATTGCAGTCCATGGGGTCACAAGAGAAGGACAGACTGAGTAAGCACGCACATGAGGTAACAGGACCAGGCTGGTGCCACAGGGTTAGCATCAATCCTCAGGCTCCAGTATGCCTGCGGGTTATGTGCTCCTGATCATTAAGTAGTTAACACCTTTCATTCAGTGGAGGTTTTAGCTTCTATTAAACAACTTGGGAAAGGTATACTAGTTATCATTATTTGAGTACTTTAGAAAGGAATTAAAGCAGAGGATATGGGGGAGGAATCTGTCCTGGGAAGCCTCCATGGGATCTTGGTTACAATTTTATTCCCCTTCGCGTTATTATACTTTACAGATATTGTGTTGTTTCCGAACTGAAGCTTTGTGGAAACTTGTGCCCAGCAAGTTGATCAGTGCCATTTTTTCCAACAACTTTTGCTCATGGTATGTCTCTGTGTCACATTTTGGTAATTTTTGTAGTATTTCAAGCATTTTCCTTATTATTATCTTTGTTATGGTGGTCTGTGATTTTTTTATGTTACTTTTGTAAATTTTTTGTATTTTTAAATTGTCATTCACTTTTTTTTAAGACATAAAGTTATGGCATCACCAACTCGATGGACCTGAATTTGAGCAAGCTCCAGGAGTTGGTGATGGACAGGGAAGCCTGGCATGCTGCAGTCCATGGAGTTGCAAAAAGTCAGACACAAGTGAACAGCTGAACTGACTGAACAGAACGTTATTGCACACTTAATAGACTACAGTATAGCATGAATATAACTTTCATATGCACTAGAAAACTAAACATTTCATGTGACTCACTTTTGAGATATGTACTTTATTGCAGTGATCTGGAACGGAAGCCACAGTATGTCTCAGGAATGCCTTTACAAATATTATGCATTTACTTAGGGTAGTAGTTTATGCCACCCCAAACATATCTCTGGAATAAGGATTATTTTGAGATTATTGTTTTTAGAAACAGTAAGCATAAAAGAAGCCCTGAAAACAGAGTAAAAGTTATCTTTTAGTAAGAAAATTTACATTTAATAGAAATATCCATTTGTAAGGATATTTACCTCTCTGTGGGCTTCCCCTGTGGCTTAGTAGGTAAGGAAGCCATCCGCAGTGCAGGAAACACAGGAGACACTGGTTCGATCCCTAGGTCACAAAGATTCTGACATGCCTGAGCCACTGAGCGCACACACACACATATACTTTTCGTACCAAGAAGACAAAGATGACTAAATCAAAATAAACTCATAGCAATGGAGAAGGCATTGACTTAAACCTGCGTACAAAATCTTACTCTTGTTACTTTTCCTGGTCACTCCCCTCACTAGTCTCCCTCATATTCTTCTCTCTTCGGTCTTTAGCTGAAGTTGGTACTGAAGCTTGAATTCTATTACCTCTGCTGCTGCTGCTCAGTTGCTTCAGTCGTGTCCGACTCTGTGCAACCCCATAGATGGCAGCCCACCAGGCTCCACCGTCCCTGGGATTCTCCAGGCAAGAACATTGGAGTGGGTTGCCATTTCCTTCTGCAATGCTGACAGTTACTTATTTTTTTGCTGAGTGCCCCCTGTATATACTTAAGATGAGTATGATAATGCATTTCTATTTGTTTTTCTTTTATTAACCTGTCTTATGCTTCCAGTTCCAGTCAAGAACTTAGAAGGGTAGAAGGACGATTATTTTTCCTACCCTACAGTTGAAAACCTTGATTCAAGTACTGAAGACACAGCAAGCTTCTACAGGTGAAAGCTTGTATTCTAGAATGGAGAGTGAGTTAGTAAAAATTGAAATAGATATTTAGATGAGATTGAGTCCCATGAAGGCAATTGATTAGGTTAATAGTACAAGAGTAAAAGGGTGGACATATGTTTTTTGATAGAATAATCAACAAAGACTTCTTAGAGAAGTTTTTGTGTGAGCACATTTGAAGACTGAGAAGTCAGCTGCACAAAGTGAGATGGAAAGAATTTTTCAGACAGAATGAGAAGTACAAACAGAAGCCTCAGGAGGCAATCAAGCTGGATACTTTAAGCAAAATAAAGTACCCAGCTTTACTGGGTACTCATAGCAAAATGAGGGAGAGGCTGGAGGACATGGAGCAAATGGAATGAGACCTGAAAAAGAATCCTATAAGTCCCAGTATGGAATTTGTAATTTATTCCTCATGGAACAAAAGGCCATGGGAGCAGTTTAAGAAGGAGATTGATGAGCTCTTACTTAGAATCAAAAGTTCACTCTTCCTGCTAGAAGAATAATATATAAAGCAGGGTGACATATCTCTTAGTTTGTCTGAGATGGGTCCAATTTATGACTGTTACAAGCATATTCAGTCATGTCCACTGTTTGTAATTCCATGGACTGTAGCCCTCCAGGCTCCTCTGTCCATGTCATTTTCCAGGCAAGAATACTGGAGCAGGTTGCCATTTCCTACTCCAGGGGATCTTCTCCACCTAGGGATCGAACCTGTAACCCGTGTGTCTCCTGCATTGGCAGGCATATTCTTTACCACTGCACCACCTGGGAAGCCCTTATGACTGTGTGTGCATGCGTCCTAGGTAAGTTGCCTCAGTTGTGTCTGACTCTTTGCAACCCTATGGACTATAGCCCACCAGACTCTCTTGTCCATGGGATTCTCCAGCAAGAATACTGGAATGGGTTGCCATGCCTTTCCTGACCCAAGGATTGAACCTGCATCTCTTAAATCTCCTGCATTGGCAGGCACATTTTTTTACAACTAGCAGCACCTGAGAAAGCCCTGATGACTGTTATTGTGGAGTAGTTATTAATTAACTCCTCACTCTGAAAAATATAGTTTTGGTGGTATGTGTTATCCTCACTTTAATTCAAGGGGAAAAAGTAGGAGCTGAGAGAAAGGGTAAAAGCCATTTCAATAGTCCAGCTGAGGGATTGGCCTTAATTGGTAAGACTGTGGCAGAAATGTAGCAAAAGATTTTTCCTCAAATCATTATGACTGGAGATGGAGACAAGGTCAGTTTCCAAGCCACACAAATCTGAAAACTACAGCTTATTCTGTCCCTTAGTTATAGTGTCAAGGCATCACCAGGGTGTCATCAAATGGGGGTCCTGCTGCTTTCCACTTAACAAAATCGGTTACATACTCAGAAATGTTTGTAGATAGGAAAGGTTCCTTCCCTGTGCTATACAGTCGGTCTTTGTTGGTTATCCATTTTAAATGCAGCAGTGTGTACATATCCATTCCAAATTCTCTATCACTTTCCCTCATCTTTTCCTCTCCAAGCAACTATAAATTTATTCTGTGAGTCTCTTTCCATTTTTAAGTAAATTTATTTGTATCATTTCTTTTTAGATTCCACACATAAGTGCTCTCATATAATATTTCCTCTTCCCTGTCTCATCTACTTCACTCAGTATGACAGTCTTTAGGTCCATGCATACTGATGCAAATTATATTATTTTCATTCTTTTTACTGGCTAAGTATTATTCCATTATTCCATGCATATCACTTTTTTAATCTGTTCCTCTGTTGATGGGCATTTTGGGTCTTCCATGTTTAGGCTATTGTGATCTGTGTTGCAATGAACATTGGAGTGCATGTATACTTTTGGATCATGTTTTTCTCCAAATATATGCCCAGGATTGGGATTGCAGAGTCATATTGTAGCTTTATTTTTAGTTTCTTAAGGAGCCTCCATAGAGTCAAAGGTTTTTGACTGTGTGGATCACAATGAACTGTGGAAAATTCTGAAAGAGATGGGAATACCAGACTATCTGACCTGCCTCTTGAGAAATCTATATGCAGGTCAGGATACAAAAGTTACAACTGGACGTGGAACAACAGACTGGTTCCAAATAGGGGAAAGAGTACTTCGAGGCTTTATATTGTCATCATGTTTATTTAACTTATATGCAGAATACATCATGAGAATGGCTGGACTGGATGAAGCACAAGCTGGAATCAAGATGCCAGGAGAAATATCAATAAACTCAGATATGCAGATGATACCACCCCTATGGTAGAAAGTGAAGAACTAAAGAGCCTCTTGAATAAGTGAATGAGGAGAGTGAAACAGTTGATTTAAAACTCAACATTCAGAAAACAAAGATCATGGCATCTGGTCCCATCACTTCATGGCAAATGGAGAAACAATGAAAACCATGGCAGAATTCATTTTTTGGGGGGCTCTCAGATCACTGTAGATGGTGGCTGCAGCCATGAAATTAAAAGATGCTTACTCCTTGGAAAAGAAGTTATGACCAATCTAGACAGCGTATTAGAAAGCAGAGATATTACTTTGCCAACAAAGGTCCATCTAATCAAGCCTATGGTTTTTCCAGTGGTCATGTATGGATGTGAGGTTAGACTATAAAGAAAGGTGAGTGCAGAAGAATTGATGCTTTTGAACTGTGGTGTTGGAGAAGACTCTTGAGAGTCCCTTGGACTGCAAGGAGATCCAACCAGCCCATCCTAAAGGAGATCAGTTCTGGGTGTTCGTTGGGAGGACTGATGTTGAAGCTGAAACTACAATATTTTGGCCACCTGATGTGAAGAACTGACTCATTTGAAAAGACCCTGATGCTTGGAAAGATTGAAGGCAGGAGGAGAAGGGGATGACAGAGGATGAGTTTGTTGGTTCATATCACTGACTCAATGGACATGAGTTTGAGTAAACTCTGGGAGTTGGTGATGGACAGGGATACCTGGAGTGCTGGAGACCTGAAGCCCATCAGGTCTCAAATAGTCAGACATGATTGAGCAACTGAACTGAACTGAAGGATCCCCATACTGTTCTTCCTAGTGGCTGTAGCACTTTAAATTCCCATCAACACTGTAGGAGGGATCCTTCCTTTCCATACTCTCTCCAGTATTTATTGTTTGTGGATTTTTTTCAGGATAACTATTGTGGTTGGTGTGAAGAGAAATCTCATTGTAGATTATACTGTTAAGCTTTATGGGCTGTTTGTCAATTTTGGAAATTTATTCCTTGTTGGTCTGATAATTTACAAATATTGTCTCTCAGTCTATGGGTTGTCTTGCTGTTTCATTATTTCTTTTGCTGTGAAAAAGCTTTTGAGTTTAAGTAGGTCTTATTGGTTTATTTTCATTGTTCTGGGAGATGTATCAGAAAAAAAAATGCTGCTGTCAAAAAGTATTCCACCAATGTTTTCTTCTAGGAGTTTTATAGTGTCTTGTCCCACATTCAGGTCTTTAATCTATCTTGGACTTATTTTGGTGTGTGGTTTTAAAAAATGATCTAATTTTATATTTTTACATGTAACAGTACCATTTTACAGGCACCATTTGTTGAAGAGACTTCTTTTCCAACATTGTACAGTCTTGCCTCCTTTGACATGGATTGATTGACCGTGGGTGTGTGGGTTTATTTCTGGCTTTTCTATCCTATTTCTTTGAACTATATGTCTATTTTTGCATCAGTACCATATTCCTTTGATGACTGTAGCTTTGTAGTATAGTCTGAAGTCAAAGATCCTGGTACTTCCAGCTGCATTTTTCTTACTCAAGGTTTCTTTGGCTATTCAGGGTCTTGTGTGTCTCCATACAAATTTTAACATTCTTTTGTTCTAGTTCTTTGTAAAGTCCATTGGTAATTTGATAGTAATTTGATACAGGTTGCATTAAACTTGTAGATTGCCTTGGGAAATATAGATATTTTTTCAACACTGATTCTTCCAATCCTTGAACATGGTATTTCTTTTCATCTGTTTATGTTTCTTCAGTTTTTTTTTTTGTTGTTGTTGTTCAATGTCATACTTTTCAGAGTACAGGTCTTTTGTCTTCTTATGTAGGCCTATCCTTAGGTATTTTATTCTGTTTGATGAAATGGTAAATGGAGACGCTTAATGAATTTTTCTTTATGACCTTTGTTGGTTAGTGTATAAAAACACAACAGATTCCTTTGTATTAATTTTGTAACCTGAAACTTTACCAAATTCATTGATGAGTTGTAGTTTTCTGTAGCATATTTAGGATCTTTGTAGAGTATCATGTCATTTATAATCAGTGACAGTTTAACTTCTTCTTTTACAATTTAGATTCAATTTAATTCTTTTTCTTCTCTGATTGCTGTTGCTAGGACTTCCAAAACTGTGTTGAATAACAGGGGTGGGAAGGGACATCCTTGCCTTTTTCTTGATCTTAAAGGAAATACATTTAGCTTTTCACCAATGAGTATGATGTTAGCTGTAGATGTGTCATTTATGGCCTTCATTATGTTGAAGTATGCTCCCTCCATGCCCACTTTCTGAGAACTTTCATATAAATGGGTGCTGACTTTTGTAAAAGCTTTTTCATCATTTTTGAGATGATTGTATATTTTTATTCTTCACTTTATTGATGGGGTATATCAATATACCACATGAGTTTGAGTAAACTCTGGGAGTTGGTGATGGACAGGGAGGCCTGGGATGCTGTAGTCCATGGGGTTTCAGAGTCGGACATGACTGAGTGACTGAACTGAACTGAACTTAATCTACCCAGCCAGTCTACATCCTTTGGTTGGTGTGTTTAATTTATTTATATTTAAGGCAAATATTGGTATGTATGATCATATTACAATTTTCTTAATTATTTTGGGTTTATTCTTTATAGATCTTTTCCTTCTCTTGTGTTTCCTCCCTAGAGAAGTCCCTTTAGCATTTGTTGTAAAGCTGGTTTGGTGGTGCTGAATTCTAACTTTCACTTGTAAGTCAAGTTTTTGATTTCTCCAACAAATCTAAATGAAAGTTCTACTGGTTAGAGAATTCCTGGTTGTAGTTTCTTCCTTTTGATCATGTTAAATACATTGTGCCATTGTTTTTTAGCTTTAGAGTTTCTGTTGAGAAATCAGCTCATAACCTTACAGGACTTCCCTTATGTTTTGTCATTTTTCCCTTGTTACTTTAATATTGTAGTACTGTCTTTAATTTTTGTCAGTTTGATTATTATGTGTCTCTGTGTGTTGATCCTTGGGTTTATTGTGTCTGGGACTTTCTGTGCTCCCTGGACTTGGTTGACTATTTTCTTACCCATGCTAGGGAATTTTTCAGCTATGTCTCTTTAAATATTTCTCAGGTCCTTTCTCTTTCTATTCTCCTTCTGGGACCCTAAAATGCAAGTGTTGGTACATTTAATATTATCCCTGAGGTCTCTTCAGTTCAGTTCAGGTCAGTCACTTAGTCGTGTCTGACTCTTTCCTACTTCATGAACCACAGCATGCCAGGGCTCCCTGTCCATCACCAACACCCAGAGTTCACTCAAACTCATGTCCATTGTGTTGGTGATGCCATCCAACCATCTCATCTTCTGTCGTTCCCTTCTCCTCCTGCCTTCAATCTTCCCAACATCAGGGTCTTTTCAAATGAGTCACCTCTTCGCATCAGGTGGCCAAAGTATCAGAGTTTCAGCTTCAGCATCAGTCCTTCCAATGAACACCCAGGATTGATTTCCTTTAAGATAGACTGGTTGGATCTCCTTGCTGTCCAGAGGAATCTCAGGAGTCTTCTCCAACACCACAGTTCAAAAGCATCAATTCTTCGGCACACAGCTTTCTTTATAGTCCAACTCCCACATCCATAGATGACTACTAGAAAAACGATAGCCTGATTAGATGGACCTTTGGTGACAAAAAAATGTCTCTGCTTTTTAACATGATATCTAGGTTTGTCATAACTTTCCTTTCAAGGAGGGAGTGTTTTCAATTTCATGACTGCCATCACCATCTGCAGTGATTTTAGAGCCCAAAAAATAAAGTCAGCCACTGTTTCCACTGTTTCCCCATGTATTTGACATGAAGTGATGGGACTGGATGCCATGATATTAGTTTTCGGAAAGTTGCACTTTAAGCCAACTTTTTCACTCTCCACTTTCACTTTCATCAAAAGACTCTTTAGTTCTTTGCTTTCTGCCATAAAGGTGGTGTCATCGGCACATCTGAGGTTACTAATATTTCTCCCGGCAATCATGATTTCAGCTTGTGCTTCCAGCCCAGCTTTTCTCATGATGTACTCTGCATATAAGTTAAACAAGCAGGGTGACAATATAAAGCCTTGACGTACTCCTTTTCCTATTAGGAACCAGTCTGTTGTTCCATGTCCAGTTCTAACTGTTGCTTCCTGGCCTGCACATAGGTTTCTCAAGAGACAGGTCAGGTGGTCTGGTATTCCCATTTCTTGAAGAAGTTTCCATAATTTATTGTGATCCACACAGTCAAAGGCTTTGACATGGTCAATAAAGCAGAAGTAGATATTTTTATGGTACATTCTTGCTTTTTGATGATCGAGAGGATGTTGGCAATTTGATCTCTGGTTCCTCTGCCTTTTCTAAAACCAGCTTGAACATCTGGAAGTTCACAGTTCATGTATTGCTAAAGCCTGGCTTGGAGAATTTTGAGCATTACTTTTCTAGCATGTGAGATGAGTGCAGTTGTGCAGTAGTTTGAGCACTCCTTAGCATTGCCTTTCTTTGGGATTAGGATGAAAACTGATATTTTCCAGTCCTGTGGCCACTGCTGAGTTTTCCAAATTTTCTGGCATATTGAGTGCAGCATTTTCACAGCATCATCTTTTAGGGTTTGAAATAGCTCAACTGGAATTCCATCACCTTCACTAGCTTTGTTCATAGTGATGCTTCCTTAGGCCCACTTGACTTCACATTCCAGGGCTCTAGGTGAGAGATCACACCATTGTGATTATTTGTGTCATGAAGATCTTTGTTGTACAGTTTGTCTGTGTATTCTTGACATCTCTTCTTTATATCTTCTTCTTCGGTTCAGTCCATGCCATTTCTGTCCTTTATTGAACCCATCTTTGCATGAAATGTTCCCTTGGTATCTTTAATTTTCTTTAAGAGGTCTCTAGTCTTTCCCATTCTGTTGTTTTCCTCTATTTCTTTGTTTGATCACCGAGGAAGGCATTCTTATCTCTCCTTCCTAGTATTTGGAATTCTGCATTCAGATTCTTATATCTTTCCTTTTCAACTTTTCTTTTCACTTCTCTTCTTTTCACAGATATTTGCAAAGCCTCCTCAAATAGCCATTTTGCCTTTTTGCATTTCTTTATCTAGTGGTTGGTCTTGATCCCTGTCTCTTGTACAATGTCACGAACCTCCATCCATAGTTCATCAGTCACTCTGTCTATCAGATCTAGTCCCTTAAATCTATTTCTAACTCCCACTGTATAATCATAAGGGATTTGACTTAGGTCATACCTTAATGGTCTAGTGGTTTCCCCGCTTTCTTCAATTTAAGTCTGAATTTGGCAATAAGGAGTTCATGATATGAGCCACAGTCATCTCCTAGTCTTGTTTTTGGTGACTGTATAGAGCTTCCCCATTTTTGGCTGCAAAGAATATAATCAATTTGAGGTATCTTAGGTTGTCTTAATTTCTTTTTACTCTTTTTTAAATATTGTTTTGCAGCAATGATTTTGACCATTCTGTCTTTTAATCAGTTATTCATTCTTCTACCTCAGTTATTCTGCTGTTTATTCCTTTGAGTATATTTCTCATCACTGTGTGTGCTATAGTTCTTCTCAGTATTTGGTAAACATTATTTGCATATTTTCCATTTTTTCCCCCAAGATTCAGGATCATCTTTACTATCATTATTCTGAACTCTTTTTCTGGAATGTTGTCTCTTTCCACTTCATTTCATTGTTTTTCTGGCATGTTATCTTGTTTCTTCATCTGGGACATAAATCTCTGCATTTTCATCTTGATTAACTTTCTGTGGTTATGGTTTTCTTTCTGGCAGCTGTGGTATTGTAGTTCTTCTTGCTTCTTCTCTCTGTCCTCTTCTGAATGAGGATAAGATGATTGTGTAAGCTTCTTGATGGGATGGACTGGCAATGGGAAGACCTCTCTCTCCCTTCCATATTTGCAGTTATTTGTTCTATGTCAGAGGTTCTTTAATTTAGAAAGCTCTAATACTAGGTTGAAGAGATAGCAGTGTAAAATATTTATCCTGTCTTCATTCATTTGAGAGAAATAGATGATTTTTCCATGATAATAACAAATGTTTGGTATCCTTTATTCATTACAGATACTTATTTCATATTTTCTTAGTTTCTTTTTCAAAAACACAGGTTAGACCTCCATATCATCGTTCAACAAGTGCTAATTAACCATACATATATAGAAAAATTTTTATAAGTAGTCCATTTACTTGCCTTGCTCCCAAGAGATAAGCATCAAGTCTGTTCACCAGCTATATTTCTTTCCTCTTCCTCCCTCCATCCTCCCAGCTATTCACTTATGGACAGATACCCACAATTGCAGCCCCACCAACCCCAAGAAGTTTCAACCTTGAATTTGAACAAAAAGAATGCACTTTCTGTAGTCCAACTCTGTAGGATTTGGCTACCATTAACCATCTCCTATTTATACTACTTTCTAAGTCCTGTCTCTAACTATATAACTAAAATTACATGAATTGCCTTTACCAAAGTAAAGAATTAAGTATGTTTTCTCTGTCCTTCATTTTGCTATTTCTAAATCAATTCAGTTGATAAGTGCCTGTGTTCTCATTTATGAAGTGAAGTGAAGTCGCTCAGTCGTGTCCAACTCTTTGTGGCCCCATGAACTGTAGCCTACCAGGCTTCTCCGTCCATGGGATTTTCCAGGCAAGAATACTGGAGTGGGTTGTCATTAAGTAAACCTCTGTATATTACAAATAACTATCAATACTGGAGATAAGGCAGTCCCTCCCTCCCAGGTTATATATACTATTGATTTAGTCATTACTTTCTGAATTTCTCATTGTCTAGACTTGAAGATTCACTTTGTGCAGTGTTTGTGATAATTGTGTTGCTGAATTTTAAATAGAGTTCTCAGTAAACCCTGTATCACTTCCAAAGCAGAGAGTAAAAGAACATTGTTTCTATTTTACAGTGATCAACTTTTGTTTCAGCTCAAAGAAAATCATTAACCATCCTGTTTGTGGGTGAGATTTGATCACTAATTCACTAACAGAATGGATGGCAAATGTGTTATCCATTCTACTTCTATTTTCAAAACCAGAAATTGTGCAAGTGAAACTTTTGAAACCAGAAGGATGATAAAAAGTGGATTAGAGTAACAAAAATTTGAGCTTGTGCTTGCTTGTGTATTTAGAGAGATTATACAATTTCTAATGTGAATCAAGAAAAGGATGACACATTAACCCAGAAGACCAAGGCAAAGGGACACAATCCAGGGATTTTGTATGGCCATGTCTGACATCCAGAAATTTTTTTACCTATGTTTGTTTAAGTTTTGTCTTTATTTTGGAAAGGGGGTTATTCTGTTTTCCGTCCTCCTCATGCATGGTGCAGCAAGGACTTAGTTTATTTATGGTATCAGATATAACCAAAAGAAATAACTTACTTTCTACAGATTGCCCATAGTGAAGATGTCTAGTGAATAACATATTTCACTTTGCTAGTAATACTATAGGCAGAAGTTGCCACCTGTTAGAGGACTGGTGCCAAGCCCATATACTCCTACCACCCATTTTATAAATTAGGGCAAGTTACTTAGCCTCTCTGACATTTGACTTGCTACAGTAAAGTGGACCCAATGTTTCTTTCAGCCACAGAATTTATCAGGTAACCAAAGAGTATTTATTGATTTTTCAAAATATTATTGATACTGAAGCCTATAAAAGACACTTTTTCAGCAGAAACTACAAGGAATTTAATCTATTCAATGCTTCTTTTGAAGGAAGAGTTAAGAGATATATGAATAGAACCAAAGTGGGGTATTCTGATGAGAATAATGGCCCTTTGAGAAGGGAAACTAGAGTTGAGTAACCATATTTAGGGTTATTTGTGTGGTATATGCATGCTCAGATGCTCAGTTGTATCCAACTCTTTGTGATCCCATGGATGCAGCCCACCAGGCTCCTCTGTCTATAGCATTTTCTAGGCAAGAGGTTGCTCTTTCCTTATCCAGGTATGCAACATATACTCACCTATTATTATGTATTTCCAACAGAAGTGAAAGGAAATTTAGTTTGACCATGGCCATTTATACCAGTGCTCTTTCCACAAATTGAAGGGAACTTTAATGACCAAGGGAATAAAGTAGAGAACAATAGAATAGACTTTAGGTTCAGACAAATCTGAATTCCAATATCAGCTCTATTATTCTCTCTGTCCTTGGGCATGCCATTTAAACTTTCTTTTTCTTGGTCTCTTTCTCTCTTTGTAAAGTGGAAAAAATAGTAGCAAATAGCTTATAAGATTTTGTGAAGATGAAATGAAATAATAGTTGTAAGACATATAGCAAGATGGTTGCTGCATAATGAAAACTCAAAACATTCTAATTGCAATCATGATGACAGTTGTAAGGAGGTGATGATGGTATGTTACCATCATGGTAACATGGTATGATGGTATGATGATGGTGAGCATGATCATGGTGTTTGTGATGGTGGTGATGATGAGTTTTAGTTACAGGGTGACCTGGCATGTTCAAAGAGTTATGAGTTGAGCTGCTCAATGTTCAAAGCACATATAGAAGGGTATCTCATATTCTAGACTCCTAATCTGGAGATACTGCTAGATGCTTCTTTATCCTACTCTTGTCCCACACAAATCACTCTATCCCTACAAGAACTTGACACAAAATATGGAAGTTGTGTATGATCAGCCAATCATAATAAGAATAAATGTAAGACATCCATTTTTAACAGCACAACTACATTGAGACCCAAGTACCTCAGCACAGTTTGACCATGTACTAATTGCTCCTTTGTGATCTTTGTGTTTAATTTACAGACTTTGTCCTTTGTTGAGTTGGCCTGCCATAAACCAGACTCTGTGATCTGTGTATCCCCATCCAACCATCTTTATATTGGTTTTTACTGTGATTTTCTTTGTAAAAGTCATTGTACAACTTGTAGCATTGTTCCATTTACCTTCAGAACTAATATAAATTATCCTTCATACTCAAACAGTGGCATGAAGGGTTGTGATTACATATAAGAAAAAATAAAAACAGGTTGAAACTAAATAGATATATCTGAAATCTTCTTTTTGAGCACTATTGGTGGTCTTTGTTCATCTGTAGCTCTGGCTATTTCTATTGTTGCAGATGTCTGATAGTGGCATAACCCATGCCTCAATGAAACATGTGCTTCTACTTTCTGAGCCACAAGATAAGAAAGAAATGCTATTATGGAAATAAAACCAGTGATTTATTTGTTGCTATTTTTCCTACCTTCCCAAAACTATAATAGGTGGTATAATAATACATTTTATTGATATACTATGTCAAACTAAATTACCCATGTGGGAAAATGAGGGGTCATAAAATGTAAATATTTTCCTATCAGCCAAATTTTTATAAATGGAGAAACATTGGGAACAGAAGGCAGAAAAATGGCACCTCATCAGTGGAGTTGAGTATAGGCTAAACAAAGTACAATTTGAAGCAATTTCTATGAATACTGAGATGGTTTCTACATACAGGATAACCTATATCACATTTTGAGAATAAGAACTCTAAAGCATGATTCCAAGAATTTTGGATTTCTTGAGAACTGACATTAGGTGACCAATTTTGATTCTTGGTATCATAACATAAAAAGACAATCACCCTTACCACCTATTCATTATTATTTCATAATAAAAACAATGACTTAGAACCAGCCTGGAAAAACACAATTTCAGAATAATTTAAAGTTTCTTACATTGAATACATTTAACTCTCTGAAAAACTTATAATGTTGCTCTTGTAATTTTAATTTTGCTACAAACTCATAAAAGATTATGTCAGACTTGCCCTGCTCCACAGGGCAGCATCTGTAAGCCGTGACACTGGCATTTGATGAAGCTGATGCTTCAAGGCCAACAGAGACTTACATCACAGACTCCTGGTGACTTTAGCTTCCACATCTGGTGCATATTCAATAGGTGTGTTGATGATGAAGTTTCCTAAGCTCTTAGTTAGCAGGAAGACTCTAACAGACTTTGAGCACATGACAGGCTTCCATACAGAGGCTGCCTCTGAGGGGGAAATAGCTCCCTAACCTTAAGTCAGACCAATTACTTAGTATCTGATAAACTGGAATCTCATGCTTTTCTTTGGCATCCATATTTCACAGTGCACTAAAAAATGGCTTTTACTTAGCAATATTGGGGGACTCCTTTCTTTATTTTACAGCCACTCTGTGCCTGACATAGTACAAGCTCATACTATCATTTCTCAAGCCATTAAATGTTAACTTCATTTGCTGGTATGAATTATGTTTTGCTCTTTTAGTTTTGTAATGAAAAATAAGTACAGGTTATGCAAGAAATAACCCCTGTGTGCAGCAGCTATCTTTCTAAACGGTTTATTATGCCACAGTCTGGTACTCCATTAAATATAGATTACAGATTGCTGAATAAATGAATATCAACGAAGCGTCCCCATTTTCTGTATATATCAAGGCAAATAATGAATTGTGGCATCTCATGAAAATGGAAAACTAGGAAGAGTAGGTCAAGAAGTAATTACACATTTGTCTTATCTCATGCTTCTTGCCTCAAAACAACAGAATACATCATGGAGTTGAGGGCCCAGTGCAAAGATATCTCTGATCTGTCATTACTAGTAGAAACACTTTATTCTTGTTTCCTTTCTCCCCACACATTTTTCTATGGGAGAGACTATCTTGGATCTATTTTTTCATTAATGTTTATTTTTATTAAGCTCTATGAAGTGAAACTTCTGAAAGCTCAGTTATAACTTTTGAAAAGAGAAAAATGTTTTCAGGTAATTATTTCCCCATTTTCCACTTGGTGCCTGTGTGAACACATCTCTCCCCACCCATACTGGAACCGGGAATTCTGAGCCAGAGGAAACAGCAGTGTTGTGGTAAACTTGGACGTAAATGTTTCATTGCCACTCTTTATCTCTGATCTTAGACCTGTTGCTTTTAGGGGCTTATTGATCCTTATTAATCACTAACATTTTAATTGAGAACTATTATAAGTGAATAAAAATAAGAAAGAATTTCTTTTCTGGAAGTCAATAGCTTTGGTGGCAGGGTAGCATTGAGGGTGTGTTTTGAGAAGACAAAGAAGTATGTCAATCAATTCTAATTTTCAATACGAGGAATAAAACATGAATTTGTTTCCTTTTGGTGGTTTGAATCACTACTTCTTGAATGACTGCTCACATTGAATCTCACACCTTCCTATTCTTCTCATTCCTTCTTTATCACCACTTGCCCCTCCATTTCTGCTTTCAAACATATCCTGTCTCCTTAGTGTTTGAGGTAAAAAGGATTATCACCATTACTACCCCTTTCCTTCTTATCCCGCCAAACTCCTTACAGGAACTTTAAAGAGTGCTTGATTTCTATACATAACCACTACAATATTGTAAAGTAATTAGCCTCCAATTAAAATAAATAAATTAAAAAAAACCCACAGCTATCTTGCTGAGTAGCACAGAGAATTATATTTAATATCCCATGATAAACCATAATGTAAAAGAATATTAAAGCAAGAATGTATATACACATGTAACTGAATCACTTTGCTGTATAGCAGAAATTAACACAACATTGTAAATCAACTACATGTCAACAGAACGAAAACATAAACCAGAAAAAGGGTTTTGCTTCCTCTCTGGCCACTTGCTATTTTTTTACCCACTGCAATTTAGCCTCCACCTGTACTTGTTACTGCCCCCTCAAAGGTCACGTGTAGCTTTTAAATTCTTTCCCCATCCCCAGGATCATTTCTCATCCTCCTTGGCTTTTTATGGCACTCAATGCTGTTACCCTTCCTTCTGGTTCTTGATGCTTTCTCCTTCATTGACTCTTTCAATGCTGTGCTGTCTTACGTGGATAGCTACCACTCCTATTTTGTTTATCCCCACTGAGTTTTGATTCCTTTTCAAAACTCCAAAACATTATGTCATGCAAACTTTGTCTTTAAACTCCTTTCTGCTCTATCTTTTAAGGTTAAGCATGATGTTTTCAGATTCTGGGAAGGAAGTTTTCTCTGGTTCCTTCTCTCCAGAATTAGTAGATCTCTCTCTCCCATGTGTTCTCTTGACTCTCAAATTATCTATTTCCAGAATGATAGTAGTAACTTCTTACACCTGCTTAGAACTGGTGTCTGATGCATGGCAGAACTTCAAAAGTTTATGTTGAAGGGATGCTGGAATTAACATACGCACACTACTGTGTGTAAAATAGAAAGCCAAATGGGATATACTGAATGAGGAGCATAGGGAAATCTGCTCCATACTCTGTAATAACTTACATGGGGAAATAACCTAAAAAATGATGTATGTTATAACTGAATCACTTTTCTGTATATCTAAAACTAATACAACATTGTAAATCAACTGTCCTCCAATATTAAAAATAAAATAAAAAGAATATGTGAAGCAAAGGAATGAGTAAAAAGGTATATCAAATTTCTTTTGACAACAATGAAAATAAATTTCAGTGCTTCACAAACATTTTTTCTGTACAGCCCATATCTTACCAAGTGTAAATCATATATGGACCAAGTATAGCTGGTGATCACACACCTTCTGAAAGTTAGTCTCAGAAATGTCAAGGGGATTAAGTTTCTAAGAGAAGGCTAACAGTATATTAAAAAAGTAACAGGATTTCAGGAGAGATTTTTTTTTTTGTCTCAGAACTGTACTTAAGAGCTATATCTGAAGATAAAGAGCACTAAATAGTCTACATTCTAAGTTTATTAAGATACACATGCTTGGAGACAGCTCCGGTGGAACAGGAAAACAGAAGCAACAATGCATTCTTGGCTAAGAGAGTGCATATTTCCAAGCCCAATTCAATGAATAGACTATCACAAGAATAGCCCATTGCATTTTTTGGATGACAACTGTAGTTGTGAACTTGCTCATCTGTGCTATATTGGCAAAGCTCTAGAGTTGCTGAGAAATGACAGAGCTAAGATAAAGAGTAGAATACACCCCTTCCTTTTACTTTGCCAGTTGAACTCCCCAACTTTGTCAAAAGGCAACTGCATGTGGAACAGTTGGTAGAGAAGCTGCCCATGGATGAGGGACTGATTGAAAGAAGTCAATACTCAAATACTCTCAATGCTGAATCTCTTTCCTGCCTTTCTCTAGTGCTGACATGAAAGGTCCTGACTCGATCCCATCTCATGCCATTAGAGAATTACAACACTTTTGTTTCTTCTTTAGCCATTGTTGTCAGCAAGTGTCGTTCAGAATAGATATACATTCCAACAGCTAAGAGAGAGGGATGCACCTACACATGACTAAAGGAGGGAACAGTTTAAGAAAAAAGATGTTAGGAGGGCTTGGCTTAAACACAGACACACATATCAAT
Source organism: Nanger dama (assembly GCA_917880005.1). Taxonomy (NCBI): domain Eukaryota; kingdom Metazoa; phylum Chordata; class Mammalia; order Artiodactyla; family Bovidae; genus Nanger; species Nanger dama. Next base: position 58,725,218 of record CAKJTW010000004.1, read on the forward strand.
AAAAATGTAAACATAAATATATATTTACTTTTTTATTTATTCTGTATTAAAAATAATGATGATAGCAGTAGTGGTAATAATAATAATATCAAATTTTATATTTATTCATATGTCTTGGTTATTATTATTATTGTTATTCATATTAGTAGTAGTTATTGCTATCATTGTCATTTACTGTTAATAATTACTGTTATTGTTATTACTATTAGTTTATTATTCAAGTGGCAGCACCAGGATTTTATTTTATATTTTATTTATTTATTTCTATTTAATTCATTCATTCATTTTTGGCTATGCTAGGTCTTTGTTGCTGTGTGGGCTTTTCTGTAGTTGCAGCAAACAGGGGCTACTCTCTATTTGCAGCGCGTAGGCTTCTCATCATAGTGGCTTCTCTTGTGGAACACAGGTGCTAGGGCATGTGGACTTCAGTAGCTGCAGCCTCTGGGCTTAATAGTTGTGGATCCCAGGTCTAGACCACAGGCTCAGTTGTTGCACACAAGCTTAGTTGTGCCACCGCGTGTGGGATCTTCCTGGATTAGGGGTTGAACCCATTTTTCCTGCACTGACATATGGATTCTCTGCCATTGAGCCAACAGGGAAGCCCAGCACCATGATTTTAAAGCAGGTAGATCTGCTCACAGGCTGGGTTTACTTAGGATGTCCTGCTCCTCTAGTGTAGCTCCTGCCCTGAAGTTTTCTGATCCCATCTTCTTCCCCAGCTGTTCCACCACCTGTGGGCTTCTGGTAAGTGTATGTCTCCTAAGCATCTCAGTTCGTAATCCCTCCAAAATCCATTAAGAATCCCCACAGAGTCTCAGCCTGGGGCTGTAGTTTAAGAAATGCTCAGTTTATCGCTCAGTTTCTCCTGGATTTCCTAAGAAAAGTAAATTGTCCAAACAGTTAAGGGGAAAAAAAGTACAGACCAATGTGGCATATGGGCTAAAAAAGTAAGCAGGAAACCCCTATCAGCTAGGGAACATCAGTGATTTTCTTATCCTTTGCTATCATTCTTGTGCAACCCAGCAGGAAGGCAAAGAAGCACATTGATATTTGCAATAAGCCTCAAAATTTTTAAAAATGACTTCAGAGTCTTCAACTATAATGTTTTTGATTTCCACAGAAGGGTGATAGCAGAGTAATTCATGAGGAGTGAAGAATGCGTCTCCTTCTATATTGCTACTCCCTGTTAGCTGACCTTGTGTTTACACTTCTGAGGCTGCATTGTCATTGTGTGTATATCTGTCACTTTTACTCTACTGTGAGATTTTTAAGTCAAATATTTTTTTATGTATTTTTTGATCTTAAATACAGTCCAATATCTGCCCAAAGATATTCGAAAAATGAATCTATGAATGAATGAATGTAATAGAATAACTGCTGACTTGCTGACTCTTTTTATGAGCTCTGCTCTTTGTACCAGCCAAATATTTCCTTACTGATGGATTTCAAAAATGATAACTTCCATTGCGAACTCATAGATGACAAGGTTCAAAATGGGGCTCTTGTATCCACTTGGGCTGCATTCCACGATTTGCAAAGTACTTTCATATATGGCATTTTCTTTCATTCTTATTTATCACAAGTCATGCTTCAGCTTGTTATTTTGAAACACACTGATGAATGTTAAAGTTTTGCAAATGAGTGTATCTTCCTATTATTCTCTGAACTTTAGTGTAGTGTGGCATGTACAAAGGAGCAGAATGATAAATGATTTCATAAAACAAAACAAATTAAAACAAATTGCAGCCATCCTCTCACCAAAGTTCTCTGCTGACAGTCACTTAGCCTCAGCAAGGTGATTTCTAGAGTCAGAAGAAAGTCACCCATAGTAACTGTTGAAGACAAACATGTAGACTCACAGTGGAAAGTTGGTAGACACAGAGTGAAGCCTAAATAGAATTGGACTCAGGCCTGGGTCAGATTGAACAAGAATTCCTGTGTGATTTGGGCTATGTAAGGAAGTGAGTGAAACCATGGGCTCTGTGGGGTCAGATGAGCCCACCGTGACTTTCTAGTAATTTTAGCTTGGGCTTAATTTTTAACATCTTAATTTCTTTGTCTTGGGCAAAGAAATAATTAGCTATCTATCTCATAGGTTTTTAAAAATTTTAAATTATATTTTGTACTGGAATATAGTTGATTCACAATGCTTAGTTTTGGATGTATAGCTAAGTGAATCAGTTTTATGTGTGTGTAAATATATGTATATGCACACACATATATACATTCTTTTTCAGATTCTTTTCTCATATAGTATTTACAGAATACTGAATAGAGTTCGTTGTGCTATACAGTAGGCCTCTTATATATAGTTGTCTATTTTACATAGACAACTTTGACAGTTGTTGTTTTTAAGTTGTTTCTGACTCTTTGTGATCCCTTGGACTGTAGCTCTCAGTCTCTTCTGTATATATATTTCATATATGGTAGTGTATATATATTAATCCCAATATCCTAATTTATCCCTCATCCTCAGATTTCTTCTTTAGTAGCCATAAATTTCTTTCTAAGTTGGTGAGTCAGTTTATATTTTACAAATAAGTTTAACTGTATTATTTTACCATATTCCATATATAAATGATATGATATTTATCTTCCTTAAAAGGGATTAATTTCCCCAATATACAAACAGCTAAAGTAGCTCAATTAAAAAAAAAGAAAAACTGGATTAAAAAATGGGCAGACGACCCTATAGGCTTTTGGAAGGGATTGAATATGGTGACACTTGTTACTGAGTCCATGTCCACAAAATGTCACTGAATATTATTATCATTATTTTTTATAATTCATTGTAGAGTTAATCACCACATTTCTATAGATCCATTCTTCTTAAGTGCTAAAATTGCTATTGCCTATGTTGGTACTTCACATAAATTCCATTTCCTGATTTATTTATTTATTTATTTTTGGTTATGCCGCACAGTTTGTGGGATCTTAGTTCCCCAGTCAGGGACTGAACCTGGGTCCTTGTCAGTGAGAGCATGGAGTTCTAACCACTGGACTGCCAGGGATCGCCCAGAAATAGTTTAGAATTGAGCATCTGTCTGAATAAGTATGCTAGAAGGTGAGAGTACTCTCAGTTGCCACTAGAGCATGGTCAGTTGTAGAAGACCACTTTGGCCTTTATAAAGTTAAAGTGGCCTGTATGTTGTTGTTGTTGTTCAGTTGCTAAGTTGTGTCTGACTCTTTGTGACCCCATGGACTATAGCACAGCAGCTTCATATGTTCTCCACTAGCTCCAAGAATTTGCTCAAATTCATGTCCATTGAGTCAGTGGCCTGCATATTCTTAATTAAAAAAGCAGTTAATTAAAAATACAACCTTGAAATTAGCTCTGTATGTATCCAGCCACTTACTGTTGTTTCTCAGAGTCATCAAATAAAGAACAAAAGCACAAATTAAACAGTATCAGCCTCCTCACTCATTTTGCCCTTTGTTTTCCAAGTTAAAACTAAGTATGCATTCTTCACCACAGACTCCAGTCTTTTCAGTTCTTAAGAGAATTGTTATTAATAGCAAATTTACTTGTTAGTATAAGGTCTTCAATCTGCTAAAGTAGTTTCCTATTTTTCTGGTTCAAAAAATTCTACCTCCTCGAAGTCTTTAATCAGTTAAACACTTAGTCTAGGCTTTTTCTTTCTTAAATCAAATAGAGACCTGATAGTTCCTTCTCTCCATCCTCTGGATCCCCCGCCCTGTATTTTGTATTAAATCAGAAGTTTGGTCAGGGAAGCCATAGAGAGCTGGATGTGTATGTGTGCATGCATGCTTAGTTGTGTCAGACTCTTTGTGATCCCACGGACTGTACACTGTCAGGCTCCTCTGTCCGTAAGATTTTCCAGGTAAGAATACTGGAGTGCATTGCCATTTCGTCCTCCAGAGGACCTTCTGGACCCAGGGACTGAACCCATGTCTCCTGCACTGGCAGGTGTATTATTTACCACCTGTGCTGTCTGAGAAGCCCATAAGGAGCTGGATTCACCCAAAATTCTCTTCTTGACCTACCGCCTTATTTATCTTAGCTTCATCAGTCTTGCTTAAAAATAGTGGGTTTTGGCTTAGGATCTTTGTCTCTGTGAAAACTTGCAAGTGATTCTGTTTGCAAAGGCTTTGGGAAATCTGATTATCTAAACACACTCAATTGGTTAGTTCCTAAGTACAATAGTACCATTATTTCCACATCTCTAATGTTCCCTTTGATTTCTAGAAATATTTCCTAGAGAGGATATAAAAAGTAAAAGCACTTTTGCTTTGCAGTTGAAGAATTCAAGGATCAAAGGTATAATCTATTTCACTTAAATGGGTCTGGACTAGAATATTCCTGCTTGGCACTGTGTAATCAAAGTATGTGAGAGGATGCTCAGAACCTCTGGTTCTTACCATCAGTCAGGATTACAATCCTTTATTCAAAGTCCATACCCCTCAGGTAGCTTCCTGATTTCATACTGAGAGGTATGTCATTGAGAGGGGGAAAATATTACCTCTTTTCAGCTTTGGTGGAGAAGCAAGAGGAGATTAGTAGATTCAAAAGGCTAGGGTCTCCAATAATGGTTTTTTATTAAGTAAAGAAGGACCAGAGGACTGGGATGTGTCAGCCCAATGCTGAACAGAGAGGAGAGAGGAGAAAGATGATTTTGAGCTTCATCTGAAGTCACCTGTGCCAGCGTTTTGCACCTTAATGTATCCTGCTACTCAAAAACAGACAGGGCCACCACTTCAGCTCTCCTAAGACTTCCAAGTTATTTAAGAGTTAGTTTCATATTTTCCTGAACATGTATCCTCAACTGCCTTATGACACCTGAAACTTTTCTTTCCTCCCTGTTAAACAGTCATATTCACTGATGTCACCCATGAAGGCTTGTAGCAACGTCTTACTAAGGGGCATGATTATAGACTGTGCTGCCACTATTCTGAGTACTGTCACTCTGAAAAGTGTCAGTCTACCTGGTGCCCTCACACCCGCACACACATACATGTGAGCGCATACATACACACACATACCTGGTCAGAGCCACAGTCTAAGAATGCTGCTAGTGTTGACTCTGCATATGTACATTTTATATTTTGCATAGCATTTGCCTGATTATGTTTAACATTCTTCCTTTTAGAATTATGGACAGGTCTCTGTTGGTGTAGGAAAGGGAATGGATACAACCAGTCTCTGTGACATTGCTTAAAACTCCTTCATATGCTCTTGGACTACGTTAATCTGGCAGCATAGGTCCACTTCAAAATTTTCTTACTCTAGACGTTTCATTATTCACTCACTTTCCCCAGGTCACCTGATAATTATAGGACAATTGGGTTCCCATGGATCAGCTTCTATCTCTCGGAGCCAAGTGTGAAACCTCACTTGAATTAAGCTGACCAGAGTCCCTTCCCTGGGAACCCTCTTCATACCAAAGGGTTTCTGCCTAAGTCTGAGCTTTTCTATCACTTGGAGGAGATACGACCAATTCTGGGTGTAGTTGCAGCCTTCTTCAGCCTGAGGTTCGGGGATCAGCAGGGAAGGCAGAGTGAGAGGAGCATGGAGCATTTACAGATGGAAGCATCAGAGATGGAGGGAGATCCTAAACACTTGTGAGCTCTAGTGCTTGTTTTAAAAATCTAAGGGCACTCTAGCACTTGGATTTTGGAAGAAAAAACACAGTTCAGAGGATAACTACCATATCTGATGAATGTCTTTGCTACACCAAATCATTCAAATTCAGAACAAAGCAGGACTTGAAAAAATCCCAAGAAGTTAAATTCATGTGTTTAATATTTAATTTATTGTTTATTCATTAAGTTGTGTCTGACTCTTTGTGACCCCATGGACTGTAGCCTGCCACACTTTTCTGTCATGGGATTCTCCAGGCAAGAATACTAGAATGGGTTGCCATTTCCTTCTCCAGGGGATCTTCCTGACCCAGGGGTCAGACCTCCATCTCCTGCATTGGCAGACAGATTATTTACTGTTGAGCCAATATAAATCTACCTTTATATATCACATTGCTGCTGTGTTTAATTACTCAGCCGTGATAACTATACATCAGTGAAGGTATTTTAAGCCTTTGAAGTTAAATATAGGTAATCTAAATGTCTAAATGTCCTGTCTTTTATGCTGACACTATGTTGCTTCTATTTGTCTGGTTTAAAATATATTTTTAGCCTCCAATTAAAATAAATAAATAAAAGTTGATATGAAAAGGGGCTTCCGAAATGAATAAAAGGCCTTCCTGAAGGAAAAATAAATAAAATGCATTTTAAAAAATATTTTTAACTGAAAATATTTGTAAATTGCATTGGTTCCACATTTTTCTTTCAAGTATAATAATGAGGGAAAACTTGAATTCTAGGAATCTATGAACATACCTTCTTCAACACTAGTGTTAATTCCTCCAAGTCACATTTTCCAAGTCACAAAACCAGTCCAAAGGACATCAGGTATGTGCGACTTCAGTGCTTCTGCTTGCTTTATACACACACACACACACACACACACACACACACACACACACACACATGCACACGCGCACACACACACACACTTCTGGAGACTTACATTGTCTTCCAACACTACTTTCTCCTGAGAATGTCAAGGTGTCAGTACTCAGGCTCTCCTCAAGATAAATTGTCTACTGGTTGGCTTCAGTCCTCATTCAGTGGACTCCATTCTGTAGCAGTGCTGTGAACCTAAGATTGACCCTCAGTCCTTGTATCAGACAAGAAATAAATTTCCAACACTCTGCCTTAAGCCATCAGTGCTGTCTGGAGATACTTACAGGCTTGCTCTTGCACCCAAGTCATCCTCTGGGTCAGTATGACATTCTTACCAGGACTCTCAGCCCATGATCACTGGTCTGACTTACTTGAGCTGTGGTCTGCTGTGTGTCCTCTACATCAAGTAATCATATGTGTTCAACCATCAGTAGCAACCTCTGGCACTGGAATAGCCTCAGCCTCTTGAACTTAACTTGTTTTGTGTCCATCTTTGGTGTAATTCAATCCCCTGTCATTCCATGGCCTGAATTAGACCCCTTCATACACACCTCACTCACTCCTCATGACTAAATACATGCCTCTAGGCTCTCTTGGCCTCACATTGCTCCTTAATGGCCTGAGTCTTACCCTTGGTCACTGAATTTCTTTGCCCTTAAATGCTACCCTTGAAGGAGACAACTTCTTTAAGCTTTTAAACACTTTTTACCATGTGTTCACTTCAGGGACTATGATTCCACTTTGGAATCTTAATGATGCCCTAACCTTAAACAGATGATTTCAGTTATATGACTCTATCATCAAAGCTACCCAGAGGTAGAGAGATGGGAGACCCCAATGATGGGTCATCCTTAGCTTGGATATTTTTCAATTTTGAGGAGCCAGTACATTGATAGTTTTAGAGTATAAGTTTACATATTTAGTATGCAATGTATGAGAATTCAACTCAATATTTTTACCTCAAATAAAAGAGCTAGAAATAAAATAGCAATTTAGATGATAGGGAAAGAGTAAGTTAGTGCCCTGGAATGAGCCAACTCCTGGTCTGGAATGTAGCTGTAAAAAAAAAAAAAAAAGAAAAACCCAACAGAAATCTGCCCAGCCCTGGAAATAAATAATTCTGACTGGCCTTACTAAGATAAAGTATGTCAGTATCAAATGTGGCAATCCTTTAAGATTTTTCATTTTAACATTGACTACTGAGTGATATTTTACTTTAAAACTTCAAGAAAACACACCATTGTAAAGCAGGTTTCTTCTAATTAAAAAAAAAAAAAAAAGACTTCAAGCAGATTCAGGATGTGCTTCTATAGGATTACAGCTTCTCAAGTCAATGAAACAGCTCACGGGAGCAAAGCAATGACTGAGCTGTAGAGGCTTCAGTAAAAAAAGAAAGCATTATGTACCTGTTGACCATGTCCTCTCTTCTGTCACACTGCCCCACTCATCCATCAGCTAAGGTAGCCTTCCTGCTCACCCAGTGATGGTCTTGTCTGTTCAACTGAAGTTCTGTTCTCACCAGTGGTTCCTTCACAGTGACTTTTGCATTTTTTCTGTTTTATTCTGCTTGGTCATCTTCATACCATTTCCATGTGCTCCTGGAAGTGCCTCAGTCTTTTGGAACTTTCCTTGCCCAAGGATGATGGCTTCTATTTAGTCTTTTCTACTTTTTGACTTTTAGGACAACTGTGTCACTACAGACCTGGAAAGTTTTTAAAGAGGTATAGGTCCCCACTCCCTTTGCTAATCATAGGTTTCCAAATGTGAGCACTTTGGTTTTCAAATCCTGATTCATGGAGTCCTGAGGTTAAGTGGGTGTGCCTCATGATAGGTGAAGTATGCCCCTAGCAGGGCCAATCTCAGGCCCACTACATCTACTTCTTACTTTTTAAAAATAAATTCTACTTTTTATTTTTTAAAAATAAATATGTTAGAACTTCCAGTAATATTTTTATTGAAATTTAGATAGTATCACCTAAAAATAAAATCCTTGTTCTAGTAGTAAAGATTGGCCCTTTTTGATACTAGGATCAGGATGTTAGCAAAAACTATGTGACCTTGTTAGTTTTTACAGAATACAGTACTGCATATGTGCATAATTAGATGGCTTTCTTTTCATTAACATAGCTAGACTAATAAGGAATTAGTTTCCTTTTCATTAATTCAGACTAATAATGAATATATAAATTAGGAAAAGTGAACCATATTTTTACATTTTTACAGATCAATGTTTTTTTATAAATGTAGTAGTGAAGTACATAATACTTCAGTTTAAGTAATTAGACATTTTGGGCAAAGGCCCAGAGAGCACAAAAATAAACTCTCAGTCCAGAGTGCCTCATCTTCTGTGCCTCCAGTTTCAAAAGGGCAGAGATGCTAATTTCATTAGTATTCTGAACGTAGAGACATTACTTTGTTAACAAAGGTCCATCTAGTTAAGGCTATGGTTTTTCCAGTGCTCATGTATGGATGTGAGAGTTGGACTATAAAGAAAGCTAAGCGCTGAATAATTGATGCTTTCGAACTGTGGTATTGGAGAAGACTCTTGAGACTCACTTGGACTATAAGGAGATCCAACCAGTCCATCCTAAAGGAGATTAGTTCTGGGTGTTCATTGGAAGGACTGATGCTGAAGCTGAAACTCCAATAATGTGGCACCTCATGTGAAGAGCTGACTCATTGGAAAAGACTCTGATGCTGGGAAAGATTGAGGGCAGGAGGAGAAGAGTCAAAAGAGGGTGAGATGGTTGGATGGCATCGCTGACTCAATGGACATGGGTTTGGGTAAACTCCAGGAGTTGCTAATTGACAAGGAGGCCTGGTGTGCTGTGGTTCATGGAGTGGTAAAGAGTCGGACACGACTGACTGACTGAACTGAACTGAACTGATTCTGGATGTTGGGGTGACTAAAATTCCCTGTCAAGAACAGTATTCTCTTCCAAGTGTACTCTCTACTTATTCTTGGGACTCTCACATACTAGTAAAGAAATGCTCAAAATTCTCCAAGCCAGGCTTCAGCAATATGTGAACTGTGAACTTCCAGATGTTCAGGCTGGCTTTAGAAAAGGCAAAGGAACCAGGGATCAAATAGCCAACATCCACTGGATCATTGAAAAAGCAAGAGAGTTCCAGAAAAACCTCTATTTCTGCTTTATTGACTATGCCAAAGCCTTTGATTGTGTGAATCACAATAAAGTGTGGAAAATTCTGAAAGAGATGTGAATACCAGACAACCTGATCTGCCTCTTGAAAAACCTGAATGCAAGTCAGGAAGCAACAGCTAGAACTGGACATGGAACACCAGACTGGTTCCAAATAGGAAAAGAAGTATGTCAAAGCTGTATATTGTCACCCTGCTTGTTTAACTTATATGCAGCATACATCACGTGAAACACTGGGCTGCATGAAGCACAAGCTGGAATCAAGATTGCCAGGAGAAATATCAATAACCTCAGATATGCAGATTGCACCACCCTTATGGCAGAAAGTGAAGAACTAAAGAGGCTCTTGATGAAAGTGAAAGAGAAGAGTGAAAGAGTTGGCTTAAAACTCAACATTCAGAAAATGAAGATCATGGCATTAGGTCCCATCACTTCATGGCAAATAGATGGGCTGACTTTATTTTTATGGGCTCCAAAATAACTGCAAATGGTGATTCAGTTCAGTTCAGTTCAGTTCAGTTCAGTTCAGTTCAGTTCATTTCAGTCGCTCAGTCGTGTCCGACTCTTTGCGAACCCATGAATCGCAGCACGCCAGGCCTCCCTGTTCATCACCATCTCTCGGAGTTCACTCAGACTCACATCCATCGAGTCAGTGATGCCATCCAGCCATCTCACCCTCTGTCATCCCCTTCTCCTCCTGCCCCCAGTCCCTCCCAGCAACAGAGTCTTTTCCAATGACTCAGCTCTTCACATGAGGTGGCCAAAGTACTGGAGTTTCAGCTTTAGCATCATTCCTTCCAAAGAACACTCAGGGCTGATCTCCTTCAGCAAATGGACTGGTTGGATCTCCTTGCTGTCCAAGAGACTCTCAAGAGTCTTCTCCAACACCACAGTTCCAAAGCATCAATTCTTCGGCACTCAGCCTTCTTCACAGTCCAACTCTCACATCCATACATGACCACAGGAAAAACCATAGCCTTGACTAGACGGACCTTAGTTGGCAAAGTAATGTCTTTGCTTTTGAATATGCTATCTAGGTTGGTCATAACTTTTCTTCCAAGAAGTAAGCGTCTTTTAATTTCATGGCTGCAGTCACTATCTGCAGTGATTTTGGAGCCCCCCAAAATAAACTCTGACACTGTTTCCACTGTTTCCCCATCTATTTCCCATGAAGTAATGGGACCGGATGCCATGATCTTCATTTTCTGAATGTTGAGCTTTAAGCCAACTTTTTTGGTCTGCTCTTTCACTTTCATCAAGAGGCTTTTAGCTCCTCTTCACTTTCTGCCATAAGGGTGGTGTCATCTGCATATCTGAGGTTACTGATATTTCTCCTGGCAATCTTGATTTCAGCTTGTGTTTCTTTCAGCCCAGCGTTTCTCATGATGTACTTTCCATATAAGTTAAATAAGCAAGGTGACAATATACAGCCTTGACATGCTCCTTTTCCTATTTAGAACCAGTCTGTTGTTCCATGTCCAGTTCTAACTGTTGCTTCCTGACCTGCATATAGATTTCTCAAGAGGCAGGTCAGGTGGTCTGGTATTCCCATCTCTTTCAGAATTTTCCACAGTTTCTTGTGATCCACACAGTCAAAGGCTTTGGCATAGTCAATAAAGCAGAAATAGATGTTTTTCTGGAACTCTCTTGCTTTTTCCACTATCCAGCGGATGTTGGCAATTTGATCTCTGGTTCCTCTGCCTTTTCTAAAATCAGCTTGAACATGAGGGAGTTCACGGTTCACGTACCCAGTTGTGCATGTGACTGGTGATAGAAGCAAGATCAGACGCTGTACAGAGCAATATTGCATAGGAACCTGGAATGTCAGGTCCATGAAACAAGGCAAATTGGAAGTAGTCAAGCAAGAGATGGCAAGGGTGAACGTCGAAATTTTAGGAATCAGCGAACTAAAATGGACTGGAATGGGTGAATTTAACTCAGATGACCATTATATCTACTACTGTTGGCAGGAATCCCTCAGAAGAAATGGAGTAGCCATCATGGTCAACAAAAGAGTCCGAAATGCATTACTTGGATGCAATCTCAAAAATGACAGAATGATCTCTGTTCGTTTCCAAGACAAATCATTCAATATCACAGTTATCCAAGTCTATGCCCCAACCAGTAATGCTGAAGAAGCCGAAGTTGAAAAGTTTTATGAAGACCTTCAAGACCTTTTAGAACTAACACCCAAAGCAGATGTCCTTTTCATTATAGGCAACTGGAATGCTGAAGTAGGAATTCAAGAAACACCTGGAGTAACAGGCAAATTTGGCCTTGGAATGTGGAATGAAGCAGGGCAAAGACTAATAGAGTTTTGCCAAGAAAATGCACTGGTCATAGCAAACATCCTCTTCCAACAACACAAGAGAAGACTCTACACATGGACATCACCGGATGGTCAACATCAAAATCAGATTGATTATATTCTATGCAGCCAAAGATGGAGAAGCTCTATACAATCAACAAAAACAAGACCAGGAGCTGACTGTGGTTCAGATCATGAACTCCTTATTGCCAAATTCAGACTGAAATCGAAGAAAGTAGGGAAAACTGCTAGACCATTCATGTATGACCTAAATCAAATCCCTTATGATTATACAGTGGAAGTGAGAAATAGATTTAAGGGCCTAGATCTGATAGATAGAGTGCCTGATGAACTATGGAATGAGGTTCGTGACATTGTACAGGAGACAGGGATCAAGACCATCCCCATGGAAAAGAAATGCAGACGGTGATTACAGCCATGAAATTAAAAGATGCTTACTCCTTGTAAGGAAAGTTATGACCAATTTAGACAGCATATTAAAAAACAGAGACGTTACTTTGCCAACAATGGTCCGTCTAGTCAGGCCTATGGTTTTTCCAGTGCTCATGTATGGATGTGAGAGTTGGACTGTGAAGAAGGCTGAGTGCCGAAGAATTGATGCTTTTGAACTGTGGTGTTGGAGAAGACTCTTGAGAGTCCCTTGGACTGCAAGGAGTTCCAACCAGTCCATCCTAAAGGAAATCAGTCCTGAATATTCATTGGAAGGACTGATGTTGAAGCTGAAACTCCAATACTTTTGCCACCTGATGTGAAGAGCTGACTCATTTGAAAAGATCCTGATGCTGGGAAAGATTGAGGGCAGGAGAAGAAGGCGACAACAGAGGGTGAGATGGTTGGATGGCATCACCGACTCAATGGACATGGGTTTGGGTGGACTCCAGTGTTTGGTGATGGACAGGGAGGCCTGGAGTGCTGTGGTTCATGGGGTCTGAGAGAATCAGACACGACTGAGTGATTGAACTGAACTGATTCTTGGGACAGTACATATAAAGTTTCTATATATGTCAAAACATGAAAATGTTTGGAAGCGGAGGTCTTGGAAATTGCTCTAAATTCCCAAACTAAGGCAATTCCTGCTTCTCTTCTTTCACTCAGTTCAATCAATTATATTTCATTAAACCTATGCTAGGGTATTTTGCTAATACCCTAAGGCCTAATCCAAACTATACAGTAGAATTTTACCTGCCAACTGACAGAGGCAGATATAAGCAGATACAAACCTTGAAATCTGGAAGTGTTCTAAAGATACAATTATAAAGAGAATTGAAGTTGAACTTATGGAGAATTTGAACATTTTTTGCAAAAGAGCTAGTGTTCAAACTTTGATGTGTAAATGTGTAGAATCCAGGAGGAGTGTGTTAGGCAGGCTCTTTGGACAGGAGTATATCAGGCACGGGATCTGGGACAGAGCAAATGGGACAAACTAAAGCAGATGTGTAGAGGTTTCTGGTGTGTGTCTGTGATGGCAAAGGATGATAAGGAGGCAACTTTGAGGTATGACTGCAGAATAACTTGTAAAGTCAAGTAGGATATATGAATTTCACCTTGTTCTTAGCAGAAGACCACTAATGAATGTCAGTCCTTTGGACTGCTAGGAGATTCAACCAGTCCATCTTAAAGGAGATCAGTCCTGAGTGTTCATTGGAAGAAATGACATTGAAACTGAAACTCCAATACTTTGGCCACCTGATGCGAAGAGCTGACTCATTTGAAAAGACTCCGATGATGGGAACAATTGAATTTAGGAAGGAAAAGGGGACGACAGAGGATGAGATGGTTGGATGGCATCACCGACTCGATGGACATGGGTTTGGGTAAACTCTGGGAGTTGGTGATGGACAGGGAGGCCTGGCGTGCTGCAGTCCGTGGGGTCAGAAAGACTCAGACACAACCGAGTGACTGAAATGAATTGAACTGAATGAATTTCAAAAGTGAAACTGATGATAGTTTGAACTTTTTTGAAAAGTAAAATATGCTATATGATGACTGGACTGAATAAGGTGATTCTGGTTTGGTTGGAAAACTGTTTATTTAACACAGTTTTTACATTCTTCTTTTGTGCCAGGCCTAGTTCAAGAAGGGTTTCCCTGGTGGCTCAGCTGGTAAAGAATCCACTTGCAACTTGAGAGACCTGGGTTTGATCCCTGGATTGCAAAGATTCCCCTGGAAAAGGGGAAGGCTACCTATTCCACTATTCAGGCCTGGAGAATTCCATGGACTGTATAGCGCATGGGGTTGCAAACAGTTGGACATGACTGAGCAAATTTCATTCACTAGTTCAAGAAGCCAGGAGTATAACATTGAACAAAGCAGACAGAATTCTTGCCTTCACAGAGTTTAGCCTCTGGGAGAAGGCAGACATATATGCAAAGTAAGTAAGTACTTTGTAGTATATTGTGTGGTGATAAGTGTTCAGGAGGAAAAGAAAGCAAGGGAAACAGGTGGGAGGTATATGAGGAGTTTGCAACTTTAGCTTAGGTTGCCAGGTAAGGCCTTCTTGAGAAGATGAAATTTATGGAAAGGCCTAGGGGAAGTGAGACAGGGAGTCACCTGGGTATCTGTGGGAGGCGCGTGCAGACAAGAAACAACAGATGTACACATCTTGAGGCAAGAATGTGCACTATAGACTCCAGGGCCCACAGAAAATCATGCATGTGGCTCAGAATGTGTAAGAAGGAACATATGCCATAGGGTTTTATAGGCCAATGAAAGTACTTTGACAGTTACTCTAGGGCATATGAAGCTGTTGGGGCATCAGGTGTAACATTCTTTTCTTAATTGAATTATAGTTGATTTATAATGTTATATTATTTCTGGTGTATAGAAAACTGATTCTATTATATATATATATGTACATATACAAGTATATATGTCTATATATATATGTATATATATATATATGTCTATATCTACATATTTATTTACATTCTCTTTAATATTCTTTTCCATTATGGTTTATTATATAATTTTGAACATCATTTTCTGTGCTATGCAGTAGGACCTTGTTGTTTATCCATTTTCTATACAATAGTTTGCACCTGCTAATCTCAAACTTCTAGTCCATGTATCCCCCAACCTCCTTTCTCCCCACAAGTTTGTTCTTTATGTCTCTGAGCTTCTTTCAGCTTCATAGATAAGTTCTCTTGTGTCATATTTTAGATTTTATATATAAGTGATATATATGATATTTGTCTTGCCCTGTCTGACTTACTTCATTTAGTATGATAATCTTCAAGTCCATCTGTGTTGCTGTAAATGGTATTATTTCATTTTTTATGGCTGAGTAGTATTCCATTGTATATATATACCACTCCATTAATCTGCCTATGGACACTTAGGTTGTTTCTATGTCTTGGCTAATTTAAACAGTGTTGCTGTGAACATAAGGGTTCATGTATCTTTTTGAATTATAGTTTTGTCTGGATACATGCCCAACAGTGGGACTGTTGGATCATAAGGTAACTCTGTTTTTTTAAGAAACCGCCATACTGTTCTCCGTACTGTCTTGCACCAATTTACATTCACACCAACAGTGTAGAAAGAAGGTACATTTTAAAGAAAAACCCACATGAGAAGAAGAGAGTATGAACTAAGATCTTGGGAAGAAGGGAGTGGGAAAGGAGAAGACATGTAAGGAATTTCTGGAGAATGACTGAGCATGCCAGACACCAAGAAAGAAAATGTAAGAAATTCAAGAGTCTGACTGAAGCTAAGTGCCCACTTCTGGGAGGAAATGACAGAAAACAGCTGGTACTGGCTGTAGGCTGTAACTACGTGAAATGTCCCTATCCCTGTAGATCATGAGACCAGTCAAAGGCTTTCAGTGAGGCCTTAAGTAAGATTACGACTATCACTTAAGGCCTCATATTAAGGCCTGCATCCTTAATATAGAATCAAATTAACTGAAGTTTACTAAGTGCCTTTTGTGTGTGTCTGTGTATATATATATATACACTGTAATGAAAAACCCAATTATGCATGAAACCCAATAGCAATTTTGCTTTTTATTTGTATTTATTTTTAATTGAAGTATATTTAATCAAAAATATTGTGTTAGTTTCAGGTGTACAGCACAGTTTCAGTTATATATACTACATATATATATACACACACATATCTATACATTTATCTATCTATAAATATATATAGCTTCTTCAATGGCTCAGCTGGTAAAGAATTCACCTGCAATATGGGAGACACAGGAGATGTGGGTTTGATCTCTGGGTAGGGAAGATTTCAGAAGGAAATGGCAACCCATTCCAGTATTCTTCCCTGGGAAATCCCATGGTCAGAGTTGCAAAGAGTCAGTCATGACTGAATGACTAAACAAACAGAGAGAATATATGTTGTTGTTGTTGACTAGTCACTAAGTCATGTCCCAGAGACAGAGGAGCCTGGTAGGCTGCCATCTATGGGACTGCACAGAGTCAAACACGACTGAAGTAACTTAGCAGCAGCAGCAGGAGAAAGTCATGCCTGACTCTTTTGGGACTCCATGTGCAGACATGCACATAATGTATAATATATATGTTAATATCATATATATGCATATAATATATGCATTATATTATACATTATATATAAGAATAGATATTCTTTTTTCAGAATCTTTTCCCTTATAACTTATAACAAAATATTGAATATAATTTCCTGTGCTACACAGTAGGTCTTCCACCAACAGCAATCTTAAAGCAACACATTGTATTTAAGCAATTTTTGAGACAGTAAAAATGAGTTCTGTTATTTTATTACAGAATTTACATAGTTTTTGAAAGTCATGACCCAACTCTATGACTGTTTCCTTTTGGATTTGATTACTAGAGAACAATAGGAATAAAATAATAAAATAACTCTAAACCCTTATAATTAATGTTTTTCTACTCAAGTTTTTCAATGAATTTTATAGCCTTCCATTCAGGGAATAGTTATAGCTGAATCTGTCTTACACAGGTGAGCAGATGGCCATTTAATAACTTGGATTTAGTGAAAAATTTATTGTTCACATATGTATCAAATATATACTGCATATGCTGCATTTCTCTTTGTTACACCCTGTGTTGGTTTCCTTGTTGTTTTTCAATTGCTAAGTCCTATCTGACTCTTTGCAACCTCATGGACTGCTTCACGCCAGGCTCTTTCTCTATTCTCTACTGTTTCCTAGAGTTTGCTCCAACTTATGGCCATTGAGTTGGTGATGCCATCCAAACTTCTCACTTTGTTGCCCTTTTCTCCTTCTGTCCTCAATCTTTCCCAGCATCAGGGTCTTTTCCAAAGAGTCAACTCTTTGTGTCAGGTGGTCAAAGTATTGGAGCTTCAGCTTCACCATTCAGTTCAGTTCAGTTCAATGGCTCAGTCATGTCTAACTCTTTATGACACCATGAACTGCAAGAAGCCAGGCCTCCCTGTCCATCACCAACTCCCAAAGTTTACCCAAACTCATGTCCATCGAGTCGGTGATGCCATCCAACCGTCTCATCCTCTGTCATCCCCTTCTCCTACTGCCCTCAATCTTCCCTAGCATCAGGGTCTTTTCAAATGAGTTAGCTCTTCCCATCAGGTGGCCAAAGTATCACAGTTTCAGCTTCAGCATCAGTCCTTCCAACGAACACCCAGGACTGATCTCCTTTAGGATGGACTAGTTGAATCTCCTTGCAGTCCAAGGGACTCTCAAGAGTCTTCTCCAACACCACAGTTCAAAAGCATCAATTCTTCAGTGCTCAGCTTTCTTTATAGTCCAATGCTCACATCCATACATGACCACTGGAAAAATCATAGCCTTGAGCAGACGGACCTTTGTTGGCAAAGTAACATCTCTGCTTTTTAATATGCTGTTCAGATTAGTCCTTCCAATAACATACAGTATTGATTTCCTTTAGGATTGACTCATTAGATCTCCTTGCAGTCCAAGTGACTCACAAGAGTCTTCTCTAACACCAGAATTAAAAAGCATCAATTCTTTGGCATTCAACCTTCTTTTGGTCCAATTCTTGCATCCGTACATGACCACTGGAAAAACTATATCTTTGATTATACGGACCTCTGTTAGCAAAGTGTTGTCTCTGCCTTTTAATATGCTGTCTAGGTTTGTCATAGTGTTGCTGTATCAAGTCACCACAAATATGAGGGCTTAAAATAATTTATTCTTTTATAACTCTGAAGTCAGAAATCCAATATCAGTTTTACTGGGCTAAAGGCTAAGCATCAGCAAGCCTAGTCATTTCTTGAGACTCTAGTGCAGTTCTCTCTCCTTGCTTTTCTTAGTTTCTGTAATCTGTCTGTATTCCTTGGCTTGTGACCCCTTCTTCACATCACACCAACTTCATACGTATCCTGCTTCCTCTTCTACAATAAAATCTCTCTCTGCTTCACTCTGATAAGAACACTGATGATTGTCCTTTGGCCCCACCCAGAGAACAGATTAAGCTCTGTGTCCTCTAATCCTTAAAAATAATTACAATCCTAAAATTCTTTTCCCATATAGAGTAACATTTATGGGTTCTTAAGATGAGGTTGTGGAATCTTTAGAAGACAATTATTCAATCTACCACACATACTATTTACTATAGATCACTTTACAGGTTGGAAAGCAGCTTATCATAGTAGAGAAGTGTAATTTAGAATCAGAAATAATTCATTTCTAATTCCAACTCTTACTATTTAAGAGTCACTTGATTTTGGGCAGTTCTGATTTTCTTTATTCTCAGACTTCCCCTCTGTAAAACAGAGAATGCCTGGCAAGGTTGTAGAATACTGGAAAACATAGCAGCCTCTATTAACTAAGGACTTAATATGCCACTGTACTGGCCTCTAGGGTTGCAACAGTAGGTAATATAGACTGGGCCTTATCTTTAAGGAAAGCATGGCCAAGGAGGGAGGCAGACACTGAAAGAAACCAAAGCACTGATGAGTGAAGAAGATGAAGACTGGGGACAGATACAGTCATAGTAGGGTAAATTGTATGGCATCCAAAAAACAGCCTTACAGAACTTAGAAGGTGGCTTCCAAGAGGGGTTACCTCCAAATTCTGAGACCTGGAACATGGGAAGGAATTAAGAAGTCAGAAAAAGAGAGAGTAAGTGCCTTCTAAGTAGAAAGTTCAGGGCACATTTCTTTTTAAAAAGAAAAAACAAAACTCAAGAATGTAAAATTATAATTTCTCCATGATGTATCATGAAGTTAAGAAGACATCAAAGAGGATCAAGATTATAACAAATCAGATAAGCTATGCTTCATATTTATCCTCAGAACTATGGAAAGGACTAACATGGCAAAGCCTAACAGATGATACTACCAGATCTGTGCCATAGAAAGATCCCTGGATGTACCTATGAATGGAGGAGCCAAGCCTATAATGGGAAGGTCATGGCAGAGTGTACCGTGGAGACACAGTGCCTGAAGGTAAGAACTGGTGACTGGTTCCTGAAAAAGTAAAATAATTCTATTGATGGCAAGGAGAATGAACAGGACTTGAAAGATATGAGGAACCAAGGATAAGATAAGACAGGTCAAGTTTCTCTCTTGGATGAATGTTGCCAACAAACTCCCACATACGAGACAAAGAACACACAGATTGAGAGGATGTGTGTGTGTAAGACAAGGAGTAATGAGAAATGTTTGGATGGAGATTTTGTTTAAAGTAGCTGGACATGAGTGAGCAGAGAGTCTACAATAATATTATCATGTTTTGGTAGAAAGGCTGTGGACTACAGTGCTTAGCATGTATGTGTAGAAAAGCGCAAGTGAAGGGATGTACCAGATAACTATGTACTAGAAGGGGGTGCCCATGGCTTTGGGGGAGCCCATGACGGAGAAAAGATGGCAGTGGCGTTTCAGTGTGAAAGTACCACATGTGAATATACCTATAGATAATTAAAGAAGTCTGATGTCTTTTACATAGTTTGCAGCCTTGAGAGTCTTTGAAAAACACTGAAAAATGTAAAAACCCTCCTCATATGAGATTCCTAAGTATCAGAAATGTGAAAAAGACAAGTTGAAGTAATTTCTCTTAATAGGAAATACAGAGTATTCACAGAATCTCAAGTAAAATTCTATCCTTTTTATCTCTCTAGGCTTCATTTTTATCTGAATGTTCACCCAATCTGAAATGCTAGTTGTGAGTTCTTGTTCCTTTCCTTTCCAACAATGGGCTGTGCCCTGGTTAAGCTAATAGGGCTGCAGAATGTGAGGAGGCTGAGCAGAGAAGGGCCAGAGAAGGCACTGGAGAACTTGTCTGTGCAGCATCAAATCAAGAGCATCCAGAGTGAATCTGACTGACTTAGACGGCAATGGGGTGATGGGTTGCCCTGCACTTGACTGTGACGACAGCTGTAAAACTCAGATCAGCTCCTAAACGGTCAATTACCGGAGGGGCACATAAACACAGACAGGCAGGGAGCTGAAAATTCAATTTCCCTGAGCTCTGCTGCCTGCTTTTCATTAGGCCCACTCTAATTTATTTGGGGCCCTGGGCTTGAGCACTTGGTTCTTGCTGATTTTCATGCCTAAAGAACATTTTCCTTGTTCCCATCTTACCTTCATTCCTTTGTCAGCTCCTAATGGGCTCTGCTCTGACTGTGCACAGCCAGGGGTGCTGAGGTGAGTCCTGGGCTGCTGAGCATACCCGGTTTGATTAATGCCCATAAATGTATTTTAAGTAATTATCCAAGCAAGAAATGCTAGCACCTTCATGGGAATTGACCACCAGCACATGAAAATCAGCAGATTACTGCTAGCAAGCAAAGCCTTCACTACTATATTACAAAATAAGTAAGTGAAAACCACCACAGAAAATTAACACTTTTCACAGTGGAACAAGCAAGGACTGTTGTTTTTACCACTTCCAGGGCTTCTTTCTCTACAAAGAACATGTCCAGTGTGTCTAATCCGTCTTATTATACCAGAATAACTTATGATGAGGCAGATGTCCTGACCAGGGTTTCCAGGAAGAAAGCTCCATTACAGCCCAGAATGGAACAAATGGGTTAGAACGACCATCAAATTCTGTACCTAACTAACCAGCTATGTCAAGGCCAGATGCATTTGTAACAGTAAAAATAAGAAGAGAGATAAAACGTTATTGTCTAATTCTTATAGACTATTCTTAAATAAAGCCCATTAAATTTTAAAAGCTTTTGTTAAAATGTTAAAGGTTACTTTCCATTTAGAGTTATACATGTATGCTCTTGTTTAGCCACTAGGTCATGTACAGCTGTTTATGGCAGCATGGACTGTAGCTTGTTAGGTTTGTCATGAATTATCCCAGGCAAGAATATTGGAGTGTGTTGCCATTTCTTTCTCCAAGGGATCTTCCTGACCTAGGGATTGAATCCATGTCTCCTGCACTGGCAGGAAGATTCTTTACCACAGAGCCATCGGAGAAGACCTGCAGTTATATATATATAAAGTATATATATATATATATATTATACGTATATATATATTTTATATATATGTATATACATATATATATTATATGTATTATATATAATACGTATAATACGTATTATACGTATTATATATATATATACGTGTATATATATATACGTATATAGAACGTATGTGTGTATACATACATATGTATGTACTGTGCTATGCATAGTTGTGAAAGGTTGTTTTTGAATCATGACACCAGGATTCTTGGCCCCAAAGGAGAAGAATTCAATCTTGGGCCAGAGATGAAGCTTGATCACTCAGAGCTTTTGTGTAATAAAGTTTTATTAAAGTAGAAAGGAGACAGAGAAAGCTTCTGACATAGGCATCAGAAGGGGGCAGAAAGAGTACCCCCTGCCAGTCTTCAGCTGGATGTTATATAGTCATTAGCAGTCTGTTAATGAAAGAAAGCAATGTCTTAAAACTCAGAATGGCACCAGGCCCCTCACCCATAAGATGCATTTTGGGATAATCTTAGCACCAAATGGTTCATCCTGGGCCATAAAATGATTAACTTGAATCTTGAAGAAGGGCAGATCACCCTACAAACAGTTTTGTTTACATAGATTAGAGGAACAATATCTGAGTATAACATATTGGTTTGTCAAGTAGGTTCAAGACAGTTTGGGGTAAATGCATAGTATATTAGCATAGCTTAAGACAACATTTCCATAAGAAAAAGGCATTGGTTATCTCTAGGTTTGCGAATAGTTAACTTCAGGTGAAACCAGGTGTCATTATGGCAACAGTATTTTAAGAGAAACCTCCTTTTAAATTTGTATAGAGAAGGAAAAAATATCACTAGTTTGTTTCCTCCTGCCGCTTATGAGAGAGAAAAATGTCTGACACTTGCAGGCTATTTCCTCCGTTTGGAGACCCCTGGCCTTTCTGCCTGTTACTCAGTCATGTCCAGCTTTTTGTTATAGTTACATGAGTTGTAACTTGCCAGGCTCCTCTATCCATGGGGACTCTCTAAGCAAGAGTACTGGAGTGGGTTGCCATGCCCTCCTCCAGGGGATCTTCCCAACTCAAGGACTGAACCCGGATCTCCCACATTGCAGGTGGATCTTTACCAGCTGAGCTACCAGGGAAGCCCATAGATGTGTGTGTGTGTGTGTGTGTGTGTGTGTGTGTGTGTGTATACACTCTATATGTGTATATATATATATGTATATATGTAGCAGAAAGGAAGAAATGTACATGTTACAAATGTGCATAGAAATCTAAATGACTCTGATGGATTAAAGAGAGCTGCAAGCTCAGCTTCCATTTAAATCTAGGATGAATTGAATGATATCCTTTTACCTTCCATGTATTTTTTTGTCTACAGCTTTATAAAATTGAACATATGTATAGATTTGTGTCCACTACCATCATCAGGATACAAACTGATCCATCTCCCTATAAACCTCCCTTATGCTTCCCTGGTGGTTCAGAGATTAAAGTGTCTGCCTCCAATGCAGAAGACCTGGGTTTCATCCCTGGGTCAGGAAGATCCCCTCCCTGGAGAAGGAAATGACAATCCATTCCAGTATTTTTGCCTGGAGAATCCCATGGACAGAGAAGTCTAGTAGGTTACAGTCCACGGGGTTGCAAAGAGTCGGACACGACTAAGTGACTTCACCTTCGTGCTCTCCTTTAAATTCATGCTGTTCGACTTACCATTCCAAACACAGTTCCAGCATGTGTGGGATTTTCTCCCCATGCACTCAAGCAATTATTTGACCCCAGCTGAATGTCCTACAACCTGACTCAATTTGACACTGTCTACGTGGAGACAACATCAGATTTCACAGGTTAAGGGCTGAGTCCCACAAAACTGCTCCTAAGTTGGATGTTATTGGCAAGTCCAAGTTGTTACCTGTGTTTCTGACCAACTACCTATGAATCAGAGGCTCACAAGACTGCCTCCTCAGGTTTTATTAATTTTCTAGAGTGGCTTACAGAACACAGGAAACCCATTTACTCATTAGTGTATGAGTTTATTATACAAATTATTAAAGAATATGAATCAACAGCCAGATAAAAAGATATATAGGGTAAGATCTTGAAGTTAGGAGCTTCTGTCCCCATGAAGTTTGAGGATTAGCATGGTAGGATGTGGAAGGATTCTGGTTTACCAACCTAGTAACATTCTGAATTTGCCTTTCTGGGGTTTTATGGAGGCCTCATTATACAGACATAATTGATTAAATCATTGGCATTGGTGGTTGATTCGATCTCCAGCACCTCTCTTTAACACAAAATGAGGGGTGAGATTGAAAGTTCCAACCGTCTATTCTTGGTTGGTTCTTCTGGCAACCAGCTCTCACTCTTAGGTGTTTTCCAAAATTCATCTTATTACTATAAATCTAGTTGTAATGGAAAGGGACTGGGAAGTTAGTTATCAATAAGAAAACACTCATTTAGCCTTAATAGCTCTGAAACATCTTTTTTCAGAACAGGGGAGACTATGAAGTTCAAATATTGTAACAAAGCTACTCCCATTTCTCTTACCTCTAAGGAAATTCCAAGAGTTCAAAAGCTATATATATGAGACATATTTTTGTCATCTGAGTGACCAGATATATATTTCTTATAAACCACACTGTTGCACCTTCCCTAACACATTCACTGATGGGTTCTATGTTACTACTGTTCCTTTCAGTAAGATCATATAAATGGAATCATACACTGTGTAGTCTTTTGACACTGTTATATTTCACTCAGCACAATGCCTCTGAGAGTCATTCAGGTTGTATGTGGCAACAGTTTATTCTTCTTCTAACTGAACAGTGTATGGGGGTACCACATTTTTGTTTATCCATTTAGTAATCATAAGATACTTGGTTTGTTTGTGGCTTATAGTGATTTCAACAAAAGTTTTTACAAATTATGCATGTAGGTTTCTGTGTTTACATTTATCTAGGTCAAGTTTTGAGAAACTACATCCTTCAGGCAAAACCCAGCCCACAATATGCTTATGCAATAAAATCTTATTGTAATACAGCAAAGCCATTTAATTGTTGTCTATATCTTCTTTTACACTATAAAAACAGTTGAGAGGTTGCAACAGAAAACTGTATGGCCAATAAACCTTAAAATATTCACCAAAATAAAATACAGAAGAGTTTAAAAACATCTGACCTAAGATAAATATCCAGTGTGATACTTCTGTGTTATATACTAAATGTTTTATTTTTTAAAAAAATCACAAGTTAATTTTAAAATTTTCACGGAAAGTCAAAGGAACTAGATAGTTAAAACAATTTTGAAATAGAAGAATAACATCTTTAGAAATCTTACTGCTCAATTTTACGATGTAATATAAAGCTAAGGTAATCAAGATAGTACAGCATTTTTGAGGAAATAGGCACTAAGATCAATGGGAGGAAATAGGCAGTCCAGAAAGAGACCAGCAAAAATATGACCATTTGATTTGTGATGGAGATGCAAAGGAATTCAATGGAGAAATGATAATATTTTCAACAATATTATCATTTTGGAATGATTGAACATCAGCTTCTTAAAACTATTTCATTTTGGGGGCAATTATAAATTATACTGTATTTTAAAATTTGGGTTTTGCTTTTTCTAATTTATCAAAATATTGTATTTTTAAAATCTTTTGAGGGACTTCTCTGGTGATCCAGTGGTTAAGACTTCACTTTCTAATGCAGGATCAAGCCCATGCAGGGGTGTGGGCTTGATCCTTGCTTGGGCAGCTAAGCTCCAACATGCCTTGCACCCTAAACACCAAAGCATAAAACAACAACTATATTGTAACACATTCAATAAAAGACTTAAAAAATGGCCCACATAAAAGAAAAATCTTAAAAAACAATTTTTGAGTTGGCCTTATATTTTGTAGTCTTGTTAAACTCCCTAAAGTTAATGGTTTTAGGAGATTTTTGTTTTTGTTTTTGGAAGGTTGGGCCTTTCTGTGTATGTAATCATGCTGTCTGTAAATAAGGGCAAGTTTATATTTAACTTTGTAATCTGTATGAAATTCATTTTCTTATGACATTGCACTGATAAAGACTTTCGGCACAATGTTAAGTGAGAGTATTCAGACAGAATATCCTTTACTATTCTGTCAGTATGATTTCAGCTATAGGTATTTTGTTGACACCTTTATTAGTTTGGGAAAGTGACCTCCTATTTCTAGTTTTATTGTGTAATAATGCCGTATCATGATGTCTTGTAACATGTACACATTAACATGTCTACATAATATTCTTAAAAGTTATTTGAAGAAACTAGATTGTCTTATGGAAGCAAATTATCAAGATATAAACAAGTGGTATTTATGTTATTGAATGGAAAGAATTGTTATTAAAAGTATAAATTATCTCAATTAATATAAGTATTTAATGCAATTGAAATTAGAATTTGTATTTTTAGTTGTAATTAACTGGACAAAAGTTTATAGAGAAGAATCTATGTAGAGCATTGTTTGAACATGTTTGAAATATTTGAACATATACTGAAGGGGAAGATCTCTTCACTGATGGTATACATATTAGAATACAACTATAATAAACTTAATAAAGTATTAGTGAGAGGAAAAAGTAGATAAAAATAAAGGTTAAAGTTTCACTAGAGCTTTAGGAAAACAGGCCCTCCTGTTAATCTTAAGACAAACCTTTATCTCAAGAATGTGTAAGGGGCTCATATCTCAGGAATGCAGCCTCCGGGAGGCTTTCTGGGAGATGTTTACCTCAAAGACCATTCCAGGAAATTATTTTCCAGGGAAAACAAGTTAACAGTAAAATTGCAGCTTGGACAGCCATGTCGACCTGATAACAAATGAACCTATCCCTGGAAATATCAAGACTTGAGCACCAATCAGGTCGTTCCACCCTAGCTGTACCTGTTTCTGGTTTTTGTGCTTAAATACTGCTTTGTAATGAATGTTCAGGGTTCGTTCTTCCCTGGTGGTGATCGAACCCTGGCGTGCCAGCCTAATAAATCCTCTTGCTGTTTGCATCGATTCCGAGTCTTGGAGATTCATTGGGCGATAGATCCCTGCAAGGAGGCTGGGAGGCCTAACATTAGTACAAAAATTGGCAATGGAATCAAGTGGTATCAACAGAATTGCTTCCTCACCAAATTCATATACTGAAACTCTAATAACTATACCTAAAAATGTGACCTTTTTTTTGGAGACAGGCAGGGCCTTTGAAAAGGTAATTAAGTTAAATTGACTCCATTAGGGTGGGCCCTAATTTAATATGACTAGTATTCATATAATAAAAGAAATATGGACCCAAAAATAAGCATCATGAATCTCATGGATGCTTGTGAACAGAAGACATGTAAGGATTCAGGAAGAAAGTGGCCATCTGTAGATCAAAGAGAAGATACCTCTGAAGAAACCAAGACTGTGAAAAATTCCAGCCTCTGGAATTATGAGGAAATAAATTTCTGTCTCTTGAGAGTCCCTTGGCCTGTAAGGAGATCAAACCAGTCAATTCTAAGTGAAATCAACCCTGAATACTCATTGGAAGGACTGATGCTGAGCTGAAGCTCCAATAATTTGGCCACCTGCCGTGAAGAGCTGATTCATTGGAAAAGACCATGATGCTAGGAAAGACTGAAGGCAAAAGGAGGAGGAGGGTGGCAGATAGTTGGATAGCATCAATGGACATGAACTTGAGTGAACTCCAGGAAACAGTGAGGGACAGGGAGGCCTGTTGTGCTGCAGTCCATGGCTCTGCAAAGAGTTGGACATGATTTAGCAACAGAACAACAGCAAAATTTTTTCATGTGAACTACCTTTTTAATTGACAGAATTCCTAGGAGAGGAGTCATTCTGGAGGAGCTGTCCCTAAGAATACTCAGCTACATCCAAACAGAAGGATGATGTTGCAGCTTTAAGCCACTTAGTTTTTCAGTTACTTATTAAAATTACAAAAGGGTACTGGGATACAATGTACATTGCAATAAAATTTTAATATCTAGAAAGTTCAGAAAGCTTTTAAAAATGAAGAATAAATGATCAATTCAATAGAAAATTGGGAAAAGTAGATAAATAGGCTGATAGAGCAAATTCAAATAACCAGTTCAGTTCGGTTGCTCAGTCGTGTCTGACTCTTTGTGACCCCATGAACCGCAGCACATCAGGCCTCCCTGTCCATCACCAACTGCCAGAGTCCACCTAAACCCACGTCCATCGAGTCGGTGATGCCATCCAACGATCTCACCCTCTGTTGTCCCCATTTCCTCCTGCCCTCAATCTTTCCCAGCATCAGAGTCTTTTCCAATGAGTCAGCTCTTCGCATCAGGTGGCTAAATATTGGAGTTTCAGCTTCAACTTCAGTCCTTCCAATGAACACCCAGGACTGATCTCCTTTAGGATGGACTGGTTGTATCTGCTGCAGTCCAAGGGACTCTCAAGAGTCTTCTCCAACACCACAGTTCAAAAGCATCAATTCTTCGGCGCTCAGACTTCTTCACAGTCCAACTCTCACATCCATACATGTCCACAGGAAAAACCATAGCCTTGACTAGACGGACCTTTGTTGGCAAAGCAGTGTCTCTGCTTTTTAATATGATGTCTAGGTTGGTCATTGGAGAAGGCAATGGCACCCCACTCCAGTATTCTTGCCTGGAAAATCCCATGGATGGAGGAGCCTGGTGGGCTGCAGTCCATGGGGTCGCTAAGAGTCGGACGACTGATCAACTTCACTTTCACTTTTCACTTTCATGCATTGGAGAAGAATATGGCAACCCACTCCAGTGTTCTGGAGAATCCCAGCGAAGGGGGGAGCCTGGTGGGCTGCCGTCTCTCGGGTCACACAGAGTGGGACACAACTGAAGTGACTTAGCAGGTTGGTCATAACTTTCCTTCCAAGGAGTAATTGTCTTTTACTTTCATGGCTACAGTCACTATCTGCAGTGATTTTGAACCCAGAAAAGTAAAGTCAGCCACTGTTTCCACTGTTTCCCCATCTATCTGCCATGAAGTGATGGGACCAGATGCCATGATCTTAGTTTTCTGAAATAACCAGTACACTAATGAAAAACAAAAACAAAACAAAGCAAAAAAAACACACCGCAGATTCAGGAGTCAGGGAAATGCAGAAATTCAGACCAAATTAATATGAGCCATTACTTTTAATCCAACACATTGGGAAAATTGAGAAGATCTATAATACCTCTTTTTGATAACACACACATGCTGTTACAACCCTCTATGAAACTGGTTTAGAAAAAAATCTATTACTAATTTTTTGAACAACTCCATTTGTAGAAATAAACGCACTGGGTATTAGGATATATAGACATATAGTTATATTTATTATAGCATTATTGTAATATAAAATTATTGAAAATAAAGTCAATATGCATTAAATAGTTAGATAAATTATGGTTATCTATATGAACATGTATTATCTATACTGCTACCTGTTTACCTTAAGGAATTTTTATGATGTATTACTGAATAATAAATGTAATATATAGAGAAGCATCTTATAATAAAAATTATATTTTGTAAGCAAATGCTGACCGAAATAGGAAAAATGACCCTTGCATGTATGTTTCTATAGCTATCCATATATTTTGTACATGTAGCTATTAGAGTATGGAGAAAAATATAAATTGTTAACATATATTACCTGAGGGTGAAGAAGGGAAATATGGAGGGGGAGAATGCAGTGGAAATAAAAAGAGAAAACTACTTCAGAAAACTACTTCACTTTAAACAGAGTAATACTTATGATGTGTAAGTGATGCAAGAAAAGTGAAAAGTGCAAGATGGAAAACAATGGGTAAAACATGACTATTTTAGTAAAACATATTTGTGTTTAAATGTGGCTTTATATGCATCTACAAGTAAGAAAAAAAATGTGATTTAATTTACTTCTGGTTGTTTGCTGATTACCTTGAGGATACAAGGTGGAATGGTTGAGTAGCTTTACTTAAATATATATGTGTGTGCATGCTAAGTCGCTTCAGTGAGGTCTGGATCATAGCCCTCCAGGCTCCTCTGTCCATAGAATTCTCCAGGCAAGAATACTGGAGTGGGTGCCATGCCCTCCTCCAGGGGATCTTTCCGACTCAGGGATCTAAACCTTGTCTTTTACATCTACCTGAATTTACCACTAGTGCCACCTGGGAACCCCACTCAAATATGTATGTCTACATAACTTTTATTGCGACATTTCTCTTCTTAAAATGGCACACATTACTTTGGTAATTTTAAATATGATAGAGGATTTTGTTAGCTTTTAAAACTAACTAAAAACCTTACCCTTCTATTGTCCGAAGATTTCATCCAAGACACCACATTATATTTAAATTTCATGTCTCCTCAAGCTTTTCTTGGCTATAACAGCTTCTTACAGATTTTTTTTTTTTTTGATGAGCTTGATAAATTTGAGGAATACTGCTCAAATATGTTGTAGATTGAGCCTCAGTTTGGGTATTATAGACTGTCCTTCAATTTGTCTGCATTTTGATGAATTTTTCTCATGGTTAGAACTGAGTTATGGACTTTTGGAGGTAGACTACAGAGGTGGAGTGTCATTTCCATTAGATCATATTAAAGATATACACTGATTAATTTTAGTTACTACTGTTGATGTTGGCTTTGATTACCTGGTTGAATAGTGTTTACCAGGTTTCTCTACTGTAATTACTCTTTCCTCCTTTCCATTCTGTACAGAGTTCCTTATTCACTCCACACTTCAGGGTTGGAGAGTTATATTACACCTTCTCAAGGAGGCAATATATACATAAATTATCTGGAATTTTTTTTTTTTTTGTCTAGGAAATATGCCTATTCTCTTTCACTACTTACTTATTCAAGCATTTATTTACATCAGTATAGACATTTGGTTTAAAATGCACTACTATGCTATCTATTTTGGTTGCCCAAATTGTTCCTGCTGTGGTTTTATAGGGTCTTTCAAGTGGCTGCTGTGTGCTTTTGACATATATCCATTGGTTTGTTTTTTGAGCACTTTAACTTTCTAGCACCGCAGGATTCTCTGGACTCATTTGGTATATTTCTTTCTTAAGTATTATAATCAACCATTTCTCCAAGAAGCCCTGGTTTCTTTTACTAAAGAATGATATTGGAAACTATGATCTGAATGATCTTTATAAAGAAGATTGGAACCATTAAATATTTGTATGTAGGGGAATACAGTCACACACACACAAATTTTAGTCTTCAGTAAATAGTAGGTGATATTCTAGAGTGGAGAATCTGCAATGGGGAAGTTAATTAGAGTAGAATATGTAAACTTTCAGCAATATATAGTAAAAAACTGAGCAATAATGATTGTCCTGAAGTTATAAACATCTTTGTTTTTTAGGATATGTTTGTGGCTTAAGGACACAAACTATGTCTCATTTACTAATGTACCTAAGCCTTTGCACAGTGAAAAAAAGACAGAAGAAAAGAGATTGAGGGGAGAAATGAGGGAGAAAAATGTAAATGAGGAGAAAAAAAGGAAGAGAATAGGAGAGTGAGAGGAAGGAAAAAGAAACTTAGGTAGGAAGAGGAAGAAGCCTTCTAGAATAACAATATGCAATGTTTTGGAATATTTAGCATACTGCCATCATTTTATTTTTTTCAGTGAAGTTATGCTATATTAATCACAGGAAATATATTTTACTTTACAATTTGTAGAATCATTTAATACAATCCTCACAGTTTATATTATGATGACAAATAATATAAAAATTTGTAAAGCCAGAGAGTGCCAGAGAAAAGATGATCTTCATTGAGGATATTTGTCATTTGAGTGATATAAACTATGTATTTCCAGAAATCTAAATAATAGTTTTTGTCCTTTGATAGAAACAAAAATTACAGAATTATCAATTTTCTCCAAAAATATAGACATAAATATAAAATATTAAATTTACAGTTAGAATTTTATTTAGAATTGTAATTATTTATTTATTAAGGACTCAAAAATCAAAAATAAACATAAGAAATGGAAGACTTTTAGATATTTTTAAGCTACATTAAGAATTTCTATAAGACTCCCATAAAACCTCAGATCAACTTACCTATGCTTACTCTACAGGCCCCTAATGATACATCTTCTGAAACTAATATTTCTGCCAAATTATCGGAGATAATACAGAAGTGAATTTACATATGGATAAAATGTGACCAGTCTGCTTAATTCCCCTGAGCGTCCAAACTTGGTAGAACACCAAGAATAAAAAGTCACTTTTCATTCAAAAAGCAAGACCAAATTTTTCCAGCAAACACACGTATTTAGAAGGAGTACTGTACTGTAAAATGAATTTTATCCTTCTTTATAGCTATCTATTTAATAACACATCCTCTGATATATTGAGTCTGTTATACTGATCTAGGTGGTTTGAAATAGAACCCCTTTTCCATCTCTATATATGCAAATAGGTAATTGTTAAAAGTCGTATTTTGAAAGTCTTCTAAATTTTAGTTTTTATCTCTTTATTATTTTAAATTATGAAGTATCTGCAATATTCCATGTATTTGGACTAAATATTTTACATATTAACAAAATGAATGCACTTCATAATTTGTGATTCTTCTTTGTAAAACTAAGTGATATCACTGATTTTAATTCTTTGTTTTCTAAACTAAAGCATAATCCTTTATGTTGTTTCCTTATACCTCCCAATTCTTAGTAGTAAAATAGTCATTCATAACTCTAAAATATGTGAGAACAATAATGGTGATTGATATTTGTATAATTGTGTGATGGTCTTCTTAGAGTTCTTTCTCTCCTGGCCATGCTCCCCTTCCTGGCAAAATGTGATGACTGAAATTCCACCATTGAAATCAGACTTCTCATCAGAATACATATGGAGTACTTTTAAATATAAATGCATTTCTGGGAAAAAGTACAAAACAGAAATCATACCAAAAGAAAAGCAGAAACCTGCAGCTGAAGAGTACAATGACTAACTTTTGAAAATAAATTTAAAAGCATCAATAACTGACTTGATCAAATAAAAGAAAGACTCAGTGATCTTGAAGTTATTCACTCATAAGAGCCAAAGGTAAACAGAATAACAAATCGTGAACAAACTCTATGGCTTATGGAAATTATAGGGGAACTAAAGAGAAGGGCACAGAAAGTATATTTAAAGCAGTAATGGCTGAAAACTTCCCAAACCTGGGTAGATAAATGGATATCCAGGCTCATAATAACCAAGGGCCTGAAATAGATTGAACCTGAAGAGGGTTGTATCAAGACAATTTATAATTGGATTGTTAATAGTTAAAGGCAAAGACAGGAGGTTAAAAACAGCAGAAAAAAAGAGACATGTCATATACAAGGACATATTACACAAAATTAATTATAAGCAGATCACTCAACAGAAACTTTGCAAACCAGGATAGAATGAAATGATACATTCAAATACTTAAAGCAAAACTGTCAACCAAGAATATTATTCATATATATATATATAGATAGATAGATAGATAGATAAAACTTTCTATGGTGGCTCTTATGGGAAAAGAATGTGCCTACAATGCAGGAAACATGAGTTTAGTTTAGTTGCTAAGTCATGTCTGATTCTTTTGTGACCCCATTGACTGTAGCCCACCAGGCTCCTTTGTCAATGGGACTTTCCAGGCAGGGATACTGGAGTGGAGTTGCATTTCCTTCATATACATATACATATACATATACATATACATATACATATACATATACACACACATATATATATATATCCAATGGAATCTTACTCAACCATAAGAAAAATGAAAAAAATGAATGTTGTCACTCATCTATTGGTAGCAACATGGAAAGACCTAGAGGTTATACTAAGGGAAGTAAGTTAGAACAAGACAAATAGCATATGATATTACTTATATGTGGAATCTAAGCTATGACTCAAATGAACTTATTCATAAAATAGAAACAAACTCACTGACATAGAGACTAAATTTGTGGGAAAGGAAGAGGGCTGCAGGAAGGATGGATTGGGAGTTTGAGATTAGCAGATGCAAACTATTATATAGAGAATGGATAAAAACAAGGTCCTTCCATATAGCACAGGGAAATATATTCAATATCTGGTTATAAACTATAATGGAAAATAAAATAAAAAAATAATAACTATATTTACATCTATCTATCTATCATTCTATTTATCTAGCTATCTAAACTGAATCACTTTTCTATATACCAGAAACTAACGCAAGATTGAAAATCAA
Organism: Nanger dama; assembly: GCA_917880005.1. Classification (NCBI taxonomy): domain Eukaryota; kingdom Metazoa; phylum Chordata; class Mammalia; order Artiodactyla; family Bovidae; genus Nanger; species Nanger dama. The sequence goes on from CAKJTW010000004.1 coordinate 58,758,780, forward strand.
AAGAATAGTGTACATTGGAAAGCTGTGCTTTATATGAAAGTGAGAGAGACTTTCCTGCATGTACAAAAGCTGAGAGCATTCATCACCATTAATCCTACTTTATAAGAAATGCTAAAGGGATTTCAAGTAGAAACACAAAAATTGCTGATTAAATTTTAAAACAAGAATGAATGGGTAAATTTCATTGCTAATGATAAATACATAAAGTTTCTAATATTAAATGGTGATGCATACTTTACTTAGAAATATAATTCATAAATTAAGTATTAAAAATAACCTTAAGTACTGTAATATGTTTTTTTGACACATAATATAAAAATATGTAAATTGTAACATCAATAACCTAAAAAGTGTGTGTGTGGGGATGGGGAGGTAAAATATCAGGTTAACATGTGTTATTGAAGTTAGGCTTCTATCAGTTTAAAATAGAATCTATTAAAAAGGTATTTTAGGTAAGTCTCATAGCAATCTAAAAGAATAAATCTGTACACAAGATTATGATAAAGTCAAAGCATATTGTTACTAAAAGTCAAATCACAGAAGGAAACAGAAAAAGAAGCAGGGAGAAAGGCTCTATAAAAATAGTAAGAAGATAATTAACAAGATGGCAATAGTAAGTCTGAAAGGTTGTTGTTGAACCACAATGCCGGGATTCTTGGCCCCCGGAGGAGAAGAATTCAATCTGGGGCCAGAGATGGGGATTGATCGCTCAGACCTTTTGTGTAATAAAGTTTTATTAAAGTATAAAGGAGATAGAGAAAGCTTCTGACATAGGCATCAGAAGGTGGTAGAAAGAGTACCCCCTTGTTAGTTTTAGCAACGAGTTTATATACTCTCAAACTAATCCAAAGAATGTCTGGAGGTTGTAAAGACCTCATCAGACCCACTCCCATAATTTACATTTTAAGATAATGGAATTAGCCAGAAGGTTTAATCCAGAGACTGTCCTCAGGCATAATACATTGTTGTTATATAATCCTAAGGAATGTAGAGAAATAAGTTTGTCCTTTCTTCCTCCTTGAGAATTCCAGACCCCTCTCTCCTTGGGGACCCCTAGACTTCTTATCAACCTGCCTAGGAAATGACTCTCTCAAGTCCATAACTGCTTTATGTGTAAATGAATTACATTATCTAATCAAAGGATGCAGAATGGCTGAATAGAAAAACAACAACAACAACAACAACAAAAAAGAGCTAATGATATGATGCCTACAAGAGACTCACTTTAGCTATAAAAGTATACCTAGACTGAGAAAAACTAATGGGTGAAAAATATGTTTAATAGTAAGGAAAAGAAAGCAAATAATTATAATCAGCTATACTTATACTTTACACTTATAAACCTAATGCTAAAAATGGTAAAAAGAGACAAAGAAGGTCATTATATAATGGCAAAGGTGTCAATCAATGAAAATATGTAACAATTTAAAGTATTTATCACTGAATATTGGAGCACTACATTGGAATCAAGATTGCCAGGAGATATATAAATAACTTCAAATATGTAGATGACACCACCCTTATGGCAGAAAGTAAAGAGGAACTAAAAACCCTCTTGATGAAGGTGAAAGTGGAGAGTGAAAAATTTGGCTTATACCTCAACATTCAGAAAATGAAGATCATGGCATCTGGTCCCATCGCTTCATGGGAAATAGATGGGGAAACAGTGGAAAGAGTGTCAGATTTATTTTGGGGGCTCCAAAATCACTGCAGATGGTGACTGCAACCATGAAATTAAAAGATGCTTACTCCTTGGAAAGAAAGTTATGACCAACCTAGATAGCATACTGAAAAGCAGAGACATTATTTTGCCTAGTAAGGTCTGTCTAGTCAAGGGTGTGGTTTTTCCTGTAGTCATGTATGGATGTGAGAATTGGACTGTGAACAAGGCTGAGCACCGAAGAACTGATGCTTTTGAACTGTGCTGTTGGAGAAGACTCTTGAGAGTCTCTTGGACTGCAAGGAGATCCAACCAGTTCGTTCTGAAGGAGATCAACCCTGGGATTTCTTTGAAAGGAATGATGCTAAAGCTGAAACTCTAGTACTTTGGCCACCTCATGTGAAGAGCTGACTCATTGGAAAAGACTCTGATGCTGGAAGGGACTGGGGGCAGGAGGAGAAGGGGACGACAGAGGATGAGATGGCTGAATGGCATCATGGACTCCATGGACGTGAGTGAGTGAACTCCAGGAGATGGTGATGGACAGGGAGGCCTGGCATGCCTGTGATTCATGGGATCGCAAAGAGTTGGACACAACTGAGCAACTGAACTGAACTGAACTGACATGTATGAAGCAAATACAACCAGAAATGAAATGACAAATTTAATACACATTTTCAACAATGGATAGATAATCTAGACAGAACATATTAGAAAAAAGCATATTTGAACAACACTGTAACCAAATAAACCTAACAGACATATACTGAAAATTACATGCAGTAATACCAGAATATATATTCTTTACAAGTATGTACAGTTGTTTTATAGGATAGATTATATGTTAGGGCACAAAACACATCTGAGAAAATTTAAGAAGTTTAAAATTATGTCATTTACCTTTTGGCCACAATTTCATAAAATTAGACATCCAAAACATGAAAATGAGAAAATAAAAATACATGGAAATTAAACAACAAACTTCTCAACATGAAATCGATCCAATAAGAAATTAAAACAGAAATACAAAAACATTCTGATACAAATAAAACTGGAAAAGCAACATACTTAAATTTACAGAATCAAGCAAAAGCACTTCCAAGAAGTTTTTTAATGATTAAATATATGTCAAGGAAAAAAAAAAAAACAAAATAACTTTACTAGAAAATGAAAAAAACTAACACCAGTGTTAGTATAAGAAATGAGATAGTATATTTAAAGCAGAAATAAATAGAATAGATAACAAAACTATAAAGGATTAACAAAACAAAGAGTGCATCTTTGAAATAATAAGTAAAACTGACAAAACTTTAGACTAACCGAGATAAAAGAGGATACAAATAAATAAAATTATAGAAAATGGAAAATACATTAGAGCTGAATCAGAGAAATACAAAGAATCATAAAAGTCTGTTATGAAGAATTATGTGCCAACACATTGGACAACCCAGAAGAAATGAATAAATTCCAAGAAACCCACAGCCTACCAAGACTGAATCATGAATAAATAGAAAATATGAACAGACTAATAACAAGCAAAAGGATTGGATTAGTAGTCAGTTCGGTTCAGTTCAGTCGCTCAGTCGTGTCCGACTCTTTGTGATCCTATGAACCACAGCACAGCAAGCCTCCTTGTCCATCACCATCTCCTGGAGTTCACTCAGACTCACGTCCATCAAGTCAGTAATGCCATCCAGCCATCTCATCCTCTGTCGTCCTCTTCTCCTCCTGCCCCTAATCTCTCCCAGCATCAGAGTCTTTTCCAATGAGTTAACTCTTAGCATGAAGTGGCCACAGCACAGGAGTTTCAGCTTTAGCATCATTCCTTCCAAAGAACATTTAGGGCTAATCTTTAGAATGGACTAGTTGGCCCTCCTTGCAGTCCAAGGGACTCTCAAAAGTCTTCTCCAATACCACAGTTCAAAAGCATCAATTCTTCTGCGCTCAGCCTTCTTCACAGTCCAACTCTCACATCCATAAGTGACTACTGGAAAATATAGCCTTAACTAGACAGACCTTAGTCGGCAAAGTAATGTCTCTGCTTTTCAATATTCCAACTAGGTTGGTCATAACTTTTCTTCCAAGGAGTAAGCATCTTTTAATTTCATGGTTGCAGTTACCATCTGCAGTGATTTTGGAGCCCCAAAAAAAAGTCTGACACTGTTTCCACTGTTTCTCCAACTATTTCCCATGAAGTGATGGGACCAGATGCCATGATCTTCATTTTCTGAATGTTGAGCTTTAAGCCAATTTGTTCACTCTCCACTTTCACTTTCATCAAGAGGGTTTTTAGGCCCTCTTCACTTTCTGCCATAAGGGTGATGTCATCTGCATATCTGAGGTTATTGATATTTCTCCCAGCAATCTTGATTCCAGCTTATGTTTCTTCCAGTCCAGTGTTTCTCATGATGTACTCTGCATAGAAGTTAAATAAGCAGGGTGACAATATACAGCCTTGACGGACTCCTTTTCCTATTTGGAACCAGTCTGTTGTTCCATGTCCAGTTCTAACTGTTGCTTCCTGACCTGCATACAGGTTTCTCAAGAAGCAGGTCAGGTTGTCTGGTATTCCCATCTCTTTCAGAATTTTCCACAGTTTATTGTGATCCACAGAGTCAAAGGCTTTGGCATAGTCAATAAAGCAGAAATAGATTTTTTTTCTGGAACTGTCTTGCTTTTTCCATGATCCAGTGGATGTTGGCAATTTAATCTCTGGTTCCTCTGCCTTTTCTAAAACCAGATTGAACATCAGGAAGTTCATGGTTCACATATTGCTAAAGCCTGGCTTGGAGAATTTTGAGCATTACTTTAGTAGCATGTGAGATGAGTGCAATTGTGCGGTAGTTTGAGCCTTCTTTGAATTGCCTTTCTTTGGGACTGGAATGAAAACTGAACTTTTCCAGTCCAGCAACAACAAAAACACAGGAACAGATGGATTTACTGGTGATTTTTACCAAATATTTAAAGTAAATTTAACACCAGTCCTTCTCAAACTCTTACCAAAGAAAAAGAAAAAAATTGAACAGGAGGAAACACTGCCAAATACATTTTACAAGGCCAGCATTACACTGATGTCAAAGCCATCTAAGGACATCACAGAAAAGAAAACTACAGGCCAATATTCTTGATAAATATAGATGCAAAAATTCTCAACAAAATATTAGCAAAACATTTAACAGCACACTAAAAGGATCAGACACCATGATCAAAACAGATTCATCCCCAGAATACAAAGATAAGTCAACATACACAAATCAGTAAATATGGAATATCCTGTTAGTAGAATAAAAGATAAAATTCATGATCATCTCAATAGATGAAGAAAAATCATTAAAAAAATCTATCTTTAGTGATTAAAAGCTTAAAAATTAGATATGGAAGGGGTACATATCAATATTATAAGGTCATATATGCTAAATCCACAGCTAACTTCAGACTTGTAGGACAGGATCTATTCCTCTAAGATTATGAATAAGACAAGATTGCTACTGTCACTGTTACTATCCAATACAGTACTGAAAGAGCTATTGAAGCAATAAAGCAAGGAAAAAAAAAGACATCAGAAAAGAAAATAAGAAGTAAAATTATTCTTATTTGCAGATGACATGATTTTTAGAATAATGGCTTAGCTCAGAATTCAGTTAGTGTGGGCTAAGGTTGTGGAGAAAAGGAAATCCTTGTATACTGTTGGGGTAAAATTGATACAGAGACTAAAGAAAACACTACGGACAGTTCTCAAAGAATTCAAAATATAACTACTATATGACCAACAAGTCTATCTCTGGAGTTATATCTGGAAGAAACAAAATTGCTACACCAAAGAAATAGCTACATCTCTGTGTTCATTGTAGCTTTATTTACAACAGCCAATATATAGAAACAGCCTAAGTTTCCATTGACAGATGAGTGAATTAAGAAGCATGAGTATTATTTGGTCATGAGAAAAAGGTAAGACATTTGTGACAACATAAAAGGGCTTTGAGTATATTGTGCTGAGTGGAGTAAGCCAGGCAGAGAAAGATAAATACTGCAGGCATCAAATTTGAGAAACAAAGAACAGATCGCTGGTTGCCAGAGCTGGGGTTTGGAGGTAGGGGAACCGAGTGAAGTGTTCAAAGGTCAAACTTTTAGTTATAGGATAGATAAGCTCTGAGGATATAATATATACCATGAAGTCAGCAGTTAAGAATTACGTATTTGAAAGTTGCTAAGAGTAAATCTTAAAAGTGTTTATCATAAGAAAATAAAAATTGAACTGTGTGAGGTGAAGGATGTGAAATCGTGCTGTATACCTTAAACTCACACAACATTATATGTTAATAATACCTTGATAAAGTTGAAAATGTTTTGGAAAGCCACAAAAAGAAGGAATAAAAAATAGAAATACTAAATATCTGAGTAACTATGAAATGCAATCTTTATTTCTCTCTATATCACTATAAAGGACAACTATTTAAGGAAAAATTAATATTATTTTACTCTGATATTTGCAATATAAGCAGAATTACAATATGTCAAAAATAATAAAAATATATAGATGGAAAATCAAGTTTACTCTTGTAGAGTAAAAAGCATCATAAGTAAAGTGATATACAAAATTCATTTGAAATAAGCTTTGGTAAGTTAAGAATGCACAATGTAATTCCTATGGCAGACAATATAAAAATACAAAGAGGCATAACTAAAAATCCAATAGCAGCATGAATGACATTTAAGTTAAATTGAGTTATTTTTTTTCTTTTTCTTAATTACTGTGATTATTTGTTTTCCCTGCCATCATTTCTTTTTACTGAGATAGAAATCACATAACATAAAATTAACCATTGTAAACTGTACAATTCAGTGATATTTATTCACAATGATTTGCAATAATCATTTCCATCTAGGTTGAAAATATTTTCATCACCCCCAAAGAAGACCTTGTACCCATTGTAGATTGTCACTCTACACTCCTTTCTCTTCCAGTCCCAGCAACCACTAATCTGCTTGTGATCTCTATGGATTACATATTCTGGATATTTCATATAAATGAGATCAAATATTGCTCACGGAAAAAATCTTTGGAAATTTCTTATAAAATTAAGCATACCTACTTTTTGACATAATTCTACTAGTAGGTGTTTATTCAAGAGAATTCAAAACACATCTATAATAATACTTGTACAAAAGATATAAGATGATTTTATTCATAATAGCCCCAAACTGGAAGAGACTCAAATGTCCCCCATGAGGTGAATTAATAAACCCATATTTAAATAATAGAATACTACTCACTGGGTGGGGGGCACTACTCACTGATTTAAAAAGAAATACTAATGTATGATACAACATGGGTGTATCTCAAACCATTTTTAAATGAAAAAAGTCAGGCACAAAATTATACAAACTGTTTCATTCTGTCTGTAAACGTTCATAATCATGCAATGCTAGATGTGTAGTCATAGAAACACCTACTGGAGAAGGAAATGGCAACCCAATACCGTATTCTTGCCTGGAGGATCCCAGGAACAGAGGAGCCTGGTGGGCTGCCGTCTGTGGGGTCGCACAGAGTCAGACATGACTGATACAACTTAGCAGCAGCAGCAGAAACACTTATGTCTGACTTTGGCTCTTTGCTCATGAGAGAAACAGTCTGCTGCATGGCATTACTGATTGACTTCAAGTTCTTGCCTTCTTATTCCTCTCATTTTTATCCTCTTCATGCATGCTAAGTCACTTCAGACATGTCTGACTCTTTGTGCCCCTATGAACTGTAGACCTCCAGGCTCCTCTGTCCATGGGGATTCTCCAGGCCAGAATACTGGAGTGGGTAGCCTTTCCCTTCTCCAGGGGATCTTCCCAACCCAAGGATTGAACCAGGTCTCCCACATTGAAAGTGGATTCTTTACCAGCTGAGCCGCAATGAAAGCCCAAGAATAGTGGAATGGGTTCTCTATCCCTTCTTTAGTGGATCTTCTCTACCCAGGAATGAACCAGGGTTTCCTCCATTATAAGTGGATTCTTTACTAACTGCACTATCAGGGAAGCTTCAGAATGGTAAGTGGTCAGTTTACTTCCTCTATTATCTCTGGATATTTTTGAACATTTTTCTAATAAAGTGAAATATGTCTACAGAAATTGCAATATATCATAAGTGCATTTTTCAGTAACTTTCTCAAAGTGAAGGTGCTCTTGCATCAACCAGAACAAGAGAGAGACAATATCACCATACACAAACCCATTATCCTGACCTTTACCAATGCAGTTCCTCATATCTCACCTAAATTAATCAACAGCCTGAATTCTAATATTATAGCATTTGTCATGAATTTGAAATTTAAGTATACATGGAATTTTAAAGGATTCATCTGTGATATATGCCTGTGTGTATGTACATGCCTACTACTAGAAGGTGAGTAGAAAATAGCATATAACTTTATAGTTTTGTATTTTTAGTGTATATGTGCACATTTTTTTCATTAAGAGCTTTCAGCTGTTTAAAGTTTATACATCTAGCTCAAAGATAAGAGTCAATTCATAAATAAGTAAAGTTTGAATACATTTCAGGAAAGAGGAAAGCACCAAAATAGGAAATATTCAAACCTGTGTAACTATTTGAAATGGTAATCATTTTACATTCTAATTACAAAGATAAAGTAGTTTTCAAACAAATTATCTAAGCAATCTTACTATATGCTGTGGTAAGCAGAATGCAATGCGATTTGTTAGTTATTAGCTCACAGTAACTGCAATATTTGACAGAGAATTTGAGAGAACAAAAACTAATTGAAATCATCTTAACTTAAAGACATTCCAAAAATCTTAGGGAAAATCAAATCCATATTTGTTAGTGTGTGTGTTTATCCCAATTCATTCTATAATGTTATAATATGAAAAATGCTACATATATGTCCATTTTGGTATTTGGAGTCCTTTCTCTTTAATTTCACTAAGATACACTGAGACATTTATTATGCTTATTACTTTTGAGTTTTTCACATAATCATCTGCTTAGTAATTTATATAACAAGCATATCGATTTACTTCAGCATTCTTTCCTCTGCCATAGTTTACATAGATACCTCACAACGTAGTAGAAATGTATTTATTTTTTCTTTCAAATCTTGAATCTGACTCATGATTGTGGGGATTTCATAAGTTTTCTGTTTCTTGAGAATTATCATCTGATAGGGTGTGGTAGACATTGAAAAATATGCTAGTTCTCTCTGCCTCTCCTGGTCTCTAGAAAGAATTCCAATTTTTAAATAGATGGTCAATCATTACATTATATAATGACCATTTTCTAATCATTTCATATACTTCTAATTATCCACAAATTTTTGAAATCTACCGAAAGGTAAAAGAATCAGAAATACTTTTTTAAAAAGAATTTTCCCTCTTATGCTTTTTAACTGAGTGATCTTTAACAAGTTACATTACTTTCTTACTCCTATGTTTCTCATATACAAAATGGGGTTAAAAATGTCTACTTTTCTCTCTTGACAGCAAGATTTATATATTTTCCTTAAATATTCTGTTCCTCACTGTACTTACCACCTAGCATGAATTGAATTCATACCTGATCAAAAAGAGTACTTGGTATTTCAAATACAAATTGAGTCAATGTGTTCTTTTCCTGAATTTTCCTCATCTTATTTCCACAAACATGTTTTGAGTACCTGTTGAACACCAGACACAATCCTGGAGTAAAGACAATAAATATACTTCTCTGCTGGAACTTGAGGATCATCCTGATTAAATAGAGAAAAACAGACAATGAAATCATGGAAGTGAGAATGGTAATGAAGTTTTTAGATGGTTATGTGTTATACTCCTTTCCACCCACAACTGTGTCAGTGTCTTATCTTTGAGAAGGTGATTTTTTTTTTTTTCTTTAGGACACAGAAAACATTGGTGTCTTTGGGACATAAATGGTAGAAAGTTAGAGAAAAGACAATCTCCTTAGCATAGTATGTATGAACCTTGACATTTTTACACATCCTGCATCATCTTAGTGTACCCTACCTCAGGTGCATCTTGAGATACTTTTTTATGAACTACTCAATGTCATTGTTTTGTGTGTATATCTGCAAATGTGCATGTGGAATATGGGGTGTGGACTAAGCACTCATTTTAATCACATAGGAAAAAGGTGACTTAACCAGGAATTTCATATGGAATCCCAAAGAATCCCAATTAACCAAGATAGTATTTTTAAAAAATAAACAAGTTTGAAGGACTCACATTTGATGATTTCAAATCTTACTCTGAAGCTACAGGAATCAAAAGAATGTAGCACTGGCATAAATACTAACATATAGAAAAATGGAATAGAATAGAATAGAGAGACCAGAAATACAACCTTACATATATGGTTACATGATTTTTGATGAGGATGTCAAAATCATTCATTGAGGAGAAAACAATGTTTTCAACAAATGACACTGATAAAACCGTATAATCACATGCAAATGAAAGACATTGGATCCTTAACCAACAACATATGCAAAAACTAATTCAAAATGCATCAAAGATCTAAATGTAAGGTCTAAAACTATAAAATTCTTAGAGTGAAAACATAGGGCACAATCTTCACAGAAGTGAATTTGCAAATGACTTCTTGAATGTGAGACCAATCTACAGGCAACAACAGCGACAAAAAAATTACAGACAAATTAGACTTCATGAAATTTTAAGAATTTGTGCATCAAAGACAATATCAACAGAGCAAAGATGCAACTTACAACATGCAAAATATGTATAAAGCATACTTATGCTACAGAGATTAATATGCAGAATATATAGAGAGCTCCTTAAATTTAAAAATGACAGCAGCAACACAAAACCACACTAAATTCAAAAATGAGTGAAGGTTATGAAAAGGCATATCTCCAAAGAAAATATATGAATGGCCAATAAGCACATGAAATATCTGTTCAATTTCACTAATTGTTAGGGAATTTCAAATCAGAATTATAATGAAATCTCACTTTACTCCACCAATTAAAGTGGCTACAATCAACACAGACAAAACAGAAAACAGCAAGTAATGATGAGGATGTGGAGAAATTGTAACTTTTGTGCCCTGCTGTTTGGAATATAAAATGGTAAAATGGTAAGCTGTTATAGCAAACCATGTGGTGATTCCTCAAACAGATAAAAATATAGGATTTCCCTGGTGGTCCAGTGGTTAAGAATCCTCCTGCCAATGCAGGAGACACAGTTCAACCTCTGGTCTGGGAAGATTCCACATGTTGCAGGGCAAGCCCACACACTGCAACTACACAGCCCAAGTGCCACAGCTACAAACTTGTGTGCCCTACGGCCCATACTCTGCAACAAGAGAAGCCGCCACAACTGCAACTAGAGAAAACCTGTGCTCAGCAAAGAAGGCCCAGCACAGCCAAAATAAATGAATATAATTTAAAAGTAAATAAATAAAAATATGATTACCATGTTGTTGTTTAGTCATAAAGCATTGTTTACTGGGTACAGAGTTTTAGTTCTACAAGATGAAGAAAGTTATGGAGATCTATGTTACAATGGTTTCATTAGAAGCATTAGGAATATACTTAATATCACTAAACTGCATACTTAAGATTTAATAAATGGTTAATTTCATATTATGTATGTTTTTCAAAAAATTTTTAAAAGGAAAAATACCAATTAATTGACTGACTGATTCACTTTTCTATCTGTTGTATTGAAATTTAGACTCAGAATTGACGAATCATGTATGAATAAAATATAAATTAGATCCATATTGATCTCTGAGAACTTTCTACTTAGCCCAAACTAGTCAGTCTAATTAATTTTTAAAATAATTGCATGGATTGTATTTCAAAGACAGCAAGGGAGTATTCTTCTCTGAAAGTTTATGTTAATGAAGTAGTTTTTATGCAATGAATTTCTTCTGAATTCAAAGAAAAATGATACCTATTGTTCTGTATTTGAATCAAAATTCACATTACTGTGTTTTTATTCAACTTTTATTATGAATACTTGCTAAAGAATTTTGCTTGAGCTTCTTCATAATGTATTAAGATAGTTTCATTTGGCATTTTCTGAAATGAAATATTGGATCCCTCAAACCCCATATGCATGTCAATTGAGAAGTTATTGAAAATATAATTAAAACTAATTACAAGTGTTATTATTATTATTATATGGCTATATTTATATAGAATATGATCCTCTGAACAATTTTGTGATAAAAAATGATAGCATTATAATCAACACTGTATGAATGAGACATTTAACTAAAGCAGTGTATCTATTTTGTGTGAGCTGAGATTGTCTTTTAACTTTTCACTTGGTTTTCTTTGTAGCACATAGCCTCTACTATTTTTCTCCCCATTTTCAGAATCAAAGTACATAAGTGCCTCTCTCATCATATATTTTTCTGTAGAAGGTTTTGAGTAAAAGCTTACATATAGAAATTTCCCAGAAGGTATTTTTTCCTTCAATCCTTTCAAAAATTAAGATTGCTGCTGAGTTTATTTTCTATTCTTGTATTTCCTTTCTCATCTTTTGAAAGTTTCTGCTACTTTTCCCTTCTGGTTCTCAACTACTATGTCCAATATTTTATCCACTTTAGAAAGAAAAGTATATTCCACTTTATACGGTGGTTAAAAAAAAAAAAATCTCTAATTTTTCCTCTGGGCGGAAAAGTTATGGCTTTAAGTAAGTGCTCAGATCTTTGAAACAGGATGCAAGATCTTCACTCTGCCCTCATTTTATACACATTCCTTCATTTGATTCTTTAAATAACCAATCATTACCTCCATCATTCTTTGCTTGATGTGTGGGCCTTTTGGGAAAATAAAAAGACAATTCAAGTTACTTCCTACTCAGGTTTTCTGCTGGTGCTTAAGTAATCTTACCTAACTTTGGAAAATCAAACAAACAAATAACTTAGAAACATGACCCTTTCTCAGGTCTTCCATTATTAGAATAGATTTTACTGTTCCAACCTTCCAATCATTTTCTGATGATTCAGAACACCTTATTTTTGTATCTCTGGTGTCTAAAATACCACCCATGTATTCATAAGCTTGATGTAGAATGGGCTCCTGGAGAAGGACTGCACCTTTTTCCCCATCTTAAAGGAGATATTCTGAAAGAGATGGGAATACCAGACCACCTAACCTGCCTCTTGAGAAACCTGTATGCAGGTCAGGAAGCAACAATTAGAACTGGACATGGAACAACAGACTGGTTCCAAATAGGAAAAGGAGTACGTCAAGGCTGTATATTGCCACCCTGCTTATTTAACTTATGAAGAGTCCATCACGAGAAATGATGGGCTGGAAGAAGCATAAGCTGGAATCAAGATTGCCAGGAGAAATATCAATAACTTCAGGTATGTAGATGACACCACTCTTATGGCAAAAAGTGAAGAAGAACTAAAGAGCCTCTTGATGAAAGTGAAAGAGGAGAGTGACAAAGTTGGCTTAAACCTCAACATTCAGAAAATGAAGATCATGGCATTTGGTCCCATCACTTGGCAAATAGATGGGGAAACAGTGGCTGACTTTATTTTGGGGGCTCCAGAATCACTGCAGATGGTGACTGCAGCCATGAAATTAAAGATGGTTACTCCTTGGAAGGAAAGTTTTGACCAACCTAGACAGAATATTAAAAAGCAGAGACATCACTTTGTCAACATAGGTCTGTCTAGTCAAGGTTATAGTTTTTCCAGTGGTCATGTATGGATGTGAGTGTTGGACTATAAAGAAAGCTGAGTGCCGAAGAGTTGATGCTTTTGAACTGTGATGTTGGAGAAGACTCTTGAGAGTCCCTTGGACTGCAAGGAGATCCAACCAGTCCATTCTAATGGAGATCAGCCCTGGGATTTCTTTGGAAGGAATGATGTTGAAGCTGAAACTTCAATACTTTGGCCACTTGATGCGAAGAGCTGACTCAATGGAAAAGACCCTGATGCTGGGAAAGATTGAGGGCAGGAGAAGAAGGGGACAACAGAGGACGGGATGGTTGAATGGCATCACCGACTTGATGGACATGAGTTTGGGTAAACTCCGGGAGCTGGTGATGGACAGAGTGGCCTGGCTTCCTGCGGTTCATGGAGTCATAAAAATCAGACACGACTGAGTGACTGAACTGAATTTAACTGAAAGGAGACATGACATTCCTGGCTTTTGTAGCAGCAAACATATTCCTTCCTTACCACATACTGAGTCTGTTTTTCGTTTTGGCCCATTCTTAGTATAAGGCATTTCTAGACAGTGTCTCTGAAGCCTCCAGCTCTGAGGTGAGTCACATGCAGATTTTCCAAGAGATAAGAGCAGGATTTCTTTGGAAGGAATGATGCTAAAGCTGAAACTCCAGGACTTTGGCCACCTCATGCGAAGAGTTGACTCATTGGAAAGACTCTGATGCTGGGAGGGATTGGGAGCAGGAGGAGAAGGGGACGAATGAGGATGAGATGGCTAGATGGCATCGTGGACTCGATGAATGTGAGTCTGAGTGAACTCCGGGACATGGTGATGGACAAGGAGGCCTGGCGTGCTGCAATTCATGGGGTCGTGAAGAGTCGGACATGGCTGAGTGACTGAACTCAACTGAACTAATGAGCAGATGAAAACTTATGTAAAATAAACATATCGTAATAAATATAGAACTGCCACTGATTTTGCTGCATATCTGAACTCTCATGTTGTAAGCATTTATATGTGTAAAGGCTTCTTTGTGAATAGGAGGTCCTGGGACCCAGAGGAATAAGGATGTTAAGCCAAATGGAAAGCCAATGGAAAGTTCTATATTAGACCTCAGAGTCATTTTGCACCAAAGCTCTATTTCTTTCTGCTCTGCTGTATGGTCCTGATTATATAGGGGAAAAATATGTTAAAACATGAATGCATTGTTAACTGAAGATCAGTTCAGTTCAGTCGCTCAGTTGTGTCGGACTCTTTGCGACCCCATGAATCACAGCACACCAGGCCTCCTGTCCATTACCAACTCTCAGAGTTCAGTCAGAATCACATCCATCGAGTCAGTGATGCCATTCAGCCATCTCATCCTCTGTCGTCCCCTTCTCCTCCGGTCCCCAATCCCTCCCAGCATCAGAGTCTTTTCCAATGAGTCAGCTCTTCTCATGAGGTGGCCAAAGTACTGGAGCTTCAGCTTTAGCATCATTCCTTCCAAAGAAATCCCAGGACTGATCTCCTTCAGAATGGACTGGTTGGATCTCCTTGCAGTCCAAGGGACTCTCAAGAGTCTTCTTCAACATTGCAGTTCAAAAGCATCAATTCTTTGGCACTCAGCCTTCTTCACAGTCCAACTCTCACATCCATACATGACTACTGGAAAAACCATAGCCTTGACTAGCTGGACCTTAGTCGGCAAAGTAATGTCTCTGCTTTTCAATACGCTATCTAGGTTGGTTATAACTTTTCTTCCAAGGAGTAAGCGTTTTTTTTTTTAATTTCATGGCTGCAGTCACCATCTGCAGTGATTTTGGAGCCCCCAAAAATAAAAGTTTGACACTGTTTCCACTACTTCTGAAGTAACTGAAGATACCTCTAGTTAATTATAAGAAGAATCCAGATTTCAAATTCAAGTTTTTCCATTGCTAACTTGTCTTCTCTGTCAAATTCTATACCTTTCAGGGACCTCAAATTTTTCAGCTATAATGGAGCTGTTAATGCCTTCTGATAGAGCCAACTTGCTGGTGAAATATGAGGAAAGCATATTTATGACCGGGAAAGTGCTATGGTGTCTAAAACATGTCTTTAATTCATCTTAAAAGTGAATTTCCAGTAATCATTTTAATCAAATTTAGACTCTGTGATTTTATCCTAATTATAATATTAATGGTTGATCTCTTTACTGTCGTTGACTTCTCTTTGCTTAATTCATCTTAATCTAGAGAAAGTCACATTATGGTGGCATGAATGAGTACATACGCAGCTCTTCAGGACAAAATACACCTAGAAAGCAAAGACAAGTCTGTGGCTTGGCTCCTGAAAAATCTGGGAGATGTGTAGTGACAAGAAGCACTATTTGCACACCTTCCATACTACTCCCAGTTTGCAGCAGGGCTGGGGAGGCATGGGGATGCCATGGGCACTCTACCATGCAACCTCATGAGAAGTCAATACTCCAAGAGTCCCACTGCCCAGGTTCAAATCCCGTGTTGCCACTTTCTAGTGGTGTAGCTAGGGAAAATGAATCTGCATGCTCTTGCCTCATCTGTACAATGGGAAGGATAATTGCTTCAGTCTCACAAGATTTTGGCAAAGATTAAGTGAACTAGCAAATACAGCATTTAGAAAAAATTCTGGCAAATAGTAGATATTAGATATTCCTGATTTGATCCCCAAACAATAATAAAAGGTAGATATTGCAGTAAAA
Organism: Nanger dama; assembly: GCA_917880005.1. Taxonomy (NCBI): domain Eukaryota; kingdom Metazoa; phylum Chordata; class Mammalia; order Artiodactyla; family Bovidae; genus Nanger; species Nanger dama. The sequence goes on from CAKJTW010000004.1 coordinate 58,774,792, forward strand.
GAACTGAAGATCAAAGAGGTAAAATATTTTGTTTTTCCAAATTATACCTTTAGTAAGAGCTACATGTAACAGGCAAACCTGATTGATCTGCATTTATCCTGGGGCATATCATTTTTATCATTTGGAGTCAATAAAATGACCCTATGTATGCAGTTGTATTCTTGGGAAAAGCAATCTACAGGGCCCAGGGACTCCACTTTGAGAACCCTCAAGGGTAAAATGTCATAAATAAGGAATATGTCCACTAAAACCTAGACATAGGTAAGGGGCAACAAATCTTGAGGCAGAGCAAAGACATAGAAAATAATGTCTTAACAAGTTTTCTAACTATCAGGGAGCAGAATAATACAAACATTTAGCTGCTAATGACAAGGATAATAAAATCAATGGAGTATTTCATGGGATTTAGTGTAATGCATACACAATGAATGCAATGCTTTCTCTACTTTTCAAAATGAGTTAGAAATGAATTTCACATTGTTTATAATTAACGACTTTTAGGACCACTGCAAATTTTGATGCTCATTCCTGAGTTATGTTAGTGTATTGCCTGATGTGTGTGAAAGGCAAACTGTTTTAGCTGTAGTAAATCATCAAGTAATAACAATTTAATAACTTTATTGATGGGTGAGGTCCAAATTTCACTGCAGATGATGACTGCAGCCATGAAATAAAAAGACGCATACTTCTTGGAAGGAAAGTTATGACCAACCTAGACAGCATATTAAAAGCAGAGACATCACTTTGTCAACAAAGGTCCATCTAGTCAAGGCCATGGTTTTTCCAGTAGTCATGTATGGATGTGAGAGTTGGACTATAAAGAAGGCTGAGTGCTGAAGAATTGATGCTTTTGAACTGTGGTGTTTGAGAAGACTCTTGAGAGTCCCTTGGACTGCAAGGAGATCCAACCAGTCCATCCTAAAGGAAATCAGTCCTGAATGTTCATTGGAAGGACTGGTGTTGAAGCTGAAAGTCTAATCCTTTGGCCAGCTGATGTGAAGAGACCCTGATGAAAAGACCCATTTTCAGCCATTTTAAAAGACCCTAATGCAGGGAATGATTGAACGTGGGAGGAGAAGGGGATGACAGAGGATGAGATGGTTGGATTGCATCACCAACTCAATGGACATGAGTTTGAGTAAACTCTGGGAGTTGGTGATGGACAAGGAAGCCTGGCGTGCTGCAGTCCATGGGGTCGCAAAGAGTCATACATAACTGAGCAACTGAACTGAACTGAACAGAGATCCAAATTAGATAGACTCAACAATAAGTTGAAAATTATCTAAGAGAAAATGTATTAGCTAAATAGCTAAGGTAGCCGGGGATGGGAGCTAACATGGACTCAGCATTACTCAACACCCAGGCTCTGTCATTTCAGATACATTGTTGCTGTTATTCAGTCATCCAGTTGTGTCTGACTCTTTGTGTTGCAGCAAAGAATGGACTGCAGTACGCCAGGCCTCCTTTTCCCTCATCATCTCCCAAAGGTTGCCCAAGTTCATGTCCATTGTATTTGTGATGCCATCCAGCCATCTCATGCTCTGACACACTCTTCTGCCCTCAAGCTTTCTCAGCATCCAGGTCTTTTCAAATGATTCGGCTGTTCACATCAGGTGACCAAAATACTAGAGCTTCAGTTTCAGCATCAGTCCTTCCAATGAGCATTCAGTGTTGATTTCCTTTAAGATTGACTGGTTTTATCTCCTTACTACCCAAGGGATGCTCAGAAGTATTCTCCAGCAACATAGTTTGAAGGTGACAATTCTATGGTGCTCTGCCTTCTTTACAGTCAAGCTCTCAGAAGCATGCATGACCACTGGGAAGACCAGAGCCTTGATTTTATGTCAGCAGATAAACTGTCTAGGTTTGTCATAACTTTCCTGTCAAGAAGGAATTGTCATTTGATTTCATGAGTGCAGTCACCATCTGCAGTCATTTTAGAGCCAAAGAAGAGGAAATCTGTCACTTCTTTCACCTTTTCCTCTTCTATTTGCTATGGAGTAATGGGGTCAGATGCCATAATCTTAGTTATTTTGAGGGACAGGACAGCTCCACCTATCAGAGAGAGCATAGGCACCACGAGGAAGCCTGCATAATCTCTGTACCAACCTCATCCACTAGCGGGCAGAGACCAACAGCAAAAGGCACTATGATGTTACAGTCCGCAGAAAGGAGACCAAAAACACAACAAATAGGACAAAATGAAATGACAGAAAAATATGTTGCAAGTAAAGGAACAAGGTAAAAATTCAGGAGCTCAAATAAAAGGAAACAGGCAATCTACCTGGAAAAGAATTCAGAGTAAAGATAGCAAAGATGATCCAAGATCTCAGAAATAGCATGGAGGCATGGATTGAGAGGATACAAGAAATAATTAAAGAGGACTTAGGAGAACTAAAGAACAGACAAATAGTGACGAACACCACAATAACTGAAATGAAAAATTAACTAGAAGGAATAAATAGTAGGATAACTAAAGCAGAAGAATGGATAAATGAGCTAGAAGATAGAATGGTGGAAATAACTGCTGGGGAACAAGATAAATAAAAAGAATAAAAAAAAATGAGGAAAGTTTGAGACTTTGGGACAACATTAAACACATCAACATTTTAATTATAGGTGGTGTCTCAGAAGAAAAGAAAGAGTCTGAGAAAATATTTGATGAGACTATAGTCAAAAACTTACCTAACATAGGAAAGGAAATAGTCATCTAAGTCCAGGAAGTGCAGTTTCATACAGAATAAACCCAAGGAAAAATATGCTGAGACATATATTAAAAAGTTAACAAAAATCAAATACAAAGAAAAAATTAAAAGCAGCAAGAGAAAAGTAACAAATAATGAGTAGGGAATCCCCAAAGGTTGTGTTGTGCTGGACTTAGTCACTCAGTCATGTCCAACTCTTTGCAACCCTATGGACTGTAGCCTGCCAGGCTCCTTTATCCATGGGGATTCCCCAGGCAAGAATCCTGGGGTGGATTGCCATGCCCTCCTCCAGGGGATATTCCCAACCTAGGGACTGAACCTAGTTCTCCCATATTGCAGGTGGATTCTTTACTGTCTGAGCTACCAGGGAAGCCCAAGAATACTGGAGTGGGTAGCCTATCCCTTCTCCAGTGGAACTTCCCAATCCAGGGAATCAAACTGGGGTCACCTGCACTGCAGGTGGATTCTTTAGCAGCTGAGCTGCCTGGGAAGTCCCTCTCCACAAGGTTATCAGTTGATATTTCACCAGCAGCTGGGCAGGCCAAAAGGGAAGTGGCAAGATATAGCTAAAGCAATGAAAGGCAAAAACCTACAAGCAGAATTACTCAGCTAAGATTTCATTCAGATTTAATGGAGAGATCAAAAGCTTACAGACAAACAAAAGCTAAGAGAATTTAGCCTCACCAAATAAACTTTAAAGCAAATAAAGGAACTTCTCTACGTGGGAAACACAAGAGAGGAAAAAAAAAAGACCTATGACCTATTAAAAACAAACCCAAGGGACTTTCCTAGTGGTTCAGTGGTTAAGACTTCATATTTCAATACAAAGTGTGCAGGTTCAATCCCAGGTCATGGAGACAAGATCCCACATGACTTATGGCCAAAAAAACAAAACGTAAGACAGAAATAATATTGTAAAAAAAATCAATAATGCCTTTAAAAAGTCAACATAAAAAAACTTTAAAAACAGAAACATTAAGGAGATATTACTAGAAGCATACATATCAACAATTAAGTTGACTGTTAGTGGATTAAATGCTCCAACCAAAAGATACAGAGTGATTGAACGGATGCAAAAATAAGACCAATATATATGCTGCTTACAAGAGGACCACTTCAGACCTAGGGACACATATAGATGGAAAATGAGAAAGTGGAAAGGGTATTTTGTACAAATTGAAATTAAAAGGAAGCTGGTGCAGCAATACTCATGTCAGACAAAATGACTTTAAAATAAAGACTTTTGCAAGAGATAAGAAAGGACACTACATAATGATCAAGACATCAATCCAAAAAGAAGGTTTAACAATTCTAAATATTTATTCACCCAACACAGGAACACCTCAATAATTAGGCAAATGCTAACACCAAAAAAAGAAGAAATCAATAGTAACACAATAATAGTGGAGGACTTTAACACTCCAGACAGAAAAAGCAACAACAAAAATTAACACAAGCCTTAAATGACACATTAGACCAGGTAGGCTTAATTGATATTTATGGGATATTCATTTTGAAAAAAGCAGAATACACTTTCTTTTCTAGTGCATATGAAGCATTGTCCACAATATGTCACATCTTTGGTCACAAATCAAGCCTCTGTAAATTTAAGAAAATTAAAATCATATCAAACATCTTTACTGACCACAGTGATATGAGATTAGAAGTCAATTACAGGAAAAGAAAATCTGCAAAAAATATAAACACATGAAAGCTAAACAGTAAGCTATTAAATAACAGATGAGTCACTTTAGAAATCAAAGAAATTAAAAATATACTAGAAATAAATGACAATGAAAACATGATGACCCAAAACCTGTGAGGTTCAACAAATGCAGTTGTAGGATGGAAATTTATAGCAATACAATCTTACCTCAAGAAACAAGAAAAGCCTCAAATAAACAGCCTAACCTTACACCTAAAGCAACAAGAGAAAGAAGAACAAAGAAGATGCAAAATTAACAGAAGGAAAGAAATCATAAAGATTAGAACAGAAATAAGTGAAATAAAAAGAACAAAGCAGTAGCAAAGACCAATGAAACTAAAAGCTAGTTCTTTGAGAAGACAAACAAAATTGATAAACAAACAGGAGAAAGGATTCAAGTTAATAATTTACAAATGGAAAAGGAGAAGCTACAACTGTCACTCAGGTAGAGGATATGGGGTGGGAGGTGGGAGGGGGCTTCGGCATTGGGCGATTGTGTTCACCTATGGCTGATTCGTGTCACTGTATGGCAAAACAAATACAGTATTGTAATTAAAAAAATAAATAAATTTAATTTAAAAAAAAAAAAAAAGAAATGCAAAGGCTCATAAGAGACTACTACAAGCAAATATATACCGGGAAATGTAAAATGTAAAATGATCTTTAAAGTCACATGCTCATATCAATAGATGATGAAAAGCATTTGACAAAATTTAACATCTACTAATGATAAAAATTCTCATCAAAATTTATACAGTGGGAACATATCTCAACATGGTAAGTCCATTTTGACAGACTTACAGATAACACTATACTCAATGTTGAAATACTGAAAGCTTTTCCTCTAAAATCAGGGACAAGATAAGGAGGTTCATTCTAACCAGTTCAATCTGAAATTGTTGAAAGACCTAACTACGGCAAGCAGAGAAGAAATAAATAAAATGCATCCAAACTGGAAATTTAACTGTCACTATGTGCAGATGATATGAAACTATATGTTAAAAAGCTCTACGTCTCCACCAAAATATACTGTAATAACTAATAAATAATTCAGTAAATTTGTGGGATATACAATTAATGCAAAGGAAAGTGTTGCTTTTCTATAGACTAATAATAAACAATTTGAATAAAAGGAGAAAAAAACTCATTTAAAATTTAAAAAACACTGTTCTCCATAGCATCAAAGAAATCTTCTGTGTCTTAGATTACTGAACAGACATGAATCGCAGAGTTTGTAGGAAGATCTCAGCAGTCTCAGGATGAGCATGATGTTGAGGATTAATTTACTAATCACTCTTCCCCTAGTGTCTGCTAAGAAAAACTTGATACAAGCCTATATGGCCCATCGAATTTTGTAAAAGATTAACCTAGGTCAAAGTTATCCCTTACTGTTTTGGATGCAGTTCTAGGTCCAGGTTCTCTCTAAGAACACCACGTAGCCAACTACCCTGCCTAGCGTCATTCAGTCCAGTTCAGTTCAGTTCAGTTGCTCAGTCATGTCCAACTCTGCGACCCCACGAACTGTGGCACACCAGGCTTCCCTGTCCATCACCAAATCCTGGAGCTTGCTCAAACTCAAATGTCCATTGAGTTGGTGAAGCCATCCAACCATCTCATCCTCTGTTGTCCCCTTCTCCTCTTGCCTTCAATCTTTCCCAGCATCAGGGTCTTTTCCAATGAGTCAGTTCTTCACATCAGGTGGCCAAAGTATTGGAGCTTCAGCATCAGTCCTTCCAATGAATATTCAGGACTGACTTCTTTAGGATTGAGGGGTTGTATCTCCTTGCAGTCCAAGGGATTCTCAAGAGTCTTCTCCAACACCGCAGTTCAAAAGCATCAGTTCTTTGGTGCTCAGCCTTCTTCACAGTCCAAATCTCCCATCCATACATGACTACTGGAAAAACTATAGCTTTAATTATATGGGCCTTTGTCGGTAAAGTATTGTCTCTGATTTATAATACGCTGTCTATGTTTGTCATAGCATCATTGAGCTTGTACTATACACATGTACCCATGCTAGTATAGTAGTGTTTCCTCCAGCAAGAAAATTGCATTCAAGCTGTTGATGCTCTTCTAGATTTAAGGAAGCCTTTCATTCAGCTTTTCCCAGTGAGTGTCACAAATTTAATTGTGCAAGTACATAGTACATTATCCATAAAAAAAAAGAAATGTGTTTAGAACAATTGGTTTGTGTGTATGTGTTTGCCTGTGTGTGTGTGTGCATGTGTGTATGTATGCCTTTGTATTTTCCTAACATATGTGTATATGTGTTTATATACATGCAAATGCATATTTACTTGTGTGTATATATATACATACATATATATATTCTTTATATTCTTAAAACATTTTAGATTCTGAAGGCAAAAAAATCCTTTCCATGATCATTTTTTTTAAATTTCTTGTGTGCTTTTCTCAAGTAAATTTCATTTCATTTAATGAAAGTAAATTTCATTACTTTCTGGAGATAGGCTTGTTGCAAAGGGGAATGGGACACAAACAAATATACACATAGCAAGAACAGGGCAATTCTTTCTTGTTCCACACATAATTAAAAACATAATACATTTTTCTGTCCTGTAGCACTAGCAACTTTTCTCCAGTTGTATTTAATTCCAGGGCCTTGAAAAGCTTCAGTCATGATAGAAAAAGAGGTGGAAAAATGTAGGTTTTGAAATCTTTTGAGTCAAAACTCTGAAAGAAAATTAATCTTTTCACTCTCTGTAGTATCAAAGGAAGCTTGGTTGCCCCAAATGCTCAGAAATGAGTTTATTTGATGGGTCAGAGCCTGGGCCTTTGCAGTAGTGATTGACAATAAGAAAAGAAAGGAATCTTGGGATAAGTATATGGAAGCATGGTTCAAAACTCTAGAAAGCTAGATGAGCAGGGTGAAAAATGTGCGCAGTAGCCCTAGTGGTGCAATGTAAACCAGAGTATCTGTGTGGAATGTTTAATAGATATTGCACAATTTCAAGTTTTGACAGAAATATAATTAATATTTTCCTATAAAAATGAATAAGTTTTTAATGCTGAGCAAAGGAAAGTTAGGGAGAAAAACATCACCAATAATCCTACCCTCCCCAAACAGTTTTTTTCCACCTACTGAAGCAAAAGTACTTCCTCAATATTATTGGAGGCCAAGAAAAAATGAATTTTGAGTTTAAATCTGAGTTTTTTTCATCCACTTTGTGTCTGAATTTGGACAGAATTTTAACTAATTTTAAATTTTATTTTCTCATTTTATAACAAAAACATGAATAATACATTCTTTATAGGATTATTGGGATGGTTAATTATTATAGATATGTAGTATATATGTACATGATATGCTTATAACAAATCATGGTACATAGTAAGTGAAAAGTTTGTTAAAAACAGTAATGACACGATTTGATACACCCATTTTAGGTTATTCTATGTGCAACAATTTAGTTGATCAGATCACTATTGTTAGACTTTTAAATCACATTAAACCTTCACCTTTAAATATGATTGTTGAAATATTTTGGATTGATTTTGTCTTATTTTTATTACTTCTTTGCATCAATAATATGTAATCATATATCTCTTAAATATACTCATGAATATAAAATAAATATTTCATTCAAATCAATACTTCTGTCTCATTGAAAATGGGATCTTTTTTATTCTAATACAAATACATTTTATAATTTTACTTGTTACCTATGTATTATCAAATCTTTTGTGTATTTTTTGGATTATTCTTTTTCAAACACTCTCCTTTATCAAACATGAATATTCATGCACACTATTATATATGGAATGAATAAACACCAAAATCATACCATGTAACACAGGGAACTGTTTAATATCCTATAATAAACCAAAAATGAAAATACTATGAAGACTAATATATATATATGTGTATATATACATATATACAATTGAAGCACTTTGCTGTACAGCAGAAATTATCACAACATTGTAACTCAACTACATTTCAATAAAAATTTTAAAAATATTCAATTTGAAGAAAGATCACTATTATATTCACATCTTGCAGAGCCATTAATTTGCCAGAAAGGTCTGTCTAGTCAAAGCTACGGTTTTTCCAGTAATCATGTATGGATATGAGAGTTGGACAATAGAGAAAGCTGAGCACTGAAGAATCGATGCTTTTGAACTGTGGTGTTGGAGAAGACTCTTGAAAGTTCCTTAGACTGCAAGGAAATCAGTCCTGAATATTCATTGGAATGACTGATACTGAAGCTGAAGTGCCAATATCTGATACGAAGAACTGATTCATTGGAAAAGGCCCTGGTGCTGGAAAGACTGAAGGCAGGAGGAGAAGGGGACAACAGAAGATGAGATGTTTGGATGGCATGACCGACTCAATGAATATGACTTTGAGCAAGCTCTGGGAGTTGGTGATGGACAGTGAAGCCAGGTGTGCAGCAATCTATAGTGTGCAAAGAGTCAGACATGATTGAACAACTGAACAAAAACAAAAAATGATGAGAATTACAACCTGATCAATGCTTCATGATTTTTTTCTCTTCTTCAGGTGCAGAGTAAACATAGACAACCATATTTTTGCCTAGATGTATTTGTCACTTGTGTTGAGCTAGCAGAGGAATGAATATAATCCACATTGTAAACTGTTAATTTTCCTTAACAATTAAATTTAGTTGCCAAATAATAAAAAACACACATCTATTTCTGCTTTATTCACTATGCCAAAGCCTTTGACTGTGTGGATCACAATAAACTGTGGAAAATTCTGAAAGAGATGGGAATACCAGACCACCTAAATGCCTCTTGAGAAATCTGTATGCAGGTCAGAAAGCAACAGTTAGAACTGGACATGGAACAACAGACTGGTTCCAAATAGGAAAAGGAGTACGTCAAGGCTGTATATTGTCACCCTGCGTATTTAACTTCTATGCAGAGTACATCATGAGAAACGCTGGTCTGGAAGAAACACAAGCTGGAATCAAGATTGCCGGGAGAAATATCAATAACCTCAAATATGCAGATGACACCACCCTTATGTCAGAAAGTGAAGAGGAACTCAAAAGCCTCTTGATGAAAGTGAAAGAGGAGAGTGAAAAAGTTGGCTTAAAATTCAGCATTCAGAAAATGAAGATCATTGCATCCGGTCCCATCACTTCATGGGAAATAGATGGGGAAACAGTGGAAACAGTGTCAGCCTTTTATTTTTGGGCTCCAAAATCACTGCAGATAGTGACTGCAGCCGTGAAATTAAAAGACGCTTACTCCTTGGAAGAAAAGTTATGACCAACCTAGATAGCATATTCAAAAGCAGAGACATTACTTTGCTGACTAAGGTCTGTCTAGTTAAGGCTATAGTTTTTCCTGTGGTCAGGTATGCATGCGAGAGTTGGACTGTGAAAAAGGCTGAGCGCCTAAGAATTGATGCTTTTGAACTGTGGTGTTGGAGAAGACTCTTGAGAGTCCCTTGGACTGCAAGGAGATCCAACCAGTCCATTCTGAAGATCAGCCCTGGGATTTCTTTGGAAGGAACGATGCTAAAGCTGAAACTCCAGTACTTTGGCCACCTCATGCAAAGAGTTGACTCATTGGAAAAGACTCTGATGCTGGGAGGGATTGGGGGCAGGAAGGATTGGGGGCAGGAGGGGGCACGGACTGGATGGATGTGAGTCTGAGTAAACTCTGGGTGATGGTGATGAACAGCGAGGCCTGGCGTGCTGAGATTCATGGGGTCACAAAGAGTCGGACATGACTGAGTGACTGAACTGAACTGAACTTAATAGTTTATAATAAAATCTATCCAAGATAAATATTCAAAATCTGGCTAATACACCAAAACACTTCCATTTAATGAGGAGTGGAAGCTCTTCAAAATGCTCACTTAATTTTTAAAAGCAGGAGACTCCAGACTTTGTATATTATTTCTCTTATTTGTAAAATCCAATGGTATCTCGCTTCCCACCCCTGTGAATTGTTTATGCATTTCCTCTGCCTGAACAATCTTCCCAACAAAATGCACCAATCATCCAAAACAGATCTGACAGATCCTTCTCTGCGGGTTCTGGGGGCCTCACCAATCAGAGTCAAGAGGAGAGCCCTGTTCTGTCACTGTACACATACCTGTAACAGCATTTATACAGTTTAGAAATTAATTTAGATTAGCATTTGTTCTATATTACTAAGAAATTATTGAGGCCAGGAACTGAATCATTAATCCATGTGTCACACATCAGATTGATATTTGACTTTGAAAAGATGTCCTGTAACTATTTATAGGGCTTCACTTAGGGAAACTATGTGTTCTCTCCAAGCGTATGGCAGCATATGAAGTCTAGTCTTTTTGATCAACATATCTTTGTATTCTCTAAAATTAGTTGCCATTTTGTCTCCTCCCAGGGCCATTCAAGGCAAATCAGCATGTTCTCATGCTGTTTGGACTCACTGTTTCCCACTGATTGTTATGTAGATTTGTGTAATTTGTGCATTTGTCTAATGGTGTTTATTAAGTATGGCCCAGAATCACATGTCTTCCCAGGTGGCTCAGTGGTAAAAGAATTCACCTGCCAGTGTAGGAGCTGCAGGTTTAACCCCTGGGTCAGGAGGATCCCCTGGAGCAGGTAATGATAACCTACTCCAGTATTCTTGCCTGGATTATCCCATGGACAGAGAAGTCTGGTGGGCTATAGTCCGTGGGGTTGCAAAGAGTCGGACTTGACTAAGTGACTGGGCATGCATACACTGAGTCAAGGGGAGGCTCTTTACTATTCAGGAGGGGGAAGTGATGAGTAAATTAACTGAGAGCCCAGTGTTAAACTATAAGATTTCTGAAGCTAAGCTGAGGTCCAAGATTTTATCAGTAATATCAATATTCCTATATTTGTCATATGGTATAAATATGACTTCTTTGATCATGATGAGAAGGTTTCAGAGGAAGTCTTAGAAGCATGAGGAAATGGATAAATATTACATAACACTGCAGTTAGAAAGCAGGTTTTTAAAACCACATTGGTATATTCCTCTTGATGAAAGCTATGTTAGGCTTGATGCAACCATGAAGTCTTCATGATTTCACTAGAAATTATGTGGCTAATTAAAATCCTCATTCTATTGAAAACCTAGAATCATCTCTCTGACTTTATACTGCACAAATCCCCAAGTCTTATGACTAAGCAAAGATTATGCTGTGAGAGGTAACAGTTTATTGAAGACTGAATGAATAATCCCGTAAATTCTGTCTTGCTAAAAATAGTAACTAACTGTGCATAAATATGTTGCAACTTTATTTCTACCTTTCTCATTATACTTACATTTTTAGCATGACATTTTTTCTTCAGTGCAGACACTAAATTAATGTTTTAATCTAAATAATGAAGCCATTTAACATTGTGCACTGTTAGAAGGAAATCTCTTTGAAGCCAGAAATTTGTTAACTTCTATTTCCTGAGAAGCATCTATTAAATAATAGACACATAGTGGCGGGTCAATTACTTATTGAATGAGTTGATACTTAGATTCACAAAGAAAACTAGACTCTGACACAGGACAACAATGATTCATCAGTGTACCAATTGTGCTTGATTTACTTCCTCAGCTGTTCTAACGGTTGCCTGCCTATCACATTACTGATTTGATTGATGGCACAATGATCTAAATTTGCACTTAAGACACTGAAATGGCCTGATTGTTTATTCACTGGTCTTTTCTAGGCTAAACTGACAGAAATGCAGTCATTGAATCCATTGTCTATCAATTGCGTTTATTTAATTGGGATAGATTTCTTCTTAAGCCATTAGGTGAATGTTTGACTCAGTGAAGAGTCATTTTTACCTACACTATTAAATTATAGTCATTGATTATATCAGTCAGGGTTTGACCAGAGAGGAACCAATAAAGCAGGTAGTCTGAAGTGAAGATAATAGGCAAGTTCACAACCACAAGCACAAACTGAATCTGTTACCCACAAGAAGTCAGGAATAAAGATCATGAACAGGACTAGAATCCCACGGACCTGTAAAAAGTTGGTTTCACAGGTAGAATCTCTTCTTTCTCCCAGGGAGATCATAGCCATGCTTTAACACCTTTCAACAGATTCAACTAGACACACCTGATCATCTATGTTAATCACCATTACTTAAAATTAACTGATTAGGGGCTTTAATTATATCTGCAAAATCCACTTGCAAAAGCAACTAGATTAGTCTTTAATTAAATAACTAAGGACCATATTCAAGGTGAAAATGAATCTTCACTTCACATCACTCTAGGTTAGACTTGAGACTCTTCTCTTCCATCTGGAAATTCATGGCTAGGGGGATTCTGCCTCAAAAGTGCATCTCATTAAGTTCTCTCTACTCCACATGAGGGGAGAGGGGGAAGGGATATCGTGAAAATAAGTTCTCTAGAGCAGGAAGTATTCCCATAGCCTGGAAAGATTCCTTCCTCCACCTGGAAGAAATAGACAGCTCAGCTGAGGAGACTCCTTCTGAGCCCTAAAGGACAGTTCTCAACTGCCAACAGTGAACAATGGGAGTTTCAGTGGAAAGGAATGGATGATTTTATTCTAACATTTATATGGAAAGGTATAGGCCCTGTAATAACTAAAATTATCAAAAGAATAAGTAGGAGGGACCAAATAAGTAGGAGGGACCATTCTATCTGATATTAATGCTATACAGCTACAGTGTCAACAGAGTTTGGTATTAATGGAGGGATAGATGGACCCATAGACCAATGGAACAAAAGGAACATATAGACTCACTGACCAATGGAACAGAATTAAGACCCAAGAAATAAACCTACACATATATGTTCAACTAATTTTTGGCAAACATGAAAGAGTAATTCAACAGAAAGCATATAGCATTTTCAACAAATGGTGCTGAAATAATTAGACACATGTGTACACAAAACTGAACCTTCACCTAAAAGTCACACCTTAAACAAAATTTAACTCTAAATGGATAACAGACTTAAATATAAAACTTAATACTATAAAATTTTTAGAAAAATAATAGAATATGTTTTGGATCTAGGGTTGCTAAAGAACCCTTCAATTTAATACCAAAAACACTATGCATAAAAGGATAAATTAAACTTTATCAAAAATTTTAAAAGAGCTTTATTTTTATGTGGCTCCCTTAAAAGGATGCAAATATAAGTGGAAAACAGATAAAATATTTAATATTTGACAAAGGACTGGTATCTAGAAAAAGAATATGAAACTCAACAGTAAAATCAAACAATCTGATTAGAAAATAAGCAAAAAACATGAAAAGACAGTTTTCCAAAGAGTATATCCAAGTGAGGAAGAAGCATGAGAAAAGACGTTAAACTTATTAGTCTTTAGAGAAATGAAAATGAAAGCCAAAATAAGATAGCGTTATAGAAAACAAAATTTAGAAAAAAAAGTAGTGAAAACACCAAATGCTTAGAGCATTCAGAAAAAAACATACACTATATACTGCTGGTGGGAATGTAAAATGATATGACCACTATGGAAAACACTTTTGTCAATTCATAAAATCTGAACATACAACTACCATATTGTCATCTTCATTTATTCATCTTAATATTGTTATATTAATTTATTTTGTGAAGAAGGCAGTGGCACCCCACTCCAGTACTCTTGCCTGGAAAATTCCATGGATGGAGGAGCCTGGTAGGCTGCAGTCCATGGGGGTCGCGAAGAGTCGGACACGACTGAGCGACTTCACTTTCACTTTCATGCACTGGAGAAGGAAATGGCAGCCCACTCCAGTGTTCTTGTCTGGAGAATCCCAGGGATGGGGGAGCCTGGTGGGGTGCTGTCTATGGGGTCACACAGAGTCAGACGCGACTGAAGCGACTCAGCAACAGCCGCAGCAATTTATTTGGTTTGTAGCTCCAAACCAAAAACAACCCCCAAGTCCTTCAACATGAATGATTAAACAAAATGATAGGGACTCCCCTCGTGGTCCAGTGACTAAGACTCTGTGCTCCCAATGCCAGGAGGCTTGGGTTCAGTCCTTGGTCAGGGAGCTAGATCCCACATGCTTCAACTAAAGCTCCTATGTGTTGCAACTAAGACCTGGTGCAGTTATACAAATAAAACAAAAACAAAGTGGTATATCTGTATCATGGAATGCTTTCCTAAACCAAAATAATGAACCTTCAATATGCCACACAACTGGCATGAATCTCCTGGTCCTTAGGAAAAGTGAAAAAGTGAAAGAAAGTGAAGGTGAAAGTGAAGTCGCTCAGTCGTGTCCGACTCTTTGCGACCCGTGGACTGTAGCCCACCAAGCTCCTCTGTCCATGGGATTCTCCAGGCAAGAATACTGGAGTGGGTTGCCGTTTCCTTCTCCAGGGGATCTTCCCGACCCAGGGATTGAACCCAGGTCTCCCACATTGCAGGCAGACGCTTTAACCTCTGCCTGGAAAATCCTATGGATGGAGGAGCCACCAGGGAAGTGAGAAAGGTGAAAAAAGCCAACCCTAAATGGTTACACATTGCATGATTCCATTCATATGGCATTTTTGAAAGTACAAAATTATAATAGAGAACAAATTAGTGGTGATGAAACTGTTCTGCATCTGTTTGTATCAATATCTACATCCTAGTTGTAATATCCTATCCCATATCCTTGGAAGATAGTTCATGATTCAAAGAAACTGATATATGTAAACACAAAACACCAAGGATTTAAGTGATTTGCATTGTCTTGTTTGATTTAATTTGGAACTAGAGTTCCTGTCCATGGAATATTAGTGACAGACGTCTACATTCCCCCTTGAAAATGGACACTTCTTCAATTGTTGGTGTTTCATGAGATAAATGAGGAAGATATTGCCTTTCTGAATGAGGTCTCAGAACCTTTCAGGGTAACAATAAATACATTCTCATTTCTCATCTATAATAATTGTATCAGGGAATCTTTACTCCTCTATTACTCTTTTTTTTTTCTAAATGACAAATTGTGTACACATTACAATGCATCTAATAAGTTACTTGAAAGGCCAGTAGCTATTAGAAATATATCATTAATTTAAAGTGAAACAATTTTGTTGTACAGTATGTCATGACCTCTTCCCAGAGTTGGCCTTGGAAATGTATATAAACTGATGATAAAGTATATATTATCCATTCTAACATATTATCTACATGAATAAATCTAGATCTGATAGACAGAGTGCATAAAAAACTATGAACAGAGGTTTGCAATATTGTATGGGAGGCAGTAGCCAAAATCAGGCCAAAGCAAAAGAAATGCAAGAAGGCAAAGTGTTTGTCTGAAGAGGCTTTATAGATAGCTGAGGTGAGAAGAGAAGCAAAAGGTAAGGGAGAAAGGAAAAGATTTACACGACTGAATGCAGTGTTCCAGACAATGGCAAGGAGAGATAAGAAGGGTCTTAAATGAACAATGAAAAGAAATAGTGGAAAACAATAGAATTGGAAAGACTAGAGATCTCTTCAAGAAAATTGGAGATATCAAAAAATATTTTATTCAAGGATGGGAATGATAAAGGACCAAAAAGTTAAGGACATAAAAGAAGCAGAGGAGATAAAAAGAGGTGAGGAACACACAAAATTATATGAGAAAGGTCTTAATTACCCAGATAACCATGGTGGTGTTGTCACTCACCTAGAGCCAGACAACCTGGAGTGTGAAGTCAAGTAGGCCTTAGGAAGCATTACCACAAACAAAGTTGGTGGAGGTGATGAAATTCCAGCTGAGCTATTTAAAAATCCTAAAAGATAAGGTATTTAAAATCCTAAAAGTGCTGCTCTCAATATGTCAGAAGATTAAAAACCCAGCAATGATCACAGGACTGAAAAAGATCAGTTTTCATTCTCATCCCAAAGAAAGACAATGCCAAAGAATGTTCAGACTACATACAGTGCCTTCATTTCCCATGCTAGAAAGGTTGGGCTCAAAATACTTCAAAGCAGGCTTCAGCAGCAAGAGAATTGAGAACTTCCAGATGTACAAGCTGGATTTAGGAAAGGCAGAGGAATCAGAGATCAGGTTGCCGACAATTGTTGGATCACGAAGAAAGCAGAATTCCAGAAAACATCTACTTCTTTACTGACTATGCTAAAGCCTTTGACTGTGAGGATCACAACAAATTGTGGAAAATTCAAGAGATGTGAGTACCAGGCCACTTTACCTGTCTCCTGAGAAACCTATATGTAGGTTGTGAAGCTATAGTTAGAACCAGACATGGAACAACAGACTGGTACAAATTGGAAAAGGAGTATGTCAAGGCTGCATACTGTCGCTCTGCTTATTTAGCTTATATGCAGAATACATTATGCAAATGTCTGACTGGATGAATTCCAGGCTGGAATCGATATTGTTGAGGGAAATATCAACCACCTCAGCTATGCAGATGATACCACTATAAAGGCAGAAAGTGAAGAGGAACTAAAGAGCCTCTTGATGAGGGTGAAAGAGGAGTGAAAAAGCTGGCTTAAAGCACAACATTCAAAAACGAAGATCTTGGCATCCAGTCTCATCATTTCATAGCAAATACAGAAAAAGTGGAAACAGTGACAGATTTTATTTTCTTGGACTCCAGAGCACTGTGGATGGTGACTGCAGCCATGAAATTAAAAGATTCTTGCTCTTTGGAAGGAAAGCTATGACAAACTTAGATAGCATGTTAGAAAGCAGAGATACCACTTTACTGACAAATATCTGTATAGTCAACACTGTGGTTTTTCAATAGTCATGTATGGATGTGAGACTTGTATCAAAAGAAGGCTGAGTGCCAAAGAATTGATGCTTTTGAATTGTTATGTTGGAGAAGACTCTTGAGAGTCCCTTGGACAGCAAGGAGATCAAATTAGTCCATCCTAAAGGAAATCAACCCTGAAAACTCATTGCAAGGATTGATGCTTAAGCTCCACTACTTTGGCCATCTGATGCAGAAAACCAACTCATTGGAAAAGCCCTTGATAGTGGGAAAGACTGCTATACTAGAGTTATTTCTTGATTTGTCCATCCCTTCTATATACATATCCTGAATATCCAATGTGAGGCCAGTAGCAAGTTAGACACTACAGATGAAGAGAAAGACTTCACAGTGGAGAAAAGTTCAAACTTAGTGGATCAAGTGATAAGTTACTGTGATGGTAGATGGTGAGGACAAAAGCACAGATAGCTGATAGGATACCCAAGAAACACAAGAGAGAAACCTGGGTATTACTGTAGGCATCTTCTTACTTCTCTTCACATAAACCAAACCCAGAACCCAAAGCAAAATGCACCTCATAAAAGCATCGGCTCATTCAGAGTATATATTTAAATGGTAAATCATCAGATAGTATTCTGACGATTTAAGATATTCCTAAGAGTAGAGATCATGGAAGTGCTGATGGGACTTCTTCTGTAAGTTGAAAGATGGAGGACTTCATATTGTATGTATGAAATAATGAAATTAGAAAGTCATGATTGGGCCACAATCATAGTAATAATTTGAGTCAAAAATGAACAGTGGATTATTCTGACAGGTAAAAGTTTGAGAAGTAACAAACATTATGAGTATCTTCAACATCTCAATATTTCTCCTCATAAAATGTTTATTAATCATAAATGGAAAATAGGATCTTTAAAATTGAGAAGCTTGATAGACACTGCCCAAACCCAGGTGTTAAGCCAGCATCATGGACCTCCTGGCATGATGCTCTGAGAAAGAATACAGCATCATTTCTATAGCATCTTTGCCAAAATATCAAATTTTGGTTTTATCATGAAGAAATAATAGAAACTCTCAAACTGAGGGACATTATATAGGATAACTTCCCTGTGCTTTGAAAAAAAAAAATATATATATGTAAAGATAGACCAGTATTCTCTCCTATATTAAAGAAAAATAAAAATGCATGAATCTAAATGCAAAACAAATTAAGATTTAATTTTCTTTTAAAAGATTGTTAAACAACTGGCTAACTTTTGACCATCTATAAATAGAAGATAATATTATATCAATATTAATTTTGGATTTTGATAATCTTATTCTAGTTAAGTTTTTGTTTAAAAAAACAAACAAAAATATTTAGATTCAGGAAAATTATGTGTTCAAAAATATGTACATATACATGGAGAATAACAAAAGAAAGGAAATGGAAAAAGCTGTGATCATTTTGGGGCATCTGAGAGCCCAATAAAGAAAATTATTTTTGCTATTCTTGCTATTTTTTTCTGCAAGTTTGAAATTGCTTTGAAACAAAAGTTAAAAAAAATCAGGTGAAGTACATTTTTACTATTCTTATAGTGTATGCACACTGTCAAAACTTGAAATATATAAAATATATAAATATATAAAAATAAACATCCAATATCTTGTCACCAACACAGATTAATTCTTAACAGTTTAGAAATTACATTCAATCTTATATTTTTATGGTGACACATATACACATTCATACAAAATTTCAACATTGAACTTCCATTTCACTTAATAAAATCTCCTTCCTTTGTTATTAAATATTCATACATATCTTAGTGAATCCATGATCATCCATGCTTCAAATGTAGTATAATTCACTGAGCATACTTCTTCAGCATTTAGATAGTTCCCTTTTGCAATATTATATAACCATAACAAAAATGTAATTGTTGTTAAGGTTTTTATGGGTTTTTTTTTTTTTCCCTAGAGTTCATTCTCAGGAGATTAATTTCTAGAAAAAGTTATATAAGTTATATACGTTTTTACTCTCTGACCATTACAAGCCATATTTCTTTAGTCAATTCATTATTTCTCTGCTTTCAAGATCTTCAGTCACGTTTTTGTTCTCATCCCCTCTCAGCAAATGTTCATGCCTTTAGAGCATAGAAAGGAAGTACCTCTTCCATTTTTTATAACCAACCTACTGAAGAGTCAAGTTTTGTCCATTTTTTTCCCTTTCTGGTTACAATGGAAGAACTTCCCTTCTTCCTTCCCAGGGTTAATCCTTCTGCAGGGCTTTAGCATCACCCAACTCTCTATATTCTCAGTACCATGAAGTATTGACTATTCCATGTTCTTTATACTCAATTTAAATATTAAATATTTAAACCTCCTTGATTCTCTTTTAGATGACAAGTAAGATACTCTCTAAAATAAAAATTCATTGAAAATTATACATATTGCTGCATTTTTTGCTATTTTTCACCTTCCATTCTTCAACCTACTCCCATTTGCTTTTGTCCAAACTGCAATGTAATGATAACTTTTCCAAAGATCGACGATTACTTCCTTGCTCATAAACTAAATACTTTTTATACTCCATCTCACTAACTTTTGCAATATCTTTGAAAAGTACCAGACATCAATTCCTGTCTTTTCACTCCATATTTCCTTATCAGATAGTCCCTCCTGTGCTCCTGATTTAATTATCATCTACATACTGACTATTTAAGGCTTAACTTCTCCATTGACATACACATTTTATTCACATAAGACAAGAGTGTCTCAAAGGCCCTCCTATGTCTGTGATGAGGCAACAAGCACATTTAGACATCATAATCACTTAACATTACACATGTCTATTCATAGCTCAGTGAAATTTAAAAATGATTAGGCAGATGTTCTCCAAGTAATGTCTTAGGGATTCAGTCTCCTTCCACAATATCCCTGAGCTATTGTGTAACTTCATTCTTGTGTCCAAAACAAGAAAAAGGGGTTAGAGTAGAAGATCACCAGAAATGGAAGTGACTATTTTACATCTGTTCACATTCTGTTGGCCAGAAGTAGCACTTCCTAGATCCTAGTTAACTGAAAAATGCAATTTTCAGAGTCGGACATGACTGAAGTGACTTAGCAGCAGCAGCAGCAGGAGGAAGGAAAGGAAACATGTAAATATATTGTCTGATATGCTCCCTCCTTCCACCAAATGTAAAATATTAAAACCTTCATCCCAATCAGATACTCTTTCAGTTTTACCTAAATAAATAGTACCATCATCTAATCAGTGGCCCAAACCCCACATCTAAGAATTACTTTTGACAATTACTTTTCAACAGTTCCTATATCCATTCTGGGGCTTTCCTGGTGGCTTAGATGATAAAGCATCTGCCTGCAATGTGGGAGACCTGGGTTCGATCCCAGAGTTGGAAAGATCCCCTGGAGAAGGAAATGGCAACCCATCCCAGTACTCTTACCTGGAAAATCCCATGAACAGAGGAGCCTGGTAAGCTACAGTCCATGGGGTCACAAAGAGTTGGACATGACTGAGTGACTTCACTTTACTTCATATCCATTCTATCATCAAGTATACATTTTACCTTTTACATATCTTTCTAAACTGTCCACCCTTTTACCTTTCCCACCCTACCTAAGTCATCAGTAAGTTTCACCTATACTAAAGCAACCTTCTTTTATGTTCACTATTTATCCTATCAGATTCATTCTATTCTATACTATGTTGCCAGTGCTTGTAAAATAAATATCTCATTATATTAGATCCACTCCTACCCCTAAATTTTTCTTCCTCTCTAATTTAATACCTTCTAATCATTTGCTTTAGAATAAATGCCATAATACTTAATATATCAAACAATATCCTCAATAATCTGGTTTCATTTAGAACAACTCTTCCAAAACCCTATCATATGTTTCCCAGATACTCTGTATTTTTGAATTTTTCAAATATTCTGCTCTGTTTACTGTCTCAAGGGTTTGACTGTAGTATTCCCTTCACTTTAAATTCTCCCCTTGTTTCTTACTATAGTGATTAGTATTCTTTTAGATTTCAACTCAAAATTGTGGGAAGAAATTTTTCTTTGATCTTCCAATTAGGGAAGATTCTCCTATTTTAGTCTCTGTCAGCTTGGTGTATCTTTTTGCATTTTACATGTCACTGTTTTAATTTTATATGTAACTGTATGGTAACTCAAAGTGTGTGTTTACTTAAAATATATCTATCTCTTTCATATGAAGTAAGAATATATATAAACACAGAATGGAAATCATTTATTTCTATATACTGTGCATAGGGGCTAACTCGTAACAAAAACTCAGTAAGTATTTAATGCATGATAGTAAAATGTTTCTCAAGGAAGCTTATACCAATTTATGTTGCCATTTTCAGTGAATGGGAATCCCATTCTGTCATATAACATCAACAGGAAACCACAAACAGTTTTAATTTCTATTGGGGTTCAGTTTTTTCCTATTAAATTATATATGGTATTTTTATAGAAAGGGTTTTATGACTGCAGCAATTTAGTCTCACATTCTATATCTGAAATGCAGATAATTCCACCTCTTCATTCTTTTTAATTTTCCTGAAAAAGAAATTCTAACTCTTCCTTTTTATTATCTGTCCAAGAGTGTTTTCAGCTCAGTCTTCCACCACTACATAGGCTATATGGGGAATAACTTTTCTGCCATGCAGTGCAACCTGCCAATGTTGTCTTTTGCCAACATGGAGTATAGCCTTATATTTCCCGAAGTCTCATATACTTTCAGAAATAATTTGTACTAAGTAAATGATACTAGCAACATGACAAACCATGTAGCTCCAGGCCCTTGTTCCAACACAGAAAAAAAAATGAAGTAAACAACAACAGACTAACTGGAATAACTTTGTAGGAGTTCCAGAAATCATTCAGGCTTCTGGGACAACTAAATCAAATCTCAATCAAGAAAAGAAAATGAAGCAAAATACAGTAGGAATGTTTGTTTGTTTTTCAGATCTCATTCTTGCCCAATCACCTTCTCAGTGAAACACAGCTTGAACTGTTAGGAAGAAGCCATTCAAAATTGCCTGTTTGTTCAGTAAAATGAAAGGAGAGAAGTGGCACTATCTTGCAATGAATGTTTGTCTTGTCTGGGATTTGTTTCTGTCTTACTTAATTTGGTTCAGACAGGAATAGAAACACCGTTTTTGGGTATGCTTTGAAAGACCAGTAAAAGTAGTGGAAGGTATTCTAGCAGGTAAAAAAATTCAGGGGAGTTGGAGACTCATAGGTGTCTGGAAGTAAAAGATTATATACAGAGATCTAAATATCTAAGGCCCTGATAAGAAACAAGAATGAGACTTTGAGGCAAATTAAGACATTTAAAATCAGGAATATGTATTTGGATGAATAGAGAAGCATGCACACACATACATACACACACACACACACAATGTCCAGAATGTCATGCAAAGAACTAAAGCTATCATAAGGTAATTAGTGATACTCCATTTCATGGGCCAGTCTGCAAAGATGTGGCTGGATTTTTTTTTCAAATGTCAAATTTTCGATTAAAGATTTTGAGCATACAAAGACACAGGGAAATGTGACTCATTCAAAAGGAAAAAAATAAATCTCACAAAAATGAGTCGAAGGAATCAGAATTTAGATTCACCAAAAAAAAAAAAAAATTAAAACATTTGTCTTAAATATCCTCAAAGAGCTAAAAGAAAACAGAAAAATAACTAAAGTAATTCTGGAAAATAATACATAAAAAAGAAAGCATAAAAATATAAATTATAAGAAATACTACAATTCTGTAGCTAAAAATGCAATGATTGAATGTTACAATAGATTTGAAGGGGCAGAAAAAGTAATCAGTAAACTTAAAGACAGATTATATAAAATTATTGTATAGAGGAAAATGGAAAAGAATTAGAGTCTATGAAACTTGGTGGCTCAGAGGTTAAAGCGTGTGCCTCCAATGTGAGAGACCCGGGTTCGTTCCCTGGGTCGGGAACATCCCTGGAGAAGGAAATAGCAATCCACTCCAGTATTCTTGCCTGGAGAATCCCATGGACGGAGAAGCCTAGTAGGTTACAGTCCACGGGATCGCAAAGAGTCGGACACGACTGAACGACTTCGTCGTCGTCTTCTTCTTCACTGAATAAACCAGTATGTGCATTATGGCAGTCCCAGAAAGAACAGAGAGAGGGAGAGAGAAAGAGACCAAACGATTATTTGAAGAACTAATGATCAAAAATTTTCCAAATTTGAGGAAAGACATGAACACACAAATAAAAGAAGATTAATGAACTCCTCAAATCCAGAAATCCACACCAAGATGCATTATAATCAACCTGTGAAAGTCAAAGGGAGAATCTTGAAAGCATCAAGAGAAAATGACTCATATGTAGGAAATCCTCCATAAAATTATCTGGATTTCTCAGCTGAAATCTTGCAGGTCAAGGAACAATGGGATAATATAGTTAAAATATAAAAGAAAAATAAAAATCTATTGACCAAGTATATCATAATCACCAAAACTATCCTTTTAAAAATGAGAGCGTAATTAAAACATTCCCATGTAAACAAAAGCTGAGGAAGTTCGTTACCACTAGTCTTGCCCTAAAAGAAATACTAAAGGTGGCCCTTCAAGTTGAAATGAAAGGACTCTAGACAGCAGCTTTAAGCCATATTTAAATACAGTGTTCCAGTAGAGGAAAATATATGAATACACATAGTTGTGTACTTTCTCAGTTTCTTAATTCCATGTTTTATTATTTTCTAGAATTTCTATGATGTCAGTAACAAGAAGTGGAAGCAGGTCTAGTCAGGGAGAAGGAAGGTAACAATTTATTTCTTGCACCCCTCCTTGTAAATTAATTCATGTCTCTTCCAATTAAAGATCAAAGTCTCATTTTCTCTAGTAATCTTGGTAAGACTACCTTGATAAATAATTTTATTGAAAATTAAGATCAGTGGTTCTTAAAGAGAAAGATTTAAAACAAGAAAACTCTATGTCAAATGCTGTTAAAACTGAATCAGGATGCCTTTAATGTTCTTGATTATGTAAGCACACCTCTTCCCTTCAATAACAAATATTTTGTAAATGCTAAAATCTCACTAAGAGGTGTAGAGTGTATTTGAGGTGGCTTTGTTTATAGAAAAAGTACGCAGATTTGATTTTGAGATGCTGAAATTATCATCATTTTCATTTATCTCAGCATGAAGGAAAGTTATGACCAACCTAGATAGCATATTCAAAAGCAGAGACATCACTTTGCCAAAAAAGTCAGTCTATTCAAGGCTATGTTTTCTCCAGTGGTCACGTATGGATGTGAGAGTTGGACTGTGAGGAAAGCTGAGCACTAAAGAATTGATGCTTTTGAACTGTGGTGCTGGAGAAGACTCTTGAGAGTCCCTTGGACTGCAAGGAGATCCAACCAGTCCATCCTACAGGAGATCAGTCCTGGGTGTTCATTGAAAGGACTGATGCTGAAGCTGAAACTCCAATACTTTGGCCACCTCATGGGAAGAGTTGACTCACTGGAAAAGACTCTGAAGCTGGGAGGGATTGGGGGCAGGAGGAAAGGGGATGACAGAGGATGAGATGGCTGGGTGGCATCACCGACTCGATGGACATGAGTTTGAGTGAACTCTGGGAGCTGGTGATGGACAGGGAGGCCTGGCGTGCTGCAATTCATGGGGTCACAGAGTCGGACGCGACTGAGCAGCTGAACTGAACTGAACTGAGTGCAGAAACTCAAAGGTCACCCTCACCTCAGCTCTGCAAGTTATTCTCAACTTCTGAAAGCAGTGCCCCCGATATTTGATAATGCAGTATTATGCTGTAACCTCTATGCTTATATCTTTCTGTTGAGAGTTTTCATTTTCCTTATTTTGTATCACTATTTTTCCATATGTCATCCTCTCTCCTGAACACTGCTTCTTCTTCTTCTTCTTCTTTTTTTAACAACCTATCTCTCTAGCTCTAATTTCCATATTTGGCTTTACCTCCCACATGCCATGTACACAAATATTACCTATTTTTTATAGTTACATTTTTGATAATTTCTCAGCCAGTTTTCATCTAATGGATCCCATTATAGAGGTGATCATTCTGGGAAGTCTAAATGATAGGGCTGGTGGATTGAAAGGGGTTCTATGTAGATTGCTATGAATGAAAGTATTCATTTCCTATGGACCACATTCCTCTAGAGAGAGATGACAGCCTCAAAGTTCAGTATATTGAGATTCCATCCATGTGGGATAAACTGATCTTAGTCATTAGATTCAGTTAAAAAGCAGGTATGGGAACACATTATCTATGTATAATTTAATGAGAGAGACCATGGACACTCATGCTGGCTGATACTGCAGAACACCTTACTTATTTATGAATAAATTGCTCCAGTCTGATAAGCCATAGAATTCTCCTCCAAAACAGTCCCTCCTGGTGATATTATGTTTTTGCTGCAAGGCAGAATACATTAATCATTTTCAAATCACATCAGAAAATATTAAAACCAACTCTATGCATATGATAGAAAAAAATTAATGGAAATACTTTGGAGAACACAAATGAGAAAATGTAATATAGATATATTGGAAGTTAAGATATGCTATGCAGTAGGATCTTGACAAGTTCTAGGATGTAAAATGTATGGCATTTTGTTAGAGCTGATGAAATCCGTGTTATCCTTTCTAAGTCTGCCAGTACAGAGACAGCTCAGCATAAAAAGTCTTGCCTACTCTGACAACCAAATAGAACTCAACATAGAAGCTGCATAATCACAGGGTTGAAAGGATTGGAATGCGTTCTTCAAATCATTGCCACAATGAACTCTATTTAAAATAAACAAATACAAATATATGTGCAAAGAAATAGAAAAGAAAACCCACATATTTTGAAAAGACAAAACCGAAAACAGCTGGATCATTTCAACCCAATTGATCTTATTTTTCTTGCCACAGCAATGTAATTTATAGCTTTCTTAAATAACTTTTGCTTATCAAAAGAATCTAAGCAGATTGATATTTTCTATTTCAATCATAAAGCAATTTGAGCAAATAAATAACCACTTAAAGTCATACTTTCAAGGGAAATAATTTATTTCGCTTCCTTTCCAAGTGCTAACATTTTTAAATATAGATACTTTCCCATGCTTTCTCTCACATCTGTTTGTTCAAGGATACTTAAAGACCACTGACATCTTATTAGATCCCACAGTTTAATCTCTTGTTCCTCTGACTTTTCTAAATCCAACTGGTACATTTGGAAGTTCTAGGTTCACATAGTGTTGAAACCTAGCTTGAAGGATTTTGAGCATTACTTTGCTAGTCATCCATACAACCACACAGTTTTTTAAACGTTAATTTTACATGTTTTAGGTGAAAGTTTACCCATCTAAGGTGAGGTTAAAAAAAATAGAGGTGTAGGAACTGAAAAGATAATTATTTTAGGCTGCAATTAGAGGCTCTGTAGCGCATTACTGTGGAACTGAGCAGCAGTGATCAAGTTGATGTACAGTTTTGAAACTCTGAGCCATGGAGTGCCACAGGATACTGCCTGAAAGAATAATTAGATGGATGACGGAATGTATTTTGAAAAGGAAATAATATATATTCATTTCTGGAAATATTGAGATTGAGACAACAGTGAGATTACCAAGTGACTAAAAGGATGGTCTGCTTCTGTCAGACCACAGTAATCCCTGAAGATTGCCCTTAAAACATATAGACATTTTCAGGTCTCCGCATATTTTTCTAAGTTTATTTGAACTGACAGATGACCTTTGAGGTTCTTCCCATCAGAAAAAGCATGAGGTAGTCTTCAAAGTTCCAGTGACAATTTCCTTCTCTTATTTTCCTTCAGAACTGAGATCTTCAGCTACACAACTCTGTTTCTAATTTAATCAGTGCATTTCATTGTGTAATATTATAATGTATTACTCTCCACTTCTGCAGGCAGTCATGTGTATATAGAGAGAACCACTATCTAGTTTTTGCTTTCTAGGGGGTTACATATTAAGTACAAAGTGTGTAATTAAGTACTAAAAATAGACAAATTAGTTCTAAGGCTTTCTTGTACACTCCAAATCCTTTCTCTAAATTTTATCACATTGAAAATACTCAGAAAGAAATGATTGTCCATTAGACTCTAATCTCCTTGAAGTAGAAGTATTTTCAAATTCTTTTTTCCCTTCCACAGAGCTTTATTTAGAAGAGATCAATGAATAAATGTTTTAAGAAAAAAGTGGTAAGAGAGTGCATTAGAAATACAGAAGCACAAATTGACTGTTTTAGATACATGGAGAGGAAATACAAAAACATAAGGCTCTTATATGCATCTAATTCATTCAGTACTTATTTTAAAAGATGAATAAATATCACAAGCAAGAGAAAAAAATCCCAGATGAAGATATATAAGTGAGAAAGGGAACTAAATATTTCTGAAATACTGACAGAACTGTGCAGAAAGTTATGCAGTATTTGTATTTAACAAGGAGGGGTGATCTTGTTGTGAAGCTGGAGAAGGGGTGACAGGCTAAGGAGGCCAAACCTGAGGATATGGGGAAAGCCAATGCTTTTAAAGTCTATTTGTAAAGGGACACAACTGACCATATTATTTGGACCCAAACTGCATATTTCTCTGTTAACTGAATTTTGAGTTAAATTACAGTGTAATTTTGATAAAATGGGCACCATCTGAAAGGTATTTGACATCTACTGTGCAAATTAATAGCTGCATTTAATGCATTAATAGCTACATTAAAAGCATATTTCAGAACCAGAGGTTTCCTTTTCCATTTAGAGCTTTATGTATACATGTTTCCAGAACTCATAGGCATACTGTCGTTGGACCTCTGAGTGTTGCCTAATAGAAGTTTCTGATTGGCTGCCATTCAAGTCATGCCCAAGTCCATCATGTGGCACTGCATGTTGTATACCTTATTTTTAACTTCTAAATTCTGATTCAAAATTTCAGTAAAACATGACAGGCAGGGCTGTTGGCAGAAGTTATGACACTTTTCAAGAAGTTAAAATTCCTGAGTCTATAGCTCATATGCCTTGTTGCAGCACCTGAGGGAACTAATGCTCATCCCAAGGGGCTTATGATCTATCCTTCCTTATCATTTGAATGTGTTGTGCCTGCTCTATTATATTCAGGGAAGGTTAATTAAATGACATGTGGGTATAAAAAACTGATGGATAGTTCTTAAACAGGCACATGGGAAAATGAATTTATTTGTAGTGATTTTCTTCTCAGGGGATATCCCTAGAAAACCTCAGAGTAGGTATAGTTGGCATTTCTCTACTGGAGTTGCTTAGAAAAGATTCTTAAGTGATTTGAAAGGTTAAGGAGAAAGCAAAGATCCAGGTATAGTCATTATCTACTTTTTGGCTATGACCTGATCAAGTCGCTTGATCTCTGTAAGTCTCAGCTTTCTCATCTAAAAGTTGAGCAATGGATGAATTGGAGAGTAGGACTTTCATATATACACTATCATGTGTAAAATATAAGCTAATGAAAAGCTGTTGTGTAGCACAAGAAGCTCAACTCTGTGCTCTATGATGACTCATAGGGGAGGGATGGAGGGGTTGGTGGGTAAGTTCAAGACAGAGGGGATATATGTATACATATAGCTGGTTCACTTCATTGTATAACAGAAACTACCACAATATTGTAAAGGAATTATAGTCCAATAAAAAGATAAAATTTTTAAAATTGATCACTAATACCTTTTAGAGTTCTTTGACTATCAGTGTGATAGCTAAACAGTACCTGTGTGGTTGTAAGTCACTTCAGTCATGTCCAACTCTTTCAACATTGTGGACCATACATAACCCACCAGACTCCTCTCCATGGTATTCTCCAGGAAAGAATACTGAAGTGGGTTGCCATGCTCTTCTCCAGGGAGCCTTCCCAACCCAAGGATTAAACCCACAACTCCTATATCTCCTGGATTGGTAGGTGGAATCTTTACCACTAGCACCACCTGGGAAACAGTACTTGGGACATGGTAAACCTTCAGTAAATAGTAGCTATTTAACCACCTCATATCCTTAATAGTCTATTCACTCAACATTCAGAAAACTAAGATCATGGCATCCAGTCCCATCACTTCATGGCAGATAGATGGGGAAACAGTGGCTGACTTTATTTTTCTGGGCTCCAAAATCACTGCAGATGGTGATAGCAGCCATGACATTAAAAGATGTTTATTCCTTGGAAGGAAAGTTATGATCAACCTAGACAGGATATTAGAAAGTGGAGACATTACTTTGCCAATAAAAGTCCATCTAGTCAAGGCATTGTTTTTCCAGTGGTCATGTATGGATGTGAGAGTTGGACTCTGAAGAAAACTGAGCACCGAAGAACTGATGCTTTTGAACTGTGGTGTTAGAAAAGACTCTTGAGAGTCCCTTGGACTACAAGGAGATCCAACTAGTCCATCCTAAGGGAGATCAATCAGTCCTGGGTGTTCACTGGAAGGACTGATGTTAAAGCTGAAACTCCAATACTTTGGCCACCTGATGTGATGAGCTGACTCATTGGAAAAGACCCTGATGCTGGGAAAGATTGTGGGCAGGAGGAGAAGAGGACGACAGAGGATAAGATGGTTGGATGGCATCATCAACTCGATTGACATGGGTTTGGGTGGACTCCAGGAGTTGGACAGGGAGGCCTGGCATGGTGCGGATCATGGGGTCACAAAGAGTCGGGCACTACTGAGCAACTGAACTGAACTGAACTGTGTCCTGTTAGAATAACCAAACTTAAATGTGACTAGCTCTCAGGAATTAGTTAATATCCTTTCAGGACCAGAAATACCTGGTCAGATTCATGAACAAAAGTGATAGGGAGGCAGGAATAGAACTTGAAAGTTTTCTTGAGAAATCATTGAAAAGTGAGTCACCAGAGTATCTATCCATAGATATATGATACCATGCAAGAAAAGCTAAGCAGAATTTGATAAAGTCAAAGAGAGAAAAAGAAACTGGGATAAAACATGTGACTTTAGTAAAGAAATAAGAACAACAGAATGGATAGTGAGAAAAGCAACTGATGTCCAACAGATCAGAATCAAGAGGCTTCCCCAAGGAAGTTAGACCTCATGGCTCACTGTATATATTTAGAAAGTCCTGAACATGTTTATATTTATTGTTCTTTACCTGAAGCCAGAACTAGTGGCACTTTTGTATGCATCTCCACAGTCCTTTCTAAATTTTATTTTTCCAATTTCATGCATTATATTTTATTATATTCATTTCATATAGTTAAAAATAGTATTTATTTATTTTTATACAGGAAGTATATGTTACTCATGCCCTTTGTCCTGGCTAGGACCAATGGATATTGATTCTTTCCTGTGTAACCTGTTCATTGTTCTTCTATTTCTTGACTTAGTCCTCTGAACTAAGACAGCATATCAAATTCCTAACTTAGTTAACCTCTTCCCTAAAATTGGTTTTTAACAGACCTTTTTCTCTATCTTAGTGTTGATATTTGGATAGATAAATTTGCCTCTAAGGACTGCTTCAGATACATAAGAAATGCTATGCTATCTCTTCTTTTTCTTTCATCTAATAGTATTTTCTGAGTCTTTGTTAGGTGAATTCTAATTTTCAAATGAAAATTGTTTAATTTTCATATGTTTTTGGTCCCTATAGTTTCCCTGCTGTTTATTTTTAAATTAGTTATTTTAATTGGTAGATAATTACTTAACAGTATTATAATAGGTTTTGCCATACATCAATATGAATCGGCCTTAGATATACGTGTCCCCTCCATCCTGAACCCCCTCACTTCTCTCCCCACCTTAACTTTATTTTATTTCATTTTAGTCAGAATATGTACTTTGTAATATTTCTATAATTTCTAGTTTATTGAAGTTTTATTTATAGCCTGGCATATGATCTATCTTGGAAAAGTTGCCACAAACATGAAAAAATTGTATGTTTTGTTGTGGGGAGTGTTCTATAGATGCCTATTCATTCCTGTTGGTGTATAGCATTTTTCAAGTCTTCTATTTTCTTGTTTATCTTTTGTTCAATTTATTGAAAGTGGAATATTGTAGGCTTGAAGTATAACTA
Organism: Nanger dama; assembly: GCA_917880005.1. Classification (NCBI taxonomy): domain Eukaryota; kingdom Metazoa; phylum Chordata; class Mammalia; order Artiodactyla; family Bovidae; genus Nanger; species Nanger dama. The sequence continues at coordinate 58,805,919 of CAKJTW010000004.1, forward strand.
TTTTCTTTATCTCCCTTCATTTCTGTCAGTTTTGTTTGATGTATTGGGTTGGCCAAAATGTTCATTTGAGTTTTTCCATAAAACTGTATACAACTGTATGGAAAAACTCACACAAAATTTTGGCCAATCCAATATTTTGCTTCTCTGTTATTAAGCACACATGTTTATAATTGTTGTGTCTTCTTGATAGAGATTATTATTATACACATGCAAACACACACATAACTGAGTCATTTTGCTATATAACATAATTTGATCCATCATTGTAAATTAACTATACTTCAATATTTTTTTAAAGAGTTCTCTGTTTTGCATCTTCCTTCTCCAGTCAAAATCTCTAAACCAGAACCATGGTATAAGGTGTAGGTACAATGGCAAGCTTCTCTCTGAGTGACACCTCTGGTCTAGGAGGCAGGTTAGAAAAAGATCCTTTCAGTTTGTTTCTCCTGGCATGAAACCACTGTCTCATGATGAATGACAAGGATGATTAAGACCCCAATCTTCTTACTATGCTGTGTCTAATGGGGCTTATAATTTAAGGGCTTAGCTTCAACAATAGGAAGCTGGGCCCTGGATGAGAAGCACTGACATCCTGCACCTACCAGGAATGAAGTTCTCTGACTGAGAGACAACTGGAGAATGAGCCTTGAGTTACTAGCTAAAGCAACCTAGGAAAAAAATAATAATAAAAAGTAACCTAGAATGGCGTCTCACTGAGATTGGAGAGGAGAGGGAGAAAGAAGTCCTCATCCAAACGTTCATCTTTCTTACCAAATTTTTGCCAATGCTCTAAAATGGCTGTTTATTCATTGTTTACCCTTAAGACCTTCTTTTTCAAAGACCTTAAGTGGCAATTTTTGGTAATAATTTTTACTGTGTTTGATGAAGAGTGAATTAATGGAACCCCCACACTGTCACACTACAGGTAGATCTCATGTCACTACATCTTTATGAACTTTAATTTGTGTGCACACACTAAAATATTTATAGAAAAAATAATATGGTAATTGAGATTTAATTCAAAATATTTTAGAAAAGTGTTTAGAGATATAGATGAGAAAAGTTTGGAAATAATTAAATTGAGTAAATGATGAGACAAATCTCTTTCTTTCTCTTTCTATTTCTTTCTCCCTCCTCTTTATTCTTTTGTATCCAAACATCTATGTGTTGCCTGTGTGTACATATATATGTGCATTTGTGTATGCATGCACAGTTTCAGACAAAGAATTCTACTCAGTAGCTGCCACTTGGTGTCCAGGGTAGGAGAATGTAGGAGAGAGGCTTAGTTTTTAGGCTGCGATCTTTTTCCCTTAAGAAAGTTTTAGATGATTCTGAAATATGGTTGTATATAATACAGTTTGTTATTTTGTAAAAGCAGAGCTGTTCAAGATCACTCAGAAAGTTAGTGGCAGAGTTACGTTTTGGATCCAGACTATCTAACACCTGATTCCTAATCAAAGCTCACTTGAATAATGCCACATGGACATCCTGATTTTAGGACAAGTTTATTCCATTCTTCAAACAAGCAGGAAAGTGCCCACTAAAAATTATTTGAGAATATGCGGTTGCAAAAACACCATTTTGGAGGATTGAAATCAGCATATGTACCTGCTTCATGCAAAGTTGCAACTAAAAATTGACTTTGATTTAAATTACTTTTAGAAGAAGAAATGTGGTTGTGAGCAGGGAAGCTAAATCATTTTATCAAGACGAACCTACATTGTGACATCTACTGACTGTGATCCATGTCTGGCCGGGTAGTACATTTATTTAATTTAGGCCTCCACGGTAAAATGAATCTTTTTGTAATTTTTCCAATAATAGCAATAATAATGATATATGTGTTCACAAGAAATATAAATGAGTAAGTCATGTATTATAAAATCACATATTGAACAAAATGGGACATTTGAAAACTTTAATAAATCTTAAATATTCCATAAAAATCTTCATTTTTCACTGATCCTTAGACATCATAGCAGTTTTATAATGTTTAATAATTATCTTTCCGTTTTTTTTTTTAACAGATCTGATTTCCAGTGTTTGCCAAATTCTGTAGTATAAATACACTGACTATGATCAAGTTCAACCTACCAATAAATGAACAACTAGCCCAGAAAATTCCTAAAAGTTTAACAATCAATTTTCACAAGCTGGTATGTCAGCCCCAGCACACCCATGGAGCTGATGGCCCAGTGGGAGCATTTTACATTTGAAAATTAAAACAAATAAAGCAAGTATAGCCCTAGGTTTTTAGAGACAGTAGTGATACGCAAAGGATTTGAAGATATGATGTCTAATTTTATGGGCAAGCTTGACCTGTTTATGAAGTATCCAGATATTTGGTCAAATATTATTCTAGGTGTGTCTGTGAAGGTACTTCCAAAGGAGATTAACATTTGAATTGGCAGAGTGAGTAAAGCAGATTGTCTTCTCTGATGGGTTTGGTTTGCATCCAGTCAAAGACCTGAAAAGAATAGAAAAGCTGATTAAGAAAGAACACCTTCTGCTGGACTGTTTGAGCTAAGATATAATCTTTTCCAGCCTTTGTACTTGAAATAAAAATTGGCTCTTCTCATACTTTGAGCATCCCAGCTTTCAGACAGAAATTTATAACACCAGCTCCCCTGGTTGTCATGAGTATGGACTCAGATAAGAACTACAGAATGAGGTTTATATCTCTATTTTGCCAAACACAGAGTGTGGGGCTTTTCAACCTACATAATTATATGAGCTCTAATTCCACAGAATCTCTATCTATCTATCTGTCTGTCTTTATATCTATCTATGTATCCATCTAGCCTGTTGGTTCTGTATCTCCAGAGAATCCTGACTAGTATGAACATTTTTACAGGCTTTTCCTCTTACCAACATTATTTTATTCTTCTGTATCAGGCAAAATGCTTAAAATTTTTCAATGCTTAGTTTGTCTTATTTCTAGCATAAATCCATTTCTGTTTCTATCAACCTACAATAATTCTATTTTCTGTATTTTTGAGATACTTAATTAAAATAACCGCATTTGTTGAGAGCCTAACTGAACTACTAGAATAACATGTAGCAGGCATTACTGAAACATTTGCATTTATTATCTTTGAACCTTATGAAAATACAGCCTTGATAGGAATAATATATGCAACAAAGAATCATAAATTTTGTTACAGTGAATAAAGGGCCTTATAACGTATAAGAGACAGGACACGGAAACTCTATTCAAGACCTTTCTTATACTAAGCCTTTGTACCTCACTTCATTATTCTACCTCTCATTTGAATAATGGATCTCAATCCATATGCATAAGCCCTACTTTCCAAAGGATATTAACATATTTATGCATATTATGGGTGAACGGGATAGAGTAAAACTAAGCAGAGCATCTTAGTCATGCACTGTGTACTGGGCTTCCCTGGTGACTCAGATGGTACAGAATCTGCTTGCAGCGCAGGAAACCCAGATTCAGTCACTGGGTAGGGAAGATTTCCTGGAGATGGACATGCAACTTACTCCAGTATTCTTGACTGGAGAATTTCATGTACAGAGGCTTCTGGAGGCAAGCTACAGTCCCTGGGGTCGCAAAGAGTCAGATACAACTGAACTGACAGACTAGTAATTTCACTTTCATTTCTTCCATTAGGTCATATCACATTCCTAACAAGCTTGGGTGTAGCATTATTATTATAATCCCTATTGTACAGATGAGGAAACTGCAGCTCAGATGATTTCCTGTGATCATGAGCCTGGCGTGTGACCAAACAGAAGTTAAAGTCCTGTTCTCAAATGTTTCATGTTTTTTCCACTACTGAATATTCTTTATCAGTTCAGTGGCTCAGTCGTGTCCGACTCTCTGCGACCCCGTGAATCGCAGCTCGCCAGGCCTCCCTGTCCATCACCAACTTCTGGAGTTCAGTCAAACTCACATCCATTGAGTCAGTGATGCCATCCAGCCATCTCATCCTCTGTTGTTCTCTTCTCCTCCTGCCCCTAATCCCTCCCAGCATCAGAGTCTTTTCCAGTGAGTCAACTCTGCACATGAGGTGGCCAAAGTAGTTTCAGCTTCAGCATCATTCCATTATAATATGTGACTTCCGTTAAATCATAGGTTTATTCTATAGTGTCTTCTTTCCAACATGTCACTCTTTCAGGCTCTGGTATTCCAGTGACTTTGTTTGCCATGAATTAAGAGAATAAATTTACCAGGTATTACAAGGATTCCCCATATTACAATAGAATGATAGATTTCTCTGTGGGTTCTTGATATGAAAGAATAGCAATAGCAGGTATGATTGACAGGTGCTCTTTGCTTCTGCCTTCTCAAGGTCATATGGTTTCTTCAAGTTCACAGAGTTCACAGGTGAGAAGTGAAGACTCCTAGATGACATCTTAGGGGAGCTGGTCTAAGCACAGAGAACCATGTGCAGTCATTGATTAAGTATGAATGAGAGGGCTTTACCCCAAATGTCATCTTCTTCCTGTACAGTTTGTCACAGTCTCTAAGGTGCCACCATTGGGTGATATCTCTGTAACTCTCAGGGGCCTCTAAAGTTAGATGAGATTTCATTCTCTGAATAGTGCAGTGGATGAAAAACTGGATATTGGCATGAGTTCCTTCTCTGCTGCACTCTACCATGAACAATCTTCTTCACATACCTAAGCCTCAATCTCTAGTGAAAAATGTACAATATCATCACTTCTCTCTGAAAGACATCATGAGGATTTAATAACATGGTCTCAGGTTCTTGAAATGGTGTTTGACACATAATAAGTGAGTTATTCTTGTTATTATCATCATTTAATTTTAAAGTTAAGAATCTGAAAGATTCAAGAGGAAGGCTTATGGTGATCACCAAAATTAGTTTTGATATCTCTGGTATATAATCAAATGACCTCTTCTTAGATATCTCGTTACCTGAAATGAGAACTTGGACCAATTTCTGACCAATGTCCTTCTTAAGGAAAGTATATTAGTGACTTTTTCAGCTTAAATAGAGTTGTTTAAGTAAAATTTTGGACAACTGCCTTTTTTATGGGAAATTGTAAGTATGTAATAGTGAGGCTTATTAATCAAGATATAATTAATTTAACATATGAATATATTAAGATAGAGAAAGCTTATTTATATATAAGTCATATGTATGAGGACTATATCTTAAAAGATGTTCTATAGGTAATGTTTGGGAACATCTCATAAACTATATTTTGTTTATAGAACAGAATAAATTTATAGAATTAGTTCAATATATCTCTGAATGGCACAACTATTTGATCAATAAGATACTTGTCAACATAAAAAGAGTAAAAAAATAAAAAGAAAGAAAGAAAGAAAACTACTGTAAAGTTTCATTGTGGATGAAGCAGTGAGTGAAACAATATCTGGAATATTCTTTGGGTCAGGGTAGCAGGGCTGCAAATAAGTGTTTATTTTTTAATGTCATTTAACACATGGCATATTCTTATTCTTATTATTGGTAGAGGCATAAATATAAAGCAAAACAAAGCCAAAACAAACAAATAAATGATTGTGATCAACAAACTTATCTCTGTTGGTCCACGCTGTCAGTATCCCTTAGGTAAGTACATTCCTAAGTATTTTATTCTTTTCATTGCAATGGTGAATGGAGTTGTTTCCTTAACTTCTTTTTTACTTTCTCATTATTAGTGTATAGGAATGCAAGGGATTTCTGAGTGCTGATTTTATATCCTGCAACTTTACTATATTCATTGATTAGCTCTAGTAGTTTTCTGGTGGAGTCTTTAGGATTTTCTATGTAGAGGATCATGTCATCTGCAAACAGTGAGAGTTTTACTTCTTTTTTTCCAATTTGGGTTCCTTTTATTTCTTTTTCTTCTCTGATTGCTGTGGCCAAACTTCCAGAACTATATTGAATAGTAGTGGTGAAAGTGGGCACCCTTGTCTTGTTCCTGACTTTAGGGGAAATGCTTTCAATTTTTCACCATTAAGGATAATGTTTGCTGTGGGTTTGTCATATATAGCTTTTATTATGTCGAGGTACGTTCCTTCTATTCCTGCTTTCTGGAGAGTTTTTCTCATAAATGGATGTTGAATTTTGTCAAAGGCCTTCTCTGCGTCTGTTGAGATAATCATATGACTTTTGTTTTTCAATTTGTTAATGTGGTGAATTACATTGATTGATTTGCAGATATTGAAGAATCCTTGCATCCCTGGGATAAAGTCTACTTGGTCATGATGTTTGATCTTTTTAATGTGTTGCTGGATTCTGATTGCTAGAATTTTGTTAAGGATTTTTGCATCTATGTTCATCAGTGATATTGGCCTGTAGTTTTCTTTTTTTGTGGTGTCTTTGTCAGGTTTTGGTATTAGGGTGATGGTGGCCTCATAGAATGAGTTTGGAAGTTTACCTTCCTCTGCAATTTTCTGGAAGAGTGTGAGTAGGATAGGTGTTAGCTCTTCTTGAAATTTTTGGTAGAATTCAGCTGTGAAGCCATCTGGACCTGGGCTTTCATTTGCTGGAAGATTTCTGATTACAGTTTCAATTTCCAGGCTTGTGATGGGTCTGTTAAGATTTTCTATTTCTTCCTGTTTCAGTTTTGGAAAGTTGTACTTTTCTAAGAATTTGTCCATTTTATTGGCATATAATTCCTGATAGTATTCTCTTATGATCCTTTGTATTTCTGAGTTGTCTGTTGTGATCTCTCCATTTTCATTTCTAATTTTATTGATTTGATTTTTTTCTTTGTTTCTTGATGAGTCTGGCTAATGGTTTGTCAATTTTATTTATCCTTTCAAAGAACCTGCTTTTGGCTTTGTTGATTTTGCTATGGTCTCTTTTGTTTCTTTTGCATTTATTTCTGCCCTAATTTTTAAGATTTCTTTCCTTCTACTAACTCTGGGATTCTATATTTCTTCTTTTTCTAGTTGCTTTAGGTGTAGAGTTAGGTTATTTATTTGACTTTTTCTTGTTTCTTGAGATATGCCTGTATTGCTTGTATGAACTTTCCTCTTAGCACTGCTTTTATAGTGTCCCACAGGTTTTGGGTAGTTGTGTTTTCATTTTCATTCATTTCTATGTATATTTTGATTTCTTCTGTGATTTTTTGGTTATTCAGAAGGGTGTTGTTCAGCCTCCAAATGTTAGAATTTTTAATAGTTTTTCTCCTGTAATTGAGATCTAACCTTAGTGCATTATGGTCAGAAAAGATGCTTGGAATGATTTTGATTTTTTTGAATTTATCAAGGTTAGATTTATGGCCCAGGATGTGATCTGTCCTGGAAAAGGTTCCGTGTGCACTTGAGAAAAAGGTGAAATTCATTGTTTGGGGGTGAATAGACCAGACTAACTGGTCTATTGTATCATTTAAAGTTTGCGTTCCTTTGTTAATTTTCTGTTTAGTTGATCTGTCCATAGGTGTGAATGGGGTATTAAAGTTTCCCACTATTATTGTGTTATTATTAATTTCTCCTTTTATGCTTGTTAGCATTTGTCTTACATATGGCAGTGCTCCTATTTGGGTGCATATATATTTATAATTGTTATATCTTCTTCTTGGATTGATCCTTTGATCATTATGTAGTGGCCTTCTTTGTCTCTTTTTACAGCCTTTGTTTTAAAGTCTATTTTATCGGATATGAGTATTGCTACTCCTGCTTTCTTTTGGTCTCTGCATGGAATATGTTTTTCCACCCCTTCACTTTCAGTCTGTATGTGTCCGTTATTTTGAGGTGGGTCTCTTGTAGGCCGCATATATAGGGATCTTGTTTTTGTATCCATTCAACCAGTCTTTGCCTTTTGGTTGGGGCATTCTACCCATTTACATTTAAGGTAATTATTGGTAAGTATGCTCTCGTTGCCATTTACTTTATTGTTTTGGGTTCAGATTTATATGCCCTTTTTGTGTTTCCTGTCTAAAGTCTATCCTTTAGCATTTGTTGGAGAGCTGGTTTGGTGGTGCTGAATTCTGTCAGCTTTTGCTTGTCTGTAAAGCTTTTGATTTCTCCTTCATATTTGAATGAGATCCTTGCTGGGTACAGTAATCTGGGCTGTAGGTTATTTTCTTTCATCACTTTAAGTATGTCTTGCCATTCCCTCCTGGCCTGAAGAGTTTCTATGGAAAGATCTGCAGTTATTCTTATGGGGATCCCCTTGTGTGTTATTTGTTGTTTTTCTCTTGCTGCTTTTAATATTTATTCTTTGTGTTTGGTCTTTGTTAGTTTGATTAGTATATGTCTTGGGGTGTTCTGCCTTGTGTTTATCCTGTTTGGCACTCTCTGGTTTTCTTGGACTTGGGTGATTATTTCCTTCCCCATTTTAGGGAAGTTTTCAACTATTGTCTCCTCAAGTATTTTCTCATGGTCTTTTTGTCTTCTTCTTCTGGGACTCTCATAATCAAATGTTGGAGCATTTCATATTGTCTTGGAGGTCTCTGAGGTTGTCCTCTTTTCTTTTAATTCGTTTTTCTTTTTTTCCTCGCTGGCTCATTTATTTCTACCATTCTATCTTCTATTTCACTAATCCTGTCTTCTGCCTCCATTATTCTACTATTTGTTGCCTCCAGAGTGTTTCTGATCTCATTTATTGCATTATTCATTATATGTTGACTCTTTTTATTTCTTCTAGGTCCTTGTTAAACCTTTCTTGCATCTTCTCAATCCTTGTCTCCAGGCTATTTATCTGTGATTCCATTTTGATTTCAAGATTTTGGATCATTTTCACTATCAGTATTCAGAATTCTTTCTCAGGTAGATTCCCTCTCTCTTCCTCTTTTGTTTGGTTTGGTGGGCATTTCTCCTGTTCCTTTTCCTGATGGATATTCCTCTGTCTCTTCATCTTGGTTATATTGCTGCGTTTGGGGTGGCCTTTCTATATTCTGGGAATTTGTGGAGTTCTCTTTATTATTGAGCTTCCTCATTGTGTGTGGGGTTGTATCAGTGGCTTGTCAAGATTTCTTGATTAGGGAGGCTTGTGTTGGAGTTCTGGTGGGTGGAGCTGGATTTCTTCTCTCTGGAGTGCTGTGAAGTGTCTAGTAATGGGTTATGAGATGTCAATGGTTTTGGAATATTTTTGAGCTGCATGTATATTGAAGCTCAGGGGTGTGTTTTGTGTTGCTGGAGAATTTGCATGGTATGTCTTGCTCTGGAACTTGTTGACCCTGGATGGTGCTCAGTTTCAGTGTAGATATGGAGGCATTTGATGAGCTCCTATCAAATAATGTTCCCTGTATTCAAGAATTATCTGATGTTCTCAGGATTTGGACTTAAGTCTCCTGATTTTGGTTTTCAGTTTTATTTTTACAGTAGCCTCAGGACTTCTCCATCTATACAGCACTGATGTTAAAACATCTAGGTTAAAGATGAAAGGTTTCTCCACATTGAGGGTCACCCATAGAGGATCACTGAGTTACATGAAGGAGAGAAGAGGGAGGGGGTAGTTAGAGGTGACTGGAATGATATGAGGTGGAAGCAAAAGAGGAGAGAGCAAGCTAGCCAGTAATCACTTCCTTTTGTGCACTCCACAGTCTGGACCTCTCAGAGGTGTTCACAGAGTTATACAGGGAAGAGGAGAGGGAGGAAGTAGACAGAGGTAGCCAGTGGGATAGAAGAGGGAGATGAAAAAGAGGGAGACAGATCCTGCCAGTAACCAGTTCCCTGAGTTTTCTCCACCTTTTGGAACATACAGAGATTCACAGAGTTGGGCAGAGAAGAGAAGGGGGAGTGAGGAGACAGAGGCCACCTGGTGGAGAAAAAGGAGAGTCCAAAGGAGGAGAGAGTGGTCAAGCCAGTAATCTTGATCTCAGGTAAAATTGGGTACTGAAGATTAGGTTTTTAAATGTACAAAATTGACAACAAATACCAAAATGCAAAGATAAAAAATCTGGAGTAGAGATTGGATTTTCAAAAATACAATATTAAAGAAAAGAAGAAGAAGAAGGAGAAAAGAAAAAAAGCCACCAGAATTATTAAAAGACAACAACCTCCACCACGAAAAGACTATATACAGCATTTGTTTAAAAATAGGGTTTTTTTTTTTGAAAAGTAATAATAGGTTACAAAAATAATAATTAGAGATATAGAGGACCTAAAAATTTAAGAAAGTTAAAAAAAAAGAAGACAAAATAGAAAAGAAGAAAAATAAAGTTAAAAAAAATTAAAAAAGAAACTCACACATTCACATCAACTCAAAAAAAAAAAAGATTGATCATAAAAGTAGTAAAGATATATCTGGGCCTTTCTCTGGTGTTGTGGGCTGTGTGGGGTCGTTACCAAGGCAGTTCCCTCTGTTTAACTTCCTCTGTTTGCTGGTCTCTTCCATGTCTGATTTCCGTCTTGACACATGGAGGGCAGTGGTGGACTCTACGCTGGGCTTGCCCCTGCTCGTGGTACACACCGTTCAGATTCTATGTTGCTCTGCTGGGTGACCGTCTAAGGCCTGCTCTAGGCTTCATGCACCTCCCTGGTCTAAGGCAATCAGGTTCGGCTCTCAGGAAGCTCTCTGAGGCACAGATTCTGTTGGGCCTGTGTTTTGTGCCCTTCCCAGGTCCGAGGAGCTAGGGAGTTTGGTAAGCGCAATTGCTGAGATTTATGGCCTTTCCGTGCTGCTCAGTTTTCTGGGAGTACTGCTGGGGCTCCTTCTTAGGCGTATGATGACTGTCCAGAGCCCCCAGAAGTCTTAGTTAGCAAAGAAACCTACTTGCAATTTGGTAGGTAATGTCTCTCTTGGGGTGCGATTGCCCCCTTCCAGCCCCTAAGGCTCTGGCTGCCTGTCACTAGAGAGGGATGGTTGGCAGCCGGCTATTTCTGATCCGTCCTTTGTTCTGTGCGTGGTCCTGGTGGTGTCTTATGTTCGAGTGTTTCGCGTGGTAGCTATCCCACAGTCTAGTTTGCTAGCCAAGTTAGTTTGTTCTGGCCACACGCAGGGCATTATGGCAAGAAAAGCACTGCAGCCCCCCGTCTCCCACAGCCCGATTCTTAGAAAGCACTGCAGCTTGCACCTCCTGCTCCTCCCTGCCCAACCCCCACTTGCTAGTGTCTGATGCAGGCGTCTGTGCTGCTTATCCGCTGGGGGATTTACTGCTGGGCTTGTAATCTGTTGGTTTTAATTATTTATTTATTTTTCCTTCCTGTTATGTTGCCCTCTGTGCTTCCAAGGCTCCCCACAGACTCGGCTGCAAGAATGTTTCCTGGTGTTAGGAAACCTCTCTTTAAGAGTCTCTTCCTGGGACGGGATTCCCTTCCTGGGACGGGGCTCCCTCTCCCTACCTCCTTTGTCTCTTCTTTTGTCTTTTATATTTTTTCCTACCTGTTTTTGAAGCCAATGATCTGCTTTGCTTGATGCCTGATGTCCTCTGCCAGCATCCAAAAGTTGTTTTGTGGAATTTACTCAGCATTGAAATGTTCTTTTGATGAAGTAGTGAAGGAGAAAATGGTTTCCCCATCCTATTCCTCTGCCATCTTTTCCACTCCCCCTCCACTTTCTTTTTAAGAGTTCTAATCCTTTTCAAGAGGGAAATGCCCTCATGATCTAATCACCTGTAAAGTTCCCACCTTCTAATACCATCATCTTGTGCAGCTTTTCAACATACATATTTTGAAAGGATTAGTCAATATAATTATAATTTGCCCTCAGAAGAGGAAGAAAAAGCTGAAGACTATGGTATTGAGAGCATGTTGACTTTCTGATATTCTGACATGCTCTCCTATCCCTATCTATCTATCTATTTCTTCTCATTTTTCTTCTTTTTTTTTCCCTTTTCTTTAATCTATCTGCTAGTCAGAATTCACCAAAAGAATTTTACAGCTCACCAATGGATTATTCACAGTTTGCAAAATCTGTTCTTCTATATTCTAGGTTGTTGCTTATTGGGGAGATAGAAATGAATATTATGCAATCCTCCCCTGAAAGGTTCAGTTCAGTTCAGTCTTTCAGTCATGTCTGACTCTTTGTGATCCCATGATCTGCAGCACACCAGGCTTCCTTGTCCATTAAGGACAATTCCTGGAGCTTGCTCAAACTCATGTCCATCAAGTAGGTGATGCAATGCAACCATCTCATCCTCTGTCATCCACATCTACTCCTGCCTTCAATCTTTTCCAGCATCAGGGTCTTTTTCAATTAATCAGTTCTTTGTGTAGGGTGGCCAAAGTATTGGAGTTTCAGCTTCAGCATTAGTCCTTCCAATGAATATTAACGACTGATTTTCTTTAGGATTAACTCGTTGGATCTCCTTGCTGTCCAAGGGACTCTTGAGAGTCTTTTCAAACATGACAGTTCAAGAGCATCAATTCTTCAACGCTCAGCCTTTTTAATGGTTCAGTTCTTGCATCCACATGTGATTACTAGAAAAACCATAGATTTGACTATACAGACCTTTGTTGGCAAAGTAATGTCTCTACTTTTAATATGCTGTCTAGGCTGATCATAGTTTTTCTTCCAAGGAACAAGTGTGTTTTAATTTCACAGCTGATGTCATCATCTGCAGTGATTTTGGAGCCCAAGAATATAAAGTCTCATTGTTTCCACTGTTTCCCCCATGTATTTGCCATGAAGTGATGGAACTGAATATCATAATCTTAGTTTTTTGAATGTTGAGTTTTAAGTCAGCTTTTCACTTTTCTCTTTCATCAAGAGGCTCTTCAGTTCTTCACTTTCTGCCATAACGGTGTTGTCATCTGCATATCTGAGGTCAGTCACGATTCCAGCTTGTGCTTTATCCAGTCTTGGATTTCACATGACGTACTCTGCATAGAAGTTAAATAAGCAGGGTGACATTATACAGCCTTGATGTACTCCTTTTCCAATTTTGAACCAGACTGTTGTTCCATGTCCAGTTCCAAGTGTTGCTTCTTGAACTTCTTGCCTTGGGAACCCCATGAACAGTATGAAAAGGGAAAAAGATATGACAGTTCTAAGTTTTACTTATTTATAAATCAATAGTTTTGAATAAGGTCATGCCTATAATGGTATAGACATCAATTTTCATATTAAATTTGACATATTTTTCTCTGGATGATGTTTAATTGCACTTATATCTCACAAGTGAGTGTTTTCTAGAGCACTGTCTCAGAAAAACCTCTGGTCGCTATTGGACACACATAATAACCCTTATAGAGAAAGAAGATCCCCAGTCCTCCCTTGTATTCTATCTGCAGAGTAAATAAAAGTCAGAGATTAAGCAAGATAAATGAGCATTTTTCTGTTCTTAGGACAGTAGGAAATAAAACAAGATTGCACATTATGTACATATTTATTATTCATTCATTTATTTACTTTATTTTAGCTAGAGAAGACTGTTCAGCTAGAGAAGACTGTTCCATGCTTTGCTGGAAAACAGAAGAGTTCATTAATGAATCTCCAACTGGGAATCAAAAGTGAACACTAGCTGTAGCATATCTTAAACTATCTCTTGGCAACCAAAACCAGTGGTGTGTGAAAGGTGGATTAACAGGATAGCTGCAGTTAGTGTGGGAACCCTAAAACTCTAATCCTGAGATAGTAATGGCAATTTTTATGCAAATGTATCAAGTATCCAGTTATCTTATGGAAACTTTTTTCATTATCAAACAAGAAATACAGGATTATAAGGTATGAGCACATCTATTCAAAACTGAAAGTGAAGGTGAAAGTTGCTTAGTCATGTCTGACTCTTTGTGACTCCATCCATGGAATTCTCCAGACGAGAATACTGGAGTGGGTAGCCTTTCCGTTCTTCCCAACCCAGGGACTGAACCCAGGTCTCCCACATTGCAGGCAAATTCTTTACCAGCTGAGCCACAAGGGAAGTCATTGAAAACTGAGCACACCTTGAAATATTTAGAAACTTAAACGTCCAAAACCTATTGCAAGATGGTGACTTTCTTTATAATAGTGCATTAAGTGTGTTTTGTGGAGAAGTTTAATTACATTTTGAAGAAATTTTTATAACTCAAATGAATGTTGCTTTTCTTTTTCTTTTCTTTTTAATTTTATTTCTACTTTATTTTACTTTACAATACTGTATCGGAATGTTGCTTTTAAAATCTTTTATGGTGACTTGATATAGACCAACCAAAATTATACAACTTCACACTGAATGCTCTGTTTGGGAAATAGTCTTTCCTCTGTTGAGTAAGCCTTTTGTGTGACAAAGAGGGAGAGGGCTTTTATTGACACTGTCTATGAACTGAGAAACATGAAATATTAGAAGAGATCTGAGCCCATAAGTCAACTTAGTAGTTTGTCCAAGGTCGCTCAACTTGTCATCATGACCAATTTGAACTTTCTGTTTTTGATGCCACACCAGTGATCTTTTGATGACTTTTGTTTTAAAACTCAAATAAGTCACCTTCTGTAAATGAATAAATTTATTTTAGTTAAGAGAGACATTTATTCTTAAACTGATTTCTAATAAGTATTTCACTGAATTCCCATTATACAGATGAGAAAATGCTGACCAAAAATGGTTAAACAGATTACCTCAAATCAAAGATCTAATACTTGGCAGAGATGATGCAAAATCTTTGGGCTCTTTGTTTTGTTGCCTTTCAAAAATGTCTATTATTAGAGCTGAAGTATTTAGTCCATACATAATTAATCAAAATAGAATTTAGCACTTTTGATAAAAATGTGATACATGCAGAATTTGTTAGAATTTGTATCTTTTGAATCCTTTTGCCAATCCATTTGCTGTTTTTCAGAATATAAATGTTAAAAAAATATATTAAACCCTAATTCATTATGTCCATGTAATTATTTCATTTATATCTTTTGTTTGTGTTATTTTCTTTTTACTTCAAGGAATAAAATTAATATTTAAATTTTATTATGTAAATACCACACTTACATGCTAAATCCAATTGGCAAGTATGTCCTTCTGATCAAAATCTTGGCAAATCACCCAGCATCTGGAGTCCAATTTTCTTTGCTTAGTCCACTAATACCATTTATAGTGTTTTGAAAGATAGCCTGTTACCTAGTCATCTACATAATTGACACAGCTAAGGTTCAGATGAGTCCCTGCATTTACTTCTTTCACAAACCATTAGCTAAAGCAACTTTGCTTCATTTTCCTGTGAACTTATTCAAGTTGCTGATTTCTGTAGGAACTGGGTTTAATAGAAAAAGGTGAATGAAGATTGGTGTTTATTTTATAAAACTCCAATTCAGTCTTCAATCTAAACTTCAATTCTAAATGTATTGTCTACACTTTTGAGAAAAAGGACTTCCTTAAAATGATATGTCCTATTTTTGAGTCTCATGTTGTTCTTATTAAGCATATCAAATCTTGAAATGATCATCTGTTGTTGTTGTTCAATTGCTCAGTCATGTCCAGATCTTTGTGACCCAATGGACTGCAACATGCCAGTCTTCTCTGTCCTTCAGTATTTCCCAGTGTTGGCTCAATTCATGTCCATTGAGTCAGTGATGCTATCTAACCCTTTCACCCTCTGATGCCTTCTTCTCCTTTTGCCCTCAATCTTTCAAGCATCAAGGTCTTTTCCAAAGGGTTGGCTCTTCACATAAGGTGGACAAATTATTGGAGCTTCAGCATCAGTCCTTCCAGTGAATATTTCACGTTGATTTTCTTTAGGAATGACTGTTTGATTGATGTCCTTGCTGTTTAAGGGACACTCATGAGTCTTCTCCAATACCACAATTCAAAAAAATGGATTGTTTGGTACTCAGCCTTCTTTATGGTCCAGCTTTCACAACAGCAGATGAGTACTTGAAAAACCATAGCCTTGACTATAAGGATCTTTGCCAGCAAAGTGATGTTCTTGCTTTTTAATATGTTAGATTTGTCATAGATTTCCTTCCAAAAACCAAGCATCTTTTAATTTCATTGCTGCAGCTGTCTGCAGTGATTTGCAGTTCAGTTCAGTTGCTCAGTCATGTCCAATTCTTTATGACCCCATGGAGTGCTGCAGGCCATGAGCAGGATTCCTTGTCCATCACCAACTCCTGAATCTTGCTCAAACTCAAGCCCATTGAGTTGGTGATGCAATCCAACCAGGTCTTTTCCAATGAGTCAGTTCATCTCATCAGGTGACCAAAGTTATCTGGGCTTCAGTTTCAGCATCAGTCTTTCCAGTGAGTATTCAGGGCTGATTTCCTTTAGGATTGACTGGTTGGATCTCCTTGAAGCCCAAGGGACTCTGAAGAGTTTTCTGCAACACCACAGTTGAAAATCATAAATTCTTTGGTGCTCAGCTTTCTTTATGATCCATCTCTCACATCCATACATGACCTCTGGAAAAACCATAGCTTTGACTAGATGGAAATTTATTGGCAAAGTAATGTGTCTGCTTTTAATATGCTGTCTAGGTTGGTCATAAATTTTCTTCCAAGGAGCAAGCATCTTTTAATTTCCTGGCTGAAGTCACCATCTGCAGTGATTTTAGAGCCACCAAAAATAAAATCTCTCACTGTTTCCAATTTTTCCCCATCTATTTGCCATGAAGTAATGGGACCAGATGCCATGATCTTCGTGTTCTGAATGTTGAGCTTTAAGCCAACTTTTTCACTGCTTTCTTTCACCGTCATCAAGTTCTTTAGTTCATCTTCACTTTCTGCCATTGGAGTAGTATCATCTGCATATATAAGTTAATTAAAGAGCGTGATAATATGGAGCCTTGTCCTATTCTTTTCCCAATTTTGAACTAGTCAGTTGTTCCATGTAAGATTCTAACTTTTAGTATGGCCTGCTTTTCCTAATCCTTTTCAGTGCACTGATGAACATTATTTTTGTGGCATAAAAGCAGTTTATTTTATTAGGCATGCTACTTCATGAAGAGCAATAGATTTTAAATAAAGTATTTTCATACTTTCATTTTGACTGTGGGATTGGTCTATCAAGATCCATGTTAAAATTGTAAACTCTGTAATGCCAATTAGTATCAGAACAGAGCCTTAGTTAAAAGGGTAATTTGTAAGAGAATTGAAAGAAATGCGATGTCTATTCTATTACACTTCAGGTTTTTTTTTTTGCTGTTGTTGTTGTTTTTGTATAATTTAAGATTACTGGTAAAGGATGTGTAGTTGATTTTTTTTTAAATGATTAAGCAATTCAAAGTATATGCACGATGTATTTGAATCAATCAAACATACATGTTGATAACTATAACACTCAAATACATGACTTCAACTTCTTCAACTTTGATAATTGAGTCATATTAAGAATGGACCGCTTCATTATTTCACACCAGAAGAAATTCCAACAAGAAAAATTTTCCCATTTATCCAAGGTCATACAGCTTTTTAAATATAAACAATTCAAATGCAAATTTATAAACACCTATGAATTCATCGTTAATGAAATATAATGTGGATTTTTAAACATGAAATGTCTAAGTAACTGTGTGGGTCACTTTTTACTCTCCTTTCAATGTACTTCCATCAAAAGTGGAATCTAGTGTTCACTGACATTTTGCTTCTCGTGAGCAAGAAGTCTGAATAGCAGTGGTACAATCTTCTTCATCCTGTTTAGGGAAAAATATTTTGTAATGTGTAGAAAATATTTGTATGGTCAGATTTTATTGATCAAATTCAAAATTATTGTTTTACAAAAGTAGATTCAATATTTAGATGTAAACTATCAATAAAGACTGTCGACTAAAAGATGTATAACTTGAGAGTCACAAGTTAAGTTTTATTTGGGGCAAAGTGAAGACTGCAGCCTGACACACAGACCCTCAGATAGCTCTGAGAGACTGCTTCAAAGAGTCAGTGGGAGGAAGATCAATATATAATGTTTTGGTGAAGGTGGAGTTCAATACCTTTGAAAGTGAAAAGAAAGTGTTAATCTCTCAGTCCTGTCCAACTCTTAGAGATCCCATGGACTGTAACCCATCAAGCTCCTCTGTTCATGGGATTTTCCAGGCAAGAATACTGGAGTGTGTTGCCATTTCCTTCTCCAGTGCATCTTCCTGACCATTAAGCACTCATTTTACAAAATGTTTTCTGCTAGTCACAGGATCTGATGCCACCATGAAAAGATTTAATGTTTGTCTAGATATGAGGAGATGAAACCATTGATACCATAAAATCTTTTTTCTGAAAACACCCAACTGTCTAAAGACCTGTCCCACCAGATTCCCTGGAGCACAGAGTGCCTCATTCCATTCTGAACTCCTGGAGAGGTTGTTGAAATGTCAACAGCTGCAGCAGCACAGGGTTCAGTCTCTGCAGAGGCAGATGGCAAAGGACCTAGTTTAGTTGTTGGCAAAGCTCTTGGAAAGTGACAAATTGTAGCTGACAAAACAAAGTTTATTACTTTTCAGGATATAATTGTGGTAATATAGGGTTACAAAATTTGTATGCATAAAGATAAGTTTAAGATATGTGTCATTACTGCTGTAAATATAACCCCTTGCTATTTTCAGGGAATCCATGCTGAGTTGTTGAGTGTTAGTTGTTCAGTTGTGTCCAAATCTTTGCAACACCATGGACTATAGTCTGCCAGTCTCCTCTGTCCATGGAATTCTCCAAGCAAGAATACTGGAGTGGATTGCTATTTGCTTCTCCAGGGGATCTTCTCAACCCAGGGACTGAACCCAGATCCCCCTCATTGCAGATTCTTTACTATCTGAGTCATGCTAAAAAGCCATACTAAAACACAAATCTGATTAAGTCATTTTACACTTAAACCTTTATTTGTCTCCCAGAAACCTCAGAATAAATTCAGATTCTTCAGTATTACATATCAAGTTTTTAAAAAGTCTTTGATTAATTGTCAATATCTCTTTCCACTCCCAACTCTTGGGACAGTGTCACAATATTGATATATTTTGTTCATTTCCATGCTTTTTGCTCTTCATATTTTTAAGCTTCCTTTGCAGTGAAGGAGAGTCACATCTTATCCCTAATATTTACCACAATTTTTAAAGTGAATGAATGAAGGAGCTTTCTAAACTATTCTTCATATTCTTCATATCCATTCTTTCTCCATTGTAACACTTTTTGCTTTGGATATTCTTCATGATTAATTAAAATCTCTCCATCTCTTTTCCTTTCCTCAAACTCTTGCCTCTCCATTCCTCATTCTATCACCTAGAGGATGATTTCTAATACACACTAGATTAAGCTACCTTCTCTTTGAAAAATATATACAAGATGGTCATTACTAAAAAGTAAGTGCAAAGTTACTGGCACTCAAATCAAAACTTCCACAATATAGTTTCAAAATGCCGTATCTGTCTTAGCTTATACATTTCTACTCTACTTCCATGAATTCAATTCTGAAAAAGCCCAATTACTCCCCATTTTCCTGAGAACATTTTTATCTCTATTGTTCATTTTTAAAAGTTTGCATTGTTTAAATGCCATTCAAATATTCCCAAGCTGGTGGAGTAGAAGGATGTGCATTCATCTTCTCCTGTGACAACTCCAAAATTACAACTCGCTGCTGAACAACCATCAACAGAATTTTGGATCCAACCAAGAGAAAGATACCCCATGACCAAAGGCAAAGGAGAAGCCCCAGAAAGATGGTAGGAGGGGTGAAACTGCATTTAGAATCAAACTCCATACCCAACAGAGATGCTTGGAGGGCTCAAACAAAACTTTGCATCACCAGGAGACCCCACATAGACTGAGCCAGACAATCTTTTGAGTGTTTGAATGTCTTCTGCAGAGGAATGCATCAACAGTGGCTTGCCACAAGGGCAGGGGATCTGGGTGCAGCAGACCTCAGTGTGGCATAAGCCCTGTTGGAGGAGGTCGCCATTAATCCCAACATAGAGCTGCCAGAACTTACACTGGGCTGGGGAAACAGACTCTTGGAGGGCACAAACAAAACCTTGTGTATACCAGCACCCAGGAGAAAGGAGCCATGACCCCACAAGAGACTGATCCAGACTTGCCTATGTGTCCGAGAGTCTCCAGCAGAAGCGTGGGCCTCCAGCGCAGCGCCATTTTTCTACCGGAGGCTTCCCTCCCTTCTCTAGATGGGGGTGTAGACAGACTTTACACCAAAAGCTTTTCCTTCCTGGTCAGATTTAGTCTGTCCCTTACCGACGCAGGCGCTGTCTCGACCCTCCCGGTTCTATCACAGAGATGGAGTGGGGATGTACCAGGGGTAGACCTGATAGCATCTCTACCTGATGTCCAGCTCTTCACCTTTAACTTTTCTTGCCTCTGATGCCACCTGGGGTGCAATCAGAGTAACCTTCCAGAATGCCTCCCAAGCTAAGACCGCTGGGGAAACATTCGTCACCTGAGTGCCTGTGCATGACCCTGAGTATATTCCTGACCACAATAAGACCAATATGAACATAAAGCTGAGATGTTCTTTTCAAGCATCACCACACCAGTATGAGAGCCTCCTCTGGTCCACTAAGAGCCAGCATAACTAAAGGAGAAAAACCATTGCAGTCCCAATCTGAGTAACCTTTAACCTCAGAGATGTTCTTGGAGCTAGAGCTCCATCTAGTTTCTGAACTTTCAATTCTTAGCGAAGCTAGACACTTTCTTGACTACCAATCTAAGTTTGGGACCTAAGCCACAGTACACAGTAACAGTATAGATCACAAGTCCCTTGAAAGTCTAAGATCCGATAGATTAGGTTAGTACTTCTAATTCCCAAGGAGTTATGAAATGGTCAAAGAGACCGAGAGGTTTGACCAAGAAAGGAGAGTTTGGTCCACATGTTTTGCCCATTTTTGGTCGGTTCCCAAAGGAGACATCAGGTGCCTCTTGGCCTTGGCAGGTGGGTAGAAACCCCCGACAGGTTTCTGCCATAAGCCGTATGAGATCACTGTGGAACCACAGAGCAGGGCTCCTTACTTGCTTCACGCAGGGCATGTCATTCATTCACACAAGCACACTGTAGAGTTAGTAAAGCACAGCAGAAAATGTGTTTGCTAAGAAAACAAAGAACTAGAGCTCCAAGCATCCTTACCTTGTCCTGAAGGATCCCGGACGAGCCCCCAAGATAAGAGATTGTTGTTGAATCATGACGCCGGGATTCTTGGCCCCCGGAGAAAAATTCAATCTGGAGTCAGAGATGAGGCTTGATCGCTCAGAGCTTTTGTGTAGTAAAGTTTATTAAAGTATAAAGGAGATAGAGAAAGCTTCTGACATAGGCATCAGAAGTGGGTAGAAAGAGTACCCCTTTGCTAGTGCTAACAATGGAGTTATATACTCTCCAGTAAATCAAAAGAATGTCTGGAGGTTGTAAAGACCTCATCAGGTCTACTCCCATAATTTACATATTAAGATAACAGAATTAGCCAGAAGGTTTAATCCAGAGACTGTCCTCAGGAGGAATACATTGTTATATAATCCTAAGGAATGCAGAGAAATAAGCTTGTCCTTCCTTCCTCCTTGAGAATTCCAGACCCCTCTCTCCTTGAGGACCCCTAGACTTCTTATCAACCTGCCTAGGAAATGACTCTCTCAGTGTTGGGCTCTGAGTGCTGCAATGAGTGCAAAAGACCTTTTGAAGGAGGTTTCCAGGTATCTTCATTACCTCCACCATAGTTTGGCCTCAGGTCAATAAGGAGGGAACACAGCCCTGCCCATCAACAGAAAATTGGATTAAAGATTTACTGCGCATAGCCCCACCCATCAGAATAAGAAATAGTTTCCCCTATTCTCTTTCCCATCAGGAAGCTTCCATAAGCCTCTTATCCTTATCCTTCAGAAAATGACAGAATAAAGCCACAATCACAGAGAACTAATCAAACTGATCACAAGGACCACAGCCTTGTCTATTTAATGAAACTATGAGCAATGCTATGTAGGGTGACCCAAGATGGTCAGGTCATGGTGGGAGGTCTGACAAAATGTGGTCAACTGGAGAAGGGAATAACAAACCACTTCAGTATTCTTGCATTGAGAACCCCATGAACAGTATGAAAAGGAAAAAAAAAGATATGACACTGAAAGATGAACTTGCCAGGATGATAGTTGCCCAGTATGCTACTGGAGAAGAGTGGAGAAATAACTCCAGAAAGAATAAAGAGATGGAGCGAAACCAAAAACAATGCCCAGCTGATGTGGATGTGACTAGTGATAGAAGTAAAGTCCAATGCTGGAAAGAACAGTATTGCATAGTAGCCTAGAATGTTAAGTCCATAAATCAAGGTAAATTGGAAGTGGCTAAACAGGAGATGACAAGAGTAAAGACTGACATTTTAGGAATCAGAAAACTAAAATTGACTGGAAAGGGTGAATTTAACCCAGATGATCATTATATCTACTACTGGGCAAGAATCCCTTAGAAAAAAATGGAATAGCCATCATAGTCAATAAAAAGTCCAAAATGCAGTACTTGGGTACAATTTCAAAAATGACAGAATGATCTTTGTTCATTTCAAGGCAAACAATTCAGTATTACTGTAATCCAAGTCTATGCCTCAACTAGTAATGCTGAAGAAGCTGAACAGTTCTATGAAGATCTACAAGACCCTCTAGAACTAATACCCGCCCCCTCCAAAAAAAAGATGTCCTTTATATTATAGATGACTATAATGCAAAAGTAGTAAGTCAAGTGATACCTGGAGTATCAGACAAATTTGGCCTTGGAGTACAGAATGAAGCAGGGCAAAGGCTAACAGAGTTTTGTCAAGATAATTCACTGGTCATAGCAAACACCCATTTCCAAAAACACAAGAAAAGACTCTACATATGGACATATCCAGATGGTCAGTACCAAAATCTGATTAATTACATTTTTGCAGCCAAAGATGGAGAAGCTGTGAACAGTCAGAAAAAACAAGACTGGGAGCTGACTGTGGCT
Organism: Nanger dama; assembly: GCA_917880005.1. Classification (NCBI taxonomy): domain Eukaryota; kingdom Metazoa; phylum Chordata; class Mammalia; order Artiodactyla; family Bovidae; genus Nanger; species Nanger dama. The sequence continues at coordinate 58,828,608 of CAKJTW010000004.1, forward strand.
CAGATCATGAACTCTTTATTGCCAAATTCAGACTTAAATTGAAGAAAGCAGGGAAAACCACTGGATCACTTAGGTATCACCTAAATCAGATCCCTTACAATTGTACAGTGGAAGTGACAAATAGATTCAAGGGATTAGATCTGATAGAGTGCCTGATGAACTATGCTTGGAGGCGTATTACATTGTACAGGAGGTGGTGATTAAGACCATCCCTGAGAAAAAGAAATGCTAAAAGGCAAAAGGTAGTCTGAAGAGGCCTTCTAAATAGCTAAGAAAAGAAGAGTAGAATCTAAAGGCAAAGGGAAAAGGGAGAGATATAAGCATCTGAAGGCAGAATTTCAAAGAATAGCAAGGAGGAATATGACAGCTTTCCTTAGTGATCAATGCAAAGAAATTGAGGAAAACAATAGAATGGGAAAGACTAGAGATGTCTTCAAGAAAATTAGAGATACCAAGGGAACATTTCATGCAAAGATGGGCTTGATAAAGGACAGAAATGGTAGGGACAAAACAGAAGCAGAAGATATTAAGAAGAGATGGCAAGAATACACAGAAGAACTGTACAAAAAGATCTTAATGACCTAGATAGCCGCAATGGTGTGATGACTCACCTAGAGCCAGACATCCTGGAATATGAAGTCAAATGAGCCTTAGGAAGCATCACTAAGAACAAAGCTAGTGGAGGTGATGGAATTGCAGTTGAGCTATTTTTTTTTAACTTTATAGACTTTAATGTTGCAAGAGCATCTCATCCATTTATGAAAAACATTACTCCATCAAGTACACCCAAGAAATGTTGTCTAAGCTAAAGAAATCATAGATAAAACATTTTATCAGAGGAAAGTATAGATAACAAAAAAATTGCTTATCACAGGAAACTAAGATCATCTAATAATTTCTTTAATAGTTCCAGTTTCATAGGTCTTTATATGTTATGCCAATATGTACCAGAGTTTAATGACAGAAAAGGCAACAATTTTTAAGTTGGTGGTATACATTTCTTTACAACTTTTTAGTGTAAGGCAATTTATTAAAACAGAAGAACCACAGGATGAAAATGGTCAACAGAAAAATCAAACTTCTCAGAACCAAAAGACCGCAAAACATCAAACATAATTTAGAAATGAATGTAGCAGAAAGATATGTAGCAGACTTGCATTCCATTACCCCAGGTTATTTCAGTTCACGATTTTAAATAAATCTTTGTAGAGCATGAAATTAAAAATCATTTTTGGTGGAGGTGTAAACTCTGTGATTAATCACATGGTTATGCTGACTCAACACTATCTTTGAAGATGGTCCACTGAAAGAGAGACAAAACAGGTTCATTCCATAAGTTTCTTTCAACTTTACTTAGGATTGGATACACATGAAATATGCTTTTAATGCATAAAATCACAGCGGATAACAGCAAAGGATTGGGGGTGGAGAGTAAGGAGAATCTGATCATTCACATTGTGATTATTCTGTACATTTATGGAAAACACGTCACACTTCCTCAAACCTCAAGACTTCCCTTTTAAAGAACCAAAATAAACCCAAGACACCTCGCGGACTGTTCCCCACCCCTAAACGAACTGGATTCTCTTTTTCCACATAAAACTGAAATAATAGTATGGCAGCAAAAGATTCTCATAGCGATGAAGTCTGAAAACTGTATCTCAGTCTCTCTTTCTTACTCTCAAAGTGCAAGATGCTAGGTTGCGATTCTCTCTCAGTAGTGCTTCTTCCTGTAAGTAATCCTTCATTTTGTTGGACAGGGGCAGTTTCAGGATCAGGTCTATCCAGGTGTACTGGCCGAGGATGAAGAGGCACAAGTACTGGAGTGAGCGCACCTGCAGGGAAGCGCGACGCCAGGCTGGTGAGCCGCACAGGGTAGGTGGCGCAGCCGGGCAGGCGTGAGCCTGAGTATCAGCAGGCCCCGTTCTCCGAGTCCCTAATGGAGTGCTCAATGAGATCCATGATGGACGTGTGTCCCTCCACGTCCGACCTGTTCATAGAAGCTAAACTTGCCGTTGGAGTGTTCCATTCTGGTGTGGGGGGTCCTGTGGTGGGAGCGGAAGCTCATGCTGAGTAGGTAGTGGTCATCGGAGCTCTCCCTCACCAGGAAGGAGCCATCAGGCGTGTTGACCAGCTTGCTCTCCGCCTTCCAGCGTGTGCTGGGTCTCCAGTACCAGCCCTGTTTGGCCAGCTTCTTGAGCTCCTCTGTTAGGCTGGTCACCACCATGGGCTACTGCTTTGCACTGAGTCATATACCCTGGCCACCCTAGGGGTCGAGCTACGATTGAAATTCAAGCGGCAGCACATGCTCTCAGCCACGTGGGCATCTGGGCAGGTCAGTTTGGTAAAGTACCTTTGGTTCAGATCAGTCTGCAGGGGAGGTAGTAGCGTGTGTGTGTGTGTGTGTGTGTGTGTGTGTGTGTGTGTGTGTGTGTGTGTGTGTTTCTCTAGGCGGGGTTGGGAGGGGAGCTGTTCGGGGCCCACTCAGGCCCACCCTCAAGCTCTGCAGCAAGACCCCCATGGTGCCCATCAGCAGGCTGCCCACCGGCTAGTGGGTGAAGAGCTGGGGGGCCACAATGAGGTCCTGGTGGGCCGGATGTTTGTAGTCCTCATGCTGGTGGTAGGGGAAGGTGTCCCCAGCCGCCGGGGGTGGGACAGCAGAGACCTCCAAGGTGGAGGAGCCATCCAAAGGCACAGTGTACTGGATGTGGTCCTGAGCCACCAGTCCAAGGACAACAGGCACGTGTTTACCCAGGCAGAGGCACAGGTCCCTGGACAGGGACACGGAGCTCCCGAGTGGGTCCGGCAGCTCCAGCCATGCGGGGTTGGCCTGGCGGAGGTCACTGAATTCCTTGTGCAGGCCGTTGAGAGCCAACCAGGGCCGGGCGAGTGCATCTGCGCCTTGACCTGCAACTCCATCCGGATGCACATTTCCTCCGAGGAAGTGGGGCGCAAGGGCCAGGGCATGGGGCTGTAGTGATGGCTGCACAGCGATGTGAAGTGCATGGGCTTCGGCGACTGCACATCCTTGAACACCAGGGGCGCCGACAACAACGAGAACTTGTCCTTGTCCACTGAGCTCCCCAGCGCCATGCCATCCTTGCCCTTGGCCTTCTGCTTGGTGCTCAGCAGTCTTTTCAGTGTGCCCATGAGTCTCTCGCTCTTGGGTCGATTCTTGCCCATTTCATCTTCACCGTGGAAATCACAGCCAGCTATCTCCTTCCCGTAGCAGCTCCCAAACAAGGACTCCTCTTTCCTGAATTTGCTGGCTAGTGCTGGCTGTTGTACGACCATGAATTCTGAGTTTTCTTTGCTCTTACTCAAGCTGAAAGATTTCCGGAAGATCTTAAGACTGATTTTCTTCATTCTGACTAGTTACCTGATATGAGGGGCTCAGTTTCTCTCAGGGATATTATCATTGAACACCTGGGTAGGCTGCAGGGAAGGCTGCATCCATGGATTTTTCCAGCTTCATTTCCTCTTTGGAAGTCACTGTCTGGAGCCAGACTGCTCTGGCTTACCTGAATCCCAGCTCCATCTTCATCAGTTGCATGATCTTAGAGGTATTGGTGTCCATCACCCAAGTTAGTGGCGAGGTTTCAACATGTTCATAAAAGTGATGTCCTTAAAAATGCCACCCAGATAAAGCTACAGAGTTGCTTGTGGCTAAAGGTGAGAGGAACAACAGTAATATGCATTCTGTATGAGTGGGGAAGCTGAGGCAGAGATCCCAGACTCGCCTCCTCCCCTGATTCTGCAAGATGATCTGCTTAATCTAAACTACAGGAGACTTCTGCTGCATAATTCATTCTGGTAAAAATGTGGAATTAATCTGGTGGAAGATTTCAGGACAGCATGGTGACTACTGCAGGGGTTTACTGATGCTCAGACGGCTTCGGCTCCCAGGCCTTCAGGAGATGTGATCTTTTCTTTGTTCCTTGTTCTCTACTACTCAAGATTTGGCTCCCAAGGACAATGGAATAGCCACCACTCCCCAAACATAGCCTCCAAATATGATGTTCCAGCTGCAGCCTCTCTGCTTCCTCGCCCAGCACTGCTGCGACTGCCATGCTCTGTCCTCCTCTTCTCAACTCCTCCTCCCACCGCCTTGCTCTTTCTTCTCCTTCTTTTCCTCCAGGAAGGGCACCCCAGCTGCCTGCCTGAGAAGAGCCACAGCCAAGGAGCTGAGCTGGATGCCGTGCACCCACTACTTGGCCAGTGGCACAGGCGCGCATCTGCTGAGTTAATTCAAATCCTAAAAGATGATGTTGTGAAAGTGCTGCACTCAATAGGCCAGCAAATTTGGAAAATTCAGCAGTGGCCACAGGGCTGGAAAGTGTCAGTTTTCACTCCAATTCCAAAGAAGGGCAATGAACAAGAATGTTCAAAGTATCCCACAATTGCACTCATGTCAGCATTGGAGAAGGAAATGGCAACCCACTCCAGTGTTCTTGCCTGGAGAATCCCAGGGGGTGGGGGAACCTAGTGGGCTGCTGTATATGGGGTCACACAGAGTCGGGCACAACTGAAGTGATTTAGCAGCAGCAGCAGCAGCAGCAGCACATGCTAGGAAAGTAATGCTCAAAATTCTCCAAGGCAGGCTTCAACAATAGTGAACCATGAAATTATAGATATTCAAGTTGGACTTAGAAAAAGCAAAGGAACCAGATATCAAATTGCCACAGTATGTTGGATCATTGAAAGAGTGAGAGAGTTCAGAAAAATATTTACTTCTGCTTTATTGACTCCACCAAAGCCTTTGACTGTGTGGATCACAACAAACTCTGGAAAATACTTCAAGAGATGGGAATACCAGAACACTGTACCTGCCACGTGATAAATCTGTATGCAGATCAAGAAGCAAGAATTAGAACTGGACATGTAACAACAAACTGTTTCCAAATTGGGAAAGGAGTATGTCAAGACTGTCACACTGTTTAATAACTTATATGCAGAGTACATCTTGTGAAATACTGGGCTGGATGAAGAACAAGCTGGGATCTAGATTGCCAGAAGAAACATAAATAACCTCAGATATGTGGATGATACCACCCTTATGGCATAAAGTGAAGAACTAAAGAACCTCTTGATGAAAGTGAAAGAGGAGAGTGAAAAAGTTGGCATATAACTCAACATTCAGAAAGCTAAGATCATGGCATCTGGTCCCATCACTTCATGGCAAATGATGAGGAAACAATGGAAACAGTGACAGAATTTATTTTGGGGAGCTCCAAGATCACTGCAGATGGTGGCTGCAGCCATAAAATTAAAAGATGCTTGCTCCTTGGAAGAAAAGTTATGATCAACCTGGACAGCATATTAAAAAGCAGAGACATTTCTTTTCCAACAAAGGTCCCTCTAGTCAAAGCTATGGTTTTTCCAGCAGTCATGCATGGATGTGAGAGTTGGACTATAAAGAAAGCTGAGTGCCAAGGAATTGATGCTTTTAAACTGTGGTGCTGGAGAAGACTCTTGAGAGTCCCTTGGATTGCAAGATCAAGCTAGTCAATCTTAAAGGAAATCAGTCCTGAATATTCATTGGAAGGACTGATGCTGAAACTGAAGCTCCAGCACTTTGGCCACTTGATGTGAAGAACTGACTCATTTGAAAAGACCCTGATGCTGGGAAAGATTGAAGGTAGAAGGAGAAGGGGACAACAAAGGATGAGATGGCTGGATTGCATCACCAACTTGATGGACATGAGTTTGAGTATGTTTTGGGAGTTGGTGATGGACAGGGAAGCCTGCTGTGCTGCAGTCCATGGGGTCACAAAGAGTCGGACAGGACTGAGTGACTGAAATGCACTGATATGCATTTTTCAAAATGAAATAAATATCTAAAAATATCACCTGCTTTCTCAAATGGCTTTCTGTCTGTGATCTCCCAGAGGAGGAGAGATAATATCTATTTTATTTTAAATTATATTCTATTGCAGGTATTTGTTTGCATACCAGTCTTTCAGCCTATAATTTCTTGAAAGGATCTAGACTTATTACTCTAGATTCTCTTTACAGAAGTGTGACTAACACACTTCCATTCCTCATTAAATGTAGGAGACAGCAAGAAAGAGACAGACAGAGATAAAGAGATATAAAGAAATTAAGTCTATAAAATGAAATAATAAATGTCTCCAGGAAGTTACATAGACCAAAATTCATTTAATTTTATATTTAAAAAATGTTTTCATTGACTCTTCTAATTTAAATTTCATAAGAACCTTACTCCTTTTTCTTCATGAAAAGTCAAGACATGAGGATTTACAAAATGTTCAAAACAGTTCCTTTCTGGTTGAGAATATTTTTACTTAAATTTTGGGTTTCCCTGGGTGCTCAGCTGGCAATGAATTTGCCTGCAATGTGGGAGGCCTAGGTTCCACCCCTGGATTGGAAAGATCCCCTGGAAAAGGGAACAGCTACCCACTCCAGTATTCTGGCCTAGAGAATTCCATGGACTGTATAGTCCATGGTCAAAAATTGTTGAACATGACTGAGTGACTTAACGTTCACTTTCACATGACTCTAAAATTTTTCCCTTTCAACACTTATGTCACCAATTGTGTGGGTTTGCCTTATACCATCTAATAATCTACCTCTTCAGATACCAACTAGTGTCCTACAATTTAATTCATATGTGACCCTAACTACTCAGTTATTGGAGACCCCAGAGGCTAAGAGCTTAGTCTCACAAAACTATACCTACTCCAGACACTGATCATAATTACCAGCTAGCCCTATTTCTGACTGTAAAGTCAGAAGGTTCTCACAACCCCCTCCTCAGGTTCAGTAATTTGCTAGAACAGCTCACAGAAAATCTGGGAATCACTTTATTCACTATGTTATAAAGGATACAACTCAGAAACAGCCATATGGAAGACATGCATGAGTGAGGTACAGTGGGAAAGTGCAAGAAGCAGAACTTGCATGCTCTCTCTCCAGGCACATCACTCTCCCAGCACTTTATTGTGTTCACTCATCTGGCCATGGTTCATTAGTTCAGAGACTATCCAAACCTTGATATTTAAGAATTTTTAAGTAGGCAATTTTATGTAGGCATGACTACACTGGTGTAATTAATTTAATGATTCAGTTCAGTTCAGTCTCTCATTGTGTCCGATTCTTTGAGACCCCATGGACTGCAGCACACCAGGCCTCCCTGTCTATCACCAACTCTCAGAGTTTACTCAAACTAAAGTCCATTGAGTCAGTGATGCCATCTAACCATCTCATCCTCTGTCGTCCCCTTTTCCTCCCACCTTCAATCTTTCCCAGCATCAGGGTCTTTTCAAATGAGTCAGTTCTTTGTATCAGGTGGCCAAAGTTGGAATTTCAGCTTCAGCATCAGCACTTGCAATGAATATTCAGGACTGATTTCCTTTAGGATTGACTGGTTTGATCTCCTAACAGTCCAAGGGACTCTTTCCCTTCTCCAACACCACAGTTAAAAAGCATCAATTCTTTGGCACTCAGCTTTCTTTATAGTCCAACTCTCACATCCATACATGACTACTGGGAAAAAACATAGCTATGACTAGATGGACATTTGTTGGCAAAATAATGTCTCTACTTTTATTATACTGTCTAGGTTTGCCATAGTTTTTTTCTTCCAAGGAGCTAGTGTCTTAATTTCATGACTGCAGTCACCATCTGCAGTAATTTTGGAGCCCCCAAAATAAAGTCTTTCACTATTTCCATCATTTCCCCATTTATTTGCAATGAAGTGACAGGACCGGATGCCACTATCTTTGTTTTCTGAATGTTGAGTTATAAGTGATTTTTACCCTCTCTTCTTTCATTTTTAATCAAGAGGTTCTTTAGTTCTTCTTTGATTTCTGCCATAAGGCTGGTGTCATTTGCATAACTGAGGTCACTGATATTTCTCCCAGAAATCTTGATTCCAGCTTGTGCTTCATCCAGCCTGGCATTTCTTATGATGTACTCTGTATATAAGTTAAATAAACAGGGTGACAGTATACAGTCTTGAAATACCCCTTTCCCAATTTGGAACCTGCCGGGGTCTAGCCCTGGTGGGTCCCGGGAATTTGAAGCGGGGATGGCGTTGGTGAGGAAAGATTTATTTATTCATTAACTATAGAAATATAAGATTAGATTAGGAAGAAATAGTGTAGTAGGAAAATTAAGTGGAGAAAGAAGGCTGAATAACTTGGCTTGTGGGGAAGGCCAATAAAATCTCTGGACAAGAGATTTGCACCATTTACGTGGGGCCACCGGCGCCTGCTTGAATCTCTAAAGGTGCCCCGCCTTAGGCTCCCTTTCGCATGGGTCTTAAAAGCCAGGACAAGTAAGTAGACATGATGAGCCCCCCTCTCCCCCGGTCCAGATGGGAATTCAGCCTGAAATTAGAGTGAAGAGGAGAGGAAAGAGAGAGAGACATGGGGAAACCAGTCCAACGACTAGCTTCGGCCTCTATTGTTCATAAGACATTTTATACCTTTTTGATTGTACATAGAGATCAATGGGTAATGCAAAATTATGCAGCATTAGCAGCCCAGACTCTTATCAAAACCAGGCTTTTCTCTCTACATACCTAGTTGTATACACAAGTCTTAGGTAATTTACATCTTCTTCCAGCCAAAAGGGCCAATTAACATTTTATAGCCTTTTTCTGATAAGGGTTTGTCAACCAGAAGATTTATTTGTGTTTATCTGGTGCCACTCTCAGAAAAGTACTAAATAAAGTTGCATTCTTACACAGCAAAGATACAGCAACTTTTAACAAGTAAAGGGAGTACAGGGATTCACAACAAAAGAGAAGCAATTAACTCAAAAGTCTAGTGTTGCTAACATCAAAACTACTATATATCCTGCTTACATTGAGTAGCATCCTCCCAGGTGCCTAAAAGATAAAGAATATGGAGGTCTGGTAGCATTCCTTGAGTCAACAGTGAAAACCCTTCACCAATATGATTTTTAACTCTTTAGAAAAGCTCTGTGTCTTTAAGATGCTTTTAAGCTTTGTGCCTCTCGCAGTTGGGGGCCTGTAAGCAATTCACAAACTGTAAGAAGTCTGGGGAACCTGTTAGGCAAGCTAGAGAGCTATCAGAGGGGTTTAACTGAAACATCCCTTTCAAATGCAGAAGACAAAAGCCCTGATTTGACTTTTTCCCAGAAAATATCAGAAGAGTGGAAAAGCAGAGTACAGAGGCCTGCAGATTCTTATTTTTTGGGTGGGAGTCTATGCTCAGGAAATGCCATGGGGAACCCCTGAAGCCTGATCACGCCCTGCATATGCCAGACTTCCTTCCACATGACCCTGTCATGGGCAGGATTCCTCACACTGGCTCCCGGCAAGAACCAGTCTGTTGTTCCATGTCCAGCTCTAACTCTTGCTTCTTGATCGGCATACAGATTTCTCAGGAGACAAGTCAGGTGGTCTGGTATTCCCATTTCTTGAAGTATTTTTCACAGTTTGTTGTTTATCCACACAGTCAAAGGCTTTGGTGGAGTCAGTGAAGCAAAAGTAGATGTTTTTCTGGAATTCTCTTGCTTTTTCAATGATCCAATAGATTTTGGCAATTATCTCTGGTTCCCTTGCCTTTTCTAAAATCAGCTTGAACATTAGAAGTTCATAGTTCATATACTGTTGAAGCCTGGCTTGGAGAATTTTGAGCATTACCTTGCTGGCATGTGAGATGAGTGCAATTATATGGTAGTTTGAACATTCTTTGGCTTTGCCTTTCTTTGGGATTGGAATGAAAACTGACCTTTTCCAGTCCTGTCTCTACTTCTGAGTTTTCCAAATTTGCTGGCATATTGAGTACAGCACTTTCACATCATCATCTTTCAGGATTTGAAATAGCTCAACTGGAATTCCATTACCTCCACTAGCCTTGTTCATAGTGATACTTCCTAAGGCCCACTTGACTTCACATTCCAGGATGTCTGGCTCTAGGTGAGTGATCACTCAACTGTGGTTACCTGTTGGAGTCCTTTAATGGACTGGAACCTGGTGGTCCTGAGTCAACAATAAGAAAGTGAAAGAAGCTAATATTCCCTGGGTTACTCAGAAAACCAATAAAGCCCTTGGACAAAACTTATATCACTCACGTAGGTGCAGGGTGCCCCCACAAGTAGTCTTGGAAGCCTGGGCAGGAAAATGAGCTCAGTAGGCCTCCACACTCCATGGAATCAGCCAGAAAGAGAGATAGAGAGAGAGAGAGAGAAAGAAGGACACGGGGACCCAAGTCTCTGGTGGAACAAGGGTGCTTTATTGAATTCTGTGAGTAATATACACAGTATTACAAGACAGCTTCTTCAGATAAAGATCAAAGTGAAGTGAAGCAAAATCATTCAGTCATGTCGGACTCTTTGCGACCCCGTGGACCCTCCATCCATGGGATTCTCCAGACAAGAATACTGGAGTGTGTTGCCATTTCCTTCTCCAGGGGATCAAAAGACCAGACTTTATAAGTTACCAAGGAAACAAGAAGCAATAGAGGCCATAAGGCCAAAAGGTAATCCATATCAAAAGAAGGTCATAAATAATCCCTTTCACCATATGGAAAAGCTAATGAAGGAAATCCTATGCAAGAATGCCATTTTTGACCTCAGTCCTGGGAGCGGCTTGCTACTCCACTTGCTCTTATCAAGAATTGATAAGGAACAGAGGGCTCAAGAGACACAGGAAACAGCACACAGGAATCCTACTGTTAAATATTCCCTGACAGTTATCTGTGTCATGAAGATCTTTTTGTATAAGTTCTTCTGTATATTGCTGCCACCTCTTCTTAGTATCTTCTGCTTCTGTTATGTCCATACCATTTCTGTCCTTTATTGTGCCCATCTTTACATGAAATATTCCCTTGGTATCTCTAATAATCTGAAAGAGATCTCTAGTCTTTCCCATTCTATTGTTTTCCTCAATTTCTTTGCATTGTTCGCTTAAGAAGGCTTTCTTATCTCTCCTTGCTATTCTTTGGAACTCTGCATTCAAATGGGTATATCTTTCCTTTCTTCTTTTGCCTGTTACATCTTTTCTTTTCTCGGCTATTTGTAATGCCTCCTCAGAAAACCGTTTTGCCTTTTTTTTTTCATTTGTTTTTCTCAGAGATGGTCTTGATCACTGCCTCTTGTACAATGTCACGAGCCTTGGTCCATAGCTCTTCAGGCACTCTGTCTATCAAATCTAATCCTTTGAATTAGATTTTATGATCATACACTTCCACTGTATAATCATAAGGGATTTGATTTAGATTTAGGTGATATCTAAATGGTCTAGTGGTTTTCCCTACTTTCTTCAATTAAGTTTGAATTTGGCAGTAAGGTTGTCATCATCTGAGCCACCATCTGCTCCTGGTCTAGTTTTTGCTGACTGTAAATAGCTTCTACATCTTGGCTGAAATGAATATAATCCATCTGATTTTGGTATTGACCATCTGCTGATGTCCATGTGTAGAGTCTTCTCTTGTGTTGATGGAAGAGGGTGTTTGCTATGACCAGTGCATTCTCTTGCTAAAACTCTGTTAGCCTTTGACCTTCTTATTCTGTACTCCAAGGCCAAATTTGCCTGTTATTCCAGGTATCTCTTGACTTACTTCTTTTGCATTCCAGTCCCCTATAGTGAAAAGAACATTTTTGGGGTATTAGTTCTAGAATATCTTGTAGGTTTTCATAGAACAAATAAACTTCAGCTCTTCAGCATTACTCATCAGGGGCAACAACTTGGATTGCTATGATATTGAATGGTTTGCACTGGAAATGAACAAAGATCATTCTGTCGTTTTTGGAGATTGCATCCATGTACCACATTTCTTAGAGAAGGCAATGGCATCCCACTTCAATACTCTTGCCTGGAAAATCTCATGGATGGAGGAGCCTGGTAGGCTGCAGTCCGTGGAGTCGCTAAGAGTTGGACACCACTGAGTGACTTCACTTTCATTTTTCACTTTCATGCATTGGAGAAGGAAATGGCAACCCACTCCAATGTTCTTGCCTGGAGACTCCCAGGGAAGGGGAAGCCTGGCGGGCTGCCGTCTATGGGGTTGCACAGAGTTGGACATGACTGAAGCAACTTAGCAGACTTAGCAGACCACATTTCAGACTCTTTTTGTTGACTATGATGGTTACTCCATTTCTTCTATGGGATTCTTGCCCACAGTAGTAGATATAATGGTCATCTGAGTCAAATTCACCCATTGCAGGTCATTTTAGTTTTCTGATTCCTAAAATGTCAGTGTTCACTCTTGCCATCTTCTGTTTGACCACTTCCGATTTCCCTTGATTATTGGACCTAACATAGAAGGTTCCTATGCAATATTGCTCTTTACAACAATTTAATAATTGGCCATTGGTAATTGAACTCAGTTTTTGCCTCCCTCCTCACTCTCTGAAGGTCTAGGTGGTGGAGTTGAAAGTTCCAATCCTCTAGTTAAATGGTTGGTTCCTACTACAATGCTCAGCCAGAAGCTATCTATAAACCCATCTGGAGTCACCTATGATTAGCCTAAATTCAGGTGTGATTGAGAGGGGCTTATTAGGAATAATATTCATATATATATATCACCAACTCTATGGACTGGAGTTTGAGTGAACTCTGGGAGTTGGTGATGGACAGGGAGGCCTGGCGTGCTGTAATTCACGGGGTCTCAAAGAGTCAGACACGACTGAGCGACTGAACTGAACTGAACTGATATGCTTATATGATGTTTATATGTATATATGCTTATATGATGTTGGTTTAGGCTACTATGATTTAAAGTTAATAATATTTCTTTTGACATCCAAATCAATTTCCAAATTATCAGTTGTGAACAACAATGATAGCAGCAGCAGAGGCTATTTTGTGATGGGTTGTCTCCTGTGAGTTAAGCCCTAGCTCTACAGCCATAAATTAAAACAGTAATAACATTACTGCACAGTCCCTCAGACCCCTTTCATTAGGGGAAAATAGGACAAAAAAGGACAAGGGGAAGGGGAAGGAGAGTATCTCTGTCTGTTTTGCTTATGGGTTTATGTCTGCTGACAGATCACAAGGAAAAGAATGAAGAAGTTGTGCATTTAGTAAGCCCAAGGGTCTTTTTTTTTTCTTTCTATTTTTCCTTTGTGAAATAAATTGTTTCTGTATATGCTTTGTACTGTAATGGTTGCTGTGTTCAGAAAAGAGCAAAGTTCTTTGTTATGCAAAATTATTGAGGATTTATGTTTACAAGCTATTGCCTGCTTCTCACAAATTGACACAAATAAAGAAGGTGGGATTTCTTTAAAGTTCTACAGGAATTCAAATGAACACATTCATAGATAATTTGTTCTGCAAATTTAAAGTATTTCCAAAATAAACTCTTCTCAAATTTAACTTCCCTGTGCATGGAAACAGTTTTTTATTTGTTTCACTAACAAATTCATGCATGTAAAAATCTGTTAGGTAAGAAATTTATGCTTTTTCCAAAATTAATAATTTCTCCATAGAAAGTAACATTTTCAGAAATACACCAATTCCATGAAACATAAACAACTGTTAAATAGCTGATGATTTTCAGAGGAAACATTCACTGATGAGTGAAGTGAAGTTGCTCAGTCATGTCCGACTCTTTGCGACCCCATGGACTGTAGCCTACCAGGCTCCTCTGTCCGTGGGATTTTCCAGGCAATAGTACTGGAGTGGATTGCCATTTCCTTCTACAGCGGATCTTCCCAACCCAGGGATCGAACCCAGGCCTCCCGCATTGTAGACAGGCGCTTTATTCTCTGAGCCACCAGGGAAGTGCTTACATTGATGAGAGAACCACAGTTAAATGCCTGCCCATTCATGTAGGGAGAAGACAACTGCAACCCACTCCAGTACTCTTGCCTGGAAAATCTCAGGGATGGGGGAGCCTGGTGGGCTGCTGTCTCTGGGGTCGCACAGAGTTGGACACAACTGAAGTGACTTAGCAGCAGCAACAGCCATTCATGTAGGCAACTGTTTGACTTGGATAATCACTGTTCACCTTTATCTGGACTTCAGACCTCTCATCTTGAAAATCTGGGTGATTTCATTCAGTTCAGTTGCTCAGTCATGTCCACCAACATTTTGAGACCTCATGGACTGCAGCAAGCTAGGCTTCCCTGTCCATCACCACCTCCAAGCATCTGCTCAAACGCATGTCCATTGAGTCAGTGATGTCATCCAACCATCTCATCCTCTGTTGTCCCCTTCTCCTGCCTTCAATCTTTCCCCAAATCAGGGTCTTTTCCAATTAGTCAGTTCTCATCAGGTGGGCAAAGTCTTGGAGCTTCAGCTTCAGAATCAGTCCTTCCAATGAATATTCAGGACTGATTTCCTTTGGATTAACTGGTGTGATCTCCTTGCAGTCCAAAGGACTCTTAGGCGTCTTCCCCAAAGCCCCAGTTAAAAAGCACAGTTCTTTAGTGCTCAGCTTTCTTTATAGTCCAACTCTCACCTCCATACATGACTACTGGAAAAACCATAGCCTTGGCTAGACAGACCTTTGTAGGAAAAGGAATGTCTCTGCTTCTTAACAAATGGTCCAGATTGGTCATATCTTCTCATCCAAGGAGCAAGCGTCTTTAATTTCATGGCTGCATTCACCATCTGCAGTCATTTTGGAGTCCTCCAAGATAAAGTCTGTCACTTTTACTTTGTTTCCCCATCTATTTGCCATGAGATGATGTGACCAGATGCCATAATCTTAATTTTTTTGAATGTTGAGATTTAAACCAACTTTTTTCACTCTCCTCTTTCACTTTCATCAAGAGGCTGTTTAGTTCCTCTTCACTTTCTACCATAAAGATGGTATCATCTGCGTATCTGAGGTTATTGATATGTCTCTTGGCAATCTTGATTCCAGTTCGTGTTTCATCCCGCCTGGCATTCCTCATGATGTACTCTGCATATAAGTTAAATAAATAGGGTGACAGTATACAGGCTTGATATACTCCTTTGCCAGTTTGGAACCAGTCTGTTATCCCATGTCCAGTTCTAAGTCTTGCCTCTTGATCTTCTTACAGATTCCTCAGGAGGCAGGTATGGTGTTCTGGTATTCCCATCTCTTGAAAAATTTTCTGCAGTTTGTTGTGATCCATATAGTCAAAAGCTTTGGGTGGAGTCAATGAAGCAAAAGTAGATGTTTTTCTGGAACTCTCTTGCTTTTTTAATGATCCAGTGGATGTTGGCAATTTGATCTCTCGTTCCTCTGTCTTTTCTGAATCTACCTTGAACATCTAGAAGTTCACAGTTTAGGTACTGTTGAAGCCTGGCTTGGAGAATTTTGAGCACTACTTTACTAACGTGTAAGATGAGTGCAGTTGTTTGGTTTGAACATTCTTTGGCTTTGCCTTTCCTTGGGATTGGAATGAAAACTGACCTTTTCCAGTCCTGTAGCCACTGCTGAGCTTTCCAAACTTGCTGGCATATTCTGTGCAGGACTTTCACAGCGTCATCTTTTAGGATTTGAAATAGCTCACCTGAAATTCCATCACCTTCATTAGCTTTATTAATAGTGATGCTTCATAAGGCCCGATTGACTTTGCATTCCAGGATGTCTGGCTCTAGGTGAGTCATCACGCCATCATGTTTATGTGGGCCATTAAGATCTTTTTTTGTATAGTCTTCTGTGTGTTCCTGCCATTTCTTCTTAATATCTTCTGTTTCTCTTAGGTCCATATCATTTCTGTCCTTTATTGTGCCCATCTTTGGATAAAAGATTCCCTTGGTATCTCTGACTGAGTTATAGCAAATGATCTTTCCAAACATAAATATTATAGTCCTAATAGAAGTAAGGCTAGAATTCTAGGATTCTTAGATGGATTAAGGTGGACATATACCTGAGTTCATTAGAGGAACAAAGTTCAGAATTCAAGCTAAGTGAGCCATCACCCACTATTAAATTTGTGAAGCAATGTTGCTGTGTTGTTAGTCATATCGTGCCCTGAAGTAATAGATAATATATTGGATTGGAAGTCCTGACTCATGTTTTACTCATGTATCCATCATTAATATCTCAAATCTCAGATTTATCATCTAAAAGTCATATACTATCCTTTCATGAAGAAAAAGTATATAACAACATATTATTAGTGATGGAAATGCATGGACATATTTATAAGAAATGATTTTTACAGAAGGACCAATATAGGGTCTTCCTTGCTTCCAGTTTGCTATGCTTGATGTTATAATCCTTGATCATCTCTAGTTTGGAATTTGAAATGTTGAAATTAGTCTCAGACTTCTGCCTTAAGGAAAATTTAACAAATGTAATTAGCATGGATATTTGAATTTTATGTAAATGTCCAGGAGCAGAGCAGGAATATAGTGCACTTTAAAGAAGTGAGCAATTGAACCTCATAAATAAATGAAAGCATCAAGATCCAATTATTTCCTTCTTTCTGTAGGTAGAGTATTAGCCTTGCCATTAAAGAGATATGTCATTCTTTGACAAAAATTCATTATTGTTTAGAGTAAATAAAAGCTAAATGTTTCCAATTAAAAGTTAAATAAGGGAGAAAGAAAAGCTTGGCTTTTAAAATCTCTCTTATCCTGTTTGTGTTTCATTTTGTCAGCTACGGCGATTATAACATCACCTCATCTTCTGCAGCATGTCAGGTAACAGTCCATATGTTATTAAACACTGACAATGAACTTGAAGAATGCAAAAGAATGGCTCATTAAGCAACAGAAACTTTGTGTATGATCAATAATTGAGTAATTCAAGAGAGTACCAAAAATCATGCACACATTTGGCATCAGTCAATCACTGCCTTTTCATGCCTTCCATTTGTAGGCTGCCCCAGCTGCCTCATTCCTCTCCTCCTGTCTCTCTACAAGATGCTGCAAACATCTATCTCTGTGTCTATTAGTCTCAACCTGCCCTAATCTCTTTTTTTCTCTTATTTTCCCATCATCCCAATAGGCTGGTTTCAATGTAAGAAATCACCTTAAGTAGAGTCTTTTGTAAATTTTTGTCATTTAAGAGGTCCTGCTTGTCCTGTCCACAATTGTCATCTTGCTGATTGTTTAAATATCAAATTGTGTCCAGAAGGGAACAAAATGAGGCTGGAGGGAAATGCATGTGGTACATGCATTTCAAAAGGGCTTAGCTGGTGAAGTCTTTCTCTAATTGCAAACCAGCTTTGTGTGTCATTCAAGTAAGAATAACATGATGTCTCTGAAAAGCGAGGCAGATGTAATGCCCTGTAATTCGCTCTCCATTTTGAGGATGTTAAATTCTTGGGTTCATTTGAATCCCTCCTAATGGGAGGACAAAACACCCCTCCTAATAAAGCCTCCTAAATTTAGACCTTCACATTTGAGCTGTTCAATTTTGTTTTCCCAGCCAGTTAAATTTTTAATCAAAGGAGATGGTGAATTTTATAGCATCTTTTCACTTTGCATTATCAGCAAAGGAAACCATCTTATTTATCCATTCCATCTTCTTCTTCTTCTTCTTTTTTTTTTTTTTTTTTTGAGGTAAATTCTTACTTTAAATGATCACTTGGTACAGGAAGCAGCTGCTGCTATGAATACATTAGATAACCATTCCTCTTAATGGCATTTGAATAAATTTATATCTAGGAAATAAGTCACTTAAGTGGATAATCATTTCAAAAATGGTAAAGTGAATTGTTCTTCACAGGTAAGTTTCCTAGAATGTATATCAGAGACATTTTTAGATGACTCCAACACATAGAACCAAATTATTATTCTTCATAAATAAGCAATTAGTCATTCATTCATTCCAGAAATAGAACTCTTATCAGTTATTATAAATTGACCAAAGAACCCTTAAAGCATAAGTGGTTTTTATAGCTTCAGGAAATGTAGGTTGTCATGGAAACCTCACACTTAATTTGCATCATCCTGTTACCATTTTCAATTCCAGGACCAGACAGCAGTAGCCCTATTTACTTTCAGTTCAGTTCAGTTCAGTTCAGTTGCGGAGTCTTGTCCGACTCTTTGCAACCCCATGAATTGCAGCACACCAGGCCTCCCTGTCCATCACCAACTCCCCGGAGTTCACTCAGACTCACGTCCATCGAGTCCGTGATGCCATCCAACCATTTCATGCTCTGTTGTCCTCTTCTCCTCTTGCCCCAAATCCCTCCCAGCAGCAGAGTCTTTTCCAATAAGTCAACTCCGCGTGAGGTGGCCAAAGTACTGGAGTTTCAGCTTTAGCATCATTCGTTCCAAAGAAATCCCAGGGCTGATCTCCTTCAAAATGGTCTGGTTGGATCTCCTTGCAGTCCAACGGACTCTCAAGAGTCTTCTCCAACAGCACAGTTCAAAAGCATCAATTCTTCGGTGCTCAGCCTTCTTCACAGTCCAACTCTCACATCCATATATGACTATTGGAAAAACCATAACCTTGAATAGACGGACCAGAGTTGGCAAAGTAATATCTCTGCTTTTGAATATGTTATCTAGCCTGGTCATAACTTTTCTTCCAAGGAGTAAGCGTCTTTTAATTTCATGGCTGCATCACCATCTGCAGTGATTTTGGAGCCCAAAAAAGTAAAGTCTGACACTGTTTCCACTGTTTCCCCATCTATTTCCCATGAAGTGATGGGACTGGATGCCATGATCTTCGTTTTCTGAATGTTGAGCTTTAAACCAACTTTTTCACTCTCCTCTTTCACATTCACCAAGAGGCTTTTAGTTCCTCTTCACTTTCTGCCATAAAGGTGGTGTCATCTGCGTATCTGAGGTTATTGATATTTCTCCAGGCAATCTTGATTCCAGCTTGTGTTTCTTCCAGTCTAGCGTTTCTCATGATGTACTTTGCATATAAGTTAAATAGCAGGGTGACAATATAGAGCCTTCACGTATTCCTTTTCCGGTTTGGAACCAGTCTGTTGTTTCATGTCCAGTTCTAACTGTTGCTTCTTGACCTGCATACAGATTTCTGAAGAGGCAGGTTAGGTGGTCTGGTATTCCCATCTCTCTCAGAATTTTTCACAGTTTATTGTGATCCACACAGTCAAAGGCTTTGGCATAGTCAATAAAGCAGAAATAGCTGTTTTTCTGGAATTCTCTTGCTTTTTCCATGATCCAGGGGATGTTGGCAATTTAATCCCTGGTTCCTCTTCCCTTTCTAAAACCAGGTTGAACATCAGGAAGTTCACAGTTCACGTATTGCTGAAGCCTGGTTTGGAAAATTTGAGCATTACTTTACTAGCATGTGAGATGAGTGCAATTGTGCGGTATTTTGAGCATTCTTTGGCATTTACTTTAGTGTGGCTATTTATGTATTTAGTTCTGAATAAAATAGCCATATTTGCTTTCGTAGGTCTTTATTAAAGATTTTATTTTTATAATGAACAAAATATTGAATCATTCACCTGTGGGCTAATTTTGACCCACATGAAGCTTAAATTATCAACTTAATATATTTGTTAAGCAACAAAATTATTTCTTATATTAGAAGAAGCTTCCCATGTAAATAAAAAATAATTAAGATTTTGGTGTTAATAATAACTGAGACAACTCTGCAAAGCCTCTAGGATCCTGATTGCTGTTCTAATTATATGCAATATGTATACACCTGCAGTTTGACATATGTAAGTGAATGTATATTTAAAAATTAGCACATGAAAACTTCCTTACTGTGGAGGAACAAAGACTAAAGTTTTTGTTTTATTTAGTTCTCCAACTTGAGTTTCCTTGATTACAAACATGATTGGATAATCCAAGGAACATACATTTAAAAAATTAAGAAACTGAGATATTAAAGCATCTTGAAGACTGAGACACACACTGAAAGTCTGAGTGCATGCAACCAATCTTTGAAAGTAGATACAACATGTTAAAGTGATCTATTTGATTTCAATCTAAGACACTATTCTATGACCCAGGTTGATGGGATTGACACTACAAACTGACTCATGCATTGCCTTCTCCAGTATTCATTTTTGTGCTATAGGGACTACAGAGAAAGTAATACATAGCTATGCATTCTTTTGTATCTAAATTCTATGGATTATACTCTGCAGATTTAGAGGGGGAAAGTAAGCAGCTTGGTTTTGTGTCAGAAACAGTGTTACTAGATCTAGGCTAGAGACTGCATTTTCTGGGTCAGTTATGGTAGAGTTTCTACTTATGATTCCCTAGCATCATATGTATTCAGAGCATTTTTATTAGATAAGTCCTAAAATGTGAAGAGCAGTTTTGCTATTCACACTGTTCTTGGCTAGTTAGTATCCAATCTTGATTTCATAACTCATTAGAAATTCTATACATTGCAAAATATCATAATGTAAATCTTTCTTTCATATAATCAATGATACTTTTTTCATTTACAACTAAGAACTTTATTAATTTAATTACTCTATTAAACTGATGTTTTGTTTCTAAATACTCAGAACATTTTTCCTTAGTGAACAAGGAAAGATGATTTCATAGGTATCTGAGAAAATTTTTCAAATGACCATTCATTGCTTACTAAATTTCCTTTCAACATTTTATTGTACCCAGTTGTATACCAGAGCCTCCAGTGATACAACAGTCCTGTGTAAATAAAAAGAGTAAACAGTTGATTCCAATATGCCAGCATAATTCAACCATTGATCAAAATCAGTCACCCATATCTGGTTCACATTAAACTTTCATCAAAGCATGAGCTTGTGAAACATATAGAGCCCCAAGTACACCCCCTGATCTAGTGAATAAATTCCTCAATTGACTAAAATATTGCCACCTGGGGACTTTCCCAAATCCCAGTGTTTGGAAGCCATTTACATTAAAAAAATATATATATATTGATCAGTGAGGCTTAGTGAGAGTTCATTGAAAAGACTTAAACTCTTTTTTTTTCTCTGAGAGGAAAAATAGATTACTCAAGCAAAGGAAATTTTAGATCTGGACTTCAGGAAAATACTTAATACAATGTCTTATGATATCTTTGCAAAGAAGACAGATAAGTCAAGCTAAATGACTCAGTGAATAGGTTGAATAGACTGAATAGATTGTTTACACAAAAAGAATCTATTCAATAAAATAATACTCTTCTAACCTAGAAGTTTCTTCTGCAAAATGATTGATATAGATTAAATGTACTATAGTGAAAATAAGGTTTGATTTTTTTTTTTCCAGGCTGAATGTACTAGCTAGTTTGCTTGGGGCTCTGATTCACACAGGTCTCACTAAGGACAAAGTCTGAAAGAATAAGTTTGGAAAACCTCTAGGCTCAGTGCTGCAAAACTGCCTTCTACTTCAGATGCCAGTTGCAAGTCCCAGCACATGTGTCTCTAACCAACAGATCAGAGGTTCCCATACACCTTCCTTGGGATAATAATTTTCTAGAATGGTGCTTAGAACTCAAAGAAAATGTTTAGTTACTAATCTCAGTTAATTATGAAAATTACCATAAAGGATACAAATAAAGAGCAGAAGAAGAGGCACAAAGGGCAAGATCTGAGAGGACTTCAAGGGCAGAAACTTTCTGTGCCTTTTGAATTTGGAGTATGCCACTCTTTGAGCATGTGGATGTGTTTACCAATCCAGAGCTCTCAGAATACTGAATCATTCATGATTTTGTGGAAGTTCTGTTACATATGCATGATTAAATAATCAGTTCAGAGTGGTGGTTAACTCTCATTAGCATGCTAAATGACATGCCCTCAGGTGCCATGACAGTTCTGAGGCCAACCATTAAAGACCAAACAATGGGGGTGGCCCAATCCCTGGAAATCCTCACTCCTTCCCCAAAATCATTAGAATAATCCTCCCACTCATTAGCCCATGAAATTACACAGTCCATAAGAACTAACCACCCCACATTTCATGGTCTCTTGCTTTTTGAGATGGACTGTATTCTGTCTATGGAATATGCATCTCTCTAAATAAATCCATTTCTTATCTATCAGTTTACCTCTTACTAAATTCTTTCTGTGTTGTGACATAAAGAATCTGAGCTTCATGAAGTCCTGAGACTGTTGAGTAATGTCAACTAAAAGACAGTGGGTTCAAGTTCCAGCCTATGGGTTTAACTCCAGTCCATGTTGTGCAGTTTTACCTGTATCTATTGGCTTGACACCTACCAAGAAACAAAGCCAGTGTTCAGTGTATATTACCAAGGGCCTAGAATGAGGAGAATTGAAATATAAGAACATTTATATTAAGTAGATGGGTCATGTATCAATTTCAGTATTACATATTGAGGAAAATGGTTGTTATAATTTATTATTATTATCTAATCAAAATATTGAATATCCCATTTCACTTGATCTGGTACCCTGGATCCAACTTGTGGTGGGAAAAGAGTGAATAAAATATTAATTTGGGGGAAAACCCAGTATTTTGGAGAAGACTGACGGACAAACTGTTCATTTATTCTTCTAGACCATTATTTACCATATGGGCTGCACATTAGAATTGGCTGGGGGATTTTTTAAATATCCAGATGTCCTGATAATACCACAAATCAATTAAATCAATCAAATCTGATTTAAATCAATTAAATCTGTATTTCTTGAAGTGGCACCAGACATCATCATTTTTAACTCCCCAGGTAATTAGAATGTGCAATCAAGGTTAAAAGGTACTGTTTTAGATTAATAGTTGTTAAGCCTGCAGCCATATGTGAATCCTCCACAGTGTTGTGAATTGTTGTAAAATTATAGCTGCTCAGTAGTCCCCATTTCAGGCTCTATGCAGTAAAATCATGTGAAAATAGGTTTTAGTTGCATATCAAAAATATTTTTAAATAAAAAATGATTCAGAAACTAAATGAATTCTCTCCCTTGGCAGTGATTTAGGACAGCCTGAGTGACCACTTGCTAGGTGCACTGCAGGAGTATGTTGTAAGCAGGCCTGAGTACCAACCTTGCTATCCCTGGGAAACTAGTCTGTCTGTTCCATTAGGCAGCATACTCTCATAAATGAATTTCAGTTGTTGCCCAGATTCTTTTTGTGGAGAAAAAAAAAAAAAAGCCTGAAACAACAAAAATGCAGGAGGAAAGTAGGGGTAAAGAGATACCCAGATAATTCTATCATGCATTAATGACAAACTCACATTTATTAGAGGCAACTTTAGAAGGCAAGTACACCCATGGGTATATGCCACTACTTACTCTGCTCTCTCTGATTTGTTCATTTTATATCTTTTATTTATATTATTGGAACTTTTATTTTACTTTCTTTTTGCATAAAAACTTGGTGTCCTCCTGTCAGTCAGCACAAACTGATAGATGGCATGGAAGGGATCCAAGTATTCTGTCCCACTTGACAATCTTTGAATCTACTACTAATGTTGATTAAGCATTTATTTTCGAAGTTCTAATTTCCTTAGCATATAAAAATATTTTCTGTCTTTACATATAAAATAATGAAAGACTAACAACCTGTGTTATGCACCAGCCCCTATTATTAACTAGCTTTATTATCTCAATCACTTAACCTCTCTGAATGTTGGTCTCCTTGTTTATAAAATGCTGGTTATAAAATCTAACAAGCAGAAACACCATACCAAACATAAAGGTATTCTAATGATCTGAGTTCAATGGGTATTAGTTATTTTCCTTTCATGCATATTGCAATTATAAATAATCTATGTGGGCCATTTAACTAAATTATATGATTTCTTCTAGCTTGTGAACTCATGAGAATGAGTGCTTTCTCTCCACCTTTGTGTTATCTCTGTAGCCTAGAAATAGTTTTGAAATATTAACCTTTAATATCTACTCCACAACCTCCTCTTTCTCTGCTGTTATCATTATCCTTAATCCTATTTGATTGACTTGGAATTTTGCATTCATTTGTTACAGAAAAAAATTGTGCAGCAGAACAAAAATACAAGAAAATATCAAGTTGTTGGCTTGTCATGTTCCAGTTTAGGCTTAAACATTGAAGAGAGCTTTGAATGTATAAATAATGAACCAAAGCAAGATTTCCCTACTACATATGACATTTTGGTTGAGAGTAGGGGTAAATTCAAAGGAACACCAGAGGGATTTAGCTGAGTAGGGGCTCTGTACACTCCTCTTATCACTGGTCAGGCTGTTTCCAGATAGATTTGAAAATACTACTACATCGCTGAAGAGTCTAGAAATAGTTGATTCCACTAGAGAACTAAGCTTTAGTGTCCTACATGTCTAGAATCGTACTAACTATATAGAAGTCTTGTAAAATTGAGAAACTAGTTACTCAAGTCTTTGTTGATATGTATTATAGTTGGATTGTGGAATCCTGGTTGAGAAAGGCTGGGCTAGGTAAATGAGCAGAAATGCCTCTAAGCATTTCTGATGATCCCAGAGCAGCATGGGAGCACCTGAAAAACTCCATGTAGCCAAGAAGGGCAAAAGCAAATGTTGCTTGAAGAAATTCAGGCCTAAGGAGACTTGACAGTGAAATGAAGAAGGACTCAGGAAAGGTATCTGTGAACTGAGAATGGAAGTCTGATGGGAACACTATATATCTCAGAATATATCATGGAAGATAGATGACAAATTAGGACTGCATGCCTCTTGCAAGGTCAAGTCCTACCCTTCTGCAGGAAGACTTTTTACCTCTTAGGTAAAAGAAGACTCATTTTGTATTTTGATTAACCCCAAACGGTGAGAGTGGACTAAAGATGGTCAAAAGATAAATTAAAATTTAGACTAAGAAATTTGCTTTTTTAAAGTTTGTAGACTGAGATTTTTATCTGTTACATGCACTTGCGTTGCTCATAATTGAAGTCAATATTTATTATAGTAGTGAACTGAGTTGATAAGTGTGAAGATTTGAAGGTATCTTAGAATGAAGTTTCTCAAATAGTTGCTGTTTTACTAAATAAATATACAATCCAGGAAACCTAGTTCATCATAAAAATGAAGAAGTCAAGAAATATTTTACCCCAAAGAAAATGAATATATAGTTGTGCAATGTTGGTCTACGGGAACATACTATTCCTATAACATTTTATCTCATAAAGATTAAATTAAAGACAATTTCACAAATGATATTTTCTTTCTGCTTTTATTTTTACACTGAAGATGCAAAATATAGAGAATTTAAGTGAGTTAATATTAAGGAAATTATATTTTTGAATTTGGAAATAACCCAGACAACCAATTCCATTATGATTTCCTAGCTCTCTTCATAAAATTATAAAAATGAAATAAAAGAGGATTTTTAGTAATTGTTGGGGTATTAAAAACCATTTGCTATAAATCATAGCACATTAATGACTAATGTTCAGTATCTTTTCTCATGTCATATTTGGGGCAGAACTGATTTAAGTGAAGATAAAAATATGAAGTATGTGCAACGATAATTGAACTTATTAGAAAAATAATTCTACAGTTAGAGTATTATTTAGAGCATTATTTCAGATTCTTGCCTGTCTCTTCTCCAGTGAATAGAGGCATTGAATCATGTGCACATTTCTCCATGAAACTGATTCATTTTGATGGACAGGGAAAATTTTATGGTTTCCAATTTTGTGATGTCTCAAATAAGGTATTTCCATTAGGAATCTTGGTTGCTTGAAGAATCAGTTTTATTGTGTGTGTGTGTGTTTATCTAGCAATTAAGTTCAAAATTTTCAAGTTTCACCATCATTTATCACCACATTTTTTTTTTTCACTTTTATCTTCTAGTTCTACTAGCTATTTCTGATTCATGGCTAGTCTTAATTAATTTTTTCAGTTTAAATCTTCCACTGTCACCTCATAGTATTTCCTAAGTTCATAAAAATTTTGAATTCAATAAAAATTTATGCAGTGTACATCCCTACCCACAAGCTCACACATTCTCACTTATCAACAAAGGATATGAAATGGCCACAGAAAGAAGAGTTAAAAGCAATATATACTTGTGTTCTAGCAGCAGCTTGTTTTGCATCTGAGAGGTATTCAATAATTATTCTAGATTTATACTGAAGTGTTTTCATGCTGTCCCAAGAAAAATAGGGAGAATTAGGCAGTTTCAGAAGTTAAGAAGAATACTAGATTGTATAAAAAGAACAGGAAAAATGTATATAGTCTGCATGTTTTATCCTAAAACATCGTAAAAATTACTCAATTTTATTAATTGTGAAGGAAATATATCATTTGTATACATATTTAAGTCCATTATTAAAAATGTTGATGTTAAAAGCAGTTCTCATTTTTATATGTGCCTAAAAATGCACTCTTTTTCTGTCTCCATATACAGCAAGTAAAAATGCATGAAACAGGATAAGTAGTCCCAAGTTAAAGCTAAACTCACAACTATAGGAAAAAGTACATATATTGAGAAAAACAAAACATCTTTAAAAATTCCTACTTTACATTTCCAGGAACTAGAAATTGAAGAAAAACTAGGCAAAGAGCTAGTAGAAGGAAAGAAATATCTAAAATTAGAGCAGAAATAAGTGAAAGAGCCATCAGAAAAACAATAGAAAAATCAACAAAACTGATGGGAAATAAATGGGGAAACAGTGGAAACAGTGTCAGACTTTATTTTGGGGGCTCCAAAATCACTGCAGATAGTGATTGCAGCCATGAAATCAGCCACTTACTCCTTGGAAGGAAAGTTATGACCAACCTAGACAGCATTTTCAAAAGCAGAGACATTAGTTTGCCAACAAAGGTCCGTCTAGTCAAGGCTATGGTTTTTCCAGTGGTCATGTATGGATGTGAGAGCTGGACTGTGAAGAAAGCTGAGCGCCAAAGAATTAATGCTTTTGAACTGTGGTGTTGGAGAAGACTCTTGAGAGTCCCTTGGACTGCAAGGAGATCCAACCAGTCCATTCTGAAGGAGATCAGCCCTGGGATTTCTTTGGAAGGAATGATGCTGAAGCTGAAAATCCAGTACTTGGGCCACCTCATGCGAAGAGTTGACTCATTGGAAAAGACTCTGATGCTGGGAGGGATTGGGGGCAGGAGGAGAAGGGGATGACCGAGGATGACATGGCTGGATGGCATCGCTGACTCTATGGACATGAGTCTGAGTGAACTCCGGGAGTTGGTGATGGACAGGGAGGCCAGGCGTCCTGCGACTCATGGGGTTGCAAAGAGTCGGACAAGACTGAGTGACTTAACTGAACTGAACTGAACTGATTAACAATATTAAGATATGAAACAATCTAAGTGTCAGTGGATGAATTGATAAGAAACACATGACATTTATATTACAATGCAATATTTTTTAGCCACGAGATAGAAGGAAATCCTGATATTTATGATAACATCTTCTCTCTTGGCTCAGATTGAAAAAACTTTGCCTGCAATGCAGGATACCTCAGTTAAATCCCTGTGCTTGGAAAAGTCCCTGGAGAAGGGAATGGTAGCCCATTCCAATATTCTTTCCTGGGGCATTCCATGGACAGAGGAGCTTGGCAGGCTGTAGTCCACAGGACTGCAAAGAGTTGAACATGACTGAATGACTAACACTTTCACTTTCACACCTGATGGACCTTGAGGAAATTACGCTAAGTAAGATAACTCAGACAGGAAAGTACAAATACTGTCAGATATAATATATATGTGGAATTTATAAAAGATGAGCATGTAAACAAAGAGAAGAGAGGTTCCCAAGAGTTGTAAATGGGGGAACTGAGGAATTTTTGTTTAAAGGTAAAACTAGAAACTAATAAATAAGTTCTGAAGATCTAAAGCACAATGTAGTGATTATAAACAAAAACACTTTAAAACCTCAAAAATCTCCAATAGACTAGATCTTAATTATTTCTACCACAGAAAATAAATAATAATTACATGATAAACTAGCTAATTTTATGGTAGTGATTGCACTATAATGTGGAAATGTATATCAATTATACCTCAATTAATACACATTTTTAAATGTGTATTTTTAAATGAGTTGGTGATGCCATCCAACCATCTCATCCTCTGTTGTCCCCTTCTCCTTCTGCCCTCAGTCTTTCCCAGCATCAGGGTCTTTTCAAATGAGTCAGCTCTTCACATCAGGTGGTCAAAATACTGGAGTTTTAGCTTCAACATCAGTCCTTCCAATGAACACCAGGACCGACCTCCTTTAGGATGGACTGCTTCGATCTCCTTGCAGCCCAAGGGACTCTCAAGAGTCTTCTCCAACACCACAGTTCAAAAGCATCAATTCTTTGGCACTCAGTTTTCTTTATAGTACAACTCTCACATCCATACATGACCACTGGAAAAACCATAGCCTTGATTAGATGGACCTTTGTTGACAAAGTAATGTCTCTGCTTTTGAATATCATGTCTAGGTTGATCATCTTTCCTTCCTAGATCATTTACTCTTACCTTTAATGCTGACTTTTTAAAATTACCACCAACTAAGTATTGGTCAATTTTAATGATCGAGTATTGTCCATTTGGAAGAATTCCTAAGCAGTAGTAAATTATTTACCCTATAATCTACAACACACTTTACCATCATTAATATTTAACGACTAGCGTTGCCTTTACAATATTGGATCATGTGTCTTTGTGTGTATTAACTTGGGTGAATATAGTTAAATGTACATGTTTTTTATTTGAGACAGTCATCATGTCTTCATCTTAATATTCTTAATTCTAAGTTAATAGAGTCAGAAAAAAATCTACCAGTGTTAACATTTAAAAGGTCAATAATAATAGTAACATTGCATATTTATTTTAATTTGGTACAGTCAATTGACAAATTAATTTATAAATTGATACAATCCAAAATTATATACTATTAAATTAAGCAAAGTAAAAAATAAATTAAATAAATGCAGAAGGCAATTGTACTCATCATGTAACATCTACTACACAGAAGTTTGAGAAATGCCTATGCCAAATTATTAATATTATAAGGAAGTTCTGCACTTATGGCAAGTCTGTAATGGCTCTTAGATGCAAAAGTAAAACTTTTTGTAGAGAAATACAACCCATGCACTATGGTATTCCAACAGGAAGACCTCCAATGATAAGAAATTCAAAGGAGAAAATAGTTGCCAATTATCTAAGAAACAATCATATATAAATATATAACGTTAGATTTTATAAGATAGACTATTACAAGATCCTGACATATTAGTAACTTCAGTTCAGTTCAGTTCATTTCAGTCGCTCAGTCGTGTCCAACTCTTTGCGACCCCATGAAGCGCAGGACGCCAGGCCTCGCTGTTCATCACCATCTCTCGGAGTTCACTCAGACTCACGTCCATTGAGTCCGTGATGCCATCCAGCCATCTCATCCTCGGTCATCCCCTTCTCCTTCCCCCAATCCCTCCCAGCATCAGAGTCTTTTCCAGTGAGTCAGCTCTTAGCATGAGGTGGCCAAAGGACTGAAGTTTCAGCTTTAGCATCATTCCTTCCAAAGAAATTCCAGGGTTGATCTCCTTCAGCATGGACTAGTTGGATCTCCTTGCAGTCCAAGGGACTCTCAAGAGTCTTCTCCAACAGCACAGTTCAAAAGCATCGATTCTTCGGTGCTCAGCCTTCTTCACAGTCCAACTCTCACATACATATATGACCACTGGAAAAATCCGTAGCCTTGACTAGAAGGACATTAGTCGGCAAAGTAATGTCTCTGCTTTTGAATATGCTATCTAGGTTGGTCATAACTTTTCTTCCGAGGAGTAAGTGTCTTTTAATTTCATGGCTGCATCACCATCTGCAGTGATTTTGGAGCCCCCCAAAATAAAGTCTGACACTGTTTCCACTGTTTCTTCATCTATTTCCCATGAAGTGATGGGACCAGATGCCATGATCTTCATTTTCTGAATGTTGAGCTTTAAGCCAACTTTTTCACTCTCTTTCACCTTCATCAGGAGGCCTTTAGACCTTCTTCATTTTCTGCCATAAGGGTGGTGTCATCTGCAAATCTGAGATTATTGATATTTCTCCCGGCAATCTTGATTGCAGCTTGTGTTTCTTCCAGACCAGCGTTTCTCATGATGTACTCTGCATAGAAGTTAAATAAGCAGGGTGACAATATACAGCCATGACATACTCCTTTTCCTATTTGGAACCAGTCTGTTGTTCCATGTCCAGTTCTAACTGTTGCTTCCTGACCTGCATACAGATTTCTCAAGAGGCAGGTCAGGGAGTCTGGTATTCCCAGCTCTTTCAGAATTTTCCACAGTTTATTGTGATCCACACAGTCAAAGGCTTTGGCAGAGTCAATAAAGCAGAAACAGATGTTTTTCTGGAACTCTCTTGCTTTTTCCATGATCCAGGGGATGTTGGCAATTTGATCTCTGGTTCCTCTGCCTTTTCTAAAACCAGCTTGAACATCTGGAAGTTCATGCTTCATGTATTGTTGAAGCCTGGCTTGGAAAATTTTGAGCTTTACTTTACTAGCATGTGAGATGAGTGCAACTGTGTGGCAGTCTGAGCATTCTTTGGCATTGCCTTTCTTTGGGATTGGAGTGAAAACTGACCTTTTCCAGTTCTGTGGCCACTACTGAGTTTTCCAAATTTGCTGGCATATTGAGTACAGCACTTTCACAGCATCATCTTTCAGGATTTGAAATAGCTCAACTGGAATTCCATCACCTCCACTACCTTTGTTAAAACAATCTGTAATATTTAATAAATGAATATTTAAAATATATTAATATGAAGCTATTCAAGAATCCCTAAAGCCTTAGAACCAATAGCAACTAAATAGAATTAATAGATATATGAAAGTGAAAATAATCATAGAAATAAATTTAGTGGAGAACAAAAACATCACATTTAACAAAGCAAAGTTAAATTGTGAATTATTAGGAAGCTGGGAGTTTCAGAAGGGAACTCTAGGAAGCTGAGTAGGAGGATGCTGTGCTTGTCTCCTTCTATGAATATGTTCAAAATACATCTACAAATAGAGCAACCCTCTTGCTGAAAACAACCTGGAGATTGGCAGAAAGGCTCTTCTGTAACACTGTAAGAAAGAACCACATGGGTCTGGTAGGCAAAGAGGAGAAGCAATCAGATTGGGACTCATACGCCCTAGCAGGCAACACAGAAAGAGAGCAGGATTACATGGCTCAGTGGTCCTACCAGGAAGTGAGCAGTTCAAGCCATGTATTGGCCCCCACACCCTAGGGGTCCAACAACCAGGAAGATGAATCCCCTTAACTACTGAAAACCAGTAGGGCATACCAGAGGGTTACAAGAAACTGAGAATGTTTCTTTAAAGATCCCATGCAGCACTCAGTTACTCCTGGGGACAAGGCAGATGAAGCAGTTTGAAACTTGCCAAGTGCTTTAGCTGGTTTGCTGTGACCATCCCAGCTCATAGCCTGCACTGGTTGTTATCTTCTTCAGCCTCTCTTGATCCTGTACAGCTCTCCTCTGGAGCAGAGAAGCCATTACAAAAAATCCCTTGCATTCCTATACACTAATAATGAGAAAATAGAAAGAAATTAAGGAAACAATTCCATTCACCATTGCAATGGAAAGAATAAAATACTTAGGAATATATCTTTCTAAAGAAAGAAAAGACCTATATGTATAAAACTATAAAACACTGATGAAAGAAATCAAAGAGGACACTAATAGATGGAGAAATATACCACGTTTATGGATCAGAATAATCAATGTAGTGAAAATTAGTATACTACCCAAAGCAATCTATAGATTCAATGCAATTCCTTTCAAGCTACCAATGGTATTTTTCACAGAGTTAGAACAAATAATTTCACAATTTGTATGGAAATACAAAAACCTCGAATAGCAAAAAAGCAATCTTGAGAAAGAGGAAGAGAACTGGAGGAATCAACCTGCCTGACTTCAGGCTCTACTACAAAGCAACAGTCATCAAGATAGTATGGTACTGGCACAAAGACAGAAATATAGATCATGGAACAAAATAGAAAGCCCAGAGATAAATCCACACACCTATGGACATCTTATCTTTGACAAAGGAGGCAAGAATATACAATGAATTAAAGACAATCTCTTTAACAAGTGGTACTGGGAAAACTGGTCAACCACTTGTAAAAGAATGAAACTAGAACACTTTCTAACACCATAAATTTGCAAGGCCTAAATTAATTGTGATCTGAAACATGAGGGAGAGACAGAAGAAAATGAGAGAAGGAATAGTAACAGGAAACAAAATTGTTTAAATGTTGAAGATTAATGAGCTGTGCATTCTAATATACTATTGGTTGTAAATATGATGGTAATAAAATGAGAGTGAACATAAATATAATTTCAAACGTTTGTATCCTTTGATTATACTTTCATTGCTTTAAATCTAAGAGAAAATTTAGAAATAGCTTCTATTATTGAGTTTCTACCTGCTTGTTTTATTATCTTTGGCAAAAAGAAGTTCTTGATAGCGTTATCTAGTTGAGAAAAGTAATCATAAATAAAACAAATGTCTAAAAGTAGATAATATTAAAATATGTGAGTGTTGGAATAGTATACAGACATTAAAAGAATTGAGAAATATTAAAGCTCAAGGAATAATGTTGATAATTTTATACAAGATGAAAATAAAAGCTAAAATATAAAAACATTCAGAACACCAATCTATGGGTCTATATGTTTAATTAAGCACTCCCAAAACAGGTGAGGGTTACCCAATATAGAAATAAAACCTTAAAAAAATATTTCCAAATTATTTGCAATCTGCATGAAATATTTAATAGTTAAACTTTAACAGAAAACAAGAGAAAGATGAAGGCTATTAGAGTAATTTAGGAAAGGAAAAAGCAGAAAAGTACACATAGGATGGAGTGGGAGGAGATGAAGAAGAGAAAATAGCCTCAAGCCTCCTTGGTTAATTGGGTTCCTTATGTTGTGTCGCTTACAGAATATATTTAACAGTATTGTCAGGAACTTGTCAGCACAAGGCTGGTGAGCTGATTTGAAAGGAATATTCCTCAGCTTTCTCACTTCTATATTTGCACAGTTCAGGGAACTGTTGCAAGGGGAGAGAGAATACTAGATATTTTGACAAAATGTCTGTTTATGTGTTTAAATCAATATTCAGCCAAATTCAAGACCAAGATTGAGGCAGCATATTAACATCATATATTAAACTTCTGGGATACAAAGACAAACCCCAAACTGTATGCAACAGTTACCATTACCATTGTATACCATGATCATAATACCATTATGATCATCATTTCAAAATCCATTCATATCAATGTTTGCTGCTATTGATCAACACT
Source organism: Nanger dama (assembly GCA_917880005.1). Classification (NCBI taxonomy): domain Eukaryota; kingdom Metazoa; phylum Chordata; class Mammalia; order Artiodactyla; family Bovidae; genus Nanger; species Nanger dama. Next base: position 58,861,601 of record CAKJTW010000004.1, read on the forward strand.
GTCAGTGCTAGATGGCTCCTATGTTATCTCTTCAGCACATTAGAAAAACTAAACAGAATTTTCACTGAGGTCAGTGGGAAGTCTGAGAATGGTATTCAGCACTGCTGGTATAAGACCCTCTCAATGATAACTGACTAAAGTGAAGACAAATTTACTCTCAGTTTCTCAGTTTGAAGATTTGGTCAGTGGTAGTCATGTGATTTCATTGAAATCAAGTCACACATAGAGGTTTTGAGCACTGCTTGGAAAAAGTTCATGTTGGTATATTACAGAAGCAGATATCTGTGTAAGCAATTGTTGCTTCACAATGACTTGAAACAAATTTGTCCTTAATCTTCACATCTAGAAATGAGGATGAAACAGTGTAATTGGCACACAAAATACCACCTCTGAATTTCCATCTGTATCTTGGCTTTCCTTGCATGATAGCAATTTCAGCCTCTTTCCTGGAGTGGAATGATTTTTACATCTTTACAGCAGACTTTGTGTAAAAATACTTCCACTCTTGAAGCACAGTGGTTCAATTCCTTATTCAGCAGGTTCCAGCAAATGAAGCTCTTTCTCTGCAAGCCCTGTATTATTGTTATCTGCATGAGACAATACTAAGGCTTTCTTTTGTTTAACCAACCTTTAAAAATGTAATAGCCAACATTCCACACTGGTTAAACATTCGTATATTATGAGGAGGGCAAAAGCTCATAGCTTGTCTTCAAAAAAAGAATGATAAAATGACCGTATTAGGACTTCTTAGGTGGCACTAGTGGTAAAGTACTGGCCTGCCAATGAAGGAGATGCAAGAGAGACAGGTTTGATTCCTGGGTTGGGAAGATGCCCCGGAGGAGGGCATGGCAACCCTTTTCAGTGTTCTAGTCTGGAGAATCCCATGGACAGAGAAGCCTGGTAGGCTACCATCTGTAGGGTCACAAAAGCCAGACATGACTGAAGCAACTATGCATACACACACACATATATATAACAGAGTATGCATATATATATATATAGATACATAGGTATACATGTCCTGACCATAAGCAGTACCTTGAAAAATGCCCCCAAAAGCCTTTGCCTTCATCAAAATTAGTTGACAATATTTTAATAATTATTTTACCAAACTTCATTTAAATATACACAGTGGCATAAGTATGATTCACTATAGGTTTTTATAACTGAGTTTGGAGCTTTTATAAGAACTGAAATTGTAAGACAGCACAGTTGACATTCTATTCATGATGAAAATTCTCAAACAGCTTTTTAAAATTGATTCCTGGTTTACATTGAGTCAAGCCACCATAATCAAATTATATGTAATACTTCATATTTTGGTGAAAGTTTTGCAATCTAATTTACCATTCAACTCTATACATGTTAAATTATAGATAATATATTTTCATGTTCTATCCTATATTATTTTTAAAATTTTACAGACATCTATTTATTAGCTTAAAAAAGGCAAAAAATTTCCTAAAAATATCTGGTGGGCATAAAATGTCAATGGTTTTAATAGATTAATACTTTTAGTAAATTTAAGTGTCAATCTTTCTCCCCATTTGTAACTATTTAAAAGTTCTTAATAATGACTCTAGCACATAAATCTAAAAGCTTTTACCATAATTATTAATGGTTGAGTTATTTTCATTAGCAATGACAAATAACTCATCTGACTGATGTTCTTTCTCCATATAAATCACATAAACTTTCATTTAAAATTCTGTCTATGGTGCTTCCTTCTGTTTAAAATTAAATATTGAGATATTAACAATAAATCAGAATCCCATGCCAGTTTGTAATCCTGCTGTTGTCATGATAATTAGATATGGTGTTACCGATAAGATCACATAGTCACTGGTCATGTATCAGTTTAGGGATGTTAGCCAGAACAAGTGTTGATGTTGGCATCAGGCTCTGTGGTTTTCCAAAGGCCAAGAGAGAAGCTGAGTCTCACATAAAATGTGTGAGATTTGCTGTCCTTATTCTCAGCAAAGAGAAGACGGGGGTTTGCACTGATGGGGACATGTATTTAATAAACTTTGTTGCACATCTGTGTGCCAAGAGATATGCTAGTATAGGTAAAGCCCTGTACTCCACAATTTCCTTTCTAGTGGAGAAAGCTGTATGGTAAACAGATCATAACTAGTCTATGTCCCACATGCTACCAGAAAGGCATTCACAGAGAAGCTTTAGGAGATAAGCCCTCAGCACAGTGGGAATTGGTTCAGTTTTCCAAAGGCAGGCATAAAGGCATTCCTTACAGAGGTAACAACATGTGCCCATGACCCAGAATCCTTAGGAAACTGAAATTGTTTGTAATATAGACTGTGTTATGGTGCAAAGAGAAGAGTAATGACAGGTGAAATGGGAACCAGATTATGCAAGTTGTGTGACACCATGCTGGGGAGTGGTTTCTGAAATAATTGCTAACCCAGTTGATCTGGGGTGAGATTTATGAAGTTTATGCTTAACAGGCAACATTCCTATAGGTAATAAGAAACTGTTGATGTATTTTATTGCTTCTCTGGTTTATTTATTTATTTATTTGGTTTTTGGACCCCAAAGCATGTGAAATCTCAGCTCCCCAACAACCAGGGATCAAAACTACACCCCCTGCATTAGAAGGCAAAGTGTTAACTGTGGCACCACAAGGTGCTGCTACTGCTGCTGCTAAGTCGCTTCAGTAGTGTCTGACTCTATGTGACCCCAGAAGTTCCCATATATTAATGTTAAATGCAAGAATGTTGTGCTATGACTATATTTGTATTCCTGAAAGATCCTTCTTGTATCCATAAAGATACAGATGAGGAGTCCAGTGAGAACTGCTGAGTTGTGGCCATTACACAGGCAAGTCCTAATGAACTGTGATGATGGTTAGGGTGAGGAGAATGAGATGGATTCCAGAGAAAACAATTAGACAGAATGGAAAGGACAGAGAAGCAGATTTCAAGGAGCAGGGGAGGGGGTGAGGAAAAGGAATGTCAATAGTGAGTTCAGCTACCTTGTACGGTGATGTTAATTTTGAAGTGCCTGTTGGACATCCAATGGGAATGTTTGAATAGAACACTGAATCTAAGAGTCTGGAATATAGTAGAGAATTCCAGGCATGACTGGATTTGCACAAAGATATTATTGTTAAGTCACTTTAGCTGTGTCCGATTCCTTGTGACCCCATTGACAGCAGCCCACTAGGCTCCCCCATCCCTGGGATTCTCCAGGCAAGAACACTAGAGTGGGTTGCCATTTCCTTCTCCAATGCATGAAAGTGAAAAGTGAAAGTGAGGTCGCTCAGTTGTGCCCAACTCTTAGCAACCCCATGGACTGTAGCCCTCCAGGCTCCTCCATCCATGGGATTTTCCAGGCAAGAGTACTGAAGTGGAGTGCCATCGTGCCCACAGCTAGATGGAAGAGAGTAAGTTCATCTAAAGAGAGGGTATAAAGTGAGAAGAAAAAAGGAATGATTTGGAGGTCTTTCAATTCTTATCTTGGACACTATTATGAATACAACAGTTGGGCTACGCACCACAGGCCTATAAGTCTTGCAGTTGTCCAGCTTTAATACTGAAGAAAAGATCAGAATCAGAGACAGAGACAATAACAGTGTAATGGATGGGGGATCTTATATATCTGAAGCAAGGTCCTGAACAAACACCCACTGTGTGAAGCGCAGGGTTGTAGGACATGGCAGTGGTCTTCAGTAGTCTTTGCTCGCAGGGGGAAGGGAAAGTGGCCAGTTACAGGGAACTGCTGTCAGTTTGGCCCATTGGAAACCAGCAGAGGGCCACACCCCCTCATTACCCCTTTGATAAGAACAATTCGTAGCTGAGGTTTGAGACAGGTATGTAGGAAAGTTAGTTAGGCGCGTAGGGTTCAGGTGAAGTAAGTGCTAATGGAACAGGGGATTACAGAGAGCAAGAGAATAGCCTTCTTGAGTGGACTGACAACACAACAGCCAAGGCTGGTGACTCATCAGGGACACAAGGTCAACAGGCAGGAAGAAAATTAGGTCATCATCTGTAGCTCATATAAGTCCCTCTCTCTGCCTTCACAACCCAACACCCACTAATTACCACCATGAGACTGGCTTTCCCTTCAGCCAGTCCTCACATCACAGTCTGCACTTTCACTTCTCTCTTTATCTTCCTAAGGTGTCTCTTATACTTGCTTTTATGTCATTAAAATGTGAGTGAGAGGGTCATGGAGTATGATTTACTTGGCTTGTTTATTTGTCTAGTAATTATAAACTCTTTTCCCCCTCTTCGAAGATGAAAAGTAAGATCAATCCTGAGGAGAGCAAAGCTATTTGGCAGTGAATAACTTGCCTCAGGATGATTTCAAAGGCAATCACAAAGATAGAAAAATGTGATGCCAAAAAAATAAGAAACCCAACTATGTGCTTAGCTCTGCTCTTGTGGCTTACTCAGTCGCTCAATCGTGTCTGACTCTGCCACCCCATGAATTCTTATGTCGATGTAAGAGACCGGGGGTTCAATCCCTGGGTCAGAAAGATTCCCCTGGAGGAGGACATGGCAACCCATTCAGTATTCTTGCCTAGAGAATCCTCATGGACAGAGAAACCTGGTAGTCAACAGTCCATAAGGTCACAAAGAGTTGGACAAGACCAATACAATGTTGTAAAGTAATTGACCTCCAATTAAAATAAATAAAAGAAAATAAAAGAAAAACAAACAAAAAAAAGACTGAAATGACTTAGAACCCACACACAAGCCACCTGGGAAGCCATCTCTGTTCTTAGGGACATGATTATGTTGCCTGTTGCGCTGAAACTTGGTCTTCAAAGGAAAGAAGTAATGAGATGCCTGGTGTGTGATCAACATTCCACAGTACAGACTGAGAACCACTCCATTTTTCATGGGAATAAATCAACTTAAGCTCCCACTGACCCTGCCCCTTTAAGTTTCCACAGCCCATAGCCCTTTTGCACAGCTTATTTTCACAGAGGCTGACAGCTGGCCCAATCTCCTGCCATTTCAAAACTGTTTTTACTGCCTGGCCCTTCAAGGGCACAGAAGTTCCTCTCTGACTCTGGTGTCTCAACAGCAGTGAAGAAAAGCCAGCTCAAGTCAAAGGGTACTTGGACTGGCTTCTCAGTTTTTAAATTGGCATTATGTGATGCTTAATTGGAATTATTTCTTGGGGCCTGAGGGATAGTTGTTTCTAATCAAGATAAAAAGTAATTAGCAGGCAACCGTGAGGTGGGGAAAAGAATCTAAAATACCTCTGACCCATTTGATACAGTGTTTATATGTGATAATGGCTTCATGGCTTCTCATAAAAATCGATTGCTTTAATTAACAAACTTAAGACTGCAGTTTATATTAAGTCCAGAAAATCATGGCTTATTCTCAGATCCAAATGAAGGAAATAAAGTCAAGGGACATAAACTCAATTTAATAAGACAAACTTGCTAGTGCCCTGCGTGAGGCTGCCCTGAGTTGGCTTCCCTCCCAGGCTGGATTCATGAACTCAAATCCCATACTTCCCTGAAGAATTCTGTTTTCTCCCTTAATTTTGAAAATATCCAGTTTTCCCTGACTGCTTACAGGATGTCTCAAATGCCTTAGCATGGAGTAGAGAGCCTTTTATAGCAGACCCACTCTATTTCATTTCCAGCTAAAACCTCCACGTAACTGCTGTGCTAATCATGTACTAGGCACTCTTCACATGTGGTCTGCAATCTTTCCATCTGTCCCAATCTCCAGAAATCCCCTCTGTCTTTTCTCCACTGCCAAAATTGAATTATTCTTATATGCAATCTTCCCTTTGACAGGCTCTCCAGTCAGTCACCATTGTTTGAACTAAGCCCCACTTGCTTTGTTTTTGCTTATATCTATGTTTAGCATTATTCCTTCTGCTGTATTTTATTTAAGTTTTTATTATAGTTTAGTTAATTTACAATGCTGTGTTAGTTTCAGGTGTACAGAAAATGCTTCAGTCCTGTCTGACTCTTTGCAACCCTGTGGATTGTAGCCCTCCAGGCTGCACTGTCCATGGTATTCTCCAGGGAATAACACAGGAGTGGGTTTTCATGCCCTCCTCCAGGGGATCTTTGGACCCAGTGATTAAACTTGAGTCTCGTGTCTCCTGCATTGGCAGACAAGTTCTTTAACACTAGCACCGCCTGGGAAGTACATATTCTTTTTCAGATTCTTTCCCATTATAGGTTAAAATATATTGAGTATAGTTCCCTGTACTGTACAGCAGGCCCTTGTTTATTTATTATATATAATAGTGTGTTTCTGTTTACCCAAACTCCTAATTTGTCTCTCCCCTCTCTTCCCATTTGGTAACAATTAATTTTTTCTATACCTGTGAGTCTGTTTTGTAAGTTCATTTGTATCATTATTTTATAATCCTCATATAACTGGTATCATATGATATTTGTCTTTCTTTGTATGACTTACTTCAGTTAGTATGATAATCTCTAGGTCTCATATTGCTGCAAATGGCACTATTTCAATCTTTTCCATGGTTGAAGAATATTTCATATATATATATATATATATATACATTTTTAAATTCAAATTTCATGGGTGCAGTCACCATCCATAGTGATTTCCTAAAGTAAATCAACCCTGAATATCATTGGAAGGAATGACATTGATGCTGAAGCTCCAATACTTTGGCCACCTGATGTGAAGAATTGACTCATTGGAAAAGGCCCTGATGCTGGGAAAGATTGAAAGCAGGAGGAGAAGGGGACGACAGAGGATAAGATGGTTGGATGGCATCACTGATTCAGTGGACATGAGTTTGAGCAAACTCTGAGAAGTAGTGAAGGACAGTGAATCCTGGCATGCTGCAGTCCATGGGGTCAAAAGAGTCAGACACAACTGAGCTACTGAACAACAATATATATGTATGTGTGTGTGTGTGTGTGTGTGTATATAATTATATATATGTGTGTGTGTGTGTGTGTATACACCATGGTTAAAAAGCTGAAAAATTTTTGCTAAAATCAAGAACAAAACAAGAATGCTTAATTTCACCACTTTTATTCAACCTAGTATTGGAAGTCCAAGCCAAAGTAATTAGACAAGAGAAAGAAAGAAGATGGTATAATATTCCTTATTTACCTGTCTCTTTTGTACTAGGAGACTTCAATAAAGCTCCTTGAAATCAAGACCAAATAAACTTTACATAGCAAGTCTGAAACGGGATTTATTAAAGTAATTGAACATAATTAGATAAATTTGTGCTCAATAGTAACAGGAACATATGAAACAGAAATGGTAAGGGATACAAAGATTGTGCATCTTGTTCTAAGTTCCCATTCATTTGACAGTTTTTTTTTTTTTAAGGAAAGTTTCTTTGTCAGTCATGGTTGTAGGTTCTTAGGCTATATCAGTGACTAAATATCAATAATCCCTGCCTTTATGAAGCTTTCAGTCTAGTAATTGAACTGATCAATACAGAATTTTTTCGAAAGGAATTGGTAGAAAGTGACACATGTTATGAAAAACAAAAGATACAGCAATGTAAAGGTATCTGTATTAGGTGTGGGATTAATTGTAATTTTAAATAGATTGATCAAGACATGTCTCATTGAATTGGCAGCATTGGAGCAAACACTTTAGAGATAGAAAGTTAGCCTAATGATATCTGGGAGATAATTTTTCCAAGTAGAGCCAGCAACCAATGCAAGGTATCTGAAGCATTATTGAGGAAAAGCAAGGAGGGCAGAGTGGCTGGAAGAAAAAGTAAGAAAAACTGATAATAGAGAAGCATTAGGTGTTTGTTGTGGGGTGGAGGGGTAGAGTCAAGGAGGATAGGATGTGTAAGACCTTGTAAGCCACTTTAAATGCATGGCTTGGATGATTAGAAAAATGGGGAGCCATTGCAGAATTTCAAAGTAAGTAGTAGGATGACTTGGAGAAGGGAATGGCAACTCACTCCAGTACTCTTGCCTGAAAACTCCCATGGACAGAGGAACCTGGTAGGATGCAGTCCCTGGGGTCTCGAAGAGTCAGACATGACTGAGCAACTTCACTTTCACTTTTCACTTTCATGCATTGGAGAAGGCAATGGCAACCCACTCCAGCATTCTTGCCTGGAGAATCCCAGGGACCGGGGAGCCTCGTGGACTGCCGTCTATAGGGTCACACAGAGTCGGACATGACTGAAGCGACTTAGCAGCAGCAGCAGCAGTAGGATGACTTATCTTGGACTTTTAAAGGATGCTCTATTGAGAATATTGTTTAAAGTACACAAGGATAAAAGGGCTCATAAGAAACTATGTGAAAGTGAAAGTTGCTCAGTCATGTCTGACTCTTTGTGACACCATGGAATATACAGTCCATGGAATTCAACAGGCCAGAATACTGGAGTGGGTAGCCTCTCCCTTTTCCAGGGGGTCTTCCCAACCTAGGGAAGAAAGATGCTAAAGGGCAAAATTCAAATGGCAACAAGAGTGATGCTACAAAGGGTTTAGATTTGGGGTATTTGGAGATAGAGTCAACAGGAGGGATATCTTAATGTGGGTGAGATAAAAAGAGGAGCAGAAGATGAGTCAAAGGATTTTTGTTTTGAGCAATTGAAATGGTTTCATCATTTCCTGAAGTGGGAAGGCCCATTTCCCCACGTGAAAGAAGAAGATAAAGAATTTAGTTGCAGACATACAACATTTAAAATGTCCAGCAGATATCCACATGGAATGCCAGTGAAACAGGGGAAATATGATTCTGGATGCCAACACAGAAGGTTGAGGTGAGGAATTCAAGTTTGAGAGAAATTGGCATTTTCATGGCATTTAAATCATGAGATGGGATCAAATCACAAGAAAGATCCCTGGGGAACTACATCAAGGAAAGGAAGGATCAGCAAAATGAGGCTAATTTGGAAATGAACTAATTTAAACTGAATGCTCCAGGGAAGTCAGTCAACCAAGCAGAGGATGCATGTTGAATACACACTAGACTCCAAGCCACTTTGCTGTAAGGATGCAGCAGAGCCAGAAATGCTCTTGCCCTCAAGTGGGAAGTAAGATAGACAAATATACAGAGACAAGATGATACACATACCAGAGACGTCAACATGAAAAGCAGAAATAATACATTTATAGAATGTCATTTATCTGCTCTCCCAATGGAAGTAGAATTTGATTTGGTTCTTAGAGGAAGAGTTTGATCCTCAAATAGAGAAGACATTCCAAGCAATAGGAAAAGCATGAGCAAAGAGGCAGATGTGCTAGGAGGCTGCAAATGAGGGATCAATAGGTTGGAAAAGCAGCGGAGAACATGGAACAGACAACACTGGTAGAAAGACTTGATCATGGAAGTAAAAGTGGCCTGTGGAGGCTATTTGAGTTTGGCTGTTACTAATAAAAGCAGGATGTTTGAGTATATAATTGGTTGTTCCCCAGGGATACAATGTTCTTCCTTCCTTATCACTCTAACTCTTTAATGTAATCACTAGACCGCTCTGAATTGTTGCCCTACTTTTCTTTGATGACAGTAGTGACCAAAAAGGTTGACCAGTACTCTGATGTCAATTTTGTTTATTTTTTAACTTTTATTTTTAACATTTACCTGTTTATGTATTCGGTTGGCTGCATCAGGTCTTAGTGGCAGCAGGCAGGATCTTCGTTGCAGCCTTGGGATCTCTAGTTGCAGCATATGGACTTTTTAGCTGTGCTGCACAGGCTTAGTTGTTCTGTGGCATATGGGATCTTAGTTCCCTAACCAGAGACTGAACCTGAGTCGTCTGCAGTGTAAAGTGGATTCTTAACCACTAGACTACCAGGGAAGTCCTTGACTTTTCATTCTATATTGGAATATATTTGATTAACAATATTATAATCATTTCAGATGTATGGCAAAGTGATTCAGTTGTAAAAAGACATGTATCTATTCTTTATCAAATTTTTTTTTCCATTTAGTTTGGTATATTATATTGAGCAGAGTTCTGATGTCACTTATAAGGAGGAAAATTTACAAAGAGTTTGGTAACATTTCCAGGAAGTTTTTAGCCAAACCTCCACAATTTAAATTTCACAGCATAAATGGTACAAAACTTCCCAGATCAACTCAGTTCAATTCGATTGGTATTTATTAAGCATCTACTATAAGCCTGGAGGTTAGCTTCATTCATGTGACATAAAAATGAATATTTCATGGCCTCAACCTTGATTTTTCACTGTCAATATTTCTGGAAAACAATGCTTTCAGTATGTTGTGATATGCTGTGAGACAATGTGAGCAGCTAAACATAGGGACCCAGAGGATCATGAAATTTATGCTGGGGAATCTTCCTGGTAAAGGTGGTACCTACTCATTATGTTTTGAAGGTAGCCAGGCAAATGGACAGACACCCAGTTATCAGTAATCACTATCTACGAAAGCTTAGACTAGTAAAAAGGATCTTTTCTTCTATTTATGTAAATCATAAGATGTTCTTTAATTTTTTTTTTTAAATAGAAAGTTGCCATTTTGTCATACAAATTGAAGGAAACTGAGTCCTTTTGTAATAGTCACTAGGTTTATTATATGACAAGTTCAATGATATTTGTAGTTATAACTTCTATTGCATACTTTAATAAATAGAGAGGTCATCCCACAAAGAAATCAGGAGGCAGGCTTCCTAAGTATCCAGAACAGCATGTGCAGAGGACTGGAAGAAAAGAATAGTAAATGGTGGACTAAATATTACCAGAACAGGGGCCAGAAGTGCTGAATAAAGATGTGTGTCTGGGGGTGATGCAGACATATGGTTCTCTGGAAGTCCCCTGAAATCAGGAAATGAGTGAGCATGGCTTTCAGTCCAGGTGATACTCTTCATCACCCTATATTTTGGGACATGGAGAGTACATGCTAAATAGACACTAGTTCTTTTCTCAGATGTGTGTCTAATTTTTCATCTCAAAGAAGCCTCTCAGATACTCAGTAAAACTCAGTTTACTCAGTAAATTTAAGGGGGAAAGTACTCATATTTTCTCAGAAAAAAAATATATCTCATGATGAAATAAAGTGAAATAAAGTTAGCTATAATCTATTCATTGTTATAAATGAGAAGCAATCATGCTTTTGCACTCTGAAATCCAAGTATGAAGATTACAGAAGACATTGACGGTATCAGCTAAGTGATTCATGACTGATAATCTCAAAAGAACCCCTCAAGTAATCAAGTAGGCAGATTCATTTAAGATGACCATGAGTCTTTGATTTTACCAGTGGTGTTTATTAGCTCACTAAATTATTACATATGTTTGAGTTCTATTGACATTTAAGTGGAAACAAAGAGAGGAAAATAATATTTCCTCTGGGGTATCTAGCTTATCATTACTGAATTGAATCAGAAAAGTGATCATGGATCTGACCATGAGCTCAACCCCACTCTCCATATACACACAGAATTTTGAAGAAAGTAACCTGAGTAATAAAGTAACAACTTTAATGAAGTTTTTCAAAGTTTTGATGATTATTCAAATCATCATAGCTGTATTGTTTTTATTACTCTGACACTGTTTTATGCGGTATCCTACTTTGGTTTCCCTGAAACAAACCCTGAAACTGAGTGTTGCCTGTAGAAAACATATTAAGGAAAACTGTTGGGACATAAACTTCCAGAGAAAGAAGGAGAGCAGGGAGCAGGTGAACCCTGATGACTGCAGCTGCAGCCTCTGAACATCTTGCATGAAGCTCTAAAGCTGATCAGTCTTACAGAGGTGTTCTGAGGAGGAGCATGGGTTGTGGTCGTTGTAGTCCTCCATCAGCCAGTCATCTGCTGCTGGCTGCCCCTGGGTCAGGCAGAACTCCCACAGTAGGTTGTGTGTCTATGAGCTATTAGCAATGGATATTCCAGCAGCCAAGGGATGGGTACATCCGCTCTGAAGAGGGGATTTGGGATATGGTGATAAGACCAATTATACACTTTACCCACTGGGTATAATTATATCCACTTTATCCACTGGGTGGATTATAGGCATACCTTGTACTGAGAATCATGATGAGAAAATAAGCAAGTTTCTGTGCTTGAGCAAATGTGATTTCATCTGCTCTGGATCAATGGGTCATAATATTTGGAATCCCTATGGGACCAGGGGAGACCTTTGAGTTTAAAGTTTTATTTGATTTTGGGGGATTTCCTTGAAAATCAATTTTAGTTGATCGAAACTTTCAAATCAAGTTTTGGTATATTTTTCTTGCTTTGCTTTGGAACATTGCTCTCGTAACTTATGGAAAAGAGAAAGGTGAAATGCAGCAAATGGAGACAGAAGAGATGGAAAATGAAGCCACCAAATAGAAGACTTGCTTGGTGTTAGATTTCATTTCATTCATAGCATTGAGAAACCTTGCTTATTAAACTGTCTACTTTGTTTTCTGATTTGTTCACTGTGGAGGAAAGAATTACCAGCTTAATGTCTGGCTGTGCTGATATGCTTGTACCAGAATAAACAGAGTGTCAGAGCAAGTGTGTCAGGCTTCATGGAGAAATAGAGCATGGGTATTCCATGTGGCAAAGGGCAAAGAAGTCCTAGAGGAAAAAGTGGGAACCCTAGGCTGGAAGTTTGAGTCATAGGCTCATGCCACAGGTCTGGAGTAATCCTGCCCTCTTGGCCATGCCATCCCCTGTATGCTAATGCATGCTAAATTGCTTCGGTCATATCTGACTCTTTGTGAGCCTATGAACCTTAGCCAGCCAGGCTACCCTGTCCATGGGATTCATTAGGCAAGATTACTGGAGTGGGTTGCCATACCTTCCTTCAGGGGATCTTCTTGACCCAGAGATAGAACCTGTTTCTCCTACATCTCCTGCATTGGCAGACAGATGGATTCTTTACCACTAGTGCCACCTGAAAAGCCGCTTCTTCAATTTATTCAGCTGTTAAATGGGCCTAGTTAACTCACAGAGTTATGAGATCAGAAAATAAGTTTTTGTACAGATTTTACAAAGTATAGAGATTAAGAAATAAGTCATAGAAAATAGAACTATGACTATAGAACTCAGTATGAGAGGATTGACAGAATAAGTTAGGAAAGTTCAAAGTTCTAAGTGAAAGTTTCAGACCACTAAGTATCACCTTAGAAATATTATTTTGAAATAAAATACTGAGGTGATAATCTATAAAAAATGCTAACCACACTGCCTCCCACCCACATGAAAGAAAAACAGCACATGGACACTGATATTTTCTATTTTTAAGTCAGAGTCCTGGTGTGAGGTATACTGTAAAATGTAAAATACTCAGGGAATTGGATGATTATTGAGCCGTAGACAAATGAGCATGACTGTACATTTTTTCCCCATTTTTCCACTAATAACTTCTAGACCAGTTGATACATCAGGATCCCACTCCTTTTTCTTTAACTGACTAAATTAGTACAAAATAAAGGCTATTAGTGGAGACCAATCAAGTTCCTTCGAAATAGTGTTTATTCCACATCCATTAATCCAATGCTTGTATGCAACATCCTTACAACAATTTTTTTCTTAATTGAAGTACAATTGACTTACAATATTATGTTCATTTCAGGTGTACAGCAACGTGATTCAATTATGTGTGTGTGTGTGTGTGTGTGTGTGTGTGTGTGTGTGGGCATTTAGTTGTGTCCAACTCTTTTTCCAGGCAAAAATACTGGAACAAGTTGCTATTTCCTATTCCATGACCCAGGGATCAAATCCAAGTCTCTTGCATCTCTTGCATCGGCAGGTAGATTCTTTACCACTATTCCACCTGGGAAGCCATATATATATTCTTTTTCAAGTTCTTTTCCTTATACGTTATTAAAAATGCTAAGCAAATTTCCCTGTTCTATATACTAGTCTTTATTGGTTATTTATTTTATATATAGTAGTGTGAACCCGCTCCAGTGTTCTTGCCTGGAGAATCCCAGGACGGGGGAGCCTGGTGGGCTTCCGTCTATGGGGTCGCGCAGAGTCAGACACTACTGAAGCGACTTAGCAGCAGCAGCAGCAGCAGTGTGTACATGACTGAGTGATTGAGAATGAGCACAAATCTGAACATGCAACACTATTTCCAATAGGCAAGACAGAGAAGCACCAAGTTTTTAAAATGCATTTATATTTATTTTCAATGATGTATGATTCTTATGCACTGGACAAATGCATAGGACTTTGTAAATCTGTGAGGTCAGATTAGATACAGTTTAGATTTAGATTGAGGAAGACCTCCTCTCTTAATAACTTGAAGACTTTATATATGTAATATGCCCATTCTCCAAAGAGGATTAAAGAAAATCAGGCAATTGTAGAGATACTGTTGCTAATGATGAAACACCTGCTGGATGATCAACTTTTCTCTTTAACTATTAATAAAAGTGACCTCAGTTACTTAGAATAAACTTGAACTGAATAAGCTTCCTGATCACTTTTATGTTCTAAATGGGTGTTGCTTGGCATAAATACAATGAGCAGTGACAACACATTTGATAGACAAGTACTAAAGGAGGAGATCAAACATGAATTCTACAAAGCTGTGTTAGCACACCATAAACATAATAAACAAATTCAGATGAAAAGAAAGTTCATGAATAATGGATGAGGGATTCATTGAACACTATTAAAATATGCAGACTCTTGGTGGCTGACAGATTCCAGATGGAATAGGTCCAAAGGACAGGTGAGTGAAAGATAGGCCAACAAAGAAATACTGATTAAAGAATGTGAGGAGAATATCCCCAAATGGGAGCTATGGAGAGCACATTTTCATTGTATCTACTTAAATCAGTCTGCCAGTAGAAGAATATGCAACATGTATATGACAAAGGGTGGGGAAACAGTGGAAACAGTGTCAGACTTTATTTTTGGGGCTCAAACCAGGGGGGGGGGCGTGAATAAAACCCCCGGAAAATAAACAAAAATATTTATAAAAAAAAAAAAATTTTTGTAAAAAAAAAAAAACCAACGAGCTGGTAGGTGTCATGTTGCATGGAGATGGCTGTGAAGAAGGCTAAGCCCTGAAGAATTGATGATGCTTTTGAACTGTGGTATTGGAGAAGACTCTTGAGAGACCTTTGGACTGCAAGGAGATCCAACCAGTCCATTCTGAAGAAGATCAGCCCTGGGGTTTCTTTGGAAGGAATGATGCTAAGGCTGAAACTTCAGTCCTTTGGCCACCTCATGCTAAGAGCTGACTCACTGGAAAAGACTCTGATGCTGGGAGGGATTGAGGGCAGGAGGAGAAGGGGACGACCGAGGATGAGATGGCTGGATGGCATCACGGACACGATGGACATGAGTCTGAGTGAACTCCGAGAGATGGTAATGAACAGGGAGGCCTGGCATGCTGTGATTCATGGGGTCGCAAAGAGTCAGACACGACTGAGCGATTGAACTGAACTGAAGCAAGTGTATAGACAATAGTGGAAAAAGAAGAAAAAAAAAAGAAGATCAGGAAATACAAAGTTAAATGGACAAGCATTGTAAATGCAAACAGCAAAAGTCATGATGAAATAAAAGCACTATACTTTCCTTTCCTTTAGTCCATCTAAATGAAATCAGTCCTGGGTGTTCATTGGAAGGACTGATGTTGAAGCTGAAACTTCAATATTTTGGCCACCTGATGCAAAGAGCTGACTCATTTGGAGACCCTGATGTTTGAAAGGATTGAAGGTAGGGGGAGAAGAGGACAACAGAGGATGACATGGTTAGATGGCATCATCGACTTAATGGATAAGTTTGGGTAAACTCTGGGAGTTGGTGATGGACAGGGGAGGCCTGGCAAGCTGCAGTTCATGGAGTCGCAAAGAGTCGGATATCACTGAACAACTGAACTGATGCTGATACTTTCCTTTCATGGGAGCCAAATTGGCAGGAGGATTTTGGCTGAGAGTTTATTTCTAAGAAATTTGGGCTGCTTCAATAATTTGAAAATTCAGAAGCAAGATATGCTGAAAAGACCCTAAGATTCTTGCTCAGAGAGAACAAGGTTGAGATATGATTTGTTCAAGAAAGAGAGATGCTTTTCTGAAAAGCTTTCTCAATTCATATTTTGAAGACTAATGCTTAATATACTAACAGTTTTTATTTTGCATTGAGAGAGAAACTTTCTCATAAATAACTTTTCTAGGTTTTTACAGTGTTTTCCATTTAAGTGTCACTTTAAAAATCATAGATTTCAATTATAAAAATCAAAAAAATATATGCATCATGCTTTTCTACCTTTAGCAAATATTATCAACTTTTGTTTTCTTCATAGATAAAAGAAACCTTACCTTCATTACCTTCATTATTATAGTGCAAACAAATTTGATACTATTTTTGATGTAATATTATATTTTACACAGTAATAATAGTAGTAGTATTAGTTGCTCAGTCATGTCTGAGTCTTTGTGATCCCATGGAGTGTAGCCTGCTAGGCTCCTCTGTCCATGGAAAAGGCAAGCATACTGGAGTAGGTTACCATTTCTTTCTCCATATATTATACATATTGTATACTAATTTAGCTGTTACCATGGTTCTTGTTCTCAAAAAGTAATTGTTGCTTATATTGGCCCATATATTTATAACTATATTAGTACTTTGGACTTAATGTAGATGGAAGAATACTTTGGTTTTTAGTTTCCTAAGGTTGAAAGATGGCATATTTTAGCTTACCTTTCTATAAGTTTGAATAGACAGTCCAGGTTTGAGAAGAAAAGTAGCAACTTACACAGAGGTAGAAAGGTTATAAGTTCTGAAAGGAGTTGGGGAGATCCATTAAGATAATCCTTGGAGGTTCTGCTGCATCAAAAGATAAAGCATTAACAACAGAATTATTAATAGTGGCTAATCTTTTCAAGAACATTCCATTTGTCAGATGTTTTGTTACATATTGACAATAATTATCTCATTTATCTACCAAACAGAGGTGACATCATCGAGATGGTGTATAGGAGATCCCAACCTTCATCCCCTCACAAAAATCCACATTAGACAAGCATCCACAAACAAAAATAGCTCTAGCAGAGTCCACTTAAGAAACTTCAGCAATGACAGCTGCATATTGCTTGCATCATCCCATCTGTCAGGCTGACATTGCTCAGTGACAAGAGGGAACTCCCCATTGAGAAATAGTTTCTCTCACGGGGAAAGGGGAAAAGAAGGTCAGGACCAGGAACCGATCCAGACCTCTAGATCTTTGCAAGTGCAAGAAGCCAGTCCATACATCCACTTGCTTATTTTAGCCACAGGTAATATATCGGATCATGTACATATTTAGAATTTATATATATATATATATGTGTGTGTGTGTGTGTATATATATATATGTGTGTGTGTGTGTGTGTGTGTGTGTGTGTGTGTGTGTGTGTATATCCTCTTTGGTGCTAATTTCATTGTCAGATATCCATTTTGAATCTAGCTTCCATCCAGGGGTTATCTCCCTCCAATGTAGTTCTGTTGTATCCTGTTTGGCTTCTAGCATTTATTTCACTCAGGTGAAAATACTCCCTATAAGAAATCCCCTTTGTTTTTCCATTTCATGTGTAATGTCTTTTTTTTCTTGTTTGGAGCCTGATAAATGTATCAAAATCATTGTA
The DNA here is from genome assembly GCA_917880005.1 of Nanger dama. Lineage (NCBI taxonomy): Eukaryota > Metazoa > Chordata > Mammalia > Artiodactyla > Bovidae > Nanger > Nanger dama. Next base: position 58,879,087 of record CAKJTW010000004.1, read on the forward strand.
TTTTTGTGCATATTCATGACCCTTAAGGATACCCTGGTGGCTCAGATGGTAAAGCATCTGTCTACAATGCGGGAGACCCAGGTTTGAGCCCTGAGTTGGGAAGATCCCCTGGAGAAGGAAATGGCAACCCACTCCAGGACTATTGCCTGGAAAATCCCATGCACAGAGGAGCTTGGTAGACTACAGTCCACGGGGTCACAAAGAGTCAGACACGACTGAGCAACTTCAGTACTACGACACTTAAAAAAATGTTTTGCAGTAGAAATGCTATTAGTCTTCATATGGACTCTGAATATTGTTTATTGTAGTAAAATGTATTTTTATTTAAAGTATTTTATTTATTTAAATTTTAAAAGTTTATCATTTATTGTAGTAAAATTTATGTATAGAGCAGAGAAATCATATTTTCAACTTATTGTTGTGGTAGATGTATGCAACTTTATAATTAGCACCTCAATTCAGATATACACCATTTTCTTCACTTTAGAAAGTTCCACAGAGAAGGCAATGGCACCCCACTCAAGTACTCTTGCCTGGAAAATCCCATGGATGGAGGAGCCTGGTAGGTTGTAGCCCATGGTATTGCTAAGAGTCGGACACGACTGAGTGACTTCACTTTCACTTTTCACTTTCATGCATTGGAGAAGGAAATGGCAACCCACTCCAGTGTTCTTGCCTGGAGAATCCTGGGGACAGGGGAGCCTGGTGGGCTGCTGTCTATGGGGTCACACAGAGTCGAACATGATTGAAGCGACTTAGCAGCAGAAACAGCAGCAGCAGAAAGTTCCAGAGTTCTAAGGCTCTGAAGAAATGAGCATAACTGGTAAAAATTATTTAAAAACTAATCACTTAGTCTCTAAAGGGAATTTCATGATGGTACAGTAGGAACCTCATACTACCCTTGCCAAAGGCCTGGGCTTAATTCTGATCAGGGAACTAAGATCCCACAAGCTACATGGCATGTCCCTGTCCAAAAAAAGTCTCCAGAAATTGCCCTAAGACCATACAGAAAGTAAAAAAAAATATTTATTAAAGATAATCTACTAAAACACAATAAAATAGCAAGTCTGTGGCATTCAAAGTGTGACCTCTTTTTCCTCCTCCCAGATTAGAACAACAGAAGCTCTATTCAGGTGGATGCAGCCAAGACCATTGCCCTTGCCCAGCTCCAGATCCAGTCAAGAGCTATAGTATCCTCCCAGGAGGGGCAATCTCCTCAAATTCCTATTTCTTTAAATCTGAGTTGCAAAGGCATAATTCATGGCTGGTGTTACTGTGAAGTTGAGGATTCCCTTTCACACAGCCTTTCATATCATGAAAGATGTGTCAGAATGATAATACAAGAACCCTAATCATCCTCACCTTAGCTCATCAAAAGGCACTTAGTGAACTCATTGAGTACTAAGTGCTTTCATAGAGCACTCTCTTATGCAGGGGAAGGAAAGTCAAAAATTCCAGAAGCTATGACATCTGCTTTAAGCTTCATCTGAAGTAGGGGTGTCATGGGGCTTCCCTTGTGGTCCGGTGGCTAAGATTCTGTGCTCTCAGTGCAGGGGCCAGGTTTGATTTCTGGTTAGCAAACACCAGGGATTCTCATGTATTGTTCAGTCACCCAATCATTTCCGACTCTTTGTAACCCCATGGACTGCAGTACACCAGGCCTCCCTGTCCCTTATCATCTCCCAGAATTTCCCCAAGTTCATACCTATTTCATTGGTGATGCCATCCAACCATCTCATCCTCTGATGCTCTCTTCTTCTTCTGCCCTCAGTCTTTCCCAGCATCAGGGACTTTTCCAATGAGTCAGTTGTTCACATCAGGTAATCAAAATACTGAAACTTCATCATCAGCATCAGTCCTTCCAATGAATGTTCAGAGTTGATTTCCTTTAGGATTGACTGACTTGATCTCTTTGCAGTCCAAGCGACTCTCAGGAGTCCTCTCTAGCACCACAATTCAAAGGCATCAATTCTTTGGTGCCCTGCCTTATTTAGATCTAGCTCTCACAACCTTACAAGACCACTGGGAAAACCATAGCCTTGACTATACAGACCTTTATCGGCAGACTGATGTCTCTGCTTTTCAACACACTGTCTAGGTTTGTCATAGCTTTCTTGCCAAGAAGCAATCATCTTATGATTTCTTGGCTTCAGTCACCATCCACAGTGATTTTAGAGCACAAGAAGAGAAAATCTGTCACTACTTCCACTTTTCTCCATCAATTTGCCATGAAGTAATGGGGCTGGATGCTATGATCTTATTTTTTTTTTTTTAATATTTAGTTTTAAACAGGCTTTTTCATTCTCCTCATTCACCATCGTCAAAAGGTTATTTAGTTCCTCTTTGTCTGCCATTAGAGTGGTATCATATGAATATCTGAGGTTGTTGATGTTTCTCCCCACAATCAATTTTGATTGCAACCTGTAATTCATCCAGCTCAGCATTTCTCATGATGTGCTCCGCATATAGGATTAAATAAACAGGGTGAGAAAAGGGGTCCTGCTGTACCCCTTTCTCAATTCTGAATCAATCAGTTGCTCCAACAGTTTCTAACTGTTGCTTTTTTGATCCTCATACAGATTTCTCCAGGAGACAAGTAAGATGGTCTGGTATTTCAACCTCTTCAGAAGCTTTTCACAATCTGTTGTGATCCACACAGTCAAAGGTTTAGCATAGTCAATGAAACAGAGAGATATTTTTCTGGAATTCCCTTGCTTTCTCTATGATCCAGTGAATGTTGAAAATTTGATCTCTGGTTTCTCTGCCTTTTCTAAACCCAGATTGGACATCTGGAAATTCTTGGTCTGGATAATGTTGAAGCCCTACCATAAAAGGTTTTAAGCATGGCCTTAATAGCATGGGAGCTGAATGCAACTGTCTGATAGTTAGAACATTCTTTAGTATTACCCTTCTTGGGAATTGGGATGAGGATTGACATTTTCCAGCCCTGTGGCCACAGCTGTGAGAGAGTCACTTCCTAGGCAGGTTGATAAGAAGTCTAGGGGTCCCCAAGGAGAGAGGGGTCTGGAACTCTCAAGGAGGAAGAAAGGACAAACTTATTTCTCTACATTCTTTAGGATTATATAACAATGTATTCTGCCTGAGGAGAGTCTCTGGATTAAACCTTCACTTTACAAGGATTATATAACAGCAATGTATTATGTATTCTGCCTGAGGACAGTCTCTGGATTAAACCTTCTGGCTAATTCTGTTATCTTAAAATGTAAATTATGGGAGTAGGTCTGGTGAGGTCTTTACAACCTCCAGACCTTCTTTGGATTAGTTGGAGAATATATAAACTCATTGCTAAAACTAACAAGCGGGTACTCTTTCTGCCCCCTTCTGATGCCTATGTCAGAAGCTTTCTCTATCCCTTTATACTTTAATAAAACTTTATTACACAAAAGCTCTGAGCAATCCAGCCTCATCTCTGGCCCCGGATTGAATTCTTCTCCTCCGGGGCCAAGAATCCCGGGGTCGTGGTTCAACAACAACCTTTCAGCTGGATCTTCCAGATTTGCTGAGATATTGACAGCAACACTTTGATAGCATCATCTTTAAGAGTTTTGAATAGGCTTACTGGAATTCCATCACATCCCCTAACTTTACTGACAGTAGTGCTTCCTAAGGGCCACTTGATGTCACACTCCAGAATGTCTGGCTCTGAGTGACTGACCATATCTTCAGGTTACCTAGTTTATTAGGATCTTTTTTTGTAAAGTTATTCCATTAAAAAAAAAAAAAAAACCTGCCTGACAATCAATGAGACTTAAGATATACCGGTTTAATACCTGGGTCAAGAAGATCCCCTGGAGGAGGGCACAGCAACCCACTTCAATATTCTTGCCTAGAGAAGCCCACAGGCAGATGAGCTTGATGGTTTACAGTCCATGGGGTCACAAAGAGTCAGACAGGACTGAAGCAACTTAGCATGCCTGAACAGGGAACTTGATTCCTCATGCTGCAACTAAGAATTCACTTGCCATCATTAAGGATTCTGCACATTGCAATGAAGAAAAAAACTCAGCATACTGCAACAAAGACCCAGTGAAATCAAATAGATAAATTACATATTAAAAATAAAATAAAGAAAAACACCAATGCAGTATACTAACACATATATATGGAATTTAGAAAGATGGTAATGATAATCCTTTATGCGAGACAGTAAAAGAGACACAGATGTATAGAACAGACTTTTGGACTCTGCGGGAGAGAGAGAGGGTGGGATGATTTGGGAGAATGGCATTGAAACATGTATACTATCATGTAAGAAACGAATCGCCAGTCTAGGTTCGATACAGGATACAGGATGCTTGGGGCTGGTGCACTGGGATGACCCAGAGAGAGGTGGGAGGGGGGTTCAGGATTGGGAACTCATGTACACCCGTGGCGGATTCATGTCAATGTATGGCAAAACCAATACAGTATTGTAAAGTAAAATAAAAATACATAAGTAAAAAGTGGAAAAAAAAAAATAAAGTAAGGGTGCCAGTCCAAAAGAATTACGCCACATCCCTGGCTTAGGACCAGAGCTCTGGATCAGATATTTTGAACAGAGTTAGAGACGGTCTCCCCTCAAAAGCTGAACTTATTTAAAACAGAGAAAGGAGAATTTCAGTCTTAAGGGAACTCTTAAAAAACAATGAGAATTTTGATAGTAAGTAAACTAAATCATAAGTAAGCTATGTTATCAGAGAGAACGAAGAAAGAGAACTAAGAAGTGTCCTCTAGAGATAAGAACAAATCACAAAGACCTATTTCAGAAACAACCACTGCAAAGAATGCCAACAGCCTACGGAATAAGTGAGGCCCCAGGGTATTGTTGAAAATAATAGAGCAATCAGCTGGCAATTAGTGAAACATAATAGCTGAATGTGGTCAGAAAATGAAAGAAGGAGCCTTATTAAAATCTTTGTCTTGTCAAGGTGAATTTGCAAATATCCAGTCTGTGTAGTTTAAAGAATAATATCAGAGGAGTCACATGGCAGGAGAAAATAGACATCATTAAAATAGTTCAGCCATTGAACAAATTTAAAAAGTGAATAAAAAATGGAAAGCAGATGTGGGAAGACAATAACCCAGAATATCTGCAATATATTATCTATAATCACCAGGTTTCGACAAAAAAAAAAAAATATAAAGTTTGCAAAGAAACAAGAAAGTCTGACTTATATACAGCAGGAAAAAGAAAAACATAATATAAGCAACAAAATCTGCCATGAGAAATTGAGAATGGAAGAAACCTTGGGACTTCTCTGGTGGCTCAGACGGTAAATAATGTCTGCCTACAATGTGGGAGACCTGGGTTCAATCCCTGAGTCGGGAAGATTCCCTGGAGTAGGAAATGGCAACCCATTCCAGTACTCTTGCCTTAATAATCCCATGGATGGACAAGCCTGGTAGGCTATAGTCCATGGGGTTGCAAAAAGTGGGAAACTACTGAGTGACTTCACTTTCTTTCATGAAGACTTCATGATAGACACCATAAATATATTCAAATAAATAATGGAAATCATGCTTAATAATGAAAAATTTACTTCAATATCTCATCAGGTAGAGAATATCCATATAGATAAAATTACTTTAAAAAGGAAAATCTGGATTTGAATAATACAACTGAAAGGAAATTTTATTAGAAGTGCTCAAGAGGAGGTGGTGAATTGGCAGAAGTAATTCAGAAACTTGAAGAGAGATAACAGAAATTAGGCAATCCAAATAATTAACATTTAAATATTTTCTTTTAAAAGGTATTTTGTTTTTATGCTGGATAAGTTAATTGATTTTCAAATATTAAAACAAACTTATATTCCCTGTATAAACTTCAGTTGGCCAAAAGTATTATTCTGTGTTATATATAATGCTGGGTTCAGTTTGGATAACATTTTAATTAAGGGTGATTGTGTCTATGTTCATGAAAAATATTGGTTTATAGTTGGTTTTCCTCATAGTATCTTGATTAGGTTTGTATCAAATTATGCTGATTACATAAAATGTATGTGGGTGTTTTCTCTGCCTCTGTTCTCAGAAAGATTCATATTTCCCTTAAATATTTGATTTAATTCACTGGTGAAACTTTTAGACCTTTAGTTTCTTTAAATTGTAATAAGAATAAATCTGCTTTTGCATTTTTATCTGTTCTGGTTGGTCCAGCTTCCCATTTAGTATCGTTTTATCCTGAAACTATCTTTCTGCATCTCTTTTATCTGAAAAATTATTTAGATTCCATTTTGAAGAATATTCTCCCTGGATACAAAATTATTTTTCATTTAGAACTTTTAAAATATTTCTCTATTGTTTTATGGCCTCCTTGTTCCTGGAAATATTTATTATAACCATTTTCTTGTTTGTAATCCACTTTTGAAAATTATTTCTTCTCTCTTTCCAGCACTTTGACTGCCATGTGTTTCATAATGATCTTCTTTATATTTATCCTGCTCACAGTTTGCTGAACTTCTTGGAAGCACATGTAAAATTTGACAATATTTTGGCTTTTTTTTTCAAGTATATTTTCTGTTCTCTTCTATCTTCTTTTACCCTTTGGAAACTTTGTTTACATTTGAATTAGACAACTTCATATTGTCCTACATGTAACTGTGGCTTTGTTAATTTATATTTTCATCTTATTTTTTTCTCTCTGTGGTACAGGGCACATAATGTATATTGTTCTATTTTTAGCTTTTTTATTCTTTCTTCTACCGTCTGTTTGTTATTACACCAATACATTGAACTTTTATTTCAGATAGTCTACTTTTTAATTTTAGAATTCAAAATTGTTCTTTTTTATCATTTGCATTTCTGTGCTGTTATCTACCATCTGTTCATTCATTGTGATATCTTTTTATATTATTCAGCATATTTATAATAGGTTCTTCAAAATGCTTGCCAGATAATTCCAACATCTGTGCGAACTGTAGATCTGTCTCTATTGGCTGATTTTTTTTTCTTAACTATGAATTGTATTTGCATGTTTCTTAAGTGTACTCTATCAGTTGTATGATGTGCATTATACCCCTTTATACTATAGAGCTTCTGCCTTTTGTTCTCTGAATAATATTACTTTTTGTTTAAATAGGTAGATAAATTGCTTACTGACAACCCTGAGCTCATGGATGCTTGGTTTTATTACTGAGATTATGTTTAAGTTTGTCCTTTGTATTGGGGAAAATCCTTAGGTATAGTGTATATTCTTTAATCATTAACTATGGCCTTTTTGATTTTTAATAGGAAGCTTGGTGGGTTATTCCTCTAACTTGGTGGGATTACAACTAAAAATTCTATTAATATCTCCTGTTGGATGATAGTTGAAGTTTCTGTGAATGTTTTTTGTTTTCCATCTGACTCTCTGTTTTCTTTCCCACACTTGTACAGTTCCTGGATCAGATACAGATTTGACGTTAGTTCACATATAGATTTCAAGTGTTCTTTTTGTGGCTTCCTACTTTTCTGGAATTCTACCCCTGCTTTCTGCAGCCCCAGAAAAGGGCTTTGCCCTGCATGTTCTAGAGCATGCACTCAGGGAAAAAAAAAAAAGCCATACAAAAATAAATCTAAAATGAATTATTAATGATGTTTTAAAATTGTAGTTTAGTTGTATTTTAAAGTTTACTACCAACATTGTTTTTGTCTAATTAGTTATTAAAGAGATGTCATAAATGGAATGATTTGAGTAATTTTGTTTTGAGACTGACCTCCTTGCTGAGGTCATAATTATGTATAAATTATCCATTTAAATTTGTTTATTTCAAACAGGGATTATAATTCTTTTAAATAATATTTCCTTCTAATAGCTTCTGCTGTTTTTCTTAGTTTAAATTTACTTGTATAATTCTGTCTGTTAGCACTTTTATACTATTATTCAACCTTAATTATTATTATTGCTATTACTATTTTCATATATAATTATTTTTAACTTATAGAACATTATGCTAGTTTTCGAAGAGTGCATTTAAAAATAGATTTAGATATTAAATACTATTATGCTTTTTCAGTATCTCTTAGGACAATCATATATCTACTATTTATTTTTTGGCCTGAAGATAGGATGAATGATATTAATAGATGTCATGATGATGAATCATTCCAGTGTTTCAGAATGAATACTGATTGGTCAGAGAGTACTATTTTAATACATCAGTGGTTTTTATTTTCTAACTATTAATGTAGAATTGTTGAATCATTATTAATAAATGAAATAGTATGATTTTTCCACATATTTTTAAGGTGGTGATGCAAGGTTTGCAAGCTTCAAAAAATATTAGGAAGACTTGGACTGCAAGGAGATCAAACCATTCAATGTTAAAGAAAATCAGTCCTGAATATTCATTGGAAGGACCTATGCTGAAGCTCCATATGTCCTTTGAACAATACAGGTTTGAATTGTGTGGGTCCATTTATACAAAGATATTAAAAAATAAATAAATATGCACTTGCCCTCCATATTCACTAGTTAAGCATCCATGGATTCAGTTAAACATGGATTGAAATTTCCATCCACAGATGGTTGAATCTGAGATTGGGAAATCCAAGGTTACAGAGGATCAATTGGCTTTCTTATACTACTTTATTTTATATGAGAGACTTGAGCACCTGCAGATGCTGGTATGTAGCAGGCTTCTCTGGAACCAATCCCTTGAAGATACTAAGAAAAGAGTATTTATTTTTATTAAAAACTCATAAAAACTCAATAGTCAAGGTGTCTTGTGGATTTATATTTCTTTTCTTATTTATTTATGGTTATATTTATTTCTTTTAGAATTTCTACCTTTTATTCACTTAATGTAGTTTATTTTTTATATTTCAGTTCTTTCAGACAAATCTTAAATGCATTAACATTAATTAGTATAAATTCCTTCTAATATTTTATTTGCTTGTATCAGTTGCCATTTAATTTTATATTAACCTCTAGTTTTATTTTTTAAAAGACTTTATTTTTATAGAAGTTTTAATTTACAACAAAATTGAAGGAAAAATAAAGGTTTCACATATACCTCTGTACCTACACATAAATAGCTTCTCCCATTATCAACATCTTTCACTAGAATATTACATTTTTTCTTAACCAAGGATTTACCTACATTAACACATCATAATCACCCAAAGTCAGTAGTTTACCATCCGGTTCTCTCTGCTGCTACTGCTGCTGCTAAGTCACTTCAGTCGTGTCCAACTCTGTGCGACCCCATGGACAGCAGCCCACCAAGCTCCTTCTGTCCACGGGTTTCTCAGGGAAGAATATTGGAGTTGGATGCCATTTCCTTCTCCACTGGTTCTCTCTAGGTCCTATATATTTTACGAATTTGAACAAAACTATGCAGACATATATTCATCATCATATTCTCATGCAGATTATTTCAGTCTCCTAAAAATCCTCTGTGTTCTGGCTATTTATCTCTCCCATGCACCTAAACCCAGGTGATCGCTGATCTTTTTATTATTACATAGCTTTGCCTTTTTCAGAATCTCATGTCATTGGAACCATAGGATAAGCAGCTTTTAAATATTGAATTCTTTCCTTCTAATATGCATTTTCAGTTTCTCCATATCTAAATAGCTCATTTCTTTTTTTATCACTGAATACTATTCCATAATCTAGATGTACCACGGTTTGTCATTTCCTTGCTGAAGGACACTTTGGTTGCTTTTGACTATTGGCAATCATGAAAAAGGTTACTATGAACATCTGTTTGCAGGTTTTTGTGTGGACATAAAGTTTTCAACTCTTTTGGGTAAGCACCAAGGACTGTTATTTCCGGATTTTATGAATAAAAGTGTGCTTAATTTTGTAATTAATTGTCAAACTGTCCTTCTGCATTTCCATCAGAAATGTTGCAATGGTTCTTGTTTCTTTATATCTTTTCCAGCCTTTAGTATTGCTAGTAATTTGTGTTTTGATCACTTAAATAGATGTATGACAGTATTTCATGATTGTTTTAGTTTGTGTTTCCCTGATGACATATGATGTTGAATATTTTTTTCATCTGCTTATTTGCCATCTATATACCTTCTTTGGTGAGATTTCTGTTCAGGACTTTTGTCCACTTCTTAGCATGGCTTTTTTTTTTTTTTTTAATCATTGAAGTTTTTTTTTTTACTGTTCCTCATACATTTTGGATAGCAGTCATTTAACAGATGGGTCTTTTTCAAATGTTTTCCCAATGAGGGGCTTGTCTTCTAATTGTCTTCATACTGTCTTTCAGAAAGTGTGATTTTTAATTTAGTAAAGTCCAGTTTATCACTTATTTATTTCATAGTTACCCAAGGTCAGATAGGTTTTCCTGAAATCATCTTCTTGGAGTTCTTTTACAGTTTTCAATTTAGGCATATGATCCATTTAGAGTTAATATTTGTGAAGAATATAAGTTCTACATCTAGATTTATTTTTCTGTATATAGATGTCCAGATTTTTTAGAACATTTTGTAGAAGAGACTGTATTCACTCTATTGTGTTACCTCTATTCCCTTGGCAAAGATCAACTGATTTTATTTATGTGGATTGTAATGAAATTAAAGGCGCTTACTCCTTGGAAGAAAAGTTATGACCAAGCTAGACAGCATATTACAAAGCAGAGACATTACTTTGCCAACAGAGGTCCATCTAGTCAAAGCTATAGTTTTTCCAGTAGTCATGTATGGATGTGAGAGTTGGACTATAAAGAAAGCTGAGCACTGAAGAATTGATGCTTTTGAACTGTAGTGTTGGATAAGACTCTTGAGAGTCCCTTGAACTGCAAGGAGATTCAACCAGTCAATCCTAAAGGAAATCAGTCCTGAATAATCATTGAAAGGACTGATGTTGAAGCTGAAACTTCAATACTTTGGCCAGCCAATGCAAATAATTGACTCATCTGAAAAGATGCTGATGTTGGGAAAGATCGAAAGTGGGAGGAGAAGTGGACAACAGAGGATGAGATGGCTAGATGACATCACCAACATAATGGACATGAATTTGATTAAACTCCAAGAGTTGGTGAGGTCTGGAGTGCTGAACTGATTAAGTGACTGAACTGAATTTGACTGTTTTCAAAGTTTAATTATTTAGATTTATTCATTAGTTTTAAAGTTACTTATTTTTCTAAAAAAGTAATTATGAAGTCTATTTTATATAGTTCATTGTGTTAGGGCAATTATGTCTTGCTTTGGAAATCCTATCAACTTAGAGTAATGAAAATAATTAGCTATATCCTATTTCAAAACTCTTGTTAGGTGGTTAGAAGAGGAAAAAGAAGTCCAGAATCACGGTGGATAAAAGACAAGGAAGAGAAACACCGTGAAAATAGAACAGAAGAAGGTCTGAGAACCAGAGTGAGGACCTCAGGGAGAACAAACAGCACCGCTGACTAGCCAAATTTACATAAGGCAGGTCCAGTGAGAGAAGGAAAAAGAGATAAAAAGAGGAGCCAAGGGGCCTGGGAACTCTCTCTCTCTCTTCATCGTGTCTTTTGGGTTACCATGCCTTTGCACCTCAGTTCAGTTCAGTTCAGTTGCTCAGTTGTATCTGACTCTTTGCCACCGCATAAATTGAAGCACGCCAGGCCTCCTGTCCATCACCATCTCCCAGAAGTCACTAGAATCACATCCATCAAGTCCGTAATGCCATCCAGCAATCTCATCCTCTGTCATCCCCTTCTCCTCCTGCTCCCAATCCCTCCCAGTATCAGAGTCTTTTCCAATGAGTCAACTCTTGGCATGAGGTGGCCAAAGTACTGGAGTTTCAGCCTTAGCATCATTCCTTCCAAAGAAATCCCAGGGTTGATCACCTTCAGATTGGACTGGTTGGATCTCCTTGCAGTCCAAGGGACTCTCAAGAGTCTTCTCCAACAGCACAGTTCAAAAGCATCGATTCTTCGGTGCTCAGCCTTCTTCACAGTCCAACTCTCACATCCATACATGACCATAGGAAAAACCATAGCCTTAACTAGATGGACCTTAGTCAGCAAAGAAATGTCTCTGTTTTTGAATATGCTATCTAGGTTGGTCATAACTTTTCTCCTGAGGAGTCAGAGTCTTTTAATTTAATGGCTGCAATAACTATCTGCAGTGATTTTGGAGCCCCCCCAAAATAAAGTCTGACACTGTTTCCACTGTTTCCCCATCTATTTCCCATGAAGTGATGGGACCATATGCCATGATCCTTGTTTTCTGAATGTTTAGCTTTAGGCCAATTTTTTTTGCCCTCCTCTTTCACTTTCATCAAGAGGCTTTTGAGTTCCTCTTCACTTTCTGCCCTAAGGGTGGTGTCATCTGCATATCTGGGGATATTGATATTTCTCCCGACAATCTTGATTCCAGCTTGTATTTCTTCCAGTCCAGCATTATTCATGATGTATTCTGCATAGAACTTAAATAAGCAGGGTAACAATCTACAGCCTTGACATACTCATTTTCCTATTTGAATCAGTCTGTTGTTTCATGTCCAGTTCTAACTGTTGCTTCCCTGACTTGCATACAGATTTCTCAAGAGGCAGGTCAGGTGGTTTGGTATTCCCTTGTCTTTCAGAATTTTCCACAGTTTATTGTGATTCACACAGTCAAAGGCTTTGACATAGTCAATAAAGCAGTAAGAGATGCTTTTCTGGAACTCTCTTGCTTTTTCCATGAGCCAGCAGATGTTGGCAATTTGATCTCTGGTTCCTCTGCCTTTCCTAAAGCCAGCTTGAACATCAGGGAGTTCACGTTCAGGTATTGCTGAAGCCTGGCTTGGAGAATTTTGAGCATTACTTTACTAGCATGTGAGATGAGTGCAACCGTGCAGTAGTTTGAGCATTCTTTGGCATTGCCTTTCTTTAAATTGGAATGAAAACTGACCTTTTCCCGTCCTGTGGCCACTACTGAGTTTTCCAAATTTGCTGGCATATTGAGTGCAGCACTTTGACAGCATCATCTTTCAGGATTTAAAACAGCTCAACTGGAATTCCATCACCTCCACTAGCTTTGTTCGTAGTGATGCTTTCTAAGGCCCACTTGACTTCACATTCCAAGTTGTCTGGCTCTAGATTAGTGATCACATCATCATGATTATCTGGGTCATGAAGATCTGTTTTGTGCAGTTCTTCTGTATATTCTTGCCACCTCTTCTTAATATCTTCTGCTTCTGTTAGCTCCAGACCATTTCTATCCTTTATCAAGCCCATCTTTGCATGAAATATTCCTTTGATATCTCTAATTTTCTTGAAGAGATCTCTAGTCTTTCCCAATCTGTTGTTATCCTCTATTTTTTTGCATTGATCGCTGAGGAAGGCTTTCTTATCTCTTCTTGCTATTCTTTGGAACTCTGCATTCAGATGCCTATACCTTTCCTTTTCTCCTTTGCTTTTCACCTCTCTTCTCTTCACAGCTATTTGTAAGGCCTCCCCAGACAGCCATTTTGCTTTTTTGCATTTCTTTTCCATGGGGATGGTCTTGATCCCTGTCTCCTGTACGATGTCATGAACCTCATTCCATAGTTCATCAGGCACTCTATCAGATCTAAGCCCTTAAATCTATTTCTCACTTCTACTGTATAATCATAAGAGATTTGATTTAGGTCATACCTGAATGGTCTAGCGGTTTTCTCTATTTTTTTCAATTTCAGTCTGAATTTGGTAATAAGGGAGTTCATGATCTGAGCCACAGTCAGCTCCTGATCTTGTTTTTGTTGACTGTATACAGCTTCTCCATCTCTGGCTGCATAGAATATAATCCATCTGATTTCAGTATTGACCATCTGGTGATGTGTATGTGCAGAGTCTTCTCCTGTGTTGTTGGAAGACAGTGTTTGGCATGACCAGTGCATTTTTTGGCAAAACTCTATTAGTCTTTGCCTTGCTTCATTCCGCACTCCAAGGCCAAATTTGCCTGTTACTCCAAATGTTTCTTGACTTCCTACTTTAGCATTCCAGTCCCCTATAATGAAAAGGACATCTGCTTTGGGTGTTAGTTCTAAAAGGTCTTGTAGGTATTCATAAAACTGTTCCACTTCAGCTTCTTCAGCATTACTGGTTGGGGCATAGACTTGGATAATTGTGATATTGAATGGTTCACCTTGGAGATGAACAGAGATCATTATGTCATTTTTGAGATTGCATCCAATACTGCATTTTGGACTCTTTTGTTGACCATGATGGCTATTCCATTTCTTCTGAGGGATTCCTGCCTGCAGTAGTAGATATAATGGTCATCTGAGTTAAATTCACCCATTCCAGTGCATTTTAGTTCTCTGATTCCTAGAATGTCGATGTTCACTCTTGCCATCTCTTGTTTGACCACTTCCACTTTGCCTTGATTCATGGACCTGACATTCCAGGTTCCTATGCAATATTGATCTTTACAGCATTGGATCTTGCTTCTATCACCAATCACATGCACAATTGGGTATTATTTTTGCTTTGGCTCCATCCCTTCATTCTTTCTGGAGTTATTTCTCCTCTGATATCCAGTAGCATATTGGTTGCCTAATGACCTGGGGAGTTCCTCTTTTGGTATCCTATCATTTTGCCTTTTTATACTGTTCATGGGGTTCTCAAGGCAAGAATACTGAAGTGGCTTGCCATTCCCGTCTCCAGTGGACCACGTTCTGTCAGACCTCTCCACCATGACCCACCCATCTTGGGATGCCCCACAGGCATTTCTTGGTTTCCTTGATTAGACAAGGCTGTGGTCCTAGTGTGATTAGACTGAAAGGTGCATTTTCTCTTATTTTTTAAATAAAACTGAGCTGTAACACAGAGCTGTAACACAGATCCATCCAAGAGCTGATTCTTGACTTCAACTTTTTGTTGTAATGAGGCAGAACTAAGGAAACTACACACTTCCCCAACAGTCTTAAAGCTTCGCTCTTCATATTTAAGTCTTTAATCCAAGAGAAATTAACATTTGGAAAACTATGAGATCAGAGTACTTCCCCCACCTTATATTAGCAACCAACTGTACTAATAGTATTTTCTTAATGCTGCACATTTTCCTATTTGTTTATTCATTCAATTGATATTTATTGAGCATCTAGTGAGAAATACATTTAAGAGATTAGGTCTGATAGACAGAGGGCCTGATGAACTATGGATGGTGGTTTGTGACATTGTACAACAGACAGGAATCAAGACCATCCCCAAGAAAAAGAAATGCAAAAAAGCAAAATGGCTGTCTGAGGAGACCTTATAAATAGCTGTGAAAGGAAGGGAAATGAAAAACAAAGGATAAAAGGAAAGATATACCTGTTTGAATGCAAAGTTCCAAAGAATAGCAAGGAGAGATAAGAAAACCTTCCTCAGTGAACAATGCAAAGAAATAGAGGAAAACAATAGAATGGAAAAGACTAGAGATCTCTTCAAGAAAATCAGAGATACCAAGGGAATATTTCATGCAAAGATGGGGTCAATAAAGGATAGAAATGGTAAGGGCCTAAAAGAAGCAGAAGATATTAAGACGAGGTGGTAAGAATACACAGAAGTGTAGAAAAAGATCTTCATGACCCAGAGAATCACGATGGTGTGATCATTCACCTAGAGTCAGACTTCCTGGAATGTGAAGTCGTGGGCTTTAGAAAGCTTCACTACAAACAAAGCTAGTGGAGGTGATGGAATTCCAGTTGAACTATCTCAAATTTTGAAAGATGATGCTGTGAAAGTGCTATACTAAATTTGCTAGCAAATTTGGAAAACTCAGCAGTGGCCACAGGCCTGGAGAAAGTCAGTTTTCATTCCAGTCCCAAAGAAAGGGAATGCCAAAGAATGCTCAAACTACCACACAACAGCACTCATCTCACACACTAGTAAAGTAATGCTCAAATTCTCCAAGCCAGGCTTCAGCAATATGTAAACCCTGAACTTCCAGATGTTCAAGCTGCTTTTAGAAAAGGCAGAGGAACCAGAGATCAAATTGCCAACATCTGCTGGATCATGGAAAAAGCAAGAGAGTTCCAGGAAAACATCTATTTCTGCTTTATTGACTATGTCAAAGCGTTTGACTGTGTGAATCACAATAAACTGTGGAAAATTCTGAAAGAGAAGGGAATACCAGATCATCTGACCTGCCTCTTGAGAAACCTGTATGCAGGTCAGGAAGCATCAGTTAGAAGTGGAAATCGAACAACAGACTGGTTTCAAATAGGAAAAGGAATATGTCAAGGCTGTATATTGTCACCCTGCTTATTTAACTTCTATGCAGAGTACATCATGAGGAATGCTGGGCTGGAAGAAATACAAGCTGGAATCAAGATTGTTGGGAGAAATATCAATACCCCCAGATATGCAGGTGACACCACCCTTATGGCAGAAAGTGAAGAACTCTTGATGAAAGTGAAAAGGAGACTGAAAAAGTTGGCTTAAAGCTCAACATTCAGAAACTAAGATATGGCATCTGGTCCCATCACTTCTTGGCAAAAATTGGGAAACAATGGAAACAGTGGATGGCTTTATTTGGGGGAGTCTAAAATCACTGCAGATGGTTATTGCAGCCATGAAATTAAAAGGAGCTTGCTCCCTGGAAAGAAAGTTATGACCAACCTAGGCAACATATTAAAAAGCAGCGACATTACTTTGCAATATAGGTCTGTCAAGACTATGGTTTTTTCAGTGGTTACATGTGGATGTCAGTGTTGGACTATAAAGAAAGCTGAGCAGTGAAGAATTGATGCTTTTGAACTGTGGTGTTGGAGAAGACTCCTGAGAGTCTCTTGGACTGCAAGGAGATACAACCAGGCCATCCTAAAGGAGATCAGTCCTGGATGTTCTTTGGAAGGAGTGATGTTGAAGCCTAACTCCAACACTTTGGCCACCTGATTTGAAGAGCTGACTCATTTAAGAAGACCCTGATGCTGGGAAAAACTGGGGACAGGAGGGAAGGGATGGCAAAAGATGAGATGATTGAATGGCATCATCGACTCTATGGACATGGGTTTGTGTGGGAGTTGGTGGTGATGGACAGGGAGGCCTGGCATACTGCAGTTCGTGGGGTTACAGAGTTGGATACGACTGAGCAACTGAACTGAACTGAACTGCCTGTGTGTCAGTCATGGTTTCAGATATTACACTTCACTGAAAATATTAAACAACTTGAAATACATCAATGAAAAACAATAGAATCCTGTCCTTAATGGAGTTTGTGTTAATTACTGCATGTAAAAGAGTCTTATAGTAAAGAGTGAACATAGTAAACTATTGTCATCTAGAATACCTCAGAAGTGGGTAGATGCTCTTAAAAATAAGAGGAGGTCAAAGATGGATGAGATAAATTTTATTGCAATTTAGACTAGCTGGGATAGGGCTTATTAAAACAGAAAATTTGAGCAAAAATCTAAATGAGGAAATCTAAAAATACTACAGAACAGAACTTGCTTATTTTATGTAAAAATAAGAGACCAGGATGTCAGGGAAAGAAGAGGGAGGAATTAGGAAACTCTGGAAGATAAGGTTCAGGAGTAGACAAGGAAAGAGAGGGCTAAAACATGTGATTCCTTTACGACACTTCAAAAATGCTGGCTTTTACTAAGTGAGGCAAGAAATCACTATAAAGTTTTAGGCAGAGTGATCCAATCTGCCTGTTTTATCTTTTTAAAAAATGACTCTGAAAATTATACACTTGTCACTTTTTAGACTGTCTATTTGTGTTTTTCTAATGTTTTCTCAAGGTCATGAAAAGACTGAAGATATGTTCCAGAATAAAGAGGTTGAAAACACAGCTGAGTGCAACATGTGACCTTGGGTTAAATGCTTTGTTATAAAATGCATCATGAGATAAATTGGCAAAATTTAAATGGGTCTCTGCATGAAGAATATGCTTTTTTTTCAACTTTTCTTGCAAATTTTCTTTAAATTTGAAATCTGTCAAATAAAAATATTAAAAAGGATCATTTTGGAGGGTACATTATTAAAGTCATGATGGAGTTATCTAGCAGAAGATGATGATGGCTCAGCCTACAGAAGGCAGCAAAAAGTGGTAAATCTGTAGGCACACTTTGAAGGAAAAGCCAAGAGAAGTCCCTGGTGGATATATGGCTTTCAAATGGTCCAAGAACATGGGCTAGAATACTTGCCAAATTGGCTACAATATTTGAGTTGCCATTTCCAAGATGATAATTTGTTTAGTCACTAAATCCTGTCTGACTCATTTTGCAAGAGTCAAACAGAGTAGCCCACCAGGCTCCTCTGTCCATGTGATTTCCCAGGCAAGAATATTGGAGTGAGTTTCCATTTCCTTCTCCAAGGGATCTTCCTGATCCAGGGATTGAACTCAAATCTCCTACAATGACAGTCACATTTTTACCACTGCGCCACCTGGGGGCTCGACAGAAGAATAGCTGTGGTGAAATAGATTTTTAGAAAGTCAAAGTGAGTGTTGTTCTGCTTTTTGGAAGGTATATCAGACATATTTTGTTTGCATTTTAATGTGCTTTGTCTGCTGCCTACTTCAGTCACTTTTGCAGAGTCCTGTTCACTGCACATTTTAACCATCCTTCTGTGTGTGCAATGTGGCAGTATCTTGCCTGAAGCTCATTCCCTGCCCTTCACACGTCATACCCCAGAGATATCTTGAAATAGTTTTGGGAACAACCTTTGCATTCATACATGCCAACTCCAAAAGAGACAACTCTGGGGCAACATCTCCCAGATAACCAGTTCTTAGATGGACTTCAAAAGACTCTTCATAAGGCCCATAACTTTGAGAGTCTAAAACTCCAGAGCAGGCTGGTGAAGTACAAGCGGTAGAGGGAGCAAATAAAGAATGTGTAGGTAGCTCAGAGGTTAAAGCGTCTGCCTGCAATGCGGGAGACCTGGGTTCGATCCCTGGGTTGGGAAGATCCCCCCGGAGAAGGAAATGGCAACCCACTCCAATATTCTTGTCTGGAGAGTCCCATGGCGGGGAGGGGTGAGGAGTCTGGTGGGCTACAGTCCACGGGTCCCAAAGAGTTGGACACGACTGAGCAACTTCACTTCACTTCATCCAAGAGAAGGAAGTGATCAACTGACTAATTTTAGCATTCAAAAAAGGAAGACCATGGCCTCCAGTCCCATCATTTTGTGGCAAATAGATGGAGAAAAAGTGGAAACAGTGACATATTTTATTTTCTTGGTCTCCAAAATCATTGTGGACAGTGACAACAGCCACAAAATTTAAATACACTTGCTCCTTGGAAGAAAAGCTATGACAAACCTAGACAGTGTGTTAAAAAGCAGAGGCATCACTTTACCAACAAAGGTCCATGTAGTCAAAACTGTGGTTTATCCCGTAGTCATGTATGGATATGAGAGTTGGATCACAAAGAAGGCTGGATGCTGAAGAATTGATGCTTTTGAACTGTGGTGCTGGAGAAGACTCTTGAGAGTTCAAGGATATCTAACCCGTCAATCTTAAAGGAAACAAACACTTAATATTCATTGGAAGGACTGATGATGAATATTTTGGCTTCTGATGTGAAGAGCCGACTTATTGGAAAAGATCCTGATACTGAGAAAGATTGAGGGCAAGAGGAGAAGGGGGTGACAGAGGATGAGATGTGCATTCCAAAGAATGATTGAAATGGATTTGACAGAAAATGAAAATAAAGAGTAAAATAAACATTAAGTTAAAAATTAGTAATAAAAACATATTTGATTGTTCAAACACTTCACACTCACATTCTATTATTTGTGTTCTAACATAGGAACCAAGAATCCTAGTCCCAGTGTGAGTCATGATCATACTACCTCTCTATTGCTATGGATGAAGCCAAGAACAATTTTTCTTAGAAATGTAGCAGTCTCCATCAAAATTAGCTCACTTATTTTCAGAATTTCTTATTTATTGACAAATAAAATACATTATATGTTTTTCTTTATAAAATGTCTTTAGCTATGGCTTGGTATCTATATAAGAAAAGGTTTTATTTTTAACTTTGTTAAAGCAAAAGTTAGTTTTTTTCTTTCCAGACATGAAGATTATCTCTGTATTTGTGTCTTATACTTTTTTTAAAAATGTACATTATGGTCAGAAAGTTTATTCTTTATGATGGTGAGTCTATACAAGTTAATGAGACTGTTTTTTTCTCTCTTAGAATATACTCCATTTTAAGTATGTTCACCATATTCACTTGTATTCAAAGAAAAAAACTGCATTCTCTATTTATGGTATATTAATTTCTATAGCTTTTGTTAGACCTTACTAAACTTGTTACTTCAATTTAATGTATAATTGCTTATTTTTGTTCATACTCTTCCTTTGGGAGGTTTTTTCATAATTTTAGTGTCATGTTTAAATAGTTTATTTACTTGTATATTCTGTCTTTATCATTATATGAAAGTTAAATTATTAGGTACATATGTGCTATTTTAATAGTATATAATTATCAGTCCACTTTTTTAATGCTTGCTTTCATTCTATTTGATAAGATATTAGAATTGATTTATGCTTACTGAGTTTTTTTCTTTTCTTTTCAAATTATTTGTATTTAAAATTCTTGCATTTCCCACAAGGCTTCTCTATTCATGGGATTCTCTAGACAAGAATACTGGAGTGGGTTGCCATTTCCTACTCCAAGGGATCTTCCTGACCCAGGGATTGAACTTGTATCTCTTGTGTCTCTTGCATTGACAGGCAAGTTCTTAACCACTGGTACCACTTGGGAAGACCCGATGTTTCCTTGCAGGACATATATTGTCATATTGTGTCTTGTTTTTCTTAAACAATATAGTACCAAGAGTTTTTGAGGGTAAGTTAAAAACATTTATGCTTACTGTAATTTCTCTATCAAAATTGATTTCTACTATTTTGTTTCATATATTTTTGAATTATCATGCTTTTCCTTTATCCTTCCTGACTTTCATTGGACAGAAACTTTTTACTTGATTATTTGAAAGCTATATTTTAATTTTTTCCTTTGGTAATATTTCTGTTTATCTTTTTCTAGTTGACTTTGTAGATTTCATAAAAAGTTTGTATTTCTCTCCAAACATGCTATGCAGTTTAGAATTCTGCCTTCCTTAGTCTGCACTGACTCCTACTGCACTGTGCCTCCTCCATTGAACTGGTATTATCTGCTGGATTTTAATATGGTGCTATATGTTACACAATACAAAATTTAAAATTATTATTCCTTTAAACAGCAACATATTTTACAAATTTATTTAGTCTTACTTTTTACATTATTTGTTTTGTTTTGTTTTGTTTTGTTTTATTTTATTTTGCTGAAAAGGATTCATCAAATTATTGTTAAAGTGAGATTATGTATTATGAGCAATGTAAGGTCCTGAATTCCTAAAAATATTTTATTGTTTTTCTCATTTAAAAGAATATGCAGGAGCGTCCTAAGATGATGGAGGAATAAGATGAGGAGACCACTTTCTCCCTCACAAATTCATCAAAAGAACATTTTAATGCTGAGTAAACTTCACAATGCTGGCAGAGGACATCAGGCACTCAGAAAAGCAGATCATTGTCTTCAAAAACAGATGGAGAAGGCTTGAGACTACTGTAAAAATAAAACTGAAAACCAGAAGCAGAAGGCTTAAGTCCAAATCCTGAGAACATCAGAGAACTCCTGACTCCAGGGAATATCAATCAATAGGAGCTCATCAAATGCCTCCATACCTACACTGAAACCAAGCACCACCCAAGGGCCAACAAGTTCCAGAGCAAGACATACCATGCAAATTCTCCAGCAACAAAGGAGCACACCCATGAGCTTCAATATACAGGCAGCTCAAAGTTATTCCAAAACCACTGACCTCTCATAACTCATTACTGGATACTTCATAGCATTCTAGAGAGAAGAAATCCAGCTCTACCCACCAGAACTCCAACACAAGCTTCCCTAACCAAGAAACCTTGACAAGCCACTGATACCACCCCCATCCACAGCAAGGAAACTCCATAATAAAGAAAACTCCACAAACTGCCAGAATACAGAAAGGCCACCCCAAACACAGTAAAATAACCAAGATGAAGAGACAGAGGAATACCCAGGGAGGTAAAGGAACAGGATAAATACCCATCAAACCAAACAAAAGATAGGGAATCTACCTGATAAAGAATTCCAAATAATGATAAGAAAATGATCCAAAATCTTGAAATCAAAATGGAATCACAGATAAATAGTCTGGAGACAAGGATTGAGAAGATGCAAGAAAGGTTTAACAAGGACTTAGAATAAATAAAAAGAGTTAATATATAATGAATAATGCAATAAACGAGATCAGAAACACTCTGGAGACAACAAATAGAATATTGGAGGCAGAAGATAGGATTAGTGAAATAGAAGATAGAATGGTAGAAATAAATGAATCAGAGAGAAAAAAAGAAAAACAAATTAAAAGACATGAGGACAATCTCAGAGACCTCCAGGACAATATGAAATGCTCCAACATTCAGATTATAGGAGTCCCAGAAGAAGACAAAAAGAAAGACCATGAGAAAATACTTGAGGAGATAATAGATGAAACCTTCCCTAAAATGGGGAAGCAAATAATCACCCAAGTGCAAGAAACCCAGAGTGTCCCAAACAGGATAAACCCAAGGTGAAACACCTCCAAGACACATATTAATCAAATTAACAGAGATCAAACATAAAGAACAAATATTAAAAGCGGCAAGGGAAAAACAACATATAACAACACAAGGGGATTCCCATAAGGATAACAGCTGATCTTGCAATAGAAACTCTTCAGGCCAGGAGGGAATGGCAAGACATACTTAAAGTGATGAAAGAAAATAACCTACAGCCCAGATTACTGTACCCAGCAAGGATATCATTCAAATATGAAGGAAAAATCAAAAGCTTTACAGACAAGCAAAAGCTGACAGAATTCAGCACCACCAAACCAGCTCTCCAACAATTGCTAAAGGATATTCTCTAGACAGGAAAACAAAAAAGGGTGTATAAATCCGAATCCAAAACAATGAAGTAAATGGCAACGTGATCATACTTACCAATAATTACCTTAAATGTAAATGGGTTGAATGCCCCAATCAAAGGACAAAGACTGGCTCAATGGATACAAAAACAAGACCCCTATATATGTTGTCTACAAGAGACCCACCTCAAAACAGTGGACACATACGGACTGAAAGTGAAGGGCTGGAAAAAGATATTCCATGTAAATAGAGACCAAAAGAAAGCAGGAGTAGCTATACTTATATCAGATAAAATAGATTTTAAAACAAAGGCTTTGAAAAGAGACAAAGAAGGCTACTACATAATGATCAAAGGATCAATCCAAGGAGAAGATATAACAATTATAAATATATATGCACCCAACATAGGAGCACTGCAATATGTAAGACAAATGCTAACAAGTATCAAAGAGGAAATTAACAATAACACAATAATAGTGGGAACTTAAATACCCCACTCACACCTATGGACAGATCAACTAAACAGAAAATTAACAAAGAAATGCAAACTTTAAATGATACAATAGACCAGTTGGACCTAATTGATATCTATCTTTAAGACATTTCACCCTAAAACAATGAATTTCAGCTTTTTCTCAAGTGCTCACGGAACCTTCTCCAGGCTAGATCACATCCTGGGCCATAAGTCTAGCCTTGATAAATTCAAAAAATTGAAATCATTCCAAGCATCTTTTCTGACCATAATGCATTAAGATTAGATCTCAATTACAGGAGAAACACTATTAAAAATTCCAACATATGGAAGCTGAACAACACGCTTCTGAATAACCAACAAATCACAAAATAAATAAAAAAGAAAACAAAATTATGCATAGAAACGAATGAAAATGAAAACACAGCAACCCAAAACCTGTGGGACACTATAAAAGTCCTGAGAGCCCTCATTAAGACAGACTGGGCAGATGGAATTTGCTCTTCCATCAGTAAGGTGACTGGCTTTCTATTTAGTGCCTCACTGATACTAGCCTTTGCCAAGGGAAAGTCACATGGTCCCTATGGGAAGGAGACACATGGGGTGGTCAAAGAGAAGGAGGACATAGTCAGGGTTCCTCATTGCAGCAGGTGACTTTCCTTTTTCAAGGTGAGCAAGTGCTGTGGTTTCTCTATCTCTTAGTGACATCAACCAGGGTTCTTGAGCTCCTTATTCAATAAAAATTGATAAATGGCAGACAAGAAATCCAAAGGCTTTGTTCGGACCCCTGCTGCAGAAAGGTGGAGCAAGAACAAGTAAGAGGCTACCTTGCTGGCTTACTCACTGAGCTTGTTCTTTATTTGGGGTGCTGCTGCTGCTAAGTCGCTTCAGTCGTGTCCAACTCTGTGTGACTCCATAGACGGCAGCCCACCAGGCTCCCCCGCCCCTGGGATTCTCCAGGCAAGAACACTGGAGTGGGTTACTATTTCCTTCTCCACTGCATGAAGGTGAAAAGTGAAAGTGAAGTCGCTCAGTCGCGTCCGACTCTTTGTGACCCCATGGACTGCAGCCTAACAGGCTCCTCTGCTCATGGGATTTTCCAGGCAAGAGTACTGGAGTGGGGTGCCATTGCCTTCTCTATTTGGGGTGAAGGTAAGGGTATGTCCAGCGGTCACGTCGGAGGTGTGGATTAGGTGGTTTGGTCACTGCTCTGGTAGTGCTGAGTGCAGGGGCCATGCATAGTACCCTTCTTTTGCTCCCAACACTCTGTTTATGTTCCAGGCTCTTCAAAAGCAGCAATTGTCATGTTGTTGATGTAGTTTTCTGTATATCTTTGTCCAGAATTTGCCCCAACTGCATATACATTGATTTATTTGTAGTCTCAGATAGTTTCTTTGTCTTTTGTTGCTGAAGATGTTTGTCCAGATTTAAGTATTGTGACAAAGGGCCCAGATCCTAGCCTTTACCTGGACAGGTGATGTTCCCCATGGTACAAAGAGCAAATGGAAGGTATCAAAGTGAAGACTTCCCTCCAATCCATCTCACTTACTTCAGGAAGTGTTTTCTCTTCAGACTACTGGGGTTTTAGTGTTCATGGTGTTCCAGAACGTTTTCCTTCACTCCTTGGACTTAGCTGGGGTTGACTCGTGTGTGTGTGTGTGTGTGTGTGTGTGTGTGTGTGTGTGTGTAGGGGGGTTGGTGGTGGTGTTGGTGGGAACAGCACTGGTAGCTAGGGTTTAATTCTCATTTTACCCAAACTCTGAAATCTCTTATAATTATTATAGTCTCTTCCAGTTATACGGTTGAATTTCCTCTCATCCTTCCATGGTTTAAGAATCCTTGGTAGACATTTATCTGTTAAATGGTCATTTCAAAGAAACAGCTCTTGGTTTATTTAGTCTTTGAAGTGTTTTTTTCCAATGCTATTGACTTTATTTATCATCTTTCTTAGAATCGCTTTCCAGTTTGTTTAAATATAAATTTATTATTATTTATATTACTAATAAAAATATTTTTGACAAAGAATTTTTCCTCTGAATAAAGGTCAGGCATTGTCCTAAAGGTTTTTCCCTAAAATGTTCTAGTTTTCTTTCTTTCCAAGTAACATTTGTCCTTGAACTGTTTTAAGGAAAACATTTCTTAATTTCCAAATGGTTACCTTTTGTTTGTTTGTTTCTCAGTGTTTTCCTTATTTCATTATCATAAATTTTGTTTTTATTAATAACATATACTATAAACATTCATTTGAGTATTTCTTATGGGCATCCTTGATCTATCAAATTCTTTCTTTTTTCTTCTTAATGGTCTAGCCTTTATTGAGAAGGCAATGGCAACCCACTCCAGTACTCTTGCCTGACAAATCCTGTGGATGGAGGAGCCTGATAGGCTGCAGTCCATGGGGTCGCTAGGAGTCAGACACGACTGAGCGACTTCACTTTCACTTTTCACTTTCATGCATTGGAGAAGGAAATGGCAACCCACTCCAGTGTTCTTGCCTGGAGAATCTTAGGGATGGGGGAGCTTGGTGTGCTGCCATCTATGGGGTCACACAGAGTCAGACACAACTGAAGCGACTTAGCAGCAGCCGCCTTTATTGTACCTCTACTGATATTTTGACTACATAAATTTCACATTTCTTTTTCTTTTTTAAAATAGAAATTTATTTATTTATTTTTAAAATTTATTTATTTTTGGTTAATTACTTTACAATATTGTATTGGTTTTGCCATACATCAACATGTATCTACCACAGGTATACACGTGTATTTAATTGGAGGTTAATGACTCTTAGAGACATCTGAAAATTACTAATGTTAACTTTGTTTTTTAAGCAAAGTCTCCTTTACTTGATGATCTCCTATATTTGATGTAACTCGTATTTAGAATTGCTCTAACTTCATGGATTCTGTTTTCTATCCTTATAATTTATTACTTTTCTTAGTTGAATATTTTGAGCTATAATTATGATCTTAATATTATTTTTTGTAAGAGATACTTTTACTTGCTCACTCACTGAACTTGTTCTTTGTATGGGGTGAGGGTAAGGGGTATGTCCAAGGGTCAGGCAGGACAGGTGGCTTAGACCCTTTGGTGATGTTGAATGCAGTGGGCATGTATAGTACCCTACTTTTGTGTATCCTTTATTTTTATCCTTTACTTATCATTTTTATAGCTACACACTTAAGTCATTTTTATTAATAGCCCAGTGTGTCTATCTTTAATGGAATACTTCAGTCCTTTCATATTTAATATAACATGTTTTACTGTGTCTTCTCTGTCTTATCAGAGATATTTATTGTATCTTTTAAATTGCATCTTTGTTTTCAATTTTTTTACTTTGCTTTCTGTGATCAGTTTTATCTCTTCAATGTTTCCTCTTCACATACCAACCACTCCTTACCTCTTCTGCACATAAATATACACATGGCTTCTGTCCCTTAATTTGAAATTCTACAGTACCTGCAAAGTTTAGTTGTGATCCTATGATTTTTGGGTCATAGGATCATAATAACATAGCTGTATGTCTACACTTATATTTTGTTTATATACTGTATTCATATTTTATTTACTCAACTTTAACATCTAAGATGAAATATTTATGAGGCATTTACTTTTTTGTTAACTTTGCCACCTTCTAATTTAACTTGCTTGAGTAATTTTAAACTATTCTTTCAGCTCATGAGAGTTTGTTATGTCTGTTGTTTATCTCATACTAGGCATTTTTATTATGCATTTCTAAAGAACTTTGTGCCATCTTTTTGGTATTAACATAATTAACTTCCTACTCTTTTCTCTCTATTCATCTTCTTTAATTTTGATCTTAAGTTACCTAGATCTCATTGATCTCAGTGGACTAGACTGAGGGAGAAAGGTGAGTGTAAATTGAATATTTTTCTTTGGATAATAACATGAGGGCTATTCCTTTGAGGTGTTGCAGGTCTAACTTTGCTTGCCTTGAAAAGTTTATTTCTTTATTCTATTAATTTTTTTGTATATATATAATGAGTACTGCTATATAATGAGTTTAAACTCATTTTTTCTTCAAAGCTTTAAAATGTCTTATATATATCAGTACTTTTCAAGGCAATCAAATTTCCAGATAAATATCTATTTCTTCTTTATTGACTATACCAAAGCCTTTGACTGTGTGGATTACAATAAACTGTGGAAAATTCTGAAAGTGATGGGAATACTAGACCACCTGACCTGCCTCTGGAGAAACCTGTATGCAGGCCAGGAAGCAACAATTAGAACTGGACATGGAACAACACACTGGTTCCAAATAGGAAAAGAAGTATGTTAAGGCTGTATATTTTCACCCTGCTTATTTAACTTATATGCAGAGTACATCATGAGAAATGCTGGGCTGGATGAAGTACAAGCTGGAATCAAGATTGCCAGGAGAAATATCAATAACCTCAGGTATGCAGATGATATTATCCTTATGGCAGAAACTGAAGAAGAACTAAAAAGCCTTTTGATGAAATTGAAAGAGGAGAGTGAAAAGGTTGGCTTAAAGCTCAACATTCAGAAAACGAAGATCATGGCATCTGGTCCCATCACTTCATGGGAAATAGATGAGGAAACAGTGGAAACAGTGTCAGACTTTAATTTTAGGGCTCCAAAATCACTGCAGATGATGATTACAGCCATGAAATGATCCTTATTCCTTGGAAGGAAAGTTATGACCAAATTAGAGAGCATATTAAAAAGCAGAGACATTACTTTGTCAACAATGGTCCATCTAGTCAAGGCTATGGTTTTTCCAGTGGTCATGTATGGACGTGAGAGTTGAAAGCTGACTGCTGAAGAAGTGATGCTTTTGAACTGTGGTGTTGGAAAAGACTCTTGAGAGTCCCTTGGACTGCAAGGAGATCCAACCAGTCCATCCTAAAGGAGATCAGTTCTGGTTGTTCATTGGAAGGATTGATGTTGAAGCTGAAACTCCAGTACTTTGGCCACCTCATGCGAAGAGCTGACTCATTTGAGAAGACCCTGATGCTGGGAAAGATTGAGAGCAGGAGGAGCAGGAGATGACAGAGGATGAGATGGTTGGATGGCATCACCAACTCAATGGACATGAGTCTGGGTAAACTCCGGGAGTTGGTGATGGACAGGGAGGTCTGGTGTGCTGTGGTTCATGGGGTCCCAGAGAACTGGACACAACTGAGTGACTGAATTGAACTGAACTGATGAAATAAATAAATTATTAGAGATTTAAGTAGGGCAGATGCCAACAAGATTAATGAAGAAAAATAAAGCTGCCAAGTGGCTCAGCAAACGCTGTAGTACAGTAATCTTCAACATGGTTGTCATGGATATTACTGCTGAGAAGTTTCCCTTTAGCAAATGTCTGCAGATGAGTGAGTGTGTCACCAGTGTTATTTAGTGGAGTATTCCAGAGGAGGAGCATAGAGGACATGACGTTCTTGCTTCACATGAATAATAGAGGGCCCATAGGGGGATGGTGAGAGTAATAGGCAATGGTACAGAGACACTGTATAAACCAGGGTCGTATCCTGTGGAGTTGCGTAGGCCATTGTAAACTTCTTGGCTTCTATTTTGAATTAGACGTGAGTGGGTAGCTTTGAGCAGAGGAATGACATGATCTGATAACTTTTATGGGATCTCTTTAACTACCAAGCAAAGATGAGAGAAGGCTATAAGGTAAGAGAACAGTTAGGAAGATACCACACTAATCTGGATGAGACACATGGTAATATGATAATGGTGAGAATAGTGGAGATGGCAGAACATGAAGGACTTCTAATTAATCTTGGAGATAAAGAAAATAGAATGTTCTGATTTACTGGATATAAAGTGTAAGAGAAGGAGAAGAGTCAGGAAATACCCCAAAGTTTGGGCCCAAGAAACCAAGAAATGGAGCTATTATCTGTGGGTGGGCTGGTATAGGAGGGAAAAATATTTGTTTAGCATTGGCATATTTAGTTTGCAATGCTCAGTGCATGTCCAAGAGGAAAATGTCAAACATACAGTTAGATGTGTGAGCCTGGAACTCAGAGTATAATTTACATTGGCTGGATCTAGGATTCAGGGCTTACAGATATTTCCCCCTAGGATTATATAGATGTTGACATTCTGTTCTCAATTCATATTACATGAATTTTATAATGAAATGAAAAGAAGAAAGAAAAAATGCTCTACTATACTTGATGTACACTGGGAAAAAGTTACTAAACGATCCTATAATAAGCATTTATGTTATGACTATATATCCTCTTAAAAATATTCTTATAGTTATGTACCATCTTTTAAAATTATATTACCATAAGAGTAGGTTTCTAAATCTTCAGATTCAGAGTATAAAATGTCTTCTGAATCACAAAAAGCTGTGAGCAGTTATTCACAAAACAAAGACAGCACTTTGCCTTTTAAAACATAGCCAAAGGATCTTGATCTCTTTTAAAATATTAGGAAGGGTAAGCTTATATTACAGTATATTGCAGAATTTTTGACTTTGCATTTCTTATTAGATTAAATTCATTGGTTTTCCTTCTCAATAGAATTGCATATTGCAATATATTAAGTTATCTTGAAAGTTACCTGAAAGCTTTTGTCAGATACATATCTGGTTCTGGGCAATAAGTCCTTTTCAGTATATCAGTCATAAAAAATGTTTTTAGATTTAGAAAGCCTATGCTAGTGCCCAGGATATGTAGCACATGCTCAAGCAATGACATCATCACCATCATCTTCTCCATGGATTGATTTGCACTTTAACATGGGTTTTAGAATCGATCCTCCTTTGAGCCATCCTTCTGCACATCTATAAGTCAATTTTCTGCAATGTCATTTCCACCTTAACCATTTTTTAGGTAGTCATAAATTCTTCACTGGAACAATTTTCTTTTAACTCAGTTGGCTTCAAATTTATCTCAATTTGTTGCCCTGTCTCATTAATCATAAAGGCCATGCTTCTTTGATGTACATATAAAGCAGTTTTTGTACAATTTTACTCTGATTTATGAAGCTAATCTCTAAGAGTCTTTTCCATATGCATATTTCATATATATATATGTGTGTGTGTGTGTGTGTGTGTGTGTGTATGTATATATACATATATATTCTTTTGTGTTGTAAAATTTCTTCATAAGAACTATGCTTTCATTTTTGTTTATTCAAAATTCTGTTGTCCACACCTAACAAAACTTACTACTCATCTCAAAACCTTGTTTGGTTTCTTTTTGGATCTGCCTTTCTATTTTCCTGGTGATCTTTCGATTTTTTCTTTTTAAAAATCATTTTATTTTATATTGAAGTACTGGCTCAGCTGGTAAAGAGTCTGCCTGCAGTGCGGGAGATCTGTGTTCAGTCCCTGGATTGGGAAGATCCCATGGAGATGGGAATGGTTATCCACTCCAGTATTCTGGGCTGGAAAATTCCATGAGCTGTATAGTCTATGGAGTCACAAAGAGTTGGACAGGACTGATCAACTTTCACTTTCACTTTCGCTTTCATTCATAGACAGTTAACAATGCTGTGACAGTTTCAGGTTCACAGCTAAAGGACCAGCCATACGTATATGTGTGTATATGTGTATTCATTTTCCTGCAAACTCCCCTGCCATCCAGGCTGCCACATAACATTGAAAAGAGGTCCCTGTGCTGGTGTTGGTTATCAACAACCAGACCTTGTTGGTTATCCTTCTTAAATATAACAGTGTATGGACATCAACCTCAAAACCTTAAACTACACCCTCAGTGCTAAGGTTTGAATGATTTAGATTTATATTATTAAATTTATCAACCTAGCAGAAGGATGACAAGGTGCACAAGTTGTTCCACAAGAGAACTTTGTGTGGTTTTCTTGCTAGAAAGCCCATTAGCAGTCAGTTGTCTGTTGAAGATTGACTATCCCTGTATTATCATCAGTTGACTTAGTAGAAGTGAAGATGATTCTACATACAGAAGAATTCCCCCTCCCTTCCCTTTCTTGTTCTTCTAGGTTAGAAAATATTCCTCATTAGGCTCAGTGTATTTGGCTCCTATATTAAGAATTCTAGTCAGAAAAAAGCAATACTTCTTAGCAAATAGCTAAGTCTATTTCAAAGGAAATCATCTCAATAAGTCCTAAAATCCTTTTCTGCTTTGTACGTGCCCCTCCAAACTAGAAGTATAAGTGGTATTTTTAATTTTTTTCATTTTTTAAATGATAGATAGACTTTCAGTGATAGTACTTGTGTTTTAGGATCTCAGCATTTCTTTTTATCCAATTAAAAAAAATTCAATTGAAAAGATCCTTTCCATTTGGATCCATCTCCACTGGACAAAGAAAAAAACAAAAACAAAAGAAAACAAAACTGAATTTTGAAGATTTGTGTGTGTGTGTTAGACTATTCATTCAATATAATCACTGTTCTCTCAAACACTCCCATATTCTCCAGGCCTATGCCTGTTGGAAAATCTATTTTTGATGGAGTTTCTCTTTTGATTTTAGTCAATAAAATGAATGTAAAAGGGATGTTAGCATAATAACTTTGTTAGGACCATTTCAAGCAGGTGTTTTAGCAGCCCTTGAAAGATTTTTCTCTCACTCTATTGCCAGATCTTCTCTTCATCTTTTCCCCTGCTATATCCAGATATGAGCATCTCTAGATATGGGTCTGGATTACAGATTAAAAATCATGGGGAACAGAAGCACACTAAACTGAAGTCATTGTTTAATGTGAAAAAAAAACACCTTAAATATTTGTTGTAAGACACTGAATTTGCCAGTCGTTTGTTATTTCAGCCTAATCTGTCTGATTCAATAGGGATTTTCCTATACATTTGATTTATTGTGGTTATACAATTTTTTAACAGACTTTAAGAAGATTTTCCATGCTATTTTTTTTTCTTTTCCCTATGAATATGTTGGTATATCATTAAGAAGAAAAGTGGTAGACATTGGCTCAAATTGTCCAGCCAACCTGATATGAGTTTAATAAGTCTGAGGATGGGTGATTAGTCAGGTGAGAGCAGAAAGCATATTAGTCTGTCCTTGTTAATGGAGGACTCTATTTTCACTATAGATAAAATATATCAAATAGCAAATTTTGGAAAGTACAGAACCCGCCTGCCAATGCAGGATATGTAAGAAATGTGAGTTCAATCCCTGGGTTGGGAACATATATTGGAGGAGGGCATGGCAACCCA
Organism: Nanger dama; assembly: GCA_917880005.1. Taxonomy (NCBI): domain Eukaryota; kingdom Metazoa; phylum Chordata; class Mammalia; order Artiodactyla; family Bovidae; genus Nanger; species Nanger dama. The sequence goes on from CAKJTW010000004.1 coordinate 58,911,517, forward strand.
CTCCAGTATTCTTGCCTGGAGAATCCCATGGACAGAGGAGCCTGGTGGGCTACAGTTCACAGGTCACAGAAGTGGACACAACTGAAGTGACTTCACATGCAAAAGAGGTTGAGTGAATTTCTTTTGACTGACACTGAGAAAAATATGTGACCACTCAATAATGCAGAAAATCTTTTGTAATATAGTACAAGGATATTCTGCAAGGATCAACAGCTCCAGACTCACACATTTTAGATAAAGAGAGCCAAGTCACCAGTAAGCAATATCTGTAGGAATCAATTTTGAACTTAATTATATGTAGGCTAATGTCTTATACAGAAGATGGCCTCAGGTAATAAGATGTCTGGATGGCATCACTGATGCAATGGACATGAACTTGGGCAAAATTCTGGAGATGGTGAGGGACAAGGAGGCCTGGTGTGCTACAGTCCATGGGGTCGCAAAGAGTGGGACACACTGGATAACTGAAAAACAGCAACAATATCTTATACACTGTCTTAATTTTCCTACATAACAGGCAGGCATCTTTTAGAGCCTGCTGGTGCACTAAGTGCAGGCAGTGGCGAGAGCCGGTCGGCACACTAAGCACGGCCTAGAGTAGCTACCTTACATCTGAGGTCAGGGGCAGCAGCCTAGAGTGCCAGGCTGCGATGGTGCAGGAATGGCTGAGAGGAGCTACCCTGTGTCCAAGGTCAGGGGCAGTGGCTGAGAGGAGCTACCCTGCATCCAAGGTCAGTGGTGGCCGGGAGGAGACACCCCACGTGGAAGGTCAGGGGTGGAGGCCAAGAGGAGACACCCCACGTCCGAGGTCAGAGGTGGCTGGGAGAAGACACCTCGAGCCTGAGGCCAAAGGTGGTGACCCTGTGGAGCCACCCTAACTCGAGGTCAGGGCCGGCAGCCAGGAAAAGCAACCCGAGGAGCCATGGCTGCCCAGGCACAGGGGGGCCTAGAGGAGCTATCCCACATTGAAGGTCAGGAATGGTGGCAATAAGGAGATGCCCCTTGTCCAAGGTAAGGAGCAGTGAATGTTCTTTGCTGGAGCAGCTGTAAAGAGATACCACACCCCAAAGTTAAGAGAAACCCAAGTAAGATGGTAGGTGTTGCAAGAGGGCATCAGAGGGCAGACACACTGAAACCATACTCACAGAAAACTAGTCTATCTAATCACACTAGGACCACAGCCTTGTCTAACTTAATGAAACCAAGTCATGCCTGCAAGACAACCCAAGACGGGCAGGTCACTGTGGAGAAGTCTGACAGAACATGGTCCACTGGAGGAGGGAATGGCAAGCCCCTTCATTATTCTTACCTTGAGAACCCCATGAACAGTATGAAACGGCAAAATGATAGGCTAAGGAAAGAGAAACTTCCCAGGTCATTAGGTGCCCAATATGCTACTGGAGATCAGTGGAGAAATAACACCAGAAAGAATGAAGGGATGGAGCCAAAGCAAATAATACCCAGTTGTGCATGTGACTGGTGATAGAAGCAAGATCCAATGCTGTAAAGAGCAACATGAACCTGGAATGTCAGGTCCATGAATCAAGGAAAAGTGGGAAGTGGTCAAACAAGAGATGGCAAGGGTGAACACTGACATTCTAGGAATCAGCAAACTAAAATGGACTGGAATGGGTGAATTTAACTCAGATGACCATTATATCTACTACTGCGGGCAAGAATCCCACAGAAGAAATGGAGTAGCCATCATGGTCAACAAACGAGAGTCTGAAATGCAGTACTTGGATACAGTCTCAAAAACGACGGAATGATCTCTGTTTGTCTCCAAGGCAAACCATTCAATATCACAGTGATCCAAGTCTCTGCCCCAACCAGTAATGCTGAAGAAGCTGAAGTTGAACTGTTTTATGAAGACCTATGAGACCTTTTAGAACCAATACCCCCAAAAGATGTCCTTTTCATTATAGGGGACTGGAATGCAAAAGTAGGGAGTCAAGAAACACCTGGAGTAACAGGCAAATTTGGTCTTGGAATGTGGAATGAAGAAGGGCAAAGACTAATAGAGTTTTGCCAGATAATGCACTTTGCCAAGATAATGCAAAAACCCTCTTCCAACAACACAAGAGAAGACTCTACACATAGACATCACCAGATGGTCAACACTGAAATTAGATTGATTATATTCTATGCAGCCAAAGATGGAGAAGTGGTATACAGTCAACAAAAACAAGACCAGGAGCTGACTGTGGCTCAGATCATGAAAATCCCTTAAGATTATGCAGTGGAAGTGAGAAATAGATTTATGGGCCTAGATCTGATAGAGTGCCTGATGAACTATGGAATGAAGTTCATGACATTGTACAGGAGACAGGGATGAAGACCATCCCCATGGAAAAGAAATGCAAAAAAGCAAAATGGCTGTCTAGGGAGGACTTACAAATAGCTGTGAAAAGAAGAGAGGCAAAACACCAAGAAGAAAAGGAAAAATATAAGCATCTGAATACAGAGTTCCAAAGAATAGCAAGAAGAGAAGAAAGCCTTCTTCAGAGATTAATGCGAAGAAACAGAGGAAAACAACAGATTGGGAAAGACTAGAGATCTCTTCAAGAAAATCAGAGATACCAAGGGAATATTTCACACAAAGATGGGCTCGATAAAGGACAGAAATGGTATGGACCTAACAGAAGCAGAAGATATTAAGAAGTGGCAAGAATACACAGAAGAACTGTACAAAAGAGATCTTCATGACCCAGATAATCATGATGATGTGATCACTCATCTAGAGCCAGACATCTTGGAAAGTGAAGTCAAGTGAGCCTTAGAAAACATCACTATGAACCAAGCTAGTGGAGGTGATGGAATTCCAGTGGAGCTGTTTCAAATCCTGAAAGATGATGCTGTGAAAGTGCTGCACTCAATATGCCAGAATTTGGAAAACTCAGCAGTGGCCACAGGACTGGAAAAGGTCAGTTTTCATTCCAATTCCAAAAAAGGCAATGCCAAAGAATGCTCAAACTACCACACAATTGCACTCATCTCACATGCTAGTAAAGAAATGCTCAAAATTCTCCAAGCCAGGCTTCAGCAATACGTGAACCATGAACTTCCAGAAGTTCAAGCTGGTTTTAGAAAAGGCAGAGGAACCAGAGATCAAATTGTCAAAATCCGCTGGATCATAGAAAAAGTAAGAGAGTTCCAGAAAAAAATCTGTTTCTGCTTGATTGACTATGCCAAACCTTTGACTGTGTGGATCACAATAAACTGTGGAAAATTCTGAAAGAGAAGGGAAAACTAGACCACCTGACCTGCCTTTTGAGAAATCTGTATCCAGGTCAGGAAGCAAGAGTTAGAACTGAACATGGAACAACAGACTGGTTCGAAATAGGAAAAGGAGTATGTCAAGGCTGTATGTCACCCTGCTTGTTTAACTTATATGCAGAGTACATCTTGAGAAACGCTGGACTGTAAGAAGCACAAACTGGAATCAGGATTGCTGAGAGAAATATCAATAACCTCAGCTATGCAGATGACACCACCCTTATGGCAGAAAGTGAAGAGGAGCTAAAAAGCCTCTTGATGAAAGTGAAAGAGGAGAGCAAAAAAGTTGGCCTAAAGCTAAACATTCAGAAAACAAGGATCATGGCATCTGGTCCCATCACTTCATGGGAAATAGATGGGGAAACAGTGGAAACAGTGCCAGACTTCATTTTTTTGGCCTCCAAAATCATTGCAGATAGTTATTGCAGCCATTAAATTAAAAGACTCTGACTCCTCAGGAGAAAAGTTGTGACCAACCTAGATAGCATATTCAAAAGCAGAGACATTACTTTGCCAACTAAGGTCCATCTAGTCAAGGCTATGGTTTTTCCTGTGGTCATGTATGGATGTGAGAGTTGGACTGTGAAGAAGGCTGAGCACTGAAGAATGGATGCTTTTGAAGTGTGGTGTTGGAGAAGACTCTTGAGAGTCCCTTGGACTGCAAGGAGATCCAACCAGTCCATTCTGAAGGAGATCAACCCTGGGATTTCTTTGGAAGGATTGATGCTAAGGCTGAAACTCCAGTACTTTGGCCACTTCATGCAAAGAGTTGACTCATTGGAAAAGACGCTGATGCTGGGATGGATTGGGGGCAGGAGGAGAAGGGGATGACTGAGGATGAGATGGCTGGATGGCATCACGGACTCGATGGACATGGGTCTGAGTGTACTCCGAGAAATGGTGGTGGACAGGGAGGCCTGGCGTGCTGCAGTTCATGGGGTGGCAAAGAGTCAGACACGACTGAGCGACTGAAGTGAACTGAAATTAGGCAAATCTCTTTTGAGCAATTGTATTATTAGTGTTAGTTGTCTCTTAGTCATGTCCCACTCTGCAACCACATGAACTGTAGTTCCCAGGCTCTTAAGTCCATGGAATTCTCCAGGCAAGAATACTGGAGTGGGTTGCCATTCCCTTCTCCAGGGGATCTTTTTGACCTAAGGATCGAACTTAAGTCTCCTTCATTGCAGGCAGATTCTTCACCATTTGAGCCACAAGGAGAAGTTATCATATCATTGTCTATTTCTAACAGTTGTCATATCCTATTATTAATAGAATATATAGTCCTAAGGAACCCTTAGTAGGGGATGAGCTTCCTTGGTGGCTTAGTGGTAAAGAATTTGCCTGTCAGTGCAGGTGATGTGGGTTCAATCCCTTGGTGGGGAAGAACTGGAGAAGGAAATGGCAACCCACTCCAGTATTCTTGCCTGAGAAATCCCATAGACTTGAGGAGCCTGGTGGTTTGCATACAGTCCACAGGTCACATAAGATTTGGACACAACTTGGTGGCTAAACAACAAAAAACAAGATCAAACATTTACAGAATGGATGGAAATTACAACAAACAGAAAAAAAAAGAATATATTAAGTTGTCTGTTTCAAATAAAAGACAATGTCAAGTGCTGGTAAGTATGCAGAGCTACTGGAACTCTCATAGGCTGCTCTTGTGAATGTCAAGTGGTATAAAGACTTTAGAAAGAACCTGACAGTTTCTTATAACATTAAACATCATCCTAAGACTCAGCAGTACCATTCTTAGGAATTTACACAATAGAAATGAAAACATATATCTCCACAAAACCTATGAACAGATGTTTATATTAACTTTGGGCTCCCAAGGTGAAGACAGTGATAAAGAATCCACCTGCCAATGCACAAGACAGGAGAAGTGAGTTTGATCCCTTGGTAGGGAAGATTCCCTGGAGGAGGGCATGGCAACCCACTCTAGTATTCTTGCCTGGAGAATCTCATGGGCACAGAAGCCTGGCATCTACAGGGCTACAGTCCATAGGGTCTGTTGGATATGACAAAACTTTCAGCATGCATGCACACAAATTTATTCAAAATAATCCCAAATTGGAAACAACCCACATGTTTATCAACTGATGAATGGAATTATTGCATTGGCTTTCCTGATAGCTCATTTGTTAAAGAATCCGCCTGCAATGCAGAAGACCCTGGTTTGATTCCTGGGTCTGGAAGAAATGCTGAAGAAGGGATAGTTTACCTATTCCAGTATTCTTGGGCTTGCCTTGTGGCTCAGCTCGTAAAGAATGTGCCTGTAATGCAGGGGTGACCTGGGTTGGGAAGATCCCCTAGAGAAGGGAAAGCTACCCACTTCCAATATTCTGGCCTGTATAATCCATGGGATAGCAAAGAGTTGGACAGGACTGAGTGACTGAACTGAACTGAACTGATTGCTTAGGACAGAATAAGTACTTAATAAATATATTTAATAAAAAGATGAATAAGATTAGAATACTATAAATAGGCAAAGAGATTAAACTCATAATCTGGCTCAGAAGGCAAGACCACAAAAAAGGAAAACTTCTGGCTTTCAAAGCTGAAATTTGAGATCTGTATATATTAATGAAAATCAATAAATAGTAATAGTTTTGCTAGAAAAACAGAAGCTGGGATTAAGTCAATTAAGAGGGTTGTCTGTATGTAAATTAGAAACATCAACTAAATTAAACTGCTGAACATGGAAGATTAAAAGAATATTAATGAGCTGATGGAAATTTGATAAGATTTCCAAAATGTTTTCCTTTTAATTTGACTTTGCTGAGAGCCAAATGTGGGGGAAAGGCATTTTGAGAGTGCTTATGCCTTCTGAATGTGTCATAAACACGATTTGCTAAAGGGCACTGCCTGAGACCTTCATCCTTTGAGCTAAACTAGAAAACAGGCTGAGTCATTTTTTATCTTCCATGCACATCGGAAACTGAGCAAGATTCTTTCAAAGATTAGTACATGTTCCTGCAAAATGTTCCTGCTGGTATTATTTTTGAGGCACGTATTTTCCTGTGATAGGTACACTATTTTACTGCCCTGACACCACGAACCACATGTTTGAAGGGATACACAGAATGTTTCATCCCATTATGGGACTTTGCTTCCCACCTTTCACCTCCAGAAACATAGTTTTGCAGGAGTTAAACTAGGAACTGTGGAAAACTAGTGGAAAACTAGGATTTTTCTGCACACAACAGCCTGCCCTGTACCCCAAATACATTGTCAAGAAATTGACCCCCTCATGTCCTTTTCTCCTAATATATTTGACAACACAGTAAATCCATGTGTCTTCATCATGTGCAAAAGGATGTACACCCCTAGTTGCCTCAACTACACTCCCTATCCCAATTTCCTCAATTTCTATGCTTCTAGAATTCAGGTCAATGAGCTACTCTGATTTCTTCAAGCACTTCTGAGTAGTTCCTACACTTTCTTTCTGGGTCATAAAACTAACTGATTCTGACAACATTGCTTCCACTTTAAAAGGAGAACTTTAATTTAAATTTTTGCTCTGATCATAAAATAATTATTTTAAAAATAATAATAAAGTTGGACTTCTCTATTTTTTTACCGTGATTCGTCTATGTTTGAAAATGAAAGCTAGTGTTATTACCATGAATAATGGATATACAGATGGATGGGTAGAAGAATATTTTGATGAACAGAGAATAAATAAGTAAAATGAGACAATTTATTATAATGACAATTCTCCCACAAAACTGAATTTGAACTGAAGTCTCTAGTTGTCATTTAATTCTTTCTTAAAGCTTGAAACAAGGGAAGGATAGTCAAAGTGGCCACAGGATTTTTAAGAGGGTTCAATGACAACCTATAAATTCCCATCAGGTATTTGACAAGAACTGAGTACTGGCAGTTGTAAAGATCCACTGTCATGGGGCTTGTTAATAAAATAATTTCTTTCAGTTGTTAGTAAGATAAAAAAGTGATTGTAATTTTCAAAAGCAGTTAATTGCATAACATCATCAGCACAGTGTACAAAATAGTAGAGATCTAAGGAAAAAATACAAAGGGAAAAAAGCAAAGAATGTTCAGAAATAAGGGGTAATGGAATCTGTCCCTATGTTAAGAAAAAAGGCAGACAATTAGTATGGAATGTGCTTCTGAGAGAACACTGTTTCTAGCAATCTTTAGTAAAGACTTTTGGGTAAAAGTATATGTATAAAATATACATATATGTGTAAAAGCAAAAAAAAAAGAGCATAGAAATATTGTTATACATAGATAGAAAGTTGCTCAGTCATGTCCAAATCTTTGCTACCCCATGGACTGTGTTCCATGAAATTCTGCATGCCAGAATACTGGATTAGGTAGCCTTTCCCTTCTCCAGTGGATCTCCTTCACCCAGGAATCGAACTGGTGTCTCCTGCACTGCAGGCAGATTCTTTATCACCTGAGTTATCAGGCAAGCACAAATTAAATACTTATAGGTGATCACTTCTGTAGTTCAATGAAAAATGTTTAAATTCACACTTCCTTTTAATTCTTTAAATTCAGTGTTTCTTAAAAACTATATATATATATATGTATGTATGTATAAATATATAAAGAAAAAAATTCCATGCAATTTTTTTGGTAAGAAATCTAAATTAATTATGGCAATGAGGACTAAAAATTGAGCCTATTTCTTCCCATTCTCATGTGACATTTAGTGAAATGAGTTTTCTCAACTCTAAAGCCATGCTGAAATACTTTTTAAAATTAATTAACAAGCCAGTATTTGCAATATCAGTCTAATAATCAGACCCACAGAATAACAAATGAATCTTCTTTGAAGAGGAACCAATATCCTGTTTGCCTTCAAAGGACTCATTTGGGATACGTGCAAAAGAGACAGATGAACTAACTAGCCATTTTGCTCTCTCCAGAAAAAGTGCTGTAGCTGGATGATGTTTGTTTACCACTGGGGTTTTAAACCACATTTTGATTTAAAGCACATGAAAGGGAGGGCTATTAAATTAATCATCAGGAGATATTTAAAACGCCCGTCCTGCAGGGTTCAGAGTCTCTTTCTGGTGCCTGTGGCCTGGGCTACAGGGGCAGAATTTGGCTCCCTATGACGGAATGCTGTTCTCATCACCATGGCACTAGTTTACTTTTCACATATTATTCCTTTGTCCTCTCAGTCTCAGAGAGGGTTCTCTAAAGGCTAAGCTGCTGTGTGTGCTTCTTAATATATCACAGGATTGTCTGTCACCAAGTCTTCCAATCAGCAGATTTAATTAAGTGACTCTTTTATAAAGAATGCTCCTCGATGATGCTAAAGAATACCAGTATGCAATAAAATGAGAAAAATAAAAATAAAACAGGATGCTTTTTTATATATTTTAGTGTTCAAGACATCTTCCTTTACATACGAGTGGGAGAGATGGTGATCTTTGTTGATTTATTTATTTCAGTTTTCAAAAAGCCTTCTGACCTAAATCTATGTATTAAAATAATATATCGGCAGTGGAAGGTTTAGAATTTCTGCTTTTGAGATGAAGTGTTCCTGTTTTAGTGTTGCCAGAAGGCTGCATTAAAGAGAGACTTCCTTTCATTTTCATTGCACTTACTATATAGTACTTTAATTTGTTTATGGACTCTTGAATGAAATTGTTTAAATATCCCAATTAGAGGGTAGGAGGAACATTTGTATATTGTGCTCTATGGCTAATTTTCCTATAAATTTATTTTTAGAGTTTATTTTAAATTCCCTATTTAAATTCCAGAAGGGAAAAATCTTGATAAGAAACCTTTTTTCAAGCTTCTATTCAGTTTATATTTGTCTTGTAGCCAGCTATGCTGCAGGAACTATGCTCTGGAAGGAAAATATTGATTTAAAAATTATTGACTCTTTCATTACTTTTGAAGAGACTAGCAGCATTAAAGGAATTATTGATACTAACATTCTAAGAATTTTATTTCCTTCTATGTCAGGAGCTTCTTAACTACTTTTAAGAAACTAAGTTTGAATTACTTGGAGTAAACATGATTTGAATTGCTATGAATTTTAAATACGAAGTTCTGTAAAAATATTGATTTCTTGCTACTTGCTAACCAGATAGGCTGTTGGAAGTGACCTCTAAAATCAACTTTTAGTGGTAGCCTCAAGACTAATTTCTTTTTTGTAAAATGATGTTTAGTTGACATAATCATATTAGTTTCAGGTATATAATGTAATAATGGGCTTCCCTGGTGGCTAAGTGGTAAAGAATCCACTTGCCGATGTAGGAGACACAGGTTTGACCCCTGGATCAGGAAGATCCCCTGGAGAAGGAAATGGCAACCACTCCTGTATTTTTGCCCACACCAGTATTCTTGCCTGGGAAATCTCATGGATAGAGGAACTGGTGGGCTACAGTCCATGAGGTTGCAAAAGAGTTGGACATGATTCGGCAGCTAAACAACAATATAACATAATGTGTTAATTTTTGTGTATGTTGAAAGATGATCACCACAAAAAATCTAGTCAATATCCTTCACACTGAAGAATTATCCATTTTTTTTTCCTGTGATGATATCTTTTAAGATAGACTCTTAGCAACTTTCAGCTATGCATACAGTATTATTAGATGGTGTTATTTAACTTTTTTATGAACCCTTGAAATCAAAATTCTGAGAGCCACTAATTTTGTAGAAAAAAGCACTGATTTTGGTGTTAGACTCTGGTTTGAAGTCTGAGACTGTCATTCTATATTCAAATAACAGACATTTTAATGTTATATACAACTTTGAAATGGTTTCTATGACATCCAGGAGATGTTGTGAACCAAAGTGGTAGAGGACACAGACTCCTGAGGCACTTTCTGTGCTGACATCCTAGATCTTCCTCTTCCCAGCATTGTGACCTTGAACTGGCTCCTGAATCTCTCTGCATATTGTGTAACAGGATTAATAATATATCATGGTTATTGAGGCTTAATGAGTTAGCAAATGCATTTAAAGTCTTTTGGCACATATTAAGTGTAGAAAACACACTAAAAAGTTTGTTATGATCATTGTTATTTGTTTATTTTAATCAGAAAAATGTAAATATTATAGCATTTTGGTATGATGAGCTTTGTTAACAGATACATATATATTCTAATCTATTATTACTCTAATTATATGTATTTTCAAGGCAGTATCTGATGTTTCTAAACCCTGTTTTTTATGTGTGAAAAAGAGGATAGGGATAAAAACTACTTCAAAAATTATTACAGGACTTCCGTGGCAGTCAGTGGCTTAACTTCACACTCCCAAAATGGATTTCAGTCTCCTATCTTGTATGCTTCCCAGTAAATGCCCTGCCAAAACAAAAAAGGAGGAATTAAATAAACCATGTAAAAGACAGAATTTACACATAATGCATGTATATGTGTGTAAATACATATGTGTATGAGTAGTTGCATGTAATATATATGTAATCAAGATACCAGTGGAAGTCTTTTAGGCCCTGAGCTAAAAGGGCCTCTGCTGCTGCTGCTAAGTCACTTCAGTCGTGTCAGACTCTGTGCGACCCCGTAGACATCAGTCCACCAGGCTCCCCTGCCCCTGGGATTCTCCAGGCAAGAACACTGGAGTGGGCTGCCATTTCCTTCTCCAATGTGTGAAAGTGAAAAGTGAAAGTTAAGTCACTCAGTCGCGTCCAACTCTCAGCGACCCCATGGACCGCAGCCTACCAGGATATTCCATCCATGGGATTTTCCAGGCAAGAGTACTGGAGTGCTGAGCCATTTGCCTACTTTGAAAAAGGGCCTCAGAGGGACATTAATTAAACATTCTCTCAGTAGCTCAGAACCCTCCATCTCAGCTGGAGGCAGTAACCAGAAAGCAAGACAAGCAACTTCAAACAGAACATTTATTCACACCTTAAAAAGCCTTTGTATGGCAAAATTAATACAATATTGTAAAGTAATTAACCTCTAACTAAAATAAATAAATTTATATTAAAAAAAAAAAAGCCTTTGCATTCCCAGTGGGGACTTGCCTTTTCTCCCCTTCACCTTGTCGTTTCCTCTTCTACTCCACTTTTAAGTGTTTTCTCTTCTTTCTCCTCTTCCTTATAATAAAAATAAAAGATATTACCTTATTTTATGTAAATTAATTTGGGTACTTTTTATTGTCTTGGAAAGTTTTGATGCCAAAAGATAGAAATAAAAGTATGTTTCTATCTTAATGTCTATACATTTCTTACCATATTAAATGAAAACAGATTAAAGTAATAGATTTAAGTAAATCTGGAGAGTATATTTAGAATAATATGTCAAAATGTAAACTGTATTTATAAAATGTAAATATATAATTTATAATATACACTATAAATTATATATTTTATATAAATATAAAATATACCAGATTTCAAATTAAAATTTTAGGACTTCAGAGAACACCTAGTTATTATTAATTTTTAAATCCACTCTGAATACTAAATCACATAGCTGGAACTTCCTTAAGAGATTTTGTTTTATTTTATTGAAGTGTAATTTATTTACAATGTTATGTTAATTTTTACTATACAGCAAAGTGATTCAGTTATACTCATGTATACATTCTTTTCCATTATGTTTTATCAGTGGGATCTTTTTTTTATTCCTTCTACACATAACAGTTTGCATCTGCTAACACTCAAACTTCTGATCTGCCTCTCTACTCCTCCACCTTGACAAACACAAGTGTGTTCAAAAACAGATTTCTTGTCTTTACATTAAAAATTGCCATAATTTGATGCACTGGAAATGTTCAGTCAGTAACTATCATGTGATTGCATTTATTTTATTTCATCTGAGGCCAGTTATTACCCAAGCATGAACATCGTCAGAACTAAAAATAAGAATTGTGTGAGTGTCTCTACACGAGATGACAATAAGCTACATGAGAATGAGCCATTTTTCCCACTCCCGCAAGGTCTTGGATGTATAAACACAAGTAAAAGAGCAATGTGGAAAGAGTGGCAGATTCGAAGGGGTAGGCAGTCCTCTTTCAGAGCTTTAATTTCAGCTGAAATTAAAATATATATTACTGAACCTGAGTTTGGTCATTTGTAAGTGAAGTTAACAGTTCTATTTTGCAGGCTGGCTATGAGTATTAAAGAAGATGAAACAAGCAAACCACAGAGAATGGTTGGGCATATCCTGGTTGCACAATTACTCATTTCTTTGAGTGGTCTTCTCCTCATTTCCTTTCACTGAATTTTTATAGACAGTCAACTTCAGACCTTGTAATGTTACTTTCCTTCTAATGGTCCTTTGCTACAGAAAGTAAGTTCAACACACTGACTGTATTCCATTGCTTTTCTCACATCTAAATAAATATCTGATCCAGCCCTTGCCACCACTCTCTCCCAAAGGCCCGGGGTAGCTTTGATTCTTGACAGTTTGTTGTATATGGTATGTTATACATCTGAGGTCCCCCAGTGACAACATTTTTGCACAGACTTACTGAGCAAATGGATAGAGTTGCTATTTTCTCTTGAATCTGTCCTGTTAGTGACTGAACTCTGTTTTTCCTAAGAAAATCTATAGTCTAGCAAAGGACTTTTTGGTTGAACATTTTTAAGCATCAAGTTGGGAAGTGCTCCTTTGATGAGTGAACTGGGAGATGAGCGATGCTAATAGCTTTTTAGCAAAAACTTGCAGGCTACGAGCAGAGTTAGAGTTGGGTTTAAAGTTAAGCCATGTACAAAGGCACCACTCCTAGGAGTTAAAGGAAGTTCAGAATGTCAGCTCATTTTCACCTGTCCTATCTTAGAAAAAAGATGAGTTAGCCTGTGGAATCATTTGAAATCTAGGTACAAATAAATACAAACCAGAAAAGAAGCATCCACTTAAAAGACTTATGGATAGATATGTGGTCCTGGAAGCCAACTCTGTGCATCAAGCCCCTTCAAGGACAGATAGATCTTCCCCTCTGGTGGTGCTGTTTGGTTTTTCTTTGATGGAGACATTCTCTTAACTTTCCTTTGATGACTTGGCTGCCAGTAACAGACATACATTGATGGTGACTGCCTTTAATCTACAAATTCACATTTGTCTGAGTCTTGGAAGATGCCAGATCTAACCCAGGACCAATCTGTCATTTTCTCTGGAAAGGTTTACAAGTATACATGTAACTCATGTGTACAAAGTCAAGGCACACATTCTGGGTGTGGTGATTACTTTTAGATATGTATTCCACTTAGATCTTTCAGAAACACAAGTGAAATAAGTGGCTGTGATGCTATGCACATTCTTAATTATCTGCACATTTTTTATTTATAATGTCATTTATTAAAGTATCATATTTATGGCATGCACACGTGGGCATTCCTGCTCTGAAGCAACATTTTCCTTATCTTTTCTTCTTTTTCTCTTTTTCATTTTTAAACACATTGCTAGTTTACATATTTCTTTCTAGAGGGACCAAGTACTGTTGAATTCTTTCTCAGAGGAAACAAAGGCAAAACAAATTTCTTTTAACTGTATTATATATCTCCTTTATGTCCCCATAAAACGCAGGTGCTAAGATGCTCTTTCATCCCAACACCTGCATTTTATGATTCTTATGATATAATATATTTTATTTGTGACTCCTTAAAGTAAATTTAAATGCAAACAGAAGAAATGGGATTCATTTAAAATGAAAGACAGAATGGCAATATGTTTATCTGAACTAATATTTTTAAATACCTATCAACCCAGAAAAGATTCATATAGGCTCTAAAAGACAAATGAAATAAACAGTCTTATCTGCCATTTCATTATGGATCACAACTGGAAATTTTTGATCAAATTGCAGTTGATCTCTTAAATGATACACATTATTATACTTGGATTTGAGTAATCTATGCTTACAAAACCTGACAAAACAATAAAGGCTCAATTTTTGTATAACTCAGGTGCTATAATTAATTACACATTCAAGAAGAGAAAAGAAAATTGGTTATAACACTAACTGAAATTGGTTATAACACTACTCATAACTTTCAAATAATGATAGAATTATAAGTGAAACTTCATAATGAGTTTTCTTTCCCTTTTTAGTAGCATAGACCTAATCGAGAACCAGAGTCTCAAAGTAGATGCTGCGCTTATAGGGCTACCACTCCAGTATTCTTGGGCATCCTCAGTGGCTCAGCTGGTAAAGAATCTGCCTGCAATGAGGAAGACTTGGATTAGATCCCTGGGTTTGGAAGATCCCCTGGAGAAGGGAATGGCTATCCACTCCAGTATTCTGTCCTGGAGAATTCCAGTCCATGGGTCTTCACGGAGTAGGACATGATGGAGCTACTTTCACTTTCACTTTTAGGGCACAGAGGCATGTCAAGGGGAAATACATGAAAAGAGAAGAATATTTTGTTAAACAACAGGTTTACTGAAAATATGCTTCTGACAAAATTACAAGACTTTGGGGAAAATTATTCCTTTGACCCACACTTCCTTTAGGGTAATTCAGAACTGAATAAAGACACAGAATGGTTGCAACTGGCTGAGAATAAACTTTAAACATAATGCCTTCAGTTTCATAATTACAGAGATAAAAGAAGAAGCCATGAGAGGTATCCAAAGATAATCTATCACTGGACTTCACATGGAAAATCATCTTCAACTCAAACAATTGTATTTTTAGAATGGGTTGGTTATTTTCAAATTAACCTAGAAAGAGGTATCTCCCCAAAATGAAACACTACATTTAAATGAGAATTTCAGTCTTACCTTAGAGGCTATGAACTTTTAAGCAGTAGAGTTCAGTCGCTCAGTTGTGTCTGACTATTTGCGACGCAATGAATCGCAGCATGCCAAGCCTCCCTGTTCATCACCAAATCCCAGAGTTCACTCAGACTCACATCCATTGAATCAGTGATGCAATCCAGCCATCTCATTCTCTGTCATCCTCTTCTCCTACTGCCCCCAATTCTGCCCAGCATCAAAGTCTTTTCCAATGAGTCAACTCTTCACATGATGTGGCCAAAGTACTAGAGTTTCAGCTTTAGCATCATTCCCTCCAAAGAACACCCAGGGTTGATCTCCTTCAGAATGGACTGGTTGGATCTTGTTGCAGTCCACGGGACTCTCAAGAGTCTTTTCCAACACCGCAGTTCAAAAGCATCCATTCTTTGGTGCTCAGCCTTCTTCACAGTCCAACTCTCACATCCATACATGACCACAGGAAAAACCATAGCCTTGACTAGACGGACCTTAGTTGGCAAAGTAAGGTCTCTGCTTTTGAATATACTATGTAGGTTGATCATAACTTTTCTTTCAAGGAGTAAAGTCTTTTAATTTCATGGCTGCAATGACCATCTGCAGTGATTTTGAAGCCCTCCAAAATAAAGTCTGACACTGTTTCCACTGTTTCTTCATCTATTTCCCATGGAGTGATGGGACTGGAAGCCTTATCTTTGTTTTCTGAATGTTGAGTTTTAAGCCAACTTTTTCACTCTCCTCTTTCACTTTCATCAAGAGACTTTTTAGCTTCTCTTCACTTTCTGCCATAAGGGTGGTGTCATCTGTATATCTGAGGTTATTGATATTTCTCCCAGAAATTTTGATTCCAGCTTGTGTTTCTTCCATTCCAGCGTTTCTCATGATGTACTCTACAAGTTAAATAAGCAGGGTGACAATATACAGCCCTGAGGTCCTTCTTTTCCTATTTTGAACCATTCTGTTGTTCCATCTCCAGTTTTAACTGTTGCTTCCTGACCTGCATACAGATTTCTCAAGAGGCAGGTTGGGTGGTCTGGTATTCCCATGTCTTCCAGAATATTCCACAGTTTATTGTGATCCACACAGTCAAAGGCTTTGGCATAGTCAATAAAGCAGAAATAGATGATTTTCTGGAACTCTCCTTTTTCCATGATCCAGCAGATGTTGGGAATTTGATCTCTGGTTCCTCTGCCTTTTCTAAAACCAACTTGAACATCAGGAACTTCACGGTTCACATATTGCTGAAGCCTGGCTTGGAGAATTTTGAGCATTACTTTACTAGCGTGTGAGATGAGTGCAATTGTGCGGTAGCTGGAGCATTCTTTGGCATTGCTTTTCTTTAGGATTTGAATGAAAACTGACCTTTTCCAGTCCTGTGGCCACTGCTGAGTTTTCCAAATTTGCTGGCATATTGAGTGCAGCACTTTCACAGCATCATCTTTCAGGATTTGAAACCGCTCTACTGGAGTTCCATCACCTCCACTAGCTTTGTTCATAGTGATACTTTCTAAGGCCCACTTGACATAACATTCCAGTAAGTCTAGCTCTAGATTAGCAGTCACTATCATGATTATCTGGGTCATGAAGATCTTTTTGTACAGTTCTTCTGTGTATTCTTGCCACCTCTTCTTAATATCTCTGCTTCGGTTAGGTCTGTACCATTTCTGTCCTTTATCGAGGCCCATCTTTGCATGAAATATTCCCTTGATATCTCTAATTTTCTTGAAGAGATCTCTAGTCTTCCCCATTCTGTTCTTTTCCTCTATTTCTTTGCATTGATCGCTGAAGAAGGCTTTCTTATCTATTCTTGCTATTCTTTGGAACTCTGCATTCAGATGCTTATATCTTTCCTTTTTTCCTTTGCTTTTCACCTCTCTTCTTTTCCAGCTATTTATAAGGCCTCCCCAGACAGCCATTTTGCTTTTTGCATTTCTTTTCCATGGGATGGTCTTGATCCCTGTCTCTGTACAATGTCATGAACCTCATTCCATAGTTCATCAGGCACTCTATCTATCAGATCTAGGCCCTTAAATCTATTTCTCACTTCCACTGTATAATCATAAGGGATTTGATTTAGGTCATACCTGAATGGTCTAGCAGTTTTCCCTACTTTCTTCAATTTGAGTCTGAATTTGGTAATAAGGAATTCATGATCTGAGCCACAGTCAGCTCCTGGTCTTGTTTTTGTTGACTGTATTGAGCTTCTCCATCTTTGGCTACAAAGAATATAATCTGATTTCAGTGTTGACCATCTGGTGAAGTGTATGTGTAGAGTCTTCTCTTGTGTTGTTGGAAGAGGGTGCTTGCTATTACCAGTGCATTTTTTTGGCAAAACTTTATTAGTCTTTGCCATGCTTCATTCTGCATTCAAGGCCAAAGTTGCCTATTACTCCAGGTGTTTCTAGACTTCCTACTTTTGCATTTCTGTTCCCAATAATGAAAAGGACATCTTTTTTGGGTGTTAGTTCTAAAAGGTCTTATAGGTCTTCATAAAACCATTCAACTTCAGCTTCTTCAGGGTTACTTGTTGGGGCATAGACTTGGATAACTGTTATACTGAATGATTTGCCTTGGAGATGAACAGAGATCATTCTGTCATTTTTGAGAGTGCAACCAAGTACTGCATTTGGACACTTTTGTTGACCATGATGGCTACTCCATTTCTTCTGAGGGGTTCTTGCCCACAGTAGTTGATATAATGATCATCTGAGCTAAATTTACCCATTCCATTCCATTTTAGTTCACTGATTCCTAGAATGTGGACATTCACTCTTTCCATCTTTTGTTTGACCACTTCAAATTTGCCTTGATTCATGGACCTGACTGAGATTCAAACTCCTGACCTGTCGACCCTAGCCTGCCTGCCTACCTACACCTAACCTCTACGCTACAAAAATGATCTTCACAAGCCGGATAATCATGATGGTGTGATCACTCATCTAGAGCCAGACATCCTGGAGTGTGAAGTCAAGTGGGCCTTAGAAAGCATCACTACGAACAAAGCTAGTGGAGGTGATGGAATTCCAGTAGAGCGGTTTGAAATCCTGAAAGATGATGCTGTCAAAGTGCTGCACTCAATATGCCAGAAAATTTGGAAAACTCAGCAGTGGCCACAGGACTGGAAAAGGTCAGTTTTCATTCCAGTCCTAAAGAATGGCAATGCCAAAGCATGCTCAAACTACCTCATAATTGCACTCATCTCACATGCTAGTAAAGTAAAGTGCAAATTTCTCCAAGCCAGGCTTCAGCAATATGTGAACCGTGAAGTTCCTGATGTTCAAGTTGGTTTTAGAAAAGGCAGAGGAACCAGAGATCAAATTCCCAACATCTGCTGGATCATGGAAAAAGCAAGAGAGTTCCAGAAAATCATCTATTTCTGTTTTATTGACTATGCCAAAGCCTTTGACTGTGTGGATCACAATAAACTGTGGAATATTCTGGAAAACATGGGAATACCAGACCACCTGACCTGCCTCTTGAGAAATCTGTATGTAGGTCAGGAAGCAACAGTTAGAACTGGACATGGAACAACAGACTGGTTTCAAATAGGGAAAGGAGGACGTCAAGGCTGTATATTGTCACCTCGCTTATTTAACTTGTATGTAGAGTCCATCATGAGAAACGCTGGAATGGAAGAAATACAAACTGGAATCAAGATTGCCAGGAGAAATATCAATAACCTCAGATATGTGGATGACATCACCCTTATGGCAGAAAGTGAAGAGGAGCTAAAAAGCCTCTTGAGGAAAATAAAAGAGGATATTGAAAAAGTTGGCTTAAAGCTCAACATTCAGAAAATGAAGATCATGGCATCCGGCCCCATCATTCCATGGGAAATAGATGAAGAAACAGTGGAAACAGTGTCAGACTTTATTTTGGGGGCTCCAAATCACTGCAGATGGTGATTGTAGCCATGAAATCAAAAGACGCTTACTCCTTGCAAGAAATGTTATGACCAACCTAGAGAGCATATTCAAAAGCAGAGACATTACTTTGCCAACTAAGGTCTGTCTAGTCAAGGCTATGGTTTTTCCAGTAGTCATGTATGGATGTGAGAGTTGTTCTGTGAAGAAAGCTGAGTGCCAAAGAATGAGTGCTTTTTAACTGTGGTGTTGGAGAAGACTCTTGAGAGTCCCGTGGACTGCAACAAGATCCAACCAGTCCATTATGAAGGAGATCAACCCTGGGATTTCTTTGGAAGGATGATGCTAAAGCTGAAACTCCAGTACTTTGGCCACCTCATGTGAAGAGTTGACTCATTGGAAAATACTCTGATGCTGGGAGGGGTTGGGGGCAGGAGAAGAAGGGGACGACTGAGAATGAGATGGCTGGATGTCATCACTGACTTGAGGAATGCAAGTCTCTGTGAACTCTGGGAGTTGGTGATGGACAGGAAGGCCTGGTGTGCTGTGATTCATGGGGTCGCAAAGAGTTGGACCGACTGAGAAACTGAACTGAACATGGACCTGACATTCCAGGTTCCTATGCAATATTGCTCTTTATAGCATCAGACCTTGCTTCTATCACCAGTCACATCCACAGCTGGATATTGTTTTTGCTTTGGCTCTATCCCTTCTTTCTTTCTGGAGTTATTTCTCCACTGATATCCAGTAGCATATTGGGCACCAACTGACCTGCGGAGTTCCTCTTTCAGTATCCTTCATTTTGCCTTTTCATACTATTCATGAGGTTCTCAAGGCAAGAATACTGAAGTGGTTTGCCATTCCCTTCCTCAGTGGACCACATTCTGTCCGACCTCTCCACCATTATCCGTCCATCTTGGGTTGCCCTGCAGGCATGACTTGGTTTCATTGAGTTAAACAAGGCTATAGTCCTAGTGTGGTTAGATTGACTAGGTTTCTGTGAGTTTGTTTTCAGTGTGTCTGCCCTCTGATGCCCTCTTGCAACACCTACCATCTGACTTGGATTTCTCTTACCTTAGGCGTGGGGTTTCGCTTAGTGCATTGGGTCACAGCCGCCCACGCTTAGTGCGCCAGGTCTCAGTGGCCTGTGCTTAGTAACTTTTAAGCAACAGCATCCTATCTCTAACACTCAGTAAATCCATCTGAAAGACAGTCACTTAAAATCTACGTTATGAGTTCATTTGGTGAGTAAATAATAAAGTCCCTCATGTAACACTACTTCTATGCTCTGAAATGACAGCAAAGGTGTAATGGCTCATTTCTTCAGTAGTATGAAAGTATGCATGCAACTTTATTCCTCAGTAGGCAAAGATTCCAGGCTATGATGGAAACTGTTTTTATTGCTAGCACTCATGACTTTTCAGTCAGGCGCTGTACAGGTACTAAAAATGGCATCATCTCCCTTAACTTTCCTCCTATGTTCCTTGACCACCGATCTCTCCTGAGTCTGCTGCTGCTGCTGCTAAGTTGCTTCAGTTGTGTCCGACTCTGTGCGACCCCACAGATGGCAGCCCACTGGGCTCCGTCATCCCTGGGATTCTCCTGAGTCTAGCATTATTATATTTTTGGGTAGAATTTTATTTGGATCATATACGCTGCAGTGTAGGTCAACTGTACGTAAGTTAGTCTTTGCTTTCTCGCTCCTGTTAATGTAGTCCACTTCTCCTGGCATGACCACGGGAAAAAGAGGAAATAAAGGCATTTAAGGACTGAAACAAATACCACAGTTCACTGATGGATGCAAAGCAGAACAAATGGGGGAGGTAATAAGTTAAATTGTCTGGCTTTAAATCTCTGATTCATCCCTTACAAATTGTGTGACCTTGGCAAATCACATTACTCTCTTGTGACTCAGTTTCTTCACCTATAAAATGGGTAATAATTTAGAAGTGTTATAAAAATAAGACTATCAGAGGAGTTAAATGAGCTAAGATTCATAAAGCATGTATAACAATATCTTTAAGTATCACTAAATAAAAAAATGTGAAAGTAAGTAACTATATTATACAAGCAGGTGGCTCCTATTTAAGTTGTCTTGAACTTATGAATTAGGGACTGTGTTTCCCTAACTGGACATGTTAAAGGTTATTTGATTGCTGACAGCTTTATTACAATGAGCATACAAATGGCTGATATGAGTCTATCCTTTTAATATTTTAATTAAAAAGAGAGAAGGCAAAAAGAATAAATAAGCTGTCATCCCACATTTCAGTCATTAGAGGAATCCCATTAGAGTGACCATTTGATGTGAAATTAAGTTGCTCAGGCATCAACTGTAAGTGGATATTTGAACTACTGAATCAGAGTTATGCCTAAAATCTCACACAAGTGGGCAAGACCTGCCCTTTTGGGAATATCTACTAGGAGGAGGATGACCATGCAGAACAAGAGAGGAAATCCACATAGAAATCCAGCAGTCACGTAAGAAGAAACTGCCTATTTCAGAGCTGAAACTTCAGGAAGATATAGAAACATCACAGATCAAACCAAAAATATCATTTCTGGTTTTTGGTTTCAAGGAAAGAATTCTGATCTCACTCATTTCAAGAGAAAAATAGAATTGGTACTTGCAGTTTTAATTTTTTTGGTCATCCTTTAGACAAGGACAAAAGTTCAGTTTTAGTTTAGTTTTTTTTTTTTAAATTTATTTCTAAACTGTTTGATTTTAAGGAAAAGATATGTTTTACTTGTAGAATTCTAGCAGGAGAACTTCATCTAATTCTGAAAGACTAGTTTAGGATACACTGAAATATGACATGATAAGGGGTAATGAGGTGGAATCTCCCTTTACTAGTGGTAAAGAACCCACCTGCCAATCCAGGAGATATAAGAGATCCAGGTTCAATCCCTGGGTTGGGAGAATCTCCTGGAGGAGGGCACAGCTACCCACTCCAGTATTCTTGCCTGGAGAATTCTATGGACAGAGGAGCCTGGTGAGCTACAATCCACGGGGTTGCAAAGAATCAGACATGACTTAGTGTATACACACAAGGTGGATAAACAAAGAACATGGTCCTTGGTCTGAGAGACAAATGTTTTGGGAATTTCCTTGGGAATCCTGGCACTGCCTTGGGTAGCATTTCCCTGTCTGAGCTTCTGTGTGTTCGTCTGCAAGATTAGAGCATATTGAGCTGCTGTGTGGATTAGGTGAAGTGTCTCATGCAAAGCTGTGTATGATTACATCTGACATTTAGTGGGTACTTACAAATATTTATTTCTCTCCCTTTGATACCACCAAAGGTAAGCTGAATATATGAAAACAAATAATAATGAAGAAAAGCTTAATAATTGCTTGTTAAAAGTAACTGTTAATGCTTTGAGTGTATGTATCAATGTCTTGAATATTTTCATATGACAGATGGACACATCAGCCCTCTGTCCTGACCCCACACTCTAAAGAAATTTTTCTTTAATAATGTTAAAGACATGTTTATTTTGTTTGTTTGTATTGCACCAAGTACCATTTATAAAAAATAAACCTTTGCCTAGAGAGGAAGAGGAAGCTTTGAGAAAACCATTTAATCTGCACATAGTTCCTGTTTCTTCAACAAAGATGTCCTGAAATATGACTCATGGGGAGTAAATTTGCAAAGTGTTTCTCAATTTATCATTAATAATAGAACCTATTTACAACAACAATAGCAAAACAGATTGTAATACTAGGTTATCTGTGTCTAAAGGAAAAACGATATGATTTTAGACTAAGTGAACCATCAGATTTCCAACTTTCCTTATTGGTATATCTCAGATCTATTAAAGCTTTATACATTTTTATCTCTAGACACTTATTATTCCATAAGCCAAAAGAACATTAAGCTATGGTATTTACATGTAATCACTCAATCTTTAGAAATACCTCACTTTTATATTTGCAGATTTAATTAAGCCTGTGTGGGTAGAAAAATCTGTTTCAAAACTACCAACCTATTCAAAAATGAAATACTCAAAGGCAGATATTTGTATTCTGTGATCAAATTCATGGAAAACCTGTTGAAGTCGGAGATGTCTAGTGCTTCTCAAGATAGGGACTGTTCTATTTAATGGATTATTAAACATACATTGTATAACAGATGTTGTTTAAATTTAAGCAGTTCCTTTCTTTCAGTAGAGAAGGTTTTAAAGAATATGTGATGATGATGCCCATTCACTAAGCCTCTTCCAGCCACCCTCACAGAGACCCTGAGTTTTTCTTTTACCTGAATTATTTCTCATCCTTTGATTTCTAGCCCCACCTCCAAATGAGGACCTTATCTTGTTAATGTTTTCCTAATTTCCTCTCTACCAAGAGAAGGAGATGTAGGGTCCTCTCTCCCTATGACAATTGCAACCACCTTGTTTCACCCTGCATCCCACTCCAATAGTGCAAGAGACACGAGGCCTCTGGGATGGCTGCCTGATGCTGATACCAAAGAGGGTTCTTGGCCTCCTTAATCAATAGAAATTGACTAGAGGCAAGATAAGAAATTCACACAAGGCTTTATTGTGACCCATGCACCCACATGAGCCAGGGAAAATAAGTAAAAGTTTTCTTGGCTCTTTACCTGAGCTGGGAGTGGGGGGTGATTTGGCTCTTTAATTGGGGCTAAGGTAGGGATGTGTCTGGGATTGGGCCTGAGGACTGGGTTAGGTGGTTTATGCACCTCTTAGTGGCAAGAGAGTTCCAGAAAAACATCTATTTCTGCTTTATTGACTATGCCAAAGCCTTTGACTGTGTGGATCACCACAAACTGTGGAAAATTCTGAGAGATGGGAGTACCAGACCACCTGACCTGCCTCTTGAGAAATCTGTATGCAGGTCAAGAACCAACATGGAACAAGAGACTGGTTCCAAACTGGGGAAGGAATGCATCAAGGCTGTATATTGTCACCCTGCTTATTTAACTTATATGCAGAGTACATAATGAGAAACGCTGGAATGGAAGAAACACAACCCGGAGTCAAGATTTCTGGGAGAAATATCGATAACCTCAGATATGCAGATGACACCACTCTTATGGTAGAAAGTTCAGAGGAACTAAAAAGTTTCTTGATGAAAGTGAAAGAGGAGAGTGAAAAAGTTGGCTTAAAGCTCAACATTCATAAAACTAAGATCATGGTATCCAGTCCCATCATTTCATGGCAAATAGATGGTGAAATAGGGGAAACAGTGGCTGACTTTATTTATTGATTTTTTTGAGCTCCAAATCACTGCACATGGTGACTGGAGCCATGAAATTAAAAGACACTTACACCTTGGAAGAAAAGTTATGACCAACCTAGACAGCATGTTAAAAAGCAGAGACATTACTTTGCCAACCAAGGTTCGTCTAGTCAAGGCTATGGTTTTTCCAGTAGTCATGTATGGATGTGAGAGTTGGACTGTAAAGAAAGCTGAATGCTGGAGAATTGATGGTTTTGAACTGTGGTGTTGGAGAAGACTTTTGAGAGTCCCTTGGACTGCAAGGAGAGTCAACCAGTCCATCCTAAAGGAGATCAGTCCTGGGTGTTCACTGGAAGGACTGATGTTGAAGCTGAAACTCCAATACTTTGGCTACCTCATGTGAAGAACTGACTCATTTGAAAGACCCTGATGCTGGGAAAAATTTAAGGTGGGAGGAGAAGGGGACAACAAAGGATGAGCTGGTTGGATGGCATCACTGACTCAATGGACATAAGTTTGAATAAACTCCGGGAGTTGGTGATGGACAGGGAGACCTGGTGTGCTGCAGTTCATGGGGTCTCAATGAGTCAGACAAGACTGAGCAACTGAACTGAACCAAACTGAATTTGTGGTGCTGAGTTTGGCAGGGCATGCACAATACCCTGCTTTTGCTTCCAACACCTGGTTTTTGCTCCTGACTACAGAGTGGCAGTTAGGTCTTTTGGTCTTTTTGTGTCTTTTAGTGTCTTTTCATCCAGCGTTTGTTCTAATGCATGCAGTTATTTTCAGTTCCATACAATTTCTTTGTATTTTTTTGTTCAAGGAGAGGTTTCTCCAGGAGCACACTCTGCAGCATAGGATTCTGGATCCCAGCCTGTTTCAGCCCCTTGATGTGAGCTCCTGATGGCTGGCTGAGAGTGTTGTGAATTCTCAGCTCTGAAAGAGCACTCGGTGCCTCTACCTGGAGCTTTCCTTCCAGACACCTCTCTCTTGACTCTTCTTCCCATTTTTTAATCTCTCTGGTTGTCCCAATTTTCATTAACTTTGGTGTCACATGTGAGTGTGTGTTCAGTCATATCTCAAACTCTTTTCAACTTCATGGACTGTAGTCCACCAGGCTACACTCTCCATGTGATTTCCCAGGCAAGAATACTGGAACGAGTTGTCATTTCCTCCTCCAGGACATCTTCCAGACCCAGTGATTAAACTGGCATTTCCTGTTTCTCCTACATTGGTAGGCAGATTCTTTACCACTGAGCCACCTGGGAAGCCTTAACTTCTACATCATCATCTGTTATCTGTATAGAATGCCTGCTCCTTCCTGTTTTCTCTTCTTTGAGAAGCAACTATACCATCTTTTGTCCCTGATAAAAAGTACATCAGCTATTCCCTCCTTTATAAAGCCTTTCTAATGGTATTTTGTCCTCTCAGCCATACTGCTCTTTGATTACGCATTGATTCTCCTACAAAAAACAACTCTAATACACTGGCATACTTATGGATGTGTTTCCTACATCATACCAGGAATCCCTGAATGGATGGATTCTGTGTCAGTTCTCTTTGCACCCACAGAACTTACCATATTAAATATGTGTACTTTTAAAATGAATAAACAAAGAAAACACAATTAGGTAGTATTTTGAATAAAATAATAGTCAAATGAATGAACGAATAAATGAATAGTCAAGTAGGTGAACAGATACATAAATATACAAGAATAAAAGAATGAGCCTATAATGACATTTTCTATTAGTTGCAACTGTGAGTGTGGGAGCTGGTCAAACAGATATGCTTGGGTATGGAGAGCTCTAGACTACAGATTTCACCCGAATTATCCCAACTTGGGAAAATGGAGCCACATTTTCCTCAGGGCTAGTCCTTAGCTGAGGTTCAGAGTGTGGGTGAGATCGTGTGGTGAGACAGCGGCAGGCATGAATTATTATCAGACACTAGTCACAGTAACTAGGAGATGGTAATTTTTTTCAATAATATGCGAATCTTTAACCATTTATAGGACAATGAGATATATTGACTGAGATATGTGGGTTTCCCCAGGAACACTTTTTATTAGGAGCTTCCTCGCTATTCTGATGAGGTGCCAAATCCAGTTCAGACATTTTCTTTCCAATGATGCACCATCTGCTCACACACACACACACACACACACACACAGAGCCACCACCAGTCTTAAAGTTTCAAATAAAGTTTTAGAGTAGAGCAATTGTGAGTACAAAGTTATAAAGCTCTTGAAGTTAGTAAGTCACTGACTGAAATTCTACATGCGTCACTTTCTGCTTCCTTAGATAAATAATGAGAGTAAGATGACCTTGAGAGTCCAGTGGTTGAGACTACAAGTTTCCAATACAAGGGACATGGGTTTAATGTCTGGTCAGGGAACTAGGTTCCCACATGCCATGCAGGGTGGCTAAAAGATAAAAATAGTAGACTCTAAGAGCTTGATTTTTCAATCTACATAATAGAAATGCTTCCTTGCGTGCTGTGCTGTGCTTAGTCGGTCAATCATGTCTGACTGTTTGCAACCCCACGGACTGTAGCCTGCCAGTGTCCTCTATCCATGAGTATTCTCGAGGCCAGAATGCTGGAGTGGGTTGCCATACGCTGTTTCAGGGGATCTTCCCAACCCAGGGATCAAACCTAAGTGTCCTGCACCGAAGCAGGACACTGTTTGAGTCACCAGGAGCCCAGAATACTGGACTGGGTAGTCTATCCATTCTTTAGGAGATATTCCTGACCTCAAAATCAAACTGGGGTCTCCTGAACTGCAGGTAGATTCTTTACTAGCTGAGCCACCATGGAAGCCTCCTTATTTTTAATTAATGCTTTGTCTTCAACAGATTTAGATTCAGTTCAGTCCAGTTCAGTCACTCAGTGGTGTCCGACTCTTTGTGATCCCATGAACCGCGGCATCACAGGCCTCCTTGTCCATCACCAACTCCTGGAGTCCACCCAAACTCATGTCCATTGAGTCGGTGATGCCATCCAACCATATCATCCTTTGTCGTCCCCTTCTCCTCCTGCCCTCAATCTCTCATCAGGGTCTTTTGCAATGAGTCAGCTCTTTGCATCAGGTGGCCAATTTCTGCTTCAACGTCAGTCCTTCCAGTGAACACACAGGACTGATCTCCTTTAGGATGGACTGGTTGGATCTCCTTGCAGTACAAGGGACTCTCAAGAGTCTTCTCCAACACCACAGTTCAAAAGCATCAATTCTTCAGTGCTCAGCTTTCTTTATAGTCCAACTCTCACATTCATACATAACTACTGGAAAAACCATAGCTTTCGCTAGATGGACCTTTCTTGGCAAAATGATGTCTCTGCTTTTTAACATGCTGTCTAGGTTGGTCATAATTTTCTTTCCAAGGAGTAAGCGTCTTTTAATTTCATGGCTTCAGTCACCATCTGCAGTGATTTTGGAGCCCAAAACATACAGTCAGCCACTGTTTCCCCATCTATTTGCCATGAAGTGACAGGACCAGATGCCATGATCTTAGTTTTCTGAATGTTGAGCTATTACTTTAAAATATTTCATCATTTTATTATCATTGTTAACATTGTTATTACTCCACCTGCACTAATGTTATTTCAAAGTAAAAATTGTTGAAAACCAGCATATTGTTTGTTAATCTTCCTTCAAATTTGGCTTAATACACTTATTCTGAAGTGATGATATATATATATAAGCATATTATGAATTTAATATTAGCTTAAAGAAATTTAGTCAAAAGCAAGCTAGTTGATTAGACATTTGATTGATAGAATAAAGAAGTAATAAATCTTTACTATTATTTTATTTATTTTTAATTTTTAATGGTAAAGGAATTTTTGCTGACCATAAATATTTGTAGCATCATATTCTACCTTTTGCTGTTTTGTTATTTATTCTAATTTCCTTTTAGCTTTTTACATATACTTTGATTTATTCAGAAAAATGAAAATTTGGAATATCTATATAAGTATGAAGAATAAAAATATATATATCTATCATTAAATAAATCAAGGTATATCAGTTTTCTGGACTGCACAGTATCTAATATAGAATACATATTAAAATTATGCTGTTGTATAAAGATATTGAATGACATAGAAAAATGGTCATGGTATATAAGGGGAAAACGTGTAGCTTATGACTTAGAATATTCAGAATTATCCCAAATACATTGGGTTGGGGAAGGTGCTGAAAATATATTCACCATAATATTGGTATAAGGTAGAAGTCACTAATAAATAGTTTTCATTTTTGGCATTTTCTAAATTACATACATTGACTATATACCCTGAGTATGTTATTTTATTAGAACATTACAAAAATTAAGATGGGCTCCCATGGTGACTCAAACGGTAAAGAATCAACATGCAATGCAGCAGACCCAGGTTCAATCCCTGAGTAAGGGAGATCCCCTGGAGAAGAGAATGGCTACCCACTAAAGTATCCTTGCCTGGAGAATTTCACTGATAAATGAGCCTGGCAGGCTAAAATCTATAGGGTTACAAAGAGTCAGAGTTTTATGAGTATTCATTTTCAATGTATTTGCCAATTAAATATTTCTCCACAAACAAAACTAATCCAAACTAAATTTCCTTTTAAACTAAGCTTGAAAGATCTAGTATCTGTCTTTAGCAGTGATTTTTAAGTTATATATCTTCCATATTTTATGTGTTTTTTTCTCAAGTTGGTCTCAAACTAGCTAACTTAACTGTTCCAAACTCATTCCCTATACAAATGTATTACCAGTCTCTAACATTCTGCTTTCTATCAAGACTCATCATAAACCCCACCACTATTTCCTGATACAACCTTTAATTTCTAAGTCATTGGCTATGGCTTGTTGGAGGCACTTGAAGTCAGTAGAACCAGGGTTTGAAATCCAGTTCCCCACTTTGTGACATGAAGTTTATTTATTTCTCAGAAACACAGTTTACTTATTTTATCAAATGAAATAATAATGCACTTCAGTTCAGTTCAGTCTCTCAGTGGTATCTGACTCTTTGCAACCCCCATGAATTGCAGCACACCAGGACTCCCTGTCCATCACCAGTGCCAGAGTTCATTCAAACTCGTGTCCGTTGAGTCCATGATGCCATCCAGCCATCTAATCCTCTGTTGTACCCTTCTCCGCCTGCCCCCAATCCCTCCCAGCATCAGAGTCTTTTCCAGTGAGTCAGCTCTTCACATGAGGTGGCCAAAGTACTGGAGTTTCAGCTTGGCATCATTCCCTCCAAAGAACAGCCAGGATTGATCTCCTTTAGAATGAACTGGTTGGATCTCCTTGCAGTCCAAGGGACTCTCAGGAGTCTTCTCCAACACCACAGTTCAAAAGCATCAATTCTTTGACACTCAGCTTTCTTCACAGTCCAACTCTCACATCCATACGTGGCCACAGGAAAAACCATAGCCTTGACTAGAGGGACCTTAGTCGGCAAAGTAATGTCTCTGCTTTGAATATGCTATCTAGTTTGGTCATAACTTTTCTTCCAAGGAGTAAATGTCTTTTAATTTAATGGCTGCAATCACCATCTGCAGTGATTTTGGAGCCCCCAAAATGAAGTCTGACACTGTTTTCACTGTTTCCCCATCTATTTCCCGTGAAGTGATGGGACCAGATGCCATGATCTTTGTTTTCTGAGTGTTGAGCTTTAAGCCAACTTTTTCACTCTCCTCTTTTACTTTCATCAAGAGGCTTTTGAGTTCCTCTTCACTTTCTGCCATAAGGGTGGTGTCATCTGCATATCTGAGGTTATTGATACTTCTCCCGGCAGTCTTGATTCCTGCCTGTGCTTCTTCCAGCCCAGCATTTCTCATAATGTACTCTGCATACAAGTTAAATAAGCAGGGTGACAATATTCAGCCTTGATGTACTCCTTTTCCTATTTGGAACTAGTCTGTTGTTCCATGTCCGGTTCTAACTGTTGCTTCTTACCTTCCCAATAATCATAGAAATAATATTACATTTACACATTTCTCCAGGTGATTTGTTGCATATAATAAGTCCTCATTAAATTTCAGTTTCTAACTTCACCCTTTTCTTGCCTTGTACTTATACTTAGCAATCAATTCTTATGCTAATTAGAATTTCATATTACTTTGAATATGTTATGTTCTATTGTTTATTGTTCCTTTCTTAATTAAAAAGGTTCTATTATTTGGTAAAGCAAGCATAAAACCACTGCAAGTGATGAGCCAATGTAAAAGTACATGGAGAAAAAATTATAGACCTACATTCTTGCCTCTTAATGAAGTAATTCATGGTAACAAGTTAGAATGATGATTTCCAACTCTCTCTGAGCACATACAAATAAAATTACACACATTTGGGATATCTGTTCTTGTTTTTGTTTCATTTTAACAACTTGCTTTAATTTTATCGACATCTTTGTAGAACAATGATATCAATCTAGATACACATTTAGGTAATTTCATAATTTTACTATATGTATATACTGTTCCTTTCTCAGTCACTCAGTTATGTCTGACTTTTTGTGACCGCAAGGATTGTAGCCCACCAGGTTCCTCTGTCCATGGAATTTTCCGGGCAAGAATATTGGAATGATTTGCTATTTCCTACTCCAGGGGATCTTCCTAAACCAGGGATTGAACATGAGTCTCTTTCATTGGCAGGCAGATTCCTTACCGCTATGCCACCTGGGAACTTATATATATATATATATGTGTGTGTGTGTGTGTGTGTTCATTTAATCTGTATGATTTTGATATACATTAATTTTTTTTTTTATTTTTGACACTTTTAACCGCCTAAATCAAAAAGCCAGTTTCCACTGTTGACATAATCCTGTTCCCTCCCCCAACATTCAAAGGATGAGTTATGATTGGTCTACTGAGTATTTACTTCCCTTTCCAGATGAAAACACCATAAATTGTTGTTACGAAAATGTTTTAGCCCTATGGCTCAAATGTTAAAGATTCTGCCTGCAATACTGGAGACTAGGGCTTGAACCCTGGGTCAGGAAGATCCCCTGTAGAAGGGAATGATTTAGCCACTCTAGTATTCTTGTCTGGAGAATTCCATGGACTGAGGAGCTTGGTGATTACAGTCCATGGAGTCACAAAGAGTCAGACATGACTGAGAAACTAACACTTTCACTTTTACTTGTTACTTAGGACTCCATTAATTGTGACTCAGGATCATGAGGAAAAGATTAACAGCATTTTAGCAGCTTCAAAGCAAACATTGAGGAGTTACCAAATTATTCATGAGACCACCAAACTTTACACTTCCTGTTATTTAAACAATAAATGTCCTCTGGTTGTAAAATTTTGTTAATTCATCCTTCCCTTAATTGCTAATAAAGGCCTTCAAGTACATACATAGTAGGAAGTTTTGAGTGTATTTGCTGCCAAAGCAAGCATGAATGTTAACATTTTAATTTCTCAAGTGGATAAATGAAACTTACATATGAAAATCTGATGGCCTTTGTCTCTTTCTAAGTTTCAGTTGGCCCTTTATCACGGAATGGAGCCCAGCTCCTTGGGTAACATATTACTCAGTATGGTAGAGCTATAATTCATGGATCTGTAAATTCATCCCATATGTTTTTAGAGCTAAATATAAGCTCTTTAAGCATCAAAACAAACTTGAAAACGACATATAATCCATGCTTGAGGAAGTGGTTTGGGACATTGATTAGAACATTAAATTAGTTCATTATTCCTTAAGAATAGAATTTGGAATTCCTTAAGAATAACCTGTTTTAACTGGTTCTTATTCCTTTCTTATTAACCAGGTTTGAGGTCCATCTTTACTTTCAAATCAAATATTAGCTTTCATCATCCTTACTTAATACTTATTATGATCGGGATGCTATGTTATATACTAGGGATACAAATACATAAGAAACAGTTCTTTTTAATTCAATACTTCTTTCAACAAATATTCCTTGAGCATCTTAAGGCAAGCTTTTACCTGATGTTTGGATAACATGTTGTATTAGAAGTCAGGGAGTTTACAGAACTTATAGGAAAGGGAATATTCCTAATAACTCGGTGAGAATTTGTAAAGGAAGAAAAAAAAAAAAGAAGTAGGGATGCACTTTAGGCATGAAAAATTGCATCAGCAAAGCCAAAGAACTGGGGATGCACAGGTATTATATTGGAAAACATAAAGAGAAGAATTTGAAACATATATACTGAGTCTGAGGAGAACATTTGGGACAGTAGCCAGGCACCACACGCTGATTTTCTTCATCTGATTGTGCTATGCAAATGATGGTTGTAGGAGGGATGGAGGTCTGAAAGAACTTTCCAGAAGAAACTTGGCTTGATGGGAAGACATTCTTAAAAACAAAGAAAGAAGTCTCAAAAGCATAAATCTATTTATTTTCCCATTATTTATTGTAATTTAAGAAGTGAGCAATATGCAATATGTCCACACAGAGAAAGTTAATAGGAATCAAATAGCCCTCCCCTGATTTTAGGGAGTGACTGACTACTGAGGGAGTATGGTTCCCCAGTTTGAATAGGACTATAAAGACAAAATTAAAAAAAAAGTACCAAGGGCCTCTGTGATCATTGTGTTTGTTTCTAAAGGGTCACTACAAAGATTTATAATGAGATGTTCTGGATGACATACAGGAAACTTCAGAAAATTATAGGGAGTGGTTCAAATCCAGCCTATCACCTGTTTTTGTAGGGTGTTGGAGCTAAGAATAGTTTTTACATTTTAAAATAATTTTTTTTTAATAGAACAAGAAAAATAATTTTTCACAATAGAAAAATTATGTGACAGGAAAATTTCAGTATCAGTTAGATTTTGGGGTACATAGTCATGCTTGTTTGTCTATGTTATCTGTGGTAAATTTTGCATTAAAATGGTGTAACTTAGTAATTGTGACAAGCTATAAGGCCTGCAAAGCACAAAAACCTTACCACTGGGCCCTTTATAGAATTTATTTACCTATTCCTGATAGAGAGTTAATCATCAACTAGCTAGTTATGTCCACAACATCAGTTGTGACTGTGTCTAGGCAGGTATATTGAGGGGGCTTTTAGACTCACTGGGACCAACATTCCATTCTGGCCACACATCCTCCTCCTTCCATGGTTGGGCTCCTGCTCTGTCCCTCACTAAGACAAAAGCTCAGGCTATCTTAGTTCTCTAGTACTGACTTTCATTATTCAAAAGAAAAGTAAAAATTTACCTATCTATTAAGAGAGGGAGTTATTAGCAAATGATGTGATCAATAAGAGATTAATTTTAAAAATGTACAAACAGCTCATACAGCTCAAAAAAAAAAAAAAAAATGGACAAAAGACCCAAATAGGCATTTCTTCAAAGAAGATATCCAGATGGCCAACAGGCACATGAAAAGATGCTCAACATTGTTCATTATCAGAGAAATGCAAATCAAAACTACAATGAGGTATCACTTTACATCAGTCAGAATGGCCATCAGTAAAAGTCTGCAAATAATACATATTGGGAAGGGTGTGGAGAAAAGGAACCATTCTGTACTATTGATGGCAATGTAAATTGTTGCAGCCACTATGGAAAAGAGTGTGGCAGTTCCTTAGAAAACTAAGAATAGAGTTGCCATATGATCCAACATTTCCATTCTGTGGCATATATTTAGAGGAAACCATAATTTGAAAAGATACGTACACCCCTATGTTCATAGTGCACTATTCACAATAGCTTAGAAATGAAAACACCTAAATGTTCATTGACAGATAAGTGAAAATATTCATATATATATATATATATATATATGAATATTTGTCAGTCATAAAAAATAATAAAATAATGCCATTTGCAGCTACACAGATGGCCCTAAAGATTATCATATTAAATAAAGCAAATCAGAAAGAGAAAAATAATGTACCATCTATATGTGAAATCTTAAAAAGTGATACAAATTCACTTACAAAACAAAAATAGATTCACAGACATAGAAAACAAACTTGTGGTTACCAAAGAGGAAATCAGAGGAAGGATACATTTGGAATTTGGGACTAACAGACACACACTACTATGTATAAAATAGGTGAACAAGGACCTACTGTATAGCACAGGGAACTATGTTCAGTATCTTGTAATAACCTATAATGGAATAAAATATGAATGTCTAAAACACTGTAAATCTTTGGTGTATATCTGAAACAGTGTAAATCAACTATACTTCAATAAGAAAATTAAAAGAAATAAAAGAGAGGGAGGCTTTAGAATCAATGTATTGCAAGTTGAGGGAAAGAGGCATTTTGCTTTAGGTCTCACCTGTGTGTTCAGTTCTTTTGTCCCCAGTGCATTTACATAAGCTGAGTGACAGTGGTGACCAGAAGCAGATGAATACATATAATCTCACCATTCTCTCCCAAAAACCACATCCAGACTTCATGTTCTATTTCTGAATTCAGCTGTTTGCCATTCTAATCTCCTTGATTTCTCTGAATAATGTCTCCCTGAAATCTGAGTTCTTTACAAAGGTTCTACGCTTCTTTACTTGAGGTTACTCATGTAACAGGAGCTGTTAGTATATATATATAGCTCGGGCTGCCTTCCCAGCAGATTCCTGAGCCTCAAGTTACTGACCAACTAAACACAAATAGAGAGATGAGTTTCTTTTAAAATTTACCTCCAGATGAAATAGGTTAGTTTGTTTTACAGATGAAATTTTCAAAAGAACATGTTTTGAGACTTCCTGGTGGTCCCGTGCTAAAGTGCTAAAACACTTCCACTGCAGAGACTGCGGATTCAATCCTGGTCAGGGGACCAAGATCCCATATGCTGCATGGCACAGCATGGGTATTGTTCATGAATTCCCTAATGCTCCAGTGACTAGGCCTTGGCATTTTCATTGCCTAGGGCCTGAGTTCAATGCCTGGTCAGGGGATTAAGATAAAGGTCAAGCTGATAAAGTGATCTAGGGCCAATATGACCCTTTAAGTAGACATTTATTTGCAAAACACAATAATAATAACACTTTCCTTAAAAACACACTTGTGCTAAGCAAATTTAAGTAAAGAACTGGCTAAACTAATATTGTTTTAGTTCAGTCACTCAGACATGTCCGACTCTTTGCAATCCCATGAATCGCAGCACGCCAGGCCTCCCTGTCCATCACCAACTCCTGGAATTCACTCAGACTCACGTCCATCGAGTCAGTGATGCCATCCAGCCATCTCATTCTCTGTGGTCCCCTTCTCCTCCTGCCTCCAATCTCTCCCAGCATCACAGTCTTTTCCAATGAGTCAACTCTTCGCATACGGTGGCCAAAGTACTGGAGTTTCAGCATTAGCACCATTCCCTCCAAAGAACAGCCAGGATTTATCTCCTTTAGAATGGACTGGTTGGATCTCCTTGCAGTCCAAGGGACTCTTAAGAGTCTTTTCCAACACCACAGTTCAAAAGCATCGATTCTCTGGCACTCAGCCTTCTTCACAGTCCAACTCTCATATCCATACATGACCACTTAAAGAACCATAGTGTTGACTAGATGGAACTTTGTTGGCAAAGTAATGTCTCTCCTTTTGATTATGCTACCTAGGTTGGTCATAGCTTTCCTTCCAAGGAGTAAGTGTCCTTTAATTTCATGGCTGCAATGAACATCTGCAGTGATTTGGAGCCCCCTAAAATAAAGTGTGACACTGTTTCCACTGTTCCCCATCTATTTTCCCATGAAGTGATGGGACCAGATGCCATGATCTTTGTTTTCTGAATGTTGAGCTTTAAGCCAACTTTTTCACTCTCCTCTTTTACTTTCATCAAGAGGCTTTTGAGTTCCTCTTCACTTTCTGCCATAAGGGTGGTGTCATCTGCATATCTGAGGTTATTGATACTTCTCCCGGCAGTCTTGATTCCTGCCTATGCTTCTTCCAGGCCAGCATTTCTCATAATGTACTCTGCATACAAGTTAAATAAGCAGGGTGACAATATTCAGCCTTGACGTACTCCTTTTCCTCTTTGGAACCAGTCTGTTGTTCCATGTCCAGTTCTAACTGTTGCTTCCTTACCTGCATATAGATTTCTCAAGAGGCAGGTTAGGTGGTCTGGTACTCCCATCTCTTTCAGAATTTTCCAGTTTATTGTGATCCACACAGTCAAAGGCTTTGGCATAGTCAATAAAGCAGAAATAGATGTTTTTCCAGAACTCTCTTGCTTTTTCCATGATCCAGGGGATGTTGGCAATTTGATCTCTGGTTCCTCTGCCTTTTCTAAAACCAGCTTGAACATCAAGTGTTCATGGTTCATGTATTGCTGAAGCCTGGTTTGGAGAATTTTGAGCTTTACTTTACTAGCATGTGAGATGAGTGCAATTGTGTGGTAGTTTGAGCATTCTTTGGCATTGCCTTTCTTTGGAATTTGAATGAAAACTGACCTTTTCCAGTCCTGTGGCCACTGCTGAGTTTTCCAAATTTGCTGGCATATTGAGTGCAGCACTTTCACAGCATCATCTTTCAAGATTTGAAATAGCTCAACTGGAATTTCATCACCTCCACTAGCTTTGTTCATAGTGATGCTTTCTAAGGCCCACTTGACTTCACATTCCAAGGTATCTGGTTCTAGGTGAGTGATCACATTATCGTGATTATCTTGGTAGTGAAGCTCTTTTTTTGTACAGTTCTTCTGTGTATTTTTTCATCTTTTCTTAACATCTATAATAAACTTCACAGTTTCCTATGACCTTTGTTAGTATGACTATGAAATGTCAT
The DNA here is from genome assembly GCA_917880005.1 of Nanger dama. NCBI lineage: Eukaryota > Metazoa > Chordata > Mammalia > Artiodactyla > Bovidae > Nanger > Nanger dama. The sequence continues at coordinate 58,948,213 of CAKJTW010000004.1, forward strand.
CCTGTAGGTCAGATATGGGTGAATGGTGCAATGTAGTCGATGATGATGTGAGTGGTTTTCCCCTGAGAGTCTAAGGTACATCTCAACTCTGTTTTATAATTTGTATTATATTAACTTTTTTTAAAATGTATTTTGTTGATTTAAAATATACTAATTTCTGTTCCAGAAAAGTGATTTAGCTATGCATATATATATACATTCATTTTTTCCCCATTATTGTTTATCACAGGATATTGAATATAGTTCCCTGGGCTATACAGTAAGATTTTGTTGTTTATCCATTGTCTATATTCTAGTTCATTTTTTTGTCACATTTTAAACTTCACATGTAAGTGATATCATATGGTTTTTGTCTTTGTCTGACTTTATTTAGTATGATAGACTCTAGATGCATCTATGTAGCTGCAGATGGCATTATTTCATTCTTTTTATGGCTGTGTACTGTTTCATTTTTATATGTATACCACAGCTTCTTTATCCATTCATCTGTCAACAGACATTTAGGCTATTTCTACGTCTTGTTTATTGTAAATATTGTGGCAATGAACATTGGAGTGCATATACCATTTGAATTTTAGCTTTGTCTTGATATGTGCTCAGGAGTGGAATTGCTGGAAACTATGACAACTTTATTTTTAGTTTTTAAGGAACTCCCATATCATTCTCCATAGTGCTTGCACCAATTTACATTCCCATTAACAGTGCAGGAAAGTTCCCTTTTCTCCATAACCTCTTTAGTATTTATTATTTGTAGACTTTTTAATGATGGCCCTTCTGACTAGTGTGAGTTAGTACCTCATTGCAGTTTTGATTTGCACTGCTCTGATAACTGGTGGTGTTGATGTTGTGGAAATTGCCTTAGAAATTATGCTTTACCATTGCTTAAAAGCATGTGGCAAAGGCAATTTTAATTTCATTATCCTGTCCATTTGTTTTTATTTAAATTCTGTATATTCCATATTGAGGATGTACTTCCATTTCAGTGCTTCTACTCTCTCTCTTGTTACCCACTATTACATTTCAAATCAACATGAAGCTTTCACTATTTGAAATGTAGACTTTCTAAGGATTTATCATTGTGAAAGAAAATGTTTTTATAGTAGTTGAAACTGCACCAGGTTTTTGTTGCACTGTTAAAACTGAAGGAAAGTACTTTTAAATTATTTTTCACTTTCAACCAATAGCTTTAGAGTAAGAGAAGAAAGAGCATGGACACCTGCTTCTTACTGCCCCTGGTGAAACAAGTTTGTAAAAGAGCTTGGATCATTTTAACAAAATGAGGTTTTCTGGGGACCACCAAGAGGTCATTAACAGTGCTAGTTTAAGTACTGAATAGACACATTAAATACATTTCATGGGAAGATAGCTCTGTTCATTATATTTTATTTATGTCTGATGTTCATTGATCTAGATAACTTGCCTGAAATCATGTAGTCTTTTTAAAACTGAGGCATGAGTCTGTCTCTTTGATGTTTGATCATAAGCTGCCTAGTCACTTGCTCACTATCCTCCCCTAGAAGATAGAGTCTCCATGGCCAGCTTCTATTCACAACCTCCTCCATAGGCTTTATCACCTGACTTCTATCAAAGTCCCAGATAGAAATAGCCAGAGGTTCAAATTAGCCTTATTACAGATGAAAGTGAAAGAGGAGAGTGAAAAAGTTGGCTTAAAGCTCAACATTCAGAAAACAAAGATCATGGCATCTGGTCCCATCACTTCATGGGAAATAGATGGGGAAACAGTGGAAACAGTGTCAGACTTTATTTTTGTGGCTCAAAAATCACTGCAGATGGTGATTACAGTCATGAAATTAAAAGATACTTACTCCTTGGAAGGAAAGTTATGACCAAACTAGATAGCATAATCAAAAGCAAAGACATTACTTTGCCAATCAAGGTCCATCTAGTCAAGGCTATGGTTTTTTAGGTGGTCATATATGGATGTGAGAGTTGGACAGTGAAGAAAGCTGAGTGTCAAAGAATTGATGCTTTTGAACTGTGGTGTCGGAGAAGACTCTTGAGTCCCTTGGACTGTAAGGAAATTCAACCAGTACATTCTAAAGGAGCTCAATCCTGGGTGTTCTTTGGAGGGAATGATGCTAAAGCTGAAACTCTAGTACTTTGGCCACCTCATGCGAAAAGTTGACTCATTGGAAAAGACTCTGATGCTGGGAGGGATTGGGGGCAGGAGGAGAAAAGGACAACAGAGGATGAGGTGGCTGGATGGCATCACCCACTCGATGGACATGAGTTTGAGTGAATTCCGGGAGTTTCTGATAGACAGGGAGGCCTGGCATGCTGCGATTCATGAGGTCACAAAGAGACACGACTGAAGGATTGAACTGAACTGAACTGAAAGAGGTTTTACTCATAAAGAATCAATTTACAAAGACATAGAAAGAATATAGATAAAACAAGCACCCAAAGTCCAGTTACCCAAGGCCAGATAACAAAGCAGGAATAATTATTGAGAACTTGAGAGATAGTTTTCCAAATTTGCTGGCATATTGAGTGCAGCACTTTCACAGCATCAATTTTCAGGATTTGAAATAACTCAACTGGTATTACCCACTCCAGTACTCTTGCCTGGAAAATCCCATGTATGGAGGAGCCTGGTAGGCTGCAGTCCATGGGGTCGCGAAGGCTCGGACATGACTTAGAGACTTCACTTTCACTTTTCACTTTCATGCCTTGGAGAAGAAAATAGCAACCCACTCCAGTGTTCTTGCCTGGAGAATCCCAGGGACAGGGGAATCTGGTGGGCTTCCGTCTATGGGGTCGCACAGAGTCAGACATGACTGAAGTGACTTAGCAGTAGCAGCAACTAGTATTACATCACCTCCACTATCTTTGTTCATAGTGATGCTTTCTAAGGCCCACTTGATTTCTCATTCCAGGATGTTTGGCTCTATGTGAGTTATCACACCATTGTGATTATCTGGGTCAGGAAGATCTTTTTGTACAGTTCTTCCATGTATTCTTGCCACCTCTTCTTAATATCTTTTGCTTCTCTTAGGTTCATACAGTTTCTGTCCTTTATCGAGCCCATCTTTGCAGGAAATATTCCCTTGGTATCTCTAAGTTTCTTGAAGAGATATCTATTCTTTCCCTTTCTGTTGTATTCCTCTCTTTCTTTGCATTGATCTCTGAGGAAGGCTTTCTTATCTCTCCTTGGATCTCTGCATTCAGATGCTTATATCTTTCCTTTTCTCCTTTGCTTTTCCCTTCTCTTCTTTTCATAGCTATTTGTAAGGCCTCCTTAGACAGCCATTCTTGGTTTTGGCATTTCCTTTCCATGGGGATGGTCTTGATCACTGTCCCCTGTACAATTGTATGAACCTCCATCCATAGTTCATCAGGCACTCTATCTATCATATCTAGTCCCATAAATCTATTTCTCACTTTCATTTTGTAGTCACAAGGGATTTTATTTAGGTCATACCTGAATGGTCTAGTGGTTTTCCTTACTTTCTTCAATTTAAGTCTGAATTTGGCAATAAGAAGTTCATGATCTGAGCCACAGTCAGCTCCTGGTCTTTTTTTTGCTGAATGTATAGAGAGTCTCCATCTCTGGCTGCAAAGAATATAATCAATCTGATTTTGGTGTTGACCGTCTGGTGATGTGTATATGTAGAGTCTTCTCTTGTGTTGTTGGAAGAGGGTGCTTGCTATGACCAGTGCATTCTCTTGGCAAAACTCTATTAGCTTTTGCCCTGCTTTATTCCGTACTCCAAGGCCAAATTTGCCTGTTACTCCAGGTGTTTCTTGACTTCCTAGTTTTGCATTCCAGTACCCTCTAATGAAAAGGACACCTTTTTTAGGTGTTAGTTCTAAAAGGTCTTGTAGGTCTTCATAGGGCCATTCAACTTCAGCTTCTTCAGCATTACTGGTTGGGGCATACGCTTGGATTACCACGATATTGAATGGTTTGCCTTGGAAACCAAATTCAGCAAATTTGGAAACTCAGCAGTGGCCCCTCAAGATTGGAAAAAGTCAGTTTTCATTCCAATCCCAAAGAACGGCAATGTCAAAGAATGCTCAAACTACCACGCAATTGCACTCATCTCACACGCTAGTAAAGTAAAGCTCAAAATTCTCCAAGCTAGGTTTCAACAATACATGAACCATGAACTTCCAGATGTTCAAGCTGGTTTTAGAAAAGGCAGAGGAGCCAGAGATCAAATTGCCAACATCCCTGGATCATGGAAAAAGCAAGAGAGTTCTGGAAAAAATTCTATTTCTGCTTTATTGACTATGCCAAAGCCTTTGACTGTGTGGATCACAATAAACTGTGGAAAATTCTGAAAGAGAAGGGAATACCAGACCACCTAACCTGCCTCTTGGGAAACCCGTATACAGGTCAAGAAGCAACAGTTAGAACTGGACAAGGAACAACAAACTGGTTCCAAATAGGAAAAGGAGTACGTCAAGGCTGTATATTGTCACTCTGCTTATTTAACTTCTATGCAGAGTACATCATGAGAAATGCTGGGCATGAAGAAACACAAGCTGGAATCAAGATTGCTGGGAGAAATATCAATAACTTCAGATATGCAGATGACACTACCCTTATGGCAGAAAGTGAAGAAGAACCTAAAAGCCTCTTGATGAAAGTGAAAAAGGAGCGTGAAATGGTTGGCTTAAAGCTCAACTTTCAGAAAACGAAGATCATGGCATCTGGTCCCATCATTTCATGGGAAATAGATGGGGAAACAGTGAAAACAGTGTCAGACTTTATTTTGGGGGCTCTGAAATCACTGCAGATGGTGACTGCAGCCATGAAATTAAAAGACACTTTCTCCTTGGAAGGAAAGTTATGACCAGCCTAGATAGCATATTCAAAAACAGAGACATTACTTTGCCAACAAAGGTCCATCTAGTCAAGGCCAGGGTTTTTCCTGTGGTCATGTATGTATGTGAGAGTTGGACTGTGAAGAAAGCTGAGTGCCGAAGAATTGATGCTTTTGAACTGTGGTGTTGGAGAAGACTCTTGAGAGTCCCTTGTACTGCAAGGAGTCCATCCTAAAGGAGCTCAGTCCTTGGTGTTCATTGGAAGGAATGATGCTAAAGCTGAAATTCCAATACTTAGGCTACCTTATGCGAAGAGTTGATTCATTGGAAAAGATCTGATGCTGGGAGGGATTGGGGGCAGGAGGAGAAGGGGAAAACTGAGGATGAGATGACTGGATGGCATCACCAACTCAATAAACACGAGTTAGAGTGAACTCTGGGTGCTGGTGATGGACAGGGAGGCCTGGCGTGCTGCGATTCATGGGGCTGCAAAGAGTCAGACATGACTGAGCGACGGAACTGAAAGGTAGTTTCGTCGATTGACCTTCATTTACAGAAACCATGATGATGCACACAATCTTTCCAAAATAACCAAAAGAAATAGAATCCAATAGAATAAATACCTTGATTTAATTTTCTTTTCTTCTCCAATCTTCTGCTGGTATCCTGATGTTTGAATCCACAGAAGCACCTTGATCCTATCTACACAAATCTGCCTCATTGATCAGAGAGCAGAGAGAGAAAAGATCTGCTGGATGGAGGCCAAAATGGGATACATCAGACATCATTCTGTTACCTTTCACACTCTCTTGATCACCTCTCTAGTCACAGATACATGGGCTTTTGTCTCCTTTTCAGTCCTTGAAAGTGAAGATCGATTTTTTTATATTGACTCTGTTCCTTAACTGCACCATTGCATCTGCTCTTATCTTCAAAGAAAGCGTACTTTTGTCTAGTCTTACTCATGCTTGGGCCATTTCAGCTTTTTCCCATGGCCAATAGTCTTGATCCATATACATACATGTCCACAAGAATAAAGCCACTTTCTTTCAGAGAATCTTCCACAATTACCCCTGCCATTTATATGCACAAGTGTTGCCTGAGCCTGATTGTTATTTGTTAGCTAGATGGACATCATATTTGTAGATGGATATAAATCCCTGATCTCAAATCATCTTTATTCTGAAATGGGGGATATAGTAATATCCATGAGTTGTGTTATTATTAATAATGATAGATATAGATATATTTATCATTTATTCTAAGCATGTGAGATATATTATTTCTTAATTATTTAAACAATGGTATGGTGTAGCTGGGAGCATTCTCATTTTTTAGGAGAGGAAACAAGATACTGATGAACATAAGCAGTTCACCCAATACTACACTAGTGAATGGCAAAAGTAGAATTTGAATGTTTGATAATTTGGTGAGAGTGTTCTTCCCCTGCTATTAAATCCTTACAATCTAATTCAGAGTGAAAGGCAAATGTATTTAGTGGTAGAGAGAAGACAGTGGCATTGAATTTCAGGAGTGTTATAAACTGGATGTTTGTGTCTTGTCACCAAATTCATATGTTTACACTCTACTCATGAGTGTTATAGCATTTGGAGATGGGGACTTTGGTAGAAATTTGGGGTTGGAGGAAATAATAAGAGAAGGATGCTGATCTGTAGGGAATTGTTGACCTCATAACAAGAGACTCAAGAGAATTTGCTCTCTTTCTCTGTGTCATGAGAAGAGACAATGAGAAGGCAGTGGTCTACAACACAGGAAGGGAGCTCTCACTTGACCATGCTGAAATTTTGGTCTTGAACTTGCTAGTTTCCAGAACTGTGAAAAGGAAAATTTCTGTTGTGTAAGCCACCTCATCTATGGTATTTTGTTATGGAATACAGAACTGACTGGGACTCGTTTTGGTATAGAGAAGCAGGGTGCTGCTCTAATAAATACATTTGTATTTGAATATGTATATTTGTATACCGAGTATGTGGAGGCAGCATTGGAAGTGGTAATGGGTAGATGGTGGAAGCATCTTGGGGTGCATCCTAGAAATATACACATTATGAGTAACTCTGCTGAAGTATCAGACGTAAATGAGAAGTGTGTTATTCAAATAAAAACAATCCTTGTTAGAAAATGATGAAGACATTCCAGAACAGTGTTCTAGTGTTTTTGGAAGGTAGAACTAGTGAAGAAGGAAATTATATCTTTAGTTAAGGAGATTCCCAAGCAAAGGTGTTGAAGAAGCAGCTTTGACCCTGTTGGCTGCTTATAGCAAAATTCCAAAGGAGAGAGAAATGAAGGGAAGGAAAAAAAAAAAAAATATATATATATATATATTAGGAAAAGGGAGCAGAGCATGAAGATTTATAAAATCATGTCTATCCAAACAGCAAAAAGTAAGAAGTCTTTTTCTGAAGAAAACACTAAGGATGTGCCTAAACAATCATTTGATAAAGAGATCATGAACTCAATTATTCATTTCAACAGAAGCTAAGAGTAGCGATAAGATCATAAGAGCAAAGTCACTGGCAGCTAGTAGTAAAAGGGACAGACAAAATGAGATGGAATGAAGACAGCTAGATTTCTTGGAATTTACTGGATGGGACCAAAGGGCTATTTGGCTGTGAACAGTGCACTGTCCTTTAAGAAAAGTACAGAAGGAACCTAAAGGTAATTGAGGACTGACATTTTCTCCACAGACTCATACTTCACAGGCCTGGAAGCAAGGCTGCCTCCATCTTGGCTTCAGACAGTAAGACTGTTGAAGAGCATAGCCCCGTGAATGAAGCTCAAGGCATGGACTTCATCAATGTCTTAAACAAGTTACTGGATATAAAAGTCACTGGGCAGCAGACAGCTGAACCACTTGCCTCATTTCTAAATTCTGATTGCCTAAGAGAATATTTCACTGGATCCCATCAAAGTTCAACCTTAGTTTGCTATTTGTCTTAGGATAAAAGCATTATATTGGCCTTCCTTAGTCCAACTTTACTTGAAAAAACTACATATTTGGAGTATTATTAAAAATTATCATTCATCTATTTTTATTTCCCAGTGATGTGTTGGGCTAGAGGAGACTCTCTTCACCTAAATTCTCTGGTTGCTGAGTAGAGATGGTTTGAGACAACTGAAGCCAGCTGATTTTGATTGCATCACTCATCTCACATGAATTTAGTGAGAGATTACTCTGTGCTACATCTTGGTCATGAAACACTGAACAAGACTGAGAAGGCCACACTCACAGGGAGTCAATATCACGGAGAAAAATGAACATGCACACAGACCAATAAATTATGTAATTTCACACAGAGAAACACTTATGAAAACGGGTTAAGGAGGTTTGTGGAGAAATAACAACACAGGTTGGAGGATGAGGCTACTGATGAACAGGGACTTGGGAAGATTCCTCAGGGAGACCAGTGAGAAGGTAGTCAAACAAAAGCCATGGCAACAGCATGTGTAAAGACCTGGAGTGATCAAGGCTCTCTTCAAAGGTGAACAAGAAGGATGTGACACTCTAGTGGCGTGAGCATCAGGAAAGGCACAGAGAAGCAGAGTCAGAAAAGAGCAGGGTCTCATTTAGAAAAGCCAGTAAGAAATTGTGAAACTAAAGTGGAAAACCCTTCCCTCGTTCAAGATCATATAGCATGGGAATCTAAGATCCCGGTCAATCTGTTTCCACAGCCTCTTGTGCATATACTCTAAAGTGACACTGACCTGGAGCAAATTATGATAAAAGCAGTCTGAAACTTAAAGCCCTGAGATTGCTTCTCCATCCTGGTCTATCCTACATGCAACACGATCTTCCAGTTTCATTGGAAAACAACTCTTTAACCATCTTGCTATCCAGTTGGATTTCTCTGTGCCTTTGTTATTAAAAGTTGTGCCCCCAAGTAGGACCTTGGGTCCATTGGCACTTCAGTGATGTAAACCATTTCCTGAAAGAAGGAAGAGAAAACTTTTCTCTACCAGTCTGCTTGGGCCTGTGCAGACAGTGCTTCAAAGGCGTTCCCCTGCACTTGGAGTCCAGGAGCCAATGGGCTATGCAAAGACACACATTTCAGGGCTGGTTTCTCTGTTCATATCCAATTCTGGTGCTTAGGAGCAGGGACCTAGGCTGATACTTTAGGGCAAAAAGACACTTCCTTTAAGGAAAGGAGCAGGCTTGACCGTTATGCTCAGTAAGGGGTAATCGTAGGCTTTTTATTTTTCTTGCTTTTATTCCTTTTTGTTAGCCTTGTAATGGATTTGCTTACAAAATATATATTTTGTTTAACTAGATATTAAAAATGAAAACTTTGTAACTAAAAATAAATAATAATAATTCTGTCCCAGGTACAAAATAATTTCATCACTATATCCCAGACAACATTCTAGTTATCCCTTGTTCAAATGCCAGATCTCTTGTAAAATAGACCCTAATATACAGAATTATATTGAGTTTCTATGTCTCTATATTATCACTTCATGTTCATTTGTTTAGTATCACTATACTTATTTTATTCTTCTTGCTATTACAGTTACATGTCTTTTGTGTGTTTGTTTAATCTTGATTTTGGAATCCAGACAGCATGGGTCCTAACATCATTTTCTCATTGGATCCAAAAGTATCTCCTGAGACTTCCTGGTGGCAGAAATACGCTTTCAGAGAACTTGACAAACTACTGTGTTTTGCAGACTTGTTTTTCCACCCTCTACTCATCTGAAAGAACTGAGCACAGACCTTGTTTTATTCACATTTAAACCCATAAGACCAAACAGAATTCCTTAAAGCATGCAAATGCTCAATAAATAGTGATGAATGAATGAATGAGTAGAGGTTGGAAGTTTAACAAAATGTTATTTACTGAATTCAGTTTAGAAATTCAGTAAAAGTCAAGAAGTCCTTTTGAATATCTAATAGGTGTTGAAAACTAAAAATTACAATTCTAAGTTAGTTAGAATTCTCTTACTTTTGAAATAGTTTATTGTGGAAAATTATAGTATTGCTTCATCAAAAGCTCTTAAAAATATGAACAATATTAGGGCTTGATTTCATCAATAAAATGTTATTTATCTTGAAAATAGAAAAGTATTTTCTAGATCTTAATTTTTAAGTCAAATTTTTTATAAAATGAAAGTCTACAGTGCTACGTCTATTATTATATACTTATATCAAATATAAATATGATTTATACTACACATTTTCAATAGTAGCTCAAAACTTTATTAATAAAACGTACTCCCTACATCAATATTATGAAACTTGTCTTATATATTTGCATAATCATAATTTGTACCTTTGCTCAATGAAATTGTGGATTTTTCTTGTGGCTCAGCTGGTAAAGAATCTGCGTGCAATGTGGGAGACCTGGGTTCAATCCCTGGGTTAGAAAGATCCCTTGGAGGAGGGACTGTCTATCCACTCCAGTATTCTGGCCTGGAGAATCCATGGACTGTATAGTCTGTCCTAACAAAGAGGACAGGACTGAGCAATTTTCATTTTTCAATGAAATTGTAGACAAAGTATATTAAATAGTGGTATTTATGATATCAACAAATTAATGGGTGATTTAATTATATAAAAAAAGGAATTACTTCAAGCCCATGATTAAAAGACTACTGGTGTCTAGTTACACTTAGAAATAATTTTCAGTTTGAAATGATGTATCAGAATTGGGGAATGTAGCTAAGTGTTAAAGAGAAGTGAAGAAAGAAAGTGACACTTGTCAATGACAGCTACGATGCATTTGCCCAAGTAGAACAACATTACAGCAGGTGAAAATGGGTGCATGCGTATCACTACCATGAATTATGGTAGGCGGATTGGATATATGTCTTTGTTCGCCTCAGCATTATCCTTTATACAATAATCACTGTTCTCCCCCTCCCACATTTGTTGCTGATGTTTCCCTGAAGGATAACATGGGGGTTTGCTTCATGATCCCATTTGTCCTCAAGGCATTCCACATTCATTCTTCCAGCAAGCTTCCACTTGCAAAGTCTTTCATGGAAGAAATAGGAGAGGCCAGGTTGCACACCCAGGTAAAGGAAGTAGACATTATATACTGAAAATGATGTCATTTCATTGGCGGAGGCACCATCAGCATTGTTATTTTATCTCCTTCATCTTGCATTTCCCCATGGAAGATTATTGACGGAGAGGCATCCATGAATATGTTTCAATTCTTTAAGATATCTAACTTATAATGTACAATAAAAATATGTTTATGTTTCCCCCAAGGAGATGAAAATGTTTTCTTTGCCTTTCTTTACAGAAAACACATTTCAAACTCAGTGGCTCAATGGAAAAGACTTCTGTGGATCCTATCATAACCAAAAAAAAATATATAGAAAACACTGATCCATTTATAATATAATAAAGTTTATTTAATGGGGTATGAGTCATATTTTCATACCAAGTAGAAAGAGATGTGACAGTTTGAGACAAATTCCTCAAAGCTGATGCTAAGGAAATTTCTGTGAGAACGAATGTTTCTTTAATCACTTCTCTTCTAGTATGGGAAATATGCTTGCATAATAAAAATGTTAAAGTTGACAAAACTGAAATTCAACCAGAGATGGAGTGGGAGCTTGCACTTTACATGGAGGGCATTACGGATATGTGGGATTTCATTTCTCTCTCTCTCTCTCTTTTTTTTTACTTTGCTAACCTCTCTTCTCTATTATTATTTTTTCTAATAAAATTAGAAATGAAAAATGTCATTCCCTTCTCCATCTCTCCCTTCCAAAATTCCCAGAATTATACCCCAAATTCCCATAATTTTACTTACCTGGAGAAGTAATCACTAAATCTAAAATTTAAAAATCCTAATGAATAATAAAAATGCTAATAAAGCACATCTTACCTTTCAGTTCCATCTAGTTCTATATAACCGGCCATAACTTTGATTTACCAGATAACTAAAGAAATACTTGTTTTTAAATAGGAATATGACCATAGAAGGGATTTCCCTGGTGGTTCAGAAGATAGAGTCTGTCTGCACTATGGGAGACACAGTGAGTTGGGAAGATCCCTGGAGAAGGAAATGGCAACCCAAAATTCCATGGACAGAGAAAACTGACAGCCTACAGTTCATGAGGTCACAAAGAGTGGGACACGACTGAGTGTCTTCACTCTTTCCCTCCATGACCACAGAATTGGCTACAATGAGGCCATGACATTGGGTTTTAGGCAGAACTGAGTGGCAGGGGAACACCTTATTAGCCTTTGAGTTTCTGAGTAACCTTGAGTACGTCACTGAAGTTCTATGTCAGTTTCTTTAAATCTAGATGAAAGGCTTTTGCTAGATATACAACATTTTTTTTTTAGGTATACAATTATAGATTCAAAGTGAGTGCTGAAGGTAGAAAAATAATCTAAGAATTTTGCTAACCTGATAAATGTATCACCAAAATTCCAGGTAATTTCAAACTCCCAGCAATGTCTTCTTTGAAAATGAGAGGGCATTCATGACTGTTGTGAGTAAAACATGATTTGGATGAAGAGTCTTTCATTGACACAGCTGAGGAAAAGAGTCATTTTTGCAGAACACATTATCATTTAAATTATTTTCCATTGCCACATCAAAATTACCCATTAAAAATGTTTCAAAAAAAAAAAAAAAAGAGCAGAACGGAGCTAACTCTGAGAATTCCTGGTATTTCTTCTGACTTGAAAATTTGTGTTACTATGCTAAGCTTATGACTGAATAGTTTCAAATTGCCTTTTTTTTAAATTGTTTGAACAAGTCCCACCTTGAATTTTTAGGTGCTTTCACTACTTTAAATATGACACAATTGAATATATCTATGAAATAGAAACAGACTTACAGACTTATATAACATTACTTGTGCCAAAGGGGTTGGAGGGGTGGGGGAAGGATGGATTGGGAGTTTAGGATTAACAAATGTAAACCATGTTATATAGAATGGATAAACAACAAAGTCCTACTGTATAACACAAGGAACTATATTCAATACCCTGTGATAAAGCATAATCAAAAAGAATGTGAAAGAGAATACATATATAAGATTAGCTAAAAATGACATTCTGGTGAACTTACACAAAAATTCAAATGAAATTTTTGGCCAAATATATATATATATATATATATATATATATATATATATATGTATATACACACACACAACTAAATTTGTATGTATATATAAAACTAAGTCACTTTGCTATACAGCAGAAATACAACATTGTAAATTAACTATATTTCAATAAGTTTTTTTAAAGGTTTAAAGGTAGAAAATGAAAATCTCACATTTTCAAACTTCACTTTTATAAATAGGAAACTATTCATGACAAATATTGTAAAATAAATATACTTATTAATTGCTTTACTGCTGATATTTATCAGTTGAATTCCAAAAAGAAAAATATATTTTGAAGCAACCAGACTCCTTTTAATCCTGCAAAGTGAACAAAAATACATCTTGGTTAATGGATGATTTGGATCAAAAATCTGGCCAAATTTAAACAAAGACATGAATGTAAGAGTGGCGTGACTGAATGGTTAATTCTGCTGCCTTTTCAGTTTGCTATATTAAAGTAATCACAAGAACTATCACCATTGTAGAGCAACAGCTGATTTTAAAGCTTAATGTTACATCTACTTTTCAGCCCCATAATGCCTAAAGTTATCCTGAGCTCCAGTAATCATCCCTGTAGTTCCTGCTGATTGATTTTTTTAATCCCGGATTAATAGAAACTAGGAATTAGAATGATGACAGTAGAAATCAGAGATGATGCTTCATGCCTTTGAAGAAGCCAATGGAAAATTACAATTTATTTGAACTTTTGTATTTATGTCTTTATGAAATTTGAGAAACAGTGGCTCAAAGCAGATCAGATGAGAACAATCCTTTATTTCTTAAAAAAAATAAGTGCTTGCAGATTGTCCAGCTGTTGTTAAAGAGGAAACTCAGAGATAACAGTGAAAATATTCACTAATCAGTCTGACTGTGAAATGCTCTTGATAGATTAGGTTAGAAAAGAGCAGGAGAAACTTGCTGAGAGAAAAGCCAAGGTCTAGTACTCTTGCCTGGAAAATCCCATGGACGGGGAGTCTGGTGGGCTGCAGTCCATGGACATGACTGAGCGACTTCACTTTCACGCATTGGAAAAGGAAATGGCAACCCACTCCAGTGTTCTTGCCTGGAGAATACCAGGGACAGTGGAGCCTGGTGGGCTGCCGTCTATGGGGCCGCACAGAGTCAGACACGACTGAAGCGACACAGCAGCAGCAACAGCAGAGGACTGAAGAAGCCAACACAATGTTAAAATGAGAACTCAGCTGAGCACAACCCTCCTGCAGAGAGAGGTGCCTGCCTAAGACTGACACATAAGCTTATATGAACAAACAGTCCCTCAACATACCATTTAGTTTTAACAAATATTCCCCCCGAGCTTTGCTGAATAAACTTTCTTTTAATTATTCTCACCTTTTGGGTTACTCAGTTTTGTTCATCAAAAGGTGTGAAACAACAATATATAAAATAAGACCTAAAAATAAACATAGGCAGTGTTGCATCTATTCATCTCAATAAATATATGTGGTAGAATATATAATTAATTCGTATATCCCATTTCAAAACTAAATGTCTTGGAGGCTCAGAACAACAACCTGCAGGGATGTTTTCCTTCCATCTTCAAAATCTTTGCCCTGATTTAAAATTGTCTTTGAGACAGCTATCAAAGATTTCAGCCGTGGTCAGAATACAGGGAAAAGGGGAACAAGGAGACTGCTTTCACCTCATGTTAGAACTTTTCCATTGCAGTTACTCTCCCTACCACAAGGTGTCAGTAGTGAAAACCAGACCATGCAGCCCTAGTGGATTCCGGGTTCACCATGTCCAAAGTCAAGCGTCTCTTTATACTGTAGATATAAACGGAGCAGCCTGAGAAACCCACTGTCATGAGCTCTAGGGACATATCAACGTATTGGTACCCTGATTCAGTAAAAGTGCTCTGCAGACATAAGACAGCTACTATCCTGCAGAGAGAGGTATTCTTTCTTCCCAGAGATCTTTTGCTAAACCATGAATGTTCAAACTACCGCACAATTGCACTCATCTCACACGCTAGTAAAGTAATGCTCAAATTTCTCCAAGCTAAGCTTCAGTAATATGTGAACCATGAACTTCCAGATGTTCAAGCTGGTTTTAGAAAAGGCACAGGAACCAGAGATCAAATTGCCAACATACCCTGGATCATTGAAAAAGCAAGAGAGTTCCAGAAAAACATCTATTTCTGCTTTATTGACTATGCCAAAGCCTTTGACTGTGTGGATCACAATAAACTGTGGAAAATTCTGAAAGAGATGGGAATACCAGACCACCTAACCTGCCTCTTGAGAAACCTGTATACAGGTCAGGAAGCAACAGTTAGAACTGGACATGGAACAACAGATTGGTTCCAAATAGGAAAAGGAGTATGTCAAGGCTGTATACTGTCACCCTGCTTATTTAACTTCTATGCAGAGTACATCATGAGAAACGCTGGGCATGAAGAAGCACAAGCTGGAATCAAGATTGCTGGGAGAAATATCAGTAATCTCAGATATGCACATAACACCACCCTTGTGGCAGAAAGTGAAGAGGAATTAAAAAACCTCTTGATGAAAGTGAAAGAGGAGAGTGAAAAGGTTGGCTTAAAGCTCAACATTCAGAAAACGAAGATTATGGCATCTGGTCCCATCATTTCATGGGAAATAGATGGGGAAACAGTGGAAACAGTGTCAGATTTTATTTTTGGGGGTGGGGCTCCAAAATCACTGCAGATGGTGACTGCAGCCATGAAATTAAAAGACACTTACTCCTTGGAAGAAAAGTTATGACCAGCCTAGATAGCATATTCAAAGCAGAGACATTACTTTGCTGACTAAGGTCCATCTAGTCAATGGTTTTTCCAGTGGTCATGTATGGATGTGAGAGTTGGATTGTGAACAAAGCTGAAAGCCAAAGAATTGATGCTTTTGAGCTGTGGTGTTGGAGAAGACTCTTGAGAGTCCTTTGGACTGCAAGGAGATCCAACCAGTCCATTCTGAAGGAGATCAGCCCTGGGATTTCTTTGGAAGGAATGATGCTAAAGCTGAAACTCCAGTACTTTGGCCACCTCATGCGAAGAGTTGACTCATCGGAAAAGACTCTGATGCTGGGAGGGATTGGGGGCAGGAGGAGAAGGGGATAACAGAGGATGAGATGGCTGGATGGCATCACTGACTCGATGGATGTGAGTGTGAGTGAACTCCAGGAGTTGGTGATGGACAGGGAGGTCTGGCGTGCTGTGATTCATGGAGTCACAAAGAGTTGGATATGACTGAGTGACTTAACTGAACTGATTCACCAGGTGCTTGATATAGTAGCTTTATACAGCTAATTTAAATAATAGCAATCATTATTATAGTTTATTATATAAATTTTGCTGTATGATAGAATAGTTAGTACAATTTACATGTTAGTTTAATCTTACAATCCTAGGAAATTAATGCCATGACTCTCATTGTACTGACAAGAGACTAAGGCACATAGAGGTCTGTGATTTATCCACAGCCATGCTGCTTGTAGCACAAGAGATAGGATTAAAGCCCAACCCATCTGACACTACTGACCATGCACTTCCCCATACAGGGCAATTCTCTCAGCTACTGTATGGGCACCACCAGCACCCCCAGCCAAGCTGTCTGAGGGGGTCGATTTATGGACCCTAACACGGAGAAAGCCCCTCAAACTCTCAGACCCCCCAATGCCCAGCTCTGTTTTACCTTAAAGGAAACAGTGGGTGATTTCAGCGTGCCACTTTGAGAGTCACTTCTAGTCACTTGTATTCAGTGTTTCCCGTTTCTAGGAAGTTGGGAGGACAACAGGTTCTCATCCCTTTGCAGTTAAGGATGCTCCCAGGACAGGTTCTAATTGGGACTGAAAGACCTTTTGTTTGTTCAGGCTGAAACATTTCCAAGTGATGCAACGTTAGCATGCCTTTCATACCATTGCCCTGGAGGATGTCATCACTTCCAAGATGAGTGGCAAAAATGCAGTGGGAAACAACTCATAAAGCACTATATAAAAATAAATAGATAAACCAATAAAATAAAATGTTCAGAATATCTAAATAGACATTTCTCCAAAGAACACATACAGATGGCCAAGAGGTACATGAAAAGATGCTCAACATCACTAATTATTAGAGACATGCATATAAAAACTACAGTGAGGTATCACCTCACACCTCTCAGAATGGCCATCATCAAGAAATCTACAAATAATAAATGCTGGAGAAGGTGTAGTGAAAAGGGAACCTTCTTGCACTGGTGATGGGACCCCATGGAGTATCAAGTCCATGGAATTTTCAAGGCCAGAATACTGGAGTGGGTAGCCATTCCCTTCTCCAGGGGATCTTTCCAACCCATGGATCCAATCCAGGTCTCCCTTACTGCAAGCAGATTCTTTACCAACTCAGCCAAGGAAGCCCAAGAACACTGAAGTGGATAGCCTTATCCCTTTTCCAGCAGATGTCCCAAACCCAGGAATTGAACCGGGGTCTCCCGCATTGCAGGTGGATTCTTTACCAACTGAGCTCTCAGGGAATCCATATGTAAAACCGATAACTAGTGGGAACCTACTGTATAGTACAGGGAGCTCAGTTCAGTGCTCTATAGTGACCTAGATGGATGAGATGGGGGTATAGAAGGGAGGTCCAAGAAAGAGGGGATATGTGTATATGTACATTTATATATAGCTGTTTCACTTTGTTGTAGGGCATAAACTGACACACCACTTTTAAGAAATTATATCCCTATTAAAAATAAATAAACAAAAACACAGTGGAACCTCATCAGTCAAGGAGGCTGAATGAGTGTGTGGAGCCCAGCTTTTGACTCCATCCCCACTTCCCCACGAAATCATAATGGAAAATGGACCTAAAAATAAAGAAGTCTTAACTGTGCTATGAGATCTTGTTTAGTTGTTTTGTTTTGTTTGTTGCTTTTGTTCTTTTCTTTTAACCTATTTTAACTCATAGAGGAGTTTCATGTGCATCACTCAAACAGATTTTAGCAGTTCCCCACTCTCTCCATGACCACCTGCAGGAAAACCTGAAGACAAATTTTCTGGCCAACTTGGAAGGAAGATAAAAAGGAGTTCACTACCATAAACAGATGAAGAAACAAGAAGGTGGGTTCTGGAAAGAATATGGCTGAAGAAACTAAGAAGATGGAAAGACTGCCCTTTAATAAAGGGGCCAGAGAGCTAAGACACTGTCAGATATGAACCTGGTCTGACTTGAATGAAACCAATCACCTTATTTAGATTATATCTAAGACCACTGGCAAAGAGCACTACAATGATGCCTGCTTGTGAAAGCATGGCAAAACTAGATAGCCAATGGATTCCAATCACAACCAAAAGAGCAAGACTCCCTATAGACATCAGGTCAGCACCTTTGCTTGTCGAGTGCTCTCAGATCCAATTCTTTTTTCATCTAAAATCACTCATTAGGTTCATGGAGAAATATTTTTCAAAAAAGCAGTTATACTGTAAACACTGTTCCTTGCATTATTTTTTAACAATTATCTATGTAAGAGATCTTGTATATTGGTTAAATTGGAACAGTTTAATAATATTTCATTGTATTTATGTATCATAATTTTAGAGTTTTTTTTTTAAATTCAGTTTTCCAAGTTTTTGCTGTGACCGAAGTTGCTACAATGGACATCTCTTATATATTAAATTGGTAAAAGTGTGTAAGATAAATTGGAAAAATGCATCTCTTAGTTGCTGGGACAAAGTATATATGCATTTTTATTTTTAAAGACATGGAAAATTGCCCTCTGGAAATTTTGTGCCAGTTTATACTCCCATCAACTTTTATGAGAGGTCTTGTCTCTCCACACACAGTCTGGTATTGGGAATCATTAAACTTTTCTCATTTTTATTTTTCTGAAAAAAATATTTTATTGTTCTGACTTTTATTTCTTTTGTATTTTGCTGCTGATGCCAAAAATCTTTTTATATGCTCATTGGACATTGTTCTGTACATGGTAAACTGTTTATATTTTTGCTGATTTTAAAATCTGAGGTGGCAATATTTTTTCTTATTGATTTATATAATTATTTTTAATTAATAAAATTAATATTTTATATATCATATTATTATTACAAATTTCAACTTGGTTTTCATTCTTTTGAATTGGTTCACATTGTTTTGTGTCATAAATATATTTGAAAGATAACATAGTACTACATCTTAGACTATCTAGATGTGAGTTACAGTTCTGCTGCTTCCAATGTGATATTAGGCAAGTTATCTAACCTATCAGTGCCTCAATTTTCTCATCTACAAAATGGGTATAATAAGTTAACCTACTCGTAAGGCTTGATGAAGATAAATAAGTTTATACCTGTAAAATTGTTGCATGATATATAACTTATGATAACTTTATGTTAGCTTTCATTTCTTTTCTTTCTCTTATGGTAAAATATATCAATATTTTCCTTTATAGATTTAGGATAATCAGTTTTGCTTATAAATCAGAAAGTTTTTCACATAAATTTTAAAAGCAAGTAACAGGAATAAATAAGTAGACCTTGATAAATTTGGCCTGTGAAATTATCCAAGATTAATTACATAATTAAATCTAAGTGCATCTCTGGGATATATGATATCTCAGCAACTTGGGATGTTTTAGAATTTGTGAAAATGTTAAATAAAAATGTGAAAATTGTTTAGAACTATATAGTCCCAGTGATTGTGTGTGTGTATGTGTGTGTGTGTATGTGTCCTGAGTCTCCCACTTCTAAACTGTATTTGGAATGTGTAAAATATCATCTTGCCCAAGATGTTCTTCACATAATTGGTCTCAAGTACTAAAGGTAAAAGGGCCGGACTTCTTGGAGAGGATTTTGTTATTTTTCCTTCTAAGGGAGGAATGCTGCTGAGACATGCCCTTTACTGTCCCACACATTCACCTCAGGAATGTGGAAGCTGTCTTATGCAGTCAGATGATTTATATAAGACATTCAGGAAGGGCATAATTTGCACACCCATGCCGAGTTCCTAGAAAGGCAGTATCTGAGTTATATGTCTAAGAAAGAGTGTAAATATCTAGCAGAGAAACAACTATCTGGTAGACTTGTGTCTATCAACATGAGTAGATCATGCCAAGATCTAAGGAAAATTGCCTGGTCCCTAGGTGGACAGACTTTAACCAGAGGTGTAATAGAGGTGTTTAAAGCTCTTTCTGTTCAGAAAAGATTGGTTAATGGAAAGAGCAAGACTGAGTGTATTGTCAATGTGGCTAGATAGGCTTTTAAATTCTGCTAAAATTCCGAAGTGGAAGCATAAGCCCCTCTTCTCCCCTTCCTCCCAGCCCCACATGTTTCTTTAAGTAGCATGGACTTGAAAGTTGAGATAAAACTAGACTTGGTGTCTGGTTCCATCATTTAACTCTGAGTATCCTTACTTTTAAATGTAGATGTTAACATGAAACAATCATGATTATTAATGAAATTAACCTACAGAGGTGACATATATGAATGACATAACTTTTGTTTACCTACTAATGATTTTGCTATTTTCATTAATTACTCTCTTCAAAATAGAAGTTGATCACATCACAGATGTAGAATAGTGAGAGCTTTATTCTCATGGTATATTTCCATGTTTTAGAGGGGTCATAACCAGGTCACAGTTTTATTACAGGGAAATCGCATGTCTTTGCCATCTTCAGGAAAATACGAGAATTTTCTAGCATACAGAGAGAACAGCATTGAGACTTGACAAGTCCTTTTTCTGAACCCTCATCCTGACCTGACTCTTTGTTAACATGCCACCTATATCTATAACAGAAAGTCAAGTGTCTGGAAAGGAATGTGCCCTGAAACTGTTGTGCTCAGTCTTTTATTTTTATTTTTCAATTTTTAAAATAATTTTTATTGGAGTGTTGCAGTGTTAGTTTCAGTTGTACAGCAAAGTGAAACAACTACGCATGTATATATAAACATATATCTCCACTCTTTTAAGATTCTTTTCCCATATAGGTCATTACAGATTTTGAGTAGAGTTTCCTGTGCTATACAATCTTTCGAATGCTACATTTAGAAAGTACTCCTTGAGAGGTATGCTTAAATCACTTTACAGTAATATGGTGTAAGAATATGGAACTTGACAGAGACAGTCTTTGGATAAAATCTCAAACCTTGCAGTAATTGATTTAACAACTATATACTGAATGTGTACTACGTCCTTAGCTCTCTGCTAAGCTTTGTCATTAACTGGCTTTGTGATGGTGAGTAATTTAAAAACTATACCTATATAAATCTATAACATTTATATAATAGTATATAGTATGTGCTCATTAATGTTAAGCAGATGTCATTTATACCATCTGTGCACACATATATACTTACATATTTTAAAGTACTTAACACTGAACTCATCTGCAGTATGTGTTGTATACATGTAGATTCAATTTTTAATCTACTGAATATTAATGTACTATCAGCCCCTTACATGGTAGTACTTTCAAAGATGACAATAAGTCTTTATGTACAAAGCAATCTCACTTTTAACATGACAAGGTACTTACAAGTTCTAACAAAGTATTATTCATAACTCACTATGACTACTCTACTTGGAAATCATAGCCTTGAGAGAACAAATAGGAGAAGGGTTTGATAAGAATATTGGAAAAAGAAATTCTATAAGATAAGGGCAAGTGGAAAAGAGTTAATATGTTCAAAATAACTCTCCAAGGCACTTATTAGATATTTGCAAACTTGACTCTCATAAAATCTTATAAAATGGATAGTATCTCTATTTTACATAAGAGAAAAACGAAGCTTAGATAAGTTATAAGCTTTGCTCAAGATTACACAGCTAATAAAAGGTTCTGCTGGAATTTAAAATAAGGTTTGCTCATTTAAAATCTAACAAGTTTGTATGCAATTGAAAGTGGTAAAAAAAATACTTAACGTTTTCTCAAACAAAATAAAATATGAGAATAACAGAAAAAAAAAACAAGTAGGGAAAAAGTATTGTCTAAGGTCAGAGAACTTGTTCTGCTTGGTGAGAATGTGTATGCATAGGATGGTTTCTGCTGTAAAATGTGATTATTTTAAATGGCCTATTTACTGTAGAATCAGGGCTTCCTAGAAGTGTGTCATGAACAAAAATAATTAATGAGAAAAAAAGCAATAATAAGCTGAGAAACAATGCAGAGAAGATTTTGGAAAAAGAAAAGAATAATACAAAGAAGGCACTTACCTTAGGGCTAAGAGACAGATTCAGACAGCTGACTATAATTTGGTGACCAAACATCATTGTATATAAGAAGTCTAGTTGAAAGTAACTCTTGCCAACACAAATCAATGGTTGATGAAGATGTTTTGATGCTAAGTTTAGTTTAGGGCTCACTATGGTGTATAACGCATTGACCAGGATTCTCAAAGATTTTCTGAATAAATGCAGATGACTCAGCAGGACATCTCTGGTGCTGTTACATGTGTGGGGGAGACAGAACAAGCAACCACTGCAAATTTCTGTCTGTAAAGTGGTTGAGGAGACCATGAGTGCATCTCACCTTAAAGACTCTGGAAGAAACTGAGGAAAAGGGTGGTCAAGATGAGGATCAAGGCAGATTGAACTAGCAAAAGTTCAGGAACTTGATAAATTATCCCCATACAAAAACCTGAACACTAATGTTTATAACAGCTTTATTCACAATCACCAAAGACAGGAACCAATCAGGATATCTTTCAAATGAATTAACGTATTGAGCTACAATTATACAATGGAATATTTTCAGAGATAAAAGAAATCAGCTATTGAGTCACAAAAAGACATGGATGACTCTTAAATGCTTATGCTAAGTGAAAAAAAAAAGGCTACATATTGTGACTGCATGATTCCAAATATAGGGCATTCTGGAAAGCTATAGCAGTAAAGATAAAGCTATAGCAGTGGATGAAAAGGCAAAATCATAGTAATTGCCAGGAGTTTGAGGAGTGAGGAGGAAGCTTGATTGGTAAAATGCAGGGGAATTTTTAGAGTGATAACATTTTTCTGTACGATACTATAGATGTATGACATATGCACTTGTCAAAATCAATAGAACTTTAGAGCAAAAGATGAACCTCGAAGCATGTCCAAAATATCAGAGGTAAGGTGATCCCAGGATAGAATACAAAATATAAGAAAATAATTTCACTGTATTACAAAAGTATGAAACAACCTCTCGGAATGGAGTAGGTGGGGAAGATGCTCATCTAAGTAAATTTGGATATGAGTTGAATCTGTAAACCTAAAGATACAAGAAACCATATGTAAGCATTGTCAGTGGGCTTCCTTCATGACTCAGATGGTAAAGACTCTGCTTACAATGCAGGACACCCAGGTTCAATCCTGGGCTGGAAGATCCTCTGGAGAAAGAAGTGGCAACCCATTCCAGTAGTCTTGCCTGGAGAATTCCATGGACAGAGGAGCCTAATGGGCTACAGTCAATTGGGTCAGAAAGAGTCAGACATGACTGAGTGAATAACACTTTTCTTCTGTCCTTCTGGATAAGGGAACTCATTATTATTTGGTAATAAAGTATTGAATATTTATTTTGTAATAACACATACAAGAAAAGATTCTGAAAAAAAGATTGTATACATATATACATATAACACCAAACATAATTCCAGTAGTCATTTTTTCCCCAGAAATCAATAAGCTAATGCTAACATTTCTATGGAAAAATTAAATAGCTTCTAATAGCCAAAACAATAATGAAAAAAGCAATAAAACTGGAGGAATCACACAGCCTGATCCCATGACTTACTATATTTAAGTTCAATTCCATCACTCAGCCATGTCTGACCATTTGTGACCCCATGGACAACAGTATGCCAGGCTTCCTTATACATTACCAACTCCTGGACCTTGCTCAAACTCATGTCCATCAAGTATGTGATGCCATCCAACCATCTCATCCTCTGTCGTCCTCTTCTCTGTCCTTCAATCTTTCCCAGCATTAGGGTCTTTTCCAGTGAGGCAGTACTTCTCATCAAGTGGCTAAAGTATTGGAGTTTCAGCTTCAACATCAGTCCTTCCAATGAATATTCAGAACTGATTTCCTTAGAATGGACTGGTTGGATCTCCTTACAGTCCAAGGGACTCTTAAGAGTTTTCTTCAACACCACAGTTCAAAAGCATAAATTCTTTGGTCCCCAGCTTTCTTTATAGTCTAACTCTCACATCCATACATGACTACTGGATAAACCATAGCTTTGACTAGATGGACCTTTGTCAGCAAAGTAATGTCTCTATTTTTTAATATTCTGTTTAGGTTGGTCATAGCTTTTCTTCCAAAGAGTAAGTGCCTTTTAATTTCATGGCTGCAGTCACCATCTGCATTGATTATGGAGACCAAGAAAATAAAGATTGTCATGGTTTCCATTGTTTCTTCATCTGTTTGTCATAGAGTGATGAGACTGGATGCCACAATCTTAGTTTTTTGAATGCTGAGTTTTAAGCCAGCTTTTTCACTCCCCTCTTTCACTTTCATCAAGATGCTCTTTAATTCCTCTGCACTTTCTGCCGTAACGATGGTATCATCTGCATATCTGAGGTTATCGATATTTCTCCCAGCAAACTTGATTCCAGCTTGTGTTTCATCCAGCCTGGCATTTCCCATGATGTTGGAGAAGACTCTTGAGAGTCCTTTGGGCTGCAAGGAGATCCAACCAGTCCATTCTGAAGGAGATCAGCCCTGGGATTTCTTTGGAAGGAATGATGCTGAAGCTGAAACTCCAGTACTTTGGCCATCACATCCAAAGAGTTGACTCATTGGAAAAGACTCTGATGCTGGGAGGGATTGGGGGCAGGAGGAGAAGGGGATGACAGAGGATAAGATGGCTGGATGGCATCATGGACTCAATGAACGTGAGTCTCAGTGAACTTCGGGAGTTGATGATGGACAGGGAGGGCTGGCATGCTGTGATTCATGGGGTCGCAAAGAGTTGGGCACGACTGAGCGACTGAACTGAACTGAACTGAACTCTGCAATATAAGTTAAAAAAGCAGGGTGACAATATACAGCTTTGACATACTCCTTTTCCAATTTGGAACCAGTCTCTTGTTCCATGTTAGTTCTTGACCTGCTAACAGATTTCTCAGGAGGCAGGTAAGGTGATCTGGTATTCCCATCTCTTGAAGAATTTTTCAGTTTGTTGTGATCTACACAGTCAAAGCCTTTGGTGTAATCAATAAAAGAGATTTTTTTTTCCTGCAATTCTCTTGCTTTTTCTATGATTCAATGAGTGTTGACAATTGGATTTCTGGTTCCTCTGCCTTTTCTAAATCCAGTTTGAACATCTGGATGTTCATAGCTCATGTACTGTTGAAGCCTGGCTTGGAGAATTTTTAGCATTACTTTGCTACCATGTGAGGTGAGTGCAATTGTGCAATACTTTGAACATTCTTTTGCATTGCCCCTCTTTGGGATTAGGAAGAAAACTGAACTTTTCTGGTCCTGTGGCCACTGCTGAGTTTTCCAAGTTTGCTGGCCTATTGAGTGCAGTACTTTCACAACATCGTCTTTTAAGATTTGAAATAGCTCAGCTGGAATTCTATCACCTCTGCTAGCTTTGTTCATAGTGATGATTCCTAAGGCCCACTTGACTTTACATTCCGGGAAGTCTGTCTCTAGGTGAGTGATCACATCATCATGATTATATGGGTCATGAAGATATTTTGTGTATAGTTCTTCTGTGTATTCTTGCCACCTCTTCTTAATATCTTTTGCTTTTGTTAGGTCCATACCATTTTTGTCCTTTATTGAGCTCATCTTTGCGTGAAATATTCCCTTGGTATCTCTAATTTTCTTGACGAGATCTCTAGTCTTTCCCATTCTATCATTTTCCTCAATTTCTTTGCATTGCTCACTTAGGAAGGCTTTCTCATCTCTCCTTGCTATTCATTGGAACTCTGCATTCAAATGGGTGTATCTTTCCTTTGCTCCTTTGCCTTTCACTTCCCTTCTTTTCTCAGCTTATTGTAAGGCCTCCTCAGACAACCATTTTGCTTTTTTGCCTTTCTTTTTCTTGGGGATGGTCTTGATCACTGCCTCCTGTATAATGTCATGAACCTTTGTACATAGTTCTTCAGGCACTCTGTCTATCAGATCCACTCTCTTGAATCTCTTTGTCACTTCCACTGTATAATCATAAGGGGGTTTGATTTAGGTCATACCTAAATGATATAGTTGCTTTCCTCTTTCTTCAATTTAAGTCTGAATTTATGATAACGAGTTAATGATCTGAGCCACAGTCAACTCCTGGTCTTGTTTTTGCTGACCGTATAGAGCTTCTCCTTTTTTGTCTGCAAAGAATATAATCAGTCTGATTTTGATATTGACCATCTGCTGATGTTCACGTGCAGAGTGTTCTCTTGTGTTCTTGGAAGAAGGTGTTTACTATAACCAGTGTGTTCTCTTTGCAAAACTGTTAACTTGTGACCTGCTTCATTTTGTACTCCAAGGCCAAATTTGCCTGTTACTCCAGGTTATCTCTTGACTTCCCACTTTTGCCTACCATTCCCCTGTAATGAAAAGGACATCTTTTTGGGGTGTTAGTCTAGAAGGTCTTGTAGGTCTTTATAGGCCTATTTTATTTCAGCTTCTTCAGCATTACTGGTTGGGGCATAGACTTGGATTACTGTGATATTGAATGGTTTGGTTTGGAAACAGAGATTATTCTGTCATTTTTGAGATTCCATCCAAGTACTGCATTTTGGACTCTTTTGTTGACTATGATGGCTACTCCATTTCTTCTAAGGGATTCTTGCCCATAATAGTAGATATAATGGTCATCTATTTGCTCATTCCACCCCATTTTAGTTCACTGATTCCTAAAATGTCAGTGTTCACTCTTGCTATCTCCTGTTTGGCCACTTCCAATTTATCTTGATTCATGGACCTAACATTCCTATGAAATATTGTTCTGTATAGCATTGAACTTTACTTTAATCAACAGTTGCATCGACAACTGGGTGTTGTTTTCACCTTGTCTCCATCTCTTCATTCTTTCCAGAGTTATTTCTCCACTCTTCTCCAGTAGCATACTGGGCACCTACCGACCTGGGGAGTTCATCTTTCAATGTCATATCTTTTTGCCTTTTCATACTGTTCATGGTGTTCTCAAGGCAATACTGAAGAGGCTTGCCATTCCCTTCTCCAGTGAACTATGTCTTGTCAGAACTCTTCACTGTGACTCATCTGTCTTGGGTGGCCCTACACATTGTCGCTCAGAGTTTTATAGAGTTAGACACGGCTGTGGTCCATGTGATCAATTTGATTAGTTTTCTGTGATTGTGCTTTCCATTCTTTCATTCTCTGATTGATAAGGATAAGAGACTTCTGGAAGCTTTCTGATGGGCAAGATTGACTCTGGGGGAAACTGGGTCTTGTTGTGATGGGCAGGGCCATGCTCAGTAAATCTTTAATTCAATATTCTGTTGATGGGTGGGGCTTTGTTCCCTCTCTGTTGGTTGATCCTAGACCAAACTTTAGTGAAGATAATGAAGATACTGGCGACTTTCTTTCAAAGGTCTTGTGCATGCACTGCTGCACTCAGTGCCCCCAACTCTGCAGCTAGAGACACCTGGAGGGCTCAGGTAGAACCTTGTGCTCCCCAGTACCCAGAGACCCCACAGAGACTGAGTCAGACCTGTGTTTGAGTCTCCTACAGAGGTACAAGTCAGCAGTGGCCTGCTGTGGGGGCAGGGGCTCTGGTTGCTGCTACCTGTCACACAGCCTGTGGCCTAAGCCCTCTTGGAGGAGGTTACTATTAACCTCATCATAGATACAAAGAGCAGATGCCCCACAAACTGAAGAACAATTATACCAAATAAATTCTTTCACTGTTAAGAAAGTTCTAGGACCCACAACAGATTTCCCAACCTGGGGATCTAGCAAAGAGACTGAGAACTTCCAGAGAAGTTGAATTTGGAGGCCAGTGGAATTTGATTACAGAACTTACACAGAGCTGGGGAAACAGATTTTTGGAGAGCACAAAAAACCTTGTGTGCACCTGGACCCAGATGAAAGGAGCAGTGAATTCACAAGAGACTGACCCAGACTTGTCTATAAGTGTCCAGGAGTCTCTGGTGGAAGCATGGGTCAACAGTGATTTACTATAAGGCTACAAGATTTAGGGACACATTGGTCAATAAAGCAGAGTCCAAAAAAACACATACATATACATGCTTAACTAGTCTTGGAGTAATAATAATTGTATGTGATATATGTAAATCTAATCTTGTATTAAAACTCATGAAATTATATACAGAAAATAAAGTTAATTTTGCTTTCTGTAAATTTAAAGATAAAAATGAAGGGCAAAATTTGAATACTTCAGGGAAAAGACATGCAAATAGTCAATAGTCACATGAAAAGCAATATTTAACAATTAATAGTAAGACTGTTTAGTTGCTAAGAATGTGTCTGACTCTTTTGCTATCCTGTGGAGTGTAGCCCCTCAGGCTCCTCTGTCCATCAGATTTCCCAGGGAAGATTAATGGAATGGTTTACCATTTCTTTCTCCAGGGAATCTTCCTGACCCAAGCACTGAACTCGTATTTCCTACATGGGCAGGATGATTCTTTACCACCAAGTCACCAGGGAAACCCTAATAACAGGGAGATTCATATTAATATCACAGTATGATACAGTTAAATACCCATTTAACTGCTAAAATTATAAGGATTAACAGTACAAACTGCAGCAAAACTACACAGCACTGTTGTGGGGTGATGGTGTGAAACACAACTGATAGAATCTCTTTGGAAAATAATTCAGCAACATTCATTTATTACAATCTAGAAATTACACCCCTAGGCATATACCAAAGGAAAATGAAAATATACCTTCAAATGAAAACTTGCACACAAATAGTCACAGAAACTTTTTTCAAAAAAGGTATAATTTGGACACAATTCAATGATTAAATGGAAAAACAAATTATTGTGTATTCATACAACATAATACTACTCAGCAATAAAAATACAGGAAGTACTGATCCATAGAACAGCATTAGTGATTCTCATAAACATTATTATAAACAAAGGAGACTGACACAAAAATGTGCATATCATATGATTCTACTTATTTGAAACTATAGAAAGATAATTTGAATCTATATTTAGAAAGGATATTAGTGATTGTGACAACATCACAAGATTGTTCTGATAGAGATACAATGAATTTATTATTTTTTGGCCTAATAAAAATATTTTATATTTTTACTTTAGTGTTGGTTACATATGTGTAAATCTGCCCAAATTCTTTAAAAGACATATGAAGCCAGATCATTCTAATATATGTAAAATTACACTTCACAAATTTGATTTTAAAAATGAAGTGAAATAATTGCATTTTGCCTCAGAAAAAGTGGAGAGATTTTATCTTTTGCTGATTTCAGAAAAAATTTTGCTGAAAATTGTTCTCAGAGTGAAATGATTCCAGATGAAACCCCACATTTGAAGGAAGAAAAAGAATACCACACAGTGCTTAAAAAAAAAATCTATCATCTATTTAGCTATTGATCTACCATGTATCTATGATCTACCTGTCTATGTATCTATTCAACTATCTAGTTATCATTTTTGTGTCTCAGTTTCTCTCCTTCTGTCTCTTTCTATCCAGTCACCATCTATTCATCTACCACCTAACCATCTATCTTTGTTTTTTCTTTCTGTCTATTCACCATATTCTCTTTCACCCTAGAGGTACTTCTGGCTTTGTGTATCTCTAGTAGAGCACATGGAATATTCCATGCTCCACAGTGAAGTACTGAACCACCAAGGTTAAGATTGTCATTTGGTCTGTGTAGTTGTACTTAATGATTGATCTACTCAGGGACATCTTCATAAAACTCTTTCCAAGGATGCCTTAATTCTGACCAGTAACTGATATCAAGGTTAGATGTAGGAGAATCCAGCATGATTTGATAGAATTGATGGAAATGTATAGCATTGTTATTAAAGCATCATCAGTCCATAACCATTACCAGTAGTTTTATTGGCACCCCACTCTGGTACTCTCGCCTGGAAAATCCCAAGGGCAGAGGAGCCTGGTGGGCTGCAGTCCATGGGGTCACTAGGAGTCGGACACCACTGAGCGACTTCCTTTGACTTTTCACTTTCATGCATTGGAGAAGGCAATGGCACCCCACTCCAGTACTCTTGCCTGGAAAATCCCATGGATGGAGGAGCCTAGAAGGCTACAGTCCATGGGGTCGCTAAGGAGTCAGACACGACTGAGCAACTTCACTTTCCCTTTTCACTTTCGTGCATTGGAGAAGGAAATGGCAACCCACTCCAGGGTTCTTGCCTGGAGAATCCCAGAGACGGTAGCCTGGTGGGCTGCTGTCTATAGGGTCACACAGAGTCACACATGACTAAAGCGACTTAGCAGCAGCAGCAGTAGAGCACACGCTACATTGTAGTATAGTTGGCTGTTTTATATGTCTGAATAATTTGATTTTGTGTTTCCCAAGTGTGTAGACTCCATTGGTTTTTCTTACTAATATTTTTGCAACAATTTGAATGGTTTCAAGGTGATTCAACAAATCATTGTAAAAGAATGAAAAATTCAACTGATGGAAAAGCTGAACTCTTGATGCTGAAAAAAGTTTCCTATTTTTAATAAGAAAAGGCTATTGATGAGTGATAAGTTAAAGTTAAGGGACCAACTATAATATTTATTTACCATGAAAGAAAAACAAAATGATGATTTCTTTTTAAACAGGCTACTCTAGGCAACACAACTAACACAGTGTAGCTTCCACATTGGAAAAGATAGTTGCCTAGTTGAGATTAGTAAAAGGCCTACACACATCACAACATACTTGATATTAGATACACAAAGAACAGTGATATTCAGACTTCATGAGAGGTCATTCAAAGAACAAAAAAAAGCAGAGAAGAAAGAGTGTCTCTGTGGATTAGTTGGTAGGTCAGTTTGAACAGCAATATTTTGGTTGAAAAATAAAGGGCATTTCTAAGAACAAAGGAGACAAACAGAGGAGAGGTTTTATATACAAAGTGCAATGAACTAAGACAAGCAAGTTATGTGGGGAACAAATTAAGTGTAATCTTGAAGGACAAACCTAGACGGCATATTAGAAAGCAGAGACATCACTGCCAACAAAGGACCATATAGTTAAAGTTATGATTTTTTTGTTTTACAAGTTTAGTTCAGTTCAGTCCAGTCACTCAGTTATGTCTGACTCTTTGAGACCCCATGAATCGCAGCACGCCAGGCCTCCCTGTCCATCACCATCTTCCGGAGTTCACTCAAACTCACGTCCATCGAGTCTGTGATGCTGTCCGGCCATCTCATCCTTTGTAACCCCCTTCTCCTCCTGCCCCCAGTCCCTCCCAGTATCAGAGTCTTTTCCAGTGAGTCAGCTCTTTGCATGAGGTGGCCAAAGTACTGGAGTTTCAGCTTTAGCATCATTCCTTCCAAAGAACACCCAGGACTGATCTCTTTTAGGATGGACTGGTTGGATCTCCTTGCAGTCCAAGGGACTCTCAAGAGTCTTCTCCAACATCAGAGTTCCAAAACATCAATTCTTTGGCACTCAGCTTTCTTCCCAGTCCAACTCTCACATCCATACATGACTACTGGGAAAATCATAGCCTTGACTAGACAGACCTTTGTTGGTAAAGTAATGTCTCTACTTCTCAATATGCTGTCTGGGTTGGTCATAATTTCCTTTCAAGGAGTAAACGTCTTTTAATTTCATGGCTGCAGTCACCATCTGCAGTGATTTTGGAGCCCCCTAAAATAAAGTCTGACACTGTTTCCACTGTTTCCCCATCTATTTCCCATGAAGTGATGGGGCCAGATGCCATGATCTTCGTTTTCTGAATGTTGAGCTTTAAGTCAAGTTTTTCACTCTCCTCTTTCACTTTCATCAAGAAGCTTTTAGTTCCTCTTCTCTTTCTGTCATAAAGGTGGTGCCATCTGCATATCTGAGGTTATTGATATATATCCTGGTAATCTTGATTCCAGCTTGTGCTTCTTCCAGCCCAGCGTTTCTCATGATGAATTCTGCATATGAGTTAGATAAGCAGGATGTAGTCATGTACAGATGTAAGGCTGAGCACCAAAGAATTAATGCTTTCAAGTTGTGGTGCTAGAGAATACTCTTGATAATCACTTGAACTACAAGGAGATCAAACCAGTCAATCCTCAGAGAAATCAACCCTGAATCTTCATTGGAAAGACTGATGCTGAAGCTCCAATATTTTGGCCACCTGGTGTGAAGAACGAACTCATTGGAGAAAACCCTGATGTTGGGAAAGATTGAGGGCAGAAGTGGGTGACAGAGGATGAGATGATTGGATAGCATCACTGACTCAGTGGTCATGTATCTGAGCAAACTCTGGGAAATGTTGAAAGACAGGGAAGCCTGATATATTGCAGTCCATGGGGTCGGAAAAGTTGGACATGACTGACTCAACAAAAACAGCAAAATCTCAAAGGAAGTGACAATTATTTACTTACTTGCTATTTTAGAGATACTATTGAAAATATTTTATTCCTTAGAGTAATCCAGTGCACTCATATGATGAACAATATCTTAATAAGTTTATGTGTCACTCCCTGAGCTAGGCATTTCATATGCACTATGCTAAAAAGCTATCACAACATCCCTAAACTGAGAGAAAGATAGATTACTGACATTGTCTAAGATCAAATAAGTAACACACAGAGGAAAGAGTTGTAACTGAATACTATGACTCCAAAAAAAAAAAAAAAAAAGTCCAGTACGCCTACTCTATCTGATTACAAACAAGGCTAAGCATTTCCAACACCATTTAGGAATCAGAAAATCCTCCATCCCAAGTTATTATCACAAGATGTGCTAGACTGAACTTTACACTCCCCATCCATTTCCAGTTAAATTTAAATTCATATCCATGATCTTATAAGAATGATCTTTACTTCACTGGGTGCTGCCTTGGTCTCCTAACAGTATCTACACCTAGCAGAAGATAGGACTGTATCTTCTATGATAACCTTGAGCAAAAAACAAAACACTGTTTATTTGGAAGCTAACATTTCCCAGAGATTTTTTTCTTAAACTGCTTGAAAATTCCCAAGAAATACGTTTCTGCTAGATATGGCTTCTCTTACAGCTCCTGCCTTGTCATCACACTCCATGGGTTGGGTGGAGGGGGGTGGATAAAAGACTTGAGCTCTGTTTGAAGGAGAATTTTCAAGGTTATAAGGTCTGCAGATTAGTTTTTACACATCATTTTAGGAAATTTTTAAAGTCCCTAACAACCCACATTACAAAATGAATGAGGATGTATTCTTCTCACCCCATGTGGTTTCTTTCTATTTAGCAGGATTATTTCCTGGGCTTAACAGATACAAATCACTTTTTAATGATCTTTCCCATTCAGACATTTGATCTCCTAAAGAGCTGTTGGGTGTATTCAGTGATATGCAATAAATGAGTGCTGCACAAAATATAAAGCAAGGGAGAAAATGGTCCATTGACTCTGGCTAAGGCACTATTCAAATATCTTAAGACCTAATATTCTACTTTAACATGAATCTTTTGAAGTTGTCTTTGTGTGATTTCTAGAACAAGTATGCTCCCTGCTCACTGATTGGAAAGGTTCTGTCAGCTTTGTAGGTATGAAAACCCTCAGAGAACAAACTCTGTTAGTGAGTTAAAGTGATCAGACACAGCAGGCTAAATTTCCCTTGGATTATTTGAATGCAGAGTTCCAAAGAATAGCAAGGAGAGATAAGAAAGTCTTCCTCAGTGATCAATGCAAAGAAATAGAGGAAAACAACAGAATGGGAAAAACTAGAGACCTCTTCAAGAAAAGTAGAGATGCCAAGGGAACATTTCATGCAAAGATGGTCTCAATAAAGGACAGAAATGATATGGACCTAACGGAAACAGAAGATATTAAGAAGAGGTGGCAAGAATACACAGAAATACTGTACAAAAAAGATCTTCATGACCCAGATAATCACGATGGTGTGATCATTCACCTAGAACCAGACATCCTGGAATGTGAAGTCAAGTTGGCCCTAGAAAGCATCACTATGAACAAAGCTAATGGAGGTGATGGAATTCCAGTTGAGCTATTTCAAATCTTGAAAGATGATGCAGTGAAAATGCTGCACTCAGAATGCCAGCAAATTTGGAAAACTCAGCAGTGGCCACAGGACTGGAAAAGGTCAGTTTTCATTCCAATCTCAAAGAAAGGCAATGCCAAAGAATGCTCAAACTACCACACAATTGGATTCTTCTCACACACTAGTAAAGTAATGCTCCTCTTTCTCCAAGTCAGGTTTCAGCAATACGTGACTGTGAACTTCCAGAGGTTCAAGCTGGTTTTAGAAAAGACAGAGGAACCAGAGATCAAATTGCCAACATCTGCTGGATCATGGACAAAGCAAGAGAGTTCCAGAAAAAAACATCTATTTCTGCTTTACTGACTATGCCAAAAGCCTTTGACTGTGTGGATCACCATAAACTGTGGACAAATTTTCAAGAGATGGGAATACCAGATCACCTGACTTATCTCTTGAGAAACCTATATGCAGGTCAGGAAGCAACAGTTAGAACTGGACATGGAACAACAAACTGGTTCCAAATAGGAAAAGGAGTACGTCAAGGCTTTATATTGTCACCTTGCTTATTTAACTTATATGCAGAGTACATCATGAGAAACGCTGGGCTGGAAGAAGCCCAAGCTGAAATCAAGATTGCCGGGAGAAATATCAGTAACCTCAGATATGCAGATGACACCATCCTTATGGCAGAAAAGTGAAGAGGAACTAAAAGCCTTTTGATGAAAGTGAAAGAGGAGAGTGAAAATGTTGGCTTAAAGCTCAACATTCAGAAAATGAAGATCATGGCATCTGGCCCCATCACTTCATGGGAAATAGATGGGGAAACAATGGAAACAGTGTCAGATTTTATTTTGGGGGCACCAAAGTCAAATGGATGGTGACTGCAGCCATGAAATTAAAAGGCACTTACTCCTTGGAAGAAAAGTTATGACCAAGCTAGATTGCATATTAAAAAACAGAGACATTACTTTGCCAACAAAGATCTGTCTAGTCAAGGCTATGGTTTTTCCAGTGCTCATGTATGGATGTGAGAGTTGGACTGTGAAGAAAGCTGAGTTTTGAAGAATTGATGCTTTTGAACTGTGGAGTTGGAGAAGACTCTTGAGAGTCCCTTGGACTGCAAGGAGATCCAACCAGTTCATCCTGAGGGATATCAGTCCTGGTTGTTCATGGGAAGGATTGATGTTGAAGCTGAAACTCCAATACTTTGGCCACCTCATGAGAAGAGTTGACTCATTGGAAAAGACCTTGATGCTGGGAAGGATTGGGGGCAGGAGGAGAAGGGGATGACAGAGGATGAGATGGCTGGAAGGCATCACTGACTTGATGGACATGAGTTTGGGTAAACTCTGGGAGTTGGTGAAGGACAAGGCATCCTGGCCTGCTGCGATTCATGGGGTCACAAAGAGTCAGACACGAATGAAGAAATGAACTTAACTGAAATGATTTTTCTTAGAATAGCACATCAAAACACAAATGCCATCACCATATTATGTCTACATTCTGACCAAAGGCAGGGGTAGATAAAAGTAATTTTGGTGAGTGTTTGTATAATGTCCCTGAGATCAGACATTCTTACTTTGGGAAGATGTTTCTCTTTATCATTCTTAGCTGCTATTGCTTCTCCCATTCATTTTCCCAAACAGTGTATCACCATATCAAAACATGTATTCAGTGTTTACTTATATTTCTTTACCACTGGCTTTGTAAATATGTACAGGAATGAAATATATTTTGTGTTCATGGGATAGTGTGTTAAAAATAAACCACTAATGACACCTTCATGATACACCTAGTAGACTGCATTCCATGAAGTCTATTTTGAGGAAGACTTCTCTTCCTCAAATTCTTTCAGGTACATTAAAATGTCCCTTGTGTTTGGGAAGAGACCCCAATTTATAACTACCATTTTAGGGCTTGAAGACCCCATGTCATTTGAAAATATTTCAGAGATTTATGGTATGTGTTTTTGTATGTGTTTGTATGTAGAAAATCCTATTTTCTCATCTAAATGATAACTTTCTAAGAGACAAAAATCTGGCAACATAAGTCTCATTTATTTTTGCATCCAGATGATATGCTAGGCTTTATTCTTTCTAAATTTACTTTCAGACATACCATATCTTACTCTGTCTGTACATACAGACAGGAAAACTATGACAAATCTAGACAGCATGTTAAAAATCAAAGGGATTACTTTGCTGGAAAAGTCTGTATAATCAAGGCTATGGCCTTTCCAATAGTCATGTATGGTTGTGAAAGCTAGACCACAAAGGCAGAGTGCCAAAGAATTGAAACTTTGGAATTCCAATTCTTTGGAATTCCAGTACTTTGGAACTGTGGTGCTGGAGAGGACTCTTGAGAGTCCCTTGGACTGCAAGCAGATCAAACCAGTCAATCTTAAAGGAAATCAACCCTGAATGTTCATTCGAAGGACTGATGCTGAAGCTGAAATTCTAATACTTTGATCACCTGATGTGAACAGTGAATCATTGGAAAAGACCCTGATGCTGGAAAAGATTGAAGGCAGAAAGAGTAGAGGGTAACCGAGGATACGATGGTTGGATGGCATCACCAATTTATGGACACCAACGTGGCCAGACTCCGGGCGATGGTGAGGGACATGGAAGCCTGGTGTGCTGCAGTCCATGGGGTCATGAAGACCTGCACACACACAGGTGTGCATAACAGCAACAGCTAAATTTTAGACAAAATTATTTTGATTCATCTTTCAACTCATGGCCTCTTCTTATATATGCATTCTATTCAACAACCAGTCTGTTAAATTTTCTAACTCTTAATTTTGGAGATAAATACTCAAATTCTAATGATTTTATTTAACAATTTGTAAACCAGAAGATGTATTCTTGGTATCTCTATGGAGATGTGACCTCCCCAACTATGAGCCATTCTTTTCTGTTGATTTTGGCTCATTTCATATTGTTGGTTGAATTAGTGAATTTTAATTATTCTGTTTTAGCAAATTCCTGCTTAACTGTTTGTGTTATGTGCTAAAACCTGTCAGCTTAGGTGGTGGTAGGCAGGATGTATGCTGCAGATGATAGCAGGTTTTCCTAAAGATGCGGGAGAATATTCT
Source organism: Nanger dama (assembly GCA_917880005.1). NCBI lineage: Eukaryota > Metazoa > Chordata > Mammalia > Artiodactyla > Bovidae > Nanger > Nanger dama. Next base: position 58,985,245 of record CAKJTW010000004.1, read on the forward strand.
TTCTTTTCTTGCCTTGAGTAGGCTAAGGGAGCAGCTTATGACTGATATAACCTCTGAGCAAAAGCCCTTGCAGATAGCTCCTTCATGTGAGCGATGTAAACAGAGGCATGTGAAGGTTTAACTTCTCTCAGTACAACCCTTTTATTTCCTGACTTTTGTCTGGTGGTAAGAAATTTCCCAGGACTTCTCTTTATTGCATTTCAGGCTCTGCTGTTACCTGGATTTATCTATGTATTTGACTTGTTTTGCTTTCTAAATTTGGAAATTATTCTCCATGTATGGTCTGCTAGTGACACTTTTTTTCACTTTTTCCCACAGACTGCTTATCAACAATGCTCCTTGTGCACGTACTCTGTAAAGATTACTGTTCTAGAGCTCAAGTTCAGGATTCAGCATGAACCAAAGGGCTTTAGTCCTGTTCTTATGGATTAGTTGGAGAACAAGACAATTACCAGACAATTAAGAAACAATATAGATAGTTCAGGGTTTCCCAGTTGACACTGTGGTTAAGAATATGCCTGCCAGTGCGGCAGACAAAAGAGACTGAGTCAGGAATATCCCCTGGCATAAGAAGTGGAAACCCACTGCAGTATTCTTTACTGGATAATTCCATGGACAGAGGAGCCTGGTGGGCTGCAGTCCATGGAATTGCAAAGAATCAGACATGACTGAGTGTCTAAGGAAGCATAGATAGTTCAATGATCAAGGTTAAGTACCTGTAAATTTGAAAAAGAAAGAGAGGAGGGAAGGAAGGAATGTAGAAAAAAAGGAGGAAGGGAAAAGGAAAAAGGAGGGAGAGAGGAAAGGATAGAGAAGAAGAGGAGGGAAGGGAGAGAGAGCAAGTGAAGAAATAAAGATTGACTGGAGTTCCATTTCATGTTGCATGGAGAGTGAAGTATCTCTGAATATGTGCCCTTTTAACAGTCACTTGAATAAAGTGAAGGAAGCATGGATACATGTAGAGGAAAATAAACAAAGATAAAACAATACAAAGCTTTGAGGAAGGATGTGTTGCTCATAGATAAAGGGTAGGATATTTGGAAGATCAGGGCAGATGGATTTTTGTGAGCAACAGGGGGAAGAATAGTAATTTGAGCAGGTGGTTGTAGATCCAGGCACATAATGGAGGGTGTTTGTTTTTGTTTTTGTTTTTTTTTGCATTTCAATTATATCATCATCATGTCAGCATACCAAAATTCTATATTTCATGCATAAAGACTGTTAATTCTTTTTAAAAGCATTTCTCATTGATATTTTCCTCTTATGATGACTATTAATATTATAAAAATGGGTACTTTGTAGAACATACATCTTGGGAATCTTGCAAAAGGAACAGTTGCTATTACAGATTGGTGATTTTATGATTTTGACTCAGAGGTCAGATCTACATTGCCTGACTTCTAATCAAAATGCCTTTCTATAATTCCACATCTTGACCTAATCACATATATTAAATTTTCCCCATTTCCTCAAAGGTTGCAAATAATAACATTTATCTTTGGTTAAGAATGTAAGAAACAGAAAAGTATAAAGCTTTTTGAGAATCAATCTATAAATATCATCAGCCATAAAACTTAAAGGCCAAAGTGTTAAGATTAGATGTTGCATATGTATTAGGAACTTATGTGGGTATTTTGATTCTGATTGCATTGATATTGTATATTCTGTATTGGTTTTAGTCAGTGATAAAAAGTTATCTGTCATTGTACTTGTCACTTTTACCTTTCATCCTGTATTTTTAAAATTTATAATATTTTAAATACCTTGATTTTGATAGCAATAAATTTATCTAAAGCCAATTCAATTTAGGAGAAGAAAATCTATATATATATTTTTCAAAATATCCCTATCATGTACTAAACACTTGCTGTTCACAGTCTTACATGAGTCTCATTTTATGCTGATGTTATACATTTGAAGCAGATATTAATTCCACATTTTAAAAATAGCAAAGTTAAAAATTAGTTTCTTCTTGCTTAGAGAAATATAGTAGGGAGATAATAGAATCAAATTTCCAGCACACTTTCTAATGCTAAGTTCAATAGTAAATTACACTCATTAACCAATGTTTACATTAAAAAAACTACAAAAGTCAATGATAGAATCCTTACCTTTAATAATCCTTGCCCTTAAAATAGACTTCATGCCTAAGATTGCATTTATAATAATAATACTGACAATTAAAATGTTTTCTACACATCATAAATTTTTGTCTCTTATTTTACATAATCCTTAATGTAAAGATAAAGAGTCAAAGGTTCTGATGGGTTAAATAGTTTGCCAAAGTCCCACAGCTGCAAATTGACAGATCTTAAATACAAATGCAGCTGCTCCATTCCAGGCCATTTTCCATGGAGCTCCTGCTGTCTCTCTGTGCTTCACCTCTACCTGTGCCCTTTAAATGATAAGCTCAGTGAAGCTTTCTCTCTTGGGGTGAATTAGCTATTTCAAGATATAAACTCAAGGTCTTAAAGAAATGAGCACAGTCATGATTTTTTAAGATATATGCTGGGCTCACTTATCCTGCCTGTTCAATGTCTGAATACAGTGAATATAGTAGGGAGGGGAAATGCATAGGAGGAAACGAAAATAGTATTATGCAAAGTGAATACAGAAGGCAGTGACAAGTTCTGCATGATTTAAGGGCAGACCGGAAAAGACTGGTCTTATTTTCTTCAGGATGAACCCTTGGTCTCTCCTCATTTCACAAGGGAACAGCATATCTCAGGAAATGAATGTATCTTCAGATTTTAATGTCATCTCCACAGAACTCGCCGGAAGGTGTTGTTATGACCTTCCCCCACACTGAAGGATTTCATGATGTATGTTCTGTTGATGAAAATTCAGAAGACCAGGGGAGCTGATGAAATATAACTAAGTGATTCAGAGAGTAAATATTGGGTTCAGTGCCTGATTGCCTCGTATTTTAAATATTTCAATGCTCCCTGCACAACTGGACAAGAGTAAAGTATTCACTATTTAGCAACTTCAGCCCACACACACACACACACAAACACCTTAATAACATCATTCAAAATGTATACTGTTCACTTTAGAGTAATGGGCTTTTGATGATAGTAATCAAAGAATACTGCTTTTGTAGATTGGAGTGGTAGCCATGTTGAGAAATGATAACTGTTAAGGACATTTCTTTTCAGTAATTGTGTGCTTTGCTCGGTCCCTTTCTATGATTTAAGATTTAAGACTGCTGACAGTGGGATTGGAGGGAGCAGGGTTATTTCTCCCTAACAGAATGAAAAGTTACATAAGGAAGGCAGATATCCATGCCTGGAATATGTAAAAACAAAACAAAACAAAAAAAAAGTTCTGTAAAAATAAGATGCATCTGAGGGAAAAGCCAATAGGAAAGATTAGAGATTAAAAGAGTGGGTTGCATATTAATGCAGACCAGGATTCAGAGACCTGCGATGTTAACTTAGAAAATGGGATTTAGATGGGAGATGTGTATTTTTGGGCTGAGGGACTCATAGGCAGAGAAATCATGTCTGGGGTAAGGACCAGGCTTCCTTGTATTCATCTTGCTTTTAATGAAGAAAAGAGACCTGATGCAAGAGACAGAGATACAAACATTTAAACATAGAAAATTCTCCTGTTCTCTATGTACTGAGTTATTTTCAGTCTTCTAGGTTAAGTGCCCTGACAGTTAAGCAAATCCACAGAAAGGAAACCATGAGGATGGCAAACTAAACTCTTAAGCATTCTGGCTCTATAATGCATTCCTCCATAGTAAGAGTTCCCTAGGAGCCATATAAAATATGAATAAGTAGTTTGACAACTAGGAAAAGGTTTTGAACTGGGAGTCTGGAAGTGTGCACTTTCATCTTAGCTGTCCCATTTACAATGACTGTAAGCTTTGCCATTCTTTGACTTGATGTTTCCTGCGTGGTGGAAATCACATCCCTTTAGATACATATTTGTATATAATATCCATTGATGAGTTTTTATGTCTCCATATTGTTATCTAATCCTGGTAAAATTTTGTGAGATAATTATTATACTTTTTAGAGACAACAAAACTAATGACTAAAGAATTTCAGTAATTTTTACAAAATCACATTTCAAAGTCTTGTGGAGACAAGACGAGAAAAAAAAAAAGTTCTCTCTTGAGAAGGTGGTTATGAGAACAAGAAGGGCTTCCCAGATTGCTCAGTGGTAAAGAATCTGCCTTTAATGTAGGAGACTCAGGTTTGATCCCTGGGTTGGGAAGATCTCTTGAAGGAGGAAATGGCAACCCACGCCAGTATTCCTGCTAGGATAATCCCATGGATAGGAAAGCCTGGTGGGCTACAGTTCATGGGATCACAAGAGTCAAACACAAATGAGTGACTGAGCATACAGGCATGAGAGTATAGAAAGGGTAGGGGACTTCATTTTTGTACCCTGTCTACATTTGTAAACATACTTGGTTAGGGATCTATTTGTAGAAAAGTCTGCAAAATAAACATAATTATTTCCTGGCATCTTCATGAAAATTGAAAGAAGGGACACATTTTTTTGAAAAAAAATAAAATCTTAGAAAAATGGACCAAGCAAACTGGAAAATCTCTACATATGTATTATGTGTAGATTTTTATAGATATCTATGACCAACAACTCTTGAGAGTCCCTTGGACACCAAGTAGATCAAACCAGTCAATCTTAGAGAAAATCAACTCTGAATATTCATTAGAGGGGCTGATGCTGCAGTTGAAGCTCCAATATTTGGCCACCTGATATGAACAGCTGACTCAATGGAAAAGAACCTGGTGATGGGAAAGACTGAAGGCAGAAGAGGGTGACAAAGGATGAGATGGTTGGATGACATCACTGATGCATTGGACATGAACTTGGGCAAACTCCAGAATATGGTAGGGGATAGGAGGCCTGGCATGCTATAGCCCATGGGGTAGCGAAGTTGGACATGATTTGGCTACTGAAAAACCACCACCAATTACAGTTTGAACAGATTCTTTACTTTTTCCCTAACCATTAAATCTGAAAGATCTCATATTATTTGTAAGTAATTTTCTCTTAGACTATCAGACTTCATCACAATTTTTACAATCCTTTACATAGTTGCCTCTCTCTTTCCCATCCCCCAAATTAGAGAGGCTTTTGAAGTTAACTCCTGGCAATATGTTTCTTTGTGCATTCACTTCTGCACATGGTTATTGTTTTGGGGAATGATCAAACACTGAGATTGGGGGTCAGAATATTACCCCTAAACTGTTAGAAACATTTCTGTCAAAATATGGAGAACTAATCAAGTTAGACTAAGAAAATGCATTCTGATGACTGAGTCCAAATAACTCAGCTCTGTCATGAGAAACTGCTATCCAACAACAGCAAAATATCTTGGCAAAACTCACACTGAGACTGGAAATTGTGTCCTGGTTCTTGATTTCCTGGGTTTTTCTTTACTTTCAACACTCTTATATATAAGACATTCCTGAGACAAGGAGTCTTTCACCAGAAATTGCTAACACCAGTGTGGAGTCAGTGTGGTTGGATGAAAACATGAATACCTCTTGAGTTACTTTTACATTAAAGATATTGAACTGCGGGACTGCCCTGTATTCATTGCAGGCACCAGAGGTTAGTCATGATCCATCTGTGAGTCCGAATGTGATTTTGCTATCCTTTTCCACGCAGACTTTCAAGCAGCCATCACTAATCTAGACCAGCCCATTTGGTTGCCAACTCACAGAGCAGAGCTATAAAATGTACCACCCCATCAGCCTCAGCCAAAGGATTGGATTCTGTCTCTACTGCTTACTGGCTCTGCAACCTTCTGAAAGTTACTACCTATGAGCTTCAGTTTTCACAGTGTGCAAAATAAAGATGAAAATGGTTTCCACCTCTAAGAGCAATGCTCCAAAAACTTTGTCATGCAGCAGACAATCTGGAGAGCTAAAGACATCACAGTGGCCCAGGGTCATTTAGGTACAAGCTCCCCAGGTGACTCTGATGTAAACCTGCCTGTGAACCATTGTCCTAGAGTATAAAACAGTGCAGGAAGAGCATTTATCACTATCTGACACAAACCATGATCCAATTTATTACAATCGCCTTCTATGTTAAATTACTTTAAGCTCCATTTTAATTTTAAATGTCTATAGTTCTATAATCCTATGAGAAAGATGCTTTAGCGATATATAAAAGAACTAACTGAAAGGAATTCTCATTTTTACTCAAATGAAATTAATAAGCCTACAAAAATTGTTAAACATAAGTAAATATGCACTTTAATAGGTTTTAACTACCCATGGATAATACCTATTAAATAGCAATATAGAATATGGAAGGTGTTATTCTGGGAAGAATAGAATCCTGTATTCCCATGTCAGTAACTTGGCTCAGTAATAAAAGTAAATAATTCTGCCTAGCTTAAGTGTCTTGTGAAATGTACCTAAAATCACATCTTCAAGACAGATGTTAATTCCTTCTAATTGACAATTTGCAAGGATTAAGGTCTTCCATCACTTCAGCTGAGTTGAAATGTAGGCAATTTTTTAATAAACCAAACTTGTGCTTTGTGCAAATTTCCATGGCAAGTAAAATTCTTAAAACTCTAAAGTGAATCATATACAATCTACTCCTTTGTTACCTTTCCTTTCTCAACAGCCTACATCTTTAGATATCACATGTCATATCTGGTATCTTTGTCTAAGACAAGTTACAATGCCTTTGCCTTGTGATTTCATGTGATTTCAGTAGAAGAGAAACATATCAGCACCAGACAGGTATAGACAATACTTTGAATTAAAATCATGAAACCCTGTGGTAGAATAGCTTAGTGAGGAACAGGATGATAGATGTGGCTTTGCAAACAAAACTCAAAGTTTAAGCTATTGTATATTTTTACAATAGCAAATACACACATGGAAAACAAGAATCAAAACACATAATTAAAAACCTATAATATATTTGGCATTATCTTAGGCATTTTCTTATTGAAATTCCTCTTAATCAAAATCCTTCATAAGAGCATATACTTCAAATTTATTTACATAATAAAAATAGAGTCATGAATATGGAAAGCAAATTTATGGCTACCAGAGGTGGCAAGAAGACACAGAAGAATTATACAATAAATATCCTAATGACCCAGATAACCATGATGGTATGATCACTCACCTAGAGCCAGACATCCTGGAATGCTAAGCCCAGTGGTCTTTAGGCTGCATCACTATGAACAAAGCTAGTGGAGGTGATGAAATTCCAGTTGAGCTATTCCAAATCCTAAAATATGATGTTAAAGTGCTGCAATCAATATGCCAACAAATTTGGAAAGCTCAGAGGTGGCCACAGGACTGGAGAAGGTCAATTTTCATTCCAATTCAAAAGAAAGGCAATGCCAAAGAATGTTCAAATTCCACACAATTGCAATCATCTTACAAGCTAGCAAAGTAATGTTTAAAATTCTCCAAGCAAGGCTTCAACACTACCTGAATCAAGAACTTCCAGATGTTCAAGTTGGTTTTAGAAAAGGGAGAAGAACCAGAGATCAAACTGCCAACATCCACTGGATCATAGAAAAAGCAAGAAAGTTCCTGAAAAATATCTACTTCTGCTTAATTGACTACACCAAAGCCTTGGATTGTGTGGATAACAACACAGTGTGGAATAAACTTAAAGAGACGGGAATACCAGACCACCTTACCTGCCTCCTGAGAATTCTGTATGCAGGTCAAGAAGCAACAGTTAGAATCCAACATGGAACAATGGACTGGTTTCAAATCGTGAAAGGAGTCCATCAAGGCTGTATATTGTCACCCTGCTTATTTAATTTATATACAACAAACATCATGCAAAATGCTAGGCTGGATGAAGCACAATTGTAAGGATAAATAACAATAACCTTAGGGATGCAGATGATATCACCCTTATGGCAGAAAGTGAGGAAGAACTAAAGAGCCTCTTGATGAAAGTGAAAGAGGAGAGTGACCAAAAAGAGACACAGAGGTATAGAACAGACTTTTGGACTCTGAGGGAGAGGGAGAGGGTGGGATGATTCGGGAGAATGGCATTGAAACATGCATACTATCATGTAAGAAACGAAGCACCAGTCTATGTTCAATACAGGATACAGGATGCTTGGGGCTGGTGCACGGGAGGATCCAGGGAGATGATATGGGGTGGGAGGTGGGAGGGGGCTTTGGCATTGGGAGATCGTGTACACCTGTGACTGATTTATGTCAATGTATGGCAAAACAAATACAGTATTGTAATGTAGAATAAAAAAAAATAAAATAAAATCTTTGTTGAAGTTCAAAAAAAAAAAAAAAAGCTGGCTTAAAACTCAACATTCAGAAAACAAAGATCATGACATCTATTCCCATCACTGCATGGCAAATAGATAGGGAAACAATGGAAACAGTGACAGACTTTATTTTCTTGATTGCCAAAATCACTACAGATGGCGACTGCAGACATGAAATTAAGACACTTTGTCCTTGGAAGGAAAGCTATAACAAATCTAGACAGTATATTATAAAGCAGAGGAATTACTTTGCGACAAAGTCCCGTCTAGTCAAAGCTGTGGTTTTTCTAGTAGTCATGTATGGATGTGAGATATGGACTATAAAGAAAGGTAAGCACAGAACAATTGATGCTTTTGAACTGTGGTGTTGAAGACTCTTGAGAGTCCCTTGGACTTCAAGGAGATCCAACCAGTTCATTCTAAAGAAATTCATTTCTGAATATTGGAAGGACTGTTGCTGAAGCTGAAACTCCAATATTTTCACCTCCTGATGCAAAGAATTGACTCATTAGAATGACCTTGATGCTGGGAAAGATTGAAGACAGGGAGGAGAAGGGGACGACAGATGATGAGATGGTTGCATGGCATCACTGACTCAATGGACATGAGTTTGAGCAAGTTCCAGGAGTTGGTTATGGACAGGGAAGCCTATTGTACCACAGTCGTGCAGTTGCAAAGAGTTGGACAAAACTGAGTGACTGAACTGAACTTTCTCTGTACGCCATCTTGTGGCTGCTTTATCCCAGCTTCCCTTGTTGAAATCCAGGTCTTAACTTCCTGCCTGGGATATTGTGAGAGCTCTCTTACTAGTCTTCCACTGTCTATCTCAATAAATTTCCCCCTCCAGACTCCAGAGAAAAAAAAAATCTTTGCAGTTTACGAAAGTGATCATGCTATCTGCCTGAAAGCCATTCAATGGTCTGAAGTTAATAGTATCTGTGATTGAGAAGAGATCAGGAAACAGGGAGGATTAAAAAAAAAAAAAAGAAAAAAAGAGAGAGAGAGAGTGAGTAGCTTCAGTGAACACTAGGTAGGTGGGCAACTCTTGTAGTTGTTTCTTTTGTGCCCCTAAACATAACTGGGTGGGCTGGAACCATCCATTTACACATTTCATGAGTGGAGAAAGGCAGTTCTGAATTTTATTAATAGCTTATCTTTTTCCTTTTTTCAGTTATAACAATACTGAAAACAGAGGAAAGAATCTTGAAAACAAAAATTCTATGTACATGGATTGCATCAGATATTATTAAGTCCATGTTTGCTGGACCTTTATCTTCTCACCTAATAGTCTTTATTTTTTAAATTAACATTTGTATTTATGCTAATTACATTATTTTTAAATAATCTCCATGCATGCACCATGAATACACCATGCATTTCTTCAAAGAATTTGCTCTTTAGGCAATGTCTATATATAAAATAGAGAGTCTGAGCCTACTATTACTGAACTGGATAAGCAAAGACTTTTATTAATGTGCTTGCTATCCTCTTGCCAGTGTACAGCTCTTCATTGTTTTTTGTCTGTCTTTCTCATCTTGGAAAGATGTGTTTTTGTTTTTTTTTTTCTTTCTCCATCACTGTGACCCATCCTATAGCTGTGCTACTTGTAGCTCCATTGGTCTATTAGGTTCAGCTTTGGGTTGCCCAGGTATCTGTAAATTTTATTTTGTATCTATGAGGATGCCCCACACCCAGTGAAATCAATGCCAATACCAAAATCATTAATTGCCATTACCAAAAATCATTAAAAAGGAACAAAATTATCAGTATCCAATTGTCCTGAATGCCAATGTGCATTTTTGTTGCACTTTCTGATTCAAAAAACATACTAAGAAAGTATTCAAAAGGCAAATTTCACAGTTTCTTTGATAGCATTTTTAAAAGTAAGACTCTCCTGAGACACAGACAAATACAGTGGTCCCTACTAGCTTTCTTGAAGAAGCTTCTGTAATGTAATTCTCTACAAAGTGAAGTCTGGATTAAAAAAAGCAAAATAATTTAACTTCTAAGACAGAAAATGAAATTATATCCAACAAAAGTTTGGTGCTCAGCATGTTAAGAACCACAAAACAATAAAAGCAAGGCCATCAGATATCTAGAAAAATGGGCAATGAATAGAAACAGGCAAGTTGCAAAGATATTAAAAAAAAACTGTAATGCTACATTGAATAAAATTTTCTAAGTTACTAGCAATCAGAGAAATCAGATTAAACAATACCATTTTTCACATATCAGAATGTAGACATTAAAATGTTTGATATCAACTCTTGGTGAGTTTGCTTGGAAATTGAAATGCGTATACACTCTTGTGAGAGAATAAATTGGCATGGGGAAATTGAATGACAGTTTGAAATTGCTATCAAAATACAAAGTACAAATACCACATGATCCAGTAATTCTTTGATGCATCTTCCTTAGAAAATTATTCACAAGTAAAAACAACAAGATCTGAAAGAGGGTTTTTATTAAAGAAAAACAAACAAAAAAATTAAGAAGGTAATTTCTAAACTGATATATTCATATGTTAGAATATCACATAATATTTTATAAAGTTGAAATGGACAGAAACATACTGTTGAATAAAAGTAGCTTGTGAAAAACAATATTTATTGGATAATAGAATTTACACAATTAAATATTACATATTTTATATGAATCATAAATGTCAATGCATTATAAAGAGAAAAGAAGGTCAAAGCTAAGTTAATAACTATGATGTCTTAGGGAAATAGATGGGAAAAGAAAGAAGGGGGTTGTTTGAGGTCTATAATAAAAGTCCAATTTCCCTATGTGTAATGTTTTAATTTTGAGTAAAAGGAAAACATTTATGAGTTCTCTATTTTGTAACTAAATATTAATACTGCTGCTGCTGCTGCTGCTAGGTCGCTTCATCCATGTCTGACTCTATGTGACCCCACAGACGGCAGCCCACCAGGCTCCTCGTCCCTGGGGTTCTCCAGGCAAGAACACTGGAGTGGGTTGCCATTTCCTTCTCCAATGCATGAAAGTGAAAATTGAAAGTGAAGTCGCTCAGTTCTGTCTGACTGTTAGTGACCCCAAGCAGACTGCAGCCCACCTGGCTCCTCCGTTCAAGGGATTTTCCAGGCAAGAGTACTGAAGGCAAATGACTTTGCCTTCTCCAAAATATTAATACTAATTTCTATTAAAAAATAAAGGAAATAGAGAGGTGCTATAAAGTATAGCATGCATATAATTAGCAGCATGCTTGGAAGCTATATAGATAGTATTCCCTTTGTTTTTGCAATACTGGGGCTTTATTGATCTCAAGAACCTCCGAGCAAACTGTCAAAATGTGGAAGGCTGATGCCTGGAGGCTTAACATGGGGGCTTTAAGGTCATGTAGTTCTGATTTTTGAAATCACTACTTGAAGATGTTCATTTCTGTCAAATTGCTTGACTTCCTCATAAGTTCAATAAGAGTACTGAAAAAGATTAATTAAAAAAAATGCCATCTATGGTAATGGTGAGAATAAAAGGCATCTTCAAGAAGTCATTAGACCAAGGTGAAGGAGGTAGTGAACCCTCAGGACTTAAGAGCCACTTTAGTTACCTGCTGTGCAGAAAGTTTCCCGATCTGTTTCTTTCACACACACACACACACACACACACACTTTGTTCTGCAAGTGAAATCCCCAAGAAGCAATATTTAAACTATGATTCTAAAAACAGGAATTGAGCACTTTAAAAAAAAAACATAAAGATGTAGTTTTTTAACGTGTGTGTGTGCATATCAGTTCTGTCCAATTCTTTGTGACCCTATGGACTATAGACAGCGCTTCCCAGGTAGCACTAGTGGTAAAGAACCTGCCTGCCAATGCAGGAGATATAAAAGACAGGGGTTTAGTCACTGGTGGGGATGATCCCCTGGAGGAGGGCGCGGCAACCCAATCTAGTATTCTTGTCTGGATATTCCCGTGGATAGGGAGCCTGAAAAGCTACAGTCTATAGGGTTGCAAAGAGTCAGACACAACTGAAGCGTCCTACCATGCATACATGCACAGACTGCAGATACCAGGCTTCTCTGTCCATGAGATTTTACAATCAAGAATACTGGACTGGGTTGCAATTTCCTTCTCCAAGGGATTCCCAACCCAGGAATCGAACCTGTGTCTCTTGAGTCTCCTGCATTACAGGCAGATTGTTTATCACTTGAACCATTGGGAACCCCAGTATTTTTAATATCTCCTTTTAAATTATTTTACATATTTATGTAAGATGAAAGTTAAAATATCATTCATTTTCCACCAATTTGAAAAATCTCAGCTCTTATCAGGAAGTTTGAATCAACCTGATGGTTTATTTAACATATGTTTATCAATCATACATTCAGTGACATAAAACAAGACATTAAATTGAGCCAGTTTAAAATTGGCTTCAAAGATTTACAACTTCAAATTCTTCATCTATTTTAGTTTAAATTTGGTTTTGTCATATGCTGACATTTTTATATGTTACCAAAATGTCATCAAACTTCGGCAAAAGAAGCTACTATATCAAGTGTCCTTGCAATACTTCCAACTCCAAATTCTATTTTAGTTATGGTTGAAGTGCATGACTTATATAGGGAAGTAATTTTTTTCAGAGTTCAAAACAAAACATTACGTTTGAGAAGCCAAAGGTTATGAGGCAAAAGCCTTATCTTAATCTGATTCTCTCCATTCCATTTATAATCAATGCATTTTAAGAATCACACACACACACACACACACACACACACACACACACACATTTCCATTTAGAAGGTGAACTTCCACAGCAATCATGATTATTAGAACATTCTGCTACTATACAAAAAAACAAATATATTGATCTTCAGAATCTTCAATGATAGCCTAATTCTCCAAATCCAAATTCTGCTCCTGCATTTGAAGTTGTGAACAATCTATTTTATTTCATCTTACCAATGCATTCTTATTTCCAGCAATATTCTTACTGAGTCTTTAATGACTTTACTGTCTTGAAAAGCATGATGATAATTGCTTTTTTACTCAGCAGAGACTGCCTTTCTCTCTTTTCAGCCATTTGAATTTTTAGTCATTCTTTGGGAGCCAGGTCACACTCAGCTTCCTGGCAACTTCAAACCTTACTAGTCATCTTTCTCCAAAGTTGCCCAGCACATATTCACCACACCAACCAACACAAAGCTGTTTTTATATATTATTTAGTTTAGGTTAGTTTGAATAAAGGCGAGTTTCTCACATCTTCAAAAGTTGAACATAAAATATTTGAGAATTAAGATTTAGAAACAGTTCTACATGTAAATGACTGTTTCATAGGGAAGACAAAGAGGGCAGATTAATTATATTTTATTATCAATGTAATACTTCAAATTTATTTTGCAAAATAACCTCTACTACACATAAGTATTCAATAAATGCTTATTTTGAATTTATTATCTTTTGTTAGGCCCTGGGTATATGTCAATGTCAGGCTTTTAACCAATGTCCTCAAAATGTTTACAATTAACAATATCAGGTAGTGGTAAATAATTTGGGTATTTGTTACAGAAAGAAAGCTACTACGAGTAGTGACTGTGGTTCCTAGTGCCAGTTTGATTTAGAGGCCCAGGTTTTACACCATTGTCAAAGCCTCAAGGAAAAGAGGGGATCCAAAGGACCCTAAAAGAAAAATAAAAGCACATATGTATGTAAGGCCATGTGGTTACATACAACCAAACTTACCACATTGATTAAGTTCCTGGAATGCATAATCAAATCTTCTATAATCAACTGTATTCAAATAAAGCTCGTTTAACCAAAAGGAATGACAATACAATACAATTTATTATTAATATCATGGTGCCAGAGTTGACATATATAAGAAAAAAAAAAAAAAAAAAACAGCCTTCTTCAGACCCTACAGGAGAGCATACCAGATACCCTTAGAAGTATATGTTGCCAGGTTGTAGAGCTTAAGTCTTCTTTAGCCATGCACATGCCATTCATGGATGAAGGTAGTTTTGCTTAAAAAGAGATTTAATAAAGTGAGCAATTTTCCTGGTTTCAATTTTCTTTATAACTTTCTATCATTATTACCTTGTATATATGTAAAATTATTTTAAGCATTTATTCTAAATGTATTTTGTTATAGAGGTATATTTAATAAATTATCACCTCCAGCTTTAAAAAATAATCTACTCTAGGGGCTTGGAGGTATTGTATTAATACAGCTTTAAAAAGAGAACTATATACTCCCTTTGTTTTCTTTTTTTAATTAAAAACATAATTATTTGACTGTATGAATTTTGATACTGTTTTAAGAGGCAATAAAAATTACTATACAAAGTGATATTCTCTAAATGATGAAATAATTTTGTAGTATTTTCTGAAATAATCATGCTAATTTAGCTAATATTTTTCCAAATCATAGTCATATTAAAAGTCATAGATTTATAAAACAAAGGTATATTTTTCAAACTGTATTATAGGCATCTTCTATTTTAATGGTTTGTTGGTTTGATTTAGAATATTTAAACTTTTGGAAATAAGGAAAATGTACCTTGACTTGTTCTCTTGACCCAGGCTATGTAAAAGTTAAGAGTGATGATTTGGAATGTTTATTTCCATCCTCAAATATAGGAAAACTAGAGATCTCTGGAGGGGGAGAGCTGGTGAGACAGGGATCAGTGAGTGGAGAAAAAGGAAAAAGAAATATCTTTATTACTTTCTAGACTTGATCACCATGATAAACTTTCCAACCAGCTGGACATGAGTCTCCTGGCAGACCAAAGCTTCAAACAGACACTGGAGTCATGCCTCCTGAAAATCAGAAGTCTTTGATTAGAGATGAGTTTTATACATCAAGACACTCAGTGTTGTATTTCATCCAGGAAGGGATGCTGCCTCTCTGACTGACAGGAATCAGTACAAGGAGGCTGAATAGTTTTGAGGGAGATGAATAATATGAATATAAATAAGCCTGTCTTCACAGCAAATAGGGTAACAGACCTAAATGATTTAGTGATAAGTAGAAAACTAGATTTTGAAAGCCCTGAATTTAATGGGCTTTTCAAAACCATCAAACTTATAACCAGATGCAGGAAAAATTTACTGTTGAGTATTAACAAATTCATTTCATTATTCCAGACAAAGAGAGTGCTTGATCAGTGGAGGAATTTCTCAGATACATCATACTTAAGATTTCAATTAATAGATTAGTTAACTCAATATTTTGGCAAACACTGATAATGAAACACACCTCAGTTTTTACATTTTAGTTCATCTTTGCTAAAATCCTTTACAAGAAAGTATTTTCCAGCTTCAATAGAACATATGTGTAGTCATTAGAAGGCTAACGTGTGGAATCCCCTGGTGGTCCAGTGGTTAAGACTTGCCTTTCCAATGCAAGAGGTGCAGGCTCTGTCTTTGGTTGGGAAGGTAAGTTCTCACATACCTCACAACCAAAAAGCTAAAACATAAAACTGAAGCAATATGGTAACTAATTCACAAAATACTTTAAATCGTCTACATAAAAAAAAGGAAGAACTCTTTAAGAAGGCTAATATAAATGTTTTCTGAAACTATTATTGATACAGATAGCTCAGCTGTCGTTCTGAGTTCTTTTCTCAATACAAAGAGTGGATACCTTCACAGTGTTATAATTTAGGACACCCAGAATGGGCACAGGTCAGTTACCTTCTTCCAACAGACAGGAATGCAGTGTCCCAGGATCAAGCATCAACTCTCATTCTCATTCATTCTAATTCACTAGCGTTTCATTGGGGGCTTGGATGGTAAAGAATCTGCCTGTAATGCAGAAGGTCAGGGTTCCCTGTTTGGGAAGACCCCCTGGAGAAAAGAATGGCAACCCACTCCAGTATGATGATCTGGAGAATTCCATGGACAGAGGACCCTGGTGGACTATAGTCCATGGGGTCCAAAGAGTTGAACACGACTGACTAACACTTTCATTTTCTCATTCTCTGGTCAAGACTTGCCATCTGCTGATCATCCCTTTTTCTTCTAAGATCCCTTGTCATATGCCTTCTTCATTGCTATTAAAAATCCACTTGGTCCATTCACATTCATTCAAAGGCGAGACGTTTTTCTTTGGTGAAGCAGTCAATGTAACAGAACCTGTAGACTATAAAGCCTTTAATTATTTAATGTACTGAAGTTTTAGCTTTTCATGTGTGGATGGGGATAATAACCTCATGCAAAATATGCAGGTATATCAACTTTATAGTGAAGTGAAAGTTGCTCAGTCATGTCCGACTCTTTGCGATCCCATGGACTATTCAGTCCCTGGAATTCTCCAGGCCAGAATACTGGAGTCGGTAGCCTTTCCTTTCTCCAGGGGATCTTCCCAATCCAGGGATTGAACCCAGGGCTCCTGCACTGTAGGCGGATTCTTTACCAGCTGAGTCACAAGGGAAGCCCAAGAATACTGGAGTGTAGCCTATGCCTTCTCCAGTGGATCTTCTCAACCCAGGAATCGAAACCGGTGTCTCCTGCATTGCAGGCAGATTCTTTACCAACTGAGCTATCAGGGAAACACATCGACTTTATAAGGTTTCATCAGAATTATAAATGAGCAAACATATATAAAGTGCTTAATATGGTGTGTGGCACACAGCTGGTGTTATAAGATCTATTGTTTTTATTAAATAATATAAGAAAATGCTTGGTATTTAGCAACCATTCCAATTTCCTCAGTAGCAGTTCCTAATATTACTCTTATTTAACTTTCTGTTTAATCTTCTTTGTTTTATAGCTCATCTTAGTCGATGTATTAGGGACAGAAAGGAAGTAGAATAGTCAATAAGTTTTAGATCACCATTTTCCCTTCCTCTTGATTTTTAAGAAATTCAAATGTAATTCTAATGATTCATTCATTTATTTCATCTTGGAATCATTCACTGAACAAATATTTATTGAATATTTGCTCTATTTCAGACTCTATATTGGATACTTAAAAGTATATTTTAACTTTTATATAATTCTCAAAATAAGTGGCCTTTGGGCATTATGGTACTTATTCTATTCAGGAAAACTGAATGAGGACAATTTCCTGGTTGTCTAGTGGTTAAGACTCTGTGTTTCCAATGAAAAGGACATGGGTTCAATCCCTGGTTAGGGAACTAATATCCCATATGACATATGGTGTGGCAAAGAAAATATTTGTAAAAATTTAAAAAAAGTAATAACCAAATGAGAGGTCAAGAAACCTGTAAGGGTTCATTCAGAGCTCCATATATAACTGAGCCTACATCTGGATTCCTCTCCCTCCCTCAAACTACCTTTGGCACAGTGTTTGTCTACTCAGCTGTTCAAACCAAGTATAGAACCTAGTTGTTTAAGAATGTAAAATGTAAGAAAGATGATTAGTTTCTATAGCTCATAAGTATGTGAAGGCTTTACAATGTTCCCAAATCACAATTCTGTGCCTCTAAGAATTTAGTCTCTGAAGATTATGTTGTCAGAGACAGACTTGGCAGTCCCAGGCAACCTCTGAAACAATTATTTTTCAAGTGAAATGGTATTTCCAGCTGTATTCATAACCACTGTCTACATTTAATTAGTTCTGCTAAGTGGTTGTTTCGATTTGGTTATCAGTTCAACTTTAGAAACTAGATGCATCATTTTTTTCAGTGAAATATTGTTGCTGATGAACAAGTCCAGCTGTAAGATTATATAGGGTGTTACCAACCACTGAATTAGCTCCAGAGAAACATGGATTGTTGAAAGATTAACTCAGTGATTCATTCATCAATGTCTGGGAGACTTGAAGGGAGATGGGGTTAGACATACACTTTGTATTGGCAGGCTCTTTTAATTCTCTTGAACATTGATTAAAAATTTGAAAAATTCCAAAAATTATATTTCTTTAAAACTATGGACCAGGTTTATTTTCTTGATTTGTCAGAGTGGAGCATTGTGCCTGAAGGAAATATTGCTGGTGTAAGGGCTCCAGGAAGCTTTCTTATTTTTCTCTTTTTCACAAAAGCAGCTGATGTTCAGATGGGTCTCCAATGTTTGCCTTTTGGTTCTATAATGATTTTAAATTGGCTTGTCAAAGTCTTACATAAGGGAGATTTTCTCCTTTTATTTTTATTATTTTCACAAAATTTACCATGTTTTCTAAATAATATTCATGTGAGCATTGCTATCAAATTTTCAGTTGATTTAGATATATTCAGATGAATGATTGCTATGGCTTTAACTTTTAAATATAAGCTATTCAGACATCTTTCTTGTATCTTCATATTCATTACATTCATATTCTTTAAAATAAGTGAATCATGGGGAAAAAAAAAAACAGTAAATGAGGAAGAACAATAAATGAGCCATTAACCAATAAAGGATTCCTTCTTCTTTCAGGAAAAATATTATTATCATCAATGTTATCTTTCATATTTAGAATCCATAATAATAGCAACCTGCAGAACATGACACACTCCTTTCTTTCACATCACCCTCTCCAATAGGTAAGGACCATGACCATAATATTACTTGGGTTCATCATTCTCTAGAATTTCTCATGTCCCTCAAAATGTAACAATCACAACCACTCTATGTTGCCTGTGTCATCGATATTTTCTCTTTAGGACATATCCCTCAATCTATAAGTCAAAGTGAAAGTGAAGTCACTCAGTCTTGTCTGATCATAGCAACCCCATGGACTGCAGCCCACCAAGCTCCTCCATGTATGGGATTTTCCAGGCAAGAGTGCTGGAGTGGGGTGCTATTGTCTTCTCTGCTCAACCTATAAACTAGATTCATAAATAAAACAATGTTGCATATCTAACAGGCATAGTTGGGATTGCTTTTTCACTAATTTACACATAAAGATGCTTCCTGCATCTTAATTGATTTTTTTAAATTTTAGAAAATGTTGTCTTTAGGGTTAAACTATACACTGTGAAGTTTTTATAACTGTCATTCTTCCACGCCAGGAGAAACTGCCCAGTCACCACTGAGTTCCATTCCATCATTCCTTTGTTGAAAGTCATATTCTAATAAGGTATATTCTCGTAAGAGATCAACCCACTGCTAGGCTTTCTTTTCTCCAGTATTGCTGCTTATAATTTAGAGAAATATTAGCTAGATATCTATCACTGTGGGAGAGCTATAATTCACACTCACTCCATTACCTCATCCTTTCTCTTCTGTAATTTACTCCCTTTTCTATCCTCTTAGAAAAAAGTTTTTGTTTCCCCCAATTCAGATAAGTTTAGAATCAAATTTGGGTGTGCAGTTTTAATATTGTGTATATAAATCCCATGCTACACTCTGGCCTTAATCTTTCATCTTTGTTTTATTATAACATCTGTGCTTTCATCTATGAAATTTTAACCATTTAAAATCACTTTCAAAGTAAGAATACCATTGCCTTTCTAGAAAGCAGTATGGCAAAGTGTATTAAAAACTTTAATAATGTTCATAAATTTTTGTTTAGTGAGTTTTAAATTAACAATAGCACACGAACCTGATGCAATATTGTTCAGTCATTTATTTCTCCTAAAGACTTTTAAATATTTTGGAAAATGTTTAGTAAATAGTTACGTAACAAATATTCATTAAACTGCATTGTATGCAAGTCACTGTTTCAGTAAAAGGCAAAAAATTGATGGGAAACTGTATGACAGCTGTGTCATGATTCTTTACAATTAATATAAAGAAAGCATATCAAAATTAAGCAATAGAGATATTTGAGAGAATGTATGAGTATGCTTTGGATTCTTTATACCTTTAAGACAATTTTCCATGTTTTACAATAAGCATATGTTATTGTTTTCATAATAAAAATTTAAAAGTACTACTTTCATAAGTATAATCCTTAACAGGTAACACCTTTTCTGTTATGTTCTTGATTATAAGGTAAAGTAAGAGAGATAATAATAGAATGATATTACTAATTTGAGTAGGCCTCAGGTATGGGTAAAATCAAACGAATACACCCCTGGAGGGAAGATTGAAATGGCTCCTAAATACCTAGTGATAGAGTAACTGCACTAGAATCAAGAGGATGATTATACTAAACAGAGATTTTTAGCTTCACCTCAAATTCTTTGAATCAGGAACTCCAGGCCTGAATATGTGTTAGTTACTATTCATTCTGTATAACAAATTAGACCAAAGTTTAGCTGCTAATAACAACATTTTTATTATCTTGAGTAATTTCTGAGGGTCAGTCATCAGCTGGGTTGTCCTGATCTAAGATCTCTCTTGAGGCAGAATCAAGGAATTAACTTGGCCAGGGTCCTCTGAAGATGTGATTCAGGGTGTCAGGTCTACATCCACATGCCTCACTGGCATGACTGCTGATTAAAAGCTTTAACTTTAGAAGGAGGCTACAGCTCCTCATCACATGGGCCTCTCCTTAGGATGGCTTTAGTGTCCTCTTAGTTTGACAGCTGGCTATATTCAGAGTAAACTATCCCAGAAAGAGGACAAAGAGGAGACCAGAATGCATAGTCATCACGTCACACATCATCACCTTCACTCTATTCTGTTCTTTAAAAGTTGGTTTCTAAGTTTAGTCCACCCTCAAGGAGAAGGAAATTAATGTCCAGCTCTTGAAGGTAAGAATCTTAACAGAATTTTGGATTACTGTCAAATGATCCCATAACTTTAACTGCAATAAAGACTCCTCCCCTACTAATTCCAAAGAACAAGCAGATTAGAAGCTAATATAGAATCCCTCTCCCAGCGCAGGATCCACGCTAGATAGAGACGCCTGAGCCATGATGACTTATCTATGATGGAAGACCTCATTTCAAGGACTTCATTTCAAATGGCGGTCCATTCTCTCTTAGAACAGACCCAACTTAGAAAATTTACTTTCCTCTTTATATTATATTATCTGTACTAACTAATCTTCCTATATCAATTCTATTTTTTATATGTAGGAAATTTGATTCTGTAGGGTTGTAGGTGTAATTCTAAAAATATGCCTAAATTAATATAATGAAAAGGAAGGCCATAGAAATGTGGTATTTTCTGGAAAAATATTAAGTGAAGTAAGATGGACAACTCAGTTCAGTTCAATCGCTCACTCGTGTCCAACTCTGTGACCCCATGAATCGCAGCATGCCAGGCCTCCCTGTCCATCACAAACTCCTGGAGTGCACTCAAACTCATGTCCATTGAGTCAGTGATGCCATCCAACCATCTCATCCTCTGTCGTACCTTTCTCCTCCTGCCCCCAATCCCTCCCAGCATCAGGGTCTTTTCCAATGAGTCAACTCTTCGCATGAGGTGGCCTAAGTATTGGAGTTTCAGCTTTAGCATCAGTCCTCCCAATGAACATCCAGGACTGATCTCCTTTAGGATGGGCTGGTTGGATCTCCTTTCAGTCCAAGGGACTCTCAAGAGACTTCTCCAACACCACAGTTCAAAAGCATCAGTTCTTTTGTGCTCAGCTTTCTTCACAGTCCAGCTCTCACATCCATACATGACCACTGGAAAAACCATAGCCTTGACTAGATGGACGTTTGTTAGCAAAGTAATGTCTCGGCTTTTGAATATGCTCTCTAAGCTGGTCATAACTTTCCTTACAAGGAGTAAGCATCTTTTAATTTCATGGCTGTGATCACCATCTGCAGTGATTTTGGAGGCCAAAAAAATAAAGTCTGATACTGTTTCCATTGTTTCCCCATCTATTTAGGAGCCACAAAAATTGAAACCTGGAATTGGAGGTGATTTGAGGTGGAATACTTAAATAAAAGAGCTATATTTTAAATGGTAAAGACAAATGTATTCAAAATTTTGTTGTTGTTCACTTACTCAGTCCTGTCCGACTCTTTGCAAATCCTTGGACTGAACACACCAGGCTTCCCTGTCCTTCGCTATCTCCTGCGTATGCTCAAACTCATGTCCATTGAGTCGATGATGCCATCCAACCATTTCATCCTCTGTCGTCCCTTTCTCCTCCTGCCCTCAGTCTTTCCTAGTATCAGGCTCTTTTCCAGTGAGTTAGCTCTTCAAATCAGGAGACCAAAGTATTGGAGCTTCAGCATCAGTCCTTCCAATGAATATTCAGGGTTGATTTCCTTTTGGATTGATTGGTTTGATCTTCTTACAGTCCAAGAAACTCTCCAGAGTCTCTCCAGTACCACAATTTGAAAGCATCAATTCTTCAACACTCAGCCTTCTTTATGGTCCAACTCTCACATCGGTGTATGACTACTAGAAAAACCATACCATTGACTATACACTTTGCATACACAATACAAAGTGATGTCTTGGCTTTTCAATATGCTGTCTAGGTTTGTCATAGCTTTTCTTCCAAACAGCAAGAATTTTTATTTCAAAATATATCTTTACAATGTTGTCAAGAAACTTGAATTTCATATGTTTGATATAGGTTGTGAATGAAAAATACTGTCTTTATATCAGTAAACAAAGGATTTTACAGCTATCAAGCCACTGCAGATGTCCCTAAGGATAAGTCCTGTGGAGGCTCAGGATGAGAAAGAAAAGATATTGACCTCAGACACCTAAGATGCATATCAAAGATATGATTTCAATAAACCCAGACTCTTGCATCTTCCACATGTAGAAAAAATGCTAAATCCCTTAACTCAAGATATCCGTTTTTCTTTAATTAACAATAATCTTTTGACATTCTAACTGCCTGCTTTTTGTTACAAAAACTCTTATATGTTCTTGCTCCACACCTACTTCTTTGGAGCAGTTCCTTAAAAGTATCCTGGAGTCTGCATCCTGGGCTGAAGTCAACAGTTTTGTCTGCCAAATAAAACATAATTCTCAACTTTTAGGTCCTGCATTTTTAGTTGACAAAGTGCTATTAACAATTCAGAGCTGAGAGGGAAAAAAAAAAAAAAAAGCTCTGTGTTTCTTCTGGAAGTTTGGCCTTGTGTAGTCATCTTTCAGAAAAACAAACAGCAACGACAACAAAAACCTTTTAACAGTCAATATTCCATTGTTTATTTAAAAAAGGATTAAGGGGAAGAAGATAGTTATTTGAGGGCATAGCAGATCCTTTGAGTGACAAATACTTTGTCCTTCTTCTTGATGTGGGGTGTGTGGCAGTAGGAATAAAACTCATTTGTTTACTTCAAAGTTTGGGGTAGCAGAGATACTTGCAAGAAGACTCTGAAACAGAGCTACCTCTCTCAGTCTCTGAGCAATGGTGCTGAGATGCCAAGCATGTGCCCTACCCTTCAGCTATCACAGTGGTGGTGAGAATTTAGAGAGAAGGAATAATATTCTGCAACTCAGAATAGGAATTCAGCAACTTCCTGGTGGTGCAGTGGTTAAGAATCTACCTTCCAAAGCAGGGGACAGAGATTTGATTGCTGGTAAGTCATGGAACTAATATCCCACATGTTGCTCAGCAACTAAGCTTGCAAGCTGCAACAAAGATCCAGTGCAGCTAAAAAGAATGAATAAGAAAGAGAAAAAAAAAAGAAAAAGAAAAAAAAAGAGATGCAAATCTTTTCATTGGTAAGTGTGACAGATGTGGGTGGAATTTCCAGGGATCCTGTAAGCCCATACTAAATCATAGGCTCCCTATGACACTTCCTGGATAGTGTCACATTGCATGGAGACACACAAACATCTGCCATTACAGAGAGATTGTGGACAGCAATGCTAGCTGTGCCCTCAGAGCTGGGGCATGTCTCTCATCTTCACAAGAGACCGTCCAGGTAAAACATCAGCACCTGGAGACAGTAGAATATGCACTGGGTCTCTCTTGCTTAAGTTCCTTTGCTACCAACTGGCCTTTATCTACAACATGAAAGTCCTTTCTGGCTCTTTACCTTCAACCCATCACTTTTACAGTGGAAACAAGTAAGAAGGTTTCAGACTCCCCTGATCTCCACCCCACTCCTTAAAGGATCATCACAGCTAAAGAGTATTCTATCTGATCTTTTAGAGAGAAGTGCATAAACTATGGAGGGACTGAAATTTTGCAACTCTAAAGTGATTTCTCAAAATATTTATTATGGGCCCAAAAGGTCATCAAAGCACTAAAATAATGTTTATCAGCAACTTTATTTTTCTCTGCTCTCCTCTCACTGAGCATGTTTTGCATCTTTAGGTTTGTTACAGTGAAAACTCTGAATAAGACAATTTTTAAAACCTTCACAAAAAATGAAACTTCTCCATACATTGCTGAGATAAAACTGTTAATTAAAATTTGTTAGAGGTCACAGGATAAATTTATGTCATGTAAAGCAGAAATTGTCACCTCTTGACACTGCATAAAGTTGAAACAACATGATGCTAACTGATATTTACTGACTAAAGAATATCATCATTAGGTTATGTCCATTGGAAGTATTATTTTTAATTTAAGAATATTTCTATTGAATGACATATGCATCACTATTCATTTTAAATATTTGGAAACCAGGGTACAAACTAGATTGTGGCAACAAATAAACACAGATAAGCAGGCAACTGGAGTTTGGTGTACAATGAGGATTTGAACCTAGGCAGTCTGATTCCACAGCAATACTCATCTTTGCTATATTCTATTTCTTTAATTGGGGCTTCCCTGGTGGCTCAGATGGTAAAGCATCTACGTGCAATGTGGGAGACCCAGGTTTGATTCCTGGGTCGAGAAGATCCCCTGGAGAAGGAAATGGCAATCCAATCCAGTACTCTTGCCTGGAGAATCCCATGGACGGAGGAGCCTGATAGGCTACAGTCCATGGGGTCGCAAAGAGTCAGACATGACTGAGCGATTTCACTTTGAAAGGTAGGAGTAAAACCCACACCATTCCTTATCCTTTAAAAGAAGTTAAAGTCCCATGCTCTATTTATTTTGAAAATTTGGTAGTACTGTTCTTACTGGAGGATATCACACCATAGGTATTAAAGTTGAATCCTGATTAAAAGAAGAAGATGAACTACTAATTCTGTTCTTTTCATAACAGAAAGGATGAATATTACATGTTTGGATTTCAATATGGATCTTAAGACACAGCTTGCATTCATTTTTTCTCTTCAGCATACATCCCATATTTCATGAATAAGTTTCTCAAGTTTCATTTCACTCATTCATTAACTTAATCATTAGTTCACTTAGTCATCAAATATTTATAAATTTATGAAGTATCTATTGTGAACAAAATATGGTGCCAGATGATGAGAAAAACAAAAGGATAAACATCAGAAAAGATTATAAATCCTTTGACAAAATGATCCTTCAGCTATTTGAAGATGAGCAGAAATTACCAGAGAAAGAGGAAGAAATATTTACACAGAGAAGCAGCAGAGAAGAGAGGTTCCTTAGAGAATGATATGGCAATGTGCCAGTTATTTCAGTTAGACTCACATGCACATGTGTGATCCTTGGGAGGTGGGAACAATCTGAACACTGTATTTTCTTTTAAAGAAATAGGAGCCTTTGAAGGGAAGAAAATAAACTTGAGTCAAGTCTTCTGATTTTGTCCTATGCCTTTCCCAGTAGAACATATCTTTATTTTAGCTTGTCTCATTGATTTTCATTACATTTTAACATAATTTGGAGTACATTAAATTAAATAGGAGTTCTGAATAGTTTTAAGCTTACAAGTGATATGATGAATTTTGCATTTTAGAACTTGATTCTCAGCTATAGAAGTTTAAAATTGATTGTGGAGGAAAGGAAATCAAAATTTAAGTAAGGATATTGAAAAATACAAATTGATGAAGATTCTGCTTCAGTTCAAGGTGGAATAACAATAATCTGATTGATCCTTTATACTGAAACAGCCTCTAAATGAATAAAATATATGAAACTATATTCTTAAGAACATTGAATATCCATCAACCAAAGATAATGATTAGTGAGAGAAGGAAGATAAATCAGACGAACTCTATGACCCATTCCAGCTAACTGTTGAGAGTTTCCAGGCCATGGTACAGAGAAGGGGAAGCCAGAGCCAAGTAGACTTCTTAAGTTGAGAGTATGGATCTGAGGACTTCCCCGGTGGCTCAGGGAATAAAGCACCTGTTTACAATGCAGAAAACCCAGGTCTGATCGCTGGGTCGGGAAGATCCCCTGGAGAAGGGAATGGAAATCCACTCCAGTACTATTGCCTGGAGAATCGCATGGACAGAGGAGCCTGGTAGGCTACAGTCCATGGGGTTGCAAAGAGTCAGACACGACTGAGCAACTTCACTCACTCACTCACCAATGGATCTGAGGAGACCAATACTCTCCTCAGAGTATTGTCCTGGTTTTCCAGTACTAAGTACTGTGAAGAAGAGATTTACAGAGATTAATCTCCAGATATCTTCAGAGAATCCCTTTAGCATCTATTTAGCTAAGTATCATTTAGCACATATTCAATACATGTAAGAACAAAGGCCAGGGGCGGAGGCCAGGAAGAGCAAACCCACATAAAGGAGTGGTGGCTCCCCGGGCACAGGAGGGCCTAGAGGAGTCATCTCACGTTGAAGGTCAGGAAGGGCGGCAGGAGGAGATACCCCTCCTCCAAGGTAAGGAGCAGCGGCTGTGCTTTGCTGGAGCAGCCGTGAAGAGATACCCCACGCCCAAGGTAAGAGAAACCCAAATAAGATGGTAGGTGTTGCAAGAGGGCATCAGAGGGCAGATACACTGAAACCATACTCACAGAAATCTAGTCAGTCTAATCACACTAGGACCACAGCCTTGTCTAACTCAATGAAACTAAGCCATGCCCGTGGGGCAACCCAAGACGGGCAAGTCATGGTGGAGAGGTCTGACAGAATGTGGTCCACTGGAGAAGAGAATGGCAAACCACTTCAGTATTCTTGCCTTGAGAACCCTATGAAAACTATGAAAAGGCAAAATGATAGGATACTGAAAAAGGTACTTCCCAGGTCAGTAGGTGCCCAATATGCTACTGGAGATCAGTGGAGAAATAACTCCAGAAAGAATGAAGGGATGGAGCAAAAGCAAAAACAATACCCAGCTGTGGACGTGAATGGTGATAGAAGCAAGGTCAGATGCTGTAAAGAGCAATATTGCATAGGAACCTGAAATGTCAGGTCCGTGAATCAAGGCAAACTAGAAGTGGTCGAATAGGAGATGGCAAGACTGAATGTTGACATTCTAGGAATCAGCAAGCTAAAATGGTCTGGAGTGGGTGAATTTAACTCAGATGACCATTATATCTACTACTGCAGGCAGGAATCCCTCAGAAGAAATGGAGTAGCCATCATGGTCAACAGAAGAGTCTGAAATGCAGTAATTGAATGCAATCTCAAAAATGACAGAATGATCTCTGTTCGTTTCCAAGGCAAACCATTCAATATCACAGTTATCCAAGTCTCTGCCCCAACCAGTAATGCTGAAGAAGCTGAAGTTGAACGGTTCTATGAAGACCTACAAGACCTTTTAGAACTGACACCCCAAAAGATGTCCTTTTCACTATAGGGGACTGGAATGCAAAAGTAGGAAGTCAAGAAACAACCTGGAGTAACAGGTAAATTTGGCCTTGGAATGCAGAATGAAGCAGGGCAAAGACTAATAGAGTTTTGCCAAGAAAATGCACTGGTCATAGCAAACACCTTCTTCCAACAACACAAGAGAAGACTCTACACATGGTTATCACCAGATGGTCAACACTGAAATCAGACTGACTATATTCTCTGCAGAAAAGATGGAGAAGCTCTATACAGTCAACAAAAACAAGATCAGGAGCTGACTGTGGCTCAGATCATGAACTCCTTATTACCAAATTCAGACTGAAACTGAAGAAAGCTGGAAAAACTGGAAGACCATTCAGGTATGACCTAAATCAAATCCCTTATGATTATACAGTGGAAGTGAGAAATAGATTTAAGGGCCTAGATCTGATAGATAGAGTGCCTGATGAACTATGGACAGAGGTTCGTGACATTGTACAGGAGACAGGGATCAAGACCATCCCCATGGAAAAGAAATGCAAAAAAGCAAAATGGCTGTCTGGGGAAGCCTTATAAATACCTATGAAAAGAAGAGAAGCAAAAAGCCAAGAAGAAAGGAAAGATATAAGCATCTGAATGCAGAGTTCCAAAGAATAGCAAGAAGAGATAAGAAAGCCTTCTTCAGCAATCAAACCAAAGAAATAGAGGAAAACAACAGAATGGGAAATACGAGCGATCTCTTCAAGAAAATTAGAGATACCAAGGGAACATTTCATGCAAAGATGGGCTCGATAAAGGACAGAAATGGTCTGGACCTAACAGAAGCAGAAGATGTTAGGAAGATATGGCAAGAATATACAGAAGAACTGTACAGAAGGAATATTCATGACCCAGATAATCATGATGGTGTGATCACTCATCTAGAGCCAGACATCTTGGAATGTGAAGTCAAATGGGCCTTAAGAAAGCATCACTATGAACAAAGCTAGTGGAGGTGATGGAATTCCCGATACAGCTATTTCAAATCCTGAAAGATGATGCTGTGAAAGTGCTGCACTCAATATGCCAGCAAATTTGGAAAACTCAGCAGTGGCCACAGGACAGAAAAAGGTCAGTTTCATTCCAATCCCAAAGAAAGGCAATGCCAAAGAATGCTCAAACTACCACACAATTGCACTCATCTCACATGCTAGTAAAGTAATGCTCAAAATTCTCCAAGCCAGGCTTCAGCAATACGTGAACCTTGAACTTGCTGATGTTCAAGCTGGTTTTAGAAAAGGCACAGGAACCAGAGATCAAATTGTCAAAATCCGCTGGATCATGGAAAAAGCAAGAGAGTTCCAGAAAAACATCTATTTCTGCTTTATTGACTGTGCCAAAGCCTTTGACTGTGTGGATCACAATAAACTGTGGAAAATTCTGAAAGAGATGGGAATACCAGATCACCTGACCTGCCTCTTGAGAAATCTGTATACAGGTCAGGAAGCAACAGTTAGAATTTGACATGGAACAACAGACTGGTTCCAAATAGGAAAAGGAGTACATCAAGGCTGTATATTGTCACTCTGCTTATTTAACTTCTGTGCAGAGTACATCATGAGAAATGCTGGACTGGAAGAAACACAAGCTGGAATCAAGATTGCTGGGAGAAATATCAATAACCTCAGATATGCAGATGACACCACCCTTATGGCAGAAAGTGAAGAGGAACTCAAAACGCTCTTGATGAAAGTGAAAGAGGAGAGTGAAAAAGTTGGCTTAAAGCTCAACATTCAGAAAACGAAGATCATGACATCTGGTCCCATCACTTCATGGGAAATAGATGGAGAAACAGTGCAAGCAGTGTCAGGCTTTATTTTGGGGGCTCCAAAATCACTGCAGATGGTGATTGCAGCCATGAAATTATAAGATGCTTACTCTTTGGAAGGAAAGTTTTGACCAACTTAGTATATTCAAAAGCAAAGACTTTGCCGACTAAGGTCCAATCTATTCAATCTATGGTTTTTCCAGTAGTCATGTATGGATGTCAGAGTTGGACTTGAAGAAAGATGAGCACCGAATTATTGATGCTTTTGAACTGTGGTGTTGCAGAAGACTCCTGAGTCCCTTGGACTGCAAGGAGATCCAACCAATCCATTCTGAATGAGATCAGCCCTGGGATTCCTTGGAAGGAATGATGCTAAGGCTGAAACTCCAGTACTTTGGCCACCTCATGCGAAGAGCTGACTCATTGGAAAAGATTCTGATGCTGGGAGGGATTGGGGGCAGGAGGAGAAGGGGATGACAGAGGATGAGATGGCTGGATGGCATCACGGACTCGATGGACGTGAGTCTGAGTGAACTCCAGGAGATGGTGATGGACAGGGAGGCCTGGCGTGCTGTGATTCATGGGGTTGCAAAAAGTCAGACATGACTGAGCGACTGAACTGAACGGAACTGAGGAACAAAACTGCCTCCCTATGACTCAAGTGGTACAGAATCCACCTGCAATGCTAGAGACAGAGGTTTGATACCTGGTTTAGGAAGATCCCGTGGAGAAGGAAATGGCAACCTACTTGCCTGGGAAATTCCATGGACAGTGGAGCCTGAGGGGACAACAGGGCCACATGAATTGATTAGAGGAAATAATATTCCATGAGGTACCAAGTCAAGAATAATGTCAATTTCCACAATATGAGAATATCTTCTGATTCACAGGGCACTGTGCAGAATGCCTGGCCTCAGTCATAAGGAATAGTGGCCTTGATATCAAACACTGTTTTGATCCTATCTAATACATTGTAACAGAGAAGGCAATGGCACCCCCACTCCAGTACTCTTGCCTGGAAAACCCCATGGATTGAGGAGCCTGGTAGGCTGCAGTCCATGGGGTCTCAAAGAGTCCGGACATGACTGGGTGACTTCACTTTCACTTTTCACTTTCATGCATTGGAGAAGGAAATGGCAACCCACTGCAGTATTCTTGCCTGGAGAATCCCAGGGGCAGCAGAGCCTGGTTGGCTGCCGTCTCTGCTGAAGCGACTTAGCAGCAGCAGCAGCAGCAGCAATACATTGTAAAAGCATGATCTGAAGGACCCCGCTGTTTCCAAGTACATTGGAATGCAATCCAGGACAAAGCTCAAGATTTTTAGAAACACAAAAATATCCAATACTCTGGACCTAGAGATTATCATACTAATAAAGTCAGACAGAGAAAGACAAATACCATATGATACACTTACATGTGAAATCTAAAACATGACATAAATGAACTTATTTATGAAACAGAAATGGACTCACATAGAGAACAAACTTGTGGTTGCCCAGGCAAGAGTATTGCAGAAGGGATGGATTGAGAGCCTATGGTTAGGAGATGCAAACCATTATATAAAAATGGATAAACAAAGTCCTACTATATAGCACTGTGTGTGTGTGTGCTCAGTAATTCAGTCATGTCTGACTCTTTGTGAACCTATGGTCTATAGCCCATCAGACTCTTCTGCTCATGGAATTTTCCAGGCAAGAATACTGGAGCAGGTTGCCATTTCCCTACTCCATGGCATCTTCCCAAGCAAACACATCTCCTGCATTGGTAGGATTCTTTACCACTGTGTCACATGGAAAGCTCACTGTATAGCATAGGAAAGCTATTCAGTATCCTCTGCTAAACCATAATAAAAATATATATGAAAAAGTGCATATATCTCTAGGGTTTCCCTGGTGGTTCAGAAGGTAAAGAATCTGCCTTGATTTAGGGAGACCTGGGTTGGATCCCTGGGTTTCAAGATACCCTGGAGTAGGGAATACCCACTCCAGGATTCTTACTTGGAGAGTCCCATTGACAGAGATGCCTGGCAGGTTACAGTCTGTGGGGTCACAGAGAGTCAGACACTACTGACTGACTTTCCTTTACATATATCTCTGCTGCTGCTGCTAAGTCACGTCAGCCGTGTCTAACTCTGTGTGACCCCATAGACAGCTGCCCACCAGGTTCCCATCCATGGGATTCTCCAGGCAAGAACACTGGAGTGGGTTGCCATTTCCTTCTCCAATGCATGAAAGTGAAAAGTGAAAGTGAAGTTGCTCAGTCATGTTCGACTCTTAGTGACCCCATGGACTGTAGCCTACCAGGCTCCTCTGTCCATGGGATTTCCCAGGCAAGAGTACTGGAGTGGGTTGCCATTGCCTTCCTCCTTACATATATCTCTAGATCACTTTATTACACATCAGAAACTAACACATCATTGTAAGTCAACTATACTTAAAAATTAAATTAAAAAAAAACCATCTAACTTTAACAAGTTAACATTCAAGATATCTGTCATCTAGTCAAATACTATCAGGCATGTAAAGAAGCAAGAAAATATGACCCATAATGAAGAAAACAATTAATCGATTGAAATAAACACAGAACTAACACAGATGTCAGGTTTAGCCAACAATGACATTTTTAAAAAGTTACTATAATTGCATTTCATATCTTCACAAAGCTAAGAAGCTTTAAAACTGCAAGCTCGGAAGCATGAAGAAAATTGTGCCAAAATCCAATTGCTTAAAACCAGTGATGAAAAGAAACATTTTTTTTAAATTTGTCATCCAAAAAGACATATTCTGTCCATGGGAACAAAAATAAAGATACCACTAGATTTACTGTTGTCAAGAATGTGAGCAAGAAGATAGTAGAGCAACATCATTTAGGTCAGTGAAAGAAAATGCTGTCACACTAGAATTCTATACTCAGTGAAAATATCTTTAAAGTGAAGTGAAAATGACATATAAAACTGAAAAAAGAATTACCATCAAATCCTAGCTACAAGAAAGATGCTCCAGAACATTCTTTGGGTAGAAGGAAAATAAAAGCATGTGGAAATCTGGATCTACAGAAAGACCACCAGGAATAGTGACTATATCTGTGTGTCATAAAAGACAGTGTAGCTTCTGACTTTCTCTGTTAGCATTAACTGTACTAGAGAATCCTGGTGATAATACTGAAGCAATTCATCTAGCCGATGTGGGAGAAACTATGATCTTTCACCAAGAGCCACAGGAGCAAATTATCTCGAAAACAGACCCTTCAGTAGACCCCACAGAAGTTGTAAAATAATAAATAGTTGTTGCTTTAAGCAAAACAAAAACAGAAGTTGAAAGGTATATATTATTAATAGCATGGACTTTGCTTCAATATTTCTCTGCTGCTGGAGATGTGCTCTACAGAGATGCTAGTGCTTGTTTACAGATATAGATGTGTAAATATGCTCACTTTAGCATTGTCTGTAAGGGAAAATGTTGAAAATAACTGAAGTGTCCCTTAATATGGATTTTCTAAGCAAATTATGGTGAATTAATTTTAAAAAATGATGAGGATATTAACCAGAAAGTAACAGGAGTCTCATCATAATAGCCAAAGTGTCTTTTGTTTTTATTTAATTTTTATTGAAGCACAGTTGAATTACAATATTGTGTTAGTTTCAAGTGTACTGAAAAGTAATTTTATTTATATATACTATGAAGTGAAAGTGAAAGTCATTCAGTCATGTCCAACTCTTTGTGATCCCATGAACTATACAGTCCCTGGAATTCTCCAGGCCAGAATACTGGAGTGGGTATCCTTTCTCTTCTCCAGGGGATCTTCCCAACCCAGGGATCAAACCCAGGTCTCCCACATTGCAGGAGGATTCTTTACCAGCTGAACCAAAAGGGAAGCCAAAGAATACTGGAGTGGGTAGCCTATCCCTTTTCCAGCAGATCTTCCCAATGCATGAATTAAACCAGGATCTCTTGCATTGTAAGTGGATTCTTAACCAACTGAGCTATGAGGGATATATACTATACTATATTTTAAAAATATATATATATATATATATATATATATATATATTCCTTTCCATTATAGGTCATCACAAGATATTGAATATAGTTCTCTGTTCTATAGAGTAGGTCCTTGTTGATAGTCTATTTTGTATATTGTAGTGTGGATACATTAATCCTAAACTCCTAATTTATCCCTCCCACATCCCCTTTCCCCTTTGAAAACAATAAATTTGTTTTCTATATCTATGAGTCTATTTCAGTTTTGTAAATAAGTTCATTTGTTCATTTTTTAAGATCCTACGTATGAGCTATATGATGTTTGTCTTTGTCTGATTTACTTCACTTACTATGATAATCCCCAGGTCAATCCATCTTGTTTTGTATGGCATTATTTCATTCTATTTTATGATGATACTATATTATCTCCATATACTACATCTTCTTTATCTATTCTTCTGTCTATGGGCATTGAGTCTGCTTCCATGTTTGGCAATTCCTAAAAGTGCTACTATAAACATTGGAGTAAATGTGTCTGTCTTTTCAAATTACAGTTGTCTCTGGATAAATACCCAGGAGGATGATTGTCAGATCATAGATAGTCTTACTTTTACTTTTAATGGACCCTCCATACTGTTTCCATAGTGCTTGCCAATGTGACTTTTAAACATAGGTTTAAAGCAGAAAGCGAGAAAGAACTATAGTGCCTCTTGATGAAACTGAAGAAGGAGAGTGACAAAGTTGGCTTAAAATTCAGCATAAAGGAAACTAAGATCATGGAATCTGGTCCCATCATTTCATGGCAAATAGATGGGGAAACAGTGGAAACAGTGAGAAGCTTTATTTTGGGGGATCCAAAATCACTGCAGATGGTGACTGCTGCCATGAAATTAAAAGACACTTGCTCCTTGGAAGAAAAGTTATGACCAAAATAGATAGCATATTCAAGAGCAGAGACATTACTTTGCCAACAAAGGTCCATCTAGTCAAAGCTATTGTTTTTCCAGTGATCATGTATGGATATGAGAGTTGAACTATAAAGAAAGCTGAGCACAGAACAGTTGATGCTTTTGAACTGTGGTGTTGGAGAAGACTCTTGAGAGTCCCTTGGACAGCAAGGAGATCTAACCAGTCCATCCTAAAGGAGATCAGTCCTGAATATTCATTGGAAGGACTGATGTTGAAGCTGAAACTCCAATACTTTGGCCACCTGATGGGAAGAAATGACTTATTTGAAAAGACCCTGATGATGGGAAAGATTGAAGGTGGGAAAAGAAGGAGACAACAGAGGATGAGATAGTTGGATGGCATCACCAACTCAATAGACATGAGTTTGGGTAAGCTCCGGGAGTTGATGTTGGACAGGGAAGACTGACATGCTACAGTCCATGGAGTCACAAAGTGTTGGACACGACTGCATGGCTGAACAGAACTGAATAACACCATACCTTGGTTCACAACTTTCAAAGACCCGGCTTCTCTCCTGCTCTTAGTTTTATTCTCTCTTTACCTTCACTCTCATCCCTGCCTTGGCTTATGCTATTTTTGTCATTCTGCATTCCTGATGTTCCCCCACGTGCCAGGGATATATTTACCCTAGCCTGCTACTTAGCTGTTTCTCTGCCTGCAATGCTCTTTCCTTGAAGTCATAAAGCTATCAGTCCCAGCTGCAACTGCTGTTTAGATGTTCTTTTCTAAAACAGACCAACTTTGACTACCTCATTTAATATGACAACCTACCTCCCCATTATCACTCAGAATTCTCAGTCCACCTAACCTTGATTTTTGCCCTTGTTTATCACCTTTGAAAAGTGTAAAATACCTGAATTTTAAATATTTCATTTATTGGCTATCTGCTATAAAACAACATAAGACCCATAAGGAAAGAATGATTTATTTATGTATTTATTTTTACCAATGTCATGTTCATTGAGAAATGCCTGGCAAATAGTAGGTGCTCAATGCATATTTTTGCATAAATAAAAATTACTGAATTTCAGTGTGATTAAAGGACAGCCCAGTGATGTTTTATCCACTTTCATTCTACATACCAAACTGCCATCAATTCATTAATAATTATTTGGACATATGTGGTGATCATGTATGGTGCCAGTGCAGAATATAAGTTACATGTTGGAGCATAAGTAAAGTTTTAAGAAATAAGAAAGGAAGGTTATACTTTTCAGTAATGGGAACAAATTTATGAAGTGCACAGAGGTTGAAAAACATAAGATTTCAAACATGGTGGAATTTGCCTGTAATGTAAAGTATACAATATAAAGAAATTAGAAGATTTCCTTTCATTTTCATCAGGGTTTTTTTTTTTTTTTTTTACGTTTCTAGTGAGGAAATTGGACTCAATCCAGGTTGTGATTAGAGAATGTCTAAGGTGGGCCTGGTGGAACTGGGGAATCATGGAGAGGAGGTGGAGGGGTAATCAGCCAGAAGTACATTTACAAACAAGTGTCCTACAACAAAGTTCCAAGTTGGAATGTGATCTATAAAGAGACTCAAAAATCAAAGAGGAGTGATAGTCTTAAGGAGCATCCTTTTTCTTATTCAATGTGTCTCCCGGAGTCAGCATAACTATAATTATATCTGGGTCTCATCTAAGATAACAGGACACAAAGTAAAACTAAAAATGCCAGTCTGTCAATATAATTTAAAGAGAAGTAAGTCCATCTAGTCAAGGCTATGGTTTTTCCTGTGGTCATGTATGGATGTGAGAATTGGACTGTGAAGAAAGCTGAGCGCTGAAGAATTGATGCTCTTGAACTGTGGTTTTGGAGAAGACTCTTGAGAGTCCCTTGGACTGCAAGGAGGTCCAATCAGTCCATTCTGAAGGAGATCAACCCTGGGATTTCTTTGGAAGGAATGATGCTAAAGCTGAAACTCCAGTACTTTGGCCACCTCATGCGAAGTGTTGACTCATTGAAAAGACGCTGATGTTGGGAGGGATTGGGGGCAGGAGGAGAAGGGGACGACAGAGGATGAGATGGCTGGATGGCATCTTGGACTCGATGGACGTGAATCTGAGTGAACTCTGAGAGATGGTAATGAACAGGGAGGCTTGGCGTGCTGCGATTCATGGGGTCGCAGAGTTGGACACGACTGAGCAACTGAACTGAACTGAAAAACCACTCATGGATCTTTCCAGCAGAGTGTAACACATTTACTCATATATTATACACGCAGTCTCATTTTACCTATTTTAGCTATACATGACAGCTAGGCCAGTTTGAGAGGAATGATGTTCAGCAGAGTTAACTTTTGTGGTTGTCATTTGGGCTGTCATGTTTTGTGGGGTTAATGTGGAATGTAAGTAGCATGTTGGAAGGTATGTAAAGTTTGAAGATTATTCATCAGATATAAGGAGTACCCAAGTGGGAAATGGTAGCATCAAACACGTATTGTTATACTCAATGTTGAAACAAGGTAACATCTGATGAATTCCTTCTGTGTCAGATAAGGCAATGGTGATGCCTATATAGGAGATGTGGTACTTTGCAGGTGTGCATCATCCAGTTCATGCCCAGAAAACGTTAACGAGAAACATATTAATCCTCACTGGAACCCATCCAAGGAGTAGTGATCCAAGGGGAAAATGGAGATTTGATTCTTCAAGGGATGTGGCTTATAATACACAGCTTGGTAACTCCAAATAAATCAAGGATTGTTGTAAGGGAATGAAGTTGTTTAGAAGCAAAGGAGGTTATTAGTAGTATTTGGATTAGAATTTTTTAAGTGACCATAAAGACAAAATAAAACCAGAAAGGCTCTTTAATATGAAAAGTTAAATAAAAAATGAGTAAACAGACTGCATACTGGAAGATTAGAAGATTAACATATTGCAAGTGGGTGCAACTCACTCATAACAAAGTAAATAGATTTTAGTTGACAAAGAAAACACAATTCAGCAAGATGTAATAGAGAGAAAAATTCCTATGACTAAAAAATTAGAAAAGCATAAATTAAGCACAAAAAAGCAGAAGTAACAGTATTGATATTTCAACAGTATTGATAACAGTAATAGAATTAAGACTAGAGAGTTTAAAAAGTTAATGATGGACATTTCATAATGGTTAAGTCTAAAATTGAACATAAAGAAATACCTGTTATTCATATTCATGTATCTGATTAACACAGCAACAGTTTTTATAAAAAAATTTTCTTGAGAACTAAAATCAAAACTCCATATAACACTTTAAAGCATCTCTATCAATCTAATACAGATTCAAAGCTCAAAAAGAAAATGCATAGAAAACATAAACTACATAATCAATAAAGTAGATTTTATAGATTTTAACTCTGGTAGCATCAAACACATCACTTTTTCTGATTGTGATAAAATTTACATATTCTCATAAACATTAGCTCTCTTTCTGCTTAAAGTAAATGCTATTTAATACTACAAAATATTGCTAGTGTTGTATTACTTAGCATTTAGAGTCCTATTCATATTCAAACTTATTTTACAAGCTTTAATTGGAATAATATTAGATATTAAGGCATTCTTGCCCTTGTTTAAGGTTACTCGTCCACAGATGTTTGTGTTGAAGTGGATAAACTAATATTTTTCAATTTTGTTGGTATATTTTGGAAAACTCTATTTTATTTCAAATATATTGTGCTTATTCTAAAAAGGAGAGAAATCCTTTTTCTTTCAGGCGATTCCTTTATCAGGCAATTGTTGTTGTTCTGTGGCTAAATTCTACCCAAATCTTTGGGACCCCATGGACTGCAGCGTACCAGGTTTCCCTGTTCTATTTTCTCGAGTTTGCTCAAAATCATGTCCATTGAGTCAGAGATGCCATCCAACCATCATTCTCTGTTGCCCCCTTCTCCTCCTGCTCTCAATTTTTCCCAGCAACAGAGTCCTTTCTGATGAGTATGGCTCTTCATATCAGGTGGCCAAAGGACTGGAGCTTCAGCTTCAACATCAGTCCTTCCAATGTATATTCAGGGTGAATCTCCTTTAGGATTGTCTGATTTGATTTCTGTGCTGTTTAAGGGACTGTCAAGTGTGTTCTCCAGAATCAAAAATCTTCAGTTTGAAAGCATAAATTCTTCAGCACTCAGCCTTCTTTATGGTCCAACTCACATCCATATATGACTACTGAAAAACTATAGCTTTCACTTGATGGACCTTTGTTGGCAAAGTGATGTTTCTGCTTTTTAATATGTTGTCTAGGTGTGTCAATAGTTCTCCTTCCAAGGTGCAAGTGTCTTTTAATTTCTTGGCTTCAGTTACCATCAGCAGTGATACTGGAATTTAGTGATTTTGGAATCAAGCACTTAAAACCTGTTATTTCTGTTTGAGAAGGACCAGAGTTTGAATCCAGATCAGAATGACTATTCTCCTAAGGCTCCACAATAGCATATTATCTTTGGATCCTTTGACTATTAAGCCATATTCAATAAATCATTGATAGTTATGATTTTTCTGACATAGTTGTTGTTTTTATTGATAATATCAGTAAGAATATCATACTAACTGATATGGGGGAGTGGAAGGTACAAACAATTGGGTATAAGATAGGCTCAAGAATGTACCATACAACACAAGGAATATAGCTATTTTGTAATGACTGTAAAAGTTAACTAGATTAGGTGACTACTTGCAGTTCCCTTTTATTCAAGGCCATATATGTGCCAAAAGAGAGCAGCTCTTTTGCCCCTTGCCTGTTTGCCCATTTCTATTGTCCTTTAATCTTAAAAGAACCTAATTATAGGAATGAGATCACTAGGCAATTTGACCTAACTGCTGATTTATGCTCTCTTGAATGCACATCATGCCTCGCTTAATCTGTTTTCTAGATTAAAAGAAGAATGGAGAAATAAGCAGTTAAAGAATAACCAGCTCTCTACCCCTACCAGCCCCTAAGCATTTCTGTAGGGGGTCACAAGGGCAAAATTACATCTGAAAAGATATTCAACTAGATTGCACACAATGGAAAATAATGCACACAGAAATTAATTCCCTGACTCAATGATTCAGAGATTCTTCTCCTTTTTTCTTTTCTTTTCTTTTTAATAACTGTCATTGCTAAGCAGAAACTTGGGAGGTGGTCTCAGGACAGGAGTCCACCTTCCTCTAGATTGCTGGCATTTCTAATTAAAGCACCTTTCCTTTCTACTGGTACTCTCCTCTCAGTCACTTGCTTTAGAGCAGCAAGCCACTGAACCTGAGTGTGGTACTGAGTTCAGAACCACCAGTACTCTCACATACTTCTGTTCCTTCCAACACTAGAAAAAACCAGTGGGATACTGATGTAGGATCTTTCTACTGAGAGAAAGAAAAACTAAACTGATAAGTAATCTCCAAAAGTACTTCTTTAAACCTAGCACTTTTTTTTTTTTTTTAATCTAAATTGTATATAAATGAAGGGTGATTGTCAGGGCCAGAATATAAGACTGTTTTGTGTTTTTTTTTTAAATACAAAAGCCATGCTTTTTATCTCATGGGACAGCCTTGCCATGAGTTTCTATTCCAGTAATTATTGTTGCAAAATAAAGCAACATTCAGTTAAAGTAACAAAGTCTGACAGTTTGAAAATCACTGCAGATGGTGACTGCAGCCATGAAATTAAAAGACCCTTACTCACTGGAAGAAAAGTTATGGTCAACCTAGATAGCATATTCAAAAGCAGAGGCATTACTTTGCCAACAAAGATCCATCTAGTTAAGGCTATGGCTTTTCCAGTGGTCATGTATGCATGTGAGCGTTGGACTGTGAAGAAAGCTGAGTGCTGAAGAATTGATGCTTTTGAACTGTGGTGTTGGAGAAGACTCCTGAGAGTCCCTTGGACTGCAATAAGATCCAACCAGTCCATTCTAAAGGAGATCAGCCCTGGGATTTCCTTGGAAAGAATGATGCTAAAGCTGAAACTCCGGGTACTGTGGCCACCTCATGAGAAGAGTTGACTCGTTGGAAAAGACTCTGATGCTGGGAGGGATTGCGGACAGGAGGAAAAGGGGATGACAGAGGATGAGATGGCTGGATGGCATCACTGACTTGATGAACGTGAATCTGAGTGAACTCCAGGAGTTGGTGATGGACAGGGAGGCCTGGCATGCTGTGATTCATGGGGTTGCAAAGAGTCAGACACCACTGAGCAACTGAACTGAACTGAACTGATACCCATTTATTTATATATTTCCTGACTTCTTCAGCTCTGAACATCAGAGTTTAATAATTTCAACAAAGACCATATAGCTTGCAAATTCAAAAATATTTTCTATCTACACTTTTACAGATGTTTGCCAATCTCTAGCCTATGGAATTCTGCATTTTTTCATACTCTTGGACATGCACAGAGCACAATCTACCCTCTCAATTTTTTGTTTACTTTTTCTTAATTTATTAACCTATTATATAATTTTTTTAAGTTGCCACATCTTATTTAGTTTGCAATTGTGATGCCTTTTGGTTAGCATGAAATAATCTACTTTTCTCCATGCAGCATATGGGATCTTAGGTCACCAACCAGGGATCAAACCCAAGTCCCCTGAATTGAAAGAGCTAGAATACCAGGGAAGTCCCTTGTAGAATATTTTTTAAATGACATCTTTATTTTTCTCTTTATACCAATACCCTTGTAAGAGTCTTACCCACACTGATTCTGAGTTGCTTTGTGTGACTTTCCTCACCCAGTGGGGCTTTAGCAAGTGTAATACAAACAAAAATTTGAAAAGTGATTAAACATTGGCACTTGTGATTTCACAGTACTGGAAACACCTTTACAAATCTCTTTAAAATGCTTGGGCTCACTTCCTAGAGGATCAGAGACCATGCTCCAGTTGTAGTAAGCATTTCAACAGTCCCAACGTCCCAAATGTCTAGACATACAGCTGAAAACTCAAACATGTTAATGAGTCCATGTTAGAGTATCCAACTCTTAAAGCAAGTCCACAGTCATGAACCATGTTAATATCCTTTGTTTACAGATAGAGAGTTTTGAGATGCTTTGATCCACAACAAAAGCTATTAAAGTCTACTTTGACATTCTCTGCTTGTATTCTTTTATACAGTATCAAGCAAATTCAGGGCAATCATTAATCTCAAAACGTAACATAGATTAGGAATTCCTTCGTGGCTCAATTGTAAGGAATCCACCTGTCAACGCAGGAGATGTGAGTTCTATCCCGGGTCAGGAAGATCTCCTGGAGATGGGCATAGCAACCCACTCCAGTATTCTTGCCTGAGAAATCCCATGGACAGAGAAGTCTGTTAGGTTACAGTCTATGGGGTCACAAGAGTCAGGCATGACTCAGTGACTAAACAACAACATAGGTTAAAAGGATACCAGAGTCTAACAAAAATTATTTAAACTAACCAATGATTTATTATTCTTTAATAAGATATATTAAGAATCAGAAGTCTGCAGTAGAGAACACTGATGTTTTACATCCTTAATCTTTTAGTTTGGTTTTAATTACAAAATTCTGAAAGAAAGGGCTTTGGCTCTGACTTGGTGTGATCTAACTTGGGTTCTCATTGAATTCAAGAGACAAGAGAAAAGTAAGAAAAAAGAATCAGGAAAAGATGGAGATAATCAGATTCAATGAATGTTAGAATAAAATTTTAAGGAGCAAATGATTTTAAAACCACCTGAGTTCACTAAGTCCATGATAGGTGAGTTAGCATTAGAATCTAGGGCATCCAAAAAAGTCTATAGCTTGGTGAACATTCTCTCCTCCTCATTGCCTATGGCTTTTTGTTTTTTTACCCTCAGAGGAGGGTATCTATACACATACACACACACACACACACACACACACACACACACACACACACATATATATATATATATGCTGATACCACACACATGCAATCCCAAAGAAAGGCAATGCCAAAGAATGCTCAAACTACTGCACAATTGCTCTCATCTCACATGCTAGTAAAGTAATGCTCAAAATTCTCCAAGCCAGGCTTCAGCAGTATGTGAACCATGAACTTCCTGATGTTCAAGCTGGTTTTAGAAAAGGCAGAGGAACCAGAGATCAAACTGCCAACATCCGCTGGATCATGGAAAAAGCAAGAGAGTTCCAAAAAAACACATCTATTTCTGCTTTATTGACTATGCCAAAGCCTTTGACTGTGTGGATCACAATAAACTGGAAAATTCTGAAAGAGAAGGGAATACCAGACCACCTGACCTGCCACTTGAGGAATCTGTATGCAGGTCAGGAAGCAACAGTTAGAATTGGACATGGAACAACAGAATGGTTCCAAATAGGAAAAGGAGGACGTCAAGGCTGTATATTGTCACCCTGCTTATTTAACTTCTGTGCAGAGTACATCATGAGAAACGCTGGACTGGAAGAAACACAAGCTGGAATCAAGATTGCTGGGAGAAATATCAATAACCTCAGATATGCAGATGACACCACCCTTATGGCAGAAAGTGAAGAGGAGCTAAAAAGCCTCTTGATGAAAGTGAAAGAGGAGAGTTGAAAAAAGTTGGCTTAAAGCTCAACATTCAGAAAGTGAAGATCGTGGTATCCGGTCCCATTACTTCATGGGAAATAGATGGGGAAAGTGTCTGACTATTTTTTTGGGCTCGAAAATCACTGCAGATGGTGACTGCAACCATGAAATTACAAGATGCTTACTCCTTGAAAGAAAAGTTATGACCAACCTAGAGAGCATATTCAAAAGTAGAGACATTACTTTGCTGAGTAAGGTCTGTCTGGGTTTTTCCTGTGGTCGTATGGATATGAGAGTTGGACTGTGAAGAAAGCTGAGCACTGAAGAATTGATGCTTTTGAACTGTGGTGTTGGAGAAGACTCTTGAGAGTCCCTTGGACTGCAGGGGAGATACAACCATTCCATTCTGAAGGAGATCAACCCTGGGATTTCTTTGGAAGGAATGATGCTGAAGTTGAAACTCCAATACTTTAGCCACCTCATGCGAAGAACTGACTCATTGGAAAAGAC
The DNA here is from genome assembly GCA_917880005.1 of Nanger dama. Lineage (NCBI taxonomy): Eukaryota > Metazoa > Chordata > Mammalia > Artiodactyla > Bovidae > Nanger > Nanger dama. The sequence continues at coordinate 59,028,545 of CAKJTW010000004.1, forward strand.
ACTGATTCTAGGAAGGATTGGGGGCAGGAGGAGAAGGGGATGACAGAGGATGAGATGGTTGGATGGCATCACAGACTCGATGGACATGAGTCTGAGTGAACTCCGGGAGATGGTGATGGACAGGGAGGCCTGGCGTGCTGTGATTGATGGGGTCGCAAAGAGTTGGACACGACTGAGCGACTGAACTGAACTGAATGCACACACACATACACACATACACACACACACACAATATGCTGATACCACATGCCTGAATAAAATAATCCTTTAGCAAATTTCATTTTCTAGCATTTCATTTCCCGATAGTAATGCCAAATAAAATGTAGATAAAAACATTAAGTGTAGCTACCTGCTGCTTTAGCACTGGGCAAGATTCCATCTGTGGGCATTCTAATAAGCTCAAAATGAGTGCTTTGTCTGTGGCTGTACAATCAGAGGATAATTTAGAACAAAAAGTAAAAGTCAGACATTTACTGCTGCTATGAGTGACCTTTTCACTGCCAAATCTTTGTAAGAGCAGCAATGGTATTAGCAAGTTTAGATGCATCTTTTAAAAGAGGTGGTACCATATCCTCTAGGAACCTTGTTTCCACTTTGGAAGAACTCCCGTGGGGCTGGAGTTCTGCTGAAAATAGTCAAAGGAAAGAAAAATCCTCCTAGTTCTCTTGAGAGATTCTGTGAGGATGGAAAAGCTAAGGACCAGAGCCAACAACTTCCATGCTAAATATTAATGCTGAGCACTCAGGTACTGACTTTGACACTTAAGTGTCCAGCAAGAACTTCTCTTTCCTCCTCAGAAAGAAAGTGGGGTCTGCCAGAGGTCAGCTATGTTATTAGCCTTCAGTTTATAAACTACCTAACTGGCTATTACACTTCTGTTATTACATGACCTTCAGCTGCAGAATGCAAACTTCCTCTTTAACCCCAATTCCCAAGGTCACAAGAAACAAAATTAGCATCTTGTAATAATGGTTGGACTAAGCTCTTTTTGCCTAATGAATGTTTAATAAATGATATTTGAACTAAGTAAATTAACTTCCATTTTAGAGAAGGCTCTGTGGATTAACACGTTGAAGGAAAATAATGTGAAAAACTGGACTTCAGTTCAGCAAATGGTACAAAACACACACTGTGGATACTCAGAAACATCAGGTCCTTTACTCCCCACATCCCTTCACAGACAAACTCCATACACATAATCCCTAGTTCACCAGTTTATCAGTAACACAGTATGTTTGCTACATTTCCTCATTTTTGTTCACTTTATTTTCTTTCACAGTGGATACTTGTTAGTTATCTATTTTAAATATAGCCCTGTGTACATACCAATCTCAAACTTCCCTGTCCCTCCCCCAGGTAACCATAAGTTCATTCACTGAAACTGTGAGTTACTCTTTTATTATTATTATTTTTATTGCTTCCCTGAGGCTCATCGGAGACCTGCTGCTTTCCCATATCCAAATGACATGACTATATTTTCAGTTCAGCCCAGTTTTCAATACCATTTGACAATACTGACTTTTTTTTTAATCTGGATGTACCCACATCCTAACTTTGTGAACCCCCTTCTCAGTCTTCATTTCTGGCTCCTTCCCCCATCTCCCTGGACTCTGGTTTTGGAGTTAGGGTAGGTTGGCTCCCCCCCTCCACTTTCAGTCTTCTCTTGAATGATCTCTGGGCTTCTTTTTGCTTATTAGCACAGAGATCTATCTTGAACCCAGAAGCCATTATGAGTGCATACTTGCCTTCATTCATGCAGGAAACATGAGGGAAAGTAGATGTTTCTCCAGATGCTAAATCAAGAAGCAAAGGTGCCTTCTGGAATTATAGAAATGAGCTGCCAGAAGAGTTGAAAGCAGAAAGGTTTGATTGGGGGTTGACTCTGGGCAATAAAAGAAGGTAAGGTAGTAAATCTTTCTTTTATTTATAGACTTCTCTGTTCTAGATGATTTTGAAAATGTCACTCATGGACCATCTCATGACAGTCAACATAGTTGTAAAAAGATGTGTCTTCAAGATCCTAAACCAAGCTAATAAAATCAGAAATTCTGGGTTATTGCAAGACCTGGTGGATAGTGCTTAGACCTATAATTTTAAATATTAATTTGGCATTATATTCTAGGAATTTTTGTGGGTTTTTATTCTGTTAATTTTTATATCTAGTTCTTGAATTTTGCTTTTGGCACTGAAACAGCCAATATTTGTTTCTTTTTAATCTGTGTATTTTTGGTGATTTTGTTGTTTTAAAATACTTAAATTTTTATAGTGAACTATGACCAGAATCTGAGACATTTGTATATAGTTAACAGGTTTTTATTTCTTTTTAGTTTAAATATTTAAGGTCTTAAAATTCAATCTGTTTACTTGAAAAATATGTTATTTTGCTTGGCATAGATTTTATATTATAGCATCAACATTATACTTTAAGAATGTCCATTTCTTAGTAATTTCCTGTAGTATTTCTCTATTAAAGATTAAAATCTGGTAAAAGTATATAAAATTTCTCATTTACAAGTATGACTTTTTTTCAATCTAATCTTATAATTCTAATAAGTTTTACTTTATATATTTCACTCATATTCTTGAGTGTAAAAAGGCCCATGACTATTATATCATTTTTAGAGATTTTACCTTTCATAATTATAAAATATTTCCCCTTGTCCTTTTAAACGGTTTTCACCTTAAGAACTACTTTATATGTTATTAATATTGCCATATCTGCTTTCTTTTCTTTCTTACTTTAAGTTTTTAATAGCCTACAAATCTTCTTGTATCTGTTCAGTTCAGGATTTATATGCCATTTGCTTCTAATGTGTCCGTTGTAATACGTGTACAGGTATATGTTAACATGTTAACTCATAGAATCCGAGATTCCAAGTTATTTAAACTATCTATGTTTTTCCTGTTAAACTGTTGTATTTGTTCTGTTTTCACCCAATATTTGTTTTCTTTTTGTTCTGTTTCATTTACAGTTCATTAATATTTCTTGGTGGGTCTTATTTTTTCTACTCTGATAATTATTGATTTTATATGTTTTATCTGATTCTTTATTTATTTATGAATGCAGAAGACCTGAGTTAAATCTCTGGGTCAGGAAGATCCCTTAGAAAAGGAAATGACAATCCACTACAGCATTCTTGCCTGGAGAATCCCACAGATGGAGGAGCCTCAGTCAGTCAGTCAGTTCAGTCGCTCAGTCGTGTCTGATCTTTGCGACCCCGTGAATTGCAGCACGCCAGGCCTCCCTGTCCACCACCAACTCCCGGAGTTCACTCATCTATTTCTGTTTTATTGACTATGCCAAAGCCTTTAACTGTGTGGATCACAATAAACTGTGGACAATTCTGAGAGAGATGGGAATACCAGACCACCTGACCTGCCTCTTGAGAAATCTGTATGCAGGTCAGGAAGCAACAGTTAGAACTGGACATGGAAAAACAGAATGGTTCCAAATAGGAAAAGGAGGACGACAAGGCTGTATATTGTCACCCTGCTTATTTAACGTCTATGCAGAGTACATCATGAGAAACGCTGTACTGAAAGAAACACAAGCTGGAATCAAGATTGCTGGGAGAAATATCAGTAACCTCAGATATGCAGATGATAGCATCCTCCTGGCAGAAGTGAAGAGGAACTCAAAAGCCTCTTGATGAAAGTGAAAGAGCAGAGTGAAAAAGTTGGCTTAAAGCTCAACATTCAGAAAATGAAGATCATGGCATCTGGTCCCATCACTTCATGGGAAATAGATGGGGAAACAGTGTCAGACTTTAATTTGTTGTGCTCCAAAATCACTGCAGATAGTGACTGCAGCCATGAAGTTAAAAGACGCTAACTCCTTGGAAGAAAAGTTATGACCAACCTAGATAGTATATTCAAAAGCAGAGACATTACTTTGCTGAGTAAGGTCCGTCTAGTCAAGGCTATAGTTTTTCCTGTGGTCATGTATGGATGTGAGAGTTGGACTGTGAAGAAAGCTGAGCACTGGAGAATTGATGCTTTTGAACTGTGGTGTTGAAGAAGACTCTTGAGAGTCCCTTGGACTGCAAGAAGATCCAACCAAACCATTCTGAAGGAGATCAGCCCTGGGATTTCTTTGAAGGAATGATGCTAAAGCTGAAACTCCAGTGCTTTGGCCACCTCATGAGAAGAGTTGACTAGTTGGAAAAGACTCTGATGCTGGGAGGGATTGGGAGCAGGAGGAGAAGGGGATGACAGAGGATGAGATGGCTGGATGGCATCACTGACTCGATGGACATGTGTCTGAGTGAAGTCCAGGAGATAGTGATGGACAGGAAGGCTACAGTCCATGGGGTCTCAAAGAGTTGGACATGACTGAGCGACCTCACTTTCACTTTCCCTTTTCAAATGATTTTTAGTACATTTGTGGACTTGTTTTACCTTTATCACTATCAATAAGAAATCCTGTAACTCTTAGTTATCACCCCCTCCCCTATCATTCAAACTCCCTAGCCCCAAGCATACCATTAATTCACTCTTTGCCTATTCAATTGCTTATTTGGGCCATTTAGTATAAATAGGATTGTGTAATATGTGGTCATTTGTGACTGGCTTCTTTAAATTAGCCTAACATTTTCATGTTTCGACCAAGTTTTAGTGTGTATCAGCATATCACTTCTTCTTGCTGAATAATATTCTGTTGCTTAGTAATACTACATTTGTTTATGTATTTATCAGTTATGTATATTTGAGCTGCTTACAATTTGGGGATATTATGAATAAAATTGCTGTGAATGTTCAAATACATGTTTCTTTTTTGTGAGCATGTATTTTCATTTCTCTAGTATGTAGACCTAGGACTGGAATTGTTGGGTCAAACAGTTACTCTAGGTTTAACTTCTGGAAGAACTGAAAAAATATTTTTAAAGTGGTTGCATCCTTTTATATTGCCACTAGCACTGTAAAAATGTTCAAATTCCTCTATATTCTCATCAACTTTTGTTAATAATTTTTTTTTTTAGTAACAACCACCCTAATGGGTGGGTGTTTTAAAATGTAAGTTTTGTTATTAGAATATAGGTGAGACCAACAGATCAGGAGATGAATGTTGTTGCAAAGAGTTTGTTTTTCACAGTTCCCAAGTGGAGGAGGGTGCACTTGGCCATGCAGACCATATGTGGAAACACAAGGTTTGGTTTTCACAGGAAAAAGAAAGCAAGGCCAGGTAAGTACAATTAGGATTGGGCCCTATGAAAGATTTCAGAGGACCTTGAACTTCCAGGGGCCCTGGAGATAAAGAATCTACTTGCAGCACTAGAGGAGACATAATGAGACTTGAGTTCTAGGTCAGGAAGGTCCTAGGTCAGGAAGATCCCCTGGAGAAGGCAATGGCAACCCACCCCGGTATTCTTGCCTAGAGAATCCTGTGGACAGAAGAGCCTGGAGGACTATAGTCCATAGGGTTCCAAAGAGTCAGACGTGACTGAAGTGACTTAGCATTCTCAGTTCAGTTCAATCACTTAGTCATACCCGACTCTTCGCAACCCCATGAATCTCAGCACGCCAAGCCTCCCTATCTATCACCATCTCCAGGAGTTCACTCAGACTCACGTCCATCTAGTCCGTGATGCCATCCAGCCATCTCATCCTCTGTCATCCTCTTCTCCTCCTGCCCCCAATCCCTCCCAGCATCAGTGTCTTTTCCAATGAGTCAACTCTTTGGATGAGGTGGCCAAAGTATTGGAGTTTCAGCTTTAGCATCATTCTTTCCAAAGAAATCCCAGTGTTGATCTCCTTCAGAATGGTCTGGTTGGATCTTCTTGCAGTCCAAGGGACTCTCAAGAGTCTTCAACACCACAGTTCAAAAGCATCAATTCTTCAGTGCTCAGCTTTCTTCACAGTCCAACTCTCACATCCATATATGACCACAGGAAAAACCATAGCCTTGACTGGACGAATCTTAGTCAGCAAAGTAATGTCTCTTCTTTTGAATATGCTCTCTAGGTTGGTCATAACTTTTCTTCCAAGGAGTAAGCGTCTTTTAATTAGGGTTTTAATTAGGGCTCTCCTTAGTTATCTGTTACCCTACCCTGAAATAACTAGGGCATGTGATATTCTGGCCACTAAGAGCCAGATAGAAGACTTGGCTATGGTGTAAACTCTAGATTGATGGGTTTGCATGTGAAAGGCACAGTTACAGGGTAGTGTTTTTTTGTTTTTTTGTGTTTTTTTTTAATCTATAAGAATTAGCCTCTCCTGGGAGGATTAGTCTCTCACAGGTCGACAAACCCTCAGGTGCCAGAACATTGAGAACACAGAAAAGAAGTGGCACAGATGAAAGTATATAAAGAATTGTCTTTTCACCTTATTTATAGTTTCCTTTGTTGTACAGAGGCTTTTAATTTTAATTAGATCCCATTTGTTTATTTTTGCTGTTATTTCCAGTATACTGGGAGGTGGATCATAGAGGATCTTGCTGTGATTTATGTCAGAGAGTGTTTTGCCTAGGTTCTCCTCTAGGAGTTTTATAGCTTCTGCTCTGACGTTTAGATCTTTAATCCATTTTGAGTTTATTTTTGTATGTGGTGTTAGAAAGTGATCTAGTTTCATTCTTTTACAAGTGGTTGACCAGTTTTCCCAGCACCACTTGTTAAAGAGATTGTCTTTACTCCATTGTATATTCTTGCCTCCTTTGTCCAAGATAAGGTGTCCATATGTGTGTGGATTTATCTCAGGGCTTTCTATTTTGTTCCATTGATCTTTGTGCCAGTGCCATACTGTCTTGATGACTGTGGCTTTGTAGTAGACCCTGAAGTCAGGCAGGTTGATTCACCCAGTTCCATTCTTCTTTCTTAAGACTACTTTTGCTATTCGAGGTTTTTTGTATTTCCATACAAATCTTGAGATTATTTGATCTAGTTCTGTGAAAAATACTGCTGGTAGCTTGATAGGGATTGCATTGAATCTGTAGATTGCTTTTGGTAGTATACTCATTTTCACTATACTGACTCTTCCGATCCATGAACATGGTATATTTCTCCATCTATTAGTGCCCTCTTTGATTTCTTTCATCAGTGTTTCATAGTTTTCGATATATAGGTCTTTAGTTTCTTTGGGAGGTATATTCCTAAGTATTTTATTCTTTCCGTTGCAATGATGAATGAACTGACAAACAACTAATCTCAAAGATATACAAGCAACTTATGCAGCTCAACTCCAGAAATTAAACAATCCAATCAAACAGTGGGCCAAAGAACTAAGTAGGCATTTCTCCAAAGAAGACATACGGATGGCTAACAAACACATGAAAAGATGTTCAACATCACTCATTATCAGAGAAATGCAAATCAAGACCACAGTGAAGTACCATTTCACACCAGTCAGAATGGCTGCAATCCAAAAGTCTACAAGCAGTAAATGTTGGAGAGGATGTGGAGAAAAGGGAACCCTCTTACACTGCTGGTGGGAATGCAAACTAGTACAGCCACTATGGAAAACAGTGTGGAGATTCCTTAAAAAATTGCAAATAGAACTGCCTTATGACCCAGCAATCCCACTGCTGGGCATACACACTGAGGAAACCAGAATTGAAAGAGACACATGTACCCCGATGTTCACTGCAGCACTGTTTATAATAGCCAGGACATGGAAGCAACCTAGATGTCCATCAGCAGATGAATGGATAAGAAAGCTGTGGTACATATACACAATGGAGTACTACTCAGCCCTTAAAAAGAATAAATTTGAATCAGTTCTAATGAGATGGATGAAACTGGAGCAGATTATACAGGGGTGAGACAACAAAAGAGACACAGAGGTATAGAACGGACTTTTGGCCTCTGAGGGAGAGGAAGAGAGTAGGATGATTTGGGAGAATGGCATTGAAACATGTATCCTATCATATAAGAAATGAAGCGCCAGTCTATGTTCAATACAAGATACAGGATGCTTGGGGCTGGTGCACGGGATGATCCAGAGAGATGGGGTGGGAGGTGAGAGGGGGCTTCAGCATTGGGAGATCATATACACCTATGGCTGATTCATGTCAATATATGGCAAAACCAATATAGTATTGTAACGTAGAATAAAGTATTAAAAATAAAATAAAATAAATAATAAATAAAGAATTGTCACTCTACTTTTTTTTTCATGTGTCCTTTTTCATACTACCAGCTGCTACAGGCCTCCTTGCATGATTTCAAATTCCATGGACAGACCGAATACATCTAGAGAGTATAAGGCAGTGGTTATACTGAAACCATTCAGTAATAATCTGCATCATGAAAGATGTTAAATGTATGAATCATCAGTCTTTAAGATATTGGACCTGTTCTTTTACAGTCTCAGTCTGTCTTGAGGTCTGTTTTTGACTTCCTTGGTAGACTGAGGTTTGAGGAGGCTCTGTAAGTCTTGCTTTGTTTCACTCTCTCTCTCACACACACACAGAAATGGATGCACATACACATTTTAAAGAACCTTAAACATGGCAAAATCCTTATTTTTGTAGAGCACTGGAGGGTCAAGAACATGCTAAGATACATGCAAATACTATATCTTGTGGAAATTTAAAAATGTTAACAATTTTCAAGTTGACAAGAAGAGTCAATACCTGATATTAGGTTACTGTTCATCTTCATTATATGTCATTAATACAACAACAAATAGAATTATTATTATTAAATATCACCAATAAAGTCTTTCAAACTTTGTAATAATAGATAATATTAAATAAACCATTTTAAAATATGAATATGTAGAACTCCATTTATTTTGTAGTCTTATTTTAATTCCTATAGCAAATCTAATATCTAATACAGATGACCCCTACAAAAAATCTTATAACTAATGCCTTTTTTCAATAAGATGAAACAAGTAAAATATAAGTTGAATTCAACAGTGACACACCATTTCCAAGCACAGTTAAAGTCAGCAATGCAAATGTGGTTTAGTACTCAGAATGGTAACATTATATCACATCAATACCTCAAATGTTTACTAATAATTGCTACTATTTATGGGGCAGTTTTTGTATCGTTACATAGCATAGTTACCTTTACCTTTATTTCTTTCTGGGATAGCACCCCACTCCAGTACTCTGGCCTGGAAAATCCAGTGGACAGAGGAGCCTGGTAGGCTGCAGTCCATGGGGTCGCGAAGAGTCAGACACTGAGCGACTTCACTTTCACTTTTCACTTTCATGCATTGGAGAAGGAAATGGTAACCCACTCTAGTGTTCTTGCCTGGAGAATCCCAGGGATGGGGGAGCCTGTTGGGCTGCCATCTATGGGGTCGCACAGAGTCGGACATCACTGAAGTGACTTAGCAGCAGCAGCAACAGCAGCTGTAAGCCTTTAGGGTGCAGAGACATGGAGGAATTCATATATCATTTTTGAGGCTTGGAGGTGAAGGAACATCCAGGTAGTCCCAATCTGTACTATTAATGCTTTTCTTATTAAAATTCACTTGTAATCTCCACTGTAATTTTAATTAAATGTTTAAATTTATGAATCTATAGTTCATAGATTTAAACATTTATATATTTACAATCTATAAAGTGCTTCAAGTGAAGAATCATATACTGAGCTTGATAAAAAGCAAAATAATTAATGTGATAACCTCAAAATAAACAGCTAAATATTGAAACTGTTGGAATTAAAACACTCAAGAATGTGAGTTCCTACCTATGATGTCTTTTTTTTTTAATGTGACAACCACATTTATTGTTGTTTTTTTAATTTTTTTAAACTTTATTTTTACTTTATTTTAGGTTATAATACTGTATTGGTTTTGCCATACATTGACATGAATCAGCCACAGGTGTACACGAGCTCTCAATCCTGAAACCGCCTCTCACCTCCCACCCCATACAATCTCTCTGGATCCTCCCTGTGTTCCAGCCCCAAGCATCCTACATCCTGCATTGAGCATAGACTGGCACTTCGTTTCTTACATGATAGGATACATGTTTCCATGCCATTCTCCCAAATCATCGCACCCTCTCCCTCTCCCTCAGAGGTCAAAAGTCCATTATATATCTCTGTGTCTCTTTTGTTGTCTCACATACCGGGTCATCATTACTATCTTTCTAAATTCCATATATATGTGTCAGTATACTGTATTGGTGTTTTTCTTTCTGGCTTATTTCACTCTGTAAAATCAGCTCCAGTTTCGCCCATCTCATTAGAACTGATTCAAATTTATTCTTTTTAAGGGCTGAGTAATACTCCATTGTGTATATCTACCACAGCTTTCTTATCCATTCATCTACTGATGGACATCTAGGTTGTTTCCATGTCCTGGCTATTATAAACAGTGCTGCAGTGAACATTGGGGTATATGTGTCTCTTTCAATTCTGGTTTCCTCAGTGTGTATGCCCAGCAGTGGGATTGCTGCATCATAAGGCAATTCTATTTGCAATTTTTTAAAGGAATCTCCACACTGTTTTCCATAGTGGCTGTACTAGTTTGCATTCCCACCAGCAGTGTAAGAGGGTTCCCTTTTCTCCACATCCTCTCCAGCATTTATTGCTTGTAGACTTTTGGATCGCAGTCATTCTGATTGGTGTGAAATGGTACCTCATTTTGGTCTTGATTTGCATTTCTCTGATAATGAGTGATGTTGAACATCTTTTCATGTGTTTGTTAGCCATCCGTATGTCTTCTTTGGAGAAGTGCCTATTTAGTTCTTTGGCCCACTGTTTGATTGGATTGTTTAATTTCTGGAGTTGAGCTGCATAAATTGCTTGTATATTTTTGAGATTAGCTGTTTGTCGGTTGCTTCATTTGCTATTGTTTTCTCCCATTCATAAGGCTGTCTTTTCACCTTGCTTATAGTTTCCAGAAGCTTTTAATTTTAATTAGATCCCATTTGTTTATTTTTGCTTTTATTTCCAGTATACTGGGAGGTGGATCATAGAGGATCCTGCTGTGATTTATGTCAGAGAGTGTTTTGCCTGGGTTCTCCTCTAGGAGTTTTATAGTTTCTGGTCTTACGTTTAGATCTTTAATCCATTTTGAGTTTATTTTTGTGTGTGGTGATAGAAAGAGATCTAGTTTCATTTTTTTACAAGTGGTTGACCAGTTTTCCCAGCACCACTTGTTAAAGAGATTGTCTTTACTCCATTGTATATTCTTGCCTCCTTTGTCCAAGATAAGGTGTCCATATGTGTGTGGATTTATCTCAGGGCTTTCTATTTTGTTCCATTGATCTATATTTCTGTCTGTGCCAGTACCATACTGTCTTGATGACTGTGGCTTTGTAGTAGAGCCTGAAGTCAGGCAAGTTGATTCGCCCAGCTCCATTCTTCTTTCTCAAGACTGCTTTTGCTATTCGAGGGTTTTTGTATTTCCATACAAATCTTGAGATTATTTGATCTAGTTCTGTGAAAAATACTGCTGGTAGCTTGATAGGGATTGCATTGAATCTGTAGATTGCTTTGGGTAGTATACTCATTTTCACTATTTGACTCTTCCGATCCATGAACATGGTATATTTCTCCATCTATTAGTGTCCTCTTTGATTTCTTTCATCAGTGTTTCATAGTTTTCAATATATAGGTCTTTAGTTTCTTTAGGTAGGTATATTCCTAAGTATTTTATTCTTTTCTTTGCAGTGGTGAATGAAATTGTTTCCTTAACTTCTTTTTCTACTTTCTCATTATTATTGTATAGGAATGCAAGGGATTTCTGAGTGTTGATTTTATATCCTGCAACTTTACTATATTCATTGATGAGCTCTAGTAGTTTTCTGGTCGAGTCTTTAGGGTTTTCTATGTAGAGGATCATGTCATCTGCAAACAGTGAGAGTTTTACTTCTTATTTTCCAATTTGGATTCCTTTTATTTCTTTTTCTGCTCTGATTGCTGTGGCCAAAACTTCCAGAACTATATTGAATAGTAGTGGTGAAAATGGGCACCCTTGTCTTGTTCCTGACTTTAGGGGAAATATTTTCAATTTTTTCACCATTGAGGACAATGTTTGCTGTGGGTTTGTCATATATAGCTTTTATTATGTTGGCGTACGTTCATTCTATTCCTGCTTTCTGGAGAGTTTTTATCATAAATGGATGTTGAATTTTGTCAAAGGCCTTCTCTGCATCTATTGAGATAATCATATGATTTTTATTTTTCAGTTTGTTAATGTGGTGAATTACATTGATTGATTTGTGGATATTGAAGAATCCTTGCATTCCTGGGATAAAGCCCACTTGGTCATGGTGTATGATCTTTTCAATGTGTTGGATTCTGATTGCTAGAATTTTGTTAAGGATTTTTGTATCTATGTTCATCAGTGATATTGGCCTGTAGTTTTCTTTTTTTTTTTTTTTTTTTTGGTGTCTTTGTCAGGTTTTGGTATTAGGGTGATGGTGGCCTCATAGAATGAGTTTGGAAGTTTACCTTCCTCTGCAATTTTCTGGAAGAGTTTCAGTAAGATAGGTGTTAGCTCTTCTCGAAATTTTTGGTAGAATTCAGCTATGAAGCCGTCTGGACCTGGGCTTTTGTTTGCTGGAAGATTTCTGATTACAGTTTCACTTTCCATGATTGTGATGGGTCTGTTAAGATTTTCTATTTCTTTCTCGTTCAGTTTTGGAAAGTTGTACTTTTCTAAGAATTTGTCCATTTCTTCCACATTGTCCATTTTATTGGCATATAATTGCTGATAGTTGTCTCTTATGATCCTTTGCATTTCTGTGTTGTCTGTTGTGATCTCCCCATTTTCATTTCTAATTTTATTGATTTGATTTTTTTCTCTTTGTTTCTTGATGAGTCTGGCTAATGGTTTGTCAATTTTATTTATTCTTTCAAAGAACCAGCTTTTGGCTTTGTTGAGTTTTGCTATGGTCTCTTTTGTTTCTATTGCATTTATTTCTTCCCTAATTTTTAAGATTTCTTTCCTCCTACTAACTCTGGGATCCTCTATTTCTTCCTTTTCTAGTTGCTTTAGGTGTAGAGTTAGGTTATTTATTTGACTTTTTTCTTGTTTCTTGAGATATGCCTGTATTGCTATGAAGTTCCCTCTTAGCACTGCTTTTATAGTGTTCCACAGGTTTTGGGTAGGTGTGCTTTCATTTTCATTCGTTTCTATGCATATTTTGATTTCTTTTTTGATTTGTTGGTTATTCAGAAGGGTGTTGTTCAGCCTCCAAATGTTGGAATTTTTAATAGTTTTTCTCCTATAATTGAGATCTAACCTTAGTGCATTATGGTCAGAAAAGATGCTTGGAATGATTTTGATTTTTTTGAATTTATATAGGTTAGCTTTATGGCCCAAGATGTGATCTATCCTGGAAAAGGTTCTGTGTGCACTTGAGAAAAAGGTGAAATTCATTGTTTTGGGGTGAAATGTCCTATAGATATCAATTAGGTCTAACTGGTCTATTGTATCATTTAAAGTTTGTATTTCTTTGTTAATTTTCTGTTTAGTTGATCTGTCCATAGGTGTAAGTGTGGTATTAAAGTCTCCCACTATTATCGTGTTACTATTAATTTCCCCTCTCATGTTGTTAGCATTTGTCTTACATATTGCGTGCTCCTATGTTGGGTGCATATATATTTATAATTGTTATATCTTCTTCTTGGATTGATCTTTTAATCATTATGTAGTGGCCTTCTTTGTCTCTTTACACAGCCTTTGTTTTAAAGTTTATTTTATCGGATATGAATATTGCTACTCCTGCTTTCTTTTGGTCTCTATTTGCATGGAATACCTTTTTCCAGCCCTTCACTTTCAGTCTGTATGTGTCCGTTGTTTTGAGATGGGTCTCTTGTAGGCAGCATATATAGGGATCTTGTTTTTGTATCCTTTCGGCCAGTCTTTGCCTTTTGGTTGGGGGCATTCAACCCATTTATGTTTAAGGTAATTATTGATAAGTATGCTCCTGTTGCCATTTACTTTATTGTTTTGGGTTCAGGTTTATATGCCCTTTTTGTGCTTCCTGTCTAAAGTCTATCCTTAAGTATTTGTTGGAGAGCTGGTTTGGTGGTGCTGAATTCTCTCAGCTTTTGCTTGTCTGTAAAGCTTTTGATTACTCCTTCATATTTGAATGAGATCCTTGCTGGGTACAGTAGTCTGGGTTGTAGGTTATTATCTTTCATCACTTTAAGTATGTCTTGCCATTCCCTCCTGGCCTAAAGAGTTTCTATTGAGAGATCTGCAGTTATTCTTATGGGGATTCCCTTGAGTGTTATTTGTTGTTTTTCCCTTGCTGCTTTTAATATTTGTTCTTTGTGTTTGGTCTTTGTTAATTTGATTAATATATGTCTTGGGGTGTATTTCCTTGGGTTTATCCTGTTTGGCGCTCTCTGGGTTTCTTGTACTTGGGTGATTATTTCCTTCCCCATTTTAGGGAAGTTTTCTTTCAACTATTATCTCCTCAAGTATTTTCTCATGGTCTTTCTTTCTGTCTTCTTCTTCTGGGACTCCTATAATTCAAATGTTGGAGCGTTTCATATTGTCCTGAAGGTCTCTGAGGTTGTCCTTATTTCTTTTAATTCGTTTTTCTTTTTCCTCACTGATTCACTTATTTCTACCATTTTATATTATATTTCAGTAATCCGGTCTTCTGCCTCCGTTATTCTACTATCTGTTGCCTCCAGAGTGTTTCTGATCTCATTTATTGCATTATTCATTATATGTTGACTCTTTTTATTTCTTCTAGGTCTTTTATCTGTGATTCCATTTTGATTTCAAGATTTTGGATCATTTTCACTATCAATATTCGGAATTCTTTCTCAGGTAGATTCCCTATCTCTTCCTCTTTTGTTTGCTTTGGTGGGCATGTCTTCTGTTCCTTTACCTGCTGGGTATTCCCCTCTCTCTTCATCTTGGTTATATTGCTGCATTTGGGGTGGCTTTTCTATATTCTGGGAGTTTGTGGAGTTCTCTTTACTATTGAGCTTCCTCACTGTGTGTGGGGTTGTATCAGTGGCTTGTCAAGGTTTCCTGATTAGGGAGGCTTGTGTTGGAGTTCTGGTGGGTGGAGCTGGATTTCTTCTCTCTGGAGTGCTGTGAAGTGTCTAGTAATGGGTTATGAGATGTCAATTGTTTTGGAGTATTTTTGAGCTGCCTGTATATTGAAGCTCGGGGGTGTGTTCTTGTGTTGCTGGAGAATTTGCATGGTATGTCTTGCTCTGGAACTTGTTGGCCCTTGGGTGGTGCTTGGTTTCAATGTAGGTATGGAAGCATTTGATGAGCTCCTATCGAATAATGTTCCCTGGATTCAAGAATTCTTTGATGTTCTCAGGATTTGGACTTAAGCCTCCTGATTCTGGTTTTCAGTTTTATTTTTACAATAACCTAAGGACTTCTCCATCTATACAGCACTGATGTTAAAACATCTAGGTTAAAGATGAAAGGTTTCTCCACATTGAGGGTCACCCATAGAGGATCACTGAGTTACATGGAGGAGAGAAGAGGGAGAGGGTAGTTATAGGTGATTGGAATGAGATGAGGTGGAATCAAAAGAGGAGAGAGCAAGCTAGCCAGTAATCACTTCCTTTTGTGCACTCCACAGTCTGGACCTCTCAGAGGTGTTCACAGAGTTATACAGGGAAGAGGAGAGGGAGGAAGTAGACAGAGGTGGCCAGGGGGATAGAAGAGGGAGATGAAAAGGAGGGAGACAGATCCGGCCAGT
Organism: Nanger dama; assembly: GCA_917880005.1. Lineage (NCBI taxonomy): Eukaryota > Metazoa > Chordata > Mammalia > Artiodactyla > Bovidae > Nanger > Nanger dama. The sequence goes on from CAKJTW010000004.1 coordinate 59,044,134, forward strand.
ATCGAGTTCCCTGAGTGTTCTCCACCTTCTGGAACACACAGAGATTCACAGAGTTGGGTAGAGAAGAGAAGAGGGAGGGAGGAGATAGAGGCCACCTGGTGGAGAAAAAGGAGAGTCCAAAGGAGGAGAGAGTGGTCAAGCCAGTAATCTCGCTCTCAGGTAAAATTGAGTACTGAAGATTAGGTTTTTAATGTACAAAATTGACAACAAATACCAAAATGCAAAGATTAAAAATCTGGAGTAGAGATTGGATTTTCAAAAATACAATATTAAAGAAAAGAAGAAGACAGAGGAAAAAAAAAAGAAAAAAAAAAGCCATCAGAATTATTAAAAGACAATAACCTCCACCACAAAAGACTATATACTGCGTTTGCTTTAAAAATAGGTTTTTTTTTTTGAAAAGTAATAATAGGTTATAAAAATAATAATTAGAGATATAGAGGACTTAAAAATTTAAGTAAGTTTTTTAAAAAAGAAGACAAAAAGAAAAGAAGAAAAATAAAATTAAAAAAAAAGAAAGAAAAATCACACATCCACATCCACTCAAAAAAAAAAAAAAAATGGCCATAAAAGTAGTAAAGGTATATCTGGCCCTTTCTCTGGCATTGTGGGCTGTGTGGGGTAGCTACCAAGGCAGTTTCCTCTGTTTAACTTCCTCTCTTTGCTGGTCTCTTCCGTGTCTGATTTCCATCTTGACACAGGGAGGGCGGTGATGGACTCTACGCTGGGTCTGCCCCTGTTTGTGGCGCACATGGCTCAGGCTCTGTGTTGCTCTGCTGGGTAACCATCTGAGGCCTGCCCTAGGCTTCATGCACCTCCCTGGTCTAAGGCAATCAGGCTCGGCGCTCAGGAAGCCCTCCGAGGTGCAGATTTGGTTGGGCCTGCGTTTTGTGCCCTTCCCAGGTCTGAGTAGCTAGGGAGTTTGGCGAGTGCAATTGCTGCGATTTATGGCCTTTCTGTGCTGCTCAGTTTTCTGGGAGTACCGCTGAGGCTCCTTCTCAGGCGGATGATGACTGTCCAGAGCCCCCAGAAGTCTTAGTTAGCAAAGAAATCTGCTTGCAATTTGGTAGGTAATGTCTCTTTTGGGCTGCGATTGCCCCCTTCCAGCCCTTAAGGCTCTGGCTGCCTGTCACCAGAGGGGGATGGTCTGCAGCCAGCTATTTCCAATCTGTCCTTTGATCTGTGCGCGGTCCTGGTGGTGTCTTATGATCGAGCGTTTTGCATGGTAGCTATCCCAGTCTGGTTTGCTAGCCCAAGTTAGTTCATTCTGGCCACACGTGGGGCGTTATGGCCCAATTCTCGAGAAAAGCACTGCAGCCCGCATCTCCTGTGGCCAGATTCTTAGAAAACGCTGCCACTTGTGCCTCCCGCTCCTCCCTGCCCAACCCTCATTTGCTAGTGTGCGTCTGCACTGCTTATCCACTGGGGGATTTACTGTTGGGCTCATAATCTGTTTGTTTTAATTATTTATTTATTTTTCCTTCCTGTTATGTTGCCCTCTGTGCTTCCAAGGCTCGCCACAGACTTGGCTTCGAGAATGTTTCCTGGTGTTTGGAAACTTCTCTTTTAAGAGTCTCTTCCCAGGATGGGATTCCCTTCCCAGGACAGCGCTCCCTCCCTACCTCCTTTGTCTCTTTTTTCATCTTTTATATTTTTTCCTACATGTTTTTGAAGCCAATGATCTGCTTTGCTGGATGCCTGATGTCCTATGCCAGCATTCAGAAGTTGTTTTGTGGAATTTACTCAGCGTTGAAATGTTCTTTTGATGAAGTAGTGAGGGAGAAAGTGGTCTCCCCATCCTATTCCTCTGCAATCTTTTTCCGCCTCCTATGATGTCTTAAATAATAAGGTTGGCAGTTCCAGACAATCACATGAAGCACAAAAGTGCAATTAAAAATTCATTATATATTCAGATCAAAATTTAGGTGTGAAACCAAACAGCACCCTGTGAGGCCCTCCAAATTATGAATACAAAAGGCTTTCTGTGTCACCCATTTCTCATTTTTAGGGAAAAGGCTTCAAATTCCTAGAGTTTCCCTGGATTCCAAAAGGGCAGAATCAAAGTTTCTGATTAAAGAAGGTAGGCATTGCAGAGACAAAGAAAGAGCAGTTAAGAAACAATAGTGCAGCTTTGGGGCAGTATTCTGGTACCTCCTCAAGGGATGTATATAACAATATAACTCCCAAGTTTCTCTGCAGGAGCTAAGGTCTCTACCCAGGTAGAGGATTATAACTTCAGGCTGAGCAAAAGATTTCTGAAACAAGGCTCTGTCAGAAGAAAGTCCAATCAGAAGAAAGTCACATACCCTCTGAGCGCACTTCAAATGTTGCCTTTAAAAACTCTTGAAAACCATCTGAGAGCTCAGGTCTTTTGATTACAAGCCGTCTGCACTTCTTGCTTGACCCTGAAATAAAACTTTCTCTGCTCCAAATTCCAACATTTCTGTTTGTTTCACCACACTGAGTATCAGACACACACACATACAAACCAGTGTTAGATGAAGATAACTTTAGATTTCAGTTCAGTTTATTTCAGTCACTCAGTTGTGTCTGACTCTTTGTGAATCCACGGACTGCAGCACACCAGACTTCCCTGTCCATCACCAACTCCCAGAGCTTATTCAAACTCATGTCCATGCCATCCAACTATTTTATCCTATGTTGTCCCCTTCTCTTCCTGCTTTCAGTCTTTCCTAGTGTCAGGGTCTTTTCCAGTGGGTCAGTTCTTACCATCAGATGGCCAAAGTCTTGACGTTTCAGCTTCAGCATCAGTTCTTCCAATGAATATTCAGGACTGACTTCCTGTAGGATGGGCTGATTGGATCTCTTTGCAGTCCAAGGGACTCTCAAGAGTCTTTTCCAACACCACAGTTCAAAAGCATCTATTCTTCAGTGCTCAGATTTCTTTATAGTCCAACTTTCAGATCCATACATGACTATTGGAAAAAAAACATAGCTTTGACTATATGAGCCTTTGTTGGCAGAGTAATGTCTCGGCTTTTTAATATGCTTTCTAGGTTGGTCATAACTTTTCTTACAAGGATCAAGCGTCTTCTAATTACTCAGCTATAGTCACCATCTGCCACTATTTTGGAGCCCCAAAAGGTAAAGTCTATCACTGTTCCCATTCATTTGTCATGTCATGATGGGACTGGATACTATGATCTTACTTTTCTGAATGCTGAATTTTAAGCCAACTTTTTCACTCTCCTCTTTCACTTTCATCAAGAGGCTCTTCAGTTCTTCACTTCTTGCCATAAGGGTGGTGCCATCTGCATATCTGAGGTTATTGATAATTCTTCCAGCAATCTTGATTTCACTTTGTGCTCTATCTAGCCCAGCTTTTCTCATGATGTATATAAATTACATCTCTGTATATGTTAAATAAGCAGCATGACAATATACAGCCTTGACATACTCCTTTACTAATATGGAACCAGTCTCTTTTTCCATGTCCAGTGCAAACTGTTTGTTCTTAACCTGCATACAGATTTCTCAGGAGGCATGTAAGGTGATCTGTTATTCCCATCTCTTGAAGAATTTTGCAAGTTTGTTGTGATCCACACAGTTAAAGGCTTTGGTACAGTCAATAAAGCAGAAGTAGATGTTTTTCTGGAACTCTCTTTCTTTTTTGATGATCCAATGGATGCTGGCAGTTTGAATTCTGTTTCCTCTGCCTTTTCTAAATTCAGCTTGAACATCTGGAAATTCATGGTTCATATACTGTTGAATCCTGGCTTGGAGAATTTTGAACATTACTTTGGTAGCCTTGAGATGAGTACAATTGTGCAGTGGTTCAAACATTCTTTGGTGTTGTCTTTGTTTGAGATTGGAATGGAAACTGACCTTTTCCAGTCTTGTGGCCACTGCTGAGTTTTCCAAATTCGCTGGCATATTAAGTGCAGCACTTCCAAAGCATCATGTTTTTAGGATTAGAAATATCTCAGTTGTGGTTGTGATCCAAAAGTCTACAAGTCTACAAGCAATAAATGCTGGAGAGGGTGTGGAGAAAAGGGAACCCTCTTACACAGTTGGTGGGAATGCAAACTAGTACAGCCACTATGGAGAACAGTGTGGAGATTCCTTAAAAATTGCAAATAGAACTGCCTTATGACCCAGCAATCCCAGACATGGAAACAACCTAGATGTCCATCAGCAGATGAACGGATAAGAAAGCTGTGGTACATATACACAATGGAGTATTACTTAGCCATTAAAAAGAATACATTTGAATCAGTTATAATGAAATGGATGAAACTGGAGCTGATTATACAGAGTGAAGTAAGCCAGAAAGAAAAACACCAGTACAGTATACTGACACATATATATGAAATTTAGAAAGATGGTAATGATAACCCTGTATGCGAGACAACAAAAGAGAACAGATACACAGAACAGATTTTTGGCCTCTGAGAGAGAGGGAGAGGGTGGAATGATTTGGGAAAACGGCATTGAAACATGTATCCTATCATGTAAGAAATGAATTGCCAGTCTATCTTTGATATAGGATACAGGATGCTTGGGGCTGGTTCACAGGGATGATCCAGAGAGATGATATGGAGTAGGGAGTGGGAGGGGGGGTTCAGGATTGGTAACTCATGTACACCGATGGTGGATTCATGTCAAAAAAAAGAAATAGCTCAATTGGAATCCCATCACCTCTAATCTAGCTTTTTCATAGTGATGCTTCCTGAGGCTCACTTGATGTTGCATTCCATAATGTCTGGCTCTAGGTGAGTGATGACATCATTGTGGTTTTCTGGGTTATGAAGAACTTTTTGTATAGTTCTTCTGTGTAGATAAATTTAGATTTATTAAGGGGGAAAAGAGGAAAATATAGATAAACATCTGTTTGAAAAAGGTAAAGAGGATTTTGTAAACTGAAAAATTAGAGATAATAGTGACATGATTATAATTAATTACAAAAGAACTTGCTACATTCTTTTTCTAAATAACACCAATTAAAAGTTAAATAACTAGAATATATATTTATGTAAATTAAAAATATAAGGAGTGATATTGTAAATTTATGGGGACTTTTCCTTGTGGCTCAGGCAGTAAAGAATTCATCTGCAATGCAGTAGACCTGGGTTTGATCCCTGGGTTGGGAAGATCCCCTGGAGAAGGGATTGGGAATTCACTTCAGTATTCTTGCCTAGAGAATTCCATGGACAAAGAGGGCTGAAAGGCTAAAGTCCATAGTGTCACAAAGAGTCTGACATGACTGAAACAACTTAGCACTAGCACTTTGCTAAGTCACTTCAGTCGTGTCTGACTCTGTGCGACCCCATTGATGGCAGTCCACCAAGCACCCCCGTCCCTGGGATTTTCCAGGCAAGAACACTGGAGTGGGTTGCCATTTCCTTCTCCAATGCATGAAAGTGAAAAGTGAAAGTGAAGTCGCTCAGTCGTGGCCGACTCTTTGCGACCCCATGGACTGCAGCCTACCAGGCTCCTCTGTCCATAGGATTTTCCAGGCGAGTACTGGAGTGGGTTGTCATTGCCTTCTCCAGCACTAGCACTATTTTTAATTTATAAATATACTGCTAACTGATAAACAGTATCACCTCCTCTATAAACAAATAAGTAAAATTCACAAGTATTATTTTACAAAAGAAAATAAAATGGTTAATAGATGTATAAAAAGGTTTAGCTTTATAATCATTTTAAGAAACAAATTAGGACTACAAAACGTTAAAATATTTACCTATCAAATTTTCCCTGTCCCCAGAAATAAATCACAAGAATACATAACAGTAGGTAATTTCATGTGGTTAATTAATAAGAATGAAAAATTGGAGGCACTTTAATTGCTCAAAATGGAAACTTGATCAAATAAATAATGGTACCATCCAGATAATGTAGTAATAGGCATTTGATATAATATTTAACCTCTAACAATTATGTTCTTTAATGTGGCTAGGAAAAATCTTAGTCTAATAAATTATTACATGCTGGTATGACATGTGCCTATGCTTATGCATTTTGCAATATTTCGTCTAATATTTTTACCATAAATTGAATTAATTGTATAGTACAAAAAAATACCACCCTATATGCACACATATAGCATTTATTCTGTATATTTTAAAAACTAATAAATAAAAGTAAATCCAGCTATAATTTATAACACTACACTTTTTTGGATGCTTTTAAATCTTTTCTGTTGCCTAACTGTATTTTATAAAGTATCCATAGTAACAATTTTAAAAGAAATGCAGAGAATGATAGGTGTACAAAAATGTTTTTTACTAGTAGAAAACTGAAATGAACTTTTAATTAATGTTACTGAAGTTTTATGATGTATGGTATATTTAGAGACATAAACATATTTCTACCTATCTACACACAGGTATGTCTCTACGTGTGAATGCATACTGTCACTTTAGTCATATCTGACTCTTTTTGACCCTGTGGACTGTAGTCCAACAGACTCCTTTGTCCATGGGATTTCCAGACAAAAATAATGCTTGAATTGCCATGCCGTTCACCAGTATATTTTTATATATATATGTATGAATATGTAAATGTACATATGGAACCGTGACTCAGTATTAAAGAAATTGGTGACTAGCAAAAATTCATAATTGCTTCCTACAGAACAGCAGAGAAGAAAACAGCTTGTTGAAATTGCTTGTCCTTCTAGGACAATAAATTTGGATGAAGCCAATTAGAACCACTATGACTGAGCAAAATGCACCTGCTTGTCTGATGGGTGATATTTAGAGGTCACAACGTTTGCACTAACATTTCCCAAATTTTCATATGACCTGTGAAGAAACATGCTTTCTTAAATCATGTAATCAACACAGTTTTTCTTTCTTCAACACCTCAAAACTCTTAAATATCTACTTCATCTTGCTACAGAGGAGACAGATTTGAACTGGCTTCCTGCCTCCTGCTTGCCCCCTTGCAATGAATCTTGCTCTCCGAGAAAGACTAGTGCTTCAGTGCTTGACTTTTCATTGTGCAGTGACAAATTACTCAGTGAGGTACACATATATGTATATGCATATCAGATAGATCAGGTGGAGAGAGACTTCTACTCTATTAGGCAGGACAGCACCCACTCTCTGCAGGCAATAGTTACAGAAGAAAAAGATCTCCACCTCAATTCCCAAGAAGTATCTTGAATATGAAGTCTCTCAGAGGGGAGCTATTAGGGAACCTACTGACCAAACCACCTACCCTGGCCAGGCAAGATTGTAGTTACTTGCATGAGTTATCATAACAACAAGAGATCTTGGTAAAGAATGCAGAACTAATGAGCTACCACCAAATGGAAGAAGCCAGGGAAAGCCAAAAGGAGAGAGGAGATGCCAGTCCATATGTCCTACTGACTACACAGAATCCTTCCTGTTGAAATCCATCCAAATACACAGAATTCTCTCTGTTGGATTCCATCTTGGCTGAGTGATGCCTGTACCTCCAGAAAGGACTTTAAGTCAGAGTGATCGGCTAGAGACAACCTGGAAACTCATCCTATCCCCCTAAAACCTGAGACTGCAATCCATGTGGCAGAGCGGTCTTCCTGGGTTCTCCTTGCTGCCTTCCACCTGGGAGCCCCTTCCCAATGAGATCTCTTGCTTTGTCAGTAGATGTGTCTCTGCAAGGAATTTATTTTTGAGTATTAAACAAGAGCCCACTTTTAAGCCCTGAAAGAGGTCCCACTTTCAATAAGATCAGCCAGAAGAACCAAGGAGGGTAGAAGAAAGTGCCTTCCTCCCTGTCAATACAGAACAGTTGAATAAAATGATCTCAAAATACCAATAAGAAACTTACTGATATGAAAAAATACTCATATTTCAGATAACATAGCAAAGTCATATTTGTTTTTATGAATATATGTTGAAATAAAGCCTTATTATTTCTCAATGTTAACTTACATTCCTCCAACCTAATTGTTTTCATTTTTATGTTTGGTTTCAATGCTTGACCTATGTTTCTATATTTTTTTAATAATAAAAATATGCAGTTTTTTGTTTTCTAACTCAATTTTATGTTTTTTTAATTTTCATGTTGTTTATAATCTTTATCTTCATTATTTTATTAACTACATGATACCACTGTGAGTTAATATAGGACGCTTAGTGAACCTAGGTGATACTGTAGTTTTAGATGTTATTCCCTTTATGTTTTCCCCTTAAAAATTACACAGCTATGAAAATCTATTTAGATACAAATTATTTCACTTTTTCTCATTCTTTCCTTAGATCATTAAGAGTGGGTGTATAATGTTAAATGGGGAAAAAAATGTTCTTTTGGCTTCCATTAACTATCATACTCTTATAGTTTCTAAGTCAATTGCTCTGATTCACTAAGTTCTTGGCAATACAAAAGTGTTTTAAGCTATTCTGAGCTTTACTAACATTAAATACCATAAACATTTCATTTTTAAAATAATTATTAATGTATGTTACCTCAATAGCATTAAGTATTTCTTTAACTATTACCTTACTATTATTTCAATTTGCAGAAATAGAATATTTGACCACGTTACTTTTTACTTTAATATACTGTCTTGTTTGAATTATTTATTTAAATCACTTATTAATTTATCATTTTAAAACTTTATATAAGCATTTTTGAAACCTGATTAAAAAAACAACTATAAGAGCACATTTTGAGAAAGATATTTTATTACATATTAAATATGATATGACAGGAGATTATGTTAGGCAAAACAACAGCATTTTGTTTTTATAAGAGCCTATGTTTTCAAAGGATGCTTATTGAAATATTTAGTAGTGGCTTTTTCATCTGCTTTAAAATGCTTCCTCAAAAAAAAAAAAAAAGAAAAGAAAAAGAAAACAATATGTAAAGCAAAGCAAAAGTGCCAAAATCATGATACTTATTTCTTATTTATGATGAGTTTATGGGTTTTAATTTTGCTATAGTCTTTATTTCTGTCTTTCTCAATTTTTACAAGTATTTTTAAATACATTAAAATGCATATATAGCTGAGCAAACACTTAAAATATATTTTAGGTAAATGTAACTTTTGTCATATTTCTTGACTAATATTATCTTTCTTTCAAATTTTCAAATTTGATGTGCTAAACATCATGTTTTAGTTTTTTAAAGAAAATTAGTGACAAGGTTTAAGGTCCATGGATAGTGTCATCCTTTGTTTTTTCTAAGGGGGCCAAGCAGGTCTCTCACCAGTAACCTTTCCATAACAAACATGTTTGCCTTCCTGTATTTAATGTTCACTTTCTCTGTTTGTGATTATGACAGCTCATAGGATTAAATTCTCTATGTATTGATTTGGATCTGTTCCTTGTTGTGCTTTGATAGAAAGAAACATAGTTTTCCCTCTGCAGTGATAAGATGTAGTGGATAGACAGCATCATTTTCACAAAAGTCATTTCTAAAGTGTTTCCCATTTGCTGACAACCATATGTATATTTCCTCTTTGAATTATAAATTGTTGCTATTTAATAGAGATGAAGATTTTTTTTACTTTGGTTATAAGATTTTTAAACTCAAAACAGTTCATGAGACATCGGTTTAAGTGTAGCTATAGAGAAATCGCAAGGATTTTTTTTTTTTAATGGCCTTAGTGAAGTCAATTAATAGGCAGGAGATCAAATATTCTATTTTGATTTTTAAATACATGTGCAACTGAATCACCATTAGTAGAGAAAAAAAAAATACATTTATTTAAGGTGTAAATTGTGAGCTAGTCACACTCACAGATTACATTTCATCAAATGTGCACTTGAGAGTTAGGTGTTGAAGGCCAATTTAATGAAGAAGAAATATGAAGCTAAGTGATGGGTCTGTGTTTTGAATCCTACTTCTGTCTCATACCAGGATCCACTCTGTTCCTCCAGACACTGCTAAGTGATGTTTTATAATCAAGAGGGTCTGGGTGGCATGCACCACATTCACTCCCTTGGGAATCCATACCCCCAAGTAAATGACTGCGTTAAGTTACCTTAAATACGATTCAAATGCTTTACAAGGCAAGTGAACCATTTTCCAGAGAGTAAGCACTAAATAAGGAAGCCATATCCATGTAGAATCTTCCTTTTTTTTTTTCTTCTGCATTTCAAAATTTGAAAGAAGACTTGGAAATCTTTAATAAAAATCCTTAACATAGTCCTTCAGCAGTAACTGATCCTGTTTTCAGTTTTAGAATGGGATGAATCTCTTCCCTTCCTGAACTTCAGCATTGCTGTAAGGCTCAAAATGAAATAACATATTAGATGTGAAAATATCTGCAAAATATAAAGTCATTTATGAATATAAGAATTGGTTTCACTGAATTTTGGCTCAATTCAATGTTTGGCAAAGAAACTGTTTTGATTGCTGCAAAAGTTCTGGTTCCAGTATTCTCCTATATTATATTTAGGACATAGCCAGTGAATTTGGGGAATAAGAAATAAAGATTAATTTGGGTTTAGAGGTCACTCTTTATACCCTAAGCTCTGTACTCTTACAGGAAGAGCACCCAGTGTGGAATGTGAGAATTCACCCTAAACCGACCATCTCACTGAATGCCGAAAGATTCTTTGACAAATTGCTATTCATTTGAGTGTGGATTTCACTGACCAGACCTACTATGCCAGGATTAATGTAACCCTTCTCTGGACCCTAAAGTGTTTCTCATTTTCAGGGGATTCTTGCCTTTGTTGAACTGTCCCTGAATGTTCATTAATTTCAATGAGAGGTAAATGTCAACTTGAAACAAAAGGTGACCTAAATGCCGCAGCACCCTATGAGTATTAAAATAAAAAGTGCTCATGAATTAATGAGCCCAGTACACACTTACTCCAGACGTGGAACAAGAGGCTGCGCTTCAACATTGACCTCATCCACATGCTCAGGAAACAGCATTGTGGGCACCAGGTCACAAGGCATAAGAGAGCTGCTTGGTTATGAGTTACAAAATGAGTTGACATTATCATTTTAAATGTTAATCATGCACCTCAAAAGAACTTGGGCCACTTCCCAAAATAATATCATTCTAGCTCAATGGGAGGCAGTGCATGTGGTATAAAGAACACAGAAATAGAAATGGGAACACCCAGCTTCCTTTATCACCTTGGCATTAATTCTTTGTGTCAGTTCAGAAATATGACTTAAATTCTCAGCTGTTCCCCCTACTCCTTGCCTCCTTCCATCTCATGCTGCTGCTAGGGGAAAAAAATGTATTATTTTTATCAATGTAATATGTTCAGCAGGTTAATGATAAAATGGGGAAGAACCGTGTTTAAAATGAAAATTGAGTCATTTGCCTCCAAAGTTTTCTTCGTCCACTGTCCCCAGACTATCAGGATTGCCAGCTCGTAAGCATCTACCATCCCCAGACCAACACACAAAGACAACCAGCTTTCATGGGCCCTGCACTGGATTCTTCCACCTCTCTTTCCTTTTCGTTTTCTCTCTTTCTGCATTGTCTGCTTATCTCTAAACAATGTGCCTGTCCCTTTATTTTAAGTTGTTTCACCTTTGTAAACTACAAATTCAAATTTTACAAATGAGGTACCAAGTGTTCTCCACTTTTGCAGTGCTCCTCTTTTGCTTCAAATTTTTGAAAGCTATCTTACTGTTTTTCCTTCTACTTTAGGTAACTTGGAGTAATATACAACAATCTCAATTCTCTCTCTCTCCCAGAGTATCTCTTCATTTCAGAGTTGATATATATACTGACACTGATTCTGTCACTGTCCTGCTTCCAAACACTTAAATTATATATTATTTGTATCTTAAATTATATATCAACATTACTAAGGTATATGAAGAAGAGGCCAAAATTCACCTTATGTTCTGTATTAATTAATTTACCAAGCTTTTATCTAAATCTTTATTCTGAAAGTTATCATAATATCTGCAATAATTATATGATATTATTTATTGCAGATACTATTCATTACAAAGTGAAGAAGTTACTATTTCTTCTCCCAACAGGCCTATTGTGATGATACTTGATGGGAGAAGCAAATGCCTGTTTCATCACATTGAGATGTCTCTGTCTTCTTAATTCTCTCAGTGGTTAGGTTCCTCCATTTTTCTTGTAGATGTTCTCTTTGGGCCACATTCGTTCCCTATGCTACACTAAACCATTTGCCTTTTAAGCCTATTCATAGCTATTTTACTGACATTCTGTTTCAGTACTCCTGGGGTTGATAGATGCTTTCTTATAGTATTTCATAATTTTCTCTCTTTTGGTATTTTCTGCTTAATGTTTTTCTCCATTAATTTTGTCAGAAAGTAAACCTAAATTTCTTAATATTTTCATGTTTGACTTTTTTCCTCCCACACATAATTGATTTTCTGGCTTGGGTGTAGGTTGTTTGGCAGACCCCTTTGTCACTCTGAAGGCCTCTGTCTATTCTCTCCTAGCATCCTTCTGGCTTAGGAATGGCTTCCCTGATGGATCAGATGGTAAATAATCCTCCTGCAATGCAGGAGACCCAGGTTCAATCCTTGGGTAGGGAAGATCCCCTGGAGAAGGGAAAGGCAACCCACTCTAGTGTTCTTGCCTGGAAAATTCCGTGGACACAGGAGCCTGGTAGGCTAGAGTCCATGGGGTCCATAGGGTCACAACTAAGCAGCTAACACTTTCACCTTCACTGGCTTAGGAGATATTAAATGCCTCTATACTTCAGGCTTATGGCTAGATCACTCATTTTGGTCAATGCCTGAATATTCGAGCTTTGTCTCATCTTATAGGACTAAGACTTGCTTTTGCACATTCATTGGACTCCATGAAGTAGCTTCTTTGCCCAACAGAGCCTCAGATTTTGGCTATTATCCCCAAATGTAAACCTACCCTGTCATTATCTTGTGATATGAACAGATATCACAGAACAGGCTGCTATTAATTACCTGTATCTTCCTGTTTTTTAACTGATAGGGGACTCAGCATATCAAAGGGCTCAAGACTCTGTATTTTGATTTAAAATCCCTAATGAAGTCTGTGTTTTCCTGTGAGGATTGTGTTCACTTTCTCTTTCTTTTACGTAATGAATTATTCATACTCTGCCTATCACTTTATTTTGCCATTTGTTCTACAGTTTTGAACCATTTTTCCATTTCACCTAATGTCTTGCTTTTAAATTTCATTCATCCCCATGGATCTAAGTTTGTCTCCCTTTGTGTGGCTTTCCCCTGGCAACAGCCCCTATGATGGATTTCAATCTCTATAATTTCTATTACAAGGGCATTCTCTGGTGGTAGCTACCAGTGCATTAACCTCTCTGGAGCCTCATCTCATCTTTGGAGGAATGAAGTGTAAGATGGAGGGCAGAGAAAAGACTGATGACTGAGAAGCAATAAATCAGCTGTGTTTTTTCCATTTCTTTTCCAAATACTCTTGAAATGATCATAACTTGTGACCCTGGCTCCAGTCATATCCCTGATCATTCATATAACAAACTGATGCCAGAATTATTTTTGAAAATCATCCAAGCCATTATATTTGCCTGCTCCCATATTGCAAACATCAAAAATTGCAGCACCTGATTAAGAGACAGTTTTGCATGAAGAGATGAAGAAAAGTGTTTTTCTAAGATTTCGAGGGGCCTCAATAAAGAAGACCAGATTATCAAGACTGTCCTGTAAGAGAGTGGATGTGATAGGAGATGGCTGGACTGAATTCCAAGGAACTGATGGAGGATGTAATAGTATAGGTGATATGGGTGGGGGGTGGGGAGTTGCTAAGTGAAGGATAATGTGCCCCTGCCCCTCCCAACTTTTAATAAAGTGAGTAAACAAGAAATTCTGAGTGGGATTTGATGTGCCCCAGTAAACAAAAAGTAAGATTTTTATGCTCATCTGATATGATTCAGAAACAAGAAAGTTGTTTAAATTCAGGAGTAGAATCTAAGTGCTGGATGTAAAGTTCAAGTATAAAATTGGCAGAAAGGCTGAGTTTACACAGAAATTGGAACAGAGGGTTAGGACAATTTATATTCCACATTACTACAGAACAAGAAACCATGATCACTCATATATTTCTTCATGCAGCCTCTAATTCAGAGTTTCTATCCTTAGCATCTCTGTACACAGAGAGAAACATCGGTGTTGAAGTCTGACAGGGTTGGTTTAAAAAACAGTTTATAAACTGTGTGATTTTGAGCAAATCACTTTATTACTCTATGCCCCAGGGTGGCTGTGGGGTTGACTTGAGACCAATTTAAAAGCCTTGATAACATTTTACCTGATTTGTATTTTGTTTTATCAACTTTACCTAACTTGTGTCTTTCTAATGATAAAGAATATTTCCCAGATTCCATGATAAGCAATTATGTTGACCAAAGAGTTCTTCCTTAAGTCATTCCAAAAACTGTATCTCCACAGCTTCCACTCACTAGCTGGGTAGAAGTTTCTGGAACTGAGAAAAGTCAGATCTTTGAACTAGGTCACAAGATATATGGTCAAGAGGAGACATTAAACTTGTGTCTCCCATGAATTTCTCTTCTCCTAGAGGCAGTTTCCCTGCTGAAAGTTCATTCTAGGTAGGTAGAAGTATTTTTCTCTAATATTCTTTGAAAATGGAGATAGCAATAAGTATGTAGCTACATAACTATATCTTATTCTACCTTTAGAGTGTTATTTTGATTGCCCTTCATGACAGATAGACTGTGCCAAAAATGGGCTATACAAACAATTTAATATCCTCTTTGAAGTAATTCAGGGAAATAAGACTTCCTTGGTGGCTCAGACGTTAAAGCATCTGTCTGCAGTGTGGAAGACCTGGGTTCGATCCCCGGGTCAGGAAGATCCCCTGGAGAAGGAAATGGCAGTCCACTCCAGTATTCCTGCCTGGAGAATCCCACAGATGGAGGAACCTGGTGGGCTATAGTCCACAGGGTCGCAAAGAGTCGGACAAGACTGAGAGACTTCACTCACTTGAAGTAATTAGAATAGATCAACCTCATCTCCCTGCAACCTTTGGAAAATTCTCTAAGACTTTCTCCAAACCTTGAAAGCAGCTGGGTCAACATGAGCTTTAATCCAGGGAGCAATCTAGTCCCCTCTGTATGCATAGGGAGCAACCCACTTACCTCTGTAAAGCTTCCTGATTAGGCTGCCGTATTTGACAGTTAGCTGTCTCAAGATGGATGTGTTTTCACAAGTGCTTTAAGCTTTGGGCATTCAAGGTAACTCAGTAATTTTAAGTGAAAACATGCATTGCAGGAGCAATTTTACACTTACCATGCTTAATAATATTTAAGAGTGTACAATCACATATATTCTTGCTTTAATTTCAGCAGACACACTATGGGGAATACTAAGTAGTTAAGCTTACCATTATTATTGCAATCCATCTGATTCTTTTCCTTGCAAATGAATCTTTAATTAGTTAAGTTGCCACCACTGTGATCATGCTTACAAAGTGAAGCTCTTTAAGACTAGATTCTTGAAATTAGAAATAAAAAAATAATCCCTGGCTTTCTGTTGCTTCTCTGTAAAATAGTAGAGGTGTACCTGGCTTCCCTGGTGGCTCAGAGGTTAAAGCGTCTGCCTCCAATGCGGGAGACCCGGGTTTGATACCTGGGTTGGGAAGATCCCCTGGAGAAGGAAAATGGCAATCCACTCCAGTATTCTTGCCTGGAGAATCCCATGGACGGAGAAGCCTAGTAGGTTACAGTCCACGGGGTCACAAAGAGTTGGACACGACTGAGCTACTTCACCTCACCTTACTTGCTGCAAAGTTTTCTTTAGGCTTAATGAGCAACAAGAATCAAACATTTAACTTTCTAACTAACTACTAAATTGGTGAACCCCAAGGAATGCCTGATAATGAGTTATCACAGAGCGTATTGAGTGAATTTAGCAATGAGAACCCCTGAGAGTTCATGAAAGTGGACTGTAGGAGGGGACAGGGCACACAGCAGAAACAGTTCAGAATTTGGGAGATATGTACATAGTTGTTCAGTTACTCAGTCATGTCTGATCTTTGTGACCTCATGAACTGTAGCGCCCCAGGTTTCCCTGGCATTCACCATATCCAAGACCTTGCTCAAACTCAAGTCCATTGAGTCAGTGGTGCTATCCATCCATCCCATCCTCTGTCATTCTCTTCTCCTCCCAACTTCAATCTTTCCCAGTATCAGGGTCTTTTCCAGTGAGTTGGCTCTTCACATCAGATAACCAAAGTATTGGACCTTCATATTCAGCATTAATCCCTCCAATGAATATTCAAGATTTACCTCCTTTAGCATTGACTGGTTTGATATCCTTGCTGACCAAGGGACTCTCAGGAGTCTTCTCCAACACCACAATTCAAAAGCATCAATTATTTGATGCTCGGCTTTCTTTATGGCCCAACTCTCACATCCATACATGACTACTGGAAAAACCATACTTTTGAATAGATGGACCTTTGTCAGCAAAGTAATGTCTCTGCTTTTAAATATACTGTCTATATTTGTCATCACTTTTCTGTAACAAAGAAAGCAAGGAGCAAGCATTTTTAATTTCATGACTACAGTCACCATCTGCAGTGATTTTGTAGAACAAGAAAATAAAGTTTGTCATTGTTCCCACTGTTTTCCCATCTATTTGCCATGAAGTGATAGGACTGTATTACAAGATCTTAGCTTTTTGAATGTTGAGTTTTAAGCCAGCTTTTTCACTCTCCTTGATTCATCTTCATCAAGAGACTCTAAATTTGCGCTTTGCTTTCTAAGAGTGGTGTCATCTGCATATCTGGGGTCATTGATACATTGATTGTACATTGATTTGTATATTAGCCTTCAACAAATGTCAGTGCCTTTCTCTCTTGGGTGAGGATAAAGATGATGATGATGGAGATAGTAAAACAATAATAATCATCATCATAATAGAAGCTTAGAGAAAATAATGTAATTTCCTAAGGTAAAATCTAGTCCAAAGATTATCTTAGAATTAAAATCGAGGCAGTGAGTTTTCATATATTAGTCCTTCATCAAAACCTGACCACCAGACCAAGACACAGTTATGATAGTAAAGACTTCTATGTCAGTGAGTACTATTACAACATAGTAAACTCCAAGTTGATCTTTAAAAAAGAATGTATTTGTCAGTTACTAAACTCAGCAAAGTAAACTGGCCTTTGCTCTAGAACATCAGAAGTTGATGGAAAGATGATACACACACACATACATAATAATTATGAAATATTAACTTCTAAGACTTTGGAGTTGAAAACATACCTTTAATATTATAATAGCCATTTTATTACTTCAGTTCAGTCACTCAGTCATGTCTGACTCTTTGTGACCCCATGAACCACAGCCCACCAGCTCTCCCTGTCCATCATCAACTCCTGGATTCCACCTAAACCCATGTCCACTGTGTCAGTGATGCCATCCAACCATCTCATCCTTTGTCATCCCCTTCTCCTCCTGCCCTCAGCCTTTCCCAGAATCAGGGTCTTTTCAAATGAGTCAGTTCTTCGCATCGGGTGGCCAAAGTATTGGAATTTCAGCTTCAACATCAGTCCTTCCAATGAACACCCAGGACTGAACACCTTTAGGATGGACTGGTTGGATCTCCTTGCAGTCCAAGGGACTCTCAAGAGTCTTCTCCAACACCACAGTTCAAAAGCATCAATTCTTTGGTGCTGAGCTTTCTTTACAGTACAACTCTTACATCCATACATGACCACTGGAAAACCATAGCCTTGACTAGACAGACCTTTGTTGACAAAGTAATATCTCTGCTTTTTAATATTACTTCAGGATGAATTATTACATTTAGCAGGATACATGGAAATTATATATTTGTGGGTATATTCAATTCTCCTAAAGGGTTATCAGATATATTTTGTTTATATCTTGCTTATCTCTAGGTTTTCTCTAGTTTATTTTAATAATTTTTTTCTTATAAAAACTTTCTCTCTCTCTCTCTCTCTTATATTTATATATATATATATATATATATATGAAATTTAGGTTAATAGAAAAATTGAAAAGAAAGCTTTTTCTTATCCCCATATGTGCATAGATTCCTACATTATCAACCTCCCTAGTCGGAGTGGTACATTTGTTATAGTTGATGAGCTCACATTGATTCATCATAATCACCCAAAGTCCATATTTTATCCTAATGTCCTCTTTTGATGTTGTACATTCTCTAGATTTAGAAAGAAAAATGCATAATAGTATGTATTCATCTCTTTGTTATTGAACAAAGTATTTCCATTGTCCTAAAAATCTTATGTGCTACATCTAGTTAATCCCCCTTCTCCACACTCTAGCAATCACCACTCTTGTTATCATCCCCATAGTTTTACCTTTTCTAGAATATCATGTCATTGAGATCATTCATATGCAGTCTGTTCAGATTGTCTTCTTTAAGTTAGTAATATGCATTTAATTTTCTTCCACGGCTTTTCATGTCTTCATAGCCCATTTCTTTTTAGCACTGACAGCATTACATTGTCTGGATATATCGTAGTTTATTTATCCTTTAGCATACAAAAGGGATCTTACTTTCTTCAAAGTTTTGGCAATTATGAATAAAGTTGCTTTAAGTATCCATGAAGGATTTGTATGAACATACTTTTCAACACCTTTAGGTAAATATCAAGAAGGGTTATATCTGGGTCATATGGTAAGCATATATTTATCATGTTAGAAACCACCAAAATGATTGTATGGTTTTTCATTCCCAACAGCAATGAATGAGAGTTCCCGTTGCTCCCGTTGGTGCAGTAAGTGCACCAACACTTACTGCTGTCAGTATCCAAATTTAACTGTAATAGTATTAAATATCTCACTGTAATATAAAGTTCCATTTCCCCAATAACATATACCATGGAGCACCTTTTTGTATACTTATTTGTCACATACACTTCTAAGGAGGTGCCTGTTCAGGTCAGGTCTTTGGCATATGTTTCAGTTAGTTTTTTTTTTTTTTTTTAATTATGGTTGAGATTTAAGAGGCTTTGTATATTTTAGATAACAGTTCTTTACCAGATATGTCTCTTGCAATTTTTTTCCCCCAGTCTGTGGCTTGTCTTGTCATTCCTTGATATTGCCTTTCACAGAGAAAAGGTTTTTAATTTTAGTGAAGTCAAATTTCTCAGTTATTTCTGTCATGGATTATGCCTTTTGTGTTGTATTTAAAAAGTTATTATCATTGTGGCCAAGATGGCAGAGTAGGAAGATCCTGAGGTCACTCTTCCCAAAGAAACACCAAAGTTATAATTATTTACAAGGCAACTAGTGAAAAGAACAACTTGAAGAGTTGCAGAAAATATTTTCCACCACTAAAGACACAAAAAAGCAACCAAGCAAGAAGGAAAGTGGAGATAGAGATGCAATATAGTCAATATCCACAGCCCCAGGGAAGTAACCCACAAAATGGAGGATAATCACAATTTCAGAGGTTATCCTTAAGGAGAAAAGGGTCTAGGTCCCACATCAGTCACCCCAGCCAGAGACCCTGGACCAGGAAGACAAGCTCCCAGACCATCTGGGATTTAAGGCCAAGACTTGTTACAGGAAAAATGGAGGCCTGTAAGGACTGTAGCTGGTCAGGCTCCTCTGTCCATCAGGATTCTCCAGGTAAGAATACTGGAGTGGGTTCCCATGCCCTCCTCCAAGGGATTTTCCCAACCCAGGGATCAAACCAATGTCACCTGCATTGCAAGTGGATTCTTTACCATCTGAGCCACCAGGGAGACAGACAGGAAACAGTGACTCTGTTCTTAAAAGGTGCATGTAAAGTCTCACATGCTCCAATATCCAGCACACAGGCAGTCACTTGACAGAAATCTGTGTCGTCCCCATTTGCTTATCTTAGAGAAACTTACACAGAGGGAAGAGGCAACTGGGGATCCCCTTAGGGACATAAACACTGATGGCTGCCACTTTGGGGAATCTTGCTCTACCATGTAGACTGTGATGATGGCAAGTACCATGTTGGAGTCCTTCTTTTAGCCTATTATCACTGGGGGCTTACCCAATCACCAGACTGTTAGCACTAGTTCTGGGATCCCCAAACCAGTCATGGGGACCCAACCTCAGATACCAGCAGAATTGTATCAGCTCTGTCTATCCCTCTTGGCCTTCCTACCCTCCCCTTGACACAGCAGCCACCCGTCCTGGGACCTAGCTGTACCCACAGGGTGTCAGACCTCAAAGGGTCCCCAAGTTAACCACCCTGGAACTCAGTCCCATCTATCAGTGAGCCAGCATCCATTGTACAAGGCATGGCTGGACGGCTCCCCTACCATCTATCACACCCAGGCTCCCTACTGTCTATCACACCCAGTCAAACTCACCAGAACAGAGGTCCCACACATATTACATATGGGATGCCCCTAAAGCATATAACTCTGGTTACCGAAAGAGAATAAGCTGGAAAAGCCTTATGTCAGGGAAATCCTATAAACCCTTTCCAAGACTAGGAAACATAACTGACATACCTACCAGAAAACAAATAAAGAGGGTTAGGCAAAATAAAAAAACAGAGGATATATTCCAGAAAAAGAACCAAGATAAACTCTCAGAAGAACTAAGTGAATAGGAGATAAGCATTCTATTCAATAAAGAGTTCAAGGTAATACTCTCACAAAATATGGGGATCCTCCATGAATGAGTCCTCCTGGAGAGCTGTCCCTGCTGAACCTCCAGTTATTCATCAATTACAGTTGAGGTTTTCCTATTCTAGCACAGTTTCTACAGATGTTTCTGCTAGTGAATTTCTGTTCTTTAAGACATGCCTATCTGTGTCTGCCTGTCTTGCTCTCCAACCTTGAGAGCAATGATTTGCTCAAGTGTCCTCACTTGTCTTGTGGATCCTACAGACTTTGATTTTCACTCTGTTTAGATCTTCACTTGTTAGGACAGAAGTGTGACTTTAAAGATCCTTATGTAGGAATGAGAAGCTGATAGTCTTTTATGTAAATTTGAAGAAGACTGTAAATAAAGTGTTGAGTAAATAAGGACATAACTACTGCCAAAATAGTAGTTAAGTATATATTAGGAGCTTGAGCTCCTGCTTTAGGTGGAATAAGTGTAGAAATAGAGAGGACATCTATGTATATTAATTCATCCAAAAATGTTGATAGAATGCAGATTCTATCAACAGGCACTGTTTGAGCATGATTGGCTGAATGTTAGCAGTCCAGCCCAGTGCTGGAAAGCTGGAGTGCAGTTTCAACAAGGCATGTGCTGATTCACAAGCATTGTTAGCCAGATGGGGTGGGGCCTAGTTCTTAGCACAATAGCTTTCTCTATGAATCCCAGTAAGTGTCCACACAAAAGGCTATTTATTTATTTTTTGAAGTATAGTTGATTTATAATGTTTTGGCACCTGTTGTACAGCAAAGTGATTCAGCTTTATATATATATATATATAATTGATATATATATATATATATATCAATACATACATATATAAAATATACATGTATATGTGTGTGCTCTCTCTCTCTGTGTGCTCAGTTGTGTCTGACTCTTTGTGTTGCCCCCTTCCCCATCCACACACTGTAGCCCACCAGTCTCCTCTGCCTATGGGATTTCCCAGGTCATAATACTACAATAGATTGCTATTTCATTCTCCAGTGGATTTTCCCCACCCAGTCTTCCAAACCCAGGGATCAAACCCATGACTCCTGCCTTGAGAAGTGGATTCTCAAGTGGAATTTCTAGTAATGCACACAAAGAAGCAGATAGGAGTACCACTCTTCCCATGAATAAGAAAATTACTAAGTTCCGGTCAAAGGCCAAACATTTCAATGGCAATAACATAGGAAAGAAAAAAACAAAGTAATATAGGTCTATTGAGCTGAATATAGCAGGAAAAATCTATCTTAAAAGAGATCCATGTGCATGTTTGTGTGTATTTCAGAAACTAACTTAGAATATAGCTGGCCTAGAAAGTATGTTCCCTACTCAATACTGAATAATAATTAATACTTTAACATAGGATTAATGACTAAAATCTGTAATAATTTTCTCTGTATCTATAAGAAAATAATAGAAATATTTTTTAAAGAAGATCATTGAATATATAGTTCTAAAAAAGAAAAGAAAAATCCAAATGAGTAATAACCATATGAATAGCATTCCTATGCATTATTTTTCTTTTTTAATTCACTAAGAAAAAGAGTACAATACTAGCTACTATGATGAGATGCCACATTACTGCAGTCATATTGGTGAGAATTAGGAAAACCAGTAATCCCAGGGTCTGTTAGGATAGTGGGAACAAAGTACCGTTATGCAATACTGGTGTGAGGGAAATGTGGGATGACAAAATTAATTTTGTTAATTGTGCCCATAACCTAAGACCTAACAATTCCATTTCTGAACATAAATCCTAATTATGCGTATGAAGCTTATAAACAGACATGCACAAAGATGGTTATTAAACCATTGTCTGCTTTCAGGAAGGGTTAAACACAATCTATGTGGGGGCGCTCTGCAGAGAGAGTAGAGGTAGTGGAACTTCCCTCAGCAAAGCCGAGGGGTCCTGAGGAGAGGTGAGCCTGCTGTCCGCCAACCCAGCCCCCCCGCCCCAAGCGAGAGACAATCAGACGCGACAGGGGTTCCGTTGCACCAATCACGTTAAAGGTCAAATTGTCATGTGCCTTCATTATAACAGGAGTCTTTGGAGATCACGCACTGTTTACGTGCATGGAAATCAAGAGAGCCAATCAAAAACTTTGACAAACAACACAGACCATGCCCCCATCTCTTCCGCCAGGCGCCATCTTAGGTTTTTGACCACAAAGCTAGCCTCTTTCTTTTTAAGGTGTTCCATTTAGGGCCCCACAAATCTAGAGACTGGGTAGTTAATATAGAGTAGATATGAAGAATATTATTACATAGTATGTATATGCATTAATGTTTATGTAGTGTGACGTGTGCTTTTTAAATATATGAAAATGTGTGATACAGGTGTCATAGAGTCACTATGACTCAGATAAAGTAAAAATAAAAACACAAAACAACCCTAATAATTAGTTTGAGTAATATATACATATTTATATATGCATGTGTGTTCTCTCAGTCGTGTCCAACTCTTTGAGATCCCCATGAATTGCTCTTCTGTCCATGGGATTCTCTAGGAAAGACTTCTGGAGTGGGTTGCCATTTCCCACTCCAGAGGATCTTTCCTACCCAGGGATCAAAACTGTGTTTCCTGTAGTTCCTTCATTTGAAGACAAATTCTTTACCACTGAGCCACCTGGGAAGCTATATATATATATATATATATATATATATATATATATATATATAATATTGAAATCATTCAAGGTAAGGAGACACACTGTGATTCTTACTGGGAGCTCATTTCCTTTCTTATAAAATGTATGGCGAAGTAAGGAACTTCATCATTACTGCAAATTATTTCAACAGCCACTCAGCCAGTGGTAATTTAAACAGAGTCTGTAGCACCCTGCAGTTCTGACTCCATGTTATTGCTCCAGCCACACAGTAATTGTCCTCCTTTGCTCCTCCTCTCATGCTGAGTCATTGTGCTAAACCCGTTACTCTCTGCCTTTGTTTCTGCTCTACCAGCTGCTGCCAACTTTCTGACTGTTTGCCTCAAATTCAGACTCCTGAGAGAAAATCTGACTGTCTTCTTCCATCTGTCTACATTGTGTTGAGCATTTTTCTCATGACAAACACGCCCCTAGACTGCTGGGTACTTCCCACATTGTGACTGTTCAGATACTTCCTACTTCTTGGTCCAATCTTTTGTGAACAGAATTATCTCTTCTGGCTATCTTCTGCCTTGAACTCACTGGGCACATCCAAAGCCATGAAATTAAAAGATGCTTGAACCTTGGGAAAAAAGTTATGACCAAAATAGACAGCATATTAAAAACCAGAGACATTACTGTGGCAACAGAGGTCCATCTAATCAAAGCTATGGTTTTTCCAGTAGTCATGTACGGATGTGAGAGTTGGACTCTAAAGAAAGCTGAGCACCAAAGAATTGATGCTTTTGAACTGTGGTGTTGGGGAAGACTTCTGAGAGTCCCTTGGACCGTAAGGAGATCCATTCTAAAGGAGATCAGTCCTGAGTGTTCCTAGGAAGGACTCATGGTGAAGCTGAAACTCCAATTCTTTGGCCACCTGATGTGAAGAACTGACTTATTTGAAAAGTACCGGATGCTGGGAAAGATTGAAGGCAGGAGGAGAAGGGGATAGCAGAGGATGAAATGATCTGATGGCATCACCGACTCAATGGACATGTTCAGTTCAGTTCAGTCGCTCAGTCGTGTCTGACTCTTTGCGACGCCATGAACTGTAGCACGCCAGGCCTCCCTGTTCATCACCCTCTCTCGGAGTTCACTCAGACTCGACGTCCATTGAGTTCGTGAAGCCATCCAGCCATCTCGTCCTTGGTCGTCCCCTTCTCCTCCTGCCCCCAATCCTTCCCAGCATCAAAGTCTTGCCAATGAGTCAACTCTTTGCATGAGGTAGCCAAAGTACTGAAGATTCAACTTTACATCATTCTTTCCAAAGAAATTCCAGGGTTGATCTCCTTCAAAATGGACTGGTTGGATCTCCTTGCAGTCCAAGGGACTCTCAAGAGTCTTCCCAACACCACAGTTCAAAAGTATCAATTCTTCGGTGCTCAGCTTTCTTCACAGTCCAACTCTCACATCCATACATGACCACAGGAAAAACCATAGCTTTGACTAGGCAGACCTTAGTCGGTAAAGTAATGTCTCTGCTTTTGAATATGCTATCTAGGTTGGTCATAACTTTTCTTCCAAGGAGTAAGCATCTTTTAATTTCATGGTTGCAGTCATCATCTGCAGTGATATTGGAGCCCCCAAAAATAAAGTCTGACACTGTTTCCACTGTTTCCCCACCTATTTCCTATGATGGGACCAGATGCCATGATCTTTGTTTTCTGAATGTTGAGCTTTAAGCCAACTTTTTCACTCTCCTTCTTCACCTTCATCAAGAGGCCCTTTAGCTCCTCTTCACTTTCTGCCATAAGGGTGGTGTCATCTGCATATCTGAGGTTATTGATATTTCTCCCAGCAATCTTGATTCCAGCTTGTGTTTCTTCCAGCCCAGCGTTTCTCATGATGTACTCTGCATAGAAGTTAAATAAGCAGGGTGACAGTATACAGCCTTGATGTACTCCTTTTCCTATTTGGAACCAGTCTGTTGTTCCATGTCCAGTTCTAACTTGCTTCCTGACCTGCATACAGATTCCTCAAGTGGAAGGTCAGGTGGTCTGGTATTCTCATCTCTTTCAGAATTTTCCAGAGTTTATTGTGATCCACACAGTCAAAGGCTTTGGCATAGTCAATAAGGCAGAAATAGATGTTTTTCTGGAATGCTTTTTGTTTTTCCATGATTCAGTGGATGTTGGCAATTTGATCTCTGGTTCCTCTGCCTTTTCTAAAACCAGCTTGAACATCAGGAAGTTCATGGTACATGTATTGCTGAAGCCTGGCTTGGAGAATTTTGATCATTACTAGCATGTGAGATGAGTGCAATTGTGCGGTAGTTTGAGCATTCTTTGGCATTGCCTTTCTTTGGGATTGGAATGAAAACTGACCTTTTCCAGTCCTGTGGCTACTGTTGAGTTTTCCAAATTTGCTGGCATATTGAGTGCAGCACTTTCACAACATCATCTTTCAGAATTTGAAACAGCTCCACTGGAATTCCATCACCTCCACTAGCTTTGTTCGTAGTGATGCTTTCTAAGGCCCACTTGACTTCACATTCCAAGATGTCAGGCTCTAGATGAGCGATCACATCATCATGATTATCTGGGTCTTGCAGATCTTTTTTGTACAGTTCTTCTGTATATTCTCGCCACCTCTTCTTAATGTCTTTTGCCCCTGTTAGGTCCAGATCATTTCTGCCCTTTATCGAGCCCATCTTTGCTTGAAATGTTCCCTTGATATCTAATTTTCTTGAAGAGATCTCTAGTCTTTCCCATTCTGTTTTTTTTTCCTCTATTTCTTTGCATTGAGCACTGAAGAAGGCTTTCTTATCTCTTCTTGCTATTCTTTGGAACTCTTCATTCAATATATCTTTCTTTTTCTACTTTGTTTTTCACCTCTCTTCTTTTCACAGCTACTTGTAAGGCCTCCCCAGACAGCCTTTTTTTTTTTTTTTTTTTCATTTCTTTTCCATGGGGATGGTCTTGATCCCTGTCTCCCATACAATGTCATGAACCTCATTCCATAGTTCATCAGGCACTCTATCTATCAGATCTAGGCCTTTAAATCTATTTCTCAGTTTCACTGTATAATCATAAGGGATTTGATTTAGGTCATACCTGAATGGTCTAGCAGTTTTCCCTACTTTCTTCAATTTCAGTCTGAATTTGGCAATAAGGAGTTCATAATCTGAACTACAGTCAGCTCCTGGTCTTGTGTTTGTTGACTGTATAGAGCTTCTCCATCTGTGGCTGCAGAGAATATAATCAATCTGATTTTGGTGTTGACCATCTGGTGATGTCCATGTGTAGACTCTTCTCTTGTGTTGTTGGAAGAGGGTGTTTGCTATGACCAGTGCATTTTCTTGGCAAAGCTCTATTAGTCTTTGCCCTGCTTCATTCCACATTCCAAGGCCAAATTTGCCTGTTACTCCAGGTGTTTCTTGACTTCCTACTTTAGCATTCCATTCCCCTATAATAAAAAGGACATCTTTTTGGGTGTTAGTTCTAAACGGTCTTGTAGGTCTTCATAAAACCATTCAACTTCAGCTTCTTCAGCTTTACTGGTTGGGGCAGAGACTTGGATAACTGTGATATTGAATGGTTTGCCTTGGAAATGAACAGAGATCATTCTGTAGTTTTTGAGATTGCATTCAATTACTGCATTTCAGACTCTTTTGTTGACCATAATGGCTACTCCGTTGTTTCTGAGGGATTCCTGCCCACAGTAGTAGATATAATGGTCATCTGAGTTAAATTCACCCATTCCAGTCCATTTTAGTTCACTGATTCCTAGAATGTCAACGTTCACCCTTGCCATCTCCTGTTTGATCACTTCCAATTTGCTTTAATTCATGGACCTGACATTCCAGGTTCCTATGCAATATTGCTCTTTACAGCATCGGATCTTGCTTCTATCACCAGCCACATGCACAACTGGGTATTATTTTTGCTTTGGCTCCATCCCTTCATTCTTTCTGGAGTTATTTCTCCACTGATATCCAGTAGCATATTGGGCACCAACTGACCTGGGGAGTTCCTCTTTCAGTATCCTATCATTTTGCCTTTTCATACTGTTCATGGGGTTCTCAAGGCAAGAATACTGAAGTGGTTTGCCATTCCCTTCTCCAGTGGACCACGTTCTGTCAGCCCTCTCCACCATGACCCACCCGTCTTGGGTTGCCCCACAGGCATGGCTTGGTATCATTGAGTTAGACAAGGCTGTGTTCCTAGTGTGATTAGATTGACTAGTTTTCTGTGAGTATGGTTTCAATGTGTCTGCCCTCTGATGCCCTCCTCCAACACCTACCATCTTACTTGGGTTTCTTTTACCTTGAGCGTGGGTATCTTTCACGGCTGTTCCAGCAAAGCAAAGCTGCTGTTTCTTACCTTGAATGACATGAGTTTGAGTAAATTCCAGGAGTTGGTGGTGGGCAGGGAGGCCTGGCATGCTACAGTCCATGGGGCACAAAATATCTGACAAAACTGAATGACTGAACTGAACTGAAAGATCTATCATCACTTCACACTTGCAATGTGACTCCCCTTGTGTGATACTTTATCACTGTGGTATTATCTGTGACCAATGAGAAAAGATGGTGTTGATGGCAGAATCAAACATTGTATCTACCACTTGAATATCAGTTCCATATTGCAGTGCTACTGTGTATATTATAGCCAATTTTGCAACCATGAAAGATGATAATGCTGGTAATTCAGGGTGAAAAACTTAAAAGTGAAGGTGCATGTCTGCATGCTAAATTGCTTCAGTACTGTCCAATTCTTTGTGACCCTATGGGCTATCGCTTGCCAGGTTCCTCTGTCCATGGGATTCTCAAGATAAAAACATGTTAGGGAGTTTCCATGAGCTGCTTCAGGGGATCTTCCCAACCCAGGGATTAAACTGAGGTCTCTTATGTGCCCTGCATTGATAGGGGAGGTTGTTTACCACTAGTGGAATCTGGAAAGCCCTTAAGAGTAACAGAATGTTGTTAAATCCCTATTTTTGGTTTCCTTGTGAACTGGTGAGACTTCACACTTGGTAGAGATGAGCACCACCACCAGTCTTCTCTCACATGAGGAACTGTGTAGTCTCAAGAAATCATGCTCATTTAATATCTTTCAGCCTGCTATAAATTGGTATGCTTTGGAGAGAAACTACTCATTACTGCAAACAGCGATAACTTATACTAAATATTTACATCAGAGTACTAATTTTAGCCAAGTCTCCCACCTGGTCCTCGGAGGCTGCACTAGCACATGGCAGATACACAAATCTTAACTCAGAAGAGAGCTCTATGCATAGCAGGCACTCAGAGTGGCATAGACTCCAGAAAACAGTAATTCTTCTATATAAAAATGCAAACATACTCAGTCCAGTTCAGTCGCTCAGTTGTGTCTGACTCTTTGTGACCCCATGGACTGCAGCACAGCAGGCTTACCTGTCCATCACCAACTCCCAGAACTTGCTCAAACTAATGTCCATCAAGTTGGTGAAATCATACAGCCATCTCATCCTCTGTCTTCTCCTTCTTCTCCCACCTTCAACCTTTCCAAGTATCAGGGTCTTTTCTGATGGGTCGACTCTTCAAAGTAGGTGGCCAAAATATTGGAGTTTCAGCTTCAGCATCAGTCCTTCCAATGAATATTCAGGATTGGTTTCCCTTAAGATTGACTGGTTTGATCTCCTTGCAGTCCAAGGGGCTCTAAAGAGTCTTGCCCAACACCACAGTGAAAATATGTAAATACAAGAATGTTCCCCAGAATATCATTTATATGAGATGAAGTAGCAAAGGCTATATTTTCCCTCCCCCTCAATTTAACAATAGTAAGTCTTGGGAAACATATGAATCAATGGTGTTCAAGACAATGGAGATCAGACTTTGACAGATAGTGGTCACTGAGAGATGTGAAACAGATATGAAGTAAAGGATTGCCACAGCTTAGCACCTTAGAACAGTCTCTAGACTGTATTCTAGAGAGAGGTAACCCAGCAGAGCTCAGGGGCTACACTGACTTGAGGAAATGAAACTAAAAGTTCAGAAGGTCAGTTGGTTGGGTTTGCAGAGTAGCATGCCAGTAAGGGTAGAGATGCTCAGAAACAGAACACTGCACAGCTATGGAGGTTTCTTGTTGAGTATACAAAGACAGCTTGGTTCCTGTGTGTGAGGAAACTGCAGAGGGCTAGGAAGGAACGATCTGAGAGAACTAGAACAGTACCTGGTATTCAAGAAAATTGTATTACTCTTGGGATGTACAGATTTAGAAAACAGGTTGGGAGGAGGGTTCCAGAAGTGAGGTACCCAGGGAACAATTTAAGGGGAGATTGATTTTCAATTTTCCAAGGGCTGGCACATAAAAAGTGACTACTACCTCAAACCGACTACCTCTTGACACTTTTCAATCTAGGACCTTGCTCTTAAGTAACCCTCAGAAGGTACTTGCAGGATTCTGAACATGAGTGCACCCTTATTTAGCACCCTGTGTTCCTCACTTGCCTCACCCAAGTCCCAGTTCTTCTCCGAAGACAGGAATAATTTATTACAGACTAAACACAGCTGTGGTTCTTCCTCAAAAAATAAAATAAAGCAAGATTTTAAAAAAGTTCCAAATAATTTAATTTACCTGTGCTCTAGATCAAAGATCAAATATATTTATAGAAATACAAAAATAGCTAGTTCTTACCTAAAAAGAGAAAACTTAACAAGGCCTGGCAATCAAATATGACCAGACAAGTAAAGAACAGAAAAACATAATCTGCATCAATGAGTAAAACCAAATGAGAATTGATACAGACTTAAAATACCAGAGTAAGATATTAAAGTGACTATTTTAATTTTTTTATAGTTAAAAGTGAAAACATGAAAGATATAGAAAAGATCCATAGCACTAGTTAAACTATAAAAGTCAAGCACAGAGAGAAAAAAAAAATTAACAAAATGAGAACATCATTGAACTTCCAGAAAAATTCAAATGGGCTTAATGTACATATAGTAAAAAGAGGGAGAAGATATCAAGAAAACATTTCAAGACATAGTGGGTGAAATTTTTCCAGATTTGATAAAAACTATAAATTCAACACTCATTAAGCTAAATGAGCTGTAATTTTTAAAAATATGAGGAAAATCACTCCCAAACACAAGATAATCATACTGCTCAGAAAACATAAAGAGTGATCACTTAAAGAAGCCACAGGAGGAAAGAAACACATATTACATACAGAGGAAATAGAGATTAGGAAAGTGTAAATTTCTGGTCAGAAAACAGTCAAATAGAAGACAGTGGGGATTCATGGAGTTTCATGTTTAAAATACATGAAGAGAGAGAATGATAGAGAGAGAGAGAAAGGGAGGAAGGGAAGGAAGGAGAGAAGGAAGGAAGAAACTATTAGAATTCTATGCAAGGAGAGTTATCTATCAAAAACTAAAGGTAATAGACATCTTAGACATATAAAAGCTGAAAAATTTCATTACCATTAGGCCTGGACTATAAGAAATATTGAAAAAGTCTTTTACAGCAACTAAGCACGTGAAAAGATGCTCTTCAGTGTTAGCAGGGAAATGCAAATTAAAGTTCAAATACATGCTGCTACATATCTATGGCTTCAAATGTAAATTTGAAATCTGACAACATCAAATGTTGTCAAGTATGTAGAACAACTGAAACACTCATCATTCTTCATGGGGATTTAAATGGTACAATCTCTTTGGAAAAGAGTTTCTGACAGCTTCTAAAATGTCAAACATACAGGTATACTGTGATCTAGCCATTCCATTCTTAGGTATTTACTCAAGAAAAAAGCATACATCCAAGAAAAACTTCTACAAAGATTGTAGAAAATAACACATTTATTTTTTTAATGTGCTATGGAAATGTGCTATTTCCAAATTAGAAATAGACCAAATATGCATCAAGAAGGTAAGGTGTAAAGAAAATGTGATATATATTGATACACACAAAGGATACTATTCAACAATGAAAATAAATGAACTATTGTTACAGTCAATTACATAGATGAACTTCAAAATAACCATATTGAGTGTATGAAGCCAGACAATGCTGAAAACATACTACATTTGCATGTGATTTCAATTGTATAAAGCCTTTATAAAATATTTCATTTGTACAAAACTTTACACAACAAACTATTTATTGACAAAATGGAGACCTGTGGTTGCCTGAGGACAGGTGAGCTGAGAAAGGGGTGAAAAATTATACAGTCATGCATGAACTTTAAAGAGTAAATGAGTATGTTTATTATTCTGAGTGAGGTAACACTTTCACAGGTATGCACATATGCCATAACTTTTCGTCTTATTAATGTATGCTGTTTATTTCATGTTAGATATCTTAATAAAAATGTTATAAATACAACTTAAAATTGTGAAACTCCAGGAACAAATTTTTAATTGAATTTCTAAAATTTTACTTTTAATGAAGTGTAATTGATTTACAGTACTGTGATAGTTTCAGGTATACAAAACAGTGATTAAGGTGTATAGCATAGTTCAGAATTGTTACATTCTTTTTCATTATTTTCCCTTATGTTGTTACTAAATATTGAGCCTAGTTTCTTGTGCTATAGATCTTGTGCTATAGTAGATCTTTGCTGGTTTTCTGTTTTCCCAGGAACAATTGTAATTGATATATGCTTACGGTAGTGTATTGTTTACATATCATGATATACTTCATGTACTAGACTGTTATGAAATTATTAAGAAAAATATTGAGCAGGACTGAGATATCAAAAAACATTGAAATGATACTAAAGGTCAATATGTTCATCAATGCCAAGAAATGCATGAGCACTGCATGACAGCCTACGTTTACAATATGAAGATTTTTTTTTTAATTGTTTTGCTGTATCAGAGCCAAGGATGATGTTAACATATCGGTCATTCAGTAATTTATATTATCTTGTCAATTTTCTACTCCATGTATATTACTAAACATAAAACTATATATCAATAAAATATTACAATTATTCATTAGTGAAGTTCAGAAAGTTTTTTTTTTTTAATTTACAATATTGTATTGGTTTTGCCATACATCAACATGAATCCGCCATGGGTGTACATGAGTTCCCACTCCTGAACCCCCTCCCACCTCCCTCTCCACACTATCCCTCTGGGTCATCCCAGTGCACCAGCCCCAAGCATCCTGTATCTATTTTCCTATATACAGAAAATATTATCATCATAAAAATTTTAGAATACAGAGTCGTATGACATATATAAGTCATTTCTACAATTGTACTTACAAATTCACTCAGAGAAAGCTACTGGCAGAAACAATGACATAACTTCAGTCTTCTGAATTTCAATTCTTTCTAAAGTCTTTCAAAAGATACTATCTGACTTTTCAGAATAAATGTGCACAAAGAAGAGTTATCAGTTTTTAAATTAAACAGAAGTTAAGAGCTGACTCTTCAGTCTGTTGACCATTTTGCTAAATAAACTAGTTTGGGCTTGTTGAAAAGTTCAAAATGTTAGATTTTGTTAACAGAGTAAGCAATGAAAGACAAATTAATATTTACATTAGAAAACTGAAGAGAATTATATATAAATATTACGTGGATAATATTAACAGCAGTAGTAAAAATGACTTTATTGTTCACAACCAAGATAATTCGTTAAGTAGGCAACCTTTTTCTCATTATGTCACTAAATAGCATGATTTATAGATTTCCTCAATTAATTTTAATTATTTTGAAACAATCACATATTTTTGAATTGTTCTAAAATCTAAAAAAAAAAATTGGAACATACTTTTGTAATTAAGTAAACACTGACAGAAGTTTCTGTTTAAACATAGCAAATTGAATACAGAGAAACATACAAATGTCACCTGATTATTTTCTTGCTCTTTTGCAGTTTTACTGCTCCATTTTTTCTCTCTTGCTGACGTCCTTACTTATTATTGCTTCAATTGTAAAAATGTAAATGGTTTAAATTTTACAATCACAAGACACAGAGTGACTGAATAGATTAAAAAACAAGATCCAGTTGCCTACAAGAGGCTCATTTTAGCATTTAATATCAATAGATTCAAGTGACTTGATGGAAAAATATATTCCATGCAAGTAGAAAACCAAAGAAAGGGAGGGATAGAAATATATGAGACAAAGCATACTTTAGTTCAAAAACTATAGCAAGAATCCAGATATTTATATAATGATAAAAAGGATCAATTCATGAAGAGAAAATAACAATCAAAAATATACATATACCCAACATCAGATCATGTGCATATATCAAGCAGATACTAAAATTTTTTCAGAAAGAAATAGCCAATATTCCAATAATTAATGGTAGGAGACTTTAATACCCCACTTTAAACAATAGATAAATCCTAGACAAAAACTCAGTAAGGAAACACTGGACTGAAATTGCACTTTAGTTCCAAAATAAATACAGACATTTATAGAACATTCCTTCCAATAGCAAATATAATACATTTCCTGGAGAAACATTCTCCAGAATAGAATATACGTTAGATCACAAAATAAATGTTAGTGAAGCTAAGAAGGTTGACATTATACAAATATATATTTCTGACCACAATGGTGTGAAATTAGACATCAATAACAAGAGGAAAACTAGAATCAGCAACAAGAAGAAATGTGGACAATTAATAAATATTTGGAAATTAAACATCAAACTCCTGAATGAGTCAATGAAGAAAGAAAAAAAAAGTCTTGAAAAATATGAATACAAACTGCATAAAAGCAAATCTAAGAGGGAAATTTGTAGCAATATATGTCTACACAAGAGAAAAGAAAGATCTCAAATAAACAACCTCACTTTACAACTCAAGGACCTAGAAAGAGAAGGACGTAGAAAGCCTAAAGTTAGAGAAAAAAAGAAATAACAGATTAGGGCAGAAGTAAATGAAATATTGACCAGAAAAACAATAAGATAGGTCAAAAATCAATAAAATGAATAACTGATTTTTAAAAAGATAAAATTAACACATTTTTAGCTAGACTAAGGTGGCTCAAAGGGTAAAACATCTGCCTACAATGCGGGAGACCCAGGTTCGATCCCTGGGTCGGGAAGATACTCTGGGGAAGGAAATGGCAACCCACTTCAGTATTCTTGCCTGAAGAATCCCATAGACAGAGGATCCTGTCAGGCTACAGTCCATGGGGTCACAAAGAGTTGTACATGATAGCGAATTCACTTTCACTTTCAAGAAAGATCAAAGTTTCAAATAAGTAAAACAACAAGTGAAAGAGGAGATATTGCAACTTACACAATAGAAATATAAATCACTCAGTATGATCACATTTTTACTTAACTGAACTACATTCACAAAGACTTCGTTTCCAAATAAGGTCTCATTTACAGGCATCTGGGATTAGGACTTCACTATATTTTTTTATGAAACACAATTAAGTCCATTATAAAAGTCACAGCCACCTTTTTTGACCACCTAATGCCAAGAGCCAATTCACTAGAAAAGACCCTGATACTGGGAAAGATTGAGGACAGGAGGAGGAGAAGGTGACAGAAGATGAAATGGTTAGAGACCATGACTGATTCAATGGACCTGAGTTTAAGCAAACTCCAGGAGATAGTGAAGGACAGGGAAGCCTGGCAGTTCTGCAGTCCACAGGGTTGCAGAATTGGACATGACAGAAAAATAAAATGCATAACAAGTATATGCAAAAGTGATTTTTATTAAATGTACAGATTAATGTAAATGCTTTTTAATGGTAGTATAACTTAAACTTAAAATACATAAATTGTCAATGAACAATTCATTGAATTTAGTTACTAAACAAATCATATATCCAGCCAAGTTAAAAACAGAAGAATATTAATAAAATTTCAGCAGTTTCCCTTATGAGCTACTCAGACATGCTCTACCCAATCAGAAGTTAGCCACTATTCTGATTTCAATGATCACTGAATAACTTCATCTATTTTGAATATTTTCTGAGAATTACACAATGTTTACTCATTTCTGAAAACTTTCACTGTATGTCATGTTTATTAAATCTTCCTTATTTTTCACATAGCATACTTTTTAGGAATGACTCCCAGATTGTATAGAACTGACACAGGAGGGGAACTACCACCATGAATATGTCAAATTACTGAGTCCAAAAACAGATTATAGGAGGTATGATACTGGCATTAAAAGGTTAACTGAGGAAACTCATCATCATCATCATCATCACTAGACCTCAGTGTCTCTCTCTCTCTCTTTCTCTCTCTCTCTTTTTTTTTTTTTTTTGGCTGTCTTAGGTCTTCATTGCGATGTGCAGGCAGTTCATTGTGGCATGCATGATTCTCCAGTGGCTTTCTCATTGTTATGTGTCAGCTTAGTTGCCTCATGAATATAGTATCTCGGTTCCCTGATCAGGGCTCAAATTTGCATCCCTGAACTGGAAGGTGGCTTCTCAGCTAGTGGACCACCAGGGAAGGCCCTCCCTTAGTGTCTTTGGGGCACCCAAGGAAAAGAGAATGGATGTTGAAATACTGCAACACTGGTGCAGAAAAACCTTACAACTCCCTACAAGGGCTTCTGGATAGCAGAACCTACTTAGCATCAAGACACAGGTACAAAAGGAGCCTGGAGAATTAAATTTTAACTTTGCATTCTCTCTTTTTTTTTTTTTTTTAAAGACTGAATCATGAAGCTTTATTTGATCACCTACTGAAAGTTTCTTTTTATTATTAAATTATTTATTTTTTTAATTACAATACTATATTTGTTTTGCCATACATTGACACGAATCAGCCATAGGTGAACACAATCTCCCAATGCCGAAGCCCCTCCCACCTCCCACCCCACATCCTCTACGTGAATCATCCGTGCATCAGCCCCATGCATCCTGCATCCTACATTGAACATAGATTGGTGCTTCGTTTCTTACAAGAAAATATACACGTTTCATTGCCATTCTCCCAAACCATCCCACACTTTGCCTCTCCCTCAGAGTCCAAAAGTCCACTCTATACCTCTGTGTCTCTTTGTTGTCTCACATATAGGGTCATCATTACTGTCTTCTAAATTCCATATATATGTGTCAGTATACTGTATTGGTGTTTTTCTTTCTGGCTTACTTCACTCTGTATAATCGGTTCCAATTTCATCCATCTCATTAGAACTGAGTCAAATTTATTCTTTTTAAGGGCTGAGTATTACTCCATTGTGTATATGTACCACAGCTTTCTTATCCAATCATCTGCTGATGGACATCTAGGTTGCTTCCATGTCCTGGCTATTATAAACAGGGCTGCAATGAACATTGGGGTACATGTGTCTCTTTCAATTCGGGTTTCCTCGGTGTGTATGCCCAGCAGGGGATTGCTGGGTCATAAGGCAGTTCTATTTGCAATTTTTTAAGGAATCTCCACACTGTTTTCCATAATGGCTCTACTAGTTTGCATTCCCACCAGCAGTGTAAGAGCGTTCCCTTTTCTCCACATCCTCTCCAGCATTTATTGCTTGTAGACTTTTGGATTGCAGCCATTCTGACTGATGTGAAATGGTACCTCATTGTGGTCTTGATTTGCATTTCTCTGATAATGAGTGATGTTGAACATCTTTTCATGTGTTTTTTAGCCATCCGTATGTCTTCTTTGGAGAAATGCCTATTTAGTTCTTTGGCCCATTTTTTTTATTAGATCATTTATTTTTCTGGAGTTGAGCTGCATAAGTTGCTTATATATCTTTGAGATTAGTTGTTTGTCAGTTGTTTCATTTGCTATTGTTTTCTCCCATTCACAAGGCTGTCTTTTCACCTTGCTTTTAGTTTCCTTTGTTGTGCAGAAGCTTTTAATTTTAATTAGATCCCATTTGTTTATCTTTGCTTTTATTTCCATTATACTGGGAGGTGGATCATAGAGAATCCTGCTGTGATTTATGTCGGAGAGTGTTTTGCCTAGGTTCTCCTCTAGGAGTTTTATAGTTTCTGGTCTTACATTTAGATCTTTAATCCATTTTGAGTTTATTTTTGTGTATGGTGTTAGAAAGGGGTCTAGTTTCATTCTTTTACAAGTGGTTGACCAGTTTTCCCAGCACCACCTGTTAAAGAGACTGTCTTTACTCCATTGTATATGCTTGCTTCCTTTGTCGAAGATAAGGTGTCCATAGGTGTGTGGGTTTATCTCAGGGCTTTCTATTTTGTTCCATTGATCTATATTTCTGTCTTTGTGCCAGTACCATACTGTCTTAATGACTGTGGCTTTGTAGTAGAGCCTGAAGTCAGGCAAGTTGATTCCTCCAGTTCCATTCTTCTTTCTCAAGATTGCTTTTGCTATTCGAGGTTTTTTGTATTTCCATACAAATCTTGAGATTATTTGATCTAGTTCTGTGAAAAATACTGCTGGTAGCT
This sequence comes from Nanger dama, assembly GCA_917880005.1. Lineage (NCBI taxonomy): Eukaryota > Metazoa > Chordata > Mammalia > Artiodactyla > Bovidae > Nanger > Nanger dama. Next base: position 59,081,572 of record CAKJTW010000004.1, read on the forward strand.
TGATGGGAATTGCATTGAATCTGTAGATTGCTTTAGGCAGTATACTCATTTTCACTATGTTGACTCTTCCGACCCATGAGCATGGTATATTTCTCCATCTATTAGTGTCCTCTTTGATTTCTTTCATCAGTGTTTTATAGTTTTCGATATATAGGTCTTTAGTTTCTTTAGGTAGGAATATTCCTAAGTATTTTATTCTTTTGTTGCAATGGTGAATGGAATTGTTTCCTTAACTTCTTTTTCTACTTTCTCATTATTAGTGTATAGAAATGCAAGGGATTTCTGAGTGTTGATTTTATATCATGCAACTTTACTATATTCATTGATGAGCTCTAGTAGTTTTCTGGTCGAGTCTTTAGGATTTTCTATGTAGAGGATCATGTCATCTGCAAACAGTGAGAGTTTTACTTCTTCTTTTCCAATTTGGATTCCTTGTATTTCTTTTTCTGCTCTGATTGCTGTGGCCAAAACTTACAGTATGATGTTGAAGAGTAGTGGTGAAAGTGGACACCCTTGTCTTGTTCCTGACTTTAGGGGAAATGGTTTCAATTTTTCGCCATTGAGGATAATGTTAGCTGTGGGTTTGTCATATATAGCTTTTATTATGTTGAGGTATGTTCCTTGTATTCCTGCTTTCTGGAGAATTTTTATCATAAATGGATGTTGAATTTTGTCAAAGGCTTTTTCTGCATCTATTGAGATAATCATATGATTTTTATTTCTCAGTTTGTTAATGTGATGAATTACATTGATTGACTTGCAGATATTGAAGAATCCTTGCATCCCTGGGATAAAGCCCACTTGGTCATGGTGTATGATCTTTTTAATGTGTTGCTGGATTCGGATTGCTAGGATTTTGTTGAGGATTTTTGCATCTATGATCATCGTTGATATTGGCCTGTAGTTTTCTTTTTTGTGGTGTCTTTGTCAGGTTTTGGTATTAGGGTGATGGTGGCCTCATAGAATGAGTTTGGAAGTTTACCTTCCTCTGCAATTTTCTGGAATAGCTTCAGTAAGATAGGTGTTAGCTCTTCTCGGAATTTTTGGTAGAATTCAGCTGTGAAGCCGTCTGGACCTGGGCTTTTATTTGCTGGAAGATTTCTGATTACAGTTTCAATTTCCGTGCTTGTGATGGGTCTGTTAAGATTTTCTATTTCTTCCTGGTTCAATTTTGGAAAATTGTACTTTTCTAAGAGTTTGTCCTTTTCTTCCAAGTTATCCATTTTATTGGCATATAATTGCTGATAGTAGTCTCTGATGATTCTTTGTATTTCTGAGTTGTCTGTCGTGATCTCTCCATTTTCATTTCTAATTTTGTTGATTTGATTTTTTTCTCTTTGTTTCTTGATGAGTCTGGCTAATGGTTTGTCAATTTTATTTATCCTTTCAAAGAACCAGCTTTTTTGCTTTGTTGATTTTTGCTATGGTCTCTTTTGTTTCCTTTGCATTTATTTCTGCCCTAATTTTTAGGATTTCTTTCCTTCTACTAACTCTGGGGTTCTCTATTTCTTCCTTTTCTAGTTGCTTTAGGTGTAGAGTTAGGTTATTTATTTGACTTTTTTCTTGTTTCTTGAGGTATGCCTGTATTGCTATGAACTTTCCTCTTAGCACTGCTTTTATAGTGTCCCAAAGGTTCTGTGTAGTTGTGTTTTCATTTTCATTCATTTCAATGCATATTTTGATTTCTTTTTGATTTCTTCTGTGATTTGGTGATTTCAGAAGGGTGTTGTTCAGCCTCCAAATGTTGGAATTTTTAATAGTTTTTCTCCTATAATTGAGATCTAACCTTAGTGCATTATAGTCAGAGAAGATGCTTGGAATAATTTCAATTTTTTGAATTTATCAAGGTTAGATTTATGACCCAGAATGTGATCTATCCTGGAAAAGATTCCGTGTGCACTTGAGTAAAAGGTGAAATTCATTGTTTTGCGGTGAAATGTCCTATAGATATCAATTAGGTCTAACTGGTCTATTGTATTGTTTAACGTTTGCGTTCCTTTGTTAATTTTCTGCTTAGTTGATCTGTCCATAGGTGTGAGTGGGGTATTAAAGTCTCCCACTATTATTGTGTTATTGTTAATTTCCCCTTTCATGCTTGTTAGCAATTGTCTTACATATTGCGGTGCTCCTATGTTGGGTGCATATATATTTATAATTGTTATATCTTCTTCTTGGATTGATCCTTTAATCATTATGTAGTGGCCTTCTTTACACAGCCTTTGTTTTAAAGTCTATTTTATCGGATATGAGTATTGCTACTCCTGCTTTCTTTTGGTCTCTATTTGCATGGAATATGTTTTTCCAGCCCTTCACTTTCAGTCTGTATGTGTCCGTTGTTTTGAGGTGGGTCTCTTGTAGGCAGCATATATAGGGATCTTGCTTTGTATCCATTCAGCCAGTCTTTGCCTTTTGGTTGGGGCATTCAACCCATTTACATTTAAGGTAATTATTGATAAGTATGCTCCTGTTGCCATTTACTTTATTGTTTGGGGTTCGGGTTTATACGTCCTTTTTGTGTTTCCTTTCTAAAGTCTATCCTTTAATATTTGTTGGAGAGCTGGTTTGGTGGTGCTGAATTCTGTCAGCTTTTGCTTGTCTGTAAAGCTTTTGATTTCTCCTTCATATTTGAATGAGATCCTTGCTGGGTACAGTAGTCTTGGCTGAAGGTTATTATCTTTCATCACTTTAAGTATGTCTTGCCATTCCCTCCTGGCCTGAAGAGTTTCTATTGAAAGATCTGCAGTTATTCTTATGGGGATCCCCTTGTGTGTTATTTGTTGTTTTTCCCTTGCTGCTTTTAATAATTGTTCTTTGTGTTTGGTCTTTGTTAGTTTGATTAAAATATGTCTTGGCATGTTTCGCTTTGGGTTTATCCTGTTTGGCACCCTCTGGGTTTCTTGGACTTGGGTGATTATTTCCTTCCCCATTTTAGGGAAGTTTTCAACTATTATCTCCTCAAGTATTTTCTCATGGTCTTTCTTTTGTCTTCTTCTTCTGGGACTCCTATAATTCGAATGTTGGAGCGTTTCATATTGTCTTGGAGGTCTCTGAGGTTGTCCTCATTTCTTTTAATTCATCTTTCTTTTTCCCTTGCTGATTCATTTATTTCTACCATTCTATCTTCTATTTCACTAATCCTACCTTCTGTCTCTGATATTCTACTATTTGTAGCCTCCAGAGTGTTTCTGATCTCATTTATTGCATTATTCATTATATGTTGACTCTTTTTATTTCTTCTAGGTCCTTGTTAAACCTTTCTTGCATCTTCTCAATCCTTGACCCCAGGCTATTTATCTGTGATTCCATTTTGATTTCAAGATTTTGGATCATTTTCACTATCAGTATTCAGAATTCTTTCTCAGGTAGATTCCCTATCTCTTCCTCTTTGGTTTGGTTTGGTGGGCATGTCTCCTGTTCCTTTACCTGCTGAGTATTCCTCTGTCTCTTCATCCTGGTTATATTGCTGCATTTTTGGTGGCTTTTCTATATTCTGGGAATTTGTGGAGTTCTCTTTATTATAGAGCTTCCTCTCTGTGATTGGGGTTATATCAGTGGCTTGTCAAAGTTTCTTGATCAGGGAGGCTTGTGTTGGAGTTCTGGTGGGTGGAGCTGGATTTCCTCTCTCTGAAGTGCTATGAAGTCTGAAGTAATGGGTTATGAGACGTCAATGGTTTTGGAGTATTTTGAGTTGCCTGTGTATTGAAGCTCAGGGGCTTGTTCTTGTGTTGCTGGAGAATTTGCATGGTATGTCTTGCTCTGGAGCTTGTTGGCCCTTGGACAGTGCTCAATTTCAGTATAGGTATGAAGGCATTTGATGAGCTCTAATTGGATAATGTTCCCTGTATTCAGGAATTCTTTGATGATCTCAGGATTTGGAATTACACCTCCTGATTCTGGTTTTCAGATTTATTTTTACAATAGCCTCATGATTTCTCCATCTATTCAGCACTATTGTTAAAACATCTAGGTTAATGATGATAGGTTTCTCCATCTTGAGGGTAGTCCCTAGAGGATCGGTGAGTTACTTCGAGGAGAGAAGAGGGAGGGAGTAGTTAGAGGTGAGTGGAATGGGATGAGGTGGAATCAAAAGAGGGAAAAGCAAGTTAGCCCATAACCACTTTCTTGTGTGCGCTCCTAAGTCTGGACCGCTCAGAGGTGGTCACAGAGTTATACATGGAAGAGGAGAGGAAGGAAGTAGATAGAGGTGGACAGGAGGATAAAAGAGGGAGATGGGAAGGAGGGATACAGATCCAGTCAGTGACCAGTTCCCTTAGAGTTCTCCTCCTTCTGGAACACACAGAGATTCATAGAGTTGGGTAGAGAGGGGGAGGGGGAGGGGAGGAGACAAAAGTCACCTGGTGGAGAAAAGAGAGATTCCAAAGGTGGAGAGAGTAGTCTTGCACTCATGTAAAACTGGGTACTGCGGATTAGGTTTTTAAAAGTACAAAATTGGCAACAAATACCAAAATGCCAAGATTAAAAATCTGGAGCATAGATTGGATTTTCAAAGATAGATTATTGAAGAGAAGAAGAAGAAGGAGAGAGAAATTTAAAAAAATAGAGAAAAAAGAAAAAAAAGTAAAATATAATAGAAGACTCCAGAATTATTAAAAGACAACTTCCTCCACCAATAAGACTATATACGGCGTTTGCTTAAATGATAAGGGTTTTTTTTTTTTTTTGAAAAGTAATATTAGGTTATAAAAATAATAACTAGAAATACAGAAGACTTAAAAATTTAAGCAAGTTTAGGGAAAAAAGATGAAAAAGAAAAGGATAAACAAATTTAAAAGGAAAAAATAATTTTTAAAGAAAGAAAAAAAAAAAAAAAAAAAAAAAAAAAGAAATCACGCTTCCACATCATCCCCCCAAATTTTTTTTTTGATCATAAAAGTAGTAACAGTGTATCTGGCGCTTTCTCTGTCGTTGAGGACTGTGTGGGGTCGCTACCAAGGCAGTTCCCTCTGTTTGACTTCCTCTGTTTTCTGGTCTCTTCTGTGTCTGATTTCTGTCTTGCCACAGGGAGGGTGGTGGTGAGCTCTGCACTGGGCTTGCCCCTTCCCAATCCGTGGGATAACCGTGTGGGGCCTGCCCTATGTTTCATGCACTTCCCCGGTTTAAGCCACTCAGGATTGGTGCTCAGGACGTCCCCTCTGGGTGCTGGGTTTGGTTCCAAGTCCGAGTGGCTAGGGAGTTTGGCGCGCACTATTGTTGCATCCTCTGGGCTTTCCGGGTCACTCAATTTTCTGGGATCTCCGCCGGGGCTCTTTCTCAGACAGATGATGACTATTCAGAGACCCCAGAAGTCTCAATAAAGAAGCTTGCTTGCAATTTGGTAGGTAATGTCTCTCTTGAGCTGCAACTTCCCTCTTCCAGCACTTAAGGCTCTGGCTGCCTGTCGCCGGTGGGGGATGGTCTGCAGCCAGCTATTTCTGATCCGTCCTTTGTTCTGTGCATGGGCCTGTCAGTGTCTTATGTTCAGGCGTTTTGCATGTTAGTTATCCCCCAGTCTGGTTTGCTAGTCTGGGATAATTCGTTCTATCCACGCGCGGACCCGATTCCTGGCCCCGTTACGCCCCGATTCTTGAGAAAAGCCCTGCAGCCTACGTCTCCCGTGGCCCAGTTCTTAGAAAGCACTGCCACGGGCGTGCTCCTCCCTGCCCAACCCCCACTGCTGTCAGACACAGGCTTTTGCGCTGCTTATCCACTGGGGGTTATACTGTTGAATTCGTAATCTGTTGGTTTTAATTATTTATTTATTCTTCCTTCCTGTTATGTTGCCCTCTGTGCTTCCAGGGCTCGCCCCATGCACAGCTGTGAGAAAGTTCCCCAATTTTAGGGAACCTCTCTCTTTAAGAGTCTTTTCCTGGGACGGGATTCCCTTCCCTTGCCGGTGTTCCCTCCTTACCTCCTTTGTCTCTATCTTCGTTCTTTAAAATAAAATAATTCCTACCTGGTTTTGAAGCCAATGATCTGCTTTGCTGGATGCCTGATGTCCTCTGCCAGCAGTCAGAAGTTATTTTGTGGAATTTGCTCAGCGTTGAAATGTTCTTTTGATGAGGTAGAGAGGGAGAAAGTGTTCTCCCCATCCTATTCCTCCGCCATCTTTTTCCCTCCCTAACTTTGCATTCTCTGAAGTAGCTGAAGGTCCCTAGAAGGGGGATGGACAAAACGTATAGCATCAACCACATGGTGAAAAGAAAGATACACATAAAGGAGCCAAAGATTGCACTGGGTTCTGAGATACAAGAAGTTTATTGGTGGGGAGGGAAATGAATAAAGAATATTTCAAGCAAATACAAGAGAAAATGCCTGGTAGGTTCTGCATCTATAGTTTAGTTTGAGATTGTAAGAATTACAAAAATGACACTGTGTTCAAGTAAAAGACATGCTCCACTTTGATTCTCATCTTGTTTTTATTTTAATGAGCCTTATCTCTTTATGGAATTAAGGTATTACTTTAATGTGGCAAAAATCTGAACTGAGCAAAAGTATAGACAATGTAAACATTCCTCGTATCTTGTCTATCCCTCTTGTCTTCTGTACCACTCCTCAGAGTCAACTCTTGCATTAGAAATATTGAAGTGTGTCCACATATACATTTACATATTCAGAAAAAAAGAGTGCATTCTACTCTGTATCTGGGTTTTATCCTAGAGAAGCTTCCCAATTAGCACATGCAAACCTAATAATTCATCTCAATATGTTTAATCAACAACCCATTCTGGTTATTTAAGTTGTTTTTGTATATATATTTCTTCTACCTGTACTTTTACCTGTATATAAAGATATAACACCTGTATATGTACATGTGTATACATATACATCTGTATTATATACATGTGTATATAATAAAATATATATAAATGTATTTGTATGATGTATACATTCTAACTAAGGTGTTTTTTTTAAAGAAGAAATTTTACTGGGTCACATATGTTTACTTTAAAACATGAGGTGTATTACCAAGTCTTTCAGAGAGATTGTTCTAATTTTTCCTTACAACAACAGTGCCTCAGAGTGTCTTTTTTTTTTTTTTTAACATGTGCATCTATAAAATAAGACTTTGCTGTGTTTAATAAATTGCCCAGATTAATAAACATGTCAAGATTAATGAAAGGGTAAAACATAAAATTTATTGTATTTCAACTTACAATTTTTGCTTATAAGTGATATTGGATCTGGCCAGTTTAAAACCTAAAAGACGTCTCTGGAAGGGCTGTATGGTGGTTGAAGGTTAAATTTGAGCTTTATAGAGCAGTCACACAATGGGAAAAAATTAGAAATCATTTTCAATTAACAAAAAATAAATATTTATTCTGTAGATTCTGTACATGGGAAAGGGATGGGATATTTATCTGAGAAGAATGTAAGAAAGGATAGCATATTTACCTATTGACTTCTCTAATTCAGCTATCTATTTGGCTTAAGGATGTTGAGCTTTCTAATTTTTTTTTTAATAATAATGACTTTACCTGACATTATGTTGGAAATTAGCCCTAAATACCATAAGAAAGTAATGGTTGAGAATCTAGAGTCCTTCCCCTAATCCGCAAATCTACATTTGTGCCTGGAGAATAATTTGGGACACAGGGGATATTGCTACAAAATCATCCACTGATTTTGGAAATAGCATTAAAACATGTATAATATCATATGTGAAATGAATCGCCAGTCCAGGTTCGATGCATAATACAGGATGTTTGGGGCTGATGCACTGGGATGACCCAGAGGGACGGTATGGGGAGGGAGGTGGGAGGGAGGTTCAGGAAGGGGAACCTGTGTACACCTATGGTGGATTCATGTTGATGCATGGCAAAAATAATAAATATTGTAAAGTAATTAGCCTCCAATTAAAATATATAAATTTTTTATTAAAAAAAAAAGAAAATGTACCTAGTATCATTTTGAGGTGGTTCTTCAACTGTCTAATTTCCCATGAGTGGGTTGCCATTTCCTTATCCAAGCATTGTAGAAATTTAAAGAATCTACAAAACAGATGTTATGGCCGTATTGACTATGGTATTAATGGAATATCTGATGGCAACCATACTTAAATTATTAGTTACAAAGACAATATAAATTCAGCAAGCTAAATATTATATGACAAAGTTTTGTAAATATAAAACCAAAGCTACTATTTTTCCTCTAAAGAGAAGAATAAATCTTCTATAGTCTGAATTATAAATATATATTGACCAGCAATGTTATTTATTTTCCCTTTATTTTTTCTACCCTCTTATTATGCTGTCTAATTTCCCATGAGACAAAGATGGTGAAACAAACGGTACTTTCTTAAACATCCAAGTTTTCTCCTGAGTGAGGCTGTAATCAAACACACTTACATGGGATGTACATCACAGAATGAATGCACTGTATTCTTTACAATGCCTGCTGATGATGTTTTAATTTTTAAAACATCAATAGAGTAATAATCATTGAAACACCTAATAAGAAAGTAATTACAACAGAAAAAAATCTAAACCTCTTAAACTACTCAAGTATGTATGAATGATTCACGATGGTCCAAGTGAAAGAACTTGTAGAATGAAATACATGTTTTGCATTAATCCCATTACATTTTTGTTTAAAAAGTATTCAGTTCAGTTCTGTTCAGTCGCTCAGTTGTGTCCGACTCTTTGCAACCCCATGAATCGCAGCACGCCAGGCCTCCCTGTCCATCACCAACCTCGGAGTTCACTCAGACTCATGTCCATTGAGTCAGTGATGCCATCCAGCCATCTCATCCTCTGTCATCCCCCTGTCCTCCTGCCCCCAATCTCTCGCAGCATCAGAGTATTTTCCAATGAGTCAACTCTTTGCTACTAAGCTACAAAAAGGAACAAAGTTGGATCATTGGTATAGATGTAGATGGACCCAGAGTCTGTCATACCAAGTGAAGTAAGTCAGAAAGGAAAAAAAAAAAGGCATCATATATTAATGCATACATATATGTGGAACCTCGGAAAATGGAATAAAGATCTTATTTGCAAAGTGGAAACAGAGACAGAGATGTAGAGGACAAACATGGACACCAAAGGGAGAAAGGGAGTGGTGCCTGAATTGGAAGACTGAGACTGACATATGTACGCTATTGATATTATGTATGAAATAGATAACTATTGAGATCCTACTGTATAGCTCATGAAATTCTACGTAGTATTCTGTGGTGACCTAGAGGGGGAAGGTATCCAAAAAGAGGGAATATATGTATTCACTTTGCTATACAGTAGAAACTAATACCTGGAGAAATAAATGGCAATCCACTCCAGCACTCTTGCCTGGAAAATCCCATGGACAGAGGAGCCTGATAGGCTACAGTCCATGGGGTCGCAAAGAGTCGGACATGACTGAGAAACTAATACAGCATTGTAAAGTAATTATACACAAATAAAAATTACTTTAAAAATAAGAATTGATGATGAAATTGAATTTAGAAAGCCTTCCATTATGTTTCTGTGTCTCTGTTGCTTCTTCCTTACCTCTGGTCCCAGTTCATTGTCAGTGAAGTTGCTGGAGTATAAAATTTTAAAATTGCATGCATTCTAAGTCATTTAGTCATGTTCAACTCTTTGTGACTCTATGGACTGTAGCCCTCCAGGCCTCTTTGTCCATGGGATTTTTGAGCCTCTTTGTCCATGGGATTTTTGAGCCAAGAATACTGGAGTGGGTAGCCATTTCATTTGCCAGAGGATCTTCCCAACCCAGGGACCAAACCTTCATCTCCTTCAATGGCAGGTGAATTCTTCACCACTGAGTCACCTGGGAATCCCTTTTTAAAAGGCAGATCTTCCTAAAATTCTTCAAGGGCTTCTTATTGCACATGGGATTAATTCTAAATTCTTAAGCATGACATGCAAAGACCCCAGGGAAAGCTGCTGATTTTTTTCTCCAGTCTGGGCTATGATGATCCCATACCTCACCTATTAAAAATTCTGCCAAACTAATACATTCCCCAAAAGGTGCATGCATGTCTGCATTTTTTTAAAATTAATTAATTAATTTTAATTGGAGGCAAATTACTTTGCAATATTGTAGTGGTTTTTGCCATACATTGACATGAGTCAGCCACGGGGGTACATGTGTTCCCCATCCAGATCCCCCAGGGTAATCCCAGTGCATCAGCCCTGAGCACCTTGTCTCGTGCATCAAACCTGGACTAGCAATCCACTTCACATATGATAATATACACGTTTCAACATTACCCTCTCAAATAATCCCACCCTCGCCTTCTCCCACAGGGTCCAAAAGACTGTTCTTTATATCTGTGTCTCTTTTGCTGTCTCGCATATAGGGTCATCATTGTCATCTTTCTAAATTCTGTATACATGCGTTATTGTACTGTATTGGTGTTTTTCTTTCTGACTTACTCCACTCTGTATAATAGGCTCCAGTTTCATTCATTTCATTTGGGTTCAAATGCATTCTTTTAAGGGCTGAGTAATATTTGTATATGTACCACAGCTTTCTTATCCATTCATCTGCTGATGAACATCTAGGTTGCTTCCATGTCCTGGCTATTGTAAACAGTGCTGCAATGAACATTGGGGTACACGTGTTTCTTTCAGTTCTGGTTTCCTCAGTGTGTATGCCCAGCAATGGGATTGCTGGGTCATATGGCAGTTCTATTTCCAGTTTTTGAAGGAATCTCCACACTGTTCTCCATAGTAGCTCTACTAGTTTGAATTCCCACCAACAGTGTAAGAAGATTCACTTTTCTCGACACCTATCTCCAGCATTTATGGTTTGTAAATATTTTGATAGCAGCATAAGTTGGTACCTCATTGTGGTTTTGATTTGCATTTCTCTGATAATGAATGATGTTGAGCATCTTTTCATGTGTTTGTTAGCCATCTGTATGTCTTCTTTGGAGAAATGTCTGTTTAGTTCTTTGGCCCACTTTTTGATTGGGTCGTTTATTTTTCTGGAATTGAGCTGCAGGAGTCGCTTGTATATATTTGAGATTAGTTCTTTGTCAGTTGCTTCATGTGCTATTTTTTCTCCCATTCTGAAGGCTGTCTTTTCACCTTACTTACAGTTTCCTTCATTGTGCAAAGCTTTTAACTTTAATTTGGACCTAGTTTTTTTAGTTTTGCTTTTATTTTCATTGCTCTGGGGGGCGGGTCATAGAGGATCCTGCTGTGGCTTATGTCAAAGAATGTTTTGCCTATGTTCTCCTCTAGAAGTTTTATAGTTTCTGGTCTTACATTTTGATCTTTAATGCATTTTGAGTTTATTTTTTTCGTGTGGTGTTAGAAAGTGTTTCAGTTTCATTATTTTATAAGTGGTTGGCCAGTTTTCCCAGCACCACTTGTTAGGGAGATTGTCTTTTCTCCATTGTATTTTCTTGCCTCCTTTGTCAAAGATAAGGTGTCCATAGGTGTGTGGGTTTATCTTTGGGCTTTCTGTTTTGTTTCATTGATCTATATTTCTGTCTTTGTGCCACTACCATACTCTCTTGATGACTGTAGCTTTGTAGTATATTCTGAAGTCAGGGAGGTTGATTCCTCCGGGTCCATTCTTCCTTTTCAAGATTGCCTTGGCTATTCGAGGTTTTTTGTATTTCCATACAAATTGTGAAATTATTTGTTCTAGTTCTCTGAAAAATATTGTTGGTAGCTTGATAGAGATTGCATTCAATCTATAGATTGCTTTGGGTAGTATACTCGTTTGAAGGGCTCCCTCTTCCTCAGCCTGTTCTGTCTTTGTGATCACATATTTGTCTTTCAAGGATCAACAGAAACACCATCTAATACATCATGTATGTCCCAGGTAACCAAGTAAAATCACTCTTTCCCTCTTTTCTGCCCTAATCATATGCATTTGATATTTGTGGCTGCTTTTTTCCCCTTACATCCTTTTCCCATTTGGGACACTCCACCTGGTTGGTACTGTGAAGACTAGGATTCAGGGCTCTCCTGAATAACCAGGTGTTATTACATCCAGTGGCTTCCCAGGTGGCTCAGTAGTAAAGAATCCACCTGCTAATGCAGGAGACATGAGTTTGATCTCCGGGTTGGGAATATACCCTGGAGAAGAAAATGACAATCCACTCCAGTATTCTGCCTAAAAGTTCCATAGACAGAGGAGCCTGGTATGCTACAGTTCATACTGTTGTAGAGTTGGACATGACTGAGTGACTAAACAAATACAGTTGCCTCAAATGCTGAGGAGGAGGATTCTTTCAAGGAATCAGTCATTCAAGGAATGATTGCAGCCAGTGTTTTTACTAGACTAGTGTTACTAAATATTTTTTTGGTTTTCAAACAAATGGTGAGAGAAACCTGGTAAGATGTGAGACTGAGTGAGCTGAAAGCCAGGACTCCATCTTCATGGATATGGATTAAGTGAGTGATCGAGAGTGAAGACTCTTGAGGAAAGGATCAGAAAAAGGAAACAGAAAGAGTTACAATTCAATTTCCATCCCTGACTCCTATGTCTCTTCTCCTTTTCTGATTTTCTACATGACTCCTTTTTCTACTTTAAGCTAACTTGAGATGTGTTTTTTAAAAGCCCAACAAATGTTCATGGCATCAGACTAAGAAGACTTCTATTATAGTTATTATAATATTTTACTCAAAACATTTATTTCCATGCTACTGATTCTCACCATTTTGAAATCTAAATTTAGCTACTTACTCATTTTAAATGAATGCACTCTTTTCTAAAAGTAAAAAACTAGTTAAAGGAACTTGCCTCTTGTCACACTGATGATTATACTCAAGTGACTATATTGAGAGGCAGAGTTTAAGGATGGACTTAGGCACCACAATGTCATTTACTCTGAGACCTCCCTTGAAAACAAACTGGGATAGTCAACAAAATTATTGTGGGAATTAAAAAAAGTGAACATTTAGTCCTACTATTGTTTTCTCTGGCTTATTGTAGAATCGACTCTTCTAAGCAGATGCAATAGGAACGTCATTAGAGTTTTTGCAGCTGCTGCTGCTAAGTTACTTTAGTCGTGTCCGACTCTGTGAGACCCCATAGACAAGCTAGGACAATTGTCTTGATAAAGGTGATCTAACATGGTGGGTGCTTGTCCAGTCTCTGTTTCTTAATGGGGAAATCTGATAATGCACATTCTCAAATGATAGTCAGAGGAGGAAAGGGCTTCTACATAGTGGTCAGCAGGTGCCAAGGGCAGTTGGAGGAAATCATAAACCTGCTGTAACCCTCAGTGCTAATTAGCTTCCTCCTCATTAATTACCTGAAGTTACCCACAGTCCATTGTGTTCTGTAATTAAGCTTACAGAGAGCATTTTGCTACAATTTTTGTAATGTAGTCATAGTGCCATATAGCTTGGGAAAACAGACACACACACACACAACTAAATATGTCCTGGCCATGCTTGTTTGCTTTAGAATATAAATGTCTTTCTAAACAGGATGGATGTCTGTTGAAGCAGTGCCTACTCTATTCAAGTTCAACAGAAATGATTTCCAGGATGTGTCTCCTGGGGAATTTTAAAAGAGTTCACTAAACGATAAATATGAAGATCCAGAAGGTGACAGTGCTTCCTAATTCAGACTGTTGATTAAGATCCCAGCAGAATCTCACGTCACCATCAAAACAGCCTGAAACATCTGAAATTGTCTTGGGATAAATAGCAATTAGGGCAAAAGTTTTCACAATGTTCTTTAAACCTGTGATGACTTTGCCTGCTTTGAGAGAAGTATCTTTCTTAATATCCAGACTGCTATGGCTGATTCATGTTGATTCTTGGCAGAAAAAAATAAAATTCTGTAAAGCAATTATCCTTCAAATAAAATACACACACACACCCACACACACAAAGATCCAGACTAAGTCTCATTGGTCATGTAATTCAAACTTTTGTTAGTACAAATGGGGAAGAGTCATAAAGAAATTAAGAAGATGGGTCCATGTGCACATAGCTGACTCACAGATTCAAGACAAAAAACAATCAACTGAAAATAATATACTAGCAACACCTCTTCATGCAGATTTTGGAAGCATGTTGCTTTTTATTTTTCTTTTTTTAAGTTGAAATTTACAATGTTATATTAATTTCAAGTATACAGCATAATGATTCAGTTATATGCATATATATATGTATATACACATTATTTTTTATATTCTATTCCCTTGTAGATTATTATAAGATATTGAGCATAGTTCCCCATGCTATATAACAAGTCTTTGTTTATCTATATTGTTTGGAGAAGTATCAATAAACTCAGATATGAGGATGACACCATCTTATGGCAGAAAGTGCATAGGAATTAAAGAGCCTCTTGATGAAGGTGAAAGAGGAGAGTGAAAAAGTTGACTTAAAACTCAACATTCAAAAACTGAAGATCATGGCATCCAGTCCCATCACTTCGTGGCAAATAGTTGGGGAAACAATGGAAGTAGTGAGATACTTTATTTCCATAGGCTCCAAAATCTCTGCAGATGGTGACTACAGCCATGAAATGTTTTCCTAAGTTTCTGCTATACTTGTCCAGAGGAGTTAGAGCTCCTATTGTGTAAAAATATTGACTGTCATCAGACTTTAGAAAAATGCTTGATTTCCACATTTTAAAATAGTAATATGGACATCATTTCTTTTCATCATGTAATAAAAGTCAGGTTATCTCACTTAAAAAAATAAAATATGCTTGCTCCTTGGAAGAAAAGTTATGATAAACCTAAGCAGCATATTAAAAAGCAGAGACATTACTTTGCCAATGAAGGTCCATCTAGTCAAAGCTATGGTTTTTCCAGTAGTCATGTGTGGATGTTAGAGTTGGACCATAAAGAAAACTGAGCACTGAAGAACTGATGCTTTTGAACTGTGGTGTTGGGGAAGACTCTTGAGAGTCCTTTGGAATGCAAGAAGATCCAACCAGTCAGTCCTAAAGGAAATCAATCCTAAATATTCATTGGAAGGACTGATGATAAAGTTGAAGCTCCAATACTCTAGCCACCTGATGCAAAGAACCAAATCTTTAGAAAAACCCTGATTTTGGGAAAGATTGAAGGCAAGAGAAGAAGGGGACAACAGAGGATGAGCTGGTTATGTGGTATCACCAACTCAATCGGTGTGAGTTTGAGTGATCTCAGGGAGATGATGGGGGACAGGGAAGCTTGGCATACTGCAGTCCATGGGGTGACAAAGTGTCAGAAAGAACTATGTAACTGAAACACAACAGATATAGTTGCAAGTGGATGCTAATCCAAAACTCCTAATTTTTCCCACCCTCCCACCAGCTTTTGGTAACCATAAGTTTGTTTTCCACGTGAGTTATTTTTTAAAATAAGTTCATTTGTGCCATATGATACATGTAAGTGATGTCATATGAGTGACATCTTATGATATTTGTCTTTCTCTGACTACACATAAGTGATATCACAAGATGTTTGTTTTTCTCTGACTTAACTTCACATAGTGAGAGAGTCAATTCCTAGGCAGGCTGATAAGAAGTCCAGGGTCCCTGAGGAGGAGGAGGAGAAAGGTGTCTGGTGCTCTCAAGGAGGAGATAGGGGTCTGGAATTCTCAAGGAGGAGGAAAGGATAATTATTTTTTTCCCTCTACATTCCTCAGTCTTAGTTAGGATTATATAATAACAGTGTATCCTGCTTGATTACATTTTTCTCCTTCTTGAGAACCTTCTGACCAATCATGTTATCTTAAAATGTATATTATGGGAGTTAGTTTAACAAGATCTTTACAACCATGAGCCATTCGTTTGATCTATTGTAATAACCAATTAAAAATGTATATAACTACCTTGCTTAGACTAGTGAAGTGGGCATTCTCTGTCCCCACTCTGATGTCTATGTCAGAAGCTTTCTGTGTCTCTTTTTCACTAAAAAAAAAAAAACAAAAAACCTTCTGCTACACAAAAGCTCTTGAATGATCAAGCCTGGTCCCTGGTCCTGAAGCTAATTGTTCTTCAGAGATAAAACTGATATCATTCACTGTAAGCTATCATCTTTGGGGATGGCCCGGGATCTTCAGGACAAGTTAAGCATATTCAGAGCTGTAGCCTTTTTGCTTTCTCAATGTACATGTTTTCTGCTTTATTTTACTAACCCCATGGTGTGCTTGTGTGAATAAATGGCCCCCTGCACAAAGGATGTGATGAGCCCTGCTCTGCAGTTTTGCAGTGCCATGTAGTGACTGAAAGCAGTCCCCAAAAGGAGAGACTTGTAGGGGTTTATACCAACCTGTCGATGCTGAGAGACACCCAACATCCCTGCGAGGGGAGCGGCAAGAAATGGGCAAAACGTGTGGATGGAACTTTCTCTGTCACCTTTTCTTGGTCTTTTTGACCATTTTGTAATTGTGTGGGGAATTAAAACTATTAAACTAATCTGTTGGATCAAAGACTTTCAATGGATTTGTGATTCATGCCATCACTATGTACTTTTATTAGACCCCAAACATGGAAGCGCCTAACCTTTCTAGGAGCTGAAAGTTATGTGAACACGTTTGGGAGGGAAGCGGAGCTCTAGCTCCAGGAACGTCTCTCAGGCTAGAGGTCACTCTCTTGGCTGACTGTCTCAGGGGCCAGAGTCCTAAAAGTGAGACCTTGTCATAGCTGTGCCTCTAAACTATATGGATGGAGTCATTTTTGGTGACCCTGAGGCTTTTGAGGACACAAATCGGGAATTGTTATTAGGTTGGAATTACAGTGGCCTTTTTCCTTTGGTAGTGCTAGCTCTTAGTAGACCAGAGAAGGCTCTCTGATGGCTTCTGTTGAGACCAGAAGCCCTTAGATATTTCTTTTGTAGAAGCTGTGAAAATGAACTGGAAAGACTGGCCCTAGTAGTTTGAGGACAAAAATCACTTTTTTCCTCATTGGCTGATCCTTTTGCTATCACATATACTGGCATGGTCACACTCAAGGGACATCTTGGTTGTTGTTTGTCTCTTTATGACTCACCGTTTCTATTGTGGTCAGGACTATACTCAGGAATGTGTCCCAGCACACGTAAATGGATGCTTCCCCTAGTAGTCCTAGCTTGGGAAACATTCCAAAGACTACTCTGCTCCACCCTGAGTGGTAGCAGAGGAAAAGAGGAAATCAAACAAAGATCTTGGTGGTAAGGAACTGGAAATCAACCTGGGATGCAATCAGGTCTACCCCTTGTGTGTTTCCTCAGTGGTAGAACTGGGAGGGACAAGTAAGGCACCTGCATTGGCAAAGGACGGACTAAGTCTGACTAGGGAAGGAAAGCTTCAGTGGAAAGTCTGTCTACACCCCCATCTAGAGCAGGAACGGGTGCCTCCAGTGGAAAGAAGCCACAGTTGTAGATGCCGCTTTTTTCCATCTTACAATGGGAGCTAGCAGTTCCAGAATCACTCCTTTAAAATGTTTTTTTTTAAACTGGAATGTTTGATCCCCAGAGTTTAAAAAGACATGCCTGATCTTCTTCTGTGATACTGAATGGCCACTGTATCCTTTGGAAGATGGGGAATGCTGGCTTGTTAAAGGGTCTCAATTATAATACTGTTTTAAAATTAGATTGGTTTTGTAGAAAACAAGGGAAATGGGTAGAAGTGACATATATGTTGCTCTTTACCTCTCCATGAGACACGACAGACTTATGTCCTAAGGGTCCAGATTTGGGTGTGAAACCTTCAACTCCCAACTGTCCTCTTACTCTGTCCCTGTATCCAGGGTTTCCAACTGAAAAGGCTGAGAATTATGGCATCCTTCCAGCAGGGGTTGCCTCAGCCTCAGTAGAAATTCTAACATTCTCAATTGTGGTTGAGACTATTTAGAGGATCCAAAAAATACATAGAAGCCTTTGTGGGACTAACTTTACTCTATGACCTTGCTTGGAGAGGTGTAATGCATCTCTTAGGATTGACACTAACTCCTGACTCGAGAACTTGAGTTTTGGGGGAAGCTACTGTTTTTGGAGATGAATGGCTTGAATGTGAGACAAAGAAAAAGAGCAAACATGAAATGGCTCTCCTCCCTACTGGAAGTCAAGCACTTACCATAACAGAGTTGCTTTGCTGGATGTATTCTTTAAGGACACAAGGGGGCGCATCCTGAGACTTTCAGTTCACTTCAGTTCAGTTCAGTGGCTCAGTCTTGTCCAACTCTTTTCGACCCCATGAATCGCAGCACGCCAGCCCTCCCTGTCCATCACCAACTCCTGGAGTTCACTCACACTCACATCCATCGAGTCAGTGATGCTGTCCAGCCATCTCATCCTCTGTTGTCCCCTTCTCCTCCTGCCCCCAATCCCTCCCAGCATCAAGGACTTTTCCAATGAGTCAGCTCTTCGCATGAGGTGGCCAAAGTACTGGAGTTTCGGCTTTAGCATCATTCCTTCCAAAGAAATCCCAGGGCTGATCTCCTTCAGAATGGACTGGTTGGATCTCCTTGCAGTCCAAGGGACTCTCAAGAGTTCTCCAACACCACAGTTCAAAAGCATCAATTATTTGGTGCTCAGTCTTCTTCACAGTCCAACTCTCACATTCACACATGACCGCTGGAAAAACCATAGCCTTGATTAGATAGACCTTAGTCAGCAAAGTAATGTCTCTGCTTTTGAATATGCTATCTAGGTTGGTCATAGCTTTCCTTCCAAGGAGTAAGTGTCTTTTAATTTCATGGCTGCAATCATCATCTGCAGTGACCTTGGAGCCCCCCAAAATAAAGTCTGACACTGTTTCCACTGTTTCCCCATCTATTTCCCATGAAGTAATGGGACCAGATGCCATGATCTTCGTTTTCTGAATGTTGAGCTTTAAGCCAACTTTTTCACTCTCCTCTTTCACTTTCATCAAGAGGCTTTTAAGTTCCTCCTCACTTTCTGCCATAAGGGTGGTGTCATCTGCATATCTGAGGTTACTGATATTTCTCCTGGCAATCTTGATTCTAGCTTGTGTTTCTTCCAGTCCAGCATTTTTCATGATGTACTCTACATGCAAGTTAAACAAGTAGGGTGACAATATACAGCCTTGAGTTACTCCTTTTCCTATTTGGAACCAGTCTGTTGTTCCATGTCCAGTTCTAACTGTTGCCTCCTGACCTGCATACAGATTTCTCAAGGGGCAGGTCAGGTGATCTGGTATTCCCATCTCTCTCAGAATTTTCCACAGTTTATTGTGATCCACACAGTCAGAGGCTTTGGCATAGTCAATAAAGCAGAAATAGATGTTTATCTGGAACTCTCTTGCTTTTTCCATGATCCAGAGGATGTTGGCAATTTGATCTCTGGATCCTCTGCCTTTTCTAAAACCAGCTTGAACATCAGGGAGTTCACAGTTCAAGTATTGCTAAAGCCTGGCTTGGAGAATTTTGAGCATTACTTTACTAGCATGTGAGATGAGTGCAATTGTGCGGTAGTTTGAGCATTCTTTGGCATTGCCTTTCTTTGGAATTGGAATGAAAACTGACATTTTCCAGTCCTGTGGCCACTGCTGAGTTTTCCAAATTTGCTGGCATATTGAGTACAGCACTTTTACAGCATCATCTTTCAGGATTTGAAATAGGTCAACTAGAATGCCATCAACTCCACTAGCTTTGTTCGTAGTGATGCTTTCTAAGGCCCACTTGACTTCACATTTCAAGATGTCTGGCTCTAGATGAGTGATCACACCATCATGATTATCTGGCTCATGAAGACTTTTTGTACAGTTCTTCTGTGTATTCTTGCCACCTCTTCTTAATATCATTTGCTTCTCTTAGTTCCATACCATTTCTGTCCTTTATTGAGCTCATCTTTGCATGAAATGTTCCCTTGGTATCTCTAATTTTCTTGAACTTTAGACTATGCTAATTTGGCTGACATAGAACAGGGAGAGAAGAGAACTCCTGGTAAATTCCTAGATAGAACATGAGAGGCTCTCTGCAAGTTTACTGATGTTGATTCCAAAAGTGCAGCTGGAGGAATGATCTTAAAAATAGATTTCTTACACAGTCAGCTCCAGATATCTGGCTTAAGTTAGGAAAACATGTGTTTGGACCAAATCAATTTAAAAAAAAAAAAAACTGTTACAGCTGGCTCATGTGGTATATTATGGTAGAGAATATGAAGAGGAAAATATGAGCAAAAAATAACCAGGCAAGAGGGACATCTCAAATTGGATTGCCCTCAAGCATCTAAGGTGCACCTAGCTCTGTGTCCAGTCTGCAAGGACCACACTGAAGAAAAGGCTGACGTCCGAGGTGTAGGTCCCATGGCTTGGACTCTCAAGACAATAGGGACTGAAGGTGCCCAGGGTCCCCACAGAAGCTTGCATCCTAATTACACCTGAAGAACCCCGGCTATTAATAACTGTGTCAGGCCAATCAGTCAATTTCTTTTGGACACTGGGATAACTTTCTCTGTGTTCACTGAAGCCCCCTGGTCTACTTTTCTCCTGATCCGCTACCATAATGGGACTGTCTGGATGAGTCAAATGTTATTACTTCAGTTGCCCTTTAACCTGCAACTAGGACTCTGCTGTTTTCTTGACTTTCTAATCTTGCCAGAGTCTCCCTACCTCTTCTGGAGAGTGATATACTTACTGAGCAAGGTTCAGCCCTCTCTTTTCATGAATATGGAGCCTGCTCTTTCTCTCCCATTAATTGAACAAAATGTAAATCCTAGAGTGTGGGCTGATGGAAAAACTGTGGGTTGAATGTAAAATACTGTTCCTGTTGTTATCAAGTTCAATGACCCTCACCTATTTTCATATCACAAGCAGTATTCACTAAAGCCCAAGGTTAATAAATGGGCAAAATCTTACTGTACTGACTTATCATAATCTAACTGGGATCTTAAACTCTAATGTTCAGAGGGACAGTGGGTCCATCTTTAAAGCTGCTGTAACTCAAGGTGTGTCGAAAGCTCAACAAATTGAATATCACTTACACTGTTTCTGGAGACCCCAATCCTCAGGAAAGTCGAAAAGGCTAATGACATTATTAAGAGGCATAGGCATAAGCTAACTCAGGAAACACAAGACAACTGGTTTAAAGCTTTACCCAGTTTTAATCAGGGCTCAAACTGCTCATAAGAAGAACAGATTGTCTCTATGATAGACTGTTTTTGCTCACAGATATTGTCATAGATCTTGAAGCCTTAGAATTAAGTATGTGATGCAGTTTTCAGCTTTTCAACCTCCTCATCAATTGAAGCCTTCACATGGTGGGTTTCTCCACTTCAAGGAAAGGACTTCAACTCTGTGAATACTTTCACCAACAAAAATTGCATGTGATGCTTCTTCTTGATCTGATGGCATCTAACAATACTAAGATGGACTGATATAAAACTTTGTTCCTTAACTATGGACATAATGTGACTTTCAGTTTTGATTATACATTACATTATCTTGGTTGACTAGTTTGTGGCACATAAAAAAATAAATGGGTCTATATCTGGTGATTTTCTAGCTGATGTTTATCAAATATGGGATGAGGTCATATGGTTAACTCCTAAAAGAGACACCTATTATCTAATTGTCTCATATGCAGAGAACAAATAGATCCATCCCCAGAAGTTAGCTAACAACTTAAGTATAGTGATTGAAAATAATTGGGTTTTTTTTTTTTTTTTTTTTTGCCTCAAGAAATATGCAGTGTAATCAAAGCTGTGTTTTCCAATCCCAGTTCATGTTCTCCTTTTGCCTGGCCAGGAACTGACTGGGGCTAGATCCCTCAGTCACATTGGCTTGCTCCAAAGGGCACCTATTGGATATGTGGCTCTTACCTATGGGTGTGGCTTCCCCTCGGTGGATAGGGAAATGAACTCTAGGTCTAGCTTTTACTCATGGCTTCATATTTTCAGAGTTTCCAGAGAATTCAGCTAACCTGCCACACCTTAAAACTTGCTGGGCAAGGTCTATATTTCACTGGTATGATTATCTGGCTGCAATATTCATTCACTCTCTGGGAACTACAGATGTTATGCTATGAGTTGATGTTTTGACTAAATTTACTCAACAGGCTTTACAAGATTCTCAAAAGCTATTTCAGCCCTTAATGCTGAATAAATGCAAATTAGAAATGTGGTTTCACAAAACAGATTGGCTGCACAAGGAGGTACTTATGCCATTATTCATACCCAATGTTATACATATATACCAGATATGAACACTAATGTTACTCACTTTTGTAAACAAATGGACAAGATGATTCAG
The DNA here is from genome assembly GCA_917880005.1 of Nanger dama. Classification (NCBI taxonomy): domain Eukaryota; kingdom Metazoa; phylum Chordata; class Mammalia; order Artiodactyla; family Bovidae; genus Nanger; species Nanger dama. Next base: position 59,103,669 of record CAKJTW010000004.1, read on the forward strand.
GCTATGGATTCTCCTGAAGCCTCAGTCACTTCACTTTGGGAAATGTTGATTAGTTCCCCAAGGTGGAAACTATATTAATCATAATAAATCTAATTGTTCTGTTTTTACTGTTTTTTCCTTCATCTGTAACTGTGTAACTGGATTTGTTTCTAACAGTCTGAAAGCTTTTAAGTTATCAATAATTGTCCAGGATCCTACGAGTGCTACAGCCTCCTCCAACTATTATTTGGGACCTCTGAATTGGAGATCATCAATATGAGGGTTAGGAGAATATGTTGCCTCAACAATTTAGGGGCAGTGCCCCATCACAGCAAGAAGCAGTTATGGAAACTGCTTTCAGTTAAGTGAAACTGCTTTCATTGTTCACTGAAAGCTATCAGTAATATGATAATTCCTAGGTCTATCCACGTTGCTGCATATAGCATTATTTGAATCTTTTCTAGGCTGATTAATATTCCATTATAGATATTTACCATATTTTCTTTATCCATTTATTGGTTGATGGACATTTATGTTGCTTCTGTGTTTTGGCTGTTGCAAATGGTGCTGGAATCTTGCTCTGGTAATTATTAACTGAGTTTCTATAACTGAATCTTTCCTTCTCTTCCTGAGACTCCTCAGCCTTCTCATACACTCAAAAATTTTAAAATCAAATCAACTTTGACTTTGTATGCTGCTCCACCAGCTCTGTTCTTTTCATATATTTTATTAGTCAGTGCTTGCTACTAAGCCCTTGCCTTCTCCTCCTAACCTCCCTACCTGTTCCCCAAAACACACTCAACACTTCTACTTAATGGGATCAGTCTTTTATCACAACCTCTGACTGTTGCCAGGGTCATCAGTGATTATGAACTGTTAAAATTAAAAACATCTTGTAAATTCTTCCTGGATTTCCTTACAGCATTGGTGGGAATGCTGATTACAGCTATCTTAAACATTCTCCTTGGTTTTTTGCTGCTACTTTCCCTTGGGCCTTCCCTGAGAAAATTTCCGTCTGATTCTTTTTCACAGACATCATCATCCCCTCTTCCTCTGCCTTAAGTACTAGTTTCCCACATTCCATTTTTAGCATTTTTCCCCACCTTTTGTACTCTTGTTGCCTTCATCTATGCTACCCCAAGCTTTAACAAACTCACACATGTCTCTGAAACCTGGAAACCTTTCTGTGACTGCTAATCGGCCATCTGCATGTGGGCAGTACTCTTACACACACATATACACTCACATATCCCACAAACACAGAGAATCTTAAACAATACTCACAAGCTGAAAGTTGTTAACCCTCATCCCTTACCTTCAAGCTACCTTCTTACCTTCAAGCTACCTTCTTCTCCTCTGTATCAGCTTTGTTATATAGCATCTCTATTTATGCAACTGCTTAAGTGAAGCACCTGGCAAGATTCCCTGAGTTTTTCATCTCTCTTCCTTCCATCACTCATTCAGTTCAGTTCAGTTCAGTCACTCAGTCATGTCCAATTCTTTGCAATCACATGAACTGCAGCATGCCAGGCTTCTCTGTCCATCACTAATCCTTGGAACTTACTCAAATTCATGTCCATCATGTCAATAATGCCATCTAACCATTTCATCCTCTGTCATCCCCTTTTTCTCCTGCCTTCAATCTTTCCCAATATCAGGGTCTTTTCCAAGGAGTCATCACTTTGTATCAGGTGGCCAAAGTATTGGAGTTTCAGCTTCAGCATCAGTCCTTCCAATGAATATTCAGGACTTATTTCCTTTAGGACTGACTGGCTTGATCTCCATGCAGTGCAAGGGACTCTCAAGAGTCTTCTTCAGGAGGCGGTCCTAAGATAGTGGAGGAATATGATGGGGAGACCACTTTCTCCCCCACAAATCCATCAAAAGAACATTTAAATGCTGAGTAAATTCCACAAAATAACTTCTGAATGCCAGAAGAGGACATTAAGCATCCAGAAAAGCAGCCCATTGTCTTCAAAAGGAGGTAGGAAAAAATATAAAAGGCAAAAAGAGAGACAAAAGCGGTAGGAATGGAGCTCCATCCTGGGAAGTGAGTCTTAAAAAGAGAGAAGTTTCCAAATACCAGAAAACACTCTCATTGCTGAGTCTGTGGCGAGCCTTGGAACCACAGAGGGAAACATAATTGGGAGGAAAAATAAATAAATAATTAAAAACCACAGATTACATGCCCAGTGGTAACTCCTCCATTGGAGAAGCAGCCTGGTCAGGGAGGCCCAAGCTGCATTGCTTAGAGTAAGGACCAGACCTGAATGCCCCGAGGGCAATCTGAGGGAACTAGGGATAGCAAACCAGACTGCGATATAGTATCACATGCAAAGCCCTAACCTAAGACACCATCAGGCCCACTCACAAGGACTAAACAGAGCTAGCCTGCTGCGGACCATCCCCTTCCAGTGACAGGCAGCCAGAACCAGAAGGGGGCAATTGGGACCCCTAAGAGGCATTATCTACCAAAATGCAAGCAGACTTCTTTGCTAACGAAGACTTCTTGGGATTCTGGATGGTCAACATCCGCCTGAGAAGTTATGCTGGTTGAACACCCAGAAAACCAAGCGGCAGAGATGGGAAAGGTGAAAAGTCGCAGTGACCACGCTCCCAAACACCTGATCACCTGAGCTGCTTGGACCTGGGAAGGGCACAAAACACGCCCAACAAAGTCTGCGCCTCTGAGGACTATCCAAATGCCTGAACCTGAGCAGCTTAGACCTGGGAGGTGCATGCAGCCCAGGGCCAGCCTCAGATGGTTCCTGGCAGAGCAACCTAGAGCCTGAGCAGTGTGGACAGGGAGGGCACACGCGCTGTGAGCGGGGGGCAGGCCCAGTGTGGCTCAGACACTGTGAGCACACGCAGGTGCTATTTGTTTGCAGCGTCCCTCCCTCCCCACAGTGCGACAGAACAAGTGAGCCTAAAAGAGTGTCCACCACCGCCCCCTTGTGTCAGAGTGGGAATTAGACACTGATGAAACCAGCAAACAGAAGAAGCTAAAACAGAGGGAACCGCCTTGGAAGTGACAGGTGCAATAGAATAAAACCCTGTAGTTAGTACTGACTACATAGGAAGGGGCCTATAGTTCTTGAGAAATAAAAGCCGGACCAAGGAACTATCTGAAAATGAACTGACCCTACACTGCCCACAACAACACCAAAGTCCTAGATATATTTTACTATTTTTACTATCATTCTTTTATTTTTATTTTTTTAATTTTTAAGTGCTCTATTACTCCCATAATTTTCATTTTTATAACCTATTACTTTGCAAAAAAAGAGACCCTATTTTTTAAAGCAAACTTCATATATATATGTGTGTGTGTGTGTGTGTGTGTGTGTGTATAATAATTTTTGTAACTTTTTTTCTTTTCTTTAATATTGTATTTTGAAAATCCAACCTCTACACTAGATTTTTAATCTTTGCTTTTGGTATTTGTTATCAATTTTGTACCTTTAAGAACCCAATCTTCAGTGCCAATTTTTACTTGGGAGCAAGATTATTGCCTTGACTCCTCTCTCCCCTTTCGACTCTGTTTTCTCTACCAGGTCACCTCTATCTCCTCCCTTCCCTTTCTCTTCTCTACATAACTCTGTGAATCTCTGTGTGTTCCAGACAGTGGAGAACACTTAGGGAACTGATTACTGACTGGATCTGTCTCTCTCCTTTTGATTCCCCCCTTTATCCTCCTGGCCACGTCTGTCTCTTTCCTCCCTCTTCTCTTCTCTGTATAACTCCATGAACATCTCTGAGCTGTCCAGACTGTGGAATGCACATAAGAAAGTGATTACTGGCTAGCTTGCTTTCTCCTCTTTTGATTCCACCTCATCTCATTCAGATCACCTCTACCTTCCTCCTCCCTCTTTTTTTCTCCATGTAACTCTTTGAACCTCTCTGGGTGTCCCTTACTGTGGAGAAACTTTTCATCTTTAACCTAGATGCTTTATCAACGGTGCTGCATAGATGGGGAAGTCTTGAGGCTACTGTAAACTAAGACTGAAAACCAGAAGCAGGAGGTTTAAGTCCAAATCTTGAGAACACCAGAGAACTCTTGACTCCAGGGAATATTAATTGACAGGAGCTCATCAAACGCCTCCATACTTACACTGAAACCAAGCACCACCCAAGGGCCAACAAGTTCCAGAGCAAGACATACCACTCAAATTCTCCAGCAACACAGGACCACAGCCCTGAGCTTCAATATACAGGCTACCCAAAGTCACTCCAAACCCACTGACATCTCATAACTCATTACTGGAGACTTCATTGCACTCCAGAGAGAAGAAATCCAGCTCCACCCACCAGAACACTGACACAAGCTTCCCTAACCAGGAAACCTTGACAAACCACCCGTACAATCCCACCCACAGTGAGTAAACTCCACAAAAAGAGAGCTCTACAAACTGCCAGAATACAGAAAGGCCACCCCAAACACAGCAATATAAACAAGATGAAGAGATGGAGGAATACCCAGCAGGTAAAAGAACAGGATACATGCCCACCAAACCAAACAAAAGAGGAAGAGACAGGGAATCTACCTGAGAAAGAATTCCAAATAACGATAGTGAAAATGATCCAAAATCTTGAAATCAAAATGGAATCACAGATAAATAGCCTTGAGACAGGATTGAGAAGATGCAAGAAAGGTTTAACAAGGACCTAGAAGAAATAAAAAGAGTAAATATATAATGAATAATGCAATAAATGAGATAAAAAACAATCTGGAGGAACAAATAGCAGAATAATGGAGGCAGAAGATAGGATTAATGAAGTAGAAGATAGAATGGCAGACTTAAATGAGAGAGGAAAAAAGAAAAACCAATTAAAATAAATGAGGACAATTTCGGAGACCTCCAGGAGTGTTAAATGCCCCAACATTCAAATTATAGGAGTCCTAGAAGAAAAAGACATAAAGAAAGACCATGAGAAAATACCTGAGGAGATAACAGTTGAAAATTTCCCTAAAATGGGGAAGGAAATAATCACCCAAGTCCAAAAAATGCAGAGAGTCCCCAAAATGATAAACCCAGCATGAAACACCCTAAGACACATATTAACCAAATTAACAAAGATCAAACACAAATATTAAAAGCAGCAAGGGAAAAGGAACAAATAACAGACAGGGGGATTCCCATAAGTGTAACAGCTGATCTTTCAATAGAAACTCTTCAGGACAGGAAGGAATAGCAGGACATACTTTAAAGTGATGAAAGAAAATAACCTACAGCCCAGATTACTGTACCCAGCAAAGATCTCATTCAAATATGAAGGAGAAATAAAAAGCTTTACAGACAAGCAAAAACTGACAGAATTCAGCACCACCAAACCAGCTCTCCAAGAAATGCTAAAGGATTTTCTCTAGACAAGAAACACAAAAAGCGTGTATAAACTCAAACCTAAAACAATAAAGGAAATGTCAACAGGATCATACTTATCAATAATTACCTTAAACGTAAATGGGTTGAATGCCCCAACCAAAAGACAAAGACTGGCTGAATGGATAAAAAAGCAAGACCCATATGTATGTTATGTATGTTGTCTACAAGAGACCCACCTCAAAACCAGGGAAACATACAGACTGAAAGTGAAGGGCTGCAAAAAGTTACTCCACACAAATAGAGACCAAAAGAAAGCAGAAGCAGCAATACTCATATCAGATAAAATAGACTTTAAAACAAATTTTGTGAAAAGAGATAAAGAGGGACACTACATCATGATGAAAGGATCAATCCAAGAAGAAGATGTAACAATTATATATATATATATATATATATATATATATATATATGCACACCACATAGGAGAACCACAATATGTAAGACAAATGCTAACAAGTGTGAAAGGGGAAATTAACAATAACACAGTAACAGTGGGAGATTTCAATACCCCACTCACACCTATGGATAGATCAACTAAACAGAAAATTAACAAGGAAACACAACCTTTAAATGATACAATAGACCAGTTAGACCTAATTGATATCTATAGGACATTTCACCCCAAAACAATGAATTTCACCTTTTCCTCAAGCACACATGGAACCTTCTCCAGGACAGATCACATCCTGGGCCATAAATCTAGCCTTGGTAAATTTAAAAAAAAAAAAAAGAAAAAGAAAAAAACACACATTGAAATCATTCCAAGCATCTTTTTGACCACAATGCAATAAGATTAGATCTCAGTTCAGTTCAGTTCAGTTCAGTCATTCAGTCGTGTCTGACTCTTTGTGACCCCATGAATCGCAGCATGCCATGCCTCCCTGTCCATCACCAACTCTCGGAGTTCACTCAGACTCACGTCCATCAAGTTGGTGATGCCATCCAGCCATCTCATCCTCTGTTGTCCCCTTCTCCTCCTGCCCCCAATCCTTCCCAGCATCAGAGTTTTTTCCACTGAGTCAGCTCTTCACATGAGGTGGCCAAGTACTGGAGTTTCAGCTTTAGCATCATTCCTTCCAAAGAAATCCCAGGGCTGATCTCCTTCAGAATGGACTGGTTGGGTCTCCTTGCAGTCTGAGGGACTCTCAAGAGTCTTCTCCAACACCACAGTTCAAAAGCATCAATTCTTCAGCATCAATCTTTGTTTACAGTCCAACTCTCTCAATTACAGGAAAAAAAACTGTTAAAAATACCAACATGTGGAGGCTGAACAACATGCTGCCGTATAACCAACAAATCACAGAAGAAATCAAAAAGAAATCAAATATACATAGACACAAGTGAAAATAAAAACACAACAACCCAAAACCTGTGGAACACTGTAAAAGCAGTGCTAAGGGGAAGGTTCATAGCAATATAAGCATACCTCAAGAAACAAGAAAAAAGTCAAATAAATAACCTAACTCTACATCTAAAGCAACTAGAAAAGGAAGAAATGAAGAACCCTAGGGTTAGTAGAAGGCAAAAATCTTACAAATTAGGGCAGAAATAAATGCAAAAGAAACAAAAGAGACCATAGAAAAAAATCAACAAAGCCAAAAGCTGGTTCTTTAAGAGGAAAAATAAAATTGATAAATCATTAGCCAGACTCATCAAGAAACAAAGGGAGAAAAATAAAAACGATAAAGTTAGAAACAAAAATGAAGATATCAAAACAGACAACACAGAAATACAAAGGATCAGAAGAGACTACTATCAGCAACTATATCCCAATAAAATAGACAACTTGGAAGAAATGGACAAATTCTTAGAAAAGTACAACTTTCCAAAATGGAACCAGGAAGAAATAGAGAATCTTAACAGACCCATCACAAGCACAAAAACTGAAACTGTAATCAGAAATCTTCCAGCAAACAAAAGCCCAGGTCCAGATGGCTTCACAGCTGAATTTTACCAAAAATTTAGAGAAGAGCTAACATCCATTCTACTCAAACTCTTCCAGAAAATTACAGAGAAGGTAAACTTCCAAACACATTCTATGAGGCCACTACCAAAACCTGATAAAGATGCCACCAAAAAAAAAAAAAAAGAAAGAAAGAAAAATACAGGCCAATATGACTGATGAACATAGATGCAAAAATCCTTAACAAAATTCTAGCAATCAGAATCCAACAACACATTAAAAAGATCATACACCATGACCAAGTGGGCTTTATCCCAGGGATACAAGGATTCTTCAGTATCCACAAATCAGTCAATGTAATACACCACATTAACCAGTTGAAAAATAAAAGCCATATGATTATCTCAACAGATGCAGAGAAAGCTTTTGAAAAAATTCAACATACATTTATGATAAAAACTCTCCAGAAAGCAGGAATAGAAGGAACATATCTCAATATAATAAAAGTCAAACCCACAGCAAACATTATCCTCAATGGTGAAAAATTTCCCCTAAAGTCAGGAACAAGACAAAGGTGCCCACTTTCACCACTACTCTTCAACATAGTTTTGGAAGTTTGGGCCACAGTAATCAGAGCAGGAAAAGAAATAAAAGGAACCCAAACTGGAAACAAGAAGTAAAACTCTTACTGTTTGCAGATGACATGATCCTCTACATAGAAAACCCTAAGGACTCCACCAGAAAATTACTAGAACTAATCAATGAATATAGTAAAGTTGCAGGATATAAAATCAACACACAGAAATCTCTTGCATTCATATACACTAATAATGAGAAAATAGAGAAATTAAAGAAACAATTGCATTCACTACTGCAACGAAAAGAATAAAATAGGAATATATCTACCAAAAGAAACTAAAGACCTATATATAGAAAACTATAAAACACTGGTGAAAGAAATCAAAGAGGACACTAATAGATGGAGAAATATACCATGTTCATGGATCAGAAGAATCAATATGGTGAAAATGAGTATACTACCTAAAGCAATCTATAGATTCAATGTAATCCTTATCAAGCTACCAACGTTAGTTTTTACAGACCTAGAACAAATAATTTGCAATTTGTATGGAAATACAAACAACCTCGAAAAGCCAAAGCAATCCTGAGAAAGAAGAATGGGACTGGAGGAATCAACCTACCTGACTTCAGGCTCTACTACAAAGCCTAATTCATCAAGACAGTATGGTACTGGCACAAAGGCAGAAATATAGATCAATGGAACAATATTGAAAGCCCAGAGGTAAATCCACACACCTATGGACATCTTATCTTTGACAAAGGAGGCAAGAATATACAATGGAGAAAAGACAATCTCCCTAACAAGTAGTGCTGGGAAAACTGGTCAATCACTTGTAAAAGAATGAAACTAGAAAAACTTTCTAACACCTCACACAAAAATAAACTCAAAATGGATTAAAGATATAAAAGTAAGACCAGAAACTATAAAACTTCTAGAGGAGAACATAAGCAAAACACTCTCCAACATAAATCACAGCAGGATCCTATATGACCTACCTCTCAGAAAATTAGAAATAAAGGCAAAAATAAACAAATGGGATCTAATTAAAATTAAAACCTCTGCACAATAAAGGAAACTCTAAGCAAGGTAAAAGACAGCCTTCAGAATGGGAGAAAATAATAGCAAATGAAGCAACTGACAAAGAATTAATCTCAAAAATATAAAAGCAACTCATGCAGCTCAATTCCAGAAAAATAAATGACCAATCAAAGAATGGGCCAAAGAACTAATAGACATTTCTCCAAAGAAGACATACAGATGGCTAACAAACACATGAAAAGATGCTCAACATGACTCATTATCAGAGAAATGCAAATCAAAACCACAATGAGGTACCATTTCATGCCAGTCAGAATGGCTGCTATCTGAAAGTCTACAAGCAATAAATGCTGGAGAAGGTGTGGAGAAAAGGGAACTCTCTTACACTGTTGGTGGGAATGCAAACTAGTACAGCCACTATGGAGAACAGTGTGAAGATTCCTTCAAAAACTGGAAATAGAACTGCCTTATGACCCAGCAATCCCACTGCTGGGCAGACACACCAAGGAAATAAGAATTGAAAGAGGCATTTGTACCCCAATGTTCATCGCAGTACTGTTTATAATAGGACATGGAAGCAACCTAATGTCCATTGGCAGATGAATGAATAAGAAAGCTGTGGTACATATGCACAATGGAATATTACTCAGCCATTAAAAAGAATACATTTGAATCAGTTCTAATGAAGTGGATGAAACTGGAGCCGATTATACAAAGCGAAGTAAGCCAGAAAGAAAAACACCAATACAGTATACTAACACATGTATATGGAATTTAGAAAGATGGTAGTGATAACCCTGTATGCGAGACAGCAAAAGAAACACAGATGTATAGAACAGTCTTTTGGACTCTGTGGGAGAGGGAGAGGGTGGGATGATTTGGGAGAATGGCATTGAAACATGTATAATATTATATATGAAATGAATCACCAGTCCAGGCTCGATGCATGATACAGGATGCTTGGGGCTGGTGCACTGGGATGACCCAGGGGGATGATATGGGGAGGGTGGTGGTGGGGGTTCAGAATGGGGAACACATGTACACCCATGGTGGATTCATGTTGATGTATGGCAAAAACCAGTACAATATTGTAAAGTAATTAGCCTACAATTAAAATAAATAAATTTATATTAAAAAAAAATTAAAACAAAGAGAGTCTTCTTCAACACCACAGTTCAAAAGCATCAGTTGTTCAGCACTTACCTTTCTTTATAGTCCATCTCTCACATCCATACATGACTACTGGAAAAACCATAGCTTTGAATAGTTGGACCTTTTTGGCAAAGTAATGTCTCTGCTTTTTAATATGCTGTCTAGGTTGATCATAACTTTTCTTCCAAGGAGCAAGTATCTTCTACCTTCATGGCTGCAGTCACCATCTGCAGTGATTTTAGAGCCAAAGAAAATAAAGTCTTTCACTGTTTCCATTGTTTACACCATTTGGCACAAAGTGATAGGGCCAGATAGCATGATCTTAGTTAGAAAAGGTGGCAAGAATACAGAGAAGAACTATGGGAAAAGATCTTCATAACCCAGATAACCACCACCCATTGGTCCCCATCTTTTGCCAATAAAATATCTTTTTAATTCTGTTTTCCTCTCAAATCTTACCCCCAAGGTCAGACACTGCCTTACTACAGACCTCTGTCATGTCTTGCCTATCTATCTTTACTTCATAATAGTTTTCCTATTTTTATTAATCTTTCTCCCACTTCCATTTCCTGTAAGAAGATTTTCTACCATAGAAAGAAATGGAATCAGAAATTATGTAATGTACCTACCTGGAACCTTCAGGTCCAGGTTTTTGGGTTCAGTTCAGTTTCTCATACTTACAAGCAGAGCTTTGACTTAATGTCAAAGCTGAATTCTTGTCCAGCTTCTTCTGTCTAGAAACACTAGATTCTTTTCTTCAATTTCCATGCAGGGAGAATTGACCACCCAATTCACCTTGAGGACACCATGTCGTTCTAGAAGAGCACGCATGCCCTGGTATTTGTGTGTCTCCTTTCCTCGGTACACTTTACATCTTGATAGGTGGGAGTCTGCATGTGTGTATGGATTTTTACATGTGTGCGTATGTCTACATGTATGTGAGTACTCTGTCAGTAAGTCCTGTCTGACTCTGCAACCCCATGAACTATTGCTCACCAGATTCCTCTGTTAATGTGATTTCCTAGGCAAGTATATTAGAGTGGGTTGCCATTTCCTCCTCCAAGGGATCTCCCAGACCTAAGATCAAACTCATATTTATTGCATCTCCTGCACTGGCTGGCAGGTTCTTTAGCTGAGCTACCTGGGAAGCCCATGTATGTCTACATATTTTTCCTATTTCCAAACAAAAATTTACAAAATTGTTTAGGTGTTTTTTTCAAAAAATTGTTTTAAGCCTATTTCAATAAATTGTTTCAGAAAAGATAGTCATGTATCAGTTCAGTTCAGTCATGTCTGATCTTTGCGATCCCATGAGTCACAGCATGCCAGGTCTCCCTGTCCATCACCAACTCCCGGAGTTCACTCAGACTCCTGTCCATCGAGTCAGTGATGCCATCCAACCATCTCATCCTCACTTGTCCCCTTCTCGTCCTGCCCCCAATCTCTCCCAGCATCAAAGTCTTTTCCAGTGAGTCAACTCTTCACATGAGTTGGCCAAAGTACTGGAGTTTCAGCTTTAGCATCATTCCTTCCAAAGAAATCCCAGGGTTGATCTCCTTCAGAATGGACTGGTTGGATCTCCTTGTAGTCCAAGGACCTCTCAAGAGTCCTCCAGACACCACAGTCCAAAAGCACAACCAGAAACATAAATTCTTCAGTGCTCAGCCTTCTTCACAGTCCAACTCTCGCATTCACACATGACTACTGGAAAAACCATAGCCTTGACTAGATGGACCTTAGTCGGCAAAGTAATGTCTCTGCTTTTGAATATACTATCTAGGTTGGCCATAACTTTTCTTCCAAGGAGTAAGCATCTTTTAATTTCATGGCTGCAGTCACCATCTGCAGTGATTTTTGAGCCCCAAAAAGTAAAGTCTGACACTGTTTCCACTGTTTGCCCATCTAGTTCCCATGAAGTGATGGGAGCGGATGCCATGATCTTCATTTTCTGAATGTTGGGCTTTAAGCCAACTTTTTCACCCTCCTCTTTCACTTTCATCAAGAGGCTTTTAGTTCCTCTTCACTTTCTGCCATAAGGGTGGTGTCATCTGCATATCTGAGGTTATTGATATTTCTCCTGGGAATCTTGATTCCAGCTTGTGTTTCTTCCAGCCCAGCGTTTCTCATGATGTACTCTGCATAGAAGTTAAATAAGCAGAGTGACAATATACAGCCTTGACATACTCCTTTTCCTATTTGGAACTAGCCTGTTGTTCCATGTCCAGTTCTAACTGTTGCTTCCTGGCCTGCATACAGATTTCTCAAGAGGCATGTATATCTACCTACATATGGACATATCATATTGTATCCAAATCTATATCTGAATATATCAGTCAACTCTTGTGCATCAGTTTGTCTCAACTTGCCTTCTCCTATTTCTTATTTTACCAGTACTGTGGAGGCCAGTTCTTTGTGGATTCCAAGTGAATTCTAAAAAGCCAACCCATCAAATTACTGCTTCATAGGCTAGGCTCCTCGTTCTCTCACTGTGGAAATCTTCTGCGTACCTGTACATGCACAGCATGGAAAAGTGGACAAGGGGATCTTAAGTTCTCAGAGAGAAAACTGTGAACTAAGACAAGAGGGAAGGGTGCAGGACACAACTTTTAAAAGAATGGCATAGCCCAAGGGCATTAAAAACATTTTATAAAACTTGTTAGAACCAAACGTGTCCAAGATGGTAGAAGACGGGACTTCCAGAGGACCTTCAGTTCAGTTCAGTCATTCATTCATGTCCGACTCTGTTACCCCATGGATTGCAGCATGCCAGGCTTCCCTATCTATCACCAACTCCTGGAGCTTGCTCAAACTCATGTCCATAGAGTAAGTGATGCCATCCAGCAATCTCATCCTCTGTTGTCCTCTTTTCCTCCTGCCTTCAATCTTTCCTAGCGTCAGGATCTTTTCTAATGAGTCACTTCTTCAATCAGGTAGCTAAAGTATTGGTGTTTCACCTTCAGCATCAGTCCTTCCAATGAATATCAGGACTGATTTCCTTTAGAATTGACTCATTTGGTCTCTTTGCAGGCCAAAGGGCTCTCAAGAGTCTTCTCAGGGTTGAAAAACATCAATTTGAGCCTCAGTATATATTTTTGTTGCTGTTATTTAATCCTTGTGACATATCACACTCTTTGCTACCACATGGACTAAAGCATGTCAGGCTCCTCTGTCCTCCACTATATCCCAGAGTTTGCTCAAATTCATGTCCACTGAGTCAGTAATATAACCATCTCATCATCTGTCACCCTCTTCTATTTCTGGCCTCAGTCTTCCACAGCATGAGGGTGTTTTTCAGTGAGTCAGACCTTCTCTTCAGGTGGCTAAAGTATTGAAGTTTCAGATGTAGCATTCTGTCCTTCCAATGAATATTAAGGGTTGATTTCCTTTAGGATTGACTGATTTCATCTCCTTGTAATTTTCTTGAGAGTCTTGAGAGAAGACTCTTAGGAGTGTTCTCCAGTACCAAATTCAAAAGCATCAATTATTTTGCAGTCAGCCTTTATGGTCCAACTCTGGACCACTGGAAAAGCAATAGCTTTGACTATATGGACATTTGTCAGCAGTGATGTCTCTGCTTCTTAATATGCTGTCTAGGTTGGCATAACTTTCCTTATAAGAAGCAAAAGTCTTTTAATTTCATGGCTTCAGTCACTGTCTGCAGTGATTTTGGAGCCCAAGAAAATAAAATCTGTCACTGCTTCCACTTTTTCCCTTTTGATTTGCCATGAAGAGATGGGACTGGATGCTGTGACCTTAGTTTTTATCTTTTTTAAGTTGAATTTCAAGCCAGTATTTCACTCTCCTTGATTCACCTACATCAAGAGGCTATTTAGTTCCACTTCACTTTTAGTCATTAGAGTGTAATTATTTGCATATATGAGGTGTTTGGTATTTTTCCAAGTAATCTTGATTCTGGCTTGTAATTCATCCAAGCCAGGCTTTAACAGGATGCCACTTCTGAGGTCAGGGCCAGTGGCCGGGAGGAGCTACCTCAAGCCTAAGGTCAGAGGTAGGGGCCAAGGAGCAATCCCACGTTTAAGGAGCGGAGACTGTACAGGCGCAGGAGAGCTGAGAGGAGCTACTCCACGTTCAAGTCAGGAGGGGCAGCAGTGAGGAGATAGCCCTCATCCAAGGTAAGGAGCAGCAGGTTTGCTTTGCTGGAGTAGCTGTGAAGAGATACCCCATGTCCAAGGTAAGAGAAACCCAAGAAGGACAGTAGGTGTCGTGGAGAGGGCATCAGAGGGCAAACACACTGAAACCATAATCACAGAAAGCTAGTCAATCTAATCACGCTGACCACAGCCTTGTCTAACTCAATGAAACTAAGCCATGCCCGCAGGGCAACCCAAGACAGGCGGGTCACGGTGAAGAGGTCTGACAGAATGTGGTCCACTGGAGAAGGGAATGACAAAACACTTCAGTATTCTTGCCTTGAGAACCCCATGAAAAGCATGAGAAGGCAAAATGATAGGATATTGAAAGAGGAACTCCCCAGGTCAGTTGGTGCCCAATATGCTACTGGAGATCAGTGGAGAAATAACTCCAGAAAGAATAAAAGGATGAAGCCAAAACAAAAACAACACGCAATTGTGGATATGACTGGTGATAGAAGCAAAGTCCAATGCTGTAAGAACAATATAGCATAGGAACCTGGAATGTTAGGTCCATGAATCAAGGCAAATTGGAAGTGGTCAAAAAGGAGATGACAAGAGTGAATCTCGACATTCTAGGAATCAGCAAACTAAAATGTACTGGAATGGGTGAATTTAACTCAGATGACCATTATATCTATTACTGCGGGCAAGAATCCCTTAGAAGAAATGGAATAGCCATGATGGTCAACAAAAGAGTCCAAAATGCAGTACTTGGATGCAATCTGAAAAATGACAGAATGAACTCTGTTCGTTTCCAAGGCAAACCATTCAGTATCACAGTAATCCAAGTCTATGCCCCAACCAGTAATGCTGAAGAAGCTGCAGTTGAACGGTTCTATGAAGACTTACAAGTCCTTTTATAACTAACACCCCAAAAAGATGTCCTTTTCATTATAGGGGACTGGAATGCTAAAGTAGGAAGTCAAGAAACATCTAGAGTAACAGGCAAATTTGGACTTGGAATATGGAATGAAGCAGGACAAAGGCTAATAGAGTTTTGCCAAGAGAACACACTGGTCATAACAAGCACCCTCTTCCAAAAACACAAGAGAAGACTATATATGGACATCACCAGATGGTCAACACAGAAATCAGATTCATTATATTCTTTGCAGCCAAATATGGAGAAGCTCTATGCAGTCAGTAAAAACAAGACCAGGAGCTTACTGTGGCTCAGATTATGAACACCTTATTGCCAAATTCAGACTTAAATTGAAGAAAGTGGAGAAAATCACTAGACCATTCAGGAATGACCTAAATCAAATCCCTTATGATTATACAGTGGAAGTGAGAAATAGATTTAAGGGACTAGATCTGATAGAGTGCCTGATGAACTATGGACAGAGGTTCATGACATTGTACAGGAGACAGGGATCAAGACCATCCTCATGGAATAGAAATGCAAAAAGCAAAATGGACTGTCTGGGGAGGCCTTACAAAGAGCAATGAAAAGAAGAGAAGCATAAAGCAAAGGAGAAAAGGAAAGATGTAAGTATCTGAATGCAGAGTTCCAAAGAATAGCAAGAAGAGATAAGAAAGCCTTCTTCAGCAATCAATGCAAAGAAATAGAGGAAAAGAACAGAATGGGAAAAATAGAGATCTCTTCAAGAAAATTAGAGACACCAAGGGAATATTTCATGCAAAGATGGGCTTGATAAAGGACAGAAATGATATGGACCTAACAGAAGCAGAAGAAATTAAGGAGAGGTGGCAAGAATACACAGACTGTACAAAAACGATCTTCTTTACAAAGATAATCACGATGGTGTGATCACTCACATAGAGCCAGACATCCTGAAATGTGAAGACAAGTGGGCCTTAGAAAGCATCACTGTGAACAATGCTAGTGGAGGTGATGGAATTCCAGTGGAGCTATTTCAAATCCTGAAAGATGATGCTGTGAAAGTGCTGCACTCAATATGCCAGCAAATTTGGACTACTCAGCAGTGGCCACATGACTGGAGAAGGTCAGTTTTCATTCCAGTCCTAAAGAAAGAAGGCTTAAACAAAGAATGCTCAAACTACTGTACAACTGGACTCATTTCACATGCTAATAAAGTAATGCTCACAATTCTCCAAGCCAGGCTTCAGCAATACGTGAACCATGAATTTCCAATTTTTAAGCTGGTTTTAGAAAAGGCAGAGGAACCAGAGATCAAATTGCCAACATTTGTTGGATTGTAGAAAAAGCAAGAGAGTTCCAGAAAAACACCTATTTCTGCTTTATTGACTATTCCAAATTCTGTGACTGTGTGGATCACAGTAAACTCTGGAAAATTCTGAAAGAGATGGGAATACCAGACCACCTGCCTCTTGAGAAATCTATATTCAGGTCAGGAAGCAACAATTAGAACTGGACATGGAACAAAAGACTGGTTGCAAATAAGAAAAGGAGTACATCAAGGCAGTATATTGTCACTCCACTTATTTAACTTATATACAGAGTACATCATGTGAAATGTTGGGCTGGAGGACGCACAAGCTGGAATCAAGATTGCCAGGAGAAATATCAATAACTTTAGATATGCAGATGACACTACCCTTACTGCAGAAAGTGAAGAGGAGCTAAAAAGCCTCTTGATGAAAGTGAAAGAGGAGAGTGAAAAAGTTGGCTTAAAACTCAACATTCAGAAAACTAAGATCTTGGTATCCGGTCCCATCACTTCATGGGAAACAGATGGAGCAACAGTGGAAACTGTGTCAGACTTTATTTTGGGGGCTCCAAAATCACTGCAGATGGTTATTGCTGCCATGAAATTAAAAGACGCTTACTCCTTGGAAGGAAATTATGACCAACCTAGATAGCATATTCAAAAGCAGAGACATTTATTTGCCGACTAAGGTCCGTCTAGTCAAGGCTATGGTTTTTCCAGTGGTCGTGTATGGATATGAGAGTTGAACTGTGAAGAAAGCTGAGCGCTGAAGATTTGATGCTTTTGAACTGTGGTGTTGGAGAAGACTCTTGAGAGTCCCTTGGACTGCATGGCCATCCAACCAGTCCATTCTAAAGGAGATCAGTCCTGGGTGTGTTTTTGGAAGGAATGATGCTAAAGCTGAAACTCCAGTACTTTGGCCACCTCATGCGAAGAGTTGACTCACTGGAAAAGACTGTGATGCTGGGAGGGATTGGGGGCAAGAGGAGAAGGGGACAACAGAGGATGAGATGGCTTGATAGCATCACTGACTCGATGGACATGAATTTGGGTAAACTCCGGGAAATGGTGATGGACAGGGGAGGGCTAACATGCTGCGATTCATGGGGTCACAAAAGTCGGACTCTGAGTGAGTGACTGCATCATCAGATAAACCTCAATACATGCCTATTGTAATGCATTAACATCTCAATGACATACCCACAAGCACCGTGATAGTTCTGAAGCCAACCATGGCCAAAAAGTGGATGGTGGCCCAAATCTTGGAAATCTTCACCCTTCCCCCAATAATTGGAATAATCATTCCACTATAAAATTATCTAGCCCATAAAAACTAAACATGCCATATTTCAGGGCCTCTTGCCATCAAAGATGGAGCAACACACAATTCACCATGTCTATGAATTGTGTTTCTCTCAAAATAAATTCACCACTTACCTATCGCTTTGTCTCTCAATGAATTCTATATGTGTCAGACAGCAAGAACTTCAGATCCACTGGAGACACAACAAGTGGGGTAAGAGTCCATGGATGTGTCCCTTTGTCATCTGAAATTCATCTCTTGTGCCTCATTCCATATGTCTCCATTGAATGTCTTGGACAGCATATAGATTGTGGCCATGCCTTCAACTGATACTTCTATTAATCCTCCATTCTCCCTCTACCACCTACTATCTCTTACTTCTGCTCTCAAGAATTACATTCTCCATAAAAATTCATACCTAAAGTGTCATTACTGACTCTGGCTTTTGGGTGACTATAGACTGAAAGATCTTGAACTCAGCATCACCCCTTAGGCTTCAAAGTGTTTTTTTGTTTTTTTTTCCTTCTGAATTAATGTTTGGTGTTTCCGGAGATGAACTCCCCAACTGTTGAGCTCACTGCCTGTTTGATCTAATAAATACTTCAGTTCAGTTCAGTTCAGTTCCATCACTCAGCCGTGTCCAACTTTGTCTGACCCCATGAATCGCAGCACGCCAGGTCTCCCTGTCCATCAACATCTCCCGGAGTTCACTCAAACTTACGTCCATTGAGTCAGTGATGCCATCCAGCCATCTCATCCTCTGTCGTCCCTTCTTTCTCCTGCCCCCTATCCCTCCCAGCATCAGAATCTTTTCCAATGAGTCAGCTCTTTGATGAGGTGGCCAAAGTACTGGAGTTTCAGCTTTAGCATCTTTCCTTCCAAAGAAATCCCAGGGTTGATCTTCAGAATGGACTGGTTGGGTCTCCTTGCAGTCCAAGGGACTATCAAGAGTCTAGTCCAACACCACATTCAAAAGCATCAATTTTTCGGTGCTCAGCTTTCTTCACAGTCCAACTCTCACATGCATACATGACCAAAGGAAAAACCATAGCCTTGACTAGATGGAGATTTGTTGGCAAACTAATGTCTCTGCTTTTCAATATGCTACCTAGGTTGGTCATGATTTCCTTCCAAGGAGTAAGAGTCTTTTAATTTCATGGCTGCAGTTACCATCTGCAGTGATTTTGGAGCCCAAAAAAGTAAAGTCTGACACTGTTTCCCCATCTATTTCCCATGAAGTGATGGGACAAGATGCCATGATCTTCGTTTTCTGAATGTTGAGTTTTAAGCCAACTTTTTCACTGTTCTTTTTCACTCTCCTCAAGGCACTTTTTAGTTCCTCTTCACTTTCTGCCATAAGAGTGGTGTCATCTGCATATCTGAGGTTATTGACATTTCTCCTGGCAATCTTGATTCCAGCTTGTGCTTCCTCCAGCCCAATGTTTCTCATGATGTACTCATGTATATAAGTAAAATAAGCAGGGTGACAACATACAGCCTTGATTTACTCCTTTTCCTATTTTCAACCAGTCTTTTGTTCCATGTCCAGTTCTAACTTTTGCGTCCTGACCTGTGTATAGGTTTCTTTCAGGATCAGCAGGGGAGCAGCACATTTTGCTGGGGAAGAGTGAGAATATCTGTTCAGGAGAGGTGTGGGTGGATATTCCCTGCAGCTTCTAGCTTCCTAAATCAGCTTTATTAATCCACTTAAAAGGCTTCAGGTCCCCCTCACCTGCTGCCTCAGGGCAAGTAGAGAAGGGGGAGGGTAAGCATAACCATCACCAACACCCACTCCTTCCCCTCCCTCCATCCCCCTGCCAAAAATAATGTAACAACAGCACAATGGGCAGTCTCTATAATTAGGCAGGGCCAAGAGGGGTTGCTGCCTAAGAAGGGTACTTGGTTTCAGCCCTGGGTGTTCTTTGGAAGGAATGATGCTAAAGCTGAAACTCCAGTACTTTGGCCACCTCATCGAAGAGTTGACTCATTGGAAAAGACTCTGATGCTGGGAGGGATAGGGGGAAGGAGGAAGAAGGGACGACAGAGGATTAGATGGTTGGATGGCATCACTGACTCGATGGACGTGAGTTTGAGTGAACTCCGGGAGTTGGTGATGGACAGAGAGGCCTGGGGTGCTGCAGTTCATGGGGTCGCAAAGAGTCAGACAAAACTGAGTGACTGAACTAAACTGAACTAAGACTGAAAGAGTGATTAATGGTATAACAAACAAAAATAACTTCAGATTTTATTAGGTTATCCTTCTTATACTAGTTTTACAGAAAAAAATAATTTTCTAGTTTTATAAGAATATAAATTTTCTCTGAAAAGTATAAAATCTATTAGCTCAATGCAGTAAATTTATAAGTGGATATAGATATATCTACTTACTTACTATAGATATATAGTCAGTACATGATTTGAGTCTGTGGGGGAAAAGTACATTGTCCTCTATTGTAATTCTCTGACTGATCAAATAATTAGATTGACATGAGACAGATCAACAAGAGAAAATCAAACAAAATTTAATAACACATATGTGTGGGAAAGACCTATGAAAACTGGGTAACACACCAAAATGGCCAAAGTGCTCCCCTTTTCAGCAAAAGAAAAAAAGAGGTTGTTGGAGGTAAGGTTTTGGGACTTTGGAAGGGAGGAAGGCAATTGACATGAAGATGGAAAAGCAAATGTTTGGTAAATAATTGATTGTTAAGTAAGTAAGTAAGTAAAATCACTCAGTCATGTCTGACTCTTCGTGACCCCGTGGACTGCAGCCCACAAGGCTCCTCAGTCCATGGGATTCTCCAGACAAGAATACTGGAGTGGGTTGCCATTTCCTTCTCCAGGGGATCTTCCTGACCCAGGGACTGAACCGAGGCCTCCCACATTGGAGGCAGATGCTTTAACCTCTGAGCCACCAGAGAAATTGATTGTTGGACCATCAGAAACAATGAGACTTACAGTGAACTCTGAGTTTTAAGAGTTTCTTCATCACACCTGGCTCATATTCTCTGTAGGTATTTCTGGTGATAATTCTATTCCAGGACAGGCTTTCAATTTAAAAACTATTTTTAGGCATTTAGAGAGAAAACAAATGTTTTTTTATGAGTCATATGGACCTTGATTGTTTTCAGCTTGAGATAATTTTTGTGCCAGTGATATTTGAGGGTGGCAAATTTGGAACTCCTAAATGTCTCCTTTTAATATTCACAAGTTATTCAACATGGTCAACTTAATCATCTTAAGAAACTTCAGATTTTGTTATTTTATTTTTATGTTTTTGCTTTTTAAATTTATTTTATTAAAGCATAGTTAATTTACCATATTGTGTCAGTTTCTGGTATACAGAGAAGTGACTGATTTCATATATATATATATATATATATGAATACAATATATATTAAAATATATTTTCCAGTATGGTTTATCATAGGATATTGACTATAGTTTTTGTTCTGTGCATTATGACCTTGTTGTTTATCCATTCTCTATATTTTAGTGACTTCCCTGGTGGCTCAGACAGTAAAGCATCTGTCTACAGTGCAGGAGACCCGGGTTCAATCCCTGGGTTGGGAAGATCTCTTGGAGAAGGAAATGGCAACCCACTCCAGTATACTTGCCTGGAAAAATCCCATAAATGGAGGAGCCTAGTTCACTTCATACTAGTTTGCATCTGTTAATTCCAAATTCTCAAATCATTCCTTCCCCAACACCTGACTCCTTGGCAACCACAAGCCTGTTTTCTGTCTGTTTCTGAATAAACTTTAGTTTTGTCATCAGTGAGATGAGGCTGATAATAATCCACTATCAAAATTAAATAAAAACTCCTTGTTTTTATGGCAAATGCAATAATGGGTGAAAAGTGCCTCTCAGAACGTGACATTCCAAACATGCAGTTGTGTCTTTTACTTTTAAGAAAGCATTTCTACAAAAGTGCACAAATAGCAACTGGAAAAAAGCAAGCTATTGTCATTTATTATAAGTGTGACTTTCATTTACAAGAAACTAAAATTAGTCTCATTCATTTAATGACACTTCAATTTTGAATATTTATTTCCATCAATACTATTTTCTTAACATTTCTTTTTCTTTAATGGTTTAAATTTATTCACGTTCATGTCATTGAAGCTAAGGAATTACTCAGCATAAAAATTGATTTTTTTTTTTTTTTTTTTGGTCTCAATTGCATTTCTTTAGAAGTGAAGGTAAGGGAGTTCACAAGGAGATACTGAGTACTTGCCACTATATCAGTATTTTCATTTTTCCATTTTCTTCCCTTTTTTAAGTCATAAAAGTGGGCAGAAATGACATTCACAAAACAGTACTGTGCTAACAGTTGTGAAAATAACCACCAATTCAACTGCTGGACAGCAGAGTGCCAATCTGGCATGTCCTGAAATGCTGATTCATTAATTAATGCACAAAAAAATGAAGCCAGCATAAGCAAGGTGTTTGACATCTGTCTAATGGATAAGAGGAAAGGTGAACAGAAGTCAAGTGCAATAATGCTCAGACCCACATATTTTTGCTCAAAAATAATGCAGCTCTTTTATCTTTATAGCAAGAATGTTTTTTATTCCATAAAATAGGAATTCCACATATCTTGAAGGACTTCACTTTGACTATTCAGTGATGCTGCTCTATAGATAAAATGCATAGGAATAGTACAGAAATAGCCCATAGCTTGTTTTCTTTGTATTGAAATTTTGACCAGAGTATATTGCTCCAGCAGGAATATCTTTTAGAGTACTTAATACACCTGAAATATTTGTTACATTATCTTAAAGACAGCCACTCTGAGCCTCAAAATAATATTTTTACTAGTTTTTTTTTTTTTAATCTTTTCAAGGGTCTTTATTGCCTGTGTTTGGCTCCTAGAGGGTCCTGTTTATAGAATAAGTGGATGAATGAGTATATCACAAATATTTCTTGTAAGTTTGGGGTCTTTGATTTGAACCAAAAGCCACTTACACATTGCCCAAAAATGTGCTGGAGAGACTGTGGTTTTCACGTGGCGAACTGTCAAAAACTTCTCTAATCTAACAAGTGATAGCATAATTCTATATCTAATCTCAGCTTCATATTTTGAATCACTTTTCCTTTATCACTTATAGCTTACTTACTAGTCTTGGTACTTTTTCCTTCTTAAGTTCTCTCAAATTCACCATTTAAAAAAATCTAGTTGCAATCTCTTTCACACAGATCCCATAGGCCTCTGGTATGAATGACTATTCTTGCCCACTATAACCAATATTAACTATACTTTTCTTTTCTCCACTAACTTAGTCCCTGAAATTTGCTTAATCCCCTTTTTTTTTTTCCAAATGCTATCTTTCTTATTTGTTCTGTTCTCTTCACTGAAGAACTGCCAGTGTCTCTAGACTATAACTACCTGCACATTTATTTTTTGTTTGAGTTTGTCAGCTATCAAAAATATGGAGAGGAAAGTTTAAATACCCCCAGATTCCCAAGACATCCCTGCTACCTTGGGCTTCCATTTCCCTAGAATAACAGTCAGATGTCTCTTAAACACATCATCACACCATAGTTTACCATATGACTTGTCTTCCTTGTCAATATTGGATTGAAAACTACATTCCTACTACACTAAATTGTTTGCATTTTTCTTGTGATGACCTTGTTCCTCTTGCTTTTCTGATTTCTTTTTTCCCTAGATTTTTATTTTCTTGCTCTACACTTAGTTCATTGAACTCTGGTAACTTCCATTATTAGACCTCACCACTGCCGTTCTAGAGCAGTTATAAACAGTTCCATGTTTGTTTTAAGGTAACACATTTTATAACACTTGCTATTTGTGATTTCCTGCCCATTTCTTGGGAATACTAGTGAATATTTCAACAGAAAGACCTGTGTTTTGCTTCTTATTGCACTCATTACTTTGTCACAGAAACAAGCCAAAAACTCAACAAAAGTCTGTACACTCTTTGAGAGTACAGACCAAATCTTTTTCTTTTTCTTTAAACACCCTAGCAATTTTATGGTGTTCAGTTTATTGGATCCAACCAGTCCATCCTAAAGGAGATCAGTCCTAGATTTTCACTGGAAGGACTGATGTTGAAGCTGAAACCCCAATACTTTGGTCACCTGATGTGAAGAGCTGACTCATTTGAAAAGACTCTGAAGCTGGGAAAGATTGAGGGCAGGAGGAGAAGGGGATGACAGAGGATGAGATGGTTTAATGACATCAGTGACTCAGTGGACATGAGTTTGGATGAACTCTGGGAGGTGATGATGGACAAGGAGGCCTGGTGTGCTGCAGGTATGGGGTCACAAAGAGTCGGACATGACTGAGTGACTGAACTGAACTGAACTGAACTGAATGAATGTGAACTGATTTGGTGACTGAAAATACATACATTTCCTACAGAGATATGACCACACAGTAATGTATAGAATCCAACTTATTTCAATTTGCATTACATTATGGGTTGAGTTTTCCTTGTCACTAAATCTGCTGAGAAACATAAAACGTGTCTAAGAAATATTCTGTTGTGTGAATAAAATTTCCTTATTTATCATATTATTGCTGTCATACTTGCCTCCCTAATTTAACATTTACATTATTTGGTAAATAATGTAAGGTATGCTATTTGTATTTCTTATTACATCCTAGCTCCCTTATTTTGAAATTATAAGGTCAAGAGCACACATTTTTAATACTTTTTAAACTGTAGTAACAAAAATTTTTCCTAAAATTGTAGAAATTGTTATACCTTAACAAACAACATGTACAACCATGTTTCACCACATCTATTGAAATACTGTCTATTAAAACAGACAGTATTATTAAAATACCTGGAACTTTTTTTAAAGTTTAGAAATTTTCAAACATGTACCAAAGAAGAAAAAAGTGGTTCAATAAATTTCCACATACCAGCTTCAACAAAGACCAACTCACTTGTGGGCAATCCTATTTCATCTCTACCTCCACTCATTTATTCTGCCTCCAGGGTTACTATGAAGCAAATCCCAGACATCATATCATCTCACCTATAAATTTTAACTATGTGCTTCTAATAGCTACAGGTTCTTTTGCTAAACAGAGTCAGTATAGTATCGTCCCACCAGAGTACAATTAACAATAATTTCTTAGTGTCATTAAACATTTAGTGTTAAGTTTGTGTATTTATACATAGACCTATCTAATATTCTTTTCATTTATATTTTTCCAATATAATATTTTGTTGAAGAAACCAGGTTATTTGTTCTATAGGATTTCCAAAATTCAGGATACTAAAGGGTACATATCCATGGTACTCTTTGATATATTCCTGTGTCTCTTTTATTTTCTGTAAATAGGTAGCCAAGTTAATTAATTATTTATTTATTTGTTACTTGTTAAGCCTATGTAAATTTCTATTAGCAGCTATTAATTATTCTACTAATTATTCATAAAATGTATTAATTTGTTAAGAATTTCAAGTTATACTTTTCTAATTTTAATATATTTTTTTTATTATTTAGATTAGTTCCTAAAGATAAACTACTTTAGTAACTTTTTCAGTTATCATAAGGTATACTTCAAACAGGAAAAGCTTGATTTTTTTACCTTTTATTTTCCAATTTTCAAAATAATCAGTGGTTTCTTTAGTATTCTCAAAATGTGTTCAATAAAAGTTGCTTTCACTGTATCATCAGAAACTAATATATTTATACGTATTTAATTACCCGGTGGCTTAGATGGTCAGGAATCTGCCTGTAATGCAGGAGAACTTGGTTTGATCCCTGGATTGGGATCAAATAGCAACCCACTCCAGTATTCCTGCCTGGAAAATCTCAGGGAAGGAGGAGCCTGTCAGGCTACAGTTCCTGGGGTTGCAAAGAGTCAGACAGGAGTGAGAAAACTTCACTCACTTTAATGAGTTTTAAACCTGGAGAAGGAAATGGCAATCCACTCCAGTCACTATTGCCTGGAAAATCCCATGGACAGAGGAACCTGGTAGGCTACAGTCTATGGGGTCACAAAGAGTCGGACATGACTGAGTGACTTCACTTTCACTTTCACTTTAATGAGTTTTAATCCAATGCCATAAAGATACTAATAGAGGATCAGACAATCCTGTCATGGGCAGTTGGAAAATTCATTCAGGTATTACATTTAAGGTTGATATTTTCCCTTTTGATATGATTGTAGAAGTCTTCATTTTATTATGTTCTCATTTTTTAAAAGATTTCAGACTCATCTTGTCCTTTTTCCTGCCTAAGGAATAATTTTTCACTGATTATTTTAGTTTTCAAGATATACAAGTTTCCCCACTTCCTGAAAATTGTTGTTGTTCAGTCATTCAATTGTGTCCAACACTTTGTGATCCAATGGACTGTAGCATGCCAGGTTTCCCTGTAATTCTGTCATCCAGAGTTTGCTCAGGCTCATGTCCAATGAGTTCCTGAAAACAGAGTGCTCCAGTGAAAAATTTTGTAATCCAAAATAACATAAGGCAAAGAAGAAATTACCTTAGGACACATTTTGCTGATGGATGCACAAAACACAATGAGATACTGCACAGATGCTCACAGACAAAATTCATTGCCGTTGCAGCTTGATGAGGTGTCCAGTGCACTTCCAGGGAGTGAGATTGGTGGTGCCACTCTCATGCTATTCAGGTTGCAAACTGTCTCTGTAATTGCTCTCTGTGAAACAGTTCTTGAACACTCTTTTCCCTTTTAGCCCTCTTTCCTGAAAGCAAAAATCTTCTTTTGAAGACTTAAAGAAAGTACCTGTTAAAGAAAACAAGTACTTATGCAGGTGTTTCATAAGAGTGAGGTACGATAAACTGAATTTTTGAAAAGTGAGAGATATTCAAACTATTTGCAAATCAAATTTTATAATTTTCAGTTGTAATTTATATAATTGCATTGTTTCTAACAATTTCAATATCACATATTTCCATCAACATATTATCTAGTATTGGAGGCAGTGACTATTACATGGTATCTGCCAAAATTCTTCTTGCTTTCTCATTAGATAAAATGCTGATTTATGTCTGGAAAATCTTGGCCTTTTGATATTAGATTTATTTTGCTACTAGGAATAATCCTAGTATATGGCATTTTTAGACTATTTTTCTTCAACATACCCTCCAAAAACAAAGCAGATTTCCTCTAATAACAACAAAATACTCTTTATTGTCCAGTTTGGACTTTCCTTCTAGACTGACATATGTATTTAAATTCCATTTTTATTTTGAGTCTCATAGATGTGCATCTTTTAGAAAAACAATTGTACTAGTAAACAGATTTGCAGTCTTCTTTCTGAATCATGTTAATAACAAATATATTCTAGAGTTTTTAGTATTTGATCTTTGTCTATTTTCCCCTGCTTAATTTGGGCAGGTACTTGACAGCACTCGGTCTCTTAGTGGTCATACAACTATCTCTTCCTCTATTTGTGATTCTTCTCCTATCAACCTAACACCACATTATTATTATTATGCCAAAGCCTTTGACTGTGTGGATCACAATAAACTGTGGAAAATTCTGAGAGAGATGGGAATACCAGACCACCTGACCTGCCTCTTGAGAAATCTGTATGCAGGTCAGGAAGCAACAGTTAGAACTGGACATGGAACAACAGACTGGTTCCAAATAGGAAAAGGAGTAACTCAAGGCTGTATATTGTCACCCTACTTATTTAACTTATATGCAGAGTATATCATGAGAAATGCTGGACTGGAAGAAACACAAGCTGGAATCAAGATTGCTGGGAGAAATATCAATCACCTCAGATATGCAGATGACACCAACCTTATGGCAGAAAGTGAAGAGGAACTAAAAAGCCTCTTGATGAAAGTGAAAGAGGAGAGTGAAAAAGTTGGCTTAAAGCTCAACATTCAGAAAATGAAGATCATGGCATCCGGTCTCATTACTTCATGGGAACTAGATGGGGAAACAGTGGAAACAGTGTCAGACTTTATTTTTTTGGGCTCCAAAATCACTGCAGATGGTGATTGCAGCCATGAAATCAAAAGACGCTTACTCCTTGGAAGAAAAGTTAAGACCAACCTAGATAGCATATTCAAAAGCAGAGATATTACTTTGCAGATTAAGGTCCATCTAGTCAAGGCTATGGTTTTTCCAGTAGTCATGTATGGATATGAGAGCTGGACTGTGAAGAAGGCTGATTGCTGAAGAATTGATGCGTTTGAACTGTGGTGTTGGAGAAGACTCTTGAGAGTCCCTTGGACTGCAAGGAGATCCAACCAGTCCATTCTGAAGGAGATCAGCCCTGGGATCTCTTTGGAAGGAATGATGCTAAAGTTGAAACTCTAGTACTTTGGCCACCTCATGTGAAGAACTGACTCATTGGAAAAGACTCTGGTGCTGGGAGGGGTTGGGGGTAGGAGGAGAAGGGGACGACCGAGGATGAGATGGTTGGATGGCATCATGGACTCGATGGACGTGAGTCTTTGAGTGAACACCGGGAGATGGGGATGGACAGGGAGGCCTGGCGTGTTGTGATTCATGGGGTCACAAAGAGTCAGACACGACTGAGTGACTGAACTGAACTGAAGCATGCTTTGTTTTAACTCGTTATTTAAGTTACTTAGAGAATGTAACCCACTGAAAACATCAATTATTAAATACAAAGTGTTATGAACTCAGGAATCAGAGTAAAGGAAAGAAATGTATTCTGCAAAAAAATGCACCTGACAGTATAACAAGATTCAATAATTATATTTGTGACATATACAAACTATGGATGGTGTATACTGCAAATATTTGGTTGCTTGTGTTAGCTATCTTTTGTATTTATATATTCACACAAAATTTTTAAAATGATTCTATTTATATCCATCCATTTGTTTTAAAAAGACATATATACAAAAATAGTCATCTCATTATAACATTGTTCCTTAGTATCAAAAATAGCAATCATCTGTCTATAAGTCAATGATAATTTGTATAAATTATGATCTAGATAATAAATGGAATATACAGACATTTTGCCAACATATATTCTAAAAATTTATTTTATCAAAATATAGTTGATGTATGCTAACTGCTAAGTCACTTCAGTTGTGTCCGACTCTGTGCAACCCCATAGAAGGCAGCCCATCAGGCTTCCCTGTCCCTGGGATTCTCCAGGCAAGAACACTGGAGTGGGTTGCCATTTCTTTCTCCAGTGCATGAAAGTGAAAAGTGAAAGTGAAGTCACTCAGTTGTGTCCGACCCTCAGCGACCCCATGGATTGCAGCCCTCCAGGCTCCACCATCCATGGGATTTTCCAGGCAAGAGTACTGGAGTGGGTTGCCATTGCCTTCTCTGAGTTGATGTATAGTGTTGTGTTACTGTTGTGTTAATTTCTATTGTATGGCAAAATGATGCATTCTTTTTCATATTCTTTTCTATCGTGGTTTATCACAGGATACTGAGTTAGTTACCATTGCTATAGGAGAAGGCAATGGCAACCCACTCCAGTACTCTTGGTTGGCGAATCCCATGGACAGAGGAGCCTGGTGGGCTGCAGTCCATGGGGTAGCTAAGGACTGAGTGACTTCACTTTCACTTTTTACTTTCATGCATTGGAGAAGCAAATGACAACCCACTCCAAGTATTCTTGCCTGGAGAATCCCAGGGGGTGGGCTGACATCTATGGGGTCACACAGAGTCGGATACTACTGAAACGTCTTAGCAGCAGCAGCAGCAGCAGCAGCAGCAGCAGCAGCAGCAGCTATAGAGTAGAAACTTGTTTATTCATTCTCTATACAATCAACATGAATTTTTGATATGCAAAGTATTTTCAATACCTTCTTATATAAATGAGCTTCAAAATATGATCTATGATATAATCTAATTTTATAAATGTATGTACATTATATTAGTTTTATATGGATGTATGATATATCACAATTTATCAAATTAAAATAATACCTGCTTACTATAACATAGTTATGTGGATCAGAAGTCTACCATAGGTGATATGAGTCTCTGCTTCATCTCTTACAAGTATAAAGTCAAAGTTTAGCATGACTGTATTTCTTTTTGAAGATTCTGCAAAACTTTTTGTCTATGCTATTGACAGAATTCAGTTGTTTATGGTTGTAAGACTGAGTTCTCCTTTTTTTTTTTTTTTTTGCTATATGGCTCCATCTTTAAGCTAGAAATAGCCAGTTGAATGCTATTCATGCTTTTCATTTCTGAATTCACCATTTTTCTTTCTTCTGCTGCTTAAGTGAACTGAATAAGGCTCACCCAGATAATGTAGGATAATCTTCCTATCTTAAAATCAACTGATTAGCATTATTAATTACACTGACAATGTACCTTTTGCCACTGAGCAACATATTTTTTCACAAGGATTGGAATTTTCTTGGGAGCCATAATTCTGCCTACCATATACATATCATCATAGATAGATAAAATGTATATAATCTGACATTTATATTAGATAGGTGGTATTATAGGTGACATTTTTTCTTTGCCTGCCTATTCTGTTTTTCAGCTAAGTGAATATGTTACTTGTTTGTGACTCTTCAGGGAAAAGAATAAGAAAAAAAATGTACAGATTATCTATGTTTAACAGATGAAGATCTTTCAGCCCTAACTATTGTCCATGAATATAGCATTGCTAGCTTGGATCTAAACAAATGTTTTCTGACTACTTTTCTAATTTTATTCTCCAAGCATCCTGACACTGGACAAGACTTGATCTCTGAAATTTTCATGAATGTGTTGTCAAGAACTGGTGTGAAATGAGATACAATAGAATTGGTTTAATGATGTGAATGTCCAAAGCCCTAGGTTCATGTGTTTTTCTGCATAGTGTAATGAGATGGGTGGCTCTATAGGAAGTCAGATGTGTTCATACTTTGTAATGAAATGCTTGGCTGGGGAGCCATAATGAAACGCCTTGTTGGGGCTATAATAAGATGCCTTGCTGGAAGCACATAATTAGACATTTGACTTGGTATATGTAATCAGAGGTGTGACTAGGAACATCTGCAGTTTGGGTGTTGAGAGAGAGAAATGCCCTGTACAGTTGGACAGCAAAGGAATGCTTAGATAAGCCTTGTGAGAAATGCATGGGGACTGTGATGATGCACACACTGAGAGAAAAATGAGACACGCAGGATCATTCCATTGGAATTTAAAAGGGTGATGTGATCTCTTAATAGTGTGTGGACATTCATTAGGATGAGGCTGTGAGAATAGACTTACCCATGTGACATAGAGGGGTGATCAGCAATCTTGGTGCTACAATGCCACAATGCCTGGTTTCATGTCTACCAGGACAACCTCAGGCAAGCCACATAGGTTCTCGCTATCTCTGTTCTGTGTCTTTAAACTTTGATGACCAAATGGGTGGAATGGGGGATGGAAGAGAGGTCTAAGAGTTAGAGGACACATATATACATATAGCTGATTGACTTTGTTGGACAGCAGAAATGAACACAATATTGTAAATTTACAAAAATATTGTAAGGCAAATATACATAATTAAAAAAAAATAATAAAGCATCAACAACAGCAACAACAAAAACTACTTACACCATAGGGTTAATGTGAGGATTCCATGAGTCAGTCTGTGAAAGGTACTGAAAGCAGTGCCTGGCACATAGGCAAGTGTGTTCTATATGTATTAGCTCTTGTGAAGTGTCAGAACCTATAACTGTCAGGACCTATTGGATTTAATCCTTGTTACAACTCTGCAAGGAACCAAAGGCTTAGAGGCATTCACTCACTTTCTCCAAATCACACAAGCAGTAATACACCAGAAGGAATGTGCTGTGTGGTAGCATATTTATGATTTGAAGCGTATGATGCCCATTGCTGGAAGAGAAGATGGAAACCTGTGAATTAGATTCTTTAGGAAGAGATGAGAGGGGAAGAATGAGTAATAGAGCTGAGTTGATAGATCTGGTGAACTGTTTGTACCCTGAGCCTCAGATTCCTCATCTACATAATAGAGAATAACCCCTATGTCTTAGGTGACTTCCTTGGTGGCTCAGATGGTAAAGCGCCTGTCTACAATGTGGGAGACCTGGGTTCAATCCCTGGGTTGGGAAGATCCCCTGGAGAAGGAAATGGCAATCCACTTCAGCACTATTGCCTGGAAAATCCCATGGACAGAGGAACCTGGTAGGCTACAGTCTATGGGGTCACAGAGTCGGACATGACTGAGCAACTTCACTTTCCCTTAGGTGACTTAAAAGTTAAAAGTGAAAGATACGTTAAAGAGTTTAAAATAGTGTCTGTTACATGGTATGTTTTGGTCAGTTAGGATACTGTTTGCAGATCACAAAAAATATAATCCAAAGGGGCTTAAACAAGTATGGGTTGATTTACTATCACTATTTAGAAACCTGGGTATAGACAAGTCAGGGCTGAAATGTGGACATGGCACTGATATCTTAAAGGACTCAGGCTGCTGCTATTTTCTTGATTTGCTGTGCTTATATGAAAATCTCTCCACTGGTCACCACTGGGGGCTTCCTCAGTTAAACATCACCTGGACTTCATAAAAGAGAAAGAAAGGGTGAAATTTGAATGGGAGAGGCTGTTATTCTACATGATAATCACATGCAGATTATCTTCCAAATTTTGTGCTTTATATAAGGTTATAAATACAACTGGCAGTGTTTCCCACTCCGCACCCCCCTCCCCCTTGCCCACCTCCCCCACCAACCAGGTAAATGTGACATTTCTTTTACTTTCACTTTTGATAGAAGGAATTGAATTTCTAGGGTGGAAATCCAATAATGGTTACAAAACAAACCAACAAAGTAAAGTATCTCTCTGAATGTAAAGAGTTAAAACTGAGCATTCACAGGATGCATTTTACAAATTCAAAGGCTCTACAGGGGCCATTAGCTGCATTCCATGGAGCTGTTGGTGGTTCCATTCCTTCCTTTCTTTCTCTAAATTTGAAAAGGAAATTTATTCACAGTACAAATTATCTGTCTAAAAAGAACCTTCACCTCAGACTGGGCACTACAGTGAATTTTTCTTTTGATGATGAAAAGATGAGGGTGCATAATGTATTATTCAGGTTAGTCTAAGGTATACTGTAGTAAAATAAAACTTCCAGATTTTAGTGAGTTTACAAAATCAAAGGATTATTCCTATTATGCAAAATGTTCTAGGAGGGTTGGTAAGGGGGCTTTGCTCACCAAAAGCTCTTAGAGAAACAGGTGGACAAAGATAACACCATTTGATTGCATTATTTTCTTAATACAATGGTCATGATTTATTATAAGTTTATAGAGAGGGTTGGAGAGTCAAACACAGACTACTAAATACTTTACTCTGAAAATGACATATATTATTTTTGTCATCTTTATTCAAAACTAGTGACATACTTATGTATCGAGAAGTAAGAAATAATCGGTAATTGATGAAATTGGTTAGATCCATCCCAGTTATTATTCTGCTTCATTCTTACCAAACTCTTAAAGCAAAAAACAATTTATGCATTATTTAGTCACTTTCTTACTTCCTACTCACTGTGCCTCTCCTGAGAAAGCCCTAATATAAAGTTTATTGAGGGCTGATCTATCCCTACCCTTTTGTCTTTAAAACCTACAGAACATTTCTAAAAGGATAACCTTGCTGAACACTTACTCCTTCTAAATTTCCATTCAATAGATTTTGTTTATTTAAATGCTTCTCTAAGCTCCTTATCATGATCTGGTTCCAGACTAATTCTCATCTCATTTCATTATTATCCTACCACAATTTATTTTGCTTTATTCTTCTTTGCTTCCCCCTCACCCTTCCCAGTGTCTGCTATCCATTTTCCTCCATCCCTCCTTTTCTTCTTTCCTTTTTTTTGAAATCCTTTTTTCTTTATTCCCCTTTTTGATTTAATTTTTGCAATTGTATGGTCATGACTTTGCTCATTTTTTTTCTTATTTTTGTTGGAGGGATCACAATTTTCATATTTATTTAGAAATTTTAGAGTTCATAGAAATGTTAATGCTAAATAAGGCAGTTTCTGTATTTCAACTTCTTTTCTAATATTTAACTAATTGATTTATTTTTGTAGTATTTTAACCATTTTAAGTGAAAAATTCAATAATATTAATTCACATTATTATGCAACCTTCACTGGCATACAGCTTCAGAAAGTTTTGCATCTTTCCAAACTGAAACTTAAAAAAAAATAATTAAAAAAATTAAAAACAACTCTCCATTTCCTACTACTCCAAGAAGCTCCTGGGAATCACCATTATATTTTCTATATTTTCTATTAGGCTCATCACAAGTAAAATCACACACTGTTTTTCCTTTTCTGACTGACTTCACTTAACATAATGTATTCAGGATATATCGATGATGTAGCATGTGTTAGAATTTCCTTTCATTTTAAGGCTGAATAATATTTGATTGCAAATATTTATCACATTGTGTTTATTCATTCATCTATTGATAGGCATTTGGGTTGCTTCAGTCTTTTGAATGTTGTGGACAGTGTCGCTATGAATTTAAGTGTATATTTATCTGCTCAAACCTTCATTCAAATATTTTGAATATATAACCGAAAGTGAAATTTCTCATAATTTTATTGATATTTATGGCAATTGAAGGTTTACCTGTTTGTGTAACCAATATCCTGTTGTTCCTATACCATTTTACATTTCCTCCAGCAATGAATAAGCATTCTAATTTCTCTACCTCCTCACCAAAACTTGTCACATTCTGTTTTGATATTACTTTTCTCATTATGATTTTGATTTGTACTTTGCAAAGAATTGATGCTTTTGAACTGTGGTGCTGGAGAAGACTCTTGAAAGTCCCTTGGACTGCAAGGAGATCCAACCAGTCCATCCTAAAGGAGACCAGTCCCGGGTGTTCATTGGAAGGACTGATGCTGAGACTGAAACTCCAATACTTCGGTCACCTCATGCGAAAAGTTGACTCAGTGGAAAAGACCCTGATGCTGGGAGGTATTGGGAGCAGGAGGAAAAGAGGAAGACAGAGGATGAGATGGCTGGATGATATCACCGACTTGATGCACATGAGTTTGGCTGAAGTCCGGGAGTTGGTGATGGACAGGGAGGCCTGGCATGCTGTGATTCATAGGGTCACAAAGAGTCAGACACGACTGAGCAACTGAACTGAACTAACCTCAATGGTTATTGATATTGAGCATTTAAGCATATGTTTATTCATCATTTCCATATCTTCTTAGACAAATGTCTACTCAAGTTTTAGCCTACTTTTTAATTGTATATTTTGTTTTTCAGTTGTAATTCCTTATATATTCTAGATTTAATCTCTAATCAAATATATAATTTGTAAGTGTTTCTCTCGTTTCATGGGTTGATCTTTCAATGTGTTGACAGTGCCATTTAATGTACAAAAGATTTCAATCCTATTGTGTTCCAATTTATCTATTTGTTTTGTTGCCTGTTCTTTGAAATCATGTTAAAAGCTTGAAAAATAATTAAGTTTTTTTCCTTATATTTTTGTAAGAATTTACAATGTTGAAATGACTTTTTATTCTATTGAATAGTCTTGTATTGGCTCATTTGACCATATATTCAGGGTTTTATTTCTGGGTTATGAAATTCAGACTTAAATTGAAGAAAATAGGGAAAACCACTAGACCATTCAGGTATGAAATAAATCAAATCTCTTACAATTATACAATGGAAGTGACAAATAGATTCAGGGGATTAGATCTGATAGACAGAGTGCCTGAAGAACTATGGACAGTGGTTTGTAACATTGTACCGGAGGAAGTGATCAAGAACATCCTCAAGAAAAAGAAATGCAAAAGGCAAAATGGTTGTCTAAGGAGGCCTTATAAATAGCTGAGAAAAGAAAAGACGTGAAAGGCAAAAGAGAAAAGAAAGATATACCCATTCGAAAGCAGGGTAACAAAGACTAGCAAGGAGAGATAAGAAAGCCTTCTTCAATAATCAGTGCAAAGAAATAAATGGAAAAGATTAAATGGGAAAGACTAGCGATCTCTTCAAGAAAATTAGAGATATCAAGGGAAAATTTCATGCAAAGATAGGCACAATAAAGGGCAGCAATGTTATGGACCTAACAGAAGCAGAAGATATTAAAAAGAGGTGGCAAGGATACTCAGAAGTATATAAAAATATCTTCATGACCTAGATAGCTAAAATGGTGTGATCACTCACCTGGAGCCAGACATTCTGGAATGCAAAGTCAAGTGGGCCTTAGGAAGCATCAGTATGGACAAAGCTAATGGAGGTGATGGAATTCCAGTTGAGCTATTTCGAATCCTAAAAGATGATGCTGGGAAAGTGCTGTACTCAACATGCCAGCAAATTTGGAAAACTCAGCAGTGGCCACAGGACTGGAAAAGGTCAGTTTTCATTCCAATCCCAAAGAAAGACAATGTCAAAAAATGCTCAAACTACCCCACAATTGCACTCTTCTCATACACCAGCAAAGTAATGCTCAAAATTCCCCAAGACAGGCTTCAACAGTACATGAACCCTGAACTGTCATATGTTCAAACTATATTTAGAAAAGGCAGAGGAACCAGAGATCAAATTACAGGTTGGATCATCAAAAAAGCAAGAGAATACAGGAAAAACATTTACTTCTGCTTTATTGACTATGTCAAAGCTTTTGATCATGTGGATCACAACAAATTGTGGGAAAATCTTCAATAGATGGGAATACCAGACCACCTGACCTGCCTCCTGAGAAATCTGTATGCCAGTCAAGAAGCAAGAGTTAGAACTAGATATGGAACAACAGACTGGTTCCAAATTGGGAAAGGAGGACATCGGGCTGTACATTGTTATCTTTCTTATTTAACTTATATGCAGAGTAGATCATGAGAAATGCTGGGCTGGATGAAGTACAAACTGGATTCAATACTGCTTGGAGGAATAGCAATAACCTCAGATATCCAGATGACATCACCTTTTTGGCAGAAAGTGAAGAGGAACTAAAGAACCTCTTGATGAAAGTGAAAGAGAGAGTGAAAAAGTTGGCCTAAAACTCAACATTCAGAAATCTAAGAACATGGGATTAGGTCCTATCACTTCATGGGCAAATAGATAGGGAAACAATGGAAACAGTGACAGACTTTATATTTTGGGGCTCCAAAATCACTGCAGATAGTGACTGCAGCCATGAAATTAAAAGGCGCTTGCTCCTGGGAAAAAAAAGTTATGACCTAGCTAGACAGCATATTAAAAAGCAGAGACATTATTTTGCCAACAAAGGTTCATCTAGTCAAAGCTATTATTCTTCCAGTAGTCATTATGGATGTGAGAGATGGATTATAAAGAAAGTTAAGCACTGAATAACTGATGCTTTTGACTGTAGTGTTGGAAAACACTCTTGAGGGTCCCTTGGACTGCAAGGAGATCCCACCAGTTCATCTTAAAGGAAATCAGTCCTGAATACTCATTGGAAGGACTAATGTTGAAGCTGAAACTCCAGTACTTTGGCCACCTGATGCAAATAACTGACTCATTGGAAATACCCTGATGCTGGTAAAGATTGAAGGCAGGAGGAGAAGGGTTCAACAGAGGATGATATGGTTGGATGCCATAACTGATTCGATGGATATTAGTTTGAGTAAACTCCAGGACATGAGTCTGAGTTAACTCCAAGAGTTGGTGATGGATAAGGAGGCCTGACGTGCTGCAATTTATGAGGTTGCAAAGAGTCAGACATGACTGAGCAACTGAACTGAACTGATTGAAGCTCCAGGAGTTGGTGATAGACAGGGAATCCTTGGATGCTGCAGTCCATATGGTTGCAAAGAGTCAGACAGGACTGAGGGCCTGAACTGA
This sequence comes from Nanger dama, assembly GCA_917880005.1. Taxonomy (NCBI): domain Eukaryota; kingdom Metazoa; phylum Chordata; class Mammalia; order Artiodactyla; family Bovidae; genus Nanger; species Nanger dama. Next base: position 59,141,066 of record CAKJTW010000004.1, read on the forward strand.
ACTGAACCTTATTCCACTGGTCTGTATGTTTGTCTTGATGTCAGTACCAGACAGTTTTGATTATTACTGCTTTGTAGCAAGAATTTAAATAAGAAAGTGTGAGACATCTTACTTTGTTGTTCTTTTCTATTATTATTTTGATGACTCAGGGTTCATTGAAATTCCATATAAATTTAAGGATTGAAATTTTCTACTCTGACAAAAAAAGATTAGTGTTTTTTTTTAAATAGCAATTATATTAAATCTGTAGACCACATTGCCTTTCACTGATATCTTTAGCAATATTAAATCTTCCAGTTCATGAATACAGATGTCTTCTTATTTATTTGTGTCTTCTTTAATTTCATTCAGGAACTTTTTTTAGTTTTCAGTGTACAAGTCTTCCAATTCATTAGTTAAGTTTATTCCTAAGAATTATTTTTTTATTTGATTATGTTAAAAATTAAATTGTATTCTTAATTTTCTTACAGGTTAATTATTGGTATATAGAAACAAACTGATTTCTCTGTGTTAAAATTCTATCCCTAAACTTGACTAAATTGGTTTATCAGTTCTAATACCTTTTGCAGAATCACTAGATTTTCTACGTTTGGAGGGGGGGATGTGTGTGTGTGTGTGTGTGTGTGTGTGTGTGCTTAGTCACTCAGTCATGACCTAATCTTTGTGACTCTGGGACTTTAGTTCACCAGGTTCCACTGGTGGGTAGTTTCTAAGCAATGATGCTGGAGTAGGTTGCCATTTCCTGCTCCAGGAGATCTTCCCACTCAGAGACTGAACCCACATCTCATGTCTCTTGCACTGGTAGGCAAATTCTTTACCACTGTGAATTGTTTATTATAAACTTTCTTGGAAAACTGGCTGCTTTTACCAAGATGGGCCAGGAAAGTACCACCCATGAATCTCAAAATATAAGATCATGTTGTTTGTGAATAGCAATGATTTTACTTTTTTCATTTCAATTTGGATGTGTTCCTGCCCTTATGTAACTGTTCTGACTTGGACTATTTTGAATAGGAGTGATAAAAACAATATCCTTGTCTGGCTCCTGATCTTAGGGGAAAAGCTTTGTTTCTCAGCACTGAGTATGATGCTGTCTGTGGGTTTTTCATATATGGGCTGTTGTATGTTGAGGTGTTTTTTGTATTTCTAGTTTAGTTAGTGGTTACAGCATGAAAGGATGTTGCATTTTTTCAAACTCTTTTCCTGCATCAGTGCAGTATGTGTGCTTTTCCTTCATTCTGTTAATATGTTACAATGATTGATTTTCAACTGTGGAATTATCCTTGAATTTCAGGCATAATTCCCATGTAGTCATGGTATATGATCATTTAATGTTGTTGAATTACTGAATTAGGTTTACTGCTTTGGTTTCACTGAGGATTTTTGCATCAATATTCTTAAAGGATGTTGGTCTGAATTTTCTCACTGAGCAGTGTCTTTGTTCACCTTTGGTACTGAGATAATGCTGGCTTCAGAATGAGTCTGGAAGTATTCTTTCCTCTCCAACATTTTGGGAGATACTGAAAAGGACTGATACTAAGTCTATTAAATGTTTGGTTGAATTAACTCATAAAGCAATCTTGTCCTGGAATTTTCTTTTGGGGGAGATATTTTGAGTCTTGATTCAATCTTATTAACAGTTGCATTTCTATTCAAGTTTTCTCTTTATTCATGATTCAGTTCTAGTAATTTGATCATCTCATTAGTGCTATGAAATGGAAGACCTTTAGTAGGGCATGTTCTGAGCATTCAGACCAACCTAATGTGAAGGCTTAAGGTCTTATCAGCATTTTGGAGGGGGGCCACTGCGTGTGTTTGTGTGCACATGCAGGCACACACTTGTGCATTTTGTTTTTGTTTCACCCTGATGTTATTGTTCAGTCACCAAGCCACATCTGATTCTTCGCAACCCCATGGACTGCAGCACACCAAGCTACTCTGTCCCTCACCCTACACACAGCTTTTTGTTTTAATGTCTTATTTTCACTGAGACTCTCATTTCTGCTTCTTCTCTGGGCCTTCAATGTGCTATTGTGTTCTAATCAGTGAACACTTGACCCAGGCACAAGCAGGTCTTTAGCTTACTCATGGGGTCCATTAACCTTACTTGGCGGTTCTCATGATTTTTACAAATCTGAGATATAAGTGGTGCTGGTTTTTGTTCCTTCTGTCAAACTAAGACACATCATGCTGGATAAGGTGTGAACAAAGCAGATGAAAAAATAGAAATTTACTGTTTGGATTTTTTTTCTTGGTTGGTTTTTCACTTGATTGCTGGAGGTAGGTTGACTGATTTCCAGAATTTCAATAAAGCTATTTTAGCCAGTATATAGTTGTATATTTAATGCTTCTACTGGGGAATGAGTGGAATTTTCTGGCCTGCCATTTTCCTGGTTTCACTTCCAAATTAATTCTATTTTAAAAAATATTTATTTATTATTTGGCTACCTAGGGTATTAGTTGCAGCACATGGTAGCTTCTTTGCAGCATGTCAGATATTTCATTTCAGTGCAGGAGTTTAGTGGTCCTGTGTCATGTGGGATAATAGTTCACTGGCCATGGATCAAACCATCATACCCCACATTGGAAGGTGGATCCTTAACCACTGGAACACCAAGGTAGTCCCCCAAACCAATTCTTATAATAAGACTGTAACATAGGTATTATACCTAAAGCTCATTTTCTTTTTCTTCTTCACAGATTGTAAAACCATCGAATAGAGAGACTGAGTAACTTTGCCAAGGTCACAGAGGGAGTAACCAGGAGACAGAGGTTTTAAAATATGTCCCATAAATTTAAGAATTTATTGAACTTGGTTTTATTCTAAGATAGAGAAGGAACATTTATGTCCCCATTCTACAATAGAGATACTATATTATAAGATAAAGATACCTATTCTAAGATCCTGAAGCAGTCTTGATGTCCCCATTCTGTTTTCTAATCTTTTATTTTGACCCTAAGTATAGGCACCTCAGAGGCAGTGATTCTCTGATATTTAAATTCAATTGCTATACCATAGCTAAGCAGGAGAAACAAAGTGGATCCAGAAAGCGGGGTGGGGAATGACTGCATCACTGATATAAATAACACACAAAAAGGAAAACTAACTTTACCCTTCAGGTGTGCAGAGCATCTGTGAATAATAACTTTTTATTTTAGTTATTCTTTCACTAAATGTTTTGAAATCCACTGAGAAGAAAGGGTCACCAGAAGGATGATTTAGTGGAAATCTGAAAACAATAGTTTTAGAAGAGTGTTTGATTTCAATATATATCTTTTGCTCTCTGGGAACCTCTCCCTTCCTTAGCATTGAGACCACGTTTGGCAAGCAGTTGGCAGGAGGCAAAGGTCTGCATCAAGGGACTACAAATAAGACAATTACTAGAATTCAGAAAAGTAGAAAGGCTTTCTCCACACAAAGGTGTGAATATCAAACAGAAGTTTTAACTCACACTATAAATGAAATGCATCTATTTCATTCCAGCTTATATCTAAATGCCTTTGGTGGGAAGTCTATTCTCAGAGTAATCAAATGCTATCTTTTTCATATTCATTTAAAAAGCAAAAGGTTGCCTGATATGTGATAGGACCTGCAACAGTGGTTTAGAGGGCTGGTATTATAATCAGTTAATATTGCACTGATAATCATTATCAATAGTTGTATGAATCATTCCCACACATTTATGAATGCCGCAGAATTCAGCAAATTTCTACCAATAGAATGGATACAAATCTTTTAGTTTGTTAGCACAATGTGATGAGTAAGATATCTTTAGTTCAAGGATCATAATAAGCAAGACTGGAAGGAAAACAAATAGATGAAGTATGACTTAATTTATTAATTCAGGACATGCATGCAGAGTGTTTTTGGTTTCTAACATAAGGATAGATGTTAGTGTTAAAAACAAAAGTTGAATAATGCATTGCTCCTGCCCTTAGGATCTACAGAGAGGTACAAATGACTAAGACATGGAAGTAGATTAATAATCACAGTGTGTTGTGGCCCATGTTTAGACAGGAGTGCCTAACAAAGGATATGGGAGAGGCAAGGATCTATTTGCAGGAAGACTGAGTAACCTTTTGGAAAACTCAAATCATATTTACTGTTGCAATTTAGTTATGGGCTGAATATAAGCTAATGAGGTAAACAAAGTCTGGATACTGGCTTTAACAAGAGAGCTCAATTTACAAGAAAGAGGCAGCTACTAAAAGAAGGATCAAGAACAAAGTTAATCTTCGGAATAATCCATAATAATAGCCTTGTCAGGAGGCCTGTGAGTTCTGCAGTGTGGTAGCTGCTACTTGCTCTGCCCAGCTCTCTGGATATGTATATGGGAAAAGGGATGTCTATAAAAATTTAGAGCTCTTACACTGATGATTCTTCAAATGGAATATTAACAGAATTTGAATGGGAGAGTCTTTCTCTAGTTTTTGTTTTAAACCTCAATGCTCACTTTGTGGAACAACATACCACAATGGGGCTTAGGATTTATCTGTGCCAAGGGAGCCTAAGGAGGTGCCAGTGTCCCAGAAGTGAACACAAACATAGTTTGTTGCACCCAGCAGGGCAAGAAAGACAATGAAAGCATCTGAGGAACTTCAGAGGGTGTGGTACAGCCAGGGTATCAGCAGTAGCTGCCCTCAAGCTGGCAAGTGCAGCTGGCAGCAGACTGCAGTAACAGTGGAGCTCTGTGGAGGGACAGCAGTACATGAGAAATACCATGCTCCAGGGCACTGCAGCAAGGATGCCTGTAAGGAGAACTCTGTTAGTGCACCTGTGGAAGAAACCCAAAAATGCCACCCAGGAAGGTGACTCTGGAGTTACATGGCCCTACTTGAACAAGAGAGGACAAAAGTCATGAAGACCTAGGTTGCAGTTGTTAATGAGCCGCAACATCTCTGCCCATCTCAGAAGGTACAGTAAATTTAGGCAGTGCATACACATACAGAGTAAAGTGTCTAACGTAAGTTATAATGCATAGGAATTGTTTCCTTTTTTGAAATACTGTTTTATTAAGCTATAATTCATTTACCACACAATTCACCCACTTAAACTTTCAGGTTTTTAGTATGTACTCAGAGTTGCCTTATCATATGGATGATATTAAAATGTTTTCTGCAAGTCTATGGTTTGTCTTTTTGAATTCTTAATAGTATTGCTTGCAGTACAAAATTTCTTTATTTTGATTCAGTCCAATTAATTCATTTTTTTATTTTGTTGTTTTTGATTTTGGTGTCCTATCAGGATAAATAAATAAAGCTCAAACCAATGTTGTAAAAATGTACTTCTATTTTTTTTTAAGATTTGTATTATTTTAGCTTTTTTATTTTGATCTCTAATTTATTTTGAGTCAATTTTTCTTCATGAAGTGAGGAAAGAGACCAACTTAATTCTTTTGCATTTGGGTATCTAGGTGGTCCAAAACCATTTGCTATGAAGAATACTCATATTCCAAGTGAATGGCTTCAGCCTGATTGTCAAAAATCAGTTGATCATTAATGAATTGCTTTGTTTCTGGTTTTTATATTCTATTCCCTTGATCTATATGCCTATTTACATGCCAGTACCATAGTATTTGGGCTTTCCTGGTGGCTCAGACAGTAAAGAATCCATCTGCAATGCAGGAGACCTGGGTTCAATCCTTGGGTCTGGAAGATCCCCGGAGAAGGATATGGTTATCCATTCCAGTATTCTTGCCTGGAGAAGTCTATGGACACAGGAGCCTAGTGGGCTACAGTCCATGCATGGGGTTGCAAAAAATTGGACATGACTGAGCAACAAACATACCACACGCACACCATAGTATTTTGAATACAGCAACTTTCTAGGTGGTTTTGAAATAAGAAATATAATATGGTAGAACATTATTTAGCCTTAAAAAGAAGGAAATTCTGCATTTGTGACATGGATCAACTTGGATAACATATAATGAAATAAGGCAGAGAGAGAAAAGCAAATATTACATGTTTCACTTATATGTGAAATATGTATAGTTTTAAAAAGTCAGAATCATAGAAGCAGAGAGTAGATTGATGGTGGTCAAGGCTTATGTGCTGGGAGAAATGAGGAGAGCTAGTAAAAGGCACAGGCTTCAAGGATATGGTAAATACGTTCTGAGGATCTAATACATAACATAATGAATATACTTAATAATTCTGTATTGTGCAATTGAAACTTGCTAAAAGAGTAGATATTAAGTATTCTCACAGAAAAGAAATACAAATGAATAAAGGAAAGAAAAGAGGACAAGAGTCACTCTGTGAGATGATAGGTATGCTGATTAAATGTTTTTAAGAATCCTTTCACAATAAGCAGGTATATCAAATCATCACATTGTGCTTTTAGAATATATTGCAACTCTGTCAATTATGCCTTGATAAAGCAGGGTAAAAAATAAATTAGTTATTGTGAATCTTCCAACCTTGGTTTTCCCTTTCATGATTATATTGGCTCTTATGCATCTTTTAAATTTCCACATGAGTTTTAGGGTCAGTTTGACAATTTATGCAAAGGAGGAAGCTGGGATTTTGATAAGGACTATGTTGAACTTTTTAATCAACTTAAGGAGCATTGCCATGTTCAGAACATTTAAGGAACCACAGTATTCATGGCCACATTTCTCTGAAATAATGAAGGACTCACGGACAGTCCTGAGGAGGAGTGAGAGATACAAGTGGCCTGTCCTCACTAGGTGAAGCTATCATCTTAGAAAGGTAGCAGATATGAATGGGAACCTCATGTTCTTGGCCAAATTCATTCAGTGCAGAGCTCTTTTTACACTGAGCTGACAGGAAATAGAAATCATCACACCACAGACTCACTGTTCTCTTACTGAGATTTAATACATTTTCTTAAAAATATGCTTTTCCATTTTCTGCATGCCCTTAAGAAAATTTCCAGACACTGAATAGTTGTTTTGTTTTGTTAGTTTTTAAAGTACTTTTCAGCAGTTCAATGATTGTTTCATTAGGAAAAGCATAAAGCAACCTCCTCACATACTGTCCCTTCATATGATTTCTTAACATCTTCTTTCCTGATTTCTCCCATAAGAAGTCATTATTGGCATTGCTCGGCTGTTGTGAACCCACAAATGAAATATGGTCTCCTCTGATCTTCCAGGCAAAATTATATTCCCCCTGCACATTTTTAGAACAAATAATTGTTCTTGTATTTAATCACCTAATAATATTACAGTAATTTTCTTAGTTATGCAGATGATACTAAAGGCAGAAAGGGAGGGAAACTAAAGGCAGAAAGTGAAGAGGAAATAAAGAGCCTCTTGATGAGAGTCAAAGAGGAGAGTGAAACATTTCTTAAAGAAACAAAGATCATGGCATCTAGCCCCATCACTTCAAGGAAAATAGAAGGGGAAAAAGTGGAAGCAGTGACAGATTTTATTTTCTTGGGCTCCAAAATTACTACTGACAGTAATTGCAGCCATGAAATTAAAAGACACTTCCTCCTTGGAAGAAAAGTTATAACAAACCTAGACAGCATCTTAAAAAGTAAAGACATAACTTTGGCTACAAATGTCCATATAGTCAAAGCTATGTTGCTTCCAATAATCATGCACTAATGTGAGAGTTGTATCATAAGAAATACAGTATTGTAAAGTAGAATAAAGTATTAAAAATATATAAAAAATAAAAATAATAAATAATAAAAAAATAATAATAAAATGAAAAAAAAGCAAAAAAGAAAAGAAGAAGGTTGAGTGCTGAACAATTGATACTTTTGAATTTTGGTGTTGGAGAAGACTCTTGAGAGTCCCTTGAACTGCAAGGAGATCCAACCAGTCCATCCTAAAGGAAATCAACTCTAAATATTCATTGGAAGGAGTTTGCTAAAACTGAAGCTCCAATACTTTCTCCACCTGATGCAAAGAGCTAACTTATTGAAAAAGACCTAGATGCTAGAAAAGACTGAAGCAAAAGGAGAGGTAGGTGGCAAAGGATGAGATAGGTACACAGCATCCTGGACTCAATGGATATGAGTTTGAGCAAACTCTAGAATATAGTGGAACAGAGGAGCTTGGCCTGCTGCAGTCCACAGTGTCACATAGAGTTGGACACAACTTAGCTACTAACCAAAAATTTTCTTAGAACTTCAAAGCCATGTCTGTGTCAAATTATTTTTCATGGTATAGGTACCCAGTATAGGTCTGGCACAGAGTTGTTGTTCTTGAAGTATTTATTTGAATAAACAAATGAATCCATGTATGCAAGAAGATAAGATAACTGATACTGGAACACAATTAGACTTTAATTTCTATAGTTGATAATATACATAATAAGGACAATATATCACACCATATTTCTCACCTAAATACATTCATTAACCACTCTTCCTCTCCGTGCAAATATAAATGGTAAATCTCAAATGAAATTCCTTCTCCCAAAGTAACTTGGAGTTATGTCAGGTTGCTGACTAAAGTCTGTTTAATGGTAAAGTGTTTCACAATACAGAGAATGAAGCCAGGGAGACTTTTCAGTAAATGGACAATTTGCTGTTAGAAGAGAATTAAAATCAGCAAATTTTTAACCTGAAAAGTTAGAAAATATTATTACTATTTTCTTCCAGTATACTTAATAATTGCCATGAACTTGCTCTAATGTGCACTTGAGTCTATTAAATCATGACTATGACACAATTGTCTGTATCCCTATTATTGTAATTATCACACAGAACTGTAGTTACTATATTTATTATGCATTTATTTTCATCATTAACTGGAATTCTTTGAGAGTCATCACAAAGTATTGAATACCTGTATCCCCCAGAGGCATAGCACATAATCAGTGTTCAGTAAGTGTTTGTTGAATACATTTCACATGTCATCTTATTCTGTAATGATATGCTTTCATGTCAACTCCCTCAAACTCTTCATAGTCTTTTATCTTCATGACAATATTCTCACATTGAATAATTGAGTTATAAGGTCAATAAATAAATGAGGGAATTAATGATAAGATAAATATACTGAAAACTGTTTTATATTTCACAGCCTTGGCTCCATAAATGGTTATATTAATATGCATGTCCAGATCTCAATAACTCCAAATTGCCTCTTGCTCGATTACATGGTTTAATTTTTTATGATACCTCCAACCCAAATATTTGCAAGAGAAATCTCCAATGTATACTTTCTGAAAGGTTAGGACACGCCCAGGCTGGCTAAGGCACGCCCCCGAAAAGTGCCGCAGACAAGCCTCGGAGGTGGGACAATGACCAAACAGGAACCGGAAGCGGAACAGGCTTCCGGGGGCCAACCCCTGCATCCTGGCCCAATCAGGTGCTGACACAGAGCCCTTGGACACCAATCACTGCTGTAGCCCGTGCTTTCTACCTTATATGGGGGAACCTGGCTTGAGCGCCAGCCCTGGCTATAAAACCCCCTCCCCACCCTTCATACCTCGCAGACTCCCTTTGTCCCCTTCCTCACCTGTCCCCGGGAGTTCTGCCCAAGAGCGACCGCCCAATAAAGGCTTTCATCAACTGTCCCTAGAGGTGGCTTTTTCCTTCCCGCGGTGTTTTCTTACATTTTCAGCATTTGGTAATTTGACGATATTTATTATTTCATGGTGAAGCTTCTCTGTGGGTTTTTCCTTGCCCCTTTTATTCTAAGTCCTCTGTCAGGTCTGTCCACGTCCGTCAGATAGAATTACAATAATCCACAGTAAAATTTGACTCATTTATTTGTTCAGTTGCTTAGCATTCAAATCTTTAAATGGAAAGCTTTGAGGAAATCTACCCACAAGAGTGTAGTCTTCGTGGGAGACAGGTTTTTGCCTTGACCACCAGGAAACTCTGGATAACAGGTCTTCTCTCTCTTGTTGGTTCTGCCCACAAAGGAAAAAGACAAGGCTCTCTTTATTGGGTTTTACCAGTTGTATAGTCACACAGAAATGTTAAACCTGGAGTAAGTGAGGTTGTGGTTGATTAGAATCCATTCAGTAACTCATTGTGGCATTGCTGTGCAGGTGGCAGAATATTGTCTCTGTGTGTGTGTGCTTAGTCACTTGTCCATGTCCAACTCTTTGTGACTCTATGGACTGTAGCCTGCTAGACTCCTCTGTCTATGGAATTCTCCAGGCAATAATACTGGAGTGGGGAGCCATTCTCTTCTCCAGGGAATCTTCCTGACTCAGGGACTGAAGCTGAGTTTCCTGCATTGCAGACAGATTCTTAACCATCTAAGTCACCAGAGAAGCCAGAGTATTGTCGAGATGATATTTAATAAAAGCTGATATTCTGTTACATTAAAAAAAATATATCCTAGTCTTCCATGGTGTCTGCCTGCAACCTAAGCTGATTGTCCAGATTCTCTCCAATGTTCTCAGCTATGTGGCTTCCAGGAGAGAAATTGGTGGGAGAAATATCAGTAACCTCAGATATGCAAATGACACCCTTTATGGTAGAATGTAAAGAGGAACTTAAGAGACTCTTGATGAAAGTGAAAGAGGAGTGAAAAAGTTGGCTTAAAACTCAACATTCAAAAACTCAGATCATGGCATTCAGTCCCATCACCGCATGACAAATAGTGCGAAAACAATGGAAACAGGGAAAGATTTTATTTTTGTGTGCTCCAAATACACTGCAGATGGTGACTGCAGCCATGAAATTAAAAGATGCTTGCTGTTTGGAAGAAAAGCTATGACCAACCCAGGCAACATATTAAAAAGCAGAGACATCACTTGACCGACAAAAGTCCGTCTAGTCAAAGCAATGATTTTTCCAGTAGTCATGTATGGATGTGACAGTTGGACCATAAAGAAAGCTGAGTACTTAAAAATTGATGCTTTTGAACTGTGGTGTTGGAGAAGATTCTTGAGAGTCCCTTGGACTGCAAGGAGATCCAACCAGTCAATTCTAAAGGAAATCAGTCCTGAATATTCATTGGAAGGACTGACGCTGGAGCTGAAAGTCCAACACTTTCGCCACATGATGCAAAGAACTGAATCATTAAAAAGACCCTGATACTGGAAAAGATTGAAGGCGGGAGAACAAGGGGAATACAAAGGATGAGATGGTGGGATGGCATCACCGACTTGATGGACATGCATTTGAAAAAACTCCAGGATGGAGCTGGTGATGCCTCAGTCCACGTGCTGCACTCCATGGGGTTAGAGAGTCGGACACGACTGACTGAACTGAATTGATGATATTTTAAAACAAATCTCTTGGTTTTAATGTAATCAGGGTATGTTTATCTTGCCTGAATCAAAATCTTGACTGATAGAATATTACTTTAAAGATAAATAAGATTTAAACATTCTTACTTTCCAGGAACCTACTAAACCCAATATTAATCAATAGAGGAAAGTGAATGTTTCAGATTTAGAATATTGTTTGTTAACGCCTTTCAATAAAGTTTCTGCACCTTCCCAGCTGGGATAGAGAACAGTGCCTTACTCATATTACCTCTTAAATCTCTTGATAGAGAAAAGCATCTTTAAAACTACATTTACAAGAGTTTATTTCAGGAGAGTTTGGTGAATACTCTGAGAAAAGGGGGTTCGCTGTCCCATACCACTGGGGCATTTTGGATGTTAAACCCTCGTCTTGGAGATCCACTATGCACTTTTGTCTGTTTAAGATCCTGAAGAGCCTTAAAGTAAACACACCCTTTCACCCTCCCCAGGGGTTTAACATCAAGTTTATTTTTTACAACACACTAATTAAAATAGTGTGTAAAAACAGACTATAAAAACCAATTTGAATAACATTAATGGACATTATTGGTGTTTTTGATTTGCAATGTGGAGAGAACAGATGGAGAGCCAGGAAAAAATCTGAAATACTTCAGTTAGTGCTACTTTTCAACCCACGTGGCACAATTTCCTGTATGTCCTGTTATACACCTTTCACTATTACTTAAAAATTTGGAATGTGGAAGGGAGAATTCATTTCAAAATCAACAAAAAATACTTATTGAGAAAATATAAAGGATAAAATACTTATAGAAATCTAGTCCCATTTTGGTAGTAAAATAAACTATGTATTCCTTATAGGTCTTTACTGGAGTAGAAATGTAGTGTTTCAAATAGATGCTAGGAGAGAAGTAGGGTAAGGGGAATTTCAATATTCATTTCAGTGTTAGTCATGGTAAGAAATCATTCAGTTCAGTTCAGTTCAATTGCTCAGTCCTGTTCACCTCTTTGCAGTCCATGAACTGCAGTACGCCAGGCCTCCCTGTTCATCACCATCTCTCAGAGTTCACTCAGACTCACGTCTATCGAGTCCGTGATGCCATCCAGCCATCTCATCCTCGGTCGTCCCCTTCTCCACCTGCCCCCAATCCTTCCCAGCATCAGAGTCTTTTCCAATGAGTCAACTCTTTACATGAGGTGGCCAAAGTACTGGAGCCTAAGCTTCAGCATCATTCCTTCCAAAGAAATCCCAGGGTTGATCTCCTTTAGAGGGCTTCCCTGGTGGCTCAGAGGTTAAAGTGTCTGCCTCCAATGCAGAAGACCTGGGTTCGATCTCCTTTAGAATGGACTGGTTGTATCTCCTTGCAATCCAAGGGACTCTCAAGAGTCTTCTCCAACACCACAGTTCAAAAGCATCAATTCTTCAGTGCTCAACCTTATTCACAGTGCAACTCTCAAATCCATACATGACTCCTGGAAAAATCATAGCCTTGACTAGAAGGACCTTTTTTGGCAAATTAATATCTTGCTTTTGAATAAGCTGTCTAGGTTGGTCATAATTTCCTTTCAAGAAGTAAGAGTCTTTTAATTTCATGTCTGCAATCACCATCTGCAGTGATTTTGGAGCCCCCCAGAATAAAATCTGACATTGTTTCACTGTTGCCTCATCTATTTCCCCTGAAGTGATGGGACCAGATGCCATGATCTTAGTTTCCTGAATGTTGAGCTTTAAGCCAACTTTTGCACTCTTCTTTCACTCTCATCAAGAGGCTTTTTTTAGTTCCTCTTCACTTTCTGCCATAAGAGTGGTGTCATCTGCATATCTGAGGTTATTGATATTTCTCCTGACAATCTTGATTCCAGCTTGTGCTTCTCCAGCCCACCTTTTTTTCATGATGTACTCTGCATATAAGGAAATCATTCAGTTCAGTTCAGTTCAGTTGCTAGGTCATGTCCAACTCTTTGTGATCCCATGAATCGCAGCATGCCAGGCCTCCTGTTCATCACCATCTCTCAGAGTTCACTCAGACTCACGTCTATCGAGTCCGTGATGCCATCAAGCCATCTCATCCTTGGTCATCCCCTTCTCCTCCTGCCCCCAATCCTTCCCAGCATCAGAGACTTTTCCAATGAGTCAACTCTTCTCATGAGGTGGCCAAACTACTGGAGTTTCAGCTTCAGCATCATTCCTTCCAAAGAAATCCCAGGGTTGATCTCCTTCAGAATGGAAGGGTTGGATCTCCCTGCAGTCCAAGGGACTCTCAAGAGTCTTCTCCAACACCACAATTCAAAAGCATCAATTCTTCGGTGCTCAGCCTTCTTCACAGTCCAATTCTCACATTCATACATGACAAAAGGAAAAACCATAGCCTTGGCTAGATGGACCTTAGTTGGCAAAGTAATGTCTCTGCTTTTGAATATACTATCTAGGTTGGTCATAACTTTTCTTCCAAGGAGTAAGCGTCTTCTAATTTCATGACTGCGGTCACCATCTGCAGTGATTTTGGAGCCTCCCAAAATAAAGTCTGACACTGTTTCCACTGTTTCCCCATCTATTTCTCATGAAGTGATGGGACTGGATGCTATGACCTTCATTTTCTGAATTTTGAGCTTTAAGCCAAATTTTTTACTCTCCTCTTTCACTTTCATCAAGAGGCTTTTGAGTTCCTCTTCAGTTTCTGCCATAAGGGTGGTGTCATCTGCATATCTGAGGTTATTGATATTTCTCCCAGCAATCTTGATTCCAGTTTATGTTTTATCCAGCCCAGCATTTCTCATGATGTACTCTGCATAGAAGTTAAATAAGCAGAGTGACAATATACAGCCTTGATGTACTCCTTTTCCTATTTGGAACCAGTCTGTTGTTCCATGTCCAGTTCTAAGTGCTGCTTCCTAACCTTCATACAGGTTTCTCAAGAGGAAGGTCAGGTGGTCTGGTATTCTCTTCTCTTTCAGAATTTTCCACAGTTTATTGTGATCCACACAGTCAAAGGATTTGGCATAGTCAATAAAGCAGAAATAGATGTTTTTTTCTGGAACTCTCTTGCTTTTTCCATGATCCAGAGGATGTTGGCAATTTGATCTCTGGTTCCTCTACCTTTTCTAAAACCAGCTTGAACATAAGGGAGTTCATGGTTCATGAATTGCTGTAGCCTGGCTTGGAGAATTTTGAGCATTACTTTACTAGCATGTGGGATGAGTGCAATTGTGTGATAATTTGAGCATTCTTTGGTATTGTCTTTCTTTGAGATTGGAAAGAAAACTTACCTTTTCCAGTCCTGTGGCCACTGCTGAGTTTTCCAAATTTGCTGGCATATTGAGTGCAACACTTTCACAGCATCATCTTTCAGGATTTGAAACTGATCCACTGGAATTCCATCACCTCAACTAGTTTTATTTGTAGTGATGCTTTCTAAGGCCCACTTGACTTCACATTCCAAGATGTCTGGCTCTAGATTAGTGATCACATCATCATGATTATCTTGGTCATGGAAATTATTAGACCCCATTTAAAGGAAGCAAGATCTGATGACATTAGTATAAAGATAATCAGAAGTAAAATTACATATGTATACATGTATAGTTCCAACTTTTTATTTTTTTATTTTATTTTATTTTTGAATTAAATTTATTTATTTTTTAAATTACAATACGTATTTGTTTTGCCATACATTGACACGAATCAGCCATAGGTGAACACAATCTCCCAATGCCGAAGCCCCCTCCCACCTCCCACCCCACATCCTCTACTTGAACCATCCTGTGCATCAGCCCCATGTATCCTGCATCCTGCATTGAACATAGATTGGCGCTTTGTTTCTTACAAGAAAATATACATGTTTCATTGCCATTCTCCCAAACCATCCCACCCTTTCCCTCTCCCTCAGAGTCCAAAAGTCCACTCTATACCTCTGTGTCTCTTTGTTGTCTCACATATAGGGTCATCATTACTGTCTTCTAAATTCCATATATATGTGTCAGTATACTGTATTGGTGTTTTTCTTTCTGGCTTACTTCACTCTGTATAATCGGTTCCAATTTCATCCATCTCATTAGAACTGAGTCAAATTTATTCTTTTTAAGGGCTGAGTTGTACTCCATTGTGTATATGTACCACAGCTTTCTTATCCAATCATCTACTGATGGATATCTAGGTTGCTTCCGTGTCCTGGCTATTATAAACAGCGCTGCAATGAACATTGGGGTACATGTGTCTCTTTCAATTCTGGTTTCCTCGGTGTGTATGCCCAGCAGTGGGATTGCTGGGTCATAAGGCAGTTCTATTTGCAATTTTTTAAGGAATCTCCACACTGTTTTCCATAGTGGCTCTACTAGTTTGCATTCTCACCAGCAGTGTAAGAGGGTTCCCTTTTCTCCACATCCTCTCCAGCATTTATTGCTTGTAGACTTTTGGATCGCAGCCATTCTGACTGGTGTGAAATGGTACCTCATTGTGGTCTTGATTTGCATTTCTCTGATAATGAGTGATGTTGAACATCTTTTCATGTGTTTGTTAGCTATCTGTATGTCTTCTTTGGAGAAATGCCTATTTAGTTCTTTGGCCCATTTTTTTTATTGGAGCCTTTATTTTTCTGGAGTTGAGCTGCATTAGTTGCTTATATATCTTTGAAATTAGTTGTTTGTCAGTTGTTTCATTTGCTATTGTTTTCTCCCATTCAGAAGGCTGTCTTTTCACCATGCTTTCAGTTTCCTTTGTTGTGAAGAAGCTTTTAATTTTAACTAGATCCCATTTTTTTATCTTTGCTTTTATTTCCAGTATACTGGGAGTTGGATCATAGAGGATACTGCTGTGATTTATGTCGGAGAGTGTTTTGCCTATGTTCTCCTCTAGGAGTTTTATAGTTTCTGGTCTTACATTTAGATCTTTAATCCATTTTGAGTTTATTTTTGTGTATGGTGTTAGAAAGGGGTCTAGTTTCATTCTTTTACAAGTGGTTGACCAGTTTTCCCAGCACCACCTGTTAAAGAGACTGTCTTTACTCCATTGTATATTCTTGCCTCCTTTGTCGAAGATAAGGTGTCCATAGGTGTGTGGGTTTATCTCAGGGCTTTCTATTTTGTTCCATTGATCTATATTTCTGTCTTTGTGCCAGTACCATACTGTCTTAATGACTGTGGCTTTGTAGTAGAGCCTGAAGTCAGGCAAGTTGATTCCTCCAGTTCCATTCTTCTTTCTCCAAGATTGCTTTGGCTATTCGAGGTTTTTGTATTTCCATACAAATCTTGAGATTATTTGATCTAGTTCTGTGAAAAATACTGCTGGTAGCTTGATGGGAATTGCATTGAATTTGTAGATTGCTTTAGGTAGTATACTCATTTTCTCTATATTGACTCTTCCGACCCATGAGCATGGTATATTTCTCCATCTATTAGTGTCCTCTTTGATTTCTTTCATCAGTGTTTTATAGTTTTCAATATATAGGTCTTTAGTTTCTTTAGGTAGGAATATTCCTAAGTATTTTATTCTTTTTGTTGCAATGGTGAATGGAATTGTTTCTTTAACTTCTTTTTCTACTTTCTCATTATTAGTGTATAGGAATGCAAGGGATTTCTGAGTGTTGATTTTATATCCTGAAACTTTACTATATTCATTGATGAGCTCTAGTAGTTTTCTGGTCGAGTCTTTAGGATTTTCTATGTAGAGGATCATGTCATCTGCAAACAGTGAGAGTTTTACTTCTTCTTTTCCAATTTGGATTCCTTGTATTTCTTTTTCTGCTCTGACTGCTGTGGCCAAAACTTCCAGTACGATGTTGAAGAGTAGTGGTGAAAGTGGACAACCTTGTCTTGTTCCTGACTTTAGGGGAAATGATTTCAATTTTTTGCCATTGAGGATAATGTTAGCTGTGGGTTTGTCATATATAGCTTTTATTATGTTGAGGTATGTTCCTTCTATTCCTGCTTTCTGGAGAGTTTTTATCATAAATGGATGCTGAATTTTATCAAAGGCTTTTTCTGCATCTATTGAGATAATCATATGATTTTATTTCTCAGTTTGTTAATGTGGTGAATTACATTGATTGACTTGCGGATATTGAAGAATTAAATGTAAAAATAAATGCCAATGAGTAAACGATGTAGATTACATATTGAAAGAATGTATGTGTGGGCTTCCCTTGTGATTCAACAGTAAAGACTCTGCCTGCCAATGCCTGCCAAGGTAGAAGACATGAGTTCAATCCCTGGATTGAGAAAATCTCTGGAGAAGAAAATGGCAACCCACTCCAGTATTCCTGCCTGGAAAATCCCATGGACAGAGGAGCCTGGAGGGTCTACATTTCACGGGTTTGCAAAGAGTATGAATTGACTTAGTGACTAAATAAAACCAAAAGCAATGTGAGCAAAATGACAAGAATCACTTCCAGGCTTTAGAATCCATAGGTAGCACAGAATGCATGTGTGTATATTATGCATATCTCTGTATCTTTGCTTATATAAATATTTTGTAGTGAATATGACATAAAATATGAAAATAATGGGAAGAGGGTATCAATGACACTAATAAATGTAAATGGTTAAGAAACTCTAACTGAAAATTTTTTAAGATTTGCTTAAAAGTATAATCAAACACTGTATAAGAAATGTATGTAAAGCAAAGAGATTGAGAATAGTTAAAAACAAAGCTGTATTAGGCAAAAAAAGAAAAAGGAAGCAGCATTTCAGTCTGGATGTACAACAAAAGAATCCAAATGAAAGCATTAAGAGAGGCAAACAAAGACATTTTGAAAAGATAAAGTGTCCCAGTGAATGCAAAAGGATCATTAATATTTATTTTCTGAAAGATATGAAAATAACTTGCATACTATAGAATTACATGACACAAAAATAAACATATAGAAATATATTTTATTAAGGGAAGTGTATACATGTTGATGGACAAAAAACAGCTTTGTAGATATATATCAAAACTACTCTTGCCTGGAAAATCCCATGGATGGAGGAGCCTGGTAGGCTGCAGTTCATGGGGTCGTGAAGAGTCGGACACGACTGAGCAAATTCACTTTCACTTTTCACTTTCATGCATTGGAGAAGGAAATGGCAACCCACTCCAGTGTTCTTGCCTGGAGAATCCCAGGGATGAAGGATCCTGATGGGCTGCCATCTGTGGGGTCGCACACAGTCGGACACAGCTGAAACAACTTAGCAGCAGCAGCAGCAGAATCCCAATTATAAGTGATATATTTTTCAAGGTCAGTTTATATAAACTGATGATATATAAGATGATAAAACTTCTATATATATCAAAGAGTAAAAATAACTCAAATAGACTGTCCATTAGACAATGGTACTTCAAAATAATAGTGCTACTAGAAAATAGTACTACTGATTTAAATTAGAACATAGTGGCATTTCCTGAAAGACAATATAACTTGAAACAATACTAAAACTCTATCGATGAAAGTTAAACTACAGAATGAAAATACACATTTTAAAAATTATGAAATTGCTTGTACAGCCTGGAATTTGTGACATACACCTAAAGCTGTCACTAGGAGAAATAAATAACTATTGTATACCTATCTCAGCACAGGTGAAAATAAGTATAAGAAACACTAAAAATGAGAAAATAATGAAACCTTAGCCTATAAAATTAGAAGATAGAAAATTACAAATATATAAGGAAATATTAATAAGAAAAAATACAAAAATACAGAGTGTATAAATAAATCTTATTAAAGTACTTCAAAATAATTTGTGAAAGCCAAATCACCAATTACATTAAAAAATGGAAAGAAAGCAACAATAAACAGCATTATGAGAGGACAAAGCACAGGTAATTCTAAATACAGAATAAATTTAATTTGGACAGTTCTTTGCTAATAAATTTAAAAGCCTTGATGAAATAGAAAAATACATGGAAAATATCTTACATAATTAACCATAAGAATGACATAAAATGAAAAGATGAATTAGAATAGAATCAGAACAAGGTTAAAAATATACACCCCAATTGATAGGTAGGTATATATTGATGTATTGATATTCAGATATCTATATATTGATATCTATTTCATCAAGTCAAAATGATTTTTTACAGGAGAATTTTTGCCAAACATTATATTGGCTATTCATATAATAATAACTATTGATCAATATCTCTCACAGTGCTGACAATTGATTGCCTGTGTTTAATGCCTCTTGCTCAAAGTATAATGTTGCAGTCATAAAATGACAAGAAGATATTAAGTCATTTCAAAGGCTTCCTTATTCACATATCTCGTGCATGGATTCAGAAGACTAAAACAGCTGAGGGTCAAAACAACTGGTTTTTTCAGACATCTCTCTCTTAACTCCATGTGGTCTCTCTACTGTTACCTTCAACATGGTGGTTCAAAACAGAACTTTAATTTTTTTAATTTATTTTTAATTTTCAATTAATTAATTCATTTTAATTGGAGGATTGGAATCAAGATTGCAAGATGCTTACTCCTTGGAAGGAAAGTTATGACCAACCTAGATAGCATATTCAGAATCAGAGACATTACTTTGCCAACAAAGTTATGTCTAGTCAAGGCTATGGTTTTTCCAGTGGTCATGTATGGACGTGAGAGTTGGACTGTGAATAAAGCTGAGCACTGAATAATTGATGCTTTTGAACTGTGGTGTTGGAGAAGACTCTTGAGAGTCCCTTGGACTGCAAGGAGATACAACCAGTCCATCCTAAAGGAGATCAGTCCTGGGTGTTCATTGGAAGGACTGATGTTAAAGCTGAAACTCTAATACTTTGGCCACCTCGTGTGAAGAGTTGTCTCATTGGAAAAGACCCTGATGTTGGGAGGGATTGGGAGCAGGAGGAGAAGGGGACAACAGAGGATGAGATGGCTGGATGGCATCACTGACTCGATAGACGTGAGTTTGAGTGAACTCCGGGAGTTGGTGATGGACAGGGAGACCTGGCTTGCTGTGATTCATGGAGTCACAAAGAGTCAGACACGACTGAGGGAATAAATTGAACTGAACTGAACTGAATTGGAGGATTATTACTTTACAATATTGTGATGGCTTTTGTCATATATCAACATAAATTGGCCACATGTATACATTTGTCCCCCCATCCTGAACCCCCTTCCCACCTCCCTCCCCACCTTATCACTCTGGGTTCTTGAAAAGTGCATTTGAGTCAGTTCTGAAGAGGTGGATGAACCTGGAACCTATTATACAGAGTGAAGTAAGTCAGAAAGAGAAAGACAAATATCATAGATTAAAGCACATATAAGGAATTTAGAAAGATGGTACCGATGATCCTACAATGCAGGGCAGCAGAGGAGACACAGATGTAAAGAACAGACTTTTGGACTCAATGGGAAAAGGTAAGGGTGGAATGATTTGAGAGAATAGCATTAAAACATATACATTATCACATGTAAAGTGTATGACCAGTGCAAGTTTGATACATGAAGCAGAACTGAACTTTTTACATGGCAGTTTTGGACTTCAGAACACATGTCTCAAGAGAGAGTCAGGTAGAAGTTGCACAGTCTTTTATGAAGCTGCTTCAGAAATCATACTGTCCATTCTGCTACATTCTATTTATTAGAATCAATCACTAAATGAGTCCATTTTCAAAGGCCAAGGATTCGATTCTAGCTCTTTATTTCTATGCTAATGGCAAAGAATTTGCAGATATGGTTTAGAACTACCCCATCCATGTTTACAGAGTTGACACAAAAAATAATAACTGGTAAAGTAAAATAATATATTATTTAGGAACAACAACAGCTGAGGCAGATTCACAAAAATTGTTACCTTTCTAGGTGGGAGAGAAAGTAACCATGGCAAGGTTCAGAGACAGTAATGTTGGTCTTCTTCTGATACTGATGGTGAGTATTTTCTAAAGATGTTTGCAACAATCTCTCCCATCTGACAAACACTCCTCACTTGGCCAGTACTCAAGTAAAAACATGAGTTCCAGATCTCCCACCCTTGAAGTTAGGTGAACTTGTCACTACTTCTATCAATATATTTCTTAAAAGTTTTGAAGCTGGTTGGAAAATGTGCAGCAGCCTGTTTCCTATTCATTAGAAGATTTGTTCTTGGATCCCTGAATTCTGATTACCTTGAGGCTGCCATGATGTCAAGAAGCCAAAAGTACTCAGTTTAGGAGTTCATTCTCAGAGGTGTCAAAGCCTAGACACTGTCTTTAAAATTACTGATCATTCTGATGAGTCTAGTCTCATCAGACAAGAGGATGAGACCTCTTGGGATGAGACCCAAGTTGTGTAATTAGTACCAGGCTTTGAATCTTCCCAGATGAGGCTCCGGGTATTGCAACACAAGGATAAGACATCCCAGTTCAATTCAGTCACTCAGTTGTGTCCAAATCTTTGAGACCCCATGAACTGCAGCATGCAAGTCTTCTCTGTCCATCAACTCCTGGAGCTTGCTCAAACTCATGTCCATCGAGTTGGTGATGCATCCAACCATCTCATCCTCTGCGGTTCCTGTTCCCATCCTCTGTTTTCCTCCTGCCTTCAATCTTTTGTAACATCAGGGTCTTTCCAATGAGTCAGGTCTTCACATCAAGTGGCCAAGTATTGGAGCTTCGCCTTCAGTATCATTCCATCCAATGAATATTCAGAACTGATTTCGTTTAGAATTGATTGGTTTAAACTTCTTGCAGTCCAAGGGACTCTCAAGAGTCTTCTCCAACACCACAGATCAAAACAAACATCAATTTGTCTGTGCTCAGCTTTCTTTATGTTCCAACTTGCACATCCAAACATGACTACTGGAAAAACCATAGCTTTGACTAGATGGACCTTTGCTGGCAAAATAATGTTTCTTCTCTTTAATATGCTGTCTAGGTCAGCCATAGCTATTCTCTCAAGGAGGAAACGACTCTCTCTCTCTCTCTCTCTCTCTCTCTCTCTCTATATATATATATATATATATATGACACATGTCAGCCAACAAACCTAAGATTCTAAACATCATTGTTCATTAGGGAAATAAAAATTTTTAATATAAATATATTTAATTGGAGGCTCATTATTTTACAATATTGTATTGGTTTTGCCATACATCAACATGAGAAAACATATTTTAATTTTATGGCTGGAAATTTGATCTCTAGTTCCTCTGCCTTTTCTAAGCCCAACTTGAGTATCCAAAATTTCTCAGTTCACATACTGTTGAAGCCTAACTTGAAGAATTTTGAGCATTACTCTGCTAGTATGTGAGATTATTGCAATTGTGTGGTGGCTTGAACATTCTTTGGCATTGCCTTTCTTTGCAATGAAATGAAAACTGAACTTTTTCAGTCCTGTGGCCACTGCTGAGTTTTCCAAATTTGTTGGCATATTGAGCACAGCACTTTCACAGCATCATATTTTAGGATTTAAAGTTGGTCAGATGGAACTCCATCATCTCCACTAGCTTTGTTCACAGTGATGCTTCCTAAGGCCACTTAACTTCACATTCTAGGATGTCAGACTCTAGGTGAGTGATCACACCATCGTGGCTATCTGGGTTATTATATCTTTTTGGATAGTTCTGTGTATTCTTACCCCCTCTTCTTAATATCTCCTTCTTCAGTTAGATCCATAATGTTTCTGATGTTTATTGTGTCCATCTTTGCATTAACTATTCCCTTGGCATCTCTAATTTTCTTGAAGAAATCTCGTCTTTCCCATTCTATTGTTTTCCTCTATTTCTTTCCATTCATTGCTTAGGAAGGCTTTCATATCTTTCTTGCTATTCTTTGAAATCCTGAATTCAAATGGGTATATTTTTCTTTTATCCTTAGCCTTTAGCATCTCTTCTTTTCTCAGATATCTGTAAGACCTCCTCAGACACATATTTTATCTTTTTTTTTCCCTCTTGTGGATGGTTTTGATCATCACCTCCTTTACAAACCTACTTCTATAGTTCTTATGTCACTCTATCAGATCTAATCCCTTAAATCTATTTGTCACTATTTCTGTATGATCATAAGGAATTTAATTTAGATGATACCTGAATGGTCTAGTAGTTTTCCCTACTTTCTTTAAT
The DNA here is from genome assembly GCA_917880005.1 of Nanger dama. NCBI lineage: Eukaryota > Metazoa > Chordata > Mammalia > Artiodactyla > Bovidae > Nanger > Nanger dama. The sequence goes on from CAKJTW010000004.1 coordinate 59,164,229, forward strand.
TTAAGTCTGAATTTGGTAATAAGAAGTTCATGGTCTGAGCCACAGTCAGCTTATGGTCTGATTTTTGTTAACTATATAAAACTTCTTCATCTTTGTCTGCAAAGAATATAATCAATCTGATTTCCTTACTGCCCATGTTCATGTATAGAGTGATCTGTTGTGTTGTTGGAATAGGGTGTTTGGTATGACCCCTATGGGTTCTCTTGGCAAAACTCTGTTAGCCTTTGCTCTGCTTAATGTTGTACTCCTAGGGCAAATTTCCCTGTTACTCTAGGTATTTCTTGACTTCCTACTTTTGCATTCCTGTCCCCTATGATGAAAAGACATTTTTTTTGGGGGGTGTGTTAGTTCTAGAAGGTCTTGTAGGTCATCATAGAACCATTTAACTTCAGCTTCTTTGGCATTGGTGGTTGGGGCATAGACTTGGATTACTGTGATACTGAATGGTTCGGGTTGGAAATGTACAGAGATCATCTTGTCATTTTGAGATTGCATTCAAGTATTGTATTTCAAACTCTTTTGTTGGATATGAGGACTGCTTCATTTCCTCTTAGGGCTTCTTGGCCACAGTAGTAGATATAATGATCATCTGAGTTATATTCACCCATTCCAGTCCATTTTAGTTCACTGATTCCTAAAATGATGTTGTTCACTCTTGTCATCTCCTGTTTGAGCATTTCCAATTTACCTTGATTCATGGACCTAACGTTCCAGGTTCCTAAGCAATATTGTTCTTTACAGCACTGGGTTTTACTTCCATCATCACTCACATCCACAACTAGGTATGGTTTTCACTTTGGCTCTCTCTCTTATATCTTTCTGGAGTTATTTTTCCACTCTTCTCCAGTAGGATATTGAGCACTAAGTCATCCCAATTTGGGTCCAAATTCTCACTCACAGAATCATGGGAAGAATTAAATGACCATTTCCCTCTACTAGGTCTTAAGGTAATTTGCTATGCAATCATAACAATTGTGTAGTCAAATATTTTTATTAATAATTTTATCAAATATTTTACATACATATAGATTATATATATATATATAAACATATCTATATAATTCTTTAGTGTGTATGATAGATCTCATTAAAATGAAAATTTAAAAGAAAAGAAGTCCAAAGTTCCAAATGAGTAAATAGTGTGTAAAATATAAAGATGATAAAAGTAATAAACTAAATAGAGTGAGGGTAAATAGGGTTTGACTGTGGATAATTTAACTAGAACAGCAAGGGAAAGATAAAAGATTCCCCTTGCTTTGACTACTTTTATTTTATTTTGGATCATTTTTGTTTTGTTTTATTTTAGTTAACATTTTTTTTAACTTATAACATCATCTTTTCTTTGTTAGTATTTAATTTGCACGTGGAAATATTACATTAGAGCCATTGGGTTGTAAAGATCTGTACAAGCTTTTGTGGACAATATTTGTGGATGCTTCATGGCATTTTGTAGCACATCCTTCTGAGTGGTTAATAGACACCCGATTAAAGAATAGATTTCAACAGATGTGGAGAATGTTTTTGGTTGACCTGACTTGCAAGATGATAGGACACTTCTTGTCAACTGAAAAAGTATGCACCCTGTGATAGTTGTGTTTAGTTTTATTTGAGCAAAATGAGGACTGAAGCCTGGGAGACACCATTTCAAATAGCTCTGAAGAGTAGGGGGAAAGGTCAGTATATATGTGAATTTAGTGAAGGGGAGTATGTGCAATCAAGCATACATTTTTGCACAAGGTTGATGCTAGTCACAAGGAGCAGATGTTACCATTAGTGATTTTAGTGCTCTTTTAGATATAAGGAGATGCAAGAATTGGACACAGAAAATCTTTTCCTGAGTATATCTAACTATCTGAAAGCCTGCTCTACCAGCTTTTCCAGTGCCTAAATTCCTGATCTCCCAAACTCCTTTCAGGGGAGTGTTGAAGGTCAGAGACTGCAGCAGCTTTTAATTTAATCTTTGTAGAGGTAGATGCCAACTGTCAATTTTTAGTTGGCCATCACATATGAAGATGAAAGTGAGTCTCTCAGTTGTGTCCGACTCTTTGTGACCCCATGTACTATACAGTCCATGGAATTCTCTAGGCCAGAATACTGGAGTGGGTAGCCTTTTCCTTCTCCAGGGGATTTTCCCAACCCAGGGATTGAGTCCATGTCTTCCACATTGCAAGCAGATTCTTTACCAGCTGAGCCACAAGGGTAGCCCAAGAAAACTGGAATGGGTAACTTATTCCTTCTCCAGCAAATCTCCCCAACCCAGGAATCAAACTGGGGTCTCCTGCATTGCAGGCTGATTCTTTACCAACTGAGCTATGAGGGAAACCATCACATATATGATAGTCATATCTGATACCTCCAAAAAGTTCTTCATAGACAGGTAGCAGACTTTGAATAGTTGAAACTGAGATATAAAAAACACACAGTGAAAGGAGGAAACAATTAGTAGACTCAAGCTTACTTCCTAATTTTTTGTTCAGAAATGTACTCTTTGTCTCTCAAGATCAATTCATTTTCATATGAGTACCTTGCCTCCTGCTTAAGATAGGTGTAAACAGAGATGTTTATTTTTAAATATTTAAGGATGGTGTGAAGTAATGTCTACTAACTTAGAAAAATATAAACATTAATAATAGCAAAACTAACAACAGCAATAATAATATCTATAACCCATTTGCTATATTATAGACAATGCTTTAAGTATACAGTTTATAAGTGGTAGATCTGGGGTTCAAACACATGTCATTTGCTTTCAGAGTCTTAATCATAACAGCTGCCCTTATCTAACAGCAGATCTAGATATGGAGTTACTATAGAAAACAAAGTAGGTAGAGATAAAGCAAAAGACAAAGAAATATGAAAGCATACACACACATAAATGAATATATATGATATGAATGTAGTATTTGTGCTAAGATTCATTAACTTAGATACCTGAATTTTACTTTGAAAAATAAAAACTCTCTTCCCTCTTCTGCATACATATCAGCACAAAGGAGAAGGAATGAAGTCAAACTAACTTATCTATAATATATAATACATCAAGGAAAACTATTTTCTTGTAATCGTTGAAAATTTGAAATTTCTTTCAGTCTAGTTTGAGAGATACATTTAGGACAAAGGCAATCTTCAAATGGTTCAGAGTCAATCAAATATAGCCTATACTGAATTCTGACAGCCAATGGAAAGGAAGAGCATCTGGTCAGGCCCTTTACCCAAGCAACTATGAACTCATTGTTGATGACAAAGAATTAAGTAGAAATTGCTAGAGATACTTTCCCCATTCTTGATTGCTCTGAGGACTATCAAAATTACCACTGAATTATTTGTAATTAAAAAACTTCAAGTCTCAAATGGAAAAATTGTTAATGGTATAATTTCAAGAACAATGAATGACTGTGCAAGAGATATTTTGAGAGAAGAATCTATTCTGACGCTCTTCCGATATAAGCTGAGGAAAAGAACATCTACTGAGCTTCATCATTTGATGAGCATTGCACCATAGGGCTATTTTCTTGTGTGAAATTATACTTAATTCTTACACATAATTAAAGAAAGAAACTGGTATTGATATTTTACATAGCTTTTATTGCCACATGTTCATTATCAGAATCATGGAAAATAAAGAAAATGTAATGATATAAAGATAAAAGTGTGATTTCATCACAAAGACATAATGGCTACTAATTATTTTGGTATATTTACTTATAATATTTTTCAGCTTAATCATGATATATCTTATTATTTACATTCTATTTCACCAAATATGAATCTCCTTTTGACTCATGGTGCCCAGTTTCATATGTTCGTAATATGTAATATGAATAGATTGATACATTTTAATAAGAAAAGTACAGGAATAATACACAACAGACTTTAAATAGTACCCTTCCTTCAGGACAACTCAGTTATAAAAGTGTAGTGAATTGGTAGAATCAATTCTATAATATCGATTAACATCAAAGCAATATTCAGTTGCTGACAATAAAGTTTACTTGCCCAGAATATTTGATGCTTATTTATACTGTCATAAAGCTAAATTTCTAAAATCTATTCTCAGAAAGTTTCTGATGGCTAAACAGCTTTATGTGCCCACATATATATTTAAAGTTAAGTTTGAATGAAAATGCCACAGCAGAAAATAATTTCTGATTCCATATCTTTCTCTTTCCATTTGTAACCTGATATTTAAGTACAATTAAACCTAAAGGAGTAAATATATATTTACAGAAAATCCACAGGGGAACAAAATGGGTTTTTGTCAAACTGAACATGGAGTGTGGGGTTCTCATCATAGTGGAACTCAAGTGAGTTTCCTGTATATATGGTGTCTGTTTAGCAGCAGCTTTGGAGCTAAAATAGTCACACCTTTGGAATGGACAGCATATAGATTGTCCTCTCCTGAGAAGCCTACATTATAGGTCTGCTCTGCTGTTGGCAAAACATCAACAAGTAAGATCTCAATATGAAAGCCTGTTCATATTTCAAAATGTGAGATCTTTAAAAATTCAGAGCAGTTTTCTCCTAGGGTCTCTGGGGTCTCCTATAAGTCTCTTGGAGCCCTCTCTCTCTCTCGTTCTTTCTCTCTCTCTCTCTCTCTCTATATATATATATGTGTGTGTGTGTGTGTGTGTGTGTGTGTGTGCATGCATGCTTACGTGTGTGCTTGTGTGTATGAGTGTGCACTCGTGCACATGCTCAGTCACTTGGTTATGTCTAAGTCTTTGTGACCCCATGGACTGTAAGCTTCCAGGGTCCTCTGTTCATGGAATTTTCAGGGAGGAATACTTGAGTGGGTTGATATTTCCTCCTCCAGGGGATCTTTCCCACCCAGGGGTTGAACCCACCTCTTATCTCTTCTGCATTGGCAGGCAGAATCTTTACCACTGCACCACCTGGAAAGCCCTATTTATCTATCTATATCTATTTATCTTCTATATAGTTTTACTGGCTGTTTTTGTAGCTTTCTTGTTCAATTTTTCCTCTCTTGCTGTCTTCCTTCCTTATTTATCATTGTTTCAAATTTACATGGTTTACATTTCTTCATCAAAAGACTATATATGTGCCTATATGTATATGTGTGTGTATGTATATATATACATACACACACACACACACACACACACAGAGGAAAAACAAAGAAAGAGTTTCCACAGTTCTACAATAGAGATAGTATTCTTGATAATAACTATTAGAAATATTTTCTTCCTGGAGCTAAAAACTTGTTGATTTATATAATATGTTTGTTCATTCAGTGGCAGGTGTGGCTTCATACACACATCCCTTTTTTGGCTTTAATTCACAGTATGAAGGTGAGGATAGAACTAGAGAGCAGTATAGCTGTTAAAAGATCTATCAAAAATTATTTAATTCCCCTAAAGTTGGAAACTCAGATAATCCTTTTGTTTTATATTATAAATAATGTTGTGGTTAATATATCTGTACCTAAAGCTTGGCCCACATGTCTTGTTATAACCTAGGATAGTATTTAAAACTAGGTGTTCATTTAAAAGTGAGCATCTAATTCAGAAGATCTAACACATTTATGTCCAAATCACTTCCAGAAATACATTTCAATTTACACAGTCAACAGCACTGTGTAAAGCAGCAGTGTATTAAGGTGTGTGATTCCCCAAATTTAGCTTAGTCTTCATGGCTAAAATGACTTAAAAGCTCTAAAGAAATCAGATTTAATGGTGGACTTTTAAAAACATTATAGGTTATGAAAAAGACTTCATATAACACTCATAGGAGTATCTTTCAAATGAAATTAAATGAAACTAATATTTTGATACTTTATATTGTAGCTGGTGCTTCATAAAAGCTTTTTAATGTAATCTTCACAAAACTCTGCCAGATTAGTGCCTTATCCCTATTATTACATATTTAGAAACTGTCTCAGAGAGGTTAATTAACTTGCCCTAGATCAAACAGCTTGGGTAATATGGGACTTCATACTAATACATGTCAAACCCTAAAACAAAAGCAGACCACACCGCCTCTCAAATCATACGGTACAAAGGGCCAGTAATTCAAATTATCTGACACTCTTCTCTGTGGTCCTTCATTTTATGTTTAATTAAAATGTGGAGAAACAAATCTCATTTCACCATATTCATTATTCATATAAAATCACATGAGTCACACAGGAATGACAGTACAATATTGAAAATTTATATAAAGCTATTTATCACCATCCTTTTATGCATTTACTGTCATTTAATAAACAGTAGATTACCATCTTTTGGCATGATAAAGCAAGCATACACAAAGAAAGAAAATAATTTAGCAACATTTAATTAATGGCAAGGCTAGCTGTTATTTATGTGGCTCATTTAAAGCTGCTGGTTTCAATAATCAATCTATATTTTTGAAATGATAGTAAATGGTATTATTGCAACTACAGTATAAATTTTGTTAAAAGATAACATTCACATATGGAAGTAGATGAAACTCTCTCCCCTAACAAATGAGAAACTGTACATCAACTGTTAGAAACAACTACTCCTATTATATGCAATCACTTCTTGTTATTGGCTTCATATCTTGGGTGACTTGAAGATGAGGGAATGCCTATTATATATAATTACTTTCCACAGCAAAGAACCACAGCTAAATAAAATCAATTACTTCATGGAGGCAGCCTCTCACATGAGATATGGTCTATAGTAATTAATAGTTAGTGAAACAACTATGTTGAAAAAAATTCCTAGAGATTACCAGTGTCTGTTTCTATCTAATCCTTTTGGCTTCTGTGTACATAAACTTGAAAACCTTCTTTAGAAAAATGATGATAGTTTTATTAAGATATAATCCACCTACCATACAATTCACTCATTATATAGTTATAAATATATAACTCAATAGCCTTTAGTAATGCAGAGTTGTGTAGACCTTACTATAATATTATAATTTTAAAACATTTTCACCCTCAGAAGAACCCCCACATACATTATCAATAACTCAGATTTCTCCCTACGTACATTCCCCAGCCCTAAATGTCCTCCATATTGTTTTCAGGGTCACCACAGCACATTATAACTTTCAAAATTCCCTCTAAACAATGAAAACTCAGACTTCTGATTATTGAACTGCTTGACAACCTGTGTCAATAATTAAACTTATTTTACTCCTATATCTTTTGTAATTCTTATTTACTTGCTTGACTGTATAAGGAATTCATAGCTCAGTTGGTAAAGATTTCACCTGCAATGTAAGAGACCCTGGTTTGATTCCTGGGTCAGGAAAATCTGCTGGAGAAGGGAAAGGCTACCCACTTCAATATTCTGGCCTGGAGAATTTCATAGCCTATACAGGCCATGGTGTCACAAAGAGTCGGACACGACTGAGTGGCCTTCACTTTCTTAACTGTATGCTTATTTTTATTTTATTTTCTAGACTATTTCCAGGAATAAAGCCATATTTATAAAATAGTGATAATCTAGCTTAGATAGCCAGTAAGAAAAGGGTGAAAGAAAATGCATTTTCTATGACTGTTAGAGAAAACAATTCAGAATACAGAGAAAAGGGAGAAAACTTTCTTTAAATATTTGACCCAAACATGGTTGACAAAACTAGGGCACACTCTGAACAAGTTAAAATTCATTTTACTCCTTTATCCTCCCTTGACCATTCCAGATTCCTGCATCATTTTGAATTTACAAACACTCTGTCTTTCTTTTGACATTATTGGCTCATGTTCAAATGTAACTTTTGCAGCTTTCTTCTTCAATAAAGACTCCTTTCTGGACAAAACTGTTTCTTATTCAGATGGGAATACAGAATGCTGGTGACTTACTTAGGAGAAAATATTAGCACCATGGAACTGGTTCTTCATCTCTATAAGAATGTAGTTGCTTTGATGGTCTCAAAGATTGTTTTCAACTTATCTCTAAATATGCAGCTCTACATTGACTGTATTGCTCAGTTTTCATTAGCATTAGCCCTGACGAGAATGCTCTTGGGAACTTGGAATGCACTATCATTGCAGAATCAGGAGTAGAATTTTTCAGTGGAAAAACAAAAACACCACTAAGCTACTGAGAAGCTGCATTATTTACGTTCTAAACTAACATACATATTTTGAAATCAGCAATTGTCAGATTAAAGAATTTGTTTACCAAATGATATATGTCATTACCATTAGAACAACTGGTGGAAAATCAGTCATCTCCTGAGACAGGCTTTTCACCTTCAACAATCAGTGCCTTTCACTGACCATTCTCTCTCTCTTTGTTTCTCCCTGTCTCTCTAACATGCATGCACAGACATACATGCACACATCTCCACCTTTGAATTTCTGTTTAAATGGTCATATCCTATTATGCACTTAGACCATCCAGGACAGCATTTTCCAGGATCAAGAACTGGCCAAGATGTTCACTATATATTAAAAATATCATGGCTTCCAGACAACTAAACTAAGACCAGACAGAGAGCAAGTTGAGGGGCAGAATGAGAAAGGCTTTAAAACAGAGGGAGAAACAACTTATAAGATTTGATGCCTCAGAGGGTATATGTGGTTCTGCAAAAGTTTAGAGGTTTTGTGTGTTTATAAAGAGGAGGATTATGGTCAAACCATTACCTTTTGCTAGAGAGGTAAATTGTTTTTTTGGAGGGTCAGATTTTGTTTTGTTTCTTTTTCTAAGGTATTTTTTTCTTTTAATAGCAAACACTCTTCCAACAACACAGGAAAAGATTCTACACATGGACATCACCAGATGGTCAACACAGAAATCAAATTGATTATATTCTTTGCAGCCAAAAAGGGAGAAACTCTATACTGTCAACAAAAACAAGACCAAGAGCTGACTGTGGCTCAGATCATGAACTCCTTTTACCAAATTCAGACTTAAATTGAAGAAAGTAAGGAAAACCGCTAGACCATTCAGGTATGACCTAAATCAAATTACTTATGATTATACAGTGGAAGTGAAAAATAGATTTAAGTGACTAGATCTGATAGTTAGCGTGCCTGATGAACTATGGAATGAGGTTCGTGACATTGTACAGGAGACAGGGATCAAGACCATCCCCATGGAAAAGAAATGCAAAAAAGCAAAATGGCTGTCTGGGGAGGCCTTACAAATAGTTGTGAAGAGAGGCTAAAAGCCAAGAAGAAAAGGAAAGATATAAGCATCTGAATGCAGAATTCCAAAGAATAGCAAGAAGAGATAAGAAAGCCTTCTTCAGCAATCAATGCAAAGAAAGAGAGAAAAAAACAACAGAATGGGAAACACTAGAGATCTCTTCAAGAAAATTAGAGATACCAAGGGAATATTTCATGCAAAGATGGGCTCAATAAAGGACAGAAATGGTATGGACCTAACAGAAGCAGAAGATATTAAGAGGTGGCAAGAATACACAGAAGAACTGTACAAAAAGATCTTCACGACCCAGATATTTACGATGCTGTGATCACTCACCTAGAGCCAGACATCCTGGAATGTGAAGTCAAGTGGGCCTTAGAAAGCATCACTATTCATTTCACTATTTCAGGTGTACAGCAAAGTGATTTTTACAGCAACATGGATGAACCTAGAGATTATTATACTAAGTGATTTAAGTCAGACAGAGAAAGACAAATATCATATGATATCACTTATATGTGGAATGTAAAACATGATACAGATGAACTTATTTACAAAGTGGGAAGAGACTCACAAGCATAGAAAACAAACTTATGGCTACCAAAGGGGAAGAGAGAGAAGGATAAATTAGGAGTTTTGGATTAACAGATACAAACTATTTAATAAAGTAGATAGCCAGCAAGGAAGGACCTACTATATACCACAGGAAATAATACTCAATATTTTATTATAACCTGTAAGTGAAAAATCTGAAAAAGTATATACACACACACACACAGACACATACACACACACACAGGGCTTCCCAGGTGTTGCAGTGATAAAGAATCCCCTTGCTAGTGTAGGAGACACAGGAAAAGTGGGTTTTAATAGGTTGGGAAGATCCCCTGGAGCAGGAAATGGCAACCCCTCCTGTGAGCACATATATATATGTGTGTGTGTGTGTGTGTGTATCTGGAGATCAGATTTTGTATTTACCGGATCTAGATCCCCAAGTTGCTCTACACACAAGTCTTCTCTTTTAATCCTCACAACCATAATATCTGAGGACAGGACAAATCAATCTACCTAAGGGTAAGGAGGAGTTTCTGATTGCTTCAAGAAAGGTAATTTATTCTCAGATCTAGATTTTAAAGAAACCATAAAGGGGTAATGGGTCTCAAAGAAGATTAAACACAATTATTCATATGTAAAGCACAAGAGTGTCTGAAATATTAAAAGCTAAAGTAAAATAAAATGTAACTATTCTACTGCTGATTATTTCAACAATGACAATATGATAATTAGCTAGTAAGCATCTAAGAAGTGGGGTCCCATAGGAAAAGTTATGACCCACACAACATAAAATATCTGCCAGGGTTTTTGACCTCATTGTTCTGGTTCTCTGAGGCAGTGTTCCTTAGTCCTGAGTGTGCCTTAGCATAACTTGCAGATCTTTCAAAAATACTACACCAAAAGCAATTCAGTTAGAATGTTGGGTGTGAGGAATAGGCACTGGAATTGTTAGAAAGATCATAAAGGAATTTTAATATGCAGGTAGGTTTGATAACTGCTTCCCAAGTTACAAACTTATTTCACCTTCATTTAGGGCATCTGTTGTAGATTGCTGGGACTAATCTCGGATATGCTGAATCAGATTGCCTGGAGGATATTGATAGTGAAAAATCTCCATGTTTCCAAGCACCTCAGTAGGATTTTTATGCGCATGAAAGCACAAATCACTGCTTTAGAGGTATGGATAGCATATGAGTAATATTCTATCATCTTTTCTTACTTCAAGGAAAGAATCCTGCCTTACTTGTTCTTGAATACATTATCTATAACTTTTATTATAATGTTTGACACACAGGGCCATCAAATATTTGTCAATTGGTAAGTAGTCTTGCAATGTTTAATGTTTTTATATTTAGTAGAACACAAAATATTCATATAGGTTCTAAAACTAAATATCACTGCCCAGTGTTTTATCTAAAAACAGCAGATTTCTAGCTAATTTTGGTGTATTACTTTTTATTCAGTTTTTCCTTCCTTCAACGAAAGTGGAGAGGAGAAGGGTATTCAACTTACACGATGTCCAATACTTTCTAGGGACTGGTGCTCTGCTCATCACTGATGGTCTGCCTCATTGCCATCAAGTCATAATAAATCTGAAATGTAGTATTTCCCATGGGATAGCTAAGTATAAACATTTTAATGTTTCCTGATGATTGATTTACTGCCTTTTAACAATGCTTGCATGCTTAGTCACTTCAGGCCTGTCTGACTGTTTGTAACCCTATAGAAGTAGCTTGCCAGGCTCCTCTGTCCGTGGGATTCTCCAGGCAAGGATATTGGAGTGGGTTGCCGTTCCCTCCTCCAGGGGATCTTTCTAACAAAGGAATCAAGATCGGTCTCCAACAATAAGCTTTCTACTTATCGTTTCCATGCTATGTGGCTTCATTTATCTTTTCCACTTTGAAGTAGAAACTCTCAACAGCATACGAGCAGAAGCCCATTGATTTGATAAAGGTTAATGTTTTTGCAATCATGTTCACTTCGTCTCTTTGCATAGAGGTGATGTTGCCCAGATCTAGCCACTTTGCAGTAGTATTCGGAGAGTGTTTAGATATTCTCTACCCCTCAACTGTGAGGTGAGATAGTCAGATTTGTTGTTAAAACATGTACATTTTTATTATCCCAAAAGTGGTTGATCAAAATAAATACTAGGTTTTTCTTCAGTTAAAGTTTATAGTTCTAGTAGTCCTATCAGTGATGTCAAAGAAAATAAATGATTTAACCAGTGGAAGGAAGGGACTGTCAGAAAACACAGAATGGTAATCCTGATATACTCAAGATAGATTCTTTTCAGACTGTGAATACATTTATATAAATATATAAATTTTCAGTACTAAATCTGATAAACAACTTTTTATGTTTTACTTGATGGTGCTTTTTGGGAGTTTGATGATCCATTCTGTCATATTTTGCACAAAAATCAGGAAACCATAAACAATTTGGGACATAAAAGAAATGTTTTAAACAGCTTGATATATAACTCTTCTTGAAAATTAACCACTTTTAAAAGCATGGAGTTTATGATACAGTTTTTCTTTAGAGCTTCTGCTCATATTTTGTCAGCATATTTAATGCCTGTGAAGAACAAACATTTTTAAATTTCATCACAGAATTTATGATGTCATCTTATAAAGCTTTATTCATACCTACAGTAGATAGAGAAACCAGAGAAAGAACTCAAATATTCTGCCTCTAAGTTAACTATTGCCACCGTAAGAATAGGGCTTAGCGACTGTGACCATGACTGCTCCAGGCAGGACAAAGAAGTGCAGGGCAGCGGCTCCAGTTAGCAAAATGCTTCATTCAGGTGACAGGACCATTCCAGCGTTCCCCCACAACCCCCACCAGAGGTTGACTATAGATCTCCAGATTATTCAGATCCCAGGGAAATGTGGATTTTAGAAGTTGACCTTTCTGTTGCAGTCTTTGCAGGGGTTGAGGGGGTAGATTCTTGGCTCTGCCTCTGGATCTCCATGAATTTCTTCCCCTTCACCCCTGCAAGAAACCTCACCTGCCTCTCTTTGTCTCTCATTTCTACAATATATTTTGCTCATTCCATATTCCATAGGAATATTTCCTCCACTTCATTTTCCACGTATATTATTCCAGTTGTCAAATGGTTATCCACTCTGCCTTGCTTCAGTTTTTAAAATTGTTTCTCTCTGTGTTATGTCTCATCCATGCTTTTTGCCTCACTGCTGCCTTGTAGCCATTCCAGTTATGTTTATTATACTTTCAGGAAAAAAAAAAAAACTGTATAGGTAAGATTGCTTTCTCAATCAGTTTCCAAATCCCTGCTGTCCTTTCTTTTGTGCATTTTCTGAAAATCTTCTGTGTGTGAGGGCTGGGTACTAGCAGCTGAAGTGATGAACCCTGATCTTCAGGAGCTCAGAACTGAGCAGGAGAAAATTGTCTGTAGACACAGGGTTAGCATAATGGATCCAAAGAAGATCAGAAGGCAAGGAAGACAAGGCTGTCAGAGACAATCACTCTGGAGTACTTAGCCATGTGGTCCCAGCCTCTCCTATGAGGTTTATCCTTCTCAGTAAAATTCCAAAATATGGAATCACCCTAAATGTCCATCAATAGATGATAGATTTTTAAAAATAGTATATTTGTATTACAGTACAATGGCATGCTACTCAGCCATAAAATGTCATTTGCAGCAACATGAATGGGCCTTATCATACTAAATGAAGTAGGGCAGACAGAAAAAGATGAACATCATATGATATCACTTATATGTGGATTCTAAAAATATATATATACAAATGATTTTATTTATAAAACGTAAACAGCTTCACAGGTAGAGAAAACAAGCTTATGGTTACCAAGGAGGAAAAGGAGTGGAGGGGGTAAATAAGGAGTTTGGGATTAATATATGCACATTACTATGTATAAAACTGATAACCAAAAGGAACTACTATATACAAAGAACTATACTCAATATTTTGAAATAACCTATCAAGGAAATCTGAAATATATACATATGTACATATAACTGAATCACTTTACTGTACACTTGAATCTAATACAACATTGTAAATTATCTATTTCAATTTAAAAAATTCAAAAGAATTAAAAAATTGGACCTAGTATGAACATACTGAAAGCTTCTTGGTGCAGATTAAAAAGTATTCTCTTTCTCCTACAGTCTTTTTCTGATTCCTCTGCTCCAAGAGATCAGATTTCCGTTCTGTTTCCCTATCATTTCAGCCTTTCTTCTTCATTCTTGCCTTTCTCACAGGAGAACCTCAGAGGCTTCTCCAAGGGCACATGCCTAAGAATAGCCTCCCACCATGAAGACAGTTTCCCTCATAGCTCAGGCAATAAAGAATCTGCCTGAGGTGCAGGAGACTCGAGTTCTATCCCTGGGTCGGGAAGATTTCACAGAGAAGGAAATGGCAACATACTCCAAAATCCTTGCCTGAAAAATCCCATGGATGAGGGGGCTGATGGGCTGAAGTCCATGGGGTTGCAAAGAGTCTGGCACGACTGAATAACTAACAGATTACTATGAAGACAGAGAATTCAAAGTTTGGCTATCTTGACTTGTATCCCTCACCAAGCTTCCATTTTTCATCTGCTTCTCACTGATGCACATGTGGTGCTTTAACCATCTCTAGACTAGTTTTCCAATTAAGCAAAGCACTTTTTGAAGTTTTGTCAAACTCCATTAGTCTCTACTTGACATGTCTACTTGGCTATGCTTATTACAATTTGAGACTCAGCTAAGACATTGTGTCCTTTGTATAAGAATCTTTCGATTACCTCTCCTTTTCTCTTAACTCTGTCTAACCAACTTCCCCACTCATCAGGAAAGATTCTCTCTCTCCACATCTCTCTGAACCCAGACTTCTCTGTTGCTGCTGCTGCTGCTAAGTCGCTTCAGTTGTGTCTGACTCTGTGTGACCCCATAAACGGCAGCTCTTCAGAGGGGCAAGAACACTGAAGTGGGTTGGCATTTCCTCCTCCAATGCATGAAAGTGAAAAGCGAGAGTAAAGTCCAGCTCTTTGCGACCCCATGGACTGCAGCCTACCAGGCTCCTCCGTCCATGGCATTTTCCAGGCAAGAGTACTGGAGTGAGGTGCCATTGCCTTCTCCAGACTTCCTATTGAGCTCCACCCAACTCTCCCAGGTGACTCCCATTGTTCCGTAATTGCTTATCTGTACACCCCCTGCCTCAGGGCAGACTCCAGGCCTTCCACCTCTGCAGCTCCATAGCTCAGGCTGGCATCTCATACAGAGGAGCAGAAAAAAATCTGGTGACTTATAGTATGTATGTATACTTCAAAGATTCATTTTTTTAAATTTTTATAGGGTTTACTTTTATTGAAATGCATTTAATTTACAATGTTGTATTAGTTTTGTGGGTACAGTATATTGATTCATATATATATATATGCATATCTGAATGCAGAGTTCCAAAGAATAGCAAGAAGAGATAAGAAAGCCTTCTTCAGTGATCAATGCAAAGAAATAGAGTAAAACAACAGAATGGGAAAGACTAGAGATCTCTTCAAGAAAATTAGGGATACTAAGGGAATATTTCATGCAAAGATGGGCTCAATAAAGGACAGAAATTGTATGGACCTAACAGAAGCAGAAGATAAGAAGAGGTGGCAAGAATACACAGAAGAACTGTACAAAAAAAAATCTTCACAACCGAGATAATCATGATGATGTGATCACTAATCTAGAGCCAGACATCTTGGAATGTGAAGTCAAGTGGGCCTTAGAAAGCATCACTACCAATGAAGCTAGTGGAGGTGATGGAATTCCAGTTGAGCTGTTTCAAATCCTGAAAGATGATGCTGTGAAAGTGCTGCACTCAATATGCCAGCAAATTTGGAAAACTCAGCAGTGGCCACAGGACTGGAAAAGGTCAGTGTTCATTCCAGTCCCAAAGAAAGCCAATGCCAAAGAATGCTCAAACTACCACCCAATTGCATTCATCTCACACACTAGTAAATTAATGCTCAAAATTCTCTAAGCCAGGCTTCAGCAGCATGTGAACTGTGAATTTCCTGATATTCAGGCTGGCTTTAGAAAAGACAGGGGAACCAGAGATCAAATTGCCACCATCTGCTGGATCATGGAAAAAGCAAGAGAGTTCCAGAAAAACATCTATTTCTGCTTTATTGACTATGCCAAAGCCTTTGATTGATGCAGGTCAGGAAGCAACAGTTAGAACTGGACATGGAACAACAGACTGGTTCCAAAGAGGAAAAGGAGTATGTCAAGGCTGTATATTGTCACCCTGCTTATTTAACTTCTATGCAGAGTATATCATGAGAAACGCTGGGTTGGAAGAAACACAAGCTGGAATCAAGATTGCCAGGAGAAATATCAATAACCTCAGATATGCAGATGACACCACCCTTATGGCAGAAAGTGAAGAGGAGCTAAAAGCCTCTTGATGAAAGTGAAAGAGGAGAGTGAAAAAGTTGGCTTAAAGCTCAACATTCAGAAAATGAAGATGGCATCCGGTCCCATCACTTCATGGGAAATAGATGGGGAAACAATGGAAACAGTGTCAGACTTTACTTTTTGGACTCCAAAAATCACTGCAGATGGTTATTACAGCCATGAAATTAGAAGACGCTTCCTTCTTGGAAGAAAAGTTATGACCAACCTAGATAGTATATTCAAAAGCAGAGACATTACTTTGCCGACTAAGGTCCGTCTAGTCAAGGCTATGGTTTTTCCTGTGGTCATGTATGGATGTGAGAGTTGGACTGTGAAGAAGGCTGAGTGCCAAAGAATTGATGCTTTTGAACTGTGGTGTTGGGGAAGACTCTTGAGAGCCCCTTGGACTGCAAGGAGAGCCAACCAGTCCATTCTGAAGGAGATCAACCCTGGGATATCTTTGGAAAGAATGATGCTAAAGCTGAAACTCCAGTACTCTGGCCACCTCATGAAAAGAGTTGACTCATTGGAAAAGACTCTGATGCTGGGAGGGACTGGGGGCAGGAGGAGAAGAGGACAACCGAGGATGAGATGGCTCGATGGCATCACTGACTCAATGGACATGCATCTGAGTGAATTCCAGGAGATGGTGATGGACAGGGAGGCCTGGCGTGCTGTGATTCATGAGGTTGCTGAGAGTTGGACACGACTGAGCGACTGAACTGAACTGATGCATATATGTATTTAGATTCTTTTCCATTATAGATCATTACAAGATATTGAGTATAGTTTCCTGTGTTACACTGAAGGTCCTTGTTAGTTACCTATTTAATATATATTAGTGTGTATATTGATCCCAAACTCCTAATTTATTTCTCTTCCCCACCTTTTCCTCTTTGGTAACCATTAGCTTGTTTTCTGTGTCTGTGAGTCTGTTTCTGTTTTGCAAATGTCTTTTCCTGTTTATTTATTCTTTATTTATTTATTTATTTTTAATGAGGTGGTGAGGTGTGGTGAAGTCGCTCAGTCATGTCCGACTCTTTGCGACCCCGTGGTTGTAACCTACTAGGCTTCTCTCTCCATGGGATTCTCCAGGCAAGAATACTGGAGTGGATTGCCATTTCCTTCTCCAGGGGATTTTCATGACTCAGGGATCAAACCCGGGTCTCCTGCATCAAAGGCAGGCGCTTTAACCTCTGAGACACCAGGGAAGCCCCATTTTTTTAAATAGATTTCACAAATAAGTGATATTATAGATATTTGTCTTTGTCTGACTTACTTCACTTAGTGTGATAATCTCCAGGTCCATCCATGTTGCTGCAAATGATACTATTTCATTTTTTTGTGTGTATGAATAATATTCTACTGTGTATATGTACCACATCTTCTTTATCCATTCATTTATTGATGGACACTTAAGTTGTTTCCATGTCTTGGACATTAAATGAGAAGAGATATCCGAAGAGTGAATAGTGTCTCCAATGAAGCAAAAGCACAAGAATGCTAGTACTTAATGGGGTGAATCAAAGACAAAAGTGAGCCCCTGCATGGGCAGTAAATATGACGTGCAACAAAAGCTGCATTCAGGCTTCGTTGTCTCAATGCAGTCCAGGGATCTGTAGAGGTAAGACAAAGCACCACAAAACAACAACAACTTAAAATAGTGATAGCTTAAAATAGTGATAATTGATCATTGTCTACAAGTTTTCACAGATGTGTGTACCACATCTGTTAAATTTCTCCCTAAAATCAAACTACATTTGCTTTGCATTCAAACTGAAGACTCTAAAACATAACTTCTCTGCTTCATCGATAAGCAATATTTTCTGGAAACTTTATAGAAGAAGGAATGGATATTTTCTTTACTCACTGAGAAGGATATTTGGTATTCATCACAGACACTTTTACGTTAAAAGAATTGTCAATTCCACATTAAAAAACATGGTAGAGTATATCAGAATTACCTTGGAGTTTTTTCTGAAAAATGCAAATGTCCAGATATTGTTTTTATCCAAAGCTCCAGATGTGTTTCTTATGAACATCCATGTTGAAAAACAACTGAACTATGTGAAGATATTTTACTTTTATCTGTTATATTTCACTACTTTTATCAGGTTTGTTTCCCTTTTTCTATTTCATATTCAGTGTTCCCATTTAATTTAGCTTATGTTCTCCAATTTCTCTGTCCTTTTTTGTTGTTGTTGTTGTTCTTTCTCAAGCCTTTATCAAGTGTAGTAGAAAAGCTTTTGTACACACACACACATTTTATATATATATTAAAAATATATATATAATATGTGTAATATAATATACATATTTGAGAAAACTTACCAATTTTTGCATAGATAAAAAATGTATGACATTCTGATTCCACTTGATGACTTTTGGATTCTGCTTGTTTGATTTAGTTTGAATAGAATGCTAGATAGATTTCAAATTTATATTCATTCAAATGAATGAATATAAATTTGAAATAGTTCCAAACTTTGATTAGTTCCAAACTTTGTTTGGCATCTAATATTATGGCTAAAAGACTAGAATGCTTATTATCTTAGTGATTTTAAAAAAATTTGATGTTTGCAACTTCTAATTCAGTTCTGAGAATGTAAAGAAATACTATGTTGTATGAAAAACAAAACAGGAAATTAACATGTGATACAATATTATTATTAAATAAAATTTAGATTTTATCCAAATTTTAAAAATTTTTTCAGTGTCCATTATTTATTTTCATAACTTATTCAAGATTTCACATTACATTTATCTGCATTGAGCAGTTTCAGCTACATGCAACAAGTTCTGGTAAATTCTCTTTTCATTTTTTTCTGTTAACAAATATTTCCTAATCTTCCTTGTTATGGTTTCTTAGATACATCAATCATTTATTAATAAAAATGGACATTTAATTTACAATGTATTTTTAAAAAGTATCTTTGATATTAATTTCTCATTAATATTTTCTGTAATCACCCTCTGTGTTTTTTCAGTCTTCTAACTTTACTGAGGCTTTCAATGGCTAAGTCAAATATCTCGCTTGCTAAATGTCACACTGCACTTGAAAATACATGTGTTACTTTCAAATATCTTTTGATATTCATTTCTAACATAATTCCACAGTGACAAGAGAACAGGCTCGGTATGATTTTAATATCTTTAGGCCATGAAATTTCTGCACCTAGTTTTATGCCCCTGGATATATTCCAGTGTGTCCTAGTTTATAATCTATTGGAATGTGAATAGAATTTGTATCTTACTGTTGTTTGAATATTGTAAAATTCTTAATAGTATTGAAAGTCTACTATATGCTTCTGCTTTTCTGTGTATTCATTGCATTGATTTTTGAGAGTTTAATATTAAAATTCTAACTAAAAATCTTAATTTATCTACTTAAAAATAATTATACAGTAGAACTATGTTTAACTTTGTTCTGTATTTTCCAAGTCTCTTGGAAATATTATCATACTTTCATAATGTCAATGTATGCCAAAACCAATACTGTACTGTAAAGTAAAATAAAGTAAAAATAAAATAAAATAAATATTTTATAAATAAATAAATAAATAATAAAACAGGAAGAGAAAAAATAGCCAAAATAACATGGTGGAATAATGAACTTCTCATAACAAAGTGGCGTATTTGTCAATCACAGATAAAACTAGCATGTATAACCTAGTGTTTAATATAAATAAATCATAATTGCTTACCCATAAGTTTATATCCACAGAAGTGAGATAAAATGATGTCCAGTATTAAATTTATTCACTGAGATATCAGCAAAAGGAAATAGAAATATCACAAGGTAATGGAGAGGAAAGGGACTATGAAACTCATTTGTTTCTTTGAGAAAACACACTACTAATGAGTCCCTAACACACCATTTGCCAAGAAATAATCAGCATAACAATCACATTTGATGCCTTTTGTTCATTGCAGTTGGTTAGTTTCTTTTTCTTAATATAATTTATTTATTTTAATTGGAGGTTAATTACTTTACAATACTGTATTGGTTTTACCATACATCAGCATGTATCCACCATATGTATACACGTGTTCCCCATCCTGAATACCTCTCCCTTTTCCCTCCCCATACCATCCCTCTGCGTTGTCTCAGTGCACCAGCCCCAAGCATCTAATTTTTGCTGAAAGAGGAAAAATCAGGATTAGAACATTATCATGAGTATTTGCAATTCTAGGATTGCAGAATTTGGGAGAATTTTTTTTTTTTCATCATGGAGGTCAAATACTTATGTATCCTTATTTATCCTCAGACATTACTGACTGTATTCCTACTAGAGCAGGCACCGCCCTATATTATGGAGACACAACAAAGGTGCATATCATGGTATATCTGTGGTGGAACTAGATATGTTTGGTGCCTTTACAGTGACTGACCAGAAAAGCAAAGGATTCTGTAAGGTAGTAGCAAAGAAAACAATAAAATAGAAGTTAAACTCTCAGTTTATTTATTTTTAAAATATATAACAAATACAGTATTAACATTTTAGGATTCATAAAAAAGAAGTATGAACAAGTGTTATGTGCAGATAACATAATTCTAAAAGACACTGAAGAACACTGTTGTCTAAAGGTCACCAACATTAGTTCATAGTGATTGAATTCCATATTTACTATTCAACTTCTGTCAATCTTCAAAAGAAGTTTAGCATCCAATAGCTGCTTTGTTTACTGAAAAGAACTTTGAATGACAGTCAAGAGCATGTGGTCTGGTTGCAAGGCCTATTAGCTATGTGGTCTTAGCTATAGTCCTTACATTCTGAGATTTAAGTACTTAGACAACAATAACTGTTCCACCTATCCCTAGAGCACTGGCCAGACCAACAAAAGATTGGGTATTCTTGGGCTTTCTATATGGCTGCTAGAGGTTAGTATCCCAATCCCCCACACCTCAGTGGGCTGGGTTCTGGTCAGGTGCAATTGATCCTTGCAACTCCTATCTGTTTTTTTCTCTTGTTACAAATGGGACTTTTACAATGCTTTTGGGAAGGATAAGAGTGTAGGAAAATTATAGAATAATCTGAAGAATGCAATGAACACATCTATCTTTAGCCCCAGGCAACAGGCCCTTCTGGGTTCTTCAAACCTCATCCACTTTGACATGTTCTACTCTTTTACTCATCATCCTCATTCCCACGTGATGTTACTGTCCTCTGAGATTATATTTTGTTTTGTTCATTTTAGTGTTCCCTATCCCTCTATCCAGAAACCTTCACCTGCCCCTAACCCAAATACTCTTCCTGTCTGAATCCTACTCACCTCAAAATTGATCTACTGTTCTTCACTCTGGGGATCTCAAGACCACTCAACTTCCAAAGGCTCTCCTGATCATTCAGGTCACTTAAATTCTCTGTGGTTTTGTAAGATGCTTGTCCATCACTATGAAATCCAAGTTATCCATTATATGTATGTTTTACTCCTAGCTCAGCATTAATTATCTTCTTGAAGGAAGGAACTGTGACTTAAATGTTGTTTCATCACTCATGGCACCTCATGCAATGTCTTGATGATAGACTTATAGGAAACACATATCATTCATTGACAGTGTACTAGGTAGAAATCTCAGAAACTTGTGTGTGTGTGGTTTACCTTTCAAACTTACAGTTACAGATGAGACTATTTTTTGATCACAATGAAAAAGTAAAATAATTATAAAATGGAATTTGTCAAAATGACTGTCCTTTCATTGAAATATAATTATATTAATCCTACCCTGGCTGATTCCTCTTAGCAGTACGTGAAGGGCATATGTATTCCTTTTGTTAAAATATCATTATATAGGTTTTACTCAGCAAAGAAAACCACTGATACAATGAAAAGACAATCTACTGAATGGGCAAAATGGTTAATATCTAAAATATATAAACAACTTAGATAAATCAATGTAAGAAAAAACAAACAATCCAATTAAGAAATGGGTGGAAGACCTGAATAGATTTTTTTTTTTTCACACAGAAGACACATAGGCACATGAAAAGATGTTCAACATTGCTAATTATCAAAGAAATGTAAATTCTCCAAAGAAGACATACGGATGACTAACAAACATATGAAAAGATGCTCAACATCACTCATTATCAGAGAAATGCAAATCAAGACCACAATGAGGTATCATTTCACACCAGTCAGAAATGGCTGCGATCCAAAAGTCTACAAGCAATAAATGCTGGAGAGGATGTGGAGAAAAGGGAACCCTCTTACACTGTTGGTGGGAATGCAAACTAGTACAGCCACTATGGAAAACAGTGTGGAGATTCCTTAAAAATTGCAAATAGAACTGCCTTATGATCCAGCAATCCCCCTGCTGGGCATACACACCGAGGAAACCAGAATTGAAAGAGACACATGTACCCCAATGTTCATTGCAGCACAGTTTATAATAGCCAGGACATGGAAACAACCTAGATGTCCATCAGCAGATGAATGGATAAGAAAGCAGTGGTACATATACACAATGGAGTATTACTCAGCCCTTAAAAAGAATACATTTGAATCCGTTCTAATGAGATGGATGAAACTGGAGCCAATTATACAGAGTGAAGTAAGCCAGAAAGAAAAACACCAGTACAGTATACTGACACATATATATGGAATTTAGAAAAATAGTAATGATGACCCTGTATGTGAGACAACAAAAGAGACACAGATGTATAGAACAGACTTTTGACCTCTGAGGGAGAGGGAGAGGGTGGGATGATTCGGGAGAATGGCATTGAAACATGTATCCTATCATGTAAGAAACGAAGCATCAGTTTATGTTTGATACAGGATACAGGATGCTTGGGGCTGGTGCACGGGAATGATCCAGAGAGATGACATGGGGAGAGAGGTGGGAGGGGGTTTCAGGATTGGGAGCTCGTGTACACCTGTGGCTGATTCATGTCAATGTATGGCAAAACCAGTACAGTATTGTAAAGTAGAATAAAGTAAAAATAAAATTTTTAAAAAAGCTGAAAAAAAAAACCCTATAAGATATCACCTCACACCAGTTAGAATGGCTTTCATTCAAATGATCACAATCAACAGAGGTTGGTGAAGATGTAGATAACAGAAAATTCTTCTTTATACACTGTGGGGATGTAAATCAGAGCAACTAATATGAAAAACAGTATGGAATTTCCTTAAAATACTAAAAATAGTACTACCAGGTGACCCAGCAATTTTACTCCTGAGTATATATCTGAAAAGACAAAACAAAAAGAACAAAAGAACAAAACACTTACTTGAAAAGATACATATGTCTCAATGTTCACAGCAGTATTGTTTACAATAACCATGATATGGAAGTAATCTAAGTGTTTATAAACAGATGAATGAAGATGTCATACACGTGCACACACACACGCACACACAGTCTCACACACACACACACAGAGTATCACTCACCCATGGAAAAGAATGCCATTTTGTCATTTGCAGTAACATGGATGGAGATGGAGGGTGTTATGCTTAGTGAAATAAATCCAACAGAGAAAGACAAATACTTAATGTTAACACTTATATGTGGAATCTAAAAAATAAAGCAAACTACTGAATATAACAAAAAGAAACAAACTCACAGATGTAGAGAACAAACAAGTCACTACCAGTGGGGAGAGGAAAACATGGAGTAGTAATATAGAAATAGAAGATTAAGATATGCAAACTGTTATATATAAAATAAATAAACTGCAAGGCTATATTGTTCATCACAAGGAATATAGCCAATATTTTATAATATTATAAATGAATATAACCTTTAAAATTTGGTAATCACATTTTGCATACTTGGAATTTTTATAATATTATAGATTGGCTGTATCTCAAAAATATTGCTTTCTAAAAACTCTATCAGCTCTTGAAGATATATATTGTCTTCCTTTCAATTAAGAGAATAAAAAAGAAAATCTCATATTTTTCTCATAGTTGTATGGTTTAAATTGGATGTGAAGCCAGTGTGTGGGTTTGCAGAGGCTTTTGAGACCTTTCAAAGTATAAAGCCACTGAGGAAGCTGCCTCATCAAACATAAATTTTTAGAATTGATGGTCCTTACAAAATTTTAAAGTTAGAGTGCTTCTTTTCCACTTTTGAAACTGAGAGTTACAAAAACTAAGGAGAAAGTGTTCGTCCTTTAAATACTAATGAATTACTAATCGTCATTTTGCTGTAATCATCTTTTAGTTGTGCAATGATAATACATTGTTTCTTCTATTACTACCTGAGTAAAATAATTAGCCTCTGCAAATGGAATGATTGCTTTTGTCAGAAATAGATCAATTTCCATAAGGACCATTTTAAAGACTCTCAATAATTTAATTTTGTAGATGAAATTAATTAGACAACTATATATAAAAACTATATAGCTCATTGATTATTGTCACTTGTGTCACTAGTTACAAAATTTACATTCCAAAATATACAAAATGAAAAGAGTCATACTAAGAAAAATATATACTGTATGATTCCACTTATGTAAATTAATCTATATCTTGGAAAACAGATGATTGGCCCTATGGATAGAGGCTGGTGTGAGGAATTACTAAGGAACATAGGAAAACTCTGGGAATTTACATGGATATGTTTATTAACTTAACAATGGTGATGATTTCACAGGTATTATACATACATCAAAAGAATAAAGTTATATACTTTATGTATGCACAAATATATTGTATTCCATTATATTTCAATGAAGTTGTTAAAATGATGTTCTTAAAGTAGTTTCATTATACTAGATAAAATTATCAGTTCAAGACCATCTACTTCACAGCCCCTAACCCTGTTGCCTTAGCAGTGCGTCCTTTCCAGCTTGAAAAGACATCAGCTAATACTCATTGCTCAAATTAATCTACGACCTGTCGGAAACAATAACGTCTCCTTCTTATTTTATACTTCAGTGTCATCATAAGCAAGCATGACTTTATGAGAACTTCCCCGAATAGGCTACTACCCATGTTCTCTGCCTGCCTTTTGTCTGCAGAAAAACTTCAGTCAAAGAATAAATATAATTAGAGAAGTGATGAAATGCAGAAAGAAAGGAAAACAGTTGAGCAAGACAAAGTAATGAAACTTTATCCATTAAATACATCAAGGACATTTAGCTGTTCCTCAGAAACTGTGGATAATATTCTGAGTCAAATCCTTTGAGCTACTATGAGGTGGGAGAAGTTAAATGTATGTTGCCCATAAGCATGTGGGCCCCAGGTTGGAATCAGAAGGTTGATAATGCTGACTCCCAACTATCTCATCACCAACCAATCAGAAAAAATGTCTATAAACTGAGCATTCCCTGCTCCTTGAATACTATAAGGCTCCTCAATACTCTAGGGTGAGAATGCTCCACTCCAGGGTGAAACATACAGCTTTGAGGGCATTAGCACACTGTACCTGCCTGGCAAAGATATAAAGCTATTCTTTCTGCTTCACCCAAAACTGTGTCTCTGTGTTTCTCTTAGGCATTGGTGGACAGAGGCTGAGTTTTGGAAACACCTTCAGATTTTTTTCTACTCAAATATGTTCTAAAAAAGCATCAGTGTTACATTCAGCACAAAAAGTATTTAGAATCCAAATACATTCACACACACACACGTGCACATTTCTTTGTTTTAGCAATTACCAAAATCCTCAAACAAAAGGATAAAATGACCTTATTGAATTGGCAGGCAGCAGGATGAATGAAAAGCAGATTCAGTTCCGTTCAGTTCAGTTCAGTCACTCAGTCGTGTCCAACTCTTTGAGACCCCATGAATTGCCAGGCCTCCTTGTCCATCACCAACTCCCATAGTTCACTCAAACTCATGTTCATCGAGTTGGTGATGCCATCCAGCCATCTCATCCTCTGTTGTCCCCTTCTCCTCCTGCCCCCAATCCCTCCCAGTATCAGAGTCTTTTCCAATGAGTCAACTCTTCTCATGAGGTGGCCAAAGTACTGGAGTTTCAGCTTTAACATCATTCCTTCCAAAGAAATCCCAGGGCTGATCTCCTTCAGAATGGACTGGTTGGATCTCCTTGCAGTCCAAAGGACTCTCAAGAGTCTTCTCCAACACCACAGTTCAAAAGCATCAGTTCTTCGGCGCTCAGCCTTCTTCACAGTCCAACTCTCATATCCATACATGACTACTGGAAAAACCATAGTCTTGACTAGATGGATCTTTGTTGGCAAAGTAATGTCTCTGCTTTTGAATATGCTATCTAGGTTGGTCATAACTTTTCTTCCAAGGAGTAAGTGTCTTTTAATTTCATGGCTGCAATCACAAGCAGGTTAGAGTGTGATATATTACACTCAGGTTCAGCCTTGCTCAAATCATTGTCATGCATTTATTCACACATTCAGTCAATCTCTTACTCATTCATGTGATAAATGTTTTTGAACACATACAATATGTGAGGCTTGGAGTTCAGTCTTGACAGTTCAGAGACAAATATTATAATCTCCTTTTCCTTCTAATCTCATAAAAGAAAGGGAGTAACAAATGAACACATATTTACAGTATAATGTGAATTATTAGCAAATGTCTAGTAAAGGTCATATTCTCATACAAATATGCCGCTTTCCTGTTTTTATAAATATGATGTATAATGTCTTATATTTTTAAAATTTATATTCAAAGAATAACTTCTAGAATAAGAGAATCAAGTACTCAATTCTTCAGAGAAGTCATAAAGGCTTTCTGGAGAAGGTGATCTTGAATCTGAGTCTGGAATGTTGAATATTCAGTGTTAGTATTGTTAACCTGTATTTATGATGGTATAAGCATTTCTTCCTCACAAGAGAAAGCTTCCTAAATAAATGTCCCCATATCACTCATAAAGATGCCCATATCACTAAATTATTTAGCATTGATTTACATTTTCTTACTCTCAAACCTTAAGACTGCCAGAATACTCTACTGAGCTTTAACGAAATAGATACAAAAAGAAAACCAGCACTTTGCTTCCCACCCTGGATGAGAACTTTAAGTCTGCATGGAGTTACAATAATATGGAGAAATAAGAATCAGAAATAAGCATGCATAATCTTTAATTTATGTTCTACCAGTCATTTTTCCATTTGACCAGAAAATATTAAAACAATTTTCCTATAGCTTGGCTAACCAGGTGTAAAAAAATTTTTTTTGAACATGCATGCAGAAATATGATGATACTCCAAGCTTCTTCCACAAGAATTTAAGCAAGTGGGCTCTACTGTGAAGAAAATGAATAAAAAACAATCTAAAAAATGTAACCAAAAGTATAACATTGAATGCAAATATTTAAAAATATATATATATAAAGCAAATAATCTAAGTTTCCACCTTAGGAAACTAGAAAAATTTCTAAAGTAAGAAGAAACATAATAAAAAGAATTAAAACACAAATGAATAAAATTGAAAAAATAAAACCAAAGAGATAACAAACAAAAGCAAAAGTTCCTTGAAAATATCTATAAAATCAATGTCTCTAGTTAGATTTAATAAGAAAAAATGATAACACGAATTGCTAGAAACAGAAACGAAAGAGGGATATCACTACATATCACATGATAATTAAGAGGAGAATCAAGGATTAAGTGGACAAGATTTAATAACCTAGATAAAACAGACCAATTCCTTGAAAGACAAAACTGCCAAAACACATACAAAAATGAAACAAACAATCTGAAAAGGCTTATGTCTATTAAATAAATTGAATCAATAATTAATAACCTTCATAATAGAACATTAAGCTCAGATGAGTACAATGGTGGATTTCTCCAAACATTTATGAATAAAATTATACCAATTATCTACAATCTTTTCCAGAAGACAGAAGCAAAGGAAATACTTTCTAACTCATTTTACTGAAAAGCCACTTTAGTCATGTCCCACTCTTTGAAACCCCAGGGACTGTAACCCACCAGGCTCCTCTGTCCATGGGATTTTCCAGGCAAGAATACTGGAATGGGTTGCCATGCCCCCTTCCAGGAGATTTTCCTCATGCAGGGATCAAATGGGCATCTTTTACATCTCCCATATTGACAAATGGGCTCTTTACCACTAATGCCACCTGGGAAGCCAAACTTATTCTAAGACCAGCAATATTTTAACAACAAAACCAGTCAAAGACATCCCAAATTGTGTGTGTGTGAGGACTACTAATACAAGTCAATATCTCTTATGAACATATATGCAAAAATCTCAACAAAATATTAGTAAACCATCCAAAAATAATAATAATGAATTGTATATACCATCATTAAGTGTAATTTATGCCAGGTATGCAAGTCTCATTCAATATTTGAAAATTAATTAAGGTAATTCATCACATCAGCAGTCTGAAAATGAAAAACCTCAGGATTATATCAATTAACAAACACACACACAAAGCATTTGAAAAAAATCCAATAGATACTCATGAGAAAAACTCTCAGCAAACTATCTCTAAAAAGCTTCAGCTAATATCATACTTGGGCTTCCCAGTTGACTCAGTAATAAAGAATCTACCTGTCCAGCAGGAGGCATAAATTCAATCCCTGAGTTGAGAAGATCCCTGGAGAAGGAAATGGCAATTCACTACAGTATTCTCGTCTGGGAAATCCCAGGCAAGACAGGAATCTAGCAGGCTGCAGTCCATGGGGTCACAGAAGAATCGAACATGTCTTAGTGACTAAGCAACAACAGCAATAATATCATACTTATTGGTGACAAACTCGAAACTTTCAAATTCTGATAAGGTAGAAGGTAAGGATATCTCCTGTTACATCATATCTTTTTAACATCATACTGAAAGTCCTTGCAAATACAAAAAGACAAGAAAAGAAAAGATATACAGACTGTGAAGAAACAACATAAAGTTGCTTTTTTTTTTTTTCTTTTTTTTGGCAGATGATGCAATCATCTATGTAGAAAATCTGAAAGAATAAAGAAAAAAAGTCCTGAGACAAATTATTATGGCAAGATCACAGCATACATGGTTAAAATACAAACATCAATTTTTTTCACATAGAGCAGCAATAAACAAGAAGTATTTGAAATTAACATCACTGTATCATATTTATTAACACCCCTTACCCTGAAAAATGAAATGCTTAGGTGAATCTAACAAAATAAATATAAAATGTATATAAAGCAAAAGCAAAATTGTTATAAATGAAATCAAAGAACTAAATAAATAGAGATATTATGTTCATGGAAAAGATGACTCTATATTATCAAGATGACAGTTTTTCCCAATTTAATTTAGAGATTCAATGCAATCTTAATCATAATCCTAGAAAGGCATTCTATGGATATCAGTAAGATGATTCTAAAGTTTATGGGAAGGTTCAAAAGATACAGAATAATCTTCAAAATATTAAAGAGAAGAAATTTGAGGACTGACAACACTTAACTTTAAGAATTAATTTCCTGTTGTTGTTTAGTTGCTAAGTCATGTCCAACTCAAGACTTACTTTAAAGCTACAATAATTAATAATTTGATATTGAAACAAGTTTAGACTAACAGATCAATGGAACAGAGCAAACATCACAGAAATAGACACATATAAATATAGGCAATGGATCTTTGACAAAGGAGAAAAGGCAATACAAAACTATAGTCTTTTCAACAAATGATGCTGAAAAAACTAGACATCCATTTGCAAAAAGTGAATCTAGACACAGACTTTATACTCTTCACAAAAATTAACTCAAAATGGAGCACAGACCTAACTGTAAAATTCAAAATGGGTCACAGACCTAATTGCATTATTCTAGGGGATAATAACAGGAGAAAGGCAATGGCAACCCACTCCAGTACTCTTGCCTGGAAAATCCCATGGATGGAGGAACCTGGGTGGCTGCAGTCCATGGGGTTGCACAGAGTCGGACACGACTGAAGTGACTTAGCAGTAGAGGATTATAGGAGAAAACCTACATGATCTTTAGAATGGTAATATCTTTTTAGATAGAACATCAAAAACATAATCTATGGAAGAAATAATTGATAAGCTGAAATCAGCTAACATTTTTAAAACTTCTCTTTGAACAACAATATCAGGAGAATTAGAAGATAAATGTAAAAGTATAATTTCAAAAGACACATTCAGTATGAAAAATGTTATCCAAAATAAACAATGCTCAACATCAAAAACAACAAAACAATCCAATTAAATAATAGACATAAGACCTTAACCAACACTCTCGTATATGTACAGATGGCAAAGAAGCATATGAAAAGGTGCTCAACATCATATGTTTTTAGGGGAATTCAAATTAAAAAACATGGAACTATTACTTATTAGTAATATTTCATTTATTATTTATTATCTAATAAATAACACAGTAGAATAATCTAAATTTGGCACACTAATAACACCAAATATCCTTGAAGATGTGGAACAATAGGAACTCTCATTCATTGCTGATGGGAATGTAGACTAGCACACATACTTTTGAAAATAGTTTGACATTTCTTACAAAATCAGTTAACTTCTTACCATGTAATACAGCAGTTGCATTCTTTGGTGTTTACACAAGGAGTTGAAAATTTGTGTTTGTACAAAACTCAAGGCAAAAATGTTGATAACAGCTATACTTATAATTGCCAAAACTTGGAAGCAACCAAGATGCCTTTCAGTAGTTGAATGGATAAATATATGTTGTGGTACAACTAGAAATAAAACAATTTTCAGGGCTAAAACAAAATGAGCTATTAAGCTATGAAAAGACACTGAGAAATCTTACATGTGTATTTTAAAGTGAAATAAGCCAATCTGAAAAGGCTAACATATTGTTGACTTCAAGTATATGAATTTCTGGGAAAAGCAACACAATGGATACAGTAAAAGGTCAATGACTAACAGGGAGAAGGGGGATTATAAATAAGCACAACCCAGGATATTTTTCAGTTCAGTTCATTTCAGTCATTCAGTCATGTCCGACTCTTTGTGATCCTATGAACTGCAGCACAGCAGGTCTCCCTGTCCATTGCCAACTCCCGGATTTTACTCAAACTTATGTCCATTGAGTCAGGGATGCCATCCAACCACCTCATCCTCTGTCATCCCCTTCTCCTGCCTTCAGTCTTTCCCAGCATCAAGGTCTTTTCTAATGAGTCAGTTCTTTGCATTAGGTGGTCAACGTATTGGGGTTTCAGCTTCAGCATCAGTCCTCCCAAAGAATATTCAGGACAGATTTCGTCTAGGATGAACTGGTTGGATCTCCTTGCAGTCCAAGGGACTCTCAAAAGTCTTCAGCAACACAGTTCAAAAGCATCAATTCATGTGCTCAGCTTTATGGTCTAACTGTCACATCCATACATGACTACTGGAAAAACCACAGCTTTGACTGGCTGGGACCTTACACAAGATATTTTTAGGGCAGGAAGTATACTGTATATGAGATTATATTGATGTATATATGTTATTATACATTTGTCCTAACTCATATAATGTTCAACACTAACAGTGAACTTTAATATGAAGTCTGGACTTTGGATGATCATGATACATCAGTGTTGACAGACAATTGTAATAAATGCACCTCTCTAGTGTGGAATGTTAATAATGTATCAGGGGAAGCTGTGCATGTGTTGGAATAGGGGATATATGGGAAATCTCTGGATCTTCCTTTCAACTTTATTTTAAACCTAAACCTTGAGTTTTAAAAAATAAGGCAGCTGACTATTTCCTAGATGCTTCAGAACATCTGAAATGTTTAGCTGTGGCATTAATTAGTATATAGGCCTTTATTCCTACTCTTTAGAAGGAATAAAGTTTGTTCTCATTGGCATTGCTGAAAGTCTTTTAAGGACACAATGTGAAACTCTTTCCTTTTCCTCCTCCATGCTTCTGAGGCATATTTTCTTCTAATAAAGAGTGTTGTGAAGTATTTGTTGATTTTATTTTCTTCTCTCATGACTGCTGTGGGCAAAAGCACTGACATTGATCTCATTTCAGAGATACCTTGTCCTAAGGCTTCTAATCAGCACAAAACTGTCAGTTTAAATTCCCCAAGAAACTCTCCTGTGTTAGGGCTTGATGTAAGAAATGGCAGCAGGAAATGGAGAGCACAGAAAAAGAGACATCCTGTATTCCAGACTCATCAAGAATTCATTTCCAACCAAAATCTCTCATCAGGTGGCCTGGTAATTTCTCATGGGGTTTTGCAGTGGCTTTTACTAAGTGACATCTTAAATAGGTTTCAATTTCAGTTTGCTTTTCCAGATAAAACAACAAAGAAAGTTGTGGTGCAATTAGATTAAGTGTAAATGCAGTCCTGAAGGGGTAAAATATGACTTTATATGTATTTTCCTTTCACTTTGCCTTAGTATTTCATTTATTGCCTATCTATTTACAATGAAGTAGTTAAATAAGTACTTTTTGAGAGCTAACTATAAACAGTGGATAAAATTTAAACAGTTTCTGCTTTTCTTCTTTTGATGTGTTTAAGATCTACTGAGGAGGATGTATAGATACTGCTACCAGAAAGTCAAAGTTGTGAAAAGTCCTCAGCACGCTATTCAGTATAAAAACTTCTGATTAATTCAGTGAAATGACCTCTTTTGGAATCTCCCATCTTCCACTTCAGTAATAAAAAGTCTAGAAACACTAATGTTAACACCACACATATTTTCAGTAATGTGGCTTTGGGGAAATACACACTAGTATAAGTAATGTACTAGGTGTACAAATTAACATGACCATTAGAAAGGAAAATCTGGAAAGACATAAGAGAATTAAAGAAAAATTCGCTTCATTTCCATGTCTCTGAAGATACACCATGAAAATTATAAATCTACATGCACACAAGATTATTTATTGCTTTACTTTCCTTCATAATAAAATATTGGAAATGATTTTAACACTCGTTTAAATAGATTGGCTGAATAAACTGGCTCATCTACCTGTTATGAAATAAAATTACAAAGGAAAACTGCAAATTAAAAATGTATGTTATTTGTGTAAGAAAATATTGGAAGTGAAATGTGTGGTGAACTTATTTTTGCTGAAAGAAACACTAAAAATAAACCACAAGTTAATGAGATTGATGAATTATAAAGGGTGGATATGAATGGGGTAGAAATACTGAGATTGGAGGAAAGGTGTCTCTTTCATGATATATTTTTGTATAGTTTTAACTTAGGAAACTGGCTCAGTTCACTTCAGTTGCTCAGTCTTGTCTGACTCTTTGTGACCCCATGAACCTCAGCATGCCAGGCCTCCCTGTCCATCCCCAACTCCTGGAGTCCACCCAAACTCATATCCATTGAATCAGTGATGCCATCCAACCATGTCATCCTCTGTTGTCCCCTTCTCTTCCTGCCCCCAATCCCTCCCAGCATTGAGGTCTTTTCAACTGAGTCAGCTCTTTGCATTAGGTGACCAAAGTATTGGAGTTTCAGCTTCAACATCAGTCCTTCAGTGAATACCCAGGACTGATCTCCTTTAGGATGGACTGGTTGGATCTCCTTGCAGTCCAAGGGACTCTCAAGAGTCTTCTCCAACACCACAGTTCAAAAGCATCAGTTTTTCGGTGCTCAGCCTTCTTCACAGTCCAACTCTCACATCCATACATGACCACAGGAAAAACCATAGCCTTGACTAGATGGACCTTTGTTAGCAAAGTAATGTCTCTGCTTTTGAATATTCTGTCTAGGTTGGTCATAACTTTCCTTCCAAGGAGTAAGCATCTTTTAATTTCATGGTTGCAATCACCATCTGCCATGATTTTGGAGCCCCCAAAAATAAAGTCTGCCACTGTTTCCACTGTTTCTCATCTATTTCCCATGGGACCAGATGTCATGATCTTCGTTTTCTGAATGTTGAGCTTTAAGCCAATTTTTTCACTCCCCACTTTCACTTTTATCAAGAGGCTCTTCTATTC
The DNA here is from genome assembly GCA_917880005.1 of Nanger dama. NCBI lineage: Eukaryota > Metazoa > Chordata > Mammalia > Artiodactyla > Bovidae > Nanger > Nanger dama. Next base: position 59,198,096 of record CAKJTW010000004.1, read on the forward strand.
CTCTTCACTTTCTGCCATAGGGGTGGTGTCATCTGCATATCTGAGGTTATTGATATTTCTCCTGGCAGTCTTGATTCCAGCTTGTGCTTCTTCCAGCCCAGCGTTTCTCATGATGTACTCTGCATATAACTTAAAGCAGCAGGGTGACAATATACTGCTTTGACGTTCTCCTTTTCCTATTTGGAACCAGTCTGTTGTTCCATGTCCAGTTCTAACTGTTGCTTCCTGACCTGCATACAGATTTCTCAACAGGCAGGTCAGGTGGTCTGGTATTTCCATCTCTTTCAGAATTTTCCACAGTTTATTGTGATCCATATAGTCAAAGGCTTTGGTATAGCCAATAAAGCAGAAATAGATGTTTTTCTGGAACCCGCTTGCTTTTTCCATGATCCAGCGGATGTTGGCAATTTGATCTCTGGATCCTCTGCCTTTTCTAAAATCAGCTTGAACATCTGGAATTTCACGGTTCACGTATTGCTGAAGACTGACTTGGAGAATTGGGAACTGGTTAGTATGTCTTATATTTTCAAATGTAAGATGAAATTGACAAAGCTGGGAAGACACAAAAAAAAAAATTTTACTCAAACAAAACTAAATGATATAACTATGTTTCAAGTAATCATTGTAACTACCGTGAAGGAAAGGAGTAGCTTTCTCATGCACTTTCCTCACAATTAACTTCTGTGGTTACATTTTAATTTTCATATATGATTATTTCTTGAGGATTACTAAATGAAATTTCCAAACTATTTGAAAGGATTTTTTTTCTTTTTGATGCACAATGCATAATGGTTTGCCAGAAAAGATTTACTAAGTTGACTAGCTTTTTGTGTTCCACACCTACTATTGCATTTATTGGCCTGAGGCTAAATAAATTCCATGTTATAGAATTTCTTTATCTCTGAGGTCAGACTTAAAGGTGAAGACATTCAACTCCTCTAATGGAAATATGCATACAGATAGACACCAATACTTCTCCCCTCAAATGGATTCAGGCTTTGTTTTATATTTTCCAGGAAATAAAAGAGATCTTGTCTTTAAGAAATTTTGGCTTATTTTTGCCTTAAAATATAAGCTCAGGATTTGGTATGCTGGAATCCTCCAGGCTGCATGTTCTCCAGTAATAAGAGAAATGTGTAGAAAATACTGTGTGTCCAGAAGTACACTGACATGTTTAACAAGTCTAGTAATAAAAGAATGGTAAAGAGCATGCTCCATTATCTGTGACTCTCCAGGAGTCACCTAAAGGCAAGCGGAATTAGCATTTTCCCTGCAGACACCTGTCAGGTAAGCAGCAGAGAAGGAGAAAAGAAGAGTGTATGATCTCTTTCTTCCAAATCTTCACTCACTCTTTCCCACAAAGCAGTTGCCCTAACATGCCCTTTCCTGTTACAATTATTGATTTGATACATTAAAAAATGTTTGAATGATGGCTGGCATTTCATACTGTTATTCAATACAAGGAAAGATTTCTTTCCTGAAACTAATTGGTCATGACCAAAGGAAGGGGATCTTATCAGAGTCAAGAAGATATAATACTAGCTTTCAGATGAGGTACTTGAAGGACACATATTTGGTTCATTAAATTGTGTATGGCTGTCTTTAGGAATCACATTCTTCAAAAACACTACACAACAAAGTTCAATTTGATTGGGCTACTATGCCCAGTGGATCTCATCAAATAGTACAAGTTTTCTCTCTTCCAATGTCCTTGGTAACAGCTTTCAAAGGAGCACGAGGATACTTAGAGAAATACCTTTTGTCTTGAGCTGAAAGGTTTTTTTCATAGAATAACCTCTACAAGAGTTCCCCCGCCCCCACCATCTGATCTTTGTCTATGACTGGAGAATGACACATGATTAACTAGCATTCTTCTGCTTAATCAAGGAAATACACATTTATAATCTCTATTTCTATTCATAATCATCAGAGAGGGAAATAGTTTGATTCTCCATATTAGGAATTATTTGTGTTAGACTCAACCACAAGCAGCTACCCCTCTCTTCTTCCCTTTTCATATTGATTGCAGATTTTGAAATCATTTCTCTGTATTTTTGGCTTGGGTAACTTTTTCCTCCTTCTCATAACCAGGTATACCTTTCTGCTGGCCATCTATGCATTTAGTGATCCTTCTCTGCCTCTTGTGGTATCCAGATTGTGAGTCAATCAAGAGTTGTCAGGCTATTTAAGCAGACCATGTCCTCTTCGTTGATATATCTTAATCTACCCATGAACCTGGAATCTAAAAATCAATGTACATCAAATCACTTATGTAAAGACCATCAATCAATCAATCAAAATAGATGATAGATGCCCACAGCATAATCCTTGGGTAGTCAGATTTTTATACACTGAATGAAACCCAAATAATCAAGTGTCTGTAATTTCTGAGGCATCACACAAAATGTGCTGAATGATCAAACTGGAACAATTTCAGGAAGCACATTACAGGTATAGGTGGAATAGTTGATAATGCCTGGTGAAGATGAAGTTGTTCAGTCATGTCAGACTCTTTGCAACACCATGGATTGTAGCCTACCAGGCTCTTCCATCCATGGGATTCTGCAGGCAAGAGTACTGGAGTGGGTTACCATTTCCTTCTCCAGGGCATCTTCCTGACCCAGAGATCGAACCCGGGTCTCCCATATTGTAGACAGATGCTTTTACCAACTGAGCCACCAAGGAAATCTAGGTACAAAGTATGGTCTCAACCTGCCTGTCATAAATACCAGTAAGATATTGAATTGGACATAGCATGAATCTGCCAACTAATTGTTTAAAACAATTTTTGTAAAGCTAATGCTTGTTAAACATGTAGCTGACTTAAGTGGAAGTCTAACACACTCTGTGGGTTCATTGCTTAATGGTTTAATGTGTGGATTTTGCCATAACACTGACTTCCCTGGTGGCTCAGATGGTAAAGCGTCAGTTTACAATGTGGGAGACCGAGGTTCACTCTCTGGTCAGGAAGATCTCCTGGAGAAGGAAATGGCAACTCACTCCAGTATTCTTGCCTGGAAAATCCCATGGGAGGAACTTGATGGTCTACAGTCCATGGGGTCACAAAGAGTTGGATAGGACTGAGCGATTTCACTTTCACTTTTTGCCATAACAATGGATAGCAGAGGCAGGAAAAATAATCTAGAGACAGAGAAGGAAAATGGGAATTTCAGCTTATTTTACCTATATATCTATGAATTAATTTATCCATGGACATATGATATTTCTGTTTCAACTGGTAGCAGTTATATGGCAGAAAATGATGGACCTAAAGTAACATTTTTTCATACTATTCATATTGTTCATGGGATTCTCAAGGCAAGAATACTGAAGTGGCTTGCCATTCAAGAGGAACTCCCCAGGTCATTAGGTGCCCAATATGCTACTGAAGGCCAGTGGAGAAACAACTCCAGAAAGAATGAAGGGATTAACCCAAAGCGAAAACAATACCCAGTTGTGGATGTGACTAGTGATAGAAGCAAGATCCAATGATGTAAAGAGAAATACTGTATAGGAACTTGGAATGTCAGGTCCATGAATCAAGGCAAATTGGAAGTGGTCAAACAAGAGATGGCAAGGGTGAACGTCAACATTCTAGGAATCAGCAAACTAAAACGGACTGTAACAGGTGAATTTAACTCAAATGACCATTATATCTACTACTGCAGGCAGGAATCCCTCAGAAGAAATGGAGTAGCCATCATGGTCAACAAAAGAGTCCGAAATGCAGTACTTGGATGCAATCTCAAAAACGACAGAATGATCTCTGTTCATCTCCAAGGCAAACCATTCAGTATCACAGTTATCCAAGTCTCTGCCCCAACCAGTAATGCTGAAGAAGCTGAAGCTGAATGGTTTTGTGAAGATCTACAAGATCTTGTAGAACTAACACCTAAAAAGATGTCCTTTTCATTATAGGGAACTGGAATGCTAAAGTAGGAAGTCAAGAAACACCTGGAGTAATGGGTCAATTTTGCCTTGGAATGCAGAATGAAGCAGGGCAAAGACTAATAGAGTTTTGCCAAAAAAATGCACTGGTCATAGCAAACACCCTCTTCCAACAACACAAGAGAAGACTCTACACATGGACATCACCACACGGTCAACACAGAAATCAGATTGCTTATATTCTTTGCAGCCAAAGATGGAGAAGCTCTATACTGTCAACAAAAACAAGACCAGGGGCTGACTGTGGCTCAGGTCATGAACTCCTTATTACCAAATTCAGACTCAAATTGAAGAAAGTAGGGAAAACCACTAGACCATTCAGATATGACCTGAATCAAATCCCTTATGATTATACAGTGGAAGTGAAAAATAGATTTAAGGGCCTAGATCTGATAAAGTGCCTGATGAACAATGGAATGAGGTTCGTGACATTGTACAGGAGACAGGGATCAAGACCATCCTCATGGAAAAGAAATGCAAAAAAGCAAAATGGCTGTCTGGAGAGACCTTGCAAATAGCTGTGAAAGAAAGAGAGGTGAAAAGTCAAGGAGAAAAGGAAAGATATGAGCATCTGAATGCAGAGTTCCAAAGAATAGCAAGAAGAGATAAGAAAGCCTTCTTCAGCAATCAATGCAAAGAAATAGAGGAAAACAACAAAATGGGAAACACTAGCGATCTCTTCAAGAAAATTAGAGATACCAAGGGAACATTTCATGCAAAGGTGGGCTCAATAAAGGACAGAAATAGTCTGGACCTAACAGAAGCAGAAGATATTAAGAAGAGGTGGCAAGAATACATGGAAGAACTGTACAAAAAGATCTTCATGACTCAGATAATCATGATGATGTGATCACTAATCTAGAGCCAGACATCTTGGAATGTGAAGTCAAGTGGGCCTTAGAAAGCATCACTACGAACGAAGCTAGTGGAGGTAATGGAATTCCAGTTGAGCTGTTTCAAATCCTAAAAGATGATGCTGTGAAAGTGCTGCACTCAATATGCCAGCAAATTTGGAAAACTCAGCAGTGGCCACAGGACTGGAAAAGGTCAGTTTTCTTTCCAGTCCCAAAGAAAGCCAATGCCAAAGAATGCTCAAACTACCGCACAAATGCACTCATCTCACACGCTAGTAAAGAAATGCTCAAAATTCTCCAAGTCTGGTTTCAGCAATATGTGAATCATGAACTCCCTGATGTTAAAGCTTGTTTTAGAAAAGGCAGAGGAACCAGACATCAATATGTCTACATCCACTGGATCACTGGAAAAGCAAGAGAGTTCCAGAAAAACATATATTTCTGCTTTATTGATTATGCAAAGCCTTTAACTTTGTGGATCACAATAAACTGGAAAATTCTGAAAGAGATGGGAATACCAGACCGCCTGACCTGCTTCTTGAGAAATGTGTATGCAGGTCAGGAAGCGACAGTTGGAACTGAACATGGAACGACAGATTAGTTCCAAATATGAAAAGGAGGACTTCAAGGCTGTATATTGTCACCCTGCTTATTTAACTTACATGCAGAGTACATCATGAGAAATACTGGACTGGAAGAAACACAAACTGGAATCAAGATTGCTGGGAGAAATATCAATAACCTCAGACATGCAGATGACACCACCCTTATGGCAGAAAGTGGAGGAGCTAAAGGGCCTCTTGATAAAGGTGAAAGAGGAGAGTGAAAAAGTTGGCTTAAAGCTTAACATTCAGAAAATGAAGATCATGGCATCTGGTAGTGTCACTTCATGGGAAATAGATGGGGAAACAGTGGAAACAGTGTCAGACTTTATTTTGGGGGCTCCAAAATCACTGCAGATGGTGATTGCAGCCATGAAATTAAAAGACTCTTACTCCTTGAAAGAAAAGTTATGACCAACCTAGATAGTATACTCAATAGCAGAGACATTACTTTGCCGACTAAGGTCCATCTAATCAAGGCTATGGTTTTTCCAGTGGTCATGTATGGATGTGAGAGTTGGACTGTGAAGAAGGCTGAGTGCCAAAGAATGGATGCTTTTGAACTGTGGTGTTGGAGAAGACTCTTGAGAGTCCCTTGGACTGCAAGGAGATCCAACCGGTCCATTCTGAAGGTGATTAGGCCTGGGATTTCTTTGGAAGGAATGATGTTAAAGCTGAAACTCCAGTACTTTAGCCACCTCATGCAAAGAGTTGACTCATTAGAAAAGACTTTGATCCTGGGAGGGACTGAGGGCAGGAGGAGAAGGGGACAACAGAGGATGAGATGGCTTGATGGCATTACAGACTCAATGAATGTGAGTCTGAGTGAACTCTGGGAGATGGTATGGACAGGGATGCCTGGTGTGCTGCAATTCGTGGGGTCACAAAGAGTCAGATACGACTGAGCAACTGAACTGAACTGAACTGAAACAGACATTCCCCAAAAAGACATGTAGATGGCCAAGAGGCACATAAAAAGATGCTCGACATTGCTGATCATTAGAGAACTGCAAATCAAAACTACAAAGGCTTACCACCTAGTACCAGTTAGGATGCTGCTGCTGCTGCTGCTAAGTCGCTTCAGTTGTGTCTGACTCTGTGCGACCCCATAGACGCAGCCCACCAGGCCCACTGTTCCTGGGATTCTCCAGGCAAGAACACCGGAGTGGGTTGCCATTTCCTTCTCCAATGCATGAAAGTGAAAAGTGACAATGAAGTCTCTCCGTCATGTCCGACTCCTAGAGACCCCATGGACTGCAGCCTACCAGGCTCCTCTGCCCTTGGGATTTTCCAGGCAAGAGTACCGGAGTGGTTTGCCATTGTTTTCTCCGCACCAGTCAGGATGGCTATCAAAATTCTACAAACAATAAATGTTGGAGAGAGTGTGGAATAAAGGAAACCCTTCTACACTTTCTGTGGGAATGTAAATTAGCACAGTTACTACAGAAAACAGTAGGCAGGTTCCTTAAGAAACTATAAATAGAGCTACCTTATGATTCAGCAATTTCACTCCTGGGCATATATCTGGAGAAAATGTTGGTTCAAAAGGATACATGTACCCTTTTGGTACATGTATCCTTTTGGTACATGTATCCTTTTGGTTGTTGTAGCACCATTTACAAATACACGGGGAAATACATGCATAATGGTATTTTTTACAGATATTAAAACAGAACCTAAAAAATCATTGAAGAAATGTTAAATCAGAGTAATACAAAAGGTAAGGTGCATAAAAAGCTATGTGCATATTGAGGAATCATCCTCCATTTCCAGCTTGCTAATTTGTGTTTTTGTTTATTTGTTGTTTGGGGATTTTATTTATTTTGTTTGTTTGTTTCCCTACCAACTTGGATATCTTCCAACCAAACTTAGAAAAGAAAGACTGTGAAATAGGTTTAAAGAAACTGCAAGCACAACATTTTTCAGCTAATTTACTAAAATAGCACATCCATAACTGAGAGAAAATGGTTAGAGGCAAAAGGGAGCTGTATTTCCATGGACCTCTGAGCATTTAAGCCTGTGTATAATCAGTTTACATTCAAAAGAAATCAGTGTTGAGCTATTTAGGTGACACTCTATGTCTTGAAAATTTTGGTTATTTTGCATTTTTTTTAAACAAAGACTTCAAGCTGTCCTAATTAAATAAGAGAAGCTTTATTATTAGCAAAGATGGCACTAGAACCAAGGTAACTTTAGATACTAGAGTTGTTTTCTTAGCTTGGGAAAAGTAAGAGTAGGGCTAGAAGAAAAAGGGGTTCACATTTTTATAATGACATCAAGGACTCTTAAAAAGCACTAAAACTACCAGGGCTCCTGAGAACAAAGTGAAGTGGTCGATTTCTGTGTTTACTTTGGCTTATCACCTAATTTCTCAAACACCCTAAGTTCACTTGCCTAGGAAATCAGCTCATCAGCTACATTGCAGTCAATGGTTGTCATGGTGAGGATATTTCTGGAATTATCTTCAGGACTTTTCTTGGTCACTACAGCAAAATTACTCACAGACAACAGCTAACTCTTTCAGTATGGGCAGACTTGTAGCACCTGTGGCTCAAAAAAATCTTATATTTGGAGGGAGTTTTAGAGATTAGCTCATTATCTCTCCATATAACCTGTTAAAGATAGGCAAATGGAGAGCAAGGGATAGACTTATTTCGAGTCCCAGGAAGACTTGTCCCTAGTGACTCCATTATTGTAGTCACTTCAATAAACATTAACAAGAGACCACTATGTGGTAGGACTAGGACTATTCATATTTCCTAAACTTTACAGCCCCCTGCTTTCAGGATGACTTAAAAGAGGAATACAAATGAGACATACAAGAAGGAGCTTTCTGTTGAAGCTGTGCTCCTTGAAGTAGATCACCTTTAGGAGCTGAGCAACTAAAAGATGATTACTTTCTTTTATATTTCACAGACCTGCAGCCAATCGGAAGTTCTGATCTGTGCACCCTTTTATCTCCTGATGCACTGTTATCCCCTATTGCTTGAGGACTGGTTCTATATGGTAATATTTTGTATAGCCCTTGCACTGAATTTAGACATTTGTAGAGGTCTGCCTTGAAGAAGAATGACAGACAGTATGAGGCATGATCAGATAAATAAATAAATATCTGATAAGTGATTCTCAATCTCACTCCCAACATATATTTAAACATTTTTGACTTATTTTCTCTTTTACTGCAGACAGCAATGTGCATATTATCCTATTTTCCCTCCACCACTCTCTCAAATATCATCTTAGTATTGTTCAGGATAAAGTGACAGAAAAATTTGGAATTGACTTAGGAAAAACATCTTTTAGAAAATGTCTTCCAACAACTATGTGACTTCTAGTCTCTACAACTATGAAAAAAAAAATAAAATTCTGTAGTTTAAGTCACCCAGGCTGCAGTATTCTGTTATGGAAGCCCTAGAAGACTAACATACTATTTATATGTGGAAGATACCCAAATGCATGTTTCTAAACCAGGTTCTTCTCTGAGCTCTTGATCTAGTTATACAAGATATCTCTTCTTGGATGTTTCAAAACCACATCTGCAGAACCAAACTAATGCTCTCTTCCATTCACAATGGATTTCCCCATTAGCTTAGTTGGTAAAGAATCCACCTGCAATGCAGGAGATCCCAGTTGGATCCTTGGGTTGGGAAGACCCCCTGGAGAAGAGAAAGGCTACCCACTCCAGTATTTCTGGGCTTCTTTTGTGGCTCAGCTAGAAAAGAATCTGTCTGCAATGCGAGAGACCTGGGTTTGATCGCTGTGTTGGGAAGATCCCCTGGAGAAGGGAATAGTAACTCATTCCATTATTCTGGCCTGGAGAATTCCACGGACTATAGAGTCCATGGGGTCACAAAGAGTTAGACACCACTGAGTGACTTTCACTTTCCATTCACATAAATTTATGTTTCCACTATTTTCTCTCTTCATCCATCTAGCTACACCCAGTGTAAATCTACATCTAGCTTTACACATCTGTATTACTCTCACATCTCATGCATGACTAAGCTCTGTCAATTTTGCCACCTAAATGTTTACTGAATCAGTCCACTTCTCTCCATTTCTTCCAAGTTGGTGTAAACTACTATTGCTTCTCATCCATACTATTGATAATATTACAATAACCTTTTAACTGGTGTTCCTTGTTCTTAATATTTACAGTCTGCTCTTCCTACAGCTCACTTATCCCATTAACATCCTTTATTCCACCTTTCTTTGATTTATAAGAATGTAACACTGAATATGTTGTACAAGGTAGTTCTAGACAATTGGTTAGAAAACCAGTTTACCTAAAAGCCTTTTGCTGAATTATGAGCATTTCTTTTGTATTTTTCCTTCAGACCAGCTCCTGTTCTTGTAACTGACCTTGGATCTGTCTATTTTTTTTTAAATTTTTTTTATTGAAGGATAATTGCTTTATATAATTTTGTTGTTTTCTGTTAAACTTCAACACGAATCAGGCATAGATATACATATATCTCCTCCCTTTTGAACTTCCCTCCCATCTCCCTCCCAACCCCATCTCTCTAGGTTGATACAGAGCCCCTGTTTGAGTTTCCTGAGTCATATAGAAAATTCCTTTGGCTATCTATTTTACATATGGTAATGTAAGTTTTCATGTTACTCTTTCAATACATCTCATCCTCTCTTCCCCTCTCCCCATGTCCACAAATTTATTCTCCAAGTCTGTTTCTCCACTGCTGCCCTGCAAATAAAATTTTCAGTACTATTTTTCTAGATTCCATATATATTCATTAGGATATGATATTTATTTTCTCTTTCTGACTTACTTCACTCTGTATAATAGGTTCTAAGTTCATCCACCTCATTAGAAAACTCAAAGGTGTTCCTTTTTATGGCTGAGTAATATTCCATTGTGTATATGTACCACACTTCTTTATCCATTCGTCTGTTGATGGACATTTAGGTTATTTCCATGTTCCAGCTATTGTAAATAGTGCTGCAATGAACAATGAGATACATGTGTTTTTTTCAATTTTGGTTCCCTCAGGGTATATGCCTAGGGATGGGACTGCTGGAAGTTCTATTCCTAGTGTTTTAAGGAATCTCCATATCGTCTTCTATAATGGCTATATCAATTTACTTTCCCACCAACAGTGCAAGAGCATGGCCTTTTCTCCACACCCTCTCCAGCCTTTATTGTTTTTAGATATTTTGATGATGGCCATTCTGACCAGTGTGAGGTGATATCTCATTGTAGTTTTGGTTTCCATAATGAGTGATATTGAGCATCTTTTCATGTATTTGTTAGCCGCCTGTATGTCTTGTTTGGAGGAATGTCTGTTTAGGTATTTTTTCCACTTTTTGATTGGGTTGTTTGTTTTCCTGGTATTGAGTTGTATGAGCTGCTTGCATATTTTAAAATTAATTCTTTGTCAATTGTTTCATTTCTATTATTTTCTCCCATTCTGAGGGTTATCTTTTCACTTTGCTTATAGTTTCATTTGCTGTGCAAAATCTTTTAAGTTTAATCAGGTCCCACTTGTTTACTTTTTTTTTTTTTTAATTTCTGTTACTCTAGGAGGTGGATCATAGAGGATCTTGCTTTGATTTATGTCATCAAGTGTTCTGCCAATGTTTTCCTGTAAAAGTGTTATAGTTTCTGGTCTTACATTTAGGTCTTTAAACCATATTGAGTTTATCTTTGTATATGGTGTTAGGAAGTGTTCTAATTTCATTCTTTTACATGTAGCTGTCAAGTTTTCCCAGCACCACTTATTGAAGAGGCTGTCTTTGCTCCATTTTATATTCTTGCCTCTTTTGTTAAAAATAAGTTACACGTAGGTGCATGGATTTATTTCTGACTTTCTATCTTGTTCAATTGTTTTATATCTCTGTTTTTGTGCCAGTGACACACTGTCTTTATGACTGTAGTTATGTAGTATAATCTGAAGTTAGGAAAGTCAGTTCCTCCAGATCCATTCTTCTTTCTCAAGACTGTTTTGGCTATTCAGGGTCTTTTGTGTTCTCATATGAATTGTGAAAATTTTTGTTCTAGTTCTGTGAAAAATATTATTGATAATTTGATAGGGATTGAGTTGAATCTTTATGCTGCATTTGGTAGTAAAGTCATCTTCACAGTATTGATTCTTCTTACCCAGGAAGATGGAATATCTCTCCATCTGTTTACGTGATCTTTGATTTCTTCATTAGTGTCTTATAATTTTCTTTGTACTGTTCTTTTGTCTCCTTAGGTAAGTTTATTCCTAGATATTTAATTCTTTTTGATGCAATGGTGAATGTGATTGATTCCTTCATTTCTCTATCTGATTTTTCACTGTTAGTATATAGAAATGCAAGTGATTTCTTTGTATTCATTTTGTATGTTGCAACTTTGATAAACTCACTGATTAGCTCTAGTAATTTTCTGATACTTTCTTCAGAGTTTTTATGTGCAGTATCATGTCATCTGCAAACAGTGAGAACCTCATTTCTTCTTTTCCAACCTGAATTCCTTTTATTTCTTTTTCTTCTTTGATTGTCATATCTAGAAATTCTAGAACTATGTTGAATGACAGAGGGGAAAGTGGGCACCCTTGTCTTGTTCCTGATTTTAGGGGGAATGCTTTCACTTTTTCACCATTGAGAATAATGTTTGCTGTAGGATTATCATATATGGCCTTTAATATGTTGAGGTAGATCCCTTCTATGCCCATTTTTTGGAAGAGCTTTAATCATAAATGGGTGGTGAGTTTTGTCAAAGACTTTTTCTGCATCTATTGAGATTATCATATAGCGTTTATCTTTCAATTTGTTAATAATATGTATCACATTGATTTATTTGTGTATATTGAAGAATCCTTGCATCCTTAGAATAAACCTGACTTAATCATGGTGTATGAATTTTTAGATGTGTTGCTGAATTCTGTTTGCTAATATTTTCTTGAAGATTTTTGCATCTGTGTTCATCAGTGATATTGGCCTGTAGTTTTCTTTTTTTTTATGTGTTATCTTTTTCCACTTTTGGTATCAGGGTGATGGGTGGCCTCATAGAATGAGTTTGTAAGTTCTCCCCCTCTGCAAGTTTTTAAAGAGTTTTAGAAAGATAGGCATTAGATCTTTCCTAAATGTTTGGTAGAATTTGCATGTGAAGCCACTTGTTCCTGGGCTTTTCTTTTTGGGGGAGATTTTTAATAGCTGCTTCAATTTCAGTGCTTGTACTTGAGTTGTTCATAATTTCTGTTTCTTCCTGGTTCAGCCTATTTCTGACCTGGTTCATTCTGGTCAGGAAGAAAGATTCCATGAGTGGTTTATTATGGCATTAAGTGAGATTAAAACAAATACTGAAAAATGAGAAACCAAAGATGAACCCCAAACTAATGGCAGCTATAAAACCAGGCAAATGAAAATAATGGAATATACACATATACATTACACCTATAAACAAAGTCAAAGCAGTCTCACTAAAACAAAGTACAGTAAATTGACCCAACAAACAAAGGAAAAAAAATTATACCATTTAAGAACAAAGCTAACTAAAGCACAAACCGAAAGAAAAAAACAAAAAAAAAACAACAACTAACTAAAGCAAGGTGCCAAGAGGGGAATAAAGCAATGAAAACAAAACTAACAAATATGTTGAGAGGAAAAGAAAGAAAGAAAAGAAAGAAAGAATGTATATCCAAAGTTAAATAGAGGTAGGTGAAGAAGATATACATATATATTAAATATATATACAGATACACACACACACACACACACACACACACACACATATATATATATACACACATTAAAGATTAACTGCAAGGGGAAAAGAACAGTAGCAAAGGCAAACAAAGGAATATAGGTAAAAATATAATGGGTTTAAAAATTTAAAAATATAAAAAGAGGAAAGAAAAAAAAGAAAAAGAAAGAAAACTCCAAGAACTGCAAAAGCCCAACGTAGAAGCAGAGATTTATAAGAAAAATGAAAAGTCTGACTGAATATACACATATACATATACACCCATAAGCAAAATCGAAACAGTCTAACAAAAACAAAGTAAAATAGTTTGATCTGGTGAACAAAGGAAACCAAAACTTATATTCACCAGTTAAGAAGAAAACTAACTAAAGCACTAACTGGAAAACAAAACTAAAACAAGGTGCCAATTTACCAACTGGGGAATAAAGCAATGAAAATAAAACTAACAATATTTTTAGAGTAAAGGGAAGAAAGAAAAGAAAGAACAGATATGCAAAGTTAGAGGTAGATAAAAAGACATATACATTAAAGATTAACTGCAAGGGGAAAAGAACAGTATGAAAAGCAAACAAGGGAATAAATGTAGAAAAAATAATAATAGGTTTAAAAGTTAAAAATTAAAATTAAAAAAGAGAAAAGAAAGAGAAAAAAGAAAGCTCAACAGAATTGTAAAAAGCCAACATAGAGACAGAGGTTTATAACAACAATAAAAAATGTGAGTGAGAAAACAAAACTCAAAAGCTTAATTAGAATTCATAGTGCCAATAAAATTGACAACTACAAAAAAGGAGGGGAAGAAAAGGAAAATTAAAAAGTCCAAAAATTCTAGAGAACAAGTCAAAACATAAGAATAATAAATGTTTGTCTTGAGTCACTGTTGTCAGAGTCCTTTCCCTTGCTGGGAGTCACAGTCCACCTCATCTCCCTAGGGTGCCATCCAACACTGCAGACCTCTGGACCTGCTGTGGGGATAGCTCAGATTCTAATCTGTTCCTGCTCCTGTGTGTTCTTTCCTCCAACACCCACAGCTATCAGAACTAGTGTGTCTTCTTTTTTGGGAGTTCTCAATGTCTTTTTCCAGTACTCTTGCCTGGAAAACCCCATGGGCAGAGGAGCCTGGTAGGCTGCAGTCCATGGGGTCACTACGAGTTGGACGCAACTGAGTGACTTCACTTTCAGTTTTCACTTTCATGCATTGGAGAAGGAAATGGCAACCCACTTCAATGTTCTTGCCTGGAGAATCCCAGGGATGGAGGAGCCTGGTGGGCTGCTGTCTATGGGGTCACACAGAGTCAGACATGACTGAAGCGACTTAGCAGCAGCAGCAGAAGCAATGTCTTTTTATATATTCCATAGAATCAGAGTCTGCCTAGTTGATCATGTGGATTTCATCTGAAGCTTGTACAGCTGGTAGGAGAGTTTTGAGTTTTCTTCCTTAGCCACACTGCCCCTGGGTTTCGACTGTGGTTTTATTTTCACCCTCTACATGTGGGTCGTCCACTGGGGATTGCTCCTGAGTATGCCCTGAAGGACTTGGGTTTTCCCCTGTGAGGGCCAACTGTGGAAGTGGTGCAGCTGCCTGGGTTGCAGGGGTTCTGGCAGTACTCAGAGGAGTTGACAGCTAGGTCAGCAGGAAATATAGTATTCTAGAAGGGTATGGCAACCAGTATTGGCCAATACGCTCCAGTATTTTTGCCTCGAGAACCTCCCTGACCGAGAAGCCTGGCAGGCCACAGTCTACAGGGCCACAAAGAGTTGGACATGACCGAAATGACCCTGAGTGCATAGACACAATATTCTATGTATATGTATATATATATAGGCCAGTGACAGCTTTGCCTCATAAGAGTTGAGCATGAAGTTTGCAAAGCTGCTTGTCTTGTGGTGACCCTGGTGGTGCCAAGTGTGCTAGGACATGGACTGCCTCCATCCTAGGAGTTATGGACCTATCAGCATCTTTTTTAAGCCTCTTGTAGCTGGCAATCAGAAAGCCTCTTGGCCAGTCTTTCTCTGTAGCTCCGCTTGTTCAGGCACTTAGAGGGGGGCTCCCTGTCTCACGTCCTATCGGTAGATTAGTAAATCAGTCACTTAAAGGAGCATACTGGGTGGAGTCCTATTTTATTGTTCCACACATCAGTCACATAAAGGAGCACCCTGGTGGCGTCCTACTCTGTATTTAGTGCATCAGACATTTGATGGGCCAGCCTCTCTATTGTTCAGCTGCCAATGCTGGCATGTGGGGAGAGAAAGGCTATGGAGATGGCTCCACCCACTACACATGACTCAGCATATCTCCTTGCTTCCACAACCACCTGGCTTTCCTCCACAGGCATTTCCCACCACGATCTCCTCCCTCACATCCCCTCGATTTGTCTCTCTGTAGTCAATAGCCGCCCTCATCCTGGGATTGATCCACAATCCCTAAACTCCAGCGTTTAGCTACTATGCCTTCCAGGGAACCTGCATCCCTGTCTGGGGTATGTATGGCTGTGGCAAGGACTGTCTGATTCTCATTCCATTTAGGCTGCCGCAGAACAGCTACTTCACTCTCAGCGTTAAATGTTTCTCCTTTGACTCAGATAGTTGCCCCGATGTGGGGATTGGGTCCCTGCTTCAGTTCCCCCACCCCGCTGAAGGCAGGTCCAGTCCTATGAACATGCCCATTTCCCTGCCTAGTTCCTTCATCCTACTGAGTTTTGCATGGTTCTATATACTTTTGTCCTTTGGTCAGGTACTCCTGTCCACTCTGAACTTGTGTTCTGCATGCATTTCTGTGTCTGAATGTGTATTCCTGATGTATCTGTGGTGAGAGATGTACTCCACATATATCTACTCTCCACCATCTTTGTCTCTACTTTTTTGTAAGCTGTCGTTTATAGCCACAAAATAACTGTTCCACAGTTCTGCACAACTGTTCTGTGGGAAAACCCACAGATAGAGTAAAGACACAATGAAGGACAAACATAACGATAAAGGTGAGACTAAATATTCAATAAATGAAAGACCACTCACCACATCAATTTGTGGGAATTCACTCTGGGAATCAATTTCTAGGGATTGTTGTTTTTCCCTCTTTCCCTCAGAGGTTGAAAGCTATGGCATTACCGTGGTTTTCAAGCTCACTTAATATCAATGTCTACTCCACTGACCTGTCAATTGCATTTAAACTAAGGAGGCTTTTTAAATTTCTATGGGGCTTTAGCAGGTGATGTTGAGCTGCCTTGAAGATGATTCTAAATGTGGAGGAGCATTTGGCAGTCATGGTGGGTTTGAGCCTTGGATTCGGGCCTTTAGTGTATGAAGACCAGAAATGCCAAATATTGCTCATTGCAGGCAACAGTTTTGCACAATACAAGCTGTGTTGATAAACATTTGAACTGCATGAGCCATATCACCACAGGCCTCCTACTTGGTCCTCCAATGCTGTTACATTCTCTGTCTCTTTTTAACAAGGTAGTTTCTATTTAAACTTTAGACCTCAGATAAGTTGCTACTATACAGGAAAATCTTAATCTCTCTAAATGCATCAGATTATACACATAGCCTTATGTGCTCACAATTCCATAGTTAAATATTTATTCATGTGACTATGAATAAATTTCTTTCTTCCCAAGAAGACTGCACAGGTACCAATGGCCAAGAACTGCCTATGGTTTAGTGATAACTTCATCCACAACAACTGATAGAATATCAGGCATTGAGAACACTTTGTGAGTGTTTGTTGAATGCAAAATTGAATGAATGCATGAGTGACACAGACCCTGATCTTAAGGGACTTGCTTTATGACAAGAAATAGTGAATAGAGCCTGTGATGAAACACCATGGAGTTGTCTGTGGGCAAAGAAAGGGCACCAAAACAGTTTTGGCACAGTGAATCCACTCTGTGCTAAGGCATGGCTATCATTAAGATTTCACACAGACATTTATTTTAGTCACTACAGTCTCCCTGGATGGAAATTTTGCATTGGAAAGGTAACACTTAAGGTGAACCTCTTCAAAGAGGATGACTAATTCAACTCTCTCTGGAAGGGTTCCCAAGTCAGCTAAGTGTCAACCACATGCACCTTCTCTCTGCAGGACTTGGAACATCTATGGACTACAGAATTTCATTTTTTATTTGCTTTTACTGCAAAGGATCAGTGCTCTTACTGAACAAGAGAAGAAGAAAGCCACGAGTCTGATGGTCGTCAGAGCAGGTTTCAGAGCTGGGGAGTGAAAGAGCAGAGGATGAGGAAGAAGGAATATGGAATTTACTGGAGAGGAAGAAGAGCAGGGAATAAAAGCAAAAGCAGCATCGCAGTTATTTCCCATGGTTAAGAAGAAAAGCCTAGTTCTCTAATTTGCAAAGAAATCTAGGGCAGACAGACATCTCAAGATATTCATTATTTCTTTAAAACTTTAATTGAGCACTTCAAAAGATCACAATTAAGCTTTTTAAAAATGTAAAGTTTAAGTTGAAAGGACTCAATGGAGACTGACCCTATTGAATCTTTTGGTCCAAATCAATGGCCTTATTAAAAACAGGAGGGGGTGATGGTACAAAGACACATTCCTGAGTCATTGGTTAAAGGAAGCATTCAGATATTCTTCCTTCTGTTAATGGGCTAAGAATGAAGAACAAATGCAGGAAGAGACAGGAGATTATTCTCTGCTTCACTGATTTTGATGGAGTGGCAAAATCAGTCTGAAGGCTTGTGAAAAAAAAAAATCGGGGAAATTATTGTCCATGCCTTGAAATCTGCCTCTGTGTTTGCACCCTCTAGTCCTGTTACAAATTAAAACTCTGTGAATCAGTTCATTATTCTTACTTTCAGGTGTTAGATAACTCATACTTACTACTGGATGTGCCCTGCTAAAGCCTCAGTCTTGATAGCCTGTTCAGTGCTGCCCTGAATGGCAGCATGCCTTGTTCCTGATGTTGTCCTGTTGGACTCAGCTCTCTGCTCTCTAACTTATGATTGCCTTTATAATACCCATCCTTTTTCCCTGCACTGGAGTCACACTCACTCTAACTACCAGGGGTATTCGTTGTCCTCTTTGGGTGCAAAGTTCTGCCCAGCTTCTGCAAGGCATCTTTTTAAAGGAAGGGAAACAAATCCAGAAACTTGGAATTTTACCACTGTCTTCCTTGCTATCCACTGGGTTTGCTTGTTATTTTAACCTCATCTTTGTGTTTTGCTTTTGGTCCTTTTCAATGTAACCAAACCCCAAGAAGGGTATTTTAGAGATCATCTTTCCACAAGTTCTTTGTATCAGCTATGATAGAGGCTCTGGGTTGTTCTAGAAGTTCTGTTTGCTGTGTTTTTAGGTTCAAAGTCTTCATTCTGAACTCCACACAAAAGAGCTGAAGAGTTTTCACTTTATCAGAAAATTCTTGAATCTTTGTTGGGACTTCTACTTTTTATGGGCCAGAATGACTTGGCACCAAGCTCCGCATAGCCAGCCCATACTACCTGATGTTGAGGTCCCATTACACTGAATTACAGTTTTCCTGTATGTTCACTCTCAAGAGGCTCCATAGGCCTCTTCTGCCTCCTGCACACAAATCTAGTGTGCCCATTGGGTAACTTTCCAATGTGCCTGATGTAACTTGCACATCTTGCTGATTTTTGAAATTTGATAAAAGTTGTGGCATTTCCTGGGTTTTTGATGGATATTTTTGACTCTATTCCAGCATCAATTCTTCAGTTGTCAGCCTTCTTTAAGATCCAACTCTCATATCCATACATGACTATTGGAAAAGCCATAGCTTTGACTATATAGACTTTGTAGGCAAAGCAATGTCTCTGCTTTTTCATAAGCTGTCTAGGTTTGTCATAGCTGTTCTTCCAAGGAGGAAGGATCTTTTAATTTCCTGGCTCCAGTCATTGTCCAAAGTGATTTTGGAGCCCCAAGAAATAGTCTATCACTGTTTCCATTGTTTCTCCATCTATATGCCAGGAAGTTATGGGACTAGATGTCATGATCTCTGTTTTTTGAATGTTGAGTTTTAAGCCAGCATTTTCACTTTCATTTTTCACCCCAATCAAAAGGCCCTTTATTTCCTTTATTTTTCCACCCTTAGAATGTTACCATCTGCATATCTGAAGTTGTTGATATTTCTCCCAGCAATCTTGATTCCAGCTTGTGATTTTTCCAGCCCAGTTCAGCATTTCACATCTACTCTGGCACTAGTTAATGGGATCACATAAATCTATCCCTGAAAAGTATATCAAAGGTGAAAGTAGTATGTGAAATCTTTAAGATTTGAAGAAAGATGTTTAACTTCTGAGAATATTAAGGGTCAGTTTTAAACATTATATATGACAATGAAATCTTGAAAGATCTTTGTTTAGTTCTTTTAAAGAGATTGTGTGAATTTTTCTTATATAGAGACAAGAGTAGTGGCACGTGGTTGATTCATTTCAGTGTAGGGAATTATAAGAACTAATGCCAATCACATTCACTGTCTTTATACACAGGGCAAACTGCCATTCAGGGTGGAAGAACATCTTCCCAGTTACCACCAATCTGTACTTTATAAAATTAAGACAGACTGGCATCTGGGACCTGAGGCCATTGCTGAAGTGCTTGCTCCTGGATAGATGTCTCCTTGAGCAAAATAATGAAGAGAAAAACAAAACAAAACTATAAGGGACTAAAAATAACTGCATGCATGTGCAGTTGGAACAAAGTGGGCAGCTGCAACTGGTGCACTAAGCACTGCCGAGAGGAGCTACTCCACGTCCAAGGTCAGGGGCAGAAGGTGGGAGCACCTCATGCCCAAAGGGTGGCAGCCAAGAGGAGTTACCCCATGATCGAGGTCAGTGGCAGTGGCTGAAAGTGCCAGGCTGTGATGACACAGGAATGGTCAGAGAGGAGCTACTTCACGTCCGAGGCCAGGGGCGGTGGCCAAGAGGAGCTACCCCACATCCAAGGAGTGGTGGCTGCGCTGGCACAAGAGGGCCTAGAGGAGCTATCCCACATTGAAGGTCAGGAAGGGCGGCACTGAGACAATACCCTTCCTCCAAAGTAAGGAGCAGCAGCTGTGCTTTGCTGGAGCAGTTGTGAAGAGATACCCCATGGCCAAGGTAAGAGAAACCCAAGTAAGATGGTAGGTGTTGAAAGAGGGCATCAGAGGGCAAACACACTGAAACCATACTCACAAAAAACTAGTCAATCTAATTACACTAGGGCCACAGCCTTGTCTAACTCAATGAAACTAAGCCATGCCCGTGGGACAACCCAAGACAGGCGGGTATGGTGGAGAGGTCTGACAGAATGTGGTCCACTGGAGAAGGGAATGGCAAACCACTTCAGTATTATTACCTTGAGAATCCCATGAACAGTATGAAAAGGCAAAATGATAAGATACCAAAAGAGAAACTCCCCAAATCATTAGGTGCCCAACATGCCACTGGAGATCAGTGGAGGAATAACTCCGGAAAGAATGAAGGGATGGAGCCAAGGCAAAAACAATACCCAGCTGTGGGTGTGACTGGTGATAGAAGCAAGGTCAGATGCTGTAAAGAGCAATATTGCATAGGAACCTGGAATGTCAGGTCCAAGAATCAAGGCAAATTAGAAGTGGTCAAATAAGAGATGGCAAGAGTGAACATCGACATTCTAGGAATCAGTGAAATAAAATGGAATGGAATGGGTGAATTTAACTCAGATGACCATTATACCTAATACTGCAGGCAGGAACTCTCAGAAAAAGTGGAGTAGCCATCATGGTCAACAAAAGAGTCCGAAATGCAGTACTTGGATGCAATCTCAAAAACGACAGAATGATATCTGTTTGTCTCCAAAGCAAACCATTCAATATCACGGTAATCCAAGTATAGGCCCCAACCAGTAATGTTGAAGAAGCTGAGGTTGAACGGTTCTACGCAGACCTATAATACCTTTTAGAACTAACACCCAAAAAGATGTCTTTTTCATTATAGGGGACTGGAATGCAAAAGTAGGAAGTCAAGAAACACCTGGAGTAATGGGCAAATTTGGCCTTGGAATGTGGAGTGAAACAAGGCAAAGACTAACAGAGTTTTGCCAAGAAAATGCACTGGTCATAGCAAGCACCCTATTCCAACAACACAAGAGAAGACTCTACACATGGACATCACCAGATGGTCAACACAGAAATCAGATTGATTATATTCTTTGCAGCCAAAGATGGAGAAGCTCTATGTCATCAACAAAAGCAAGACCAGGAGCTAACTGTGGCTCAGGTCATGAACTCCTTATTACCAAATTCAGACTCAAATTGAAGAAAGTAGGGAAAACCACTAGAACATTCATGTATGACCTAAATCAAATCCCTTATGATTATACAGTGGAAGTGAAAAATAGATTTAAGGGACTAGATCTGGCAGATAGAGTGCCTGATGAACAATGGAGTGAGGTTTGTGACATTGTACAGGAGACAAGGATCAAGACCATCCCCATGGAAAAGAAATGCAAAAAAAGCAAAATGACTGTCTGGGGAGGCCTTACAAATAGCTGTGAAAGAAGAGAGTGAAAAACAAAGGAGTAAAAGAAAGATATGAGCATCTGAATGCAGAGTCCCAAAGAATAGCAAGAAGAAATAAGAAAGCCTTCTTCAGAGATCAATGCAAAGAAATAGAGGAAAACAACAGAATGGGAATGACTAGAGATCTCTTCAAGAAAATTAGAGATAACGAGGGAACATTTCATGCAAAGATGGACTCGATAAAGGACAGAAATGGTATGGACCTAACAGAAGCAGAAGATATTAAGAAGAAGTGTTAAGAATACACAGAAGAATTGTACAAAAAGGTCTTCATGACCCAGATAATCACGATGGTGTGATCACTCATCTAGAATCAAATATCCTAGAATGGGAAGTCAAGTGGGCCTTAGAAAGCATCACTACAAACAAAGCTAGTGGAGGTGATGGAATTCCAGTTGAGCTATTTCAAATCCTGAAAGATGATGCTGTGAAAGTGCTGCACTCAATATGCCAGCAAATTTGGAAAACTCAGCAGTGGCCACAGGACTGGAAAAGGTCAGTTGTCATTCCAATCCCAAAGAATGCTCAAACTACTGCAAAATTGCACTCATCTCACACACTAGTAAAGTAATGCTCAAAATTCTCCAAGCCAAGCTTCAGCAATACATGAACCGTGAACTCCCTGATGTTCCATCTGTTTTTAGAAAAGACAGAGAAACCAGAGATCAAATTGCCAGCGTCCACTGAATCATGGGAAAAATAAGAAAGTTCCAGAAAAACATCTATTTCTGCTTTATTGGCTATGCCAAGGCCTTTGACTGTGTGGATCACAATAAACTGTGGAAAATTCTGAAAGAGGTAGGAATACCAGACCACATGACCTGCCTCTTGAGACATCTATATGTAGGTCAGGAAGCAACAGTTAGAACTGGACATGGAACAAAAGACTGGTTCCAAATAGGAAAAGGAGGACGTCAAGGCTGTATATTGTCACCCTGCTTATTTAACTTATATGCAGAGTACACCATGAGAAACCCTGGACTGGAAGAAACACAAGCTGGAATCAAGATTGCTGGGAGAAATATCAATAACCTCAGATATGCAGATGACACCACCCAAATGGTAGAAAGTGAATAAGAGTTAAAAAGCCTCTTGATGAAGGTGAAAAAGGAGAGCGAAAAAGTTGGCTTAAAGCTCAACATTCACAAAATGAAGATCATGGCATCTGCTCCCATCACTTCATGGGAAATAGATGGGGAAACAGAGTCAGACTTTACTTTTTTGGGCTCCAAAATCACTGCAGATGGTGAATGCAGCCATGAAATTAAGGACAGTTACTCCTTGGAAGAAAAGTTATGACCAACCTAGTTAGCATATTCAAAAGCAGAGACATTACTTTGTCGACTAAGGTCTGTCTAGTCAAGGCTATGTTTTTTCCCATGGTCATGTATAGGTGTAAGAGTTGGACTGTTAAGAAGGCTGAGCACCGAAGAACTGATGCTTTTGAACTGTGGTGTTGGAGAAGACTCTTGAGAGTCCCTTGGACTGCAAAGTGATCCAACCAATCCATTCTGAAGGAGATCAGCCCTGGCATTTCTTTGGAAGGAATGATGCTGGATATAAAACTCTAGTACTTTGGCCACCTCATGTGAAGAGTTGACTCATTGGAAAGACTCTGATGCTGGGAGGGATTGAGGGCAGGAAGAGAAGGGGAGACAGGATGAGATAGCTAAATGGCATCATTGACTTGATGGGCGTGAGTGTGAATGAACTCCAGGAGTTGGTGACGGACAGGGAGACCTGGCATGCCGCGATTCATGGGGTCGCAAAGAGTCCAACACAACTGAGTGACTGAACTGAACTGAACTGATGGACAACAAAATATAAAGAGACCAAAATTTCAACTGTCAATTCTGAAAATCCAGGAGCAAAAACAGTGCACTAGGCATGCATCCTGCACTCAGCATCACCTAAGGTTGCAAAGCACTGAAACTTCCCTCCAGCTTCACCCCTGAATCTGCCTCTGGGCTTACCCCATACAAGGAAATGGCTGTCCCCTCCAGCTGCCAGTGAACAAGGGAAATTCTTACTTGTTTTTTGCTCCCTCCTACTGTAGCAGGAACCCCAGTAATGTCCTGCATGAATTTCCTGCCTGGCCTCTTACCAATTTCTATTGATTAAGAAGGTCAAGAACTCAGGTCAGTAATGGTCAGTAATGAATCTTCAATGGACTTGCAAAGACATGTATTTCATGTTACTCTTCTAGAGAAGAAGAAACCAAGGGCTATTGAGGTCATGTCATATAAATATGACCTGGAATCCGAACACGTAGAACATGGTTCTGACCCTACAATTCACAGTCTCTTTGATTATAGTCTTTATTTGTTACATTTGAGCCTCAGTTTCCCTCTTATAAGAGGGGAAGTGTATATTAAACCTCAGACACCTTTTGTAAGAAGGAAATAAAATGGTAAGAATGTGAATTATCTCTGATAAGATTTTCAGCATACACAAGGAGTCTTTGTATCTACTTCATCCCAGGATGTGAAAGCTTATCCTTGAACTTTTCAGGAACCAGCTCATTTTTGTCAGACTTTCATAAAGTCGAGTCTCACTGCTCACTGAAAAGTCATTAAATCAGGTCCATTACTTCCCAGATTTACTTGTTCTGATTTCTAAACAGTGGTCTTTCATTTTACACTTGACCCCAGTATTAGCTCCCTGTGGCTGCCATAACAAAATGCCTCAAATTTGGCTTAACACATGGACTATTATTCTCTCACAGTTCATGAGGCCAGACATCTGGAATTGAGGTATCAGCAGGACTGCCCTGTCTTTAGTGTCCAGAAGAATATGCCCTCCAGTTCCTGATGTAATCTCATTAACTGCTACTTGATGATCAAGTGACAAAGTTATCTAGAAGAGTATTTGAAATACAAGCTTGCATTCACTGTTATGAAGAACAAAATGTGCTTTGGGTATATTTTGTGCCTGAAACAATTAGCAAATGATAATAGAGAGTAAAAATGACTAGCATAATTTTAAGATATGTGTTGCTAATTTAATATTTAGCTCAAATTTAAACCATTCTGATTTTATGTGTTTTATAATGCAGGTAATATAACTTACTTGGCAATAATACGTATTTGGTGGAGATGCTTGCATTTTTCTTTCTAAAATCTACAGTCAAAAAAATTCAGTGATCATTTGTCTGCTTCCTGTGACTATAGTTCTGATCATTTACTCTACCTTTATATTTTCAATCTAACTTCAGTTCAATCCCTCTTAGATTTGCAACTTTGCTGACTTCAATTACTTTGACTGTCTTTATGTCTTTCCATTTTGATTTGAAATAGTCTAAAATTTCCTAGACTAAACCCCTTCAGGACAGATTCAAACCTGTTCCTGGAATACACTGATAGATAGTATTCAAATACAGCATAATTGTAACAAGAATAAATGATTTAAATATCAAAACACTTAAGTCAAATAAAGAGTTATCATATGATACAGCAATCTCACTCCTGAGCATATATCCAGAGAAAACCATGGATTAAAAGGATACATGGACCCCACTGTTCATTGCAGCACTGTTTACAATAGCCAGGACATGGAAATAACTTAAATGTCCATCAAGGGAGAAATGGATAAAGATGATATAGTACATAGATTCAGTGGAATATTACTCAGCCATTTAAAAGAATGAGATAATGTTATTTGGAGCAATGCAGGTCGATGTGGAGATTATGGATTTCATACTAAGAGGAGTAAGGCAGAGAAAGATACATATTATATGATAACACCCATATGCGGGATCTAAAAATAATGATACAAATGAACTTACTTGCAAAGCAGAAACAGACTTACAGAATGAATTTATGATTACCAGGGGAAAGGCAAGGGGAGAGATAGATTGAGAGTTTGACAATGCCATGTACACACTGTACAATAGATAACCAACTAAGACCTACTTAAAAAAAAATAAATAAAATTTATCTGTAAAATAAAAAGGAAAAAAATGTAGAGGGTGTCCCTATCTCCAAAAATAGAATATAAATTCCTTATTTATGATTAATAAGGCTTTCTACTATAAAACAAGTTTGAAAATTTATACATATCATGCACAGTCACCTACTAAAATGCTAGAGTTTCACTGTGAGAAATCATGACTATGTGAGAATGGAAAGCCCATAGGACTCTACTGATATAGAGTGATGTATATAATTAGGTAATCAAGAGATGAGAGACTTTACATGTGATGTTAGGCTAATAAGAGCTTTCTGTTTGAGTCTTAGTCCAGTTTTCTTACTCTATGACTCACCTTTATAGCTGAGTCTCAGTTTTAGCATTTATAAAAATATAACAAAATTTTATCAATTCAATGATAGCAGGAAATAATGAGGAAACCCCAAGAAAATGCCTATCCATGAGTTTCTCTTTTACCTTCATTTCTACTTCCTTCTTATTAGATCTTCAAGTGTTAATGGTGAGCAATTGTTTTGAGTATGGTATCTATTTTATTTAAGACTGTTTTCTCCAATATTTGAATCCATTCAATTTTGGGCTAAATTTCCTTGCATTTTTCATGAAACAGTTAACAAGAGTCTCTTGAGAACATTCTTGTATAATTGTATTTGAAGAAGTAATGATATTAATTAAAATAGCAATTGTTTATTAAGACCTTACTATCTGCAAACATTGAGCTGCTTTACCTAATATCCTATTTAATTTTGATAATCTTGATGATTGAAATCTAAAACGTTTAGTGTAATATTTTCAGTATGTTAAAATCTATGATATGTTGAGTAACAATGTAAAATGTACAGTGCTTACTAAGAAATAAAATATTGATGAAATAGAGAAAATAAATAAAGCTATAGCTCTATTGATACTGATGTGAAACTGGCTTGACTAACTTCTTATATGAATACTGAGAGGATTTTGTTATAATATTAGTTAAATATATTTGTATTGAAAATATTGGGCTGTTCAGAAAATTATTTTCAGAATAAACATTTTCAAATTCTGGATGCCTTTATAAGAGGCAAGTTGCAAATTGTATTGGTTGATAAAATAACCAATGAAATGCAAGTTATGATTTTTAACATTAAATCAAGACTAGCGTCCCCTGAGCTTAAAATTAAATAAATAAATAAAAGAGAGAAGGTACTGAAAATACTGGAAAGAAGAAGCATAATGGAATGAATAAACACCTAGTAATTGTCCAAGCTACAGAATTTGGTATACAGGAGACAGTAGAAGATGCGTCTATCCTAGCTTGTTTAATTGTTTTGATCATATGTCAAAGGATTTAGAATTTGACATATGACATATGATGGAGATTCAGGTACATTTGAAGTACCTTGAAAATGTCTACTCAAGGAAAATTCCTTCCATGTTTCACTCCTATACTGGGATAAAAGAGTAGAAATTGATAGAAGGCGTTAACTCTTAACACACTAGTCCCAGTTACAAATTGAAGGAGAATTTCTCAATTGCTGATTTAGATACATGGAAAACAAAAGATTGAACATTTAACATTGAAATGTTAAAACATCTATAGTTGGTATCATCTATTTAATGAATAAATAGCATTTCTAGAAACCCTGGATTCTAAGAATTATCACTAATTTTCTAAGCTTGGTAATATCTCAAAGGGTTGAAGACAGAATGGGTCAACCTTTGAACCACCCCTGTCCCAGAGGTCAATTAGAGAAACTTCCTCTCAGTGCTGCTGGGTTAGACTATAAATTTGTGTTTGCTTATCTTTTTCCTGCTCACCTCTTCACATGACACTCCCCCATTTGTACTTCCTCTTCTAGCCACTAGGGTCTTTGGAAAGATCCTAAAATTTATCAGGCTCTTTCCTGACTCAGAAGACTTGCATATGCTCTTGCTTTTTAAATGATTTTTTTGAAGTATAGATGATATATAATGTTATGTTAATTTTATTGTACAACAAAGTGACCCTGTTTTATACATATGCATATATTTTTTTAGATTCTTATCCCATATAAATTATTACAAAATATTCAGCATAGCTTTCTGTCCTATACAGAGGACTTCCCTGGTGGCTCAGATGGTAAAACATCTGCCTACAATGCAGGAAACTTGGGTTTGATCCCTGGGTCAGGAAAATACCCTGGAGAAGGAAATGGCAATCCACTCCAGTACTTTTACCTGAAAAATCCCATGGATGGAGGAGCCTGGTAGGCTACAGTCACAGTCAGACACGACTGAATGACTTCACTTCACTTCTCTCCTAGAGCAGTAGGTCCTTGTTGTGTATCTATTGTATTATATGGTAGTGTGTATAGTGACATTTTTAGCAACATGGATGGACCTAGAGAGTATCAGGCTAAGTGGAGTAAGACAGAGAAAGAAAAACATCGCATGATATCCCTTATATGTGGAATCTATAAACTTGACCTATACAAAACAGAAACAAATACACAGACATAGAAAATAAACGTATGGTTACCAAAGGGGATAGATGCAGGGAGGAGGCATAATTTAGAAATTCGGGGATAGCATTGTTATGCCCAAGTCACAAAATCTCCCAATGACCACCAGGGAGCCAATATCCGATGCAAAAGCAAAAGAGTTTTTATTACCAAGCTCGAGCTGGGGCTCCCACCATTACCGACACAGTGGCTATAGGGAGGAGCCCCGGGTTTTGGGGTTACATTGCTTATATAGGGAGTGTTCATGAAAAAAAAAAAAAGTTTCTAGATAGGCGGACGTCTGATTGGTCACTTTTTTTCGAAGGGTTGTGTGTTGGTTTTTGATTGATCCTTATTTCCTAGGTAGACCACCCGTTCCTGAACGTTAAGTCAGAAGACTCTGGTCTGGGGGTCTGATTGGCTCATGGGTGGTGAGGTGAGGTCAGGGGATTTCCAAAGGCTCTTTTCCTAAAACCTTACAAAATGGAGTTTTTCTGTTAACAAAATGGAGCAGCTTAGATTCTTCATTCCCCACTTCTCTAGGACCCATGACAGACCCAATCATGGGTCTGGGATCAGCTCTATATTGTCTCCCACTAAGGGGACCTTTTGCAAAGCCATATATTGGGATCTGAGTACCATGAGTTGCGTATTGTTGATGCGGCTTTTAATGAAGGCCACCAGTTTATTTAGTAAGCATGGCCTGAAGATGAGTAGCAGTAACAAGATAATCAGGGGCCCCACCAAGGAAGATATGAGAGTTGTGAACCAGGGGGATGAGTTGAAGCAGGATTCAAACCAAGTTTGAGACATTTCTCTTCTCGTTCTCTTTTCTCTGACTCAGCCCTTCCCTTATCTTGGCCAGGGACTCCCTTACTACCCCCGAGTGATTCACATAAAAACAACATTCTTCCCCTAATGCAACACATAGCACCCCCCCGCCCCACCCCCGCCGTTGGAGAAAAGCCAAACCAATCCTCTTTTATTCTGCAGTACCACTTCTGCCAGAGAAGTCAGTGACTCTTGGAGGTGGCTGATTGAGCTTTCTAGCCTTTCAATATCAAGATCAATGGCTGCTCTTAGGCTAGAATAGTGTTGATTCTGCACTATTAAAGAGGATATCTCAGTTCCTGACCCAGCCGCCCCTAACCCCAGTAGGACTGTAAGGGTTAAGGCTGAGACTGGCTCTCTTGGACCGGGGTGAGGCTTTTTATAGTTTTAGGAGGAGTTCATCATTGGAGTGATAGAACAGTTGGGGGACTAATAGCACCAATACACAAAAATCTTTGGAGTCATTTAGTACTTGCCTGTGAATACAAGGTGCTAAGCCCATGGAGCATGCCCACCAACTTTCTTGGGAGGCAGCAGGTACTCGGTTGTCTTTATAGAATCTGTAGAATTGCACAGGTGCTGATAGGTTTGGGGAATCTTCCCTATGCAAAGGCCCTGCCTGGTTACTCTTTGGAGGGTTAATCTGGCATCTCTTTTTTGCTGTCATCGGCAAGCTCTGTGGTCTCTAGTTTGAATGTGATTTCCTGGGACAGCTATGCCCTCATAATAGGGGGTTTGATATCATAACATAACCAGCAACTGCTAGTCAGGTCCAGGCGAGTGGAATTTAGGACCCAATAGGTGTTGATTATCATATCGACTAACGGGTCCTGATCATCTTTAATATTAGATCTCTTAAGGCTAACCCGAGGGGAGCTGTTTGTGCTAGTAATGTAGGGCCTGGGAGGTGTTTGGGTAGGCTTTTGAATGGGGGTGTGGGCAGGCCGAATGGGGACGTGGGTAGGCTCTCATGGCACAAAGACTGAATTGGGCCCTATGCCCTGATTTGGACCAATCTGTATGGGTCCTACTTTCAACATGACGGTAAACAGCAACCTATTATCATATCCTGACTGATATGGCTGGAGGCCCCAGGATTGTCCGGCTTCCCAACTGGGGAACTTTTTTCCTTCAGTTGAGAATTTAAGCCTCACCGGATTGCAAAGAAAGTTCATACAAGGCCCAGTTATGAGGGACTCCTTTCCAAGTCCCCCAGTTGACCCAGTGGGCCCTGAAAGTGACTCAAGGTAATCAAGTCACCACGAATAGGGGGCTCCCAGTCGACCATCCCCATTGACTCACATCCCCAAGCAGTGCAGTAAAACTTGTCAGCCACCCGCCATCCCCCCCATGCAGCTATTGATGGTCGCCTGGTTCTATCTCCCTTCAGGGCACACATAGAAGGGTATTTCCCATAAGTTTGCCCATTGAATGTAGTGGCTACATCCAGGTCCTGAGTTAGTGGGTGGGGAGGGGGGCGGAGGGGGCGAGTATTGTACCTATTAGTGCTAGCCCCACATTTGGGCTTGCCAGGTGTCTTTACCTCCCATTCACCGATGTCCCAAGATCCCACGGCCAGAAGACAGAGGTCAAATTCCAAGTCAGGCCTCCAGGTGTTTTGGGGATGAATGACCAAGGTAGAGTTAATTACTTCTCCCGTGGTTGTGCTTAGAATCATCCAAGTCAGGTTCATCAATTGATGAAGGTTAGCGGCAGCACTAAGCCATAGGGACAACAGCATAAACTGTACTTTTATTGCCTTTGTAGCTTGAGTTTGAGTGGATTTGTTTTGTCCAGCTTGGTCTTCCTTTGGGGAAGGAATTCTTCCCTTAGGGCAAACAGGTCCGCAGGCCGTACGTGGGTGTAGTCAACCCAAGTGACTATGCCATCAACTTTGAGAGCAGTGGGTGTCAAGACAACTAGGAAGGGCCCTTTCCACCTGGGCTCTAAGGTCTCTTGATGATGGCAGCACACATACACCCAGTCTCCTGGTTGGTAGCAGTGGGGTTCAGATGGTAGGCCTGATTCATATAATGCCTTGAGCCTCTTCCACGTGTCCCTGTGGGAGTATTGTAAGGACCCGAGACAAAAGAGTAATCTTTGATCATCTATTTCTTTTAGCACCTCTGTTTTTAGGTTTGGAAATATTGGGAGAGGTACCCATTCATAATTTCAAAGGAGGTAAGTCCCAGTTGGTAGGGGGAGTTTCACACCCAGTATAGGGCAAAGGGGAGGAGAGCCACCCAGTCCCCACCAGTCTCAGCAACTAGTTTTGTTATTGTTTCTTTGAGTGTCCTATTTATCCTTTCTACTTGCCCTGAGCTCTGGGGCCTATATGTACAATGTAACTTCTACCTACCTACCCAGCCCCCCAAAGCCTGGACTACCCCTGGCTTACCTGAGATATGAAGGCTGGCCCGTTGGAAACCCGAATTGCAGCAAAATGTCTTCAATCTGCTTTTTGGCCACCGCCTGTGCTATTTCTCTCTTGGTGGGGGAAAGCTTCTACCCACCCTGAAAAGGTATCTATGAATACCAGTAGATATTTGTATCCATATTTACCCGGTTTTACCTCAATGAAGTCCACCTCCCAGTATGCTCCTGGCCGACTCCTGTGTTCTCTAGACCCGTGGTTGGCTGGGTGATGGGCAGCGTTAGTGAGCTTGCAGGCCTTGCAGGTTGATACGATATTTTCTATCATCAATCTGACGTCTCTCATAGTAATCTTGGCGTGTCTAATCAGGTCCTGCATCTTGCGGGTTCCCAGGTGAGTGGCGTGATGCATCCTCAGTAACACCTGCTTTCTCAGTACCTCCAGGATGATCAGGAAGCTGTCCATTGCCTTCCACCACCCAGTCAATTGTTGGGTCATAGGCAAACTTTTATCCAGTTTAAGTCTCTTGGTGAGTAGTTGGGTAAATCTGGCAGAACAGGGCTTCCGGGGTTGGGCAATTGAAGGGTGGCTTCTATCATGGTACCCTGGGCTGCATCTCGGGCTGCTCTGTCTGCCAAATTGTTTCCCTTTGAGGTCAGGGGTGTCTGACTGTTGGTGTCCTGGGCAGTGTATTATGGCTAATTTTTTAGGAAGCCATAATGCCAAGAGGAGGGCTTTTATTTCTTCTTTATTTTTGATCATTTTACCCTTGGCCATGAAGAGCCCTCTCTCTCTGTAGATGGCCCTGTGTATATGGGCAATATATCAGTAATGATGTTAAGTTTTTGTCCTTCCCCAACTGGAGGGCTTTTGTTAGGGCGATTAGTTCAGCCCTTTGAGCCAAAGTGCCCGGAGGTAGGGATTCCACTCACACAATTTGGGTTTCTGTGGTTAAGGCTGCCCCTGCGTACCTGGAGCCCATCTCAGACAAAACTGCTTCCATCCGTATACCAGGTAACTTCAGCATCCGCTAGAGGATGATCTTGTAAGTCCTCTCACGTCCCATGTACCTGGGCTAGTATGTCACTGCAGTCATGGATTGCAGCTTCCAAATCCAGGTTAGGAAGCAGTTTAGCCAGATTGAGAGCAGTAGGCTGCAGAAAGATGATTCTGGGGTGGGGTTTAGCAGTAATCCCTGGTAGTGGGTCAGCTGAGCGTCGCTTATCCAGCTATCTGGGGTTGTTTCAGTATGCCCTCAATGGCATGGGGGGGCAGTGATATGCAACTCTTGCCCCAGTGTCATTTGTCTGCATCCTTGACCATTAGGGCCACTGATGCAATCATGTGCAGGCATGGGGGCCAGCCTGATGCCACGGGGTCTAGGCATTTAGACAAGTAAGCCACTGGCCACTTCCCAAGGTCCCAGATGCTGCATTGGTACCCCTTTTGCCACTCCTTATTTTTCATCTACATACAGGAGAAAGGGTTTTGTAACGTCAGGCAACCCTAGGGCGGGGGCTGACAGCAGGGCCGTTTTAATAGTCTTGAAAGTGGTCTCCATTTGCTCTGTCCAATTGAAAGGGGAGGTACTTTTTGTGGCTTCATATAAGGGTTTAGCCAGTTCTGCATAATTTGGGATCCAAAGATGGCAGAAACCAGCAAACCCCAAAATTCTCTCACCCTTCGAGGTGAATCTGTGGTAGGCATTTTGAGTACCATCTCCTTTCGTGCTTCTGACAGCCATCTCTGACCTTCCTTTAATACATACCCTAAGTAGGTGACCTCTGGTTGGCATATCTGAGCCTTTTGGCCGAGGCTCAGTACCCTAATTTTCCAAGGGTCCACAATAGTTCTCGCATGCCCATAAGGCAAGTCTGTGGTCCTTTGCTGCAATTAAGAGGTCATCTACATATTGTAACAAGGTTAGCTGGGAGTGTTGTTGTCTGAACTCACCCAGGTCCTCATGGAGGGCCTCATTGAAGATGGTGGGAGAATTCTTAAATCCCTGTAGCAGCCGAGTCCAGGTCAACTGGCAGTTGATTCCTTCTTCTGGGTCGGACCATTCAAAGGCAAAAAGCTCCTGGTTTCTGGGCACCAGGGGAAGGCTAAAGAAAGCGTCTTTTAAATCTAGGACCATATACCAGTGATGGTCTGGTGGGAGTGAGCACAGGAGGTTGTATGTGTTCGGCACCGTAGGATGAATATCTAAAACTCGGCGGTTGATTTCTCGTAAATCCTGTACTGGCCGATAGTCACAAGAATTTGTTTTTTTGACAGGGAGCAAGGGGGTGTTCCAGGCCGACTGGCAGGGTCTCAAGATTTTCTGGGTTAGGAGCCTGCGGATATGGGGAGTGATCCCCTGTTGGGCCTCCTGGGTCATGGGGTATTGTCAGACCCGGATGGAGTGGGCCCCTGGCTTGAGATCTATATATATAGGAGGGTGGTGTCCAGCCAAACTGGTTCCCTCTGTCTTGGCCCACACATCAGGGAATTCGTCTAGCCATTTTTGAATGTCTGCTTGGGGGAG
The DNA here is from genome assembly GCA_917880005.1 of Nanger dama. Classification (NCBI taxonomy): domain Eukaryota; kingdom Metazoa; phylum Chordata; class Mammalia; order Artiodactyla; family Bovidae; genus Nanger; species Nanger dama. The sequence continues at coordinate 59,231,833 of CAKJTW010000004.1, forward strand.
CATTGGTTTTTGGTGCAACCGATATTCATCTTCTAATTGAATTGTCAGTACTTGAATCGGTCTGCCTAATTGGTCAAGTATTTTAGTTTCCCCTGAGAGGAAGTGAATCTGGGCCCCCATTTTGGTCAACAGGTCTCTTCCCAACAGTGGGAAGGGGCATTCTGGAATGACCATGAAAGAGTGGGATACCCGGCCCTCACCCATGTCCACTGATCTTCAGGTAGTCCATTGGTATTGTTTTATTCCAGTAGTCCCCTGCACCCAGGAGGTCTTTCTGGCCAGTTTTCCCTGGGGCTCTAGCAAAACTGAATATTGAGCCCCAGTATCGACAAGGAATTCAATTGAGATCCCTCCACTCTTAGGGTTACCCTGGGTTTGGGGAGAGGCGCCGAACCCCGTCTCCCTGATTGCTCAGTTCTTCAACAGCCAGGATGGGGGTCTTTCGTGGCCCCTTCTGTTTCTTAGGGTGTTCTTTGGCCCAATATCCTTCCTCTTTACTATAGGCACACTGGTTCTTTCCTAATGCTGGTCGCGTATGGGGACGGCTCTTACTTCAGCAGCCAGGTGGCGCAACTGGCGCTCCCTCTCTCCCAAGTCAGGAACTGTTGCAGCCAGCAGGATGCATGCCAGGTTATGGGTTTGGCGATCTGCCACTTAGGCTTGTTTTTCTTCGGGGGTTTCTTGGGCGTTGTAGACTCTTTCTGCTACTGTTATTAAATCCTGGATACTCTTTTCACCCAGGCATTCTAGTTTTTGTAACTTCTTCCTAATGTCAGGGGCTGCCTGGTTGACAAAATGCATTATCAAAGCAGCCTGAGTGCCTTCTGCTTCTGGATCCATGGGGGTGTATTGTCCAAAGGCCCCCATCAGCCTTTCCAGGAAGGCAGCTGGACTCTCTGTGGGGCCCTGATGAACATCTCCCACTCTAACTAGGTTAGTGGGTTTCCGTGCAGCTGCCTTAAGCCCCCGCAAAAGAGTCTGGCAGTAGACCCAGAGCCTCTCCTTACCTTGTGCTGTATTGTAATCCCAGTCAAGTCGTGATAAAGGGAAAGAGGTGTTAATTTTATCTATATTAGTAGTGGGTTCTCCATTTGCCCCTGGGACCCTTTTAAGGGCCTCATTCTATATTCTCTCTCTTCTGTGGTGAAAAGAATCTAGAGCAGCTGTTGGCAGTCATCCCAGGTGGGCTGATGAGTAAAAAGCACAGTTTCTAAAAAGGTTAGTTAGATCTCTAGGGTTGTCATTCAACTTAGCATTCTGGGATCTCCAGTTATATAGGTCACTAGTAGAGAAGGGCCAATATTGATGAGGTTGGTTTCCTTCTTCACTGGGGTGCCGGCCACTCATAAGGGGAGGGCAACGGTTGAGTCTGCCGGCCTCTCCAGGGACATGGCTTGCCTATGGCAAGTATTTTGTGGGCCCCCCTTCCTGTGTTTCAGCCCTGGGTAGAGGGATGGCGGGGGGCCAGTGGTGGTTTGGGGGGTTGGTAAGGGGGAGGGAAGAGGAGTTCTTCTTCTGTTCTCCCCTGCAAGATGGGGTATAGTGGCCCTGTTGGTTCATGCTCCTTGGGATACTTCAGGTTCTTTCCTACACGTGTCACCAACACCTGAGTGGTAGAAAATCCCTGCTGAGGCAAAAAGGTTTTACCCAAGGAGGGGGGCACAATGGTATTTTCCCATACTGTGATATAGGGAATTTTGTCAGGGTGTCTGCTCCATGGTCGAAAGATGATATCCCGGACTCGGTGTACAGTTCCTGTCAAAGGTGCCTTCTGAGGGCCAGCCTCCATGGAAGGTTGGCCATTCTGTGCAGCAAAAGTGATTAATTTATTCATTTTAATTTCTACGCTGAGGTCATGAGTGCACATCTTGACTTCCTTAAAATGGACAGTGATCAGAGATAGAGGAGTAGGGCTAGACTGACGTTGCCCATTCATTCCTGAATCAGTCAGATGTTGGTAAATTAACACAGACAATATGGACAGCCACACAGATAGACAGAGAGACAGAAGAAATAGACCTCTGGGAGTCTGGAGGCAAAACTGAAAGTAAGAAGACTGCCTCTGGCTGTTCAGCGGGAGCGACCCCGCTATCGTCTACAGAGAACAGGGGCACTCCATCCCCTCTGAGGGGATTGGGGACGTCTCCCAACAACCCACACCAGTGACCCGTCAGCGTGTCCACCTAAGTCATATACCGGTCTCAGAAAATAGGCCCTGTCAGAAATGAAAATAAAGAAGGAAAAAAGCTTATCGCTGTAGATAACTCTCAGGATCGGTCTTCCCATGGAGCTGGTGGGAGATCCTGGATGAGCCCCCAAATGTTATGCCCAAGTCACAAAATCTCCCAGTGACCACCAAGGAGCTGACATCCGATGCAAAAGCAAGAGAGTTTTTATTACCAAGCTCGAGCTGGGGCTCCCACCATTACCGATGCAGCAGCTATAGGGAGGAGCCCTGGGTTTTGTGTTACATTGCTTATATAGGGAATGTTCATGGAAAAAAAAAAAAGAGTTTCTAGGTAGGGGACATCTGATTGGTCACTTTCTTTCGAAGGGTTGTGTGTTGGTTTTGATTGGTCCCTATTTCCTAAGTAGACCACCCATTCCTGAACGTTAAGTCAGGAGATTCTGGTCTGGGGTCTGATTGGCTCATGGGTGGTGGGGGGTGAGGTCAGGGGATTTCCAAAGGCTCTTTTCCTAAAACCTTACAAAATGGAGTTTTTCTGTTAACAAAATGGAGAAGCTTGGATTCTTCAGCATCTGTATATGCTAGTTATTCTTTTCTGCTAAGTCTGAAGCTCCAGACTGATGCACACTGAGCTGTGGAGGTGCAAAGTCTGGCGTTAGAAGCTGCAGTTCTTGGTGAAATTTCACATTGCCAGTCCCACATCATTTCATCGATTATCAGTAGCAGATCATTTTGCCAAGTGCTGGGAAGAACAAAGGAATTGAGAAAGAGACAGTCAGCTCCTGGTCACCTTGCTCTGAGTGGCTTTTTTTCTGCCAGAGAATCTGGACTTGTAATCATAGCTGGATTGAAAAAGAAGCAATTATGGTCGATTTTAGAAAAAAACACAGCAAGGGCAAAGAAATCAGGCAATAGCACTTTTGCATATGTTTCCACACCAACTGCTCCATTTGGAGATGGTGGAATAGAAGGATGTGCACTCATCTTCTGAAAGAACTCCAAAATTATAACTCACTGCTGAATAACCATCCATAAGAGAATGTTGTATCCCACCAAAAAGAGATACCCCATGTCCAAGGACAAGAAAAAGTCACAGCAAGAATGGGGGGCGGGGGGGTGAAAGAATCAAACCTCATGCCCTCCAGAGATGCTTGGAGGGCTCAAACAAAACCTTGTGCACACCAGGAGACCCCATAGAGACTATGCCAGACCTACCCTTGAATGCTTGAGTGTCTCCTGCAGAGATAAGGTTTGGCAGTGGCCTGCCACAGGGGCAGGGGATCTGGGTGCAGTAGACAAGGCTGTGGCATTAGCCCTACTGGAGGAGGTCGCCATTAACCCCAAAATAGAGCTGCCAAAACTTACACAGGATTGGGGGAAACAGACTCTTCGAGGGTACAAACAAAACCTTATGCACACCAGGACCCAGGAGAAAGGAGCAGTGACCCCACAAGAGACTGTCCCAGACTTAGCCATGAGTGTCCATGAGTCTCTGGGAGCCTGCTGTAGGGTCAGGGGCACTGAGTGCAGCAGTGCCTGCATGTGACCTTTGGAAGGAGGTCACCATTATCTTCATTAACTCCTCCATAGTTTGGACTCAGGTCAAACAACAGGGAGGGAACACAGCCCTGCCCATCAACAAAAAATTAGACTAAAGTTTTACTAAGAATGGCCCCACCTATCAGAACAAGACCGAGTTTCCTCCTCAGTCAGTGTCTCCCATCAGGAAGCTTCCATAAGCCTTTTATCCTTATCCATCAGAGGGCAGATAGAATGAAAACCACAATCACAGAAAACTAACCATACTGATCACATGGACCATGCTGCTGCTAAGTCTCTTCAGTCATGTCCAACTTTGTGCAACCCCATAGACGGCAGCCCCCCAGGCTCCCCCATCCCTGGGATTCTCTAGGCAAGAATACTGGAGTGGGTTGCCATTTCCTTCTCCAATGCATGAAAGTAAAAAGTCAAAGTGAAGTCGCTCAGTCACGTCCGACTCTTAGCGACCCCATGGACTTCAGCCTACCAGGCTCCTCCAACCATGGGATTTTCCAGGCAAGAGTACTGGAGTGGGTGCCATTGCCTCCCCATAGCCTTGTCTAACTCAATGAAAATACGAGCCATGCCATGTAGGGCCACCAAAGACGGATGGGTTGTGGTGGAGAGTTCTGACAAAACATGGTCATCTGGAGAGGAAATGGAAAACCATTTCAGTATTCTTGCCTTGAGAACCCCATGAACAGTATGAAAAGGCAAAAAGATAGGACACTGAAGGATGAACTCCTCAGGTCAGTAGGTGCCCTATATGATATAGGAGAAGAGTGGGGAAATAACTCCAGAAAGAATGAAGAGACAAAGCCAAAGAAAAAACAATACGTAGTTGTGGATGTGAATGGTGATGGAAGTAAAGTCTGATGCTGTAAAGAACAATATTGCATAGGAACCTGGAATGTTAGGTCCATGAATCAAGGCAAATTGGAATGGGTCAAAGGAGATGGCAAGAGTGAACATTGACAGCTTATGAATCAGTGAACTAAAATGGACTGGAATGGGTGAATTCATTTCAGATGATAATTATATATGCTACTGTGGGCAAGAAGCCCTTAGAAGAAATAGAGTCACCCTTAAATCAACAAAAGAGTCAGAAATACAGTTCTTGGGTACAATCTCAGAAAATGATCTCTGCTCATTTCCAAGCAAACCATTCAATATCACAGTAATCCAAGTCTATGCACCAACCAAAAACGCTGAAGAAGCTGAAGTTGAATGTTTCTATGAATATCTGCAAGAGTTTCTAGAATTAACACCAAAATAAATAAATAAATAAAATAAAAAGATGTCCTTTTCATTATAGGGGAAAGAAATGCAAAAGTAGAAAGTTACACACAAATTTGGCCTTGGACTACAGAATGAAGCAGGACAAAGACTAACAGAATTTTCCCAAGAGAATGCACCAGTGATAATAAACAGCATCTTCCAACAACACAAGAGAAGACACTATACATGGATATCACCAGATAGTCAATAATGAAATCAGATTGATTATATTATTTGCAGCCAAAGATGGAGAAGCTCTATACAGTCAGCAAAAACAAGGCCAGGAACTGACTGTGACTTAGATTGTGAACCCTTATTGCAAAATTCAGAATTAAATTGAAGAAAACAAGAAAAACCACTAGACCATTCAGGTAGGACCTAAATCAAATTCCATTCGAATATACGGTGGAAGTGACAAACAGATTCAAGGGACTAGATCTGATAGAGTTCTTTAAGGACTAGGGAGGGAGGATCATGACATTGCACAAGAGGCAGCGATCAAGACCATCCTCCAGGGGGGAAAAAAAAATGCTAAAAGGCAAAATGGTTGTCTGAGGAGGCCTTACAAATAGTGGAGAAAAAAAAAAAAGAAGCTAAAGGCAAAGGAGAAAAATACACTCATTTCAATGTAGAGTTCCAAAGAATAGCAAGGAGAGATAAGAAAGCCTTCCTCATATTAATGCAAAGAAATAGAGGAAAACAATAGAATGAGAAAGACTAGAGATTGCTTCAAGAAAATTAGAGTAACCAAGGAAATATTTCAGGGAAAGATGGGCACAGTAAAGGACAGAAATAGTATGGACCTAACAGAACCAGAAGACATTAAAAAGAGGTGGCAAGAATACACAGAACCACTATGCAGAAAAGACATTCATGACACAGATAACCATGATGGTGTGATCACTCACCTAGAGCCAGACATTATGTAATGCAAAGTCAAGTGAGCCTTAGGAAGCATCACTTATGAGCAAGCTGGATTGGAGGTGATGGAATTCCAGTTGATCTATTTCAAATCCTAAAAAGATGATGCTTTGAAAGTGCTACTCAGTATGTCAGCATATTTGGAAAACTCAGCAGTGGCCACAGGACTGGAAAAGGTCAGTTTTCATTCCAGTCCCAAAGAAAGGTAACACTAAAGAATGTTCAAACTAACACACAATTGCACTCCTCTCTCCTCTCACATGCTAGCAAAGTAATGCTCAAAATTCTCCAAGCCAGGCTTCAACAGTATGTAAACTGCAAACTTCCAGATGTTCAAGCTGGATTTAGAAAAGGCAGAGGAACCAGAGAGCAAATTGTCAACATCCATTGGATCATGGAAAAAGCAAGAGAGTTTCAGAAAACACCTACTTCTACTTTATTGACTACACCAAGCCCTTTGACTGTGTGGATCACAACAAACTGTGGAAAATTCTTAAAGAGATGGGGAATACCAGACCACCTTAAATTCTTCCTGAGAAATCTGTATGGAGGTCAAAAAGCAATAGTTAGAATGGACATGGAACAACAGACTGGTTCCAAATTGGGAAACGAGTACGTCAAGGTTGTATATTGTTACCCAGCTTATTTAACTTATATGCAGAATACATCTTGCAAAATGCTGGGCTGGAATCAAGTTGAAATCAAGATTGCCAGGAAAAATATCAGTATTCTCATATATGCACATGACACCAACGTTATGGCAGAAAGCAAGGGAGAACTAAAGAGCCTCTTGAGAGTGAAAGAGGAGAATGAAAAAGTCGGCTTAAAACTCAACATTCAGAAAACTAAGATCATGGCATTCAGTTGCATCACTTAATGTCAAAAAGATGGGGAAACAATGAAAACAGTAACGTGTTAGCGACGGAATGAAACACCAACACAGCCGAGTGGTTTGAATCTTTTTTTTTTTTTTTTGCTGCTTCTTGCAGCTGCTTTATTTTATATATTTTGCACAACCATCAGCGGGGCAAGTTGCCAAACACTATGATTTAATGACTATACAGTGTGCAGGCATGGGGCGAAATAATCTTTACCTTAACCTATTTACTGCAGCTAAAACTTTTTCAAGGACTTTTTTTATCAACTTAGAGTCCGTTTGTCTAAGGACTGTTCCTTTTGAGGAAGCAGGTAAACATTTTTATATACAAGCAATGTTCACTTTTTCTTGGAGCCAAAGAAAGAACTCTTGGCTGAATATCTCGTTTGCAAGAATGTTCAGCCCTGACCGGGAGCCTTGTTTGTAAGTGTCTTCCCAGCCTCCCTTATACTTTGTTCCCTACAGTAACAGACTTTATTTTTGGGCTCCAAAATCACTGCAGATGGTGACTGAAGCCATGAATTTAAAAGATACTTGCTCCTTGGACAAAAAACTTATGACCAAACTAGACTGCATATTAAAAAGCAGAGACATTGCTTTGCCAACAAATGTCTGTCTATTCAAGGCTATGGTTTTTCCAGTAGTCATGTATAGATGTGAGAGATGGACTATAAAGAAAGGTAAGCACCGAAGAATTTATGTTTTGCACTGTGGTGTTGGAAAAGACTCTTTGAGAATCCCTTGGACTGCAAAGAGGTCAAACTCATCCATCCTAAAGGAAACCAGTCCTGAAAATTAGTTGGAAGTACTGATGCTAAAGTAAAACTTTAATGCTTTGGCCACCTGATGTGAAGAACTGACTCCTTGGAAAAGACCCTGATGCTGGGAAAGACTGAAGGAGGGAGGAGAAGGGGACAACAGAGGATGAGACGGTAGGATGACATCATCGACTCTATGGACATGAATTTGACTAAGCTCGGAGAGTTGATGATGGACAAGGGAAGCCTGGCCGTCTGTAGTCCATGGGGTCACCAAGAGTCTGACACAACTGAGAGACTGAACTGACTGATGCTATTTATTGCTGTTGTTTAATTCCTATATCATATCTGACTCTTTGAGACCTAATGGACTTCAGACTTATCTTTCCTTCATGCCAGACTTTTCTGTTCTTCACTACATCCTGGAGCTTGCTCAAAGTCATCTCCATTGAGTCATAATGCCATCCGACTATTTCATCCTGTCATTCCCTTCTCCTTATGCCCTCAAACTTTGGCAGCATCAGAGTCTTTCCTAATGAGTCGGCTCTTCACATCAAGTAGCCAAAGTATTGTAGTTTCAACTTTAGCATCAGTCCTTCCAATGAATTTTCAGGGTTGATTTCCTTTAGGGTTTATTCAATTGAAATCCTTGCTGTCCAAGGAACTCTCAAGAGTCTTCAGCACCACAGTTTGAAAGCATCATTTCTCACTGCTGCCCAGTATTCTTTATGGATGCTCTTAACTTTGCTAAAAGAAAAAAAAATGAAAAACTCTTCTGCTAATCCCATAGTTGACGCAATTATGTCAGTCAAGTCTGAGCTTCCAGGTAGATCTTCCCCTGTTGTTTTTGTTCAGTCATTCAGTCATGTCCGACTCTCTTCAGCCCCACGGACTGCAGCAAGGCCAGTTCTCCTGTCCTTCCCCATCTGTTGGAGCTGCTCAAACTCATGTCCACTGAGTCAGTGATGCCATCCTACCATCTTCACCTCTGTCATCCCCTTCTCCTCCTACCTTCAGTCTTTCCCCTTCATCAGATCTTTCCCTTTGATTGCCAAATTGATGCCTTGATTATGCTTTTCTTGGCATTTATCTCACTGTGTAAGAATGAGTTTAACATGTTTTTATATTATTAAACTGTGAGCTTTAAGAGTTCAAGAACATTCCTGCTTCCTTCACTCATACAGCCACAGCCTCTGCCATAATGGCCAGGTTTTCAATAATGTTGCAGCATAAATAAATGATGGATACAAGAGAAAATACACAGTCACTTTTTAATATATACGCCAATTGTTGCTTATCAGAGTCACTCAGAAAATTGCTGCTGCTGCTAAGTTGCTTCAGTCGTGTCCGACTTTGTGTGACCCCACAGACAGCAGCCCACCGGGCTCCCCTGTCCCTGGGATTCTCCAGGCAAGAATGCTGGAGTGGGTTGCCATTTCTTTCTCTAATGCATGAAAGTGAAAAGTGAAAGTGAAGTCATTCAGTCATGTTCGACCCTCAGCGACACCATGGACTGCAGCCCACCAGGCTCCTCCATCCGTGGGATTTTCCAGGCAAGAGTACTGGAGTGGGGTGCCATTGCCTACTCCGCAGAAAATTTTAGAAGTGTCTAACTCCTGGGGTAGATTCTGAGAGATTCTGATTCAGGAGTTCAGGGCTCACTCAGTGTGATACTGAGTCAGCAACACGCCCATCTCCTGGGAGCTCACCTGATAAAAATGTCTCAGGCCCCACCTTAGATCTAATGAATCAGAATTTGCAATTTATCCAGATTCCTATGTGATTCTTATGCAAATCAACATCTGAGAAACAGTGGTTAAAGTTATTTACTAAATAATCTCCAGGTATTTCAAACTGTGGCCCTATTTGAGGACCGTCAGTCAAGAATATGGCCAAATCAATGGAAATAAAATTAAAAATCACCACTGGCTTCCCATCATGGGCAGAACTGACATTACGATGCACATTTGTCCATATAACACAGCATCTGTGGGAGAGGAGAAAAACAAAAAAAAAAACCACAAAAAGCAACATTCATAATCGGACCTACTATAGTCAGGCAACACTGTAACCCAGATAATAAAAAAAAGTAAAATCAAACATATTTCCTCCTCTTAAGAGGATTTAGGTTTATGAGAGATAGGCTCACCAACAGTTGACAGCACCTTCCATAGATATGAAATCTTGACAGAAACAAAGGGAAAAAATTGTACTTGGAGCCCCTTAGGTACATGAACCTGGCAACACATCTTTACCCATAAGGAAGTATTTGTATATCATACAGAGGTGTGGAGATCCAGAGAAGCCGGGCAGGACTGAGAATTTTCAACCCAGATCTAGTGGGAGGCACATGTGAGCCTGAAGGACCCCTGGGGTCCTGCTATGCAGGTCAGAGCTTCCCTCTGCCAGGTACAGCGTTTGCCTTCAGGAAGCCCAAGGCCCAGAAGAGGAGAATGAGTAAAATGGCAATTAAATCACAGAATCTCAAATGCACAGACAGGAAACCCCAGCTGGGTTCCCAATAACACTTAGATGTCAAGACAGTGGAGGAAAAGGAGAAATATTCTAGACAGAGATTATATTGCACTTGAAGGCTTAGAGATGAAGCAAGTCTTCATATATTTTAAGGAAAAACTAACACTTTTCAGTGTTTCTAGTGCATATGAGCTTCTAGTGAGGCAGATATACATCTGCAAGCTAGAAAGGAGACAGAGCTTGTAGGACCTTAAATGTCATGCAGAGACTTTGGATTTCATTGTTTATCAGTGGAAAGCCTCCAAAGGATTTTATGTAGGAAAGCACCATGATCATATTTGAATTATCAGCTTTGTTAGGAAAGAATTGCAGAGAAGAAAGTGAGATGGAGAGATTAGCTGGGAGGCGGTCTCCGCTGTCCAGGTGGGAGACAGTGGGAACTGAATTACAAAGAGGAGTATAAGAAGGAAACAATTATTACTCAAAATAAATAAATAAAAATAAAATAATTCTCAAGCCTTTACACAGAGACTTTTTTCCCCCTCTCTGTTATAACTCACAGGAGGTGGTTGCTGAATTTCCCACCTTATGGAATAATTTATTAGAAGCACAAGTTAAAATGCAGTGGGGATGTATGTGGGGTAAACAGGACTGCTTAGCAGCCCATATATAAGAGCAAAAGGGTGAAGCTAAGAAAAATCTAATAAGCAGAGAGATTAAATAAACAAATAAAAAACAGACCCAGGGACTCTAAATCAATAGTATAGCATTTAGTCTGACGCAAACAAGGCTGGATAGCTGAGTCCATCAACAGACTCAGACAGACAAGAGTAAGAGATATTTCTGGGGACAAGTCTCTTCAGGAAAAGAGTGAAATATGTTCATGAAGGTGGGGGTATTTACTTACTTTAAGCACTTTTTTATTTCTATTTCTATTCAAAATCATTCAAATGAAAGAAAGTACTTCCAGGTACATATGGAAAGCCACACAGTTCTGTTGACCATCCCTGGCCTAGTTCACTTTTTCATTATCCTTGTCATCTGGAAAAAAAAAAAAAGCAGGAGTTGTGAGTTTGATTTTATTTGAAACTTACTGAGAACAATAGTCTGGGAGCCAGCCTCTCAGAAACCTCTGAGAATCTTCTCCAAAGAAGCAGGGGAGAGGTCAATGGATATATTATTTTGATAAAGGGGGAATACATGCACTCAGGTACACATCTTGGTAGAAAGTCACGAGGAGGAGACATCATTAATGATAGTAGTGCTTTTCTGAAAATAAGAGCAAGAAACTGGGTTCATACAATTTTCTTTTTCTGAAAATATTTAAGTTTCTGAAGGTCTGCTCTGCTAGCTTTTCCAAGAGCAAAGAATTCCTTATTCCTGATCTCTGCCCTGAACTTCTGCAGAGGCCAGTGACTTCATCCTTGTAGAACTGGGAGATAAGCAGCATTCTTTAGTTGGCAACCGTAATTCTGGAAGAGAACACACAATTTGCAAGGCAATTACCCAGAGAATTCTTCTCACTGTCCTACTTTCAGGTTAGAGTAGAGCAAGTGGAAGTTGAGATGTCACAACAGAAACAATATTCCTACAGACCTGATGTGATTTCTGGTTATGGTAATCTGGAATGGCAGGATGAAAATAGCAAAGAGGGCTATTGCAAATACTGTGCCTCTGATACAGAGAAATAGTCAAATTGCAGGTTTTGTCTTTAGGGTTAGAAATTAAAGATCCTGTTATAGTTACTGTGCTTTGTCACAAGCCTTAGGGGTATTACCTCTGAGTTAGTTTCCTAAACTAGCAGATTTTGAAGCTCTGAGACACAGGTGATAGTAATTTGACAAAATGTGTGCCCATAGCAGAAGGGAGAGATACTGAGATAAAGAAAGTAAAACACCACAAAAATATTTGTTACAATTTAAAAATTTGTAAAGCTTAGTAACTGTGATCTTTCTTGGAATTTACTTCCTTAAAAAAAAAAATTGGGGTGTAGATATCTTACAATGTTGTTAGTTTCTGCTGCATGATGAAATAAATCAAACATATGCATACATATATCCCTTCCCTCTTGGACCTTCCTTCCATCCTCTCATCCTACCTTTCTAAGTCATCACAGAACACTAAGCTAAGCTCCCTGTGTTATACAGCAGCTTCTTACTAGTTACCTATTTTACACATGGTAGTGTATATATGGGGCTTCCCAGGTGGGGCCAGTGGTAAAGAACTCACCTGCCAATACAAGGGACATAAGAGATGCAGGTTCAATTCCTGGGCTGGGAAGATCCCTAGAGGAGCTCATGGAACCCTTCTCCAGTATTCTGCCTGGAGAATCCTGGCAGAGACATAGGAGAACAGAGGAGCCTGGCTGGCTACAGTCCATAGGGTCACGAAGAGTCAGACAGAACTAAAGTGACTTAGCATGCACACATGCACAGTGTATGTATGACAATCCCATTCTCCCAGTTTATCCAACCTTCCCTTCTCTTCCCTACCTGTGTCAACACATTAATTCTCTACATCAGCATCTCTATTCCTGCCCTGAAAATAGGTTCATCTGTACCATTTTTCTAGATTCTGCATATGGGAATGTATCTCCTTTTAAAATAGTAACTATGAGAACAAGAGCATAGAGATAAAGTTCAAATCCAAGAGACTATAATCAACCCTCTCTATCCATGGGAATAGCTTTCCAATTGATTAAGTCTGCAGATGTGGAACCTGTGGATACAGATAATCCTGTACTTCCTTGTTTCATAAAATAAATTTGAGCATCTGTAGTCTTTGGAATGTGCAGGGGATGGGGTCCTAGAACCAATCTCCAGTGAATATTAAGGGACAATTATATTTGGAAGATAAATCTTTGCAAGAGGAAGTCTTGTGAAAATATGACAGGTTGACTAAAAATATTTCAGGATTGCAATAATAGTTATACACATTCCAGCTAACTATTTTGAGTGTTTACCTTTTTGTCAGGCACTCTGCCTCTGTTAACTAATTTTACCTTCCCTTAAAAGGGAAGAAGCAACATCCTATTTTACTGATGAAAAAAATTTGTGTTGAGGGTTAGTTAACTTAAATAAGGCCACATAACTAGTGAGTGGGAGGCTGGTAACCCAGCTCCAGGGCACAGTGCTCTGAACACTAACTTGGGTTAGCTTGTTTCTAAAAGAAAATTTCAGAATGTGCCAGATGCTAAGGGGAAGAAAAACTCCTGAACTTAGTGTTACAATTTTGACGTGGAGCTGGGAAGCATATCTAGTTAATCTGATCAAAGGTCACCTACAAACAACCATCATCAGATTCAGTCTTCAAAAGAAAATCACTCCCATATTGTTTTCATATATTTCAGAATCACTTAATAGCTATGACTTCTCTGAAAGAGTAAATGCACATTCCTGAACCTGGCTTCTACTGCCTTCACAATCTGGTTATAATCTATCCAGATTCAATACTCTGTGCTCTTCTTACATCCATGTCTCTTCCCGCACTCTCCCTCAAAATCTCTACTGCAGCCACAGTGAATTACTACTCTCCCAAATGTGCTGGGTATGCAGGCTTCTCATCCACTGTCAAAATTGGGATTGTTCTGATCACAGAAAATAAACATGCATTTTTGTTTCTCTAAAACACCATACTGGGCTGCAACACTTGTGAACACAATAATTCATAGGATTCTTCTAAAGATTTTATGAAAAGGTGTATTTAATAAATTACCTAGCCAACAAAGACTGTTAGGGTTTTTATAGCAGTTAAAACTGCTATAAAATCTTTTATAGCAGTTAAAAGATTGAAACTGACCAGAGAATTCAGACTAAACATCTTCTTCCTGAGCCTAAAATGTTTGGTTTTGTTTTTCACATTGATGACATTCAGCATCTAATCACTCTGTTGAGAAGACATTTATAAAGTTTTGTTATTTTTTCCAGGCCAAAACTGATTCTAGAATGTCTTTAGTTCCATTTATTGAAACTTAATTGCCTATAATTCACTCACTGAAGACACAGCAAAGAACTTCAAGAGTATTACCTTGTTTAACATGCTCAAGTATCATATATATTATTAATTCCACATTTTTATAGATATTTAAAAAATAAAGTTGAAAAGAATGTATAAATTTCCCTTTGCCAAAAAAAATCAGTATGTAGTAAAGCTAGTATTCAAATAAAGTATTTTTAATTCTAAAACTGTGTTTTTTCAGTAACTCAGATTGTCTTTCTGGGCCACCTGACTTATTCTTCAAAATCTAAAGCAACTGTAAATTTTAATTCATCCACATGGGACAATAAGGCTCTATTGACAGATTTCCTGTGATGATGTTTCACAGATAAATTGGTTTACACCTGGATTAAACAGAACAGTTTGGGGAAGATTATTTAACATTTAACATTTCTAGTTTCTTTCCCATAAGCGTCCAAATCTGAATTGCTAAATAGCCAAGCCCCAAAAGCAATGACTTGAGAATAATGTCATCATGCAGAGAACAAGGCAAATGCAAGCTGGTTTTTTTCCAATCGTGTTCTAATTCATATTTCTTTCTGGTTTAGGTCTTTCTGTCAACTCCATTCAATAAATGTCTCTGGAGGATATACTTTATGTCAGATTTTTAGAAACTGAAGTCACAAAAGTACACAATGTACTTTTTTTTTCTTTCTTTAAAAAAAAAAAATTTGGTCTTGTTTGTTTATCATGGATTTTTGAATCAATTTATATATATGTTTTGGCTATGCGCTGTAGCACGTGAGACTTTAGATCCCTGACCAGGCTCCCTGCAGTGGAAGCTCAGAATTCCAACCACTGGACCACCAGAAAATTCCCCTGAGTGTACTCTCTATAGCAACCAGTGAGGTCCTTATTGCAGAGACCAACCTGTTGCAAAATAGAAATTTATGAACAATAATTCTGAGGATGTTTCTTTGCAGGGGATTGCCACAGTCATATCAGTTTGGGGCATGCTTCATGCCATTAGCTCTTCCTTGATATTTGTTGTGTCTATTAGCTTATTAGATATCCTGTAGTGACGAAATACATTTTACTTTATTTAATTCTGGTTTTGCACAAGAGAATTGTAGCTACAGAAATGTAACTTTTCCTCTTGCAAAATGTAGTAAAATTCTATGAAATAAGATTTCCTTCAAACACATTTTTAAGGAAATAGTTACCTAAAATATTTTACTAGGCTCATAACCAGTATTTCTATCTCTCTTCTCCCTTATCTAATCATTTTTTTACACAATTGTCAAGATCTTCCTCAGAGAATTATCAGATTATGCAAGCTCTGTTTTTTGTTGGAGTATCAAATAAAGCATTTTCAAACAAACAACCCAGACTATAATTTTACAATGAATTCTAACACATTATTAGAGCCTTTTCATTTAGTTTTATTTTCTGTCAAAGTTGCTTCCACAGCTTGATGTCCTTCTGTTGTTTGTTTGTTTGTTTATTTGTTTGTTTTTAGTCTCTCAAGCTGAGTAAAATGGTGCCGTGTGTGTGGTGGGGGTGTGCTCAGCCATGTATGACTCTCTGTGAACCATGGACTGTAGCTCACCAGACTCCTCTTTATCCATCGGGTTTCCCAGGCATGAATCCTATGGATTCATTTCCCAGGGAATCCCACGGATGTCCCAGGCAAGAATACTGGAGTGGGTTGCCATTTCCTTCTCCAGGGAATCCTTTCCCTCAAAGTCACCACAGGGCACATATCCTGAATATGTGTCTAGAATATCCCTTTTCTCTTTCTCTGCCTCCATGTTTATTGAAAATTAAAGGGAGAAAAAGGGAAGCTTCAGAGGAAGCTGGTGGCCTAATTTAGTCTGAGGAGACATTTGGAAACAAATGAAATAAGATATTATTTTCTTAAAAGTTGACTAAATGGGAGTTTTTACTGGGTGATATAGTGAGACACAGTATTTTGCTTGAATTGTTGTACATTATACTGCCAAAAAAATAGATTGGAAATGTCAGTGGCTTGTTTTAATGTAAATTCTCCATGTGTTTGTTAAAACATATTGGCTTCAAAGTAATAGTGTACTTTTGACTTGATATATATCGACTCATACCTAGTAGGGACTTATTGATTGTTTTCAGTAAATACTCTGTGAAATGTTTTCTCAGTTAGCTAAAAATAAAGCTCAGCTTTCAACAAGATTTTTTTCCCCCTGTTCAAGTAGAAAAATGTTGATCACAGTGCCTGTCCTTAAAGTAGATCTGAAACTATTAGTTTAATGGATGTAAAATCCAGAGACCTGAGTGAAAAAACACTTTTTAAAGATAATAATGCTAATTTAGAAAATAGCATTTTCCTACCATGTTTATACACATAAAATGTGGTTAATATTATTCCAACTATATAAAACTTGAAAATAAAAATGATGTAAAAGATTAGAAAATGTGCATAAATTAATATTAATCAGGAATATTCTCTAATTAGTTTCCAATTTATAAGTAAACATTTAACCAAGATCATGTTTTAGTCCCAAAGATGTGTTTGCATTGAGAACTTTCATTTCATTGTTTCTCCTCATGCAACTTGAAAACATTCTTTAACTTTCATTCATGTTGTATCACTTACTAAAATATTACATTTTCTACAAGGAGATAAAGCTTAATTTTTTTTCAAATTTATGTAGCGATAATTACTGTTTCTGACATTAAATAGGCCAAAAAAAAAAAGTTACCATATTTAGATAAGCATGTTGGAGACTTGTCCAGTGTTTTTGACAAAAATGTATTATCATATATAAGAGTGTAATTCAAACTCAGGTCCCAAGAAAATCACCATTATTAAATTAGGATACATTTTTTATTACATCCAACTAACAGGAGAAGGCAATGGCAACCCACTCCAGTACTCTTGCCTGGAAAATCCCATGGATGGAGGAGCCTGGTAGGCTGCAGTCCATGGGGTCGCACAGAGTCAGAAATGACTGAAGCGACTTAGCAGCAGCTAAAACTATGTAACTTGGCAAATTTCAAGGGCCTTCTCTATATCAGTTTGTAACTATCAATAATAAATGATGCATACAGAGTTTTCTTTCTGCTATTTTTCTGGGTTTTCCAAATTTTCCTTAATTATTATAAGTGAGATGATAATTAGAGCTATTTTTAAAATATTTGCAAATGAAACTAAGGCTTTATTTTTGATATTGAATTATATTTAATTTACAATGTTGTGTTAATTCAGGTGTACAGTAAAGTGATCCAGTTATACATATGTATATATCTATTCTTTTTCATAATCCTTTGAGCTGTGGTGTTGGAGAAGACTCTTGAGAATCCCTTGGACAGCATGGAGATCAAACCAGTCAATCCTAAAGGAAACCAGTCCTAAATATTCATTGGAAGGACTGATGCTGAAGCCCTAATGCTTTCACCACCTAATGTGATTAACTGACTCATTGGAAAAGACCTTGATAGTAGGAAAGATTGAAGGCCAGATGAGAAGGAGATGACAGAGGATGAGATGGTTGGATGGCATCACAAACTCCATGGACATGAGTTTGAGCAAGCTCCAAGAGTTGGTGATGGACAGGGAGGTCTGGCGTGCTGCAGTCCATGAGGTCACAAAGAGTCGGACACAACTGAGTAACTGAACTCAAATGATTCTTTTTCAGATTATTTTCCCACATCAGTTCAGCTGAGTTCAGTTCCCCCAGTCATATTCGACTCTTTGTGACCTCATGGACTGCAGCACACCAGACCTCCCTGGCCATTACCAACTCCCAGAGTTTACTCAAACTTATGTCCATTGAGTCAATGATGCCATCCAGCCATCTCATTCTCTGTCGTTCCCTTTTCCTCCTGCCTTCAGTCTTTCCCAGCATCAGGGTCTTTTCCAATGAGTCAGTTCTTCACATCAAGTGGTCAAAGTATTGGAGTTTCAGCTTCAACACCAGTTTTTCCAATGAACATTCAGGACTGATCTCCTTTAAGATGGACTAGTTAGATCTCCTTGCAGTCCAAGGGATCCTTGAGAGTCTTCTCCAACAACACCACAGTTCAAAAGCCTCAATTCTTTGGCACTCAGCTTTCTTTATAGTCCAACTCTCACATCCATACATGACTATTGGAAATGCCATAGCCTTTACTAGGTGGACCTTTGTTGGCAAAGTAATGTCTCTGCTTCTTAATATGTTGTCTAGGTTGGTCATAACTTTTCTTCCAAGGAACAAGAATCTTTTAATTTCATGGCTGTGGTCACCATCTGCAGTGATTTTGGAACCTCCCAAAATAAAGTCTGTCACTGTTTCCACTGTTTGTCCATCTATTTCCCATGAGGTGATGGGACCAGATGCCATGATCTTAGTTTTCTGAATGTTGAGCTTTAAGCTGACTTTTTCACGCTCCTCTCTCACTTTCATCAAAAAGCTCTTTAGTTTCTCTTCGCTTTCTTCCATGTAGGTGGTATCATCTGCATATATGAGGTTATTGATATCTCTCCCGGCAATCTTGATTCCAGCTTGTGCTTCCTCCAGCCTCACATTTCTCATGATGTACTCTGTATATAAGTTAAATAAGCAGGGTGACAATATACAGCCTTGATATACTCCTTCCCCTATTTGGAACCAGTCTATTTTTCCATGTACAGTTCTAACTGTATTTTCCCACATAGGTTTATAAAATATTGAGTATAGTTCCTCATGCTATACAGTAGGCCATTTTTGGTTATATATTGTATATATTTTGCTGTGCATATGAAACAGACTTATAATTTATCCCTTCCTCCCAAGGCCTTTTGAAGCCAAAGGGAGAAAGGGGCAGCAGAGGATGATATGGTTAGATAGGACATGAATTGGAGCAAACTCTGAGAGATGGTGAAGAACAGGAAGCTTGGCAAGCTGCAGTCCCTGGGTTTGCAGAGTCAGATGTGACTTCAGTTCAGTTCTGTTCAGTTCAGTCACTCAGTCGTGTCCGATTCTCTTCGACCCCATGAATCACAGCATGCCAGGCCTCCCTGTCCATCACCAACTCCCAGAGTTCACTGAGACTCATGTTCATCGAGTCCGTGATGCCATCCAGACATCTCATCCTTGGTTGTCCCCTTCTCCTCCTGCCCCCAATCCCTCCCAGCATCAGAGTCTTTTCCAATGAGTCATCTCTTCACATGAGGTGGCCAAAGTACAGGAGTTTCAGCTTTAGCATCATTCCTTCCAAAGAAATCACAGGGTTGATCTCCTTCAGAATGGACTGGTTGGATCTCCTTGCAGTCCAAGGGACTCTCAAGAGTCTTCTCCAACACCACAGTTCAAAAGCATCAATTCTTCAGCGCTCAACCTTCTTCACAGTCCAATTCTCACATCCGTACATGACCACAGGAAAAACCATAGCCTTGACTAGACGGACCTTAGTCGGCAAAGTAATGTCTCTGCTTTTCAATATGCTGTCTAGGTTGGTCATAACTTTTCTTCCAAGAAGTAAGCGTCTTTTAATTTCATGGCTGCAGTCACCATCTGCAGTGATTTTGGAGCCCCCAAAATAAAAAGTCTGACACTGTTTCCACTGTTTCTCCATCTATTTCCCATGCAGTGAGGGGACCGGATGCCATGATCTTCATTTTCTGAATGTTGAGCTTTAAGCCAACTTTTTCATTTTCTTCTTTTACTTTCAAGAGGCTTTTAGTTCCTCTTCACTTTCTGCCATAAGCGTGGTGTCATAAGGACTGAATAATAACAAGAGGTTTTTCAGTATAATTTAACACAGACATGCAGAAATACACACACACATATAAAAATATATATATAGCATAGTGTAGAACACGTATGTCATAGCATTAGAAACAGATATTTTACCTGTGTAATAGAGCATGTCTTTTCATAACTGTTACAAAGACTAGGCACTAGTGATCAAATGTACTGGCAGCATGTAATGAGAAGGAGCTAGAATTAGCATCCATCTTGCATTAGGAAAGGTTTTTTGTAGGGACTATCTTTCAGACTGCTCTCAGCTCTGTTTCCTTAATTTTGGCTATGCTGCTATCACAGAAACCACTTTTGCCTAGAGGCTTTACCAACTTACTCTCCAGGGAGTTCAGCCAGTGGGAGATGCTGGAGGGTGATTGGAAGTGTGCCTCCAGCTGAGTGTGAGTCCGTTCTGCAGAAGAGACTGCTAGTCTTCCACTGTGGTTCCCAGACTTGCTAGATGACAAAGTTGTAGTCCAGTATACCAGGTTTCAGGAAGCTATCTTCTCTCCTGGTACCTCCATTTTTAGTGGTGTTTGTTTCCTCTCTTGTTAATAGTTAGGTTTGTCTCTGGTCTCCATCATCATATAACCGATTTTCTGCATTAAATTTCTTCTGTTTGAAGTATTTAGATGAGCTTCTGTTTTCCTGATCAACCACCCAGAAATCCCTCCATCATTACTTTGTTTTGATTTTGTGAACTCTTGGTATCTTGAATATTTGTATTATTCATTTTAATGCTCGTATTAATTGGGCAGCCAAAATGTACCAGGCACTGTGAATTTCTGCCAGCCTACCTGTCTCTCTAGTCATATCAAGAGACAATTGCCTCAGAAGGTGTGAGGGAGGGGTGGAGTGGGAGATTGGGACTGTTGTAGTTCAGTCTCTAAGGTGTGTATGATTCTTTGTGACCCCACGGACTGCAGCATGCTAAGCTCTCCTGTCATCCACTATCTCCCAAAACTTTCTCAAATTTATGTCCATTGAGTCAGCAAGGTTGTCTGACCATCTCATCTTATGCCACTCCTTCTCCTTTTGCCTTCAGCTTTTCCTGGCATCAGGATCTTTTGCAATGACTCAGCTCTTTGCCTCAGGTGGCCAAAATATTGGAGTTCAGCTTCAGCATCAACATCAGTCCTTTCCATGAATATTCAGTGTTGATTTCCTTTAAGATGAGCTGATTTGATCTCCTTGCAATCCAAGAGACTCTCAAGAGTCCTCTCCAGCACCACAGTTTGAAAGGACCAGTGTTTTGTTGCTTAGCATTCCAACTCTCACATCTATACATGAGTACTGGAAAAACCAAAGCTTTGATAATATGGACCTTTGTTGGCAAAAGTGATGTCTTACTCAGTTTCAGTCACAAGTCTTGGTGTGTAGCCTGTGCTCATATGACCTCAGGCCTGTGATCTATTTAACTCATTACAATTTCTCATTCTCACTTTTGGGACATAAGACCATTATAGTGAAAAAGAAAAAAAAATTATAGCAAGTTTACCACAAGTTATGTCAACTCGAGCCATTTGGTCATGATTAATGTATTTCTGCTCACCATCCTCCCCATATTTCACAATAGAAGGAGTAGGTGCACACAGCATTAAGGATAGAATTCTGCTTTTGATTCTGGGCCGTTTCAGCTCCAAAAGCTATAAGATAGGCCTTTGTTAGCAGGGCAGTTAGGACATGAACGATGGTAAAGCAAAATGGATATTGAGCTCTAGAAAGCCAGTGAATTCTGTATTACTGCAAAGCTGTGGTCACTCTTTCACCATTGATTAGGAATGAGCAATAGGGTGTAGTGTTGTATCTACAGATGTCTACAGTGTATCTACAACTTCTACAATGTTGTGTGAAGAACTTCAGTTTATATGTCACCTTCATACACAGAGGCAGTATTAGACCACCGAAATGATGTATTTGAAATGCTGACCAGTGAAAACTCTGTGTTTAGTTCTCTGTCTTTTAAGTTAACTGTGGTATTTCTTAAAATTCTTTTGATGTCACAGGAGCCACTAATGAATACAGATGAATACAAAGCCTGCTGTAGACACCAACTGTGAGAGCTTACATCAGACTGCTTAGCTGTAGAGTTCTTTCATTCCAAATATCTTAATACCAATCTGGGGCATGTCTTTCCTCTGCTATCTTTGAGCCCCAAGATTAAAAGGAAATATCCAACTTAATTATAATGATGAGGTTGTGAGTGGGACGGTGAATTGAAACTGGTCAGGCTTGGATTTTTGATTCTAGCTCCAGCATGGACTAGTTATCAAAGTTTTATCCCTCTGGGCTTTGCCTGTTAAAATGCAGACATTTGTAGCATTTAAATTTGAAAGTTATTTGAAGGGTCACATTGATAGTTCCTATTATATACATAAATTCTATGGACATTTCTTATATTTATGGCAAAGGGTGACTCTGATATATATATATATATACATACTGATATATATATACATACTGATAATAGTTATATAGTTATATATACATACTGATATATATATACATACTGATAATAGTTATTACTGATAATATATTTACTGATAATATTTACTGAATAATATTCAGGATGGACAACTTGATGTGGAAGAAAATCATATTGAAATCTCATTTAAGATACTTGAGCTGAGAGAGCTAAATTGTCTTCACTATTCCAAGAAATAGCACTGTGCTTAGAGCAACATAGGGTAATCTACTGGACTAATTTATTTTGTCACTGGTTATTAGGAAGTTAAAGTGCAAGATTCCAAATTCCCTTTCAGATAAAAAATAAGCAAATTAAAAAATACCATGATTCTCTACTTTATATCTGTTGTGTTTGTGTATTGCAGTCTACAACATTTATAGAAAGTGCTGTCTGAAGCTCTTGAGAAATTCTGACATTCCATCCAATACACAGTGGAATCAACTTTTATTAAAAGCATGTTCTATCTGAGAGAAGAGCATCATTCACAATTCCAAATAGCATTTTATGCAATCTATAATATTATCCAGATCCAGGCTTAAAAAATAAAGGTTAATAATACGTCTTCAGATAACTCAGATTGCTTTTTTCTCTGATTTTAATAAAGCAAAAATAAAAATTTTATTAAATATTAAGGTCCATGAAATAAAAGCAATCTCCTTTCAGAACCAAGATTAAAAATATAATGGAGATTTGTCTTCCCAGTTTTCACTCAAAATTTTTATCTAACTTTTAAAAACCCTGTCTGTATTAATGAAGTTAAAAACTTTGATGCTCTAATATCTATTTGCTGGAGAATAAATAGTGCTTTACCTGGGTGTTCTGTTTTTCTGTGTCACTGTTATACAGGTCATTTGACAGACCTATAATACATTTGAGTATTTCAAGTATTCTCTAGTCTTACAAGCACTTTACTGCCTCTTCTGATTCACTGTCTCCCCAAAATGATTTTCATTTATTCAAGAATCCCATAAAAATATAAACTTCTCTGCCTTTAGAATTTCAATTCTTTATTTGGCAGACTGTATCCTTTGTTTTATAAACTGAAGTAATGATACAGTGTAAGTAGTTATGTTTGTACTTCTTCAGTTTTGAAATCTCAATTAGCTGGTACTCTGGAAAATGAGATTTAAGTTTTTCTTTATGGTTTATCTTTCTTTGCTTCTAAGTAGCATTAATGATAGAGACTTAAATGTGGCAATGAAACTTCAATGTGTATTACTTATATCACTGACAAAAATTTAACTTGCCTAAGATAAAAAATGAATACTTTAAAAGAGAGAAGAATATGGTAAAAAACAAAGTTAGATAGAAAATGGGTTAGAGATACAAGCATACATTTTATAGAAAAAGAAAATTCAGTGTGCTTAATCATACAAAACAGTTTTTAAAATATGCTTTCAAACTGGGTAATGAGGTAAATTTTTTTTTTAAATTCAGTGATATATGATTTCTTACCCAACACATTGGCAAAATGTAAAATTTGACCATGTGCTTTGTTGTTGAGACAATAGAGGAATAGTGACCCTAGAAACACAAAATGATCCTTTTCCTACTGTAGGGAATGTGGCATTGCTGTCAAACTTACCTATGCATTAACTCTGTGATTTAAGTATTCCTCCTTTAAGAATATATTTCCAAAGATGGTACTGATGAACCTATTTCAGGGCAGCAGTGCAGATGCAGACATAGAGAATAGACTGTGGACACAGTGGGAGAAGGAGAGGGTGGGACAAATTGAAGGATTAACATGGAAACATATACATTATCATATGTAAAATAGATAACGAATGGGAATTTGCTGTATGATGCAAGGAGCTCAAACCCATGCTCTGTGATAACAAGGAGGGGGTGGATTGGGTGGGAGTTGGAAGGAAGGTTCAAGAGGGAAGAGACATATGTGTACCTATGACTGTTTCATATTGATGTTTGGCAGAAACCAACACAATATTGTAAAACAGTTATCCTCCAAATAAAATTAAATAATTTAAAAAATATAAATGTTTTTAAAATTTAGAAAATATATATATATGTTGCAAGGCAGCCACATAGCATATCATCACCTGGATGAGATGTCCCTGTCAGGACACTCTCATCAGAGTTCCCAGCTCCACCCCACCACAGATCCCACGTGCGTGATGGCAGTCCCCATTCAATGGGGAGATGGAGGGTCTGTCAAGTGAATCTGGTAAAAAAAAAAAAAAGGAAGAAGAAGTATACATATCTTATACACAGAAAACTTATTTTTTATAGCAAAAGATAGAGATACCCCAAATGTCCATTATAAGGGGAAGACTGAATAAACTAATAGATCTATGAAAATGAGAATAGGCAGCTTTATAAAGGAATGAGAAACATCTCTATATGATCCTATGAGAGATATCCTAAATATAAGGGAGAGAAGGAGGGAAACAATGTGGGGAAAATATTTTACTGTAAATAAAGACAATCATTTACTAATCGATTATTAAGAAACACAACACAGTAAAGCAACTATATTCTGATTAAAAAAATTAATAAAAACTAAAACCTGAAGATTTCATGTTAAAAAATATATAATGTTATGTATGTAGATACAAACACACATACAAAAACATATCTGCACTTATAAGAAAAATAATGAAAGCATAAATCATAAAATTAAACAGAAGGTTAATTTTGTAAGGAAGAAGGAAAAAAAGGTGAAAGTGACAGGAATAGAAGTTAGAATTCTCTAAATATGTGATATTTTCCAGATATGAATTTTTAAGAATATAAATATTATATATACATGTAAAGTAATATCCAAAACCAGGCAAAATGAAACAAACACACCCAAACTTGTCTCCAAGTTGATGACATAATTAAATCAAGAAAAATTATGTCAAAATATATAAAACACAACAATTTTACTCTTATTCTAGTGGGTGGATTATACAATAAGGAAAAAGTCAACTTTCACCAAGCAAAGAAAATATTAACTAGTTTAGTAGTCATATTGTCAAAGGTAATGGTGGTGTAATTAACCTGAAACTGTTGAATATGTATTATGAAATAAAGCACTGAACAATATTCTTTTTTATAATTTTTTTTAATTGAAGAATAGTTGCTTTACAATATTGTGCTGGTTTCTGCCATACATTAACATGAATTAGCCATATGTCTCCTCCCTCTTGAGCCTCCATCCCACCTTCAACCCCATTTCACCCCTCTAGGTTGTAACAGAGCCAAAGTTTGTGTTCCCTGAGCCATACAGCAAATTTCCACTAGCCATCTATTTTACATATGGTAATGCATATGTTTCCATGATACCATTTCCCTTCATTCTACCCTCTCCTCTCCCTACCACACCATGTTTATAAGTCTGTTTTCTATGTCTGTATCTCCATTGCTTACCTGCAAATAATTTCATCAGTACCATCTTTCTAGATTTCATGTATATGTGTTAATATATGACATTTATTTTACATTGTCTGACTTACTTCACTCTGTATAATAGGTTCTAGGTTCATCCATCTCATTACTACTGATGCAAACATGTTCCTTTTTATGGCTGAGTAATGTTCTTTTGTATATATGTACCAGAGCTTCTTTATTTATTCACCTGTTGATGGACATCTAGGTTGATTCCATGTCCTCACTATTGTAAATACTGCTATAATGAACTTCTTGGTACATGTGTCTTTTTAAATTATGATTTTCTCAGGGTAGAATTACGGCAAAAGAGATACAAGGTAAGGTCATTGAAGCTCAGTAAAAATCATGAAGTTCTGAACTTGAATTGGAAGTACCAGTATGGACTTGAGATATGTCTGAACTAATAAGCACCAAAAAATTGACAAAATTAGAGTACTTGATCTGCAACTCCTAATGAAGCCAGGAGGACCCCATGCCTGAAGGGTGGCAGCCAAGAGGAGTTATCCCACATCCGAGGTCAAGGGCAGCGGCCTAGAGTGCCAGGCTGCAACAGCACAGGAATGGCCAAGAGGAGCTATCCAGCATCCAAGGTCAGGGGCTGCGGCTAGGAGGAGCAATCCCACACCTGAGGCCAGGTGCGGCAGCTGGGAAGAGCAACACCGCATCTAAGGAGTGGTTGCTGCATAGACATAGGAGGGCCTAGAGGAGCCATCCCACGTTGAAGGTAAGAAAGGGCAGTGGTGAGGAGAGACCACTCATCCAAGGTAAGGAGCAGCGGCTGTGCTTTGCTGGAGCAGCCGTGAAGAGATACCCCAGGCCCAAGGTAAGAGAAACCCAAGTAGGATGGTATGTGTTGCAAGAGAGCATCAGAAGGCAGACACACTAAAATCATATTCACAGAAAACAGGTCAATCCAATCACAGTAGGACCACAGCCTTGTCTAACACAATGAAACAAAGCCATGCCTGCAGGGCAACCCAGGGCTGGCGGGTCATGGTGGAGAGGGCTGACAGAATGTGGTCCACTGGAGAAGGGAATGGCAAACCGCTTCAATATCCTTGCCTTGAGAAAGGCAAAATGATAGGATAATGAAAGAGGAACTCCCCAGGTCAGTAGGTGCCCAATACACTACTGGAGATCAGTGGAGAAATAACTCCAGAAATAATGAAGGGATGGACCCAAAGAAAAACAATACCCAGCTGTGGATGTGACTGGTGATAAAAGCAAGATCTGATGCTGTATAGAGCAATATTGCATTAGAACCTGAAATGTCAGGTCCACGAATTAAGGCAAATTGCAGTGGTCCAAAAAGAGATGGCAAAAGTGAATGTCGACATTCAAGGAATCAGCAAATAAAAATGGACTGGAATAGGTGAATTTAACTCGACCATTATATCTACTACTGTGGGCAGGAATCCCTCAGAAGAAATGGAGTAGCTATCATGGTCAACAAAAGAGTCTGAAATGCTGTACTTGGATGCAATCTCAAAAACGACAGAATGATCTCCGTTCATCTCCAAGGTAAACCATTAAATATCACAGTAATCCAAGTCTATGCCTCAACAAGTAATGCTGAAGAAGGTGAAGTTGAACAGTTCTATGAAGATCTTTTAGAACTAACATCTAAAAAAGATGTCCTTTTCATTATAGGGGACTGGAATGCTAAAGTAGGGAAGTCAAGAAACACCTGGAGTAACGGGCAAATTTGGCCTTGGAATGCGCAGTGAAACAGGGCAAAGACTAACAAGAGTTTTGCCAAGAAAATGCACTGGTCATAGCAAACACCCTCTTCCAACAACACAAAAGAAGACTCTACACATAGACATCACCAGATGGTCAACACCAAAATCAGATTGATTATATTCTTTGCAGCCAAAGATGGAGATCATGAACTCCTTATTACCAAATTCAGTCTTAAGTTGAAGAAAGTAGGGATAACTGCTAGACCATTCAGATATGACCTAAATCAAATCACTTATGATTATACAGTGGAAATGAGAAATAGATTTAAGGGCCTGGATCTGACAGATAGAGTGTCTGATGAACTATGGAATGGGGTTCGTGACATTGTACAGGAGATAGGGATCAAGACCATCCCCATGGAAAAGAAATGCAAAAAAGCAAAATGGCTGTCTGGGGAGGCCTTAAAAGCTGTGAAAAGAAGAGAGGTGAAAAGCAAAGGAGAAAAGTAAAGACATGAGCATATGAATGCACAGTTCCAAAGAGGAGCAAGAATAAATAAGAAAGCCTTTTTCAGTGATCAATGCAAAGAAATAGAGGAAAACAACAGAATGGGAAAGACTAGAGATCTCTTCAAGAAAATTAGAGATATCAAGGGAACATTTCATGCAAAGATGGGCTCGATAAAGGACAGAAATGGTATGGACCTAAAGAAGCAGAAGATATTAAGAAAAGGTGGCAAGAACACACAGAAGAACTGTACAAAAAAAGACCTTCATGATCCAGATAATCACAATGGTGTGATCTCTCATCTAGAGCCAGACATCCTGGAATGTGAAGTCAAGTGGGCCTTAGAAAGCATCACTACGAATGAAGCTAGTGGAGGTGATGGAATTCCAGTTGAGCTGTTTCAAATCCTGAAAGATGATGCTGTCAAAGTGCTGCACTCAATATCCAGGCAAATTTGGAAAGCTCAGCAGTGGCCACAGGACTGGAAAAGGTCAGTTTTCATTCTAATTCCAAACAAAGGCAATGCCAAAAAATGCTCAAACTACTGCACAATTGCACTCATCTCACATGCTAGTAAAGTAATGCTCAAAATTCTCCAAGCCAGGCTTCAGCAATACTTGAACAGTGAACTCCTGATGTTCAAGCTGGTTTTAGAAAAGGAAGAGGAACCAGAAATCAAATTGCCAACATCCTCTGGATCATGGAAAAAGCAAGAGAGTTCCAGAAAAACATCTATTTCTGCTTTATTGACTATGCCAAAGCCTCTGACTGTGTGGATCACAAGAAACTGTGGAAAATTCTGAAAGAGATGGGAATACCAGACCACCTGACCTGTCTCTTGAGAAATCTGTATGCAGGTCAGGAAGCAACAGTTAGAAGTGGACATGGAACACAGACTGGTTCCAAAAAGGAAAGGAGTACGTCAAGCCTGTATCTTGTCACCCTGCTTATTTAACTTCTATGCAGAGTACATCATGAGAAATACTGGACTGGGAGAAACACAAGCTGGAATCAAGATTGCCGGGAGAAACATCAATAACCTCAGATATGCAGATGACACCACCCTTATGGCAGAAAGTGAAGAGGAACTAAAAGCCTCTTTATGAAAGTGA
This sequence comes from Nanger dama, assembly GCA_917880005.1. NCBI lineage: Eukaryota > Metazoa > Chordata > Mammalia > Artiodactyla > Bovidae > Nanger > Nanger dama. The sequence goes on from CAKJTW010000004.1 coordinate 59,260,705, forward strand.
AAGAGGAGAGTGAAAAAGTTGGCTTAAAACTCAAGATTCAGAAAATGAAGATCATGGCCTCTGGTCCCATCACTTCGTGGGAAATAGATGGGGAAACAGTGGAAAGAGTGTCAGACTTTATTTTTGGGGCTCCAAAATCACTGCAGATTGTGACTGCAGCCATGAATTTGAAAGACTCTTACTCTTTGGAAGATTATGACCCACCTAGATAGTATATTCTGACTAAGGTCCGTCTAGTCAAAACTATGGTTTTTCCTGTGGTCGTGTATGGATGTGAGAGTTGGATTATGAAGAAAGCTAAGTGCTGAAGAATTTTTGCTTTTGAATTTTGGTGTTGGAGAAGACTCATGACAGTACCTTGGACTGCAAGGAGATCCAATCAGTCCATTCTGAAGGAGATCAGCCCTGGGTTATCTTTGGAAGGGATGATGCTAAAGCTGAAACTCCTGTACTTTAGCCACCTCATGAGAAGAGTTGATTCATTGGAAAAGACTCTGATGCTGGGAGGGATTGGGGGCAGGGGGAGAAGGAGGAGAAGGGGATGATAGAGGATGAGATGACTAGATGGCCTCACTGACTCAATGGACATGAGTCTCAGTGAATTCCGGGAGTTGGTGATGGACAGGGAGGTCTGGCATGCTGTGATTTATGAGGTCGCAAAGAGTTGGACACTATTGAGAGACTGAACTGAGCTGAACTGAATGAAGTATTGTATCTAGATTGTGACCATCAACAGCTGCAAACAGCATTATTTTTGTACAGTCCATTAAATGTTGTATATTCCCTAGTGGCAATAAACTACCAATCTGTGGAGAATGTTTACTGAAAGTTTTATGATGCTTATCAGACCCAAAAATAAATTAACAGGAAATGTTGGAAACTGAGAACACAGCACATGAGAGCAGAAAGACTGACTATGACTAAAACTTCACATGACAAATATCTGATTTCTTCAACAAACAATTGCAAATGAAATTAAAAAGTTGGAATCAATAATTCAACCAAAACCTGAGACATATCAGACAACTACCACATATTTGAATCCAAATTTAAGCAAGCAAACTTAAAAATTTTTTTTTTTTTAATTTACAGGAAAATTTGAAGGCTATCTACTAAATAATTGATTATATTAAAAATCATTTCTAATTTATTTATAATTTTGAGAATAGTAATGTGGTTATTTTAGAAGGAAAAAGGCCTTATCTTTTAGAAATACATGCTGATATGTTAAAGATGGCATGGTGTTACATACGATTTTTCAAAATAACCAAAGTTGGGATAACTTCTTGATGGTATAGGTGTAAAAAAAAAAAAAAAACCTGGCCATGACTTGATAATTTTTGATAAGTATCTAGGAGTTTATTGCATCTTTCACACTATTTTTATGTTTAAATATCCTATAATATGAAGCACAGAACATAATCATTGTGTAATTGTTTAGCAGTTTGAGATACCTCAATATGGATGAAATAATTTAGCTGTAAGGTGTTATAAACAAAACTCATATAAAGATTCCTAGAATAAAAAAGAAAAAATCCTTACCAACTGGCAAGGATTATTATTTTTACATTATTTTTATTCTATGGTCATGGATTTTGTCTCTAGGAGTCTATTGTTAAAAATTTTCCCACAATAAAGGAAAAAGAATAATTGCTCTAACACTGTGAGAAATTATACCATCAGAGTTTGACAGTTCTAATAGCTAACAAGTAAATAAATACATAAAAGAGTAAAGTATTTTGATATAAGAATGGATTTAAAAGCACTGTGTAGAAGCTCAGTTAAGAGAACTGATATTATTCTAGCTAGCTTAAGTTGGAAGGGTTTTATTATAGGATGTAACATTGTCACAGAGGTTTAGGAGAGCTAACAATGCATTCTAGGTTGAGCTTCTAAACAGTGCTACCAAAACCTTCATCAGACTAGACCTGAGCTTCGAAAATTGCTGCTGCGTAATCTACGATAAGAAAATTCATGCTATCATTATATCAACAATTTGGGATATTGCTCCAATCAGAGAACCAGCTTTAGGATCATGAACCACATTTGCTACATTATGCATCAAAAAGAAGAAAAAATAAAAGATGCAAGTAGGGCTGATTGGCCCAATTTAAATTAAATCTGGAACTACCAGAGGTTACCATACCAAGGGAAACAAAACAGAAAGAGAAAGACAAATACCATATAATCCATTTACATATGGAATCCAAAATATGACATAAATGAACCTATCTATGAAATAGAAGAGGACTCACAGACATAGAAAACAGAGTTGTGATTTCCAAGGGAAGGGGTTAGGGAGGGATGGATTGGGAGTTTGGGATTAGCACACACAAACTATTACATGAAGAAGGATAAAAACAAGGTCCAACTGTATATCACAGAGAAATGTATTCAGTGTGCCATGATAAACCACAATGGAAAAGAATATTTTAAAAATATATATAGGGTCCAAAAGACTGTTCTATACATCTGTGTCTCTTTTGCTGTCTCACATATAGGGTTATCTTTATCATCTTTCTAAATTCCATATATATGTGTTAGTATACTGTATTGATATTTCTTTCTGGCTTACTTCACTCTGTAAAGCAGGATCCAGTTTCATCCACATCATTAGAACTGATTCAAATGTATTCTTTTTAATGGCTGAGTGATACTCCATTGTGTATATGTACGACAGCTTTCTTATAATTCATCTGCTGATGGACATCTAGGTTGCTTCCATGTCCTGGCTATTATAAACAGTGCTGCGATGAACATTGGGGTACATGAGACAGCAAAGGAGACACAGATGTATAGAACAATCTTTTGGACTCCGTAGGAGAGGGAGAGGGTGAGATGATTTGTAAGAATGGCATTGAAACATGTATAATATCATATATGAAATGAATCACCAGTCCAGGTTCGATGCATCATACTGGATGCTTGGGGCTGGTGCACTGAGACCACCCAGAGGGATGGTACAGGGAGGGAGGAAGGAGGGGGCTCAGGATGGGGAACACGTGTATACATGTGGCAGATTCATGTTGATATATGGCAAAACCAATACAATATTGTAAAGTATCAACCTCCAATCAAAATAAATATATCTATATCTATATCTATATCTATATATATGGAATTCCCTGTGGCCCAATGGTTAGGACTCTGTTTTTTTACTGTCAAGGACACAGGTTCAATCCCCGGACAAGGAATTGAGATACCTCAAAGACATGCAATGTGGACAAAATTTTTTAAAATATATTTATGACCTTAATCAAATCCCTTATAATTATATAGTGGAGATGACAATTAGATTCAATGGACTAGATCTGGTAGACAAAGTGCCTGAGGAACTAAGGACCAGAGATTCTTAACATTGTACAAGAAGCAGTGACCAAGACCATCCCAAGGAAAAAGAAATGTTAGAAGGAAAAATAGTTGTCTGAAGAGGCTTTACAAATAGCTGAGGAAAGAAAAGAAGCAAAAGCAAAGGAGAAAGGAAAAAATTAATACAAATGAACACATAGGTCTAGAGAAAAGCCAGGAGAGATAAGAAGGCCTTCTTAAGTCAACAATGCAAAGAGGTTGAGGAAAACAGTAGAATGGCAAAGACTAGAGATCTCTTCAGGAAAACTGGAAAGGCTAAGGGGATATTTTCTGCAAGGATGGGCACAATAAAGGATACAGATGATGAGACCTAATGGAGCAGAAGAGATTAAGAAGAGGTGGCAGTAGTACACAAAAAAACTATGCAAAAAGGTCTTAATGACTGGGATAACCATGATGATGTGGTCACTCACCTAGAGCCAGATATCCTGGAATGTGAAGTCAAATGGGCCTTAGGAAGCATTTGTACAAACAAAGTTAGTGGAGTTGATGGAATTCCAGTTGAGCTATTTCAAATTTTAAAAAGACCATGCTGTTCAAATTGCTGCACTCAATATGCCAGCAAATAAGGAAAACTCAGCCATGGCCACAGGACTGGAAAAGGTCGGTTTTCAATCCAATCCAAACAAAAGGCAATAGTAAAAATTGTTCAAACTACCTTACAATTGCTCTCATTTCACAGAATAGTAAGGTCATGCTCAAAATCATTCAAGCAAGGCTTCATTAGTATTTGAACAGAGAACTTCCAAATTTAAACATTTAGAAAAGACATAGGAATCAGAAATCAAATTGACAATACTCACTGGATCATACAAAAGAAAGGGAATTCCAGAAAACTATTGACTTCTGCTTCATTGAATACACTAAAGCCTTTGACTGTGTGGATCACAATAAACTGTGGAAAATTATTAAAGAGATGGAAATAACAACAGACCATTTTACCTGTCTCCTGAGAAACCAGTATACGGGCCAAGAAGCAACAGTTCAAACCTTACATTGAACAACTGACTGGTTCAAAATTTGGAAAAGAATAAGACAAGTCTGTATATTGTCACCTTCCTATTTAACTTATAGGCAGAGTACATCATGTGAAATGCTGAGGTGGATGAATCACAAGCTAGAATCAAGATTGCTGGACATTCCAGGAATCAGCAAACTAAAACGGACTGGAATGGGTAAATTTAACTCATATGACCATTATATCTACTACTGTGGGCAGGAATCCCTCAGAAGAAATGGAGTAGCCATCATGGTCAATGAAAGATTCTGAAATTCAGTAATTGGATGCAATCTCAAAAATGACAGAATTATCTCTGTTCATTTCCAAGGCAAACCATTCAATATCACAGTTATCCAAGTCTATGCCCCAACCAGTAACGCTGAAGAAGCTGAAGTTGAACGGTTTTGAGAAGACCTACAAGACCCTGTAGAACTAACACCCAAAAAGATGTCCTTTTCATTATAGGGGACTGGAATGCTAAAGTAGGAAGTCAAGAAACACCTGGAGTAACAGGCAAATTTGGCCTTGGAATGTGGAATGAAGCAGGGCAAAGACTAATAGAGTTTTGCCAAGAAAATGCACTGGCCATAGCAAACACTCTCTTCCAACAACACAAGAGAAGACTCTACACATGGACATCACCAGATGGTCAACACTGAAATCAGATTGATTATATTCTCTGCAGCCAAAGATAGAGAAGCTCTATACTGTCAACAAAAACAAGACCAGGAGCTGACTGTGGCTCAGATCATGAATTCCTTATTGCCAAATTCAGACTTAAACTGAAGAAAGTACGGAAAACAGCTAGACCATTCAGGTATGACCTAAATCAAATCTCTTATGATTATACAGTGGAAGTGAGAAATAGATATAAGGGCCTGGATCTGATAGATAGAGTGCCTGATGAACTATGGACGGAGGTTCGTGACATTGTACAGGAGACAGGGATCAAGACCATCCCCATGGAAAAGAAGTGCAAAAAAGCAAAATGGCTGTCTGGGGAGGCCATACAAACAGCTGTGCAAAGAAGAGAGGCAAAAAGCAAAGGAGAAAAGTAAAGATATAAGCATCTGAATGCAGCATTCCAAAAACAGCAAGACAAGATAAGAAAATCTTCTTCAACAATCAATGCAAAGAAATAGAGGAAAACAACAGAATGAGAAAGACTAGAGATCTCTTCAAGAAAATTAAAGATACCAAGGGAAATTTTCATGCAAAGATGGGCTCAATAAAGGACAGAAATGGTATGGACCTAACAGAAGCAGAAGATATTAAGAAGAGGTGGCAAGAACATAGAAGAACTGTACAGAAAAGATCTTCAAGACCCAGATAATCATGATGATGTGATCACTAATCTAGAGCCAGACATCTTGGAATGTGAAGTCAAATGGACCTTAGAAAGCATCACTATGAACAAAGCTAGTGGAGGTGATGGAATTCCAGTTGAGCTGTTTCAAATCCTGATAGATGATGCTGTGAAAGTGCTGCACTCAATATGCCAGCAAATTTGGAAAACTCAGCAGTGGCCACAGGACTGGAAAAGGTCAATTTTCATTCCAATTCCAAAGAAAGGCAACGCCAAAGAATGCTCAAACGACCGCACAATTGCACTCATCTCACATGCTAATAAGGTAATGCTCAAAATTCTCCAAGCCAGGCTTCAGCAATATGTGAACCGTGAACTCCCTGATGTTCAAGCTGGATTTAGAAAAGGCAGAGGAACCACAGATCAAATTGCCAACATTTTCTGGATCATGGAAAAAGCAAGAGAGTTCCAGAAAAGCATCTATTTCTGCTTTATTGACTATCCCAAAGCCTTTGACTGTGTGGGTCACAATAAACTGTGGAAAATTCAGAGAGAGTGGGAATACCAGACCACCTAACCTGCCTCTTGAGAAATCTGTATGCAGGTCAGGAAGCAACAGTTAGAACTGGACATGGAACAACAGAATGGTTCCAAATAGGAAAAGGAGGACGTCAAGGCTGTATATTGTCACCCTGCTTATTTAACTTCTATGCAGAGTACATCATGAGAAACGCTGGACTGGAAGAAACACAAGGTGGAATCAAGATTGCTGGGAGAAACATCAATAACCTCAGATATGCAGATGACACCACCCTTATGGAAGGAAGTGAAGAGGAGCTAAAAAGCCTCTTGATGAAAGTAAAAGAGGAGAGTGAAAAAGTTGGCTTAAAATTCAACATTCAGAAAATGAAGATCATGGCATCTGGTCCCATCGCAGATGAGGAAACAGTGGAAGAAGTGTCAGACTTTATGTTTTTGTTGGGTTCCAAAATCACTGCAGGTGATGATTGCAGCCATGAAATTAGAAGACATTTACTCCTTGAAAGAAATGTTATGACCAACCTAGATAGCATATTCAAAAGCAGAGACATTACTTTGCTGACTAAGGCCCGTCAAGTCTGGTTTTTCCTGTGGTCATGTATGGATGTGAGAATTGGACTGTGAGGAAAGCTGAGCGCCGAGGAACTGATGTTTTTGAACTGTGATGTTGGAGAAGACTCTTGAGAGTCCGTTGGACTGCAAGGAGATCCAACCAGTCCATTCTGAAGGAGATCTACCTTGAGATTTCTTTGGAAGAAATGATGCTAAAGCTGAAACTTCTGTAATTTGGACACCTCATGTGAAGAGTTGACTCATTGGAAAAGACTGATGCTGGGAGGGATTGGGGGCAGGAGGAGAAGGGGACGACTGAGGATGAGATGGCTGGGCATCACAGACTCGGTGGACATGAGTCAGTGAATTCTGAGAGATGCTGATGGACAGGGAGGCCTGGCTTGCTGTGATTCATGGGATCACAAAGAGTTGAACACGACTGAGTGATTGAACTGAACTGAATGGTAGAAAGTGAAGACGAACTTCATAGCCTCTTGAAGGTGAAACAGGAGAGCAAGAAATCTAGCTCTAGCTTTAAACTCAACATTCAAAAAACTGAAATCATGGCATCCAGCCTCATTACTTCATGACAAATAGAAGAGAAAAATGTGGAAACAGTGACAGATTTTATTTTCTTGGGCTTCAAAATCACTGCCGATAGTGACTGTAGCCTTGAAATTAAAAGACACTTGCTCCTTGGAAAGAAAGCTATGACACACCTAAACAGCACATTAAAAAGCACAGACATTACTTTGCCAACAAAGGTCCATATAGGCAAAGCTATGGTTCTCCCAGGAGTCATGTACAGATGTTAAGAGTTGGACCAAAAAAAAAAAAAAGGTTCAGCTCCAAAGAACTGATTCTTTCGAGTTGTGCTAGAGATTTTTGAGCGTCTCTTTGGACTGCCAGGAAATCAAATCAGTCAGCTCTGATGAAAAGCACCCTAAATATTCATTCAAAGTACTGATGCTGAAGCTGAAGCTCCAATACTTTGGTCACATGATTGGGAATAGTGGACTCACCGGAAAAGACTCTGATGCTGGGAAAAATTGAAGTCAAAAGGAGAAGAGGGCAGCAGAAGATAATATGGTTAGATAGCTAATACGGTTAGATAGCATCCCTGATTCAGTGGACAGGAATTTGAGCAAACTCTGGGAGATAGTAAAGGACAGGGAGGTCTTGTGTGCTGTAGTCCATTGGGTCACAAAGAGTCCAGACATGACTTAGCAAGTGAACAACAACAAATATATAAATGAATCACTTTGCTGTAAAGCAGTAACTAGAACATTATACATAAACTATACGTCAACTAAAAAAAAGTCTTCAAAATATAGGTTTAGTTTCTCGGTCATTTTAATCACACTAGGCAGAAAATAAGATGGAAGGAAACCACCAGTCAACAACATCAGAAAACTGCCGCATTTTCTGTTCATATTTCATAAATTAGGACACTTTGCAGCCTTCTCCTTGTCCCCCTTACCTCCACCAACTGTAAAACTGAATCCTCTATGACCATATCACTTGAAATTGTATAAAATATACTTTTTAATCTTATACTATTCATTTGCACCATCCATTTAGTTGAGTACTTACAATATAAACACCAAAATCAACAAGACATTGTTTGCCAGGCCTTACTTAAGGCGTGTATCCTTATGTCTACTTGGATCAAAATTAGCCCAGCATCCACATGCACCCACTTCTCAGGCACACTCTTTTACCCTGAAGGTTGCTTTGGATGTGATGTTGCAGAGTAGTTCAAGCTTGAAGACGATTTTTCTTACCTGTCATTCTGATATTATGACATTTTGTAGTTCATTTATTTATTTGCTCTTTCATACTTTTTCAATTCAAATTCTGTATTTAGCCCCTTTCTTTATCCTCACTGCCAATACAGCATCTGGCGAGCTTTAAGGAGAAAACGGCTAATTAAAGAGTGCATACTTAGTGCAGTGAGGTCGCTTTAAGAGAGAAGGGGCTCCAGGCAGCCCATCTATGGACTTCAGGATCAGAGCTTCTGGGAGTGAGAAAACTACAGAAAAGACAGCCCTAGAAGGAGCCAGATGAAACACTGCAGGCAATGTGACTGGGAAACAGTGCTGCTTGGATGCAGGGAAGCTTTTCCTAAATAGAAAAAATAAAGCCAGTTACTTGTTTGTGGGAAAAAAAAAAAAAGAACAGAACACATATCAGCATAGTAATCAAAGCCTGGTTTCAAATAATGCACCAGTGTCAGGAGTAGATAATGGCATCTAATTAAGACATTAATTAAAACTCATAATACCTAATTAGAAAATGTAAAAGTACTATTAGATTTTTTTTCTTTTAAATTAGCTGAAGCAGCTGATTAGCAGGTGTTTTTAATGTAAATTTTTTTATTAAATAGAACACCATATGGGTAAAAATTAGATCAGCAAATTACGATATTACAATTAGTCATTATTAAAAGCTTGGAGCAATGGCTGGAGGGGTGATGTGGGGGTCTTGGCCTGCCCCACTGCTACCTAGTTCCTTCCCTGGTACATAGCCATCTTGCTGCCTGCTTACACCCAAATCCCACTGTAGTTTAATTGGACAAGCTCCATTCTTCAACTTCTTTCTGAACTTTCTAGGAGTTCTTTGGCCCTTTGAATGTGTCAGAACTCAAGTTCTGATAGGAAGAACCCAAGGGAATGATTTAAATTGGTGTGGAAGGAATATAGGCTAAAGACAAGAAATATTGTATCAGGTACTGAAGAAGTTAGCAAGACCCTTTAGAAGCTACCCTAGACCCTAGAAAACTAGCTGTCTTCTCATTTGGGGAAGATACTGCAGGGTCAGGGCAACCTACAATAGCTTCTCACATTTATGTCATATCAGTTCTGGATATTCTACCTTATATGGATTGATACTATATTAAATCATGTTATAAAAGTGTATGTTTTCCTTTTTTTTTTTTTTTTTGCTTACTTCCTTCTCACTGGTCAATGTATTCTTCCCAAGAGTAGACAGTAGTCTGTTGAAGTGTAGTGATTGTTGCAGCCACAATACCCAAACAAGACTGAGTATGAAGTAGGTACTTGATATTGTTGTTTAATCTTTCAGTAGTGTCCCACTCTTTTGTGACCCTCTAGACTCTAACTACTAGGTTCTTTTATCCATGGGATTTTCCCAGCAAGAATACTGGAGTGGGTTGCCATGACCTTGTCCAGGGGATCTTCCCAGGAGTATCTCCCCAGGGAAGACCCAGGGATTAAACCTGTGTCTCCTGCACTGACAACCAGATTCTTTACCATTGAGCAATTACGTGAGCCCAGGTGCAAGTGAATGAATGAGACTATTGAGTATTATGCATTCTGTATGATTGTGTACGTGTGTTTGTGTGTGTGTGCACGCCACTTTTAGTTTAATGTTTTAATGTTTGGGAGTCAGACACTGAATTTGAAATTTCTAATAGAATCACAACCCTCAGCATTCTGGTCAATGGTCACACATTTTTGTCAAGCCTGGATGTACCTGCCTGTATCAAGTCTACATTGTCATGGGGGAATCTAAATAAATGTTATTAGCCTGAGACTCATAAAAGATGGCTAGGCATCAGACATTTAGTTTATACCCTCTTAGTTCCTACAAATGCTCCATGAATAGAGACCCCTAATCCTAAATGTCAGGATGGAAGGGAAGACACAAAAAGGTCAGATTCAACCTCCATGTCTAGGAGACCAGTGATAAATTTGAGGCATTGAAGGGAATAACGGTACACAGGTATACATTCTAAGCAGTCTGCTTGGTTAGTGCTTATTTATAATTGAGCTTTTAGGGTAAATGCACAAACAAACAAACAAACAAACAAAAAGTCTAAATAAGATGACCAGGTCCAGGAAATTAAAATTTTTGAAGGTATGCAAAGAGACATGCAACTTTTTTACTTGACCTCAATGTTAATCCTCCATGGATTTTAATTTAAAATTTGACTTGTATAAAAAAGATAGCTAACGAGAAAATACAGTATATCACAAGGAACTTTATTCAGTGCTCTGTGGTGATCTAAATGAGAAGGAAATCCAAAAAGAGGGGATTCACTTTGCTGTACAGCAGAAACTAATACAACGTTGTAAAGTAACTATACTCCAATATTAAAAAAAATTGACTTATGAAAAATGTCTTTAGAAATCTCACTGAGAAATTCTTATACAGAATGGACTAGAGGGGAAAAACCTGGAGGTAAAAAATAGTACATTGGATGGTAAACATTTCTTCCATTTCTGATTGTTTTTGTATTTTCTCAAGTGTCTCTGTTAATTACACCAGGAGGACTACTCTTCCTGCCCTTTTGCACTTTTCTTTAAGGTTTCTTATTCCAAGGGAAAGTTTTTAAGTCCATTGAGGCTTTCTTTGTAAATTGAAAGTATGAAGTGACAAGGGAGGAAAGAACCTGAATCTATCAAAACAGTGAGTTTCCTGATAGGTGCTTTAAAAAGGCTGCCTATCTTCCCAAGTCTTGGTGTATGCTAAATAAAAACACTGATGTCTTCACAGGAGAGAAAACATAAAAGTGCTACCTAAAAATTGCTAGGCAGCTATAAAGGAAATACATGACTCTATTATTTTGAAATGTAAGCAAACATTGACACTAAAGCCCTGGGCAAGACAGGAAGCCATCTACTATTAATAAGTGAGAGTTTGATGACCCTACCTCATATGATACATAAAGGAACAATAGCATCATTTTCTGGGAAAACCTCTTTAGATGCTTGTGTTTGGAGTGGGATCACAGGGTTGTTTGTGTTGTCTGTCCTTTTCCTTTGGGTCACTGTTTGGCTACACCTATGTCCAGGGCAGATGATGACCAAGTCAGAAGTCAGCATCTGTCCTTGGACAGTTGAAAAGATTTTACCAAAACAGAAATCACGGGATTCCAAGCAAAACTTAATGTTTTCCAGCATATCTCCACCACATATTTTAGGAGACCCCTTTATCATCTATTTGTTTGTTCAGCATGGTAAATATGAGTTGGTACAGGTACAGGTACAGGTAGCTTAGGGTGGATGGAGTGGGGGAAAGGGGTTAAGTTCATTCAGGTGGGAAGAGGGAGTGGTTAGAGCTTTCAATTTATTTTTTTCCTTCTCTTCTGTCTCATGTGATTGACTGGTGAGAAAGATGTGGGATGTCCTGATTCTGGACCCTGGAATAGATTCAGAAAGAAGAAGGCCTTGAGTTGGCAGAGGAGATAATCTGAGAGAGGGAAATGCTCAGAGAAAGGCTTTAGGCTCCTTGTAGACCCTGCTTCATTCTGCCCTTGAGATAGAAGACAAGATGAGGGAACCAACCACTGAAAAAAGGAGCAATATGACTTATCTCAGGTTGCAAAAAATTAAAGCTCATTTTCTTGAGTAGGGCTTAATTGACCTTGGGCAACCTGGTGGCTCAGATGGTAAAGAATCTGCCTGCAATGCAGGAGACCCAAGTTTAATCCCTGGGTCGGGAAGATCTCCTGTAGAAGAAGAATGTCAATCCACTTCAGTATTCTTGCCTGGAGATTCCATGGACAGAAGAGCTTGGTGAGCTATAGTCCATGGGGTCATAAAGAGTTGGACACAACTGAGCGACTAACACTTTTCATCTTTCTTTTCTAACATTTAATAATCTTTTTGACTCAATTACTTCATGTTTAAAATGCTAAAAAACCCCACATATATAGTATTTCATCTACAGAGGTCTGTGAGCACAAAACAATCTGACACACACAAGTACTGAATAACTATTCACTGTTTCTCAAATTTATTATTATTATTATTGAGAATAATAAAAAGGATCTTCAAGATTCTCACAAAGACAAAAATAACTGGTAAAATGAGATCATTGATATGTGGAATCTAATTAAAATGACATAAATGAACTTATTTCCAAATCAGAAACATACTCACAAATTAAAAAACCAAATTTATGGTTACCAAAAGGGAAATATGTCAAGGAGGGATAAATTAAGAATTTGGGATTAACATACACTACTATATATAAAGAGAACTAACATGGATCTACCGTAGAGCACAGGGAACCCTATGTTCTGTAATGATGACCTATATGCAGAAAGAAACTGAAAAAAATTAATATATGTACATGTATAAGTGAATATCAGGAAGCAACAGTTAGAACTGGACATGGAACAACAGACTGGTTCCAAATAGGAAAAGGAGGACATCAAGGCTGTATATTGTCACCCTGCTTATGTAACTTCTATGCAGTTTACATCATGAGAAACACTGGACTGGAAGAAACACAAGCTGGAATCAAGATTGCTGGGAGAAATATCAATAATCTCAGATATGCAGATGACACCACCCTTATGGTAGAAAGTGAAGAGGAGCTAAAGGGCCTCTTGATGAAGGTAAAAGAGGAGAGTGAAAAAGTTGGCTTAAAGCTCAACATTCAGAAAACGAAGATCATGGCATCTGGTCCCATCACTTCATGGGAAATAGATGGGGAAACAGTGGAAACAGTGTCAGACTTTATTTTGGGGGGCTCCAAAATCACTGCAGATGGTGACTGCAGCCATGAAGTTAAAAGACACTTACTCCTTGGAAGAAAAGTTATGACCAACCTAGATAGCATATTCAAAAGCAGAGACATTACTTTGCCGACTAAGGTCCATCTACTCAAGGCTATGGTTTTTCCTGTGGTCATGTATGGATGTGAGAGTTGGACTGTGAAGAAGGCTGAGTGCCGAAGAATTGATGCTTTTGAACTGTGTTGTTGGAGAAGACTCCTGAGAGTCCCTTGGACTGCAGGAAATCCAACCAGTCCATTCTGAAGGAGATCAACCCTGTGATTTCTTTGGAAGGAATGATGCTAAAGCTGAAACTTCAGTACTTTGGCCACCTCATGCGAAGAGTTGACTCATTGGAAAAGACTCTGATGCTGGGAAGGATTGGGGGCAGGAGAAGAAGGGGACGACTGAGGATGAGATGGCTGGATGGCATCATGGACTCAATGAATGTGAGTCTGAGTGAACTCCGAGAGATGGTGATGAACAGGGAGGCCTGGTGTGCTGCAATTCATGGGGTCGCAAAGAGTCGCACACGACTGAGTGACTGAACTGAACTGATAAGTGAATAATTGTGCCATACCCCTGAAACTAAACTAACATTGTAAATTGACGATACTCCAATAAAATTAGGAAAAAGAATTGATCAGAAAGGAAACACTCTAGGGATTGTGTGCTTCAATAACCAAAAGAAACATTGGCCAAGCAAGTTTGTTCAGATATTTATCTGAATGCAAACGCGTGCGTACAAACCCTTATGCATCCATTTGAATATGCATCTGTAATGGTCGAGGTTTTAGGATTAGGAATTGAGCTTCTATCCACACTCTACTACAAGGTTCATTCAGCATTTAGCAGAAAACTGTGATGCACAGCAAGATCTCAAAAACTCTACTGCAAACACCTTGCAATCAGGAAAAGCCTTTGAATCATTGCAGTATCCTAATAGTAACTTGAGCTGCATCTGGCCTATATAGCACACTACCATCTCTTTAGGGACCATGGTTTACCTGGGGTTAAATAAGTTACATGAAAGTCTCTGTAATTCCTTCTCACTTTCTTTTCTAATGGACTTTCTCTTCCCCTGAAACTAGAAGCTATCCAGGTTAGGTACCCACGAAAGTGAAAGAGTCAGTTTCTCAGTTGTGTCTGACTCTGTGACCCTATGGACCATATCCTGCTAGACTCCTCTGTCCATGGAATTTCCTAGTCAAGAATACTGGAGTGAGTGGCTATTTCCTTCTCCAGAGGATCTTCTTGACCCAGGAATCAGACTTGGTTCTCCTGCATTGTAGGCAGATTCTTTACTATTTGAGGTACTAGGTTAGGTGTGTATATCAATTCCTAAATTGCCAAAGGCCAAACCGAGCACCGTTAGTAGGTCAGGTTCGAATAGGCCATAACAACCCCCCTCTGATCTGTCAGGACATTGGCTGCTTGCTTTTTGCCTTCTGACTAGCTGCAGCCCAGTGGCTGCAGGAAGAAACTCACTCCCCCTTCTTCTCTAAACCCTCAGTCTGCATAGGGGTCTGCTGTCTAGGTACTTGAGCCCTTTACTTATTTCCTTGACCTCACTGATTTTGCTTCTTCTCTGAGTGTAGGGAGAACAGAGACACTTTGCCTCTCTGGAAATGCTCACTTAATGTGGAAAAAGAAGTTTAGTTTTAGTTGAACCCTAGCTACAAAGTCACATAGAACAGTAGGTAAATGCACCTAGGATCCATAGAACCTGGACAGTTATCCCTTCAATTACCAACTATCAGCAGCTGGTCCTAAGGTTTGGTGTGGCAGAGGAAAGTTTTGAAGACAAGTCCTACATATGACCTTGAACTTGAGTCCCAGTTCACATATCTCCTGGAGTCCATCAGCAAGCTGATACTTAGCTTCTTAGTCTTGTATTTTGTCCTCATGAGCCTTTCAAGATAATCAGGTGATTAGTAATGTATCATCTTACTTACTTCCCTACCTTTGATATCAAGCACTATTAAAATTTTATCTCTAGTTTTGACAGCCTTAAAGAATTACTTGCTGTGTTTATGTGCAGTATCACCTCTGCTCCTGGATATTATCTTGAATTCAAATCCAAATATAACAGAGTATCAGTTCAGGCCAGACAAGTTTGTCAAGGTCAAGGGATGGTGTATTCCATTGTAAGGAAAAAAAATTAGTTTACAAGAAGTCATGTGCACTTACAAAGGAGCAACAGAAAAGGAAAGCAAAATCAGATAAACTGAGTGTTTTTAAATACCAAGTGTTAAACAGGTACTTTCAAATATATCAGTATTTCATTCTGACAATAAATCTAGAGAGTAAGCATTATTATCTTTTTTTTTAAGTTTTGAACTTTGATTTGATTTTAGATTGACATGAATTTGTAAGATATAACACAGAACGATCACAGTATACATCATCCAATGTCCCCAATAGTAGGAATTAGAAAATCTATGCTAGACTACATGGAGTAGACATGAACATAGATATGATTAAAATATGATTAAAATCCTCACAAGGATCTCACATGTTTTCCACACCCACTCTCCTCTCATACAGACTCTCACCGTAACTTTTGGCAACTCAAACTTTGTTCTCCATCTCATGACTTTGCCATTTTAAGAATGTTACATAAGTGAAATTATATTAATAGAATTTGCAAACCCTAGAAATTCATCCAAGTTGTTGAATATATCAGTGATTATTTCCTTTCTATTAATAAGTAGTATTCCAGTCAATCTTAAAGGAAATAAATCCTGGAAACTCTGTAGATCACGGCAAACTATGGAAAATTCTTCAAGAGAAGGAGCACCAGGCCACCTTACCTGTCTCCTGAGAAATCTGTATGTAGGTCAAGAAGCAACAGTTAGAACTGTACATGGAACAACAGACTGGTTCCAAATACAGCAAGGAGTACCTCAAGTCTGTTTATTGTCATCCTGCTTAGTTAACTTCAATGCAGAGTACATCATGCAAAATGCTGGGCTGGATGAAGCACAAAGTGAAATCAAGAGTGCCAGGAGAAACATCAATACCTCAGATAGGCAGATGACACCACCCTTATGGAAGGAAGTGAAGAGGAAGTAAAGAGCATCTTGATAAAAGTGAAAGAGAAGAGTGAAAAAACTAGCTTAAAACTCAGCATTCAAAACACTAAGATCATGGCATCTGGTCTCATCATTTCATGGCAAATAGATAGGGAAACAATGGAAACAGTGAGAGACTTTATTTGGGTTCCAAAATCACTGCAGATGGTAACTTCATTCATGAAACTAAAAGCTTCTTGCTCCTTGGAAGAAAAGCTATGACCAACCTAGACAGCATATTAAAAAGCAGAGACATTATTTGCCAGTAAAAGTCCCTCTAGTCAAAACTATGGTTTTTCCAGTATTTATGTATGGATATGAGTGTTGGAACATAAAGATGACTGAGCACCAAATAATTGACCCTTTTGAACTGTGGTGGGTTGGAGAAGACTCTTGAGAGTCTCTGGGACTGCAAGGAGATCAAACCAGTCAATACTAAAGGAAATCAGTTCTGAATAATCATTGGAAGGACTGATGCTGAAGCTGAAACTTCAATATTTTGACTACCTGATGAAAAGAGCTGCCTCATTGGAAAAGACCCTGATGCTGTGAAAGATTGAAGGCAGGAGGAGAAGGGGACGATAGAGGATGAGATGATTAGATGGTATCACTGACTCAGTGGACATGAGTTTGAGCAAGTTCCATGAGCTGGGATGTATAGAGAAGCCTAGCATGCTGAGATCCATGGCATTTCAAAGAATCAGGAGTTCTATACATCTGTGTCTCTTTTGCTGTCTCGCATACAAGTTATAAATATATATATATGTGTGTATATATATATATATATATATATATGTATATATATATACCAAACAAAGAGTTAGACATGACTGAGCAAATGAGCTGAAAATTCCCTTTTAGCATTTATTTTGTATCTGATGACTTTAACAATTTGAACTTTTTGAATAATTAATTTACTTTCATCTAAGTTTTCAAATTCATGTGTGTAGAGTTGGTTATATTATATTCTTACTATCCTTTTGATATCTGCATGGTCTTCCTGTTTTATTTCTGATATTGTTAATTTGTATATTCTCTTTTTATTTTCTTTTTGTTTTGCTACAGTTTTGTCAAATTTATTGATCTTTTCAAAGAAACCATTTTCTTCATTGACTTCTATTGAGTTTCCTTTTCACTTTTATTGATTTGCTGCTGCTGCTTATAAGTCACTTCAGTCAGGTCCGACCCTGTGCGACCCCATAGGCAGCAGCCCACCAGGATCCTCTGTCCCTGGGTTTCTCCAGGCAAGAATACTGGAGTGGGTTGCCATTTCCTTCTCCATTACTGATTTGCATTCTTTACCATATAATGTTCAACTTTCTCCTTGGCTTTAGTTTGTTTGTTTGTTTTGGTCTAGATTATCAAGGGAGGAACTTAGGTTATTTCCTTGAAGCTTTTCATCCTTTATAATGTAAGCACTCAGTGCTATAAATTTCCTTCTTTGCACTGTTTAGCTCTTAGTTCAATTAGTTCAGTCGCTCATTCATGTCTGACTCTTTGTGACCCCATGAACTGCAGCATGCCAGATTCCCCTATCTATCACCAACTCCAAGACATTGCTCAAATTCATGTTCATGAAGTCAGTGATGCCATCCAACTATCTCATCTTCTGTCCCCTTCTCCTCCTGCCTTCAATCTTTCCCAGCATCAGGGTCTTCCCAATGAGTCAGCTCTTTGCATTAAGTGACCAAAGTATTGGAGTTTCAGCTTCAGCATCAGTCCTTTCAATGAATATTCAAGACCAATTTGCTTTAGGATTGACTGGTTGGATCTCCTTTCAGTCCAAGAACTCTCAAGAGTCTTCTCTAACACCACAGTTCAAAAGCATCAGTTCTTCAGCACTCAGATTTCTTTATAGTCCAACTCTCACATCCATACATGACTACTGGAAAAACCATAGATTTGACCAGATCAACCTTTGTCACAAAGTAATGTCTCTGCTTTTTAATATGCTGTCTAGGTTGTGGATAGCTTTCCTTTCAAAGAACAAGCATCTTGTAATTTCATGGCTGCAGTCACCATCTGTAGTGATTTTGGAGCTCAAGAAAATGAAGTCTTTCATGGTTTCTATTGTCTCCCCATCTATTTGCCATAACATGATGGGACCAGATGCCATGATCTTAGTTTTCTGAATGTTGAGATTTAAGCCAACTTTTTCACTGTCTTCTTTCACTTTCATCAAGAGGCTCTTTAGTTCCTCTTAACTTTCTGCCATAAGGGTGGTATCATCTGCATATCTGAGGTTATTGATATTTTTTTTCCCACCAATCTTGACTCCACCTTGTGCTTCATCCTATCCAGCCTTTCTCATGATATACTCTGCATATAAGTTAGGTAAGCAGGGTGACAGTATACAGCCTTGATGTAATCCTTTCCCAATTTGGAACCTATCTGTTGTTCCATGTCCAGTTCTAACTATTGCTTCTTGATGTGTATACAGATTTCTCAGGAGGCAGGTCAGGTGCTCTGGTATTCCCATCTTTAAGAATTTTCCACAGTTTGTTTTGGTCCACACAGTCAAAGGCTTTGGTATTGTCAATAAATCTGAAGTAGATGTATTTCTGGAACTGTTTAGCTCTGTCTTACACATTTTGTATGTAACATTTTCATCTTCAATATATCACCTATATATCTTGGTTTCCCTTGCAACCTCAAGGGAGCTATGTATTATTTTTAAAGTGTTTGTTTGATTTCTAACTGAAGATGCATTTGATGTTGACTTCTAGTTTGATCTGATTTTCCAAGAACTTACTTTGTGTGATTTAAATGTATTTAAATATGTTGAGGCTTGCTTTGTGGCCCAGGATATAGTCTACTTTTGTGTATTTACTATGGGTCCTTTTAAAGAATGTGCATGCAATAGTTATGAGGCAGAATATTTTATAAAATTTATTTACCTCCTGTTTGTGGACTGTGCTCTTCTATATATTTGATAATTTTCTAGTCATTTTTTCTATGAGTTGTTGGGATGGAAGTTGAAATCTTTAAATGCAATTGTGGATATGTCTATATCTTATTTCAATTCCACCATGGATTTTGTCACACATTTTAAATAACTGTTATTTAGCATACACATTTAGGATTGTTGTGCTTTTTAATTCATTCTGTTAATATCTTCACCTTTATGGTTATTTAAGACTACATAAACAATGTAATTATGAATATGATAGTTCTTAATGCTGACATTTTTGTTTTCTGTTTTTTCTATTTTCTTTTTCTTTCCTCCCTGTATGTAATTTGAACATTTTTAGAATTTTATCTTAGTTGTCTATATTTTTGCTTAGTTTATCTTATTATATAGCCTTTTACCAGTTCACATAATGTAAAAACCCTTTACTTCCCTTTCTGTTTCATTACCTTTTACATGTTGGAAGTATGGGAACTTTCCTGTTTTAGAAAGTATTCAAGAAAAAAAAATCAATATTTCTGTTTTTCAGGAGAAGCTGATATATTAACATGTTTTGGTATTTAAGCATATGAGTATTTGTTTCATTTTTTCATTGGAGGATAATTAATTTAAAGTATTATGCTGGTTTTTATCATACATCAATATAAATCAGGTATGCATAAAACAGGTATGTATATGTCCCCTCCCATTTGAGCTCCCTGTGTCACACAGCAAATTCACCCTGGATATCTATCTTACATATTATTTCCATGCTTCTCTCTCAGTTCCTCTCACTCTCTCCTTCTCTCACTGTGTCCACAAGTCTGTTCTCTGTGTCTGCATCTCTATTGCTGCCCTCCAAATAGGTTCATTAGTACCATCTTTTGGATTCTATACACATGCATTACTATACAATATTTGTCTTTCTCTTTCTGACTTGCTTCACTCAGTACAACAGTCTCTATGCTCACCCACCTCACTAGGACTAACTAAAATGTGTTATTTTTAATAGGAATATGTTTTTTTAGAGCAAATAGTAAAACCACGAGGAGATTCTCATGGATTGGTACCCTTCCTATAGTTGTCTACATACATACACATACATAATTTGAAATAAGCACTTATTATTCTGCATTTATTACTTCTTTAAAGATTATTATTTATTATGGAAGAGACAAGCCTATGAAAATTCTTCAGAAACAGAGACATGTTGTGAGCTTCTTGATTTGAATAATGAAAGTAAGTAGAAGCATCATATAAACTTGCAATTAATTACCTTCTCAGCAAGTGAGTAGAGAACTAAAAAACTAAACAAAACAACAACAAAAAAAAAACAACCAAAAAAAAATAACTTTGAAAGCTTAAAAAACAATCCTTAGGTTTCACAATGTTCTCTTTGGTGGTAGACTGATAATGTGCTACAAAGGGTGCCCATGTCTTAATCTCTGAAAGCTGTGAATATTTTAGGCTATGTGGCAAGGGGAAATTAAATGTGCAAATGAAAGCAAGTTTCTTAATTGACTGATCTTGAGATGGGGAAATTATTCTGACTTGTGTGGGAGACCCAGTGCAATCACCAGGATCCTTATTAGGATACAGAAGGAAATTGAGTGTCAGAGTGACGCAACATGAGAACAACTTAATCATTCATTGTTGGCTTTGAAGATGGAAGGAGATGAAAACCAAAGAATATAGGCAGCCTCTAGCAGACAGAAAACAAAAGAAATAGTTCTTTCTTAAATTCTCCAGTAGAATGCAAGTCTGTCAACTCCTTTTTGTTAGCCCAGTGAATACCATTTTCACATCTGACCTCCATAACTGTAAAATAATAAAGTTGTTTTAACCTACAAGTGGTGGTAACTTACTAAAGTAGCAATTTGCAATACAGCATCTATTGCTCTTTTCCTTCAAGTTGATATTTCTCTAGTTCTTGATATATCAGTGATTTTCACTTGAAATGTGGACAACAAGAATATTACGTTTTTACCTTCTGGGTCTTAATTCATTTGCTTTCACTGACCATTTGTGATATCACTGTGGCAGGGGAAGGATGGACGTGTCCTTGAATTACCAAGTGGGGGTAGAAGGTCAGTTGACCACTCAGCTGCTATTGACACTTGGGGATGGAGGACGTCCTCTTAATTAGTTCTGGATGGAGATGAGATTGCCAGATTTCCAACACTGCTATTGATATCACCTTGCCTGGAAGGAGCAAGGACACCTCATTATTGCTATTCGGGTTTCCTTTGGTGACACCTTCACTATTGTGTTGTGGTGAAACATTTGCCTTTTTACCTGGTCTTTTTAAAAGTTATTTGAACATGGAGAGAGATAATTGCATTGTGACTTCTCAATGTAGATGAAGTCCAGGTGCTCATATGATTTCCACTGATACCAAAAGTCGGAAGTTAATTTGCATATTGTTAATATGCTATTTTTATATTAGTTGAAAAATTACATATTTTCAACCCAGCAGGAATGACAAATCTTGCTTCTTATGCAGTCTTTTCTGCTACTCACTCAGCTTGTGTGGTACAAGTGGTGGAGGGATGACAATGTTTTGATGGTGTTTGGCTGATGGAGTTGTTACTGTCAATATTCTCGGTTCTTTGGCTAAAAGGCAAAATTTTATCTGGAAGTTTTGTCTGTGCCCTTTGGAGTTTCTTTGTTCCCTATTTCTTCTACTTCATTTCTTGGATATAAGAAGCAAATGAAGGCCCAGGGAACTCAAAGCTATATTGGTCTTTGTGCTGTGAGGTCCCTGGCAGATCTGTCTTCTCTCTAATTTTCATCGTTTTGTGATTTCATGTTTTGTGATTTTGGTTTGTTTTTGTTATTTAATGCTTGTTTCTTTGTTTGCTTGTTCATAACCTGTCCAAGAAAGTTTTGTTCTTAGCAGGATAAATAAATTATAATGCATCTACTTCATCTTCCTGGAAGTAGAAATCATGCTAACTTTTTTTTTCTTTAATTCTTTATTTTTAAAAAAATTTTTAAAGAAATTTATTGAAGTGTAGTTGCTTTTTTTTTTTTGAAACTAATCAAAATTGAGATTCAGAATTGCCAAACAACTTTCTGAAGCCTCCACATCATTTCATCCAGTACCAATGACTGAATATCTTGATTACCCCTGTATTTTTCCCTACTCCTGTATCTAGAATTATAAATGAGAAACCACATAACTGAGTGCTAACTTGGAGAATGTAAACCTTATTGTAAAAGTAACCCAGAAACACAAATAAGATTTTAGAAAGGCTTGGAAGAGCATGTGATAAAGTCATCTGGATAAAGTTTTTATTTAAAATAAGACTTATTTCTCCTTCTAAAACAATTTTTCTTCTCTGCATAATCTATTCTAAACACTGGCTATCTTTTGAGTTGAATACTTATTTGAGGATTTTTGCTTGTTATTCTCACTCATATTTCTTATGGCTCAAAATAGACCAACTGAGAGAAGAAGGCTGTACTGTGTCAGGTTACAGAGTCTTAGGCAGAAAGTGGATAAGGATAGTATTTAGAAGTATTTTGACAGAAGTGTCAAATTAAAATAATTTTTAGAATATGTATTTATATAGCACATCTTAATCCAGCAGCTGTAAGTACTTCTAGAAAGAGCCAGAAAATGCATATTGTACAGAAACCAGCTTTCTTTTGGTTATTGATGAAAACAGATGTGTGTATTTATACACACAATACATATCTCATACATACCTGTAAGCACTGTGTGTGAGATATACCATGATAAGCTATAAAATCATAGATTTGTTTTCTATTTCTTTTATATGTTTTTACAAAAGTTCCAATGAAATGATCTTTGTCTAAATAGTTAAAACTTATGACATTTGACTAAATAAATAACCAAGAGTGTATTGAAAAATTATGCTATGCATAGCTATATAGTAAAGTAGATGCTCTATGCCTTAAATCTTCAGTAGAGTTCACTCACTCAGTCGTGTCCGAATCTTTGCTACCCCATGAATAACAGCACGCCAGGCCTCCCTGTTGATCACCATCTCTCGGAGTTCACTCAGACTCAACGTCCATCGAGTCCGAGATGTTTATCCTGCCATCTCATCCTCAGTCGTCCCCTTCTCCTCTTGCCCCCAATCCCTCCCAGCATCAAAGTCTTTTCCAATGAGTCAACTCTTCACATGAGGTGGCCAAATTACTGAAGTTTCAGCTTTAGCATCATTCCTTCCAAAGAAATCACAGGGCTGATCTCCTTCAGAATGAACTGGTTGGATCTCCTTGCAGTCCAAGGGACTCTCAAGAGTCTTCTCCAACACCACAGTTCAAAAGCATCAATTCTTTGGTGCTCAGCCTTCTTCACAGTACAACTCTCACATCCATACATGACCACAGGAAAAACCATAGCCTTGACTAGATAGACCTTAGTTGGCAAAGTATTGTCTCTGCTTTTGAATATACTATCCAGGTTGGTCATAACTTTTCTTCCAAGAAGTAATCGTCTTTTAATTTCATGGCTGCAGTCACCATCTACAGTGATTTTGGAGCCCCCAAAAATAAAGTCTGACACTGCTTTCCCATCTATTTCCCATGAAGTGATGGGACCGGATGCCATGATCTTCATTTTCTGAATGTTGAGCTTTAAGTCAACTTTTTCACTCTCCTCTTTCACTTTCATCAAGAGGCCCTTTAACTCCTCTTCACTTTCTGCCATAAGGGTGGTGTCATCTGCATATCTGAGGTTAATGATATTTCTCCCGGCAATCTTGATTCCACCTTGTGTTTCTCCAGTCCATCGTTTCTCATGATGTACTCCGCATAGAAGTTACATAAGCAGGGTGACAATATACAGCCTTGACGTACTCCTTTTCCTATTTGGAACCAGTCCATTGTTCCATGTCCAGTTCTAACTGTTGTTTCCTGACCTGCATACAGATTTCTCAAGAAGCAGGTCAGGGGGTCTGATATTCCCATCTCTTTCAGAATTTTCCACAGTTTATTGTGATCCACACAGTCAAAGGCTTTGGCATAGTCAATAAAGCAGAAATATATGTTTTTCTGGAACTCTCTTGCTTTTTCCATGATCCAGTGGATGTTGGCAATTTGATCTGTGGTTCCTCTGCCTTTTCTAAAACCAGCTTGAACATCAGGGAGTTCACGGTTCACATATTGCTGAAGCCTGGCTTGGAGAATTTTGAGCATTACTTTACTAGCATGTGAGATGAGTGCAATTGTGCGGTAGTTTGAGCATTCTTTGGCATTGCCTTTCTTTGGAATTGGAATGAAAACTGACCTTTTCCAGTTCTGTGGCCACCGATGAGTTTTCCAAATTTGCTGGCATATTGAATGCAGCACTTTAACAGCATCATCTTTCAGGATTTGAAACAGCTCAACTGGAATTCCATCACCTCCACTAGCTTTGTCCATAGTGATGCTTTCTAAGGTCCATTTGACTTCACATTCCAAGATGTCTGGGTCTAGATTAGTGATCACATCATCATGATTATCTGGGTCTTGAAGATCTTTTTTGTATAGTTCTTCCGTGTATTCTTGCCACCTCTTCTTAATATCTTCTGCTTCTGTTAAATCCAGACCATTTCTGTCTTTAAATCTTATCAACCCTTTAATTCAATCCTACATCCTGATTTTATCAATCTCACTCCCTTCTCATTTAGTAGTCCTGGCTAAATGAACAAATTTCTTTCACTTTCTCTTTTCTTCATTTGAAAATGTCAATGTTTCAATCCCTTATGCTTCTGTCTGACAATAATGTATATCCTCCCTCTCTTCCTATACTAACTTCTCCATCTAAACATTTGTTCCTCCTATCCATTTTTAATAAAGAGAAATTATTTCTAAACTTTCTATATTCACAATGTTCACAGAATCTCAGTAAAATTTTCAGTGCATTCTGATGCCAAAAGAAAAACCTAAAAGTTCCAATTAAGTAACTAAGTATAAAAAGTAGTAATAAATAAATATTCCTGGTCTCTTTGTATCTGGTAAAGAATAATATACATAAATTAAAGAAAACACATTTTTATTTTATGGCTTAAGCCACAGTTACTTATGTCAACTGAAAAGATTTAAAAAAAAAAAGCAGAACTTAGAAATTGAGAACTCTGTTTTACTTGGCAGACATTCTGAAGATTTCAATCCCAGGACACATCTCAGACAATGCTGAGAAACTGTTCTGAAGAGTCGAGGTGGAGAGCCAGGATATATAAGAGTTTTTGCAACAAAGGTCAAGTAGTCAAAACATCAAAAGATTATTGTTAGTTATAGAAACCCAGACATCTCAAGTTAATGAAATTAGCACTTTTCTGTATACGGGAAGATGCAGGAGTCTGGGTTCATCTAAATCATTTAACTTTTGATATGCACCTCAGCTCTCTGGGGCCATTTTCTAAGCCTGAGTCTCTTCAGGGTGTACAATAGCTGCATCACTCCTTTCCATTCTGGGTTCCCTCAGGGCTCACCACTGGGGCTGCTGTAACATGGTGGATTCATGTTTTTCATGAACACTTCCTATTGGGATAGATGTGCCTATTAGGCACTGCACAACTTCTCAAAATATAGAACCATAGTGGATGCCACCACCCTCATACCCTGTTTCATAGTGATTTTCTCATTATACCTGCATTTTATGGCAGCAAATACTAACACAGCTTCACATCAATAAGAGTATGGTACAGTCTAAAGGAAGGCATGGCAACCCACTCCAGTATTCTTGCCTAGAGAAGCCCATGGACAGAGGAGCCTGGCAGGCTACAGTCCTTGGCTCACAAAGAGTAGGATATAACTTAGCACTCACATACACACATAGTCTAACATCTAACATGCCTAATACTTCACCTAAGTAGTTGACATGGTACATTGTTGTTTTCAAATATTACTGTGTTTTACTCAAAATTTTAAATGATCCCACCCAGAGACGGACATGACTGAAGCAACTTAGCGCATATGCATACACCACGGATCCAGGTCACCATGGTGTCCCAGACATTTGAGGACTTAGTTCAGGAACCATGGTCAAGTATCAACAGAGCCAGAAAGTCTCAGCTCAAATCTAGCTCTGCTGTCTTCTAGGTATGCACCACAAGAAGCATCTAACCCACATTTGTATGTGTGTGTGTGTGTGTGTGTGTATTTTCATTTGAAACATTTACAATATTCAAAATTTGGGAAGGAATACGTCACGACTGTATACTGTCACCTTGCTTATTTAACTTATATGCAGAGAACATGTGAAATGTCATACTGGATGAATCACAAGCTGAAATGAAGATTGCCAGGAGAAATATCAACAACATCAGATATTGCAGATGATACCCATGGTAGAAAGCAAGGAGGAACAAAAGAGCCTCTTGATAACGATAAAGAAGGAGAATGAAAAAGCTCAACATTCAAAAATCTAAGATCACAGCATCTGTTTCCATCAGTTCATGGAAAATAGAAGGAGGGGAAGTGGAAGCAGTGACAGACTATTTTCTTGGGCTCCAAAATCATTGTAGATGGTGACTGCAGCCATGAAATTAAAGATGCTAGCTCCATGGAACAAAAGCTATGAAAAATCTAGACAGTGTATTAAAAAGTGGAGAAATCATTTTTTCCAACAAAGGTCCATATACTCAGTTCAGTTCAGTTCAGTTCATTTTCTCAGTTGTGTCCGACTCTTTGCAACCCCATGAATCTCAACACGCCAGGCCTCCCTGTTCATCACCATCTCCCAGAGTTCACTAGGACTCATGTCCATCGAGCCTGTGATGCCATCCAGCCATCTTGTTCTCAGTTGTCCCCTTCTCCTCCTGACCCCAATCCCTCCCAGCATCAGAGACTCTTCCAATGAGTCAACTCTTCTCATGTGGTGGCCAAAGGACTGGAGTTTCAGCTTTAGCATCAGTCCTTCCAAAGAAATCCCAAGGTTGATCACTTTCAGAATGGACTGGTTGGATCTCCTTGCAGTCCAAGGGACTCTCAAGAGTCTTCTCCAACACCACAGTTCAAAAGCATCAATTCTTTGGCGCTCAGCCTTCTTCACAGTCCAACTCTCACATCCATACATGACCACAGGAAAAACCATAGCCTTGACTAGACGGACCTTAGTCGGCAAAGTAATGTCTCTGCTTTTGAATATACTGTCTAAGATGGTCATAACTTTTCTTCCAAGGAGTAAGCATCGTTTAATTTCATGGCTGCAGTCACCATCTGCAGTGATTTTGGAGCCCCCAAAATAAAGTCTGATTCTGTTTCCAATGTTTCCCCATCTATTTCCCATGAAGTGATGAGACCAGAGGCCATGATCTTCGTTTTCTGAATGTTGAGCTTTAAGCCAACTTTTTCACTCTCTTCTTTTCCTTTTATCAAGAGGCTTTTTAGTTCCTCTTCATTTTCTGCCATAAGGGTGGTTTCACCTGCATATCTGAGGTTATTGATATTTCTCCCGGCAGTTTTGATTCCAGCTTGTGTTTCTCCAGTCCAGCGTTTCTCATGATGTACTCTGCATAGAAGTTAAATAAGCAGGGTGACAATATGCAGCCTTGACCTACTCCTTTTCCTATTTGGAACCAGTCTGTCTTTCCATGTCCAGTTCTAACTGTTGTTTCCTGACCTGCATACAGATTTCTCAAGAAGCTGGTCAGGGGGTCTGGTATTTCCATCTCTTTCAGAATTTTCCACAGTTTATTGTGATCCACACAGTCAAAGACTTTGGCATATTCAATAAAGCAGAAATATATGTTTTTCTGAAACAGTCTTGCTTTTTCCATGATCCAGTGGATGGTGGCAATTTGATCTCTGGTTCCTCTGCCTTTTCTAATACCAGCTTGACCATCAGGGAGTTCACGGTTCACATATTGCTGAAGCCTGGCTTGGAGAATTTTGAGCATTACCTTATTAGCATGTGAGATGAGTGCAATTGTGTGGTCGTTTGAGCATTCTTTGGCATTGTCTTTCTTTGGAATTGGAATGAAAACTTACCTTTTCCAGTCCTGTGGCCACTGCTGAGTTTTCCAAATTTGCTGGCATATTGAGTGCAGCACTTTCACAGCATCATCTTTCAGGATTTGAAACAGCTCAACTGGAATTCCATCACTTCCACTAGTTTTGTTCGTAGTGATGCTTTCTAAGGCCCACTTGACTTCACATTCCAAGATGTCTGAGTCTAGATTAGTGATCACATCATCATGATTATCTGGGTCATGAAGATCTTTTTTGTACAGTTGTTCTGTGTGCCATATACTCAAGGCTATGGTTTTATTAGTAGTCATATATAATGTGATATGTAAAATAGATTGAGCACCAAATAATTGATATTTTCAAATTCTGGTAATGGAGAAGACTTTTGAGAGTTTCCTTCAACTACAAGGAGCTCAAAGCAGTCAATCCAAAAGAAAATCAAGCTTGAATGTTCATCAGAAGGACTGATGCTTAAGTCTGAAGTTCCAACACTTTGACCACCTGATGCAAAGAGTCACTCATTGGAAAAGACCCTGATACTGGGAAAGATTGAAGGCAAAAGGAGAAGGGTGTGGAAGTGGATAAAATGGTTAGATATCATCACTAACTCAATGAAGATGAATTTGAGCAAATTCCAGGAGATAGTGAAGGACAGGGGAGCCTGGTATGCCACTGTCAATGGGGTCACAAAGAGTTGAACACTACTTAGCAACTGAACAACAACAAACAACATTGTACTAATGTTTATAATAACAGTATTCATTTTGTAGATTTGCAGTAAAAATTAAGTAAACTTCTATAAGCAATGCCTTTTACACAAATCTATGCATAGAATATACATTGTCCAAATAAGTGTTACCTATTAAAATATTAGCAACATCTTCATTTTCCAAAATCTTTAATCTGTCAATTAGATATTTTCCATAAAACCTAATGCAGATTAAAGGCTCCTTCCAGTCTGAAAATAAGAAAGAAACATATCGAGAAAAGTTGTACAAATAGAAAACCATAAAATCTCCCCTGTCCATTAATCCAAGACTTTCCATCCTTGCTAAGGTGATGCCACATCTCTGTAGCTATTGTCTCTAACTCTTGAACTGAAGGTTTCTCACTACAGGAAAGGCACAGTAACTAGATACTGTTCAGCAGGTGAGTTTCTGTCCCCTTATGCTACCTGCCTCTATTGATAAGTACAAACCAGTTTGAGTTTTTGTCCAGAGGAAGTAAAGAAGTTCACACAGTGTATCCCAGGGGCAAACAGGAGACCAAAAGAACACCTTTCATTTTGCATTGTTTCCTTTCCTACATGCCTAATGACAACACTTGATGTGCTTTTCAACTTGTTCTTACTTGGAAATAACGTTTACTCTTGAGCAAGAGATCTTAAAGTCCCTCAATGTATTCTTGCTCCTGAAATATTGAAGGAATTCATCACTAAAGTGATAAGCAGGATGATGGATCTGTGAGCAGAGGAAAATAGTTGGATAATAGGATGTTGCCCTGTGAAATAAGATATTTGTGGAGTCATTTAGCTCTTAGTAAATACATGATAAAGAAGATAGTTAAAAGTTCATTCAAATAGAATTAAATATGGAAAATAAGAGGGCAAATGGGATCTTGTTTAAATACTCTGTATTCTCAGCTAGGTGAGATAAAGCCACAGTCTCTCATCTTGACAATCGTTTATTGCCTAGAGGAATTTTCATTACTGCTTTTTCACTGAGATAGCTTCATCAATAAAAGGTATAAAGGATAAGAACAATGTCAAAATATCATGACCCAAGAAGGAACCATCTCCTTTATTCTCAGTGAAAAATGTTCTTTGAAAGGATTTGCTTTGACTTTAGTCAGAAAACTTATCTTATTTACAAAGTAAGTAAAGGGAAAGTCTCTCAATCGTGTCCGACACATTGAGACCCTGTGGACTATACAGTCCATGGAATTCTCCAGGCTGGAGTACTGGAATGGGTAACCTTTCCCGTCTACAGGGTATCTTCCCAACCCAGAGATCGAATCCAGTTCTCTCATATTGTAGGCAGCTGAGCCTCATGGGAAGTGCATTTATGAAATAAGGAAAATACCATAACCGATTTGGTCTAAAAGTATCCAGCAAAGGACAGGACAAGAAATTGCAATTCTATCAGCAGTGCTGAGGTCAAAATATTTTAGTGTTCTATACACACAAACCAAAGTGGACTTGGAGGCTTAATATTTTGGGTTTTATCCACAGTTTTGCTGCTTAGTCTTAGACCATGGAAAAATTATTTAAGGTTCCCTGGACTCTGCTTCCTCATCTCTAGGTGATGAACATTTTACCAGAAAGCAATTCATATTGCAGCTGAATAAAAGTCACAGAAACTGTCCTCAGAGAGCCTCTTTTTCACTTCATTCTACTCTAGGGCCTCTCACATTCCTTCCAGTTGATTCAGGACCGTCATACATTAGTTGATGCTCTTACCTATGAGAAGCAAGTACCATTTTCTTCTCTGCTTACAAAACTCACATCTTTTGTTGCTGTGAAAACACAGGGTCTGTTAGAGACTTTCCTGTCTCCCTTGAAGATGTTTGATGCTGCTGGATGTCCAGATTAGAGTCAATATAACTTTAGTGTTTCTCATTTTCTTTAGGATTCTTTCTGTGTGAAGCTCTAACTGGTCCCCCAGTCTATTATACCTTTTAGGTCTCAATCACTTTTTGTTTACAATGCTTTTATTCTGCTTATTTCATTGCACTAATGTGTGTATGTGACTCACTCCTCAACATTTATTGAATGAATCACTTAATTAAAGAAGGTGTGCAAGTGAGCAATGATGAGTCCTTTAAGACTGGAGAAAGCAGTGTAATAGAAAGTGAGTTTTAACTTCCTTAGGATTTAAAGCTTTCCCTACCCAAGGCCCACATGACACAACTTCCAAGCAATCAATACAATTTCTTTCTTGGCTGGAAAATGCCATTATTGGTCCAAGTCAAACCTGTATAGAAATCAGCATTTTGGGAGTTGAATTTTTTTAAGATAATGTAAGAGTAAAGGAGTTGGTTTGGTACTCAGTCTTTCCAGACCAAGGGAGAGCAACAGTAATAAGAAAGCCAGAATCAGAGAGAGACAGACTCTGTCTTATTTTGGTCTTCATCCTCATGACTTAGAATAAAGTGGAATAGAATAGAATGAGACACCTAATATTATTTATTTATCATGTATCTACATATATATGGAATTAATGAATGAATGAATGCATAGACCTATAAACTGGTGGACACGGGTAGATGTTCTGAAAGTTAAAATGCATCAATGTCCTCTTCTTTATCCTAATAGAATAATTTAGTTCAGTTTCTTTTTGTACATTCTGAAGAACTGAGACTAAGAAAATGCTTGTAAGCATAAAAATTGTTGATATTTTTCAGCGGAGGAGAAATTTGCAAGTAAGTGAAGTTGGCAGAACTTGGTCTGAGCAGTAAACTGAAGGTGAATCTCACCATCCTAATGGTAGACACACACAAACACCTCTTTATATCTCATCAACTTGTTAATAACACTAGGATTTTACCACTAAGGATCCAGTTACTTGATTCAGAGTCTTTATTTTACAATATAAATTACCTGGTAGATTCTTTTCAAAGATGGGATGGGACATAAGAAGTTGGCAATGGGTAGGGAGGACAGAGGTCTTTTGAGCACGGATCCCTAGAGAGAAGGCATTGCATAGCCTTCACACACCCGAACACTTAGACTAAATCCACAAAGTCTATCTCCGTGTGCCTGCTAACCTCTCATGTGTTAACAAATTTACGCCTCCCAAAACACTGTGAGAGAAGACATTATTATTAATCATACTACATTAAGGGGGAGGGGAGATAAAAACTGAGACCAAAAGACTTAAATTTGTTTCCATGTGTGCAAATGTTCTAAGTTGCTTCAGTCTTGTCCAACTCTGCAATCCTATAGGTTGTAGCCCATCAAGCTCCTCTGTCTATGGGATTTTCTCAGGCAAGAATACTGGAGCCGGGTTACCCTGTTCTCCTCCAGGGGATCTTTTCAACTTAGGAATCAGAGCCATGTCTCTTATATTGGCAGGCAGTTCTGTACCACTAGCACCACTTGGGAAGCCCTGAAATTCATTTCAAATAAAGCCATTAAGTGGGGGATCTGGAAATTAAATGCAGGCATTTGGAACTCATATTATACAACAATAAAGGCTGAAATAGAAATTTCTATCTCACTGTTGTCAGCAAAAGTGAGCATTGTCCCTGATTCCACAGAAATGGTTCAACATCACAGCCATCACTAAATAAATAATAAGCAAATATGTATATATGTATAAACATGCACATGCATATTTTTATCCTAACCTCCCCCTTTCCTGTTTATTTTTATCCCTAATCCTGCAGCTAACTCTCCAATTTGAGGGCTCAGATTCTAAAAATTCAAATAGGCACACAAAACAGAAAGTGTATTGAATATTCATTTATTTAATATAGAATAGCACGAGCCCCAAGAGCTAAAAAAAAACTTTAGTTTTGGGAGATTTTGAGGCTTGATTCATTTATTTAAAAACTATTAGACTATCTTCTAGGAGATATAACATCAAGTTAAAACTTTGCCATTAACCTCTATGGCTCATCACTAATGATCTAGACTTTATTTTCCTAATCCATGAAATGAACTATTGAGTTCCATGATATATGAATTTCCTAATGTTTATGAAATCTTAACTTTTTCTTTTTATTAAGTAATAATGAGAAGACATATTGTGATAAAATGTTATTAGTTGTAGCTTATTTTTATAGCTATCATATTAGTGTCTTATCAAAAAGGCTTAACATCCTGGTCAAAAGCTTTTATTGTATTGCTTATAAAGTCCAATCCTGAAAACTTTGATTCATTCTCCCTCCTTAAAAGTTTGGCATCTCATTGCATATTAACTAATCTTCTGCCTTGTCTTACAAGATTTAATCGGATTCTTTTTTAAGGCATATTGTGACATTTTTATCTTTTACAAAGGGTAGAATGTTTTAAGATGTACACATTTAAGAAACTCAGAGTTGCTATAATTTTATAAACTTCACACAGGAATAACACAAACAAGAACATAATCACTCAAATAACATTATAAGATATAAGCAAATACAGTTTGACTGTCATGTAAATTGCATGAGAGACATAGTTACCTAGAAATGTGAACTTCAAGAGGCTAATAGTTTGTTTTAAATACATTTTAGGTGCAGTAGTTTAATATCATCATAGAGTTCCTTTATACGTAAGACACTAAAGCAGATGTCAAGCTATTTTATTTTAAGACATTTTATTTTATCTATGGAAGACAATATATTTAGGAAATATTATGAGATCAATCAAAAATAAGACAGCTGGCATATAAAATCTGATAGAGTCTTAATCACTGAAATCCAAAGCAAGTTTATGTCTACTGGGTAACATTTCAGACACATTGGTCAACACGTTACTTTCTATTTGGTAAGTGTATTGTTAGTCACTCAGATATTTATGACATTTGGGACCCAATGGACTGTAGCCTGCAAAGACAGGAATTCTGTCCTTGGAATTTTCCAGGCAAGAATATTGAAGTGGGTAGCCATTCCCTTCTCCAGGGGTCTTTTCCCAACTCAGGATGAACTACATACATCAGTTGGAGCCCTGTGTTCATTGTGAGCTAAGTGAAAAATCATTCCTTTCACAAATATTTATTTGTAGGTCCTAGATAGTTTTAGTCTTTGAGACTGAGGCAGACACATTCTTTTGCTCTCACAGAGCTTGTATTTCAGTCAGAGGAGCAGGATATATATTTATATTTATATAAGATATATTTTTAATATAAATAATATATACAGGAGATATATATATATATATATATAGCTGCTATGTTGCTAACTTGCTTCAGTTGTGTCTGACTCTGTGTGACCCCATAGATGGCAGCCCATTAGTCTCCCCCATCCCTGGGATTCTCCAAGCAAGAACATTGGAGTGGGATGACATTTCCTTCTCCAATGCATGAAAGTGAAAAGTGAAAGTGAAGTCACTCTGTCGTGTCCTACTCTTAGCGACCCCATGGACTGCAGCCCACCAGGCTACTCCGTCAATGGGATTTTCCAGGCAAGAGTACTGGAGTGGGGTGCCATTGCCTTCACACACACACACACACACACACACACACACACACACACACACACACATATATATACAGGATGCATTTTAGGAAGCAAAAAAACCACAAAGCATTTTAAAAGAGTGATTTGATAGATAGTACAAAGAATTATTTAAATGAGAAATCTTATAAGATTTCAGTGAAGCTGACTGGCAAATGAAAAAAAGAAAGGCAAATAGATAAAGATAGTATGGTCAGGTCTACAGGGATTCAGAGCCTTGAAAGCAAAGTAAAACATGTGACTTTCATTTTAAATCTGAAAAAGTCTTGTGAGATGGGGAAAACATTTAACTAACTTTTCTTCTTAATTCTTGAATTGTATGTCAGCCATTCCAGCACTGTTATATATCCTGATACCATTTGTACTTAGTCTCCCTCCATTATGCTAAACTTTCCTTTTTAATCATATGTCTTTCTCCCTCTCCAAAGACTGAAACAGTGGCTCCAGATTTCTTTCCTTTTACATCAGGCAACATTTCAGCACAACCCTTTTATTCTCACTTTCAAAATTGATACTCAATCCTATAATGCTTGATAACCTAAAAGGGGAGAATTCTTGTTCACATAACTATCAATTTAATCTGTCTTGAATTGGAAGTTCCTAGGATAAGTTAAGGGCTTCCCTGTTGGCTCAGAGGCTAAAGTATCTACCTGGAATGCGGGAGATCTGGATTTGATCTCTGGGTTGGGAAGATCCCCTCATTGAAAAAGTTAGTTGTGGCCAAAATATCACTAATTTGTTTTTCACTTTTCTTTGTTAAACGTAAGGTATTTTATTCAAATTCAGTAAAGCAAGGAAAGGCATACCCTTTATGATCTTTTGGAATAAAGTAGCAAAACAAAACTGAGTAAAAGGATTTTTCAAAATTAGCCAAACATAACTCAACGTAGTCAAATAATTCAGCTTTTTTCCTAACATTTTTGCTTTATTCCAGATGGTAATGGACACCCTCTCCTCTACCTTTATTTGAAGGACACAATGCTTATTATTTCATTCTAGTTTTAGTAGATGAATAAGCAAAGACTACACTCAAATAAGACTCTTAAAAATATTAATATTTATTCCACATGCATCCCAGTAGAATGCAAGTTTTGAAGTTTACAAAGTTTGGCTTTGCCTACTTAATGTTTATTTTTCTTCATCACTGATGTACAATGAAGAAGCAAAATAACATCTTTGAGGGCATTTTTATGGGAGTAAAAGTAATGCATTTTATTAAAATTCAACACACCAAGACATACTTGTTTTATTTTTCAATTATTTAATTTCTTAACTACACACATCATATTTGGAAATATATGAACATATAAAAACTTATGTTTATGAAGCTTTATTGTCTGGATACATCTCTCTCATACAAATATACAAAGACAGTACTACACCTCTCTGTAGATAGTGATTGCAGCCATAAAATTAAAGATGCTTACTCCTTGGAAGGAAAGTTATGACCAACCTAGACAGCATATTCAAAAGCAGAGACATTACTTTGCCAACTAAGGTCCATCTAGTCAAGGCTATGGTTTTCCAGTAGTCATGTATGGATGTGAGAGTTGGACTGTGAAGAAGGCTGAGTTCCGAAGAATTGATGCTTTTGAACTGTGGTGTTGGAGAAGACTCTTGAGAATCCCTTGGACTGCAAGGAGATCCAACCAGTCCATTCTAAAGGAGATCAGTCCTCGGTGTTCTTTGGAAGGAATGATGTTGAAGCTGAGACTCTAGTACTTTAGCCATCTCATGTGAAAAATTGACTCATTGGAAAAGACTGTGATCTGGGAGAGATTGGGGGTAGGAGGAGAAGGGGGACGACAGAGCATGACATGGCTGGATGGCATCACCTACTCAATGGGCATGAGTTTGAGTGAACTCCGAAAGTTGGTGATGGACAGGGAGGCCTGGCATGCTGCGATTCATGGCGTCTCAAAAAGTCGGACATGACTGAGCGACTGAACTGAACACCTCTCATATAGATTGTTTATCATTCCACACTTTAGCTAGGCAATGGTGAATTTCTCATCCCTAGTCAACTCCTCTCTGTCTTTATTCTCCTTTATAATCTCTTCAGATTATTATCCACCAGACTTTCAGGCATGAGATTCAACTATTTCATTTTATGTTTTTTTTTTTTTCCCTTCATGGAACAGAAGGAAAATATTTCTTTCATGGATGAAAGCATACATTTTCTCCAAAGACATAAGAGTTTTTCTCCAGAAAAACAGCAATTATCTTCACTTTGTAGGAACTTACAAAGGACTCTATGAAGTGCAAAATGGATGTGGAAACACTTAATACTTTAAGACATACTGGAGGATGAGAAGGAAGTCTGAAGTCTTCTTAGAAACATCAACTAATGGTCTATGAAGCTCTTGACTTCATTCCTATTGACTTCCTGTATTAAAACACACATACACACACACACATACACATACACACACACACACACACACATTACTGCTTGTTTTGTTTGAAGAATGATCATAAAATTCTGTTAAATCTCTGTGACCTGAATTCTATACAAACAGCAGGGAGGAGTCATAGACTTTTTGTTGACTAGATTTAATTCTTCAACTGGTTGGATTGAATCCTTCACTTGGTTAGCCTTTGCTAGTGCTCCTATGTCATGATAGAAGCTTTCTGGTCCTTGATGGCCTGCTGTGCAACTGGTCTTATGCATATGTCCTTAGGGTCCTAGGTTTATAAAATCAACAAATATAAGTCCCACAAGTTGACC
Organism: Nanger dama; assembly: GCA_917880005.1. Classification (NCBI taxonomy): domain Eukaryota; kingdom Metazoa; phylum Chordata; class Mammalia; order Artiodactyla; family Bovidae; genus Nanger; species Nanger dama. The sequence continues at coordinate 59,297,771 of CAKJTW010000004.1, forward strand.
ACAGAGAATCATTTATAAATAGGCAATTTTTAAGGACAAAGTGCCCCTTAACAGAATTGTTGTCCTCTATCTATGCTTAATCTAAGGTATTTAGGGTTATATCATATATAGACTGCTTCCCAGGTGGCACTACTGGTAAAGAACCTGCCTGCCAAAGCAGTAGACTTAAGAGATGTGGGTTCAGTCCCTGGATCAGGAAGATTCCCTGGAGGAGGGCATGACAACCCACTCCAGTATTCTTGCCTGGACAATCCCATGGACAGAGGAGCCTGGTTGGCTACAGTCCATAGTGTCATACAGAGACAGTGATGCCTGAAGTGACTTAGCATGGTATGACACACATATACAGGCTGCTAGACTGTGTTCTTTATTTTTCATATGTATGGGGGATGTATAACCCTGGTAGTTTCCAGATATGTATTCTACACTTCGCAGGGTCCCGGATTTCAAAAACACACAGAAATGTCATGGACTTTAATATAGCCTTAGGTCTGGTTTGGTAGCTGGTAGCCATCTTAACCATTTTGACCTCATTGGTTTTTTTGCTTTCTAATTATTTTAAATGAAATACTTATTTTCAAATTGCTAAATCTTGAAGGATCTTTATATAGCATCTACTTTTTGTGGTGGTTGCCTTCTGACATCACCATGCTCTCACCTCGTGCCTAAACATAGTTTCAACAATGTGAGATGGGACCCAGAGAGTGGAACGCCACATTCTATGGCAGAGTTTGGGCCAGAAATCAAAGCCATTTCACTCCTTTTCTGATCTGGTTCCTCCTCCTCCTCCTGGGAACTTAGCTGTCCCTGGTTTCCCTGCCTCAAAATCAACTTCCTGTAACAGCTTTGACTGTGTCCCTTATGTTTTTTCTTTCATCAGCTAAGACTTTTGATTCATGCCCCATGTTTTACTTCTTCCTCAGACCCTAGTTCTTTTCTTTAGCCTGCATCTGGTATGGCTTTAGAACAAGTGGTACTTAGAGGAAACTGACTATGCAAGATTAAGTTATTCTTATTCCCTAGGGCTTCCCTGATGGCTCAGAGGGTAAAGCATCTGCCTGCAATGCAGGAGACCCAGGTTCAATCCCTGGTTTGGGACTATCCCTTGGAGAAGGAAATGGCAACCCACTCTAGTGTTCTTGCTTGGACAATCCCATGGATGGAGTTTCCTGTTAGGCTACAGCCCATGGGGTCTGAGGGGCTACAACTTTGCTTTCACTTATTACCCATAGAACAGTTAGTGGCCCCGACATCAATATCTTCATTGAATCAATTTAATACTTCCAATATTCAGTTTAGCTCACAATTTATTGCAAAAATACAAGCATGTTTTTCTGATCCAAGTGCCTTGGTTCTTCTGATGCAATGGTGTATTTAGAAAAAAAAAAAAATTAAGAGTTCAGGATGATACCATTATAATCATGTATGTATATACATACATTTTGACTGGAATATTATACTGATCACCTACAGGCTTTACCTTAAAAAAAAAGAAAATCACTCTGAATTGCAAGCAAAGAGTTAATCTCTTCTTATATACCCACATTTTAGTACATTTCAGAGACTTTAGGAAATTTAAAATTATAGCTGAAAATTAATTTCTATAGTGTTAGCCTGGTGACTCAGACAACAAATAATTTGTTTATAATGCAGGAGACCTGGGTTTGATCCCTAGGTCAGGATGATTATCTGAAGAAGGGAATGGCTACCAACTCCAGTATTCTTGCATGGTGAGCTCCATGGACAGAGGAGCCTGGAGGACTACAATCCATGTGGTTGCAAAGGGTTGGACACAACTGGGCAAGTAACACACACACATCCACTTTTATATTAAGCTGATGTTATTATACATCCAAGAATTATAAACCTTAAAAATCAAGAATAATTACTTTTGTAGCCTCAATTTCTAACTCTTCATTATTGAATAACTAAAATATAAATTATTAAAATTGTCCAGTCATAATTATGTGATTAAACAAGGTAAACAAATATTTCAAGAAATATAATTAGGTTTCCATAGCAATGTGGTTGTTTGGAAATGCATGTGTGTTTGCTTTCTCTTGCCTCTATTCCTACTGAACTGACAATAAGGAGTTGAGGAGATTATGTGATAGGAAACAGAACATGAACAGGGCTGTTAACAAATGATAAGTTCAAGGTGTTGAAAAAAAATCACTTATATGGAAGAAATCTCAGCTCAGGATAAAGGTCATAAGAACCTGCAGCAGAGAGATGTACCTGAGAGGGACACCAGGAATGCCGCCTGGAAGGTCACCGTGTAAGAACAAAAGATCAACCTGGAAATAAAAGGATGAATATAAAAGCTGCTTAACTCAGTCTAGGCTCCTGGCTGTCCATAGTCTCTTATACTCTTCAACCTTCCTTCTATACCAAGATGTAATGAGGCATGAATACCCACTGAGAAAAAACAATTTGAAGAAAGAAAACAAAGGTTCATTATCTAAAACTCCTGCAAAAACTATCTAGGAAAACTGGAAATGGCATTAATTCTCCTCTAAATGGGGGAAAGCCAGATAAAATACGTAATTATAACTTTTATTGAATCTGAGAAACCCTCCATATGATTTCCTTTATTAAAAGACCAGATAAAATCAGAACTCTTCCATGTGTTTCCCTCCGCATCCTTCAAATCATTCCAATGCCTAAAGCAAGTGTTTTGCCTGTATATCTACAACTTGGACCCATCTTATTCTGCCTGGGTGTCTAAAGTGTGTTATGTAAGCATCCTATTTTCTCCAGGGTACTAATTTCCTTTAGGCAAAGAGCATGTCTAAAGAAATAGTATGTGTAATCCCCTATAAGCTATGTACTGTTTCATTAATAGTTCTTTCTTTTTATTGTCAATTAATCCACTACCATGTGCCTGACACAGTTTCTGTTGCTTGAAATATAGCACTTAAAATAGATTGTATTTGTAAAATTGACAGTCTGGGAGGGAAATAGACATTATAAGTAAATAACAAAGTTTGTGGGGGTGATGGAATTCCAGTTGAGCTATTTCAAATTCTAAAAGATGATGCTGTTAAAGTGCTGTGCTCAGTATGCCATCAAATTTGGAAAACTCAGCAGTGGCCACAGGACTGAGAAAGGTCAATTTTTCTTTCCAGTCCCAAAGAAGGGCAATGTCAACGAATGTTCACTGCACTCATCTCACAGGCTAGTAGTGTAATGCTCAAAATTCTCCAAGCCATATTTCAATAATAATACATGAACCAAGAAATTCTAGATGTTCAAACTGGATTTAGAAAAGGCTGAGGAACCAGAGATCAAATTGCCAACATCTGTTGGATCATCGAAAAAGCAAGAGAATTCCAGAGAACATTGACTACTGCTTTATTGAGTATGCTAAAATCTTTGACTGTGTAGATCAAAACAAACTGTGGAAAATTCTTCAAGAGATGGGAACAACAGACCACCTTACCTGCTTCCTGAGAAATCTGTATGCAGGTCAAGAAGCAACCGTTAGAATTGGACATGGAACAACAGACTGGTTCCAAATTGGGCAAGGAGTACTTCAAAGCTGTATATTGTCACCCTGTTTATTTAACTTATATGCAGAGTACATCATGAGAAATGCAGGGCTGGATGAACACAGCTGGATCAAGGTTGCTGGGAGAAATATCAGTAACCTCAGATATGCAGATGATACCGCTCTTCTGGCAGAAAGAGAAGAGGAACTGAAGAGCCTCTTGATGAAACTAAATGACATATAGATGCAGAAACAGTGGAAACAGTGGCAGATTCTGTTTTTGGGGGTCTCCACAATAACTGCAGATGGTGACTGAAGCCATGAAATTAAAAGGCTCTTACTCCTTGGAAGAAAGGCTACAACCAACCTAGCAGCATATTAAAAAGCAGAGACATTACTTTGCTGACAAAAGTCCATCTAGTCAAAGCTATGATTTTTCCAATAATGACTACACCCAGAACTGATCTCCTTTAGGATGGACGAGTTGAATCTCTTTGGAGTCCAAGGGACTCTCAAGAGTCTTTCCAACACCACAGTTCAAAAGCATCAATTCTTCGGTGCTCAGCTTTCTTCACAGTCCACCTCTCACATCCATACATGACTACTGGAAAAACCATAACCTTGATTAGATGGACCACAATTGGCAAAGTAATATCTCTGCTTTTGAATATGTTATCTAGGCTGGTCATAACTTTCCTCCAAGGAGTAAGTGTCTTCTAATTTCATGGTTGCAGTCACCATCTGCAGATTTTGAAGCCCCCCAAAATAAAGTCTGATACTGTTTCCACTGTTTCCCCATCTATTTCCCATGAAGTGATGGGAACACATGCCATGATCTTTGTTTTTCTGAATGTTGAGCTTTAAGCCAACTTTTTCACTCTCCTCTTTCACCTTCATCAAGAGGCCCTTTAGCTCCTCTTCACTTTCTGCCATAAGGGGGGTGTCATCTACATATCTGAGGTTGTTGAGATTTCTTCGAGCAATCTTGATTACAGCTTGTGCTTCTTCCAGCCCAGATTTTCTCACGATGTACTATGCATATAAATTAAATAAGGAGAGTGACAATATACAGCCTTGATGTACTCCTTTTCCTATTTGGGACTAGTCTTTTGCTCCATGAGCAGTTCTAACTGTTGCTTCCTGATCTGTATGTAGGTTTCTCAAGAGGCAGATCAGGTGGTCTGGTATTCCCATCTCTTTCAGAATTTTCCACAGTTTATTGTGATCCACACAGTCAAAG